>CAKXYN010000009.1:0-10000000 GCA_935064755.1 Tragelaphus eurycerus | reverse complement strand
CTCATATGTTGAGGTTCTCTCCCCGACAGTGTGATGGTATTTGAAGATGGGGCCACTGAGGACGTCCTTTGGATTGAATAAGGTCATATGTGTAGGCCCTGATTTAATGGGATTGGTATCCTTGTAAGAGGAGGAAGGAGTGTTTAGGTCACTCTGTGCATCTGTTGAGAAAAAGACCACGTGAGCACACAGAGAAAAGGTGGACAAGCTACAAGCCAAGGAAAGAGGCTTCACCAGAAACTGATCAGTCTAGCAGTCCACCTGATCCTGGATTTCTAGCCTTCAGAACTGTGAGAAGGTGAATTTATGCTGCGTAAACCATCCATTCTGTGGTCTTCATAATGGTAACCTGAGCAGACAATCCCAGTGCTTCTCAAACTTTAGTTGTGTCAGTCAGTGTCATTCAGAAGACACGCAAGAGTACTTCTACAGAGGAACAGCTGCATAGTACTCCATTGTATGGATTTTTTTTTAATTAGAGGATAATTGTTTTATAATGTTGTGCTGGTTTCCACTATACAACAACGTGAATCAGCTATACGTATACATATATCCTCTCCACCTTGAGCCTCCCTGCTATCCTTCTATGTCATCCCAGAGCACCAGGCTGGGCTCCCTGTTTAACATGGCAGTGTATGTATGTCAATGCCACTCTCCATTCATTCCACCTTCTCCTTCCCCTATGTCTTTAAAGCTCTAGAATTATCCTCTTTGGCACAATTATCTGACCTCTGGGCCCACTGAGTTGATAGCCCCTTCTCGAATCCCTTTAGCCTCAGGTTCTGACTTTGTCTCTGAGTCCTGCATAGCAGCCTTGTCACTTGTCACTGGGTGGCAAGTGACTAATGCACTGAAACTGAGATGGGAAGAGCCTTGTCCCCTGGACCTGTAGCCTTTGGACCAGTGGTGAGAGTAGCTTCTCTGCCTATCTCTTCAGGCTTCAGGATCATCCTTCCTTTATCCTCTTAAGACAATACGTTCTGGCAGCCAGACAGCTCTACTGTCCCACAAGTTCAGTGGTCTCCATTTTGCAATGTCATTGTTCCCAAGTTGGCAGTATTCCTGCCAGTGTAACCTCACCTTTATTCCTGGCTTCTGCTGAGATCTGTGAATCATATTCATAATCTCTTTATCAAATGGGTTTCCAGCCACACCCTGGAATGTTCTGGGTGTTCTCTCCAGAGCATTTCCTCATGTTTTTACAATATGGATAAGCTGGTAATTTTCCAAATCTTCAAGTTGTTTTTTTTTTTTTTAACCAAACAAGTTTCCTTAATGTATCTCTTCTCTTGCATTTTATAATGAGCTGCAAGGAGAAACCAGGCTATACTTTTAGTACTTTACTAAGAAATCTCCTCAGATAAATATCCAAATTCATCACTTTTGACTTCTACTTCCTGCAAAACAGTAGAACACCAATTAGCCAAGTTTTTACATTTTATAGCAATGATTCCCTTTCCTCCACTTTCCAATAATATGTTTCTCATCTCTGAGATCTCACCAACATCTCACCATATTTCTAACAATAGTTTCTTCAAGGCAGTGTAGGCTTTTTTTTAGCATGCACCTCAAAACTCTTTCACCCTGCAACCATTACCCAGTTCCAAAGCCACTTTCAAATTTGCTTTATATTTGTTACAGCAGCACCTCACTTCCCACTTCCAAAATCTGTGGTAGAGTTCTCCAGAGAAACAGAACACCAATTTGATACATAAAGAGAGAAAAAGATTTACTTTAGGGAACTGGTTGAAATCATAATTGAAGCTTGAGAGTGTAAAATCTGCATGGTGAGCTGACAGGCTGGAGACCCAGGAAACAGCCATCACTGCAATTCAAGTCTATAGACCAAAAAGCCAATCTGATAGTTCAAGCTTGAAGGCTGTTTCCTGCAGGATTTTTCTCTTGTTTAGGGTAGATGAGAATTTTGTGCTACTCAGGCCTTCAACTGACTGGATAAGACTCATTTTCATCACAGAGGGTAATCTGCTTTACTCCAAGTGCAATGATTTAAATGTTAACATCATCTAAAATCACCCTCATAGAAACATCCAGGATATTTAATAACATATCTGGACAACATGGGCTAACCAAGCTGACACATAAAACTAATCATCATCACATACAAACATATCAAAATAAGGAAAGAATACTCATAACTCTTAGTCTTTGTTTCTGCAACTGACCATGTGGTTGTAGTTGGTATTTATAACTGTGTTCTCCCAACACCCATAACACTAATCAAATAAAAGTTTTTAGGAAGGAAATAAAAAAAAGACAGGATATATGTATATGTGTAGCTGATTCACTTTGCTATATAGTAGAAATAAACATTTTAAAGCAACTATACTCCAATAAAAATTAATTTTAAAAAATTAAAGTAAAAAATAGTTTTTGGGGAGGGTGACTTTGGTGCTGGTGCATAAATATTTAAAAAATCTTCTCCAGGTTATTTAGATGTATTACCAGGTTGAGAACCACTGACAAAGAAGAGATACATGGCATAGCCATTAATTGCTACCACTAATATTTGGCTTTACTTTGAGTGGGGAGATTATGGTAAAGAATTTATAAAGACATCTTCTCTTAAGAAAAAGTAGAATTTTCCTTCATTGCAAGAGGTAAGGAAGGATATGGAATTTTGAATAAGATTATGTGAAGACAAAGATCACTTACTAAGGGTAGGGATCAGGATGTTCAAACCTGTAGCTTGGAATGAAGGACATGCTTATAGGAGGCCCTCTCCTTGGGAATAATCTTCTGGGACACAAAGGAAAGTCCTGGAGGCTGAATATTTAACATCTTTCCTCCTACAGGTAGCCACTCTTTGAAACTCTACTTTGTCTTCAGTCAAAAATGTACGTGTGCCTGCAAAGTTGGTATTAATTCTGGCAATGGAGGGAGGAGATTGGTTTTAGGAAATGAGAGGTTCCAGGTAGTGTGCAGACTATGCCTTTAAACACTTTGTAACAATCAAGAGAACCAGAGGTTGCTGAGAAAGACCCGCGTAGCTACGGGTAAGCCCTCCCTTCTTGAAAATGAGAGAAAGAAGAGAGAGAACAAAGGTAACACCAAACCTGTCTATTGTTCTAGTCTAGATTACAGATATTATCTGTTAGAAGGGGAAAGGGCACTGAAAATATATATTTTAAACTTGTTCAAAATGTTTTTGTCCATAAAACTAAAAATATGTGATGAATCAGATATTAATTTAAAAATGATATTAATAAGTCAAAAAGGATTGTATATCATTTACTTTCCCAAGCTCATTTAAATTTTTTTCACACTTTAAAAAAAAAATAAACTCACTCAGTGGGTTCACTTTTTTAAATTCCAGATATAAATATCATATGGTCTATGTCTTTCTCTGTCTGACTTATTTCATAACATAATGCCCACGAGATTCATCCGTGTTGTCACAAAAAGCGGTACTCCTTTCATTCTTATAACTGAAAATATTCCATTGTATATGCATGTGTACGTGTATGTGCTAAGTCCCTTCAGTCAGGCCCACTGTCCAGGCAAGAATACTGGAGTCGGTTGCTATGCCCTCCTCCAGGGGATCTTCCCAATCCAGAGATTGAACCCGTGTCTCTTATGTCTCATGCATTGCCAGGAGGGTTCTTTACCACTATTGCTACCTGGGAAGTCCACATATACATATTTTTTATCCTTTCATCCATTGACAGCTACTTAGGTTATTTGCTTATCCTGGTGATTGTCAATAACATGGAAGTGCAGATTTCCCATTGATGTCCTATTTTTCTTTCCTCTGGATATATATCCAGAAGTGGGATTGCTCGATCATATGGTTGTTCTAGTTTTAATTTTTTGAGGAATCTCTATATTGCTTTCTGTAATGTCTTACCAATTTACATTTCCACCAACAGTGCACAAAGTAGAATAGTGATCACCAGGCACTGAAGGGTGGGAGAAACGGTCAAGGATACAAACTTTCATTTAGGAGAATCAGTGATCTTATGCACATTATTGTGATTATAGTTAACAATATGTATTATATACTCCAAAGTTGCTAAGAGAGTAGAACTGAAATGTTCTCACTGCCCCAAAGAACTGGTAATTATGTGATATGATGGAGGTGTTGACTAATATCGCCATGGTGGTAATCACATTGTAATGTATTGTTGATGTTTCTGTGGTGGTTCAGAAACAACCTATGGATTGCAGCGTGCCAGACTTCCTTGTCCTTCACCATCTCCCAGAATGTAATTTGTAAGTGGATCAAATCAATGTGTTGTAAGTGTTAAACTTACACAAGGTTATATATCATTTATAGCTCAGTAAAGCTGGGGGAGAGAGTTGAAGTGATGCATTTAACAGTATATCACAATGAATCAAGCTGATGCATGGCTTTCAATGGATTAGTAATTCTTACTTTCTAAAGAATAGGTAAATAAAGAACACATCTTTCCCTACTCTTCCTCTTTCCCTTCCTTATTCTTGAAGGTAATGTCCAAAAGTGACATTATTTCCAGGAGAGGTCTTTAGGGGAAACATATCAATTCACATGCACTTAAACCTAAGTTTTTTTTTTTAATATTAAACGTTTTTCAGTGAACTGTCTTATCTCTATCATTCACAAAATTAAGTCCATGTATATCCTAAGGCACCTTGAAATCTCTTTTCTCTTCAATACTGAAGGACACTTCTCCACCTTTGTTTTTTGTCATTAATCTAACTAGAGCTAAGAGGATGCTCAACACATATTAAAATTTTCATGATGAGTTTCACTACCATCCATCAAATTAAATGTTGGAAGAAGTTATTTGTCTCCATAATAATCACCCATTGTGCTTGGTTATTTTAATTTATTTAGAGAAAAGTTTATTAACCTGTCTTGAAATAAATTTTAGTTTTTTTTAGTGGCAAAGCATTCCCTGGTACAAGTACTCATGGGAGGGTTCCTTCAGCAGCAGTGAGGTTATTGATAGCTTCTTGTGATTCCAGTCTCATAGTTATGGTAACCACCGATGGTGCCACTCCTGGGCATGATTATAAAGGTCTGGTTTTCAGTGTGAAAGTGGCTTAGTCATGTCCGACTCTTTGCCACCCCATGGACTATACAGTCTGTGGGATTCTCCAGGCCAGAATATTGCAGTGGGTAACCTTTCCATTCTCCAGGGGATCTTCCCAATCCAGGGATCGAACCCGGGTCTCCCACATTGCAGGCAGGTTCTTTACCAGCTGAACCACAAGGGAAGTCCAGAATTTAAGAAGAACTAGTATGAATTATGTTTCCATAAGAAAGGATGACTCTAAGAATTAGCTTATGACTCACTTATCAGCTATTATGTGATGCTCACTTCCAAGTTTCATTTTCTGAAACATATATATCTTCCTGAACCTTTACCACCTCCGTTAATTCTCTGGTAAAGACTCTTCACATTTTTGCATTGGATTAATATGTCATTCTTCTAATATTTTAATATGCATTTCATTAAGTTTTCATGAGCTTTCATTTTCAATGTTATTAGAGATGCGGTATGAGCTGTAAAATATGAGTTTCATCTGGAGAAAATATTGTTTTAGTCATCATTCAATGAACTAATGTGGACTCTAAAAGCCAATATTAGTTTATAGAGATTGAAAGTTTTCACACTCCTTTATCTCTGGAAATTAAGACTAACTGACAAATCTCGTGTTTATAGTTCAGTACATGACAAAGTTTCTAAATTTATCTTTGAATCGTATGAAGATCTGGAAGGCAAAAGAGCATTTTTACTCTACTAATCTCTAAAAGCATCATATTATAGCCAAGGAAAAAGAATACCAATTTAGAGTATTTGGGATTTTAACAGCTCTCCAAACCAATATAAATCATGCATTGATGCCCATGATTTTGCTATTAGCAGTTAAGCCTTTGGGTCATTTCTTTTCTAAGGCATGCCTTTTCAAAGACTAATGATGAATAGAGAGCAAATTAAGACTCTAACATCATAGACAGCATGTGTTTAGTCAGATACTATGTCCTCATTATTTAGGACCTAGACTAATTGTGCTCTTTGAGTTTCTGAAAAAAGAGAAAATGGGATTAGAAAGAGAAGACTGAAAATTGTCCATTCACAATTATCCCTATATGTAAATATTGCCAAAAGTTAGCTTTTATCTTAGTCATATTTTCTCCCTCGTGTATCATAAAACTATTTCCCTTTAAACAGTGTCATTCTTTTTATAGTTTTTAAAGTTCAGTGCAAGCAGTGTATGGGGTAACGATGGCCTGGAAGTCTGGGAAATGGCAACAGGAAAAATAAGTTGCCAGTTTCCTGGTCAAAGTAGAATCAAGAATGAGCTGATTTTCTCCATTAGAGTTAGAAGACTTATGCAGGCACATTAGGCCTGTACCTGTTTTCTATGGGTTGGTAACACTGGCTCAAAATTAGGCTTCCTAAGGGGCTTCCCTTGTGGCTCAGAGCGTCTGCCTGCAGTGTGGGAGACCTGGGTTCGATCCCTGGGTCAGGAAGATCCCCTGGGGAAGGAAATGGCAACCCACTCCAGTACTCTTGCCTGGAGAATCTCATGGGCAGAGGTGCCTGGTGGGCTACAGTACACGGGGTTGCAAAGAGTCGGACATGACTGAGTGACTTCACTTCAAGGCATATTATATGATTTGTGTTGGCATGATGCATCTGTTTAAGCATAGTTTTAATTACTGAACACAACACACACAAACTTGACAAGTTAAATTCACCTTGATGTGATCCAGGAAATTGCAGTATTGCTTGTGTTTGAGAAGAAATTCTATTATTAGCCATTTTAAAGATATTGATCTGTATTCCAGGCAGCAGTAAGTGACTGTGGATATTATATGATACCTTAGATTCATTCTTATAAATTATTGCCCCAGGAGAGCAAACAGAGATAAAAAGGGGAAACTGAAAGGGAAACAAAAGTACAGCAAATAACATGTATAGAGAGACTGCAGAGATTTTGATTAAACACAAGGAAGTGATGGGTATAGTGAAGAGGTGACCTTGTAACAACAACGTAGATAAATAACTGTTAGGATACAGACTACAAATTGAGTCCCCAGAGTCTGGAAGGTAAAAGACTATCTTCAGCATGGGAACTTCCAACCTTACCATTGAAAAATAAGATCACTTAAGGGCTTTTAGGTTGTCTAAAATTGAAGATATTAAAATAAAAAATCCAAAACTCTGTTTTTTTTATTTTGAAATTTCAATAAATACAAGTAAAGTTGTATGACTTTAAATGCTGTCTCCATGATGACAGCCTGTTAACACAACTTGAGGATGTTTTGAGGAGTCCCCAGGGCAGAGCAAGCAGGTGTTCATTTTAGTAAATTACAAGGTAATCAACAATGTAAGAATTCAGGTTTTCAAAAGGTATTGTGCTTTGCCAGTATTAGGGGATTAATCCTCAATGTAACCATTTATTTTTTGATTGGAGTATCATCACTTTACAGTGTTGTATTAGTTTCTGCTGTACAGTTAGGTGAATCAGGTACATGTGTGCATATATCCTTTCCCTCTTAGATCTCTTTCCTCTACCATCCCACCCATATAGGTCATCACAAAGCACGAAGTTGAGCTTCCTTTGCTCTACCGCAGATTCCCAGTGTCTCTTTCACACACAGTACTGTATGTTTGTTAATCCTAATCTCCCAACTCGTCCCACCCTCCACTTCTACCCGCTGCACCCACATGTCTGCTCTCTCTAAGGCTGTGTCTCTATTCCTGCCCAGGAAATAGGTTCATCTGTACCATTTTTCCAGATTTCACATATATGAGTGAAGTCAGTCAGAAAGAGAAAAACAAATTTTGCATATTAATGCATATTGTAATCATTTTTGATTCTATGAAACTGTTATCCTGTACTTCAGGTCAGGTTCCCTGGAAAACACTCTTGTGCTGAGTTTAGCTGTGGAAGGCTTTATGGCAGAGTGCTCTTGGGATTAACATCTGTGGAAGAGAAAGGATGGAAATGGAGTGCAGCTGGCATGGATAAGGGGGAACTTGAATTCTGAAGCAGTCTTTTTTTTATTATTGGAGTATAGTAAATGTTCAATGTTGTGCTAGTTTCTGCTGTACAGCAAAGATAATCAGTTATACATATACCTATAACCACTCTTTTTAGATTTTTTTTTTCCCATGTAGGTCAATACAGAGTATTGAGAAGAGTTCCCTGTGCTATATGGTAGGTCCTTACTAGTTATCTGTTTTGTATAAAGTAGTGTGTAGTCTTAACAGTGGAGAAGGCAGTGGCAACCCACTCCAATGTTCTTGCCTGGAGAATCCCAGGGACGGCGGAGCCTGGTGGGCTGCCGTCTACGGGGTCGCACAGAGTCGGACACGACTGAGGCGACTTAGCAGCAGCAGCAGCAGCAGTTTTAACAGAAGCCTCCTGAAACCAATAGGGGAGTCTGAATCAAAGATGGTCTTTCAGAGTTGATCTAATTTCGAGCAGGGGGGCCAGCACTTTAAGCACATGCATGCTCAATCGTTCAGTCATGTCCAACTCTTTGCCCCGCCGTGGACTGTAGCTTACCAGGCTCCTCTGCCCATGGGATAACCCAGGCAAGAATACTGGAGTAGGTTGCCATCTCCTCCTCTAGGGGATTGTCCTGACCCATGGATCAAACCTGTGTCTCCTACATTGGCAGGCAGATTCTTTACCACTGTGACACCTGGGAAGGTCAGCACTTTACAGCCTCGTCTTAGTCAGTTATTACATAATGGCTGTCCTGGAGGAGGGCGTAACTAGAGAGAAGTGGATCTTCTGAGGTGAGGGAATCCCCTAGGGAACTGCCAGGTGCACTCTCAGCACATAGAGTGTGGATAGGGAGGGAAAACCTCATTCCTGAAGGGGATTCTGTGTGATGGATCAAATCATCTACCAGATGTGGAATATGAAATGTGATTATGAAATAATTTTATTTGAGAGTAGGTTTATTACACAAGTTCTCTACAGGAATTTCAATCACATTGAAATACCTAAAATACATATTTAATGTTTCTTTAGCTTGAAATGCAATTAGGAGACAGGAGTAATCAGTGTAAAATTGACTTCAGGTAACAAAACAGCCAACTGAAACTGGCTCAAACACTAGGGAACCGCAATAACCTCCACAACTGGAAATAGAAATAAAGAGGGAGGTTCAGGACCAATGTAATTCAACAGCCCAATTCCATCTCCTGTCCTTCCCTTGGCTCTGTTCTTCCTTGTGGAAGAGATGCTTTTTGTTGTGGCTATTGTTTTGTCTTTTGATCTCTGTGGTAGTCTTGGCTTCACATTTAGGAATAAAATCATCCCATGGGAGACTGCCTCATACCAAAGTTTATGGTTCATAGTGAAGGGTTTGGGCTTCTCTGGTGGCTCAGTGGTAATTATTCTGCCTGCCAATGCAGACGACATGAGTTTGATCCCTGCTGGGAAGATCCCCTGGAGAAGGAAATGGCAAGCCACTCCGGCCTTCTTGCTTGGGAAATCCCATGGACAGAGGAGCCTGACAGGTTATAATCCATAGGATCACATAAGAGTCAGGCATGACTTGGCAACTAAATGACAACAGCAAAAGTGAACAGTTTGTGTTTGGATTTAGGCTAAATACAATGACAGCCATCAAAGGGTCTTCTCCTTTAACATAAACTTATTTAAGTGACTATGCTGCTGCTGCTGCTGCTAAGTCGCTTCAGTCGTGTCCGACTCTGTGCGACCCCATAGACGGAAGCTCACCAGGCTCCCCTGTCCCTGGGATTCTCCAGGCAAGAACACTGGAGTGGGTTGCCATTTCCTTCTCCAATGTATGAAAGTGAAAAGTGAAAGTGAAGTCGCTCAGTCGTGTCCAACTCTCAGTGACCCCATGGACTGAGATTCTCCATCCATGGGATTCTCCAGGCAAAAGTACTGGGGTGGGGTGCCATTGCCTTCCCGTTAAGTGACTATATGAGCTTAATAACTAAATTAGTACACAGATAGGGATTTTAAATTTCAAATGTCCCCAAATAAGAACTGCACTGTGCTATCCTTAGTCATTCATTCCTGTCTGACTCTTTGCAGTAGCCTGCCAGGCTCCTCTGTCCTTGGGGATTCTCCAGGCAAGAATACTAGAGTGCTTGGCATGCCTTCCTCCAGGGGATCTTCCCAAACCAGGTCCCCTGCATTGTAGGCAAATTCTTTACTGTCTGAGCCACCGGGGAAGCCCAAGAACTTCACTATGGCTCATTTTTCTTGCCTTCTCCTTCCTTGAGGTGAGGAAGTATATGGTTTTGACTTCATGATGGAAAAGCTAAACAGAAACATAGTTTATGGGGGAATTTAAAGAATACAGGTTAAATATTTTTGGAAATGTCATCTCTATAACAGTTTCATTATCGTTAGTAAGAAAAAGTATACTCTACCTCAATGAAATGCCAGATATGTATATAAATTTTATGTATTTTGAATTATTAAGAACTAAACATATGATTTATATCCATATTCCTATGGTTTCTAAACTTTTAAATTTTAAAGTATGAAATGTCTTGAATGTCCTAGAAATGTCAGAAAGTAAAATAATGAAAGTTTAGGTAAAGAAGCATTTGTTTAACAAGGTAAATGCTTATATTGTAAAAATTGCTATGAAAAGTATTTTATTCACTAAAATAACTAGCAAATATGCTATAAATATTATTCACTGTGGGTACATTTTTCAAATACAGTAATTAATATATGTGGTTAAGTAAACCTCCAAAAATGATGGAAACCTATTTTTTATGCCAAAAAGGTACAAATGAAAGGAAAACTGTATTGAGTTGCCATATCCAGATCACATTTTAAAGTCACTGTTCCTCCCTAAACACTTCCAACTAGGGCAATTACTGAGCAGAATTTTAGAACACTTTTTCATTCCAATTCAGCTTCTTCAGTGCCTTTATAATGATCTTCCCAAATCATCACTCTGATCATGCCCTCATGCCTTTGCATAGTGTGGCGTTCTGTCTTTTTATAATTGCCTCAAACCCACACATCTCATTTTCATCTGTTCTCACTTGCATCTATGCACCCTCTACTTCATATTCATCAGTCTAGTTCTTATATTAGATAACTGCAAACCTTTCAGTTCCTGTCTTGAGCTGCCTCCCATAAGGCAGAGATCACCCAGGTACCTTTCAGACACAATGGCTCAGTTTAGATTGATATCATGAGTCATCTTACACTGGTTTAGTCTAGGGGTATAAAGCTGAATGGGGTTATTCAGGTGCTGCTGCTGCTAAGTCGCTTCAGTCATGTCCGACTCTGTGCGACCCCATAGACAGAAGCTCACCAGGCTCCCCTGTCCCTGCGATTCTCCAGGCAAGAACACTGGAGTGGGTTGCCATTTCCTTCTCCAATGCATGAAAGTGAAAAGTGAAAGTGAAGTCGCTCAGTTGTGTCTGACTCTTAGCGACCCCATGGACTGGAGCCTACTAGGCTCCTCCGTCCATGGGATTTTCCAGGCAAAAGTACTATCTTCTAGAAATTTGGAGTGAGATTAAAAAGGCCCAATTCCAGAATGTAGAAGGCATAAACCTGAGAACGGTAGCATAAGCAACTTGCAACCGCCTGCGGGCCAAGAAGTTGAGATTGGGTCTCCAGCAAAAAAAGGCGACACAGATGTACTGAAAGCGTTAGAGATAAGAGAGCAATAAAACCTTCAAAATTTATCCGTCCCTGGGCCCAGTGTCTTTCCCACATTACTACATTTCGGAGCTTTGGTTTTGAAACACACTCTTAAACTCTCGAAAGTAAGCCTTGTCTTAAAGCAAGCTTTAGATGATTTCTATTGCTTATAACCCTAAAATCTTCACAAACATATACCCTGATGAGAAATTAAATATGAAGGAGTTGACAATTTTGAAAGATAAGTTTTACATGTGTCTCAAGATTATCTCATTTGTACATTTTCATAATTTATTTCAAATATGTTTCACGTTTCCATTTTTCAAATCACACAGTCTAATCCTTACCACTACATTGTTGTTGCTATTGTTCAGTCGCTCAGTCATGTCTGACTCTTTGCAATCCCGTGGACTGCACACACCAGGCTACCCTGTCATTCATCAACTACCAGAGCTTGCTCAAACTCATGTTCATTTAATCAGTGATGCCATCCAACCATCGCATCTTCTGTCGTCCACTTCTCCTCCTGCCTTCAATCTTTCCCAGCAACGGGGTCTTTTCTAATGAGACAGCTCTTCACATTAGGTGACCAAAGTATTAGAGCTTCAGTTTTAGCATCAGTTCTTCTAATGAATATTCAGGATTGATTTCCTTCAGTATTGACTAGTTTGATCTCCTTGCAGTCCAAGGGACTCTCAAGAGTCTTCTCCAACACCACAGTTCAAAAGCATCAATTCTTTGGCATTCAGCCTTCTTTATGGCCCAGCTCTCACATTCACTACATTGACATCTATTTATGACTAGCCATTTTTCTGAGGTGAGTTGTGACAAGTTGATTTCTTATTTCCCAGAATCCCAGTATGCAGCTGCTTTTGCCAAATGTATGTGACCAGAAATAACATGCATCACTTCCAGGATAGGAGCTACATGCAGCTAATAGGTCTTTTCTATGTACTATTTTTTTATCTGCCCGACTACATGCAAAGGACCTCCTAGAAATAAGGACTGGCAGAGTCACAAATTGCAAATGCCATGTGGTAGACCACTTGCCAAGCCAGAAGTTTATGGTAATACATGCAAAGTGTGTCTATTATGTGAAGTATGTTAGTAGCTCAGTCATGTCTGACTCTTTGCGACTCCTCCCAGCCCCTCCCACTCCCGACCATGGACTGTGTAGCCTGCCAGGCTCTTCTGTCCATGGAATTCTCCAGGCAAGAATATCAGAAAGAGTAGCCATTCCCTTCTCCAGGGGATCTCTCTGGTCCAGAGATCGAACCTGTACCTCCTGCATTGCAGGAGGAGTCTTTACTGTCCTAGCCACCAAGTAAGCCCTATATGAAGTATAAGATAAATGAAGTGTGAGAAGTCATTTGCTATCATGAAGCTCACTAGATTCTAGGCTTCACAGAGACTAGGATGCTGCAGGTCCACAATAAACTTTTGTTGATTAAGGGTATGACCCCACTAAGCTAAAACCAAACACTTATGTACTTATGCTATGAACATATATAAATTCATAGAAGTAATTACAGCTATCTCTTCCTGACCTTAAGTCATTGTAGGGTCAGATTGTATTACAATCTTATTTAAAATTGTTATAAGAAGATATGCAGTTTAAAAAAGGTCTAGAAAATGTAACTTGAGGAGAGAAATGCTAATGTTGCAACTTTCCTGCAACTGATCAATCCTGGAATTTCTTTAGAAGGAATGATGCTAAAGCTGAAACTCCAGTATTTTGGCCACCTCATGCGAAGAGTTGACTCATTGGAGAAGACTCTGATGCTGGGAGGGATTGAGGGCAGGAGGAGAAGGGGACGACAGAGGATGAGATGGCTGGATGGCATCACTGACTTGATGGGTGTGAGTCTGAGTGACCTCCGGGAGCTGGTGATGGACAGGGAGGCCTGGCGTGCTGCGGTTCATGGGGTCGCAAAGAGTCCAACACGACTGAGCGACTGATCTGATCTGATCTGATCTGATGCTATTAGGAATTGAGTTTTAGTTAAGATCTTGCCCCATGAAACTACATATTACTGGGTTTTAACACCTACTGTGTCCTTTATCCATGGCTTTAAAATATAGCTTTCTTCTTTAACAAAAATTGATTGAATATATGGTGAAAAGGAAATGTCTTGTCCTTGAGAGTGTGCCACCTAAAGGGTATCTGAGGGATTGGCAGCTCTGATATTTGTAGTTACATGGAATTCTTAAAGGAGAAAAAAATAAACTTTAAAGGTGGGCAAATAATGAAAGCACACTTGCATCTTAGATAATTATTCTTACATATAGCCTCTCCTTTCCACGACCGGTGCACTAGGAGAGCTATGCCACGACCAACGTCAGGAAGGGCGGCGGTGAAGAGATACCCCTCCTCCAAGGTCAGGAAGGGTGGCGGTTAGGAGAGACCCCTCGTCCAAGGTAAGGTGCCATGGCTGTGCTTTGCTGGAGTGGCTGGGAAGAGATACCTCACGGCCAAGGTAAGAGAAACCCAAGTAAGAAGGTAGGTCTTGCAAGAGGGCATCAGAAGGCAAACACACTGAAACCATACTCACAGAAAACTAGTCAATCTAATCACACCAGGACCACAGCCTTGTCTAACTCAATGAAATTAAGCCATGCCCATGGGACAACCCAGGATGGGCGGGTCATGGTGGAGAGATCTGACAGGGTGTGGTCCGCTGGAGAAGGGAATGGCAAACCACTTCAGTATTCTTGCCTTGAGAACCCCATGAACAGTATGAAAAGGCAAAATGATAGGATACTGAAAGAGAAACTCCCCAGGTCAGTAGGGGCCCAATATGCTACTGGAGATCAGTGGAGAAATAACTCCAGAAAGAATGAAGGGATGGAGCCAAAGCAAAAACAATACCGAGCTGTGGCTGTGTCTGGTGATAGAAGCAAAGTCCGATGCTGTAAAGAGCAATATTGCATAGGAACCTGGAATGTCAGGTCCATGAATCAAGGCAAATTGGAAATGGTCAAACAAGAGATGGCAAGAGTGAATGTCGACATTCTAGGAATTAGCGAACTAAAATGGACTGGAATGGGTGAATTTAACTCAGATGATCATTACATCTACTACCGTGGGCAGAAATCCCTCAGAAGAAATGGAGTGGCCATCATGGTCAACAAAAGAGTCCGAAGTACAGTACTTGGATGTAATCTCAAAAACAACAGAATGATCTCTGTTCGTTTCCAAGGCAAACCATTCAATGTCACAGTAATCCAAGTCTATGCCCCAACCAGTAACGCTGAAGAAGCTGAAGTTGAACAGTTCTATGAAGACCTACAAGACCTTTTAGAACTAACACCCAAAAAAGATGTCCTTTTCATTATAGGAGACTGGAATGCAAAAGTAGAAAGTCAAGAAACACCTGGAGTAACAGGCAAATTTGGCCTTGGAATACGGAATGAAGCAGGGCAAAGACTAATAGAGTTTTGCCAAGAAAATGCACTTGTCATAGCAAATACCCTCTTCCAACAACACAAGAGAAGACACTATGCATGGACATCACCAGATGGTCAACACCGAAATCAGATCGATTATATTCTTTGCAGACAAAGATGGAGAAGCTCTATACAATCAGCAAAAACAAGACCAGGAGCTGACTGTGGCTCAGACCATGAACTCCTTATTGCCAAATTCAGACTGAAATTGAAGAAAGTAGGGAAAACCACTAGACCATTCAGGTATGACTTAAATCAAATCCCTTATGATTATACAGTGGAAGTGAGAAATAAGATTTAAGGGCCTAGATCTGATAGATAAAGTGCCTGATGAACTATGGAATGAGGTTCGTGACATTGTACAGGAGACAGGGATCAAGACCACCCCCATGGAAAAGAAATGCAAAAAAGCAAAATGGCTGTCTGGGGAGGCCTTACAAATAGCTATGAAAAGAAGAGAAGCGAAAAGTAAAGGAGAAAAAGAAAGATATAAACATCTGAATGCAGAGTTCCAAAGAATAGCAAGAAGAGATAAGAAAGCCTTCTTCAGCGATTAATGAAAAGAAATAGAGGAAAACAACAGAATGGGAAAGACTAGGGATCTCTTCAAGAAAATCAGAGATACCAAAGGAACATTTCATGCAAAGATGGGCTCGATAAAGGACAGAAATGGTATGGACCTAACAGAAGCAGAAGATATTAAGAAGAGGTGGCAAGAATACACAGAAGAACTGTACAAAAGAGAGCTTCACGACCCAGATAATCATGATGGTGTGATCACTGACCTAGAGCCAGACATCTTGGAATGTGAAGTCAAATGGGCCTTAGAAAGCATCACTACGAACAAAGCTAGTGGAGGTGATGGAATTCCAGTGGAGCTATTCCAAATCCTGAAAGATGATGCTGTGAAAGTGCTGCACTCAATATACCAGCAAATTTGGAAAACTCAGCAGTGGCCACAAGATTGGAAAAGGTCAGTTTTCATCCCAATCCCAAAGAAAGGCAATGCCAAAGAATGCTCAAACTACCACACAATTGCACTCATCTCACACGCTAGTAAAGTAATGCTCAAAATTCTCCAAGCCAGGCTTCAGCAATATGTGAACCGTGAACTTCCTGATGTTCAAGCTGGATTTAGAAAAGGCAGAGGAACCAGAGATCAAATTGCCAACATCCGCTGGATCATGGAAAAAGCAAGAGAGTTCCAGGAAAACATCTATTTCTGCTTTATTGACTATGCCAAAGCCTTTGACTGTGTAGATCACAATAAACTATGGAAAATTCTGAAAGAGATGGGAATACCAGACCACCTGATCTGCCTCTTGAGAAATCTGTATGCAGGTCAGGAAGCAACAGTTAGAACTGGTCATTGAACAACAGACTGGTTCCAAAAAGGAAAAGGAGTACATCAAGGCTGTATATTGTCACCATGTTTATTTAACTTATATGCAGAGTACATCATGAGATATGCTGGACTGGAAGAAACACAAGTTGGAGTCAAGATTGCTGGGAGAAATATCAATAACTTCAGATATGCAGATGACACCACTCTTATGGCAGAAAATGAAGAGGGGCTAAAAAGCCTCTTGATGAAAGTGAAAGTGGAGAGTGAATAGGTTGGCTTAAGGCTCAACATTCAGAAAACGAAGATCATGGAATCTGGTCCCATCACTACATGGGAAATAGATGGGGAAACAGTGGAAACAGTGTCAGACTTTGTTTTTCTGGGCTCCAAAATCACTGCAGATGGTGACTGCAGCCATGAAATTAAAAGACGCTTACTCCTTGGAAGGAAAGTTATGACCAACCTAGATAGCATATTCAAAATCAGAGACATCACTTTGCCAACAAAGGTTCGCCTAGTCAAGGCTATGGTCTTTCCTGTGGTCATGTATGGATGTGAGAGCTGGACTGTGAAGAAGGCTGAGCGCCGAAGAATTGATGCTTTTGAACTGTGGTGTTGGAGAAGACTCTTGAGAGTCCCTTGGACTGCAAGGACATCCAACCAGTCCATTCTGAAGGAGATCAGGCCTGGGATTTCTTTGGAAGAAATGATGCTAAAGCTGAAACTCCTGTATTTTGGCCACCTCATGCGAAGCATTGACTCATTGGAGAAGACTCTGATGCTGGGAGGTATTGGGGGCAGGAGGAGAAGGGGACGACAGAGCATGAGATGGCTGGATAGCATCACTGACTCGATGGATGTGAGTCTGAGTGACCTCTGGGAGTTGGTGATGGATAGGGAGGCCTGGCGTGCTGCAGTTCATGGGGTCACAAAGAGTTGGACACGACTGAGCGACTGATCTGATCTGATCTGATCTGATAGCCTAATTTAGATCCCTCAAAATGAATCCTCAATTCTAGATCCAAAAATAGGAAACTCTTTGCTACTGCTGCTGCTAAGTCGCTTCAGTCGTGTCCGACTCTGTGCGACCCCACAGACGGAAGCTCACCAGGCTCCCCCGTCCCTGGGATTCTCCAGGCAAGAATACTGGAGTGGGTTGCCATTTCCTTCTCCAATGCATGAAAGTGAAAAGTGAAAGTGAAGTCGCTCAGTCGTGTCCGACTCTTGGCGACCCCATGGACTGGAGCCTACCAGGAGCCTCCGTCCATCGGATTTTCTAGGCAAAAGTACTGGGGTGGGGTGCCATTGCCTTCCCCGTCCTCTTTTTCTCATTTAACTTAAAACAAAAACTTTACATATTATTTGTAATTGGAACATTGCAAAACATGTTCAATATAAAGTCTGAAAGCAGCATTTTATGTTAAATATAATATAATTACAATATAAAGTCACTGAAAAAAATGTAAAATATTTCAAACCTTTTCTAGAAATTTTCACTTTTAAAACAATCCCTTTAATTTTTGTGAATTTTCAGTGGAATTTTAAAGATCTATTGTATAATGATTACCCTTTTATGACATTTTATATTTCAGTTAATTAATGTTGGAATTATAAAAACACATTATTGTATTTTTGTATTGTATTTAGGGTTTTAATTACATAATATATTTATTCTTCCTTAGGGTAAACTGGAAAAAAAAAAAGAAACACAATTTTAATCATTTTAGTTAAATCACATCCAAGGAAGTGAAGAGAACTTGTGAGTTTTAAAAGTATTGACATAAACCTCTTTAATATCTTTGGCCATGAGAAGAAATACAGACTCCCAATATAGAGAGTAAAAATAAATCTTTTAGTGTTAAACAGTCCATGGGGTCGCTAAGAGTCGGACACGACTGAGCGACTTCACTTTCACTTTTCACTTTCATGCATTGGAGAAGGAGATGGCAACCCACTCTGGTATTCTTGCCTGGAGAATCCCAGGGACGGGGGAGCCTGGTGAGCTTCCGTCTATGAGGTCACACAGAGTCGGACACGACTGAAGCGACTTAGCAGCAGCAGCAGCAGTCTAGGAAAGGGAGATAACAAAGTCTACCAACTAAATTAAAAATTAGTATCTAGAAGTCCATCAATTAATTAGATCTTGGTCAAAGGATTTAATGATAAGTAGGTTATCATTAAATCTGATACTTGTTTTGAGAAAAACCCACCAAATGAACAAAAGTGGTTGGATACAAGTATTTTCCTTTGGATATATAGTGCAAGCTATACATGCTGCTGCTGCTAAGTCGCATCAGTCGTGTCCGACTCTGCGATCCCATAGACGGCAGCCCACCAGGCTCCGCCATCCCTGGGATTCTCCAGGCAAGAACACTGGATTGGGTTGCCATTTCCTTCTCCAGTGCATGAAAGTGAAAAGTGAAAGTGAAGTAGCTCAGTCGTGTCCGACTCTCTGCGACCTCATGGACTGTAGCCCACCAGGCTTCTTCATCCATGTGATTTTCCAGGCAAGAGTACTGGAGTGGGGTGCCTTGGCCTTCTCCTGCAAGCTATACATAGATATGATAAAATTATTTTTATGTGTATTCTTTATCAGGTATTGGGAACTGATATCCTGGTTATTTATTATTCACTCCTATCAAAATACTATAATTTTTTACATGTATCTTGTTCCTGATTTGGAAAAATAAAATGGAAATAAATTTACATATTCTCCCTCTTAGCAATTTCATTTCTCAGTAAATGGTTATAATCTGAATGTTGACATGCTGCTGCAGCTGCTGCTGAGTCGCTTCAGTCGTGTCCGACTCTGTGCGATCCCATAAACGGCAGCCCACCAGGCTCCTCTGTCCCTGGGATTCTCCAGGCAAGAATACTGGAGTGGGTTGCCATTTCCTTCTCCAATGCATGAAAGTGAAAAGTGAAAGGGAAGTCGCCCAGTCGTGTCCGACTCTTAGCGACCCCATTGACTGGAGCCCACCAGGCTCCTCCGTCCATGGGATTTTCCAGGCAAGAGTACTGGGGTGGGGTGCCATTGCCTTCCCCCGAATCTTGACATAGAAGCCATTAATAAATACTTTGAAAAGAGTAGGAAATAAAATAGCAAAATTGGGATTATCAGATTAGCTCCATCATGGATTTTCTTTGTGACAGAAGTCGAGGAATTGAATCTTTCTGATTCTCAGATTTTCCACCTTAAAATGGAGATAATTTTTCTATCATATATTAGGAATTATTATTAATATAAAACTGAAAGACATATTATATAAAAGTATTTTGAATATAACTATTGTTTATACATTATGTTTTAAGATTTGGAGTAGATAAAATTTTCATTTGCTTCTCTTTATGAAAATGTCTCAGGAGTCTAGATAAAGACGAAAAACAAAGAACGAGAGGCTCATAACTCCCATAAGAAGTCACCCCTTCATCAGAAGAGGGGGAAATACCTCCTGAAACACAACGTGCTGAAAGACTCTTTCTAAAGCTCTGTTTAGAATACCATCTGGTCCCAATATGCTTCATAAAACACAGAGAGGATGATGGGGTTTGGCACATCTACAACTCTCTCCCAGAGTGAAGGAATGTTCGCTGTGATACCCACTAATGGATGAAGGCAAAGCACAGCACAGCAAGGGGGGCCCAGTCCATCCACAATACCACCTAAATATAAATGATAGATAGCGCATCAAAGGCCAAGCCTGTTTATGATCATCAGCACGCAGGAAACATCCCAAGGACCCACAATAGGGTCTGAATAACAGATGCAAAGAAAAGCAACAGTCCTGGAAGAGTGAACAGATTGCTGGGCTGCACTACCATAGTGAGAGCCAAAAGTAAAATGCCAAAAATTCTTGGAACAGTCAGGAATGTTGTGTTACCTGAGTTAACAGGGAGATGATACCAATATGCCTAAGTACATTTTCTGGAACTGGAATGACATTTTGGTTAGGAACAATTTTTAAAAAATAGGTAAAATTAATTATCCAAAGAATTACGTTAGCTTAATCTTCTCTTTAAGGAGATACTTTCTATAGAAGAATACCTCATCGTGCTAATCAGCTAATACTGCTTCACTACTCAAAACCCTCCAACTGGACACAGAGCAGATCATAACAGGATTGCCAGGGTGCTTTTTATTTGTATATGTGTTTCTCATCTTATTTTATTACTTCTTGTCGGTACCTTTACAAAATGAAATTTCACTCTTTAGTAGAATTCTAGATTGCTGGCTTTCCTAAATCCTTACAGAAAATCTTCTGTCCTTCCACTCAGTGTCATATTCAGGGTTAATCATATGTAGAAGCACATGTATGTGTTGGTCCACACTTGTACAGTATAGCTCAGGACAACCTAGGAAAATTTCTTACAGTCTGAGGCTATTGTGAAACTTAGGAGGAATAGGTGGTAGAATCATTTGATGTCCCCAAAACAGTACTTTTCCATGATTTATTCTGTAACTAAAAGCAAGTGAAAGGATATAATGAAAAAATTAGAATACTTGGTAGAATACCCAGATGCAGCATTGAAAGCAAGATGTAGGAAGAGGAAGGATATAGTAATGATGAGTATCTCCACTTACAGGAAAACTCACAGAGCAAAAATTTGCTGATAAAGGAAATGCAGTGAGTTATTACTTTTTTTTTGTTTTTGACAATGTACAAGTAATCAAAAGAATCCAAACTATGAGAGTCAAAATGTCAGACAGCTAACTCATTTGACCTGAGTAAGGAACTGTCTTTAACAACTACATCAAGTTATTTCTTCATGAGTTGGAGAGGGCAAGAAGAAATATATTTAAGTTTATTCTAACTATAAAAAACCTGATGGATATTTGTAGTCCATTAAATGGTCTTGGGGATTTTATTAACATCTCATGTGGCTCCATTCCACTCACTTTCTCCTTCCTCTCTTTTTCTTTTCCAACTCTGCTTTGGAGATACTAACCCAAGGAAAAAGGTAGTTAGGTGACAGGTCTTGCTTTAGATTCAAAGGACACTCTTAATGTTATATGGTCAAGATAGGGTAGGTTGTTCTCAATGAAAGATGACTCAACACATCTAATGTTTATTTATTCACACAAAATCATCAGCAGGTCTGGATCAGCCTCAGGATAGCAGTCCTCATGCAGCAACATTGATTCAAGGTACGTCCATGTTATGGACCCATCATCTTAATTTGTCTCCTTCACAATCACCACTGCAGAGAAAGACACAGGAAAACTCTTCATGAGTTCTTCACTGTGCCAGCAAAGAAGTGACAGACAACAGCCTGCACTTATTTCATAGCCCAGAATTCGTCAGGTCCTGTCTACCTACCAGGGTGGTGCTGCTACCAGGGTGCTACCAACCAGGAGCTGCCACCCACCAGGATGATATCAGAGAAGCGCTACCTTTTCTGTTCATGGAAGCAGAGCAGAACCAGATATTAGAAAAACCTCAAAATGGTTTACACACTATGGTTGCATGTTTTAAGACAATGATGCTATTTTGTGAAATAACATTTATAACCTTAAAGAAGATGTGAATAAATAGAAAACAAAATAAGGATTTGGCTCTTTTTCTATACTGTGAAGGACCCAAGGAAAACTTCAGAATTTTTGAGGGCAATTTGGTTAAATTTATAAATGATAACCAGAAAATTCAGACTGCACATATGCTTTCTAAATGCAGTGGGGGCTATCAAATGACAAAAACAGTGGAAGGTAAATCAAAAAGTGTTTATTTCTTTAAACCTTATTTACCCAAATCTCTTAAGAATAATTTTTGCTCTCTTCTTGCAAATTTTCTATCCACTTTTATACATGTTGCATACACAAGGGCATACATTCTATATAATTTCTAAAATGTCTTCTCTGCTTAAACAAGCAGTTTATCTCTTGCTTCCTCACATTCCAAAATCAACTAAATAATATTATGAATAAAATTATTTTGTTATTTGCACCTGGATTTTTTATTTTATATAAACTTTGTATTTTATAAACTGGTATTTATGCAACTAATAATGTCCTTATTTTCTTCTATATCAATTTAAAGTATGCTTTTGTAATACTCTTTCAAATCAATCGCTCAGTCGTGTCCGACTCTTTGCAACCCCATGAATCACAGCACCCCAGGCCTCCCTGCCCATCACCAGCTCCCTGAGGTCACTCAGACTCACATCCATCGAGTCAGTGATGCCATCCAGCCATCTCATCCTCTGTCGTCCCCTTCTCCTCCTGCCCCCAATCCCTCCCAGCATCAGAGTCTTTTCCAATACTCTTTACACATTTCTTATAAGGCTAATTCAGCAAATATGAACCATGAGTGAATTACTACATCCTTATTCTTTACACTTAGTGTATATACAGCATAATAAACATCATTATTGAAGTCATACCAGTCTTGGACATTTAATGTGCTAAATAATAAAAATAAACATCCACATATTTAAGGAGCTATCTAAAGATAAGTACTTTATCACTTAAACTTTTACAAATGAGCTGCTTCTATTATAAATATGGCAAATAACAAATCAGAATAATATTTTGGAAGACTGCTATATTGTTTCATAGCAAAATTCATATGAAAATATATAGTTCATTAATATGAAAATAATTAGTTCATAAGATGAAAATGGTTCTGACTATTATAAAATTGAGTTCAGGGGCTCTAGTAAAGTCTCCTTCCAGAACCTATTCTATACACAAGAACTTCCTATCCTTAAGCACATTTCTGTCTTAGCCAACGGTCTTGAAAATACAGTATTAGTTCTCCTCATTTCCAATTCATTCCTGACACACTCCAATCATTAATTGAAACTCCTCAGGCAACTGTCACCACTAACCTTCATATTTCTGTATCTATTGGACATTTTTCAGTCTTCCTCCTACAGTGATCTCATTAATTATTTCACAGTATTGATCATTTCTGACTTCTGGAAAACTACTCCCTTTTCTTCTGTGACATGCCAATTTCCTGGTTCTTCTCAAAATCCCTTGAATCTTTTTTCTGATTTGTTTTCTTTGTGAACTTCTTTCTTCACTCTCTCATTATGTATTACTGATTTCTATGACTAATTTTTATTCATTGAATTTTCATATTTTAATCTATCTTTATTTTCTAGGTGATTGTATTTGCTATCATATTTTAATCAGGATTATATACTAGTAATGTTCATATCTACATATGTATAACTCGAATTCAGCACCTGGATTTTGTATTTTATATATACTTTGTATTTTATAAACTGTTAGATATATATTTCTGGACATTCTCCAGATCTTTTCTTTTAAAAGAGTTCACCTAATCTTAACTGCCAGATTTTACATCCTAAATCTCATCTCACGTATTGGCACTACTCTCCACACTGTTATGCAATGTAAATAAGTCATCCCAGATATCTGTTCCTTATTGTACACAACGATCAATTCCTAAGGCCATAGAATTCTATGTCCAAAATATTTCTCAAATCCAATGTCTTCTTTATTCAAAGTAAGAAGACCTTAGTTCTGGTCCTTATTTTTATCTTGCTTACTCCAATATCTCCTCACTAAATTCCCCAACTCCAGAATTATTTCCCTCAGATGTATTCTCACATTATTCTGCCATTGTTGCTGTTCAGTCACTAAGCCATGTCCAACTCTTTGTGACCCCATGGACTGCAGCACGCCAGTCTCCTCTGTCCTCCACTATGTTCTGGAGCTTGCTCAAATTCATGTCCATTCAATTAGTCTACCACAGTTCTAATAGTTGTTAGACAGTCCTAACTGCTGTTTCTTGACTTGCAAACAGGTTTCTCAGGAGACAGGCAAGGTGGCTTGGTACTCCCATCTCTCTAAGAATTTCCCACAGTTTGTTGCGATCCACACAGTCAAAGGCCTTAGTGTAGTCAATGAAGCAGAAATTTTTTCTGGAACTCTCTTGCTTTCTCCATGATCCAACGAATGTTGGCAATTTGATCTCTGGTTCTTTTGCCCTTTCTAAATCCAACTTGTTCATCTGGAAGTTCTCAGTTGACATACTGCTGAAGACTAGCTTGAAGGATTTTGATAATAACCTTGCTAGCATGTGAAATGCGAGGAACATATTGTAGTTTGAACATTACTTGGCATTGCCCATCTTAGGGATTGGAATGAAACCTGACATTTTCCAGTGCTGTGGCCACTGCTTATTTTTCCAAATTTTCTGACAAATTGAGTGTGGCACTTTAGCAGCATCATCTTTTAAGAATTTAAATAGTTCAGCTACAACCCCATCACCTCCACTAGCTTTTTTTGTAGTGATACTTCCTAAGGTCCACTTGATGTCACACTCTAGGATGTCGGGCTCTAAGTGAATGACCACACCAATGTGGTTATCTGGGTCATTAACACCTTTTTTTGTATAGTTCTGTGTATCCTTGCCACCTCTTCTTAATCTCTTCTGCTAATGTTAGGTCCTCACCATTTCTCTACTTTATCATGCCCATTTTTGCATGAAATTTTCCCTTGACATTTTTCTTGAAGTGATCTCTAGTCTTTCCCAAATCTATTGTTTTCCTCTATTTCTTTGTGTCAGCGAACGTTTAACTTTAAGGAATCCAATATGTTGCACTTTTCTTCCTTTGTGTGCCATTTCTCAAGGGTTCTCTGTTCCTTATCAGTTCCTGTTCTGGGAATGAGTAGAGCTGCATGCAGTTCTCAGGACTGAGATCATGGGAAAGGGTACCTGCTTAGATTCCTTTCAGTAACTCCCTTCAGTGACTCTTCAGCATCAGCGACCCTGTATGTATTAGACTATCCATTTTGTTGCAACTGATGGAATTTCATTCTTTGTAATAGCTGAATAATCATTTTACTAAAGATATATAAGCCTGCATTTCTGCTAATAAAATACTCTTGCTCCACTAGGGACCTGGGTCCCCCACATCTTTCTTTCTGTCTTCATTCTTGTCAGAGCGTGGAAACCTACCGAGCTCACTTTCTCGTCTGGGCTTTCAAGACCTCCTTGAGAGGACACCCTGTGACTTCGTGAGTGGTACAAATCCTGTGCATGGGCTTTATTGGTTTTCCACGTAACCTGAGGGATAGTGCTCTCTCTCTCCTTTTTCCTCTTTCTTTTCATCAACTCAGGTCCACCAGGCCCCGATCTATAAAGACTGCAGTGGCATCCAAACAGGGACTTGGAATTCATGGTATTCTGGACAGAGTGACTGGGACCTACTGAGGTCAGGTAAGTGAGGGTTATGGGACAAATGGCTGGAAAGCCCCACCATTTTTCTACTTTACTTTATAATTTACTTAAAGTTCAAAGACTTTCGGTTTCACATCAGCAAATAGAGGCTTATCTCCAAATGGTGGAAAACTATTTTGACTGTAATAATTGTAGTCATCTTATTCTTGCTGTTTGCTTTTTATATCTGCAACTATATAATGAATTTTATATCTAAGAGGTTTGAGGCATTTAAGTTACAAGTAATTATTCAAGCTCCTATGATTGCCGCAGGCTCTTCCAACTGTTACTTGGGGCCCCTAGATCAAAGATCCTCAGTATGAGGATAAAGAAAATATATTGCCTCTACATGTTAGGGTCTACACCACTTTCCAACAGGAAAAAGTTACAGAATAATTTTTCCACCCCTTTCCCTGACAACCATATTCTCCTAAAAGCAGGAGGAAATGAAAGAGTTAAAGCTTAAGCAGACAGTCCAAGGCCCTATAAAGAGAAAGCAAACATTCTCACTCATGCTTTCCTTAAGCCGTGTACAACAATGTATCTTGCCAGAAAACTGACCTTTCTTTAGGTCCAGAACTAATAATTACACAGCACAATGTCTTACTCATAGAAATGCTTTTCTTAGGGTCTATGTTAATGATTATAATTGTAACAAATCTTGCCTGGGAACTTGTATCTCAAGACTTGTACCCTTGATTACACAGCAACAGTATATCTTGCCCAGAGACATTGTCTAGAACCTGTTCTCCCTGGCTAATCTTGCAGCAAAGTTATCTCAAATTATATGTCTTGGGAAGGGCCTAATAAAGCCTATGCTGATTTTCTAGCTAGACTAGAAACTGTTATTTCCCATAGTGTAATTAGAGAAGAAACCAAAATACAACTAGAAAAACTGCTTACATATGAGAATGCAAATCAAGAATGTCAAAGGGCTATCACTCCAATAAGTGAGACCAGGATCATTATTGATTACTTGAAGGCTTGCCGCAATCTAGGATCTGAGACACATAAAATACAAATGTTAGCTAAAACAATGGCTGCTGCTTTTAAAAAGGGAAATGAAGGGTAATTTGCATATGGGGATAAGACCCATTTAAAAAGGATTGCCCTAAGAAACATGCAAAAAAATTAAAATTAATAAAAAAATTTAAAAATAAAAAATTTCCAAAAATCTATCTTTGCTGCCATAAGGGGATACATTGGGCCAAAGATTGTCAATTTAAATATGATATGAGAGAAAACTTATTTTGAAAAACTTCAAACGGGGGACTCCCCAGGTCCCCTTCAACAAAAACAGGGGCAAACTCCATTTTCCCCTCAAACTATCCCTTCTAGATCACCTGCTGGACATTTTGGACCCCTGCCTCCACAAACCTTCAGCCTTTTACTTGACCAATCTAGCTTGACTTCTAAGGAAATTACTGTTCACCCTGGAATAATTGATTCAGATTATAAGGGAGAAATTAAAATTATCGTGTGATCTCAGATACTATGACAATTCAAAAAAAGAGACAAAATTGCCCAATTACTTATTTTACTTTATATTTCTATTAACTCTTCAAATGATATACAGACAAATGAATTAAGAAATACAGATCAAAAACACTCTTTATGGACATCACTGGTATCTGAATATGCCCAGCTAGATATAAATATCAAAATTAATGATAAAAGATTTTCTAAACTCCTCAATACTGGATCCAATATCACTATTATTTCCAAACACTTATGGCCTGAATCTTGGCCTATACTGAATATTTCTTACTAAATTACAGAAATTTCTCAAAACAAAATACATGAAGTCTACTGAAACATTCAAATTTATCCTTGTGATAGGCCAGAAGGCAAGCCTACAACATTACAACCTTATGTGATAGAAGCATCCCTTTATCTAATAAGAAGGCATTTACTTATACAGCAAACTCAAATATACATTCCACATTTTCCTTAGGGGCCACTGCTCATTTAACAAATAAAACAATTATTAAAACAACAAGCTTATTTGGACAGTGCAGTGGCTCCTTACAAAAGAGATATTATAGGCTGCTAAAGAACTTATAGATACACAATTAGAATTAAAACATATTGAGGAATCTTATTTCCCTTGAAACTCTCCCATTTTTGTTGTATTAAAAAAAATCTAACAAATGACATCTCTTAACAGACCTTAAAAAAGTTAATACATCTATGAAACCTATAAACACATTGCCACCAAGAATCCCATCACCTACTACTATTCCTCAAAACTGACATATCACTATTATAGATTTACAAGATTGCTTTTTTAATATACCTTTCTACCCTCTAGACCTAGAGAAATTTGCTTTCTCTCTTCCTTATCCTAATCACATTGGGCCTCATAAACGATACCAATGGACTATACTACCTCAAAAAATGATAAATTCTCCTACCATATGTCAATATTATATAGCCAAAGCCCTTAAACCTATAAGAAAACAATTTCCTGACTTTCTTGTTATTAATTATATGGTTGATATATTGTTTTCAGCTCCATCTGTTTTAGAAACTCCACATGTGTTTAATATAGCTCAAGAATGCTTGAAAGACTCTGGATTAATTATTGCCCCTAAAAAAAACTATGATTTCCCTGGTGGCTCAGATGGTAAAGCGTCTACCTACAATTCAGGAGACCCAGGTTCCATCCCTGGGTGGGGAAAATCCTCTGGAGAACGAAATGGCAACCCACTCCAATACTCTTGCCTGGAAAATCCCGCGGATAGAGGACCATGATAGGCTACAGTCCATTGGGTCACAAAGAGTCAGACATGACTGAGCGACTTCACTTTCACTTTCACGGATATCTCAGGGTTCCATCTCCCATTCCCTGCTGGCTCAGACGGTAAAGCTTCTGCCCGCAGCGGGGAGATCCGGGTTCGATCCCTGGGTTGGGAAGATCCCCTGGAGAAGGAAATGGCAACCCACTCCAGTACTCTTGCCTAGAAAATTCCATGGATGGAGGAGCCTGGTTGGGCTACAGTCCATGGGTCACAAAGAGTCGGACATGACTGAGCAAGTTCACAACACAACTTATCACAAAAAAATCTAATCCTCTATACCTTACCATTACTTAGGGTTTATTATAATAGATAACACATTACTCCTCAACTAACACAGATTCATACTGATAAATTATCAACCTTGAATAATTTTCAAAAATTTTTAGGAGATATAAATTAGATCTTTCTTAGACATTGTTAATTATCAACCGACAAATTTATTTAATACTTTAAAATGAGATCCTGATTTAAATAGCCCTCGTTCATTTTTCACAAGAGACACAAGAAAAACTCTGTTTCAGTTCAGTTCAGGTCAGTCGCTCATTCGTGTTCGACTCTCTGCAACCCCATGAAATGCAGCCCGCCAGGCCTCCTTGTCCATCACAAACTCCCGGAGTTCACTCAAACTCCTGTCCATTGAGTCTGTAGCGCAGTCCAGCCATCTCATCCTCTGTCATACCTTTCTCCTCCTGCCCCCAATCCCTCCCAGTATCTGAGTCTTCTCCAATGAGTCAACTCTTCGCATGAGGTGGCCAAAGTACTGGAGTTTCAGCTTTAGCATCATTCCTTCCAAAGAACACCCAGGACTGATCTCCTTTAGAATGGACTGGTTGGATCTCCTTGCAGTCCAAGGGTCTCTCAAGAGTCTTCTCCAACACCACAGTTCAAAAGCATCAATTCTTCGGCGCTCAGCCTTCTTTACAGTCCAGCTCTCACATCCATACATGACCACAGGAAAGACCATAGCCTTGACTAGGCGAACCTTTGTTGGCAAAGTGATGTCTCTGCTTTTGAATATGCTATCTAGGTTGGTCATAACTTTCCTTCCAAGGAGTAAGCGTCTTTTAATTTCATGACTGCAGTCACCATCTGCAGTGATTTTGGAGCCCAGAAAAATAAAGTTTGACACTGTTTCCACTGTTTCTCCATCTATTTCCCATGTAGTGATGGGACCAGATGCCATGATCTTCGTTTTCTGAATGTTGAGCTTTAAGCCAACCTTTTCACTCTCCACTTTCACTTTCATCAAGAGGCACTTTCTGCCATAAGGGTGGTATCATCTGCATATCTGAGGTTATTGATATTTCTCTCAGCAATCTTGATTCCAACTTGTGTTTCTTCCAGTCCAGCATTTCTCATGATGTACTCTGCATATAAGTTAAATAAACATGGTGACAATATGCAGCCTTGACGTACTCCTTTTCCTATTTGGAACCAGTCTGTTGTTCCATGACCAGTTCTAACTGTTGCTTCCTGACCTGCATACAGATTTCTTGAGAGGCAAATCCCCATAGCCTTGACTAAAAAGACATTTGTTGACAAAGTAATGTCTCTGCTTTTTAATATGCTGTCTAGGTTGGTCATAACTTCCCTTCCAAGGAGTAAGCATCTTCTAATATCTTCTAATCTAGAGCCTAGATCTGATAGATAGAGTGCCTGATGAACTATGGAATGAGGTTCGTGACATTGTACAGGAGATAGGGATCAAGACCATCCCCATGGAAAAGAAATGCAAAAAAGCAAAATGGCTGTCTGGGGAGGCCTTGCAAATAGCTGTGAAAAGAAGAGAAGCGTAAAGCAAAGGAGAAAAGGAAAGATATAAGCATCTGAATGCAGAGTTCCAAAGAATAGCAAGAAGAGATAAGAAAGCCTTCTTCAGTGATCAATGCAAAGAAATAGAGGAAAACAACAGAATGGGAAAGACTAAGGATCTATTCAAGAAAATCAGAGATACCAAAGGAACATTTCATGCAAAAATGGGCTCGATAAAGGACAGAAATGGTATGGTCCTAACAGAAGCAGAAGATACTAAGAAGAGGTGGCAAGAATACACAGAAGAACTGTACAAAAAAGATCTTCACGACCCAGATAATCATGATGGTGTGATCACTAACCTAGAGCCAGACATCCTGGAATGTGAAGTCAAGTGGGCCTTAGAAAGCATCACTACGAACAAAGCTAGTGGAGGTGATGGAATTCCAGTGGAGCTATTCCAAATCCTGAAAGATGATGCTGTGAAAGTGCTGCACTCAATATGCCAGCAAATTTGGAAAACTCAGCAGTGGCCACAAGATTGGAAAAGGTCAGTTTTCATCCCAATCCCAAAGAAAGGCAATGCCAAAGAATGCTCAAAATACCGCACAATTGCACTCATGTCACACAGTAGTAAAGTAATGCTCAAAATTCTCCAAGCCAGGCTTCAGCAATATGTGAACCGTGAACTTCCTGATGTTCAAGCTGGATTTAGAAAAGGCAGAGGAACCAGAGATCAAATTGCCAACATCCGTTGGATCATCGAAAAAGCAAGAGAGTTCCAGAAAAACATCTATTTCTGCTTTATTGACTATGCCAAAGCCTTTGACTGTGTAGATCACAATAAACTGTGGAAAATTCTGAGAGAGATGGGAATACCAGACCACCTGATCTGCCTCTTGAGAAATCTGTATGCAGGTCAGGAAGCAACAGTTAGAACTGGTCATGGAACAACAGACTGGTTCCAAATAGGAAAAGGAGTACGTCAAGGCTGTATATTGTCACCATGTTTATTTAACTTATATGCAGAGTACATCATGAGAAATGCTGGACTGGAAGAAACACAAGTTGGAATCAAGATTGCTGAGAGAAATATCAATAACCTCAGATATGCAGATGATACCACCCTTATGGCAGAAAGTGCCTCTTGATGAAAGTGAAAGTGGAGAGTGAAAAGGTTGGCTTAAAGCTCAACATTCAGAAAACGAAGATCATGGCATCTGGTCCCATCACTACATGGGAAATAGATGGAGAAACAGTGGAAACAGTGTCAAACTTTATTTTTCTGGGCTCCAAAATCACTGCAGATGGTGACTGCAGTCATGAAATTAAAAGATGCTTACTCCTTGGAAGGAAAGTTATGACCAACCTAGATAGCATATTCAAAAGCAGAGACATCACTTTGCCAACAAAGGTTCGCCTAGTCAAGGCTATGGTCTTTCCTGTGGTCATGTATGGATGTGAGAGCTGGACTGTAAAGAAGGCTGAGCGCCGAAGAATTGATGCTTTTGAACTGTGGTGTTGGAGAAGACTCTTGAGAGTCCCTTGGACTGCAAGGAAATCCAACCGGTCCATTCTGAAGGAGATCAGCCCTGGGATTTCTTTGGAAGGAATGATGCTAAAGCTGAAACTCCAGTATTTTGGCCACCTCATGCGAAGAGTTGACTCACTGGAGAAAACTCTGATGCTGGGAGGGATTGAGGGCAGGAGGAGAAGGGGACGACAGAGGATGAGATGGCTGTATGGCATCACTGACTCGATGAATGTGAGTCTGAGTGACCTCCGAGAGCTGGTGATGGATACGGAGGCCGGGTGTGCTGCAGTTCATGGGGTCGCAAGCAGTCGGACATGACTGAGCGACTGATCTGATCTCTGATCTGAATTGTCTAGTGGTTTTCCCTACTTTCTTCAATTTAAATCTGAATTTGGCAATAAGGAGTTCATGATCTGAGCTACAGTCAGCTCCCAGTCTTGTTTTTGCTGACTGTATAGAACTTCTCCATCTTTGGCTGCAAAGAATATAATCAATCTGATTTTGGTGTTGGTCATCTGGTGATGTCCATGTGTAGAGTCTTCTCTTGTGTTGTTGCAATAGGGTGTTTGCTATTACCAGAGAATTCTCTTGGCAAAACTCTTTCAGCCTTTGTCCTGCTTCATTCCACACTCCAAGGCCAAATTTGCCTGTTATTCCAGGTATCTCTTGACTTCCTACTTTTGTATTCCATTCCCCTATATTGAAAAGACATCTTTTTTGGGTGTTAGTTGTAGATGGTCTTGTAGGTCTTCATAAAACTGTTCAACTTCAGCTTCTTCAGCATTACTGGTCTGGGCATAGACTTGGATTACCATGATACTGAATTGTTTGTCTTGGAAACGAACAGAGATCATTCTGTCCTTTTTGATATTGCATCCAAGTACTGCATTTCAGACTCTTTTGTTTACTGTGATGGCTACTCCATGTCTTCTAAGGGATTCCTGCCCACAGTAGTAGATGTAATGGTCATCTGAATTAAATTCACCCATTCCAGTCCATTTTAGTTAGCTGATTCCTAGAATGTTGACATTTACTCTTGCCGTCTCCTGTTTGACCACTTCCAATTTGCCCTGATTCATGGAACTAACATTCCAGGTTCTTATGTAATATTGCTCTTTACAGCATCAGACCTTGCTTCTATCACCAGTCACATTCACAACTGGGTGTTGTTTTTGCTTTGGTTCCATCCCTTCATTCTTTCTGGAGTTATTTCTCCCCTGATTTCCAGTAACATATTGGGCACCTACCAACCTGGGGTGTTCATTTTTCAGTGTCCTATCTTTTTGCATTTTCATACTGTTCATGGGGTTCTCAAGGCAAGAATACTAAAGTGGTTTGCCATTTCCTTCTCCAGTGGACCACATTCTGTCAGACCTCTCCACCATGACCTGTCCGTCTTGAGTGACCCCACATGGCATGGCTTAGTTTCATTGCGTTAGACAAGACTGTGGCCCATGTGATCAGATTGCCTAGTTTTCTGTGATTGTGGTTTCAGTCTGTCTGCCCTCTGATGCCCTCTCTTAGCACCTACCATCTTAGTCGGGTTTCTGTCACCTTAGACGTGGGGTATCTATTCACGGCTGCTCCATCAAAGAGCAGCCACAGCTCCTTAACTTGGACGTGGGGTATCTCCTCACAGCTGCCGCTCCTGACCTTGGATATGGGGAGTCTCTTCTTGGCTGCTCCTTCGCCATTCAGCTGCTGCTCCTGCACTATGCAGCCACTGCTCCTAGTCTTATCAAGGCTTCCTGTATTCTTCCAATTAGTTACTAACAAGAGAAAGGTTTTACCAGACCCATTCCCACAACATATGTAACAAGATTATTCAGAAGTTTCCTCTTAAGCAGAAGAAAGATGTCCCAAGCAAGATACATTGTTATTATATAACCATTCAGTTCAGTTCAGTGGCTAAGTCGTGTCCAACTCCGTGACCCCATGAACCATAGCATGTCAGGCCTCCCTGTCTATCACCAACTCCTGTAGTTCACCCAAACCCATGTCCATTGAGTCAGTGATGCCATCCAACAGTCTCATCCTCTGTCATCCCCTTCTCCTCCTGCCCTCAATCTTTCCCAGCATTAGGGTCTTTTCAAATGAATCAGCTCTTCACATCAGGTGGCCAAAGTACTGGAGTTTCAGCTTCAACATCAGTCCTTCCAATGAACACCCAGGACTGATCTCCTTTAGGATGGACTGGTTGCATCTCCTTGCAGTCCAAGGGACTCTCAAGAGTCTTCTTCAACACCACAGTTCAAAAGCATCAATTCTTTGGCACTCAGCTTTCTTTATAGTCCAACTCTCACATCCATACATGACGGCTGGAAAAACTATAGTCTTGACTAGATGGACCTTTGTTGACAAAGTAATGTCTCTGCTTTTGAATATGCTGTCTAGGTTGGTCATAACTTTCCTTCTAAGGAGTAAGCATCTTCTAATTTCATGGCAGCAATCACCATCTGCAGTGATTCAGATCAGATCAGTCGCTCAGTCGTGTCCAACTCTTTGCAACCCCATGAATCGCAGCATGCCAGGCCTCCCTGTCCATCACCAACTCCCCCCAAAAATAAAGTCTGACACTGTTTCCACTGTTTCCCCATCTATTTGCCATGAATATAACCATTAATAAGAGCTTAAGGAAAAAATATATACCTGTGAGCAAGATGAGTTATTTTGTTGCTAATTATTAGGGCTTAAAGAAAGTTAGTCTTGGGCAAAATAGATTGCTATCATAACAACTCAGAGCTTAGGGAAAAAATGTATTATGTACTAAAATGAAGGAATGTAGAAAAAAATTTGTCCTTTTCTCGTGCTTGTGAGCCCTGGACCCTTTTCTCCTCCTTGAGGGCCCTGGACTCCTTATCAATCTACCTAAGAATTAAGTCTCTCACTAATACCTGTACACTCCACCAAACCTGTCTCCTGGCAACCACTACTATATTTTCTGCTTCTGTGCGTCTATTTTAGATATTCATATAAACAGTATTGTACCATTTGTGTTTCTGTAACTGTTTATTTTACCTAGCATAAATATTTCCCATGTTTATCTACATTTTCACATAGTTATGATCTCCTTCTTTTTAAAGGCTGAATAACATTCTATTATATGTATATGTTGGACTTCTCTGGCTGCTCAGATGGTAAAGAATCTGCCTACAATGCAGGAGACAAAAGAGATGCTGGTTCCATCCTTGGGTCAGGAAGATACCCTGGAGGAGGGCATGGCAACCCACTCTAGTATTCTTGCCTGGAGAATTCCATGGACAGATGATCCTGGCAGGCTACAGTCCATGGGGTCATAAAGAGTCAGACATGACAGAGCTACTAACACACATATATGTATATGCCACATTTTTTTAATCCATTCTTCTGTCAATGGATGATTGGGTTATTTTCAATTCTTTATGTCCTAAAACGTTGAATAATCTAGAAGAAATGGAAGAATCCCTAGATACATACAATCTACCAAGACTGAATAATGAAAAAAATTAAAAACCTGAGACTATTTACTGCTGCTGCTACTGCTAAGTCACTTCAGTCGTGTCCAATTCTGTGCGACCCCATAGATGGCAGCCCACCGGGCTCCTCTGTCCCTGTGATTCTCCAGGCAAGAACACTGGAGTGTGTTGCCATTTCCTTCTCCAATGTATGAAAGTGAAAAGTGAAAGTGAAGTTGCTCAGTCTTGCCCAACTCTTAGCGACCTCATGGACTGCAGCCTACCAGGCTCCCCCATCCATCCAGGCAAGAGTACTGGAGTGGGTTGCCATTGCCTTCTCCAAGACTATTTACTAGTAAGGATATTAAATCAGTAATCAAAAACTTTCCAAAAAAATAAAAAGCCCAGGACCAAATGGCCTCACTACTACATTCTACCAAAAATTAAAATAATTAATGCCAATTCTCAAGTTCCTGCAAAAAAATGAGGAGGAAGGAATGCTTTCAACTCATTTTATAAGACCAACATTACACTGAATTCAAAGCAAGACAAAGATAATAGAAGGAAAAAATTATAGACCAATATTCCTGATGAGCATAGAAACAAAAATCCTCAATAAAATACTAGCAAACTAAATTCAAAAGTACATTAAAAGAAACATCTTTTCACAAAGCTAAAACATTTTTTGACATGCACAATTATACTCTATGGGACAAATATCATATTTTTTATTATTTAGTAAATTTATCACCTGTGAGTTCTGTACAAATGTTTCAATATGTTAGTGCTTTCTGCTCAAGTGAAAAATAGGGATTTTCATCAACTTCATGACAATTGCACCCAAATACTTCATGATTTAATTTGTTGTATACTTACAGCCACCATTCAGGAATTGTTTATGTCCATTTTACAGAGAGGAACCTGAGGCTCAGCTCTGTTAAATAGTTAAATAATACATTGCAAGACCTAACTTTAAATCATGAACTGATGGGCCCCAAAGATGTTTTGACACAGTGTTGCTTCCAGAATATATGAGTTTCTTTCACACTTCTATAGACTTTATCTACACTAGAACCAGAGTAAATTTTAACTCTGAGTAGTACTTTAACAAACTGTATTATCTAACTTAGTGCCAAGTTAGTTATGGTCTAAAGCATAACTAAGTGAGATTTATCCCTGGAATGCAAGGATGGTTCAATGTATACAAATCCATAAGTGTGGGACATTATAGAAATATAATGAAGGATAAAGATCTCATAATCACTTCAATCAGATCAGATCAGATCAGTCACTCAGTCATGTCCGACTTTGCGATCCCATGAACCAAAGCACGCCAGGCCTCCCTGTCCATCACCAACTCCCGGAGGTCACTCAGACTCACATCCATCCAGTCAGTGATGCCATCCAGCCATCTCATCCTCTGTCGTCCCCTTCTCCTCCTGCCCCCCAATCCCTCCCAGCATCAGAATCTTCTCCAATGAGTTAACTCTTCGCATGAGGTGGCCAAAATACTGGAGTTTCAGCTTTAGCATCATTCCTTCCAAAGAAATCCCAGGGCTGATCTCCTTCAGAATGGACTGGTTGGATGTCCTTGCAGTCCAAGGGACTCTCAAGAGTCTTCTCCAACACCACAGTTCAAAAGCATCAATTCTTCGGCGCTCAGCCTTCTTCACAGTCCAGCTCTCACATCCATACATGACCACAGGAAAGACCATAGCCTTGACTAGGCGAACCTTTGTTGGCAAAGTGATGTCTCTGCTTTTGAATATGCTATCTAGGTTGGTCATAACTTTCCTTCCAAGGAGTAAGCGTCTTTTAATTTCATGACTGCAGTCACCATCTGCAGTGATTTTGCAGCCCAGAGAAATAAAGTCTGACACTGTTTCCACTGTTTCTCCATCTATTTCCCATGTAGTGATGGGACCAGATGCCATGATCTTCGACGGAATGAAGCAGGGCAAAGACTAATAGAGTTTTGCCAAGAAAATGCAATGGTCATAACAAATACCCTCTTCCAACAACACAAGAGAAGACTCTATACATGGACATCACCAGATGGTCAACATCGAAATCAGATCGATTATATTCTTTGCAGACAAAGATGGAGAAGCTCTATACAATCAGCAAAAACAAGACCAGGAGCTGACTGTGGCTCGGACCATGAACTCCTTATTGCCAAATTCAGACTGAAATTGAAGAAAGTAGAGAAAACCACTAGACCATTCAGGTATGACCTAAATCAAATCCCTTATGATTATACAGTGAAAGTGAGAAATAGATTTAAGAGCCTAGATCTGATAGATAGAGTGCCTGATGAACTATGGAATGAGGTTCGTGACATTGTACAGGAGATAGGGATCAAGACCATCCCCATGGAAAAGAAATGCAAAAAGCAAAATGGCTGTCTGGGGAGGCCTTGCAAATAGCTGTGAAAACAAGTGAAGCGAAAAGCAAAGGAGAAAAGGAAAGATATAAACATCTGAATGCAGAGTTCCAAAGAATAGCAAGAAGAGATAAGAAAGCCTTCTTCAGCAATCAATGCAAAGAAATAGAGGAAAACAACAGAATAGGAAAGACTAAGGATCTATTCAAGAAAATTAGAGATACCAAAGGAACATTTCATGCAAAAATGGGCACGATAAAGGACAGAAATGGTGTGGACCTAACAGAAGCAGAAGATATTAAGAAGAGGTGGCAAGAATACACAGAAGAACTATACAAAAAAGAGCTTCACGACCCAGATAATCATGATGGTGTGATCACTGACCTAGAGCCAGACATCCTGGAATGTGAAGTTAAGTGGGCCTTAGAAAGCATCACTACGAACAAAGCTAGTGGAGGTGATGGAATTCCAGTGGAGCTATTCCAAATCCTGAAAGATGATGCTGTGAAAGTGCTGCACTCAATATGCCAGCAAATTTGGAAAACTCAGCAGTGGCCACAAGATTGGAAAAGGTCAGTTTTCATCCCAATCCCAAAGAAAGGCAATGCCAAAGAGTGCTCAAACTACCGCACAATCACTTCAATACATGCAGAAAAAATTTTTGAAAAAATTCAATACATTTTTATAACAAAAACACTTTAAAACGTTCAACAAACAAGGTATAGAAGAAATGGGCTCACAAAGAGTCAGACATGACTTAGCAACTGAATAACAACAACTGCAAGGACAAACCCACAGGAAACAATACACTCAACAATGAAAAATTGAAAACTCTTCTCCCAAGATCAAGAATAAGACAAAGAATGTCCCTTTCACCAATTCTATTCAACATGGTATTTGTATAGTGAAAACTACAAAATGTTGATGAAAGAAATGAAAAGAGACACAGACAAATGTAAAGCCATCCCATGTTCATGGATTGGAAGACAGTATTGTTAAATGTCCATACCACCCAAAGCAATCAAAATTTCAGTGTCAGCTTTTATGTGAATATGAAAAACAATCCTCTAATTCATATGGAATCACAAAAGACCCAGAATAGCCAAACTGATCATGAGAAATAAGAACAAAGCTGGAGGCATCACACTTACTGATTTTGAAATAAGTTAGAGCTACAGTAATTAAATAGTATGGTACCAGTGTAAGACAGATAAATAGACCAGTGTAATAGGATAGAAAATCCAGAAATTAACCTCTGCATATATGGTCAACTGATTTTTGACAAGAGTGCCAAGAACTTACAATGCAGGAAAAATCAACTCAAAATGAACTAAAGTCTTAAACATGGGACATGAAACTATAAAATTCCTAGAAGAAAACATATGCAGAAATCTTCTTGACATCACTCTTGGCAATGATTTGTTAGATATGACACTAAAAGCATAGACATAAATACAAACATTAACAAATGAGATTACATCAAACTAAAGAGCTTCTGTATGGCAAAGGAAATAATCAACAGAAGGAAAAGGCAAGGTAGAGAATGGGAGAAAATATATGCAAGCATATATCTGATAAAATGAATTCTTGTAACTCAGTAGCAAAAAAAGAAAAATCCAAACAGTCTTATCTTTAAAAACTTGAAATGATATTTCTCCAAAGATGTATAAATGGTCAACACTATTATTCAACAGTAAAATGCAAATTATTACTGCAATAAGATATTGCCTCAAAAAAAAAAAAAAAAAGACATTGCCTCATATACATTAGGATGGTTGTTATCAACAAAACAGAAGATGGTAAGTGTTGGTGAAGATATGGATAAATTAGAATCTTTGTACACTGTTTGTGGGAATGTAAAATGGTACAATCTCTATGGGAAAAAGTAATGGGAGTTTCCCCTAAAAATTAAAAACAGAGCTACCATATTATCCAGCAATTCCACTTCTGAGTATATAGTTCAAAAGAATTATAATCAGTATCTGTAGGAGATATTTGTTTTTCCATATTCATTGCAGCATTTACATTTCTTTAAACATCTCTTTCCTCTATTGATTCAAAGCAAGTGTTGTGCCAGAATTGATTTGTACTGGCTTGCAGGAGACGATGGTTAAATTTTCAGAAATCTTGCAAACTGTTGGTTGTTAAAAATTAAATTCTATAAATGTGTATCTAAATAAATTATATTAAAAACAAGGTAATGAGTACTCAAAACTTCTCCTTCTTAATTATTTTACTGCTGCTGCTCTTGTTAAGTCGCTTCAGTCGTGTCCGACTCTGTGCAACCCCATAGACTGCAGCCCACCAGGCTCCCCGGTCCCTGGAATTCTCTAGGCAAGAACACTGGAGCGGGTTGCCATTTCCTTCTCCAATGCATGAAAGTGAAAATTGAAAGTGAAGTTGTTCAGTTGTGTCTGACTCTTAGCGACCCCATGGACTGCAGCCCACCAGGCTCCTCCATCCATGAGATTTTCCAGGCAAGAGTACTGGAGTGGGGTGCCATTGCCTTCTCCATAACTATTTTACTACATTTTACTAATATTTATGTTCTGAAGTGTATTGACTATGACTGTATCTGTATGGTACAAATATTTATGAGATTTCTCATACCTTTTCATCTCTGGCTTAATAATCATCTCATGTCAACTCAGCTGGGGAACATGGTTTTGAAGCAACAGAAATAGGTAATCGCTACAAATCAACACAATCCCCCCTGCCCGCCCCCCCCCAAAAAAGCACAAGTTGTTAACTATCAGCACACCACTGTCCAGATGCATCTATTTACCTCAGAGAAGACTGAGATTGTTAAATTAGAATGCAAAGAGAAAGGAGGATTATCATAATGGTTTTTTGAATCCCCATCGTCTTAATAGTCAGGTGTTTTTGAGAGAGAAATGTATTTCTTCAATTCCTTACAGTCATATAAGCAAGTAAAAATCCAGACCTTTTGACCCTGAAGGTCCATCAGACCACACTGGAGGAGAGAATTCAGAATCTGATGGAAAGGAGCCCCTGTGATGCCAGGAAGGAAATGAGAAGATTTCTGTGTTGGTGGAGACAGAGATCTGGGTAGAGGAAGAGAAAAAGTGAGGGAGTCAGGCTCAGTGTCCCAAATATGTTGATGAAACAGGCAGGGTGTAACTTATATATAAGCATTAAGTAGGTATAAAATAATTCAAGACACCAGGGATAGTGGCCCATTGTCCCAGTGAACAGGGCATACAGTCCATGAATCCTGCATCATGATATACAGGAGACCTGTTGGGTTGGGAGACCTGTTTAAATATGCAGCGTCCAATATGGTAGTCATTAACAACATATGGCTTTTAAATTAAAATTAGGTAGACTAATCTGGGCTATAATTGTGAAATATATACTGTGTTAGGAATACTTAGTAAGAAAATATAAAGAAATATATCTCATTATTAATCTATATCTCATTATAATCTATATCTCATTATTAATCTATATAGATTATCATCATTAATCTATATTGATAGTGTTGGTTTGATTATATACACTAGAAAAAAGACTATATATACTGGCTTCCCTGGTGGCTCGGATGGTAAAGCGTCTGTCTGCAATGCAGGCGACCCAGGTTTGATCCCTGGTTTGGGAAGATCCCCTGGAGAAGGAAATGGCAGCCCACTCCAGTATTCTTGCCTGGAAAATCCCATGGACGGCAAAGCTGGTAGGCTACCATCCATGGGGTCACAAAGAGTTGGACATAACTGAGCGACTTCACTTTCACTTTTCATAGTGAAAAGGACATCTTTTTGGGGTATTAGTTGTAGATGGTCTTGTACGTGTTCATAGAACCATTCACCTTCAACTTCAGCATCACTGCTCAGGGCATAGACTTCGATTACTATGATATTGAATGGTTTGCCTTAGAAATGAACAGAGATCATCCTGTCATTTTTGAGATTGCATCCAATTACTGCATTTCAGACTCTTTTGTTGACTATGATGGCTTACCATTTCTTCTAAGGGATTCTTGCCCACAGTAGAAAATATAATGGTCATCTGAGTTTACTCACCCATTCCAGTCCATTTTAGTTTGCTGATTCCTAAAATGTCGATGTTCACTCTTATCATCTTCTGTTTGGCCACTTCCTATTTGCCTGATTCGTGAACCTAAATTTCCTGGTTCATATGAAAAATTGCTCTTTACAGGATCATACTTTACTTCCATCACCAGTCACATCCACCACTGGGTGTTGTTTTTGCTTTGGCTCCATCTCTTTATTCTTTCTGGAGTTATTTCTAGACTGATCTCCAGCAGCATATTGGGCACCTACCGACCTGGGGAGTTCATCTTTCAGTGTCTTATCTTTTTGCTATTTCATGCTGTTCATGGGCTTTCAAGGCAAGAATACTGAAGTGGTTTACCATTCCCTTCTCCAGTGGACCATGTTTTGTCAGAACTCTCCACCATGACCTGTCAATTTTGGGTGATTCTATACAGCATGGCTCACAGTTTCATTGAGTTAGACAAGACTGTGGTCCATGTAATCAGTTTGATTAGTTTTCTGTGATTGTGGTTTTCATTCTGTCTGATGGATAAGGTTAAGAGGCTTATGAAAGCTTCCTGTTGGGACAGACTGACTGAGAGGGGAACTTGTTCTGATGGGTGGAGCCATGCTCAGTAAATCTTTAATCCAATTTTCTGTTGAAATAGTAATTGTATAAAATTTGTGATCAAAGTTCAAGCATTGATTTGTATTTTGATGATTTCCACATACAAATTAATCATTTTATTACTAGAAATATCTTTATCTTTGAGAGATAATTGCTTTTTCTACATCTTACAAATATTAAATTTGTATCTCTATGCATTTTTGAGGTCATCTGACAGAGAGGAGATTAATATACAATACTTAAGATAAAGCATAGTTTTTTTCTTTCTTTTACCTGTTGAAGTAGGACATGATCTCTGAGCCTTGTTTCTTGTTTTTGAATAACAATACTGTTATTTTATATCCAAATGTATTGAAAAAAAATTTTAAACAAAAATTAAGTTTATTTTAGTCACCACCAACTGTTTTTGTCATGTAAATTTTAAAATAAAACAAATTGAGATATGAACCAAAGTAATTTGAATGACCCTGTGTAAAAATTCATACAGTTAATAAAGAAACCAAGTACCAGAGAGAGCAGTAATTCAGGAAATGGGGATTTGGTTGGCTAGTTCAATCCCTGGGTTGGGAAGATCCCCTGGAGAATGGAAAGGCTACCCACTGCAGCATTCTTGCCAGGAGAATTCCATAAACTGGATAGTTCATGGGGTTGCAAAGAGTCTGATACAACTGATTGAGTTTCACTTTCAATCTAAGTTTCATGGGAAAAAATGACAGCGTGAGCCAAATCAAAGTCATTTCATGGCAGAGTATTTAGCATTTATTCATGCAAATGTATTCTGCATCATTTTGGCAAGGGATGAAATGTTTTGATGCCCTCAACAAAGGACTACATTACTTGTTATTCCTTGTATTTCTTCTACTGAACATCTGTCACAAAACTTAAGATACATTTTGGAGAAAGGAAATGCTGCTGAGTCGCTTCAGTCCTATCCGACTCTGTGCAACCTCATAGACGGCAGCCCACCAGGCTCTCCTGTCCCTGGGATTCTCCAGGCGAGAACACTGGAGTGGGTTGCCATTTCCTTCTCCAGTGCATGAAAGTGAAAAGTGAAAGTGAAGTCGCTCAGTCGTGTCCAACTCTTAGCGACCCCATGGACTGCAGCCTACCAGGCTCCTCCGTCCATGGGATTTTCCAGGCAAGAGTACTGGAGTGGGGTGCCACTTCCTTCTCCCAGAAAAAGGGAATAGTAATTGTTAAAACTTTGAAAATTGCTTAAAGACTCCAAAATTACTAATTAAATTTTCCAGAGGTGTATTTTGTAAAAATAAAAATTTAATGACAAAAAAATAATTCTCTTGTCATTGACTGAAATATTGTTTTAGTGAATAAGTGGGATTGTCAAACTACTGTCACAGGAATCAGCTCCTAGTGCTAACAACAGTGAGTGCTTTTATATCATGGTTCTTGAATCCTAAATTTTGGGAGCAAATCTAGGATTTACATTTCAGATTTAGAAGCTATGAATATATGAATACTATTTGAAATAATTTTAAGGCACTCTATCTTCACCAGCCCCCAACAAAGAAACATTTAATATAGGATTTTTATTTCTATTCTAATATATGTGGATATAAATTAAGCCTACTAAGCTTTGGGAAGATAAAGTACTTCAAATTATTTCAAACTACAAATTATAAAGTGCTACATAGGTACTGTTCATTAATGCCCAGCAAATAGCTTCAGAAAACAAAGTTTTGAAATTTTTTTAATGAAAAGTAATTGATATATAACATTAAGTTTAAGGTGTGCTATGTTTTGATTTGATACATTTATATATTACAATATGACTACTATTATAGCTTTGGTTAACATCTCTATTATGTCACATAATTATTTTTTATATGTGATGGGAACAATTAAGGATTGTTCTTTTAGAAACTTTGACGTTTATAGTATAGTATGTTGTAGTCTATAGTCACTCTGCTGTGCATTAGGCCTCTAGAACATATTTATCTACTGGTTGCAAGTTTGTGCCTTGAGCTTTTCCAATGCAGTATGGTCATGAGTAATTTGCTAAATAGCTTCTCTGGAACCTAGATTCCTTCTAACCAATCTACTTCAGTCTGTTGTGAATTACAAATGAGGAAATATATGTGAAATATATTATAAATTTTATATTGTACTAATATTTGGCTATTGTTGCATCATGAACTTATACTGCTTTTTAAAGTTTTAACTGTTAGTGAGATTTTCAGGAAATAATCTCCGAAGGACTTAAGCCAGACCTTGCATGTGCCTCAGATCAGATCAGATCAATCGCTCAGTCGTGTCTGACTCTTTGTGACCCCATGAATCGCAGCACACAAGGCCTCCCTGTCCATCACCAACTTCCGGAGTTCACTGAGACTCATGTCCATCGAGTCAGTGATGCCATCCAGCCATCTCATCCTCTGTCGTCCCTTTCTCCTCCTGCCCCCAATCCCTCCCAGCATCAGAGTCTTCTCCAATGAGTCAACTCTTCGCATGAGGTGGCCAAAGTACTGGAGTTTTAGCTTTAGCATCATTCCTTCCAAAGAAATCCCAGGGCTGATCTCCTTCAGAATGGACTGGTTGGATCTCCTTGCACTCCAAGGGATTCCCAAGAGTCTTCTCCAACACCACAGTTCAAAAGCATCAATTCTTCAGCGCTCAGCCTTCTTCACAGTCCAGCTCTCATATCTATACATGACCACAAGAAAGACCATAGCCTTGACTAGACGAACCTTTATTGCAAACTAATGTCTCTGCTTTTGAATATACTATCTAGGTTGGTCATAACTTTCCTTTCAAGGAGTAAGCGTCTTTTAATTTCATGGCTGCAGTCACCATCTGCAGTGATTTTGGAGCCCCCAAAAATAAAGTCTGATACTGTTTCCACTGTTTCCCCATCTATTTCCCATGAAGTGATGGGACCGGATGCCATGATCTTCATTTTCTGAATGTTGAGCTTTAAGCCAACTTTTTCAATCTCCTCTTTCACTTTCATCAAGAGGCTTTTTAGCTCCTCTTCACTTTCTGCCATAAGGGTGGTGTCATCTGCGTATCTGAGGTTATTGATATTTCTCCCAGCAATCTTGATTCCAACTTGTGTTTCTTCCAGTCCAGCGTTTCTCATGATGTATTCTGCATATAAGTTAAATAAACAGGGTGACAATATACAGCCTTGATGTACTCCTTTTCCTATTTGGAACCAGTCTGTTTTTCCATATCCAGTTCTAACTGTTGCTTCCTGACCTGCATACAAATTTGTCAAGAGGCAGGTCAGGTGGTCTGGTATTCCCATCTCTTTCAGAATTTTCCACTGTTTATTTTGATCCACACAGTCAAAGGCTTTGGCATAGTCAGTAAAGCAGAAATAGATGTTTTTCTGGAACTCTCTTGCTTTTTCCATGATCCAGCGGATGTTGGCAATTTGATCTCTGGTTCCTCTGCCTTTTCTAAAACCAGCTTGAACATCAGGAAGTTCACAGTTCACATATTGCTGAAGCCTGGCTTGGAGAATTTTGAGCATTACTTTACTAGTGTGTGAGATGAGCTGCTGCTGCTGCTGCTGCTAAGTCGCTTCAGTCGTGTCTGACTCTGTGCGACCCCATAGACGGAAGCTCACCAGGCTCCCCTGTCCCTGGGATTCTCCAGGCAAGAACACTGGAGTGGGTTGCCATTTCCTTCTCCAATGCGTGAAAGTGAAGTCTCTCAGTCGTGTCCGACTCTTAGCGACCCCATGAACTGGAGCTTACCAGGCTCCTCCGTCCATGGGATTTTCCAGGCAAAAGTAGTGGGGTGAGATGAGCTAGGAACCTGAAATACATTAAGATGTGTTTCTCTCTCTCTCTCTCTTTTTTTCTTTTTTACTTTTTGGAAAGGAAGCAGAACACAAGCAAATTTACTCAAATAGTGAATGGCATAAGGGATTTCCTATATTGAAGACATAATCTGAGTATGGCAAAATCATAAGAGAAATTATAGAAAATGTTGAATATTTGAAAAAGATACAGATGTAGGAATAAACATATTGTTCAGTGAAAGAGGAAGAAACACATTTAATGTAGAAAATAAAGAGAATTGATATTCTAGAAAAGACTAAATGAAAGATGCTACCCATCAGATTCTGTAAAATGACTCTGCTTTGGCTAATATGAGGAAATACAGACATTTCTTACTCAGCAAACAAACTGATGTATAAAATTAATCACAAATGTCTAGACTTACCCTTTGGACTCAAAAGGTATCTAAGTTTGGAACTCTCAACAAACAAATTCAGGAGTAAATGGCAACTTTTATTTTTAAATTTTCCAGAAGTTAATTGTGCTATTAATACATCTGTTCACAGAGTCGGAAAAAGTCAGATGTGACTGAAGCAACGTGGCACACATGCACGCATTTGTATTTACTTAGCATTGGTAGTCGCTCAGTCCTCTCCAATTCTTTGGGACCCCATGGACTGTAGCCAACTAGACTCCTCTGTCCATGGGGTTTCCCAGGCAAGAATACTGAGATCAGATCAGATCAGTCACTCAGTCATGTCCAACTCTTTGCGACCCCATGAGTTGCAGCACGCCAGGCTTCCCTGTCCATCATCAACTCCCGGAGGTCACAGAGACTCATGTCCATCGAGTCAGTGATGCCATCCAGCCATCTCATCCTCTGTCGTCCCCTTCTCCTTCTGCCCCTAATCCCTCCCAGCATCAGAGTCTTCTCCAATGAGACAACTCTTCGCATGAGGTGGCCAAAATACTGGAGTTTCAGCCTTAGCATCATTCCTTCCAAAGAAATCCCAGGGCTGATCTCCTTCAGAATGGACTGGTTGGATCTCCTTGCAGTCCAAGGGACTCTCAAGAGTCTTCTCCAACACCACAGCTCAAAAGCATCAATTCTTCAGCACTCAGCCTTCTTCACAGTCCAGCTCTCACATCCATACATGACCACAAGAAAGACCATAGCCTTGCCTAGACGAACCTTTGTTGCAAAATAATGTCTCTGCTTTTGAATATGCTATCTAGGTTGGTCATAACTTTCCTTCCAAGGAGTAAGCGTCTTTTAATCTCATGGCTGCAGTCACCATCTGTAGTGATTTTGGAGCCCAGAAAAATAGTCTGACACTGTTTCCAATGTTTCCCCATCTATTTCCCATGCAGTGATGGGACCAGATGCCATGATCTTCGTTTTCTGAATGTTGAGCTTTAAGCCAACCTTTTCACTCTCCACTTTCACTTTCATCAAGAGGCTCTTCAGTTCCTCTTCACTTTCTGCCATAAGGGTGGTGTCATCTGCATATCTGAGGTTATTGATATTTCTCCCCACAATCTTTATTCCAACTTGTGTTTCTTCCAGTCCAGCGTTTCTCATGATGTACGCTGCATATAAGTCAAATAAACAGGGTGACAATATACAGCCTTGGATTACAATTCCTTTCTCCAGGGAATCTTCCCAACCCAGGGACTGAACCCAGATCTCCCTCATTGCAGAATGATTCTCTACCGTCTGAGCCACCAGGGAAGCCCCTTTAACTTAAGGTTCGGCCTCCATTTTCTCAAGATTACTATTTCTAGAACTAAACTGATCTCCTCCGGATTTACTAATCCACAATAAAACCCCAATTCCCTTTTCTGATTTCATATTCTTAAACTGTAGTTTAGTTCCTTTAAGAATTCATGAATTAAAGCTCAGAAGCATTGGTGATACTTTGCTCCCATACTTCCTTAACACAACCATTAGATTGTCATGGGCTGATTTCTCTTTAACATATTTTAGTAGAGATTTTATTCCCTCATGCTTAGATTACACAGTAGCCTGAGCTAATTATACTCCACATATTTTTATTTCTCCAACTTCATGAACGTCATTTTCAAACTATCATTTGCAAATTACATTTTCCACCTCACTCTCCCACTTGAAAAACTTTGGATTGTCATTGCCCATGAAATAGAACTTAAGCTCTATAACTCGATCCTTCACAATTATGATAGATCTTTCTCCTTTTCAGCATTCTGGTACACATTTTTTCATTCTAGTCTATTTTTTCTTTATATAAATACTACAGACTCATCTGACACTTTCCTATTTTCATCTTTTATGATGTTCCCAAAGTTATCTACTTTTTTTCCTTACCATGTTCCTCATATTTATCTGTTTAAACCATACCCCCTGGTCATTGCATCATTTTTTTAAATTTAAATTTATTTAATTTAAAGAGCACTGACCTGGGAATGGGAAACTCTTTAATGTTGGCATTGCAGAAATTTTAAGAGGTAGCTATAGATCTGATAGACCAGTAACAGAGAAGGCATAAGTCACAACTTACTTTTGTTGAATAACTTGCTCACCTTATCAGAATAATTTTCTATGAAAAATAAAGTACTGGCGAGAGTGTAATTCAGACATGAGAAACAATTCTAAACTTTAATAAATGCTGATCCAGTTTCATTTTCATGAACCTACAGAGTACTTACAAAGAGTTAACAGAAATTCTGTAGAACAGCCACTCTGCATCACATGTTTTTAATTTTAGGAATATCCATAACCATTTAGGTCAATTTCAAATTATGGCAAAAGAGAATCCAAATGCATGACTGCTAGACTGAACTGTAATGATTATATTTTGAAGACTTTCTTTGTTATTGTTATGCTTTAAAACAACTGTTTAGTATAAGTATGCCAGTGATTCTTTCTTTTGCAATTTGAATAAAGATCATCATATGATTTAGAAACAAAAGAAAATTAATCATATTTCCATTTTCTCTGATAAGTGGTGTGAGCATAAAACACAAATCATACAGATACATTATACTTTCATAAGGAACTTTTTATAGGTATGAAACTCTATCCAGATGTCTAACCCAACACAATTGATGTGATAATAGGCTTTCCTCTATAGATTTTTGAAATTACATTTTGCAAGCCATTTTTCTATCCAACACAGCCCAGTTTTAAAAAGTAAAATACCTGTGGAAGAAACAAATGAACAAAGGAAAAGTAAATAAGACAGTCAGGGTCTACAAATCATGAATGACTATGGAGTGTGAAGACAGGAGTGGCTCCGGTAATGCCTGTCAAATTGAAAGCTGAGGAAAAGATTAGGGCCTTTAAAGAATAAAATAGTTCAAGGCAAAAAGAGAAAATGCTTCAGAGTTATCTACAAGTTTCAGACGGGGGTGGGAATTATAATCATATAAAGGTGTCATTATTTCCCTTAACTAGCCTTATTTTAGATGTCATTTTTCTCCTCACAGCATTAAAGATATAGCATATTCTCAACAAATGTTGACCAAATTGGATTTAATTAAAAACAGATATTTTTACAAATGTCACTAGGAATGAAATCTTTAAGTGGAAAAGTAAGTCTGCAATTTGCAAAAGATTTAAATCTATGGGTCATTATTGTTTGGCTTTCTCTTATCACAAACTTGGCTTGTATTTCATTGAAAGGGTGTGAGGCTGAAGAAGATTCACAAAGGAAACTTGGACAAGATAACTTTTCAATACCCAAAAATGCTTGATATGTCATTTATCTACCCAAGTTTCATTTCAGTAGAAATACTAGCATTAAAATCATAAACTGCTCTAGATTAATATTGTTCACCCCCAAATTTAAAACTAAACCAAGTCACCAAATTATTACTTAAAATTGAAATCTTATTATGATTTATTAAATAATGTTCATATAGCCTATCTTGTTAACATCCTTTCCAAAATACTATCTTTAAAGAACCAATAAGTCTGCATACAGGCTCTTCTCTCTTTAGGTAAATTTCGAACGTATATAACCAGAAGGGTTGTGAATTCATCATGTAAGAAGTTACTGCATATAGGATGCAGTGTATATGACAATTTCAAGGGAGACCATTCACTACTACATGTATCTGTGGAAACAGATAACAGGGCTTTGTGACAGATATTCCACTTTTGGCCATTAACTTGTTAAATATAATTGTAATACTAATGTTAAAATATTAAGTTTTAAGAGTCATGATTTTAGTTTGAGTCATTTTGTCTAAGCTTCAGTGTAATTCCATGGTTGAATTTATTCCAAATGATATACTGTAGCACAGAACTATGCCCTAAATATGCTAGGGAACTAAATAGATTTCTTGAATGTTACGTTTACTTTGTAAATTAAAAAAAAAAAAAAAAACTTTTGTGCAAATTAGCAGAATGTATGTCAAAAGAGCCAACAATAGGGCTGTATAACTAAGAGTAGCATCCTAGACTTTTCTTTTATAGAAGATTCACAGGGCATTAGAAATTCAAAATACTTAGTTTGTGATTCATTCTACAGGAGACTGAAAGCAAGTTTAGAGTCCTAACTAAATTTTAGAAGTAGCTAATGGAGAAGGCTATGGCACCCCACTCCAGTACTCTTGCCTGGAAAATCCCATGGATGGAAAAGTCTGGTGGGCTGCAGTCCATGGGGTCGCTAAGAGTCGGACACGACTGAGCAACTTCCCTTTCACTTTTCACTTTGATGCACTGGAGAAGGAAATGGCAACCCACTCCAGTGTTCTTGCCTGGAGAATCCCAGGGACAGGAGAGCCTGGTGGGCTGCCATCTCTGGGGTCGCACAGAGTCAGACACTACTGAGCGACTTAGCAGCAGTAGCAGTATGTCTTTAAATGATCACGCTTTCTCATAAAAAAAAACTAATTAATGTATTATTAGAAATTTAAAATATTCATATTCAGAGCTTATTTAAATATATATGCCAAATTTAAATTACTTTATGACATGAATATTATTATTTTATTAAATATATAAATTATACAAAACACTTCTGAGTAAAACCCTGTTCCACATACTCTTTCTACTTAAAAAATATGTATTCATAGAAAATTAATTCAGGTAATTCTGCATGATAAATTATTAACTGATTTTTAAATTAAAATTTAAAATTAACCACCATATTCAAGATATTTGAGGTTATAATCACTAAGATACTCCTTTTTCTACATTATTACTTTCCTTCACACTAACAGAATATTGTAACTCCCAAGTGGCTTTCATACCTGTAGCCCATTTGAAGATAAACACTGAGTTTATTCCTTCTTATTATTTCTATTGCCAAGTCCATAACCTGGCAAATTATTCAGAAAATAATAATTGGATTCACGTAAAAGAAAAATGTGAAAACAACAAGCAATTCTTCGGCATAATATCTTATGAGAAGGCAATTATTGGGTTGGCCAAAAATTTAGTTTGGATTTTCCTAAAACATCTTATGGAAAAACCCCAAATAACTTTTTTGGTCTGTCCCATACTTGAATTCCTGTTGTACAAAAGGGAAATGGAGATACTGAGAAGCTGACTGATCTATCAAGTGTTTTAGTTGGAGGATGGAAATTGATTCTTTTCCAAGGTTCTATTGTCCAGTGAAAAAGCTATCTGGTGATCTATTTGCATAAAAAACAAGGAGGAGTCTTGGAAGGAAGCTATCCCAGGGAAATGGAGAATACATTTCTGTAAGCTGTGTACATGAAAAATACTACTACCAACAACCACATAGCAGTAGTGTATAAATCTTTATTATATACCACGTACAAGAATAATTATGAATTTTTCTTCATTCATTATGTACTTGGCACAAAATTATTTCTAAAGTGTTTCCCCATAGAATCTTCATTACAGTTCTGTCAGCTAAATCTCTACTGTACTTTGGGATGAAGTTAAAGAGATGTTTAGGACTAAAATCTGTTTTTCATTTCTTCCTCTACTAAAAGAATTTCTAGGATTTTCTCTCTCACTTTGGAGTTCAAATAGGCCTACTAGGCTGAAGTAATATATTTAGATAATCAGATCAGATCAGTCGCTCAGTCTTATCTGACTCTTTGCGACCCCATGAATTGCAGTACGCCAGGCCTCCCTGTCCATCATCAACTCCCGGAGGTCACTCAGACTCACATCCATCAAGTCAGTGATGCCATCCAGCCATCTCATCCTCTGTCGTCCCCTTCTCCTCCTGCCCCCAATCTCTCCCAGCATCAGGGTCTTCTCCAATGAGTCAACTCTTCGCATGAGGTGGCCAAAATACTGGAGTTTCAGCTTTAGCATCATTCCTTCCAATGAAATCCCATGGCTGATCTCCTTCAGAATGGACTGGTTGGATGTCCTTGCAGTCCAAGGGACTCTCAAGAGTCTTCTCCAACACCACAGTTCAAAAGCATCAATTCTGTGCTCAGCCTTCTTCACAGTCCAGCTCTCACATCCATACATGACCACAGGAAAGACCATAGCCTTAACCTTTGTTAAGGCAAACCTTTGTTGGCAAAGTAATGTCTCTGCTTTTGAATATGCTATCTAGGTTGGTCATAACTTTCCTTCCAAGGAGTAAGCGTCTTTTAATCTCATGGCTGCAGTAACCATCTGCAGTGATTTTGGAGCCCCCAAAATAAAGTCTGACACTGTTTCCACTGTTTCCCCATCTATTTCCCATGAAGTGATGGGACCGGATGCCATGATCTTCGTTTTCTGAATGTTGAGCTTTAAGCCAACCTTTTCACTCTCCACTTTCACTTTCATCAAGAGGCTTTTTAGTTCCTCTTCACTTTCTGCCGTAAGGGTGGTGTCATCTGCATATTTGAGGTTATTGATATTTCTCCCAGCTATCTTGATTCCAACTTGTGTTTCTTCCAGTCCAGTGTTTCTCATGATGTACTCTGCATATAAGTTAAATAAACAGGGTGACAATATACAACCTTGACATACTCCTTTTCCTATTTGGAACCAGTCTGTTGTTCCATGTCCAGTTCTAGATGTGATCAAAATAACTTGAAGGAATAAAATGTGACATAAAATTTTAACATTGTTGAGTTAAAAACCATTCTCCAATAGAGGATAAGGAAGAAAAGACGTTTTGAAAAATTACCATTAAATCTTACAAGTAAAATAAGAGATATTTTTGATGAAGTCTCCAGAAATGATCACATGTTTTTACTTAAGGTAAAAATCTATAAATTCTTATTTTATTATAATACACTTTTATGACAGGAACTGAACACTACACACTACATAAATAAATAAATAAATATATATATAGATGTAAAGATACAGATTTTCAAAAATTTTGATTGCTATCCAAGAGCTTTAATACTATAATAATTAGAAAATTTTTATTGTACTTGGTAACTTTATGACATTAGCCACCTCCAAAGTGGGCCTTCTCAATGGCATTAGCGGTAAAAAAAAAAAAAAAAAAAAAAAACGCTTGCCAATGCAAGCGACATGAGAAACAGGGTTTCAATCACTGGGTCAGGAAGATCCCCTGGAGGAGGGCACGCAACCCACTCCAGTATTCTTGCCTGGAGAATCTCATGGACAGAAGCGTCTGGCAGGCCACACAGAGTCACGACGAAAGCAACTTAGTTCAACACAGCACAATGTGGCTGATAAAAGGAGGAGCACTATTAGATAATGACAAATTTTTGTGGAAGACTCCAGGACCAAAAGTGTACTTTGTGGGAAGAAAAAACCCTTGTTTGATCTCTATAGGGCAGAGAGTTTTACGGAGGTGAACCGGCACTCTTTTTCTTCAAAGTGGGAAACTCTCTCAATTGGATTCCAGTTAGTTTTTATCTTATTCAATATAAAATCTATGGTGTAGCCAAATGACAATGATGTTTTCTTTATAGTTCAGTGCCAAAATAATGACATGCATATTTACAAACTAAGATTAATCAGCTAATTAAATGACACAAAGAAAGCTTATAATTTGGGAACAGACAGACACTACAGGTGATGTAACATTATAAAGTGATGGTCACAATAATTAAATCATTTGTGCTGTGTTCATCTTCAATGAAAGAATGCATAATCCTCTCTCCCAACTCATATAACATTGCATGGAACACTAAAGCCGGCTACAGATTGGTGGTAACACTGAACTCCTAGAGTGAGGAATAATTGCTGCTGCTGCTGCTAAGTCGTTTCAGTCGTGTCCGACTCTGTGCAACCCCATAGACGGAAGCTCACCAGGCTCCCCCATCCCTGGGATTCTCCAGGCAAGAACACTGGAGTGGGTTGCCATGTCCTTCTCCAATGCATGAAAGTGAAAAGTGAAAGTGAAGTCGCTCAGTCGTGTCCGACTCTTAGCGACCCCATGGACTGGATCACTCTAAAAGCTTATAAAAAGCAAACACCAAAGGCTTACAATTTAGGACTGTGAACTACAAAAAGGGGGAAGTTGCTGGGGTTGATTTAAGAGCTTCTGTTGTTCATTTAGAAGACTTATGATGGAAATTTTATCTACTTTCTTAGTATTGTTCTTTTTTATTAAATTTTATTTTGCTTAACTTTACAATATTGTATTGCTTTTACCATACATCGAGGTGGATCCGCCACCAGTTATACACGTGCTCCCCATCCTGAACCCTCCTCCCCCTCCCTCCCCATACCATCCCTCTGGGTCCTCCCAGTGCACCAGCCCCAGGCATCTGTTATCGGGCATCGTACCTGGACTGGCGACTCGTTTCAGATAATTATTTTATCATGTAATTCCTTTAATCATTTTCAATTAATGTAACTGTGTGGTGCTCCTCAAAGCAAACTTACTCACATAGGTTAATGTCTTTTTTAACGTGCACTAAAAACCTAAAAGCTTGCCTAAGATAAACCTTAAAATACCCAGAAAGGATGTTACTGGCACATCCAGAACTTTCTCAAAGTCTTCATGCTTTCTTCAGTATCTTCTGAGACATGTCCTTCCCCACCTAAAATCCTAAACAAATTTTAGGAAATGAAATTACAGAGCAGGAGGACGTGGGGTATTATATTCAGCTCAACCTGATCATTGACTTGAATATTCTTTGCTTGTTTTCAGCTTTGTAAGAATCATCTGTTAAGTAAATTGAGAGTATTTGTTTTTGGTAGTGAAACTTGGTTGAGGGGAACTGGAAAATTAATCATTTACATCTTAAAAGGTATTATTTCACAATTGCCAATTTCAATAAAAAGGAAAATGAAAATAAGAAAGCAAAAGATAGATTAAATTTTGCATTACATGAGTTACTAGCTGGAGAGTGTGATGAACAGATGCTGAAGGATCTCCTCAGCGGTGAAGTAGATGCAGCTGAAATGGTATTTCACTCATCAGCATAACTTATTCAAGTAGCTTTTCAGGTTAGTGTCAGAGCTTCAAGGTGAGTGGCACGTGGAGGCATGACTGTCATCGATACTCACTACCTGTGGTTTAGAAATCAAAAGACTAACTCAGAAGAGCAAATCATCAATCATAAACTTTTTGTATAGGTCAATGGAGCCTTGGTCTAGAGTCATGTCCTATGTCTTCCTGAATTACAATGCTCAACAACCTAATATAACATTAAAACATCTCACAGCAAAAGACAGTTTTGTAACTCTAAGAAATTTAGTATACCATTAAATTATGCTATTGCCTTAGAGGCAAAATTGGCTGTAGTCAACTAAGTATTAAATAGCATTTTCTATCATATGATGACTGGATTAAGTGTTACACAAGAAAGAAGGACTTTGGATGAAAATCTGCCATATACCTATTACAATGTGTCCACACCCTCACATTCCAAAGACCCTACAGAAAGCAAAGAAAATATAGCTATTGGAAAGGTGGTAGAAATTAAAATTAAAAATACATTAAACCAGCTTCCAAAACCCTGAAATCTTTTTGGATCTATTTTTTTAAGTGTAATGTCACATTTTTCATGAGTAAAAATAAAAACAAAACATAATCAAAATCTGTACATAATCAAAATCTGTACATTGTGTGCCACGAAGAGAACTACCACAATAACAACAAATGGTGATACTTCTGAACTTCAAAATATTGTATATTCAAACATTAATGGGCAAACATTTAAAGAGTATAAAATCCATTCCACCTTGGTGATGTAGAAGCACAGATCCCTTTCCCTCTCCCTCCTCCTCCCTGCTAGAAGTGAAGTGATGGAGGTTTAACAATAAGGATAAATAAATACACACACCTAAAACTATTTTCTTTAGCAATAGGCTTTCTTGCCTTATCCGACCTCCTTCCTCCACATAGAGTCCATTTTTGTTAAAGAGAAATTTTGATGAAACATAAAGTGCAATATTAGAGATCCAAAACACATTTTTAAATGACAATTGATGCTCCCTGGAGAAGTGATAATTGATGATTCCCGAGTTGGGCAAGGATCCTAAAAGCATATAACTTAACTGAGTATATAATGTAAGGGAAGAGCAAATCAGAAAGACTAAGGACCAGGATTTTAGAATGGGAGTGAGAGAAAAAAAAGGAGGCATGAGGTGGTTGGTGAACTTGGGACAAAAATCCATGATCCTGAAAGAGCCTATTAAGTTTTAATATTGACACTATTTCCAATAATCAACCGAGATGTTCATTGACAGATGAATGGATAAAGAAGCTGTGGTACATATACACAATGGAATATTACTCAGCCACAAAAAGAAATTAATTTGAGTCAGTTCTAGTGATGTGGATGAACCTATGCCTGTTATACAGAGTGAAGTAAGTCAGAAAGAGAAAAACAAATATTGTATATTAACACATATATATTCCATATATATACAGATGAACCTATTTGTGGGGCAGCAATTAAAAGACGCTTACTCCTTCGAAGGAAAGTTATGGCCAACCTAGACAGCGTATTCAAAACCAGAGACATTACTTTGCCAACAAAGGTCTAGTCAAGGCTATGGTCTTTCCTGTGGTCATGTATGGATGTGAGAGTTGGACTGTGAAGAAAGCTGAGCACTGAAGAATCGATGCTTTTGAACTGTGGTGTTGAAGAAGACTCTTGAGAGTCCCTTGGACTGCAAGAAGATCCAACCAGTCCATTCTAAAGGATATCAGCCCTGGGATTTCTTTGGAAGGAATGATGCTGAAGCTGAAACTCCAGTACTTTGACCACCTCATGCGAAGAGTTGACTCATTGGAAAAGACTCTGATGCTGGGAGGGATTGAGGGCAGGAGGAGAAGGGGACAACAGAGGATGAGATGGCTGGATGGCATCACCGACTTGATGGATGTGAGTTTGAGTGCACTCTGGGAGTTGGTGATGGACAGGGAGGCCTCAAGTGTTGCAATTCATGGGGTCGCAAAGAGTCGGACATGACTGAGCAACTGAACTGAACTGAACTGAACTGAATAGAGACGCAGACATAGAGAGCAACTGTGTGGACACAGCAGGGGAAGGAGAGGGAGGGAAGAATTGGGAGAGTAGCATGGAAACATATATGTTACCATATGTAAAATAGATAACCAGTGGGAATTTGCTGTGTCAGACAATAGGAGCTCAATCCAGTGCTCTGTGACAACCTAGACAGGTGGAGGGAGGTTCAAGAGGGAGGGAACATATATATACCTATGGCTAACTCTCACTGTTGTATGGCAGAAACAAACACAACAATGTAAAACAATTATCCAGTTAAAAACAACAACAACAAAAATTGCTCTTGCAGCTCTTACTATTGCATTCAAGTATCATCATTTGCTAATGCATCATAGTGTTAGATCTGTTATTAGGGTGCTGAGTAGAGTCCCTTGTGGTGTGAGGAGACCATAAGCAAGAATGATACCCCATTTGTTACTCAAATGTCTAGATGATGCTTCCCTGTTCCTTCTCTTCCCTGACAGAAAGTGGTCTTTCTCTCTTCCTCCTCTTTCTGTCAAAGCTGCTCTAAAAAATAGACCTGATATTGATCTGCTATATTAAATTAGATATTAAACATAGTGTGTTCCTTTGAGGTAGAATCATCTAAAATTGTTACCTGAATCATGAAATAAGAGGTAATTCTACCCAGCTAACATGATTCTAGGTATCAGTGAGACAAGCAACTCTTTGGATAGAATCACCCACTTAGGATCAGAGATTAGCAAACTATTTTAAATCTATTCTATTTATTAGAAAATTATTTTTGACAGCTTTTTTATTCAGCTTGTATATCTCATTATAATCTATCAACAGCTTGATGATGAGGGGTTGAACAGTTGACATTGTTTAGGGAGAAGGGTTTAGACTTCCATAGTGTTCCAGGATCTGAGAATTCTGTATTATTTATCAGAACCCACCCCAAGAGGCAATCCCCATTAGTGGGGGTAGATTTTCAATAGAATCACCAGTCCCCCCGCAACCTTCTAACACACTTCAAGACCATAATATGCCCTTCCCAACAAGGCAAGTTATGTTGGAATTTTGAAATTCAAATCCCCAACTCACCCTCAACCGCATATCTCAGTGGCTCAAGTCTATGTGGTCCTGACTATTTTGAAAGGAAAAGTCTAGTTTCTTATCTCCCCTTGGGAAATTCTTATCTTTTAGAAGAGAAAACAACTAGCAATTCTCTTCCAGACAGATGAGTATTTCCTAAATGAATCATTAAGAGTTCTCTGCAAAAAACCTTAGGTTTGCATTAGTTTTCTGTCTGATTTTGAAATAGAAGATAAAAGTATATTTAATTTTCATAATCCAAATGTTCATGTTCCAAATATGCCCAAGAAAATGGAACTTTTAACCTTTAGAGCACCACCAAGAATTCTTCCAATTTTTATCTATAAATTAATTAAATCCAAAAGAAACTTCTAATTATATTTTGATAAAGTAAAATCTTATTACTAAAAGTGTATCAACAGGGTGAAACAAACAGCAATGATGACATTCGGAACAGAATGACTTTTAGTTAAACAAATGACAAAAGTTTTTACAAACGCCACTTAAGGTGATTATTTGTTTTTGAAAGATTGAAGTAAATTATTTAGATCATCCATCATAAGTTTTTGAAAACCATATTAATCTTGATTTTTCAGATCTTTAATTGTCTCCATTATGAGAATACCTAGGCTCACTTCCATACCTAATTCTTGTGAGGATAGTAATTGTTATTAAATTTTTACTAAAAACCAGACATCAGAAATAGTCAACTAAATGAAATGATCATTACTTAAATTTCTGAAACTCTGTAGAGCTTCTTGAGAAAAATAAACCAAAATTGGACCTGGATCAAAGACTGGTGAATAAAATGAAAGCCCTAATGGAGTTTTGAGATCACAAAGAACTAGAGAAAACTCTTCTAATTGTATAACTTAGAATAATCCACCAGAAGTTATACACTGAGCTTACATAAATTTTGAAGGAGTCTGGCTACAAAAGATACAATGTAATGTGAAATGTTTTTTTAAAAAATCACTAATTATATGGATTGATTTTGTAAATATTCTAATATTTTAGACTAGTAGTTAATTTTAGCAGCTGCTATTCCTCATGTTTTGAACATGAAAGTGCTAGTTGGTAAGTCATGTCTGACTCTATGTGACCCCATAGACTGTAGCCTGCCAGGCTCCTCTGTCCATGGAATTCTCCAGGCAAGAATACTGGAGTGGGTTGCCATTCCCTTCTCTAGGGGATCCTTTTAACCCAGGGATTGAACTCAGGTCTCTCGAATTGCAGACAGACTTTCTAACATCTCTATTTTAGGAGATACCTATTAATTAATAAGAATTACATATTGCATCATGTCTTTGAAGTAGCCCTTGAAAAAATGTGTGCTATTAACTCACCAAATTCCTGTTAATTTTTGTTGAAACACTTAAAACAACCCTATCATTTATGTACACTTATGATTGCTGAGTTAATATAGAGACATATGTTGTGATAACTCATGTTATATATTTAAATAGCTAAAATTACCTAGGATTTCTTTTATTCCCAAGACATGTGTATATTGTAGATTACAATTGTGCATTAAAGCATCTTGTCATTCAGTTTTATTATGACTCCTTCAGTTAACACTGTGCTATGTATATCTTTTATAATTCCTATTTCTAACATTTGAGATAGTTTTACACTGAACAAATTGTAATAATCATTGCCAAAAGACAGTTACAGTAATAACTTCTTCTTGGTTGTCTTCTTCAGAACCATGGAGCATCAGGGATAATTCAAGACAATCCTAATAAGGGTGAATTTTTGCCTCTTAGCTTAACATATTTGATATTCTTGGATTTTTTTCCGAGTGTTAGCATTTCCTTTTCTAAGTAGGGAAAAACATATTCGTAGCACTATGTGAAAATTCGGGGAAGGCAATGGCACCCCACCCCAGTACTCTTGCCTGGAAAATCCCATGGACGGAGGAGCCTGGTAGGCTCGTCCATGGGGTTGCTAAGAGTCGGACACGACTGAGCGACTTCATTTTCACTTTTCACTTTCATGCATCGGAGAAGGAAATGGCAACCCATTCCAGTATTCTTGCCTGGAGAATCCCAGGGACAGAGGAGCCTAGTGGGCTGCCATCTATGGGGTCGCACAGAGTCGGACACGACTGAAGCAACTTAGCAGTAGCAGCAGCAGCATGTGAAAATTACATTGGATTTATTTAGGCTTTTATATTCAGAAGGATATTATTTTTATACTTATTTTAATTGATTAATGATTGGTTTACAGTATTGGTTTGATTTGTCATACATCAACATGAATTAACCATAGGTGAGGATTTGTCTCCTCCCTCTTGAATCTCCCTGTGAACTAGAAGTTAGCCTCAATTCATTGACAGATTATGCTGAAAAATCATGTAATTACATGATTTCAGTCTGAGTTTTCTCTTAATGACTTAAGTATCTATACTGAAACAAAGAAAACATATATACACACATATGGATGTATGTATATAGATATAAAGAGAGAATTAATTTCTCATAGACTTTGAAAATTATGTCCAAATATTTCCATCACAGAAAATGTTGACACCTTTATACACTAAAATTAAACTGACTTAATATTTACTTCAGAAGCTCAAGAATAAAAATACATCATGTATATAAATTTCACGGCACTTTAAAATATACTTATGCTAAAAACATGATACAGAGTCAGTTTCCATTTCATTAGAAACTCAGTGTTTTCAAGGACATTGCATTGAAACATAAGGTTGATGATGTCAAATATATATTCAAATCAAATGAAAGCTTTCTTTTAACAGAAACTGACAGCACCAAATGTCTGTGATTTGCATTCTCTATTTATTTTAATTACTTTAAATGAGATTATCAAAAATGAGATTATCACAAGATGGAAACTTAAAAGTTCAAAATCAGAGAGGCTGGTGCAGTCCACCTACTGTCATTCTGAAACCAAGAAACACCAAATATCTTCCACAAGGCCACACAGAAAGAATGGAAATGCTGAGAACAAAAACTAAGTTTTCTGGTTTATAATCAGCTGTCTTTTTTTTTTTTCCACATAAATTATCATATTAACCCACACATTTTCCCTGATGAGACAACTAATAATAAGCACTGTGGTGCAAATGTAGTACACATCATAGCATCGGAACTGAAGTTAATCAGCACACTGTGGTGAGGGGTTTCAGGAGGTAGAGAAAATCTGAGTGTTCGCTGGAATTCAAAGGAAAGAGAGATTTAACTTTGAGATAAAGAAAATAGAGAAGATTCATGCTCAAATGTTGGCTTTTTTAAAAGGGAAGAATTAGGTCTGGCTCTAGGCAATATTTTAAAGTATAATTCACCACTTAAGATCATTTCTTATCTCACATAATTTGCTCTCATATTCTGTGATCTCTCTTATTAACACTTTTGCCTCCATTTTCTTTTAATGTCTCCTTGCCCCTCTTTATTAAACCTCCCATTTTTCAGAGTGGGAATTTTTTTTTTTTTTCATAAAAAATCAACATTTATTTCATAAAAGGTCAACATAGTTATGATATGACTGGTATCAATAGTTATAGTGATACCAGCTTCTCCTAAAACTTTTGGAACATTTTAGTCCCAGTGAATCTCTATATGATGGTTTCTAAAGCAGTACTGGAGACAAAGAATAGGACATAATTCCTTTACTCAAATCATAATACCTGGTGTGTAAATACATGTAAATGTATATAAAATGGATCCAAGGCAAATAGAAAAATATGAAGAGTTGATAAGTCCTCTTCCCGAAGATAAACATATTGGTTACAAATATTTAAAGAACTAATTATAATATGTGATTGCCATGAAGAATAAACTTCTAAGTATATTACCCTTTTTCTCATTCATTATTTAGAAAATGTTTATGGAGTACTCAAAATGGCAGGAACTCTGCTAAATGCTCAGTTATACATCTGAGAGGAAGACTGAGAGACTAACTTAAATGATTAACATTAAATCAAAATAATTATATATTTTAAATACAAAATTAAACTGTGTTCATATATGTATTTGGTGTCTACTGATTTTTCTTCTCTGATGTCTTATGGTCATATGTATATAAATAAAAATATAAACCATATTTCACATATTGTCTCTGTCACAACTTTAAGGACTTTTAATTTTTCAAATGTTCTCCAAAAATAATTGATTAAAATTTTTGTGTTGATACTCATTAGGAAAATATTTGATTCAAGTGTGTGGGTGGGTGGAATCTTTAGTCACCTAAGGCCCTTCTCTTTAAAGTGTGGTTTTTCAACCAGTAACAACATCCTCTGGGAACTTATTAGAAATTCAGAAATCCATCCTAGACTTAGTGAATCAGAAACAAGATTTTACTCAAATTCCCCAGGTGACTAGTATCACATTCAAGCTGGAGAAGCAGTCACTGATCTAAGACCAGATCTGGAACGGCCATGACTAGTTTTATCCCATATTTGCAAACGTTTCCATGCAAGGTGCAAAACACACAAAATCAAGATTTATACTTTATTTATAACTATGAAAAAGTTATACTTTATTTTAATGTTAATAAAAATGTACCCTGAATTTCTACTAATTCAATATGGTACATCCACAGATACTAAGATGGCATTTCAAGGGACATGCAGGATATTCTGGTAATTTAGAATTTATGACAGCCATCCATTTATGACTCAACACATTCATAAGTTTCCACATTTATCTTTGAATTCAAGACAACGGACCAGCCATAAATTTACCACTTGTAGTTTTCAATTTCAGAAGTAAACCCTGTTCTAGCCTAGATATATTCCTCAGAATTTCCTTACAAATATCCCTTATCATTTTTTCTTTATTTCTTATTTCAATGAATGTCAATGTATCATTTCTATACCTACTCCTATGTTTTTGGTATAATTTTGTTTTTTAATCACCATGAACTCAAAGAAGAAAGAAAGTTTTGGTAATGTTCTTCCCATTCATCTGCTCTATAAGATCTGAGTTTAAATATATAGATTCCTATATGCACTTCCCCAACTTGTGTTTCTTCCAGTCCAGCATTTCTCATGATGTACAGTGGAAACAGTGTCAGACTTTGTTATTCTGGGCTCCAAAATCACTGCAGATGGTGACTGCAGCCATGAAATTAAAAGACGCTTGCTCCTTGGAAGGAAAGTTATGACCAACCTAGATAGCATATTCAAAAGCAGAGACATTACTTTACCAACAAAGGTTCGCCTAGTCAAGGCTATGGTCTTCCCTGTGGTCATGTATGGATGTGAGAGCTGGACTGTGAAGAAGGCTGAGCGCCGAAGAATTGATGCTTTTGAACTATGGTGTTGGAGAAGACTCTTGAGAGTCCCTTGGACTGCAAGGAGATCCAACCAGTCCATTCTGAAGGAGATCAATCCTGGAATTTCTCTAGAAGGAATGATGCTAAAGCTGAAACTCCAGTATTTTGGCCACCTCATGCGAAGAGTTGACTCATTGGAGAAGACTCTGATGCTGGGAGGGATTGGGGGCAGGAGGAGAAGGGGACGACAGAGGATGAGATGGCTGGATGGCATCACTGACTCGATGGATGCGAGTCTGAGTGACCTCCGGGAGCTGGTGATGGACAGGGAGGCCTGGCGTGCTGCGGTTCATGGGGTCGCAAAGAGTCGGACACGACTGAGCGACTGATCTGGTCTGATCTGATCTGATATGCACTTCCCCAGATCACTTTTTGCCCCACCTAAACTACTGAATATGACTTTTCAGGGAAAGACCTTTCTTTCATTCCCCCAACCTTCTATCCTCTTTCCATGTTTATCTTTAACTTTCTCACTCTGCAGGAAAAAAATGTAATAATATTGCTCATCTCTTTTGGCCACACTTAAGCCAGCAGTCACTTATCCTTGGAGGAAGAGGATGCAGTCACAGCATTAACACAATAAATGATCTTAATGAAGAACATTCAAAGCAGCATGTAATTCTGTCATGTCTGCTTTTCTTAGACAGCATCCTTCTCCATCTGTTCTGAGTTTAGACACAAAATGTGCTTGAGATAAATTTAGAATCTGTGGGAATGGTTGTGTAGGAGTTCAAAGACCAGCCTCCTGGATGGGTTGTCAGAAACTAGGAAATATGAAAAGCTTCTTCTTTTACACACCATAAGGGAAAACAAAGCAGAATCAAAAACTCCCATCTCTGGGAACCCCGTATGTGGCATCACAGAGTGTATCACTCCAGAAGTCCCTCTTCTTATCTTCTCTGAATCAAAGAGTGAGCCCACAAGTTTTACATCTTATTTTACTTCTTCTCAAGAGCTTAGATCTTTCATTTCTCATAAAACATAGTTGGGGAAACAGTTGCACTTTCCAAAGTACTCTTTCCATCACATTTCAACTCTTAATTGCTATTCCCAAAGACACAGAATTTTTTCAAATTAATGATTTTGCTATAAGTCTCTATAGGGAAACAGGAAAGTCTAAATAAAAAAACATAAGAATGCTGCACATTTTTTGTGGTTCCTGATCTATAACTTCTTATTGTTGTTGTTGCTATTGTTGTTGTTGCTATTGTTGTTCAGTTGCTAAGTCATGTCTGACTCTTTGAAACCCCATGAACTGCAGCACATCAGGCTTCCCTGTCCTTCACTATCTTCCAGAGTTTGCTCAGATTGATGTCCATTGAGTTGATGATGCCATCTAACTATCTCATCCTCTGCTACCCTCTTCTTCTTTTGCCTTCAATCTTTCCTAGCATCAAGTTCTTTTCCAATGAGTCACCTCTTTGCAGCAGTCGGTCGAAGTACTGGAACTTCAGCTTCAGCATTAGTCCTTCCAATGAATATTCAGGGTTGATTTCTTATAGGATTGACTGGTTTTATCTCCTTGCAGTCCAAGGAGCTCTCAAGAGTCTTCTCCAACACCACAGTTCAAAAGCATCAATTCTTCAGTGCTCAGCCTTCCTTATGATCCAACTCTCACATCTGTACATGACTACTGGAAAAACCATAGCTTTGATTATATGGACCTTTGTCAGCAAAGTGATATCTTTGCTTTTTAATGCACTCTCTAGGTTTATCACAGCTTTCCTACCAAAGAGCAAGCATCTTTTAATTCCATAGCTGCAGTTACCCTCCACAGCGATTTTGGAGCCCAAGAAAAGAAAATATGCTACTACTTCCACTTTTTTTCCCTTCTATTTGCCATGAAGGATGGAACCGAATGCCATGATCTGAGTCGTTTAAAGGTTGAGTATAAATTTGGCTCAGACCGTAAAGCGTCTGTCTACAATGCGGGAGACCAGGTTCGATCCCGGGGTCGGGAAGATCCCCTGGAGAAGCAAATGGCAACTCACTCCAGTACTCTTGCCTGGAAAATCCCATGGACTGAGGATCCTGGTAGGCTATAGTCCATGGGGTCACAAAGAGTCAGACACGACTGAGCGACTTCACTTTCTTTCACTTTTCCTAAACAGAAAATCAAGTCCTGCAGTATTTTACCCACCACTTTTATCCTTCTAATATATATTCTTGATAAATGTTCCACTTCCTTGGGTGTTTACTCCATATTACATATATTACACATCCATAGTTCTCTCTACCCATTCTAAGAATGCCATCAAAACAGGAAAATTATATTATTTCCAATAAATAATCATTTGTGTTCTCTATAAACTATTTAGATTGAGTTTGCTAATCTCTGTCCTTGCTGCTGTTTTTGTCTGCCTACCTATCATGTATATGCTAAATATGCTAAACTAGACAGTCATTAAAATTGCACCATGAGTTTTGAAGGATTTTTGTGGTAAATCCTCTTTGAATAAAGTTGAAAATATTAGGAAAATGCTAACAGATTACAGTAAAAAATATAACCAATCTTTTTACATCATTAAGTCTTATACAGTCAACAAAGCATATTAAGTATCCACCATACACAGGACATTGCACTATGTAGTGCAGGGATTTCAAAACAAATAAGACTGAGTTCTATAAAATATAAAATGAAAAAAGAAATAAGGCACATATCAATTTTGATAGAAGATGTCATTTGATAAAAGTACTAATAGGGTGCGACAAAACAAAAAAGACAAATGGAGGCCAAGGGCAGAGATCACTTCTAGCCAGATGGATTAAAAACGTCCCCAAAAGACTCAGTGAAGTCTTGAAGGATGAGTAAAATTATGGCAGAGAAAAATAGAGAGAATATATTTTATGAGTGACAAGGCAATAAAACATTGGCTTGTTCAGGAAAAGAGAAGTTTTATAATTTGGTATATAGTGTTCATAGTATGTCTGCGTGATTACATTTCAAGTAAAGGGATCACCATGGTCTTGACTGTGTCCGTCTAAAATTCTGTGAAGTCCAAACCCCAATACCTTAGAGTGTGACTATGTATTTTTGGAGATAGGACCTTAAAACAATAAGTTAAAACCAGCCCAATTAGGCTTGATTTTAAGATCTAACTCAACCTTGCTGTGCTGTGCTGTGCTTGGTCACTCAGTAGTGTCTGACACTTTTTGATCCCATGGACTGTAGCCTGCCAGTTTCCTCTGTACATGGAATTTTCCAGGCAAGAATATTGGAGTGGTTGCCACTTCCTACTCCAGGAGATCTTCCCTACCCAGGAACTGAACCCCCCTCTCTCGTGTCTTAATAAGTAAATGAAATACAAGCACACAGAAGAGACACTAGGAGTGCATGGGCACAGAGAAAAGGCTGAGTGTGGAAGTAAGAAGAAGGTACCATCCTCAAGCCAAGGAAGGGGCCTCAGGAGAAAACAAACTTGCTGACACCTTATTTTGGACTTCCAGCCTCTAAACCTGGAAGAAAATAAATTTCTGTTGTTTAAGCCACACAATATGGGAGAAGTTTGTTATGGCAGCCCTAGAATACTAAAGTAGGAATGTAATAAAAAAGTAACAAATGATGCTTGTTTACCTTTGATTCACCTTTGAAAAGCATCACATAGGTATATGCTTTCTTTTAAAGCATTTGCCATTACTGTATGTCTCAGCTGGTTATTAACATGAACACCCCCAACACTGGCTCCTTGTCCTATCTGTAATTCACCACCCAATTTTCACCAAAAACAACACTCCAAATATTAAAACCATCTAAACCTAGCATCATTCCAACCTCATCAGATCTCGCATAAAAAGAGAAAAATAAATATCATATAGTAACACATACAAAAGAATCTGTCTGTAGCATGGGAGACCTAGGTTTGATCCCTGGGTTGGGAAGATTACCCAGAGAAGGGAATGGCTATCTGCTCCAGTATTCTTGCCTGGAGAATTCCATGGACAGAGGAGTCTGACAAGCTACAGTCCATGGGTCGCAAAGAGTTGATCATGACTGAGCAACTTTCACTTTCACTTCCATGGAATCTAGGAAGATACTGTAGATGTGAGAGTTGGAGCATAAATAAAGCAGAGCAAGAAGAACTGATGCTTCTGAACTGTGGTGTTGGAGAAGACTCTTGAGAGTCCCTTGGACAGCAAGAAGATCAAATCACTCAATACTAAAAGAAATCAACCCTGAATGCGCATTGGAAGGACTGGTGCTGAAGCTGAAGTCCCAAGACAACTCATTAGAAAAGACTCTGATGCTAGGAAAGGATGAAGGCAAGAGGAGAAGGGGACAATAGAGGATGAGATGGTTAGATGGCAGCACCAACTTAATGGACATGAATTTGAGCAAGCTCCAGGAGTTGGTAATGGACAGGGAAGCCTGGTGTGCTGCAGTCCATGGAGTCTCAAAGAGTCAGACACAAGAACAAGATGGTACTGAAGAATTTGTCCACAGAGCAGCAATGGAGACACAGACATACAGAACAGATTTATGGACAAGGGTGGGGAAGAAGAGGGAGAGTGGAAGATAAACGGAGAGAGTAGCATGGATGTATATACATTAATGTTTGTAAATAGATAACCAGTGGGAATTTGCTGTATGACTCAGGAAACTCAAACTGGTGCTCTGTAATAATCTAGAGGGTTGGGAATGGGCAGAAGGTGGGAGGGAGACTCAAGAGGGAGGGGATGCATGTACACCTAATGTTAATTCATGTTGATGTATGACAGAAATCAAACCAATATTATAAAACAATCATAAAAAATATTCAAGCTCAAGAAAAGCTCACAATTATCTATATATAATGAGGATGACTTCAGCTCAGTTCAGTTCAGTCACTCAGTTGTGTCGGACTCTTTGTGACCCCATGAATTGCAGCACTTGAGGCCTCCGTGTCCGTCACCAACTCCCAGAGTTCACTCAAACTCACGTCCCTCAAATCAGTGATGCCATCCAGCCATCTCATCCTCTGTCGTCCCCTTCTCCTCCTGCCCCCAATCCCTCACAGCATCACAGTCTTTTCCAATGAGTCAACTCTGCATGAGGTGGCCTAAGTACTGGAGTTTCAGCTTTAGCATCAGTCCTTCCAAAGAACACCCAGGACTGATCTCTTTTAGAATGGGCTGGTTGGATCTCCTTGCAGTCCAAGGGACTCTCAAGAGTCTTCTCCAACACCACAGTTCAAAAGCATCTTAATTGGACATATACAAAAATAAGAATAGACTATATATTTATAGAATTATAACACAATACTTAATCCTAGAAGGGAAGTATGAGGTCATAAGAATTCTTTGTAATGTACTTGTTTGAAGGAAATTTATTAATAGCTTTGTTCTTGTTCTAGCTCCCCTACCTGCTATACCAGTTAAAGTTTCTAAAGAATGATCTGTACCTTCAGCATACCTGGGGATAAGTGAGCAGCAGGGTATTCGTCTATTAATACTATTCTTCTGTTGGCTTGAATTTATGTGCCATCTATTAAAAGCACATCATGCTAAAATACAAAGAGTAGAGCATCCATGACTTATACAATTTAGTTTAGCCTTGGTTTCCAAAAACTCATCTGCTAATTTAATGTTCTTCTAGCCGTCTAGTAGTTCTAATTTGAAAAAGCAATAACTGTATCAGAATTGCTGTGCTGGCAAGTATTCTTTACAAGAAAATTTTCTTTAATGGTGAGTGTATCCTTTCCCTATAAAAGACTCAAAGTCACTTACTAAAGCTAGACCGCCTGTTTCGGTTTCATCTCCCATAGTAGCTTGGTATTCTACAAAGAGTGCATATTGCATAAATATGAAAAATATAAACTATAGCCAGAAAGTATCAGAGATGTTCATTATACCATTATAAAAGCAAATGAAGAAGGAATAATTTTAAAAGGTCAAACATGGATCATTGATGAGAATGTGTTAGGGGGATGTTTCAAGCATACTTATAAACTGATGAGACTTAAACTCCTTATGATTCTAATAAAACAGCAAAGGAAATATTTCAAGCTGTTGGATAGCAAGATAAGTGATGTTTTAAATTAAATATCAATTCTATCATATCATCTCTCATTCTTATATGTTATAGTATATAGAAAAGTTTAGACAGTTAATCTTTCTTTAATGTAGATATGCAAGACTGAAGACAAAGAACACTTGGAGCACTGAATTGATAAAAGAACATTTTATACTTCATATTACTCAATTTTCTTTCTTTTTACTGTGCAATGATTTGGTGAAATCCACAAATTTTGCCTTTTATAGCGAAGAAACTGACAGATATATTTGGCTGCAGAAATGTGTTTGAACTAGTTCCAAAAGAGATATAGAAAAGAAAGATTTGGCTTATATATATATATATATATATTTATCCTTACAGGGATTTCAGAAACCAAATTTCTTGGCAAAGTTAAGTTTTCAAGTTAGAATTTTAAAATATCCCTCATGATGCATGAATCTTATTTTTACTAACAATATAGATATCTACTGTATTTAAGTACAGAGCATTTACATTCTTACAGAAAAAAAGAAAAAAGGTAAACACAAATTTTAAGCAATAAGGCTCATTAAATCATACATTGGCAAATACTGTTATTGTCATCAACAAACGTTTTTCAAAGAGTCACTGTAAGTGAAGCTAAGTATAAGTTTCTGGGTCTATGAAGGCATCAGATTTAATATTTTAGAATAAGACACATGAAGGAATTCCCTGTCAATCCAGTGGTTAGGACTCAGATTGCACTAAGATCCCCCAAGCCTCACAGCACAGCCAAAACAGAAGAGGAAAACAAATTTTGGTAAAATAAGACATATGTCCCCTATTTGCAGATAAGAGAATAATCAATTCTATCTAATTTGAGTACCAATGAATTTATTAAAGGCTGTTTAAAACCTCACAGTACTATAGGAAGACTAATAGGTGAAATTTCAGAAATAATTTCCCAAACATCATTGCATAATTGGCCAGCTAGGAGAGAGAAAGCTGGTGCAGAGCACAGAGGAACCCAGCCCCTGCCTCCACCCATGCCAACAGCAAGAAATAAATCCCACTAATGCCCCATGAAGCTCAACTTCAATTCCAACTCTTGTATGCTTATGTCTTTTTGTGAGACCTAAGTTATGCATCTTTCATTTTATCTTATTATATTGGAATGGGTAATTAACTGTGAGAATATGAGGAACAATCAAAATATGAAAAAAAAAAAAAGAACCAAAAAATTCTGAGTAGCCATAAATGGCAAGTGTCTACTTCTATACACAACCAACTTCCATTTCATCAGCATTGCTAGGTTTTCTAAATATTTTCACTATGGTTTTATATATACATACACATATATGTATGTATATACACATATCTATCTAAAATTCTATAATAATTATCCACTCTGGTTTTAAGAAAATATGGGGTTCTTGAAGCAGTTTCAAAACCTGAGGTACTAGGGAATGGTAGAAGAAGCCCTCATTTAGGGAAGGTCATAATGTACTTTGTCTATTGTTAACTCTAGCTACAGTACATTTTACAACCTTCCTCTCATCAACCAGTGTTAATAGTGATTCCAAATATTTTAAGCTACATAAGAGAATCATTTACTGAGTATTTTTAAGTAATAACTTCTATAATTTTCAATCCAGTAATAAAATATCTATGTAAAAATGACCAGTATCTGCTTTCTTATGAGTAAAGTGGCCATAATCTTTTCCTGTGAATTTTTAAATGCCTTTACCACCCACTTCTCCTGTCTACTTGTAATGATATTTACTCTGAGTCAGCTGAGATACAAATATTAATTGATTTCAGTGGAGGAATCATTTGGAATATACTAGGAAACAGATATGCTGGGTAATGAAAGACAAATTTCAACTCTTCTCCCTCTGAGTCATTCTGGATGTTGCTCTCTTAACAAAATTGGTAGAGAATTGTGGGAAATTTTAAAAGATAACCACCTGTGGAAGTAGAGTGTCGGCACACAGGAAATGCTCCTAACTGCTTCTCCTTTAACTTTTCTCCTACTCAGTGCAATTCAGAAAACATTTATTGCCAGCTTTTTCCTGTCAGTTGTTTGCTGGTGGTTGTGATTAGGTACCTCAGATCACTGCTCAAAAGCCATTTATGGAGGTAGAGTAAACATTTCCAAAACAGACGCTATTAGCCATGAGAGGGTATATAAGCACAGAAGTCCACTTACTGAAGAAGGAAGCAATCTTCTGCCTTCATGGAAGAGAGGGTGCCTCAGCAATGATTTAAAGGTTGAATAAGAGCTCAACAATTCAGAAACACATATTATATCAGGAAAATGTAACCTGCTAATGTATTGTCCCTTCTAGGTAATAAAACAGAGAGAGCTTAGTAAAACAGCCTGTCAACTACTGTCAACTATATAAATGCAAATCATTTTACATAGATTATGGCATTTGCAGCTCCTTTCCAAACACATCGCATAGACTGAGATGTTAGTTGAGAAGCAGAAGCATAATTCTCTCAAACTACCATCAATGGGGAGAAAAGTAGTCCTGATTTTATCATTGATTAATAATGTGGTGGTGGTGTTTTAGTCCCTAAGTCAGGTTCAACTCTTGCGACCCCATGGACAGTAGCCAGCCAGGCTCCTCTATCCACAGGATTGCTCAGGCAAGAATACTGGAATGAGCTGCCATTTCCTTCTCCAGGGGATCTTTCTGACCTAGGGATCTTCTAGACCCCAGTTGCCTGCGTTGCAGGCAGTGTCCTGCATCACAGGTGGATTCTTTACCAACTGAGCTACCAAAGAAGCCCATTTAATGTGGAAGAGAGTAAAATTTACATCGGAGAGATAACCACTCAGGGAAGAGTGATTTTCCTGCCATTTCTAGTGGTAAGTGGATAATAAGTGGGTATTAAAAGTATATATCTCTTTATGCATTCAAAAGCAGAGACATCACTTTGCCAACAAAGGTTTGCCTAGTCAAGGCTATGGTCTTTCCTGTGGTCATGTATGGATGTGAGAGCTGGACTGTGAAGAAGGCTGAGCGCCAAAGAATTGATGCTTTTGAACTGTGGTATTGGAGAAGACTCTTGAGAGTCCCTTGGACTGCAAGGAGATCCAACCAGTCCATTGTGAAGGGGATCAGCCCTGGGATTTCTTTGGAAGGAATGATGCTAAAGCTGAAACTCCAGTACTTTGGCCACCTCATGCGAAGAGTTGACTCATTGGAGAAGACTCTGATGCTGGGAGGGATTGGGGGCAGGAGGAGAAGGGGACGACAGAGGATGAGATGGCTGGATGGCATCACTGACTCGATGGATATGAGTCTGAGTGACTTCCGAGAGCTGGTGATGGACAGGGAGGCCTGGCGTGCTGCAGTTCATGGGGTCGCAAAGAGTCGGACACGACTGAGCGACTGATCTGATCTGATCTGATGCATTCTATGATGATATATTTTCTATATTTAATGTGATTAAAGTATGGGATTGAGTACAACACTGACTTGAAGGAGGCTCAGCCATGAGGGTATAAGAAGGAAAAGGTAAGAATTATTTCAGGGGAACAGTGAAAGAAATATAGTATAGAAACCCAGAGACAGCAGGAAGAGTAAAACTAACAGATTTTTTTCATTAAGGGAATGAGAAATACAGATAATTTCTGAATGCAAAATCACAAGGTAAGCATACAGGGAAAAATACTTAGTTGCTAAGATAAGAGCAAACTTGGGATTCCCTGGTGGCTCAGTGGTAAATAATCTGCCTGCCAATGCAGGAGACATGGGTTTAAGCCCTGGGTCAAGAAGAACCCCTGGAAAAGGGAAGGGCTACCCACTGCAGTATTTTTGCCTGGGAAACCCCATGGACCAGGGAACCTGGCAAACACAGTCCATGGGGTCACAAAAGAATCAGCATGACTGATCAAATAACAAGTTCTTAGTGAGACTTTTTTTAAAACTAAAAAGTTGTCTCACCACTCTGAAATTTCTAGTGTTCTGTGATGATCCTTCCTTTTACTGCCCAAACTAAATATTTCAGACCCTTATCACACATGAAGTCATGTAATTCTCAAAAATATTTTTTAGGATTTTCTTGAGTTGCTTTTTGTCACTTGCCATGTCCAGTACTACCATATGTAATCCAGGGGATCCTATACTGTACAGGCCACAGGGCAGTACACACAAAGACCAGATGCTGGGCAATACCGGGAATAAACGCACACAATGGCCCTGCATCTCCCATCTGGAACCTCCTCTGCCTGCTCCACTGTGATTCCCTGTGTGCATTGCCATGCAGCATCCCTGCACCTTTGGGTTTCTCTGGCCTACTCTCCTGCCAGATGTGGACATTCTACCTCCCCTCGGTCCTCTGGGTTCCACTAACCACTGTTGCAATCTTTAAAAATCTTGAATTTCATGGTATCCAAAGAGATCCCCCCTCCCTCCCTCCCCCACCACCCCACACACTCACACACACAAATACACAAAACTTAAAAGTCTGTATTGATAGCATGTCCAACCCCCAATGTTCCTATTGTTAATTTTTTGTTTGCTTTCCAAATAAGATTATGAAACTAACATTACAAATAAGCACACAAAAATTACAAAGAAGCACACAAAAATTACAAATAAGCAAACTAAACAATTATTACATTATTATTATCCATAATAATGTAATAAAGAATTCATGGTAGACATTGTTCCCAGAAAAGTACCTGGGCAACTACAAAGCTACAAATTCAGGGTTAGAATTATATGCTATGAGTCCATCGTGATTCCATAAGGTGCCAACAATATCTATTTATCCAGAATTCTAAGCATACTGTCATGTCCAAGTGACATGTCAGATGATGAAATTGAGTTTCTAGGAGAAACCCAGCAATCCTGGCTAATCTCACCTTACCTTGGAGAAAACTCCAACAATTGGAGAAACAAGGACTTGTGGATACCAGCAGCCCCATGTGTCTGAGTGGGCTTAACCATGAGCTTAGAGTTCTGAAAAAAATAAATATTAGGTGAACTTTGCCAGCTTTTCTCCTTGAACTGAAGAAGACAAAGTCAAGGACATAGCCACAGTTGAGCAGGAGTGGCACAGTTGTGAGGGTGTCAATATTACATTTGCATCTCCAGCTTATCTGTGGCTAAGCTCAGATTTGGAGGATGCCTGCCAAGTAGTCTGTGGTTCTAGATTCCAAACTCAATAGCAGTAGATATCCTTAACTGATACTTGATAAGACTGCACTGGAGTAATTTATCAGTGTATAAAATACATAATGCACATTCATATGCTGTTCCTAAAATATTTACTGCCTCCATCAGATTTAACTAAAGAAATGCAAGTTGAAGGAATAAATGCCTACAGAAGAGGGGAGACTAAAACGATGGGTAAAGATGATTCTGGGACGCGGGTAAACCAATTCTCTCGTACTTTCCAGTTGCAAATGGACACCCTTATCAACCACCCTCACTGTGAAGGGGTCTGCTTCCCCCTGCTGGAAGCATCCAACAGCTGCACTTGCTCCAGAAATTTCAATCACATCACCAAGGATAGTAACAGCTAACATTTATTGAGTGCTTGCCCCATAAATCAATTTGGTATATGAGAGTGATAATAAAATGTCACTTTCCTCATGTGCATGACTAAATCTTGCTTATGACTCCTGCAGATGTGGCTTCAGTTCTGCCTGGGCTTCTCTTTGATCACAGTACATGTAATAACACACTCAAGCCAATGGAATAATATGGTTGGATATTTAAAAAGAACTCTGTTGGCCTCTGGCCTATCTCAAATATGTGTCCACATGTTCCACTTACTCTCAAAACCTGCAGTCATATGCAAGATCTCTACTTTATCAAAGGAGAAATTCTTACATTTTTTCCTTTAAATATCATATATCATTTTTCTTCTTCCCATACCAATGCTTCAATAATTATTTTCTTCCATGCAGAAAAGCCTTCAGGGTCCTATGGAGACCTCTTTCTTAACCAATCATATAATTACTTCCTTATAATACCTCCTATAATAATTGAAACATTGTAGCCTGATTCCTTCCATATCTCTATGTATATGTTTTATGTATAGATTAATTATTCACACAGATTATAAGCCAATAATAAAACATTTTTCCAAAACAAAATGATCTTATGAAGCCATCAAATCAATTCATTGAATTTCACACATATATGATATAGTATAATATTTTATGGGCCAGATTAAGTAAATGTCACAATTTGAAACACAATAAACATTAAGTGACCATGAACAGTAACTAAAGCTTCTGAATAAGTAACGTATCATAATTAAGGCTGGTAGTCATGGACGTCTTCTACTTGTCATCAGGAAGTGAGGTGTATCCTCAGGAAGATAATTAAAAGGAAATTGTAACATTATTTCATAGGACAGTAATAAACACAGATAATGCATATCCAAGAAAAATTGGTGCTTTGCAATTAATTTTGTTTTCCAAAAAGAGACTGTGTGTCACTCAGAGCGGGTTCATTTTGAAGAGTGAAATTTCTAAGGTGGAACTGATCTCTGGTGATTCACAGCAGATGGGAAAAACATGACCTTCTCAGTTGTAAGATTTTCAAAGATTAATATCACATGGGAACAGTTGATTAAAAACACAATGGTTTCAAATTTGAGAGGCCTTCCTGAGATAAATATGTGTGTGTTTGTACTCAGCCGTGTCTGACTCTTTGTGACCCTATGGACTGTAGCCCACCAGACTCCTCTGTCGATGGAATTTTCCAGGCAAGAGTACTGGAGTGGGTTGTCATTTCCTTCTCCAGAAATATAGACAATCTTAATAAAGCTGTGCTCAAACTTACAGAAAAGTTATGAGAATAACATTTTGTCTCACTTGACTATTCCTTGGTCAGAACAAGCTGTTACTATTTTCTGTAAGTAACAATGCCTATTGGTGACCTTGAACTTGACTTCATTATTTTCACATTGGAACATATCATATTTCATAGTCTGCCAGGATTCAAAACAGACAAGGATTGAACCCTCAGATCAGATCAGATCAGTCGCTCAGTCGTGTCCGACTCTTTGCGACCCCATGAACCGCAGCACGCCAGGCCTCCCTGTCCATCACCAGCTCCCGGAGGTCACTCAGACTCGCATCCATCGAGTCAGTGATGCCATCCAGCCATCTCATCCTCTGTCGTCCCCTTCTCCTCCTGCCCTCAATCCCTCCCAGCATCAGAGTCTTCTCCAATGAGTCAACTCTTCGCATGAGGTGGCCAAAATACTGGAGTTTCAGCTTTAGCATCATTCCTTCTAAAGAAATACCAGGATTGATCTCCTTCAGAATGGACTGGTTGGATCTTCTCGCAGTCCAAGGGACTCTTAAGAGTCTTCTCCAACACCACAGTTCAAAAGCATCAATTCTTCGGCGCTCAGCCTTCTTCACAGTCCAGCTCTCACATCCATACATGACCACAGGAAAGACCATAGCCTTGACTAGGCGAACCTTTGTTGGCAAAGTGATGTCTCTGCTTTTGAATATGCTATCTAGGTTGGTCATAACTTTCCTTCCAAGGAGCAAGCGTCTTTTAATTTCATGGCTGCAGTCACCATCTGCAGTGATTTTGGAGCCCAGAAAAACAAAGTCTGACACTGTTTCCACTGTTTCCCCATCTATTTCCCATGCAGTGATGGGACCAGATGCCATGATCTTCGTTTTCTGAATGTTGAGCTTTAAGCCAACCTTTTCACTCTCCACTTTCACTTTCATCAAGAGGCTTTTTAGCCCCTCTTCACTTTCTGCCATAAGAGTCGTGTCATCTGCATATCTGAGGTTATTGATATTTCTCCCGGCAATCTTGATTCCAACTTGTGTTTCTTTCAGTCCAGCATTTCTCATGATGTACTCTGCATATAAGTTAAATAAACATGGTGACAATATGCAGCCTTGACGTACTCCTTTTCCTATTTGGAACCAGTCTGTTGTTCCATGACCAGTTCTAACTGTTGCTTCCTGACCTGCATACAGATTTCTTAAGAGGCAGATCAGGTGGTCTGGTATTCCCATCTCTTTCAGAATTTTCCATAGTTTATTGTGATCCACACAGTCAAAGGCTTTGGCATAGTCAATAAAGCAGAAATAGATGTTTTTCTGGAATTCTCTTGCTTTTTCCATGATCCAGCGGATGTTGGCAATTTGATCTCTGGTTCCTCTGCCTTTTCTAAAACCAGCTTGAACATCAGGAAGTTCACGGTTCACATATTGCTGAAGCCTGGCTTGGAGAATTTTGAGCATTACTTTACTAGCGTGTGAGATGAGTGCAATTGTTCGGTAGTTTGAGCACTCCTTGGCATTGCCTTTCTTTGGGATTGGGATGAAAACTGACCTTTTCCAATCTTGTGGCCACTGCTGAGTTTTCCAAATTTGCTGGCATATTGAGTGTAGTACTTTCACAGCATCATCATTCAGGACTTGGAATAGCTCCACTGGAATTCCATCACCTCCACTAGCTTTGTTCGTAGTGATGCTTTCTAAGGCCCATTTGACTTCACATTCCAAGATGTCTGGCTCTAGGTCAGTGATCACATCATCATGATTATCTGGGTCTTGAAGCTCTTTTTTGTACAGTTCTTCTGTGTATTCTTGCCACCTCTTCTTAATATCTTCTGCTTCTGTTACCATCTCTGTCCTTTATTGTGCCCATCTTTGCATGAAATGTTCCTTTGGTATCTCTGATTTTCTTGAAGAGATCCCTAGTCTTTCCCATTCTGTTGTTTTCCTCTATTTCTTTGCATTGATCACTGAAGAAGGCTTTCTTATCTCTTCTTGCTATTCTTTGGAACTCTGCATTCAGATGTTTATATCTTTCCTTTTCTCCTTTGCTTTTCGCTTCTCTTCTTTTCACAGCTATTTGTAAGGCCTCCCCAGACAGCCATTTTGCTTTTTTGCATTTCTTTTCCATGGGGATGGTCTTGATCCCTGTCTCCTGTACAATGTCACAAACTTCATTCCATAGTTCATCAGGCACTCTATCTATCAGATCTAGGCCCTTAAATCTATTTCTCACCTCCACTGTATAATCATAAGGGATTTGATTTAGGTCATACCTGAATGGCCTAGTAGTTTTCCCTACTTTCTTCAATTTCAGTCTGAATTTGGCAATAAGGAGTTCATGATCCGAGCCACAGTCAGCTCCTGGTCTTGTTTTTGCTGATTGTATAGAGCTTCTCCATCTTTGGCTGCAAAGAATATAATCAATCTGATTTCGGTGTTGACCATCTGGTGATGTCCATGTATAGATTCTTCTCTTGTGTTGTTGGAAGAGGGTATTTGCTATGACCAGTGCATTTTCTTGGCAAAACTCTATTAGTCTTTGCCCTGCTTCATTCCGTATTCCAAGGCCAAATTTGCCTGTTACTCCAGGTGTTTCTTGACTTCCTACTTTTGCATTCCAGTCCCCTATAATGAAAAGGACATCTTTTTTGGGTGTTAGTTCTAAAAGGTCTTGTAGGTCTTCATAGAACCTTTCAACTTCAGCTTCTTCGGCGTTACTGGTTGGGGCATAGACTTGGATTACTGTGACATTGAATGGTTTGCCTTGGAAACGAACAGAGATCATTCTATCGTTTTTCAGATTGCATCCAAGTACTGCATTTCGGACTCTTTTGTTGACCATGATTGAACCCTGGGGGATCACAATTCAAAATCAAAAGATACCTAAAATTACTCTGACAGTCCCATCCAGGAGGCATGTGTTCTCCCTGTGAGATTTTCAGTTCTGCTATTATCTTAAAAAATAACCATTACAACTGTAATCAAATCTTGATGTAAATAAGCATAGATCATTTACAGGCTTTATACTGGCATAATTTGGCAGTTAAAATTGGCCCATGTATGCTGATACAAATAATTCTTAGAGAATCTAGGGTTAAAGTCTCTGAAGGAAGTTCTTTTTATTTATGATGGTGATGGTGGCGGTTTAGTCACTAAGTCATGTCCGATTCTTGCAACCCCATGGACTGTAGTTAGCCAGGCTCCTCTGCCCATGGGATTCTCCAGGCAAGAATACTGCAGTGGATTGCCGTTTCCTTCTCTAATTTATGATGGTAGTATATTATTGTTTTTCTTCTGAGACAGTGAACTCAAGGACTATGATCTCAATCTCTGGGAAATATTTAGAAACTTTTTTCATTTTTGACAAATCTTTTAAACTTTTAATAAACTGGATTATGGCAATTAAGGATGGTTTTAAAACAGCTAATAGGATGCACCATAGATAAATAAATAAAAATGTATTTGGTATCTCTATTTGGAAAAATACATAACTTTTTTCTTCAACTATTTAAAGTAAAAATAGAAATGCTATGAGAAAGTACATTTCTCTACTAAGTCGGTATTATTTATTTTTAAACTCGGGCTTTAATTGACTATTCCATGAATTTAAATGATGAAACCTCTTTATAAAAAGAAGTTATATATCTAGCACATTATGCACATTATTAATGGCAAAGGAATGTCTGTGTCCATAATTAAGTATCATTGTTAAAGAAAAACAGTAAGCAGAAGACTCAAATTAATACACAGTGTCTCATTTTCCAATTTGAAATATTTTTAATAGGCTGAGATTAACTATGACTGTAACCACGTATGCCAGCTTGTTTGGTAAAGACGACCACAAATTGTGGCTGAATGAAAACTGTATAATTGTATTCTCCTTATATTTGAGAATTAATTGGATTTTGGCTAATATAACCATTTATGAAACAATCTCAAATATGTGCTGCTTCTGTTGCTCATTCCTCACACTCAGTTAAGTGTGGGTTTCTTAAATATCCAGAAAACTTGACCCTTACTAAAATTTGACTATATTTCCTATCTATGAATGTTGCATAAATGCAGTACAAGTATATTGTTTTAGAAAATGAAGAAATATTTCAAACATACAAAGAATTTAAACAATAAGTCTCCCTTATCATAAAGAGTTAATGTGTGCTTCTATTTTGTCATTCTTTGCTTTAGATCACCTTTCTTTTTTTGGTTAAAGAAAGTAAAATTGTACCAATGTGGTTAAAGTGAAAGTGAAGTCGCTCAGTCGTGTCCGACTCTTTGCGACCCCATGGACTGTAGCCTATCAGGGTCCTCTGTCCATGGGATTCTCCAGGCAAAAATACTGGAGTGGGTTGCCATTTCCTTCTCCAGGGGATGTTCCCAACCCAGGGACTGAACCCAGGTCTCCCGCATTGCGGGCAGATGCTTTACCGTCTGAGCCACCAGTGGTTAAAAGTCATACCTGATACACCCATTACTGTCACCCTCTCTGTAGAAAGACCCAATACCTTAAAGTTATGTGTAATCTACTGGTCTTTTTTTAAACTTCTCATATATATGTATATGTATATCTGTGTTTATAACAGCATGCAATATTAATTACATATTTTATAACAATTCATATGAATAACACCTTACTGTACATGTCACTTTTTTGCTTTCAATATTTTTATATTTCAAACTTCATATATGAAGGCCACATATTACAAGTTTCATTATATTCTACTTAATGTAAGTGCCATAATTTTTTATTTCCTGAAAATGATTTCACAACATGATCTTGTTGTAGCCTTTTAAACATCCCTCAGTCTTATCTGCTTTACTTTCTGCATGTTGAGATAATGTTAATTAATCTCTCTTTCTTGAAACACTTTTAATTTTCTGTATACCACTAGCTCCAGGGTTTCACCAGTCCCCACTGCTTTTTGTCTTAGGGCAAAGCTTTCTCCTGAACTTCAAATCTATACCTGGACATCCCACCCAGCTATCCCACCGACAGTCCGTGTGTATCTTACTGAAGACTGGATGTTCCTTGTCCAGACTCGACCCTTGTCTTATGTTACCTGTGCCATGAACCTTGACTCTTCCATCATCCATACAACTATTCCATCACGAAATCTGGGTAATTACTTCCTATGTAAAACTTTCTATATAAAATCAATTTTCCGGCCTTCAGTCATCAAACTTTATCACCTATTTTCCACAATGAATTCAAAATGATCTTTCCAGATATCAATATGCAATTGCCTTGCCTAACTTAAGTGTTTCAATGTGACTCTTTGAATCAAGTAATCAAATCTTAACATAACTCACCAGAACTACTAGCATTTCAATTTCTTTACATATCTCATATTCATATTGACACAATTCTTCTCCCTCCATCAAAATATTTAAAGAGGTAGAAAGTTGAAAATGGTAACTGATTATATTTCTCTTGATCTCTTAAATGTCTTTATTGAGACCTTGGCATTCTATCACACATACAATTTAAAAAAATCTTAAGATAACTAAGTTGGATCTCATAATTATTTAAAATGATAATGAAAGAAGATACTGAGAAATTTAAGTAAATATAGCTTTTATTTTTAAATTACATTTTGTAAATTACAGAGTAAAAATCTTATTTAGAAACAAAGTGGACAGGAAACACAGTAGTTTCTTAAAACGTGTAAAGCATCACATGATTAGTGTTTTTATATATAACTTGTATTAATATATAAAAATCCTGCTTATAAGTAGGTTCCTATTATATTCCTACGAGTAACAGTGATTTTACATTACTAGAAAAAGAATTAGTGAACTGACAGATAAAACTAAGAAAAATATCCAGAAAAGAAGCAAAAAAAAAAAAAGAAAGAATAGCTGAAAGAGCTAGTGAGACACTTGGAAGATAGGAGAATTCCAAAGCACATTTTATTGATCTTCTAGAAGAATAAAGAAAAGTATGTAGAAAATAATACTTAGAGAGTTTTCTAGAATTGAAAAAAGCAAATATTTAGCTTGCAAAAGAACAAGTCCTAGGCAGAAAAATAAAAACAAATCCATACTACATGAATGTAGTTGAAATGCAGGATCAAAGGTACAGGAAAACCTTACAATCTATATGTGGAGAAGAGAGAAATCACCAAAACAGAAGCAGCAGCTTGACAACTGGTAAAGAATCTGCCTGCAATGTAGGTGATGTGGGTTCAGTCCCTGGGTCCAGAAGATCCCCTGCAGAAGGAACTGGCAACCCACTCCAGTATTCTTACCTGGAGAATTCCTTGGACAGAGAAGCCTGGCGGGCTACAGTCCATGGGGTTGCAAAGAGTCAGACACAACTGAGTGACTAACACACACACACACACACATACACACACACAGAAGATAATAAAATAATGCCTTCAAAGTGTATAAGAAAAATAATTCAGCAAAATAGTCTATATTCAGCTTAAATATGATTAAAGAATAGTGGAAAGAAGGTAATTTTTAACACAGTTTAAATGCACTAATCTCTACTAAAGGAACTATGAAGTGAACTGAAGTCGCTCAGTTGTGTCCGACTCTTTGCAACCCTGTGGACTGTAGCCTACCAGGCTCCTCTATCCATGGGATTTTCCAAGCAAGAGGACTGGAGTGGTTGCAATTTCCTTCTGCAGGGGATCTTCCCAACCCGGGGATTGAACCCGGGTCTCCCGCATTGTAGGCAGACACTTTACTGTCTGAGCCACTATGAAGGTATATATTAATATTCCATCATGGATTAATTTTCTAAAGAGTGATAGTTAAGAAATGATGATGATAAAGAAATGAATAAAATTTGTGCACATTTAAATAAGCATTGACAATAAAAGTAATAACAATACTAATGATGATTTACCTGGCTAATTAAATATCAGGGTGAAAGAAAAATACTAAAAATGATAAGGAATATGAAATAATAATAAAATATGAAAGCATCACAAGAAAGGGTTTTAAAACACTTGGGGAGGAATATAAAGACTGATAAATTTGACCTTAATTAAATTTAAAATTGCTCCAAATTCAACTCTTCTATAAATAATTATATATAAGATACTAAGCACAACAGATATAGTTTTGGCATCCTTTAAATGACACTGCTCAATAGATGCTACACAGCATGAAAATTTACTTAACTTAGATGAATTTAAAATAAATCACAATTTTCTGAAATATGATTAGAACACTGGCTTGTTCATAGCAGATAGTCAATAAATATTTTTTAAGTGAATGAATATTTCAGAATGCCTGAAACAATTCATTTAATAGCAAAAATAATGAATAAAAAACTTATATCTTAAAATATAGATAATATCATCATTTTATGTTTTGTTTGGTCCTTAATCCTTTTATAACATTAATTATAAATTATATTACTTTTCGGAGCTTACATTTTATACCAAATTTGTACATGCCATATTTTTTTATTAAAAACTGAGATATCAGCCCTGGGTGTTCTTTGGAAGGAATGATCCTAAAGCTGAAACTCCAGTACTTTGGCCACCTCATGCGAAGAGTAGACACATTGGAAAAGACTCTGATGCTGGGAGGGATTGAGGGCAGGAGGAGAAGGGGACGACAGAGGATGAGATGGCTGGATGGCATCACTGACTCAATGGACGTGTGTTTGAGTGAACTCTGGGAGTTGGTGATGGACAGAGAGGCCTGGCGTGCTGAGATTCATGGGGTCGCAAAGAATCGGACACGACTGAGTGACCGAACAAGGAACTCTAGCTATTTTCAATTCCAGTGATAATTTCTGGCACTGGTTAAAACCAAAAATATTAATAAAAGAGATTCTGGTGATATTAGAGTAATGAATTGTATTATGATTTTTAAAAGCAGTGGAATAAATCTGATGATACAATTGAAAATTTTTCAGGACACAAGGCATACTAAAATGAAAAATTTGTAAATAAAATAAACAACAATATTATTAGTCATTGCTGCTGAGTTTTCTAATAATGCTAAACTAGATACCAAGTAATGAAACTTTACCTTTTTGGGAATCTAATAACTCTTACTGATCGAAAGCACAGATTTTTTAAATGAGCTCCATCATTTTTTATTGGCATGATGAATTATGAAATAACTTTATTATAATGAGTTATTCTACCTCATCAGCATTTCTATCTTGAAGATAAAATTAAATATCTGCTTCTAGTGTAGAGACATGGATTTATCGATCCTTTGCTTTTCAAATTAATAAAGTTTTCTGTAAGTTAAATTTATTGCTGTATTTTTCATTTACTTTCTTAATATTTTTTATTTTTAAAGAGAAAATATGAATAAAATACTGTTAAAATGTTTGTAAATTACTAAATCCTATAAAATAAAATATGAATTGACTTGATAAGGACACATTCTTTCTTGTTCCTGTTTTATGGGCTGGAAAATGTTAGCTATCCCTCCAGAAATCATATATGCCTCACAAAATATTTGATTTTAAAACTCTATAGTTTATAAACTTGAATGATTTTGAAAACTTTGTTTGAACTTAGTAACAATTTCTTTGCTGGAAAACAGTCTCTCCTAAAATAATGCTGAATTATTTAAATGTATAGCTGTTCCTAAATTGTATCAGGGCTTCCCACGTGGGCTAGTGGTAAAGAACTTGCCTGCCAGTGCAGGAGCCACTAGAGATGGGGGGTTCAAAGCCTGGCTCAGGAGGATCCCCTGTAGGAGGGCATGGCAATCCACTCCAGGATTCTTGCCTGGAGAATCCCATGGTCAGAGGAGAGTGGTGGGTTACAATCAATAGAGCCGCAAAGAGTCGGACACCACTGAAGCTACTTACCACGTATGCAAATTGTATCAGAACTAGATTTCTGGCAAAACTAAGAAGTGTCTCTATAAATTTATTTTCACTTTTCAAAGAAAATGTAAACTTTTAGTCACCCACAAGGCAAATTATGTTAAAATGTACAACTATCAAGAAATATGGATGCAAATTCATCTGAGCTGGCATTCAAATCATATTAGCAGCAGCGCTTGATTCCTTTGATTGCTTTAGTTATTGTTTAATTGGTCTAAAAAACTATTCATTAATGTCAAAACTTATGGAGTCTTAAAACATCAAATAACTTTAAATCTTTTTAAATAGGCAGAAAGTTATGACCAACCTAGACGGCATATTAAAAAGCAGAGACATTACTTTACCAACAAAGGTCCATCTAGTCAAGGCTATGATTTTTCCAATGATCATGTATGGATGTGAGAGTTGGACTGTGAAGAAAGCTGAACGCTGAAGAATGGATGCTTTTGAACTGTGGTGTTGGAGAAGACTCTTGAGAGTCCCTTGGACTGCAAGAAGATCCAACCAGTCCATTCTAAAGGAAATCAGTCCTGGGTGTTCATTGGAAGGATTGATGTTGAAGCTGAAACTCCAATACTTTGGCCACCTGATGCAAAGAGTTGACTCTTTTGAAAAGACCCTGATGTTGGGAAAGATTCAAGGCAGGAGGAGAAGGGGACAACAGAGGATGAGATGGTTGGATGGCATCACTGACTCAATGGACATGGGTTTGGGTGGACTCTGGGAGTTGGTGATGGACAGAGAGGCCTGGCGTGCTGTGATTCATGAAGTCGCAAAGAGTCGGACATGACTGAGTGACTGAATTGAACTGAACTGAACTGAAATAGGCAGATTCTTTACCGTCTGAACCACTGCTGCTGCTGCTAAGTCACTTCAGTCGTGTCCGACTCTGTGTGACCCCACAGACGGAAGCTCACCAGGCTCCCCCGTCCCTGGGATTCTCCAGGCAAGAATACTGGAGTGGGTTGCCATTTCCTTCTCCAATGCATGAAAGTGAAAAGTGAAAGTGAAGTCGCTCAGTCGTGTCCGACTCTTAGCGACCCCATGGACTGGGGCCTACCAGGATCCTCCATCCATGGGATTTTCCAGGCAAAAGTACTGGGGTGGGGTGCCATTGCTGAACCACTAGGGAAGCCCAAAATTAACCTTAACGATCAAAATCAGTTTTAAGTGATGCTTATTTTTTCCTTAATTGTTAAATCAATAACCAGAAAGTTAATAAAAGAAAAATTACTTACTAAATGCAACTTCTCTGATCTCTTTTAGCAAACATTTACAAAGAAAATGTGGCTGAAGCTTTCAGTGTATGAACTGATTAAGTCAGTGTCTTGGCTTCCTCTATTAAGGCTTAAGCTTCTTTCATAAAACCATGTTTATCTCATGAAAGATGAGTCAAAGAAACTTTCTGAAGTTGATAGTATCAGGAACCTCACAAAGAGAAGCCAAAACATTAAAGGAAATCAAAAAACATCAATTCAACAGTATTTATCTAAGACATATAAGAATATTTTACAATCATAAATGACAGATTAAATCAGGATGATATTTTGCCAATTATCTCATAATTTCAAGTGTCTTTAAGCAAAATAACCAACTTTTATTTGAAATCTAAATCTATAAAGTAGTTACAAGTTCTGGACCCCAATTGTGTCAGCCCATTTCATCCTTAACCCCTCCCTAAAGAACTGCCAAATTCTATGGCTTTCATGAATGCAGTTTGAAAACCAGAGAATCCCATCATTTTATGAAGACATTAAAGGCACAGGATTAAATAATAGTAAGCTTAAGACTTGTACACCATCCTAAAATTTCATTCTCATTCTTTCTAGTCATGAGACTGCCTCAGCTCAAGGAAGCAGTACATACAACATAAATGGCTGTAAATATGGGCTTCAGATGGGCTTCCCAATGGCTCAGTAGTAAAGAATCCACCTGCAATCCAGAAGCTGCAAGATGCACGGATTCGATCCCTGAGTCAGGAAGATCCTCTGGAGTAGGGCATGGCAACCCACTCCAGTATTCTTGCCTGGAGAATTTCATGGACAGAGGAGCCTGGTGGGCTAAATCCATAGGGTTGCAAAGAGTCTGACATGACTGAAGTGACTTAGCATGCATTCACATATGTGTTTCAGAATTGAACAAATCTTAGTTCTCATTCTACCACTAATATTGCTAAAAGCAAGTTCTTAAACTCTCTAAGTTTTATCTTCTCCATTTTGATGAGAATTAAATGAGATGGCTTATATGAAAGACTCACCACAGTAATTCTGCATACCAAGTACTCAATAAATATTATCTCTTACAACCACTAATTAAAAGTTTAACATACTGTACATAGGTGCTCATAATTTTAAAAGTTACACAAATCTTTAAACAATTAAAAGGAAAGGAATAAACCAGTGTATTATATAGACTAAATCAAAATAAAATGACTTCCTTACTCCAGAAAAAAAATTTAAGTAATGGAAGGCTTCCTAGTTTGCACAGTGGTAAAGAGATCGATCTGCCTGCCAGTGCAGGAGACACAGGAGGCGCAAGTTCAATCCCTGGGTCAGTAAGATCTCTGGGAGTAGGAAATAGCAATCACTCCAGTGTTCTTGCCTGGAAAACTCCAGGGACAGAGGAACCTGGTGGGCTACAGTCCATGAGGTTCCAAAGAATTGAACCCGTTTGAAGTGACTGAGCAAGCACCCACACTAGAAACACAGAGCAAAAGAAGAGAACTAGAATTTACAAGTATTTAAACAAATCAAGGCTCTTGATAATTTAAGGGCACATCTTGGTCAGATCTAGGGCTCTCACCTGCTGGTATTCCTGTAAGTCTTATCCAACTTCACCAAAGTTCATTTCTAACCTTGATTTTATGTGTTAAAGCCATCTTGCCTTATCTCTCTTTACAGTTACCAATGATGAAGAGAGGGAGAAATGTCTACCTGATGTGGTTCTATTTCAGGGATGAGGCTGTTCTTTTTGCTGAAACCATTCTTGACCCATTGCTCAAATGATAATCCTGGTCTAAGGATAGCATACACAATGCTATTGACAATTCTGCAAACAGGGGTGGGGGAGAGCTCATTTTGATAAAAAGTGATCTTGAAAAGGAGACCAGAGAGGCCTGACCTCTCAAAGTCATTTTCTCAGTTCCTTTATCCAGATCCAGGTGTGACAGACATATCCTGCTAGATATCAAAGCAATCCTCTGACATGAAGGAGCCTCAGATATCACAACTTTCAGATGACTGCTGCTGTTGCTGCTGTTAAGTCGCTTCAGTTGTGTCCAACTCTGTGACCCCATAGACGGCAACCCACCAGGCTCTGCCGTCCCTGAGATTCTCCAAGCAAGAACACTGGAGTGGGCTGCCACTTCCTTTCAGAGATGACTAAATCACTACAAAATTCACAAACACTGGTATTTTCCAGGGCGTAAAACAAACTCAGGAGAGCTGAAGAATAATGTTAGGTATCTGCTCCCTCACAAACCCTAATCCGCTGTTCAGCTCATTTTCTCTTTAGTTAAACACCATAATTAGCAAATTGATTTGGTTTTGTTTTACTTTTTTCCCAATGAGTCAACTCTTCCCATGAGGTGGCCAAAGTACTGGAGTTTCAGCTTTAGCATCATTCCTTCCAAAGAAATCCCAGGGCTGATCTCCTTCAGAATGGACTGGTTGGATCTCACTGCAGTCCAAGGGACTCTCAAGGGTCTTCTCCAACACAACAGTTCAAAAGCATCATATTTTTGGCTCTCAGCCTTCTTCACAATCCAACTCTCACATCCATACATGACCACAGGAAAAACCATAGCCTTGACTAGACGAACCTTTGTTGGCAAAGTAATGTCTCTGCTTTTGAATATGCTAAAGCTGAAACTCCAGTACTTTGGCGGCCTCATGCGAAGAGTTGACTCATTGGAAGACTCTGATGCTGGGAGGGATTGGGGGCAAGAGGAGAAGGGGACGACAGAGGATGAGATGGCTGGATGGCATCACTGACTCGATGGACATGAGTTTGAGTGAACTCCGGGAGTTGGTGGTGGACAGGGAGGCCTGGCGTGCTGCGATTCATGGGGTCGCAAAGAGTCGGACACAACTGAGCGACTGATCTGATCTGTTTTACTTTTGTGGTTACAGATGTTTAATGTTCCACAGCCTTTTCCTACCAATGCACTTTGGAGGGGACTAGAGTCCTCCCTCCTTTGCCCTAGTGTTGAGGGGCCCTAGAGTTGAGTAATCCCAGCCAAAGCCCATTCAGGTAAATGAAGGGTCTTCATCACAGACCTGCCCCCTGCCCATCTCCCATATCTAAGTAGTGCCTGCCGCAATTGCTGTGATGGGATCTTCTCACTCTTACAGAACCAAAAGCACTTGGCACCTTCTTACTAAAGCACTTCCAGCATCAGGCTGCTCATATACCTACATATCCATGTATAAAAATGGACAGGTACAGATATAGGGAAATATAAGGAAGGAAAAATTATGATCGAATGTTGTTAATGATTCCAAAAAGAATTGATCATTAACCTGAGTTTTGATAACTTAGCATGGTATCATCAAGTAAACGATGAAATTATCATGCAAACAAAATAAAATAATTATTTTATTTTTTGGAAAGCAACAAAGGTTGCTAACTATTTCAGAAAATCATAACAAACTGTAATGCTACCTAGGGTATTTGAATCATTAATAACAAACAACAAAAACCTGTGCATGTTTCACTTCTGGTATAAACATCTGACTACTTCTCTACATCTTCTACTGAAGTCTTGCTAAGACATTTAAATATTGAAGCATTTATTACTTTATTACAAGTTAAAAAATTATTATAAATTAATCTTACTGATTAGATGGTTCTAAAGACGTGATATTGTATAATTTTGGTACATAGAATATTAGAATAAAATAATTGGTATTTTATGAAATTATGTAGGTGGATTGTATTATCTATGAATTTTATTTCAGGATAGTAAAAGGGAGTGATATTCGCTCTTATAAAAGAATCTGATAAAGCTGAGAACTATTTTTCCAAACCAAACCAGATACAGTTAGTGCTAAACAAACCTGATTGTAAAAGTGATAAAGGTTTTGTATTAGTTTTCTAGGGTTGCTGTAAAAAAAGTACCACAAACTAGTACTTACACAAAAGAAATTTATTCTCACACTTTTGGAGGTTAGAAGTCCATTTTCTATTCCCCTAGAAAACCCAGACTAACACAGAAGGCTAGGCAGCAGAGAAGCCAGTCGATGTTATACCATAAGAACAGTGTGGTTAAGACACCAGTTTAAGTATCCTGAGCCCTAGATGCTACTTCCTGACCCACTGCTGACACCATATCAGCATTGACCTGTGCCATCTTCATCCCTGTGTTGTGACTCTGCCGTAGCCACAGTGAGAAGTCCTCAGCTGTCATGACATCTTGATTTTATTCACTTCAAATGCAAAGTCTCAGTGGAAGCATCAGTTAACCAGTGCCAGCAGGTGGGGAGAGGAAATGCCCAACCCCCTTTGCTGTTAATAGAGGAAAGTCAGGCTCAGTATCCCACCGAAGACTGCACACAGGACATTCCCTCAAATTATCAGGGAATTCAAGTAGTCAGCAGAAGAAATGCCAATGTCAACTACTATGACATTCAGAGCAGCTGGTTAAGTTTTTTCATACTTGTTCTATATGCATATATATGGGGCTTCCCTGGTAGCACGGATGGTAAAGAATCTACCTGCAATGCTGGAGACGCAGGTTCAATCCCTGGGTCAGAAAGATCCCCTAGAGAAAGGAATGGTAACCCATTCTATGCCACACACACTTACAGTCTGTTTCAAATATGTGCTTAAAATATCTAGGTCACTAAGAAGCATCTGAAAGAATTCTTACACCAGCTTTGCTAAAAATAACATTTTAAGAACTAAAACTTTTCTACCTCTGCTTCCCTTGTCTATTTTGACTAATTATATTCTACCTGGAAGACCATATATATTCTAAGGATGCCATCATGAGTTTTATTTCCTACAATATAGTCCTATTGAACTATATTGTGACTCTAGCATAAGCCCCTTTTCCTATTCTTTTGGAAACACTAACAATGAAAAATTTTTCCAGTACTCAAGAGAAATCAGTTATAAACAAGTTTAAAAGAGAAAAGCAAGTAACCAAAGTCCTAGCAAAAATAATCAGTGTCACCAGTGGATAATATTGAAAGCTGTTATTTATAGGAAGTTGAATTTTACAACAAAATAGAAAGTGACACTGGGAAAATTCCAAGATTTAAAATAGTTTCTTCAATAAATGTCATAATAAACAAGGCAGGAAGAGTCAGATGTTTTTCATTCTCACACTCCTTTCAGATTGCTAAGAGAAAAGTGACCTTCTCTATTGCTAAATTCAGGAAGTTATCTATCTGTAATAATATGGGTGCTTCAGAAATGTTAAGAACTAAAAACAGAATTTAGTGAAAAGTCAAGAAATACACCCTTCAAAATAATATGTTCTACCAATTAGCTTAAAATATTTTACATTGTTATCGTTTAATACCTCCAAAGGTAAAAACAGAGGAGGTTAGACTCCTCCAAAAGTGTGAGACTTCCTTCTCTATGAAGAAATAATAATTGTGGAGCATTCTCTAGAACCATGGACGATGTCTGCATCCACGCTATTTCATGCAATCAGCTTAAGCCTATGATCCAAGTATGGCAACTGATTAATTTTCTCCTAATCTAGTGTCATATTCTCCATCTCTTTCCTCCCCCATGAAATTTATGTGTTGAAGAAAGAGGAATGTGCCCTTTGAAATTGCCTATAGTCTGGATTTCGTTGACTATATCAAATTTGCCTCGGTTTTTATTTTTTTATTTTTATGAGACTACTTAAAAGGTAGTGTAATCGTCTTTCACCCTGAAATACATAATATCTGGTTTTCTCTCTTTCTGTGATGTTAGCAGCCATTCAGACATACTTGATTCTCCTTGTGCCAGTTTTCAACATAATGGATTAGTTCATTAACATGGTCTAATTGTGAGCTGTTAGTTAATATTTTAGTACTGTTATAAACCCACAGATCTAAATATATTTGAAGTGATGCAATCTTTTGTGGTTATTATCTTTTTTGATGATCTAATTGTCTGATTTTTAGTCAGTCAGTGAGAGCCTTTTCATATGAGCGCTTTGAGCAGTCCCTTGCTATTTGGTGTGACATATTACCATCTCATCTTGCACGTATCCTGCCCAGCCCCAAAATCAGCACTTTCTCCAAAGGAACGCTGGTTCCCCTTATTGAGATACTGTATTTAGGCTCAACATGGGCACTTGATGGCATTGCTTTTTATGAATTGCAAAACAGCCAAAGCTTCTTTGATCAGGAATTTGACAAAGTGAAAGATGTTTGCTTGTCATCAAAACTGTTAGATTATCAATCAAAGCTATTTTCAAATAGTTTCCTTGTTAGTTTGTTAGACAATGCAAGACTAAGTAAAGAATGCAATAAAAAAATCTTAGAAGCACTGTCAGCCAAGAAAATGACCAACTCCCAAAGTCTTTTTTTCCTTCATATTTTATATCAGCTTCTAAATGTATATAAAAACAGGTATTTGAAAGCTTTGGAATAATTTCACACCTTTTTCAAGCACTATTACCTGCTGTATCTCCATAGTGCTTTACTGGCATCTGCCTCCCACTCCAGTGCTTTTTGTCACGCGGCTGTGCTGCCTACTGATGACAAAGAGATCTGCTTCAAATACACTCTGCACTAGGTAATAAGTCAGTCCTATAGCAGAAAAGCCTTCTTCTCAAGAAATAAAGCTTTTACATTGGAATTTCTCTTTTCAGATCTAACAAGAGGGACTGCTTCACACTTGATGTGTCAAGTACTTTGGTAGCAACATTGCCACAAGGAGTATTCTATTACTAACATGGAATACATTTCTAAAATCTTTATGCAATTAAAATACTTCAGATCTTGTTTTAAAAAAAGGACTTGGAATCTGAGGAGTGAAGCAATTAGAAAATTATATTTTTAAAAACTTTAACAAAAATAAAACAATGACCATAACACACTAAATAAAAGAATTATCAACATATCCTAAAGTGGCCACTTCAATTCCTTTGAGGAATAGATGAGTTATAAATAAATAAACAAATTAATAAAAGATGTACTTTATAATAATGGAATTCTTATTTACTGAACACCTAAATTTTTCCATTTTTCATGAGATTTTTATAGTATTTCTTGCTTTGCTGCTGATGGGAGAAATATTAAGAAGTATGTAATTATTTGTATGTATGAGAGAAAGTCAAGAGAGTGAAGTTGGGAAAGAGAGATACAGAGAAATCTGCCCACATTCTCAACACTTTCCTAATACAATGATTTGAGATTTTTTTTACTTAATTCCAGCATTCAACCATCATCTCTAGAGGTAAATAATAATTGGAGTTCTTCAAAGGGCAAAAGCTCTGAGCCATCTTCATGTAAGCCAGTCAGATAGACATTATCACATACAGACTTTCAAAATTGCATTTCCATTCACATCACCCACAAGGACTTCATACCAACATGCTCCAAGCACTTGGGAACTTTGGCCTGATTCTGTCACTCTCTCCTGCATGTTGTCCTGCTTCTCTCCTAATAGCTTTATGTGTGCGGTTCTAAGGATCATGTTCATATGTTTTTCAGCATCTTTTATTCTCTTAAGATTATATCACTGGAAAATCCTATAATTTTACTCATTCTTCAGCTTTGCTGTTTTTTTTTAATTCCTGGTTATATTTTTCTCTCTTTGATTGCAGCTAACGAGTCATGCCTATAAATTTGTTTGCTCTCCAATAAATATTTTCATAGTTGAATAAAAGATACACAGAAGAGAAATTAGAATATATTACAGTAAACCTGAAAAGTGAAGTTGCTCAGTCGTATCCGACTCTTTGTGACCCCAGGGACTGTAGCCTGCCAGGCTCCTCGTCCATGAGATTTTCCAGGCAAGAATACTGCAGTGGTTGCCATTTACTTCTCCAGTAAACCTGAAAAGCTGCAGGAAATTCACTGTTTATGAGAAGTATTATTGTAATTAAACATCAAGTTATTCTGATGGTTCAGAGTATATAGGACATTAAGATTCTTAATGAGAAACCAGGAATTCTGACTCTTAATTAAATGCTTTTTACTGCCACCATTCTGTCTATCTTAAGGTTCTAAAAGATTTAAATAGATGTCTCCTAAACTTGTCACTCTTAACGACATAAGATGTCTCCGAATGTTAAAAGAGAAAATGAGGGCAATAAGTTGGGAGAGATTAATGTAGTCAATTTGCTACATTGTTGGGTTTCGTTAACTTTAATTGAATAACACAATAAAATTTCTTAATGTTATTGTCACAAGTAATTTTTTTTTCCATAATAATGTATTTTCCTTTATTTTGTCACATGAGTTATTTGCTCCACAAATTATTGTTATATATATGGAAAGTATTACTAGTTTTCTGAAATGCAAATAAAAAATGAAGATTGTGAACTCAAGATATCCTTGCCTTCACAAGTTTCATGCTGCTGCTGCTGCTAAGTCATTTCAGTTGTGTCCAACTCTGTGAGACCCCATAGACGGCAGCCCACCAGGCTCCCCCGTCCCTGGGATTCTCCAGGCAAGGACGCTGGAGTGGGTTGCCATTTCCTTCTCCAATGCCTGAAAGTGAAAAGTGAAAGGGAAGTCGCTCAGTCGTGTCCGACTCCTAGCGACCCCATGGACTGCAGCCTACCAGGCTCCTCCGTCCATGGAATTTTCCAGGCAAGAGTACTGGAGTGGGTTGCCATTGCCTTCTCCACTACATGCTGAAGTTGCCAGGGGTTAAAGGGAGAGAAAAATGAAGCGACACAGAGGATTTTTAGGTCAGTGAAATATTCTGTATGATACCACAATGGCAGATACATGTCATTATATTGGGTTGGCCAAAAAGCTCCTTTGGGTTTTACCCTAAAATGGTACAGAGAAACAGAAACTTTTTCACCAACCCAATATATTTGTCCAAAGCCACTGAATTTACAACCAAGAGTGAACCCTGAAGTTGACTATGGACTTTGGGTGAAAATGATGTGTCAGTGCAGGGTCACCAGTTGTAATAAATGTACCCTTCTGGTGTGGGATGTTGATAATAGGAGAGGTGATACGCATGTAGAGCCAGGGCGCCTGTAGGAAATTCCTGTACATTTTGCTTAATTATGCCATGAACCTAAAACTGCTCTTAAAAAATAAAGCCTTTCGGAAAAGGGAGCAACATGTAAAAAAATAACAGAAACGAAAAAACCTGCTCTTCATCAAATGTAACACTGATTCTTACGTGAAACTGTCTTTTCTGTTTCTTACTCAAAAGTACAAGAGCTTTAATTTATTTAATTTTATAACACTTCTTAAATATTTCTTCAAACTTTTCTCTTAGTAGGAAAACAAATTCTCTTTGTCCTACTCTACTTTCAGGTCTGATTCTTTCTCTCACTTTCAAAGTGAAAGAAAGCGTTAATTGCTCAGTCCTGTTGGACTCTTTGGGATTCCATGGGCTGTAGCCCACCAGGCCCCTCTGTCTACGGAATTCTCCAGGCAAGAATATTAGAGTGGAATGCCATTCCCTTCTCCAGGGGATGTTCCTGACCCAGAGATTGAACCCAGGTTTCCTGCATTGCAGACAGATTCTTTACCAATTGAGCCACCAGGAAAGCCTCCCTCACTTCACTATCATGTAATTAGGCAGTATTATAATATATAGTGTTATAGTTTTCTTTCTTGAGTCCAGCTAATATTTGGTTCTCTTTGAGATTTTGTAGTTATGTTTCAAAGGGAGTAGTTGTGATCATAATATAGTTTGAACCAGTATTTTAAAAAGAACTTTTTGTTCTTTTTAAAAACTTGGTGAATGCTTGTCCTCTACAGAGTCACTTATAAATGATAATTTATTTAAAAACAAAAAGGAATAACTTAGCTTGAACTGTATTATCAATATTTTAGTAAAGAATTTATAAATTGAAAGTTGATTTGATGAGCTGGAATAAATTTTGAATTATAATTCATCAAAATTGATGAAATTGTGATTCTCAATTTAATTTCTACTTTACAACGCTTTGATTTACTGAGACATGTGAGTTCCACTTTTGAAGATGAAGAATGAGGATAGGGATGTGGGCTTACATGCTTGATTTCATAAGTTCACCATACATACTTCATAAGAATATTGCGATGTCCATTATCGCTTTACCGTCTGAGCCACCAGGGAAGTCCTTGAGTGATAATAGTCCTTTTAAATGCAAACACTTAAATGAATGAGTTCATCTTATTTTGGATTGCTTTAGAGAATTAAACTAGGATTTAGTTCTACTCTAATCACAGAGGCTAAGGATGTAAGTGGGGTTGAGGAGACAAAAGAAAATTCAGTGTGAGAGGATAGATCTAGATAGGGTTGGAAAAAATTAGCAAAACACCAAATGTTAGTGTGTTGAAATGCTGGTTGAGATTGAAGGTAGGTCAGTGAAAGTGGAAAAAAGAAAAATGTGGGAATGAGGGACAAATTCAGAAAGAGGTAGGAGGAAGATAATAAGGAAATATAATAACTCAAGATCTAGAAAGCAATCAATGTGGCAATGAGTGGCCTAGACAGATTCTAACTGAGGCTGGAGAGAGTACTTGCTGTGGGAGGAACCTGCATTTTTGGTTGAAAGAAGAATAAGCAGATAAAACAACATTGCATCTTCATTACTTTCATAATGTTTCGCTGTTTGACTTCTTCTGTTTTAACTGAATGTTCACACTGCTTCCTTGAAGATTTTTTTAGCCACAGTTTAACTCTAATTTAAACTCACAGTTAAACTCACAGTTTAACATAATTTCTAAACACTTTTTAAAGAAACCATAATTGAAGAACTTGTTCAAAGAGGGCTATTCTGTCTATACCATGATCTGCTCCACACCTACATTCCACATGGTTCAGCCAAGTTTTTGTGCCAACTTTTAAGAAAAGATATCAAAATTGAACTTGTTCCTTTCAAGTCCAGTGAAAGTAAAAGTGAAGTTGCTCAGTTGTGTCCAACTCTTTGGGACCCTATGGACTATAGTCTACCAGGTTCCACCATCCATGGGATTTTCCAGGCAAGAATACTGGAGTGGGTTGCCTTCCCCACTGGAGTGAGATCTTCCCCACCCAGAAATTGAATCCAGGTCTCCAGCATTACCATATGAGCCACCAGGGATGTCCCTTCAAGTCCAGGCTAAGGACTTGCAAATTTCCCACGACATCCTCAACTCCAGTGTTGGGAAGAAAAGAGCCAAAGAGAACAATTTCCTCTGCTCAGCCTCTGTACCCTGCTTCTTAAACTCTAACACTCTCCATTTGTTTCAGGATGGAACTACCTGCTTTCCACCTTTTTATTTGTTCATAGGTAGCATTTTGGAGAGAACATGCAATACTTTTAAAATATATAAAAATTAATTATCCTGTATATTAAAATGATACCACCCTTATGGCAGAAAACAAGAACTAAAGAGCCTCTCAATGAAAGTGAAAAAGGAGAGTGAAAAAGCTGCCTTAAAGTTCAATATTCAGAAAATTAAGATCATGGCATCCGGTCCCATCACTTCATGATAAATAGATGGGGAAACAATGGAAACAGTGAGAGACTTTATTTTGGGGGGCTCCAAAATCACTGCGGATGGTAACTGTAGCCGTGAAATTAAAAGATGCTTGCTCCTTGGAAGAAAAGCTATGACCAACCTAGAGACAGTATTAAAAAGCAGAGATGTTACTTTCCCAACAAATGTCCATCTTCTCAGAGCTTTGGTTTTTCCAGTAGTCATGTATGGATGTGCAAGTTGGACTATAAAGAAAGCTGAGCACCGAAGAATTGATGCTTTTGAACTGTGGTGTTGGAAAAGACTCTGAGGAAAGACTGAAGGCAGGAGGAGAAGGGGACGACAGAGGATGAGATGGTTGGATGGCATCACCAACTCAATGGACATGAGTTTGAGCAAGCTCCGGGAGTGGGTGATGGACAGGGAAGCCTGCTGTGCTTCAGTCCATGGGGCCGCAAAGAGTCGGACAGTGACTGAATTGACTGATATTAAAAGATGAACCACCAAACCTACCATCCCATCTCCCAAAAAATTGATATTTTTCTATCAATCAAGATTGTTGATTCTAGATTTAGTTCCATCTGTCACAAAATAGAATATATCTTAAGATAGACAGCATTCATTTTTGTTTTTTGCTCTCATAAGCTTTCAGCCTTTCATTTTAAAAATACACAATGCCATCACCTTAGTTCTGATGTGAGAGAAAAAATCTAACGTTGTTATAACTGATGATAAACCTGCCAAGTATCACTTTTAGGTGTTTTCATATTGAGGTTATTTCTGCCTGTCTCATGGGTATATTTTAATTGCAACCTAAGTGCTGTGAACATTTTTGGGTTTTGTTAAAATATTTTTAAATATCTGTATGACTGTAAATAGCAACCATGGTTTTTACCCTTTGAAAATTAATTTTTGTAAAAACTACAGTTGTTTAGTTGAAAGTCATATTTTTTCACTTATAAAGGCAAATCTCACCTATGTCTAATTTTTAAGCAACCATTCTTAATGCATATTGACAACTCTTGAGTTTGAGAAATAGGTAGTCTCACTTGAGCACTGTTTTCTATAAAAGCATAATGTCTTCAAACACATTTACCAAACTTTCCTGGCTATCACCTGTCATCTCTATGGGGAGTCAGAAAATTCTCAGGAAAGTAAGGATAATACTCTTTTTTTTTTTTTAATCCCCTCATTTATTTATTCAATCACCTCTTTGCTTTTTTTAATTTATTCTAATTGGAGGCTAATTACTTTACAATATTGTGGTGGTTTTTTACCATACATTGACATTCTAACATTGGTTTTTGTGGACTTCCAATAAGAATTTAATTTTGCTTTGAGGATCTTCTCTGTTTCAAAAACAGAAGTTATAGATTAAATATTTTAAAGTGTATGTGTGCACATGGATGTGTGTTTTACAACAAAGTATGTCACCATGAGTTTGAGCAAACTCAGAGAGATAGTGAAGGAAGGGAAGCCTGGCATGCTGCAGTCTGGCATGCAGCCTGGCATGCAGCCTGGCACAGGGTCACAAGGAGTTGGACACAACTGAGCGAAAAACAACAATGTCATCATGGGAAAGAAAAAGACAAAAAGGCAAAGCCAGAAGATATTAAAGTAGATAAATGGTCTTGAAGGAGGAGGAGACAGCTAGAGCTCTGTTCTCTTCTGAGTAGCCCTATTCAAATATATTTTTAAAATATTGCAAGTACTCTCCAAAATGCTACCTATGGATAAATAAAAAAGGTTGAAAAACAGCTCATTTCATCCTGAGATAAACTGAGGGCGCTAGAGTTTAAGAAGCAGTGTACAGTTCAAGGTGCTGGTCAGACATCCCTTCACTTAGACCTCGTAACAAGTGCATGAGGCCATTATTTTTTATGCACATTTTTAGAAGAGAGAACAGTAAACACAGCTGATCATTAACTTGCCTATGTTCTCAGGTTTAGTAAGTATAGGGATGGACTGAACACAGCAGTGTGGTGCCAGGGCCCAGCCTCTGCTCCCCTACACCATGGAGCCTTCCATGTTAGGTATCTTACTGGTAAAAAGAAAACCCAAAAAGGAAATCACAGAATGTTTGAAATTAAATGACAATGAAAATAACAAAACTTGAAGTTTTACTTAAAACAAACTTGAACAAAACTAAAATTGTACTTAAAAATAAATGGTATTCAGGGTATTAAAATGCAAGGAATGTTCAAAATAAAAGGACATATAATAGAGTCAGATTATAAATCAATAATGGAATATATTTCATTTTTGAGAGTAGAGAGGAGGAAATAATAAAAAATAAAAGCATAAATTATTGAGTGAGGAGTTAAGATCAGAGAATCTCAACAACACAGTTGAAGAAAAACTTTTAAAGTTTATTTTAATTGGAGGCTAATTACTTTACAATATTGTGGCGGTTACTGCCATATACTAACATGAAACAGCCGTGGGTGTACATGTGTCTCCCCCCATCCTGAACCCCCCTCCCACCTCCCTTTCCACCTCATCCCTCTGGATTTTCCCAGAGCACCAGCTTTGAGTGCCCTGTTTCATACATCAAACTTGCACTGGTCATCTATTTTTACAATGACAAATGGTTTTTAAAGAGGCTAATAATAGAATTAACTAATCTCTAAAAACCAAACAAGATTTTTTTAATTAATTAAAAAGACAAGAGACTCAACAGTAGGATAAAAAAGGAACAGAGTTAAAAAATAAATATTTAAATCTTTTATGTAGTTAAAATTTTATATCGATAAATTCAAACAACTATTTCAATGGACAGTTTTCTAGAAAAACAAATTGCTACTATTGACCCAAGGTAAAATTTTAAAAATAAAAAGAGCAACAAAAGAAATTTAATTGTTAGCTAAAAGCCTTCCGTCTGCAAAGTCATGACAGTTTACTTTCTTATTGTGAAAAGCTTTTAATGAGCAAAAACTCAGTGTTCACACTGGGGAAGATCTTCTGGGGTGGCCACACATTTAAGGCAGAAAAAAGTGTGGAGACTGGAAAAACAGACTTCACTCATGGTCTCACTTCCCTCCAGCTCTTCCAGTGCCGTAGTATTAAATATTCTCTCAGTTCAGTTCAGTCACTCAGTCACGTCTGACTCTTTGTGACGCCATGGACTGCAGCATGCCAGGTCTCCATCACCAACTCCTAGAGCTTACTCAAACTCATATCCATTAAGTCAGTGATGCCATCCAACCATTATATCCACTGTCATCCCCTTCTCCTCCCACCTTTCCCAGGATCAGGGTTTTTTCTAATGAGTCAGTTCTTCACATCAGGTAGCCAAAGTATTGGAGTTTCAGCTTCAGCATCAGTCCTTCCAATGAATATTCTCTACATAGTGTTAAATGTTGTTACTGAATTTCCCCATTCACTTATTAAAAGCTATAAAATAAATGTACCATCATGGTAAGGATTTTTTCACATTTTTCCTCATGAAAACATTTTAGTCCAAAAGAGTAACACAATCATTTTTGAAGGATTTTTAATGTTATTATTTTAAAACATACATGTATGTAACTTTTATTTACCTTGGCTTATTATTATAAGTCAAATTTATTTATTTATTTATTATGCTTTCAAATTAGCATGGCTATTAATTATATTTCTATGAATATGTAATTAAATGTCTCAATGTATTTAATGAATTGGTAGAAATACATAAGTAGGGATAGGGATGAAAAAGGAGCAAAGACATTTATTTGTTATTGTATAACAGTATTATAAGGAACATAAGTTGTCTAGTTGCAGTAGGGAGAGCAAGAAAAGAATAAATGGTAAAAGATGCCGATACAACTGATAAAATTATACAATGGATTCTCTGTGGTGAGATATGAAAGAAGAAAAGGAAGAAGTCAAAACATCCATGAACGTGAAGTCGCTCAGTCGTGTCCGACTCTTTGCGACCCCATGGACTGTAGCCTATCAGGCTCCTCTGTCCATGGGATTTTCCAGGCAATGGTATTGGAGTGGATTGCCATTTCCTTCTCCAAGGGATCTTCCCAACCCAGGCATCGAACCCGGGTGTCCCGCGTCGTAGACAGACGCTTTACCGTCTGAGCCACCAGGGAAGTCAGAGGAAGGAGAAGAGAATATGAAATAATAAATTGATGTTCCTAGTTTAGACATGTTGAGCCTGAAATGACACCTAGACTTCTTTAACTATCCATTTGGTTGAATACAATGGATATAAGACATTAGAACTCAGAAGTATGAGCTAAATGTAGTCTCAACAGTTATCTTTATAAAGTTGACCATCTACCCAAAAGTTATGTGTGAAAGGGCAAAGACAGAGAGCAGAGGAGCCAATTTTGACCAGTAGAATATACATTAGTCATATCGTATATCTAGACTATCAAAATCATTGAAATATGCACACACACACGTCCACTGTTTCTCCAGGTTCTTCTTACTGCATCAGGCACCTGTTTAAAGAAGAGACCAGGTCAACAGAACAAGGAGATATTTGTGATGAACTATATTTAAGCCTCAAAGATTCCACCTGTCTATCATGCTTTCCCAGCTCAAAAGAGGATGCATATGGCTTGAAGTATCTTTCATGGATCAATAAGATAGAATTATTTAATAGATTCTTTACAGACTGTGGCTTCATTGGCACTGTCCTCTAAGTGAAAAAAAAATTATTTGGAACTAGTAGCCATTTAAATGGAAAGGCAAAATATTACTAACCCAGAATCTTACCAATACAGCCACGGGCTATGACTTACTCTACATTTTCTATCTTTCTGCTAATGTCCTATAATACAGTTTCTTGAAAATGAAAAAAAGTAATCTTAAAAACTGTACTACCAGCTTCAGTTTATTTATTTATGAATACATTTATTCATCCCCTCAGGATTTTTGTAAAACTGTAAAGAAATTAAGACTGAATGTAAGAAGTAGTTCATTTTAATTTTATGCTTTATTAAACATTTACATATTAATTTGAATTTCTCATAATACTTTGATACAAGCATACAATTTGCATCTACATTTTCACTTTAGAACAGAGCTATGGCAATTGACCATAATAATGACTAATATGCCATAAAACAAGTCATAGACATAATCTCATCAATAACTAGACACACACTATTCAAGTTACTCCAAGTTCAGTGTCCCCCAATTTCATGTCTAATTTCCTTTCCTCATGCTTTTCCATTGTTTCCTGACAGTCTCTTTCAATGTGTTTTAAAATTCATCTTTTAAATTTACATCAGGAATATTCACTTTTTTCGTGCCCAATTCTATGAGTTTTGATACATGGATATAATTGTGTGATGAACATTGAACTCAAGATCTAGAACAGGCCTATCACTCACATTTTTTTTCTCATGCTCTGGATTAATTTCCTAGGGATTTCAAATGACCATAAATTACAAAATATTGCCATAAATTTGGTAGCTTAGAACAACAGAAATTTATTCTCCTACACTCCTGGAATGGGAAAGACTAGAGATCTCTTCAAGAAAATTAGAGATACCAAGGGAACATTTCATGCAAAGATGGGCTCGATAAAGGACAGAAATAAAAGCAGAAGATATTAAAAAGAGGTGGGAGGAATACACAGAAGAACTGTACAAAAAAGAGCTTCACGACCCAGATAATCATGATGGTGTGATCACTCACCTAGAGCCAGACATCCTGGAATGTGAAGTCAAGTGGGCCATAGAAAGCATCACTATGAACAAAGCTAGTGGAGGTGATGGAATTCTGGTTGAGCTATTTCAAATCCTGAAAGATGATGCTGTGCAAGTGCTGCACTCAATATGCCAGCAAATTTGGAAAACTCAGCAGTGGCCACAGGACTGGAGAAGGTCGGTTTTCATTCCAATCCCAAAGAAAGGCAATGCCAAAGAATGCTCAAACTACCACACAATTGCACTCATCTCACACCCTAGTAAAGTAATGCTCAACATTCTCCAAGCCAGGCTTCAGCAGTATGTGAATGGTGAACTTCCAGATGTTCTAGCTGGTTATAAAAGGTAGAGGAACCAGAGATCAAATTGCCAACATCTGCTGGATCATGGGAAAAGCGAGAGAGTTCCAGAAAAACATCTATTTCTGCTTTATTGACTATGCCAAAGCCTTTGACTATGTGGATCACAAAAAATTGTGGAAAATTCTGAAAGAGATGGGAATACCAGACCACCTGACCTGCCTCTTGGGAAATCTGTATGCAGGTCAGGAAGCAACAGTTAGAACTGGACATGGAACAACAGACTGGTTCCAAACAGGGAAAGGAGTACTTCAAGGCGGTATATCGTCACCCTTCTTATTTAACTTATATGCAGAGTACATCATGAGAAACACTGGGCTGGAAGAAGCACAAACTGGAATCAAGATTGCTGGGAGAAATACCAATAACCTCAGATATGCAGATGACACCACCCTTATGGCAGAAAGTGAAGAGGAACTAAAAAACCTCTTGGTGAAAGTGAAAGAGGAGAGTGAAAAAGTTGGCTTAAAGCTCAACATTCAGAAAACGAAGATCATGGTATCTGGTCCCATCACTACATGGAAAACAGTGGAAACAGTGTCAGACTTTCTTTTTATGGGCTCCAAAATCACTGCAGATGGTGACTGCAGCCATGAAATTAAAAGACGCTTACTCCTTGGAAGGAAAGTTATGACCAACCTAGATAGCATATTCAAAAGCAGAGACATTCCTTTGCCAACAAAGGTCAGTCTAGTCAAGGCTATGGTTTTTCCTGTGGTCATGTATGGATGTGAGAGTTGGACTGTGAAGAAAGCTGAGTGCCGAAGAATTGATGCTTTTGAACTGTGGTGTTGCAGAAGACTCTTGAGAGTCCCTTGGACTGCAAGGAGATCCAACCAGTCCATTCTAAAGGAGATCAGCCCTGGGTGTTTTTTTGAAGGACTGATGCAAAGCTGAAACTCCAGTACTTTGGCCACCTCATGTGAAGAGTTGACTCATTGGAAAAGACTCTTATGCTGGGAGGGATTGGGGGCAGGAGGAGAAGGGGACGACAGGATGAGATGGCTGGATGGCATCACCAACTCGATGGACATGAGTTTGAGTGGACTCCGGGAGTTGTTGATGAACAGGGAGGCCTGGCGTGCTGTGATTCATGGGGTCACAAAGAGTCAGACATGACTGAGCAACTGAACTGAACTGAACTGAACTGAACAGTCCTGGAGGCTAGAGGTCCAAAACAAAGTGTCAATAAAACTGGTTCTTCTGAAGGAATTGTTTCATGCTTCTCTTGGAGCTTCTGTTAGCAATCCCTGGCACTCTAGCTTGTGCATACATCACTATAATCTTTACCTTTATCTTCACATGTGATTCTCCCTGTGCATCTGTGTATCGAAAATTTCTCACTCTCTCATAAAGACACCAGTCATTGGGGTTAGGACCTATGGTAACTCAGAATGATCGAATCTGAAATAGATTACATCTTCAAAGACTGTTTCCAAACAAGGTCCCTTTCATAGACATCAGGGGGTAGAACTTGAACATATTTTGTTGGAGAACACAGTTCAACCAACAGTGATCTTCTTTCTGGTCCCCCCAAATTCTTTTCTTTCCCACATGCAAAATGTATTCACCCACTCCTAACATTCCCCAAAATCTAACCTCATTCTAGCATCAACTCTAAATCCAAAATCTCATCTAAATATGATAAATTCAGTAAGTCCCTAGTCTCATCTTCTAACTCATCTAAATCAAGTATAGATGAGATTCTACATGTGGTCCAACCTGGGGCAAACTTCTCTCCAGGGCAAACTTCTCATCTTTAACAAGATGGATAGGCTGAGAATTTTCCAAATCATCAATTGCTGGTTCCTTTTAGTTCAACAGTTCCTTCCTTACTTTACCTCCATTTCTCTTTAATTCTATCATAAGCAGCAAGGAAAAATTGGGCCATGCCTTTGACCCTTTGCTTAGGTATCTTCTTATCTAAGCATCCAAATTTATCACTTTACAAATTCTAATTCCCAAAGTCATAACCCAATTTAACCAAGTATTCTGTCACTTAATAACAAAAATCATCTTTTTCCCCTCATATCTAATAACACATTTCTCATTTCCATCTGAGAAATTCACCAAAAGCACTTACAACATTAATATGTTTTAAGTAACCTAGTATATGGTAAGTTGTTACAGCAGCCCTAAGAAATTAATTACTCACCCCTTTGAAATCCATTCTTCTCCCCAGCCCTTGCCGACCCAATGACAAATCTGATTTCTGTCACAATAGTTTTGTCTCTTTCCCAAATGTCACATGTAGAAGCCTATAGTATGTAGCCTTTTGAGTATGGTTGCTTTCACTACACAAAAACCTGTACCCAAATATCCCTCAACTGGTGAATGTATAAACAATCTCTGATACATCTATACATTTGAATACTAATAAGAAGGAATGAACTACTGATTCACATAACAACATGAATGAATGAATCTCAAATTCATTGTCCAATCTGTGATTTCCTTTTTGGTGGGGGGGGGGGGGGGGGGAAAGGCCACACCACAAGGCTTATGAGATCTTAGTTCCCTGACCAGGAATGATTGAACCTTAGCCCTCAGCAGGAAAGATTGAAGGCAGAAGGAGAAGGGGACAACAGAGGATGAGTTGGTTAGATCGCATCACTGACTCGATGGCCATGAGTTTGAGTAAGCTCTGGAGTTGGTGATGGACAAGGAAGCCTGGGGTGCTGCACTACATGGTGTTGCAAAGAGTAGGACACGACTGAGTGACTGAACTGAACTGAGCCTTCAGCAGTGAAAGCCCAGAGTCCTACCCACTGGACTGCAGGAGAATTCCCAAAGTCCAATCTGTTTCCAATGAATGATTTTTCAAGAAATGCAATAGATAGACATTCTAATTTATACTGTTATATTTTATATCATTTCAGAATATTTTGGTTTTCCCTAGTTTCAATAATTATTTTATGAGAAATTCAGAATATTATTTTATTTATTTAAATTTACCAACTCATTTCTACTATTCTGGATAAAAATAATTAAATAGAAATAAGAAATTAAGAAGTGTTCTCTGAGCTGAAATGAAAGATTATATTGAGATGAAAATCCTCCATCAAATTTTATTTTTCTTTTTGAAATTATATTACTAACAGCCAAACTTACTATTCATTCAACTGTATGTCTATGTTTATAGTTCATATTGTCTATCTGCTATCATATTGCTTTCCAAAAGATAGTGTCAACTATAATAGCATTCAGTTCAGTTCAGTTCAGTCGCTCAGTCGTGTCCGACTCTTTGAGACCCCATGAATCGCAGCACTCCAGGACTCCCTGTCCATCACCAACTCCTGGAGTTCACTCACCCCACTATAAATTATAATCACTAATTGCAAATTGGACTTGTATTGGTAATAAGTTTAAGAAAAGATTTCATGTAATTTAGTGAGATTAAAATTGTAATTAAACTCATTATTTAATTACTAAATAACATGAATATTTCCTATCTGTTTCTTTATTTTTTCTCCTATATATCTTTTTTAGTGCAGAGGACTCTTGCCTGGCAAATCCCATGGATGGAGGAGCCCAGTAGGCTGCAGTCCATGGGGTCTTGAAGTATCGGACACGACTGAACGACTTCCGTTTCACTTTTCACTTGGGTGCATTGGAGAAGGAAATGGCAACCCACTCCAGTGCTCTTGCCTGGAGAATCCCAGGGATGGGAGAGCCTGATGGGCTGCTGTCTCTGGGGTCGCACAGAGTCGGACACGACTGAAGTGACTTAGAAGCAGCATAAAAATTGGAAGTACATAAATAAACAAAAAACTGATTTGTGTTTTCTTCCGTGTAAATTTCTTTTTACAACTTTGGCTTCCTCATTTATTAGAATCTTGTCTTTTTTCATATAAATCTTATTTAGCTCTTTATTTGTTGGAGCCACTTGGCCATTATGTGGAAATGGAAATACAACTTTTTCTAAGCTATTACAATACTTCAATTTTTAGTGTTATATATGAATGTATAGGTTTATGTCTATCATTTTTTCCTTGCTATTTCTACTTTCTTAAAATAAACAAAGATATTCATCAACTGGTGAAATAAAATAATCTGTTAGTCTTTTTATAGTTTTATGATATCACATTTGTTTAACATATCTGGAATTTATTTCAGTATACACTCTAAGAGATGTAGTAAAATAGTTTATGGAACACTTCATAATTGTTAAATATTTGTTCATGATCCTGTATTGTCACCTTGTTTTGAAGAGCTTGCTTTATAATGTTTTAGGTTAGTTTCTATAGAAGTCAGTATTTCTTCATTTTTCTTTATTTGTTTATTCTATTTGATTTTATTTGTTTTTATCATTACATAGTGTGGTATAAATCAGCACAAACAATTAAACCAGTGTCTTAGGAAATAATATATGTATTTAGCTTGGGTAACTGCTGATCTTTTTTTCTTAATTTCCTAACTTTTTTAGGCAAAGACAAAATAATTGTGTTGAGATTATCACTGAATATCTGCAGGTAGATAATGTGCTTCCCTGGTGGCTCAGACAGTAAAAACATCCACCTGCAATGCAGGAGAACCTGGTTCTATTCCTGGGTCAGGAGGATCCCCTGGCGAAGGGAATGGCTACCCACTCCAGTATTCTTGCCTGGTTTCCTGGCAGGCTACAGTCCATAGCATCACAAAGAGTCAGACAGGAGTGAATGACTTTCACTCTCAGTACATAGATAAATTAATCCTTAGTCACTTTGATAGAAACAAGTTTAATTGCCTTAGTTAACCAAAATGTTAATACATACAAGATTTTAGAAACTAATATTAAAATCAAGTAATACATTTGAATCAGTTCTAAGGAGGTGGATGGAACTGGAGCCTATTATACAGAGTGAAGTAAGCCAGAAACAAAAACACAAATACAGTATACTAACGCATATATATGGAATTTAGAAAGATGGTAAAAATAACCCTATTTACGAGACAGCAAAAGAGACACTGATGTATAGACCAGACTTTTGGACTCTGGGACCGGGAGAGGGTGGGATGATTGGGGAGAATAACATTGAAATATGTATAATATTATATCTGAAATGTATTAATTGTTCAAACTAAATACTGTCATGTTACAATTTGTTCATATTAGATGTTTGTAATGTTTCTGATAATCAATAAAAGAGATTCTTGATAAAAAAAAAAAGGAATTAGAAAGAAGATATAACAGTAGATATAGACAAGATTAAAAGAGACACAATTAGATCATACATATTTGAAAAACTGAAAGAAATAGATGATTCCCTAACCAAATATAATTTTAACAAAATTTACTCAATGAGAAGTAGAAAAAGTAAACTAATGAAATGAAAAGTTTTTAATAGTAGCTGAATTAAAAATATGTATAATATTATATCTGAAATGTATTAATTGTTCAAACTAAATACTGTCATGTTACAATTTGTTCATATTAGATGTTTGTAATGTTTCTGATAATCAATAAAAGAGATTCTTGATTTAAAAAAAAATAAAAAATAAAATCAAGTAATCTAAACAAAGAAGAATGAACAGCTTCTCCCTCCCTGCCATTCACACCTTTAGGGATTTGAATTTAAGGCCTGACTGCCCAAAGGCCTACACACAGACCTTCCTTTTATTCCTTCTCTTAGTCTTATTCAGGGGAACTCAAATTTCACTGCGCTTTAGGATCATCAGAAGAGCTTGTTAAACGTGAATATCTGGCCCATCACAGACTTACCAAAATAGAATTGCAACAGATGGAGTCCTGTCATCTGTATTTTAACAAGTTTTCCCAAGCGATTCAGGCGCATCCCAGGTCTGATTCTGATCTAGCTAATTATTTTAGGGCATTTCTGCAATTTTCCTGCCCTTTACTTTTTCTCCTGTATTACTTATATGTTATGGATTTGGAAGGAAGCTAGATTGTTGCATATATGACATCAGGTAATTTACGATTAAAAAAAAAAAATGCTGTCTTTGTTCCTAAAAGTATTAAACAATGAGAAAATATCCAGAGGTGCTCTTTACTATGGGTGCCACAAAAATGTAAGATGCCAAAATCCTCCTATATTGTTGACCACTAATAAGAAAGGGCTCCTGTGTCAGTACAGGCTGAAGTGTACTTTTACAATGACTTTGGGACTCTCCTGTGAAAGTACCTGCCCTCATGAAAACATTTCTCTGAAAAAGATTTATGTTTATATTTTCTGCTTTCCCAGCACTTTCAGAGTCTACTTTAAAAGGATCACAGACATTTTAAATATATTTACTTATATTATATATACACAGAGAGATACGGATATAGATATGGATATATATGCATATATATATATATTGGAGAAGGCAATGGCACCCCATTCCAGTACTCTTGCCTGGAAAAATCCCATGGACAGAGGAGCCTGCTAGGCTGCAGTCCATGGGGTCGCTAAGAGTCGGGCACAACTGAGCGACTTCACTTTCACTTTTCACTTTCATGCATTGGAGAAGGAAATGGCAACCCACTCCAGTATTCTTGCCTGGAGAATCCCAGGGACAGAGAAGCCTAGTGGGCTGCCGTCTATGGGGTCGCACAGAGTCGGACACGACTGAAGTGACACAGCAGCAGCAGCATATATGTATATATATGATTTAGGATTTCCTGGTAATTCTTAAAAGACAGAATCAAATTCTTAATCTACTTTATTTCTCAGCTCCTAGCACATTTTTCCTCCAAAATGGGGTGATCATCTTTGTCTTAATACTTTGCCTCATTTGGATGGAATGGGACTAATTCTAGATTCTATGTGGTTGTTTCTGTGAGGATAGAACTCACTGGTTTTGATCATCCTGATCATCTAAAGTAAGCAGTCTTCTGTGATGGGCAATTGTATTAACATGGTAAGTATAAAGTGTAATTTGCTGATATACGGATAATTTGAATATTTGTGGAAATAGGTTCAAGATGAGAGAATTTCCATGAAATAATTGCAACATTAAGCATATTTTAAATTTAGAGATTTTTATGTCCCTAATACTTGAAATTAATAAAGCCACAATTTATTAAAACATTGATACTTTGTTCTGAGTTTATTTCATATATTCAGTTCAGTTCATTTCAGTTGCTCAGTCATGTCTGACTCTTTGTGACCCCATGAACTGCAGCATGCCAGGCCTTCCTGTCCATCATCAACTCCCAGAGTCCACCCAAACCCATGTCCATTGAGTTGGTGATGCCATACCACCATCTCCTCCTCTGTCGTCCCCTTCTTCTCCTGCCCTCAATCTTTCCCAGCATCAGGGTCTTTTCAAAAAAGTCATATATTTCATATATTAACTCATTTCATATATTTCATATATTCATATATTTTCATATATTAACTCCCTTATTTTTCACAATAACCTTATTAAGGACCATTATCATATCCATTTTACAGATAAAGGAAATTACCAAAATTCATACAATGTGCCTTAAGTTACATAGCTGGTAAGAAGTAGTTTTTTTATTCAACAGGTCTAAACAGAACTTATATGTTATGCATGTTGACATTTAATTTTGAGAGTATTATGGAAATGCAAAATGGAACTATCTATATAGTGTGGCTCAGAAACATCATCAATATTCCTCTTTGGAGAGTAATTTTTCTTTGGTGGGGTGTTAATAAATTGATGAGTGTCAGGCAAGTGACTGGCATGCTGAGGTTACTTGGTAGGGAAAGCCAAAGAACAGAAAAGAAATAATTGGGATCTCTTACATGATAACATAAAAGAAATACTGGGTAATATTTTTCACCCTCTCATTTTTTTTTCTCTTAGAAATTTTCATTGAGGAAAAAGGAAAGGAAAAAAAATGATTGAAAAACAAGTGAAAAGTCAGGAAAATAATAGAAAGTTGGATTATTCCAAAGATAACGAGCTGAATAATAAATCCCAGCAACACGTGGCTTGAGACGTTTAAAAGTATGAAAATTAAATATGCCATTTTCTCTTTTACATTTGATCTGTTATTTTGCCTTTCTATTTAACTTCTAAGTTTTTAGTGAAGCCTTGACCCTGATGCTGGGATAGATTGAAGGCAGGAGGTGAAGGGGATAACAGAGGATAAGATGGTTGGACCGTATCACTGACTCAATGGACATGGGTTTGAGTGAGCTGCAAGAGTTCGTGATGGCCAGGAAAGCCTGGTGTGCTGCAGTCCATGGGGTTGCAAAGATCCAGACATGACTGAGTGACTGAACTGATCATGCTTATAAATATTTGAATATTTTTAAAATGAGAAAATGGTAGTATGACAAAACAGAATGACACAGTATAAAGCAGAGGTTATTTGTGTAGAGACAGGTGATAGAATGAGGTTGATAACTAATTATCTGAACCAGGACAAAGTTTTCAGGGCCGCCTTAGCCTCAGAAAAAAGTGACCACTGATAAGTTACTACACTTTTTTGTGCATTCATTTTCTTACCTGCACATAAATTACACAGCAAATTTTACCAGTTTGTTTTACAGAGTAGATTTAAATATTTTAATTAATTTATTTATTTTCTAGAGCAGTTTTATACTCAAGAAAAATTTATCAGAAAGGACAGACAATTCCAAAGTAACATACAGCATTCCCACCAGCAATAAATGAGAGCTCCTGCTGCTCTAGATTCTTGTCAGCACTTGGTGGTGTTGGTGTTTGGGATTTTTGCCAATCTAATAGGTAGTTCCAGTATCAAATTGTTGCTTGATTTGCAGTTCCCTAATAATATTCAAGCTGGTTTTAGAAGAAGCAGAGGAACCAAAGATCAAATAGCCAGCATCCGCTGGATCATCGAAAGAGCAAGAGAGTTCCAGAAAAACATCTATTTCTGCTTTATTGACTATGCCAAAGCCTTTGACTGTGTGGATCACAAGAAACTGTGGAAAATTCTGAAAGAGATGGGAATACCAGACCATCTGACCTGCCTCTTGAGAAATTTGTATGCAGGTCAGGAAGCAACAGTTAGAACTGGACATGGAACAACAGACTGGTTCCAAATAGGGAAAGGAGTATGTCAAGGCTGTATATTGTCACCCTTCTTATTTAACTTATATGCAGAGTACATCATGAGAAATGCTGGACTGGAGGAAACACAAGTTGGAATCAAGATTGCTGGGAGAAATATCAATAACCTTAGATATGCAGATGACACCACCCTTATGGCAGAAAGTGAAGAGGAACTCAAAAGCCTCTTGATGAAAGTGAAAGAGGAGAGTGAAAAAGTTGGCTTAAAGCTTAACATTCAGAAAACTAAGATCATGGCATTTGGTCCCATCACTTCATGGGAAATAGATGGAGAAACAGTGGAAACAGTGTCAGACTTTATTTTTCTGGGCTCCAAAATCACTGCAGATGGTGACTGCAGCCATGAAATTAAAAGACGCTTACTCCTTGGAAGGAAAGTTATGACCAACCTAGATAGCATATTCAAAAGCAGAGACATTACTTTGCCAACAAAGGTCTGTCTAGTCAAGGCTATGGTTTTTCCTGTGGTCATGTATGGATGTGAGAGTTGGACTGTGAAGAAGGCTGAGCACCGAAGAATTGATGCTTTTGAACGGTGGTGTTGGTGAAGACTCTTGAGAGTCCCTTGGACTGCAAGGAGATCCCACCAGTCCATTCTGAAGGAAATCAGTCCTGGGTGTTCTTTAGAAGGAGTGATGCTAAAGCTGAAACTCCAGTACTTTGGCCACCTCATGCGAAGAGTTGGAAAAGACTCTGATGCTGGGAGGGATTGGGGACAGGACGAGAAGGGGACAACAGGATGAGATGGGTGGATGGCATCACTGACTCGATGGATGTGAGCTTGAGTGACCTCCGGGAGTTGGTGATGGACAGGGAGGCCTGGCGTGCTGCGATTCATGGTGTCGCAGAGTCGGACACAACTGAGCAACTGAACTGACTGACTGAATAACATATGATGTGGACTATCTTTTCATTTGCTTATCTTCTATCTATATATCTTCTCTGGAAAATATTCAGATCTGTTGTCAATTTTAAATTGGCTTTTTTCTTATTGTTCAGTTTTAAGAGTTCTTTATATATTCTTCATCAAATATGTCTTTGCAAGTATTTGTTCCAGTCTGTGGCTTATCTTTTCATTCTCTGAGCAGTATCTTTTGCAGATCAGAAGATTTTAATTTTGATGAAATACAACCTTCAGTTTTTTCTTTCATAGACTGTGCTTTAAGTGTATCTAAAAACTCATTGCCAAATTCAAGACCACCACCACCTAGATTTTTCCCTAAGTTATTTTCTGTAAGCTGTATAGTTCAGTGTTTTACACTTAAGTCTATGATCCATTTGGGGTTAGTTTTTGTGAAAGGTTTGTGTTTAGATTTATTTTTTATATAAGGACATCTACTTCTTCTAACAACATTCATTGAAACCATCCTTTCTGCATTGCATCACCTTTGCTTTTTGTCAAAGATTAGTTGACTATCTTCTTGTATGTCTATATCTGGAAGCTCTGTTCTCCTCCATTAATCTATTTGTTTATTCTTTCAACAAGACTTAGTTGCAGTAGTTTATAGAAAATCATGATATCAAGTAGTGGTGTCAATCCTCTGATATTTTTCTTCAATACACTGTTGGCTAAAATTTATCTTTAGTATTTAATTTTGTGAAAATCAATAAAGGAAAACCTCATTTAAAATGAAATCAGGAAGCCCTGAAGGGGAAGCACTCTCTCTCTCTCTGTCTCTCTCTCTCTCTCACACACACACACACACACACACACACACACACACACACATACACATCATTCACTGCAGCTTATTTTACAATTCTGGGGAGGAAGAAGCTTACTATACTACCTCAGCAGGAGGAAGGAAGCTTTTTCTCTTTGCCCATCAACAGTCCAGCTAATTAGAAATCACCAAAAGTGCCAAGGAGAAACTTTCACTTTCCTGCAATGGACTTTCCTTCAGTGTCCCCCCCAACTCCCTCTCTCATTCCTCTCCTTTGTTTTGCAGATCTGTCAGTGGTTTGCCATGTCCAAGTAATTCTTCTGCCATTCCCAAATAAACACATTTGCTGGTAAAAATAACTTTAATTATAAGGTCAACTGTAAGATCCATTTCCCTATTTCTCTATTTCTAAGGCAGAATGTTTTACCACTGGGGAAAATCCAAGAATTTTATAAGGCTTCAGTTATCCAAAACAAGAATGAGTCAGTGCCAATCACATCTTGGAAAGAAAATGGAAAAGTCTAGGCAAATTTGGCAGGCTGCTCTGTTGTGGCTTTTGTTGTTGCAAGCTAAGTCACTTCCATCATGTCCAACTCTTTGTGACCTTCTGGATTGTAGCCTGCCAGGCTCCAGTGTCCATGGGATTCTCCAGGCAAGAATACTGGAGTATTCTGCTCCAGGGGATCTTCCTGGCCCAGGGATTGAACCCATGACTCTTATCTCTCCTGCATTGGCAGGCAGGTTCTTTACCACTAGCCCTACCTGGGAAGCATGTTGATTCAATTCCGCAGTCTCTATCGTCTACCGTTGTGACATGCCCCCACACTAGTGTAAGGTAGGAAAAGAGGAATTCTATCTTCCTGGGTTATTATGTTTAATATTATGTTTAATAATTGCTGAGTTCTAATAATCTTGGCCTTGAGCCCCGGGTGACACAGATTATATTTTTATGCACACAGGAATCTATGTAACACTTCCTGCTAAATTTTCACTTCAAAACACACACAGATTGAGCGGGGATAAGCTCCCTAGATCAGGAACACGCAAACTGTAAATAAGTTCTCTCTTAGGTCACCTAGACCCTTGTACTCTACCTATGTGCCTGGAGAATTTCCCCTTTCATGAAGCTGGGTGGGTGGTAGTTGTGTTGAATCAGTACATCAAATCATCATAATTGTTCCTGTTTCAGTAAATTTCAGAGGAAAATGAATAAAGGCTCTAATTTTACACCTCTGACCTCCTAGACGTCCTCACAAATCTGTAAATTTGTTTCTTTTTCTCTCCAAAAAAATTAAAACACAAAACAAGGAGAAACATGGATAGAAGCCAACACTTGTCCTGTTGTACATAACTTTTCCCCATTATAATGAATACACACTTGCCAGAAAACAACAATTCTCACCTTGCCCAAAACTTATCTAACAAACCTCTGTTCTATGAATGTCCTCAGTTTCTTACTAAAATAAAAACATACTTTGAGCCTTTCACAGCAATTAATTTAATACTACTGCTGGAAAAATGAATACAAACTAAAGTTCACAGCAGCTGAAACATCCCAAGGGAAATTTTACTATATATTTCAAAAGTAACCTGACTGAAGTATCACATTCTATTAGTATAACATTCTGTAGCATTTGGAAATTTGGCAATTGATCACATAAATATTACACTAACTTGGTTTTATAATACACTAACATGGCTTAATAATATTTTGAAATACTTTCCCTCCTATTTTCTTCTGGTTCTGGGGGCAGTGATTATTATTATTGTTTTTGTTTGGGTCTCACTCAAGCAAGTCCAACCCTTATTTCAATACCTTGGGAAATTTGTAGGAGAATATAATGTAGAAGTGGTCTAAAGTGTTTGTTTTTACCTGCCCTAAACCCTAAGAAGAATTTAGGTGTTAAAAATAATAATTATGAATGAATGAAAGGGATCTCTGGGCAAAGATTGTGTTTCCCGGCAAAACAGGAAAGTAAGTGGGATTATTGCCTCAAAGATTAAAACAAAAACTTCAAGCAGTGAAGCCAAGAGATGTCCCGATACTATCAGAGCAAGGGAATCTGTGCTGTTTACCATCAACACCTCAAGGAAGATGAGTAGACAGATACCAAAGAGAAATGCTTGCATTGTGTATACATAGATGGGAACAAAGGGAGGAAACCTCACTGATCATCTCTGTTCTAAAAAATCAAAAGAAATATGTGAAGAGTCATGAGGACTGGACTCAGGCATTTTACCAACTTAAGTGAACCTGCTACTGAGAATAAGATACACTTGATGCAATTGCATGTGTTATACAGAGGAAATACAATTTTACAGAGAACAGAGTGTCAGGAGTAATTGAGGGGAAGTTTTCTCCTGGCTGAGGAATGGGTATTAGAGTTAGAAGGTAAACTGATTTATGGAAAAGGAAGTAAAGTTTATTGTTTACATAAGTCTGCTAATGGAAACTTTTACAACTTATATCTTATAAAAATAATCAATGACCTACGAAGTTGACAACCCTAAAGTTGCACATGGCAAATTTGCAACCACCTAAAAATTGAAGAAAAATCTAATCTTTTGGCATACATTTGTCAGACTGAGCCAGGAATCTTGGACTTGGTGGAATAATGAGCTTAAAGAAAGTTTCTGATAACAGAAACATGAGCAATAAAATGTGATCAAGAGAGTTGATAGATTTCTGTTTCCTTGAAACAATTACACAAAAATAATATATTTTATGAAAATAATTGCAGTTAAATTAAAATGGGAAAAAATGGGGCGTAATTTAAATTGACCACATAGGAAATGAAGCAATTAAATTTGTTATATAGCCTATTTTAGAAAATACTTTCCAGATGAAAAAGTATTAATATTGCATAGTTCTGATATTAAATTGTTTATTAACTCAATAAAAATATCATTAGGATCAAAGCTAAATTCAAGATGAGATCATTCAAAGATACTTTGTTCTGAATTGCCTATATAAACTCTTCAAATGATTGTTTTAAAAAGGAAGTTACATCCCATGATGATTTTCTCTTTCTACTTTTGAATACAAACTTATTATTGGTTGTTTTTAAACACTGAAAAATAGAACAGAAAAAATAGGAAAAGAAAAGGTGGAGAGGAACTTTAGAGCTTCAAATTATGAATATTCAAATAACAAATTTTCCATTTTTTTCTCTTCTCTACAGTCATTTTCATTGACTTCAAGTATTTATATGTCAGTGTTTATAATATGCACTTTTGGCTGGCCTTTGCTTCATTTTTAATCAAGAATTGTCAATCCCACTTTGTTTCATAAGTTGAGCTGCTAGTTTTTTCTAAATAATCTTTAAGTGGAATTCTTGAGTTTTAAATAAAATTTCCTCTTAGGTGTCTTTCAATTTCTAGCATAATTTGAAAATTACCGATTAAACAAATATGAGTCTGCACATCAAGAATAGTTCAGTTGCCAACAAAAGATGTGAAGGCAACCAGAAATGAAGGTATTTTGTATTTATATTTCATTTTGTTTCCCTGAAACAAATAAGATTTCAATAGGAATCAATATAATGCAATAATTAAGATCATAGACTCAGGAAACAGACTTTTTTTCAAAATCTGGGCTCAGTAATAATTAGATGTGTAATTCTGAACAAATTACTTAATCTTTCATACTCAGTTTCCTGGTATATAAAATAAAGATAATAGTTCCTACCTGATATAGTATCTGTGAGAATTAAATGAGGTTAAATATATTTTAAATGATTAGGTTGGTTCCTGTTATAAATATGCATTATATTAGTTTTTTTATTATTATTATTTCCCTTCTTAGGATGAATTATTGTGCTTTGGGGAAATCAGAAAGAGAGAACCGTGTGTTGCTGGGATTTGGGGTTTTCTTGTATCATATGTGTATAGTAAGATGTTGTGACTGTTACTGCTTTCTTCAAGTTTGGGCTGATCCCCAAAAGACTGAAAGCAATATACAGAATCCCAAATATCCTAAAATCTAAGACATTACAGAGATTATGAAGCAAATTCTGCCAGTGTATTACTCATTTCTAAGTTACATTAAGTGAAAGAACTGCAAGTCTTGGGCTAAAGAGTCTGGTAGAGAATTTTCTTTGGGCAAAGTTGTTGGGATGGAATTTTGGTTTCCTCTTCACCACAGGTAAAATGAAAGGAACCAGCCAATAACTGGAGTAAAACAGTTGCCATGATAAATCTAAAGAAAAAAAACTGACGGAAATCTGGACACAAAGAAAGGGCTGCTTTGGGAATTCCCTACATGTTCATCAACATCAAAATATGTGATGCTGTGAGAGTAGTCATGAACTCGAGAGACCCACTTTGAGTCATCTTAAAAAGCAGACAATCTAACATAACCACTTGGTAAGGCAAAAAGCCCCCAACAGTGGGTTATTTGGAGGAATCCCAGAGACTGCATTGGAGTAAAAAGTAGGCAGGCAAAGACAGCATGGCCCTCATCAAAGAAGCTATAGCCACAGATTCCCAGTAGGCATATCTCCAGGGAAACCCACAAAAATATCCTATAAATGAAAGAGTCAGAGTTGGCATTGTCACACTTAATAGACGCCAGCGAAAGATTCAAGTGGCACAATGAAGGTAAGATTTTCCTGGTCTTTGTCTTGCCTGTGTTTCTCTATCCCAGTTCTAGAATAATCAGATGCAATTTAAGGGCTGATTAAAAAGGAGTAAAAAATAAAGTAGGGTGCTTCCCACAGCAGAGAAGTTCCTACCTATAGAAGGGACAGTTTAAATTGAGTGATATGTTCAGTTGGTTATTAGACTCTATACTTGAATGCAGCTTAACAATGTAAATACAAATGATTCAAACGTAGAGAGAAAAACTGAACCTCATTCAGATTAAGTGAAAGTGAAGTCGCTCAGTCGTGTCTGACTCTTTGTGATCCCATGGACTGTTGTCTATCAGGCTTCTCTGTCCATGGGATTTTCCAGGAAAGAGTACTGGAATGGGTTGCCATTTCCTTCTCCAGGGGATCTTCCTGACCCAGGGATCGAACCCAGGTCTCCTGCATTGCAGGCAGATGCTTTACCCTCTGAGCCACCAGGGAAGCCCCATTCAGATTAACATCCATGCAAATTAAGACCATGAAAGATTTTATTTTCACTTATTAAGTTAGCAAAGACAAAAAAAATTTGACGCTATGCTGGAAAGGATGTATGAAGGAGATACAGCTACATATGAATGGTGGGTGGGTAACTGGAACAGGTATGTGTATAAAGAAATTAATGTAGAAATATCTTCACTGCAATATGATTTGTTATATAAAGTATTGGAAATTACCTTAATGTTCAGTTGGCTAAAACCCGGGGTAAAGATATTTAATGTAACCTCATATAAGAGAACACAATGTCATTATTAAAAGTATTAAAGAAAATCTACAGGGATAAATATGAAAAATAATCCAAGATACATCATTAAAATTAAGTAAGGCAAGGTGCAGAACAGCATATATACTATTCAATCACTGGTGAAAAAATATATCTATATCTATTTTATATGTATTAATCCATTTATGTACAAATGCTCTTAATATCTTTGGAAATTACAGAAAAGTAGTGGTTATATCTGCTGAAAATTGAGTGTGAGGGACAGGGGAAAGAGAGAAGCTGTAATATTCAGTACACATACTTTAAAATTCTGTACCTTGATTATTTGCTACCTATTTATATAATAATACTACAAAAACTACCCAAAAAGATATTATCTGAATAGGAAAAAAATTGGAAAATCCTTAAAATATTAAGTAAAGTATCAACTGCAATACAAATCAGATTTCTGCGGTATTCTTAACAACTCAACAAATAAAAATAATGTCAAAGACAATATTTTTTATATGAAAGAGTACACCCACAATAAGGCATATTTGGAGGCATCTGGAATTGCTAACCTATAGCCTTAGAACATCTAGAATGAAACAAATTTAATCATAGTTCTGATATATTTTGTTCCAAAAAAAGATGACATAACAACAACAAATAATAACAGTGACATTCTTTCATTTCATGCTATTTATAAATATTTTTAGTTTATTGACAGCCTAATAGACAAACTCATTATAATAATCCCAGAGTGGATAAAGAACAAGTTCACCCACTTCTTTACGGGAGAAACACTTCATTGTAGGAGGGAAACCACTGCTCTTACATCTTCAAATCTTGTGATGATCTGATCTAGAGCTGGTCATGAACCACTTCAGGAATCACCAAGCTGAGAGCTTTAAATGAACCAGAAATATAGACACAGTACATGGTGAATAAGAAAGGTCAATAAATACAGCTGAAAAAATAGGGAAAGGGGGAGAAGGGCAAATTAGGAATATGGAATTAAGAAATACAAACTGCTGTGTATAAAATAAAGGATATACTGTATAGTACAGAGAATTAAAGCTATTATATTGTAATTTTAATGGGCATAATCTGTAAAAAAAAATGAATTACAATGTTGTACACCTGAGACTAATATTTTACAAAAAAAGGTAAAAATACATTAAGTCAATTCTGAATACAACATAACAGGCTTTACTAATAGTTGATATAAAAATCCTCCACATCTTCAAATTTGAAATTATCTGTGTATTTTGATATAATTTATAAATTGCCCAGGAATTTCTTTTAGGTATAATAGGAAGCAGTCAGAAATGGAATTGATGAAGGTGAAAGAAGAAAGTGAAAAAGCTGGCTTAAAACTCAACATTCAAAAAACTAAGACCATGACATACAGTCTTATCACTTTATGGTACACAGATGGGGGAAAAGTGGAAACAGTGGCAGATTTTATTTTCTTGGGCTCCAAAATCACTGAAGACAGTAACAGTAGCCATAAAACTAAAAGACATTTGCTCCTCGGAAGAAAAGCTATGACAAACAGATAGTGTATTAAAAAGCAGAGACATCACTTTGCCACAAAGGTCATATAGTCAAACCTATGGTTTTTCCAGTAGTCATGTATGTGTGTGAGAGTTGGGCCATAAGAAGACTGAGTGCTGCAAGAACTGATGCTTGTTAACTGTAATGTTTGAGAAGACTCTTGATACTCTCTTGGACTGCAAGGAGATCAAACCAGTCAATCCTAAAGGAAAGCAATCTTGAATATTCATTGAAAGGACTGGAATTCCTTCCAATGCTGGATGTTGAAGCTGAAGCTCCAACATTGTGAAGCTGAAGCTCCGACAATGCTGAAGTTGAAGCTCCGATATTTTGGCCACCTGATGTGAAGAGCCAGCTCATTGGAAAAGACCTTGATGCTGGCAAAGATTGAGGGCAGGAGGAGAAGGGGGAAACACAGGATTAGACGTTTGGATGGCATCACTAATTCAATGGACATGAGTTTGAGCAAGTTTCCGGTGATAGTGAAGGACAGGGAAGCCTGGCATGATGTAGTCCATAAATCCATTGCAAAGAATCGGATGCAACTAAACAACAGGCTATTTCTTACTATTCAGGAATCACTTAAATATCCTTTGTAGAATCTGGATTTTTTTAAAAACCATCATTTCAAAAACTCCCACCTCTTAACAAGATTTGATAAGAATGTGTTTGTCTCAATACATTTTTTTCCACAATGAAGCTTATACTATTGAGAGGCTTGACACAGACTCCTTTGAAAAAATGTTTCTTATGTATTAAAAACAACTTTAACACTCTCTGAAGAAAATTGGAAGTAGTTATCTACAGGCAAAGGGTGAGAAGCAAGATGAAAATCCTCTATTACCAAGAAATACCATAAATAAATATAAAATTATCAACAATGCTCCAGCTTGCTCACTTCGTAGCAACGTCTTGCACTGAGGCGTCTCCCTGACTGCTTCTCACAGATGGGCAGTAGGGACTCTGCTCCAGAAAACACACGCCCTTCACTTCCACCCACCTGAGGGACTTTTCTCAAGCACCATAGGGTTGAAAACTACCATGCTCAGGAGCATGAGACATTTTATCTTTGCTGAAACTATATTCTCTCTTTTTGCTTCACAGATTGTTGTTGATGTTTTATTTTTACCACTTTGATGTCAGGGAAGGTTGGCAAATTTAGTACCACTTTCCAATGACTAAAGAACACAAAATCACTTTCTTACTGATATTTTTAAAAGACTCTGTTTAGATTCAAATAATTGGAACAGGTCACATTGGTATTTTAAAATAACTTGTCACACAAAATAGTAGACTTTTCAACCTGTCTAGTGAGGAGATTTGAACAAGCCAGCTTAATTATTATGAAAGCTAATACTAAGCTATATTGCAGTTAAAATAGACTATTCAATTTCAAAATTGGTATAACTAAGGGCCAAGAATGGCCAAGACGATCTTGAATAATAAAATTGAGGGCTTATCCTATCGTGGCTGGGTAGTAAAGAATCTGCCTGCAATGCAGGAGACCTGGGTTCGATCCCTGGGTTAGGAAGATCCCCTGGAAAAGGGAATGGCTACCTACTCTAGTATTCTTGCCTGGAAAATTTCATGGACAGAGGAGCCTGGCAGGTAACAGTCCATGGGGTCACAAAGAGTTGGACATGACTGTTTCAACTAACACTTTATCCTATCAGATTTCAAAGGTGTTATATAAGCTGTAATTAAAACAAGAATAAAAAAATAGAAAACTGAAACAGAATTGAGAGTCCAGAATGATTCACAGAGATATGTTTACCTAATTAATGACAAATGTGCAATTACACACAAGTGAGAAAAAGAGGGCTTAAGAATAAAGTATTTTGTACTAATGGATATCCATATGGAGGAAAAAGTGAATGTGGATGCCTAAATGATACAGAAAGCAACTGTACATAGATTGTACACATAAATGTAAAAGTAAATGATAAAGTTTAAGAAAAATAAAAGGACATATTCTTAACTTTAGGTTGGGCAGAAATTTCTAAACAGATCACAAAAGGCACTAAACACAAAAGACAAGTGATAACTGAACTTTACTAAAATGAGGAACTCACTCATCAAAAGACATCATTAAAATAGTGAAAAATCAACAGTTAAATATTTTCATATGTTCAGTGAAAGATTTATATTCACAATACATAAAGAATTTCTACAAAGTAGTAAGAGATAAAGAATGAAAACACAAAATGGAATAAGTACTTTCAAAAAGAAGATATCCACACAAATATGGTCAATTTATTTCCATAAAAGGGCCTAGGTATTTGAAGGAAAAGGATAGTCTTTCCAAAAATAGTGCTAAAACAAATGAACACTTATATTTAAAAAACTCATTTATTTCTTCATAATTCAACTGAGGTCAATTCAACTAAAAAAAACAATTTTGAACCCTCACTATATGCCAGCGATTGCTTATGAGGTGCAACTATGACGGAAAATTTTTAAATGACTTCTGAAAGATACTAAGTGAAAAAACTCGCAATAAAGCTTAGTTTTGTGAAATCATCTTTAAAAGGTGCACTATTCAAATATACAAGTCAACTGAGATATGAAATGAAAATCTCATTGAAAGTATTGAGAAGAAATGAAGACTGGAGAGCTTTAAAGTGCTGTTCTTCAAAGGGAGAGGATTCTACCAAGTCTTCTGAAAGAATGGCATTCTATTCAAAAGCAATATAAAGCCTCTGTCCAGAAGAACCTAAAACAAGGACTCTGATACTAGTATCATAATATACAGCCCAAGCATCAGCTTTTAATCAAATGAGCATGACATAATCTGGCAAAAAGTATTTCCCTCTCATTTAAAAAAGGAAAAAAATAAAACCCCTATTTCAAAACAAGAACTGCAGTAGCAGACAGGGTCACCATGATTTAAAAAAAAAAAAAAAAAAAAAAAAAAACAAGGAAAACCATACATAAAATGAGTACATATATTTTTAGAGCTTTAAGACCTTTGAGCTCCAGTTAGTGTAAATCTTTTATTTTACAGTTTAAAAAATGAGCTCTGCAATGATTTTTCAGCTTCAGATGTAAGCTGAGAATCTATAGTTTCTGACTGCCAGTCTGCTTTGACAGGATGCCTTTTAAAACTTAAAATACGTCAAATAAGTTAAACCATTTTTCTAGCCTCAATGATGTGATGCTTATATATTTTCAGAGATGATTATGAAGAAACAATCCAAATAGCATATACTATCAGTATTGGTGTACCTAAGCTTAAAAAAAGAAAAACAGTAGATTTCCTAGTCTAGAATTGTTTCTACAGACCAAGTGAGCACTCTAGCAAGACAAAGCAATTTAGTATAATAACGGGAAGAAATTTCCTCTAAAAGCTTCATTATTCTTTCAAAGATACTAGAGAACATGCCTAAAATCACAGAGCACCAGACTATAGAGGAATTCTGATTTCTCCAATATATTTTATTGACAACCAAATTAGAATAAAAACACATGTGAAAAATGCTTTTGTCTCAAAAATACCATTTTTAAAAACTTATTCTCATAATAAGATGCTAGTTTTACTATGAAAAAATTCAGTGTATTTCAAACAATGAGTACTGGAATATAATACTAAATTTATACAAGGATCTTATTTTAAAGCTATATTCTAAATTATATAAAAACATTTAATATACTCTAATAAATATAATTCATTTAAATCCTAAACTTACCATTCTGCTTTGAAAATAATAGAATTCATGTTTTAAATATATGCTTACTATTTATAGAGACAAGAGAGCTTTGGATCTGTAGCTAGAAAAGATAGATTTAAGTTCCACATATGTTATTAAATTGCTATGAACTTTAGCAACTTAAATCTCTATAAAATCTGGGGTTTTGTTTCATTTTCTAGCAAAAGAAAATAATATCATTTTCAGGGGTATTGTTAAGTTTAAATTAAATATGTATATAAAAGTTTACCAAAAATTTTTATTTGTTTAAATCCCTATTCTATTAACATATACATTATTAGTTTATATTCTCTATAAAGAGAGGGGATTAATGAATGAGGCGCTCTAGGCCATTTTAATAAAACAGTCTAGTTTGGCATATGTACCAAGATAAGAGTCACAAACTATTATATCACCACATCACTGAAAATTTTCATAAAAGAAATTCAGTGATTATTATTACAGATGCACAAAGAGAAAATAGTACAATTTATATGGTAAAATATTTAATTATTTAATGCTTCTGTTTTGTTGATTACACCAAAGCCTTTAACTGTGTGGATCACAACAAACTGTGGAAAATTTTGAAAGAGATGGGACTACCAGACCACCTGACCTGCCTCCTGAGAAATCTGTATGCATATCAAGAAGCAACAGTTAGAACCAGACATGGAACAGACTGGTTCCAAATCGGGAAAGGAGTACGTCAAGGCTGTATATTGTCACCCTGCTTATTTAACTTATAGGCAGAGTACATCATGAGAAACGCTGAACTGGAAGAAGCACAAGCTGGAATCAAGATTGCTGGGAGAAATATCAATAACTTCAGATATGCAGATGATACCATCCTTCTGGCAGAAAGCAAGGAAGAATTAAGGAGCCTCTTGATGAAAGTGAAAGAGGAGAGTAAAAAGTTGGCTTAAAGCTCAACATTCAGAAAATGAAGATCATGGCCTCCGGTCCCATCACTTCATCACAAATAGATGGGGAAACAGTGGAAACAGTGAGAGACTTTATTTTGGGGAGGGCTACAAAATCAGTGCAGATGGTGACTGCAGCCATGAAATTAAAAGACACTTGCTCCCTGAAAGCAAAGCTATGACCAACCTAGACAGCATATTAAAAAGCAGAGACATTACTTTGCTAACAAAGGTCCGTCTAGTCAAAGCTATGGCTTTTCCAGTAGTCACAGATGTGAGCTGAACTATAAAGAAAGCTGAGCACTGAAGAACTGATGCCTTTAAATTGTGGTGTTGGAGAAGACTCTTGAGAGTCCCTTGGACTGCAAGGAGATCCAACCAGTCCATCCTAAAGGAGATCAGTCCTGGGTGTTCAATGGAAGGACTGATGCTGAAGCTGAAACTCCAATACTTTGACCACTTGATGCAAGGAACTGACTCATTTGAAAAGACCCTGATGCTGGGAATGATTGATGGCAGGAGGAGAAGGGGACAAGAGAGGACGAGATGGTTGGATGGCATCACCTACTCAATGAACATGAATTTGAGCAGACTCTGGGAGATGGTGAAGGACACAGAAGCCTGGAGTGCTGCAGTCCATGGGGTCACAAAGAGTCAGAGATGAATGAGTGACTGAACAACAGGAAGTATATCTCTGAGAGAAATAAGGACAAAATTTTGCCAAAAGTAAGTTGAAAAGTCTTCATAGAAATCATAACAGCCCCAGGCTAAAAACACACTAAATGTTCATCATGCTAATGCTAAGTCACTTCAGTCGTGTCCGACTCTGTATGACCCCACAGACGGCAGCCGACCCGGCTTCCCCGTCCCTGGGATTCTCCAGGCAAGAACACTGGAGTGGGTTGCCATTTCCTTCTCCAATGCATGAAAGTGAAAAGAGAAAGTGAAGCCGCTTAGTCATGTCCGACTCCCAGCGACCCCATGGACTGCAGCCTACCAGGCTCCTCCATCCGTGGGATTTTCCAGGCAAGAGTACTGGAGTGGGGTGCCATTGCCTTCTCCGAATGTTCATCATAAAAATGAGTAATTGAGGTTATACAGTAAGATACTGCTGCTGCTGCTGCTGCTGCTAAGTCACTTCAGTCGTGTCCGACTCTTCGTGACCCCATAGATGGCAGCCCACCAGGCAGTGTAATAAAAGAGCAAAAATAAGTATATATGTGAAAAAAATGGATGAATCTCACAAATACTACATTGAGCAAAAGAAACCAGTCACTATAGCATTCATACTATATCACCACATTATGTGTAGTTTCAAAACAAAATGGGCAAAACTCTATTTAGTGATTAAGCTAAAATCACTACTGCAAACATAATTCTGATATGTAAGAAAACTAAGACATGTCATGGTTTTTGACACTGAGTAGCAGACAGAAGCAGAAAGGTCTAGAAGACAGTATTAGTGAAGGCTGGAAAGAAAGAGGAAAATTTTATTGGAACTGGGAGAAAAGATGATTCAATGTAATATACTTGGAAAGGACATGGAAAGCTCTCTAGGAGGAATATTCTGTATCTTTGTAGAGCCATGGTTACTTTGGTATAAACATTTGTTAAAACTGTACTCTTATAGCCAGTACTTTGCATTGCAAATAAATTAGACCTAAATCTTTTTAAACTAAAAAAAGATACTTAAAAATTTATTAAAGAATACATTTTAAAAGATTTTTAAAATTATTTTCTAATATAAAATACTGCTGTGTGTTGTCATTTACAAGTTGTGAAAAACACAAATCACTATGGATTTACCATATGTTATGGTTTTTCAAATAGCATGAGGCCCTCACAGCTCTAGTTTATAAAAATCACACACTGAGATTTTTCACTTATCTCAGTGCTGACCATCAACCTCCTTGAATCATCCATGTTTTTCTATAGTTTCTAATGTCAGAATGCTAAGAAAGCTCATGCACACATCTGTAACAAACGTACATGAATCATGTTAGTAAAGCATAATCCTTAAAATCTTCTCAAATTGTGTTGCTTTGTTTTAAGCTGTGTATTTAATTTTTTAGTTTATTTTTAATTGGAAGATAATTTACAACATTGTGCTGATTTCTACCATACGACAGCGTGAATCAGCTATATGTACACATATATCTCCTCCCTCTTGGACCTCTCTCCCACCCCCTACCCCAGCCCACCCGTCTCGGTTGTCACAGAGCACCAGGTTGAGCTCCCTGTGTAATACACCAACTTCCCACCAGCTATCTGTTTTCCACATGGTAATGTACATGTTTCGATGCTACTCTCTTAATTCTTCCCCACCTTTTACTTCCCCAATTGTATCCACAAGTCTGTTCCTACGTTGGCATCCCTATTCCTTCCCTGCAAATAGGTTCATTGATACTTTGTGTTTTTTAGTTTGGGCTATTGAGTTAAAACTGTTGAGTTTTCACATAGAATGAAGAGGCTGGTTAGTCAAAAACATCCAAAGAAAAACTTTCTTTGGATCTATAGTGAATTGACAGACAATTATCTAGATGTGGAAATACATTTTGATACACATTTGTGTGAGTACTACTTTTTAAGCCGAAGGATGACACAATTATCCTATGTTAACAATGCCAATCACCTTGAAGTTGTATTTTTTTTTGATCCTTCTGTGATCCAATGTACATTCCAGATGTAGCTAATAGCAGTGTTCTGTGTTTTAAACAGCAGACATTTGAGTGTGCTTGAATAGTGTTCTTTCTATGTACTATGGACTGAACTGTGTCCTCAAATTCATATGCTGAAGTACTAACTCCTTGTACCTCAGAATAGGACTGTGCTTAGACAGGGTCTTTAAAGAGGTAGTTAAAATTAGGTCCTTAGGGTGGAACCTAGCCCAATCTCACAGGTGTCCTTGTGAGAAATTAGCCCTCCCAACTGCCAACGCAGGAGACATAAGAGATGCAGGTTTGATTCCTGGGTCGGGAAGATCCCATAGAGAAGGAAACGGCAACTGACTCCAGTATTCTTGCCTGGAGAATCCCATGGACATAGGAGCCTGGTGGGCTACAGTCCACGGGGATGCAAGGAGTCAGATGTGACTGAAGCAACCCAGTACATAGCATACAGGTCTTTTTAAACAGTCAAATATATGGAACCTACACCTACACATTCTCAGACTTGTCTGAACATTGGAATTATCTGGAAGACTAAAAAATATGATATCTAAATTCTGTCCTTCAGAGATTCTGATTTAATTGGTTTAACTGGTTTGAAATGTGGCCCTGGCACTGGGATTTTTAAAAGCTCCCTCCTTCAAACATGACATCCACTGCTCTGGAAAGTGTGGCTTAATCAGTCTGGGGAAGAGCCTGGGAACTGGTATGATTTAATTCACCAGGTGATTACAGCGCACATGAACTCCTGTGATGATTTCCAATCATAAGCATATGATGCAAAGACAAAATAATGCTTCTTCTGCTTTAAATTTAGCAATATTTTTTTTACTTTTTATGAGATGCATGGTACTAATGAGACATTTCAAAGCAAACTTAAAAAAATATTTAAGCGTGGTTGTTTACTCAGAGGCTCTTTAACGAAGTGTGTAATTAGAGAATATGAAGTTTTAGATCTCCTATGAGTCAAACACCTTTTGAGTGTTTCCCAAATCTGACTATGTCAGGAAGGAGGCTCTATAAGAAATCAGGATGGAAACTGTGTTACCATCCAATCCCAGCTGTGTAATGGATGCAATTATTTCAGGAAGTAACATGTGCAAAGATGAAGGCACAGAACATAATTGCTTCTATGACAGTAGTTTCCTAGGGTAGCAATTCAAACCTGCACCTCTCATTAGTCTGAAAATGATTATATAGTTTTCCTTTTCATTCATTTCTTTTAGGCTTTTCCTGTATTTGAAGCTTTCCAAAGGGTATTTGAATGATCTAACCATTAACCACCCTTATACTGTATTTACCATTATTATTAGCACAGCAGATGATCTTTACAACTTAGCAAAACTCCAAGAAGCATTATTACCGATTTTCTTTAAAAGTGCTTCTAAATCATTTGCCATTTCTTTTGATTTATGTTCCAGTCAGAATTATTTTCAAGCGACTTTTTAGGGTCTTCAACCTTAAGTTTAAAAATGACTACAACTAATGACATGATGAAAGCGAATCCTGAACTTTTGAAATGTTACATTTCAGTTTACACAATAGAAAGGTTAAAAGACAGATTAATCAGAAAGATTAAAATACTGTGACAAGACCAAAGATAACAGTGGAATAAGACCACACTTTGAGGTCCTGCAAACAACTATGTAAGTATCAGAAGAGAATTAGGTGGAGGAAGATGAGGGGCATGGTTTATAAATATTAATGAGAAAAGTTGTTAGCTTTTGATTGAATGAAAGATATGTAAATGTCCATATATAACCTCCATAGAAGTGAATTCAGTTTTAGCCTGTCTTAATAGAAATGTCTAGAATTGAGGCATTAATTATTCTGCTCAATATATTACTTACCAAATCAATCTTATAGTATTACATTAAATTCTAAAAAAAGACTTCACCATGTCATTAAACACACACCATTATGTTAGATAATAGTAACCAAACAAAACAAATCAAGAGAGAAGTAACCACCCACATCATATGCGGAAAGATTGAAAGAAAAATGGACAGAGCATTATGCTGTGTGATCAAAATGACCAAAAAAGACCTAACTGTAATTAGTAGAAGGCTTACTGTGAACCAAAATAAAGGAAAGCTTCTAAGAGTCTGCATTTGCGAATTCAAGAAGGCTCCAGCACTAATCACTGGAGTTATTTATGCACAGGCTGAAAGACATCTGACCGGGCAAACACAGAAGAGGTTTATGTAGAGACAGGGTTAGCCTAGCAACAAGGTATATAAACATTATCACACTTCTGCGATTTTACAATCTAATGAAAGAGCAATTTTGGTTTTTAAATTTTCAGGATTAAAAAAACACATGCTACCCTAGTATCTCTTTCTGAGTGCTCAGAATGCTCAAAATATAAAAATTTAAGTTTCCTTTATAACATTAAAATAGCTGCTCTTACTTTTTTTCTTTAAGGCCCTTGAAATGTTACTGACCAAGTGATTTTTGTGAGAAAGGCATCATTTTAATATCTACCCTTCTATTAGCAGTAGAGCGCTGTTAAAATAACTTGTTCTTAGTTTAAAGTATCACCTCATTTTAAAGACAAAGGGTTTATCCTCCTAAACTTGAAAGAACAATTATTCAGAAGGTGAAAAAATACTGTTTACCATGACAGGTCTTCTAGAGCATACAATGGGGAAATATTGAATTTTCCTATACCAATTCATTAGATAGATTTTAACACCTTTAAGTATGCAGAAGACTAGAAGCCTTCCTACTTTCCCCAAATCTCCAGACCTGGAGAGAGAAAATTAAAACAATACAGATTTCTAAAGAATTAGTCCTACGCTCTATTCCTCTTTCACTTTAGAAAAATCATGGCCTTTTTTTTTTTTTTTAACAGTTTCTGGTTTTCCATGTACTGATAGCAGTTCCTTCACATTATTATTCTTCCCTCTATAGGAAGATACTTCATCTCTTCAGAGGAATTCTGCAATCTTCCTGTGCCAATCTAGGTGTCTGGAGAAAAAGATCAGAAGAAATTAAAACAGCCTGTTCTCACGCTGCCTTCCTCAAACAATCAATTTTTCTCAGGTTTCTTGACATGTCTAGACACACTGGATGAAAAAATAAGAGTTTTGGGGACAAGTGTCCCTCTATGATTAAAACCTAGGTAAAAAGGGGAAAGAGAAAAAAATGAAAATATTTTGATAAAGTAATATGCCACCTGTCCTCATTCCTACTTAATTCAGTGGTTATATATTTAAATTATGTTTTAAAGATTTTAACCGAGATTATGTTAATATGTGGAAGTTAAACACTCCATGGCTTAACCTTTTAGAATACGACAGAAGTTCTGTAGACTATTTTTTAAAATATGATCAACTTAGGACCATTTATATGTATGTGACCATTTGTTTTTCATTGACCAGCCCTGTCTAACTAATTCCCTGCAACACCCCTTTCACATCCCCTAAGTCTCTTTGTCACTCCTGCTTTTGTTTTCCCACTTACAGAACCACTGCTGCCACAGTAATTTTTCTAAAATATTTATCATAATGGGAGTGGGAGAAAAACAGGCTAGTACAAATGAAGTCAGATTTCTTTGTCATCAAAATCTGTTCCTCATCCATATATTTCTACTCTTTTCAATGTGTACCCTAGCCAAAGAACTTACATGTTATTTTTGGAGTATACATCATATATATCAATCTCTCTGTCAAAAATGACTTTCTCAATGTCTTTGTCTAGAGAATTCTTCTTTGAAGGCACAGAATAGTTTAAATACCTCTAATCTTTCTCATTTTATTCACTGAAAACAAAAGATTACATTTCTCCCTTCTCACAGCATTTTCTACATGTCTCTAAAACTAGTCATACTTTATCATAGTATCAATACATTGCATCTTAATCCCAGGCAATAGGGTAATTATTAATATTTCATAGCCTATCACCACCTTTCCTTAATTCCGCCCATCGTCTTAACCTGAACAGTATTATCACCCAGGCCCTTTTATTCCCAGGACTTTGTTGAGTGTCTATTACATATTAGCTATTTGCTGAATGTTAATGTAAATTTATAATTAATTTTGATATTGATAAGATCATAATAAGTGACAGAATTCCCATATTTTTATTAAAACTAATTGTCATAAAATGTTAGAAAAGTCCTAAGAGATTATTTTATCCAGTTTTTATATTGTATAGAGAGGACCAGAAACGTTCAACTAATTTGACAAATATTTATTACTTAGATACTATTCTAAGCCTATTTTATGTGCCAGAGATAAGCTATTTGTTTTAACAAGTATTTAAATGAATTGTATTTGTACAGCCTACCAGCTTCCCTGGTGGCTCAGCTGGTAAAGAATCCGTCTGCAATATGGGAGACCTAGGTTTGATCCCTGGGTTGGGAAGATCCCCTGGAGAAGGAAATGGCTACCCACTCCAGTATTCTGGCCTGGAGTATTCCATGGACTGTAGACAATAAACAAATAAGTAAATGCTTGGTATATTATTATGTAATATTTGATAGTGATAATTATCATAAATAAGATTAGCTAAATAATTTGCTCAAGTTCACACTGGTTGCAAACCTGAACTTAAGCCATGGTCTCCTGTGTCTCAGTCTAGTGTTGTGTTAACCAACAATTACATTCTATCTCTAAATCAACACAGTTTCTATAGAACTAAATTGAAGTTATTATCCAAAGTAGCAATTGAACAACAGTCTGTATGTGTGTGTGTTCAGTCATTTCAGTCATGTAGGACTCTTTGCAACCTTATGGACTATAGCCTGCCAGGCTCCTCTGTCCATGGGATTCTCCAGGCAAGAATACTGGAGTCGACTGCCATGCGCTCCTCAAGGAGATCTTCCTGACCGAGGGATTGAACCTGTGTCTTTTGTGTTTACTGCATTAGCAGACAGGTTCTTTACCACTAGCACCACCTGGGAAGTGTATGTAGTCTATATAGGTGAAGGTAAATTGTTAGTTTCTGTAACAAAGATATCCCCAAATGACAGTAACTTGAGATAGAAATTTATTTCTCACAAATAGTCTCAAAGTTAAGAGTCTATGTTTCTGGGGAGGCTTCTATGTGCCTATATGTGCTCTTCCACCTCTTTCCTCAATATCTTGAGGCCAAGAACTTGAAATGGTCACAATGGTTTGTGCTCACTTTCCATTGGCTTTCAACCTGATGAAGCACACCAGGATGCTTGAGAATTCAGAAAAACAAGAGTCTTCAGCTGGACAACTCAGCTCAAACTCTGGAGAGACCAGTGGTAGTTCTAGCAGTTCAGGAAGAAGAGAAGCACTTAGTCACCTCTGTCTCACTGGGCCCCTATTATTTACTTCTACTTGGTCTTAGAAAAGAAACCAAGAACATAGGTAAATAATGAGGTCAGAACTGTTACCTCAAGGACAAAGTTATCAAAAACAATGAAGCATTTGACGTAAAGAACCTGGTGACATTATTTTGGTGAGTAGTCGCCCAGCTCCTACTGCCTGAGAAACTCAATGCTAAGTTTAAAGAATATCTTTACTTAACTTCCTAAGAAAGATGTATGAAAAAAGTGAAAAGAAAACATACACACACATTATAAATAGCATTTGTGCAGCCAAATTTATTTAGGTGAGTAATACAGCCCAAAGATGAACCATAACTATAATTTAAACTGGCTGTTCCATGCAGTACTCTAACTCACTTTATAGACCCAGAAGATTGCTTGCAATAACTGAGGTTACATATTATCTTGCCAGGGAATCGGCAGGGAGGGCAGCTGCATAAAACTGGTAAGTTAACACTACTCTAGCCATTCAAACAAAGTTGCTGAATCACAGAGATGTGAATGGTAATTGCCTGGGGTCAACTGATTCAACTTCCCTTGTTTGTCAGAAAGAAGTGCATTTAGTGCTTTCAACAGACACTTCTTAGTGTTATAACGAACTTCCTGATACAGCTGTCCATCTTCAAGCCACATCTGAGAAGACACTTAACTCAGGTAGTAACAATTCAAATAAACAATGATGTTCATAACATCACATCTCTTTATTTCTCTTCCCATTTTCTCCTCTAGTAAATTCACTCTTAGATGAAGGGAATGAATTAGTCAAATTCTGTCTCCTCTAATGGGAAAAGATCATTATAAGGCTAATGACAGATTTGATGACATTAGAGCCGAGGCTAGAAGTTCAACCAGATCATGAACTATCTTAGGAAAGAATAAAGAGTTCTCTCATCTTAGCCAAAAAAAAAAAAAATTGCAATGCAGGGACTGTTCAAGGTTAGTAAAGATATTTCAAGGCTACAAGGAAAGCACATAGCTGGAAAACAGCCTGAATACTTTATAATAAAATTAGTTAATAGGTGAAGCATTCAGAATTCAGAGAAGCATGATCAAGACTCAATAAATACTACTTAGAATTAGATACTTAGAGCTAGGAAGAGGAACCAGAAAAATCTAATAAGAAAGTTAAATTCTCTTGACAAAAATAAATTTTCATGCCAAGGAGGTCAAACATATTTTTATTGAGAGTTGATTAAGTACTTGTAATATGCCCCAGGAACTGCTGTCAACATCTTTTCAAGCTGAATAAGATACAGCTCATGCACCCCAGTTTACAGGGTAGTTTATTTCAATATAGGCATTTCTCCCATAATGCAATAAACTAGGGGATACAATATTTTTATTTATGGAATTCTATTGGTGGTCTTGCAACAGAGCAGCTTTGTGAAGATTAATAATCTATCATAACAACAGGAAATAGAGACAATAAGGATATCTAAGATACAAGAGAGCTGAAGAGGACTTGAAAGATAGGTCATTTATTTGAAACAGTAGCTACAAATAAACACGTGAGTTTTTCTCATGCAAGTAGGTTTTAGGGGTATGTATCTATGAAAGAAAGTGGAAGTCGCTCAGTCATGTCCAAATCTTTGTGACCCCATGAACTGTAGCTTGCCAGGCTCCTGTGTCCATGCAATTCTCCAGACCAGAATACTGGAGTGGGTGGCCATTCCTTTCTCCAGGGGGATCTTCCCAACCCAGGGATTGAACCCAGGTCTCCCACATTGCAGGCAAATTCTTTACCCTCTGAGCCACCGGGAAAGCCCAATACATTAATATCTAATAGCCCACCTTTCATACAGAAATACCATTAAATGAAACAGTATTAAACTTTGTTTCTATTAGTCTGTAATTCTAATTGATTCCCTACTAATTTAACTCATATAATAACTTTATGAGGTAGGTTCCATTAACATTCATAGTCTCAGATAAGAAAGATATGTCACAGAGATGTTAGGTGGCTTGCCAAGGGTCAAAGTAATATAGATGAAATAGTCCAGAAATCTCTTCTAGTTGCTCTGATAAAATCACATAATCTTCCAAGATCAATAAAACAATTGTACTATTTCTTTGGAATCTAAAAGTCTTTTAATTTTAAGTTTTAAGCTTTTAAAAAAGTTTTAGCTTTTTTTAATGAAATAGTATAGCTAAAAAATTTTTTAAAAACTTTCCAAGTGAAAGTTGCTCTGAAAGTGAAAGTGAAGTCTCTCAGTCATGTCCGACTCTTTGTGACCCCATGGACACCAGGCTCCTCCATCCATGGGATTTTCTAGGCAAAAGTACTGGAGTGGGTTGCTATTTCCTTCTCCAGGGAATCTTCCTGACCCAGGGATCAAACCCAGGTCTCCCGCATTTTAGACAGATGTTTTACCGTCTGAGCCACGTAGCTATCTTGAAATAAAGCATAATTCTTCCTAGAAAATAATTATTTTTTTCTTCACTTCAAAATCCTCTTTTTAAAATTACCGGGAAGGCAAACCATTTCAAATGATCAACAGTATACATTATAGATAGTAATTTTATATAAACAAATATTGAGGATTGACTTTCCTCTCTCATGTGCTACTCTTTACTTCTTTGTTCACCAGTCTGCTAAAAAACAAAATTCAACTGAGTGAATTTAAGATCAAATGACTTTATTAAATGAGTCATGAATCAGACAGCACCCCATATAGCAAACATAAAGGAGCTCTGAGGAGCTGTACAAAATGGGAGACTTTTGTAGACAGAATGGGGCAGTAACAGGAAGGAGTGAAGTGTCTATACTCGGGAGATGAAAGGGGTAATCAGATGGATTACATCACTGGTGCTGTCCAGGAAATTCCAGATGGACTGATTTAAGATTACATTCCTGAGAGTGGTTGAAACTGCATTCAGGTTAGATATTAAGTCTTGGTTTGCTGACTTCCAGCTCAGCACAAGTGACTTCAATTTGGTCCTGCTGTCCTTCTTCAACAAGTTTAACAACTTGGTGTTTTTTTTTTTTTTTTTAAACAACTTAATTTTCTGTTGCTATCATAACAAATTTCCACATATTTAGGTTTACACCAACTCCTGTATCTCACAATTCTGTTCATCAGCAATCTAAGTACAATGTAATTTAACTGTGTCTCCTGTTTCAGTTCAGTTCAGTTGCTCAGTCGTGTCCAACTCTTTGCGACCCTATGAATTGCAGCACTCCAGGTCTCCCTGTCCATCACCATTTCCCGGAGTTCACTCAAACTCATGTCCATCGAGTCGGTGATGCCATCCAACCATCTCATCCTCTGTCGTCCCCTTTTCCTCCTGCCCTCAATCCCTCCCAGCATCAGAGTCTTTTCCAATGAGTCAACTCTTCCCGTGAGGTGGCCAAAGTATTGGAGTTTCAGCTTCAACATCAGTCCTTCCAATCAACGGATTTCCTATAAGATGGATGGGTTGGATCTCTTTGCAGTCCAAGGGACTTTCAAGAGTCTTCTCCAATACCACAGTTCAAAAGCATCAATTCTTCGGTGCTCAGCTTTCTTCACAGTCCAACTCTCACATCCATACATGACCACAGGAAAAACCATAGCCTTGACTAAACGGACCTTTGTTGGCAAAGTAATGTCTCTGCTTTTGAATATGCTATCTATGTTGGTCATAATTTTTCTTCCAAGGAGTAAGTGTCCTTTAATTTGATGGCTGCAGTCACCATCTGCAGTGATTTTGGAGCCCAAAAAGATAAAGTCTGACACTGTTTCCACTGTTTCCCAATCTACTTCCCATGAAGTGATGGGACCAAATGCCATGATCTTCGTTTTCTGAATGTTGAGCTTTAAGCCAACTTTTTCACTCTCCTATTTCACGTTCATCAAGAGGCTTTTTAGTTCCTCTTCACTTTCTGCCATAAGGGCGGTGTCATCTGCATATCTGAGGTTATTGATATTTCTCCCAGCAATCTTGATTCCAGCTCCTGCTTCTTCCAGTTCAGCATTTCTCATGATGTACTCTGCATATAAGTTAAATAAGTAGGGTGACAATATACAGCCTTGACGTACTCCTTTTCCTATTTGGAACCAGTCTGTTGTTCCATGTCCAGTTCTAAGTGTTGCTTCCTGACCTGCATACAGGTTTCTCAAGAGGCAGATCAGGTAGTCTGGTATTCCCATCTCTTTCATAATTTCCACAGTTTATTGTGATCCACACAGTCAAAGGCTTTGGCATAGACAATAAAGCAGAAATAGAATAGATGTTTTTCTGGAACCCTCTTGCTTTTTCCATGATCCAGCGGAGGTTGGCAATTTGATCTCTGGTTCCTCTGCCTTTTCTAAAACCAGCTTGAACATCTGTAAGTTCACGGTTCACGTACTGCTGAAGCATGTCTTGGAGAATTTTGAGCATTACTTTACTAGCGTGTGAGATGAGTGCAATTGTGCAGTAGTTTGGGCATTCATTGGCATTGCTTTTCTTTTTTTTTTAACTTTTTTTTTCTTTTTTTTAAACTTTTTTTTTTCTTTTTAAACTTTCTTGTTTTAAAGTATCACAAAGCCCAAGAATTGATGCTTTCAAATTGTGGTGCTGGAGAAGACTCTTGAGCGTCCCTTGGACAGCAAGGAGATCAAATCAGTCAGTCCTAAAGGAAATGAACCTTGAATATTCACTGGAAGGACTGATGCTGAAGCTCTAATACTTTGGCCACCTGATGCAAAGCATCAATTTTGGGGGAAAGACCCTAATGCTGGAAAAAACTGAAGACAAAACAAGAAGAGGGCAGCAGAGGATAAGATGGTTAGATAGCACCATCGATTCAATACACATGAATCTGAGCAGACTCTGGGAGATAGTGGAGGGCAGAAAAGCCTGGCATGCTAAAATCCATGGGGTCGCAGAGTCGTACACCACTTAGCAATTCACCACCAGCAGCAACAAAGGCAAAATGAAAATGTCAGCAAGATTGCTGAAGGCTCTAGGAATACATCTACCTCCAAGTTCATTCAAGTTGTTCCCTAGATTTAGTTACTTGTGTTTATGTCACTGAGACCTTGCTCCTGGCTGGTTGTCTGCTGTATGCAGGGGTGCAGAGGAGGGTAGTCTTCTCTCCTAGAGTCTGCCTGAAGTCCTCTCTTGCTTTCCATGTGGCCACTCCTCTAACAATGGTGAGTTCAGTCCCTTCCATACTTCAAATCCCTCTGACTTCAGCCAAAAGAAATACAGCACTTTATAGTTTCTGCCTTTTTGTTTACTGGCTTTCTATTTAAATTTAGGAAACCTTCATTTGTTTGTTTTATTGGGAAAGAAGGCTATTTTTAATTTTTTTAATTTTGAGAAAGCTCATAAAGATGTGATAAAACATTATTGAATAGTAGGCTGACAGATTTTATAATAATCTTTTAAAACTTCAACACTAAAGTTATATTTCTACTTCACATTCCTATTTCTCACTACACTTTAAACGATTTTTCACATGTTACACAAATAACTAAGGCAAACATTTCCTGAGTGGTATAGATCAACCAAAAATATCCTTCCTCATCTTCATTTTCCAAGGAGACGGGAATACAGTCTAGAATGCCAATAAATGAAGATGCATTTGCTGGAGAAAGTCACTCAAAATACTAAGAATATATCAAACCAAACATTTCAGGGCTTTCTTAGAATGTAGCGTTTCTGCATTAAAATGTTAAACTCATAATAACTTGGTTGGTTCCCCCGTGGTTTGAAGTTGTTTTTCTCTGTCTGCACATTACTATTAATATATCCTTACTTATAGTCTAAATAATCTATTCTACTTAGTCAAGAAAAAAAAATATGAGTCCACCTCTTCGTTTGCTTAGACAGACAAACTCTAATGTCATTATTATCTTTTTTATTCATACCTTCCATCCAATTCATCCTGTTGCCTCTAACTGAAAAATTAATTCCAAATCTCACCTTTTTAGTAACCTCAGTGCAAAATCCTAGCTCAAGTTAACCTTATTCCCCATAGAAGTATCAACGACTACTTCAATCACCTCCTGACTGCTGATGTAACAATATTTCTTATCACTTTCTCCTTAGCACTTGACCCATAACAAATATTTATGGACTAAATTGTAAAGGACTTTTATATCTTTCAGATCAGATCAGTCGCTCAGTCGTGTCCGACTCTTTGCGACCCCATGAACCGCAGCACGCCAGGCCTCCCTGTCCATCACCAGCTCCCGGAGGTCACCCAGACTCGCATCCATCGAGTCAGTGATGCCATCCAGCCATCTCATCCTCTGTCGTCCCCTTCTCCTCCTGCCCTCAATTCCTCCCAGCATCAGAGTCTTCTCCAATGAGTCAACTCTTCGCATGAGGTGGCCAAAATACTGGAGTTTCAGCTTTAGCATCATTCCTTCTAAAGAAAGTCCAGGATTGATCTTCTTCAGAATGGACTGGTTGGATCTCCTTGCAGTCCAAGGGACTCTCAAGAGTCTTCTCCAACACCACAGTTCAAAAGCATCAATTCTTCGGCGCTCAGCCTTCTTCACAGTCCAGTTCTCACATCCATACATGACCACAGGAAAGACCATAGCCTTGACTAGGCGAACCTTTGTTGGTAAAGTAGTGTCTCTGCTTTTGAATATGCTGTCTAGGTTGGTCATAACTTTCCTTCCAAGGAGCAAGCGTCTTTTAATTTCATGGCTGCAGTCACCATCTGCAGTGATTTTGGAGCCCAGAAAAACAAAGTCTGACACTGTTTCCACTGTTTCCCCATCTATTTCCCATGCAGTGATGGGACCAGATGCCATGATCTTCGTTTTATATCTTTAGCTAACTCTTTTTCCAGTTTAGGGTTAGTAATAATAAAGTTGAATGTTTAGTATGTGCCAGCCACTGGGCTAAATAATCCATATAATAATAATAAGCTAAGTAATCTATTTTACTTTATTTAATTGTAACAAATGTCTTAAGTCAAATATAGATGTTATTCTTATTTTAAAGATGATGAAATTGAGATTTAGGAAGGTTGAGTAATTTGTCCAAGGACACAGAACAAGTGACAAAGACTGAATTGTATCTCACTTCAAAAAACTAAGACTAGACTGTATCTCAAAGAACTAAGACTAGACTATATCTCAAAGAACTGTATTCTTTTCCACCTCAGTCAACTGATCTGACCTAAGAGTTCTAACTAACATTAGCATCATAAAAGCAAATTTCTATTTATATATAATAACCAAGTTTGTAATAAAATGTGTCTCCATGATTTTAGCACTTACAACTTCAAGCAACTAAATCCTTAGGGAAATATATAAGGCTTTCTATTTCACTAATTCCTCATGATTTTTTTTTTTTTTTTTAAGTAATAAAGTTCAATTTCAATGTAAAACTATAACCAGTTATAAGCACAAGTCACAATCTTCTAACCTCCAACATTTTCCATTCTCAGCAAAAGTGTACCTACTTGTTTGGGAAGTCTTCACTAGCAGGCATTGGAAACTGCACTATCCGAAACTTGGAGAGCATCTCAGTGAGTGACTTCACTACATGTAGTATTGCATAATAGCAACACTTAGGCTTGATGCCTCCAATTTCTCCTCTAGACAATACAGAATCAGAAACCTCAGACAGATGGAACTCTTTTCTAATCGAAGGGGCAGCATTCCAAATGTTTTTAAACCATTTCTGCAGGTAATTTTTATTTTTTCAAGAAAGTACCCTTCAAGGGAAGGAGTTCATTATTTCTCTGAGTTTATCCCATATTGTTTCAGTCATGCAGCTGATTTTTCCCTTTCTCTTAAAAGTGATGCCAAAACTGTGTTAGTGGCTTGGATACGGAAACAGTTGTTATCCTGACCTGCTGTAGAAAAGCATTTAAGAAAGATTTGGTCTTCATCTAAGATATTGCAACATCTTAAGCATACAGAAAAATAGCATTTAAAAAAAGATGTAGGTTCCCTTGTCAGACCAAAATCTAAAGCAATGACATTTAATATTCAAAAGCCAGAACTATTTATATGCTTGCCCTTTAACAGATGTATGACAAAACATGTGTAGAGCTGATAGCAGAGGGTGGTATGAAAGGGGGAAAAAAACTAAATTAAACGAGGTTTATCAGCAGGTAATTGCTTAATAGGCCAATACAGGAAAACAAAACTATGAAAAGGATTATTCAAGAACATCTATCTTTTTTTCCCAAGAAAATGGCATTTCATTTTTTTAATATTAAAACTTTGTTTTATCTCTTATACATTCTAAGAAATCTCCCTACAAAGTAGTATTAAAAGAGACAACAGGCCCAAAATGGAGTCACTTATGCTAAATCCATATCATCAGACCCAAGGCAATACCTAACATAACTGCCCTGTTAACTTCCCCCAGGAATGTAATCTTAACTTGTCAGTCTGGAATTTTCTGGTCAGCTCCAGTAAAGTAATATACTGATATATCCTTTTTGTCCCCTAAAGGAAGGTGACCTAGCCTGAAACAATGCACTTTTTCCTTGTCCTTGACCCATTTCTGACTGTCAAAGTCTTCCACTTGTACAGTTCTTTGGAGCTCCTTTCTATTTGCTAGAAGGGATAATACTCAATTTATGAATCATTGAATAAAGCCAATTAGATCTTTATATTTATTCAACTGAGTTTTGCATTTTCACAGTAGCATTGATAAAATATCCAATTGATATATGTTAATGGATATCTATTTATATTAAGCTGAATGGAAACATGAAATTCCTACATCAAGGCATACATTTTTTTTTGCTTACTTACAGCAATAACAACACAACATTCTTTATACCCCAGTTATTTCCCTTCTGGAGTAAAGCTACTTATGCACATAAACAATAGTGGGGTTCTTGTATCACAAGGTTAATAATTGGAGCTGTGTTTCCCCAAATTCATACATTGTAGTTTTAAACGTCAGTGTTTTAAAATGTGACCCTATTTGAAAATACCATCATTGCAGATGTAATTAGTTAGGTGAAGATGAAGTCTTCACTGGAGGAGAGTAGGTCTCTAGTTCAATCTAACAAGTGAAGTGAAAGTCACTTAGTCATGTCCAATATTTGAGAGCCCATGGACTGTAGCCTGCCAGTCTTCTCTGCCCTTCTCCAGGGGATCTTTCCAACCCAGGTCTCCTACATTGCAGGCAGATTCTTTACCATCTGAGCCACCAGGAAAGCCCAATCTAACAAATTCCTTACAAAAATGGGAAAATTTGGAGACACATCCATAGAGGGAAGACTCTGTGTACTAAGTCCTTCAGTCATGTCTGACTCTTTCTGGCCCATAGACTGTAGCCCATCAGGCTCCTCTGTCCGTGAAATTTCCCAAAGGAGAATACTGGAGCAGGTTACTGTCTCCTATTCCAGGGGATCTTCCCAACTACTGCAATGACAGGTTGTGTTCTTTACCACTAGCACACCTGAGAAGCCCCAGGGGGAAGACTAGGTGAAGAGAAACAGGGAGATGGCCAATTGTAAGCCAAAGAAAGAGGCCTGAAACAGATCCTTCACTCAGAGAGTCTATCAGAAGGAATCAACCCTGCCAACACCTTCATTTTGGACTTCTAGGTTCTGGAACTATGAGACAATACGTTTCTGTTGTTTAAGCCACCCAGTCTGTAGTAATTTGATAATGCAGCCCTAGAAAACAAATGCAACAATTATCTGTAATAGAAATCAATGATGAGCACACTATAAATAAAACCTTAAAAGAATATTGCTGAAGTAGCACCAAGAGTCCTTAGTCTAGAGTTTATGTATGTAAAGATATGGATTTTGTAATTACTGCATTTATTAGAAAGATTGAGGGGAAAGGAATCAAGTTTTTAAAGTCCAGAGAAAAGAGCCAAAAAAATTTTTTAAAGAAATATAAAGGAATTTTTCAGCAGAAAATAAAATAGCAATTTAAAAAGTAAATTTTAATAAAATTTTAAAAAATATTTATCTATTTATTTAGCTGCACTGGGTCTTAGTTGTGGCATGTAGGATCTTTAGCTGCAGCATTCCAGATATTTCAGTTGTAGAGAGATACTACAAAGTCTAGAGATAGACTGCAAAGTCTCAGTGGTGACTTGTGGGATATAGTTCTCTGACCAGGGATGGAGCCCTGTCCCCTTGCACTGGGAACTCAGAGTCTAAGCCACTGGGACCACTAGGAAAATCCTAAAAAGTAAAATTTAAAATCTGGATCTTTACCACTATCCCAAGGCAAAAGAAATAAAAGCAAAAATTTTAAAAACTGGAGATAATCAAACTTGAAAGCTTAAATAAACACAGCAAAGAAAACCATAAAGAAAATGAAAAGACAACTACAGACTGAGAGGAAATATTTGCAACTGATGCAATTGATAAAGGATTAATTTCTAAAATATACAAACAGCTCATACAACTCAATATTAAAAAAAAAAAAAAAAAACCTGATCAAAAAATGGTTATAAGGCCTAAATAGATATTTTTCCAAAGAAAATATATAGATGGCTTCCCTGGTGGCTCAGACAGTAAAGCGTCTGCCTGCAATGCGGGAGAAACTGGGTTTAATCCCTGGGTCAGGAAGATCTCCTGGATAAGGAAATTGCAACCCACTCCAGTACTCTTGCCTGGAAAATTCCATGGATGGAGGAGCCTGGTGGGCTACAGTCTGTGGAGTTGCAAAGAGTTGGACACAACTGAGCGACTTCACTTTCACTTTCTTTCAACAGGTAAATGAAAAGATGTTCAACATCACTAGTTATTAGAGAAATGAAAATCAAAACTAAAATGAGTTATCACCTCACACTAGTCAGAATGTCCATCATCAAAATGTCTACAAAAAGAAAATACTGGAAAGGGTGTGGAGAAAAGGGAACCCTCCTGCCCAGACAGTGGGGAAGTAAATTGGTGCAGCCACTATGGAAAACAATAAAGAGGTTCCTTCAAAAATTTAAACTAGCGTTACCATCCATATGATTGTTACCAGCAATCCCACTCCTGGGTGTATATCTGGAAAACTTTCTTCTAAAAAGAAAAAAATATATATATAATATATATTATTATATATAATATATATACTTAATATATAATAATATATATATAAAGTCCTGGCTCAGGAATCTTCCTTAACTCCTTCTACAAATGTGCTCATATTATGAACATTATAAAACTCAATAAGGTACCTGGGTGGGAAAGAACATTTTTGTTTAGATTCATTTGCATCAGTCACTTAAATATTATTTTTAAGTCTTTGGGTAAATTATAATAAGTAGTGCTTTCCTAAGACTAAATCCAAGACTATTATAACAACTTTTCTGAGAAACATTAGAGAAATATGAGAGAGACTAAATGGGTGGTGCATCAGATCAGATCAGATCAGTCGCTCAGTCGTGTCCGACTCTTTGCGACCCCATGAACTGCAGCACGCCAGGCTTCCCTATCCATCACCAGCTCTTGGAGGTCACTCAGACTCACATTCATCGAGTCAGTGATGCCATCCAGCCATCTCATCCTCTGTCGTCCCCTTCTCCTCCTGCCCTCAATCCCTCCCAGCATCAGAGTCTTCTCCAATGAGTCAACTCTTCGCATGAGGTGGCCAAAATACTGGAGTTTCAGCTTTAGCATCATTCCTTCCAAAGAAATTCCAGGGCTGATCTCCTTCAAAATGGACCGGTTGGATCTCCTTGCAGTCCAAGGGACTCTCAAGAGTCTTCTCCAACACCACAGTTCAAAAGCATCAATTCTTCGGTGCTCAGCCTTCTTCACAGTCCAGCTCTCACATCCATACATGATCACAGGTGTATACTGAAGCTTAAAAATTGATGGTAATTTTTAAAGCCTATTTATTTTTAAAGAGCCATAAGAAAAATTCATCAATGGAAAATAAAATAAAAAGCAACTGAGTTGTGCAGTAAACTCTGAAAATTAAGGATGAAGTGGTAGCTAATTAGTTTTCTAGTCGACTCATATAAACTAGAGTTTACTCATGGCTCTATAATACAAGAAGCATCTCCAGTAATCTTCTTTAGCCCCTGAATTAGGAAATCACAAGACCCATGGTTCAGAAATCCACTCAGATGATCATGGTTACTGTGTGTCTTGTGTCCTTGTGAGGCATTGTAAGCTTCTTATCCTGTATGATAATGATGGAACCGTGCATTATGATAATGATGGAACCATGCATATTTAATGGTCATGGTGCTACTTACTGAGCATGAGTCACCAGGAGCTCACTGCCAAAAGTAACTTGAGACTATTACAGCAATATAATCTTTCATTTAATCTTGATTTGTAGCATTATAAAACTTGCAAAAAAAAAAAAGATAATAGAAATCTGTTCTAGAACTGTCACTTCTCAAGGGCATGGTAGGGCAGGGGCAATAAAAATATCGATCGAGATAATAAGGAATTACTAGAAAATCATACTCAGAAGCTCCCATATGAGAAATGGTTGAAAAATTAGGACATAAGGAATATTCCAAAGCTAATAACATAAGTAGGGAATGGGAAATATTGGAAGTGGCTTGAGAAGACAGGGTGGAATTGTCACTTCATCTGAAGTTTCAGAGCATAAATAGAGTTGGCTCTTAATAAGAGGTTAGATATGAAAACTGTAGATGTTAAATATGATTCCATATATGCTTGATGTAAATTATTTAATAAAATTACTGGGCTGCTGTGGACAATATCAATTAGAGATAAATAGAAGTGTATAAAATTTAACATGATTAGAAAATCACTTCATGTAATTTTATCAATAACTCACATTCTTGTGCCTTTTTAAAAGTGAGAGAAATCAAAAGCTGAACTAGGACAGTAGAGCATCATTATCTATATTCACTCAGACCCCAAGCCCTAGTACATCAGAAATGGGTCCTATTACAGAACATGTTTCTATCACATAATCAAAATGCAATAAATTCTGGGAGTAGAGCTAAAGCCCACTAATGGAGAAGACCCTTTGGGTTGAAAGGCAACATGGTGGTACTCTGACTAAGTTCTCCTCAGTGAAATTTGGGTGAGCATACTTGTTAAGAGTTTATAACAGAGAACTGACATCCTACAAGCAAGACTCTTTCCCATACATACCTTACTTGGCCAAGTGTCACACTGATGAGTTCACTTCTTCTGGGCTAAAGAGGATGTAGATCAGTTCAGTTCAGTTGCTCGGTCACGTCGAACTCCTTGAGACCCCATGAACTGCAGCATGCTAAGCCTCCCTGTCCATCACCAACTCCCAGAGTTCACTCAGACTCATATCCATCGAGTTAGTGATGCCATCCAGCCATCTCATCCCCCACCCTGTTGTCCCCTTCTCCTCCTGCCCCCAATCCCTCCCACCATCAGAGTCTTTTCCAGTGAGTCAACTCTTCCCATGAGGTGGCCAAAGTCCTGAAGTTTGAGCTTCAGCATCATTCCTTCCAAAGAAATCCCAGGACTGATCTTCAGAATGGACTAGTTGGATCTCCTTGCAGTCCAAGAGACTCTCAAGAGTCTTCTCCAACACCATTGTTCAAAAGCATCAATTCTTCAGTGCTCAGCTTTCTTCACAGTTCAATTCTCACATCCATACATGACCACTGCAAAAACCATAGCCTTGACTAAACGGACCTTTGTTGTCAAAGTAACGTCTCTGCTTTTCAATATACTATCTAGGTTGGTCATAACTTTCCTTCCAAGGAGTAAGCGTCTTTTAATTTCATGGCTGCAGTCACCATTTGCAGTCATTTTGGAGCCCCCAAAAATAAAGTCTGACACTGTTTCCACTGTTTCCCCATCTATTTCCCATGAAGTGATGCAACCAAATGCCATGATCTTCGTTTTCTGAATGTTGAGCTTTAAGCCAACTTTTTCACTCTCCTCTTTCACTTTCATCAAGAGGCTTTTTAGTTCCTCTTCATTTTATGCCATAAGGGTGGTGTAAGCTGCATATCTGAGGTTATTGATATTTCTCCCGGCAATCTTGATTTCAGCTTGTGCTTCCTCCAGCCCAGCGTTTCTCATGATGTACTCTACATATAAGTTAAATAAACAGGGTGACAATATACAGCCTTGACATATGCCTTTTCCTATTTGAACCAGTCTGTTGTTCCATGTCTAGTTCTAGCTCTTGCTTCCTGACCTGCATACAGGTTTCTCAAGAGGCAGGTCAGGTGGTCTGGCATTCCCATCTCTTTCAGAATTTTCCACAGTTTATTGTGATCCACACAGTCAAAGGCTTTGGCATAGTCAATAAAGCAGAAATAGATGTTTTTCTGGAACTCCCTTGCTTTTTCCATGATCCAGTGGATGTTGGCAATTTGATCTCTGGTTCCTCTGCCTTTTCTAAAACCAGCTTGAACTATACAATTCTTTTAAAAATATTAAGATATACCACAAAATATGTATTCTAATTAAGGATTATATGTCTAATTATATGATAAATATATTGAAATTTAAACAGAAATAAGTATTTAAATCATACATGTGTTAGTCACTCAGCTGTGTTGAACTCTTGGCAACCCCATGGACTGTAGCCCACCAGGCTCCTCTGTCCATGGAATTCTCCAGGCAAGAATACTGGAGGGGGTTGCCATTCCCCTCTGCATGGGATCTTCTCAATCCAGAGATGGAACAGGAGTATCCTACTTCTTTTGCACTGCAGGCAGACTTTTTTTACTGAGCCAACAGAGTGAGCCCAAAGGGTGTGTTGCCTCCCTGTCTGGAAATCAAATCCCAGTCTCCAGTGTGACAGGTGGGAATAGTCACCATTACACTAACAAGGATGGCTTAAAAAATATAGGACAACAACAAAAAAGAAGGTACCAAGTACAAAACAGATTACAAGGAACATAAACTCTGACGGAGTTTAGAATAAGAAATCATTTACTTCTACACAAGCAGACAACAGTGCTGCTGTTGTTCAGTCACCAAGTCATGTCCGAATCTTTGTGACCCCATGGACTGCATGCAGTATGCCAGACTTCCCTGTCCTTCACTATCTCCCAGCTGCTGCTGCTGCTAAGTCACTTTAGTCGTGTCTGACTCTGTGTGACCCCATAGACGGCAGCCCACCAGGCTCACCCGTCCCTGGGATTCTCCAGGCAAGAACACTATCTCCCAGAGTTTACTCAAATTCGTGTCCATTAAATCAGTGATGTCATCCAACCATCTCAACCTCTGCTGCTCTCCTCTCTTCTTGCCTTCCATCTTTCCCAGAATCAGGGTCTTTTCCAATGAGTAGACCCTTCTGTCTGGGGTGGCCCTAAATGGCATGGTGCATAGTTTCATTGAGTTAGACAAAGCTGTGGTCCATGTGATCAGTTTGGTTAGTTTTCTGTGATTGTGTTTTCCATTCTTTCTACCCTTCTGATGGATAAGTATAAGAGGCTGATGGAAGCTTCCTAATGGGAGAGACTACAGGGGAAACTACATCTTATTCTGATGGGTGAGGCCATGCTCAGTAATCTTTAATTTTCTGTTGATGGGCAGGGCTGTGTTCCCTCCCTGTTGTTTGGCCTGAGGCCAAACTCTTCACCCATGCATCCCCCTAGATTCCTGCACACTCACTGACAAGTCTGGGTCAGTCTCTTGTGGGGTCACTGCTCTTTTCTCCTGGCTCCTGGTGTGCACAAGGTTTTATTTGTGCCCTCCAAGAGTCTGTTTCCCCAGTCCTTTGAAAATTCTAGGACAAGGGCTTCCCTTGAGGCTCATCTGGTAAAGAATCCACCAGCAATGCAGGAAACCTGGGTTCAATCCCTTGGTTGGGAAGATCCCCTGGAGAAGGGAAAGGCTACCCACTCCAGTATTCTGACCTGGAGAATTCCATGGACTATATAGTCCATGGGGTCACAAAGAGTCAGACATGACTGAGTGACTTACACTCTCACTTTAACTTGAAAGTTCTGTAATCAAATCCCACTGGCCTCCAAAGTCAAATTCCCTGGGGGTTTTTCAGTCCCTTTGCTGGATCCTCAAGTTAGGAAATCTGTTGTAGGTACTAGAACTTTCTTAACAGTGCAAGAATCTCTTTGTATAATTGTTTTGCCATTTGTGGGTCATCTGCTTGGCAGCTCTATGGTGGGGCTAATGATGACCTCCTTGAAGAGGGCTTATGCTACACACTGGGTGATCCAGGTCTGCTGTGGGCAGAGTCCCTGTCCCCACGGCAGGCCACTGCTGATCTGTGCCTCTGCAAGGAGACACTCACACACTCAAAGGTCGGTCTGGCTCAGGTGTAACTACACCAAAGCCTTTGATTGTGTGGATCAAAACAAACTGTTCAATTCAGTCGCTCAGTTGTGTCCAACTCTTTGTGACCCCATGGACTGCAGCACACCAGGCTTCCCTGTTCATCACCAACCCCCAGACCTTGCTCAAACTCATATACATCAAGTTAGTGATGCCATCCAACCATCTCATCCACTGTTGTCCCCCTCTCCTCCCACCCTCAATCTTTCCCAGGATCAGGGTCTTTGGAAATGAGTCAGCTGTTCACATCAGGTGGCCAAAGTATTGGAGTTTCAGCTTCAGCATCAGTCCTTCCAATGAATATTCAGGATTGATCTCCTTTAGGATGGACTGGCTTGATCTCCTTGCAGTCCAAGGGACTCTCAAGAGTCTTCTCCAACACCACAGGTCAAAAGCATCAATTCTTCAGTACTCAGCTTTCTTTATAGTCCAACTCTCACATCCATACATGACTACTGGAAAAACCATAGCTTTGACCAGATGGTCCTTTGTTGACAAAGTAATGTCTCTACTTTTTAATATGCTGTGTAGGTTGGTCATAGCTTTTCTTCCAAGGAACAACTGTCTTTTAATTTTTTACGATTTATTTTAGACAATGGGAGTTTGCTGTATAACTCAGGGAACTCAAACCAGGGCTCTGTAACAACCTAGAGAGGTGGGAATTGGTGGGAGGTAGGAAAGAGGTTCAAGAGGGTGGGACATATGTACATCTGTTACTGATTCATGTTGAAGTATGGCAGAAACCAATGCAATATTGTAAAGCAATTATATTTCAATTAAAAATAAATAAATTTTAAAAAATAATCAAAGAACAAAAATAGAAAAAGATTAGAGCTATTTTATAACTGTATCAGTAGTCACAGAGCTTAAACTTAATCAACAAAATCCCAATTTAGACCCAATTTTATGACTCCAGTGTATTTCATCTCTGACAAGAGACACTCAAGGAATTGAATGTGTTGTCCTAACTAAATCATATATGACTATGTCAAAACTCTATAATCAGTTTTCTGTATAGGTTTTCTCTTTCTACCTTTATCTAAAGGACATTTTATTTAGGCTTCTACCTTTCAGGTATCTTAACCAATATTGATAAAAAGCAATGCTTTTACAGAAAGCCAAATAACACTAAGAATTTTCCACTCTTCACATAAATCTCTGTGCAACATTATGTATGGAGTTACAACAAGCATGGGATAATTGTAAGCTGTGCATACAATGTCAGAAGACTATTATTGTCACGTTCTGAAGCCAGTGTTTTCAAAGCATTTTTTTAATAAATTCAGTATAAGTTAAAATAGAACTCCAGCTTGGTTCCACATAAATTATGGAGTTGGTCAGTCATGGAGATAAAATTACATTTAGAGTTCCCACTGGCATTGGAAGAAGTGAAACTGAAAAGGTATTTTCATATTGAATAACAGGTGGTCCAGATGCTTAATGTTGTTTTCTGAATTCAACCGAAGTCATGAGTTTAAAATAAGCCCTCTCAGAAGCCTGAGAGTTACTGCAGTTGGTTAATAAGCTTCATATTTTCTACTAGGGAGCAACCATGGTTTGACAGAATCTGGCTCATTAAGGAATAATTATATTTTCTTTGATCTAATTTGAATTCTAAAATTATGTCTGCATTTGGTGCCAATATTTTTTATCTTAATTTAATACATCTTGCATCCATACTGGCTGTGAGGTGAATTTGCATCATTTTTGGCATTTTCTTTAATTTTCTCTCAAGATATATATACCTTCAACCAGAAATCATACATATACTGAAAATAATGTCTTTTTAACAATGAAGCTTCTAATTTATTCTAGCTAGGTTCAGATCTCACTCAGGCATTACCAATTTTTAAAACTAAAGAATTATTCAATTATTACCAGAGATGCTGACATCAGCCCTTGACTTACAGTGCGGAGATCAGTTTTTCTTATGATCAAAACAAATTACAACAAAATTACAGGGCAACATTTCTCCACACTGCAAAGAGAAATTACCAGAAAAGTAACTAACTTTGAACTGGAACCAAGAAGATTCATGTGGTTATGGTCTAAACTGTATCTTAAGAAATATTAATTTTATACTATTTCTGCTCTCATTTTGTCACTTTATCAAAAGGAAACACTTAAAATAGAAAATTAAAGTGTACCTACAAAGCATAACAAATCTATAACTCTTTCTCACAGGAAAGAGCAGATAAAATTCATTGACCTATTTCAAGAATAAAAGAAGAAAGGAGTAAGAATTAGAAAAGGAATTTCTGATTCTCAACTAACAAGTGAAAAATCTTCCATTTGTTTCTAAATTTATTTTTTCTTGTTATAATAAGCAATCATATCAAAAATGATTATTAAAATAAACAGGAAGAAGAGAGTATAGAAAGTATAAGGAATAAGATTCTAGGGCAAGTGAAGTGCCATTTTAATGACTAACACAAAAATCAGTTCATCAACTTCAGGAGATAATTGGTGATCAGAATGCTTTTCATTCAAAACCTTATTAAGCAGGCAGCACATTTATTCATTTTCCTAAGCAAAGGCTTTTAACACAACTGAATTTATTATAGGTATACATTTAATTTATCTATCTTCTTAATTAACCTTCAGAGCAGAGATAATGTTTCCAAACAAAATATTAAACATTCAGTTCAGTTCAGTTCAGTCGCTCAGTAGTGTCTGACTCTTTGTGACCCCATGAACTGCAGCATACCAGGCCTCCCTGTCCATCACCAACTCCCAGAGTTCACCCAAACTCTTGTCCATCAAGTCCGTGATGCCATCCAGCCATCTCATCCTCTGTTGTCCCCTTCTCCTCCTGCCCCCAATCCCTCCCAGCATCAGAGTCTTTTCCAATGAGTCAACTCTTCGCATGAGGTGGCCAAAGTACTGGAGTTTCAGCTTTAGCATCATTCTTTCCAAAGAAATCCCAGGGCTGATCTCCTCAGAATGGACTGGTTGGATCTCCTTGCAGTCCAAGGGATTCTCAAGAGTCTTCTTCAACACCACAGTTCAAAAGCATCAATTCTTCGGTGCTCAGCTTTCTTCACAGTCCAACATTTACATTCATACATGACCACTGGAAAAACCGTAGCCTTGACTAGACAGACCTTTGTTGGCAAAGTAATGTCTCTGCTTTTGAATATGCTATCTAGGTTGGTCATAACTTTCCTTCCAAAGAGTAAGCGTCTTTTAATTTTATGGCTGCAATCACCATCTGCAGTGATTTTGGAGCCCCAGAAAATAAAGTCTGACACTGTTTCCACTGTTTCCCCATCTATTTCCCATGAAGTGATGGGACCAAATGCCATGATCTTCGTTTTCTGAATGTTGAGCTTTAAGCCAACTTTTTCACTCTCCTCTTTCACCTTCATCAAGAGGCTTTTTAGTTTCTCTTCACTTTTTGCCATAAGGGTGGTGTCAGCTGCATATCTGAGGTTATCGATATTTCTCCCAGCAATCTTGATTTCAGCTTGTGCTTCTTCCAGCCCAGCATTTCTCATGATGTACTCTGCATATGAGTTAAATAAGCAGGGTGACAATATACAGGAAGTATTGGTGTATACTGATGTACTCCTTTTCCTATTTGGAACCAGTCTGTTGTTCCATGTCCAGTTCTAACTGTTGCTTCCTGACTTGCATATAGGTTTCTCAAGAGGCAGGTCAGGTGGTCCGGTATTCCCATCTCTTTCATAATTTCCACAGTTTATTGTGATCCACACAGGCAAAGGCTTTGGCATAGTCAATCAAGCAGAAATAGATGTTTTTCTGGAACTCTTTTGCTTTTTCCATGATCCAGCAGATGTTGAACTGGTCATTAAGCATTAACAGTCCCTAAGATCAAATCCAGAAAATGCCAATTCTTCAAATTGAATTGAAGCAATACTAACTAGGAGTTGAAAGAAACAATAAAAGTTGCAGAGACGGTTCAACTTTCTTGATGCCTAATCACTAGAAAGCAAGTGCAAGTATATCCTCTTTCCTGTACATATTTGCACAGTCTACAGAATTATCTTCACGTTATCCAGAAGAGTTGTACTTTGTGTTACAAAACCAAGATCACATGTTATAACATGCATGTGGCCATTAGATACAGCAGTAGTAAATATTTTTATTTATTTCACAGATCCTTTAGAGTTGTTATTAGAATATTATATTCTGTCCTCATTTTTTTCTTGTTCCAGAAAGACTATACCTGTGTTTACCTCTGTTTGGGGGTTTTTTGTTTTTTGTTTTGTTTTGTTTTTTAAGTGCCTGACAACTGCAGAAGAAAAAAAAAGAGAGAGAGAGAGAAGCAAGTTATCTAATTATTCTCCCTTATGAGACAAACAATCTACTCAGGCTCTGGAAGCCAATAAAATTGCTTGTAAACTTGTTTTTCTACTCTCAGTCTTAAAAAGTGGTTAAGAAATAGTACCCAGGTCTTTGTCATGCTTAATCTACCTAAAATACTTAGCACAAAGATATCTAAAGTATTTCAACCTGTAACTTATAAATCTGATTGGCCCACGTCCCACTCAATGTATTTATCTCTCCAGCATTACTGTCTGCAGACCTACGAAACATTTCTCACGACACAGAAAATTTTACATGATGGAGTAAGATTACACTACTGTTTCCAGATATTCATATCCCATCTTGTATTTGCATAAATTTCTGCTACCCACTGTCAAACTGCTTTGATCAAGAAATATATGCCACATCCTTTTGAATAGAGGTTTTGCAAATAATTTCATGTTCGGTTCAATCTCTTTAGTTTCTGTCTTCTTCCATGACAACAGTTTAACCAAAACAGGGGGCTGCTGCTGTAGCATGGACTTATGAATGAGAAGATATGTGGAGCTGACCGCAGTCTTCATATAGGGAAAGCAAGAAATAAATGTTCATGTTTAAAAGACCTTGAGATTTTGGAGTTGTTTTTCATCACAGCAAAAACCATAGGATTGATATCTAACACTGGAATTTTTCTATCAAATATAAACACACACACACCTGGGAGCTGTTTATCACCCACTAAAAACCATAGAACTGGTACCTAACATTGGAATTTTGCTATTAAATACACACTTACACACACGTGATTCTGGGTTGCAGGCTGTATTTGGAGTATACAGGAAAAATGGCTTCCCTGGTGGCTCAGATTAACCATCTGTCTGCAATGCAGAAGACCTGTGTTTGATCCCTGGGTCAGGAAGATCCTCTGGAGAAGGGAATGGCTACCTACTCCAGTATTCTTCTCTGGAGAATCCTATGGACAGAGGATCCTGTTAGGCTACAGTCCATCGGGTCAACACAGAGTTAGACATGACTGAAGTGACTAACACTTTCACTATAATAAAGTATGAGTCTTCCCTATCCCAGTTGAGAAGGCAGAAAATGCACTTGATGAAATTTTTACTTTGGCAAAGAAGTTCAAAATAGAATATTACTAGTATGGATTGCTATTTTCACAATTGACAAACACAGAACAGAATCACCCATTATCAAGTAGATGTGAAAGAAAAAATAACAAGTCCAGATACTCTGAGTATTTGGACTTGAAAGTCAGATAGTTTCTCATCTACTGTCAGAGAAAAATGTGAAACAGAGAAATGCTTTTGGCTGTTAAAACTGGTTCAGACTTATCCCAAATAAAACACAGGCTCAGGGAAAAGAATTTTTTGTCGACAATATCTGATCGCTTTAGGGTGGCCCAGGGAAGTTTTCAGTTGGATAAAGTATTTCGGGGGGGAGATGAAGGGCCTGGTCCCCCAGAAATCCAGAGTTAGAACCTGGATAAGTTCAAAGTATATCATAAAAAGATAATAATAATATTGGATTATTCTTGGGTTTTGGTTTCCATGTGCACATACAACTTTATATATCATATTGTACTTTTGTATACTATCCCCTTTTACATTTTAACCATTCATATGGATAAACTTTTGCCTATTCACATCATTATAGTTAGTTAATTTTAATTTACTTCACAAATTTTTCCTTCTTATGTTGATATATAGGATATGCAATTTAATTAATGAAGAAAATAGCATATTAGCTTTTACATTCCATACATATAATTTAAATATTAAAATTAATATTTGATTTTAATAGAAGATCCACAATACAGTAAACATTTTTGTATATAAACTTCTCAATTGAGACCTAATCATATGTTAGAAAATGTAAATTGTATAGAAAGATGTCTTGAGTCTTGCAAACAAGGAACTAGAGAACAGTTTTTAACTGAAATCTTTGTAAGCTCTTATCTCCAGGTCCAGTAAACTATGAGGGTTTAGCTTAATAGGCACAGTATAATGACATGCCTTAATCACTAGTGAAAATGAAAGTCACTCAGTCATGTCTCACTCTTTGAGACCCAGGCCAGAATACTGGAGTAGGTAGCTTTTCCCTTCTCCAAGGTATCTTCCCAACTCCGGGACTGAACCCAGGTCTCCCACATTGCAGGCAGATTCTTTACCAGCTGAGCCACCAGGGAAGCCCAATACTGGAGTAGGTAGGCTATCCCTTCTCCAACGGATCTTCCTGACCCAGGAATGGAACCGGGGTCTCCTGCATTGCAAGCGGGTTCTTTACCAACTGAGCTATCAGGGAATCATTAGGTTTAGCTATATAAAAGAATTTTTTCTTATAAAGTTTATAATTATAAATAAAATACTTATGGGATAGTCACTATATACCATGCACTGTGCCATGAAGAACACATAAATTTTTTATTCCTCAAACTCATTATAATATAGCTACTATGATTACACCATTTTACAACATATATGGGGAAAACGTGACTTTTTCAAGATTCAGCATCTTGCCCAACTGCAGAGACTAGACGAGGCAAAACTGAGAGCACAGTAGTCTCTTCAGCATAGTAATTTTGATTCAAATATTTAAAAATAAAATTTCAAGAAATGACCAGACATTTCTAAAGTCACACCAAGTATGAAGGCACCTGTAGTCCACGTGGAGGTTTTCTCTTCCATTGTTTACTCTGATTCTATTAATAGTTTCTTAGGGACCACTTTAGGGCACCCTAATTTTTCTGTGAAAACTTCCTGTTTATTTGCCAGCGGTTTTCAAACCCTCTCTTCCTAGGAGCAGTCATCCCCACTTTTCTCTTGGAAGCTGTTTCTCACCCTCTCACTCTGCAGGAAGTCAGTTTCTGATGTGCTTTTATTTGTTAATGCCTTTCAATGAGGCAATAAGAGTTAAAAGTGGGAAACATTAAAGACATCAAGATAAAGAACATAGTCTTTGGGAAGGGGTGAGTGTCAACAAAAATGAATTAAAGAAAGAGACTTGCAGACTGATAGATGACAGAAAGCGATCACAAACAAAACCATACTTTAAGTACTGGTTTAGTGTTGGTTAGTTTAAGTTAGTTTAGTATTGGTTAGTTTAAGCCAATGATACTTAAAATTAGTTTTATGCTTTCATCTGTTGATCCCCGAGTCACGCACAGAATATAATTCTTTATGTGGCTGCATCTGAGGTTACCAGAGTCTTTTAAAACTGAAGTTCAAACGAGATTTCTTTCCCTCAGGCTTACTGCCTAGAAGATTGTCTTTGTTTGTTTAGCTTAACATTCTTTAGTGTTTTACAATATTTTACTAATTTATTTATATCTATTGTGTTTAATGTAAAATTATGAGAGCATTTGAAGCTCATTACATAAAATGCAATCCCTTGTAGAAGAATTCTATAACTAACTACATGTTGAGCTTCCTATTTTAAAAGAACAGGTAAATATTACAAAAATCTTTTTTTTTTTTTTGTCATTTCAATTTAACTTCACTCATTTCATCGAGGATGGATTCTTCCTTAATATTTTATATTTCACTTTGTTTATTGTCTTAATTAGGTTTCCAGGGGGCGCTAGTGGTAAACAGCCTGACTGCCAATGCAGGAGACTTAGGAGACATGGGTTCAAACCCTGCGTCGGGAGGATCCCCTGGAGGAAGAAACAGCAACCCACTCCAGTGTTCTTGCCTGGAAAATTCCATAGACAGAGGAGCCTGGCAGGCTATAGTCCATTGGGTCGCACAGAGTCGGACACAACTGAAGTGACTTAGCAAGGATGCATAGTTTTAACTATTAACATTTTCCATGTTTTCAATATTACAAAATAAGGTAGATTTAAATTGCTATAGTATTCAATGTGAAAGTGGGAACAGCAGAGATTTTAGCATCCCAGGAGCATCAGAAGGAGTTACTAAACCCTGTGATTTATGGAGGTGGCTCAGTGGTAATGAAGCCACCCGCCAATGTAGGAGACACAGGTTTGATTTCAGGGTCAGGAAGAGCCCCTGAGGAAATGGTAATCCATTCCAGTATTCTGCCTAGAAAATTCCATGGACAGATAAGTCTGGCTGGCTACAGTCCACGGGGTTGTAAAGAGTCAGACAGGACTGAACATGCACACTTGCACACATATGGTATTCAGAGATATCTAGCTAGCTAAAGGTTCAGTTCAGTTCAGTTCAGTCGATCAGTCGTGTCCAATTCTTTGCAACCCCATGAATCGTAGCACGCCAGGCCTCCCTGTCCATCACCAACTCCCGGAGTTCACTCAGACTCATGTCCATCGAGTCAGTGATGCCATCCAGCCATCTCATCCTCTGTCGTCCCCTTCTCCTTCTGCCCCAATCCCTCCCAGCATCAGAGTATTTTCCAATGAGTCAACTCTTAGCATGAGGTAACCAAAGTACTGGAGTTTCAGCTTTAGCATCATTCCCTCCAAAGAAATCCCAGGGCTGATCTCCTTCACAATGGACTGGTTGGATCTCCTTGCAGTCCAAGGGATTCTCAAGAGTCTTCTCCAACACCACAGTTCAGAAGCATCAATTCTTCGGTGCTCAGCTTTCTTCACAGTCCAACTCTTACATGCATACATGACCACTGGAAAAACCATAGCCTTGACTAGACAAACCTTTGTTGGCAAAGTAATGTCTCTGCTTTTGAATATGCTGTCTAGGTTGGTCATAACTTTCCTTCCAAAGAGTAAGCGTCTTTTAATTTCATGGCTGCAGTTACCATTTGCAGTGATTTTTGAGCCCCAAAAAATAAAGTCTGACACTGTTTCCACTGTTTCCCCATCTATTTCCCATGAAGTGATGGGACCAGATGCCATGATCTTCATTTTCTGAATGTTGAGCTTTAAGCCAACTTTTTCACTCTCCTCTTTCACTTTCATCAAGAAGCTTTTTAGTTCCTCTTCACTTTCTGCCATAAGGCAGAAGTATAGTTTATAAAAAATGTTTATGATTGATATTCTGTAAGATATCATTTTTATGAGAAAATCTCATAAAAATTGTATAATGAGAATTCTAAGTTAAAAGAATCAATATTAGACTGCTTCACATGGCAGGAATGACTAGAGATGGTAAAGTTCCTAGAGGAGGCATCAGAATTTTAGTGATTTTTAGAATGTGAGATAATTGAGCAGTAACTATGAGCTGTTAAACGTGTGGGATTGTTCTTTCAATTAAAAATTTAAGGAATCCTTTATTCTAGATGCTGAACTAAGCAGTGGAGAAATAGAGATGAGTAAGAAATTATTCTTGTCCACAAAGTCTAATGTAGAAGACATCAACAAGTTTAGTCCAATTTGGTAAGTGCGTTGAGTACATTCCAAGATGCCTTGGGATCAAGGACGAAAGATCCCTAACCCAGTATGCATGTTTTAGGGGAAGGTGAGGTTGGACAGGGTCCACTGTGAGTAATATATGTGTACCCGACACTACAAGTAACTTTGATTGTAAGCTTCATGTGTATGCTGCTGCTGCTGCTGCTATATCGCTTCAGTCATGTCCGACTCTGTGCGACCCCATAGACGGAAGGTCACCAGGGTCCCCCGTCCCTGGGATTCTCCAGGCAAGAACACTGGAGTGGGTTGCCATTTCCTTCTTCAATGCATGAAAGTGAAAAATGAAAGTGAAGTCGCTCAGTCGTGTCCGACTCTTAGCGACCCCATGGACTGGAGCCTACCAGGATCCTCCATCCATGGGATTTTCCAGGCAAAAGTACTGGGGTGGGGTGCCATTGCCTTCCCCGACACTACAAGCAACTTTGATTTTAAGCTTCATGTGTATAATACCTAGTAATTTTTTGTTCTGTTTTTTTTTTTTGCTACTTTATCAGCAGTATATGTACAGTATCTACCTCTAATAGTACTTAGCATGTATCAGTTGCTCAAAAATACATTTGATGGAAAAAATTACTTTTCTTCTTGATACTACACTAGTTATTCATTTATATAACTTATAAACTTTGGGATCTAATATAGTTGTTTATTTCGATGGAAGAAATAAATATTTACACTAAACTAAACTGTGCAAAATTCTGAAAGAGATGGGAATGCCAGACCACCCGACCTGCCTCTTGAGAAATTTGTATGCAGATCAGGAAGTAACAGAACTGGACATGGAACAATAGATCGGTTCCAAATAGGGAAAGGAGTACATCAAGGCTGTATATTGTCACCCTACTTATTTAACTCATATGCAGAGTACATCATGAGAAACGCTGGGCTGGAAGAAACATAAGTTGGAACCAAGATTGCTGGAAGAAATATTAGTAACCTCAGATATGCAGATGACATCACCCTTATGGCAGAAAGTGAAGAGGAACTAAAAAGCCTCTTGATGAAGGTGGAAGAGGAGAGTAAAAAGTTGGCTTAAAGCTCAATATTCAGAAAACGAAGATCATGGCATCTGGTCCCATCATTTCATGGGAAACAGTGTCAGATTTTATTTTGGGGGGCTCCAAAATCACTGCAGATGGTGATTGCAGCCATGAAATTAAAATACGCTTACTCCTTGGAAGGAAAGTTATGACCAACCTAGACAGCATATTCAAAAGCAGAGACATTACTTTGCCAACAAAGGTCTGTCTAGTCAAGGCTATGGTTTTTCCAGTAGTCATGTATGCATATGAGAGTTGGACTGTGAAGAAAGCTGAGGGCTGAAGAATTGATGCTTTTGAATGGTGGTGTTGGAGAAGACTCTTTAAAATCCCTTGGACTGCAAGGAGATCCAACCAGTCCATTGTGAAGGAGATCAGCCCTGGGATTTCTTTGGAGGGAATGATGCTAAAGCTGAAACTCCAGTACTTTGGCCACCTCATGCGAAGAGTTGACTCATTGGAAAAGTCTCTGATGCTGGGAGGGATTGGGGGCAGGAGGAGAAGGCGACAACAGAGGGTGACATGGCTGGGTGGCATTACTGACTCAATGGCCGGGAGTCTGAGTGAACTCTGGGAGTTGGTGATAGACAGGGAGGCCTGGCGTGCTGCGATTCATGGGATCGCAAAGAGTCGGACACGACTGAGCGACTGAACTGAACTGAAGCAACCATAACTTTCAGAAACATTATCTCATCAAGTAGAAAATATACTTGAGCTATTATTACTTTAGCCCCGTATAAGAATGGACAAATAAATTATTAATACAAAACTATAACTGCATAGGTTCATTGGTATTTATAGATAAGAGTTTAACTAGAATTAGGACAAAAACAACCAAGAGCTCCCCTTGCAACTAAGAGGATCCCCTTGCAGCTAAGTGACTGCTTGTCACTTCAGTCATGTCTAACTCTTTGAGACCCCATGTACTGTACGCCTTTCAGTCTCCTCTGTCCATGGGATTTTCTCAGCAAGAATACTGGAGTCAGCTGCCATACCTTCCTCCAAGGGATCTACCTGACCAGGGATCAAACCTGGATTGTCTGCATCTCCTGCATTCAGACAGATTCTTTACCTCTGAGCCACTGGGGAAGCCTTATACAGGATCAGAAAGGTTTTGAAAGCAAAGGAAAGGAATAGGCTTTAGCCACTCAGTTTGCTACTGAGTAGTAGTTGTTCAATTGTTTAATCGGTTGTTTCTTTGTTAGGTGTTAGTATACAATAGAAAAGGTATTTTTGAAAATTTGCAAGAACTTTTCCCTTAGTGTTACCAAACTCAGGTCTGGGTGCTCAAAATCAATACATGAGATGTATTGTTTGGAGAAAGGAAAGTTTTTTTATATCAGAATGCTGGATATCTGGGGAGATGGTGAACTCAAGAGTCCCCAGAAATAGCAATTCCCAAGATTCTGCTCAGTCATGAAAACTTTTAAAGGAAAAAATGGTAAATAATATCAGTTAATCATTGAGATAATTCAGAGTCAGCACCATCCCCTCACCTTGTGCAGGCTTGTGGACTTCTTGTGGTCTTTCTTTATAGGCTATCTTGTTCACACAGTTTCTACATGAGATTCTTAAAAGGGAAGCTTTAGTAAAAGAGGTGTGTGTGTGTGTGTGTGTGTGTGTGTGAAGTCGCTTAGTCGTGTCGGACTCTTAGCGACCCCATGGACTGCAGCCCACCAGGCTCCTCCATCCATGGGATTTTCCAGGCAAGAGTACTGGCTATCTGTAAATTATTTATTCTTCATTTCTACTTCTTTAAACCATGGAAAGAACAAACAAGTCAAGCAAGGTATTGTGTGATCAAAAGATGTGAAAGGTGTGCTAGATCCATGAGTAGGGCATGAGAGTGCCTGGTTTAAGAGTGCCTGCTGAAGAGCTGACTAAAGAGAAGACCCTGATGCTGGGAAAGATCGAAGGCGAGAGGAGAAAGGGACAACAGAGGATGAGGTGCTTGGATGGTATCACTGACTCATTGTACATGAGTTTGAGCAAGGTCTGGGAGTTGGTGATGAGCAGGGAAGCTTGGTGTGCTGCAGTCCATGGGGTTGCAGAGTCAGACACAACTGAGCGATTGAAATGAACTGAACTGATAGTGCCAAGACAAAGGGATTTCCTGCTAAGGGCAGCTTCCTGAAAATAGCTGTTTATGCTAAATGATAGGACAATAAATGATTACTGGATACTCTTCTGGTCTTTACTGAAACTAAGCTTTCCTAACTGAAATACAGCTGATGTTGCAGAAATAAAAAGAAATGTGAAATTGTTGGAAAGCAGGAAAAGGCAACATGGTCGAATAGCCTTTTCCCTGATAGCTTCCTTGTATTTAGTTTCAGAGGAAAATAATGTTTTAAGACACGATTCCTGTCTGAACTACGTCATCATGGCCTTATAAAAACTGATTTTTTTTTTTTGAATTTAGAAATTTCTAGAGTTCCTCCTTGCCTACTTATGAATTCACCTATCATTTTCCCTGACTACCCCATTTTTATTCAAGACTTAAACATTCACTTTAGAAAGTATCACACAAAATTGATAGCTGCCTTTTAGATAATATTTTCTAACCAAATGTTGAAATAGAATCTAAGGTAAAAGATATTCATCCAACTTGCTTAGATATTATGTACGCTCTTGGCACTTTTAAAACTGAAGCTAAAATAACTGCAGTAGCTTATCAGTAGTGTGCTTGGTAGCACTGTCTAGTATGCTAATTTAAAGAAAATGAGCATAATAAATCTCTTTACATGTGCATATATTGCTCTCCATGTAGAGGAAAAACTTTCATATTCACATATGTTACACTAAACCACTGGTTCATTACATGACATCCTAAGGGGTATAAAAGGCATGATGAATGAAATTTGGGTTCACATTTTATTACATTAAAATTCAGCTTTCCTGATTGCAAAGATGTCAATAATTATTGCTTAAAAAAAAAAACCTGGAGTTAATGAATCCGATATACTTCATCTAAAAAAAAAAAACACAAAAATTACACTATACATGTTATGACCTTGGTCAACCTGTAATTCTGTCATAATATTCTTTAGTTAGTCATTTAAATCTTTTCCTCTCAGATTCCATTTCAACATCTAATTAGGGAAGTCCTAATAGGGGATCCTGCCCAGGACAATAAAAACGCTTTTCAGCCTTCTGTGATTAGCAAAGACATTTTTTTCAGTCCTTTATTAAACCACATTTTCTAAGCAAGCAAACAATTTGTATTGATTCTAAGATTGCTAATGAGTTTCCATTTGTATCAAAAGTTATAAGTGTACAGGATGAACTTTCTCTTAAAGCATGCAAATTTTCAAATCAAGAATACGGCTGGTCTTGATCTTATAGCTCATAGAAAAAGCTCTCTGTTGGGTTTCAGCTTAGGCCAGAGTAACCTCAAAAGAAATGAGGTGGTCAAAAGCTAAATCCTTGAACCAGCTCCTGGCCTTTGATTTGTCTTTGATTCTCTTATACCCAAAGAACACATTTTTTTTTTTTTTTTATAACCAAGTCAGCTGGGAATTAGAATTGATGAAGGGTTACTTTTATTGTCACCTGCCTCCAAATTTTTATGCATTTCTCCTATGCATCTCTGTGACTCACTGGGTCAGGGTTTCCCTATTTCTGTCACCCCTGACAACTCTAGCTAAAGCAAGGTTTTTTGCTCTGAGTACTGTCTTCTTACACGATTGGATACTTCATATTTAGATAAGTATATTATTAAAAGTACAAGTTAATAAAAATATTCACTTTCTCCACAAATTTTACATTTGTTTTTGTCTTACATGTGGAAACTGACAAAGTTATAACTTTAAGGCAAAAGCACACACATGAATCACTGTTAAATTTACTAAATCCATTTAACTTACTAGTATATGGCAATATTTGTTCTGGAAAAAAGTTTGTTTAGAAATAAAATACTTTATTGGATCACTACTTTTATTAAAGAAAAATAGAATTTGGAATCAGAGCACCCTATCCCAGTTCAGTTGAGTTGCTCAGTCGTATCTGACTCTTTCTGAGCCTTAGACTGCAGCACGCCAGGCTTCCCTGTCCATCACCAACTCCCAGACCTTGCTCAAATTCATGTCCATCGAGGTGGTGACACCATCCAAACGTATCATCTTCTGTCATCCCCTTCTCCTCTTGCCTTCAATCTTTCCCAACATCAGGATCTTTTCTAATGAGTCAGCTCTTTGCATCAGGTGGCCAAAAGTATTGGAGCTTCAGCTTTAGCAAAAGTCCTTCCAATGAATATTCAGGACTGATTTCCTTTAGGATGAACTGGTTGGATCTCCTTGCAGTCCAAGGGACTCTCAAGAGTCTTCTCCAACATCACAGTTCAAAGGCATCAATTCTTCGGCGCTAAGCAGATGGTGATTGCAGCCATGAAATTAAAAGATGCTTACTCCTTGGAAGGAAAATTATGACCAACCTAGATAGCATATTAAAAAGCAGGGACATTACTTTGCCAACAAAGGTCCATCTAGTCAAGGTTATGGTTCTTCCAGTAGTCATGTATGGATGTGAGAGTTGGACTGTAAAGAAAACTGAGCGCTGAAGAATTGATGCTTTTGAACTGTGGTGTTGGAATTGACTCGTTGGAAAAGACTCTGATGTTGGGAGGGATTGGGGGACAGGAGGATAAGGGGATGACAGAGGATGAGATGGCTGAATGGCATCACCGACTAGATGGACATGAATTTGAGTGAACTCCGGGAGTTGGTGATGGACAGGGAGGCCTGGCATGCTGCGATTCATGGGGTCGCAAAGAGTCAGCCATGGCTGAGCAACTGAACTGAACTGACCTGAAGCTTTCTTTATAGTCACAATATATAGACATATATAGTCACAAGGAGAGAGGAGTTCATATAATTTGCTCACCTAGTGATTTTATTTTGTTAGGAAGCTTTTCTTGTAAGACTATTTAAGAAATAGGAATAAAATATATAGGGAAAATATTAAGGTTCATTTGAACTTTCCCAAATTCAGATTTTCCCTTATTTGACTCTTAATTATAGTGTTAGTAACTCACTGCATCTCATATTCATTTTAAAATCTAATAAGAAATTTATGGGAAGACCATAGTGCTTTATTACCATGATTCTTTTATCTACTGTGGTATGCCACTTGATATTATAGTGCCCAGCGAATTTTTGTCTATTTATTCATTTTAATAATTTATCAGATTTGACAGACATTCCTTTAGAGGAATCCAATGATTATACCGTAATTTCACATTATTCTTATAACAAGTTATACTCGTTCATTTTATATGCTATATTTAAAAAATACTATTGTCCATGTCTTAGATATAGAAATTTGAAATCTGAGTGGAACCATTTTAAGCAGCTAAAGAAATGACACATATAAAGCAAGTTTTCCAGCAAGAAGGGACATAAGAGTATTTAGTTTTTATTTTAGAAGAAAATATATATATATTTTTAACATTCAAGCAGACCTTAAGGAAAAGATTAGAACATTTTGCACAGGGTGGGCATTTTGAGGTAATTCTCTGACTGTGGAGGCAGCCTATGCTGTGAGCACCACTGACTAAGATGGATGAGGCCTGGGAGATTCTGCTTCATCTACTTAATCTTTCATCCAAACTTAGTTAAATCTCAAAAGTGATAATATTGTACTTCAGAAACAGAAACTAAAATTGAAAAACTTATAAAGAATTTTAAACTTAAATTTAAAATATTTTCAAGGCTTTATGATCAATAAGGGCTTAACCCAATGGTTTTACATGGATTTAAAAGCTGAAATCAAATTTATTTTACAAACACAAAGTAGACTTTGTATAAGTGAAAGTCACTCAGTCTTGTCTGACTCTTTGTGACCCCCTGGACTATACAATCCATGGAATTCTCCAGGCCAGAATACTGGAGTAGGTAGTCTTTCCCTTCTCCAGGGGATCTTCCCAATTCAGGGATCGAACTCAGGTCTCCTACATTGCAGGCAGATTCTTTACCAGCTGAGCTACAAGAGAAGGCTAAGAATACTAGAGTGGGTAGCCTAACCATTCTCCAGAGGATCTTCTTGATCTAGGAATTGAACCAGGGTCTCCTGCATTTCAGGTAGATTCTTTACCAACTGAGCTATCAGGGAAGCCCAGCTTTATATAAGTACATGGGCTTTCAATTCAAAAGTTCAAATAAATCTCACTATCTGAAAAACAGAAATGAATTTCACAAGAATTCCTTTAGTAAAAACATTTGCCCTCTTCTACTTATAAACATTCATTCATTTGCCCTCTGTTCTTGTAGATTTTTCCTTGAGAATTATATGTCTTTATCTCTTCAAAAGTCACTTCCTTCCTAATCAGTCTTAGTCCTATTTACTGATCTAAATTGCAGTTTTGGAGATCTAAATGCTAAATATTCTGTTCTGCTTTTTCCATTTGACTCCTCATTATCTCAAAGACAGGATATCTAAAATTGTCATCTACTGCCTTTTCTAATGTTTTTCTCCATAGAAGCCTTATAAGCACTCTCTCGTAATGTTAGGGCCATTTGTAAATCAAATCACCTCTCAGTATCCTGTCAACAAACCATTTCTGGTGATTCCTCTTTCAAAAGTTCTCTCAATCAGTTTTTCCAACTTCATGACTTAGGCTGATGTTCCTAGAAGCAGAAGCTGAGACAGATTTGGGAACATGTGATTTATGGTGGCAGTGCTCTCAGGAGAAAGGGAACGAAGGAAGCAGACACAGCTGGGGAAGGAGCTAAGTAAGGATGAATTGCAGCTGGTGTCCAGCTTCAGGCTGATCCCCTGTAGCCTCTGCCACATAAATTCTGACACAGAATTGACTCCACCTTGAGGCAAGGGAACTACCATCTAGATCTCCATGCCGGTCACTGGTTGTGTATGAAAGGGCACATAACCTTCTGGGCAAGGAAGCTCCCATTCTGCCAAGAGAAATTCTCTAGAGAAGGCAGCAGCTATGAGTCATTAGCAACCAACACTCCTAACAAGCTGGTAGACAGGTATTCCCTGGTTAGGGCACCAACACGGTCCCCTACCACTTGATGCGAAACTTTGTCATTTATTAACATTGAAGAAATTCTAAAAATAGTCATCATTTTAGAGTCCTAATATTTTTCCATATTCCAAGTTTATTTCAATGATTATTTATAAAATCTATTTTCCCACTATGCTATATGTGTCTCCTTGTAACTCTTCTAAGAAAGTGCTGTGGACCAACCATATCCCTTCAGCGCTCCTTGTGAACAGTGCCAAATGGCCTGATATCTCATGGTTACATTGCTTACATTGCTTCTTTCTTTGCCTCACTTGCCTTTCACCCTATCCTCACTGTCCTGGATGTCCTTTTCCCAAAGTATGAAAATTTTATCCTTGCTGAAACTTCTGTTTCTTTTTTTCCTACTAATCCAAGTTAGTCCATTTTAGTATCAGAATGGAAGTAAATGCACTGCTTGCTTCTTTGAGAAACTCATACTATATTTTTTAAATAACTGAAATAAATAATGTCTATGATATGATTGATTTACACTGATACAAGTGCCTTATTCCACTGTGGGCTGATAACACATACCAACTGGTTAACAGTCTGTGGGTTACCTTTGGAGAAGCACTGATTCAGAGGATGAAGGCTGACACACACAGAGTATGAGATGACCCCAAACCTGCCAAAATCTTGTCAAACTTGCAAAGCAGAAAGGGCTTTATTGGAAAACTCACATATATATGTACCTTTCAAACAGAATCCAAAGAGGTTAACATATTTCATGCTTCTAATAACTAAAGAATTACAACTAAAGAATACAAGCTGCTGCTCAGTATCCCATATAATCTTTATTTATTTTCCTGATTCATTTTTCTTATCTGTGTCTACCATGATGCTTCAGGGACAAGTTTATTATATGCCTTTTATTGTAGAACTGTGAAGTACAGAGCTTTGACATACAGTTACACAGAAATTCTTTAGATAGCAAATTAAGAAAACAAAGTGGTGCTAGTTTACCCATTTTCCAATTTTTTAAAAAATAGACATAAAACAATAATTTAAAAATTATCAATACCATTAAAAAAGGACTGAAATGTATCATATCAAAATAAATTTCTCCAGTTGGAGTTATAATCATAAGGATGGCTAATTTTTAAGATATCAGTGATGGTAGCATAATTTTCCCCCTGAGTCAATACCACTTTTCACTTTTAAAACAGAAAATTATAGTAGATAATACAACAATATTGGTGTGCTAGCCAGACAAAATAAAAATTACCTTTTGTCAGACTAATCAAAATGCTTTTACAATTACAGGTGCAGTTGTAACCTCGATTTTTTCTCTATTCCTTCTCTTTCTCCTATATGAACATTAACAAAATTTAGATTTCCATGCAAAGAGGTTTGTACATCTGTGTTACATGTTTACTTCCATAGTAATAAATATTGTTATATCATATATAAGGCAAAAATTAGGTAATTAAATTTACTGTAAATATTTTTCTACAAATAGCCTTTTATATTCAATCTGTTTTAAATACTCAACACACATTTATCAAATGTATTTATTTTAAAATCTAGGTTAACATCAAATGAAGAGACTAATTTTTTAACATCCTCCCTCATTGATAAGGCATTGAATTATTTTCATTTTTTCCTATTATAAACAAATACAGTATAAAGCATCCCTACATGTGTTCCTTGCAAGACTTATTGAAGATATATCTTGATTCATTTTAAAACTAATCAAATATTACCAAATAGCTTTATGAAGTCCACCTCCATTTAAAATTTATCCTGGTCAAAGGTCAATTCATTAATTCACAATATTTAAGCTTTTATTTCTGTAATATAGTAATATAAATTGTTTTAAATCATTAATCTTAGTTCTTTCAATCAGTTCATACATTTAACTTATTAATTTTTATAAAGATTGTACCATTTTATTTTTAATGTTCTCATGTGAAAAAGACCTGATTGCTCTCAAAGGAACAAATAACTGATTAGTTTGAGAGCCCCCTTCATTTTACATGTTATGTCCATAAATTCCACGTTAAGTTTATTAAAGTTTTTCCAGTGGTCAAACTGCCACGTGTTGCTTTTGGAACTTCCCTTGTCAAAATGTGAAGCTGCTCTAATAATTGTAGAGATTATCAGTCAGTCAGTTCAGTCATTCAGTCGTGTCCGACTCATTTCGACCCCATAGACAGAGGAGCACGCCAGGCCTCCCTGTCCATCACCAACTCTCAGAGTTCACTCAAACTCATGTCCATTGAGTCAGTGATGCCATCCAACCATCTCATCCTCTGTCATCCCTTTCTCCTCCCACCTTCAATCTTTCCCAGCATCGGGGTCTTTTCCAACGAGTCAGTTCTTCGCATCAGGTGGCCAAAGTATTGGAGTTTCAGCTTCAACATCAGTCCTTCCAATGAACACCCAGGACTTATCTCCTTTAGGATGGACTGGTTGGATCTCCTTGCAGTCCAAGGGACTCTCAAGAGTCTCTCCAACACCACAGTTCAAAAGCATCAATTATTCAGCACTCAGCTTTCTTTATAGTCCAACTCTTGTATATATACATGACTACTGGAAAAAAATATAGCCTTGACTAGACAGACCTTTGTTGGTAAAGTAACGTCTCTGCTTTTTAATATGCTGTCTAGGTTGGTCATAACTTTTCTTCCAAGGAGCAAGAGTCTTTTAGTTTCATGGCTGCAGTCACCATCTGCAGTGATTCTGGAGCCCCCAAAAATAAAGTCTGTCACTGTTTCCCCATCTATTTCCCATGAAGTGATGGGACCAGATACCATGATCTTAGTTTTCTGAATGTTGAGCTTTAAGCCAACTTTTCCACTCTCCTCTTTCACTTTCATCAAGAGGCTCTTTAGTTCTTCACTTTCTGCCATAAGGGTGGTGTCATTTGCATATCTGAGGTTATTGATATTTCTCCCATTAATCTAGATTCCAGCTTGTGCTTCATCCATAATTAAGCCTAATTATTACATTTCAATAAATGGATTAAATTTTCTCACCAGTTGAAAACACAATTTAAATTTCCTTCTGGAATCCGAGGTGTTTTTTTTTTTTTTACATGAAAAGCTCTTATTATAACAGTTGACATGAATAATTAAAAAGCTCAAGTTGGACTATAGTCCAAATTATACTAAAGAATATTTTATAACTACTATTATCTTGAAATACTAACGATTTATCATTGAGTGCTTCTTACACATTAAAAATCCTGTGCTAAATATTCTATATGTTGTATCAGATTGCCTTTTCTTCAGATGGCAATCATGTTATCTCCCTTCCCATATGCCCTTATGCCCTTTTACTGCTGCTGCTGCTGCTAAGTCGCTTCAGTTGTGTTCGACTCTGTGAGACCCCATAGACGGAAGCCCACCAGGCTTCCCCGTCCCTGGGATTCTCCAGGCAAGAATACTGGAGTGGGTTGCCATTTCCTTCCCCAATGCATGAAAGTGAAAAGTGAAAGTGAAGTCGCTCAGTCGTGTCAGACTCTTAGCGACCCCATTGACTGGAGCCTACCAGATCCTCCGTCCATGGGATTTTCCAGGCAAAAGTACTGGGGTGGGGTGCCATTGCCTTCCCCAATACCCTTTTACAGGACACCGTAAATCCCCTACCGTTAGTGTCTTCTTGCCTTCCTCTTGAATCTTGAAAGATTTATAATGGCATAGACAAATATAGTTGGGAACAGGTGATGCTGTGCAGCATTCCAAGTCTGGCTCATATAAGCTCTTGCCTTGCTTGGAAGTCATGTGCTCTGGATTATCAAAACAGTGTCGTAGTGAGCAGCCCTATCAGTGGATTCTTCAAAAAATTATTCAAGATACAGTTGAAATGGGATCTTTATGGCATAGGATATATGCATTTTTAACTTAAATATTGCCTAGACTTCCAGTCTAGACAATAGTCCTAGATGACCAGTCACCCAGCTCAGATGCTAATTTTGTAATTGAACAAGTCTTTGGATGATTTCACCTTTTGTTATAGATTCATCCCCAGACTTTGGGTCTCCCCAGGCCCAGTCATTGTGAAGCAAATACCAGTCTTTACAGCAATGCCCTGTTCATATTTCTGACCACAGAATCTGTGAGCCTAACAACAATGTTGTTTTCAGCTATTAAATCATAGTTTGTTGTATTACAATGATAACTGAAACACATGTGAGAACTTTTGAAAGTTCTAACCATTTTTTTAACTGAGATTACTAATCCTATTATATCAATACATAAAGAAAGGTTATTAATGGTCTCTGTTAACAAGTAAATGAAAAATTATACAAGTTAATAGTCTCAAGTAAACATGGCTATAAACGTTTCCATTATATTCATGGCCCTCTACTACAGGTTGGCTGGTGGGAGGGATGGGAGAAAGATTTACTTATTCAAAAATATTAATGAAAAGTACCCCATAGCTAATTTTGTATTCTACTGAGAAATTCATAATTCTATCAGTTTCTCTCAGAGAAAACTGATAAAAAAAAAAAACACAAAAAGGACATTTGGGAAAGGTCAGCATTTTCTGAACTAATTAACACTTCATATCTCAAACAATTTACATTCAACTTACTGGACCATGTCTTGGATTAGATGATTCTTGTTCAAACTGACACTTAAGAAGATAAAACCATTATTCTAAGTCTGTCCTTTAGAGTAAATTACACATTTTATTACTTTTTTTTCTATTAGAAAACAGATAAAATATACTTTTCAGATCAGATTAGTCGCTCAGTCGTGTCCGACTCTTTGAGACCCCATGAACTGCAGCACGCCAGGCCTCCCTATCCATCACCAGCTCTCGGAGGTCACTCAGACTCACATTCATCGAGTCAGTGATGCCATCCAGCCATCTCATCCTCTGTTGTCCCCTTCTCCTCCTGCCCTCAATCCCTCCCAGCATCAGAGTCTTCTCCAATGAGTCAACTCTTCGCATGAGGTAATATTGGTAAATGACATTTAATCTTCAGACACTGATATGCAAATAACCACCCCCAACCTCAGGTACACTTTTATCTTGTCAATGGGTGAAGCAAAGTCTATAAATGGTACTGCCAAAAGATTTACAGTTGACATATCATTAAGTGCATAGAGAGTTCATTGTGGGAAAAAGACCTACCCTCACCTACCCTTGGACTGAGTCCCTTGGATTGCAAGGAGATCCAACCAGTCCATCCTAAAGGAAATCAGTCCTGAATATTCGCTGGAAGGACTCCAATACTTTGGCCACCTGATGTGAAGAATTGACTCATTTGAAAAGACTCTGATGCTGAGAAAGATTGAAGGCGGGAGGAGAAGGGAACAACAGAGGATGAGATGGTTGTATGGATCTTGATCTCAGACTTCTCCCCTTCTCTCACCAAGTCCCAGCCACACTTGCTGGTGTCTCATGTGCTCACCAAGCTTATTCTGTCTTCAGGACTTTTCCAGTTGCTGGTCCTTCTGTCCAAAGATTCTGTCCCAAACATTCAGGTCAGTGGCTCCTTCCTGTCAAATCATTTTTCAATTGAAATGTCAGTCTTCATTTCAGAGAAGCTTTCCCAGGTATCACAATCTAATATTGCTGTATGCACTCCCACCTCAATTCATTTTCTATCAGCCCACACTTTTTATTCTTCCCTGGTTCTAAATTGCTACCTCCAATAACATTATCAATTTGTTTATTTCCTGTTTATTTTTATCACGAGAGCAAGGCCCATATATGCCTTTCCCTTCCCCAGTAACAAATAATCATTAGTTCAATGAATGAAAATACAAAATAAATAAATGAAACCCTGATCACAAATAAAAGCAGTGTGGATATCACTATGGAGAAAATGACTGAATTATAAGCGAACAGGGTTATAATGATGACATATACATAGCAATAGAATATTTTCTTCCCATACAAAGAACTAAAACTCGATCGCACATCAGTCTAAAATAATCAGAACATTTAAATTGTCTTTTGTAAATTCAGGACTTTTACACATGGTTTAGTCTTATTCCTATATTTCCAACTATAAGAAAGGAGCAGTATTATGCAAAAAAGAAAATATTTTAGAAAGTTATTAAAATTACATATGTATATGTACAAAAGTATTATGGGTTGAATTATGGCCCCCCCAAAAAGATATAGGCAAGTCACAACTCTTGGTACTATGAATATGACTTTGTTTTAACAGTTAATTTTATATGGTAACTTCACTAGATCACAGCCTTAGATTTGCAGTTAAACATAATTCTGGATATTCCTTGAGAGAGTATTTTTGGATGAGCATATCATTTAAATTAGTAGAGTTTAAGTAGATACCCTTGAGATTTAGGATGGTCCTCATCTAATCAGTTGACAGCTAGATTTTTTTTTTTTAAGAGAGTCTGAACTCTCCCTAAATAAGAGGAAATTCTGTCAACAAACAACTTCAACTTTATAACCACAGCATCAGCTCTTCCCTGGTCTGCAACCTGCTGACCCACTCTGTAACTTTTGTAATTTCTCCATCAGAACTTATAGAAAAACACAGCCCTGCCAACACCATAATTTCAGATCTGTAGCTCCCAGACTGTGGAAGAACACATTTCTGTTGTTTTAAGCCAGTCATTTTGTGGTCATTTGTTATAGCAGCCTTAGGAAACTAATACAATAATTTTAAAAATGTCTCAAAAGAAAGATTTATGAGATACTGTCTGAACAGTACCCAAAAAGTAAACAAATCATACTGAATTTAGAACTGAAAAGATCAGGTCAAATAGTAACAACTCATTAGGCTCACTTCTCTGCGTTACTGCTTGGCAAAGATGATTTCACAAAAATGAAACCAACTGTAAAATGCATTTTTATTTACTTTGAATGTTAGACCTATTTTCATAACCTGATTTCCCGTGCTTTTTCATGCCAAACTTTCATAAATACTTCAGCATAATCTTTGTTTGTTTTAGAGAATTCCTGTTCCTGAAAATTCCCTCATGACCCCTCAGCCCATCTCTCAACAATACAGGAATCACACTGTTAGGACATAAAAGGAAAATCCCCAGCAGCAGAAAGTGTCTTTTACTCACAGCCAGCTTAAGTGAGATCATAAGACAATTACACGTGTGTCATAGTAATTCTTTAGATAATATGTTAATGATCCTTATTTGTTCAAATCGCTCTGGTTTTTCTACTGCCCATGTGATACTTTTTCAACTGCTATCTTGGCCACAGATATTTAAACATTTATCTAAAAAGCTTAGCACATTATTTTTTATGGCTGCTATAATGAATTACTACAAACTTGGTCACTTAAAAAACACAAACTTATTATCTTATAGCTGTGGAAACCAAAAGTGTGAAATACAGGTGTTGGCAGGGCTGCACTCCCTTGGGGGATACAGGGGGAATTCTTCCCTTGCCTCTCTTTTAGTTTCTAGTAGCAGTTCATATTCCTTGATTTGCAACCATATCATTTCAATATTTGTCTCTGTGATCACATGGCCTCCTCCTCAGAGTACATCTCTTATAAGAATCTGTATCATTGGATTGAGGGCTCATCTGCATAACACAGGATCTCCTTAACACTCTCAACTCAAAATCCTTAATGATATGTACAAAGATCTCTCTTTTTCATTCACAGGTTCCAGGAAATAAAACACAGATATGGGCTTCCCTGGTGGCCCAGATGGCAAAGAATCCACATGCCAATACAGGAGACTAAGGTTCAATCCCTGGGTCAGAAAGATCTCCTGGAGAAGGGAATGGCTACCCACTCCAGTTTTCTTGCTTGGAGAATTCCATGGACAGAGGAGACTGGCAGGCTACAGTCCATGGGGGGCTACAAAGAGTAGGACATGACCTAGCGACCAACGTTTTCTTTCAATTTTCTTAATTGTGGGAAGGTCACCATTCAGCCCGAAAGTTTTACTCATGAATGTCTCTTTAATTTGTCAGCCAGATCTGGTAATATTTATTCATTTTACCAATATGTTATTTCTCGAACAAAAATATTTTGCACCTGTATCATTTTTGTATGCTCAATTAGCAACAACTGTTTTATTTTTCAACCCTAATTAGGAAATGGTCAGAAACAGATATTATCAATTAAATCAGTAGTGTAGACCTCACCCAAAATAAAATACCTTCAGCATAGCAGTTACTATCTCAATGTTATTTTACACAGAGAGTCTGTGAACAACTGAGATTCCCAATATAAAAATTTACATAGGAACACACACCTCCATTACAGTTGACCATTGAACAATTCTGGGGTTAGGGGTGTCCACCTTCTGCACAGTGGGAAACCCATATGTAACTTATACCTGGCCATCCATATCTACAGTTCTACATTCACAGATACAACAAACTCCAAACTGTAAAGTATTGTAGTATTTAATATTGAAAAAAAAAAATCTGCTTCACTGAACACTTTTCAAAACACAAATCCACCCATTTCATTCTGACTTCGTTTAAAATTCCTAGACTTCCATACTCATAGGTAGAAGTCCAAATTATTCTTTATTACATATGCATCTGTCTATAATGTCTTCCAATAATTTCCAACAGTCTCTGATTGCCATTGTTTCCACATAAATAGAAGTTTACACTGTTTCTCAAGAATCACAGACTCTTATGGGTTTTCAACTTGAAATAAAACACAGCACCATCTGCTATTCTTTTTCCTGATTTAATGGTCAAGTCCTATTCATCTTTCAATAAACCAAATATCTCTCATACCTCTATGTCTGTCTCCATCAGTTCTTAGTGAATTTTACAGAATAAAAATAAAATTGAGGACAACTTGAAATTACAATGGAGTAATAAAAGTTCAGACAAACAAAAATGGAGTTGAGTGGCCGCTGAGGATCTGGTCTCAGACACACCCTTGGACCATTGAGAACTTGAACTTTGTATAAACCATACCAGACCCAAGGACACCACCAGTTATATTCAGAAAAACACCTGCCAGTTGCTACCTTATGGTATCAAGGTCTTATAGGCCTTATAACCTGTAACTGTGCAACCATCTTGGACCCCAAACAATACTTTCTTAACAACCACTCTTATTTCTTGCCGGCTCCAAACAATTCTTCATAAACAACCCTTGTAACTAACTGTGACTTGCCACTTTTCTGCCATCATAAGCCCCTTCATTTTGTAGTCCATCAGAAGACGATTCAAGTGCTTCTTGAATCTGTGTCTCCCGGGCTGTAGCCCTCACAAATCCCAAATATGCTCTATTTCTGAAGTCTGGGTTAACAAGCCTAACATTCCCACATTAGTAACCTGTTGTTGGTTCAAAATAACAAGAGTTCCATGAGTCCAATCGCAAACAGGATCCCCTGTATGGAGGGCAAGAAGAGACAGAAGGTAGATGTCAATCAATCCAGATTTGTGGGTGGCAGTTTTAACAAGCGAGCTTTCTTACTTGGGCACCTCAAAACAATGGCTTTCTGCATCCACTCCCCACAATCTTAGGAGTTTATAAAGACAACTTATTGGGGCTCAGTCATATGCAGTACAGCCCAGATAGTCTCAGTAACACTTTATTTCCTCTCTCAAGCCTTGCAGTGTTTGTTTGTTTGTTTTAAATATAAATTTATTTGTTTTAATAGGAGGTTAATTACTTTACAATATTGTATTGGTTTTGCCATACATCAGCATGAATCCACCACAGGTATACACATGTTCCACATCCTGAACCCCCCTCCCTCCTCCCTCCCCTACCATCCCTCTGGGTCGTCTCAGTGCACCAGCCCCAAGCATCCAGTATCATGCATCAAACCTGGACTGGCGATTTGTCTCACATATGATATTATTCATGTTTCAATGCCATTCTCCAAAATCATCCCACCCTCTCCCCCTCCCACAGAGTCCAAAGACTGTTCCATACATCTGTGTCTCTTTTGCTGTCTTGCATACAGGGTTATCATTACCATCTTTCTAAATTCCATTATGTTGGGAGCCGGTTTGAATTAGCGCTCCGCCCATGACAAAGGTCGTGAGGAAGGAGGCTAAATAACGCAAGGGCAAGATTGAGCCTCAGGAGCCCCTGGGAGGTTCTCGAACATCTACCCCCAAAAAGCCGGGGTCTGCCTACTTTCTGCTTTGTGTTCTCACCTCTGACTTTACAGGGGGCTGTCCCCCACTACCTTTCTCTGAAAAAAGAGCTAACTTACAGCTCCAGTTAATAATTCCTGAGTGTGACAGTGTTTCAGCCTACAAACTCCTTTTGGAAATCCTCTAGCCTGCCTGCATAGGTTTTTCCGGCCACACGTGATTGTTTAGAGCCTCCCAACTGTGAGAGGCATGAGATGTTATAAACTTTCTAAACACAGATTCCTTTGAGCAGTTAAAAGATTGATTAGAAATTATATTGGTGAAGAGTTTTTCACTTGTTGGGCCAATATTTGCTGCTAAGTCTCCATATCCCTTACCTATTGTGTCCTTGGCAGTGTATTGAAATGTAAGTAGTAGCCTTAATGTTTGTCACCTGGCACCCTTGAGTTAATCTTTGTTACAACCCACCACAAAACTCAGCAGTGGCCACAAGATTGGAAAAGGTCAGTTTTCATCCCAATCCCAAAGAAAGGCAATGCCAAAGAATGCTCAAACTACCGCACAATTGCACTTATCTCACACGGTAGTAAAGTAATGCTCAAAATTCTCCAAGCCAGGCTTCAGCAATATGTGAACCATGAACTTCCTGATGTTCAAGCTGGTTTTAGAAAAGGCAAGGAACTAGAGATCAAATTGCCAACATCCGCTGGATCATCGAAAAAGCAAGAGAGTTCCAGAAAAACATCTATTTCTGCTTTATTGACTATGCCAAAGCCTTTGACTGTGTGGATCACAATAAACTGTGGAAAGTTCTGAAAGAGATGGGAATACCAGACCACCTGATCTGCCTCTTGAGAAATCTGTATGCAGGACAGGAAGCAACAGTTAGAACTGGTCATGGAACAACAGACTGGTTCCAAATAGGAAAAGGTGTACGTCAAGGCTGTATATTGTCACCATGTTTATTTAACTTATATGCAGAGTACATCATGAGAAATGCTGGACTGGAAGAAACACAAGTTGGAATCAAGATTGCTGGGAGAAATATCAATAACCTCAGATATGCAGATGACACCACCCTTATGGCAGAAAGAGAGGAGGGGATAAAAAGCCTCTTGATGAAAGCGAAAGTGGAGAGTGAAAAGGTTGGCTTAAAGCTCAACATTCAGAAAACGAAGATCATGGCATCCGGTCCCATCACTACATGGGAAATAGATGGAGAAACAGTGGAAACAGTGTCAGACTTTCTTTTTCTGGGCTCCAAAATCACTGCAGATGGTGACTGCAGCCATGAAATTAAAAGACGCTTACTCCTTGGAAGGAAAGTTATGACCAACCTAGATAGCATATTCAAAAGCAGAGACATTACTTTGCCAACAAAGATTCATCTAGTCAAGGCTATGGTCTTTCCTGTGGTCATGTATGGATGTGAGAGCTGGACTGTGAAGAAGGCTGAGCACCAAAGAATTGATGCTTTTGAAGTGTGGTGTTGGAGAAGACTCTTGAGAGTCCCTTGGACTGCAAGGAGAGCCAATCAGTCCATTCTGAAGGAGATCAGCCCTGGGATTTCTTTGGAAGGAATGATGCTAAAGCTGAAACTCCAGTATTTTGGCCACCTCATGCGAAGAGTTGACTCATTGGAGAAGACTCTGATGCTGGGAGGGATTGAGGGCAAGAGGAGAAGGGGACGACAGAAGATGAGATGGCTGGATGGCATCACTGACTCGAAGGATGTGAGTCTGAGTGACCTCCGGGAGTTGGTGATGGACAGGGAGGCCTGGTGTGGTGCGGTTCATGGGGTCGCAAAGAGTTGGAAACGACTGAGCGACTGATCTGATCTGATCTGATCTGACCACAACTTTGCCCTATAGATATGCAACGCCAATGCTTTTGGAGGGTGGCGCCTGACTTTAAAATAATCACCTTTAGAGAAAATAAGTTCCTTAAAATGTTAATAGGCCTCCGGGCCAGAAGATGATGTAACTCACCTAAACTTTTGCGTGTGATAGGTTTGAAAGCCTGGCTCAGGGACTGCTGTCCCTGCATGACTCCACCCCTTCCCTCATTATCCTCTATGCATAACTTAAGAGATAAAAACTACTTTGAAAAGTAAAGTGCGGGGCTTTGTTCACCGAAGCTTGGTCTCCCCATGTTCTTTCTCTTACCTTCTGGCTGAATTATTCAGCCTCCTCTCTCCACAAAATGTTCTCACTGAATTTCCTTCTCACTGAGCTATCATTTCATCTGCTTTTCTTCACTGAATTTCCTCCTCACTGAGCTATCTTCATTTTCATCACTCTTATATCTTTAATTAATATTTTAATAGGCAGTTGTTTCCTGATCGCCTATGCCGTCTCCCCCTTCGAAATCCCTGGATCCACCGGGGCTGGACCCCGGCACATATATACGCGTTAGTATACTGTATTGGTGTTATTATTTCTGGATTACTTCACTTTGTATAATAGGCTCCAGTTTCATCCACCTCATTAGAACTGATTCAAATGTATTCTTTTTAATGGCTGAGTAATACTCCATTGTGTATATGTACCACAGCTTTCTTTTTTTTTTTTAATTTATTTTATTTTTTAACTTTACAATATTGTATTGGTTTTGCCATATATCAAAATGAATCCGCCACAGGTATACATGTGTTCCCCATCCTAAACCCTCCCCCCTCATCCCTCTTATCCATTCATCTGCTGATGGACATCTAGGTTGCTTCCATGTCCTGGCTATTATAAACAGTGCTGCGATGAACATTGGGGTACATGTGTCTCTTTCAATTCTGGTTCCTTCAGTGTGTATGCCCAGCAGTGGGATTCCTGGGTCATAAGGCAATTCTATTTCCAGTTTTTTAAGGAATCTCCACACTGTTCTCCATAGTGGCTGCACTAGTTTGCATTCCCACCAACAGCGTAAGAGGGTTCCCTTTTCTCCACACCCTCTCCACTATTTATTGCTTGTAGACTTTTGGATTGCAGCCATTCTGACTGGCATGAAATGGTACTTCATTGTGGTTTTGATTTGCATTTCTCTGATAATGAGTGATGTTGAGCATCTTTTCATGTGTTTGTTAGCCATCTGTATATCTTCTTTGGAGAAATGTCTATTTAGTTCTTTGGTCCATTTTTTAATTGGGTCGTTTATTTTTCTGGAGTTGAGCTGCAGGAGTTGCTTGTTATTTTTGAGATTAGTTGTTTGTCAGTTGCTGCATTTGCTATTATTTTCTCCCATTCTGAAGGCTGTCTTTTCACCTTGCTTATAGTTTCCTTTGTTGTGCAGAAGCTTTTAAGTTTAATTAGGTCCCATTTGTTTATTTTTGCTTTTATTTCCAATATTTTGGGAGGTGGGTCATAGAGGATCCTGGTGTGATGTATGTTGGAGAGTGTTTTGCCTATGTTCTCCTCTAGGAGTTGTGTTGTTTGAAATGGTTCCCACTAGGGAAGCCAGGAGGAGAAGGCAACGGCACCCCATTCCAGTGTTCTTGCCTGAAAAATCCCAGGGACGGGGGAGCCTGGTGGGCTGCCCTCTATGGGGTCGCACAGAGTCGGACACGACTGAAGTGACTTAGCAGCAGCAGCAGCAGCAGCAGGGAAGCCAGGAGCAGGAAGGAGCACAGACAACAAAGACTGGGGGACAGGAGGAACCACTGATTCCCGCGTCAGGGTTAACCTGTGGTGATGCCCTCGAGATGACCCCCTCCATCACCTGCATGGCCTATTGTTAAAATGTTGAAATAGTTTCATTCTGGCTTTTTAATTATGTAATCAGTGTCATAGGTCCTCAAGTACCTTCCTGCTGCTGCTGCTGCTGCTGCTAAGTCGCTTCAGTTGTGTCCGACTCTGTGCGACCCCATAGACGGAAGCCCACCAGGCTCCACTGTCCCTGGGATTCTCCAGGCAAGAACACTGGAGTGGGTTGCCATTTCCTTCTCCAATGCATGAGAGTGAAAAATTAAAGTGAAGTCGCTCAGTCGTGTCCGACTCTTAGCGACCCCATGGACTGGAGCCTACTAGGCTCCTCCATCCATGGGATTTTCCAGGCAAAAGTACTGGGGTGGGGTGCCATTGCCTTCCCCGCAAGTACCTTCCTAAAGACCACAATTGCCAAGGTTCTTCCTTGCAGCACCTGATCTCTCCATAATCAAGCAACTAAAAGAGAAACATCTGATACTTTAGGAGAGCTGCAGGCGTTTTCCCCAGCACTTGTGTATTTGAGCTTTCCTGGTGGCTCAGACGGTAAAGAGTCTGCCCACAATGCGGCAGACTGGGGTTGGATCCCTGGGTCGGGAGGATGCCCTGGAGTAAGGTAATGACAACCCACTCCAGTCTTCTTGCCTGGAAAATTCCGTGGACAGAGGAGCCTGGTGGGATACAGCCTATGGGGTCCCAAAGAGTCAATAAGACCGAGCCAGTGACACTTTCATAGTCAGCCCTCAATTCTGATTTGTTGATACCTGTGGGTTGTTCACTTTCTAAGAATGTTAACACTGCTACTAAGAAAGAAATCTAGGAATCATTACTCTCAAGTTTTTATTATTTAGAGTGTCTCCCATGATTAGGAAAATATGCAATTATGCTAGAAACTTAAGGAATAATCAGAAGTCTTTAAAGTGTCTATAGCTAGGAAGAAAAATATAATACATTTATACACTTAAACTAACACAAGATATCTTACATAACTGAGCCATGCATGGTATCTATGTGTTATAGAAGAGAAAGCAATCACTGCTAGTTGAAAGAGAGGTAGAACTTGACAAATGCATAAGATTGAGTAAATGAAGAAATGAACGTGAGGCCATCCCAGATCAATGTGAGTATTTGGTGCAAGCAATGAACTAAGAGTGTAGAATGTGAACAATTATTTTGTAATTAAATGAGTTTAACTAGAACATTTGGTGTGTATAAGTGAACAGGGAAACAAGCTGGTAAAGATACAGGGGCTAGCATGAGACATTTTGAGTGGGAGACCGAGAAATGTGCATTTATTCCAACAGGAGAATATTTATTGCTCTATTTCTAAATTGTGGCAAAAAAGAAAATTGTTCATTGACTATTAATAGATTAATGGTTAGAACACATTATGGAAGTTTGACACAAATGGGGGTAGATCCACATGTAACAACAAGAAGAAATTCACTAAGACGTGAGTTTATGATTGCAGATGCATAGCATCTTCCTTTTTCTGTTTCTGTCTCTCTCCATATGTCTCTTTTCTTAATTTCTTTTTACCACAAAAGTACCCATAACTTGTTTGAGAAATTTGGAAGCTAATAAGACAATTCAGATCAGATAAGATCAGTCGCTCAGTCGTGTCCGACTCTTTGCAACCCCATGAACTGCAGCACGCCAGGCCTACCTGTCCATCACCAGCTCTCGGAGGTCACTCAGACTTACGTCCATCGAGTCAGTGATGCCATCCAGCCATCTCATCCTCTGTCGTCCCCTTCTCATCCTGCCCCCAATCCCTCCCAGCATCAGAGTCTTCTCCAATGAGTCAACTCTTCGCATGAGGTGGCCAAAATACTGGAGTTTCAGCTTTAGCATCATTCCTTCCAAAGAAATCCCAGGGCTGATCTCCTTCAGAATGGACTGGTTGGTTCTCCTTGCACTCCAAGGGACTCTCAAGAGTCTTCTCCAACACCACAGTTCAAAAGCATCAATTCTTCGGCGCTCAGCCTTCTTCACAGTCCAGCTCTCACATCCACACATGACCACAGGAAAGACCATAGCCTTGACTAGGCGAACCTTTGTTGGCAAAGTAATGTCTCTGCTTTTGAATATGCTATCTAGGTTAGTCATAACTTTCCTTCCAAGGAGTAAGCATCTTTTAATTTCATGGCTGCAGCCACCATCTGCAGTGATTTTGGAGCTCAGAAAAAGAAAGTCTGACACTGTTTCCACTTTTTCCCCATCTATTTCCCATGTAGTGATGGGACCAGATGCCATGATCTTTGTTTTCTGAATGTTGAGCTTTAAGCCAACCTTTCCACTCTCCACTTTCACCTTCATTAAGAGGCTCTTTAGTTCCTCTTCACTTTCTGCCATAAGGGTGGTGTCATCTGCATATCTGAGGTTATTGATATTTCTCCCAGCAATCTTGATTGCAGCTTGTGCTTCTTCCAGCCCAGCGTTTCTCATGATGTACTCTGCATATAAGTTAAATAAACATGGTGACAATATACAGCCTTGACGTACTCCTTTTCCTATTTGGAACCAGTCTGTTGTTCCATGACCAGTTCTAACTGTTGCTTCCTGACCTGCATACAGATTTCTCAAGAGGCAGATCAGGTGGTCTGGTATTCCCATCTCTTTCAGAATTGTCCACAGTTTATTGTGATCTATACAGTCAAAGGCTTTGGCATAGTCAATAAAGCAGAAATAGATGTTTTTCTGGAACTCTCTTGCTTTTTCCATGATCCAGCGGATGTTGGCAATTTGATCTCTGGTTCCTCTGCCTTTTCTAAAACCAGCTTGAACATCAGGAAGTTCACAGTTCACATATTGCTGAAGCCTGGCTTGGAGAATTTTGAGCATTACTTTACTACCGTGTGAGATGAGTGCAATTGTGCGGTAGTTTGAGCATTCTTTGGCATTGCCTTTCTTTGGATTGGGATGAAAACTGACCTTTTCCAGTTTTGTGGCCACTGCTGAGTTTTCCAGATTTGCTGGCATATTGAGTGCAGCACTTTCACAGCATCCTTTTTCAGGATTTGGAATAGCTCCACTGGAATTCCATCACCTCCTGTAGCTTTGTTCGTAGTGATGCTTTCTAAGGCCCACTTGACTTCACATTCCAGGATGTCTGGCTCTAGGTCAGTGATCACACCATCATGATTATCTGGGTCGTGAAGCTCTTTTTTGTACAGTAGAAACCATGTAATAGGACTTGTTTTTGTGCAGAGAAAAAATTTTAATCCCTAAAAAATTGAATAAGTTTCAAGATTTGAGAACAATCTGTTTTTTAAATAATATTATTGTATTAGAGTATAAGTTATTTAATTTTTATCAAGAAAGTTTGTGTTCTCGCTACTGATACTGGTTTTGGAGGAGAGAAACCAAATTTATAGATATGAAAGTACATTTCCTGTTTACTCCGAAATAATTTTGTGGCTTCTCTTAAACTTTTCTAGAAACATAGAAGATTACTCACTTCTATAATTACTTGCTTCCTAGGGGAAGAGTTCTTCAAAACCATAATACACAAGATGTAATAAATAAACCTCCTGTTCTCAAATATGGCATCTTTATAAGAAATAATTGAAAATAAAATTATTCTTTGTGGAATTCATGCCATAAATTGGGCTGTTTCTTCAACACATAACTATGGACCCCACTTAAAAGACCATTTGATGTCACAAAAAAAGATTTGAGGTAGAGAATAAAGTCTGAAAAGAGAAGGATTAAATTCTTTTATTTCCCACATCCCAAGAATATTTATGGAAACAAAAGAAAGAGAAAGAGCTATCTTTTGATGTCAAGATCTACACTACAGAATTACTTAGTGCATTTTATTGTTTTATTTGGCTATTTAAATATAAAAGTTCTTTTTTTCTTCTTTTCCTCAAAGCTCTTGCCAACCTGCTGTTACCTGTTAAAGATAAATGCAAACAATTGCTGTGTTACAACTAGTAGTCTGCAGACCTGGAGAGGACTTCAAAAGCATACCAAGTACATTGAAAAAATTCTTTACAAAAATATTTCGTTTTTCAACTTTGAGTTTAAGTAAGAAACCAGAGGAATCTAAGTTTGGTACGATCCTAGAAAACTGGAAATTTAATATTGTATCACTTAAAAGAAATAAAGCCAGTGTTTTTCTTATGTGGTCATACAAGAAATAATCAAATTAGAATATTGAGAAAGATATGTTCAAGTATTCTAAAGCCAGCAGGTTTTTATGTTTAATGTTATGATTTAATTTTCTCTATATACTCTTGCATATATTCAAAAGAATAATTAACACTTGATATAACTAAAAATGAAAGAAAAAATACTTTTGGGTTAAAAATGATATGTATTATTATCTGTCTTTACGTGTATAGTTTTATGAAATATATTGATATACATATATTCACTTCCTGATTTTTAAAACTAAGGTTGGTTTATAAAAGCTAAAATGTTCTAAAGAGACCAAATTTCTAAACTGATTACAAAATTATTCCCACAGTAATCTAAAGTGCAAAGTCTTAACATATTAATTACGTAACACTCCTTTATAGATGTTATAATAAAGTGGTACATATAAAAGGACAAGATATCAATTCTCCTATGTTGTTGTTGTTTAGTCACTGTGTCCAACTCTTTTGCAATCTGGACTATAAGCCTCCTGGCTCTTCTGTTCATGGAATTTCCCAGGCAAGAATAAAGAATACTAGAGTGGGCTGCCATTTCCTCCTCCAGGGGGTCTTCCTGACCCAGAGGCCAAACGGGCATCTCCTGCATTTGCAGGCAGATTCTTTACAACTGAGCCTCTAGGGAGGCCCTCAATTCCTTTTTTATGGTATGAAATTGTTGCCAACCCTCCCAAGTCTGTCTGCAACAAGTATCCTTCTCCCTGGTGTTACTTATATCTATAAAAGGAGACTGACTTGGGTTCAGAAGCAAAGGACAGATTTAATCTCTAATCAGAGTCAAGAGGTGCAAGCTCACACTCTAGGGCACACACAGCACACATTCTCCCAATAGGCCATGGTCAGGGCTGCTTTATAAGGATCTCACCAGTGGAAGTGCGGGGGTTCTCGCGGAGCTCATGCAGCTGTGCTTTTCATGCTCCAGATCTCTGTGCCAGGTGCCACGTCTCTGCACATAGCCCAGCCCATCACCACCAACCTGAATTGCTCTGTTGTGCTTGTGGCGTCTGCACATGGTCTGAGCTGAGGTGTCAGGTTAGCTGTTTCTTTCATAAAGGAACTCTGGCTTGAAGGGTCCAATGTGAGTTCTCTGCACCCATGAGCAAGTGAAACTAGACTAAACACACAGGAGAAGAAAAAGGTTAGACTTTATTTTATTGTTGTTGTTCATTCACTAAGTTGTGTGCAACTCTTTGTAACCCTATGGACTTAAGCATGCCAGGCTTCCTTGTCCTTCACTGTCTCCTAGTGTTTGCTCAGACTTATGTCCATTGAGTCAGTGATATCATCCAACCATCTCATCCTCTGTTGCCCCTTCTTCTCTTGCCCTCAATCTTTCTCAACATCAGGGTCTTTTCCAATGAGTCAACTCTTCACATCAGGTGGTCAGAGTATTGGAGCTTATTACCCAGATTCTGTTTTTATTTTCCAAGAATTGTTAATGGGCTGTGCTGGTGATGAAATGGTACAATATTTATAGAAATATATGACTAGATGTAAAGTCTTCATCCTCAGAACCATTTTGAAAGAAATAAGTAAGCAACATCTTTAGGAGATTTAGTTCACTTTAGTTTGCCTTTTTTAAAAAAAAGATATTAGTTGTCTACTAATAGGAAAAGGAGTACATGAAGGCTGTATATTGTCACCCTGCTTATTTAACTTATATAGAGAGTACATCATGAGAAACGCTGGGCTGGAAGAAGCACAAGCTGGAGTCAAGATTGCCGGGAGAAATATCAATAACCTCAGATATGCAGATGACACCACCCTTATGGCAGAAAGTGAAGAGGAACTAAAGAGCCTCTTGATGAAGGTGAAAGAGGAGAGTGAAAAATTTGGCTTAAAGCTCAGCATTCAGAAAATAAAGATCATGGCATCTGGTCCCATCACTTCGTGGGAAATAGATGGGGAAACAGTGGAAACAGTGTCAGACTTTATGTTTTGGGGCTCCAAAATCACTGGAGATGGTGATTGCAGCCATGAAATTAAAAGATGCTTACTCCTTGGAAGGAAAGTTATGACCAACCTAGACAGCATATTAAAAAGCAGACACATTACATTGCCTTCAAAGGTCCGTCTAGTCAAGGCTATGGTTTTTCCTGTGGTCATGTATGGATGTGAGAGTTGGACTGTGAAGAAGGCTGAGTGCTGAAGAATTGATGCTTTTGAACTGTGGTGTTGGAGAAGACTCTTGAGAGTCCCTTGGACTGCAAGGAGATCCAGCCAGTCCATTCTAAAGGAGATCAGTCCTGGGTGTTCATTGGAAGGAATGATGCTAAAGCTGAAACTCCAATACTTTGGCCACCTCATGCAAAGAGTTGACTCATTGGAAAAGATCCTGATGCTGAGAGGAATTGGGGGCAGGAAGAGAAGGGGACTAAAGAGGATGAGATGGCTGGATGGCATCACCAACTCGATGCACATGAGTCTGGGTAAACTCCGGGAGTTGGTGATGGACAGGGAGGCCTGGCATGCTGCAATTCATAGGGTTGCAAAGACTGAGCAACTGAACTGAACTGAATATCAGATATTAGTAAGTATTAGGTAGTATTTACATAAATTAAGAGGAATTTCCTTCTTCCCTTGTTATTCATGGAACAATTGATTGTGTGGCAGTAAATGGGCAATACTGAACTGATTATAAAACAATCACCATCAGATCAGATCAGATCAGATCAGTCGCTCAGTCGTGTCCGACTCTTTGCGACCCCATGAACCGCAGCACGCCAGGCCTCCCTGTCCATCACCAGCTCCCGGAGGTCACTCAGACTCGCATCCATCGAGTCAGTGATGCCATCCAGCCATCTCATCCTCTGTCGTCCCCTTCTCCTCCTGCCCTCAATCCCTCCCAGCATCAGAGTCTTCTCCAATGAGTCAACTCTTCGCATGAGGTGGCCAAAATACTGGAGTTTCAGCTTCGGCATCATTCCTTCTAAAGAAATACCAGGATTGATCTCCTTCAGAATGGACTGGTTGGATCTTCTCGCAGTCCAAGGGACTCTCAAGAGTCTTCTCCAACACCACAGTTCAAAAGCATCAATTCTTCGGCGCTCAGCCTTCTTCACAGTCCAGCTCTCACATCCATACATGACCACAGGAAAGACCATAGCCTTGACTAGGCGAACCTTTGTTGGCAAAGTGATGTCTCTGCTTTTGAATATGCTATCTAGGTTGGTCATAACTTTCCTTCCAAGGAGCAAGCGTCTGCAGTGAACAATCACCATAGCAAATAGCTATTTCAGAGATAAGTTGAGAAAATAGAAAAAAAAAAAAAGCACTTTAAGGTCATGGAAATTGACAAGATTTTCTTTTCAAAGAAACATTGTAGCTTGAATACTTTCATTCAAGTTGAAGTATGAATAGAAGTGTATGTAGTTCATTTTGGCTTTCATAACTGATATCAGTCAGTTCAGTTCAGTCGTGTCCGACTCTTTGTGACCCCATGAACTGAAGCACGTCAGGCCTCCCTGTCCATCACCAACTCCCAAAGTTTACCGAAACTCATGTCCATTGAGTTGGTGATGCCATCTAACCATCTCATCCTCTGCCATCCCATTCTCCTTCTGCTTTCAATCTCTCCCAACATCAGGGTCCTTTCAAATGTGTCAGCTCTTTGCATCAGGTGGCCAAAATATTGGAGTTTCAGCTTCAACATTAGTCCTTCCAATGAACACCCAGGACTGATTTCCTTTAGGATGGACTGGTTGAATCTCCTTGCATACATACACACTCAAAGACACACATATACACACACACAGTTTGATTAATTTACATGGAAAAAGAAGACTCTTTTTTTATTTAACTGTATGTGACAAAGCTTCCTCAAAACTCATTTAAACATCTCCCCCAAAACATTAACTTAATTTTTGATGATCAAATAACATATGCAATATTGACTTCTCTGCATTCTCCATGTTGAAGAGATAGTGATAGTTGTCCAGTTGTCTCCAACTCTTTGCAACCCTGTGGACCATAGCTCATCAGGCTTCTCTGTCCATGAAATTCTCCAGGCAAGAATACTGGAGTGGGTAGCCATTCCCTTCTCCAGGGAATCTTTCCAGTTCAGGGATTGAACGCTGGTCTCCTACACTGTAGGCAGATTCTTTACCACCTTATAAGAATGCTTTTATAGTCTATCCCATATGACCTCTCTAGCTTCATATTGTGTCAGTTGCCCAAACTTGGCCAACTAGGCCTATTGAACTACTTGCAAACCTCACACAAACCACTGCTTTGCACCTCCATATCATTGTATTCTCACCTAAAAATATCTCTCCCTGATAAAAACCCTCAGTGACTATCAACCCCCTCTGTGAAAATTATCTCCTAAATCCTGCTTTCTCTGCTCCTCAATCATTTTTCTCACCTGCCTTTTTACACCTATTATTTGAAAGTGCTCATATTATTAACATATTGGTGTTCCTCTCCTGTCAGTGAATCCCCTGGAATAGGAAATGTAGTTGGGCCTTGGTTTTACTGATGTTTGTTGAATTAATAACAACGGAATACATATAAACTGGAATGTTTAAATGCTTGCTAAAAACTAGAACCATTTTCTTTTTCTAAAATGAGATATTATACTATGAGAATACGAGTTTAAAAAAAAACAGCTGAAAAACTTCCAAGTTTACTCCTACATGGTGCAGAACTGATATCTAAAAATGGGAAAATGATGCATGTGATGGGAGGGTAAGAATTGTGGTGGTGGTGTGGATGTCAGAGAACTTGGGCTGAGCCTAAAGCCTCAACAAATACTTTCTGCACAAAATCCTACAGCTGCTTTCACAAGTAGAATCCAGAACCATATACTCCATTGTCATCATTAAAAGATATGAGTGCTATTTAAAACTGAAATAGTTTAATTATTTAGTAAAGGCATGATAAACTAAACAACATCTATCCTCATGTGACAAATATTAAACAAGCCTATCTCTCAATGTGCGTATTTCTGTTGTCTTAATTATACAGTTTACGATTTATCAGGAACTATGTTCTGAGTTACAAATGGCACCTCATCAACTGTGCATTTCATCTGCCATTCACCCATTATTTTTTGGTGACAGCACAATATCTACCTGTGGTAATTACAGGCTGATAATTTATTTTTAATATCTCAGCTAGTTTGGCTGTAATTTTAAAATAGATAACAGCACTGGGTCTTACAACAATGTGATTTTCCCCTTTATTAGATACAAAATGACTACCTTTTGTGAAACAGATAAATAGCAAAAAGAATTTTCTAAGAGACCTAAGCATATTAAAAAAAAAAAGACATTTAAAAAATCATTAGATTTTGAGTACTGAATATGTCATCTAATTTTTTCATGAATGCATCTTATTATTTCTTCCTTCTAAGTTCAGTATTATTTTTGCCTATCTTGTCAAATAAATGAAATTTTAAATAATGATAATTTTCTATAAAACTAAAATCAACCCATTTTAACTCCTACTGGCCTTTTAATTATTTTGGTTATCTTTATAATACATAATGGCTAGTGCTAATCAAGAGGAAAATGTAAAAATAAAGAGAAATGATCAGGTTAAACTGTTAAGTGTGTTTGTAAGAGGCATCAGCTTGTGATACTCTATTTTAAGGATGTTTTATGGGTACCATTAGCAGAAACAAAACATATTAAATAAATCAGAGTTAGATGGATTAGCTAGATGTATATTTTGTCTAGAGAATTAAACAAAATATAAAAAATATTCCAGCACTTTTCTGACTACATAGTACAATGAACATAACAGAGACTGAGTTGACCAGGCATCATCTTGAACATCTTCCTCTTAACCAATTTTTTTCTTGATCAGTACATTTATATCTTTAGTCAAGACCTCTCTCTACATCTCCAGAACATTTGTGTAAATGCCTGCTGACATCCTCACTTAGGTTTCAAAAGCATCTCCACTTACATAAACACGTCTAAATCAGTGATCCTTCTTCTCCTCTCTTAGTTAGTAAATGATAACCCCATCCACAGAACAGCTTGCGCCAAAAGCCAGACACTATATTGACATCTTCCTCTAAACCAATCATTGTATTATTAATTTTATTTTATAAATAATTTGCTCATTCTATTCTCTTATCTTTCTTTTTACTATCATCACTTTTATCCAAAACATGATATTCTCTCTACTTCAGTAACATTCTAATCATTTTTAGTTCTTAATTTTTACCCCTCTTCTATATATAAGTTTGACTATAAATTTTTAAAATTCAAATCTGATCATTTATACCCAAATATACTTTGGTAACTTCCAAACATCTTTAATATGGTTTCTAAAATCCCTATCAGAACTCACAAGATATTCAATTTAAAACCTACTTACACTCTAACCTTTACACTATCCATGTCTTTTTTCTATCCCTTGAATAACTCAAGTTCAGTGTCTTCTGTCACCAACCCCCGCTTCACCTAGACAAATTTCTACTAAATTTTTAAGTACCAGTTTTCATATTACTCTTTCAGGATCAGATCAGATCAGATCAGTCGCTCAGTCATGTCCGACTCTTTGCGACCCCATGAACTGCAGCACGCCAGGCCTCACTATCCATCACTAGCTCTCGGAGGTCACCCACACTCACATGCATTGAGTCAGTGATGCCATCCAGCCATCTCATCCTCTGTCGTCCCCTTCTCCTCCTGGCCTCAATCCCTCCCAGCATCAGAGTCTTCTCCAATGAGTCAACTCTTTGCATGAGGTGGCCAAAATACTGGGGTTCCAGCTTTAGCATCATTCCTTCCAAAGAAATCCCAGGGCTGATCTCCTTCAGAATGGACTGGTTGGATCTCCTTGCAGTCCAAGGGACTCTCAAGAGTCTTCTCCAACACCACAGTTCAAAAGCATCAATTCTTCGGCGCTCAGCCTTCTTCACAGTCCAGCTCTCACATCCATACATGACCACAGGAAAGACCATAGCCTTGACTAGGCGAAACTTTGTTGGCAAAGTGATGTCTCTGCTTTTGAATATGCTATCTAGGTTGGTCATAACTTTCCTTCCAAGGAGTAAGCATCTTTTAATTTCATGGCTGCAGTCACCATCTGCAGTGATTTTGGAGCCCAGAAAAATAAAGTCTGACACTGTTTCCACTGTTTCTCCATCTATTTCCCATGTAGTGATGGGACCGGATGCCATGATCTTCGTTTTCTGAATGTTGAGCTTTAAGCCAACCTTTTCACTCTCCACTTTCACTTTCATCAAGAGGCTTTTTAGTTCCTCTTCACTTTCTGCCATAAGGGTGGTATCATCTGCATATCTGAGGTTATTGATATTTCTCCCAGCAATCTTGATTCCAACTTGTGTTTCTTCCAGTCCAGCATTTCTCATGATGTACTCTGCATATAAGTTAAATAAACATGGTGACAATATACAGCTTTGACGTACTCCTTTTCCTACTTGGAACCAGTCTGTTTTTCCATATCCAGTTCTAACTGTTGCTTCCTGACCTGCATACAAATTTCTCAAGAGGCAGATCAGGTGGTCTGATATTCCCATCTCTTTCAGAATTGTCCACAGTTTCTTGTGATCTACACAGTCAAAGGCTTTGGCATAGTCAATAAAGCAGAAATAGATATTTTTCTGGAACTCTCTTGCTTTTTCCATGATCCAGCGGATGTTGGCAATTTGATCTCTGGTTCCTCTGCCTTTTCTAAATCCAGCTTGAACATCAGGAAGTTCACGGTTCACATATTGCTGAAGCCTGGCTTGGAGAATTTTGAGCATTACTTTACTACTGTGTGAGATGAGTGCAATTGTGCGGTAGTTTGAGCACTCTTTGGTATTGCCTTTCTTTGGGATTGGGATGAAAACTGACCTTTTCCAATCTTGTGGCCACTGCTGAATTTTCCAAATTTGCTGGCATATTGAGTAAGGACTTCCCTAAATATTCCAAACTATCTCTTTATTTTACTTTCCTCCTTTTCAGTGCTAAATACCTACCTCTTCTACTAGGTTGTCATTTTCATAATGACAGATAAATATTTTAGTCAACAATAAATAAAACAAAGCCTTGGTATTAAGCTTTCATGGCTCATTCAATTTCTACTTCTCCCACTTTGTGAGAATCTCTGGTCAGTGAACTTGGCAATGAGAACTTCAAACAGCTGACTGGCTAGAAAGATGGTTTAGTCCAATAACCATTTGCATGTGGACAACTCCTAATTCTTTTTAGTTCCAGATCCACATGTTTAGCTAGCCAATTCCTAGATATTCCAACTGGACATTTTCAGTGACTGAAAATCATATATATTAAACAAGTACAACTCTTAGAACTTGTGTGAAGGGTCACTTCTCTATACTCTTGTAATTTAGGGGTTCCATGTACTAAAAATACACTAGAAGTAAATTTGCTGAAGAACATGAACGACTCTAACTCAGGATTGGCACTCCACACCAGCACACAGAGCCGCTTCCCTGATGGCTCAGATGGTAAAGAATCTGCCTGCAATGCAGGAGACCTGGGTTCAATCCCTGGGTCAGGAAGACCCCATGGAGAAGGGAATGACAATCCGCTCCAGTATTCTTGCTGGAGAGTCCCATGGACAGAGGAAACTGGTGAGCTACAGTCCATGGGGTCACAAAGACTCAGATTTAACTGAGAAACTAACACACACACACCAACATGGAACACCCCATACACTTAAACATTTACTCTCATACTAACTAATTCTGTTTAGCCCCCAGGGAAATTTTTTTTCATGTCACTCACCCTGTGTCCTTGAAACCAAATGTGACTGCAACCAAATGTAATGGCAGTTTGAGGATTTTGCTGCTGCTGACATCTGAATGGAAACTACTTCAAAGGGGGAGCCCAGTTTTGAACAGTGGCAAAGAAAGAGCAAATAAACTAATTTGTCAGATTCTTCCTCTCAGCAAAATTTCAGGGCATTCCTTTTTAACAAAGAACTGTTCATCAGTGGTGTCAATTCTGTTACTTGTTTTCCTTCATCTTTCAGTCTGTAATTCTGGAATTACTCAAAGTTTATCATGGTATTCCCAAGGGTTGCACCTGTAGATTAAGAAAATTGACAGTGTTAAGAAATTCACATTATCCATTAATACATTAATTCCATAACTTAAGCCTTCTTACATAGGGTACCAGAAGACTGAAATTTTATTTCCTAGTTCTGTGATTATAATTTCTGAGATTTTCTTCAAAGCAGCACTTTTGATGAGTAGTAGAGTTGGTGAAACATGAAACCTATGCAGCTACAGAATTTATTTCCAAAGTCCACAGGATCAGAGAACTTGTCAGAGAATCAGCACTGTAGACCCCAGGAGGGGTGTGTGTGTGTGTGTGAAAAGCTGAACATGATTCATTCTTGTATAATTTAGCATGTTCTCTAACTGTGAGCATATTCTTTGAAGCTATTTGTCTGTATTTCCCTTCTTTATTTCAGGAAAGGACTTACCATAGATATTAAAGTTACTGGTTACCCTCATAGTATTGTATTGGCCAGGTCTTATAAATTGTAATATGTGTTATTGCACATGTTATTTATCTCAATTTTTAAAATTTCTACACTTACTTGTTACCTTTATGTTGTGTTACTCTATTATATATTTAGGGTCATATCTCTTTTCTCCTTCTTAATATTAAGGTTTTTCCTTTACTCTTTGATCAAAACTTTCATGGATTTTCCTATATGATACTCCTAAAACAATCCATTTTTCTATCCACAAATTCCACTAGGGAGAGAGATAGTTATTGTGTTGCTGAACTGTATTTAAAATTCTGTTTCATGAGTTCTTCTTCTAGATTATTTCTTTATATCATACTATATTTATTGTCTTTTCCTAAACTTTTAGAACTAACAACCAAAAAAGATGTCCTTTTCATTATAGGGGACTGGAATGCAAAAGTAGGAAGTCAAGAAACACCTGGAGTAACAGGCAAATTTGGCCTTGGAATACGGAATGAAGCAGGGCAAAGACTAATAGAGTTTTGCCAAGAAAATGCACTGGTCATAGCAAATACCCTCTTCCAAGAACACAAGAGAAGACTCTATACATGGACATCACCAGATGGTCAACACCGAAATCAGATCGATTATATTCTTTGCAGCCAAAGATGGAGAAGCTCTATACAATCAGCAAAGACAAGACCAGGAGCTGACTGTGGCTCAGACCATGAACTCCTTATTGCCAAATTCAGACTGAAACTGAAGAAAGTAGGGAAAACCACTAGACCATTCAGGTATGACCTAAATCAAATCCCTTATGATTATACAGTGGAAGTGAGAAATAGATTTAAGGGCCTAGATCTGATAGATAGAGTGCCTGATGAACTATGGAATGAGGTTCGTGACACTGTACAGGAGACAGGGATCAAGACCATCCCCATGGAAAAGAAATGCAAAAAAACAAAATGGCTGTCTGGGGAGGCCTTACAAATAGCTGTGAAAAGAAGAGAAGCAAAAAGCAAAGGAGAAAAAGAAAGATATAAACATCTGAATGCAGAGTTCCAAAGAATAGCAAGAAGAGATAAAAAAGCCTTCTTCAGCAATCAATGCAAAGAAATAGAGGAGAACAACAGAATGGGAAAGACTAGGGATCTCTTCAAGAAAATCAGAGATACCAAAGGAACATTTCATGCAAAGATGGGCTCGATAAAGGACAGAAATGGTATGGACCTAACAGAAGCAGAAGATATTAAGAAGAGGTGGCAAGAATACACAGAAGAACTGTACAAAAAAGAGCTTCACGACCCAGATAATCATGATGGTGTGATCACTGACCTAGAGCCAGACATCCTGGAATGTGAAGTCAAGTGGGCCTTAGAAAGCATCACTACGAACAAAGCTAGTGGAGGTGATGGAATTCCAGTGGAGCTATTCCAAGTCCTGAAAGATGATGCTGTGAAAGTGCTGCACTCAATATGCCAGCAAATTTGGAAAACTCAGCAGGGGCCACAAGATTGGAAAAGGTCAGTTTTCATCCCAATCCCAAAGAAAGGCAATGCCAAAGAATGCTCAAACTACCGCACAATTGCACTCATCTCACATGCTAGTAAAGTAATGCTCAAAATTCTCCAAGCCAGGCTTCAGCAATATGTGAACCGTGAACTTCCTGATGTTCAAGCTGGATTTAGAAAAGGCAGAGGAACCAGAGATCAAATTGCCAACATCTGCTGGATCATCGAAAAAGCAAGAGAGTTCCAGAAAAACATCTATTTCTGCTTTATTGACTATGCCAAAGCCTTTGACTGTGTAGATCACAATAAACTGTGGACAATTCTGAAAGAGATGGGAATATCAGACCACCTGATCTGCCTCTTGAGAAATTTGTATGCAGGTCAGGAAGCAACAGTTAGAACTGGATGTGCAACAACAGACTGGTTCCAAATAGGAAAAGGAGTACGTCAAGGCTGTATATTGTCACCATGTTTATTTAACTTCTATGCAGAGTACATCATGAGAAATGCTGGACTGGAAGAAACACAAGTTGGAATCAAGATTGCCGGGAGAAATATCAATAACCTCAGATATGCAGATGATACTACCCTTATGGCAGAAAGTGAAGAGGGGCTAAAAAGCCTCTTGATGAAAGTGAAAGTGGAGAGTGGAAAGGTTGGCTTAAAGCTCAACATTTAGAAAACGAAGATCATGGCATCTGGTCCCATCACTACATGGGAAATAGATGGAGAAACAGTGGAAACAGTGTCAGACTTTATTTTTCTGGGCTCCAAAATCACTGCAGATGGTGACTGCAGCCATGAAATTAAAAGATGCTTACTCCTTGGAAGGAAAGTTATGACCAACCTAGATAGCATATTCAAAAGCAGAGACATCACTTTGCCAACAAAGGTTCGCCTAGTCAAGGCTATGGTCTTTCCTGTGGTCATGTATGGATGTGAGAGCTGGACTGTGAAGAAGGCTGAGCGCCGAAGAATTGATGCTTTTGAACTGTGGTGTTGGAGAAGACTCTTGAGAGTCCCTTGGACTGCAAGGAGATCCAACCAGTCCATTCTGAAGGAGATCAGCCCTGGGATTTCTTTGGAAGGAATGATGCTAAAGCTGAAACTCCAGTACTTTGGCCACCTCATGCGAAGAGTTGACTCATTGGAGAAGACTCTGATGCTGGGAGGGATTGGGGGCAGGATGAGAAGGGGACGACAGAGGATGAGATGGCTGGATGGCATCACTGACTCGATGGATGTGAGTCTGAGTGACCTCCGGGAGTTGGTGATGGACAGGGAGGCCTGGCGTGCTGCGGTTCATGGGGTCACAAAGAGTCGGACACGACTGAGCAACTGATCTGATCTGATCTGATTTGAAACTTGAATTGAAATCCTTTGTTTATTTTTAATTTTTTTGTTGTTTAATTATAAAAAGAGATAAAAGCTACGATATCTGACTATGGATTAAACTAAATAAAAGTTTTCTACATATATTGTAGTTTTACTTTTGAGTTTCTGTTTAACAATAAAGCTGTAAAATTTTTCAGGCTCTTCAGAGTATTTTTTTATATTTTGTTAAATTTCCTAAGAGACCTTTAAATTTTTAACACATGATTTTTTTCCAGTGCCACATTTAAAGAAATAGAGTACAGAGAAGTCATTTTGCTAAAGGTCATACAGCCAGCTTATACCAAGCCTTTGCATTCCCAGGTCTTTGTAGCTTTCCTTCAACTGTAGAGTAACTCTTTATTTCTTTTAGCATTGATTCTTTGTAGTTATGTTTTGCCAGGTTTTAATTTTCCTAGTTAAATGCCTATTTTACTAACCGTATCTCCTACAATGTCAATATCATAATGATCTCTTATGAGTTTAATGTTGAAATAATTGATACTTTACAAAGCTAATATCTTTCCCCAGAACCATAGACACACACTTACTTATCGCAGTTTCATCCTTAGACCACCAAGTCTTTGCCAAAATTATCTCTATTTGCTTAAAAACAAACAGTAAACACCCTCCTCGCAGGTTTTATTTTCTCTTAGATGCTTCAGTAGCACTAATTCTTAACAGAGATCCTCTATTGAATTCTAAGATAATTTGTTAGATACCCAAGTGTGATCAGAATAAAACAATACCTAAAATATCAATCTTTAAGGTCTCCAAAAATAAGCCTTTTATCTAGTGGCACATACTTTGAAAATTCATTCAATGCCCTACACATTGTAAACATTTTCTGGCTTTCTTTGACAAAAGGGAAAACATTTATAGGACAATAAGTGTATTTCCATTCAGTATTTTTCCAAGTCATAGTTGAATTGTTTCATTGTTGTTGTTGTTATTTTTATATGCCTTCTGATAAATCCAACTGCAGAAGCTCCAACTGCACAGGAAACATGTCAGCTTTTTCACAGCTATTAGTATCAGTAGAAGCAATTGAGGCCTCTGGGAAAATAAGCCCATTCACTCCAAGCCTTCAGAGACAGATTTTTGAACAGACAGAGAAAAAGCCAGTTATGACATGGGAATAGAGGAGCACTAGATAATCATTTTTGTCTCTAAATTTACTCAATTTTGATAGAGGCTTTTCACTGTAGGGTGAAGAGAAAAATATTCTATAATACTACTCGTCATGTTAAATCCCAATTTTCTATTCACCTCTTAGAAAACTTGGTTCAGCGAGCATTTCCTGCCATTTACAAGAGCAGAGAGGCAAGTCCATGACATGAGAAAGCCTCCAAGAGAAAAGTGGCCCCAAACATAGAAAGAACTGAGTCAGGAACCCTTGGCACTCTGAGACCCCAGTAGGCAGATTGCCACATGCTTAGAAAGGAGAGAATGAAAAGATAGGGGGAACAAAGCACAATGGACTTTTTCAGTTATTTTGCAAGGGTTCTTACATGTTCTCATTCCTAGTTGAATAATGCATTCACCTTAGTACCCCATAAAGTGATAGTCGCTCAGTCGTGTCGGACTCTTTGTGACCCTATGGACTATACAGTTCATGTATTTCTCCAGGCCAGAATACTGGAGTGGGTAGCCTTTCTCTTCCTTCTCCAGGGGATCTTCCCAACTGAGGGATCAAACCCAAGTCTCCTGCATTGCAGGCAGATTCTTTACCAACTGAGCTATCAGGGAAGTCCCACATTCACCTTAGAATCTTTTAAATAAAATACCAGTGTCTGTGTCTCATCTCAGATATGTTAAATCAGGATCTTTGGAGATGAGGCTTAGCCATCAGTATTTTTAAAAGCTTTTCAGGTGGAACAAAAGTGCAACTCTGCTTAAGAATGCCTGAGCTCAGTTCTGGTCCTGTCACACTCAGAGATTTGTTCTTGATGGATTAAGTGCAACAAACAATAGTCAGCACTAGAAACTGAATAGTTGTGTCTCCACATCTCTTTAGTTTGCTATTGGTTTGTTTTAGAAAAGTAAACTTTGACTTGGAACTGCAGATCAAGGCTTTCTTAATTTTTCTAATATGAGTTTAGCTTTTTTCAATATTTTATCTGACTATACAGTACTTACATTTCATCCCTTTAAAACTATGTAATAGATCCATTTGGGGCATAACCTTTCAACATTCAGCTTTCTGACTATACTTTCCAGTATTTTCTGAAATCGAAACTATTAAGAGAGGATGCTGTTTTCTTGATTTCCAGTCACTCAGCTGTGTCTGACTCTTTGTGAACCCATGGACTGCAGCACACTGGGCTTTCCTGTCCTTAACCATCTTCCAGAGTTTGCTCAAACTCATGTCCATTGAGTTGTTGATCTCATCCAACCATCTCATCCTCTGTCATCCCCTTCTTTTCCTGCCTTCAATCTTTCCCAGCATCACGGTCTTTTCTAATGAATCAGCTGTTCACATCAGGTGGCCAGAGTATTGGAACTTCAGCTTCAGCATCAGTCCTTCCAATAAATATCTAGGGTTGATTTGCTCTTACATCTGTAAATTCACTAGTTAGAAAAGTTATGGACCAAATAGTGGACACTACAGGGTGGAGGACATATGTGTGAGATCTCAGGGTTGGTTTGAACTAAAAGTGGAAATCCAATGAGATAAGTATAAGTCAGTGTCCAAGGGGATTTGGCAAAGTCTAAAGATTAAAAACAATCCAAGTAGACGTTTGGTGGCAATGATCTAAGATAAAAGGATGAGGTACTGCAGCAGAAGAGCACAGAATGTCGAGAAAAATAATGGAGGAGTTAGGAGTATGATATCCGGAATCCAAATATAAAGTTTATAGTGGAAATAATCTGCATGCTTAGAAGATGCCAAGCTACCAGGGCCACAGAAGACAAACACTGGGTCTGGGAATTATTTCTAGAAGACAAGTGTTATTAAAATAGGTCTTTAGAGTTGGCAAAGAGAGAGATGTGGGGGTACAGAAACCACATTAATTAGAATAAAATTCTGAAGATTGAAAACTACCACTAAAAACATAGCTTTGATCTTTCAGTAGGTTTGGCCTTTTATGCAGCACTTAGTGTAGAACTTAAAAGCGCAATCTCTAGAGCCCAACCCCTGAATTTGAATTCCAGAAGTACTATTTAGTTAGGGTAACTTAACTCCTTTTTGGCATATTGCTTATCAGCAAAATCAGGGAAATTGCAACTTATCCCTTTTTATTCTTACATAAATAAAATTGTTGAATATAAGAATATCTGAGGATTAAAGTGGTACAAAGTCATAGTGCCCGATCTCCTGTTATCACCTTGAACATGTCCTGCATCTGTTCTTTCTTTAGGAATAACGACCAAAAATAAAAACGAGAAAACTTTTTAAAAAGTGCTACCAAGTTTGAAATTCACTAAGCTAATGTCCAGTTCAGGACTCTAAGAAATTAAAGATACTTTCGGTTGCTGTGGGCCTTTTATTTGCAGGCAGGGTCTCTAGGGAACATCTTCAGGTTTTGTTATTTCTTGGGGGAAAAACTGCAGGCTGTCGTCAGTGTCTAACTTTACCATAGACTTGTATACATCTTAGAGTAAACCCAGAAAGAATACTTTCAATAGAAGAACAATTCACTATCATGTTATTTTGCCCAAACTAAAAATAAAAAATCAAAATACAGTGGATAAGTAGTTAAAAAAAAAAGCCACTATAAAAGTTCCATTCTAGTCCTGACAGGATAACAACCTGCTATGAACATCCATTAGATCATCGAAAAAGCACAAGAGTTCCAGAAAAACATCTACTTCTGCTTTACTGACTACACCAAAGCCTTTGACTGTGTGGATCACGACAAACTGTGGAAAATTCTTAAAGAGATGGCAATACCAGACCACCTGAACTGCCTCCTGAGAATCTGTATGCAGGTCAAGAAGCATCAGTTAAAACTGAACATGGAACAACAGTTCAGTTCAGTTGCTGAGTCATGTCCCACTCTTTGTGACCCCATGGGCTACAGCACAGCAAGCCTCCCTTTCCATCATCAACTCCTGGAGTGTACTCAAACTCATGTCCATACAGTCAGAAATGCCATCCAACCATCTCATCCTCTGTCCTCCCCTTCTCCTCCCACCTTCAATTTTTCCCAGCATCAGGGTATTTTCAAATGAGTCAATTCTTCACATCAGATGGCCAAAGTACTAGAGTTTCAGCTTCAGTATCAGTCCTTCCAATGAATATGTAGGACTGATTTCCTTTAGGATGGACTGGTTGATTCTCCATGCAGTAGAGTCTTCTTCAACACCAGAGGTCAAAAGGGTCAATTTTTCGGTGCTCAATGTTTTTATAGTCCAACTCTCACATCCATACATAACTACTGGAAAAACCATAGCTTTGACTAGATGGACCTTTGTTGACAAAGTAATGTCTCTGCTTTTTAATATGCTGTTTAGATTGGTCATAAATTTTCTTCCAAGGAGGTAGTGTCTTTTAATTTCATGGCTGCAGTCACCATCTGCACTGATTTTGGAACCCCCAAAATAAATTCTCTCACTGTTTCCATTATTTCCCCATCTATTTGTGATGGGAGTGGATGCCATGATCTTCGTTTTCTGAATGTTGAGCTTTAAGCCAACTTTTTCACTCTCCTCTTTCACTTTCATCAAGAGGCTTTTTATTTCCTTTTTATTTCCTCTTCACTTTCTGCCATAAGGGTGGTGTCATCTGCATATCTGAAGTTATTGATATTTCTCCCAGCAATCTTGATTCCAGCTTGTGCTTCTTCCAGTTCAGCGTTTCTCATGATGTACTCTGCATATAAGTTAAATAAGCAGGGTGACAATATACAGCCTTGACGTACTCCTTTCTCGATTTGGAACCAGTCTATGGTTCTATGTCCAGTACTAACTGTAGCTTCCTGACCTGCATACAGGTTTCTCAAGAGGCAGGTCAGGTGGTCTGGTATTCCCATCTCTTTCAGAATTTTCCACAGTTTATTGTGATCCACACAGTCAAAGGCTTTGACATAGTCAATAAAGCAGAGGTAGATGTTTTTCTGGAACTCTTTAGCTTTTTTAATGATCCAACGTATGTTGGCAATTTGATCTTTGGTTCTTCTGCCTTTTCTAAATCCAGTTTGAACATCTGGAAGTTCATTGTTCATGTACTGTTGAAGCCTGGCTTGGAGAATTTTGAGCATTACTTTACTAGCATGTGAGATGATAGCAATTGTGCAGAAGTTTGAGCATTCTTTGGCATTGTGTTTCTTTGGGATTGGAATGAAAACTGACCTTTTCCAGTCCTGAGTTTTCCAAATTTGCTGGCATATTGACTGCAGATCTTTCACAACATCATTTTTTAGGATTTGAAATAGCTCAATTGGAAACCCATCACCTCCATTAGCTTTGTTCGTAGTGATGCTTCCTAAGGCCCATTTGACCTTGCATTTTGGGATGTCTGGTTCTAAGTGATCATACCAATGTGATTATCTGGGTCGGGAAGATCTTTTTTGCATAGTTCTTCTGTGTATTCTTGGATTCCAAATTGGGAAAAGAATACGTCAAGGCTGTATATCTGTCATCCTGCTTATTTAACTTATATGCAGAATACATCATGCAAAATTCCAGAGTGGATGAAGCACAAGCTGGAATCAAGATTGCCAGGAGAAATATCAATAACTTCACATATGCAAATGAAACCATCCTTATGGCAGAAAGTGAAGAACTAAAGAGCTTCTTGATGAAAGTGAAAGAGGAGAGTGAAAAAGTTGGCTTAAAAATCAACATTCAAAAAACTAAGATCATGGTATCTGGTCCCATCACTTTATCACAAATATTTGGGGAAATAATGAAATCAGTCTGAGACTTTTTTTTGGTGGGGGGAGGGGGCTCCAAAACTGCTGATGGTGACTGCAGCTATGAAATTAAAAGATGCTTCTTCCTTAGAGGAAAAGCTATGACCAACCTAGACAGCATATTTAAAAGCAGAGATATTACTTTATCAACAAAGGTCCGTTAGTCAAAGCAATGGTGGTTTTTCCAGTAGTCACGTATGGGTGTGAGAGTTGGACTATAGAGAAAGCTGAGTGACAAAGAATTGATGTTTTTGACCTGTGGTGTTGGAGAAGACTCTTGAGAGTCCCTTGGACTGCAAGGAGATCCAGCCAGTCAATCCTGAAGGAAATCAGTCCTGAATATTCATTGGAAGGATCGATGTTGATGCTGAAATTTCAATTCTCTGGCCACCTGATGTAAAGAGCTGACTCATTGGAAAAGACCCTTATGCTAGGAAAGATTGAAGGTGGGAGGAGAATGGAGCAACAGAGGATGAGATGGTTGGATGGCATCACTGACTCGAGGGACATGAGTTTGAGTAAACTTCAGGAGCTGGTGATGGACAGGCAGGCCTGGTGTGCTACAGTCCATAGGGTTGAAAAGAGTAGGACATGACTGAATGATTGAATTGACTGATGAGACTAAATAGGTCATAGCCCTTTTCTCTAAACTTTGTTGTTTAGTCACTAAGTCGTGTCTGACTCTTTGCCACCTCATGGACTGCAGCACGCCAGGCTTCCCTGTGCATCATCAACTTCAGGAGCTTATTCAAACTCCTGTCCATTGAGTCGGTGATGCCATCCAACCATCTCATCCTCTGTCTTCCCCTTGTCCTCCCACCTTCAATCTTTCCCAGCATCAGGGTCTTTAGAAATAAGTCGGTTCTTTGCATCAAGTGGCCAACGTACTGGAGTCTCAGCTTCAGCATCAGTCCTTTCAATGAATATTCAGGGTTGATTTCCTATAGGATTGACTGGTTTGACCTCCTTGCTATTCAAAGGACTCTCAAGAGTCTTTTGAGAGCACCACAATTTGAAACCATCAATACTTCAGCAATCAGCTTTCTTTATGGTCCAACTCTCACATCCATACATTGCTACTGGAAAAAAAAATAAATTACCTCATTTGCAAAAGGAGATGTAGTTTATGCTAGATCTCAGTTATCCTTCCTGGGTTCAAAGTTCCATTCCCCTATATAGAAAATTATTTCCCAATAAATTCTTATCTCACTCAAAATTTTTAATTTTTACAGTATCTTCAATATCAGAAACATGGAAGTGACTTTCTATTATGATAATAAATTCTACAGTTTATTCATCAGTCACACTTGATGATCAGAGCTACAGGCAGAACATTCTGTTCTCCAAACTCAAATGGCCTATATCACCCTGTACAGAACTACTTTCAGTGGGAAATTATCATCCATTTTTCACAGGCACTGGGGCCTTTTTTCTTAAAATCTGAGAATAAAATTTAGAGAATCTAGCCATAGATTGTAAATTTTCAAAACTTCATATTTTCCTCATGCCTCAACGTCTCCACAAACAGGCTATATGTACCCATCCAGGTGACTAGGTCCACCAGTGTGATAAGGCTGGTCCCTGCCACAAGTCCCCCTTTGTGCCCTCCCCTGACTATGACCCAGTGACATCCAATCACCCATGAAATTCCTTCACTGTTTTTGCTTGTACTCTCCACCTTGACCCTGCCCTCCATTACAATACTTGCCAAGGGGTCCCCACTCTCTCTCAGCTCTCTGGGAGCTCCTTCTCTCGGTCTCCCTGTGTGACACCCTATGTCTCTCTCTTCTGGGACCTGTGAGCATAATAAATTCCTTTCACTTTCATAGCCCTCTGTGGTGTTACTCCATGTTTGCACAAGATTGATCAAATAAAAACCGTTATGTTACTTAAAGTAGCATAATTATTCCTCATAACACAGATTCTCCCCTCGCCAGCATCATCAGGGAGCTGGGTCCAGCTGGTCAACATCCCCTTTCTTCATCCCTTTCCCGTGGGCTCCTCTGTCTGTTTAGCCCATGCCCCCATTCCACGGTGTCCAGTTTTCTGGTGGCCCAAGAAATAAGGGAAAGTGACATTGGTCGCATTGACCAGGCTGGCTTCAAGATTAATATCTACAGAATCTATTTCACTCTGTAAAAGATTATTCTTTCTTGCATGATTATTGTAAAGTATTATGCTAAATAATTTTTTTTCTACCTGGTTAGTGCTCCAATTAGAAAAGAAAAATATAAACTTTGGCCTGCCACATAAAGCACAGGATGTAATCATTTACCTATTTATTTTTGTTAGAACACAATAACTAATGAAATAGTCTTATTTATCCCCTTGTGCATCATGCCATAAGTGAACCACAATAGTGCAAATTCCAAGGAGTCTTAGATAAACCTGCTACTGCTGCTGCTAAGTCGCTTCAGTCGTGTCCGACTCTGTGCAACCCCATAGATGGAAGTCCACCAGGCTCCGCCGTCCCTGGGATTCTCCAGGCAAGAACACTGGAGTGGGTTGCCATTTCCTTCTCCAATGCATGAAAGTGAAGAGTGAAAGTGAAGTCGCTCAGTCGTGTCCGACTCTAGCGACCCCATGGATTGCAGCCTACCAGGCTCCTCCATCCATGGGATTTTCCAGGCAAAAGTACTGGAGTGGGATGCCATTGCCTTCTAGAAACATGAAAAACAACTTATGATTTTAATACTTCAGTGGTTAGATTGTGATTTTTCTCCATTACTAAAATACCATAGTATTTAGGCAGAAATTACTCCTGTAATTTTAATATATTGACATTCTGAGCTCATTAAGAAAATGCTTTGTACTCTGAAATCATGTTTTTATCAAAAATAAATGCACAAATATAATAATATAAGAGCAAAACCTTAGGGCACATTTAGATGTGAAGAGTTATTTAATAGTGCTTCGGAGTTCAGTGTTAACATGTTTTGCTTCCTTCTATGAGAAAATATGGAAGAAAAGTGGGCAAATAAACAGTTGTTTATCTTTAAAAAAAAAAACAGAAGGGGAAAAGGCTAGAAGTTCATTTTAGAAGGAATAGCATTTTTTAGTATACCTTGTCTTATCTTACGAAAAGTCACTACTAGAAAGATGTTTTATAACAAGCCATATTCTGTAGTCTTCATTTAATCTAATAAACTAGATTAACCCCTTTATTCACTCAACATTTATAAAGCATCTGCTAATATATGCCTGGTATTATCTTTTATCTAACACTTTCAGTTCAGTTCAGTTCAGTTCAGTCACTCAGTCGTGTCCGACTCTTTGAGACCCCATGAACTGCAGCATGCCAGGCCTCCCTGTCCATCACCAACTCCCGTAGGTAACTCAGACTCACGGCCATTGAGTCAGTGATGCCATCCAGCCATCTCATCCTCTGTCGTCCCCTTCTCCTCCTGCCCCCAATCCCTCCCAGCATCAGAGTCTTTTCCAATGAGTCAACTCTTCCCATGAGGTGGCCAAAGTACTGGAGTTTCAGCTTTAGCATCATTCCTTCCAAAGAAATCCCAGGGCTGATCTCCTTCAGAATGGACTGGTTGGATCTCCTTGCAGTCAAGGGACTCTCAAGAGTCTTCTCCAACACCACAGTTCAAAAGCATCAATTCTTTGGCACTCAGCCTTCTTCGCAGTCCAACTCACATCCATACATGACCACAGGAAAAACCATAGCCTTGACTAGATGAAGCTTTGTTGGCAAAGTAATGTCTCTGCTTTTGAATATGCTGTCTAAGTTGGTCATAACTTTTCTTCCAAGGAGTGAACGATTTTTAATTTCATGGCTGCAGTCACCATCTGCACTGATTTTGGAGCCCCGCAAAATAAAGTCTGACACTGTTTCTACTGTTCCCCCATATATTTCACATGAAGTGATGGGACCAGAGGCCATGATCTTCGTTTTCTGAATGCTGAGCTTTAAGCCAACTTTTTCATTCTCCACTTCAACTTTCATCAAGAGGCTTTTTAGTTCTTCTTCACTTTCTGCCATAAGGGTGGTGTCATCTGCATATCTGAGGTTATTGATATTTCTCCTGGCAATCTTGATTCCAGCTTATGCTTCTTCCAGCCCAGTGTTTCTCTTGATGTACTCTCTATATAAGTTAAATAAGCAGGGTGACAATATACAGCCTTGACATGCTCCTTTTCCTATTTGGAACCAGTCTGTTGTTCCACGTGTTGTTCTAACACTTAGTGATGTATTATTTTGCCTCAAGCTGTTGACTGGGGCTAACCCAAATAATTGGAGATTGATGGATAAATCCAAATTTCAATCAGTAATTTTGAAATGAGGTAAAAGATCAAGCACGTATAGAGGCCTGTTAGCACGATTTTTTCCAGATGGGCAAACTGACAGAATCCAATCAGATAGACCCCAAAAAGTCTGCCATTGCCTGTCAAAGTCTTCCTATTGAATATGGGACAAAGCTACATACACAGTCTTCATTTTAAGCTCAAATTGCTTCTTTCAAATCATATATTTGGGGAGAAAAACAGGGAATGATTCATCTACTTCAAATCACTTTTCCCACCCACTTGTAAAAATGCACAGTTTTGCAAAATATTCCTCTGTAATCTTTTCCTTTTCTTTTATTCTATAGCTATATGCACCCCTTTCTTATACACTTACTGCTATGCACTACTTTGTATTTCAAATGGCTCTTCATCCTAGGAACTATTCCATTTTTGTAAGATGAATTTTCAATTGCTATTCTGAACTGTTATGTGTTTATTTTTTATTATATGTCTCAGATATATTTAAGTTATGGGAAGGATTCGTAGTGAGGCATATATAATTTAGTTTTGCTCCAACTACAAGCTCTATTTTATAAATATGGTAACCGAGAATCAGTGATCAAAGAAACCATAGGACCAGCTCATCAATGTTAGTAAATTCCAGATAGGAATCAGAATCAAAATAACCTTACCTAGAATCTAATGATTTCCCTTTACCTCTTGATACTTCTTCCACATTATGGTGGATATGTGAAAACCACAAAGAAGAAGATGGTGTCTAGAGATGAGAAAGAAACCCAGACAGAATGGCAATGAGTGCTTTGAATCTTCTAGCAGCATAAGCCATCCCAGACCAGGGTTCCTGCTGACCAGGAGTAAAAGATCAAAAACATCCTACCTTTTTTGTCCTGCAGGGTCATAAGATTATTCCACAAGAGGACCTATGTTTCTTTTCAAACGTGTGTGTGTGTGTGTGTGTGTGTGTGTGTGTGTGTGCATCTGTGTGTTTGTGTGAGTCACTCAGTTGTGTCCAACTCTTTGTGACCCCATGGACCATAGCCCGCCAGGCTCTTTTGTCCATGGAATTCTCCAGGCAATACACTGGAGTGGGTTGCTATTTTCTTCTCTAGGGGATCTTCCCAAACCAGGGATCAAACCCAGGTCTCCTGCATTGCAGGCAGATTCTTTACTGTCTGAGTTACCAAGAAAGCCCTCAGGCATATGGGTTATTCTAATTCAACCTCTGCTGGGGCTTTGGATAGTAGCCAATTCTCAAAGTACTGGAGCTTTTAGAAACCTGAAAATCCCATTGCCAGTTTGATGATTTGGCAAGTTCTGAATGAGAACTGGCTCCTTCCTGACAATTTACCAATCACGTAAACTAACAGCACACCTTATGCTAAAAGTAGGACAATAAAAAATAAATGAGCAAATAAATTACCAAGACCAGATTATGTTTACTGGAAATATATGCTATCACTACGAATATGTTTTTTTAAAAAAAGATTTACAACCACTTTGTATCTTTTAGAAAATTCCAAGGAAATATAATGATGCAAAATCAAATTTAACACTGTTTTGCTTTCAATAATTTTATTTATTTTCAAACTATAGCTTTAATTTTTTAAATAGTATGTTTTATGCTATAATTTTGTTTTACAATATTCTTATCTGTGAACAAAGATGTTATTCATTGACAATAAAATAAAGTGATGCAGGTCAGGAAGCAACAGTTAGAACTGGATGTGCAACAACAGACTGGTTCCAAATAGGAAAAGGAGTACGTCAAGGCTGTATATTGTCACCCTGCTTATTTAACTTACGTGCAAAATACATCATGAGTAACGCTGGACTGGAAGAAGCACAAGCTGGAGTCAAGATTGCAAGGAGAAATATCAATAACCTCAGATATGCAGATGATACCATCCTTATGGCAGAAAGTGAAGAGGAACTAAAAAGCTTCTTGATGAAAGTGAAAATGGAGAGTGAAAATGTTGGCTTAAAGCTCAGCATTCAGAAAATGAAGATCATGGCATCCGGTCCCATCACTTTATGGGAAATAGATGGAGAAACAGTGGAAACAGTGTCAGACTTTATTTTAGGGGGCTCCAAAATCACTGCAGATGGTGACTGCAGCCATGAAATTAAAAGACGCTTACTCCTTGGAAGGAAAGTTATGACCAACCTAGATAGCATATTCAAAAGCAGAGACATCACTTTGCCAACAAAGGTTCGTCTAGTCAAGGCTATGGTCTTTCCTGTGGTCATGTATGGATGTGAGAGCTGGACTGTGAAGAAGGCTGAGCGCTGAAGAATTGATGTTTTTGAACTGTGGTGTTGGAGAAGACTCTTGAGAGTCCCTTGGACTGCAAGGAGATCCAATCAGTCCATTGTGAAGGAGATCAGCCCTGGGATTTCTTTGGAAGGAATGATGCTAAAGTTGAAACTCCAGTACTTTGGCCACCTCATGTGAAGAGTTGACTCACTGGAAAAGATTTTGATGCTGGGAGGGATTGGGGGCAGGAGGAGAAGGGGACGACAGAGGATGAGATGGCTGGATGGCATCACTGACTCGATGGCCGTGAGTCTGAGTGACCTCCAGGAGTTGGTGATGGACAGGGAGGCCTGCCATGCTACGATTCATGGGGTCACAAAGAGTTGGACACGACTGAGCGACTGAACTGAAAATAAAGTGAAATAGAGAAAGATTTTTTAGTCATAACTATTATAGTTATCCAAAGAAAGTGCAATTTAAATTTTAAGTTGAAATATTTTTGTCTGTGAATTACTAACAGTCACTATTTTGCAGAGTTGATGCTACATTACAGATGTAGGAATAATAAGAGATGGTTGAGCCATGTTAGCAAAGTTCGGTTTTAGTTCTGGAGTGAGACTACCTTCCGTTGAATTCCAGCTCTAAGCTGTGGTACATATACACAATGGAATATTACTCAGCCATTAAAAAGAATATATTTGAATCAGTTCTAATGAGGTGGATGAAACTGGAGCCTATTATACAGAGTGAAGTAAGCCAGAAAGAAAAACACAAATACAGTATACTAACGCATATATATGGAATTTAGAAAGATGGTACCAATAACCCTGTATACGAGACAGCAAAAGAGACACTGATGTATAGAACAGTCTTTTGGACTCTGGGAGAGGGAGAGGGTGGGATGATTTGGGAGAATAGCATTGAAATATGTATAATATCATATATGAAACGAGTCGCCAGTCCAGGTTCGATGCCTGATAACGGATGCCTGGGGCTGGTGCACTGGGATGACCCAGAGGGATGGTATGGGGAGGGAGGAGGGAGGAGGGTTCAGGATGAGGAACACATGTATACCTGTGGCAGATTCATTCTGATACATGGCAAAACCAATACAATATTGTAAAGTTAAATAAAATAAAAATAAAATTTAAAAAAAGAAAGCAATTAATTTGACCTTTTTAAACTTCAGTTTTACAGCTGATAAAGCTGTAACATGCCAGTTCTCTCTTCTAAGACTATTATGAGGATTTAATGAGGATTATCCATGCAAAACCTTAAGCCCAGCACTTCTTTAGGTATGCACTACTATTAATTTCCTAACACCTCTTGGTCAACTTGTTTCTTTTCCAGATTCATCAGTCAGCATTATCATTCACCTACTAACCTGACAATGACTAAAAGTATCCACTCTAAATAAGAGAGAATGTTAATCTGAGTTTTTAGGTACCCTGCGATATGGTATTACAGGGTTTTCCTAGTGGCTCAGTGGTAAAGAATCCATCTGCCAATGCAGAAGAAGCAGGTTCCATCTGGCTCCGGAAGATCCCCTGGAGTAGGAAATGGCAACCCACTCCAGTCTTCTTGCCTGGGAAATCCCATGGACAGAGGAGCCTGGTAAGCTACAGTTCTTACAGTTGCAAAAGAGTCAGACATAACTTAACAACTCAACAACAACAATAGTGGTATTACAGCACATCGTCTGTTCTTTAGACTTCAGCAGAATATCTCTGTTTTATTTTTTCCTAACAAGGAACACTGACGTATAATAAAAATAAATATTACCCAACTATAGCAATTTATCAGTGATTTCAATTATGTGATTTGTAGTTTCAGATAAATTACAATGTATAGAAATTATGAAACTTATAAAACATAAATATAACAAATATTGTAAATTACTCACCTTTGTTTCATATCATGTTCATTTAAGAAAAAGAAAGGAAAGGAAAGGAATAATGGGGAAGAGAAGTGGGAGATTAAATTAAAAATAAACTATGATAGATTAAAAAGAGAGTGGGGGAGAAAGAGAAATGGAAGAGAAAAAATAGATGTGGAGGATCTTTAAGGGAGAACCATGTTTGAGCAGAAAAAGATAAACATTACTGCCAGAAAAAATCATAATGCTTTCAGGTACCCAAGCCAGGGCAGGTATACAGATACAAGAGGAGCTATAGGTCTTCCTACCCTGGTCCATCAAAGAAGCCTGGCATCTTTCGCATGTTACCCATGAACTTCTCCTGACTCTAGGCCAAATTCCTTCAATTTCCAAGTCCAGGCATGTTTCTTGAGATTCCTTTGTTTCCTGTTTGCCCAATTGCTCATTTGCTATCCATTGATGATCATCCATCAAGCTAAGGAGTCAAACAGACTCTCTCTGTCTTTTATTTGTTATAACCCTGAGGATTATAACACCGTAAGCCACTCCACTGCTTCTGCCACCACCAGGATGATAAAACTGATTCTTAAGGGAACACCTTACAATTATTAGCTTTTTCTCGTCTATGCAACCTACTGAGAGCATTAGGTTCATACCAGGACCTTTCTATCATCAGTGAATCTGTAGATCATTAAAGTAGGACCACCCTCAATGACTGAATCTTTGTTTCTGAAAACTCCCAATAGTACTAGAATATAGTTCAAGACTTCAGTATTGTACAGACTTGAAACTGCTGGGAGGAGGAAATATGAAGAGTAGGCATATAAGAATAAAACTCCCTTAAGCTGGCAAAAATGGTTGACATTTTAACTGAATCTTGCAAATATTTTCTCCTGGTCTGTTGTCAACCTTTTAACTTTGTTTATGGAATTTTCAGCTATTCACAACCAGCCTTTAATTTTAATATCACAAAAGTGCCAGATTAGGGGTAAAAATAACCACAATCTTTGCAATTTGTTTGGTTTTGTAACAAATGGCCCATGAGCTTTTAGAATTCAGTTTATCACTCTCCACAGCCCAATAGGATCCTGGCCTCTCTGAGATTGTAGGTACTAGTAATCAGGTTTTTAACAGCTTTTGCATAAAATCAATCACATAGAAGGCTGAGTTATAGTCACACAGATGTAGAAAACATAGTTAGGATTACCAAATGGTAAAGGGGAAGAGGGATAAATTGGGAATTTGGGATTAACAAATACACACTACTATATATAAAATAAACAACAAGGACCTACTCTATACCATAGGAAACTATAGTTAATATCTTGTAGTAACCTATAACGGACAAGAATCTAAGAAGAATATATACAAGAAAGTGAAAGTGTTAGCCGCTCAGTTCTATGACACTCTTTGCCACCCCATGGACTGTAGCCTGCCAGGCTCTTCTGTCCATGGAATTTTCCAGACAAGAATACTGGAGTGGGTTGCCGTTCCCTTTTCCAGGGTATGTTCTCAACCCAGGGATTGGACCTGGGTCTCCTGCATTGCAGGTAGGTTCTTTACCAGCTGAACCACCAGGGAAGCCATATATATTTATATTTATATATATAACTGAATCACTTTGCTGAACACCTGAATCAGTGTAAATTAACTACACAATTTTTTTTAAATTGATGTTTGTCAGAAACTAATACAATTCTATAAAGCAATTATGCTTCAATTTAAAATTAAATAAATTTAAAAGTAAAAATAAAAAGAAGAGTAAGCATGGATTTTTATCAACTATTTTTCCAAGTAAGGTATTTTCTTTTTAAGGGTGCATATTTGTCATTTAATTCTCCTATTCACTGGCATTCACAGCTATAGGCAAAGTCTCAAATACTTAACAGTCCTCCTGGGCTCTCCAGGATCTATCTGGCCACCCACTGGCTTCCCAGACCATCTCAGAGATCCACATCCATCTTTGTTCTTCATTTCTGCTCAAGGTCTGTTCACTATACCCATCACATGAAAATTCTTCCCACATTTTGCCACATTCTCCAGAGACCTATTTAAATATCACTTTTTATCGAGTTAAAATATCATTTATCCTAGCTATCCCTGCCCAGATTAGACAGGCTTTCTTTATGATATGTTCTGATAGCACCATCTACTTTTCCTTCATAGCATTTAGCACAGAGTTGTATGTTCATGTGTGGACATGAGAGATTATTTGTTAAAGATAAGTTCCAGGAAGAAATAAATCAAGTCTGAAATCTCCCTTGTCGTACTCTTTCTTTCTTGGGTATAATTCACATGTGTGGTAGGTAGATGCTAAGAATAACTATACTATGACTAGAAGAGAAGCATTGCTCTCACTTTGAATTCCTTTTAAATGATTATTTAGCACCAAACAATAAATAACACAATCTTAGCAAAGACAGAGTTTTAAAACTAAACTTCAAATAGCTTAACAAAAAATTCACTTATGTATTTTATCCTAACTAAAAAATCTAAGTTACATACATGAAACTAATCTAAGATCTATCTTTTCTCTGCACTTAGAGATTGATTGGCCCAGATACAAAATACACTCCTTATGAAAATGGCTTTAACTGTCTTGAAATGGCAAAGAAATCAGTTTTCATTAATACAGGATCCTCCCTTCTAGTGATAAGATCCATGTTAAAAAAGGATCCCCTCAATTTCTAGCAGTAGGTAAAATTAGTTTGGACTTTCTATTGAAAGAAATTATGCAAACTTCTATTTTTTCCTGTTGTTTCCACCATATCCCTAGGTGTATCCTGTCACCTGATACCAAAAGTTATAATTTGTGTTGATTGATTGATTGATTTGTCTCTTGATTGTCAGTAAAACATGATAGAGGCTGGAGAACTGAGATGTTGAGCCTCAAGTGTGGATTTCTGCAGGAAAATTAAAGTTTTAAGTGTTTAAAGATTGAACTTGACATTAGGAATTGTGAAGTCATATGCCATTCTGTAGGCCCCGAGAAAATGACAAAAACATGTATATGATGCAATTTTTGAGCTATTATTACCATGTATCTTTTGTTTTTCTACTGTCATGAAGCAAACTGAACATCTGATGGTTTGAGCCAACTGGCACAACTTGCAATGATGTAATTAAATTTTTATTGATATTCTGTCTGTCATGGTTCAAAAGATTCAGACATCATATAAGGAAACATCATATAACATCATATAGTTACAAGTAAACAGGAAAATACGAACTACACACACACACATTTGAAAATATGACAGGCCATTTGTTTTATTTAAATGTTGCTATATCCAAATAAAGGGCTTCCCAGGTGACTCAGTGGCAAAGAATCCACCTGCCAGTGCAGGAGACACAGAAGACACAGATTCAATATCTGGATGGGGAAGAGCTTCTGGAGAAAGAAATGGCACCCACTCCAGCATTCATGGCTGGGAAATCCCATGGACAGAGAAGACTGGTGGGCTACAGTCCATGGGATCACAAAGAGTTGACACAACTGTGTAACTGAGCATGCATGCACATACCCAAGGAAAACAGAACATTAATCGAATAATCTATCTTGCCTACTTCAGAAATGTTACTTTATTTTTGGGCTTAGCTGTAACATTTTCAGAAGACTGATTATACTTTTAGATAATTAAAAAAGGATGTGAAAGACATTTAATTTAGAATACTCTTGTCTTAAATATCCAGACATAACATCTATCACAGTGTGAGTAGCTCAGCACTATTTGGGGCTAAAAAGAGTCAAGATAAATAATTCTAAAATCTGTCCACATCACATACAAGTGCCTATAACCTGTTTGGATGTTGCACTTCCATGAACAGATAATTATTTTTAATAGAAGCGGCTCCGTAGTGAGCTGACAATTGTGACAGCAGCGCTCCAACAACCTGCCCTCAAATTCATGTTAGATTTCTGTATGAGCAGGATTTCCCTCTTTGAGGATTTAATATTTGGTTCAGGTACTGAAGCTATAGGTTTTGTTGTAACTTTTGTTTCATATTCTGCATGAATCTAGTCATAAGAGGTTTCATTTAAAAAAAAAAAAAAAAAGCCTAAAAGAAGACAGTGGTTTAACTAACATACATATGAGATAATTTTATTCAGATCATTATAAATCCTGCCTTAAATAACAAAAGGATCAATCACAACAGACTATATTTGCTGACTGTGGTTGATATTCATTTCTTTTTGTCATCTTTGTTTTCTCATCATACACTTTTGGATCTAAATTCTGAAGTACGGTGAAGTGTTTAATGATGTAGGTTAAGAATACATATATTTATCAGTAAATACACAGAAAATCTGGCTGGCTACCTTCCCTGAGGCTATAGTAGGGAAGGAGAGAACATCTCAAAGGAAATACAGCAACCTGTTGCATCCTGCAGCTATCTGAAACTCCTCATCCTCTTTTTTTTTTCCAAACAGAAATGCTGCAGCGAAAACAAGGATACACATTCAACCCACCTGGACCTTTCTGGAAACTGTGCACAAAACAAAAAGATCTGTTTATGTACCTGCTCAGAACTTTCCTGATGGTTCAAAGGGTAAAGAGTCTGTCCATAATGCAAGACACCTGGGTTTGATCCCTGGGTCAGGAAGATTCCCTGGAGATGGCAACCACTCTGGTATTCTTGCCTGGAGAATTCCGTGGACAGAAGAGCTGGGTGGGCTACAGACCACGGGGCTGCAAAGAGTTGAACACAGCTGAGCGACTAACATTTTCACTTTCAAGTACATGCTCAACACTAGAAAAACCACTTTGATGTTTACCCGTGATGTGGGGGTTAGTAAGTTTTTACTCTAGTGAATCAGACTTTGCTTGGGCATGATTATAATATCCTCTGTGAGAGTCTATACATCCTATACTATCATCATACAGAGAAAAACTAGAACCCTGTGACAAGCAACAATTGATTGAATTCTTTCAAACCTAGACTCTCAAAAAATTAAAACAGGAAAGGAAGTAATCATTTGAAGAGAATAAGTGAATAAAGTAATGACCCTGATATCTCTTGGGAAAAATGAGCAACATGAAGTTCAGGAGAGTTAGTCTAAAATCTGAAATTGTGCCAATTGTGATTGGCAATGTGATTATATGGGTGGATTGACCTGGTTTCACAAGAATAAATAGAATTCAACACTAGATCATTATAACCTTCCTAGTGTTATCCCTGCTTTGTCAGTTACTGTGCCAGAGCAGGAATTACCATAATGGTCAAGACAGACATGATCCTGACCTCAAATTTTTACAGAATGCACAAGACAATGGAAAGTTACAGAATACAATGCAAAAGAATAACAGAAGGCCTAAGGTGAGGAAGGCTGGTGCTCAAGAAGTACTATTCTGGCTGAGAGGTGATGGATATGTAGATATTAACTTGATAAATGAGGTTGGAATGGCTGGGAAAGCATCCAAACAATGCAAAGAGCATGGATGAAAGCTGGAAGTGAAAAAGAACTCTCAGTTGTATGTGAGCAGAAGGATTTCTTGTACTCTGAATGGGTCTGGCCTTGAAGCAAAATTCTGTAAAAGGTGTTTGAATTTTGCTCCTTACATTTTTGTTTTCTCTCCATTTCAGTATGTGTGATGTTATCAGTTTACCATGCTATCTTTTCCATGAGTAATTGCAATTAAAAGGAGGATTTCTGCATGAAGTAATAATTGATTGAATTCTTTCAAACCTTGACTCTCAAAAAATTAAACAGGAAAGGAAGTAATCACTTGAGAGCATTGTATAATCCACAAAAGACTACCTTATTGATGGAGATATGCCATACATTGAGGACTTGGCAGGGCATAGGATGAGTCATGTGTTGTTTGGGATGCTAGAATCTCACTGAGTTTTTACAGGATGTTTTTAGAAAAGCCTGCTCCTCCAGTATTTTTTCTTGCCTGGGAAATCCCATGGACAGAGGAGCCTGGCAGGCTACAGTACATGGGGTCGCAAGAATCAGACATGACTTAGTGACTACACCACCACCACCTCTACCGCCTTTACTCTTTATTATAAGAAAGCCAGATAGATTGGGGATGTAGCTTACAAGCTAACAGTTGCAAAACTACTGATGCAGAGGTGGCATCTTCTTCACACAAACATGTCATATTTTGTCATTCAATGTCCACAAGCAAAAAAAATGCTTTTCATTTTCCCAATATGTCATTACTGTGAAGTGAGTAGTTGGCAGACTATGAGGAAAGAGGCTGGACAGGTTTTATTTTGCTCTCTGCCTCATCAGAGTGGCTGGAGGTTGCCCTCAAAGTCAGACTGACTGCTTTTCCGTGCCTTCTAATTCCCTCCCATCAAAGAAAAAATCTAGGGAGGCCAGTCATATGAAAAAAGAACACAGATGGCCTTACTTGTCTAGATAGCTGGGGAACAACCAATTGTTTAGCAATGTCCATCAATACAATGAACATGGTCTTCACAAAAATGTAATCAAATAATTGATAGTTATTAACACCTGCTATTTGCAAGGTTGTTTACTATGCCCTGAATAAAAAGACATATAAACATAACTATTCTCAAGAAAGTTGACACCCACTAGGGGAAATAGTACACATTTACACTAACCAAATAATTACTAATAGAAGGGGACTTGTGACAACAGTTAAAATAATCAATGGGCTAGAAAATAAGTACCATGAGTAAATATTGAATATTAAGTATAGAACATTAAAATAATTCTATCCAGGACATGCTTATAACATTTATATTTCATTCTAAATAATCCTCTAATCTTCAAATTTGTATTTAGTCTGCACCTCAAAGTGTTAATATAGCATATTTTAAACTAAATATGCTGCTACATGACTATAAGAGACTATAACATTTCCAAAAGTTAAAATGTACTTACAAAACATTTATCTATTGTATTCTGCTCCCACAAACATATTTGAATATTACAAAATAAAACAGAAAAGGAGCCCAATGGCATTCTGCAAAGAATATGGAAGAGAGAGGCTAAACATATTCAATACTGTAGAGAAAGAAAAGACAAATAAAATGCTAACAGAAGTCTTTCTGATGACAGCTACAGGGAAAACCTGCTAAAATTAGAACTTCAACAAATGACTATGGAACTAAGAATTATGTTGCTGAGGAAAAGTTAGAACATTAAAGTATTACCTATTTTTGGAGAAAGAAAAAAATGTTTAAGTGATCATTAAAAAGATAAAGTAAAATTTATTGTGTTTAAACATTTAAATAGTTATAATTATGAGATGCTAAACAAAATGTTTAAGAATAATAAAGAATATAATACTATAAGAGTGAAAAACAATATTCTGAAGAACAGCAGGAATACATTCAAAAGATGTCAGAAATAAGCAATTAAAATAACACTACCAGAGTAAACTATGTTCTAATTTTTTCAGTATTTTTAAGAAAACTAATAAATATCATTTCTTTATAAAAACATAGATATTATCATACAGATTTGATCTCATATTAATTAGAGATAGAGGTAATTAGATATATCTACCTCTAGAGTATGATTTTTTTCTTTGAAAGCAAGATTTGTTCTTTTATTATGCATTATTTGCATCTTCACCTCTCACAACTGAGGCATACTTGAAAATATTCTTGCTACAATTGTGAACACTCTCGGAAACAGACGACTGGCTAGTTTTCCTTTCTGAAGTCAACATTTTGGGTCATACATATCCCAACTTCTTTTGATTGATATTCTTTTAAATTCTATTTATTATTTCTCCTTATTTCATTTTTTAGGAAAACCAGAAACTAATTAACCTATTCCACAAATTAGCATTTCCATTTTAGTTGGCTTGACTTTGAAGGCTATATTCATTCTACTCTTAAGAGATTAGATTTATTCTTCTTAGAGGATTTTTGTTTTGTTTTTAATAAAGCTTTCATCATTCTCATTCTAATCTAAAGATCCTTTACCATTTACCTATAAGCATATAGCAACTTTCCCACTCCAGTTCTTTTTTATTTGCCCTTCTCTGGTACTACATTGTTACCAAGCTATCTAAGCAAAATAGTTAAAATACAAACATTTTAATAAAGAGCAGGGCATAATTTTTGACCCAATATTCTTCTTGATTATTCCCAAATGTTGTTGGGGAATAACATAAGTTAAGGCATTCCATGAATAACAAGTGAAATGTGCATCTAGTTTTAAATATTGTGATCAAAGAATTATGAAAGCATAAAAAAAGAAAGAATTTAGAAAGTTTCATGGGGAAAGTGGGTACTCAATGGAGGTTTTGATGATGTAAGTAGTATGCATGGTGTTTAAAGCTTTAGTTTTGTAAAATGAAGATAATATCTACATCATAGACTTATTCTTAGGATTAAATAAGATCTGTGGAATGCTTAGCTCACTGCCTAGCCCATTGGTCTTTCAGACAGTGCCTGGCACATTCATGGCAGCTATCAGACATTTATGTTTGCAACAGTGGTAAAAGTAATGGGCAGATTTGAGAAAGAGTATTCCATATGTAGGCAAATACCTAAGAAAACATTTTGAAAGCAGGAAAGTGTTTAGGTTAAGGAACAAAGAACATCCTGTTGCAACTAGAACATACTGTAGAATGAATTTACTCATTCAATACATTAGACTTTTCCCGAGTAGACTTTAACTACCACCATAATTAGTAATAACATCACATTATAATGCTTCCTACTTAAGAAAAGATAAATAAATATCCAAAGAAAAGAAAAGTTATTGTGATCATACTTAAATATATGACAAAATAGCAGTGTAAATATCTTGGTTGCAGTCCAGAGACAACCATTTATTTTCTTCATAAATCAGTTAAAAATTATTTATCCAACCTGTTAAGCTATAAACACCACTGTGTATACAGAAGGGTGTTCACTATGACACAAATGAAACTGTGTGTCTGTATGTGTGTGTGTGTGTACATTCTGCAAAATGGGGATAATCAGAACTACTACTTGATATGATAATTGTAGAACCTAACTATTGAAAACTATAAAGTGCTCAGAACAGTGTTAGAAACATAATTTTTTTCAAAAAACATTTGCTGTTGTTATTGGTTCCGTTCAGTTCAGTTGCTTAGTCGTGTCCGACTCTTTGCGACCCCATGGGTTGCAGCACACCAGGCTTCCCTGTCCATAACCAACTCCCAGAACTTGCTCAAACCCATGTCCATTGAGTCAGTGATGCCATCCAACCATCTCATCCTCTGTCATTCCCGTCTCCTCCCGCCTTCAATCTTTCCCAGCATCAGGGTCTTTTCCAATGTGTCAGTTCTTCACATCAGGTGGCCAAGGAATTGGAGCTTCAGCATCCGTCCTTTCAATGAATATTCAGAACTGATTTCCTTTACAATTAATTGATCCAATATATCCCAATTTTCACATAATGATACACAAATAAGCAAGTATATAGACTTTTTATTGAAATATTTACAGTTATTTCATGGTCTGTTGGTATTACAGATAGAATTTTAGCTTTGTTTTTCATACTGAGAATATTTATATATTCAGCTTCATTGAGACATGATTTTTGCCTATTTAAACCGCACATATCCTTCAAGGTGCACTTATAAGTTACTTTTTCCTTAAAGTTTTATGTGCTTCCAACCCTAACATCTATCTCAATCACTGTCAGTAGCAATGTCATTCCTATCCTACTGGGGAAAAAAACCCTATTCACTCAACAGTCTCATTCAGTTTTCTTTTCCCTTTTTCCTCCTAACTTCATTAGAAAATTCTTTAAGGTCAAGGATTATCATGTATCTCATCTTTGTATACCTTATATTATCAGTAAACTTTGTATACTAAAGGTACTCAAGAAGACTGTTTTATGCCTAGTGTAACTAACACAATTGACATTGTGGAATATTAACTGAAATAACACCCAAATTAAATTTTCACTGGCAAGGAGCAGGTTTTAATAAGGAAAAAAAACATGGTAGGCCATCTGTTACGGTCTCAATTTTGTGCCCCCAGAAGTCCTAACACTGGGTACCTTCGAATGTAATTTTATTCATTGATAGAATGTTTAAAGAGGTAATTAGGCTAAATGAGACCATAGGAGTGGCTCTGACCCCATATGACTGGTGTCCTTGTAAGTGAAGGAGGTACCGGGATTTGTGCACACAGAAGGACCACAAGGGAGGACAAGCAGCTGGAGGGCCTATCTATAAGTCCATCAGGGATGCCTCAGAGGAAACCAGCCCTGCCAGCACCTTGATCCTAGACCTCCAACCCCCAGAATGGTGAGACAATTAACTTCTATTGTTTAAACCATCTAGTCTATGAATAAACCATCTAAGTCATCTTTTCATTAGATCTACAAAATCAGTCAGTGTGCTTAAGTGAAAGAGATTAAATAAGTAAAGCTTACAAAAAGCATGTCTTACTTTTATAGTTTGAGTTATGCCTCCCTTCCCTAATCTATATCTTGAAGTCCTAAGCCCCAGTACCCTCAAATGTGACCTTATTTGGAAATAAAATCACTGCAGATGTAAATAGTTAAGATATACCCATATAAAGTGACCCTCTAATCCAATGCGATAGCATCTTGGTAAACTAAAAGTTGGAATGTAGATATTCCTTTGCCCTCACTTTAAACCACTTAGCTTGTCTTAATACTGCTGAAAGTATATTTTGAGAACTAATAAATGTGGTCATATGAAATAAGAAAAAAGGAAAAGCAAAATCCACTGGTCATATGCCTTCGTACTGGCATCTGCTGAGCATTTTCAAAGGGCACTATTGCAACTGCTTGTGAAAATTACAAAATAATTCAACCTAATCTTAGAGAGGCATTTGCCTGCTCATTGACAGACATTGAACTAATGGATGAATAAGTAAATACCTATCCATAAAATATACTTATGGAATCAAGCTGGCTAACCATGACTATCAGAAAACATTTGGATTTTTCTCTCTGAATCAGGAATTATTTTTTCTATGGAATCAGGAATTTTTATGTGTCCTACCAACTTCCTGCAAAAAGCTCCTTAGCATCAGCCCCTTAAAAGAGGCCCTAGTAGTATGTTCCCATAGTCAAATGCTTTCCGTAATATTTTTGTAAAAATAAATTGTATTCTTTTTCCTTAAAAGAGGCCTTCAAAATTCTATAAGTTTCTGAACCCACCTCTGTCTCTGACAGCAACATTCATAGTCAAGAGCATGGGCTTGAAACTTTCTGGTTGTAGCTTAAGGGGAATGTAGGTGCAGAACCTAGCTGGGCTAAGCTTAATTTGCCCCATTAAATGCTGGTGGGCTCACTCATGGTTGTAGAGAGCTAAAAGAAGTGCTAGTGTTTCAAATACTGTCCCATAAATTGACAGTGGACTCTATGATACTATTAAAATTTGTTTCACATCAAGGCCAAATACTCTTTCCCTTAGACCGGTCACACTTCAACTAAATAAGAAGTATATGACAGAGAAATCCAATTGAGGAGAGAGAGATAGATTGGGTGAGAAAGAAAGAGAATTTTTAAAGTGAGGGAATAATATGGAATAAATTTTTTTACAGGTAAAAATCAAGTGATCTTTATCTTAGAGAAACATAATTGGCATTCAAAACTTAATTGTTTTTTAAAATGTATTCCCTCTCAGAAAAGCTTAAGAATTAATGTAAAAACATGTTTAGAAGATAGGAAAACTGAAGAATAGAAATATTCTCAATATGAGTGACACAGAGCAAAGGAGAGGCAGTGATGAAAGAAAAACTTTGAACTCCTGTTTTGATCCTCATGTCCCTAAAGTCAAGTGAAACCATTAAAAGTCAAAATAAAATTATCTTACTTGATATTCCTTTTTTCATTTCAGTAAGTGATGCAAAAGGTTGAAAAGTGCTCTACTTTTTTTAATGTGACCAATTGTCCTACTATCTGAAAACTATTATCTTGCTGACCTACCATCTGAAGGTGCTAATTCATCTGCCATCAATGTGATAAATTAACTCTATTTAATCTAGATATGGTAGTTACTGACTGTTATGAAATGTTGCTCAACTTCAGCCAAATGCTTATCATAACATGTTTTAATTAAACCTAACACCAAGATTTAATTACTGATAATATTTTAATTAAAAAACTTAAATCTCACAATAAAAATCTGGAAAATTCAACACAGCCAAGGTATTCCACAATAATTGGTAGATTTTGGACTGTAAGTATCAAGTTGAAAAATCATTTTAAACATGTTTCTAAATCTTACTCCCACCCAAATCCAGATATCTGTATTTGCTTTCCTGTTCTTTCTCAATTTTCGTAAAGGAATATAATGACATTAGATGATGCATCTTTCCTTAAATGTTTAATACAATGTCTTTCAAAGTAGTCTTTGGGGATAAATCTATTTTTCTTGGATCTGAAGCATATTTTTTTCTGATGAATCACTGTAGTTTAAACCGAGTATTTATCTGTTATATTTAAGTGTCCATAATTCCCAAAAGAAATTCCAAAAGAGCGCCTTAGAATATGATCTAATTTGACAGTCACTCAGAAATTCATCTTTTTGAGTGGTAACTCTCCTGCAGTGAACAATAAAATAGTCTATTGGATTTATTACTTTTGATTTTACAAACTGAAAGTAAAGTCTGCCTTAATAAGCTACATAATTTAAATAACTCATTTTTCAATAGTATGCTAACTGGTATGTATAAGTACACCAAATTCACCAAATTCAACTAATGCCTGATATTAACGAAAAACCTAACAATAGACTTGCTTAAATCTCAGTTACTGACATTAATGTGCAACGAGATAAATCTCAGTATGAAAAGATATTCTTACATATACAATAAAAAAATCAAAACGTTTTCTTTCAATGGTTTGCAGCTTTCTTTGTCAGGAATAACTGCTAACTAGGGAAGTGCCAGAAGAAGGGCTCAGGTTTCAGGAAGTTGCACCTGTGATTTCAGCTGCTGCAGGTCAATGGCAGATACTCAAGCTGAAATTGCAGAAGCTATGAAACTGTTGACAGCAGAAATCAATTTTATTGCCCTCACATTCCAGAGTGAGCACATCAGGAATAGAGTTAACCAGTTGCATACCAATCTGTAGACTACCAGATGGAGCCATAATATTTTGATACTCCTTTTAAATTTTGTCATTATTTTTATTTGAATAATAATATTAGCTTTTTAATTGAGTACCTACTGTGTGTTAGGCATCATACCAGAGGTTATTTCTAACTGATGATAATCTTCACAGATGAAGAAAGTGAGGTTCCCAGGGAATAAATAATCTGCCCCAAACCTCAAGCCCCTTCTTCATCTACAGAGTGATTTTAATTGGCATGTTAGATTGGAAACCACATGACACTATTATGATTCTCTACATAAGATGGTCCCTGAAACCAAGAAGCAGGACGAGACTTACAAGTAAGTCTCAGACACCATCCTGGATCTGCTGAATCAAACTTTCATTTTAACAAGATCCTCACATGAGTCATATGCACAATCACTTCACAAAGCACTATACAATGCTCTGTTTTATTGAAAAAATTCGAGACCCTTATGGATATCTTCATCTCACCAGCAAATTAAAATCAGTGACTTACTTGTAAACATTTATGAAAGTTTCAGCAGTCACACTTATAAGTGTATAAGTAATGTATGTATTCAGATCAGATCAGTCACTCATTCGTGTCCGACTCTTTGTGACTCCATGAATCGCAGCACGCCAGGCTTCCCTGTCCATCACCAACTCCCGGAGTTCACTCAGACTCATGCCCATCGAGTCAGTGATGCCATCCAGCCATCTCATCCTCTGTCATCCCCTTCTCCTCTTGCCCTCAATCCCTTCCAGCATCAGAGTCTTCTCCAATAAGTCAACTCTTCGCATGAGGTGGCCAAAGTACTGGAGTTTCAACTTTAGCATCATTCCTTCCAAAGAAATCCCAGGGCTGATCTCCTTCAGAATGGACTGGTTGGATCTCCTTGCAGTCAAAGGGACTCTCAAGAGTCTTCTCCAATAACAAATCTGATGTGCTGTACTTATTAGCAATGTTTTTTAAAAAATGCTGCTTTCCTCAATTCTTTCTCTTAATTCGTACATTACTTATACTTAGATCAGATCAGATCAGATCAGTCGCTCAGTCATGTCCAACTCTTTGTGACCCCATGAACTGCAGCACGCCAGGCCTCCCTGTCCATCACCAACTCCCGGAGGTCACTCAGACTCACATCCATCGAGTCAATGATGCCATCCAGCCATCTCATCCTCTGTCATCCTCTTCTCCTTCTGCCCCCAATCCCTCCCAGCATCAGAGTCTTTTCCAATGAGTCAACTCTTCGCATGAGGTGGCCAAAATACTGGAGCTTCAGCTTTAGCATCATTCCTTCCAAAGAAATCCCAGGGCTGATCTCCTTCAGAATGGACTGGTTGGATCTCCTTGCAGTCCAAGGGACTCTCAAGAGTCTTCTCCAACACCACAGTTCAAAAGCATCAATTCTTCTGTGCTCAGCCTTCTTCACAGTCCAGCTCTCACATCCATACATGACCACAGGAAAGACCATAGCCTTGACTAGGCGAACCTTTGTTGGCAAAGTAATGTCTCTGCTTTTGAATATGCTATCTAGGTTGGTCATAACTTTCCTTCCAAGGAATAAGCGTCTTTTAATTTCATGGCTGCAGTCACCATCTGCATTCTCCATTGCTGGGAGAAATATCAATAACCTCAGATATGCAGATGACACCACCCTTATGGCAGAAAGTGAAGAGGAACTAAAAGCCTCTTGATGAAAGTGAAAGTGGAGAGTGAAAAGGTTGGCTTAAAGCTCAACATTCAGAAAACGAAGATCATGGCATCTGGTCCCATCACTACATGAGAAATAGATGGAGAAACAGTGGAAACAGTGTCAGACTTTATTTTTCTGGGCTCCAAAATCACTGCAGATGGTGACTGTAGCCATGAAATACTTATATACATACATTACTTAATTCATACATTACTTATGTATTACTTATAAGTAATACATACATGACCACAGGAAAAAAAAAGCCTAGTCAAGGCTATGGTTTTTCCTGTGGCCATGTATGTATTACTTATAAGTAATACGTAAGTAATGTATGAACAAGTAATGTATGAATTAAGTCATGTATGTATATAAGTATAAGTAATGTATGAATTAAGAGAAAGAATTGAGGAAAGCAGCATTTTTAAAAAAACATTGCTAATAAGTACAGCACATCAGGTTTGTTATAATATAAACTCAAAGATGTTTCATAAATTAATGTCCAAATCTCAATAGTATGCATTTTCCCAGCAGAAATAATTATATAAGTCGTATGTTTTATTTAAAAATCAACTATATTTATTCTTTTGTTTACCTATTCATCCATTCAACAAGTATTTGCTGAATGTGTACAAGCCTGGGTCCCAAATTTTGCCAGTATCAGAATCAACTGGACAGCTTGTTAAAATGCAAGTTTTTAGGCCCCACCCCCAGAGTTTCTGACTCTGCCTTTCTGCTGCTAAGTCGCTTCAGTCGTGTCCGACTCTGTGGGACCCCATAGACAGCAGCCCACCAGGCTCCCCTGTCCCTGGGATTCTCCAGGCAAGAACACTGGAGTGGGTTGCCATTTCCTTCTCAAATGCATGAAAGTGAAAAGTGAGAGTGAAGTCGCTCAGTCATGTCTGACTCTTTAGCGACCCCATGGACTGCAGCCCACCAGGCTCCTCCATCCATGGGATTTTCCAGGCAAGAATACTGGAGTAGGATGCCATCGCCTTCTCTGCAGTGCCTTTCTAACCAGGACCAAATGATGCTGATGCTATTAGTCCAGGGCCTACACTTTGAAGATGATAGGTGTTGTAATAGGTATTTGGAACTACTCCAGTACTTTGGCCACTTCATGCAAATAGCTGACTCATTGGAAAAGACTCTGATGCTGGCAGGGATTGGGGGCAGGAGGAGAAGGGGACGACAGGATGCGATAGCTGGATGGCATCACTGACTCAATGGACGTGAGTCTGAGTGAACTCCAGGAGTTGGTGATGGACAGGGAGGCCTGGCGTGCTGCGATTCATGGGGTCACAAAGAGTCTGACATGACTGAGCTACTGAACTGAATGATGAATTAGGTACTTTTTCATCTAGAAATCTACACTCATGTTGGTCAATTATAATAACCAGACAAATATGTGAAAGGTAGAAGGTGATAGTCAAAAAAGAGTTACAAAATAAGTACTACCAGTATCAAAACACAGAAGGGTACATAATTTCAGATGAAAGACTGAAATGGAATTTACGGAAAAGTTATTGTGCTTGCAACAAACTGTGGGTAGAATTGGTTCTACTAGAATTTAATGGGAAAGACATTCTTGGGATAAAGAATAATTGAGTCTAAACTAAGACAAAGAAATATAAGAATATAAAATAGAAGTGAATAGTGACTTGATCCATCACAGTTTTTGAGAATGAGAAAAAAAAAAGATGTAAAATAGAAAAAAAAAAATAGATATCAGAGAACGAAGGTTGAAACTAAGGGCACTGGACATTTATTATAGTAAATGGTATGATAGTATTTTAAAATAATAGAAATATAATCATTTCTATGTTTTAGGAAATTTAATCTAGAAACTTGCCTTAATTCCTATAGCTAACATGTCCCAGAAGTAACATTCTAAACACTGGTCTTCTTGACTCCCGAATTTTCACTTTCCATTGCTTCATTTTCCAAATGTTTTAGAGAAAAGAGTGATAAAATGGCAACTAAATGTAGTGAGTTCAAGGGCAAGATGGATCAAGATGATGGATAGATAGATAAGAAGCTACAGGAGATTAAGTGTGTTTCTAAACAGGAGAGAGAATAAAAAGGAAACAATTCAGAGAGAAACTTAAGGTGTAGTATTTTAAGAGGCAGAAAGAAGATCAGTGGCTGGCCAAGCTATGGAAAGGAAGGTAGCTTATCCCCCCACTCTAATGGGAGGAAAGAAGAAGTCAATAAGCAAAGATATAGCTCATCTTTTCCATGTAGCAGATATAAATGAAAAAGGCACAGAGGACTTCCAATAAGATTGTGTATCTGAGGAGGTCTTTTATTCTTAACGAAATGGAACAGCAAGGCATTTGGAAAGGGTAAAGAGGAAAGTGTAGACTAAACAATTGAGAAATTTAGAGAATTTAAAATAGACATGTTTCCAATAGAAGACTAACCAGAACTTTTTTGTGTGTTTTTAAAAATTCTAAAGAAGTCGTGTTCTTATAGTTCAGTGTTAGTTTAAAATATCACCTTCTAAAATACCTCGTTCCATACCCATCACAGCATCTCCCTGATTTCCATCACCCTGTTTCAACACACTCTGTACTTAAAATTATTTTGTTTACTCACTTGTTTGTTTCTTGTTTACCATTATAAATCTATATAATCAGGGAATGTAGATACTTTATCTGTCTTTCCCAGAACATACCTTAGTGCCTAAATGATGTTTGATACATGTTAGGAAAGCAAACAAACAATACTTGTTAAATGAATAAATGTTATTTTATGAATTTGCCATATGACTGAGAAATCCTAGCAAACATTCTCAAAAGCTAGAGATTGGAAAAATATAGGATTAGAGAGTTGTGGAGAATATAACTAATGTAAAAAAAAAAAAGTGGATATTTAGAGTATAAAAGGTACTGAATTGCCTGATTATGAAGCAGATTCATTCAGATAAGAGATGCTGCTGCTGCTGCTGCTGCTGCTAAGTCACTTCAATCGTGTCCGACTCTGTGCGACCCCATAGATGGCAGCCCACCAGGCTCCCCCGTCCCTGGGATTCTCCAGGCAAGAACACTGGAGTGGGTTGCCATTTCCTTCTCCAATGCAGGAAAGTGAAAAGTGAAAGTGAAGTCGCTCAGTCGTGTCCGACTCTTAGCGACCCCATGGACTACAGCCTTCCAGGCTCCTCCATCCATGGGATTTTCCAGGCAAGAGTACTGGAGTGGGAGAGATGCTAGAAGAGTACAAATGTGAAAGCTACTTTTGGAGTAAGTAGTTCTCAAAGTGTAGTGCAGGGCAAGCAAGACCAGCATCTCTCCAGTAGTTGCTCAGTCACTAAGTTGTTTCTGACTCTTTGAAACCCCATGTACTGCAGCATGCCAGGGTTTTTTGTCCATCACCAATTCCCAGAGCTCACTCAAATTCATGTCCATCCAGGAGCTGATGCTATCCAACCATCTCATCCTCTGTCACCCCCTTCTAAGAGAACTCTGAAAACAAAATAAATAAATAAATAAAACTCCAAGTATTCTAACAACAATCCCTAAATGTTTGTGGGGGTGGTAATTTTAGTCTCTAAGTCTTGTCCAACTCTTGCCACCCCATGGACTGTAGCCCGCCAGGCTCCTCTGTCCATGGGATTCTCCAGGCAAGAATACTGGAGTGGGTTGCCATTTTCTTCTTCAGGGCATCTTCCCCACCCAGGACTCAAACACGGGGCTCCTTCATTACAGGCAGATGATTTACTGACTGAGCTATGCGGAAAGCCTTAAATCTTTACTGGGTTACTAAGCTCTCAAAATATACTACTTACCCAAATAAAATTCACTGTATGTTCTAAAAATTTGGAGATTGGAATAACACAGAACTAGAGAGTTGTGGTGGAGAAGGCAATGGCAACCCACTCCAGTGTTCTTGCCTGGAGAATGGCAGGGACAGGGGAGCCTGGTGCGCTGCTATCTATGGGGTCACAGAGTCGGACATGACTGAAGCGACTTAGCAGCAGAAGCAGCAACAGCAGAGAGTTGTGGAGAATATAACTCATGCTAAAAAAATAAATAAATAAAGTACTTGTTAGGAATTTAAATTATCTGCCCCACCTGAGAACTGCTACTCCATATATTTTAACAAGGCTCTCAGGTGATCTGTTGCAAAGTAAAGCTTGAGAACCACGGCTTTAGCTGTGAGGATACTGCCTAATGATAAAATTACACATAAAATAAATTGTTCTACATAGATCATGAATAATATAAATAAAATTAAACTTAAAAGATATTGTTTTACAGATGTCATGAATAATATTCAATCAAAGTATATACTTCACAATTTTTTCCTCTGCTCAAACTACTTGTTTACTTTTTTGAAGGCAGAATGCACACATCTATAAATTAGGGCTCAGATCCTGTCATTATTTAGTTAACCTTGCAATCTTGAAAATCAGCAATTCTCAAGATTTTACTCTCCATTTAGTCTGCTGGAGATAAATCCTTAAATGGAACTTTTTTTCAAATCTGCTCTCCTTACTCCAAAAGTATTCATTGCTCTGCAAATTGCAGTCATCTCCATTAGCTAAGACTCACAACTGAGAAGTTGAACTAAACTCATTTTAATGTATTTGATTGTCACAGACATCATTTATCTCTATAAATTATCTAGTTCTTTTCAAGGAAAATTTGTGCAGTGTCTCTGATTTTTTTCACCTAAAAATTGCCAGAACAACAACTACCGTGTAATGTTCCATGAGGAAAAAATGAAATGGAATTAAATGAACACAGGAATATCAACCCACTACCTAGAAATTGATGGGGAAACAGTGTCAGACTTTATTTTGGGGGGCTCCAAAATCACTGCAGATGGTGACTGCAGCCATGAAATTAAAAGACGCTTACTCCTTGGAAGGAAAGTTATGATCAACGTAGATAGCATATTCAAAAGCAGAAACATTACTTTGCCAACAAAGGTCTGTCTAGTCAAGGCTGTGGTTTTTCCAGTGGTCATGGGATATGAAAGTTGGACTGTGAAGAAAGCTGAGCACAGAAGAATTGATGCTTTTGAACTGTGGTGTTGGAGAAGACTCTTGAAAGTCCCTTGGACTGCAAGGAGATCCAACCAGTCCATTCTGAAGATCAGCCCTGGGATTTCTTTGGAAGGAATGATGCTGAAGCTGAAACTCCACTACTTTGGCTACCTCATGCGAAGAGTTGACTCGCTGGAAAAGACTCTGATGCTGGGAGGGACTGGGGGCAGGAGGAGAAGGGGATGACAGAGGATGAAATGGCTGGATGTCATCACTGACTTGATGGACGTGAGTCTTGGTGTACTCCGGGAGTTGGTGATGGACAGGGAGGCCTGGCGTGCTGCGATTCATGGGATCGCAAAGAGTCGGACATGATTGAGCAACTGAACTGAACTGAACCTAGAAATCAGACATACATTCTCAGGACCTTATCTAACAAGTGTTGAAAGTTTGATTAGGATTTCCTGACAATGGAATATGGCTTTACTATTCAAAAAAAAAAAAAAAAAGCCTGTTTAGGATGCTTAACAATTTTCCAAATGATTTGCCACTACAGATGAAATACCTCTGTCAGCCACATCAGACTGATTGGAAAAAAAAAACATAAACAAGTGCCAAATTACATTTCTAATGAATTCCTTAGCAGAGATACCCAGGGAGAGCAGCAAATTGAAAATTAAATTGGTGCCATGACTGAGGCAGATAACTAGGGGGATGGGAATTAGAGGTTGGAAGTGTCAAATAGGGGTTAGAAATAGAGTGACAACTCTAATGCATGATCTTATAAGAAGTAGACTCAGATTGATCATAGAAAAGTAGCCCAAAACTTGACAGAAAGAGTTTCATTCAGTGTAAATAGTTGGAACACTTAGGTAGTTAAAGTTTCACAGTTAGTTTTAATTGGGCTGTTATGTCAACTTGCTTGTGGCAAAATTACAAGCTCCTAAAAGACTGTGGTTATAGTAGGTCAGGTTTACAAAATACAAATAATCCAAAGTATCTGGGACTTCCTCTCTCTGTGTTTGAGGAGAAAACTATTTCCTTCCATTCTGTTTGAAGATGATCAGATTGACTCTCACAAGAGAGGATTTGAGTTCACCAGAGATGATACCATAGTCAATGTCTAGGATGTGTGAAAAATTTAAAACAATAAGGCCTTTAGAATATGCTGGCCTGAACTGGAGAGGGTAAAAATATAAGATACACTATTGTGTACTCTGCTGTCTTCTACATAAACCTGACTTTCACATACGTTTGTAAGAAGGTATCAGTTCAGCTCGGTACAGTTCAGTAGCTCAGTCGTGTCTGACTCTTTGTGACCTCATGAACCACAGCATGCCAGGTATAATAAGGTAAGAAGGTATAATAGACATTAATCATTACCTTATGATTCCACCACTGTGGTATCTATGATAGATTGTTTAGCTATGTAGTAGGCTGAAAAACAATATATTCTATGTACGCTTTCCATACTTTTTAAAATGAAGATTTGCTCATCACTGTCACCAACCAGGAGGTTTGCAATGTACTTCAAATGCTCTGTGTCCTACAGCCACACACAATGTGGTTCTTCATTAACTTTTCTTTCAGTTTACCTATCTATGATAAAAAAATGCAGCTGCCTTTCCAGTATAACTTTCTTCACTCCTTCAAATTCATCTCTCAGAAAATGAAAAGCATCTGAGACTTGGTGTTAAATGCTAATATTTTGTTGCCTTTATAAAACATTCTCTTTCACATGTTAAAGCCATAACTTTTATGAAAAGTCTTTCGTGCTTGCCTATTCTAAGATGGGGAGAGAAGAAAATTCTAGATGCTAAATCTGTCTGGTGGGCTTACAATGGCCACAGAATTGATGCTAATAATGTAGCAGTACAGCATGGTAAATCATTTAAGTGAATTTATTTACTAAGTAAAATTAAGTGCACTTCTGTAGTGATATAGTGATTAAACAGTTTTACTGTTTCCTCTTATGCTCTTTCTCTTTCAAGACTGAGCAGTAAGCCAGTACCTTTTGAATAACACTGTCTTTACTGTTGGTAAAGTATTCCTGAAATAAATAGAATTTCTGGAATCCTAACTACCCAAAGCAATTGAGTTTTGAACTTAATAGTCTAAGTTTTCATCATTTTGTTTCTTTTTACAAAACTTTGTCCTTATCTCAAAAGTAATATATATACTTCCTTGGAAAAGTTAGAGGCAAAGCATAAAGAATGAACTGTTAATATTTTAATAAAAATGAATAAAATAATCATAATTCCTTATAGAGAGAAAACAATTGCTTAATCACCTCTGTCCTGGCACTTCCTGATAATTAGCTTGGAGACTGGTGGGAAGGAAAATGTTTGTTAGACTGAAAAACTGAGTTGGACAGCAAATAATGTGTCTGGTTATTAAAAATCAAACTTTAGTGCATAAAGTCCTCTTATTTGCATTGTCATATTGCATTAGACAATATCTATAAAATTTCCCAGACAAATTATTAGTCGGATGTAAAGCTTGTAATTTCTGATAACAGGTGACTCTAGGTAGATAAATCACTACAAATTTCTTATTTATAAATTATACTATATCTCATAAAAGTTAAAAGATTGACCATTTCAAAAAAAAAAAAGATCACAAGCAAATATGAATGTAGCCTAAGCAGCTGTGTTAGTACACACACACAAGTGTAATAATGTTCTTGAGATACATTCTGGAGAAAAATATATCAAGCATGCCATGGCAGTTGACCCAGGTTAAAAAGGATAAACACAGAACAGAAAGACAAGTCATGCTTCAATACCTTCTCTCTTGTCTTTATTATCTGTTTCTCCTCTGATTTACACACCTGGAGTAATGTGGACTGGGAGACTTGGAGCAGATTTCCTCAGGGTGTCACAACTACTATATTTGTTTGGGAAGGAGAGAGAAGGAAGTGACTACTATGTGCCTCCAAAGATAGCCTCAATATTTAAATATACGTTTAAACAGTATAGCTGCACAAGCAGCTGCTCAGTGAAAATTTTTGTAGGATTAATTGCAAATTTTTTTCTTCTACTTACTTTAAGATTATTTGGTCCTTCTTTTTCTAACTTTTTATGGTAGAAACTTAGAACATTGATTTTTAGATCTTTCATATTCTCTACTATAAGGACTTAGACTTTAATTTCTCCCAATAATGTTTTCTCTGTAAAATTTTTGCAAGTATTTCATTAGATTACCTGTAAGCAGTTGGTAATTTTCTTATCTTACTATCTTTTAACACTCCATGCTTAAATTTTTTTACCCTGGGAAAACAAATTTCAACAATTACATATCCCAATATTTCATTCTTCTTTCTATAATTGTAGGAAAAATCTTCTAATAAATATTCACAGGCAATTATGAAATTTATATAAAAGAAGAGATATTCCCTTAATAGAAAAAAATACATTTATAAACCCTATATAACAATAGTTTCTCATATAAAGAATTGAAAAGAATTATTAAACCTAATAATAATTAAATAATTATTAAATTATTAAATCAATGTTCTAAGCTTCTACCATAAGGAAAAAGGTACTCATAGCTGATAACCATATCTTCCTTTAGCGTAACTGGACTTCTTCAACCTATTCATAAAGACTTTAGCACATTTCTAATAGCAATTCAAATTTCACTAGTTCTTACCTCCACCTCATGTTATGAGAATTTCAGCAACTTGAAAATAGTTCATAGCACATTCCCTCCCTGAGTTCACATATTCTGAGATGACCAGAAAAGCTCACAATTAATACGGAATACAGCTGTTTCCTGCTAGGTGCTTCCATTACTCTTGCAGATTGTGCAACAAACCTGCAGAGACAGCTGCTGCTCACCAGATACCATCAGCGAACCCACAGAAGATTTTGTGTGCAGGAAGAGAACTGTTATTCTCTCTGAGAATAATAAGAGTTGTATGATTTCTGATAACAGGGACTCTAGGTAGATAAAGCACTACAATTGCTTATTTCTAAATTACATAGAGAACTTGGGAGGACTCCTCTCTGGCCTGGATTTGCCACTTTGCTAAGAGGATCTCAAAACTTTGATGCTTATGCATCAAAATTTTTGGAAAGCTTTTATTACAACTCCTCTGGACTATATAGGACTCAACTGGAGCTGAATCAGTAGGCAAATCTAAATAATAAAAACTATAACATTCCCAATTTACTGTTGAGAGAGACAGATCTTAATAATTACTCATAATTTCCCCTACACTTTTCTGATATCATAGGCAGATTTTATATAAATGAAAATGATATGGTACATGCCCTATGCTTGTGTGTATCAGACATGGCATGTCATGAGTCTAACATAAGCAGATTTAAAAAGCAACAACAACAAATTTGTATCATTATCCAGAAGTTCATACAAGTAGAAAGAAAACTATCCCACTTAGGCAGAAATTTATGTACATACACATATATACATGTACAAAACAGATGTTCTTATGAAAAGATAGGGTCAGTTGTCACTTGTATTCTATAATTTGAAAGATGTTGATATGACTTTCACAATTTCCCTCAAACTGATATCTGAAGTCTGAGCATTTAGATTTATTTTACAGCTCATGTTACACTGAATATGAAATGATTAATTAGAAGCACATTGAACTATGTGACCAGGAAGAATGTTTTAAAGATTTACAGAGGAAAAGTGCTATCAGTTCTATGTTAGATCAAAGAGGGATTCTTTTGCCCTGCAAAGCTGAGTCAGAAGGGATTCTCCATACAAGGTAATAGAACACAGACCTATTTAAAAACACAGTATGGGCAAAATGCCAGAGAAGGCAATGGCACCCCACTCCAGTACTCTTGCCTGGAAAATCCCATGGACGGAGGAGCCTGGTGGGCTGCAGTCCATGGGGTTGCGAAGCGTCAGACACGACTGAACGACTTCACTCTCACTTTTCACTTTCATGCATTGGAAAAGGAAATGGCAACCCACTCTAGTGTTCTTGCCTGGAGAATCCCAGGGAGGGGGGAGCCTGGTGGGCTTCCATCTATGGGGTCGCACAGAGTCGGACATAGCTGAAGTGACTTAGCAGCAGCAGCAGCATGGGCAAAATGCAGAGGCAATGACTAGGGATGGCCAAGGGCTTAGAGTGAAAAAAGCACACTCTGTATATACATAAACAGAGATAAAAGTCAACTCCGTGAAACATGCAGCAGGCATTTTTCAGAGTAAACTGGAAGGAACAAATGTCCTCTAGATTTCCCCAGATAAAACTCTGGCATTTAAATTGAACTTTTTGATTTTTTGCACTAAATGGCAATATAATGTCACTTCCTCCTGAAAATCCAATAAACCTATAGTAAAGGGATTTTACGGAGAAGGCAATGGCAAGCCACTCCAGTACTCTTGCCTAGAAAATCCCATGGATGGAGGAGCCTGGTGGGCTGCATTCCATGGGGTCACTACCAGTTGGTCACAACCGAACAACTTCACTTTCACTTTTCACTTTCACACAATGGAGAAGGAAGTGGCAACCCACTCCAGTGTTCAAAGACATTATCCAATAAGCATGGAAGAACAGCAAAGTATACAACAGAAGATTAATGAAAGAACAGGTGATAGATACAGAATATCAAGAAAACTAATCCTTAATTCAGCAAGTGAAGTTTGAGAAATAGGGCAGTTTATACCACAGAATGTTCAAGTGTTTTATGGACATACAGCACCAGATACCTCTATAAGCAGGGTGGCAAGGAAGCAGAAATGTCAGGAGGATTGGGTTAAAGTTGTTTGAGTAGCATTTAGATTGTCATGTTATACTCCTCGATAAAGCCCTATCCCACCAATTCCTTTACCCCTACTGCTTTTTACTAGATATATATTTCCATTAAGAAAGAAAGAAAAGAAAATGAAGTTGCTCAGTTGTGTTCAACTCTTTGCAATCCCACAGATTGTAGCCTGCTAGGTTCCTCTGTCCATGGAATTCTCCAGGATCTCCTTAATATTTCCATTAAGGAGGATATAATGGCAAGTCTTTCTGGTAGAATACAGTAGTCACTGTTGGGGATCTGGCTCTATACTGAAAATAGGGGGATTAGTGAACACATGCATTCTGAATGGTAAGTGCTGAGTACCACATATCCTTTCTACAATATAACACCCAAAAATCTGATGGCCAAACTACTAGTCTCCACACAAAATATTGGAAAATTTTTCTCTGGGAAATCTGACAAGCCTAAGAGAAAAAGACCTGGAAATACAGACAAGGAAAGTTTCCAACAAGTTTCTCACCTAAATTACCTTATAAAAAGGTTTCCCAATAATGGCTATTATCTCCTCTCCCCCAAAAAAAGTAACAAGGGTTCACATATTGGTAAGGATATGGAGAAATTAGAAACATTATATGCCATTAGTGAAAGTATAAATGATGAAGCCATAATGAAAACTATGTGGAGGTTCCTCACAAAAATTAAAAATAAAATTGCACAAGATCTGGCCATCCCAATTTCACGTATCTTATAACCCAAAAAATAATATTCCATTGTATTTAGATGGCCCACATTTTTTATTTTTGATTCATTAATTGGTGGAAAAAATAGAAAAATATTAACAAAGTAGTTAGATATTAAGGAATACTATCTTAAAAACCCATATTAAGAAGAAAAATTTAAACTGATACTCTGATTTATCTGTAAAAAGAAAGGGCTACTCAAGAAACAGAAACCAAAATAATTAAGAATAAACATAGGTCAAGATACTCAAGCTTGGTATTATTCATGGAAATGCAAATTAAAGCAACAAATGCACATATTTCAGTTATAAATTTAGAAAAATAAAAGTATAGTTGCACTTAATGCTGACAAATGAGACAGCATTTAATGTGGATAAAAATTTTCTCATGCCTTATTGGTGGGATTCCAAATTGATACAACTTTTTCAGAGAATACACATTATTCTTGAGCCCAACAACTCAGAAATGTAAACTAATATTTAAAAATAAATTTACAGAGCTGTTTCTATAAACATTAAAATATATACATCTTGAAAGCCCATCAATTAGAGAATAATTAAATAAATTACACCATTCTATGCAACATGGCACCCCACTCCAGTACTCTGGCCTGGAAAATCCCATGGATGGAGGAGTCTGGTAGGCTGTAGAGTCGTTAAAAGTCGGACAAGACTGAGCGACTTCACTTTCCCCTTTTCACTTTCATGCATTGGAGAAGGAAATGGCAACCCACTCCAGTGTTCTTGCCTGGAGAATCCCAGGGACGGGGGAGCCTGGTGCACTTCCGTCTATGGGGTCACACAGAGTTGGACACAACTGAAGCTACTTAGCAGCAGCAGCATGCAACATTATAGGCTTTGGAAAAATAACTTCAGAAAAAAAGAACATTTCCTTTGAAACAGAGGAATAGTAATTCTGGTCCATAGAGCTGGTAGTCATAAAGGTGGATCTAAAACAAGGTAGCTCAAGAATAGTCTGGAAGCCACACCACATGAGGTGGAACTCCAGGAGGAAGGTCAGAAAGACACAAGCCTTTGACTTAACAGCGGTAGTAAGGGTATCCTACAGAAACCAAGAACGTTTCCCACAAAGCCAAATACATATACCTTGACTAGTTGTCTAGAAGTTGAACAAGGATATGGGGAATGATAGAGAAGTTTCAAGCCCAGCTGCTGATTCAGGCCACCAGAGAGAATCTGTAAATCAGTAGCAGTGGATGTTAGCCACAAAGTGACTGTTGCTTCTCTTTTGTCCTCCAGATTTCCCAAGAATCTTCCTTGCAACCCTCTTAAATGGAAGGGAATTCTGAGAAATTGTAATTTGATTTAGCTATTTTGCCACATTACAAAGCCACCACAGAAAGTATGTAGTATTAGTTAAAAGCATGAACTCAGGAAAGAAATTACCTCTTTAGAATCCCACGACCATCAGTCACTAATTATGTGATTTAAGAAAGTGACAATTTTCTCTGCCTCCATTTTCTCAACTGAAAAATCATATTGCTTTCCTACTTTATGGTGATTAAGCTAGTAGAATCTGTGAAGTGCTCAGAAATACAGCTGATATAATTATTACATTGTTGTTCAGTTGCTCAGTCGTGTTCTACTCTTTGTGACCCCATGGACTGCAGCACGCCAGGCTTCCCAGTCCTTCACCATCTGCCGGAGCTTGCTGAAACCCATGTCCATTGAGTCAGTGATATCATCCAACCATCTCATCTTGTGTCATCCCCTTCTCCTCTGGCCTTCAATCTTTCCCAGAATCAGGGTCTTTTCTAAATAGTCAGCTCTTCACATCAGGTGGCCATAGTATTGGAGGTTCAGCACCAGTCCTTCCAATAAATATTAAGGATTGATTTCCTTTAGACCTGACTGGTTTGATCTCCTTGCAGTCCAAGGCACTGTCAAGAGTCTTCTCCAACATCACAGTTTAAAAGCAGCAATCCTTCCATGCTCAGCCTTATTTATTGTCCAATTCTTACATCCATACATGACTGCTGGAAAAACCATAGCCTTGACTACATGGAGCTTTGTTGTCAAAGTTATGTCTCTGCTTCTTAATACTGTCTAGGTTGGTAATAGCTTTGTTTCCGGGGGCAAGAATCTTTAGTTTCATGGCTGCAGTCACCATCTGCAGTGATTTTGGAGACCAAGAAAATAAAATCTGTCACTGTTTCTATTGTTTCCCTGTCTATTGGCCATGAAGTGATGGGACCAGATGCCATGATCTTCATTTTTCGAATGTTGAGTTTTAAGACAACTTTTTGACTCTCCTCTTTCACTTTCATCAAGAGGCTCTTTAGTTGCTCTTCACCATCTGTCACAAGAGTGGTGTCATCTTCATATCTGAGGTTATTGATATTTCTCCCAGCAATCTTGATTCCAGCTTGTGCTTCATCCAGCCCAGCTTTTTACTTGATATACTCTGCATATAAGTTAAATAAGCAGGGTGACAATATACAGCCTTGACGTACTCCTTTCCCAATTTTGAACCAGTCTGCTGTTCCAAGTCCGGTTCTAAATGTTGCTTCTTGACCTGCATACAGGTTTCTCAGGAGGCAGATAAGATTTTATGGTATTCCCATCTCTTTAAGAATTTTCCACAATTTGTTGTGATCCACACAGTCAAAGGCTTTAGCGTAGTCAATGAAACAGACGTAGATGTTTTCCTGGAATTATCTTGCTTTTTCAATGATCCAATGAATGTTGGCAATTTGATCTCTGGTTCCTCTGCCTTTTCTAAATCCAGCTTGAACATCTGGAAGTTCTTGCCTCACTTCGAGAATTTTGAGCATTACTTGGCTAGCATGTGGAGTGTGTGCAGTTGTGTGGTAGTCTGAATATTTTTTTGCTTTGCCTTTCTTTGGGATTGAAATGAAAACTGACCTTCTATTACATCCTATAATTTAAAATCACTTTCAGTAAATGGCCTTTGAATACCCCTTTCAAGTTTTCTCAGAAAAAAGTCTCAATAATATGGTTTTAATTAACATGAAACTTTCTTATTAGTTTTATTTCTCATTAGATTTTCCAATTGTCTCGACTTTGAAAGAAGAGATGTAATATTCTAAGCAGTAGACTATAAACCTATGGCCCATGGACCATCTATATCATGGAGCCTATTGTTTTCGGCTCACAAGTTAATATTATTTTTATGTACAGTTGCCCCTTGAACAGTACAGGCTTTAACTGCATGTATCCATCTGTATGTGGATATTTTTAAATAGTAAATACTATAGTACTATATGATCTGTGATTGGTTGAATCCATGGATGCTGAGAAATCACAGGTACAGTGGGCCAACTATAAGTTAAACTCAAATTAATCCCTGTGTTGTTCAAGGATCCGCTGTATTTGAAAAATTGTTTTAAAAAATAAAAGAAAAAAAATGTGACAGTAACTGAAAAGGCCATAAAACCTAATATCTTACTCTTTACAGGAAACTAAAATCAACATTTATGAATAGAAATAGGACATGAGCCATAAATGAGTCATATATGCATTTCTAAATTTTGTAGTCTGCTAAGTCACTGCAGCCATGTCTGACTCTGCAACTCTATGGACTGTAACCAGCCAGACTTCTTGGGTCCACAGGATTCTCCAGGCAAGAATACCAGAGTGGGTAGCCATGCCCTCCTCCAGGGGATTTTCTCAACTCAGGGAAGGAACCCGTGTCTCATGTTTCCTGCAATGGCAGGTGGGCTCTTTATCACTAACACCACCTGGGCAGCCCTAAAAAATATGGAATGTTTCACAATTTCTAGTTCAGTTCAGTTCAGTCGCTCAGTCGTATCTGACTGCGACTCCATGGACTGCAGAATGCCTCCATGGCATTCTGATGGACAGGCCTCCCTGTCCATCACCAACTCCCAGAGTTTACTCAAACTCATGTCCATTGAGTCAGTGATTCTCTTCCCCTCCTGTCTTCAATCTTTCCCAGCATCAGAGTCTTTTCAAATGAGTCAGTTCTTCGCATCAGGTGGCCATAGTATTGGAGTTTCAGCTTCAGCATCAGTCCTTCCAATGAATATTAAGGATTGACTTCCTTTAGGATGGACTGCTTGGATGTCCTTGCTGTCCAAGGGACTCTCAAGAGTCTTTTCCAACACTGCAGTTCAAAAGCATCAATTCTTTGGTGCTCAACTTTCTGTATAGTCCAACTTTCACATCTATACATGACTACTGCAAAAACCATGACTAGACGGACCTTTGTCCACAAAGTAATGTCCCTGTTTTTTAATATTCTGTCTAAGTGGGTCATAACTTTGCTTCCAGGGGCAAGTGCATTTTTATTTCATGGCTGCAGTGATTTTGGAGCCCAAGAAAATAGCCTCTGACTGTTTCCACTGGTTCTCCATCTATTTGCCATGAAGTGATAGGACCAGACACCATGATACTCTGAATGTTGAGCTTTAAGCCAAAGTTTTCACTCTCCTCTTTCACTTTCATCAAGAAGCTCTTTAGTTTTTCTTCACTTTCTGCCATAAGGGTGGTGTCATCTGCATATCTGAGGTTACTGATATTTCTTCCGGCAATCTTGATTCCAGCTTATGCTTCTTCCAGCCCAGCACTTCTCATGATGTACTTTGCCTGTAAGTTAAATAAGCAGGGTGCTAACATACAGCCTGAGGTACTCCTTTCCCTATTTGGAACCAGTCTGTTGTTCCATGTCCGGTTCTAACTGTTGCTTCTTGGCTTGCATATAGATTTCTCAGGAGATAGGTCAGGTGGTCTGGTATTTCTATCCCTATTTTCCACAGTTTGCTGTAATCTACATAGTCAAAGGTTTTGACATAGTCAATAAAGCAAAAGTAGATGCTTTTCTGGAACTCTGTTACTTTTTTGATGATCCAGTGGATGTTGGCAATTTCATCTGTGGTTCATCTGTCTTCTAAATTTAGCTTGAACATCTGAAAGTTCACGGTTCACATACTGTTGAAGCCTCGCTTGGAGAATTTTGAGCATTACTTTGCTAGCATGAGATGAATGCAATTGTGCAATAGTTTGAACATTTTTCGGCATTGTGTTTCTTTGGGATTGGAATGGATACTGATCTTTTCCAGTCCTGTGGTCACTGCAGAGTTTTCCAAATTTGCTGGCATACTGAATGTAGCACTTTCACAGCATCATCTTTTAGGGTTTGAAATAGCTCAACTGGAATTCCATCACCTTCACTAGCTTTGTTTGTAGTGACACTTCCTAAGGCCCACTTGACTTCACATTTCAGGATGTCTAGCTCTAGGTGTTGTTCATACCATCGTGGTTACAATTTCTAGTAGCTGTGTTTTAAAAGTGGAAAAAAAAAAAAAAACAGGGAATATTCATTTTAATCCATGTTTCTAATTAGCTCAATATATCCTAAATGGTTTTATCATTTCAACATCCAGTGAAAATTATTAACAAAATATTTTAAATTCATATTTCATAACAAATTTTTGAAATACATTGTATGCTTTACATACTACTTCAAATTCAGATTGGTCAAATATCAAGTGCTCATTTCCCATCTGTAGTTTTTGACTAACATATTGGACAACAGCTTAAAATCTGTAGTGGGGAGGGGCTCCAAATAACTCAAGAATATTCCTATAAATACAAACATATCTAGTGCTCAAAAAATTTTTTATAATGTCTAGAAACCAATAAAAGATCACCAGGTATACAGGAAAATGTGATTTATAATGAGAAAAAAAAATCTAGCCTATCAAAACTAATCCAGAAATTAAAGATATTAGAATAACACATAAGAAAATTAAAATAGTTGTAATAACTATATATCTGTCTCCAAAAAAAAAAAAGCAGAGATAAGGAATACTGAGTATAAAATGCAAAGTATAGTATATACATATATATAATCTAGACATATAATCCAGTGATAAAAACTATAATATTGGAGGTAGAAAACACATTGGTGTAGTCATTAGTGACTGATTAGACTTTGTAGAAGGAAAAAAGTTAATAAATTTTGTTACACAGCAATAGAAACTTTCTAATAAGAATTATAGGGTAAGAAATAGAATCAAAGAAATGAATGGAGAGCATCAGTTATCTGTAAGACAACTTCAAGAAGCCTAATATGAGTGTAATTGAAGTCCCCAATACATCTAGGGAGAGGAAAGGCTGAGACATGAAAAAAAAAATTTAAGCGAAACATGCACAATATTTTTCCAAATTTACTTAAACTAAAAATCCACATATCCAAGAAAGTTTAGTTAACTGCAAAGGAAAATAAATATGAAGAAAACTAAAGCAAAGCATATCATACTCAATTTGCTGAAAACCAGTATGACAGAGAAAACAAAAGCAGCCAGAGAAATAAAGACATACTACATGAAGAGAAATAAAGACAAGATGAAAGATTTGTTATTAGAAGCAATGCAAGCATGAAGCCATCTTCAGAGTATTAAAAGAAAAAGAATATTGCCAATCTAGAATTCTCCAATAATAATATCTTTCTAAGGCAAAAGCTCAATAAAGACTTTCCAGATACACAAAATCTGAGACCAGAACTTTCCTACAAGATATATTTAAGAAAGTTCTTCAGGCAATGGGAAAATGATAGAAGATGGAGGTACTTCTTTACACAAAATACAAAGAACACTAGAAATGGTACCTACATGAGTCAATACTTAAGATTTTTTTCCCTATCATTTGAGTCTTTTTAAACTATAATTGTTTAAAATATAATGACCTTGTATCATGTGGATTACAACACTTGGTAAGTACATATGTGACAACCAGAGCATAAAGCCCGGGAGAGACTATATGTGAATAGTTACAGCGCTTGAGACTTGAGATCTTAAGTCAAATAATATCCTAAAAGCAAACTCTAAAACAGAGCAAAGATATAGAGCAGACAATACAACATATTATTTGCTAGAAAAACTCACAGTATTGAGAAAAACTACTATACACATAGTTATTGTTTGTTACAGTGAAAAAAATCCAGATTAAAATCAGTAAAGGAAAGAGGCACATAGAGCAATATCTCAGAGGCTTCAGGCAGGAGTTTCTTATTGTCCTCTCCCAGTGGAGTCAAAAGGACAGTGCTTACTTCTCTCCCAGAAATGATGTGTGGCAACCCATATGGAGTATTGTCAGCCAGAGAAATTTATCTGAGCACCGGTGTCCAGGGTCTTTATTGGAGGTTATCACATAGGCATCAATGACCGCCCATACATTTGTCCTAAATCTTTAACCCCTCCAGAGATCAAGCTACCACTGTATGGTCCAAAACCTGCCCAATAATCATGTTGTAAACATGGAGGATCTGGCACAGCCCAAGGCCCCAAGTAAATAAAGACAGTCTTATCAGTCAGGATATTTCAAGGGCTTAGAAGATATTTTTCATCAACCAGGGGCAATGGCCAATCCTTTAATGTACAAAGTGTGGATCACAAAGAATTGCTGACCAAAAAAAAAGTTTTTACTGTAAGAGATCAATGTCCAATATATAGTAATTTTATAGAGAGTTCACTTTATATAAAAAATGTACACTAGCAAATTTTAAGGTATCTAATACATGGAAACCTATTGGAGACTTAGAAAAAAAATCAAAATATTTTTCTGTCTTGTTTGCATCTTGCTGCTGCTGCTGCTGCTGCTGCTAAGTCATTTCAGTCATGTCCGACTTGGTGCAACCCATAAACAGCAGCCCACCAGGCTCCCTCGTCCCTGGGATTCTCCAGGCAAGAACACTGAAGTGGGTTGTTTGCATCTTAGGAAAGTTAAATGAATTATCTACTCAAATTTCTCAAATCAAAGCAAATTATTAAGTAAATTCTTAAGAAACTCCTCAAGTAGATTCTTGTAAAAACTATACTGATCTATTTCACTAGGTTACATAAATAAAATAGTAGATGTGTTAAATGAACACAGTAAAGGACAGAAATAGTATGTACCTAACAGAAGATGTTAAGAAGAGGTGGCAAGAACACACAGAAGAACTATACAAAAAAGATCTTCATGACCCAGATAACCATGATGGTGTGATCACTCACCTAGGCCAGACATCCTGGAATGCAAAGTCAAGTGGGCCTTAGGAAGCATCATTATGAACAAAGCTAGTGGAGGTGATGGAGTTCCAGTTGACCTATTTCAAACCTTAAAAGACGATGCTGTGAAAGTGCTGTATTTAATATGCCAGCAAATTTGGAAAACTCAGCAGTGGCCACAGGACTGAAAAAGGTCAGTTTTCATTCCAATCCCAAAGAAATGCAATGCCAAAGAATATTCAAACTACCACACAATTGCACTCATCTCATATGCTAGCAAAGTAATGCTCAAAAGTCTCCAAGCGAGGTTTCAACAGCACATGAACCATGAAATTCCAGATGATCAAGCTGGATTTAGAAAAGGCAGAGGAACCAGAGATCAAATTGCCAACATCCATTGAATCATAGTAAAAGCAAGAGAGTTCCAGAAAAACATCGACTTCTGGTTTATTGACAATGCCAAACCCTCTGACTGTGTGGATCACAATAAACTGTGGAAAATTCTTCAAGGGATGGGAATAACAGACCATCTGACCTGCCTCCTGAGAAATGTGTATGCAAGTCAAGAAGCAACAGTTAGAACTGCACATGGAACAACACACTGGCTCAAAACTGGGAAAGAAGTACATTAAGGCTGTATACTGTCACCCTGCTTATTTAACTTACATGCAGAGTACATCACGTGAAATGCTGGTCTGGATGAAGCACAAGCTGGAATCAAGATTGCTGGGAGAAATACCAGTAACCGCAGATATGTAGATGACACCACCTATATGGCAGATGGTGAAGAGGAACTAAAAAGCCTCTTGATGAAAGTGAAAGAGAAGAGTGAAAATGTTGGCTTAAAACTCAACATTCCAAAAACTAAGATCATGTCATCTGGTCCCATCACTTCATGGGAAATAGATGGGGAAACAGTGGAAACAGTGAGAGATTTTATTTTTGAGGGCTCCAAAATCAGTGCAGATGGTGACTTCAGTCATAAAATTAAAAGAAGCTTGCTCCTTGAAAGAAAAGCTATGACCAACCTAGACAGCATATTAAAAAGAAGAGACATTACTTTGCCAACAAAGGTCTGTCTAGTCGAAGCTATGGTTTTTCCAGTGGTCATGTATGGATGTGAGAGTTGGACTGTGAAGAAAGCTGAGCGCCGAAGAATTGATGTTTTTGAACTGTGGTTTTGGAGAAGACTCTTGGGAGTCCCTTGGCCTGCAAGGAGATCCAGGCAGTCAATTCTAAAGGAGATCTGAAGCTCAAGCTCCAATAGCACCTGATGCTAAGAACTGACGCGTTGGAAAAGACCCTGATGCTGGGAAATATTGAAGGTGGGAGGAGACGGGGATGACAGAGAATGAGATGGTTAGATGGCATCACCGATTCAATGGACATGAGTTTGAGTGAGCTCCGGGAGTTGGTGATGGACTGGAAAGTCTGGCGTGCTACAGTCCATGGGGTCACAAAGAGTCAGACATGACAGAGTAACTGAACTGACTCACTGAAATGGTTAAACATTAAAACTACTGTAAATTAGAATGGCACACAGTAACAAAGAGACCAATAAGATGAAGATAGAATAAAACAGAATTTCGTCAGCAAACAGAACAAGCAGAAGAGAGGTTCAGAAGGAACAAAGATTATATTTTATCCATAAATACAGGTATCCACTGCTTTTTGAAAGAACACTTGATACCAAATAGTTTTTATGAAAGACCTACATGAGTACTTGCTTTTGCTAACTGAAAAAGCAAATTCAAGTAGTATTTTCATTTTTCAGAAAAAAAGGCAAAATGTGCAAACATTTCAGCGTTTGTTTTGCAGAGAGTCTTATAGAGGCATCATGCACCCAGCAGCAAGACTGGCACTGGCAGTTCCTTGTCTGGTAACTACACTCAGCATCTCAGCATCAAACCGCCATAAATTTAAGCTGTATTTGTGAGCATCTATGTTTTATCTTGCATCAGTTAGCAAGACGTTTCCTAAGGTAATCACTTCTTTGCTTTTATGTCATTTAGGCTTACAAATGGTCTCATATTCTACTTTCAGATAGCAAGAAAAACTTGTAATTATGGATATATCACTATATGTATACTGAATCGCAAATCAAAACAATTTCTTCAGATGATTTCTTTTAAAAGGTCCTTAAGATATTGCAAGAGCAATAAAGGTCATTGTCCTGTGGATTTTGCATTTATGTCCCCAGTTTACACTTCTAAAAAATTGTTTTTTATTTCTTAGAGTGGCCTTGAAAGTTTTAGTTCTGAAAGGGAGATCAGTGATCTCTTCAGGAACTCACTTCTTTATGATACAATTACATTTAAGGTTAGATTAAAAACACACACACAATTTCTTCTCTCATTTCAGTAAATTTATTAATTTCTTCCCTAGTTTGATCTCAGCATTGGAAATCCTTAGATCTGTGATTGTTTTCCTGTGTTTACCCAACTCTAGTAAAAAAATCAAAACTCTGGTTGTTTCTTATTATAAAATATTTGGAATGCATCTGTAAGCAACCTTTAACCTGAAAAGATTAGTTAGTCTAGAAATTTCCCCAGCCACTGATAAGTTATTTCTTAAAAATAATAAACTAGGTTTAAGACTGTTGCTGATAATTATTTGTTAATATGGGAACAGAACAATCAGTCTTTCTAGGACTACAAGTAACCATCAGAACACATCTTAAATCTTAAATCCATATAATCAGTCAGCAGCAGGCAAACTCCAGAAAACCTGAATCTGCAAACAGCCAATTAGTAACATTCTCTTCTAAGTTTCCATACTTCTAAAGTTTATCAATTCCTGAATACCATGCTTCTCTCAGAGCCCTATATAAGATTAGTTCCTTGCTCTGCTTGAAAATATTGTTCCAGACTCCCACACCATGTCTTACTTAAAAGAAAGCATCTTAAGTTAATTCATCTTTGTGCTTTTGCATTGGTTGTTGAATGGTACTCTCATCCTTTGATACTCTTATGTTTTGACAACAATGCCAGCCTTGACTCTAGTCTCTCCTCTCACAGTTTTCTTAAACATAATCTTTATTTCTGCAATATTATCTTATTATGCCTTGTCTATATATTTTTCTTTTGTTTCTTGAAAAGTTAATAATGACTCTTTTTTACTCAAGCAATCAGTAAAGTTGTGTTAAGTGCTAGTTGCTCGATCATGTCCAACTCTTTGCAACCCCATGGACTCTAGCCTGTCAGGCTCCTCTGTCCATGGACTTCTTCAGGCAAGAATACTGGAATGGGTTGCCATGCCCTTCTCCAGGGGATCCTCCAGACTCAGGGATTGAACCTGGGTCTCCTGCATTGAAGGCAAATTCTTAACCATCTGAGCCTTCCTTATATACTTTGGTCATATCTCCATATAGCCTAATTTTCATATGCACAGCTTGAACCAATTTGAATCAGTGCTTTCAATTAAAACTAAAAATATTTCACTTTTATAGAATTCATTTATTACGATTCATGTCAGAGTTGATTTGCAGTTTTACAACCACTACCACGCAGAAAAGAACAATCACATCCCAGAACAACATTGACTAAATTTTTGTTGAACATTTATTCAACTGAATTGAATATAATAGTTCAATTGAACTTAATAAAGTCTATTCAAAATATTTTATGTCTGCCAAAATTTTCAAGAATTGATCTTGTAAATGAGGAGGGAAAAACCAGATTTGATAATCAACCTATTGCTGCTTAACTTCTCACTCTTTGAAATTATTTTTAAACTATTTCTGCAAAATAAAATCTTGAAAATTATGAAAGTGTTCTTTGGTACAGTTAATACTGAACTATTAGTGAAATAGAATGGCAAAATGAAAAGATCTTTTATTCATCTGTATATCAGAAAAAATAAAATTAATATGTTCCTCAGTATTGCAGTTAGAAGCAAGAGGGATTCTTGGCTTGAGTTCTCTGGCTTCTAAGAGTCCCACATATTATACATGTCATTTGTTAAGGAAAACATGGATTCTGCCTCACGTAACTTCACACTCAATCCTAATAAGCCCTGTAGCATTAAATACCAGTTTTCACAATTAACAATTCTTCAGGCCCCTGAAATGGCTTCTAACCATCTTTTGCCCCAAGTCCTCCAAAACAAAAGGTGATTACATCCAAATGCCAGGAAAGTTTGTAAATTGTGTGCCTGACTGCCTCAGTGGACACAGAAATAGTGAGAATGGGATGTGAGTAGCAGAAGTGCTTATATGGGAAAAAAAAAATAAAATGTAAAGACTAGTTGACTCCTTCCTGTCAACATGAATGCAAAAATTCTTACACAGCAAAGAATTTCCCATTAGTCCATAAAACCTCAATGGCTAAAGAAGGTAGCTGGGATAAATTTACTATGTTAAATAAATTTTACTACTCATAAATTAGTATGTATGTGGGTATAGACTTAATGTGATTTTGCTACTTCATTTAATATCAGGTGTGAATTGAATGCTACAGTTGCAGAAAGTTTTATAAAAATATTTAATAGAATTTATCAATGTCCAAAACCACTTAATTAAGAATTTCAGTTTTATTAAAATAATTTTGAGCTAACTTTTTAGTTTTTTATAAATGATATTTTACATTTTAGTTTCAAGAAAAATCTTTTGAAAACAAATGTGAAACTAATTTTATTTTTTATTTTCACTTTAATAGAGTTTGACATAAACATACTTAGTTTCTTATACTTGGAAAACAATTAAATTTTATTAGATGATTAAGCATGAGATCAAGTCAGAGTCATGATAAAGTATGCAAAAGTGGAGCTCAAAAAAGAGCTGGAAAAAATGGGGAAAGTCTTCATAGAGGGAGTTTGTTTATATATTTTAAAAGCTAAAAAAATTTTAAAAGATTATTTTTATCTAAGCATAACCAACCTAAATTAAGCATATAAGACACTACAAGTGATTAACTTAATGAAGATTTAATTTCTTATGAAGACACAAAACTATCTCATCAAATTCAAAAGTTGAACAGGTCAAATGAAAACCCTGTAATTTTGTTTAATCATTCTTGATTAAAGCAACATGAAGTATATCACTTGCATACAAAAAAATAACATGTGCAGTTCATAGAACCAAAAGAAGGATAAGCAATTCATGGTGTATAACAATTACTAGAACATGTGCAATTCATAGAACCAAAAGAAGGATAAGCAATTCATGGTGTATAACAATTACTAGAAAATACCAATAAAGAATATTGGCTTGAAGTTATTTAAAGAATAAAATTACAAATGCATTATTTATCAACTATAACAGTGATTTTATATACAATATTTATAGAAAACAGTAGAAAATATTTAAATATAGTTAAAATGACTTCAAAAGGTGATACCAGAAGGACTAAACATGTACATTATATATAAATAATGAAATAGACACTATCTAGAATGAAAATTTCTAAATGAGATAAATCATTAAGTTTTAAAAAGAAAGAAGAAACCAAAATAAAGTAGAAGTAATTGAAAATTAGTTGATTAACTAGAACACTTGGAACAAGAGTCCTGTTGAATAAGAAACTTTTGTACATGTTGTTGAACTACTCAAAGAAGAAAACAAGAAATCAAAATTAATAAATGTTTTAAAGATTTTACACTAATTTTAAAAACACAGGTTTTGATTCAAGTGGCAAACTGAAGAAACAAAATTGTATATTAGACCTTAATTTAAAAGTGAAAGGAGGGGTCCACGATGGAGGCGTAAGAAGATCGAAAAATTACCTCTTCCCACAGATACACAAACCTACACCAATCTTTCCAGCAGTTCCTCCTGAGGAAGAACTGAGAGCTGATCGAACAGCTTCTGCACAACATAGGACCAAAGGGCCACAAAAGGATGGGGAGAAGACAAGGAGACACAGTGTCCATGAGAACTCCACCCCCAATCTGGTGGCCAACAGTAAGGAAGAATAACCCTTAGAGGCCCAAGTACAGACTTGCCCACGCTGGGGCACAGTGAACAAAACAGTAGTTTATGCACATATGGACACCTTATCTTTGACAAAGGAGGCAAGAATATACAATGGGGAAAAGACAATCTCTTTAACAAGTGGTGCTGGGAAAACTGGTCAACCACTTGTAAAAGAATGAAACTAGAGCACTTAATAACACCATACACAAAAACAAACTCAAAATGGATTAAAGATCTAAACGTAAGACCAGAAAATATAAAACTCCTAGAGGAGAACATAGGCAAAACACTCTCTGACATACATCACAGCAGGATCCTCTATGACCCACCTCCCAGAATATTGGAAATAAAAGCAAAAATTAACAAATGGGACCTAATTAAACTTAAAAGCTTCTGCACCACAAAGGAAACTATAAGGTGAAAAGACAGCCTTCAGAATGGGAAAAAATAATAGCAAATGAAGCAACAGACAAACAACTAATCTCAAAAATATACAAGTAACTCCTACAGCTCAATTCCAGAAAAATAAATGACCCAATCAAAAAGTGGGCCAAAGAAATAAATAGACATTTCTCCAAAGAAGACATACAGATGGCCAACAACACATGAAAAGATGCTCAACATCACTCATTATCAGAGAAATGCAAGTCAAAACCACAATGAGGAACCATTTCATGCCAGTCAGAATGGCTGCGATCCAAAAGTCTACAAGCAATAAATGCTGGAAAGGGTGTGGAGAAAAGGGAACCCTCTTACACTGTTGGTGGGAATGCAAACTAGTACAGCCACTATGGAGAACAGTGTGGAGATTCCTTAAAAAAACTGGAAATAGAACTGCCTTATGATCCAGCAATCCCACTGCTGGGCATCCACACTGAGGAAACCAGAATTGAAAGAGACACATGTACCCCAATGTTCATCGCAGCACTGTTTACAATAGCCAGGACATGGAAGCAACCAGATGTCCATCATCAAATGAATGGATAAGAAAGCAGTGGTACATATACACAATGGAGTATTACTCAGCCATTAAAAAGAATGCATTTGAGTCAGTTCTAATGAGGTGGATGAAACTGGAGCCTATTATACAGAGTGAAGTAAGCCAGAAAGAAAAACACAAATACAGTATACTAATGCATATATATTGAATTTAGAAAGATGGTAACAATAACCCTGTATACGAAACAGCAAAAGAGACACTGATGTATAGAACAGTCCTTTGGACTCTGTGGGAGAGGGAGAGGGTGGGATGATTTGGGAGAATGGCACTGAAATATGTATAATATCATATATTAAAGGAGTCGCCAGTCCAGGTTCAATACACGATACTGGATGCTTGAGGCTGGTGCACTGGGACGACCCAGAGGGATGGTATGGGGAGGGAGGAGGGAGGAGGGTTCAGGATGGGGAACACATGTATACCTGTGACAGATTCATTTTGATATATGGCAAAACCAATACAATATTGTAAAGTTGAATAAAATAAAATTTTAAAAAAAGAAAGCACCTAGATTATCCATGAAGAAAACCCATTTATTAACCCTAGAGCATCTGTCAAATAGAGTGGAGAACTGCTGAAACTGTCTCTGAGATTAGGAGAATCAGAGAATGCCATTGCTTTCTTCCCTCTCCATCTTATTACCCAGTTGGAAAATAGGTGGTCCAGCCAGTCTGCTAAGGTTGTCCCAGTGCACCCCCAGCTGTCAGCTACACTCGTCCTTCTAAGGCATCCCTGGCATACCTGTCCAAACTCCAGCCTTTCCACCAAGATGAACCAGGTGAAATGCATCATGGGAACCTTGTCTTAGTAGTATAATCCAAAGAGACATTTTTCCAAAGCAAACATAGATGGTCAATAGGCACATGAAAAGATGCTCAACATCATTATTCATCAGAGAAATGTAAATCTAAACCACAATGAGATATCACCTCACACTTGTCAAAATGACTGTTTAAAAACAATGAATACATTTTATCAAGGATGTGAAGAAAAGGGAACCCTCCTGCATTGTTGCCGTGTGTGCTTTTTCACTCAGTCATGTCAGACTCTTTGTGACCCCATGGACTGTAGCCCATCAGGCTCCTCTGTCCAAGCAAGAATACTATAGTGATTGCCATGCCCTCCTCCAGGGGATCTTTCCAACCCAGGGGTCGAACCTGGGTCTCCTGCACTGCAGGCAGATTACCATCTGAGCCACCAGGGAAGCCCAAGAATACTGGAGTGGGTAGCCTATACCCTCTCCAGGGGAACTTCCCCACCCAGGAATCAAATTGGGGTCTCCTGCATTGCAGGTAGATACTTCATGAGCTGAAATTTAAATTGCACATAGTACAACCACTATAGAAAACCGTATGGTGATTCCTCAAAAAACTAAAATTAGAAACTACCACATGACTGAGCAATTTCACTTCTGGGTATTTATCTAAAAAAAAAAAAAGAAAGAAAACTCCTATTTGAAAATATATATGTGCCTCTGTGTTTACTGCAGCATTATTTACAATAGTTAAGATTTAGAAGCAGTCTAAGAGTCCACTGATAGATGAACTGACTTTTAAAAAGGAAGTAGGATGAGATGGTTGGATGACATCACCGACTCATTGGACATGAGTTTGAGTAAGCTCTGGAGCTGGTAATGGACAGGGAAGCCTGACATGCCGCAGTCCATGAGGTCGCAGAGTTGGACACAACTGAGCGACTGAACTGAACTGATACACACACACACACACACAAAACACAGTGGAATATTATTCAGCCATAAAAAATAGCATGTAGTAATTTGCAAAAACCTGGATAGACCTAGAAAGTATTATGCTATGTGAAATAAATCAGATAGAGAAAGGCAAATACCATGTGATTTTACTAATATTTGCAATTTGAAAACAAAACACACAAACATTACAAAACAGAAACATACTCATAGATACAGAGAATAACCTAGTGGTTGCCAGAGCAGAGAGGTGGGGGTATTTGTGAAAAAGAGATGGTGATTAAGAAATACATTCCCAGTTATAAAATAAATATGTCATAAGAATATAATACACAACATTACAGTGTGTATATTACAGGGAATATAGTCAAGAACATTTTAATACCTTTGTATGGTGACAGATGATGACTTACTGTGATGATAATTTTTTAATGTATAAAAATATCAAATCACTGTGTGCTACACTTGAAACTAATGTAATACTGTAAGTCAATTATACTTCAACAAAAAATAAAGTGCACCTGCCATATCATCTACAAATATAAACTAGTAATAAGGTAGATCATGTCTACTCAGGATAGGTGGAGAGAGGAAGTAAATCTAGAACAGCTGTGAAAGTTAACAGGTGTATGGATATAGGGTGGCACTGAAGAACAAGAGTGGGAGTTAAAGGGAAAATTAAATTCACTGAGTAGCACAGGGCCACGAGTTCATGTTCAAAATGATGAAAGAAATTTTTAAATATTTATTTAAAAATTAGTTTGTGATATGATTGAGAGAACAGTTATTTTCTCCTTAGCTTCATCCTCAGAAGCTACTCATATGACTTTTTTTTTCTACTCTAGAATGAAGAGAGCAGGAAGAAACACCACTCTCGTGCTCACAATAAAAAATTGTTGACTAACTTTACATTCACAAATTTTTAAAAACCTATCATGGGACTGAGGTCAAGTAACAACCAACCGGCCCCAGATCTCAGGAAGCACACACAGGCACACAGACGGAATGAGGAGAAACATACGTGCTCATTTACCTGGTGTAATAACACCTCTGACTCAAGGGACAGTAGCTAAATCTGGATAAAGTTCTGAGCCTTGGAGCTAGGTGTGGGTTCACAACCATCAATTCCTTCAGCATATCAGATCAGCTATCTCTGGCACCCCCTCACCAAAGAGAGGCCCGAACACTTTTCTTGGACTCTTTAGGCACTGAGGCAGTTTGTACCCAGCTTGAAATTCCTACTTGATTCCAGGGACTGACTATAATACAAATCAGCTTGTTCTGAGCTGTATCCTAATTAAAAGTCCCATTGGAAACTTTCCTGAAGATGATACAACATGCTCTCTACCCTTGAGTGTGACAATCCTAATGACCCTTTTGAACCACAAATATCACTTTGCCTATTGAAGTTCCCAGCAACTGGAGGTAGCCTCTCATTGGAGCTCCCTCTCAAGGTTTTAGAATTGTTGCCCTGAAACAACTACTAAATATAGCATTTTTGATAAATACTCATTAGCATACTATTGGCCTTGTTTTGAAGCCAAGCACTTATCCAGAAAAGCCTCATAAACCTCTGACATAACATCCCTATTTGGAGTCAGTTCAGAGTCCACGACCAACAAGATAAAGGATACTCAAAAAGTCTTACTAGCCAAGTAGAAATGGCATATTCATCCAACTCCAGCAGCAATCAATCTTAGCTTTATATGAGAAAGTGGCAGCTGACCTGGGAAGGGTACTTAATTCCCTTCTCCACTGCCTGAAGAGAAGCTGCCTGCTCAGTGGGTCCTCTTGTTGCTGAGATTCCCCAAAATGCATGGCCCCATTTACTGACAGCTCTGCTAAACTGAAATGTGATGGTGTGACAGGGCTTCTGCAGGCTCAGCCCCAGACCAGCTGGGCCAGGCTGAAAAGCACTGTGTTGATTCTCCACTGTGGGCAAACCTCAAACCGTTCTCATAGCTCAGACAAATACTTCTCATGACGAACTCTGTTACATTTTCACTGGTTTTGAGCTGTTGCAAAAAGCCTAGAGGTCTGGTCAGCCACATGGAAAACTACAAACTGTCAGATTAAAGACACCTTTCTTTGGGGCCATGAAGTATCACAATGAGGCTTCAAATCAAACTATCTGGGCCACATGTACAGATGGCCACAAAAAGGATTCATTCTCTGATGAGGCCAACCGGACTCATACTGCTGATTGAGCCTGCGCTGCCCAGATTGTCAAGAGTCATTGCATAGATTCATCATTATGTGAGATATGGCAATCCACTCGCCATCATATCCTGGACACGGGGGAAAGGATTCTTTTTCTAATGAAGAGGCTACCACCACATGCCAGACTCTTGCTGAAGATGGCCCTGTTGTCTCAAGGTGGGAGAAACCTAGTTCCTTGGGACTTGGCCCCCACCTAGTACTTACAGACTAATTACATTAGCTCTCTGATCCCTTTATCCAGGCAATTCAGATCAGATCAGATCAGTCGCTCAGTCGTGTCTGAGGCAATTAATGGTGCCTTATTGTTGTCAGCAGAGAAGGCACTGGCGACCCACTCCAGTGTTCTTGCCTGGAGAATCCCAGGGACGGGGGAGCCTGGTGGGCTGCCGTCTATGGGGTCGCAGAGAGTCAGACACGACTGAAGCGACTCAGCAGCAGAAGCAGCGTTGTCAGCACATTTTCAGGTTATGGAATTGCTTCCCACCCCAGACAACTGACTCCAGTCACCCTGTTGTGGTCCCTAAAACTTAATCTCTATGATGTGTTTGACTTTCTGGACCACTTGCAGTCTGACTGTGGTGCTCCTTTTATCACAAGTCATTAGACAATGTCCACAATGCCCTGATGGGTATTTGATGGCTCTTCCACACTGCCTACCATCCCCAGGCATCCAGTATTTTTGAGTATTTGAAAATTTTCTAAACACCAGCTCAAAAAGATTTCAGTCTACTTTCCTCCCTGCCTCCTAATCCACACACCTGATTATGGCAGTTTAGTCATTAAATGAGCATCTAATGATCAGGATGAATGTTGTGGGAGGATGTGTAGATCTATTTTGAAAATTAGGGACTCCAGTCTGACCAGTCCTGAGCATTAGGCTTCTTTCTTTCCCTTAACAGAAAACTGAGACTGGAAGAGGTAGTGCATTCTCCTAGTTACAACTGAACCAAAAGAAGTCTTAGAGGATTTGAATTGAATTCTGGCCCAGTCCCCCGGATTCTCTCGTTGAATGTCCATAGTTTTAGAACATAATACTAATGACTCTTTGGTTGAACACACTAGACAACAAACCCACAAGGCTAAAATAGGGAGTTTCCTGGGTCTCTGAAGACTTGATAAAAATCCTAAAACCCTGTCACTCTTGTACCGGATCCCTTTGGATGATAGTAGAGGATGGTTTTAAAAAAAAAAAAGATGACTTTTCAAAAACTGTGACAGCATGTATAGATTTTAGAGTTGCAGAAAGAATGCAACAAACCTGGCACCTTAGGAAGGAATACCTTAGACCTGGGAGGTGTGAGAGAGGGAGGGATCTTATGATCGTTTATATTTCAGAATTGCCCTTGAAAGCTTCTTTGTAAAAGATAGTGCCCTGTCACCAGTCTCCCAGCTGTTTGTGAGCAACTTGAATTTAACTGACTCCTGGGTTTTATAGCCATACCAGAGATCTTTGATGATTCTTTAATCATTATTCCACTTAACAGTGCACGAAGTCAATTGGAAATAGAAGGAAAGGTCCCATATCCCACAGATTCCTCATAAAATGCTTGTCGGTCTTCTGGATCATTCCTAGCCTTATTTTTGTAGCTGCTCCACTAATGCTGCATAAGGCACAGATATCCCCCAACTGATGGCATGCAAGAACCAAACAGATCAGCCAAACTGCCTCTAGAGAGTGTCTCCAAAACCAAGAATTAGACTCAACCATTCAGAGTGATCTGGGAGCTACATCGTATGACTGGGACATGCTCTGAGAGACACGGTCAACTTGTGTGTCTCCTGGCCAACATAGGTCTCACTGAGGGATTCTTACAATTATAAACAACAATTTGTTTCCAAGTTTACTTCCCACTCCATGGCACTTCTTAAACAAAAACCACCATTAACTTTCTTCTCTCCTTCCAGTGTCTAAGGGAGTCCTTCTATAATTGATATAGCTTTCAGAAGACTGTGGCGATCTCCCCAAAATGGCTACCCCTTGTACTTAGAGGAGCTTCCCAGAGGGGGAGCTGACTCATGTTTCACGAGTACTAAGGGGACGGTCTTAGCTCCATTGAGAATCACTCCTTTAGAAAACATGGTATAGATTTGTAAGATTAAACTGCCGGAGGTAGGGTTGTTCATATCTTCTCATAACCAGTCAGCAGAGTCTAATATAAGTCACCACTGACTGTGTCCTTTTGTGAGTATAGGCTTGGCAGTCAGATGATCTCTTTGAAAGACATGGGTATAATTCTAGATGTGCCACTTAAAAATGAAATGATCTTAAGAAAATCAGATCACTTCAGTCTTTTGAAGTTTTTCTACCTCTGAAAATGTGAAAAATATTACCCAAACTGACAAGGTCATGAATTCTTCTGGCACATTCACTGGCTCAAATAAATGATGGTTCCTTTCTTTTCTTTGCTTCACTTAAAACTTTTAATGATACAATTGAAATAATTTTTCATTATTTTTCTTTAGACATTTATTGTTTGAGACTTTAAGCTTCTGACTTTCCTAACGAGAAAAAAAAATCTTGCCTATAATACCAATAACCTCAGATATGCAGATGATACCACCCTTATGGCAGAAAGTGAAGAGGAACTAAAAAGCCTCTTGATGAAAGTGAAAGTGGAGAGTGAAAAGGTTGGCTTAAAGCTCAACATTCAGAAAACGAAGATCATGGCATCTGGTCCCATCACTACATGGGAAATAGATGGAGAAACAGTGGAAACAGTGTCAGACTTTATTTTTCTGGGCTCCAAAATCAGTGCAGATGGTGACTGCAGCCATGAAATTAAAAGACACTTACTCCTTGGAAGGAAAGTTATGACCAACCTAGATAGCATATTCAAAAGCAGAGACATCACTTTGCCAACAAAGGTTCGTCTAGTCAAGGCTATGGTCTTTCCTGTGGTCATGTATGGATGTGAGAGCTGGACTGTGAAGAAGGCTGAGCGCTGAAGAATTGATGCTTTTGAACTGTGGTGTTGGAGAAGACTCTTAAGAGTCCCTTGGACTGCAAGGAGATCCAAACAGTCCATTCTGAAGGAGATCAGCCCTGGGATTTCTTTGGAAGGAATGAGGCTAAAGCTGAAACTCCAGTATTTTGGCCACCTCATGGGAAGAGTTGACTCATTGGAGAAGACTCTGATGCTGGGAGGGATTGGGGGCAGGAGGAGAAGGGGACGACAGAGGATGAGATGGCTGGATGGCATCACTGACTCGATGGATGTGAGTCTGAGTGACCTCCAAGAGCTGGTGATGGATAGGGAGGCCTGGCGTGCTGCAGTTCATGGGGTCACAAAGAGTCGGACACGACTGAGCGACTGATCTGACCTGATCTGATACTATGTGATGTGCTGAAAGAAAAACTGGACTTAGCAATCAACAAATCTAGTTATAAATTGAGGTCCCATCACTCTTTTTTTTAATGCATTTATTTATTTTAATTGGAGGCTAATTGCAATATTGTGGTGGTTTTTGCCATGCATCGACATGAATTAGCCAAGGGTATACATGGGTCCCGCCGTCCTGAACCCCCCTCTCACCTCCCTCCCCATCCCATCCCTCTGGGTTGTCCCAGTGCACCAGCTTTGAGTGCTCTGCTTCATGCATCAAATTTGCACTGGTCATCTATTTCACATATGGTGATATACATGTTTCAATGTTATTCTCTCAAATCATCCCACCCTCACCTTCTCCCACAGAGTCCAAAAGTCTGTTCTTTATATCTGTTCTCTTTGATGTCTTTCATATAGGGTCACCGTTACCATCTTTCTAAATTCCACATATGTGCATTGATATACTATATTGGTGCTTTTTTTTCTGACTTACTTCACTCTGTATAATAGGCTCCAGTTTCATCCACCTTATTAGAACTGACTCAAATGTGTTGTTTTTTATAGCTGAGTAATATTCCATTGAGTATATGTACCACAATTTTCTTATCCACTCATCTGTTGATGGACATTTGGTTGCTTCCATGTCCTAGCTATTGTAAACAGCATTGCAATGAACACTAGGGTACACGTGTCTCTTTCGATTCTGGTTTCTTTGGTGTGTATGTCCAGCAGTGGGATTGCTGGGTTATATGGCAGTTCTAGTTCCAGTTTTTTTTTTTTTTTTTTTCCATTTATGTAACATTCTTTATTTATTTATTTATTTATTTATTTATTTTTTTATTTTATAGTTTTTATTTTTATTTTTTTTTTTTTTTGAGGATGTGGGTACTTTATTTTTTTTTTTTTTTTTTTTTTTTGAACAATTAATACATTTCAGATATAATATTATACATATTTCAATGCTATTCTCCCCAATCATCTCACCCTCTCCTGGTCCCAGAGTCCAAAAGTCTGGTCTATACATCAGTGTCTCTTTTGTTGTCTCGTAAATAGGGTTATTTTTTACCATCTTTCTAAATTCCATATATATGCGTTAGTATACTGTATTTGTGTTTTTGTTTCTGGCTTACTTCACTCTGTATAATAGGCTCCAGTTCCATCCACCTCCTTAGAACTGATTCAAATGTAATCTTTTTAATGGCTGAGTAATATTCCATTGTGTATATGTACCACAGCTTGCTTATCCATTCATCTGTGGATGGACATCTAGGTTGCTTCCACGTTCTGGCTATTGCAAACAGTGCTGCTATGAACATTGGGGTACAGGTGTCTCTTTCAATTCTGGTTTTCTCAGTGTATATGCCCAGCAGTGGGATTGCTGGATCATAAGGCAGTTCAATTTGCAGTTTTTTGAGGAATCTCCATACTGTTCTCCAAAGTGGCTGTACTAGTTTGCATTCCCACCAACAGTGCAAGAGGGTTCCCTTCTCTCCGCACCCTCTCCAGCATTTATTGCTTGTGGACTTTTGGATAGCAGCCATTCTGATTGGCGTGAAATGGTATCTCATAGTGGTTTTGATTTGCATTTCTCTGATAATGAGTGATGTTGAGCATCTTTTCATGTGTTTGTTAGCCATCTGTATGTCTTCTTTGGAGAAATGTCTATTGAGTTCTTTGGCCCATTTTTTGATTGGGTCATTTATTTTTCTGGAATTGAGCTGTAGAAGTTGCTTGTATATTTTTGAGATTAGTTGTTTGTCAGTTGCTTCATTTGCTATTATTTTCTCCCATTCTGAAGGCTGTCTTTTCACCTTGCTTATAGTTTCCTTTGTTGTGCAAAAGCTTTTAAGTTTGATTAGGTCCCATTTGTTCATTTTTGATTTTATTTCCAATATTCTGGGAGGTGGGTCACAGAGGATCCTGCTGTGATGTAAGTCAGAGAGTGTTTTGCCTATGTTTTCCTCTAGGAGTTTTATGGTTTCTGGTCTTACATTTAGCTCTTTAATCCATTTTGAGTTTATTTTTGTGTATGGTGTTAGAAAGTGTTCTAGTTTCATTCATATGGAGGGGTCTTGTTTTTGTATCCATTCAGCCAGTCTCTTTTGGTTGGGGCATTCAACCCATTTACATTTAAGGTAATTAATGATAAATATGATCCCGTTGCCATTTACTTTGTTGTTTTGGGTTTGAATTTATATATCCTTTTTGTGTTTCCTGTCTAGAGAATGTCCTTTAGTATTTGTTGGAGAGCTGGTTTGGTGGTGCTGAATTCTCTCAGCTTTTGCTTGTCTGTAAAGGTTTTGATTTCTCCTTCATATTTGAATGAGATCCTTGCTGGGTACAATAATCTGGGCTGTAGGTTCTTTTCTTTCATCACTTTAAGTATGTCTTGCCATTCCCTCCTGGCTTGGAGAGTTTCTATTGAAAGATCAGCTGTTATCCTTATGGGAATTCCCTTGTGTGTTATTTGTTGTTTTTCCCTTGCTGCTTTTAATATTTGTTCTTTGTGTTTGATCTTTGTTAATTTGATTAATATGTGTCTTGGGGTGTTTCGTCTTGGGTTTATCCTATTTGGGACTCTCTGGGTTTCTTGGACTTGAGTGATTATTTCCTTCCCCATTTTAGGGAAGTTTTCAACTATTATCTCCTCTAGTATCTTCTCATGGTCTTTCTTTTTGTCTTCTTCTTCTGGGACTCCTATGATTCGAATATTGTAACGTTTAATATTGTCCTGGAGGTCTCTGAGATTGTCCTCATTTCTTTTAATTCGTTTTTCTTTTTTCTCCTCTGATTCCTTTAATTCTGCCATTCTATCTTCTAATTCGCTAATTCTATCTTCTGCCTCTGTTATTCTACTATTTGTTGCCTCCAGAGTGTTTTGGATCTCATTTATTGCATTATTCATTATATGTTGATTCTTTTTTATTTCTTCTAGGTCCTTGTTAAATCTTTCTTGCATCTTCTCAATGCTTTTCTCCAGACTATTTATCCATGATTCCATTTTGCTTTCCAGATTTTGGATTAATTTAACTATCATTATTCGGAATTCTTTATCAGGTAGGTTCGCTATTTCTTCCTCTTTTGTTTGGTTTGGTGGGCTTTTATCCTGTTCCTTTACTTGCTGGGAATTCTTCTGTCTTTTCATCTTGTTTAAATTGCTAAGTTTGGGGTGTCTTTACTGTATTCTGGTAGTCTGTGGAGTTCTCTTTATTGTGGCGTTTCTGCACTATATGTGGGTTTGTACCGGTGGCTTGTCGAGGTTTCTTGTTTATGGAAGCTTGTATCGGTGTTCTGGTGGGTGGAGCTGGATTTCTTTTCTCTGGGGTGCAGTGGAGTGTCTAGTAGTGAGTTATGAGATGTCTATGCTTTTGGGGTCGCTTTGTGTAGCCTGTGTATTGGAGCTCAGGCTGTGTTCTTGTTTTTCTGGAGAATTTGCTTGGTATGTCTTGTTGTGGAACTTGCTGGTCTTTGTGTGATGCTTGGTTTCAGAGTAGGTATGGAGGCTTTTAATGAGCTCCTGTCAATTAGTGTTTCGTGGGATCAGGGTATGGACTTAAGCCTCCTGGTTCCAGTTATTGGTCTTATTTTTACAGTAGTCTCAAAAACTTCTTCTTCTATAATGCATTCCACAACTGGACTGCTCAGAGATGTTCACGGAATTATACATAGAAGGAAAAAGGGAGGAAGGAGACAGAGGTGGTCAGGAGGATAAAAGGAGGGAGTGTGAAGGAGAGAGACAGATCTAGTCAGTAATCAGTAAAGAAAAGAAAAAAGGAAAGGAAAAAAGCAAAGGACAAAAAGGAAAAAAGAAAAAAAAAAACAAAACAGGGTCGCAAAAGTTATATCTAAACGTGGAGATTAAAGAAGTACTAGAGGATAAAAATAATAATAATAATAATAAAATAAAAGAAACAAAACAAACAACAACAAAAAAAAATTAAAAGGGAAAAAAAAATTTTTGTTTTCCTTTTTCCAATTAAAAAATAATAAAAATTTAAAAAATATATATATATTAAAAAAAGAAAAGAAAAAAAAAGGAAATAATGATGGTAAAAATAGTAACAATATATATAAGAGTTTCTCTATTATTGTTGTGGGTTCAGTTCATTTTCAGCTAGTTCCTTGTTCCGGCTTAAATTTCTCAAGATCTATAGGCCCCTTTCTCTGTGGTTGGTCTGTATAGTTCTTTGTTCTGTGCACGGTTCGGCGGTGTTCTGGGCCAAGGCCCGCCACTCGTGTGGTCGGCGCTGCACAATCTGGATTGCCGGCCCAAACTACTCCAGTTAGGCAGCACTCCAGACAATCAGGCGAACGAAGTCTGCGCTGAGGCCCGCAGAGGGGGAGGGGTCGGCGACGGGAATGGCGGGCGGGCGGGTGGGGGAGGGGATGGGGTGGCCCTCGTGGGAGCCGCCGGCACAGCGGGCGGGGGCACGCCTGCGCGGGAGTGGCCGGCGGGGGAGCGTCCAGTGGGGGAGAGTCCCGCGGGGGAGTGTCCCTCTGGGGAGCGCCGGCAGGGGAGCGTCCCGCGTGGGAACGGCCAAGGCGTCTCCCTGCCCAGCCCCGGCTCCCCAATGGCAGATGCGGGCGTTTGCAGCGGTGCTTTTCCGCTGCGGAAGTTACCGCAGGGCCCGCAGTCTGTGGGTTCTAATTGCTCAACTGTTCTCCTCCCTGTTATGATAGTCTCCGTGTTTCCCAGGTTCGGCTCAGATTCCGCAGGGAGAGTGTTTCCTGGTGTTTGGAAACTTCTCTTTTTAAGACTCCCTTCCCCGGACAGAGGTCCGCCCCTCCCTCTTTGTCTCTCTCTGGCTTCTATATTCTTTCCTACCTCCTTTAGAAGGCAGTGAGTTGCTTTTCTGGGTGTCCGACGTTCTCCGCCAGCACTCCGAAGCTGTTTGTGGTATTTACTCGGCGCCCAGATGTCCCATTGATGAATTTGTGGAGGAGAAAGCGTATTCCCCGTCCTAATCCTTCGCCATCTTAACCGGAAGTCCTAGTTCCAGTTTTTTAACAATCTCCACTCTGTTCTCCATAGTGGCTGTACTAGTTTGCATTCCCACCAACAGTGTAAGAGGGTTCCCTTTTCTCCACATTCTCTCCAGAATTTATTGTTCATGCACTTTTTGATGGCAGCCATTCTAACTGGCATGAGATGGTACCTCACTGTGGTTTTTATTTGCATTTCTCTGATAATAAGTGATGTTGAGCATCTTTTCATATGTTTGTTAGCCCCCTTTTTTTTTTTTTTTTAAAAAAAAAAATATTTTATACAGAAAAAAAATTTTTTTTTTTTTTTTTTTCCCTTTTTTTTTTTGGGTCACTTTTTTTTTTGTATTGAGGCGCCAGAGCTGCTTGTATATTTTGGAGATTAATTCTTTGTCGGTTTTTTCATTTGCTATTATTTTCTCCCATTCTGAAAGCTGCCTTTTCACCTTGCTTATAGTTTCCTTCATTGTGCAAAAGATTTTAAGTTTGATTTGGCCCCATTTGTTTATTTTTACTTTTATTTCCATTACTCTGGGAGATGGGTCATAGAGGATCTTGCTGTGATTTATATCAGAGAGCCATCACTCTTTGTCAGTGTAAACTTAAGCAAGTTTCTTAAACTTATAGACTCAAAAAAATGGGGGGTTTGAACTAAGTGATCATTATAGTGCTACAAATTTCTAAGAGTATAAATGTCTTTTGAGCATGGTGTAAAATTGCTAAAGTATCCTTTTAAAAGTCTTGAGATCTATTTTAAAGAATTTTAAAGTGCCGTATTTTTAAAATGCATTACATATATTCTTACCTTCTTTTAAAAAGTACTCCAAATACACTTAGCTATTTATTGATAAATCATGATTACTATTATGGTCATTAAATATTAATATGAGTTATAAATACTGACCAGTCTTAAAATCCGGGGAAGGCAATGGCACCCCACCCCAGTACTCTTGCCTGGAAAATCCCATGGACGGAGGAGCCTGGTAGGCTCCAGTCCATGGGGTCGCGAAGAGTCGGACATGACTGATCGACTTCACTTTCACTTTTCAGTTTCATGCATTGGAGAAGGAAATGGCAACCCACTCCAGTGTTCTTGCCTGGAGAATCCCAGGGACGGGGGAGCCTGGTGGGCTGCCGTCTGTGGGATCGCACAGAGTCGGACACGACTAAAGCGACTTAGCAGCAGCAGCAGCAGCAGCAGTCTTAAAATCACTATTTTTAGATTTAGAATCAGATAGGTGGGCTCTTCCAAAATCTGAGAAACATAAATTTCCTTTTTTAAAAAGTTAGAAAAGTAGTTGGTCAAATTTTATTTTTCAAGTGCAAATTAAGTAAGAGAATTTGTTTATCCTAGGTGAAAGGCTCTATCTAAATATACCTTTAATAAGATTTCCTATATTAGTAAATTTTCTTATAGAAACAGTTCACATTTCACATCTTTATTGAACACTAACCTAGGTATTTTAAAATATATACAGGAAATGATGGGATTCTTGTTTGCAGAGCTCTAAAACATCAGGACTATGTGACATTCTGAAGGGTCCCTGTCAGTGAAGTGAATGTACTCTAAGCACTATTTCATCTCACTGCCAGCTCAGGCCCCATGCACAGATTTTCACAAATTAATTCTTTCAAGTGTGAAGAATATTCTGGCAGTTATTTTCAGATACACAACCAAGGAATGAAATTAGTGTTTAGGGGCTGTGTTGGAGCTTTGGGAAAAAAGATGAGTATTGTGTGCTACTATATCATGAGCTCATTTTCTCATGTTTTACTTTTTTTATTATTCAGATTCATTCAGAAGCAGATAATCATGTTTCCTAAAACAAAACATCTAATTGCCAAAAGAGCAACAATTTGAGAGACTATTGAGAATGGTGAAAACTTTTGCAGATCACAATGACATGAAATCTCCTTTAATTCCTAGTTTAAGAACATGTTGATAGGAGTGAAGCTTGAAATACTAAAGGGAAATAGACTTGGCAAAGAGGAGACAAAATGATCTAAATGATGCTGCCTGTATGGAGATTGTCCTATTAGCACAGGGCAATCTTGGTTTGGATCAGATCAGATCAGTCACTCAGTCATGTCCAACTCTTTTAGACCCCATGAATCGCAGCACGCCAGGCCTCCCTGTCCATCACCAACCCCCAGAGTTCACTCAGACTCATGTCCATCGAGTCAGTGATGCCGTCCAGCCATCTCATCCTCTGTCGCCCCTTCTCCTCTTGCCCCCAATCCCTCCCAGCATCAGAGTCTTCTCCAATGAGTCAACTCTTCACATGAGGTGGCCAAAGTACTGGAGTTTCAGCTTTAGCATCATTCCTTCCAAAGAAATCCCAGGGCTGATCTCCTTCACAATGGACTGGTTGGATCTCCTTGCAGTCCAAGGGACTCTCAAGCCTTCTCCAACACCACAGTTCAAAAGCATCAATTCTTCGGCGCTCAGCCTTCTTCACAGTCCAGCTCTCACATCCATACATGACCACAGGAAAGACCATAGCCTTGACTAGGCGAACCTTTGTTGGCAAAGTAATGTCTCTGCTTTTGAATATGCTATCTAGGTTGGTCATAACTTTCCTTCCAAGGAGTAAGCGTCTTTTAATTTCATGGCTAGAACATGTTAATGTTGAATTAATCAAGATGCTAAAAATTTGGAAAACTCAGCAGTGGCCACAAGATTGGAAAAGGTCAGTTTTCATCCCAATCCCAAAGAAAGGCAATGCCAAAGAGTGCTCAAACTACTGCACAATTGCACTCATCTCACACGCTAGTAAAGTAATGCTCAAAATTCTCCAAGCCAGGCTTCAGCAATATGTGAACCGTGAACTTCCTGATGTTCAAGCTGGATTTAGAAAAGGCAGAGGAACCAGAGATCAAATTTCCAACATCCGCTGGATCATCGAAAAAGCAAGAGAGTTCCAGAAAAACATCTATTTCTGCTTTATTGACTATGCCAAAGCCTTTGACTGTGTAGATCACAATAAACTGTGGAAAATTCTGAGAGATATGGGAATACCAGACCACCTGATCTGCCTCTTGAGAAATCTGTATGCAGGTCAGGAAGCAACAGTTAGAACTGGACATGGAACAACAGACTGGTTCCAAATAGGAAAAGGAGTACGTCAAGGCTATATATTGTCACCCTGTTTATTTAACTTATATGCAGAGTACATCATGAGAAATGCTGGACTGGAAGAAACACAAGCTGGAATCAAGATTGCCGGGAGAAATATCAATAATCTCAGATATGCAGATGATACCACCCTTATGGCAGAAAGTGAAGAGGAACTAAAAAGCCTCTTGATGAAAGTGAAAGTGGAGAGTGAAAAGGTTGGCTTAAAGCTCAACATTCAGAAAACGAAGATCATGGCATCTGGTCCCATCACTACATGGGAAATAGATGGAGAAACAGTGGAAACAGTGTCAGACTATTTTTCTGGGCTCCAAAATCAGTGCAGATGGTGACTGCAGCCATGAAATTAAAAGACACTTACTCCTTGGATGGAAAGTTATGACCAACCTAGATAGCATATTCAAAAGCAGAGACATCACTTTGCCAACAAAGGTTTGCCTAGTCAAGGCTATGGTCTTTCCTGTGGTCATGTATGGATGTGAGAGCTGGACTGTGAAGAAGGCTGAGCGCTGAAGAATTGATGCTTTTGAACTGTGGTGTTGGAGAAGACTCTTGAGAGTCCCTTGGACTGCAAGGAGATCCAACCGGTCCATTCTGAAGATCAGCCCTGGGATTTCTTTGGAAGGAATGAGGCTAAAGCTGAAACTCCAGTATTTTGGCCACCTCATGCGAAGAGCTGACTCATTGGAGAAGACTCTGATGCTGGGAGGGATTGGGGGCAGGAGGAGAAGGGGACGACAGAGGATGAGATGGCTGGATGGCATCACTGACTCGATGGATGTGAGTCTGAGTGACCTCCGGGAGCTGGTGATGGATAGGGAGGCCTGGCGTGCTGCAGTTCATGGGGTCACAAAGAGTCGGACATGACTGAGCGACTGATCTGATCTGAAATATTATTGTTGAAATACTAATATGATAATATTCTTATCTTATATAGATGCTTATGATCTCTACTTATGCAGTGTCTCTTTCCAAAAACTGCAGTGTAGTTTATTTACAACGTTGTGTCAGTTTTGGGTACATAACTTTGTGATTCAGATATTGAGCATAGTCCCTGTGCTATACAGTAGGTCCTTGCTGGTAATATATTTAATATATAGTAAATGTGTATACATTAATTCCAAATTCCTAATTTGTGCTTTTCCCTCTCTTCCCCTTTGGTAACTATCAGTTTGTTTTCTATGTCGGTGGGTCTGTTTGTGTTTTGTATATAAGTTCATCTGTATCACTTTTTTAGATTCCATTTATAAGTGAAATCACACTATTTGTTTTTATCTTCCTGGCTTACTTAGTGTGATTGTCACTAGGTCCATCCATGTTGCTGTAAATGGCATTATTTCATTCTTTTTATGGCTTAGTAATATTCCATTGTATACATATACCACAGCTTCTTCATCTGTTCATCTGTCAGTGGGCATTTAGGTTGCTTCCATGTCTTGGCTATTGTGAATAGTACTGCTCTCAATGTTAGGGTGCATAATTCTTTTCAAAGTATGGTTTTCTCTGGATATGTACCCAGGGGTAGGATTGCAGTACTATATGGTAGTTCTGTTTTTAGTTTTCTAAGGACCCTCCATACTGCTCTTCATAGTGGCTGCATCAATTTACATTCCCACCAACAGTGTAGGAGTTTCCTTTTCCTCCACATCCTCTCTTGCACTAATTATTTGTAGGCTTTTTGATGATATGGCCATTCTGACTGGTGTGAGATGATACTTCATTATAGTTTTAATTTGCTTTTCTCTGATGATTAGCAATGTTCAGCATCTTTTCATGTGTGTTGTGTTTTTTTTTTTTTTTTTTTTTTCAGAGCTCAAAGCAGTCTGTTGTTCACAACTCCGTAGTCAAGTAGAGTCACTGAAGGAATCCTCTATTTTAATAGTTTAAATTTGATCTTCTTTGTTGAGAACTATGGGCTTCCCTGATAGCTCAGCTGGTAAAGAATTCACCTACAATGCAGGAGACCCTGGTTCCACTTCTGGGTTGAGAAGATCTGCTGGAGAAGGGATAGGCTATCCACTCCAGTATTCTTGGACTACCCTTGTGGCTCTGCTGGTCAATAACCCCCCTGCAATGCATGAGTCCTGAGTTTAATTCCTGGGTTGGGAAGATCCCCTGAAAAAGGGAAAGGCTACCCACTCCAGTATTCTGGCCTGGAGAGTTCCATGGACTGTATAGACCATAGGGTCTCAAAGAGTCAGACATGACTGACCAACTTTCATTTTACTTTTCACTTTTCATTGAGAACTATAATTATGTCTTCCCAGTTCCCCATCTGTATGAAGTAGAACTATTTCTTTGTCTCAGGCAAATATTGAAATTGTTTTTCCAGCCTTATATCTGCAAAGAATACCTGATTTAATTCTGGAGGCTCAAGGTATTTTCTTATCATTTTGCTGAAAGATATCCACCTATTTTAGGTGGATATCAAAATATCAAAGAAGGCATGAACCAAAAACATTTTAAAAGGAACTGACTGATGTTTTACCTTCTTTGTTTTTTATATGAACACTCACTAAAGGCTATTTGGAGAGTGATTTTATATATATGCCAATTGTGTTGGTAATGGCAGTTTTATTTGTTTTGCATAGAAGCTGCATTTCAATAGGAATAAGACAATAAGAACATAAAGGAAGTGTTCTAAACTTCCTAGCTTTCCAAAATTCTGAAACATCCTAGAAAATGGATATATTACTTTCCCTAGGAAAAATTCTAAGGTAGTATTCTCTTCATGTAGGTAACGGAAGGGTTTCAGTGAATTGAGAAAGTTATTAATAAGGCATTTATTACATTCCTTCCTTTAAAGTCTGACCACTACCTGAGTCCTGGCTATTTTCTCTACTTGTGGCTCCTAAGACATTTCCAAATCCATCTTCCCTTTCATAATTTACTTTCTCTGCAGAATGACTCCTTTATACCTTCACTATTCCTTTGTAAAGCTTTGTTTGTCAAGTGCAAACATGAGAGACATTTCTAAGGAAGAATAAGTAGAATCTAATAGCCAGTTCATTCTGAAGGAGATCAGCTCTGGGATTTCTTTGGAGGGAATGATGCTGAAGCTGAAACTCCAGTACTTTGGCCACCTCATGCGAAGAGTTGACTCATTGGAGGAGACTCTGATGCTGGGAGGGATTGGGGGTAGGAGGAGAAGGGGACGAGGAGGATGAGATGGCTGGATGGCATCAGCGACTCAATGGACGTAATTCTGAGTGAACTCCAGGAGTTTGTGATGGACGGGGAGGCCCGGTGTGCTGCGATTCATGGGGTCACAAAGAGTCAGACACGACTGAGCGACTGAACTGAACTGAACTAATGGCTTTTTTGATATTGGGGACAAGGGAGATGATGGCATTTAGATAAAAAGAATCTGAAGATTGTACCAGCAGGAATAGAGGCAAAGTATTAATTTATTCTCACGAGTGAAAAATGTCTGCTGCACTGCTCCTTAGTAAAAAGTTTAATGCCAGCTTGTGTTCTGGGACATTTACCAAGGTTTCTGCTTCTTTCCCTAAACAGTCAAGAAACAGAAAGAGAAATCAGAACTTTCCTAACCATCCATTCCAGTTTCCATCTATTTTAGACTGATGTTTGTCACTATTTGCCAAAAAATGTGTATATTTTTCTGTGTACTTCCTAACCTGAAAGTTCTTTTCTCCCAGATCCTAACTATACTTTTGAAACTTGAATATCTGTGGCTGATTCATGTTGATATATGGCAAAAACCATCACAATATTGTAAAGTAATTATCCTCCAATTAAATAAATAAATTTGAAAAAGAAAAGTTTTCACTGGAAAATATATTCCCCTTTGAAATACGCCTTTGCCTAAAGTATTAGAGAAAGTGGCATTTCTTGTCCTTGACTCTAATGAGCCTTATCTATTGCCAGACACGGTATAAGTATTAAGGATTACAAGGCAACTGAGAAAACTCCCCTGATTCAAAAGGCTAAAAATTCAAATATATAAAAAATAAATGCCATACCATTCAGAGTGTGTGGTAAAGGTGGGGAACAAGTCCACAGGGAATTAAAAAATTCTTCCTAGGGAACGTGGCATCACAGATAGCTTCATAAAGGTGAGGGTCTTCACCCATTTTTAAACAAGGAATAGAAGTTTCCCTTTCATGCAGAGAGAACAGATGAGTATAGACACAGATGCAGGAAACTGATGTGCTCAGAGAATGGCAAGCAGATCTGTACACATAAAACCACAATATAGACAAGCATTTCACAAGAGATAAAAATGGATAGGCCCGAAGGTCACTTTACAGAAGAACTGTGTCATCTCTGGGGCACAATGATCATCTGTCTTATACTCACCCACTCTATCCACATTATGTGGCTGCTCTATGTGTAGGATCACCCCACTCCAAACTCAGGGGTGGACCGTGATTGATCTCAACTATCATGGCATTCCCACTTCCCCTTGTCATAGTGGTTGTTTCAGCAAGAGACGCTAACCAAGGCCTAAATAAATCAATTCAGTTCAGTCGCTCAGTCATGTCCGACTCTCTGTGACCCCATGAACCACAGCACGCCAGGCCTCCCTGTCCATCACCAACTCCTGGAGTTCCTCCAAACCCAAGTCCATCGAGTTGGTGATGTTATCAAGCCATCTCATCCTCTGTCATCAGCTTCTCCTCCTTCCCCCAATCCCTCCCAGCATCAGAGTCTTTTCAAGTGAGTAGCTCTTCGCATCAGGTGGTCAAAGTATGGGAGTTTCAGCTTCAACATCAATTCTTCCAATGAACACCCAGGACTGATCTCCTTTAGGATGGACTGGTTGGATCTCCTTGCAGTCCAAGGGACTCTCAAGAGTCTTCTCCAACACAACAATTCAAAAGCATCAATTCTTCAGCACTCAGCTTTCTTTATAGTCCAACTCTCACATCCATACATGACCACAGGAAAAACCATAGCCTTGACTAGACGTATCTTTGTTGGCAAAGCAATGTCTCTGCTTTTGAATGTGCTATCTAGGTTGGTCATAACTTTCCTTCCAAGGAATAAGCGTCTTTTAATTTCATGGCTGCAGTCACCACCTGCAGGGATTTTGGAGCCCCCCAAAATAAAGTCTGACACTGTTTCCACTGTTTCCCTATCTATCTGCCATGAAGTGATGGGACCAGATGCCATGATCTTCATTTTCTGAATGTTGAGCTTTCAGCCGATTTTTTTCACTCTCCTCTTTCACTTTCATCAAGAGGCTTTTTAGTTCTTCTTCACTTCCTGCCATAAGAGTGGTGTCATCTGCATATCTGAGTTATTGATATTTCTCCCAGCAATCTTCATTCCACCTTGTACTTCATCCTGCCCAGTGTTTCTCATGATGTATTCTGTATGTAAGTTAAATTAGCATGGTGACAGTATTCAGCCTTAACATACTCCTTTTCCTATTTGGAACTAGTCTGTTTTTTCATGTCCAGTTCTAATTGTTGGTTCCTGATCTGTATACAGATTTCCCAAGAGGCATGTCAGGTGGTCTGGTATTCCCATCTCTTTCAGAATTTTCCACAATCAACATGCTGCAATTCCTTGTCCAAAAGAAATTGTTCAAAGAAGGCCCAGTTATTAATAGCATGAAGTTCAAGACCTTTTATAAATGGTTGTGAAAACTGATTGCAAGCACCCTTCTTCTGGGAACAGAAGATAGTTATCCCATTTGCAACTGAACAAAGAGAATGAAGCTAATGAAATGGTGGGGACAGTAAAAGAAAAGCAGGAAAAAATGCATGAGGCTCACCCTGTATTTTAAAAGGATGATCCAGTTAATTTACTTTTAGACATAGTATTAAATTTTCTCTCTTTTAATGGCAGCATTATTATTATTTTTATTGACGTATAGTTGATGTATAATACTGTATATTATAGGTATACTATATCAGTACAGTTCAGTTGCTCCATCATGTCAATTTCTAAAGATTATATTCTATTTACAGTTATTATAAAATATTGGCTATATTCCCCATGTAACATATCCTTGTAGGTTAATAGTTTGCACCTCTGTGTCCTCTATTCCTATGTCCACCCATCTTCCCTCTCCCCATTGATAACCACTAGTTTGTTCTCTATATCTGTGAGTCTGCTTCTTTTTTTGTTATATTCACCAGTTATAGTTTTTTAGATTCCACATATAAGTGATATCATAGTTTTTTTTTTCCTTTCTCTGTCTGACTCATTTCACTTAGCATCATGTTTTTGCTAACAGTAAAATTTCATTCTTTTTATGTATGAGTAATATTCTTTTGTGTATATGTTTACCACTTTTTCTTTATCCATTTATCTGTTGATGGACACTTCAGTTCAGTTCAGTTGCTCAGTCTTGTCTGACTCTTTGCGACCCCATGAATCGCAGCATGCCAGGCCTCCCTGTCCATCACCAACTCCCGGACTTTACCCAAACTCATGTCCATTGAGTCAGTGATGCCATCCAGCCATCTCATCCTCTGTTGTCCCCTTCTCCTCTTGCTCCCAATCAATCCCTCCCAGCATCAGAGTCTTTTCCAGTGAGTCAACTCTTCGCATGAGGTGGCCAAAGTAATGGACTTTCAGCTTTAGCATCATTCCTTGGGGGCTTCCCTGGTAGCTCAGATGGTAAAGTGTCTGCCTACAATGCAAGGACCTGGGTTCGATCACTGGGTCAGGAAGATCCCCTGGAGAAGGAAATGGCAGCCCACCCCAGTATTCATGCCTGGAAAATCCCATGGACCGAGGAGCCTGTTGGGCTATGGTCCATGGGGTTGCAAAGAGATGGACATGACTGAGCGACTTCACTTCATTTCACTTCCAGTGAACACTCAGGACTGATCTTCTTTAGAATGGACTGGTTGGATCTCCTTGCAGTCCAAGAGACTCTCAAGAGTCTTCTTCAACACCACAGTTCAAAAGCATCAATTCTTCTGTGCTCAGCTTCCTTCACAGGACAACACTTAGGTTGTTCCATATCTTGGCAGTTGTATACAATGCTGCTGTGAATATAGAGGTACATTTATCTTTTAAAATTAGTGTTTGGGGATTTTCTCTTGTATATACTCAAGAGTGGAATTTCTGGCATAGGGTCATAGAGTACTTCTATTTTTAGTTTTTTGAGAAACCTTCAGCCTTCCATAGTTGCTGCACCAACTTACATACACACTGACAGTACACAAGAGTTCCCTTTTCTCCACATCCTTGCCAACATTTGTTATTTGTGTTCATTTTGATGACAGCCATTCAGACAGGTGTGAGGTAATATCTCATTGTGGTTTTGACTTGCATTTCCCTGATGATTAATGATGAGAATCTTTTCATAGAATTAAATTTTCTGATACAGTATCCTAAAGCAGCCACTGAAATATTTTAGTTAGAAATGTAATATCACTAGTTTTATACTTTAGAAAGACCATTAAAATACAGGTGTAGAAATAATTCAAGAGCACATGATTGATCTCAGAGAACTCTTAAAAATCTACTTTCGTACCCATATAAAAAGCTATTCAATATGAGAGATTCAAGAGTCAGGTATCAGACATAATAAGATACAGCCTGCAAGACTTAGTGTCTTCTGGCCTGGGGAGAAGCGTGAGGAAAGAAGATTATTTTATAGTGATTACTAGATTTCTGAGTCTAGGATACACTGTCGCTTATTTTACAGGAAATTCTGGAGGTGGAATAATTTTTCAAGAAGATTTCACTGAGTTGATAGGAGCAAACATAGGAAATAAAAACAGATGTGTCAAATAAGCCCTGGATATTCACAAAGTAATCTTTTATAGCAATATAAATTTGAGGACTACAAACAGCTTTAGGGGAATATTTTGAGTGTGAAGAAAAAAATAATAAAACATAAAATTCAGAAAGAAAGCTAATATTTCATATTGATCCAGTAGAGGAAGTATAGGAAATGTCCAGAAAAGCAATTTGAGAACAGAGACAGTGGTGTACCAGAAACTAAGGAGGGCAAGAATAGGCTAAAGAAAATGAGGATTATGTTGAATATACTGCAGGAAGAAAGAGAAGATAAGATCAGATCAGATCAGTCGCTCAGTCGTGTCCGACTCTTTGCGACCCCATGAACTGCAGCACGCCAGGCCTCCCTGTCCATCACCAACTCCCAGAGTTCACTGACTCATCCATCGAGTCAGTGATGTCATCCAGCCATCTCATCCTCTGTCGTCCCCTTCTCCTCTTGCCCTCAGTCCCTCCCAGCATCAGAGTCTTTTCCAATGAGTCAACTCTTTGCATGAGGTGGCCAAAGTACTGGAGTTTCAGCTTTAGCATCATTCCTTTCAAAGAAATCCCAGGGCTAATCTCCTTCACAATGGATTGGTTGGATCTCCTTGCAGTCCAAGGGACTCGCAAGAGTCTTCTCCAACACCACAGTTCAAAAGCATCAATTCTTCTGTGCTCAGCCTTCTTCACAGTCCAGCTCTCACATCCATACATGACCACAGGAAAAACCATAGCCTTGACTAGGCAAACCTTTGTTGGCAAAGTAGTCTCTGCTTTTGATATGCTATCTAGGTTGGTCATAACTTTCCTTCCAAGGAATAAGCGTCTTTTAATTTCATGGCTGAAGTCACCATCTGTAGTGATTTTGGAGCCCAGAAAAATAAAGTCTGACACTGTTTCCACTGTTTCCCCATCTATTTCCCATGAAGTGATGGGACCAGATGCCATGATCTTCGTTATCTGAATGTTGAGCTTTCAGCCAATTTTTTCACTCTCCTCTTTCACTTTCATCAAGAGGCTTTTTAGTTCCTCTTCACTTTCTGGCATAAGGGTGGTATCATCTGCATATCTGAGGTTATTGATATTTCTCCCGGCAATCTTGATTCCAACTTGTGTTTCTTCCAGTCCAGGGTTTCTCATGATGTACTCTGCATATAAGTTAAATAAACAGGGTGACAATGTACTGCGGTGGGGTGCCATTGCCTTCCCCGATACAGCCTTGACATACTCCTTTTCCTATTGGGAACCAGTCTGTTTTTCCATGTCCAGTTCTAACTGTTGCTTCCTGACCTGCATACAGATTTCTCAAGAGGCAGATCAGGTGGTCTGGTATTCCCATCTCTTTCAGAATTTTTCACAGTTGATTGTGATCTACACAGTCAAAGGCTTTGGCATAGTCAATAAAGCAGAAATAGATGTTTTTCTGGAACTCTCTTGCTTTGTCCATGATCCAGCAGATGTTGGCAATTTGATCTCTGGTTCCTCTGCCTTTTCTAAAACCAGCTTGAAATCAGGAAGTTCACGGTTCACATATTGCTGAAGCCTGGCTTGGAGAATTTTGAGCATTACTTTACTAGCGTGTGAGATGAGTGCAATTGTGCGGTAGTTTGAGCACTCTTTGGCATTGCCTTTCTTTGGGATTGGGATGAAAACTGACTTTTTCCAGTCCTGTGACCACTGCTGAGTTTTCCAAATTTGCTGGCATATTGAGTGCAGCACTTTCACAGCATCATCTTTCAGGATTTGGAATAGCTCCACTGGAATTCCATCACCTCCACTAGCTTTGTTCGTAGTGATGCTTTCTAAGGCCCACTTGACTTCACATTCCAGGATGTCTGGCTCTAGGTCAGTGATCACACCATCATGATTATCTGGGTCATGAAGATCTTTTTTGTACAGTTCTTCTGTGTATTCTTGCCATCTCTTCTTAATATCTTCTGCTTCTGTTAGGTCCATACCATTTCTGTCCTTTATCGAGCCCATCTTTGCATGAAATGTTACCTTGGTATTTCTAATTTTCTTGAAGAGATCCCTAGTCTTTCCCATTCTGTTGTTTTCCTCTATTTCTTTGCATTAATCGCTGAAGAAGGCTTTCTTATCTCTTCTTGCTATTCTTTGGAACTCTGCTTTCAGATGCTTATATCTTTCCTTTTCTCCTTTGCTTTTCTTCTTTTCACAGCTATTTGTAAGGCCTCTCCAGACAGCCATTTTGTTTTTTTGCATTTCTTTTCCATGGGGATGGTCTTGATCCCTGTCTCCTGTACAATGTCATGAACCTCATTCCATAGTTCATCAGACACTCTATCTATAAGATCTAGACCCTTAAATCTATTTCTCACTTCCACTGTTTAATTATAAGTGATTTGATTTAGGTCATACCTGAATGGTCTAGTAGTTTTCCCTACTTTCTTCAATTTAAGTCTGAATATGGCAGTAAGGAGTTCATGGTCTGAGCGACAGTCAGCTCCTGGTCTTGTTTTTGCTGACTATATAGAGCTTCTCCATTTTGGCTGCAAAGAATATAATCAGTCTGATTTCAGTGTTGACCATCTGGTGATGTCCATGTATAGAGTCTTCTCTTGTGTTGTTGGAAGAGGGTGTTTGTTATTACTAGTGTATTTTCTTGGCAAAACTCTGTTAGTCTTTGCCCTGCTTCATTCTGTATTCCAAGGCCAAATTTGCCTGTTACTCCAGGTGTTTCTTGACTTCCTACTTTTGCATTCCAGTCCCCTATAATGAAAAGGACATCTTTTTTGGGTGTTAATTCTGAAAGGTCTTGTAGGTCTTCATAGAACCGTTCAACTTCAGCTTCTTCAGCATTACTGGTTGGGGCATAGACTTGGATTACTGTGATATTGAATGGTTTGCCTTGGAAACGAACAGAGATCATTCTGTTGTTTTTGAGACTGCATCCAAGTACTGCATTTCGGACTCTTTTGTTGACCATGATGGCCACTCCATTTCTTCCCTCCCTTCTGAGGGATTCCTGCCCACGGTGGTAGATATAATGGTCATCTGAGTTAAATTCACCCATTCCAGTCCATTTTAGTTTGTTGATTCCTAGAATGTCGACATTCACTTTGGCCATCTCTTGTTTGACCACTTCCAATTGCCTTGATTCATGGACCTGACATTCCAGGTTATTATGCAATATTGCTCTTTACAGCATCGGACTTTGCTTCTATCACCAGACACATCCACAGCTGGGTATTCTTTTTGCTTTGGCTCCATCCCTTCATTTTTTCTGGAGTTATTTCTCCACTGATCTCCAGTAGCATATTGGGCCCCTACTGGCTTGGAAAGTTTCTCTTTCAGTATCCTATCATTTTGCCTTTTCATACTGTTCATGGGGTTCTCAAGGCAAGAATACTGGTTTGCTATTCCCTTTTCCAGTGGACCACATTCTGTCAGATCTCTCCACCATGACCCGCCCATCCTGGGTTGCCCCAGGGGCATGGCTTAGTTTCATTGAGTTAGACAAAGCTGTGGTCCTAGTGTGATTAGATTGACTAGTTTTCTGTGAATATGGTTTCAGTTGTTTGCCCTCTGATACCCTCTTGCAACACCTACCATCTTACTTGGGTTTCTCTTACCTTGGGCGTGGGGTATCTCTTCACGGCTGCTCCAGCAAAGCACAGCCATCGCACCTTACCTTGGACGAGGGGTCTCTCCTCTCCTCATCAATCCACAGACATTTATCACTGCTCTGACATTGTGCCAGGTAAAGTTGTGCAGGTTGCAATACACTATGCGGGAGGCAGACAGAGTGCATATCTCACAGAGCTTGCCATCTACATGGGTCATTTCCCACTGTAGACAAGGCAATTTCAGTGCAGCAGTCAGAATAGAACCCGAATTACAAGTATGGGAAAATGAGTGGAATGAAAGGAAATGAAGCCTTCAACAACAGCCAGAAGTGTTGCGAAGCATCCTGGTGAAACTGGGAATTGTTGGGGAGTGGCCTATGACAGGCCATCTTTAATATTTTTAAGATGAGAATGCACATGTTTAGACTGTGATAAAAAGAACTTAGAAACATTTGAAAATATAGGTGAGAAAGGAAACAACAAATGTTGCTCAAAAGGTCCTAGAAGAGGTGAAGTGAGTTTGAATCTAGAGCACAAATGGAGAGGTGAGCCTTGGATATGACAGAAGATGGAAAACAGAAGAGTGGTTGGCCATCCTTGCCCCCACTCACTCCCCCATGCAGTGAGGGACCCTGCTCTGTGATCTTACAGAGCCATCCACATATATCTGTATTATTGGTGTGCTTATTTTTAAGTGCTTTTCTCCCCAGTAAGCTGAGTCCCATGCAACCAGCAGTGGTGTATACCACTTGTTTGCCCAATGAGAAGAGCACTGCCTAGGATATGTCACATGCTTAACAAGTGTGTGTTAATAATAGAATGCTTCCAGAGTTGAACTGAACGTTCTTGACTTAAAAAGACTGCATTCCAAAGGTAAAGAAATTTCCAAATAACTTCAGTTAGCTCTCGCTGTGTTTTCATGAGCCCTCAGGCATCAGTAACATAAATAAAATAAAACACTTCAATGTTATAGTGGGATTTTCTTTTGACTTCTTCTTGGATTTTGTTACCATCATAGCTATAAATAACACATACAAACATCTCCATATGACTTCAACCTACACTCAGGACAATTGTCATCTATTCACTGAATAAAGGCTCTCCAAATGCTAACAGCTTATTTGCAGTTAACTCTTTCAAACATGTAGAAACTGCTGTTATGGGACCTCAGAATTAACACTAGTACTTAATGTTGTAAACTACTAGTTTCTCTAAAGCATAAATAAATGTAGACATTTCATAGGGTTCTTTATATTGGTAATAAAATCAGAACTGGTTTCTAGTTAAGTGAGGGTTTTCTAGTAACTCCTGTGTTTCCTTGTTGGCTCAAATGGTAAAGAATCTGCCCAAGTGCAGGAGACCTGGGTTCAATTCCTGTGTTGGAAAGAGTCCCTGGAGAAGGGAATGGCTACCTATTCCAGTATTCTTACCTGAAGAATTCCATGGACAGAGGAGCCTGGTGGGCTACAGTTCATGGGGTTGCAAACAGTCGGACATGATTGAGAGACTAACACTTTCACTTTCCCTAATAATTCACATAACCTATTCTCTATGAAGGAATGGGATTAAAAACACTAATTGGAGATTTATTTTTATACAACTAAGCACATATCTGCAATCACTAGGCTTGCCCTGTCTCCTTCCCAAATTGTCTCTAATCTTATAAACAAAGGACCATATTTCATGATTCAGTAAACAAGAATAAAATGCTGTACTTTTGAAAATTCTATTTCAGAGAGAATTTCAATACCTTCAAAGTTCTTTCTTTATCCTTAGATGATAAACTCATTTTTAGTTCTGAAAGAAAGGACAGTAGGAAATAAAATGTTAATGCGTAGCCACCATCATTGATCTCTACAGAAGAGATTATACTCTCTATTAAAAATAAATTCTTGACATTTTATACCACATTTCAAACCCAATTAAATGAAAAATTAATATGACAATGATTTCCAGACTCTTACCAATGACTCACTTAATTCACATGAATGTTAGGAATACAAAATTTGTCCTGTACTGCTGGCTTTAATTTATGTTAGCCTGTTACATCCCTATTGATTCTTTTGTATATGTGTATCTATAAAGAATTTGTTCCACTGTGACAGTTAACCTAGTTTATAACGACTTACACTAATAGGGGTTTATTTTTCTCACATAAAGAGAAGTTGGAAGGTAGAAGGTGGCTATAGTCAGTTCAGCTCCTCAATAACATCTCAAGGAATAGCTCTTTCTACCTCTCTGCTGCACCATCTTTAGCGTATTAATGTGTTTCTCATGAAACCCAGAATATGATCACAATATGTCTGCTACAGGTCCACAACCTGTCTGCTTTCTGTGCAGAAAAAAATGAGAACAATTGATTCTGACCTCTAGTGTTCCCTGTTTCAAGAGAGGAAAAGCTTTGCAGAAACCTGTCCATGTGTTATCATTTCGGTATCATTGGCACGCTATGATGCAAGAGAGATCAGGAAACAGAGGACAGAATTCTAAGGACTGGATTAAACAAACATTATGCATTGCCCAGGGCTGTGCATCTTGTTCCTAACAAAATAAGAGAACATTTATAGCAAAAAAGGGAAGAGATAGATTTTCGTAGACAACTAGTAATGTCTACCCATGTACATAATAAAGTCTCTCTTATTTAAACTATTCACATAATACAATTTTACTTTTTCTTACATTTTCTAGTTTTAAAAAAGATATTAATAGCTCTACTATAAGCTCCTCAAGAGCTGGGATTGTGACTTTTTTTATTACTTTGTTACCATAGATATAACTGACATATAGCAGATATCCAATAAACATTTGTGGATGGATGTATAAACACATGCGAAATACTGATTTTCAAAAAAACTGAATGCCATAACCTCATTCAGTACTAAAATTATACTGAATAGTAGATGTTTTATGATGTGTCATGTAGCTGTGAGCCTCTCATGCTTTTAATTCCTTTTCTTTTTAAATTAATTTTCCAGGTTTATTGACATAAAACACTGTATAAGTTGTGCAATATGTTGATTTGATACACTTATATATGGCAAAATGATTATCACTCTAGTGTTAGTTCACACTCTATCACATCACATAACTATCATTTCATTTCTGTGTGAGAATATTTAAAGACATACTCTCTTAGCAACACCCAAGTATATACTCAGTTCAGTTCAGTTCAGTCGCTCAGTCATGTCCAGCTCTTTGTGACCTCAAGAATCGCAGCAGGCCAGGCCTTCCTGTCCATCACCATTTCCCAGAGTTCACCCAGACTCACGTCCATTGAGTCGGTGATGCTATCCAGCCATCTCATCCTCTGTCGTCCCCTTTTCCTCCTGTCCCCAATCCCTCCCAGCATCAGAGTCATTTCCAATGAGTCAACTCTTCACATGAGGTGGCCAAAGTACTGGAGTTTCAGCTTTAGCATCATTCCTTCCAAAGAACACTCAGGGCTGATCTCCTTTAGAATGAACTGGTTGGATCTTCTTGCAGTCCAAGGGACTCTCAAGAGTCTTCTCCACCACCACAGTTCAAAAGCATCAATTCTTCAGCGCTCAGCTTTATTCACAGTCCAACTCTCACACTCATACATGACCACTGGAAAAACCATACCCTTGACTAGGCGGAGCTTTGTAGGCAATGTAATGTCTCTGATTTTCAATATGCTGTCTAGGTTGGTCATAGCTTTCCTTCCAAGGAGTAAGTGTCTTCCAATTTCATGGCTGCAATCACCATGTGCAGTGATTTTGGAGCCCCCCAAAACAAAGTCTGACACTGTTTCCACTGTTTCCCCATCTATTTCCCATGAAGTGCTGGGACTGGATGCCATGATCTTTGTTTTCTAAATATTGAGCTTTCAGTCAACTTTTTCACACTTCTCTTTCACTTTCATCAAGAGGCTTTTTAGTTCCTCTTCACTTTCTGCCATAAGGGTAGTGTCATCTGCATATCTGAGGTTACTGATATATCTCCCGGAGAAGGCAATGGCACCCCACTCCAGTACTCTTGCCTGGAAAATCCCATGGATGGAGGAGCCTGGTAGGCTGCAGTCCATGGGGTCGCTAAGAGTCGGAAACGACTGAGCGACTTCACTTTCACTTTTTACTTTCATGCACTGGAGAAGGAAATGGCAACCCACTCCAGTATTCTTGCCTGGAGAATCTCAGGGACGGGGGAGCCTGGTGGGCTGCCGTCTGTGGGGTCGCACAGAGTCGGACACGACTGAAGCGACTTAGCAGCAGCAGCAGCAGCAGCCCAGCAATCTTGATTCCAGCTTGCACTTCTTCCAGCTCAGCGTTTCTCATGATGTACTCTACATATAAGTTAAATAAACAGGGTGACAATATACAGCCTTGACGTACTCCTTTTCCTATTTGGAACTAGTCTGTTGTCCCATGTCCAGTTCTAACTGTTGCTTCCTAACGTGCATACAAGTTTCTCAAGAGGCAGGTCAGGTGGTCTGGTATTCTCATCTCTTTCAGAATTTTCCACAGTTTATTGTGATCCACACAGTCAAAGGCTTTGGCATAGTCAATAAAGCAGAAATACATGTTTTTCTGGAACTCTCTTGCTTTTTCGATGATCCAGCGGATGTTGGCAATTTGATCTCTGCTTCCTCTGCCCTTTCTAAAACCAGCTTGAACATCAGGAAGTTCACGGTTCACATATTGCTGAAGCCTGGCTTGGAGAATTTTGAGCGTTACTTTACTAGTGTGTGAGATGAGTGCAATTGTGTGGTAGTTTGAACATTCTTTATACTAAGTATTATTAATTATAGTACCTGGGCTGTGTGTTAGATCCATAGAAGGTATTCAACTTAAAATTGGAATTTTTGTTTTTGACCAATATCTCCTCATTTTCCCCATCCCAACCCCTGGTAACCACTATTCTACTCTCTTAGAGTTCAGCCCTCTCAATTCCACATACAAGCGATATCATAGTGTTTCTCTGTCTGACTTATTTTACTTACCATTATGCCCTCAAAGTCCACTCAAGTTGTCATAAATGACACGATATTTTTAATGGCTGAATAAATTCTATTGTGTATGTATACCATATCTTCTTTACCCATTCAACTACTGATGAACATTTACATTGTTTCTATATCTTGGGTATTGTGAACAATGCTGCAATGAATGCTTAAGAGTACAATATATCTCTTTGAGATTTTATTTTCACGTCCTTTAGACATATACACCCAGATGAAAGAATGGATCTTATGGTAATGCTATTTTTACTTTTTTGAGAAATGTCCATACTGTTTTCCGCAGGGGCTGTACCAGTTTACATTCCCAACAATACACATTCCCTTTTCTCCACATTCTCACCAAAATTCTCTCATTATTTCTTGTCTTTTGTGATGATAACCATTCTAATAGCTGTGAGGTGACATCTCATTGTGCTTTTGATTAACATTTCCTTGATGATTAATGATGTTGAGCATCTTTTCGTGCACCTATTAGCCATTTGTATATCTTCTTTGGAAAAATATCTATTCAGTTCCCCTGTCCACTCTTTCATCAGATTGTTTTTTTGCTATTGATTTTTATGAGTTCTTTATATACTTTGGATATGCTATGCTATGCTATGCTTAGTTGCTCAGTCATGTCCGAATTTTTGCGACCCCATGGGCTATAGCCCAGAAGGCTCTGCTGTCCATGGAGCTTCTCCAGGCAAGAATACTGAGGAGGTTGCCATGCCCTTCTCCAGGGATTCGTCCCAACCCAGGGATCAAATCCGGGTCTCCCACACTGCAGCCAGAGTCTTTACTGTTTCAGACAGGGAAACCCCACACTTTGCCTATCAACCCCTTATCATACACAATTCACAAATATTTTCTCCCAGTCTATAAGTTCCTTTTTATTTTTTTGATAGTTTCTTTGCTATGTCGAAGGTTTTAGTTTGATGGAGTCCTGCTTGCTGATATTTGCATTTGTTGCCTTTGCTTTTGGTGTCAAATCTTAAAAATCATTATCATGACCAAAGTCAAGGAATTTTTCTCCCTGTGATTTCCTCTAGGAGTTTCAGGGTTTCACATTTTACATTCAAGTCTTTAACCCATTTTGAGTTGAGTTTTCTATATGAGGTAGGACAGGGGTCCAGTTATTGTTTTGCATGTGGCTGTCCAGTTTTCCCAACATCATTTATTGGAAAGACTACCTTTTCTCCCATTGCTTGTTCTTGGCTCCTTCATCATAAATTAATTTGATCTTTATCATTTCTTCCTTTTGCTAACTTGGGGCTTAGTTTGTTCATCTTTTAAGTTTTTAACTTTTTCCAAGCCTTATGAAATTTAAAGGCAGTTTCCTTTCTCCAAAGAGAGATGTTGTTATTTACCTATTAAGTGTATTAAGGATAAAAAATAGAGTAAATGTCCACAGTTATTGGGAAGAAGGAAGGATGGGACAAGGGAAGGAGGGAAGGAAGGGACAAGGGAAGGAGGGAAGGAAGGGACAAGGGAAGGAGTCAAGGAAGAAGCAAGAGAAAAACAGAGAAAAGGCAGGAAAGGAAATGGAAGAAACAAGCTATCAAGTGATTGTCAAGGTTTGGATAGCAGTTAGAGGTCCAAGAGTAAAATGCAGCACCATCCAACATCCTGGAAAAGATGAAAAGTGTAGGTTGATTCAGCTCTGTCTTCTTATGTCCAAAGAGCTTCCCTGGTGGCCCAGACGGTAAAGCGTCTGCCTCCAGTGCAGGAGTACCAGGTTCGATCCCTGGGTCCGGAAGATCCCCTGGAGAAGGAAATGGCAACCCACTCCAGTGCTCTTGCCTCGAAAACTCCATGGACTAAGGAACCTGATAGGTTGCAGTCCATGGGGTCGCAAAGAGTCAGACAAGACTGAGCGACTTCACTTTCACTTTTCACTTTCCTAAATCCAAAATGAAACCTGGGATTAGCTTAAACTGTCTTTGATAAAAAAATAAAATGAAAAAGACTCAGTTATAATGGGGCCATAGAAGCTCTTCAGATAATACTCAGAGTGATGCTTCTCTCTTCTTAAATAGTATTATATAGCATTAGGAAAGCAAGGATTTTCTTTTCCCTGTAAACCCTTTCTCTATTGTCTAACCCTCTTCTCAACGTTCTGCTTTTGGCAAAAAAAGAGTCATTGGTTGGATAGAGAAGAGCCTCCTAGTTTTCCCAGTACCAAATGAAGAAAAAATCATAATAGGAAAGGTAAAGAAAGTTTCACACCATTTTCCAGACTCCATGATAGATAGCCTTTGATAGATAATTATAGGCACATTTTCTTTCTGGAAACAAACAATTTACCTAACCTTGTAGATGGTTCAAATGAGAAGCTACCATTTTTGCAGTTATGTTTCTGATATTTTTAACTTTTTATACACACACACAGAAAAACTGAAAAGTATTCAATAATCCATAACACAACTACACACGAAAAAAACTCGGTAGGCTGAGGGGACTGTGCCATCCTAGTGAGAAGTTATGTTAATGCAAGGAAAATATGTAGGAGGAAACATACAGCATCATAAATATCATGACTCTGTACAAATACAAACCAGCCAAGTAGTGGCAAATTCAATGAAATCATAAAAATTAAATCAGGATGAGACCTTGGAAAACAATGAATCCAACTTCATACTTAATGAAGAATAAACTAATATTTAAACCTGGATAAATGGATGACAAAGGTCAAACTGAAATGACAAGTGATTAACCCATGCTACAAACTTTTGGAAAGTATTAATATATGACTGTCTTTTGACTAAGTTTATCATTATGATCATCAGATATGCAAGCAAATTTATATGTAAATAGTTCAAGTTAATTCAAAAACCAGTTGGACAGATTTTCGTTGACTACCTTGATTTGCCCAATGGCTAACAAGATTATGAATTTTTAAATTTTCCATATTAAATGGGTGTTCTTGGCTTTCGCTATGCATGAATTATTATGCATATGAAATTATGGAAGCTTCTACATATACTGGCCTATAAAATTCAAATATACATAAGGCAGACATTAAACAGGGAAGGAAGTCTAGCAGAGCTATGCTGCAGCTGGTGAATGCCATAGATAAGACTATTTGCCTTCAAGTTAATTGCAAATAACTTTTATCTGAATGGAAAAGTGTTGCAGTTTTACATTTACTTAAAATCAACTGAAATTGTATACGTGGTTGCCATGGACTAGGAAAAAAGGTTAGTGTTTTCATTGAAATGATGTGTGCTACCCACCCCAGTACTTTTGCCTGGAGAATCCCATGGACGGAGGAGCCTGGTGGGCTCCAGTCCATGGGGTCGCTAAGAGTCGGACATGACTGAGCGACTTCACTTTCACTTTTCACTTTCATGCATTGGAGAAGGAAATGGCAACCCACTCCAGTGTTCTTGCCTGGAGAATCCCAGGGACGGGGGAGCCTGGAGGGCTGCCGTCTGTGGGGTCGCACAGAGTCGGACACGACTGAAGCGACTTAGCAGTAGCAGCAGCAGCCATCTGAAATGGTATGGGCTGATGACAGACAATGTCCTATGATGGCAGCTTTACTAATTGTGTATCAAATGTTTTCTTAATTACATGCTATTATATGAAGGATGACACAATAAATATCATGGCCATGTTTTTACTTAATTAGTAATATTCAATTTACTGGAAACTAGGATTGTTTTTGGCTCTTTTAAAGGGTATTTCTGAATGTTTTATTAAGAAAGTTGGCTGAAGGTTATTTTATTCAAATGTCAAAGAAAGACTGATGTATTTTATTCTAATGAAATAGAGCTATTTTTTGTGAAGTTATAATCATGTTTTCTAAAGTTTTAACATCAAATGCTTTTATATTATCATATGTGATAGTCGCTCAGATGTTTCCGACTCTTTGCAAGTCTATGGAATTCTCTAGGCCAGAATACTGGAGTGGGCAGCCCTTCCCTTCTCCACGGGATCCTCTCAACTGAGGGATCGAACCCAGGTCTCCTGCATTGCAGGTGATTCTTTACCAGCTGAGTCACAAGGGAAGCTCTAATATTATCATATATGCTTTTCCAAAATTTAATAATTAGTGTCTTAAACAATAGTAATATACTTATTTTAATTATTTTTCTGTTTCAAAGATCAGTTAAATATTCATTCTGAATGAGAAGACAGGAAGGTATGCTCTATACTCAGCTGCCTTCACTGTACAAAGAGAAAAATACGTGGTGATTGCATCTAGTAGAGGAAGGCGCAGCATAGAGATGCATTGAGCAGACCTGGATCGTTGTTAGCAGGGAGAGAACAGAGAGCAAGCATTAGAAGAGGAAAATGAGAGAATACAATGGAGAAAGGAAGACGCAAAGTAAATGCAGAGAGTGGCACAAACAAAGCAAACAGGGCTAGCTCCTTAAAATCAAGGGTCAGCTTTATGACAAAGGAAAACAAATTTCAGTTCTCAGCATTGTGTGCTGGGAAGAACAGGGAGATAAGGAATGGCAAGTGTTCTGGAACTAGCCAGAGCAATGGGGCAGAGTGGGAAGATCTTGAGCTCACCACCTCCTGCAGACACACCAAAGCTACAACGATACACAGGGCAACTGTCTCCGAGAGTAACTGAAGACTGGCAGACAGATATTCTACAACCAAAGACATAAAGAAAAGACCAATCTGAGATGCATAGGAGGGGCAGAGACGTGGTCTAGTCTGAACCCACACCTCCAGTGTGGCAACTCACAAGTGGGAGAGCTATCCCAACTGTGGAAGTCTCCCCGAGAAACGAGTACTGTGAGCCCCACATCAGGTCCCCAGCCTGGGAAATCCAGCAGGGCTTCTACCCAGAACTGGAACACAGCTCTTGAAGGACTCGTGCACAAACTCACTCATCCTCAGATCAGAGACAAAAGCTTATACAGTGCCTGGGCCATATGAGGACTAATGGACTAACTTCAGGGCTTGTACAGAGGGACAGGGATCTGGTGGAAGTTTCTCTGAGGATGGAAGCAATGGTGTCACCACTTTCTTTTATTCTCCTTCCACGTAGCTAGCTGGTGTGGGCTGATACCATTTCTTTCATTCTCCCTCACCTTAGCTAACACAAAGCAACCCATTCCACCTATCCCCTGAGGACCCACTCTGCACAACTTGCCCACTACAGCTGGCCCCTCCAAAGTAGCTCCCACCGGCTGCATCTGGCAGGCCACCCCAGCTAACACTAATATCTCCCCAAGGTGACTCTTACTCTGGGGGGCCAGCCCTGCCCACTAGGGCCAGTGCAGCAGTCACAGTTGAGCCATGTCTAGCTAGTCAGTGATGCTTACTAGGGTTCTGGCAGCTACTGTGACTGATCCTTGCAGCCAGCAAGCCTGGGAACCGACTCTGCCTGCCTATGTACCTGCAGTAATTATGGCCCAACCACAGTCAGAAAATGCATGCAGCCCACACAGGAAATACTCCTGGAGCACCTAGCTCTGGTGACCAGGGGACATTGTGCCACTGGACTCCAGGGGACAGTTTCTTTCTAAGGCCATTCTTTCAAGACTGGGGATGTAACTGATAAACCTAGACATAAAAACAAACACAGAGAGTTAGGTAAAATGAGAGGACAAGTGAACACCTTTCAAATGAAAGAATAAGACAAAACTTAGGAAAATAACTAAATGAAATAGAGAAGCAATTTACCAAATGAAGGGTTTAAAGTAACAGTCATAAAGCTACTCACCAAATTCAGAAGAATACTGCATGAACTCAGTCAGAATGTCAAAAAAAAAAAAAAAAAGATGTAAGATATACAAAAAAATAAGTCAAAGTTGAAGAATCTGGTAAGTAAAATGAAAAATGCCTTAGAGGGAATCAATAGACTACAGATGTGGAAAAATGAATCAGTGATCCAAAAGATAGAGTACTAAAAATCATCCAATCATAAGAGAAAAGAGGAAAAAGAATTTTTAGAAATCAGACTAGTTTAAGAGACCTCTGGAACAACAAGTAAACTATCATTCATATTAATGGATCACAGAGGGAGGAGAATGGGAGAAAGGTAAAGGAAATCTATTTGCAAACATAGTGGCTGAAAACTTCACTAATCTGATGAAGGAAATAGATATCCAAGTTTAAGATTCAGAATCCCAAATAAAATGAATCAAAAGCGACCCACTCCAAGACATAGTACAATTAAAATGTCAAAAGTAAGAGACAACCTTAAAAGGTAACAGAGAACCTTAAAAGCAGCAAGATAAAAATAACTAGTTACAGATAGAAGAGCACCTCTAAGACTAGTTGTAGTGTTAGTTGCTCAGTTGTGTTCGATTCTTTGTGATCCCATGGACTGTAGCCCACCAGGCTCCTCCATCCCCGGGATTCTCCAGGCAAGAATACTGGAGTAGGTTGCCATTCCCTTTTCCAGAGGATCTTCCTGACCCAGGGATCAAACCCGGGTCTCCTGCATTGCAGATGAACTCTTTACCATCCGAGCTACAGCAGAAACGTCACAGGCCAAAAGGCATATATTTATCCCTTGCTATATTTAAAATGTGGAATATTTTAAATGATATATTTAATATATATTTAAAATGTAGAACATTTCTCAGCCATAAAAAATGAAATCTTGCCATTTTCAACAACATGGATGGACCTATAGGGCATTATGCCAAGTGAAATAAGTCAGATAGAGAAATACAAATATTGTATGATTTCACTTATATGAGGAATCCAAAAAACAGAACAAATGAATAAACAAAACAAAACAGAAACAGACTCATAGATACGGAGAACAAATTGGTGGTCAACAAAGAGGAGGGGAATAGGGGTTTCATAAAATAGGGAAAGGGATTAAAAGGTTGAAATTTCCCATTAATGAGTAAACATGTCCAACTCTTTGTGACCCCATAGACTACATACAGCACACCAGGCTCCACTATAGTGATCAATTCGTAATGATACAAATGTCAAACCATATGTTGTATACCTGAACCTAATATAGTAATGCAGGTCTATTATACTTCAATTAAAAATAAAAATAGAGTAGAATAAAAAATATGGAAGAAACAAACTGTCCTAGAAGAGATACACTGTCTCTGGTTGTAATTTTACTCATATTTTTGTAATTCTTGGACTAATTTCCAATTCTTCAGACTCTATTCATCATTGCATTATAGTCACTTGTGAAATGACTAACAAAGAGCTGGTCCTTAATAAATATTTTATGGCTAAATGAGTAAGTGCAAGTGTGAGTGTTAATCACAAGGTAAAGGATGACATTGTTACACAAAATGTGGTCCTGTGATCAACAGCAACTTTGTTATGCTTGGTAGAAAGTTATGATATCAGACCCTATGACAAACTGACAGAATTAAAATCTATTTTTAACTAGGTCTCATATCTAGTTAGAATGAACAAATCTCTAACTAAATGATTTCTATGCATTTTTAATTGAGCTAAAATTGGTATTTAAATAACATTATATTAGTTGCAGGTCTTCAACATGATAATTCAATCTTTGTACACACTACAAAGTCATCACCATAATAAATGTTAGTTACATTTTAAAGTTTAAGATGCACTGGGCTAGATTTTACATATCATCCAGATTTAGATCAGATCAGATCAGATCAGTCGCTCAGTCGTGTCCGACTCTTTGCGACCCCATGATTTAGATAGGCAGATTTAAAAGAGTTCATCAAAAATAACAAGCATAAGTTTATGACATGAAATCTAAGAGGGTTTAAAGCAACAAATGAAAGTTGAGGAGCTCTAAGAAGTGAAAATTTAATTGTACAAATAATCCTGATGGTAAATGAGTGTGTGCTATGTAACAAAAATCAAAAGCAATACTAAAATGATGTTTGACAAGGAACTCTCTGGAGTCGAGGTTCTTAAAAAAAGTATAATGCCTAATATTTAATGGAGAATTTGTATATACCAGATGTTTTCTATATATCATATACTAGAGTCTTTATATAAATTATTTCTCCTTTATATAATAATTAATATAATTCATGTAATACTTGCATCTCAAAAAAGCTGTTTAAAAAAACTATAACTAGGGTATGAGAAACTGTGACTAAGGTTAAACTATAAAACTAGGGTGAGTGAAAGAGCAGAGAAACAGGGAAAGGGTAGAAAGGAGAGAAGAGTCCTAGGGAGAGGGCTGAACAACGAAGTACAGGCTGGAATTGGAGTTGGTAGGCTGATTCTAGAGATTTACAAAAACAAAAACTCAGGCTTTGAAGTGTATGCTATACAACACCACATAACTACTCTTAATAATATGTTTGGTTTTTAAATTAAAACATAAAGAAAGCTGTATAATTAAAAAAAATTGAGAAACTGTTTTACCTTTGAAAATTGAAAACTTTATGGGTGAGCCCTATTTCAAAACAACTACTCATCCAATGTACTTAGTAGGACTCCTCTTATACAACAACAGGCTTAATTAATTAAGCTCTGTTTTAGGCTCTCATTTTCAACTTTGGACTATGACTATGATGACACTTTAAATCATTACATAATTGGCATAGAGCTTTGGACAAATTATATTAAAATCCTGTGGGGATTGCCCTTAATAAGCAATGGTAATTTATCAAAAGCTTTACTAAGCTGTTAGTCTCATTCCACATTCATAAGAAGAAACAAAAGTATAAAGATATAATAAACATATCATTTTAAAAATAATCAGAATTTTTTCTCCATCAAGGACACAAACTAATCAATCTTAAATATTAATGTTTTGAGATAATTTTATTCCATTATAACACTTGGAGTCTACTTTTTGTCCTAGTAAATTTCCATTAATAACAGTAAAGCCTGTTTGATATATATTATTAAACACTGGCAAAGATTCAGGTGTAGGGTTTATGTTGATTTTTTTCAAAGGCATCCTTATTTTCATTGACATTGTTTCTATAACTAGAACTCTGTAGAAATAACCACAGGACATAGGGCAAGAAACAGACTGTTTAAGTACATACTGATTTTTTGGATATTCCCATTTTATATTCCAGTTGGTTGAGTACTCACTGTTACTAAGGCATGCAAGGCACCCTATCTGGATGTTCAGAAGCTGTTTAGTTGTAAATTACATTTGTATGAGCTATCTTTAAAATTTAGCTTGTATGTGTTGACAAGATTTTGATCAAATGATTTGCAACTTTGACAATACTTCATTGTGTCAAAACCTAATTACTTTGTTCTGATTTCCTTGGTTTCTTCACATAAGTTTGATTATATGTTGTGTAATTGCTTACCCACTCAATGGAAGTTCATATAACATGTATCCCAGTATATTCAAGATAACTGTTGGAGAAAGAAATATTTGGAATTATTTACATATGTAATTTAGAAAGATGAAATTGGAAAAAAAAATTAGATACCTTCTTTAAGTTACCAAACTAGTTAATGGCTAGGTGAAATTAAGACTCAAATTAGTTCAATTCTAATGCAAGTCTCCCTCATGATCTTTATGGCTAGTTTACTCATGAATGCAGAGATAACTGCGATGACTGCAATTTTCCTGTTGCCTTACCAAATACAGAATAAAGGAAAATTTGTTAAATGGTATTAAAAATATTAAAACTTATATAAACAATGGTTGTAGGTAAAACACAATTATAACAAAACATCATCAAAGGTATTAAGTAATATGAATTTATTGACATTGATTATTTCTTGAGATAACTCAAGTTTTTAACTAGAGTTTGATTATACAGTAGTTTTATGTTGTTTATATCTGTTTAAATGAATTTGTTCATCAGGGTTTTTTCCTTTCATCATAATAGGCTTACTAACTATCCATTGTTACAATCACATATTCTTCAACATTTTTGCCCAGCTATATTACACAGTATAGTGTGCAAAACACCATGCTGCCATTCTTTCAGTTGTGAGAACAAAGAACAATGTGGCAACAGATAAGAATATAATTTAAGTGTTTGTGTGTATTTTGCTCACTACTCCTCAATCCAGTTTTAGAGATTCACTGACTGTGGCCCAACTCATGATTTCGTAGTGACAGACCTGGAAGTTTGTAGTTAAGTGAAGTATCCACTTCATCATTTTGCCCATGTTTGAAAATAATTCAATGATGTAGTTTGAAAATAATTCAGTGATGTAGTCTGAAAATAATTCAATCATTGAATTCAATGATTCAATAATTCAATGAAGTATCCACTTCTCCATTTTGCCCCTGGAAGTCTGTAGTTAAGATGAAGTATCCACTTTATCATTTTGCCCATGTTTGAAAATAATTCATGGATTTAGCTAGCTAGAATGGGAATTTTAATGATTTATATAAAAGAACCAATCTAAATTATGAACCCAATTTTCCCATTGATAGTTTAGTTATGATACTATTCTCTAGAGATTAATTTAGGCATATCTTATACCTACAAGAAAATAATCATTATTTTGTAGCAGGGGTTATCATCTGTATTATGGAATTATCAAATTATATGTATTCAACTTCTTCATACCTTTGTATTTGACTTTCTTCCAAAAGAACTGAGCAATCATCTGATGAATTTAACGAATGAATGAAGTCAATCTGAATTATTACAAAAAAAATAAAATGCTTCCCCATAAACTTAGGGAGAGGTTGCTTATTTTATTGATTTACTTTGCATTATGAATTTTCATTTTACTCTGCAGTCTTTTTTCCAAAATAAAAAAAAGCTACTTAAAATAATGCTTTTAAAAAGTGACCTTTTAATGTCATAGAATGAGTCAGTGGATCTTACTTGTGAGGTTTATGAGGTCAAGTTAATCTGTAGTTAGCCAAATAATTCAAGGAAAACATAGCCATTAAGTCAAGGTTACATTATTTAGGTCTGCACTATTTGTGTCCTTCTACACTATTTACATTCTTTTCCAACTTCCCAGCTTTTTCATTCATTTTTGCACCTTATGGCTGAGTTTTATAATTATCTTAGTGCAGTCAGCTTAATTGAAAGAAACAAGAGAACATCAACTTAGTCTTCACTAGGATAGATATTATTATCATAATAGTGCCATTTAATGAAAACTTTCTGGCCAAAGATCAAGCAGTAGATTATTAGTGTCTCATCTATTAATATATGTCATATCCTTACATATTTAAGATTAAAAATAAACAAGACCTTTAAGCACTGACACTTTCTGGATCTTTCAACTAAGCTTTTGAAAGAATTTGTTTGTGATGAGTTAATTCACAAAAAAGACTTAAAAACTGTAAACTTAAAAACAGATTCTAGTGTTTTTCTGAGAATCAGGCTTTTAAAATGCAGTAAGATATCTAAAGAAGCATCCTAATTATTCATCCTCTACTTACTCAGAGTAACCCTGGTTGAATGCTGTGACTGTGTCTTTCCTGGATTAAGAATCTGTGTACTGAATAGCAAATGGCATATCTCTAGAGCACAATGTCATGTTGCAGCTTGCAAGGTGCATTTTCATCACTGATACCTAAGCAAATTTGCTTGCTGAAGTAGCAATAGTAGAAGCACCTTACATCCTCTTCACATCACAGGTGAGACTTTTCATACATCTTCACTAAATATATTCTAATCCTCCAAATGTATTATAGAATTATTAGCTCCAATTCAATTCAGCTCAGTCACTCAGTTACTGTGTCCAGCTCTTTGCGACCCCATGGACTGCACCACACCAGGCTCCCCTGTCCATGAACCACTCCTGGAGCCTACTCAAATTCATGTCCATCGCATCAGTGATGCCATCCAACCATCTCATCCTCTGTCGTCCCCTTCTCCTCCTGCCTTCAGTCTTTCACAGCACAAGTTCTAACATGGCACCTGGAAATATCCCTCAGTGCAGCAGGTAGATACATTCCTAATCTGTTTGTTGAGGTGGTATAAACTTGGACTCTCTCCATGGCTGTCATCTACAAATATTTGTTACAAATTACTCTGGCAACAAGTATAAAATTGGGGTAGTCAATGTTCTATCTTCTATGGAAATTACTGTGGTTGGTCATTAGGAAGGTTATAAATCTTGATTTCCTCTTGGATTATTTTCACTATGCTTTCCTAAATGAGTAGCCATAACCACATAGTCAGACAGCTATAAGATAAGGGTGGGAATCATGCAAATCATGGCACAGGGAATTGAGGTTTAAGAATTACATGGGCATTTAAGGTTAATGAGGTTTAAGAATTTAAATGAAATAAATGTTAATGATAACCCAAAGTCATTACCCATAATAGTTGAGCTAACAGTTCTTGAGTACTAAATGCCAAGCATTATTTTTAGTGTTTTATATACAGGCTCTCATTTAAGTATATGATGTCAGAGAACAAGCATGAGCTCACCAATAGAAGAAAGATGGGCTTGAAAATACATGTTTAGTCTATAAGAAACATTTACAGGAGATCATCTTTGGATGATAGAAAATTTCGTGAGGTGAGAGAGCAGAGAGAAGCTTTCATTGACTAGAGTTCCTTTCTGGAAAAAAAGGACCTAAGACAGTGGACTCAGGGTAAACTCAGTCCTGGGTGGATCCACTTGTGCTCTGTACAAAATATCTGTCCCACTGTATCAGGATTAGAGACCTGGTCTAGTTCTCGAAAACTGCCACCTCCTGATACAGAACCAAACTTGGTCCCATCACATACATGCAGTTAAGCCAATCTACTACACTGGGTTGTGATGAGGGAACATGTAGCATTTATTATGGGGCTCCAAGAATAGAGTTCAGGCAACTAATGCTCAAGAGACCTGAACTCCTAGTTGGCTTTCAGGGGAACACTTTTCAGTTTTTTTCTTTGACACACTGCATTACTTGCTAGATCTTAGTTCCCTCACCAGGGATTGAACCTCAGACCACTGCAGTGAAAGTTCCAAGTCCTAACCACTGGACCACTAGCAAAATCCCAAGGAAAGGGTTTTAAAGACAAGGTGAAGACAGGGGTTGTGGAGTATATGATCAGCTTGTGGACAGGTAATGAGTCAACATCATCAACCTGGTTTCAACACATCCAAGGCCTGCCTGCTTATGGGCAGCATACAAGTAACTTCTTCCACTTGGTAGAGGTTTCAGTATCTGCCAAACAGCTCAAAGGATATGGCTCAGAATATTATGTATGGCCCTTGAGGAGGAACTAAAGGTCCCTGACTTTGTTTAATAGCTAAACTATTATTATTCTGTCTTGCTTAACAGTTTTCCTTTCCTTCTCCATTTTCTCCTGCTCCAATTAAATTTATTCTTTGGAACTTGACAAAGGCCTAGGAGGCTAAAATTTTTCTACAGACAAGAGGCAAGTGGAGGGAAGGCCCCATAGGGTGCTGTTACATTATCAGGAAGCACTCAAGCTTCCCTGCTTGCTAAATTGCTCAGTCATGTCCCACTCTTTGCAACCCCATGGACTGTATCAGGCTCCTCTGTCCACGGGATTTTCCAGGCAAGGATACTGGAGTGGGTTGCCATTTCCTCCACCAGGGCATCTTTCCAGCCCAGGATCAAAGTCAACACAGGTCTTTAGAGCTCTGATAGCCTACAACTCAAGGGAGTCAGTCTACTGGGCTACAAAGGCATTGGATTAAAGAAGAGATTTAAGGCCAGGAACTGGAAAGGCCAAGTATTTTCTCAAGGTCAAATCCAGGTCATAAGACTAGAGATGAATTCTAATGCCTCTGGAGAGTAAACCACTACAGATAGCATGGAATAAAGCCTTAACTAAACCCTGGCCCCAATGTCCTGCCTATTTCCCTTCTCCTCTCCCACCTCAATCTCAATTATATTCAGGAAATGCCTGCTTTGTGAAATTGTGGATAAAGAGATCTCTGGGTCCTCTCGGTGGATGGTTTCCAGTCCCACTTTCGAGGACCGCCCTCTATCACTCCCTCTTCGCTTTCCGTATCTGACCTCAGCTCCTTCCTAGCCACCCAACTGGATAAAAAGAACCACTGGGAAGGAGAAGCAAAAAAAAAAAAAAAAAAAGCGGGGGGGGGGGGGGGGGGTGGGGAGACTAATGTTATATTTTAGATGGTTTCAGAAAGGTTATTCACGCCATTTCCAGATTCCATGAACTGACGATATGCAAGGGTATCACTCAACTTAAAGAGACGGGACTTTTTTCCTCCCCCCGCCCTTCTCCACGCATCAGTGGAAAGGGAGGGAGGAAAAGGAAGACAGAAGAGAGAGGAGACGGAAAAGTGAAAGAAGATAGATGAAAAAGGGATGCTGAAGGAAGAAAGGGATGAGGGCAAGAGGAGAGGAGTACTCCGGGCGGTAGAGAGCTCGGGGCGTCCGCCCACCCGCGCTCGGGACCCGCCCCGGCGCTTAGCCAGAGTCCCGCAGCGCGCAGCCAGCTCCGCGGGCCCCGAGAGCAGCCGGGACGCGCCACCCTCCGCCCGGCGGCCGCCGGCGTCCCGCACCGCAGCTCCTGCCCTCCCGCGCGTCCTCCCCCGACCCCAAGCCGGGGAGCCCGGGATACACCTTTCCTGCTCCGGACTGCTGCGGCGAGCGCTCCGGTGAGTGTGCGGCTCAGCGCTCAGCCCGGGAGAGCGCGCCGTGCCCGCGGCCGAAGCGCAGGTGGGGAAGGGGCGCGGGGGAGCCCCGGGCAGCAGCTGCCCTGGGCGGGAGGGCCTGGAAGCCTTGAGGAGCTGTAGCCGAATTCCTTTCCTTCAGTTCTTCTGGGGCAAAAGCAGCAGCTCTGGAATTTCAGAATCGCCCTTTCGCACTCGGTGTACAACCTCTGCTCCGCTGGGCTGAAGTTGTGGGAAGCAGGGATGGGCCAAGGCGGAGAAGGTGGTCCAGGCTGGGAGGCGGGGGCCCGGCCCCGTCGCTGGGGTGAGGGTTGGCGGTTTGAGCCGGCGGCACCCCACCTCGGGGATAGGCTCCCAGCGTTCCTGCGTTGTGATGGAGAGAGAAGGGGCTCGGGCCAGAATGCAGCCCTGGAAGGACAGGCAAGAGTCTTGAATACATCCCTTGGGGGGATGTGGGGAGAACTCTGGGGAAAGGAATTAGAGAGATGTGAGGAGCCCGGCGGAAGCGTAGATGGCTGCGGGTGGGGCGGGGAGCAGCAGTTTTCTACTTGATTTCCCGAGGGTAGGAACCCTCGAGCTAAAAGGGCGGGAGAGAGCTTCCACCTCGCGTTAGCAAAGTGCTGGGCAGCTGTGGGTCCTGCGCGTCGAAGGAAGGCACCTTCTGATTTAGGAGCAAAGGTGAAACGGAGGTTGGAGTGAGGGTTCATCCTCAAGGCTCCTGCCGCTCCGGAAGCTGGGACAGCCGCATCGTGTGCCCGGAAAGTTAAGGAATGAATGGAGGAGACGGAGACGAGGAGGAACAATACAACCAGAGATTAGCATTTTGGGTGCCTCAGTGCTGTGTTTGGGTTTTGGGTGATCTCTATTTGCATGAAAGAGGTGGACCCGATAAGGTGGGAACAGAAAATGCGCTTTGGAAGAAACCTTGAGAAGACTTCTTTTGCTGCATGTAAAGTACGGCCCAGGCACCTTGACAGTTGTAATACAGTGAAGCTGATTTGATAAGTGAACATTTCAGATGACGTATAAGCAGGGAGCATCACCCTCCCCGCCCCTCAGTTTTTTTGGAATATCTGTGCTGTTATATCGTTGCAGTTTGGTGTGCTATACCCAAAGCCAGTAAAATGAAGCTCATTCAAAATGGTTTTCTCCTGGTTCCATTTACATCCAGATCTTTAAAATTTTGTTTGTTGATCAACAATCTAATGACCCTTAAGTTTGAGTTGCCCCCTGTGTTAAATGAGAGAGGTGGAGTAGACTCTGAGACTCTGAGCTGGCTTTCACTGAAGAAGTGGGAGTGTCAAGAGCCAAAGTAAACGGAAGCAACACTCTGTCTTTCCTCTGGGCTCGAAGATGCTGTTGCTCCTTGTCTTTCCTTTTCTTCTTCAAACACATAGGCGGGTTCAAGTATCATCACTTTGTGTATCCCAGGAAAGTGTCCTTATTGCTCCCCTCCACCCCTTCTGATCAATGACAGGGTCTGACTTGATAAGGAAAGTAGTTATTTGCTGTTTCCAATCCTAAGTTGTGTTCTATGCTTTGGATAGATAGTTCATTAAACTCAGATGTTTATAGAACAAATATTATACCTACCTGTACTAGCTTTGCTGCTGTTTAGTCGCTAAGTCGTGTGCAACTCTTTTTGCCACTCCAGAGAGTGTAGCCCACCAGGCTCCTCTGTCCATGGGATTTCCCAGGCAAGAATACTGGAGCAGGTTGCCATTTCCTTCCCCAGGGGATCTTCCTGATCCAAGGATTGAATCTGTGTCTCCTGCACTGCAGGCAGATTCTTTACAGCTGAGGCACCAGGGGCAGCCCCCTGTATTAGCGGAGGAGCTCCCAGATATGAAAAATAACTTATTTATTTATTTTTTTTGTCCAAGGGAATTTTAGTATATTTTCCTATACCTCCTTTGGTCAGTGTGAATCATTTGTCAAGCTTCATCCACTAAGACTTTTTACAGAGCTGATGAGCTTAAGGTGAATCAAGGGGTTGTTCTCTCTTAACAATGTATAAAGATCTCTGTTGGAATGAGATTTAAAGAATAATTCAGTTTTTGCCCCTTTACTTCACAGGCAAATTTTATAGATGACTGGGATTAAGCAATAGTAGCACATTTGTAAAGGCAGTGTTTTCATTGTTTTAAATACATAAATATATTACTAAGCTACTTTATAAAGTTTTTAGGCATATTGTTCTTAAAAAGACTTACATAAAGATGCTGATAAAAATAGTGCAATATATTCATATTTCCTAAGACATTTAAAATTTTTTAATTTAAAATTGGGTGCCTGTCTCTTTTCAAAGACTTGTAAATTTATAACTTAATTCTTAGTTACAAGTAAGAGGAGTGATAGTTTGAATTTTCTTATCTTTTTCTTATCTATTCATTGTGGTCCTTTTGAATTTGATTAACTGTTACTGAAATTATTTCAAAGATTGTTGAAAGGTACTTGCTGGGAAAGATTGAGAGCAGGAAGAGAAGGGGATGACAAAGGATGAGATGGTTGGATGGCATCACCGACTCGATGGACATGAGTTTGAGTAAGTTCTGGGAGTTGTTGATGGACAGGGAAGCCTGGTGTGCTGCAGTCCATGGAGTCGCAAGGAGTTGAACACATCTGAGTGACTGAGCTGAGCTGAGCTTCTGGTATAATAGTAATACATGGCTGATGTACAGCAACATGGACATGATAATATTTGAAAAGCCATGGCAGGATTCTCTTTTTTTCAATTTTAGTTTAAGAGGTGGGAAGGATGCTGTTTGAGGCAGAGTAAAGGAGATGCAGTGTTACTTCCTGATTGCTATGAACAGAAAGCACTAATAATCCTTAGGTGGTGGAGTCCTGAGAGCCCTAAGGAGGCTTCTGTACTGATCTGATATAGAACCACAGCCCTGTGCTCACTATCACAGTCAAGTGAGAAACATCACTTTCCACTCCCTCAGCCTTAAATTAGACAGGTGAGAGATACTAATTTCTTTTCTAAAAGTGAAGTACACTTGAAGTGCTGTAGGGAAACTTGAAATTGGCATCTGTAACAGAAATTAGTACTTGCACTTGGACAAATATAAAGAGAAATGTTTTAGAGCCCAGGGATGGACATAAATAGGCAAAAATTGTATCACTGAGTACATACAAGTATTAAAAAGGAAGGACAGTATTGACTTGATAATTTCTGCCATTCCCTGGTGGTATTTCCTTCTCTCAAAAGTTGTATGTGGTCTGTTAGCCTATGGTATGGAATATCTGTGTTCTTCTCTGTATAATGGGAAATCATTAAGGAATTTCTAGTGGGAAACTTTTACCAGGATCCTCTTACTATTGTGTCAAGACATCTCTAGAAAGATAAGAGAGGGAGGTAAGGAGGTTGTTCAGAGGCTACTAGAATTTTTTAGCCTATTCTTCAGCCAGAGTGATAGCAATGGAAATGATGAGAAGTGGCAGAATTCTGGATGCATTTGGAGGTAAGGGTGACGAGACTTGATGAAAGATTAGATGTGGTTGCTGACAGAAGGAAAGAAACCAAGGCTCGTGTTGAGATTTATGACCAGAGTAAGTGGAAGAATGCATTTGTCACCAGCTGATTTGGGAAGATTAAGGAGAAGCAGTTAAGTTTTGAGCAACCTATCAGATATTTTGGGGCTTCCCCTAGGGGCTCAGACAGTAAAGAATCTGCCTGCAATGCAGAAGACCTGGGTTCGATCCCTGGGTAAGGAAGACGCCCTGTATTCACTCACTCCAGTATTCTTGCCTGGAGAATCCCATGGACAAAGGAGTCTGGCACGTTACAGTCTCTGGGGTGACAAAAAGAGTTGGACACGACTGAGAGATGGACACTCACACTTTGATTAGATATTCAGGTGCAGGCATCAGTGTATAGCTGGTATTTAAAACAATGGGACTTTACAAAAATGATTTAAGGAGAGAATGTATTTAAAGGATCAGACTGAGAAAAGATCCCTAGAACAGCTCAAAATATGGACACTCAAAAGAATAGGAGCCAGGAAAGGAAACTGAGTTGTAGCAGTCAGTGAAATAGGGGGAAATCTAGAAGGCTGTAAGATCTTAGAAGCCGAGAAAAGAAAGTATTTCAGCAGGAGGAAGTGATGATTAACTATGTCCAGTGCTATGGAAGAGTTAAATTATATGAAGACAAAGAATTACCTTGGAATTATGACCTTGGTAAGAGTTATTTCAGTTGAAATGATGGTGACAAAAGACTGACTGGTAAGATTGAATAAAGACTGGTGACCTAGTGATTCCAATCCTAGGATATATCTTAGGGACATATTTTTACTTTGAACAAATAGTATATGTTCAAACGTATTCCCTGAAGCTTTTTATATTACTAAACAATTAAAAACAATTAACACTTATAAATGGAAAACAAGCAAAATAAGCCATGTACATTCATTCAATGGAATATTACCTAGCTGCTAGAATTATTAAGGCTGCATTCTATATACTAATATGAAAAGATCTTCAAGGTATATTAAGAAAAAGTTATAATGCAGTGTGCATGTTGTGTTATCATTTGTTAAAGAACAAAAATGAACTTATTTTTGAAAGTGTATACTGACAGAATGGATTATAGTGTTTACCTACAGGGGGCAGGGGGCATGAATGGTAGTAGGAAAGGGAGATTAAATCTTGCATAGACGTCAATACCTTTGAATTATGTGCACATAGGTTAATTATTTAAAATACTAAATCTATACGTAAATCTAAAAGATTATTTGTATTTTAATATAATAATGGTACATAAATAAGAATGGGAAGTGAGGAAGTAAACGCTCTGTATAAAGTAAGTTCTTCAAGAAGTGGATTAAAAGTAGCTGGAGCAGACCATGGAGATTTGTTTTTAATATGGGAGCTTTAATGTTAGAATTAGACCAATGAGAATGAACTAGACAGAAATAGTCTGCATGCTCAGTCGTGTCCAGCTCTTTACAACTCCATGGACTGTAGCCCTCCAGGCTCTTCTGTCCATGAGATTCCCCAGGCAAGAATACTGGAGGGGGTGGCCATTCCATTCTCTGGGGGATCTTCCCAACCCAGGGATTGAACAGTGGTCTCCTGCATTGCAGGAGAATTCTTTACTGTCTAATGTTGATTTCTTAAAAAAAAAAAAAAAAAGACAATGGTGGAAGTAAAACCCCTTAATAATTGGTAGAGATGAGATTCCAGAAACTTGTCAAGGATGGAACCAGCATAACAGAACAGGGACCTTTGCGCACAAACCCTCAGATCTGGATCAGTCCTTTGGTCGGTCTCCTGCATTCCTAAAGCTAAGTGCTGCCTGGGACAGTGGTATAAACTATTCTAATAGACGCTACTGTAAAGTCTTAGTTCTAATATCATTTGGACACTCAACTTCTCATCACATCCTTTTTTTTTTTAAACCTGTTTCTTTGGGGGGCATCCTCTCTAGTTCTTTTCAGCAGGTGGACCGCACCTTGCCGCCCTTCTCAAAACTAACTCTGTCTCTGTCCTTCTGTCCTCTTTACTCTTAGGATAGCTTTTTCCTGGGGATTCAGAGACTTCCAGGAGTGAAGGTCCCTCACCATTTCTAACTCCTGCATATTTATCTGCTTACTTGCTTCCCTTCCTCACAGTTGTGTAATCCTGCTGACCTCCCTCTCTGCTCTGGGTCCCACAGCTGCCCTATTCCAATCTGAACCTTGCTTCATAACCATTCCTTTTATCACCTGCCACTTTATCCTCTTCTTGATTTAATGACTTCATCATTTAAGTATATTACTGAGATCATATCCTGTCCATACTTAAAACAAGCAAACAGAAAGCCCTCTAATTGTCCTGGGTACCTTCTATATTTAGTCTCCTATTCACTCCTCCTTTACTCAACTGCCTTCTAGAAAAAAATTGCACATAAGTATAAACCTTTGCAATAATTTTTCTCAATTAGCACACTCACTGAAGCTCATCCATGGGAAAAAGGAATCCTTCCTGGACCTTCTTATTAAATAACTTCATTCAGTTCAGTTCAGTTGCTCAGTCGTGTCCGACTCTTTACGATCCCATGAACCGCAGCATGGCAGGCCTCGCTGTCCATCACCAACTCCCGGAGTCCACCCAAACCCATGTCCATTGTGTCGGTGATGCCATCCAACCATCTTATCTTCTTTCGCCCTCTTCTCCTCCTGCCCTCAATCTTTCCCAGCATTAGAGTCTTTTCAAATGAGTCAGCTCTCCACATCAAGTGGTCAAAGTATCGGAGTTTCAGCTTCAACATCAATCCCTCCAATGAACACAAGGGACTGATCTTTAGGATGGACTGGTTGGATCTCCTTGCAGTCTAAGGGACTCTCAAGAGTCTTCTTCAACACCACAGTTCAAAAGCATCAATTCTTCTGTGCTCAGCTTTCTTTATAGTCCAACTCTTATATCCATACATGACTACTGGAAAAACCATAGCCTTGACTAGACGGACTTTTGTTGGCAAAGTAGTGTCTCTGCTTTTTAATGTGCTGTCTAGGTTGGTCATAACTTTCCTTCAAAGGAGCGAGCGTCTTTTAATTTCATGGTTGCAATCACCATCCGCAGTGATTTTGTAGCCCAGAAAAAGAAAGTCAGCCACTGTTTCCACTGTTTCCCCATCTATTTCCCATGAAGTGATGGGACCAGATCTTCATTTTCTGAGTGTTGAGCTTTAAGCCAACTTTTTCACTCCTCTTTCACTTTCATCAAGAGGCTCTTTAGTTCTTCTTCACTTTCTGCCATAAGGGTGGTGTCATCTGCATATCTGAGGTTATTGATATTTCTCCTGGCAATCTTGATTTCAGCTTGTGATTCTCTAGCCCAGCGTTTCTCATGATGTACTCTGCATATAAGTTAAATAAGCAGAGTGACAATATACAGCTTGACGTACTCCTTTTCCTATTTGGAACCAGTCTGTTGTTCCATGTCCAGTTCTAACTGTTGCTTCCTGGCCTGCATATAGGTTTCTCAAGAGGCAGGTCAGGTGGTCTGATAGTCCCATCTCTTTCCACAGTTTATTGTGAACCACACAGTTAAAGGCTTTGGCATAGTCAATAAAGCAGAAATACATGCTTTTCTGGAACTCTCTTGCTTTTTCCATGATCCAGTGGATATTGGCAATTTGATCTCTGGTTCCTCTGCCTTTTCTAAAACCAGCTTGAACATCTGGAAGTTCACGGTTCACATATTGCTGAAGCCTGGCTTGGAGAATTTTGAGCATTACCTTAGTAGCGTGTGAGATGAGTGCAATTGTGCTGTACTTTGAACATTCTTTGGCATTGCCTTTCTTTGGGATTGGAATGAAAACTGACCTTTTCCAGTCCTGTGGACCCTGCTAAGTTTTCCACATTTGCTGGCATATTGAGTGCAGCACTCCCACAGCATCATCTTTCAGGATTTGAAACAGCTCAACTGGAATTCCATCACCTCCACTAGCTTTGTTTGTAGTGATGCTTTCTAAGGCCCACTTGACTTCACATTCCAGGATGTCTGGCTCTAGGTGAGTGATCACACCATTGTGATTATCTGGGTCGTGAAGATCTTTTTTGTACACTTCTTCTGTGTATTCTTGCCACCTCTTCTTAATATCTTCTGCTTCTGTTAGATCCGTACCTTTATCAATATCTGTCCTTTATTGAGCCTATCTTTACATGAAATGTTCCCTTGGTATCTCTAATTTTCTTAAGGAGATCTCTAGTCTTTCCCATTCTATTGTTTTCCTCTATTTCTTTGCACTGATCACTGAGGAAGGCTTTCTTATCTCTCCTTGCTATTCTTTGGAACTCTGCATTCAGATGCTTATATCTTTCCCCTTCTCCTTTGCTTTTCGCTTCTCTTCTTTTCACAGCTATTTGTAAGGCCTCCTCAGACAGCCATTTTGCTTTTTAGCATTTCTTTTTCTTGAAGATGGTCTTGTTCCCTGTCTCCTGTACAATGTCACAAACCTCCGTCCATAGTTCATCAGGCACTCTCTAGTCCCTTAAATCTATTTCTCACTTCCACTGTATAGTCATAAGGGATTTGATTTAGGTCATACCTGAATGGTCTAGTGATTTTCCCCAGTTTCTTCAATTTCAGTCTGAATTTGGCAATAAGGCGTTCATGATCTGAGCCACAGTCCCCTCCTGGTCTTGTCTTTGCTGACTGTATAGAGCTCCTTCATCTTTGGCTGCAAACGATATAATCAGTCTTAATTTTGGTGTTAATCATCTGGTGATATCTATGTGTGGAGTCTTCTGTGTTGTTGAAAGAGAGTGTTTGCTATGACCAGTGAGTTCTCTTGGCAAAACTCTATTAGCCTTTGCCCTGCTTCATTCTGGACTCCAAGGCCAAATTTGCCTGTTACTCCAGGTGTTTCTTGACTACTTTTGCATTGCAGTCCCCTATTATGAAAAGGACATCTTTTTTGGGTGTTAGTACTAGCAGGTCTTGTATGTCTTCATAGAACCATTCCACTTCAGCTTCTTCAGCATTACTGGCTGAGGCATAGACTTGGACTACCGTAATACTGAGTGATTTGCCTTGGAAATGAACAGAGTTCATTCTGTTGTTTTTGAGATTGCATTCATTAGCTATTCCCAAATAAGGTGATGGATCCTAGTTTTTCCAAATGTGAGGATGAATCTGTTTCAGTATTGGCCATTAACAGCCATCTTTTCCTGTATCCTAGTTCTCACAATACGTACTACCTTCATGATTTTTTCTATTCCTTCACACTGTTTCTCTTTTAAATACTTTCTCTTTAAATTGAATCACATTTAAAATAAAACATTATAAATAAACAAAAATTAAATTCTTATCACTGTTTTAGTGCAAAATCAATATTATTGCTACCTGTGAGATAAAATGATTTTAATAAGAACTATGACAAAAAATGATGATGATCCTGTTTTAATCAGATGCTTATTGCCAGGTAAAAGCCTTGAACCTGAAACTCATAAGGGAAATAGCAAAAGTTAAAAACAAATTTTGACCAAATTGAAACTCTCTCAACTCCAGAGGAAAAGAAAATTAAAAGGGGAATCAGTTCCTCACTATGTGACACAATATTATTTAATGCCATGACCTAGTACAAGTAAAGCAATGTTGAGCAGTGCAAATGGGACTTGCCCTTGGGAAAATCCCCCTGTCTTCTGTGTATCCAGCCCAAAGCTCCCCATTAAACTACAGACACTAGAAATCACTGTATTGACAAAGAAATGACCCTTAGGCCCTGCCAACAGGTTCTTAGTTAAATTCATCTTCTTTCTTCCTTAAATATCTGAAAGTGAAAGCGTTAGTTGTTTAGTGGTGCCCGACTCTTTGTGACCCTCAGGACTATATAGCCCACCAGGTTTCTCTGTCCATGGAATTTTCCAGGCAAGGATACTAGAGTGGGCTGCCATTTCCTTCTCCCCAGGATCTTCCTGACCCAGGGATCAAACCCAGGTCTCCTGCACTGTAGGCAGATTCTTTACCCTCTGAGCTACCAGGGAAGTCTAAGCCTGTTAGACTTCCATATCCTGTCCAAAAAATTTAGTTTCTTTTGTTAAAAAAAAAAAGGTTTTCGCCATACTCATTCAAATTCAGTCTGATAGGTCTCTTCAATCTGTTTTCCTGATCATCTGTTAACTTGCTTTAACTCAATATGCCTGGCCTGGATTCTTTTAAAACATTCAACCTCATCTCCCTGGACTTAGCCTTACCTCCATGAATCATTTGTCCCACATTCTCACAAAATTAATTTTAGAGATTAGTTCTATCCCATGCTTTGGAGACACCACCCTCTTTTCCTTCTGGGAACAAGCCAAGCCATGTACCTCACTTTCCCAAACTTCTTTTTTATTTCTGCTCCTGTTTACTTCCTGCCACTCCACCTTATCCACCTGCAGCTATTATGCTTCAGCAATAGGAAATGGCTCACACTTACCTGACATGTGTGGTTTTCTTCTCTGTTCATCCCTTGGCTCTGAATATCCTCCCTTCTGCCTACCAAATTCTTAGTTATTATTGTTTTTCAGTCACTAAGTCATGTCCGACTCTTTGCAACTGCATGGACTGCAGCATGCCAGACTTCCCTGTCCTCCGGTGTCTCCCAGAGTTTGCTCAAGTTCATGTCCATTGAGTTTGTCAGGCTATCTAACTAAATTCTTAATTGACCAAATGCAGGTTTATTTGTTTTCTTTTCCAGAGCCTATTCTTAGCTAAAAAAAAAAAAAAAAAAAAAAAAAACCCACTCTTGTCACTAGTTATGGCCCTTTCGCTCGCTTCCATGCTACCTTCACCATGCTGGTTTTTTTCTTTTTTAATTGTTTGGCCTCATCACATGGCATTTAGGATGTGTGATCTTAGTTCCCAAGCCAGGAACTGAACCTGCCCTTCTTGTAGTGGAAGTGGGGAGTCTTAACCACTTAACCACCAGGGAACTCCCCATGCTGCCTGCATTTTATTTATTTACACATATCTCCTGTCCATTAGACCATTGAGTCCTTGGAAGCAAGAGCTGAGTCTTTTTCATCTGTTTCTCCAGACCAAATGAACCACAGTACTTGGTACAAAGAGTGTCAAAGGAAACTTCTTTTACTCCTATTTCCTGGGGTAAGAACACTTGTCAACAAGCTGTGACACTAAACTTTTCACAAATACTCTTGGGTGAGAGTGATTTTTTAAAAAATCGCTTCAAAAACTTCTTTTTCTCTAGTCAGTGGTGGTTCTCTTTATGGCGTTTTACTCTTTCAAACTGTCTCATAAAATTAAAAGGAAAAAAAAACTCAGAGAAGCTTCTTAACATAATCTACTGTACCCACAATCTCTAAGACAGATGGCTATTTTTCTTATATAATAGAATCTCAAGGGAAGAAAATTGTATAACCTCACTCAATAACCCACTTAAGTATCCTACTACCTTAATTTTTTATGCAATATGAATTGACATTGCTGAAGTCATTTCTCTTTTTTTAAATGGACAATATGTGGTTACATTTTCAGTCCTTTCATTTATTTTAAGACAATGTCAACTAACATTGAATAAAATTTTCTCAATTAAGTCAAGAGTTATTGATACTCATCCATCTTTTGCAGATGCTTAACTTTCAGCCTTATCTAAGATACAGTGATCTTTGGCTCCAGTTAAATTGGAATCTTTCATCTCTGTGTTATTTATTCATCTTTTAAATTAATATATATCAGTTTATTAACATACATGTAATGAGAATTAATGAAATAAAATCTTTTTTGAGATACATGTTTTATATAAGTAGAAACCAGTATATATGTTAAAGTCACTCAAGGTTATATGCAAATTCTCTAGCCATAAAAAGCCCTAATTTTACAGTTATGTTTTTGTTTATGCTTACAGTACTTGGCTTTTTGAGGCATTCATGTTATTTTTAAAACTATATAAGGTATGATTTTGTTTTCTTCATCATAGCAAGCAAAATTCCTGACTACTTCTGGGCTAAGATCATTTCAGGAAAAGACTAATTTGGCTCAGTTTATAAGCAAGAATGACTTAGTTATGTGGTACAAGTAACAATGTATAGATCAGTTGCATATTTTCATTGTGTCTTATTAAATAGCGCTTGAAATAATGAGTTCCAGATTTGGAAAGTGGTCATTTCAACATTCTGTCTGCATATTATCCAGGGCAGCCACTACAATTCAGTGCTAACAATTCAAAGCATCTTTTAGCTTTTCTTTAGAATCTTGGCAGCTGTGCTTGATAAGGCAAAGACCCTTTTATTCTAGTTGAAAAAAAGCACTGGAACTCTCTATTCTTACCTTTCATAACTAAAGACTAGACCGTACAGTTAGGAGCCTTTCTGTTTTGAGAAAAGGAGCTTGGATTTTAAATTCTCAAAGAACCATCTTGTCTCACATTCATCTGTAGATCTTTTTCCCTGTTACCTGATTAGATTCAATCAGCCATCGTCAACCTGGAAGGTATCAGAAGAGAGAAACTAATATTATTCCCTTCATAGTCATAGTCTCAGAAAGGGCTTTCAAATGAATGGTTAAAATCCTGACAGACTTCATTTTTGTCCTAAATAAGTTTACCAAGATTTAGCTCTAATCTGTGTAAGTTTCCTTTCTATCCATATCTTCCCCAGTATGCCCTTTCACTAAATGTATTTGCAAGTTTCCACTGAACATCACTGTTACTTCAGGACTGAAGTGGAGAAAAGCTATAAAGAGTGTTGCACTTTTAAAAAAGTACATAAATGCACCACACCAGTGTAAAATTGTGGACAGTAAATATGCAGTGACTAATGAAGGTTAAATGAAAACCAGTGTCACGTGCTGGAACGTTTGTTCAGAAAAACATCTGATTTGATGTAAGATACAGATAGATATGTGGGCTTCACAGTAAAACAATAGGGATGTAAGCTTTTGGAGTGAATGAAATTATGATTAGCATACAAAGGTGTTATTGAACCTCACTAAATGAAAAGTAGAAATGCCCTGCCCTTCATACAGACTAAGTAAATCATGAACAACATGGTGCATGCGTTCTTAGTTGCTCAGTTTTGGCAGACTCTTTGAGACCTTATGAACTGAAGCCTGCCAGACTCCTGTGTCCATGGGATTTCCCAAGCAGTAATGCTGGAGTGGGTTGCCATTTCCTTTTCCAGGGGAATCTTCCCGAAGGAAGGATTGAACCCACGTTTCCTGTATCTCCTGCATTGCTGGCGGATTCTTTATCGACTGATTGAACTACGCATAATTCCATGAGTATGCTCATAATGGCTTAAGAACAAACTTTTTGATAGTTTTCACAGCTGTATTCCAATGTATAACTACATTCCATCACATCTTATCAGGAATGATTGTCCCCATTTTGTCTATCCCCCTAAGAGGGGGTAATTCCCAATAGTTTGTCCTATTGCTTGGGGCTCATCAGTGATAGAATTAGAAGACACAAATCCACATTTAATCTTGGTCCAATCATCATCCAAATATAGAATATGTTGCCTTCAACCTTAAAATATTTGAGAAAAAAACTGCATCTCCCTCTGAACTCATTTTTAAGATTAATTTTACCATTTTCATTGTTAGCTTAAAAATGAATTGCAAAATTTAAAAATTAAAAATATTATCTTTCTTGTTACTTGCAGGTGTTTCTAAATATAAAAATGTGATTTTATTCTTATAACATTTTCCTCATTGTTGAAAACCTATATTTATAATATTTAAAGAATAAAGTGATAGTGAAAGTCTCTCAGTCGAGTCCACTCTTTGTGACCCCTTGGATTATACAGTCCATGGAATTCTCCAGGCCAGAATACTGAGGAGGGTAGCCTTTCCCTTCTCCAGGGGATCTTCCCCAGCCAGGGATCCAACCTAGGTCTCCCACATTGCAGGCGGATTCTTTACCAGTTGAGCCACAAGGGAAGCCCAAGAATACTGTAGTGGGTAGCCTATCCCTTTTTCAGGGTATCTTCCCGACCCATGAATAGAACCAGAGTCTCCTGCATTGCAAGTGAATTCTTTACCAACTGAACTATCATGGAAGCCCCATTTAAAGATTCTGCATAATTCTACCTCAAGATTCTTACAGAAATTAAGCATTATGTCAAATTAAAAAAAATTTTTCTGGAGTTGATAGCCAATATTATATATCTCAATTCATGTTGATATATATTTATTTGATTACCTCTGGTGTCTCAGATGATAAAGAAAGAAACTGCCTGCAATGGAAGAGACCTGGGTTCACTCCCTGGTCAGGAAGATCCCATGGAGAAGGGAGTGGCTACCCATTCTAGTATTCTTGCCTGGAGAATTCCATGGACAGAGGAGCCTGGTGGGCTACAGTCCATGGAGTCACAAAGAGTCAGGTATGACTAAGCAATTAAACAAAAACAGAAAATTGAATATAATTTAAAAATTTTTATGGTCATTTGAATTTCTCCTTTTTAAGTTAACTACCAGTGTTTTTTGCTCATATTGCCATAGACATGTTTATGTTTTTCAAAGCTTTGTCCGTCATATATTGCAAATTTTCCACTTTGTTGATGTCTTTGAACTGGTGATATCATAGTCTTTGAATGTGTGATGGCATATACATTTAAATTTTATGTGATTAAGTATTTTTTTAAAAAAACTTTGATTTGGTTTTGGTTTCATGAAACCAGAAGTAAGCTTACAACTTTCCATCCCCAAGCTCAGTTGGATATTTGTTGATAGTTGCCACTTATAATGATCTTGTTTATTTTCTACGTAGCTCTTTGATCAAGCTGTAATTTACTTTTATATATCATGTGTGATGAGTTCTGTCTTGATCTTCTTACTGAAGAGTTAGCCTATTGTCCTAAACCATGTCTTGTCCTGATAAACCTCATAAACCATATTCTGTCCTCCTAAGTATGAAGTGTAAAATTTACCACCTACTAGGTGCTTCTGTTTACAGTAATCAATGTTGTTTCACTTTTCTTTCTTAATAATTGCAGTATATCTGTCCTACTTTAAGTTATTATAAACATTTTAACAGCTGTAGGGCAAGACTTTTTAAAATCACTCTTCTCCATAATTTTCTTTATTCTTTCCTGTTTGTTCCCTCTCAGTAAACATGATAATTTTGTGAGATATCAGAAAAGTTAAGATTTTTATTGGAATAGAATTTTGAGTAAAAATTAATGTGAAAGGCCTGACTGGATTTCCGGTGGAGGAATATGATATCTCTCAATTTATTTAGGACTTTTTTCATATTTATTTATTTAGGGCTTTTTTCATATTTGTCAATAAAGTTTTATAATTGACTTCTATGGGTTCCACACATTTCTTATTTGGGTCATTACTTGGAATTTCATAATATGAAATATTAATATGAGTCATAATTACTTCTTTTTTGTGGTTATAGTTGTGGATATTTCTCCTTGTGCTTATAGCTAGAGCACTCATTTGTTTTTATTTGCTTGTCTTTAGTTTGCTTCTTATTAATATGAATGTACTTTTAGTTTATTCTGTTGGCTGTTTAAAATGGCCAAAAAAATTTCTGAATCTAAAATTTTGTCTATTTCATATTCTAAGCAAAGCAAAAGAATATATTTATAGAGCTATTGCATTAGAATTACTATTTATCATTCTCAATAGTACAAACCAAACAGTACCAATGAATTCAAATGCTCCTCTTCGATTTAACAGTTATTTTGAAGAGGGTGTTATAAATGATAGGGTTTGAGGTTTTGTATTCAAATATTTTCATTTGATGCTTATTTTTATCATTATATTGTGGCCAGAAAGTATAACCAGGATGATTTATATTGAGATGCTTTAGTAGAGTTTGCTTTTTGGTCTACGAATGTTTAATTTCTGTAAAATACACTGCATAATTGAAAAACAGTGAATCATGTGCTGTGTCCAATATTAAAATTATCCTTATGTTCAACATATATATATATATATTCTTTTGTTATTTTATATGATTGATATATTATTGATTTATAGAGATCCATTAAATATCCCTTTATAATCATATTTATTGATTCCATGTTGGATAGCCAACGTAAGGTTATTTGTATATTGTGGTATTTGATTATTGGTCACTTCACAATATATATTCATCAAATTTTCCAATGTGACATTTATCTTTTTTAAAATTGAATTCATTTTGTCTTATATTAGCCTTATTATACTTTTTATCATCTCATGCACTAGCAAAATAATGCTCAAAGTTCTCCAAGCCAGGCTTCAACAGTACGTGAACCATGAACTTTCAAATGTTTAAGCTGAATTTAGAAAGGCAGAGGAACCAGAGATCAAATTGCCAACATCAGCGGAATCATCGAAAAAGAGTTCTAGAAAAACATTTACTTTTGCTTTATTGACTATTCCAAACCCTTTGACTGTGGATCACAACAAACTATGGAAAATTCTTCAAGAGTTGGGAATATCAGACCACTTGACCTGCCTCCTGAGGAATCTGTATGCAGGTCAAGAAGCAGCAGTTAGAACTGACATGGAACAACAGACTTGTTTCAAATCAGGAAAGGAGTGCATCAAGACTGTATATTGTCATCCTGCTTATTTAACTTATATGCACTGTCAGATCAGATCAGATCAGATCAGTCGCTCAGTCGTGTCCAACTCTTTGCAACCCCATGAACCGCAGCACGCCAGGCCTCCCTATCCATCACCAGCTCTCGGAGGTCACTCAGACTCACATTCATCGAGTCAGTGATGCCATCCAGCCATCTCATCCTCTGTCGTCCCCTTCTCCTCCTGCCCTCAATCCCTCCCAGCATCAGAGTCTTCTCCAATGAGTCAACTCTTCGCATGAGGTGGCCAAAATACTGGAGTTTCAGCTTGAGCATCATTCCTTCCAAAGAAATCCCAGGGCTGATCTCCTTCACAATGGACCGGTTGGATCTCCTTGCAGTCCAAGGGACTCTCAAGAGTCTTCTCCAACACCACAGTTCAAAAGCATCTATTCTTCGGCGCTCAGCCTTCTTCACAGTCCAGCTCTCACATCCATACATGACCACAGGAAAGACCATAGCCTTGACTAGGCGAACCTTTGTTGGCAAAGTGATGTCTCTGCTTTTGAATATGCTATCTAGGTTGGTCATAACCTTCCTTCCAAGGAGTAAGCGTCTTTTAATTTCATGGCTGCAGTCACCATCTGCAGTGATTTTGGAGCCCAGAAAAATAAAGTCTGACACTGTTTCCACTGTTTCTCCATCTATTTCCCATGTAGTGATGGGACCAGATGCCATGATCTTCGTTTTCTGAATGTTGAGCTTTAAGCCAACCTTTTCACTCTCCACTTTCACTTTCATCAAGAGGCTTTTGAGTTCCTCTTCACTTTCTGCCATAAGGGTGGTATCATCTGCATATCTGAGGTTACTGATATTTCTCCCAGCAATCTTGATTCCAGCTTGTGTTTCCTCCAGTCCAGCATTTCTCATGATGTACTCTGCATATAAGTTAAATAAACATGGTGACAATATACAGCCTTGACGTACTCCTTTTCCTATTTGGAATCAGTCTGTTGTTCCATGACCAGTTCTAACTGTTGCTTCCTGACCTGCATACAGATTTCTCAAGAGGCAGATCAGGTGGTCTGGTATTCCCATCTCTCTCAGAATTTTCCACAGTTTATTGTGATCTACACAGTCAAAGGCTTTGGCATAGTCAATAAAGCAGAAATAGATGTTTTTCTGGAACTCTCTTGCTTTTTCGATAATCCAGCGGATGTTGGCAATTTGATCTCTCGTTCCTCTGCCTTTTCTAAATCCAGCTTGAACATCAGGAAGTTCACAGTTCACATATTGCTGAAGCCTGGCTTGGAGAATTTTGAGCATTACTTTACTAGCGTGCGAGATGAGTGCAATTGTGCGATAGTTTGAGCACTCTTTGGCATTGCCTTTCTTTGGGATTGGGATGAAAACTGACCTTTTCCAATCTTGTGGCCACTGCTGAGTTTTCCAAATTTGCTGGCATATTGAGTGAAGCACTTTCACAGCATCATCTTTCAGGATATGCACTGTACATTATGAGAAATGCTGGGCTGGATGAAGCACAAGCTGGAATCAAGATTGCCGGGAGAAATATCAATAACCTCAGATATGCAGATGACACCGCCCTTATGGCAGAAAGTGAAGAAGAACTAAAGAGCTTCTTGATGAAAGTGAAAGAGGAGAGTTAAAAAGTTGGCTTAAAATTCAACATTCAGAAAACTAAGATCATGGCATCTGGTGCCATCACTTCATGGCAAATAGATGGGGAAATGATGGAAACAGTGAGAGACTGTTTTGGGGGCTCCAAAATGACTGCAGATGGTGACTGCAGCCATGAAATTAAAAGAGACTTGCTCCTTGGAAGGAAAGTTGTGACCAAACTAGATAGCATATTAAAAAGCAGAGACATTACTTTGCTCACAAAGGTCTATCTAGTCAAAACTGTGGTTTTTCCACTAGTCATGGATGGATGGATGTCAAAGTTGGGCTATAAATAAAGCTGAGCGCTGAAGAATTGATGTTTTTGAACTGTGGTGTTGGAGAAGACTCTTGAGAGTTCCTTGGACAGCAAGGAGATCCAGCCAGTCAATCCTAAAGAAAATAAGTCCTGAATATTCTTTGGAAGGACTGAAGCTGAAGCTGAAATTCCAATACTTTGGCCACCTGATGCGAAGAACCGACTGATTGGAAAATACCCTGATGCTGGGAAAGATTGAAGGCAGGAGGAGAAGGGGACAACAGAGGATGAGATGGTTGGATGGCATCATCGACACAATGGACATCAGTTTGAGTAGGCTGCAGGAGTTGGTGATGAACAGGGAAGCCTGGCGTGCTGCAGTCTATGGGATCACAAAGAGTTGGACAGGACTGAGTGACTAAACATGAACTGAATATTTGTTGGCTTGAGTCATTTTATATTTGGACTTTTCTTTTAAGCAATGGGCTTCCCTTGTGGCTCAGTTGGTAAAGAATCCTCCCGCAATGCCGGAGACCTGGGTTTGATCCCTGGTTGGGAAGATCCCTTGGAGAAAGGAAAAGCTACCCATTCCAGTATTCTGTCCTGGAGTCACAAAGAGTTCGACATCCATGGGGTCACAAAGATTTCGACACAGCTGAGCAACTTTCACTGTAAGCAAAATATTAGTAGCTTTTATTTTTACCTGTTCTGGATAGTCTATCTGGATTTTTTTCCTTTTTAATAAGTGGATTTATGTAATGTTTTACTAGCTGCTATAAATATCAGGTTTCATTTTACCTGAACCGATTTTCAGTGTTTTCTTGTTTTTTCTTTCTTGTTTTGTCATTGTCTTTTGACATTGGTAATTTTTTGTTTTATTTACTCTTTTTAGAATTATAACCAAAGATAGTTGATATCTATCAACTAGAAATTGGTATTGGTCATTCTTTAAATTCCTTATCATTTCCAAGATTGTGTTTTCTAATAGAAAGTGGAGGGGACAGGCAGTCTCCAAAGAAACTTCTTTCATCAAAATGCTGTCTTTCATTTCATTCGGTGTTACTGTCCTTGCCACCATAAACTTCAGCAGTGCCCAGTTCCAGGCTCTACCAGATGACATATTTCTGAATGTTAGTATGCCTCTTAGGGTCCAAGCAGGCAACAAGTGTAGGAATAATACTTTCCGTTCCCGCCCAAACCTTCTTTTGTTGTGATTATTTAACCCACATCTACAGTGTGTCTGGTTGTGTCTGCCAACATTATCTTTACTTACTCCCACATAAGCAGGTTTTTTTTTTTTTTTTTTTTTTTTAATATGGCCAAATTAAAATAGTTAAATTTCCATTCTCTATGATTTTAAATCAGATTGAGTTATACTGTCTCAAAGAGAAACTCCTGATATTTTGGCCAGGAAGATGTCAGGTATCACTAGTTTCTAACAATATCTCAGTCATTCCCATCTTTGTGATGTGCTTAGTCGCTCAGTAGCTCAGTCATGTCTGACTCTGTGACCCCATGGACTGTAACCCTCCAGACTCCTCTGTCCATGGGGATTCTCCAGGCCAGAATACTGGAATGGGTTGCCATGCCCTCCTCCAGGGTATCTTCCCAACCCAGGGATCGAACTCAAGTCTCCCACATTGCAGGCAGATTCTTTACAGTCTGCTGCTGCTGCTGCTAAGTCGCTTCAGTCGTGTCCGACTCTGTGCGACCCCATAGACGGCAGCCCACCAGGCTCCCCCATCCCTGGGATTCTCCAGGCAAGAACACTGTCGTGGGTTGCCATTGCCTTCTCCACTGTGTGAAAGTGAAAAGTGAAAGTGAAAAGTGAAAGTGAAGTCGCTCAGTCGCGTCTGACTCCCAGCGACCCCATGGACTGCAGCCTACCAGGCTCCTCCATCCATGGGATTTTCTAGGCAAGAGTACTGGAGTGGCTTGCCATTGCCTTCTCCGCTTTACAGTCTGAGCCACCAGGTAAAGCCTAAGAATATTAGAGCAGGTAGCCTGTTCCTTCTCCAGGGGAGTCTTCCCAACCCAGGAATCAAACCAGGGTCTCCTGCTTTGCAGGCAGATTCTATACCAGCTGAACTACCAGGGAAGCCCATTTCCATCTTTACTGATTTATAAATAATTTCAGTATGAACTCAAATGGGTGAAGAATCGTATGCAATCAGGTAAATAAATTTCTTGAGTTGTGGCTTTTGACTCAGTTTATATTTCATGTCAAGAAGGATAGAGAGTAACTTTGCACAAGAATTATTAAGTTTAAAAATCACTTTGCCAGATATGTGTATAATGAACTCTTTATCTGAGATAGGTCTTCTATCAGCTCTTAGTACTTAGAAAATGTTAAATTTTTCTTATTTTTTCCAAAATAATATGACTCTCTTTTTTATGTACTTGTTGCCCATAGACTAGATACTAGTATATAATCCTGATTTCACACAATTCATTAACTTATTTCTTCTCATAGTTCAGAAAGACTACTGCACACTTCTTGGACTTTCACTTAGGAAATATTTTGAATTTTATGTGAACCGTGGTCATAAACTCGGGAATTATTCAATACTCTGGCTTATTGGCCTCTCTAAATGATTACCTATATATCTTCCCTTGCAGTTCAGTTATGTTCAGGGTATTCAATTAAAGTTCTGTCATGCAAAGGAGCATTTCTATAGACAAGCGCTCAAGCTACTTGAATGTGATAGTTGGCACAACTGTACATTGAAATTAAAATTTTCAAAAGGGACAAGGAAAGGCTGTAAGTAAATAAGGAGGAAAGGGAATTTGATGAATTTTAGTTTGTAGTAGTGGAAAGTTATTGAAGTAAAAAAGGACATGACAATGATATTTCAAAATTCAACAGATGAAAACTGAGCTCTGAAAGGTATATAAAAGCAAAGGGAGAAGGTTAATGTTATAATTATAAAAAGATGCTTTTGAAGATTTGAATGAAAGCATTCCAGCTAGTGGTGTTCTGGTAAATATTTAACAGCTAGCTGGAGGAGGGAGAGCAAGGTCTCAGATTTGTAGCGTTTGCCAGTTTTCATAGTATAAATACTCCTGACTTGATCAGTTTCAAACTACCAACATGAAGTCACTGAACACGGAATTGGGAAGAAATATGCCCCAAGGCTCTCAGGAGCCAGTGGAGCCAACTCCAGCATGCTGCTGGTATAGTTTTTGAACATTAAAAAAAAATGATTACCAGGATATAAAAGATCTAATTGGTAAAAATAAAAAAAATACCTTGTGCCTGATGTTATGTACTTTCACTTTTAAAGTAGTGAATGAGGCAGTGTGGTGTGATTCGAAGTGATTAAGATCATAGGACCAGAAACTCATGGGTTGGATTCTCAGCAACATCACTTAATGTGTGATTTTGGTATAATTGTGTACTTTATCTAAGCCTTAATATATTGGTCTGTAAAATTCTGAACAATGAACAACACAACACATATTTTGATGATTAAAAGACACAATAAATAAGACTGTTTTGGTATAGAAATAGATAATATTTTTCTTCATCTTTCATATAACTCATTTCCTTCCTTCTGTCGTTATTCATTGGAAATGAGTAAAATGAAGTCAGAATTGATACAGTACATTTAGTAAGGACATGACAATGCCTCTAGTGTTGACACACCAATATAGCTACCAGAAAATTGATCTCTTGTAAGAGGAAGAGTTGCTGAGAAATTCAGACACCACAGGCAGAATTTGGGAAAACCTAACTACATTTGTTTGCCTTTCTATCTTTGAACTGTCAAAATAAGCACAAAACTTTGAAAAAGCTATGGGGCAGTGACACATAGATAATCTTCAGGAGTTGATGTTATTGCTGATCATTTTGTGGCCTCTGTGGTGAAAAAAGAGACAAGAAATATGGAAGGGGTATTGAGTTGGCCAACCTGTGGAATTTGCCACAAAAATACAGTTTTAGAGATAGTAGAAATAAGATGTCATGAGAGTTCATGGAAGAAAATAACTTGTGGCTATAATAAACAGGGAAGGCTTAAAAACCTGATATTTGAAAACAATATGGAAGAGGTTTTCCAAGTTCAAAAAAAATAGAGTTATCATATGATCCAACAATTGCACTCCTACGCATATATCTGAGAAGACTCTAATTTGAAAAGATACATGCACCCCAGTGTTCATAGCAGAACTATTTATAATAGTCAAGACATGAAAGCAGCCCAAATGTCCATCAGCAGGTGAACAGGTACAGATGTGGTACACATACATAGTGGAATATTAATTACTCAGCCATAAAAATGAATGAAATAATGCCATTTGCAGTAACATAGATGGACCTACAGATTATCATACTAAATGGACTAAGTCAGACAAAGACAAATACTGTGTGATATCACTTATATGTGGGATCTAAAATATAATACTATAAAAATGAACTTATATACAGAACAGAAACAGACTTACATAGAAAATAAAATTATGGCTACCAAAGGGGAAAGAGGGTATAAGTTAGCAGTTTGGGGTTACCAAATATGAACTGCTATGTATAAAATAAACAATAAGTCCTACAGTATAGCACAGGGAACTATATTCAGTATCTTGTAATAGCCATAATTGAAAAGAATATTTATAGATATCACTTTGCTGTATTGTAACCTAGAAACTAATAAAATATTGTAAATCAACTATACTTCTGTTTTTTAAAATGCTCAAAAATGGTGTTTTCAGGAGTGTGTGAATAGAAATAGGTTTAAGACATTTTGGGTGAATCTAGAAAAACATGAGCTGATGCAAAAGTTTAATTTAGTTCTTTAAAAATGATTAACCTAGTGTATTCCCAAAGCAACAAAAACCTAGGGTAGGATCAGAAGATACACTGCAAAAGTAGCTTTTCGGCATGCTAAGTCGCTTCAGTCTTGTCTGACTTTTTGCGACCCCTTGGACTATAGCCTGCCAGGCTCCTCTGTCCATGGGATTTCCCAGGCAAAAATACTGGAGTGGGTTGCTATTTCCTTCACAAGGGGATCTTTTCAAACCAGGGATCATGTATGTGTCTCTTAGGTCTCCTGCACAGGCAGGTGGGTTCTTTACCACTAACGCCACTTGGAAAGCCTGCAAAAGTAACTTGTGCTGTGCTATGCTTAGTTGCTCAACAGTGTCCAGTTCTTTGAGACCCCATGGACTATAACTCGCCGGGCTCCTCTGCCTGTGAGGATTCTCCAGACTGGAGTGAGTTGCCATGCCCTCCTTCAGGGGATCTTCCCATCCCAGGGATCGAACTGGGATCTCCTGCACTGCAAGTGGCTTCTTCACCAGCTAAGCTACCAGAGAAGCCCCTGGTACTATATTAAAAAGCACTATGAGCTGTCTTTTATTTCCTATATAATTAACATATTTGAAGATGCAAACACTATATTAGGTACTTTATGTTTCTATGAATTCTCAAATCAATAATAATAAAGCATCATCTCATACTATAGAAGAGGAAACTGCTGCCCAATTATACATGGATGGTCTGCGGTTATACAGCTTATTACCAGAGAGACATTGAAAGCTTTTGTTTAGGGAGGTAACATGGTAGGACATGTACATTCCTACTATTCCTTAATGTTTGGTGATTAAAATTCTTAACTTACTGTACACTAAAGGTGTTAGTACAATTAGAAATTATTGAGTACTACAGATGCAGAATTATCCTTCTTCGGGGGCTTTCCTGGTAGCTCAGCTGATAAAGAATCTGCCTGCCAGTGTAGGAGACGCTGGTTCCATCCCTGGGTCAGGAAGATTCCCTGGAGAAGTAAGTGGAAATACACTCCATTATTCTTGCCTGGGAAATCTCATGGGCCAGGGACCCTGGTGGACTACAGTCCATAGAGTCTCAAAGATTCAGACACGACTAAGGACACATGCAAGGCCAGGCATCTACGTAATTATTTCAGGCTTTTATTCCAAATCTTCACTGAGGCAGAAGTTAACCTATCTACTCTATGCAGTGCATGAATTTTTATTAACCTTCTGTGCAGTCAGAAATCCATGTATCACTTATAGTCAGTCTTCCACAATCAAGATTCCTTTGTACCCATGATTCCTTTGTATCCATGATTCCTTTGTATCCAGTGTCCTGCATTTGCAGATTCAACAAAATGTGGATTGTGTGGTATTGTAATTCAAATTCAATATTTACTATTGAAAACAATCCATGTATAAGTGGACCTGTATAATTCAAACTGGTGTTGTTCAAGGGTCAACTGTAATATATAATGTATCATTATACACAAATAGTCGATAAAGAAGCATCTTTGATAGTGATAATGATTTTCTGAGTGGTTATAAACAGGATTGGAAGCAATAAACACCTGACAATTTTTAAAAGTCAGATAGAAGTCCTTACCAGCCCCCTTGCAAAATTGCTGCAGAGAATGGTATGCATTTTAGCGAGCTAACATTATGACTTCTTGCAGCTATACCAGTTGGGAGTGCTACACTTGTTGAATTGCTTAGAGCTCTGACCTTTTATTATTGTTCTGTATATGAGCTAAGCAGTGCTTTTTGGCATTCTGCAGACTGTTCAGTTTTACAAATGAGATGCACTGCTGAAATGTGCTTTGGCCTCTATTTCCAACAATTTTTCAGATGCCTGTACTCCAAGTGAAATAAAAGAAGTTTAAATTTTAAAAGTTAAAGACAAATGGTAAGATTATCACAGTGTTTAAATATGTGTCAGAATGTTCATCATTCATGGTTTTGCAGATGCTACGTTGGTACTATTGCTCATGTTACTGATGAAGCCATGCTATATAAAGAATAGCTCTGTCAAATTCAGGAGAGTTAGTAGAAAGATATGTCTTGTCAGAAATGAAATTGACAAGTAGAAATTCTGTGGCAGCTGTCTTATAACAATCAGAAATGGCACTCTACTTTTGTAGGATCTCAACGAGACACCTTTATTAAAAAGGAAAATGAGTTCTTGTGATTTATTCTTGGTTGCTCTACTGAAGAATTATATAGATGCAATATAGCTGGGAATTTTGTACATATTTGTCTGCTTCGTGGTCAAAGAGCTCTCAACAGGGAGACCTTGCTAAGATATAAAACAACCCTCTGAGTGAATCAGAGAATCTGTAAGAACTGAACTAAACATATACATACATGACAAAACTCTCCAGATTTTTTTCTCAGTATTGACAATATTGATACTATCAGAAAGACCAGAGAGTTTCTGATAGGAAATTTAAAAATAGTCCTTGTACAAAGCGATAGGACTGTGGAAAGGTGACAGTGAAGAGTCAAATTCACAGTTCAGCATAGGAAGGTGGCATTTTCCTAAGTTTCAAGGGGAAATCTAGCTGATGCTGTATTTGAGCCATCCTGCCAGTACTCCATGAACAGTCTTCAGGGAAATCCAGAAGCCAAAAGACCTGGGGTGGGGCAGGAGGAACAGTGGAAGAGGGTGACGGAGACCTAAATATCGTCCCAGGCCTCCTCTTGATCCATAGGAGATCTGCAGCCCTGTCATGGCCAGTAATGGACTTGTAGGTTCTTCCATTGCATGCCTCTTTCAGTCCCCAATTCCCTACCCGTCTATCCCTGTCTCTCTCTTGTGGTGGTGTCCTCGTTTATGTAACCTACAGACATACCATCTACAGTGCAGTTCAGTTCAGTCACTCAGTCATGTCTGACTCTTTGCAACCCCATGAACCACAGCACGCCAGGCCTCCCTGTCCATCACCAACTCCGAGAGTTTACCCAAACTCATGTCCATTGAGTTGGTGATGCCATCTAACCATCTTATCCTCTGTTATCCCCTTCTCCTCCTGCCTTCAATCTTTCCCAACATCAGGGTCTTTTCAAATGCGTCAGCTCTTTGCATTAGGTGGTCAAAGTACTGGAGTTTCAGCTTCAACATCAGTCCTTCCAATGAATACCCAGGACTGATCTCCTTTAGGATGGACTGGTTGTTATCTCCTTGCAGTCCAAGGGACTCTCAAGAGTCTTCTCCAACACCACAGTTCAAAAGCATCAATTCTTCTGTGCTCAGCTTTCTTTATAGTCCAACTCTCACATTCATACGTGACTACTGGAAAAACCATAGCCTTGACTAAATGGAACTTTGTTGACAAAGTAGTGTCTTTACTTTTTAATATGCTGTCTAAGTTGGTCATAACTTTCCTTCCAAGGAGTAAGCGTCTTTTAATTTCACGGCTGCGATCACCATCTGCAGTGATTTTCAAGCCCAGAAAAATAAAGTCAGCCACTGTTTCCCTACCTATTTGCCATGAAGTCATGGGAGCGGATGCTATGATCTTAGTTTTAAGATCATGTTGAGCTTTAAGCCAACTTTTTCACTCTCCTCTTTCACTTTCATCAGGAGGCTTTTTAGTTCTTCGCTTTATGCCATAAGAGTGGTGTCATCTGCATATCTGAGGTGATTGATATTCTCCCGGCAATCTTAATTCTGGCTTGTGCTTCCTCCAGCCCAGCGTTTCTCATGATGTACTCTGCATTTAAGTTAAATAAGCTGGGTGACAATATACAGCCTTGACGTACTCCTTTTCCTATTTGGAACCAGTCTGTTATTCCATGTCCAGTTTTAACTGTTGTTTCCTGACCTGCATACAGGTGTTTCAAGAGACAGGTCAGGTGGTCTGGTATTCCCATCTCTTTCAGAATTTTCCACAGTTTATTGTGATCCACAGTACCATCTACAAGGCAAACTTACAGCCTATATGAAAGAAGACTGGATAAGGAAGCATTTACTCTCAGGGCTGTGCAAGTACCCCTTTGAATTTTGCACACTGGGAACATCACTTGACTCACCCTAGACACAGGTGTGAGGGGAGAGTATAATGGAGTGTCTTAGTCAATTTGGACTGCTATAATAAAATACCATGTACAGGCTGTGAGAAATTTATATCTCAGAGTTCTGAAGGCTGGGAGGTCTGAGATCAAAATGCTGATGAATCCAGTGTCTTATGAGACCCACTTCTGTGTCCATAAATGACCATCTCCTAGTTTTGTGTCCTCACAGGGTGGAAAGGAAGAGGGATCTCTTTGGGGCCTCTTTTATAAAGGCAGTAATCCCATTCATGAAGGAACTTCTCCCAAACCCCACTTCCAAGTACCTTCACACAGGGGCCGAAAGTAAAAGTCGTTCAGTCGTGTCTAACTCTTTGCAACCCCATGGGCTATACAGTCCATGAAATTCTCCAGGCTAGAATACTGGTGTGGGTAGCCTTTCCCTTCTGCAGGAGATTTTCCCTGGATTGAACCCAGGTCTCCTGCATTGCAGGTGGATTCCTTACCAGCTGAGCCACAAGAGTAGCCCAAGAATATTGGAGTGGGTAGCCTATGCCTTCTCCAGGGGATCTTACCGACCCAGGAATCTAACCAGGGTCTCTTGCATTTGCAGGCAGCTTCTTTACCAATTGAGCTATGAGAAAAGCCAAAGGGGCTAGGTTTCAACAATATGAACTTGGAGGGGACATAAAAATTTAGTCTGTAGTGCAGAGTAACTTTGGAATCTTCTCTGTAAGCTCTATAGAAATTTGTCTAGCTTCAAAAACCAGAACCTTGTTGGTAAATTTATAAACTTACTATTGGGTTCTTACTGCCTTCTGTCTTTAGCTTTGGCCTGAAATTCCAAGAAACAGAAAAAAATATCCTTCAACATCCTCTTACGTGTAGAACAACAAAGAGAATTTTCTTCCAGTTTTTTGCTGTTATAAACAGTTCAGTAAATTGTCTCATGTGTATACTATATTACTTCATTTAAATTATTTCTTTGTGATAAATATCCAGCAATAGGGTTGCTGAAGTGTGCTCAGTCATGTTTGACCCTGTGACCCCATGGACTGTAGCCTGCCATGCTCCTCTGTCCATGGGATTTTCCAGGCAAGAATACTGGAGTGGGTTGCCATATTCTACTCCAGGGATCTTCTTGACCCAGGGATCAGACCTGTGTCACCAATTACCAGTGTGCCACCTGGGAAACCCCAAAAGGATTGCTAGTCAAGGGATATGAACATTTGGGGTATACGCTGCTTATTGCCAAGGTTTTTTATCAGTTGTCACTAAAACTGTATGGTTATGTTCATTTACTCACAAACTGATACATAGAAAAAAGAAAGTGAAAGTGAAGTCGCTCAGTCATGTCCGACTCTTTGTGACCCCATGGACTGTAGCCTACCAGGCTCCTCCATCCTTGGAATTTTCCAGGCAAGAGTACTGGAATGGGTTGCCATTTCCTTCTCCAGAGGATCTTCCCGACCCAGGGTTGGAACCTGGGTCTCCTGCACTGTAGGCAGACGCTTTACTGTCCGAGCCTTCAGGGAAGTCAAGTATTCTAAATGCTGATACAATTGGCATAAGATTTTTTTTTCACCCTTGAATATTTTTATGTATCAGTGTCAATTATTTTATCTTTTGGCTCATCATTATAGGGTAGTTTTTTTTTTTTTTTTTATCTAGTTTGCATGTATGCATCTTCTAAATCCATGAAATGTTAAGAGAAGTTTAGAAAATTACCTCATGTTAATTAGACTCTCCTTTATTAATTTTTCTTTTGTCTTTTTTTTCCCTTGACATTATCATTATAATTCTGTTCCTTTTAAAAATGCCTTATGCTCTGTTATATTCATGCTGGGGTTTGGTAAGTTCCATAAAGAAATAAAATTGGGAGATATGAATTATTTATTAACAAAAAACTTTATAATTGACCAGTATCTCTATCATGCCAACATATAAGATTATACACTCTTAATGTATATAGGATAGTAAAAGATAATTAGCTAATATGAAGCAAAGTATTTTATACTTTATAAATTCCCCCAAATGATTCAATATCAGTTAATATTTCAACCAAAGTTCATGCTTACTGTTGACATACTATAGATTTTAGTAAAATAAGGAAAAAATTAAGTATTGAATGTGAACAGTTTAACTCAAATGTATTGACCCTCTTTTCAAGGATATTGCTGACATATAATTTTTTTTACTTTAATATTTTGCTTTTTTACATTTTATGTGCATGTTTGAATTTCTTTTTGAGCAGTAGAAATACTTTAATCCAACTTTGAAAAGTAGTAATAATGAGTAAATTTAAATCCTAAATCCTTAAAGCAAAAGAAATATACAAATAAAAATCTTAGTAACACTGGTTTCCTAGAATTATAAACTATTTTAACATGATTTATGCTCATATGTAGAGAATGAAATGTGTTGCATACTATCACCCCCCAAATGTTCAGAAATATGCAATACAGTGGCCACATGCCATCAAAGATGCAATTAGATATTTGGAAATGTACTAATATGTGTTTTTAGAGTCATTACTTAATAGCACTTCATAAAATGATCATATTTTTACATTCTTTAAATTCAGAAGGTAAATGTTAAATAATAAACTTGGGAGTTAATAGTGGTACACTTGGCTAAAATCAATCTCATAAATTCATTTTTCATATTACTAATTTTCTGTCTTAATGGGAGAGGAATGAGCCTAAAACTGAGTGACTAAGATTTTCATATTTAACCCCAGCAGTAGTATGTACAACCCTAATTATGTTTTGTATTTGAATATTAACAGGGACATAAAATTTTAATCTTCTCTCAAACAATACTAAATAAAAAGTCCGTGTTGGCATCCCCTTAAACATTTTAAAATAAACCAATTATTTTTCAGTTGAAGGTAGTGTCCACTAATTTCCTAACTAACTGATTTAGACAAGGAATAATAGGACTGCCAATGAATATACCACACCTTCAGTAATATTTGGCTTTCTGTACCAGTGGTGCTTTATTCAACATTTTATTCTTCCTAAAGATACTAAATAATGAATGATATATGCTTTTGGTGCACAGAGAGTGTTTAAAGTCTATGAAAAACATTAATTGGATTATTAGATCCACATGTTTTCTGCATGTTATTTTTCTTAAAAGTCATCATAAAGAATTACAAGAACTCATAATGAGTTACATTTATATAATATTTATATTTTTCAAAGTACTTTCAAGTATATTATCTCTTTTGATCCTCTTATCAACTCTATGAAATAGATAAAACCAATAATGTGAGTTCCTTTTTTTCATAAGAAATTGACCCCAGGCAGCAATCATATGGTGTTCTACTCTTAATTCCACAAAGCATGGGATGCCATTTAGCTTACTCTGTATTAAAATGTTAGCAACTTGATGTCCCACACCTGCTAGAAATAATCTTCCTGTAAAGCTCAAATCCCAAAGTATTCCTGATTGCCTTTGAATTATTGATAACACTCCTTCCCCTGTGTAAATAATATCATCAGGAGCAGCTCAATGAAACCACTATCCCAAGTGTCAGAGTTAAATTACTTCCAATGCTGTAATTGGTTCTCTAATCAAATGCCTGGTAGACTGATAAATGTTAACTACAAAAATAACTTGCCAAGTATCTTCATTTAGTATGCACTTTATAACTCATCTATTACAATTTATATGTTCACATACCCACACAGCTTTTTTATTTTCTTTGACTTCTAAATCTGATGTTTCACAGTCTATTCAACTTGGTAGAAAAAAATGCTTTTAAAGAAACTAAAAAAAAATTAAATAAATCTGATGTTTCATTAAAAAGTGGTTATTGGTAGGGGAGAGGAAGGAGGGACTATGGCTATATCAGTACTTCAGAGCCAGGTTTTCTAGCGGCTGGAAAGATTTCAGAAGAATAGAAGAGAAATAATTTGTTTCATTCTTTTTTTTTTTTTTTTTAAGGAGGGGCTAAGGAGAGTGAGATTAAATTGACTGTGATCCTTACTTCTCACAAGAGTAGGAATGTAAGGAGGCAGAGTGGTGATGAAAACCAGTACTATAATTCTATCTATCACAACACAATGAGCATTCTCAGATTTAAATGATGAAGAAAAATAAGTTGAGAACTGGGAAGAAAATGGGGGCAAAAATGTGGTAAATCAAGGAACTAAAGCAGAAGTCACATGGGGAAGGGGGTCAGGGATGAAAGTCACTGTGAGCCCTGTTTCCAGGAAAGCCCAGCACCATTGATTAATTGGTTCATTTATGGTAAGGAGTGTTTAAAGGAAGGACAGGCCCAAGAACCTACTGGAAGAAGAGGGTAGGAACTTAGAAGGTTGTTAAGGGAACATTTGAGGGAGTGAACATGAATTAAGGATAAAAGTGAATTAAGAGAAATATTTATGGAAAATGAAAAACAAAATATCATAAGAAGAAAACAACAGACTTTTAGATTTAACAGATAATAATCATTTGACAAATCCAATTTTTCTTTTTTATTATTTGGAGAAATGATAATTATCTCTGATGGAATAATAAATTGGTTTTAGCTCTTATCTCACAAGGTGTCTGAGGCTATTTGAAGTATATTGTTTTATTTTATTTATTAGTTTTTTGGTTTTCTTTATTGACTCTCCCTGTACTGCCTACCGGAGAAGGCAATGGCACCCCACTCCAGTACTTTTGCCTGGAGAATCCCATGGATGAAGGAGCCTGGTGGGCTGCAGTCCATGGGGTCGCTAAGAGTCGGACACGACTGAGCAACTTCACTTTCACTTCTCACTTTCATGCATTGGAGAAGGAAGTGGCAACCCACTCCAGTGTACTTGCCTGGAGAATCCCAGGGACGGGGGAGCCTGGTGGGCTACCATCTATGGGATCGCACAGAGTCAGACACGACTGAAGCGACTTAGCAGCAGCAGCAGCAGCAGTACTGCCTACATCAGCCACCCCCACCCACGATTCTGGTCAGTCATTCTGAAAGCCACGTTCTCCAGATTGCAAGTGCATTTAGTCCACATGCCCATTTGTTGTCTTTGGACTTTGTTGCCATCTATTCAGAGATATTTTTATTCCCACTTGGAGTTGGTGATGGACAGGGAGGCCTGGCGTGCTATGGTTCATGAGGTCACAAAGAGTCGGACATGACTGAGTGACTGAACTGAACTGAACTGAACTGTATTCTGTGTCTGCTTCTGAAAGACCTGCTCCTTTCAGTTAAAGTGTTATTTTAATCATAGCTGCTGCTTGTGTTGCTCAAGCTGCTTACTGCCCAGTATGAGGGCCCAGTTCATGGCTACCCATGCAGCGCACCACTTGTATAGCCAACGGACATGCCTCTGATTCTAAGTGTTAAAAAGAAATCAAACTATATAATAAATAGTGATCTTGGAAAAGTGGTGGATTAGGAGTTATAAGTTCCTTGTTCAGGTCATATGCTATGCTATGCTAAGTCACTTCAGTCGCATCCAACTCTGTGTGACCCCATAGATGGCAGCCCACTAGGCTCCCCGATCCCTGGGATTCTCCAGGCAAGAACACTGGAGTGGGTTGCCATTTCCTTCTCCAAAGCATGAAAGTGAAAAGAGAAAGTGAAGTCGCTCAGTCGTGTCCGACTCTTAGTGACCCCATGGACTGCATCCTACTAGGCTCCTCCATCCGTGGGATTTTCCAGGCAAGAGTACATGTATTAGCTAATAGCCAGATGACATCATTCAAATTAATCAGTCTCTTTGAATCCCAGTGTGCTTATTAGCATAATGGTGATAAATAATATTTACCTTCCAGGCTTACCAGTCGTGAGTTAATCAAACAATGTTTTATAAAATTTCAGGGTTTTTTCCTTTTTTAAATTATGAAAGTATGATAACACATTTGTAGGAGACTTGGAACATACAGAACAAAGTTATAGTTCTACTATATATTACAGTGTGCTTCCCTGATAAAGGGAAGTTGATAAAGGATATGCCTGCAATGCGAGAAACTGCCTGTAGTACACCTGGGTTTGATCCCTGGATGGGGAAGATGTGGAGGAGGCATGGCAACCCACTTCAGTATTCTTGCCTGGGAAATCCCATGGACAGAGGAGCCTGGAGGGAAACAGTCTATGGGAAACAGTCTTTTTTGTCTGACTCAAAAGTCAGACATGACTTAGTGACTAAATCACCACCGTATATTGCAATTATTTTTTAAGTAGATAAATTAAGATTAAAGTTTCAAGTTGTATAGAAGTGCACATTATTTAATGCAACCATAAGATAATTGTGTTACCGTGTATATGGACTTTGATATTTTTGAACAAGTAGCATGGCATACCATATCATGTATGCTACAGTACCAAACTCGAAGTATCTGTTTAATAACTGAGCCATTTTCTTTTCCCAAATGGATAGCCATAATGTTACCATCTGTGAAAAATATTTTTGCTTATACTAATTTCTGATTCTAGATTTAGAAATTTCAATGGTCCCCATTCTACATAACATTTCTTTTAAAATATTTGTTTTTCTAGTGCACTGATTCTTAGTTGTGATAGAAGATGTCAACAGTTTATAAGCCTTAGTGGGTTGCCAGTTTGAGTTAAAGCAGAGGTATTCTGACGAGACCCTCTGATCCATTTATAGTCTAACCTTGCAGCTCATCCTCTTTTTCAGGACTTGGAGACTTTGGAAGGCTCAAGGAGTCTCTCCTTTTCCTTCGTTATCTATACTCAGGTTATCTCAACTATTCTTATGGCTTAAAAAAATTTACATATAGTTTTCCAGATGTACAGTCCCAGCACTGACTTGTCCGTGACCTCTAAACTAAGATCTCAAATGGCTCTGGCCACATCTCCCTTCGAATGTTCTATCTACATCCATCCCACTATCTATCTACAAAGATGTTTCTTTCTGGGTCTAATTACCATGTTCCAAATCGTGTTCTCGAAGTTCCTCCCATATCTTCCCTGTTTTTCTTATGGTGCCTGCATGCATGCTAAGTCACTTCAGTCATGTCCAACTCTTTGTGACCCTATGGGCTGTAGCTCAACAGGCTGTCCATGGGGATTCTCCAGTCAAGAATACTGAAGGGATTGCCATGCACTCCTCCAGGAGATCTTCCCGACTCAGAGATCGAACCCAGGTCTCCTGCATTGCAGGCAGATTCTTTACCATCTCAGTCACCAGGGAAGCCCCTTTCTTATGGTACCATAAACCAAAGGCCAAACTCTTGAGTGTCATTCTTAACTCCTCTTTTCCCCACTCACCCGCTATCCAAATCATCAGCAAGTCCTGTCAGTTCTATACTAATATGTATTCCTTATCATACTCTGTAAGATGCTACATGATTGGATTCCTGGCCACCATTTCAAACTCATCCATGTAATACGGACTTTTTCATCTTTCAGTCGTCATAGCACAAACCCCTACAGAAATTGTATTTATTTGTTGATCTATTTATTGTCTCTCCACCTAGGAAAGGACATTTTCAGTTTTATTCCCAGGTCCATACCTAGAATGCTGCCTGATATGTTAGAGACACTCAATAGTACTCATGATTGAATTAAACCATAGTCATAGTATAAATCTGTCAGTAGAAACAGGCTTGGAATTGTGGGAACTAGATTGACAGCTACACATGACCGTCAGTGTGTTAAGGTGTGCTTTTGTAAACATGTTCTTCACCTATGAAACACACTCTGGCATTTCTTTTGAATACAGAGAGCCCAAAATGTCATGTTGATTCAAAGAAGTAAATTCTACCTATTTTCAACTCAGGATAATTCTCTAAGGATGAAAGCTCTCAAAACAAGACAAGGAAAAATTTTTTTTTGTTTTTATTTGAACTATCTATCTCTCCAAACATCCTTCCCTAACTCCTGAATTTTTATGTTTAAGAACATATTTTGTATTTCCTCTCAGAGTCAAAAATAATGTTCAAACTTGAAGATAATGATCGTAAGAACTATTATTATGCCAAATCACCTCAAATTATGCAATAGCCAAAGTACATAAAAATATGTTATGGTAATAAATCTATTTTCCTACTCTTCATAGTGTCTTATTTATCCTTATAGCTTTTCATACTGTAGCATAATAAATGAACTTTCCAGTGTGATTTGCATATCTCTCCCCAGAAAAAGAGTTTTAGATCTTAAAGTTGTATTTGATATATTTAAGTGATCTTGAATAATAGTCCTCAGAGTTGTTCTGAACTAACTGAGTGACTGAACTGAACTGATAATGAATTTTATAGTCCACTATAGTGTTTATTTGCCTGGGCTTGCCATAAATTAATTACCAAGAAATGTATGAAATATGCTATTGCAAATCCCTAGTTTCTCTCTTCTGAACTTATTTGAATAATTACTAAAGTATGTCTCATTGTTTGCAGGCCAAATTTGATCTCTTAACCATGGAGCTTGTATCTCCTCCCATGTTTTATATGTTGGTTGGTTGGACCTTCTTTAGTCTCACTCCCAAGTCAGAAGAGTTTTTCCTTAATGCTCAGCTTTGCTTCACTTCATATACTGAATGGGTCGCCTTATCCTCTCAGTTCTGCTTATAAAATATCTCTGGATCTATCTCTAGATCTATTCCCTTTTCTTTAGCACTGTGACCTCTTTGAGAGATTAACCCTTTCTGGCCTCACAGAGGTGTATTGACCTGGCTTCTGACTGCACCACTTCTTCCCCATAAAACCAGAGAACAGTCAGCTCAGAATCACATCCAGAAAGGCAGTAGGATTGGGGAATGGTTGGTTGTCCAGTTATTTTATATTCAATCACAGAGATGCTACTTGAGGTGGGAGATTCTACAAAAAGAATGTACATTGTGATGCTGTAAATTGTGCTACCACATAGGGAGGGTTTCAGAGCCTGTCTCTGCCTACACACTGCTATTATCTTGGGCAGGTTCCCCTCTCTGGAACTTAGTTTAACCATATTTAACTTTGAGATAATGATTCACACTTCATAGGATTGCCATGAAAACTGAATAAGATTCTGTGAGCTAAAAGATATTTCATGACATGTGCTGGATGCTCCCCATATGTTAGTTCTCATCTTGCATTCTCCTACCACTTCTTGGCCCCATCGCATGCTACTCTGAACACACCCGCAGAAACCCTGCATGTTTTCTTGGCCCTCTTATACTGAATTTGCTTGGGTAGCAAGAATTTCTTTTATTTCCCTCAACCAGGATAAGAGAACCCAAAGGAAACACTGTTCTATATCAGGAAACCTGTTTTTTATGTTTCTGCAATCCTCATTCTAGAACAGCTGGAAACAACTTCTTTTTGTGCAGTTTGCTTATTTTAATGTGTCAATGACTCTCCCTAGGTTATAAGTAAAACTACAGATTTCGTAGCCTTCTGTACTTGCATATTTTTAAAAACTCAGCTCTGACACTTATGCTGTTTAGCTGCTTGTCTTCCTCATAAAGTTTATGGGGTTTTTTTCCTCCTCTGCGCCTTACATGACCAGTCTCTTCAATTAGGATGCCTTTCTCTGCTTGTAAGTCCAGTAAATATCGAATATTCTCAGGTAGACTTCTCTTTGTCAACCTTTGCCTCATCTCAGGAAGTCAGTTTTCCTGGTTTAATGCTCCCATTCCGGTTTGATATATCTCTATAAGCATGCTGCTACTGCTGCTGCTGCTAAGTCGCTTCAGTTGTGTCCGACTCTGTGCGACCCCAGAGGTGGCAGCCCACCAGACTCCCCCGTCCCTGGGATTCTCCAGGCAAGAATACTGGAGTGGGTTGCCATTTCCTTCTCCAATGCATGAAAGTGAAAAGTGAAGTGAAGTCGCTCAGTCGTGTCTGACCCTCAGCGACCCCATGGACTGCAGCCTACCAGGCTCCTCCATCCATGGGATTTTCCAGGCAAGAGTACTGGAGTGGGGTGCCATTGCCTTCTCCACTATAAGCATGTGTCCTGTCATATTTGTATTATTTGTATACTGTTTCTCTTACCCACTATTATATACATTGCTTGAATGGCTGACACTACCACAGCATCTAGAATGTGTTTGAAGGTCCATGGCTAATTGATGGACAATGGAAGGTGTTATTATCATTGTTTCTATTGTTGCCCTTACCTATTTGCTGGGAGCTGGCGAGAGGACCTCCGCCCATGGCAAAGGTCATTAGGAAGGAGGCTTGACATACACAAAGGTGGGGTCGAGCCTCAGGAGTCCCCCTGAAATCCTCGAGCATCTACCCCCATAACCAGAGCCTGCCTACTTTACTACTTGTGCTCTCACCTACACCTCTGACTTTAAGGGAGGCTGTCCCCCACTACCTCTCTCAGAAAAGGAGTTAACTTAGAGCTCCAGTTAATAAAAATTCCTGGGCATGACAAGAGTGTTTTAACCTACAAACTCCTCTGAAAGTTCTCTAGCCCACCTGACAGGCTTGTCCAGCCACATGTGCTTCTAAAAACAGGTTCTTTAGAGAAGTTAGGAAACTATTAGTGGGCTGATTAGAAATTGTATTGAAGGATTTTTCATTTGTTGAGCCAATGTTTGCTGCTAAGTCTCCACATTGCCTACCCTTATACACATTAATGAATATATAGAAGAAATAAATATTAACCTTTGATATTAATCACGTTAGACCTTAGGCTAAGTAAATTCTTTCCCTGACTAAAACCCACTACACCCTCACCCTACAGGAATGTACATTTATCTGGTGGATTCTGTTTTAAGAATAATCACCCTTGGAGAAATAAATGTCCTGGATTGACCACTGTCAAAAGGAGAGGGTCATAAATTGTCAACAGGCCCCCTGGCCAGAAGATGATGTAACACCTCTAAGACCTCTGTATACATTTGTAAGAAGCACCTGACTTTGATAAAAGTCAGGGCTGCTGACCCCACGTGACTTTTGTATAACATCTCAGTGTATAAAAGTAGACCATGGAAAATAAAGAATTGGGATCAGTTCCTCGAAAGACTAGTCTCCCCATGTCGCTCTCTCTCTCAAATTCTGGCTGAGTCTCCATCTGGAGCATGGAACCCACCATGCTTACTAATTATGCCTGGGCTTCTAAGATCGGACCGGGGAGGCCTCAGTGTCTCCTCTCCTTCGGGAGAACGGAAAGACGCCTGCTGCCTACGTAAGTGGTGCAAACTTCTTGTCTTGAAGTTTTATTGGTCCCCCGTGTAAACCAAGCTACTCAGCCTCTTTTCTCCACTAAATTTTCCTACTGAGCTATCCTCGTTCTATTATTCTTTATATCTCTAATTATAACTATTGTATCCTGATCCTCACTGACGCTGTCTACACCTTGAACTCCCTGGATCAGCTGGGGCTGATCCCCAGCACCTATTTAAAGAATTTTCTTTTCTTAGGTTTTCTTGGTCAAACCATGAAAAAAATGTATAGAATACATTTTGTTTTCTATATCATAAACAAATGCGATTTTATGTAAACACTATTTTCATATAACCTAAGCACCAAAGATTTTAAAACCTAATCAATTACTCCAGTATGTGTACTTCTCATTTGCATAAAACTAATATTCTGCAGTTGAGATTTCAGAGCTTCCCAGGTGGCTCAGTGGTAAAGAATCTGCCTACAAATGCAGGAGACCACAGGTTCGATTCCTGGGTTGGGAAGATCCCCTGGAAGAGGGAATGGCAACTCACTCCAGTATTCTTGCTGGGATAATCCCATGGGCAGAGAAACCTGGTGGGCTACAGTCCATGGGGTCGCAAATGGTGGGACATGACTGAGTGACTGAGCATGCATGCAACTGAGATTTCAAAGCCCTATTAAAAAAAAAAACTTAGAAAAATGGATGATATTTTAGTCATTTTATTAAATAAGTTGAAAAGCAATGAAGCATAATTTCAACAGCCTTCAAAGTAAACTCACCTTTTATTCCCAGTGTTCTTTCGTATTGCCTTTTGGTGCCAAGAAATAATTGAGTTGGCCAAAAATTTCATTTGGGTTTTTCCATATGATATTATGAAAGGCCTGAACAAACTTTGTGGCCAAACCAATACATCCCTACCATGATAGCCCTGAGAGAAACACCTTACTTTGAGAAGGATGAAGAGATGTATGAATAATTGGCATCCAGTTATTATATAATATTTAACCTCAAGACAGCCAGGCCAAAAGGGATCACATGTTCCCAGGGTCTATCTCCTTCTCTCCTAAGGTAACTTAATGAACTCCTGCAGTTTCTTACACTAGATCTTAATAAAGTGTAAAGGTCAGAGATAGAATATTTAAATATCTAGCAGTTAAGTCTACTCTTTATTGACTATGCCAAAGCCTTTGACAGTGTGGATCACAATAAACTGTGGAAAATTCTGAAACATATGGGAATACCAGACCACCTGAACTGCCTCTTGAGAAATCTGTATGCAGGTCAGGAAGCAACAGTTAGAACTGGACATGGAACAACAGACTGGTTCCAGATAGGAAAATAAGTATGTCGAGGCTGTATATTGTCACTGTGCTTATTTAACTTATATGCAGAGTACATCATGAGAAGCGCTGGGCTGGTGAAGTACAAGGTGGAATCAAGATTGCTGGGAGAAATATCAATAACCTCAGATATGCAGATGACACCACCCTTATGGCAGAAAACAAAGAAGTAAAGAGCCTCTTGGTTAAAGTGCAAAAGGAGAGTGAAAAACTTGGCTTAAAGCTCAACATTCAGAAAACTAAGATCATGGCATCCGGGCCAATCACTTCATGGCAAATAGATGTAGAAACAGTGGAAACAGTGGCTGACTTTATTTTGGGGGGCTCCAAAGTCACTGTAGATGGTGACTTCAGCCATAGAATTAAAAGATGCTTACTTCTTGGAAGAAAAGTTATGACCAAACTAGAGAGCATATAAAAAAGCACAGACATTACTTTGCCAACAAAGGTCTGTCTAGTCAAGGCTATGGTTTTTCCAGTAGTCATGTATGGATGGGAGAATTGGACTATAAAGAAAGCTGAGGGCCGAAGAATTGATCCTTTTGAACTGTGGTGTTGGAGAAGAATCTTGAGAGTCCCTTGGACTGCAAAGAGATCCAACCAGTCCATCCTAAACAAGATCAGTCCTGAATATTCATTGGAAGGACTGATGCTGAAGTTGAAACTCCAATACTTTGGCCACCTGATGCGAAGAACTGACTCATTGGAAAAGACTGTGATGCTGGGAAATATTGAAGACAGGAGGAGAAGGGGACAACAGAGGATGAGATAGTTGGATGGCATCACCAACTCAATGGACATGAGTTTGAGTAAACTCCAGGAGCTGGTGATGGACAGGGAGGTCTGGTGTGCTGCAGTCCATGGGGTTGCAAAGAATCGGACACAACCAAGTGACTGAACTGAACTGAACTGAAATCTACTCTGTCATAGATCTACATGAGAAGGTGTGAAGATTTCTACCTAGGAATGTGAATGGAGAGGTAACTGTACTGTCCCTTTCCATATTTGTGATGTTTTATAGTATTTACATTATTTTCAGCTCCATCTGTAAGTTCCAGCTCATTCCTTAAGAAATCCAGTAGGCTGTCATATGTCTCTACATTCTTCAGTTTGTACATGCAAATTTTAAAAACCTACTTTGTAAAGTAGCTGATAAAGTGGGGAACTTGTACTCTCTGACATAGCATGAACTGAGAGTGTCATTTAAGTTTGATTAGTTAAGTATTAAAAAAATATTAATCTCATACTTAGGGAAAGATAAGAATATTTTTAGGCCTTTTTCATTACTTTAAGAAGAATTTTATAACAAATTCAGTTTCAGTATAAATACAACTCAATTATCTATAACAATGGTAATAGAAAATTGAAATCTACAGATAATCCAAAATTTTATTTTAAAGGAGCACAATAAACCTTTGTTCCCACTAAGCTTCTTAATATTGCTCTGAGCTTAGAATTAATTTGTGTAGATTCTTTTTTTATTTGACACCTTCCCCATGGAGGAGGGATTGATCAATAGTAAATTAGACACTAAGTACAGAGCAAGGGAAACAGAGTGAAGTCAGAGACCAAAGAACTTGAATCAGCCACAAGATTCATATTAATAGCTGTAATTTAAAATGAATTAAATCTTCATTTTTGATTTATAATAGAAATAGACTTTCTAATAGCTAAATACAAAACATTTTGAGTGTGTGAGTTGTTGTTGAAAACATAGGTTAGTACTTTGATTCCACTTTCTGGATCAAACAATACAAATAATTATTTCATAATTTATCAACTCTATTTCTTCCCAAGCAACAACAGCAACAAAAAGAAACCAAAAAACCACTTTGTTTCCATTCTGGATTTTTCAAATTTGGCTTATCAACAGAAAACCATTTGCAGATGTGGTCTTGTTTCAAAGGTAGACAAGTAATACTTATTTGTTGTGCAAAATCAACATTCCAAAAAATACTAAAAAGTCAGTAAGATCTGCCCTGTTGCTGTCTTTGGTTTTGCCTCTCCCTTTAGAAAGGTTCACCACTCAGCCTGCCAGTTCAGCAGGAAGCGTCCTTACAACCTCAACAACACTTCCTTCTGCCTATTATAAAGCTTAAATTTTGTTTCCAAATGCTGATGTTTTGGTTGGGTGAAAATTATTTGCAAAAGGATATTCATTTTTCACTTATAATTTTTAGAGGATAAATAATGTTCTGTATTTTTACATACCATGAAGAATCTGAAATGTGGCTGTTGGATGTGCCAAAAGAAATCGTCACCTTTCCTAATAAATTAAAATCCTAATCCTCCAAAGTTGGCACAGGACAAAATCCTCCATTCCTGAGAAGGAGGATATGCCTTCATAATTGTACCTGTTACAGTTATTCTCTTAGGATTTCCTGTTTGCCTAGGGATCTCTTGATGACATCCCCACTTTCACACTGGTTTGAGTGGGGCCGAGAAGTGCTGCATCTAGGTTTGCACACTTACCTTCTCTTAGGGAAGCATGTAATTACTACTCTGTGGCTTCAAGTAAACCAACCTCACAGGATACACTGTCATCCTCATGGAGGTAATACACAAGTCCTCCTGTGGAGAAATCATCACTTATTTAAATTGTAAAAATAATGATTGGACTTGACTATTTAATTAAGGTGTATATGATTCATAAATACTTCAGAGATTACTGATAACCTCAGTTAAAACCTTTTATTAATATCAGCCATAGAAGTGTAAATATGATCTCAGTGAAATAGCTAACCATTATTCTTTGTTTAAAATTTTTAACCAAAAACAACCTTTAACCTCACATATCCAATTGTATTCCTCTAATTTAAGCAAACTTATCTCTAGTCTTATTTACAAAATAAATTGAGTACCATCATTAAATTTGGAAATGAATTTTTAATTTTGAAAATAGTTTGGCAGAGAATAAAAAACTATATTCTCTCTGGGCATTCAGATTTTGACATGGACATAGTCTTCTGTAGTATATTTGTTGCACTAAAATATCCTAGAGAGTCTGTGAGCCCCTTGAAATTATATGCAAAAACATACGTGACTTTGTATATATCATGTTGGGAGAAAAAGTACAATGGATTTCCTCAGAACCATAGCATAAAGTAAAATCCCTTCATTGTGTGTAAATTCATCTATATATATATATGTTTTTAGATAATGACAAATACCCATACTCAATGAAGTGCAGTGTGAAGAATACCAGTGAGTCTGTCGGCATATGCACATAAATGTATTGTCATAACAATAATATTCTTGGCCATAAATAAATAATTTATATTTTAATGATACAATTTCATTATATATGCTCTGGTTTATCATCGTAAATCTATTAATGTCTGATAATATCTCATATTTACTTTATAGAAAAATTCTTTTATTGAAAAAGTTATTAAATAACTTGAAATTGGTAGCTGCAAAATTTATTTAATAAGATCTGCTAAATGAGCATTTAGTGACATTTGACTAAATTTTGGTTATTTAAAGACAGAAAGGCAGACACACTGAAACCATACTCACAGAAAATTAGTGAATCTAATCACACTAGGACCACAGCCTTGTCTAACTGAATGAAACTAAGCCATACCCATGGGGCAACCCAAGATGGGTGGGTCATGGTGGAGAGATCTGACAGAATGTGGTCCACTGGAGAAGGGAATGACAAACCGCTTCAGTATTCTTGCCTTGAGAACCCCATGAACAGTATGAAAAGGCAAAATGATAGGATACTGAAAAAGAAACTCCCCAGGTCAGTAGGTGTCCAAAATGCTACTGGAGATCAATAGAGAAATAACTCCAGAAAGAATGAAGGGATGGAGCCAAAGCAAAAAGAATACCCAGCTGTGGATGTGACTGGTGATAGAAGCAAGGTCCGATGCTGTAAAGAGCAATATTGCATAGGAACCTGGAATGTCAGGTCCATGAAACAGGGCAAATTGGAAGTGGTCAAACAAGAGATGGCCAGAGTGAATGTCGACATTCTAGGAATCAGTGAACTCAAATGGACTGGAATGGGTGAATTTAACTCAGATGACCATTATATCTACTACCGAGGGCAGGAATCCCTCAGAAGAAATGGAGTGGCCATCATGGTCAAAAAAGAGTTCGAAATGCAGAACTTGGATGCAATCTCAAAAACGACAGAATGATCTCTGTTCATTTCCAAGGCAAACCATTCAATGTCACAGTAATACAAGTCTATGCCCCAACCAGTAACGCTGAAGAAACTGAAGTTGAACGGTTATATGAAGACCTACAAGACCTTTTAGAACTAACACCCAAAAAAGATGTCCTTTTCATTATAGGGGACTGGAATGCAAAAGTAGGAAGTCAAGAAACACCTGGAGTGACAGGCAAATTTGGCCTTGGAATACAGAATGAAGCAGGGCAAAGACTAACAGAGTTTTGCCAAGAAAATGCACTGGTCATAACAAACACCCTCTTCCAACAACACAAGAGAAGACTACACATGGACATCACCAGATGGTCAACACCAAAATCAGATCACTTATATTCTTTGCAGCCAAAGATGGAGAAGCTCTATACAATCAGCAAAAACAAGACCAGGAGCTGACTGTGGCTCAGACCATGAACTCCTTATTGCCAAATTCAGACTGAAATTGAAGAAAGTAGGGAAAACCACTAGACCATTCAGGTATGACCTAAATCAAATCCCTTATGATTATGCAGTGGAAGTGAGAAATAGATTTAAGGGCCTAGATCTGATAGATAGAGTGCCTGATGAGCTATGGAATGAGGTTCATGACACTGTACAAGAGACAGAGATCAAGACCATCCCCATGGAAAAGAAATGCAAAAAAGCAAATGGCTGTCTGGGGAGGCCTTGCAAATAGCTGTGAAAAGAAGAGAGTGAAAAGCAAAGGAGAAAAGGAAAGATATAAACATCTGAATGCAGAATTCCAGAGAATAGCAAGAAGAGATAAGAAAGCCTTCTTCAGTGATCAATGCAAAGAAATAGAGGAAAACAACAGAATGGGAAAGACTAGGGATCTCTTCAAGAAAATCAGAGATACCAAAGGAACATTTCATGTAAAGATGGGCTCTATAAAGGACAGAAATGGTATGGACCTAATAGAAGCAGAAGATATTAAGAAGAGGTGGCAAGAATACACAGAAGAACTGTACAAAAAAGATCTTCATGACCCAGATAATCACAATGGTGTGATCACTGACCTAGAGCCAGGCATCCTGGAATGTGAAGTCAAGTGGGCCTTAGAAAGCATCACTACAAACAAAGCTAGTGGAGGTGATAGAATTCCAGTGGATCTATTCCAAATCCTGAAAGATGATGCTGTGAAAGTGCTGCACTCAATATGCCAGCAAATTTGGAAAACTCAGCAGTGGCCACAGGACTGGAAAAAGTCAGTTTTCATTCCAATCCCAAAGAAAGGCAATGCCAAAGAATGCTCAAACTACTGCACAATTTCACTCCTCTCACAGGCTAGTAAAGTAATGCTCAAAATTCTCCAAGCCAAGCTTCAGCAATATGTGAACCCTGAACTTCCTGATACTCAAGCTGGTTTTAGAAAAGGCAGAGGAACCAGAGATCAAATTGCCAGCATCCGCTGGATCATGGAAAAAGCAAGAGAGTTCCAGAAAAGCATCTATTTCTGCTTTATTGACTATGCCAAAGCCTTTGACTATGTGGATCACAATAAACTGTGAAAAATTCTTCAAGAGATGAGAATACCAGACCACCTGCTCTACCTATTGAGAAATTTGTATGCAGGTCAGGAAGCAACAGTCAGAACTGGACATGGAACAACAGACTGGTTCCAAATAGGAAACGGAGTTCATTCAAGGCTGCATATTGTCACCCTGCTTATTTAAACGATATGCAGAGTACATCATAAGAAACGCTGGACTGGAAGAAGCACAAGCTGGAATCAAGTTTGCCAGGAGAAATATCAATAACCTCAGATATGCAAATAACACCACCCTTATTGCAGAAAGTGAAGAGGAACTAAAAGCCTCTTGATGAAAGTGAAAGTGGAGAGTGAAAAGGTTGGCTTAAAGCTCAACATTCAGAAAACGAAGATCATCCATCTGGTCCTATCACTTCATGGGAAATAGATGGGGAAACAGTGGAAACAGTGTTAGACTTCATTTTGGGGAGCTCCAAAATGACTGCAGATGGTGACTGCAGCCATGAAATTGAAAGACGCTTACTCCTTGGAAGGAAAGTTATGACCAACCTAGATAGCATATTCAAAAGCAGAGACATTACTTTGCCAACAAAGGTTCGTCTAGTCAAGGCTATGGCTTTTCCAGTGGTCATGTATGGATGTGAGAGTTGGACTGTGATGAAGGCTGAGTGCCGAAGAATTGATGCTTTTGAACTGTGGTGTTGGAGAAGACTCTTGAGAGTCTCTTGGACTGCAAGGAGATCCAACCAGTCCATTGTGAAGGAGATCAGCCCTGGGATTTCTATGGAAGGAATGATGCTAAAGCTGAAACTCTAGTACTTTGGCCACCTCATGCGAAGAGTTGACTCATTGGAAAAGACTCTGATGCTGGAAGGTATTGGGAGCAGGAGGAGAAGGGGATGACAGAGGATGAGATGGCTGGATGGACGTGAGTCTCAGTGAACTCTGGGAGTTCGTGATGGACAGGGAGGCCTGGCATGCTGTGGTTCATGGGGTTACAAAGAGTCAGACATGACTGAGCAACTGAACTGAACTGAACTGAATCCTTCTTTATGGTCCAGCTCTCACATACATCCATACATGACTATTGGAAAGACCATAGTTTTGACTATACAGACCTTTGTTGGCAAAGTGATGTCTTTGCTTTTTAATACGCTGTTTAGATTTATCATAGCCTTCCTTCCAAGAAGCAAGTATCTCCTAATTTCATGGCTGTAGTCACCATCTGCAGTGATTTTGGAGCACAAGAAGGGAAAATCTGTCACTGTTTTCACTTTTTACCCTTGTATTTGCCATGAAGTGATGTGACTGGATGCCATGATCTTATTTTTTTGAATGTTGAATTTTAAGCCACGTTTTTCACTCATCAAGAGGCTCTTTAGTTCCTCTTTCCTTTCTGCCATTAGCATGATATCATCTGCATGTCTGAGGTTGTTAATGTTTCTCCCTGAAATCTTGATTCCAGCTTATAACTTATCTGGCTGGCATTTCACATGATGTACTCAGCATGTAAGTTAAATAAACAAGGTGACAATATACAGCCTTGTACTCTTTTCTCAATTTTGAACCAGTAAGTTGTTCCATATAAGGTTCTAACTGTTGCTTCTTGACCCAAATACAGGTTTCTCAGGTGTGATGGTCTGGTATTTCCATCTCTTTAAGAATTTTACAGTTTGTTGTGATCCACATAGTCAAAGGCTTTCACATAGTCAATGAAACAAAAGTAGATGTTTTTCTAGAATTCCTTTTCTTTCTCTATGATCCAACAAATGTTGGTAATTTGATCTCTGGTTCTCTGCCTTTTATAAACTCAGCTTGTACATCTGGAATTTCTCGATTGAAGTACTGCTGAAGCCTAGCTTGAAGGATTAAGCATAATCTTACTAGCATGGGAAATGAGCACAATTGTCTGGTAATTTGAACATTCTTTAACACTGCCCTTCTTTGGAATTGGGATGAAAACTGAGCTTTTCACTCTTCTTAGCCGGTAGCCTAATATTCTGTGCTGTTGATGTGTCATGCTTACGTGCTTAGTCACTTCAGTCATGTCTTACTCTTTTGAGACCCCATAAAGCCCACCAGGTTCCTCTGTCCATGTGATTCTCTAGGTGAGAATACTAGAATGGTTGCCATTCATTTTCCAGGAGATCTTCCCGACCCAGGGGTTGAATCTGAATCTCCTGCATTGGCAGGCAGATTCTTCAACACTGGGCCACCAGGGAAGCCCCTCTGCTGTAATAAATTACCACAAATGTAGCAGTCTAAATAATACAAATCAGTCATTTTACAGTTTGGTAATTGAGATGTCCAATACATGCCATACTAGGCTAAAAGGAGTGTTCACAGAGCTCTATTCCACCTGAAGACTTTGGGGAAGAAGATATTTTATAGTCTTTTCCAGCTTCTAGAGCCCAGCCACATTCCTTGGCACATGCTCCTCTTCCTCCGTCTTCAGAGCTAGCAACAGCAGCCTGAGTCCTTCTCACATTTCAACATTCTCCTTCTTTTTCTGTCTTTTCTTTCTGACCCAGTTGGGAATATTTATCATATTATTAAACTGGATTCAGTCAGATAATCCAGGATACTATTCCCATCTTAAGATCTGTACTCTTAATCACATCTGTAGAGGCTGTTGGAATCACATCTGTAGAAGCTGTTGGTATCGTATAAGGTAACATATTTGCAGAATCTGGGGATTAGAGCATGGACATCTTTAAGAATTATTATTTTGCCTGCCATAAGACATGATGATATCACTATTGTTTTATTATCAAACTAAAATTTTCTAATGTCATAAAGTAAAAGAGGAAAGAAAGATGGTAAAGTGTGCCATTATTCAGTTTCCCCTTTGGTTAGGAATGCAGTAGTAAAAAGAGAAAAAGTATCATAACATTCTCTATTCCCCCAACTCAAACTCAGGCCCTTGTCTAACTACTTTCAATATTCTTCAAAATGCTTTTTGTGGATAAAGGAGTCCAAGGCTTAATAAAAGTCTTGATAACATGTAGAATGTGAGTTTACAACTTTAACTGAGTGGGATCATGTACAGAGCACTGTAAAAATGTGTGTTCCTCAAGCCGTACCCAAGCCTGAATAGGCCCAGCTCATTGCGGCTTGTGATCTCTTATGAACATCTGCTCAGTCTGACCTGTCTGTATTGTGACTGGATCTAAAAACTTCCCTAGGCCAGCATGTTGCCTTGATTAGCCTAGGAAGAGTAGCCTTTGTGTTTTGCTCCTTCTTAGTCTTCTCTTTCTACCAACATGAAACAGCTGCATATCAATTCACCGTTTTGCCTATCTGTACTTCTTATAGAGGTATTTTACTTTATTGAATGTTATTCTTTGTATTTTGGAACCCTGAAATACCATACTCTTGGATGAGGTTTCAGTTCTTTCAAATACCAGCAATCATCTGTAAAATTAATTTTATCTGGGAAGGATGAATATTCTTTATTTTATACAGCAATGGGACATTGTATGTAGACTTTCTCCTACTAAAACCAAGTATGATATGTTTAGTGAGAATGATAGAGAGATGCTTTACTGCAAAAGTCAGCACTTTATAATGGGTCAGACCAATTCCAGTTCCTTTGGATATCCAGGCTGCAAAAATTACAAATCTGAGGTAAGTGAACATGGGATATATGTATGTTTTCAAATTAGTATACTTTCATCAGATCAGTCGCTCAGTCGTGTCCGACTCTTTGCGACCCCATGAATCGCAGCACGCCAGGCCTCCCTGTCCATCACCAACTCCCGGAGGTCACTCAGACTCGCATCCATCGAGTCAGTGATGCCATCCAGCCATCTCATCCTCTGTCGTCCCCTTCTCCTCCTGCCCCCAATCCCTCCCAGCATCAGAGTCTTCTCCAATGAGTCAACTCTTCGCATGAGGTGGCCAAAATACTGGAGTTTCAGCTTGAGCATCATTCCTTCCAAAGAAATCCCAGGGCTGATCTCCTTCAGAATGGACTGGTTGGATCTCCTTGCAGTCCAAGGGACTCTCAAGAGTCTTCTCCAACACCACAGTTCAAAAGCATCAATTCTTCGGCGCTCAGCCTTCTTCACAGTCCAACTCTCACATCCATACATGACCACAGGAAAAACCATAGCCTTGACTAGACGGACCTTTGTTGACAAAGTAATATCTCTGCTTTTGAATATGCTATCTAGGTTGGTCATAACTTTCCTTCCAAGGAGTAAGCATCTTTTAATTTCATGGCTGCAGTCACCATCTGCAGTGATTTTGGAGCCCAGAAAAATAAAGTCTGACACTGTTTCCACTGTTTCTCCATCTATTTCCCATGTAGTGATGGGACCAGATGCCATGATCTTCGTTTTCTGAATGTTGAGCTTTAAGCCAACCTTTTCACTTTCCACTTTCACTTTCATCAAGAGGCTTTTTAGCCCCTCTTCACTTTCTGCCATAAGGGTGGTGTCATCTGCATATCTGAGGTTATTGATATTTCTCCCAGCAATCTTGATTCCAACTTGTGTGTCTTCCAGTCCAGCATTTCTCATGATGTACTCTGCATATAAGTTAAATAAACAGGGTGACAATATACAGCCTTGATGTACTCCTTTTCCTATTTGGAACAAGTCTGTTGTTCCATGTCCAGTTCTAACTGTTGTTTCCTGACCTGCATACAGATTTCTCAAGAGGCAGATCAGGTGGTCTGGTATACTCATCTCTTTCAGAATTTTCCACAGTTTATTGTGATCTACACAGTCAAAGGCTTTGGCATAGTCAATAAAGCAGAAATAGATGTTTTTCTGGAACTCTCTTGCTTTTTCCATGATCCAGCGGATGTTGGCAATTTGATCTCTGGTTCCTCTGCCTTTTCTAAAACCAGCTTGAACATCAGGAAGTTCACGGTTCACATATTGCTGAAGCCTGGCTTGGAGAATTTTGAGCATTACTTTACTAGCGTGTGAGATGAGTGCAATTGTGCGGTAGTGTGAGCACTCTTTGGCATTGCCTTTCTTTGGGATTGGGATGAAAACTGACCTTTTCCAATCTTGTGGCCACTGCTGAGTTTTCCAAATTTGCTGGCATATTGAGTGCAGCACTTTCACAGCATCATCTTTCAGGACTTGGAATAGCTCAACTGGAATTCCATCACCTCCACTAGCTTTGTTCGTAGTGATGCTTTCTAAGGCCCACTTGACTTCACATTCCAGGATGTCAGGTCAGTGATCACGCCATCATGATTATCTGGGTCGTAAAGATCTTTTTTGTACAGTTCTTCTGTGTATTCTTGCCACCTCTTTGGATAAATACCCAGAAGTAGAGTTGCTAAATAATATGGCAGGTCTGTTTTTAATTTTGGAGGAAACTTATGCTGTTTTCTATAATCGTTATACCAGTTTACAATCCCAAGAGTGCACAAAGCTTCTCTTTTTTTCTACATCCTTCAACACTTATTATTTCTTTTTTTTTTATACTATCCATTCTAACATGTATTAGGTGATATCTCACTGTGGTTTTGATAGGCAGTTTTCTAGTGTTAGTGATGTTGAACATCTTTTCATATCCGTTTTGGCCATCTGTATGTCTTCTTTGGAAAATGTATATCCATGTCCTCTGTCCACTTTTTAAATTTGATTGTTTAGTTTTTTACTATTGATTTGTATGAGTTTTTAAACATATATGGGATTGTTGTCGTTCTTCAGTAGCTAAGTTGTGTCTGAGTTTTGTGACCCCATGGACTGCAGCATGCCAGGCTTCTCTTCCCTATCTCCTTCCCTATCATATCCTTCCCTATCTCCAGGAGTTTGCTCAAATTCATGTGCATTGACTCAGTGATGCTACCTAACCATCTCATCCTCTGCTGTCCTCTTCTCCTTCTGCCCTCCACCTTTCCCAGGATCAGGGTCTTTTCCAGTGAGTCGGCCCTGCGTATCAAGTGGCCAAATTATTGGAGCTTCAGCATCAGTCCTAATGAATATTCAGGATTGATTCCTTTAGGATTGATTGGTTTGATCTCCTCGGGACTCTCAAGAGTTTTCTCCATCTGAAAGCATCAATTCTTTGGCACTAAGCCTTCTTTATGGTCCAGCTCTCACATCCATACATGACTAATGGAAAACCCGTAACTTTGACTATATAGACCTTTGTTAGCAAAGTGATATCTCTGCTTTTTAATACGCTGTCTAGGTTTGTCATAGCTTTTCTTCCAAGGAGCAAGCATCTTTTAAATTTGTGGCTGCAATCACCGTCCACAGTGATTTTGGAGCCCAAGAAAATAAAACCTGTCACTCTCCACTTTTTCTCCACCTATTTGCCATAAATTGATGGACCAGAGGCCATGATCTTAAGTTTTTTTGAATGTGGGATTTTAAGCCAGCTCTTTCACTCTCCTTTTTCACTTTCATCAAGAGGCTCTTTAGTTCCTATTCACTTTCTACCGTTAGGGTGTTATCATCTGCATATATAAGGTTGCTGGTATTTCTCCTGGCAGTCTTGATTCCAGCCTGTAACTCATCCAGCCCGGCATTTCACATGATGTACTCTGCATACATGTTAAATAAGCAGGGTGACAACATAGAGCCTTGATGTACTCCTTTCCCAGTTTTGCACCATATGTTGACTATAAACCTCTTATCAAATAAATACTTTGCAAATATTTTCTCCCATTCAGTAGATTGTGTTTTCATTTTGTTGATGGTTTCTTTTGCTGTATAGAAGCTTTAATTTGATGTAGTCCCACACATTCATTTCTACTGTTGTTGTCGTCATTGCTTGTGGTGTCAAATCCAAAAAACTCATCACCAGAATTCACATAAAGGAGCTTCGCTCAGTGCAAGTGTCAGCCACTTTAGTCATGTCTGATTCTTTGTGACCCTATGAATTGTAGCCTGCCAGGTTCCTCTGTCCATGGGATTTTTCAGGCAAGAACACTGGAGTGGGTAGCATTTTGTTCTCCAGGGGATCTACCCAAACCCAGGTTTCCTGCATCGCAGGCAGATTCTTTACCATCTGAGCCACCAGGGAAGTCCATGCAGGAGCTTACTGACTATTCTTCTAAGAGTTTTATGGTTTCAGGTCTTTAATCCATTTTGAGTCCTCTCACCTGAAATGAGTCTGTTGTAGGCAGCATACAGTGGCCCTTGTTAAATTCATTCAGCCATTCTTCTGATTGAAGAAATTAGTCCATTTACGTTTAAAGTAATTATTGATAGGTAGTACTTATTGCTGTTTGATATTTTCTGGCTCTTTTGTAGATCCCTAATTCCTTTCTTTGCTTGCTCTCTTCCTTTGTGATTTGATGACTTTCTTTAGTGGTATGCTTAGATCCTTCTCATTACCTTTTGTGTGACAATGGCCACAGGACTGGAAAAGGTCAGTTTTCATTCCAATCCCAAAGAAAGGCAATGCCAAAAAATGCTCAAACTACTGCACAATTGCACTCATCTCACATGCTAGTAATGTTCAAAATTCTCCAAGCCAGGCTTCAACAGTATGTGAACCAATTTCCTGATGTTCAAGCAGGATTTAGAAAAGGCAGAGGAACCAGAGATTAAATTGCCAACAAAAACAAGAGAGTTCCAGAAAAACATCTACTTCTCGTTTATTGACTATGTCAAAGCCTTTGACTGTGTGGATCACAACAAACTGTGGAAAATTCTTCAAGAGATAGAAATACCAGACCACCTGACCTGCCTCCTGAGAAATCTGTATGCAGGTCAAGAACACTGGACATGGAACAACTGGGAAAGACTGGTTCCAAATTGGGAAAGTAGTACATCAAGGCTGTATATTGTTACCCTACTTATTTAACTCATATGCAGAATACATCATGAGAAATGCTGGACTGGATGAAGCACAAGCTGGAATCAAGATTGCTGAGAGAAATGTCAATAATCTCAGATATGCAGATGATTCCACCCTTACAGCAGAAAGTGAAGAAGAACTAAAGAGCCTCTTGATGAAAGTGCAAGAGGAGAGTGAAAAAGTTGTCTTAAAATTCAACATTCAGAAAACTAAGATCATGGCATCCGGTCCCATCACTTCATGGAAAATAGATGGAGAAACAACGGAAAGAGTGAGAGACTTTATTTTGGGGGCTCCAAAATCACTGCAGATAGTGACTGCAGCCATGAAATTAAAAGACACTTGCTCCCTGGAAGCAAAGCTATGGCCAACCTAGACAGCATATTAAAAAGCAGAGACATTATTTTACCAACATAGGTCTGTCTAGTTAAAGCTATGGTTTTTCCAGTCATGTATGGATGTGAGAGCTGGACTATAAAGAAAGCTGATCACTGAAGAATTCATGCTTTTGAACTGTGATGTTGGAGAAGACTCTTGAGAGTCCTTTGGACAGCAAGGAGATTCAACCAGTTCATGCTAAAGTAAATCAGTCCTGAATATTCATTAGAAGGACTTCTGCTGAAGCTAAAACTTTAATACTTGGGCACCTGATGCAAAGAACTGACTGATTGGAAAAGACCTTGATGCTGGGAATATTGAAGGTGGGAGGAGAAGGGGACAACAGAGGATGAGATGATTGGATGCCATCACCAACTCAATGGACATGAGTTTGAGCAAGCTCCAGGAGTTGGTGACAGGGAAGCCTGGCATACTGCTGTCCATGGGATCACAAAGAATTGGACATGACTGAGCCACTGAACTGAACTGAACTCACCATAGATTTTTGCTTTTCACTTACTGTGAGGCTTACATATAACAACTTAATTTGTAATATAAGTGCATTGTATCATTTATTACTCTTATATTTACTCCTAAAGGGTATATTCTTGCCTTCAAGAATGTCATTGTTAATATATGAAACAGTTAGATGAATCTATTCTGTGGCTAAGGTAGACTAGAGATAGACTGGGATGTAAATTACTCTGAAGTGTGTGCTCTGAAATAAATTGCTCTGGTGGGCCCAACACCGTTGGCATTACCTGGAAAGGTGTTAGACAGGTAGAACCTTAACCCCCAGCCCAGGCCTGCTAAATCAGAATCTGAATTATAACAAGATCTCCAGGAAATTAAACAAGCATTACTCTTGAAAGTAGTTCTACAATGTGTGTAGTTCTATCAGAGAAACCAGTCCTTTCTTCACTTTGTATTTGTTTAACTGCTATCCAAATCAATGAGTGCTGTAACATGAAGGACTCCCCTGTTTCTCTAACTCCTGTGATTGTTTCCTGCACAGTTAATTTTGCAAGTAAATTATATGCTGTTCTATTTTTTGTGCTGATTTCATTGGGATGTGCTGGTAGTACATAAAGTAGCATCATATATATATATTTATTTATTTGATTAGGTTGATTAGTACATCCAATAGACATGGCTGCTATATATATATAGCTTACTAGGTGGCACTAGTGGTAAAAAAAGTGAACATGAAAGTGTTAGTCCTGTCCAGACTCTTTATGGACCCCATGGACTGTAGCCTACCAGGCTTCTTTGTCCATGGAATTATCCAGGCAAGAATGCTGTAGTGGGTTGCCATTCCCTTCTCCAGGGGATCTTCCTGATCCAGGGACTGAACCCAGGTCTTCTGCACTGCAGGCAGATTCTTTACCATCTGAGCTATGGGGGATGCCCAAAGGTAAATAAAGTCAAAGTCAAAGTCACTCAGTCCTGTCCAACTCTTTGTGACCCCATGGACTATACATGGACATGGACATGGAATTCCATGTCCATGGAATTCTCTGGGCCAGAATACTGGAGTGGGTAGCCTTTCCCTTCTCCAGGGGATCTTTCCAACCCAGGAATCGAACCCAGATCTCCCACATCACATAGACATAGGTTCCATCCCTGGGTTAGAAAGATCCCCTGGAGAAGGGGATGGCAACCCACTCCAGTATTCTTGCCTGGAGAATCCCATGGACAGAGGAGCCTGAGCCACAGTCCATGAGGTCTCAAGGAGCTGAACATGACTGAAGTGATTTAGCACTCACACCTTATATAAATTTATCCTGATTTTAAAATTCTTTTATAACTAGTGGCTTAATATTACTACTTTGTATAACAGTTCTCATTGGTATGATAAGCTACTAGGAGATAGATTATATCACTTTATCTTTGAATAACCCGCATGTTTTGCCCATAATAAGGCACTTAATATTTACCAAATCAAATTTTAGAATTTGATTTCTAATAACACAATGGAAACATATTAACAAAACTATAATGATCTCAGGAAATGCACTTACATTGCTTTTATGTCCTTGGAGAAACCTGGTATACTGCGAATGGTTCAGCAGTGCTTGATGAACTAAAAAAGCTGCTGAAGATGTGACATCCCACGTACAAGCACATGAGAAGTACAAGGTTTCTAGAAACTAGAGCATGTTTGAAACCTGCCATGACTCTGCCTCTTTTGTTGCATTTATGTAGGTGCATACCACCAAGCGTTAGCTTATTGCAATCAGCCTAGGCCTTATTCTGCTGAAAGCAACAAATGCTGAATTATGATTAAGATATACTCAATTTTCATTTTTTTAATTCCAAGTCTAGTCCTCAATATAACTGAGAAAAAAATAGATACCTTGCTGTGTGTTTTATTATCTAGAAACCAAAATCATGAATATTTTTAATTCCTTGGCCCATTAATAATCCATTAGAAAGCCGTAGACTCCAAACCCAACAAATAACAAAACAATACAATAACAATAACAAACAATAACAAAAACAGAAAGGTATGAACATTTAATCTTCACTAAAAACATGGTTCTTAAGGATGCAATCTGTCAGACATGACCACTTATACAGTTATTCTTGATATGGAAGACAACTTAGAAAATTTCAAAATGCACTGCATAGATATGGAATTGTGCTTAGAAATCTGTATCATAATTAATCTGAATATGTAATTTTGCATTAATAATGTTTTTAGGTAACATGCTTTTTTAAAATGAAAATGGAAAAAAAAATTATGAATTGTAGGTAGTTGTGAAGTCAACTGTCTAGTCTAGATTGAAACCAATAACTATAGCTTTTAACTTGCTATACCAGTTAATAAGTACCAGGGTACTTCCGTAGTGTGTAAATATGAGTGCCATTGAAATACTGGGTGGCAGTTTTTATTGTTTAATTGAGGCATAACATACATTGGATTGTAATTTTGGGAGAACACTAGGAATTCTTTCACTCTCCTTTCTCGATGAAACTCTGACATCAGGCCACATCTGTATTCAGACATGCCTCCTTAAGAAGCATTCACTCCCCATCTCCATCAGTTATTATTATTTCCTGAATCCAAAGTCATTCTTGGTTACTTTGATAAATTAACCTATTAATTGAATTTTATGTTAACCTTTCCCCTCTCAGCATCACTGTTGTCATAAATACACACAGTGAATTGTCCATGTTTTTTTTTTAGTTTTGTTAAGATCCAGGCTCAGAATCAGAAAAGAATATTGAGTTTATCTCTGTCAGAGTTCAGCAGTTGTTTACTTGAGTAAGGACATGGCGTAATAATTGGAATATTTCAGTGTTGTGCTCAGAAACCTCTGGACTCATAAAAATGTGAGAAGTTGAATAAATAACTGCAGATGAGAATGCCAGAATGACTACTTTGACTTACATGTAAAATAGTATCATCAATTCAGAACCCATTGTACCTAAGAAAGTATAAAATTTTGGCTTTTGCTTGTAGGCAAAACATTGAGAACATATCTTCGCTTGTTTTACTAGGAATTTGGTTTATTAAGAACATTTTTCACTCTTATCACTGTGCATACTATATCTATTTTGAATGAAGCCCAAATAATTACATTTTAAAGTAAAGCTCAAAAAGTTAGGATGAAAAATTTTACTGCTTAGAAATGATATTTCTTTAATCTCCAGTTAGAAGAAAAAAGAAAAATCATTTCCTTTATAAAGCGCTAACTTTCCGTTAATATAGCAATAGCCATTACTGACTTTAACCTGTATAGGTACACAAACCATTTTCTGCCCTTATATAGGGTAACAATATTCAACATGCCTTACAGTCTTTATTATACCAGGTTTAAATTTCTCTTGCTAAAGTTTAAGGCCATAGAGCTCATAAATATTTTAGAAAACACAAAAATAACTCTTTGCTATTGCACTGTGAAAATTAGATGGTGAATTCCTTTCTATAGCTCTTCCAGTTACATAAATTTGGTTTTCCTTTGTTGATTTTCATTTTTATCTGCTGTATGTTTAGGCACACTTTGAATTTTTTTTCCTCTGAATTATTTTTAGATGAATGCTCTAGGAATTACACCCTTAACTTTTCACATACTTCTTGGAGTTAATGTAGTATCTTTGAACTGCTGCAGCTGCTGCTGCTGCTGTCGCTTCAGTCACGTCTGACTCTGTGCAACCCCATAGACGGCAGCCCACCAGGCTCCCCCATCCCTGGGATTCTCCAGGCAAGACCACTGGAGTGGGTTGCCATTTCCTTCTCCAAGTATCTTTGAACATAAAACGTCAAAGCCATGTAACCATGTTGGTTCATTTACTCCTCCATCCTTTATGTGTTTCATATGTATTACATTTATATATGTTATAAAACCCACAATTCATTGCCATAATTTCTTTTAATCAACTATGTATATTTTAAATAAAGTAGGAAGGGAAGGGCAAGCTTCTTATATTTACCAGAGTATTTACCATTTCTGATATGCCTTATTCCTTCCTAGAGGATAAAGGTATCATTAAGACTTCCCTGGTGGCTCAGGAGGTGAAACGTCTGCCTACAATGCGGGAGACCCAAGTTCAATCCCTGGGTGGGGAACATCCTCTGGAGAAAGAAATGGCAACCCACTCCAGTATTCTTGTCTGGAGAATCCCATGGACAGAGGAGCCTGGTAGGCTACAGTCCATGGGGTCACAAAGAGTCGGACACGACTGAGCCATTCACTTTACCGTTTGCCAGAGAATGTCCTAGAACATTTTTCTGTAATACATGTTTACTTACAATGAATTTTATTGGCTTTCTTTTATCTGAAAATGTCTTTAACTTGACTTTGTTATTTAAGAATATTTTCAATGGATAAGACATTCTTGGTCTGCACACCACCAGTCATAGGCAGTTTTGAAATCCAAACAAGCAAGCTTTGTTTATTTTCAGTGCTGGGGGATGGTCCTTTGTGATACAGAGCAGCACCCTTTGGAATCAATGTACCATCCTCTGAGTAATCCTTCCTTTTGTTAAGGTATGTATTTGCAGCTAAGTAGGCAATGGCACCCCACCCCAGTACTTTTGCCTGGAAAATTCCATGGACAGAGGAGCCTGGTAGGCTCCAGTCCATGGGGTTGCTAAGAGTCGGACACGACTGAGCGACTTCACTTTCACTTTTCACTCTCATGCATTGGGGAAGGAAATGGCAACCCACTCCAGGGTTCTTGCCTGGAGAATCCCAGGGACGGGAGAGCCTGATAGGCTGCCGTCTCTGGGGTTGCACGGAGTCAGACACGCCTGAAGTGCCTTAGCAGCAGCAGCAGTGTTATCATCCTGTATCTTGCCTATAGAGTTTTGGAAGTCCAATCAGATCAGATCAGATCAGTCGCTCAGTCTTGTCTGACTCTTTGCGACCCCATGAATCACAGCACGCCAGGCCTCCCTGTCCATCATCAACTCCTGGAGTTCACTCAGACTCATGTCCATCGAGTCAGTGATGCCATCCAGCCATCTCATCCTCTGTCGTCCCCTTCTCCTCCTGCCCTCAATCCCTCCCAGCATCAGAGTCTTTTCCAATGAGTCAACTCTTCGCATGAGGTGGCCAAAGTACTGGAGTTTCAGCTTTAGCATCATTCCTTCCAAAGAAATCCCAGGGCTGATCTCCTTCACAATGGACTGCTTGGATCTCCTTGTAGTCCAAGGGACTTTAAAGAGTCTTCTCCAACACCACAGTTCAAAAGCATCAATTCTTCGGCTCTCAGCCTTCTTCACAGTCCAACTCTCACATCCATACATGACCACAGGAAAAACCATAGCCTTGACTAGACGAACCTTTGTTGGCAAAGTAATGTCTCTGCTTTTGAATATGCTGTCTAGGTTGGTCATAACTTTCCTTACAAGGAGTAAGCGTCTTTTAATTTCATGGCTGCACTCACCATCTGTAGTGATTTTGGAGCCCAGAAAAATAAAGTCTGACACTGTTTCTCCATCTATTTCACATGAAGTGATGGGACCAGATGCCATGATCTTCGTTTTCTGAATGTTGAGCTTTAAGCCAATTTTTTCACTCTCAACTTTCACTTTCAACAAAAGGCTTTTTAGTTCCTCTTCACTTTCTGCCATAAGGGTGGTGTCATCTGCATATCTGAGGTTATTGATATTTCTCCTGGCAAACTTGATTCCAGTTTGTATTTCTTCCAGTCCAGCGTTTCTCATGATGTACTCTGCATATAAGTTAAATAAGCAGGGTGACAATATACAGCCTTGACGTACTCCTTTTCCTATTTGGAACCAGTCTGTTGTTCCATGTCTAGTTCTAACTGTTGCTTCCTGACCTGCATACAAATTTCTCAAGAGGCAGATCAGGTGGTCTGGTATTTCCATCTCTTTCAGAATTGAACTTCCAGATGTTCAAGCTGGTTTTAGAAAAGGCAGAGGAACCAGAGATCAAATTGCCAACATCTGCTAGATCATGGAAAAAGCAAGAGAGTTCCAGAAAAGCATCTATTTCTGCTTTATTGACTATGCCAAAGCTTTTGACTGTGTGGATCACAATAAACTGCCGAAGTCCAATAGCTTTCCTTTATTTTTTACATTTTGTACTCTCTCTGTCGTTTTAAAATTCAAACTGATAGTGTTTCTGCTGATATAAAATTTTCAAGGACATTATGATTGGCGCTAGTGGTAAAGAACCCTCTTGCAGGAGACTTAAGAGACGCAGATTGGATCCCTGGGTTGGGAAGACTCCCCGGAGGAGGGCATGGCAACCCACTCCAGTATTCTTGCCTGGAGAATCCTATGGACAAAGGAACCTGGTGGGCTAGATTCCATAGGGTCACTAAAGAGTAGGACATGACTGAAGCAACTTAGCATGCATATGGATCTCCTATGTGTCACACAAATTCACTGCATAAGACAAAAGGCTCCTCCACATATCTTACCTAGAAACCATCACTTCAAAGGTGATCTACTCTCTTCTTGCTTTCATTATCTGTGATGTAAACTGAATCATTGAAATTGTTACTCTTTCATACATAATATGTCAGTTTTTTCTGACTTCTCTACATGTCATCTTCCTCTAACTTTATCTTCTGCTGCGATGGCTAAAGGGATTCCTAAGTGGCTCAGTGGTAAAGAATCTGCTTGCCAGTGTAGGAGACAGGGGACAAAGGTTCAATCCCTGTGTCAGGAAGATCCCCGGGAGGAGAATGGCAACCCACTCCAGTATTCTTACTGAAAAAATTTCCACGGACAGAGAAGCCTGATGGGCTACAGTCGGTGGGGTCCCAAAGAGTTGGACGTGATTAAGCATGCGCACATGCATGAAGGGCTGAAAGGATCTGAATCATACACAGTCTTTTTAAAGAACCTTTTACGTCAATGAATTCCATGACCTTTAAATCTTTTTGGAAGCATTAGCAAAAGATTGTCTAGCTACACCCCCACTTGTTTTCTTTTTACTAGAACACATTTTCCTGACAGTGAATGTCTTAATTTTAGTGTCTGTCGCAATCTGGTTGAATGGAGAATATCTCAAATCATCAAATGCTGATCATTTTTGTATGATAGTTTGTCATTGTTGTGTCTCTGTTTTCTCACGTTTTACTCTAAGAAGCAAAAATAAATCAGGCCACAGCTTTAGTCATTTGACTAGAAATCTTCTCAACTAAATATTTGAATTCATTATTTACAAGTTCTATTCTCTATATAACTGTAGAACAGTTCTACTTATGTTTTCTGCCACTATAATCCCCTTTTTTTCCAGTTTCCAATAACATGTTGCTTATTTCCTTCTGAGTCTTCTTAGCAAGGTGATTAACATCCATATTTTTACTAACCAGCTGTCAAGGTAATCTGGACATTTCCTGAAAATTTTTCCAGGCTTAATCCATTGCCCAAATCCAAGGTCACTTCTGCATTTTAAGGATTTATTACAGCACCACTGCACTTCCAGTACCAAAATCTGTATTAGATTTCTATGGCTTGTGTAAAAAATGACTACAAGCCTAGTGAGTTAAACAATGCAAATTTGTCTTACAGTTCTGGCATCAGAAGTCAGAAATGGTTCTCAGTGACATAAAACAGAGGTGTTAGCAAAACTGCATTCCTTTCCAGAGCCCCTTCCCCCATCTTTTTATTTATTTATTTATTTTAATTGGATGCAATGACTTTACAATATTGTGGTGGTTTTTGCCATACATTCACATGAATCAGCCATGGGTGTACATGTGTTCCCCATCATGAACTTTCCTCCCACCTCCCTCCCATCCCATCCCTCAGGTTCATCACAGTGCCTGACAAAGAATTAATCTCAAAAATATACAAACAACCCATCCTTTTTTTTCTTTTTTCTTAGTGTCTTGAAACCATCTGATTTTCTTTGGCTGATGGCCCTTTTCTGTTTTCAAAGCCAGCCATGGCTGGTCTAGTCTTTCTCATATTGCATCATCTGAAACTGATTTTACTGGTTCCTTCTTCCACATTTTAGGACCCTGTGACTACACTGGACCCATCCATATAATCCAGAAAAATTTTCCTTTTTTAAGGTCAGCTGACTAGCAACTTTACTTCTGTATGGTACCTTAATTCCCTTTTGTCATGTAACTTAAACATATTCATAGTTTCCAATGATTGGAGTATGGACATCCTTGGGAGGCCATTATCTGGGTACAAGCATAGTCTCTGCAGTCTGTTTCTTCTTGGTTTCTTAAATTCCTTAAAACTCAGTGTCTTCATACATAAAATGGGAGAATAAAAGTAGTTTCTTCAAGGATGTTTTAAAGATTAAATGAGATAATGAGCTTAAAGTGTTTAACACAGTACTTAGTACAAAATAAGCACTCAGGAAATATTAGCATCTAAGTTAATATTATTTTAGAAGGAATTAAGGAGATAGAAAGACTAAATTTACAGTATAAAAAGATTCATATTTTGCATCCTAAAATATGTCATTCCCCAATTGTAATGGAAGACTATTTCATTTTTAGATTTTAGATTGTTTCAAAAAGACTTTGGCATTTCTAAAACATAAAAGATATAATGTTATCATTTTAAGTAGACAAAATTGTCTTTTTTCCTCCAAAGTAGTTCAAGTTTTTTATGGAGTAAAAGGTGAAAAAAGTCACATATATCTGGGTTTTAGATGCTGCAAGGAAAATGTTAGTTTAAAAGTTCTTCAAAAATGAGGCTATCCTGTTTAATAATCCATACTACAACAAAATTGGTTGTTTTCTTATTTCCTTTAAATGAGCCCATGTTTGATGTTTGACAATTACCATTTGATTATTTAATAAATGGAAACCTATTGTGCTGAGTAATTGCCAGCCTGCTGAGTCTGATAAGTGAATTTCTGATATGAAAATGAGATTAATAATTTAACTGTGATTTAGACATTATAAGCTTTGAATTTAGATCACATGTCTTATACCAGGGACCTCTGTTAAAAATAGAACTTGAATTTCATTGAAATAATAAAAGAGTTTAAAGTCTCCATAACATTTCCTTGTATCAAATTATCAAAGGCAATTATGACAAAGATGATCTTGTGATTTTAATGATAGGTTTAGAATATGTCAAAGCTAGTGGTGGTGATGGAATTCCAGTGGAGCTATTCCAAGTCCTGAAAGATGATGCTGTGAAAGTGCTGCACTCAATATGCCAGCAAATTTGGAAAACTCAGCAGTGGCCACAAGATTGGAAAAGGTCAGTTTTCATCCCAATCCCAAAGAAAGGCAATGCCAAAGAATGCTCAAACTACCGCACAATTCAACTCATCTCACACGCTAGTAAAGTAATGCTCAAATTCTCCAAGCCAGGCTTCAGCAATATGTGAACCATGAACTTGCTGATGTTCAAGCTGGTTTTAGAAAAGGCAGAGGAACCAGAGATTAAATTGCCAACATCCGCTGGATCATGGAAAAAGCAAGAGAGTTCCAGAAAAACATCTATTTCTGCTTTATTGACTATGCCAAAGCCTTTGACTGTGTGCTGCTGCTGCTGCTAAGTCGCTTAAGTCGTGTCCGACTCTGTGCGACCCCAAAGACGGGAGACCACCAGGCTCCCCCGTCCCTGGGATTCTCCAGGCAAGAACACTGGAGTGGGTTGCCATTTCCTTCTCCAGTGCATGAAAGTGAAAAGTGAAAGTGAAGTCGCTCAGTCATGTCTGACTCTTAGCGACCCCATGGACTGCAGCCTACCAGGCTCCTCCATCCATGGGATTTTCCAGGCAAAAGTACTGGGGTGGGGTGCCATTGCCTTCCCTGTTTGACTGTGTAGATCACAATAAACTATGGAAAATTCTGAAAGAGATGGGAATACCAGACCACCTGATCTGCCTCTTAAGAAATCTGTATGCAGGTCAGGAAGCAACAGTTAGAACTGTTCATGGAACAACAGACTGGTTCCAAATAGGAAAAGGAGTATGTCAAGGCTGCATATTGTCACCATGTTTATTTAACTTATATGCAGAGTACATCATGAGAAATGCTGGACTGGAAGAAACACAAGTTGGAATCAAGATTGCTAGGAGAAACAACAATAACCTCAGCTATGCAGATGACACGACTCTTATGGCAGAAAGTGAAGAGGGGCTAAAAAGCCTCTTGATGAAAGTGAAAGTGGAGAGTGAAAAGGTTGGCTTAAAGCTCAACATTCAGAAAATGAAGATCATGGCATCTGGTCCCATCACTACATGGGAAATAGATGGGGAAACAGTGGAAACAATGTCAGACTTTGTTTTTCTGGGCTCCAAAATCACTGCAGATAGTGACTGCAGCCATGAAATTAAAAGACGCTTACTCCTTGGAAGGAAAGTTATGACCAACCTAGATAGCATATTCAAAAGCAGAGACATTACTTTGCCAACAAAGGTTTGCCTAGTTAAGGCTATGGTCTTTCCTGTGGTCATGTATGGATGTGAGAGCTGGACTGTGAAGAAGGCTGAGCGCCGAAGAATTGATGCTTTTGAACTGTGGTGTTGGAGAAGACTCTTGAGAGTCCCTTGGACTGCAAGGAGATCCAACCAGTCCATTCTGAAGGAGATCAATCCTGAAATTTCTTTAGAAGGAATGATGCTAAAGCTGAAACTCCAGTATTTTGGCCACCTCATGCGAAGAGTTGACTCATTGGAGAAGACTCTGATGCTGGGAGGGATTGAGGGCAGGAGGAGAAGGGGACGACAGAGGATGAGATGGCTGGATGGCATCACTGACTTGATGGATGTGGGTCTGGGTGACCTCCAGGAGCTGGTGATGGACAGGGAGGCCTGGCGTGCTGCGGTTCATGGGGTCGCGAAGAGTCAGACACGACTGAGCGACTGATCTGATCTGATCTGATCTGAGTCTCAAGTTTAGGACAGGACCGCCTAAGACCCTGTACACACCTTGATCTTGTCAGCGACCCCACCGTTTTGAAACTTTGCAGAAGGAATGAAGATTGTTACTGCTTTGATCCTTATCACATACCTGCCTGACTGTATCAGATCAGATCAGTTCGGTCACTCAGTCGTCTGACTCTTTGCGATCCCATGAATCGCAGCATGCCAGGCCTCCTTGTCCATCACCAACTCCCAGAGTTCACTCAAACTCACGTCCATCGAGTCAGTGATGCCATCCAGCCATATCATCCTCTGGCGTCCCCTTCTCCTCTTGCCCTCAATCCCTCCCAGCATCAGAGTCTTTTCCAATGAGTCAACTCTTCCCATGAGGTGGCCAAAATACTGGAGTTTCAGCTTTAGCATCATTCCTTCTAAAGAAATTCCAGGGCTGATCTCCTTCAGAATGGACCGGTTGGATCTCCTTGCAGTCCAAGGGACTCTCAAGAGTCTTCTCCAACACCACAGTTCAAAAGCATCAATTCTTCGGCACTCAGCCTTCTTCACAGTCCAGCTCTCACATCCAAACATGACCACAGGAAAAACCATAGCCTTGACTAGACAAACCTTTGTTGGCAAAGTAATGTCTCTGCTTTTGAATATGCTATCTAGGTTGGTCATAACTTTCCTTCCAAGGAGTAAGCATCTTTTAATTTCATGGCTGCAGTCACCATCTGCAGTGATTTTGGAGCCCAGAAAAATAAAGTCTGACACAGTTTCCATTGTTTCCCCATCTATTTCCCATGAAGTGATGGGACCAGATGCCATGATCTTCGTTTTCTGAATGCTCAGCTTTAAGCCAACCTTTTCACTCTCCACTTTCACTTTCATCAAGAGGCTTTTGAGTTCCTCTTCACTTTCTGCCATAAGGGCGGTGTCATCTGCATATCTGAGGTTTCTCCCAGCAATCTTGATTCCAGCTTGTGCTTCTACCAGCCCAGCGTTTCTCATGATGTACTCTGCATGTAAGTTAAATAAACAGGGTACAATATACAGCCTTTACGTACTCCTTTTCCTGTTTGGAATCAGTCTGTTGTTCCATGTCCAGTTCTAACTGTTGCTTCCTGACCTGCATACAAATTTCTCAAGAGGCAGATCAGGTGGTCTGGTATTCCCATCTCTTTCAGAATTTTCCACAGTTTATTGTGATCCACACAGTCAAAGGCTATGGCATAGTCAATAAAGTAGAAATAGATGCTTCTCTGGAACTCTCTTGCTTTTTTGATGATCCAGTGGATGTTGGCAATTTGATCTCTGGTTCCTCTGCCTTTTCTAAAACCAGCTTGAACATCAGGAAGTTCACGGTTCATGTATTGCTGGAGCCTGGCTTGGAATATTTTGAACATTACTTTACTAGCGTGTGAGATGAGTGCAATTGTGCAGTAGTTTGAGCATTCTTTGGCATTGCCTTTCTTTGGGATTGGAATGAAACCTCACCTTTTCCAGTCCTGTGGCCACTGCTGAGTTTTCCAAATTTGCTGGCATATTGAGTGCAGCACTTTCACAGCATCATCTTTCAGGATTTGGAATAGCTCAACTGAAATTCCATCACTTACACTAGCTTTGTTCTTAGTGATGCTTTCTAAGGCCCACTTGACTTCACATTCCAGGATGTCTGGCTCTAGGTCAGTGATCACACCATTGTGATTTCTGGGTCATGAAGATCTTTTTTGTACAGTTCTTCTGTGTATTCTTGCCATTTCTTCTTAATAACTTCTGCTTCTGTTAGGTCCATATCATGCCTGACTATATAACCTCTCCCTATTCACTGCAGGGGGGCAGTGCACAGTTTTTGAGTGTCTAGCCTACTATGTTCCCCCTTTACCAGGAAAAATAATAAAACCACTCTTTCTTTCTCCTCCATTAAAAAAAAGAATATTTAGTTCTACATTTTATGAACCCTATATCCTGAACTGTCAGGCAGAGACCCAGACAGTATAATTTAATCATAAATAACACCCAGTATGCTCCCTTTAAAGAGTTGGTATTATCTGATCAATAATGCAAAACCTGTCTTAGATGATGAGGAGTTTGGTCTCTGTGACATCTCAGAAGCAAAAATAATTAAAGATGGTACTTAGTATATTAAGACAATTAAATAAGATTTCTTCTTAATTTTAAATATATACTTTAAAACAACCTCAAACATATCAGATCAGATCAGTCGCTCAGTCGTGTCCGACTCTTTGCGACCCCATGAACCGCAGCACGCCAGGCCTCCCTGTCCATCACCAGCTCCCGGAGGTCACCCAGACTCGCATCCATCAAGTCAGTGATGCCATCCAGCCATCTCATCCTCTGTCGTCCCCTTCTCCTCCTGCCCTCAATTCCTCCCAGCATCAGAGTCTTCTCCAATGAGTCAACTCTTCGCATGAGGTGGCCAAAATACTGGAGTTTCAGCTTTAGCATCATTCCTTCTAAAGAAATTTCAGGATTGATCTCCTTCAGAATGGACTGGTTGGATCTCCTTGCAGTCCAAGGGACTCTCAAGAGTCTTCTCCAACACCACAGTTCAAAAGCATCAATTCTTCGGCATTCAGCCTTCCTCACAGTCCAGCTCTCACATCCATACATGACCACAGGAAAGACCATAGCCTTGACTAGGCGAACCTTTGTTGGTAAAGTAATGTCTCTGCTTTTGAATATGCTATCTAGGTTGGTCATAACTTTCCTTCCAAGGAGCAAGCGTCTTTTAATTTCATGGCTGCAGTCACCATCTGCAGTGATTTTGGAGCCCAGAAAAACAAAGTCTGACACTGTTTCCACTGTTTCCCCATCTATTTCCCATGCAGTGATGGGACCAGATGCCATGATCTTCGTTTTCTGAATGTTGAGCTTTAAGCCAACCTTTTCACTCTCCACTTTCACTTTCATCAAGAGGCTTTTTAGCCCCTCTTCACTTTCTGCCATAAGAGTCGTGTCATCTGCATATCTGAGGTTATTGATATTTCTCCCGGCAATCTTGATTCCAACTTGTGTTTCTTCCAGTCCAGCATTTCTCATGATGTACTCTGCATATAAGTTAAATAAACATGGTGACAATATGCAGCCTTGACGTACTCCTTTTCCTATTTGGAACCAGTCTGTTGTTCCATGACCAGTTCTAACTGTTGCTTCCTGACCTGCATACAGATTTTTTAAGAGGCAGATCAGGTGGTCTGGTATTCCCATCTCTTTCAGAATTTTCCACAGTTTATTGTGATCCACACAGTCAAAGGCTTTGGCATAGTCAATAAAGCAGAAATAGATGTTTTTCTGGAACTCTCTTGCTTTTTCCATGATCCAGCGGATGTTGGCAATTTGATCTCTGGTTCCTCTGCCTTTTCTGAAACCAGCTTGAACATCAGGAAGTTCACGGTTCACATATTGCTGAAGCCTGGCTTGGAGAATTTTGAGCATTACTTTACTAGCGTGTGAGATGAGTGCAATTGTTCGGTAGTTTGAGCACTCCTTGGCATTGCCTTTCTTTGGGATTGGGATGAAAACTGACCTTTTCCAATCTTGTGGCCACTGCTGAGTTTTCCAAATTTGCTGGCATATTGAGTGTAGCACTTTCACAGCATCATCTTTCAGGACTTGGAATAGCTCCACTGGAATTCCATCACCTCCACTAGCTTTGTTCGTAGTGATGCTTTCTAAGGCCCATTTGACTTCACATTCCAAGATGTCTGGCTCTAGGTCAGTGATCACATCATCATGATTATCTGGGTCTTGAAGCTCTTTTTTGTACAGTTCTTCTGTGTATTCTTGCCACCTCTTCTTAATATCTTCTGCTTCTGTTAGGTCCACACCATCTCTGTCCTTTATTGTGCCCATCTTAGCATGAAATGTTCCTTTGGTATCTCTGATTTTCTTGAAGAGATCCCTAGTCTTTCCCATTCTGTTGTTTCCTCTATTTCTTTGCATTGATCACTGAAGAAGGCTTTCTTATCTCTTCTTGCTATTCTTTGGAACTCTGCATTTAAATGTTTATATCTTTCCTTTTCTCCTTTGCTTTTCGCTTCTCTTCTTTTCACAGCTATTTGTAAGGCCTCCCCAGACAGCCATTTTGCTTTTTTGCATTTCTTTTCCATGGGGATGGTCTTGATCCCTGTCTCCTGTACAATGTCACGAACCTCATTCCATAGTTCATCAGGCACTCTATCTATCACATCTAGGCCCTTAAATCTATTTCTCACTTCCACTGTATAATCATAAGGGATTTGATTTAGGTCATACCTGAATGGTCTAGTAGTTTTCTCTACTTTCTTCAATTTCAGTCTGAATTTGGCAATAAGGAGCTCATGGTCCGAGCCACAGTCAGCTCCTGGTCTTGTTTTTGCTGACTGTATAGAGCTTCTCCATCTTTGGCTGCAAAGAATATAATCGATCTGATTTCGGTGTTGACCATCTGGTGCTGTCCATGTATAGAGTCTTCTCTTGTGTTGTTGGAACATATACCTGAGGGCAAATAATTCATTAAAATTTGCAGTCTTCATAAAACTCACTACCACTTATACCCATTTTGGATATTCTTCATTTCAGTTCAGTTGTTCAGTCCTCTCTGACTCTTGGTACCCCATGGAATGCAACACGCCAGGCCTCCCTGTCCATCACCAACTCCCGGAGTTTACTCAAACTCATGTCCATTGAGTTGGTGATGCCCATCTAACCATCTCACCCTCTGTGGTCCCCTTCTCCTCCTACCGTCAATCTTTCCCAGCATCCTGGTCTTTTCCAGTGAGTCAGTTCTTCACATCAGGTGGCCAAAGTATTGAAGTTCCAGCTTCAACATCAGTCCTTCCAATGAACACCCAGGACTGATCTCTTTTAGGATGGACTGATTGGATCTCCTTGCAGTCCAATGGACTCTCAAGAGTCTTCTCCAACACCACAATTCAAAAGCATCAATTATTCAGTGATCAGCTTTCTTCATTGTCCAACTCTCACATCCATACATGACCACTGGAAAAACCATAGCCTTGACAAGACTTAGACCTTTGTTGGCAAAGTAATGTCTCTGCTTTTGAATATGCTATCTAGTTTGGTTATAACTTTCCTTCCAAGAAGTAAGCACCTTTTAATTTCATGGCCGCAGTCACAATCCGCAGTCATTTTGGAGCCCCCAAAATAAAGTCTGACACTGTTTCTACTGTTTCCCCATGTAGTTCCAATGAAGTAGTGGCAATGGATGCCATGATCTTCGTTTTCTAAATGTTGAGCTTTAAGCCAACTTTCTCACTCTCCTCTTTCACTTTCATCAAGAAGCTATTTAGTTCCTCTTCACTTTTTACCATAAGGGTGGTGTCATCTGCATATCTGAGGTTATTGATATTTCTCCCAGCAATCTTGATTCCAACTTGTGCTTCCTCTAGTCCAACGTTTCTCATGATGTCCTCTGCATATAAGTTAAATAAACAGGGTGACAGTACGCAGCCTTGACATACTCCTTTTCGTATTTGGAACCAGTCTGTTGTTCCATGTCCAGTTCTGACTGTTGCTTCCTGACCTGCATACAGATTTATCAAGAGGCAGGCAGGTGGTCTGGTATCTGGTATTCCCATCTCTTTCAGAATTTTCCACAGTTTATTGTGATCCACACAGTCGAAGGCTTTGACATAGTCAATAAAGCAGAAATAGATGTTTTTTGGAATTCTCTTGCTTTCTTGATGATCCAGCAGATGTTGGCAATTTGATCTCTGGTTCCTCTGCCTTTTCTAAAACCAGCTTGAACATCAGGAAGTCCACAGTTCACGTATTGCTAAAGCCTGGCTTGGAGAATTTTGTGCATTACTTTACTGGTGTGTGAGATGAGTGCAATTGTGCAGTGGCTTGAGCATTCTTTGGCATTGCCTTTCTTTGGGATCAGAATGAAAACTGACCTTTTCCAGTCCTGTGGCCACTGCTGAGTTTTCCAAATTTGCTGACATATGAAGTGGAACACTTTCACAGCATCCTCTTTTAAGATTTGAAATAGCTCAACTGAAATTCCATCACCTCCACTAGCTTTGTTTGTAGTGATGCTTCCTAAAGCCCACTTGACTTCACATTTCAGAATGTCTAGCTCTAGGTGAGTGATCACACCATCGTTATTATCTGGGTCTTGAAGATCTTTTCTGTACAGTTCTCTGTGTATTCTTGCCACCTCTTCTTAATATCTTCTGCTTCTGTTTGGTCCATACCATTTTTGTCCTTTATTGAGCCCATCTTTCCATGAATATTCCCTTGGTATCTCTAATTTTCTTGAAGAAATCTCTAGTCTTTCCCATTCTATTTTTTCCTCTATTTCTTTGCACTGATCACTGAAGAAGGCTTTCTTATCTTTCCTTGCTATTCTTGGGAACTCTGCATTCAAATGGATATAATTTCCTTTCCTCCTTTGCATTTCACTTCTCTTCTTTTCTCAAGTATTTGTAAGGCCTTCTCAGACAGCCATTTTGCCTTTTTGCTTTTCTTTTTCTTGGGGATGGTCTTGATCCCTGTCTCCTGCACAATGTCACGAACCTCTGTCCATAGTTCATCAGGCACTCTGTCTATCAGATCTTGTCTCTTAAATCTATTTCTCACTTCCACTGTATAATCCTAAGGGATTTGATTTAGGTCATACCTGAATGGTCTAGTGGTTTTCCCTACTTTCTTCAATTTCATTCTGAATTTGGCAATAGGGAGTTTATGATCTGAGCCACAGTCCGTTCCCAGTCTGGTTTTTGCTGACTGTATAGAGCTTCTCCACCTTTGGCTGCAAATAATATAATCAATCTGATTTCAGTGTTGGCCATCTGGTGAGTCCATGTGTAGAGTCTTCTCTTGTGTTGTTGGAAGAGGATATTTGCTATGACCAGTGCGTTCTCTTGGCAAAACTCTATTAGCCTTTGCCCTGCTTCATTCTGTACTGAGGCCAAATTTGCCTGTTACTCCAGGTGTTTCTTGACTTCCTACTTTTGCATTCAGTCCCCTATAATGAGAAGGGCATCTTATTGGGGTATTAGTTTAGTTCTAAATGCTCTTGTAGGTCTTCTTAGCAAGCCTTTAAAGGACCAAGTACAGATAATTTTGGAGGTTGCAGTTTTCTGGAAGTTAATAAGTAACTGTAAGAGAAGAGAGAAATCTTTATAGGATTCCAAATTGTATATGTAGATAACTACCTGATCTAGGAGGTGAAGCTTAGTTGCCTCCCCTTGTGTTGAGTGGTGACTGGATTTAGAATACAATATCAAAAGGGAAAAATAGTAACTTCACAGTGGACATACTTGGAAAGACTATTTTGACTTAGTGATTAAAATTAATATTACCAGAAATATCATTTGATGTTGTTGTTTAGTCGCTCAGTCGTGTCCGACTCTTTGTGACCCCGTGGACCGCAGCATGCCAGGTCTTCTTGTCCCTCACTATCTCCTGGAGACTGCCCAAACTCATGTGCATTGAATTAGTGATGCCATCCAACCATCTTGTTCTTTGTTGTTCCCTTCTCGTCCTGCCTTCAATCTTTCCCAGCATCAGGGTACTTTCTAATGAGTCAGCTCTTGGTATGAGGTGGCCAAAGTATTGGAGCTTCAGCATCAGTCTTTCCAATGAATATTCAGGATTGATTTCCTTTAGGATTGACTGGTTTGATCTCCTTGTAGTTCAAGGGACTCTCAAGAGTCTTCTCCAACACAGCAGTTCAGAAGCATCAATTCTTTGATGCTAAGCCTTCTTCATGGTCCAACTCTCACATCCGTACATTACTACTACAAAAACCATAATAGATATCATATACCCTCTGAAAAGATGAATACATGATATGGGATGAGAAGAGCACTTCTTACTATTCCTAATTACTCCAAAATGAACTTTTTTTTTTTTTAAAGTTCTCACATACAAATGCCAGTGTTAGGATTAAGCTGAATTCCTACTGAAAGTATTTCCCCCACTATACCTCAACGCAATTATTTCCTAATGCCCAGGAAAAAAAGTATGTACATACATACACTGGGGCTTCTCTGGTAGTTCAGAGGAGTAAGGAGTCTGCCTCCAATGTGGGAGACCTGGGTTTGATCCCTCAGTGGGAAAATCCCCTGGAGAAGGAAGTGACAACCCACTCCAGTATTCTTGTCTGGAGAATCCCCATGGGCAGAGGAGACTGGCGGGCTACAGGCCATAGGCTCGCAACGAGTCAAACATGACTGAGTGACTTCACTGACAGAAAAAATGGTTGTAGTTCTTCATATTTTAATTTGCATTCAACTTATTAAAATTACAATTTAAATCCGCTCTTAAATCTGCAAAGAGAAATTCTGATAAATGCACTTATAATTCTAATATTTTTGTTAAAGTGGAAAACATGCAATTTTTCCTTATTCTTTTTTTTAGGTTATTTATTTTATTTTATTTTTTAACTTTACAATATTGTATTGGTTTTGCCATATATCAAAATATTTCCCCTAAATATTTGGCATCACTTATAAATCTGATTAATTCAGTTTCCTGAGACATTTTAGATTGTGATTACAAATTTTAACACATCCAAATCCCTCCATCATTTCAAACATCTAACAAGAAAGGTTTATGAATCTTTAAAACATTTAACATTTAACCACTTTAAACATAAGAGGGCCCCAGGTGGCACTAGTGGTAAAAAAACCTCCTGCCGTTGCAGGAGACAGAAGAGTTGTGTGTTCGATTCCTGGGTTGGGAAGATCCCCTGGAGAAGGAAATGGCGACTCACTCGAGTATTCTTGCCTGAACAATCCCATGGATAGAGGAGCTTGGTGGGCTATAGTTCATTGGGTTACAAGAGTTGAACACGACTAAGCAACTAACACTTCTATAAACATAAGAAGTCTAAATTTCTAGAGTATTAAACTATCAAATAGTTAAACAAATATTGTATACAAACAACTTATCTTATAGTTATGAATTTAAAATCATAAGAACAAAATGTGCACCTTTTTATTATTTCATCTTAAAATCAAAATTCTAACACCAAATAAATAATCCTGAAAATCCCAAATTAAAACCCGTAAGTTTAATATCAATCACGTTTTCTTAAATATTTAAATTAAGATGACAAATTCAACATGACAGATTCTCTAATGTTAAATTATCTTCAACATTTACACAGTTAATGAACAAAACACACACAAGTTACCATGCAGGTTATAAAACCTATTCCTAAATTTAACATAAATACATGTCTTACTTCCTTATTTTCTCAATAATATGTAACATTTCTACTGCTATGAATGACATGGAGAGTCATTTGCTGACTACGTGGAAGAATGCAAAACAAGCTGGATTTACAATGTTAGTAAGCAAAGATACCAGCATATGGGATTCTGGGTTCATCTTTTACGATGATTTAGGCAGCATCTTTTTAATAATGGTGCTTTCTTACAAAAATGTAGCATTTCATGGTCTAAAAAGAATTGAGATTTGGTATCCCTATGCAAACTGAAGCAGAAGATATTAAGAAGAGGTGGCAAGAATACACAGAAGAACTGTACAAAAAAGGTTTTCATGACCAAGATAATCACAATGATGTGATCACTGACCTAGAGCCAGACATTCTGGAATGTGAAGTCAAGTGGGCCTTAGAAAGCATCACTACAAACAAAGCTAGTGAAGGTGAATTCGAGTTGAGCTCTTTCAAATTCTGAAAGATGATGCTGTGAAAGTGCTGCACTCGGTACGCCAGCAAATTTGGAAAACTCAGCAGTGGCCACAGGACTGGAAAAGGTCAGTTTTCATCCCAATCCCAAAGAAAGGCAATGCCAAAGAATGCTCAAACTACCACACAATTGCACTCATCTGAAAATGGCACCCCACCCCAGTACTTTTGCCTGGAAAATCCCATGGACAGAGGAGCCTGCGACTGAGCGACTTCACTTTCGCTTTTCACTTTCATACGTTGGAGAAGGAAATGGCAACCCACTCCAGTATTCTTGCCTGGAGAATCCCAGGGACAGGGGAGCCTGGTGGGCTTCTGTCTGTGGGGTCACACAGAGTCGGACACGAAGCGACTTAGCAGCAGCAGCAGACATGCCAGTAAAGTAATGCTCAAAATTCTCCACCCAGGCTTCAGCAATACATGAACTGTGAACTTCCTGATGTTCAAGCTGGTTTTAGAAAAGGCAGAGGAACCAGAGATCAAATTGCCAACGTCCACTGGATCATGGGAAAAGCAAGAGAGTTCCAGAAAAACATCTATTTCTGCTTTATTGACTATGCCAAAGCCTTTGACTGTGTGGATCACAACAAACTGTGGAAAATTCCGAAAGAGATGGGAATACCAGACCACCTGACCTGCCTCTTGGGAAATCTGTATGTAGGTCAGGAAGCAACAGTTAGAACTGGACATGGAACAACAGACTGGTTCCAAATAGGAAAAGGAGTATGTCAAGGCTATATATTGTCACCCTGCTTATTTAACTTACATGCATCATGAGAAACGCTGGGCTGGAAGAAGCGCAAGCTGGAATCAAGATTGCTGGGAGAAATATCAGTAACCTCAGATATGCAGATGACACCACCCTTATGGCAGAAAGTGAAGAGGAACTAAAAAACCTCTGGATGAAAGTGAAAATGGAGAGTGAAAAAGTTGACTTAACGCTCAACATTCAGAAAATGAAGATCATGGCATCCGGTCCCATCACTTCATGGGAAATAGATGGGGAAACAGTGGAAACAGTGTCAGACTTTATTTGGGGGGCTCCAAAATCACTACAGATGGTGACTGCAGCCATGAAATTAAAAGACGCTTAGTCCTTGGAAGCAAAGTTATGACCAACCTAGATAGCATATTGAAAAGCAGAGACATTACTTTGCCAACAAAGGTCCATCTAGTCAAGGCTATGGTTTTTCCAGTGGTCATGTATGGATGTAAGAGTTGGACTGTGAAGAAGGCTGAGCACCGAAGAATTGATGCTTTTGAACTGTGGTGTTGGAGAAGACTCTTGAGAGTCCCTTGGACTGCAAGGAGATCCAACCAGTCCATTCTGAAGGAGATCAGCCCTGGGATTTCTTTGGAAGGAATGATGCTAAAGCTGAAACTCCAGTACTTTGGCCACCTCATGCGAAGAGTTGATTCATTGGAAAAGACTCTGATTCTGGGAGGGATTGGGGGCAGGAGGAGAGGGGGATGACACATTATTAGATGGCTGGATGGCATCACTGACTCGATGGACGTGAGTCTGAGTGAACTCCGGGAGTTGGTGATGGACAGGGAGGCCTGGCGTGCTGCAGTTCATGGGGTCGCAGAGTCGGACATGACTGAGCGACTGGACTGAACTGAACTGAAGCAAAAAGAATTCTGATAAAAGAGTTGTAAAACTTTTAAAAATAGTTTGCTCTTTTCACTTGAATGTAGAGGTACATAGTTTTATTGACATCTTGCTTATATAAACTTGTGACTAACATATTGTCTAAACAGTAATCTAACCTTTAGTTGATCAGTGTCAATGATATAAAAATTTTATGGCATAGCACTAAATATTAAAAACATTTTCAGTCCTGGCATTGTATATTTGAATGTGTGTGTGTCTACTGTGGGGTCAGTCATATCTGACGCTGTGGCCCCATGGACTATATAGTCTCCCAGGCTTCTCTATCCATGGAATTTTCCAGATAAGAATGCTGAAGTCAGTTGCCATTTCCTACTCCAGGGGATCTTCCCAACCCAGGGATTGAACCCACGTATACTTGCATCCCTGCGTTGGCAGGTGGATTCTTTACTACGCCACCTAGGAAAAGTCCATATATTTGAATAGATTATTATCTAAATCTCTTTTATATAACATTCAAGTAAGTCATCAAAATGTATAAAAATAAATTGAGCAGGTTGACTAAGATTATTTATAAAACATATTTAGGCAATGCCAGACATTCAGCAGCATTGATGATCTTGAAAATTCTTGACCATATTAAGTACGATTGATTATATAGAAGAATATTTATGGTATGGATTAAAAACATTTGTAAAAACAGCTGATAAATTTTCTTAATTAGTAAAAGACAGTGCTAAATATATAAAAGGATTTGGTCCAGATGCTCTTTTATTTCTATTCCAGTAACAATGTACCTAGGGAGTCCGTGATGTATTTATCAGTATAACATTAATAGTGTTTTTGCCTGGAAGTCACTTATTTGGAACCCAAAATCTGTCAAACATAATTGAAAGATAAAAAAGACTTCTAAACAATCAAAACTGTTGGTACCAAGGAAGCATAAGCATTAACTCTAGTATATGCATGTATCTGTTCACATTCAAAAAAAGATTTCATGTATAATAATACTCAGAAATCACAGTGCATAAATTTGAGCAATTCATTTTGTTGTTGTTTTTCAGTTGCTTAGTTCAGTTCAGTCAGTTCAGTTGCTCGGTCATGTCTGATTCTTTGTGATCCCATTGAATGCAGCACGCCAGGCTTCCCTGTCCATCACCAACTACCAGAACTTGCTCAAACTCATGTCCATTGAGTTGGTGATGCCATCCAACCATCTCATCCTCTGTCGTCCACTTCTCCTTCTGCATTCAGTCTTTCCCAGCATCACTGTCTTTTCCAAACACAGGTCTTTGCATCAGGCAGCCAAATATTGGAGCTTCAGCTTTAGCATCAGTCCTTCCAATGAATATTCAGAGTTGATTTTCTTTACAATTGACTGATTTGGTCTCCTTGCTGTCTAAGGGACTCTCAGAAGTCTTCTCCAACACCACAGTTCAAAAGCATCAATTCTTTGGTGCTCAGCTTTCTTTATAGTCCAGCTCTCACATCCATACATGACTACTGGAAAAACCACAACTTTGACTAGATGGACCTTTGTTGGCAAAGTAATGTCTCTGCTTGTTAATCAACTGTCTAGGTTGCTCGTAGCTTTTCTTCCAAGGAGCAAGCGTCTTTTAATTTCATGGCTGCAGTCACCACCTGCAGAAATTTTGGAGCCCCCAAAAATAAAGTCTGTCACTGTTTTCATTGTTTCAGCATCTGTTTGTCATGAAGTGATGGAACTGAATGGCATGATCTTAGTTTTATGAATGTTGAGTTTTAAGCCAGGTTTTTCACACTCCTATTTCATCCTCATCAAGAGGCTCTTTGGTTCCTCTTCGCTTTTTGCCATATGGGTGGTGTCATCTGCATATCTGAGGTTATTGATATTTCTCCTGGCAATCTTGATTCCAGCTTGTGATTCATCCAGCCCAGCATTTCACATGATGTATTCTGCATATATGTTAAATAAGCAGGGTGACAATATACAGCCTTGACTTATTCCTTTCCCAATTTGGAACTAGTCCATTGTTCCATGTCTGGTTCTAACTGTTGGTTCTTGACCTGCATACAGATTTCTCAGGAGACAGGTAACATGGTTTGGTATTCCCATCTCTTGATGGATTTTCCAGTTTGCTGTGATCCACACACAGAGTTTAACATAGTAAATGAGGCAGAAATATATGTTTTCCTGCAATTCTCTTGATTTTTCTATAATCCAGTGGTTGTTGGCAATGTGATTTTTGATTCCTCTGCCTTCTCTGAATCCAGCTTGAGCATCTGGAAGTTCTCGATTCACATACTGTTGAAACATATCTTTAAGGATTTTGAGCATTACTTTGGTAGCACGTGAAATAAGTGCAATTGTGCAATAATTTGAAGATTCTTTGCCATTGCCTTTCTTGGGACTAGAATGAAAACTTACCTTTTCTAGTCCTGTGGCCACTGCTGAGTTTTCCATTTGCTGACATATTGAGCACAGCACTTAAACAGCATCATCTTTTAGGATTTTAAATAGCTCAACTCGAATTCCATTACCTCCACTAGCTTTGTTCATAGTGATGATTCCTAAGGCCCACGTGACTTCACATTCCAGGATGTCTGGCTCTCAGTGATTGATCACAGCATCAGATCTTTAAAAAAATATCCTCAAAGAATCCTAATACATCCTTAGATGCCAGAGTTTTGTAGCTTTGAGAAATACCAACCAATTGTCTATTTTTTGACACTTCACTCCAGCATACTAAATTAGAAGACTGCTAGATTTAAGTGCAATGTCAAGATCTCCTGGAGAAGGGAATGGCTATCCTCTTCCATATACTTATGTGGAGAATTACATGGATAGAGAAGCCTGGCGGGCTACAGTCCTTGGGGTTCAAAGAGTCGGACACAACTGTGTGACTAAGCACAGCACATCAGACAGAGGCTCATAAAATGCTTGATACCAGGAAGAAGTTTTCAAGTACAGTGACCTGGAACCATTTAGCCTATTAACATAAATTGTATGTTAGTACAAAAACTGACACTTGCAATGACCCTTTAGGATCAGTGCTTTGCAGTACATGACAGTAACCAGTACACTTTCAAGAGACTCATTCTGAGTCATTTCAGGACATTATTTAGAGAACATTATGCTCTGCATAGTATCTAACAAGACAAAGATCATATTCATTCTAAATGATTACAAGTTGTGTCATTAATCTCATTTTGAAGTTGGATAAACAAAGGTTTGTAAAGTTCATTGAAATCATAGTCTCATATATACATTATCTTACAGGCCTTCCTTGACCACTTACTCCTGAATAATCTTCTTCTGGTTACTTAACTTTTCTGAGTTGTTTGCTCATCTTCAAAATAAGCAAATAAAGAGAAAAGACTTTGAAATCAGACTCTCTGGATTATGAGTGTCTTCTCTGCATTTGCCAGCTGGGTTACGTTTACCAAGAAATTTAATCTCCTCTGCCTCAGTTTACTCAACCCTAAAAGGAGGATAAAGTAATCAGTGCCACCTGGGATTGAGTGAATATGTGTGAAGTGTTGAGAATAGTCGGGGAAAGCAATGGCACCCCACCCCAGTACTCTTGCCTGGAAAATCCCATGGATGGAGGACCCTGGTGGGCCGCAGTCCATGGGGTCGCTAAGAGTTGGACACGACTGAGTGACTTCACTTTTACTTTTCACTTTCCTGCATTGGAGAAGGAAATGACAACCCACTCCAGTGTTCTAGCCTGGAGAATCCCAGGGAGAGGGGACCCTGGTGGGCTGCCGTCTATGGGATCGCACAGAGTTGGACACGACTGAAGCGACTTAGCAGCAGCAGCAGCAGCTGAGAATAGTCATGAACACATTAGAAGGGCTACACAAATGTTCATGGTTGGTGCAGAGAGTTGGACATGACTTGGCACCTGAACAACAACTACGAAGTTTTGAGAGGATAGAATAGAATAGTGTGAATAGCACCTATTAGCATGTTGCCTGTTTCATGGCTCATAATTAAGGATCAATTAATATAACTAATGCGTTATTCACTACTATGGATTTAAAATGATGAATTAGGTATTTAGTCTAAGGGATTAAAGGGAGTTAAATAGCTTTCAGAATTCAAAAACTGTTTCAAAGTGTGTCTGCTCAGATGCAGCAGTGGTGAAAAGGGCACAGACTCAACATTAAATAGGTATGGGGTTTGGCTGAGCGCCAAAGAATTGATGCTTTTGAACTGTGGTGTTGGAGAAGACTCTTGAGAGTCCCTTGGACTGCAAGGAGATCCAACCAGTCCATTGTGAAGGAGATCAGCCCTGGGATTTCTTTGGAAGGAATGATGCTAAAGCTGAAACTCCAGTATTTTGGCCACCTCATGCGAAGAGTTGACTCATTGGAGAAGACTCTGATGCTGGGAGGGATTGGGGGCAGGAGGAGAAGGGGACGACAGAGGATGAGATGGCTGGATGGCATCACTGACTCAATGAATGTGAGTCTGAGTGACCTCCGAGGGCTGGTGATGGATAGGGAGGCCTGGCGTGCTACAGTTCATGGGGTCGCAAAGAGTCAGACACGACTGAGCGACTGATCTGATCTGATCTTGGCTTTACTGGCAATGATTTCTTTACAGGTAACCAGAAGCTAAAAGTATCCAAATTATCTCACTTTTCACCCTCTCCCACCCCCATTATCCCCTCTGGTAACCATTAGTTTGTTATCTCTGTCTGTGAATCTGTTCATTTTGTAAATAAGTTTATTTATGTCATTTCTTAGATTTCACATATGTGATATCATATAATGTTTGTCTTGATATATGTATTTTTTAAATTTTATTTTATTTTTTAACTTTATAATATTGTATTGATTTTGCCATATATCAAAATGAATCCGCCACAGGTATACATGTGTTCCCCATCCTGAACCCTCCTCCCCCCTGCCTCCCCATCCCATCCCTCTGGGTCGCCCCAGTGCACCAGACCCAAGCATCCAGTATTGTGCATCGAACCTGGACTGGTGACTTGTTTCATATATGATATTATACATGTTTCAATGCCATTCTCTCAAATCATCCCACCCTCTCCTTCTCCCAGAGTCCAAAAAACTTCTATACATCAGTGTCTTTTTTGCTGTCTCGTATACAAGGTTATTGTTACCATCTTTCTATATTCCATATATATGCGTTAGTATACTGTATTTGTGTTTTTCTTTCTGGCTTACTTCACTCTTTATAATAGGCTCCAGTTTCATCCACCTCATTAGAACTGATTCAAATGTATTCTTTTTAATGGCTGAGTAATACTACATTGTGTATATGTACCACTGCTTTCTTATCCATTCATCTGCAGATGGACATCTAGGTTGCTTCCAAGTCCTGGCTATTGTAAACAGTGCTGCTATGAACATTGGGGTACACGTGTGTCTTTCAATTCTGGTTTCCTCAGTGTGTATGCCCAGCAGTGGGATTGCTGGATCATAAGGCAGTTCTTTTTTTTTTTTTTTCATTGTGCAGAAGCTTTTAATTTTATTTATTTATTTATTTTTTGTAGGGGAAAATGGACAAAGGAAAGGATCAATGAGGGTGGGAGGGAAATGGGAAGAAAGAAGGGGAGTGATGGTGGGGAGGAGTATATGTAATTTCTTAACCAATGGCTTTCTGTTTTTAATCACAAAGAACACTTAAAAAAAATGATGTTGAATTCATCTTATATTAGGAGGTTTGTTCTCGAAATGAAAAGTTCAGGAAACAAAAAGTCCAGTTTGGGTGTCCTCATCTTTAGGCACATCTTGGTATTTTGTATTGGTAAGTCTATCTTTACCACAATATATTATTTAGGACAGGATCACATTTGTCACCTCTTCCTCCCTACTACCCAAAGTGGTACCAAACCCATAAAATAGTCAATAAACCTTTACAGAGTGAACAAATAAGTCTTTTTTTTTTTTTTAAACTCTCCTGAGTGAACTGAATTTTTTGAGGCTCATAAGTAAACATGTTTTCCTCTTTACTTTGTCTATTACAGCCAGATTATATGAGTGGGGTATTAAAGTCTCCCACTATTATTGTATTGCTGCATATTTCTTCTATCATATTAATTAATGTTTGTCTTAGATATATCAATGCTCCAATGTTGGGTGCATATATAATTGTTATAACTTCTTTTTGGATTGTTCCTTTAAGTCATTATGTGTAACCTTCATTTTCTCCTTTTCAAGATCTTTAAAGTCAATTTTATCTGATATAAGTATTGCTACTCCTGTTTTCTTATGGTCCATATTTGCATAGAAAATCTTTTTCCAGGCCTTCATTTTCAGTCAGTATATATCCCGTATTTTAAGGTGGTTCTCATTGTAGACAACATATACAGGGGTCTAGTTTTTGTATCCATTTGACCCATTTTAGTCTTTTGGTTGTCTCTTGTAAACAAGGTATGTAGGGGTCTTGTTTTTGTATCGATTCGGCCAGTCTTTGTCTGTTGATTAGGGCATTCAGCCCATAAACGTTTAAAGCAATTATTGATACATAAGATTTACTTTATTGTTTTGGGTCCGAATTTATACACCCTTTTAGTGATTCCTATCTAGAGAATGTCCTTTAGTTTTTGTTGGAGAAATGGTTTAGTGGTGCAAAATTCTCTCAACTTTTGCTTATCTGTGAAGCTTTTGATTTCTCCTTCATATTTGAATGAGATCCTTGCTGGATACAATAATCTAGGCTGTAAGTTATTTTCTTTCATCACTTTAATTACGTCTTGCCATTCCCTGCTGGCTTGGAGAGTTTCTATTGAAAGATCAGCTGTTATCCTTATGGGAATTCCCTTGTGAGTTATTTGATGTTTTTCCCTTGCTGTTTTTAATATTTGTTCTTTATATTTAATCTTTGTTAATTTGATTAATATATGTCTTGGGGTGTTTTGCCTTGGGTTTATCCTGTTAGGGACTCTCTGGATTTCTTGAACTTGAGTGGTAATTTCCTTCTCCATTTTAGGGAAGTTTTCAACTATTATCTCCTCAAGTATTTCCTCATGGTCTTTCTTTTTATCTTCTTCTTCTGGAACTCCTATGATTCGAATGTTGTAGCGTTTGATGTTATCCTGGAGGTTTCTGAAATTGTCCTCATTTCTTTTGATACGTTTTTCTTTTTTCTCGTCTGATTCATTTATTTCTAGGATTCTATCTTCATCTGGTCCCATCACTGCATGGGAAATAGATGGGGAAACAGTGGAAACAGTGTCAGACTTTGTTTTTCTGGGCTCCAAAATCACTGCAGATTGTGACTGCAGCCATGAAATTAAAAGACGCTTGCTCCTTGGAAGGAAAGTTATGACCAACCTAGATAGCATATTCAAAAGCAGAGACATTACTTTGCCAACAAAAGTTCGCCTAGTCAAGGCTATGGTCTTTCCTGTGGTCATGTATGGATGTGAGAGCTGGACTGTGAAGAAGGCTGAGTGCCGAAGAATTGATGCCTTTGAACTGTGGTGTTGGAGAAGACTCTTGAGAGTCCCTTGGACTGCAAGAAGATCCAACCAGTCCATTCTGAAGGAGATCAATCCTGGAATTTCTTTAGAAGGAATGATGCTAAAGCTGAAACTCCAGTATTTTGGCCACCTCATGCGAAGAGTTGACTCATTGGAGAAGACTCTGATGCTGGGAGGGATTGAGGGTAGGAGGAGAAGGGGACGACAGAGGATGAGATGGCTGGATGGCATCACTGACTCGATGGATGTGAGTCTGGGTGACCTCCGGGAGCTGGTGATGGACAGGGAGGCCTGGCGTGCTGCGGTTCATGGGGTCGCAAAGAGTCGGACACGACTGAGCGACTGATCTGATCTGATCTGATCTTCTAATTAACTAATCCTATCTGCTGCCTCTGTTATTCTACTATTTGTTGCCTCCAGGGTGTTTTGGATCTCATTTATTGCATTATTCATTATGTGTTGACTCTTTTTTATTTCTTCTAGGTCCTTGTTAAACCTTTCTTGCATCTTCACAATCCTTGTCTCCAGACTCTTTAATTGTGATTCTATTTTGATTTTGAGATTTTGAATTAATTTCGCTATCATTATTTGGAATTCTTTATCAGGTAGATTCCCTATCTCTTCCTCTTTGGTTTGGTTTGGTGGGCATCTATCCTGTTTCTTTAGCTGGTGGGTATTCTTTTGTCTCTTCATTTTGTTAAAATTGCCAAATTTAGAGTGTCCTTACTATATTCTGGTAGTTTGTTGAATTCTCTTTATTGAGGCGGTTTACAGGTCTTTTCAATATCTGATCTCTGCCTTGTTACAGAGGGGGCGGAGATGAACACCCAAATCTAAACCGGCCACGTTCAGGCACTCAGATAATCCTCAGAAGCACAGACTTGGTTGAGTCTGTGTTGTATGCCCTTCCCAGATCCGAGTAGCGCAGGTGATGAAATGTTCAGCGAGCGCAGGTGCTGCGACTTATCGCCTCTCCGCCGCTCAGTTTTCTGGGTATACAAACAGCGTACTTTCTCAGGCAGATGTTGACCATGCAGAGCCCCAAGAAGCGTGAGTCAGCACAGAAACCTACTCACAGTTCCATTAGACAGTGTCTCTCTAGGGATATAATTGCCCACTTCCGGCCCTGGCTGCCTGTAACCGGAGTGGGACGGCCTGCAGCCGGCCAACTCTGTGCAGCCCTTTGTTCCGTAGGTAGTCCTGGTGGTGTCTTAAGTTAGGGCTGGCTTTTGATGTAGTGAGGTAGCTCCTGATGAACTATGGAATGAGGTTCGTGACATTGTACAGGAGACAGGGATCAAGACCATCCCCATGGAAAAGAAATGCAAAAAAGCAAAATGGCTGTCTGGGGAGGCCTTACAAATAGCTGTGAAAAGAAGAGAAGCGAAAAGCAAAGGAGAAAAGGAAAGATATAAACATTTAAATGCAGAGTTCCAAAGAATAGCAAGAAGAGATAAGAAAGCCTTCTTCAGTGATCAATGCAAAGAAATAGAGGAAAACAACAGAATGGGAAAGACTAGGGATCTCTTCAAGAAAATCAGAGATACCAAAGGAACATTTCATGCAAAGATGGGCACAATAAAGGACAGAGATGGTGTGGACCTAACAGAAGCAGAAGATATTAAGAAGAGGTGGCAAGAATACACAGAAGAACTGTACAAAAAAGAGCTTCAAGACCCAGATAATCATGATGATGTGATCACTGACCTAGAGCCAGACATCTTGGAATGTGAAATCAAATGGGCCTTAGAAAGCATCACTACGAACAAAGCTAGTGGAGGTGATGGAATTCCAGTGGAGCTATTCCAAGTCCTGAATGATGATGCTGTGAAAGTGCTACACTCAATATGCCAGCAAATTTGGAAAACTCAGCAGTGGCCACAAGATTGGAAAAGGTCAGTTTTCATCCCAATCCCAAAGAAAGGCAATGCCAAGGAGTGCTCAAACTACCGCACAATTGCACTCATCTCACACGCTAGTAAAGTAATGCTCAAAATTCTCCAAGCCAGGCTTCAGCAATATGTGAACCGTGAACTTCCTGATGTTCCAGCTGGTTTTAGAAAAGGCAGAGGAACCAGAGATCAAATTGCCAACATCCGCTGGATCATGGAAAAAGCAAGAGAGTTCCAGAAAAACATCTATTTCTGCTTTATTGACTATGCCAAAGCCTTTGACTGTGTGGATCACAATAAACTATGGAAAATTCTGAAAGAGATGGGAATACCAGACCACCTGATCTGCCTCTTAAGAAATCTGTATGCAGGTCAGGAAGCACCAGTTAGAACTGGTCATGGAACAACAGACTGGTTCCAAATAGAAAAAGGAGTACGTCAAGGCTGCATATTGTCACCATGTTTATTTAACTTATATGCAGAGTACATCATGAGAAATGCTGGACTGGAAGAAACACAAGTTGGAATCAAGATTGCCGGGAGAAATATCAATAACCTCAGATATGCAGATGACACGACTCTTATGGCAGAAAGTGAAGAGGGGCCAAAAAGCCTCTTGATGAAAGTGAAAGTGGAGAGTGAAAAGGTTGGCTTAAAGCTCAACATTCAGAAAACGAAGATCATGGCATCTGGTCCCATCACTGCATGGGAAATAGATGGGGAAACAGTGGAAACAGTGTCAGACTTTGTTTTTCTGGGCTCCAAAATCACTGCAGATGGTGACTGCAGCCATGAAATTAAAAGACGCTTGCTCCTTGGAAGGAAAGTTATGACCAACCTAGATAGCATATTCAAAAGCAGAGACATTACTTTGCCAACAAAGGTTCGCCTAGTCAAGGCTATGGTCTTTCCTGTGGTCATGTATGGATGTGAGAGCTGGACTGTGAAGAAGGCTGAGTGCCGAAGAATTGATGCTTTTGAACTGTGGTGTTGGAGAAGACTCTTGAGAGTCCCTTGGACTGCAAGAAGATCCAACCAGTCCATTCTGAAGGAGATCAATCCTGGAATTTCTTTAGAAGGAATGATGCTAAAGCTGAAACTCCAGTATTTTGGCCACCTCATGCGAAGAGTTGACTCATTGGAGAAGACTCTGATGCTGGGAGGGATTGAGGGCAGGAGGAGAAGGGGACGACAGAGGATGAGATGACTGGATGGCATCACTGACTCGATGGATGCGAGTCTGGGTGACCTCCGGGAGCTGGTGATGGGCAGGGAGGCCTGGCGTGCTGCGGTTCATGGGGTCGCAAAGAGTCGGACACGACTGAGCGACTGATCTGATCTGATCTGATCTTTGATGTAGTAGATAACTGACGGTCTGGTTATTTTGCTCAGATAGCGCCCGAGATAGCCAGGCCAAATCCTTTCTCAAACCAATGCAGGCCTCGCCGCTCCTCCCAGCCCAGCCCCTGCTTGCCAATAGCAAATGCTGGTGTCCGCGCCACTTCTCCGCAAAAGGAGTTACCGCAGGGCTCGTTTTCTCCTTTTGAAGACAATGAGCTGTCTTTCTAAGTGCCTGATGTCCTCTGCCGGCATTCAGAAGTTGTTTTATCGAGTTTATTCAGCATTCAAATGTTCTTTTAATGGATTTGTGGAGAAGAAAGTATTCTCCCCGTCTTACTCGTCCGCCATCTTAGCTCCTCCTCCCATAAGGCAGTTCTATTTCCAGTTTTTTAAGATATCCCCACACTGTTCTCCATAGTGGCTGTACTAGTTTGCATTTCCACCAACAGTGTAAGAGGGTTCCCTTTTCTCCACACCCTCTCCAGCATTTATTGCTTGTAAACTTTTGGATCGCAGCCATTCTGACTGATGTGAAATGGTACCTCAGAGTGGTTTGGATTTGCATTTCTCTGGTAATGAGTGATGTTGAGCATCTTTTCATGTGTTTGTTAGCCATCTGTATGTCTTCTTTGGAGATATGTCTTTTTAGTTCTTTGGCCCATTTTTTGATTGGGTCATTTGTTTTTTTTTTTTTTTTTTGGAATTGAGCTGCAGGAGTTGCTTGTATATTTTTGAGATTAGTTGTTTGTCTGTTGCTTCATTTGCTATTATTTTCTCCCATTTTGAAGGCTGGCTTTTCACCTAGCTTATAGTTTCCTTTGTTGTGCAGAAGCTTTTAAGTTTAATCAGGTCCCATTTGTTAATTTTTGCTTTTATTTCCAATATTGGAGATGGGTCATAGAGGATTCTGCTGTGATGTATGTCGGAGAGTGTTTTGTCTATGTTCTCCTCTAGGAGTTTTATAGTTTCTGGTCTTACATTTAGATCTTTAATCCATTTTGAGTTTATTTTTGTGTATGGTTTAGAAAGTGCTCTAGTTTCATTCTTTTACAAGTGGTTGACCAGTTTTCCAGCACCACTTGTTAAAGAGATTGTCTTTAATCCATTGTATATTCTTGCCTCCTTTATCAAAGATAAGGTGTCCATATGTGCGTGGGTTTATCTCTGGGCTTTCTATTTTGTTCCATTGATCTATATTTCTGTCTTTGTGCCAGTACCATACTGTCTTGAATATTTGTCTTTATATATTTTACTTACTTCACTTAGTATGATAATGTTTAGCTCCATCCATGTTTATACAGATGCCATTATTTCTTTTTTTATGGTTGAGTAAGAGGAGATTGGAAATAATATATACACACTACTATATATCAAACAGAAACAACAAGGTTTGTTTCTCTAGCAGAGAGTAGGTACTTCAACAATGTTTTTTCCTACTCTTTCCTGTTAAAATTTTTTTTTGACTTTTGGCACTGATTTCCCTACCATACAAAATACATCTTTGAATTTTATCAACTTAATAACAAGTTCCGCTTATAGGAGAAATGAAATTAAATTCCAGTATGTGTTTTCTGCTTTTTGTAGTTTTCAACTATCATCTTCAAATTGCCTGTTATTTTCCAGATTAAGTGAGTGAATATATCATATTGTGCGTATAGATTAAAAGGGTTTTATTTAATGAACATTCATCATTTTAAGGGCTTCCCTTGTGGCTCAGCTGTTAAAGAATCTCCCTGCACTGTGGGAGACCTGGGTTTGATCCCTGGGTTGAGAAATTCCCCTGGAGAGGGGAAAGGCTACCCATTCCAGTATTCTGGCCTAGAGAATTTCATGGACTGTATAGTCCATGGAGTCACAAAGAGTTGGACACGGCTGGGTGACTTTCACTCACTCACTCATCATTTAAAAAAATTCCTTAGAATGATTTTGAGACATTGATAATTTTTAAATTTTTCTAACAGTTCATATAATGTGGTAAAGATAAGATATGGGTTAATAGCACTGACACCAAAAGAGAGGTGGGGGGAGAGAAACATTGGCAGCTGGTGTGATGAGTAAGTGATTTATAGTCATGATGAACTGAATCTCTTCCAAAAGATGTATATACTAGAAAAGTGGTTTAAATGTCACCTGTCTTGCTAAATAGTAAATACTTAAAAAATTAAAATGGGAAAGAGAAACTGTTGTGAGTCTTTAATTTTCTCTACTTTGGGACAATGACATTGCTAGAGAACACCAGATGGCCTCTCAGTCTCTGAATGCTGCTTTCTCCCAGTGCTACTCAACTAGGACCTGTCTTTACCCGCCAGTGTATTTCACCCCAGAACCATTAACTCTGGGGTGAAATACCTATGCTAGTAGTCATAGCAGCAGCCTGGAAATCCTTGTGAAGCATGGGAAGGGAACTGGAACCTAATCAGGCTTCAGGGAAGGGGTTTACCAGCCATCTGCCATTTTGTCTGGTTGCCTTTTATGGACCAGGCAGAGCGCTCAACATCACTATGTTAAATTGCCCAAGATAGGCCATTCTTTGTACTTTTATTCAAAGTCATTAGCTGAAAGAACACGAAATGATCTAAATTTAAAACTGCATCTACTTAACCTCAATTTTAAGACTCTATAAATGACATTAAAAATATTTTTGGCATAAAAATTATAATTTTAAAATTTGATCTGTTCTCCTATCTGTTATACGTTTATTTTATAAATGATATTGTAAAAACAGTGTCTTCATCTGAAAGGAATCTTAACAGTAGTTTTGATTGATCCATGAAATTAACAAAAAAGAGCTTCATGACCCAGATAATCATGATGGTGTGATCAATGACCTAGAGCCAGACATCCTGGAATGTGAAGTCAAGTGGGCCTTAGAAAGCATCACTACGAACAAAGCTAGTGGAGGTGATGGAATTCCAGTGGAGCTATTCCAAGTCCTGAAAGATGATGCTGTGAAAGTGCTACACTCAATATGCCAGCAAATTTGGAAAACTCAGCAGTGGCCACAAGATTGGAAAAGATCAGTTTTCATCCCAATCCCAAAGAAAGGCAATGCCAAAGAGTGCTCAAACTACCACACAATTGCACTCATCTCACACGCTAGTAAAGTAGTGCTCAAAATTCTCCAAGCCAGGCTTCAGCAATATGTGAACCATGAACTTCCTGATGTTCAAGCTGGATTTAGGAAAGGCAGAGGAACCAGAGATCAAATTGCCAACATCCGCTGGATCATGGAAAAAGCAAGAGAGTTCCAGAAAAACATCTATTTCTGCTTTATTGACTATGCCAAAGCCTTTGACTGTGTGGATCACAATAAACTGTGGAACATTCTGAAAGAGATGGGAATACCAGACCACCTGATCTGCCTCTTGAGAAATCTGTATGCAGGTCAGGAAGCAACAGTTAGAACTGGTCATGGAACAACAGACTGGTTCCAAATAGAAAAAGGAGTACGTCAAGGCTGTATATTGTCACCATGTTTATTTAACTTATATGCAGAGTACATCATGAGAAATGCTGGACTGGAAGAAACACAAGCTGGAATCAAGATTGCCAGGAGAAATATCAATAACCTCAGATATGCAGATGATACCACCCTTATAGCAGAGTGAAGAGGAACTAAAAAGCCTCTTGATGAAAGTGAAAGTGGAGAGTGAAAAGGTTGGCTTAAAGCTCAACATTCAGAAAATGAAGATCATGGCATCTGGTCCCATCACTACATGGGAAATAGATGGAGAAACAGTGGAAACAGTGTCAGACTTTATTCTTCTGGGCTCCAAAATCACTGCAGATGGTGACTGCAGCCATGAAATTAAAAGACGCTTACTCCTTGGAAGGAAAATTATGACCAACCTAGATAGCATATTCAAAAGCAGAGACATCACTTTGCCAACAAAGGTTCGCCTAGTCAAGGCTATGGTCTTTCCTGTGGTCATGTATGGATGTGAGAGCTGGACTGTGAAGAAGGCTGAGCACCGAAGAATTGATGCTTTTGAACTGTGGTGTTGGAGAAGACTCTTGAGAGTCCCTTGGACTGCAAGGAGATCCAACCAGTCCATTCTGAAGGAGATCAGCCCTGGGATTCCTTTGGAAGGAATGATACTAAAGCTGAAACTCCAGTATTTTGGCCACCTCATGCAAAGAGTTGACTCATTGGAGAAGACTCTGATGCTGGGAGGGATTGAGGGCAGGAGGAGAAGGGGATGACAGAGGATGAGATGGCTGGATGGCATCACTGACTCGATGAATGTGAGTCTGAGTGACCTCCGAGAGCTGGTGATGGATAGGGAGGCCTGGCGTGCTGCAGTTCATGGGGTCACAAAGAGTCGAACAGAACTGAGCGACTGATCTGATTTGATCTGATGTCTAAATTAGTTTGTCTGCACTGGTTCATATTATTGGTGAATGTTTCAGTTCAATTCAGTTCAGTTCAGTTCAATCGCTCAGTCGTGTCTGACTCTTTGCAACCCCATCAATTGCCGCACGCCAGGCCTCCCTATCCATCTCCATCTCCCAGAGTTCACTCAGACTCTCGTCCATCGAGTCAGTGATGCCATCCAGCCATGTCATTCTCTGTCGTCCCCTTCTCCTCCTACCCCCAATCACTCCCAGCATCAGAGTCTTTTCCAATGATTCAACTCTTCGCATGAGGTGGCCAAAGTACTGGAATTTCAACTTCAGCATCATTCCCTCCAAAGAAATCCCAGCGCTGATCTCCTTCAGAATGGACTGGTTGGATCTCCTTGGTGAATGTTTACTACTATTTTAATTAAGCAAAGGATTTATTTTGTGTCTTTAGATATCTGAGTTCTTATTTCTATAGCAACTAATATTGAATGCTTGCTAAGGTGGATTTTAATTAAAACTATTTAAGTGCTGTGGTCATGTATGGATGTGAGAGATGGACTGTGAAGAAGGCTGAGCGCCGAAGAATTGATGCTTTTGAACTGTGGTGTTGGAGAAGACTCTTGAGAGTCCCTTGGACTGCAAGAAGATCCAACCAGTCCATTCTGAAGGAGATCAATCCTGGAATTTCTTTGGAAGGAATGATGCTAAAGCTGAAACTCCAGTATTTTGGCCACCTCACGCGAAGAGTTGACTCATTGGAGAAGACTCTGATGCTGGGAGGGATTGAGGGCAGGAGGAGAAGGGGATGAATAGAGGATGAAATGGCTGGATGGAATCACTGACTCGATGGATGTGAGTCTGAGTGACCTCCGAGATCAGCTGATGGACAGGGAGGCCTGGCGTGCTGCAGTTCATGGGGTCGCAAAGAGTCGGACACGACTGAGGGACTGATCTGATCTGATCTGAAGTGCATCATAGCTCAGCTGTAAGAGGAGACCTTGTGTTTGCAGTGCTGCTGAAATTGATGAAGGCTACATGTTTTCGTCCAATAAAGAAAATTTAAATTCTCTAAAATTTAATTAAACTGAAGTTTCAACTTTAAAATTTTAATATTTTATTAAGTTTTATAAGTCATTAATATGTTTTTCAAACTTTTCCTCAAATTGAAAACAATTTTACTTTTTCTGATTAAATAATTCAATGTACTATTATTGACATAAAATTATGAATACTGTTGTTGTTGTTTAGGCACTGAGTTGTGTCCAACAGTTTGCAACCATGTGGACTGTAGCCCACCAGGCGCCTCTGTCTATAGGATTTCCCAGGCAAGGGTACTGGAGTGGGTTACCATTTCCTTCTCCACGGGATCTTCCTGACTCAGGAATCAAACTCAAGTCTGCTGCATTGACAGATGGATTCTTTACCACTGGTCCATCAAGGAAGCCATGGGATGTATAAACAAGAATACAAAAGTCCTCTAAAATCCACCTCCAGACAAATAACCATTGTTAATCAGTCTAACTGGCTTTGTGTTTAGGTGATTTATTTTTACTAGTTAAGTGCCTTCCTTTAGTATGTGCACTATTTGGGGATTTTTTTTTTTTTTTTTTTTATAATTCTTCCATGTTAAATAACTTTCAATTAAGAGATCACATCACTTTAAATAACTTTTTCAATTAAGTGATCACATATCTGTTCAGTTGTCAGACAGAAACATTGATTCAGTTTTGTTTGAAAGTAAAAACTGAAAACGGTTTTTAATTTCTTAGTGGATATAGTGACCCCATGAAAATATTAGTCTTTTTGAGCTCATTCATTCTTACCAGCCCTATGAAGATATCTTAACTCAGTAGTACTTAATATGGCCTATAGAACCCCTTGTGATCTGATGGTGCCCATTTTTCCAGCCTCAATTCCTGTTACCTCCTGTTTCTTGCCCCCACCCCCAGCACCTCACCACCAAATACATACTTAAAGCCTCTTGCAGAAGCAAGTTTGCTTTATGCAGTCTTCATATTCTTTTAAACTCCTGCACTTCTCATTTCTTCTCTTCCAGTCTATCTTAACCACACCATCCCAAAACTCTTAGTAGTACCTCTTCTTGGAAATTTTTGCTGTCTATTCCAAATCAACTTTCTGATGCAAATACTTTTTTGTAACCTGTTTATTATACTTATCTGGTATGTTACACTTGGATTAAATGTCTGTCCCCCTCAACATTATAAGCCCTGCACAGATTAAGTGCTCTATGATTAGCTGGTGAATGAATGGATTGATAGATCAGTGTATGAATGATGAGGGATAGAATAGATGGATGAAAAAAGTTGATGAATATATACTGGATGCATAGTTGAATGGGTGTAAGCAAGACAGAGTGGGACTCTTGGAGAAAAAGGAACTCTGTTTATTCTAAAGTAAAACCAAAGATTATGCTCTCTAAATGAGAGGAATATGTAGAAATATGCATCACAGCCACATATTTAATATCAGAGAAATGATCAACACTGATATTGATTTTATGCACTGGAAAAAAAATTTTAAAGAAGAAAAAATTATTCTAATTATAGTCATATGAACTATTTATACTTGTGTATAAGTATCATTCATGAGAAAATTATTATATGCATCATTATTATGTGTTAATTATTTTGTATATTTACTAGAATTAAAGACAACATATTTGTGTGTCTGGTACTTAAAATTTCCACTATGTTATCACTGTATTATATTATGTTATTATTATTATTGGTGAATATTCTTTACATTCTCCTTAATGGGGTACTTGGGTTTTTATAATTAATAATGATCTTTAGCCAACTCAGAGACTTAAAATATCAAGAGCCTTGCATTTAGCATACTCCTTTTATTACTCTGAATGTTAGGGCAGTGATGACATCTTCCTTAAAATGTCTAGTGAAATAGAATTTTCTAATGGAATTTTGTATACTTAAGATAGAAAAAAAAAAAAGCATAAAGAATGTAAGAGCATAACCAACACACTTTTCTACAAGTGTGGATCATTGATTAATACCTCACTAGGTAAGGTGTCAGTCACTGGGGACATAAACATATCAGGTATGGTGCTTAACTTCTAGGTGCTCACAGTCACAAGGAGAATTTAGACAAAGTAAATTACAAACAAGATGAGCTAAAAATAAAATAAGTGAAAGAATCCAAATTAAAATACAGTATAATAAGAACTCTGTGAAAGATGAATACAGATCTTTATCAGATGGGATAATTGTCCACTCAGAATTGTGGAATGGTGGAGCCTGAAGATCATCTTACATCTTTTCGTCCTAGACTCTCATTTTAAAATATAGAAAATGAGGCCCAGATATATAAAATCGAGGTTTTAGCGCATACTGATGCTTTTCCTATAGACACAGAGAGAATGGGTAGGAATAAATTGGCTCATGTCATAAAGCTAAATCACTAGTTTACTAATAACCAGTAGTAAGATTAAGGTAGTATGTTATTGCAGCATGGTTCATTTCTTCAATAACACTTTAGTTTTTGCTGAAGTAAGTGAAGGTGTTAGTCACTCAGTCATGTCCAATTCTTTGCGCCCCATGGACTGTAGCCTGCCAGACTTCTCTGTCCATGGAATTCTCGAGGCAAGAATGCTGAAATGGGTTACCATTTCCTACTCCTTTAGTTTTTACTAGAAAAAAATTAATGTACTATGGAAGATGAATTTATTTTTAATTTAAAAATATGAAATCACTACCTATCTAGGTAGTGCTAGGCTGGCTGGTATTACTACTAAGATATGATAGGTAGCTTATCACCTTCTTTTTTTCTTGAAGACCATTTCCATTTACCTTTTTTAAACGTTCTTTTGATTTATATAAATACAATATTTTTATTCATTCTTCTGAGTTACAATTATTTGCCTGTTGAAGTTATTCATATAAGTAATGTTGCTTACTAATAACTCAGGGAAATTCAAATTATATTTTTAAAAATGAAGTTTGGATATTTGAAAGCTTAATTTAACAGCTATTTCTCAGACAAGATATTTCCTTACTCTGCATTGTTTTACCTACTAAGGTAACTGGTCAGTCTCTTACAAGGGAACTGTCCCCCTTGATCTGAAATTGTAAAAAGATTTTGTGTAAGAAACAAGACATGGAATATACTTAATATGCCCCAAAGTAAGTACTGACATTAAATTTTCTGTGACAGAGTTAATTTTTATTTTCTATGGTCCTCTTTAACCTTACAAATTTTTCATTTATCAAAATAATAAATATCACAAGTAAACATTGCCATTTAACAGTGCTAGACACACCAAGTAATGTACTAAGAAAATCAAAACAATTTATTTTCTAGTCTCAGATATAAAGGAGGAAATGCCCCAGGTTTTTATGTCATCAATATAATTAATAAACCATGGTATATTTTAGGTGTACTTTTCTTTGATCACTACAAATACTACCAGAATTCTTTTATTAATACAGCTTTAAAAAATGTTTACACTTATCTGTTGTTGGTAGCCAGTTTCTTAATTTTTATTTTACTTGTAATAAAATGGAAACCAGCTGACTACCTATTAATTTACAAAGGACTTGGTTGACTGTTTATAAAAATTAAAGCTCATAGAGAAAAAGTAAGTTGTTTTATAATTTTTGAACAGTTTAAATAGCCTAATACAAATATTTGGATTAAGAATTAGAATATCATTTATGAATTTCCCAGGTGACACTATTGATAAAGAACCTGCCTGCCAATGCAGGAGACCTAAGAGACGGGTTCCATCCCTGGGTGGGCAAGGTCACTTTGAAGAGAGTACATGGCAGACTACTCCAATATTCTTGCCTGGAGAATCCCCTGAACAGAGGAGCCTGGTGGGCTACAGTCCAAAGGATCACAAAGAGTCAGACGTGACTGAAGCGACTTGGCACAAGCACACACACGTCATTTATAGATGCATGGAATCCATCATTGAGTCTAATAAATGAAAATTCCTGTCCACCTCGGTCTTACATGTGTGTGCAAAAAAGGCATGTATAAAGCAAAATAAATAACTTCATTGTGTAGTATTTTAGTGGTGATAAAAATGGTATAAAGGAAAAAAGAAGGAAGATAGGGAGTAGCCTAAGTTTAGCAGAGTCAGGGAATGCCTCACCTAGAGGATGCCATTTGAACAAAACTGGAAGGAGGCAATGGAAATTAAGTTATGCAGATGTATGGGAAAGGATTCTTAAAGGCAGGGCAAGCAAGCGGTGCATTCCCTATCTCTGCCCAGAAAATAGCAAAGGGGCCCATGTAGCTTGTGCCAAGTAGGTGAGAGTGGGGAGAGCTGTCAGAGACTAGGCCACATAGATATCTGGGAGTAGGTTTTTTGACATTGTTCTGGCTTCAGCTTTTACTTAAGGTAGAGTCATTGGAGGTTGCAGTGATAGAGGGGCATGATCTGACTTAGGTTTCAGCAGGCTCACTCTGCTGGATTGATGAGTGTGACAAGGGCTGAAGCAAGGAAAGCAATGAGAAGACTATAATATTAACCTGCGCAGGAGATACTGGAGGTGTGGACTGAAGAGATTATGGAAGATGTAGGGAGGGTTCACTTCTGAATGTATTTTAAAGTTAGAACCCATAGAATTTGCTGATATAATAAGTACAAAGCACAAGGAGCTGAGGAGGGCCTTAGGGTTTTATCTAGAGCAGCTAGAAGGACAGAGTTGCTACTGACTAAGACACAGAAGACAAGACAAGCAAGTTTGGGGAGAAAGAAAGATAGGAATTTGAACTTGGACATGTTAAGTTTGAGATGTATATCAGACATCCACGGAGAGATATTGAGTGAATAGTTGTGTATAAGTATGAAATCCTGAGGAAAAAATCTGGAGATAAAAACTTAAAAGTCATCAGGACATATACATGCATGGTGAAAAAAAAAAAAGACACAAAATGAATCACCAAGGAGTGAATACACATAGAGAGAAAAGACATCCAAGAACTGGGTCTGGGACCAACACTTCATTGAAAGAGAAAGTAAGCACAGTATTAAATGTGGCTTTGCATAAAAGCATTTTTTTGGGTCGCAGTAGCATTCATTGAAACTATTTATTTATAGGGTCTTATGAAACTTACCTGACCTTTGGTATCTGTATTGATATCAAACTGTATACTTTGTAAAAAGCAACTACTTTCCAGGAGCTAGAAATAATAGCTATTGAATAAGTCATTGTAGGAATGCTATGCCAAAGTTGTTTTCTCACATTCAGTTTTGAAATAAAAATGTTTTTCTTGTTGACAGTCTACTGATAATATTACTTGACAAACTGGACTGTTAACAGTTTTAATTAGTAGGATGAAGAGTTAATTACATTCTTAATCAAATGGTTTGAACACAAATAAAAAAAATGTAACTGTGCTTTATAATAAATGATAATCAGTTGTATAAAACAAAATTGATTTGGAAGATCCTTTTAAGCCATACCACATTCATGTTTAACGGTAAAATAATGTATTGATCATTTATACTAGAAACATTTATATCATATCTACTGTGAGAAAGGTCTATTCTAGATTTAAAGCTGTGCAGGAAAGAAGGAATGAATAAAGTAAATATTAGTAAATTATTAATAGAAGAAAAGTAATCAGATCAGATCAGGTCAGTCGCTCAGTCGTGTTCGACTCTTTGCGACCCCATGAATCGCAGCACGCCAGGCCTCCCTGTCCATCACCAACCCCCAGAGTTCACTCAGACTCACGTCCGAGTCAGTGATGCCATCCAGCCATCTCATTCTCTGTTGTCCCCTTCTCCTCTTGCCCCCAATTCCTCCCGGCATCAGAGTTTTCTCCAATGAGTCAACTCTTCGCATGAGGTGGCCAAAGTACTGGAGTTCAGCTTTAGCATCATTCCTTCCAAAGAAATCCCAGGGCTGATCTCCTTCAGAATGGACTGGTTGGATCTCCTTGCAGTCCAAGGGACTCTCAAGAGTCTTCTCCAACACCACAGTTCAAAAGCATCAATTCTTCAGTGCTCAGCCTTCTTCACAGTCCAACTCTCACATCCATACATGATCACAGGAAAGACCATAGCCTTGACTAGACGACCTTTGTTGGCAAAGTAATGTCTCTGCTTTTGAATATGCTATCTACGTTGGGCATAACTTTCCTTCCAAGGAGTAAGCATCTTTTAATTTCATGGCTGCAGTCACCATCTGCAGTGATTTTGGAGGCCCCAAAAATAAAGTCTGACACTGTTTCCACTGTTTCGCTATCTATTTCCCATGTAGTGATGGGACCAGATGCCATGATCTTTGTTTTCTGAATATTGAGCTTTAAGCCAACTTTTTCACTCTCCACTTTCACTTTCATCCAGAGGCTTTTGAGTTCCTCTTCACTTTCTGCCATAAGGGTGGTGTCATCTGCATATCTGAGGTTATTGATATTTCTCCCGGCAATCTTGATTACAACTTGTGTTTCTTCCAGTCCAGCGTTTCTCATGATGTACTCTGCATATAAGTTTAATAAACAGGGTGACAATATACAGCCTTGACGAACTCCTTTTCCTATTTGGAACCAGTCTGTTGTTCCATGTCCAGTTCTAACTGTTGCTTCCTGACCTACATACAGATTTCTCAAGAGGCAGATCAGGTGGTCTGGTATTCCCATCTCTTTCAGAATTTTCCACAGTTTATTGTGATCCACACAGTCAAAGGCTTTGGCATAGTCAATAAAACAGAAATAGATGCTTTTCTGGAACTCTTGCTTTTTCGATGATCCAGCGGATGTTGGCAATCTGATCTCTGGTTCCTCTGCCTTTTCTAAAACCAGCTTGCACATCAGGAAGTTCAGGGTTCACATATTGTTGAAGCCTGGCTTGGAGAATTTTGAGCATTACTTTACTAGCATGTGAGATGAGTGCAATTGTGCAGTAGTTTAAGCATTCTTTGGCATTGCCTTTCTTTGGGATTGGAATGAAAACTGACCTTTTCCAGTCCTGTGGCCACTGCTGAGTTTTCCAAATTTGCTGGCATATTGAGTGCAGCACTTTCACAGCATCATCTTTCAGGATTTGGAATAGCTCCACTGGAATTCCATCACCTCCACTAGCTTTGTTCGTAGTGATGCTTTCTAAGGCCCACTTGACTTCACATTCCAAGATGTCTGGCTCTAGGTCATTGATCACACCATTGTGATTATCTGGGTCATGAAGATCTTTTTTGTACAGTTCTTCTGTGTATTCTTGCCATCTCTTCTTAATATCTTCTGCTTCTGTTCGGTCCATACCATCTCTGTCCTTTATTGTGCCCATCTTTGCATGAAATGTTCCTCTGGTATCTCTGATTTTCTTGAAAAGATCCCTAGTCTTTCCCATTCTGTTGTTTTCCTCTATTTCTTTGCATTGATCGCTGAAGAAGGCTTTCTTATCTCTTCTTGCTGTTCTTTGGAACTCTGCATTCAGATGTTTGTATCTTTCCTTTTCTCCTTTGCTTTTCGCTTCTCTTCTTTTCACAGCTATTTGTAAGGCCTCCCCAGACAGCCATTTTGCTTTTTCAGTAATAGAGTAAAACAAAATTATAATCACTAGAATATAATATAAATAAATAATGTGATTTCTGAAGAAAGAGTTTTTCAGCATAAAAGCAGTGGAAAAATAACAAATAGAATAATTTTTATAAGATTGTAAAAGTAAAATGAATAGCTATTAATATACTGGAGGTATATTGGAGTGTAAATTAATATGTTTTGTAAGCAGCTTGAAACTATGTTGAATTTACTCTTTTAAATTTGTGTTTATACATTTTGAACTAATATTTTTATTTTGAACCATCTATCCTAAAGAAATAACCAGAATTTGGGAAAATGCTTTTTCAAATAAATCCAAAAATGTTGCACCAACATATTTAGAACATAAACACATAATTGGCAACTTCCTTATTGAGATACTTCCCATCATAGATTTTTTTCTCAAGTTACTTAAAAATGTTGCCTTATATTGGTATGAAACTTTTATAAGAGATTCTGATTCAGTAATATTTAGAGCCGCTCAGTATATACCATTTTAGGGAAATAAATTAGATTGATGACTCAAATTAAAATGCTTGAATCTGGTGAAAAATAGCCACGTAATTATATTATTTCAAAATGTTTATGCAGCTATCTAGTGTCATCTGGTCAGGAAAGTCTTATTCAGAGCTTATTCGTGGAAAAATCTTATTTGTTTACTCAGATGTATTCTTTTTAAAATTCCCCAGTTGGAATAAATGTCACAGAAGTATTTTAATCATGATGATATAATAAATTTCCAAGAGCTATCTGAAAACTTAAAGGTATTTGGAGGCTATAATGTAGTTGCTATATTCTGAAAAAAATTATTTTTTGAGAGAGAATTCTGAAAATATTTAGAATCATGCCCATTTCCCTTCTCAAACTTTTCTCAGTACGCCCTCATTTTAGAAGGTTTTATCTGAACTGTGCTTAACAGATGCTCCGTCTGTGTCTGCTAAATAAATGGATGAATGAACATGTGGGTGTTTGCTAATCTTTAAGATTTAGTTTCATCTTCTCAAGCAAAGAGACTTGTATCTCAGTCAAATTGCCTCACACCTGCCAAAGAGAGATTAGTTTCATAAACATTATCATCTGAAACTCTTTTATTTTTTCTTTCTGGTGGAAAATCTTTCTAAAGAAATTGAATTAATTATAGTGAAATTTTGTGACTAAAAGGTAAAAACATTATTATTGTGCATTAAAAGTTTTCACATAGATTCTTTTACATTTTAGTAGGGCAGTAAATCCAGTATTCTTGCCTGGAGAATCCCAGGGATGGCCGAGCCTGGTGGGCTGCCGTCTATGGGGTCGCACAGAGTCTGACACGACTGAAGCAACATAGCAGCAGCAGCAGCAGCAGGGTAGTAAATACCATTCATGTTTCCCAATATTTGGTTCTCTTCTGTTTCTGGATTTGAAGAAGTCTATACTTCCCTACGGCGCGCCATTTAAGAGCGACCTCGCCTCCCCGCGACCGGCGCGCCATTTAAGAGCGACCTCGCCTCCCCGCGACCGGCGCGCCATTTAAGAGCGACCTCGCCTCCCCGCGACCAGCACACAATTAAGAGCGCCCCGCCGGCTGCGTCGCGCACTAAGAGCGCCCCGCCGGCTGCGTCGCGCACTAAGAGCGCCCCGCCGGCTGCGTCGCGCACTAAGAGCGCCCCGCCGGCTGCGTCGCGCACTAAGAGCGCCCCGCCGGCTGCGTCGCGCACTAAGAGCGCCCCGCCGGCTGCGTCGCGCACTAAGAGCGCCCCGCCGGCTGCGTCGCGCACTAAGAGCGCCCCGCCGGCTGCGTCGCGCACTAAGAGCGCCCCGCCGGCTGCGTCGCGCACTAAGAGCGCCCCGCCGGCTGCGTCGCGCACTAAGAGCGCCCCGCCGGCTGCGTCGCGCACTAAGAGCGCCCCGCCGGCTGCGTCGCGCACTAAGAGCGCGGCCGAGAGGAGCTACCCCACAATCGAGGAAGGACGGCGGTGAGGGCCAGTGCACTAAGCAGGGCGGAGAAGAGCTACCCCACGACTGAGGTCAGGAAGGGCGGCGGTGAGGAGAGACCCCTCGTCCAAGGTAAGGTGCGATGGCTGTGCTTCGCTGGCCGGGAGCAGCCAGGAGCAGCCGGGATGAGATACCCCACGCCCGAGATAAGAGAAACCCAAGTAAGACAGTAGGTCTTGAAAGAGGGCATCAGAGGGCAAATACACTAAAACCATCCTCACAGAAAACTAGTCAATCTAATCACACAAGGACCACACCCTTGTCTAACTCAATGAAATTAAGCCATGCCCGAGGGGCAACCTGGGATGGGCGGGTCATGGTGGAGAGAGATGACAGGGTGTGGTCCGCTGGAGAAGGGAATGGCAAACCACTTCAGTATTCTTGCCTTGAGAACCCCATGAACAGTATGAAAAGACAAAATGATGGGATACTGAAAGAGAAACTCCCCAGGTCAGTAAGGGCCCAATATGCTACTGGAGATCAGTGGAGAAATAACTCCAGAAAGAATGAAAGGATGGAGCCAAAACAAAAAGAATACCCAGCTGTGGATATGTCTGGTGATAGAAGCAAAGTCCGATGCTGTAAAGAGCAATATTGCATAGGAACCTGGAATGTCAGGTCCATGAATCAAGGCAAATTGGAAGTGGTCAAACAAGAGATGGCCAGAGTGAATGTCGACATTCTAGGAATTAGCGAACTAAAATGGACTGGAATGGGTGAATTTAACTCGGATGACCATTATATCTACTACTGTGGGCAGGAATCCCTCAGAAGAAATGGAGTAGCCATCATGGTCAACAAAAGAGTCTGAAATGCAGTACTTGGATGCAATCTCAAAAATGACAGAATGATCTCTGTTCGTATCCAAGGCAAACCATTCAATATCACAGTAATCCAAGTCTATGCCCCAACCAGTAATGCCGAAGAAGCTGAAGTTGAAAGGTTCTATGAAGACCTACAAGACCTTTTAGAACTAACACCCAAAAAAGATGTCCTTTTCATTATAGGGGACTGGAATGCAAAAGTAGGAAGTCAAGAAACACCTGGGGTAACAGGCAAATTTGGCCTTGGAATACGGAATGAAGCAGGGCAAAGACTAATAGAGTTTTGCCAAGAAAATGCACTGGTCATAGCAAATACCCTCTTCCAACAACACAAGAGAAGGCTCTATACATGGACATCACCAGATGGTCAACACCGAAATCAGATCGATTATGTTCTTTGCAGCCAAAGATGGAGAAGCTCTATACAATCAGCAAAGACAAGACCAGGAGCTGACTGTGGCTCGGACCATGAACTCCTTATTGCCAAATTCAGACTGAAATTGAAGAAAGTAGGGAAAACTACTAGACCATTCAGGTATGACCTAAATCAAATCCCTTATGATGATACAGTGGAAGTGAGAAATAGATTTAAGGGCCTAGATCTGATAGATAGAGTGCCTGATGAACTATGGAATGAGGTTCGTGACATTGTACAGGAGACAGGGATCAAGACCATTCCCATGGAAAAGAAATGCAAAGAAGCAAAATGGCTGTCTGGGGAGGCCTTACAAATAGCTGTGAAAAGAAGAGAAGCGAAAAGCAAAGGAGAAAAGGAAAGATATAAACATCTGAATGCAGAGTTCCAAAGAATAGCAAGAAGAGATAAGAAAGCCTTCTTCAGTGATCAATGCAAAGAAATAGAGGAAAACAACAGAATGGGAAAGACTAGGGATCTCTTCAAGAAAATCAGAGATACCAAAGGAACATTTCATGCAAAGATGGGCACGATAAAGGACAGAGATGGTGTGGACCTAACAGAAGCAGAAGATATTAAGAAGAGGTGGCAAGAATACACAGAAGAACTGTACAAAAAAGAGCTTCAAGACCTAGACAATCATGATGATGTGATCACTGACCTAGAGCCAGACATCCTGGAATGTGAAGTCAAATGGGCCTTAGAAAGCATCACTACGAACAAAGCTAGTGGAGGTGATGGAATTCCAGTGGAACTATTCCAAGTCCTGAAAGATGATGCTGTGAAAGTGCTGCACTTTATATGCCAGCAAATTTGGAAAACTCAGCAGTGGCCACAGGACTGGAAAAGGTCAGTTTTCATCCCAATCCCAAAGAAAGGCAATGCCAAGGAGTGCTCAAACTACCACACAATTGCACTCATCTCACACGCTAGTAAAGTAATGCTCAAAATTCTCCAAGCCAGGCTTCAGCAATATGTGAACCGTGAACTTCCTGATGTTCAAGCTGGTTTTAGAAAAGGCAGAGGAACCAGAGATCAAATTGCCAACATCCGCTGGATCATGGAAAAAGCAAGAGAGTTCCAGAAAAACATCTATTTCTGCTTTATTGACTATGCCAAAGCCTTTGACTGTGTGGGTCACAATAAACTATGGAAAATTCTGAAAGAGATGGGAATACCAGACCACCTGATCTGCCTCTTAAGAAATCTGTATGCAGGTCAGGAAGCAACAGTTAGAACTGGTCATGGAACAACAGACTGGTTCCAAATAGGAAAAGGAGTACGTCAAGGCTGCATATTGTCACCATGTTTATTTAACTTATATGCAGAGTACAGCATGAGAAATGCTGGACTGGAAGAAATACAAGTTGGAATCAAGATTGCTGGGAGAAATATCAATAACCTCAGATATGCAGATGACACCACTCTTAAGGCAGAAAGTGAAGAGGGGCTAAAAAGCCTCTTGATGAAAGTGAAAGTGGAGAGTGAAAGGGTTGGCTTAAAGCTCAACATTCAGAAAATGAAGATCATGGCATCTGGTCCCATCACTGCATGGGAAATAGATGGGGAAACAGTGGAAACAGTGTCAGACTTTGTTTTTCTGGGCTCCAAAATCACTGCAGATGGTGACTGCAGCCATGAAATTAAAAGACGCTTACTCCTTGGAAGGAAAGTTATGAGCAACCTAGATAGCATATTCAAAAGCAGAGACATTACTTTACCAACAAAGGTTCGCCTAGTCAAGGCTATGGTCTTTCCTGTGGTCATGTATGGATGTGAGAGCTGGACTGTGAGGAAGGCTGAACGCCGAAGAATTGATGCTTTTGAACTGTGGTGTTGGAGAAGACTCTTGAGAGTCCCTTGGACTGCAAGAAGATCCAACCAGTCCATTCTGAAGGAGATCAATCCTGGAATTTCTTTGGAAGGAATGATGCTAAAGCTGAAACTCCAGTATTTTGGCCACCTCATGCGAAGAGTTGACTCATTGGAGAAGACTCTGATGCTGGGAGGGATTGAGGGCAGGAGGAGAAGGGGATGACAGAGGATGAGATGGCTGGATGGCATCACTGACTCGATGGATGCGAGTCTGAGTGACCTCTGGGAGCTGGTGATGGACAGGGAGGCCTGGCGTGCTGCGGTTCATGGGGTCGCAAAGAGTCGGACACGACTGAGCGACTGATCTGATCTGATCTGATCTGATACTTTCCTACCTTTGAAATTAATCATGGTCATATAACTAGTTCTGACAAATTAAATATGAGGGAAGATGTGTATCCTCAGCAGTAAATGCTGGTGCCCAACTATCCAACTCATTCTTTCCTTCTTGCAAAAAACCAAAACTTTTCATATGGTATAGACTGATTACATGGAAAAGGGCCCATCATCAACCCGTGTTTGCTATGTACAGAGAGCAAGAAATTTTATGTTAAGACATGGAAATTTTGTCATTTATGCATAGCCACGGTGCAACCTAGCTTGTTTGCTTCAGAATACATTTGGTCAGTCTGTAGATACAGGAACTTTCTTCAAGACCATGTGTACATTCACTAACAGGGGGAATAAAAACAAGTAGATTGGTATTCATGATATGCTTCATCTGCTTGACTTAAAAGTGGAACAGTTCATTGATATGATGTATTTAAAGGATTCATTGCATCAAATCATATTTTCCTTTTCTTTTTCCCTGTAGAAGCCTACTAGTGGTAGATACTATAGAAATTCAAGATCTCTCGGGATTTCCCTGACAGTCCAATAGTTAATATGCCACATTTCCATTTTTAGAGAATGTGGGTTCAATCTCTGGTCAGGGAATTGAGATCCTATATGTCACATGGCATAACCAAATTTTTTTTTTTCTAAAATAAAAATAAAAGGAAATTTAAGAGCCCTGGAGATACACAATCAGTCTCTGTCAAAAGGGTTAAGTTCAGCTGCATGAAACGGAAATTAAAAAAAAAAAAAAGATTTCCTTAAGCATGGAGAAGTTTATTTTTTTATGTAAAAGAAGCTGAGCTTGAAATCTAGGTCCAGTATGGAAGATCCATAGTGTCTTTAGGAATCCCGGTTCGAGTCTGTTCTGTTCTGCCTTTCTCAGTTTAAGGTTTTATCTTCAAGATCACCATGTTGGCTGAGGATAGCTACTATAACTTTAGGCATTGCACTGGCACCCAGTCCTGTAGTTGGAGAAAAGGGAAAAATGACAAAAGAATAGCCCAACCAGCTTTCTTCAGTCAGCCTTCATGGTTTATCCAGGAAATTCCTCACAACACTGCTATATCTCATAGGCCAGAACTTGGTCCTGTGAATTTACTGACCTGCAAATGCAGCCTGGAAGTACAATCTATTAAATAGAATTAGGAGGGAGATGAATATTTTGTGGCTTCTATGATCTGTGCCACACTCCTTGCCAAAGATTCTCGTCTATGTTGGCTATAATAATTTTCTATATAAATATTTTTAACTTCTTAAAATCTAACTTCTATTCCTGCTCATCCTTCATATGTATATTAATATTATTGTCTTAAATGTTATACATTTTTCTCTTTCTCAATACTTCAGTGATCCTTTTTTGATTCCAAATCCTTTTGGCACCTATCACAACTTGAAACTGCCATATTGAAATGATACCATCCCCTCCTGCTTCTCATCTTTGTTTTCTGATTATATATTTCCTTAGGTTTTAATTAACTATCTTACACAGTATTTTCCATAGCTCAATACTTGGTGTTTGAGGAAATCCTGCATTAAGTACACAACTGAGTTTTTCATTATTATTCTGAAAAAAGTTCATCTTTCGTGTTTGAAGGTTCCCCACCAATAGAAGGTATCTAATGCTAGGTTTAAGTCAGTATATCATATCAGGACATAATTCTTTTTGTTATGTTAACAGCTGCTATTAAAATAGAAAATGACAGAATACCTAGTGTTTAAGTATATATTGATTGATTTTAACTTATACTCTTTCATGTAAAGAGATTATAATTTATCGTAAGAATGGAGTTTTTGCTGGTAATTTGACACAAAGCAAATGTAATATGTGTAACTAATATTTATGTAATTTATATACAAGGCAAGTTCCGGAAGGTTGTGAAAATTTTAACTTGAAATATATATTCTTTGATTTCTCAAAAACCACATACATTCATTTCATATTTTAAGGCATGAGCTTTTATGAGTGCCTTATACAACAATACAGTCATTCAGATATTCATGTTCATACTCCTTTGACATTAGTGAAATGAGAGTATCTAAGTGGATTAAATTGGCATTGATAGATCTTCTATGTGTAGTTGAGCCTTGGATGGTATGTACACAATTCCCTTAAAAGGTCCTCCCTACAGGTGACTCATTGGTGACTCTCAAGTTCAACAGGAACTTCAGATTAACCAGATACTTGACCTCAGCCAGAAGATAAAATTAGATATGTATATAGGGGAAACTTTTTTTCTGGGAACAATATCTTTCTTGCCTCACACTTACCAGCACAGCCTCAAGTAGGTGCCTCTCCTATATGCTGCAATAGCCTTTATTTTTCTCTTTATCGAAAAATACTCATAGCATTCTAATTATTAGTTTATTTACATGTTCCCTATTCTATGGACTTCCTTTGATAAAATATTTCTCATTAACTCTTGTATTTTAGATTGCCATGTCCCTGGTGGCTCAGTGGTAAAGAATCTACCTGCAATGGAGATGATGCGGGTTTGATCCCTGGGTCAAGAAGATCTCCTGGAGAAAGAAAGGGCAACCCAGTCCAGTATTCTTGCCTGGGAAATCTCATAGACACAGGAGCCTGGTGGACTACAGTCCATGGAGTCACAAACAGTCAGACACGAGTTAACAACTAAACAACAACAATAACACCTATTACATATTATGTTTCAAAGAGATTATGGAACATATATCATTGAAGGTGAACTGAAGCCGCTTAGTCATGTCTGACTCTTTGGGACCCCATGGACTGTAGCCTCCCACGCTCCTCCGTCCATGAAATTTTCCAGGCAAGAATACTGGAGTGGGTTGCCATTTCCTTCTGCAGGAGATCTTCCAGACCCAGGGATTGAACCCGGGTCTTCCACATTGTAGGCAGACGCTTTACTGTCTGAGCCACCAGGGAAGTCATTATTGAGGTAACATTAATTTATTTTCTCTTATTCTCCCATCTTAAATATTGCTCACATATTTTCCAACTGATTTTATACTGTGAAAGATCTTTTAAATAGAGAAGATTCATTGACCTTTCCAGTAATATGCATTGTCACTATGTTCACTTGGGGTTCATATTACTAACTTTTATGAAATGGAGAAAAATCTTGTGTCACATAGGAAAAGTGTTGTTACCCATAGCTGTCTAACAAAAGACTTTTCCTTTGTATTTTTTTCTTTTCTTTTTTTTTTTTTTTTTTGGCCACAGCACATCAAACACAGGCCCTGTGCTGAGTTTAACAACTGTACCACCAAGGAATTCCCAGAGATGTATTTTCTTAGCACTACTGTCTCCTATTCTGAAGATTCTCAGTTAAATATTTTCCTGCAGGATCTCCTATGAAACAAGCTAGTTTAGAGTTAAATTCAACAACTGGGTGAAGTGACAGCCAGGAAGGCAATAGTAGATTCGGTCATTGCTTTTACTAGAAGATAAAAGAGAAAAATGACAGTCAGAAGTCTTACCCAAAGTCAAGGGTTCTGTCCTGTCAAGCAGAAAATGGGTACCATGGGTATATGGTAAAACTCTTAAAAGAGCAAATTATCACTGGTAGGCCTGCAAAGGAAATAAATTAATAGTTGAAACAAGTGCCTAAAATACAGCTGAATGATAAAAAGACAATAATTTCTTAGTGTGGGTAAGAAAAGACTACGAAAGAAAGGAAACAAGATCCTTCACATCTATTACAGGAAATATTTATCCGTCTTCCTCTTGTGAAAATGGTTTGTTGAAATTTTAAAAATCCACTTAGCAGTTTATATTTTGAATGTTACCAGTGAAAAGAATTACGTATAAAGTAAACCCAGACAATGTTTTATATTTCACAGAAAAATCAGGCTCCCAAATGCCACATTTTATAAAAGTAATTGTTCTTTGAATAAGAAAAGGCAAAAACAAATATGAACCTTTTTTTTTTGCACATTTTTTCTGATTTCTCCTTTCTAGCCATTTGTGCTATTTGAACAAATACAAATTGGAATTTGCAAACATTTTGACTGCATTACTGTATTTGCTAGTTTATTATGCAACATAAGTTCATTGATGCCTACCCTGTATAAAGCACAGTGCTAGATACTGCATATGCAAGTATTTAAGACAGGGAACAGTGAATAGCAAATAGGTCTTCAGTGAACTGACAACACATTAATATATCAGTTAAAGAATTTTACAGATGGTCATTCTATATTGCATTCATTTTAAAGCATGTTTTAAAAACTTTGTATCAAAAGTAATCATGAAATATATAATCTCTACTAGTTTCTTAATAAGTTATTTTGTAAAATCACTTTTTATGCCATAAATGGTGTTTATATCAGTAGTACTTGTATCAGTAGTTCCCTGGAGGAGGAAATGGCAACCCACTCCAGTATTCTTGCCTGGATAATCCCACAGACAGAGGTGCTTGCCAGGTTGCAGTCCATAGGGGTCACAAAGAGTTGGACATGACAGATTGACTGAGCATGAACACATATAAGTAGTTCATATAATCCTCATTTACTTCTAATTAATTATACATATGTGGGAGGGTGGCTATATAATGAAATTTGTGAATTGAATATGCTTTATTTGAATGGCTAAGAGTCGGACCTGACTGAGCAACTTCACTTTCACTTTTCACTTTCATGCATTGGAGAAGGAAATGGCAACCCATTCCAGTGTTCTTGCCTGGAGAATCCCAGGGACGGGGGAGCCTGGTGGGCTGCCCTTTCTGGGGTCGCACAGAGTCGGGCACGACTGACGCGACTTAGCAGCAGCAGCAGCAGCAGCAGAACAGTTCTAAGTAACACTTCAGGTGATTTAAGACCACTTGTCCGTATACTTTTTTACATTTCATGATTAAATCTAATTTTTTGTATCCCTAAAGTAAATATTTTCACTTGTAGGAATATCACTCACTTGTACGGAGTCAATCCATATACCAGAAACAAATCCTGCTGTTTGCCAGAGTGCATATGTAATCTTACTACTGACTAGAAGCATTGCTGAAACGAACTGTTTTCCATAGATTTTGATTCTCCTCACTGTTTCCATTTCAGTCCATTTATTCTTCTGTTTATGCCCTTTGTCTTTTATCAGCTTACCATCTCTCCTGAAAGATAATAAACATAGAAACCAGGCAAGACCACTACTCAACAGGAGAAGAAAAAGATAACACTAAATTGTAAAGAGCAAGGGATTCCCTGGTAGCTCAGACGGTAAAGCATCTACCTGCAATGCGGGAGACCTGGTTCAATCCCTGGGTTAGGAAGATCCTCTGGAGAAGGAAATGGCAACCCACTCCAGTACTCTTGCCTAGAAAATTCCGTGGATGGAGAAGTGTGGTGGCCTACAGTCCATGAGGTCGCAAAGAGTCGGACACGACTGAGCGACTTCACTTTCACTTTGTAAAGAGCAAGAGGAAGTATATATTTTGTGTGTGAAGCAACATATCAGTTTCCATGTAATCCTGTTGCTAAGAAAGCTATGAGTGAAAAAGAACTGAGTCCAACAGCTTCTCAGAGCAGCTCTATTGGTTATAATGTGATAACATATCCATTTTTATTGGCAAGATTGCAGTGTGTGAGTTCAGAGAAACTAACCATCTTAACTTTATATATTGCCTTATCAACTGAAGATGAACAGTGATGTAAGGCATGATGGATTTAGATTTGATGAGTGAGAACTCAAGTCTTAACAGGAATCAGCTATGGTCTAGAAGCAGGTTCAATGGTTAAGGTGGTTCCCATTCATACAGTGTTGGTGGCTGTAGTAAGTACAACAGTAAAACAATGGCCGTAAACAGAAAGCGTGTGGCACCTGATACTTTACTGGTAGAGAAAATGCAGTGATCCTGCATCAGGGCAGAGTGACTTCCCGTTTCTGACTTTGATGTGTCAATGACAACATGGTGTCAGAGAGGACAGGAAAGAGTTTCCCTGGTTGCCTATTGTTCAGTTCAGTTCAGTTGCTCAGTTGTGTCTGACTCTTTGCGACCCCATGAATCGCAGCACGCCAGGCCTCCCTGTCCATCACCAACTCCCGGAATTCACTCAGACTCATGTCCATCGAGTCAGTGATGCCATCCAGCCATCTCATCCTCTGTCGTCCCCTTCTCCTCCTGCCCCTAATCCCTCCCAGCATCAGAGTCTTCTCCAATGAGTCAACTCTTGGCATGAGGTGGCCAGAGTACTGGAGTTTCAGCTTTAGCATCATTCCTTCCAAAGAAATCCCAGGGCTGATCTCCTTCAGAATGGACTGGTTGGACCTCCTTGCAGTCCAAGGGACTCTCAAGAGTCTTCTCCAACACCACAGTTCAAAAGCATCAATTCTTCGGCAATCAGCCTTCTTCACAGTCCAGCTCTCACATCCATACAAGACTACTGGAAAAACATAGCGTTGACTAGACAGATCTTTGCTGGCAAAGTAATGTCTCTGCTTTTGAATATGCTATCTAGGTTGGTCATAACTTCCTTCCAAGGAGTAAGCGTCTTTTAATTTCATGGCTGCAGTCACCATCTGCAGTGATTTTGGAGCCCAGAAAAATAAAGTCTGACACTGTTTCCACTGTTTCCCCATCTATTTCCTATGAAGTGATGGGACCAGATGCCATGATCTTCGTTTTCTGAATGTTGAGCTTTAAGCCAACTTTTTCACTCTCCACTTTCACTTTCATCAAGAGGCTTTTAGTTCCTCTTCACTTTCTGCCATAAGGGTGATGTCATCTGCATATCTGAGGTTATTGATATTTCTCCCAGCAATCTTGATTCCAGCTTGTGTTTCTTCCATCCCAGTGTTTCTCATGATGTACTCTGCATATAAGTTAAATAAGCAGGATGACAATAAGCAGCCTTGACGAACTCCTTTTCCTATTTGGAACCAGTCTGTTGTTCCATGACCAGTTCTAACTGTTGCTTCCTGACCTGCATACAGGTTTCTCAAAAGGCAGATCAGGTGGTCTGGTATACCCATCTCTTTCAGAATTTTCCACAGTTTATTGTAATCCACACAGTCAAAGGCTTTGGCATAGTCAATAAAGCAGAAATAGATGTTTTTCTGGAACTCTCTTGCTTTTTCGATGATCCAGCAGATGTTGGCAATTTGATCTCTGGTTCCTCTCCCTTTTCTAAAACCAGCTTGAACATCTGGAAGTTCACCATTCACATATTGCTGAAGCCTGGCCGTTTTGTTAGTCTTCCCAACTCTTAATATCGTTCATGTATAAAATGATATTCTGTATTTCAACCCAAATACCCTACACACTCAACGCACTTTCTACCATATTCTGTTGATTCAGATTCTTTGGGTTTCAATCAACAGAAATTAATTATAGCAGTTTGGCCAGAAAGCATGTTTGGATACTGGGATATCTCACAAAAACCAAGAAAGAATGACCAAATCAGAAACTAAGGCAGCTCTGAGATCCTCATGAATCTGCTCCCTAGAGCACTGCCATCAACAGGCCTCAGCCACCAAACTTTTCTGGTGTCTGTATCTCTCATTTCAAATATTCAAGGGTATCGGAGAAGAGTATCTGATATTGGTCCAGCTCTGGGCATAGTTCTGTCTCTGGACAGTTCAGCTAATCTGAATTGCTGAGAGCTCATCCGTACTGGGTAGGTGTGCCCTCTTACAGACCTTAAAGACTCTGATCTGAAATACAAAATAAGCCGTAATCTTCAGATGATAATGTTAAGGTTGCATCTGAGCATAAAAGTTTTAGAGACTTTCTTATCACAAGAATTACAAAGTTTTATTGGTGCACAAACAGTAAAGTTCAGTCTTAGAAATAACAGAAGTGAGAAATATTTTTCTAAAAATGAAACCAAATGTAATCGTAAAGATTTGGAATCAGAAATATTGTCATAAATATTTCCCCACTTTTATTAAGATTTCATCAACTATTTACTACATGCTTATTACAAGCTGAGGAAGTTGCTCCTACTAACTGTAATTAATACCTTCGGCAATTTATTTACCTCTGTTGAGCTTCAGTTTATTCCTCTGTATATGAGAAGGATTTTTAGAACTCTGCTGAAATTCGAATGAGATAACATGAAAGATCATTGTAAAGTGAAAAGCACTATATTAATATCACTTATTAAAAGTTTTCACTTTATAAATTCTACCTTAAAATTGACTGCTTGTCTGTAAACCATCTGGTGAGTGATTATCTCTGGTATCCACAAAAATCAGCACTTGTGTTGAATGACACTAGAAGAGCTAGCACAAATTAAAATACAAAACAAAAACAAAAAGCACAGCAATGTGAAGAATACTGACTAGGAGCCAAAAACCATCATGAAAAAAGACCTGGAGTGTGGGTAGCACCTGATGTCCTCCATACTCATGTCACAGCTCCTTGCCACCAGGCTCCATCTCTTGGTAGCTTAGCATCTCACTGACTGTTCTTAAGTCAGTGAGATATTCTCCTTAGGGCTTCCGTTTCTTCTTAAGGCTTCCCTGATAGCTCAGTTGGTAAAGAATCCACCTGCAATGCAGGAGACCCTGGTTTGATTCCTGGGTCTGGAAGATCCCCTGGAGAAGGGATAGGCTACCCAGTCCAGTATTCTTGGGCTTCCCTTGTGGCTCAGCTGGTAAAGAATCCGCCCGCAATGCAGGAGACCTGGGTTCGATCCCTGGGTTGGGAAGATCCCCTGAAGAAGGAAAAGGCTACGCACTATAGTATTTTGGCCTGGAGAATTCCATCGACTGTATAGTCCCTGGGGTCGCAAAGAGTTGGCTATGACTAAGTGACTTTCACTTTCACCCCCTTTCCTCTCCCAGAAGATAAGAGGGCAGGCAACTTGTTCCAGTTTTCAGCTAAATAATTCTACCAGTGTGAGGCTCCTACAACTTCCCTGAACTCACTAAGGCTTTATTACTAAATCAAATTGCTTTATTGAGTCATAAGGCCTACTCCCAAATTGGAAACTTACAAGTTGAAAATTTAAAACTGGATTATATATGCTATGAACTCAGGTTCTGCCACTCACCACTCAAAACCCAATTATTTGAGAATGTCAATAGAAAGGAAGGTGTTCTAATCAGAAAAGTTTGCAATCTGGAAGGAAGGTAAACTAATGCCCAGAGACCAATCCTGAAGATTCTGCTCTGCCATGACAGTTTTTAAAGGAGAAAAGTGGGGAAGAATCTCAATGAATCATTCATTGAGGCAGGAGGTTGGGTTCTGCATCATTCTCCACTACATACAGGCTGGCTGACTCTCTCTTCATATGTTATCTTGCCTGCATGATCTACATGCAGAATTACTAAGGGAGGTATTGGAGGTAAAGAGCTAGTCATTTTTTAACTACTTCATTCTTACTTCTTTTTGTAAAGGAAAACAGGTTAATTAGGTTCTTTCGAGGTTACAGGGGAACAGAAATGGGCAAACAGGAAAGAGGCAAGAAAGCTCTTGCCTCTTCAATTTCCCACTGTCAAACCTCATTCTGTTTCTTTGGGATTAGGAGTTGAAGGTCCATCTTCTATAAGGTCTTCACACTGACATATGGTGTATATTCTCAGAGTGGAAGATATCAACATGGGTCTGTAGCATATCTTTGCTGACAACTTTAATTGCCCACTTACATATATGGACGGAGCAAGCTGCTATTATTTTGATGCCCAGAAAGTTATATAGATCATTATGAGAGGTAATGTTAATCCCATTCTCTTAAGGGCAGTTCATAGAATTGTGTTAGCTTAGCACTACTCAAGAGAGTTCCAGAAAAACATCTATTTCTGCTTTATTGACTATGCCAAAGCCTTTGACTGTGTGGATCACAATAAACTATGGAAAATTCTGAAAGAGATGGGAATACCAGACCACTTGATCTGCCTCTTAAGAAATCTGTATGCAGGTCAGGAAGCAACAGTTAGAACTGGTCATGGAACAACAGACTGGTTCCAAATAGGAAAAGGAGTACGTCAAGGCTGCATATTGTCACCATGTTTATTTAACTTATATGCAGAGTACATCATGAGAAATGCTGGACTGGAAGAAACACAAGTTGGAATCAAGATTGCCGGGAGAAATATCAATAACCTCAGATATGCAGATGACACGACTCTTATGGCAGAAAGTGAAGAGGGGCTAAAAAGCCTCTTGATGAAAGTGAAAGTGGAGAGTGAAAAGGTTGGCTTAAAGCTCAACATTCAGAAAACGAAGATCATGGCATCTGGTCCCATCACTGCATGGGAAATAGATGGGGAAACAGTGGAAACAGTGTCAGACTTTGTTTTTCTGGGCTCCAAAATCACTGCAGATGGTGACTGCAGCCATGAAATTAAAAGACGCTTGCTCCTTGGAAGGAAAGTTATGACCAACCTAGATAGCATATTCAAAAGCAGAGACATTACTTTACCAACAAAGGTTCGCCTAGTCAAGGCTATGGTCTTTCCTGTGGTCATGTATGGATGTGAGAGCTGGACTGTGAAGAAGGCTGAGCGCCGAAGAATTGATGCTTTTGAACTGTGGTGTTGGAGAAGACTCTTGAGAGTCCCTTGGACTGCAAGAAGATCCAACCAGTCCATTCTGAAGGAGATCAATCCTGGAATTTCTTTGGAAGGAATGATGCTAAAGCTGAAACTCCAGTATTTTGGCCACCTCATGCGAAGAGTTGACTCATTGGAGAAGACTCTGATGCTGGGAGGGATTGAGGGCAGGAGGAGAAGGGGACGACAGAGGATGAGATGGCTGGATGGCATCACTGACTCGATGGATGCGAGTCTGGGTGACCTCCGGGAGCTTGTGATGGACAGGGAGGCCTGGCGTGCTGCAGTTCATGGGGTCGCAAAGAGTCGGACACGACTGAGCGACTGATCTGATCTGAGCACTACTCAAGATGGAACAGCCTATGTCATGTACTCTGGTGGCAGTTATAGTATCTGTGAAACAGCTCAGGAATGCATATCAGACACTGAGTCTGTGAATCTACTGTCCTAATCATGAGTTGATCCATTTTATATTGGGGGGAGGTGGACTGAAGGGTTCTGCTTGCTTCCAGATATTCTCCCCAAAGTACTCCAATTAAATTTAGAAACTATGAAATAATCTGGAAATAAAACATTTTGGTATTTCATTAATTTTGTATTGTTGAAAAATGTCCTAAAATTATTAAATTGTGAGAGTGTCATTAAATATCTCCATGTTATAAATTCATTTAATGGCTACAAATGAAATGATTTAGGCAAAGAAATTAATATCTTTGAGAAGTTTAGGCTTAATAACATATTCCCCACATTTTTAGGGTTTGTGAGTTTTTGCCAATCTCCCCTGTCACACATTCTAAATAATGTATTAATACTCTGACAAGTTTTACACAATGGAGAATTTTCAAGATAAAATTAGCATCTTAATCAAACAGATTTGTATATTAACACATCTCCATGTAAAGCAGGTTTGCTATTAAGATCATTGGTGCCTCTGAACACTAAGCAAAAATTTTTTAGTTGTTTCTGTTCCATGATTTCATGTATGAAATCAATTTTAAATTATGTATTTTTTGTGCTTCAAAGTTCACTCCAGCTATCTTTTGTTTTATATTTTATAAGTTACTGCCTTTCAGAAGTTCTGCTGCAACATTTGGTTAAAATCATCAGATTTTGCCTCCCAATTCCATGGTCAGTCTTAAACCAGAGTGCTTTAAGAGGGAAAAATTACTAATTTTTTTTGTCATGCACTTAATTACCTTAAAAAAGTAAATCTTTATTATAGTCTATAGTGGAAAATCAATATTGATTATGGGACATTTAATTTTCCTTTCCCCTGTGCTGTGCTTTGTCGCTCACTCATGCCCTACTCTTTTCCACTCCACAGACTGTGGCCCGCCAGGCTCCTCTGTCCATGGAGATTCTCCAGGCAAGAATACCAGAGTGGGTTGCCATACTCTCCTCCAGGGAATCTTTCCAACACAGGGATCGAACCCAGGTCTCCCACATTGTGGGCAGATTCTTTACAGTCTGAGCCACCAGGAAAGCCCAGGAATACTGGAGTGGGTAGCCTATCCCTTCTCCAGGGGATTTTCTCCACCCAGAAATCGAAATGGGGTCTCCTGCATTGCAGGCAGATTCTTTACCAGCTGAGCTACCAGGGTACCCCGTTTCCTTTATCCTAATACATAGTTTTCATACTTTTTGTAATGTGTCTTTAATAACCAGAAAAAAAACTTCTAAAATATGTGAAGTATGATTAAGTGATTCACAAAGTTAAAAACACTTATGGAATCTTAATTTGTTCATATTTGACAAATCTTAATTTATTCATATTTGGGGAAATACTGGCATATCTTTTTCATTCATTTAAACTATGTAAATATTGGCCTCTTCATAGTATTTGAGTAAGAAGCAAAGAAATGCAACTTGAAAATATTGAACATTAGCACCAGTAGGTTTAAAAGGATTTTACTTGAACTTCCATAATAAATACTCTGTTCTAACAGACTATGTAGAATTTTGAAATGTCTCAAAGTTATTGTAAAAGTCAATTATTATTGTATTTTTCTGTAGATATAGGGCTTCCCTCATAGGTCAGTTGGTAAAGAATCTGCTGGCAATGCAGGAGACTCTGTTTTGATTCCTAGGTCAGGAAGATCCCCTGGAGAAGGGATAGGCTACCTACTCCAGTATTCCCTTGTGGCTCAGCTGGTAAAGAATCTGCCTGTAATGAGGGAGACCTGGGTTTGATCCCTGGGTTGGGAAGATCCCCTGGAGAAGAGAAAGGCTACCACTCCCATATTCTGGCCTGGAGAATCCCATGGGCTGTGTAGTCCATGGGGTCGCAAAGAGTTAGACATGACTGAGAGACTTTCACTTTAACTTTTTCACTTCCTTAGATACAGAAAGTAAAAAAAAAAAAAAAGAGAGAGAGATGAAGCTAAAACTTCAGGGCCCACTTTATTTTTCCTAGTCCATTGATTTATTTTGTTCTTAGTTTAAATCCTAAGACTTTTGAAAACTATTGAAAAAATATAATCAAATAAGAGAGTCTGTACTCTATAGTAATTGAATGTATGTAGTTGATTGTTTTTAAAAAGAATAAAAATTTTCTAACTTTTCTAAAATTAAATACTTATTTACACTAAAAGTTGAATGCTTCTGATAAATATGGATAAAAGTATAGAGATAATTCACATGTATACTGATAAATTTAGAGAAAGAGTAAAAAGGAGAGAACGGAGAAGGCAATGGCACCCTACTCCAGTACTCTTGCCTGCAAAATCCCATGGACAGAGGAGCATGGTAGGCTGCAGTCCATGGGGTCGCTATGAGTCGGACACAACTAAGTGACTTCACTTTCACTTTTCACTTTCATTCATTGGAGAAGGAAATGGCAACCCACTCCAGTGTTCTTGCCTGGAGAATCCCAGGGAAAGGGGAGCCTGGTGGGCTGCCGTCTATGGGGTCGCACAGAGTCGGACACGACTGAAGCAACTTAGCAGCAGCAGCAGCAAAAAGGAGAGAAACAATATTATTCTGTCCCAAAGTATTCTGATTTGTTAATTTTATAACTTAATGGTTGTATTTAAAATGGTCATGGATATTTTGGATGTCTGGGGACATCTTTGGGCTTTTTTTCAAGTATTTCTTTCAATGAGTGTCTTTAAACCTCTTTTAAAATGAAATATGTATTTTATTTTTATTCTAATTTTTTAAATTGTTAACTTAAAAAATGCACAACGTGAGAGTTGCGAGCTAAGTTTTATTTGAGGCAAAATGAGGACTGCAGCCTGGGAGACAGCACCTCAGGTAACTCTGAAGAACTGCTCCAAAGAGGCAGTGGGAGAGGTCGGTATACATGTGATTTACATGCAGTCAAGCACATATTTTTCCAGAAGGTTTCTGCTAGTCTGGCGAAGCTTTCTGCTAGTCATAAGAAACAGCTGTCACCATGATCAATTTTAGTGCTTGTCTAGATAGGAGGAGATACAACAATTGGGCTTATAAAATCAACTCCTGAAAATATGTAACTGTCTGAAGACCTGTCCTGCCAGCTTTTGCCCAACCACCAAGTGCTTCATTTCTGCTCTCCACTCTGAACTCCTTTCAAGGGGTGTTGAAAATCAGCAGTGCAGCAGCACATGATTTAATCCTTGAAAGTATTACTAGATGGAGAGTGCCAATTGAAACTGACAGAATGTTCGTAACAGCTTTATTTACAACACCCAAATCTAGAATATCCCAAATGTTCTTCAACATTTAAAAGGGTAAATTAGTCGTACAGTATACAATGGAATCCACAGAGCAATTTAAAAAAAGAATTACTGATACACTAATGAATGGATGAGTCTCACAGACATTATGCTAAGTGATAGATACCATACAGAAGTGTATATTCTGCTTAATTCCATTTTTATGAAGTCCAAGAACAAATAAAGTCAAATAATGGTGACAGAATTCAAAAAATAGTGGTTATCCTTGAAGGAATTATGGACTGAGAAGGACACTTCTAGGGTACTGGAGTCTTCTGTGTACATCTTGCCTGGGATGTGGTTACACAGATGGTTTTTTGTTTGTTTAGACACTAAGTCATGTCTGACTCTTTGTGATCCCATGGATTGTAGCTCACCAGTCTCCTCTCCATGGGATTTCCCAGGCAAGAATACTGGAGTGAGTTGCCATTTTCTTCTCCAGTGTGTCTTCCTGGACCAGGAATTGAATTCATGTCTCCTGCATTGGTAGGCGGATTCTTTACCACTGAGCCACCAGAGAAGCCCTAAGTAAGTCGTGTCTGACTCTTTTTTAACCCCATGGACTGTAGCCCACCAAACGTATGTAAAAATTCAATGAGTTGTACAGCTAAGATTGAGCTGAAACTTGTATTTTAATATCAACAGTTGTATTATTTAATACAGTTACTTTTGTTACCAAAATAATATTAGTGCTATAACAATATTGTCTTCTGGTTATTCAGAGTAATTTGAAATTTTCATTACTGGAGGGACTGTGCTAAAAATAGATATCTTGGGACTTCCCTGGCAGTTCAGTGGCTAAAACTCAATGCTACCAATGCAAGGGTTCAGTTTCTGCTTTGGAACTAATTTGAAACATACTGTGCAGTGCAGCCAAAAAAATTTGAAAGAAAAAAATATATTGCTTAAAAATAGATATATTTTGCTTTCAAATTGTCTTTAAGTTAGAAAAAGTACAGAAAAAAAGATGACTTGGGGATATAAGATAAATTGATTGTATGGGGAACATTAGAATAATTCTGTCTTTAAATTAACAAAATTTTAATAAAAATAAATTCATCCTCTCTGACTATTACAATTTTAACTTTAAGAGGAAATTATTGATAGTTTTATTTTTGCTCAGTGAACTTTCAGTACAGTTGCTCAGTTGTGTCTGACTATTTGCGACCCCATGAATTGCAGCATGCCAGGCCTCGCTGCCCATCACCAACTCCCGGAGTTCACCCAAACTCATGTCCATCGAGTGGGTGATGCCATCCAGCCATCTCATCCTCTGTCATCCCCTTCTCCTTCTGCTCCAATCCCTCCCAGCATCAGAGCCTTTTCCAATGAGTCAACTCTTCGTATGAGGTGGCCAAAGTATTGGAGTTTCAGTCTCAGCATCAGTCCTTCCAATGAACACCCAGGACTGATCTCCTTTAGGATGGACTGGTTGGATCTCCTTGCAGTACAAGGGACTCTCAAGAGTCTTCTCCAGCACCACAGTTCAAAAATATCAATTCTTCAGCGCTCAGCCTTCTTCACAGTCCAACTCTCACATTCATACATAACCACTGGAAAAACCATAGCCTTGACTAGACAGACCTTTGTTGGCAAAGTAATGTCTCTGCTTTTGAATATGCTGTCTAGGTTGGTCATAACTTTTCTTCCAATTTCATGGCTGCAATCACCATCTGCAGTGATTTTGAGCCCAGAAAAATAAAGTCTGACACTGTTTCCACTGTCTCCCCATCTATTTCCCATGAAGTGATGGGACCAGATGCCATGATCTTAGTTTTCTGAATGTTGAACTTTAAGCCAACTTTTTCACTCTCTACTTTCACTTTCATCAAGAGGCTTTTTAGTTCCTCTTCACTTTCTGCCATAAGGGTGGTGTCATCTGCATATCTGAAGTTACTGACATTTCTCCGGGCAATCTTGATTCCAGCTTGTGCTTCTTCCAGCCCAATGTTTCTCATGATGTACTCTGCATATAAGTTAAACAAGCTGGGTGACAATATACAGCCTTGGCGAACTCCTTTTCCTATTTGGCACCAGTCTGTTGTTCCATGTCCAGTTCTAACTGTTGCTTCATGACCTGCATACAGGTTTCTCAAGAGGCAGGTCAGGTGGTCTGGTATTCCCATCTCTTTCAGAATTTTCCACAGTTTATTGTGACCCACACAGTCAAAGGCTTTGGCATAGTCAATAAAACAGAAATAGATGCTTTTCTGGAACTCTCTTGCTTTTTCCATGATCCAGCGGATGTTGTCAATTTGATGTCTGGTTCCTCTGCCTTTTCTAAATCCAGCTTGAACATCTGGAAGTTCACGGTTCATGTATTACTGAAGCCTGGCTTGGAGAATTTTTAGAATTTTGAGCATTACTTTACTAGCGTGTGAGATGAATGCAATTATGCAGTAGTTTGAGCATTCTTTAGCATTACCTTTCTTTGGGATTGGAATGAAAACTGACCTTTTCCAGTCCTGTGGCCACTGCTGGATTTTCCAAATTTGCTGGCATATTGAGTGCAACACTTTCACAGCATCGTCTTTCAGGATTTGAAATAGCTCAACTGGAATTCTGTCACCTCCACTAGCTTTGTTCATAGTGGTGCTTTCTACGGCCCACTTGACTTCACATTCCAGGATGTCTGGCTCTAGGTGAGTGATCACACCATCATGATTATCTTGGTCATGAAGATCTTTTTTGTACAGTTCTTCTGTGTGTTCTTGCCACCTCTTCTTAATATTTTCTGCTTCTGTTAGGTCCATAGCATTTCTGTCCTTTATCGAGCCCATCTTTGCATGAAATATTCCCTTGGTGTCTCTAATATTCTTGAAGAAATCTCTAGTCTTTCCCATTCTGTTGTTTTCCTCTATTTCTTTGCATTGATCGCTGAGGAAGGCTTTCTTATCTCTCCTTGCTATTTTTTGGAACTCTGCATTCACATCGGAATATCTTTCCTTTTCTCCTTTGCTTTTCACTTCTCTTCTTTTCACAGCTATTTGTAAGGTCTCCTCAAATATTTGTAAGTTCTAGAATAGGAGAAGCCAAAAAGAAACTGACTTCAGGTAGATTCCTATGAGTAGGGAAAAATAGTATTGAAGCCTAAAGAATCCTGCATCAAATCCCAAGTCTGCCAACTTAACTATATGTGACAATAAACAAATCACTAGACTTACCCTGAAGAAGGAAATATCCAGTGTCCTTGCCTGAAAAATCCCATGGACCGAGGGGTCAGGTGTGCTACAGTCCATGAGGTCACAAAAGAGTCAGACCTGACTTAGTGACTAAAAGCAAGAAAGATTTCTCTGACCCTCAGTTTCTTCATCTATAAAAGGCTACAACACTTTTGTTGTGAGGATATTATGAAAATAATATAAATAATGCAAACAATGCCTAACCTAAACAATGAATAGTAAGCATATTACACAGTTTCTAGGATTATGTAGGTGCTTAGTTCAGTTCAGTTCCGTCACTCAGTTGTGTCCGACTCTTTGTGACCCCAAGGACTACAGTGAGCAAGTCCTCCCTGTTCATCATCAACTCCCAGAGTTTACTCAAACTCAAGTCCAGTGAGGCAGTGATGCCATTCAACCATCTCATCCTCCTGCCTTTAATCTTTCCCAGCATCAGAGTATTTTCAAATGAGTCAATTCTTCACATGAGGTGGCCAAAGTATTGATGTTTCGCTTCAGCATCAGTCCTTCCAGTGAATAATCAGAACTGATTTCCTTTAGGATGGACTGGTTGGAAAACCATAACTTTGACTAGATGGAACTTTGTTGGCAAAGTAATGACTCTGCTTTTTAATATGCTGTTCATGTTGGTCACAGCTTTTCTTCCAAGGAGCAGACATCTTTTAATTTCATGGCTGCAGTCACCATGAAGTCTATCACTGTTTCCACTGTTTCCCCATCTATTTGCCATGAAGTGATAGGACCGGATGCTATGATCTTAGTTTTCTGAGTGATGAGCTTTAAGCCAACTTTTTCCATCTCCTCTTTCACTTTCATCAAGAGGCTCTTTAGTTTTTCTTCACTTTCTGCCATAAGGGTGGTGTCATCTGCATATCTGAGGTTATTGATATTTCTCCTGGCAATCTTGATTCCAGCTTGTGCTTCCTCCAGCCCAGCGTTTCTCGTGATGTACATTGCTGCTGCTGCTGCCAAGTCGCTTCAGTCGTGTCCAACTCTGTGTGACCCCATAGACGGCAGCCCACCAGGCTCCCCCGTCCCTGGGATTCTCCAGGCAAGAACACTGGAGTGGGTTGCCATTTCCTTCTCCAATGCATGAAAGTGAAAAGTGAAAGTGAAGTCGCTCAGTCATGTCTGACTCTTTAGCGACCCCGTGGACTGCAGCCCACCAGGCTCCTACATCCATAGGATTTCCGGGCAATAGCTGCATATAAGTTAAATAAGCAGGGTGACAATATACAGCCTTGACGTACTCCTTTCCCTATTTGGAACCAATTTGTTGTTCATGTCCAGTTCTAACTGTTGCTTCTTGACCTGCATACAGATTTCTCAGGAGGCAGGCAAGGTGGTCTGGTATTCCCATCTCTTTCAGAATTTTCCACAGTTTCTGGTGATCCACACAGTCAAAGGCTTTGGCATAGTCACTAAAGCAGGCGTAGATGTTTTTCTGGAACTCTCTTGCTGTTTCCATGATCCAGCAGATGTTGGCAATTTGATCTCTGGTTCCTCTGCCTTTTCTAAAACCAGCTTGAACATCTGGAAGTTCATGATTCAAGTACTATTGAAGCCTGGATTGGAGAATTTTGAGCATTACTTTAGTAGTGTGTGAGATGAGTGCAATTGTGTGGTAGTTTGAGTATTCTTTGGCATTGCCTTTCTTTGGGATTGGAGTGAAAACTGACCTTTTCCAATCTTGTGGCCACTGCTGAGTTTTCCAAATTTGCTGGCATATTGAGTGCAGCACATTTACTGAGTTTCTAGGATTATGTAGATGCTCAACAAATCATATTTCCAGATTTCCCTCACTCTGATCTCTGTACCTTCCCTGTTCCCTGTTGTTCAGTTGCCCAGTCGTATCCTAGTCTTTCGGGGAGGGCAATGGCACCCCACCCCAGTGCTTTTGCCTGGAGAATCCCATGGACGGAGGAGCCTGGTAGGCTCCAGTCCATGGGGTCGCTAAGAGTCGGACACGACTGAGCGTCTTCACTTTCGCTTTCCACTTTCATACGGTGGAGAAGGAAATGGCAACCCACTCCAGTGTTCTTGCCTGGAGAATCCCAGGGACAGGGGAGCCTGGTGGGCTTCTGTCTGTGGGGTCGCACAGAGTCGAACACGACTGAAGCGACTTAGCAGCAGCAGCAGCAGCATCCTAGTCTTTGCGACCCCATGGCCTGCAGCACATCAGGTGTCCCTAACCTGGAGTTTACTCAAGTTCATGTCCATTGTATCAGTGATTCCCTAGTTTTTTGTTTTTTTTTTTTTTTATTAATATGAGTTTATTTGATTTAAATTAATCCAGCAATACTCTGAGTGGGCCATTTGAAATCTTCTCTGTTGATGCAATCTGACTATACTGCAGCAGACTGAATTGTCACACTATTCTAGTTCTCAAACCATCTCAGATATTGAATTGAGTGAAAGTCACTCAGTCATGTTTGACTCTTTTCAACCCCATGGACAATACATTCTGTGGATTTCTCCAGGCCAGAATACTGGAGTGGGTATCCTTTTCCTTCTTGAGGGGATCTTCCCAACCCAGGGGTTGAACCCAGGTCTCCCGCATTACAGGTGGATTCTTTACCAACTGAGCCACAAGAGAAGCCCTGAGATATTGAAGTCAGATGAAAATGAGCTGTAACCTTATTCAGAATTCCAAAACTGTTTTTCCCAAAATTCAGTGTCTCACAAAAAAGTACTTGCGGTGCCATACACAAAAAAAGGTCTGTTGTCATTCAGTTGCTCAGTCATACTGGACTCTTTGCGACCCCATAGACTGCAGCACTCCAGGTCTCCCTGCCCTTCACTATCTCCCAGAGTTTGCTCAAACTCACATCCATCCATTCGATAATGTCATCCACCTATCTCATCCTCTGTCATCTCCTTCTCCTGCCCTCAGTCTTTCCCAGCATCAGGGTCTTTTCCAATGAGTCAGCTCTTCGCATCAAGGTGGCCAAGGTACTGGAGCTTCAGTTTCAGCATCAATCATTTCAGTGAGTATTCAGGGTTGATTTCCTTTAGGATTGACTGGTTTTATCTCCTTATGCCCAAGGGACTCTCAAGAGTCTTCTCTGGCACCACAGTTGGAAAGCATCAATTCTTCAGTGCTCAGCCTTCTTAATGATCCAACTCTCACATCCATAGGTGACTACTGGAAAAACCATAACTTTAACTATATGAAAAAAATAGGGAAAAGCAGTATATTGTTGTTATCAACTAGGTTTCTTGGACTCTAATCAATAGAACTTGATCAGAGAGCAGATGAGAAATTCAGTCAAGGCTTTATTGCGACTCATCCTAGAGCACAAGAGAATAACAAATCCTTGTTTGCTCCCTGAGGGGGTGCAAACTGGTTTCTTAAGTGGTTAAGGGTACGTTCATGTGTCAGGCTAGAAGGGTGGCTTAAGTGGTCTACCCACCCTCTAGGTGGTGCTATGTGCAGGGTGCATGTGTGATTCCCTTCTTTTGCTCTCAACACAGAAGCAGCAGTTGGGTTTTTGCTCTTTTTGTATCTTGCTCCTAATTTGCCCTACTTCTTATGTACAAAGTTATTTTTAGTCCCTTATCTTTTCTTTGTATTCTGTTGCTGGAGATGTTTGTTCAAGTGCAAGCACCTCGGCAAATGGTCCCAGGTCCCAGCCTGTCTCACTCTGCCCTCCTCTTACTGATTTGTAGTAAAAAGAAGCATACTTAAGCTTCAGAGAAGTTCTACAGTAGATTTATGCCTTTAATCCAGAATTTCCCAATTTTATTTGACCACCAACCCAGATAGCATATTCAAAAGCAGAGACATTACTTTGCCAACAAAGGTCCGTCTAGTCAAGGCTATGGTTTTTCCTGTGGTCATGTATGGATGTGAGAGTTGGACTGTGAAGAAAGCTGAGCCCCAAAGAATAGATTTTTTTGAACTGTGGTGTTGGAGAAGACTCTTGAGAGTCCTTTGGACGGCAAGGAGACCCAACCAGTCCATATTAAAGGAGATCAGTCCTGGGTGTTCATTGGAAGAACTGATGCTGAGGCTGAAACTCCAGTACTTTGGCCACTTCATGCAAAGAATTGACTCATTGGAAAAGACCCTGATGCTGGGAGGGACTGGGGCAGGAAGAGAAGGGGACAACAGAGGATGAGATGGCTGGATGGCATCACTGACTCGATGGACATGAGTTTGGGTGAACTCTGGGAGTTGGTGATGGACAGGGAGGCTTGGCATGCTGCAATTCATGGGGTCGCAAAGAGTTGGACATGACTGAGCAACTGAATTGAACTGAACCCCACAGGGACACCCATTAATAGCCAGATCTAAAGAGCAAAGCTGAGAGTCCTGTTGAATGGTTTTTTTGATGACTAGTCAAAAGCCGGAAAACTAATTTCAATAACATATCCCTCCTTGTCATCGGAAGAGAGCCCATGCCAGCCAACCCTGATCAAGAGAGGAAGCCTAAAATCTGTGTGTGTGTTTGGAAATGGGAGGTGGGGGTGAGAGGGAGAGATTAAAAGTAAATTCTGAAATGGAAAGTTAGACTAGAGATTTAGAGTTGAAAATGTCATCAGGGTTATGACTACTTGTGCTTTTGATTTTTTCTAATAATTTTAATGTATTGCCTACAATCACAGTATTTAGTATCTTACCCAGCAAGACAACTTCTCTGTATGCAACAATTATAGAACTGAATTCACTCTCATTTTGTAATCTGAAAAATGGGAAACAATGAAGATAGTATAAAAGAGAAGAAATAGGATCTAAAAAGAAATGTTTACACAAATTCTATGAAATATGAAATGTGTTAAGGTTGCCAGATAAAGTAAAAGACACCAAGTTAAATTTGAATTTCAGGTAAACAGTGAATATTTTTATCAATATAAGCATTCCAAATGTACTAAAAATATTCATTGTTTACTTAAATTCAAATTTAACTGAATATGCTCTACTTTCTTGTTTGTTAAATCTGTCTGGCAACCTAAATGTGCTAAATATCTAAATAGCATCAAACAAAACACACAGAGACTACAAATGATGAAAAGCATTTTTTAGCTTTCAAATACTGACATGCCACAATGAAAAAGAGACAATTTCAATTTTTTTGCAAACAGATAATACAGACTAGATTGGTCTAGGAATTCAGAATTGCTAGTTTGGCAAGTATTTAGGACAGCAGTATTTAAGGAGAATAAAATGGAAAAAAAGGAAATCGTAATTAAATTTTGCAGAAACTGCTTTGGGAAAGAGATTGATAGTGTGAGAAACAGACACAAGGCTATTTTAAAATGCAGTTTTTAAACTCACACACTCCAAAACAGCTTCTATTTGATAAATATAACATTCCTGCATCATAAAACTAAAGACAAGACAAATGAGAAATTCTTATGCAAAGAGGAAGCATGAACTTAATTATACTTAAGTCAACATAGGAGAATTGTACTGTCAGAGAGCTGTTTCTAAAAATAAAGTAAGCTAAATGAATATCTGTATTATGAATTAATTCATTACAAACATAATAGATTTTTTCTTTCATATTTAAATATATGAAATAATCAGATTCTTTTGAAAACAATTATGTTAATTGCATTGATTGGCATCTTATTTCATTATATTCAATACTTCTCAGATTTATATCTCTGTAGTATGTAACTAATGAGGAAAAAAACAGAAAAAGAGAATACAAGTGACACTTTGCTTTGCTCTTACTTGGAACAAGCATTTAAAACTAATTAAAATTATATTGCTTCCAGATAGTTCTTTAAAAAATGCAGATAACTTCTCACTCTACCATCAAACTGAATATTCTCTTTAATACTTCAGTTTAATGTTGCATGCAATAAATAGTTTATTAACTTTATTAACACCGAAAACTATTTTGTTTTTTTAGTTTCTTCACAAATTCCTGATAGATCAAAAAATTATGTTATTTCATACTTTTCAGTATTTTCCTCAAAATTAATTAAAACAGTGATTTTATACTCTGATTGAAACAATGATAGTTTACTGAACTTTTTAACAAATAGGAAAGAATAGTAGTAAGACTACTACTGGCAAAGGTTGTAACACATTTAAACTTTCAAACCAAATAAATCTACCAAGTGTGAATTATTGGTCTTCTTATTCTTTGAAACATCCTTGTTTTCTGGATTTATTCTTCATACCTGATTATCTAATAGACAAGGCAAATTTACAGGCTCCCCTGGTGGCTCAGACATTAAAAAAAAAAAAAAGAAGAATCCACCACAGTTAAGAAAGTTTTAATTTGCTTCAAACATTTGGAATGTGTATAGAACTAATATGCAGTGACTCCTCAATAAATTTTGCACTCGGACAATAGTCAGAAAGTTATACTAGATTTATGGAAAAGTATCACATTATAGAAAAAGTTTCTGCTACGACTGTCTCTAGGAAAGCTTTTTATAATATACAAGAATATTAGATAGGAAGGAGGTTCTGGGTTGTCCTGATCTTCCAAATTACCTAAATGTGACGAACTTAAGAAACCCAGAGGTGCACTCACAAGATCTTATTTGTCCTTAAAATGAAGCCTACAGAGAAGAAAACAATGAGCCACTGGTTGTGTATCATACTCCACTGTGACACTATAACACTCTCACCTTTCACCTGTAACATGCAAACCTTGCAACTCCCTCTCTTGATATGTCTGTCGGCCTTAAAGTGTTAACCTGCAACATTGGTTCCTCTACAGAAAGTCTGTAATTTTGTAGTTCAGTTTTGTAACAATTTCTGGCTTGTGACTCCTCAAAATCCATTATGTCGAAAGTTTTCAGGAGAAAATATCTATGCTTGCATCTCAGGGCCAGAGATCTTTAGTTCTGTTCAGTCACTCATTCATGTTCAACTCTTTGTGACCCCAAGAACTGCAGCGCGCCAGGCTTCCCTGTCCTTCACCAGCTCCCGGAGTGTGCTCAGACTCATGTCCATCGAGTCTGTGGTGCCATCCAACCGTCTCATCCTCTGTCGTCCCCTTCCTCTCCTGCCTTCAATCTTTCCCAGCATCAATGTTTTTTCCCAATGAGTTAGTTCTTCTCATCAGGTAGCCAAAGTATTGGAGCTTCAGCTTCAGCATCAGTCCTTCCAATGAATATTCTGGACTGATTTCCTTTAGGATTGACTGGTTTGATCTCCTTGCTGTCCAAGTGACTCTCAAGACCTCACAGTTTAAAAGCATCAATTCTTCAGCACTCTGCTTTATGGTCCAACTCTCACATCCATACATGACTACTGGAAAAACCATAGCTTTGACTAGATGGACCTTTGTCAGCAGAGTAATGTCTGCTTTTTAATATGCTGTCTAGGTTGGTCATAGCTTTTCTTCCAAGGAGCAAGTGTCTTTTAATTTCATAGCTGCAGTCACCATCTCCAGTGATTTTGGAGCCCAAGGAAATAAGTCTGTCACTGTTTCCATTGTTTGCTCATCTGTTTACCATGAAGTGATGGGACTGGATGCCATCAGATCAGATCAGAGATCAGATCAGATCAGATCAGTCGCTCAGTCGTGTCCAACTCTTTGCGACCCCATGAATCGCAGCACGCCAGGCCTCCCTGTCCATCACCAACTCCCGGAGGTCACTCAGACTCACATCCATCGAGTCAGTGATGCCATCCAGCCATCTCATCCTCTGTCGTCCCCTTCTCCTCCTGCCCCCAATCCCTCCCAGCATCAGAGTCTTCTCCAATGAGTCAACTCTTCGCATGAGGTGGCCAAAATACTGGAGTTTCAGCTTTAGCTTCATTCCTTCCAAAGAAATCCCAGGGCTGATCTCCTTCAGAATGGACTGGTTGGATCTCCTTGCAGTCCAAGGGACTCTCAAGAGTCTTCTCCAACACCACAGTTCAAAAGCATCAATTCTTCGGCTCTCAGCCTTCTTCACAGTCCAACTCTCACATCCATACATGATCACAGGAAAGACCATAGCCTTGACTAGGCAAACCTTTGTTGGCAAAGTAATGTCTCTGCTTTTGAATATGCTATCTAGGTTGGTCATAACTTTCCTTCCAAGGAGTAAGCGTCTTTTAATTTCATGGCTGCAGTCACCATCTGCAGTGATTTTGGAGCCCAAAAGAATAAAGTCTGACACTGTTTCCACTGTTTCCCCATCTATTTCCCATGAAGTGATGGGACCAGATGCCGTGATCTTCGTTTTCTGATCTTCGTTTTTGCAAGAGGGCATCAGAGGGCAAACACACTGAAACCATACTCACAGAAAACTAGTCAATCTAATCACACTAGGACCACAGCCTTGACTAACTCAATAACTCAATGGATGCCATGATCTTAGTTTTTTGAATGTTGAGTTTTAAGTCAGCTTTTTCACTCTCCTCTATCACTTTCATCAAGAGGCTCTTTAGTTCCTCTTTGCTTTCTGCAATAAGAGTGGTATCATCTGCATATCTGAGGTTATTTATATTTCTCCCAGCAGTCTTTTTTTTTTTTCTGTTAACTGTCGGTTCTTTATTACAAAATCCAATCTCCCGAGCCTCGTGATCCTTCTTCAGTGGCACAATTCCTAAGTCTAAAAATGAGTTTAAACTATGCTATTGTATCATTCACCCCAGTGGAACTGATCCTTTGGTCTGTTGTTGTCTGGAAAGTGGCAAACCGCATGACAGCTATTTATCTGTGATTTACTTCTAAGCACGTTTTTACCATAATCATTTTTACCTCAACCGAGGCGTGATGGCAGCCACCCACGGCATGTTAGCAGTCAGTTTACGACGCCACTGAGAGGTGGCAGCAGCTGTGCTCTCAAGGGGCCCTCTGCCCTCCTCTTTGTCATCTCTCTCCCAGACTGTAGCCTCGCTCTGCTCACAAGGGTTCAGTGGCATGCAAACAGTGTTTAATTGGTTTTCTTAATAGAGACATTGTTGGCTGCAAGGCTGGCTTGTATTTAAACTCTGCCCTTTTTGCAGATGCCAGACCTTCTCAATAGCATTTCAGAGGAAGTTTTTTGTTTAGAACACAATTATTCAATCTGACCAGCCTATAAACACAGCACCACCCGTACTGCTCAATGCTGAAACACTGCATCTCTGCTTTTCTATATGTCACCAACTTTTGTTAAAGCACTCTGAAACCTGAGTTATTGATGGAACTATTTTTACAACTACACATTCTCCTAAAGTTCTTGCTTCCTTTTAAAGCAGGCTATAGGGCCCATGAGAATTCTTTGGAGAGAGAAAGTCTCTGAGACTTAGAAATTAACTTGCATGACTAACCCGGGCTCTTCTCCCCTTCAGGAATCTTCCTCCTCATCTTCTTCCTCTTCCTCCTCCTCTTCTTCCTCTTCCTCCTCCTCTTCTTCTTGCACATGGCTCCTTGTGCTCAACTCCAGTGCAGTTTGGTTGATTGAGGCTTCATTGTCTACATGCACCAACATATCATGTGATGGTTCAGGTGTAGGCTGAGAAGGCAGCATCTCACCTTCTCTTCCAGAACTAATCATCGACTGAAGGGCCAGCTCTTCAACCTTGAGCCGGTTCAGCTGGTCGTGAAGAGCCGCTTTCAAGCGGAGCAGCGTCTCCTCCTCTTTGCGCAGCTCCTGCAGCCGGCTCAACATCCCGACCCTTCACGTCCGCGGCCCGCCGGGTCGCTCGATGATGACCTCCCAGCAGTCTTGATTCCAGCCTGTGCTTCATCCAGCCCAGGGTTTCTTATGATGTGCTCTGTATATAAGTTAAATAAGCAGGGTGACAATATATGGTCTTGTCATACTCCTTTCCCAATTTGGAACCAATCCATTGTTCCATATCTGGTTGCTTCTTGATCTGCATACAGATTTCTCAGGAGGCAGGTAAGGTGATCTGGTATTCCCACCTCTTTAAGCATTTTCCACAGTTTGTTGTGATCTTAAATCCATATTAACTTAACTTGTGGGCTTCCCTGGTGGCTCAGAGGTTAAAGCGTCTGCCTGGAATGCGGGAGACCCAGGTTTGATCCCTGGGTCGAGAAGATCCCCTGGAGAAGGAAATGGCAACCCACTCCAGTACTCTTGCCTGGAGAATCCCTTGGAAGGAGGAGCCTGGTAGGCTACAGTCCATGGGGTCGTAAAGGGTCGGAAACGACTGAGCGACTTCACTAACTCCATATAAACTCATGGTTTATCTTATCCAAGCCTGTCTAGCAATATGTGTGCTGTTTTATTCCAGCTGAATTGTAAACTCTTTGAAAGCAATTAGTTCTTTTTCACAGACCAGAGCACTGGACTTCATACTTGATAGGAGCTCATCTGTGGGCTTGGTATGGGCTTCCCTAGTGGCTCAGATGGTAAAGAGTCTGCCTGCAGTGCAGGAGACCTGGGTTCAATCCCTGCGTTGGGAAGATCCTCTGCAGAATGGAATGGGAACCCACTGCAGTATTATTGCCTGGAGAATTCCTTGGACAGAGGAGCCTGGTGGGCTACAGTCCATGGGGTCCCAAAGATTTGGACGTGACTGAGTGACTAACACTTTCACTTTCAGGAGCTCCTTAAACATCCAGAGATTAATACTAAGGAATTAAATGGATCTTTCTTCTGTTTAGTGACATGACCTTTCTCCAGTCCAGGCCAGTTTCTGGGCCTTCCTTTTCCTCTTTGCAGCAGGATCCAAAACTCACACCAATTTCTTTCCCCTGAAAACCCACACAAACCCTTTGAGGTTCTTTTTCCCTAAAATGGACTGTACAGTAGAACTGCTACTAACTTAACCACTTCTACTTGAAGATTTATCAGTAGACTAATTTTTTTGAAAGAAGAAAGAGGAAGGGCAGGCAAAACGCCAGGCACTTATAAAAAAAGCCATTTAATTAGAGTTATTTCCTCTGGAACTGCCTTGATACAGTCCTACAAATACAAGGTGACCTAGAAAGGAAAAATTAACTACATTTCAAAAAGATTGGAGCAGCATCTGTACCACTTGCCCAAAATACACCCATCAGGTACACTCATCTAATCTAGTTTTCACCCTGCCTAAGAAGAATGTCCAGGTATTCAGTCTCTTTCAAGGATCTTCTAATAACAAGTAGGAATTAATATGCCATAAAATTGTCAACAACTATTAGAGTATAAAGGGCTTCCCTGATGGCTCAGATGGTAAAGAATCTGCCTGCAATGTGGGAGAACCAGGTTAGATCCCTGGGTCAGGAAGACCCTTGGAGAAGCAAATGGCAACCCACTCCAGTATTCTTGTCTGGAAAATTCCATGGAGGAGCCTGAGGGGCTACAGTTCATGGGGTCACAAAGAGTTAGATACGACTGCATGACTAACAATTTTCACTTTTATGAGAGTATAAAAATGCAGTATATTGATACCTCTTGCTGCTGCTGCTAAGTCGCTTCAGTCGTGTCCGACTCTGTGCGACCCCATAGAAGGAAGCCCACCAGGCTCCCCCGTCTTACCCATACACAATTCATTCATCTTCAACTGAGTATACCTCAGATCAAAGTAAGTCACTCCTAAAGTTCTGATGTCATTTCTTTATCCTGACATAAACATATCAGCAAATATCATTAACATGGAGTAATATATAATTCTTAAGAATTATTGACTATGTTATATTGACCTCGGCTCAGCCCCTAACCTTAGCCAAGGTCCGCTGCCTCAGACGAAAAAGATGTTTTTACTTTAGGGTTTCTGTAGCCAAATAACAAAATCAAAGCTGAGATCAATGCAGCACAAGCTTTACTTAATGGCCAAAGAGTGGAGAAGTCGTAGCTTAGTTCACACATCAACTTCTGGCACATATAGCAAGAGGAATTTGAGTTTAAAGAGTGAAGACAGATGGAGAAGGAATAGGGTTAATGAAGGGGAGATAGGAGATACAGGCTTTAGTCTACCGGGGAAGGGTCAAGGCTTTCCAAGGTAGTGGGGTGGCACTCTCTTGTTACCCGTTTTTGGTCCTTGACTTCCAGTCATAACTTCTGTGGGTGTGTCATTAAAGCACTAATGTGATAAAATGAGTGCATAATGAGACCCTTTGTCTCTTGGAGGTTATATTTCTCACCAATTTAGTTCCATCTAGTTCTCTCTGGCTTTTGTTTTTCTCTTCCTCTATCTTCCCTTCTTATTTCTGGACTTTGGGACTAGAATAAAGATTTATGTTAACTCCTAATAGAGGGCTTCCCTGGCGGCTCAGCTGGTAAAGAATCCACCTGCAATCCGGGAGACATGGGTTCAATCCCTGAGTTGGAAAGATCCCCTGGAGAAGCGAATGGCTACCCACTCCAGTATTCTGGCCAGGAGCATTCCATACACTGTAGTCCATGGTTAATTCAGACCTAAATTGAAGAAAGGAAGGAAAACCACTAGACCATTCAGGTATGACCTAAATCAAATCCCTTACGATTATACAGTGGAAGTGAGAAATAGATTTAAGGGACTAGATCTGATAGACAGAGTGCCTGATGAACTATGGACGGAGGTTCATGACTTTGTACAAGAGACAGACCATTTCAAGACCACCCCCAAGAAAAAGAAATGCAAAAAGCAAAATGGCTGTCTGAGGAGGCTTTATAAATAGCTGTGAAAAGAAGAGAAGTGAAAAGCAAAGGAGAAAAGGAAAGATATACCCATTTGAATGCAGAGTTCCAAAGAATAGCAAGGAGAGATAAGAAAGGCTTCCTCAGTGATCAATGCAAAGAAATAGAGGAAAACAATAGAGTGGGAAAGACTAGAGATCTCTTCAAGAAAATTAGAGACACCAAGGGAACATTTCATGCAAAGATGAGCTCAATAAAGGACAGAAATGGTATGGACCTAACAGAAGCAGAAGATATTAAGAAGAGGTGGCAAGAATACACAGAAACACTGTACAAAAAAGATCTTCACAACCCAGATAATCACGATGGTGTGATCACTCACCTAGAGCCAGACATCCTGGACTATAAAGTCAAGTGGACCTTAGGAAGCATCACTACGAACAAAGCTAGTGGAGGTGATGGAATTTCGATTGAATTATTTCAAATCCTGAAAGATGATGCTATGAAAATGCTGCACTCAATATGCCAGCAATTTTGGAAAATCCAGCAGTGGCCACAGGAATGGAAAAGGTCAGTTTTCATTCCAATCCCAAAGAAAGGCAATACCAAAGAATGCTCAAACTACTGAACAATTGCACTTATCTCACATGCTAGTAAAGTAAAACTCAAAATTCTCCAAGCCAGGCTTCAGCAATATGTGAACCGTGAACTTCATGACGTTCAAGCTGGTTTTAGAAAAGGCAGAGGAACCAGAGATCAAATTGCCAACATCTGCTGGATCCTCAAAAAAGCAAGAGAGTTCCAGAAAAACATCTATTTCTGCTTTATTGACTATGCCAAAGCCTTTGACTGTGTGGGTCACAATAAACTGTGGAAAATTCTTCAAGAGATGGGAATACCAGACCATCTGACATAATTCATGAGAAATCTGTGTGCAATCAAGAAGCAACAGTTAGGACTGGACCTGGAACAACAGATTGGTTCCAAATAGGAAAAGGAGTACAGCAAGACTGTATATTGTCACCCTGCTTATTTAACTTACATGCAGAATACATCATGAGAAATGCTAAAGCACAAGCTGAAAACAAGATTGCTGGGAGAATTATCAATGCACTCAGATATGCAGATGACTCCACCCTTATGGCAGAAAGTGAAGAAGAACTAAAGAGCCGCTTGATGAAAGTGAAAGAGGAGAGTGAAAAAGTTGGCTTAAAGCTCAACATTCAGAAAACAAAGATCATGGCATCCGGTCCCATCACTTCATGGGAAATAGATGGAGAAACAGTGAAAACAGTGGCTAACTTTATTTTGGGGGGCTCCAAAATCACTGCAGATGGTGATTGCAGCCATGAAATTAAAAGATTCTTACTCCTTGGAAGGAAAGTTATGAACAACCTAGATAGCATATTCAAAAGCAGAGACATTACTTTGCCAACAAAGGTCTGTCTCGTCAATGCTATGGTTTTTTCAGTAGTCATGTATGGATTATAAAGTTGAAGTATAAAGAAAGCTGAGTGCTGAAGAATTGATGCTTTTGAACTGTGGTGTTGGAGAAGACTCTTGAGAATCCCTTGGACTGCAAGGAGATCCAACCAGTCCATCCTAAAGGACATCAGTTCTGAGTGTTCATTGGAAGGACTGATGTTGAAGCTGCAACTCCAATACTTTGGCCACCTGATGGGAAGACCTGACTCAGTTGAAAAGACCCTGATCCTGGGAAAGATTGAAGGCGGGAGGAGAAGGTGATGACAGAGGATGAGATGGTTAGATGGCATCAATGACTCAATGGAGATGAGATTGAGTAGAGGCCGGGAGTTGGTGATGGACAGCGAGGCCTGGTGTGCTGTGGTCCATGGGGTCTCGGAGAGTCATACACCACTGATTGAGTAAACTGCACTGAACTGATAGTCCATTGAGTCACAAAGAGTCAGACACAACTGAGTGACGTTCATTTTCACTTTCAATAGAGGTGGGGATTAGTGTATTTTCAGCAAGGATCTGGTGCCAGTTCTGGCAACTCAGTCACCCAAACACCTTGCTCTGAAATTGATTCAAACTCCTCAGAATTTATCAATAGGGCAGGGAGATACTGAGTCCATTAACTGTTGGGTGAAGCAGGACTTGAATGAAAAGGTTATCCAGCACTGTAGCCAGGATCTCATGTTGGTTGACATACAAGCAGAGACAGGAAAGAGCAAAGAAAAATGCCGATGAGACAGACTACTTAAATCTGGGAAAAAAGTAAGAGAATCTCCTTTCCATATCCCTCTCCATTCCCCTGAGTAACCCTCGTGTGGAATAAAGTCACTTGTACTAATGGTCCCCTTTCATTAAGCTGGCTTATTTCAATTTCTTTCTTTCTTTCTTTCTTTTTTTAATAAATGGACATGTCCTACATAAGTTGAGATTACTCTAGTTAACATGAATTTGCATGAACTCTTTGAATTAGTGGCATCTGTTTCTATGCAAATAATATGCTACATTATATTATCTTTAAAAACATCTTCCAAAAGCTGTTTAATAGATATTTCCTATTATTTTTGGAACTATTCACTTATTTGTTCATATATATATATATATATATATATATATATAATGAACTTCAGCCCAAAGGAGTAATGACAAATCATTACATAGGAGATTGAAAATGGTAAGATTGAACTGGATCTTATAAAACCAAAGGAAGACTTAGGAGAGGCTGCCATTTCATTCTGAACCTTCTGTATAAGATAAAAACACATTTTGATCAGGTGCTGCCTTCTTAAAAGTAAAGTCAATAGACATATTCTAAGGATACCAGATAATAATGCTATCTTTAGGAGAATAAGTGGCAACATTCCCTTATTAATAAGAATAATAATAATAAGAAGAAGAAGAATAAGAGTAATATAAGAAAAGCAAGCATTTTGAGGATATGACAAGCACAGAATTAATACAAATGCCAAGGACTATACCGACAAAGCACTTACTTTAGATGACTTATGCAATAGTAAATCAGCCAGGAGAGATCAAAGCAATGAATATCCATGTGTCCATGAGTTATGAATATCCATGTGTCCATGAGTTGTTATTAAAGTTATCACCAAAAGGTTAGTGACTTAAGTCTTGCCCTACCCAGGTTAAAGCCATGTTAGTTCCTCTGCATCTCAGATGACCTTACACCTTCTTTACTAAAATACCTTTTAGGGACTTCATATTGCTGTCACTTCAGTCGTGTTCGACTCCGTGTGACCCCATAGACGGCAGCCCACCAGGCTCCCCGTCCCTGGGATTCTCCAAGCAAGAACACTGAAATGGGTTGCCATTTCCTTCTCCAATGCATGAAAGTGAAAAGTGAAAGTGAAGTCGCTCAGTTGTGTCCAACTCTTAGCGACCCCATGGACTGCAGCCTACCAGGCTCCTCCGTCCATGGGATTTTCCAGGCAAGAGTACTAGAGTGGGGTGCCATTGCCTTCTCCGAGGACTTCATATTATGTCTTTCCTTTTCATAAACAGAGTAGAACACCAAGAGAGGTATCAGAACTGTTGCGTAATTAACTCTTAAATCAATCTTTCTTCCACTTTTGTGAGCTCTTTCCTTCTGAAGGAGAAGATTGATTGCTAAATATGGTGTTTGATTTCTACTGCATGTTAAACTTAAGCTTTGATAGAAAAATAATGGTCTGTCACATGGACATCTTTTGCAATGTAATTTTATCATTGTATTGACAAGTGACATCTGACAAAAAGTGGTAAATGCCTTAATTCAAGTTGATGACTCAACTGACTCAACCCAAATGGCAAAAAAACAATTTCGTTAGTTACTAAGAATAAAATAAATAGTTATTGATTAATTAGATTATGTTAGTGCTTTTTAAAACTCATAAAATGATGACTCTGATTTGACAGGGCTTAGGAAATCTTTCAAACACAGTAACTCCTATACATTTTATTATTTTGTGACGTTTGCTTTCAGAATTATCTACTTGATTTATTGATGTTGAGAACTCCTATAAAGAATACAAGTAATGAAGCTTGGGATTGATGGCACCCCACTCCAGTCCTCTTGCTTGGAAAATCCCACGGACGGAGGAGCCTGTTAGGCTGCGATCCATGGGGTCGCTAAGAGTCAGACGTGACTGAGTGACTTCACTTTCACTTTTCACTTTCATGCATTGGAAAAGGAAATGGCAACCCACTCCAGTGTTCTTGCCTGGAGAATCCCAGGGACGGGGGAACCTGGTGGGCTGCCGTCTCTGGGGTCACACAGAGTTGGACACGACTGAAGTGACTTAGCATAGCATATATAAAATAGGTAAACAAGGACCTACTGTATAGCCCATAGAAGCTCTTACACTTTGCTCTTATATAATGCTTACAACTATGAAAATTTGGCTCTTTTTCTTGTTTTTCATACTCTGAAAGTTTCTTAAGAGCAGAGATTAAATTTTTAATTAAAATTGTCCTACCGATATACAGCCTGGCACCTGGGAAGCATGAAATAAAATGTCAAAGTATTTATTGAAAACTTACATATTAGGTATTGTTCCTGGCTCTGAAGTTACCACATTGAGTAAAAAAGTCTAGATCCTTACTTTACGAACCTTAAATTATAGTGGGGGAAACATCACATACAAGTAGAATATATTAAGAATTTCTAGTAGTGATAAATACTATGAAGAAAAATAGTATGATAGAGTCTGAAACTTTAATGAAAACAAGAGCAAGTTCTCTAGGAGAGAATCTTCCAAGCAGAGGGATCAGCTAGTGCAAAGGCCCTAATTTAGAAGGGACTTTGAATTTAAGAAGTAGCAAAACTAAGAAGGCCTGTGTTGCTGCAAGAATAGTGAGTATAGGACAGCAATGCCATAGAAGACAGAAAAGATGGACAAGGACCAATTCTTGAAAGGTCTTGAAGGGCATGGTTAAAGATACAGAATTTATTCTGCTGCTGCTGCTAAGTCGCTTCAGTTGTGTCTGACTCTTGGTGACCCTATAGACTGCAGCCTACCAGGCTCCTCTGTCCATGGGATTTTCCAGGCAAGAGTACTGGAGTAGGATGCCTTTGCCTTCTCTGAGAATTTATTGTAAGTATGATGAAAAGTCATTGAATTCTGAAGAGCCGAATAAAATTATCTAGTCATGCTTTTAAATGCTCACTGTGTCTCAACATAAAGAACTGTAAAAGCCAAGCAAGAAGACCATGTAACATATAATAAAAATTAAACATTCTGATTTCTATCACAAATCTAGCCAGTATATTAAAAAGCAGAGATATCACTTTGGCAACAAAGGTCCATGTAGTGAAAGCTATGGTTTTTCCAGTAGTCATGTATGAATGTGAGAATTGGACCATAAGAAAACTGAATGCTGAAGAACTGATGCTTTCAAATTGTGGTGCTGGAGAAAACTCCCGAGAGTCTCTTGTATAGCAAGAAGAACAAACCAGTCCATCCTAAAGGAAATCAACCCTGAATTTTCATTGAAAGGATGCATGCTGAAGTTCAAGCTACAATACTCTGGCCACCTGAAGTGAAGAGCTGACTCACTGGCAAAGACCCTGATGCTGGGAAAGCTTGAGGGCAGGAGAAGGGGACAACAGAGGATGAGATGGTTGGATAGCATCACAAACTCAATGGACATAAATTTGAGCAAGCTCTGGAAAGACAGGGAAGTCTGGCATGCAGGCTAACAAGACTTTTGCCAATAGAATGCACTGATCATAGCAAACAACCCTCTTCGAGCAACACAAAAGACAACTCTACACATGGACATCACTGGATGGTCAATACTAAAATAAGAGTGATTATATTCTTTGCCGCCAAAGATAGAGATGCTCTATACAGTCACAAAAACAAGACCGGGAGCTAACTGTGGCTCAGATCGTGAACTCCTTATTGCAAAATTCAGACTTAAATTGAAGAAAGTAAGGAAAACCATAGGGCATTCAGGTATGACCTAAATCAAATCCCTTACTATTATACAGTTGAAGTGACAAATATATTCAAGGGATTAGATCTGACAGACAGAGTGCCTGAAGAACTATGGATGGAGGTTCAGGACATTGTACAGGAGGCAGTGATCGAAGCCATCACAAGAACAAGAAATTTAAAAAGCCTAAATGGTTGTCTGCGGGGGCTTTACAATAGCTGAGAAAAGAAGTGAAAGGCAAAGGAGAAAAGGAAAGATACATCCACTTGAATGCAGAGTTCCAAAGACTAGCAAGGAGAGATAAGAAAGCATTCCTCAGTGATCAATGCAAAGAAATAGAGGAAAACAATGGAGTAGGAAAGACTAGAGATCTCTTCAAGAAAATTAGAGATACCAAAGGACCATTTCAGGCAAAGATGGGCTCAATGAAGGACAAAAATGGTATGGACCTAACAGAAGCAGAAGATATTAAGAAGAGGTGGGCAAAAACACACAGAAGACTATACAAAAAGATCTTCATGACCCAGATGGCCATGATGGTGTGATCACTCACCTAGAGCCAGACATCCTGGTCTATAAAGTCAGATGGGCCTTAGGAAGCATCACTATGAACAAAGCTAGTGGAGGTGATGGAATTCCAACTGAGCTATTTCACACCCTAAAAGATGATGGTGTGAAAGTGTTGCACTCAATATGCCAGCAAATTTAGAAAACTCAGCAGTGACCACAGGAATGGAAAAGGTCAGTTTTCATTCCAATCCCAAAGAAAGACAATACCAAAGAATGTTCAAACTATTGCACAGTTGCACTCATCTCACACGCTAGTAAAGTAATGCTCAAAATTCTCCAAGCTAGGCTTAAACAGTACATAAGCTGACAACTTCCAGATGTTCAAGCTGATTTAGAAAAGGCAAGGGAACCAGAGATCAAATTACCAACATCCATTGGATCATAGAAAAAGCAGAATTCCAGAAAATCATCTACTCTTGTTTTATTGACTACGCCAAAGCCTTTGACTGTGTGGCTCACAACAAACATTCTTAAAGAGATGGGACTATCAGACCACCTTGCTAGCCTCCTGAGAAACCTGAATGCAGGTCAAGAAGCAACAGTTAGAACCGAACATGGAACAACGGACTGGTTCCAAATTGGGAAAGGATTACGTCAAGGCTGTATATTGTCTCCCTGCTCATTTAACTTATATCCAGACTACATCATGTGAAATGCCAGGATGGATGAAGCACAGGCTGAAATCAAGTTTACTGGGAGAAATATCACTAACCTCAGATATACAGATGCTGCTGCTGCTGCTGCTAAGTCACTTCAGTCGTGTCTGACTCTGTGCGACCCCATAGACGGAAGCTCACCAGGCTCCCCTGTCCTTGGGATTCTCCAGGCAAGAATACTGGAGTGGGTTGCCATTTCCTTCTCCAATGCATTAAAGTGAAAAGTGAAAGTGAAGTCGCTCAGTCGTGTCCGACTCTTAGCGACCCCATGGACTGGAGCCTACCAGGATCCTCTGTCCATGGGATTTTCCAGGCAAAAGTACTGGGGTGGGGTGCCATTGCCTTCCCCGCAGATATACAGATGACCACCACCCTTATGGTAGAAAGCAAAGAGGAACTAAAGAGCCTCCTGATGTGAAAGAGGAGAGTGAAAAAGTTGGCTTAATACTCAATAATCAGAAAGCTAAGATCATGGCATCTGGTTCCATCACTTCATGACAGATAGATGGGGAAACAGTGGAAACAGTGACAGACATTATTTTTTTCGGCTCCAAAATCACTACAGATGGTGACTGCAGCCATGAAATTAAAAGATGCTTGCTCTTTGGAAGAAAAGCTATGACAAACCTAGACAGTATATTAAAACACAGAGATATTAGTTTGTCGATAAAGGTCTGTCTAATCAAAGCTATGTTTTTTTCCAGTAGTCATGTATGGAGAGCTGGACCATAAAGAAAGCAGAGTTTCTAAGAAATGATGCTTTTAAACTGTGATGTTGGAGAAGACTCGAGAATCTGTGGACTGCAAGGATTTCAAACCAGTCCATCCTAAAGAAAATCAGTCCTGAATATTCATTGGAAGGACTGATGCTGAAGCTGAAGCTCCAATACTTTGGCCACCTGATGCGAAGAACTGACTCATTGGAAAAAGACCGTGAAGTTGGGAAAGATTGAAGGCAGGAGGAGAAGGGGACGACAGAGGATGAGATGGTTGGATGGCATCACCAACTCGATGGACGTGAGTTTGAGTAACCTCCGGGAGTTGGTGATGGACAGGGAAAGGGAAACCTGGCATGCTGCAGTCCCTGGGGTTGCAAAGATTAGGACATGCCTGAGCTAAACTGAACTATTAGACATCAGGCACTTGTTCTGGGAACTTGGAATATATCAATGAACAAAACAAAGTTGCCCACACTCAATTACATCCTTGTGGATAGAGATAGACAAAAAATTTCATAACAAGTATATAATATTGAATGAAGATTATAATTGATAAGGAACAAAAGAAAAATTACAGCAGGTTAGGAAGATGGGGGGTGGGTACCATAAAGAGGAAGAGAGGTAAAGTGGGTTGAAATATTAAGTAGAGTAGTAGGAATTTTGTGCAGACTTGAAGGAAGCGATAGAATTTTTATATTTAACCAAGTGCTTGTCTCAGGCTAAAGCAGCTGGGTTTACTTGAACCTGTACCAGAATCCTCCGGAGATTTGTTAGCACCAGAATTCTCCCCAGGGTTTATTAATGCACAAATCCTTGGGCTCTACTTACAAAGTTTCTGATTCAGTGTCAGGGAAGGAACAAAAATTTGCATTTCAAAAGGTTCCCAGCTGCTGCTGCTGCTGCTGCTGCTGCTGCTGTTGGACTGGGGTGGCACTGGAGAATCTGTGAGCTGGAGGAAAAGCCAGAGCTGTGCAGGGTGTTTGCAGCTGTTTCCCCGAGTGGGTGAGGGCCCCTCAGAGCTAGCTGGAGCCTTTCTGAAAGAATTTCACTATGCAAGCCTGCCTTCTGGGACTGTGTGCTGAGCAACAGAAGCCATAGGCTATGGGAGAATTGAAGTTCCGTTTTGGTGTCTTCATTTAGCATTTGATTTTAGCTATTTTTCTCCTAAGGGCTTCCCTGGTAGTTCAGTGATAAAGAACCCACTTGCAATGCAGGAGACCCGGGTTTGATTCCTGGTTTGGGAACATCCTCTGGGGAAGGAAATGGCAACCACTGTAGTATTCTTGCCTGGGGAATCCCATGGACAGAGGAGCCTGCTGGCTTCAGTCCTTGGAGTCTCCAAGAGTGGGACACAACTGAAGCAACTAAACAAGAACTTTTCTACCTAGTATTCCCAACTCCCTGCTCCCTTGCTACTTTATCATTCTCTCACAACAAGACATATAATCTAACAATGTTCATTTCCCACTCTTATACCAGAGCCACTGAACATTTCTGAAGAAAAATAGCACTGCAATAAAGATTGATGCCTATGCAACTTTAATAAATACACAAAATTCTTTTATGTGCCTTTGATCACCTCAATTCCTATTCTCTGTAGCAACTATGCCAAATGTTCATCTTAGTCTTCATGATCCCTGCCTCCTCCCACTCAACAGATGACAGTCTCTTATTCAAAGAAAAAAACAGAGTCTATTACACAGGAAAATCTCCAAGTCTTTGCCATTTCTACCCCCTCCCCCAATACATACAAGCTCACGTGTTCACTAGCTATAGACTTTTACCTTTCATTTATCCCCTTCCTCCTGGTCTCAAATAACACCACGCAGACAAAGTACTTAGGAAAGTGTTTGACACAAGCTAATGTGCTCAATAAATTTGTTTTTAGTTTTAGATTGTTTAGTTTTTTATCATATTCTTTTATAAAACAGGTAATAAATATTTAAGAATAAATAAAAATTTTAGAATCTCTTTCCAAACGACACACATTTGTATTCCCTGAAGACAACCACAGTTGTCACCATCAGTTTTTATATTTCCTTCAAAAATATTGGAGCAAAGACATTTTCGATAGTGTACAGATTATGTAAGTATTTGAATAAGAAAGATAGCACATGAGTTCTGAAGGATGTCTCTCAGTTCAGTCGCTCAGTTGTGTCTGACTCTTTGCGACCCCATGAACTGCAGCACTCCAGGCTTCCCTGTCCATCACCAACTCCCGGAGTTCACTCAGACTCATGTCCATTGAGTCAGTGATGCCATTCAGCCATCTTATCCTCTGTCATCCCTCTCTCCTTCTGCCCCCAATCCCTCCCAGCATCAGAGTCTTTTCCAATGAGTTAACTCTTCGCATGAGGTGGCCAAAGTACTGGAGTTTCAGCTTTATCATCATTCCCTCCAAAAGAATCCCAGGGCTGATCTCCTTCACAATGGACTGGTTGGATCTCCTTGCAGTCCAAGGGACTCTCAAGAGTCTTCTCCAACACCACAGTTCAAAAGCATCAATTCTTCAGCGCTCAGCCTTCTTCACAGTCCAACTCTCATATCCATACATGACCACAGGAAAAACCATAGCCTTGACTAGACGGACCTTTATTGGCAAACTAATGTCTCTGCTTTTGAATATGCTATCTAGGTTGGTCATAACTTTCCTTCCAAGGAGTAAGCATCTTCATAGTGCCAATACCAAGTACTTGATAACAAACAAAGTAACAGACTAAAGGATAGATTCTTTCTGTTGCTTTCTTCTAAGCTGTGGGAGTGTCACTGATCACAGAGAAATATGTGAATGACCACGGTTTGGAGCTATCAACAATTGTAGTTTCCATTTTAATCTTCAGCAGTAGTTAAGGGAGAAAATAGTTCTGTTTTCATTACAGCAGTTACCAGTTGCTCGTGTATCCTTCTAGAGTTATTCTGTGTACAAATAAGCAAGTATATTCATAAATGTTCTTTATGTTACAGAAATAGTAACATACTATCCTTACTTTTAGACACTCTGGTTTGTGACTTTAAAATATGTCTTGGAAATCTTTTCATATCAGAATATAAAGAGCTTCTGTGTTCACTGAAGGATGTACATAATTTATCTGTATTGATGTACATATTTACTTCTCACAGATGGAAAATTCTTAGATATTTATTATTTATCTCAGGATTAATTTTTAGAATGATTATATCAAAGATTATTTCCATATTGCCTTCATGGGGTTGGACCAGTTTATATTAGCATTGTGCAAGAGTGCATGCTTTTCCTCGCTCTCACTTAACACAGAGTATTTTTCATTCATTCACTCATTTTTCATTCATCAAATATTTTTAGAGCAACTCTATGAGACAAATTTTGTCCCAGGCCCAGGGATTAAAGTCTCTCTCCTCTTATATAGCTTATATTCTAATAAGGAAAGACATAATAAACAAATGCCAGTTAAACTTTTTACTTTGCCTGAGAGCTTTAGATTCCTTCCTTGCTGCATAAATATATCAAAATATTTTTATGTTAAAAAAATTACATTTCTTAACTTGGAGTGTTCAGATATTTTTGCCTTTCATAAATTTCTAAATTTTATGTTTTCCTTACTTCACACTAACTTTTTCCCTTTCTTCATCTTCCATTCATTCTTTAATGTGTTGTCTTTACCAATCCCTGGTGATTTTCTAGACACACAGGATTTCAACTAATAATGTGTGAATTTTAAATTAAATTTCCAATCCAGGTCTGCCTCTAGACAACTTCACATAGGCTCTCTCGTATGTTAGCCTCATTGTGTTTTAACTATTACTTTCACCATGATCCTATCCTTTTCTATGCCCCCCAAACCTCCTTTTCCTGTGTTCCTTGTCACATGTATTATAGCATCATCATTCAACTGGTTGCCCATCACAGAACACAGCAGTAACTCTAACGTTAACCCTTCTTCTTCAAGCTTCATCTCCTCCCAAACCAAATTAACTGCCACATTTTGTCATACATTAAAAAGGGATTTACCTCTTTCTAGCCTTCTATTTCATTCCTTGGCTAGAGACTCACTATCTGTCACCTAAAATACCTAGTGATCTCCTGTCATGGACTCTATTCTTTGAATGTCCTCTTCATATTCTCCAGTGGCTCTCCATGGTCTGCAGGATTGTGGTATATGAAGGTTTTACATCCTTTCTGACTTTTCAGCCTCAACTATAATACCCATGCAAGTTATTTTCCTACCATATTATTCTTGGTATTTCTTCTCCCAAAAAACCTTCTCTGCAGCATACTCCACAACCATCTGTTGACCCAATGAACTTGATCTTCCAGTCTTAGTTTAAATTTAAATTACAATGTGAGGGCTTCTCTGTCCCTGAGTCTCAGACAGAACTATGATAAACTTGTATGAATAATCATTGCTTCTTTATTGTACACTTACTAAATGCCTGTATCATGTAGTACATTTCAAGTTATATGGACTGCCTTCATTCTCAGGCTTCATGTGGTGGCAAAGGCATTTCAAGAGATCCAAGCTTAAATACATATGTCCAGTGGAAAAATAAAATTAAAAAAAAAAAATCTCCCTACTGGAAACTTCCTTGTCTGGATTCACTTGTTGTTGGAGACATGCCCACTACTGAACTAATCGTTGTCACTTACAATCATTATCAGGGAGTTATGACTTTTATTATCAGTCAGGTTCCCAACAGGAAATAGAAGGCATTTTCAAATTAGGATAATACAAAAAGGATTTATTAAAAAAAGACTAATTAAAAAGATGTGGTGTGAGTAAGGGAACCATAATCAACACTCCTAGGCATCCTGCCTGGGCATCATGGTCAGGGACGAACCTAGATGTCAGGTTCCCACATGACCTGGACTCAGACTGGGCTCAGTGACAACAATGCCACCTCAGCATGCTGGACAGGTCTAGAGCAGCAGGGCAGTAACTGCCCCTGCTATCACCTCTGTCTCCTCAGAACCTAACCAAGGAAATCAGCTGCCATGCAGAAACCATATCTGTGCCTTGTTACCCACCTCAGTGGCACCAGTGGGCAACATGTTTGCAGAACTCATAGTCTGGAAAAGATTTCTTAACAGTAGCAATATTGTTCATCATGCCAAATCTTCCTTCAACCTCTGCTGAATGGATAGCAATTATATTTAAAATTCTGTCCAATATTTTTCCATATTCAAGATCTCTAATGTCAATTCTACGTAAAATAAGAAGACAGTTTTCAATAGTTTTCTTGATTGACTCGAACCAATGAGATTATTTTAGAATGTATATTAGATTTACTGCTTAGTATAGTTTTAATATTTTATTTATTGGCTGATAGAGAAAAATGGCTGTCTGGGGAGGCCTTACAAATAGCTGTGAAAAGAAGAGAAACGAAAAGCAAAGGAGAAAAGGAAAGATATAAACATCTGAATGCAGAGTTCCAAAGAATAGCAAGAAGAGATAAGAAAGCCTTCTTCAGTGATCAATGCAAAGAGATAGAGGAAAACAACAGAATGGGAAAGACTAGGGATCTCTTCAAGAAAATCAGAGATACCAAAGGAACATTTCATGTAAAGATGGGCTCTATAAAGGACAGAAATGGTATGGACCTAACAGAAGCAGAAGATATTAAGAAGAGGTGGCAAGAATACACAGAAGAACTGTACAAAAAAGATCTTCACGACCAAGATAATCACGATGGTGTGATCACTGACCTAGAGCCAGACATCCTAGAATGTGAAGTCAAGTGGGCCTTAGAAAGCATCACTATGAACAAAGCTAGAGGAGGTGATGGAATTCCAGTTGAGCTGTTCCAAATCCTGAAAGATGATGCTGTGAAAGTGCTGCACTCAATATGCCAGCAAATTTGGAAAACCCAGCAGTGGCCACAGGACTGGAAAAGGTCAGTTTTCATTCCAATCCCAAAGAAAGGCAATGCCAAAGAATGCTCAAACTACCGAACAATTGCACTCATCTCACACGCTAGTAAAGTAACGCTCAAAATTCTCCAAGCCAGGCTTCAGCAATATGTGAACCGTGAACTTCCTGATGTTCAAGCTGGTTTTAGAAAAGGCAGAGGAACCAGAGGTCAAATTGCCAACATCTGCTGGATCCTCAAAAGAGCAAGAGAGTTCCAGAAAAGCATGTATTTCTGCTTTATTGACTATGCCAAAGCCTTTGACTGTGTGGATCACAATAAACTGTGGACAATTCTGAAAGAGATGGGAATACCAGACCACCTGATCTGCCTCTTGAGAAATGTGTATGCAGGTCAGGAGGCAACATTTAAAACTGGACATGGAACAACAGACTGGTTCCAAATAGGAAAGGGAATACATCAAGGCTGTATATTGTCACCCTGTTTATTTAACTTATATGCAGAGTACATCATGAGTACTGGACTGGGAGAAACACAAGCTGGAATCAAGACTGCTGGGAGAAATATCAATAACCTCAGATATGCAGATGACATCACCCTTATGGCAGAAAGTGAAGAGGAACTCAAAAGCCTCTTGATGAAAGTGAAAGTGGAGAGTGAAAAAGTTGGCTTAAAGCTCAACATTCAGAAAATGAAGATCATGGTGTCTGGTCCCATCACTTCATGGGAAATAGATGGGGAAAGAGTGGAAACAGTGTCAGACTTTATTTTTCTGGGCTCCAAAATCACTACAAATGGTGATTGAAGCCATCAAATTAAAAGACGCTTACTCCTTAGAAGGAAAGTTATGACCAACCTAGATAGCATATTCAAAAGCAGAGACATTACTTTGCCAACAAATGTCTGTCTAGTCAAGGCTATGGTTTTTCCTATGGTCATGTATAGATGTGAGAGTTGGACTGTGAAGAAGGCTGAGTGCTGAAGAATTGATGCTTTTGAACTGTGGTGTTGGAGAAGACTCCTGAGAGTCCCTTGGACTGCAAGGAGATCCAGCCAGTCCATTGTGAAGGAGATCAGCCCTGGGATTTCTTTGGAAGGACTGATGCTAAAGCTGAAACTCCAGTACTTTGGCCACCTCATGCGAAGAGTTGATTCATTGGAGAAGACTCTAATGCTTGGAGGGATTGGGGGCAAGAGCAGAAGGGGACGACAGAGGATGAGATGGCTGGATGGCATCGCTGACCCTCAGTGAACTCTCGGAGATGATGATGGACAGGGAGGCCTGGCGTGCTGTGATTCATGCGGTTGCATAGAGTAGGACACGACTGAGCGACTGATCTGATCTGATCTGAGAAACATTTTAATATTTTTTATTATATATTGCCAACAATTATGGCTGTTAAAAGCCTTACTATTATAGAAAGAAAAGGTTTGGAAATTTTTTTTTTAGTGACTACTATAATGTACTGTCATAGTACACTGATTCATATAACCTGAGAGTGAACTTTTTGAAAAAATGTTTTATGACATATTCATTTTTATATCTAGAGTGCCAGCTATAGTGCTGAAACTAAATAAACATTTGCTGAATAGGTATGTGTCTCTTTTCTCTGGGTAGGCTTGCTAAGTCACTTCAGTCGTGTCCAACTCTTTGTGACTGCATGGACCATAACCCACCAGGCTCCTGTGTCCATGAGATTCTCAATATACTTCTCGATGGCATGAATTGCGTCTTTTATGAATATGTATCACTTTTAGGACTTAACACATGCTGTGTTGCTTGATAAATATTTATTGATTCATGCTCAGAACTTAGGAAACAAACCAGGAAGTTCAACCATTGAGTTCTCTGATATTTTGTTATTCTACTTGGTTGACACTTTAAATTTGTTCTATGCTAACTCTATGCTAACTCACGATGTGGTTACTAGTCCCTTAGTTGTGTTCAGCTCTTTGCAACCCTATGGACTGTAGCCTGCCAGGCTCCTTTGTCTATGGAGTTCTCCAGGCAAGATTACTGGAGAGGATTGCCCTGCCCTCTTGCCAGGGGATCTCCCTGATCCAGCAGTCAGACCCACAACTCAATGCAGGGTCTCCTGCATTGCAGGCAGATTCTTTACCATCTGAGCTATACGGAAGTCCCAAATCACAATAGGTAACAAAAAACATCATCATTTAACCATGTCATTTTTAAAATATCAAAACATTGTTTATAATTTTTAATAGTTTTCTCTAAAAAACATGACTTTATTAGTATCAGTCCCAGATATACATATTCAGTTCAGTACAGTAGCTCAGTCATGTCCAAATCTTTGTGACCCCATAGACTGCAGCATGCCAGGCCTCATTCTCCATCACCAACTCCAGGAGTTTACTCAAACTCATGTCCATCACATCAGTGATGCCATCCAACCATCTCATCCTCTATCGCCCCCTTTTCCTCCTGCCTTCAATCTTTCCCAGTATCAGGGTCTTTTCAAATGAGTCAGTCCTTCGCATCAGGTGGCCAAAGTACTGGAGTTTCAGCTTTAGCATCAGTCCTTCCAATGAATATTCAGGACTGATTTCCTTTAGGATGGACTGGTTGAATCTCCATGCACTCTCAAGAGTCTTCTCCAACACCACAGTTCAAAAGTATCAATTCTTTGGCTCTCAGCTTTTTTTTATAGTCCAACTCGCACATCCATACATAACTACTGGGAAAACCATAGCTTTGACTAGATGGAACTTTGTTGCCAAAGTAACATCTATGCTTTTTAATATTCTGTCCTTGTTGGTCATAACTTTTCTTCCAAGGAGCAAGCATCTTTTAATTTCATGGCTGAGGTCACCATCTGCAGAGATTTTGGAGCCCCCAAAAATAAAGTCTGTCACTGTTTCCACTGTTTCCCCATTTTTTGCCTTGAAGTGATGGGACCAGATGCCATGATCTTAGTTTTCTGAATGTTGAGCTTTAAGTCAACTTTTCCCCTCTCCTCTTTCACTGTCATCAAGAGGCTCTTTAGTTCTTCTTAACTTTCTGCCATAAGGGTGATGTCATCTGCATATCAGAGTTTATTGATATTTCTCCTGGCAATCTTGATTCCATCTTGTGCTTCATCCAGTCCAGCGTTTCTCATGGTGTACTCTGCATATAAGTTAAATAAGCAGGGTGACAATATACAGCCTTAATGTAGTCCTTTCCTGATTTGGAACCAGTCTGTTGTTCCATGGCCAGTTTTAACTGTTGCTTCTTGACTTGCATACAGATTTCTTAGGAGGCAGGTGAGGTCATCTGGTATTCCAAACAGATACATATATTAAAATACTTTTAATCTAGAGATTATAATAGCTACTAATATAGTAGTCACTAAGATTTAAAAAGGGTAGAAGTAATTGAAACTACTGAATGAGAACTTATTTTTTAAGTTATAAGAATCTAGCCTAAAAATCTTGAAGAAGGATTTCCCTGGCAGTGACTATGTGCTTCCCAGTACAGGGGATGCAGGTTGGAACTCTGATCAGGGGACTGAGATTCCAAATGCCCTGAGGCACAGTCAGAAAAAAAAAATCTATTTTAAATCTTGAAGAAGAGAAAAGTTATTTGATAGTAGAATTTCAGTATCTCAGAAGGAGAAACATGTTAAGCCAAAGTACATGAGTAGTTCTTTCTTGTCATTCAGATGTAGACAGATTTCCCATAATTATCCTGGAGATGAATTACTGTCTATTCCTTACTCTGATTCAGTTTGTACCTTGGCAGTCTAAGATGATTTACTGAGCAAAAGAGTGAAAAAAAAAAGATATTATAATCTACAGCATTAAATAAATCCAACTAAATTTAAAAATATAAAAAGGTACCCTTTGTATTTAAAACTGCGACTACTTTGTCCTTTGTATTTAAATAAAACCAGTGAATAGTTAGGCTAAATATGTCTTAATCACCACCTGTCTTATCCAAACTTTAAAGTTAAGGGTTTTTGGTTTTGTTTTTTTTTTTTTTTTTTTTTCATATTTTAATTGGTATTGATAGCCTTGTTTAACCAGCAGACTGGAAGACCAGATTGCATTTGAGCAGAGCTCCAGATCATGGATATATAACATCTGCCTTGGGTTTCAATGCTGAACATTCTAATATCATTAATTAAGTATGACAAATCAACTATCTAATTTCAGCTGACAGCAATTAAGCACTCACACTATGTTACAAGATTTCCGCTTCATGTACCTATCCTATCAAGTCAGTGGTGCCCAATAAATGTCAATAATAATTATTTGTTTTATTTATGAGATTCAGTTAATTAGCTGGTACTTAGACAATGGCACCCCACTCCAGTACTCTTGCTTGGAAAAATCCCATGGACGGAGGAGCCTGTTAGGCTGCAATCCATGGGGTCGCTAAGAGTCGGACACTACTAAGCAACTTCACTTTCACTTTTCACTTTCATGCATTGGAGAAGGAAATGGCAACCCACTCCAGTGTTCATGCCTGGAGAATCCCAGGGACGGGGAGCCTGGTGGGCTGCCGTCTATGGGGTCACACAGAGTCGGACACGACTGAAGCGACTTAGCATAGCATAGCATTAAACTTAGCAGATACAAAGAAGTACTTTATAAAGCTTAAGTGAAGGAGCCCAAAGAGAAAACATGGATTAAAGATTAAAGAAGAGGAAGAGAAATACTTCCAGTTTAACATATTTACAAAAAGCAAATAAAATGGGAAGCTCATATATTGTGATCAAGTGAAAAAAAATTTTTTTAGTTCTATTAATTATATTTGCATAAAGTATAAGTAACAGTCTGATGCTTTTTAAAAACTGGTTAGATCAGATCCCAGGGAAGGCAATGGCATCCCACTCCAGTACTTTTGCCTGGAAAATCCCATGGACGGAGGATCCTGGTAGGCTCCAGTCCATGGGGTCGCTAAGAGTCGGACACGACTGAGCGATTTCACTTTCACTTTCATTTTTCACTTTCATGCATTGGAGAAGGAAATGGCAACCCACTCCAGTGTTCTTGCCTGGAGAATCCCAGGGACGGGGGAGGCTGGTGGGCTGCCATCTATTGGGTCGCACAGAGTCGAACACGACTGAAGCGACTTAGCAGCAGTAGCAGCAGTAGATCAGATCAGATCAGATCAGTCGCTCAGTCATGTCCGACACTTCGCGACCCCATGAATCACAGCACACCAGGCCTCCCTGTCCATCACCAACTCCCGGAGGTCACTCAGACTCACATCCATCGAGTCAGTGATGCCATCCAGCCATCTCATCCTCTGTCATCCCCTTCTCCTCTTGCCCCCAATCCCTCCCAGCATGAGAGTCTTCTCCAATGAGTCAACTCTTCGCATGAGGTGGCCAAAATATTGGAGTTTCAGCTTTATCATCATTCCTTCCAAAGAAATCCCAGGGCTGATCTCCTTCAGAATGGACTGGTTGGATCGCCTTGCAGTCCAAGGGACTCTCAAGAGTCTTCTCCAACACCACAGTTCAAAAGCATCAATTCTTCGGCGCTCAGCCTTCTTCACAATCCAGCTCTCACTTCCATACATGACCACAGGGAAGACCATAACCTTGACTAGGCGAACCTTTGTTGGCAAAGTAATGTCTCTGCTTTTGAATATGCTATCTAGGTTGGTCATAACTTTAAGACAACGACAAAAAGTAAAAAAAAAAAAAAAAAAAAAAAACAACGCACAAGATAGATTGTTGTGCTTAAAATTGCTTAAATCTTGCCAACTCAGCTTGGTCAACTAGTTATTATTCATCAATAAAAATGGACATTGCTAAATCAAATATCATTACTAAAATTAGGTCTCTTTTAACCTTGTAATAATAGCTTCCATTGAGTTTTAATACATCCTAAGCATGTGATTTTTTTCCAAATAATTTATCATTACATTTTTATTTATTTAGATACGCTAATTCCTAGAATGTTGACATTCTAGGAATTAGCGAACTAAAAATGGACTGGAATGGGTGAATTTAACTCGGATGACCATTATATCTACTACTGTGGGCAGGAATCCCTCAGAAGAAATGGAGTGGCCATCATGGTTAACAAAAGAGTCTGAAATGCAGTACTTGGATGCAATCTCAAAAACGATAGAATGATCTCTGTTCGTTTCCAAGGCAAACCATTCAATGTCACAGTAATACAAGTCTATGCCCCAACCAGTAATGCCGAAGAAGCTGAAGTTGAAAGGTTCTATGAAGACCTACAAGACCTTTTAGAACTAACACCCAAAAAAGATGTCCTTTTCATTATAGGGGACTGGAATGCAAAAGTAGGAAGTCAAGAAACACCTGGAGTAACAGGCAAATTTGGCCTTGGAATACGGAATGAAGCAGGGCAAAGACTAATAGAGTTTTGCCAAGAAAATGCACTGGTCATAGCAAATACCCTCTTCCAACAACACAAGAGAAGACTCTATACATGGACATCACCAGATGGTCAACACCGAAATAAGATCGATTATATTCTTTGCAGCCAAAGATGGAGAAACTCTATACAATCAGCAAAGACAAGACCAGGAGCTGACTGTGGCTCGGACCATGAACTCCTTATTGCCAAATTCAGACTGAAATTAAAGAAAGTAGGGAAAACTACTAGACCATTCAGGTATGACCTAAATCAAATCCCTTATGATTATACAGTGGAAGTGAGAAATAGATTTAAGGGCCTAGATCTGATAGATAGAGTGCCTGATGAACTATGGAATGAGGTTCGTGACATTGTACAGGAGACAGGGATCAAGACCATCCCCATGGAAAAGAAATGCAAAAAAGCAAAATGGCTGTCTGGGGAGGCCTTACAAATAGCTGTGAAAAGAAGAGAAGCGAAAAGCAAAGGAGAAAAGGAAAGATATAAACATTTAAATGCAGAGTTCCAAAGAATAGCAAGAAGAGATAAGAAAGCCTTCTTCAATGATCAATGCAAAGAAATAGAGGAAAACAACAGAATGGGAAAGACTAGAGATCTCTTCAAGAAAATCAGAGATACCAAAGGAACATTTCATGCAAAGATGGGCACGATAAAGGACAGAGATGGTGTGGACCCAACAGAAGCAGAAGATATTAAGAAGAGGTGGCAAGAATACACAGAAGAACTGTACAAAAAAGAGCTTCAAGACCCAGATAATCATGATGATGTGATCACTGACCTAGAGCCAGACATCTTGGAATGTGAAGTCAAATGGGCCTTAGAAAGCATCACTACGAACAAAGCTAGTGGAAGTGATGGAATTCCAGTGGAGCTATTCCAAGTCCTGAATGATGATGCTGTGAAAGTGCTACACTCAATATGCCAGCAAATTTGGAAAACTCAGCAGTGGCCACAAGATTGGAAAAGGTCAGTTTTCATCCCAATCCCAAAGAAAGGCAATGCCAAGGAGTGCTCAAACTACCGAACAATTGCACTCATCTCACACGCTAGTAAAGTAATGCTCAAAATTCTCCAAGCCAGGCTTCAGCAATATGTGAACCGTGAACTTCCTGATGTTCAAGCTGGTTTTAGAAAAGGCAGAGGAACCAGAGATCAAATTGCCAACATCCGCTGGATCATGGAAAAAGCAAGAGAGTTCCAGAAAAACATCTATTTCTGCTTTATTGACTATGCCAAAGCCTTTGACTGTGTGGATCACAATAAACTGTGGACAATTCTGAAAGAGATGGGAATACCAGACCACCTGATCTGCCTCTTAAGAAATCTGTATGCAGGTCAGGAAGCACCAGTTAGAACTGGTCATCGAACAACAGACTGGTTCCAAATAGCAAAAGGAGTACATCAAGGCTGCATATTGTCACCATGTTTATTTAACTTATATGCAGAGTACATCATGAGAAATGCTGGACTGGAAGAAACACAAGTTGGAATCAAGATTGCTGGGAGAAATATCAATAACCTCAGATATGCAGATGACACCACCCTTATGGCAGAAAGTGAAGAGGGGCTAAAAAGCCTCTTGATGAAAGTGAAAGTGGAGAGTGAAAAGGTTGGCTTAAAGCTCAACATTCAGAAAACGAAGATCATGGCATCTGGTCCCATCACTGCATGGGAAATAGATGGAGAAACAGTGGAAACAGTGTCAGACTTTGTTTTTCTGGGCTCCAAAATCACTGCAGATGGTGACTGCAGCCATGAAATTAAAAGACGCTTGCTCCTTGGAAGGAAAGTTATGACCAACCTAGATAGCATATTCAAAAGCAGAGACATTACTTTACCAACAAAGGTTCGCCTAGTCAAGGCTATGGTCTTTCCTGTGGTCATGTATGGATGTGAGAGCTGGACTGTGAAGAAGGCTGAGCGCCGAAGAATTGATGCTTTTGAGCTGTGGTGTTGGAGAAGACTCTTGAGAGTCCCTTGGACTGCAAGAAGATCCAACCAGTCCATTCTGAAGGAGATCAATCCTGGAATTTCTTTGGAAGGAATGATGCTAAAGCTGAAACTCCAGTATTTTGGCCACCTCATGCGAAGAGTTGACTCATTGGAGAAGACTCTGATGCTGGGAGGGATTGAGGGCAGGAGGAGAAGGGGACGACAGAGGATGAGGTGGCTGGATGGCATCACTGACTCGATGGATGCGAGTCTGAGTGACCTCCGGGAGCTGGTGATGGACAGGGAGGCCTGGCGTGCTACGGTTCATGGGGTTGCAAAGAGTCGGACACGACTGAGCGACTGATCTGATCTGAGATATTGTTGTCCCTAATTTTGAAATAGAATTTGTCCAATCCCATATTTTATTCTAGACCAAGAATAAAAAATCTAGATTAAAATATTTACCAAGTTGTTTTTCTTTCTGGCTTACTTCACTCTGTATAGTAGGCTCCAGTTTCATCCACCTCATTAGAACTGATTCAAATGTATTCTTTTTAATGGTTGAGTAATACTCCATTGTGTATATGTACCACGGCTTTCTTTATCCATTCATCTGCTGATGGACATCTAGGTTGCTTCCATGTCCTGGCTGTGGTAAACAGTGCTGCAATGAACATTGGGGTACACGTGTCTCTTTCAATTCTGGTTTCCTCAGTGTGTATGCCCAGCAGTGGGATTGCTGGATCATAAGGCAGTTCTATTTCTATTTTTTAAAAGAATCTTCACACTGTTCTCCATAGTGGCTGTACTAGTTTGCATTACCACCAACCGTGTAAGAGGGTTCCCTTTTCTCCACACCCTCTCCAGCATTTATTGCTTGTAGACTTTTGGATCGCAGCCATTCTGACTGGCGTGAAATGGTACCTCATAGTGGTTTTGATTTGCATTTCTCTGATAATGAGTGATGTTGAGCATCTTTTCATGTGTTTGTTAGCCATCTGTATGTCTTCTTTGGAGAAATGTCTGTTTAGTTCTTTGGCCCATTTTTTAATTGGGTCCACCAATACAGTATACTAACGCATATATATGGAATTTAGAAAGATGGTAACAATAACCCTGTATACGAGACAGCAAAAGAGACATTGATGTATAGAACAGTCTTTTGGACTCTGGGAGATGGAGAGGGTGGGATGATTTGGGAGAATGGCATTGAAATATGTATAATATCATATATGAAATGAGTCGCCATCCAGGTTCGATGCACGACACTGGATGCTTGGGGCTGGTGCACTGGGACGACCCAGAGGGATGGTATGGGGAGGGAGGAGGGAGGAGGGTTCGGGATGGGGAACACATGTATACCTGTGGCAGATTCATTTTGATATATGGCAAAACCAATACAATATTGTAAAGTTAAATAATATAAAATTAAAAAAAAAAAGAAAAAAGTGTTTACCAAGTTGTTAATAATTAACTGTCGGGAGAGTGTGTAATTTCCTCAGTTCTGTCTTGTGACAACAAAAATTTGAAGCAACAGACCAGCATTACAGCCCTCAAAAGGGCCAGTGTTACAGCTTTCAGACAGACCATTGTCACAGCTTCGGATGGGCCAGTGTTACAGCTGTGTGTTAACAGCTCAGCTTTATTTAGAAAATAAAGGAAAATACATCCTTGACACGTGAGGGCATGCCGACCCAAAAGATGGGAAGAGAAGAGAGAGAGAGACCCCCAGCCCTTTGGCTCCTCTTTTTATATTTTTCTCATCCCCCTGGATCTGCCCTATGTAAACTGGGCTAGGCAGGAGTGCTGTTTGTTCTACCTGAGGTCCTCACTCCGGTCCTCGGACCTTCCTTTGTTCTATTTTCATGGGCTTTTCCCTTCCTTGTCTTTTAGCCACCTCCATCCTGGACTCCTTTTTCCTATTCTAACTACCTAACATAACAAAGAGTTGACTCATTGGAAAAGACTCTGATGCTTGGAGGGATTGGGGGCAGGAGGAGAAGGGGACGACAGAGGATGAGATGCCTGGATGGTATCACCGACTCGATGGACATGAGTTTGAGTGATTTCCGGAAGTTGGTGATGGACAGGGAGGCCTGATGTGCTGCGATTTCATGGGGTCGCAAAGAGTCGGACATAACTGAGAGACTAAACTGAACTGAATTGACTGAACATAACTAACTTGAGAAATAATTTTTTAAAAATATTCTTCACATCTAGCATATAGCTAAAACTCAATTTTTCAGTACCTATCCAGTAAAGGTACAGAATTTTCATATTCTTTATTTAGTTCCTTGTGACAGCCACTTACATAAGATATTATTATATCCATTGTCACTGCGGAGTGAACTTTTCACCTTATACTGAGTACTCAAGGAGAGGAACTGCTAGGCCAGAGGAGAGAAAGAGTGTGAACATGTTCTTTCAAAAACTGCTTCTCCAACCTGCTAACATATTACTCTTTTTTTATTTTAACTCAAATATTGAGAGAGGACATCATTCCTCATTCCTGGCGATTGTACATTGTTTCCCTCCACACCACCTTCCTTTAGTGAAATTAGAACACTTCATAGTGTGTGTTAGTGTTAGTCGCTCAGTCATGTCCGACTCTTTGTGACCCCATGGACTGCAGCCCACCAGGTTCCTCTGTCCATGAGATTTTCCAGGCAAGGATACTGGAGTGGGTTGCAATTTCCTTCTCCAGGGGATCTTCCCAACCCAGGAATCGAACCCAGGTCTCCTGCACTGCAGGCAGATCCTTTACCGACTGAGCTACAAGGGAAGCCCCAGAACACTTCATATTAGACACTATAAGATGTAGACTGAGGTAAAAATAAAAATAATACTTTTTACCCTGTTAGATCATTTCATGATTTTTCTAATCATCCTAAATGTAGAAGTTTCTAGACCCCTACTACAGTTGACAACTATAAACACTGAGTTTATTAGGTGCCAGTCACTTAAAGGATTTTTACTTAATCTTCAAAAACACTTTATAACGTTTTACTTTTATTATCTTCATTTTGCAGGTAATAAAACTGAGTTTCTGAAAGTTGAAACAGTTCTCCTAAGCTCACACTAATAAATTAGCAGGAAAGACAGTCTTTAAGTGATATTCTATTTAACTCTAGAACTTGTGGGTTTTATTCACAATACCGACTTCAGTAAACTGAAGTGTCAGCCTCAGGAATAAACATGAGTTCTTACTGCTTTTGCAACCCGAATCTTCCTGTATGCCCCTACCTCTCTTTCACTCCCACACATATTCAGCTTCCTTCCTCTTTAGGTTTCAGCAACAAAGGAAGCAGTACAGCATACTGAGTTTGTGCACATCTTTGCTTCCTTTTCTACAGCAGGTGCCTCTAAGCTAGTTTCAGAGTTCATTGAATATAGTGCAGGATTTTCATTGTTGGAATTTTAATTTAACTATTTCCCCAGACTGTAGCAGACTGATAAGCAGGTGTCTTATGAAAACAATAGCCTGAATCATTCTAACCATGAAATGTGTAAATATGTAAATTTAATTTAATATTAGAATTCCTCTCTTCTTTCTAAATATTTTTAAGATTTGGTTAAATTTGCTTTAATTAATGGTTTTAATGAAAATATTCTTAATATTTTTAAAAATTTGGTTAAAGTTGCTTTAGTTATTAGTTTTCAATCAGATCAGATCAGATCAGTCGCTCAGTCGTGTCCGACTCTTTGCGACCCCATGAACCGCAGCACGCCAGGCCTCCCTGTCCATCACCAACTCCCGGAGGTCACTCAGACTCGCATCCATCGAGTCAGTGATGCCATCCAGCCATCTCATCCTCTGTCGTCCCCTTCTCCTCCTGCCCTCAATCCCTCCCAGCATCAGAGTCTTCTCCAATGAGTCAACTCTTCGCATGAGGTGGCCAAAATAGTTTTCAATAGCCACTTAGCAAAATAACTGCTTGCACCAGTCTAGAACTGATCAGGGAAGTAGAGTCACTCAAAATATTCCTGGAACAAAGGAATTTAATGAAGATATTGGGGTTTACATTAATGTTGGGAAAGCTAAGGAGAAAAGGTCAGGGAAGTCAAATCTTAATTTAATACAAGTAAAGCAGACAATGAAGCACCTGAGCCTAAAGCTGCAAAGTAGGTAGTTCTCAAAGGGCTCATTGGAAACTTGTTAGATCTCAAAAATAGCAGAAAATTCCCAATGACTATTTCCAAGAGCACACAGAAGCTTCTGTCAGTGTCTGCACATTCATCTGGCTGCAGCCACTCTCAGAGAATCATGAACTCCCCTCTTCTTCTGCCTCCCAAACCTTGTGGGAATTCCTCTCATTACCAACTCCAAAGTCAGACTCCTTAGAGAAGAGGATTCTGGGAAATGTAGTTCCCCATTTCTTTACATTTTAGGGACTGGAAGCACATAGCAATACAAGATTGACAACAACCCAGGGCATTTCATTCTTATGAACTCTGCATTGATACATGTGACACTGGCTTTGGGATCAGCTGACAGGCAGAAACTGAAAAAAGAGTGAGGAGACTGTTAGCAAACAAACTTTTAGTGGAGGCTAGAAAGGAAGTGATGAAACTGTTAGTCTCCAGGAAAGATAAAATGTGATTCATGAAATTGTCCATCTGCCCAAGAGGATTTCCAGGCAGAATGTTTAAAGTGGCAACTGACAGTTTCTTATCTGTGTATAATATAGTGTAAAAATAAAGACAGAAATTAAAGTTTGCAAGCAAAATTTAGAAGAAATATGTAAGAGCCAAGGCTTGCAGATAAGAAAACAAAGCTATTTCCTACCACTGACATCTCTGGGTAGCAAATGATTCTCAAAGTAAAAATGGCCTAAGGGTAAAGCAGAGTAAGGATCTGACTATAAAGTCCTTTAATAAGGCTCTGAAAGGTTTAAGAGAGATTTCCATAGTAGCACTAGACAGAAAGACCTTAAGAATCTTAAGTGTCATCCCACAGCCCTCACACTCTGTACAAGGTACAGAGAAGAATGTCTTGAAAAATTATTATGTGGCATGTTGGGGCTTGTAGTGACTTCCGGGCACATTCATAGGGAAACACGAAGTTTAATGGTAACTTGGATCAAAGGGAAAAGAGATAGAAATGGAAAGATTTTCTACAGGCAGAAAGCAGGCCGAGAAGTCTATTTAACTGTAAATCCAGACTGTTTTTCATAGAAAAGAAAGGACTTTTCCAAGGATAGAGTTAAGGGCTCAGAGAGGAAATTTAAAATCCACAGAGTACAGTGGATTAGGGAATTGAATTAGACAGCCCAAGTGGGCCTAATGAGGGTGCATTTCTAACCCTCAGTGTAGAGTACTCTGACTTCTCTGAGTGAATTTCAGATCAGTGGCCACTGTGAGCCACCACTTTTCTCATCTTTTTGAAAAGGAATGTCTGTTGCCATCATCCTGATCTGATCTGATCTGTCCCTGACTTACCATTATATTGGGGATTGGGGAACAGATAACTTTGTCTCTTTAGTTCACAGGTCTCTGAATCAAGAGGCACTGTGGCTTCAAGGAGCCTCATCTGCTTCTTGACCTCATGCAAAACATGAGACTGGGCCATGATTGTGAGTTTGGGAGACCAGGAAAGAAGGTGAATATATTTTGAATATGAGAGAAACAGGAGTAATGGGATCCAGCAGACAAACAAAGAAAAATAATGTACCGACTAAGAGTCAGACTAGGCCAGACATCTGGAAATTTGCAGATATCACCCAAGTGGAATATGGGCAGATTTGAGTTGAAGCAAGATGTGATGGGGAAGGAGTGAGTATTCATGCCAAGAAGGAAACTGAGCTGACAAATCTGAGCAGAGTATATCAGGAGCCAAAATTCAAGAGACTTAGAGATCAAATCCAGTAGGCAGTGATAAAGAAATATAGAAGAGGAAATTTATACACATAAATATGAGTAATGTTTCACTGACTTTAGAAGTGCTGTAAAGCTTTTGTGAAAATCAGATCCACAGGGCTCTCTGTAAGCAAGTCTTTACTGGTCTGAAGGAGTTAGAGCAGTTCTTACTATTTCCATATCCTAGCCTTGGAATCACTTCTTACATTTGAAAGTCTGTGCAGTCTCAAGCTTTGAAAGTAACTGCACTCTCTTCTTTTCTTTCATCCTTGTACGTTACACGAGCCTGCATTAAACCTACTCTTTAAATTCATTTAGACCCTGATCTGTTTCTGTGCAGAATTGCCCTCTGTGGTCTTGTCCTTTCTGAAACTAGCATTGATCTAGTGTTGTCACTAACATCTTCCCTTGGCCTTTGACCAGAGTTTGCGTCCCAATTCCTGATCCAAATCCTAAGTCAATTTATTTTTTCTCTGAGATATATAATCCATCATTGTGGAGCACTATTGAAGGATAACCAAACCAGGACAATTTTATGCCAGTGACCTTATAAAGGTCCTAATTTCAGCTACCATACATTCTTAAGAGTGTTCTATAATCTTTTTTTTAGGCTCTCAACTCTTTTAAAAATTTTTTAAATTATGAAAATATGATGACACATTTACAGGAGACTTGGAAAATTATAGAACAAAGTTACATATAGTTTCACTGTACATTATTTTTTAAGTAGATAAATTAAGATTTTTTACTTGGAGTTTCAATATCAAACTCTCAAAAATTAATAGAAGGAATATACAGAGAAGTAGAAGGAAATAGTAGACCTGAAAAGCACTGTGAACCAATTAGACTGTAAACTAGGAGACAATGGAACATATCCAGGGACATAAGACCAAGTGTAAAAATTTGATGGCCTAAAGTTATTGAAATCATGCTGAGTCTGTGTTCTTACACCTGTGGATTTATGTTAGAAATCAATATCAAAGGATATTTGAAGATAACCCACATATTTTCAAGTCAAATGTGACTTTTACTGGGAGATCTTTGACTTAGAAATTGAAAGCCTCAAGAAAGTTAGAAGAGTGCTCTGTAATCTTGATTGTGCCTCCTCCCTAGAGCAGGTGCTCCACTCTCATCAAGCCCTATCACCCTACCTGTGCACCTCACTCTGCAAAAGCAGATCTTCTCCTGTCACTTACCTTCTTAAACATTTTAAAATATTCTGATTGCATATAAAATAAAATCCAGTGTCCTTATATCTTCCCAGACCTTTTATTGTCTTCCTCAGTTAACTATCATCTCTAACATGCAGCCTTGGTTCTAACATACCCTTGCAGTATCCACATTCAACTAATTCACATGTCTGAATACATCCTGCATTTATTTTGCTCATACTTTGCCCTCAGCCTGGGGAGATTTCCACTGTTTCACCATGGTATGACTAGTTCCTCCTCACCAGTATTTTTAGATCTGATAATGCTCTCATCACAGTAATCCAAGTCTATGCCCCAACCACTAATGCCTAAGAAGCTGAAGTTGAAGAGTTCTATGAAGACCTAAAAGACCTTCTAGAACTAACACCAAAAAAAAAAAAAAAGATGTTTTTTTTTCATCATAGGGGACTGGAATGCAAAATTCAAAAGTCAGGAGATACCTGGAGTAACAGGCAAGTTTGGCCTTGGAGTACAAAATGATACAGGGCAAAGGCTAGCAGAGTTTTGCCAAGAGAGCACACTGGTCATAGAAAGCACCCTCTTCCAACAACACAAGAGATGGCTCTACACATGGACATCACCAGATGGTTAATACTGAAATCAGATTGATTATATTCTTTGCAGCCAAAGGTGGAGAAGCTCTATACAGGCAGCAAAAACAAGACTGGGAGCTGACTGTGGCTCAAATCATGAACTGCTCATTAAAAAATTCAGACTTAAATTAAAGAAACTAGGGAAAACCAGTAGACCATTCAGGTATGACCTAAATCAAATCCCTTATGATTATACTGTGGAAGGGACAAATAGATTCAAGGGATTAGATCTAATAGACAAAGGGCCTGAAGAACTATGGGCAAAGGTTCATTTCTATAGGACGCATTGACCAAAACCATCCCCAAGTAAAAGAAATTCAAAGAGCCCAAATGGTTGTCTGAGGAGGCCTTGCAGATAGCTGAGAAAAGAAGAGAAATAAGTGAAAGGCAAGGGAGAAAAGGAAAGATATACCCATCTAAATGCAGAGTTCCAGATAATAACAAGGAGAGATAAGAAAGCCTTCCTCAGTGATCAATGCAAAGAAATAGAGGAAACAATAGAATGGGAAAAACTAGAGAGCTCTTCAAGAAAATTAGAGATACCAAGGGAGCATTTGGTGCAAAGATGGGCACAATAAAGGACAGAAATGGTATGGACTTAACAGAAGCAGAAGATATTAGGAAGAGGTGGCAAGAATACACAGAGGAACTATACAAAAAAGATCTTCATGACCCAGATAACCACAATGGTGTGATCTCTCACCAGACATCAGATCAGATCAGATCAGTCGCTCAGTCGTGTCCGACTCTTCGCGACCCCATGAACCACAGCACGCCAGGCCTCCCTGTCCATCACCAGCTCCCAGAGGTCACCCAGACTCACACCCATCGAGTCAGTGATGCCATCCAGCCATCTCATCCTCTGTCGTCCCCTTCTCCTCCTGCCCTCAATCCCTCCCAGCATCAGAGTCTTCTCCAATGAGTCAACTCTTCGCATGAGGTGGCCAAAATATTGGAGTTTCAGCTTTAGCATCATTCCTTCCAAAGAAATTCCAGGATTGATCTCCTTCAGAATGGACTGGTTGGATCTTCTTGCAGTCCAAGGGACTCTCAAGAGTCTTCTCCAACACCACATTTCAAAAACATCAATTCTTCGGTGCTCAGACATCCTGGAATGCAAAGTTAAGTGGGCCTTAGGAAGCATCACTACAAACAAAGTTAGTGGAGGTTATGGAATTCCAGCTGAGCTATTTCAAATCCTAAAATATGATGCTGTGTAAGTGCTGCACTCAATATGCCAGCAAAATTGGAAAACTCAGCAGTGGCCACAGGACTGGGAGCCACTTAGCATAGTCTCTACAGAAGTAGATACTCAGAAAAGATAAATATTACTGTTATTATTATTATAATTGGAGCAGCTAAGTTGTAGGTTCTTTTGAGGTTTTGATAGAATTAAATTTTGCTTTCTTGCCTCTCTACAATCTTATTAAAATTATTTGTGTATAGTCCCGCCATTTGTTTACAATATAAAGTAAATTAAGCAACACCCTAATGAGCTTATAGTTTAACCTGAATGAGAACAGTACAGTTGGACATCAGGATCAAGCAGACACCTGAATATAAATCAACACTAGATTTAAAAAACTATGTGTAAACAGAGAAGCAGCCATGAAATTAAAAGATGCTTGCTCCTTGGAAGGAAAGTTATGACCAACCTAGACAGCATATTAAAAAGCCGAGACATTACTTTCCCAACAAAAGTCTGTCTAGTCAAGGCTATGGTTTTTCAAGTAGTCATGGATGGATGTAAGCATTGGACTATAAAGAAAGCTGAGCACAGAAGAATTGATGGTTTTGAACGGTGGTGTTGGAGAAGACTCTTGAGAGTCCCTTGGACTGCAAGGAGATCCAACCAGTCCATCCTAAAGGAGATCAATCCTGGGTGTTCATTGGAAAGACTGATGTTGAAACTGAAACTTCAATACTTTGGCCATCTGATGTGAAGAGCTGACTCATTTGAAAAGACCCTGATGCTGGGAAGGACTGGGGGCAGGAGGAGAAGGGGACGACGGAGGATGAGATGGATGAATGGCATCACTGACTCGATGGATATGGGTTTGTGTGAACTCCGGGAGTTGGTGATGGACAGGGAGGCCTGGCATGCTGCGGTTCATGGGGTCACAAAGAGTCGAACACAACTGAGTGACTGAACTGAACTGAAAAAGAAAAGTAAAATGTATCATATGGCTGAATCAGTACATCAGCAGATATTCATTCAGAGTAAAGCCTGGGGAAGTTTTTCTTTGTTATTATGAAGAAGACTACATATAAATGGTGAGACTACAGGCTCTACTTATAATCCTATTTCCCAATGAACACATTCAAAATACAGAATATACTTTGAGAATAAATGTGTGATACAGTCTTTGTGCAGTAACCCAGAGGTGGTTCCTAGTTCCACAAGGATTCACAGTGGGAACTTAAAATGTTAAGGGAGGAATAAGAAATATCTGATCAGACGTTGTATCTTAATTAATGAAGGTAAATGGTTTACTGAAATTCTAATTGTAAGTGGCAAAGAAAATAAGACAAAAAGAAATCCAATTGTGATTGGCTGCATTTGTTTCCCTCTTTTCTTTTGTTTTCTACAAAAACAATTATCATAAGATTAATTAACTTTCTAAATTTAATAATGGAAAAAATGCTTATATAATCAGTAGAATTTATATGACATATTTTAGTTTTTTCCTGAGCATAAAGTACCATTTTATTGAGCCTATTTAAATGCTACTGTGTGATGCTTAGAGAAACCAGGTGAATTATCAAATAATTCACCTTTAATTTTAAGATGGTCCATTTCCTACAGAATTAATTTTTATTATGGAAACACACATAACTATTTCCAAACAGTTTTTCTTATTTAATACTCTATTCAAAATGTAATTTCAGGATTATCTCCTGAAGAGGCTCTTTTGCCAAAACTGTTTATCAGGAGAATTAAAGTGGAAAGTTATTTTTACCTATAATATGGAAAAATGTCAGCACTTTTAAATCAATTCTCATAATACTAAATAACACTTTTGCAAAGGAATTAACCAATTAAGAAAATATTTAGGTTTTTACTGACTATATAGTGCAGATTTTATGATGAAAGAATGAGGAGATTGGAAAAAGTGTAGAAATTAATTAACCTACCATGTTTTTTAATTTTTAAATTATTATTAGTTCTGGCTGCACCACACAGCATGTGGGACTTTAGTTCCCTGACCAAGGATGAAACTGGCACCTCTTGCATTAAAAACACAGTTTTAACAACTGGGCTGCCAGGGGAGTCCCCTAATCTACCATGTTTTTAATGTCTAGTTGGCTTTGGAGTAAGCAATTCACTTGTGACCACTGACCCCTTAAAGATGTTTCCAGGGAAAAAACTAAAGACTGTGAGGTCCACTGATCATTGAAAGCACACATTGAGGATTTTCCTGGACATCCTGATGGTGTAGATTAGCACATCATTACTTACCAGGTCCTGTAGCAGGGAAGGCAATGGCACCCCACCCCAGTACTTTTGCCTGGAAACTCCCATGGACAGAGGAGCCTGGTAGGCTGCAGTCCATGGGGTTGCTAAGAGTCGGACACGACTGAGCAACTTCACTTTCACTTTTCACTTTCATGCATTGGAGAAGGAAATGGCAACCCACTCCAGTATTCTTGCCTGGAGAATCCCAGGGACGGGGGAGCCTGGTGAGCTTCCGTCTATGGGATGGCACAGAGTCGGACACGACTGAAGCGACTTAGCAGCAGCAGTAGTGCAAAACTGATCTAGGACATGATTATATGGTGTAACTCTCATAAGAGGGTGAAAAGAGTAGGAATGATGTCGGAGAAAGGGAGTTAACAGGTCTAGGGCTGAGGGTCCAAGAGCCGCAGGAAGTCAGGATTCAAAATAGTCAAAAGAAAAGCTAGAGAAAGATCATTTATTTGAGAAACTCTTAAGAAATAAATTAAGAATGTAAGAAAGAGAGATGCTAAGAAAGTTATACAGCAGAAATTTCAGAGCTGGTCTCAACAGAAAGGAACTCATAGAGGTGAGAGGATCAGACAAAGCACTGAGGAACAACCGTGTGACTTATCCCCCAGAACCCTGACTCCTTGGACCAATAGCATCAGCATCCTGTGAGATCTTTTTAAGGCAGATTTCAGGGGCCTGCCCCAGACTTCAGTTCAGTTCAGTTCAGTTGCTCAGTCCTGTCCAACTCTTTGCAGCCCCATGGACTGCAGCACACCAGGCTTCCCTGTCCATCACCAACTCCTGGAGTTTGCTCAAACTTATGTCCATTGAGTCGGTGATGCCATCAAACAATCTCATTCTCTGTAATCCCCTTCTCCTCCTGCCTTCAATCTTTCCCAGCATCAGGGTCTTTTCCAATTAGTCGGTTCTTCACATCAGGTGGCCACAGTATTGGAGTTTCAGCATCAGTCCTTCCAATGCATATTCAGGACTGATTTCCTTTAGGATGGACTGATTGGATCTCCTTGCAGTCCAAAGGGCTCTCAAGAGCCTTCTCCAACACCACAGTTCAAAACCATCAATTCTTCAGCCCTCAGCTTTATAGTCCAGCTCTCACATCCATACATGACTACTGGAAAAACCATAGGTTTAACTAGATGGAACTTGTTGGCAAAGTAATGTCTCTGCTTTTTTATTTGCTGTCTAGGTTCCCTGGTGGCTCAGAGGTTAAAGTGTCTGCCTGGAATGCGGGAGACCCGGGTTCGATCCCTGGGTAGGGAAGATCCCCTGGAGCAGGAAATCGCAATCCACTCCAGTACTCTTGCCTGAAGAATCCCATGGAGGGAGGAGCCTGGTAGGCTATAGTCCATGGGGTCCCAAAGACTTGGCCACAACTGAGCGACTTCACTTCACTTCTAGGTTGGTCATAGCTTTTCTTCCAAGGAGAGGCATCTTTTAATTTCATGCCTTAGTCACCGGACTTACAGAGTCTCAAACTCAGAGGGAGGGACCCAATAACTCCTGTTTGAAAAGCCCTCAGGGTGACTCTGAGGCAAACTAAATTCCAGAACCACTGGTTTAGCATTTCTAAGGAGGTTGTAGCCTCCATTCTTTATCTGGAGTTGTCTTAGTTGCCCTTTACAAATGGTTAAGTGTTGATGTAAGTAATTTAGATATACCTACAACTCCTTTTCAGTTACATACTGACAACCATTAATATTTATTTTATGAGTAGTAGGTATTCGGATTTCTTCTGCCATTCAGTTTGCTTGGGAGCAAGCCATCAGCACCTACCTTCAATGAATATGAGAAAAGAGAAATTAAATTTAGTACTGGTAACTCAAACACAAGTAGGAAATTAAAATATGATGCACTCCAACTTTTTATAGTGTATATATATACATACACACACTCCATAAGAAGCATTTGATGTAAAAATATCAAGTATTTTGAATTATAGTTCTATCAGTTTCAATAAGTGAAACATGACCATTTTAAAGTAAAAAGAAGGAATATAGAGGTACAATAATAGTTATAACTACAATAATAAAGTTTCAGGTTTCCATCTTTTCTCTGTCTTTTCCAAAGTTTGTTACCAAAGAATTGTTAGAGAAGGGCTGATTAAAAAAAAAAAAAAAAAAGATTAATCTCATTTCATTACACTCTAATTGCTCTTATTTGACTTGCAATTAAATAGCATGAACTGAAGTAAAAATTATAACTACAATAATAAAGTTTCAGGTTTCCATCTTTTCTCTGTCTTTTCCAAAGTTTGTTACCAAAGAATTGTTAGAGAAGGGCTGATACAAAAAAAAAAAAAAAAAAAGATTAATCTCATTTCATTACACTCTAATTGCTCTTATTTGACTTGCAAATTAAATAGCATGAACTGAAGTAAAAATTATAAGCTGAGTTTGGAGGGTTCCCTTTCAAAAATAAGGTTATAAGTAAGGTCTTGTAAAGAATAATTTCCATTTCAGAGTGCATGCCATTATGAGTTTTTCTTATTGGCAAGTTCACCTTGTTCAGTGTTTTCTTTAAGTCATATATGTCCTTGTAATAATGCGCAGTGTTGTATGGTTATTTGGTTCCAACCAGTTTTATTTTGTCCCTTTAAATCAAATTAACTACTTATATCCACAAAGGCTACTAAACACTGTGAAATTTTCCTAATTTCATAAAATGATCATGGAATGCCAGAAACACACTAAAAATATTTTATTCTTGCTTATTTTATTTTTTATAACCTTTATATCCTGACATAAAATACACTGAAACTTCCTTTAGTCTCCACAAGCCCAGTGATAATGTTCTCAACATAACTTTGAGCTAAGTACAAAATTGCTTATGATTTTGAATACTGCTTTTAAAATGATATTTTCTTATATTACATTATATAGTACACAAATATATACTAATGAAATGTGCTTTTAAAGCTTTTCTGTAGACAAAAACATAGCTAAGATTAACAAAGATTTAAAATTTTTTTTTTTATTGAAGGATAATTGCTTTACAGAATTTTGTTGTTTTCTGTCAAACCTCAACATGAATCAGCCATAAGTATACACATATCCCCTTCCTTTTGAACCTCCCTTCCATCTCCCTCCCCGTCTCACCCCTCTAGGTTGACATAGAGCCCCTGCTTGAGTTTCCTGAGCCATACAACAAATTCTCATTGGCTATCTATTTTACATATGCTAATGTAAGTTTCCATGTTACTCTTTTCATACATCTCACCCTCTCCTCCCCTAAGATTAATAAAGATTTTAAACACAATTTTATAATAGAGATTTTACTGATAGGTTAATTGACTCATAAAATTTGTTTTATTTGAGCCCTATTTTAAGAAACGTTTTTAAAGTTATTGCTTGTTACTGTTGCCTTTGGATTTCCTAAATTAAATGAAAATAAAAAGAAAATTGCAAGCTCAACTCCATTTTATAAATCCATAGAGTATTCTGAGAAAGAGTACATGTATACTTAAAAACAAACAGTATTCAGCAAGGAAGAGAAAACTCTTTGAACCCTTCTCTGAACTGTTTTCCCCCTCTTCTGTTACAGGTATCAACAGCTCTATTAATCTTCTAAAACAACAAAAAAATGGATTTCTTGAATTCATCTGATCAAAACTTGACCTCAGAAGAAATGTTAAACAGAATGCCATCCAAAATTCTGGTGTCCTTCATTCTCTCCGGGCTGGCACTGATGACAACCACCATTAACTCACTTGTGATTGCTGCAATTATTGTTACCCGAAAGCTGCATCACCCAGCCAACTACTTAATTTGCTCCCTTGCGGTCACAGATTTCCTTGTAGCTGTTCTGGTGATGCCTTTCAGCATTGTGTATATTGTGAGAGAGAGTTGGATTATGGGACAAGTGGTCTGTGACATCTGGCTGAGCGTTGACATTACATGCTGTACGTGTTCCATCTTGCATCTCTCTGCTATAGCTTTGGATCGGTACCGGGCAATCACTGATGCTGTTGAGTATGCCAGGAAAAGGACTCCCAAGCATGCTGGAGTTATGATTACCATAGTTTGGATTATATCTATTTTTATATCTGTGCCTCCTCTATTCTGGAGGCACCAAGGAACTAGTCAAGAGGATGAGTGCATCATCAAACACGACCACATCATTTCCACTATTTACTCAACATTTGGAGCTTTCTACATCCCATTAACATTGATTTTGATCCTCTACTACAAAATATATAAGGCAGCAAAGATGTTATACCACAAGAGACAAGCAAGTAGGATTGCCAAGGAGGAAATGAATGGCCAAGTCCTTTTGGAGAGTGGTGAGAAAAGCACTAGACTGGTCTCCACACCGTACATGCTAGAAAAGTCTTTATCTGATCCATCAACGGACTTTGATAAAATTCATAGCACAGTGAAAAGTTCCAGGTCTGAATTCAAGCATGAGAGATCTTGGAGAAGGCAAAAGATCTCAGGCATAAGAGAACGCAAAGCAGCCACTACCCTGGGATTAATCTTGGGTGCATTTGTAATCTGTTGGCTTCCTTTCTTTGTAAAAGAATTGGTTGTTAATGTCTGTGAAAAGTGTAAGATTTCTGAAGAAATGTCAAATTTTTTGACATGGCTTGGATATCTCAATTCCCTTATAAACCCACTGATTTATACAATCTTTAATGAAGACTTCAAGAAGGCATTCCAAAAACTTGTACGATGTCGATGTTAATTCAAAGAAGTTTATTATGAAAAGAATGGGATTCTATTGAGGTGAAGTAACTAAATGAATGTTAAATAAAGCATTTACATTTTTAGAAGGAATTAAAGCTGCTAAGATGATATTAGTATATATTTTAATAGCAACATGCATATAAAATGTACTGATTTAAAGACATTTTTGACCATCATGCTAGAGTATGTGAAATTAGAATATAATTTATTGTTTGTAAACAATGTTTTGCCTATGCAAAATCCCTAACAAGCTAACTGGAAAAATATATATTATTAATAACTGATTTTTCAGGTTTATGTCTTATAACAATTATAGAAGAATTTTCTATTAACAACATACCTCAATCCATAATTTCTATATAATCCTATTGCTTTATTATATGATCCTATTATTTTATAGAAAAGATTAAATTCACCACAAAACAAACATTTCTCCTACTTAACCCTTGTCCCCTCTCCATCTTACCCTGGGCAAAAGAGGTAGGGGAGAGCTAAAAAAGACAGTGTGAGAGGAGGAGATGTGAAAGTCAAAGGTTGATACTGTTTGTATTTAGATAGTAAAGAGTAATCATGAGTTAGGTACTGCAGAATAATTCTGGATATTGAACTCTGAATATTTAACATATTCTTTTTGTTTAATATGAACTCCTAGAAGAATATTTCCTTAATCATACATTATCAATGTTTGAAATCAAAGCCTTACCTTTAGTAGAAATAGCTCAGGGAGGGTCAAGGAGGAGATGTTCTAAGTTTGTTGTGTTTAGGAATCAGATTGAAGGCACTGCACCCCACCCCAGTACTTTTGCCTGGAAGATCCCATGGACGGAGGAGCCTGGTAGGCTACAGTCCATGGGGTCGCTAGGAGACGGACACGACTGAGCGGCTTCACTTTCACTTTTCGCTTTCATGCATTGGAGAAGGAAATGGCAACCCACTCCAGTGTTCTTGCCTGGAGAATCCCAGGGACAGGGGAGCCTGGTGGGCTTCCGTCTATGGGGTCGCACAGAGTCGGACACGACTGAAGCGACTTAGCAGCAGCAGCAGTACCCTATATTACTTGTCTTTTTAAAAATATGACATATTTCATTTCTGTCAGTGTTAATAAGCTCAGCTGCCAACTAAAACATCTATGGTACTTTGCACTTTAGCAGATATTTCCATTTTGTTAGAGAGAATGTGATAGAAATTCTTAGAACTTTCCACTGACTTCAAAAAAATCTCTATAGTTTTCCAGTTGATAAAAATGAACAAGCAAAGATTCACATTATACTAATGATATATTAAATGTATACGTCTCCTAATTAGTCCACTTCACAAGTTCAGTGAGCCAAAGCAATTTCATAAGTTTATCTATCATATTTATACAGGGATTTGAAAACAAAAGAACCATGCTTCTGAGAAGATTTCATTTCATTTGAACCAGCAAGGTTAGATACTATCTTTTAATCTACCATCAAGCAAAATAATTTGAAAACAATAATACATTCCCTTTTGTTCTAAGGTGTACCTTTATATACATTATAAATATTCTTTCCTAGTCATGTGATTCAGAGTAAATAATTTTTTTATGTATCAATGACACATTACTCTCAATCTAATAAGTATTTACAGAATTTTAATTTTGTATAAGGCATTGAGATGTACTACATAGAAGATACAGGAAATAATACATTATTTCTTGCTTTAAAATGTTTATATCTAAAAAGTGAAACAAAAAAATGACAATAGAAAAGAAAAAGATTGGCATGGAAGTTGTTTATATTTCTATCATAATTCAAAGGAAAAACTGCATCTGGTTGAGAAAAATCAGGAAAGTTTTATAAAGAATTTATCCAAAATGAATGTCAAAGAAACATTTGAGCACAAGATATGGAAGAGCATACTTCAAGTGGTGGCAAGATAAAGATTTCAGACTGCATCCTTGAAGTATTTAGTGGGACATGCTCATAAAATAACAATGAGTTTGGCAGCTATTTAGAATGCAGAAGAGATTAAAAGAGAAATGGGTCATTACTGTGACTGATTTTGAATGTTAGAAAAAGAAGTCTATAGTCAGTTTGGTTGCTGTCTGTCAGTGAGTGGTCATTGATGCTTTTTAGCAGAAATATTACAAGTTTAAGGCAATTAAAAAAAAAATCTGAATGATTTAAGCAGAAAGAGTACATAATAACTTTTTGTTAGAAAGCAATCATTATTGTGTACAAGAGGTGATAATGTCCTGAACTTGATTTTGACATTGGGGAACATAAAGGAAGAAACATAAGAGAGATATTATGGAGGCAGAATCTACAGCAAATATGTTAATAAGCAGATGGACAGACAGACAGACATGAGTCACTGAGATAACTTGTTCTCAACAGAATTGAGGCACTCACGAAAAGGGGCCTATTAGTGCAGTGACGACTTCTCTTTTGGGTACAACCAAGCACACAAAGACATGTGAAAGCCCACAGTTGCCTTCTGAGCAGTCTGGCCCAGGCGAAACTAACAAGCAGATGAGATTTATCTAAAGCTTTTGACGCCTCTTTTATCCTCTTCTCTTTATTTCCCAGTGTGTTGTGTTGACAGTCAAAGCCTGCTTGAGACCCTGTCATTCTCTGCTTATTTCTTTTTCTCCTTCTCACCAAAATTTGATTCTGTTATTTATTTATCCAAAGACCTTGCTAAAGCTAAAATAATCTGTTAATTTATTTATACCCATCTCAAAAATTTATATATTAATATTAGAGAATTCTAAGAAATATAGCCCATCAACCCAAAGGACGAATTTTCAAGCAGGGTGAGGCTCACCCATATTCATGTACTACCTCTCTGAGTTGAACTAAAGCTCAAATCTAGGAAAATAGTATTCTAAGTAACAGGGAGTTAGAAGTTTATTTCTATGTGCTTGAAGCATTTTTTTATTCCAAGGGGATCACAACATGTTACAGTAATTATTCCATCTATATGTTTCCCCCACATGAAGATGTACATCATGCCATTCCTCATAAACTAATATGAGTGATTTCTCTTTAGTGTCTTTAAATGGTAGGTATGTAGGGGCTAATAACCTGTAATTTGCACTTTAAAAAATTGTATGAAGAACAGATTGCATATAACATAATATACTTCTCTGAATACCTAGGATTTATTCTCTCAATGAAAATTTTCCAAGATACTAAAAGCTGATGATTTCTCCTGAAGAAAATTAATTTTCACACCCACAACAAATGTAATGATATAATAATGCATACACTTAACTATAAGGTAAAAGAAAATAATATCGACCCAGGGATTGAACCCCTATCTCTTATGTTTCCTGCCTTGGCAGGTGGGTTCTTACCACTAGTGCACCTGGGAAGCCCAATAAATATCATGGAAAATGGTTAAATATGAGCTAATGAAGGTTTAGTTCCTGCTACAATTTTAACTATATCAGCACCAGAAAAGTAAGTGGAGGATTTATTTTTGTTCTAATATTTCTAAATATTTAATATTTCAAATATCTAATATCTTCTAAATATTTGCAAATGAAGGGTGTGTAAATGGCAAGGTCAAAACACCAAAGAAACATAGAAAGCCAAGCTACAGAGCACTAAATTCAGCCCAACCATTTGGCATAGCCATGTACAAATCATGTTTGAAAGTTCACTTATGTTTATGGAATATGGTCTGTTTTTAGAGGGTTGGTTTGAGAATTTGTGTCCCTCCTCCTTAATTGTTTGTTTTGTTTCAAACAAAACAAACAATGCCCTCACCGTCACCGCCACCCAGAGTCAAATCCATGGCGTAAACAGTTTATCCAGGTACTAGCAGTTGATGGGTCAGCCCCTGTATAGGATGCATTTCCATTTTGAATCTCTAAAAACAATCTTCTTTTCCTTTTCCTGGTGAACTCGATTCACCTCCACTCCTACCTCAGACCCCGCCCTGTGCTCTAGGTTACGCTAGTTTCCTGTTTCCCAGTGAAGAAAAGCTTCTTTTGGACTCACTTCCAAATTCTTGTAGCCTTTCCAAATTTTAAAGTTCCTTTGTAAAGCATAATCCCCATATTCACAGGCTCAATCTTAAGAGTTCAACTCTTAAACTCTGTATCAAGAGTTTCTTGTCAAAAAGAAATAGAGAAAAATTGGAAACCAGTTACTTGACATTTGCTCCAGCAAATGTGAAAGTGGGTGTGGTTATTTGCTTCTTGCTGCTGCTGCTACTGCTAAGTTGCTTCAGTCGTGTCCGACTCTGTGCGACCCCTAGAGGGCAGCCCACCAGGCTCCCCCGTCCCTGGGATTCTCCAGGCAAAAACACTGGAGTGGGTAGCCATTTCCATGCTTTCCTCTGCCTCATGGAGTGAACAGCTCCTTCATGAATTTACACGAGACCTTTTTTGACTTGTGGTCAGAAAATCAGGTTTACTGTATTGCAGTAGAAAGGAAACTTGAAAGATTTTTCCTTAATATATTTTAAAGTCCTTCAAAAATAATCCTGCTCAATTAAAAATGTGTCCACATGAAACTGTTTTAGAAAATGTGTTTCTAATACCCTCCTAATAACTAAAGTGATTATATTTAGACCTTTATTTTGCCAGAAAGTAGTTCCAAAGGCAAGTTAATATTTCTGTCTTGAATAAAGTAATATTTTCTTACAGCACTGTGATAATTTCATGGTATTGTGAATCAATATGCTTTCCTCTATCATTTAAATGAGAAACTTGTTGAAATATTTTCCAACATCATAATAAATCTGCACAAAACATGATAGTACTCGAAATCTGCCTGAGAAAGATAAAATTTTTTCAAACAATTTGCACTCCCTGATTAGTCCAGAAATGATAAATTCGGAGGAAAAAATGTATCATAGTATTTTGATTAAAAATAAATTTTGTCAAACTAGCCTTTCAGTAAAGTTCAAGTTTAGTCATCATTCCAATTTCTATCATGGAGTGTTTCTAGTTCTGCAAGGACAGTAAAAAGTTCTTACTGGTTTATGAAGATACAGCAAAACTTGTTATGTCTTTTTTCTTATGCTCTCCAATAAACTTTTCATTATATCCTATTAATAATCCTAAATCATATGTAATTAACATTCATTCCTAAAATTATAATTTACTATATCATTATATTTTATTTCATATGTTGCATCATTAATTGTTATATAATTATAATTGCATTATATTGCTAGGTCTTGCTGCCTTTGAGTTTTCCCTGTCCCAACTCTTATTAATAAAATAAAATTTTACTCATCCACATCTCCCCATACATACACACATTGAAAATTTCTTCTTTGTGTTAGTTGGCCTGGCTAGGATTTAAGTGGATTTGGGACCCTAGGCGATGGCACCCCACTCCAGTCCTCTAGCCTGGAAAATCCCATGGACGGAGGAGCCTGGTGGGCTGCCGTCCATGGGGTCGCACAGAGTCAGACACGACTGAGTGACTTCACTTTCACTTTTCACTTTCATGCATTTGGAGGAAGAAATGGCAACCCACTCCAGTATTCTTGCCTGGAGAATCCCATGGACAGAGGAGCCTGGTGGACTGCCGTCCATGGGGTCGCACAGAGTCGGACACGACTGAGCGACTTCATTTTCACTTTTCACTTTCATGCATCAGAGGAGGAAATGGCAACCCACTCCAGTGTTCTTGCCTGGAGAATCCCATGGACAGAGGAGCCTGGTGGGCTGCTGTCTATGGGGTCGCACAGAGTCGGACACGACTGAAGCGACTTAGCAGCAGCGCAGGGACCCTAGTATTGTGTGTGATTTTGCAGATGTCAAGAAGGACTGAGGGCGTCCCCTGTGGCTCTGTTGGTAAAGAATCTACCCGCAGTGCAGAAGACCTGGGTTCGATCCCTGGGTTGGGAAGATCACCTGGAGAAGGGAAAGGCTCCCTACTCCAGGATTCTGGCCTGGAGAATTCCATGGACTATATAGTCCATGGGGTCACAAAGAGTCGGACACAACTGAGCGACTTTCACTTCAGTTCACTTCTTCAGGAAGGACTGAAGTGGGAAAAAAAAAAAAATAATTTTCTTAGCACAGCACACTACTGAACTTGAAAGAGAAAGGAGGGTTGAGTTTTAGCAGAAAGAGGAGTCCTTTAAATTTGAGATTTTACAAACCAGTATGCAGAAGAATCACCTGAGATGCTGGCTACAAAAGCAGATTCCAAAGACTCTCAGTTGGTGAGTTCTGAATGGACACCCAGAACCTGAGTTTTAGCAGGGTTTTCCAGCTATTCCAATGAAGATGGAGCTAGGAGCTTTTTCAGAGACCATTGCTTGAAAGCTCCCAGCTAGCTAGGTAAGTATTTTATAGGGTATAGTTGGTGGCACTGGTGGGAAAGAACCCACCTGTCAATACAGGAGACATAAGAGATGCGGGTTCAATCCCTGGGTCAGGAAGATCCCCTGGAGGAGGGCATGGTAACCCACTACAGTATTCTTGTCTGAAGAATCCCATGGACAGAGGAGCCTGGTAGGCTCCAGTCCATAGGGTCGCAAAGAGTTGGAAACGACTGAGCACACACATATATACACAGTTACAGTGACTGGGGGCTTCCCAGGTAGCACAGTGGTAAAGAACCCATCTGTCAGTGGAGGAGAAAGAGAGGCAGGCTTGATTCCTGGGTCAGGAAGATTCCCCTGGAGGAGGAAATGGCATCCCACTCCAGTATTCTTGCCTAGAAAATTTCACGGACAGAGGAGTCTGGCAGGCTGCAGTCCATGGGGTCACGAAGTGTCAGGTATGACTGAGCGCACATGCGCACACGTGCGTGCATGCACACACATTTATAATTGAAAATGAAATTTTGCCACCATTTTGTTAGGTCCAGCCAGAATTGCTACTAAATGAAAAGTGCCTAATGCAAAACTGAACAGAATTAAAAACCAGCATTGCTAAGTGGATTCTAAAGCACTCATTAAACAAATTATTTATATTATTTAAATTTTCTACGACAAAGAATGGAAGCTTTTCATCACATAGGAAATAACAATTTAAAGGAGTCAAATAGTCTCTAAATTTCCCAGCAAGAATACTGGAGTGGATAGCCATTTCCTCCTCCAGGGTATCTTCCTGACCCAGATCGAACCTGTGTCTCTCCTGGGTCTCCTGCATTGCAAGTGGGTTCTTTACCGCTGAGCCACCCAGATTTGAAATCAGAAAAGTCTAAAAGGGAGTCCTGATTCTGCTAATCATTGACTTGATGTTGAGCAAGTTTTATCTATACTGCTTGCCTCAAATTTGAGTTGAAAGACCAAGGAAGTAGAGATAAAGCAAACACCCTTGAAAAACACTAATGGAACACAAAATGTAAATTAGAATTATCATTATTCTCTATGGTAGGTCTGGAATGAGTCAGAGCACATCACAGGGAACCTGGTGTTCTGGATTATGCGCTGCTTCGTCTGTATCTGGAGAGAAGTGAGTAACTGATGGTCTCCTGCTTCTGGCTCTCCCTGGGCACTCTGTCCTTAATACAGCAATAACTCTCAACAACCCCATCTGCAGCTACAGGAAAGTCGCCCTGCTGGGCACTGAGCAGTCTCTTCCTTGCTGTACCCTGCCATCCCTATTACTAAAGCCTGGCACTATGGAAACCTGGTTAGCTTTCTTGAAGGATACAATACAATCCTATGCTATTGAAATCAGAACTCCAATTACTCCAGCATGGATTTCTTCTATTGATATATTCAAGGTGATTTCCCATATGTTTCACGATTAGGGGTTTAGTTTAATCCTTTAACTACTAAAGTGTTTTCTTATTTGAAGACAGCATTTGACATGAGAACTCGCCTCCTGAAATGACAGCTTTTAAGTTGATGAAAATAAGACTGGAGGCTTAAATTTTTTTGACTGAGTGTAAGAAAAAACACTACTAATTTATATAAAAATATTAAATTTAAAGCAACTATTCAATAATGTCTCCCTATTGCTTATTACATTGCATTAGACTCTGTGGCTTGGTCCTAGTACTAGGGCCTTAATATTACTAACAAAAGATAACCACTCTCTAGAGGACCTTATTCCCCATTATCTTATCTCACCCCAACATGTGCTGTCTTCTCCACCCAGGCCTTCTCTTCACTGTGTTCTCAGTGTGTCTTGCTCATTCTCCTCTCAATTGCTCTCAGTGTTTTTTCCTTCCCACATGAAGTGCCCTCCATCTCCCCCACTGATGCAATTTATATTTCAGAGCACAGATTAAATTCCACTTCCTCTGTGAAACTAAATGTGTACTCCTTTTCAATACTGTAAGGACACAATATGGTCTTCAATAATTCCTTATTTGTTTTTCATATCATTAATTTCTTCATTAGTGTTTGGTATTTATACCAACTAAAAAGAGTAATGCAAGTTACTTAAGGGACATATGTTTATTTCTTTATATTCCTTCCATATGCTATGCTAAGTCACTTCAGTCGTGTCCGACTCTGTGTGACCCCATAGACGGCAGCCCATCAGGCTCCCCTGTCCCTGGGATTCTCCAGGCAAGAACACTGGAGTGGGTTGCCATTTCCTTCTCCAATGCATGAAAGTGAAAAGAGAAAGTGAAGTCGCTCAGTCATGTCCGACTCTTAGCGACCCCTGGACTGCAGCCCACCAGGCTCCTCCGTCCGTGGGATTTTCCAGGCAAGAGTACTGGAGTGGGGTGCCATTGCCTTCTCCATATTCCTTCCATACTTAAAGACAAATATTTTTGAATACTTATCTCCTTCTCTAAGTGGCCCTGGTACATTCCACTGTGTCCTAGTAACTAGAAATTTTCACAGTTGATTTATCTTTATTCCTAAATTTAATAAAAAGGAATACCAGTCACTTATTATCAAAAATATCAATAACCTCAGATATGCAGATGACACCACTCTTATGGCAGAAAGTGAAGAGGGGCTAAAAGCCTCTTGATGAAAGTGAAAGTGGAGAGTGAAAAGGTTGGCTTAAAGCTCAACATTCAGAAAACGAAGATCATGGCATCTGGTCCCATCACTGCATGGGAAATAGATGGGGAAACAGTGGAAACAGTGTCAGACTTTGTTTTTCTGGGCTCCAAAATCACTGAAGATGGTGACTGCAGCCATGAAATTAAAAGACGCTTGCTCCTTGGAAGGAAAGTTATGACCAACCTAGATAGCATATTCAAAAGCAGAGACATTACTTTACCAACAAAGGTTCGCCTAGTCAAGGCTATGGTCTTTCCTGTGGTCATGTATGGATGTGAGAGCTGGACTGTGAAGAAGGCTGAGCGCCGAAGAATTGATGCTTTTGAACTGTGGTGTTGGAGAAGACTCTTGAGAGTCCCTTGGACTGCAAGAAGATCCAACCAGTCCATTCTGAAGGAGATCAATCCTGGAATTTCTTTAGAAGGAATGATGCTAAAGCTGAAACTCCAGTATTTTGGCCATCTCATGCGAAGAGTTGACTCATTGGAGAAGACTCTGATGCTGGGAGGGATTGAGGGCAGGAGGAGAAGGGGACGACAGAGGATGAGATGGCTGGATGGCATCACTGACTCGATGGATGCGAGTCTGGGTGACCTCCGGGAGCTGGTGATGGACAGGGAGGCCTGGCGTGCTGCGGTTCATGGGGTCGCAAAGAGTCGGACACGACTGAGCGACTGATCTGATCTGATTATCAAAAAAGAAACTGAGAAGTAATGTGTGTTTTGCTAGAAATAGAAAGCTAGTTCTTGTTTTTCAATGATTAGAGAGTATCTTACTGATCATGAAAGACATGAAATTCATAGAACATTAAATTTTGGCAATATCTATGCATTATGAAAAATTTGCTGTTTGGTAATTATACATTGTAAACCATATATGCACTATATAAAAATGCTTTAAATTGTCTATTCTAAAGACAGGATTTTAACAGCTATTCTAAAAGATATATAAATAAATACACTTAGTCATATCAAAACTCAGCTATTGGTTTCCTGCCCACCTGATGTGAATATGTCCTGTTCTTACTCCTTGCCCAGCCTCAGGCCCCTTCTGCTCCAAAATATGTATGTGAATGAATAGAGGATGGCATTTTAGAGTAGGAAATAGCTCTGCAGTGAAGTAGAAGATGCAATATGTTCTTCAGTTCAAAAGGAATAGTTCTTACTTCCTGGGGAATTCTGGAAATGATACTGTATATTTTTAAAAGCCAGAGAAACATTTCTTAACAGTTTCACTTATCCCAAGCATCTTAAAAGAGATAATAAGTAATCGGGGCCTGTATGCACCTCACTCGGAGAAGGCAATGGCACTCCACTTCAGTACTCTTGCCTGGAAAATCCCATGGATGGAGGAGCCTGGTAGGCTGCAGTCCATGGGGTCGCTATGAGTCGGACGCGACTGAGTGACTTCCCTTTCACTTTTCGCTTTCACATAATGGCAAAGGCAATGGCAACCCACTCCAGTGTTCTTGCCTGGAGAATCCCAGGGATGGCAGAGCCTGGTGGGCTGCCCTCTAGGGGTCGCACAGAGTCAGACATGACTGAAGTGACAGCAGCAGCAGCAGCAGCATGCACCTCACTATCCCATATTATTATGGTACAGGCACTTTTAGGCTGACTAGACACAGAAATGTCAACTCTTTAAAACTGTCCAGCTCTACAGCAAGTCCCTGAGAATCAACTCCAGTGGAGGGGAACACACTGAACTTCACTTGTTCTCCAAGGGTCCATCTTCATCCACAAACTCAGGTTCTAGTCACATACTCCTAAAGAAGGGAATAAAAGGTGAATTGTGAGTTCATATTTTTGTCTATTTTCATTTATGCTGATCTTTCAAAGTATAGAACCCCAACCCAGCAATAACTTTAAGCTTGATTTTCTTTTTTGTTGTATTTCCCTATTAATCTTAGAGTTTAAATACTATCTCTTCTACTTGCCATACTTACACAAAAATAACTCCAAGTATAAATGCATGCATGCTTTAGGAATCTTCTGTCCTTTTCCCTGTTCTTATAGTATGTCATAAGCAAAACATCTAGTGGCTCAAGTTGGATAACTGGCTTCTTATGTTTGTATTTTCCACTGAGTAATCAATGAACTAGAATTGTATATGTATACTGTTAAATCTGAGCCAAAACTTTAAGTGTGTTTTTCTCAAATCTTCCCATGATGAAAAATAATATATAATGGTTATTATCTTTAGTAAAAAAAAAAAAAAATTATGAAAACCACTTACATTTAACAGTTTTAATAGCAATTGCCCAAACTATAGAAAATGTTCAAACATGAATTCTGAAGTCTATGAAATATGAAAGTCTGCTCAGTTTGTTGCTATTAAAGGGTAATAAAAATAAATAATATTCTGGAATTTGACGTTGCTTAGCCCCAAAACATAGTAAAATGTGAAATAAACCATATCCTTCAAATAATGTGTTGGCTTTCACTTTATCATTTCAGAACATCCTATAGTATTCTATTTAAAAACTACAAAGGAAGAGTAAAAATATGAAGCAGACGTAGATTTTAAGTGTTCAAATGTTTTTCCACAGTGTTTATGGAAGACTGAGCTATAAAATGAGTCTCCTTTATTTGACAATATAACCTACAATAAGTTCACTTCTGGTCCTTCGGTTAGCTCAAAGAATTCACATTATCATTTGTAAAATTCTGTTTAGCGTGAAGATAATTCCTTTCATTTTCTTGAATTAAAAAAAATCAGTAAAAAGTAGTTACTGGTGTGTTGTTACATTCAAGAGCAAATGAAAAATAACAGGAATTTTCTTCATTCCTGCAATGAGTTCTAATTTTTGAGTTCCTAAGAAGAGTTGTGACTGTAATCACATTGTATGTATGTGTTAGATTTTTGAGATACAGCTTGTTTCACCTTTTCCCTCTCAAAATAAATCTTAATAGAGACAAAGTGAAAAAAACGTTGGCACTTAGGAGGACAGGAAGAAAAGGTTACAGTGCTGATTAAAGAAAACCTGTTTGCCCATATTCCATAGAGAAAGGTATATATTCACTAGTTATTAAAACTATATTAGAAGGAAATAATAAGGAAAAAAAAAACACAAATATCTGCACCTATTCTCAAATATTTGTAAATAGCTATTGTACTTCCTGGAGAGATATGAGTTGTTTGATTTTATTTGGTTTTTCGTTCCTCCCTCTTCCGCATTCTCCATCCTTCTCCTTCTTTAGATTACACTATCAATTTAGTCTGCTCAGCTGCGGTTTATACAATGGAACTTTCGAGAGTCTCGGAGCCTTGCTTGCTGCAGTGTTAATCGAAACCTGCAGCCACCACTGGCGACAAGCCCGCAGCCACACCTGCCCCCTTGTGTTCGCCTGAGGTCTCGTCCTCATTACGGAAGTTCGAGGGCTCGGAGTTTGGAGCATGCGCAGTCACAGGAGCCCGCAAATTCGTGAGTACAGAGACGTCTGCGCTCCGCGTCAGCTACTGGTTTCGTGCAGAACTAACTTGAGTGTAAAAGATTGGCGAGTTTACTTCAGACTACTCATCTTGCTGGTAATGATTTTTTTGCCACAGCAGTGGATGTCCTTAATGAGTCTTTAGAGCAAACTTTGTCTTGTACTTTGTCAGCCTAAATCAGCTGAATTTAACTTTGTGGTGACAGCGTAATCGTAATACCACGTTTGCCTGTTTAAAGATACAGATGCTCATATCAACTCTTGACACTGGTCTTAAAAGATCTTGCGGGTGTCAACTGAAATAAAATCGAACCGTTCAAATAAAGTAGAACCGTTCCAACTGACAAAAAGCCTGGATTTCTCTGTATACTTTTCCAAGTATTTATGGAAAGAATAAGACAAAGTATTTCTTAGAGATAAGGTAGAGAATGAGATTTGGATAAATTTCCTCCTCTGAAAATAAAAACTGCCATATAACTTTAAAGATGTTTTTCCATCATCTTTTCCTTTCTTTTTTTCTTTAAACGTGGAAGTCGCTCAGTCGTGTCCGACTCTTTGCCACCCCATGGACTGTAGCCAGCCAGGCTCCTTTGTCCATGGGATTCCCCAGGCAAGAGTGCTGGAGTGGTAGCCATTGCCTTCGCCAGGGGATCTTTCCAACCCAGGGATCGAACCCAGGTCTTCCGCATTGCAGGTGGATGCTTTACCATCTGAGCTACCAGGGAAGCCCTTTTTCTTTAAGGAATCTACAGTTTAACTGTAGTGGATCTTAAATTCGGATTTAAGTTGTCCTCTTTGCGGTTCATTGGAGTTCCTGCTTCTAATACTTGTTTTCTTTCACCAATTGTGAAAAGTTCTCAGTCAGTATCTTGAAATACAGTCCCTACCTCATGCTCACTCCTCCCTGCCTCCTCTTCATTCTCCTCCTTGTGGAATTCCAGTTAGATATCCGTTAGGCCATCTTATTCTGTCCTTCGCGTCTCTTTCATATTTTTCTACTTCTTTGTATCTCTGGACTTCAGTTACAGACAATTTGGTATAAACCATCCATGGAATTTAAATTTCTATTAATTTTTCATTTCTAGAAGTCTTGTCTTTTTAAATATGTATTCTTTACGCATGACTTTCATGCCTTTTATATTTTGGACATTTTAAACAAATTGATTTTTATTTTTTCTATATGACAATTCCTATATCTGAAGACTCTTGAGCCTTAATATTTATGGTGCCTTGTTTCCATATGTGTTCATTGACATTTTTTATTTTTACCTCAGGCTCTCATTTTTATTTGAACTTGATCTGTGAAAATTCTTTGAAGCTTGGGACGCAGGTGGATTCTTCCATGGGAGGATTAGCATTTGTTTCCATGAGACATCTGTGGGCATTACAGTCCTGTATCAGTTTAAACTAAACTACCTGTTGACTGGAGGAGTTGTGTGTGTGTGTGTGTGTGTGTGTGTGTGTGTGTGTGTGTGTGTGTATTTCATAATACCATGTGATCTGTGTTCAAAATACAATATTAAATAGAAGTCAGATTGTGGTTATGAATTTTCAGGAGAAGTCCTTTTTTTCACCTCCAGTTAGAATTAAGATGTTCATGTTTCAAGATGGGCAGTTTTCTTTTTTTTTTTCTCCAAGTTCCAGATTGGTGTCAGTGTATAGTTCTAGTTCATTTTTAAACTGAGAGTATAACGTTTCAGGGGTCTAGTGTCATTTAAAAGGGAGACTCCTAATATAATCCCTAATTTGAGTGGAGTGTGAGCTTTGTCTCTTATCCCTGAAACCTTAAAAATTAATGCCTCAGATCATCTGAGCTCAGCAATGCCATTAAGGCAAAAAGCAACCTCAGTGCTTTACTTACCTTTTGGAGTTCCTGTCTTTAACTCATTTTTAGCCTAAGTAGTGTTAACTTTCTTGGTTAATATTTGCATACATTTAAGATTTTTAAAGATAGTTTTGCTCAGCAGTTAGGGCCAGTCTAATACTTAGTAAATTGTGTTTCTGTTATTATGGTTTATTGGTAACATCTACAATTATACATCAGTGTTCAGGTTGTTTTATCTCTGAATCTCTTTTTAACCTTTTAATTTCATCTTGATTTTGGCTGTTCTTTTATTGGATGATTTACTGATATTATGTTATTGCATAGCATAAAACATTGGGCACTCTGTAGTTTTCGATATGCTTACTTCCAGACTTTTGCTTTTTATAAACTGTGTCTCTCTTCTTTTTTTCCTCCCTTTCTTCTATTTTCCCCTGCAGCCCTCCGTTCCATTTTTTTCCCTTCTTTCTTGCTCTATCATAGTTCTGTAATTACCATGTAATTTATCTTGGTCACATTTATCATCAGATACTGCTACCCAGTTGAACATAGTGTAGATTTTCCTTGAATCACTTCCTGTCTTTCCTGTACCCAGTTGGTCTTTCTTTCAAGCTTATAGGCATGCAGAGATGGCAGAGGTGCAGGCCACGTGTGTGGGAACAGCAGGGCTGGAGCCCTGCTGTGGATGAGTGTTACCCTTGCTGTAGACCTGGCATCTGAGTTCTTTTCAGAGATTCTGTTATGAGAGAATTCTTGGGTTGGCTGTCATTCCAACATCGTACAGTTCCGTTCAAGATATTCAGCTTTCAACCCTTCTTATCACTAATGAATTTTCAACTTAGGTTTTATTTTTATGCATCTCTCCTTCATTTTCCTCAGGCATGCCTACTTAACTCCTCTGTGCATGTATTTCTAAATTAAATGACATTAATGAGAACTTGCGAAATACTCTAAACTCATTTTTCATGGTAATTCTTCTGGGAGATGAAGGGAAGGTTAAGAGGTGTAATACAACATGACAGCATTTTCTTTGTCTTTCTTTGACCCCATTTCTTTATGGCATTAGATTGTGATCCTTTGTCTTGTTGCTGCTGTTAAGTTTTATCCTCCCCTCTTTTGTAGGTTTTTGTTGTTGTTGTTGTTATTTATTTGATTATTGATTTAGATATTGGGGAATCTTGCTTCATTCCGCTGTCCTTAGCCAAGTAAACCTTACTTTAAAAATTGTTGTTGTTGTTCAGTCGCTAAGTTTGTGTCCAGCTCTTTGCAACCTCATGTTCAGCAGCATGCCAGGCTCCCCTGTCCCTCACCATCTCCCAGAGTTTTCTCAGATTCCTGTCCATTGAGTCAGTGATGCTATCTAGTCATCTCATCCTCTGCCACCTGCTTCTCCTTTTGCCTTCTATCTCTCTCAGCATCAAGGTCTTTTCCAATGAGTTGGGTCTTCACGTCAGGTGGCCAAAGCATTGGAGCTTCAACTTCAACCTCAGTCCTTCCAATGAATATTCAGTGTTGATTTCTTTTAGGGCTGACTGATTTGATCTTGCTGTTCAAGGGACTGTCAATAGTCTTCTCCAGCACCACAGTTCAAAAGCATCAGTTATTTGGTGCTCAGACTTCTTTATGGCCCAATTCTCACAACTGCATGACTACTGAAAAAAAACTATAGCTTTGACTATACAGACCTTTGTCAGCAATGTGATATCTCTGCTTTTTAATACACTGTATAGGTTTGTTGTAGCTTTCCTTCCAATGAGCAAACATCTTTTAATTTTATGGCTGCAATCACTGTCCGCAGTGACTTTGGAGCCCTGCAATACAAATTATTCTTTTTATTAATGGCTCTATTTTAGATACTTAGGTTTTAATAATGCATGTCTGTTAAAGATATTGTGCATGCTATATAAATTATCACTACCATAGAAGAAGACACATGCAGAGATACAAGAAAATTATTTTTATTGGGGGGGGTGTAATTCTGGGTGCCTGGCATTTGTTATATCCTACTGGGAGAGCCAAGGTAGAGTAAGTCCTGTGTCTGCAAGAAAGATCTAGAAGTACCAGAAGAATAAGTGCTAAATATAGATTTGACTGCTTCTTTTTTACTAACAAGCAACCAAGCATTTATTTTTTACTTTAAAAAGCCACAAAAAACTCCCTTACATAAATGAAATCGTTTGGTGGTGACTTCAAACAATGTGAACTAGCCCTCAAGCTTTGTTGCTAATCAACTCCTCCTGCAAGCGTATTTGCTGCCCTCTGCAGGCTGACGTAAAACTTATAGGTAACATTGAAATTCTGGAAAAAGCAAAACCCTCCTATATTCCAGTACAGATGTATATTCCTGAACTTGAACCAAGAATGCTCATGAAATCTTACAAAGTATTTCTATTTCTGCTGCCTAGATGCCATGTGACTTGGAACTATTACTTGTTAGATGACTGAGAAATGGAGACCTCTTTTGAGTTTAGTATTAAAAAAAGAAATATGCTTAAGGTAGAAATTAAATGTTGATTTAGGTTTGATTCTTAAATCACAGTGTAGTTCAACCTAGAGCTCCATATATGAAATATTTCTTGATGTTATTTTTTCCCCTGCATTTTCTTTTGCTAGTTGACCATCCCTCATTCAAGGAAATTTCTCTGGAATAAATGTTAAATATTGCCCTTCAGATTCAGAAACTGTGATGCAATATAACATATAGCATTAGAAGAGAATATTTGCCTCATTTAATCCTCAGTGATTAAACTGCAAATTATGGGGTAGAAAATCTAAAATGTATTGAGGGGACTCTGAGAGTGAAAGGCTTTTGCACCTACTTTCCACTATGACTCTGAGCAGCTGAGTTCCCACAGAATTAGCTACTCTAGAAAAGTACAGTAGCTTAAATCTCTTAAATCTTAAATCTCTTAAATATAGGTGCATAGGGTTTGGGGGCAGAAATGGGACTGATGCAGGCCCAGGGAGCATCCTAGAGCCACTGGTGACACGAGAGTTCTTTTGAAAGACCATAGATGTAGAAGTGAGAGAGAGAGGCATCTGCCCTGCAGGGGTCCTAGGGGTACAGGAAGACACTACAGAAGATCAGATCTTGGCTGCAATCACATCTTAATATTGATGCCATGATGGAGAAAGGGTGTCAGAGTACCTTATAACATGAGTTACATTTCAAAGATTACGACGTGGCATTGACACAGACCAAGCAAGAGAAGTAGATGTACTTTCCCAAACAGAGGAAGAAAGAGGGGTGTGGAGGGTAGATTCTGGATTTGAGTAAAGCACGAAATACTCAGAAATCCCTGGAGCAATAGAGTTTACTGGAAATTAAGCTTTATTCTTCAGAAGAATGGGTTCTTAAGATAGACTGCTCATCGAGATACAAGAAAAATAAAGTTAGCACTGGTTTTCACACCAGCATTTGTGATTAGAAAGATTTAAGTGAAAGTTCTGAAAGAGGATGAAAGAGTCAATGACCTGTATGGGGAAAGAATCTAAAAAGAGTGGAGATATGTACGTTTGTAACTGCTTGTCTTCGTTGTACACCTGAAACCAACATTGACACAACATTGTAAATCAACTATACTCCAATAAAAATTAAAAAAAAAAAAAAAAGAAAACGAAAGATTCACTGAAAGAGAGTGAAAGATTCAAATGAAGTTTCTGAATAAATCTCTCTAGCTGTGGGACTTGGCATTTGTCCATCCTTCACTGGCATCTTAGTCTTTGTTCACACTTGGTGTCCAGAGTTTCTCTTTATGTTGTCTACCTTTAGCCCCCATCTTAGTTTGGATAACTTTCCCCAACTCAAAAAACAGCAGCAGGAAGACAGGTATTATATCAGTTTTGCTTATCATTTGTTTCCACTGTCCAGAATGGTTCCTAGTTTATGGTACATGCTTAATCTGTTTAGTTCAGTCGCTCAGTCGTATCTGACTCTTTGTGACTCCATGCACTGCAGCACACCAGGCTTCCCTGTCCATTACCAACTCCTGGAGCTTACTCAAACTCATGTCCATCAAGTCAGTGATGCCATCCAACCATCTCATCCTCTGTCGTCCCCTTCTCCTCCCTCCTTCGATCTTTCCCAGCATCAGGGTCTTTTTCAATGAGTCAGTTCTTCTCATCTGGTGACCAAAGTAATAAATAATCATTAAAATGAAATAATTTTTAATTAGATGACTAAAGCTCACATGAGAAACAGTATTTTGTGACACAAAATTAAGGCACAATACTACTTTCACCTTTTCCTTCTCATTAATAGACTATGAGTAAGTTTTATGGATACTTAACTTGGTGTGTGGCAGTTCCTAGGATGTAATTTGGAAATTATAAGAGATTTCACCATGTGTCAACACAAAGGGCTGGCAGATTTTATCTTTTCTTAGAATTATATTTTAAATGTTACAGTTTACTATTTTCTGGGTGACCTTTTAATCATCCATCTTTGCAGCTTCACATTAGTAGAAAGAGTGGAAAAGGGATCAGAGATGTATTCATAAAGCAAAAAATAAGAGGACAAGTTCCAAATTAGTTTAGTATTTCAAACAAACATTGTTGTTTGCTGCCCCTTACTGGTAAGACAATAAAATTGCTAAATCACATTTTAAAAGTATAGTTGTTAGCATTGAAATCCGATTTTATAGGAAATAGCTCCTTTATCACACGCACACACACAATATTACACAAGTGAATTGTCTCAAATACTGTGTAGCATATGGGATGAGTCACTTAATTGAAAGCAGTTTTCTGGCCTTCAGTTTGGATAATTGTGGAAAAAAGTTAAGTAGATCAGATCAGATCAGTCGCTCAGTTGTGTCTGACTCTTTGTGACCCCATGAATTGCAGCACGCCAGGCCTCCCTGTCCATCACCAACTCCCAGAGTTCACTTAGACTCATGTCCATCGAGTCAGTAATGCCATCCAGCCATCTCATCCTCTGTCGTCCTCTGCTCCTCTTGTGCCCAATCCCTCCCAGCATCAGAGTCTTTTCCAATGAGTCAACTCTTCACATGAGGTGGCCAAAGTACTGGAGTTTCAGCTTTAGCATTATTCCTTCCAAAGAAATCCCAGGGCTGATCTCCTTCAGAATGGACTGGTTGGATCTCCGTGCAGTCCAAGGGACTCTCAAGAGTCTTCTCCAACACCACCATTCAAAAGCATCAATTCTTCGGCGCTCAGCCTTCTTCACAGTCCAGCTCTCACATTCATACATGACCATAGGGAAAATCATAGCCTTGACTAGACAGACCTTTGTTGGCAAAGTAATGTCTCTGCTTTTCAATATGCAATCTAGGTTGGTCATAACTTTCCTTCCAAGGAGTAAGCATCTTTTAATTTCATGGCTGCAGTCACCATCTGCAGTAATTTTGGAGCCCCCAAAAATAAAGTCTGACACTGTTTCCACTGTTTCCCCATCTATTTCCCATGAAGGGATGGGATCAGATGCCATGATCTTCGTTTTCTGAATGTTGAGCTTTAAGCCAACTTTTTCACTCTCCACTTTCACTTTCATCAAGAGGCTTTTAGTTCCTCTTCACTTTCTGCCATAAGGCTGGTGTCATCTGCATATCTGAGGTTATTGATATTTCTCCCGGCAATCTTGACTCCAGCTTGTGCTTCTTCCAGTCCAGGGTTTCTCATGATGTACTCTGCATATAAGTTGAATAAACAGAGTGACAATATACAGCCTTGATGAACTCCTTTTCCTATTTGAAACCAGTCTGTTGTTCCATGTCCAGTTCTAACTGTTGCTTCCTAACCTGCATACAAATTTCTCAAGAGGCGGATCAGGTGGTCTGGTATTCCCATCTCTTGAAGAATTTTCCACAGTTTATTGTGATCCACACAGTCAAATGCTTTGGCATAGTCAATAAAGCAGAAATAGATGCTTTTATGGAACTCTCTTGCTTTTTCCATGATCCAGTGGATGTTGGCAATTTGATCTCTGGTTCCTCTGCCTTTTCTAAAACCAGCTTGAACATCAGGAAGTTCACGGTTCACATATTGCTGAAGCCTGGCTTGGAGAATTTTGAGCATTACTTTACTAGCGTGTGAGATGAGCACAATTGTGCGGTAGTTTGAGCATTCTTTGGCATTGCCTTTCTTTACGATTGGAATGAAAACTGACCTTTTCCAATCTTGTGGCCACTGCTGAGTTTTCCAAATTTGCTGGCATATTGAGTGCAGCACTTTCACAGCATCATCTTTCAGGATTTGAAATAGCTCATCTGGAATTCTATCACCTCCACTAGCTTTGTTCATAGTGATGCTTTCTAAGGCCCATTTGACTTCACATTCCAGGATGTCTGGCTCTAGGTCAGTGATCACACCATCATGATTATCTGGGTCGTGAAGATCTTTTTTGTACAGTTCTTCTTTGTATTCTTGCCACCTCTTCTTGATATCTTCTGCTTCTGTTGCTGCTGCTGCTGCTAAGTCGCTTCAGTCGTGTCCGACTCTGTGCGACCCCATAGATGGAAGCTCACCAGGCTCCCCTGTCCCTGGGATTCTCCAGGCAAGAACACTGGAGTGGGTTGCCATTTCCTTCTCCAATGCATGAAAGTGAAAAGTGAAAGTGAAGCCTCTCAGTCGTGTCCGACTCTTAGTGACCCCATGGACTGGAGCCTACCAGGCTCCTCCGTCCATGGGATTTTCCAGGCAAAAGTACTGGGGTGGGGTGCCATTGCCTTCCGTTAGGTCCATACCATTTCTGTCCTTTATCAAGCCCATCTTTGCATAAAATGTTCCTTTGGTATCTCTGATTTTCTTGAAGAGATCCCTAGTCTTTCCCATTCTGTTGTTTTCCTCTATTTCTTTGCATTGATCACTGAAGAAGAATTTCTTATCTCTTCTTGCTATTCTTTGGAAATCTGCATTCACATGTTTATATCTTTTCTTATATCTTTTCTTCTTTGCTTTTTGCTTCTCTTCTTTTCACAGCTATTTGTAAGGCCTCTCCAGACAGCCATTTTGCTTTTTTGCATTTCTTTTCCATGGGGATGGTCTTGATCCCTATCTCCTGTACAATATCATGAACCTCATTCCATTGTTCATCAGGCACGTTATCTATCAGATCTAGGCCCTTAAATCTATTTCTCACTTCCGCTGTATAATCATAAGGGATTTGATTTAGGTCATGCCTGAATGGTCTTGTGGTTTTCCCTACTTTCTTCAATTTAAGTCTAAATTTGGCAATAAGGAGTTCATGGTCTGAGGCACAGTCAGCTCCTGGTCTTGTTTTTGCTGATTGTATAGAGCTCAATCTGATTTTGGTGTTGACCATCTGGTGATGTCCATGTATAGAGTCTTCTCTTGTGTTGTTGGAAGAGGGTGTTTGTCATGACCAGTGCATTTTCTTGGCAAAACTCTATTAGTCTTTGCCCTGCTTCATTCCGTATTCCAAGGCCAAATTTGCCTGTTACTCCAGGTGTTTCTTGACTTCCTACTTTTGCATTCCAGTACCCTATAATGAAAAGGACATCTTTTTGGGGTGTTCTAAAAGGTCTTGTAGGTCTTCATATAACCGTTCAACTTCAGTTTCTTCAGCGTTACTGGTTGGGGCATAGACTTGGATTACTGTGATATTGAATGGTTTGCCTTGGAAACGAACAGAGATCATTTTGTCGTTTTTGAGATTGCATCCAAGTACTGCATTTTGGACTCTTTTGTTGACCATGATGGCCACTCCATTTCTTCTGAGGGATTCCTGCCCACAGTAGTAGATATAATGGTCATCTGAGTTAAATTCACCCATTCCAGTCCATTTGAGTTCGCTGACTCCTAGAATGTCGACATTCACTCTTGCCATCTCCTGTTTGACCACTTCCAATTTGCCTTGATTCATGGACCTGACATTCGAGGTTCCTATGCAATATTGCTCTTTACAGCATCGGACCTTGCTTCTATCACCAGCCACATCCACCGCTGGGTATTGTTTTTGCTTTGGCTCCATCCCTTCATTCTTTCTGGAGTTATTTCTCCACTGATCTCCAGTAGCATATGGGGCACCTACTTTCCTGGGGAGTTTCTTTTTCAGTATCCTATCATTTTGCCTTTTCCTACTGTTTATGGGGTTCTCAAGGCAAGAATACTGAAGTGGTTTGCCATTCCCTTCTCCAGTGGACCACATCCTTTCAGATCTTTCCACCATGACCCGCCCATCTTGGGTTGCCCCACGGGCATGGCTTAGTTTCGTTGAGTTAGACAAGGCTGTGGTCCTAGTGTGATTAAGTTAAGTAGGGAAAGTACTAAAAAAGCCTCATGTGTGAGGACTCTCCCTTGCTTGAAAACTTGAAAGTTATCACTGGAAACAAGTACAGTTAGTTAATTTCCTAGAAGTGATAGTCTTATTTTTGAGAAACTATGTGTCAGGTGCCTGCATTTGGATAACCAGGGATTGTCTTCCAGTCACTCTTTCAGGTAAAAATGGCATTTTTGAAGAACAGCAGCTACTTCAGATTGCAGTGGAAACCAGAGCCCAAACTCTTTTGTCATGATAACCATCATAATACATCATTATTCAGCAAAAGTTTTTTGTGCACACTTTCCATGTTATCACACAGATGTTAGATTGCAGCAGGACTGAACTTCCAGGAGAACACAGCACAAGGCCCAGAGGGCTCTCAGAGCGAAGGGGGTTGGGCTTCTGAACAGAGCCAGCAGTTCTGCTCTCGTCCCTGTTAATGGTTAATGAGCCCAGGGATTCTGAGTAATGTTCTACCTTTAGTGCCAGGTTGGCTCTCCATGGAGGACTTTAATTTGGGCATGAAATGGCCATGGAGGTGATCCAGAACTGTAGATTAACAACTGAATCTGTGGTTTCCTCTGGTATATCATCAGGAAACCCCATATCTCCAGTGGCTGGGTTGAGATAGGCAGCCCCAAACAGTGTACAGAAAGGACCTAATTCTTAGTAAACAGGTAAAAAGATTATGGGTAAGAAGACAATGCTAAAAATCTAGTCTAAAAGACAAGACAAGCTTGAAAATAGAAAGTGAATAATGAAGGCAGAAGTCAGGATAGGAGACAGCAGACAAAAGGAGGAAGCAATTGAAAAAGCACTTTGTGCAAAGGCTGAAGATATAAAAGCCTCCATCAGCACAAGAGTTCCAGCAATCGCCCCGTTATGGCACCTGGTATGTGATATGGGGCTTAAAGGCAGCTCCGTAAAGGAATTATGCAGGGCTGGAACTGACAGCTAGGTGGGAGAAAAGTACCTGAAGCTAAAAGAAAACAGGATCAGAAAAAGTGGCTCCAGGAAGGGATCTAAGAGTCAGAAGGTAATTCCAGGCAGAGATGCGTCCTCCCCTGTCTGTCTTTGTCCTCTGACCTTCTCAGTGAGCTACTGGAAAGAAGAATGCTGTCTTCTCTTGCTCATTTTCAACTCTTTGCACTCAAACTTCATCCCCTATACTTCACCCATCATAAATGTCATCAGTGGCTTTCTAATGGAAAAATCCTATAGCCTTACTTTAATTCTGCTTTTGCAACTTTATTTCCATCAAGCCTCTTCTCAAAAGTCTCCTGATCAAAAGCTTTCTCTTAACAGAGAAACCTTTCTTAATTCCCCCAAATAAAACAGTGCTCATTGTCATACAGTCAGTATTCCTTATGTTATCCTCTTTTTTATGTTTTTTTTTTTTTAAATCCCAGACATAGGAAAGTAAACTGAACTGCTTCAAAAATTACCTAATTCATGGGCAAGCTTGTTTTACCTTGTTCCTCACTAACTTTCCCCTCCTATATTATTTTGAAGTAGTTTCCAGACATATCTTTTCATCCATGAATATTTTATATGGAGTTTTTTTGTTAAGCAACCATAATACCATTATCACAACTGGAAGAAAGATAATAAGTCTTTATATATATATACACACACACACACACACAATGGAATATTTATTCAGTCATAAAAAAGAGGAAATCATACCTTTTACAACAACATGGATGGAATGTGAAGTCATTATGCTAAATGAAATAAGCCATATAGTGAAAGACAAATACTGTGTGATCTCACTTATGTGTGGAATCTAAAAAGAGAGAGAGGAAAACCACTCATAGAAAAAGAGATCTCATTTGTGATCACTAAAGGCAGAGTGTGGGGGTGGGGGGTAAATTGGAAGAAGGTGGTCAAAAGTTCAAACTTACAGGTATAAATACTAGCAATGTAATAAACAATGTGATGGCTATATTTAATACTGCTGAATGGAATATAAAAAGTCATTGTAAGAATAAATTCTTAGAGTTCCATAAGGAGAATTTTTTTTTCTTCTGTCTTTTCCTTTTATTGCATCTGTATAGATGGTTGTTAGCTGAATGTATTGTGGTCATCATTTACAATATATATAGATCAAACCATCATGTTGTATGCTTTAAACTGATACACTGATGTATGTCAATCATTTATCAATAGAACTGGGAAAATATAATAATTATCTAATGTAGCAAATATTCAGTCAGTGCTTAAAGGACCAAGTTACTCATTAATATCAGGTTTTCTTTGTTTGAATCAGTGTTTAAATAAGCTATATAACTGAACTGTTGATAAGTTCCTTTTCTCTCTCCCCACCTTTTCCCTCGGTAGTCTATTTATTGAAAAACAAACTTGATCATTTGTCCTGTATCATTTCCCATTCTGGATTTTGCTAATGAGTTTCATTACTACTTTCCTCTTTGGTATTTCCTGTGAAGTGATGGTTGGAACATATGTGGTTTTCTTGGTGAAACTGCTTCATAGGAGTTGTGGTGTTCTTCCAACAGAAATTATATTATCTACTTTAGTGACACAGGCAGAAATTGATTGGTATTGACTTGATCCATTTATGCACTAGAAGTTTTAAAATGATAAACTTCAATTCTGTTGTTCTATCTTATTAACTAGAGTACTGTTATAAAGAAAAACTTCACCAGATCATTTTTTTTTTTTTTTTTTGGTTACCCAGCAATAGAGTTCATACAGGAAAGGTGGGATAAATGCTTGATTGGTTCTCTGAAAAAAAAAAAAAAAAAGTTTCATAATAATGAGTTTCTCAGCATCTTGTAGCAGTTACCAGTTGTGAAAGTTGCTCAGTCGTGTCTGACTTTTTGCAACCAGGTGGACTGTTATTCACTAGGCTCCTCTGTGGGATTTATATCAGTTTGTTGAAAAAACTCTCCCATTCCCCACCCATACAAACTCAATAGCTTAAAACAATAAAGTACTTATGAATCTTGCCAAGATGGAGAAACAAGGTCCAGATTATCATCCTGCCTAAAATAATTTTTAAAAACTATAAAATATGTGAGACAACAATTTGTAAGATGTTGGACATTAGACAACAAAGGACAGTTATCTCTAAGAGGCACGAAACAAACAAGGTAAGCTCAGTGGATGTCCCACTGTACTAACATGGGGGAATTTAGAGCCCACAGCAGAGAAAGGGAAAGCCGAGGCAGATCCCAGCATACTCCCTGAATCGAGGCGATGCAGGCAAGATTTTAGTGAGTCCAGAGAAACTAGAGTGCAGAGGAGATAGTACCAGAGAAGAGAGAACTGTTCATTGATAGAACTGTGGGGATAAATAGAGGTATATCCACAAGTATCAGCTGAGTACTGATCAGTATATGCATGTGAGGAAATTACCTGAGGTTGAAGGAGAATCAACAGAAAAGATTGGAGACAGCAGTGCCTAGCACTCAGACAGGACCACAAATAGTGCTTGTTCCCTCTAACAGACTAGAAAACCCATAATTTATAAAGTGTTAGGAACAGTGCACGGGGAAGGCAATGGCACCCCACGCCAGTACTCTTGCCTGGAAAATCCCATGGACGGAGGAGCCTGGTGGGCTCCAGTCCATGGGGTCGCTAAAAGTCGGACACGACTGAGCGACTTCACTTTCACTTTTCACTTTCATGCACTGGAGAAGGAAATGGCAACCCACTCCAGTATTCTTGCCTGGAGAATCCCAGGGACAGAGGAGCCTAGTGGGCTGCTGTCTATGAGATCGCACAGAGTCGGACACGACTGAAGCGACTTAGCAGCAGCAGGAACAGTGCATGGAAGGGTCTTGTCTCAAAATTAGAGATTACATGGCAATGAACTAAGCACTGAACTGATCTCACTTAAGAATCTTAAATTCAAGAGTTTGAAAGGTTGCACTATATTCAGGTCACAAAACTGTAACCCAGAACAAAGTTCAAGAATCCTTTTGGAATGCAGAAAATACCCAATACCCAACAAGATAAAGTTTAGATTGTCTGGTAGCCAATAAAGTATTACTAAGTATGGAAAGAGGCAAGAGAGAGTAAGACTTACTATTATGAGGCTGTAAGCTACTTAATCAAACCCATCCAGAATGGACATACCTGTTAGTAAACAAAAACATTAAAACATTTATTATAACTTTATTTCATGCATTCAGCAAATTAAGAAGAGATATGAAACATTAAAAAGATCCATACCAAATTATAAAATTGCAATGTGTGAAATGAAAATGTTGAATGTAGTTAATGGCAGGTTAGAGACTCTAAAAGAAAAGTTTAGGGATTAATAAACCTGAAGATACCACAATAGAACTATTCAAAATAAAGCACACAGAAAAGAGGGAAATTTTTTTTTTAATAAACAGAGCTGTGAGCTGCAGCACAATTGAAGCAACAAATCTACACATATTTGTAGTCCCTGAAAGAGAGGAGAGAAAGAAAGAGATAGAAAAATTATTTGAAGAAAACCAGCTAAAACTTTCTAGATTAAGTGAAAACTATAAAGCTACATCTCCAAATATTAAGCACAAGAATCATGAGTAAAAATATACCAAGGTACATCATAATCAAATTGCTCAAAACCAAGGTAATCTTAAAAACAACTAGATGAAAAAATGCAAAATACATGGTATATACATGTGACAGCAGATTTCTTATCAGAAACAGCGCAAGTAAGAAGACAGTGAAGCAAGAACATTAAAGTGCTGAAAAGAAAAAAGTGTCCATTCTATACACAGTGAAAAATATTTCAAAGATGAAGGTAAAATAAAGACATCTTTAGACATACAAAAGCTGAAAGATCTCCAGTATACCCACACTGTAAGAGATATTCAGGGAAATCCTTCAGTTAGAGGGAAAATGATGTAAATATGACCAACACTAAGGAATGAATAATTCCAGAAATGGTAAATTCATGGGTAAATGAATATTTCTTTATTATCTAAATCTTTTAGAAGATAATTGATTATTTAAACAAAAATAGTAACAGTACAGTGTTGAGTTTATAACAGACAAGCTATATAACAAAATATATGATGACCACAATAATGCAAAGGTCAGGAGAGAAGAAGGAGGTATGTACTACTGTAAAGTTCTCTTGATATACTTGAAGATGCATATGATAAGGGAATGGAGTAAGAAATGGAAATCCACTCTAGTATTGCCTGGAAAATTCCATGGACAGGGGAGTCTGGAAGACTACAGTCCATGGGGTTACAAAGATTCGGACATGACTGAGCTTGCATGCAAGGGAAGGATGATAAAGGTATATACAATAAAACTTAAAGCAACCACAAAAATGACAAAGCAGTAAGTTACAGCTAATAAGGAAGTAATGGAAATAAAATTTTATAAAATATTAAATCAAATGAAGGAAGGAAAAGGGAGAAAAAAACAGATGAATAAAGTAGAAAAAATATTTAAATCTACCCATACTATCCACATTAAATGCAAATTGTCTAAACACCCCAGTTAAAAGAATAAAATTGTCAAATTGGGTTAAAAAATCAAGACCCAACTGTATGCTACCTACAAAGAAACACACTTCAAACATAAAGATAGAAATAGTTAAAAGTATAAGAATGGAAAGATACACCATCCTATTAATAATCAAAGAAAGAATGGCTTCCCAGGTGGCACTAATGGTAAAGGACCCACCTGCCAATGAAGGAGACATAAGAGACCCTGGTTCAATCCCTGGGTCAGGAGGCTCCTCTGGTGGATGCAATGGCAAACCACTCCAGTATTCTTGCCTGGAGAATTCCATGGACAGAGAAGTCTAGCAGATGTATTCTATGGGGTTGCAAAGAGTCGGACCCAACTGAAGCAACTTAGCATGCATGCATTAATGTCATACAAAATAAAGTTCAGAGCATAGCATTTTACCAGGGTAAAGAATGTCATTTCACAGTGGTAAAATTGGCAATTTATCATAAGGACAAAACATTCCTATATGTTTATTCACCAAATAAGAAAGTTTTAAAATACATGAAACAAAATTTATAACTATAAGGAGAACTGGGCAAGTCTACAAGTATATTTAGAGAGTTTAATACCATTGTCTTAATTATTAATGTAACATTTAGATGTAAAATCAGTAATTGTCCTTAGAGTTCAGTGATCTATGGCCTGAGAGCGAAATCCATCCTCTGTCTGTCCCATCTGATTTTGTAAATAATATTTTATTATGTTAACATTTTTTCACTTGTATGTATTGTAGGCTTCTTTTGTATCACAACAGAAGGTGTCTATGGCTATTTACACACTGTACCAAAATAGTAGTATTTAGGGGAAAAGTTATAGTACTCAATACCTATATTTTGTATAGAACAAAAATAAAACCCAACACATCAAACTCTGTGAAACACCACTAAAGCATTACTCAGAGGGAAAGTTATAGCACTAAGAGCCAAAAAAAGAAAAAAATAAAGATCTCAAATAAATTAATTTCCACCTTAAGAGTTGCATAATTGTGCTGAAGACTCTATGGCCTGCAAAGCCTAATATTTTTACTATCTTTTTCTTTATTGAAGAGTCTATTAATGCATGACAGAGAAGACTAGGAGAGTACCACCACTTTGACCTAATGGACGTTTATAGACTACTCCATTCAACAGTAACAGAAGACATTCATTTCAGATGCACATGGTACATCTACCAAGAAAGACCATATTTTGAGCCATAAAACAAGTTTCAGTTCGAAAAGATTAAAGTCATACAATGTATATTATCTGATCATACATAGAATTAAATGAAGATGATGGATATATCTGTCAAATTGTTCACAGTGATGGTTTTATGCATTATATATATGTGACAATTTACCAAGTTGTACAGGTTAAATACGTGCAGTTTATTGTATATCTGTTATATTTCAATAAAACTGTTTAAAAATTAGGCTTGACAAGTAATCTGGGCAGTTCAACTTCTCCAGGCTGAGCTTTGTTGGTCAGCAGGCAGCTGGCTGGCATGGAATGACCTCAGTCAGCTGAGATGACTTAATTCTTTTACATGTAATCTCTCATCACCAGCAGGCTAGCCTGGGCCTTTTCACAATATGTTAAGAGGGTGGCACAAAGGAGAAGGCACAGCTGTGTAAGAGAGCAGACAGAAGCATGCTTACTTCTTGAGGCCTAAGACCTGGCACACTGTCCTTTCTGTTGCATTCTGTTGGTCAAAGAGAGTTGGAGGGCCAGTCCAGATTCAAAGGATGGAGGAAAATACTCTCCCTTCTGATTACAAGAACTGCAGTCATGTCGTAAGGAAAGGAAATAGTTGGGCTGTTTTTTGCAATCAGTCTTAGGATCATTATCAACTCGTGGGTTTTATCCTATTTGATGTATTTTAGCAGTCATACTGCATTCAAATTGTATTAGGGCAGTGGGAGCCACCATTTGCTTGGAAGCCCTGCCACATTCTCTGAGTCTGGAAACCACATTTTCCAGATTCCCCTTTCTTGTGTGGTTTTAGGTCAGAGTTTGTCAGTGACAGGAATGCATGCAAAATGTGAAAGTTGAAAGTGGACGCAGAAGCCATTATTTGCAGGAGTTTGCTGTGGCCAGATTCATTGGCTTCACAGATCTGTCCATGAGCTCACACTTCAGAGTCACTGTAGGTGGAATGACAGCTTCTCAAACTCTTCTACAATTCTTTCTTTTCAAACTGATTTCAGCTTCATGCTGAAGAATTTGAGATGTGATCCTCTGGCTGCTTTCTCAGCTTTTCCACACACATGTAAATTCAGATTCTTATATTTTTATTCCCATAATAATTGTGTGGCTCTTCTCTTAGTTGAATCTAGACTGATAAAGAGGTTCTTCAAGTTGGCCTCTGAGGCCTTTTGATATAATATTGTGTAATCTTTAATAATTCTCTTACTTTCTGGTGTAAGAAGATACTCTAAGTTTAGCTTTATTATTACTGCCCAAGATCTGAAATCAGCCATTTCTTCAAGGACCAGCTATTTTTTTTTAAGTTACTTAGAATAGTTGCTCTCTGAGTACATGGTTTATTAATAGCTCCTTTCACTATCTGACATTAAGTCATAATATATTTGCTTATTGTCTGTCTCCTCCTCTAGAATATGTCTAATGGGAACAAGGGCTAATGGGATACCAGTGTATCCCTAGTATATTTTTAGCTAGTAAAATGCTTTATTTTCTGAGTCTTATCAAGTGGTTTCTTACATTTTCTATTTTACTACTAAATAGCTTGAGCCTCTTTAATGCAGAATTAACTCCTGTACCAGAAATTTGTTTATATTCTTACTTTGTTTATCTATAAACTATATCCCAAAGATTTCTGCATCTGTTTTTTTAAGGCTATGTGCAATGAAGAAAATGTTGGCAAGATTAATTAAAAAATACTATGCAAGGTAACAAGTCAGTTGCTATTTTTTGTCTTTATTACACTGAAATTAATTTGAACATTTACAATTTCAGAAAAAAAAAAATCACAGGAAAGTGCCTGTGATATGCAGCCAGGCATTTTTCTTCCAAGGACAAGCCTTGGATTATATACAATAAGAATCTACTAAACTGGGGCAAAAGTAAGTGTGGCTTTGAGCAAAAATTTGTTGCAGTGCAGCTGTCATGTGACACCTAGTAGCTCTGTGGGTTTTGTGGACACAAAAAATAAACAGTGAACTCAGAAATGTATCACCACAGTAGTGCATTTTATATAAATATGCCAGTGCCAAACATTTGATGCTAACCACAGAGCAAAAAAGTCAGTATGCAGATTAATACACGGTAAAAATTGAAATGTAAATAATCATAGTCACACCAGTACAAACCACATGTTTTTCATAAAATGTCTCCAATTTGAATACTTAACTGTCAGGGTGCTGCTGCTGCTGCTGCTAAGTCGCTTCAGTCGTGTCTGACTCTGTGCGACCCCATAGACGGCAGCCCACCAGGGTCCCCCGTCCCTGGGATTCTCCAGGCAATAACACTGGACTGGGTTGCCATTTCCTTCTCCAATGCATAAAAGTGAAAAGTGAAAGTGGAGTCCCTCAGTCGTGTCCGACTCTTCGCGACCCCATGGACTGCAGCCTACCAGGCTCCTCTGTCCATGGGATTTTCCAGGCAAGAGTACTGGAGTGGGGTGCTATCACCCTCTCCAACTGTCAGGCTAAGTATCTGTAATTGGAGATTACAGTCTAAAGAAATACAAACTCTCTACTATAAACTCCACTGATTTGATTGACTGAGATAGAGGAGTACCTATAAATCTCTTGATGTTTTAACAAATTTGATGTTTAACAAAAAATTTTGGTGTTTTAACAGCTAAATTAAGTGTAATTAGAGAGGTCCTTTATGTTTTACCAAGTCAATATGCCTTAATATAAAAATTAAAATGTTGAAATTATATTTGTGTTTCCAAAATTCATCAGGTTTTTAAAAACAATTCTTTTCTTTATATTTTTGTATTCTTTTATAATTTGCTTATACAGTCTTCAGAGATCCTGTGAATTATTCCTATCTGAATTGTTCAGTTTCAGTGTTTTGTAAAGTAGCAACAGATTTAAAATGGAAAATGTTAACTCTAAATAAATCAGAAACCACTCACAGATTTCTTAAAACCAAAAAAGTAAACAAGAATGATCTAATTGGTGCTGCCAAGCCAATACCTTAAGTTGTGTTCTACAAAATGAGACTATTTGGTTAACTATAAGTAAGTTAAAGAGCTAATAGTATTTTTATTATTTTTACACTATTAATATACTTTATGTCAAACCAAGGAAGGCTATAATAAAAAGAATCTATTGATGTATAATAAAAATATATCTATTTTTGATAGCTCAAAATTCATTTCACTGCAAGCCTTGATGGGACAAGGAATAAGGAAAGCAGAGCATGGTGGGTAACAGTAGTCTGTTTCCTGTAGCAGCATATGGAAAAAATCAGATTGCAAGTCTTCTGGGCTGGGCTTTCTTCTTAAATAAATACTGTGCTGTGCTATGCTGTGCTAAGTACACACACACTAATTTTCTTCTGTCTGTGTTGTCCTGGAAACAAACACCAACATGGAGTTAGAAATGCAAGAGCTATAGTGGAGACCGCACATGTGTAAGAGGAAAAGTAGACGGACCAAAAGTGGTCAAAGAAAGTCTACAACCTACAATGCAAGTCTGACACATGTGAAAGTGAAAGGGGAAGCGAGATCCGGGAGGAAGAGCCTCAGACCATGCTGTAGCTCCGAGAAAGTCTCTGTCAGCCCAGTGGGGAACGCTGGTGCAAAATTGTCCATAGTTTTGAATTGGAAAGAAATTGCATGCTCTGCTAACCTGCTGTGTTTAGTCTCTCCAGGGAGCTGCTTGAAGACAGCTTGGCCTTAATTTGAACCCTGGAGTATAACCTGAAGGCACTGCTGTTGGAGGCTGTCGGCTCACTGTACTTGTGGCAGCTTCTCTCTCTTTTGTAAAAATACTTCTTAATTGAAGTGTAGTTGATTTACAATGCTGTGCCAATCTCTGCTGTACAGCAAAGTGACTCAGTTATATACATGCATAAATTGTATTTTTTTTTTAATATTCTTTTCCATTATGGTTTATCACAGGGCTTCCCTGGTAGCTCAGCTGGTAAAGAATCTGCCTGCAATGCAGGAGATACCAGTTCTATTCCTGGGTTGGGAATATCCTCTGGAGAAGGAATAGGCTTCCCATTCCAGTATCCTTGGGGTTCCCTTGTGGCTCAGCTGGTAAAGAATCTGCCTGCAATGTGGGAGACCTTGATTGGGAGGATCCCCTGGAGAAGGGAAAGGCTACCCACTCCAGTATTCTGGCCTAGAGAATTCCATAGACTGTATAGTCTGTGGGGTCACAAAAAGTCAGACACGACTGAGTAACTTTATCTTTTATGGTTTATCACATAATTTTGAATATAGTTCCCTGTTCTATACCGTAGGACCTTGTTTATCCATTCTAAATGTAATAGTTTGCATTTACCAACCCCAAACTCCCAGTCCATGCCTCTTCCTCCCCTCTTCCCCTTGGAAACCAAATTCTGTTCTCTGTGTCTGTGAGTCAGTTTCTGTTTTGCAGACAGGTTCATTTGTGCTATATTTTAAGATTCCACATGTAAGTGATATCATATGGTATTTGTCTTTTTCTGAGTAACTTCACTTAGTATGATAATCTCTAGTTGCATCCAGGTTGCTGCAAATGGCATTGCTTCATTCTTTTTTCTGGCTGAGTAGCATTCCGTTTATATATATGTACCACATCTTCTTTATCATTTCATCTGTTGACTGGTATTTAAGTTGTTTCCAGGTTCTGGCTATTGTGAACAGTGGTGCTATGAACATATGAACAAAGGAATTCCAGAAAAACATCTGCTTCATTGACTATGCTAAAGCCTTTGACTGTGTGGATTGCAATAAATTGTGGAAAATTCTTAAAGAGATGGGAGTTCCAGATCATCTTACCTGTCTCCAGGGAAAAGTGTATGTGAGTCAAGAAGCAACAGTTAAAACTGGACTTGGAACAACTGACTGGTTCAAAATTGGGAAAGGAGTACAAGGCTATATATTGTCACCCTGCTTATTTAACTTATAGGCAGAGTACATCATGCAGAATGCTAGGTTGGATGAACCACAAGCTGGAATCAAGATTTCCAGGAGAAATATCTATAACCTTGGATATGAAGATGATACCATTCTAATGGCAGAAATTAAAGAGGAACTAAAGAGCCTCTTAATAAATGTGAAAGGAAAGTAAAACTCAACATTCAGAAAACTAAGGTTATGGCATCCAGTCCCATCACTTCATAGCAAATGGAAGGGGAGAAAGTGGAAATAGTGGCAGATTATATTTTCTTGGGCTCCAAAAATCACTGTGGACAGTGACTGCAGCTGTGAAATTAAAAGACCCTTGCTCCTTGGGAGAAAAGCTATGACAAACCTAGACAGAATATTAAAAAGCAGAGACATCACTTTGCCCATAAAGGTTCATATCATCAAAGCTACTGTTTTTCCAGTAGTCATGTACAGATGTGAGAGTTGGACCATAAAGAAGGCTGAGCCCTGAAGAATTGATGCTTTCAAATTGTGGTGCTAGAGAAGACTTGTGAGTCCCTTGACTATAAGGAGATCAAACCAGTTTCACTCCTAAAGGAAATCAACCCTGATTATTCATTGGAAAGATTGTTGTTGATGCTGACGCTCTAATACTTTGACCATCTGATGTGAAGATCTGACTCACTGGAAAAGACCCTGATTCTGGGAAAGATTGAGGTCAAAAGGAGAAGTGGATGGCAGAAGATGAAATGGTTGGATCACATCACCAACTCAATGGACTTGAATTTGAACAAGCTCCAAGAGATAATGAAAGACAAAGGAGCTTGGTCCATGGGACTGCAAAGAGCTGTATACTAGTTAGTGACTGAATGACAGCAACAACAACAACAGGTACTGTGCCATTACAGTTCCAAGGTGGACCATCAAGGTCAAAAAGTGGGCCATGACCCAATTCCTGGAACTCCCCACCCCTTCCCCCAAATATCTAGAATACTCCTCCCACGCATTAGCCTATAAAATTACCTGCCTGTTTAAAAACTGACAACCGCATACCCTGGTGCTGCTCTCACCTTCTGAGATGGCCTACACTCTGTGGAGTGTGATTCTAGGTAAGTCCATTTCTTACCTGTTACTTTGTCTCTCACTGAATTCTATCTGCAGTGAAACATCAAGAACCCAGGCTTCATTAAGTCTTGAGACCAGGTATGAACTCAGTTATAAGACTAAAGGGTCAAGTCCCAATCTGAGTATCACAGTTTTAGGAGAATGTCAAAGAATTAGGAGTCATTTTTAATCCACCAAACAGCCCAATTACCACTCAGTAATTCTTGCATATAAATGATATACTTAAATATATTTTTCAATACCCAAAAGAAAGAAACTTTTTGTTCCTCTCTGTTCTCAGATTAATACTGCTATAGCTATATTACATTGTACCTTATATTATGCTACTGTCTATATTTTAATATATTTAAATATTAAATATAGTTTAATCGTCACTTCTAAAGTCTACACTAAGATATTTTATATTTATGCCCAAGTTGTTTATATACCAATATGAATGAAAAGTGAAGGCAGAAATTTCATAAAGCTCATTTTACTCCTCACTCGTTGCTTCTTTGCCTCCCACTGTTTAAATACTTCCAGTCTCTTTGCTCTTTTAAAACTGATTGAGTGTGCAATTACAAGCATCTCAGCATGCACAGACTTTTTTCTCATTATCAGTAAATGATAGAATGTAAACCCCAAAGTATTTTGGGAACCAAATAGACCAAATTTGGCATTTCACAGGAGTGAAATCTAAGGCCCACAGAAGTCTACACAAGCTTGTTCAAATCATGCAAATAATATATGGATAACCTAAAGTAGCATTGAGGGTTCATTGTCCTCTTGTACAAATAGCATATGTGTTTTTTGTTGGTATATTTTTCAAATGGAATTTTATTAGAAAACTTAAAAAGTTTTTTAAAATTTTTATTAGAATATAGTTGATTTATAATGTTGTGTTAGTTCCAGAGGTACACAAAATAAATCAGTTATACATACACCTACATCAACTTTAAGATTCTTTTTCATATAGGTCATTACAGAATATTGAGTTAAGTTCCCTGTGCTATATAGGGAAAACTATTTTTAAATGCCAAATTAACCATATTAAGAACACCAAGCCATAGAAATGATTGAATTTCCTCTGATTACCTAGTTACATCCTTCCTGTCTCTTAACACAATTCTGGTCACTTTCAGTTCAGTTCAGTTCAGTCACTCAGTCGTGTCCAACTCTTTGCAACCGCATTAATCACAACACGCTAGGCCTCTCTGTGAAAAACCAACTCCCGGAGTTCACTCAGACTCACATCCATTCAGTCAGTGATGCCATCCAGCCATCTAATCCTTTGTCATCCTCTTCTCCTCCTGCCCCCAGTCCCTCCCAGCATCAGAGTCTTTTCCAATGAGTCAACTCTTTGCATGAGGTGGCCAAAGTACTGGAGTTTCAGCTTCAGCATCATTCATTCCTTCCAAAGAAATACCAGGGCTGATCTCCTTCAGAATGGACTGGTTGGATCTCCTTGCAGTGCAAGGGACTCTCAAGAGTCTTCTCCAACACCACAGTTCAAAAGCATCAATTCTTCGGTGCTCAGCCTTCTTCACAGTCCAGCTCTCACATCCATACATGACCACAGGAAAAACCATAGCCTTGACTAGATGAACCTTTGTTGGCAAAGTAATGTCTCCGCTTTTGAATATGCTATCTAGGTTGGTCATAACTTTTCTCCCAAGGAGTAAGCGTCTTTTAATTTCATTGCTGCAGTCACCATCTGCAGTGATTTTGGAGCCCAAAAATAAAGTCTGACACTGTTTCCACTGTTTCCCCATCTATTTCCCATGAAGTGATAGGACCAGATGCCATGATCTTCGTTTGCTGAATGTTGAGCTTTAAGCCAACTTTTTCACTCTCCACTTTCACTTTCATCAAGAGGCTTTTTAGTTCCTCTTCACTTTCTGCCATAAGGGTGGTGTCATCTGCATATCTGAGGTTATTGATATTTCTCCCGGCAATCTTGATTCCAGCTTGTGTTTCTTCCAGTCCAGTGTTTCTTATGATGTACTCTGCATATAAGTTAAATAAGCAGGGTGACAATATACAGCCTTGTCATACTCCTTTTCCTATTTGGAACCAGTCTGTTGTTCCATGTCCAGTTCTAACTATTGCTTCCTGACCCGCATACAGATATCTCAAGAGGCAGATCAGGTGGTCTGGTATTCCCATCTCTTGAAGAATTTTCCATAGTTTAAGGTGATCCACACAGTCAAAGGCTGGAATAGTCAATAAAGCAGAAATAGATGTTTTTCTGGAACTCTCTTGCTTTTTCCATGATCCAGTGGATGTTGGCAATTTGACCCCTGGTTCATCTGCTTTTTCTAAAACCAGCTTGAACCAGCAAGAAGTTCACGGTTCACATATTGCTGAAGTCTGGCTTGGATCACTAGCCTTATGCAAAAACTGACTCTTGACTGTTTACAGGATGATTTCTTGTGGAAGATATTGGGTTGACCAAAAATTCATTTGGGTTTTTCCATAAAATCTTTGGGAAAAATCTGAATGAATTTTTGGCCAGCTCAATAGAATGCATTTTCCTTCCATAGGAACCTTCTGGATGGTTAGTCGCTACCTCGGATATCTAGTGGAAAACTAACCCCTCTTAAAGAACCTATAAGAGGCAAATCAACTGTAGATTTCATCTTAAATTATTGGCAAATTAAGTTTTCCTCAGGCTGCTTGCCTGGTAATGAGGATACAGGTGATAAATAGCACTTGAGTAGATAAAATTATAACACCAAGGCTTATAATTAATGGAGCTATTCCAAATCCTGAAAGATGATGCTGTGAAAGTGCTGCACTCAATATGCCAGCAAATTTGGAAAACTCAGCAGTGGCCACAAGATAGGAAAAGGTCAGTTTTCATCCCAATCCCAAAGAAAGGCAATGCCAAAGAGTGCTCAAACTACCGAACAATTGCACTCATCTCACACACTAGTAAAGTAATGCTCAAAATTCTCCAAGCCAGGCTTCAGCAATATGTGAACTGTGAACTTCCTGATGTTCAAGCTGGTTTTAGAAAAGGCAGAGGAACCAGAGATCAAATTGCCAACATCCGCTGGATCATAGAAAAAGCAAGAGAGTTCCAGAAAAACATCTATTTCTGCTTTATTGACTATGCCAAAGCCTTTGACTGTGTAGATCACAATAAACTATGGAAAATTCTGAAAGAGATGGAAACACCAGACCACCTGATCTGCCTCTTGAGAAATCTGTATGCAGGTCAGGAAGCAACAGTTAGAACTGGTCATGGAACAACAGACTGGTTCCAAATAGGCGAAGGAGTACGTCAAGGCTGTATATTGTCACCATGTTTATTTAACTTCTATGCAGAGTACATCATGAGAAATGCTGGACTGGAAGAAACACAAGCTGGAATCAAGATTGCCGGAAAAAAGTATCAATAACCTCAGATATGCAGATGACACCACCCTTATCGCAGAAAGTGAAGAGGAACTAAAAAGCCTCTTGATGAAAGTGAAAGTAGAGAGTGAAAAGGTTGGCTTAAAGCTCAACATTCAGAAAACTAAGATCATGGCATCTGGTCCCATCACTACATTGGCAATAGATGGAGAAACAGTGGAAACAGTGTCAGACTTTATTTTTCTGGGCTCCAAAATCACTGCAGATGGTGACTGTAGCCATGAAATTAAAAGACACTTACTCCTTGGAAGGAAAGTTATGACCAACCTAGATAGCATATTCAAAAGCAGAGACATCACTTTGCCAACAAAGGTTCGCCTAGTCAAGGCTATGGTCTTTCCTGTGGTCATGTATGGATGTGAGAGATGGACTGTGAAGAAGGCTGAGTGCTGAAGAATTGATGCTTTTGAACTGTGGTGTTGGAGAAGACTCTTGAGAGTCCCTTGGACAGCAGGGAGATCCAACCAGTCCATTCTGAAGGAGATCGGCCCAGGGATTTCTTTGGAAAGAATGATGCTAAAGCTGAAACTCCAGTATTTTGGCCACCTCATGCAAAGATTTGACTCATTGGAGAAGACTCTGATGCTGGGAGGGATTGGGGACAGGAGGAGAAGGGGACGACAGAGGATGAGATGGCTGGATGGCATCACTGACTCGATGGATGTCAGTCTGAGTGACCTCCGGGAGATGGTGATGGATAGGGAGGCCTGGCGTGCTGCAGTTCATGGGGTCACAAAGAGTCGGACACGACTGAGCGATTGATCTGATCTGATCTGATTCATTAAATTGATTTTATAAATAACTAAGAAGCTGAAGTTGAATGGTTCTATGAAGACCTATAAGACCTTTTAGAAAAAACACCCAAAAAAGATGTCCTTTTCATTATAGGGCCTAGAATGCAAAAGTAGGAAGTCAAGAAACACCTGGAGTAACAGGCAAGTTTGGCCTTGGAATACAGAATGAAGCAGGGCAAAGGCTAATAGAGTTTTGCCAAAAAAAATGCACTGGTCATAGCAAACACCCTCTTCCAACAACACAAGAGAAGACTCTACATATGAACATCACCAGATGGTCAACACTGATATCAGATTGATTATGTTCTTTGCAGCCAAAGATGGAGAAGCTCTATACAGTCAACAAAAACAAGCTGACTGTGGCTCAGATCATGAACTCCTTATTACCAAATTCAGACTTACATTGAAGAAAGTAGGGAAAACCACTAGACCATTCAGGTATGACCTAAATCAAATCCCTTATGATTATACAGTGGAAGTGAGAAATAGATTTAAGGGCCTAGATCTGATAGATAGAGTGCCTGATGAACTATGGAATGAGGTTCGTGACATTTTACAGGAGACAGGGATCAAGACCATCCCCATGAAAAAGAAATGCAAAAAAGCAAAATGGCTGTCTGGCAAGGCCTTACAAATAGCTGTGAAAAGAAGAGAAGCAAAAAGCAAAGGAGAAAAGGAAAGATAAACATCTGAATGCAGAGTTCCAAAGAATAGCAAGAAGAGATAAGAAAGCCTTCTTCAGTGATCAGTGCAAAGAAATAGAGGAAAACAACAGAATGGGAAAGGCTAGGGATCTCTTCAAGAAAATCAGAGATACCAAAGGAACATTTCATGCAAAGATGGGCTCGATACAGGACAGAAATGGTATGAACCTAACAGAAGCAGCAGATATTAAGAAGAGGTGGCAAGAATACAAAGAAGAGCTGTACAAAAAAGATCTCACAACACAGATAATCATGATGATGTGATCCCTGACCTAGAGCCAGACATCCTGGAATGTGAAGTCAAGTGGGCCTTAGAAAGCATCACTGCGAACAAAGCTAGTGGAGGTGATAGAATTCCAGTTGAGCTATTTCAAATCCTGAAAGATGATGCTATGAAAGTGCTGCACTCAATATGCCAGCAAATTTGGAAAACTCAGCAGTGGCCACAGGAATGGAAAAGGTCAGTTTTCATTCCAATCCCAAAGAAAGGCAACGCCAAAGAATGCTGAAACTACCGCACAATTGCACTCATCTCACACGCTAGTAAAGTAATGCTCAAAATTCTCCAAGCCAGGCTTCAGCAATATGTGAACCGTGAACTTCCTGATGTTCAAGCTGGTTTTAGAAAAGGCAGAGGAACCAGAAATCAAATTGCCAACATCCACTGGATCATGGAAAAAGCAAGAGAGTTCCAGAAAAACATCTATTTCTGCTTTATTGACTATGCCAAAGCATTTGACTGTGTGGATCACCATAAACTGGAAAATTCCTCAAGAGATGGGAATACCAGACCACCTGATCTGCCTCTTGGGAAATCTGTATGTGGGTCAGGAAGCAACAGTTAGAACTAGACATGGAACAACAGACTGGTTCCAAATAGAAAAAGGAGTATGACAAGGCTGTATATTGTCACCCTGCTTATTTAACTTACATGCAGAGTACATCATGAGAAACACTGGACTGGAAGAAACACAAGCTGGAATCAAGATTGCCGGGAGAAATATCAATAACCTCAGATATGCAGATGACACCAGCCTTATGGCAGAAAGTGAAGAGGAACTAAAAAGCCTCTTGATGAAAGTGAAAGTGGAGAGTGAAAAAGTTGGCTTAAAGCTCAACATTCAGCAAACGAAGATCATGGCATCTGGTCCTATCACTTCATGGGAAATAGATGAGGAAACAGTGGAAACAGTGTCAGACTTTATTTTTTGGGCTCCAAAATCACTGCAGATGGTGATTGCAGCAATGAAATTAAAAGACGCTTAGTCCTTGGGAGAAAAGTTATGACCAACCTAGATAGCATATTGAAGAGCAGAGACATTACTTTGCCAACAAAGGTTCATCTAGTCAAGGCTATGGTTTTTCCTGTGGTCATGTATGGTTGTGAGAGTTGGACTGTGAAGAAGGCTGAGTGCCGAAGAATTGATGCTTTTGAACTGTGGTGTTGGAGAAGACTCTTGAGAGTCCCTGGACTGCAAGGAGATCCCACCAGTCCATTCTGAAGGAGATCAGCCCTGGGATTGCTTTGGAATGAATGATGCTAAAGCTGAAACTCCAGTACTTTGGCCACCTCATGCGAAGAGTTGACTCATTGGAAAACATTTTGATGCTGGGAGGGATTGGCGGCAGGAGGAGAAGGGGACGACAGAGGATGAGATGGCTGGATGGCATCACTGACTCGGTGGACGTGAGTCTGAGTGAACTCTGAGAGTTGGTGAAGGACAGGGAGGCCTGGCGTGCTGCGATTCATGGGGTCGCAAAGAGTTGGACCCAAGTGAGTGACTGAACTGAAAGTTAACTGCCCTAAAGAATTTCTAGAGGGAAGTCTTCCTCGATGACAAAGCAGCACACATCAATATGCCTTGTCATCCAGGAAAATTACCTCTTCCTATTACTTCTGTAGGAACACTGTTCAATTCCCAAACTTGTCCTTTCACTAGAGCCTGGAGTTCAGTCATCAGAGGAAGAAGAGAATAGAAGATTGCATGATGGAGATTAAAATTTGACTTCCACTGCAGGTTTCCATCACCTGGGCAGGGAGGCTGGGATCTGCAATTCTCTATCTGCAGGTTTGGTAAGCAGCTAGCCATTCTGTGCCACATCATTGTTTGTGTTTTGTCATATTTGTGTAGCATTACATGGTGCCTTTGAGGATTTTGCTGTACTTGAGTCTTACAAGTGGTATTATTTCCTTGGTATGTTTTACATTCCCTTTTTATACTTCAAAAGATTTATTTAAAAAGAAAGCTATTAAAACTGTAGTTGGAAAGTCAAAGTGAAATATCCATGAATAGGACTTAACTATAAAAATAAATGTACTGAAAACAAAAATTTGTGCACATGGTAAGGAATGAGAATGCTTTTTATAAAAGAGAAAGGAAGTTGGATGGGTTGTCTTAAAGCATTCATGGCTTTTCATTGGCTGAGTCCTAGCTAGGAAAGTATAATGTCTTTCTTTTTCCTGTTGGGTTCTGCCATCATTACCATCATTACAGGCTTTGAGAGCTCCCCCTTCTGATCTTTAGGCTCTATTTGATTGAGGTTTCTCTTTATTAATTTTTAAATTTGTCACCCTTCTCTCTGTGAGTTTAAAGAAACTGAAAGTACTTAGATAAGAGATTTTCAACAACTTGATTTTTGAGTTCTTCAAAAATTGTTTCTGATTACTTGTTGCCAGGTCCCAGTTATGCACATATGGATTCCAATCAGCTATTTAGTTTTCAAATACGAATGAGCGTCTATGAATCACTATTACTTAAATAATGTTTCCAATTAGGAAGAGATAGACTAAATTTAAGCAGTCAAAATAGAAGAGCCTGGAAGAAAGAAAGATAGTGCAAGAGCAGAAGAAAGCTTTTAAAAAATTAGCTGTCACAAGATAAAATTCATCAGTCATAAACCTAAAATGGGATGCTATGAAAAGAAAATGTTCAGAAAACAAGATAGAAGTCTTAGAAGTCAAAAACAGGATGGAATAAATGAAGGAGAATAAATTATCAAAGAAATAATATGAATGTAATACAAAATAATATGTATTCCATTTGTTTTCTTGGAGACCTTCTTTCCTTGCCCTCTTTCCTTTTGCGCCAACCTGAACCTGTTTTTCTGTAGATTCAATACATTGTTATTGTTCAGTTGTTAAGCTGGTGTCCAGCGCTTTGCGACCCAATGGACTATAGCATGCCAGGCTCCTCTGTCCTCCACGATCTCCCAGAGTTTGCTCAAATTCATGTCCTTTGAGTTGGTGATGCTATTTAATCATCTCATCCTCTGCCATCCCCATTGCCTTTTGCCTTCAGTCTTTCCCAGCATCAGGGTCTTTTCCAAAGAGCTGGCTCTTTGCACCAAGTGGCCAAAGTATTGTATCTTCAGCAACATTCCTTCCAATGACTATTCAAGATTGATTTCCTTTAGGATCAAAAAAGCAAGAGAGTCCCAGAAAAACATCTATTTCTGCTTTATTGACTATGCCAGCCTTTGACTGTGTGGATCACAATAGACTGTGCAAAATTCTGAAAGAGATGGGAATACCAGACCACCTGACCTGCCTCTTGAGAAATCTGTATGCAGGTCAGGAAGCAACAGTTAGAACTGGACATAGAACAACAGACTGGTTCCAAATAGGAAAAGGAGTACATCAAGGCTGTATATTCTCACCCTGTTTATTTAACTTATATGCAGAGTACATCATGAGAAACACTGGGCTAGATGTAGCACAAGCTGGAATCAAGATTGCCAGGAGAAACATCAATAACCTCAGATATGCAGATGACAACACACCACCCTTATGGCAGAAAGTGAAAAAGAACTAAAGAGCCTCTTGATGAAAGTGAAAGAGGAGAGTGAAAAAGTTGGCTTATGCTCAACATTCAGAAAACTAAGATCATGGCACCTGGTCCTATCACTTCATGGGAAATAGATGGGGAAACAGTGGATGACTTTATTTTGGGGGGCTCCAAAATCACTGCAGATGATGATTGCAGCCATGAAATTAAAAAACACTTACTCCTTGGAAGGAAAGTTATGACCAACCTAGATAGTATATTAAAAAACAGAGACATTACTTTGCCAACAAAGCTCTGTCTAGTCAAAGCTGTGGTTTTTCAAGTAGTCATGTATGGATGTGAGATTTGGACTGTGAAGAAAGCTGAGCATTGAAGAACTGATGCTTTTGAACTGTGTGTTGGAGAAGACTCTTTCCCCCCACCCCCCATGTATATGCTGTTGTTTATTTCAATAGGTCATTTCAAATTGGTTGCTTCCAAACAGATGTTCCATTTACCAGGCATAGGTCAATCTGCTACTGCTCAGTTTGGAACATGTTTTTATTTACTTGGATTATTATTTTTGTTTTTATTATTTTTTTTGCAGGGAAAAATGGACAAAGGAAAGGATCAATGAGGGTGGGAGGGAAATGGGAAGAAATAAGGGGAGTGATGGTGGGGAGGAGTATATGTAATTTCTTAACCAATGGCTTTCTGTTTTTAATCCCAAAGAACACTTAAAAAAAATCATGTTGAATTCATCCTATATTAGGAGGTTTGATCTGGAAATGAAAAGTTCAGGAAACAAAAAGTCCAGTTTGGGTGTCCTCATCTTAGGCACATCTTGGTATTTTGTATTGGTAGGTCTATCTTTACCACAATATATTATTTAGGACAGGATCACATTTGTCACTACTTCCTCCCTACTACCCAAAGTGGTACCAGATCCATAAAATAGTCAATAAACCTTTACAGAGTGAACAAATAAGTCTATTTTTTTTTTAACTCTCCTGAGTGAACTGGATTTTTTGAGGCTCATAAGTGAATATGTTTTCCTCTTTACTTTGTCCATTATAGCCAGATTATATGAGTGGGGTATTAAAGTCTCCCACTATTATTGTATTGCTGCATATTTCTTCTATCATATTAATTAATGTTTGTCTTAGATATATCAATGCTCCAATGTTGGGTGCATATATATTTATAATTGTTATAACTTCTTTTTGGATTGTTCCTTTAAGTCGTTACGTATAACCTTGATTGTCTCCTTTTCAGGATCTTTAAAGTCAATTTTATCTGATATGAGTATTGCTACTCCTGTTTTCTGTTGGTCCATATTTACATAGAAAATCGTTTTCCAGCCCTTCATTTTCAGTCAGTATATATCCCCTATTTTAAGCTGGTTCTCTTGTAGACAACATATATAGGGGTCTAGTTTTTGTATCCATTTGACCCATTTTAGTCTTTTGGTTTGGGGAAGGCAATGGCACCCCACCCCAGTACTTTTGCCTGGAAAATCCCATGGACGGAGGAGCCTGGTAGGCTCCAGTCCATGGGGTCGCTGAGAGTCGGACACGACTGAGCGACTTCCCTTTCACTTTTCACTTTCATGCATTGGAGAAGGAAATGGCAACCCACTCTAGTGTTCTTACTTGGAGAATCCCAGGGACGGGGAGCCTGCTGAGCTTCCGTCTGTGGGGTCGCACAGAGTCGGACACGACTGGAGCGACTTAGCAGCAGCAGCAGCAGTCTTTTGGTTGTCCCTTGTAGACAAGGTATGTAGGGGTCTTGTTTTTGTATTGATTTGGCCAGTCTTTGTCTGTTGATTAGGGCATTCAGCCCATTAACTTTAAAGCGATTATTGATAAATAGGATTTACTTTATTGTTTTGGGTTTATACACCCTTTTAGTGATTCCTATCTAGAGAATGTCCTTTAGTTTTTGTTGGAGAAATGGTTTAGTGGTGCAAAATTCTCTCAACTTTTGCTTATCTGTGAAGCTTTTGATTTCTCCTTGATATTTGAATGAGATCCTTGCTGGGTACAATAATCTAGGCTTATTTTAAGTTATTTTCTTTCATCACTTTAATTATGTCTTGCCATTCCCTCCTGGCTTGGAGAGTTTCTATTGAAAGATCAGCTGTTATCCTTATGGGAATTCCCTTGTGAGTTATTTGATGTTTTTCCCTTGCTGCTGTTAATATTTGTTCTTTATATTTAATCTTTGTTAATTTGATTAATATGTGTCTTGGGGTGTTTCACCTTGGGTTTATCCTGTTAGGGACTCTCTGGATTTCTTGAACTTGAGTAGTAATTTCCTTCTCCATTTTAAGGAAGTTTTCAACTATTATCTCCTCAAATATTTCCTCATGGTCTTTCTTTTTATCTTCTCTGAAACTCCTATGATTCGAATGTTATAGCGTTTAATGTTATCCTGGAGGTCTCTGAGATTGTCCTCATTTCTTTTGATGTGTTTTTCTTTTTTTCTCCTCTGATTCATTTATTTCTAGGATTCTGTCTTCTAATTCACTAATCCTATCTTCTGCCTCTGTTATTCTACTATTTGTTGCCTCCAGGGTGTTTTGGATCTCATTTATTGCATTTTTCATTATGTGTTGACTCTTTTTATTTCTTCTAGGTCATTGTTAAACCTTTCTTGCATCTTCTCAATCTTTGTCTCCAGACTCTTGAACTGTGATTCCATTTTGATTTTGAGATTTTGGATTAATTTCACTATCATTATTCGGAATTCTTTATCAGGTAGATTCCCTATCTCTTCCTCTTTGGTTTGCTTTGGTGGGCATCTATCCTGTTCTTTTAGCTGCTGGGTATTCTTTTGTCTCTTCATTTTATTAAAATTGCCAAGTTTAGAGTGTCCTTACTATATTCTGGTAGTTTGTTGAATTCTCTTTATTGAGGCAGTTTACTGGTCTTTTCAATATCTGATCTCTGCCTGGTTACAGAGGGGGTGGAGATGAACACCCAAATCTAAGCCGGCTAGGTTCAGGCACTCAGATAATCCTCAGAAGCACAGCCTTGGTTGAGTCTGCGTTTTATGCCCTTCCCAGATCTGAGTAGCGCAGGTGATGAAGTGTTTAGCAAGCGCAGCTGCTGCAACTTATCGCCTCCCTGCCGCTCAGTTTTCTGGGTATACAACCGGTGCACTTTCTCAAGCAGATGTTGACCATGCAGAGCCCCAAGAAGCGTGAGTCAGCACAGAAACCTACCTACAGTTCTGTAGAGAGTGTCCCTCCAGGGCAGTGACTGCCCACCTCCGGCCCTGGCTGCCTGTCACCGGAGTGGGACGGCCTGCAGCCGGCCATCTCCGTGCAGTCCCCTGTTCCGTATGTAGTCCTGGTGTTGTCTTAAGTTAGGGTTGGCTTTTGATGTAGTAGATAACCAACAGTCTGGTTATTTCACTCAGATAGCGCTCGAGATAGCCAGGACAAATCCTTTCTCAAAGCAGTGCAGGCCTCGCTGCTCCTCCTAGCCCAGCCCCCGCTTGCCAATAGCAAATGCTGGTGTCTGCGCTGCTTCTCCTCAAAAGGAGTTACCGCAGGGCTCGTTTTCTCTTTTTAAAGACAATGAATTGTCTTTCTAAGTGCCTGATGTCCTCTGCCGGCATTCAGAAGTTGTTTTGTAGAATTTATTTAGCATTCAAATGTTCTTTAATGGATTTGTGGAGGAGAAAGTATTCTCCCCATCCTACTCGTCCGCCATCTTAGCTCCTAGTCCCTTGGACTGCAAGGAGATCCCATCAGTCCATCCTAAAGGAGATCAGTCCTGAGTGTTCATTGGAAGGACTGATGTTGAAGCTGAAACTCCAATACTTTGGCCACCTGATGGGAAAACCTGACTCATTTGAAAAGACCCAGATCCTGGGAAATATTGAGGGCAGGAGGAGAAAGGGGACGACAAAGGATGAGATGGCTGGATGGCATCACCGACTCAATGGACATGAGTTTGGGTAAACTCCAGGAGTTAGTGATGGACAGGGAGGCCTGGCATGTTGCAGTCCATGGGTTGCAAAGAGTTGGACACGACTGAGTGACTAAACTGAAATGAACTGAGGATTGACTAGTTTAATCTCTATGCAGTCCAAGCAACTTTCAAGAGTCTTCTCTAGCACTGCAACTTGAAAGCATCAATTCTTCAGTGCTTCTTTATGGTCCAACTCTCACATCTGTACATGACTACCATAACATTGATTATACGGACCTTTGTTGGCAAAGTGATGTCTCTGTTTTTTAATATGCTGTCTAGGTTTGTCACAACTTTCCTTCCAAGAAGCAAATGTCTTAGTTTCATGGCGCTGTCACCATCCACAGTGATTTTGGTGCCCCACAAAATAAAACCTGTCACTACTTCCACTTTTCCCCCTTCTATTTGCCATGCAGTACTTTGGCCACCTCATGCGAAGAGTTGACTCATTAGAGAAGACTCTGATGCTGGGAGGGATTGGGGGGCAAGAGGAGAAGGGGACGACAGAGAATGAGATGGCTGGATGGCATCACTGACTTGATGGACGAGAGTCTCAGTGAACTCTGGGAGTTTGGTGATGGACAGGGAGGCCTGGCATGCTGCGATTCATGGGGTTGCAAAGAGTCAGACACGACTGAGCGACTGATCTGATCTAATCTGATCTGATTTGCCACGAAGTGATGGGATCAGATGCCATGATCTTTGTTTTTTTATCGTTTTTTCACTCTCCTTGCTGTTGTTGTTCAATGACTAAGTCATGTCCAACTCTTTGTGACTCTGCTAAGAGTCCCTGCAGCACGCCAACCTCCCTGTCCATCAGCAGCTCCTGGAGCTTGCTCAAACCATGTCCATCGAGTTGGTGATGCCATCCAACCATCTCATTCTCTGTTGTCCCCTTCTCCTCCTGCCCTCAATCTTTCCCAGCATCGAGATCTTTTCCAAGGAGTCAATTCTTTGCATCAGGTGGCCAAAGTTTTGGAGTTTCAGCTTCAAATGAATATTCAGGACTGATTTCCTTTAGGATGGACTGGTTGGATCTCCTTGCAGGCCAAGGGACTCTCAAGAGTCTTCTCCAACACCACAGTTTAAAAGCATCAATTCTTCGGCACTCAGCTTTCTTTATAGTCCAACTCTCTCATCCATACATGACTACTGGAAAAACCATAGCTTTGACTACACGGTTGTTGGCAAAGTAATATCTCTGCTTTTTAATATTCTGTTCAGGTTGGTCATAGCTTTTCTTTCAAGGAACAAGTGTCTTTTAATTTCATGACTGTAGTTACCATCTGCAGTGATATTGGAGCCCAAAAATATCAAGTCTCTCACTGGTTCCATTGTTTCCCCACGTGTTTTCCATCAAGTGATGAGATCGGATGCTATGATCTTCATTTTTTGAATGTTGAGTTTTAAGCCAGCTTTTTCACTCTCCTCTTTCACTTTCATCAAAAGGCTCTTTAGTTCTTCGCTTTCTGCCATAAGGGTGATGTCATCTTCATATCTGAGGTTATTGATATTTCTTCTGGCAATCTTGATTCCAGCTTGTGCTTCATCCAGCCCATCATTTTGCATGTTGTACTCTGCATATAAGTGAAATAAGCTGGATGAGAATATACAGCCTTTATGTACTCCTTTTCTAATTTGGAACCAGTCTGTTTTTCAGTGTCCCTTTATAACTGTTGCTTCTTGACTTGCAGAGAGATTTCTTAGGAGGCAGGTCAGGTGGTTTGGTATTCTCATCTCTTGAAGAATTTTCCACAGTTTGTTGTGATCCACACAAAGGCTTTAGTATAGTCAATGAAGCATAAATAGACATTTTTCTGCAATTCCCTAGCTTTCTTTATGATCCAGGAGATGTTGGCAATTTTTTCTCTGGTTCCTTTGCCTTTTCTAAATCCAGTTTGTACATCTGGAATGTCTCAGTTCACATAGTGCTGAAGCCTAGCTTGAAGGATTTTAAACATTACCTTGCTAGTGTGTGAAACAAGGGCAATTGTACAGTAGTTTGAACATTCTTTTGCACTGCCCTTCTTTGGGATTAGAATGAAAACTGACCTTTACCAGTCATGTGGCCGCTGCTGAGTTTTCCAAACTTGCTGATATATGAGTGCAGCACTGTAACTGCCTCATCTTTTAGGATTTTAAATAGCTTAGCTGGAATTCTGTCACCTTGAGTAGCTTTGTAGTAGTGCTTCTTAAGGCCCACTTGATTTCACACTCCAGGTACATCTAAAAGTGTGAATTAATGACTACATGGAATCTAGATATGAATTTCCTACTTACAACTCTTGTGATCTCACAGTGAGTTGATAATATTCTGTGTTAGTCAAAGAATAGTTGTGCTATTCTTAAATAGCATAAAAATCCAAAAGGGGAAGAAGATGAAAAAGCATTAGAGGAGAAAAAGGAAATCAGATAGGAAAGAAAATTTAGGGACTGATGGCCGTTGGTAACAGGGAAAGACTGCATCTTATTTGTTTTGTGTAACTATTATACTAAGTATTGGGTTGGCCACAATGTTTATTCCATGAACGTGGAAAAATGTGAAGAAACGTAGTGGCCAATCCAACAGTAAAGAAACTACTGTTGTGCTATGGGAGTAAGCAAGGAGATGTTAGGTCATCCCATAGTAGAAAAAGAGTATTCAGAAAAATGTTCATTCCACAATAGCAACCTTCATGGAGAGGAACAGAATTAAATTACCAATGATTATCAGACATGGAGTTCCAGTCCTGATCTAGTGCTGGTTTTCTGAAATAGGATATTAAGGTGTTACATAGAGAAACTACCTGATGATATTTTATGACATTCATCTTATTATCCTTACCTGACAGATTAGGAAATACCTACAGGGTTTTAGCAGTTTAATATTAGATTTATGTTTGTCATAGTTATTATTGAAACATTGTGTAGTAGTCCTTATAACTGCTGGAAAAAACTAAAAAATTTAGGCTATTTGTAGAATACAGAGATACTAAATTCATAATTTTGAAACTGATTCCCCATTACATACTTAGAAATGAATAACTTGGGGAAAAGAAAATGACTTTACTTTGTAAATATGCAACTAAATTTTATGAAGGTAAATTTTAAAGAATTTAAAATGATGTTTAAAAATATTTGTTCATCTATTAAATTTTTTTAGTAATCTCATTAATAAGTAGATGAATTATGTGATATTACTGCTCTTACAGTTTGGATATAACTGTTATGGTAGCATGTTTCAATGAAGTCTACTATATATTGTGTGTGCGTGACACAGATAACATGTGCTTATTTTAAATCAACATACAAGAGTGTGTAAAACAAGGTAAATATTGCTCCCAGTCCCATTCAATACCACCACTTGTTAGTAATCTTAATCTGAATCATTTGGTGTATTTTTTTTTTTTTTTTACCACATAAAAACATATTGTGCTTTGCATAACATTGTTTTTTTTCTCCAAATACACTTTGTATTTATATATGTGTGTGTGTGTGTGTGTGTGTGTATTTAACATTGTGTCTCTTTTAATCTATTCTTTTAGATCACTTGAATAGTGTCATGGTATGGCTGTGTCATAATTTTTGGACCATTCCAATGGCAACTCACTCCAGTATTCTTGCCTGGAGAATCCTAGGGACAGAGGAGCAGTCTATGGGGTTGCATAGAGTCAGACATGACTGAAGCAACTTAGCAGCAGCAGCAGCCAGTACTGCTGGATTCATAGCACTTGCAGTTTTTCTATGATTATAATATTAAAATGAACTTTTAACGTATATCTTTATACATTTGCTATTTTCTTTCTGATATATTCATAAAGGTGGAATTTGTTAGATTAAAAGGAATGCATAAAATTATTACTACTGCATAGGTACTAAATGAACATAGTAAGAAAAAAGTCACTGTGTTCTGTTACATACTGATTCCTTGTCTGCTTAAACAGACAAGACTGTGGAATCTGTCATCTAATATACGCATCAACCCAGGAGGTTGGATCATAATCATCATTAGTTAGTGTCTAATCGATGAAGTACACCAGTGACTATCTTGATATCCAGTATTCAGTAACACTTGATTTATCATGGGCATTGCAGGAAAATGTGGCAGTTTCTTATATTACAGGCATTTATATTGGTCCGTCCCATTGTTTAATAGGGCTTCCTAGGTGGTTCAGATGGTAAAGAATCTGCCTGCAATGCAGGAGACCCTGGTTCTATCCCAGGTTTGGGAATATCTCCTGGAGAAGGGAATGGCAACCCACTCTAGTGTATTCTGGCCTGGAGAATTCCATGGACTGAGGAGCCTGGTGAGCTACAGTCAATGGGGTCACAAAGAGTTAGACATGACTGAGTGACTCACACTTTCACTTTCACTGTTTAACAGATTTTAATATAGAAATTCATATTTTATGGATAAAACACACTACCAGATTTTCAAAGGATATGCAGATAATTTAACTTGCAAATTTTCAATTTTTATTGCTTCTGTACAAAATAAGATAATCAAGGGATAATCAAGATAAAATCAATAAGTGTTTTGTTGGTAATTTACTAGTCTTACGAGGAATTGGTTTAAAGAGGTTAGCTGGAAAAGACATGCGCTCTTCCACTCTTCTGCCCCCATCGCTGTGTTGTGGCAACAAATCTATTTTATCTCATATATCCCCAGTGGCTAGAGTAGCTTCAAGCACAGGATAAGAATTAAGTTCTAGTTGATTGCATATTACTCGTGTTTAACCAAGAACTTGAAGCTATGAACTTTTATGATTCCAACATTTAAACAAGAGTGCGCCAAGCATTCATCCTAAGTAGTATGCATATAAAACAAGTGAAATCAAGTAACATGATGGAAGTCATGCCATACGTATAAAATGCATAACAAGTCCTGTTCTATTTGCTAGTTTTAATCTTCATTGGGCTAGGTTAGCTAGTCTGACCCCAGGAACATTTTTGCATCATGAGATACCATATTATAGGTGCATGCTGCTACTGCTAAGTCTATTCAGTCGTGTCTGACTCTGTGCGACCCCGTAGATGGCAGCCCACCAGACCCCACTGTCCCTGGGATTCTCCAGGCAAGAACACTGGAGTGGGTTGCCATTTCCTCCTCCAATGCATGAAAGTGAAAAGTGAAAGTGAAGTCGCCCAGTCGTGTCCGACTCTTAGCGACCCCATGGACTACAGCCTACCAGGCTCCTCCATCCATGGGATTTTCCAGGCAAGAGTGGAGTGGGGTGCCATTGCTTTCTCCGTTATAGGTGCATAATACAACTCAATTTACACAGAGAAGGAACTATTATGAAACTCAAAAGCACATTCATTCAATTGGTATACATTTAATAAAGGTTATGATGAGAATTCTTTAGGAAAAATGAAGATAAGTCTCTGATGGTTTGAAGATACTAAACTGGAAACAAGAGTATTGACAAATTTCTTAAGGCCCTACCTACCATTTTGACTTCAGAAAAAAAAAACAACTCAATTACTTTATAAATTCACTGAAAAGTCGAAGTCGCTCAGTTGTGTCTGACTCTTTGCAACCCCATGGACTATATAGCCTGTTAGGCTCCTCCGTCCATGGGATTTTCCAGGCAATACTAGAGTGAATTGCCATTTCCTTCTCCAGGTGATTTTCCCGACCCAGGGATGGAACCTGGGTCTCCCGCATTGCAGGCAGACTCTACTGACTGAGCTGCCAGGGAATCACCAAAAATATAAATTCATTAATATTTTACAAATAGCAGTAAATAGGACTATTTGCCCTCAAAACTATGTAAAATAAGACAGTTTCCACTTCCATACATTTTCCTCCAGTGCTGAATAAGGATATAGCAAATCTTTCCAAATCCCACTAAAACTTGAGATGCAAATTAGGCCCTTGTCTTCCATTGTTAGTATTTCTAAAGGTAGAAAATTATGCTATGTTTCCAATCAAAAGTACTGATTAAGTATATTTAAATATTACCTATATAATTTTAGGGGAAAGGGGCTATCTGTAGCTATGATGTGAATTTGATTTGACAGAATATATGCTTTGATACTGGGGGTAAGGACCGATAATCTTTCAGAGATGTAACTATTAGGTAAATAAATCTATACTCATAAAATTTTATTATCTGTTGGAATTATGAAATATATGCTGCTGCTGTGTCGCTTCAGTTGTGTCCGACTCTGTGCAATCCCACAGATGGCAGCCCACCAGGCTCCTCCGTCCCTGGGATTCTCCAGGCAAGAACACTGGAGTGGGTTGCCATCTCCTTCTCCAATGCATGAAAGTGAAAAGTGAAAGTGAAGTCGCTCAGTCATGTCTGACTCTTTAGCGACCCCATGGATTGCAGCCCACCAGGCTCCTTCGTCCATGGGATTTTCCAGGCAAGAGTACTGGAGTGAGGCTACTGACCCACAAAACAAAACATGCTTTCAAAAAAATTCTGAAATAATTTTTGAAATTTATTTCTAAAAGTCACAGAGACAAAACTTTAAAAGCAACAATTTATACTAAGTATACATGCATGAGCAAAAAAAATAAGCAAGGGAATACACAAATGAACATAGTAAAATTTTAATGAATACAGTATTCTGGATATAAGTAGAATACCACTACATAAGAACTGTATTTACCTCAGAAATCTATGGTAGTATGGATTGAGATAAACCAGGCTTAGGATAGTCACTTCACTATTCACATTTTAATCAGGGCGGACTAGAAGCCAAAACATTTTAGGCTAAGATTTTCAATTAAATTATAGAATGAATTTTCTATTTAATAAACATGTTTGAAAGTGATCTGTACTCATCTAAAGGCAGCTGGGGCAAGTCAAACCAGAGAGCCCTTACAAAGACTAAGCACCAAATGACAAATTGTGGCTTTTGTTTTGGGCCACCTTACATTTTTTAAAAATGTATTTTCTATTAACATTTACATACAGATTCTTTCAGGCAAAAGATCTGACTGTGGAACTTTCTGCTTGAAGATCTTGCCAACTGTCACTTACAATAGTTTTTAAGCAATGAGTATTTCTCAACAATCCCAAGCCAATACTTAATTGGTTACAGTTTTAAGATGCAGAACTTTAAAGTATTTTGGTCCCTGAAAATTCATTAGGGCCAAATGCCTTAACTGGAAGTAGCATTTGTTTAAAATAAAAGAAGTCTTACTCAAAGATGATAATGAATAAAATAACTATTTAGGCTCCAATACACAATCTTTCTAAATTTTCACCCTGTATAAGAAATGATTATAATGTCTTTCAGGCTTGCTATATGCCCCGGAGAATCAAAAGAAACCAACAAGGAATTTAACATTTCATCAAGTTAGGAACTATTTACTGTAAGCATATAGTGAAATTCTGGAAGACATACTACCATACTTTGAGAAAACGCTATTTTAACAGGTAAGCATGTGTTGAAGGCAGTTTATAAATGAAACATAACAAATCTTATGTTTATGCATACAACTTATAAAATAGAAAAAAATGTGCTATTTTTTTCCAATAGTATAGCATCACACTAACACTATAGTTAAGATTGAAAGCGTCTGTACACATGTCCACTACACGCCACTGCAGCATATGCCTCTTAGATATTCTGTTCGTTATCCAACATATGCCAACCATGGTTTCACAAATTTGTACGAGTTTGAGCAGGCTAATACAATCATTCTGCCTTATCTATTTAACTATGAAGTAAAGTTAACCAGTTTCAGGGAACGAAAAATTTCACAATCAGTCAAGAAACATATTAAACCTCCGTAAAACAGGATGGAAAACGCTTTCTAAGGACATGATATAATCCTAACAGGAGGATAGATTATGCCTCTAGATATAGTCAATGTGTGAAAAGTTAGGAGCCTGGAGAAATACATCAAACTATAAGGGACCTAAATGATTACCAAATTAGTTTTAACTACTAAATACTCAAATGTGAATTGGTGTTTTTCTGGTGCATCATCATCCAGTTTACTGCTGAGGACTACTCAAAGCTGTTCTGCCACTATGTGTTTGCTGTTAGTGCAAATTAGTATCTAAATAGGGAGCTGTCTGATTCATGAGTCTTGAAAAAATTAGAATGATTATCTAACCTTATCTTTGTATTCCAAAAAGAACGCTATAAAACTCAATTATTTTCCTAGCTTTGTAGATCTTGTACCATCTTAGATAATTCAAATCAAACATGGTTGCCTGCAAAGCTTTTATTAGAGGAAGTAAAAACAAAGTACATTTTGGTTATGTTTTGCTGCTGGTCTCCTCTTGCATGTGCTTTATCAATGAGAGCACTATTCTGGGCATTAATTGTGCTACTTTAACGTAACTGAACGTGAGAAAATCTGGTAGCTCAAATTTTGACAAGTGATTTTTTTTTTTTTGGTGGCACGCTTAAAAACAACCCAAAAAAACTCACATAAATCTAAAATCAGATGGGCACTTTGACAACTCAAACTAGGAACTTAAATCTACCAAAAAAAATATAGACAGCTGTTTCTGAAAAACATCTTTTTCTTACTCACTATGGCTTTTTTAAAATGAAGATTTGTGGTAAAATGATCTCAAGGATAGCTCCCTCTACATCACATAGGGCATCAATTATCAGTGCTTTAATATAAATATATTTTATAAACACTTTTAAGTTGAATGTTTTCAAAGAATTTAAGACTTTTTTCTTAAAGCTCTAGTCCAAGTTTTCAGCTGTTCAATTTTTAAAAAATATATTTTGGGTATCCAACAAAGATGACAACTGGGCTAAGCTACTCTAATAACCTTACAGGATAGTGAAGTTCAGATAGAGCTCATTTCCTGAACATGGTTGACCTTTAACAGAACTGATTTATTTCCTCACCCAAACAGTTATGCAGGATACTGCCAGATCACCACTACAAAAAAAACCTTGCCAGTATTTCTAGACAATGGTTTATCATCTATGTTTAAAAACCTTGTACCACCAGAGGCAAAGCACATAAAAGTGAAAGTAAGTAAACTTATTCCTAGTCTATTTATCTAAATAAACTTTTATAAAACCATATGGAAAATTAACACATAAAAAGTAATCTCATTATCTGATTTGTCAGCCAAAAAGTAATTGCTAATTCTCTGTAAAAACAGGAAACTCAATCATAAAACATCTACTTGTTTAAATTAAAATGCCAATCTTGAAGTCTTTTAATACCATGACATAAAAAAAGAAGTCTGCAAATTAAGGATGACACTTGAAATGAAAGCTATGGTTCAAAAATCTGTTTATAGAGACTAAAATCGTATCACTGCAAAATTCCCAGTGGCTTTGGCACTGCCAGTAAGATTTCAGTCTTTTGGTCACTTGAAGCTGCTACTAAATACAACAAGAAGCCTTAAAAAAAAAAAAAAAAGGGAAAAAAGACAGTGAGGAACTGAAGGATAGTTAAGATAACTATATCATATACAAGTAAAGCACAGTCTGCAATAAACAGTCTTTTTCTGCTAGGAATCTGAAGACATAAGAATAGTTTCCCACCCTCCCTTCTTTTTTGAGGATCCTCTAATCAGGGAAATAATTTCTTTAAGTTACTGTGAGTGGTATTGCCTGGCAGCAGCTTCAATTTCCTAAGCTAGTCGTCAATCCAAGTAATTAAGTAATCTCACAAGGAATAATTATACATGGCAACAGGGTAAAAAAGCAGGGCAGTTCTTCCATGCACAAACATTTCAGGAGAAAAACCATCAATTTTAAAGATAACCATCAGGTTTCAGGTATCCTAGCACACTCTAAACCCTAAGTTTTGCTTTACACCATTGGTGACTAAAATTAACAATACATTTTGCAGTGAGTTTTTTTTTAATTTTTTGCCTGCAACTGTATATACATTGCAAAACTATTCTGCATCACATGATTTAAAATGAAATAAATATAAAAATGAACCACACAATCAACACATAACTTTTAATACTCCACATTATTTATCTTGATCACAATGGTGGTAACCTCCTCGTCAACAATCTTGTGAGTTAAGGAGCTGATTCTCATTCTCGTATCCATCAGGCAGGTATGCTCTCCTCAGTTGGTCTGACTTGGGTATGGAGCCTCCATTCTTCACATGGCGAGACAGGAAAGCACGGACTGCTGGGTGATCAGCCTTCTCAAGTGGGATATTGGCTTCCAGGCACATTTTCACAAAGTCCTGGATAACACTGACTTTCTCTGTTTGCGCAGTACTGTTGCACTGAAGCGATGCAGTTAGAGGCCTCTGCTTCTTTCTCACATTCTGCTCTTCAAATTCTGCCTTCCTCTTGGTATGAGTCTTTGACTTGAGGTGGTCACTAATGGCAGACTTGCGAACATGATTCAGAACCACATTGCAAGAAGTGCAGAAGAGCTTTCCTCCATCTTCATGCAGCTCACCTCCAAACTCAGTGACTCGATCCAGGGGGGTCACATACAAAGCAGTCTTAGAACGGTTTCGAGCAGGTGGTGCTGTTACAACAAATCGTTCCATTCTGACTTTGAATGGGGTTCTTTTAAGACAAGAGAAACAAAGGTAAGTGTTATAACACTTCATGCAGGAAGCAAAAATAAAAGGTAGGTATAAACATTTTAAGATTAAAGGCTTCAGACAATTTAATTCAAATTATTATTAACAGACTCGTCTATTAAGTCTTAACTTACCTGAAACATGTTAAGGGAAGGGAAAACCAGAGCAAATTACTAGTAACAACTAAGTCCATTCCTTGATTTTGATGACACTAAATTCTAACTATTAAAAAAGAACTCCAACTATCATAGATGTCACTATCCTTTAGAAAAATCTAACCACAGGTCTACATTAATGGTATCAATTGTATGAATCTCATCTAATTTAGATGTGCGCTCAATTTTAAAAGAACTTTGTTCCTGTCACAATTCTGGAACGACATATTTCAGGAAAACAACTGCAAGGAATTATGTACAAAATTTATTCAAACAGGTAAGCCATTAAGCTGGTATAATTCTATATGGAGATGAATATAATTTCTAAAGTTCTGAGAATAAAGAAAGTAAAAGTCAAGAAAGGACACAGGCCAAATGTGATTAAAAGCAGCAACAATGACATTAAATTTTACAGTCAAAATATAGAGCTCAAATTAGTCATTTTTATTTAATGTATATACACCTCTACTAAGACACCTTTCCAAAAGGTGATGATAGTCAAGCTATGCAAAGTAGCTTTTCTAACACTTTTGTTTACATCAAAGAGTAATGTTTACATTTGCTAATATTTATTTATTAACTATTAAGTTAGACCAAAACTAAGAACTTAACACAGTATCTCGTACATGATGGATGCTCAATCACAATTTGTTTGATATGGGATAATAGGTGATCATTTTCACAAATATTTAACTCAGAAACAACTTAATAATTTCTCAATTTATCCCAACAGATTTTTCTGATCATTGCCAAAATCATAAGGTTATGGCCACTGAAATCTTGAGATAACAAAGGTTGTAAATGATAACCATTTGTTGGATTATCTTAAATTAGTCCAGATAAAAGAAACTGAAGTGAATTTGATAGATTTCAGGATGGAATTCTGTTCCATTTAAATACACTAGAGAAAAATTCCCAGGTGTGTTCTGAAGAACTATGCTTTATAAGCATAATAAAAAAACATTGGAGTATTCCATTAATCTAGCTTATTAACATGAAATCTCTCTCAAAAGAATTTATGTATTAGACACCTGTGGACATAACCTCAGAGAACTCAACATTTCCCAGTATTCTTGGAAAGTTTAGGCTTTTAATAGGTTTAATTCTTTTTTTTTCCAATAAAAATCTGTTAACCCAAGGCTTTCATGTGTCAAATATTATTTAGGCTGTAGGTTTTCAATTGCAGAAGACAATTCCTGCATACTTAACAGTGAATTACCACTACACATTATTTGTACTTTATGGTATGTGTTGTAGAATCTTATACCAAGTCAGTCCCAATTATAATGAATGGTTCCAACCTCTTTATGGAAAACATTACATATTTGTGACTAGTGATGCTTAAATCATTCTATGTTTAAAGTCTATCTTTGGATTTCAAACTGTAAACAATTACCTTGTTTCTCTGAAGCATAAAACACGCAATCACTTGTGTTAATATGAAAGGCCTATTCATTACAAAATCTTGTAAGTTTTTTAGTACATTTGTGTTACTGCAGAGGCAAGTATCTACCCAGTAGAGGTTGCTCGAGTTTACAGAACCGAAGAACAAAAGTGTTTACCATAGAAGTAAAGATATTTTAAACGAGGAAGTTAAAAAGTTGAGGCCAGTAATTGGCCAACAAAAGAAGCAAATCATTTACTGGATAAAAATAAAACTCATCAGAAGTTTTCAAGTTAAAATGTTTACCGGATGAGTTTCCAGTTTTTTTCGTCTTGATACCTAGCAGTGAAGGGTCTCCAGCGCAAAACCAAAGACGCATTAAATCCTGGCACTTTCCGTTTGTTCAAACCCGGATATGCCTTCAAATCAGTTTTTCAAGTGGTGATGGGGAAACAGTTTCTGGGCTTGCACCCTATTTTCCCTGAGGTGCTGGGAAGTCATGCCTTTACTGTAAAACACGAAAAACAAACGGAAAGAAAAAATGGAGGGGGGGGCGGGGAGAAGGGTGGATGAAAAAAACGAAGAACGTCCACAACAGCCACCACGCAGGTGTGTTTAAAATCATCCTAGTTAAGTCCATAAATCCGGATCCCAACGTTTACCCAGCTCTCCTCAGCCCAGTCCCTCCTCAGTCGTCCGCCCCGATCTGAGCCTCCTCGAGTGCCCCAGCCCCAGGGATCCGGAGGAGGGAAAGGCGGGGCTCGCGACGCTCCCGGCGTCTAGACTCCCTCCTCCCGCGCGGAGCCCAGCACGCCGGCGTCTCACCGCCCCAGCCCGCTAGTTGGGCAGGGCCGAGTCCCAGCTGCCGGCCGTGGGCCCAGGAACTCGACAGCCGAGTTGGCGGCAGTCTCAAGGGAGGAGGCGGCAGGCGCCTGGCGGAGGCGGCCGCTGTCAGGTTTCCCGTCCCCTCCCTCTTCCTCCCGCCGACAACGGCGCCCCGGCCCCGCCCCCGGCTCCCGCTCGGGACGGAAGGCCCCGGGCCCAAAGCCCGCACCAACAGCCGGGCCCACCCTCGGCCTCCCTAGCTCCTCGGTACCGTAGGATCTGGGCCGTCGCTAGGGGAAGTGGACGATACACGGCCGGAAAGGAAAGGAAGAGGAAGAATAGGAGGAGCAATACGGAGAGGGAGGAGGACCAGCCGCCACCGCCGCCGTCGCCGCCGCTGTTGCACGAACGAGCCCCGCGGCGGCCGCCGTGTCCCCCGCCGCGCCCCGTCCTCCTGTGCCGCCAGTGGCAGAGCTCGTAGGCGGCCCCCAGCAACCGCCGAGCAACATTGACCAACGGACTGCAAGTCTATCAAACAGACGGCAAATTTGACCAATAGTGGTAGAAGGGCGGACATGTGCATGATTGGCGGCTAGCGCCCTCCAATGAAAACTGGGGGCGTGGGTGGGCGGAGCCGGAAGTAGAGCCAGCCGAGAGGCCCCTGTCCGGCTGGGGAGGAGAGAAGGGGGAGGGAACTAGAGGAGGAGGAGGAGGTTAGCCGAGGCAGCTACGGCGGCGGCGGCGCGGGGGTTGGTACGCGCTGGGCGGCGAGAGCCTCATGGCGGAGGAAGAGAGCGACCAAGAGGCCGAACGCCTCGGAGAAGAGCTCGTGGCCATTGTGGAGTCCCCGCCAGGCCCAGCCGGGCTTAGAGCTGCGAGCGACGGCAGAGGCGGCGCTGGCGGCGGCAGCTGCGGTGGTGGCGGCGTCGGGATCAGCAGTCGGGATTACTGCCGACGCTTCTGTCAGGTGAGGCGCCCGTCGGCCGCCCGCCCGGACTTGTCAGCGGTCTTGGGCCTCCCTGCCTCTCCTGCTCTTCTCGTCTCCGAATCTGGGCTGTGTCCGGCGCTCGCGCCACCGGCGCAGCGAGGAGCGTTGAGGATGAAGCTTCCCCCTCCACCTATCCGGCTTGGGGTGGGGGGGCGGGGAGCGGGTTCGGGATGACCCGCGCAGGTTTAGGGTTGCGGAGAAAGTGAGAGTTTGTCCCGGGTGGAGGGGTTGTACCGGAGGGTCAGCTGGCAGGAAAGCTCTGTATTGACATGCCTCCCCTGCCCCAGACAGACTCCTTTCTGCCCGAGGGTCCCGCCTTTCTTGTGTTTCCTATCCTGTTTCTTGTCACCTCATTTGGAGTCTCTGGTAACATATCTTGCCTTCCCTTCTCCGCCCCTTGCCCCCCGTATTCTCCCCTTCTTCGGATATGGAAGGCGTGCCATCTCTCTACCGCCCCCTCTCCTGTCATCGCCACCCCTCCCCCTCTGCTGGGGTCTCCTGTCATCCCCTCACGAGATCCCGCTGGGCTAGTTCTCCAGTTGGCTTAGGCGCTGACCCACAGTGATTTAGTTACTTTTTTGGGAGGTGGGATTAAGGCCATGGGATTGTCATCTTTCCTTTTCTTACCCCTTTCCCCAATACACACAAGCTCCTTTCTGATAAACTGCTAATAGAGAAAGTAGCTTTCCTGAAACTATTGCTCTGGTTACATCACCACCACCCCCTCTTCCTTTAAATTATAGTGTATTTTATTTAGCCTGTGAAAAAAAAACAACAACAAAACAGTGTCTGAACAGTGACAGTAAATTACTTACTTGGTCTACAGCCACAACGATTTGATGTATTTAGAACGTTTAAGCATAATCAGATATTAAAGTACCATATTTATGCAGGGGTAGAATTTATGTAACCTATACATTTACATCTGCATATACTTATAGTTTGACATTTTGTTCTCTTTCATAGCACTATTATTTTGCAAACTCTTGGGAAAAAATTTAATTGCTCCTTTTCCATCTCATTCCTTTGTTTATTATCTTGGATGTATAGGATTCAAATCTTGGTTCCACTACTAGCTGTGTTATCTTAAACAGATTACTTAATCTCTTTATGCCTTAGTTTCTTCACCTTCAAATCCGGATAGTAATTAAACGAGTGAATATGTAAAATCCTTTGGATCCTTTACATATTAAAGTTAGCCATTAATTTCATTCTGGTAGCAAGTAAGAAATAAAGCTAAGCAGAAATGAGCATCATGTTTGCTGAAATCTGATTTTATGTCTTTCCAAGCATTGAGAGATTGCTTAGAAAAAAAGGGTGGGGTTGACATTTTCAGGGAGATTTCATCCCCCTCTTCTCCAAAATAGATAAGTTTGTTTGATGGTGGAAATTGTCTTGTTACACGGGATATGTGAGTTTTCTTTGGCATTGCTCTCTATTTAGTAACTTTCTTAAAAAAATTTTTTTTTTTTTTTGTATTGGCATTCAGAATTTAGAGGTTGTGTCTTTACAGAGCTTGTCTTCTATATTTTACATGTAGAAACCATGTTTTCAGTAAATTATTTACCTGTAGGAGTTTTAAACTGCTGTAAAATTATGTTACAATTGATCTTTTTAATAGCGTCACAGGCAGAAAGTATCTTTATCTATATTTTGCTTTTTATATCATTAATGAGCATCTTGGCTTTGGTTACATTTAGCTTTGTAAATTTATTTGCTGTAGAATGCAAAATTTAGTTTGAGGGCCAGAACATTTTTGAAGAACTTTTAATTACTTTCCTTCTATTTCTTGAAACCAACTTTAAGAACAAATGAATAAATTTAGCTTGTGAAATACAGTGTCTGAATAGTGACAGTAAATTATTTTAAGAACAAAAGAAGTTGACTATTTTATAAAACCCCACTACATCCTAAAATATCCAAGGAAATAAAAGTAAACAGGAAGAGCTTTATATTGCTAAATTATGAGTGTTATACTGACATACTTTCATGTTACCAACTTTAACCTGAAATCTCATAACATATTTTATAATACTCTATATTACCAAAAGATCTCTTCTTAGGGTTCCTATCCTGGTTCCACCTTGCAGGTGAGCTTTGTGAAGTATTTTTTTGTGTTAAAACTTTAAGATGGAATAAAAGATTACATGAATTATGTTGCATTTTAAGACTGATTAATAGAATTCTAGTATAATAATTATGCTTTATTTGCCAGTAAGGGAATACAATCTAACTCCTAAAGATTGTTTCTTTTTAAATACTTGGTTTCCTAATATTCGCTAAGGGTAACTTGCCTTCATTAGTAAATTACTAGTTGTGAGTAATCCATAAAATGGATAACACGTACTTGAGTTGGTGACAGTTAATCAAAATTTCTTGGCAGTTAGTTGTGTGGGTGAAAGGAGAGGAAGGAACACTTCTTTTCAAGAATAGTTTTGTGTCTTTTACCACAGGGAAGAGTAAAACAAGACTATAGATAATAGAAGTGAAAAATTATGCATGCGCTGAATGCATTTGATGATAAACTTTCTATTTGAGAAACAATACTAATAATTATAAATCTCAAACTAAGGGGATAATCCCTTAGCCTATAACTGATTTTTGAGATGTTGGATTTGGGAGACCGAAAATGTTCATTTCCAGTTGCATTGGAATTGGCCCTTAGCTGATATTTAATTTGAGGATGAAAGGAAGAGAAATGTAATTTTTATTGAGGGCCTACCAACTCTTAAGGCCTTCATATAGGTCTTATTATGCAAGTTACATTGTTGAAATTGAGGCCTGAGCAACTTAATTTGTCAGGTGAACAAGCTGGGATTTTTGGATCCAGCCTTCGATTTCTTCTGAACTATAGATTGAAATTACAAATGAATCCTCAAATAATTATAAAGTGACTTTTTTTTTTTTTTTTTTTGTCAAGTTGTACAAGAGAGAAGAAAAACTTACTGAAGAACTCAGGGAATAATGGATGGAAAATTTTTAAGGTATTCTTTCCTTATGCCACGGTATAAAACATATTCCAAGTAACAGTTAATTATCTCTGATTTCTTAGGGGTTGTGAACATTTCCCTGATACCTGGAGGTTGTGGTAATTCAACTTAATTTTGTTGCTAGATACATTGAAATTTTTTATCACAAATTATAAATTAAGTAAGTTAAAGATACCCTTCTTAGTTCAGTGCTAGAATGGATATAGTGAATGATATATAAGCATTTCTGAAAGCACTTCAATATGTTGATTAAAATAGACTTTAAAATCATTTCTTATTGTAGTGGGGTTAAATAGCCATCCCATGAGGATGTCATAAGTATAAAATGAGAGAATGAACATGAGGTTCTCAGTACTATACCTAGCACATAGATAGGCTTAAATAGATAGAGGCTATTAATATTTCTCACATGTGAAATCCTCTGAAGGTTTAAGAGGAACATTAGAGATAATCTAATCTGTAGGTCACTTAAAGTTTGTATCCTCCAATAAACTTGAGAGGGAATTTAGAAAAGTTGCAATTCTAAATTGTTAATTAACTAGAAAAGCCAAATGTTCCTAATGAAGCACTAACTGATTTGCAAAAATGACTATATTGTTTTTCAGATTTTATTTCTTGTAGCAGACATTGGGCAACGTCTGGAGCTATTTGTGATTGTCTTACCTGGGGGCTTGATACTGGCATCTAGTGCAAAGAGGCCAGAGGTTTTGAGCATCCTGCAATGTACTGGGCAGCCCTAACAGCAAAGAATTATCTGGTTCATAGTGGTCAATAGAATTATCAATAGAACTATCTGGTGCCAAAGTTGAGAAACCATGCTATAACCTTTCTTTGGAACTCTTAGTGGATACTTTGTCTTGAAAGAAAGTATTTAATCATCTCATCAAATAGTTTTAAGCAGCTAGTGTGCATCCTGGGTAGCAAGAAGGGCTTTCCAGGTAGCTCAGCTGGTAAAGAATCTGCCTGTAATGCAGGAAACCCCATTTGATTCCTGGGTTGGAAAGTTCCCTTGGAGAAGTGATAGGCTACCCATTCCAGTATTCTTGGGCTTCCCTGGTGGCTCAGATGGTAAAGAATCTGCCTGCAGTGCGGGAGGCCTGGGTTCGATCCCTGGGTTGGGAAGATCCCTTGGAGGAGGGCATGGCAACCCACTCCAGTATTCTTGCCTGGAGAATCCCCATGGACAGAGGAGCATGGCAGGCTACAGTCCCTAGGGTTGCAAAGAGTCCCACCCGACTAAGCAACTGAGCAGTGTGTAGCAGGCACTTTAAACAGATAAACAATCTAACAGAAAAAGAGTTCACTTTATAGTTTTACAAACTATACGCTCATGCCTCTTTAAATTAAAATTTAATTGTTTTAGGAAAATACAACCCTTATCTCTTAGTCTTGGTATAAAGTTCACATAATATAGTTTCTTGAGCAGTTACTAGGAGTATAATAATACATTTTTACTATTCCTGGAATTATTTTTTGATTTAGTTTTATGTTTTTGCATGTGCTTTGTTTATTAATAAGTCATATAAGACTTGAAATTGAGTTATTGCATTTTGCATTTTGAAGTTCAGTTCAGTTGCTCAGTCGTGTCTGACTCTTTGCGACCCCATGAACCACAGCACGGCAGGCCTCCCTGTCCATCACCAACTCCCAGAGTTTACCCAAATTCATGTCCATTGAGTCAGTGATGCAGTCCAGCCATCTCATCCTCTGTCGTCCCCTTCTCCTCCTGCCCCCAGTCCTTCCCAGCGTTAGGGTCTTTTCAAATGAGTCAGCTCTTCACATTAGCTGGCCAAAGTATTGGAGTTTCACCTTCAACATCAGTCCTTCCAGTGAACACCCAGGACTGATCTCCTTTAGGATAGACCAGTTGGATCTTCTTGCAATCCAAGGGACTCTCAAGAGTCTTCTCCAACACCACGGTTCAAAAGCATCAATTTTTCGGCGCTTAGCTTTTTTCACAGTCCAACTCTCACATCCATACATGACTACTGGAAAAACCATAGGCTTGACTAGACGGACCTTTATTGGCAAAGTAATGTCTCTGTTTTTTAATATGCTGTCTAGGTTGGTCATAACTTTCCTTCCAAGGAGTAAGTGTCTTTTAATATCATGGCTGCAATCATGATCTGTAATGATTTTGGAGCCCCAAAAAGTAAAGTCTGACACTGTTTGTACTGTTTACCTGACTTAAATAGTTTAAATGAGTACATATTTATTTCTCATATGAAAAGTCTTGAATGGTTAGTAGGAATGATATGGTAGCTTTATCATCATTTGTTCTTTCTTATTAGTCATCTTTATCTATTTCAAGTTCACCTCATGATCGAAAATAGTTGCTGAAATTCCAAGCATCAAATCTCAGTTCCATGTAGCAGGAATGGGGTGTCTCTGGGGTAAGCCAAAAACATCTTGCTGTAAATTCTACTCAGTAGCTTTGATTTCCATCTTGTTAGCTAGTCCCATCTGAAAAGAATGTTAAGATATATTTTTGTATTTTTCTCCTGGATAAACACATGCCTATGATTCCCTTGTGGATCAGCTGGTAAAGAATCTGCCTGCAATGTGGGAGACCTGGGTTCAATCCCTGAGTTGGGAAGATCTGGAGAAGGGAAAGGCTACCCACTCCAGTATTCTGAACTGAAGAATTCCATGGACTAAGTCCATAGGGTTCCAAAGAATCTGACAGGACTGAGCGACTTTCACTTTCACATGATTCTGTTAATAAGGAAGGAAGAAAATAAGAATGGATATTGTAGAGGCAACCTTTTTTTTGTTTGTGTTTTTATTTTTCTTTTTCCTATTTTGCCATAGATTATAATAAAAAAATAGTGGTCATACTCTTGTCCTGTTCCTTCCCCACATATTCCCCAGAAGTAATCACTTGCAGTTCTTTTAACAAGTATGATGTTTACCTCCATGTTATTTATTTATTATGATTATTGTAATAATGAAAATCAAAACAAAGTGAATCCTAGGCCTTGTTGGGTGTATTTAGGGAGCTAAATACTTTGCTATTGTTTATGCTTTTTCTTTCCCCCTGGAGAAGGAAATGGTTACCCACTCCAGTATTCTTGCCTAGAGAATCCCATGGACAGAGGAGTTTGGTGGACTGTAGTCCATAGAGTTGGACACGACTGAAGCAACTTAGCAGTATGCTTGTTTTGGTTAACTTTCAGGTTGACTTTCAATTCTTTCAATTATGAAAGGTTGACTTTCAGCATTCAGTTCCGTTCAGTCGCTGAGTCGTGACGGACTCTTTGCGACCCCATGAATCGCAGCACGCCAGGCCTCCCTGTCCATCACCAACTCCCAGAGGTCACTCAGACTCACATCCATCGAGTCAGTGATGCCATCCAGCCATCTCATCTTCTGTCGTCCCCTTCTCCTCCTGCCCCCAATCCCTCCCAGCATCAGAGTCTTCTCCAATGAGTCAGCTCTTTGCATGAGGTGGCCGAAATACTGGAGTTTCAGCTTTAGCATCATTCCTCCCAAAGAAATCCCAGGGCTGATCTCCTTCAGAATGGACCGGTTGGATCTCCTTGCAGTCCAAGGGACTCTCAAGAGTCTTCTCCAGCACCACAGTTCAAAAGCATCAATTCTTTGGCGCTCAGCCTTCTTCACAGTCCAGCTCTCACATCCATACATGACCACAGGAAAGACAGCCTTGACTAGGTGAACCTTTGTTGGCAAAGTAATGTCTCTGCTTTTGAATATGCTATCTAGGTTGGTCATAACTTTCCTTTCAAGGAGCAAGCGTCTTTTAATTTTATGGCTGCAGTTATTTTTACAATACCTAGTCTGATTTAAAGAGTATTTTTAAAGTTTGTAATTTCAAAGGAATCTAATACAAGGAAGTCTTCAGCTTCCATGTAATATGTATCACCTTTATTTTTTAGCTTATCTCTGACAGGTTGGTTCATCATTTCAGTGGTACACTCTGTTCAGTGATAGGTCGGCTCTCTGGGATGAGACCCAGTCAGCATCACCTGTTTAGCACTGTGGTGGAACACTTGGTGGCAACTAAATATGAGAGGAGGTCAATCTGTAAAATGTGTGACATAAGATCCTAAAGTTCAGTATATTGACACTCGTATACCAACCACTTAATACCTTCAATTCCCCAAAGCAGTGGTGAATGTGAAAAATAGTTGAAAGGCTTTGTGTTTAAACAGAAGAAAAAAAAAGTGATTGATGTTAGGGTTGATGCTTATTGTTTATAAAATTGGCCCTCCATATCCATGGCTCTACAGCCTCGAGTTCAGCCAACCAGAGAAGAAAAAATATTGGGGGGAAAATTCCAGAAAGTTCCAAAAAGCAAAACTTAAATTTGCTGCACACTGGCAGCTATTTACATAGCATTTACATTGTATTAGGTATTTAAGTAATCCATAGATGATTTAAAGTATTCGGGAGAATATGTGTAGGTTATATACAAATACTGTACCATTTTAAATGAAACACTTGAGCACCTGCAGATTTGGTATCTGTGGGTGGGGTAGAGGTTGTAGAAATGATCCTGGAACCAGTCTCCCAAATCCTGATGAATGACTATATAAGGCATTGGTCATATAGTGATAATCAAACAGGCACTGTTCCTGTTTTATTGTATAGCTATAACTTTGATCAGGTCTATGAAGAAAAAGTATATATAAAATGCAGGTGCCTGCATTCTCGAGCAAGTTGACTTTGACTGCGATTCTTTGCTTTAGTTTGAACATGTTGAATTTAAGGTGTCTCCAAGGAGAGATCTTAAAGATGATTGGCTTTACATAATCCGGAGCTCAGAAGTGAGTTCTGGTCAATGTGTGGATGGTATTTGAAGCCATGCATGTGAATGAGCTCACATAAAAAGATAATATAGAGAAAAAGACTTAGAAGTGAAGAAACTCCACAGTTAAATGGCCTGATAGAAATATTGAGACTTGATAAGAAGTCTGAGAAAGATTAAAGAGCTTGGAGAAAACCATGTAACTATGGTGAAACAGAAGATAAGAATGAAGGATGAAGTGAATGATAATTGGCATCGAAAACTATTGAGGTCCAACCATTGAATTAACATGGAGATCTTTGGTGAGTTTAAGCAAAGCTCTGTTTTCATGTAGTGATGGGAGCAGGAGTCAGACTGGAGTAGTTTGAGGAGTGGGAAGCAAAGATGTAAATAGTAATATAGAAAATTTATAAAGGAGATGGGAAGATGTGGGTGGAAACTGGAGAAATTGTGGGTTGAAGGTGAAGTTTTTTTTTTCTTTTTTCATAAAATAGTTGAGAATTTGTTGTGCTTAAAATTGGATGAGAATGATTTATTTGAAAGGAAGAAATAATGAAAGAAGAGATAATCTGTAGAATAAGATCCTAAAAGGGAAAGGATGCCAAGATTCAAAGCACAAATGGAAGAGGTGCTTTGTATAGGAGTTTTGGGGTAGGTGGAAGCTTCATCTCTTGAGAGTATATGGGGGTGGTTAGAGATTTAAAGTGAACAGAGGTATAAAATGGTAGCTTCTTAAAGAGATAGATTTAATTGACCTGCAGAACTGTTTGAGTTTGCTGATTTTGAGAACAGAGTGACCATTAGTCTGTATTTTTGTTCCTCAGGGCTTGTCTGGGTAGGTAAAGGCATGGAGAACTTGATTAGCTGTATTTATTCAGTGTTGAGTGATACACTATAATTGATTAGTTAATTAACTTTGAGAGAGAAGGGGACATCCTCCTTTTCTGGCTACATTTATGGTAAAACAGAAGTGAAAAGAAAGAAATTAGAGAAGTAGTTGTATCAGTAGATATTAATAGATAGGTACACAACATTGTTCTTTGTATCTTATATATGTGTGTGTGTATGTAATACTCTGATAAAACATGTATACAATTTACTAATACATAGTTCTATAACTGGAGTTTACTAAAATTAACCCATATATGTTTTAGTTACCCTGAAGTTAAAACGCTCTAAATATTCACTAACCACTTGTCAATGATTTGCTATGTGTGTGTTATTGGAAAGATTTACTTATTTTATTGAAGTTTCTGAATATAAGTGATATTTTGAGTGTTTTCTGTGTGTCAGATATTGTGATAAGTGTTTTACCTCTTCTTTCTCATTTAATCCACTACCCTATGTGGTATGTGCGATTATTCTCATTTTACAGTTTTAAAAATTTTGGACTAAGATTAAATGGCCTAAGTCAGATTGGAATCTTGGCCAGTCTGTCAAGAGCCTGTATACTTAACCATTCAAGTATACATATATATTATATCTAGGAATAAGCATTCAGTATCTATTGTAGTATCTGTGCATATACATTGGTATATACTATACTTAAGCAATTATTGAGTGGAAGTAGTGATTTAAAAATACTCAAGGCAGCAGAAACTAAGGATGTTCATGAATGCGAAAGAGAGAAAAAAATTAAACCTAAGCTATCAGAAGTTCTCTCTAATAAGTGATTTTCAAACTTTTAATTTTTTCCCCCAACCCACTTGAGTGGGATATGCTTCTCTCTGAAGCAGTGGCTCACTTTAGTGGTCATTTTTAAAATGCAAGAGTTAGTGATGATTACAAACCAGTTACTTCGTGTTATTATCTAGTATTTTGAAGGCTGGAGGGTTATGGAATATATTTCAGGTGTTTTTCTTAATGATTAAAATTTTAAAGTTTGTCTTTCCATATTATTTAGATTAACCTTGAATATCTTGAAATTTTACTAACACAGAGCAGTGGCTGTGCATTTTTAGACTTTATTATCCTTTGCCATGTTTTGGAAACTTGCCAAAGATCTCTCAGGTTATAGAACTCATCAGTAAAGTTGTATTCCTTACTAATGAGGGTGTGGTGAAATGGATATCTCATGTTCAAATGATGGGAACAGAAATCACCACAAGCTTTCTGAACCATAATTCATCAAAATAGCTTAGAAACATTAAAAATAATATGTACTTTTTGACTTACAACATTAATTTCTGAGAAATATAAATTTGGATATAAAGCAATTCATTGTAATATTAACTGTAATTAAAGGAATGAGTTGAAAATGAAAATGCAACCAGAACATCTAAAACAGCTGAACATTTTTCAACCTCGTAAACTATTCAGCCTTAAAAAATGTTCTCAATGACTATATAATGACCTAGGAAGATAAAATATAATGACAAAAAAATTAGGTGGAAAAATTTGTTTGTAGGAAGACTATACAGTTTGAATATAGGCTGGTCCATTCTCACCAGATGCATTGTATTTTAGATGGGGGTGGTGCTGTAAGTAAAAATCAAATGAGCTACTTCACTAGAGACAGGATTTCTTGAAGATAAACTATAGGACTCATTTGTGACTTCAGGAAGTCTGTGAACTCTAAAATTATTTGCAAAAGAAGTATACTTGCATTTCCTTATTGAGCAAGTATAAAGTTTTTGTTTTTTATCAGATTCTCCTAAGAATTTCAAATCTTACTAAACAAACAGACCACAGTCATTCAGACACACCAACAAGTTATGAACCTTTGCTGCAAGCCACTGTGACATAAGCAACACTGCCTACTTTTGCAAATAAAAATTTATTGGACTTTGCCCATTCACTTCTATATTTTCTATGGCTGCTTTCATGATATAACAGGGTTAAGTAGTTGAGATGGACAATGTGTGGCTCATAAACAGCTTTCTGGCCTTTTCAAAAAAAAAGTATCTCAGCCCCTGTGCTACTTTCTTATTGATTCTTTTCTATAATCCTGTGAGATAGGTGCTGTTTTTAATCTTCATTTTATGAATGGAACAGATGAAACTCAGAGAGGTTAAGCAACTAACCCCAAGTCACATGCTAGAAAAGAGAAATTACCAAGATGTTAGTAGTGGTTATATGTGGGCAGAAAATGATGGATGATTTTTTTAATAATCCAGATTTAAAACTCTATATTAACTGAAGCCATTTTGTACTTTAACTCCTTTTCTTATTATTGTTTTAAAATTTTATTATTTTGAATTGCTAGTCTTTTCTTTTATTGAAGTATAGTTGATGTACAGTGTTGTACCAATCTCTGCTGAACAGCAGAGTGACTCAGTTTTACACATATATACATTCTTTTAAAATATTATTTTCCATTATGGTTTATCCTAGAAGACTGGATGTAGTTCCCTGTGCAATACAGTAAGACCTTGTGGTTTATCCATTCTATATGTAATAGTTTGTATCTACCAACCCCAGATTCCTGGTGCATTCCTCTCCCCTGTCCTTCATCCCTACTATACGTCTGATCTCTAGGTCTGTGAGTCTAGTTCTGTTTTGTAGATAGGTTCATTTGTGCCATGTTTTAGATTCAACATGTTTTGCCCTTTAACTCTTGAGATTCTTTGTATTCTCTTTATATTTTGAACTTAACTTCAATAACTAGTAAGTGCTCATAACTTAATAGGTATTTATAAAATGCTGCATATATGCCTGTCTGACAGTATGTATATATAACTTATTTTTTCTTAATATCAATCTATTGAATTATCCTTAATTATCTTAGGCATAGATCTAGGTACATAAAGTGTTGTAGAAGGTATTCCTAAAAAAAAAAAAAATTGGCTGTGTACTATGTGGAAAGTTTCATCCTAATGATTATAGGAGATGAAAGAAGGAAAAGTTCACAACCCCTTCCTTCAAGAAACTGTATCATCTAGTAAGGGAGAAAAAGTTTATCTGACTGCGTCAACCACACGTCACGACCTTGATCCAAGCCATAGGCATCCTTCCTCTGGGAAATTTTATCTCCCTGCTTCCAGTTTTCTTGGTTCTTTTCTCCACATAGCCATATGTGGAGACATAAGACATAAGAATGAGGTCTCTTCTAAACTAAACCTTCCATGTTTTTCTGTCTTAGGGTCAAAGCCAAAATTCTTGCAGTGGACTGCAGGGCTTCATGATCTAGCCTCTGTCTAGCTTTTTAACTTGTCTCCTAATTACTTTTTGTCTCTGCTGCTTACCTTCAGCTACTCTAGTGTTTTTGCCCCCTCCTTCAGCTTGAATAAGTATTCTCCTGCCTCTTGTTATGTCTGCCAGAAACACTTCATTTGGATCAAATGAATGGTCTCCTATGATTAATTTCACTAAAATCTAGAGTCCCAAACAGGTTAAGATACCAAATTTCTGCCTTCCTGGAATATTGCTTAATCTGAGCCATTGTGCCTGTCTGGTTAGGGCTGGGGAGTTTTCAGGAGCTGTAGCTTGGTTGTCTTCTCACTGGGAGTGGCTTCTTTTGCACCTCAAAAGGAAAATCATTTAACCTCCAACCATACTTTTTTAAGAATCCAGAAGGTCAGTAGGACAAACACTCCTTACACTACCCAGCCAACACCCATTAAACTTAGAAACACTAGTAATTCCTTGAACTTAGTACATAGTACAGTTGACTCACATCACTTTTGCCAGTAGGATTTAGTGGTATCACTAAAGATGAATATTAAAGGAAAGATGGGTACACAAAAATCAAGGTATCAGGTCAGTTTTGGTTTCAACCTCACCAGGGTGCTAGTCAGTTATAGCAACTGCTAGTGTCTATAACTTGTAAAGTTTTACTGGGAAAATTCATCAAACAGTTGTGCCACTCTCTGCTTATGATAATTTTTTGAGAGGTGGAAGCACTTTACCTGAACATTTCTGCTTTCTTAAAAGCTGTTTCTGATTTTCTGTCTTGCAAAGTTATACATTTCATGAATGACAGCCCCAGGTACCAGGTCATAATTGATGTCTCTTTCTTAAGGTTTCCTTCATATTAAAAACTTTTAGTTTCTGTTTTTTTCTGTATTGTTCTGGAACTCCTGTCTACAGTAAATATAGATTCTGTTTAGTGGTATAGCTTCTTTACTGCCTTTTGTAAAGAGTATATCACTTACTTGTAGTGTGTAAAGCTCAGAGTACAATCTCGGCAAGGCTCCACAAGACTCGAGCCTTGCCATTACCATAGCTCTGATGTTCTGCCCTCGTCTCTGGATTTCTCTGTCCCCAGCCTGTGCCGAGACATTTTTAGCCTTGTGTTACCATGACTTTTCCCGCTCCCCCTGAAATTCTTAGGCCTATTGAGCTAAAATCATAAAAGCACTCCTCTTGTGCCACATATTTGTATTATTTGGAGAATAACCATAATGAAATAAAGCTACTTTTAATATTTCTGATGTCTGTACTCAGTGAAGATAGTATGTCTTCTGCCACTTGCTCCTCTAAATCCTTTCTTTATTCTGCTTTTAACTGTTGTGTTGTTGTCGTTCAGTCGCTTAGTCATGTCCGAATCTTTGTGAGCCTGTGGACTGCAGCATGCCAGGCTTCCCTGTCTTTCACCATCCCCTGGAGCTTGCTCAAACTCATGATGTTCACTGAGTCAGTGATGCCACCCAACCATCTTGTTCTTTCTTGTCTCCTTCTCCTCCCACCTTCAATCTTTCCCAGCATCAGGGTCTTTTCAAATGAGTCAGTTCTTTGCATCAGGTGGCCAAAGTATTGGAGCTTCAGCTTCAGCATCAGTCCTTCCAATGAATATTCAGATTGATTTCCTTTAGGATGGACTGGTTCGATCTCCTTTAAGTGTTCTAGACCTTGCATGATTTGTTCTACCTCACTGGCAGTGTAAACATTCCTTTTTGTCACATTCCTTTCAGCAGTGATTGTTGTTATTTAGTCACAAAGTTGTGTCTGACTCTTTTTGTGACCCCATGGACTGTAGCCCTCCAGGCTCCTCTGTCCATGGGATTCTCCAGGCAGGGATACTGCAGTGGGTTGCCAGTTCTTCTTCCAGAATTCCTGATCCAGGGGCATCTCCTGCATTGGCAGGCAGATTCTTTACTTCTGAGCTAGCAGGAAAGTCTTTCAGCAATGATAGGATATGCCATTTCATATAAACATAGTTGGTTTCTGTTTTTGTTTATATTTTAGCCTATTCTTAAGTTGGTTCCTCCTGTCTTCCTTTCCCTTTCTGTTTGCTTTTGGGCTTAGGTTTTATTATTCTTCAGTTATCTCTTATCTTCAGTAAGATCTCCTGTAATACCAGAGATGAAAGTCAAGGAATATGGAATTTACTGAAAAGCATTCACCATGAAACAGATTTTGCCCATTCTTATCTCCAAGATTTAAGGAAATCTTACCAGCTCAACATCAAACCGAGGTTTAACCTCTTATTTTGCTTTTCTTCAGTTTTGCTTTTCCTGTCCATTCCCTGAGGCCTAACTTTGAGTTGCTGGGGCATTTTTCTTTGTGACACTGTGCCATATCATACATTGCCTCCTGTAATAACTAGTAATTTGAAACGTATCTGAAAGGCTTCAGGTAGTCAATGATAATCTCTCAGTTTTTTTTTTTTTTTTTTTTAACCTTTCACATCTGTACAGATTCTATGTTACTGAATAGCAGTCTCAGTCTTCATGGTATGTGGTTTTTACACTCACTCTTATTATGTATTTTCTGTTTCTTTAAAATACTGTTTTACCATAGTTGGATTTCCATTCTGATTTACTGCAACTTCCATGCTTCAGTTTACCTCCTGTGCCTCTGTTAAATACCTTTGGAGTCAGTCACTCTTCCTTTCTGATGAGTAACAGCTAAAATTGGAAATCCCCCCAATTCCATCTTTAAGAATGCATAGTTCTGGTATATATCAGTATATTGTCTTTTTCTTTTTTCATATCTGACTAGTTTAATTTCTGAGATTAAATTCATTCTTAAGAAAGTCCCACTTTTCTTCCATCTTAACATGACCTCCTTTTATTTTATTTTTTTTAACTCTTTCACTGTTATTTTGATTGAAAGTTAGTCATCTTTTAGAAACAAATTTAGTTCTTGAGACTAAGCATCAGATCAGATCAGATCAGATCAGATCAGTCGCTCAGTCGTGTCCGACTCTTTGCAACCCCATGAACTGCAGCACGCCAGGCCTCTCTGTCCATCACCAACTCCTGGAGGTCACTCAGACTCACATTCATCGAGTCAGTGATGCCATCCAGCCATCTCATCCTCTGTCGTCCCCTTCTCCTCTTGCCCCCAATCCCTCCCAGCATCAGAGTCTTCTCCAATGAGTCAACTCTTCGCATGAGGTGGCCAAAATACTGGAGTTTCAGCTTTAGCATCATTCCTTCCAAAGAAATTCCAGGGTTGATCTCCTTCAGAATGGACTGGTTGGATCTCCTTGCAGTCCAAGGGACTCTCAAGAGTCTTCTCCAACACCACAGTTCAAAAGCATCAATTCTTTGGCGCTCAGCCTTCTTCACAGTCCAGCTCTCACATCCATACATGACCACAGGAAAGACCATAGCCTTGACTAGGCGAACCTTTGTTGGCAAAGTGATGTCTCTGCTTTTGAATATGCTATCTAGGTTGGTCATAACTTTCCTTCCAAGGAGTAAGCGTCTTTTAATTTCATGGCTGCAGTCACCATCTGTAGTGATTTTGGAGCCCATAAAAATAAAGTCTGACACTGTTTCCACTGTTTCTCTATCTTTAAGCATACCTGGTATCTAAAGTTAGTTTTTGTTAACCCTTTTTAGTTTCTGCTTTGAATGTGTAGTAGTTCCATTGAGTTTTTCTTCTGCCTCAGTCTAGGAAAGTGATTTATGCCCTAAATAATAATTGTTTGACCTTTCTTTATTTCTGCACTTAATAAAATCCACTGGACATCTTCACTGAACTCAAATAAAATCTTGATATATAGCTTTGATTAAGTTCATGTACATATCATTCTCAGAAGTTACTAGAGGTCATATGACAGTGCCTCTAGAAGCCTTTGGGCAAGTCACATGAATATAAGAGCTCTTCTCTGAGAACAAAATTAAAAGGGATCAAAATAAGTCAGCTCATCTAAGACTAATATTAATAATTTAAAGTCTAGACATTCACACACTAGTGTTCTAAGATCCATAAGGAACTTAACTGGTTTTTCAGTTTAATTCTTTGGCTTGTGGACTTTGTTGAGAAACCAGACAGAAGGAACAAAAAAGATTTCTACCTACTAGTATCTAAGAAACCTGTATAACTAAAGGACATTTTAAAAATTCAAAATATAATTATTGCCTCAACAACACCTGCAATACCATCATGCCAGGTCAGGCTGATTTTTTAAAATTGTAGTATAGTTGACTTATAGTAGTTTGTGATAGTTTCAGATGTGCAGCATGATTCAATATTTCTGCAGATTATATTCCATTATAGGTTATTACAAGATAATGGGTATAATTTCTTACACTTTATGGTATATTCTGTTGCTTATCTCTTATATATAGTAGTTTGTATCTGTTAATCACACACCCCTAATTTGCCCCTCCTGCTTTCCCTCTCCCATTTGGTATCTACAAGTTGGTTCTATATCTGTGAGTCTGTGTTTTGCATAAACATTCATTTGTATTATTTTTTAGATTCCTTATATAGTATTTGGAATATTATCATATAGCATTTGGCTTTCTCTGACATATTTCACTAACCAAAATATTTTCTAGGTCCATCCACATTGCTGCAGATGGCAGTATTTTTTTTTAATATTTTTGTGGCTGGATAATATTGCATTGTGTATATATGTCTCATCTTAATTTGGTCATTTGTTGATGGGCACTTGGGTTGCTTTAAACAGTGGTTTACGCTTGGTTACTGTAAATAGTGCTGTGGATATTGGGGTGCATTTATCTTTTCAAAGTAAAGTTTTGTTTTTCCTTCCCAGATATATACCTAGGAATGGAATTGCTAGATCATAGGGTAATATAGTATTCTTATTTTTAGTTTTTTGAAAAACTTCCACACTGTTTCTCATGTTGGCTACATCAATTTACGTTTCCACCAAGAGTGCAGAAGAGTTTCCCTTTCTCCATATCCTCTCCAACATTTGTTACCTGTAGACTTTTTGATGATAGCCATTCTGACACTGTGAGGTGATACCTCATTATTGTTTCGATTTGCATTTCTCCTGTCTTTATGGAGCATATTTTCCCGTGCCTGTTAGCCATCTGTAAATCTTAGGAAAAATGTCTTTTCAGGTCTTCTGATCATTTTGTGATTGGATTTTTGTTTTTAATTGAGTTGTATGAGCAGTTTGTATATTTTGCACACCCCTTGTTGGTCACATAATTTGCATTTATTTTCCCCAGTTCTGTAGGTTTTTTCCTTTTGTTTATGGGTTCCTTTGCTGTGCAAAAGCTTTTTAAAAAGTTTAGGTCTCATTTGTTTATTTTTGCTTTTATTTCTTTTGCCTTAGTGGCCATGCCAAATTGAAGTCAGATGCAGGGTTCTGCTTAGCCCATGCTAGTTAAGACTTTATCATGTACACACACATCTGTGGATATCACCAGCTGCAGACAAATGAAGAGGTCTGTTCACTCCACATGTTAATTTGATATTCATATACATTTCCCCATATTTTGGAGTTCCCTTGTTTTAATGTTTACACAGGGAGTTTTATGCCAGTTTTCATGTTTATACAGGGAGCATTTAGTATATTGCTTTCCCTAGTGAGTTTGGAATCAAATGAAAAATTTACAGGTACAAAATCTATTAATATCTATTCAGGCATGAAGTTATTTTATTTGTATTGCTGTATCTAGGATATACTTTTATTTGTCAATGAATATTGAACAAAATAGTTGAAACTCAGCAATAGCTTTTGAATAGGTTTTAATTGTGAGTGACTTGTATGCTTGCTAATAATAGTGAGTAAAATTTGTTGTAATTTTACATCTGGAAACAGTTAACCAGTTCATACTGATGCATTGAAATAGTCACCAGAGTAAGCTTAAACTTGCTGGCTATTTTTTGAAACAAAATGTCCTGGTAATAATAGCTATTTGTTATGTGCCCAGAATTATCCTGGAATTTGACATATTACCTTAGTTCTTCAATAGCTCTGTGATTAATATTAAATTCATTTTACTGCAAACTTAGATTGAGAAGGTTAATAACTTCGCTAATGTTACACAGCTAATAAATAACAAAGCCTAATCTATTTTGATTCCAAACCCTGTATTCTCCCCACAGTGCTGGCAATCTACCTGTTTTATTTTTCTATCTGACTCTACAGATGAAACCCATCAGATCAGATCAGATCAGTCGCTCAGTCGTGTCCGACTCTTTGCGACCCCATGAACTGCAGCACGCCAGGCCTCCCTATCCATCACCAGCTCTTGGAGGTCACCCAGACTCACATTCATCGAGTCAGTGATCCCATCCAGCCATCTCATCCTCTGTCGTCCCCTTCTCCTGCCCTCAATCCCTCCCAGCATCAGAGTCTTCTTCAATGAGTCAACTCTTCGCATGAGGTGGCCAAAATACTGGAGTTTCAGCTTGAGCATCATTCCTTCCAAAGAAATCCCAGGTCTGATCTCCTTCAGAATGGACCGGTTGGATCTCCTTGCAGTCCAAGGGACTCTCAAGAGTCTTCTCCAACACTACAGTTCAAAAGCATCAATTCTTCGGCGCTCAGCCTTCTTCACAGTCCAGCTCTCACATCCATACATGACCACAGGAAAGACCATAGCCTTGACTAGGCGAACCTTTGTTGGCAAAGTGATGTCTCTGCTTTTGAATACATTGTATAATATCCAGTAAATTACAGACCTTGTTAGAAAGTTACCAGTTTTCCCACCATTGCTCTTTTTTTCCTTTGTTTCAGGATGTTATTTCTGATCTCGCATTGTGTTTAGTTATTAGTGTCTTCCACTCTCTAGCAGTTCTTCAGTTTTTCCTTTCATGACCTTTGCATGTTTAAAGAGTACTGGTCAGGGTGGTGGGTTTTGTTTTTTTTTGTTTTTTTGTTTTTTATAAAATATCCTATAGTTTGGATTTGTTTGAGGATTTCTCATAATTAGAATTAGGTTTTTGCATTTTTGGCAAAATTACCACAAAAATGCTTTTGTCTTTCTTGGGGCATCATATCAAGAGGTTTATGATAGTATGCTTTACTAGTTATTGGTGCTCTTTACCTTGATGGCTTGGTTAAGTTTGTGAGGTTTCTCCACTTAAAGATACTACCTTTCTGTTTTTAGTTGATAACTGTCTTGTGGGAATTGCTTTGAGATGGCAAATCTTGAAACTTCTCAAATTTTTCACCCGCTAATAATAGCATAGATTCGTGGTTCTTGTCTGCAACATTCATTGCTATATACAGTATTTGCCTAATGGTGATTCTCTGTTTCTCTCTTTTTATTGATACGTATTAATTGGTATTCTGCTGTGAGGAAAAGCAGTCTCATCCCTAACTTTTATTGATTAATTAGATTATTTCTATCAGTAGAGACTCGGATACTATCATTTATTTTGTTGCTCAAATTGTTCTAGCTTTAACTGCTCAGAGCGCCTTCAGGTTGGCTCCCATGTTCTAATATCCCATCACCGTTTCAGCATTTCATTACTTTCTGGCAGCACAAAGTGTTCGAGTCTTATCTTGATTCCCTGTTCCATCCCTGCTGGAGGAGGGGCTTGAGCAGCCCAGTTCTTTGTGCCTGAGGAGACCCAACGATATTGGAGAATAGTGTTTAGAAACAAAGATTTGGGTCCTAAGTGTATATACTGCTACTGAGGTGTCATTGCTCCTAGGCCCTCTCAATGGACAGAGCTAGGAAATATATATACACACATAAATATATGTGTGTATATATATTTATGTGTATATATAAGCTATATTATAAATGAATAACCTAATGATACTGAAAGGGTTGGGAAAAAGACTAACAATATTTGTTACAGTGTTTATTTTAGGTATTTAGAAGATTAAAAGATTTATTCAGTGCATAGATTGGGATGTATTATAACCATTTTTTGAAGCTCTTAGAATGATTGTGATGTGGCTTAATCACATGACAGAGTACTAACCACTAAAAGATCATGGCCATGGTATGTTAGATTTAAAAAGTGGGTGGATTCACTGTAAGCAAGTAATGAAATTAACATTAGTGAACAGCTCTGTTGACACCTGTGAAATACACGAAATAATGTTGATGACAGTGGGAGGTTTCAGGTAGGAGAGTGACATGGGTGCGAATGACCAGCTAATAGAAGTAAGTCATCCTGGATACTGTGTTAATGATATTAGTCTATTATAACCTGGATTTAGATATCAGGATTCTTTGCTTAGTGACAAACTAGTGTTTGGCAGTCTTCAGTATTATGTTAGAAAAAAGGAGAACTCTGTTAAGAATCATAATCTTATTTTAGTTGATCACCTTATATTTTAGGGGTTCTTAAACTGCTGCGTTGGTGTTATTTTTATACATTTGTGTGTTAGGCAGCCCTGGCTGCTATAACAAAATATCCTATTTCTAAATATAGTCATACTGGGGTTAAGACATCATTCAATACATGAACTTTAGGGGAACACATTTCAGTCTGTAGTAATTTGGATGATGTATTTTAATGTTCTTAAATTAAGTATGTAATTCTCTATACAGCAGTTCTTTGTAGAGTGACAGTAAAAACTGTTACTTATTAGAATACCAAAGAAAATGACAAATATAATAAGGTGTGTTCCTCGCTGCGCAGTGGCTGGGTAGAGTACCTTCATATTATAATGTCATGGGATCAGCTCTCATTAGTTAAGTGCTTACTAATAAGTTATAGTGCAGGAGAAACATTTCAGAGTAAAATATATAAAAAGTTTTATTTATTTTAAGGAAAATATTTATAAAGAAGTGTTACAGTGAATGTTATAGTATAATATTAGTATCTGGCATGACATTAAATGGCGTAAGAAGATTCAGTCAGTCCTCCATATCTGTGAGTTCCACATCTGTGGATTCAACCAACCGTGTATTAAAAATACTTGGAAAAAGACCCAGAATGTTCCAAAACACGAAACTTGAATTTGCTGTGTGCTTGCAACTATTTACATAGTACTTACATTGTATTATGTATTATAAGTAATTTCAGAGATGATATGCAAATACACTTTTATATAAAGGACTTGAGCATCTGTAAATTTTGATATGGGGTGGGCGATCCTGTCATCTGAGTTAAATTCACCCATTCCAGTCCATTTTAGTTTGATGATTCCTAAAATGCCAATGTCACACTTGCCATCTCCTGTTTGACCACTTCCAATTTGCCTTGATTCATGGACCGAACATTCCAGGATCCTATGCAGTATTGCTCTTTACAGCATCGGACTTTGCTTCCACAACCAGTCACATCCACACCTGTGTGCTGTTTTTGCTTTGGCTCCCTCCCTTCATTCTTTCTGGAGTTACTTCTCCACTCATCTCCAGTAGCATATTGGGCACCTACAGACCTAGGGAGTTCATCTTTTAGTGTCCTATCTTTTTGCCTTTTCATACTGTTCATGGGGTTCTCAAGTCAAGAATACCGAAGTGATTTGCCATTCTCTTCTCCAGTGGACTACGTTTTGTCAGAACTCTCCACCATGACCCGTCCATCTTGGGTGGCCCTACACAGCAGTTTATTATAGGGGACTTGAATGAAAAAAGTAGGAAGTCAAGAGATACGGAGTAATAGGCAAATTTAGCCTTGGAGTACAAAACAAAGCAGGTCAAAGGCTAACAGTTTTGCCAAGAAAACGCACTGGTCATAGCAAACACTCTCTTCCAACAACACAAGAGAAGACTCTAAACATGGATATTACCAGACAGTCAATACAGAAATCAGATTGATTATATTCTGTGCAGCCAAAGATGGAGAAGCTCTATACAGTCAGCAAAAACAAGACCAGGAGCTGACTGGCTCAGATCCTGCACTCCTTATTTGCCAAATTCAGACTTAAATTGAAGAAAGTGGGGAAAACCACTAGACCATTCAGGTATGATCTAAATCAAATCTCTTATGATTATTCAGTGGAAGTGAAAAATCTGTTCAAGGGACTAGATCTGATAGAGTGCCTGAAAAACTGTGGACGGAGGTTCGTTACATTGTACATAAGGCAGTGATCAAGACCATCCCCAAGAAAAAGAAATGCAAAAAGGCAAAATGATTGTCTGAGGTGGCCTTACAAATACCTGAGGGAAAAAAAGATGCAAAAGGCAAAGGAGAAGAGAAAAGACATACCCATTTGAATGCAGAGTTCCAAAGACTAGCAAGGAAAGAGAAGAAAACCTTCCTCAGTGATTAGTGCAAAGAAATGGAGGAAAACAATAGAATGGGAAAGACTAGAGATCTCTTCAAGAAAATTAGAAGATACCAAGGGAATATTTCATGCAAAGATAGGCTCAATAAAGGACAGAAATTGTATGGACATAACAGAAGATATGGAGAAGGCAATGGCACCCCACTCCAGTCCTGCCTGGAAAATCCCATGGACAGAGGAGCCTGGTAGGCTACAGTCCATGGGGTCACTGAGGGTCAGACACGACTGAGCGACTTCACTTTCACTTTTCACTTTCATGCACTGGAGAAGGAAATGGCAACCCACTCCATTGTTCTTGCTTGGAGAATCCCAGGGACAGGGGAGCCTGGTGGGCTGCCATCTATGGGGTCACACAGAGTCAGACACGACTGAAGTGACTTAGCAGCAGAAGCAGCAACAGAAGATATTAAGAAAAGATTGCAAGAATACACAGAACTATACAAAAACGATCTTCATGACCCAGATAATCACAATGGTGTGATCACTCAACTAGAGCCAGACATCCTGGAATGTAAAGTCAAGTGGACCTTAGGAAGCATCACTACAAACAAAGCTAGTGGAGGTGATGGAATTCCAGTTGAGCTATTTCAAATCCTAACATATGATGCTGTGAAAGTGCTGCACTCAGTATGCCAGCAAATTTGGAAAACTCAGCAATGACCACAGGACTGGAAAAGGTTATTTTTCATTCCAATCCCAAAGAAAGACAATGCCAAAAAATGTTCAAACTACCATACAACTGCACTCATCTCGCATGCTAGTAAAGTAATGCTCAAAATTCTCCAAGCCAGGCTTCATCAACAGTATGTGAACCATGAACTTCGAGATGTTCAGACTGGATTTAGAAAAGGCAGAGGAAGCAGAGATCAAATTACGAACACTTGCTGGATCATCAAAAAAGCAAGAGAGTTCCAGGAAACCATCTATTTCTGGTTTATTGACTATGCCAAAGCCTTTGACTGTGTGAATCACAACAAACTGTGGAAAATTCTGAAAGAGATGGGAATACCAGACCACCTGACCCGCCTCCTGATAAATATGTGTGCAGGTCAGGAAGCAACAGTTAAGTGGACATGGAACAACAGATCAGTTCCAAATTAGGAAAGGAGTACATCAAGGCTGTATATTATCACCCTGCTTATTTAACTTATATGCAGAATAAATCATGAGAAATGCTGGACTGGATGAAGCACAAGCTGGAATCATGAAAGTGAAAGAGGAGAGTGAAAAAGTTAGCTTAAAACTCAACATTCAGAAAACTAATATCATGGCAGCTGTTTCCATCATTACATGGCAAATAGATGGGAAAACAATGCAAACAGTGAGAGACTTTGTATTTTTGGGCTCCAAAATCAGTGCAGATGGTGAGTGCAGCCATGAAATTAAAAGACACTTGCGCCTTGGAAGAAAAGTTATGACCAACCTAAAGAGCAGTGTAAACAGCAGAGCCATTAATTTGCCAACAAAGGTCCATCTAGTCAAAGCTATGGTTTTTCCAGTAATCTATATGGATGTGAGAGTTGGACTATAAGGAAAACGGAGTACCAAAGAATTGATACTTTTGAATTGTGATGTTGGAGAAGACTCTGAGAGTCCCTTGGACTGCAAGGAGGTCCAACCAGTCCATCCTAAAGGAAATCGGTCCTGAATTTTCATTGGAAGCACTGATGCTGAAGCTGAAACTCCAGTACTTTGGCCACTTGATGCGAAGAGCTGACTCATTGGAAAAGATCTGATGCTGGGAAAGGTTGGAGTCAGGAGGAGAAGGGGATGACAGGATGAGATGGTTGGAAGGCATCTCCAACTCGATGAACATGAGTTAATAGAAAAGGAAGCCTTGCATACTGCAGTCCTTGGGGTGGCAAAGAGTCGGACATGACTGAGCAACTGAACTGAACTGGGGAATCCTGTAACCAAATCTCTGCAGATACTGAGGGCCAACTGCTTGTAAATTTTAACTAGTTGTATTTATATTTTCCTTCATGTGTATTATGGGAAGTCTACTGGAAGTAGTGCACACAAGTAGTTTTATTATTTTGGGTTCAGATGGATCAGGTGGGGTATTAATAGCTGAATCTTGGTGAATAAGGGAGGCTACAATGATTATAGAACCTGAAAAAGTAGAAAGGTTCTCTTCTAAGGAGATAAACCCAGCCCATAAATAGGAAGTGAATAAGGTTCTAAGTAGAAACGTATTAGGGCAAACTAAACATAGAAAAATGTGAGTTTGTTAGGTACCTATTTTTAATGTGGCACCAGAGAGGTTTTATGTGGGCCAAAAAAAAAAAAGGCAGTAAAGTTGGTCAAACACTTTAGTGAAGAGAAAATTTAAATCCAGGAAACCACCATTTACATGTTCCTCCTTTTTTTTTTTTTTTGCCTATGGTGGTTTGGAAAAATCTATCCTACTTGGGATCATCATAGTAGTAGTTTTTAATTCCCAGGTTAAGAAGTACTAGATAATAGAAGGGGGATACAAGTTCATAGAGCTGATGCTCTCTAGCTTTCTTCTTTATCCACCCATGTTCCTAGAAATATTGGAGACATACTAGCACCTGGTGTGAAAATTTGGAATTGTCAAAGAACTGTGAAAAGTCAAGAATTTTATCTAAGGTAGATTGCCATAGTTTCACAAATGCTGGCCAAAGAAGTGAAACTCCTGGGTCAGAGATAACAGACTCTGTTACTTTTATAGCACAACACACAACATGAGCTTCAAGTTCATGGTGGTTCCCTTTGCTTCTCAAGTATCACAAAGGTTATGTGAATGGTCCAAGTGAATCCTGAACTCATAATAAGTTATATCACAGCTTAGGAACCCAAGCTTCAGTTCAGTTCAGTCGCTCAGTCGTATCCTACTCTTTGCGACCCCATGAATCGCAGCACGCCAGGCCTCCCTGTCCATCACAAACTCCTGGAGTTCACTCAGACTCAAGTCCATCGAGTCATTGATGCCATCCAGCCATCTCATCCTCTGTCGTCCCCTTCTCCTCCTGCCCCCCATCCCTCCCAGCATCAGAGTCTTTTCCAATGAGTCAAGGGACTCCTAATCTTAAATCCCATGAATAGAGGAGCCTAGCGGGCTACAGTCCACAGAGTCGCAGAATAGTGGGACACAACTTAGTAACTAAACAACAACAAACAACAGCAGTATTTTGTAATAGTGGGCAAGCATATCTGCCTGACCTTTGCTCCATAGAGAGCCATTGCTTTGAAGAGAGACATCATCTCTGTACTTCAAGGCTGTTTCGTATAAACTTCTTTGAAAGGATGAAGGCAGTCTGGGTCTCTTTTAAAACTGTAAATACAAGGACCCATGGAAAATTACCTCTAACAGGAAGTGATGAGTATGAAAAGTCCTTGAGCTCTAAATGTTCTTGGCTGTTCTACTCTCCTCTAGTTTTACCAGCTTTAAATCAGGAGTTGGCAAGCTTTTTCTGTAAAGAGGCAGATATTAAATATTTTAGACTTTGTTAGCCATATGATTTCATCATAACGACTCAACCTGTTATAGCAGGAAAGCAGCCATAAATTGTATAATATGTAAATGCATAAACCTGGTTATGCTGCAGTAAGACTTTATGGATATTGAAATTTGAATTTCATGTAATTTTCATGCATCACAAATATTTTTTCAACCATTTGAAAATGTAATACCCATTCTTAGATTGTAGGTCATACAAAGATGGTGGTAGGCTGACTTTGGCCTACATGCCATAGTTTGCCAACTGGTTTTATAAGATGAATTTCTAGAATATAATAGTTTGCATACAGTAGTCTTGCATGTAAGAGATCATAATTAACATTTTATAGCAATTGATAGTTCTAAATTGTTGTCTCATAAATTGTTCCCAGTTTAGCCTTAGAGTAAATCTGCAAGATAAGCATTGTTATCTTCATGTTATGATGAGGAAACTAATGCATAAAGAAGGTAGATGACATACCCAAATTCATAAACTAGTTAAGTGACAGAGCCAAGACTGATTTTATTTTGTAATCTTTCCCCCATAATATGGTACAGTTTATGAAAGAGTATCATACCACTATATCTTTAATACTCATTTGTTGCCAGAATGTTTAGTTCAGTCCTATATAAATTATAATAATGGATGCTTATTTCTAATTTTATTTATTACTATCTTCTGCTGTCTAGCTATTTTAATATTTGATAATTTGTACTTTGGGAAAAAACTAGACATAGGATGTGAAAGCATTTATTACAACATTTGGTAAAGATTTGGCAGTTCAACCATATGGTCTTTTATATATTATAATTTTTTCCCACATTTTCAGATAATAGTTCATTTTATTTTCAGATGTATACAACGAAACTAAACAATAAAGAGGAGCTTCACTGGTGACTCAGTGGTAAAGAATCCACCTGCCAATGAAGAAGATGTGGGTTCGAAGATCCCCTAGAGAGGGAAGTGGCAACCCACTCCAGTATTCTTGCTTGGGAAATCCCATGGACTTAGGAGCCTAGTGGGTTACAGTCTATGGGGTCACAAAAGAGTGGACATAACTTAGCAACTAAACAACAACAAACAATAAATAACTTTTTTCCCCCTCCTAAATCATTTGTGTTCATGCTGAACTAATGTTTTATATGGTAAATTTTATCCAAATTTAACATTTTCTCTAATAATGTACTTTTTGGATTGCTTCCTTATCAGGTGGTTGAAGATTATGCTGGAAGATGGCAGGTCCCTTTGCCACAGCTTCAGGTTCTTCAGACGGCACTTTGTTGTTTTACATCAGCCAGTGCATCATTCCCAGATGAATGTGAGCACGTACAATATGTTTTGAGTAGCCTTGCTTTGTAAGTACTCTTTACTTCTCATCAAAGTATTTTTTTGATCTGAGAATTGGTTTTTTATTTTTTATTTTTTTTGCAGACAGAACCTTTCTTAAAGTCTTCCCTCAAAAAGAAAATTCCATTTCTTCATGTAAGGGTTTAGATTTAATTTTGAACATTTAGCCATAATTTTACTTTTAGCTTTAGAGTTAAATGGAATAGTTATAAGGATTTTTAGTATTTTGGCCACCTCATGCGAAGAGTTGACTCATTGGAGAAGACTCTGATGCTGGGAGGGATTGGGGGCAGGAGGAGAAGGGGACAACAGAGGATGAGATGGCTGGATGGCATCACTGACTCGATGAATGTGAGTCTGAGTGACCTCCGGGAGTTGGTGATAGACAGGGAGGCCTGGCGTGCTGTGGTTCATGGGGTCGCAAAGAGTCGGACACGACTGAGCGACTGATCTGATCTGATCTGATTAGAACTTTCCTTTCCTTTTTAATTCTCCAGAGTCTCTTGGCAAACTTTAATTGTAAGTGCCAGTAGCAGTTGAGGCCGTCATAGTTAGCAGAGGGAATTTAGGTCAGAAAGAGGTTAGGAAACTTTGGTTTTTAAAAACACTTGTAAAGGACTTTGAGTTAAAGATCACAAACTGAGCACTTGTATTTATCCTTTTTGCCCTCCTAGATCCTACTAAAGTAGTAAAGAAGTAAAAGAGGGAAATACAGTGAAAAGAAAATAGAGAAGAGTCATCAGTGAATGAAAAGATTTCAGCAGTTTTCTTGGGAAAGAAAATAGAGGAGTGGTCTTTGAAAGATGGCAGAGCAAGTCACCACTTAATTTTTTTAATTATTTTTGGCTCCTTAAATTAGACTCATATCACATTAGTGGGTTGTGAATTCATTTATCAGCATTGCAAAATACAACAGAAAATATCAGTGTGTCTCATAGGAAAAGTATTATTTTGTGCAACTCGTTGTTTTGTATATTTACTTTTATGTATGTGTATACTTTATTATTTGTAAAACATTTTTTTGAAACTGTGGGTAGCTTATAAAACAAAATTATCCTAGCCTTATAAGATGGGAGGAAGACTATCTGTCATGCCTCCCCCTTGGAATCCTAGGGAGGTATAGACTTTGAATATGCAAGGCATGAAATAGAGAGTAGGGAATGAGATACTTTGGGAGAATACAGATAAAGGAATTAATTGCAGTTTTTCCATTCAGGTTACTCACCAGACCTTAGGGCCTGTCAGGTGGGGAAACAGCATTGATATTTTCTTTTTTTCTCTAAAGAAATTAAATGATTTTGGAGCAGTGACCTTTATATTCTGGCAATTAAAGGTTTTTCTTTGCGACAGCTACCTCATCACTTAATTACCCTAAAGAAAAAACTTATCAGTCACCAAACTCTAAACATGCTCATAGGGTTCCCAATTAATCCTTAGATATTAATAGATTTTCAAAAATTATCAGACATTTGGGGGATGACTTCATCATGGAAAAAACACAATGACAACAAACTAAAAAAATTCTGGGAGAAATACTGTTAATGTTGAAAACAAAAAAATTAGAGGGGAAATATAAAATCTGTAATTTGCCTTTTCAGAGAGAGTTGAGATTTGTCGGACATTAAAACAGCAACATATCATGCTGTGTGAAAGGAATAATGAGATACCAAAAATAAGTTTGTGGAAATTAAGAAAATATGATGGTTAAAATTTAGAATTATCTAGGGAGTTGGAAAGTTGAATAATCCAGAATGTAAAACAAAACCAAAATTAAGGAATGTATCAGAAAAAAACTGATGCAGTGACCTCATGTAGGAGGTTCATTATTTAACTGGTTGGAGTTCCAGAAAAACAATTTGCAGAATATATGTTGGAGGAAATTTTCAGAGATACAATAAAAGAATTTCCCAGAAACAAGTTTAAACTTCCAGATTGAAAGAGCCCAAGAAGTGCTTAGCACATTGACTAGAAAAAAATATTCAGATAAATACATCATTTTACAACTTGAAAATACCAAGAATGAAAAAACAGATTTGAATACCTTCTAGAGAGAAAAAACTAGGTCACCTAAAAAGAAACGAATATCAGATTGGTATCAATTTTCATAGAGCCAACAGTGGGTGGTAGAAAATAATAAATCAGTGTCTCTACAGTTTTAATGAGGACTTACTTTCAGTGTAGAATTTTATACTCATCCAAACTGTCAGTGAAGTATGAGAGTAGAAACAGTATTTCCAGGCATGTAAGGACCTGGGAGATTGATTTGTCCACATTTTCTTTCTTAAGTTATTAGAGAATGTGCTCCAGAAAAATGGGTTATAATATAAAAAGATCATATGACAGTGGATCTAGAAAACAGTATTTTTTTACTTAAGATAGAGAGGAGAAAAGTTCCAGGGTCACTGTGGATTAGTAGTTCTTACAGATATGTCACTTCAAGAGGGAAGTATTCAGTAAGAGATTTGAAACTAACCTTGAGATCATATGACAGTGGATCTAGAAAACAGTATTTTTTACTTAAGATAGGAGAGAAGTTCCAGGGTCACTGCCGAATAGTAGGTCTTACAGATATGTCACTTCAAGAGCAAAGTATTCAGTAGGAGATTTGAAAGTAACCTTGAGATTTTGGAACCATTTAAGGTAATTATATAAGTAGACAAGGTAAAGGAAATAAAGCACTTAGATACTCCAGGAAAATTAAAAATAATCGGAATAGGAAAAGGATAGAGTGATAACTCACTTACTTAAATATGCACTGAATGTTATTTATATAAATATTATTTATATATTCTTCATATACATGATGCTTAGGGTACTTCCCAGGTGGCCCTAGTGGGAAGGAACCCACCTGCCAATGCAGGAGACGTAATGGGCGTGGGTTCAGTCCCTGAGTTGGGAAGACCCCCTGGAGAATGGCATGGTAACCCACTCCAGTGTTCTTGCCCAGAGAATGCCATGGACAGAGGAGCCTGGAAGGTAGTGGTCCTTAGGGTCGCAAAGAGTCAGATATGACTGAAGTGACTTAGTGCACACATACACACACATGATGCTTATTGACTTTACGCTTATAAAAGCACAAATAGTTACAGAACAGAGGAAAATTATTAGCCTTTCAGTGTAAGGCTATTTAGTGGAAATTGTGAGTTGAAAATGAAGGACAAGGGCACTAATCAGATCAGATCAGATCAGTCGCTCAGTTGTGTCCGACTCTTTGCGACCCCATGAACCGCAGCACACCAGGCCTCCTTGTCCATCTCCAACTCCCGGAGGTCACCCAGACTTACATCCATCGAGTCAGTGATGCCATCCAGCCATCTCATCCTCTGTCGTCCCCTTCTCCTCCTGTCCCCAATCCCTCCCAGCATCAGAGTCTTCTCCAATGAGTCAACTCTTCGCATGAGATGGCCAAAATACTGGAGTTTCAGCCTTAGCATCATTCCTTTCAAAGAAATCCCAGGGCTGATCTCCTCCAGAATGGACCGGTTGGATCTCCCTGCAGTCCAAGGGACTCTCAAGAGTCTTCTCCAACACCACAGTTCAAAAGCATCAATTCTTCGGCGCTCAGCCTTCTTCACAGTCCAGCTCTCACATCCATATATGACCACAGGATAGCCTTCCTTTATTTTGTATTTTACAAAATAGAGTTTCATTAGTACAGGAAACCATAAATAAAAGTGTAAGTAAAGTTACAAAGATAAATAATAGAGGAATAATAATGAGTAACTCTTGGGAGGATGAAATTGGTTGTGTGAGGAGTTAAATTCTTTTTTATCATAGTAAGAAGTTAAGAGAGAATAGTTAAAATTGGTAAATCAAGAAATACTAGCAAAGCTTATTGTCAGTAACTATTAAAAATACTGAAGTTGTTAATTCTGGGGCATTGGCAGTAAGAGACAGGGTTGAAGCGTTTCTGTACACTTAGCATTTTTAAATCTCAAAGATGTGTAGATTTCATATATACGAACTTTGTTTTTTTGATTTATATATATGATATCAGATCAGATCAGATCAGTCGCTCAGTCGTGTCCGACTCTTTGCGACCCCATGAACCGCAGCACGCCAGGCCTTCCTATCCATCACCAGCTCCCGGAGGTCACTCAGACTCACACCCATCAAGTCAGTGACGCCATCCAGCCATCTCATCCTCTGTCGTCCCCTTCTCCTCGTGCCCTCAATCCCTCCCAGCATCAGAGTCTTCTCCAATGAGTCAACTCTTCGCATGAGGTGGCCAAAATACTGGAGTTTCAGCTTTAGCATCATTCCTTCTAAAGAAATTCCAGGATTGATCTCCTTCAGAATGGACTGGTTGGGTCTTCTTGCAGTCCAAGGGACTCTCAAGAGTCTTCTCCAACACCACAGTTCAAAAGCATCAATTCTTCGGCGCTCAGCCTTCTTCACAGTCCAGCTCTCACATCCATACATGACTACAGGAAAGACCATAGCCTTGACTAGGCGAACCTTTGTTGGCAAAGTTATGTCTCTGCTTTTGAATATGCTATCTAGGTTGGTCATAACTTTCCTTCCAAGGAGTAAACGTCTTTTAATTTCATGGCTACAGTCACCATCTGCAGTGATTTTGGAGCCCAGAAAAATAAAGTCTGACACTGTTTCCACTGTTTCCCCATCTATTTCCCATGTAGTGATGGGACCAGATGCCATGATCTTCGTTTTCTGAATGTTGAGCTTTAAGCCAACCTTTTCACTCTCCACTTTCACTTTCATCAAGAGGCTTTTTAGCCCCTCCTCACTTTCTGCCATAAGAGTGGTGTCATCTGCATATCTGAGGTTATTGATATTTCTCCCAGCAATCTGGATTCCAACTTGTGTTTCTTCCAGTCCAGCATTTCTCATGATGTATTTCTGCGTATAAGTTAAATAAACATGGTGACAATATGCAGCCTTGACGTACTCCTTTTCCTATTTGGAACCAGTCTGTTGTTCCATGACCAGTTCTAACTGTTGCTTCCTGACTTGCATACAGATTTCTCAAGAGGCAGATCAGGTGGTCTGGTATTCCCATCTCTTTCAGAATTTTCCATAGTTTATTGTGATCTACACAATCAAAGGCTTTGGCATAGTCAATAAAGCAGAAATGGATGTTTTTCTGGAACTCTCTTGCTTTTTCGATGATCCAGCGGATGTTGGCAATTTGATCTCTGGTTCCTCTGCCTTTTCTAAAACCAGCTTGAACATCAGGAAGTTCACGGTTCACATATTGCTGAAACCTGGCTTGAAGAATTTTGAGCATTACTTTACTAGCGTGTGAGATGAGTGCAATTGTTCGGTAGTTTGAGCATTCTTTGGCATTGCCTTTCTTTGGGATTGGGATGAAAACTGACCTTTTCCAATCTTGTGGCCACTGCTGAGTTTTCCAAATTTGCTGGCATATTGAGTGCAGCATTTTCACAGCATCATCATTCAGGATTTGGAATAGCTCCACTGGAATTCCATCACCTCCACTAGCTTTGTTCGTAGTGATGCTTTCTAAGGCCCACTTGACTTCACATTCCAAGATGTCTGGCTCTAGGTCAGTGATCACACCATCATGATTATCTGGGTCGTGAAGCTCTTTCTTGTACAGTTCTTCTGTGTATTCTTGCCACCTCTTCTTAATATCTTCTGCTTCTGTTAGGTCCACACCATTTCTGTCCTTTATCGTGCTCATCTTTGCATGAAATGTTCCTTTGGTATCTCTGATTTTCTTGAAGAGATCCCTAGTCTTTCCCATTCTGTTGTTTTCCTCTATTTCTTTGCATTGATCGCTGAAGACGGCTTTCTTATCTCTTCTTGCTATTCTTTGGAACTCTGCATTCAGATGTTTATATCTGTCCTTTTCTCCTTTGCTTTTCGCTTCTCTTCTTTTCACAGCTATTTGTAAGGCCTCCCCAGACAGCCATTTTGCTTTTTTGCATTTGTTTTCCATGGGGATGGTCTTGATCCCTGTCTCCTCTACAATGTCATGAACCTCATTCCATAGTTCATCAGGCACTCTATCTATCAGATCTAGGCCCTTAAATCTATTTCTCACTTCCACTGTATAATCATAAGGGATTTGATTTAGGTCATACCTGAATGGTCTAGTAGTTTTCCCTACTTTCTTCAATTTCAGTCTGAATTTGGCAATAAGGAGTTCATGGTCTGAGCCACAGTCAGCTCCTGGTCTTGTTTTTGCTGATTGTATAGAGCTTCTCCATCTTTGGCTGCAAAGAATATAATCGATCTGATTTCGGTGTTGACCATCTGGTGATGTCCATGTATAGAGTCTTCTCTTGTGTTGTTGGAAGAGGGTATTTGCTATGACCAGTGCATTTTCTTGGCAAAACTCTGTTAGTCTTTGCCCTCCTTCATTCCGTGTTCCAAGGCCAAATTTGCCTGTTACTCCAGGTGTTTCTTGAGTTCCTACTTTTGCATTCCAGTCCCCTATAATGAAAAGGACATCTTTTTTGGCTGTTAGTTCTAAAAGGTCTTGTAGGTCTTCATAGGACATTTTAAAGAGAGCATGTATATTATGCTTCTTTAAAAGTTTATATGTATTTAAAGTCATAGGAGCTATGTGAAGTGATTATATTAACTGGCTTAATTATGATTACTGTTGTATGCTTTAAATATATACAATTTCTATTTGTCAGTTTTACCCTGCTGCTGCTGCTGCTAAGTCACTTCAGTCGTGTCCAACTCTGTGCGACCCCATAGATGGCAGCCCACCAGGCTCCCCTATCCCTGGGATCCTCCAGCCAAGAACACTGGAGTGGGTTGCCATTTCCTTCTTCAGTGCATGAAAGTGAAAAGTGAAAGTGAAGTCGCTCAGTCGTGTCCGACTCTTGGCGACCCCATGGACTGCAGCCTACCAGGCTCCTCTGTCCATGGGGTTTTCCAGGCAAGAGTACTGGAGTGGGGTGCCATTGCCTTCTCCTCAGTTTTACCCTAGTAAAGGTGAAAAAAAAAAATTGTAGGTAGGAAGAAGAGTTTAGAGTATGATGTTATGTAGACTTCTAAGAGCATAGCAGTTATAAAAGTGTGTGTGTGTATAACTTAATAATGTTTATTTTTTGTGATACCTAAATGGATATGGGAAATATTAGGACTTCTTGATTATAACTGACAAATCCTTACCCAGGCTAGTTTAAACAAAGTAAGAAGGGTGTGGAGGAATTTGTTAGATGACTAAACCATGGGAAAGCAAGGACTAGAACTAGTTTCAGGATTTTTTGAATTCAGAGAATAAAATATCTAGAATTGGTCAGTTTCCATCACTCCTTTTTTGGCTTCATTCTCTTGGGCTGCTGACAGTTCTGGGATTAAGTTACTTTAACCAAAGGAAAAGAAACCGTCTGCTCCCACTTCTATTTCCCAAAACATTTTGGGAACTCAGGCCTGGCTGAGGTTGTCTGTTGCTTGAAGTAATCACTGTGTTGAGGAGAGTGTGATAAGAGTTTTGCCTGTCTGATGGTAAGCACACCTCATAGCTAGGGGAAAAAGTGGAAAGGAGGATACTACATTGGCTACCACGTGAGGACCATAGATTTGTTGGAAGGTAAGGAGTTTACTCAAGAAGTGAATGAGGTAGTGAGATAGAGAGCTGGCTAGGTAGGTAGACAAAAATAATGGATGTCATTTCAAAAAATATTTGTATATGATACTTTGCGGAGAAGGCAATGGCAAGCCACTCCAGTACTCTTGCCTGGAGAATCCCATGGATGGAGGAGCCTGGTAGGCTGCAGTCCATGGGGTTGCTACGAGTCAGACGCGAATGAGCGACTTCACTTTCACTTTTCACTTTCACACAATGGAGAAGGAGATGGCAACCCACTCCAGTGTTCTTGCCTGGAGAATCCCAGGGAGGGCAGAGCTGGTTGGGCTGCCGTCTATGGGGTCGCACAGAGTCGGACACGACTGAAGTGACTTAGCATAGCATAGCATGATACTTTAAAGGTACCAAAACATTTTCAATTATTCTCTGCTGATTTCTGAAGAGAAGAAAATAAATACTGAAAGAAATAGATTAATTTTAAATAAGAAGTACTATTCTTGATTCAGTGTTTATTTGGATTATTTCTCCCAATTTGGATTATTTCACTTTCATCTATACAATATTTCACTTTTTTATTGTAATGTGCAAATGTTTTTAAAGTTTTCAAAAGTACTTAAACAGGTTTTTAAAGTCATTTGTTGACTTTTTATTCCTTGCTAGCTTTTTTTAACTACTGCACATGAAAAGAATAATGTATTAAGCAAAAGTAAATTGTATCTAAGATGGACAGTGCTAGGCAAAAGAAAGTAAATTATCTTAGTGATTTGTTAAATAGTAATGTTTCATATAGGGGAAAGTTTCTGCATTATTTGAATTTACTTTAGCAGAAAAGATAATTGTATTTTTAATACCAGGAAAAAAAAAAGAGAAATAACCACATGGTGGTACCATTAAAGAATAGTGAGTCTGTAACAGTGTTCTATTTTATTGGAATATTTGAGCCAGAAAACTATTCTAACAATTATTCTTAAATTATTCATTCATTCCTTCTGTAAATCTCTGTGCTTCATTTTAAGAGATAAAATAGAAAATAAGAGGTGAAGTCTTGTTTTAAAGATCTTACAGACTTACTACATAAGCAACTCCAGTAGCATATATTATAAGTATAAAAGAATTACATGGTATAGTGAGAGAATATAACAGGGGACCTGACCTGGTCTGGGAGGTCAGGGAAAATATGCTTGGTGAACTAATACTTTAGCTAAATTTTAAAGGAATGATGGGAGTACATTAGATAGAGAAGCAAAAGAAACTTCCAGGAATGGCAAACAGAATGTTCAAGGTGCTTGGACAGGATGTCAGGATATTAATGTATTTCACTATAACTCATATTTGTTTGTAGAATTATTTATGATATATATCATGTATTTTCAAAGTTTTATTGACTTAACAAAACATGTATAGGCAAGCTAATGTAGTAGTATCTATAACATGTTTTATGCCAATATATATTATATATATATAAAATATGTTAAAATCACTATATTCTCTGGTAGTATTGTCCTGGTTCACTTTCATAAAAACCAATACACACTTTGTAAATTAATACATATGTGAAGATCTACCTTCTATAGGCTGGGAGATTCTAAAAACTATAATTTTTCTAAGATGTTCTTTATAGAGAAGAAACTGGATTCTGTTTTTGGATTCTTACCTGAGTGTTTTTAAAATTCTATAGAAATGAATAGTCATGTAGGGAATTTTCTTAAATGGACTAATTATAATTTTTATCTGGGTTGACTTTCCTTGTAAGCTGTATTTTCTAAAGAAATGAAAATTTTGCCATGTGTGTACATATGTGTTGGCACTAAAAAGGACCTCAAATTAATTCCTTTTTATAGATAAGAAAACTGAGACCTGAGAAGTTTGGGGATTTTTGCACATCTAAGCTAATTAAATTCTGTTTATTTTTTCCTATCGTTTTCTTGTTTTAGATCAGTTAAATACTGATTTCTAAGTTTTCCAAGTAGAACAAAGCCAAACACCTTTAACTAAGTGGGCCTTCAGACAGACAATGTAAACTTTATCAGTTTTATATAAAAGCAAACTTTAATGTTGCCTTTCTAGTCTCTTTTCTCTGGGCAGAAAGTAAATGTTCATAATTTCAGCTTTCCAGGTAGGGTTCAGTAATGGAAGTAATAATTTGCTTGGTAGCCATTAGGTCTAAAAGGACCCACATGACCTACTGTAGGCAAGAACTAGTTCAGCTAGCAGCATTTAGTATATACATCGGCAAACATTAAAAGTATATATGCCAATTTGCATAGGGAGAGAAGACCAAAGGGCCTTCTTTTTCATGAGACTAAGTGGGTATACTGTGCCTCTTAATATGAGTGGCTAGACTCATGAGGAGAAGGCAATGGCACCCCACTTCAGTACTCTTGCCTGGAAAATCCCATGGACAGAGGAGCCTGGTAGGCTGCAGTCCATGGGGTCGCTAAGAGTCAGGCACAACTGAGCGACTTCACTTTCACTTTTCCCTTTCACGCATTGTAGAAGGAAATGGCAACCCACTCCAGTGTTCTTGCCTGGAGAATCCCAGGGACAGCAGAGCCTGGTGGGCTGCTATCTATGGGGTCGCACAGAGTCGGACACCGACTGAAGTGACTTAGCAGCAGCAGCAGACTGTCATGGGCCACACATATAATGAGAGATCAGTGACCATTTCTGATGATGTTGCTGTATTGTACCATACTTCAAACATAGGTTTGAGCCTAACTTCAGTCTCTACAGTGTTAAACCATGTTTTATTTTTATCCATTTATGACTTACGGCCAGGTTTCAACTAATTTAGGGGATAGCCTAGAAATCAAAGGAAGAAAGGCTAATTCTAAAGGACTTTTTTTTTGGGGGGTGATGGTAGGCCCCACAAATGGAGAAGGGAATGGCAACCAAATCCAGTATTCTTGCCTGGAGAATCCCATGGACAGAGGAGCCTGGTGGGCTACAGTCCATTGGGTCACAAAGAATCAGACACGACTGAGTGACTAAACAACAACAAAGGCTCCATTAAAGCTGTTAGTTTTGTAGGTCTCAGTCAGTATATCCTTTCTCTACAATATGTAACACTTCTATTACTTCTTGACTCTTCAACTATTTTGAACCTTCTCCAATTTTGTATTCATTATCTTTATTAATCATTTATGGCAGGTGAACTTTATTTATTTTATAGAGAAATGAAGCTTGTCTAGCCTTCTATTTCTTTATTTTCTCTCTCTAAGGAAGAAATCCCTTTTGAGCTCACTGAGGGTCTTAATTAAATTCCCTTACTAAATTCTCTCAACATTGTATTTTCTTTGCTATTACATTAGAATATTTTGTTGTCAGGATTTGTCATGTTTAAAGTCAAATTAGAAAAACCTATATGCATTTACTTACATTGGCCATGTTTAAATGTTCAGCATTTCATTTGGTGCTATATGTGGACTGGCATCTTTTTTCCTTGTAATTTTGATTTTTATTACTCCTTTTGTTAATTTTGGAGTGAAGTCATTGAGACTGTAGTCATCTTAAAGGCAAAAAGATATAGGGATTATTAACTGGTATATTTTGGCAGAGGTGAAGTGATCAGATGACATCCTCTATTCTCACCTATAGTACCTATTAATATCTGGAAGGATGAATGTGTGTAGTTTTAAAAATGGTATTTATTTTTTTCTAACTAAAGGAAGGAAAGCTTGATAATTCTTTTTATTTCCTTCCCATAGTAGCTTTGGTTGACAGAACTAGATTATATCATTGTACTGTCGGCTTACACTGTGGAATGAAGTCAGAAGAAAAAACAAATAAGAAATACATCTTTGGTTGTTGAAAATTTGACAAAATTTTGCTCATTGCTCCTAATACAGAAATTGTAAACTCCCTCAGATGTACCCAAATACATAAAGCACATATTAATAGACCTAAAGGGAGAAACAGGCAAGCAATACAATAGTAAAGGACTTTAATTAATTGGTGGATCATCCAGACAAAATCAATAAGGTAGCATTGGCTTTGAATGACACTTTAGACCAGATATACTTAACAGACATACAGAATATTCTATCTAAAAGCAATAGAATACACATTCTTCTCAAATGCATGGGATAGATAGATCATATGTTAGTCCATAAAACAAGTCTTAAAACATTTAGAAAAATGAAATCATATCAAGCATCTTTTCTAACTACAATGATATGAAAGTAGAAGTCAATTACAAGAAGAAAATTGGAAAATTCACAAATATGTGGAGATTAAACAACAAGCTACTGACAGTCAAAGAACAAATCAAAGAAAAATTAAAAAGTACTGAGAAAAGTGAAAATAGAAATACAGCATATCAAAACTTATTGAGGTATATGGCAGGAGTTCTCAGGGGAAAGTTCATAGCAATAAATATTTACATCAAGGGGAAAAAAAAGATCTCAGAAAGTGTTGCCTCACTTTATATTCCTAGGAATAAGAACAAGAACAACAAATGAAGCCCAAAGTCAGTAGAAGGGAACATGTAACTAAAGATGAGTGGAACTAAATGAAATAGAAACTCAAAACATTGATGAAACTAAGAGCTGGTTCTTGGGGAAGATAAAATTGACAAACTTTCAAGTAGATTCACCGAGAAAAAAAAGAGAGGACTCAGAGTCAGAAACGAAAGAGGAGTTGTAATAGCCAATTCCACAGAAATGAAAAGGATCATCGGAGACTACAGTTGTCTCACTGCATCCGTGGGAGCATGGTTCCAGGATTTCCCCAGAGATACCAAAATCCACAGATGCTCAAGTCCTTTATATAAAATAACATGGTATCTGCAATCATCTCTAGATTACTTATATAGTACAATGTAAATGCTATGTAGATCATTGTAAATACAGAGTAAAAGCTATGTAAATCACTGCTGCTGCTGCTAAGTCGCTTCAGTCATGTCCAACTCTGTTTCACCCCATAAAGAGCAGCCCACCAGGCTTCACTGTCCCTGGGATTCTCCAGGCAAGAACACTGGAGTGGGTTGCTAGTGTTCAGCAAATTCAAGTTTTGCTTTTTGGAACCTTCTGGAATTTCCCTTCCCTTCCAATATTTTCCATATGTGGTAGACTGAATCCATGGATGTATTGTGTGTGTTGTAACTATGGATATGGAGGGCTGTATGTACTATGAAGAATTATACCCCAATAAATTGAACAACTGAAGAAATGGATAAATTCCTATCAACATAGTGCCTACTAAGAGTAAATCATGAAGAAATAGAAAATCTGAACAGTACAGTTACTAGTAAGATTGAATCAGTAATTCAGAACCTCTCAACAAACAAAAATTCAGGACCAGACAGCCTTACTGGGAAACTCTACCAAACATTCAAACAATTAATACAAATCTTTCTCAAACTCACCCAAAAATAGAAGAGAAGGGGACATTTCCAGACTCATTTTATGAGGCCAACATTACCTTAGTATCAAAACCAGACAAGGATATCATGAAAGAAAATTACAGGTCAATGTCCAGTGAAAACAGATGTATAAATCCTCAATCAGATATTAGCAACAATACATTAATTGTTGCAACAGTACATTAAAATTTTGACAGAAATAGAACTAACCATTCGTAAAATCTGTATGGAACCACAAAAGACCCCAAATAGGCAAGGCAACTTGAGAAGGAAAAAGCTGAAGGCATCATACTTCCTAATTTCAAAGTACAGTTGACCCTTGAACAATGAGGAAGTTAGGGGCACCAACTCTCCCATCCACTGTGCAGTGAAAAGTAACTTTACCATTAGCCCTTACATTTGAAGTTCCACATCCACAGATTTCAACCAACCATAGATTGTGTAGTACTATAGTATGTATTTAGGGGAGAAAAATCCAGGTATAAGTGGACCTGTGCAGTTCAAGGATTGTTCAAGGGTCACTGTATGTTACAAAATTATAGTAATCAAAATAGTATGGTACGGACATAAAAGCAGACATACAGGTCATCGAACAGGATAGAGAGCTCAGAATTATTCAACACATATATAGTTAATTAATGTATAACACAGGAGCCAAGAACATACAGTGGGGATTGGAGAGTCTCTTTAGTAAATGGTTTTCGGAAAACTGGACAGCAAAATGCAAAAGAATAAAACTGGACCATACACAAAAATCAGCTAACAGTGGATTAAAGAATCAAATGCAAGACCTGAAACTATCAAACTCTTAGAAGAAAACACAAGTGATGAGTTTTTTGATGTTCTTCTTAGTGGTAATTTTGTTTTGATTTGACACCAAAAGCAAATGAAACAAAAGGAAAAATCAACATGTGGGACTATATCAAACTAAAAAGTTCCTCCACACCAAAGGTAACCATCAATAAAATGAAAAGCAACTTGATCGAATGAGAGAAAATATTTGCAAATTATATGTCTGATAAGGGGTTGTTATGCAAAATATAAAAGTATAAAGAATGCATACGACTCAACAGCAAAAAAGAAAAATCAGATTAAAAAAATGGGCAGATAAAAATAAATAGTTTTGCAAAAAAGACATGAAGATGGCCAGCAGGTATATGAAAATGTGTTCAACATCACTAATCATCAAGGAAATGCAAATCAAAACCACAATGAGATATCACCTCACATTTGTTAGAGTAGCTGTTATCAAAAAGACAAGAAGTAATAAGCATTGCAAGGATGTGGAGAAAAGGGAATCCTTGTTCACTGTTTTGGGGAATGTAAATTGGTACCACCACTATGGAAAGCACTACTATGGAAGCTCCTCAAAAAGTTAAAAAACTACCATATGGTATAGCAATTCCATTTCCGGGCATTAATATGAAAGAAACAAAAATATTAGCTCAAAAAGATATCACGACCCCTATGTTCATTGCTGTATTATTTGCAGTAGCCAAGATATGAAAGCAACCTAAATGTCCATCAGAACAGGAAAGGATAAAGAGATGTGATATGTATGTATATGTGTATTCATATGTCTGTAAACACTAACTCATCAGCCATAAAAAAGCATGCAGTTTTGCCATTTGTGACAATATGTATAGACTTTGAGGGTATTATGCTAAGTGAGATAAGTCACACAAAGACCATAATGATTTCAGTTATGGAATCTAAAACAAAACTGAACTCATAGATAGAGAACAGATTGGTGGTTGCCATAGGTGGGGGTTGACAGTAGGCCAAATGGGTAAAGATGGTTAAGAGGTACAAACCCCAGTTATAAACAGGTCATTGGATGTATGTATAGCTTGGTTACTAGCTAATATTTTATTATAAATTTGTAAGATGCTAAGAGAGTGGATCTTACAAGTTCTCACCATAGGGAAAAAACATTGCGGCTATATGTGGTGACTGACATTAAGCTAGACTGTTGTGGTGATCATTTTGTAATATATGCAAGTATTGAATTATCATATTATATACCTGAAACTAATATAATTTTATATGTAAAATTATATCTGAATTTAAAAAAATTCCAGAATGAACACACCAAGACACACTCATATCTTAAAAATATTTCATAAAAATAAATTTGTGACTCATCTTGGCTGTATCTTATTGGTTATATTTTTCTTAAGCCATTGACTTTTGAAAAAGTTTTCCTCTAATTTTGGAACTGAGGGGATGAAATATAATTTCCTGCTGGTGATATAGGGAATAATCACAAGTAAATTTATTTTTGTCTCCTGTCTTCTTTTTGATTAAGATAGGTATAAATTGTTGTTTAGTCGCTCAGTCGTGTCCTACTCTTTTGCAGTCCCATGGACTGTAGTCTGCCAGACTCCTCTGTCCATGGGATTTCTCAGATAAGAATACTGGAGTGGGTTGCCATTTTATTCTCCAAAGATACATTTAGCAGGTGAAGATAAGTTTATAAGTTACAGGTAAGATTTATAGTTTATTTAAATCAAGATCTAATTAGGGAAATATAAATCATGCTAGATAATTCAGTAGAGGGAATTTAATTTATAGAACCAGTTTCATAATTGTTGCAAGATCTGAGAGAACAGACCACAGAGAAGAGGAACCTAGACTTAGCAACTAGTAGTTAAGTTGCTGTTTCCTTGGAAATAGAAGGACAGAGGAACAAAGATGGAAAGCTAGAACTCAGAGACTGGAGATGGTTGATGAGGGGAAGATGTATTGACCTTTGTGAGAGGAGACCTTGGAAGAGATATAATTACTGCTAACTAGGACCCAGAAGAAGAAGAGCAGGGGGAAAAGACCTCTTACTGCTCCTTTCTTCCTTCAGTTTTCTACCACTGCCTCCTTGGTCAAACCTAATCATTAAGCAGTTGCCTTCTGCATAACTGACAGAGTTGTCTGGGATTTTTACTCTCCTCAGTTTAGGTAATAAAAACGTATTGAGAAGTCCTGGGATGGTGATTATTGCCTCCCAAACTTGAGGGAGGAACCCCCACTGTAGAAAGTCACTGAAAAATAACATGCTGTTCCAACACTTCAGGCCAACACAGTGAGGAGGAAAGTCATTCCTCTGAAAATGGGTCAGTCTTCGTTTATCCAAGAAGAATGGAGAAGACTGGAGCAGAGAGGACCATCACTTGAACTGGGGACAGGGTGGGGTTTGCTGGATCCCAAGCTGATTCCTCAAACACCAAGGAAGGGAGAGATTTTTGTTTCTTCTCCAGCAGCAAACTCCTCTTACCCTTTATAAAGCTTCCCTGGGTGAAGCTTTCATCCTGTAGGTTCATCACAATGTTGTCAGCATTCAGACAGATATGATACTGTCGTGTGGTGGTGTGCTGATTGTCACGGAGATGAAAGACCTCTGTTTTTGAAAGGTATTTCCACTGCTTTTATATTTGGTTGCTAGGATTTTTCACCGTAGTACTTTAAAAGGTGTCTATCCATTGTTTTCTGGCTTGCATGATTCTTTTTTTTTTTTTTCCCAGATGAAAAGTCTGGCATCCTTATTTTTGTTTCTCTGTATATAATGTACCCTTTGGGGGAGCTGTTTTTAAGATTTTCTTTGTATCATTTTTTAAGTTTTGAGTAGGTCGTATAATACATGTTAGTGGTTCAAAATTCAAGAAGTATGGTGAACACACAAAGAGATATCATTCAATTTATATCCTTCAATTTTGTTTACAGTGAAAATGTCCTCTAGTTTCCATTTCCATATGCAATCAATGTAATCATTCTCTTGGGTTTCCTTCGAGAGATATTTTATGCATATACAAAAAAAATCATGTTTCCTTTTCCTCCATTTTACAAAAATGCTAAAAGGTGCTATAGTATGCACCCTTTCTTCATTGGATATCTTTTCCTGTTATAGAGGACTATCATCAGTCATTAAAATGACTGTAGAGTATTTAAATGTTAGGGATATGTAAAAGTTTTAACTAACTGGTACTCTGTTAATTAGTGTTTAGATTTTGTTCCAATCTATTGCTATCAAGAACTCTTTATCAACAACCCCTTAATTAATTGCCATGTATGAATGGCCCTAGGAATATATACAGGCATATTTTGTTTTGTTGTATTTTGCTTTATTTGATTCATAGGTAACTATTGTTTTACAAATTGAAGGTTTCTGGCAACCTTGCATTGAGCAGGTCTGTTAGTGTTCAACAGAATTTGCTCATTTCATGTCTCTTTGTCTTATTTTGGTAATTCTCACAGCATTTCACACTTTTTCATTATTATTATATTTGTTATTATCATCTGTAATCAGTGATCTTTGATGTTACTGGTACAGCTCACTGAAGACTCACATGATGGTTAGCAGTTTTTAGCAATAAAGTATCTTTAAATTAAGCTATATGCATTTTTATGCATAATATTGTTGCACACTTAATGGACTACATATTATAGTATAAACATAAATTTTATGTGCACTGGGAAACCAAAAAAATAAATTCATGTGTCTTGCTTTATTGCAATATTTGCCTTATTGCAGTGATCTGGACCTGAATCTGAAATATCTGACTTCAAGGATTTTTGCATGTTGTACAGGTATCCTGGGAGTAGAATTGTTGGATCAGAGAATGTTAGGTTTATCATTTTGATAGTTAGTGCCAAATTCTCTCTGTTTAACTTGAGCCAGTATATAATATTGCCAGCCATATAAGACAGGACCTATTTCCCTACATCTCTGTTAATGTGGCATTTTATAAATTTTTAAGATTATGACAATTCAAACCTACACAGAATTAAAAGGAATAGTATAATGAACTGCCCATCACAGCTTTAATAATTATGAATATATCATCAGCCTTTTTTTATCTCTACCTCTACACTCCTTAACCATTGCTAGTTATCTCTTTTATACCTTTATTGTGGCATAATTTCCACTAAGTTCTTGCAATTTAAGTATTATTAATCGATTCCTGGATTGGGAAGATCCCCTGGAGAAGGAAATAGCAGCCTACTTCAGTATTCTTACCTGGGAAATCCTATGGACAGAGAAGCCTGGCAGGCTACAGTCCATGGCATCGCAAAAGAGTAAGATATGGTTTAATGACTAAACAACAACTGCAAATGATTTACAGTGAATTTGTAAAGCTGTGCAGCCAAAACTACAATCCAGTATCACTATAATTCTCCACCCCTAAAATATCCCTCTTGTACACTTTCGAACAATCCTTAGTCTCTCCCCAGCCCAAGGAACATCTGTTTTCTATCTTAATATTATAGCTGCTATACCTAGACATTCCATGTAAATAATATATCATAACATGTAGGCTTTTACATATGAGTGCTTTCATTTAGAATAACGTTTTTGAAGTTCATGTTTTAGCACATCAGTAGGTCATTTATTTTTGTGCTAGATAGTAATCCATTTTATAGATACAGTACATTTTGTTTATAAAATCTAGTAACTGATGGATATTTGGACTGTTTGCAGTTTTTTGGCTATGAACATTTGTATACAAGTGGACAAATGTTTTTATTTTCTTTGACTAGATATTTAGGAATGGAATTGCAATATCCTATGATAGTGTTGTGGGCTTCCCTGATAGCTCAGTTGGTAAAGAATATGCCTGCAATGCAGGCGACCCCGGTTCTATTCCTGGGTCAGGAAGATCCCCTGGAGAAAGGGATAGGCTACCCAGTCCAGTATTCTTGGGCTTCCCTTGTAGCTCAGCTGGTAAAGCATCCACCTGCAATGTGGAAGACCTGGGTTCGATCCCTGGGTTGGGAAGATCCTCTGGAGAGGGAAAGGCTACCCACTCCAGTATTCAGGCCTAAAGAATTCCACAGACTGTCTAGTCGATGGGGCTGCAAAGAGTTGGACACAATTGAGCGACTTTTACTTTCTTGATAGTGTTAGTCACTCAGTTGTCCAACTCTTTGCGACTCCATACGAGAGGAGCCTGGTGGGCTCCTCTGTGGAATTCTCAGGCAGGAATACTGGAGTGGGTTGCCATTCCCTTCTGCAGGGGATCTTACTACCTCAAGGATCAAACCCAGGTCTTCTGCATTGCAGACAGAGTCTTTATGTTTAACATAGAACTGCCAAACTCTTTCTAAAGTGACTACACCTTTAAAATTCTAACCAGCTATCTATAAGGGTTTCAGTGTCTCCGCATGTTCACTGACAGACTTACTATTTGTCTTTTTTATGATAGCTATTCTAGTAGTTGCATAGTGGTATCTCAGTTGTGGTGGATTTCCTCAGTGCTTTTTTTGGTAGATCTTTTCATGTACCTTTCTTCGGTGCCTATCTTCTGTAGTAAAATGTCTATTCTAATCTTTTGCCCATTTTTAAATTGGATTGTGTACCTTATTGAGATTTAAGGGTTCTTTATACTAGTTATACATTCTTTATCAGATATATGATTTGTAAATACTTTTCCTTATACTGTGGCTTACCTTTTCATTTTCTCATTGGTGTCTTTTGATCTTTTGAAGTTTATTACTGGTTTTAAGAAATTTGATTGTAATTTTACACAGTAGTTTCTCTCATTTCTTACTCTTAAGCTTCTTGGAAGTTTGGGTTTGTACTTTTTCCCAAATTTGTAAAATTCCTTTGAGAATTTTTTTAGAAACGACCATTATGTTTTCTTAAAGGACACCACTTGAAGGAAATCCACAGTTGACTCACATACTACTGACTGTTCATTTTTTTCAGTCTTTGTGTGTGTTTTGACACTGTCTTCTGCAGTCCAATCTGACATTAATCCCATACACTGTATTTTCCATCTCAGACATTGTGTTTTTTTATTTATAAAAGTTTCAGTTGGGTCTTATGTGTTCTGTTTATCTGCTAAACATGATTATTCTTTACCTCAGGAGTTGGCAGACTGTTGCCCATGGGGTCAAATGCTGTCCATAGCTGTTTCTGTTTTCTTTTTTAATATGGCTCCCAATCTAAGACATACTATATTTTTAAGCAATGGTATTAAAAAAAAATGTGATGTTGGTGGCAGTGGGGACGGGGAACGGGGGAGGAAAAAAAAATGGGAGAGAGACCTTAATGTGGCTCAGAAAGCCTAAAGTATTATCTGACAGCCCAGGCTCCACCTTCAACACAACATGACAGTGGAGGAATTTGAAGTCAGTGGTGCACTGAAGGTCATGGTAGCAACAACCCACACGGTTGCAATAACACAAGCCCACTTAACTCATGACTAGATTTATTTAAATGCCCCACAATAAAGGCTAGCAGAAGAAACGGCATGTCATTTTCCAGGCACCAGTTTTATTAGTATCTGTCTTTACTTTCACAATCATGAAGTCCAGCTTTCAGCCAAGAATTATGGACACATGAAAAAGAAAAAGAAAAAAAAATGCACTGTCAAGGGACAAAGCAGGTTGTAGAATCAAATTCATATATAAAGATCTAGGGGTAAAAGTGCATAACATGGTTGAAATATATTGAGAATTTCAGCAAAGAGCTAGGACATTTTAAGAAAGATTCAAATGGAAATGCTGGAAATAAAAAATACAATAACAGATGAAGAATGCCTCTGATGGGCTTATCATAGAGTTGGCACAATACAGTTAAAGAAAGAATAAATGAACTCAAGTGTAGGTCAAAAGAAATTACCTAAACTAAATGTCAAGCAGAAAAAAAGAAAATAGAACAGAGGGTCTAAGAACTTTAAGAAAATATGAACCTGTATAACGTAAGTTTGTTAGAATCCCAGAAAGAGAAGCAAAATGAGGCAGAAGAAATACAAGACAGTAGCCGCAAATTTTTTCAAATATACTGAAAGACATTAAACCATAGATCTAAAAATCTCAGAACAAAGAACAACAAACAGAATAATTTTAAACTCTCTCTCAGCCTGCCACCTATATCACCTAGATGCATCACATTTAAACTTGGAAAATCACAGAAAAAATCTTGAAGGCCACCAGAGAAAAAAAGACATTACCTAATTTAGAATACCACAGCAGACATCTCAGAATCTATGTAAGCCAGAACATAGTCAAGTGACATCTCTAAAGTACTGCAGGAACAAGTCTTTCAACTATTAATTCTTGAGGGAGAAATAAAGATGTTTTCAGGGAAGCAAAAGCTGAAAGATTTTATTCCCAGAAGATGTGAACTACAAAATGATGTAGCACAAGTATGATGCCAGACAGAAAATCTCATCAGTATTCTTATGCTGCTCCTGACTTGAATCATGATTAAGAAAATTTTCTCTATAACCAAGTTGTATGTGATTATTTCCGATATTTGTATTAATTTTTTGATCCGTTTTGAATTTTTTCTTATGTTTGGAAGTTGGAGTGAAGCAATTTTGTCTTTTAATACTGGACTATCTGATATGAAGCCAACATTTTCCCTGATTTGAGATGCTGCTTCTGTCACACATTCACTTCTCCCATGCAACTGTCCTATTTTTGGATTTTCCATTAAATTTCATTAGGCTGTTTGTTAACAGGCAGTATAGTGCCAGTTCAATTATAAAGGTTTCAAATGTTTTAATATTTCAAAATGTTTTCATATTGGCTAGCTGCTTTTTGTTGCTCATGCTATTTCATGGTTTTCATGGATATTAGTTTTGTAATCAACTTTCTATTTTCAGGTATACAAATATATGAATTACAAGAACTTAGTACTGAAGTATATATTTTAAATGCTTTTTATCTTCCTTTAGCTCAAAGACTGAAACTTCTCATTCCAGTTTTAATGCTATTGATGTTTTATATTTTTACTATGATTTTTAAAAGCCCAGATGAAATTATTATTATTGCTTCATGCTATCAAATCTTTCAGTCATTATATGCTTACTAATTTGCATTAGTGAATTACCATCTGCTTCCCTCATGGCTCAAGCAGTAAAGAATCCACCTGCCAATGCAGGAGGCACAGAAAACGCTAGTCGTTAGTTTGATACCTGGGTACAGAAGATCCCCTGGAGAAGGAGATGGCAACCCATTCCACCATCCTTGCCTGGGAAGTCCTATGGACAGAGGAGCCTGGCAGGCTATACTCCATGAGGGCGCAAAAGAGTTGGACAGAACTGAGCACACACACACTTTACTAATTTGCATCTTAGACTCTTCTTGCTCATTTAATTTCCTATGTCTTTTAAATAGTCTTTATTTTTTTCTGGTTGTTTATACATTGTACTTTGGCATTTTATAAATACTGTGATTAGGTAGGTATAGATTAATCATTATGGAAATTTCTTGGGCTTTCTAGATCTGATATCTTTTATCAGTTATAAAAAATTCTTAGTTTTTGTCTTAGCTTCATTCTCTCTCTCTTTTTGTGGAAGTATGATTAGTCATATTAGAATTGTACACTCCATTCCTCATGTCTTTAACCCTTGTGTGTGTTTTCCATTTCTTTGTTTCTCTGTATTGCACTTTATTTTTTTACAGATCTTTCAGTATACTAGTTTTACTAGTTTTTTCTTCAGCTGTGTCAACCTGCAGTTAAATGTGTTCATTGACTTTTAATTTTGTTGGTTTTATTTCTGTAAGTTTTTGATTGCTATTATCTTTTTTTATAATTTTTAATATTTCTTTATTCCTTAAACATGGAGTAGGAAATGGTAATTCACTCCAGTATAATCCCATGGACAGAGGAGCTTGGTGGGCTACAGTCCATGGGGTTGCAAAGAGTCAGACATGACTTCGTGACTGAATAATATTCCTTAAACTATATTATCCTCATTTTATATTCTAGATCTGGTTTAGATATATAAAGTCTTTGTGGATTTTCTTTAGCTTTTTGCTTATGGTGTTATCTTTCCTTATATAGGCAATGATTTTTATTGACATCATCATTATTACTAATATTTACAAATACTACAATATTTACATATTGTGGATTTGTATTTTCTTGGAATAAACTTATTTGTAAAAATTGAAGCCTAGGTTTGAAGTGGATATTTAGAAAGGATTTACATTTGTTTCAACCAGAGACCTGGAGATACTACTAGCACAGGACCAATCTTAGCTAAAGTCTTAGCCCAAGAATTTTTAGACCATCTACAGAATATGAATTCAGGTGAAAACCTATATGAGAGGATTTTAAAATTAGTCTTTTTTTTCCCTTTCCTGTGTAATTCAGTGTGCAAACACGCAGTTTTCCTTACAGGCTTAGAAATGTGATGAAACTGATCAGAGGAGCATATTAGTATAACTTTTAATTTTTAGTCAAGGCATAAGCCAGCTGTTTTAGCCAGCATTTTACTTATTTTCAGAGGATGAATCATCAAAGGTGGTGATTCATAATATAGAAAAAAATAATGTACAGTTTCTTTATCTGTATATATTTGAAAAAAAAAATACCTTTTCTTTCCTCAGTTAAGACATTACTGAAGAAATTGTTTTGAAGATAAATGCATTCAAATGGTTGAGTATGACTAAATGCTCTTGGTTAAGCTTAAGTAGCATTTAAGTTGAGATATCTATATGATCAAAGATTTAGAATTATAGAAGAAATTGTTAAAAATCGAGAGTTTATAACATTCTATTCTACTTTAATTCATGTAGAATAGACCTAATTTTATTTGGCTTAAATTGGTAAGTGGATTTCTTGTATTTGAGTAGTTAAGCATTATAATTTAGTGGAATTTTCCTGTGGTACATAAATGCAGAAATCCACATTCTTGTATTTCATTGTGAAAATTACTTAATCTGCTTCAGAGACCCAGAAACAAAAAGTAAATCTGGTCATAATTATCACAGTCTATTATTGTGTGCCTGTGTATTTTAGGAAGTACCTTATTACCCCTTGTAGTATATGTGAAAATATGATCTGAATTCTAAGGCCAGAATATAGTTTGTTTCATAAATGGGGACTCTAGTGGTATTCTAGTTATTTAAGCTTATATAGCTAATAGGAATAGACTGTTTGATAAAAGTAAAAATGACTATAAAAGGTATAATTTTTTTAATTAAAAAGGCATGCCATCTCTAATATACTCATCCCACTGCAAATAATTTGTTTTTATATAATTAACTTTATTTAGGTATTTCTAATTTGAATAATTATTTCAGTTTAGTTAAATGAACTGTAGGTAACCTATAATTAGGACTGCTGCTGTTGCTGCTACGTCGCTTCAGTCGTGTCCGACTCTGTGCGACCCCAGAAACAGCAGCCCACCAGGCTCCCCTGTCCCTGGGATTCTCCAGGCAAGAACACTGGAGTGGGTTGCCATTTCCTTCTCCAATGCATGAAAGTAAAAGTGAAAGTGAAGTTGCTCAGTCGTGTCTGATCCTCAGCGACCCCATGGACTGCAGCCTACCAGGCTCTTCCATCCATGGGATTTTCCAGGTAAGAGTACTGGAGTGGGGGTGCCATTGCCTTCTCCGATAATTAGGACTAGTACTAATTATAATTGGCTAATGTATAGACCGTTACATATTAAGCATTATACTATATATATAGTTTATCCAAATATTAAGCATTGTATGAAACATTCAACATTTCCAGTATTACGTTATACAATAATACATTTTTGAAGAAAAACATTTTGATGAATTTTTTTTTGATATCTTAAAAATCTTCATAATTTAAGTAAGGAATTGATGTCTTGTGTCTTATATTTCAACAAAACTGACATATGCACAGCTGGGAAAAACTCATCTGTGAAGACTTTAGGTTTCCTCTTAGATTGTTGAAGGAAACTTTGATGGCAATATTAATAATAAAAATAGTTCTGTATTATTATTAGCAAGCACCTATATAGCATTGCCAGGGATCATTTTAAGTGCTTTACAAGAGATAGCTATTATTATTGTTCCTGTTTTATAAATAAAGAAACTGAGACACAGAGATACTAAGTGACTTGCTCAGGGTCACATATAAAGGAAATAGTGGAGCTGAGATTGAAACCCAGTGTTGGCTCTAGACCATGGCTGAGACCATGGCTGAGTAAAGGGCTAGACAGCAAATATTTTTAGGCTTAACTAGTAAGGTCTAGTTGCAGCTACTCAGTTTTTTTATCTGGTGTGAACGCAGCCACAGTCAATATGTAAATATATGGATGTGGCTCTGTTTGAACAATAATGTAGTTACTGACAATGATATTTAAATTTCATGTAATTTTTACCTGTTAGGAAATACTATTCTCTTGCCCCCCGCCTTTTTTATTTTTTTTTTGGTTTTTAACAATATAAAATTTTAAATTTAAGTGTTCTTGTCTCATGTATTAGAAAAATAAAAAACAAAAACAGTAGTTTGCCAGCTCTGCTCTAGACTACTCTATATTTTGGGGAGTCCTACCTTGTTCTAGGGCTTCCCTGGTGCTTCATTTGGTAAAGAATCTGCTTGCAATGTGGGAGACCTGGGTTTGATCCCTGGGTTGGAAATATCTCCTGGAGAAGGGCATGACAACCTATTCCAGTATTCTTGTCTGGAGAATTCCATGGACAGAAGAGCCTGGAGGGCTACAGTCCATGGGGTTGCAAGAGTCAGACATGACTGAGCAACCAACCACTATATCCCTCTGGAAAAAAAAATTAGATTTTGCGTTTCTCTGGGGTCTGTTGTACTGGGTTCAAGTGGGACTATGATTTTTTAATCATTTGGATACATGTAGCCATATTTTTGCCACCTGGTAAACCACTGCATTTTTTTCCCCCTAGTTGCAAAACAGGAGACCTGAGTTTGATCTTCTGTAGAAGGGAATGACAACCCACTCCAGTGTTCTTGCCTGGAGAGGATCCTGGCAGGCTACAGTCCATGGGGTCACAAAGAATTGGACACAATTGAGTGACTAACACTACTCCTACTACTAGACTCAAGTAATTCTACTGATATAGAACTTCAGTATATTTCTTTTTATTATAATTTTACCAAAAACATAACATGAATCCTAAATGATTAATGGGCCTCCCTTATAGCTCAACTGGTAAAGAATCCACCTGCAATGCCGGAGAGACCTGGATTCAGTCCCTGGGTTGGGAAGATCCCCTAGAGAAGGGAAAAGCTACCCACTCCAGTATTCTGGCCTGGAAAATTCCATGGACTATATGTAGTTCATGGGGTTGCAGAGACTCGTACACGACTGAGTGACTTTAACTTCACTTTACTTCAAATGATTAATACAATTTTTCAAAGCCAACTATTTTAAAACTAAATATCTGATGTTATGTAACTGTTATTTCTTGATAATCTTTAAGTTGGGGCAAAAAAAATCAATCCATTCACTTATTCTTTCTAGGAGTTTCTTTGAGTTGCTGCTGTTCTTTGGAAGAGATGAATTTTATGAAGAGCCCTTAAAGGATATTCTTGGATCATTCCAGGTAAAACAGTTAATTTCATTTTAATCTACCTTTGAAATAGGTCCTTTTGCTCCACCTGAAAATAGTATATTGATTATTTATTGATTATAAGCTTTTAGATTTCCTAACATGGCAATGCTTAAGATTCTGTTATATTGGCAGAAAAGAAAGTTCTTAAAAATAACTTTTAGCTGTACTTCTAAGTAGTTCATACATTAGATTTTAATTATTTGCTAGACTGGAGCCTGCTGCCACCACCCCCTGTAGCTTCCCAAGCACATCCTTTTATTGCTAGCATGCTTTTTATTGCTAAAGGCTTTCGTTGCAAAACCCCATGCATAGCCCTTAGCCATAGAAAAAGCACTTTTTTTGCCTAGACTACAAGCAGGCTGTCTGTCCCCATGCCACTTTTTCCCTTGGCTGTTTTCTTTTTTTCTCATCTATTTCCTTAATAGCCTTCCCAAGAGAGGAGGCAGGGTTTTTTTTCTTTTTCTTTTTGCATACACTTTATGAATGAAGAGCAAATCTAGAATAGATTTAAGATAATTTGATGTTTTTTTTTACCATTTTGTTGGGAAGCACTATATAGTACTGTGGCTCACTAATGTGTCCTTGGCAGTATCACATTGCCCTTTTTAGGGGTGGAATAAAGGAAGATGTGGGGCTTCCCAAGTGGCGCAGTGGTAAAGAATCCTGCTAATGCAGGAGACACAGGTTTGATGCCTGAGTCGGGAAGATCCCCTGGAGAAGGAAGTGGCAAGCCACTCCAGTATTCTTGCCTGGGAAATCCAATGGACAGAGGGTGGGCTACAGCCCATGGGGTCGCAGAGTCGGACACAACTGAGTGACTGAGCACACACACATAAAGAAAGATGGACTTTGAGCTCCCCCTAGGGGTTTAATTGTTGAGAACATAGTGCATTCTACATTGAGGAAGGAAATGATCAGAGTCACAGAGAAGTTGTGCAATGTTTTTTCTCCCCTATAATTTGTATTTCATGTTTACTTAAAGAGTTTTAGGTTGAAATAAAACAGATTTTTATGATTGATCATTCTGGTACATACATAAAATAGGAAATGAAGTGAAAGTCGCTCAATTGTATCCAACTCTTTGTGACCCCATTGACATATAGTCCATGGAATTCTCCAGGCCAGAATACTGGAGTGGGTAGCCTTTCCCTTCTCCAGAGGATCTTCCCAACCCAGGGATCAAACCCAGGTCTCCCACATTGCAGGTGAATTCTTTACCAGCTGAGCCACCAGGGAAGCCCAAGAATACTAGAGTGGGTGGCCTTTCCCTCCTCCAGCAGGTCTTCCCGACCCAGGAATTGAACCAGGGTCTCCTGCATTGCAGGCAGATTCTTTACCAACTGAGCTATCAGGGAAGTCCTAAAATAGGAAAACTATAAGGAAACTTAATTGGCTAAAGTATATCTAAAACTTCTTCACACTCAGAATCTGACTCTAGAATTGCTTTTCCTCTCCAGTCATCAGTGTCTGTTTTTCTACACTGTTTTGTCTTCAGTGGCATCGAAAATGTTGGTAATGTAGCATTTCCTAAAATAGTTAATAAAAGAACTAAAAGTCATTTGTACTGGGTTTTTAAAAGTTTAAAATGACTTACAATAAGTTCTGTTTAACTAGTCACCTTTTGACTCCTGCTTCAGGGGTATTAAGTTAGATTAATTATCTATACCTATACCATTTGATATCCAAGAGTTAAAAGAGTGCTCTGCTAGTCTCTTGGGTTTTATTCTGAGTTACCAGTAAACTGTCTGGCAAGGTTTCACGCTGTCTTTAATGTCCTTGTGTTCAGAATGACAACCTCATCATAACCATTACCAGGCTGACATGGATTCAGATAGTATTGTAAAACAATATGATCTTAGTGTTAAAAAAATATGAAAAAAACACATCTTAGAATCACTTACATTATACTGAACTTTCTATTGTATCCATCCTTACATTGAGCAAAAGAGGTAAAAATACCTGTTCTCATGGAAACTGCATTCTAACTAGAGTCTATATTCAGGTATTTTAAAATAATTTTCCATTCCATTTTTCCTTTGACATGTGTGTCCTTAGCAATCTATTCTTGAATTTTTGCTTCAGTAAATATTTATTTAGTTCCCACTGTGCGCTATGCACTAAGCTCTGGAAAAAAACCGTAATAAGCAAAACCAGAAAAACCTTGCTATTGTGGGCTTTAATTCTAGTTTAGAGACAGAAAGACAAGTCAAACCGTTGTAAATTGCAAGTATTTTAGAAAGTGACAAATGACTTCAGTGGGAAATACTGAAGTGTTTTTAGAGTTGATGAGAGACAGTATTTGACTTCTGTTTTAAATGTGTGAAATCATAATATTTGTGAAGAGTATATATATCCTTTTTTCGCTTTGTCAACAGAGTTTACATTCAGTTATCTAAATAATTAATTAGTCAATAGAGAGAGTTCCTCAACCTCAATAGGTTTGCACTGTTTTCTGTTTCCTCAACAAATTCTAAAACCCACCCCTTCTCCTGTTTGTTTTCAATCTCTGCATTTCTGCTACTTGTGATATTGTGGCCCACTCCTACTCTAAATTTTCCTAAGCCTCTAATTTCTGTCTCCTTGGAGAAATTTCACCATTTGTACCCGTTTTGAAGGAGATCAATCCTGGAATTTCTTTAGAAGGAATGATGCTAAAGCTGAAACTCCAGTATTTTGGCCATCTCATGCGAAGAGTTGACTCATTGGAGAAGACTCTGATGCTGGGAGGGATTGAGGGCAGGAGGAGAAGGGGACGACAGAGGATGAGATGGCTGGATGGCATCACTGACTCGATGGATGCGAGTCTGGGTGACCTCCGGGAGCTGGTGATGGACAGGGAGGCCTGGCGTGCTGCGGTTCATGGGGTCGCAAAGAGTCGGACACGACTGAGCGACTGATCTGATCTGATCTGTACCCGTTTTAGCTTTATCTGGAGAATAGTCTTCATTTTCTAACTGAACTGCTGCTGCTGGTGCTTCTCCAGCCATGTGCCCTAAGGGACTCAAGAAGGCCAATATGTAGTCCATCATGTATACTCCTTTAAAACCTCACATTTGTAAGCTTCTGAAGTCTCCAGGCTTTAGACCAACCTTTGATAAACCAATGACAAACCCAGTGTCACCTTTTGAATTTTTTTTTTTTTTTTAATACTTTCTACTAGTGCAAGCCCTAGTTCCCAAATGGTACATTTCTAACCATCTTTCATAGATTCATACCAGCTAAGATCATGCTCTTTCTTCTCTACAAGAAGTAGGACAAACACTGGTGCTCATACTTTAGTGTACATAAAGATCACATGGGAATTTTGTTAAAATCCAAGTTAATGATTCAGTAGTTCTGGGTTGGGACTTGAGAATCTGCATTTCTAACAAGCTATGAAGTGATGCTGATGGTGCTGGTCCCTAGATCACTTTGAATTAGCAAGGGACTAACATTCTTGGCAGATTTGCATTAATTGTTCATTCTCTGCCCCCACCCACTTCCTTCCCATTTCCCAACTTGCCACTCTGTCATCTTGGGCAAGTTACATAATTTCAGTGTCAGTTTCATTGTTTGTAAAGTGGCAACAGTAATTGTACTTGCTGTATAGGGTCCTCGTTTGGCATTGTTCTGAGAAAAATGATTAGGTTTAAGGTCTAAGGAAGGCCCATAGCCTGTCTGGTAAAGTATGTGAACTCATGAAGTCATATTATTAGGATTTCTGTTTTTCATGATGAAATCAAAACCTACCTCTTAAGCTTATTCTTTTCTTCTGTGAATTTCAGATTTCCTAAACCTTGAGTTGTTTAGGTAGAAATTACTTATTCCTCTTATCCATTGACTGTATTTTACTCTGTGCTTTATTCCAAGAGGAAACTTCATTCTTAGAGCCAGATGTTCCATATACAGATTGTCCCCAACTTACAGTGGTTCAACTTAGGATTTTTTAGCTTTATGATGGTGTGAAAGCGTACCATTCAGTAGAAAGTGTACTTTACATGTTTAAATTTGATCTCTTCCTGGTTAATGATATGCCATATGGTGCTGTGTCACGATGCTGGGCAGTGGCAGCATCTCCCAGTAGCTCCAATTAGCCATGCTATCATGAGAGTAGACAACCAGTACACTTAAAACCATTCTGTACCCAGACAACCATTCTGTTTTTGACTTTCAGTATAATCAATAAATTACATGAGGTGTTCAACATTTTATTATAAAATAGGCTTTGTGATAGATGACTTTTCCCAACTATAAGCCCAGTATAAGTGTTCTGAGCATTTTTAAGGCTGGCTTGGCTAAGCTGTGATGTTTGGGAGGTTACATGTATTAAATACATTTTTAACTTATGGTATTTTCATCTTACAGTGGTTTATTAGGCCTTAACCCCATTGTAAGATGAGGAGATCTGTGCTGGCTCCTAAAAGCTTGCTTTCTTGGTACTTGGCCTCTGTTAATTTTTCTTTATCTAAGCATAAGAAGACGACACATTTCTTGTGTGATGCACCAACTTCATTATTATTATTTTTAATCTGTTCATTGGCGAGCTTTCCATAGGCTTGTAATTGAATTCATTACACTTGGTCTCCAAAATCCATTAATTTAATTATATATAGACTCCCAATGAAATGACAAAAATAATGTAAAATTTGGAAAAAAATTCCTTGTGAATGCTATAAAATCGGCAGTTGATTAACTGAATGTGATTAAATAGGGAAATGAGAGACAGAGATAAAAGAGAGAACCATCCAGTGCTATCCAGTAATATGTGGCTCCCCCCACCAGCTTGTACAGTAGAGGCCAGAGGAAATAGCAAATAGTGGGTCATTTGCAATCTCATTCTGTTTGGTGCTTCCTGAAAATACACTAAGTGTGCAGCAGAACCAACAGCTCAGGAATTGTGATGTGACAGTTAAATTTACATTAAAAATGGCATGTATGGCTCTGCATGGAGAGCATTCCTTTCATTGAGAGAATGATGGTATGACCCAAACTAAATGCAGCCTGTCCCAATACCCAGAGGTAAGAAAGTTTTCTGAATAGCTCAGCTGTCCAGCTCTAGCTGTAGCTTCCTCATAATTTATTGCCTCACAGGCCATTACTCTTAACAAATCATACTTAGAAACTTTTACCTTCTCTGTTTGGACTTGAAAAATTTGACAAAGACCTATTGATCCATTAGTAAAACAGCTCTCTGTTGTAAATACTCTAGGTAGAGATGAATGAAGAGACTAAATAACATGAATTACCATCAGTTACATGGTAAGATAAAAGGTGTTTTCTTTTTTTGTTTGTTAGTTTTTTAAGGATCAGTTATGTTCTTGCTGTGGTTGAGTCTCAAGTATCTTCTGTGAAACTGATGTGAAATTTAAAAGGACAACCTCAAGGATGTATGGAAGTAAAATACTATATGGAGAGGAAACCACTAAATTAAAAGTGTAGTGAAGGCTATCAACAGCAGACTAGCTCTAAGAAAAACCAAACCAGTGAAGTAAAAATAATTTTTTAAAGTTAATTTTCAATTCATGGTTACATACAGCCATATCTTATTATAGTCTTCATTTTTAGGATTAAAAAAAAACTCCTACAGATGCAGGACTCACATAGAAAAACTAGGGTTCTCACAAAGGAAAGAATAAAATCAGGTCTGCAGTGAACTTCTTCATTGTAACAAATGGCAGAACAAATAATATCCTGAGTTTTTAAAGGGAAAAAGTATTATTTAATAATACAGATGCCAAGCCCTGTAGTTTATGAGAGAGGGCAACAGAAATAAATAGTCCAGATACTTAGAAGACAAACCAGCTACATATCTTTTATCAGGAAAATGAAAGAAAGAAACCAGCTGATTTAGAAGTGATCAAAGCAAAGAATTTACACAGAGTAGTTACAGGAAAAAAAAAAATAGGACTAATCTGAAGAAACAAGTAAAAGTAAGCATATTATTGTTAATATATTGTTATGAAAAATCCTATTAATATCAGAAATGATTCTGAAAAAAGAAACTATAAGTTTTGAATAAAAGTACATACACAATAATCAATAACTAAGATCTCAGATTATAGTACTGATTGGATGGAAGTAAGGAAAATAAGGAAGAATCAAGTATATTCTTGGGCATTTAAGCTGAAGTAACCATGTATGTGCTAAGTGACTTCAGTCCTGTCCAACTCTTTGCAACACTATGGACCACAGCCCACCAGACTTCTCTGTCCATGGGATTCTCCAGGCAAGAATAATGGAGTGGGTTGCCATTTCCTTCTTTCAAATAACCACGTAGAGTAGTGCTATTCACTAACTGAGCATTGATCATATGGGGAAGAGGAAGATCTAGAAAGAAGATAAGTTCCGTTCTAGACACAAGAGTTTTAAATATCTTTGGAATATCCACGTACTAATGATGCCCCAAAGCAGAGACATTACTTTACCAACAAAGGTCCATATAGTCAAAGCTGTGGTTTTTCCAGTAGTCATATATGGATGTGAGAGTTGAACCATAAGGCTAGTGCCAAAGAATTGATGCTTTTGAACTGGAGAAGACTCTTGAGAGTCCCTTGTACTACAAGGAGATCAAACTAGTCAGTCCTAAAGGAAATAAGTCCTGAATATTTCTTGGAAGGACTGATGCTGAAGCTGAAGCTCCAGTGCTTTGGCCAGCTGATGCCAAGAGCTAACTCATTGGAAAAGACCCTGATTCTGAGAAAGAAGGCAGGAGGAGATGGTGACAACAGAGGATGAGATGGTTGGATGGCCTCACCGACTCGATGGATGTGAGTCTGAGCAAGCTCGTGAGTTCATAATGGACAGAGAAGCCTGGCATGCTGCAGTCCATGGGATTGTAAAGAGTTGGACACAACTGAACAATTGAACTGAACTGAATGACGCCCAATTAATGGTAGATTTATGGGGTTTTATGTATATCTCCCTAATTTGTTTCAAGTCCAGATCATGTATCATTTTATTAATCAAGAGAAAAATAAATGTTATATAGATTTTTGTTCACTTGTTTAATTTAGGGGGAAAAAAAAAGATTGACCCTGAAGTAGTCAACAAAACCCCAACCTGTAATCTAAAAGCATTACTGCTAGAGCTCTGTAGACATGCAGGGTTCAATCCCAGGGTCAGGGAAGATCCCCTGGAGGAGGAAATGGCGACCCACTCTAGTATTCTTGTGTGAAGAATCACATGGACAGACGAGCCTTGCTGGCTGCAGTCTACAGGAATATAAAGAGTCTGACACAATTGAGCGACTGAGCATAGAAGTTGGTCTTAGTTAAGCTTTTTTTTTTTTTTATACTCTACCCTATTTTCCATCTGTTTGACCTTCTTTGTGTGAGTAGGGAAAGGCGGTGGGAGGAAATAGGGGACAAAAACTCCCAAACAGGAGGAGGCCCAAGGCTATCTTACTGTAATAGCATCTTGAAGAGCAAAAAATAATCAGAAGTAAAAGCACCAGCCACAAGAGAGGAGTGTAAATAGCTTATTATGTCCACCCTGTTTTACTGCGGCAAGTGTTGATCTCCCCTGAGAAGTTAGAGTGGCTTCACTGGGGGCTCAGATGGTAAAGCATCTACCTGCAATGCAGGAGACCAAGGTTCCTGGGTTGGGAAGATCCCCTGGAGAAGGGAATGGCAACCCACTCGAGTATTCTTGCCTCGAGAATTCCATGAACAGAGGACCCTGGCAGGCTACGGTGCATGGGGTCACAAGGAGTCGGACACGACTGAGCAACTAACACACACACACAAAGAAGTGAGAGTATGTATTCATCATCTTCATAAGACCAGATTTTATTATTTTAGCTAATAGGAATAAGTTTAGAACTATTGACATTCCACTAAAGCTTTCTCAAAACCTAGATCATGTCCCCTCCCTAGACTAATTGAAATACATTTCCCAAATGATTTGGCAAATTTCTCATCTTGGTATTCAAAACTACCTTTGTAACTCTGGTTAAAAGGTTTTAAAATATAACTCCAAGCTAGGCTTCAACAGTACATGAACTGAGAAATTCCAGATGTATCAGCTGGATTTAGAAAAGGCAGAGGAACCAGAGATCAAATTGCCAACATCCGTTGGATTATAGAAAAAGCAAGAGAACTCCCGAAAAACATCTACTTAAGCTTCATTGACTATGCTAAAGCCTTTGACTGTGTGGATCACAACAAACTGTGGAAAATTCTTAAAGATAGAAATACCAGACCACCTTACTTGCCTCCTAAGAAATCTGTATACAGGTCAAGAAGCAAGAGTTAGAACCGGACATGGAACAACAGACTGGTTCCAAATTGGGAAAGGAGTAGATCAAGGCTGTATATATAGTCACCCTGCTTATTTAACTTATATGCAGAGTACATCATGAGAAACACTGGGCTGGTGAAGCACAAGCTGAAATCAAGATTTCAGGGAGAAATATTAATAACCTCAGATGTGAAGATGACACCACCTTTATGGCAGAAAGTGAAGAGGAACTAAAGAGCCTCTTGATGAAAGTGAAAGAGGAGAGTGTAAAAGCTGGCTTAAAACTCAGCACTTAGATAACTAAGATTATGGCATCCAGTTCTATCACTTCATGGTAAATAGATGGGGAAACAATGGAAACAGTGAGAGACTTTATTTTCTTGGGCTCCAAAATCACTGCGGACAGTGACTGCAGCCATAAAATTGAAAGACACTTGCTTCTTGAAAGAAAAGCTATGACAAACCTGGACAGTGTATTAAAAAGCAGAGACATTGCTGACAAAGGTCCATCTAGTCAAAGCTATGGTTTTTCCAGTAGTCATGTATGGACGTGAGACTGGATCATAAAGAAGGCTAAGCGCCGAAGAATTGATTCTTTCTTGAACTTTCTCTGTTGGAGAAGACCACTGAGAGTCCTTTGGACTGCAAAGAGATCAAACCAGTCAATTCTAAAGGAAATCAACTGTGATTATTCACTGGAAGGCTTGATGCTGAAGCTCCAATATTTTGACCACCTGATGCAAAGAGCCAACTCATTGGAAAAGACTCTGATGCCAGGAAAGATTGAATGCAGGAGGAGAAGGGTATGACAGAGGACGAGATGTTTGGATGGCATCACCGACTCCATGCAGTGGACATGAGTTTGAGCAAACTCTGGGAGATGGTGAAGGATAGGGAAGCCTGGCATGCTGCAGTCCATGGGATTGCAAAGAGTCAGACACAACTGAGCAACTGAACAACAAATATCAGCTTAAGAGCAAGACCTTCTGTGAGAAGCAGTTTCAAAATTGTGTTTCCATATTATCTGAACATATTAATAACTGAAGTAATATATATTTTCCCAGATAACATATTTCTAAATAAATCATTAAACCAAAGACCTGAGAAATTTCATTCATTCAATCAACAATATTTATTGGAGCTTTAGTAACTTGTCAATTTGTAGCATAACCCATACTGTGACCTGTTCTCTTGACTGACCTATTCACGGAGTCATATTTTATATTTAGTTTGCCTAGGAACCTGTGCTCAAGTAAATCTTGCAGCTACCTTAATTCTGCTTCAGGGTCTATCTTACAGGTTAGAACTGTAACAATAGCACTTCTCTGATGGCCATATCATTTCATTACTTACTTTAAATTATTGATAGTAGGGTAGGTTGTACTTTGACACTCAGATAACACACATAGAAATATATTTCTTTGTAATCTTCAGACTTTCTATGTAAAAATAATTTTAAACTAAATTAGAAGTAAATGTTTCTTAATAAGATATGCAAAAATTAAGTTTTCTGTCTTTAAATTCAAAGTGCTGTGCTGTGCTTAATTGCTCAGTCATTTCCTACTCTTTGTGACCCCATGGACTATAGCCTGCCAGGTTCCTCTGTTCATGAGGATCCTCCAGGCAAGAATACTGGAGTGGGTTGCCATACCCTCCTGCAGAGGATCTTCCCAACCCAGGGATCAAACCCAGGTCTCCCATACTACAGGTGGATTCTTTACCATCTGAGCCACGAGGGAAGCCTATTATCATGGCAACTACCAATTAATTCTGAAATCTGATTATACTTTGAGTTGGTGGTTTTACTTTATTTATGATTGATTTCCTCTTCAGAAAAAAACTAAGTAACATTTATATTGTTACCTAAAAATTTTCAATGTAAAAAAAAATTTAATCAGGTTTATTAAACAGGAGACAATAACTCATAAATATTTTTATTTTTTCAAAAGCCCCAGTAGTTCACTGCTGCTACTGCCAAGTCACTTCAGTCGTGTCCGACTCTGTGTGACCCCAGGGACGGAAGCCCACCAGGCTCCCCCATCCCTAGGATTCTCCAGGGAAGAACACTGGAGTGGGTTGCCATTTCCTTCTCTGATCCATGAAAGTGAAAAGTGGAAGTGAAGTCGCACAGTCATGTCTATGCGACCCCATGGACTGCAGCCTACCAGGCTCCTCCGTCCATGGGATTTTCCAGGCAAGAGTACTGGAGTGGGATGCCATTGCCTTCTCCAAATAGTTCACTTATAAGTACATAATTTCTAGTTAGTTTTTAAAGTGAAATATGGATAATTTATATGCAATAATGAATTTTTTTATAATTTTAAGATGACAGTCACCTTAGAAATTTAATCTAATAATTCCTTGTTTTATAGATCAGAAACTTAAGCTCAAATGAGTTGAGGTTTATAGAATTCTATTCTCAAGTCAGCCTTCTTTCCAGTGTTCCCTAATTTACTAAATGATACAACCATGTGTGTGCAATAATGTATGGGTCAAAAGAATAGGTTTAAAGAAATGTTTTCATTTATACTATCTTAAATGCTTCATGGTCTTAACATTTTAAAGCCTTTTCAAGACCACCCTAATGGGGAGAGGGAGAAATAAGAAACTTTACTGCAGCTATCTGAGTGATAGCAGATGAAAGGCATCGACTAGAGTACAAACTATAATAATGGCAAGGAAGAAGCAGACCAGGAGATGTTGAAGAAAACTGCCAAGCCATTAGGATCAATAGAAGAAGATGAGTTTTATAACTGATACCAAACACAAAAATAAATAAATAAAATACCTAAAACTAGGAATCCTTAGACTTCTGATATCATACCCATTCAGACTTTTTAAGTTTGAACATATATCTCCAATATGTGTATAGGTGTTATTTTATGTACATGTACTAATACTATAGTATTTGGAAATATTCCCTGTGGCTCAGATGGTAAAGAATCTACTTGCAATGTGGAAGACCCAGGTTCGATCCCTGGTCCCGAAGATCCCCTGGAGAAGGGAATGGCAACCCACTCCAGTATTCTTGTCTGGGGAATCCCGTGGAGAGAGGAGCCTGGTGGGCTACAGTCCATGGGGTTGCAAAGAGTGGGACACAACTGAGTGATGGACACTTTGACTTTTCACTAATACTATATGGGCTCCCAGGTGGCTCAGTGGTAAAAAATCTGCCTGCCAACACAGAAACATGGGTTCAATCCCTGGGTCGGGAAGACCCCTTGGAAGAGGAAATTGCAACTCAACCCAAAGTTCTTGCCTAGGAAATCCCATGGACAGAGAAGCTTCATGGGCTACAGTTCACGAGGTTGCAAAAGAGTTGGACATGACTTTAGCAACTAAACAACAACTATTACAAAACATAAAAATATGTAGTAAAGTAATATTTTAACAGTGTAAAACTTTAATAACACCAGCATGACTGAATGTGCTTTATTTTTTAAAAATTTTAAGTTTATATCGTCACTCCAAAGCTTTGTTGTGACAAAACAAAGAACCGAGGATCATACACTCGTGTGAAAATATTGAAAAAATTTTAATAAAAATTTTGCAATTTGCAATTTTTTTGCAATTTGACTAAATTTGTTGTTTCTGAAATCACTGTTTTCTTGAACAATAACCATTTTTAAACAAATAAACTGAAAATTCATTCAGAAACAGATCAGATCAGATCAGTCGCTCAGTCGTGTCCGACTCTTTGCGACCCCATGAATCGCAGCATGCCAGGCCTCCCTGTCCATCACCAACTCCCGGAGGTCACTCAGACTCACATCCATCGAGTCAGTGATGCCATCCAGCCATCTCATCCTCTGTTGTCCCCTTCTCCTCCTGCCCCCAATCCTTCCCAGCATCAGAGTCTTCTCCAATGAGTCAACTCTTCGCATGAGGTGGCCAAAATACTAGAGTTTCAGCTTTAGCATCATTCCTTCCAAAGAAATCCCAGGGCTGATCTCCTTCACAATGGACTGGTTGGTTCTCCTTGCAGTCCAAGGGACTCTCAAGAGTCTTCTCCAACACCACAGTTCAAAAGCATCAATTCTTCGGCACTCAGCCTTCTTCACAGTCCAGCTCTCACATCCATACATGACCACAGGAAAGACCATAGCCTTGACTAGGCGAACCTTTGTTGGCAAAGTAATGTCTCTGCTTTTGAATATGCTATCTAGGTTGGTCATAACTGTCCTTCCAAGGAGTAAGTGTCTTTTAATTTCATGGCTGCAGACACCATCTGCAGTGAATTTGGAGCCCAGAAAAATAAAGTCTGACACTGTTTCCACTGTTTCCGCATCTATTTCCCATGTAGTGATGAAACCAGATGCCATGATCTTCGTTTTCTGAATGTTGAGCCTTAAGCCTACCTTTTCACTCTCCACTTTCACTTTCATCAAGAGGCTTTTTAGTTCCTCTTCACTTTCTGCCATAAGGGTGGTGTCATCTGCATATCTGAGGTTGTTGAAGTTACATGCAGAGTACATCATGAGAAACGCTGGACTGGAAGAAACACAAGTTGGAATCAAGATTGCTGGGAGAAAACTCATTAAAATGCTCCAAATGAAAGATGTTTTAAACAGAAAATTCTAATTACATTTTTTAATGGCATAAATATAAGCATTATAGTTGGTATTGAATTGGGGCAACAACAGTCATGTAACGATGTAAATACATCCAAACATCTATTTTAAATGATCATCTCCTAAGAACTTTCTTTTTCAGAGTAGTAACTTTCTCACTGTATACTATTCTTTCTATATTAGAAAGCTCAGAATGCTAATTTTTTCAAAAACATCAGATAAATACTTCTCAGAAAACTATCACAGAAAAGAACAGCAAATTTGTGAGAACTGTCTTTTTGTAAAAGAAAACTGCATAACATCTTTGAATTTTACCCCTTTTGAAGTACTTTACCGTAGCTAATAAAATATAATAATAAAAGATATGATCATTCTCATTTCCAAGTGTTATAAATTATAAAAGTTTGCTGTGTTTTAAAGTCTTTGTTTTTATAAATCAATCACATTGAATACTTTTTGCATTTTTGCTTTGATCTGCTGCAATATCTTGCTTATGAATGAATTTGACGTGATATTTTATACTTTATTCTGGAATCTGATTTCATTCAAAATAAGACATATTTCATAGTGCTTCTGCTTTCACAGATTTCTATAAAATCCTAATTTGATTTTAAAAGTTATCTATTATTTAATATGTCTTCTCTGGTATACTTTCCTTTTCTGACTGAAGAAACTTTTAACTACTTAGGAAGTGAGATGATGGCAACACCTACTCAGTAATGCATGGCCTTACTCCTATATAATGAGTACCAGAAGAGGGGAGTTGTACAGATTTTCAATACTGCTGGAGAATTATTATGGATTGAGGTAGCTAGTGGAGGCTTCTCAGTGGGAAGACAGGAGAAAGTTGTAGGGGAGAGTGGTAGGAGAAAAGGCATAGGCAAGGAAGTATGAGATAAGCTTAGGAGACATTAAAAACCAGGCTAGAGAAGCAGAGTCATGGTGTTCATTCATAGGTGAATGAGTTAGGTTGGTAAATTCAGAGGTCCTTAAATACGAAGTTTAAGTATTAAGAACTTTTATACTATGATAAATGAAAGGATTCGGATTAAGTTTGTGTAATGGCCAGAACACTGACCTGCTGCTACACAGACATGCAAAGTGACAGCAAGTTTGTGAGAGAAAAGTCTTCTGAAACTAAACAGATTACAAAAGAAGAGTGAGGAAGTTATATTTTCTCTCTACTTTGGCAAAGACACAGGGCTGAATGTAAGTTTCCAAGGGAATTATATTTAGTACAATGCAGTGAGTAAATAAAGGATTAATATATAGGTCCAAGTTAATATATAGGTTTTTTAATTAAATAAACCTCCTAAAAAATACAATATAAATATACTCTAGAAAAGATAAGTTGTAAATCTAGAGTGATTTAAGCAAACCATTTATCATACTATTTAAGGAAAAATGAGCCAAAAGATACTTAAAAACTTTTCTTTCATTCTGTGTCTTATTAAATAGACCAAAGTGAAATCTTTATTTCATCTCTATTTCCTATCCAGATTTACTTCCCCATAGAAGTGGTCTCCATAATATGTTGTATTTGACTCAAGGAATGCATGCACCAAAAAAACAAAACTTTCACTTAAATATAATTGTATCTTAGAAAATGAACTTAATCTCATTTACTAATTTTAATAGAAGGATTGGTAGGAGTGCAAGTATATACTTTATAGTATAAACATTTATGATAGTGCACTTTAAATGTAGGAGGTACAATGAAAACATATGCCAGAGCTGACTGAGGGGTAGCTGTTGTTAAACATACAGGTTATTAGGGTTTTCCCTTAGAAACTTTAAATTATAATAATTAAATAGTAGGTTTAATAATTAAAACAGTAGGATTGAATTGGGGTCTGGGAATCATCTTTTAACAAGCCCTCCAAGTTTTTCTTATTTTCTGCCAAGTTTAAGATATTAGCAGTAGATCTGTTTCATCATCTTTTGACTTTAGGCCCAAGTCCTGTTTTAGGTCCCACAGTGCTAAGTGCTATATTAGTGGTGCCTCACCAAGAGTTCCTCAGCAGAGTGAAGGCCTCACCAGTGATTCATGGGCTGGCATCCAGCTTACCTTATTTCTTGTGCTTTGGACCAAAAGCCAGCTTAGAGTAGCTTAATTTGTATGGGCAACGATACGTATGTCTAGAGTAATTTAGGAATTTATTTACCTTGAGGTTTGAAACTGATTATAATTTTTATGCGTGAAGTCATTGCCCAGATCATTACTGTGTTCCATGTGTTAAAAAAATCATGGCTGATCAATAACTTTATTACTTAGCTTTATGAGTGCTATAACATGCTGACACATGGAAATATAGAAATTAATTTTATGCTAAGCAGTTGGGTGTCCTAAAATTAAATATTTATTCAGAACCTTTAAAAATACTAGAAAAAAAGTAACTTGCACTTATTAAGTATTTATGTGCCAGGCATTGTCCCAAGCACTTTTCAGTACTACCTGTTGTTTAATCCTCACAACAATCCTATGAAGTAGGTGTTTTTAGTATCCATTTTGTAGAAGAGTTAACTGAAAAAGCAGAAAGGTTAAGTAATTTGCCCACTGTTTACAGGGTTTTTGTTTGCTTGCCTGCTTATTTTAATTTGGGAATTCCATAAATGACTTTTAGAGGCTATTTTCATGTTTGACTTAGTGGTACTTCTTGGAATGGTTCTTTGTCTTGAAACTTGATTTCTTCTGCTGCTTTGTTCTCTTAGAAGACAAAGCCTCTTTCATGTATTTTAACAATGAATGAAAAGTGCCAATAAAAGCAAAATGTTAATTGCCACCTTGAATATGCAGCCTAATGATTCATCCATCTAAGTAAAATTTGTAAATATATATGGTTTTATCCTAAGATTCGCTTTATAACTAAGTTTTTCATGTCTGAGGGATTTTTTGAGCACAGAAAAAAATTTTGACAGTTGTTTGTGTTTTAAGTGATGTGCATTTTATTCCAGTTTTTAGCGTTGCCAATGTCAGTATCTAGTTTTTTCTTAGGGCCTTAAGTTCAATTTATGCATTAAAAAACAAATCTATCTATACCTTCACTAGATCTTCAGTTAATCTTTTTAAATTATCAAATTCCATGAAATGTTTTAAAAAACATCTGACAAAGTACATAATGAATCTAAGATGCCTAATCAAATGATTAAATCATGTAAATCTAAGTCTAATAAATATTCAGTAAACCACGTTCTCTTTAACATTGTTTACAAACTTGTTATATTTTAATCACCAGTCTATAAAAACATTTCAAATATCTTTTGTAACCCCCACAAATGCATAGACAAATTATCAGTTAATGCCCAACTTATCAATAGTATCTTTATCTTAAATCTAATGCAAAGTCTTCATATTATAGGCCAGATTCATTCCTTCAACCTGTCATTTCTTATCTCAAGACTATAAATCTACTTATACAACAAAGTGGAATAGAATTTCCATCTTCCAGCCTTTGCCACATCTAAGATTCTACATCTGGGATCAGAGACAAGGACCTGTACCTACCTGCCAGCCAGAGTCTGCATTGGACAGGGACCTCTTTATTCCCTTCTTATTGTCAGGCCTACCATTGTTAATGGAAACTTTATGAGCCCTCACAAAGCTGAACATACACGTTTTATATTTTTGCAGCCTGGTTCTTTTCCTAGGAATGATGCATCCCTTATGTTTTTCCCTTAGGTTACACTTTATCCCTGCTATAATGGGATTTTCTAAGTCCAATTTTGTAGAAACTGTGTAACCTTCGGCATTAAAGCCTATTTTTGTACTAATGGGGTTTTGACACCCTAATTAGGTTACTAAAACAACCCTTTCTCTTTCATAGTTTAACAGCTGCCTTATTGACCATCAGTCATTTTATTGACAATGATGACCAAGTTTAGTTTTTAACCCCTTTAAATTCACAAAGCCAAAATGATTTTTCTCTCCTAGGAATGCCAGAATCACCTCCGCAGATATGGAAATGTGAATCTGGAACTGGTGACTCGAATCATTAGAGATGGTGGCCCATGGGAAGATCCTGTGTTGCAAGCTGTTCTAAAAGCCCAGCCAGCATCTCAGGAGATAGGTACTACAGGAGACTCAAATCTAAACCTACGTTTGTGAGAAACAAACACAATTTCATTTTCTAACTAGAGCAGTATTAGTGTTTTTTATTTACAGTACTGAATAAGAGTAATGTATTTTCACATGAAGTGTGTTTAATTTGCTATATTAACCCAGCCCAAGTGATTTGACACAAGATTAGGTAAAACTATCTCTAGTAATTCCCTATTAAAATTCACTGTTAACATATTTAGTATCCAGATGCTACTTATTTACAAAGAGTTGTATTTGTCACTTCAGTTATGTTTTTAAAATCTATTTAAGTAGGAACACCCTTAAAAAAAAAAAAAAAAACAACACCCTGCTTAAGCACATGGAATCTCCCTTATACAGAAAACTCTATGAAGGATGGAACTCCTTTAGCTTTTGTTTTGATAAACACTAACATATCCTACACCTAGCCCAGTGCCTGGTACAGAGTAGTAGGTGCTTAGTATCAGTACTTGTTTATTGAATGAATGACCACATGAATGCATAAGTGAATGTCTCACTAATTAAATGCGTAAGTAAATTTCAGTTCCAAATACTCTAGAGCAGTATTTCCCAAACTTCCTTCATCAGTAGGAGTTTTGCCTCATCCCCTTACTATCTGCATACCTTTTTGACATCACCTTCTCGTTAATCTAGATTCCTATGAGCCAAAATCTCCTTTTGAAGGCAGGAAGCTCTGTCAACTTTCTAATTAATACTTCAAAAATATATATATATATTTGCCTTATTATTTCTGAGCCCCAGAACATTTGGGTCACCGAAACTTAGAGTAAGCACAAAAGTCTGGACACATTTGAGAGCATGGAGAGAGCCTATGGAGTGCAGTTATAACATGGCCAAAGGGAAAAGACAAGACCTCTGGAACCATTCAGACATTGGGGAGAAAACACTGCCCACCACCAACTGCCTGAGTATGTTAGGATCTTTCTATTTGTCCCAGGTAAAGGGGTGGGAGTGGGTTGTGAGTAGAACTGAGTGGGGAAGGGCCTATGATTGTAGGGCTTACAAGCAAGCTGACCCCCAGATACAAGCATAGGGGACAAGAAAAGATGTGAGAGAAGATGAAAAGAGATAAGACCAGGAGAAATAATGAGAGTGGTGGAATGAGATGGGAAGTAGGACAAGACTAGAAGGAAAGAGCTAAGGTACATGTGGCAGTGGTATCATTGTATAAATATAAGGGATAGAAAGGAGAACTAGCACTTGATGTGAAAATCTCAGAAAGGAATTAAAAAAAAAAAAAAACTGAAGACAGAGGCAGTAGTTACATCGGAGGAGGAAGAATAGGATTATTGAGGGAACGTATGAACCATCAAATATAGGGAAGGCAGGGGTGACAGCCTTGAAGGAATCTCTGAGGAAGCTGGGGAATGTGGCCAGAGGGGACCGGAGCTAGGCAAAGACATGTTCATATGGAGTGAAAACAAGAGAGAAGAGTTTGGATTTTTCAGATAACTTTTAGGTTTCTCTAAGTAGGAGCTAGAACAAACCCACTGTTGGTTGGTGTGAGGCTGATACCCTTTATATACACAGTTTATAGGTTTCTCTGGTGGCTCAGACGGTAAAGAATCCGCCTGCAATGCCGCAGACCTGGTTCAGTCCCTGGGTTGGGAAGATCCCCTGGAGGAGGGCATGGCAACCCACTCCAGTATTCTTGCCTGGAGAATTCCTATGGACAGTGGAGTCTGGTGGGTTATAATCCATGGGGTTGCAAAGAGTCGGACACGACTGAGCAACTAAACACAGCACAGCACAGCACATACTATGTATAGATCTTTGATACATACTCCTTTTATACTTACCCTAGCATACTTCATTTTGGGAAAAGCTGCTCTAGAAGCTCATTAATGTGGATGACTCGACTCTTGTGATCATTAGGGTAAAGATCAGACTGAAGTTTGTTTTTGCATTAACTATACAAATCATATTTGTATGCTGCTCATATATTATAACGGAGAAGGCAGTGGCACCCCACTCCACTACTCTTGCCTGGAAAATCCCATGGACAGAGGAGCCTGGTAGGCTGCAGCCCATGGGGTCGCTAAGAGTCAGACATGACTGAGCAACTTCACTTTCACTTTTCACTTTCATGCATTGGAGAAGGAAATGGCAACCCACTCCAGTGTTCTTGCCTGGAGAATCCCAGGGACGGGGAGCCTGGTGAGCTGCTGTCTCTGGGGTCGCACAGAGTCGGACACGACTGAAGCGACTTAGCAGCAGCAGCAGCATATATTATAAACAGAGTTGCAAGGCAAATGTTGAAGCCCAAATAAAACATTATTCATAGGCATTTGAGAAGCTATTGATTAAATATATATAATTAACTAAAACATTTTTGCATTTGAAATTATGAAATATGGCTTCCGTTACCTGCTCTGCCACTTATTTAATTAATTCTTTGTCCTTGGGCAAGTCATTTGACCTCTCTGAGACTCAGTTTTGTGATCTGTAAAACAAGTATTAAATCTGTCATGAGGTTGTTGTTAGGTCTGAATAAATTTACGTAGGTAAAGGTGTTTATATATTTTAAAACTGTGTAAAAGCAAGTATTAAGTTTAGTAATTATCCTTGGGCATATATTAATGGACATATATTAATAAGCAGTCCTATTTGACATTACATTTAGCTTACTTTTTTGTTAGAAAGTAATAAAATGTGTTTCTTTTATGACCGAACTTTTCACTAATTCAAATTATATATTTTGCTATAATTAATCTGAATTAATATGGTTTTAACGGCAGATTAGGATTTAGCCTTCTAATCTTACAGTAATGAAAATAATGTTAAGAAGACAAAGTACATAATCTTAGACTAGAAAGAAATTCCAGATCCTGTGCCATTTGAAACATACTTTAACATTAGAGAACACAAAAAAAGAGTATTTCATGTTTGTTTGTTTTTCTAATTTTGCTTCTTCATTTAGATTGAGAAAGAATCAGCAAATATTTCTTGGGCACAGTTTTATTGTCTTTTATTGCCATTTTTCCAATCATTTAACTGATATATTCTTTTCACAAATTCCAAATAAGGAAAATGCTATTTAATTAAATAGTTGATTTAATTAGATACTACTTGTTAGTGCTGAAGTGTCAAAGAAAAATGTTTGAGACAGTCTTTTCTTGAGAGTAATAAGAGTCTGTTTTCTTTTTAATATAGTGAACAAATATTTAAGTTCTGAAAATCCACTATTCTTTGAACTACGTGCCAGATACCTAATTGCTTGTGAACGCATACCTGAAGCAATGGCTCTTATTAAATGTTGTATAAATCACCCAGAAATCAGTAAAGACTTGTACTTCCATCAAGCACTCTTCACCTGTCTGTTTATGTCACCTGTAGAAGATCACCTATTCCGAGAGGTATTGTTTAAGATTGTTTGCCTGTTAAACTTACCAAAAAATATGTAGCCCATTTTTGGTAAATTCCTTTTACAGTACTATCAAAGGCCATAAGATTACATTATCTAGATGTATTCCCTTTGATACCATTTTTAAGCTCATATTGAATTAGCTCATATTAACAAATGATGAAATTAAAATTTTCATTGATAAGCATTATTCATTTTGAGCGAGTTTCTGGTGTGACAGATTAAATAAAAACTGAGAAGCATCAGGATTTTGCATATTAAAATACTAAGAAATTAAATTCCAATGTTTGTTACTTTGGTGTTTTTTTAAGATGAAAGAATTAATCTTTTCCTAATATGGACCCTACGTACCTACAAGCTATGGACATTGAGGTTAAAAGTAGTCATTATAAACTGTAGGTGCTATATAGTGAAACGATGGAAAAACATAAAAATAGTTCTGTATAATTCATTGTCTTTGTAGAAGAAAATTACAAATCTAAATTCTTCTGAATGCTTAAACGTTTATTACAGCTGTCTTTCTAGATATTTTTAATGATATGAACTGAGTTTTCTTTCCATCTTATAGCATTTACTGAAAACTGATTGTAAGAGTGGAATTGATATCATCTGTAACACTGAAAAAGAAGGCAAGACTATGTTAGCCTTGCAACTCTGTGAATCCTTTCTTATTTCACAGCTCCAGAATGGGGATATGTACTGTATCTGGTAAGTGTTCATAATACAGACAAAGAAATGGTGAGATGGGGTGCAGAGGAGAATTCGTTAGCAGAATTTATACCTTATTTTTTTTAAAGTTATGTGAAAATGTTAAGCCATTTTTTCCCCCACACACACACATTTATTGTGCAAGAAACAATGGGTTGTAAGACCTAAGGGTTAAAAAAGAAAATGATCATGTGCCAGTAATAAACAGTGTTAATATTTAAGAAATGTGTTATAATGAAATAATCATTTAGTGTGTTATTTTTAAATTTTTTAAGAGATTATTTTTCAGAGAAGTTTTAGGTTTACAACAAAATCGAGAGGGAACTACAGACATTTTCCACATACTCCTTGTCCCCACAAATGCATATCCTTCCCCATTATCAAAACACTCACCACAATGGTACATTTTTTTTTTTTTTAACCAAAGACGAACTTACATTGACATATATTAATCACCCAAAGTCCAGTTTATGTTTAGGGTTCACTCTTGCTGTTAATTATTTTATGGATCTGTACAAACATATCGGAGAAGGCAATGGCACCCCACTCCAGTACTCTTGCCTGGAAAATCCCATGGATGGAGGAGCCTGGTGGGCTGCAGTCCATGGGGTCGCTAGAGTCAGACGCGACTGAGCGACTTCACTTTCCCTTTTCACTTTCATGCATTGGAGAAGGAAATGGCAACCCACTCCAGTGTTCTTGCCTGGAGAATCCCAGGGATGGCAGAGCCTGGTGGGCTGCCATCTATGGGGTCGCACAGAGTCGGACACGACTGAAGCGACTTAGTAGTAGTAGTACAAACATATAATGATATATATCAGTATAATATCACACAGAGTATTTTTGCTGCCCTAAAAATCCTCTTTGCTCAACCTGTTCATCTCTTCCCTCCCACCTCTGCCTCTTATTTCTGTAGTTTTGCCTTTTCCAGAGTATCATATAGTTGGAATCATATAGTATACATTTTCAGATTGGCTTCTTTCACGTAGTAATAGGCATTTAGTTTTCTCCACGTCTTTTCATGTGAGCTTGATAGCTTTCAAATGAGTTTGATAGCTCCTTTCTTTTTAGTGCTGAATAATATTCCATTTTCTGGATGTACCACAGTTTATTTATCTGTTGTCTAGTGAAGAACATCTTGGTTGCCTCCAAGATTTGGCGGTCATGAATAAGCTGCTATAAACATCTGTGTGGAGGTTTTTCTGTGGACATAAGTTTTCAGCTCCTTTAGGTAAATACCAGGGAGCAAGATTGCTGGAACTTATGTTAAGAGTATATTTAGTTTTGTAAGGAACTGACCAACTGGTTTCCAAAGTGTCTGTACCATTTTTCATTTCCACCAACAATGGATGAGATTTCCTGTTGCTCTACATCCTCACCAACATTTGTTATTTTCAGTGTCCCAGATTTAGCCATTCTAATAGGTATGTAGTAGTATCTCATTGTTGTTTTAATTTAGTTGTAGTTTGCATTTCCCTGATGACATATGATGTGGAGCACGCTTTGACATGCTTATTTGCCATCTGTAAACCTTCTTTGGTGAGGTATCTGTTAAGATCTTTAGTCTATTTTTTAATTGGGTTATTTGATTTCTTATTGTCCAGTTTTAAGAGTTCTTTGCATATTGTTGATAACAATCGTCCATTGGATGAGTCTTTTACAGATATTTTTTTTCCAGTCTGTGACTTGATACTCTTTCACAGAGAAGTTTTCAATCTTAATTAAGTCCATCTTGTTAGTGATTTCTTTCATGGATCATGTCTTTGGTGTTATATCTAAAAAGGCATCACCATACATAAGGTCTTCTGTGTCTTCTGTTTGGATCATGATCCATTTTTAGTTAATTTTTGTGAAGGGTATAATGTCTGTGCCTGGAGAATCCCACAGACAGAGGAGCCTAGCAGGCTACAGTCCATAGGGTTGCAGAGAGTCAGATATGACTGAAGCCACTTAACACACAAGATCTGTGTCTAGATTCATCTTTTTTTAAATGTGAATATCTAGTTGTTTGAGCACCATTTCTTGAAAAGGTATTTGCTCCATTGCATTGCCTTTGCTTCTTTGTCAAAGAACAATTGACTGTATTTATGTACATCTATTTCTAGGCTCTCTGTTCTCTCCCATTGATCTATATGTCTATTCTTAAACCAGTACAACACTGTCTTCATTATGTTAGTTTATATTAAGTCCTGAAGTTAGGTAGTATCAGTCCTTCAACTTTTTCTTCAGTATTATATTCACTATTCTGGGTCTCTTATTTCCCCATAACAACTTTTGAATCTGTTTGTCCATATTCATAAAATAACTACCAGGATCTAGATTGGGGTTGAATCTGTAGATTAAGCTGAGAAGAACTAATAATTTGATAATATTGAGTCTTCTTGTCCATGAACATGGACGATCTTTTCATTTATTTACTCCTTTGATTTCACTCATCAGAGTTTTGTAGTTTTCCTCATGTAGATCTCATACATATTTTGCTAGATTCATAGCTAAGTAGTTCATTTAGGGGGTAAGAGGGTGCTAATATAAATGATATTATGTAACTGTTAGTTTTTCTGAGCATTTAAAAAACCATTAAAAAGTTGTTAGAACATATGAAGCATCCAATTACATGATCCAAGTAATCATGTAATTCAGAATGTGGTTTGAGAGTATTTTAAGAGTATTTAATTTGAGAGTATTTTACTATTAGATAAAATCAAAAATAATTAGAAAAAAATCCTAATAACTTTTGCCTCCTCTACCTCAGTACACACAGACACAATACTACCACTTTGACCTGTCACCAATTCTTGAGAGAAAACTAGTTCTCATTTACCTAATAAAATAGTATGAAATGGTATGGGCTATAAATATTTTTTAATGAATGCTTTCAAATTTTAAGTTCTTAGATACTTAAAAGAATAGCTTCAGATCAGATCAGATCAGTCGCTCAGTCGTGTCCGACTCTTTGCGACCCCATGAACCGCAGCACGCCAGGCCTCCCTGTCCATCACCAGCTCCCGGAGGTCACTCAGACTCACACCCATCAAGTCAGTGATGCCATCCAGCCATCTCATTCTCTGTCGTCCCCTTCTCCTCCTGCCCTCTATCCCTCCGAGCATCAGAGTCTTCTCCAATGAGTCAACTCTTCGCATGAGGTGGCCAAAATACTGGAGTTTCAGCTTTAGCATCATTCCTTCCAAAGAAATTCCAGGATTAATCTCCTTCAGAATGGACTGGTTGGATCTTCTTGCAGTCCAAGGGACTCTCAAGAGTCTTCTCCAACACCACAGTTCAAAAGCATCAATTCTTCGGTGCTCAGCCTTCTTCACAGTCCAGCTCTCACATCCATACATGACCACAGGAAAGACCATAGCCTTGACTAGGCGAACCTTTGTTGGTAAAGTAATGTCTCTGCTTTTGAATATGCTATCTTGGTTGGTCATAACTTTCCTTCCAAGGAGTAAGCGTCTTTTAATTTCATGGCTGCAGTCACCATCTGCAGTGATTTTGGAGCCCAGAAAAATAAAGTCTGACACTGTTTCCACTGTTTCTCCATCTATTTCCCATGTAGTGATGGGACCAGATGCCATGATCTTCGTTTTCTGAATGTTGAGCTTTAAGCCAACCTTTTCACTCTCCACTTTCACTTTCACCAAGAGGCTTTTTAGCCCCTCTTCACTTTCTGCCATAAGAGTGGTGTCATCTGCATATCTGAGGTTATTGATATTTCTCCCAGCAATCTTGATTCCAACTTGTGTTTCTTCCAGTCCAGCATTTCTCATGATGTACTCTGCATATAAGTTAAATAAACATGGTGACAATATGCAGCCTTGACGTACTCCTTTTCCTATTTGGAACCAGTCTGTTGTTCCATGACCAGTTCTAACTGTTGCTTCCTGACCTGCATACAGATTTCTCAAGAGGCAGATCAGGTGGTCTGGTATTTCCATCTCTTTCAGAATTTTCCATAGTTTATTGTGATCTACACAGTCAAAGGCTTTGGCGTAGTCAATAAAGCAGAAATAGATGTTTTTCTGGAACTCTCTTGCTTTTTCCATGATCCAGCGGATGTTGGCAATTTGATCTCTGGTTCCTCTGCCTTTTCTGAAACCAGCTTGAACATCAGGAAGTTCACGGTTCACATATTGCTGAAGCCTGGCTTGGAGAATTTTGAGCATTACTTTACTAGCGTGTGAGATGAGTGCAATTGTTCGGTAGTTTGAGCATTCTTTGGCATTGCCTTTCTTTGGGATTGGGATGAAAACTGACCTTTTCCAATCTTGTGGCCACTGCTGAGTTTTCCAAATTGGCTGGCATATTGAGTGCAGCACTTTCACAGCATCATCTTTCAGGATTTGGAATAGCTCAACTGGAATTCCATCACCTCCACTAGCTTTGTTCAAGGAGGTGTAAAGATAAACTTATTTAATATAGATGTTATAGATTAAAATCTTTAGATTCAGAGATGGAGTCAAAAGCTAGTTAAGGCAGTTCCAGGGAACTAATGAACCTTACTGGAACAATTCCTGTGCCTTATAGAGGTAATACATACAATATTCCAATCTGCCTGTGGCTGCTGGACACATATCCATATAATCCCCCTATCTGTTTCATTAAGCCTACTAGCTCAATGACTATTAAAACAGGAAAGCATGTGGATGCTAATGGAAAGATATATCTTCCTTATCTACATGAATGGAAGCACCCACAGTCAGACTTGTTGGGGCTTATTCAAGTCATGATTGTGGTGTTTGGAGATGAACCTCCGGTCTTCTCTCGTCCTACTGTTTCAGCATCCTATCCACCATACCAGGCAACAGGGCCACCAAATACTTCCTACATGCCAGGCATGCCAAGTGGGATTTCTGCGTACCCATCCGGGTACCCTCCCAATCCCAGTGGTTACACAGGCTGTCCTTACCCACCTGGTGGTCAGTATCCTGCCACAACAAGTTCTCAGTACCCTTCCCAGCCTCCTGTGACCACTGTTGGTCCCAGTAGGGATGGCACAATCAGCGAGGACACTATCCGAGCCTCTCTCATCTCAGCGGTCAGCGACAAACTGAGATGGCGGATGAAGGAGGAAATGGATCGTGCCCAGGCAGAACTCAACGCCTTGAAACAAACAGAGGAAGACCTGAAAAAAGGTCACCAGAAACTCGAGGAGATGGTTAACCGTTTAGATCAAGAAGTAGCTGAGGTTGATAAAAACATAGAACTTTTAAGAAAGAAGGATGAAGAACTCAGTTCTGCTCTGGAGAAAATGGAAAATCAGTCTGAAAACAATGATATTGATGAAGTTATCATTCCCACAGCCCCACTCTACAAACAGATCCTAAATCTGTATGCAGAGGAAAATGCTATTGAAGACACTATTTTTTACCTGGGAGAAGCCTTGAGGCGGGGAGTAATAGACTTAGATGTCTTCCTAAAGCATGTACGTCTTCTGTCCCGTAAACAGTTCCAGCTGAGGGCACTAATGCAGAAAGCAAGAAAGACTGCCGGTCTCAGTGACCTCTACTGACTTCTCTGATACCAGATGGAGACTGAACTCTTCTAAAGTATTCTTTTCTTCTCTTCCTTTCTCTTATATCAGTAGGTGCCCAAAATAAGTTATTGCAGTTTATCATTCAAGTGTAAAATATTTTGAATCAATAATATATTTTCTGTTTTCTTTTGGTAAAGACTGGCTTTTATTAATGCACTTTCTATCCTCTGTAAACTCTTTTTGTGCTGAATGTTGGGACTGACTATGCTAAATAAAATTTGTTGCATAATTTTTTTTTGTTGTTTTTTAAAAAGCTAGTTAAAAGAGTTAGGTCTAGAAACTAGTGGACTTATGTTCTGTGGGACTATAAGTTAGATTGTACAAATTTTTATTCAGAAGTGTACTATGTAAAATGGAGTTGCAAATAGAGAAGAGGATCAGGAGATAGTGGTTAAGACATACCCTTCTAAGTAGTTTTCAAAGTATTATCATTTCTTGATAGGTAATTATTTTGAAACAATGTATAGTCATTACTATTTAATGTATCTTTTCCATGGTGATAGTACTGTTCTCTACCCTTGGCTTTATTAAATTATTTAAGACTATCTTTAGTCTTTCATTTTGACATACTTATAAGTAAACTGGAATCACCTATAAACAAACCAAAAAATGACCAGGAAAACATTTTATTTTCTTCTTCTCTTGGCTAACCAATTTCTACTCTTCAGAGAGGAACTTCAAAAATAGAACAGAGCTTATCTTTCCTGCTCCTGGCCACAGTCACCTTCTAAAAATAGAAGGTGGGTGTGTGCCTCCCAGCTGCCTAACAAAAAAGGACTCCTTAGCCTGCTTCTTTGTCCTTCCTTCTGAGTAGGCTGAGTTCTGATTGCCTGCCCTCTTATTTCTTTTACCTCTCTCCTTTGTATTTCTGAGTGCTAGGGTCTTCTTTCTTGTAAAAGTTGATTTTCACTGTAACTTAAAGAGCAGGATTCTTCCAGCTTACAAGGTCTGTGTTGTCTGTTGCATTTTAGTCTTCAGCTTGTTCTTCATTTCCCTTTCTGAGGACAAAACTTCATGTACAGTCCAGTTTTATTCTCGACTCAAGCCAATGAAAGAAGCTTCTAATCTAGTTCTCTCACCATCAATAATAATATAATAATAACAGCTGCTTGCATTGGCTGAGTGCTTTCATTAGTCTGTGCTTTAGATATTTATTATCTCATTTACTCCAGCAATCTTATGGGGTAAATGAAGCCAAGATTCAAACCTAAGCAGCCTCTACTATTAAATATTACTTATTATAAAATGGGTATAATATGAAAAAAATCTATTTGGTAAGGGTGGCTATAAATCATTTTATAGTCTCTCTGCAATTAGATAACTTGATGGTTATATTAGCATTGAGCTACCTGGGAAATGTGTTTGTACACCAAGTCAGTGCTGTGAGGCTTTTTGTTTGTTTTTTATTTGCTGCACTTGGGTCTTCATTGAGGTGTGCAGACTCTTCATTGTGGCATGCATGCTTTTCTACCTGTGGTGCGCAGGCTCTTAAGGTTGCGGGCTCTCTAACCTGCAGCATGCAGGCTCTCTAGTTGCAGTGAGGGGGTTTAGTTGCCCCAAGGCACGTGGGATCTTAGTTCCCAACCAGGGATCAAGCCTGCATCTCCTGCATTGGAAGGCAGATTGTTACACCACTGGAAAGTCCCAGTGCTATGTTTTTGTAAGGACCCTTTTTGGGAAAAGAAAACAGAAGCTTCATTAAAGTTTCCCTCTGGTCTTCACAAAGAAGACTATCTGTGAGCGATTTATTAAACATCAGTATATACTAGACATTTTACCTAGGTGTTTTCACTTACCTGTCTTAATGCTTTTTATGTGTAAGAAAATTCTGGATAAAAGAAGTAAAAGCCACACAGCTATTAATAACAACAAAATGGAGTTGGAATTTATTCTAGTCAGTTTGCAAGTGATATCATTCTACGTCTAACTGGTTCAGGGAAAAGGTAGCATTTATTGAATGAATACTGGGATATTATACAAGCCACATCAAGGGGAGAGATATGGGTGGTCCTCAAAAATAACTGCTAACAAGGATGTTGAGATTGCTAGGGTTTTTTAAAAGCATCTCTGATCTGCCAGTTGGCTTCGTCTTTCTTCTTGTAGACCAGAAGAATGGCAACACTCCCCAGGCTTCATAGTTTAGAGTTGAGACCATTCCAGGGGTTGTAACTGAACTGAGGTCAGTTTCCCATCCTTAGATTTATATTTCAGGAACAGTGAGGAGGGTCATATAGAAGGCATGGCCACTGAGGTTCCAACCCTGTGTATTAGGGCTATTCTTAGAAAATGATGGTTCACCGTGGACTGGGTCGTACCATCCCAGTTGGTATATAATAGCTGATTGAGACGCAGGCCTCTTGAGTAGGTCTCATTTATTCTCAATCCCTGTTCTTTTCCATTAGCTCCACTATACAGTGTGTCATTGAGAAGATTTACAATGCATTAATATGTGAGGAAACAGCCTTCTAAAACAAGGAAGTTTACAAAAGGCATGAAATCAGTAAGAGAGAGAAGATCTGTTCTGAAATAATTATCACTTTAGTTTGGGGTATTCATGAAAGTTTTCATGAAGAGTTACTTGATACGGACTTTGACAGATAAGCTCATCTTAGAAATAATTATTTTCCAAGTAGAGCAATCAACAAACAAAAAAGAGAATAAATAGAGCACATTAACTGACACTGAAGAAACCAACCTAGAAGAATGCCCAGGATTCATATCCTGATCCTTCTGACTCCAAAACCCATGTTTCTGTTGCTTTTAATACCATAAAGCATACTGAACAAGTACTAAATGAAATAATCTAGGAAATTGGTAGCAGTTAGCAACCCCTATAGAAGTACATGTGGAAAATTAAAGGGTCTAAGGTGGTAACATTGAGAATGACAAAATGGTGGGCAAAAGTATAATAAAAATTAAAGACTATGAAAAACAAACAGGTTAGAACCAAAGAGGTTAGAGGAATATTTAGTGTCTTTGGGCAATAGAGGATGAGATGGTTAGATGGCATTATCAGTTCAATGGACGTGAACTTGGGCAAATGCCGGGAGATGGTGAGGGACAGGGAGGCCTAGCATGCTACAGTCCATGGAGTCATGAAGAGTTGTTGGACACAACTGAGCAACGAGCTGAACTGAAATGGATTAAAGTGACAGAAACCAATCTAAATTGAAATAACCAGTTATGCAAACTGGAGAAGTCAGAGCTAGAGATTTGGGAGCATGGTATGAAACCTCATGAGCTTCTCAAAGGAATTCTGTGTGCAAAAAAAAAAAAAGTGGGCGGTGGACTGAAACTTAGGAACACTCACACAGCTAGTGTGAAATGGCAGTGAAATTTTGGTTTTACTTTTTTGTGTTGCTTGCCATCATTTTTTGTTCTGTGTTCTCTGTATTGTCTCTCTAAATAGAGTATGTGCACCTTCATGATAGTAGTCAAACTGTCCTTAGATTTAATAGCTTTAAGTGCTGGGCTCAAAGTACATAATCAGTACATTACTTTTAAAGGAAATATATTTTCATCAATTACTTGAATACTTTTTAGACTAAGATGCTTTATGTAACTTTTATGACACTTTTCAAGGAATTCTAATTTGCTGAAATGTAATATCCAAACATTTCAACTATACCTTACAATTTCCTTTGTCTCAGAACCCATTGCTCGCTCCTCTTGTTGTTGTTCAGTCACTTAGTTGTGTACAACTCTTTGTGACTGCAGCACACCAGATTCCTCTGCCCTCCATATTTTAGAAAAGAATCTACCTGTGAAATATTTTAAATGGTCCATAGCTTGTTCCTTTAAAAGTACTACACTGTAATGGAAGAGTAGATGGTGTAAAACATAAAATTTCAGAATCAGTGCTATAATATACTTAATACTTTTAATGTGTACTACTTTTGGTATCTTAATAGATTTAAAAGTATGAACCATTTCTTCTTTGCAGAAAGTACAACACTGATTTCTGAATTTGCAAGTGGATATTAATTTAAAGGTCAAAGTTATTTTTTAAGTAATCTCATTAATATTGGTATATTGAAATTAGAATGTGTTTTGATCAAGTACTAGAGATGCCTTAGGTTTGTTGGCATATGATTGGGATACATTCTGTACCACTGCAAGTCGTAATTTCTGATCTCTCCTTTTCCCCCAGCTTCTGTTAGTCCCAAACAGGTAGCTTTGGAAGTAGCCTGGAGTTAACGTAATATCCACTTAAACCCACTTTGTATACATCCTAGCCAGGGCACTACAGAATAAAGGAAAGACAGGTAATGCCTGTATTTGAATAAACTGTATTTTTGATATTTCTCTTTTTTCTCATTTACAGGGAGTTGATTTTCATATGGAGTAAACTTCAGCTAAAGTCTAATCCTTCAAAACAAGTTTTTGTAGATCAGTGCTACCAGCTCTTAAGAACAGCAACTAATGTGAGAGTCATATTTCCTTTCATGAAAATCATTAAAGATGAGGTAAATAGTATATATTTATCCCTTCATTTTAAGTTAAATTTAAATGACAGTTCACTGAAACTTGCATCTCATAAAATTTATTTGATCATGTAATTGAAGTAAAAAAAGATTTTAAGGCCACATTCTCCATATATTATATACTCCCCTCCCCCAACCTCAAACTCCCAGGACATAAAGCTTATACATAAATGAAAATAACTGGAAAAAAAAAAAAAAAAAAAAGATAAAAAGCCAATTTAGTGTTACATAAAGTTTTATGTGGGAACAACTTGCTTCTGTAAGAAGCTGTTCTCTCTTTTCTTAAAATTAAATAAGCCTGTCACTTTTAACATTATTCTAAATCCTGTTTATATAATCTTAACTAATTTGCAGATGATCTTTGTGTAACTATAGGTAATACCTAATTCACTGTCATAGAGAAATACAGTTCATAGTTTTAAGTTTGATGTTTAGAATGAAAAGGAACAATTAATTCTGAGACATTTTTGAAACCTAAGGACAAATTTTTAAAATGTTTATTTAAAATAAGAGTAAAAACCCATGACCTGTTTTTAAAAATAGTTGTGAAGCAAGTTTTTCATGGGCTATTGGCAAGTGTGTGCAATTCTACATAAGATTCTTATATAGACATGAAAGTAGATCCTATAGATCTTTTTACTTTTTCTCCTCAAATATTAACAGAACTTTGAATACAAAGATAGGAAAGATAAAGCTACCTTACATTTTAGATAGCTCCATTTAACTGAATCTTTATGTGGGTTACTTTTAAATACATAAGGAAGCATCCATTAAATAATATATTTTAATTTTTTATACATTTATGCATTTATCATATTTATTACTGCATCACTCATTAGATGTATGACCATGTAATGATCATATTCCCCTGATACAAAGTTTTGTATCATATTCCCATGATACAAAGCATTGTATCAGAGGACTTTTTAGGTTCTTTTTAGCTAACTACACTAATAGCTTCATTATTAAATAGTGATTTGTCATTTAAATGCATCATCAAAGTTAACCTCTCGTGCCACCAAAAAATGGAAAAAAAAAACCTATGCTGTAGAGTGCAAATTTTGCACTTAATATTTGAAGTGCATCAGAATCACCTGTAAAACTTTTCTAAAAATAAAGATTTCTGTCTATATTTTTTAAACAAATGATTCTCATCTCAGATGGTAAAGTCATTCTCATCTGCCTGCAGTGCAGAAGACCTGGATTCAATCCCTGGATCGGGAAGTTCCCTGGAGAAGGGAATGGCAACCCACTCCAGTATTCTTGCCTAGAAAATCCAATGGACAAAGGAGCCTGGAGGGCTACAGTCCATGGGGTTGCAAAAAATCAGACATGACTGAGTGACTAAAACTTTGACTTTTCACCAAAAATTGAGAAACTCTTACAGAAAGTTTAAAATACAGGTGAAGTTCAGCCAATTATCTTAGAACTTTCTCAATTTCACATGCATGGTCAACCTAAGAATACACGATAAGAAAAATTCAAAGATGAAGTAAGTATTTAAAATGTGCTTAATTTCTTATACACTCTACTAAAAGCATTTTTATCTGATGGAATAGATCCTTCATATGCCTCAGTGCTGTGAGTTCAGAAGGAGACATTACAGATAGCATATCTGAAAAAGCTTCACAAAGGAGGCTGCTTTCAGCTGGGTGTTAAATGGTAGAATAGGATAATACTAATATTTGTAGAGGACTTCATAGTTTACAGAGCCTCTTTTCCTCATTTCATTATCTGGTTCTCATAACTGTCCAGTGGCATTAACAGGAGAGTGCGGATGGGGAAACTAATCAAAGAGTTTAGTTACTGTGGGATTCAGGTTGCTAGAGATCCAGAAGGGACTGAATATTACACTAAAACTTGAAACAGTTCCTAAATGTAGTGGAATTGTTAAAGGCTTTCAGGTTAGAAAGCCTTATCCTGTTCCCTTTTGTGATGATCCTGAAATTTTTTTAAACCTCAGCAACTAAGTACATTATAATTCATGAAGAAAGGTAGAGGATGTAGATAGAACTTTGGAGAAAGAGAATGAATTGTCTTGAAGTAGTGGATTTGAATTTGCTGTATCTGGAAAATTTTATGCAGGTTTTGTAACTGAGCATTAGAAATTATACAATAAGAAATAAGAAATTTAAATTCAGAAAAGGATTCCAAGTTGTAAATGGTAGATTTACAGAAGACTAAAATTGTTATAATATATCTGATCTCATTCATTCTGCAAACACTTATTCAAAGGTCTTTATATGCCAACTCCTGTGCTAACCACAGAAGATACTAACCACATGAGATACTGTCCCTGCTATTTAGGATTCTCAAAGAATGAGTAGGAAATAGGTAGGAATTTACCATCTAGGTAAAGTGATATGCAAAGTTAAGGTCTGCTTGTGGAACTGTAAGTAAGGGCTACACAGCATGTAAGGAACTCAGAGGACATGAGGCTGGCAAAGTAGTGTTCCCCCCGTCATCCGTAATTTACCATAGGCGGCCGATATGATACACAGATGCAGCTGTTAAAAACAGACTATTTTATCTCTTTCTATTCAAACGAGCAGATCATTCCAAATCACTAGAGGCATATTATTTATAACTTGAATTCAGGTGGATAATCAACAAATTCCCAACTAAAAGCTTGATGCAGTTATATTTGAGTCATCAGTAAGTCAAAAGTAAAGCTTGAATACTTTTCAGATAACTTTCAGTACGTTCAGTATTCTGATACCTTACTGATTTGGAAAGTTTGTAATTGCCTTCTTTATATGGATACATTTCTCTGCTTATTTTGATAAATAATATTACTTAATAAGTAAAATAATATTATTTAGTGCAGCTTTATGAAAGTTTCCATAAGCCGTGCTTTTTTTAAAAAAAAATCTAGATTTGTAATAAACTTTAATCACCATAAGTTTATGAAGCATTTATATTTTAATCACCATAAGGTTATAATATTTTATATTACGGTTAGTAAGGCTCATAAACTTGAAAATTAAATAAATTGAAGCTAAAATGCTATCTTTTCCAGATTATTCTCAAGTAAAATAAATAAATTTATTTATATATTAAAAAAGAGTAAACAAGGCTACCCATTGAAGGAAATTGCATGTTTAGAATACTATGTTTGTTTATTCAGCTTTTGTTTCAGAGTTGTATTTTAAAAAGATAAACTAGTAACTGTTGATGATTTTTTAGAAGGTATTCAGTGGTAATATTTTTCTTTTACAGGTTGAAGAAGAAGGCTTACAAATTTGTGTTGAAATATGTGGTTGTGCTCTACAACTAGATCTTCATGATGATCCCAAAACTAAATGTCTAATTTATAAAACAATTGCACATTTTTTACCAAATGATTTGGAGATTCTCAGGATTTGTGCACTCTCGATATTTTTTCTTGAACGCTCCTTGGAAGCTTATCATACTGTTGAAGAGCTTTACAAACGTCCAGATGAAGAATACAATGAAGGCACAAGTAGTGTTCAAAATCGTGTTCGTTTTGAATTACTTCCAATTTTGAAAAAGGGATTGTTTTTTGATCCTGAATTCTGGAACTTCATAATGATTAAGAAAAACTGTGTAGCATTACTGAGTGATAAATCAGCAGTTAGATTTCTAAATGAAAGTGCACTGGAAAATTCTGCAGGTAATGTAAAAAAGGCATTGGATCAGCACAGTTTAGAGGAAGGGCTTGACTCTCTTACAGATCAGAGCCCTGGAGAGCTTAATCCTGATGATATATCTGGAGTGCAACCAAAAGGCCCTATTAACGCAAAGAAAAACCTTACAGCTCTTAATGCTTCCAGAGTAGATCACAATGTCCCAAGGCATCGGTGTATGTTATGTAACAAGGAATTTCTAGGTGGTCACATTGTAAGGCATGCCCAGGCTCATCAGAAAAAGGGCAGTTTTTCATGTGTGATATGTGGCAGGAAATTTAGAAACAGAGGACTTATGCAGAAGCATTTAAAGAATCATGTTAAGAAAATACAGAGACAGCAAATTGCTGCAGCTCAGCAAGAGGATCAAGAAAATCCTGCTTTAGAAGAAATGAATTGTTCTGATACTTTCATTTCATTTGAAAACGGGAATTCTGATAATAAAGATTTGGAAGTAGAGACTATTACTGGTTCCAGTGATGGAAACAAAGATGTCATCCCTGCACATGTGGGTGAATTTACTGAAATTCCTATAAATGTATCAGAAGATGTTATTGAAAACATTACTGAAAATGGCAGCCCTGATACTTCTTTAAATAATGTCTCAGAGCCATTACCTATCTGTGTGGATGACTATGAGGAGGAAGAAGATGAGGAAGGTGATTATGAAGAAGATGACTATGATCTGAATCAAGAAAGTTCAGTACTTCATAAAATCAATGGAGCTGTGTGCCATCCAAAAGACATATATGCAACAGATCAAGAAGGAAATTTTAAGTGCCCTGCTCTTGGCTGTGTCAGGATATTTAAGAGAATTGGATTTCTGAATAAGCATGCAAGGACTGTACATCCAACTGATTTAAATGTGCGGCAAACAGTAATGAAGTGGAGCAAAGGAAAATGCAAATTTTGTCAAAGGCAATTTGAAGATTCTCAACATTTTATAGATCACCTTAATAGACACAGCTATCCAAATGTGTATTTTTGTTTGCATTTTAATTGCAATGAATCATTTAAGCTGCCATTCCAACTTGCTCAGCACACAAAAAGTCACAGGATATTTCAAGCTCAGTGTAGTTTTCCAGAATGCCATGAGCTTTTTGAAGATCTTCCTCTGCTATATGAACATGAAGCTCAGCATTATTTAAGTAAAACACCAGAATCATCTGCACAACCAAGTGAAGCAATTCTTTGGGATGTTCTTACAGACTCAAAATCTAATCATCAGGAAAAAGACTCATCTGGTAATGAGAGACAGACTACTAGTCTGCCAGTTTCTACTAGCAAATCAAGGAAAGATATTACAGAACCAAAGACATGTATAGAAAGTATGGAAAAGAAAACAGACAGTTTAATTCAGAATGGAAATGAACATTCTGATGACACTGTTTCTGATACAAGCTTGACAGACCAAAAGATGCCTGACATAGAGCCAAATTCTGAAAATAATTGTAGTATTAATGATTTGGTCAATGGACACAGTGGAATAGAGCAGACACCTTTAGTTTCATCAGATCCTGCTTTGAAAATTGATACAAATAGAATCAGGACAGAAAACGGTTCCATTCTACCCAGTGTTGTACCACAAGAACACAATACCCTGCCAGTATCTCAGGCACCTTCCAAACCAAATCCGACGAGCGAACACACTTCATATGGCTTAATTTTAACAAAGCCATATGTCAGACCATTGCCTCCCAGTTACCTTGATGAACGGTACCTTAGTATGCCAAAACGCAGAAAATTTCTGACTGATAGGGTAGATGCCTGTTCTGATCAAGATACCGTTTGTAAAAAATCAGTGAAAAGATTAAGATGTGGCAAATGCCTGACCACCTACTGTAATGCAGAAGCACTTGAGGCTCACCTTGCACAAAAGAAATGTCAGACCCTCTTTGGATTTGATTCAGATGATGAAAGTAAGTCTGCTGTCTTCTCAGTAGGTATATCTGTAGAAGTAGAAAATGCCATAAATCGTCATATGGTTAAAAAAATTAACATTTGTATAACAGATAATAAAGCACTACTCCATACATTATTTCGTGTAATCCATACAACTACCATAAGGTTCTGTTCCTGTTTTATATATCAAGCAACTGACATTCACAAGTAATTTGCATAGGCATAGGCCTATGAACTTGTGGAAGCCAGAACTTAAACACAGTTTTTTCATACTTTTTGGGTCATACATTTTAACTACCTGAGGCTTTTCTTCATTCTATGTTTTTATGCAGTAAGAAATCTGAAGACAAACTAATTATGATGAAAGTGTTTTTCATCTGCATGCCAGAATATAAAACAAGTGAAGCTGAGCCTCTATTACAAAAACAAAAACTTTTTAAAACAAAAAATAAAAACAAAATAATTGAAAAACTGAGCTAAAGAAGAACATGCTTTTCTACTAATATTAATATTCTTTGAATGAGTAAGGGTATAAACAAACAGGGAATCTAACTTAGAATACTAGATGAACATCTATAAAATATGAATTAACAGACGTGTTCTGTTTTACAGGTGCCTGATAAAAATGTTTCAGAAAGATCTGTCGATCAAGCAGTAGTGTGCAAAATGCACTACAAGAAAATGCATCATCAGTTTGCTATTTCCCTGATGGCCTTAATTTTAGAGCGATCTTGGATTACTAAAGATAAAGACAAAGCACATTTTCTAGAATGAACCCACAGAGGAGATGTGCTGGTTTAGACTCCAAAAGGGTTATTACAAAACTCCCAAAGTACCAGTTATCCAGAGAAACCACATTTTTTTTTTTTAAAGAAGTTGATGATGATCAATAGCAGCATGTTCAGTTTCGCTTATGTGAGAAACATGTTCAGGCAACCAGTCAAAAAGAATAACCAGCTATGGCCTTACAGAAAGGGAAGAACTAACCCATTTTTATATATAAATAAAAGAAGGAGTGGTTTACAATAAACAATTTAAAGTATTCTACAAATAGGATTCTTGTCATGCGTAATCAGATTTTGTCCTTCTTTTGGATCAAACATGTTTTAAGGATCCATTTCTATTTGGTTTATTATTATTTAGGAACTGACAGAATAAAACTTGACTTATCACCATCCTAGCTGTAAAAGATTGTAACTTGTTTCCAGATGATTGATTAGGTCAGAGTTCAATGAATGACATGCCAGCATTGAAAATTAACAGGAGGCAAAACAATAGTGCTTTGCTAATGAGCTCTTGACAGAACCTTCCACTTTCCATTTTTATAATACCAATGAGCTGTAAGCAGCAGCCTCAATAGAAAACATACTATCAGTAACTCTGGGGAGAGATGGGAGGAATGTAAGACCATTAAAGGCTGTCTTAGATGTCTTAGTTGAAAGAAGACACTGAATTGCAAATTTTTCAATGTGAATAATGGTATAAGCACACTGGGATATTTCTATTTGTATATAGAGTAGTGTTAGGACATTGCTTGATGATTCATAGTAAGGTCCTTTAGACATTAATGTGAGTTATCTAAGTACAGTCCTATGAAAATAACTGGCTGTAAAAAAAAAATACACAGCCAAGAATCAGGTCAAGAATTCATTGGTTTTATTCAATTAGAGTTTATTCTAAAATAAGCCATATTACTCATGCTTTCTTATTTATTTCTGATAAATTTGGCCTGAATAGTGATTTTTATATATAAAAGGAAATATTTACACAAAAACTTGCACAGCAAGAACACAGTAAGATATATTGATGCATTTATTTTCTTTGATGACCAGTAATTTTCCTAAGGAAGATTTTAACTTAATAGCCAATAAATTGTTTAAAAAGTCTTTAAAAATACCCTCTCAGATGTGTTCCACTTGTATAGTCTAAAAGAAGAAGCTTAAAGACTTCCTTTTACCTAATAGGGTATTAATCTATAGCAGGGGTAAAATGAACAAAAGCTGCAAAGGTAGATTCTTTAAAAACAGAGCTATTAACATACAAATATGTCAACCAAATATTCCAGTTATTCCAACTGGTATATTCTTGTTCAAAGTATATAATCTCGTCAGACCCTACATTATAAATTTTTGGATATTAAAGCTTCTTAAATGAAGCCACTAGGAAGTGAGACTTTTCTTCGTGGGCAGCATCCAGACTTTATTATATTAGGATTTTCAGGTCATGGTAAACCAGATATCTAAAATAATATCCCAATTTTTTTATTTATCATAGGCATTTACTACTATGCAATTGATAGTCATCAGTCCATTTCAATCAAATCAGGTTTTTGTTTTGTTATGTAGCCTATATTAGGCTATGGATTTTACATTTAAATAACATAAGATAAACAACTTGATCAGATTTTTATGTCTTTTAAGGTCAACTAAAGAAAAAACCATTTTCCATGCTTCCTGATACTAAAATATAATACTTGAGTTCTATTTCAGTTCAGTCATGTAATAAAAAAACACTGTTTGGAGACTAGTTCATATGGGCAATGAAGTTATGTTGAAATATTTCTGCTTTGTATCTTTTCCAGAAGTTTAAAATCACAGCTTAACATTTTATCACAGTTTTAACTTTTATTTTTTATAAGTTGTAACTCTTGACATAAATCCATGTCTGCAAATTGTTTTCATTCATTCTGTAGTTCATACCAAAATATTTTAAACATATTCCACTTGTTATTTTTTTGTCTTTAATTTGAGGTTTTATTTCTACTTTTGTTTTACTAAGGGAAAACTTTCTGAAAGACTGAGATCAAATTGGTTTATACATCAAGGGATTGTTTTATAAAATTCTTTTGGACCACATTGTTCTATTTCTAACCTCTTTACTTATCAAATAATTGCTGTTGAAAGAATATGTGCATTTTCTTATGTATGCCTTATAAACTTTACATCATTTTGCTTTTACGAGGTGCATAAACTTCTAACAGTTTTAATGTGGGATTCAGAAGACAAGGAAGCTTTCTTCTTATTCCTCAAAATCTTCTCTTTTTCTTCTCTACTCCTTCTATCTTAAGGGTGTGTTTATCTTACATGGACCAGGTTTCAATCCTTCATTGTCAAATAAAAATTTCCATTGAAATATTAAATACTAGCTTTCTGCCATGTTTCAGTAAGGTCAAAAGAATAGCAAATCTGAAATTTTGCTGCTCAGATATTATGGAGAAGATAGAAAAGCAGACCCTTCGTGGACAAGGACACTGGTACTTTGGGCTTTAGCCATATTTTTTTTTTTCTTTTAAACCACCAATTATATAATGAAAAGATAACTTATAACATCAAACTTGTGATTCTCTTCAAATCACACTTGAAAGTACAGCCGTACTCCTTTCATATTTGGTTCAAACTGTAGTATGGGTGGAAAACCTAAAAAGAATGGTAGTGTTTATTTTTTAATTTATTTGGTACTGTAAAACACCTTTTCAGAATGACTAAATGCTGCATATGCATTTTGGAATTGTTAGTATGTGAAAGGTATTACAGATTCAGCAAGAAAGGAAATTTGTGCTTCCTTGTTGAACATTAAATTATTTTACTTTGCATTTTATAAGAGTACAAATTAAAACTGAGCCATTGAACTGCAATAAATCAACAATAGTGTCTCATTTCAAGAAATTTTTTGTACTGTACATAGATTTGTTCAATAAAACATTGTCCTTGTTGGTAATGAAGTGTTCAGTTTTATGTAGCACATTACTTCAAAAGGAATTAGGCTAAGGTAAATGTTAAATAAGAAATTTATGTTTCATAAGAGAATGAGGTATTTCAGTTAATATTACCATATTCAGATTATTGAGTGATTTTAAAATACATGGAAAACAGAAAACTCAAAGTTTACACAAAATAGATATTTTTAGACATTGTTTAAACTAATGTCCATATGCAGGAATTACAAGTTGATAGAACACTGTTTACTAAAGTTATTTCAGGTAAGTAGTTTCAGTATGAAATAGTAGCCTCTGCAAACTTAGTACATGGAAGACAAATGTCAGAACTCTCCAGGACAATGGATGGACTGATCTACATTGCTAATTCTTCAGAGATGAAGAGCCTCTGGTGGAACTTAAAGACTGTGAAGTCATTTTGAAATAAGATGTACATTATGATAATTGGTTCCTACAGAAACACCTCACTGGGAACATGTTTAAGCCAGTTAGTAATCCATACCTAAAAGTGAGGTCCTTGGTCATGAGAACTTCTACTCTTTTGACTCACTAACAAAGGTAAACCTCCTATACTTTTTGCTATAATTTTCAACTTAAGTGAGGGCTGAAGTAGAAAGAGAAGCTCTTTGATGCGATGATAGCACTGCAAATGAAAGAACAGATATTCTGTTAATTATGGTGATTTGCAAATATTACAAATGTTATGCTTTGAAAAACACTATGAGAAAGTTATTAAAGCATTCCAGAGCTGAGATCTAGGATTCACCATCTATGATTCATGGTCATATGATCTTAGATGATTAAATAAATGCATTGAGGTATTTAGATATAAAGTTACTGGGGCTGTCTCAACTTCCTATTTTTTCTGAATTTGAGGAATGCTGGGAAGCAATCGAATGTTAAATACATTTCCAAGACAAATGAGTTAGATTGCTTTCATAGCATAAAATTCATACTGATTTCAAGAAATCAACCGATAATGAAGCCAGAAATTTGGGCTGTATATCTACCCATACCTGAAATGGAGGCAATCCAGTATTACTTCGAATAAAAACTAAAAATGGGAGAGAGATCCATACCTTATTTATGGGTACTGCAAATGGAGAAAAATTACTGTGTACCAGCTTACTTTATGTATGTTACCTCTAATTGTTAACCCAAATATGGTTAGCAGCAGTGCTTTTTAGACACGAAGAGTAACCTGGCTAGTCACATAGCTAATAAATGCAGAGGTGAGAATGAAAAATCTGATGTTTCCTCCTAAAACCACATCATGTAGTTTCCATTCTGTCATGCAGTTTTCCCTACAAATGTGGGGCACAAGTGGATCTGACAATATCCAAGTGGAGAGGGTTAGACTTGCCTGAGGATCAATGATTTCAGAGACAAAGGATGAAGTCTGATACAGACATGGCTGGTTGATGTTTCATTCTCTACTAGCAGTGATTCTTAAAAGTGTGGTCCCCAGAACAGCAGCATTATCACCTGAGAACTTATTAGAAATGCTAAATTTGGGGGACTTCTCTGGTAGTGCAGTGGTTAGGAGTTGGCACTTTCACAGGATTCCGTAAGTCACATTGTGCCCTGCCCTCAAGAAAACAGAAATGCTAAATTTTTGATCAGCTGAGGGACCAATCTCTCTTAAGTCATCTAGGTGGGTTTGATACACACTAATGTTTGAAAACCACAGATCTAAATCAACGAGGTTCTTCATATTTCCCTAGCAGGTAAACTATTAAATGTACAGAGCCTTCTTAGAAACCCAATTTCCAGGGCATTTAAGGAAGTCACCTTTAATAGGTTTTAAACAACTACTGTTGAATGAATATTTTTACCAGATCTTATACCCCAAATCTGCTACTCTAGAAAACTTTTTTTTCCCCATGAAGTATTCAGTGAAACTACCAAGAATGTAGTTTAATAAGAAAAGCTCAAAGATGTGAAATCAAATGTATTCAAATTCTAGCATGATAGTTTTAAGAAACTAAGCCCATCCCACAGAGTTCAGACTTCCATGTCTGTTAAAAGGGGAGAGCCAGTCTTCAAAGTTTAAGAATTAAGTGCCTGAAGGGCCTAGTGCTGAGCCCTTCCTGTTACAGTTTTACTGACTACTTTCTTTTCATGTTATGGCTTCTGTACTGTCCTTGTTCTAGCCAGAAACAGCCATGTTGTCCCATGCATTTTTCACTGCTACTCCTTTTACCTGTACTTCTTTTTCTGCTTCACTCATTCTTTGCTTAATCCTCTTGAGCATCATTACTCTCCAGAAAGCAGATCTCTCTTGATAATTCTAGATTTCTCTATTGAAACCTATCTCTCCCAGTCTTCCTCCTCTCAGTAGACAGCAATTCCAGTTGCCCAAATCAAAACTTTCCAGTCATCCCTGACTTTTCATGTTTTCCACTTTCACCTGGACTATTGTATTAATCTTCTAGTTGAGTTCCCTGCCTTTATCCTTGCCTTTCTGGCAGTCTGTTCTAGACAACAGCAGCCAAAACGATCCAGTCTGATTAAAATCCTCCAGTGGCTTTACAGTTTATTCATTTATTCAACAAGTATTTATTGCATACTGGCTATGTGCCAGCCTCTGTTTATAGACAATAAAAAAGAAAAAAACCATAAAAATTCCTGAATCCCAGAACTCACATTCTACTTGGGGGTGGATGGGTGGGTGGGTGGGGGTGGTGGGGCGGTAGGTCCAAAAGTACAATATAAATGTTATAGAGAAAAGTAGGTAGAGAAGAATAAGTAAGCATGGCATTGTAGGTGGTGATTTTAAACAGGATGATAAGAGATGATGATAGGACTTCTGATAACTGCTGAGCAGGGGAAATAATGAAGTAAGGAAAAGACAGCCACTCGGACATCTGAGGTTACGAAGAATATGCCAGGTAAGATCAAAGGCTCTGAAGCAAGTACCTGCATGGTAAGTTTAAGACACACAAAAAAAAACAAGAAAACCACTGTGACTAGTCTGAAGAAACTGAGAATAGGAAATGCAGACTGAGGTAAAAGACTAAAGCCAAAGTCTTTACAATGGGCTGTAAGACTCTAGACTGCACTATTTGATACAGTAGCCACTGCTGCTGCTGCTGCTAAGTCGCTTCAGTCGTGTCCAACTCTGTGCAACCCCATAGACAGAAGCTCACCAGGCTCCCCGGTCCCTGGGATTCTCCAGGCAAGAACTACAAGTAACTTAAAATTCAAATAAAATTTAAAATTCACTGACTCAGCTATACTAGCTGCCTTACAAGAGCTCAATGGCTATGTGTGCCCGGCTGACAGTTACTATATTAGCACAGATGCAGAATAGTTTAATCTTAGAAAGCACTTTTGGAGAGGTGGTTCTGTATCAGTGGTTGTCAACTGAGGGAATTTTGCACACCGCCCTGCCCCCTCCCCCCCCCCCCCCAGGAAGTAATTGAGGAAGGAGATATTTGGCAGCCCAACTATTGGAGAAGGTGCTGCTGCTGCTGCTAAGTCACTTCAGTCGTGTCTGACTCTGTGCTACCCCATAGACGGAAGCTCACCAGGCTCCCTTGTCCCTGGGATTCTCCAGGCAAGAACACTGGAGTGGGTTGCCATTTCCTTCTCCAATGCATGAAAGTGAGGTCGCTCAGTCGTGTCCAACTCTTAGCGACTCCATGGACTACAGCCTACCAGGCTCCTCCGTCCATGGGATTTTCTAGGCAAAAGTACTGGGGTGGGGTGCCATTGCCTTCCCCGGGAGAAGGTGCTACTGCCATCCATTGAGTAGAGGTCAGGGATGCAGTTGGGCATCCTATAATACACAGGACAGACCCACAAAAAAGAATTATCCTGCCCAAAATGTTAATAATGCCTCTGTTGAGAAACTCTGCTCTAGATCAATCTTGACTACAGCTCTAACCTCACTTCTTACTGCCTTCTCTTTGCACAAGCTGCTCCAGCCTCCTGGCCTCCTTCCTATATGCCAAGCATGCTGTTCTTTCCTCAGAACCTCTATTGCTGCTTTTTCCTAGAACACTCTTCTGTGGTTCAGTCTCTTACTTTTTTTCAGATTTTTCTTCAGTGTCACTTAAAGAAGCCTTTCTTCACAGCCTGTATATACTATCAACATCCTTTCCTCCATCCCTCTGACTTCTCGCCATAGAATTTTCTGGCATTATTACATTTCTGTCTCCTACTAAAATGCAAGCTCCAAGCAGTGGCCACAGGACTGAAAAAGGTCAGTTTTCATTCCAATCCCAAAGAAAGGCAATGCCAAAGAATGCTCAAACTACTGCACAATTGCACTCATCTTGCATGCTAGTAAAGTAATGCTCAAAATTCTCCAAGCCAGGCTTCAGCAATATGTGAACCGTAAACTTCCTGATGTTCAAGCTGGTTTTAGAAAATGCAGAGGAAACAGAGATCAAATTGCCAACATCTGCTGGATCATCGAAAAACCAAGAGAGTTCCAGAAAAACATCGATTGCTACTTTATTGACTATACCAAAGGCTTTGATTGTGTGGATCACAATAAACTGTGGAAAATTCTGAAAGATGGGCATATGAGACCACCTGACCTGCCTCTTGAGAAACCTGTATGCAGGTCAGGAAGCAACAGTTAGAACTGGACATGGAACAACAGACTGATTCCAAATAGGAAAAGGAGTACATCAAGGCTGTATATTGTCACCCTGCTTATTTCACTTACATGCAGAGTACATCATGAAAAACGCTGGGCTGGAAGAAGCACAAGCTGGAATCAAGATTGCCAGGAGAAATATTAAGAACCTCAGATATGCAGATGACACCACCCTTATGGCAGAAAGTAAAGAGGAACTAAAAAGCCTCGATGAAAGTGAAAGTGGAGAGCGAAAAAGTTGGCTTAAAGCTCAACATTCAGAAAACGAAGATCATGGCATCTGGTCCCATCACTTCATGGCAAATAGACGGGGAAATTGGCTGACTTTATTTTTGGGGCTCCAAAATCACTGCAGATGGTGATTGCAGCAATGAAATTAAAAGACGCTTACTCCTTGGAAGGAAAGTTATGACCAACCTAGACAGCATATTAAAAAGAGACATTACTTTGCCAACAAAGGTCCGTCTAGTCAAGGCTATGGTTTTTCCAGTAGTCATGTATGGATGTGAGAGTTGTAGTATCAAGAAAGCTGAGCGCCAAAGAATTGATGCTTTTGAACTCTGGTGTTGGAGAAGGCTCTTGAGAGTCCCTTGGACTGCCAGGACATCCAACCAGTCCATCCTAAAGGATATCAGTCCTGGGTGTTCATTGGAAGGACTGATGTTGAGGCTCAAACTCCAATACTTTGGCCACCTCATGTGAAGAGCTGACTCATTGGAAAAGACCCTGATTCTGGGAAAGATTGAGAGCAGAAGGAGAAGGGGACGACAGAGAATGAAATGGTTGGATGGCATCATTCACTCGATGGACATGGGTTTGGGTGGACTGCGGTAGTTGGTGATGGACAGGGAGGCCTGGCGTGCTGCGGTTCATGGGGTCGCAAAGATTCAGACACGACTGAGCGACTGAACTGAACTGAAAAGACCTATAATTGTTCCCAGCATAAAGAACAGTGCCTGGCAAGTTAAAGTGAGCGAGTAATGCTCAGTAAATACGTTTAACACACACACACTTTGTGTATGTCTTTCATGTGGCTCCGCACCAATATTATGAGCACTTATCTCTTTATTTGCAACACTCCCAAAGGCTTCTCGGAGAAGGGTATGTGTCATTTCTCATGGTAGGCGATCAATGCTTAATGAAAAACGAAGAATTGGTATCTGATAACTAAAATGTACCCTAAATGACATCCACTGGCAAGTCAGTTTAAATATGCTTTGAATGCCTTATCTTTAAGACTATATTCACAGTACATTTTGACTGATATTTAGCTGTAATATTTACATAAAGGTTAATTTTGCTCATCTGGATATGCAAGTGTGCACACTTTAGCTACTAACTGGCAATAATCTAATTGTTAATAAATCTAAACGGTGGCTAAAACAACGGAAGGAGACAGAAGCCAGTGACAGTGCATTTAAGCCTCAAGTTTCCCTCTCGTAAATGTTGAACTAACAGTGATGAACTAATACATACTGGGCTCTTTCTAGGCGCTACGGTTCTTCACCCTCCTCCCCCGCTCCAACAACCTCATCAGGTAGGTATCTCTACTGTAATAATTTCGAGACAGAAAACTGGGAGACCAAAGAGCTTGCTCAAGGTCACAGTTAATAAATGACGGAATAAAATTCTGGCAATCTGGTTTTCAGAGTCCCCAACATTAAACCATTCCCGATATTGCCTCGACTAAAGCCATGCCGCCGAGGATCAGAGAAGCAATAGCGGACCCCAGCTTGTTGGCGAGTGAAGCTGAAAGGCGGGCAGGAGTGGCATAGGGTAGGTGATTTTCTTCCTAAACTTTTCCAAGTACAATGTTAAACAACGCCAGATTGTTTCAACACATAACTATGTAACTTAAGAATATAAAACTTCAGGTGTACCACCCAATTCTGAAGTAGCCACAGATAACTTTTTAGCGCTGCCGAGGGGCCGGACTCGCGGGCGGGGAGGAAACGCCTCCATTGGCCGGCCCCGCTGCATCACGGGAGCTCGCCTTGCGCGGGGGCCGCCGCCAGCTTTCCACGCACCTGTACTGCGCAGGCCTCCCAGGCGGTCTTTTGGAGGCGTGACTCCTGAGGAATTGAGGGTTTCGTTTTATCTTGTGGAATGCCGGCGTTCCGGTGTAAACGCGGAGCTTCCTTAAAATGAGATGCGAGATACTTCTCTCAGTTCCCAGCAGCCCGGAACCACCGATCGGAGCACCGAGTTTCCTGAGTGCCCTCATTTACTACGACTTCCGCCCACGGATCTGGAATACCCGAGGCTCTGTAGCGGAGAACGGCCGGAAAGGCACTTCCGGTATCTGTTGCCGAGGCGCCGGCCTGCAGGGCCTAAGGAAGGGACATAGTTGGCGGCGTCCTCTCCCCCCATTCTGGGGGTCGAGATGACGGGGCTCAGCTACACGGAGATGGAGGGCTGTCGTAACCTTCTCAGCCTATTGGACAACGATGAGATCATGGCCCTCTGCGACACTATCACCAACCGTCTGGTGCAGCCGGAGGACCGCCAAGGTAAGGGTAGATCCCACCCCCCAACCCCCAAAGGGTGGCCATCTCTCCTCAGGCCTCACTCGGCCCCCAGCTTGCCGGAGTGTGTGAGTGGAGGCCGTGGTAGGTCTCACGGCCGGTCCGCGACTGCACTTGGACGGAACCCCCGGGAATCGTGGCCAGTATAGCTGCTGTGTTGCTTCGTAGCCATCCATGGCTCACCTCCGCCTCGCCAAGCACGGGGAAATGGTGGGCTGAAAATGGCGCTGCTTTCCAGGTTTTAATCCTTTAAATGTTATGGGCAAATGCTGCTTGTTTCGTTTCGAAAATTCAAGGTACATGAATAGTGATTTTTTAAAAGAAATTCCGGGAAGTCGGGTGTTCTCCTTTTTCAGTTTCGATCAGGGGAGGAGTATCAGCTGCTGCTTATTTTCTTGAGCTTGGGGAAGATATAAACACTATCAGTCTGCTGCTTTATGAGCTTAAAACAACTGCTGTGATAAAAGAGCAGTAGACAGTTTGAATCTAAGTCTCTTTTTGGATCCAAATTTTTTCAGAGATGATTCTGTATTCTAGGACTACATTCAGAGTCAAATAAACATTGCGATAGAGTAGATTTCATGGATTACAAATATTGTTTGGTTGTAATGTAATGAGTAGCTTAAGCGTTTATCATTTTGTATATTACTTGACTAGTTTTATTTTAAATTTGCTGAGATTTACTTTAAAATGGGAAAATTTCTGACTCCTATATTAGCTTATGACTTAAGTATCAGAGTCTGCCTCTTAAAACTGCCTGTCTCTTTTAAGACCTTTTCGTTTTCGCCGTTTAAGATCATTCATTTGAAAGTGAACCATGAATTTCTAAGACGTTAGACTGAAAATAACTTTAGAATTAATGTAGTTCTTTGGCATTTATGTATTTTACATGGTAATCACCTTCTAACACTATTGATGAATAGATTAAAATATAATTGATGGTGGATCTAAAAGCAAACAAGAAATGAAACTACCTCATACAAAAATGTTAGGTGATGTGAAGAATCATTTCTGGGGTGGTGGAAGGGGCGGGAGAACATAAGAAAATATAGTCAACATCTTTAGAAAGCAGTGAAATAAAATCAGAAAATATACGGTCTCTTTTATATGTACCAAATTTCCAAAAACTAAACATACAAACTTCAAGTATTGTTTATCTTGTGAAATAAGTCTTTGACAACTACTGGGGAGTGTAAATTGGAACTGCTACTTTGGAAAACAAGTTTGATATTATCTCCTAAAAGGGAAGATTGCTTACCTGAGTGTTTCAGACTTAAATGTGCCCATGAATCTGTCGGGGATTTTGTTAAAATGCAGGTTCTGATTGAGTAGTTTTGGAGCAGGCCCAGAAATTCTACCTTTGTAACAGGTTCCAGGTGATGATAATTCTCCTTGCCCTTCTGGGCTGGGAGACATTGGTGTACTGGGTAGTTTCATTTCTTGTTTGCTTTTAGATCCACCATCAATTATATTCAGCATTTTAATCTATTACAGTTTTAGTCACATTCACCAATAGTGTGGGAATGTTCAAAGCCATAGTATTTGTACTTGGATACACATAATAAGTCTATAAAACAAAAGTAAATACCTTGTGGTATAGTCTGTAATTATCTTAGGTACAGTACTGAAAATCAGTTGACTACAGCTGTGTTTATCCACATAGCTTAATGTCAGAAACAATAAAATTAAAATTACAGTAATATAATGATGAATTAGGTTTGTAGACCATTCAGACAAATACCAAACTATATTCTGTAGGGATACATGGTTGCGTTGTACTACTATAAAGAAAATTGAGGGAATTCCCTGGTGGTCCAGTGGTTAGGACTCTGTGCTTCCACAGCTGGAGGTCTGGATTCAATCCCTAGAATTCTTGGTCGAAGAACAAAGATTTCACAAGTCCCGAGGGGCAGCCAAAAAGAACAAAAATCGAGGAAATGATAAATAGCAGTTAGGAGATTATCAACATGTAAGGTAAAGAGAGAGGGAATAGCATTATGTAGGGAAAGGTAAAGTGAGGGCCTCAAAGATATTGACTATTCCTATGTCTTAAGCTATGTCGTGTGTATATAGGAGTTCATTTTATTGCCATTCTGAATACTTCATACAGGCTTCCTTGATAACTCAGTTGATAAAGAATCCACCTGCAATGCAGGAGACCCGGTTCAGTTTCTGGGTTGGGAAGGTCCGCTGGAGAAGGGATAAGCTACCCACTCCAGTATTCTTGGACTTCCCTTGTGGCTCAACTGGTAAAGAGTCTGCCTGCAATGCTGGAGACCTGGGTTCCATCACTGGGTCAGGAAGATCCCGTGGAGAAGGGAAGGGCTACCCACTCCAGTATTCTGACCTGGAGAATTCCATGGACTGTATAATCCAGTGGGTCACAAAGAGTCGGACACGACTGAGTGACTTTCACTACTTTCATACCTCACACATATAAAAATAACGTTTAGTCTGTTTAACAGAAATTCTCTAAAAAAAAAGAGACTGTCTTGGCTCTGCCACTTCTTACAAGTATGATGATTGATGCCTTATGTATCCCTGACTTTTATTATTTGTAGAGTAAGGAGATGGAACTGAAAAGAATTGTAATTTTGTTTGTTTTTAGAGATTGTAAATGAATGTAGGTCTAGTGACCTTATTAGAAAGAATTTTTTTTTTCTCTTATTCAGTTTTTTTCTTAAAATACAACTATTCCTTAAAATGCTTAAATTCATGATCTCTTACGAGAAGTAAAAGGAAGGAGGAATTTTAGGTAGGGAAATTTATAAAGAAATTTTTTTAAAACCCCAAACCTGACAACCCACTTCTGGTTTTTAAAAATGATAACCATCTCATACAAAAGCAATAATGCCATGAGAAGAGTTTATAAAATATCATTTGATAGTGTTTCTGCTAACCCTGGACCAATTTGCAAGTGACTCATGATTTTCTGCTAATCTTTACAATTTTCTTTTAGATGCCATTCGTGCAATATTAGTCTACAGTCAAAGTGTAGAAGAACTTTTGAGGCGAAGAAAAGTCCACCGAGAAATCATATTTAAGTACTTGGCAACACAGGGTGTTATTATACCTCCAGCTACTGAAAAACACAATCTTATTCAGCATGCAAAGGATTACTGGAAAAAGCAGTTACAACCAAAATTGAAGGAAACACCAGAGCCAGTTAAGACAGAGGACATTAGACTCTCTGAACAGGTAAAACAGATTTCATAGTGATATCCTAAACCATAGTCTTGTGTAAGAATCTTTAGCTAATCGTAGATCTGGGGTGACATGGTTAATCAATGTTTATTTTTTATGATTTTAGCTTTATGTCTTTTGCATCCTAAAGAAAGAGCAGTAAAGCACCAAAGTATTTTTTAAAAATTGTTTTTATTGAAGGATAATTGCTTTACAGAATTTTGTTTTCTGTCAAACTTGAACATGAATCAGCCGTAGGTAGACATTTATCCCCTACCTTTTGAACCTTTTTTTTTTTTTTTAATATTTAGTAATGTATATGTGATATTTTGTTGATTTGTGAGGGAAAAATGTTTTGCAGCCCTTTATCAAATGGAGACTTGATTTTTAAAGACAGTAGATAGACTGCATGCATGCATGCTAAGTCACTTCAGTAGTGATCCTATGACTAGCCCACCAGGCTCCTCTGTCCGAAGAATTCTCCAGACAAGAATACTGGCGTGAGTTGCCATGCCCCTTTCCAAGATAGACTGCAGGGTCAATTTAATTTTAATTTAGCCTCTGGTTCTCTAATTTTTTTTTTTCTCCTTCTTTAAAAGAATGCTGGTGTTAGCCTTTTCTTACGTTGAAGACTTTGTTTGGCATTAAATTGCAAAAATGAAAGAAATTTTTGTTATCTATAAAAAAAGTCCCTATTTTAGTAACTTCCTTCAACTGACATTGGCTGTTTGTATTTCTTTGTATTTCTACTGTGCATTTTAAATACTGTGTGAATATTTAAATACCTATTGACCCTTTAGATAACTTGAAGTTTTTAAACTACACACTCACATTAAATTAAGTGAGAGATGTTTGCCTTTACATTAGGAAAGGATCTTCTAGGGCTTCCTTAATGTACTGAAAAGAGTGTTAACTTTGAAATCATATAGATGTGACTTCAAATTAGGGGGCCTTGTTTTCTTTATAAAACAGGCATAACAATAAATCTGTGTCATAAGACTTGTGAAGATAGAAGGAAATAGCACATAAATGCCAAGCACAGTGCCCAGTACATTTAGTAGTAGCATGTGCCCAGTAAATATAAGATCTTAAACATCTAGGTGAAGTACTATGCTCTGGAATACATGGTGAATAGAATGGTCATCTATCAGGTGTATTTTTACAGTATTTCCTTTGGAAAACATATTTCCTGTGTATGAAATTAATTCTAATCATAGAAAATAATGTATTTCAATCAAATTTAGAGGTGTCTTTTAAAGACTGGTTTTATTATAAACTTTGCTGCATATGAAATATACCACAGTAGGTGTATTCATTTAAAGCAATTTGAAAGTTTTGACAGGTAACATACCTGTGATTCACTGCCACAATCAAGAGAAAATGCTTATGTAAATCATTATTATTGACTTAATTTATGCTGATATTTTAAGAGACTTGGTTGAATCTTAATTTCTTAGAAGTGTCAGAAGTTTAACCTGAGAGTTTCTTAAATGACCTCCCCGTTTTGAGAAAGAATGTACTATCATTGAGTTCATAAGTGGTTCATTTCCTTTCTGCTACAACTAGTACATGAAAACTTGACTCTGAAATAGCCTAGATAGAAAATAGATATGTGAATTAACCTTGGTTTTATTAATCAGCAGGAGAAAGAAGAAAAAAACGCCGAAAAGGTTGATTTTCGTCGATTAGGTGAAGAATTCTGTCAGTGGTTCTTTGAACTTCTGAATTCTCAGAATCCTCTTCTGGGACCACCTCAAGATGAATGGGGGCCACAGCACTTCTGGCACGATGTCAAGCTTAGGTTTTATTACAACACATCTGAACAAAATGTGATAGACTACCATGGAGCAGAAATTGTGAGCCTTCGTCTGCTGTCGCTAGTGAAAGAGGAATATCTTTTTCTCAGTCCCAACCTAGATTCCCACGGACTAAAATGTGCTGCTTCTCCCCATGGTCTCGTTATGGTTGGAGTTGCTGGGACTGTCCACCGAGGAAACACTTGTTTGGGCATTTTTGAACAAATTTTTGGACTCATCCGCTGCCCGTTTGTGGAGAATACTTGGAAAATCAAATTTATCAACCTGAGAATTATAGGAGAGAGTTCCCTTGCTCCTGGAACATTAATGAAACCAGCCATTACTTTTGAACCAAGTGATCTAGAAGCCTTTTATAATATAAACACTTTATGTGGTCCCGTGAAGTACAACTCCATGTAAGGCAGGCACTGGACAGTGGGATTGGAGACCAAGATTCATCTAGTGGAAGTTAGGCACTGTTGATCAAAAGAGAACTAATTTTATCTAGCCCTTGAAGCACTGAGTACAATGTCAGTCTGAAAAATCTTCTATACAGAAGTTCATCCGAGTACTACATCAGTAATGTCTAAGTGATTTCATATTGGGGGGTTGACATACTTTAGTTGAAATGTCTTTCTTGACTACAAACTAACATATTATGTGAACACTTGCCTCTTTTCTACCTGAGTTGCAGCAAATATTCTGAAAATTTCATGCAATTCGTCAAATAAATCCCACTTCAGATGTTGCAACTAACAATGTGCCTTTGAAACCAGTTAATATTTTCACTTGGTGGGTATTCTGCTGCTGTCTGTACTTTTAGTACTTTTTTAGTGTGGGGAAAAGATTAATAGTGTTCAAGGTTTCCCCTTTAAGTTTTTGAGTTACTTTTGTCTAAATCTAAGTAATTTTACAAATGCATCTTATGACAGTATTGCTTTACAAAGAAGTACATATTTTAAAGATGTTTAAAGTCAGGGGTTATTTTAGAATCTTGAATGACATTCTCATAGAAAAAGTACAGAAATTTAGCTGGTGGAGAAAAATTTAATTTGCTTTTTAAAATATTTAACAAACGTTTTTCAGAGTTACCTATTGTCCAAGCTAAATATCTTATAATATGCAATGTTTTGTGAAGTATTTTGGGTAATAAGTGCTGTTCTTAAAACAGAATTTTTTTCTTTAAGCTTTCAGCTAACAGTTATATAGAGCATTTATTATACTGTTGAAAATTTTTAAAAGGTATACCCAGTTTCTAATTTAAATGAATTTTTTCTCTTGAATGATCTTAGGTGACCAATACCCCACATTAAACATATATGGAGATATATTCCCACATCATAAATTAAAATTATTAGGATTTTTTCACTTCTAATTTGTTTTACTGGATTTGAGTTACAAGATTAGATTGCCAGATTACACAGTTGCTTTCAAGTTTAAATTCCTTATCACCCAGCAGCTGCTTGCTGAATCTGAATTTATTTAATTTTAATTTACAGAAATGTCATTTGGAAAAAATTCAGCTGGGAAATGTGATGAGATACTTGTACATATTACTTTTTTAACATGAACTCAGCTCATGATCATCTAGGGTGACTTACAAAATTTTGGAAACAGGAGGAAAAGAATGATCTTTGTAATTTTTTTTTAGTGCCATGCCTCTTATGAAGAGTACAAATTGATAAATCCCCAAATAAGAACTTAATAAAGGAGGGAAATCCCTTTAGTCTGCTATAAGAATAGTGCTTTGTTTAGGTTTTTTTTTTGTTCTTTAAGTTTGAAGTATCATTTTAACATGTAAGTGATAGATATCCTTAGTAAAGGATAAAATTTGAAATTATTCACGTTTTATTTGTTCTATTGCTGTCAAATACTGTAGAAATAGTACCAAAGGATGGGCTCAGGATGGGCAGAAATTACCTGTAGGTATGTTCAGTATTGAATTTTTGAAAGTGTAATGTTCAAGTGAGGCTGCAGTCTGCATGTCCCTTCAGTCACCCTTTAAAAATGTGAAATCTTTCTGATACGCTAAATGAGAATTCCCCTGGAGAAGGAAATGGCAACTCCAGTATTCTTGTCTGGAGCATCCCATGGACAGAGGAGCTTGGTGGGCTACTGTTCATGGGGTCACACAGAATTGGACACAACTGAGTGACTAAGCACAGTTGAGAATTAGAGCTATATTTTATTTCCTTTGAATCCCCACAGCTGGCTACACAGTGGGACCTAATGTCCAAGTGAATGGGTGAATGAATGAGTAAAAGACACTTAACCTACTGTATGAAAGACTTTTTTTGCATCTAGATTTTGTCTTTGATTCTAGTCATTAGTGGTGGTCTTGGGGTTATATAATCTATTGGAATTTAATATGTGGATGCACAAACTTTTAGGCCCCATATTAGGATAAAATTTTAACTTCCCATTAAAATTTACTGACATAAAGGTCAGAGTAGGATATACTAGAAGGCCCTAAGATGCCTTGGAGAAGGAAATGGCAACCCACTCCGGTATTCTTGCCTGGAGAATCCCAGGGGCAGAGGAGCCTGTCTAGCTACAGTCCATGTGGTCGCAAGAGTTGGGCATGACTTGGTGACTAAACCACCACCACCAGCAAGATGCCTAGAAACAGTTTGGGGGAAGTGTGTATTTCTCTTCAGAGAAAGATCTAGAGAATTGAAATTTGTTCATAACGCTTAAAGCTTAGCCAGGCCTTTGAGAACATCCAAAAGTACACTTAATTCATAGTAATTCAGTGGTCAAACCAGGGGATACCTGGTCTATTTACTGGAGGCTGATTTGCTGTAGCTGACAGTGACACATCAATATCCTTTTTTGTTAAAATGAAAACGTATTTGTTGTATTTGGATGTTTACTGGTATCTAGAATACCAAAAAACATATTTCATGTGTCTTACTAAAATAACAAGTAATAGAAAAAGCCCTCTCTAGTTTTATTAAATCAACTTGAAAATGGCAAACACAGGAAAACATTCTTGGGCTATCAGAATGGCAACATTTTTATGCCAAAGGAAGACTAGTTAGTTAAGCCCAGTTAGACAGTGTAATAGCACTCCAAAAAAGGATTTAAAGAATAATGGTATAACTAAAAAAAAAAAAAGATAATCAGAAACATTGTATTTTAGCAAAATGGCTCTTATGGCTTAAAAAGTCATAAAAATGAGTGAAAACCGTTTCTCTAAATTTGGGTTGTGGGGGACCTTTTGAAAAAAAGGGAGCTATGTTCTCTCTCTCTAAAAAATAGGATTGCATATGTTGTTGTTCAGCCACTAATTCATGTCCAACTCTTTGCAACCCCGTGGACTGTTGCACACAGGTTCCTCTGTCCTCCGCTGTCTCCTGGAAGTTGTTCAAATTCATGTTCATGGAATTGATGATAACTTACTCCTTGGAAGGAAAGTTATGACCAACCTAGATAGCATATTCAAAAGCAGAGACATCACTTTGCCAACAAAGGTTCGCCTAGTCAAGGCTATGGTCTTTCCTGTGGTCATGTATGGATGTGAGAGCTGGACTGTGAAGAAGGCTGAGCGCCGAAGAATTGATGCTTTTGAACTGTGGTGTTGGAGAAGACTCTTGAGAGTCCCTTGGACTGCAAGGAGATCCAACCGGTCCATTCTGAAGGAGATCAGCCCTGGGATTTCTTTGGAAGGAATGATACTAAAACTGAAACTCCAGTACTTTGGCCACTTCATGCGAAGAGTTGACTCATTGGAGAAGACTCTAATGCTGGGAGGGATTGAGGGCAGGAGGAGAAGGGGACGACAGAGGATGAGATGGCTGGATGGCATCACTAACTCGAATGTGAGTCTGAGTGACCTCCGAGAGCTGGTGATGGATAGGGAGGCCTGGCGTGCTGTGATTCATGGGGTCGCAAAGAGTCGGACATGACTGAGCGACTGATCTGATCTGATCTGATCTAACTATCTCATCCTCTGCGTATATTATTATAATTTTTGCATAATTCAGGGAATTCATGCACTTCCCTAAAGCATATCTGTGAGTCCTGTAGGGATCCTTATATTTGATATCCAAATCCTGCCATAATAATTTATTTCCTTCAGACTTAAATTATTTGTAGAAGATTTTGTGCTCTTACCAAAGTCCTTAAACTGAAAGACTAAATCTTACTAAGAATAATCTCTAGAAAGTCTGTTGTTTATGATAGTTAACTTGTGAGTTTTTCTTTTTCAGTAGGTGTTAGATTTTATGACAAAACCTACTAAAATAGTATCAAGTGAAACAAAAATATTAATGCAGAATTCATTGTATTTTGACAAGATAAGTTTAATGGCCATGCTTTGGAGAAAGTGATGAAATGTGTATCTAGCCAGTTTGAATGCACTTAGCACAGCTCTGGTGCTGGAAAATGGGACTTTCTACATCTGGGTTTATATGCATGTATTTATTGAACATCTGCAATATGTAAGTCAGTGAATCAAGCATATGAGAAAACAATACATCAATAGATTGATTTACCTAAACTTATTTTGAATTCACCTCTCTGGTTTTAGATGTCTTAAGGTGAGAACTGCGTTAGGCCCTTTGCTAGAGTTAGAAGGAAAATATTTCTGCATTGTCTAAGAGTGTGCTAAATCCTTTCAGCTTTATTTTTCCTAGTTTGAACCTTTCCTATAGTCTTTCAGTAAAGTGTTGAGTGATATTTACTGTGAATTATAGTGTGCCCCACAATATTAAACCAGAAACTCCAGAATTCCTGTGTATAGTCATGAAATGTTACTAGAATCCCTGGCCTAATCTCATTTACCTTTTCAGTGAGTCACCTAGTGAGGGTTCTTTGGTTGGCAGATTTCATCTTAAGTTTTAAAACAACTTAAATCTCAAGTATGAAATTAGTAATGTTTGAGTTAATGAGTTTAAGGATTGAATCTCTTGCTGTTCACTGCCAGCTGTGTTACTTATCAGATGGGATGTTTTCTGAACAAAGCATCATAACTACTTAAAGCCTTTTTGCTTGAAGCATTTCATAAACTTGAATTAATCTTTTCTATTTCTGATCTTGTACTATACTAATTGTTCTCAAGTTGTTAAAGGTACTTTTGTCTCCCTAAATAGTTCCTGGAATTGATGATTCTTACTTATTTCACAATCATTCCCACCTGTGCCTTGCACAATATAAATAATAGCTAAATTGAGGTATTTATTATATGGCAGTTACTTTTCTGCACATATTGTGTGTTTTAATTCATTTAATCCTGTGGACAGCTATCACTTATTGGAAAATAGGGTTGAGTAATTTCCCAAGCTTTCAGAGCTGATGGTAGAGCCTAGGGTTAAACCAAAATTTTAGAGTTTGAGAGCCAGTGTGTGGTAACTACTATACATAATGCCTTGTATCTACAGTAGGTTGTGCATTTTGTGTTTTTGGCTGCATTGAGAAGCATGTGGGATCTTCCCGACCAGGGATCGAACCTCTGCTCATTGCAGTGGTAGCATGGGGTCTTAACCACTGGACCACCAGCTAAGTCCCTAAAGTAGTTTTTGGTGAATCTTTTTTGACTGTCACTTGCTGTCACATTTCCAAAGCAAACATGCCTTTGAATTGTTCACCTGGATTAGGCGGGAGTGGTATGCGTACTGTTTCCTCTTGTAATTATATTATACCTCTTGAGTTGCTTGTTTAGTGGTATAAAACCACTTGGAAGAAAGATAAAAGAATCTTAATGTATGACAGTGTTACTTATGAAAAAGGATAAATTGGATAATTTGGGAAATTTAAAAAAATAAAAATTTAAAAATGTAAGAATTTATATCAGATTTCTAGAACTCCCTGTGTCACAAGCTCTAGTTCTCTTTTCTTCCTGTTTGTGACACCATTGTGTTTTTGGCCTTAGAGATAGTCTTTTGTTTCAAACGTGCAGTTTCTTGCTGTGTCTGCATGTAGCATATCTATAGTACTGTCTTCTGTTTCAGCTGCTGAAATTAGACCCTCTTTACCTAACCCTTGTTATGTAATAATTTCTTATTTCTTTGCTTTAATATTCTTGCATATTTGTGACACTAAAATTTCCTTAAAGTACTACAACTTTCATCATATCTTCCACATTCAGATATTTCACTGGTGTTACATTACCTACAAAATAAAATCCGGATTTCACAGTCTTTTTATCACTGTCTAGCTTTGATCCCATTCATTTGGACACACTGTTTGGTCCAGCGGACATCTATAGCTGTGTAGTCTTTGTATTTATCCTGTGCTTACTTAGCTCTTTGCTTTTACTGGCAAGTATCCAAAGTTGTAGAATTTAATTTTATTGTTGCCTCAGACAGCCTTATTGTAGAAAGAAAAGGACTCTAATAGAAATGGAGTTTAAAAACTGAAAATTTCTCCATAAGTCAAACTTTATTTTCTCTTGAATTTTGTGTACCTTGTCTTATCATGAATAATCTTTCCCCAGCTTTTTGTATGGCTGCTTTTTCATCTTTGAGGATTTGGCTTAAATGTTTTCTCAAAAGTGGACCCTCTTTATAATATTGGTGTTTATCCGAGCACTTTGCTTCAGTTTTAGCGCTTTAGATATTATTGTTAGTTGAATTTCCTGTACTAAGATTTTAAGCTGAAAGCAGGGATTGTTTTACTTTTCCATTGTATTTCCATTGCTTTGCACACATGGTACTCAGTAATGTTTATTAAAGATATAAGTAAGGGAACAAATGCTAGTTTTTATTCAGAGCTTTATAGGTTCCTAGTCCTTTGTGTATCTGCTAAAGACATTGCCTAGCACATATATTAGATACTCAGTAAATTTCTAATGAATAAAGCCAAAGTTATTTTCCTGAATATGAATTCAAATTAACAGCACTTTGGTCGACAGAATTATTAAAGTCTATGCTTTTGTAAAGATGAAGAACAGGCCCCCAAAGTTAAATAATGTGCCAAAGTTCACATAGTTTTGTTGTAGAGACTTTTTTTTCACTCTGGCTTTTTTTTTTGGTTTATTTTCTTTTTAAATTACAAAGCCTATTTTTTTCTTGCACTTTAAGTCCAGTCTGACTATTGCTACTTCCTTATTTTGAAGGAATTTCAACTCAATTGCTTCACATGTAAAAGTGAACCAGATGATTTCTAAGGTCTGCTACAATTTTTAAAAAACTTACACATGATTTTGTGATTGTATACCTTCTCAGCAACTTACAAATATTTTAACTGAATTTGCAGTTCATTGTTAAGGAAATTATTATTTTGCTTCTTCATAAATCATGCTCATTGAAAAACACTTTGCATTCTTTGTTTTTTCCAAACATTTTTAAGGATGTCTGTGCAGTATGTACTTCTGTTTACAGAGGAAATATACATAAAAACATTATAGATCATGTCTAGAGTAGAAAAGGGAAAAAAGTATGAAGCCTTTAAAATACTGTCTTTCTAATCACTATAAATGCTTAAATGTGAAAAAGTGTTGTTCTGTACAATCTTTTGCTTTGTTGCAAGTCCATGTCTTAGTCAAGAAAAGTGTAAAGTGGTTGACAGAAGGCCAAATTATAGACTGCCAGTTCAATTCAGTTCAGTCTCTCAGTCGTGTCCGACTCTTTGCGACCCCATGAATTGCAGCACACCAGGCCTCCCTGTCCATCACCAGCTCCCGGAGTTCACCCAAACTCATATCCATCAAGTCAGTGATGCCATCCAGCCATCTCATCCTCTGTCGTCCCCTTCTCCTCCTTCCCTCAATCCCTCCCAGCATCAGGGTCTTTTTATTTTATTTTTTTAAATTTTATTTTGCTTAACTTTACAATATTGTATTGCTTTTGCCATTCATCAAAATGAATCCGCCACAAGTATACATGTGCTCCCCATCCTGAACCCTCCTCCCTCCTCCCTCCCCATACCAGGGTCTTTTTAAATGAGTAAACTCTTCGCACAAGGTAGCCAAAATACTGGAGTTTCAGCTTCAGCACATGAAATGTTCCCTTGGTATCTCTAATTTTGTTGAAGAGATCTCTAGTCTTTCCCATTGTATTGTTTTCCTCTATTTCTTTGCATTGATCACTGAGGAAAGCTTTCTTATCTCTCCTTGCTGTTTGTAACTCTGCATTCAGATGCTTGTCTTTCCCTTTCTCCTTTGCTTTTCACTTCTCTTTTCACAGCTATTTGTAAGGCCTCCTCAGACAGCCATTTTGCTTTTTTGCATTTCTTTTCCATGGGGATCGTCTTGATCCCTGTCTCCTGTACAATGTCACGAACCTCATTCCATAGTTCATCAGGCACTCTATCTATCAGATCTAGGCCCTTAAATCTATTTCTCACTTCCACTGTATAATTATAAGGGATTTGATTTAGGTCATACCTGAATGGTCTAGTGGTTTTCCCCACTTCTACAATTTAAGTCTAAATTTGGTAATAAGGAGTTCATGATCTGAGCCGCAGTCAGCTCCTGGTCTTGTTTTTGCTGACTGTATAGAGCTGTTCCATCTTTGGCTGCAAAGAATAAATCAGTCTGATTTCAGTGTTGACCATCTGGTGATGTCCATGTGTAGAGTCCTCTTGTGTTAGAAGAGGGTGTTTGCTATGACCAGTGCGTTTTCTTGGCAAAACTATTAGTCTTTGCCCTGCTTCATTCCGTATTCCAAGGCCAAATTTGCCTGTTACTCCAAGTGTTTCTTGACTTCCTACTTTTACATTCCAGTCCCCTATAATGAAAAGGACAACTTTTGGGGGTGTTCGTTCTAAAAGGTCTTGTAGGTCTTTATAGAACCGTTCAACTTCAGCTTCAGTGTTAACTGATTGGGGCATAGGCTTGGATTACCTTGATATTGAATGGTTTGGCTTGGAAACGAACAGAGATCATTCTGTCATTTTTGAGATTGCATCCAAGTACTGCGTGTCAGACTCTCGTTGACCGTGGTGGCTACTCCATTTCTTCTAAGGGATTCCTGCCCACAGTAGTAGATATAACGGTCATCTGAGTTAAATTCACCCATTCCAGTCCATTTTAGTTCTCTGATTCATAGAATGTCGACATTCACTCTTGCCATCTCCTGTTTGACCACTTCCAATTTGCCTTGATTCATGGACCTAACATTCCAGGTTCCTATGCAGTATTGCTGTTTACAGCATCGGACCTTTCTTCTATCACTAGTCACATCCACAACTGGGTGCTGTTTTTGCTTTGGCTCCCTCCCTTCATTCTTTCTGGAGTTATTTCTCCACTGATCTCCAGTAGCATATTGGGTACCTACTGACCTGGGTAGTTCATCTTTCAGTATCCTATCTTTTTGCCTTTTCATACTGTCCATGGGGTTCTCGAGGCAAGAATACTGAAGTGGTTTGCCATTCCCTTCTCCAGTGGACCACATTCTGTCAGATCTCTCCACCATGACCCGCCCGTCTTGGGTTGCCCCACGGGCATGGCTTAGTTTCATTGAGTTAGACAAGGCTGTGGTCCTAGTGTGATTAGATTGACTAGTTTTCTGCTATTATGATTTCAGTGTGTCTGCCCTGTAATGCCCTCTCGCAACACCTACCATGTTACTTGGGTTTCTCTTACCTTGGATGTGGGTTATCTCTTCATGGCTGCTATAGCAAAGTGCAGCTACTGCTCCTTACCTTGGACGAGGAGTATCTCACCGCTGCACCTTCTGACCTTGAACGTGGAGTAGTTCCTCTCGGCCCTTCTGCGCCCACGCAGCCACTGGTCCTCGGACATGGGGTTGCTCCTCTCTGCTGTTCCTGCAGCGTTAGCAACCTGGGGTTCTGGGTCACCGCCCCTGACCCTGGGCATGGGGTAGCTCCTCTCGGCTACGCTTCCTGCGCAGAAACTGCCAGTAATCCCCAGTAAAAATAAAGATGTAATAATCAAGTGCTTTTGACTCTATAAGAGATTAGTGGTAGGAGTGACATTGGAGACAAGTGGCAGATTTGGGATAGGATTTTGCTGAGGGAAGCATGGCTCCGGATGGGTACTGGCTCCTGCTTTTAAGTTATTCCAGGAAGTGTAATGGAAAACATTTGTAGAGCAGACAGGTTTTGCAGTACTGATTGCACTTATTAGAGAAATACAGCTTTATGATAAAATGAGTTTAGAGTACAGAAACTAGATAACAGAAAATTTTAGCATGTCAGGAACTTTAATGCTGGAATTAGTAATAGGACAATCAAAATTAATGAACAATGGACTCCTAGGAATTATCAGAAACGTAGAATAAGCCATTATTTTAATTCTGAGAGCAAGCTTATGCTAGAGCAAGAGTTTAGGACTGAGGGGGAAAGTTGATTTTAAATAACATCGGTGTTTTCTCTTAAATGTTCTTTGACTTTGGTGAACGTTTATTGAATTCTTACTATGTAGCAGGTATTTTAACAGAAGACAGTTGGTTCATAATGTAGTTTATTCTAGTGTCTTAATGTTTTTCTCACTTGTATAAAGCAATGATTATTGGTTAATAGTTTATTTTATTATTATTAGAAGGTGGTGATCTCTCAGATCACCTCAGATCTCTGTGATCTCTCATGGATGCCCTTACTACTTTAAACATTGACATATTTTAGTGCTTAATCTGAATTGTAGGTAAAATCCTAATTTTCAGATTAGAGCAATGCTGCTAAAAAATGGAGACCATAGTAAACAGTTGCATAGTTCAGAAGGAAAAAAATGAAATATTTTTCAAATGTATTTTTGTAATTTTTTGCACATAATTCATGTTTTCTAAATTTTAAATATAAGATGATTTTCATAGAAAATCTCATTTTTAACTATGTTCTTTCTAGTTATTAGATACATATGTATACAAGGACTGTTGGTCAATTTACTTTAGCCTACATGAAGTCAACAAGGTGTTCATCTTCACTAAGGAACTTTCTATTAATTTTCATGTAAATAGACTTGCATCTTACAGTTGATACTTTATTCCCAATTCACAAAAATAAGTAACTGAAAAATTATTGAATAGTAATGAATACTACTATTCATAAAAATTCCATAATGTAAATAGTAGAAAGAACTTCAGCGTGAATGGAGTTAGAATCTGTATGTTCTGTGCAGGAGCTTTTGTGTGATGTCTTCAAAACATCAACTAAACCATATAAGGAAGAACAGTAATAAACATCTGAAAAAACTTTTTGGACTGAATCTATTTATCATTGGTCAGTAGCACATATATTTGCATGTTGCTGAAGTTTTCAGATCCTTTTAAAACATTGATTTCTCTAGTAAATGAATTTAGGTAATTTTATTTTTTCTGAGTAATTATAAAATACCTCAGTTTAAAGTGTTATACAAGATGGAGGAGAGTCCAGAATTATAGAAGCATCATCCTGAATTGCATTCCTTAAGGCCAAGTGTAAGAGACTCTTGTCAGTTTCTGTCCCAGGCACCTGGCTTACAGCTCACTCAGCACCTAGTAGTGTGAAGTCGCGTCACTTAAGATTAATAACTTAAGTCCCTGCCTTAGGAGGGTCCCCACCTGAGATAAGTCTCTTGGACACTCAGGCACATTTTAGCATCTCTTAATGATTATATCTATCTGTCCTGTGTTTCCTGCCATCAGATGTAATCCTCAGAAGTTATTTATGTATAAAATTATATAGTAACACTAGCCTCCCAACAACCGTGAAGCAATCCATTACATGTGGGTCTGAACTTGTAGAATCAGTTCAAACATCAAATCTGTAACAGTAATAGCAATAATAATAACATAAAAAAAAAACTTGTTAAAACCAGTTTCAACATAATAACATATAATCAGGACAAAAATGGTACTGGAAAAGTTCTATCAGAAAGTTCTGTAATTTAGTGACAACACAGAAGAGTAATTCCTTTCATATGTGTTCTAGAGGATATTTTCAGACCCATTATTGGGTATATGTATATTACATATATTGAGAGAGAAGTCCTTAACTTGTCCTAATTCATCCCTGAAAATCTGTGTATATAGAAAATAATAATATACTGGAAAATAAATTTTGATGAAGACTAAAAAGGATGTCTTCTCCAAAATTTATTTTTCAGTACAGGATGTGGACTTCTTTGGTGGCTCAGTCAGTAATGAATGCCTGCAATGCAGGAGACCTGGGTTTGACTCGCGGGTTGGGAAGATCCCCTGGAGAGGGGCATGGCAACCCCCTCCAGTATTCTTGCATGGAGAATCCCCTTGGACATAGGAGTCTGGCGGGCTGCAGTCCATGGGGTCACAAAAGAGTCGGAGACGATTGAGCAACTAAGCAGACACACACAGAAAGTATGTAGCATCATCTTTTAATGATGGAATGCCATTTCTTAGGACAGCTATGAAGGTGGTGGCTAAGTAAATTAAAGTGTGTTACGCCAAAAAAGTTAAACAACTCATCTTGTTAAAAAAGAACAGTTAATTATCAACTATGAACTGTCTAGATGTTGATCCAATGCTGAAGGAGAAAGAAAACACCAAGTTTTATCTTTGAAGTCTACACCATTTTTATAATACAAACACTGGGCATGAGGTGAAAACTTTTTCCTGGATACTTCCTTTTTTAGAGGAAAGGTGTTCACATGAGGTTTTGAGATCAGCAGAGTTTAAAAATATTTCTTTCAGACACTGTTAATGTCAGTAAATGGCTTTTCCTTGATTTTAGGTGCCTTGCTTATGTGGCATACTCAATCTGTTGACCTTCTTTCTTGAAGAGACATCCCTCCAAATCCATAATGTTAATTGTAATACAGAAGTCTTTTGCAAATGCCTTAGTTGTATAGAGCTTTATCCCCACCTAACCTCCATCTTATTTTCTTGCCTTAATTCAGAAACATTAGGTATATTAGGGTATTGCAACATAACATGGAAAAGTTCTTTCTTGAGCTGCATGCAAAGGACAGGTTGGGAACCCATTTAACATCTGCAGGTAGATTTTTCTTATGATGACTCAAGAAGATTATTGGTGAGAGAAAGTATATGACTAAAAAAAAATTTGGTATGTGTATTCATAAAAACAGGAGGTTTGGGGCCTCACATGTCTATTAGAATACCAAAGCAGTGACAAACTTCCTCTTTGTTATGAACATGGTAATACAGAACAGATTTATGGGATAAATTGCTTTTATATCATTCTTATAGAACAAGTTGTACACTAAAAGCTTATGCTGACCTGATTTTCAGTTCAGTTCAGTTCAGTTACTCAGTCGTGTCCAACTCTTTATGACCCCATGAACCACAGCACGCCAGGCCTTCCTGTCCATCACCAACTCCCGGAGTCCACCCAAACCCATGTCCATTGAGTCGGTGATGCCATCCAACCATCTCATCCTCTGTCCTCCCCTTCTTCTCCTCCCCTCAATCTTTCCAGCATCAGGGTCTTTTCAAATGAGTCAGCTCTTCACATCAGGTGGCCAAAGTCTTGGAGTTTCAGCTTCAACATCAGTCCTTCCAATGACTGATAGGACTGGTTGGATCTCCTTGCAGTCCAAGGGACTCTCAAGTCTTTTCCAACACCACAGTTCAAAAGCATCAGTTCTTCGGCGCTCAGCTTTCTTTATAGTCCAACTCACATCCATACATGACCACTGGAAAAACCATAGCCTTGACTATACTGTTAAAAAAAAAACAAAACAGTAATCACCTTTTCTCGCTAACAACTGGAATCATCATCATTTTTTAGCAGCTAGTCAATGCTCTTATTTTCTGTCCTTTTATAACCCACATTCTGGCAGTTTGTCAGATCAATTTAACTATCTCCTTTTACTTTCCATCCAAATAAAGCTACTTTGAAACATTTAAAGTAGTAGAGTGAAAAAATTTTAAAAGAACCTATTTTCAGGGTTCAGATCAAGATGGTGGAGTAGGAGAATGGAGCTCACATTCCCACACAAACACATCAAAAATACATCCACATTCAGGACAATTCTGATGGAAAACTAACTGGAAACTTGTGGAATTTGTTCACAATGGAAGCTTTAAGAAAAATCACATACTGATAGGATGGAAGAAGAAGAGGAAGGTTGGGACCTCAGACCCTGAAAGGAATGTGAAAGGAAGAAACAGTCTGCATGGGTGGACCCTCACCTTGGGGAGCAAGGAGGCTGAGCCACAGACTGGGCAGCCCAGTCATAGGGTCCTCCATGGAGCAGACAAGCCCCCTTGGATGCTGGGGAGAACTACTGGGACAGATAGAAGGGCTCAAGATGTGTAGACTCATGAAAAGTGTGAAAATGCTGGCTATGAAATAAAATTCATTTTGTAGAAAGACAAGAAGGATTTAAACAAATGTATTTCTCTGCCCTTTGACTTCCTCTCTCCTCTCTACTATGCATTATGTATCTACATTATGCATCAACCAAACCTCCCCCATTAGCAGAAATAGTTGCTTAACCATAAAGAGCAAGATTCCCCTACCATCAATAAGATAACTCCTTAAAGATAACATTCCTTCTTGGTCTTGTAAGGAGCTACAGAGTGCTTAGCTCTGGATTGTGTAAACTGTCAATAACCTATCATTCAATGTACAGCTTTCTGTCTCAAAAAACTTGTATAACTGCCTTCTGATGGGTAGAATGGTTCTTGGAACTTTGTGAGATATTCTTCCTAGGTTATAGTCCTCAAATTTGGCCCAAAATTTTCCGTTTATTTCTTAGATTGACTGATTGTTTTGTTGACATATGCTTGGTGCAGCTGCCTGGATATCAGAGACATTCACCAGAGGACACCTGGAGTCTACCTGGAACTGGCACTCAGTACCAGTAAGGGCCCACTGTGCCCCTCTGGCTTCTTGGTACTCCTCAGGTGTTCTGGTGAGTTCTCCTCAGGTATTTGGATCTCATTGCTTGGGTGATGACCCTGAAATTTTATTTGAGCTTGTTTTCACTGAAGACTACTCCAAAAAATTGAAGAGGAGGGAGTATTCCCAAATTAATTCTATGAGGCCACCATTACCTTGATACCAAAACACCACAAAAATAGAAAATTATAAACTAATATCTTTAACAACTGTAGATGTAAAAATCTTCAACAAAATATTAGCAAACAATCCAACAGTGTATTAAAAAATATCATACACTGTAATCAAGTTGGATTCATTCCAGTGTCACAGAGTGGTTTAACATCAATCAATCAATGTGATACATCATATTAACAAAAGGAAAGATAAAAAACACATGATCATCTCAATAAGATGTCAGAAAAGCATTTGACAAAATTCAACGTCTATTCCTGATAAAAATTCTTACCCAAATGGATACAGAGGGAATATAGCTCAGCATAATAAAAGCCATTTATGACAAACCCACAGTCAGCATAATACTCAACAGTGAAAAAAAGAGCCTTCCCACTAAATTCAGGAACAAGACAAGGATGGCTACTCATAGCTTCTCATGATGCCTACTCTCATAGTATCAGAAATCTTAGTGACAGAAATCCAACAAAAGGGATAAAACTGTTACTATTTGCAGATGACGTGTGTGTGTGTGTGTGTGTGTGTGTGTGTGTGTGAGTGAGAGAAAGTCGCTCAGTTGTGTCCCGACTCTTTGCTGCCCCACAGACTGTAGCTCATCACGCTCCTATGTCTATGGAATTCTCAAGACAAGAATACTCAAGTGGGTTGCCATACCCTTCTCCAGGGGATCTTCCTGACCCAGGGATCAAACCCAGGTCTCCTGCATTGCAGGCAGATTCTTTACCAGCTGAGCCACAGGGAAGCCCTGGTGATATATAGAGATATGTAGATGTGATATGTAGAGAACTCTAAAGTCTCCATACAAAATCTATTAGAAGTAACAAATGAATTTAGTGAGGTTGAAGGATACAGGATACAAAAATCTGTTGCATTTCTTTATAGTGGTAATGAAATTTTAGAAACAGTAAAAGAACAATCCTGTTTAAAATGGCATCAAAAATAAGTAAACCTAGGAATAAACTTAAACAAGGATGTGAATGAGCTATATGCTGAAAGGGTGAAGATGATTCAAAGAAATGGAAAAATATCCTATGCTTTTGGATTGGAAGAATATTGTTAAAATGGTCATCCTATCCTAAGCAATCTACAAATTTAATGTAATCTTCATCAAAACACTCATTATATTTTTCACACAGCTGGAACAAATAATCCTAAATTTATGTGGAACCACAAAGGACCCAGAATTGCCAAAGCAATCCCAAGGACAGAACAAAGCTGGAGGCATAACCCTTCTAGACTTCACACTAAAAACAATAATGAAGACAGCTCATGAGGCTTAATATCATCAAAACAATCCAGTCAAAAAATGGGCAGAAGACCTAAATAGACATTTCTCCAAAGAAGACATACAGATGGCCAAGAGGCATACAAAAAGATGGTCAACATTGCAAATTATTAGGGAAATGCAAGTCAAAACTGCTTTTCTGATAGCTCAGTTGGTAAAGAGTCCACCTGCAATGCAGGAAAACCCCTGTTCGATTCCTGGGTTGGGAAGATCCACTGGAGAAGGGATAGGCTACCCACTCCAGTATTCTAGGGCTTCCGTGGTAGCTCAGCTGGTAAAGAATCTGCCTGCGATGCAGGAGACCTGGGTTCAATCCCTGGGTTGGGAAGATCCCCTGGAGAAGGGAGAGGCTACCCACTCCAGTATTCGGGCCTGGAGAATTCCATCAACTATATAGTCCATGAGGTCGCAAACAGCTGGACACAACTGAGCAACTTTCACTTTCAAGTCAAAACTACAATGAGATATCACCTTACACCAGGCAAAATGGCTATCATTAAAAAAAAAAAAAAAAATCCACAGATAATAAATGCTGGAGAGGGTGTGGAGAGAAAGGAACCCTACTATACTGTTGGTGGGAATGTCAATTGATACACCCGCTATGGAGAATGGTGTAGAGGTTCCTGAAAAAGCTAAAATAAGTTTTACCATGCTATGCTATGCTATGCTAAGTCGCTTCAGTCGTGTCCGACTCTGTGCGACCCCATAGACGGAAGCTCACCAGGCTCCCCCGTCCCTGGGATTCTCCAGGCAAGAATACTGGAGTGGGTTGCCATTTCCTTCTCCAATGCATGAAAGTGAAAAGTGAAAGTGAAGTCGCTCAGTCGTGTCAGACTCTTAGCGACCCCATGGACTGGAGCCTACCAGGATCCTCTGTCCATGGGATTTTCCAGGCAAAAGTACTGGGGTGGGGTGCCATTGCCTTCCCCAAGTTTTACCATATGACTCTGCTATACCACTCGTGGGCATATACGCAGAGAAAAATAGGTATCCAAAAGGAAACCTGCACCCCAGTGTTCACTGCAGCACTGTTTACACTAGCTAAGATACGAAGCAATCTAAATGTCCATCCCAGAGGAATGGATAAAGAAGGTGTGGTACATATATATGGAATATTCCATTAATATTCAGCCATTAAAAAGAATGAAATAATGCCATTTGCAATGAAATAATGTCCAACATGTGTGGAACTAGAGATTGTCATGCTGAGTGAAGTAAGAGAGAGAAGGAAAAATATGATATCCCTTATATGGAGAATCTAAAAAGAAATGACAAAAATGAACATATTTACAAAACAGAAACAGACTCACAGACTTAAGAGAACAAAATTATGGTTGCCAGGAAGGGGAGAGAGAATGGGGGGAAAAGACAGGGAATTGGGGATCCGCATGTTCATACTGCTCTGTTTAAAACGGATAACCAACTGTGCACAGCACAGGGATCTCTGCTCAGTGTTAGGTAGCAGCCTGGGATGGGAGGGGGGTTTGGAGAAGAATGGATACGTGTATATGTATGGCTGAGTCCCTTTGCTGTGAAACTATCATCGCATTGTTAATTGGCTATACTTTTATGTAAAATAAAATGTTTTTAAAACAATAGTGTGATATTGACACAGAAACAAATACAGATAGATTTAACAGAATAGAGAGCTCAGAAACAAACGCACACACCTAGGGTCAGTTAGTCTATGACAAAGGAGGCTGTGACAAAGAACAGGCAATAGAGGAAAGACAGTCTCTTCAGCAGCTGATGTTGGGAAAGCTGGACAACTACATATAAATCAATGAAATTAGAACACTCCCTCATATTATATACAAAAACAAACTCAAAATGACTTAAAGACCTTTATAAAACATGACACCGTAAGACTCATAAAACAGAACATAGGCAAAACATTCTCTAACGTAAACCCATAGCAATATTTTCTTAGATCTTAAGGCTAAAGAAATAAAAGCAAAATAAACAACTGGGACCTAATCCAACTTAAGAGCTTTTGCACAGCAAAGAAAACCATTAACAAAACTAAAGACAACCTATGAAATGGGTGTAAATATTGGCAAATGATGTTACCAACAGGGTTTAAAATCCAAAATATACAAATAGCTGATACAAATCAATATCAAAAAAAAACAAGTCAAAAAATATGCAGAAGACCTAAATAGACATTTTTCCAAAGAAAACATACAGATTGCTAACAGGCATATGAAGAGATGCTCAACATTGCTAATTATTGAAGAAATAGAACTCAAAACCACAATGAAGTATCACCTCACACCAGTCAGAAGACTATCATCAAAAAGTCTTCAAATAATAAATGCTGGTGAGGGTATGGAGTAGAGGGGAACCCTCTAACACGGTGGGAATTAAACTGGAGCAGCCACTGTGAAAAACTGCCAGAGGGTCCTTTAAAACTAAAAATAGAAACTATCATACGATCTAGTAATCCTGTTCATGGGTATGTATCTGGAAAATACGAAAACTCTAATTCAAAAAGATACTTGCACCCTAATGTTCATAGCAGCACTGTTTCCATATCTAACACATGGAAACAACCTAAGTGTCCACAGTAGACAACTGATTTAGGAAGAAGTGGTCCTATATACACATGATGGAATATTACCCAGCTAAGAAACAGAAGGAGCTATTCCCATTTACAGGAATGTGGATGAACTTAAAGGATATGCTTAGTGAAATAAATTGGAGAAAAGACAAATACTATATGATATAACTCATATGTGCAATCTAAAAAATAATGGCAATGAATCTATATATAAAACAGAAACAGACTCCAGACTTAGAAAACAAATTTTTGGTTACCACAGGGGAAAGGGAGGGGAGAAAGAAGAAATTAGGGTTATGAGTTTAACAGACACAAACTACTATACATAAACTAGAGAAGCAACAAGGGTTTACTATATAGCACAGGTCACTACACTCAATACCTTATAATACCTATAATGAAATATAATCTGCAAAAGAAAAATCCCAAACCTGAATCACTTTGCTATAAAACTGAAACTAACACAATGGTGTAAATCAACTATATTTCAATAAAAAGTTAGAGATGACATTTAAAAAACCCTATTTTCTTTCACTCACATCTTATGAATTACAATTATCAACATTTTCAGAATGTTATCATTAATCAGTACATATTCTTTTAGATGTATGTTGAGCAAGGGTGTGTTTTTGCTTGATACGTGGATGGGGGGGATATTTTCATCAGATGATTTTCATATTCTTTGTTATTTCCTAGCCAAAATAAAGCATTCATTCATTATCATAATTAGTAAATAGGAAAATTTATGTTATTTATGTCCCTACATTCAGATGGCTCGTTGTGGTACCTTTCTTCATTTTATAAGTTAGTCCTTATAAAGCTGGATCTTCTGAAACTCTTGGGTTTGCACGTTAGAGAAAGTCCCAAGAACTGGACACAGGTAACTTTAAAATATGCCTGTTTCTAATTGCTAGACTTTGCATAGTGATTAGTTTAACTGTTACTGGTAATAAATGTAGCATGCCAATAAACAAGTTCTCAAAATACCTAAAGTATATAGTGAGTACTGTAAATATATATCACTCTTAAAAAAACCTAAGCAATCGCTAAGTGCTAAGTTTTCAAATCTGAGTGGACTTGCATTATAAAAAGTTTTAGGGGCTGCACAGCTATGTAGATGAATAAATAGATTTTCTAAGGTAAATCTGATGAAATGGATAGGTTTATTTTCATCCACAAAATGTATTAACTTTCTAGGATTTTTAATAAAATACTTATTTTTACAAGATGTTCCATTTTAAGAGTACCCTACTTTAAACTACTAAATTTTAATTCTATTTAAAGTTTATTGGATTACATTTTGCTAGAAACAAATTAGTATAGGCTCAGATAGCATAATACTGCAAAAACTATCTTGCTTGTCTTCATCATCCTTTCTTTCCCCATCACATTTTTTTCTTTGAAATTAAGAAAGCATTAAGAATACTTTATCCCCCTCTTGTTTAAAACTCAAATCAAATGTTGCTGTTGATTATTTTGAAGTAAAGAAGCTTGTAATAACATCTTAAAGTAGAACGTGGAATTTTAGTGACATCTTGTGGCCAAGGCTTTTCTCTGAGTGTTCTACGTCTGTCATAGAATGGGCTTTGTACTAGTGGACTTCCAACAGGAAAATGTACTTCTGAGAGTACCTGAAGACTCCAAAAATTTAAACTGATATAAGGGTCCTAAGGCAATCAATTTCCTAATCTTCAATACCAGCCCTCTCCCTATACTAACTGGACCAGGCCTGTGTCTAGGCACTATGCCATTTCCTTTTTTCCAACCTTCCTTTTACAGTTACTCTTACCGCTTCTGTGCCTCACTGTAGTGCATTACTCTGTGGTATCAAAACCTCAAATTTTAAAAATCAAAATTTTTAACTAATTGGTGTAGGGAAAGGAAATCACTACAATTATCATTCAACAAAAGCTTTGCAAATCAGATGGTTGCTAAGCTTTCATTAAAATTATTTGGTTTCAACAAAATTAAAGAAAAAATCATCAGATGATGATCTATCATCTGATCATTTATTAAAATTAATCTTGGCAGTAAATCACCTGTTTTTTTCCTTTTGATCTAAAGTTTATATACACTAAAATGTACAACTCTTAGAAAATGTCTCAACTATTAAATTTCATTCCACTCTACTTATTAGTATAAGCGTACTTTCTCATGCTTATTTAAAAGACAAAACTGATGAAAAACTGATTTATATAAGAAATAACGTACTTCATTAAATCACGGGTTTTTGGTGAAGTGTGTGAATTAGTTACAGAATTTTGGTCAATTATATAAAACTAAAAATTATAATAACCAGACATGTTTAACACTTTAAACATAGTAAAGTTTTTAAAAATTGTGATTTTTTCCTGCATAGAAGTGTTGTACAGTGATTAATAAGTTTTTTAAAAATAAAATATATTAAGATAAAATTCAATGGGACAACTGGAATACAAATTAAAACATATGCAATTAAATATTACTCAGCCATAAAAAGAATGAAATAATGACATCTGCAGCAACATAGATGAACCTAGAAATTATACTAAGTCAATTAAGTCAGATAAACATAAGTAACATGTGAGATCACTTATATGCAGAATCTGAAAATATGATACAAAAGAACTTATTTACGAAATAGATGTAGATCACAGACACAGAAAACAAACTTATAGTTACAAAGGTGAAAGGGAGGTAGGGATATGAGGGATTTTGGATGAACAGATGTTCAGTTGCCCAGTTGTGTCTGACTCTGCAACCCATGGACTTCAGCACACCAGGCCTGGATGAACAGATACACACTATTATATATAAAGCAGATAAACAATGAGGACCTGCTGTATAGCAGAGGGAGCTATATTCAGTATTTAATAACCTATAATGGAAAGTAATCTGAAAAAGAGTATTTATATGTAGCTGATTGCGGACACCTGAAACATTGTAAATCAATGTTCAATAAAAGAAAGCGGGAAAATAAAGTACAAATTAAAGGAGTGCAAGTAAAATTTCTAGCTGTCAGATCAGATCAGATCAGTCACTCAGTCGTGTCTGACTCTTTGCGACCCCATAAACCGCAGCACGCCAGGCCTCCCTGTCCATCACCAACTCCCGGAGGTCACTCAGACTCACATCCATCGAGTCAGTGATGCCATCCAGCCATCTCATCCTCTGGCGTCCCCTTCTCCTCTTGCCCCCAATCCCTCCCAGCATCAGAGTCTTCTCCAATGAGTCAACTCTTCACATGAGGTGGCCAAAATACTGGAGTTTCAGCTTTAGCATCATTCCTTCCAAAGAAATCCCAGGGTTGATCTCCTTCAGAATGGACTGGTTGGATCTCCTTGCACTCCAAAGGACTCTCAAGAGTCTTCTCCAACACCACAGTTCAAAAGCATCAATTCTTCGGCGCTCAGCCTTCTTCACAGTCCAGCTCTCACATCCATACATGACCACAGGAAAGACCATAGCCTTGACTAGGCGAACCTTTGTTGGCAAAGTGATGTCTCTGCTTTTGAATATGCTATCTAGGTTGGTCATAACTTTCCTTCCAAGGAGAGTGCAAGTAAAATTTCTAGGTGTAAAAGTCTATAAATGTTTAAATAGATACTGGTCGATAGAAAAACAATTAAGTTGGACACATTTTTAAAAATTAACACTTATTTAAAAATATAAATTACTTCTTTTCAGCTATTTAATAATATAATATTTCAGATGTTAACTCAAAATTTGTGAAGGAATAAATTTTACAAGCATTCTTTCAGGGGATATGCAGGCAAATAAGTTTGAAGGACAGGACTCATATCATTTCTACTTGACTTTTATTTCATAGACTCAGATATTTGGGAGGAAAATCACTTTCATTTGTGCTTTAGATTATGGTAGTATTTTCTGAAACTGAAAATAGGACAAAATCTGAGTGTTGTATAGAATATTTCAAATCAAAACCATATTGCTAGATCTAGGAAGCTGTGGTCTGCTAAGCTCACAATCAAAAGAAAAAATTGTAGAATTATTTTTCCTTTTTCTGATTAGAATTGAAGTGTCCTGGCAGAAAGTGAAGAGGAACTAAAAGCCTCTTGATGAAAGGGAAAGAGGAGAGTGAAAATGTTGGCTTAAAGCTCAACATTCAGAAAACGAAGATCATGGCATCTGGTCCCATCACTTCATGGGAAATAGATGGGGAAACAGTGGAAACAGTGTCAGACTTTCTTTTTGGGGGCTCCAAAATCACTGCAGATGGTGATTGCAGCCATGAAATTAAAAGACACTTACTCCTTGGAAGGAAAGTTATGACCAACCTAGATAGTATATTGAAAAGCAGAGACATTACTTTGCAAACAAAGGTCCTTCTAGTCAAGGCTATGGTTTTTCCAGTGGTCATGTATGGATGTGAGAGTTGGTCTGTGAAGAAAGCTGAGTGCCAAAGAATTGATGCTTTTGAACTGTGGTGTTGGAGAAGACTCTTGAGAGTCCCTTGGACTGCAAGGAGGTCCAACCAATCCATTCTAAAGGAGATCAGCCCTGGGATTTCTTTGGAAGGAATGATGCTAAAGCTGAAACTCCAGTACTTTGGCCGCCTCATGCAAAGAGTTGACTCATTGGAAAAGACTCTGATGCTGGAAGGGATTGGGGGCAGGAGGAGAAGGGAACGACAGAGCATGAGATGGCTGGATGGCATCACTGATTCGATGGACATGAGTTTGAGTGAACTCTGGGAGTTGGTGATGGACAGGGAAGCCTGGCATGCTGTGATTCATGGGGTCGCAAAGAGTCGGACATGACTGAGCAACTGAACTGAACTGAAGAGTCCATTGATTATAAGCTGCACCACTGATTCAATTACTTTTTGGTGCCAAAGCCTGGCATCACATTCAATGGATAAATTAAGAATCTCATGTCAGAAATGTTAAATGATAGCATATGTGGAGGGGCTGAGGAAATATCTTAGGATGAAAGAAATAAGCTAATACAAAAACGTTTTTAAAAAATAGCAGGTCTTTAATTTTTCTTTTTATAAGGTACAGTTAAATGTGATACAACTAATGTTCATCAAAGTTATCAGTAGTGACAGAAAACAGCAAATGCTGAGTGTCTAGTATTGGCATAATGTGCTGCTGGGGTTACACAGAAGTAAAGAATATGGTCATTTTTGTTATATAAACAGAAGAAAGTTTGATAGGGAGAAGATGGCACAGTTGGTACTAACAATTTGGAAGCATTCACAGAATAGACTGAACTGTAAATGAAGAGCAGGATTACATCCATGTAGAACAAAGGGTGGCAAATTGGCCCCGGAGTCAAAGTTCGCTCAACATCTGTTTTGTATAATATATCGAGCTAAGATGGCTTTACTATTTTTAAATGGTTTTAAAAATAAAATTTGGTAACGCATGACTATTATGTGAAATAATATTCCTGGAGCACATCTATGTTTATTCCCTTACTGTTGGGCTCATTTTGTATCTACAGGGCACAACAGTAGTTGTAACAGAGAGTGTATGATTTGCAAAGCCTAAAGTACTTATTATCTGATCTTTTCTTTAAACACAAAATGGTTGCCTGTTTCTGATGTAGAGGATCATCTTTATACGTGAATTGGTGACATTCACAAAGGCTTGGTGGTGGGAGCACAAGGTGATGACATAGAAGTAGTAGAAGGAAAGTCTGTAGAGGTGGATTAGGGCCAGTTTGAGAGACTTTGCATTAGGCATCGAGATGCCACAGTCATTTTCTGGGGCATGGTTGTCATAGTGCTCTTTAGAAAGATTAATTTGGCAGCATTTTGTAAAATAGATTAAAATAGAGTATTAACAACTGGAGTAGAGAAACAATTTAGAAGATTAAAGCAATGGTATAAATATAAGGCAGTGTATATCTAGAATTCAGTGGTGATTTGGGAATGGAAAGAAACATAATTAACTCTAATAATTATTAATAATTGATAGCAATAAAATGTTAAATATATCTTAATCTGAATTTTATCCTAAGTCTAGTTCACATAACTTGACCCAAATCTGTTATATAGAACCTTGTTTATAGTAAGGCATCTCTCCAAATGTGAAATTAAACCACTCACAGCATGCCCACTTGAATGCAATGTTGTTAGCTTAATCATCAATTAAAGTGTTTATTCACTAAGAATTTATTCTTTGCCTACTATGATCTAAGCACTGTTCTTGGTGGTGAATGCAAGAGCAGTGAACAAAGGAGAAAAAAACCTGTCACTAAGATGGCAGACAGAGCTCACCTCTCCCTGCTGCTGCTGCTGCTGCTAAGTCGCTTCAGTCGTGTCCGACTCTGTGTGACTCCAAAGACGGCAGCCCACCTGTCCCTGTGATTCTCCAGGCAAGAACACTGGAGTGGGTTGCCATTTCCTTCTCCAATGCATGAAAGTGAAAAGTGAAAGTGAAGTAGCGCAGTCGTGTCTGACTCTTAGTGACCCCATGGACTGCAGCCTACCAGGCTCCTCCGTCCACCTGTGCAACAATTTCTCACAGAAAACTAACTAGAAACTGGCAGATCTACCACATACCACAGTTGCAAGAAATATCTCCATGTAACTGGGCAGGACAAAAAAAAAAGAAAAAAAAGGCCTTAGGTTGGGACTTGCACCTCTGAGAGGGATCACTAAGGAAGAGGTGGTCTCCATGGGTGGACCCTTGCTCAGAGAAGGGGGCATGTAGACTTACAGTCTAGGCATCCCAGTAATAGGGTACCCTGTGGAGAAACAAAGCCCTTTCTTTGCCTGCTGAGAAATCTGCTGAGACAGACAGAGATCTGGAGAACCCCAGACTCTACTTGTGGAGTGTGCATGTGCCGGCTTGCTAAGTCAGCAGAAAGAGCCTTGCACTGGTGGCTGCCACCTCCCCAACACTTCTCAATCTGAAAAGCCAAATACCTCAGCTCTGCTCATTCTGTATCACAGGCGGGTGCTAGATCAGGGCAAAGTTCAATCTAGCTACAAAGAGAGACAGTGGCACCTAGGGTGTGACCCAAGAGGAGCCCTGGAGACCATGGTCAGCATGTACATGGGGGTGGCAGGCTAGGCCAGGCCGACCGTTGTCAATGCATGCAGTGGGTGGCGCCATAGAACATGCAGTGGCTAAGCACTAAGTCTCAGGCAGAGAGCACTCTATCTAGTTCCATAGAAGCAGACCCAAGGGCCTGAATGCAGCCATGGCAGTGTCACAAGAATGAGCTGCAAATAAGCACTGAATCTCAGCCTGACAGCCCCTGGGCAGGGGAACACAGAGATTCATTTCCCAGAGTACCCTGGCTCCACCCACATCATTCTGCAGCTAACCCTAGCTCTGGGGCAGACAGGTTCTGGAGGAAATCTGCACAGTGGCACCCCAGAGTCCAGGCAGCAGGATATCCACCTCAATTGCTGCAGCCACAACACCCTGACACTCAGCCTAATCTACAGCATAGCCTTGCACTGGACCTGGGATGAACACAACAGAGAAAGGGATGCAACCTTATGATGCTTCTGGGTGGAACTGCCAATGCCTCTACAGGTGGTGCCTAGGTCTGCTGTGACTTGCTTCACCAATCACCTTCTTTCTGGCGGGGCATCCACTCAAGGGCAAGTTTAATCCAACCCACCCACAGGGCTTCTACCCCAACAAGACCTGACTCTGCCCTGGACAGGGTGATGACACACCTTGGAGCAAAGATGAAGCCTGAACTCACATCCAGCTTGGGTTCTACACACTGCAACACTAGTCACCCATCAAGGGGACAATGTCCAGCATAATCCGAGGAAAGAGATGGCTGACATCCATACCAAAATCAGCCCCCATATCGAAAATATTGGACACACAGCAATACAGAGGTGCTCCCACATAAAAACACTCCTTCAAGACCAAAATAGATAACTTTATTCTAAATTCATAAAGACAAGAGAAATTTAAATAAAATGAAAAAGCAGAAGAGCCTACTGCCAATTGAAAGAACAAATGGAATCCCTTGAAAGAACAAATAATGAAACAGATCTCACCAGTTAACTATACTCCAAGTTAAAAAAATGAGATAATAAAAATATTAAAGAAATTAAGAAAAATTACTGATTAGAAGTGCAGATCATTGTGACAAGGAAATAGAAACTATGAAGATGAACTGATGAAAATTAGAAAATTGAACTACCAAGATAAAAGCCAATTTAGAAACAATGAATAGCAGACTCAATGACACAGAGGAATGAATAGGTGATCCAGAAGACAGAATAATGGAAACCAACCACTCAAAATATCAGATAGGAAGACAAATGAAAGAGAAGGAAAGCAACATACGTGATTCATGGGTTATTATAAAGCTTGCAAATCTATCCAAAATATTGGTATCAGGAGAAGAGAAAGAAAAGAGGATTGAAAATGTATTTGAAGAAATTATGGCTGAAAACTTCCCAACCTAAAGAAGGAAACATATTAAGGTACAGGAAGCACAGAGGGCCCCAAACAAGGTGACACCAAACAGACCCACACCAAACTTACTGTAATTAAAATGACAAAAGTGAAACAAAAAGAAGATTCTAAAGGCAGCAAAAGAGAAATAAAGAATTATTTACAAGGGGACCTGGATAAGGCTATTAGCAGATTTCTCTGCAGAAACCCTGCAGGCCAGAAGAGAGCGGCATGGCATATTCAAAGTTCTGAAAAGGGAGAATCTGCAACCTAGGATCCTCTACCCGCTAAGATTGTAATTTAGAACAGAAAGAGATAATTTCTCAGATGAGCAAAAACTGAAAGAATTAATCAATACTAAATCTACGCTAAAAGACATATTAAAGATCTCTAAGTAGAAACGGAGCAAAAATCCACAGGAAAGGGAAAAATCACAATAGGATAGGCAAATACATAAAAGAATCGAAACACAACACTTTAAATCAACTATACTCCAATAAATTTTTTTAAGTATTGAAGATCATTTAAAGAAGTCAGTACATAGATTTTAAACATAATCAATAAACTTTGTAAAAGCAAAACAGAAACAGACTCATAGAAGATAAATTTATGGCTACGAAAGGGGAAGAGGGTGCAGAATAAATTAGGAGTATGGCAAAAAGAACAATGCTGCTGCTGCTGCTAAGTCACTTCAGTCATGTCCGACTCTGTGCGACCCCAGAGACGGCAGCCCACCAGGCTCCCCCATCCCTGAGATTCTCCAGGCAAGGACACTGGAGTGGGTTGCCATTTCCTTTTCCAATGCATGAAAGTGAAAAGTGAAAATGAAGTCGCTCAGTCGTGTCCAACTCTAGCAACCCCATGGACTGCAGCCTACCAGGTTCCTCCATTCACAGGATTTTCCAGGCAAAAGTACTGGAGTGGGGTGCCATTGCCTTCTCCGAGCTGGAACTACATGATACTGTAAATCAGCTACTTAAAAGTTCAGAGATTTAACTGACATTAACAAGAAAAAATTAAAATGATTATAACTACAATTAACACTAAAAGAATAAGAATGAAAATATAAAGTAGACATCGAAATCACAAAATGTGCAAGGACCAGAGAGGGTACTGGGGCAGATGCCAACAGTGGGAGTTAACAGCTGCAGTGATGCTGCAACAAGGGAAAGCTTTAATCACTATTCAGGAAGAGTCTAGGGACAGCATGGGACCCAGACAGAAGGAGGGACATTGAATCAGCAATTTTTTTGGGGGGGGGGGTGGTACTATGATTATTCACATCATTCTGGTTTCTCTTTTCCAAATTAATGTTTTCTGTTATACTGGATGAAGGGTATCTGCTAAAAAGAAGTCTGATGGATGAAGGGTATCTGCTGAAAAGAAGTCTGGAATGCCACCCTGTTTTATGCACTCTCAAGATTTAAAAAAAAAAAAAAAAAGGATTCTGCCCACTCAAAATAACTATTACTTTGCTGGAATAGGATGTATTCTGAAAGAAGGAGTAACAATTTAAATATTAGTGAAAGATTTTATACCTAGTCAAAGTGGTAGAGGTGGGAGGAAAAAGATTTGTGGTGAGTCACTGTTTAATGGTCTACTACAGGATTGGCAAACACTTAACTCATCTACCCTCCTATATCCCCAAACTGTAGTGGACACCAATCATCAATCTTCTCATTTTTTTCCCATAGAGCTCAAAGAGGGTCACACATTCTTCAGTGCATTTTCTCAGGCACCATTCATAATCAATTGCGATTAGAAAGAGAAGTAAAATCCAACCATCATCTCAGATCTAGATGTCGTCTGTGCTTCATGGTAAATGCAGTCCCTGTTCTATGTTCTTCAAAGGGGGCCATGTCCTTGAATCATAAAGCTGACATTTGTGAATACTCTCAGCTCTTCGATTACATTTATTTTATATTTGACAATTAAATTTTACTGTGTTTCATGAATGTGGGATATATTCTTCAATAGTTTGTCATGCAGATATATTATATAGTGCCTCTGGTATTGGGAGATGATTATTTATACAAAATCCTCCATGGTGATTATAGTGATTATATGTAAGCGTTTGGTTTAATAATTTGCAAACTGTATTTCTAATATAATAATTATGATATATAAACAGACTTTTAGTTAATGACATTACTCATGTCTATCATTTATATATGAATAGATATTTCTTTATGTTTTTATATTACTTGTGATTTCAATGAGAAATTATTCTTGGAAGTTTAAATATCTTTAATTAAAATCACATTTAATAAAAATAATGCATTTCATCATATAATTATATGGTTGAGAGTCTGAAGAGATCGTAGAGATTATCTATTCCTCTCTAAAAAGTAATGCAGACATTTATTCTACAGCACCCAAATTTCATAGACCATATTTGGTAAGATGGAAATCACTGTATCACTAGATAGCTCATTTAATGTGCCGGCAACTAGAGTTAAAAGTTCTTTCTCTTTTATAAAGCAGATCCCAGATATATTATTTCACCCTTCCTTAAATACTTCAGCAAATACAGTAGTCCTCTTTTATCAACAGGGGATTCATTCCACTAACCCCCAGTTCAGTTCAGTTCAGTTCAGTCGCTCAGTCGTGTCCGACTCTTTGCAACCCCATGAATCACAGCACACCAGGACTCCCTGTCCATCACCAACTCCCGGAGTTCACCCAAACTCATGTCCATTGAGTCAGTGATACCATCCAGCTATCTTATCCTCTGTCATCCCCTTCTCCTCCTGCCCCCAATCCCTCCCAGCATCAGAGTCTTTTCCAATGAGTCAACTCTTCACATGAGGTGGCCAAAGTATTGGAGTTTCAGCTTTAGCATCAGTCCTTCCAAAGAAATCCCAGGGCTGATCTCCTTTAGAATCGACTGGTTGGATCTCCGTGCAGTCCAAGGACTCTCAAGAGTCTTCTCCAACACCACAGTTCAAAAGCATCAATTCTTTGGTGCTCAGCTTTACAGTCCAACTTTCACATCTATACATGACCACTGGAAAAACCATAGCCTTGACTAGACAGACCTTTCTTGGCAAAGTAATGTCTCTGCTTTTGAATATGCTATCTAGGTTGGTCATAATTTTCCTTCCAAGGAGGAAGCGTCTTTTAATTTCATGGCTGCAGTCACCATCTGCAGTGATTTTGGAGTGCAGAAAAATAAAGTCTAACACTGTTTCCACTGTTTCCCCATCTATTTCCCATGAAGTGATAGGACCAGATGCCATGATCTTCATTTTCTGAATGTTGAGCTCTAAGCCAACTTTTTCACTCTCCTCTTTGACTTTCATCAAGAGGCTTTTTACTTCCTCTTCACGTTCTGCCATAAGGGTGGTGTCATCTGCATATCTGAGGTTACTGATATTTCTTCCGGCAACCTTGATTCCAACTTGTGCTTCTTCCAGTCCAGCGTTTCTCATGATGTCTCTGCATAAAAGTTAAATCAGCAGGTTAACAGTATACAGCTTTGACTAACTCCTTTTCCTATTTGGAACCAGTCTGTTGTTCCATGTCCAGTTCTAACTGTTGCTTCCTGACTTGCATACAGATTTCTCAAGAGGCAGGTCAGGTGGTCTGGTATTCCCATCTCTTTCAGAATTTTCCACAGTTTATTGTGATCTACACAGTCAAAGGCTTTGGCATAGTCAATAAAGCAGAAATAGATGTTTTTCTGGAACTCTTTTGCTTTTTCCATGATCCAGTGGATGTTGGCAATTTGATCTCTGGTTCCTCTGCCTTTTCTAAAACCAGCTTGAACATCAGGAAGTTCACGGTTCACATATTGCTGAAGCCTGGCTTGGAGAATTTTGAGCATTACTTTACTAGCGTGTGAGATGAGTGCAATTGTGCGGTAGTTTGAGCATTCTTTGGCATTGCCTTTCTTTGGGATTGGGATGAAAACTGACCTTTTCCAATCTTGTGGCCACTGCTGAGTTTTCTAAATTTGCTGGCATCTTTCCCTCTCGTTCTAAATATTTTACTGTGTAAATTTAAGTGCTTGGTTAAGATGAGTGAGGCATTATCACACACTATGGCTCGCAATTTGACATGCATCAGCAAAACTAACACAAATTTCTTTTTCCATTTTCACAGCTTCATGCTATCTATGAAAATTTATTCTTCCTGTAGATCTCAGCAACCTCAGCATTCATTTTTTTTTCTTTCCTTACTAAGTAAGGAACTTTTTTCATGCAAAGGAAACAATTCTTAGCTTCTCTTTGGCATATCCAAATTGCCAACATCATTAATCTTAAGCTTTGGGGCTATTATCAGTTAAAATAAAGTAACTTTAATGCAAGCATTGATATATTGTGACAGACAATGTGACCATCAGAGAGGGATGGCTGCAGATTTCATCATGCTGTTCAGAAGGGCACACAGTCTAAAACTTAGGAGTTGTTTATTTCTGAAACTTCCTATTTAATATTTTTGTGTCACAGTTGAACATGGGTAACTGAAACCTCAGAAATTGATACCAAGTATAAGGGGGGAACTACTGTAATTTTTTTTAGTGGAGGAGGAATTTGCCAACAGAACAATTACACTATTGTTACATCTAACAAGATTAAACAATATATTAATGACTGAAAAAAATTATGGTTGTTTTAGCAGGGTGAGTGGTAAATGGGGATTATTATGTTGCCTACTTTTGAATTTGTTTAGAAATTTTCATAATGAAATTATTTAAAGAATATTACTACAATTAGCCTGTATTTATTTTTAATAAAAATTTTATGTTGAGTGTAATCTGCTCCTTTGTAATTCAAACCAATCTCATCCACTAAGACCTTCAAACTTTAGTGTACATTTAGACTATCTGGGGGGCTTGTTGTAAAACAAATTTGCTGCCTCACTCAGAGCCACCCAATCCCAAGAAATTTAGGTTTCTTAGTTCACTGATAGGACTGATGTCTATCTAGGGATGCATTTTGAAAACCTCTGACACACCTCTGACCCATGTTAACTGTATCTGAGCCCAAAACTATGTCCATGGTATCTAATGACATAAATACTAAGAGCCACAGAGGGTAAATTATGTTACAGTTTGAGGTGTTTAGATAAGAAACGGGCAGCAAGTCAGCTTCTATACCATGTTTTCATGCATCCCTTTACATTTCCAAGTATAGATACATAGAAATTTTATATAACCTGTCCACCTGAATTGAGCTTTGGACTAGGTGGAAGTATGAAATTCACTGTGAACATGTGAGTTTTACTGTGCAAATTAGAGTTTAAAATACTTCTATTCATATAGAAAAACTCAATTATTCTGATATCTGTATTTAGCTAGAATAAAAAAAAATAGTTGTGCTGGGATGGTAAAATCTTCCTGGATTGACAGCACTGGTGCTCCCAGGAGCACCATAATGATTTCAGTGCCCATTATATATGTGAACACTTTTACTCCTAGAAACTATTAACCCAGCCTGGAGGATATAGGTGAAAATATAATTTAGAAATGATATTTGCATTTTTCACTTTTATATTACCACAGGGTTGAAGGAAGTTTTCCCTTCTTAATGGATAAAAAAATTGGGACACTTAGCAAAACACAAAATTAAATATCATCAATAAGTCAAATATATCAGTAGCCATAATAAATGTAAATGGATTAAATTGCCAGTTAAAAGAAAAAGACAGACCAAAATTTTTTATATATTAGTATCACTGATGATCCATATGAAAATAACCATTCCATTTCCTATAGAAGTCCTTCCATGCAGTTAGCAAACCAAATGAGAAAAGCAAAAAATTTAGTTTCTTAGAGGAAAATAAGGGAGAACACATTTGACCATAGATAAAGAAATATTTCTTACACAAGACATATTACCACAAACCACAAGAGGGAAGATTGTTAAATTGACTACAAATACATACAATTATTTAATTTGTTGCGGCATTATTGGACACTCAATCAATATTAGCTATAATATTTTTTTGATCTGTGATGTTGGAGAACACTCTTGAGAGTCCCTTGGACTTCAAGGGTATCAAACCAGTCAATCCTAAAGGAAATCAATCCTGAATATTCATTGGAAGGATTGATGCCAAAGCTGAAGCACCAATACTTTGCCTACCTTATGCAAAGAGCCAACTCATTGGAAAAGACCTTGATGCTGGGAAAGATTGAAGGCAGGAGGAGAAAGGGATGACAAAGGATGAGATGGTTGGATGGCATCACCGACTCGATGGACATGAGTTTGAGCAAGCTCCGGGAGTTGGTGATGGACAGGGAAGCCTGGCATGCTGCAGTCCATGGGGTCACAAAGAGTTGGACATGACTGAGCTACTGAACTGAATGAAAATATAAAAACTACAAAGATAAGCTAGAGTTGAGTAAAGATATTTGAAAGTATAAGAATGGTAAAGGCTAGCATTACAAGATCTTAAAATACATGTACAGAAAAGAAATTCAATTGAAAAATTGGTGAAATTGATGAATAGGCAATTTTTAGGAAACGATAAGTGACTAGTAAACTTTTTCAAGTTAATGAATAATATGGAGAGTCAAAATTAAAACCACAGTAAGAAAGAAGGTGCATCTCTCAGATTAACAAAAAAAAAGATCTGAAAATACCAAGGTTTGGTGAGAATGTGGAACAATGAAAACAATGCTGGGGGTGAATATTGGAACAAACCCTACGACTCAATAATTTAACTTATAGGCATATAAACTCATAAAAATACTTCTCAAATATATGCACAAGGAAATTGTTTTAAGAACTTGTAATACTAAAAAAATGCAGAGAAAGTATGAATGTCTATCAACGTGGAGAGTGAATAAAAAATTGTACATTATGATGACTGAATACTCTATATTAATAAAAATAAATGAGTTAGGACTACATGTATCAGTTAGGCTAAATGTGGACCACCCCCATACCACCAAATCCCCCTAAATCATAGGTTAAGATGTATAAAAATCATATCACTTTAATACAACTTGAAAAATGAAAAATAATTGCATATTATTCAGGAATATGTAATTATAAATATACATTTATATATATTGTTATATATGTGCATATATTTTTACATATATAGATACAAATGATAAAGTATGCCCATGAATGGAAAATACCAAAATTATGATCATGGTTACCTCAGAGAGAGGGAGAAGAATTCATTTTGGAAAGGGTTAACTGATATCCTCAATGTTTTCAGTTCTTTGTTAGTTCTATTCTTCTCTATATGGGTTAAATTGCTCAGTAGCTTAGTCATGCCTGACTCTTTGTGACCCCATGGACTATAGACCACCAGGCTCCTCTATTCATGGAATTATTTAGGCAAGAATACTGGAGTAGGTTGCCATTTCCTTCTCTAGGGGATCTTCCCAACCCAGAGTTCGAGTCCACATCTCTTGCACTGGCAGGCAGATTCCATATAACTGAGCTACCTGGGAAACCCCATTCTTCTATATATCTTTTAATATATTTGAAATAGTTTAAAAATATGTGTGTTTTTTTTTTTTTAAGGACTATAAGAGTTGGGGTGGGTGGGTATCAAGGGAATCGTGGGAAGTAACAAGCTGTCTGAAGAAGCAAAAGGATGAAAGGCTGGGATGGAGATGAAGAGGACACCAGAGGTAACACCATGAGTTTCTGCTCTGAAATCAGGAGCAAAGGAAGAGAACTGAAGGGTGATTCAGTTCCACTTGAATGTGGAGACAGATAGAAAACAGGAGGAAGCTCAGGAAAAGCTTTGACCATTAGAGTTTTCGATTTTGTTTACCTACAGTGGAAATATATATATATATGGCTTTTTCAGCAGGACATTAGAAGATTTGGTATGTGATTTTAGAAATACTAAAATTGTATGGAATAAATCAAGACTTCTGTTGTAAAAATGATTGATCTGATACATGAAGCATACTTAAGAAACCACTGCAACATTCCCAGCAAGAGATGAAGGAGAGATACTTGTAACTAGGAGGCTGGCACTGGAAGTGGGGAGGAAAAGAAGGGTGTGAGAAAGAGCATTGAGATAAGAATGAAAATATTCAGAGTCTGACTGAGTATGGAGTGTGGGATAACATGTAAGATTCACAGATAACTTCAATGTCATTAACAGAAATATCAGGAGGATGTGCTGATTTTGAAAAGAAAGTTCAGTTTTAAGCACACTGAATTTTATCTATTCCTTATAGAAATACTGAAAAGACAGCTGAGAACCAGGTATCTAGTCAATATGATATTAAAAGACACAGAATCCAAAGGAAACAAGAAAATATTGGTGGGATAGAATCTTCAGGAATGACTGTTTTCAGGATGCTGAAAGAGAACCAGGAAGAGGTGCACAAGCAGTGCCTTAAAGGGACAAAGTAGGTGGTCATAACATGATGCTAAAGCAAGGTAAAGGAGATAGAACTGAATTTAATGATTCATAGGTCACCAGTGCCTACTGAGAGAAAGGTTTTAAAAGAAAGGCTAAAAATGTTTAAAAACTCTAATGAAGTTCTGATTATAACTTAGTTTTAATACATTTCTAAAGCTATTTTAATTAAATTTCACATCTTTGATTTTTTTTTCTTCCCTTACTATTTATCATTGTTGTAGGAATTTTTTCATCTTTAGGTCATTTACCAAACAATAGTTTCCAGAAACAGTTACAGGACAAATGATGGGTGAATTTAACTCAAATGACCATTATATCTACTACTATGGGCAGGAATCCCTTAGAAGAAATGGAGTTGCCATCATGGTTAACAAATGAGTCTGAAATGCAGTACTTGGATGCAATATCAAAAATGACAGAATGATCTCTGTTCGTTTTCAAGGCAAACCATTCAATATCATGGTAATCCAAGTCTATGCCCCAACCAGTAACGCTGAAGAAGCTGAAGTTGAATGGTTCAATGAAGACCTACAAGACCTTTTAGAACTAACACCCCCAAAAGATGTCCTTTTCATTATAGGGGACTGGAATGCAAAAGTAGGAAGTCAAGAAACACCTGGGGTAACAGGCAAATTTGGCCTTGGAATACGGAATGAAGCAGGGTAAAGGCTATTAGAGTTCTGCCAACAGAATGCACTGGTCATAGCAGACACTCTCTTCCAACAACACAAGAGAAGATTGTACACATGGACATCACCAGATGGGCAACGCCAAAATCAGATTGATTATATTCTTATAAGAAGCTCTATACAGTCGGCAAAAACAATACGGAGCTGACTGTGGCTCAGATCATGAACTCCTTATGGCCAAATTCAGAACTGAATTGAGGAAAGTGGGGAAAACCACTAGACCATTCAGATATGACCTAAATTAAATCCATTATGACTATACAGTGGAAGTGAGAAATAGATTTAAGGGACTAGATCTGATAGACAGAGTGCCTGATGAACTATGGATGAATGTTCATGAAATTGTACAATAGACAGGGATCAAGACCATCCCCAAGAAAAAGAAATGCAATAATACAAAATGGCTGTTTGAGGAGGCCTTACAAATAGCTGAGAAAAGAAGAGAAGCGAAAAGCAAAGGAGAAAAGGAAAGATATACCCATTTGAATGCAGAGTTCCAAAGAATAGGAAGGAGAGATAAGAAAGCCTTCCTCAGTGATCAATGCAAAGAAGTAGAGGAAAACAATAGAGTGGGAAAGACTAGAGATCTCCTCAAGAAAATTAGAGATACCAAGGGAACATTTCACACAAACATGAGCTCAATAAAGGACAGAAATGGTACGGACCTGAGACAAGCAGAAGATATTAAGAAGAGGTGGCAAGAATACACAGAAGAACTATACAAAAAAGATCTTCATTACCCAGATAACCACAATGGGGTGATCACGCACTTAGAGCCAGACATCATGGAATGTGAAGTCAAGTGGGCCTTAGGAAGGAAGCATCACGATGAACAAAGCTAGTGGAGGTGATGCAATTCCAGTTGAGCTATTTCAAATCCTAAAAGATGATGCTGTGAAAGTGTTGCACTCAATATGTCAGCAAATTTGGAAAACTCAGCAGTGGCCACAGGACTGGAAAAGGTCAGTTTTCATTCCAATCTCAAAGAAAGGCAATGTCAAAGAATGCTCAAATTACCACACAATTGCATTCATCTCACACGCTAGTAAAGTAATGCTCAAAATTCTCCAAGCCAGGCTTCAGCAATACATGAACCATGAACTTCCAGATGTTCAAGCTGGTTTTAGAAAAAGCAGAGGAACCAGAGATCAAATTGCTAACATCTGCTAGATCGTCGAGAAAGCAGGAGAGTTCCAGAAAAACATCTATTTCTGCTTTATTGACTATGCCAAAGCCTTTGACTGTGTGGATCACAGTAAACTGTGGAAAATTCTGAAAGACATGGGAATACCAGACCACCTGACCTGCCTCTTGAGAAACCTGTATGCAGGTCAGGAAGCAACAGTTAGAACTGGACATGAAACAACAGACTGGTTCCAAATAGGAAAAGGAGTACATCAAGGCTGGATATTATTACCCTGCTTATTTAACTTATATGCAGAGTACATCATGAGAAATGCTGGGCTGGAGGAAGCACAAGCTGGAATCAAGATTGCCAGGACAAATACCAATAACCTCAGATATGCAGATGACACCACCCTTATGGCAGAAAGTGAAGAAGAACTAAAAAGCCTCTTGATGAAAGTGAAAGAGGAGAGTGAAAAAGTTGGCTTAAAGTTCAACATTCAGCAAACTAAGATCACGACTTCCAGTCCCATCAATTCATGGCAAATAGATGGGGAAGTAGTGGAAACAGTGTCAGACTATTTTTTTGGGCTCCAAAATCACTGCAGATGGTGATTGCAGCTATGAGATTTAAAGACGCTTCCTCCTTGAAAGGAAAGTTATGACCAACCTAGATAACATATTGAAAAGCAGAGACATTGCCAACAAATGTCTGTCTAGTCAAGGCTATGGTTTTTCCACTGGTCATGTATGGATATGAGAGTTGGACTGAGAAGAAAGCTGAGCGCTGAAGAATTGATGCTTTTGAACTGTGGTGTTGGAGAAGACTCTTGAGAGTCCCTTGGACTGCAAGGAGATCCAACCAGTCCATCCTAAAGGAGATCAGTCCTGGGTGTTCATTGGAAGGACTGATGTTGAAGCTGCAACTCTCATACTTTGGCCATTGATGCGAAGAGCTGACTCATTTGAAAAGACCCTGATTATGGGAAAGATTGAGGGCGGGAGAAGAAAGGGACGACAGAGGATGACATGGTTGGATGGCATCACTGACTCAATGTACATGAGTTTGGGTGGGCTCTGGGAGTTGATGGACACAGAGGCCTGGCGTGCTGCGATTCATGAGGTTGCAGAGTCGGACACGACTGAGCAGCTGAACTGAACTGAGGAGGTACTTACTTGGGAAAAATCTTTACTATACCATCTATAGAATCTAATATAGAAAGTTGTCAGTGTTGGATGAAGTAAGAATGTGGAATGATTTTAGCTAACAAAATGCCTTTTCTGTATTACATAGTAAAAGTATCAATGGACGAGTCAAGCAAGATATTTTATGGATTAATATTTTTGAAGCAAAGTAGAATTCATTATCAAGTGCCAAATGCTTTGAGAGTTCATGTCAATTCAATTTTTTTTGTCATCACAAAGGCTTGAACAAGCAGAATTGGCAAATTTAGATAGATTTTTCTCCCTTTTCCCTTCATTTAGGAAATCTTTTTTTACTCCTCACTCAGTACTAGACAAAGAGAGGTGTACACAAAGCACTTTGAAGTGAATATATATTGAAAACAGTTGATCTTAAATATTCAATGCAATGGCACAAAATTTTGAAGTAACTGTAAAAATTAAACTTAAGGTTAGAATTCGGGTTATTGTGTATTAGAGAAATTTTGGGGAAAGGAATAATGGTTAATAAAGGAAACTGCTGCTAGGATAGAGGAAGAGACATGCAGTGTAGTTTCCATTTTTTCTAAATCATGCATTTGAGATTTAAAAAAAATTGGTTTTGGATATGAGTAGGAGAAGGCAATGGCACCCCACTCCAGTACTCTTGCCTGGAAAATCACATGGACGGAGGAGCCTGATGGGCTGCAGTCCATGGGGTCGCTAAGAGTCGGACAGGACTCAGCGACTTCACTTTCACTTTTCACTTTCTTGCATTGGAGAAGGAAATGGCAACCCACTCCAGTGTTCTTGCCTGGAGAATCCCGGGGACGGGGAAGCCTGGTGGGCTGCCGTCTATGCGGTCACACAGAGTCTGACACGACTGAAGTGACTTAGCAGCAGCAGCAGGATGAAAAACAGAGGAGTGAGCCGTTAGAAAAGCAACCACAGTAAACTGTGCCAGCATGACATTAAGCCATGATGGTTACAGGGTCCTAATAAAGTTCTGAGAGATTAATTTTCAAGAAATTATTCAAATTAGTTGCATTTAATATTAAATGAATGCTTGTGTGCATTAAGTCCTGAAAAGCTTGTGTTCCCAAAGAAAAGTAAATGATTCTAGATTTGGCCACAGTGTGGAGATGTTGCAGCACAGATTCACCTTGCCATGCTGGTGGACTGCTGAGTTCTCACACTGAAACGGAGATTTCCAATGCCTGCACTGATTTTCCTTTCCATTTTATAACATCTTATCATAAATAAGTGCTTCCATTTTCTAGTACAAGTACATACATGTGTATGGCATTGGATTTTTGGGAAGGAACATTAGAATTTCTATGCATCTGTTACCTCTAAATGTTCACATATGATGCTTTTAACTGCTCTTCCATATTACAAGGCGGAATCCATGTAATGCCAAATGAATCAATTTCAGTATACAGTGTTCTTCAAAGACCCACTAACGCATATAAAATAATAGCAAATACCACCACAGTTTGTGGGTTTCATCTAAGAATGAAATGGCATTTGTGGTAAAAAGCGTTCATAAATTCATGTGCAAATCAAGCTGTTCACTCATTCCACAAACATGAATTTCCTACTCTGTGCCAGGCACTTCCTAGACATGAGGAAAGAGACCAAATAAACGTGATATTTCCCTACTGGAATACAGTAACAGTCCAGAGATATAAAAAGATACAATTACTTTGTGAAATAAATGCAATGAACAAAAAGTAAAGAATATAATATTTTAAATTGATACAGATGAGAAGAGAAGAAGGAGGGAGATGATGTTAGACAGGTAGAACACATTCCAGGCAGAGAGAAGAGCATCTGGGGAGGTCCTCAGAGGGAAGGAGTTCGGCAAGGTCAACAGACTGAAATGGTGTTACTAGGTTAATAGGCCTTGAAACTGTTTAGCACATTGAGCACGGTGGGCTGAGAAAGGCAGGAGATGACCTGTCATGTCAGTTCAGTTCAGTTCAGTCGCTCAGTCATGTCCAACCATTTGCGACCCCATGACAGCACGCCAGGCTTCCTTGTCCATCACCAACTCCCAGACCTTGCTCAGACTCATGTGCATCAAGTTGGTGATGCCATCAACCATCTCATCCTCTGTTGTCTCCTTCTCCTCCTGCCTTCAATCTTTCACAGCATCAGGGACTTTTCCAATGAGGCACTAGGTGGCCAAAGTACTGGAGTTTCATTTTCAGCATCAGTCCTTCCAATGAATATTCAGGACTGATTTCCTTTAGGATTGATTGGTTTAATCTTCTCGCAGTCCAAGGGACTCTGAGTCTTCTCCAACATCCCAGTTATAAGCATCAGTTCTTTGGTGCTCAGCTTTCTTTATAGTCCAACTCTCACATCCATACATGACTACTGGAAAAACCATAGCTTTGACTAGATGGACCTATTTTGGCAAAGTAACATCTCCGCTTTTTAATATGCTGTCTAGGTTGGTGATAACTTTTCTTCGAAGGAGCAAGCATCTTTTAATTTCATGGCCGCAGTCACCATCTGCAGTGATTTTGGAGCCCATGAAAATAAAGTCTGTCACTGTTTCCGTTGTTTCCCCATCAATTTGCCATGAAGTAATGGGACCATGATCTTAGTTTTCTGAATGCTGAGTTTTAAGCCAACTTTTTTCCTCTCCTCTTTCATATTCATCAAGAGTCTCTAGTTCTCCTTCACTTTCTGCCGTAAGGTGGTGTCACCTGTGTATCTGAGGTTATTGACATTTCTCCCAGCAATCTTGATTCCAGCTTGTGCTTCATCTAGCCTGGCATTTCGCATGATGTACTCTGCATATAAGTTAAATAAGCAGAATGATAACATACAGCCTTGATGTACTCCTTTCCCTATTTGTTTTCCATGTCCGGTTCTAACTGTTGTTACTTGACCTGCATACAGGACTCTCAAGAGGCAGGTCAGGTGATATGGTATTCCCATCTCTTTCAGAATTCTCCACAGTTTGTTGTGATCCACACAAAGGCTTTGATGTGGTCAATAAAGCAGAAATAGATGTTTTTCTGGAACTCTCCTGCTTTTTTGACGATCCAAAAGATGTTGGCAATTTGATCTCTGGTTCCTCTACCTTTTCTAAAACCAGCTTGAACATCTGGAAGTTGTCAGTTCATGTACTGTTGAAGCCTGGCTAGGAGAATTTTGAGGATTACTTTGCAAGCATGTGAGATAAGTGCAATTGTGCGGTAGTTTGAGCATTCTTTGGCATTGCCTTTCTTTCAGATTGGAATGAAAACTGACCTTTTCCAGTCCTGTGGCCACTGCTGAGTTTTCCAAATTTGCTGGCATAATGAGTGCAACACATTCACAGCATCATCTTTTAGGATTTGAAAGTGTTCAAATGGAATCCATCACCTCCACTAGCTTTATTCATAATGACACTTCCTATGGCCCACTTGACTTGGCATTCCAGGATGTCTGGCTCTAGGCGAGTGATCACACCATCGTGGTTATCTGGGTCATAAAGATCTTTTCTGTATAGTTCTTCTGTGTATTCTTGCCACCTCTTCTTAATATCTTCTGCTTCTGTTAGGTCCATACTATTTCTGTCCTTTATTGTACACATCTTTGCATGAAATGTCTCCTTGGTATCTCTGATTTTCTTGAAGAGATCTCTAGTCTTTCCCATTCTATTGTTTTCCTCGATTTCTTTGAATTGATCACTGAGGAAGGCTTTCTTATCTCTCCCTGCTATTCTTTGGAACTCTGCATTCAGATAGATATATGTTTCCTTTTCTTCTTCACCTTTAGCTTCTCTTCTTTTCTCAGCTATTTGTAAGGCCTCCTGAGACAACCATTTGTGTTTTTGCATTTCTTTTTCTTGGGGATGGTCTTGATTCTGTTATGTTCAGTTCAATTCAGTTCCGTCACTCAGTCGTGTCCGATCTTTGCGACCCATGAATCACAGCATGCCAGGCTTCCCTGTCCATCACGAACTCCTGGAGTTCACTCAAACTCATGTCCATTGAGTCGGTGATGCCATTCAGCCATCTCATCCTCTGTCGTCCCCTTCTCCTCCTGCCCCCAAACCCTCCCATCATCAGAGTCTTTTCCAATGAGTCAACTCTTCGCATGGGGTGGCCAAAGTATTGGAGTTTCAGCTTTAGCATCATTCCTTCCAAAGAAATCCCAGGGCTGATCTCCTTCAGAATGGACTGGTTGGATCTCCTAGCAGTCAAAGGGACTCTCAAGAGTCTTCTCCAACACCACAGTTCAAAAGCATCAATTCTTGGGCGCTCAGCTTTCTTCACAGTCCAACTCTCACATCCATACATGACCACTGGAATAACCATAGCCTTGACTAGATGGACCTTTGTTAGCAAAGTAATGTTTCTGCTTTTTAATATGCTATCTAGGTTGGTCATAACTTTCCTTCCAAGGTGTAAGCATCTTTTAATTTCATGGCTGCAGTCACCATCTGCAGTGATTTTGGAGCCCAGAAAAAGAAAGTCTGACACTGTTTCCACTGTTTCCCCATCTATTTCCCATGAAGTGATGGGACCAGATGCCATGATCTTCATTTTCTGAATGTTGAGCTTTAAGCCAACTTTTCCACTCTCCTCTTTCACTTTCATCAAGAGGCTTTTTAGTTCCTCTTCACTTTCTGCCATAAGGGTGGTTTCATCTGCATATCTGAGGTTATTGATATTTCTCCCGGCAATCTTGATTCCAGCTTGTGCTTCTTCCAGCCCAGCGTTACATTCAGCTGGGTGAGTGAAATGACAAAGACTGTAGACTTTATTCCCAAATTTGTGGGAAGCCATTGAAGGGTTTATAAGAAAGTACAAGATACGTTTTTTGCTTCCTGCTATACTATGAAAATTCCAATTCTAAACATTAAAAACTTTTAAGAATTTTTTTATTAGTTTTTTTTCCTTTAATTTTATATTTATTTTTGCAGAAAATACTTTGCACAGGATATGCTTAGTGTTTAAGGAATAGAGCTTTTTGAGTAAGAAATCCATTAAAAATGTTTGATTCTGGTGATATTTCACTAGTTTTTTGCAACATAATTCTCCAGTCAGCCATGAATTTGATAATTTGATAGTTGAAAGGACTTCAAAAAACATTTGGATCATTCAGTTACTAATCTGTGTTTTAGCAATATTCACTGAATTTATTATTCAAGGGGAAAGAAAGAATAAAAAAAATCCCAATGATTATGTTCAGTACATAATTTGCAAGAATCTACATTCTTTAAACTGAGCTGAGTATCTTTTGGCAGACAGTGAAAAAGACTAGGCTCTTTCCTATTGAGTGAATTTGCTATGTCATTCAATATAAGCCATTTACATTCTTTTTCAGACTGAGAATTCCAGCACAGTCCTGAAGAGCAATTGTTATATGTTGAAATCACTGAAGGTGCTTCAGAACTGGCTAAATGATCTTAAAAATAGTTAAATGTCATCCACACTCACTAGCTACAAAACTGCAATATAAAGTGAAAAGAAACCAAATGATAAAGAGTGAATAATAATTACAGGAATGAAATTAAGATACAGAGTTTTTTTCACATTTACTCTACTTGCAATCCACCCTCAGGGTAAAAAATGGAAAATTTACAGAAATAAATATATGGGAAACTTGTTTAAAAAATATACAGGTTTGGAGGGATTAATTTATGTAATTTTAAAAATGACATCTTAAATAAACTAAAATTGGTGATGAAGTTAGTTTTTATTTGCCCACATACCATTTTTGAGATGCTCTTCTCTGCTTCATACGGATTCATTTTCATCTGGTATCATTTTTCTTCTGCCTGTTCTATTCATTTTTCCTAATTCCTGACTGGAAACTATTAATATGACTCCTCTCAGCTTTTTTGAAAAGTTCCTTTCACTTTTAGTTTTAAAAGATATTTATATGAGTAAAACATTCTAGGTTGACTTTATGTTTTCTTTCAAGATGTTAAAACGTAGTTTTCCTTCTATTTTTGACAATGAGAAATCTGAAATCATTCTAATCACTGCCCTCTATACATAACAAATCTTTCCTCTCCTTTGGCTGGTTTTAAGGTTTTCTCTTTATTACCTATTTTCAGCAATTTAACTATAATGTTCTCAATATAGTTTTCCTTTTTAAAAAAATCTTGCATAAGTTTTTTTAGTCTTTTGGTTTACAGTTTTTATCAAATTTGGAAAAAGTTATTTTTTCAAATATTTTTTCTCTTCTACTCTTTTCTTTCACATACCATCCTCCCACTCTGAGACACCATAAACACAGGTTAGACTGCTCAATACTGTCCCAGAGGACAGTGAGATTCTATATATTTTTTAAATTTTCTTTGTGCTTTTTGGGGATAGTTTCTATTGCAGTATCTTCCATTTACTTCTCTTTTTCCCTCTTGAATTGTTTAATTTGCTGACAACCCATCCAGTGACATGTTCATGACAGATAATAGATTTTTCATTTCTGGAAGTCTCATTTCAGTATTTTCTATATCTTCCAATTCTTTCCTCATTATATTTATGTTCTCTTAAATTCTGAGCATATTAAAATACTTATTGTAGTTGTTTTAAGGTCTTTTAATTATCCCTATAATTTCTTGGCCTGTTTATATCAATACTTTTTTTTTTTTTTTTTAAACAGGGTAAGATTCATGTTTTCCTACTTCTTGGCACATTTAGAAGTTTTTGATTGGATGCTACTACTACTACTACTAAGTCGCTTCAGTCGTGTCCGACTCTGTATGACCCCACAGATGGCAGCCACCAGGCTCTGCAGTCCCTGGGATTCTCCAGGCAAGAACATTGGAGTGGGGTGCCATTTCCTTAGACATGGTCAATTTCTTGTTGTTGAGTGCTAGATTTTGTTGCATTCCTTTAACAAGTGCTATACTGTGTTCCAAAATCACTGCAGATGGTGACTGCAGCCATGAAATTAAAAGACGCTTGCTCCTTGGAAGGAAAGTTATGACCAACCTAGATAGCATTTTCAAAAGCAGAGACATTACTTTGCCAACAAAAGTCCGTCTAGTCAAGGCTATGGTTTTTCCTGTGGTCATGTATGGATGTGAGAGTTGGACTGTGAAGAAGGCTGAGCACCCAAGAATTGATGCTTTTGAACTGTGGTGTTGGAGAAGACTCTTGAGAGTCCCTTGGACTGCAAGGAGATCCAACCAGTTCATTCTGAAGGAGATCAGCCCTGGGATTTCTTTGAAAGGAATGATGCTAAAGCTGAAACTCCAGTACTTTGGCCACCTCATGTGAAGAGTTGATTCATTGGAAAAGACTGATGCTGGGAGGGATTGGCGGCAGGAGGAGAAGGAGACGACAGAGGATGAGATGGCTGGATGGCATCACTGACTCGATGGACGTGAGTCTCAGTGAACTCCGGGAGATGGTGATGGACAGGGAGGCCTGGCATGCTGCAGTTCATGGGGTTGCAAAGAGTCGGACATGACTGAGTGACTGATCTGATCTGATACTGTGTTCTGGCAAGTTACTTTAGTTACTAATAAGTGCTTTTCAGTCATTTGTAGGTGGGTAAATGTAGCTATTCTTCAGGACTGCTGCTGCTGCTGCTAAGTCGCTCAGTCGTGTCCGACTCTGTGTGACCCCATAGACGGCAGCCCACCAGGCTCCCCCGTCCCTGGGATTCTCCAGTCAAGAACACTAGAGTGGGCTGCCATTTCCTTCTCCAATGCAGGAAAGTGAAAAGTGAAAGTGAAGTCGCTCAGTCGTGTCTGACTCTTCGCGACCCCATGGACTGCAGCCCACCAGGCTCTTTCGTCCACGGGATTTTCCAGGCAAGAATACTGGAGTGGGTTGCCATTGCCTTCTGCATTCTCTAGGACTAGTTTATTCCCAATACAAAGAGTTGTCTTTTCTGGGGACTCCATGCACCAGTGTTTTAGTCCTCTCGGGCTGTGATAGCAGAATACCACAGACTGGGTAGCTCGAACAACATAAGTTTATTTTCTCACAGTACTAGCGCCTAAAAGTCCAAAATCAAAGTGCTAGGAGGGTTGGTTTCTGGTGAGGGTTCTCTTCTTGTCCTGTAGATGGACACCTTCTCACTGTGTTGTCGTATCGCTTTTTCTCTGTCCATGTTCTGAGAGAGATTGAATTGTTTGGTGTCTCTTCCTCTTCTTATACATAAGCACACCAGTACTATTGGATTAGGGTCCCACTTTTATGACCTCATTTAACCTTAATCATTTATTTATATTTCCTGTCTCCACATACAGTTACACTGGGGGATAAGGTTTTAATATATGAATATTGGGCAACACAATTCAGTCCAAACCAGTATATTCAATGAGGTTTCTCCACTCTGGTTGGTATTTTTTCTTATACATGTTTATAGGAATAATATATTCCTATATTATTATAGGAATTATTATAGGAATATATATTATATTATATTCCTATATATTATAAGAATAGTATATTCTTCAAAGACGTCATCTCTCTATAACCATATGTAGAGTCTAGATAGATCGAAGGCAAGTCTAGATATATCTAGAAGGCAAGGTGTATCTGTTTTATTACTCTAAATATATTAGGTCATACTATGTTTCCACTCGGAGAAGGCAATGGCACCCCAGTCCAGTACTCTTGCCTGGAAAATCCCATGGACGGAGAAGCCTGGTAGGCTGCAGTCCATGGGGTCGCGAAGAGTTGGATACAACTGAGCGACTTCACTTTCACTTTTCACTTTCATGGAGAAGGCCCACTCCAGTGTTCTTGCCTGGAGAATCCCAGGGACGGGGAAGCCTGGTGGGCTGCTGTCTATGGGGTCACACAGAGTCAGACACGACTGAAGTGACTTAGCATAGCATAGCATGTTTCCACTCACAGGTCCCAAAACAAATATTCAACTAAAAATCTGACATAAAATCCTTACAGATACAATTCAATCTCACAATAGTGAAAATGTTGTAAAATACATTGTGGAAAATTGTCCCCCATTGAGAACCACTGCTTTAGTCTTATCATTAGATTGACCAAACATGTGCAAATAATGAAGCTCTTTGTTTAACTGAATTTCATTGCTCTCATGAACTTTCTGTAGCAATGCCGCACAACCTTTTCTGCAAATGAGAATTACACATATGCAATAATTGTAGGGAATGCATCCGAGTTTGAAAAGCTGTACCGGTGATAATGATGCACCATCAAATGCTGAGAATTCCTATTCTAGAGTTCAAACTTGAATGTGTACCAGAATCAGCTGGAAACCTTGTTAAAACACAGATTGCCCAGGCGCACTTCCTGTGACTTTGATTCATTAGGACTAGAGTGTAAGACTATTTCTAACCTTTCCCAGATGATACAGCTGCTGCTAGTTAGGGAACCCCACCTTGAAAACCACTGTCTTGTGGCATAGTTATTTTTGCTACTTAACTCTGGCAATAGTAATTTTTCAAACAAAAATTTTATTAATAATGTGATAGGTTTGAGAGGACCATGTGTTATATAGTTGAAGAAGTATGGGAACTGGAATTTCAAAATTAAAACAGACACCTTAGTTTAAATCTTCCTCAGCACTTACTGGAAAGTCATTCTGTGTCTCTGAATCTTAGATTCATCATCTGTAGACAGGGAATTATCCTATATAATTAGCTACCTTGTATAAGTAACACTTTAACTAATTTTCAGTTAATAAACACTACTTTCACTCCACCTCTTTCCTCATACACACTTCACTGAAAAAAAATTATACTGAATATAGTGTATGGATCCTTTTAATTAAAAAAAGCTCTGAAAATTAAGGCAAAAGCCACTGCAGGATACTGTGTTCCAGACAGCCACATAAAGAAATCATTTTAATCTTCTTGGCCAATTCTTGAATAGTCCCTAAACAGTACGGTGGGCCCTGCATTCTTATTGGATAGATTACATCTTGGATCTCTTTAACCCCTTCTTGGAATACACAAATTCAGGATTTACTTTAGAATTAACCTGAACTTTTGAGATTCTAGTAATTTGAGGAAGAATTAGGAATATATCCATTATAATTATTTCAGACAACTGAAAACATTTATATCTACCTTATTGAACTTTCTGGTTTACTTTTGATGATTTATGAGAAATAAACTTGAGAGTTCACTTGAAAGCTTTGCCAGTAAGACACATTAGTCAATAGGAGCTTGCTTCTCAAGACAGACACGTTACACAATGTTCTTTACTACATTTTCCTACTGTAAGGATGTGTAATGTACGTTACCACTTCTGTCATTAAGGGTATGGATCTTGCTTAGCATGACATTTTGTGGGATCCTAGTTGTGTGGTATATTTACAGGCATCTAACTGAATGAATAACATCTGATGAGTTCAAAGCACACACATTAATGGTAATATGGACATCCTTCTGAATAAACTACAAAAACAAATCCCAATTCTGTGGTAATGCTTCCATCTGTCCTATGATATTCCTTATTGTAGAATATCATACAGTGGTGGTGTCACAAATGTTATGTCTTTAGAGCATCATGTAACCTTGGGAGCAGAACTATCTGAAGAACCAAAAAAGAGCAAAGGCTATAATTAAAAATAAGCCCCAAGAAATAGTTTCCATGTGGTTGCGAGAAGCCCTTGAGCACAGCTGGAAAATTTCAGGCTGAAATATGTTGGAACAATAGTTTACAGAGGAAAGTAGCTGTGTTTGTGGTTATACTTGGAAGTGAAATTCCCTTGCTTGGTCATAATAGCAAACTAGCTATAAAGTTTGGAAAAATATTTCCTAAAGGAGATTGTCAATCCCTGAATTACCAAGAGAAATATAGTAGATGATTTCTTACATGAGAGTATGGGCTTATACTCATATTAAGTATAGTTTATTACATACAAGTGAAATTAAGTTTCCAGGTATAAAGAAAAGTACAGATTTACTTAATAAAAGAGAGTTGAATCCAAAATTTGGGAGAGGAGATTAGGATTTAGTATAAAGTTGTAAATCTTTGTATAAAATTTTAAATCTTAGTACAAATCTCTCCGTTCAGTATTTGAATAAACATTAAATTATCTAAAATCTACTCACTGTTTCCTTCCAGATTTGCTTCTTCTTCTGTATTATTATTATTATTTGTTACTGTTACTGGCATCTTCCTTTAGGTTATCTACTGGAAACTTTCGTGTTATTTTTTATTTCTCCCTTTATTCAGATTAAATCACCTGTTAATTTCTTTCAACTGAACTGCTAATAAGTCATTCACATCCATATCAATTTTTAAGTTGTTTTAAGATGCTGGGATTATTGAAAATAGTCTTAAAAGAAATGCCAGGCAAGTAGAGAAGTACTGTTAAGTTGTAAAGTCTTCAGGTATGGATAATCATTTGGAAATGGGAGGATAGGAGAAGGGTGGTTAATTTGTGGTTGATGAAATTTTAAGAAATCACTGCATTGAAGTTAGAGTAGAATCTAGGAATGCATTGAAGTTAGAGTAGAATCTAGGAATAGGGATAGAAAGCTGAAAACAGATGTGTAGCAGGCACATGTGGGCAATTGTGAATAATATTTTGGATGATAGAGGTACATTTTAGAACAAGAACATATATTGCTGCTGACAAGCAGTATTATCAAACTATTAAAAATGATTCCAAATATGGATCTATCTGAGGTGAAAATAGAATCTCCCTTCTAAGAAAGTAGCTTTAGTCAATACTTCTTCAAATTTAAGTCATATTATTAGTAAATTGTGAGTTGTTGGAATATAGATTTTGTTCAATTTTTAAAAAATAATGATAAGAAATTTTATTGTTGCTGAAAAAGGAACTTAAAAGACCAGGGCAAACTGTAGTTGTCTTAATGTGTATGCTCACTCAGTGGTTAGGATATCAACATATGACAAATTGAAGTACTTTGTTACAGACCCAAATCATCATATAAGTTCAGTGAGTCATTTGGTAAATGTTAGGATTGTTCCTAGTTGTATTAGTTTTCTGTTGCTGCATAGCAAAGTATCCCCAGTTTAGCAGTTTAAAACAAAACCCCTTTATCACTCAGTTCTGTAAGTCAGAAGTCTGCAATGGCCTGGCTGGTTCTCTGCTCAGGGTCTCACAGGGCTGAACAGAGGATATTTGCAGGCTTTGTAATTAACTGGAGCATGGCGACTTCCCTGTTTATTGGCAAAATTCAATTCCTTGCAGTTATGTTAGGCCTCTGTTTCCTTGTTTGCCATCAGTGAGATTCTGGTTTTATCTCTAGAAGACCATCTGCAATCCTTCTTAGGGTGGCTCCTTCCATCCTCATAGCAGCAAGTCCTCCTCACACTTCAGGTCTCTTTGACTTGGCTTTTTGCTATCAGCTGGAGAAAGCTTTCTGCTTTTAAAAGATTCATGTGATCAGATCAGGCCCACCTGGATAATCTCCCTGCTTTAAAGTCAACTTTGACAGAACATAACATAAGCGCAGGAATGATATATCACATCTCATCTGGGGTTAAGGGAGACATCTCTGTGTGTGTATGTGGCAGGAGTGTGGGTGTGGGTGTGGGCAGGGATGCATTTTAGAAATTTTGCTTGCCACACCTGTGTGATGTCAGCAATGGCATAGTGAGGTGGTGGGTCACAACATAAGCCAATAAGGATGATAGGTAGGATAGGATATTTCTTCCTATTGGATTTGCAGGTACACTTTCATCTCCTTTTCAATGGACTTAAATAAAAAACCACATTGCATCAGAAAATAAATAATTTTCTAAATATTTATATTTAGAAATATATTATATAATTATTATAATAAATATTATATATAATATATAATAGTATACCATATATTATATTATCAGATCAGATCAGATCAGATCAGTCGCTCAGTCGTGTCCGACTCTTTGCGACCCCATGAACCGCAGCACGCCAGGCCTCCCTGTCCATCACCAGCTCCCGGAGGTCACTCAGACTCACATCCATCGAGTCAGTGATGCCATCCAGCCATCTCATCCTCTGTCGTCCCCTTCTCCTCCTGCCCTCAATCCCTCCCAGCATCAGAGTCTTCTCCAATGAGTCAACTCTTCGCATGAGGTGGCCAAAATACTGGAGTTTCAGCTTTAGCATCATTCCTTCCAAAGAAATTCCAGGATTGATCTCCTTCAGAATGGACTGGTTGGATCTTCTTGCAGTCCAAGGGACTCTCAAGAGTCTTCTCCAACACCACAGTTCAAAAGCATCAATTCTTCGGCGCTCAGCCTTCTTCACAGTCCAGCTCTCACATCCATACATGACCACAGGAAAGACCATAGCCTTGACTAGGCGAACCTTTGTTGGTAAAGTAATGTCTCTGCTTTTGAATATGCTATCTAGGTTGGTCATAACAATAAACTATGGAAAATTCTGAAAGAGATGGGAATACCAGACCACCTGATCTGCCTCTTAAGAAATCTGTATGCAGGTCAGGAAGCAACAGTTAGAACTGGTCATGGAACAACAGACTGGTTCCAAATAGAAAAAGGAGTACGTCAAGGCTGCATATTGTCACCATGTTTATTTAACTTATATGCAGAGTACATCATGAGAAATGCTGGACTGGAAGAAACACAAGTTGGAATCAAGATTGCCGGGAGAAATATCAATAACCTCAGATATGCAGATGACACCACTCTTATGGCAGAAAGTGAAGAGGGGCTAAAAAGCCTCTTGATGAAAGTGAAAGTGGAGAGTGAAAAGGTTGGCTTAAAGCTCAACATTCAGAAAACGAAGATCATGGCATCTGGTCCCATCACTGCATGGGAAATAGATGGGGAAACAGTGGAAACAGTGTCAGACTTTGTTTTTCTGGGCTCCAAAATCACTGCAGATGGTGACTGCAGCCATGAAATTAAAAGACGCTTGCTCCTTGGAAGGAAAGTTATGACCAACCTAGATAGCATATTATATTATACATTATTATAATATATTATAATATATTATTATTACATTTTACAATATACATATATTATATATTTATATATAAATTTTTAAATATATATAATTTATATATATATATTATATTATATTATATATACTATTTATATATTATATATTTATATATTTTATATATTTATATATTATATATATTTATTATATATTTTTATAATATATAATTATATATAATATATAATAATATAAATATATTATATTTCTTAATATAAATAATATAAATAAGAATTTTCTAAATAAATTCTGTTTGCAAAACTGGAATGCCCTGATTAAGTGAGAGTTAACAATGTAGGAATCAGTAACTTTCAAAGAATTAGAGTAAAATTCACTTAGGATGACATTTAACAAAATGATTATAGAAACATTTTCAGTAAATTTGAAGACAAAGAAGCCACCAGCATCTTATGCAAGTTTCTTATGACAGCAATAAACCACATACATGTTGGCCAAAGGGCTGCAGTGAGATAAAATCATTTATCATTCTTTAAAAAGGAAAGGCGTAAGAACAAAATCTTGGATTGCCATGATTTTCTATAGTTTAAGAGAAAAGGAGTGAATTAGCAAATACTGTTTTTTTAGGAAAACATTTCCTAATAAAATGAGTGGCCTTTTCTAAGATTTCCTTACCAAAATGAATATATGCTCCTTGCCTGCCTCCCTGCCCCACAACTTGTGTTCTTATGAACGCTGTTAAAAAACTCTCATAGGAAGAATTTTTTTGCAACAAAGTTTGAGCAGATTATGGTTAATTATATAAACCATTATAAATGAACAAAATTTCATTTTAGACATATTCAAATGTATAACATGATTCAATCTCCTGAATATGTCCTTCAGAAATATTAATGGATTTAATTCAGAAATAAAATACTAAACTGAATTACTAAAAAAGAATAAATCTGACTAAAATATATATGAGTAAATTTGCTTTTGGATTTTACCATAAATAGAAATACTATTGTTTTCTGCTTAGCAATGGATGAATAACTGATTTGGAAATTTGTAAGATATAAAGTGGCAATTTGAGTGAATTTTCATTTCTATTTTCTCATAGGAAATTTGGTGAGAAGGGAAAAGGACAAAAGTTATATTGTTATTATACTGGCCCCTGAAAATCTAGTCTGATTATCACCTATGAATCTTTTCCTAGATTATTAAAACCAAACCATATTATAAATTAGTAACTATATTATAATTATGTTATAGAGAAAAGAACCCTTTTCTTTCCCTTTTCATTTTAAATAGGTAGTTTTTCTTTTAATTTCACAGGTCAATTTTTGTCTTCTAATAATAATTCCACAAATATTGCTTATTCATGAGAAATTTTATTCAATTATTTCATTAAAATGCTTATATTAATCAAATTTAATGATTTATCAGCAGGTATAATTTACTTTTACTTTAGAATAAACCATACATACAGGAAAACTCATTAATCAGAATGTCATTAATTCAAAATATGTAAATATTCAACTTGGACTAATTGGAATTAACCTTTACCTAATCTGTAAAGAGATAATTAAGGCATGTTTTAGTTTAATACAGAGCAGGCACTGAGGCAAGGGAAATGTTTAGCCTGATATAAGAATAATTTTCCCTTAGTTTTTCATATACTATTACCTTATATTTCAAAATATATCTTTTAAAATATATAAATATATATAAAAATTACATATTACGTCACATAGAAATAAAGTACCTTTCTCAAGCTCTGTTTAATTTTCACCATTCATCCAATAATTAAATGTTTATTGGGCACCCAAACCTGGTGTTCTGTGACAATCTAGAGGGGTGAGATGGGGTGGGAGGTGGGAGGGAGGGGACATACACATACCTATGTCTGATTCATGTTGATACTAATATATGGCAGAAGCCAACACAATATTGTAATTATCCTCCAATTAAAAAAAAATTTAAAAAAGAAAAAAATATTTATTGAGCACCAACTACGTTCCATGCACTGCGCCAGAAATAATAATAGAAATACCAGTGGAAAATATTTAATAACCATACAATGCCATGTGCTAGACTTTCTGTTAATCTAATACATATTATTATATTAAGTCCTTGCCACAACCCTATTAGACATATTTAATGATTATCCACATTTTTGTGATAAGAGGACTGAAGCATAAAAGATTATAGAACTTTCCCAAAGTCATAGCTAGTCCTATACTCAGAATATATATTAGGTAATCTAACTCCAGAGAGAAAAATTATCACTATTATATCAACAAAAGTGACTTAAAAGATAGTATTCCTGCCGTCATCAAACTTACAACCTACTTACTAGAGACAATGTTAAAGAAATAAAATAAGCAAATATATAATTGTAATTAGTAATATATTTTATGAAGACAAATGATAAAGAATTGTGGGAAGACCTAATTTAGGTAGAGAGATGAGGTTGTCTCTGAGGTGATGGTATTTAAGCTGAGACTCTGTGTAGGGTCCCTGGATAAGGAAATGGCAACCCACTCCAGTATTCTTGCCTGGAGAATTCCATGGACAGAAGAGCCTGGTGGGTTACAGTCTGTGGGGTTGCAAGAGTCAGACATGACTTAGTAACTAAACTCAACTCTGAATAGGGTGAGATCTCGTTGGCCAGGACACAGTTAGGGAGGAATGGCATTTTCCATCTGGAGACATGAGTGTGGAGAAAGATGCTAAGGTGTTAAAAGCATGGTAGTTGAGGAACTGAAAAAAAATCAGGTGCTAGAGAGTTTGGATTTTGACTGGATTCGCAGCAGTAGAAATAAAGATAAATGAATGGATTGAGTACTGGTTAAAACAGAGGTGACAACTGATGGTGTGTGTGGGGATATATGGTGGTGATAAGGAAGAGGGTGGAAAAAAAGGAGGAAGTAGAAATGCTAAGAAGAAATAGCCACAGAAACAGAAAAATCAGAGAGTAAAGATGTCAAAAAGCCTGGAGGAGAGAATCTTTAAAGAAAGTGTTCAACTGTGTTAAAAAACCCTTTGGAAATCAAAAGAAATGATACTGAAATTTTTCCAGTTTATTTGTGAACATGGAGATCATTAACAACTTTTTTGAAAAGAGTGTTAAGTGATATAATGAAGGTTAACACAAGATTAGAGGCCATTAAGGAGAGAGTGGAGAAGGCAATGGCACCCCACTCCAGTACTCTTGCCTGGAAAATCCCATGGGCAGAGGAGCCTGGTAGGCTGCAGACCATGGTGTGGCTGAGTCAGACACGACTGAGCGACTTCACTTTCACTTTTCACTTTCATGCACTGGAGAAGGAAATGGCAACCCACTCCAGTGTTCTTGCCTGGAGAATCCCAGGGACGGGCTGCCGTCTATGGGGTCACACAGAGTTGGACACAACTGAAGTGACTTAGCAGCAGCAGCAGCAGCAGCAGCAGCAGCAAGGAGATAGTAGATACAACCTGGTAAAAAATTCTTTTGAGAAGGTTAACTGTCATGGGCAGTAGTTTGAAAAAATATATATTAAGTTGATGACATTGATGAGATGGATTAAAAAATACAAATTATTTGCTTTTCTTCCCATTTCTAATTTTCTTCCCCTTGATTTTGTGCTAGTTTTAGTGACTTAGACGTCAACAGGATGTGGCAAAAGTGATGTCTGGGGGCTTCTGAGATAAGTTATTAAAAGCTTTGCAGCTTCTAGCCTAGCTTCTTTCAACACTTGCTCTTGGAGTCATGAACCATCATATGAGAAGTCTAAGGATGAAAGTCCATGCTCTGAGGAAGCCCAAGCTAGTCACATGGAGAGGCTAGGTGAGAGAGAGATACCTGGGCTGCCCCATCTGTTCCAGCCATCCCAGTCCTAGGAATAGGACTTGAGGAAGAAGCCATCTTGAACACTCCAAATTTAGCAGATGTGATATGGAGAAGAATCAAGAAATGCAGCAGCCACCCAGAAATGAGGCTCCAGACATGTGGCCTCAGTTTTGCTGTTTAACCATCTCAACCCAGTTCAGTTCAGTCACTCAGTCGTGTCCGACTCTTTGCGACCCCATGGACTGCAGCACGCCAGGCCTCCCTGTCCATCACCATCTCCCAGAGTTCTCTTAGACTCACATCCATTGAGTCAGTGATGCCATCCAGCCATCTCATCCTCTGTCGTCCCCTTCTCCTCTTGCCCCTAATCCCTCCCAGCATCAGAGTCTTTTCCAATGAGTCAGCTCTTCGCATCAGACGGCCAAAGTATTGGAGTTTCAACTTCAACATCAGTTGAGACCTCAGTTATCATGCAACAGAGAGAGACTATGTTCTGCCCAAATTCCTGATCCACAATATAATGAACATAATAAATTAGTTACAATTTTATGTCACTAAGTGTTGGGGAGTGTTTTCCCATAATAGTAAATAATTGGAATAACTTTACACACAGTAGTTGTTCAATAAATACTCATTTAATTGAATAGCACAATTTGCAAAAGCAGTATATCTAAAATTTAACAGTTTTATTTTTAATTAAAAAAAATAAACAGGCAGTACTGAGGCTGCAAAAAAAAAAAAAAAAAAAAAAAAACATTTAACAGAAGCACAGGTCAAAAATTGGCCACAATTATACTTGTTAAAAATTTCTTAATATAATAAATATATAATTCAGCATTTTAATCATTTAATTTCAATCATTTGCCTTCTAGTCAAAATTATTGACTTTTATATTCATAACAGTTTTATATTCATAAATTATTGACACTCAAATTATTTAAACTTCATGTGTATATCAAGTAACATTTTTATTCTCTATTTTGAAAAATGCTTTGCATTGACTTGATATACTTACTTTGTCTCAGGCATTATTTTAGGAACTATATTTGTATCAAATCTTTAATCTAAGAATAACCATGTCAGGTAAGTATAATTTGTCTCTGCATTTTGCAGAGGAGCAATGTGAAGCACAAAGAAATTAAATAATATGAACAAGGTTGTACAGATAATACTGTATCAAACATGGAATTTGAATCCAGGCAACTATATGAATTTGAATCTACTCATCTATAAGACATAAACTGCCTGATTACCTTAAAACAGGGCCAGTCCTTCCTCCTGCCTTCAACACCCCCCCACCCATAATGCTTGAGTCCTTTCTTCTTAACTCCTGGTAGAAAGCTGCTGCTGCTGCTGCTGCTAAGTCGCTTCAGTCATGTCTGACTCTGTGCGACCTCATGGACTGCAGCCACCAGGCCCCCCTGTCCCTGGGATTCTCCAGGCAAGAACACTGGAGTGGGTTGCCATTTCCTTCTCCAATGCATGAAAGTGAAAAGTGAAAGTGAAGTCGCTCAGTCGTGCCCGACTCTTCGCGACCCCTTGGAATGCAACCTACCAGGCTCCTCTGCCCATGGGATTTTCCAGGCAAGAGTACTGGAGTGGGGTGTCATTGCCTTCTCCACCTGGTTGAATGAGGATGTGGTAATTGGAGTGCTTGACTATCAAGATGGGAGGAAAGTGAAGGAAAAGAGCTGAGGGCACTTTCCAGGTGTAACAGTGAAAGACTATAGGGAAGAAGGTGGTTGCTCAGAGGGATGCACCAAGGAAGCTTCCCCTTGCATATCTCAGCCTAGATCTGACCTTCACCTCTTCCTACACCTGGGAGATCGAGGTGCTGAACCTGAATTAGTTATAGGATGAGTTTAAGACCTTGTATCTGTTCCAATATAAAATCTCTAAGCCCAGTTTTACTTAGGGTTGACTACACATTTTAGCTATGTGTTAAATGAGGTTCGATTATTAAGTCACACATCCAAATAGAACATCATTGTTAAGCTCTGAAGTCTTGAATATACTCAATATTCAAAATTTGTGAATAAATACAATTCCTCTTCTCCCAGAGAAGGCATAATCATCAAAACAAAGAGGCCATTCTGTTCTTCAGGAAGTTTTGGCAGCTTTCAAATATTTCTCAGTGACAACATCCCACATCAGCAAGTAAATGACATACTAGCCTGCTACCAAAGCTTTGTTACATGTCACCCAAAAATATGACTCCCAGTGGTAAATTCTTGTAGTGTTCCCTAAAATGCATGATTCCTATCATGTTTTAGAGGTGACTACTGATTGAGCTGGCAGGAGATAATTCTTTAGTGGGAAAACTTCATTTTTTTTTTAATGTTAAGGTTGACTTTATCCCATAAAAGTGATGGTATATTAAGTTAAAATATCTTTTAAAATATGAAATTGTGTATGGACTACAACGTCTGTCCTCCATATATTTATATTTTTCAGATAAGAAAAACCACTCACCAAATAATGTTTCAGACTGAGCAGATGTAATTTCTAAATTAGTAACATTGTGACCAACATTGTGACCAAGACCCTGATGCTGGCAAAGATTGAAGGCGGGAGAAGGGGATGACAAAGGATGAGATTGTTGGATGGCATCACCGACTCTACGGACATGAGTTTGAGTAAGCTCTGGGAGTTGGTGATGGACAGAGAAGCCTGGTGTGCTGCAGTCCATGGGGTTGCAAAGAGTTGGACACAACTGAGCAACTGAACTGAACAAGCCAACAACACCTTCACCATCAAGCACACCTTTGGTACAACTCTCTTTGAATGGTGACAGAAGGTGTGGCTAATAAAGTGTATGGTGGTAAATGTGAATTCAGATTTATCATATGGAGAAAGCAGAGCAAGGAAGAGGAAGATGAGACCATTTAGATGAGTGTGCAAAAGAGCAGAGACATCAGCAAGTAATAAAAGGAAAAGCCAGGTTGTATCAGAGGGCTAGGATGACAGTGGTTCGATGGTGAAATAGTTTCTGGAGACTTCTCTAGGTGAGGATTAGAGACTTTTTTTGATGGATACTTGAACTTTTCTCCCCTTCTCTTTTCATAGCAAGCAAAATTAACATTTTCCCTTCTTATAACAAGCTTTTAGTTTCTAGACTATGATAATTTTCACATCATGAAAAACACACAGAATCTTCTAACTCAGCTACTTAAATATTGTAAGATTCTGCTCTCTGGTATCATCTGTTTCCGACCCTTTTACTAAAGTTTCAGAGACTTAAAAAAAATATTTTTTTAGGAGAAAATAGACTGTAGGTTTCTGCCATTTTTCTGACCTGGGGTATCCCAAACCATTGAAACAGAAGCCTGGGGTAGCATGTGCTGTGGGTTGTCTGCCCATGACCAATCTCAGGCTTTATCCCGAGGGCAGAGCCCTGACTGGCCTTGTGGGTCTTGTGCTCTGGAAAGAAAGCACCTTTCCAGCCCTAGGAAGGCAAACGTGATTCAGTTCAGTTCAGTTCAGTAGCTCAGTTATGTCTGACTCTGTGACCCCATGGACTGCAGCACGCCAGGCTTCCCTGTCCATCACCAACTCCCAGAGCCTGCTCAAACTCATGTCCATTGAGTCTGTGATGCCATCCAACCATCTCATTCTCTGTCGTCCCCTTCTCCTCCCACCTTCAATCTTTCCCAGCATCAGGGTCTTTTCAAATGAGTCAGTTCTTTGCATCAGGTGGCCAAAGTATTGGAGTTTCAGCTTCAGCATCAGTCCTTCCAATGAATATTCAGGACTGATTTCCTTTAGGATGGACTAGATGGATCTCTTTGTAGTCCAAGGGACTCTCAAGAGTTTTCTCCAACACCAGAGTTCAAAACCATCAATTCTTAAGCACTCAGCTTTCTTTATAGTCCAACTCTCACATCCATACATGAGTACTGGAAAAAAAAAAAAAAGCTTGATTAGTCTAAGCCAAATATGGTGATTAATTCCATCCATTATTGGTTTAGGCATGTGCATGTCATGCACTTCTGGCCAGGGAGATATGAGGGAAAGTCATCCAGGGCTATGTCAGCTCTTAATGTCTTGCCTTTCAGCTCTGAACGTACCCTTGGACATACACTCAATGATAAATAATGAAACTCCTGTAACCATGTCCCTTTTACATTCACTTTTTTCACTTCTCATGATGCTAAAATTTTCAGTAGAGGGCGCTGGAGAGAAGTTCAGTCTCTCTTCCCCTTGTAGGGGGAAGGTCAGTCTCTGAGTAGTGTCCAGCTCTTTAATGGTCCTATGAACTGTGGCCCACCAGGCTCCTCTGTCCATGCAGTTTTCCAGGCACGAATACCAGAGTGGGTTGCCATTTCCTTCTGCAGAGGACCTTCCCAACCCAGGGACTGAACTCATGTTTCCTGAACTGGCAGGCAGATTCTTTACCACTGAGCCACCTGGGAAGCACATACTTCTTCAATTTGCAGCCTGAACTGTGGGCGTGGGGACCTTGGGTGAGATCTGTCTGAGCCTGGGGCCCAGAACTCAATCTCTCTGTGATCTTGCAGTCTCAGCCTGGCCATAACCTGGTTGACCTGTGTGTAGCTACCTGGGACCCAAAGTGGGGGGGCGGGTATGCACAGAGGGGGAGAATCCATACAGAAAGCTAGCTCCCTCTGCAAGCCCCTCCCTGCCAGTGCTGCCCTTTGAAGGTCTTCTCTAGCTCCCTCTCCCCACCCCACACAAGGGAGCCAAACTCTCACTGGACACCCAACACCACAGGTAAATGACCCTGCTCCCAGGCCTGCACTGGGCATGGCTGCTGGTGATGTGACCAGAGACTCCAGACGGGCCAAGTTCCCTGCTCTGCTGCGGCTGAAGCACCTGCTTCGGTGAAGCTGGAGTTCCTCCAGAACTCACCCTTAGGTCTCAAATACCATAGAGAGGTTCTTTGTATTTTATAGTTACTGTTTTACTGTAGTTAATAATTCTTATATAAAACCTCTGTGTTTAACCTGCTGGGTGATTTCTCTTTTGAGTAGGCCCTGACTGCTACTGGGGGTTTCTGAGACACTGTATCTTCACTCATAAAAAGCAATGAATTAATCTGTGCTTCATTTCTCTGTCTCTGAATGTTAATACATGTAACTCTTGGAACTGCAGCTGTTATTTCTGGCCACTGTGAAAAAACAAGTGGAAAGAACTTGGAAATTATTTTTTAAATTTATTGTAGTTGAAGGATACTTGCTTTATAATATTGTGTTGGCTTCTGCCATATATAAACAAGAATCAGCCATAGGTATACATATCTCCCCTCCCTCTTGAACCTCCCTCTCACCTCCCACCTCATCCCACCCGTCTAGGTTATCACAGAGCCCCAGTCTGAGTTCCCTGGGTCAAACAGCAGATTCCCACTGGCTATCTATTTTACATACGGCAGTTTTTACGTTCCCATGTCACTCTCTTCATTTGTCCCACCCTCTCCTTCCCTCCCCCCTTCCCATGTTCATAAGTCTGTTCTCTATGTCTGGTTCTCCATTGTGTGTGTGCTAAGTCACTTCAGTCATGTCCAACTCTTTGCAACCCTATGGACTGTAGCCTGCTAGGCTCCTCTGTTCTTGGGATTCTCCAGGCAAGAATACTGGAGTAGGTTGCCATCCCCTCCTCCAGGGGATCTTCCCAACCCAGGGATCAAACCCACGTCTCTTACATCTCCTGCACTGGCAAGTGGGTTCTTTACTACTAGTGCCACCTGCGAAGCCCTGAGTCTCCATTGCTGCCCTGAAAATGGGTTCATCAGTACTATCTTTCTGGATTTCATATATATACATTGAAAGTGAAAGTGTAAATCACTCAGTCATGTCCGACTCTTTGTGACCCCATGGACTATACTATCCATGGAATTCTCTAGGCCAGAATACTGGAGTTGGTAGCCTCTATATTAATATGCAGTATTTGTTTTTCTCTTTCTGATTTACTTGATTCTGTGTAAGAGGCTCTAGGTTCATCCATCTCATTAGCACTGACTCAAATGCATTCCTTTTTATGGCTGAGTAATATTCCATTGTATATAGGTACCACAGCTTCAGCTTCTCTATCCATTCATCTGTTGATGGACATCTAGGTTGCTTCCACATCCTAGCTATTATAAATAGTGCTGTAATGAACACTGGGCTACATGTGTCTTTTTAAATTATATCTCAGGGTATACGCCCAGTAGTGGTTTTGTTGGGTCATATGGTTTTTATGTATAGTTTTTAAGGAATCTTCAATATTATCTTCCACAGTGGCTGTATCAATTTACATTCCCAATAGTGCAAGTGTTTCTCCACACCTACTCCAGCATTTATTATTTGTAGATTTTTTTGATGATGGCCATTCTGACCTGTGTGAGGTGATATTTCACTGTGGTTTTGATTTGCATTTCTCTAATAATGAGTGATGTTGAGCATCTTTTCATATGTCTTCTTTGGAGAAATGTCTGGGTCTTTTGCCTACTTTTTCACTGGGTTGTTTTGTTTTGTTTTCTTCATACTGAATTGCAAGAGCTGCTTGTATATTTTGGAAATTAATCCTCTGTCAGTTGTTTCATTTGATATTATTTTCTCCCATTCTAAGGGTTGTCTTTTCACTTCTATACTTCCTTTGCTGTTCAAAAGCTTTTAACTTTAATTAGGTCCCACTTGTTTATTTTTGTTCTTATTTCCATTACTTTAGGAGGTGGGTCATAGATGATCTTGCTGTGATTTATGTCACAGAGTAAGAACCTGGATTTTTGATTACATCATCATACTACTGAGTTAACCAACCTGTAGACTTCTTATGAGAGGTGGCCTCAAAAAAATCCCTCATATTTAAGCTACTATGGTTGAGATTCCTACTACTATAGCATCAACTGTTCATAAAGATACATAATATTCCCTTGTTTAGAGTCATCGTTATTCTAAAGGTTTGTTTTTTTTTTTTCCCAAGTAGTAACATTGTCTCTTGGCAATCCTAAGTGATAACATTGACTGTTACTCCTTTTAGTAATTTGGTCATATTACCCATTGTGCTTAACAAATTCACTCTTACACTCACGAGGTCCTTTCCTTTCACTGCTACAGAGATTTAAGTCCCTCATATCATAAAATTATATAGGCATTTAATTTTTTTAAACTTTCCTTTCTGATTATGTTGTTTCTATCAACTTTTATGGCAAACAACAAAAAAAAGGCCAATGACCTGAAGGCCCTTTGTGTTATTATTTTTTGGAAGGCTAAGACCCCTCTTAAATGTCAGTTCTTTCTCAGAAATCTAGAATCATCTTCTCCTGGAAAGGCAGCAGATTTCCAACTTCTTTATAGGAAGACATTTGGGTATAATGATTTATTGTAAGTCTGTATTTAGAATTAATATGTACACACAAAAGAAATAAAAAAGAAATACAGCACTCTAAATTCTATTGTCTCACAGCACCTGTGTCCCATAACAAGTTCTTACAAATTTCATCCTTGATTAAAAGAAAATCTTCCCAGAGAGTGGTGGGCTGCAGGAAAGAAACTGGCCACATGGCTTCTGCAAGTGTGTTCTGCTCATTATCCTGTCCTCACATGGCTACTTTGCTCTTAATTTTCCATGTGTGGTTGCCGGAATTTCCTTCACTTACTGTGACTCCTTTGAAACTTCTTCCAGGAACATGTACAGCACTATAGGTATCATCAGTCCTGTCCAGTTGGAGCCAGTGATTATAACACTTTCTGTGGAAGTACAAAAATCTTGAAACAATTCACCCACCCCATCCCACCCAGGAATAAGATAAAATATCTGATTCTCACTCTTCTGTCTCTTAATGCTAAGATCTTCTCTAGGCCCTGGTTCTTTTTGACTCCTGTTTTTCATCACAAAGTGGCTCCGTCCACACTCCTTGAGAGTGCTGCTTCCATTCTGGGCTTTGGGAGACCCAGAAAGAAAGAAATACAGCACTCTACAGTGACCCATTCTGGACTCTGGCATTTCTGAACTGTTTCCCAGACAGATTTGGTGACCTGCACAAATATATCAAAACTTCCAACCTGCATAACATCTTCTAGTGAATGATGACAAACATTCTTTCTCATGGAGCTACTGAGGCAATTTGGCAACTACCAAAATTCACCACCACCTTACAGGAAAGGAAGACACAGACTCTTAATGTGGAAAATTAACTGTTTGGGTTTACCCCAAAAGAAATAGGATTAAGTACTTAGATAAAGTTTGGGGGCAGAAGTGAAGGAGAATATACTGAACCTCCTTTTACTACCCACTTTCAATGCCCCTCCCCTACCAGTATTCAAGGAAACCTGTTAGCCCAAGAAAATGAAGGCAAGACCTTGGATATCTGGGGGGGGGGGTGGGAGGGTGGGGAGGGGTGGGCAGTGAGGCGAAGGCACTATTCAACATGGGGTCATAAACCCTAGAAACCAGAACTCCTCAGCCAGCCACCTCCAGGTCAATGGGATCCTCTCCATTTCCATTCTTAACACTGCACTGAAAAATGTTGCAACCAATGACCATAACTGATGGTCAGAAAATGTGTTGATATTTGATTTTTAAAAATCAGAAAAAAAAAAAATTGGTGACTGTAACCCTTTGAAAGTCATGGAAGTCTCAAAATCACTAGGGACTTCCCTGATGGTCTAGTGATTAAGATTCCACTTTTCCACTGCAGGGGGTATGGGTTTGATCCCTGGACAGGAAAACTAAGATTTCACATACCTCGTGGCACAGCTTTAAAAACAACAACTAAAAAATAACCTCCACTAAACTCTGAGGCTGAATTTGAGAAGTTATTCATTTTACAATGGGAGTAAGGAGTCTGGAAATTAAATATCAAGAGTGTAGCTTCCTTTTGTGAATTTACTGAAGGACCTGTCTACATTCTTGCAGAATTCTTACTTCTGTTACCTCTGCTGCTTTTGTCTTTGGAAGAAATGAGGAACTCCTAAAACGATCTTGTAGACTGGTCTCTGTTGCCATATTCTACTTGTCCTGCCTGCCTTCCATCCAGAACTGAAGGAGGATGAGTTAGATGAGGATGGCGGCTCTTGCCCTATATCAGGACATCTCACAAATGATCTCAGCTTCTTATGCCTCACACACCTATCTTGAAGCTCTCTTTAGGAAAACAAACCTCTAATCTTAAAATCATTCAGATCAAGATAGAACAGGAGAATTCCTCACATCCCCCTTCCCATTGCACCAGGGATGGCATCATCTATCATCTTTGTGCCAGGGATGGCACAACTATTTTATCTTAATAGTGCCTCAGATCCTTAATAAAGCATCCATTAATGCTTGATTTATGACTTGTCAAGTTTTTTAAATTTTACACAGCACTCTCATACTGTTTTTATGTCTTGGAATTTAACCTAAAAATTATGAACATAAATTATAACTTAGTTATAGGATATTTATTATAAAATTACATAAGTCAATATATATACATGTATATACACTCTGGAGAAGGAAATGGCAACCCACCCCAGTATTCTAGTCTGGGAAATCCCATGGAAAGAGGAGCCTGGCAGGCTCAAGTCCCTGGGATCACAAAAAGTCGGACATGACTTAGCGACTGTACAACACAACAGTATATACTCTTATGCACATATGGAATATATCTATGTATAGCATATATCTATGTGTAGCATATATCTATGTGTAGCATATATCTATGTGTAGCATATATCTATGTATAGCATATATATGTTTACCAGTCTTTAATCATGTTGCTTTTGAAAAACATTTAATAACCTAATAAAATATTTTTAAGTGTCAAATCAAGTTAAAAAATGATGATCGTATGCTCTGTCATCTTACATCATTTGTGTCTATACGTGCCATAGAAAAGAAAGTGAAGTCGCTCAGTCATGTCAGACTCTTTGCAACCCCATGGACTGTAGCCTGCCAGGTTCCTCCATCCAGGGAATCTTCCAGGCAAGTATACTGGAGTGGGTTGCCATTTCCTTCTCCAAGGGATCTTCCCAACCCAGGGATCGAACCTGGGTATTCCGCACTGCAGGCAGCCTCTTCACCATCTGAGCCAAAAGGGAAGCTCCTATATGTGCCATATGTATATCCATATCTACATCAACTATATCATTTATTAGCTTTATTGCCTTTATCATCTGTCTCTTTTTTCCCCCATCATCCCCTCCACCATGCTTCCATCCTTTTGCCCTCTTGTATTCACTAAAATCTTAAGAATGTTACAATTTTGGAGTTAAGATGATAGCTGGTTTATATTTTCCTTTTTCTTCTTGGCTGTATTTTGTAATTTTTTCTGTAATAATTATATATAATTTGGCTTGCTCTCTGATTCCTACATGACTTCCTGTAATAAGTCATGATTAGAACTTCAGAAGTCTCAGAAATAGTCTCAGCCATAAAAATGACAATAAAAAAAAAAAAACATTCTGCCTTAAATATCAGTGGTTTCATATGGTTTGACTGGTTCTCAGTTTACACAGACTCTGAGAGCTGGAAAAGCCTCTAAGTTTATCTAAACCAAGTCTCTCATCTTAAGGTGAGTAAACTGAAACCCAGAGAGGCTGACACTCAATTGAAAAGTCACAGAGTTGGTGATGAATCCAAGATTCTCACTGCAGAATTGCTTTAATAACAACAATATGAACTTACCTGAAATATCACTGTTTAGTTCGGTGGCTGTTGGAAAACACGTACCTAACACACACATGCTTAATGATGACCACAGGGTTGGCATCTCTAAGTCAGAATGGGAGAAAAAATGGGAGAAAATTAAATGGGAGAAAAAGTCTTAACTCCAATATACTTGTGACAAACTTAAATATGTTGTGCACAAAATAGCTTCAAATTGTGGGTTTAATGCTACTTCATTTTTAAAGGGGAACTAAATGTCCGTTATAAGAAGAGACACTTCCTAAAGATACCATGCTAATGAAACTCAAGCTATAATTTTTATCCACTAAGAAATGAATGCCAGTACATCAAGAAATTCTTCTAGAAAGTGTTATATTTTAGATCAAAATTTATTGTAAAAATCAAATACAAGCTTAAAATCATTCTTATGTTTATTATATATAATATAAATATTATATAGGTATGTGGGTGAAAATAATTGTCTTGGTTGGAATACAGCAGTAGCTTTATCTTAGCTGAGCTACATTTTTCATCTTTGAAAAGAGGACTCCCCGTGCATCCTACCTTCCTCCTACTACTCAACACACAAATTGACAATCTAGACCAGACTGTGTTATGTAAAACTGCAGCAGAGAAATTTGCAACAGCCTTCATTTGAGCTCCCAGTTCCCTGACTCCCAGTTATTTGATCTAGTTCCATCTGGCGTGTTGTTTGTGTTTATTTAGTGTAATAAGACGTGAGCTGCCCACCACAAGCCATCATGATCCGTGGCACTTCCCAGCTGACTGCCATCCTATTTATATTAACTGAACACAGGATATTCTGCACACACCGCTGATTACCCTCGTTTATTTCAGTTCCTAAAGACCCAAGATTTCTCTTCGTGCCCTTACAACATTGCTCTACTCATTTGGATCCAATTAGCTTCAGCTAACGAAAATACATGACAACAAAGCTCTGGTTAGCCATTGCTTTTTCTAACGACATAATTGGTGAGTTTTTAGCCCATGAAAGTAAAGACACTGGGAATTAAGTTAAAGTATTTTCTGTGGGTCTGAGAAATATTAATTGCAGGCATCTGGGCTCACTTCCTTAAAGATGATTTGTGATTTCTATTTAACTAATAAATGTTGACATAATTGAAGAGCCATAAGCTCCATATGCTGGACTTTCTGAAGAATTTCTGATTATACCCTTGTTTGGTTAAGCAACAAAATACTTTGGCACTAACACTATATCATGGTTTACTAGCACTAATTTAATTTTTATAATGACATTGAATGGTTAGACATCTTACCCAAAAGAGCTTCTTTAGGATTTATTAAAACATGCAAATTTATCTCAAAATTATAAACGTATCATTAGTTTAATGAATAACTATATAATTTTAACTTAAATTTTTTTTCTCAGTGAACTCATTTTTCTATTCAAGTATACTATTTTAGTTCCAGAATCTGGGACCAGACTCTAATGGTTTATGTTTTAAAGGTAATCCTCTTTGCAGTGACATTTTGGAATAATGATGACAACTTCAAAGGGTCTTTTTAGATGTATTCTAGATGAAAAAAAAATTGAATGGATCACAATAGATTCTATAACAAATTACATTACCTTACTTCTTAATAACTAGGTTATAACCAAGAAGTTCAGCAATTTTTCTGTCTCTTTGACTAGGTGTTTGTATATTGTACCACTGTCCTTCATGCTATAAAAATCTGCATTTTGATCTGTTTTGAAATATAATCAATTATCATATACTGGTCTCAGGAAATTTCACTGCTAAATTATAATCTCAAGCAGAAAGTCTTTCTACTTATCACTCCTTTGAGAGTCTTAGTTTTTAAATGGTGTTCTCTTTGCATTTTATGCTTTTTTTTTCCCTTCCATCCCAAACTTGAAAAGACAAGGCCAATCATAGTCAAATACCATAAAAGCTGTGCTCCCATGGTTTTTATGTAAAGTTAATAAAATAAATAAGAGGCAGCTGTGCATTTCAGGAAATAACTCTATGGAGGGGTTCTGGGAATACTATAACCACAAGTGTGAAGCTGGAGTCACCAGAAACCCTCAATGGAATTAGAGCTCAATAAATCAAAATTTGCTCTTTTACCTCTATGGCATAACTCTGTATTCACTGTGGTACCTATGCTTTGCAGCATTCTTTCTGCTACCTTTTTAATTATTGTGGAACTTCTTGTTTCCTTTTACGGCAGGTTTAGATTTGGGAGGCATCTTTGGCTGTATGCTTGGTTGTGGTGTGTATCAAACACTCAGGGTCCAGGGACTGTGGCATGGTAATAAATCCCTCTCACCTGCCATCACCAAATAAGAAAAGAAAGAATGAATATGAAGAACTGTGAGGCATTTTGATACCATTTTGTCGAAGTACATAATAAATACATCCTTGCCACATTGCTACATCACACATATTAATGTTAATAGGTTTATGGATTGGCAATGGTCCACCTAGAAGACCCTGCAGGCTACTGAGACTTGTAGCTGACTGATAGGCTATGAATTACTCCTTTTGACAATTGCTGCAATACAGTTATTATTCTTCTTTTTAACTTTTGCATTCCTCAATTGAAAACCTGGTGAATTATTATTTCCCAGAATTTCTTGTTATTGTATGTCTCCTCCACTCCCATTTTAAAGTACTAGCAAAATCTTAATTTCTTTAACTGAGAAAACACTAAGCAGATTTATCTTGCTAAGCAGATCAAACCCCTTCAAAATCCACATCCATCTAGAGTATGGGTTCAAATGATAATTTGTTAGCTCTATAACCATGGATAGGTTCAGTTCAGTTCAGTCGCTCAGTCGTGTCCGACTCTTTGCGATCCCATGAATCACAGCGCGCCAGGCCTCCCTGTCCATCACCAACTCCCGGAGGTCACTCAGACTCACATCCATTGAGTCAGTGATGCCATCCAGCCATCTCATCCTCTGGCGTCCCCTTCTCCTCTTGCCCCTAATCCCTCCCAGCATCAGAGTCTTCTCCAATGAGTCAACTCTTCACATGAGGTGGCCAAAGTACTGGAGTTTCAGCTTTAGCATCATTCCTTCCAAACAAATCCCAGGGCTGATCTCCTTCAGAATGGACTGGTTCGATCTCCTTGCAGTCCAAGGGACTCTCAAGAGTCTTCTCCAACACCACAGTTCAAAAGCATCAATTCTTCGGTGCTCAGCCTTCTTCACAGTCCAGCTCTCACATCCATACGTGACCACAGGAAAAACCATAGCCTTGATTAGACGAACCTTTGTTGGCAAAGTAATGTCTCTGCTTTTGAATATGCTATCTAGGTTGGTCATAACTTTCCTTCCAAGGAGCAAGCCTCTTTTAATTTCATGGCTGCAGTTACCATCTGCAGTGATTTTGGAGCCCCCCAAAATAAAGTCCACTGTTTCCCCACCTATTTCCCATGAAGTGATGGGACCAGATGCCATGATCTTCGTTTTCTGAATGTTGAGCTTTAAGCCAAATTTTTCACTTTCCACTTTCACTTTCATCAAGAGGCTTTTTCGTTCCTCTTCACTTACTTAGTCTTTAAATGTCTCATTTTTTTTAATGTCAAAAATATTAGTACCCATCTCCTAGGATTGCAGTGAGATTTATTAGTAAGTTTCTGCTATGTCATAAACCATCAAGAACTTAGTGGCTCAGTACAATAAACATGTATTATTTCTACAACTCCAAGGATCGGCTAGGACAGCCTTCTGATCTGGAGAGGCCTGGCTGAAGATGGGTAGCTTGGGGTGGTTTTATTTACATGTCCAAATGTGTCTCATCATTCAACAGGCTAACCCAGGTTTCTTTACATGGTGCTCTCAGAGCAACAAATGAGAACAAGCCCATTTTCAAGCCTCTATTTGCTAATGCCTTTTGATGAAAGAAAATCACATAGTCAAGTCCAAATTAAAGGGGTAGAGAGACAGACCCTATCCCTTGATAGGAGAAGTGGAAATTCATATCACAAAGAAGCATATAGTCAAGGCTAGCTAGAATTTGTGATTTGCCATGAGGATGAGATGCGTTAGTAGTGCTGAGAGGCAAGTGCTTCAGATGAGAGATGGTGTATATAAAGAGTTAAATGTCATCTACCACTTTCATCAAGTGTGTAAATGAAATGTCACACACAGCTCTCACCACTGGAGCAAGTTTTGTGTTATCTCTTTTATATGTAAATTTAAAATTATATCTATTTGGATGCTGCTGAAATTCTGATGTTCAACAACTGAGTCCTTTGCAATATCCTCCCAGATGGACTCTCTTTAAGAAGGTAGGTCATTACAGGAAAAAAAAAAAAAAAAAATATATATATATATATATATATATATTCATTCTTTATACTGCTTCCAGAGTGATAAACTTTTACAAAAAAATCCGGGTTCTTCTTTTTTAATTTCTAACTTTCTGGCCCTGTTTTCTACAATATTCTCATCCTGCCCCCAAACCCAACCCACATGCTTTGAATTGCTGCTTAAATTTGCTAAAACTTTTTGCAAATGCAATTCCTTTTTCCTGTAATGTTCTCCAGTAACACACAGAGAATGGGAACTTTGTGAAGTGTTATGTTTTTAAAAAGACCACCCCGCATATCTCCTGCAGAGATAAGGACTTCCCTCTTCTGTAGCATTCTCTACATGCTAGAAACCAAATCCACATTTTGTTCCCAAGAGAATCCTTTTCAACACAGTACTCCAGGTAGCTACTAACATCTAACTGTTCACAATGTGAACTTAGAATAATGACTATGCCAAAGCCTTTGACTATGTGGATCACAATAAACTGTGGAAAATTCTAAAAGAGATGGGAATAACAGACCACCTGATCTGCCTCTTGAGAAATCTGTATCCAGGTCAGGAAGCAACAGTTAGAACTGGACAACAGACTGGTTCCAAATAGGAAACAACAGACTGGTTCCAAATGGAAAAGGAATACGTCAAGGCTGTATATTATCACCCTATTTATTTAACTTATATGCAGAGTACATCATGAGAAACACTGGACTGGAAGAAACACAAGCTTGAATCAAGATTGCTGGGAGAAATATCAATAACCTCAGATATGCAGAAGACACCACCCTTATGGCAGAAAGTGAAGAGGAACTAAAAAGCCTCTTGATGAAAGTGAAAGTGGAGAGTGAAAAGGTTGGCTTAAAGCTCAACATTCAGAAAATGAAGATCATGGCATCCGGTCCCATCACTTCATGGGAAATAGATGAGGAAACAGTGGAATCAATGTCAGACTTTATTTTTCTGGGCTCCAAAATCACTACAGATGGTGACTGCAGCCATGAAATTAAAAGTCGCTTGCTCCTTGGAAGGAAAGTTATGACCAACCTAGATAGCATATTGAAAAGCAGAGACATTACTTTGCCAACAAAGGTTCGTCTAGTCAAGGCTATGGTTTTTCCTGTGGTCATGTATGGATGTGAGAGCTGGACTGTGAAGACGGCTGAGCACTGAAGAATTGATGCTTTTGAAGTGTGGTGTTGGAGAAGACTCTTGAGAGTCCCTTGGACTGCAAGGAGATCCAACCAGTCCATTCTAAGGAGATCAGCCCTGGGATTTGTTTGGAAGGAATGATGCTAAAGCTGAAACTCCAGTACTTTGGCCACCTCATGTGAAGAGTTGAGTCACTGGAGAAGACTCTGACGCTGGGAGGGACTGGGGGCAAGAGGAGAAGGGGACGCCAGAGGATGAGATGGCTGGATGGCATCACTGACTCGATGAATATGAGTCTGAGTGACCTCCGGGAGTTGGTGATGGACAGGGAGGCCTGGCGCGCTGTGATTCATGGGATCACAAAGAGTCGGACACAACTGAGTGACTGATCTGATCTGATCTGATTATTATGAACATATCCTTTTTTATATATTTTTATTTGCTTTCTGTGCTCATGGTTTCACAAAAATATAAACCAAAAGACTGGTGCAAAGCAGGGGAATCACTCTTCAGTGGTAAAAAGAACTGAAATAAGTGTATAATCAGGAAAGCTTGGTGAGATTAAGGGAACTGTAGGGTCCCTGGTGGCTCAAAGGTTAAAAGTGTCTGCCTGCAATGCAGGAGACCTGGGTTTGATTCCTGGGTTGAGAAGATACCCTGGAGAAGGAAATGACAACCCATTCCAGTATTCTTGCCTGGAGAATTCCATGGACGGAGGAGCCTGGTGGGCTATAGTCCACGGGGTCGCAAAGAGTCAGACACGACTGAGTGAGCAACTTAACTAACTTAGGGTCAATTCAAGTAGAACTGAGAAATCAGAAAAATGAACTGTCTTTCAGAATAAATGGACAACTACCACAGAAATACGTGTATATGTTTCCCTGTGTGAGGCCAGGATCTATCAGAGAAGGGCAGTGGAGAGTGTAGGTTAGCTGTAGTAATGCTGAAAGGAAACCATACCAGAAGAGCGCAGGAGTTGATGACTAGCTTCTTGAAGATAGTGACAGTTTCTGACAATTTTTCTGTTTTTTGTTTGTTTGTTGTTAGCGATGGTACAATGCAAGCCACCTAAAGGAACACTGTGAACTGCTCTGTGTGATGAATGAAAAGATTCATAATTCAGTATTCAGCTTTAGCTCACAGAATGAATGTATATTCTTTTGCCCATTAACACAAAGTGTAAGAACAATTTCTGATATGGGGAATAGCTTCCATCAAAATAAATAAGTGTCAATGTTCTCTAACTTTGCCTTGGAGGAGGGGATCTCGAACTACACCTTCCTAGAGTTTGTTCAAACCAGTAGAATCAGTAGAATGTGAAGTTGGGCTTGGGTGAAAACATCTAGATTAGACAGGGAATGAGAGTGTCTACTCCAGGATTACTGAAGGACAGGGACACTGTTCATGCAGATGATCCCATTCCTACCTTGAAATAATGCTAGCTCTTTCTTTAGACAGGTTTCTTGACTGTGGGTGATTCTAACCCCTCAGGGACATTGGCTAATCTTTGGAGATGTTTCTAGTTGTTACAGTGGGCAGGGGATGTTATTGGCATCTAATGCATAGACGCCAGGGCTTCCCAGGTGGTGCTAGTGGTAAAAACAACCCGCCTGCCAATACAGGAGACATAAGAGATATGAGTTCAGTCCCTAGGTTAGAAAGATTCTTGGGAGGAGGGCATGGCAACTCACTCCAGTATTCTTGCCTGGAGAATCCCATGGACAGAGGAGCCTGCAGTCCAAAGAACTGCAAAGAGTCAGACACTACTGAGCGACTTTCCATGCATGCATCTGATGCAAAGAGGCCAGGGATTCAGCTAATCATCTGCAATACACAGAACAGCCCCTCACAACAAAGGTGTCCACGCTGCTATTGTTGGGAAACTCTACTTTATAGCAGATCTAGTATTGGTCTGGATCAGATTTGGGGTTTTCCAACCGTTTATAGGATCACTCCTTAATAGTGAAGTATATTTTGTGATGGATACCACTCTAAATAGAGATCAGATCAGTCGCTCAGTCGTGTCCGACTCTTTGTGACCTCATGAATTGCAGCACACCAGGCCTCCCTGTCCATCACCAACTCCCGGAGGTCACTCAGACTCACATCCATCGAGTCAGTGATGCCATCTCATCCTCTGGCGTCCCCTTCTCCTCCTGCCCACAATCCCTTCCAGCATCAGAGTCTTCTCCAATGAGTTAACTCTTCGCATGAGGTGGCCAAAGTACTGGAGTTTCAGCTTTAGCATCATTCCTTCCAAAGAAATCCCAGGGCTGATCTTCAGGATGGACTGACTGGATCTCCTTGCAGTCCAAGGGACTCTCAAGAGTCTTCTCCAACACCACAGTTCAAAAGCATCAATTCTTTGGCGCTCAGCCTTCTTCACAGTCCAGCTCTCACATCCATACATGACCACAGGAAAGACCATAGCCTTGACTAGGCGAAACTTTGTTGGCAAAGTAATGTCTCTGCTTTTGAATATGCTATCTAGGTTGGTCATAACTTTCCTTCCAAGGAGTAAGCATCTTTTAATTTCATGACTGCAGTCACCATCTGCAGTGATTTTGGAGCCCAGAAAAATAAAGTCTGACACTGTTTCCACTGTTTCCCCATCTATTTCCCATGTAGTGATGGGACCAGATGCCATGATCTTCGTTTTCTGAATGTTGAGCTTTAAGCCAACTTTTTCACTCTCCACTTTCACTTTCATCAAGAGACTTTTTAGTTCCTCTTCATTTTCTGCCATAAGGGTGGTGTTATCTGCATATCTGAGGTTATTGATATTTCTCCCAGTAATCTTGATTCCAACTTGTGTTTCTTCCAGTCCAGTGTTTCTCATGATGTACTCTGCGTATAAGTTAAATAAACAGGGTGACAATATACAGCCTTGACGTATTCCTTTTCCTATTTGGAACCAGTCTGTTGTTCCATGACCAGTTCTAACTGTTGCTTCCTGACCTGCATACAGATTTCTCAAGAGGCAGATCAGGTGGTCTGGTATTCCCATCTCTCTCAGAACTTTCCACAGTTTATTGTGATCTACACAGTCAAAGGCTTTGGCATAGTCAATAAAGCAGAAATAGATGTTTTTCTGGAACTCTCTTGCTTTTTCAATGATCCAGCAGATGTTGGCAATTTGATCTCTGATTCCTCTGCCTTTTCTAAATCCAGCTTGAACATCAGGAAGTTCACGGTTCACATATTGCTGAAGCCTGCCTTGGAGAATTTTGAGCATTACTTTACTAGAGTGTGAGATGAGTGCAATTGTGTGGTTATTTGAGCATTCTTTGGCATTGCCTTTCTTTGGGATTGGGATGAAAACTGACCTTTTCCAATCTGGTGGCCACTGCTGAGTTTTCCAAATTTGCTGGCATATTGAGTGCAGCACTTTCACAGCATCATCTTTCAGGATTTGGAATAGCTCCACTGGAATTCCATCACCTCCACTAGCTTTGTTCATAGTAATGCTTTCTAAGGCCCACTTGACTTCACATTCCAGGATGTCTGGCTCTAGGTCAGTGATCACACCATCATGATTATCTGGGTTGTGAAGATCTTTTTTGTACAGTTCTTCTGTGTATTCTTGAGAGGTGGACCATAAAGAGCACTGAGCGTTGAAGAATTGATGCTTTTGAAATGTGGTGCTGAAGAAGACTCTAGAGAGTCCCTTGTACTGCAAGGAGATCAAACCAGTCAATCCTAAAGGAAATCAGTCCTGAATATCCTTTGGAAGGACTGATGCTGAAGATGAAGCTCCAATACTTTGGCCACCTGATGCAAAGAACTGACTCATTAGAAAAGACCCTGATGCTGGGAAAGATTGAAGGCAGGAAGAGAAGGGGATACAGAGGACTAGATGGTTGGATGGCATCACCAACTTGATGGTCTTGAGTTTGAGGAAGCTCTGAGAGTTGGTGGTGGACAGAGAAGCCTGGCATGCTGCAGTCCTTGAGGTTGCAAAGAGTCGGACACAACTGAGCAACTGAACTGACTGTGCTCAGTGTTCAGTTGCTTCAGTCATGTCCAACTCTTTGTGAACTATGGACTGTATCCCACCAGGCTCCAGAATCCATGTGATTCTCCAGGCAAGAATACTGGCGTGGGTTGCCATGCCCTCCTCTGGGGAATCTTCCCAACCCAGGAATGAACTGTCGGAGTGAAGTATAATTCTTCCCTTCCCCTAATTTCACGGAGACATAACTGACACACAGCACAGAGTAAGGTTAAAGTGTATAGTATAGTGATTTGACTCACATAAACTGTGAAATGATTACCGCGAATAAGTTTAGTTAACTTGAATCATTTCATATAGACACAAAAAAAGTAAAAAAAAAAAAAAGTTTTTTTCCTTGTGTTGAGAACTCAGGATCTACTTCCTTAACAAGTTCCAAATATGCCATACAAGCAGTGTTAACTAGAATCATCATGTTGTACATTGCATCCCTAGTAAATGTCTTGTAACTGAAAATTCATACCTTTTGACTGCCTTCATCCAATTCCCCCTTCTATATTTTAATAATGTTTTAGAATAACAATAACTTTATTAACTATATCATTACCATTTTATTTTCTTGAAAATAAGTTCTTTAAAGATTTAAACTTAACTGGTTTTGAGGAGATTTTATTTTAAATGAAGCAGAAACTGCTCAATCAAACTTCAAATGGCCTTGAAAAAACTAAACTGATTTCTCTCAAATTGGAATCTCTAACCGATAGTAACCAGGCCACAATTACAAGCAGTATTCACAACGTGGGCCTTCAGAGTACCAAATGGAGCCCTTGAGGCTGATATAGTAGATGAACTCGTATTGGTTTGGATTTCATTATGCTTAATAACTATGATAAATGCCAGTCACGGATTCTTGCAAATTCAATCCTGGGAAAGTTTCCATAAAGATGTGACTCAGGTAAAACGAATGTGTTTTAAGTATCTAATCTACAGTGAACAATTTGTCCTATCCCCAAGGAATGAAACAGTAATTTCAAACACATGTTTGGGTAACCGGACAGTAAAGGCAATCTGAAGACTGCCATAGTAGCTTGTTTGAGAAAATGGTTTTCATGTATAGTCTCACTGGCAAGATTCTGCTCAGATAGTAAAAATGATCCTGTCCAGGGAGGAGAGGCATCGGTTAGTTTTCAACGGTGCCCGACTGGGAACCACCAGTACTTCGGTGGGACCTCACAGAGCCCCAGATGGTCCATGTGAGCTTCCTCATTCACAGAAGTTGTGCCTCAGGTCAACCCTTTCCTCCCCCTCTCATCCTTTCTTTCCCCTAATGCATTCATGGGGAGATCCTAGTGGCGTTGACATTGAAACCATGCAACTGTTTGCATGTTTGCAGACAACAGACAGACGGAAAACAGCCCGACCCAGTAATTGAAAGTACATTGCAAAAAACTCTGCATCAATGCCAGGGGTCATAAAACTATTACCCTTCCAAATATATGATGATTTAAATGCAGAGCATTTGCCTTATATTTAGACTTAGAGTAACATCACCTGAAAACTTCAGTTTTCCTTTGGGATCACAAGGCTTCTTTATCTGGCATGGGCGAGGGAGGAAACCTGACGACTACAGTTGGATTTAGAGGGTGAGGGCTGAAACCCCAACCCCGACCCTGGCCCTATGCACCTCCTTGGGGAATAGTCTGATGGTGCCATTACTGGTACCTCAATACTGTTGGATCTAACATGACAAAAGAATCTGAGAGGACAAAGGAAAGATATTTTTCTTCTTAAATGTAACAACTGAAAGCTCCTTGGGAGCATGTGTTTTGAGTAACCACGGGTGATGGATACTCCGGTAAAAGTAAGTACTTCAATCCTTACAAGAACAATAGAACCAAGGGCAGGGACTTGGTGTAGAGGGTGTAAATCCCAGCCAGGAGAAGTGATCTGAGGCTCTTGCCATGCAAAGTTTGTCCTTGGGGAACAGGTAGGCTCTCAAGGATCCCCCGCTAGTATCAGCTGTGGTGGGGGGGCTGGCCATTAGGTCCACTTTTCTACCTTCCTCGCCATGGGGTCCTATCTTTCACCTCTTTGCCTCCATCTTGTCCATCTCTCATCTACTGTATCTTTGTTGGACCAGAGCACAAGAAAAAAAAATCTGCCCCTTCCCTTCCTCTAGAGGAAGATGGCTAGAGGTGAAATCTGAGGTTCATCCTGGAACCTACTTCTCACTCACAAAGTCAGGAAGCCTGGGGAGGCCAGAGCTAAATCCTTTTTAGCAGGGTTTCTTTGAGATGCTCCCCTTCCAGTTCAGAAGGACGTTGCTCTGAGAGAGTCTGAGGGCCAGGTGCTCTGGATTTGCTCAGGCACCTTTGCAGTTGAGAAGCTCCACTGGACAAGCCCAGCCCCTCCCCAGTCTCTAATGGACCTCCTCACAGAAGCTCCTTTCAGTTTTTGTCTCAGTTCAGTTCAGTTCAAGTTCATTTGCTCAGTCGTGTCCGACTCTCTGCGACCCCATGAATCGCAGCACACCAGGCCTCCCTGTCCATCACCAACTCCCAGAGTTCACTCAGACTCATGTCCATCGAGTCAGTGATGCCATCCAGCCATCTCATCCTCTGTCGTCCCCTTCTCCTCCTGCCCCCAATCCCTCCCAGAATCAGAGTCTTCTCTAATGAGTCAACTCTTTGCATGAGGTGGCCAAAGTACTGGAGTTTCAGCTTCAGCATCATTCCTTCCAAAGAAATCCCAGGGCTGATCTCCTTCAGAATGGACTGGTTGGATCTCCTTGCAGTCCAAGGAACTCTCAAGCATCTTTTCCAGTTTTTGTCTACTCTTAACTAAATTAACAATAGAGACAGTAGTGGCCATTCCACTTGGAGGGAATGGAGGGAAGGATTTCTTTTTCTAAAGAAAAAAAATACCTTAAAAATTCTGCATTACTCTCAAAAAATATAAAAAGAATAACCTTCCCAGTGACCACTGGATTGTTTTAATTTCCCAAATATTTTTGGGCCTTGTAAATATGATTCAATCATTGGCAATTTTGTTCAATTAAGATAATGCACTATTCTAATAGGTACAGCTTTTGGTCTATCCTCACTTAGCTTGCCTCACTCTAACCCCTCTCCTCTCTCTTGGGTCACAGTGCGCACAAGGATCTGTTTCCCCAGCCTTGTGTAAGTTCTGGCAGCTGTATGGTGGGGTTAATGGTGACCTCCAAGAGGGCTTATGCCATACCCAGGTCTACTGCACCCAGAGCCGCTGCCCTTGCAGCATTCCACTGCTGACCCATACCTATGCAGGAGACACTCAAACACAGTTCTGCCTCAGTCTCTGTGAGGTCTCAGGATCCTGGTGCACACAAGGTTTGTTTGAGCCCTCTGAGAGTCTTTGGCGGGTATGGGGCTTGATTCTAAATGAGATTTTGCCCATCCTACCATCTTGCTGGGGCTTCTCTTTTGCCTTCTGTTTTTGTATCCCTTGGACACAGGGTATCCTTTTTTTGGTGGGATCCAACATTCTCCTGTTGATGGTTTTTCAGCAGTGACTCAGGAGAAAGGAGCAGTGACCTCATGAGAGCCTAATCCAGACTTGCCCATCAGTGTCCAGGAGTCTCTAGCAGAGGCGTGGGTCGTCGGTGGCCTGCTGCTGGGTGGGGGGCACTGAGGGCAGAAGTGCCTGCATGGGACCTTTTGAAGTAGTGGCCATTATCTTCATTCAGATCAGATCAGTCGCTCAGTCATGTCCGATTCTTTGCGACCCCATGAATCACAGCACACCAGGCCTCCCTGTCCATCACCAACTCCCGGAGTTCACTCAAACTCACATCCATTGAGTGGGTGATGCCATCCAGCCATCTTATCCTCTGGCGTCCCCTTCTCCTCTTGCCCCCAATCCCTCCCAGCATCAGCGTCTTCTCCAATGAGTCAACTCTTCGCATGAGGTGGCCAAAGTACTGGAGTTTCAGCTTTAGCATCATTCCTTCCAAAGAAATTCCAGGATTGATCTCCTTCAGAATGGACTGGTTGGATCTCCTTGCAGTCCAAGGGACTCTCAAGAGTCTTCTCCAACACCACAGTTCAAAAGCATCAATTCTTCGGCGCTCAGCCTTCTTCACAATCCAACTCTCACATCCATACATGACCACAGGAAAAACCATAGCCTTGACTAGACGAACCTTTGTTGGCAAAGTAATGTCTCTGCTTTTCAATATGCTATCTAGGTTGGCCATAACTTTCCTTCCAAGGAGCAAGCGTCTTTTAATTTCATGGCTGCAGTCACCATCTGCAGTGATTTTGGAGCCCAGAAAAGTAAAGTCTGACACCGATTCCACTGTTACCCCATCTATTTCCCATGAAGTGATGGGATCGGAGGCCATGATCTTCGTTTTCTGAATGTTGAGCTTTAAGCCAACTTTTTCACTTTCCACTTTCACTTTCATCAAGAGGCTTTTTCATTCCTCTTCACTTTCTGCCATAAGGGTGGTGTCATCTGCATATCTGAGGTTATTGATATTTCTCCCAGCAATCTTGATTCCAACTTGTGTTTCTTCCAGTCCAGCGTTTCTCATGATGTATTCTGCATATAAGTTAAATAAGCAGGGTGACAATATACAGCCTTGACGTACTCTTTTTCCTATTTGGAACCAGTCTGTTGTTCCATGTCAAGTTCCAAGAGGCAGGTCAGGTGGTCTGGTATTCCCATCTCTTTCAGAACTTTCCACAGTTGATTGTGATCCACACAGTCAAGGCTTTGGCATAGTCAATAAAGCAGAAATAGATGTTTTTCTGGAACTCTCTTGCTTTTTCCATGATCCAGCGGATGTTGGCAATTTGATCTCTGGTTCCTCTGCCTTTTCTAAAACCAGCTTGAACATCAGGAAGTTCACAGTTCACATATTGCTGAAGCCTGGCTTGGAGAATTTTGAGCATTACTTTACTAGAGTGTGAGATGAGTGCAATTGTGCGGTAGTTTGAGCATTCTTTGGCATTGCCTTTCTTTACGATTGGAATGAAAACTGACCTTTTCCAGTCCTGTGGCCACTGCTGAGTTTTCCAAATTTGCTGGCATATTGAGTGCAGCACTTTCACAGCATCATCTTTCAAGATTTGGAATAGCTCAACTGGAATTCCATCACCTCCACTAGCTTTGTTCGTAGTGATGCTTTCTAAGGCCCACTTGACTTCACCTTCCAGGATGTCTGGCTCTAGGTCAGTGATCACACCATAGTGATTATCTGCGTCATGAAGATCTTTTTTGTACAGTTCTTCTGTGTATTCTTGCCACCTCCTCTTAATATCTTCTGCTTCTGTTGGGTCCATACCATTTCTGTCCTTTATCGAGCCCATCTTTGCATGAAATGTTCCTTTGGTATCTCTGATTTTCTTGAATAGATCTTTAGTCTTTCCCATTCTGTTGTTTTCCTCTATTTCTTTGCATTGATCGCTGATGAAGGCTTTCTTATCTCTTCTTGCTATTCTTCTTGCTATTCTAAGAAATGGCCACTCCATTTCTTCTGAGGGATTTCTGCCTGCAGTAGTAGAACTCTGCATTCAGATGTTTATATCTTTCCTTTTCTCCTTTGCTTTTTGCTTCTCTTCTTTTCACAGCTACTTGTAAGGCCTCCCCAGACAGCCATTTTGCTTTTTTTGCATTTCTTTTCCATTGCGATGGTCTTGGTCCCTGTCTCCTGTACAATGTCACAAACCTCATTCCATAGTTCATCAGGCACTCTATCTATCAGATCTAGGCCCTTAAATCTATTTCTCACTTCTACTGTATAATCATAAGGGATTTAATTTAGGTCATACCTGAATGGTCTAATGGTTTTCCTACTTTCTTCAATTTAAGTCTGATTTGGCAATAAGGAGTTCATGGTCTGAGCCACAGTCAGCTCCTTGTCTTGTTTTTGCTGACTGTATAAGCTTCTTCATCTTTGGCTGCAAAGAATATAATCGATCTGATTTCAGTGTTGACCATCTGGTGATGTCCATGTATAGAGTCTTCTCTTGTGTTGTTGGAAGAGAGTGTTTGTTATGACTAGTGCATTTTCTTGACAAAACTCTATTAATCTTTGCCCTGCTTCATTCCGTATTCCAAGGCCAAATTTGCATGTTACTCCAGGTGTTTCTTGACTTCCTACTTTTGCATTCCAGTCCCCCATAATGAAAAGGACATCTTTTTTAGGTGTTAGTTCTAATAGGGCTTGTAGGTCTTCATAGAACTGTTCAACTTCAGCTTCTTCAGCGTTACTGGTTGGGGCATAGACTTGGATTACTGTGACATTGAATGGTTTGCCTTGGAAACGAACAGAGATCATTCTGTCGTTTTTGAGATTGCATCCACGTACTTCATTTCGGATTCTTTTATTGACCATGATGGCCACTCCATTTCTTCTGAGGGATTTCTGCCTGCAGTAGTAGATATAATGGTCATCTGAGTTAAATTCACCCATTCCAGTCCATTTAAGTTCGCTGATTCCTGGAATGTGGACATTCACTCTGGCCATCTCTTTTTTGACCACTTCCAATTGCCTTGATTCATGGACCTGACATTCCAGGTTCCTATGCAATATTGCTCTTTACAGCATCGGTCCTTGCTTCTATCACCAGACACATCCACAGCTGGGTATTGTTTTTGCTTTGGCTCCATCCCTTCATTCTTTCTGGAGTTATTTCTCCACTGATCTCCAGTAGCATATTGGGCACCTACTGACCTGGGGAGTTTCTCTTTCAGTATCCTATCATTTTGCCTTTTCATACTGTTCATGGGGTTCTCAAGGCACGAATACTGAAGTGGTTTGCCATTCCCATCTCCAGTGGACCACATCCTGTCAGATCTCTCCACCATGACCTGCCCATCTTGGGTTGCCCCACGCGCATGGCTTAGTTTCATTGAGTTAGACAAGGCTGTGGTCCTAGTGTGATTAGATTGACTAGTTTTCTGCTATTATGATTTCAGTGTGTCTGCCCTGTGATGCCCTCTCGCAACACCTACCGTGTTACTTGGGTTTCTCTTACCTTGGATGTGGGTTATCTCTTCACGGCTGCTACAGCAAAGTGCAGCCATTGCTCTTTACCTTGGACGAGGGATATTTCCTCACCGCCGCCCCTTATGACCTTGACGTGGAGTACCTCCTCTCGGCCCTCCTGCGCCCACGCAGCCACTGGTCCTCGGACGTGGGGTTGCTCCTCTCTTCTGTTCCTGCAGCGTTAGCAACCTGGCATTCTGGGTCACTGCCCCTGACCTTGGGCATGGGGTAGCTCCTCCGCCCAGCCGCCCCTGACCTCCACCATAGTTCATTATCTTCATTACCTCCACCATAGTTTGGCCTCAGGTCAAACAACAGGGAGGGAACACAGCCCTGCCCATCAACAGAAAAATGGATTAAAGACTTACTAAGCATGGCCCTGCCCATCAGAACAAGATCCCTTAGTCAGTCTCTCCAATCAGGAAGCTTCCATAAGCCCCTTATCCTTCTTCATCAGAGAGCAGACAGGCTGAAAACCATAATCACAGAAACCTATCCAGTCTGATCACATGGACCACAGCCATGTCTAACTAAATGAAACTATCAGCCATGCCATATATGGCCACCCAAGACCTATGTGTCATGGTGGAGAGTTCCGACAAAATGTAGTCCACTGGAGAAGGGAATCCCAAACCACTTCAGTATTCTTGCCTTGAAAGAATCCAAGAACAGTAAGAAAAGACAAAAAGATAGGACACTGTGAGATGAACTCCCCAGGTCAGTAGGTGCACAATATACTACTGGAGATCAGTGGAGAAATAACTCCAGAAAGAATGAAGAGATTGAGCCAAAGCAAAAACAACACCCAGTTGTGGATGTGACTGCTGGTGGAAGCAAGGTCTGATGCTATAAAGAGCAATACTGCATAGGAACCTGGAATATTAGGTCCATGAATCAAGGAAAATTGGAAGTGGTCAGACTGGAGATGGCAAGACTGAAGGTTGACATTCTAGGAATCAGCGAACTAAGATGGACTGGAATGGGTGAATTTAACTCAGATGACCATTCTATCTACTACTGTGGGCAGGAATCCCTTAGAAGAAATGGAGTAGCGATCATAGTCAACAAAAGAGTCTGAAATGCAGTACTTGGATGCAATCTCAAAAACGACAAAATGATCTCTGTTTGTTTCCAAGGCAAACCATTCAATATCATGGTAATCCAAGTCTAAGCCCCAACCAGTAACGCTGAAGAAGCTGAAGTTGAATGATTGCTTCTATGAAGACCTACAAGACCTTTTAGAACTAACATCCCCAAAAGATGTCCTTTTCATTATAGAGGACTGATATGCAAAATAGGAAGTGAAGAAACACCTGGAATAATAGGAAAATTTGGCCATGGAGTACAGAATGGCACAGGACAAAGGCTAATAGAGTTTTGCCAAGAGAATGCACTGGTCATAGAAAATACCCTCTTCCAACAACACATGGACATTACCAGACAGTCAATGCCAAAATCAGACTGATTATATTCTTTGTAGCCAAAGATGGAGAAGTTGTATATAGTCAGCAAAAATAACACCAGGAGCTGACTGTGGCTCAGATCATGAACTACTGCTACTGCTAAGTCGCTTCAGTCGTGTCCGACTCTGTGCGACCCCATCGATGGAAGCCCACCAGGCTCCCCCGTCCCTGGGATTCTCCAGGCAAGAACACTGGAGTGGGTTGCCATTGCCTTCTCCAATGCATGAAAGTGAAAAGTGAAAGTGAAATCGCTCAGTAGTGTCCGACTCTTAGCGACCCCATGGACTGGAGCCTACCAGGCTCCTCCATCCATGGGATTTTCCAGGCAAAAGTACTGGGGTGGGGTGCCATTGCCTTCCCCGCAGATCATGAACTCCATATAGCTAAATTCAGACTTACATTGAAGAAAGTGGGGAAAACCATTAGACCATTCATATCAGATCAGATCAGTCGCTCAGTCGTGTCCGACTCTTTGCGACCCCATGAACCGCAGCACGCCAGGCCTCCCTATCCATCACCAGCTCTCGGAGGTCACTCAGACTCACATTCATCGAGTCAGTGATGCCATCCAGCCATCTCATCCTCTGTCGTCCCCTTCTCCTCCTGCCCCCAATCCCTCCCAGCATCAGAGTCTTCTCCAATGAGTCAACTCTTCGCATGAGGTGGCCAAAATACTGTAGTTTCAGCTTTAGCATCATTCCTTCCAAAGAAATCCCAGGGCTGATCTCCTTCAGAATGGACCGGTTCGATCTCCTTGCAGTCCAAGGGACTCTCAAGAGTCTTCTCCAACACCACAGTTCAAAAGCATAAATTCTTCGGCACTCAGCCTTCTTCACAGTCCAGCTCTCACATCCATACATGACCACAGGAAAGACCATAGCCTTGATTAGGTGAACCTTTGTTGGCAAAGTGATGTCTCTGCTTTTGAATATGCTGTCTAGGTTGGTCATAACTTTCCTTCCAAGGGGTAAGCGTCTTTTAATTTCATGGCTGCAGTCACCATCTGCAGTCATTTTGGAGCCCAGAAAAATAAAGTCTGACACTGTTTCCACTGTTTCTCCATCTATTTCCCATGTAGTGATGGGACCAGATGCCATGATCTTCGTTTTCTGAATGTTGAGCTTTAAGCCAACCTTTCACTCTCCACTTTCACTTTCATCAAGAGGCTTTTTAGTTCCTCTTCACTTTCTGCCATAAGGGTGGTATGATCTGCATATCTTAGGTTATTGATATTTCTCCCAGTAATCTTGATTCCAGCTTGTGTTTCTTCCAGTCCAGCATTTGTCATGATGTACTCTGCGTATAAGTTAAATAAACATGGTGACAATATATAGCCTTGACGTACTCCTTTTCCTATTTGGAACCAGTCTGTTGTTCCATGATCAGTTCTAACTGTTGCTTCCTAACCTGCATACAGATTTCTCAAGAGGCAGATCAGGTGGTCTGGTATTGCCATCTCTCTTAGAATTTTCCACAGTTTATTGTGATCTACACAATTAAAAGCTTTGGCATAGTCAATAAAGCAGAAATAGATGTTTTTCTGGAACTTTCTTGTTTTTTCGATGATCCAGCGGATGTTGGCAATTTGATCTCTGGTTCCCCTGCCTTTTCTAAATCCAGCTTGAATATCAGGAAGTTCACTGTTCACATATTGCTGAAGCCTGGCTTGGAGAATTTTGAGCATTACTTTACTAGAGTGTGAGATGAGTGCAATTGTGCGGTAGTTTGAGCATTCTTTGGCATTGCCTTTCTTTGGGATTGGGATGAAAACTGACCTTTTCCAATCTGGTGGCCACTGCTGAGTTTTCCACATTTGCTGGCATATTGAGTGCAGCACTTTCACAGCATCATCTTTCAGGATTTGGAATAGCTCCACTGGAATTCCATCACCTCCACTAGCTTTGTTCGTAGTGATGCTTTCTAAGGCCCACTTGACTTCACATTCCAGGATGTCTGGCTCTAGGTCAGTGATCACACCATCATGATTATCTGGGTCGTGAAGCTCTTTTTTGTACAGTTCTTCTGTGTATTCTTGCCACCTCTTCTTAATATCTTCTGCTTCTGTTAGGTCCATACCATTTCTATCCTTTATCGAGCCCATTTTTGCATGAAATGTTCCTTTGGTATCTCTGATTTTCTTGAATAGATCTTTAGTCTTTCCCATTCTGTTGTTTTCCTCTATTTCTTTGCATTGATCGCTGATGAAGGCTTTCTTATCTCTTCTTGCTATTCTTTGGAACTCTGCATTCAGATGTTTATATCTTTCCCTTTCTCCTCTGCTTTTCGCTTCTCTTCTTTTTGCAGCTATTTGCAAGGCCTCCCCAGACAGCCATTTTGCTTTTTTGCATTTCTTTTCCATGGGGATGGTCTTGATCCCTGTCTCCTGTACAATGTCACGAACCTCATTCCATAGTTCATCAGGCACTCTATTTATCAGATCTAGGCCCTTAAATCTATTTCTCACTTCCACTTTATAATCATAAGGGATTTGATTTAGGTCATACGTGAATGGTCTAGTGGTTTTCCCTACTTTCTTCAATTTCAGTCTGAATTTGGCAATAAGGAGTTCATGGTCCGAGCCACAGTCAGCTCCTGGTCTTGTTTTTGCTGACTGTACAGAGCTTCTCCATCTTTGGCTGCAAAGAATATTATTGATCTGATTTCGGTGTTGACCATCTGGTGATGTCCATGTATAGAGTCTTCTCTTGTGTTGTTGGAAGAGGGTATTTGCTATGACCAGTGCATTTTCTTGGCAGAACTCTTTTAGTCTTTGCCCTGCTTCATTCCGTATTCCAAGGCCAAATTTGCCTGTTACTCCAGGTGTTTCTTGACTTCCTACTTTTGCATTCCAGTCCCCTATAATAAAAAGGACATCTTTTTTGGGTGTTAGTTCTAAAAGGTCTTGTAGGTCTTCATAGAACCGTTCAGCTTCTTCAACGTTACTGGTTGGGGCATAGACTTGGATTACTGTGACATTGAATGGTTTGCCTTGGATACGAACAGAGATCATTCTGTCGTTTTTGAGATTGCATCCAAGTACTGCATTTAGGACTCTTTTGTTGACCATGATGGCCACTCCGTTTCTTGTGAGGGATTCCTGCCCACAGTAGTAGATATAATGGTCCTCTGAGTTAAATTCACCCATTCCAGTCCATTTTAGTTCGCTAATTCCTAGAATGTCAACATTCACTCTTGCCATCTCTTTTTTGACCACTTCCAATTTGCCTTGATTCATGGACCTGACATTCCACGTTCCTATGCAATACTGCTCTTTACAGCATCGGACTTTACTTCTATCACCAGACACATCTACAGCTGGGTATTCTTTCTGCTTTGGTTCCATCCCTTCATTCTTGCTGGAGTTATTTCTCCACTGATCTCCAGTAGCATATTGGGCCCCTACTGACCTGGAGAGTTTCTCTTTCAGTATCCTATCATTTTGCCTTTTCATACTGTTCATGGGGTTCTCAAGGCAAGAATACTGAAGTGGTTTGCCATTCCCTTCTCCAGCGGAGCACACCCTGTCAGATCTCTCCACCATGACCCACCCATCCTGGGTTGCCTCACGGGCATGGCTTAATTTCATTGAGTTAGACAAGGCTGTGGTCCTGGTGTGATTAGATTGACTAGTTTTCTGTGAGCATGGTTTCAGTGTATTTGCCCTCTGATGCCCTCTTGCAAGACCTACCGTTCTTACTTGGGTTTCTCTTACCTTGGGCGTGGGTTATCTCTTCCTGGCTGCTCCAACAAAGCACAGCCATCGCACCTTACCTTGGATGAGGGGTCTCTCCTCACCGCTGCCCTTCCTGACCTTGGGGGAGGGGTATCTCCTCACCGCCGCCCTTCCTGACCTCGTTCGTTGGGTAGCTCCTCTCGGGCGGGCGTGCTCTCAGTGCGCTGCGAAGCCGGCGAGCGGGGCACTGAGAGCGCCCGGCCTACCCGCCAGCGGCGCACTGAGAGCGCCCGACCTACCCGCGAGTGGCGCACTAAGAGCCCCTCGCCGGCTGCGCAGCGCACTGAGAGCCCCTCGCCGGCTGCGCGGCGCACTGAGACCATTCAGGTATGACCTAAATAAAATCCTTTATGATTATACAGTAGAAGTGAGAAATAGATTTAAGGGCCTAGATCTGATAGATAGAGTGCCTGATGAACTATGGATGAAGGTTTGTGACACTGTACAAGAGACAGGAATCAAGACCATCCTCAAGATAAAGAAATGCAAAAAAGCAAAATGACTGTCTGAGGAAGCCTTACAAATAGCTGTGAAAAGAACAGAAGCGAAAAACAAAGGAGAAAAGGAAAGCTATACCCATTTGAATGCAGAGTTCCAAAGAATAGGAAGGAGAGATAAGAAAGCCTTCCTCAGCGATCAGTGCAAAGAAATAGAGGAAAACAACAGAATGGGGAAGGCCAGATATCTTTTCATGAAAATTAGAGATACCAAGGGAACATTTCATGCAAAGATGGGCTCAATAAAGGACAGCAATGGTATGGACCTAACAGAAGCAGAAGATATAAGAAGAGGTGGCAAGAATACACAGAAGAACTGTACACAAAAGATCTTCACAACCCAGATAATATGATGGTGTGATCACTGACCTAGAGCCAGACATCCTGGAATGTGAAGTCAAGTGGGCCTTAGGAAGCATCACTACAAACAAAGCTAGTGGAGATGATGGAATTCCAGTTGAGCCATTTCAAATTCTAAAAGATGATGCTGTGAAAGTGTGGCACTCAATATGTCAGCAAATTTGGAAAACTCAGCAGTGGACACAGGACTGGAAAAGGTCAGTTTTCGTTCCAATCCCAAAGAAAGGCAATGCCAAAGAATCAAACTACCGTACAATTGCACTCATATCACATGCTAGCAAAGTAATGCTGAAAATTCTCCAAGCCAGGATTCAACAATACATGAACCATGAACTTCCAGATGTTCACGCTGGTTTTAGAAAAGGCAGAGGAACCAGAGATCAAATTGCCAACATCCGCTGGATCATGGAAAAAGCAAGAGAGTTCCAGAAAAACATCTATTTCTGCTTTATTGACTATGCCAAAGCCTTTGACTCTGTGGATCACTGTGGAAAATTCCGAAAGAGTTGGGGATACCAGACCACCTGACCTGCCTCTTGAGAATCTTGTATGCAGGTCAGGAAGCAACAGTTAGAACTGGACATGGAACCACAGACTGGTTCCAAATAGGAAAAGGAGTACGTCAAGCCTGTATATTGTCACCCTGCTTATTTAACTTATATGCAGAGTACATCATGAGAAATGCTGGGCTGGATGAAGCACAAGCTGGAATCAAGATTGCGGGGAGAAATATCAATAATCTCAGATATGCAGATGACACCACCCTTATGGCAGAAAGTAAAGAGGAACTAAGGAGCCTCTTGATGAAAGTGAAAGTGGAGAGTGAAAAAGTTGGCTTAAAGCTCAGCATTCAGAAAATGAAGATCATGGCCTCCAATCCCATCACTTCATGGGAAATAGATGGGGAAACAGTAGAAACAGCGTTAGACTTTAGTTTTCTGGGCTCCAAAATCACTGCTGTTAGTGATTGTGCCATGAAATTAAAAGATGCTTACTCATTGGAAGGAAAGTTATGACCAATCTAGACAGCATATTAAGAAGCAGAGACATTACTTTGCCAACAAAGGTTCATCTAGTCAAGTCTATGGTTTTTCCAGTAGTCTTGTATGAATGTGAGATTTGGACTATCAAGAAAGCTGAGCCCCAAAGAAGTGATGCTTTTGAACTGTGGTGTTAGAGAAGACTCTTGAGAGTCCCTTGGACTGCCAGGAGATCCAACCAGTCCATCCTAAAGGAGATCAGTCGTGGGTGTTCGTTGGCAGAACTGATGTTGAAGCTGAAACCCTAATACTATGGCCACCTGATGTTTAGAGCTCATTCATTTGAAAAGACCCTGATGCTGGGAAATATTGAGGGCAGAAAGAGAAGGGGATGACAGAGGATGCAATGGTTGGATGGCATCACCAACTCAATGAACATGAATTTGGGTAAACTCTAGGAGTTGGTGATGGACAGGGAGGCTTGGAGTGTTGTTGTTCATGGGATCGCAAAGAGTAGGACACAACTGAGTGACTTAACTGAACTGAAGCATAAGAAACCATGCTTAACATTATTAATTATTAGGTAAGTGAAAAGTAAAATCACAGTAAGAAACCACTTCACAAATATAAGGATAGCTAGAATCTAAAGTCAGATAATAACAAAAATTGGTGAGTTTTGGAAAAATTGGAACACTCTTACTCTGAGGATAGAGATATAAAATGAAGCCATTTTGTAAATCAGTCTGACAATCTCTCAAAAGGTTAAATATAGAGTTATCACATAATCTAGCTTTCTCCTCCTCAGTATATTCCCAAAAGAAGTGAAAATATGTTCACTCAAGAATCTGTACACAGATGCACATAGCAGCATTATTTATATTAGTCAAAACGTGGAAATGACCCAAATGTCTGTTAAGTGATGAATGGATAAATAAAATGTGGTCTATCAACAAATGGAATACTATTTTGCAAAATAAAGTAATAAAGTACTGATATATGATACAGTGTGGGTGGACCTGAAAACATTATGCTCAGTAAAAGAAGCCAGTAACAGATGACTTCACATGATACGATTCCATTATATGAATAAGCAGAATAGTCAAAACTAAAGAGATCGAAAATAGATGAGTAATTATCTAAGTCTGTTGGGGAGAAAAGGGGGTATCTGTTGAAGGGTGCAGGCTTCTTTTTGGCATGGTAGAATTATAAAAAAATTTAAAATATACTTGAAAACAATTGTGTGGGACACACACACAGACACAGACACACACATTTCATGTTCGAAATATCATCCACAGCTCTACTCAGTCCTCACAATAACTACCACTTTTCAAAGTCTCCATCCTGAGCTTTTCCCCAGATTTTAGACATGTGTGTCTAGCTGCCCATTTGATGTCTCCACTCATTGCTTTCTGAAACATCTCAGAACCTTAATAGCACCAAAACAAAACTTCTGATGAGCCTACTGACAACTGTCACATCCAAGTTGAGGAAGGATATAGTCCTTCAACTGCCAGAATCAAAAACCATGGAGTCATCCTTAACCTTTCCCCTTTTCTCCCTCACCTACAGCATCCAAAAATCTACTTGGCTCTTCATTAAAAATGTACCTAGAACCCCAATTTGTCTCCCATCTCCATGGCCACAGTTCTGGTCCTTCAACACTCATTTGGACAACAGCAGTAATCTCCTCCTGGACTCCTTGCCTCCTTTCTTAACTCCAAAGTCTTTTGTCCCCAGCCTGATGGAGCCTACTAAAAACTGGTTAGCACCACCTACTTCCTTTTATCCAAACCTCTCATTACCTCCAGAAATGATGCCAGACTTCTTAGATAGCCTCATTGCAGGCCTGATTACTGGTCCTCGGGTCTTTGTTCTTAACATAAAGATGGAGGCCTGCTGTATGTACCCCTGTTCCCACCTTAGTCACATCTCCAAACATCTGCATATGCTGGTATCTGTTCCTGGGATAACCTTCCACACCAGTTTACACTGGTTGTCAGGAATGGAAATACCTCTATGTTACCCCTGTCCTGCCCCTAGGACCGAGGGCTTGGGGACATCCTCAGGACCCCCACATCCAAGCACCAAGAATAAACAAAGGGAAGAGTCTGAATACACCCCAACACCCAGACACTTTAACAGCAGTCTCCTTACCACTGAGGGATGCAGACACCCTCTCCTGCCTTGTGTGGGATCCCTAAGTACTTCTAAAACCTCCAGAACTTGTGGGAAAAGGAAGGTATCTATAGCTGGGCTCCAGGTATGTAGGAATCTCCTGTATCCCCACCCACGCTTGGGACCTGGTGACCCCCGCTTAACTTCTGTCTGAGCTGCCTCGCAGCAGATCTATGCTCTTGAACACAGACTCTAGTTCTCTGTGTCTCACCGTCCCCAGAACCCACATTCCAGCCTACTCCGCCTCCAGACATTTTTGGGTATCTTCTGAATGACGCGTTAGACAGTAAAGACTCTGCCTGTGATGTGGAAGACCCGGGTTCAATCCGTGGAACAGGAAGATTCCCTGAAGAAGGACATGGCAACTCACTCCAGGATTCTTGCCTCCAGAATTCCATGGACAGAGAAGCATGGCTGGCTTACAGTTCATGGGGTCACAAAGAATTGGACAGGACTGAGCGACTAACAAACGTTAACATATAACGTGTCCACCAGCCTCCAAGGCCTCAGAAAGAAGGAACCACCTTTCTGCCCATGAACCCTGATTTCCTGAGTCTTCCCACCTCAGTCTGACCTCCAAACTTTTACACGTGCCAGGGCCTCCGCCCTGACACTTTCCCACACGCCGCCGTCACACTGTTTGTCAGAAACAGGACCCCACCTACGGCCGCCCCGCTGCCTCAGAGGCTGGGCCTGGGCTGCAGGCCCGTGAGCGGTGCCGGGCACCGTGGGCTCTAGAGTCTGGCGGAGCGTTTACCTGCGGTGTGTCCCACTGCGCGGCCACTGCCTCTGCAGTCGGCGGGCACAGTATGGCTGGAGCGGCCTGAGAGGAGGGGCGCTGGGCACTGGGATCCGTATTCCGGCCTGGTCCGGTCGCCTCCAGTGGTGTCGCCAGCTTCCGTCCTGTCTTTGTGGCTGGAAAAGGAGAGAGGCCCCTCCACTGGAGCTTTCTCAGACTCATCACCCCGTCCTGAACCAGCACCTCGTGAGACCAGACCCAGAGAGGGCTAAATGGCCACGTATAGAAGGCTGGAAGTCCCTGGTGGACAGGTTTGCTTGTTTGTGTTATATATATTTCTTTAAGAAATTGAAGTGTAGTTGATTTACAATGTTGTGTTAATTTCAGAGGTACTGCAAAATGATTCAGTTTTATATATACATATGTTTTGTTTCAGTTTCTTTTCCTTTATCAGTTCAGTTCAGTCGCTCAGTCGTGTCCGACTCTTTGCGACCCCATGAATCACAGCACGCCAGGCCTCCCTGTCCATCACCAACTCCCAGAGTTCACTGAGACTAATGTCCATCGAGTCAGTGATGCCATCCAGCCATTTCATCCTCTGTCGTCCCCTTCTCCTCCTGCCCTCAATCCCTCCCAGCATCAGAGTCTTCTCCAATGAGTCAACTCTTCGCATGAGGTGGCCAAAGTACTGGAGTTTTAGCTTTAGCATCATTCCTTCCAAAGAAATTCCAGGGCTTATCTCCTTCAGAACAGACTGGTTGGATCTCCTTGCAGTCCAAGGGACTCTCAAGAGTCTTCTCCAATACCACAGTTCAAAAGCATCAATTCTTCGGCGCTCAGCCTTCTTCACAGTCCAACTCTCACATCCATACATGACCACTGGAAAAACCATAGCCTTGACATAGACTTGACTTTTCCTTTATAGGTTATTATAAAACCTTGTGTATAGTTCTTATGCTGTGCAGTAGGTCCTTGTTGGTTATCTATTTTATATACAGATATGTATGTTGATCAACATTTAGCATGTTGATCCTAGACTCCTAATATACCCTCCCCTCCAGAAACCATCAATCTTTGTGACTGAGCTGGTAAAGAATGCAGGAGACCTGGGTTCCATCCCTGGGTTGGGAAGATCCCCTGGAGAAGGGAGCGGCTACCCACTGCAGTATTCTGGTCTGGAGAACACCTTGGACTTGTATAGTCCATGGGGTTGCAAGGACTCGGACACGACTAAGGGACTTTGACTTTCACTTCCATAACTATCAGTTTATTTTTCTATGTCTGTGGGTCTATTTCTGATTTGTATGTAAATTCATTTGTATCATTTCTTTTCTTTTTTAGATTTCACATATAGGTGGTATTGTATAATGTTTGTCTGTTTTACTTCACTTAGTATGACAGTCTCTAGGTCCATCCATGTTATTGCACATGGCATTATTACATTCCTTTTTTAAGGCTGAGTAATATTCCATTGTATATATTACCACATCTTCTTTAGCCATTCCTCTGTAGATGGACATTTAAGTTACTTCCATGTCTTGGCTTTTATAAATAATGCTGTATGGACATTGAGGTGCATGTATCTTTGAAATTATGCTTTTCTCCAGATGTGTGGAGAAGGCAATGGCACCCCACTCCAGTACTCTTGCCTGGAATGTCCTATGGACAGAGGAGCCTGGTGGGCTGCAGTCCATGGGATTGCTAAGAATCAGACTGAGCGACTTCACTTTCAATTTTCACTTTCATGCATTGGAGAAGGAAATGGCAACCCACTCCAGTCTTCTTGCCTGGAGAATGCCAGGGACGGGGGAGCCTGGTGGACTGCTGTCTGTGGGGTTACAAAGAGTCGGACATGGCTGAAGCGACTTAGCAGCAGCAGCAGCCAGCAGCCAGATGTGTGTCCAGAAGTGGGATTTCTGGATCATATGGTAGCTCTACTTTTAGGTTTTTAAGAACTCTTGGACAGTTTTGATCCTAAATGGATATTGAGGAAACTTTTAGCCTTCTGAAACCAGTTTTCCAGCTCTTATCACTGACTATTATTTCTGTAATTAATTTTGACAGTGTTAATGAACTATTGAACTGAGTGACAGAGTTTCAGCATATAAAGCACATAAGATTGTTTTATTTGGGTTACATCTAGAATGCTTTTGTCTGTCCTTGAATGTAAATTTTTAGAGCATAACAATAAATCCGAAGGATATGTCTCATTTACATTATTGACGTTGTTACACTGATTAGATATGTTGGTAACTAATCAAACACCTGTCATTGATTATAGATGCCTTCAGGAAGGCCAACAGTTCTTCAGTTTTAAGATTGTCCAAATGCCAAGGTTGAAGCTAGAGTCAGATGATTTTGGCAGAATTCTGGGGAGAAATTGACAGAGTGCTGTGCATAGAGGGGAACTCAAGAAAAATTCACATTTTGACTAGTTGAGGATATTAATTATTATTTAAAAAGCATTAAATTGTGTGTATGTGTGTTTAAAAAGAATGTATGGGGTCTCAGGGATACATAACCTGTATCAGCAACTACTAAAGTTAAGAGAAACAGACTGACTTCCTTACCCCTGTCTTGATTAGAGAAGGCTTGTTTTAGTTTCCCTCTGAAGTTCATTGAAAAGTGCTGCTTGGAAACTTCTGTAATTGATTTAACATTTTGCAATTAGGATACTTGACACACTTGTCATTTCATGTGGAAAAAAAAAATAGACATTAGAAAAAATGAAATGTGTTCTCATAAATGCCTTTCCAGGGTCACTCAATGGTAAATGAAAAGTTGCTCTGCATTAGTAAAATACATTTTCATTTATAAGATGCCAGAAATGATTCGTTCTTGTTTTCAGTTTCTGAGTCATCTATATGTAACAATCCTGCAGCTTTCCAGAGAAATGAATTATAGTCTTTTGACAATATAAGTTTTGTCTGCTGCTCCTAAGTCACTTCAGTCATGTCCGACTCTGTGCAACCCCATAGACAGCAACCCACCAGGGATCCCTCTGCCATCCCTGGGATTCTCCAGGCAAGAACACTAGAGTGGGTTGCCATTTCCTCCTCCATTGCGTAAAAGTGAAAAGTGAAAGTGAAGTCGTTCAGTCGTGGCCGACACGTAGCGACCCCATGGACTGCAGCCTACCAGGCTCCTCCACCCATGGGATTTTCTAGGCAAGAGTACTGGAGTGGCTTGCCATTGCCTTCTCTAAATTTTGTCTAGAGAACCTTTATAGTATTGTTGCAGAACTTGAGAGACAAAAATCTCAGAGACACACATGTAGAAACTTATCAAAATTCTAAAGGCTTTTTCCAAATCCTTAGGATAAAATCTGCTAATCTGTTGCTGTCCAGAATGTAGTCAAGATAAAACGAACAGCATTTTTTTTTGTTGCTTGTTTTTTACTTTGGTCTGCTGCAAATGTGTTTAGTGAGTGACAACTGATGTGCTCAGTAATAGAACAAAAAATCATGATTACTTATGGAAATGTTTGCTCCCAGGCATTGTGGGGCTAGCAGGGTCCTACTGCCAAGATTACTTTCCTTAAGGACCTAAGTACTAAAAAAAAAAAAAATGGTGCAGATACATTAATCAAAAAGAAAAGTTTTTAAAGAGTTTGTTTTTGAGTTTTATTGTCACTGTTCTTAGTGAATTGATAATCTTAATTGGATATATTTGGAATTGATCCAAATTCTTATTTGGAGATTGAATTGTTCTAGTGATTAAACAAAGTAACTGAGGTCACCACCCTATTCAATAAGATATTTTTGGCGTGTAATTAATTATAATCTCATTGTAAATCCTTTTGATTTAAAGATTAATGTTGATTCTTTGCTTCCATTATGCTATTCATTTGGTTTTTTAATTAAACTTAAGGCACACAACAGATCATTGTGGAACTTCTTCAAGATGTTGATCCTACTCATTTAAAAAATCTGTTTTATTTTTGGTCAAAAGCAATGAATTTGGCATAGCTATATTGATTCTGTTATATTGCAGAAGAAAGATACATAGGGATTATTTTATAGCAGTTCATTTATAAATGTTAGTTTTATTATTTCAGTTTTTAAGGTATGATCAATTTCTTTAGATTTTTCTCCAAGGTTTTATGAATTTTTTATTCATTTTCTTGACCATGCTTTCTTTTTCCACACACACACACTATTTAAAAACTATGTTAATAAGAATGGGAAACTTCATAATTCCTCAGGCTCAGATTGAGTACCCATGGGAAACATTTCCATGGTGTTTCCAACCAAATGAATGATTTTACATATTTTCTTATACACAGTTACTGTTCTATTTAATAGCTATGACTCATAGTCAAGTATAATTTTTGTCATGAATACCTAGAGGGATAATGTTATATATCAACAACTTAGGACAGGATGTTGTTTTGTTGTATATGGGTATTATAGATTTTAACATTTTATGTATACGCTAAATGTAGAAGTATTCTTGCCTTGAGAACCCCATGAACAGTATGAAAAGACAAAATGATAGGATACTGAAAGAGAAACTCCCCAGGTCAGTAGGGGCCCAATATGCTACTGGAAATCAGTGGAGAAATAACTCCAGAAAGAATGAAAGGATGGAACCAAAACAAAAAGAATACCCAGCTGTGGATGTGTCTGGTGATAGAAGCAAAGTACGATGCTGTAAAGAGCAGTATTGCATAGGAACCTGGAATGTCAGGTCCATGAATCAAGGCAAATTGGAAGTGGTCAAACAAGAGATGGCAAGAGTAAATGTTGACATTCTAGGAATTAGCGAACTAAAATGGACTAGAATGGGTGAATTTAACTCGGATGACAATTATATCTACTACTGTGGGCAGGAATCCCTCAGAAGAAATGGAGTGGCCATCATGGTCAACAAAAGAGTCCGAAATGCAGTACTTGGATGCAATCTGAAAAACGATAGAATGATCTCTGTTCATTTCCAAGGCAAACCATTCAATGTCACAGTAATCCAAATCTATGCCCCAACCAGTAACGCCGAAGAAGCTGAAGTTGAAAGGTTCTATGAAGACCTACAAGACCTTTTAGAACTAACACCCAAAAAAGATGTCCTTTTCATTATAGGGGACTGGAATGCAAAAGTAGGAAGTCAAGAAACACCTGGAGTAACAGGCAAATTTGGCCTTGGAATACGGAATGAAGCAGGGCAAAGACTAATAGAGTTTTGCCAAGAAAATGCACTGATCATAGCAAATACCCTCTTCCAACAACACAAGAGAAGACTCTATACATGGACATCACCAGATGGTCAACACCGAAATCAGATCGATTATATTCTTTGCAGCCAAAGATGGAGAAGCTCTATATACAATCAGCAAAAACAAGACCAGGAGCTGACTGTGGCTTGGACCATGAACTCCTTATTGCCAAATTCAGACTGAAATTGAAGAAAGTAGGGAAAACTACTAGACCATTCAGGTATGACCTAAATCAAATCCCTTATGATTATACAGTGGAGGTGAGAAATAGATTTAAAGGCCTAGATCTGATAGATAGAGTGCCTGATGAACTATGGAATGAGGTTCGTGACATTGTACGGGAGACAGGGATCAAGACCATCCCCATGGAAAAGAAATGCAAAAAAGCAAAATGGCTGTCTGGGGAGGCCTTACAAATAGCTGTGAAAAGAAGAGAAGCGAAAAGCAAAGGAGAAAAGGAAAGATATAAACATCTGAATGCAGAGTTCCAAAGAATAGCAAGAAGAGATAAGAAAGCCTTCTTCAGTGATCAATGCAAAGAAATAGAGGAAAACAACAGAATGGGAAAGACTAGGGATCTCTTCAAGAAAATCAGAGATACCAAAGGAACATTTCATGCAAAGATGGGCACAATAAAGGACAGAGATGGTGTGGACCTAACAGAAGCAGAAGATATTAAGAAGAGGTGGCAAGAATACACAGAAGAACTGTACAAAAAAGAGCTTCACGACCCAGATAATCATGATGATGTGATCACTGACCTAGAGCCAGACATCTTGGAATGTGAAGTCAAATGGGCCTTAGAAAGCATCACTACGAACAAAGCTAGTGGAGGTGATGGAATTCCAGTGGAGCTATTCCAAGTCCTGAATGATGATGCTGTGAAAGTACTACACTCAATATGCCAGCAAATTTGGAAAACTCAGCAGTGGCCACAAGATTGGAAAAGGTCAGTTTTCATCCCAATCCCAAAGAAAGGCAATGCCAAGGAGTGCTCAAACTACCGAACAATTGCACTCATCTCACACGCTAGTAAAGTAATGCTCAAAATTCTCCAAGCCAGGCTTCAGCAATATGTGAACCGTGAACTTCCTGATGTTCAAGCTGGTTTTAGAAAAGGCAGAGGAACCAGAGATCAAATTGCCAACATCTGCTGGATCATGGAAAAAGCAAGAGAATTCCAGAAAAACATCTATTTCTGCTTTATTGACTATGCCAAAGCCTTTGACTGTGTGGATCACAATAAACTATGGAAAATTCTGAAAGAGATGGGAATACCAGACCACCTGATCTGCCTCTTGAGAAATCTGTATGCAGGTCAGGAAGCAACAGTTAGAACTGGTCACGGAACAACAGACTGGTTCCAAATAGGAAAAGGAGTACGTCAAGGCTGCATATTGTCACCATGTTTATTTAACTTATATGCAGAGTACATCATGAGAAATGCTGGACTGGAAGAAACACAAGTTGGAATCAAGATTGCCGGGAGAAATATCAATAACCTCAGATATGCAGATGACACGACTCTTATGGCAGAAAGTGAAGAGGGGCTAAAAAGCCTCTTGATGAAAGTGAAAGTGGAGAGTGAAAAGGTTGGCTTAAAGCTCAACATTCAGAAAACGAAGATCATGGCATCTGGTCCCATCACTACATGGGAAATAGATGGGGAAACAGTGGAAACAGTGTCAGACTTTGTTTTTCTGGGCTCCAAAATCACTGCAGATGGTGACTGCAGCCATGAAATTAAAAGACGCTTGCTCCTTGGAAGGAAAGTTATGACCAACCTAGATAGCGTATTCAAAAGCAGAGACATCACTTTGCCAACAAAGGTTCGCCTAGTCAAGGCTATGGTCTTTCCTGTGGTCATGTATGGATGTGAGAGCTGGACTGTGAAGAAGGCTGAGTGCCGAAGAATTGATGCTTTTGAACTGTGGTGTTGGAGAAGACTCTTGAGAGTCCCTTGGACTGCGAGAAGATCCAACCAGTCCATTCTGAAGGAGATCAATCCTGGAATGTCTTTAGAAGGAATGATGCTAAAGCTGAAACTCCAGTATTTTGGCCACCTCATGCGAAGAGTTGACTCATTGGAGAAGACTCTGATGCTGGGAGGGATTGAGGGCAGGAGGAGAAGGGGACGACAGAGGATGAGATGGCTGGATGGCATCACTGACTCGATGGATGCGAGTCTGAGTGACCTCCGGGAGCTGGTGATGGACAGGGAGGCCTGGCGTGCTGCGGTTCATGGGGTCACAAAGAGTCGGACACGACTGAGCGACTGATCTGATCTGATCTGATCTGAAATGTAGAAATCTTATAACAATACTCATTTAATGTTTTCGTGTATAAAAATGAATTAAAAATGACATTTAAGTAAATCATTCATTTATCCTTAGAAATAGAAATCATATAGATAACATGCAAGAAAGATGCTAGTTTTCTGAAACATAAGGTACTGTGTCACATACAATTGACAAATAATAACTTAATTCTATAAAGCTAAAAATGACTTAGAGGTTATTTCATTAGCATGTAGTCATATTTAGCCCCTGGCCTGCCTTGGATGGAATGGATATTAAGTTGTGCTCATGGTGAAATTGAAGGCACTAATAGTTGAAAGACCGTAACAATCACTTGACCTTTCCCTCTTGGAATGGGCTGTTTGATTTCCACCAATACAGTGAATGTGAGAGACAAAGTTAGGTCAAGAAACTAAGGGAGATGTGCCAAACAACTGAATAGGAAGACAAAAAGTAAAATCTGGCAATTATTCTAGCTTTGGAGTCAGTTGCACTAGCACTGAATTTTATGAGCTAGGGGTTTGACCAGAAGGACTTTGACCCAGGAAACTGGAGGAGCTTCTAATCCTAATTCTCAGCTAACAAATTCACTACTCCTGGAGATTAAAGCAGAAGTGTAAGAGTTAACCTTGCCTCCAAATCCAGACAGAATCCCAAACTATTTTCTGTTCCTCACAGGGGGCCTGGGTTGAGACTAAATGTGTAATTAAATTAATCATGTGTAGATTATTACAGAGATAATAGCATTTATCAGATGATTCATGAAGGTGAATCTTAAATGTGGAATGTTTTGCAGTGAGAAAGATAGCATAATTCCAAGCCTACTGTAAACTGGTTAATTGGCAGCCTATTTAAACTCTGAAAGTGGGAGGTAGTGCCCTCTTTAGGTGAGGCCTTGAAGTGTTTGCTCATGTGATGAGGGTCTTCGGAGTCTTGGAGGACTCCTCTGTAACCTGTCTGTCTACCTTAGGATCCTTAAGATCACACAAATTCTTTAGCTGTTGATTATATAAAATAAATCTACATTCCTAACACAGTGAGAGCTCCAGAACCATCTAAATGGAATATGCTGCTGCTACTGCTAAGTCACGTCAGTTGTGTCTGACTCTGCGCAACCCCATAGACAGCAGCCCACCAGGCGCCTCTGTCCCTGGGATTCTCCTGGCAAGAATACTAGAGTGGGTTGCCATTTCCTTCTCCAGTGCAAGAAAGTGAAAAGTGAAAGTGAAGTCGTTTCCGAGTCTTCTTGTGGACTTTATCCTACCAGGCTTCTCTGTCCATGGGATTTCCCAGACAAGAATACTGGAGTGGGGTACCATTGCCTTCTAATGGAATATGAAACCCCCACATTCAAATCTCTGCGTCTGTTACTTTTGCCCCACGTAAATTTTTCAAACTGGTGCCTCAGTTGGGAGCTAGATTTTCAACATAGTGTTAGAGCTCAGAACTAATCTTATAATTAACTCTCTTCCATATGAAATCTTTCATTTCAAGGGTATATCCAAAATAAGATTAAAGAGAGGTACTTCACTATGTCCATTTTAGTTCAACAACTGTTTCTATTCAGCAAGTTTCTGACATCTTAAATAAGATATTAAAACCAATAGCTTGATGACTTGTTTCTAAACCAATTATCTGGTAGTCTACTGCCATATCTCTTTGTTATACATGAAGATTGCCACAGTGTTCACCAGGGTCTCAGTTTTAATGACAACTTCAGGGGGAATAGTGTTACATTCACCACATAGGCATTTTCTCTGGTCCCCAATGTTTTGAAGTTACTTGAGTATTTCTGGAATATTGAATGTGGCCCAGAGAAATCTGTTTTGCCAAATATCTAGTTATTGAACAGAAGTCTGATCTTCTAGTTAAAATGGAATTACCTATTTCCATATTACATAATCTTATGTTAATTCAGATTAACCAGAATACATCATCGATCTTTCTAAGATACTCTTCCTTGATCAAAAAATCAGGATATTTTCTACTGACAGTACTCACATAAGGAAACTCTTAATCCACCACAATTTGTTCTAAGGAATGGCTAACATCCCTTGTTTAATCAGACATTTGATGATAATTAAGTAAAAAAAATGTAATATGAGGTAAGGTGTAAGTAGAATCATGGACCATGACCTCAGCTAATGCTGACCTATAGAAACCATCGAGTTGGGACTTTAATTCTGAATTTACTTACGTCTAAAGCTGAGCGCCGAAAAATTGGTGCTTTTGAACTATGGTGCTGGAGAAGACTCTTGAGAGTCCCTTGGACTGCAAGGAGATCCAACCAGTCCATTCTGAAGGAGATCAGCCCTGGGATTTCTTTGGAAGGAATGATGCTAAAGCTGAAACTCCAATATTTTGGCCACCTCATGTGAAGAGTTGACTCATTGGAAAAGACCCTGATGCTGGGAGGGATTGGGGGCAGGAGAAGAAGGGGACAACAGAGGATGAGATGGCTGGATGGCATCACTGACTCATTGGACGTGAATTTAAGTGAACTCCAGGAGTTGGTGATGGACAGGGAAGCCTGGCGTGCTGCGATTCATGGGGTCGCAAAGAGTCAGACACGACTGAACGACTGAACTGAACTGAAACTTACATATGGAAAATATATCATTTTCACTATTTTCTCTAGTAGTTGACAAAGTCAATTAATTATAATGATGAAACTTGATTCACCAAATCTATTTATCCTAGGTTTTTGAAAAGCATTTTACCAGGGATAGAGATAATTAACCTCATTATTCCATAATCCATCTATCTACCCATAAACACCTGCATACCTACATAATGTAAGACATTTGAGGAAGGCCTGTAGTGTTACATACTCTGTACCATGATCTGGAAATGTGTGAGGTGATATGTCATTGTGATTTCGGTTTACATTTCCTTCAATAATTAGTGATATTGAGCACCTTTTCATGTACCTCTTGGCCACTTGGATGTCTTCTTTGGGAGAATGTCTATTATGGCACTTTGCCCATTGTGTTATTTGGTGTTTTACTGTTACTTTGTATGAATTCCTTGTATACTGTGACTATTAATCTCTTATTGGATATGTGGTTTGCAAATATTTTCTCCCATTCCACAGGTTGCCTTTCATATTGTTGATGGTTCAGTTCAGTTCAGTTCAGTCGCTCAGTCGTGTCTGACTCTTTGTGACCCCATGAATCGCAGCACACCAGGCCTCCCTGTCCATCACCAACTCCCGGAGTTCACCTAGACTCACGTCCATCAAGTCAGTGATGCCATCCAGCCATCTCATCCTCTGTCATCCCCTTCTCCTCCTGCCCCCAGTCCCTCCCAGAATCAGAGTCTTTTCCAATGAGTCAACTCTTTGCATAAGGTGGCCAAAGTACTGGAGTTTCAGCTTTAGCATCATTCCTTCCAAAGAAATCCCAGGGCTGATCTCCTTCAGAATGGACTGGTTGGATGTCCTTGCAGTCCAAGGGACTCTCAGGAGTCTTCTCCAACACCACAGTTCAAAAGCATCAACTCTTCGGCGCTCAGCCTTCTTCACAGTCCAGCTCTCACATCCATACATAACCATAGGAAAAACCACAGCCTTGACTAGACAAATCTTTGTTGGCAAAGTAATGTCTCTGCTTTTCAATATGCTATCTAGGTCAGTCATAACTTTTCTTCCAAGGAGTAAGTGTCTTTTAATTTCATGGCTGCAGTCACCATCTGCAGTGATTTTGGGGCCCCCAAAATAAAGTGTGACACTGTTTCCACTGTTTCCCCATCTATTTCCCATGAAGTGATGGGACCAGTTGCCATGATCTTTGTTTTCTGAATGTTGAGCTTCAAGCCAACTTTTTCACTCTCCACTTTCACTTTCATCTAGAGGCTTTTTAGTTTCTCTTCATTTTCTGCCATAAGGGTGGTGTCATCTGCATATCTGAGGTTATTGATATTTCCCCCAGCAATCTTGATTCCAGCTTGTGTTTCTTCCAGTCCAGCATTTCTCATGATGTACTCTGCATATACGTGAAATAAGCAGGGTGACAATATACAGCCTTGATGTACTCCTTTTCCTATTTGGAATCAGTCTGTTGTTCCATGTCCAGTTCTAACTGTTGCAGACACTATTTGATTCCTGCCTGCTTCCCCCAGCACCCAATTGTCTCCACTCTGTTCTTAGTACTGATTTGTAGAACCATGATGTTTGGTGAAAGCTGATGTTAAACTCACCATTGTATTCATTCCATCTTTCTGGTTTAGTTGTGGGTATTGGGCCTAGGTTGGTATGATCAGAATAAATATGTGGATTTTTTATTGGAATTCAATTAATGATGCTAGCTCTTCCATTACCATCCTCCATGATAAATAGTTTTTTGGGATAGGAAAACAACACAGGTGACATCTCACCAATAAATGGGCCAGATATCCTGGTATATTTAGTTAACCTATCATGAAGTTATGCAATAAAATGTACACTAGACATTCTGGAACTTACTTTTTAAAAAAACTTTTTAAAACAAACGAAGGGGCTTTCCTGCTGATCCAAGAGTTAAGAATCCACCTTGCAATGCAGGGACACTGGTTCAATCCCTGGTCTGGGAAGATCCCACATGGCTCAGGAAGGGCACCTGGGCCCATGAATCACAAATACTGAGCTGTGTGCTGCAACTATGGAAGGCCACATTCCCTAGAACCCTTGCTCTGCAACAAGAGAAGCCATAGCAATGAGATACCCATGCACTTCCACTCGAGAGTAACCTCCGCTCTCTGCAACTAGAAAAAGCTCGCACAAAGCAAGGCAGATCCAGTACAGGCAAAAATAAATATATAAATAAAATTTTAAAAAATGAAAGAAGATGGAAGTCAATTTGCCTTGTGATGCAAATTCTGCTGGCTTTCAGAGCTAGGTGATTTGGGATCTAGTCCTTTGGTGGCAGACTTAAAAGTTGTTAACACTAGAATGAGGTACAAACTCTTTGCTCCCCAGCAAGAATCTGGGAGTGGGAGCTTCTTTTCAACTGTAAGGCACTGTACCAGAGGTATTTTCTCCGTTACCAGATATGTGGGAACCACTCAAATAGTTTCTGGATTTCTCTGTAGGAAATTGATTTGTGTGTAGCTGTATACTTAGTTCATCCATGGAAGGAGGGGAATTCAGGAGGCTCCTATGTTGTCATCTTGGTGACATCCCAAGAAAGACTTAATATGAATAAAAATTCTCATTAATCCAGTTGAGAGGTTTTCTGAGGAGGAAAACCAGAAAAGGACTCAAGCAGTATGACATGGGTAGTTGAGTGGGTAAGTGAGAATTATAGTAAGACTCAACAGTCATTTAGAATGAAAAAGCCGTAAAAAAATTTTTTTTTCTTTTTTCTTTTTAAGAATAGACTACCCAATACTAGTACTTGTGATGATGACTGTTGCTTTTCAGGGTTAGAATTACAAATTCATTTAACCAAATTATCCCTGCCAGTAGTATGCAGGACTTGGAATTTAATGCCATTCCTTTTGGTGGGAACTGACACAATTTATCACATTTGGTAAGCTCTTCTGCAGCTGTGGGGGACAGCCTGAACAGCAGTGATCAGCCCTTCTGAGGTGGGCTGTCTGTGGAGGCCAGGACTGGGCTCATGATGCTTAGCACCTAATAAGACTTTTGGACAGTATCTGTGGTAGACACTGGGCGACATGGGAGTATCAGTGATAGAAACTCAATCATGGAAGAGACCATCCTGGAGAGGTTTAGTAGTAGATCGAAACAAATGCTAATGGTAATTGGGTAGATACAAAGTCAAACTCTAGGTGCTTGGTATATTGGCAGAGTTAAAAAGTATGCTAGAACAGAGCTTCTATAACTATCTTTGGTGAAGTACAGATTTTTTTAATTCTGTCTTGGACTGATGCTTTTGTAAAGTACAAAACAAATTACTAGAAAATTTAAACACAAATTTTCGTTAAAAATTATATTAAACTTTCAAATGGCTATGCTATGCTAAGTCACTTCAGTCGTGTCTGACTCTGCGTGACCCCATAGACGGCAGCCCACCAGGCTTCCCCGTCCCTGGGATTCTCCAGGCAAGAACACTGGAGTGGGTTGCCATTTCCTTCTCCAATGCATGAAAGTGAAAAGTGAAAGTGAAGTCGCTCAGTCATGTCTGACTCTTAGCGACCCCATGGACTGCAACCTATCGGGCTCCTCCGTCCGTGGGATTCTCCAGGCAAGAATACTGGAGTCGGGTGCCATTGCCTTCTCTGTCAAATGGCTGTAACAGTATCAAAATGTCAACAGTCTCAGTTTATATATAATTATGTATATATATATATATATGCCTTAAGAACCATCACAACAAACAAAGCTAGTGGAGGTGATGGAATTCCAGTTGAGCTATTTCAAATCCTAAAAGATGATGCTGTGAAAGTGCTGCACTCAATATGTCAGCAAATTTGGAAACACAGCAGTGGTTACAGGATTGAAAAGGTCAGTTTTCATTCCAATCTGAAAGAAAGGCAATGCCAAAGAATGCTCAAACTACGGCACAATTGCACTCATCTCACACACTAGCAAAGTAATGCTCAAAATTCTCCAAGCCAGGCTTTAGCAATACATGAACCATGAACTTCCAGATTTTCAAGCTGGTTTTAGAAAAGGCAGAGGAACAAGAGATCAAATTGCCAATATCCACTGGATCATGGAAAAAGTAAGAGAGTTCCAGAGAAACATCTATTTCTGCTTTATTGATTATGCCAAAGCCTTTGACTGTGTGGATCACAATAAACTGTGGAAAATTCTCAAAGAGATGGGAATACCAGACCACCTGACCTGCCTCTTGAGAAATTTGTATGCAGGTCAAGAAGCAACAGTTAGAACTGGACATGGAAAAACAGACTGGTTCCAAATAGGAAAAGGAGTACGTCAAGCCTGTATATTGTCACCCTGCTTATTTAACTTATATGCAGAGTACATCATGAGAAACGCTGGGCTGGATGAAGCACAAGCTGGAATCAAGATTGCTGGGGGAAATATCAATAATCTCAGATATGCAGATGACACCACCCTTATGGCAGAAAGTGAAGAGGAACTAAAAAGCCTTTTGATGAAAGTGAATGAGGAGAGTGAAAAAGTTGGCTTGAAGCTCAACATTCAGAAAATGAAGATCATGGCATATGGTCCCATCACTTCATGGGAAATAGATGGGGAAACAGTGGAAACAGTGTCAGACTTTATTTTTGGGGGCTCCAAAATCACTGCAGATGGTGATTGCAGCCATGAAATTAAAAGATGCTTACTCCTTGGAAGGAAAGTTATGACCAACCTAGATAGCATATTGAAAAGCAGAGACATTACTTTGCCAACAAAGGTCTGTCTAGTCAAGGCTATGGTTTTTCCAGTGGTCATGTATAGATGTGAGAGTTGGATTGAGAAGAAAGCTGAGCGCCGAAGAATTGATGCTTTTGAACTGTGGTGTTGGAGAAGACTGGAGAGTCCTTTGGCTTGCAAGGAGATCCAACCAGTCAATTCTAAAGGAGATCAGTCCTGGGTGTTCATTGGAAGGACTGATGCTAAAGCTGAAACTCCAAAAGTTTGGCCACCTCATGCAAAGAGCTGACTCATTGAAAAAGACCCTGATGCTGGGAGGGATTGGGGGTAGGAGGAGAAGGGGACGACAGAGGATGAGATGGCTGGATGGCATCACTGACTCAATGGACATGAGTTTGAGTGAACTCTGGGAGTTGGTGATGGACAGGGAGGCCTGACATGCTGCGATTTACAGGGTCACAAAGAGTCAGACACGACTGAGTGACTGGACTAAGCTGAACTGAACTGAAAAGGAAATGATGACTTCACTTTTGACTTTTGAAATAGTTTAAGAAAAAATTTACTAAGTAAAAAGGCTGAGAAACCAATAATTAAAAATCTGTTATTTAAGGCTATCTTGCATGTGAAATGAGCACAATTGCATCGTAGGTGGAACATTCTTTAGCATTGACTTTCTTTGGGATTGGAATGAAAACTTACTTTTTCTAGTCTGGTGGCCACTGCTGAATTTTCCAAATTTCCTGATGTATTGAGTACAGCACTTTAATAGCATAATTTTTTAGGATTTGAAATAGCTCAACTGAAATTCCATCACCTTCACCTGCTTTATTTATAGTAATGCTTCCGAAGGCCTACTTGACTACACAGGCCAGGATGTCTGGCTCTAGGTTAGTGACCACACCATGGTGGTTATCCAAGTCATTAAGATCTTTTTTGTGTAGTTCTTTTGTGTATTCTTACCACCTCTTCTTAATCTCTTCTGCTTCTGTTAGCCCTTACTGTTTCTGTCCTTTATCATGCCCATCCTTGCATGAAATGATCCTTTTCTCTAGTTTTCTTGAAGAGATCTCTAGTCTTTACCATAATGTTGTTTTCCTCTATTTCATTTCATTGTTCACTTAAGAAGGCCTTCTTATCTCTTCTTGCTATTCTCTGGAACTCTGCATCAATTGGGTATCTTTCCCTTTCTCCCTTGCTTTCATTTCTCTTCTTTCCTTAGCTATTTGTAAAGGCTCCTCGTGACAACCCACTTTGCCTTCTGGCATTTCTTTTTCTTTGGAATGGTTTTGGTCATTGCTTCCTGTACAATGTTAGGAACCTCTGTCCACAGTTCTTCAGACAGTCTTTCTGCCAGATCTAATCCCTTGAATCTATTCATCACCTCTACTGTAAAATCATAAAGGATTTGATTTAGGTCATACTTGAATGGCATAGTGGCTTTCCCTACTTTTTTCAGTTTAAGCCAGAATTTTGCAATAAGGAGCTGTGGCAAACCTAGACAGCATATTAAAAAGTAGAGACATCACTTTGCCAACAAAAGTCTCAATAGTTAAGGCTATGGTTTTCCCAGTAGTCATGTCTGGATGTAAGAGTTGGATGATAAAGAAGCTTGAGTGCCAAATAACCGGTGTTTTCGAATTGTGACACTGGAGAAGACTCTTTGAGAGTCCCTTGGACTGCAAGGAAAATCAAACCAGTCAATCCTAAAGGAAATCAACTCAGAATGTTCATTCGAAGGACTGATGCTGAAGCTTCAGTACTCTGGCCACCTGATGTGAAGAGCCGACTCATTAGAAAAGACCCTAACGCTGGGAAAGATAGAGAGCAAGAAGAGCAGCAGGGCGTGATAGAGGATGAAATGGTTAGATGGCATCACTGACTCAATGGACATGAGTCTGAGAAAACTCCAGGAGATGGTGAAGGACAGGAAAGCCTGGCATGCTGTAGTCCATTGGATCGCAAAGAGTTGGAAATGACTTAGTAACTGAACAACAACTCTTGCTTGTAAAATAAAGGACTTGGGGCTTCCCTAGAGCCTAGTGGTAAAGAATCCACCTGCCAGTGCAGGAGATATGGATTTGATCCCTCGTCTGTGGAGATCTCACATGCTGCAGAGCAACTAAGCCCGTGCACCACAGCTATTGAGCTTGTGCTCTAGAGCCTGGGAACTGCAACTACTGAAGCCCTTGCTCCCTAGAGCCTGCACTCTGCAACAAGAGAAGCCACTGCAAGAAGAAGCCTGAACACCACAACTAGAGAGTAGCTCCTGTGCACCGCAACCAGAGAAAAGCCCAGGAAGCAATAAAGACCCTGCACAGCCAAAATAAACAAAGATAAAGGGCTTGATTGGTAAAGCTTTTACTAATAACACATTTGAATTTTGCTTGTAAATACGATCACTTATTTATTTTATAATCTGAAAGGGTAAAGGAGTCATTCCTGAACTTTGTCTGCATTTCTCTATAATGGTGGATCAAGAATACAAATGGATAATGAATGTTGAGACTGAAGATGTTGTAGTGGCAAAGTTTTGAGAGAGTCCTCGCTATGCTGAAGAGCTTGGACTTGATTCCATGTGAAATGGAAAACACAATTCAAGAATTTTAAATAGAATTGCAGGATCTGACTACACTGTTTATTTGTTCCTTTCATTTTTTATGTTTTGAAAAATTTCTTTTGTTGTTGGGCGGGGAATGGATAGGGAATGGGATGAGGAAAATGCCTCAGTATTCAAGGCAAGGAGGCCATGTGCTGATGTTAAAATACAGTCAAGAAACAGTTAAGACCTGAACTAAGACAGTAACCTTGGGATTAGAGAAAGAGAACAGATTTAGACTCTTGAAATCGTGTTACCAGCATTTATTGGTGAGTGATTTAGTAAGGTGGTAAGGGAGAGGCGGTATCCAGCAATTTCTAGTTTTCTGTTGTGGTCAAATGTAAGAGGTGATATGTTTCACAGGCATGGGAACACTGGAAAGGAATAAGGATGAGGAGGCGTGAGATTGATTACTGTTGATTCTGGAACTAATTATGAGTAATTGGCAAAGAGGTGCTTCTTTTGACTTTTGGGGTGTGGTAACGAGGAAAATCATAATTGTATAAACTGCTTTTAGCAAACTTCTTTGAGACATTTGGTCTACAAAAACGGCAACAATTTAAAACAGACACAAAGTTTTTTCTACAAAGCCTCTTTATGAAATAGACATGTTTCAAAATCAGAGAGGATTGGCAGGCTGGCTAGGATATTTGCATCAGATTCAACTGATACTAAAATTCAAAAGAGTAAAGAAAAAAACATTAAATCTATCAGTTTTCTCTAAAGTTTCAGTATTGGAATTAAAAAAATATACAGTTGGTATTTATTAACTGTGAATATTTTGGCTAATCAAAAATTTTCACTCTGTTTAAATAGGAATGTAAAAATTGAACGCTTTAAAACAAATAACAAAAGTGAATAGGGAGAAGTAGATTTGGGATCTATAATGACTTGAAGTTCTGTCTGTCCGTCCTAAGTCACTTCAATCATGTCTGACTGTGACCCCATGGACCATAGTCTGCCAGGCTCCTCTGTCCGTGGAATTTTCCAGGTAAGAATAGTGGAATAAGTTGCCATTTCCTTCTGCAGTGGGTCTTCCGGACCCAGAGATTGAAGCTGAGTCTCTTTTGCTCCTGCATTGGCAGGTGGGTTCTTTACCACTAGAAGCACCTGGGAAACCCACTCTGAAGAAGTTAGAATTATTAAATACATAGGAATATATATGTATATCTCCTATTGGTTCTTTTTCTCTGGAGAACCTTGACTCATAACAGGTCATTTAATAAAAAAAATGCTAAGGTCGGCCCTGAAAATTCTCCATTTTTGAAGAAAAATAAAGTAAGAAAGATACTCAGACCTTGGAAAACCTAAGCCTAGATTAAGCAGTGATTGATAATGCTTGACATTTATGAAGACCGTTTTGAATAGAAGAGGTTCCATTTCATTTGAACAAATTTAATGGCTAATATTTAAATATTTGTATAACTATTAAGGCTTCACATTTTCAAAGAAAAAAAAATTAATTGAACAGTTGTAGAAATATGTACCACCAGAGTTTCAATGGAAGTGTTGGTAGTATATACTTGTGCTGTCTGGTCATAACTTCACAGGTAGTTTGCCTAGCCTTGAGGGTCAATAAGCATTCTTAAATATGGGGAGAAGGAAGTGGGAGGTGTACATTTTAAAATCAGAGTGCAGAAATGACTGATCAGATAATTTCATTTGGAGCAATCAACCTCTACTTACTCTATTTTAGGACAGGAGTTTATACAGTAAAAACTTTAGTCTACTTCCCAAATAACCTAGGAGAATATTTTCAGTATTTGTGTAATCAAGATATTAATTGAAGTGACGACAGATTAAAAATAAATTATGCATCTATAAAAAGTAATTGGGTGAATAAATAATCATAAAATACTATGCAGTCATTAAAAATGATGCTTTTGATCTCTATGACAGTCAAGCACTTGATGGAGCAATGCTTTACTTACAGAGAAAAGAGGCAGAACAATATCGGCTTTAGTGGTGAGGATTGGTCCCCCAAGTCAAGCGTTTCTCTCCTCAGTTCAGTTCAGTTCAGTTGCTCAGTCGAGTCTGACTCTTTGCGACCCCATGAATCGCAGCACACCAGGCCTCCCTGTCCATCACCAACTCCCGGAGTTCATCCAGACTCATGTCCAATGAGTCAGTGATGCCATCTAGCCATCTCATCCTCTGTCGTCCCCTTCTCCTCCTGCTCCCAATCCCTCCCAGCATCAGAGTATTTTCCAATGAGTCAACTCTTTGCATGAGGTGGCCAAAGTACTGGAGTTTCAGCTTTAGCATCATTCCTTCCTAAGAAATCCCAGGGTTGATCTCCTTCAGAATGGACTGGTTGGATCTCCTTGCAGTCCAAGGGACTCTCAGGAGTCTTCTCCAACACCACAGTTCAAAAGCATCAATTCTTTGGCGCTCAACCTTCTTCACAGTCCAACTCTCACATCCGTATATGACTACTGGAAAAACCATAGCCTTGACTAGACGAACCTTTGTTGGCAAAGCAATGTCTCTCTGCTTTTGAATATGCTATCTAGGTTGGTCATACCTTTCCCTCCCAGGAGTAAGTGTCTTTTAATTTCATGGCTGCAGTCACCATCTGCAGTGATTTTGGAGCCCCCAAAATAAAGTCTGACATTGTTTCCACTGTTTCCCCATCTATTTCCCATGAAATGATGGGATTGGATGCCATGATCTTCGTTTTCTGAATGTTGAGCTTTAAGCCAACTTTTTCACTCTCCTCTTTCACTTTCATCAAGAGGCTTTTTAGTTCCTCTTCACTTTCTGCCATAAGGGTGGCGTCATCTGCATATCTGAGGTTATTGATATTTCTCCTGGCAATCTTGATTCCAGCTTGTGTTTCTTCCAGTCCAGTGTTTCTCATGATGTACTCTGCATGTAAGTTAAATAAGCAGGGTGACAATATACAGGCTTAATGTACTCCCTTTCCTATTTGGAACCAGTCTGTTGTTCCATGTCCAGTTCTAACTGTTGCTTCCTGACCTGCATACAGATTTCTCAAGAGGAAGGTCAGGTGGTCTGATATTCCCATCTCTTTCAGAATTTTCCACAGTTTATTGTGATCCACACAGTCAAAGGCTTTGGCATAGTCAATGAAGCAGAAATAGATGTTTTCCTGGAACTCTCTTGCTTTTTCCATGATCCAGCGGATGTTGGCAATTTGATCTCTGGTTCCTCTGCCTTTTCTGAAACCAGCTTGAACATCAGGAAGTTCATGGTTCACAAATTGCTGAAGCCTGGCTTGGAGAATTTTGAGCATTACTTTACTAACGTGTGAGATGAGCAGAATTGTGCGGTAGTTTGAGCATTCTTTGGCATTGCCTTTCTTTGGGATTGGAATGAAAATGGACCTTTTCCAGTCCTGTGGCCACTGCTGAGTTTTCCAAATTTGCTGGCATATTGAGTGCAGCACCTTCACAGCATCATCTTTCAGGATTTGGAATAGCTCAACTGGAATTTCATCACCCCCACTAGCTTTGTTCGTAGTGATGCTTTCTAAGGTGCACTTGACTTCACATTCCAGTATGTCTGGCTCTAGGTCAGTGATCACACCATCGTGATTATCTGGCTTGTGAAGATCTTTTTTGTACAGTTCTTCTGTGTATTCTTGCCACCTCTTCTTAATATCTTCTGCTTCTGTTAGGTCCATACCATTTCTGTCCTTTAAGCAGAACAAAGGAGCATACATTGAGCTTACAATAGGGAAAGCTATTTCCACTTAAGGGAATCTTCCTGGTACAGGCTATAAGGGTTTGTCATTTCTTAGTGAGGAAGTATTCCATGCCCAAAATCCATTCTTTTTTTAATTGTATTTCACTTTATTTTATTATTGAAATATAGTTGATGTACAGTGTTGTGTTAGTTTCAGGTGTACAGAGAAGTTATTTAGTTATACATATATCCAAGGTCCATTCTCATGTGGCCCAATGGAGTCAGTGTCTGCACACAAGGAGATTGCCTTTCCCAACATTAGATTACTCTGAGTGGTACTTTTTTGTTCAAATTTGGAACTACACTCTGGCATGTACATATGTCCACACATACACTGGAAGTGTTAAAACATACACTGATATGTAAATAATGTTTGTTTCTAAGAGGTTGATTTAATATTCTCCTTTATATTTTACTGTGTTTTTCTGAATACTTTTACAATAAACATTTCTTGATTCTTGAATCAAAATAAAGATATTTATGTTTTGAAAACAGAAAATTTTGTTTCTAGAACAAAGCTTCATCATGCAGAAGCTCAGCTTTACACAATTTTTTTCAAGACTGGAGCCATACGAAATCACCTTCTGGATTTTTTGTAGATTCTGCAGAGTATTTGATATGTATTAGACATATTATAGGCATGTCAAGTCTTTTTTCCGTGTCTCTTGTTGCTTTGCTTTAGACAGGTAAATTATAGCTTTGGAAGGTTTTATGAGGTAGACGATATCCTGCTCTTTCATGCTGTGCTTTCACTTAGGGTACTGTCTGCTTTTCCTAGGATATCCCCCTTCCTCATCCTTTCAAATACACTTTGAATGTTGCTTCCTTCTTGGTAAAGCTTTATCCAGCTCCAATAGTACCTAATTGCTTTGTCCCTGTCCCTATGGTGCCTTATATTAATACATACCTGAAACAATGTCCTTATCATGCTTTTGTATGCTTAATCCTATCTACAGTTGCTTTTCCACTGGACAATTATTTCCATAAATTCCCATTTCATTCTTTGTGGAAAGACCATTGGTGTTCCTAAGACTTCTGTGAATTTTCAAGTTCACTTCAGGCCTAGCTTCCTGCCTGTACTGAGTCTGATAAGAAATCTCCTTGCCCTCTGGCATGTTCTATCCTGAGTTACCCAGGGCACAGGGTAAAAAAAGTTTATTGTGTATTTATACTCCTTCTGCTTAGCACAGTGCTGGCACAGAACTGTTTTTCCAATTTGTGTTGTATGGATAATAAGCACTGGGATCTAGTGCTTAGAATAAGGAGCCCACTCTTACTCAATCCAGTCATAGCTACACTATGTTTCATCATATGAATGCACAGAACAGATTTAGAATAGACTTTTAAGTCCTATATAGGTACATCATTGAGAATATTTTAATAAGTTACATGATTAATGCTTTAAATATTAATAATTCATACTAATTAAGAATAAGTATATGTGTTACACTATCATCCCCAGGATTGATATTTATAAAAAAAATTGATACTTTCTCTTATCTTTCTAGTGTGATATTTACTTGGCAGCGCTTTTACGGTTATCGCATCTGTATTAAGTTTAACTTCAAAAATCTTTGGTATCTGTTCTGTATCCAACTCCAGGAGAAAGCTGCTCTGTCTTACTATCATCCATTATTATTATTATGTTTTCTGCAATGCATTATACCATGTGTAACTAATATTTTAGAATTATAGAGAAGCATCTGCTTCTGTTTTAATGTCTTGATAAAAGCGTTGTAAATATTGTAGCTGTATAAGATTCTTTCCTTTAAAGAATCTGTTTCATTTCACCTGGAAACTATCTTAATTCTTAAATCCTTCACCCAGATGTTGCATCTAGTAGATGAAGTACATAGCTTTTAATCAAGTTCTTTGTTAATTAGTTACGGAAAATATGCAGCTTTACGTTTTCAAGAAGTGGTGTTAGCCTTCTAAGATAAACAAAGAGCTAGTGATACAACATTTACTCCTGGACCATACAATTAACCTTTTAGAACACAGTGTTCATATTCATTTAATCACTCAAGGCAGGAAGATTATACGTACAAGGCAGAAATAACTGGTTAAGGCCAGCAGAGCGTACTGTCCCCAAACCTTTGTGGCTTGATTATGGGAGCCCTGTCTCGTGAAGAGCTGCCTCCTAATTGTGATTGCCTCCTGTTCCCATTTCAGTCAGTGATAATCACTTTAAACAAACTGATGGGGACAGCTGGAGAGTTCCCTTTGTCCATTAAGACATATATCCCAGTGGGAACAGGGAGCAGTTAAGGATGTAGCAATGAACTCAAGTTAGGTTATATTCAGTTCGTCACTTTCAGGTTGGGTGTCGTGTCTTAGGGTTAGTTAACTCTGTTTTTTTTTTTTCCTGGAAAACCTTAGTTTCAGAATGTAAGAGCTGAAAGTGGGCCTAAATATCTAGTTAAATAACCTTCACTTTGTGGGTCAAAAAAACAGTTTCATAAATGTTGACCATGCAGCTCCAGGGAAGAATAGCCGTCCTGGGTGTTACGACGCGCATGTGATTAACGTAGCTGTCATTTCATTCTTTGTAAGAAGACCACCGGTGTGCCTGAGGTTTTCGTAAATGATCAGATTCACTTCTGGCTCCGCTTTCCTCCCCATAGTAACTGTGATGAGAAGTCACCTTGCCCTCTCACATTTGTGCTTCTGAATCACACAGGACTTAAATCATTTTTCTTAATTTTTCCACAAAATAATAGTTTTTCCAACCTCCTGCCACTCAGTCCAGCTTTGCTGTTTCCTTTGTCCCCAAATTCCTGTTTTCTTTTCAAGCTATTTTAATTCTTCTTGTACTTCCCTTCTTCCTTGTATGGTGTATTTTTTTTTTTTAATATTTCTGGTATAGAAAAAGTTGCCTCATACACTAAGAGGTGTCCAATTTGCCAACCAAAAATAACGTTACTATAAGCCAATAAATAAACATATACTAGAAATACAATCAATTTTAATTAATATTTATTAAGTGAATTTACACATAAATATCAGCACTGTTCCTTTCCATTTAAAGGACACTTTACTTATATATGGACTCTATTCCTTTCTCCATTTGTGCTACTTGTCTGACAAAAACAAAATTCTGGTTAAATCTGACTCTGGCTTTCTGTGCCTGCTCTTGAATGACTGAGTGTAGTTGGAAGAAGGAACCCAATCATGCTAAATGATTAACTCATGCCCCTGTGGGTCCTTGGCACTGCCGGGAGTTGGACTTCATTTCCTAGTCATTGACTTTTTCACTCTCTAAGACGGCTATTTCACACTCTCCTCTCTCCTAAACCTTCAGTACCCTTCCTCTCTTCTTTCAGCTGATAAATCTGCCTTCTACTTCACTGAGAAAGACAAGCTGAAGAGCTGTATCTCTACATGCCTAACCACCAGCCTTCATGCATCCGTATAAACTCGGCTGTCCCTCCTGTTGATACAGATGAATACTTTGTGTCCCTGCCTAAGCCCAGCCCTTGCACTTGTCCACTTTTGTGTCCTCAGTACTTAAAACTTGGTGTGTCATGAGTTTGCAATAAATACTTCTAAATGAATGGATGAAAGCCACTCTTTCCTTGGCTGACATAGATTCAAGGGCTAGCCAGTAAACAACAGGTTGAGCTTTAAGAGTGATGTTTTGTGGTCTCTATATGACTGCAGTGATGCATCCATGCTTTCTCTCTGGGTTCAGGTTGGGTGTGACTGCTGTACACCTGAATTTTCTTTAGTTGCAACAGAGGTTCTGAGGGTTGTGCTGTGGAATGAGGCTAGACAAGGAAACATGACAATATCTCTGTTTTCAGGAAGTCTGTGAAGCATTATTCTATTCAAAATTTGATAGGTTTTGAGTTATTTTGAGTCTTTCCCTAAGTTCATTCACTAATTAAAATATCAAATTAAACAAATATAGGTGGAGGCTTTCCCCTTCTCCTTCTCTGATTGCCTTTTCTTATAGCTTATTTATTTGACTAGATGAGAAGTGTTTTTCTTTACAATGCCTTTATTGCTCTTTCACCTGAGTTCCAACCACTGCAGCTGCTTCCCACTGTACTTTACCCCATGATGTGTAATTAAGCTGCCCATTTTCCTGTAATTAAAAAGGTTAAAAAATTGATTGTAATCATCACTCTCTGAGGAAAAGCAGCAGGAATAAAATTACAGATGAAAGTTTTATTTTAAAAACCAAACATGTTTAATATATGTTTCTTTCAAGTGGATTTCAGGATTTACAGAATAAGGCTTCTTACCTTTCCCCAGGCTTTTAGGGACAACAGGAAACGCTCTTGTTCAGATAGTTATTCTCTTGAGTAGTTTTAAAAGAAGATAATCTTTGTCTCTTTCTCAGTTTTATGTTTTATAAATTTATATCTTTATACATTTTTTTCTTATGTCTCACCTGGCTCTTCTCTGTAGAAAGCTGAGTTCAAGTTTTCATCAAATGTGACACTCACCTTATTTATTTCATCCATCTCACTTCCTTTCTTTACTCTAAAGTATTTCATTTCTCTGAAATTTTCCTTATGGGCCTTTTTATTTTTTTTTATAACTTTCTCTTTCTCATTATTTTTCTATAAACATAACTACCAAATAGCAAAATATGACTTTGTATATATTACTAAAGAAAATTTTTATTTGTGCCAAATATAGCCAATAAATTATCCTTCCCAATTTTTTAAAAGCTAAAGTTTACTTAAGTGACCTAGGAAAAGTATTAAAATGTCTAGAATGTTTTTACTGTATTAAAGCATTTACCACTTTGTATGAAATGCAGATTTAAACACATAAATATAAAAAGAGAATGAATTTTGGAATCAATCTGTTGCTAAATTGCTGACTCTTCTCTTAAACTTACAGTTTAGTGGAAAGATAATATATGTACATAAAATGTTAAGTTATCAGTATTTGACTATGCATTGAATTATGTGTTATGGTGTATTAGAAATCTTTCAGGAAGAAATAATTAAAGTGGGTTTGAGTAATTGGGAAAGTAATTATGTCACAGGTAGGAGATTAGCCTTCAAAGTGGGAGTGGGATCGCCTAGGGTAAAGAGAGAAGATATTGTAGACAAGGGCAATTTCTGAGTGGAGACAAGGGGACTTGAGATTGTTAAACTCTACGAAGATACTTGGAATGTTGGCTAATATCTTCTGAGAAGGCAAGGTGTTAATCCGTGTTCTCCAGAGAAATGAAACCAATAGGATCTATCTATCAGAAATCCCCAGTGGCTCAATGGTGAAGAATCTGCCTGCCAGTGTAGGAGACACTGGTTCAATCCCTGGGTCAGGAAGATCACTTGGGGAAGGAAATGGCAACCCATTCCAGTATTTCTTGCCTGGGATATCCCATGGACAGAGGATCCTGGCAGGCTACAGTCCTTAGGGTCTCAAGAGTCAGTCACGACTTATCAACTAAACTACCATATTCTATCTATCTATCTATCTATCTATGAATGAATGAAGAGATTTGTTGTAGGAAATGTTTCATACAATTATAGAGGGTAAGAAACACTACTGTTTGTGCTATCTGCCAGCTGAAGGACCAGGAAAACCAGTAGTTTAATTCAGTCTGAGTCCAAAGGCCTGAAAACAGGGGTCCAATTATGTAAATCCTGGCCTCCATCTGAAGATCCAAGAATCAGGAGTGCTAATATCCAAGGGCAGGACAAGATGGATATACTAGATTAACCAAAAAAAGCAAATTTGGCTTTCCTCCACCTTTTTGTTCTATTCAGCCTCTCAGTGAATCCAATGAAGCTCACCTGTGCATTAGTGAAGATCTTTGCTCAGTTTACCAATTCAAATGCTGATCTTCTCTTGAAACATTCTCACAGACACACTCAGAAATAATGTTTTACCAGCTACCTTGTTTCCCTTTTCAGTTTAGTTCAGTTCAGTTCAGTCGCTCAGTTGGGTCCGATTCTTTGCGACCCCATGAATCTCAGCATGCCAGGCCTCCCTGTCCATCACCAACTCCCAGAGTTCACTCAAACTCACGTCCATCGAGTTGGTGATGCCATCCAGCCATCTCATCCTCTGTCGTCCCCTTCTCCTCCTGCCCCCAATCCCTCCCAGCATCAGAGTCTTTTCCAATGAGTCAACTCTTCTCATGAGGTGGCCAAAGTATTGAAGTTTCAGCTTTAGCATCAGTCCTTCTGATGAACACCCAGGGCTGATTTACTTTAGGATGGACTGGTTGGATCTCTTTGCAGTCCAAGGGACTCTCAAGAGTCTTCTCCAACACCACAGTTCAAAAGCATCAATTCTTTGGTGCTCAGCTTTCTTCACAGTCCTGTATGCAGGTCAGGAAGCAACAGTTAGAACTGGACATGGAACAACAGACTGCTTCCAAATGGGGAAAGGAGTACGTCAAGGCTGTATATTGTCACCCTGCTTATTTAAGTTATATGCAGAGTACATCATGAGAAACGCTGGACTGGAAGAAGCACAAGCTGGAATCAAGATTGCTGGGAGAAATATCAATAACCTCAGATATGCAGATGACATCACCTTTAGGGCAGAAAGTGAAGAGGAACTAAAAAGCCTCTTGATGAAAGTGAAAGAGGAGAGTGAAAAAGTTGGCTTAAAGCTCAACATTCAGAAAACAAAGATCATGGCATCTGGTCCCATCACTTCATGGGAAATAGATGGGGAAACAGTGGAAATAGGGTCAGACTTTATTTTAGCCCAGTGAAATTGAAACACACAGTATTAACCATCACACTCCTAGAAAAAGAAATGTTTAGTTGATTCCTCCAAAAACAATGCCATTTCTGATTATTACAGGAAATAATTGGGGGTTTTGAAGAGGAAAGCACTTGACTAATTCTTTATGCTTACTTGGTTCACTTATGGCTCCTTTTCAGTCATCTGTCCACACCCAGTCTTAAACAAATGTATTTTAATATGTGTTTTCTCTGTATGTGGTAATAACTGTAATAAAAAAGAGAATAGCTTCACGTACTTACTCTGTGCTAGGAACTGTTCTAAGTGCTTTATAGCATTAACTCAGTCTCTTAGAACCTCACAATATAAATACTGACATTATCTTCATTTTACCTATAAGGCAAGTGAGGCAGAGAGAGGACACAAGAGAAGTTGGTTTGGATTTATAATCATTCAAAATTATAAACCATTATAGATTTATAATCAGCAAAACCAGCATCTGAACCCTAGTTGCGTGGCCCCAGAGATTGTGCTCTTAATCTTTTTCAGAGCCTGTGCCATGAACTTGGTCATTTAGGTACTTTTCTTGGCCATCTTGTAAGTGCTGGATACTGTGGGGCTAAACAAATATAAGACTTGGCTCTCCACTTGAAAGGCTGACAACTTGTTGCTAAATTTTGAGGGGTGGATTCATAAGCTTTAGCTCTTGAGAAGAGGCGTAGTTAATGTGATCAGAGAAAGTCAATGAGGTCTGCACTGAGGTTCAGAGAGGAATTGAAGGGATCCACTGGGGCCTTCCCAGGTGGCACTAGTGTTAAAGAACACGTCTGCCAAATGGTGGTATAAGAGACTCGGGTTCAATCCCTGGGTCGGGAAGATCCTCTGAAGGAAGGCATGACAACCCACTCCAGTATTCTTGCCTAGAGAATCCCATGGACAGAAGAGCCTGGTGGGCTACAGTCCATGGTGTCTCAAAGAGTTGGATAGGACTGAGTGACTAACACTTAACACTGGGATAGAGGAGAGAGTGTTTAGGGCAGGATACCAATGGGAGTGAGTGTTTGGAGGTGGTGTATTCCTTTTCTAGGGCTGCCATAACAAAATACCATAAACTTGGTAGCTTAAAACAACTGGAATTTATTCTTTGCCAGATCAGGAGGCTGAAAGTCTGAAATTAAAGTGTGGGCAGGGCCACGCTCCCTCTGAAGCTCCTGGGGAAGAATCTTCCCTTGCCTCTTCCAGCTTCTGGTGGCTCCTGGCTCTCTTTGATGTTCCTTGGCTTATAGCAGGATCATCCCGCTCGGCCTCTGTCTTCACATGGCCTTCTTTCTGGTACATTTGTGGGTCCTCTTCTCTTTTTTGAAGGACACGAGTCATTGGATTTGGAGCCCATGCTAATCCTGCATGGCCTCATCTCAACTAATTACATCTGCAAGCCCCTATTTCCAAAAAGGTCACACTTTGAGATGAACATGAATCTAGAGGTGAGAGGGGCCTGTTCAATTCACTGTAAATGTTAACAGCACATGGAATGGTGTAGGTACCATGCTCTTTGGGAAAAGGGAGTAAGTGGGAAATCTTTGGGGGAAGAAAACGTGAGTTGTACTTTAAACTACATGAGTCTAAGGTGGCATTTTTGGACATGTTTCAATGACAATATGAAACTGTTTTATTTCCTTGGAAGTATTACCCATTTCTAGGTCCCATAAAGCACTTAGTTGTTGCCATACCAAAAATTAAGTAGGTCATGGCTCTGTTGAAATGTTCTTTCTTCTCTTTCATAGATTTATATCCTGCAGCTGTTTTCCATGCTCTTCTGCATTCTCCTTTTCTGTCTCATAATTAGCATTGTCATGGAACAGTACACCTTTATTGAGTACCTATTACACGCCCAGCACCATTCTAAATCTTTACACTTAATCTTTATAACAACTGATGATAACTGCCTTCAGCATTTTTTAGGTGGGGAAAATGGATTTTTATAACTAAAATGATTATTATTTCAATGCTGCATTTTAATAAAAATTAAGTATTCTTGAGATAATTTCCTCATAATTAGTAGTGCAAATTTTAGTTAAAATGTAACCACATGTTGTGCTACCCAAGACAATAATCAGATGCCTCTGATACTGGGTAAGTTCTCAAAAGCTAGAGAAATACCCTGCCTGGAAGCAGGAGGTTTCTTTGACTTTGATCACAAGACAAATACAGAAAATGCTGGGGCTTAAAAACATATGTTGTAGAATCAAGGATATCTCATATATCTAGTTTATCAATTCATAAATTATACTATGCATTTCTTTTGGTGATATAAAGTTACTGGGAACTTGACCTGCTAGTTGTCACACATATATATTCAGAAAGTGTTACCTTTCAAACAGCTATTTTAAGTTTCTGTTTCTCAAAATCTTATGTGAGAGATTCTAGAAGGGTGACTAAGAATATCATTGTTGGAATCAATCTCCTGACTTCCCGCTGTGGTTTGCTACATGAATGCTGGGAAAGTTGCCTACATTTTCTGAGCCTCAATAACCACATGGAGATAAGCGCAGTTATCATGAGACTATTTTAAAAATTAAATAAAATTATATTTATTTGCCTATAGTGGAGTAAGTGCTAGATTTATCAACTAAAACTTAGTAATGAATAAAGAACACATTTAATTCATTATTTATGAGATTATGCTTAATGCCTGTTTTTAATGCATGGGTTTGCTGTTTCTATTATATTTCATTAGTTGATAGATGCATTTTAGCTTACCTTCTTTTAAGTCATAAAATTAAATGCAAAATTCTTTCAAGTTTAAATGTAGATGATCAAGTGTAAGGAAACTTGAAAGATTTGACTCATATGATTATTAAATTGCTTATATGCATAATTGTTTTTTGATTGCTAGTTAGGCTTTTAAAATATGTAGTTCAAATTAGAGTTTGATACAATCAAATGTTTTGACATTTCTAAAAATCTGTGAAAAATTGTCAATATTATTATTAGAATAATCTCCAGGTTAGGTAGATCTTTAAGCTCTGGTTGAAGTATTAGTTGATAATGATCCTTATAATCTCCAAAATCCCAAGATAATTTATCACCTTCTGATGCATGTAATACTCATTTATAATTTCAAATATAAGATGAAGTCACTTTTAGAAATAATTTATATTTAAATGGATTTTATCTGTTGCAGATTATCAAACTCATATATGTTTGTATCCTCTTTTGATTACAACATTTTCCTGTTTGCCACATATATCAATATTTTAAATAAAATAATATTATGCATACTTTCTTTACCTTTACAGAAAAGTGACTAATTTGCAGCTGGATATCTTAAGTACCACCTAACTCAAGATGACTTATTTCCTGAATGGCTGGTTTAGTTCTCAGTATGAAATTAGAGGAAATGAAATTCTATTAGAATATTTATTTTCATTTTTCTCATAAAGCAGTATGAAAACTGTGGACATGTCTTGGATCAAGAAGCTCAAAGCATTTACAAATGGAAGCTAGAAATCAATAGGGATAAACATTCATTGAAACCTTCATTCTGTCAGAGTTTGGGCTTGTAAGCTAGTAATAAAATTATCTACTTCTGTATAATAAGCTTAATGTGAATGAGAAAATGTCATATATAGTTTAGGTTTTGAAGTTTCTATAAATCTCCATCCTCATATGTTGGATGGCATCACCAATTCAGTGGACATGAGTTTGAGCAAACTCTGGTGGGCAGTGAAGAACAGGGAAGCCTGGTATACTGAAGTCCATGGGGTCATAGACAACTTAGTGACTGAACAACAACAAATTATTTCAATTTGACATCTCATTTATAGGAAAAGAACTGAGTAGATTGTTTTCTATAGCTAGATATATAAAAATCAGTTGCTTTATTCTAATTTTGATTTTTTTATATCATGTTATAGACATTGCAAATTATTTATTTTTAACCCTTATATTTTTAAGTTACATAATTGTTAGCTTACATTTTAGACCACAACAGTAAACTATTAGCAGTTAGATTTTAGGTCATTTAAATGTTTGATCCATTTATAATAGAAGAATCTGGTTAAAATAAACTTGTCAACATCTGCTTTCTGAGGTATGGTGTTATAAGTCATAGCACTATACTTTTCCTTTATTTCAGCAAATATTCATAGGAAGTGAAAGAATAAGCATAACTCATTGACATGACTTTGGAATATATAAAAGGTGTTGCTTTGCTGAGTTTGGGTACAGGGGCTGGTGATAGCTAAAATCTCTGTAAGAAAATAGTTTTTTTCTTTTTTTTCCCCTTTCTGAAGGGTGGGCAAAGAGAAGAGCAAGGAGAGGGGAGAAGAGACAATAGAGAGATGGGTTGAGTCACATAATTGGGTGCACGAGAGGCACGTATAGGATCTAATATTGAATTTAAATTTTTTGATTCTTCAAAATTTCTCCAAGCTTTCATCCGTGTCTACAGCACCAAAAGTCTTTTGCTTGTATGTCTAAGTCAAGGAGAGATGCTGGAGGTGAGGTCAGAGTTATTATTAGATTTTAAATGTGTTCCCTTAGTCTTTTTAATTAATTAGAATGAAAGTATTCTCATTTTTTTCTCTCTTAAATTCTGAAATAATCACTAATTTGACAGGGTTCTCAAATAGAACATTGTGATTGTATGTCATTTTCAAGTGACACAGGCATCATTTTAAGGTCTCCAGGGAATGTGTGGCCTTGGCAATATAGGAGATCTATGCACAGTGTTTATGTAGCTGGTCATCAGCCTCTGCATGGTGGCATATGTCAAAGCCCACAGTGGTGTTAATAGCCCTGAGTGCATATTTACTTAGTATCATAATGATGGGAAAGTATGACCCACTGGCAATTTATGCACTGAGTTTACATCACTAAGGAGTCCCTCACTGACTTGCAGTGTGTACTATCATTGTCCTGTGTCATAGGAGTCAAGTATCCATATGTGTACAGGGGTTATGCAACCATTTGACATGCTGTCAAACATGTAACAAGAACAAAAGATTTCAAGTGATATTAACGGTGTTAATGGTAATATTATGTTGCACAAATTGTTCTTTTATTTGGTTTTTAATGTATTAAGCAACAGTCATAGGAATCTCTTAAAACTGGGGCTCAGTTGTGGTAAGGTCAACACGTGTCCTTCATATGATGTTGTACAAAGTTCATCTCAGTTGCTACAGTCTAGTGAAGTTATAATGGGATTACTCTTTCTCATATAGAATCCAAGGATTTCTACTCCTTTTCAGAATTCAAATCTCAGGAGATTAAAGACTATGTTATTGACCTAATTTCTCTGATGGTTTAAACTCATTCATGTTTTCATCTGAGGAGTTTTATCCTTGTAATTGTCAGCTCATGCAGTGCGCCCTATATTCCAGTTCATGGCAACTTTACTTCACACAATCCCATTAGATGACCTAGTGGGCTGTTTGAATATTCAGAGGATTAGTTACATGAAAGCCTGCATATACATGTATGTGCATATTTAAAACTAAATAAACAGAATACCAACTTTAATTTACATGAAGTGGAATGATTAGTTTTCTACCATTAAATAGAATATGCTGTGTCATATCATGGTTTAAGATAACTGAGAATATTTTTAGGATCTTTGTGAGTAGAGAGAACATACAGAAATACTTTAGAAGACAATAGTTAGGTTTGCCATAATATTTAGTATCTGTACAATAAGACAGAGGAATTCAAGCTATCTACAATATAATATTAGATTAATTTGCTTCCATTTCCTGTTATTCAAGTTCCAGTGTTAATTATGTCAAAGCTATATATTATTCATTTTTCTGAAGTTAAAGATCTTTTTTTTTTTCATTAATGTATCCACAAAATTTTGTTGATAAGATGGTATTATTTTAGATCTATTTATTGCTATTTTATTTTGGAAAGAGATAACTGGGAAGAATTATAAACTATTAAAAGTAGCATGTACGTTGTGATTCTTGGGCTTCCCTTGTGGCTCAGCTGGTAAAGAATCCACTTATAGTGCAGGAGACCTGGGTTTGATCCCTGGGTTGGGAAGATCCCCTGGAGAAGGGAAAGGCTGCCCACTCCAGTATTACTGGCCTAAAGAATTCCATGGACTGTATAGTCCATGGGGTTGCAAAGAGTCGGACACAACTGAGTGACTTTCACTTTCACTTTCATATATTGTGATGTATTAAAATGAACATTGACATTTTTTAGCAGCTCTAGAGGATTTGAGCAAATAGTGTTACACTTGGTGTTCAGTTATATGCACACATGTATTCATAAAAGGCTCCCCATGGAAAGATGTGGGGGAAAACGAGGTCAATACCCTTATCTTCTGAGAACAACTCTTATCTCCAGATGCTTCATTCCTGATATTTCATCTCTGTCTCATTTGGAAAATGGTGTGAGTGAGCTATATAGGTATTATTCTGAAAGGAAGACCCATTTGTCATTTAGTTAAATATTATATAAATATTTCAGAAATGAAGCAGAGCGTATTTCTGTAATTCTTAGAATGTCTCTTTATTTAAAATAGTCTTTTTTTTTTAAAATAATATCTGTCTGAGCTAGCCAGTTAGTAAATATATTTCTATTTCCAACCCCTTTACAGTAAATGCCCTACATATGAACTTTCAAGTTGCAGACTTTCAAAGATGCAAACATGCATTCGCATGTCCGATCATGTTAAGTTGGTTCACATGTCTGATGTTATCTATAAAAATTGGGTACCTAGCTTAATTTCTTGGATTTATGAACAAATTGGACTCTGAATGTGCTGTTTGAATGAAACTCATTTGTATATAGGAGACTTACCATATTCTTATACTTCCACTGAAAATCAGAAGAAAAATTTAATTTTTCCACTTTCCCAGCCCCTCTTGTGATGAAGGGTTATGTTGGGACATAGTTCACAGATGTAAATAGAGGTATTCTGGGGAGGATTTTACTAGAGGTGCCTCTTCTGTTTTCTTGCTTTGGATACTGATACAATGTCTGGTAGTTTGGTAACCATTCTGTAAATATGAAGTGCTAAATATGAGGAGAAAGCTCTGAGAACGACTAGGAATCTAACTCCAGCAGGAACTTCTCTTACCCTTTGGTCCAGTAAGGTTGTCACTAACCACATCTGGCTATGCTATGCTAAGTCACTTCAGTCGTGTCCAACTCTGTGTGACCCCATAGACGGCAGCCCACCAGGCTCCCCCGTCCCAGGGATTCCCCAGGCAAGAACACTGGAGTGGGTTGCCATTTCCTTCTCCAATGCATGAAAGTGAAAAGTGAAAGTGAAGATGACTAGTCTGAATTGAGATATACTGTTAACACAAAGTGCATACTGGATTTCAAAGACAGTATAAAAATAATACAGAAAATTATATCATTTATATTTTAATGTTGATTGCATGCTGGAATGATAATATGTTGGATGTATTGGGTGAAATATAATATATTATTAAAGTTAACTTTACATGTTTCATTTTACTTTTATAGTGTGGCTACTGGCTCTAACATTTATAATTATACAGTGGAAGTGAGAAATAGATTTAAGGAACTAGATCTGATAGATAGAGTGCCTGATGAACTATGGACAGAGGTTCATGTCATTGTACAGGAGACAGGGATCAAGACCATCCCCATGAAAAAGAAATGCAAAAAAGCAAAATGGCTGTCTGAGGAGGCATTACAAAGAGCTGTGAAAAGAAGAGAAGCGAAAAGCAAAGGAGAAAAGGACAGATATAAGCATTGAATGCAGAGTTCCAAAGAATAGCAAGGAGAGATAAGAAAGCCTTCCTCAGTGATCAATGCAAAGAAATAGAGGAAAACAACAGAATGGGAAAGACTAGAGATCTCTTCAAGAAAATTAGAGATATCAAGGGAACATTTCATGCAAAGATGTGCTCGATAAAGGACAGAAATGGTATGGACCTAACAGAAACAGAAGATATTAAGAAGAGGTGGCAAGAATACACAGAAGAACTATACAAAAAAGAGCTTCATGACTCAGATAATCATGATGGTGTGATCACTCACCTAGAGCCAGACATCCTGGAATGCGAAGTCAAGTCAGCCTTAGAAAGCATCACTATGAACAAAGCTAGTGGAGGTGATGGAATTCCAGTTGAGCTATTTCAAATCCTGAAAGATGATGCTGTGAAAGTGCTGCACTCAATTTGCCAGCAAATTTGGAAAACTCAGCCGTGGCCACAGAACTGGAAAAGGTCAGTTTTCATTCCAATGCCAAAGAAATGCAATGAAAAAGAATGCTCAAAGTACAGCACAATTGCACTCATCTCACATGCTAGTAAAGTAATGCTCAAAATTCTTCAAGCCAGGCTTCAGCAGTACATGAACCATGAACTTCCAGATGTTCAAGTTGGTTTTAGAAAAGGCAGAGGAACAAGAGATGAAATTGCCAACATCTGCTGGATCATGGAAAAAGCAAGAGAGTTCCAGAAAAACATCTATTTCTGCTTTATTGACTATGCCAAAGCCTTTGACTGTGTAGATCACAATAAACTGTGGAAAATTCTGAGAGATGGGAATACCAGACCACCTGACCTGCCTCTTGAGAAACCTGTATGCAGGTCAGGAAGCAACAGTTAGAACTGGTCATGGAACAGCAGACTGGTTCCAAATAGGAAAAGGAGTACGTCAAGGCTGCATATTGTCACCATGTTTATTTAACTTATATGCAGAGTACATCATGAGAAATGCTGGACTGGAAGAAACACAAGCTTGAATCAAGATTGCTGGGAGAAATATCAATAACTTCAGATATGCAGATGACACCACCCTTATGGCAGAAAGTGAAGAGGAACTAAGGAGCCTCTTGATGAAAGTGAAAGAGGAGAATAAAAAGTTGGCTTAAAGCTCAACATTCATAAAACGAAGATCATGACATCTGATCCCATCACTTCATGGCAGATAGGTGGGGAAACAGTGGAAACAGTGTCAGACTTTGTTTTTCTGGGCTCCAAAATCACTGCAGATGGTGACTGTAGCCATGAAATTAAAAGACGCTTACTCCTTGGAAGGAAAGTTATGACCAACCAAGATAACATATTTAAAAACAGAGATACTACTTTGCCAACAAAGGTCCATCTAGTCAAGGCTATAGTTTTTCCAGTGGTCACGTATGGATGTGAGAGTTGGACTGTGAAGAAAGCTGAGTGCTGAAGAATTGATGCTGTTGAACTGTGGTGTTGGAGAAGATTCTTGAGAGTTCCTTGGACTGCAAGGAGATCCAACCAGTTCATCCTAAAGGAGGTCAGTCCTGGGTGTTCATTGGAAGGACTGATGCTGAGGCTGAAACTCCAGTACTTTGGCCACCTCATGTGAAGAGTTGACTCATTGGAAAAGACCCTGATGCTGGGAGGGATTGGGGGCAGGAGGAGAAGGCGACGACAGAGGAGGAGATGGCTGGATGGCATCAGTGACTCGATGGACATTGGTTTGAGTGATCTCTGGGAATTGGTGTTGGACAGGGAGGCCTGCCGTGCTACAATTCGTAGGCTCGCAAAGGGTCGGACACGACAGAGTGACTGAACTGAACTGAACTGAATTGAACAGGCTCTAGACTTCGTTACATGTGAGAAAGATATGTTTTGGCCAGTAAAAATTGGGCTGTTACTTATGACTGAAAGCTTTCCTTAGTTTGACAGTATGCTCTTTACAATCACTGAATATGAGATCATGGAAGTTATTAGTTAAGTTTTTTCTGTAGAATTGTGGATGTTATGTTAATGTAGTTTCTAATCAAACCATAGTACTGGCTTTATCACTTTTGTGCTCGTCCAATACTACCTCCTGGCTATTATTCATTTTACATAAATACATATTTTAAACAGTGGGACAGAACTGAGTACACATCTAACCTCAACTGTGTATTGTCTTTGGACATTATGCTAGTTATTTAAACTTTTCAGTCTCAATTTCCCTAGTTTTAGAATAATCAAGTCCATTCCTGACTTGTAAGACTGTCTAAGGATTAAGTGATAAAATTTATATGAAATGGCTAACTCAATGCCTGGTATATAGCTATAAATGACTGTTGCTCTTAGGATAAAAGGGTAAATCTCAGTCTCTAGCAGTGGCTGGGTCAGTAAAGGGGTAGAAGGAGAGAAAGGGTTGTTAAGAAAAAGTATAAGGTGGTTGTTGTACAGTGGTAAAAGCCAGGTATAAAGATGCAGGAAGGCTCTGTATCAAAAATAGAGCTTCATCATCCACTGGGGGCCCTGCCTGCAGCCCTTCTCCCAGCCTCTGCTGCCGCCATTTCCACTTTCTCTTCCCAAGGTCAGTGCAAATTGGGATCCAGATTGAATAAAATTTGAGAACACAGCAAAAACACCAGTCAGGAAAGGAAAAGCAGTATGATCATGAATTTATAGGAAATGAACCTGTTTGACTTAACTGAATCTGCACAGTTTGATTTGGTTTTTCTGTGCTTTTCTAGAGTTTGTACTGACAGAACTGTTTGGGAAGACCGTTTTGCTGTTATCTTAAATGTTTTAAAAGGGAAAGGGAAAGATCAGATGAGTAAGAGCATGTTAGTATTGATCCTGATATAGGGCAGAAGTGAGCCTCTGACAGGCACTTTTGGAAGGAAAAGGGAATCCACAAAAACAATTCATAATCATATTAATGTATTTTCTCTACCCCACTACACATTTTCCATGTGACCCAGAAAACATCCACATGGTAGCAGTATCACTGCTGAGATCCATGATTTAATAAGAGAGTCTGTACAATTGCAGTCAATATTTCAAATGCGACCTTCTAAGAGGAGCACAATTGGGAGAAAGAAGGGCTTAAAATGAATTAAAATTTAAACAATTCCCAATCAAATGAAAATGTTCTGGGAATCATGCCAGAGAGTATTGTTGAATTGGTTTTAATATAAGCATTCTAAATTTAACCAGCTGGAATTATTTGCATTTAAAAAAATTACATATGCAGATATATTATATGGATATTTAAAATACAATATTTATTCTTTAAAAAAATCAAATCTTATTCTTGGTGACTGAGGTGTCAGAGTATATATTCTATTCAGAATATAGAGCCACTGAATTTTAAGGTGGGACAGAATCTTAGAAGTCTGTGAGCACAATTATATTGAATACAGTTCTGTGGGTAGAGTTTGTCTTTGATAAAAAAATGAATCTGGGGAAACTGAGGCTTGTCCTCAGCAAATGAGTAGCTGAGATGGTCCTTGGACCCAGCTCTGTTCATGACCAAGTCAGGGCCTCTGTTCAGGATACCCTGAACAGAGCTTGTCATGAGCTCTTGTCAGGAGCTGGGTGTCAGGCTGCTACTGGCCAGCTTTCTGAACCAAACAGATGGGCTCTTGTGTTAATCTCCTAGGTGACAGATGTGCATTTTAACAAGGGCCTCAGGGTAAAAGCTTAATCTAAAGCATTGAGGAAGGAAGAAGACACCACAAGCTTTGCCAGAGGCTGGAGAGATCCCACAGTATTGTCTATAATGCAGGGGTGAGGGGTGGTGGAAGGGAGGGGAAGTCGGGGAGCCCTGATCCTCTGTGGAAACCGCTGAAGACTGTACAGTGGTGACAAGCTCCCTTTATGTGGTGTCCTTGTAAGCTGACTGAGTGATGTTTAAAAAATTAAAATAGTCCACTGCCTACAATCTTTAGCTCTGTCTTCCTATCACACTGTATAATAATGATAATAATAATAATAATAAAGACACTACCTCTTTCCCTCTTCTCCTTTTATATAAAGAAAAGTTGGATTGTAAAGAGAGACACATTTGACAAGAATACAGACTACATTAGCTCCAGGTATGAAATATTCTATGGGTCTGGTTGGCATTCCTAGCTTCTGTAACTTTATCAGCTCCTGTTTCAGAGTCATCCTTCTGTCTGGCTGCACCAATCCTCCAGAGTACAGCTAGAAAGGGAAACCAGGGTCACTCGCCTACTGAGATCTAGGTCTTACCCGTTTGATTACTCTCTAGAAAAGTTGTGAAGGCCCACCTCAGAGGTGTTGGGAACGGTATCTCCTGCACCCGCTGATGGCTAAGGGTTTTGATTTGATCTAGTGCTGATTTGCGGAGAAGGCGATGGCACCCCACTCCAGTACTCTTACCTGGAAAATCCCATGGATGGAGGAGCCTGGTGGGCTGCAGTCCATGGGGTCACGAAGAGTCGGACACGGCGGACACGGCTGAGCGACTTCACTTTCACTTTTCACATTCATGCATTGGAGAAGGAAATGGCAACCCACTCCAGTGTTCTTGCCTGGAGAATCCCAGGGATGGCGGAGCCTGGTGTGCTGCCGTCTATGGGATCACGCAGAGTCGGACACGACTGAAGCGACTTAGCAGCAGCGGCAGTGCTGGTTTTGAGGCTTCCCTGGTAGCTCAGCTGGTAAAGAATCTGCCTGCAATGCAGGAGACCCTGGTTCAATTCCTAGGTTGGGAACATTCCCCGGAGAAGGAATAGGCTACCTATTCCAGTATTCTTGGGCTTCCCTGGTGGTTCAGATGGTAAAGAATCTGCCTGCAATGCAGGAGACCTGGGTTCTATCCCCGGGTTGAGAAGATCCCCTGAAGATCTCCTGGAGGAGGGCATGGCAACCCACTCCAGTATTCTTGCCTGGAGAATCCCCATGGACAGAGGACCCTGGTGGGCTACAGTCCTGCTGCTGCTAAGTCGCTTCAGTCGTGTCCGACTCTGTGTGACCCCAGAGACGGCAACCCACGAGGCTCCCCGGTCCCTGGAATTCTCCAGGCAAGAACACTGGAGTGGGTTGCCATTTCCTTCTCCAATGCATGAAACTGAAAAGTCAAAGTAAAGTCGTTCAGTCGTGCCCTACTCTTAGCGACCCCATGGACTGCAGACTATCAGGCTCCTCCGTTTATGGGATTTTCCAGGCAAGAGTACTATTAGGGTCCAATTCCTTTCAATTTATTACAATAGAATTAATGCTATTGTTCATAATTCCTTTACCAAATCTAGAAAAAAGAAACTTCGGTGCTCAAGCAGATAAACAGCCCACCCAGGCAAAGGACTATTTTAAAAAGAGGAGGCCAGGTCTATAAAGATATAAGATATCCTCCTGAAGTCTTTGTGCAACTTGAAGCTCTGATACTTGTATAAGTATAAATGCTACAAACTTACAAAACATGCAGTCCATGGGGTTGCAAAGAGTCAGACACAACTGAGCAACTAAGCACAGCACAGTGCTGGTTTTAATTTCAAATCCTTGAGTTCTGAGAAATTTTTGAATCATTTTTTTGACTCTCATTTTTTCTAGCTTTTTTTTTTTTTGCTCTGGAGCTCTTAACTATTTGTTGAATTTTCTGTATTGGTACTTTTATTTGTATCTCCTTTCCTTATTTCCATTATTTCCCCCTGCATTTTTCTGAGAAAGTCCTGAAACTTAAGGCATATATTAAATATATTTCATTTTTCATCCTATTTTTTAATGAGCTTTAAAAAATTTAATTTAATTTATTTTTCTCTGAATTGATTTCCTTTTCTAATTTCAAAGATCTCTTTAGTCTCCGAGGATAGTATAGTTTATTTATGTTTTCTGTTTTCTGCTTTGTCTCCAGTTTCTTCTTTTGTTAGAGGCTTTTTGCCAATGTTGGGTAATCTTTGACTGACTGTTCATATTTGAGAGTAGTTTCATATTAAGGCATATTCATATGTTCATATTAAGGCAGTTAAAAATTATATACTCTTGCCCCTACACGTGCATAGCCTCCCCCATTATCAATATCCTCACCAGAAAGGTTCATTTTTTACCAAGGATGAAGGTACATGGACCCATCAAAATCACCCAAAGATACAGTTGACTTCACTCTTGATGTTGCACATTCTGTGAGTTTGAACAAAGGTATAATGACAGATATCTATCATTATGTAGTAGATAGTATTTTCACTGCCTTAAAAATACTTTGTCCTTTATCTGTTCCTCCTTCTACCTAACCTCTGGCAACTGCTGATCCTTTTATTATCATTATAGTTTTGCCTTTTCTGGAATGTCAGGTAGTTGGATTCATACAGTATGTAGCCTTTTCAGATTGCCTGTTTTCACTTAGTAAAATGCATTAAGATTCCTCCATGTCTTTTAATGATTGATAAGCTTATTCCTTTTTAGTGTTGAATAATATTTCATTGTGTGGATATAACACAATTTATCCATTCACGTGTTGAAGGACATCTTGATTGCTTCCAAATTTTGGCAATTATGAATAAAGCTGCTGTAAATACCCCGGTGCAGTTTTTGTGTAGACATAAATATTCAACAGAATGTGGTCCACCGGAGAAAGGAATGGCAAACCACTTCAGTATTCTTGCCTTGAGAACCCCATGAACAGTATGAAATGGCAAAATGATAGGATACTGAAAGAGGAACTCCCCAGGTCAGTAGGTGCCCAATATGCTACTGGAGATCAGTGGAGAAATAACTCCAGAAAGAATGAAGAGATGGAGCCAAAGCAAAAACAATATCCAGCTGTGGATGAGACTGGCGATACAAGCAAGGTCCGATTCTGTAAAGAGCAATATTGCATAGGATTATTCATAGACCTGGAATGTCAGGTCCATGAATCAAGGAAAATTGGAAGTGGTCAAACAGGAGATGGCAAGAGTGAACGTCGACATACTAGGAATTAGCGAATGGGTGAATTTAACTCAGATGACAATTATATCTACTACTGTGGGCAGGAATCCCTCAGAAGAAATGGAGTAGCCATCATGGTCAACAAAAGAGTCCAAAATGCAGTACTTGGATGCAATCTCAAAAATGACAGAATGATCTCTGTTCATTTCTAAGGCAAACCATTCAATGTCACAGTAATCCAAGTCTATGCCCCAACCAGTAACGCTGAAGAAGCTGAAGTTGAATGGTTCTATGAAGACCTACAAGACCTTTTAGAAGTAACACCCAAAAAAGATGTCCTTTTCATTATAGGGGACTGGAATGCAAAAGTAGGAAGTCAAGAAACACCTGGAGTAACAGGCAAATTTGGCCTTGGAATACAGAATGAAGCAGGGCAAAGACTAATAGAGTTTTGCCAACAAAATGCACTGATCATAACAAACACCCTCTTCCAACAACACAAGAAAAGACTCTATACATGGACATCACCAAATGGTCAACACCGAAATCAGATTGATTATATTTTTTGCAGCCAAAGATGGAGAAGTTCTATACAGTCAGCAAAAACAAGACCAGGAGCTGACTGTGGCTCAGACCATGAACTCCTTATTGCCAAATTCAGACTGAAATTGAAGAAAGTAGGGAAAACCAGTAGACCATTCAGGCATGAGCTAAATCAAATCCCTTATGATTATACAGTGGAAGTAAGAAATAGATTTAAGGGCCTAGATCTGATAGAGTGCCTAATGAACTATGGAATGAGGTTCATGACATTGTACAGGAGACAGGGATCAAGACCATCTCCATGGAAAAGAAATGCAAAAAAGTAAAATGGCTGTCTGGGGAGGCCTTACAGATAGCTTTGAAAAGAAGAGAAGCGAAACGCAAAGGAGAAAAGGAAAGATATAAGCATCTGAATGCACAATTCCAAAGAATAGCAAGGAGAGATAAGAAAGCCTTCTTCAGCGATCAATGCAAAGAAATAGAGGAAAACAACAGAATGGGAAAGACTAGGGATCTCTTCAAGAAAATCAGAGATATCAAGGGAACATTTCGTGCAAAGATGGGCTCAATAAAGGACAGAAACGGTATGGATCTAACAGAAGCAGAAGATATTAAGAAGAGGTGGCAAGAATACACAGAAGAACTATACAAAAAAGAGCTTCATGACCCAGATAATCACGATGGTGTGATCACTGACCTAGAGCCAGACATCCTGGAATGTGAAGTCAAGTGGGCCTTAGAAAGCATCACTACGGACAAAGCTAGTGGAGGTGATGGAATTCTAGTTGAGCTATTTCAAGTCCTGAAAGATGATGCTGTGAAAGTATTGCACTCAATATGCCAACAAATTTGGAAAACTCAGCCATGGCCACAGGATTGGAAAAGGTCAGTTTTCATTCCAATCTCAAAGAAATGCAATGCCAAAGAATGCTCAAACTACCACACAATTGCACTCATCTCACATGCTAGTAAAGTAATGCTCAAAATTCTTCAAGCCAGGCTTCAGCAATATGTGAACTGTGAACTTCGAGATGTTCAAGCTGGTTTTAGAAAAGGTAGAGGAACCAGAGATCAAATTGCCAATATCCACTGGATCATTGAAAAAGCAAGAGAGTTCCAGAAAAACATCTATTTCTGCTTTATTGATTATGCCAAAGCCTTTGACTGTGTAGATCATAAGAAACTGTGGAGAATTCTGAAAGAGATGGGAATACCAGACCACCTGACCTGCCTCTTGAGAAATTTGTATGCAGGTCAAGAAGCAACAGTTAGAACTGGACATGGAACAACAGACTGGTTCCAAATAGGAAAAGGAGTACGTCAAGGCTATATATTGTCACCCTGCTTGTTTAACTTATATGCAGAGTACATCATGAGAAACACTGGACTGGAAGAAACACAAGTTGGAATCAAGATTGCTGGGAGAAATATCAATAACCTCAGATAGGCAGATGATACCACCCTTATGGCAGAAAGTGAAGAGGAACTAAAAAGCCTCTGGATGAAAGTGAAAGTGGAGAGTGAAAGAGTTGGCCTAAAGCTCAACATTCAGAAAACGAAGATCATGGCATCTGGTCCCATCACTTCATGGGAAAAAGATGAGGAAACAGAGGAAACAGTATCAGACTTTACTTTTTTGGGCTCCAAAATCACTGCAGATGGTGACTGCAGCCATGAAATTAAAAGACACTTACTCCTTGGAAGGAAAGTTATGACCGACCTAGATAACATATTGAAAAGCAAAGACATTACTTTGCCGACAAAGGTTTGTCTAGTCAAGGCTATGGTTTTTCCTGTGGTCATGTATGGATGTGAGAGTTGGACTGTGAAGAAGGCTGAGCGCTGAAGAATTGATGCTTTTGAACTGTGGTGTTGGAGAAGACTCTTGAGAGTCCCTTGGACTGCAAGGAGATCCAACCAGTCCATTCTGAAGATCAGCCCTGGGATTTCTTTGGAAGGACTGATGCTAAAGCTGAAACTCCAATACTTTGGCCATCTGATGCGAAGAGCTGACTCATTGGAAAAGACTCTGATGCTGGGAGGGATTGGGGGCAGGAGGAGAAGGGGATGACAGAGGATGAGATGGCTGGATGGCATTACTGACTTGATGGACGTGAGTCTGGGTGAACTCTGGGAGCTGGTGATGCACAGGGAGGCCTGGCGTGCTGTGATTCATGGGGTCGCAAAGAGTCAGACAGGACTGAGTGACTGAAGTGAACTGAAATACTCAACTCCTTTGAGTACACACCAAGAAGTACCATCTGGAACTAGGGTAAGAGTATATGTAGTTTTGTAAAAACCTGTCAAACTGATTTTCAACTTCCAAAGTGGCTGTACCATTTTTAATTCCTACCAGCAATGAATAAGAATTTCTCTTGTTCCATATCCCCAACAGCATTTAGTGTTTTCAGTTTCTGAATTTTGGCCATTGGTGTGCAGTAGTAGCTAATTCTTTTAGTGTGCTTTTCTTTGATAACATATGCTGCAGAGTGTCTTTTCAAGAACCAACTTTTGATTTCATTAGGTTTTCTCACTTGATTTTCTATTTTTAAATTTTATTGATTTATGCTCTGATCATTATTATTTCCTTTCTTACTTTGGATTTTACTTATTTTTCTAGATTTTTAAGATGGAAGCTGAGTTAATTAATATAGTAACATTCTTCTTTTCTAATTCAGGCATTTAATGCTGATATTTTCCCCAAAGTATACTGCTTTGCAACATTTCACAAATTTTAATTTTGATTTCTTACTTTACTATTTTTAAACATATGAATTGCTTAGACTTCTAAAGCATAAAAATATCTTGAATTTGTCTAACACTTCACATTCTCCAGGATTTTTTTGGTCTCATTTTATTCTCAGGATAAATTAAAATAAGCCCCTAATATAGCTCTAGATTGTCAGTCGTTCAGAAAATGTTTGGTGAATGTCATACTTTGTGCCAGGTACTGGGGATATGGTAGCAACAACAAAACAGTTTTTCCTCTGTAGAGGAGTTTATTTTATTTTTAGCAGAATAAGAGTTTTAAAGATGAGATTGGAGACACAGTGAAGTTAAGTGACTCCCTGAAGACTACACAACTATACATGCTAAACTCTTATCTTTCAATCATGATGCTAAGGGCTCTTTCTTATATCAGGGTTTTTCTTTTTTCATTAAATATAAAAATATATGGGTATTAATAACACATATGCACATTATTAAAGCAAAGTCATAGAAGGAACCTTTAATAAAGTTACAGACTAGTGTTTGCTCATGCTGATGTGAAATTAACTAAGTCTCTCATAATAAACTCAATAAGAAGAAATATACTACAATATTAATACTACCTGATTGGGTAGAAGAGAGCTATTCTGCCAACACACATTCATTTTGGGCAACTAGTTTTACTTCCTATTTTTGAGTTTCCACAGTTAAAAAAAAATGAGGTTGGGTCAAATGATCTTTCACATTCCTTCTAACTTTTAGATACTAAGCATTTAAGTCTGGGGCTTCCCTTGTGGCTTAGCTGATAAAGAATCTGCATTCAATGCATGAGACCTGGGTTCAATCTCTGGGTTGGGAAGACCCCCTGGAAAGGAAAAGGCTACCCACTCTAGTATTCTGGTCTGGAGAATTCTGTGAACTGTATAGTCCATGGGGTCACAAAGAGTCAGACACGACTGAGTGACTTTCACTCACTCATTTAAGTTTTAACTATTTATTGAGTGTTAACTACAGTACTCTATAAGGGATTCAAAATAAAGTAATATACAATACTTACACTAAAACAATCTAGCTTAGGAAGTAAGATACATACATATGGGATATTTTTAAATGCCAACATAAATGATACAGGCAATAATGATCTGGAACAACTAGGGAAACTTTTGCTCCCATCAGGGACATTTCACAATGTCTGGAGACACTTTTGCTGGTCCTTGCTGAGGGGGTGACTCTTACTGGTAGAGCCACCAGTAGAACAGAGGCCATGTGTGCTACTAAACCTTCTGCAGTGCACAGGACAGCCTGCCACACAAGAGTTACCAGGACCAAAATACCAATAGTGTTCTGGTTAAAAAAAATGGCTCAACATTCAGAGGAAAATCACTGTGGGAAGGAAAGAGTAGGAAAGTTTCATCAAGGATCTGTGTTTTTCCCTGAATGTCTAACATCTGGAGAATAACAGCATAAACAAGATTATGGAGAAGGGAGTCAGCACTGTTTATCTGGGGAACAGTGAAGAACACCGTGCAGTTGGAATGGAGGGCTCACATGTCAGACAGTGTTAGATCAGTACCATGTTGTGGAGAACCTCAAATGCCAGGGTGATGACTTCTTTATTGGACAATGGGGAGCCATTCAATGTTTTAGTTAGATGAATCTGGCAGTGGTCTGAAGTCTATTGTAGTGGAGAAACTAGAAGATAATCCAGAGGTTGTAACAATCCAGGCTTGAGGTACTAACTATTAATTCAAGCAGAACTTAACCTTGATGCATACATCAAATATCTTTGTCTAAATGCAATTATAGTTTAGGGTGAAGCAGTCTACAGCAGTAACACTGAGTTGTTTTCATGTAAGTGCATGCATGATAAGATCTAGTTTATAACTGCTGTGGGTTTTTTACACCATGTAGTTTTGCTCATGTGTTTGTTTATATCAAGTATGTTTGGTATGTTTAAAAATTAATATTTTGTTTCATAGACTGAAGCAATAAAAAACTCTTATTATTTGAGAACATTAGCTTATGTAACTATAATTTTGGGACCTTTCTGATGACCTTTAATGTTCTTTAAACACTGGGCTTTGTAAATTTCTGCACAAATACATTACTTTGTAAATTTGCACCATATTTGTTTTTACTTGCCTAGGCAAAAATAACTACCAAAAAGTTCACCCTCAGAATCACAGTGAGAGGTGAGGTGAAAATATTCAGTTCAGTTCAGTTTAGTTCAGCCACTCAGTCGTGTCCGACTCTTTGCAACCCCATGAATTGCAGCACACTAGGCCTCCTTGCCCATCACCAACTCCCGGAGGTCACTCAGACTCACATCCATCAAGTTAGTGATGCCATCCAGCCATCTCATCCTCTGTCGTCCCCTTCTCCTTCTGCCCCCAATCCCTCCCAGCATCAGAGTCTTTTCCAATGAGTCAACTCTTTGCATGAGGTGGCCAAAGTATTGGAGTTTCAGCTTTAGCATCAGTCCTTCCAAAGAAATCCCAGGGCTGATCTCCTTCAGAATGAACTGGTTGGATCTCCTTGCAGTCCAAGGGACTCTCAAGAGTCTTCTCCAACACCACAGTTCAAAAGCATCAATTCTTCAGCACTCAGCCTTCTTCACAGTCCAGCTCTCACATCCATACATGACCACAGGAAAAACCATAGCCTTGACTAGACGGACCTTTGTTGGCAAAGTAATGTCTCTGCTTATGAATATGCTATCTAGGTTGGTCATAACTTTCCTTCCAAGGAGTAAGCGTCTTTTAATTTCATGGCTGCAGTCACCATCTGCCCCCCAAAATAAAATCTGACACTGTTTCCACTGTTTCCCCATCTATTTCCCATGAAGTGATAGGACTGGATGCCATGATCTTCATTTTCTGAATGTTGAGCTTTAAGCCAACTTTTTCACTCTCCTCTTTCACCTTCATCAAGAGGCTTTTTAGTTCCTCTTCACTTTCTGCCATAAGAGTGATGTCATGTTCATATCTGAGGTTATTGATATTTCTCCTGGCAATCTTGATTCTAGCTTGTGCTTCCAGCTCAGCATTTCTCATGATGTCCTCTGCATATAAGTTAAATAAGCAGGGTGACAATATACAGCCTTGATGTACTCCTTTTCCTATTTGGAACCAGTCTGTTGTTCCATGTCCAGTTCTAACTGTTGCTTCCTGACCTGCATACAGGTTTCTCAAGAGGCAGGTCAGGTGGTCTGGTATTCCCATCTCTTTCAGAATTTTCCACAGTTGATTGTGATCCACACAGTCAAAGGCTTTGGCATAGTCAATAAAGCAGAAATAGATGTTTTTCTGGAACTCTCTTGCTTTTTCGCTGATCCAGCGGATGTTGGCAATTTGGTCTCTGGTTCCTCTGCCTTTTCTATATTGTTTCAATGCTTATAAGTTCATTGACTTTATATCAATAAGGTCAGTGCAAGCAACAATTTTTCCTTCATCCTCTGATTTCCCACTGGTCTGATGAAACAACTAACCCAGTATCAGTTTCAATTCAAAGTTATACTAGGCACTGTAGTCATTCCTTTGAAGTCAGGAAGAAGCAGTCTTGTTACCATCATCACAAGAGTAAGTTGTTCTACCCAGTTGTCATAATCACTTTGTTATGCTTTGTTTGTAGCAGTACCTCAATAAATATCAAAGGTATGGAATGAGTAAATGAAAGGAACCCAATATATCATGGCAAAGATCCTGGAATTGATTTCTGGCTTTTAGAAAAAACAAGAATTTTTAAAAATGAAAGGAAAAAGTAAATTCTTCTTCCTCCTTCACTTTTTATTTTTCTATTAGAAGAGACCTTTTAGGAAATATTCGTTTTCATCAGTTGCTTTCAAACAATAACTGACTTAGTCTTTTTAATTGAAATTTTATTTCATGTTGAATGTGCCTCTTAGAAAATTAGATAAACTATAAATTAAATTTTCTGTGAAGAAAAATATTGAAGTAATTTATGTAACTAATCAGCATGTACTTTATAAACTAGTTCAAATTAAATCACTCCTCAGTGATCAGATCCTTTTGCTGATAAGAGCACAATCCAGTCTAGTAGATCATTCTCTTGATGTGAACACAGTCTAACTCTATGCTTGGCATTGTTCTGGTGGATGAGAAGACAGCCTCTCGCCAACAACATGAGCAAAGATAAGGAAGCAGATAGAAGTGTCAATTAATGGTAACATCACCATTTTAGTTTCCAGGTGCATAGGATGCTCTAAGTTATTTCATAAAAGAGATAATCTGAATGAAAGGACAATTTCTTTTGCAACAAAAAGAATGCTGGTGGTGAAGACACTCAGAACAGACTTGTCTATGATCACTCAGAACCTCATTAGTTGCTTGGGAGTTGGCTACCTATCATTGATGCGGATATTTTCTTAAATTATTGCCACAGGTAATTAGGATGGCCTGGAGCTGTCCTTGGATATGATAATACCATCACTTTTGATCACGCTAAACTATATTTTAGGGCAACTTCTTCGTAGAGATTGCCTGCCTCCCATCCAGCAATGCCCCTTATGTCAGGAGCTTGCTTCCTAGGGCCAGCTAGTGTTGCCTGGTTCATACCAATTACCGTCCACCATCTTGGCACCTTATTTTAAAGATTCTATCGTAGACTTTGGTACTTTGCAGGCCAGTACTTTGGCTACTTGATGCATAAAGCTGGCCTTGATGCAAAGAAAAGACCCTGATGCTGAGAAAGATTGAAGGCAGAAGGAGAAGGGGACGACAGAGGATGAGATCATTGGATGACATCACCTACTCGATAGACATGAGTTTGAGCAAGCTCCAGGAGATGGTGATTGACAGGGAAGCCCTGCATGCTGCAGTACATGGGGTCACAAAGAGTCGGACATGACTGAGCGACTGAACTGAACTGATTGTAGACTTCCAATAAGCTACTTCAAAACTTTTAAAAGGAAGGAAACTGTTTGATCAAAATAGTGGTTGATAAAACCTTGAAATATGGTTCACCGTGCAGAACTTGATTTAGGAGAGGCAGTTGTAACCAGAGCACTGGGGAGATTGTTCAGGATGATTTGATCACTCCTGAGCTGGAACAGCAGGCATGAGTAAAGGTTGTTTGACTTTCAAATCCTCCTTAGATGACTCTGCTTCTCTGAGATCTGCAGATGAGTAGTGTTTTCACACATGGAAAAACTAGTTATTAAAAAAAGGAAATGAATTCTGCAGCTCCCACATTACATAGAAATGTGATAATCCATCTCCTTGTTGTTTAGTACATTTCTTTTACAGGACTTTTTGTTATATAAAAATAAACCTTAGCACTTTGTCTTGAATAGAGAATAAAATAAATGTGAGATAGATTATGATTCATGACTAAGTAAGAGGAAGTTAAGGAGTCTAGTATGGCATATGGAAGGGATAATAGGTTGTAGGGATCTGGAAGTGGGTAGCAGAGAGGAGACAGGTATTGGGACAGAAGAAGATAATGGGACCCAGGACATTTTACTAGACTAAGACCAAAAAATACAAGTGATCAATGAGAAATTCCCAGTGGTGGTGCTAATTATGAAGCTCAGAAAGAAAAATGTCTAAACATTTATTTTAAAGTCATTTTCTATTTGGTCCTATGCCATTATCTCCCATAATTATTCCTGTATCTTTACTAAAAATAGACCAACTGTCCTTAGGTTAGTGATACTCTGGGAAATGCAGGACAACATCTATCTTCATTTGGGTAAATAGAGCAGGCAGCAGCTGCAGTGAGCAAGACTGTGGGGTAGGAAGCTGAGACCTAAATCTGGCCTAAAGACTTGGACCTAGAGTCAACAGTCTAAGGAATAGTAAAGAGATGCTGAATTTCCCGTTGTAATGTGCTCTCATGGGAGCTCATGGGCTTTTTTTTTTTTTTTAAAAAATTATTTTCTAGAAGGCTTTATTTTCTAGCAATTTTAGATTTATAGAAAATTGAGAGGAAGGTACAGAGATCTCTCCTATAACCCTACCCCTACACAAATATAGCCTTCCCCACTATCAGTATCACTCACCAGAATGCTATTTATTTATTTATTTTACCAAGGATGAGCCTACATTGATATATCAAAATCCCCCAAGTTTATAGTTGATCTTAAGATTTGCTCTTGGTTTGTACATTCTGTGAGTTTTAAAAATGAGGTAATGACAGATATTTACATTATAATATCAAACAGTATCTTGACTGCCCTAAAAATCCTCTGTGCTCTGCCTGTTCACCTCTATAGCCTGCTTCCCCTGGGCTAGGCTCTTGATAATATATGGAGATATTAAAAGGAAGGAAGACTATTTTTCTCCAATTTTTAAAATATTCATCTTTGATTGGAGGATAATTGCTTTACAATGTTGTGTTGATTTCTACTGTACAACAGCATGAATCAGCCGTGAGTATCTATCTATCCCCTCCTTCTTGACCCTTTCTCACATCCATTGCCCCTATCTCACCCCTCTAGGTTGTCACCGAGCACCAGGCTGAGCTCCCTATATTATATCACAGCTTCCCACTAGCTATCTATTTTCATGTGGTAATGTATATGTTTCCATGCTACTCTCTCAATTCATCCCACCCTCTCCTGAAAGGAAGGAAAACTCTTGAAGACTGAATGATTTGGATGAAATTGCTTATTTTATGGATTATGGATAAGCCCAAGAGAAGAGAGAAGTGAAAACAGAGGAAAATAGAGCCCCAGATTCATAGCATTTTAGTCTTGTACATCCTCAAATAGTTCAGATATACATAAAATCAGGTTCAAATGAAGTCAGCACAGCCTTAAGAAAAGAAAACGTTAAGACAGCAGCAAGTAAGCAGCAAGCATTCTGAGTTCAATGTGATGCTAGTTAAAAACAGGCTGAGTGCATGCACTTGGTCCCTTTCAAAGGAGTTGTGTGACACTGCAGGCTTTTATTTAGCACCATCTGGCAAAGCCACATCTTCTCCCTTAAGGTGCAAGACCTTTCTCAGTCTTCTAGTTTTACTGTCCCCTAAGAACTTCTCTGAGTGGGATACTCTCTGACAGAAATGATGCTTGATACTCTTCTGAAGATAGTTGAGAAGACTTAGAGATACAGTCACCCACCATGGCTCATTCGCTAGTGGTCCAGAGGGAGGGAACATCCTTATAGGAGCAGAAAGTACAGAAGACAGTCTGGACCAATGTCCTTTGAATTCTCAAAAGGAGTTTGAACACTAAGATGGAATTTGAGAGAACAAGCGAAATGTGCATGATCTATTAAGTGTCTCTATTGTTTCAGTTCCTGAAACCCAGTCTTCAAAAGGATACCTGCCAATAGAACCCTCAACTTTTAGAAGATAAAGTTTGGAAGGAAAACACAACTGTGAAGACTTCTGTGTGACCTGGAAAATGTATCCCCCTGAGCTTTAGTTTTCTTGTCTATGAAATAAAGAGAATGGAATAAAAGACTGTCTAATGCTTCTAGTTCAAAGATTTTATAATTGGATAATGATCATCAAACAGAATTCATTAACACTGAAGTCATCCAGGGCGCTCTGACAAATTCTAGTGATATAGGAGTTTAAGACTGATCTATATCTTCAAGTGTCATACAAGTAATTGGCAAAACAGGGGACAGGAATAAACTAAAAAGTAGAAATTCCACTCCACAAACTCAACTGTACAAAAAATATGACAACTTTTTTCATTATCCAAAAAGTAACTTAATTTAGTGTGAAAAATTGGATGTCAGTTACTTTGGAGGATTTCCTGTCCTTCTCCAGAGTCAGCCACACACAGTCCTGGGTACTTGTAGATGTTAAGTTTTGATGGATCACTGTGCCTGTGTAAGTAAATGAGAGATTCAGGGTCAGGGCCAACTCTGCATGGCATCCTTGGATCCTGTGATGGTCTGTGGCTTCCTTGTCATGGTTGGGGATGTGAGGAGCTTCTTCATGGCTGCCTGTGCCCAGCTCTGACACCCATCTCATAGGCAACGATCTTTGGATGGATGAGGTTTGGTGGGGTGCCTTCAGGGACCTGTGTGCTCTGAAGAATTGCGGATGTTGTTGTTCCACCTCTGTATAAGATATATCTTTAGCCTGGGGTGAATCATCTTCCCTTTATGTTCTTCAAAGATAATATGTTTATGTTCGTGAATTCTCTACATTCTACATTGGGTTTTGGCTTTAGAAATTTCCAAATAAAAAAGGCTCTCAAGCTACCTCTTGCTGTGCCTCCCCCTGAAGCTGTGAATCACAGAGGCCACTGTCATCTTTAAATGGAGGAAAGAGAAAGGGGATATATAGCAAGTAAAAAAGTTATTATTTCAATTTAATTAATGATTAAGAAATAATAGCATAGTAGAATGATCTTTTCTTACTAATGTGTATTTTTTTATAAGTGCATTTTAACACTGCCTAAATGTAATGTGTAGACTTTTGCAAAGCCTTTTGGAGGAACTGAGAAAGGAGGAAAAATGATGAGCCTCTTCTAAGAAGGGCCGGGTATCAATCTTCTCTGCTTACAAATTAACAGAAAATTAAGAGTATCCTTTCCAGGAAGTAACTCAATGAGAATCCCGATGGGGATAGGTTTCCTAAGAAATCTTCCGTTGTTGGTGCTTGGTGAAAAACAGATTTTGTGGGGGGAATCTGGTAGAGAATTACATAAGGAGAGAGGCTTTTGCAAAGTGGGGCTCCCTGCCTGAGGTCATCAGGTCACTAGACTCAAAAACATGGATTCTGAACATGAACTTCATGAGTCTGTGAACACCTGGAGAGAGCCTGCAACATTCTTTGTGTAAAGGCTTGGTTTTCCTTAGAATCTGCTAAGTGAGTATCTTCAAATTTGGGGAGGAAGGTGGGGAGAGAGTTGCCAGAGGCGTGGCTTTTCCACAAGGCACAGAAAGTCAGAATGTGGGTTTTTTCATAACCCAGGGGTAATTAACCTGGGGTAATTGGCCAGATGAAAGAACAGTCTGAACATCAGAGGAAGCATGGAGATGGCCCAGGACCCCGAGAAAGGACCATCACGAAGGCTGCAGCATGAATATTCTTCAGATTAGACTTATGGCATCTGGGCCAGAGTTGGTGAAGACAAAACCTAAGGGCCTGTATAATTAAGCTAGCCAAACCAGTCTGTGGTTAGACCAAATTTCTGTGACGATGAAAAAATGTCCACCATAAATAAGACGGTTTCTGTGATTTTGTTGCTATGTCATTGTTCTTGTTTTTTCAATTTTGCTAATTCCTTTAGCGTTTTAGGAGAGCCCTTTTTGAGAATTCCAGTTTATCTCAACTAACACATGTGATGAAAAAATGTCTCTCTTCTTCTTCCCACCTAAATTTGGAGAACAAAAGGGTCAGTGTGAAGATGGGAAGAAGTGGTAGAACTAAGTGCACACTGGAGATACCCTGAGCTAAAGGCAGGGTGTGCTAAATACTGAACATGTAGTTCTTAAACTGAGCACTGTAAAATGTCCCAGGAGGAAGAAATCACTGTGGTTGGGTTGCTGGGAAAGAGTTCATGAGATAGTTCTCATTTAAAATAGACCTATAAATATGGGTAAGGATTCAAACAAATGTACATGGGTATGAGTGTGTCCTATCTATACACAGCCATAGCTCATTTTGTTGTGATTTGCTTTATTGCATTTTTCAGATATTGTATTTATTATTATTTTTTTTAAACAAATTGAAGGTCTGTGGTGACTCTATGTTGAGCAAGTCTTTTGGTGCCAGTTTTCCAACAGCATTTTCTCCCTTCCTGTCTGTGTCACATTTTGATAATTCTCACAATATTTCAAACTTTTAAAATGTTATATTTGTTATGGTGATCTTTGATGTTACTAATACTACTCACTGAAGGCCCAGTTGATGGTTACCAATTTTTAGCAATGAAATATTTTTAATTAAGGTATATTCTTTTCTATACATAATGCTATTGCACACTTAATAGATTACAGTGTAGCATAAACACAACTTTTGTATGTGCTGGGAAAGCAAAAACTTCATGTGACTTGCTTTACTGCAGTGGTAGGGAACTGAACCCACAGCATCTCCAAGGAATGTCTGAGGCTGAAAACTCAGCCTTTGCGCACTAGTGCCAAATTGAATCTCAGAGACAGAGTTTGGGGTGAAGGTGCAGTAGTGAAGAATCTGCCTGCCAATGCAGGAGATGCCCGAGACACAGGTTAGATCCCTGGGTTGGGAGGATCTCCTGGAGGAGGAAATGGTAACCCACTCCAATATTCTTGCTTGGAGAATCCCATGGACAGAGGAGCCTGGTGGGCTACAGTCCATAGGGTGGCAAAGAGTCAGACAGGACTGAGCGAGTAAGCACATAGGTCTGTAAAGAGCTCAAAGGTGTTGTGATGTGTTAGCCCTTGAGATGGAGCCAGGACCCTGCCCAAGTCTGCACTGTTACTTCTTGGCTGCTCCTCCCTTGTCTCTGTATCCACCCCCCTTTCCCTGATTAGCCGCTGTTTGAAAGGTTTCTATGCCCAGGAGCCCCACAGAGTTTTATGCCTGTATTAGTTTTTAGACTCACTTCACTAAACACAGCCTGTTGCAGGAGTGGTCTTCTAAAGTCATGTTTTTCATAATCTGAATTTTCTCAGATGGCTGTGTTTGAACGAGGAAGGTGACAAGTTACTTTCAAAGTTACCACTGTAAAGTAAGTTGATAGTGGATTAAATAAAGATATGTGGAATGTTGTACAGAAACTAATTGTTAGGAAATCTGGAAAACTGGATGAATCATGGCTTTAATATATTCTTATATGAGTTATGAGATGAGAGATAAATATTAGCAGGCAGAAAATTACTATGCTTTAGCCTTTGGTTAAGAGAACTCTGACCTTGTCCTTCATAGCTTTATGTGCACTGGCAAGGTAAGAAAATCATTTGATTAATTTCTTATGCATATGTATATTTTGCAGGATTTCAACTGGGAAATTGATCATTGAACTGTAGATATAATAGCTTTAGATGATTTGTTTTGGGAGAGGGGCTTTCACTTAAGGAAGACTGCCTTCTAGATCTTGTTATATTACTAACTAGCACTCTGACCTTGGGCATGATACTTAATACCTTTTTGTATTTCTTCATTTTGAAAGTTAGATTATGTCAGGATCCCTGGTCATTCTCTGAGTTGGATTTACTTATTTTCTTTCCCTCTAAAAGCTTATGTTCTGATTAAAAAAAAAAAAAAAATTCTATGTGCTGTTTCAGTTCAGAAGAAGGATAACAAAGAACTGTTGTTATTAACTTAATTTCATAACTGGATGTATCTTGTACTATAAAACTCTAACCCTTCCATCTATGTCAAAGTCTTTGGGATTAGAAGAATTTGAGATTAGTAAAGTTGAGAGTGTAGTTCAGTTTAGTCACTCAGTCACGTCTGACTCTTTGTGACCCCATTTACTTCAGTACGCCGATCTTCCCTGTCCATCACCAATTCCCAGAGCTTACTCAAACTCATGTCCATCAAGTAGGTGATGCCATCCAACCATGTCATTCTATGTTGTCCCCTTATCCCCCTGCCTTCAATCTTTGCCAGCATCAGGGTATTTTCCAAGGTGTCAGTTCTTCACATCAGGTGGCCAAAATATTGGAGTTTCACCTTTAGCATCAGTTCTTCCAATGAATATTCAAGATTGATCTCCTTTAGGATGGACTGGTTGGATTTCCTTGCTGTCCAAAGAACTCTCAAGAGTCTTCTCCAACACCACAGTTCAAAAGCATCAGTTCTTCAGTGCTCAGCTTTCTTTATAGTCCAGCTCTCACATCCATAGTGTAGAGATGATTATTATTAATAAAATTCCTGACCAGAATTAAGGAGGAAGGGGACCATTGACTTCTTTAGTAGCCATCCTAGAAAATTGTAGGAAATGGGCATTTGTTGTCAAAAAATCTAATGGGCCTTCAACCATTTACATTCCAACTATGTTTACTTTTGCAGATTTGGAGTCTATTTATTCTGTGTCAAGGATTTCAGGTTACTTCTCCATCTTCTTAAAAGATGCTGTAATTGACTCAAATATGGTGATGAAATAGGTTATAGCCTCCTAAGATCTTCATGTCCTATTTTTATGAAACTGACACCCCTTTTCATTTTCAAGATTTTATAATAATCACTTGGGGAAAGGACCAGGCTAATAGTCTCTTAGATCACTGTAGGCATGACTTTTGTGGTCTGTTGGGCCTGTTCTCTTGCCTAAATCTTCTAACTTCTGGCCTCTGAGAAAGAAACACTTTTAGTCTGCTTGGTACTGATATGTGTGTGTCTGTGTATGGGTGTATACACATGCACACATATGAAACCTGTCATAATATTTTCTTATTCCCGTCTCCGTAATCCCAGGATTTCTACTGTTACTCTTAGGCTTAAGCAAACAGTAGATAATGCTGGTTCTTTCTCTGTGAAGAGCCTGGCTTCTTTTAGAATCTAAACTCCTCACTCCTTTCTCAAGTTCATACCACCTGATTTCAGGCAAGTGCTCCCAGAAACAATTTTTACCCTATTTCTTGTCTCTGCTACAATTCCAAGGGAATGAGGTTTCTGTTGGTTCAAAAAAATCCCCGTTTCTTGTGGGACCTTTGACTAAGTTCCAGTCTCTAGAGTTTCGATCCTTCTGTATGTAGTCTGCTGGTACAACCCAGTGGCAGATAAGCTGTTTAGCAAAGAATTTGACCTTGCCCCCCAAAGTATCTGGCTTTTGTTCCTATCTGTGGGAGGTAATTTTTATATCCTAAGAATTTCCTGAGTGGTAAGAGTGCCTTTGTTATTCATGGACGCCATTTGGGTGACAGAGGATTAGATGATTGGATGCATCACTGACTCAAAGGACATGAATTTGAGCAAACTCCAGGAGATACTGTGTAATGGAGACTTCATAGAAAATGTAAATGATGGAGTTCAGAGAGCTTCCAGATTGGTGAACACATTGAGTTGTTGGGATAGTGGTGCTTTCAGAGGGCACATGGAAACTCTGTTCTTTCCCATACCTTTTTCTATGGATTTCTATCATTTGACAGTTCCTAAGGTTCCAAATAGGAAAAGGAGTACGTCAAGGCTGTGTATCGTCACCCTGTTTATTTAACTTATATGCAGAGTACATCATGAGAAATGCTGGACTGGAAGAAACACAAGTTGGAATCAAGATTGCTGGGAGAAATATCAATAACCTCAGATATGCAGATGACACCACCCTTATGGCAGAAAGTGAAGAGGAACTGAAGAGCCTCTTGATGAGAGTGAAAGGGGAGAGTGAAAAAGTTGGCTTAAAGCTCAACATTCAGAAAACGAAGATCATGGCATCTGGTCCCATCACTACATGGGAAATAGATGGAGAAACAGTGGAAACAGTGTCAGATTTTATTTTTCTGGGCTCCAAAATCACTGCGGATGGTGACTGCAGCCATGAGATTAAAAGATGCTTACTCCTTGGAAGGAAAGTTATGACCAACCTAGATAGCATATTCAAAAACAGAGACATTACTTTGCCAACAAAGGTTCGTCTAGTCAAGGCTATGGTTTTTCCTGTGGTCATGTATGGATGTGAGAGCTGGACTGTGAAGGAGGCTGAGCGCCGAAGAATTGATGCTTTTGAACTGTGATGTTGGAGAAGACTCTTGAGAGTCCCTTGGACTGCAAGGAGATCCAACCAGTCCATTCTGAAGGAGATCAGCCCTGGGATTTGTTTGGAAGGAATGATGCTAAAGCTGAAACTCCAATACTTTGGCCACCTCATGCAAAGAGTTGACTCATTGGAAAAGACTCTAATGCTGGGAGGCATTGGGGGCAAGAGGAGAAGGGGACGACAGAGGATGAGATGGCTGGATGGCATCACTGACTCGATGGATGTGAGTCTGGGTGAACTCCGGGAGTTGGTGATGGACAGGGAGGCCTGGTGTGCTGTGATTCATGGGGTTGCAAAGAGTCGGACATGACTGAGCGACTGATCCGATCTGAAGCTTTATATTTTATAATAAACCAATAGTAGTAAGTAAAGCACTTTCCTGAGTTCTGTGAGTTATTCTAGCAAATTATTGAACAAAAGAGGGGGTGGTGGGAAGCCCTGATTTATAGAAGATTTGACATTCAGGTCACCACTTGGTACTTGTGATTGGCATCTGAAGTGGGAGCAGTTGTGTGGATGGAGCCCCTTGACCTGTGGGGGTCTGTGCTAACTCCAGATAGTGCCAGAAATAAATTAAACTCTAGGACATCTAGTTGGTGTCCCAAAAGAACTGGAGAATTGCTTCGTGTGGAAAAGCCACTCGTTTTTAGTCAGAAGCTGTCTTGTCTGTTCAAGCTGCTATAACAAAATACCACAGACTGGCTAACTTACAAATAACAGAAATTTATTTCTTGGAGTTTGAGGTCTGGAAGTCCTGAGGTCCTGATACTGACAGATTTGGTGGTTGATGTAGGCTCTCTTCCAGGTTGCAGAGTGCTGTGTTCTCCTCACATGGTGAGGAGAGACCTAGGTATATAACTCCTTATATGAGGAGAGCTGAAGTTCTCTTTGCTTGATGATCCTCACCATCAGTGACTCATGTTTCTACATATGATTTTTCTAAACCACATAAAATTCTGCATGAGTCCCAACATTTGTGGATAAGAGCAGGGGTTCTTACTGTGCCCATCCTATGCTTTTCCTTCAAAAATATTACAAACACTCCTATAAAAAAAAATACTGATTCCTCACTGGGCATGATACTTGCTGACATAGAAATTCAGTATTTGCATTATGTGTAAGGAATTTGGTGGGCAAGTTTTATATACTATTGAATATGAAGGAAGTTCTGGAATTTTACATGAAGCAGGATCTTATGATTTTTGCCCTGTTTTCACTTCAGGACCATGTCTCTCTCCAATAATTTAAAACATTAGATGTAGATAGAAGCTTAACCTAAAGTTTTTAATGAAAGTGACACTTTGTCACATTCTTATATTTTCTACCTTACATTAAAAATGCATGTAAATTAGCTCTGAAAGAAGGGTGCATAGAAATGCCTTTGCTCTCTTTGACCTAAAGCCTCTGAATTATAGTGAGAATTCATAGCCTGATTTTATTTGTAACAATTGAAGTCACATGATCATTTCAGAATTATTCATATTTTTAGTATACAGATTATATGATATTTATAGTTCTAATTTAATAGCAAACACACAGTTTTCACACTGCAAATGGCTATTAAAATAATGAGAATCATGGAAATTAGATTTATTTGGACTTCAGCAGCTGCCTGAATTCCACAACATAAATGCCAGATTATTTTTTTTATTGCCAGACCCCATACTTAGGGGAACCATGAAAATCTTGGAATTTCCTAAATAGCTGTCACAAAGACACAGTTCAATTTAGACTCTAAAAAATGCATTATTATGCAGTTTCCTCTTTCCCACCCCCAGATACTGCCCTGCCTTCCTTTCCCTCCAACCCTTAGTATTCCTGCCATGATGCTCAGATTTTATTGGTTTCATATTTGACATAAAATTCTGAAAATAATATGACTAACTTCATCATTAAAAGTCATAGCTGAATTTTATCATCTTAATAGTGTTTTATTACCTGGGCTAGATTTGGGGGACTACACTGTTTTGGGGGCTACACTGATGGCTCAGCTGGTAAAGAATCTTTCTCCAAGACGGGAGACCTGGGTACAATTCCTGGGTTGGGAAATTCCCCTGGAGAAGGGAAAGGCTACCCACTCCAGTATTCTGGCCTGGAGAATTCCATGGACTATATAGTCCATTGGGTCGTAAAGAGTCAGACACAACTGAGAGATTCTTAAGGAGGAATTTCAAGCTGCATCTGTGAGTAAATATTTATAAATCACTTGTTATGAGTTCAAAACTGTCCTTAGATTGGTAGGCATACAATAAACTCTCAAGCATTGTTTCTGCCTTCAGAGGACTGATAGTGGCTCATGTAGATGAACAACTTAGAAGAAAGATTTAGAAACAATTCTTAGAAGATTACTGTGGATAGATGAACTTTGAGTGATAGTGCTTCTTACTACGTTAGTACATTGACAAGAGGCCTATAGACCAAGGAATTAGAGATACACTGATGACTACTAGTGAGTCGTGGGAGTCATAGAAGACAGATGACCCTGGAATTGAGTTCATGGTGCAGACATACATTTATCTGGATAATGACTTTATGAGTAGATTTTGGATCTCTTTAAGTTTTGAGAGATTTAGATAAGATCTAATAGAAATTCCCTGTGAAAGTATATGCATGTGTGTATGTATGCAAATATAAAAATACTAAATATCTATCATTTTCTATCATCACCTATCTATTCACAAACATAAATAGGCAAAAACACATGTATAGACATCCCATTAAATAGTCTTATGATCCTAATCCAAAGCTTAAAAATATCTGGAGGGATTTCTCAAGAAATGTATCTATTAATTGTCCATTTTTTCAGATTATGTCCATATAGTCACAAGTGGCTCTTTTTCCCTGAAGATTTTCATTCTTTATTCATGTTATTTATTTCTGTGGAATGTAAGATACATGTCAGCCTCATTTAGATCTTCTATACATCATCAGTAAGAAATCACAGTCCACATTCCCTCTTCTTTTTTTATAAACTCTGACTTTCTGATTTATTTTTGACACTATTGTATTTTTCAGGGTATTTCTTCAGAGAATCTCAGATTTGAATTCATAAACATGTGGTAGAATCAAGTCTCTGCCTTTTCCCTCATAGTTATTTTATTTCTAAACAATGGAGTTTTAGGACATATAAACATTAATTTCTGGTTGACCACTTTTCTGGGGTCATACTCTTTTGCCTCAATTAATATTACATTTGAATATTTGCATATCCCATAGTGTCTTTGGATTAAATAGAAACATATGATTAATTCCATTGGTAGCCACATCACTGCTGTAGATACCTTATTAGCATATAAATGATTCAGTTGCAAATGGAATGTATTCCTACTACATTTATTCAGAATGTGGTAAAAGCTACCTTTTTAGTGATATTTCCCATGTATCTTTCTCATCTTTATCCACTTGACATCCCTGTCCTCCTTTTTTTCTGATACCCTCTTCTTGCAAGATCTTCACCGATAAATGTTAGCTTCTGCCCTGTGCTTAGAATTGTATTTTTAACTTCTTTTTTCATTGTTTTACAATAAGATAAATAAAAAGTAATATAAATGTTCAGATCAGATCAGATCAGAGCAGCCGCTCAGTCGTGTCCGACTCTTTGCGACCCCATGAACCGCAGCACGCCAGGCCTCCCTGTCTATCACCAACTCCCGGAGGTCACACAGACCCACATTCATCGAGTCAGTGATGCCATCCAGCCATCTCATCCTCTGTCATCCCCTTCTCCTCCTGCCCCCAATCCCTCCCAGCATCAGAGTCTTCTCCAATGAGTCAACTCTTCGCATGAGGTGGCCAAAATACTGGAGTTTCAGCTTTAGCATCATTCCTTCCAAAGAAATCCCAGGGCTGATCTCCTTCAGAATAGACTGACTGGATCTCCTTGCAGTCCAAGGGACTCTCAAGAGTCTTCTCCAACACCACAGTTCAAAAGCATCAATTCTTCGGCGCTCAGCCTTCTTCACAGTCCAAATCTCACATCCATACATGACCACAGGAAAGACTATGGTCTTTCCTTGACTAGGCGAACCTTTGTTGGCAAAGTAATGTCTCTGCTTTTGAACATGCTATCTAGGTTGGTCATAACTTTCCTTCCAAGGAGTAAGCGTCTTTTAATTTCATGGCTGCAGTCACCATCTGCAGTGATATTGGAGCCCAGAAAAATAAAGTCTGACACTGTTTCCACTGTTTCTCTATCTATTTCCCATGTAGTAATGGGACCAGATGCCATGATCTTCTTTTTCTGAATGTTGAGCTTTAAGCCAACCTTTTCACTCTCCACTTTCACTTTCATCAAGAGGCTTTTTAGTTCCTCTTCACTTTCTGCCATAAGGGTGGTGTCATCTGCATATCTGAGGTTATTGATATTTCTCCCAGCAATCTTGATTCCAATATAAATGTTAGCCTGGCTTTTTCTTTAAGAAAAGCAAATCTAATTCTAAATAAATTTTCATTAATGTACATTTCAGAAGAGATCTTAATTTTGATTGACTGTGTTGGCTATGAAATGAAGAAACTGCACAGAAAGTCAAGATAGTAATGCAGTCCTAATGCTGGTGATACTGTGTACTCTGGCCTGAGCTTTGGGAGGGGCATCTGGAAGGTTTCTTACAGAAACAGCTTCTAACGCAAGAAGAAACCAAAGTTAGGCAAAGAGAATGGGGGTTAGGAGAGAGAAATCAACTGCCAGTAAGTATGTCAGGGTGATACAACTAAGTGATTCAGTGAGGCTGGGACATAGAGATAGACGTCAGCCCAGACAGATAAGCAGAAACTAGCTTCCAAGGGACTTTGAAATGAGCTAATAGGATTGGATTTTATGGCAGAAGCTATCAAAGTAACACAACCCATCAATATACCTTGTGTTGCTCAAAAAACAAGGAGACCACTAGATTGAGAGGGCTCCAGAGCCTCTTGATGAAAGTGAAAGTGGAGAGTGAAAAAGTTGGCTTAAAGCTCAACATTCAGAAAACGAACATCATGGCATCTGGTCCCATCCCTTCATGGGAAATAGATGGGGAAACAGTGGAAACAGTTTCAGACTTTCTTTTTCTGGGCTCCAAAATCACTACAGACAGTGACTGCAGCCATGAAATTAAAAGACACTTACTTCTTAGAAGGAAAGTTATGACCAACCTAGATAGCATATTCAAAAGCAGAGACATTGCTTTGCCAACAAAGGTTCGTCTAGTTAAGGCTATGGTCTTTCCTGTGGTCATGTATGGATGTGAGAGTTGGACTGTGAAGAAGGTTGAGCACCGAAGAATTGATGCTTTTGAACTGTGGTGTTGGAGAAGACTCTTGAGAGTCTCTTGGACTGCAAGGAGATCCAACCAGTCCATTCTGAAGGAGATCAGTCCTGGGATTTCTTTGGAAGGATGATGCTAAAACTGAAACTCCAGTACTTTGGCCACCTCATATGAAGAGTTGACTCATTGGAAAAGACTCTGATGCTGGGAGGGATTGGGGGCAAGAGGAGAAGGGGACGACAGAGGTTGAGATGGCTGGATGGCATCACTGACTTGATGGACGTGATTCTGGGTGAACTCTGGGAGTTGGTGATAGACAGGGAGGCCTGGCGTGCTGCGGTTCATGGGGTCGCAAAGAGTTGGACACAACTGAGCTGATCTGATCTGAATGCCCTGGATTGTCCTACATAAGCAAACCAAAATCTAAGCCTTTAAAGGCCCTGAGGTTATTAGGACAATTAATCATAAACTGTCAGCAAGGCTTTAAGCTAATAGCCAATCCAATAATTTCCTTTCTTTACTTCTGCACTTTGTCTATGTAAGTCTTTCCCCAGGCTCCTGTTGGCTGATCATGCCTAACCTCTTTAGGTTTGACATTGCCTCAGTTTATCTTAACAGTTCTTAAGTAAGAATGCCATTTTGGTCTCAGTTATAGGAACATAGTGCTAATTTGTTTTTTTAATGGCAAAGACTGTCTTTAAAGGCATTCTGAAATTTCAACCAATAAATCAGCCAGCATCAATAAATGAAACATAATTTCTTTAAAACAAAAACTGCCTTTAAGGAATGATCTTATTTTGGCATTTTTTAAAGTTTCTAACATGGCTTTGGATCACTTCCTGATTTTAAACTACATGTAGTTTAGGTTTGAGAATGTGACTGACATGTAATAAATTTGTATTAACATAAAGATATTTTTGAGGAGAAGGCAATGGCACCCCACTCCAGTACTCTTGCCTGGAAAGTCCCATGGATGGAGGAGCCTGGTAGGCTGCAGTTCATGGGGTCGCTAAGAGTCGGACACGACTAAGCGATTTCATTTTGACTTTTCACTTTCATGCATTGGAGAAGGAAATGGCAACCCACTCCAGTATTCTTGCCTGGAGAGTCCCAGGGATGGGGGAGCCTGGTGGGCTGCCGTCTATGGGGGTGCACAGAGTTGGACACGACTGAAGCAACTTAGCAGCAGCAGCAGCAAAGACATTTCTGACTTATTTATGCCCCACCCCCAGTCTTTTAGAAAAGAATAACTTTCTTCTGATACAAACAGTATAATTAAGGGAAAGGAATTTTCCATAAGTATTTTTATATTTTGATATGAAACACCACTATTATGGAAGTATTTAAAAAAAAACAAAACAAAAGAGGAAACAACTATCCAGGGAAAAAGTTGGGAAATACTTTAAAGCCCATGAAGGAAAGTATACATTTACAGTATTATAAAAAATAAGAAATTAGTCACTGTAGACAGAGTCCCTCAGGTGTTTGGCACCCTTAACTGTCTTAAATAATAAAAAACCGGAAATAATTTGAAAATAAGGCTACTGAGCATGAACATTGACCAAAATTACCAAATAGTTAGCAATGCAAAAGTTACAGGAGAAAAAATTACCAGCATTCACATATATGGTACTTGCTTTCAAAATCAGTTTTTAAAAATTCAAAGTGAAGACGTATGAGAACTTTTAATTAATACAAAGGAAAATAAGAAAGAAAAAAAAAATAATGTGGTCGAAGAAGGAAAGAAACTGACAAGAGAAGCTGAAATTGGAAGCAATGATCGGTGCTGTGAAAAACATCAAAGGATGACAAAGCGGCCTGTGTGTGAAAGAAAGAAACGCTGACCAGAAAAATATGGGGACATGCAGCAAAAGAGAAAAATAATATTTGCTTCAACAATTCTCAGCATGTTTCTTTATCACATTTAAATGCTACAATGGTATTTGATCAGTCTAGGGACAAATTTTAAAATTTTCTTGATATATGAAAATGTTCATAAAATAATCCTAACTCATTAAGGAAAATCAGTATGTTCCGTTTCTTTAAATATGATAATATGGACTATTTTAACATGTTTTAATAATGTGTTCATAAAATGATTAAAGTGAAAGTTCCAGAACTTGAAGTATCAAATCACCATTTGTCTTAAACTTAATTTATCCCAATAACCCTTTTCTAAGCTCTGCCTACTCCACTATTGTATTTGTCTCAATATCAGTAAATTAAAACTTATTTGTCTGAATTATCCAGCTAATTTTATTGTTTCATTTCAACCATCTCCTCATTTCATCTAGGTAGAAATGGCCTGATTTTGGTTCTTATTACTAAATTACTTCTTTTCTACTGGATATAATCACTTGCTTTCTCAACCGTTAAAAATTAGAAATCAAGGTTTCAATAATACATTATGTGTTCAACTGGATTGTAGAGCATTCAGTGTTAATGAAAATTATAATAGTAATCCCCTGTGTGTTAATATACTGCCTGAAGAATAAAATGAAACAAAATGCAAATGTTGAGACTTTTCTACAGTCAGAGGGTTTGGACAGTTTCCATTTTTATCTACTCAAACCACACAGCCAAGAGCTGCTTGAATTTCCTTATCTTTAGTTTCATACCTGAATTGGATGCAGTTAGTTGTTTTTTCCATTTTAAATGTGTGATTCAATTTTGAGAACGTCTTAAAAATAGTCTAGGGATTGTAAAAATCCTTGGAGTGGGGCCAGGTTTTCCTGAATTAATAGACACTCTTCTCTGCCCTCAGTCACACATGACCGCCATTGACATTTGTTGTGTACCTTTTTATACCCATTGCTAAAGTGCCACACGATGCCACTGTACTTTTGCAAATACTTCTCCAAATTAGCTTTATGCAAGTAGGATTCTCTTATTAACACGAGATGATCTTAATAAGGACTGTGTGGTTAGAATCTATTTTAATAAACAGGAAATGGGAAAATTGAATTAAAAAAAAAGATTGGCAGCTTCTTATTGCTACACACATCTTTGCATTGGTAGTGATTGAAACTGGCATGTATGTTAGCAAGAACTATCTTGTTTTTAATTTCTCTATTTAGAACATAGAAGATAAATTTGCTTTTTGGGACTTAATTTTGTCTCCAGTGTTCTTTGACACTCTATACTATTCATTAAAAAAAATATTTGGTATGATTGTTTACTGCTGCTGCTAAGTTGCTTCAGTAGTGTCCAACTCTGTGTGACCTCATAGACGGCAGCCCACCATGCTCCTCTGTCCCTGGGATTCTTGTCCCAGGCAAGAATACTGGAGTGGGTTGCCATTCCCTTCTCCAATGCATGCATGCATGCTAAGTTGCTGCAGTTGTGTCTGACTCTGTGTGACCCTATGGACAGCAGCCCCCCAGGCTCTTCCGTCCACAGGATTCTCTAGGCAAGAATACTGGAGTGGGTTGGCATTTTCTTCTCCAGTAGTTGTTTACTATAATGCACTAATTCTGAAAAGACACTGAAATATGGGAGAAAGATCATTTCTATTTGTTTTGTTTGTCTGTCTGTGTGTGGGTGGGTGTGCATAAATGTTGCATGAATACTAATAAATGTTTATTCATAATACTGTTTCCATGGGCTGCAAACCTTTAAAAATGCTTCTATCCTGAGGTAAATGGGTAGAATATGATGATGCACCATTTATTTAGTTCCATGTGTCCAGGGAAGATTATAAAGCCTCACACACACTTAGCCTTATAAGGTCTTTAGCATGTCTATGAGCAACCATTTATTGACTCCCATGTATGGTGAAGTTAATGGGGAGCCAATATCAGATATAACACATAGGGTTCTCCCACACCAATAAAAAGAGTGTAATTTATGGCACGTGTAAAGAACGAATGTTCCAAAGAAATATTTTTTAGTATTTGCTGGAGACATGGTGTGCCTGCCAATTATATTAATGTGTAGTTAGCACTAGATGTTGAGGCACAGTTTTTCATAGGACTCTACTTGGGTTCAGTTGGTTTAGAAATTTCCCTGGGAAGAATTACTGCAGTACTGCAATATAACTGTACTGCAGCTCACTAAAGTCCTTGATGTGGCTTTGCACAGTTAATAGTTATGTATATGTCAGATAAAAAAAGACACCCAAATATGTCAAGTTAAGAAGTCAGTCCCTCAAACTGTGGAGCTATGGATTCACTGGAATAGGAGAGAAATCAAATTTGAAATTGAAAGGTTTCTCTAGATAACCTACTTTTGGGAAAGAATATGCTGATGTGTGTAGTGTCTGTAGAAGCTGGTGGTATTTTACCCAGATTCCTCTTAAGTGCAAGCACTTACAATTCAGCTGCAGTAAGCATTGGCCAATACAGGCTCACAGTTATTTCCCTTTATAGGAAATTGTCCTTCCTGAGCTGACATTGGCTAGAAATGGAGAGGTAATTTGTACTTTTCACTATCACTGCCTTCTAATCCTTAGCAGGGTGTACCCATTGACTAACACAGGGGTCCAAAAGCCTGGCCCCTTTGGTTCAGTGGGACATACCCCTTGGCCACTCTGGTGCTCCCTCCAGGCAGAGGCTGAACTGAGGACTCAACGAAAACCACATCTTTGCTTAGCTTCTTTCTTGGTCATGTTCTATTTCCTTGCTGCCCCCTGGGTTTCTTCTAAAAGTGCTTCTTAATCAATCTCTTGTGTAGAAATCCAATTCCAGGCTCTGCTTCAAGGCAACTGGACTTGAGACAACATTGACTTAACTCCTTCAGATCTAAAATCCTATTTAATAGACAACTATTACAGACATTGTGTCTGTCTGTGCTTAGTCGTGTTTGGCTCATCATAACCCTATGGACTGTAGCCTGCCAGGCTCCTTTGTCCTTAGGGATTCTTCACGCAAGAATACTGGAGTGGGTTGCCATGCCCTCCTCCAGGAGATCTTCCCAACTCAGGGACTGGACCCTGATCTCCTGCATTGCAGGTGAATTCTTTACTATCTGAGCCACCAGGTCTCCCACAGACATTGTGTATTCACATAAAAAGTTGCATGAGAAATAATTCCTGGTCTTGAGGCACTCAGAGTCTGCTGAGGGGGAGAACACATGACAAGTCATTACAGAGTGAGGTATGTGCTATGACAGAGGAGAGAGCAAGAAGTTTGGCATGAGGTGGTGTCAGGAGGCTTCAAAGAGGAAGTGCCTGTTGAGCTGCATTTTTGTTAGTAGGAATTTGTTAGGCAATGAGAAGGGAAAGACAGAATTTTTTTTTCCCAAGACATAAAAACATGATGTCTTTGGGAAATCATCATAAGCTCAGTCAGTGTGTTGCGAAAGTGCCTTCCAAAAAGCAATGAAGGATGAGATTGACTTAGGCAAGGGCGCAGTCCGCCTGTGCTGGACACCAGTGCAAAGAGATTAGACCTTCTCCTGTAGAATATCAACTTCTAAAGAATACTAAACAGTAGAGTGGCATGAGCTTATTTAAAAATAAACAAATATTAAAAATAACAAGTTTAGAGAAATAAGACGGGACAGTGAGGAAACTGAAGTAAAAGAAAAATATTGATGATGTAGACAATGACAGAATTCTTTAAGGATGAGGGATAGGGCAGATAGAATCAAGGTTCTTAAAATAATATGATGATTTATAAATGTAGATGATGAGAAAGAGAAAGAGTCTAGGATGAATTCTGAGGATCTGGCTTTAATAACTGGGTATCTGATGGTTCCAAGAGGGAATGCTGGGCAAAGATCTTTTGATCCTATCACCAAACATTTTCTGATGACTTTTACCTTTATAAGGTCTTTATTAATGTCCCTGTTTCAAGTTGCTAATGCTACCCTAGTTGGCAAATTTAACTTTCCCCTCACTTATCTCTTTATACAATTCAACTTTTCCTGTCAGTTGAAATATTTTATAAACTCCCATCCACTAGAAAAACTTGTCTTTTATTTATTTTTAAAATGTATTAGGTAGTTCTTAAAAGCTACAAATTATGTTTCTGTTTCCTTTGCCAGTAATTGCTCTGTTTAGAAGTCCTTTTGTAAAAATAATATTCTTTCATAGCTTTCAGCACATTGTTATTTCAAATGGTTTTGATTGAAGATGCTAAAGCGGTGGTTTCCACTAGAATTTTCCCAGGGTTTTTCCAAGGGCATGTAATGGAAGATTCATGTGCATACTTCTATGAAGTTTGAATGGTACTTATAATCAATGGGGACAGCTAAAACTGAGGTACCACAAACATCTCAAGAGACTGACCATAGGAGATGCTTGGGTTGAGACATCGGAGACATGGAAATCAAATAGAGCCTCATATGGAAAATCTTAAGGACAGATACTCTGAATTGTAGATACTGATGTTCAAATGAACTGCTTCTCTGATAGGGAACTCTAATGTGGGCAAGGTGACTTAGCAGGTGCACCTGAGATTTATTTAATGATTCTCCAAAGGAACACTAGAGAGACTTGTTGGTCTTTAACATAAAATGCGTAGCTAAATTGAAAGTGAAATAAGAATATGTGTGTCATCACTTTTGTCAGAATAAAGTGAAAAGGATCTCTGACTATTCCAAATTATTGAATTGGGGAGTCTATTTTTAGAATATGTTCCACAGTAGTCTTTAATTGATAATGATAATTTTTCACCAAGTTCAGAAAAAAAAAACAACCCAAATGCTCAAATGATTATAGGCTAAAATTGTTTATTTGTGTGTAATATTTTTATTTCTAATACATCCTGAACTTACAGCATATCCATTTCACATAAACAATGAAATTTCTATTTTCATTCATATTCCTGAAATATGCTTCTTGGAAGAAAAGCTATGATGAACCTAGACAGCATATTAAAAAACAGAGACATTACTTTGCTGACAAATGTCCATCTAGTCAAAGCAGTGGTTTTTTCAGTAGTCATGTATGGATGTGAGAGTTGGAACATAAAGAAAGCTGAGCACCAAAGAACTGATGCTTTTGAATTGTGGTGTTGGAGAAGATTCTTGAAAGTCCGCTGGACTGCAAGGGGATCAAACCAGTCAATCCTAAAGGAAAACGGTCCTGAATATTCATTGGAAGGACTGATTCTGAAGCTGAAGCTCCAATACTTTGGCCACCTGATGCGAAGAGCTGACTCATTGGAAAAGACCCCGCTGCTGGGAAGGATTGAAGGCAGGAGGAGAAGGGGATGACAGAGGATGAGATGGTTGGATGGCATCACCAACTCGATGGACTTGAATTTGAGCAGACTCAGAGATGGTGAAGGACAGGGAGGCCTGGCATGCTGCAGTCCATGGGATCGCACAGAATCTGACATGACTGAGCAACTGAACAATAACAACAAATCCCTGAAATAAATATAAGTATTCCTGAAAATAAATAATGTCGATCTGACTTTGATTGATTCCTGACTCTGTGCTCTTTGCACATTATCAAACAATATATCTATGAATAAGTATTTACTGAGTCTATGCTACATTTATCATGTTGTGAAACAGTTGTATCCTACAAGGTAAGGGGGGAAGTTCCTTAAGATTTAGTGTAAAACTGTCTTTTAACAATGCCATTTTGGTGCTTCAGTTACTAAATTTTCTATTTGTACAGGCTAATGTGGACTCTCTTGCCAACTCTAAATAGATTTTAATATTTTATTTCTTGGTAGCACAGAAGTATTCTCTCTAGGAATAATTTCATCTCTGTATTAGTTGATAACAAGAATCATCCTCAGATCCATAAAGACATTCTGAATAAATAAATTTTAAATTCTAAGCTATATAATAAATCAATGGTTATTGACTTTGTAAAGAAAAAGAATGTGGGAAAGCAATCAAAGAATTCAAATAATGTTTGATTTGGTGAATTTAGTTCCAGTGTGCTATTGGCATTTAGTGAGGGATTGGTATCCCATAGGAAATTATTTTTAAACCAAAACACAAAGTAATTGGACATTTTTTGCTTTTATGTTATTTTACAAAGGGCATTTCTGTTTTACCACAATCAATTTTGCCAACCTGTTAATGCCTTTGACCTGGATCTGAGAATCATTTACTTGAAGGTCTCCCAAATAAGATATACTCATGGCTGTGGTTTGTGGAGGGCAGTGGGACAGCCAGCTCGGCTTGCCCAGCCAATGCTAAGTGCAATATTATGGTGTAGAAGAGGAAACATGCCAACTCAAAGATGAAAAAATTTCCTGTGCTTCACTTCTCAAAGCGTTCAGAATTATTGAATTGGGCACTGGTATACAGAAAAATATTCTAAACTGGAAAGTAATTTGTTTTAAAGGATTTTCTGCCATGGTGAAAACCCATGAAAATAACTTCTATGTATTATAACATATAAGGTGAAAGTTGATATCCTAATTCTGTAAGTAATATTTTCCTTACATGAGAGAAGTCTCTGGAGTCTTGATAATTAAAACTACCCCCTAATACTGGCAAAGTGGATGTAGGTCGAGATTTCCCACCACATAAGTATTGGCTAAGTTTTATTGCCTGGAAAAAAAATGTGTTTTTTCATTAGTGAGCTTTTTTACATTACTGTGTGCCAGTTGTAACATTTATTTTTGTTTTACACAAGTTTTGATTTTTCCTCATTTAATTAAATTCAGATTTTTATAGGCAAGAGTTGGTTTCTTGAAAATTTTTGTCTTCAAAATGATCTCAGAAAATAACCTCTGAGTCGTCTTGTTTTTGCATTGGGAAAGGTATCATCTAGTTGGAGAGGAGAGATGAGAAGTGAATACTGCTGACAAATGAATATCACTTTCCTCATACCATGTCTCAAAGCTTATCTAAAAAAGTACTAAGTTATTTAGTTGACACTGGAGTTCTTTCATCAGTGACTCTAATTTTATTTTATGACCCCAATTTTTTCACCTGCTGTCAGTAACCTATCTCCTACCATCCTTATCCAATATTATCTGCTTCCCTTTCTGAATCTTTTCACATGATTTTCCTATCAAAAAAATCTTTTTTTTCCTGCTTTCTGCCCATTCAGATCTCACATAACCTTCAAGGCCTTCCTGAAACATGTTTTGGATGAATGTTTCACAGATAAACTCTACCAAGTACATTCTTTGTGTATCTCTGTTACTTTAAATGGTTTTAATCATGTGTATGTGATTGTGTATTTACATATTTATCTGTCTATCTCTATGTATGTGTCTGACTATCTACCATCTGTCAATCATTTATCTATACATATGATACGTCCAAGCTAAGGAGCGGCGGCTGCACTTTTGTGGAGCAGCCGTGAAGAGATATCCCATGTTCAAGGTAAGAGAAACCCAAGTGAGATGGTAGGTGTTGTGAGAGGGCATCAGAGGGCAGACACACTGAAACCATAATCACAGAAAACTAGCCAATCTGATCACATGGACTACAGCCTTGTCTAATGCAATGAAACTAAGCCATGACATGTGGGGCCACCCAACACGGATGGGTCATGGTGGAGAGGTCTGACAGAATGTGGTCCATTGGAAAAGGAATGGCAAACCACTTCAGTATTCCTGCCTTTAGAACCTCATGAACAGTATGAAAAGGCAAAAAGATAAGACACTGAAAGATGAACTCCCCAGGTTGGTAGGTGCCCAATATGTTACTTAAGATAAGTGGAGAAATAACTCCAGAAAGACAAGAGATACAAAGAAAAACAGTACCCAGTTGTGGATGTGACTGGTGATAGAAGCAAGGTCCGATGCTGTAAAGAGCAATATTGCAAAGGAAACTAAAATGTTAGGTCCATGAATCAAGGCAAACTGGAAGTGGCCAAACAGGAGTTGGCAAGAGTGAATGTCGATATTCTAGGAATCAGCAAACTAAAATGGACTGAAATGGGTGAATTTAACTCAGATGACCATTCTATCTACCACTGTGGACAGGAATCCCTTAGAAGAAATGAAATAGCCATCATAGTCAACAAGAGAGTCCAAAATGCAGTACATGGATATAATCTCAAAAATGACAGAATGATCTCTGTTCACTTCCAAGGCAAACCATTCAATATCAAGGTGATCCAAGACTATGTCCCACACAGTAACACTGAAAAAGATGAAGTTGAACGGTTCTAAAAAGAACTACAAGAACTTTTAGAACTAACACTCCCAAAAGATGTCCTTTTCCTTATAGGGGACTGGATTGCAAAAGTAGGAAGTCAAGAAACACCTGGAGTAACAGGCAAATTTGGCCTTGGAATATGGAATGAAGCAGGGCAAAGGCTAATAGAGTTTTGCCAAGAGAACACACTGGTCATAGCAAATACCCTCTTCCAAAAACACAAGAGAAGACTCTACACATGGACATTACCAGATGGTCAACGCCAAAATAAGATTGATTATACAGTCAGCAAAAACAAGACCAGGAGCTGACTGTGGCTCAGATCATAAACTCCTTATTGCCAAATTCAGACTTAAATTGAAGAAAGTATGGAAAACCACTAGACCATTCAAATATGACCTAAATCAAATCCCTTATGATTATACAGTGGAAGTAAGAAATAGATTTAAGGGACTAGATCTGATAGAGTGCCTGATGAACTATGGAATGAGGTTCATGACATTGTACAGGAGACGGGGATAAAGACCAACCCCACGGAAAAGAAAGGCACAAAAGCAAAATCGCTGTCTGAGGAAGCCTTACAAATAGCTGTGAAAAGAAGAGAAGTGAAAAGCGAAGAAGAAAAGGAAAGATATAAGCATCTGAATGCAGAGTTCCAAAGAATAGCAAGGAGAGATAAGAAAGCCTTCCTCAGGGATCAATGCAAAGAAATAGAGGAGAACAACAGAATGGGAAAAGACTAGAGATCTCTTCAAGAAAATTAGAGATACCAAGGGGACATTTCATTCAAAGATGGGCTCGATAAATGACAGAATTGGTATGGATCTAACAGAAGCAGAAGATATTAAGAAGAGGTGGCAAGAATACACAGAAGAACTGTACAAAAAAAATCTTCATGACCAAGATAATCACGATGGTGTGATCACTGACCTAGAGCCAGACATCCTGGAATGTGAAGTCAAGTGGGCCTTAGAAAGCATCACTACGAACAAAGCTAGTGGAGGTGATGGAATTCCAGTTGAGCTATTTCAAATCCTGAAAGATGATGCTGTGAAAGTGCTGCACTAAACATGCCAGCAAATTTGGAAAACAGCCGTGGCCACAAGATTGGAAAATGTCAGTTTTCATTCCAATCCCAAAGAAAGTCAATGCCAAAGAATGCTCAAACTATCGCACAATTGCACTCATCTCACACGCTAGTAAAGTAATGCTCAAAATTCTCCAAGCCAGGCTTCAGCAATATGTGAACCGTGAACTTCCTGATGTTCAAGCTGGATTTAGAAAAGGCAGAGGAACCAGAGATCAAATTGCAACATCTGCTGGATCATGGAAAAAGCAAGAGAGTTCCAGAAAAACATCTATTTCTGCTTTATTGACTATGCCAAAGCCTTTGACTATATGGATCACAATAAACTGTGGAAAATTCTCAAAAGAAATGGGAATATCAGACCACCTGACCTGCCTCTTGAGAAATCTGTATGCAGGTCAGGAAGTAACAATTAGCACTGGGCATGGAACAACAGACTGGTTCCAAATAGGAAAAGGAGTATGTCAAGGCTGTATATTGTCACCCTGTTTATTTAACTTATATGCAGAGGACATCATGAGAAATGCTGGGCTGGAAGAAGCACAAGCTGGAATCAAGATTGCTGGGAGAAATATCAGTAACCTCAGATATGCAGATGACACCATCCTTATGGCAGAAAGTAAAGAAGAACTAAAAAGCCTTTTGATGAAAGTGAAAGAGGAGAGTGAAAAAGTTGGCTTAAAGCTCAACATTCAGAAAACGAAGATCATGGGATCTGGTCCCATCAGTTCATGGCAGATAGATGGGGAAACAGTAGAAACAGTGGCTGACTTTGTTTTTTGGGCTCCAAAATCACTGCAGATTGTGATTGCAGCCATGAAATTAAAAGAAGCTTACTCCTTGGAAGGAATGTTATGACCTACCTAGATCAGATCAGATCAGTCGTTCAGTCGTGTCCGACTCTTCGCGACCCCATGAATCACAGCACGCCAGGCCTCCCTGTCCATCACCAACTCCCGGAGGTCACTCAGACTCACATCCAACGAGTCAGTGATGCCATCCAGCCATCTCATCCTCTGTCGTCCCCTTCTCCTCCTGCCCCCAATCCCTCCCAGCATCAGAGTCTTCTCCAATGAGTCAACTCTTTGCATGAGGTGACCAAAATATTGGAGTTTCAGCTTTAGCATCACTCCCTCCAAACAAATCCCAGGGCTGATCTCCTTCAGAATGGACTGGTTGGATCTTCTTGCAGTCCAAGGCACTCTCAAGAATCTTCTCCAACACCACAGTTCAAAAGTATCAATTCTTTGGCGCTCAGCCTTCTTCACAGTCCAGCTCTCACATCCATACATGACCACAAGAAAGACCATAGCCTTGACTAGACGAAACTTTGTTGGCAAAGTAATGTCCCTGCTTTTGAATATGCTATCTAGGTTGGTCATACCTTTCCTTCCAAGGAGTAAGCATCTTTTAATTTCATGGCTGCAATCACCATCTGTAATGATTTTGGAGCCCAGAAAAAGAAAGTCTGACACTGTTTCCACTGTTTCCCCATCTATTTCCCATGTAGTGATGGGACCAGATGCCATGATCTTCGTTTTCTGAATGTTGAGCTTTAAGTCAACTTTTTCACTCTCCACTTTCACTTTCATTAAGAGGCTTTTTAGTTCCTCTTCACTTTCTGCCATAAGGGTGGTGTCATCTGCATATCTGAGGTTATTGATATTTCTCCCAGCAATCTTGATTCCAACTTGTGCTTCTTCCAGCCCAGCGTTTCTCATGATGTACTCTGCATATAAGTTAAATAAGCAGGGTGACAATATACAGCCTTGACGTACTCCTTTTCCTATTTGGAAGCAGTCTGTTGTTCCATGACCAGTTTTAACTGTTGCTTCCTGACCTTCATACAAATTTCTCAAGAGGCAGATCAGGTGGTCTGGTATTCCCATCTCTTGAAGAATTTTCCACAGTTTATTGTGATCTACACAGCCAAAGGCTTTGGCATAGTCAATAAAGCAGAAATAGATGTTTTTCTGGAACTCTCTTGCTTTTTCCATGATCCAGCAGATGTTGGCAATTTGATCTCTGGTTCCTCTGCGTTTTCTAAAACCAGCTTGAACATCAAGAAGTCCACGGTTCACATATTGCTGAAGCCTGGCTTGGAGAATTTTGAACCTTACTTTACTAGCGTGTGAGATGAGTGCAATTGTGCGGTAGTTTGAACATTCTTTGGCATTGCCTTTCTTTGGGATTGTGATGAAAACTCACCTTTTCCAATCCTGTGGCCACTGCTGAGTTTTCCAAATTTGCTGGCATATTGAGTGCAGCACTTTCACAGCATCATCTTTCAGGATTTGGAATAACTCAACTGGAATTTCATCACCTCCACTAGCTTTGTTTGTAGTGATGCTTTCTAAGGCGCACTTGACTTCACATTCCAGGATGTTTGGCTCTAGGTCGGTGATCACACCATCATGATTATCTGGGTTGTGAAGAAAAGCAGTGATATTACTTTGCCAACAAGGGTCCGTCTAGACAAGGCTATGGTTTTACCAGTGGTCATGTATGGACGTTAGAGTTGGACTGTGAAGAAAGCTGAGTGCCGAGGAATTGATGCTTTTGAACTGTGGTTTTGGAGAAGACTCTTGAGAGTTCCTTGGACTACAAGGAAATTCAACCAGTCCTTCCTAAAGGACACCAGTCCTGACTGTTTATTGGATGGACTGATGCTGAGGCTGAAACTCAAGTACTTTGGCCACCTGTTGTGAAGAGCTGAGTGATTTGAAAATACTCTGATGCTGGGAAAGACTGAGGGAAGGAGGAAAAGGGGATGACAAAGGATGAATGGTTGAATGGCATCACTGAATCAATGGACATGGGTTTGGTTGGATTCCGGGACTTGGTGCCGGACAGGGAATCCTGATGTGCTGCAGTTTTTGGGGTAAAAAAAAGAGTTGGACAGGACTGAGCAACTGAACTGAACTGAAGAGTTATACATTTAACAGGAATAAAAAGACCTTAGTCTTTATTTTATCATAAATAGTGGAGAGACATCATAAGTGACACAGTCTACCATCAGTTCCAGAAAATTTCACTTTATGCACATTATGAGGTATCTGTCAAAACATGTGATAGAGGTGAGGAATTCTGCTAACGTCATACATCTAATCCACTCTCTTTTTTTCAAGTTAATATCTTCCTTCTAACCTTTTGGAGTCAAGAACTGAGTTGAGAGGCTTGTCCTAGTGTTGATGTAAGATAATCCACATTATTTATCATTCTTCCGTTCAACAAATCTTTACTGAGCCCCCATTATGTAAGATAGTCATTGAACTGTTAGTCATGAGTTCAGTGACTAATAGTTCAATAGTCATTGTGATATACCAAACAGATAAGTAAATCTGCCTTTTGGAGCTAATGCTCTTGTGATTATACATGATGAAGCAGACTATATTTTAGTGATTAAAAGTTTGAGCTCAGAAGTTGGACATAACTGGGCTCAAATTTCAGCTCTAACTCCAATTAGCTTGGGTCAATTACTTTTCCTCCTTTTCCTCTAGTTTCCCCATGTATAAGTTAGGGATAATTGTGATACCTTCAATTTAGATTTATTGTGGGAATTAAATAAGATAATGCTTTTGACGAAGATAATACTAATAATAGTCTCAAATTTATTAAGTTCAGTTTATGTTCTTAAAATATTAGGGTATTAGTGATACCATCTGTTTTAAAAATAGCATTTTATTAAAATTTGAATGGCTAGGGAAACTTCGTGAGTGTACCAACCATACAAGTTCATTTGGCATTATTAAAAGTTTTATAAAAGATAATCCTTTTCTCTTCTAAATCTACAAAATTGGAAAAGCATTCCTTGCTGATTACTGCCATGGTTCTAAGAGGCAGTTTTAACCCTCCAGAGCCTTAACTGCTGTCTATAAGAGTTGAGAGTTCCATGAATTTTTCACATAAGCAGGGTATTATGTAGTAAAAGACTGCTTAAGTATATCAAATGATACTTTGTGCCTGTGTGCTAAGTCAACTCAGTCATATCTAACTCTTTGAGACCCTATGGACCCTATGGACCCTAGCCCATCAGGCTCCTCTGTCCATGGGATTCTCTAGGCAAGAATACTGGAGTTGGTTGCTGTGTCCTCCTCCAGGAGATATTCCCGACCCAGGGACTGAACCCATGTCTCTTACTTCTCCTGCATTGGCAGGCTGGAAAGCCCTTTACTGGTCTGAAAAACTTTCCAAATGGCCTAATATATACTAAGAAGAAACAGTCATTTGACAAAAAACTGACTCTGTCATTCACTCTGCTTATGTTTTATTTCTATTTTCATATTAGGCAGTTGTTAAAGGTTCAGTTCAGTTCAGTTCAGTCGCTCGGTCGTGTCCGACTCTTTGCGACCCCATGAATTGCAGCATGCTAGGCTTCTCTGTCCATCACCAACTCCCGGAGTTCACCCAAACTTATGTGCACATGAGTCGGTGATGCCATCCAGCCATCTCATCCTCTGTCATCCCCTTCTCCTTCTGCCCCCAATCCCTCCCAACATCAGGGTCTTTTCCAATGAGTCAACTCTTTGCATGAGGTGGGCAAACTATTGGAGATTCAGCCTCAGCATCACTCCTTCCAATGAACACCCAGGACTGTTGGATCTCCTTGCAGTCCAAGGGACTCTCAAGAGTCTTCTCCAATACCACAGTTCAAAAGCATCAATTCTTCGGCACTCAGCTTTCTTCACAGTCCAACTCTCACATCCATACATGACCACTGGTAAAACCATAGCCTTGACTAGATGGACCTTTGTTGGCAAAGTAATGTCTCTGCTTTTTAATATGCTGTCTGGGTTGGTCATAACCTTCCTTCCAAGGAGTAAGTGTCTTTTAATTTCATGACTGCAGTCACCATCTGCAGTGATTTTAGAACCCTCCCAAATAAAGTCAGCCACTGTTTCCACTGTTTCCCCTTCTATTTGCCATGAAGTGATGGAACCAGATGCCATGGTCTTAGTTTTTATCTAAAGAACTATTTATCTGAATTTATGGAAGTAAATGAACTTGGTTTGTTTATTCATTTTTTTACTCATACATTGTTCATTCAGTCATCTTATTTTTTTCTTGTTACTATATTAAAATCTACAAGAGAAAGATTGAAGAGAAGTTATTTTGGGGATATGTAATAAAATGAACACCTGGAAAATAAGGCTGTGATATCAGTGCAGTGTCACAAGAATGACTTGTGGTGGGCAGGGACACCTTCTTGGAGTCAAAGTTCAAAAGACTTTGGCTAACCAAGACTTCTGGCTAACCAGAATATTGGCTAAGGAGTAGTCTGGTCTTAAAGGAAGGGCACATAATCTCTTATATGGGGATGTTTTGTAGTAAGGCTATTTTATGAGATTTTTGAACAAAATACTCTTTAACTAGGAAATAGCAAGGAAAGCTATGACAAATCTAGACAGTGTATTAAAAAGCAGAGACATCACTTTGCCAACAAAGGTCCATATTGTCAAAGCTATGGTTTTTGCAGTAGTCTTGCTGGATCATAAAGAAGGCTGAACACTGAAGAATTGATGCTTTTGAACTGTGGTGCTGGAGAAGACTCTTTAGAGTCCCTTGGACTGCAAGGAGATCAAACCAGTCAATCCTAAAGAAAATCAACTCTGAGTCTTTTTTTGAAAGGACTGTCGCTGAAGCTGAAGCTCCAGTACTTTGGCCATCAGATGCAAAGAGCTAACTCATTGGAAAATACCTTAATGCTAGGAAAGGCAAAAGGTGAAGGGAGTCACAGAGGATGAGATGGTTAGGTAGCATGACCAACTCTGTAGACATGGATTTGAGCAAACTCTGGTAGATGGTGGAGGACGGAAGAACCTGGCTTGCTAGGTCCATGGGGTTACAAAGAGTTGGAGATGACTTCACTACTGAATAACAAAGAATTTAAAGTGCAAATAGCCAAAAAATAAAAAAGCTTGATTTTAAAGTCTATCCACAGTTTTGAATCTATTGGGAAACTTTATTTATACACTGAAATTTGAAGTAGTTAAAACGTTTTCTTTCCCTTGCCTTTTTTTCTTTTTTTTACTCATATCAATAGGAAAATATGTCAGGACTAAAACGCATTCACATACACACTGACCAATTTAGCAGGATGCACAATTTTCCCCCAACCCACGTGGCCATGAAAATGAGCATGTGAAGGAAGAAACTGGTCTGTTTCTGTCTCTGAATCTTGGGTGGCTTATGGTTAATGTTATTGTTTTTAAAAACCACTCTTGGCTTCTGTGGTACATTGACCTGTGTATGGAATCTCAGAGTAAATGTTTTCCACTCTGTGGGACACTGGGTCAAAGATGAAAGGTTTTGCTCCCTTTCCAGTAATTTCTTTCTTTCTGTGTTCACATCATGATTTAAAACCCTTGTCTTTATATGAGGCAAACCTTCTTTCTTAGAACAAGCATTGCATCATTTGGGAAAGCAACTCTCAAGGTCTGAAATGTATTATAAAGCACTGTGAAGCAGTCTTCCATTTGGTCTAATTTTAAGAGTGTAGAGGGCTTGATTTCTGCTCCAGGAATGGCTGTTGCCAGCATTTGCCCTCAACATTTTTGGTAGGTCAGGTTTCTCCAGAATGCTTCTACTCATAAAAGGCTGGGAAGGGATGGACAGTGGATTAAGGCATTTTTTATAAGGGAGGCAGAAAGGGCAAATCAGGTGTTTGGTGCATTATCCAGGAGAATGATGGAAAATAGCCTGTTTATTGGAGACAACTGAAAAGATGCCTGATGAAGACAAAGACTGAATGTGAGAAAAGAAGGATGCTCAAAGATGAGGACCTCAGCCCCAAAACAAACTGCCCACTTAACAAAGTTTAGGTTTTCTTTGATTAGAGTGAGAACCTGTTTCGATTTTGTGTAGCTAGAGTGAGGCTATGTGTGACTCATCAAGACATTTGGTCTATAAGAAAGCTACTTCAGAGATTCTGAGAGTTCAAATATTGCATTAGGGCTATGTCATGCAAAGTAAGAGTAACCTAAATGATTCAAGACTGTAATATTTCCATATTAGAAATCTGGAAAAGCCTTCAAATTTTCACATGACTGGATCTTTGAAGTGTGGGCCTTTTGGATACAGCCTGACTTATAGTATATAAGTAAACATCAGGGCTTTGGCACCTTGTTCTTCAGGATGGGGTATGCTAGAACCACGTGATATTCCTAAACTTCTAGTTTCCTGCATCCTTTGCCCTGTATTTTCTGCTGCTTTTGAATATCACCTCATTCTCCCCCAACTCATAAATGTCTGACTGAACCCTGTATTAGGAAGACAGATTTGAGCTATGCCTCCTGTCTCCTTGATGGTTGACCTTGCAATAAAGCTTTTTGTTTTCTCAAAAGCCTGAGTCATAGCACTGACTTCCGTGTGCATCAGGCAGCGAGCCCTTTGCTCAGTAACAGTAATCTCACCAGTCTTTTTCACTGTTACATATTGAGATTGTAGTGTTAAATGTTAGAGGCTCAGTCATGTCTGACTCTTCACGACCCAATGGTCTGTTGCGCACCATACTCCTGTGTCCACGGAATTCTTAAGGCAAGAATACTCAAGTCAGTTGCCATTCTCCAGGGGATATACCCAACCCAGGGATTGAACCCCAGTCTCCTGCACTGTCGGCAGATTCTTTACTATCTGAGCCACCAGGGAAACCCTAGAGATTGTAGTGTAGTCCCTCATACCTGGACTTCCCTGGTGGCTCAGACGGTAAAGCCTCTGTCTACGATGCGGGAGACCCGGGTTCGATCCCTGGGTTGGGAAGATCCATTGGAGAAGGAAATGGCAATCCACTCCAGTACTACTGCCTGGAAAATCCCATGGACAAAGGAGCCTGGTAGGCTACAGTCCATGGGGTCGCAAAGAGTCGGACACGACTGAGCGACTTCACGTTCACGTTCCCTCATTCATATAATAACTACTCAATAAATATTTAATATGTATATGGCCAAGGGAAGTCCTTGTCCCAATATATCTGAAAAAATTCTACCTCACAGCTAACTCAGAGCTGCTCCTAAAAATGTGCCTACAATTCTACATAACTATCTTGCCATATATTAAATTTGCATGTGAATGAATTGGGTTTAGACATCTCAGAAAGTGTTACCCTTCTAGCTATTTCCCTCTAAATAAACTGCTTAACAAGATTTTTGCCCTGAACCGAAGGAATTATGATTGCCAGAGTCTTAGGTTTTGAAATACACTAGTCAGCTATTCCAAAGCCATGACTACATTGATTTTATAGAGTTTCCCCAAGCAAATCATGCATGCCATAAACCTTTTGAGATTTGTACCTAATTTTACTTTCCCAGCCATGTGCACCTTTCTGTTTTCCCACCTCCTCATGTGTCTTACCTATCTAAGAGAGCTAACTGAGAAAGTTCAGAGATGTAATTGCATTGAAACATCAGAATAAGCTTTTCTTTTGAAGTAAAACTTGAATATCTAACTATGGTTATTAGCTCCAAAGTCTTACTGGCCCAACGGCATTCAATAGCGTATATATCCCCTCACTGTATTGTGTAAAGCGCTTGACTCCAGTTCAGGAGTTTAAACTTTGCTCACTGTACATTTACTTTTCAGTAATGTTAATTAGGTAATTTGTGAGACACAAATAAGCTATAATTAGCATGGTGCTTTGATATTTTATTTCTAACAACAGGAAGATGATTACCTTCAAAAATAATAAAAGATTTAAATCTAAGTAAGGATCTAAATTACAGTCATTGAGTTGTGAAGAAAAGTGAATTCAGTTAATCCCCATTTGCATGTGCCAGTTAGTTAAGTATTAATCAATTTCCTATATAAATGGAAATGAGGATACCAGGATTCTTTGGTAAGATAATGTTTCTCATTAACACAAACACAACCTCCTGACATTTCATGAGAAACAAAAATCTTCCCCTTTTCACTTTTCTTTTTCAAAATAGCTATTGTTTTATTTTTCTATGGTTATGAAATCTGTACATCCTAACACATTTATTGAAATTTCAAAATTGCTCTTAGAACCTAGTAATAAAAAATAGTGATTGAGCAGAATTTAGAGCATACATTATTATTTTTGTTGAAAATTTTCAAATCTCAAACTTAATTTGGTATTTTAAGATGGAGGGGCACAAAGTAAAAAGAAGCTGAAAATTTTTGGATGAACTATGCTTTAATGAATTTATTCTTCTCGCTGTTCCTCTGTCTCTCTCTCAACCTACTAGATATGTAGTATGCATAAGAATGTATGTATAGCATACATATTTAAAATACTTATATTTAAATACTGGAGTTTAAAATATCAATTAAATGGGCCTGATTTTAAAAAAGTATCTGATATTTGAAAAATCAAAGGGACATAGATTTCAGTGTGACTGTTAAATAAATAAACCATGAAAAATGTTTTTACAGAACTCTTAGCTTTAGAGCTCAGTTTTGCACAATTCAGGCTGACATAGGCATGAAATTCACAGAGGCCAGAATATGTCAACATTATCTGCCTTTTTAGAGTTAACTTCTTTGGGATATATTTGCTGCATGACAACCTGGCACTGTACCATCATATTGACATGCCCCTAAAATTCAATTAGAAAATTATTACTGAGAGAAATTAAAATAAAACCAAATAGATCTTTGAAATATGACCAGTATAGGAAAATACTAGTAGTGCTCTTTTTTTAAAATCATTTTGCAAATTTTACTGTTAGGTGATTCTAAGTATCAGTTAGCTTATAGATTTGCAAATTATACTTGCTTGATTAACAATCATATTGTTTTCCTCTACTCTTTATAAGAGGCAATATTAATCAATGCTATTATTTAGAAAAATTTTGACCAAATGACACACATAAAGATCATGATGTAGACTACAGGAATATCTGATTGCTTATTTTCCTTTTTTCTATTTAATAAAAAAAAGAAAGAAAGAACAAGAGTTTCCCACAGTCCTGACTTAAAACTAATTAATGTAATAACAAAAGAGCCTCCAACTCTGGTTCTTAAAATTCCACTACCCAGAGATAACTACGGTAAACATTATGGTGTTTATCTTTAAAGATTTTTCTTAATTTTATATAGAAATATCTATAGACTATTTTTTGTTTCTGTTATATTTTTAATCTTTTGTATTTTGTGCATCACATATGTAATTACTGTAAATATAGATGATTAGACTACTTTTTCCTTTCCATATGGATACTATCTATAAAGTTATTTGATCCACTACCTCTACTATATGGTTTGCCTTTACCAGTGAGATGTTTTCTGTCATAATTTTTGTATTTCTGGAAGAAGTGCCTTTAACCTTTCTTGTAAGGTCAGTTTTTGATTGTCTGGGCAATTCTTTATCTTTTCTTAATTCTGAATACAAACCTCGCCAGATAGAGAATTAATTCATGATTCCAAGTTTCCTCCTTTCAGTACTTTGAATATCTCATGCCACTCTTTTCCATCTTATAAAGTTTCTATTGAAAAGTCAGCTGATAGTCTTATGGGGGCTCCCCTATATGTAACTATTTGTCTTCCTCTTGCTGCTTTTATGATTATCTTTTATCTTTAATTTTTGACATTTTATTTTTTTTACCATTTATTTATTTATTTATTTATTTATATTTTTTTTGCAGGGGAAAATGGTCAAAGGAAAGGATCAATGAGGGTGGGAGGGAAATGGGAAGAAAGAAGGGGAGTGATGGTGGGGAGGAGTATATGTAATTTCTTAACCAATGGCTTTCTGTTTTTAATCACAAAGAACACTTAAAAAAAAATCATGTTGAATTCATCCTATATTAGGAGGTTTGTTCTCGAAATGAAAAGTCCAGGAAACAAAAAGTCCAGTTTGGGTGTCCTCATCTTTAGGCACATCTTGGTATTTTGTATTGGTAGGTCTATCTTTACCACAATATATTATTTAGGACAGGATCACATTTGTCACCTCTTCCTCTCTACTACCCAAAGTGGTACCAAACTCATAAAATAGTCAATAAACCTTTACAGAGTGAACAAATAAGTCTTTTTTTAAAAAAAAAAAAAAAAAAACTCTCCTGAGTGAACTGAATTTTTTCAGGCTCATAAGTAAATATGTTTTGCTCTTTACTTTGTCTATTACAGCCAGATTATATGAGTGGGGTATTAAAGTCTCCCACTATTATTGTATTGCTGCAAGTTTCTTCTATCATATTAATTAATGTTTGTCTTAGATATATCAATGCTCCAATGTTGGGTGCATATATATTTATAATTGTTATAACTTCTTTTTGGATTGTTCCTTTAAGTCGTTATGTGTAACCTTCATTGTCTCCTTTTCAAGATCTTTAAAGTCAATTTTACCTGATATAAGTTTTGCTACTCCTGTTTTCTTATGGTCCATATTTGCATAGAAAATCTTTTTCCAGGCCTTCATTTTCAGTCAGTATATATCCCCTATTTTAAGGTGGTTCTCTTGTAGACAACATATATAGGGGTTTAGTTTTTGTATCCATTTGACCCATTTTAGTCTTTTGGTTGTCTCTTGTAGACAAGGTATGTAGGGGTCTTGTTTTTGTATCGATTCGGCCAGTCTTTGTCTGTTGATTAGGGCATTCAGCCCATAAACGTTTAAAGCAATTATTGACAAATAAGATTTACTTTATTGTAAATTTTAATTGTAATGTGTCATGGTGTGTCAGTCTTATTGGGCTCATCTTGTTTGGGACTTTCTGTGCTCCCTGAATTTGGATATCTCTTGCTTGTGGCTCAGTTGGTTAAAAAATATGCCTGCAATGCGGGAGACGGGTTCAGCCCGTGGGTTGGGAAGATGCCCCAGAGAAGGGAAAGGCTACCCACTGCAGTATTCTGGCTTAGAGAATTCCATGGACTGTATAGTCCAGGGTGTTGCAAAGAGTCAGACACAAGTGAGCAACGTTCACTTTTACTTTTCTTTCCTAGGTTAGGGAAGTTTTCATTGATCATTTCTTCAAATGGGTTTTCTGCCCCTTTCTGTCTTTTTTTCTGGGACCCTTATAATGTGAATGTCAATATGCTTGATGTTATCTCAGAGTTCCCTTAAACTAGCTTCACTTTTTTTTTTTTTTCTTCCTATTCTGATTGGGCAATTTCTACTACTCTGTCTTTCAAATTGGTGATTTGTTCTTCTGAATTTCCTAATTAGTTAGTTCTCTCTAGTGTATTTTCCATTTTGGTTACTGTGTTCTAAAGCTCTGATTGATTCTTTTTAGTTCTCTCTAGTGTATTTTCCATTTTGGTTACTGTGTTCTAAAGCTCTGATTGATTCTTTTTAGTATTTCCTATCACTTTGTTGAAGTTCTCACCTGCATTCTTCTCCTGAGTTTGGTGAGCTTGTTTGTGACCACTGCATTGAACTCTTTGTCTGGTAGTTTCTTATCTCCATTTTGCTATTTCCTTTTTTTTTTTTTTAAATGATTTGTCTTGTTCTTTCATTTGAAACATAGTCCTTTGTCTGTTTATTTTGCCAAACTCGCTGTGTTTATTTCTATATATTAGGGAGATTAGCTATACCTCTTTGTCTTGAAGGAGAGCCTGTATGTAGAAGGTAACCTGTGGGACCCAGAGTGTGATCTGCTTGGTTGCCAGAGCCAGATGCTCCAAGAGTCTCTCCATGTGGGCGACATGTACCCTCATACTGTGGCTGCGATTTCTCTGGGTATGCTAGAGTGTGGCTAGCTTCTACTGTGGTTGTCTGTAATGCCTGACTGTGACTGTTGCAGGAGCTCTGGTATGTGACATTGATCTTGGGACAGGAGCTGCTTCAGGGGGATGGAAAAACCAGTTCAGTTCAGTTCAGTCACTCAGTCATGTCTGACTCTTTGCGACCCCATGAACTGAAGCACACAAGGCCTCCTTGTCCATCACTAAACCCCAGACATCACTCAAACTCATGTCATTGAGTTGGTGATGCCATCCAACCGTCTCATCCTCTGTCATCTCCTTCACCTCCTGCCTTCAATCTTTCCCAGCTTCAGGGTCTTTTCAAATGAGTCAGTTCTTCGCATCAGGTGGCCAAAGTATTGGAGTTTTCAGCTTCAACATCAGTCCTTGAATGAACACTCAAGACTGATCTCATTTAGGATGGACTGGTTGGATCTTCTTGCAGTCCAAGGGACTCTCAAGAGTCTTCTCCAACACCACAGTTCAAAAGCATCAATTCTTCAGTGCTCAGCTTTCTTTATAGTCCAACTCTCATATCTCGACATGACTACTGGAAAAACCATAGCCTTGACACATCTTTGTTGGCAAAGTAATGTCTCTGCTTTTTAATATGTTGTCTAGGTTGGTCATAACTTTCCTTCCAAGGAGTAAGCATCTTTTAATTTCATGGCTGCAGTCACCATCTGCAGTGATTTTGGAGCCCAGAAAAATAAAGTCTGACACTGTTTCCCCTGTTTCTCCATGTATTTGCCATGAAGTGATGGGACTGGATGCCGTGATCTTTGTTTTCTGAATGTTGAGATTTAAGCCAAATTTTTCACTCTCTTTCACTTTCATCAAGAGGCTTTTCAGTTTTTCTTCACTTTCTGCCATAAGGGTGGTATCATCTGCATATCTCAGGTTATTGATATTTCTCCTGGAAATCTTGATTTCAGCTTGTGCTTCATCCTGCCCAGCATTTCTCATGATTTACTCTGCATATAAGTTAAATAAGCAGAGTGACAATATACAGCCTTGACGTACTCCTTTTCCTATTTGGAACCAGTCTGTTATTCCATGCCCAGTGCTAACTATTGCTTCCTGACCTGCATACAGGTTTCTCAAGAGGCAGGTCAGGTGGTCTGATACCCCCATCTCTTTCAGAATTTTCCACAGTTTATTGTGATCCATATAGTCAAAGGCTTTGGCATAGTCAATAAAGCAGAAATAGATGTTTTTCTGGAACTCTCTTGCTTTTTTGATGATCTAGTAGATGCTGGCAATTTGATCTCTGGTTCCTCTACCTTTTCTAAAACCAGCTTGAACATCTGAATGTTCACAGTTCATGCATTGCTGAAGCCTGGCTTGGAGAATTTTGAGCATTACTTTACTAGCATGTGAGAAAAGTGCAATTGTGCGGTAGTTTAAGCATTCTTTGGCATTGCCTTTCTTTGGGATTGGAATGAAAACTGACCTTTGCTAGTCCTGTGGCCACTGCTGAGTTTTCCAAATTTGCTGGCATATTGAGTGCAGCACTTTCACAGCATCATCTTTCAGGATTTGAAATAGCTCAACTGGAATTCCATCACCTCCTCTAGCTTTGTTCGTAGTGATGCTTCCTAAGACCCACTTGACTTCACATTCCAGGATGTCTGGCTCTAGGTCAGTGATCACACCATTGTGATTATGTGGGTCGTGAAGATCTTTTTTGTGCAGTTCTTCTGTGTATTCTTGGCACCTCTTCTTAATGTCTTCTGCTTCTGTTAGGTCTATACCATTTCTGTCCTTTATTGAGCCCATCTTTGCATGAAATATTCCCTTGGTATCTCTAAATTTCATGAAGAAATCTGTAGTCTTTCCCATTCTGTTGTTTTCCTCTATTTCTTTGCATTGATCACTGAGGTAGGGTTTCTTATCTCTCCTTGCTATTCTTTGGAACTCTGCATTCAAATGGTTATATCTTTCCTTTTCTCCTTTGCTTTTGCCTCTCTTCTTTTCACAGATATTTGTAAGGCCTCTTCAGACAGCCTTTTTGCTTTTTTGCATTTCTTTTCCATGGGAATGGTCTTGATCCCTGTCTCCTGTACAATGTCATGAACCTCTGTCCATAATTCATCAGGTATTCTATCAGATCTAGTCTCTTAAATCTATTTCTCACTTCCACTCCATGATCATTAGGGATTTGACTTAGGTCATACCTGGATGGTCTAGTGGTTTCCCCTACTTTCTTCAAGTTTGAATTTGGCAATAAGGAGTTCATGATCTGAGCCATAGTCAGCTTCTGGTCTTGTTTTTGCTGACTGTATAGAAATTCTCCATCTTTGGCTGCAAAGAATATAATCAATCTGATTTCTGTATTGACCATCTGGTGATGTGCACGTGTAGAGTCCTCTCTTGTGTTGTTGGAAGAGGGTGTTTGCTATGACCAGTGCATTCTCTTGGCAGGACTCTATTAGCCTTTGACCTGCTTCATTATGTACTCCAAGGCCAAATTTGCCTGTTACTCCAGGCATTTCTTGACTTCCTACTTTTGCAATCCAGTCCCCCATAATGAAAAGGACACCTTTTTTGGACATCTGACAAAATGTGGTCCACTGGAGAAGAAAATGGCAAGCCACTTCAGTATTCCTGCCTTTAGAACCCATGAGCAGTATGAAAAGGCAAAAAGATAGGACACTGAAAAATGAACTCCCCAGGTTGGTAAGTGCCCTATGTGCTACTGGAGATCAGTGCAGAAATAACTCCAGAAAGATAGAAGAGATGGAGCCAAAGCGAAAACAATACCCAGTTGTAGATGTGACTGGTGATGGAAGCAAGGTCTGTTGCTGTAAAAAGCAATATTGCATAGGTACCTGGAATGTTAGGTCCATGAATCAAGGCAAATTGGAAATGATCAAACAGGAGATGGCAAAAGTGCACATCAACATTTTAGGAATCAGTGAACTAAAATGGACTGAAATGGGTGGATTTAACTGAGATGACCATTATATCTACTACTGTGGGCAAGAATCCCTTAGAAGAAATGTAGTAGCCATCATAGTCAACAAAAGAGTCCAAAATGCAGTACTTGGATGCAGTCTCAAAAATGACAAAATGATCTCTGTTTGTTACAAAGGCAAATCATTCAATATCATGGTAATCCAAGTAAGTCTATGCCCCAACCAGTAACACTGAAAAAGCTTTAGTGAACGGTTCTATGAAGACCTACAAGACCTTCCAGAATTAATACCCCCAATAGATGTCCTTTTCATTATAGGGTTCTGAAATGCAAAAGCATGGAAATCCCAGCTAAGGGCAAATTCCAAGTATGGAGTGTTGGTATGTCATTATGGAGGAGCATTTGCTGGGGTGGGTCTGTTTTGAACCTGGGGTGGGCCAAGCAGTGCTAGTAAGGTAGATGGGGAGAGTCAGAATAGCACCCTCCAGTGCCAGGCCAACTCAGTAGAAGGTAAGAAAAACCTGGGACCTGACAGCCTCCATATACCCAGTGTTCCAACAGATTCCTGTCCTTTGGGTACATGCACTAAAGTCAGTTAATGAATCTCCTTCATGTATGACCCAGGCACTTTTCAAACTGTTGCCTCTGTGGTGGGACTTAGAGTATGTGAGTTAGTGCATACTCTTTAATGGCCTCAGTGTCCTGTAGCCCTCCATCTTTCCGATATTTAAGCTCTATTATTCTTCAAGGATGGACATTATAGGGGATTGTCTTCCTGGTGCAGGTCCCCTGGGTTGGGAGCCCAAGTCATGGTTTGGAGCCCTCATTTTTCAGGGAGGATCTCTGTAACTTGATGTTCTTCCTGCCTGTGGGTTGCCATGCTGGGAGTATGGGTGCTGTCCAGATCATGTCTCTGGTTTTCTAACCCACCTCCACGTGGCTTTTTCTTTTTATCCTTAGTTGAGCAAAACCTTTTCTGCTCGTTTTCTTGTACTTCTCAGAGATGTTGCTTTATATGTGGTTTTGATGTGTCTGTGGGAAGAGGCAAGTCCGGCATCTTCCCACTCACCACCTAGTGCCCCTCCGTGATTCTTAAATCATGTCACACACACAAAATTAATTCTTGATTTTATAATTAAATATGAAAGGTAAACCAACAAAGCTTTTAGGAAAAAATAATATCTTCTTGACTTGAGGTAGGCAAACAGGACATACAGAATAGTAACATACACACATGTACATACACATACATACACAAAACATAAAATCAGTTCAGTTCAGTTCAGTCGCTCAGTCATGTCCGACTCTTTGTGACCCCATGAATCACAGCATGCTAGGCCTCCCTGTCCATCACCATCTCCCGGAGTTCATTCAAACTCACGTCCATCGAGTCGGTGATGCCATCCAGCCATCTCATCCTCTCTTGTCCCCTTCTTCTCCTGCCCTCAATCCCTTTCAGCATCAGAGAGTCTTTTCCAATGAGTCAACTCTTCGCATGAGATGGCCAAAGTATTGGAGTTTCAGCTTCAACATGGGTCCCACCAATGAACACACAGGACTGATCTCCCTTAGGATGGACTGGTTGGATCTCCTTACAATCCAAGGTAAATCAGACTATTAATACATTAAAATTAAGCACCTCAGTTTATCAAAATATCCAAGTTAGAGATTAAAAAGGCAAGCTTTGGGCAACAAAATGAGAGAAATATTTTCTTATATTTGTGTGTGTGTAGAAAAATGTGCTTCAGAAAAGAGACAATCCAAATGGCCAGTAAACATAATAAAATATATTTTAATGCAGGGATTGATCTATTTCTGCTGTAAAGGATCAACCAAATAGTACATATTGTGGGCTATGATAAGCTGAAAAATGCCCCCTAGAAGTTATCCATGTAAAATTTATGGAACCTGTTAATATTAGCTTATATGGAAAATGATCTTAAATATATAACTAAGTTAAGGATCTTAAGATGAGATCACTCTGGATTATTAAGGTGGGCCAAAACATAATAAATATCCTTATAAGAGACACACTGAAGAGGACACATACACACACAGAGGAGAAGTTCATGTGAAGTTGAGACACAGATTGAAGTGTTATAGACACAAGCCAAGGAAGGTAAGGAATGCTATCAGGGAGAAGGAAAAATCCCCACCTCTGCCTTAGAGCCTCCAGAGGAATTGCCATTCTGTCAACACTTTGATTTTAGAGGCTGGCTTCCAGAACTATGGGAGAATACATTTTCTTGTTCTAAGCCAACCAGTTTGTGATAGTTTGTCATGGCAGCTCAAGGAAACTAATACATGGGCCATGTGATTTCTGTCATAACTGTTCATCTCTGTGATGGTCGCATTAAATAAGCCATGGATAATATTAAACTAATGTGCATGCTTGTGTTCCGGAGAGGGCAATGGCACCCCACTCCAGTACTCTTGCCTGGAAAATCCCATGGGCAGAGGAGCCTGGTGGCTGCAGTCCATGGGGTCGCTAAGAGTCGGGCACGACTGAGTGGTTCACTTTCGCTTTTCACTTTGATGCATTGGAGAAGGAAATGGCAACCCACTCCAGTGTTCTTGCCTGGAGAATCCCAGGGATGGGGGAGCCTGGTGGGCTGCCGTCTATGGGGTCGCACAGAGTCAAACACGACTGAAGCGACTTAGCAGCAGCAACAGCATGCTTGTGTTCCAGTAAAATTTTAATTACAAAAATTTGGAGAGACTGTGGAGCAAGGGAATTCTCATACACTACTGGTGGGAATATGAATTGGAAGAAGAATTTTGAAAAATTGTTTGCCACTATCTGTAAAACAAAAGTTCTACTCCTAGATTTAAATAGAAATGTACACACATGTGAACCAAAACATACAAAAATGCTCATAGTAGCACTTACTTTACAGTTCTAAACTGAAACAAAAGTGTACTACTTTTTACTATTTTGGGCTGTTGTCTCTCAGTACTTTTTACAAAAATCATCCATGGCATCAGAGGCAGCAGTCAAGTAAGTAAGCTGTGTATCGACATACAGTCACACATACATACACATTATTAACTGATGCATTATTAATGTACATAATTAATAATAACATTATTAAGGTAATGCTGTATAGCAATGAAAACGAATAAATACTGCTGCCTCTGATGCCATGGATGATTTTTGTAAAAAATACTGAGAGACAACAGTCTCAAAATAGTAAAAAGTAGTGCATAGTATATAATTACCTTTTTGTAAAGTTCAAAAACAGGCAAACTGTTAGTGGAGATTACCTAGGAGAGATTACCTTTAGAAAGCAGCGACCAGAACAAGGGATATGAGGGTTGTCTGAGTTCTATTCCTTGATTTCTCGGTGGTTACCCAGTCGTGCTTTGTAAAATTTGTTAACTTGTATGATTTGCTGTCCTTTCTGTATCCATGTTATACTTCCACCAAATATTTGTATACTTTTGTAGTCTATGGAGTATGAATTTCAGGGTCAGGTCAATGGTACTGTATCATAGGTCAAATAAAGGTCTTCCGTAAAATTTAAATAGTGACATTTCCTGCATAGCATTTCTTTTTTTTTTTTTTTTTTTTATTCCTGATCAAGAATCTCTTTTATTGATTATCAGAAACATTACAAACATCTAGTATGAACAAATTGTAACATGATAGTGTTTAGTTTGAACAATTAATACATTTCAGATATAATATTATACATATTTCAATGCTATTCTCCCCAATCATCCCACCCTCTCCCGGTCCCAGAGTCCAAAAGTCTGGTCTATACATCAGTGTCTCTTTTGTTGTCTCGTAAATAGTGTTATTTTTACCATCTTTCTAAATTCCATATATATGCGTTAGTATACTGTATTTGTGTTTTTGTTTCTGGCTTACTTCACTCTGTATAATAGGCTCCAGTTCCATCCACCTCCTTAGAACTGATTCAAATGTATTCTTTTTAATGGCTGAGTAATACTCCATTGTGTATATGTACCACAGCTTGCTTATCCATTCATCTGTGGATGGACATCTAGGTTGCTTCCACGTTCTGGCTATTGCAAACAGTGCTGCTATGAACATTGGGGTACAGGTGTCTCTTTCAATTCTGGTTTTCTCAGTGTATATGCCCAGCAGTGGGATTGCTGGATCATAAGGCAGTTCTATTCGCAGTTTTTTGAGGAATCTCCATACTGTTCTCCATAGTGGCTGTACTAATTTGCATTCCCACCAACAGTGCAAGAGGGTTCCCTTCTCTCCGCACCCTCTCCAGCATTTATTGCTTGTAGACTTTTGGATAGCAGCCATTCTGATTGGCGTGAAATGGTATCTCATAGTGGTTTTGATTTGCATTTCTCTGATAATGAGTGATGTTGAGCATCTTTTCATGTGTTTGTTAGCCATCTGTATGTCTTCTTTGGAGAAATGTCCATTGAGTTCTTTGGCCCATTTTTTGATTGGGTCATTTGTTTTTCTGGAATTGAGCTGTAGAAGTTGCTTGTATATTTTTGAGATTAGTTGTTTGTCAGTTGCTTCATTTGCTATTATTTTCTCCCATTCTGAAGGCTGTCTTTTCACCTTGCTTATAGTTTCCTTTGTTGTGCAGAAGCTTTTAAGTTTGATTAGGTCCCATTTGTTCATTTTTGATTTTATTTCCGATATTCTGGGAGGTGGGTCATAGAGGATCCTGCTGTGATGTAAGTCAGAGAGTGTTTTGCCTATGTTTTCCTCTAGGAGTTTTATGGTTTCTGGTCTTACATTTAGCTCTTTAATCCATTTTGAGTTTATTTTTGTGTATGGTGTTAGAAAGTGTTCTAGTTTCATTCTTTTACAAGTATTTGACCAGTTTTCCCAGCACCACTTGTTAAAGAGATTGTCTTTAATCCATTGTATATTCTTGCCTCCTTTGTCAAAGATAAGGTGACCATATGTGCGTGGATTTATCTCTGGGCTTTCTATTTTGTTCCATTGATCTATATTTCTGTCCTTGTGCCAGTACCATACTGTCTTGATGACTGTGGCTTTGTAGTAGAGCCTGAAGTCAGGCAGGTTGATTCCTCCAGTTCCGTTCTTCTTTCTCAAGATAGCTTTGGCTATTCGAGGTTTTTTGTATTTCCATACAAATTGAGAAATTATTTGTTCTAGCTCTGTGAAGAATACCGTTGGTAGCTTGATGGGGATTGCATTGAATCTATAAATTGCTTTGGGTAGTATATTCATTATCACTATATTGATTCTACCAATCCATGAACATGGTATATTTCTCCATCTATTAGTGTCCTCTTTGATTTCTTTCACCAGTGTTTTATAGTTTTCTATATATAGGTCTTTAGATTCTTTAGGAAGATATATTCCTAAGTATTTTATTGTTTTCATTGCAATGGTGAATGGAATTGTTTCCTTAATTTCTCTTTCTATTTTCTCGTTATTAGTGTACAGGAATGCAAGGGATTTCTGTGTGTTAATTTTATATCCTGCAACTTTACCATATTCATTGATCAGTTCTAGTAATTTTCTGGTGGAATCTTTAGGGTTTTCTACGTAGAGGATCATGTCATCTGCAAATAGTGAGAGTTTTACTTCTTCTTTTCCAATTTGGATTCCTTTTATTTCTTTTTCTGCTCTGATTGCTGTGGCCAAAACTTCCAAAACTATGTTGAATAGTAATGGTGAAAGTGGGCATCCTTGTCTTGTTCCTGACTTTAGAGGAAATGTTTTCAATTTTTCACCATTGAGGATAATGTTTGCTGTGGGCTTGTCATATATAGCTTTTATTATGTTGAGGTATGTTCCTTCTATTCCTGCTTTCTGGAGAGTTTTTATCATAAATGGATGTTGAACTTTGTCAAAGGCTTTCTCTGCATCTATTGAGATAATCATATGATTTTTATTCTTCAGTTTGTTAATGTGGTGTATTACGTTGATTGATTTGCAGATATTGAAGAATCCTTGCATTCCTGGGATAAAGCCCACTTGGTCATGGTGTATGATCTTTTTAATGTGTTGTTGGATTCTGATTGCTAGAATTTTGTTAAGGATTTTTGCATCTATGTTCATCAGTGAAATTGGCCTGTAGTTTTCTTTTTTTGTGGGATCTTTGTCAGGTTTTGGTATTAGGGTGATGGTGGCCTCATAGAATGAGTTTGGAAGTTTGCCTTCTTCTGCAATTTTCTGGAACAGTTTGAGTAGGATAGGTGTTAGCTCTTCTCTAAATTTTTGGTAGAATTCAGCTGTGAAGCCGTCTGGACCTGGGCTTTTGTTTGCTGGAAGATTTCTGATTACAGTTTCAATTTCCGTGCTTGTGATTTGTCTGTTAAGATTTTCTATTTCTTCCTGATCCAGTTTTGGGAAGTTGTACTTTTCTAAGAATTTGTCCATTTCTTCCACATTGTCCATTTTATTGCCATATAATTGCTGATAGTAGTCTTTTATGATCCTTTGTATTTCTGTGCTGTCTGTTGTGATCTCTCCATTTTCATTTCTAATTTTATTGATTTGATTTTTCTCCCTTTGTTTCTTGATGAGTCTGGCTAGTGGTTTGTCAATTTTATTTACCCTTTCAAAGAACCAGCTTTTGGCTTTGTTGATTTTTGCTATGGTTTCTTTTGTTTCTTTTGCATTTATTTCTGCCCTAATTTTTAGGATTTCTTTCCTTCTACTAACCTTGGGGTGCTTCATTTCTTCCTTTTTCAGTTGCTTTAGGTGTAGAGTTAGGTTATTTATTTGGCTTTTTTCTTGTTTCTTGAGGTATGCCTGTATTGCTATGAACTTTCCCCTTAGGACTGCTTTTACAGTGTCCCACAGGTTTTGGGTTGTAGTGTTTTCATTTTCATTCGTTTCTATGCAGAATTTGATTTCTTTTTTGATTTCTTCTGTGATTTGTTGGTTATTCAGTAGTGTGCTGTTCAGCCTCCATATGTTGGTCTTTTTAATAGAGTTTCTCCTGTTATTGAGATTTACTCTTACTGCATTGTGGTCAGAAAAAATGCTTGGAATGATTTCAATTTTTCTGAACTTACCAAGGCTAGATTTACGGCCCAGGATGTGGTCTATCCTGGAGAAAGTTCCGTGTGCACTTGAGAAAAAGGTGAAATTCATTGTTTTGGGATGAAATGTCCTATAGATATCAATTAGTTCTAACTGGTCTATTGTATCATTTAAAGTTTGTGTTTCCTTGTTAATTTTCTGTTTAGTTGATCTATCCATTGGTGTGAGTGGGGTATTAAAGTCTCCCACTATTATTGTGTTATTGTTGATTTCTCCTTTCATACTTGTTAGTATTTGTCTTATATATTGTGGTGCTCCTAAGTTGGGTGCATATATATTTATAATTGTTATATCTTCTTCTTGGATTGATCCTTTGATCATTAGGTAGTGACCTTCTTTGTCTCTTTTCACATCCTTTGTTTTAAAGTCTATTTTATCTGATATGAGTATTGCTACTCCTGCTTTCTTTTGGTCTCTATTTGCGTGGAAAATCTTTTTCCAGCCCTTGACTTTCAGTCTGTATGTGTCCCCTGTTTTGAGGTGGGTTTCTTGTAGACAGCATATGGAGGGGTCTTGTTTTTGTATCCATTCAGCCAGTCTCTGTCTTTTGGTTGGGGCATTCAACCCATTTACATTTAAGGTAATTAATGATAAATATGATCCCGTTGCCATTTACTTTGTTGTTTTGGGTTTGAATTTATATATCCTTTTTGTGTTTCCTGTCTAGAGAATGTCCTTTAGTATTTGTTGGAGAGCTGGTTTGGTGGTGCTGAATTCTCTCAGCTTTTGCTTGTCGGTAAAGGTTTTGATTTCTCCTTCATATTTGAATGAGATCCTCGCTGGGTACAATAATCTGGGCTGTAGGTTCTTTTCTTTCATCACTTTAAGTATGTCTTGCCATTCCCTCCTGGCTTGGAGAGTCTCTATTGAAAGATCAGCTGTTATCCTTATGGGAATTCCCTTGTGTGTTATTTGTTGTTTTTCCCTTGCTGCTTTTAATATTTGTTCTTTGTGTTTGATCTTTGTTAATTTGATTAATATGTGTCTTGGGGTGTTTCGTCTTGGGTTTATCCTATTTGGGACTCTCTGGGTTTCTTGGACTTGAGTGATTATTTCCTTCCCCATTTTAGGGAAGTTTTCAACTATTATCTCCTCTAGTATCTTCTCATGGTCTTTCTTTTTGTCTTCTTCTTCTGGGACTCCTATGATTCGAATATTGTAACGTTTAATATTGTCCTGGAGGTCTCTGAGATTGTCCTCATTTCTTTTAATTCGTTTTTCTTTTTTCTCCTCTGATTCCTTTAATTCTGCCATTCTATCTTCTAATTCGCTAATTCTATCTTCTGCCTCTGTTATTCTACTATTTATTTCCTCCAGAGTGTTTTGGATCTCATTTATTGCATTATTCATTATATATTGACTCTTTTTTATTTCTTCTAGGTCCTTGTTAAATCTTTCTTGCATCTTCTCAATGCTTTTCTCCAGGCTATTTATCCATGATTCCATTTTGCTTTCCAGATTTTGGATTAATTTCACTATCATTATTCGGAATTCTTTATCAGGTAGGTTCGCTATTTCTTCCTCTTTTGTTTGGTTTGGTGGGCAATTATCCTGTTCCTTTACCTGCTGGGAATTCTTCTGTCTTTTCATCTTGTTTAAATTGCTAAGTTTGGGGCGTCTTTACTGTATTCTGGTAGTCTGTGGAGTTCTCTTTATTGTGGTGTTTCTGCACTATATGTGGGTTTGTACCGGTGGTTTGTCAAGGTTTCTTGTTTATGGAAGCTTGTATTGGTGTTCTGGTGGGTGGAGCTGGATTTCTTTTCTCTGGGGTGCAGTGGAGTGTCTAGTAGTGAGTTATGAGATGTCTATGATTTTGGGGTCGCTTTGTGTAGCCTGTGTATTGGAGCTCAGGCTGTGTTCTTGTTTTTCTGGAGAATTTGCTTGGTATGTCTTGTTGTGGAACTTGCTGGTCTTTGTGTGATGCTTGGTTTCAGAGTAGGTATGGAGGCTTTTAATGAACTCCTGGCAATTAATGTTTCGTGGGATCAGGGTATGGACTTAAGCCTCCTGGTTCCAGTTATTGGTCTTATTTTTACAGTAGTCTCAAAAACTTCTTCTTCTATAATGCATTCCACAACTGGACCGCTCAGAGATGTTCACGGAATTATACAGAGAAGGAAAAAGGGAGGAAGGAGACAGAGGTGGTCAGGAGGATAAAAGGAGGGAGTGTGAAGGAGAGAGATAGATCTAGTCATTAATCAGTAAAGAAAAGAAAAAAGGAAAGGAAAAAAGCAAAGGACAAAAAGGAAAAAAGAAAAAAAAAAAAAAACAGGGTCGCAAAAGTTATATCTAAATGTGGAGATTAAAGAAGTACTAGAGGATAAAAAAAAATAAAAATAAAAGAAACAAAACAAAACAAACAACAACAAAAAAAAATTAAAAGGAAAAAAAAATTTTGTTTTCCTTTTTGCAATTAAAAAATAATAAAAATTTAAAAAATATATATATATTAAAAAAAAAAAGAAAAGAAAAAAAAGGAAATAATGATGGTAAAAATAGTAACAATATATATAAGAGTTTCTCTATTATTGTTGTGGGTTCAGTTCATTTTCGGCTAGTTCCTTGTTCCGGCTTAAATTTCTCAAGATCTATAGGCCCCTTTCTCTGTAGTTGGTCTGTATAGTCCTTTGTTCTGTGCACGGTTCGGCGGTGTTCTGGGCCAAGGCTGGCCACTAGTGTGGTTGGCGCTGCACAATCTGGATTGCCGGCCCAAACTACTCCAGTTAGGCAGCACTCCAGACAATCAGGCGAACGAAGTCTGCGCTGAGGCCCGCAGAGGGGGAGGGGCCGGCGACGGGAATGGCGGGCGGGCGGGTGGGGGAGGGGATGGGGTGGCCCTCGTAGGAGCCGCCGGCACAGCAAGCGGGGGCACGCCTGCGCGGGAGTGGCCGGCGGGGGAGCATCCAGTGGGGGAGAGTCCCGCGGGGGAGCGTCCCTCGGGGGAGCGCCGGCAGGGGAGCGTGCCGCGTGGGAACGGCCAAGGCGTCTCCCTGCCCAGCCCCGGCTCCCCAGTGGCAGATGTGGGCGTTTGCAGCGGTGCTTCTCTGCTGCGGAAGTTACCGCAGGGCCCGCAGTCTGTGGGTTCTAATTGCTCAACTGTTCTCCTCCCTGTTATGATAGTCTCCGTGTTTCCCAGGTTCGGCGCAGTTTCCGCAGGGAGAGTGTTTCCTGGTGTTTGGAAACTTCTCTTTTTAAGACTCCTTTCCCCGGACAGAGGTCCGCCCCTCCCTCTTTGTCTCTCTCTGGCTTCTATATTCTTTCCTACCTCCTTTAGAAGGCAGTGAGTTGCTTTTCTGGGTGTCCGACGTCCTCCGCCAGCACTCCGAAGCTGTTTGTGGAATTTACTCGGCGCCCAGATGTCCCTTTGATGAATTTGTGGAGGAGAAAGCGTATTCCCCGTCCTAATCCTCCGCCATCTTAACCGGAAGTCCCATAATTATTATTTATACCTAGGAGGTGATCTCTCCTTCCAGAGATGAAGGGAAGAATCTCTGGGGTTTCTAAGCTTTCTGTCTCAGCATTTCTTTAACAATCTGAAGAGCTGTTATTGATAGTATTTTGGGGAATTAATATTTGAAAAACAATTATTCTGACTGGAAATAACTTAAACTTCTTAGTTAATATCGTTCCTTAAAATAATTTTTTGAGCCTTTCCAGTAGTTGATGTTTTTTCTCAAACATAATTAATGATATAAAATGGAATATTCCTGAACAATTTTCTTTTTAAATTCACAGGGAGTTTTTAATTATGAAAAAATTAGACTTTAAAAATGGAAAATACTAGGCAAAATCAATTATATAATAGCTCTTTGGGAATAGCAAAGGTTAGACAGGAAACACAGGTTGCTGGCAGTGGCCATTTATTCTCTTAAGTGCCATCGCTGAAAAGTGGCTGGGACTGTAATATGATATTAACTTGCACTGTTTTCTTTATTTCATAAACACAGTCAACTCCCTGCTCTAGTTACTGAGTTGAAACTTTCCTGAGGTATTAATATTTAGACTGTCTAAAGTCTTTCACTGCCATAAGCCACTTTATTTAATTCCTTCATCTCAGAAATGGGAATTCTACCACCTTTCTGACATCACAGTGACATGATGATTAATTAGTTAATGTTTGTAAAGTGCTTTGAGGATGTAAAGTGCTAAATAAGTGTTAAGCACTGTTAAGTATCACAATCAATCAACATAATGTTTTATTGCATAGAATCTCATGTGTTACTTCAAATGCAGTACACTAATTTAGTTAATGTGAGAGTTCTTATGAAATTAGGACTGTATCACAAAATCAACAGAAATTTTATGAATTATAAAGATGCAGCAGAGATTAGAGAATTATGCTGATTTATTTATTTCCTGTTTTAATGTATACCTATTATTAATTTTCATTTTTAATCAAAAAGAAGTAAAATTTCTCATCTCAACTTTCCATCTTAAATTTTTGTATTAAAATACTTATAAAGTAATCTATTCTGGAGTCTTCTTAGCCATCTTCAATTCTGAATATGTATCTTTTTTTCTTCATAAAATCTAATAAATGGCTTTCTGTTATTAAAAATGGCAAGAATTTTGTAATATGGCTTTTAGGTAATACAAGCCAATTTTTCTACCTAATGGGGGTAGTCTAATGGTGACTGAAAAAGCTTGACAGAGATCTGATATATTGACTCTAAGACCAGATGTACAGAATAATAAAAGTAGGAAACATAAATTCTTTTTCATTTCTTTCAATTCCAGAGGACATTCATATTCTTCATGTAAGAATGAAGAGTTAAATCAAGTTTATCTGTCCTTATTTAAATAGAAATAAGCAAATAGCATGAAAATAATTCCTTACTACTAAAAATAGTTAATAAAATATTCTTAATACCTAAAAAAGACCGTATAAGTACATGAAAATATATTGCACTCTCATTGTAGCATATAATCTCATTCTTTTGAGGGGAAGGTTTAACACATATAACAAAATGAAAGAGCAAACACAAAGATTATGTAGTCTAGGCAGCTTTCCCTTGCTTTTGTGGACCTAAGGAAATTCCTTTCCTTTGTTGACATCAGTATTTACGTGAGACTAATCTGAGCACAGTAAAGGATTTCAGTAGATAACCAACTTTGCAAAAACAAACCACACTTTGAAAAACATGCACATCCCAGAATCTTGACTCATGCTGGAAAATTATTCTGAGTTCCTAATTGTTCTGAGTTCCTAAAGAGCATCTGGGCTTCCCTGGTGGCTCAGAGGGTAAAGCATCTGCCTGCAATGCAGGAGACCTGGGTTCAATCCCTGGGTCAGGAAGATCCCCTGGAGAAGGAAACTGCACCCCACTCCAGTACTCTTGCCTGGAAAATCCCATGGAAAGAGAAGTCTGGTAGGCTAAGTCCATGGGATCCCAAAGAGTCGGACACGACTGAGCAACTTCACTTTCACAAAGAGCATCTAGTGTAATCTGTAATCTTATGGGTGAAAACACTCAGCTTAAACATATTCCCTGGACTTGCCTGGGGCACAAAACTGCTCAGTCAAGGGCCTTCACCCTGACCACCTGGACACTGTCTTTGTGGGTGAGGGACTGGGCACAGATTTTAGAATCAGGCAGACTTGGCCTGAAGTCAACATATGGCTTTGCCACTTTCTGTGTGTGACTTTGAGAACGTCACTTCTCTGAGTTTCAGTACCTTATAAAATAGAGAAGTGATGCTGCTTTAGGGTTGTTGTGAAGATTATGAATAATGTACCATAAATACCCAATGAGGACTCTGACCATGTAGTCAGGAGCTCAATAATTAAGGACCAGATAACACAACTAGCTTACTTTATAGGCTTCCCAGGTAATGCAGTAGTAAAGAATCTTCTGGCTAATATAGGAGACTTAGGTTTGATCCCTGAGTTGAGAACAGCTCCTGGAAGAGGAAATGGCAACCTGCTCCAGTATTCTTGCCTGAAGAATCCCATGGACAGAGGAGCCTGGCAGGCTACAAAGGGTTGCAAAGAGTCAAACACAGCTGAGTGAGCACAAACACACAGTCCCTTTACACATATTATCTCCTTTAGAAACTCTTGATTATTATAATAATTATATTAAAATAAATTAACAAAGAGCCTCTTGATGAAAGTGAAAGAGGAGAGTGGAAAAGTTGGCTTAAAACTCAACATTCAGAAAACTAAGATCTTGGCATCTGGTCCCATCACTTCATGGCAAATAGATGAGGAAATAGTGGAAATAGTGACAGACTTTATTTTGGGGAGCTCCAAAATCACTGCAGATGGTGACTGCATGAAATTAAAAGACACTTCTTGGAAAATAAGTTATGACCAGTCCAGACAGCTTATTAAAAAGCAGAGACATTACTTTGCCAACAGAGGTCTGTCTAGTCAAAGCTATGGTTTCTCCAGTGGTCATGTATGGACGTGAGAGTTGGTCTATAGAGAAAGCTGAGTGCCAAAGAATTGATGCTTTTGAACTGTAGTGTTGTAGAAGACTCTTGAGAGTCTCTTGGACTGCAAGGAGCTCCAACCAGTCCATCCTAAAGGAAATCAGTCCTGAATATTCATTGGAAGGACTGATGCTGAAACTGAAGTTCTGATACTTTGGCCACCTGATGTAAAAAACTGAGTCTTTGGAAAAGACTCTGATGCTGGGAAAGATTGAGGGCAGGAGAAGAAGGGGACAACAGAGGATGAGATGGTTGGGTGGCATCACCAACTCAATGGACATGAGTTTGAGTAAACTCTGGGAGTTGTTGATGGGCAGGGAGGCCTAGTGTGCTGCAGTCCATTGGGTCGCCAAGAGTCGGACACGACTGAGCGACTGAATTGAACTGAACTAATATTAAAATAATATCTTACATAGTGTAGTATTTTTATACCCAACAACTCTCTACATTTACTCACTTAATTTCAAAACAGCTTTTAGGTTGTGTTTTATTTTATGCCTCATATTTTACAAATGAGAAAGTTGAGACATAGAGTAATGAATATGTGTAACATAAAACTCATGGAAATCAAGTAACCAGCCCAAGGAAGGCCACACAGCTTGTGCCCAGAGAGCTGGACCTTTGTCAAGTCAGCCCATCTTCCCTTCCAAACCTTATGCTATAGATGTTTACCTAGATAAGTTATTACTTTTACCCTATAGCCCTGATTCTAAATATAAGCAGGAGGAATCACCCTAAGAGAGGGTATGAAAAAATGAGGGCAGAAAGAAATGGGTAAGAGTAGAAAAAAACTCAAAATGTAAGGTTCTGGAGTAAGTGATGCCATTGATACATTATTTTACTTTAATTACCGGATTTAGAAAACCCCACTATTTTGTTACTCTGGTGTAAATTTCATGAGAAACTCTTTTCTTGATCCCAGTGTACTGTCAGTTAGATGATATCAGTCTACATAATATCTGCTCTTTGCCACCAATTTTACTGACTAAAATAAACTCCGTGTAGGATCTGTTATGACACAGCACTCATTTGTCACTGATGAGTGCACATTATGTCTTCCTCCATGGCAGTGACTTTATCCACGGTTCCTTGGGGAACTAGAGTATATCACTTACAGTGCTTGGTGAGCTCATAGAGCTATTTATAATGTGTAACTCAACCATTAATAGTTTAAATATTTATAACCATCTTTAATAGCTATATATCACTGATGCAACAACAAAAAACATATATGGAAATAAAATGGTTTCTTTCTCAAAGGTAAAATTGATATTTTTGCCTTTAAATGTTCCTGGGAGGAAGACTAGATTAGCCTGTGCACAGAACTGGAGACAAACCCTCAGGAGAACCGTGTCCCAGGATTTCTGTAGCATCCTCTTAGCATAGTTACTTATCTGAATACTGCATTTGCTTTTTTGTTTGTTTGCTCGCTTTTCTTACCTTCCTGGGTCCAGTGAGTTCCAACTGACTCAACCTATCTAACAGACATTTCAAAGTTAATCCATACAAAACTAAACACTTGATCTACACCTTCCAGCTCCACTTGAAAGTCTCGGAATCACCTGAAATCCTACTTTCCCAGTCAATGGAATATTCCACTCTGTCTGTTGCTTGGACCACAAATTCTCAAGTCATTGTTACATCTTGTCTTTTCTCTGAATCCTCTAGTTAGGAACATGTTCATCAACATAGCTGCTGCTACTGCTGCTAAGTCACTTCAGTAGTGTCCGATTCTGTGTGACCCCATAGACGGCAGCCCACTAGGCTCCCCCGTCCCTGGGATTCTCCAGACAAGAACACTGGAGTGGGTTGCCATTTCCTTCTCCAAGGCATGAAAGTGAAAAGTGAAAGTGAAGTCGCTCAGTCGTATCTGACTCTTAGTGACCCCACGGACTGCAGCCTACCAGGCTCCTCCATCCATGGAATTCTTCAGGCAAGAGTACTGAAGTGGGGTTCCAGTGCCTTCTCCATCATCAACATAGAGTATCTTACAATTTCAGAAGGTTCACAACTGTCCTGAAGCCCGGAACTTTGTAGACTTTAAGAACCTCTGTCCAATCAATGTCCCTTTTCAGTTTGTAATCATATTACGCTTTCAAATGAAAGTTTTTATTAGAAAATTATACAAAATAAAATAAGATTCATTTTCCAAATAAATACATGATACTTTAATAATCAGTTGTTTTAATCAATAGAAAATAATATCTTAATTGGTACTTCCCACTTCTCTTCAAGTATTGGAAGTAAGAAAGTCTTATGCAGGAAATACATCATGAAGGGGCTTAAGGATCAAATAAAAGATTTCAAATCTGCCTGAATAGATTCTGGAGAACTTAGATATTCACTTTATGACCAAAGAATAGGGTTCCTCTGGCTCAGGTAGCTTTAAACATTAATTAGATATTGCAATAGGAAAAGACTGCCACCCACTATATGTGCAAGCAAGAGAGTTGAATTTCTTCTGAAAACTCACTGGGAACCTTATTCTTTTGTAAGTCAATCAGTAGCAATCAAGGAATTTTTCATTCTATAATTAGAAATTGAAGGGTTATAATACAGATTTTGTTTATAGTGAAATACCCCTGTCTGAAATTCTAAGATGCTCTTGATCTTAAAATTATGACAAAGTCTCTCTCTTGCCCTAGAATTTTGCTTATCATTTTAAGTTCTAAACAATAATAAAGGGTATGGTTTTTAATTGATTATATCCTTTTTCTGTTCTTTTCATAATATCCTTATTTCTAACAAAACTGATTTTATTTTAAGCCTTTAATCATTAATCATTTATACATGAGAAACTCAACATTTAAATTAATGCTCCCAAACTTATACAATAATTGAAATATTTCAGTTGAAATATTGGCTATTAACCTTCCAAGATGGTAGGAGCAAAATTTCCTTCTATGAACAGAAGAAATGAAATTTAGACTCTATAGGTGTACTCATGTGTTCTTATAGCAAAGTTGCAAAGTTCCAAAGAAATTTTAGTAATAATTAGCACTTTGGACTATAACTAACATTCTTGGGATTCTAATTTTTAGAAGAGTTTATAACTAAGAAACTAATAGATTCTTTAAGAGTTCTAGTGAGTTAGGGATTTTTAAGAAGCTAAATCCTTATGGCAGAAAGTGAAAAGGAACTAAAAAGCCTCTTGATGATAGTGAAAGTGGAGAGTTAAAAAGTTGGCTTAAAGCTCAACATTCAGAAAACTAATATCATGGCATCTGGAGATGGGAATAACAGACCACCTGATCTGCCTCTTAAGAAATCTGTATGCAGGTCAGGAAGCAACAGTTAGAACTGGTCATGGAACAACAGACTGGTTCCAAATAGGAAAAGGAGTACGTCAAGGCTGCATATTGTCACCATGTTTATTTAACTTATATGCAGAGTACATCATGAGAAATGCTGGACTGGAAGAAACACAAGTTGGAATCAAGATTGCCGGGAGAAATATCAATAACCTCAGATATGCAGATGACACGACTCTTATGGGAGAAAGTGAAGAGGGGCTAAAAAGCCTTTTGATGAAAGTGAAAGTGGAGAGTGAAAAGGTTGGCTTAAAGCTCAACATTCAGAAAACGAAGATCATGGCATCTGGTCCCATCACTGCATGGGAAATAGATGGGGAAACAGTGGAAACAGTGTCAGACTTTGTTTTTCTGGGCTCCAAAATCACTGCAGATGGTGACTGCAGTCATGAAATTAAAAGACGCTTGCTCCTTGGAAGGAAAGTTATGACCAACCTAGATAGCATATTCAAAAGCAGAGACATTACTTTGCCAACAAAGGTTCGCCTAGTCAAGGCTATGGTCTTTCCTGTGGTCATGTATGGATGTGAGAGCTGGACTGTGAAGAAGGCTGAGCGCCGAAGAATTGATGCTTTTGAACTGTGGTGTTGGAGAAGACTCTTGAGAGTCCCTTGGACTGCAAGAAGATCCAACCAGTCCATTCTGAAGGAGATCAGCCCTGGGATTTCTTTAGAAGGAATGATGCTAAAGCTGAAACTCCAGTATTTTGGCCACCTCATGTGAAGAGTTGACTCATTGGAGAAGACTCTGATGCTGGGAGGGATTGAGGGCAGGAGGAGAAGGGGACGCCAGAGGATGAGATGGCTGGATGGCATCACTGACTCGATGGGTATGAGTCTGGGTGACCTCCGGGAGTTGGTGATGGACAGGGAGGCCTGGCGTGCTGCGGTTCATGGGGTCGCAAAGAGTTGGACACGACTGAGCGACTGATCTGATCTGATCTGATCTGGTCCCATCACTTCATGGGAAATAGATGGGGAAACAGTGGAAACAGTGGCAGATTTTATTTTTTTGGGCTCCAAAATCACTACAGATGGTGACTGCAGCCATGAAATTAAAAGACACTTACTCCTTGGAAGGAAAGTTATGACCAACCTAGATAGCATATTCAAAAGCAGAGACATTACTTTGCCAACAAAGGTTCGTCTAGTCAAGGCTATGGTTTTTCCAGTGGTCATGTATGGATGTGAGAGTTGGACTGTGAACAAAGCTGAAAAATTGATGCTTTTTTTTTTTTTTAAATTTTGCTTAACTTTACAATATTGCATTGCTTTTACAATACATCAAGATGGATCCGCCGCCAGTATACATGTGTTCCCCATTCTGAACCCTCCTCCCTCTCCCTTCCCCACACCATCCCTCCAAAAATTGATGCTTTTGAACTGTGGTGTTGGAGAAGACTCTTGAGAGTCCCTTGGACTGCAAGGAGATCCAACCAGTCCATTCTGAAGGAGATCAGCCCTGGAATTTCTTTGGAAGGAATGATGCTAAAGCTGAAACTCCAGTACTTTGGCCACCTCATGCGAAGAGTTGGCTCATTGGAAAAGACTCTGATGCTGGGAGGGATTGGGGGCAGGAGGAGGAGGGGACAAGAGAGGATGAGATGGCTGGATGGCATCACTGACTCGATGGATGTGAGTTTGGGTGAACTCCAGGAGTTGGTGATGGACAGGGAGGCCTGGCGTGCTGCAGTTCATGGAGTTGCAAAGAGTTTGACATGACTGAGCGACTGAACTGAACTGACCTGAACTGAAGAATAAAAATCATGTTTGTAAACCATTTTGAAATATGAACAACAGAGTCAGAATTTGAGAACATATATAATTTTACACAAAATTCAATATAATATTATTGTTAAAAATGAAAGAAATATTTTTACTTACTCAAAATAACATTAGTATAAATTGCTATCATAGAATCATAAGCTTTTGGTGATAGAAGGGCCTTTAGAATTTATTTCATTTTAATTAAAATAATAAATTTTTAGGAGTACTCAGTATTGAGACAAAAAAATTCAAAAATGCTTTTCATCATTAAATGTACTAGCTGCTCTGAAGTGTGAAAGAAACACATGACAGACATCATTTTTTATCCTTATCTCACAGCAGCACAATAAATATTTTTACACTATTGTCTTCTACCCCACCACTAGCAGCCAGTACTAGCTGAAAACTGCATATACTTGCTAAGATCTGGGAGTGGCCTCAAAACGCTTTACAACATGTTCCTTGAAATAGTTGCTTCCTGTTTATCTGAGCTGGCTAATAGATAAACTTGTTTACTATTCTCTCCTCAAAGTATGGGGCTTCCCAGGTGACTAAATATTAAAGAATCCACCTGCCAAACAGGAGGTGCAGGTTTGAACCCTGGGTTGGGAAGATCCTCTGGAAAAGAAAATGACAACCCACTCCAGTAATCTTGCCTGGGAAATCCCATGGACACAAGAGTCTGGCAGACTACAGTCCATAAGGTCACAGAAGAGTTGGACATGACTTAACGACTAAACCATCACCACCACCACCACCTCATAGTACAACAGCCTTCAAATATCTTATGATCTCGTCTGGATAAGAATTATGTCTCTTTTGTTGTTGTTGTTGTTGGAAAGGCTTGACAGGATATCACGTAATATTTTCTCCAAGATTGTTCAAGTCTGCCGTTGAATATTCCAACCTTCTCCTTACACTGGCCTATGTCTTCTTTTGAACAATTCCAAGAATACACCTTTCACATTTGTAAGGAATAGATGGTATAACACATCTAATAATTTTCAGGAATCCTAATAAATTATCATCAGTCCTAAAATTCTTGGTCAATTTGTTTAGGAATCAACACTGAATCAGATCAGATCAGATCAGTCGTTCAGTCGTGTCCGACTCTTTGCGACCCCATGAACCGCAGCACGCCAGGCCTCCCTGTCCATCACCAGCTCCCGGAGGTCACTCAGACTCGCATCCATCGAGTCAGTGATGCCATCCAGCCATCTCATCCTCTGTCGTCCCCTTCTCCTCCTGCCCTCAATCCCTCCCAGCATCAGAGTCTTCTCCAATGAGTCAACTCTTCGCATGAGGTGGCCAAAATACTGGAGTTTCAGCTTTAGCATCATTCCTTCCAAAGAAATCCCAGGATTGATCTCCTTCAGAATGGACTGGTTGGATCTTCTTGCAGTCCAAGGGACTCTCAAGAGTCTTCTCCAACACCACAGTTCAAAAGCATCAATTCTTCGGCGCTCAGCCTTCTTCACAGTCCAGCTCTCACATCCATACATGACCACAGGAAAGACCATAGCCTTGACTAGGCGAACCTTTGTTGGCAAAGTAATGTCTCTGCTTTTGAATATGCTATCTAGGTTGGTCATAACTTTCCTTCCAAGGAGCAAGCGTCTTTTAATTTCATGGCTGCAGTCACCATCTGCAGTGATTTTGGAGCCCAGAAAAACAAAGTCTGACACTGTTTCCACTGTTTCCCCATCTATTTCCCATGCAGTGATGGGACCAGATGCCATGATCTTCGTTTTCTGAATGTTGCGCTTTAAGCCAACCTTTTCACTCTCCACTTTCACTTTCATCAAGAGGCTTTTTAGCCCCTCTTCACTTTCTGCCATAAGAGTCGTGTCATCTGCATATCTGAGGTTATTGATATTTCTCCCAGCAATCTTGATTCCAACTTGTGTTTCTTCCAGTCCAGCATTTCTCATGATGTACTCTGCATATAAGTTAAATAAACATGGTGACAATATGCAGCCTTGACGTACTCCTTTTCCTATTTGGAACCAGTCTGTTGTTCCATGACCAGTTCTAACTGTTGCTTCCTGACCTGCATACAGATTTCTTAAGAGGCAGATCATCTCACACGCTAGTAAAGTAATGCTCAAAATTCTCCAAGCCAGGCTTCAGCAATATGTGAACCGTGAACTTCCTGATGTTCAAGCTGGTTTTAGAAAAGGCAGAGGAACCAGAGATCAAATTGCCAACATCTGCTGGATCATGGAAAAAGCAAGAGAGTTCCAGAAAAACATCTATTTCTGCTTTATTGACTATGCCAAAGCCTTTGACTGTGTGGATCACAACACTGAATAACAGAATTTAAAAATATAAAAGAACAGGACACACATAGGTATATCTTTGATACCTGATGTTGTAGCCTGCTGCTGCTGCTGCTGCTAAGTCGCTTCAGTCGTGTCCGACTCTGTGCGACCCCATAGACGGCAGCCCACCAGGCTCCCCCGTCCCTGGGATTCTCCAGGCAAGAATACTGGAGTGGGTTGCCATTTCCCTCTCCAATGCATGAAAGCGAAAAGTGAAAGTGAAGTCGCTCAGTCGTGTCTGACTCTTAGCGACCCCATGGACGAGCCTACCAGGCTCCTCCGTCCATGGGATTTTCCAGGCAAGAGTACTGGGGTGGGGTGCCATGTAGCCTATCCATGCTTAATAAAGATATATTTTTTCCTTATTTTAACTGATATAATTTAAAAGTCTCTGAAAGATCAGATCAGATCAGATCAGTCGCTCAGTCGTGTCCGACTCTTTGCGACCCCATGAACCGCAGCACGCCAGGCCTCCCTGTCCATCACCAGCTCCCGGAGGTCACTCAGACTCGCATCCATCGAGTCAGTGATGCCATCCAGCCATCTCATCCTCTGTCGTCCCCTTCTCCTCCTGCCCTCAATCCCTCCCAGCATCAGAGTCTTCTCCAATGAGTCAACTCTTCGCATGAGGTGGCCAAAATACTGGAGTTTCAGCTTTAGCATCATTCCTTCTAAAGAAATTCCAGGATTGATCTCCTTCAGAATGGACTGGTTGGATCTTCTCGCAGTCCAAGGGACTCTCAAGAGTCTTCTCCAACACCACAGTTCAAAAGCATCAATTCTTCGGCGTTCAGCCTTCCTCACAGTCCAGCTCTCACATGCATACATGACCACAGGAAAGACCATAGCCTTGACTAGGCGAACCTTTGTTGGTAAAGTAATGTCTCTGCTTTTGAATATGCTATCTAGGTTGGTCATAACTTTCCTTCCAAGGAGCAAGCGTCTTTTAATTTCATGACTGCAGTCACCATCTGCAGTGATTTTGGAGCCCAGAAAAACAAAGTCTGACACTGTTTCCACTGTTTCCCCATCTATTTCCCATGCAGTGATGGGACCAGATGCCATGATCTTCGTTTTCTGAATGTTGAGCTTTAAGCCAACCTTTTCACTCTCCACTTTCACTTTCATCAAGAGGCTTTTTAGCCCCTCTTCACTTTCTGCCATAAGAGTCGTGTCATCTGCATATCTGAGGTTATTGATATTTCTCCCAGCAATCTTGATTCCAACTTGTGTTTCTTCCAGTCCAGCATTTCTCATGATGTACTCTGCATATAAGTTAAATAAACATGGTGACAATTTGCAGCCTTGACGTACTCCTTTTCCTATTTGGAACCAGTCTGTCGTTCCATGACCAGTTCTAACTGTTGCTTCCTGACCTGCATACAGATTTCTTAAGAGGCAGATCAGGTGGTCTGGTATTCCCATCTCTTTCAGAATTTTCCATAGTTTATTGTGATCCACACAGTCAAAGGCTTTGGCATAGTCAATAAAGCAGAAATAGATGTTTTTCTGGAACTCTCTTGCTTTTTCCATGATCCAGCGGATGTTGGCAATTTGATCTCTGGTTCCTCTGCCTTTTCTAAAACCAGCTTGAACATCAGGAAGTTCACGGTATGTGGCTAAAAAAACAACAACAACAAAAAAAACAAAACCCAGAATAAACAGCATGTGTATCTTCTTTGTAATATTCTTTACTTTTCTTCTCTTGAATCATAAAAGCCTTTCAGTAAACCGATGTTAAATTCTTAAAATAGATTACATTATCTTCAACCATATTATCTATTCCCATATGTCATAAAATGATGAAGTTTCCACCAGAATACCAGGAAATATACAAAAGTTGTCAGTAAGTGGTATTATTTCCCTAATGTCTTCTGGGAGAGATGCTAAATTTGATTCTGCTGCTTTAATGTAACCTAGTAAAATAGGAGAGGAAAAAATATATTTTTGTTGTTCAGATGATCATGTTAGAATACAGTGTGTTAAATTTGCTCTGATTTCAAACACCATATAAACATGTGAAAAGACAGAGTTTGCATTTGTCCCAATAGTCATTCATTCACTGGACAAATAATCTGAGTGCCTTCTAGATGCTGGATGTTCTAGGTCACATCAGTGACGGCCCAAACAAAGCCAACTCTTGCTCCAGGGGTCAGTCTTTACAATGGCTCACAGTGACCGCAGTCTCTTGATACGTACAGTCTTTAACCTCCTTCCCTCAGTGTTTGCTGGACGTAATGATTGAATTCTAGTGGATATAATATGGCAAAAGTAATGGGATGCCGTTTGAGATTAGATTATGAAAAGACAATGATTTCTGTTTTGCTTGGACTCTCTCCTGCTCTCCTTCTCTCTCTCCTTCCAAGAGCTCCCACTCTGGGAAAAACAGTCTGCCATGTTGTAAGCCACTCTGTGGAGAGGCCCACAAGGCAAGGAACTGGTATCTCTGGCCAATAGCTAGCGAGGACCTGGGGCATGTCAACCTGTGTACACTTCTGAGACTTCCCAATTCTTGAGAGTGGATCCTTTCCCACTTGAGCCTTCCGTAGACTATATAGCTCTTGCCAATACTTTGAGTGCAGCTTGTAAGACACCTTGATTCAAGGGCTAATCTGTGCCCAGATTCCTAACTCACAGAAAATGTGATATAAAAATATTGCTTTGAATTACTCAGTTTTGGGGGGCAATCATAATATTAATAGAAACAGCAGTAGATAACTAATATACCTGATCTCATTGTTTATATCAAATGTATTAATATATAGCTGACCTAAGGGGAAAACATTTTAAGGCATGGTAGGTATGGCAACTAATGTGAACTGTATGGTGGTTCCTCACAAAGCTAAACAGAATTACCATATGACCCAACAATTTCCTTTTGAATATATGCCCCAGAGAATTGAAAACAGGGACTCAGATATTTGTATGCTGATCTTTGTGGCAGCATTATTGACAATAGTCAAAGGTAGAAACAACCCAAATACCCATTGATAGAGGAATGCATAAATAAAGTGTGGTATATACATACAATGGACTATTTAATTCAGCCTTAAAAAGGAAGAAAATCCTGACATATACTGCAATATAGATGAAGCTTGAAGACACTGTGCTAAAGGAAATAACCATACAAATACTGTATGCTGCTAAGTCGCTTTAGTCGTGTCCAACTCTGTGCGACCCCATAGATGGCAGCCCACCAGGCTCCCCCATGCCTGGAATTCTCCAGGCAAGAACACTGGAGTGGGTTGCCAGTGCCTTCTCCACAAATACTGTATAAGTTTACTTAAATGAGATTTCTAAAGTAGTCAAGTTCATAGAGGCAGAAAGTAGAATGATGACTGTCAGGAACTAGGGATAAAGAGGAATGGGAGTAATTGTTTAATAGATACAGCATTTCAGTTTGAGAAGATGAAGAGAATTCTGAAAATAGATAACAGAGGTGATTGCACAGCAATGTTAATGTGCTTAATGCCACTTAACTGTACATTTAAAAATGATTAAAATGGTAATTTTATGTTATACATAGATCGATAACTAATATATCTTTACACTTTATTCAGATGTTGAAGAAACAAACAAACAAACAAAAATTTGGAATCAAAGGAAGTGACAATGGGAGTTGGAGACTGATCCCTAGATTCAGAGAGGTACATCCCATTCCTGAGCTTGCCTGGTGTGCCATCTCACCAGACAGATTCATCCTCTGGTTCTCCAGGCGAGAAAAGGGTGGGGCAAAGGGTCTCCATCTGACAGCCTGATACTCTGCTGTTTTCCTTTGTAACAGGCTCTGTTACAGGTTTTATTTATATATATATATCCTAGTACAAAAAAAGCAGTAATAAAGGAAACAAACAAAAAGAAATGGGAAAAGAAAAGGCTAATGTAATGCCCACACTTTCACTAAGCTCAGACAATTGTGGATAACTGTTTGAGTTGATTTCAACGAGAATATGTTACAAGGGTTGTCCAGCTATAATCTGAATACTCTTGGTGGTTTGCCGAGAGACATTGGCTATACTTTTCTATCATCAAGAAGGGTGAGTTTTGGTTGAATGCACAAGAAAATGATAAAATCACATTCACTAGAACAAGACTAGAATAGAACTAGAATAGATAGAAAGCACAGGTAACAGAGCTTCTAAGCCAGTGTAGAAATTGTGGAGATCAGATGGGACATGTTAATAGAGAGCTACTATTAATAGGAGTATGTTGTTTGGGAAATGTGGCCAAACTTTGGTGGTCACTGATGTGTTGGGGGTGTGGAAGCTCAGAGGTTATTCAAACTTTTCAAATTCCTCTGGACCACGTTCTCAGAGTAGCTTACATGGGTGGAACCTGTCATGGCACTTCACATAAAGCTGAATCTGTACAGAATGGGTGGTGAGGATTTGGGGCCAGAGCAAAAGAATATATGCAGTCAGAACTGCATCTATATCTATATGTCTGAGTACAGTAGGGGCTTTGCCTTTACCTGTGAGTAAGATTTGGAGGACAAAGGTAACAGCAGAGTATCAGGCTGTCAGATGGAGACCCTTTGCGCCATCCTTTTCCTGCCTGGAGAACCAGAGGATGAATCTGCCTGGTCAGATGGCACACTGGGCAAGCTCAGTACCTCTCTGAGTCTAGGGATCAAAGTCTCCAACTTCTGGTGTCACTTTCTTCAATTCTAAGGTGTTTTTGTTGTTGTTTCTTTAACATCTGAATAAAGGGTAATGAGGACTTAATACAATTGAAAGGTTTTATCATGACTAACTTTTCTGGGTCTTCTGGGCTGAGCACTGTCTCAGTGGTGCATTCAGAGCTGTGTGGTGACAGAATGTAGAAAGAACCTTCTAACAGAGGGCTCACTGACAGAGCAGAGCAAAGTAGGACACTGTTCTGAAGGGTAGCAGAGAAGAAAAAAGCTAAATGGGGGATCACAGTGGATATCGGAACTAAAGGGTAAGGGAAGCATTTTGCTTTCCCTGCCAATGACCTGACTGTTTTATCATTTGTACTTCACACTTGGGTGTTATTTATATCATCAAATACTGACATTTCAATTATTAATAGATGTTTGATTTAGACCATATCAGTATACTTGTGAAGTGAGATGGGTCATAAATTTGCTGTCTTCATTCATTTATTTTATTAGGTGTGCATAGGACACTTCAGGAGACCACAAGGACATACAGATGAATAAAATAAACTATGTTTCCTTCCACAGTCTGAAAAAAAATGGAAGGAAATAAACACTTGCCTTGTAGCGTGATCAGAAGTGTAGAGAGTATAGAAAGGGCAGAGAAGGAGTGCTTGTGACATGAGAGAAACCTTGTTGGGAAAGATAAATGTATGTTAAGAAAATTCAACTAAGTTTTAAAGACATTATTAGTTTTTTTTCATCAATTTATGAATTGAACAGCATTCCATCTAGCAAATAGAATGGAGATCTGAAGAACTATCTATGGTGAAAGGTTTTTACAGAACAAAGTGAGCAGGAACAAGGAAGTTACACTGGACATTTGCTGATTGATTAAAGCAGGGTTACTTTTCTCATTTGAAGCAAAGGATAGTGTTGGAGCCTAGTTATATAAGCAGGCAAATGTTGATTGGTTGACTTAGGGATTCCTTTTCTGGGATTGCTCAGTTCAGAAACTTAGTTAAATTTTTTCTTACTGATGGAGACTGTAGTGGAGTTTAGCAGGAGTAACTCTATCTTGGTCCTGATCTGGTTATTTTAACAAATTAAACAATCTTGAATAGGTTCCAGCTCATGGAGAAGCAAGGGACTGTGAGAGAGCATGAAGCAAACAGGCATATATTTTGGTACTCCTTGAGTCCTGGATATGGATGGAAGAAGATCTTGAGATATGTCACAAGAGGCAAGTAGAAGGCAAGACCCATCTGGGCCCAGTGTGCTTAACTGTGTATCCTTGTAGGCAGTGGAGGCACTAGTGATAGAAGTGAGATGATCAAATTTCTGTTTTTTTGTAGTTGTCTACCATAAAAAATATTGTTCAACCATGTGTTAGTTGCTCTGCTGCTGCTAAGTCACTTCAGTCGTGTCCGACTCTGTGCGACCCCATAGACGGAAGCTCACCAGGCTCCCCCGTCCCTGGGATTCTCCAGGCAAGAACACTGGAGTGGGTTGCCATTTCCCTCTCCAATGCATGAAAGTGAAAAGTGAAAGTAAAGTCGCTCAGTCGTGTCCGACTCTTAGCGACCCCATGGACTGGAGCCTACCAGGCTCCTCTGTCCATGGGATTTTCCAGGCAAAAGTACTGGGGTGGGGTGCCATTGCCTTTCTTTGTGACCCCATGGACTGTAACCAACTAGTCTCCTCTGTCCATGGAATTCTCCAGGCAAGAATATTGGAGTTGGTAGCCATTCCCTTCTCCAGGGGATCTTCCTGACCCAGGGATTGAACCTGGGTCTCCTGCATTGCAGACAGATTCTTTACTGTCTGTTCAACTATAAATGGCAATAATTCCATGATGTATATGATCTTCTCCCTCTACTCTTTTCTGTCTCATTTTTTTAAGGTCAGCTGTGATTACTCAGATGGAGGTAATTCCTACTCTACCTCACTCCCTGTCCACCCTTCCACCCACCTGGAGAGATAGAATTATGGTTGACTGTGTAGATCAAAATAAACTGTGGAAAATTCTGAAAGAGATGGGAATACCAGACCACCTGATCTGCCTCTTGAGAAATGTGTATGCAGGTCAGGAAGCAACAGTTAGAACTGGACATGGAACAATAGACTGGTTCCAAATAGGAAAAGGAGTACATCAAGGCTGTATATTGTCACCCTGTTTATTTAACTTATATGCAGAGGACATCATGAGAAATGCTGGACTGGAAGAAACACAAGTTGGAATCAAGATTGCTGGGAGAAATATCAATAACCTCAGATATGCAGATGACACCACCCTTATGGCAGAAAGTGAAGAGGAACTAAAAAGCCTCTTGATGAAAGTGAAAGTGGAGAGTGAAAAGGTTGGCTTAAAGCTCAACATTCAGAAAACGAATATCATGGCATCTGGTCCCATCACTTCATGTGAAATAGATGGGGAAACAGTGGAAACAGTGTCAGATTTTCTTTTTCTGGGCTCCAAAATCATTACAGATGGTGACTGCAGCCATGAAATTAAAAGACGCTTACTCTTTGGAAGGAAAGTTATGACCAACCTAGATAGCATATTCAAAAGCAGAGACATTACTTTGCCAACAAAAGTTCGTTTAGTCAAGGCTATGGTCTTTCCTGTGGTCATGTATGGATGTAAAGGCTGGACTGTGAAGAAGGCTGAGCACCGAAGAATTGATGCTTTTGAACTGTGGTGTTGGAGAAGACTCTTGAGAGTCCCTTGCACTGCAAGGAGATCCAACCAGTCCATTCTGAAGGAGATCAGCCCTGGGATTTTTGGAAGGAATGATGCTAAAGCTGAAACTCCAGTATTTTGGCCACCTCATGCGAAGAGTTGACTCATTGGAGAAGACTCTGATGCTGGGAGGGATTGGGGGCAGGAGGAGAAGGGGACGACAGAGGATGAGATGGCTGGATGGCATCACTGACTCGAGGGATGTGAGTCTGAGTGACCTCCGGGAGTTGGTGATGGACAGGGAGGCCTGGCGTGCTGCGGTTCATGGGGTCGCAAAGAGTCGGACACGACTGAGCGACTGATCTGATCTGATCTGATCTGATGGTTGAATAGGAGGTAAAAAATAAACTAGTCTATTTATATGTAAAAGCTTAAGACTACTGTCATTTTTTTTTTTTTTTAAATCACTCTTGGAGAGCATTTTATCTGGGAGACAAAACTGATCTTTAGAGTTTCTATATTTTCAAAGCAGAGTGAGTAAAAAATGCATAAAATTTTTTTTTCTTCAATTTGCTATTCTCCCTCTTTTTATTCTATTATCTATCTTCCCTCCTCCTTCTGCATTATTGTTTTTATTTTCAGTTGTTTTGAAATGCTATCAAATTAACAGCAATATAGTGAAAGTTTTATTTATGGAAAGGATAACCACAAAAGGAATATAAGAATAGTATTTCATAGATATCGGAAAAATTTTGTTTTATCTCCTTTGATTACTTAAATGTATCTTTAGACAAGCTAGTTTGGTTCCATTAACTGCATGCTATTTATTGAATTATTGCAAAATAAGATATTTATATTATAAGATGGAACATAAGAGGTAACAGTTCCCCTACAATGACAATTCTCTACTATAAAAGTAATATAATCACCAAGGTAAAAATAGCTTGAAATTTTATAATATGAGGATTTGTTTCAGGACAAGTCTGAGAAAGATTCGTTTCAGCTAAGTATTTTGAATTATTTTATAGGATTTCTGTTTTTCCTAGTTTGGAATTGATTCCCAAGAATAGTATGGGTAGAAAATCAGTTTGAAGAGAATATTCAAAAATCCTCTGTAAGATCCAGAGAAGAAATATACTGCAAAATCAAGGGGCAATAGCAAAGCAACAAAGAAAACAAAAATAAAACTAAAATCCTAGGCATATCTGAATTAGTTTCAGGTTGAAGACTGACTCTTTATGTTTTGAAATAATGTATTTTCCTTGCTGAAAATTGTGAGTTAGGTAGAACTATTGCTTTCTGTGCTTTTCTATTTTTCATTCATTAGACAGTGGTTTTTTTTTTTTTTTTTTTTGCTTAACTTGACAATATTGTATTGCTTTTACAATACATCTAGACAGTGGGTTTTGAATGACTTCTATGGTCGCTGTACATAGGTGGCCTTTTAGAGTTAATAGTTGAATGAAGGACACAGGCTAGAAACAGTAAACTAGACATGAGTTAAGAACTGAGAAGTTCCATTGGATATAGCAGTGAGCAGGTAGCCTTGATCAGAGCTGTTTTAATCAGGGTGTGGTTTGAAGAAAGATGCATGGAGAAGTTGGAGACTGACTGTAGACACTTTCATCAAGTTTGGTTCTAAAGATTGAAGAAGGAGGGGTGATAGTTAAATGAGGGTTTACAAGCAGAAGAAAAACTTTTGTGTTGCAGTATTGAAGAGAATGAAGTGTGTTCAGATGCTAACTAGAGGGAATCAGAGGAGAGGGAGAGTTGAAGATACTGGAAAGTCAGTCAGTATACAATTACTAACTTATGTGTGTGAATACAATCTAAGTCATGGGCTATTAAGGGTAGGGATTCTGTGTTATTTCTGAAGTATAGACTAGACTGAGCATCCTCTGGGATTCTACTTTGAAGTAAGACTAGTTTTGAGTCAGAAGGGAGGCCTTTGCCACTACTCTCCTTAGTTCTCTAACCAGATTTCCATAATGTGAAATGTGGAGAGGTAAAAATCACTGGAAAAAGAACCATTTTTTTTTAGTCATAGACTCTACCATACTCTGCGTCCCCTGTAAAATCTATCGTAACTGGACTAAAAGTAGTTTTTTTTTTTTTTAAAGAAAAGCAATGTATCTGAATTAGAGAAAAGGGGTTTTCTGAAGAGACTTCATGTATTTCAAATGACTTCAATGAAAAAAAAGTAAAGTGATACCCTTGTGGATTGATAACATTTAAGAATGTGAACCTACAGTTTTCCTCCTATATTCTATTTTCCTGTTCCTTTTGTCTGTTTAAGGAGGTATTTATCAATCATGGACATCAAACCAGGCATGAGTAGATTGGAAAGGAGACCCACAAATCTGTCTGGATTTTGTTTTCTGAAAGCCTCATTCTTTAGAGGAATTTGGAAGGATGATGGAGGAGTCAAAAGGAAGAGGATTCATGGATACAGACAAAATGATAAGCGTGTTGTATTAGAGTCTGGTTTCCGCTTCAGACTGGGAAGATTTCTCTGTGCTTTACAAGTTCAGGACAAATGCTGAGCTCTGTATCCCACAGCCCTGGGGAGGGGGGTGGGGTGGGCTGCAGGTCTGAGGGGAAGACAGCTTGTTGGTGCCTCGGCAGGGATCTTGGGCAGCTCCGACATTGTGCCCTGTGGCCCCTAAGTTTGACTTAGAAGCAGCAGAGCCTTGAGGGAGCAGACAGAGGGTAGCTGAGCAGAAATCTGTGATGGCTGAAGCCCGAAGAGGCCCAAACTGTTTCAGGGGCCTTGGTATTGATCTATTTCAAAATCACTAGACGAGTTCAGCACGGCATGATCTTCATGTTCCAGAAAGGACATAATATTCTCTATTTAGTGAATTTTTGAAGGACAAGAAGGGCAGGCCCCACAGAGAGACACAAGGAAGTAAAGAATCAAAACCTTATAAGTGCTGCTCTCCCCCACATTTTAACCAACATATTCATACTGAAGTTTTCACTTAGAACTCACCTTAATATAGATTTATATTTCACTAGCAGAGAAATTAACCTCACATTCTAGATTTATGTCCAAGTTTCTAGGTTCCTGCTGTTGGACAAACAAGTCATGTAGCTTCTCTATAAAGAATTTTAAAACTAGGAATCCATGTATATGTGATCAGTCTCTCAGTTGTGTCCCAACTCTTTGTGACCCTATGGACTGTAGCCTGCCAGGCTTCTCTGTCCGTGGAATTTTCCAGGCAAAAATACTGGAGGCGAGTTGTCATGTCCTACTCCAGGGGATCTTCCCAACCTGGGGACTGAACCCATGTCTCTTGGCGTGTCCTGCATTGGCAGGCAGATTCTTTACTACTGAGCTGCCTGGGAAGCCCCCATGTATGTATTAGCTGTCAAAAAAAAAAAAAAGGTGTCAGTATTAAGTTACTTCTTATTTCAGTTGTAAAGTAAAAGAACCCTGTGTACAACAAATGTTTTATGTATACTTTCGTGTCATCTCACAGCAATCATGTGAGAAGAATGATGCTTGAAAGTTAAGTAATTTTCTGAGGTTAAGTAACTAGTAGACTGCAGAGTGGTTTTGATTACACTTTTTCTCCCCTTTTCTTCTGCCCTTCTTTCCACTAGTGTTTTTATTTTCTTTTCACAGTTGTGATATTTATTTTTGTAAATGTACATAGTTTATAAAGTCAAGTTAGTATCTTTTGTCTCAAAACTAGGAACATTGTATAATATTCCAATAGTATTGCTTTTTATAAAACAAATTTAGAAAGCCTTTCTGAATTTGCCTTCAAAGTCAATTTATGAGCCATGTGAGAAAAACAGTTGTATTTTATGTCTCATCACATCATGCATGTTTAAAATTGACACTGGATTGGTCACTGACAATTTTTGTGAGGCTCGGTACTGGACAACTAGTGGATAACTTAAAAAAATCTTATTGGGTGAAAGATATGACATCTACATTGACTTTAGGAAAAAATGTGTCATGAGGTCTTGAGGCAATTAAAAAAAGGCTTATTGTGTGAGATCATAGAATTTTAGAACTGAAATAGACTTTTGCTCAACTTTCTTACTCAGCTCTAAGTTACTTTTAAGTGATTTAATTGTGGTTTAAAGATAACATTCAGATTATCATGTTAGAAACACTAGTTATGCAAGAAAATATTCATCAGTAAGATTCATTTTTCATCTTTACACATTCTTAAGACATTCAATTTCAAGAAGGAGATTTAATATCTACCACTAGAGCTGATGGTACAGTGAGGACAGATTTCTACTTAATCTTCCTGAATCAAAGAAAGCTAATTTTTAAGGCTTCATTATAACAATGAAGATTAAGAATTTCATGAAATCCAGCTGTCTTTTAAAATATATACCTTTTCTTAAGTGTCTTAATTTCATTATAGAATAGTCTGAATTTTAATCATTATACATTATTATTATTATGATAATACAGAAATATTGCATGTGTTTCCCTATAGTTGAGTTAAGCATGTGCTTGTACTGTTTAATAGCTTTACAATGGACAGTCACTTCTAAATTCTGAGAGTTCTTAGTGAAATTTCAAGTTTCTTACAACTGAGAACTTTGTGCTTAATTTACATTAGGAAAAAAAATCTCAATACTTACATTTGTTGTATTTTATTAATGTAAAAACAAGCACTATGTACTTTTATTTAGAGAATCCAACTAAGTGATAATTTTTAAATGTTGCTACAATATTTTTGTATCTGTAAGTTTCCATGTAAGATTAATTATTGCTCAAGAGATTAGGTATGGTCTAAGATTAAAATTTTTGAAAAGATGCTTAAGAAGGGCTTTTGCTGCTAAGTCGCTTCAGTCGTGTCCGACTCTGTGCGACCCCATAGACGGAAGCCCACCAGGATCCCCCGTCCCTGGGATTCTCCAGGCAAGAACACTGGAGTGGGTTGCCATTTCCTTCTCCAATGCATGAAAGTGAAAAGGGAAAATGAAGTCGCTCAGTCGTGTCCGACTCTTAGCGACCCCATAGACTGGAGCCTACCAGGCTCCTCCGTCCATGGGATTTTCCAGGCAAAAGTACTGGGGTGGGGTGCCATTGCCTTCCCCGAAGAAGGGCTTTTAAGCATATTCAATTTCCTTTCATGGAGTATGTGATCATTAAAACTCAAATTTTTTTTTTTTTTTTTGCCACATGTGTGTATGTTGTGGGAGTAGCACTATTGATTTGCTGGATAAAACACATTATAACCCCAAACCGTTCATGTTGTCTGAAACAGCCAAAAATTAAAAAAATATAAGTATACTTCTCTCATAAAAATACAGATTAAGTCAAATGTTTAGACCATCAGAATTCCTATAAAATTTGAAATGAGATAAAATATTTTAAAATATTTTTGTAATATTGCCTAGAATTCAATATATATTTTTAAAGTTAATTTTAAAAATATTCTGTTAAATGGTTTATCTAATTTATCTAAATGAAGGGAATATTCTTCAGTAAGCCCTTTATATGCTCCTGACACATGTGTATTTTTAGCTTTTAATGCTTTTTCACCAAAATGTGCCAAGTTTCTGAGGAAATGTTATTTTAAAAATATATTGATTATAATGTTATTCTAGTAGACTGCAGATTTCTGAAGTCAGAAATGTGTCTTATTCACCCTCGCTTGCTCGCTCGCTCGCTAAGTCGCTTCAGTTGTGTCTGACTCTATGCGACCCCATAGACGGCAGCCCACCAGGCTCTGCCGTCCCTGGGATTCTCCAGGCAAGAACACTGTGGAGTGGGTTGCCATTTCCTTCTCCAATGCATCAAAGTGAAAAGTTCAAGAGAAGTCGCTCAGTCGTGTCCGACTCTTTGCGACCCCATGGACTGCAGCCTACCAGGCTCCTCCGTCCATGGGATTTCCCAGGCAAGAGTACTGGAGTGGGGTTCCATTGCCTTCTTCCCTATTCACCCTAGTGTCCTTATTTAGCACGTAGCAGAATTCTTAGGATGTGGCTTATTTATTCAATCTATTGAATGAGTGGATAAACAAGTTTTTAATTTTGCATCTTTAGGATATCTATATCTTCTTTAGTATATTGTATTTTTATTCAATGAAAGCATATCTTTTGAGTTTCTTGATGTAATTCCAATTATTTAAAATATATTAACAAATAAGAGATAAATCAATAAATTATTCCTTGAGCACCCATGTGAAAATGAAATACAAGTTATAGTATCTAAAAATTTTGTTTACTAGAAGAGATAATCAATTAATGAAGATATGTTACATAGTAAAGATACACTGGCCTGAATTACAGATTAAAACTGAGATGTGAATCCTAGGCTTAGTAGAGAGGCTTAGTAAGGTAGGCAATAAAATTCATTTTAGGTCTTAATCAAGGGTTTAAGTATGATAAACTCAGGATTTAGAATAAATAAGCTCATTACAAGAAACCTAAAAGAATGATAAAAGTTGAAGACAAGCAGATCAGCTGAGAGACTATGGCTGTGATTCAAGTGTGTGTTGTGTGGTGGAAATGTGACTAGAGAGGGGTGTGATGGAAGATATTTGGCAGGAAATATTGATAAGAAGGGATATAGGCCAAAGAGAAGTTGAGTTAAAAATTTTAAATACTTTGAACAATTAAGGCATGAAGGAGAGGGGACTGGAAAATTTGATGACTGACTTTAGACTCATTAAATTTGAAATGACAGTAGGGAGTTGAAACCATCCAAATGGATATATATTAATATATATATATATACACACACACACACATATATATATATTTGAGCACAATCAGTAATGAAGGAGAAGCTGAAGTTAAGCTAAGAGTGTGTGCTGTGGGCTTAAGTAGAGACAGAAGAACAAAGTCACATTGAATGCTATAAATTTAAAATGAAAATAGGAGGAGCTACCTGAGAACAAAGAATGGAAAGTCAAAGAAAGAGGAGAACCCAATTAAAATAGGAGATGCAGAGGGTAGAGAGAGTTTCAAGGAAACAGGTATAGCTGTGGTGTGCAAATGTTCAGGAATTTTATGAGTCAGTTTTTGAACACAGCCTTTAAAAATTAAATTATGTAAGCTCTAAATAAAGTATGTTAAAACAAAGTTGATAAACCAACTCATCACTTTCTAATATAATGCTTTTGCTATTATCAATATTCTTTATATATATGTATATATAAAATATACTAGAAATACTATATATTGATTTGTGTTCTATTGTTCATCTTTTCGTATCTCAGCCTGTGGTGATGTCACATTGGTAGCAATGTGGATGTATTTACACCACAAAAATGTCATGTGCTAAAATTCAGGCTTGGTTCATAGTTCTGTTAGGATTGGCAGACTGCATCTTTTGGGCCTAATTCAGCCGATTGCTTGCTTTTGAGCACAGTTGTTCTATTTGTACATAGTTGTACTGTTGTACACAGTTCAACTTTTATTGAAACACCAACACATCCTTCTTTAAATAAAATGTCTATTGCTCCTTTTGCATTATGATGTCAAGGAAGAATAATTATAATATAGGCTATACAGCCCTCATAGTCTGATATATTTACCAATCAACCCTTTACAGAGAAAGTTTTTCTACTCCTGGTCTACTCAATAAGAAAGGTATGGGGAACATATGAGTGATGCAAATTAAACTTAAAACGTGTTGTGCACACAGGTGTGACATGGTGAGGACCACAGAAATTCAAAAACATTTTTTTTCTAATGTTTGATAACTATTGTCTGACTCAGAAAGAAAGTTGCTCACAATGTTGACAAATGTGTGAAGTTCTGACATATGTCTCTTTTTTGTCATTTTTATTGTATTCAAACAGACAAAAATGTCAACCAATATCCATACAGGAATTGTACTCATTTGTGGATTTCAAATATAGATTGGCTGTGGACACAAGAGTTTGGCAAATGCGTTCTATGAGAATTAATTTGCTATATGGGTTTTCAATAAAAATATGGTATATTTTATTACTATTTGTAAGTTATACATCAGTAAAATTCAGAATAAACTTTTGGACATGTATACATGCGTTGCTTTTTATTAAGAGAGCCAAGTTGTCCATCATTTGTCGGCCCAGCACTCTACAGCAGTTTTAGAAACAATGGAGTCTTGGAAGAAGATTAAAAAAAAGAAAAGATTATTACTTTTAATAAGTATTAATATATTTGTGACTCAGAAAATATGAACCAGTTAAGAAAATTCTCAGGGCAATTAACTATGTATTTTATTTCTCTTGTCTTTTACTCATTTAGCAGAGGTTTAATTGATTACCTGCTCTGTACTGAGCATCATGCTAAATGACAGATATATTTGAAAGAATTAAGACATAGCTTGTTTTGCGGAGTTTGTAATCTGATGTAGACTGCAGGTGACAAAGGAGTAAATACATAAACAAACATATAATTTACAAAATTATATACACTACTTTAGAGTTAGTGAGTAATAGAAATGAGTTTGAATTGACCTTCTCAGCAGGTCATCCTGGAAGGTCTCTCTGCTGTTTCAGCTGAGGCAGAACCAGGGCTGGGGAGATTGTGCATGGTAAAAGGAAAAGCCTATATAAATATCCTGAGGATTTAACTTTTAAAAAAACTTACTCACTTGCAATAAAAAGGTAATCACTTTCAATTACTTCATTAATTATACAAGAAACTAAATTTTAAATAATATTACTCAGGATATAGGCAGTTACTTTCCTCTAAAAACCTCAAAGTTAATCATGTGTGGAAATTAATTTCCCAAGTTTCCTTTTAAAGCTAGTGTGGAATTCTCTATATGTTTACATATGACCTTCATTAAGGCAAAGAATTTCTTCATTTAGATTCTGGCTTTATTTGATGCTAATATGTTAAGTCAGGTTGTTTCTCAATACTTTGTGTCAAAGGAAGATAATTCCTCTTCTTCACTTTGTGTGCCTGAATCTCTAAATCATACTTAGACAGGAAGACATTCATGCTTTTATCCAGTCTGATTTTTTCTTAATTCATCAGACCTCAGAACTAGTGAATGTTCTTTAGTTTCATGAAAATACTGGGTAAATTCAACATTACTATGGAAATCTGACTTGTGAGAAAAGATTAATTGCATTTTCTCATCTTTATTCTTTTTACTACATGATTTTTTTTTTTAGCAAAAGGCTAACTCAGGTATAATAAGTTCTTCAAGTGATAAAGATTAGAGCTAATATTTGTGATTATTTTGAAGTGTTGACTGAAATACTCTCCTTGCCATTACTTCCTCCCTGTTCTGCCTGACCTTATTCCCCATACTTAAACTTCTTTGATTTGCTTTTCTTGGACTTTGAGACCTTTTATTCCTGTGTAGGCATCCAGAAATTAGTCATCGGATGTTATCATTGGAGGACTGGGAGGATAAAAAGACAGCAAACTCTTGGCTTTTAAACTCAAAAGCTTTATTTTCTATGCAAGAAGGAAGTATTTAGGAAGACTATTTGTTATCCAATTCAGAATTCCCCAGACTCTTGCCTCAGAACTGTAGTGGGGAGTAGCACAGGGGAGGAAGTAAGATAATTAAACCTGCTTAGGGTTGGGCCATGCTGTGTTTCTATTTCCTACCTGCAGTCATTTCAAAACAGGATGAGGGATACTAAGTTTAGAAATCCAAAAGATAGAGGACACTGATTCTGGCATGTTAGCAGTCTCTCCTCTTAAAAATATTTCTCATGTTGATAAGGTGTGAGTTCTTCTGGTTTTTTGTGGTATCTAAGACAATTAAGTCTTGATAAAGATTTAGGGTTCTGGTGACTCCAGAGAAGCGTGTGAAAATAGTTAAGTTTTTTCCAGCTGCCTTCAAAGAAGGTGAAAAAATAACTGAAAGAACTAACCATCAAAAGTCAGTTCTCAGTGTCGGTTGTTTGATGTTAGTGTAGACCATGGAGTAGCAATTGATTCTCAGAAAACAGCAGTGGAGATGGATGCAGGAGCAAAGGACAGGAGAGGCAGAAGCCATTGTGACAGATCATGGTGTAGCGCAGAGGGCAGCCACAGGCCAGACATCATCTCCTGGCCTCTCTCTGCTCCGTATAAGTGCCCTGAAAATTAGGTACCAGGTTGAAGAGAAAGAAGAGGAAAGGAAATTTTGAATGACTTACACTTAAACCTGAAATGACCAAGGATAGCAGGAAATGACTAAGATTTTGTTTTCTGCCATTAGTCAAGATTGGGCTTAACATTTATATGTTCAACATAGGTTTATTGAACAATGACTATGTACCAGCCAGTGTTCTAGACACTTGAGATATCACTGGTGCAGAGATCTGTGCCCTCAATAAGCATCATCCTGGGAGGCCAACACAGAGAAAAATGACTGGAAGAGTGGGGTGGGTGAGATACTTGCAGTATTAAATAGAATGGTCAAAGATGGCCTCATTTTGAAGGTCAGATTTACACAGACACTTGATAGAGGTCAGGAGGTTAGGTAACCTGATATTTTGGGATAGAGTCTTCCAGGGAAAGGCAACAACATGAGCAAAAGTCCTAGAAAAAGCAAAAGCATAGGACAGTAGTAGGAGAAGAGGGTAGAGATGTAGTGGAGGGCAGATTTTGGGGACTTACAACTCATTTGACAGAATTTGGCTTTTGCTTTGAGTAAAATTACATTTACGTTACCATTACAGTGTTCAAGTGAAGAGTAACATGATCTGATTTGCCTTTTTAAAGGTTCATTCTGCCTAGTGTGATTAATATAGGAGAGTTAAAACAAGAGCTACAATCCAGGCAAGGGATGACAGTGGCCATTGTGAAGGTGAGCACAAGTGATTCAATTATGAACATATTTTAAAAGTGGCACTAAATAGGATTGGGGCTTCCTGGGTGGCTCAGTGGGTAAAAATCTTCCTGCCAATGCAGGAAACACAGGATATGTGAGTTTGATCCCTGGGTTAGGAAGATCCCCTGGAGAAATGGCAACCCATCTAAGTATTCTTGCCTGGAAAATTCCGTGGCCAAAGGGGCCTGGAGGATTACAGTCCATGGGGTCACAAAAGAGTCAGACACGACTTAGCAAGAGAGCACAGCACTAATAGGATTGCCTACTGTATCAGATGAAGGATATGAAAGAAAGGAAGTAGTCAAGGGAACTACAAAGTTTTCTGTCCTGAGTTACCGGAAGGATGCAGTTGAGATGGGGACGGCTGCCTGAGAAACAAGTTTGGGGTTGGAGGAAATATAAAGAGATTGATCTTGAGTATATTAAGTTTAGGATGTCTATCTCACAGCCACTTGGAATGTTGAGTTTGCTGTTAGATTTATGATGCTGGAAGATCTTAATTAGAGATATTTACTAAGAAATTTTAGGCATACAAATAATATTTAAAATTAAGAGGCTGAATTGAGAGCTAGTTCTGTTAGGAGAAACACATTGACTGAAACCACCCACCTTAGCCAGGCACCATAGTAACCATTTGCATGAGTAGTTTTACAACAGGAGGTCCTGGTAAGGAACACGGAACTAATAATCCACCACCAACTGGAAGAGTTCAGAAAAGGTGAAAAGGAGACACCACATGTCCAACCACCTCCCAGAATCCTTCTCTGGCATCCATCTTGGCCAAACAACATGCACCACCTGAGTCAGAATGATTGGCTAAAGATAACCGGGAAATAATCCCATCACTATAAAACCTGAGACTGCCAGAGACTGCCAGAGCTGTTCTCCTGGGTTCCCTTACCCTACTGCTCTCCACCCGGGTACCCTTTCCCAATTAAATCTCTTGCTTTGTCAGCACATGTGTCTCCTCAGACAATTCACTTCTGAGTGTTAGATAAGAGCCCAGTTTTGGGCCCTGGGAGGGGTCCCCCTTCCTAAAACAGTTCTCCATTTGAATGCTTTAGTAATCTAGCAGGCCTTCATCTTGCAAATAAGGACAATATATTCTAGGCAAAATATTGAAAACAACTATTCAAAGGCACTGGGAAGTTACCAAAACAGGCAAATTATGGAAGAAAATTGAAACTTGTAAGAAATAATTGGCATTGAGTGAGATCCTCATTTTCTACAACTTTTAGCTTGAGTGCCATCTTCAGTAGTTCCTGTAAGGAATATTTTAAACTACAGTAGAAAGCTTAAGTTTCTCTGGCCTGAAGAATCAGTAGATAAGAGTTTGGGGCAACCACAGAGAGTACAAAGTAATGGGGAAACAGAGCCAGAGGGAGGAGCCCTACTCTCTATGTATAAACTCCATCAAACTTCTTGCTGATACATGAACCATACAAGATTGAGAAAGATTTCTTTTAAGAACAAAATAAGGAACTGATATTTAAGCTATCTCTGGTAAGATAGTTTGAGTTCAATTAAATTAAGTGTCTGATTAAACAAATATCCCACTTTTTGGAAGAGTAAGATAGAATATTTTGTATATAGAGATTCTTCTCTGCAACATGACACTTACAATGTTCTTATAATCTGAAATTGCTTAACATAGGAAGAATCAGGAAAATGTGATCACTCTAAAGAAAAATAACAATAATGAGGCCAATCTGAAATAATGCAGATGTTGAAATTAGCAGACAAAGATTTTAAACTTGCTCTTTTAACTGTGCCTCATATGGTAAAGATGGTTATAATAAATGAAAATATATTTCTCATCAGAAAAACATAAAAAAAGAATCCAGTGAAAATTCTAGAACTAAAAAACACAGTATCTATATTAAAGAATTCCCTGGGTGGGTTAACAGCAGAATGGAGATGAGAAAGGAAAGAGTCAGTGAATTTGAAGAAAGATCTGTAGAAATTATTCAATCTGAAAAAGCAAAAAATAAAAATTCAGAAATTTGAATAGATATTTAGAATCTGTGGGCAATACAAAAATGTCTAACACAACTGTTTTTGGAGTCCAGGTGCAAAGAAAGAGAATAACCCAGAAAAAGTATTTGAAGAAAAAGAAATGAGATACACTACTGATTCAGGAAGCTAAGCAAACTCAGACCAAGGTAAATATAACTGATACTATGTCTGGTCACATCATTGTCAGACTTCTGAAAATCAAAGGTAAAGAGAATATCTTGAAAGTAGCAAGAAAGAAAAGAGTTCTTATCTACAGGGAACTGATGATTCATAAAACCATGAACTTCTTTTTTTTTTTTTTTTTTTTTTTTTTTTTTTTGCAGGGGAAAATGGACAGAGGAAAGGATCAATGAGGGTGGGAGGGAAATGGGAAGAAAGAAGGGGAGTGATGGTGGGGAGGAGTATATGTAATTTCTTAACCAATGGCTTTCTGTTTTTAATCACAAAGAACACTTAAAAAAAATCATGGTGAATTCATCTTATATTAGGAGGTTTGTTCTCGAAATGAAAAGTTCAGGAAACAAAAAGTCCAGTTTGGGTGTCCTCATCTTTAGGCACATCTTGGTATTTTGTATTGGTAAGTCTATCTTTACCACAATATATTATTTAGGACAGGATCACATTTGTCACCTCTTCCTCCCTACTACCCAAAGTGGTACCAAACCCACAAAATAGTCAATAAACCTCCACAGAGTGAACAAATAAGTCTTTTTTTTTTTTTTTTTTAAACTCTCCTGAGTGAACTGAATTTTTTGAGGCTCATAAGTAAATATGTTTTCCTCTTTACTTTGTCTATTACAGCCAGATTATATGAGTGGGGTATTAAAGTCTCCCACTATTATTGTATTGCTCTAGAAAATGTCCTTTAGTTTTTGTTGGAGAAATGGTTTAGTGGTGCAAAATTCTCTCAACTTTTGCTTATCTGTGAAGCTTTTGATTTCTCCTTCATATTTGAATGAGATCCTTGCTGGATACAATAATCTAGGCTGTAAGTTATTTTACTTCATCACTTTAATTACGTCTTGCCATTCCCTCCTGGCTTGGAGAGTTTCTATTGAAAGATCAGCTGTTATCCTTATGGGAATTCCCTTGTGAGTTATTTGATGTTTTTCCCTTGCTGCTTTTAATATTTGTTCTTTATATTTAATCTTTGTTAATTTGATTAATATGTGTCTCGGGGTGTTTCGCCTTGGGTTTATCCTGTTAGGGACTCTCTGGATTTCTTGAACTTGAGTAGTTATTTCCTTCTCCATTTTAGGGAAGTTTTCAACTATTATCTCCTCAAGTATTTCCTCATGATCTTTCTTTTTCTCGTCTGATTCATTTATTTCTAGGATTCTATCTTCTAGTTCACTAATCCTATCTTCTGCCTCTGTTATTCTACTATTTGTTGCCTCCAGGGTGTTTTGGATCTCATTTATTGCATTATTCATTATGTGTTGACTCTTTTTTATTTCTTCTAGGTCCTTGTTAAACCTTTCTTGCATCTTCTCAATCCTTGTCTCCAGACTCTTTAACTGCGATTCTATTTTGATTTCGAGATTTTGAATTAATTTCGCTATCATTATTCGGAATGCTTTATCAGGTAGATTCCCTATCTCTTCCTCTTTGGTTTGGTTTGGTGGGCATCTATCCTGTTCCTTTAGCTGCTGGGTATTCTTTTGTCTCTTCATTTTGTTAAAATTGCCAAATTTAGAGTGTCCTTACTATTTTCTGGTAGTTTGTTGAATTCTCTTTATTGAGGCGGTTTACAGGTCTTTTCAATATCTGATCTCTGCCTTGTTACAGAGGGGGCGGAGATGAACACCCAAATCTAAACCGGCCAGGTTCAGGCACTCAGATAATCCTCAGAAGCACAGACTTGGTTGAGTCTGCGTTTTATGCCCTTCCCAGATCTGAGTAGCGCAGGTGATGAAATGTTCAGCGAGCGCAGGTGCTGCGACTTATCGCCTCTCCGCCACTCAGTTTTCTGGGTATACAAACAGCACACTTTCTCAGGCAGATGTTGACCGTCCAGAGCCCCAAGAAGCGTGAGTCAGCACAGAAACCTACTCACAGTTCCGTTAGACAATGTCTCTCTAGGGCTATAATTGCCCGCCTCTGGCCCTGGCTGCCTGTCACTGGAGTGGGACGGCCTGCAGCCGGCCAACTCTGTGCAGCCCTTTGTTCCGTAGGTAGTCCTTGTGGTGTCTTAAGTTAGGGCTGGCTTTTGATGTAGTAGATAACCGACAGTCTGGTTATTTCGCTCAGATAGCGCCCGAGATAGCCAGGCCAAATCCTTTCTCAAAACAATGCAGGCCTCGCCCCTCCTCCTAGCCCAGCCCCCACTTGCCAATAGCAAATGCTGGTGTCCGCGCCAGTTCTCCGCAAAAGGAGTTACCACAGGGCTCGTTTTCTCATTTTGAAGACAATGAGCTGTCTTTCTAAGTGCCTGATGTCCTCTCCTGGCATTCAGAAGTTGTTTTATCGAGTTTATTCAGCATTCAAATGTTCTTTTAATGGATTTGTGGAGGAGAAAGTATTCTCCCCGTCTTACTCGTCCGCCATCTTAGCTCCTCCCAACCATGAACTTCTAATTAGAAATCATAGACACCACAAGACAGTGGTGGAACAAAGTCTTCAAAGTATTAACATAAAGTCCTGGAACTATAGCATATAAGGTCTCTAAGTAAGTAGATTGGGAAGAGTAGCCAAGAAACTAGATGAAGTTAGAGAGATAAAAAAACTGGAAAAGGAATCAACAAGGAGGGAATGATCATCTGTGTCAAATGTTGCTATCCTATCAAGCACAGGCAGGAAACTAACCATTGGATTGAACAAGGACATCAGTAATAGTCTTGACAGGACAAGGTTTGGTAGAAAGGTGAGCTTTAGGTTTGATTGGAGTGAGTTTAAAAGAATGAAAAGAAAGGAATTAGAAATTATAAGTAAAGGCAACTCTTTCACATAGTTTTGCTGTATAGGGAAGAAAGAAATGAGTAGTGGTTAATGTGAAGTGTGAGGTCAAGAGAAAGTTTGTTTTGTTGTGCAAATATGCTAATTAATATAATCTAGTAAAAACCAAAATAAACATGATTATTTTGGATAAAAAGGAAGATATTTGTTCAGTATTACCAGGTCTGTCAGATCAGATCAGATCAGATCAGTCGCTCAGTCGTGTCCGACTCTTTGCGACCCCATGAACCGCAGCACGCCAGGCCTCCCTGTCCATCACCAGCTCCCGGAGGTCACTCAGACTCGCATCCATCGAGTCAGTGATGCCATCCAGCCATCTCATCCTCTGTCGTCCCCTTCTCCTCCTGCCCTCAATCCCTCCCAGCATCAGAGTCTTCTCCAATGAGTCAACTCTTCGCATGAGGTGGCCAAAATACTGGAGTTTCAGCTTTAGCATCATTCCTTCTAAAGAAATTCCAGGATTGATCTCCTTCAGAATGGACTGGTTGGATCTTCTTGCAGTCCAAGGGACTCTCAAGAGTCTTCTCCAACACCACAGTTCAAAAGCATCAATTCTTCGGCGCTCAGCCTTCTTCACAGTCCAGCTCTCACATCCATACATGACCACAGGAAAGACCATAGCCTTGACTAGGCGAACCTTTGTTGGTAAAGTAATGTCTCTGCTTTTGAATATGCTATCTAGGTTGGTCATAACTTTCCTTCCAAGGAGTAAGCGTCTTTTAATTTCATGGCTGCAGTCACCATCTGCAGTGATCTTGGAGCCCAGAAAAACAAAGTCTGACACTGTTTCCACTGTTTCCCCATCTATTTCCCATGCAGTGATGGGACCAGATGCCATGATCTTCGTTTTCTGAATGTTGAGCTTTAAACCAACCTTTTCACTCTCCACTTTCACTTTCATCAAGAGGCTTTTTAGCCCCTCTTCACTTTCTGCCATAAGGGTGGTGTCATCTGCATATCTGAGGTTATTGATATTTCTCCCGGCAATCTTGATTCCAACTTGTGTTTCTTCCAGTCCAGCATTTCTCATGATGTACTCTGCATATAAGTTAAATAAACATGGTGACAATATACAGCCTTGACGTACTCCTTTTCCTATTTGGAACCAGTCTGTTGTTCCATGTCCAGTTCTAACTGTTGCTTCCTGACCTGCATACAGATTTCTTAAGAGGCAGATCAGGTGGTCTGGTATTCCCATCTCTTTCAGAATTTTCCATAGTTTATTGTGATCCACACAGTCAAAGGCTTTGGCATAGTCAATAAAGCAGAAATAGATGTTTTTCTGGAACTCTCTTGCTTTTTCCATGATCCAGCGGATGTTGGCAATTTGATCTCTGGTTCCTCTGCCTTTTCTAAAACCAGCTTGAACGTCAGGAAGTTCACGGTTCACATATTGCTGAAGCCTGGCTTGGAGAATTTTGAGCATTACTTTACTAGCGTGTGAGATGAGTGCAATTGTTCGGTAGTTTGAGCACTCCTTGGCATTGCCTTTCTTTGGGATTGGGATGAAAACTGACCTTTTCCAATCTTGTGGCCACTGCTGAGTTTTCCAAATTTGCTGGCATATTGAGTGTAGCACTTTCACAGCATCATCATTCAGGATTTGGAATAGCTCCACTGGAATTCCATCACCTCCACTAGCTTTGTTCGTAGTGATGCTTTCTAAGGCCCATTTGACTTCACATTCCAAGATGTCTGGCTCTAGGTCAGTGATCACATCATCATGATTATCTGGGTCTTGAAGCTCTTTTTTGTACAGTTCTTCTGTGTATTCTTGCCACCTCTTCTTGATATCTTCTGCTTCTGTTAGATCCACACCATCTCTGTCCTTTATCGTGCCCATCTTTGCATGAAATGTTCCTTTGGTATCTCTGATTTTCTTGAAGAGATCCCTAGTCTTTCCCATTCTGTTGTTTTCATCTATTTCTTTGCATTGATCACTGAAGAAGGCTTTCTTATCTCTTCTTGCTATTCTTTGGAACTCTGCATTCAGATGTTTATATCTTTCCTTTTCTCCTTTGCTTTTCGCTTCTCTTCTTTTCACAGCTATTTGTAAGGCCTCCCCAGACAGCCATTTTGCTTTTTTGCATTTCTTTTCCATGGGGATGGTCTTGATCCCTGTCTCCTGGACAATGTCACGAACCTCATTCCATAGTTCATCAGGCACTCTATCTATCAGATCTAGGCCCTTAAATCTATTTCTCACTTCCACTGTATAATCATAAGGGATTTGATTCAGGTCATACCTGAATGGTCTGTAGAAAATAAAAACAAGGAAAACAAAATCCAGCCACTTGAATTAGAATAAAAAAAATATGCCTTGAATTCTCAAGTCTCCTTTACCCTGGGCAAAGTTCTCTACTCCCTAAACTTAAGTATTCTTAATTTGTTCGTTTGTTAACACAAGGTATTGGAAAAGTATGTCCTCCAAAAATTATGTAAAAATCTATGATTTTACAGAGTGCTAACCTTGATTTATTCCTTTGTGCTCTTAATTTATTGACATTATCCTTATTATGGACAGTATGTATTTCAAAAAATTGATTTTTCAGTTATTCTAAAGCTCCAAATGTCTTTTTCTAATAATATTGATGTTATATGAGGTAGTTTATTCTGGCCAGACCACAAAATCATATTAAGTAGCTGAATTATAATACTAGTTATCTGGGAAGATTTAGATATTTAGACTTTTATTTCTATGGGAAAACTTAATTCTAATTTCCAACCCAAGATTCTGGAACACATCTCCCATTATGAAGTGGGCCTGAAGGTGGGAGTGGAAACACAGCCCCCTAGTCACACTCCCCACCCTCACCTTCCAGCAGTGAGGGCAGGACGTTTTCATGACACCAAGGATTCAAGCAATGGGGTAATGGAGATCTTGGACATTTACTTCCTCACTGGTGAAAATTAAATGAAGACTCAGGAATCACCCCAACTATAGTGATGAGAAGGAAGTTTCAGCAGGCAGAGTGTGTTGGTGAGTTCTTGGCTACATAGCCACTTATATCTTTAAAGACATGTTAAAGTCTTTTTGTGCTGCACAAGATTTTATGTGTGTGTCCATGTGCACACACAGTTATTATTTCTGTCTATACTGAAGGTTTGTTGATCTGCGAACCCAACATCTAAAAAAGTGTCAATGGATACATTTCGTTTCAGATTTCTTATTTCATGAGTGAGAGATAAATGTCCATTAAGTAAACTAAAAGCAAATTTATTCCTACGTAGGAAAACTCTGTTTCCTATGTACTATGCACCTATACCCTGCGGTAGGAAATGACCACCCACTCCAGTATTCTTGCCTGGAGAATCCCATGAACAGAGGAGCCTGTAGGGCTACAGTCCATGAGGTCACAAAGGGTTGGACACTACCGAGAAACTAAGCACACACACACTCTGCACCTATAAGACTGCATAAAAATAATGATGTGTGTATTTAATGGTGATGCTTGGGACAGGGAAAAACTGCTGAAGGAAGTTCTGAATCATCCATAGTTAAATTATTTTCAGCCTAAATTCAGTACTCTTTATAAATCTTTGAACATTGGTGAACCATATAATTTGGGGGAAAAAGGAATGTTAACCAGAACAGCTCCCAATTATGGGGGTGAGAACTTATGCTTGTTTCCTTAAGTGAAGAGACACTGTATTTAGATCTACTGCAGTAAATTTTTGTTTGAACTTTTCTTCTTGATCTTCTGGGTCATCACTATAACTGTCTTCATTCTGCCTATTGTGAGATGTATAGCTTGTATATTTAGATATACGCTGGACTTTAAGAATTAGAGGTTGCATTCACCTATTTGTGAGGACATCGAATGATTTAAAATTCACAAGATGGAATTTTCTTTTTTATCTCAAATGCACTAGAGAAGCACTTGAGTTCAAAAGGTTTAGAGTCATTGTAATTACAATTCATCAAGAGTAAGAATTACAGCTAAGTAATTTTCTTTTCTTGTCTCAAAAGAAATGGGTCCACAGATGTATATTCTGAATACTTACAGAGTCTTAATTGCCTGCCATGCAGTAGTATTTAGGAGCTTGATTAAATGGGTTAAGACATCTATAGAAAGGAAACCTCTAAGTAAGAAGGGAATGTACTTGTTAACATTGCTTTTGAGACTGAATTTAAGATAACATCCACCAATTTTTTTGGAAAGTTTAATGTACATGTTTTTGGAAACTAACTAGTTCCCATATATTTTATGCTGATTCATGGGCATTGTTTCTCAATTAATAGTTGCCATTTCAAATCTTTTTACTTTTTAAAAATTGCAGCATCTTAAATACCAAGATCTCTTCTCTATATTCTTCTAAGATATCACTGGTTCTGATGATCAGGAGCTATTTGTTCAGTCATAACCTGTGGGGCTTTCAAAGTATCAAGCACCAAGCTGGGTATAATTACATTTTGGTGATTTCTTTCAGCTTTCTGAATCAGGCTAATGAATAGACTCAAGTATTTAAATAACTAGTTGAACTTTCTTAATTGATACAAACGTTCTAATGATTCCACTTTGTCTAGTATGCTACCTGACAGCTTTATCTTAGTATTACGTACTTGATTGATAGTATTCAATGGTACATGATATTTATATGAACCTTTGTCTTATTGAACTGTATATAGGACATATTCTAAGTTATATTTGAAAGATAAAATATGCTATTTCATAAACTTCAAAAACTAAAACATTGGAATCAATGTTTGTAAATTTAATATTTTATATCAAATTTTTTAGTCTTTTGTAAACTAAAATTTATAATCAAATGATTTTCTCTGTGTTTTCACCTTGTAACTTTATATGGGCACATATTTACTTTTCAATTAAAATTGAAGTATTCATGTTAATTTATGAAAATTATACCAAATGATTTAATATTTGATAATAAATAATTAAAACAAATATTTGAAGGCTTTTACTGGAGAGTTTTATTGATTTTCTACATTAAAAATAATAAAACCAATACAATATTGTAAAGTTAAAAAATAAAATAAAAAATTTTAAAAAATCATATAAAAAATTAAAAAAAATAATATGTATTTGGAGGAATAATTAGGTTCATAGTTTATTTTCCTTTAAAAAATCACATCATACAATGTATTTTAGATATTGATCTGGATCATGTTACAAGTTGCTATAACTGAAGTTGTGGAAGTTATAATTATAAAAACACAATTTTTAGAATTTATCATTGAGAATTAACCTTAGCATCACAGATGTGCTCTAGCTAGATTAGAGTCTGAATCCTTGTTCTGGAACAAGGAACATATCTGCCATGTTACATTAAGCAAGTTATGAACTTCTACAAACAATTGTTTCCTCATCTGTGAGATGGGGCAATAATTACAAAGACTAGAATAATTATGTTAAATAATCAACACCTCTTGATATTTCATGGATATACAGTAAATGCTAGTTCTTTATTATTATTACTCCCACAGTATTATTTTATAGTTTCACCTTGATTATAATCAGAAATTACAACTCAAATTTGGCTTTAGATGACATTAAATTATTTTAAAAAGCAAAAGTTATTCAGTATATTATGATAGACAACACTAATGTTATCAAGAAGAATATTTCAGAGACTGTAAAGGGCAATTCATTTTTCTGAAAAGTAACTCCTTGAGTAACATTTATCTGAATGTATACATTTTGGTATGTTTGAAAACAATGCTGATACTCTATAATTACTCATATATTAGCATGTGGATTTATTTTATTCTCTTTCTTAATAGAGTATTATATAAAATCATGTCATTAAGTGTTGTTAAATCTAAGTCACTAGACTTTTAGATCATTCTAAGATTGCTTGCTTATATACTAGTATGAATATACTAATTTTAGAGTTTTTATTTGATTCTCTTTATTTGAAAAGAGATTTGTGGTGTATTTGTGTATGACTGTTTCTTTTTTTAGTATCAGAACTAATATGCCATAGTAAACAATCTTTGAAGTAAGTCTTTGGTACAGTATTATACAGGTATATGTTTTGTGAGGTTTGCATGACCACTAAGACATGCTTTAGTATTGTTTAGTTCAGTTCAGTCACTCAGTTGTGTCTGACTCTTTGCAACCCCATGGACTGCAGCACGCCAGGCCTCCCTGTCCATCACCAATTCCCGGAGATTACTCAAACTCATGTCCATTGAGTCAGTGATGCCATCCAACCATCTCATCCTCTGTCGTCCCCTTCTCTTCCCGCCTTCAATCTTTCCCAACATCAGGGGCTTTTCAAATGAGTCAATTCTTCGCATCAGGTGGCCAAAGTATTGGAGTTTAGCTTCAGCAGAAGTCTTTCCAATGAATATTCAGGACTGATTTCCTTTAGGATGGACTGGTTGGATCTCCTTGCAGTCCAGGGGACTCTCAAGAGTGTGCTCCAACACCACAATTCAAAAGCATCAATTCTTCAGCATTCAGCTTTCTTTATAGTTCAACTCTCACATCCATACATGACAGCTGGAAAAACCATAGCCTTGACAAGATGGACCTTTGTTGGCAAAATAATGTCTCTGCTTTTAAATATGCTGTCTAGGTTGGTCATAACTTTCCTTCCAAAGAGTAAGCATCTTTAATTTCATGGCTGCAGTCACCATCTACAGTGATTTTGGAGCCCCCAAAGTAAAGTCTGTCACTGTTTCCATTGTTTCCCCATCTATTTGCTGTGAAGTGATGGGACCGGATGCCATGATCTTAATTTTCTGAATGTTGAGCTTTAAGCCAACTTTTTCACTCTCCTCTTTCACTTTCATCAAGAGGCATTTTAGTTCTTATTCACTTTCCACCATGAGGGTGGTGTCATCTGCATATTTGAGGTTACTGATATTTCTCCTGGCAATCTTGATTCCAGCTTGTACTTCATCCAGCCCAGCGTTTCTCATAATGTCCTCTGCATATAAGTTAAATAAGCAGGGTGACAATATACAGCCTTGATGTACTCCTTTTCCTATTTGGAACAAGTCTGTTGTTCCATGTCCAGTTCTAACTGTTGCTTCCTGACCTGCAATCAGGTTTCTCAATAGGCAGGTCAGGTGGTCTGGTATTCCCACTTCTTTTAGAATTTTCCACAGTTTGTTGTGATCCACACAGTCAAAGGCTTTGGCATAGTCAATAAAGCAGAAATAGATGTTTTTCTGAAACTCTTGCTTTTTTGATGATCCAGCAGATGTTGGCAATTTGATCTCTGGTTCCTCTGTGTTTTCTGAAGCCAGCTTGAACATCTGGAAGTTCACAGTTCACATATATACTCAGGACTTCTTATTAAAAAGGAAACAAAGTTATTTGTATGTCTTGCTCCATTGTCAGGGAAAACAAAAGTGTTAGAACCACAGTTAGAAAGAACCACAATTTTGTAAATGACTCTGCTACTCCATTGCTTATTGAAAACAGGGTCATAATTCTGTACATTGATCATTTTGTTGTGTATCTTCCCAAGTTACAAAAACTAATCATTTATGAAACATAATCATTTATGAAGAATTTTCTTTCTTATGGGAAGCCACTAGGTATGTGGGGCTATGAACACTTGAAATTTGGCTTCAATGAATGAGAAATGAAAATTTAAATTTTATTTCCTGTTGATTTCCTTATATTTTAATAGCTGTATTTGGTTAGAGGATGTCTTATCAGACATCACAGTTACAGATTTATGCATAATTTTCATACATAGTTGGTTATATTAATATCTTGACTTGCTGCAGACAATGCCCAGGGTACAAGTGCCTTGGGGTGATATGTCCTTATACCAGTCTCCTCATCTTAACAACCAGGCAGATGATACAATGCAACATAATGGCAGAGATGAGACTTGGGTTTCCAGATATTGGGTCACAGCCTCAGCATCCCCAACAGAAATTAATTTCTGATTTCCTTATGCCACGTGATAAACTTGGATGATGGTGATAATGGTATTCAACAACCACAATAATTAAACTCTGTGTCTGTCTCTGTGGTGTACAGATAAGAATGGAGAAAAAGGAGACAGAATAAAGGGAACATTCTTGTGACTACTCTCTGCTTATCTCTCCAGTGAATGTGTTGACAGAAATGACCATATTCTTAATAAACATTATTATTGGGCTTGGTTACAAATCTTTAGTTGAGTTTGCTATGTGAAATCATTAATTTGAGTAACACAACCTTATTTGATAAAGATTAGCATTGATGTGTAAATCCAACAGGGTAACTTTTCAGAATTATTTTCTGAAAGTAAAATATGGACTATTTTAATAATAGTAAACTCACCACACAGGGTCAGTGATTTGACAATTAAAGGGCCATTGCACATAAATTATGAAACAAATGCCAAAAGCCATCTAGAGATTGAGTCAAGAATCTTTATATCTTCTTTTCAGTTATATACTAGCTGTTTGATATTTTGTTCTTTTGTTAGAACAGAATATCAAGCAAGTAATATATAAGAGGAAAATAAGTGCAATGGATATGCCCTTCAAAGTTACCATAACAGTGATAGAACAGAGGAAAACCTGCCATGTAGCTGCTTGCGCTTTCCCAGTCTAGATTTCACAATAGATCTCTCAGATATACTAGTCTTTTTATCGTTAACATTTATTTTTAGGAGGGCAAATATAAGAAATTCTGATCCATGGCACTTTAGTAACAATAGTTTTGGCAGTGTTTTTGCAAGATCAAATTTTTTAAGATTTCATAACTTCTAATTCAGAGTGCTAGAGAATGTGTAGTAAAATTTTAGTAGAAACTTATAAAATTTCTACCAGAGATTATAATCAGGCTCAAGTTCTGTTTCAAATGTGTTCTTGCAATTAACAGTGCTAACCTGTTAACTGTCTATAAGAGCTAATCTTATGTTTAAAAACTGCTTATAATATTCTGGTGTTGTATATGAATATGTGAAGTGACTCCTGTCATCAACAAAATTTTGTGGAAAGAGCAAGTGCTCTGAGCTTTAAATATTAGTATATTTTGAATTTGCCATGAATGCATGTGCTTTTTATTTCCATGTGACATTGTTTTGAAATCCTCTGTTTAAATTGTTTTTCTCTGAGCTTTAGTAATAATTATAGGTTCATATTGAGTAGTTCATCAAATCTTGGGCATAAAACAACAGAAATAATACAAGAGAGACCCTGAATTTAGAAAAACAGAGCCCAAAGCTGAGTTTAAAGTTAATAACACTTGTTTTGGGTCTATATGATTCATGTTGGATATCTGCATAGATTGATATACTTCTTTCTTGATGTGCAACTTCTTTTTCATCTTTGTAGGTAACCTGTGAATATAAAATTGACACTCATTTAAACTGCTTTCTCCTATTCCATTGGAAAGGTGTCTGTGTAGAACTACAGGAAATAAGGGCATGCATACACATTTCTCATGATAAATTAATAATGAAGAGAGAAAAGTATCATTGCTACATTGTAAATTATACAGTAAGTCTTAGGCGATTTATTTAGTATCTTAAACACCTAGGAAATTTCACTAGTTGGTGACAGTTGGAAACACGTATTAATTGCATGCTCAATCCCACATCTGAAATAAAAGGAGAACATCAGGAATAGACCAATTCTAGTTTCCTTTTGAATATCATATTTTAATTTCTTTTATGTTTCTTTAATCTTTTCAGCAAAGCTTAAGGATTTGGAAGATGTTGATTAAAGCATTTCCTCTGATTAATTATATTTTGGCTTTCAACTGTTTTATTTTATTTTAAAATGAAGTGCACACACATTGTCTGGATTATAGGAGCATCTGCTCTTCCCAGTCTCTGCAAATATTTATATAAATCTTACTGCCACCCTGTTCCCTCCAACTTCTCACTGCTTAGCTAATCCTGATTGCGTCTCCTCATTAAGCCATCTTCAGGATATGGAAACATAAATAAAACAGACTAACAGCCTACATTTCAGGGATATTTGTGTGCATGGTTTGCCATTTAAGTCATGTTATTAAATACTCAGAATTTATTCTGAAATCATAGGTTTCCCTTACTTCTGCCTTCTTTATTTATACATCTGATTACTGTTAACTTAAAAACTATTTTGAATGAAGTAGCTTGGTCCTTATCAAGAGAGGATACACTATTTTTAAGCAAGGTCTATGAAATTATTATGATTGAAAATTTAGAACGTAGTAGCAAGTTTAAAGGTAACACAAAAATGTTGAATATCTTCTGTTTGTTTTCCTTTCAACTATTTTAGTATTTGTTCCCTCCTTTTTTATGTATCTGTGGGCTAAGAGAACTTATAAAGATAGTACCTCTCCACGGGGATGGAATGCTAATACTTTCCATAATAATTGGCCTTCACCTGGGTTTCCTTAACTAATTATGGTTTTCATATGGGGACAGTACTTTAATCTGAGATCTTAGCTGTATTTCATGCTTTGATACAGAAGGAGAGACATTGATTTGACTTCGTTTTGCAATTTGTCCTTTGCCCATGTAGTTTCTGTAGACAGAACGATTTTTTTTTTTTGATAGTAAATTTCTAAGACAGAATTTCTGTTCTTGCAGCTTTATGTAATTATGTTCAAAGGGTTTGAATTAAAATGGAACAGATGTGTCCATCTTTAATTATGGTGTAACAAATTGTGTTACTCTAAGTCTTTATTAAGTGAAACGCTCATCTTTATGTAATAACGGGTCAGACAGCTTCAAAATGATATCGGTGAACACAGTGCATTGCCTATTCCAATTAGACTTCAAAAGGACTGTTAAAACTTAGAGGCTATGTATATGGAGCCAGAAGAAACTATGGAAAATACATACACATACTTGTTTTTTTTTATTCGAATTTAAGTGAAAATAATCGTTAGAAATATATGATGAATTTTAATGTCATGTAAATAAGACTACAATGTAATATTTGTTTTGACAGATCTGTCTGCTGAATAGTGGAAATATACAACTCTGTATTGGAAAATACCATTTTAGGATTTCCTGAAAACCCTTTTGTATTTCTTTATGTAAACACTGTCTTTTAAATGAGTGATCAGGAAAGGTATTTTATTTTCATTACTTCTAAGTTAGTACAACAAAATCCTTTTATCTACTTGGTGGTTGAGTTGTTCAGTTGTGTCTGACTCTTCCAACCCCATGGACTGTAGCCCACAAGGCTCCTCTGTCCTTGGAATTTTCCAGGCAAGAATTTTGGGGTAGGTTGCTCTTTCCTTCTTTAGGGAATCTTCCTGACCCAGGGATCAAACCTGTGTCTCCTTCATTGATGGCAATCTTGCAGGTGTATTATTTACCAGCTAAGCCAGCAGGGAAGCTACATAAAGAACCAAAAATGATATTAGCAAGAATGATATGAATTGGCACAGATCCTGTGATGTGAGTCCCACCCCACTGTTTTCATTTCTGTCATTTGTACCAAAATTCCTTTATGCTTTGAAATGTCTTCAACTCCTCATATTTTTGCCTTTCCATAACCCTATCTGTTACCCCATTATTATTTTTATTTCCTGAATTTTTCTTCTTGACATACTCTCTGCTCCATTTTCAGCACTACCCTAATTCAGGGTCCATGTCCCCATAGCCAGGTTCTTGCAACATCTTTCTAATGAGCTTTCTTGAACCTTATTTCCCCTTTTCATTCTTTAATTTATTACCAATTCAGGGTAAAAATAATAATTCTGCTGTGACACATTATTTCTTAAACTATTGTGATGGATGCAGACAAACCTCAAAAATATTGTGGGTTCTGTTTCAAATCATCACAAGAAAGTGAATATTGCAATAAAGGGAGTCACACAAATTTTTTGTTCTCTCAGTGCATATAAAAGTTATATTTGAAATATACTGTAGACTACTAAATGTGTAATGGCATTATGTCTAAAAAAACCTATATAACTTTAATTAAAAAATACTTTGTTTAAAAGTCCTAACCATCATCAAGCCTTCAGTAACTCAAAATCTTTTTGCACTAGTAGCATTAAATATCATTGGTCACCATAACAAATATAATATTGAAAGAGTTTGCAATTATTATGAGAATTATCAAAATATGACACAGGCATGAGGTGAACAAATGCTGTTGGAAAAAATGGTGCTGATAGACTGGCTCAACTCAGGATTGCCACAAACCTTCAATTTGCAAAAAATTCAGTACCTGTGAAACTGATAAAGTGAAGCACAAGAAAACAAGGTATGCTTGTATAAGTTGTCTATTATGTGAAGCCATGCTTTTAAGTCTGATCTTCAAGGTCATCTATAATCCATAACACTCTCTTCTCGCTGCTCCTCAATAAAATTCCCTGGTGGCTGAGTCAGTAAGGAATGCACCTGCAATGCAGGAGACCACCTGCAGCACAGGAGACCCAGGTTTGATCCCTGGGTCTGGAAGATCCCCTGGAGAAGGGAAAGGCTGCCCACTCCAGTATTCTGGCCTGGAAAATCCCATGGACAGAGGAGCCTAGTGGGCTATAGTCCATGGGATCCCAAGAGTCACTAGTGATGCAATCTTCTTCCATAAAGTGCCTTCACTTTCAGTAATAAAACCAATTTCCTCCAAGCAGTCTTATTCATTGTATCCCAACACACACACACACATATATATATAATCCTCACCTCCATGTACCTTCTCCAACATAGGATGCCCTTGGAAACTTTCTTATTAAACTCATCCCTTTTCTTGAAAGGCCAGATTCTCTATTCTGTTTTTGTTCCCTTTTCCCTGTTTCTGAGATATCAATTCATTTTTGATTCATACATGGTTTTTGAACTCACTTTGAATCCTCATAAAGATTTTCATCTCCTAGGGTCTTATTCAGAGTGAATAAATAGGGTCTTAGAACAACTAAAGCAGAAGAATAAATTGGTTGATCAATTGACATACCTTCTTTGAAGGATTAATTGCTGAGGCTGTCTTCATGTTTATTGGGATGGGCAAGGGGAAGAAACATGAGATGGGTAAAAGAAAATTTTGGAAGCAAATATTTTATTTTATTGCAATATGCAAAAAATTATTGGTTTCAAGGAAGCAAATACACTAAATTCAAAGTTGAGGGAAAAAAAGAGTAAACGTCACAGAGCTATAGGAAACACCAGATGTTGAAAGAGAATCTTACCAGAATAGCCTTCTTCAGCTTCATTTCTTGGAGATGAATTACAAGAGTGAACCAAAATAAGCATTAAGAAACTATAGAGGACATTAAGTGACAGTGCAGAGATAATAGATTTTGAAACAGAAGACACACCCAGGAAGCCATTATGAGTGAGTGTGTCCCTTTAATATTCGGAGATACTGCTCTGGGTCCTTCTGCTTTCACAGAAATCTCTCTTTTGCTTCCCACTCTCTTCCCACAGCAGACAAATACAGCCACAGTTTCAGGATCCAAGGAAGGGGAAAAGGATTGATTTTCTCATTCCATCAGGGCAACAGGGTAGCTGATGTATTGGGTTGGCCCAAAAGTTCATATGGATTTTTTCGTAAAATATTATGGAAAAACTCAAATGAAGTTTTGTGCCAACCCAATAGTTAGATACTATCTCCTGCTAATCCTCAACACAGAACTCTGAATTCTTATCTATGGACTTAGAACACCTTTGGTGGTAGTTTAGTCGCTAAGCTGTGTCTGACTCTTTGCAATGCTATAAACTGTAGCCCACCAGGTTTTTCTGTCCATGAGATTTCCCAGGCAAGAATCCTGGAGTGGGTTGCCATTTCCCGCACAAGGGGTTCTTCCTTAATCAGGGGTCTAACTGCGTCTACTGCATTGCACATGGGTTCTTTACTGACTGAATCACCAGGGAAGCCCCTAGAATACCTTTAGCTCTGATGAATTAGGAATAAGATAAGTTCAGTTCAGTTCAGTCACTCAGTCGTGTCCGACTCTTTGCAACCCCATAGACTGCAGCATTCCAGGCCTCCTTGTCCATCACCAACTCCTGGAGTTTACTCAAACTCATGTCCATTGAGTCAGTGATGCCATCCAAGCATCTCATTCTCTATGGGCCCCTTCTCCCCCAACCTTCAATCTTTGCCAGCATCAGGGTCTTTTCAAATGAGTCAGCTTTTTGCATCAGATGGCCAAAGTAGTGGAGTTTTAGCTTCAGCATTAGTCCTTTCAATGAATATTCAGGACAGATTTCCTTTAGGATTGACTGGTTGGATCTCCTTGAAGTCCATGGGACTCTCAAGAGTCTTATCCAACACCACAGTTCAAAAGCATCAGTTCTTCGGCACTAAGCTTTCTTTATACTCCAACTCTCACAGCCATACATGACCACTGGAAAAACCATAGCCTTGACGAGACGGACCTTTGTGGGCAAATAATGTCTCTGCTTTTTAATAAGCTGTTTAGGTTGGTTATAACTTTTCTTCCAAGGAGCAAGCGTCTTTTCTTCCAAGAGCAAGCATCTTCTAATTTCATGGCTGCAATCACCATCTGCAGTGATTTTGGAGACCTTTAAAATAAGTCTGTCACTGTTTCCCCTTCCATTTGCTATGAAGTGATGGGACTGGATGCCGTGATCTTAGTTTTCTGAATGTTGAGTTTTAAGCCAACTTTTTCACTCTCCTCTTTCACTTTTATCTAGAGGATTTTTAGTTCTTCACTTTCTGCCACAAGGGTGGTATCATCTGCATATTTGAGGTTATTGATATTTCTCCCAGCAATCTTGATTCCAGCTTGTGCTTCATCCAGTCCAGCATTTCTCATGATGTCCTCTGCATATAAGTTAAATAAGCAGGGTGACAATATACAGCCTTGACCTACTCCTTTCCTGATTTGAAACAAGTCCGTTATTCCATGTGCAGTTTTAACTGTTGCTTCCTGACCTGCATACAGGTTTCTCAAGAGGCAGATCAGATGGTGTGGTATTCCCATCTCTTTAAGAATATTCCACATTTTGTGGTGATACACACAGTCAAAGGCTTTGGCATAGTCAGTAAAGCAGAAGTCGATGTTTTTCTGGGACACTCTTGTTTTTTCAATGATCCAACAAATGGTGGCAGTTTGATCTCTGGTTCCTCTGCCTTTTCTAAATCCAGCTTGAATATCTGGAAGTTCATGATTCACGTACTGTTGAAGCCTGGCTTTGAGAATCTTTAGCATCACTTGGCTAGCGTGTGAGATGAGTACAATTGTGCGGTAGTTTGAGCATTCTTTGGCATTGCCTTTCTTTGAGATTGGAATGAAAACTGACCGTTTCCAGTCCTGTGGCCACTGCTGAGTTTTCCAAATTTGCTGACATATTGAGTGCAACACTTTCACAGCAACTACTTTTATGATTTGAAATGGCTCAACTGGAACTCCATCATCTCCACTAGCTTTGTTTGTAGTTATGCTTTCTAAAGCCCACTTGACTTTGCATTCCAGGATGTCTGGCTCTAGGTGAGTGGTCATACCATTGTGATTATCTGGGTCATGAAGATCTTTTTTGTATAGTTCTTCTGTGCATTCTTTCCACTTCTTCTTAATATCTTCAGCTTTTGTTAGGTCCATACCCTTTCTGTCCTTTATTGTGCCATCTTTGAATAAAATGTTCCCTTGGTATCTCTAATTTTCTTGAAGAGATCTCTAATCTTTTCCATTCTATTGTTTTCCTCTATTTTTTTGCACTGGTAACTGAGGTAGGCTTTCTTATCTCTCCTTGCTATTCTTTGGAACTCTGTATTCAAATGTGTTATCTTTCCTTTTCTCCTTTGCCTTTTGCTTCTCTTCTTTTCACAGCTATTTGCAAGGCCTCTTCAAACAACCACTTTGCCTTTTTGCATTTCTTTTTCTTGGGGATGGTTTGATCCCTGCCTCCTGTACAATGTCACAAACCTCCATCCATAGTCCTTCAGGAACTTTATCAGATCTAGTCCCTTAAATCTATTTCTCACTTACACTGTATAATCATAAGGGATTTGATTTAGGTCATACCTGAATTGTCTAGTGGTTTTCCCTACTTTCTTCACTTTTCGTCTGAATTTGGTATTAAGGTGTTCATGATCTGAGCCATAGTCAGCTCCCAGTCTTGCTTTTGTGACTGTATAGAGCTTCTCCATCTTTGGCTGCAAAGAATATACTCAATCTGATTTCAGTATTGACCATGTGGTGTTGTCCATGTGTAAATTTTCTCTTGTTTTGTTGGAAGAGGCTGTTTGCTTTGACCAGTGTGCTCTCTTGGGAAAACTCTATTAGCCTTTACCCTGCTTCATTCTGTACTCCAAGCCCATATTTGCTGTTACTCCAGGTGTCTTTTGACTTCTACTTTTGTATTCCAGTCCCCTATAATGAAAAGGACATCTTATTTGGGTGTTAGTTCTAAAAGGTCTTGTAGGTATTCATAGAACCATTCAACTTCAGCTTCATCAGTGTTACTGGTTGGGGCATAGACTTGGATTACTGTGATACTGAATGGTTTGCCTTGAAAATGAACAGAGATCATTCTATCGTTTTTGAGATTGCATCCAAGTACTGCATTTTGGATTCTTTTGTTGACTCTGATGGCTACTCCGTTTCTTCTAAGGGATTCTTGCTCACACTAGTTGATATAATAGTCATCTGAGTTAAATTCACCCATTCCAGTCCATTTTTGCTTTCTGATTCTTAAAATGTCGATGTTCACTCTTGCCATCTCCTGTTTGACCACTTCTAATTTGCCTTGATTCATGGACCTAACATTCCAGGTTCCTATGCAATATTGCTCTTTACAGCATTGGACTTTAATTCCATCACCAGTCATATCTACAATTGGCTGTTGTTTTTGCTTTGGCTCCATCCCTTCATTCTTTCTGCAGTTATTTTTCCACTGATCTCCTGTAGTATATTGGGCACCTGCTGACATGGGGCATTCATCTTTCAGTGTCCTATCTTTTTGCTTTTTTATACTGCTCACGGGGTTCTCAAGGCAAGAATACTGAAGTGGTCTGGCATTCCCTTCTCCAGTGGACCACGTTTTGTCAGAAGTATAAAATAAGAGCTGTAATTAAATTACTTATCTACTTTTAAAAAATAAAGAAAAGGTTGATTGTTGGGTTCTCTTGATATACGAAGTGTATTTTTATGACCTGAACACATACAACAAATAGGATTTTTCTTATTCTTTAGTAGCCAATTTAAAGTAACAAAAATCTCATTGAAATGAAAAAGTGTAGAGATGGAAATTAAAAGTAGTATAACTAGCGTGCAATGCTACAAATTAGTAACATCTTATTAGATAAACAGATCTGTTATTGTAAATCAAATAATTAGGTGTAAAGTGGACATGGCTTCAGTGAAGATGTTCATTTCTTGTCTTTCATTTTTTATAATACCAAAATTATGTTTATTGTAGAAAATTTGGACAGAGGGAATAATTGAAACAAAAAAGTTACCTTTAATCTCGTTCTACCATTTAGTGATAATCTCAGTCAATATGTTGGTCACCATCTTTCTAAGAGGTAGTTTTGCAGAAATAGACATTGTCCTTTTAAAAAATATCACATTATGTGCTACTTAATAAAAACTTTTTACTTAACAACATGTAGTCCTTTCCAACATCAATAATGTAATATGCTAAACCTTTTATGCCCAATATTAAGAAACACGAAATGCAGAATTGCTCCCATTTTACTTATTAGGAGACCAATTTAGTTACAAAAACTTATTTAAAATCACATATTTAGCAAATACTAAATTTGTTTTTAAATGCTAATTTAAAATGTCACCTTTCAAAAGATATCATTAATTTTTCATCACTGGAAACATTATTTTGAGTCACCACTTTTTTAGAGTCTATCATCTATTCTTGTGTATCTCTTTATGGTGCTGTTACTGGAAATCTTATCCCAAGATGTACGTATTCATTTACATCTCATTAAGACTTTTAGTATTATTTTAATTGCCACAATATAACCATTTATCATCTAGATTTTAAGAACGATCTTATTTACAACAAACTCATCAGTAGACATTGTGTGGTCAGACTTTCAGTTCAGTTCAGTCACTCAGTCGTGTCCGACTCTTTGTGACCCCATGAATCGCAGCACACCAGGCCTCCCTGTCCATCACAAACTCCCGGAGTTCACCCAGACTCACGTCCATCGAGTCAGTGATGCCATCCAGCCATCTCATCCTCTGTCATCTCCTTCTCCTCCTGCCCCCAATCCCTACCAGCATCAGTCTTTTCCAATGAGTCAGCTCTTCATATGAGGTGGCCAAAGTACTGGAGTTTCAGCTTTAGCATCATTCCTTCCAAAGAAATCCCAGGGCTGATCTCCTTCAGAATGGACTGGTTGGATCTCCTTGTAGTCTAAGGGACTCTCAAGGGTCTTCTCCAACACCACAGTTCAAAAGACTTTAGGAATAGCTATTATATATGTGTTAATTTTCTCTAATACCATTTTTTTAGCAGTTTCAGTCATATTTATATCTGTCTATAAGAGACTGAGATTGAGAGTTAAATTCTACTTACTAAAATTTGGTTTATAATTTTTGCATTTATGTTCATGTTTTGCTTTGGGGGAGGTTTATTTGCTTTTCTTTTTCTAATTGCTTTTCTTAAGGTGAAAACTGAGGTTGACCTCTTTTAATATAGATACTTAGTGCTATAATTTCCCCCTTAATACTGCTTGCTGATATTTAGTGTTTATTCAGTTTAAAATATTTTCTAATTTTCCTTATTTCTCCTTTGATTTGTTGGTTATTTGGAAGTGTGTTATTCTTTTTTAAATATTTGATGATTTCCAGAGGTTGTTCTGTTGTTGATTTCTATTTTAATTCTGTTGTAGTCAGAGAACATTTTTATGACTTGAATAATTTTGAATTTATTGAGACTTATTTTATGGCCTAAATTGTGGTCTATCTTGGCAAATAGTCTGTTTGCTCTTGAAAAGAATGTGTATTTTGATGTTGGGTGTAGTGTTTCATGAATATTCTTTAAGCTTGTATATTTTTTTAAATTGGACTGTGACTGATTCACAATGTTGTGTTTATCTCTCTTATATAGAAAATTGAACCAGTTATACATTTACATATATCCAGTCTTTTTTAGATTCTTTTCCGATATTGTCAATTACAGAGTATTGAATAGAGTTTCCCATGCTACACAGTAGATTTTTATTCATTATCTATTTTATATATAATATATCTATATAGGGTGCATATCAATCCCAATATCCCAATTTATTCCTCCTCTCCCCTTCAGTAAACATAAGTTTGTTTTCTACCTCTGTAACTCTATTTCGGTTTTGTAACTAAGTTCATTTGTACCAGTTTTTAGATTCTACACATATGCAATATCATATTTTTTTAGTTTACATATAAGCAATATTTGTCTTTTTCTGTTTGACTTACTTCACTTAGTATGACAACCTCTAGGTCTGTCCATGTGGCTACAAGTGATTTTATTTTGTTCCTTTTCATGGTTAAGTAATATTCCATTGTATATATGTACCACTCCTTTTTATCCGTTTTCTGTTGATGGACATTTAGGTTGCTTCCAGATCCTGGCTATTGTAAATAGTGCTGCAGGGAACACTGAATTGCATGTATATTTTTGAATTATGGATTTCTTTGGATATATGACCAAGAGTGAGATTGCTGGATTGTACAGTAGCTCTGTTTTTAGTTTTTTAAAGAAACCTTCTTGCTGTTCTCCATAGTGACTATACCAGTGTATGTTCCACCAACAATGCAGGTGGATTTCCTCTCCTCTACACCCTCTACAGTATTTATTATTTGTAGACTTATTGATGATGGTCATTCTGACTGGGGCAAGCTTATACCGCACTGTAGTTTTGATTTATTTAATAAATAGTGGTGTTGAACATCTTTTAATGTGCTTTTTTGTTTGCATATTAAGTTGCTTGAAGTTACTCCACAGCTAATTGATGGTCCTTAAAGGTACGTGGGTCTCAGTAGTTGTGGAGTGTGGGCTCAGTGGTTGTGGTGCACCAGCTCAGTTGCTCTACAGCATGGGGAATCCTCCCTGACCAGGGAGCAAATCTGTGCCCCCTGATTTGGCCAGCAGATTCTCAACCATTGCACCACCAGGGAAGTCCTTTAATTTTTCAAATATTTCTTTCTCTATGTATTTCATTTTTAATAATTTGTTACATTTTCAGTTTTACCAATCTTTTGCAAGGCCTAATCTACCTCTAGGACTTCTCTGGTGGCTCAGTGTTACAGACTCCACTGCCAGTTCAGGAGATGCAGGCTGTATCTCAGGGTTGGGAAGATCCCTTGGAGAAAGAAACAGCAACCCACTCCAGTATTCCTGCCTGGGCAATCGCATGTACAGAGGAGCCTGGAAGGCTTCAGGCCATGAGATCGCAAAAGAGTCAGACACGACTTAGTGACTAAACAATAACAACGATCTATGCGGGTCATGGTGGAGAGGTCTGACAGAATGTGGTCCACTGGAGAAGGGTATAGCAAACCACTTCAGTATTCTTGCCTTGAGAACCCCATGAACAGTATGAAAAGGCAAAATGATAGGATACTGAAAGAGGAACACTCCAGGTCGGTAGGTGCCCAGTATGCTACTGGAGATCAGTGGAGAAATAACTCCAGAAAGAATGAAGGGATGGAGCCAAAGCAAAAACAGTACCCAGTTGTGGATGTGACTGGTGAAGGAAGCAAGGGCCGATGCTATAAAGGGCAATATTGCATTGGAACCTGGAATGTCAGGTCCATGAATCAAGGCAAATTGGAAGTGGTCAAACAGGAGATGGCAAGACTGAACGTTGACATTCTAGGAATCAGCTAACTAAATGCACTGGAATGGGGTGAATTTAACTCGTATGACCATTCTATCTACGACTGTGGGCAGGAATCCCTTAGAAGAAATGGAATAGCCATAATGGTCAACAAAAGAGTCCAAAATGCAGTACTTGGATGCAACCTCAAAAAAGACAGAATGATCTCTGTTTGTTTCCAAGGCAAACCATTCAATATCACCGTAATCCAAGTCTATGCCCCAACCAGTAACACTGAAGAAGCTGAAGGTGAATGGTTCTATGAAGACCTACAAGACCTTTTAGAATTAATACCCCAAAATGATGTCCTTTTCATTATAGGGGACTGTAATGCAAAAATAGGAAGTCAAGAAACATCTGGAGTAACAGGCAAATTAGGCCTTGGAGTACAGAATGAAGCAGGGCAAAGGCTAATAGAGTTTTGCCAAGAGAACGCAATGGTCATAGCAAACACTGTCTTCCAACAACACAAGAGAAGACTCTACACATGGATATCACCAGATGGTCAACATCAAAATCAGATTGATTATACCCTTTGCAGCCAAAGATGGAGAAGCTCTATACAGTCAGCAAAAATAAGACCAGGAGCTGACTGTGGCTCAGATTATGAACTCATTATTACCAAATTCAGACTTAAGTTGAAGAAATTAGAGAAAACCACTAGACCATTCAGGTATGACCTAAATAAAATCCCTTATGATTATACAGTGGAAGTGAGAAATAGATTTAAGGGCCTAGATCTGATAGATAGAGTGCCTGATGAACGATGGAATGAGGTTCGTGACATTGTACAGGAGACAGGGCTTAAGACCATCCCCATGAAAAAGAAATGTGAAAAAACAAAATGGCTGTCTGAGGAGGCCTTACAAATAGCTGTGAAAAGAAGAGAAGCAAAAAGCAAAGGAGAAAAGGAAAGATATAAACATCTGAATGCAGAGTTACAAAGAATAGCAAGGAGAGTTAACAAAGCCTTCCTCAGCAATCAATGCAAAGAAATAGAGGAAAAGAACAGAATGCGAAATACTAGAGGTCTCTTCAATAAAATTAGAGATATCAAGGGAACATTTCATGCAAAGATGGGCTTGATAAAGGACAGAAATGGTATGGACCTAACAGAAGCAGAAGATATTAAGAAGAGGTGGCGAGAATACACAGAAGAACTGTACAAAAAAGATGTTCATGACCCAGATAATCACGATGGTGTGATCACTCACCTAGAGACAGACATGCTGGCATGTGAAGTCAAGTGGGCTTAGAAAACATCACTACGAACAAAGCTAGTGGAGGTGATGGAATTCTAGTTGAGCTATTTCAAATCCTGAAAGATGATGCTGTGAAAGTGCTGCACTCAATATGCCAGCAAATTTGGAAAACTCAGCAGTGGTCACAGGACTGGAAAAGGTCAGTTTTCATTCCAATCCCAAAGAAAGGCAATGCCAAAGAATGCTCAAACTACCGCACAATTGCACTCATCTCACACGCTCTTAAAGTAAGGCTCAAAATTCTCCAAGCCGGGCTTCAGCAATATGTGAACCGTGAACTTCTTGATGTTCAAGTTGGTTTTAGAAAAGGCAGAGGAACCAGAGATCAAATTGCCAACATCCGCTGGATCATCCAAAAGCAAGAGAATTCCAGAAAAACATCTATTTCTGCTTTATTGACTATGCCAAAGCCTTTGACTGTGTAAATCACAATAAACTGTGGAAAATTCTGAAAGAGATGGGAATACCAGACCATCTGACCTGCCTTTTGAGAAACTTGTATGCAGGTCAGGAAGCAACAGTTAGAACTGGACATGGAACAACAGACTTGTTCCAAATAGGAAAAGGAGTACGTCAAGGCTGTATATCGTCACCCTGCTTATTTAACTTACATGCAGAGTACATCATGAGAAACGCTGGACTGGAAGAAGCACAAGCTAGAATCAAGATTGCCGGGAGAAATATCAATAACCTCAGATATGCAGATGACACCACCCTTATGGGAGAAAGTGAAGAGGAACTAAAATGCCTCTTGATGAAATTGAAAGAGGAGAGGAAAAAGTTGGCTTAAAGCTCAACATTCAGAAAACTAAGATCACGACTTCCAGTCCCATCAATTCATGGCAAATAGATGGGGAAGCAGTCGAAACAGTGTCAGACTTTGTTTTTCTGGGCTCCAAAATCACTGCAGATGGTGACTGCAGCCATGAAATTAAAAGACGCTTACTCCTTGGAAGGAAAGTTATGACCAACCTAGATAGCATATTCAAAAGCAGAGACATTACTTTACCAACAAAGGTTTGCCTAGTCAAGGCTATGGTCTTTCCTGTGGTCATGTATGGATGTGAGAGTTGGACTGTGGGGAAGGCTGAACGCCGAAGAATTGATGCTTTTGAACTGTGGTGTTGGAGAAGACTCTTGAGAGTCCCTTGGACTGCAAGGACATCCAACCAGTCCATTCTGAAGGAGATCAATCCTGGAATTTCTTTAGAAGGAATGATACTGAAGCTGAAACTCCAGTATTTTGGCCACCTCATGCGAAGAGTTGACTCATTGGAGAAGACTCTGATGCTGGGAGGGATTGAGGGCAGGAGGAGAAGGGGACGCCAGAGGATGAGATGGCTGGATGGCATCACTGACTCGATGGATGCGAGTCTGAGTGACCTCCGGGAGCTGGTGATGGACAGGGAGGCCTGGCGTGCTGCGGTTCATGGGGTCGCAAAGAGTCGGACACGACTGAGCGACTGATCTGATCTCTGATTCCTTGGAAGGAAAGTTATGACCAACCTAGATAGCATATTAAAATGCAGAGATATTACTTTGCCAACAAAGGTCCATCTAGACAAGGCTATGGTTTTTCCTGTGGTCATGTATGGATGTGAGAGTTAGATTATGAAGAAAGCTGAGTGCCAAAGAATTGATGCTTTTGAACTGTGGTGTTGGAGAAGACTGTTGAGAGTCCCTTGGACTGCAAGGAGATCCACTCAGTCCATTCTGAAGGAGATCAGTCCTGGGTGTTTTTTGGAATGACTGATGCTAAAGCTGAAACTCCAATACTTGGCCACCTCATACGAAGAGTTGACTTATCGGAAAAGGCTCTGATGCTGGGAGGGATTGGGGGCAGGAGAAGAAGGGGATGAAAAAGGAAGAAATGGCTGGATGGTATCACTGAATCATTGGACATGAGTTTTTGTGAACTCTGAGAGTTGGTTTCGTGAACTCAGGGAGGCCTGATGTGCTGCAATTCATGTGGTCGCAAAGCGTCAGATATGACTGAGTGACTGAACTGAACTGAGCAGAACATCTAATGCTATTCAGCCTATTTTTTTTATCTTAGTCACTGTAGTTTTTTTATCTCTAGAAATAATATCTGTGTCTTTTTTGTATTTCATGTCTGTTTAATTTTGTAACACAATATTTTTATTATACCCATTTTGTTGGCCTTCTCTTCTAATACTAGCATGTGTTATGGGAGAAGGCGATAGCACCCCACTCCAGTACTCTTGCTGAGAAAATCCATGGATGGAGGAGCCTGGTAGGCTGCATTCCATGGGGTTGCTAAGAGTCGGACAGGACTGAGTGACTTCACTTTCACTTTTTACTTTCATGCATTGGAGAAGGAAATGGCAACCCACTCCAGTGTTCTTGCCTGAAGAATCCCAGGGATGGAGAAGCCTGGTAGGCTGCCATCTATGGGGTTGCACAGAGACGGACGTGACTGAAGTGAGTTAGCAGCAGCTGCAGCAGCATGTGTTAGTTCTGAATCAATTTCATTTTATTGATTATTTTCCTCATTATATGTCATGTTTTCCTATTTACAAGTTTGTTCATCTTTGACTGTATGCTATACATTGTGAAAATTACCGTTTTGAGTACTGGATCTTTTGTATTCCTATAAATATGCTTGAACTTTATTCCAAGATAGTTATTTGGAAACTGATTTCCAAAAGGAAAAGTTTTAATTTCCAAAAAAGGAAAATGTGATCCTTTTTGGTTTTTCCATGATGACTTTTTCACTGGGCCTAGTTTTGTGCTCATCCTGGGGTTAACTTTTTCCTCCCCCTACAGCAAGACCTTTGTGAGTGGTCCACCTCATTACCTGTGAATGAGGAGTTTTCTCACTCTCGATGAACGGAAGAGGTACTCTTCCTAACCCTGTGTCAAGCATTGTTCTGTCGATTTTCCCCTGGCTTGGGGTAGTGTCCACATATGCATGCACTATAATTTTTCTGCCAAATGTTTAAGCTGAGCCTCTACAGACATCCCGAGCTGTGTTTCCATGTGAGTCTCTCCTGTCTGGTTCTCTGGGAAGTGACTGCTAGCAACCCTGTTCTCCCTGGATGCTCAGCTCTGTCTTCTCAATTCAGAGTCTCTTGGGTCCTCCAAGATTCTTCCTCCCATGTTGTGGCCTGAAAACTCTCTCAAAGAGTAAATTAGAGAAGTTATTGGACTCACCTAATTTGTTCCCCATTTCTCAGGGATCACTGTCATTTGTTAACTGTTGTCCAAACTCTTAAAAAAAATAAAACTTTTTTTTTTTTTTTGCATGTTTTCTTTGTGTTTTTGAAGGCATGAGTTTGTTTCAAGTGGGGCAGTAAATTTGTTGCTGTTACTCCATCTTGGATAGAATTGGAATGTTTTGTCAGTTTGATATATAACTTTAAAATATTTAAATCATTGTATACATGCCTCCATTTATACTGTTGCTCTGGACTCAGTAAACAAACCTAGGAAAAAGTCAGAAGTATGAAAATATATGGAAAAAAAAAGTCTCAACACAGTCTTAAAGGGAAAGAGTCATTATTCTGAAAATTTTTACAGAAAGGAGATAATAAAGAATATTTGAGGAATATGGCTTGTATTACATGCTGTCCAGTATATAGAGATGTTGTTGTTTGTTGACATGTAGAAGGCTTACTGAACCATGGCAATAGCACAAATGCTTTGGAAGGCCTTACATTTTTGATAGTTATTGCCCAGTGATATATTTTCCCATTGGTTTTTACCAGTGTTGATGTGAAAACAGAGCAGCTAATAGGATAAATTTGTTTCTGTCTCATGTAAGGAAAAGAAAATTAAGGGAATCCAGGTTTTAGTCTGGATATGGAAGAAATTAGGAGAAAATGAACAAATTTAAGAATAAATAGGGCCTTCTCTGGTGGTCCAGTGGCTAAGGAAGCCTGGGCTTGATCCCTAGTGAGAGAACTGATCCCACATACTGCTACTAAAAGTTCTCACACCACAGTGAAGATTGAAGACTCTGTGTGCCACAACTAGGACCAGATACAGCCAAATAGATACTTCAAAAAGGAATAAATAAATGTGCATAAATAAATAGCTATTTAATAACAAATAAATAGCTAACATTTATTTAGATGTAATATGTTCCATACCTTTTACTATGCTGAATATTCCACATTACCCTGTTTTATCCTCATAACAACTATGTTAGATGGGTATGTGTATCTGCTAGATTATAATACCTCCATTTTCTTTAGATGAGGAAGTGGAGGCCTATCTAAGTGTACACAGCTAGGAGGCAACTGATCCAGGATGTGGATCCAAGCAGACTGATTTAAGAGCCCACACATTTAACCACGGACTCTGTTGCCAATGAGGTTAAAATGGAAATGGATTAAAATGTACAAGGAAACTGGAAGAATTGAGGGTTGTGGTCAGAAAGCAGGATATTAGTGTTAAAGATGTCAGAGAGAGCTGCTTTGAATAATGTCCGATCTCAGGTGGGTGGCTGAAATAGAGCTGGAGTTAATATAATTAAGACAATTTAAGAATCCTTAGACTGGGCTTTGTGTAATTCTTGTTCATGGATATTAAAATCACTCATGATTCTGGCTGAATTTGAGGTGGAGAGTAAGACTAATGAAATTTTAAGTTTTCTATTTTCTCCTACTGGATGACTTTCTCTGAAGCCTTTAGAAAAGTTTAAGAAGTTGAGGAACCTTAACATTGTCTGCCATATTTAATTAGTCAGGGAAAGCCCCCAGGTCCTCCACCTGCCAGCAGACAATGTAATAAATGATATCCTTGCTATTCCAGTGTCCACTACTTATCATCACTCCTGAAGTAATGAGGGTCTCAGTCATGTGTCCCTTCCCCATGGAGAGGACTTGACGTCATTGTTTGAAACATACTATCTAGGCAGAGTCCTTTGGGCCCCTCTGGTCAGGGACTTCATCACTGTCAGAGAGGAACCCCAACACCCAGAATGAGGGTCATCTGAAGTTTCCTACTGTGGTAAGGGAATTCATCAGAATAAGTGTATGTTAAAAGGGTCGAATTTATGAAACCCTTGAGTTTCTTGGTTGTTGATTTAATGTTTGTCATGTAATCTCACAGATTATCAACTCTCCAATGTCATCTTAACTCATAGTATTATATTAATATCACATAGTATTGTTATCTTAACAACAAACTCCTTTAAAAGTCTTGTATTTTATATAAATACTACCATGGAGATTAAAGAAAAAGGTGGTGCCTATTTCAGCCTATGAAAGGAGATTATCATGGATTCTATACTGTGCCTGATGGGATTATAAGATGAAAATCAGTCCTAAGGTAACTGCATGTTGGCAATATTCTCTTTCCTCTGATTTTATTTAGTGTGGGTTTCCTGCCCTGTAGCATTTGGTTCTCAAGTAGAGGATTTTAAACTCTAGCACTTTGAAGTCCCACAGACCCACAGGCCTACGCCAGGTCCTGGGTTTCCATCTGTGGCCAGTTCTATGATTAAAAAGCTTCAGAGCATGTCCGTGACAAAGCCGAGTCGGCATTCCACAGCAGTCAGTTTGTGTAATGGTTAAGCCACAGCTGTATGTGGGTATCATGTTGTCATCATGTTCTAGAGTGAGTTGACCAGAAACCAAACGAGGCAGGGAAGGCATAAAATCAACATATAAGGCAAATTAGGAAAGAGAAATTTGTCTTTATAAAAGAAATTTGAAGTTTTTGTGTCAGCAAGTCTTAAAGTTTGGTTTGTAAATGAGTCTTAAAGTTGATAACAAAATACTTCATTTCCTCAAGCAGTAATTCTGTGTCCCCCACCATGTTTATTTTTAATAGAGAATGGGTACATACAGGGTAACTTTAAGTGGTATATAGAGTGATCACTATTTTCTAGAGTTTTTTTTTTAACAAGTGGTGGTTTTATTGAAGGAGGAGTATAAGGGGCAAAATAAGCGTGAAATATGTAATTGGAGCCAATGCAAGAAACAAAGAAATGTTTTAGAAATCAGACTATAATTAATATTGTGAGTTAAAATGCGCTTTTTTTTTTTTTAAATAAAGTTATCTTGTGCCTCAGCCTGTTTCTTTATTTTTCTCAAGAGATGCTTTCTCATTCACAAGAGGGTGTAGAAAAGGAAATTAAGGTGAAAAAGTCATATAGTTGCTGTGTATAGTTGAGGCTTCATTTGTGCAAGTCATACTCAGAGTGAGTATTAATTGTGGATGGGAAACTAGATCTTTAAGGCTGAGTTGGAGAAAGTGTCATATAGGGTCAGCAGCAGGGAATGGAGGAAGGCTGTATCGAAGGCACTCCTTGAACACAGTCGCTAAGCAGGAGCTGAGTTTTATTTTTATTGCATTATCACCACTCTGTATTATTTGTAACTAAGACTAATAAAAGAAGAGTTCCAAAATTCTTAGTTGTTGTTCAGTCACTAAGTAGTGTCTGACTCTTTGCCACCCCCTGGACTGCAACACACCAGGTTTCCCTGTCTTTCACAATCTCCTGGAGCTTGCTCAAACTCATGTCCATTCAGTCAGTGATGCCATCCAATCATCTCATCCTCTGTTGCCCCTTATCTTCCTGTCCTCAGTCTTTCCCAGCATCAGGGTCTTTTCCAGTGAGCCAGCTCTTCACATCAGTTGGCCAAAGTACTGGAGCTTCAGTTTCAGCATCAGTCCTTCCAATGATTATTCAGGGTTGATTTCCTTTAGGATTGACTGGTTTGATAAAAACAAGAAGTTTTAAGAGAACTCCGTATTTTATACTTAAATTTCTTTAGGATTTAAAAATCTGTATTTTCAAAACTGGCTTTTCACTTTGTTTCTGGCAGTGCTCTGAGAAACAGATCCCTGAGTCTGAAAAGGTCAATGAAAGCCCTTCACACCAACAAAAAATACGTATTGTTTTTCATCACTCAGGAATAGTTTTTCTGATGCTGTTGAATATTAAAATAATGAAGAGTTTCTGTGTTATCTAAATTATTTGTTTTGTTCTCTGGGCATATGAGCTAGTGCTAATTTGCAAAGTCTGGTTGAAAAAAAAAAACACCTCATTTGGATAGCATTTAATAAAAATGCAAGTGTTTTGACTAATGGTAAGATGATACTATTTGGTTTTTCTCCCAAGTAAACAGATTTGTTTCCAGGAATTTGAGTGATGGAAAAATGACCTTTAAACCTATTTTTCAAATTGAAGAGACTGTTCTTTTGTGAAAAGTCATATACAAATATTTTGGAGAGTAAAAATCTCCAAGGAATTAGCAGGGAACAAACAACTCTGAACTAAACAATATGGATTTCAATTGATATTCTTGACATTTTTCTCCTATAAGTAAGCTCATTTTGCAACATAAATTTGGAAGATTTTTATTTTAATGAAGACTAAGGTTTATCATTAAAAATTCTGTTTCTATCCACATTGATACAGTTATACAATTTCTGAAGTTAATAACCATTTATTAAGGATCTGTTAGCTGCCAGATCTTCTTCTAGGCAGTGAGGATACAAGAGTGAATGACAGTGCTTACCTTCAAAGGGTTGAAATTCTTACTGAGAAAGATAGATAAATAGCAAAAAGAAAAATAAAACTTTTTATTGAATAAAACTTTAGCAATAAGTAGAAAAAAGAAAATAAATTACTTCAACTAGGGTGGTTCGGAAAGACTCTGAAGAGATTGCACTTGGAACTGTGATTTGGATGTTGAAAAGAAGGCAGGCAAATTAAAATCTGGAGGAAGAAGCCTTCAAAATAGGTAATAATAATTGAAAAGGCATGAAGGCAGGAATAAGCTTAGTATTTTTATGATATAATAGAAAGAAAGACCAGTATGCTTTCTTTCACAAGAAAGTGGAAAAAAAAATCCTATAGTTTAAAGAGATTAGGACACATTTCTGCTTACATAACTAAAAGTACAAAGGTCCGATAGTTTTCAGGGTTGTTCAACCCTGTTGAGCTAGTGGCATCTGTTGCCTGTTTTATCAGGAGTAGAAGTTCAAAGACACTTTTTTCCCCACTGCATCTTAATTGGAGTCATCAAGGAGAGCACTGGATTAGATGTAGGGAAGGGATACAGCAAGATCAGTTCTGTAGTGGGCAGGGGTTCTCCAGGGCCAGCGAGTCCCTCTGACAGCCAATGCAGAAAAACTGACTTGCATGTGCTCGTCTTGTGCTGCAGCAGAAGGAGCCTATCCTATCTCTGCAGGAGCAGCTATTGCAGTGGGTTTGGCCAGGTACCATATACTGTACCCGCTTAAGCAGAACAGTGGAGAACACATGGAATCTGAAACAGGGAAAGGTATTCTATGCAAAGCGATAAATCCAACACGGGTCTTGGGGACTCTTGATCTATTGGTGAGGATGTGTTTCAGGCCCAAGGCCTGTTCTTAAGCAGCCAATATTGGCTGGAGAGACTGCCAGCATAAAACTGCCTTTCCCAACAGATTCCAACTCAAGAACTCAGATTTATTTTTCCTTCTTCCCATTTTGTTTCCCAGTATATTCACATTCACCTTTGATTTGTACCCCTTGAAGTTCAGTTCACTTTGTGGCTATGGGGTGGTTGCTGGTATCTTATCAGAGTTTCCTTATCCAATTTCAGGGGACAAGGAAATTAATCCCTAAATGTCTCTTAGAAGAATGAGAAGGAACTTTCTCAGAATCTCTGTCAACCTCTTCTCATAGGCTACCCAGATCTTTCAAATAACCAATCCTGAGCTCATCACTGGTGAAAGGAATGCAATTATTCTTAGGTATGTCAGGTGAAAATGAAAAACTGAAAGTGACATTGCTCAGTTGTGTCCGACTCTTTGCGACCCCATGGACTGTAGCCTACCAGGCTCCTCCATCCATGGGATTTTCCAGGCAACAGTGCTGGAGTGGGCTGCCATTTCCTTCTCCAGGGGATCTTCCCGACCCAGAGATTGAACCCAAGTCTCCTGCATTGCAGACAGATGCTTTACCATCTGAGCCACCAGGAAAGCCCATACACCTGTAAATATATCTGGGGAGGCAGGAAAACTATAATTCCTACATTATTGAGATACTTAGCTGTATAAAATAACAAGAACATGAAAAAAAATATTGTTTTTAGAAGAATGCTGCTGCTGCTGCTAAGTTGCTTCAGTCGTGTCCGACTCTGTGCGACCCCATAGACGGAAGCTCACCAGGCTCCCCTGTCCCTGGGATTCTCCAGGCAAGAACAAGGATAGGGCAAACTGTTGATTAGGCAGTCTATTGATTACCTGATATAGCTATTATGGCTATCAGATCAGATCAGTCGCTCAGTCGTGTCCGACTCTTTGCGACCCCATGAACTGCAGCATGCCAGGCCTCCCTATCCATCACCAGCTCTCGGAGGTCACTCAGACTCACATTCATCGAGTCAGTGATGCCATCCAGCCATCTCATCCTCTGTCGTCCCCTTCTCAGTATAGTCAATAAAGAGGAAAATCAAAAGAAATAAGACTAGATATTAAGACAGTGGATAGATTATACAAAGTCTGATAGCATATTGAGGTTGTATTGCTACCTTACACCAGTTGAAGAGAAAATAAAGTTTTGGATTTTTTAAGACAGTATGTGTATGTGTGTGTTTTATGCAATTTGATCTGATTTGTGTGTAAAATTGATCACTGATGATAAGTGGTATGACAAGTTCAAGAAATCCCTCTTGCAGATAAGAATTATAGAAACTGAAAAAAAAGCAAAAGCATAAATTTAAGATACTGGAAAATGACCAAAGGTAGGCAGAGACTTGAGAAGAGTTTACTACTGAATGATTGCAACTATGTTTACTAGATACTTTTCCACTAGGTAGAAAGTACAGTTTTGTGGCTTTAAAAAAATAAAAAACCTCAGCCTAAATGCCTCAATTTTGAAGCAGGAAAAATCACTGGATATTTAGGAGAAACTTTTAGAAGCAGGAGTACAACTAAAGGGGTGAAATCCAAAAATCCAATTTTTAAAATATACTTTGTCCAAATGCTTTGGATGAACAGTAGAATAAGCATGTATTCTGATGACCCCAGAGATTCTGATGCAAAAACAGGAAGAAAGTAGAGATGAGTCTCTTGAAAGATAGAATTATTCTGTTGAAAGACTGGAATTTGTTATGCCTTTGATTGAGTGTATCTCTAGTCCACGGAGAGCTTGGGTGGCAGAAAACAGTAGCCCTATTAGATTGATTTGTTAGAAAAAAGAAAAGAAAAGCAACTGGAAATTTACTAGCTGGACCCTGGAGGCAAGAAACCATCAAAAGGATGAGCCTAAAAATCTGAGCATCAACTCAGCAAAATTCCTTGGCAGACATCCAAACTAAACAGGTACAGAAGAGACCAACATGGGAGCTAGGCTAAAAAAGCAGCAACTAGAGGCCAAGAAAACTTGGGAGAGTTGTCATTTTTTCCACACTCTGCGGCAAACAAATTTTAGTTTGAGTCCAGGCAAGTCCATATGTGGCTTATGAAAACCTAAAATCAATAATCCAAAGAAGAAGAAAGATTTCAGAGTCACTATAACATATTGTCTTATTATGGCCTGAATTTTCCCCCCAAACTCATATGTTGAAGCTCTGTCTCCCAACGTAGCTGTATTTGGCGATGGTGCCTTTGAGAAGTAATCAAGGTCGAATGAAGATATAATGGTGGGGCCATCATCCAACAGAATTAGTGTCCTTATAAAAAGAAATGCTAGAGAACTACTATTTCTCTCTGCACATATTCTGAGGAAAACTCATTTGAGGACACAGTGACAAGACAGCGGTCTGCAAGCCAGAAAGAGAATTCTCATCAGAAACTAAAGTGTTGCTTAGTGATAAAAGAGAAAATAAACATTATAATAGAAACTATTTACTAAAAAAGAAGTTGAGAAGGAGGAACAGAGGACTAGAATGCAAGTGAGGCAAACAAAAGATGAATAGCAAAATGTCAGAGATAGGTCCAACCATATTGATAATTATATTAAATTTAAACAGACTTAAATCAATAGATGTTGTCACGCTAGATTAAATAAAGCAATACTCTCACATATTTTGACTATAAAAGATGGAATTTAAATATAAATATCTTAAAAGTAGAATAATAGTAAAAGTATAATGTACAAACAGTAAGCATATGAAAACCGAATGGGCTATATTAAGATTAAATAAGACCTGACACAAGCATTACTACTGTGTCAGTCATTACTGGACACCAAGGTAGAGATTTCATAAGGATAAAAGTATCACTATAATATAAAGATATAACAGTTATAAATGTGAATGCATCTGATAGCAGAACTTCAAAATACTCAGAGAAAAACTTCATAAAATTGAAAGAAATAATAGACAAATGAACAATTATAGTTATTACCACTCAGTAATTCGTAGAACAAGTTAGAAATTCAGTAAAGATATAGAAGAATTAATACTCTAGCTGATTTGACCTAATTGTTATTTATAAAATACTCTACCCAACCACAGGAGAATACATTTATTTTCAATAGTATATGAAACATTTAGCAATGTATACCATATTCTGGGAAATAAGGCACAGTATCATTCAAAAGATAGTCTCTTCAATAAGTGCTGCTCGCAAACTTGACAACTATGAGCAAAAGAATGAAATCAGAGCATCAGAGCACTTCTAACATCATGCTGCTGCTGCTGCTAAGTCGCTTCAGTCGTGTCCGACTCTGTGAGATCCCATAGACGGCAGCCCACCAGGCTCCACCATCCCTGGGATTCTCCAGGCAAGAACACTGGAGTGGGTTGCCATCTCCTTCTCCAATGCATGAAAGTGAAAAGTGAAAGTGAAGTCGCTCAGTCGTGTCCAACTCTTAGCGACCCCACGGACTGGAGCCTACCAGGCTCCTCCATCCATGGGATTTTCCAGGCAAGAGTACTGGGGTGGGGTGCCATTGCCTTCTCCGTCCTAACATCACACACAAAGATAAACTCAAAATGGATTAAAGACCTAAATGTAAGACCAGGTACTATAAAACTCTTGGAAGAAAACATGGGCAGAACACTGTATGACTTAAATCATAGCAAGGTCCTTTATGATCCACCTCCTAGAATAATGGTAATAAAAATAAAAATAAATGGGACCTAATTAAACCTAAAAGCTTTTGAACAGCAAAGGAAACTATAAATAAGGTGAAAAGACAACCCTCAGACTGGGAGAAAATAATACAGTTGAAACAACTGACAAAGGATTAATTTCCAAAATATACAAGCAACTCATACAACTCAATAACAGAAAAACAAACAACTGGATCAAAAAGTGGGCAAAAAGCCTAAACAGATATTTTTCCAAAGAAGACATATGGAGGGCTAATAAAAACATAAAGAGATGCTTAGCATCACTTATTATTAGAGAAAATGCAAATCAAAACTACAATGAGGTGTCATCTCACACTGGACATAAGAATGGCCATAATAAAAAAATCCACAAACAACAAGTGCTGGAGATGATGTGGAAAAAAGGGAACCCTCCTGCACTGTTGGTGGGAATGTCAATTGATACAGCCGCTATGGAAGACAGTATGGAGATTTCTTTAAAAATCTAGGAATCAGTTCAGTTGCTCAGTCGTGTCCGACTCTTTGCGACCCCATGAATCGCAGCATGCCAGGCTTCCCTGTCCATCACCAGCTCCCAGAGTTCACTCAAACTCACGTCCATTGAATCGGTGATGCCATTCAGCCATCTCATCCTCTGTCATCCCCTTCTCCTCCTGCCCCCAATCCCTCCCAGCAGCAGAGTCTTTTCCAATGTGTCAACTCTTTGCGTGAGGTGGCCAAAGTACAGGAGTTTCAGTTTTAGCATCAGTCCTTCCAAAGAAATCCCAGGGCTGATCTCCTTCAGAATGGACTGGTTGGATCTCCTGCAGTCCAAGAGACTCTCAAGAGTCTTCTCCAACACCACAGTTCAAAAGCATCAATTCTTGAGCACTCAGCCTTCTTCACAGTCCAACTCTCACATCCATACATGACCACTGGAAAAACCATAGCCTTGACTAGACGGACTTTTGTTGGCAAAGTAATGTCTCTGCTTTTGAATATGCTATCTAGGTTGGTCATAACTTTCCTTCCAAGGAGTAAGTGTCTTTAGTAAAACCACCATATGACCCAGCAATCCCACTCTTGGGCATATACCCTGAAGAAACCAAAACTGAAAAAAACACATGTATCCAATGTTCATTGCAGCACTGTTTACAATAACTAACACATACAGGCAACCGTCCATGAACAGATGAATGGGTAAAGCAACTGCAGTACATATATACAGTGAAATAGTATTCAGCCATAAAAAGGAACACATTTGAGTCAGTTCTAATGAGGTGGATGAACCTAGAGCCTGTTATATACAGAGTGGACTAAGTCTGAAAAACAAATACCATATATTAACACATATATGTGGAATCTAGAAGGATGGTACTGATGAACCTGTTTGCAGTGCAAAAAGACATTTAAAAGAACACTTAAAAGTCATTGAAAGTCTGTCCTCTGATAGTAATGCACTCAATTAGAAACCAGCATCAAAGATATCTGGAAAATCCCATATATTTGAAAATTAAATAATACTCTTTTAACTAATTCATGAGTTGTATAAGAAATAAAAGGAAATGAAAAATCATTTTGAACTGAGTAAAATTTATAACACAAAGTATCAAAATTTATGGGATGTACCTAAGTGGTATTCAGAGGAAAATGTTATAGTAAATTCCTACGATAAAGAAAGGATGAGAGTCAATTACCTTAAAGTCTTTCAATTTAAGAAGCTCAAAAAAGAGTGAATTAAATTAATGTAAGTAAAGTAATGAATATGAGTGCGAATTACTGAAATTAAAATAGAAAAAAAATGAGCAAAACAGAGAAACTTAATGAAACCAAAAGTTAATTATTTGAAAAGATAAAAAAATTGATAAAGATCTAGCTCAACTAAAAAAGCAAAAATTAAAAAACACAGATTGCCATATCAAGAATGAAAAATTAGACTTCAGTACAAACACACACACACAGAGGTACTGTATTTAAAGAAGGAGACAGTTATAAACAACTTTGTGTTAATAAACTTCAGAAATTTAATGAATATATTTTTTGAAGAAAAAAATTACAAAAATGATTCAAGATAAAACAAAAAGCCTCAATAGCCCTCTGTCAATAACCCTATTTACGAGACAGCAAAAGAGACACTGATGTATAGACCAGACTTTTGGACTCTGGGACCGGGAGAGGGTGGGATGATTGGGGAGAACAGCATTGAAATATGTATAATATTATATCTGAAATGTATTAATTGTTCAAACTAATCACTGTCATGTTACAATTTGTTCATATTAGATGTTTGTAATGTTTCTGATAATCAATAAAAGAGATTCTTGATAAAAAAAAAAAAAAGAAATTTGTAATTTAAAATATTTCCACAAAGGAAGTCTAGACCCATATGGCTTCTCTGGAAAAATCTATCAAATATTTAAGAAGTAAGTGTTTTAGTCACTCAGTTGTCTTACTCTTTGTGACCCTGTGGACTGTAGCCCACCAGGCTCCTCTGTGCATGGAAATTCTCCAGGCAAGAATACTGGAGTCGGTTGCCATTCCCTTCTCCAGGAGATCTCCCAACCCAGGGATAGAACCTGGGTCACCTGCATTGCAGGCAGATTTTTAACCATCTGAGCCATGAGGGAAGTACTTAATATGAATTTTATGTAGATATTTTTAGGAAAGGATTATTTTGGCTGCTTTAAGGAGATGGATTGTAGAACAACAAGAGATGAAGCAGGGGGACTGGTTAGGCGTTTGTTAGAACAGTGCAAATTAAATTGAAGAAATAAATGAGAATTGTAACTGGATTTGGTGAAAATGGTTTAATGGGAATGTATTTTGTACATAAAGAAGACATTTGACAGTTGTGGGACATGAAAGTAGAATAGTCAGTATGCCTGCTTAGTCTTTGCCCTAAGCAGTTAAGTGGATGAGAGCTATTAACTACAAAAGGGGATTCGAGAGCAGTGTATTTGAGGGTGAGAGAGTAATGAAGAATTCTGGTTTGTATGTGCTGACTTAGATAAGCTTCTGAGATATCCAAATGGAGCTGTCATCTGCCAAGTGGGTAAGTGATGGAATGATATTGTGTTCAGCAGAGAGGTCCTGGATAAAGACATGGATTTGGGAGTCACTGGCATATGGAAGAACTGTGGTCCTGGAGAGGACTCCTGAAAGTCCCTTAGACAGCAAGGAGATCAAACTAGTTTCCATTTGAAGGGAGATCAACCCTGAATATTCACTGGAAGGACTGGTGGTGAAGCTGCAACTCCAGTATTTTGTCATCTGATGTGAACAGATGACTCATTGGAAAAGTCCCTGATGCTGGGAAAGATCGAGGGCAGAAGGCAAAGAGGGCGTCAGTGGATGGGATGGCTGGACAGCATCACCAATTCAGTGAAGAATGAACTTGAGCAAACTGGGAGATGGTGAGGGACACAGAGGCCTGGCGTGTTGCAGTCCATGGGGTCGCAAAGAATTGGACACAACTGGGCTACTGAACAACAACAAGAAGCATCTAGAAAACTGTTACTAAGGAACTAGATGAAATCATGCTAGGCTGTGAGTGTAGATGATGGGGTAAAGATATTATGGACAGATTGCTGAGGTCCACTAGTTTTTGAGAAGCATACAGGAGCAAGAGAAAACAAAAAATGGTGTGACTCTATAGCTGTTGAATACTTTTCATTTCTCTAAATCTCTTCCAAAGTTCTATTTCACAAACAATCAAAACTCACTTCTGACACCAATATTCACTCAAGACATCTGATTTTCTTCTTCATTTGACTATGCAATGGCCATCCTTTCCTTTCCCCAATCCCTCCATGCTAAAATCACTCCTGTGTTGGATTTTTAAAGTTGTTCTTAAAAATCTCACCTCTGGTCTCCCCATAGTAGACCTGACCACATTCAGATTTGAGCTCATGTTTTCCAAACTCTGAGAGGCCTCCCTGCCTTCCCTTGCTGACCGAAAGCTACCTATTCAGTTATTCTATCGCACCGTCTGAGTTAATTTTCTCCAAAACCATGTCCATAATTTCTAATTATTTTGATTATTATTTGCCATTTCCTCATTTCTCTTTTCCCTTGTTTCTGAATATTGGTGTTCTCCACCATGTACTGTAGCCTTCCTTTATCTGCACATGTATTTCTCCCTACTCAAGAATATATTGACTGGGTAAGTTCAGGTTCCTGCCTGTCTTGTTCATTTCTGTATCACCAGTTTCTCAAACAGAAAATCTCTTGCACATTGTGGGTGCTCAGCAAATATTTTTTGAATAATGAATGTTGAGGACTTTTGATCTTAGTTATTTAAAATTATTAATTTCAGTCTACCTTTCTATACATATTCACCTACCTCCTTCATCTTTTCTTCCCAAAGAAATTTCTCCTCCCTCTCCAAGACTGAGTTCTTGATGTTTTCTTAATTTATTCCTGTTTCACTAGCTTCAGGATCTAGCACTTTGAGTTATATTCTCTGTTTCAGTTTTCAGATACCTTTCATGTTCACTATTTTTTCAGTCTACAGATATACTCAAAAACAAGCAAGAACTTTCCCTTACTCCTGTCATTTCCTCAAGCAGACACTTTCCTCTTTTCATTTGTGGCTAAATTTATGGAAAGAGTACCAACATCTGACCTTCAAGTCAAGCTTGAACTTTGGCTTTGACCTATCTCAAACTTTCTATTCTAAAGTTACCAGTAATTTCTGTTATTAAACCAGTGATTTCTTTCAATTCCCATCATCCTCAACCACTCTGTAGCACTTAAGACCACTGTTTATCTCTTCCTTTCTGTAACTCTTCTCTACTTTGGTTTTCATCCACATCTCTGAATTTTCCATCTAAGTCTCAGTTGTTGTCTCAGGTTACTTAAAGGAGAAGATGTTCTTTAGGAATTCTTTTCTTTACTCTCTTCCAATGGCAGCCACATTTGGTATCATGCTTTTAATAATTAACAGTAGTTAGCTCAACTTGTAAAGAATCTGCCTGCAATGCAGGAGACCCTGGTTCAATTGCTAGGTCAGAATGATCCTCTGGAGAAGGGAATGGCTACCCATTCCAGTTTTCTTGAGCTTCCTTGGTGGCTCAGACAATAAAGAATCCACCTGCAATGTCGGGGACCTGGCTTTGATCCCCGGGTTGGGAAGATCCCCTGTAGGAGGGTATGGCAACCCACTCCAGTATTCTTGCCTGGAGAATCCGCATGGACAGAGGAACATGGCAGGCTACAGTTCACGGGGTTGCAAAGAGTCAGACATGACTGAGTAACTAAGCACACACACACACATGCTGATGACAATCCTATAGTTTGACTTTTTTTTTTTTTTTTTTTTTGCAGAGCTCCAGATCCTTATTTCCACCATTGGGGGGCGGGGGAAATACCTCAACCTAAAGTTCCTGTCAAAACCTCAAAGTCAGTATTTCTAACATGAAACCCATCATCCTTCTTCCTAAACATCTGCTTTACACTGTGTCTTGGTTCCTCTTTACCTAGACTTAGGAACTTTGGTATTTCTTTCAACTTCTGTCTTTCATCTTTCTATTAAATTATTTATCAAGTCCTATTTATTCTAGCTGTATTATATCTATATATTTGTCCCCTTCTCAACTTTCCTATTGCTGCTACTCTGTTCAGACATGGGTACTATCTTTGACTTTTTAAAGTGCTTTACCATTAGCCTTTAAACAAATACAGTAAGATAGTTACTCTTAACATCTCTAGTCTTAATCTTTCTCCAGAAGAGGAACAAAAGTGCAGAAAAAAGCAGTATTTCCATGGTCAAACAGTGGGAAAGTGTTAAAGCTGGTAGTTAATGATTTTAGACAACACATTATGTACTGCCTTAGCTGTAAAACCTGGGGGCTCGCCACTGTCTACACAGTGATCATCTGTGAATTTGATTCAGTTGACTCTATTTTAATGGAAAAATTAATCTGTTTTACTCAGTGATATAACAGATTTTGTGTGCTTATGTTTTTTTACATACCCATAAAATACATAAGAAGCTGTTAAAAAAAAAAATCCCATCAATGTACCACTTAAAATCATACTGCATACCACACTTCAGGACATGTCTCCAAAACAAACTTAAAATTATTATGGAATAATGGAGATTTTTGCCATTCATATTTATTAGTGATACAAGTCCAAATTAAATATATAACTGTATTCCCCACTTCTACTCTTTATTATCCTATCAGTAAAAATGAATAAATAAATGCTGCCTGCCATCCCTGTATATACCCCATGTGCTGGTTTCTCTTTGGTTTCTTGACTTTTGTTCATGATATTTCCTTATATTTACTATTCTGTTTAGTGAACTTTTGAATATGTCAAAATTTTATGTTTTATTTTCCACTCGTGAAGACTCAACTGAGTTTATTAAATTCCTAGACTGATGGGATGTTTCTATATTCAAAGCCAGTGCTTTTCAGTGAGCCTCTTCAGAGAGATGGAAATGCATAGGAAGCATTAATCACACGTGGATAGTGAGTACTTGAGATATGGGTAGTGAGACTGAAGAATTAGATTTTTAGTTTTATTTACTTTTTATTAATTTAGGTTTAACTAGCTGCATAGGCTAATGGTTTCTGTGGTGGACAGTACATCTCTAAACTGTTGATTCACTATGTTAATATTGCTGATTGACCAGTATATTTAAAAAATTCATATTATAGTAGCATACAATGATGTTGTCTTATTGTTTATAGTGCCCTGAAAGGAAGGACTTGCATTTTGTAATCTTTGTATATATTCTGATGGATCTAGCGCTTTTCTTTGTGTGCCAAAGTACACAATAAATATTTGTCATGTGACTAAATGAATGGAAGACCATCTGTTAACTTTGACTAACTGTGTCAGTATTAGTGATATAAAAAGCTACTCTATAATTTTTTCAAGATAACAAAGGTAGAAGAAACGTTTATAATGAACAACTTACTTCCATTTTTGCAATTGCCTATGTGATTCTTTAAGGTAGAGTGCTTTCATTTCATCAATCCATCTTTATTTTGCATGGCATTGCTAAAAACGAAAACATCTATTTTGTTAACAATTTCAGTTCCCAGGTCAACCAAACTGCAAAGTTGCAGATTAGTAGTAGCTAAGTCAACAAACCTGGGACGTGCTCGCCCAAATTCACCGTGGTTCTAATCAGCATTTTGCACGTGGGAAGCTCCTCCTTGGCTCAGACCCCAGTGACACTCATCTCTTTCTAATGCAACTGCCTGCTTCTTCCCTTTGCTGGTTTCAGAATAAACGTCTTGTCAAAAAAAGAATTAGATTTTGACAGCTTTTTTCCTATGGTTAATTGAGGTGATAGATATACTTGACATTTATCTAAGTGCAGAATAGAAGATTAAGACATATTTTTTCCAAGCATTCTCTGTTTTAGAGGAGGTCACTTGCTGGGGTCCTTTTAATATGTCTGTGCAATTAATAGTAGTGATAATTCTGCTTCGTATCATTATGTCTTTAAAGTTCTTCCTTGTAATTGACAGATAAACTTTTATTTTTATAGCATTTGAGCAATTCCATCTTCTTCAAATTCTAGGTCTTCCCCCTTTCAGTCCTGTAATTTTTTTTTTTTTAACATAACTGCTTTACAATGTTGTGTTAACTGTTGTACAACAACATGAATCAGCTATAGATATACATATATGCCCTCCCTCTTGAGCCTCCCACCCACTCCCCCCATTCTATACATTAGTAATAGTTGAAAAATACAAAAGCTAGTGTGCAAACCCACTTACTTCAAAGAAAATAGGGAAAGAGGGTTGTAGTTGAGAAGACCTTCATTATTGTCCCTCAGTTTGTGAGGGTAGTCCCTGGCACTGGTAGGCTGACAGAAATACCATTTGAAAGTTTTTTTGGTGCATATTAAAATTCCCTTAGGATTTTGTTGTATTTGTTGTTGTTGACAGAAGTACAAACTTTCATTTTTAAACATTTTATACACTTGTTTATTAAAAAAAATTTTTATCATACCATGGTTATCTCATGTAGATATTTAACAATGTCTTCAGTCTTGAGTTTCATCATCCAATTTAATATTAAGTATTTATTTATTATAGCTATTCTATTAAACATTATATTATGTTTATAGTATTTCATTTCAACATGTAAAACATTTTTTAAAAACTTCAAAATATATTAGTATATTTTTGTGTATCAAATTGTGAAAGGGATTATGAAATCATAAATACTTTTTAAACAGCTAGTGAGATACTTCATTGTTATAAACATGATCGGTTATGTTGATATTTATTGAGTTACTAATACAAATAAGTGGAAGATTAGAAAATGTATTTAGAAAGGAAAGCAAAAACAATTTTCAACTTAGAAAAATAAACTATTCTATTTGGGCTAAACTTTGAGCACAGAGAGTTGGCAAAGGAAACTAAAGTAGTAATGTTAAAAAAAAGTTTGCAATGTATAAGACAAAAGAATTGGCCAAAAAGAATGTTAGATTTTGTCAAAAAATAGTAGAGGCTTACAAAAAGGATCTGGTAAGAAGGACTTCAAACTGAAGTGATACTTTCTTAAGTGTTACATTTAACTCTTATATCACTTATTAGGTTCATTAAAGACAATATCACCACTTAGAAAATGATTTAATAGCACTGTTAAAAACCATAAAACTACTTTAGAAAACTATTAATTATTTCTAAATAGCACTACTTAAGAAATAAGGCTATCAAGTTATATTTTTGTTGACTGGCAATGCCTATATAAAAGAGAGTAGAGTAGATTAATACTTCTAGAATATTTTCAGAATTAAGGTAAGAAAGCAACATAATAACTATAAAAAATAGAAAAAAAGAAATAAGCATTTTATGCCAGGAAAAGAAAGTGAATGGTATAGGTTCACTATTTAAGCTTATGGGAGGCAAAGGATTCAGAGATTTATTTTTATTCCTTTCACATGTTGAGCTATTAAGAATTAATGACTTCCTGCCAGTGTTTAATTTATTCCTGCCAAGGAGCTTAGATAGTAGAAAGTTTGGGCTTAAGCTATCTTCTTTTTATAAATGTGAAAACAGACAATCAGTCAAAGTAGAGATTAAATGGGTTTCCCATGGAAGAAGTTACTTAAAATGCCAGTCTCTTGCTGGTTTTTGGTGGAGACACCCCCCCCTGCACACACACACACACACACACACACACACACTCACTCAAAAGACAACTCAGTGGCCTTGCACATGTGCCAAGATAGGGTTAAGATCTAGCCACTGTCCTGAGATGAGAGTGTGACAGAAGCTTTGTTCACTCAGGTTACCACTCTCAAATGTCACTGGTTAGGTAATATGTTCCTTGAAAGAAAGTGTATCTGTAAATGAAAATCTGGGGCTTTCTCAAAGGGAAGAGGTCAATAAATAGCCTAAATACATCTCCTTAGAAGTCTTAGTACAGGAGACCAAGTAGAATAACTAACCCTGGATGGCCTATGCCAGGATGTGGTGGTGGACAGAGGCAATGAGATCCCTGAAATAAAATTTCCTATATGAAAGTAATAGTATGGGTGGTTCTTTAGATAGTATACAAAGGACCAACAGGGCATGGGGCTGGAACGGAAAAGCCCTTGCACACATAGCTTCGTAGATGTTCTGTGGGGGACAGTCAACAGGTGAACAGTTTTTAGGAAAGTTGTGTCTTCAGACCCTATCATGTAGACCCTCTGGGGCTACCTTGGTAGATAAAATAAATACCTACAAGATTGGGCAAACATCAGCATCCCTCAGCAACACAATTTTTAAAAGTGAGAAAAAAGGCAGTAGTGTAAGGAGTAAACATGAGGTCCTTGTAAACCTAAGTTCAGAAGAGGGTTAACTTTCATGCCTAGAGTTAAGGCCTTAGTGTCTTTCCCAAGAAATTGAGCAAAACATGGGTTGTAGTTGGAAGAAACAGACTTCCTTCTGATAAGTTATCAGATCAGATCAGATCAGTCGCTCAGTTGTGTCCGACTCTTTGTGACCCCATGAATCGCAGCACACCAGGCCTCCCTGTCCATCACCAACTCCCGGAGTTCACTCAGACTCATGTCCATCGAGTCAGAGATGTCATTCAGACATCTCATCCTCTGTGGTCCCCTTCTCCTCTTGCCGCCAATCCCTTCCAGCATCAGAGTCTTCTCCAGTGAGTCAACTCTTCGCATGAGGTGGCCAAAGTACTGGAGTTTCAGCTTCAGCATCATTCCTTCCAAAGAAATCCCAGGGCTGATCTCCTTCAGAATGGACTGGTTGGATCTCCTTGCAGTCCAAGGGACTCTCAAGAGTCTTCTCCAACACCACAGCTCAAAAGCATCAATTCTTCAGCGCTCAGCCTTCTTCACAGTCCAGCTCTCACATCCATACATGACCACAGGAAAGACCATAGCCTTGACTAGGCGAACCTTTGTTGGCAAAGTGATGTCTCTGCTTTTGAATATGCTATCTAGGTTGGTCATAACTTTCCTTCCAAGGAGTAAGCGTCTTTTAATTTCATGGCTGCAGTCACCATCTGCAGTGATTTTGGAGCCCAAAAAATAAAGTCTGACACTGTTTCCACTGTTTCCCCATCTATTTCCCATGATCCCATGAGGGATCATGGGGGAATGCCATGATCTTTGTTTTCTGAATGTTGAGCTTTAAGCCAACTTTTTCACTTTCATCAAGAGGCTTTTTAGTTCCTCTTCACTTTCTGCCATAAGGGTGGTGTCATCTGCATATCTAAGGTTATTGATATTTCTCCTGGCAATCTTGATTCCAGCTTGTGTTTCTTCCAGTCCAGCGTTTCTCATGATGTCCTCTGCATATAAGTTAAATAAACAGGGTGACAATATACAGTCTTGATGAACTCCTTTTCCTATTTGGAACCAGTCTGTTGTTCCATGTCCAGTTCTATGCAGGGCCTCAAATAAAGAGTTAGGAAAGTAAAAAGAAATAATTATGCATGATACTTCATAGAAGTTCAGACATAATGATAGAAGCAACTGTTATTCAATTAATTATACTTAAAGATAGCCTATACTGGTCAATGATCTGCTGTGAATGCTCGCTTCATCCATTCTGAGGAATGTGGGCACAGGCAGTTCTTCTACTTTGGTCCTCCTCCTTCTCTCCTCACCTGCTTCTTTACTCATTAAGAAAAAAAAAATTTAACCCAAAGAGAACCTTCTCTGTATACCTCTCATTCATGAGAGAGGCTCTACCTTGGCAAGTCAGTCACTATGTAGTATAGAACTTTTCTATAGAAAATGGTTCTTGGACTAAGCCATCTCAGGGCTAGCTTCTTACATGAAGATGGCTGCCTTGGAGATAGGAACTGATCCTTGCTATGGTCCACTGTAGTCAGGATATCAGTACTGAGAAGTTAAAGGGTAACTTGGTCCTCATGAAATTGCAATCAAGAGATTCAGAAAGATGACTTTATAGCCTTTCTAGCCAGGGCAGAAGCTGCTAATAGATGGGGCTTAACTTCTAGAAACCCTGATTATTAAAAATATTATGATACTTCTGACCGTGTAATCAAAATATATTCATCTGTGAAATATATCTATATCTATATATATCTATAGAGGTCCAACGGAGAAGGCAATGGCAACCCACTCCAGTACTCTTGCTTGGAAAATCCCATGGACAGAGGAGCCTGGTAGGTTGCAGTCCATGGGGTCGCTAAGAGTCGGATAAGACTGAGTGTCTTCACTTTCACTTTTCACTTTCATACTTTGGAGAAGGAAATGGCAACCCACTCCACTGTTCTTGCCTGGAGAATCCCAGGGACAAGGGAGCCTTGTGAGCTGCCGTCTATGGGGTAGCACAGAGTCGGACATGACTGAAGTGACTTAGCAGCAGCAGCAGCAGCATAGAGGTCCAAAACAGTTGCAATTTCTCCATTATGTTTTTTCCCCTAATTTTTTGCTCCTGTCATTTCTGCTGCTGTGACTTCAACTTGCAGGAATCCTTAGCAGCTTCTTTGTTCACTGACAAAATACTTCTGAGCAAATCTGAGCCTGTAGTTGGGTAGGAGAAGGGCACTGGGTTCAGCTATGGAGACCTGAAGATGGAGAATTCAGAAGTAAATCATGGACTCATCAATGCTCTGAGCAACTTTATCCTTGTTATTAAAGTAGCTCTGGTCTTTGAAAGTTTGTATCCCAGAGTCCTGATAGGGGCCTTCAGTTTAGTTTAGTCACTCAGTCGTGTCTGACTCTTTGAGACCCCATGGACTGCAGCACGCCAAGCTTCTCTGTCCATCACCAGCTCCCAGAGCTTGCTCATACTCACGTCAGTTGAGTCGGTGATGCCATCCAACCATCTCATCCTCTGTTGTCTCCTTCTCCTCCTGCTTTCAATTTTTCCCAGCATCAGGGTCTTTTCCAATGAGTCAGTTCCTCGCATCAGGTGCCCAAAGTACTGAAGTTTCAACTTTAGCATCAGTCCTTCCAATGAATATTCAGGACTGATTTCCTTTAGGATTGACTGGTTTAATCTCCTTGTGGTCTTATTTTCTTTAAAAAAAAAAAATAATAATGGTTTCTGTTAGTGAATGGTTCACTAATGGCTCACTAATTGTTTGCCTGTGCCCATGCAAGCCTGACCTTTCATTTTTGCATTTTTATTTAGCTATATGATTCTGGTGTATTTTAGGAAGTCATTTGGATGAGAGAACTAGTTTGGGTCTAGAAGCCAGTTTCTCCTTTCACACTTATTATGTTAACCCAGTGATGTCCAATGATTACCTTTGCAGTGTACCCCAATTAGTCTTAAGTGTTTCTCTCTTCTCCCTCCTTCTCCTTTTTGGAAGGTCCCTTAGGAGATGAAAATTAGAAATCTTATAGATCTCTCCTGGGCCTACACTTTAATTCTCAGATTCAAAAGGTACCAACTTAAATTTACTGAAATAGGAAGCAAAAGATGAGAGGATGTGTAATATTGTAGAAAGAATATATACTTTGGAGCGGGGCAGATATAATCTTTAATGGAATATTCATTGCTCACTATTTATGAAATCTAAGGCAAGTTCTTATCTTCCTGAGGTCAGAATTTTTATGGGTGAAATGATGATGGCAAAGCATACTTCAGAGTGTTGTTTGATACTAGAGATAATTTAGATAAAATACCCAGGACAATGTTTGGTGCACAGTCAGTTCTCCATTATTTTTAGGTCTCTTTCCAGATGGACACTCAGGGAACCATTTTATCGTTTACTCATCAGCACGTGGCTTAAGTGGTATTTCTTGTGCCTGGCTAGCCATAAGCTAGATTCTGGGAGTTATTTATCATTTTGAACAGCTCATGGAAGCCTGTTTCTTTTCATACTATAGCTTTGCTTTTGACATTAAAGATATTTATGCACAAATAGAAAATAATAGCTTTCCCAATTAGCTTTTATGCAGTAGTTCATATTCAATTATTACTTTATTCTGCTCAAAAATATTTACCAGAGTGATTACTTTGTGTCACACTACCATGGTGACTAAAATAAAGTCCTTGCCTTAATGAAAATTGCATTCTAGTAGCCTGCAATGAACAATAAACCAGGAAGCAAATACAAAAATCAAGTCATTACAGACTGTGAAAAATCATAAGGAAATAGCATATTCAGTTAAAGGAACTAGAAGCAGAAAGCGTCCATTTTTGGTGGGGTGGTTGGGAAACTTTCTTACTTTCTTTTTTTCCTCTTTCTTTCTGTTTCTTTCTTTCCTTCTTTTCTTCCTCTGAGACTTACAGTTGTTTTCTTTGTTTGTTTTGTTTTTTAAACCTAGCCATGTTAAGGGGACGAGAACTGCTAGCCATGGGAATAGCAAGTGAAAAGCTCTGAGGACAGAAAGAACTTGGCAGGAATGAGGAGAGTAAAGGAAACCAGTGCGCCTGTGGCATGGTGAGATGTGATCAAGAGATAGAATGATATATTATGAGATAAAAATAATTTGACAGGAGACATTTTTTTTCGCCAAAGAGCAGTAGGAAATCTTGGAACCATTTCATACAAAAATGACATGATTCAACTTATGTTTTAAAAGCGAATCATTTTTGTAGCTATGGAAAATGCCAGTAGTGAGATAAAAATGTAAGCAGGGAGATGAGAGCGAGACTTGCAGTTGTGCAGGTTGGAAATGTTGATGATGCTTTAACTAGGATAGAGGACAGTTGAAACGAACAGGTTGAGATATAATTGGGAGGTAAATTTGAAATAATAGGGTGATAAATTGGATAAAAGGAGTGAGGACACTGGAAGAATAAATTAAAAGATGGTATGTCACTTATGGAGATGCTGAAGAATAGAGAAGAGTATGGGGGGAAGAGGGAGCCAAATATCCTCTTTTTTGGGGAGAAAGTATAAGACAAAGAGAAAAGTTGATTCCAGGTAGTTTCCTGAGGCCATTCATAATTGCACGTGATCACAGGAGGAATGGCTAGCCCAAGACCAAAAAAGGGACTGGTGAGGAGGAGGAAACTTTGAGGTGTGTAGTGATGTAGACGCCAAGAGAAGAGAGGTGTTCAAGAAGGAGGGGTGAAAAACTATCTTGAATGTCACTGAGCCATCGTGTAAGAATATAATGGAGAGATTCAGCTGGATTTGGGGAATGTATAGCTCCAGGGTGACCTTGAAGGCAAAATCTCAATCGTTTTGGTTAGCTAAAAAGCTTCCCGGGGGCTCAATGGTAAAGAATCCGCCTGCAATGCAGGAGACGTGACAGGAACCCAGGGTTTGATCCCTGGGTCAGGAAGATCTCTTGGGGAAGGAAATGACCACCCACTCCGATATTCTTGCCTGGGAAATCCCATGGACAGAGGACCCTGGCAGTCAAGAGAGAAAGGGAAAGATATACCCAACTGAATTCAGAGTTCCAGAGAATAGCAATGATAGATAACAATGCAAATAAATAGAGAAAAACCATAGAATGGGAAAAATTAGAGATCTCGTTGATAGCTTATGGTGAAAAGCTGTTGGATTCGTGATCTCTGAAGATTTAGCTTCAGGACCAGAGACCAGGCTTGACCACTCAGGGCTCTTGTGTGGCAGAAGTTTTATTACAGTGAAAAGGGACAGAGAGCGCTTTTGACATGGACACAGAACGGGCAGAGAGTGCCCCACCCACTAGTCTTTAGCGAGGGAATTATATACTTTTTAATTTGTTATTACAATGAACCAAAAGAGTGTCTCAAGCTTGTGGAAATTTTACCAGACCCACTCCCACAATTCACATTTTAGGATAACAGGATTAGAATTTAACAATAGAAAGACCCTACCAGACCCACACTCATAATTTACATTCTAAGATATCAGAATCAGTCAGGTTTTCAGGAAGGAGAAACTTTCCTCAAGAAAGATCAGATCAGATCAGATCAGTCGCTCAGTCGTGTCCAACTCTTTGCCACCCCATGAACTGCAGCACGCCAGGCCTCCCTGTCCATCACCAACTCCCGGAGGTCATTCAGACTCACATCCATCGAGTCAGTGATGCCATCCAGCCATCTCATCCTCTGTCGTCCCCTTCTCCTCCTGCCCTCAATCCCTCCCAGCATCAGAGTCTTCTCCAATGAGTCAACTCTTCACATGAGGTGGCCAAAATACTGGAGTTTCAGCTTTAGCATCATTCCTTCCAAAGAAATCCCAGGGCTGATCTCCTTCAGAATGGACTGGTTGGATCTCCTTGCAGTCCAAGGGACTCTCAGGAGTCTTTTCCAACACCACAGTTCAAAAGCATCAATTCTTCAGCGCTCAGCCTTCTTCACAGTCCAGCTCTCACATCCATACATGACCACAGGAAAGACCATAGCCTTGACTAGGCGAACCTTTGTTGGCAAAGTATGTCTCTGCTTTTGAATATGCTATCTAGGTTGGTCATAACTTTCCTTCCAAGGAGTAAGCGTCTTTTAATTTCATGGCTGCAGTCACCATCTGCAGTGATTTTGGAGCCCAGAAAAAGAAAGTCCGACACTGTTTCCACTGTTTCTCCATCTATTTCCCATGTAGTGATGGGGCCAGATGCCATGATCTTTGTTTTCTGAATGTTGAGTTTTAAGCCAACCTTTTCACTCTCTACTTCCACTTTCATCAAGAGGCTTTTGAGTTCCTCTTCACTTTCTGCCATAAGGGTGGTGTCATCTGCATATCTGAGGTTATTGATATTTCTCCCAGCAATCTTGATTCCAACTTGTGTTTCTTCCAGTCCAGCATTTTTCATGATGTACTCTGATAATGCCTAGTATAGAGTTTAAACTGAGTTGTTTGTTGTGTGGACTAAGGAATGTAGAGGAAAAGGAAAAAAAAAGATTGTCCTTTCCTCCTCCTTGAGAATTCCAGACCCCATCTTCCCTTCAAGACCAGACCCATCACTCCTCAGGGACCCCCGGATTTATCAATCTGCCTAGGAATTGACTCTCCCATCATCAAGAAAATTGAAAATATCAAGAGGAAATTTCATGCAAGAATGGGCACGATAAAGCACAGAAACTTGAAGGACCTAACTGAAGCAGAAGAGATTAAGAAGAGGTGGCAAGAATACACAGAAGAACTATACAAAAAAGATCTTAATGACCTGGATAACCATGATGCTGTTAAAGTGCTGTACTCAATATGTGAGCAAATTTGGAAAACTCTGCAGTGGCCACAGGACTGGAAAATTTTCATTCTAATCCCAAAGAAGGGCAATACCAAAGGATGTTCAAACTATTGTACAATTGTGCTCATTTCCCATACTAAAAATCCTTCAAGCTAGGCTTCAGCAGCAAAATTGGTAGTGAAAAGGAAGAAAAGTGTAAGGTGGTCAGCAAATAGAATGCTGAAGTGGAGGCTTTTAATGCAGAATAGTTACTGACATTGAACAGTCCAGGGTGTGACCACATGAGTAGGTGGCTAAGGTGGAGGAAAGAAATTGCTAGTTAAAGATGAGGAAGTCAAGGAACGGAGACTTGAGTTGTGAGGCAGATCATCTATGTAGATAATGATGTCACCCAGAATAAAGCCAGACATCATGATGGAAATAAGGTGTGGGATAAAAATGCAGTGAAACAAGTGAAAATCTTCAGCCAGTGAATAGAGTGTTAGCAGACACCTGAAGTGAAAGTGAGCAAGAAACCTGTAAACTGTATTCTCTATCTAGTCACTTGATAATTCTGTTTTTGATTTCATCATTACAATAGCCACCTTAAATATAACAGGCTTTTACTAAACTGTCCCCATTACACTTATATGCTTAGATATTTGTATCCCACTGTAGTGACTAGATGTAGCCACCATAATTCTCATTATATTTTAAGTTAATTTTTTCCTGGGAGTGCATTGCAATTTGAGCAGGCCATCATTGCTACCCAAGTCTATAGGATGATATTGGTACATGAATTTTCTTTCTTTTTATTTTCTTTTACCAGTAACACTGCCTTGAGATAAGCTTTATCATAATCTTCATTTCCCACAGTGTTTTTCCAAGTTTGTCTTCTTAACTATTTATTTTAGCATAGTATTTGTTCTTTTTTTTTTTTTTTTTTTGAAGGCCACTACATTATTAGACTTCTTTCATCAATCCTATTTTAGGCTCCAATAACTCCCATTACTTCTTTACTGATTACTTTTTCCCATATAAATTCTTGATTGAATCACATATACAGAAACACATATAAACTATTAGTGACTTAGATGAAGAGTGGTCTTTTTAATATCTGTGTGTTTTAAAATGTAACTCTTCCCTTCATTTTTGGTGCTAGGCCAATTATGTTAATTAGAGTATACTGAGCAAAGTACATATTTCCAGTCTCTGCACATATATTATTCAGTTTGATGAAGCTTCAATATATAAAAGCTTTTTGCAAAATGTGGTGTCAAAATGTTACAAGCTTTGGTCAGAATCTTGGCAGATTAAGTCAATTAAAAAGGTCACGATAATGGTCTCTTATTTTACAGGAACTGTAAATGTACAGAATTTATTATCTAATTAAATGCAAGTCTGTAATTCAGTATTAGGACAGAGAATATAAATGCATCCAAATCAGGAAGTGGAAAATGTTGAGTTTTTATGCAATCAAATATAAGATTGGCTGTCTAGTTCATTGCCATTTTCTTTATTTTCCTTGGTTGTTCTGAAAAACCTTCTTGTTCTTATATAGACAAACATTTCCTAGTTAGCCAAGTTATCTTCATCACTAATTTTTGGTTGGTTAAATAACTGCTGAATTAAGTCTACCTTGTTTATTTCTTTCCTATACTCAGTTAAAAAATATCATCAGATCAGATCAGTCACTCAGTCGTGTCCGACTCTTTGCGACACCATGAACCGCAGCACGCCAGGCCTCCCTGTCCATCACCAACTCCCGGAGGTCACTCAGACTCACATTCATTGAGTCAGTGATGCCATCCAGCCATCTCATCCTCTGTCGTCCCCTTCTCCTCCTGCCCCCAATCCCTCCCAGCTTCAGAGTCTTCTCCAATGAGTCAACTCTTCGGATGAGGTGGCCAAAATACTGGAGTTTCAGCTTTAGCATCATTCCTTCCAAAGAAATCCCAGGGCTGATCTCCTTCAGAATGGACTGGTTGGATCTCCTTGCAGTCCAAGGGACTCTCAAGAGTCTTCTCCAACACCACAGTTCAAAAGCATCAATTCTTTGGCACTCAGCTTTCTTCACAATCTAACTCTCACATCCATACATGACCACAGGAAAGACCGTAGCCTTGACTAGGCGAACCTTTGTTGGCAAAGTGATGTCTCTGCTTTTGAATATGCTATCTAGGTTGGTCATAACTTTCCTTCCAAGGAGTAAGCGTCTTTTAATTTCATGGCTGCAGTCACCATCTGCAGTGATTTTGGAGCCCAGAAAAATAAAGTCTGACACTGTTTCCACTGTTTCTCCATCTATTTCCCATGTAGTGATGGGACCAGATGCCATGATCTTCGTTTTCTGAATGTTGAGCTTTAAGCCAACCTTTTCACTCTCCACTTTCACTTTCATCAAGAGGCTTTTGAGTTCCTCTTCACTTTCTGCCATAAAAAAATCATAGTATTGGTTAATTCACTTGTTTAACATATATGGATGAATTACCTAATTTCCTTTACAGTTTTCTATGAAATAAGCAAATACCAGTGAACCAAATAAACAAAGGGCAAACTAAAATATTTTGCCCTCATCAGCTTACATGCTAGTGGGGGGAGATAGATAATAAAACTGCTTAAGTTATGTGAGTATATTAGTGTCAATCAGTGTTCCAAAGCAGGGAAAAAAGGAACACATCAAATTGGAATTGGGAATACTCAGTTCAATTCAGTCACTCAGTCGTGTCTAATGCTTTGCAACACCATGGACTGCAGCACGCCAGGCCTCCCTGTCCACAACCAACTCCCGGAGTTTACTCAAACTCATGTCCATTGAGTCAGTGATGCCATCCAAACATCTTATCCTCTGTCATCCCCTTCTCCTCCTGCCTTCAATCTTTGCCAGCATTAGAGTCTTTTCAAAGGAGTCAGTTCTTTGCATCAGGTGGCCAAATTATTGGAGTTTCAGCTTCAGTATCAGTCCTTCCAGGGACTATTCAGGACTGATTTCCTTTAGGATGAACTGGTTGGATCTCCTTGCAGTCCAAGGGACCCTCAAGAGTCTTCTCCAACACCACAGTTCAAAAGCATCGATTCTTCAGCACTCAGCTTTCTGTATAGTCCAACTCTCACATCCATACATGACTACTGGAAAAACCATAGACTTGACTAGACGGACCTTTGTTGGCAAAATAATGTCTCTGCTTTTTAATATGCTATCTAGGTTGATCATAACTTTGGTCTTTTAATTTCATGGCTGCAGTCACCATCTACGATGATTTTGCTGCTGCTGCTAAGTCACTTCAGTCGTGTCTGAATCTGTGTGACCCCATAGACGGCAGCCCACCAGGCTCCCTTGTCCCTGGGTTTCTCCAGGCAAAAACACTGGAGTGGATTGCCATTTCCTTCTCCAATGCATGAAAGTGAAAAGTGAAAGTGAAGTCGCTCAGTCATATCCGACTCTTAGCGACCCCACGGACTGAAGCCTAACAGGCTCCTCCGTCCATGAGATTTTCCAGGCAAAAGTACTGGAGTGGGGTGCCATTGCCTTCTCTGACAGTGATTTTGGAGACCCCCAAAATAAAGTCTGTCACTGTTTCCACTGTTTCCGCATCTATTTGTCATAAAGCAATGGGACCAGATGCCATGACCTTAGTTTTCTGAATGTTGAGCTTTAAGCCAACTTTTCCCCTCTCCTCTTTCAGTTTTTCAAGAGACTCTTTAGTTCTTTGCTATCTGCAATAAAGGTGGTGTAATCTGCATATCTGAAGTTATTGATATTTCTTCTGGCAATCTTGATTCCAGCTTGTGCTTCATCCAACCCAGCGTTTATCATGATGTCCTCTGCATATAAGTTAAATGAACAGGGTGACAATATACAGCCTTGACGTACTCCTTTTCCTATTTGGAACCAGTCTGTTGTCCCATGTCCAGTTCTAACTGTTGCTTCCTGACCTACATACAGATTTCTCAAGAGGCAGATCAGGTGGTCTGGTATTCCCATCTCTTTTAGAATTTTCCAGTTTGTTGTGATCCCACAGTCAAAGGCTTTGGCATAGTCAATAAAGCATAAATAGATGTTTTCCTGGAACTCTCTTGCTTTTTCATTGATCCAATGGATGTTGGCAATTTGATCTCTGGTTCCTCTGCCTTTTCTAAAACCAGCCTGAACATCTGGAAGTTCATGGTTTATGTACTCTTGAAGCCCAGCTTGGAGAATTTTGAGCATTTCTTTACTAGCATGTGAGATGAGTGCAATTGTGTGGTAGTCTGAGCATTCTTTGGCTTTGCCTTTCTTAGGAATTGGAATGAAAAACTGACTTTTTCCAGTCCTGCGGCCACTGCGGAGTTTTCCAAATTTGCTGGCATATTGAGTGCAGCACTTGCACATCATCATCTTTCATGATTTGAAATAACTCAGCTGGAATTCCATCACCTCCACTATCCTTGTTTGTAGTGATGCTTCTTAAGAGCCACTTGACTTCGCATTCCAGGATATCTGGCTCTAGGTGAGTGATCATGCCATTGTGATTATCTGGGTCACGAAGAACTTTTTTGTATAGATTTCTGTGTAGTTTTGCCACCTCTTCCTAATATCTTCTGCTTTTGTTAGGTCCATATCATTTCTTTTCTTGATTGTGCCCGTCTTTGCATGAAACGTTCCCTTGGTATCTCTAATTTTCTTTGTCTTTCCCGTTCTATTGTTTTCCTCTGTTTCTTTGCACTGATCACTAAGGAAGGCTTTCTTGTCTCACATTGCTATTCTTGGAAACTCTGTATTCAAATGAGTATATCTTTCATTTTTTCCTTTGCTTTTCGCTTCTCTTCTTTTCACAGCTATTCGTAGGGCTTCCTCAGTAAAATTTAAAATCAGGTACTCAGCGTCCCGGCCGAAGCGGCGTGCTGTGAGCCGCGTGCCCCCGCCTCTGGGCGATGAGGAAGAGGAGGATGAAGTGGAGGAGCAGGACGAAGACGACAGTGACGAAGAAGAGGATGAAGAGGACGAGGTCGTCAATGAGGAAGTGAATATGGAATTTGAAGCTTATTCTATCTCAGATAACGATTATGACGGAATTAAGAAGTTACTACAGCAGCTTTTTCTAAAAGCCCCTGTGAACACTGCAGAACTCACAAATCTCTTGATTCAACAGGACCATATTGGGAGTGTGATTAAGCAAACGGATGTTTCAGAAGACAGTGATGACGAAGTGGATGAAGACGAGATTTTTGGTTTCATAAGTCTTTTAAATTTAACTGAAAGAAAGGGTACCCCTTGCACTGAGCAAATTAAGGAGTTGATTCTGCGCCTCTGTGAGAAGAACTGTGAGAAGAGCACGGTTGATCAGCTGGACAGGCTTTTCAACGACCCCGCCAGGCCTGTGGGCTTTCTGCTGAGCGAGAGATTCATTAACGTTCCCCAACAGATCGCACTGCCCATGCACCAGCAGCTCCAGAAAGAACTAGCAGAAGCGGACAGAGCTAACAAGCCATGTGGGAAGTGTTGCTTCTACCTTCTGATCAGCAAGACGTTTGTGGAAGCAGGAAAAAGCAGTTCCAAAAAGAAACAGAGCAACCAAAATAAAGACGAGTTAATGTTTGCAAATGCGGAAGAAGAATTTTTCTACGAGAAGGCAATCCTGAAGTTCAACTACTCAGTGCAGGAGGAGAGCGACACGTGTCTGGGAGGCCGATGGTCCTTTGATGATGTACCGATGAAGCCCCTGCGAACTGTGATGTTAATTCCAGGCTACAAAATCAATGAAATCATGGAAAAACTGAAAGAACATCTGTCTGTCTAACCTGTCTCCCACGGACCATGGTGGGCTGGCTTCTGCACAGGTACCAGAAGACTTGTGGAGGCTTATTGAAAAACTCATGACTTTATTCAGATGAAGGTCCTCTACAAAAAGTAGGGTTCTGTCACCCGTGTCTGCGAACATTTACAAAATATCTTTGCTTTTTTAAAATTTTGGTCAAATTAAGAATGGTTGATTAAAAACTTTTCCAGTAAGAAGAAAAACATGGGGTAGTAATTTAAAGAACTCAATAAAAACTTCTATTTTTAGTTTTAAAAAAAAAAAAAATAAAATACTCAGAAGACCTCACTGAGAAGGAAAAACCTTATTAAAAACTACATGGACACCAGTAAATGAGGGCTATGTCTATCGGGAATAAGTGTAAAGGCCTTGGGTTGGCACCTGTGTGGTTGTGGAACAACATGAAAGCCAGTTGGCTGGAGGGTGTAGGAGAGGATGAGAGAGGAAGGAATTGCCAGATCATGGAGAACTTTGATCATGCCAGTGTGCAAACTTTGACTTTTCCTTCCATTGGTTCTGGAAATTAGTGAACAGAGAAATGAAATCATCTGATATGAGTTTTAAAGCAGTTAATCTGTGTTAGTCAAAAACTGTACAAAGAACATGGGTAAAATCAGGGAGAACAGCATATGTTGAAATCACAGTGGTTTATAACAGGTTGTTGGGGGCAAAGATGTTGAGGATCAGCTGCATTCTGGATGCATTTTAGAGACAAGACCAACTGTAGAAATGTATGACAAAAGTATACATTGGAATGTATGACAAAAAAGGAGACTGAAAAACCTGCGTTCCTTTTTTTTCTTTTATTAAACTGAGAAAATATTTTTCTAAGCTGTTCTATAACAGTACTAACTTGTTTCTGTTCATTGGAAAGAAACCGTGCTTATGTAGTAATTCCTTTTTTTTTTTTTTGAGAAAATCGCCAGTACAGCTTGTGTCATACATATAAAAACCAGTATCCATAAGTTTGTTTTCTTTATATGTAATCTATATATGGCTACCAAGAAGGATAAACTTGGAGATTGGGATCAACACAAGTAAACTGCTATATATAACATAAATAACTAATAAGGACCTACTGTATAGCACAAGAAACTCTACTCTGTAATGTCCTATATGGGAATAGATTCTTAAAAAGAGTGAATATATGTATATGCATAACTGATTCACTTTGTTACACAGCAGAAACTAACACATTATAAATCAACTATCAGATCAGATCAGTCGCTCAGTCGTGTCCGACTCTTTGCGAATCAACTATACTCCAGTAGAAATTAATTAAAAAATAAAGCAAGTAATCCCTTAATGTTCTGGGAGTGTAAAAACAATCTGTCTGAATCAGAGAACAGGCTCATCTTTGAGGGTGGATAATGGCACCCCACTCCAGTACTCTTGCCTGGAAAATCCCATGGACGGAGGAGCCTGGTAGGCAGCAGTCCATGGGGTTGCTGAGAGTCGGACACGACTGAGCGACTTCACTTTCTCTTTTCACTTTCATGCATTGGAGAAGGAAATGGCAACCCACTCCAGTGTTCTTGCCTGGAGAATCCCAGGGACGGGGAAGCCTGGTGGGCTGCCGTCTATGGGGTCGCACAGAGTCGGACACGAGTGAAGTGACTTAGTATAGTATAGGATTTTAAAGTCTCCCCCTTCCCTCATAGACATAAGAAGCAAAAAGAGCTTAAACCTGGGGGAGGAAATCTGTGTGGATGTGAAGAATGGGCTATCCATTTGGGTCAGGATAAGTTCACATCTTTACAAGAGATCTGATGTACTTGATTGGTGCCAGATGAGGCTGGCAAACAGGAATGAAGAAAAAAACGTTCTTACACAGCACACATGTTACATGTAGCATATTTGGACCAGCCATGAGTAAGTAAGTATCAGGACATGAGATTCTGAAGGTAAACATTTTATTCAAGCCTGAGAAGTGACCAGTGCTAGAACATTCCCTGGTTCAGTGGCATTAAAGTGGTAGCATGGCGTGTGCTGTCATGAACAAGGATTAAAAGAGTTAGACATGCAGCACTGTAGCACTTCACTAAGCTGTTGACCAGATGTCACATCCAATGAGTGATCTTCTCAGAGGGACATACCAGCTACAAGTATTTTATGAAATAAAAATATAACAAAGAATAAATAACTAATTAAGCAGACATTTTATAATGTCAGTTTACTCCTCTGGTTAAACTTTGCATATTTTAAAGATATATTCTATTAGGGTGTGGTGTTTAGTCACTCAGTCATGTCTGACTCTTTGTGACCCCGTGGACTGCAGCATGCCAGGCTTCCCTGTCCATCACCAACTCCCGGAGCTTGCTCATACTCATGTCCATTGAATTAGTCGCTCAGTCATGTCCAACTCTTTTGTAGTCCCATGGACTGTAGTCCACCAGGTTTCTCTGTCCATGGAATTTTCCAGGCAAGAATACTACAGTGAGTTGCCATTCCCTTCTCCAAGGGCTCTTCCCGACCCAGGAATTGAACCTGGGTCCCCTGCATTGCAGGCAGATTCTTTACCATCTGAGGCACTAGGGAAGCCCTATTAGGATGTGGAGGTGTTACTTATTTTATGAAGCTTTTACAAAATGTTTTATTGCAGTATAGTTGAACATAACATTTGCACTTACAGATCTTACAGTTGACAGGGAGCAAAATAGGCCACCCCAAGATGTGTCCACAAGGTCCCAAAACCCCACTTTCACATGTGGATTCTTCTGTTCATAAGGTTCAAAAATCTCAGGAAGAACTTTTTACTTCTCAAGCTGCCTTAAAATATTTATATAGAAAGCCTGGTTCCAGGAAGAGTACTATCACCAGGGATAACTACAAACAGTGTGAGCTAGGTGTGGTAGCTGTGGGGAGCACAGCACGGTCTGTTTATTTAAATTCCTCTCTGTGTTCCATTGTCTCTGCATGGCATGACAAACTTTAGCTTAGCAAACATTTGCTCTTCCATCTTGTGAAATATCTTCCTTCCCTTTGAAGCCGCCGACCTCTGACCCCTTCTTCTCAGCTTGCTGCTGCTGCTGCTGCTGCTGCTAAGTCGCTTCAGTCGTGTCCGACTCTGTGTGACCCCATAGACGGAAGCTCACCAGGCTCCCCCATCCCTGGGATTCTCCAGGCAAGAACACTAGAGTGGGTTGCCATTTCCTTCTCCAATGCATGAAAGCGAAAAGTGAAAGTGAAGCCGCTCAGTCGTGTCCGACTCTTAGCGACCCCATGGACTGCAGCCTACCAGGCTCCTCCGTCCATGGGATTTCCCAGGCAAAAGTACTGGGGTGGGGTGCCATTGCCTTCCCCGTCTTCTCAGCTTAGTGTGGCATTAAAGCCTCAGTGTTGTGACTTGCTTGAAGTCTTTTATGATTAAGTAGGCTACCATATGTACAAATTTAGTTTTTCTACTGATTATCTGTCAATTAAATTATTATGCAAGCTGAAAGAACCTTGAAGGGTAGAGGAAAAAAAAAAAATTCCTCCCTTACACAATATAGGCTTATAAAAGCCAGGCTTCAACAATACGTGAACTGTGAACTTCCAGATGTTCAAGCTGGTTTTTGAAAAGGCAGAGGAACCAGGGATCAAACTGCCAACATCTGTTGGATCATTGAAAAAGCAAGAGAGTTCCAGAAAAACATCCATTTCTGCTTTATTGACTATACCAAAGCCTTTGACTGTGTGATCACAAAAAAATTGTGCAACATTCTTAAAGAGATGGGTTATCAGACCACCTAATCTGCCTCTTGAGAAACCTGTATGCAGGTCAGGAAGCAACAGTTAGAACTGGACATGGAACAACAGACTGGTTCCAAACAGGACAAGAAATATGTCAAGGCTGTATATTGTCATCCTGCCTATTTAACTTACATGCAGAGGACATCATGAGAAATGCTGGGTTGGATGAAGCACAAGCTGGAATCAAGATTGCTGGGAGACATATCAATAACCTCAGATATGCAGATGACACCACCCTTATGGCAGTTAGTGAAGAAGAACTAAAGAGTCTCTTGATGAAAGTGAAAGAGGAGAGCGAAAAGTTAGCTTAAAGCTCAACATTCAGAAAACTAAAATTATGGCATCTGGTTCCATCATTTCATGGCAAATAGATGGGGAAACAATGGAAACAGTGGCAGATTTTATTTTGGCGGGGGGGGGGGTTCCAAAATCCCTGTAAATGGTGACTGCAGCCACGAAATTAACGGATGCTTACTTCTTGGAACAAAAATTATGACCAACCTAGACAGCATACTAAAAAGCAGAGACATTACTTTGCCAACAAAGGTCCATCTAGTCAAAGCTGTTTTTTTCTAGTGGTTATGTATGGATGTGAAAGTTGGACTATAAAGAAAGCTGAGCACTGAAGAATTGATGCTTTTGAACTGTGGTGTTGGAGAAGACTCTTGAGAGTCCCTTGGACTGCAAGGAGATCCAACCAGTCCATCCTAAAAGAAATCAGTCCTGAATATTCCCTGCAAGAACTGATACTGAAGCTGAAACTCCAATACTTTGGCCACCTGATGTGAAGAACTGACTCATTTGAGAAGACTGTGATGCTGGATACTGAAGCTGAAACTCCAATACTTTGGCCACCTGATGTGAAGAACTGACTCATTTGAAAAGACTGTGATTCTGGGAAAGATTGAAGGCAGGAGGAGAAGGTGACGACAGAGGATGAGTTGGTTGGATGGCATCACCAACTCAGTGGACATGAGTTTGAGTAGACCCCAGAGTTGGTGATGGACAGGGAGGCCTGGTGTGCTGTAGTCCATGGGGTCTCAAAGAGTCAGACACGACTGAGCAACTGAACTGAACTGAAGTGATACAATATAGGACATGATATATTTAAAATATTGAAAAACCAAATGCAAACCTGAAAAAGTAAATTAACAGGTTTTAAAGGTTTATGAGTTCATGATCAATCACTTTGGTTGTGTCCTTCTCCTGCAACCTCATGGACTGTGGCCCACCAGGCTCCTCTGCACATGAGATTCTCTAGGCAAGAATACTGGAATGGGTTGCCAGGTCTAACCTAAGCTCTAATAATTTTTTGCTGTTGTTCTTAAAATTGTATTTAAGATAAGAAAGATAAGGCAATATACAGATTCAGTGTAATTCTCATCAAAATACCAATGATTTTTTTTTCATAAGACTAGAATAAGTTATTCTAAAATTTACATGGAAACATAGTACTAAAGAATCTTCTTGCCAATGCAAGAGCCAGCTTCAGGAGACATGGGATTGCTCCTTGGGTCAGGAAGATTGCCTGGAGAAGGAAATGGCAACCGCCTTCAGTATTCTTGCCTGTAAAATTCCATGGACAGAGGAGTCTGGCAGGCTTCAGTCCATGGGGTTACAGAGAGTCAGACAGGACTTAGTGACTGAGCACACATATATGGAAACACAAAAGACCTTGAATAGCCAAAGCAACCTTGAGAAAGAAGGACAAAGCTGGAGATACTATACTCTCTGATTTCAAACTATACTGCAAAGCTCCTCTAATAAAAACAGTTTGATCCCGGCACAAAACAGACATATAGATCAGTGGAACAGAATAGAGAGCCCAGAAATGAGCCCACAATAATAAAAGCAATTAATCTATAATGAACAAGGTAAGAATATACAATGGGGAAAAGAAAGCCTCTTCAGTAAGTGATGTTGGAAAAACTGGACTGCTGCGTGTAAAAGAGTAAAACTGAACTACTTTCTCACACCATACACAACAATAAATTCAAAACAGATTACAGGCTTAAATGAAAGACCTGAAACTTCTAGAAGAAAATGAAAACAGTACACTTTTTGATATTAGTCTTGGTAATATTCGGAGGGAAGAGACATGTCTCTTCAGGCAAGGGAAACAAAAGAAAAAATAAACAAATGGGACCACATCAAACTGAAAAGCTTTTACACAGTGAAGGAAATCACCAACAAAACAAAAAGGCTGTCTACTGATGCTAGAAAATGTTTGCAAATGATCTATCTAATCAGAGGTTAATATCCCAAATATAGGAAGAGCTCTTACAACTCAGCACCAAAAATCCAAACAGCCTGATTAACAAATGGGCAGAGGATATGAACAGACATTTTTCCAAAGAGGACATACAGATAGATGATCAGCAGACACATGACAAAACGCTCAACATCACTAATCATCAGGGAAATGAAATCAAGACCATACGAGATATCATCTCACACCTGTCAGAATGGCTGTCATCAAAAAACAAAGAGAACAAAACCAACAAGTGTTGGCAAGCTTGTGGAGAAAAGGGAACACTTGTGCACTGTTGGTGGGAATGTAACTTGGTGTAGCCACTATGGAAAACAGAAGGGAAATTCCTCAAAACATTAACACTATCATAAAATCCAGCAATTCTACTCCTAGATATTTATCTGAAGAAAACACTAATTCAAGGACTTCCTAGGTGGCCTCAGTGGGTAAAGAATCTGCTTGCAATGCAGGAGACTCACAAGATATGCGTTTGATCCCTGCATTGGCAAGATTCCCCTGGAGGAGAACATGGTAACCCACTCCAGTATTCTTGCCTGGAGAATCCCATGGACAGAGGAGCCTGGCGGGCTACAGTCTGTAGAGTCATAAAGAGTTAGACACAACTGAAGCAACTGAGCACATACACACACACACACACACACACACACAACACTAATTCAAAGAGATATATGCACCCCTATGTTTACTGCAGCCTTATTTATGATAGTCAAGGTATGGAAGTAATCTAAGTGACCATCAATAGATGAATGGATATATATATATATATATATATGTGTGTGTGTGTGTGTGTGTATATATATATATATGTGTGTGTGTGTGTGTATATATATGTGTGTGTGTGTGTGGGTGTAGGTGTCTATGTATATGTATCACACATATATATCACACAATGAAATATTTCTCAGCCATAAAAAAGAATGAAATTTTGCCATTTTATGACAACATGGATATCAGTTCAGTTCAGTCGCTCAGTTGTGTCCTACTTTTTATGACCCCGTGGACTGCAGCATACCAGGCTTCCCTGTCCATCACCAACTCCCGGAGCTTACTCAAACTCGTGTCCATCACGTTGGTGATGCCATTCAACTATCTCATCCTCTGTCGTCCACTTCTCCTCCTGCCTTCAGTCTTTCCCAGCATCAGGGTCTTTTCCAATGAGTCAGTTATTCGCGTCAGATGGCCAAAGTATTAGAGTTTCAGCTTCAGCTTCACTAGTCCTTTCAATGAATATTCAGGTTTGATTTCCTTTGAGATTGACTGGTTAGGTTTCCTTGCAGTCCAAGGGACTCTCAAGAGTCTTCTCCAGCACCACAGTATGAAAACATCAATTTTTTGGCACTCAGCCTTCGTTATACTCTAACTCTCACATCCATACATTACTACTGAAAAAACCATGGTTGTGACTATACAGACCTTGGTTGGCAAAGTCATGTCTCTGCTTTTTAATGTACTGTTTAAGGGGTGCAATTTTTGGTATTTCCCAAAGAAAATAAGGGTATAAAATGATTACAGAAAATTCTCCCAGTTCTTTGAGAAAGGTGTGACTATTACTGCCTCACTTTGAAATAAGAAGCGGTATCAGTTGTATTGGCTAAGGCTTTTTATTTTCTTGTAATTTTTTACTTATTTTTGAACCCATAGTATTTAAATATTGAATTGGTTTTTTCATTTACTTAACTTTATTGAAATATAGTTTACATGCAATAAAATTCACTCACTTTTATGTGCAATTTGATGAGTTTGACAGTGTATCCACCATTGTAACCCACTACAATCAAGTTATTGAACATGTCCATCACCCAGAAAAATTCCCTGAGGGCCTATGCAATCAGTATACTGACTCCTTTTCTGAATCCTAATCAACAACTAATCAAGTTTTCTTTTTTTTTTACTATGGATAACTTTTGCCTTTTCTAGAATTCCATATAAATAGAATCCTAGAATATGTACTCTGTTTTTATCGGGATTCTTTTGCTCAGTATAACATTTTTGAGATTTATCTATGTACTTTCATGTCTTATTTCATTCCTTTTTTATGGATGAGTAGTGCGGGGAAGGCAATGGCACACCACCCCAGTACTCTTGCCTGGAAAATCCCATGGACGGAGGACCCTGGTGGGCCGCAGTCCATGGGGTCACTAAGAGTCAGACACGACTGAGCAACTTCACTTTCACTTTTCACTTTTATGCATTGTAGAAGGAAATGCAACCCACTCCAGTGTTCTTGCCTGGAGAATCCCAAGGATGGGGGAGCCTGCTGGGCTGCTGTCTATGGGGTCGCACAGAGTCAGACACGACTGAAGCAACTTAGCAGCAGCAGCAGCAGAAAGCATCACTATGAACAAAGCTAGTGGAGGTGATGGAATTACAGTGGAACTATTCCAAATCCTGAAAGATGATGCTGTGAAAGTGCTGCACTCAATATGCCAGCAAATGTGGAAAACTCAGCAGTGGCCACAAGATTGGAAAAGGTCAGTTTTCATCCCAATCCCAAAGAAAGGCAATGCCAAAGAATGATCAAACTACTGCACAATTGCACTCATCTCACATGCTAGTAAAGTAATGCTCAAAATTCTCCAAGCCAGGCTTCAGCAATATGTGAACCGTGAACTTCCTGATGCTCAAGCTGGTTTTAGAAAAGGCAGAGGAACCAGAGATCAAATTGCCAACATCCGCTGGATCATGGAAAAAGCAAGAGAGTTCCAGAAAAACATCTGTTTCTGCTTTATTGACTATGCCAAAGCCTTTGACTGTGTAGATCACAATAAACTGTGGAAAATTCTGAAAGAGATGGGAATACCAGACCACCTGATCTGCCTCTTGAGAAATTTGTATGCAGGTCAGGAAGCAACAGTTAGAACTGGTCATGGAACAACAGACTGGTTCCAAATAGGAAAAGGAGTACGTCAAGGCTGCATATTGTCACCCTGCTTATTTAACTTCTATGCAGAGTACATCATGAGAAATGCTGGACTGGAAGAAACACAAGTTGGAATCAAGATTGCTGGGAGAAATATCAATAGCCTCAGATATGCAGATGACACCACCCTTATGGCAGAAAGTGAAAAGGTGCTAAAAAACCTCTTGATGAAAGTGAAAGTGGAGAGTGAAAAGGTTGGCTTAAAGCTCAACATTCAGAAAACGAAGATCATGGAATCCGGTCCCATCACTACATGGGAAATAGATGGAGAAACAGTGGAAACAGTGTCAGACTTTGTTTTTCTGGGCTCCAAAATCACTGCAGATGGTGACTGCAGCCATGAAATTAAAAGACGCTTACTCCTTGGAAGGAAAGTTATGACCAACCTAGATAACATATTCAAAAGCAGAGACATTACTTTGCCAACAAAGGTTCGCCTAGTCAGGGCTATGGTCTTTCCTGTGGTCATGTATGGATGTGAGAGCTGGACTGTAAAGAAGGCTGAGCGCCAAAGAATTGATGCTTTTGAACTGTGGTGTTGGAGAAGACTCTTGAGAGTCCCTTGGACTGCAAGGAGATCCAACCAGTCCATTCTGAAGGAGATCAGCCCTGGAATTTCTTTGGAAGGAATGATGCTAAAGCTGAAACTCCAGTACTTTGGCCACCTCATGCGAAGAGTTGACTGCTGGGAGGGATTGGGGGCAGGAGGAGAAGGGGACGACAGAGGATGAGATGGCTGGATGGCATCACTGACTCGATGGATGTGAGTCTGAGTGACCTCTGGGAGCTGGTGATGGACAGGGAGGCCTGGCGTGCTGCAGTTCATGCGGTCGCAAAGAGTCGGACACAACTGAGCGACTGATCTGATCTGATCTGAGGATGGATATACCTAAATTTGTTCACCTATTTACCCATTGATGCAAATTTGGGTTGTGTTTCATTTAAAATCATTGTGAATAAAGGTGTTTTCTAATTGAGTTGTAATTCTTCTTATTATCTTTATATATTTAAGATACAAATCCTTTGTTATATATACACATGTATTCATGCACACACATAAACATACACACACATAAAATATTCTCCTAGTTGTCTTTTAATTTTCTTAATGTTGTTTTCTGAATAGAAGTTCTACATTTTGTGAATCCCACTTTATCAGTTGTTTATGGTTTATCCTTTTTGTTTCTTCTCTACCCTGTCTCAGAAATTTTTACAAGTTTTTAGTATAGAAGTCCTATACTTATTATTTTGCTAAATATATCCTTAAATGTTTTATATTTTTACATTATTTAAACAATATTATTTATAATTTTATTTTAAAATCTTTATTGGTGTATAGTTGATTTATAATGTTGTGTTAATTTCAGGTATATAGCAAAGTTAAATAGTTATACATCAGTTCATTTCAGTGGCTCAGTGGTGTCTGACTCTTTGCGACCATATGGACTGCAGCAAGCCAGGCTTCCCCGTCTATCAACAGGGCACCTACTAACTCGGGGAGTTCATCTTTTAGTGTCATATCTTTTTGTCTTTTCATACTGTTCACAGGGTTCTCAAGGCAAGAATACTGAATTGGTTTGTCATTCCCTTCTCCAGTGGGCCACATTTTGTCATAACTCTCCGCCATGACCCATCTGTCTTGGGTGGCCCTACACGACATGGCTCATAGTTTCATTGAGTTAGTCAAGGCTGTGATCCAAGTGATCAGTTTGGTTAGTTTCTGTGACTGTGGTTGCCATTCTGTCTGCCCCTGATGGATAAGGATAAGAGGCTTATGGAAGCTTCCTGATAGGTGGAACTGATTGTGATGAGTTACACATATGTCCACTCTTTTTAGATTCTTTTCCCATATAGGCCATTACAAAGTATTAAGTAGAGTTCCCTGTGCTATGCAGTAGGTCCTTATTATCTATTTTATATAAAGTTGTGTATATATGTCAATACCAATCTCCCAATCTATCTCTCCTCCATTATTTATAATGGTTTAATCAACTACCTGTAATTGGTGTTCATATTAAACATTTTTTTTTTAGTTATCTAATATCTGCATTCATTTGCTTAATCTTCAAGTTATCATGATAAGTAAAGTTGTAAGCCCTCTCTACTGTTTTATAGTTTACAGCCTAGAGGAGAGAACAGAGTTGATAAAAAAGTTTACACAGTAAGTGCAATAAAAGAGGAGGACCTTATTATTTAGGGTATCAGATCAGATCAGATCAGATCAGTCACTCAGTCATGTCCGACTCTTTGCGACCCCATGAATTGCAGCACGCCAGGCCTCCCTGTCCATCACCAACCCCCGGAGGTCACTCAGACTCACATCCATCAAGTCAGTGATGCCATCCAGCCATCTCATCCTCTGTCGTCCCCTTCTCCTCCTGCCCTCAATCCCTCCCAGCATCAGAGTCTTTTCCAATGAGTTAACTCTTTGCATGAGGTGGCCAAAATACTGGAGTTTCAGCTTTAGCATCATTCCTTCCAAAGAAATTCCAGGGCTGATCTCCTTCAGAATGGACTGGTTGGATCTCCTTGCAGTCCAAGGGACTCTCAAGAGTCTTCTCCAACACCACAGTTCAAAAGCATCAATTCTTCGGTGCTCAGCTTTCTTCACAGTCCAACTCTCACATCCATACATGACCACAGGAAAGACCATAGCCTTGACTAGGTGAACCTTTGTTGGTAAAGTAATGTCTCTGCTTTTGAATATGCTATCTAGGTTGGTCATAACTTTCCTTCCAAGGAGTAAGCGTCTTTTAATTTCATGGCTGCAGTCACCATCTGCAGTGATTTTGGAGCCCAGAAAAATAAAGTCTGACACTGTTTCCACTGTTTCTCCATCTATTTCCCATGTAGTGATGGGACCGGATGCCATGATCTTCGTTTTCTGAATGTTGAGCTTTAAGCCAACCTTTTCACTCTCCACTTTCACTTTCATTCAAGAGGCTTTTTCATTCCTCTTCACTTTCTGCCATAAGGGTGGTGTCATCTGCATATCTGAGGTTATTGATATTTCTCCCAGCAATCTTGATTCCAACTTGTGTTTCTTCCAGTCCAGTGTTTCTCATGATGTACTCTGCATAGAAGTTAAATAAACAGGGTGACAATATATAGTCTTGACGTACTCCTTTTCCTATTTGGAACCAGTCTGTTGTTCCATGACCAGTTCTAACTGTTGCTTCCTGACCTGCATACAGATTTCTCAAGAGGCAGATCAGGTGGTCTGGTATTCCCATCTCTTTCAGAATTTTCCACAGTTTATTGTGATCTACACAGTCAAAGGCTTTGGCATAGTCAATAAAGCAGAAATAGATGTTTTTCTGGAACTCTCTTGCTTTTTCCATGATCCAGTGGATGTTGGCAATTTGATCTCTGGTTCCTCTGCCTTTTCTAAAACCAGCTTGAGCATCAGGAAGTTCACGGTTCACATATTGCTGAAGCCTGGCTTGGAGAATTTTGAGTATTACTTTACTAGCGTGTGAGATGAGTGCAATTGTGTGGTAGTTTGAGCATTCTTTGGCATTGCCTTTCTTTGGGATTGGGATGAAAACTGACCTTTTCCAATCTTGTGGCCACTGCTGAGTTTTCCAGATTTGCTGGCATATTGAGTGTAGCACTTTCACAGCATCATCTTTCAGGGTATAGAATCAAGTAATTTGACCTTGTCAAGAGAATCTTTCCCAGTGAAAGTGCAAAGGAGTTGAAATCTAAAGGATGAGTAAGAACCGACTAGGTGAAGAAGGGAGGAGAGAACATAGTAAACAAAAGAAGGAATGTGAACAAAAACCTGTAGTGGGAGGAAGCACAGTGAGGATGTGGTATTGAAATATGGTGGTAGTTAGGAAAGAGCAAGGAGAAGTGTGATGTTAGATTTGGATCAAGAGATATCTTAAATGCCTCGATCAAGGTCTTGAAGCCATTTTGTCTTTGTCCTGAATGATTATAGGCAGGACTATAACATCATGGTTGTATTTTTGAAAGGTCATTGTGGCTACCATGTGGATGACAGTTTGGAGGGAAGTGATAGAACAGTTAAGTGCATATTACAACAGTCCAAGATGGTGGCTTGGAATAGGGTGGTGAATTAGAAATGGAGAGAAACAAATATATGTTCAGGAAATAATTCAGAGGAAACAGCTATCGTGAATTAGTGATGGATTGGATTAGATAGGTACTCCAGTACTTTTGCCCGGAAAATCCCATGGATGGAGGAGCCTGGTAGGAGGCAGTCCATGGGGTCGCAAAGAGTTGGACATGACTGCGTGACTTCATTTCACTTTGGATTAGATATGACTGATAATGGAAAGGGGAGGGGTGAAGGATGGTATCAATGTACCAAAGATATGGCAATAACAAGCACATACACGTACACCACACACACACATACACACAATGCATATTTAAGACAAGCAAGAGAAGATATAAAATAGCTTTTTGATAAGTGTGTTCAGAGCTCTGGAAAGAGGTCTGGGTAGTAGAGAAACATATATTGCCCAAAGAATTGTAGCTGTCAATTGTAGTCTTAAGATAATTTATCTAGGTAAAGATTATAGAATGAAAAAAGAGAGAGAATCATGTTCAATCTCCCTCTTTCTAATTCAAATACATTTTAGCTTTAAGGATGTTAAAGTTATCCTGTTATCTTGTTATTTTTTCCTTGAAATTTCCAGGTTGTCAGTTTTTCTCCTTTTGTTTTTTATGTTTTGTCTTATATTTGTAATGGTTTACTTATGGTGTTATACTTAAGCTGTTATTCATCTGTTGTTAGTTTTATCAAATTCTATAGAATAATAAGAAGATTGTTAAAGGATGACTTGTCAAAATGTGAATTCCTCGTGTGATACATAAAATTGACAAATAATGAGCATTTTCTGAACAAACCTTTGGGTGGGCATATTTACTTTGCAGGTGATCACTGGAAAGACAAAATGTGAATAGGCTAGGGAAGGAAAATTGAGAATGAAGTAGAAGAGATATGTCAAAGTATATAAATTCATAAAATATTAAAATTATCAATGAATGTGTCTTGTGGAAAATCAGCTTTTATTATTATTGTAATATCTAGTTATTTTTTGCCTATTTCTTTTTTTGAAAAATACTAGCACAATCTGAGACATCTCAATTCCAAATAGTAACTATTTTACTACTAAATGCAAAATATAAGAAGCAAGCTGAAAATATATAAATTATCTCTTCCCCTTTTAGATGCCATCTATTATTTTATTTATTCATAAAGCAATCCTTAATCTGGGAGCTGAGCCAGTAAATTGATTTCATTTTCATGACTTATAACAGCTTTTGGATAAGAACCATTGTTATAACTTAGTAAAATTGGGTAACTGTTTCCTGACAACCTAGAGAAAAAAAAATACGATTTCCTATAATAAAACACTGAACTACATCCAATTCAGAGAAATATGCTGAATTCATAAACAGAAAATTAAATCTTCTAATGTAAAATGAATATAGATATTATAGCCACTGGAATTGTTCTTAAATGTGGGCTGCTATTACTTATGCAAAGTGTCCGAGGAAGATGAATAGCCTATTGTTGAACCCAGTGAACAAAAAGCTTTGATTTCCAGCAGTGATTTTCATCAGGACTCATTATATGACTTAGAATAAGATACTTAAAAATTTTATGCTCCTATTTCATCATCAGTGAACTAGGAAGAAAAATATACTTCCTTTTTGTCCTTGAACTTTTGAAGTTGTAAAGAATAATAATGCTGCTGCTGCTGCTGCTAAGTCGCTTCAGTCGTGTCTGACTCTGTGCGACCCCATAGACGGCAGCCCACCAGGCTCTCCCATCCTTGAGATTCTCCAGGCAAGAACACTGGAGTGGGTTGCCATTTCCTTCTACAATGCATAAAAGTGAAAAGTGAAAGTGAAGTCACTCAGTCATGCTAGAGTATCCTACTAATATAAATGCAAAAACTTCATTATTTAAAAATTACTTAAATGCAAGAAACAGTTGGATAAATTAATCCTAAAATAAATTAGGAGTAGATAGGACTTAAATATTTTTAAATGCTGTACCTGTACCAAAATATATGTTTCATCTTTCCCAATGCAACATTTACACCCAGGTAATCTTTTAGAGGAGGACAGCATTTCAAATGTGAAGACAGAACATAGACATCAGATCCAACATCAGGAGGCTTTATTTAATGCTTACAAGTTGAAAGCTAATCTGACTGTGAAGTTGAGACACTAGAGAGGACATCTTGATTTATCTATGAGAAGGGACCTTCTATATGGAGACAGATAATTTCTTTATTTGGAATTGCTTTCCATTCTTATTCCATGATGACAAGGGAACATGTGTAACTCTCACAGCCCTTTACACATCTTAATGCTCAATAAACACCTCAGGAAGCCATTATGCCAAGTGAGATATGCACTTATTCGTTTAGTAGTTTTAAAAAGAAATAGAAACTGTCCTAGGTTCTATGGTATATAAAGACATACTAGCCACACCCAGGAGTTCAAGATCTGTTAAAGAAGAAGGACATACAAAAAAAGTATAATAATTTACTAACTAGATGGGACATTAATGTTGATATAATCATTTGAATATATCAATATATATTTGAATAATGTGATATTTGTGAATAAAGTCATTTTAGAGGGATCTAAAAGTACTGTAAGACTAAAAATTATTTTGAAATACTTTTAGAATAATTTCGTTACTATGTATTCTCTTACAGAAGATTTTACTACACCATTCTTGGGCCAAAATTGTTGTTGGGCTTTTTCATTAATGTTTTTAGAAGACAGTTTACTGACTTTTACACTTGAAAACAATCACATTTACATGTGAAAAAAATATTATCACCAATGCAAAAAATTTTCAAGAAAGAGTATCCAAAGTGGGTTGAGAAAAGTGGAGTAGACTTACCCACTCTGCCCCTGCATCCAAAATTCGGACACACTAACATAGACCAGGAGTCTAATTTTATCTATTTCATTCATCTTTTTGTTCACCTGATAAATGTTTATTTTTTTAAGTTTACTTATTTATTTATTTTGTCTGTTTTGGGTCTCTGTGCATGGGCTTTCTCTAGTTACCCAGAGTGGTCACCACTCTTCGTTGCCATGTGTGGGCTTCTCATTGTGGTGGTTCTCCTGTTGCAGAGCACAGCCTCTAGGTGCGTGGGCTTCAGCAGTAGCTGTTTGCAACTACCCTGGAGCGTGCTGGCTCAGTAGCTGTGGTGAACAGGCTTAGTTACCCCATGGCATGTGGGATCTTCCTGGAACAAGAATCAGACACATCACTCCTGCATTGGCAGGTGGATTCTTAGCCACTAGACCACCAGAAATCCCCTGGTTAATGTTTGTTGTTGTTGAGTCTCTCAGTCATGTCTGATTCTTTGCAGTTCCATGGACTGCAGCACGTCAGGTTTCCTGGTTCTTCACCATCTCTGAGAGTTTGCTCAAGTTCATGTTCCTTGAGTCGGTGATGCCATCCAACCATCTTGTCCTCTGTCACCCCCTTCTCCTCCTGCCTTCTATCTTTCCCAGTATCAGGGTCTTTTCCAATGAGTCGGCCCTTGCATCACGTGGCCAAAGTATTGGAATTTCAGCTTCAGCCCCAGCCCCAGTCCTTCCACTGAATATTCAGAGTTGATTTCCTTTAGGATTGACTCATTTGATCTCCTTGCAGTCCAAGGGACTCTCAACGGTTTATCCAACACCAGTTCAAAGGCATCAGTCCTTTGATGCTCAGTCTTCTTTATGGTCCAACTCTCACATCCATACATGACTACTGGAAAACCCATAGCTTTGACTCTACAGACCTTTGGTGGCAAAGTGATACCTCTGCTTTTTGATACACTGTCTAGATTTATCATAGCTTTTCTTCCAAGGAGCAAGCATTTTTAATTTCATGGCTGCAGTCAGCATCTGCAGTGATTTTGGAGCCCAGGAAAGTAAAGTCTGTCACTGTTTCCATTGTTTCCCCATCTATTTGCCATGAAGTGATGGGACTGGATACCATGATCTTTTTTTTTTTTTCAGTGTTGAGTTTTAAGCCAGCTTTTTCACTCTCCTCTCTTACCTTCATCAAGAGGCTTTCTAGTTCCTCTTCATTTTCTACCATTAGGGTGGTGTCATCTGTATATCTGAGGTTATTGATATTTCTCCTGGCAATCTTGATTACAGCTTGTGCTTCATCCAGCCCTACATGTCACATGATGTACTCTGCATATAAGTTAAATAAGCAGGGTGACAATATACAGCCTTGATGTACTCTTTCTCAATTTTGAACAAGTCCCTTGTTCCATGTCCGGTTCTAACTGTTGCTTCTTGACTTGTACACAGGTTTCTCAGGAGGCAGGTAAGGTGGCCTGGTATTCCCATGTCTTTAAGAATTTTCCAGTTTGTTGTGATAAGCACAGTCAAAGGCTTTGACATAGTCAATGAAGCAGAAGTAGATGCATTTCTAGAATTCTCTTGCTTTGTCTATGATCCAACATTTTTTAAGTGCCTAAGATATGAAAGTAAGGGCTTCCTCAATGGCTCACCAGCTAAAGAATCTACCTGTAATGCAGGAGACACAGATTCAATCTCTGGGTCATAAGGATCCCCTGGTGGAGGGTTTGGCAATCCCCTCCAGTATTCTTGCTGGGGAAATCCCATGGACAGAGGAGCTTGGCAGTTCATGGGGTTCCAAAGTGCTGGATACAACTGAAGAGGCTGAGCACATACATATGAAGGTAATGCACGGAACATAAACTTGGCTGTGCTAAATAAAACTGATTCTTCTGTTACAAAAAATAATATGACAGGAAGAGAGTCCTGAGACAGAAATGGGACTTCCTACTTCTTCTTAAATTAAAGACAGCAGGGCCCAGGGTACTAATCCAATCTGAGTTGCCACCTCAATTGCAGAAATGTTGGAAAAGAAGGCAGGGAATGGGAAAATCTTTTCTCTGCAAGGACCCTTGCTCCAGTATGTTTTCTGGTGAGGGGAATTAATAAAGGTGAGCTCAGAAAGGGAAATGAACTGGGGGGATCTGGTCTTGCCTTTAGGCTTAGAACTGACCCGGATTAGTAAAATATAGTACATAAAAATATGGAAAATGCACAGTGAAATGAATGATTGAAAAGGGAAATAAATGGAAAAAGTATAAACTATTACCATGTAATAAACACATCATAAAATAAAACGTATAATATCTGAGAGTAGAAAAGTAATATTTGTTCTCATGTAAAATAATAGATTAAAATTTAGTGGTCAGATAAAAAATGTCAAAGAAATGTGAGTTGAAAAATCTACTTAAATTGGAATAATTGAGGCATCAAAGCAATATTTTTATCTGAGCTGGGCCTAGAAAATCTAGTTGTTTCATTCAGAATTTAACAAATATTTTCTAAAAATCTAGTATCTGGTAGCAGTAATACTCTTGGACTCACTTGTAAATGGAAAATTGAATTGAATGACATTTCTTTTTTCATCTGAATCACTCACCACACGCTCTATTTCTGTGGGTAAAGAGGTAAGCTTTGTTAGGTAGCAGGAATAGAAGAAAGTTCTGCGAGGCAGAATAATGGATCCTCCAAGATATCCATGAGCTAATCCATGGATTTTGCAGATGTGATAGTTAAGATTTTGAGATGTGGAAATGAGCTGGATTTTGCAAGTGCACTCAATCTGATTACGAGTGTACGTGGTAAGTCACTTCAGATCAGATCAGATCAGTTGCTCAGTCGTGTCCGACTCTGTGCGACCCCATGAACTGCAGCACGCCAGGCCTCCCTATCCATCACCAGCTCTCGGAGGTCATTCAGACTCACATTCATCGAGTCAGTGATACCATCCAGCCATCTCATCCTCTGTTGTCCCCTTCTCCTTCTGCCCTCAATCCCTCCCAGCATCAGAGTCTTCTCCAATGAGTCAACTCTTCGCATGAGGTGGCCAAAGTACTGGAGTTTCAGCTTTAGCATCATTCCTTCCAAAGAAATCCCAGGGCTGATCTCCTTCAGAATGGACTGGTTGGATCTCCTTGCAGTCCAAGGGACTCTCAAGAGTCTTCTCCAACACCACAGTTCAAAAGCATCAATTCGTTGGCACTCAGCCTTCTTCACAGTCCAGCTCTCACATCCATACATGACCACAGGAAAGACCATAGCCTTGACTAGGCGAACCTTTGTTGGCAAAGTCATGTCTCTCCTTTTGAATATGCTATCTAGGTTGGTCAAAACTTTCCTCCCAAGGAGTAAGCGTCTTTTAATTTCATGGCTGCAGTCACCATCTGCAGTGATTTTGGAGCCCAGAAAAATAAAGTCTGACACTGTTTCCACTGTTTCTCTATTTCCCATGTAGTGATGGGACTAGATGCCATGATCTTCGTTTTCTGAATGTTGAGCTTTAAGCCAACCTTTTCACTATCCACTTTCACTTTCATCAAGAGGCTTTTTAGTTCCTCTTCACTTTCTGCCATAAGGGTGGTATCATCTGCATATCTGAGGTTATTGATATTTCTCCTGGCAATCTTGATTCCAGCTTCTGTTTCCTCCAGTCCAGCATTTCTCATGATGTACTCTGCATATAAGTTAAATAAACATGGTGACAATATACAGCCTTGACGTACTCCTTTTCCTGTTTGGAACCAGTCAGTTGTTTCATGACCAGTTCTAACTGTTGCTTCCTGGCCTGCATACAAATTTCTCAAGAGGCAGATCAGGTGGTCTGGTAGTCCCATCTCTTTCAGAATTTTCCACAGTTTATTGTGATCTACACAGTCAAAGGCTTTGGCATAGTCAATAAAGCAGAAATAGATGTTTTTCTGGAACTCTCTTGCTTTTTCCATGATCCAGCGGATGTTGGCAATTTGATCTCTGGTTCCTCTGCCTTTTCTAAAACCAGCTTGAACATCAGGAAGTTCACGGTTCACATATTGCTGAAGCCTGGCTTGGAGAATTTTGAGCATTACTTTACTAGCGTGTGAGATGAGTGCAATTGTGCGGTAGTTTGAGCACTCTTTGGCATTGCCTTTCTTTGGGATTGGGATGAAAACTGACCTTTTCCAATCTTGTGGCCACTGCTGAGTTTTCCAAATTTGCTGGCATATTGAGTGCAGCACTTTCACAGCATCATCTTTCAGGATTTGGAATAGCTCCACTGGAATTCCATCACCTCCACTAGCTTTGTTCCTAGTGATGCTTTCTAAGGCCCACTTGACTTCACATTCTAGGATGTCTGGCTCTAGGTCTGTGATCACACCATCATGATTATCTGGGTCGTGAAGCTGTTTTTTGTACAGTTCTTCTGTGTATTCTTGCCACCTCTTCTTAATATTTTCTGCTTCCGTTAGGTCCATTCCATTTCTGTCCTTTATCGAGCCCATTTTTGCATGAAATGTTCCTTTGGTATCTCTGATTTTCTTGAATAGATCCTTAGTCTTTCCCATTCTGTTGTTTTCCTCTATTTCTTTGCATTGATCGCTGAGGAAGGCTGTCTTATCTCTTCTTGCTATTCTTTGGAACTCTGCATTCAGATGTTTATATCTTTCCTTTTCTCCTTTGCTTTTCGCTTCTCTTCTTTTTCGCAGCTATTTGCAAGGCCTCCCCAGACAGACATTTTGCTTTTTTGCATTTCTTTTCCATGGGGATGGTCTTGATCCCTGTCTCCTGTACAATGTCACGAACCTCATTCCATAGTTCATCAGGCACTCTGTCTATCAGATCTAGGCCCTTAAATCTATTTCTCACTTCCACTGTATAATCATAAGGGATTTGATTTAGGTCATACCTGAATGGTCTAGTGGTTTTCCCTACTTTCTTCCATTTCAGTCTGAATTTGGCAATAAGGAGTTCATGGTCCGAGCCACAGTCAGCTCCTGGTCTTGTTTTTGCTTATTGTATAGAGCTTCTCCATCTTTGGCTGCAAAGAATATAATTGATCTGATGTTGGTGTTGACCATCTGGTGATGTCCATGTATAGAGTCTTCTCTTGTGTTGTTGGAAGAGGGTATTTGCTATGACCAGTGCATTTTCTTGGCAAAACTCTATTAGTCTTTGCCCTGCTTCATTCCGTATTCCAAGGCCCAATTTGCCTGTTACTCCAGGTGTTTCTTGACTTCCTACTTTTGCATTCCAGTCCCCTATAATGAAAAGGACATCTTTTTTGGGTGTTAGTTCTAAAAGTTCTTGTAGGTCTTCATAGAACCGTTCAACTTCAGCTTCTTCAGGGTTACTGGTTGGGGCATAGATTTGGATTACTGTGACATTGAATGGTTTGCCTTGGAAATGAACAGAGATCATTCTGTCGTTTTTGAGATTGCATCCAAGTACTGCATTTCGGACTCTTTTGTTGACCATGATGGCCACTCCATTTCTTCTGAGGGATTCCTGCCCACAGTAGTAGATATAATGGTCCTCTGAGTTAAATTCACCCATTCCAGTCCATTTGAGTTCGCTAATTCCTAGAATGTCAACATTCACTCTTGCCATCTCTTGTTTGACCACTTCCAATTTGCCTTGATTCGTGGACCTGACATTCCAGGTTCCTATGCAATATTGTTCTTTACAGCATCGGACTTTGCTTCTATCACCAGACACATCTACAGCTGGGTATTCTTTCTGCTTTGGTTCCATCCCTTCATTCTTTCTGGAGTTATTTCTCCACTGATCTCCAGTAGCAGATTGGTCCCCTACCGACCTGGGGAATTTCTCTTTCAGTATCCTATCATTTTGCCTTTTCATACTGTTCATTGTGTTCTCAAGGCAAGAATACTGAAGTGGTTTGCCAATCCCTTCTCCAGCGGACCACACCCTGTCAGATCTCTCCAGCATGACCCGCCCATTCTGGGTTGCCCCACGGCATGGCTTAATTTCATTGAGTTAGACAAGGCTGTGGTCCTGGTGTGATTAGATTGACTAGTTTTCTGTGAGTATGGTTTCAGTGTATTTGCCCTCTGATGCCCTCTTGCAAGACCTACCATCTTACTTGGGTTTCTCTTACCTTTCACCCATGTCTAATTCTTGATCCCATGGACTATAGCCTGCCAGACTTCTCTGACCATGGGATTCTTCAGGCAAGAATCCTGGAGTGGTTTGCCATTTCCTTCTCCAATAGGTCTTCCCGACCCAGGGATTGAACCTATGCTTCTCTGTGTCTCCTGCATTGACAGGTGGGTTCTTTACCACAGTGCTACCTGGGAAGCCCCAATCTGATTACTGGGTCCTTCAAATTGAAGAAGCCACCTTAGTGTTGTGAGAACGAGTTAAGACTATAGAAGGATAGTTAGAATGTTGTAACACGCGGGCTTTGGAGACAATAGAATGCTACAAGCCAAGGAAGTTGGGTGACCTCCAGAAAATTCAAGAGGACACAACCCTGATGACACCTTGATTTTAACCCTGTGAGACTTATATTGCATTTCTAACCTACATTTCTAAACTAAGATGAGAGATCTTTGTTTTTTAAGCCACTAAATTTGTGGTAATTTGTTGTATTAGCAATAAGAAACCAATGTAAAAGTGTTCATGTAAAGGTCACAATAGGTACGTGATGCACACCAAGAAAAATAGGAAGCGCTGTTAATGAACAGAGGTAAGAAATTGTAAGAAATTTGGCTGAGGTGTAGAGTATCTATAGAGAAATAATAGAAGATGACTCAGTACACATGGGTTAATTTGGGTTATTGAGGGCCTTGAAATTTAGGCAAAAAAGTTTTATTATTTTTTATATGATATTAAATAATAATTTATAAAAAGTTGTTGAGCTATATATAAGTTGACTTAGGATAAAAAGGCAAAGTAGTTATTAATATTTCTGCTCTTCACTTGTCAAGAAATCAATAACATATAAATCATAAAAATTAAATATAAAAACTCATAGTATGCATATTTCAAGAACTATATTCTGATTATTTCACAAGAGCTTAAATCCTCTTTATAATTTTTAAAATACAATCAACACTAGTAAAGTGTCATTATTTAAATAAAATTATGACTGTATGTATATATAACCTACATGATTCCTTGAATATCAACAGTATAGTGAAACACAAACTCGTTAATTAATAGTCCTTAGTTTGCTGGCATATGGCAACTTATAGATATTTTCATTTAATTTTTAAAAAACTGCTTTTTAGGGACTACCTTTAGAAACAAAGATACTTTTTGCAGAAAATTTTATTCAGAACAAGTTTTAACGTTGCTGTAATGGGAATAAATGATTGGATACATTCTTTTTGGGAGAAAGATATGTTTATTAGGATTGTCAAAGTCCAAATGAAGAGTTCATGAAATGCTCAAATCCTGCTGCTGTATTACAAAAAAATACTCAAATGCAAAGTCTGTGTGGACAGTTGTAGCCTCTTGTCACTTTTAAGAAGGAGCTAACCAGTTGAGCGTCACAATAGAGTAGTATATTTAAATGGATTTTTATTATGAAAAAAAGTCAACAGGGAGAAAAGGAAGAAGACAAGCTGGGGGGCAGAGAAGAGAGGAATGGGGTGAAAACAGAGTTTCTAAGGATGCTATTTTTTTTAAGTATAAAATCAACCTAAGAAGTTCTAATTTATAGGTAAGCAAGCTCTTGTTAAGGGCTGAGGTAATTTTGGGCTTCTGAAAAATGCTTGAGAGCAACTGTCTTCCTCTGCTTTGGAAGGAAAGGGAATCTGCTGTGTTTCACCAATCATTCTTTGGAAAATTCCTAATATCATACACGATCCCATTACAAATTGATACAAAATGGGTTAAATAGAAATTTAGTAAGCTGCTTCAAACCCATAATCCAGTGATTTACTGCTTAAAAGACATGCATTTGAAAATTTGTTTTAATTTGACTTAAAAAAAAACTAAACAGTGTTATTCAATCTCACATTCACCAGACCAATAAACATTGAAAAAATTCTGATAATATCATTTGCTGGTAAGGATAAGGAATAAAGGGAACTCTTTTATGTTGGTGGGCTTCCCTGGTAGCTCAGAGGTTAAAGCATCTGCCTGCAATGTGGGAGAGCTGAGTTCGATCCGTGGGTTGGGAAGATCCCCTGGAGAAGGAAATGGCAACCCACTCCAGTATTCTTGCCTGGAAAACCCCATGGACAGAGGAGCCTGGTGGGCTATACTCCATGGGGTAGCAAAGAGTTGGACACGACTGAGCGACTTCACTTTTTATGTTGGTAGTGGTTGCATAAATTGATATACCAAGTTTTGAGAACAATTTGGCAGTATCGTTAGGTTGATCAGGATCCAACATTCCATTGCTAAGTGCTGTATTTACTTCAGAAAAACTCTTGCATATGTGCACAAGAAAATATGCACAAGGATATTCAATGCAACACTGTTTATAGAAAAAAGCTAAAAACAACCTAAATAGCCATTATTATAAGTGGGTAAAATTATATACAGCAGTCACAATGAATAACAAAAATGAATATAAAAATGTTGAAAGAAAAAGAAAACTCTTAAGAATTCTGTTATATCTGTTATTTAAAAATTTGAAACATAAAAATAATATAGGTTGTGTGTAGACATAAACATGTATGTTATATATTTGTGTGTAAAAGGATACGGAAACATGGATAGAAAGGATACATCTCAATTTGAATGGTGATTACAGCCAGGATGCAAGGGGGATGGATGGCATAGGGAATCAATTAGGCTGCCCCAAAAGGACTTTGATCAAGATTTTGCTCTTTTGTTTCTTTTCACAATTCCAAAGAAAATGTGATAATATGTTTATTAAATCTGGGATGTGGGTACAATGTGTTTGTGAGATGACCCTTCTGTACTTTTCTGTATTTTCTAATATAAACCCATTTTTTAAAAGACCACATTTAATTATTTTACTATATATACTAATTATCTCATGTATAATCTGGTATGGTTCTAATTTGAGTTGTTTTCTGTGGTTCTGTTAATCCTACTTCAGCCTCAGATCATAGAGTTTTCACTTCAGTCAGCAGGCATTTGATGATCCACTTGCAAAGTTATTTCTTGAAAATGTTCAAAATATCTACAGAGTTGTACTCTGCATAGTTTCTATTAATTTTTTAAGATGAAGTTGAATGCCCCAAATATGATTCATTAAGCACAAACTCTGAGAAAATAAGGTCACTGTTAAAAAATATAACTTTATTCTGAACTGGCTAGTATAATTGATGGAGATAAATATGTGTCATTTCTGAGAAAAAGACTAGCTTATCATTAGCAACATTTTGCTTATTGATACCAAGAGATTATAATGGAGGTCACATTGTTCCCTCATCTTCACCCTTTGAACAGCCTTGACCCTTAGCTTATTTAATTACCGTCTTTCACAATAAATCATCAATCCACCATGGACAGCCATTTAGAAAGCAATAATAATAATAGTTAACATTTAAAGAGCTTTTATTATTTGCAGCACTGTAATCAGCACTTTACATGGATTATCTCACATCATTTTAAATCTGTGAGGAAGAAGCTATTATTACTTACCTTTTATAGATGCAGGAACTGACGCTTGGGCCAATGAAATCGCAAAGAAAATAAAAACTAGGCAAATTACACCGTAGTCCTAAATTGTAAGCAAAATATATTTCTTTTGAGTTTGGTAAATGTCTTAGCAGAGAAAGTCTATATTTTGACTGGCAAACAAAAATCTGGAAAGAAAGAAAAAATGATGCTTTGCTGGTAGAAGAAAAAGGATATGTGGGAGGAGCAGAGAAACACGTGCAGACATCCAAAGAAAAGAAAAAAGCAGGTTCTGTTCTTCCCATAATATTGGGAGACAAGCCCCACAAGCTTGATTTCTTTCTTTTCTTTGTTTTCTATATAGCTGTGAGTTCCTGTGGAAGAAATCAAATCCTAAACAGCCAGAAGCAAGACAGCAATTACAGAAGGAAAATGGTGAATAGGATGAGGTTTAGGATGTGCATGGCTTCTGTAAGAGGTCATCTTGAGAAAGATCCGAATGGCTGCTGTTCAGGAAGCGGGTGGGATTGGTAGTGGGTGGAGGCAGCACAGGCACACAGTGGAATCCTGCGAAAGTTAGATAACTAAACACCAAGAAAAATGCTGCAAGAGTCTTCTGTGCCAGGCAAGGCATGGGAAAGGATTTTGGATGAAGAGAGCCTATTTCAAAGACTGAGGTAACTTGGAAAGTCTCAATATTCACATGAAGCTTAAGTGTTTATTTTGCATAAATATTAGAGCAGTATAGTTCAGTGGAAATTCACCTCTTGCTTAGGCCCAGTTGGAACAGGTTTACATGAAAAAGTAACTTTTTGTGTTAAGCTCTGGTTTGTTTATACTCATCTTCCTTCAACCTTCTCTTTCTTTGTCTCAGATTTCCCTCCTCTTTCCATTCACTCTTCTTTCTCTTTCTTTCCATCCACTCTTCTTTCTCTCTCTTTCCAGAAATTTGACTTTGTTTACAATCTGTTATCAAACACAACTTTGTCATTCTGTCTGGTCTGCTCCTTGTACTGAGTTAGTATTTTTTGCTCATAACTTTAAAATTGATGTCTTTTCCACATTTAGCTCATTCCCTGTTTGCTTTCTTTGTTCACGCTTCACCTGCATGCTTTCATCTACTCTTTTTGACTTGCGTCTTGTCCTTCCCACTCTGCTTCCTGTCCCACAAGACAGATCTCTATATGGGCAGAATATCAAAAGGTGGTTTTACCCTCCCTCTAACCATCACCTTCTGTTGACTCTGCCTCTCAACCACAGGTTAGAGCTACTGTTGAAGCAGCTCATCCTGCAGGATCTTCCCTTTGGCTTTCAGGAGCCACACAGTCTTTCTCAGGTTAAGCTTAGGAATAGTAATAGCTCAAGTTTTTTCTAGCCCAGACTCTGGTGATATCGCCTATGATTTCTTTATTCCCTGCCCACACCTTGACAAGTAATTCATTTATTAGATAGAGCCTCTTCCAAGTATCCAAATTTAAATGTGTCATCTATTTCTTGTTGAAGCTTTGTATTTTATACTATCCTGATTGAATTGGTCCTAGGCACTCATTTATCTATCTTGTATATTTTAATCTATGTTCCATTAGGACAATGGTGGTGGGTTAGTCGCTAAGTTGTGTCCAAGTCTTGTGACCCTATAGACTGTAGCCTGCCAGGCTCCTCTGTCCATGGAATTCTCCAAGCAAGAGTACCTAAGTGTGTTGCCATTCCCTTCTCCAGGAGATTTTCCTGACCTAGGAATCGAACACGGATCTGGTGCTTTGCAGGCATATTCTTTACTGACTGAGCTATGAGGGAAGCCCTATATTCCATTAGGAAGCTTGTAGAAAAAGAAGATCCCCTGGAGAAGAAATTGGCAACCCACTCCAGTATTCTTGCCTGGAGAATCCCATGGACAGAGGAGCCTGGCAGGCTACAGTCCATAGGGTTGCAAAGAGTTGGACATGATGTGACTTTGCATGCACGCACAGAGTAAGAAATATTTCAAGACTGAAAGTCTAAAGTCTGGCGTCAGCTTTGTCATCTACTACCCATGTTATGGTAAGTAGATCACTTATTTTCCCCTGAACCTCATGTTTTTTTTTTTTTTTTTTTTTCATTTGTAAAATGAGGAGGGTTATATTAGTTGATTTCTAAGATTATCTTCTGGATTTAAGATTCTGCAATTTCATGAAAAAGCAATGTATAATATTTTAATTCCAGTAATTGCTCAACATTTGTCTATGCTTTATTCTGACTTTGTATGTATTCTGACTTTTTAAGAAAAAATTGGTACCTTTTATATGTAAAAACTTAAAATATAAGAAAATAAACCTGAATGACTTTAAGATACAAAAATGCTAATATACATATAAAAATACAAAATAAATGGATATCATTATTATGTAGCTTTGAATTTGAAATGTAAACAGTAAAATTCTATTCAAAACTAGAAGCAGAAGAAGAAAGTTAAGTGCCTATAGTTATTAAACGCACATTGATTATATATACTTTGAAGGTTTAGATTCAGTGAATACAATTTACTTATATTTTCAGGCATGGGATATGGAAAGAGCAGTTGCTTTCAATGTTATCTATAAAAGGTTTCACTGTCAATTGAACTTTTCCATTTCATTTTTCTCTTATCTCTTTAGAAGTGAAGAGGTAATTTTTTGAAACATATAACATTCTAAATGGGGGCAAGAGGCATTTTACATTGAATGTTCAAATCTTGGAATATTTTGTCTGTATTTTAGCTGAAGGATATAACGTTGAGTAATTTTAAGATGAGTTTTTTTGACCATTGTTTCATTGGACTTGAAATTAAAATACCAAACTATAATGTGATACTAATATTTCCAAATAACGCTGTGCATTTTCCTTTAGCTAGGTGTTTTCTTTCAAAGAAGTCAAACAAATACACCTGTGCTATTAAAATTCTCTATTTTTGAGAGCCCTTGAAAAAAAAACTTTACGTAGTGTTTAATATTTAAATTCTATACTGGAGGCAGACCCATGCCGCCATGCAATTGGCTACAGAATTCAGTTTCTGTCACGGAATTCGCCCTGTGGAGATCACTGAGCAGCTCCGCTCTCATGTGGCTGACAGCGAGGCGAGGGGGAGTATTGCATTTGCTTTGCTTTGGCTCTGGCTTAGGAAAATTGCTCAGGCAATTGCTCTTTGTAGCATGTAATGCTGTTAGTTCCTATCCCACTGCTAACAGCCTTCCACCCCCAAGTAGACCACAGAGCAGATGGAAGAAAGGAAAACTACTACTTCTACTAACCATATTGGCCCAGGTATCAATAGCAGTAGCCTTCCAATCCTGCCTCTTCAGACTCTGTATGGATTTGAGGCGCCAGCATGGAATCATTTACTCAGTGCCGAGCCAGGTAATCCCCAGCACTGTGCCAGCATTCTTTTCCTAGTTTAAATAGATTGTAAGTTTCAGAAAGAAATAAAGTGAAAACTTCAGAAAAGGTAGGAAAAGGAAGGGAGAGATTCTGAACACATATTTATGTATTTCTTGAGACATTTAGTACGCTGAATGTGTGAACATGCATATTTTACATTTTAAGGACTGATACCAAACAAGATTGTGCTCCTAGATTCAAGCCAACAAAACGAGGAACTGATGTTGATATTTGATCAGCTGCTTGGTGGCATATATAGTGTTGATAATAGTGTCTGCCCATTTTTGGCCTCTCAGTCATTGCATTTGATGGCAGTCAGTATGTCATGTCACCCATAGTACAGGTGGCCGTGCAGGTGGCCGTGCCGGCTGAGAACTTGTACTTTAGGTTTATTGCTTAGGGCTTCTTTCACAAAGAAAGCTTTATTTACTGTAAAGGTGATATCCTTTGGAAGAGATTCAGGGAAATACCATGGAATGAATTTATTTTTATATGTAATGGATTAATTTTCACATATACATTAAAGCAGTACATTTAGTAGGACAGAATGAGAAAGCAATTCATTCCCAATACTAAATTCACTTCTTAATGGGCACATTGCTCACAGATAAGAAATAGAAAAAAGGGAACAGTCAGTCTTCAAATGTCATGTTTACTTCTATAGCTTTCACATAGATAATAGGGTGAGAGAGATGTGAATTTTTCCTTAATGAATTGTAGACAATAAATGGAGGTTTATTTATTTTTATCTGATAATGCTCATTTCGCTTCTAATGGTTTGTTTCCTTGAACTCAGTAATGAAGTTCAGTTTCCTTGTCTATCAAGCCAGCTTGTTTTTTTCCCCTCAGACTTGACTTTGTGGAAATATAAATCTCTCAAGACTTTGTGAAAATAGAGAAAAAAAGAAAGGTAAAGACTTCCCTACTAAATCAGTTGAATAATCTTAGGTGAATGGTATAATTAAATAAAATTTAAATTTGCCTTGATAATTCAGGATTGAGCCAGTACTTGAACATGCCCTCAAAACTGTTATTCACATAAAGGAAAGCACCTGTTACTTTATTTTAAATGAAATAATGTGAAAGTGTTAGTCACATAGTCGTGTCCAATTCTTTGCGATCACATTGACTGTAGCCTACTAGGCTCCTCTGTCCATAGAATTCTCCAGGCAAGAATACTGGAGTGGGTAACCATTCCCTTCTCTAGGGGAACTTCCCAACCCGTGGACTGAAGCCAGGTCTCCTGCATTGCTGGCAGATTCTTTACCATCTGAGCCACAAAGCACTCTATTAAACTGTCGCATACAGGGGAGACAGTTAAAATTCTCATCTTCCAAAATGTGTATGTTCAAGGTTGACCATTGTAAGAGTGGCTACTGTGATCTGAGAACTGCTCCAATCCCATATTAAACACCACTATTCTGTTTTGAAATCAGGCCAAACTATTTATCTCAAAGATCAGAGCACATAACAAGTTAACTGGAGGGACTCCCTTTTGTTTTAATGTTTTGGTGGATTCATTATCAGAACTGGTTTTCTTTAGCAAACATATAAATTTATCATAACTTCAGACCCCTAAAAGTGATTCAGAATAAATCAGCCATGACCATTACTGCCAACTGAGACCATTGGAAAGGGGCCCTGAAATAGTGTAATTAGTTGCCATTACGTGGCTGCAAGCCTGCAATTTTCCTACTGACTCTGACCCACTGCCTTGCTTAAGTAAGTATTTGCACGCAAACTCATGATAATTGATCCCCTTCTGTGTCAAGTGTCTTCATAACTTTAAAAATTAAAGATGCAGAGTGTCTCAAGTGGTTTGGGTAGGCAATTTTATTCCAATTTTATTATCACAATGGGTCCATAATATGCATGGAGTGTCCTTTCTGATTAACCATGCCTCAGCAGTTATCCACTTTATTTCCATATTTGCCTGTCTTTCCCTCCTCTGTTCCTCCTTTTCTTCCACTCTAGGCTTCCCCTCATTTTCTGAGAAAATGGAAGAGGCTGCTTGCAGAAATTAACTAGCTATTCCAGTTAACTGTCCAGAATCAAGATTGGCTAAGGCAAGGTGGTGTTCCCTGCCAAATAGCTGCCTCTAATACACATGAAAATGATTTATTTCTATCACTTCTGAGACTAGGGTGGCAGTGGGGTGGCCTCAGTGGCCAGTTACAAATGAAAACTTTTCTCTAATTATTGGAATGTATTTTAAAATTCTCTCTGGACCAAATTTATGGAAAGTGAGTGTTTTGTATTCATCTCAGCCTATCAATGGTGATGCTATCAGCTAGGAATGCCTGGGGTGCTCGCCTGAGCTGGCACTATTTGTGGTGAGCCCCCCACAGACAGTCCTCTGTCTAAAGTTGGCGCTGTGGCTGGTCTGGGCCTTGTAATAGACACTCCTCAGCAACAAACATCAAGAAACTTGGAAAGGTTTTCTTAATTCACACACGTGTCCTGGAGGGTACATGGCACTCCTGGGTCCACACAGATAGAGAGCTTGCAGATCTGGAGCTCTGCCTTTTTTGGGACCAAGGGTAGAGTTCCTCAGATTTCTTCAGTTTACTCTTTGATAAATTTAAGACGGAAGAGCTGGAATTAAAGTGCTGAAAGAAAAAAACAAGGTCATTCAAATGGTCAATTTTCTGGGTCACCTGAGGGGAGCTTCCTGGGTGGGGCAGCCCGACTACTTATCTCTTTGTGTAGCTGGCAGTATGTTTATTTAAGATGGATGTCTTTGAAGTAGATGCCCTGGCAATCAAAAGCTTACTGTCAGACACTTATATCACAATCAAAAAAGTTAATTTTCAGACACTTACCCTACAGTGAAGCAAATAGGAAAAAAAAATTAGCTTATTTAACAGACTGTGAAGTGAAAAAAAATTATTTTAAAACAAATTGTAGCACACGTGATCAATATTATACACAAGTTGAATACAAATAAGGAGTAGTTGATTAGAGGATCATTTTAATTTTTTCTTTCAGGTTCTTTTTTCATATTTCTATTTTTGTTTCATTTCCTAGTAAAGACTGCTATCATGTCTTTAACTGTATATAAGGATGTATATTTTTCATTTTATTGGTCACTAATAAAATGAAACAGTAAAAACTCAAATCATCCTTTACTATAGGAACAGTTTTAAAATCAATGATAATATCTAACTTCCCTAACAATGCATCAGGGTGAAGTGTTTTTAGCTGCCCTCAGGTCATTATCTGAACTTGAATTGGGACCATTCTGTGTCAGAAGAGGACTTTTTACTGAACAGTAGTTGAGAAACCCTATCTGGACTAAGTCAATAAATCAAACTCCAAAGTCTTCAATGGAAAAAATCCAAATTTCATCACAAAATGACTTAAAACATTTAGGCATTCATTTTATTTCATAGGCAAATGTGGCTCACTGATATGAAAAAGAAGGCTCTGTGAATCAAATCATGAAAATTGCACTGGGGCAATAACTTTAATCAAATTCTAAAGTTTAGAATATCCTAAAGATGACTTCCAAAGGATATTAGGAATTAGAGACATTATCTTGCCAACAAAGGTCCGTCTAGTCAAGGCTATGGTTTTGCCAGTAGTCATGTGTGGATATGAGAGCTTGACCATAAAGAAAGTTGAGCACCAAAGAATTGACGCTTTTGAACTCTGGTGTTGGAGAAGACTCTTGAGAGTCCCTTGGACTGAAAGGAGATCCAATCAGTCAATCCTAAAGGAAATCAATCCTGAATATTCATTGGAAGGACTGAACCTGAAACTCCAATGCTTTGGCCACCTGATGTGAAGAACTGACTCATCGGAAAAGACCCTGATGCTGGGCAAGATTGAAGGCAGGAGGAAAAGGGGACAACAGAGGATGAGATGGTTGAATGGCATCACCGACTCAATGGACATGAGTTTGAGCAGCCTCTAGGAGTTGGTGATGGACAGGGAAGCCTGCTGTGCTGCAGTCCATGGGGCCGCAAAGAGTTAGATATGACTGAGTGACTGAACTGAACTGAACTGAACCGAAGACGACCTGCTGCTGCTGCTAAGTCGCTTCAGTCATGTCCGACTCTGTGCGACCCCATAGACGGAAGCTCACCAGGCTCCCCCGTCCCTGGGATTCTCCAGGCAAGAATACTGGAGTGGGTTGCCATCTCCTTCTCCAATGCATGAAAGTGAAAAGTGAAAGTGAAGTCGCTCAGTCGTGTCCGACTCTTAGCGACCCCATGGACTGGAGCCTACCAGGATCCTCCGTCCATGGGATTTTCCAGGCAAAAGTACTGGGGTGGGGTGCCATTGCCTTCCCCGGAAGATGACCTACTCCCATGTATTTCCAAAATTGGGAGGGTGTTCTTTTATGTAAAAATATATTCATATAATTGTGAATGGAAAGGGTCTGTCCCTTGGTAGCACATGAGGAAATCAGTGGCAGCATGTGAAAATCAGATCCATACTTGAAATCAGTGGGAGGCTGACATTTACAAAAATCTCTACCTGCAAAATCTCATGCTTTCCTTGCGTGATTTGTTGCAGTGTGGACCGCCAGTCTATTCAGGAAGCTTCTTACCATTAAAGTCCTTAAAAGGAACTTTCTATTTGTGACTATCAGATAGACAACTGTTCAGTAAATTTTCAAAATGCTTTGTTCATGAGATTATAGACATTGGTTAGTACCTCTGAAACTTGTTCAAGTCAAATATAAATTGTTTAATACAAGTTTAGTTATTATATCTTATTTCTAATCTCCAATCCCTGTTATCTTAAGATGTTAAATCTAAATATGAATTTAATTATTGAAAAATGCTGCCATTTCATTACTTCCTGACTCTAATGATGAGAAGTCAAGTTCACAATGAATATTCAGGACAGTGGTAGCTTGTATGAATTTTGGTGATAAACACTTGACTTCAGGGCCTATGATTACTCATCTGTAAAATACTTTTGTTATGCTCACAGAATGGCAATAGAATAAAATGCTTCTGCTGTTTTTAAAAATAAAGCTATTTTGCATTCCAACTTCTGATTCGGCAATACATTTTTAATGTTTAAAATTGCAGATATTTGTGGTATAGTATTACAAAATAGGTTTTATTGCCTTAAATTATTTGTTGTAAATTTTCTTATACAGACAATTGAATTTATTTATTATTATTAATTTTTAAATAAATAATAGGATAACTTTTATCATAATTAGAATGAGAATTTTCTTTTATTGAGACTAATGAGGAGAACATCAAAGGCTGAGGTAAGATTAAAAATGCATTTTGAAGGTATAGATTTTTGTGGGGCTCAGAACATATCTGTTCTCTCCTAGTTTTGAAGCAAACGTAAGCCATGTTGCTTTTTTTGATTTCAGATATCCTATAACGTCTATGGGGTCACACAGAGTCGGACACGACTGAGGTGACTTAGCATAGCATAGCATAGCATAAGGTCTACATACAGGTGACATGAAATTTACCACACATTCTAGTTTGTATCTATCTAAAATGATGATATCATCTATCATCATTATTTCTGCCTTGTCTCCTCTAAATGATTAAATCCTAATAAGACTGGATTATGAGTTTCTATAACTACATGCTACTGCTGCTGCTGCTAAGTTGCTTCAGTTGTGTCCGACTCTGTGCGACCCCATAGATGGTAGCCCAGAAGGCTACCCCGTCCCTGGGACTCTCCAGGCAAGAACCCTGGAGTGGGTTGCCATTTCCTTCTCCAATGCGTGAGAGTGAAAAGTGAAAGTGAAATCTCTCAGTCGTGTCGGACTCCTAGCGACCCTATGGACTGCAGCCCACCAGGCTCCTCTGTCCATGGGATTTTCCAGGCAAGAGTACTGGAGTGGGTTGCCATTGCCTTCTCTGATAACTACATACTAAAGTGCTAAAAAATAACAAAAGTCCAAATTGAATCTCTGATTATCCACTAAGCAGATAAGGACTCTCTAGCCTGTCCTGTCTAATGTTATAACAATGAATCTCATGTAATGTTGAGAACTTGAAATATGGATTGTGTGACTGAAAAACTGAATTTTAAATTTTATTTAATTTTTATTTAATTTAAAAACTGATTATTGGAAACTTTTTAAGTTTGGAAAATGACTATGTGAATCTTTTTTTTTAAATTATAGATTCATTAAATCTCAATACATAGAAATATTGCTGATAATTATTTAGTGTCTGAAATGAGAAGTTTTGTAAACGTAACATACACTCCAGATTTCAAAGATTTAGTATTGTTGGAAGGAAGCTTCAGGCCTAGTTGGCTTTTGTTTAGTGATTTATTAATTAGAAATTATCCAGTCAAGAAAATAGACAGGTGCTTCAAAGAGTTGTACGAAGTAAGAGGGTTTTATAGACTGAAGTGAACAGGAACCAGAAAGTTACACTAGGGCTATGATGATTGGTTAAGGCTAAATTACTTTATTTGTGTGGCCTAAAAGGAAGTCTTGAAGCCAGTCCTATATAACCTGAAGCTGGTCAAGCAGTGGTTGGTTGACCTAGACTTTCCATTTCTGGGAGAGCTGAGCACAGAAACAGTTAAGTTTTGGTTTGCTGATGTGGGGCTAAGCATGAAGACTCCATGTTGATCCTGGTCTGATCACTTTAACAGTATGAAGAAAGAATGTATAATATTTCATTAAGTGAAAGTGAAGTAGCTCAGTTGTGTCCAACTCTTTGCAACCCCATGGAGTGTAGCCGACCAGGCTCCTCCATCCAAGGGATTTTCCAGGCGAGAATACTGGAGTGGGTTGCCGTTTCCTTCTCCAGGAGATCTTCCCAACCCAGGGACTGAACCCGGATCTCCTGCATTGTAGGCAGACACTTTACCATTTGAGCCACCAGGGAATCTTATTAATCATATTAATATTTCATTAATCAGATCAGATCAGATCAGATCAGTCACTCAGTCTGTCCAACTCTTTGGGACCCCATGAATCGCAGCACACCAGGCCTCCCTGTCCATCACCAACTCCCGGAGGTCACTCAGACTCACATCCATTGAGTCAGTGATGCCATCTAGCCATCTCATCCTCTGTCGTCCCCTTCTCCTCTTGCCCTCAATCCCTCCCAGCATCAGAGTCTTCTCCAATGAGTCAACTCTTCGCATGAGGTGGCCAAATTATTGGAGTTTCAGCTTTAACATCACTCCTTCCAAAGAAATTCCAGGGCTGTTCTCCTTCAGAATGGACTGGTTGGATCTCCTTGCAGTCCAAGGGACTCTCAAGAGTCTTCTCCAACACCACAGTTCAAAAGCATCAATTCTTCGGCGCTCAGCCTTCTTCACAGTCCAGCTCTCACATCCATACATGACCACAGGAAAGACCATAGCCTTGACTAGGCGAACCTTTGTTGGCAAAGTAATGTCTCTGCTTTTGAATATGCTATCTAGGTTGGTCATAACTTTCCTTTTAAGGAGCAAGCATCTTTTAATTTTATGGCTGCAGTCACCATCTGCAGTGATTTTGGAGCCCAGAAAAATAAAGTCTGACACTGTTTCCACTGTTTCCCCATCTATTTCCCATGAAGTGATGGGACTGGATGTCATAATCTTCGTTTTCTGAATGTTGAGCTTTAAGCCAACTTTTTCACTTTCCACTTTCACTTTCATCAAGAGGCTTTTTCATTCCTCTTCACTTTCTGCCATAAAGGTGGTGTCATCTGCATATCTGAGGTTATTGATATTTCTCCCAGCAATCTTGATTCCAACTTGTGCTTCTTCCAGTCCAGCATTTCTCATGATGTACTCTGCATAGAAGTTAAATAAGCAGGGTGACAATATACAGCCTTGACATACTCCTTTTCCTATTTGGAACCAGTCTGTTGTTCCATGTCCAGTTCTAACTGTTGCTTCCTGACCTGCATACAGATTTCTTAAGAGGCAGATCAGGTGGTCTGGTATTCCCCTCTCTTTCAGAATTTTCCAGTTTATTGTGATTCACACAGTCAAAGGTTTTGGCATAGTTAATAAAGCAGAAATAGATATTTTTCTGGAATTCTCTTGCTTTTTCCATGATCCAGCAGATGTTGGCAATTTGATCTCTGGTTCCTCTGCCTTTTCTAAAACCAGCTTGAACATCAGGAAGTTCATGGTTCACATATTGCTGAAGCCTGGCTTGGAGAATTTTGAGCATTACTTTATTAGCGTGTGAGATGAGTGCAATTGTGTGGTAGTTTGAGCATTCTTTGGCATTGCCTTTCTTTGGGATTGGAATGAAAACTGACCTTTTCCAGTCCTGTGGCCACTGCTGAGTTTTCCAAATTTGCTGGCATACTGAGTGCAGCACTTTCACAGCATCATCTTTCAGGATTTGGAATAGCTCAACTGGAATTCCATCACCTCCACTAGCTTTGTTCATAGTGATGCTTTCTAAGGCCCACTTGACTTCACATTCCAGGATGTCTGGCTCTAGGTCAATGATCACACCATTGTGATTATTATTATTTCATTAATAATTTATCAAATAATGGGTAAATGTTGTAATGACAATATTTGGAAAGATTGGGTTAAGTAAAATATAATATTTTATTAAAATCACTTTCACATTTCTTTAATTTTTTTAATATGGTGACTAGAGGGTTTGAACTTATGTACTTGGTTTGCATATATTTCTGTTAGCACTTCTAGGAGATTACCCCAAGAGAAAAGCTAATATTAAATGCCCTGTATATAAAAATAAATTTCAAATGAATTAAAAAGTGGTATGAACAAATAAGTAACAAACAACTAGATGATAAATATTCATGTTATTTTTGGATATGGGTGATACAGTTTTATTGGCTTCCCAGGTGGTAAAGAATCCACCTGCCAATGCAGAAGATGCAAGAGACATGGATTTGATCCCTGGGTTGGGGAGGTCCCCAGGAGAAGAAAATGGCAACCCACTCCAGTATTCTTGCCTGAAAAATTCCTTGGCTAGAGGAACCTGGTGGGCTACAGTCCGGGGTGTCACAAAGAGTCAGACATGACTGAGTGACTGAGTATACAGTGGTTTTATCACAATTAAGGAAAAAGAAATTATACATAATATATCGATTGCTTTGACCATATGAAATTAATGGCTTGTCTGTTTCTGTGTGTGGTATTTTAAAAACTAGCAGTTTACTATGTTAGGGAAAGGTCTCCTGCTCATTTGGCAGAAGTGAATAACACTGGATCATCCTTTTGAACCCTTCTCCTAGAGAAGGAATGACTCACTTCATTCTAATTGCCTCAAAGATCATCTCTCTTATGAATTGCTTCTTTTTCTTTGCTTGGGATAACACATTGTCTTTCTTCATTTCTGTTTGTGAAAAGGTACAGTTATTAGAAAATATTTAAGTATGCTTGAACAACTTGAATATACAAATCTACTTTTTCAATTGTAAATTTATGTAATCTGTATGAATATGAGTGAGGAGGGGGTTACATGGTTTGTTAAGTGTTCGGTCACTGATGGATGAAATTTGTGCATTTCAATGGGCAGAAGTAGATATCCTTATTTTGGCTTTTGGGCCAAATTATATTCTTTTTGAGAAGGAAATGGCAACCCACTCCAATGCTCTTGCCTGGAAAATCCCATGGACAGAGGAGCCTGGTAGGCTGCAGTCCATGAGGTCACTAAGAGTTGGACACGACTGAGCGACTTCACTTTGACTTTTCACTTTCATGCATTGGAGAAGGAAATGGCACCCCACTCCAGTGTTCATGCCTGGAGAATCCCAGGGACGGGGGAGCCTGGTGGGCTGCCATCTCTGGGGTCACACAGAGTTGGACATGACTGAAGTGACTTAGCAGCAGCATATTCCTTTAAAAAAATTTAATTAAGATATAATTAACATAACTGAATAAGTTTAAGGTGAACAATGTGTTGATTTGATGTACTTATATACTGCAGTATGATTACAACCATAGTGTTAGCTAACACTGCCATCACATCATATAATTTATCATTTTTTAAAATGAGGACTTAAGATCTAGTCTCTTAGTAACTTTTAAGTATATATTCTTTAACCTAGTTTTTCTGAGGAATGTTTTGGATAATGAGGTTGATAGTATTTTAACCCCAATTTGCCTTGTGTGGCTCTGCTTTAATTTAATAAACACAGTGTGTGTTAGTTGCTTAGTCGTGTCTGAATCTTTGCAACCCCATGGATTGTAGCCCACCAGGCCCCTCTGTCCACAGGATTCTCCAGGCAAGAACACAAGGGTGAGTTGCCACTTCCTTCTCCAAAAGGAACTATAGAAAGAAAGAAAGTGAAATTGCTCAGTCATATCTGACTCCTCTGTTCATGGGATTTTCCAGGCAAGGGTACTGGAGTGGGTTGCCATTTCCTTCTCCATTAACTCATGATATAATACATTGTGAAGTATGTCTAATCTTCTATGTAGACTCTTGTCAGATATGTTTGACTTAAATCTAATGAGGAGAAAACAGATATATCTGACAGTTACATCTAGAAAATGGGATGTTCTACAGGTTCACTGACCTGGACCTTTTGAATAGTCAACATTAGGAAGGACCAAAGAAGGGAAGTATAGCTTGTCTAGACTGAGGGAACTAAAGACATGTAATGATCAAATGCTATGAACTACTGGATCCTGCAGAGAGATTTTGAGGATAGTTGAGAAAATTTGTTTATGGATGTTGGACAATACTGTTGTTGATTTTCTTAGTTGTGGTAATGATGTTGTGATTTCATAGGAAATAATGTTCCACTTCTTGGGAGATGCATGCTAAAGTACTGAGGGGTGAAATGTAATGATATCTGCAACCTACTTTGGAAGGATTGAAAAAAGATGTGTGTGTGTGTGTGTGTGTGTGTGCGTGCGTGTGTGTGTATAGCAGGTATAAAAGGATGTCAACAGTTGGTGAATCATGATGGTTTCTCTGTGCTGCTTTTTAAGCTTTCTGTGGATTTAACAATTTTCAAAATAAAAAATATACATAGACAACTTTTTGTTTGTAGTATAGAGAATAACTGGAGAAGGCCATGGCACCCCACTCCAGTACTCTTGCTTGGAAAATCCCATGCAATCCATGGGGTCACTGAGAGTCGGACACGACTGAGCGACTTCACTTTCCCTTTTCACTTTCATGCATTGGAGAAGGAAATGGCAACCCACTCCAGTGTTCTTGCCTGGAGAATCCCAGGGATGGGAGAGCCTGGTGGGCTGCTGTCTATGGGGTCGCACAGAGTCGGACACGACTGAAGTGACTTAGCCTAGCATAGCATAGAGAATAACAAATGTGATTAATTAATAATTCTATAACTACAACATAAAAGTGACAAATATATGCATATATAACAAATAGTTAATAAAACTAATATGGAAGAAAATTTTAAGATCAATAAGAAAAATAAAATCAGTCAAATAACATGAATAGGTTATCAATAGAGAAATAAAGACAAATGGCCAACAGACTTACCAAAATATTTATCATTAATAATTAAAGGGAGGAACTTAGGTACAATACTGAGTTGGAAAAACTCAGTTTTCTACCTGCTTTTCTCTCTTAACTCTCACATGGAGCACTTCACTTTGGTCATTAAATGTGTGGAGACTTTTCCCCACAACCAAGCAGTTCTCTGCAACACTAGCTGACTGGCCTATAAATTAACTCAGTTCTGACACTGAAGAAGGTGTCAGAAACCACAAGTGAAGGCTCTGTCCCACAAGACTGCTCCCACCTGATTTCAGGTGCTAATCAGTTCAGTTCAGTTCAGTCGCTCAGTTGTGTCCGACTTTTTGTGATCCCATGAATTGCAGCACGCCAGGCCTCCCCATCCATTGCCAACTCCCGGAGTTCACCCAGACTCACCTCCATCGAGTCAGCGATGCCACCCAGCCATCTCATCCTCTGTCGTCCCCTTCTCCTCTTGCCCCCAATCCCTCCCAGCATCAGAGTCTTTTCCAATGAGTCAACTCTTCGCATGAGGTGGCCAAAGTACTGGAGTTTCAGCTTTAGCATCATTCCTTTCAAAGAAATCCCAGGGTTGATCTCCTTCCGAATGGACTGGTTGGATCTCCTTGCAGTCCAAGGGACTCTCAAGAGTCTTCTCCAACACCACAGTTAAAAGCATCAATTCTTCGGCACTCAGCCTTCTTTACAGTCCAACTCTCACATCCATACATGAGCACAAGAAAAACCATAGCCTTGACTAGACAAACCTTTGTTGGCAAAGTAATGTCTCTGCTTTTGAATATGCTATCTATGACCAACCTAGATAACTTAAGATAGCAGGTGCTAATCACAAAGTGCTAATCTGGGAACTAGTAGGTTCCCAGATTTCCTAGAGTGGTTCACAGAACTCAGAGAAAATACTAATGTTTTCCAGTTTATTAAAAGATATGATAAAGGATACAGATGAACAACCAGATGAAGAGATCCATAGAGTGAAGTTTGAGAGGATCGGAGTGCAGGAGCTTCTGTCCCTGCGGAGTTTGGTTACATCACCCTGTTAGCACGTGGATGTGTTCCCAACATGGAAATTCTCTGAATCCTCTACTCTTCAGATTTTCCTGAGGTTTCATCATGTAGGCATGATCAATTATTCGCTCCATTTCTAACCACTCTTTCCTGTATGAAGGATGAAGGATAGGGCTGGAAATTCCAAACTTCTAATCATTATTTGGTCTTTCTGGTCACCAGCCCCCATCCAGGAGCCATCAAGGAGTCCACCCAGAGTCAGAGTCACCTACCTCAGTCTGATGCTCCTAATGTTCTCATCATTTAGGAAATTACAAAGGTTTTAGGAGCTCTGTTTCAGGGGCCAGGGGCAGAGATCTGTGCATGTATATTCTATTATCTCCTAAATACCAAGGTAGCAATTTTGCCTCTCCTTTAGTAAAACATTTTGAAATTTTGTAGAATATGACAGTCAAAAGAAAAAGATCCTCTCAAACTGTTGGCCAAAGTGTAACATCTCGGGGAAACTATTTGTAAATTTGTGTTGAGTAACATATCCTAAGAGAATTAGAAAGATCAGTAAAAATATACCTATGAAGATTTTTTTATAGGAGATTTTTAAAAGGCAGAATATTACAGATTTTGTTTCCTCATATTTTGAATAGAAAACATTTAAAATGCCTGCCTCTGCTAGAGTTGCAAGATTCACCAGCATTTGAGAGTCACATCAATATACAGAGCCTGCTTTATAAGACTTAAAGCCTGACCCTGGAGGTATATTTCCTTTGTCCCTACAACATGAAGTGAACCACTTTAGGAGGTGTGAACAGCTGAGAGTGTTACATTTTCCCTTTAGACTTTAAGTTCCACTGAAGTGTCTTCCCATGTACGCTAGCATTCAGAAACATGGAAACCGAGGTGAACCTCATTGCCCTCTAGAAGGCTTGGATGAAATAGGGTGATAGAGGCTTCAGTGAGCCTCTATCAGAGTAATGGAAATCAGAGGGATAAAGACAATGGCATTTGTGTTTGTACCTTGTTTGCCGTCTATGGGGTCACACAGAGTTAGACATGACTGAAGTGACCTAGCAGCAGCAGCAGCAGTGAATCCCTTGACATACTCCTTTTCCTATTTGGAACCAGTCTGTTGCTCCATGACCAGTTCTAACTTCAAGGCTGTATATTGTCACCATGTTTATTTAATTTATATGCAGAGTACATCATGAGAAATGCTGGACTGGAAGAAACACAAGTTGGAATCAAGATTACTGGGAGAAATATCAATAACCTCAGATATGCAGATGACACCACCCTTATGGCAGAAAGTGAAGAGGAACTAAAAAGCCTCTTGATGAAAGTGAAATGGAGAGTGAAAAGGTTGGCTTAAAGCTCAACATTCAGAAAACGAAGATCATGGCATCTGGTCCCATCACTACATGGGAAATAGATGGAGAAACAGTGGAAACAGTGTCAGACTTTATTTTTCTGGGCTCCAAAATCACTGCAGATGGTGACTGCAGCCATGAAATTAAAAGATGCTTACTCCTTGGAAGGAAAGTTATGACCAACCTAGATAGCATATTCAAAAGCAGAGACATCACTTTGCCAACAAAGTTTCGCCTAGTCAAGGCTATGGTCTTTCCTGTGGTCATGTATGGATGTGAGAGCTGGACTGTGAAGAAGGCTGAGTGCCAAAGAATTGATGCTTTTGAACTGTGGTGTTGGAGAAGACTCTTGAGAGTCCCTTGGACTGCAAGGAGATCCAACCGGTCCATTCTGAAGGAGATCAACCCTGGGATTTCTTTGGAAGGAATGATGCTAAAGCTGAAACTCCAGCATTTTGGCCACCTCATGCGAAGAGTTGACTCATTGGAGAAGACTGATGCTGGGAGGGATTGGGGGCAGGAGGAGAAGGGGACGCCAGAGGATGAGATGGCTGGATGGCATCACTGACTCTATGGATGTGAGTCTGAGTGACCTCTGGGAGTGGGTGATGGACAGGGAGGCCTGGCGTGCTGCAGTTCATGGGGTTGCAAAGACTCGGACACGACTGAGCAACTGATCTGATCTGAGTGAATCCCTAAAGACACACAGGCCTGAGTTGAGCACATAGCTGAGATAAGAAGACCCTGGTAGCATTTTCAAACTTCGGATAAGCTGATCAAGATAGCATTAAAATTAAGAGACAGAGAAATCAGTAATAAATTGTTATAGCTTTGAGTTTGGGTGGAAATTATTATACTTCTGGAGCATTTTTGCTCCTGAGACACTTTCTATTCCGTATCACTGAATCATAGACATTTATCACCCTTAATACATCTACTCCTTGTCAGCAGCTTCTGGGCATGGGGAAAACGATGCTCAGTTTAAGACAACATAACTGTAAATCCTAACCCATTAATTTACATTTTATCATCATCAGTTCTTGCAATTCAAATTGCTTGATTGAAAAGCTGTTGTCTTATCATTCAAAATAAAAGGAGCTTTTCTTGTTTGCTTAATTTCCAAATAGTATTTCTCCTTTTTAATTGCCTGTGCTAACAATTTCAAGTGTATGGGCACATATGGAATAATACAGCATGAAAATAATTTAGATCACTATGAGTGTCATTCTGAATTCTCCCCAGTTTAATGCATTATTAAACATTACATAAATTATTCAGTGTCCTTTATACCAAACATATATTTTTCCTTGCAAAAAGAACCAAAACTAAGTGGCACTACTTAGGATTACTAGGCATCAATAATATAATATCTTTTTTTTTTAAATAAAAAAAGGCTTGCCTTTAATTTATATATTTCACTGATTGAAGCACAGGGGAAAATGAGATGACAGAAAAATAGGGAGGCAATTTAGTTTATTTGCACAATAAATAGCCACATTTGTTGGTATTTAATGTTTGGTTTTGCAACTGCCTCTGTGCCCTGAGATAAAGATTTGAGCATGTACTTTCTTCTTAGTTATCTGGTCCCAACAGAAGGCTGCCTGGGAGCTGGAAGGGTAGGCATTTAAAAACCCAAATATTTAATTATGTCTCTGGCCTGGTTAAGAAGGCAGAGAATGTCCTTTAGAGAAACAATAGTGCTTCAGCTTGGACTGGTGCTTGGTTGTGTCTGAGAATGAATGTTTGATATGCCTTCTGAAATGGAGCAGGACCCTATGGCCCTTGCTCCCTCATGTCTTCAGCCTGCCCTTTGTCTGAGAATAAGTTTAATCACAGAAGTGAGAATATGCAGAAACAAAGGAGAACAGTCAGAGGAGACCAAATAATAATAATTTACCCATTAAGATTCCCTGGTGGGTCAGTGGTAAAGAATCTGCCTGCAATGCAGGAGTCCCAGGGTTTAATCCCTGGGTCGGGAACATCCCCTGGAAAAGGGAATGGCTATACACTCCAGTATTCCTGCCTAGAGAATCTCATGGACAGAGAAGCCTGGTGGGCTATAGTCTATGGGATCACAAAGAGTCAGACACAACTCAGTGAGTAACACTTCTACTTTCACTTTTCACACATTAAGCAAAGTCAGGGACATTTAGTTCCTTCTCAAGGGCTATAGATAATTTTCTGAGCCATATCCTGTGAGCTCTGTCTGCCCACCCTGCCAGTTGTCAGCATGTGAAATAAAGCAAACTTTCCTTTTCACCAACCTGGTCTGTTTATTGACTTTTGTCTGACAAGCAGCTGGACCCCTACATATTGGTAACAAATCCATGGGATGAGGGAAGGCTGAGAGCATATCAGCTTTATTCTACTTCCTATTTGTAGCTCTGATATTTTCAGAGATGGTGAATTCTCAAATTGGACATACAATCAACTACAAGTAATTGGTATGCTACACAAGGCACCCAATTTTTGTCAGATCTCATTATTTATCCTATTCATATTGATCTCAAATTTGCTTCTATATAACTGCCAGCCACCCTTATGGCAGAAAGTGAAGAAGAACTAAAGAGCCTCTTCTTGAAAGTGAAAGAGGAGAGGGAAAAATTTGGCTTAAAGCTCAACATTCAGAAAACGAAGATCATGGCATCTGGTCCCATCACTTCATGACAGATAGATGGGGAAACAGTGGAAACAGTGGCAGAATTTATTTTTTTGGGCTCCAAAATCGAGGCAGATGGTAATTGCAGCCATGAAATTAAAAGACGCTTACTCCTTGGAAGGGAAGTTTTGACCAACCTAGACAGCATATTAAAAAGCAGAGACATTACTTTGCCAACAAAGGTCTGTGTAGTCAAGACTATGGTTTTTCCAGTAGTCATGTATGGATGCTGAGCGCTGAACAACTGATGCTTTTTTTAAAAAATATAAATTTATTTATTTTAATTGAAGGCTAATTACTTTACAATATTGTAGTGGTTTTGCCATACACTGACATGAATCTGCCATGGGTGTACATGTGTTCCCCATCCTGAACCCCCCTCCCTCTTCCCTCCCCTTCCCATCCCTCTGGGTCATCCCAGTGCACCGGTCTTGAGCATCCTGTCTCATGCATTGAACCTGGACTCGTGATTCATTTCACATATGATAATATACATGTTTCAATGCCATTCTCCCAAATCATCCCAATCTCATACTCTCCCACAGAGTCCAAAAGACTGTTCTATATATCTGTGTCTCTTTTGTTGTCTCACATATAGGATTATCGTTACCATCTTTCTAAATTCCATATATATGCGTTAGTATACTGTATTGGTGTTTTTCTTTCTGGCTTACTTCACTCTGTATAATAGGCTCCAGTTTCATCCACCTCATTAGGACTGATTCAGATGTACCACAGCTTTCTTATCCTTTTGTCTCCTGATGGACATCTAGGTTGATTCCATGCCCTGGCTATTATAAACAGTGCTGCGATGAACATTGGGGTACACGTGTCTCTTTCAATTCTGGTTTTCTCAGTGTGTATGCCCAGCAGTGGGATTGCTGGATCATAAGGCAGTTCTATTCCCCATTTTTTGAGGAATCTCCATACTGTTTTCCATAGTGGCTGTACTAGTTTGCATTCCCACCAACAGTGTCAGAGGGTTCCCTTTTCTCTGCACCCTCTCCAGCATTTATTGGTTGTAGACTTTTGGATAGCAGCCATTCTGACCAGCATGAAATGGTTCCTCATTGTGGTTTTGATTTGCATTTCTCTGATAACGAGTGATGTTGAGCATCTTCTCATGTGTTTGTTGGCCATCTGTATGTCTTCTTTGGAGAAATGTCTGTTTAGTTCCTTGGCCCATTTTTTGATTGGGTCATTTATTTTTCTGGAACTGATCTGCAGGAGTTGTTTGTATATTTTTGAGATTAATTCTTTGTCAGTTGCTTGGTTTGCTATCATTTTCTGCCATTCTGAAGGCTGTCTTTTCACCTTGCTTATAGTTTCCTTTGTTGTGCAAAACCTTTCAAGTTTAATTAGATCCCATTTGTTTATTTTTGCTTTTGTTTCCAATATTCTGGGAAGTGGGTCATAGAGGATCCTGCTGTGATTTATGTCAGAGAGTGTTTTGCCTATGTTCTCCTCAAGGAGTTTTATGGTTTCTGGTCTTATGCTTAGATCTTTAATCCACATCGAGTTTATTTTTGTGTATGGTGTTAGAAAGTGTTCTAGTTTCATTCTTTCACAAGTGGTTGACCAGTTTTCCCAGCACTACTTGTTAAAGAGATTGTCTTTTCTCCATTGTATGTTCTTGCCTCCTTTGTCGAAGATAAGGTGTCCCATAGGTGCGTGGATTTATCTCTGGGCTTTCTATTTTGTTCCATTGATCTATATTTCTGTCTTTGTGCCAGTACCATACTGTCTTGATGACTGTGGCTTTGTAGTAGAGCCTGAAGTCAGGCAGGTTGATTCCTCCAGTTCTATTCTTCTTTCTCAAGATTGCTTTGGCTAATTGAGGTTTTTTGTATTTCCGCACAAATAGTGAAATTATTTGTTCTAGTTCTGTGAAAAATACCGTTAGTAGCTTGATAGGGATTGCGTTGAATCTATGGTAGCTTGATAGAGATTGCATTGAATCTATAGATTGTTTTGGATAGTATACTCATTTTCACCATATTGATTCTTCCAATCCATGAATGTGGTATATTTCTCCATCTATTTGTGTCCTCTTTGATTTCTTTCACTAGTGTTTTATAGTTTTCTATATATAGGTCTTTTGTTTCTTTAGGTAGATATATTCCTAAGTATTTTATTTTTTTTGATGCAATGGTGAATGGAATTGTCTCCTTAATTTCTCTTTCTGTTTTTTCATTGTTAGTGTACAGGAATTCAAGGGATTTCTGTGTGTTAATTTTATATCCTGCAACTTTACTATATTCATTGATTAGCTCTAGTAATTTTCTGGTGGAGTCTTTAGGGTTTTCTATGTAGAGGATCATGTCATCTGCAAACAGTGGGAGTTTTACTTCTTTTCTAATCTGGATTCCTTTTATTTCATTTTATTTTTTTTCTGCTCTGATTGCTGTGGCCAAAACTTGAAAACTATGTTAAATAGTAGTGGTGAGAGTGGGCAACTTTGACTTGTTCCTGATTCTAGGGGAAATGCTTTCAATTTTTCACCATTGAGGATAAAGTTTGCTGTGGGTTTGCCATATATAGCTTTTATTATGTTGAGGTATGTTCCTTCTATTCCTGCTTTCTGGAGGTTTTTTTTTTTTTTTTATCATAAATGGATGTTGAATTTTGTCAAAGGCTTCCTCTACATCTATTGAGATAATCATATGGTTTTTATCTTTAAATTTGTTAATGTCATGTATTACATTGATTGACTTGGTCATGATGTATGATCTTTTTAATATGTTGTTGGAGTCTGTTTGCTTGAATTTTGTTAAGGATTTTTGCATCTATGTTCATCAGTGATATTGGCCTGTAGTTTTCTTTTTTTGTGGCATCTTTGTCTGGTTTTGGTATTAGGGTGATGGTGGCCTCATAGAATGAGTTTGGAAGTTTACCTTCCTCTGCAATTTTCTGGAGAGTTTGAGTAGGATAGGTGTTAGCTCTTCTCTAAAGTTTTGATAGAATTCAGCTTATAGTTGTCTGGTCCTGAGCTTTTTTTTTGCTGGAAGATTTCTGATTACAGTTTCAATTTCCATGTTTGTGATGGGTCTGTTAAGATTTTCTATTTCTTCCTGGTTCAGTTTTGGAAAGTTATACTTTTCTAAGAATTTGTCCATTTCTTCCAAGTTGTCCATTTTATTGGCATGTAGTTACTAATAGTAGTCTCTTATGATCCTTTGTATTTCTGTGCTGTCTGCTGTGATCTCTCCATTTTCATTTCTAATTTTGTTGATTAATTCTTCTCCCTTTGTTTCTTGATGAGTCTGGCTAGTGGTTTGTCAATTTTATTTATCTTCTCAAAGAACCAGCTTTTGGCTTTGTTGACTTTTGGTATGGTCTCCTTTCTTTCTTTTGCATTTATTTCTGCTGTAATTTTTAAGATTTCTTTCCTTCTACTAACCCTGGGGTTCTTCATTTCTTCCTTTTCTAGTTGCTTTAGGTGTAGAATTAGGTTATTTATTTGACTTTTTTTTTTTTTTTGTTTCTTGAGGTAAGCCTGTATTGCTATGAACCTTCCCCTTAGCACTGCTTTTACAGTTTCCCATAGATTTTGTGTTGTTGTGTTTTCATTTTCATTTGTTTCTATGAGTATTTTGATTTCTTTTTTGATTTCTTCTGTGATTTGTTGGCTATTCAGCAGCGTGCTGTTCAGCCTCCATATGTTGGAATTTTTAATAGTTTTTCTCCTGTTATTGAGATCTAATCTTACTGCACTGTGGTCAGAAAAGATGCTTGGAATGATTTCAATTTTTCTGAATTTACCAAGGCTAGATTTATGGCCCAGAATGTGATCTATCCTGGAGAAGGTTCTGTGTGCGCTTGAGAAAAAGGTGAAATTCATTGTTTTGGGGTGAAATGTCCTATAGATATCAATTAGGTCTAACTGGTCTATTGTATCATTTAAAGTTTGTGTTTTGTTGTTAATTTTCTGTTTAGTTGATCTATCCATAGGTGTGAGTGGGATATTACAGTCTCCCACTATTATTGTGGTATTGTTAATTTCCCCTTTCATAATTGTTAGCATTTGTCTTTCATATTTGGCTGCTCCTATGTTGGGTGCATAGATATTTATAATTGTTATATCTTCTTCTTGGATTGATCCTTTGATCATTATGTGGTGTCCTTCTTTGACTCTTTTCACAGCCTTTGTTTTAAAGTCTATTTTTTCTGAAATGAGTATTGCTACTCCTGCTTTCTTTTGGTCTCTATTTGCATGAAAAATCTTTTTCCAGCCCTTCACTTTCAGTCTGTATGTGTCTCTTGTTTTGAGGTGGGTCTTTTGTAGACAACATATATTGGGGTCTTGTTTTTGTATCCATTCAGCCAGTCTTTGTCTTTTGGTTGGGGCATTCAACCCATTTATGTTTAAGGTAATTATTGATAAGTATGATCCCATTGCCATTTACTTTGTTGTTTTGGGTTTGAGTTTATATACCCTTTCTGTGTTTCCTGTCTAGAGAAGATCCTTTAGCATTTGTTGGAGAGCTGGTTTGGTGGTGCTGAATTCTCTCAGCTTTTGCTTGTCTGTAAAGCTTTTGATTTCTCCTTCATATTTGAATGAGATCCTTGCTGGGTACAGTAATCTGGGATGAAGTTTTTTTTTCTTTCATCACTTTAAGTATGTCCTGCCATTCCCTTCTGGCCTGAAGAGTTTCTATTGAAAGATAGGCTGTTATCCTTATAGGAATCCCCTTGTGTGTTATTTGTTGTTTTTCCTTTGCTGCTTTTAATATTTGTTCTTTGTGTTTGATCTTTGTTAATTTGATTAATATGTGTCTTGGGATGTTTCACCTTGGGTTTATCCTGTTTGGGACTTTCTGGGTTTCTTGAACTTGGGTGACAATTTCCTTCTCCATTTTAGGGAAGTTTTCAACTATTATATCCTCAAGTATTTTCTTGTGCTCTTTCCTTTTGTCTTCTTCTGGGACTCCTATGATTTGAATGTTGGGGTATTTAAAATTGTCCCAGAGATCTCTGAGGCTGTCCTCATTTATTTTAATTCTTTTTTCTTTTTTCCTCTCTGTTTCACTTATTTCTACCATTCTATCTTCTACCTCACTTATCCTATCTTCTGCCTCCATTATTCTACTGTTGGTTCCCTCCAGAGTGTTTTTGATCTCATTTATTACATATTCATTATATATTGACTCCTTTTTATTTCCTCTAGGTCTTTGTTAAACACTTCTTGGATCTTCTCAATCCTTGTCTCCAGGCTATTTATCTGTAACTCCATTTTGTTTTTGAGATTTTGGATCATTTTCACTATCATTATTCTGAATTCTTTATCAATTAGATTCCCTATCTCTTCCTCTTTTGTTTGGTTTGGTGGGCATTCATCCTCTTCCTTTACCTGCTGAGTATTTCTCTGCCTTTTCACCTTGTTTATATTGCTGTGTTTGGGGTGGCCTTCTCATATTCTGGCAGTTTGTGGTTCCTCTTTATTGTGGAGTTTCCTCGCTGTGGGTAGGGTTGGATGGGTGGCTTGTCAAGGTTTCCTGGTTAGGAAAGCTTGTAGCATTGTTCTGGTGGGTGAAGCTGAATTTCTTCTCTCTGGAGTGCAATGAAGTGTCCAGTAGTGAGTTTTGAGATGTTAATGGGTTTAATGTGACTTTGGGCAGCCTGTATATTGAAGCTCAGGGCATGTTCCTGTGTTGCTGGAGAATTTGAGTGGTATGTCTTGCTCTGGAACTTGTTGGCCCTTGGGTGGTGCTTAGTTTCAGTGTATGTATGGAGGCTTTTGATGAGCTCCTATCGATTAATGTTCTCTGGAGTCAGGAGTTCTCTGGTGTCCTCAGGATTTGGACTTAAGCCTCCTGCCTATTGTTTTCAGTTTTATTCTTACAGTAGCCTCAAGACTTTTCCATCTATACGGCACTGATGATAAAATGTCTAGGTTAATGATGAAAAGCTTCTCCACAGTGAGGTACACCTGGAGAGGTACACAGAGTTACATGGAGAAGAGAAGAGGGAGCAGGGAGATAGAAGTGACTAGGAGGAGAAGAGGGGGAATCAAAAAGGGAGAGAGCAAGCCAGCCAGTAATCACTTCCTTATGTGCTCTCCACAGTCTGGATTCCTTAGAGATGTTCACAGAGTTACACAGATAAGAGAAGAGAGAGGAAGGAGACAGAGGTGGGCAGGAGGATAAAAGGGGGAATCAAAAGGAGAGAGACAGATCCAGCCAGCCATCAGTTCCCTAAGTGTTCTCCACAGCCCAGAACACACAAAGAGATTTACAGAGTTGGGTAGAGAACAGAAGGGGGAGGGAGGAGATAGAGGTGACCTGGTGGAGAAAAAGGAGAGTCAAAAGGGGGAGTGAGCAATCAAGCCAGTAATCTCTCTCCCAAGTAAAAATGGGTACTGAAGATTGAGTTCTTAAGGGTACAAAATTGATAACAAATACTAAAAAACAAAGATTAAAAATCTAGAGTAGAGGTTAGATTCTCAAAAATACAATATTAAAAAAACAACACAAAGTCACAAAAATTATTATATATATATGAAGTTTGCTTTAAAGACAGGGTCTTTATTCTTTGCAAGGTAATGGTAGGTTATAAAAATAAAAAGGAGTAATAGAAGACTTAAAAATAGAAAAAATAATTAAAAAAATGATAATAGTAAAAATATATCTAGGACTTTCTCTGGAGCTGTTGTGGACAGTGTAGGGTCAGTTCATTTTCAGATAGTTCCTTGATCCGGCTTGTACTACTCAAGATCTATAGGCCCCTTCCTATGTAGTCGGTGCTAACTACAGGGTTTTAATCTATTGCACCTGTCACTTCCAAAGTGGTTCCCTCTGTTTATTTTAACTTCTGTTTGCTGGTCTATTCAGTGTCTAATTTCCGCCCTGACACAAGGGGGCGGTGGTGGTCACTTTTTTTAGGCCACTTGTTCAGTCGTGCTGTGGGTAGGGAGGAACACTGCAAACAAACATCACTAGTGTGTGCAGGGAGTGCTGCAGTGTCTGGGCCACACCGGGTTTGCCTCCACTCACAGTGTGTGTGCTTTCCCATTCTACACTGCTCAGACTCTAGGTTGCTCTGCCGGAAACTGTCTAAGGCAGGTCCTGGGTTGCATGCACTTCCCAGGTCTAAGCTGCTCAGGTTCAGGTTCTTGGGTACTCCACAAAGGCACAGACATGGTTAGGACTGCGTTTTATGCCCTTCCCAGGTCCGAGCAGCTCAGGTGACCAGATGCTTGGTGAGCGCAATCACCCCCTGGTTGCAGGGTGCATCTGTGCCTCCCCTGTTCCAGCTGCTCAGTTTTCTGGGTGTAGAATGGGTGTGCCTTCTCAGATGTGCCGTGTATCTCTTCTGGGGAGCTGATCTCTGGCTGTGACCCTCCCAGCGGATGTCAACCATCCAGAATCCCAAAAAGTCTTGGTTAGCAACAGACCCTGCTTTCAGTTTGGTAAAGGATGCCTCTCTGGGGCTGCAATTGCCCCCTTCCAGCTCTGGCTGCCCTCGCCTGCCTGTCTCTGGCGGGGAATGGGCCACTCCAAAGCTGACTGGCTCTGCTGAGTCCTTTGTACTGTGAGTGGGCCTGGAAGTGTCTTGATTAGGGCTTTTCTAGGGATGGCTATCCCACAGTCTGGGTTGCTATCTCAAGTTAGTTCCCTCAGTTTGCCCTTGGGGCATTCAGGCCTGGTCCTTACCCTGAGCAATGAAGCCTATGACTCCTTGTTCACTCCCTGCTTGCTAGTGGTGGATGTGAGCATCTGGGCTGCTTCTCCACTGGGAGTTGCCGTTAAGCATGTAATCTGTGGGTTTTATTTATTTATTTATTTTTCCTCCCGGTTATGTAGGCTCTGAGATTCCAAGGCTCACCACAGACCTGCCAGAGAGAGTGTTTCCTGGTGTTTGGTAACTTCTCTCTTTTTTAAAGACTCCCTTCCTGGAATGGATCTCCGTCCCTACCTGTTTTGTCTCTCTTTTTATCTTTTATATTTTGTCCTACCTACTTTTGAAGACAATGGGCTGCCTTTCTGGGTGCCTGATGTCCTCTACTAGCATTCAGAAGTTGTTTTGTGGAATTTGCTCAGCATTCAAATGTTCTTTTGATGAATTTGTGGGGAGAAAGTGGTTTCCCCGTCTTATTCCTCCACCATCTTAGGACCGCCCCAAATTGATCCTTTGAACTGTGGTATTGGAGAAGACTCTTGAGAGTCCCTTGAACTGCAAGGAGATCCAGCCAGTCCATCCTAAAGGAGGTCAGTCCTGGGTGTTCATTGGAAGGACTGATGTTGAAGCTGAAACTCCAATACTTTGGCCACCTCATGCAAAGAGCTGACAGAAGATGAGATGGCTGGATGACTGAACTGAACTGAACTGCCAGCCATTGGTTCTGATTTCTCCCTGAAGCAACACAAAATAACCCTTTTTCTTTTCTATACCATTGCTGTTTGTTGTTCAGTCTCTCGGTCATGTTTGACTTTTTCCAAGCCCATGGACTGCAGCATGCCAGGCTTCCCTGTCCTTAACCATCTCCCAGAGTTTGCTCAAACTCATGTCCATTAAGTCAGTGATGCTATCCAACCATGTCATCCTCTGTTGTCCCTTTCTCCTCTTGCCCCCAATCCCTCCCAGCATCAAGGTCTTTTCCACTGAGACAGTTATTCACATCACGTGGTATTGCAGCTTCAGCCTCAGCATCAGTCCCTCCAATGAATATTCATGATTGATTTCCTTTAGGATGGACTGGTTGGATCTCCTTACAGTCCAAGAGACTCTCAAGAATCTTCTCCAACACCACATTTCTATTTGACATTTTCTATGATCCATGAAAGTTTATGACAGGCTATGCAATATTTTAATGGTTTTTTTTCTGAAATCATTGTGTGTTTATACATTTATATTATAGTGTTAGTATTAGTCGCTCAGTCATCTCTGATGTTTTGCAACTGCATGGACTAAGCCCGCTGGTCTCCTCTGGCCATGGGATTTCCCAGTCAAGAATAGTGGAGTGGGTTGCCGTTCATTTCTTCAGAGGATCTTCCCAACCCAGGGATCAAACTCCAGTCTTCTGCACTGCCTGCAGGTTCTTTACTGTCTGAGCCATGAAGGAAGCCCCTATATTATAGTAGAGGGTATAAAATTATTTCTTAAAGATCAAAGCTAATTCTTCTTGAGATCTAAAATCAAACATGTAAAATATTTTCAAATTAGCAATATTTAAATCACAGCATCTTTGTTTCATTGTAAAATATTTGGGAATTAGTGAATAGTGATTACATATTAAAGAAATATGAGAAACTGAGACTGTAATAGATTCTGTAGTTGTGTTTATAAAGCAATATCTTGACCTAACTGAATATAAAGTATATCTTTAGGGCATTAGAATTCTTATGAAATCAGAATTTATCAGTAATTCCTTTGGAATGTGTGAGAGAGAGGGAGCATGTCACTGGGGTGATGAGAGATGTTTTGATGAAAGCCAGTGGACTATTTCCTAAAGAATTTCATTTTAAAAGAAAAGAAAAAGATCATAATGCAGTTAACATATTGCATGCCTGTCGGCATTTTAATCTTAAAGCACTCTCCACACAAGAGTAATTTTAATAATTAGGACTGTCATTATGCTACTGCAGACAACTTACAAATGTCTATAGGGAACCCAAGGTCAATGTGTGTGTGTGTATGTTTGTATGTCCACTTGGGTACCTTTATCCTCTGCTCTTCAGCAGCATTTGGTCTGGCATAAAATCAGACTTCACTAGTTATGATTAGCCTTAATCCATGAGGGCAAGTGATGGGAAAAGGAGGTAAAATTCTAAGATTAATGTTATTTGAAATTACTCTTTAGTTCATTTTTATTGTTTCTTTATGCTTAAACATTTTTTTCTCTTGAATATGGAGCAAACATGGCAAAGATAATTTTATAAATCACTATAATAAAATAAATACCAACAAAAAATCTTTTGCTTTAAGTGTCAGTTCAGACCCTTTAAAGTATCCGTCCCAAGCCTTTTTGGCACCAGAGACTGGTTTTGTGGAAGAAGTTTTTCTATGGATATGGGCGAGGAGTGGGGAATGGTTTGGGGATAATTCAAGCCCATTGCATTTATTGTGCACTTTGTTTCTATTATTACATCAGCTCCACATCAGATCATCAGGTACTAGATCCCAGAGGCTGGGGAGCCCTGCTTATGGTCTTGTTTAAGATTCCTTTTCAGTTCAGTTCAGTCGCTCAGTCGTGTCCAACTCTTTGCAACCCCATGAATCGCAGGGTGCCAGGCCTCCCTGTCCATCACCAATTTCCGGAGTTCACTCAAACTCATGTCCATCAAGTTGGTATCATCCAGCCATCTCATCCTCTGTCCTCCCCTTCTCCTCCTGCCCCCAGTCCCTCCCAGCATCAGAGTCTTTTCCAATGAGTCAACTCTTTGCATGAGGTGGCCAAAATATTGGAGTTTCAGCTTCATCATCAGTCCTTCCAATGAACACCCAGGACTGATCTCCTTTAGAATGGACTGGTTGGATCTCCTTGCAGTCCAAGGGACTCTCAAGAGTCTTCTTCAACACCACAGTTCAAAATCATCAATTCTTCAGCACTAAGCTTTCTTCACATTCCAACTCTCACATCCATACATGACCACTGGAAAAACCATAGCCTTGACTAGATGGACCTTTGTTGGCAAAGTAATGTCTCTGCTTTTTAATATGCTATCTGCTGCTGCTGCTGCTGCTGCTAAGTCGCTTCAGTCGTGTCCGACTCTGTGCGACTCCACGGACTGCAGCCCACCAGGTTCCCCTGTCCCTGGGATTCTCTAGGCAAGAACACTGGAGTGGGTCCTGTAGAACAGAAATGCAAATTTTGGATTTAGTTTTAAATAGAAGTGGATGATTAGTTTAGGCAGTAAACACCTTGAGAGCAGGGGATTCTGTCTGCCTGCTGCTGCCGCTAAGTCGCTTCAGTCGTGTCCAACTCTGTGCAACCCCATAAATGGCAGCCCACCAGTCTCCCCCCATCCCTGCGATTCTCCAGGCAAGAACACTGGAGTGGATTGCCATTTCCTTCTCCAATGCATGAAAGTGAAAAGTGAATGTGAAGTCGCTCAGTCGTGTCCAACTCTTAGTGACCCCGTGGACTGCAGCCCACCAGGCTCCTCTGTCCATGGGATTTTCCATGCAAGAGTATTGGAGTGGGGTGCCATTGCCTTCTCTGTGTGTCTGCCTGGTTACTGCTTCTTTTTTGATATTTAATATTTATTATCTTCAACTCAGTTGAGTAGGTGCTCAATAATTATTTGTTGAACAAATTCAAACTTTTGAAAAACAGTTTTCTTGTTAATCTTCAAGATATCACCCATAGAAGAATCTTGAAATGGAGTAACAGGTCTAATACTTGTGGTCCATAATAATTGTGGGCAGTATTTAATTTTCTATTTGGGGACTTTATATGTTTTAGTACAAAAATTAGAATGGATAAGAAAAGGCACATATAATTGTCCATAGCATCACCTTTTGTCACAGAATAGTCTCATCATTAATTTGAAAAATTCTGAAATATATTTATTTTCATTCTCCTAATAGGAAAACAAAGTGCTTAATAATGTATAAGATATCCTGGTGAGCAGTCGTTCTTTGGTTCACCTACTTAGATTTCTTCTACAAAAAGAAACTGATGCTTTTAAAAAGTATACCTTTTTCATATAATATTTTCATCTTGTGATCATATTTTCTTTCTTGATTTCTTTTGTGCTAGAAATAAGAGTGAGATTTCACACTAATGATTGTTGTTTTGCTTTTCTGAAGAAAATGCATATTAAACAAGAGAACATGTATTTTGAGATAGTCCATTTAACTCCTCATCCTTCCAGCTCGTGAAGAGCTTTGATGCATATCTGTGATATTCTCTAGTGTTCGATTTATGCAGGTGTACAACTCAATCCACTTCTTAGAGTTTTCTTGCTGTGTGGTATGCCTAGAGTTTTGAATCCCAGCCCCAAATTGAGCAATCCTTAGAAAACTGTTGTTATAGTGATTGATAGATGAACACCTTTATTCATGTATCTTTTTCATTCTTTGTCCCTATGTAGTAGGTATTGTAATATTCACAGAAAATATAAACACAATTTATGATTATCCAGAAGAATGTAGAAAGGATTTCTCTATGTTAAGGGGCAGGAGGAACAGAGTCTGATGTGTAGGTACCCTTTTGTCTACTCCCTGTTGCTTTCGCCTCTTTATTGCAAGTTGCAATCGTAAGTACAAGACATTAGAGGTTCCCTTTGCCTCATTGCACAGATTTGAGGGGCTGTGTAGCAGATCAGGAGACTACATTTGGCAGCACGGAGTAGATGAAAAGAACCCCAGCAGCAGAACAGATTCTTTCAGCACAGGAGAACTCCATTTTATAGATAAGAATCTGAGGCACCTATGATACAAAAACCCTGACAAGGTCTCCATGTACTTTTGTACCTTAGACTCTTTGTTTTCTCTCCCCTAAATGTGGTATATTTTTCATGTCACTCTTTGAAAGAGGAAAATGTTAAATTTTTTTTCCCTCAATATCTATAAGGATCATGTCACAATTAACCTCCCACTGGCATATTTCTTTCAAGTGAGTTTTAACCTTACCAGCATTTTGGTGAAGCTGCAATTGAAATTATTTTTATATTTTTGCTTTATTTTTTTCCCCTCCTTAGTCCTGTCCCTCACTCTTTCTCTTGGAAAACTTTAAACTGCTCTTACTATTATCTGACTGGTCAGAGTGCTGTACTTGTGGTTTTTAATGGATAACTAGGGCTTGGGAAATCATAGTGTGTAAGGGATGATGAGCTGGTATAGTAAAATTGTATTCTTCTTCTCAAGTACTTATGTTGTTTTAGTTTTATATTCTTGAAGCTAGGGCTAAAATAATTTTACCTGTCCATCTGACCCCTTATACTCTGGACATGTCAAATGAGAAAAATTTTCCTTGGAATAATGCATCTTTGGGATGATGATGCAGTATATCACCTGTAGCTGCTAAAAGAGGAGCCAAGACTTCACCAGGCAGTGAGAGAGGCCCTCTCAGCAGGACTGAGAATAAAACAACATGGGGGATAAAACTCTTTTAACAAATTTTGACTTCAGTATTTCAATAGGAAATAAGGAAGAGGTAATAGGAATTGCATTGGACTTGTAGATCAATTGAAGGGGACGGCCATCTTGAAAATGAATATGGAGCCTTTCAATCTGTGAACATGAAATATGTCTCTATTCATTTTGATCTTTAATTTTCCTATTAATGTTTTGTACTTCTCAGTGTACAGTTCTTACCCATTTCCTGTCTAATTGATTCCTACATATTTTATTCCTTTTGATGCTATTGCTGATGAAATTGTTTCTTAATTTCATTTCCTGATTATTCATCACTGGAATATAAAAATAAAATTGATTTTTTATTGATTCTCAATCCTTCGTCCTTTTTAAACTTGTTTATTAGCTTCAAGTAGTCTATTGTGGACTGCTTGAGATTTTCTGTATAAAGAATTATGTATTTGGCAAATAAAGACAGTTTTCCTTCTCTTGGATTTCTGAATTATTTATTTACAGCACTGTCTTGAGCCTCCAGACAATGTTAAAGAAGATTTATTTTTGTTGATTCTTGTTTCTCTGTCACAATAAAGAATTGAACTAATTCTGGAAGGTATTTCATATTCTCAAAATTTGATGTTGGGTTTGGACTCAAAATTCAGCTGAGTAATCACATTACTTATGTTCCATATAAACTTACCATAAACTCTCATTTCCCTATGAAACATCCCAGGAACTTTTAAAGGGTTTTTTTTGTCATAGTCACTTCTGATTTTTATTTCCCATCTCCTCCAAATTCTTGTTTTTTTCCTAGTATCTTGTAAATTTTACTTTGTGGCTTATTTTCTACCTACCCACTCTTCCTTTGACCTAATCACTATAAAAATGAATCTTGTTAGGCACTCAGTCATGTCTGACTGTTTGCAATCCCATGGATGGGGGCCCACCAGGCTCCTCTGTCCCTGGAATTCTCCCGGCAAGAATACTAGAGTGGGTAGCCATTCCCTTCTCCAGGGAATATTAATGTTGTAACTCATTGCACCTTGCAACAACTCTGAAACAATTGCTCTTATTATCACTTGTACATATAAGGAAACGAAGGCACAGAAAACCGAGGTAACGGGCTAGGCAGCAATAATGCTGGGAGAATTTGTGTCCCCATGGACTGTAGCCTCCCAGGCTCTTCTGTTCTTGGGATTTTCTAGGCAAGAATACTGGAGTGGGTAAAAATGAATCTTCACATCTATTATATAGAACTTGTATTTATTCTCAGGAAAAAGGATTATATACATAATTCTCCAGCAAGAAACAAGCAAAAACCTTAAAATCACATGCTAGAATCTTCATTGTTAACATCCTTTTGCTCCTTATTATAGGGGACTTCTCATTGACTTTATTAATATATGCAGCCTGCCTACTGTTATCATCTTGATGGCCCTTTTCTCCCCATTTCAACTCTAGTATATTCATCTAACATCCTTTAAATTCATACTCATTCATTATACAGATAAGTTCAGCCCTACCTGTCCCTTCTTCCAAACTTAGTTCCAGACCTAAATTTTCCTGTTAAGTGAACTTCACATTGTTTAATTGAAGGAATGTCAGTTTCTTGAGTTTATAAGCCTTGAAAAAGACTGTGCTCTGAAATATTGGTCTCTTTGTTAAATTGGCACAGCATTAGTTGCACTACATGTTCACATGGTGGAATTCCATAGAAATAACTCTGACGAGCTTTGTGTACAGTGATGATGAGCTTGAGTCAGATTAGTTGTAAAATGGAGGTGACTTCACTGTCGAGTTTAATAAGACCTTGTACTAACTTAATATTTTACTTCTCCTCAAAGTATCTGAGGGCAACTCACAAGGAAGTTATACTTGAGGGACACAGTTTTTAAAATTTACTAAAACTTCAATATTAGTGATACATGTTTTAGAGAATAAAAATATAACATGTCACAACATCACTAGGAGAACTTCCATCACTTCCTTAATGTCATTTTCTGAAAATATGCAAAGTTCTATTATTGGCTTGTTTGTGGACAGATCACTACATATAGAATAAATGTTGATTAAGTTTTTATATTTATATTTTAAGTCTTATCAATGAAAGAAGGTGAATTCAGGAACATATATTTATTAGAACATGGTTTCCCTGACTTAATGTATGAAAAAGTAATATTTAGTGTTTATTGGTTATGCCTTTACGAATTATTTACTTCCAACCACAACCTTTAACAACACTTTTTGCTGCATGTGAAAATCTTGTCACATAAACTTAGGGAAGTAGAGTGATATTTTAAAGAGACGATTACATAAGAAACTGAATGTTTTCAGCTTGAGAAATGAGCTCAGAGAGGTAAACAATGAAGATTTGGGAAGGTCAAATGCATGTTCTATTTTAAATTTTCTCTTAGAATTAATCTAAAGATAAAATCTTCTTATGAAAATTTGTATACACAGAGGCTCATCACTATTCATTTCATAAAGGCTACTCTAGTTAGATCCAAAATGATTCTCCTAAGTAGTTTTACATATTGTATAATTAATTAAAATTATATACCATACAATCATAAATTCACATTTTCTGGAGATTAAAACATACACGATAGAGTTGACTTATATTTGAGAATACTTATAAATGCTATTTAAATCAGATGTAATTAGGTGTTCATGACATTTAATATTCTCAATAATCATCATTTTTCTCTTTTTTGCATCAAGATGGATTAAAAGAAAAGTAAGCTATGATCTTTTCTTTCTAAATGTTAAGTCTGCCAAACTGAAATAAGTAATAAAAATAGTTGTAGTTAATTAAAATGTTATACTTTGGGTCTTTAAATTCTCTTAGATATTTATGTTGCCCATATTATGTGCAATTATATAAATTGAGATTAATTTTATTCAGTGAACTATTTTTCTGATCATTCTATAATAATATGCAAACTTGACAGTAGAAATATCTTTCCACAATATTGTACCTATGTTAAATGGTCTAGGTGACCAAACATAACTAAACTTGTTTGTTTGTGTGTGTGTGTGTTCGTTGCTCATCATATCCAACCCTTTGTGACCCCATGGACTATAGCCTGCCCGGCTCTTATCTATGGAATTCTCCAGGCAAGAATACTGGAATCAGTTGCCATTTTCTTCTCCAGGGGATCTTCCTGACCCAGGGATCAAACCTGGGTCTTCCACATTGCAGGCAGATTCTTTACCATCTGAGCCACCAGGGAAGCCCCTAAAGTTATTTAATTGCTACAAAATGTCACTAAAACTAGTACCAGTAGTGGTACTGCTAGTGGGACATTACTACTATTACTACTATCACTAGCAGTACCACTACTGGTACTAGTTTTAGTGACATTTTGTAGCAATTAAATAACTTTAGGGGCTTCCCTGGTGGCTCAGATGGTAAAGAATCTGCCTGCAATGTGGAAGACCCAGGTTTGATCCCTGGGTCAGGAAGATCCCCTGGAGAAGAAAATGGCAACTGATTCCAGTATTCTTGCCTGGAGAATTCCATAGATAAGAGCCGGGCAGGCTATAGTCCATGGGGTCACAAAGGGTTGGATATGATGAGCAATAATAATAGTAGTAATGTAACAAGCATTTTGGAGAAGGCAATGGCACCCCACTCCAGTACTTTTGCCTGAAAAATCCCATGGATGGAGGAGCCTGGTAGGCTGCAGTCCATGGGGTCACTAGAGTTGGGACACAACTGAGCAACCTCACTTTCACTTTTCACTTTCACGCGTTGGAGAAGGAAATGGCAACCCACTCCAGTGTTCTTGCCTGGAGAATCCCAGGGACGGGGGAGTCTGGTGGGCTGCCGTCGATGGGGTGGCACAGAGTCGGACACGACTGAAGTGACTTAGCAACAAGCATTTGTATAACACTTTCAGTTTTTCAACATATTGCTATCTAATTGAATATTAAGAACATTATTATCTGTATTTCACAGATGTCTGGAGAGAGTTTGCTTTTCCACCAAGATTACTTGGTAGAACTCCTAGTTTCTGATCTCTAGACTTGGATTCTTTTTGTTATGCTACATGTTGGTATAGGGTGATAGGCAAGATTTAACTATCTTGATTTTACTCATTGCAGAAGCTGCAGTCTTGAGAAGTTAAGCAATTATTACTCATTTATTCTACATACATGCTTGTGGGAAATTTGCTAGTTGTTGCAAAAGAACAAAGAATATATGTACTAAAGTTTTGTAATAAACACTCAAAATATTTTCACATAACAGACACCTTCTTTTAAATGAAAAGTCTTTGTCTCCGAAAGAAAAAAAAAACTGCAAAAGAATTTCTGAGATGTTGTTTCTTAATATTTATGAAAAATTCTGAAAACCATGAATATTTAAAATCTCGCTTATGCTTTTTAAAATTAAGATCACTGTATATTTGTTAGGGGCTTCTCTGGTAGCTCAAATAGTAAAGAATCCACCTGCAATGGAGGATATGTGAATGATACCACTCTAATGGCAGAACGGGAAGAGGAACTAAAGAGCCTCTTGATGAGGATGAAGGAGAGTGAAAAAGCTGGCTTAAAACAAAATATTAAAAAAACTAAGATCATGGCATCCAGCCCCTTCACTTCATGGCAAATAGAAGGAGACAGGGTGGAAGCAGTAACAGATTTCCTCTTCTTGGGCTCAAAAATCACTGCAGATGGTGATTGCAGCCATGAAATTCGAAGACAGTTGCTTCTTGACAGGAAGGCTATGACAAATCTAGACAGTGTGTTAGAAGGCAAAGCCATCACTTTGCCAACAAAGGTCTGTGTAGTCAAGACTGTGGTCTTTCATGTTTGGATGTGAAAACTGGACAATAAGGAAAGCAGAACACAGAACTGACAGTTTCTAACTGTGGTGCTAGGGAAGACTCTTGAGAGTCCCTTGGAAAGTAAGGAGATTCAACCAGTCAATCTTAAAGGAAATCAACTCTGAATACTCTTGGGAAGGACTGTTGCTGAAGGTGAAGCTCCAATGCTTTGGCCACCTGGTGTGAACAGTTGACACATTGGGAAAGACCCTAATGCTGGGAAAGGTTGAGGGCAGAAGGAGAAGAGGGCATCTGAGGAGGAGATGGCTGGATGGCATCACTGATGCAATGGACATAAACTTGGGCAAACTTTAGGAGATGCTGAGGGACAGGGAGGCCTGGTGTGCTGCAGTCCATGGGGTTGCAGAGTTGGGCATGACTGGGTAACTGAACAACAACCAGAAAAGTAGTAAAAGTTACCCTAGTAGCCAGAATTAAAAAACTTTTTAAGTGTCTGTGTAAATACTAGGAAGATTGACTACTCTATAGCTTTGCTACTTAACATGTGATCCAGGGACCAACAGCATCAAGAACAGCTAAGAGTAAGATTAAAAGGCAGATGCTCTGGTCCTGCTTCAGACTTACTGAATCAGAATCAGTGTTGGAATGTGATCATGAAGTCATTCTTATGCTTCACTTTTCAGTGAAGGACAGAGGGACTCAGCTACTCAGCACTGTACCTTCTAACTAGTATTAACTATTCCCATGAGAAGTTTGAGAAAATATTGTATCTACAGAACAAGAAGAACTGCCATATATATGTGTGTGTATATGTATATGTATATATATATATATATATATATATATATATTATATATATGTGTGTGTATGTGTGTATATATATATATGTATTTGTCTCTTTTGTCAAGACAATGGTCCTAAAAATTATAATGGCAGTTCCCAGAATTATTGGAAGACTAAAAACCTGCTAAAGTTTACTGTGTTTCCAAAGAAATCTCAAATCTGACTGATAATAGCCTCAGAAGTTCAATGCTTAAGGCAAATTCTATGTCATCAACTCCACCTATAAGGAAAAATGCTCTTAGGATTCTTGTGTTCCATCTCAGATGTGATCTTACAGATCAGATCCTGGAGGTTAATGAGTAGGAAGTTTCACCTCAAAAATTAGACTTTCAAATGGGTTCTACTTTTTGCCTAAAATATTCATTCCATCTTATTTCACCCTTCCTAAATGACTATTGTTGAATATTGTCAAATATTCCCAATATCATTGAAATATCCATCCCTTGTGTGTCCAACCAAGTACCACAACTGATTTTATCCTCCACATCAGGGGCTAGAATTGAATAGATAACCCTCTTTTGGTAATCCTAGCTCTCTGGACAAAAATTTATATGTAGAAGTGGGCAAGTAATCTGATTCTGGCCAGTAGGATGTGAGATGAAATTCATTGATGAGCTTCTGGGAAGAATTTAATGATTTTTATGGAAAAAGACATCAAAGGAAAATAGTCTTTTAACTGTCTCTGAATGTTTCCAAGTGTATTTGGGTGAGATGTTAAAAATTATAGTATGAAATCATCTGACTACTAGACTGAGGGTAAACAATATTGGGAGGAAGGCAAAGTTATATCAGAGAATTTCAGAGAAGGTTCAATGGTTACCTTCACATGGAATCCACTACCCTATCCACTACCCATATGAAATATTTTCTCATTGCTAACCAGGAAAATTGGGTTTTCAGTTACTTACAATCCTTAAAATCATTCTAATTGAACATTCTCAAGGCACCTATGGTACTGTATAGATAGCCTAAACTTTATTATCACATGGTAGGATTTGTAGTAACTTAATGTGAATATTTTTTTCACTAAATGGCTGAATTAGAAAATCTGGTTTATATGAATTGTAGGTCCAAATCCACAGAAAATCTTGAAATTTATAATTAGTGAATGTCTTGAGTCAAGTTTTAGTGTGCAATCATGTATATATCAGGGAAAGTGTGAAAGAGAAAAAAAATGGAAAAAATAGAAGAGAAAGGAAGGAAATGCAAAATAAGGCAGTCATATTTACTGTAAAATATTCCCTAAAATCTGAATTACTTGATCCAAATTAGCAAGGTGGAACATATTATATTTAAACCTTGTAAACACTTTATGTAATATGCATTACCAGATGCCAGATATTTTGTGAATTTTCAAGTGGTAACATTTGAAAAGATGAAAGGTTAATCAGTGCACTGAAACACTGGATTAAATAAAATTTTAAAAATCAAGACCATTAAGGGAGACTCCAAAATGGGTTTAGTGACATACTACCAAGATAACTTTAGGATTCAGAGAAGCTGATACGAATTGAAAAGAGATATGAATGAGCTTTGTTTTTTTTTTTCCTCAAAAAACAACTTTGATCCTAAAAAGCACTTCAGGCCACAGTTCATTGTCAAACTGATGGTTGAATTATATCATGCTAACAGGATGGCTTTCTCATTAAACACAGTCCTTTCATGAAATTTAAACAAACTCTAAATTTAATTATAAAATACAAAAGTGTACAAACTTTTAAAAGTAAAGAAATACTACATAAGTTCATAATTAAAATAATTAAAACAACATTGGGTATTTGAAGCTGATGAGCTATCCTGCAAATGCTATCTGATTATTCAGGAGGAAGGAAAATCCTCACATGTACTGATAGGACATGGAATTTTGGTGGGTCAGTTAGTTTACTGGATAGGTACCTGTTGCAACAACAGCAAAAAAGAAAAACCACTAGACTTCATGGTATACTATTGTTATACTGGAAAGATTAACTTCATAAAATGGTCAGTACTTCAAATTTGGGGACAAATCTGTTTGTAATTGTGTGTGTGTGTGTGTTTACAGCATTTTTAACAGAAAAGTGTGAGTAACACTGTCTTCCAGTCAAAATTCTTAGTGTTCATGATCAGGAAAAATTTACTGTCCGTTGGAATGAAGTCCTGTATACTTGAAAGTAAAATTTGAGCTAGTCTTTATTTACTTGACATCTACTGCTTAATTCAGTAAATGTACTATTCATTAGAGCAAAAAAAAATGATCAATGCCTTTTCATTTTCAGGCCCTAACTATCCTTTTTCAAAATTTCAAGTAAATGCTATGTTTAGTTATTTTCATACACATTTAATTTTCCATTTTTCCGTTTGGTATCCAAGTAATTTAATGCTAATGGTACTGGAGTCTCCCCCTGCTAGCTATCTATCTCTTCCAAGATCGCGGCCTGCTTTGAGGAAACAGGAATTTATCTTATTGGAGGGCCATTAACAGAGAACAAATTCAAATCCCATTAATGGTCTTGCTCAATTAGTGGCATATGTTTCAGAATTCATGGCATACTGCTCTCAGTTAAATGGAAGAAACTATATTTCAAGTTCGACTGGAGTTTAGCAGGAACTAGAAAATTGTGCATTGCCTTCATGATTATGGGCCAAAAAGAGACACTTTAATCATAAAATCATAATATTATTACAAAGCTATTTTTAAACACTTTCACTCTGATATCATAATATATACATGCTATATATTATATTAGATAAAATGTGTGAATTAGCAATTTTTATAGCTCAAAATAATTTCCTAATATCAGAAATACGAAAATATTTCAAGAATTTTGGCATAAAAACACAATCAATTCCAATCACTGTTATCAAGGACTGCTTTGTTATTCATCTATCTCAGATTAGTCTTAAAAATGGCCACCACTATTACCTCTTTAATAATATCAGTCTCAGTAATGTTTAACACTTACTGAATCCTTTCTATTTTCTATGTCCCGAGATAAATATGTTGATCCATTTCACTTCTCCTGCAAACAACACTGAGTTTCCTATTAATCCTTCCTAGATTACAAAGGTGGAATCTGGAAAAAAAAGTACAAACAATTAGAAAATTGTTCAAAACACACAGTAAATTGTAGAAACGCAAACCCAGATGTGACTAATTTCCTAATCTATGTTCTTATTAATTCTGACCTAGTATTTTTCTCTACTTCACAGCTATATATTAGCAACAACATTCTAAAATGAATTCTACTGAAAAATCTACAAACTGCTATCAGATTATCCCAAAAGTGTGTTTGTTGTCAACTTCTTTGGAAATGTTACTAGCTTCCCACTGGCTAATGGGTAACATAAACTGATCATCTGTACATTCACATCCCTCTCTATTTTGTTGGGCTTCCTAGGTGGCTCAAGGGTAAAGAATCTGGCTGCCAATGAAGGAGACATTGGAGACTTGGGTTAGATCCCTGGGTAAGGAAGATCCCCTGGAGTAGGAAACGGCAACCCACCCCAGTATTTTGCTGGGAAAATCGCATAGACAGAGGAGCCTGGTGGGCTATCGTTTGTGGGATCACCAAGAGTTGGATACAACTCAGTCGCTAAGCCCGCCCAAACACACACACACACACACACACACACACACACACACACGCACACAGTTGCTCCAAATTCCTGTCTCACCACTCCCACAGTATCATCTCTTCTTCAACCTGCTTCACGTACTTCAAATTCCCTGAATATGGTCATAATTTTCTCTCTTTTCTGCTTCACTCTCCAGCATTCTGGCTTTTGAAATTGGGTCTTGTTAATGATTTTTCCCCAGGATGGCATCTTTCTCATGAAATGTCTTCTAACGTCTTTCTACCTTCTATCTTTTGAATTCTTCCAACTTCTATAACCCACATGTCCCATACCTCTTTGCCATTTACTGCCTTGTTGAATCCCCAAGATGGTATCTGTCTCATGAAATCTCTTCTAATGTCTTTCTACCTTCTATCTTTTGACCTCTTCCAACTTCTATAACTCACCTGTCCCACACCTCTTTGCCATTTACTGCCTTGTTGATACCAGCTTTATTGCGTATGAGTTGTTTGAATAATGTGATGTCTTATTGGTATGTTGAATACACAATGTGCTGCATATTTTGTTGACTGAAAAAAAAATTGCACAGTGTGAGAGTTCTGAGATAAGTTTTATTTGGGGCAAAATGTGGAATATAGTCTGGGAAATAGCATTTCAGATAGGTCTGAGGAAATGCTCTGAAAAGCTGGGGGCCGGGGGCATGGTCAGGATACATGTGATTTTGGTGAAGGGGGATACGCACAGTCAAAGACGCATTTTGGCAGAGACTTGCTGCTAGTCCTGAGAAGGTTGCTGCTAGTCATGAGGAGCAGTTGTCTCTACTAATGATTTTAGTGTTTTTCTAGATATGAGAAGATGCAAGAATTTGGGCTCATAAAATCTTCTGAAAATATCTATGTGAAGACATGTTCTTCCAGGTTTTCCCAGAACACACAGTGCCTCATTCTTGGTCTCCACTGTGAAGTCCTTTCAGGCTGTGCTGTAGGTCAGCATCAACAGGAGCACATGATTTAATCCTTGTAGAAGTAGATGGCAAGTGGAATATTTTCTTTGGCAGTTTCTATGCTGCTTTATTTTTTATAGAATTTATGTTGAGGTCTGTATAAAGAAATGCTAAGTCTAATAGAAGGAAACAAATAACTTGATAAGAGATAGTCCTATATAATAGTTACTACATTTTTTTGTAGGTTGCTTTGATTTTAGTTTAGTTGCTTTTAAAAATCAGGGACAGGTTTGTACTATCAATATATATAGAGACTAGGATTCAGTGCTTTAAAAGTTTTGTTTTGAGAGGTATACCCAGCCTCCAGTTTAGACTTGAGTAGTTTATTAACTAGGGTGATCTTATGATTTATTTTTTGTTTGTTTGTTTTTGTTTTAAATGTATTCTTGATTTTTTAAAAAATGTACTCTTAATTGATTTACAATATTGTGTTGGTTTCTGCCATACATTGACATGAATCAGCCATTGGTATACATATGTGCTCTTCCTCTTGAACCTCCCTCCCACCTCCCACACCACTACCCCCCCCCCCCCCCCCCAGGTTGTCACAGAGCCCTGGTTTGAGTTCCCTGAGTCATACAGCCAATTCCCCATTAGCTATCTGTTTTACATATGGTGGTGTATATGTTTCCATGTTACTCTCTCCCTTCATCCCACCCTCTCCTCCTCCACTCCTCTTGTCTGTAAGTCTGTTCTCTATGTCTGTATCTCTGTTGCTGCCCTGCAAATAGGTTCATCCGTACCATCTGTCTAGATTCCATATATATGTGTTAATATATGATATTTGTTTTTCTCTTTCTGACTTGTTTCATTCTGTATAATAGGTTCTAGGTTCATCCTCCTCATTAGAACTGACTCAAGTACATTCCTTTTCATGGCTAAATAATATTCTATTATATATGCACATATACCACAGCTTCTTTAGACCTTATGATTTACTTTTTAAACTGGGACAGTTTTGAGAGATAACAGGAAATGATTCCACCAGGACAGTCTTGGGAAATGCTGATTCCATTAAGCAACTGAGATGGCTCTGAGGAACTGCTTTGAAGAGCCTGGGGTGAGGTGAGTCAGGACACATGTGATTTTTGTGACAGGGCATATGTGCAGTCAAGCACACATTTAGGCAGAGGCTTGCTGCTAGTCATGAGATGGATGATCATAGACAAGTTTTTTAATCTCTGTGGGACTTAGTTTCCTCATCCATAGATGGTAAGATTAAGCTAAATATTTGAGATTTCTTGCAACTATAAAATTTATGAAATTACAAGGGTATAGCAAATTCATTTTAGTTCCTTGTTAATACTTTACTGTCTATTTCATATTTTGGATTTTGAATTCAGGACTATGTAAATATAGGAAATGATAGTGGCAAAGAACTCTTTAAAAAATGATGAAATTTAGAAAAGTCTTAGTTGGAGTTAAGGATTTCAGTATCCTTTTTAGATTAACTGGGAAAGAGTTCAATAGTAGTACAAACTGAGTAGTTAGTAACACACAATACCCTGTTAGAGAGATGAATACAGATAATGAAAGTAATACAGATATTGCATATAATCTTCAGGTTTCAAAGAGGAGTTGTGTGGGAGAGGCTTTGGAAATATCTGCTTGAGCTTTGGTAGATAAGAAATGAAAACTACTCCAGAGAATATGCTTATGAAAATGAGTATGAGAAAAGGGTAAATGACTGTTTGGGGAAGGGTCAGTTCAGTTCAGTTCAGTTACTCAGTCATGTCCAACTCTTTGCGACCCCATGAATCGCAGCACGCCAGGCCTCCCTGTCCATCACCAACTCCTGGAGTTCACTCAGACTCAAGTCCATCGAGTCAGTGATGCCATCCAGCCATCTCATCCTCTGTCGTCCTCTTCTCCTCTTGCCCCCAATCCCTCCCAGCATCAGAGTCTTTTCCAATGAGTCAACTCTTCGCATGAGGTGGCCAAAGTACTGGAGTTTCAGCTGCAGCATCATTCCTTCCAAAGAAATCCCAGGGCTGATCTCCTTCAGAATGGACTGGTTGGATCTCCTTGCAGTCCAAGGGACTCTCAAGAGTCTTCTCCAACACCACAGTTCAAAAGCATCAATTCTTTGGCGCTCAGCTTTCTTCACAGTCCATTGTATTAAATGTTTTAAGTTTTTTTGGATAATGATCTCTAAGACTGCTAGAAATCTATTTTCCTTAATATTTTTCATCCAAATTAAATATTAATGTTGATTTAGTTTGATTTTTTTTTGTTTCCATGTAGAAACAAAAAGTATATCATTTTCTCTTCTCCCTCCCGCCATGTCCTGCCCCTTAAAGTGGCTTTGGAGATGTGTGGTCTGTTTTGATACTGTATACTCTTAATGTCCAGAAGTTGTCTGCATTTCTGAAATCACCTACAGATTATCTCAGCGTCTTTATGTAGCATTTTTATGCAGTCATCCTGTTACCTCATCCCAAATGCCAGGAAATAGCCTGACCAGATGCAGATAAAAATATTACACTCTGTTTTAATGCCATTATTTGAATTTCAAAAGAGACGAAATGTTCCTTAATTGTAGAGTCAATTGTTATTTGCAGGTGCAAAAGGGAACTCCGGCTGCCTCATTTAATAATCTGTTCCAAGAGTTCAAAGGTGAATTAAAAGGATAGTGAAATTTAATAAATGCCCGATTTAACTAGGTGTTGCCTAGAGAAGTTTATGAGTCCTTCAGGGAAAGAACAGTGCATTATATAGCAAAAGAAACTTCTATTAGCTAATCACACGACATCAGAAAAGTGTAAATCTGTTTTTTTTTTTTTTTTTTTTTTAAAGATATGTACACTGGCTTAGTTTTATATCTCTTGCCAAGAAAATGATTAAAGTTTGTTGTTATTCATGATCTGGGTTTGAAAGATGAAACGGTGTCTGAAACTTGCCTACTTCACATTTCTATTCAAATAATTTAGCTTCTGCAGAGAGGGATATTTTATTACTGTGGGAAGAAAAATAAAGAAACACAAGGATTAAATGGAATGTTTCTTGGTTTCCTACATTAACTGATTTTGAGGCTATTTCTTCCTTCAGCTGTTGTATGAAGAAAAAAAAAAGCAATAGAAAAGTGCATTTTCATAATTGATTATATATGCTGGGATATAAAGGGTAGAGTTTTTTTTTTTTTTTTTTTGGTCTGATTCTTCAGTTTCAATATCCTGATATTTTGCTGAACATTCCTCTACATTTAAAAAATATGAGTGTATTGGAATATAATCTTTTAGATGGAGAACACCATTTTTCTCTTTAGTTAAATAGAACTGCCTTAAACTTATTGTGGAATTATCTTGCTACATCTAGATACAATAGTTCTGATATGAATGTAAGGTCTTCCTTTTTCATTCATTGTGAACCAATTCTTTACACCTGGACTTTATTTCTATCCAAATCCATGCTTCAAGTACAACAATTAGAATGAAATATTAGCATGTGGCTCTGTTTTTACAGAAGTTTTCTGCATCCAAAGTTTAGCACTTTGTTATCATCTTAATAAAATGTAGTAGAAATATCAGTTAAAAAAGACCATTTTGCTTAAAACAGAAACAAAGCTAAGGCAAGTTAAAAAAAATGTATAGTAATTTGTGAGATTTTAATAATTATCTGTTTTTGGGAAAATCTAAAAATGAAATAGCTATACAGTAGTCAACAACATATTTGGAAGGCAAAGATCCACATATCTTATGTACACATACCAGGCTAGATTAAGATATGTTGTTGATGTTTGGGGTTCCCTGGTGGCTCAGTGGTTAAAAAAAAAAAAAAAGTCCACCTGCCAATGCAGGAGATGCAGGAGAGGCAGGTTTGGTTATTGGGTTGTGAAGATCCTTCAGAGAAGGATATGGCAACCCACTCCAGTATTATTGTCTGGGAAATCGTACGGACAGAGGAGCCTGGTGGGCTATAGTCCACGGATTTGCAAAGGGTCAGATATGACTGAGCACGCACACACACGCACACACACATTCTTACATATAGGATACATACATGCACACACATACCCATTAATTAGATTCTGTTTTGATCTCTGAAATACTTATTGAGTATTCACACATATATCTCAATATACCATTCCTTATATACTTAAATAATTAAAGGAAGCCATCAGAGGTTTCCATAGACAAACACATCCAAATACAAACCAACTATAAAGCGTTCTGAGAGAGGTATTTACATAATTTGAGTTTCAACTATGTAATGGGGCATTGGTAATTATTTTATAATAATGATATTTTATTGATTATATATGCTTTAATTAGATATTATGTCAAGTACTTTTAATTGCATTTTACATTTATTCTTCATAGAAAAGATATGAGATATGCACTACTGTTGTCTTTATTTTACATATGAAGAAACTGTACAGAATTTAAATAATTAGCCTAAGATCATAGAGCTAGAAAACAGAAAAGTTGAGGCTGTAATATTGGTTTATCTAACCTAGATTTTTTTTAACATACCACATGAAAAGTATAAAAATTTTTATTCCTGATGGATAATTTTCTTCCAGATCATAATGAGTTCTTTTCAAGTCCTGTTATATTTCTTAGTATAAAGAAACTTGTGTGCAATCAATGATCATGTCTTATGATTAATTAATTAGAAAATTGAGATTTTTTAATAATATAAATAAGCTATGTTCTAGTTTAATTGCTTTCATAACCAATCTTTCTGTTGGTTTAAAAAATAGAAGTAATATTAAGTCTGCTTTTTAATAATAAAGCTAAAATACAATTCTACACTCAGGTAAATCCAGCTGAAGTTGTGGAAACAATATAGAAACATTTTTCAAAGTTAATAATTATAATGCTTTTTATTTCTTACACACATTCAGTATTCTGTCTAGCTATATGAGTTAAAAAATATTTCACCCAGTACGTAAAAATTTGTAAACATATTGTTTATATTAAGTGTCTGTTTCCCCTCTCCCCTTTCTATTCTTTAATGTCTGGTGTTTGGCACTGCTGTTCAATACAAACATCTGGATTCTACCTCAAATACTTAAAATTGTTGACATAGCAATTTTTGATAGTATTATAAGTGAGGAACATATAAAAACAATGAGCTTGATATAAACTATAAGAAAGGTGTAGGAGGTAGGAAAAAATGAGTGCAAATTGAGAAAAGAGGTGCAGAGATTTGGGTCAGAGAGAGAAGGTCAAAAAGATGAAGAGAAAAGTCTTGGAAGGTATGTAGCAGATGACTGAAAACAGATGCTGGCAGCAGTCAGCCGAGAGGAGATGATGATTCAGAAGGTTCTTTATCCTTTAAAGAAAGAGAAACAGAAACAGCCTTCTATATCCAAGGGAAAGACTGAAAAGGATATTTCTTATCCACCTTTGAAGAGGAAAATCATGAAGGCAAACCCAGTGTGTGTGTCCCACAGGGCAGGATCATTGTTCTTGAAAAAATGCAGTTATTATTAATATCTACTGAAAAGATTGTAGAGCATTAAAAAGTTACTGTAAAAAGGAAAGACAAAGAATGTAAATGCTCTCAGTTATTATTATTACTAGTTATTATTTCAATATTACTTCATTTGCCATTCCCCCTTTTTCTGTGATTAGAAATATTTGAAAAGTAAAGGATTAGGAAATAGTTAAGGGTTAATGGAATCATCCTGATTTGAGATATTTGTGATACAAAGGTTTAAATAGATTTTTCACTTTTGTTTGTACTTTCAATGTAATGTTTTAGTAAAAATGGATAGCAAAATTCCTTTTGTAGTATCAGATAATGTCTTCAAGGGAAATATTGAAGAATTGTGTCTTATAGAAGGATTTTTAAATTTATACATTTAAAATGACAGTATTAATTAAATAAGATAATAAAAATTGATTTATCTTTGTTTATAATTTGTTTTTCTGAAGATTATTTGAAGGGATATCAGAAAAAATAATAGAACTCAGATAAATATCTTTTAATTATAAAATCAAGGGCATATAAGATTTAAATTTATCTTTTATAGAAGACCTTTTAAGAAATGATCTAAACTAGTGAAAAAAAATAATGCTGAAGGCATTAATAGTAGTTTATTTCAAGAAGTTCTATAAGCTCATTTTCCGATAAGCAAAAGGTTAGGCATTACTCAAATGTGGTAAGTTACAGAATACTAAAATGTTACCTGTCATCATGGCAATATTTCAGTATGTTGTCATGATGAGGAAACTATTCTCTTGGATTTGGAAAAGAAGGTTAATATTGCTAGCTACTTGCCAAGTACGATATTTTAAAATATCCTATTTCATTCTTAAAATGGTAAATATTATCCTATTTTTCAAATACACAAAGATACAGGAATGTTATGTGTATGTGTCAACTAGTTTAATGCATTTGGTACAAAATCTGCATTACTGAAATCTAATCATTTTAGATACAGACTGCAAAGGGTGTTCTGTCAAGTGAAAAACATGAATCAAGCAATATGAAGGCAGTGTGTAATCTACTAAATTATCCATTTGAGGTTATGTTCTTGATTTTGTTTAAGCAAAATTTCTTGAAGTAGACATGAAATGTAATCAACAGCTCTCTTAATGTGTCATGGTTTTCCATAAAGTTCTTCCCTTTGTTTGCACAGCTGCTTTCTAGAAACCTGTATATCACATTTCCCTTACATTATTGTCATTGCTGTTTTAAACCTAGTGACCATTTCCAGGAAGAAAGTTCCTTGCACAAATGTTTGATCTATGAAAACTTGATCCACTGTTTCATTATCATAGATAGCTTCAATTTTTGTAAAGTCAAGATGTTTAGGTTGTTCCATATAATTTTAAACTGTGACTTCATTAAAAAGGGAGGAATGGTAATCGCTAGGTCCATCCATGTTGCTGCAAATGACATTATTTTACCCATTTTTATGGACAAGTAATAAATAATCCATTGTGTATATATCAATAACCTCAGATATGCAGATGACACCATCCTTATGGCAGAAAGTGAAGAAGAATTAAAGAGCCTCTTGATGAAAGAGGAGAGTGAAAAAGTTAGCTTGAAGCTCAACATTCAGAACATTAATATCATGGCATCCAGTCCCATCACTTCATGGCAAATAGATGGGGAAACAGTGGCTACTTTATTTGGGGGCTCCAAAATCACTGCAGATGGTGATTGCAGCCATGAAATTAAAAGATGGTTACTCCTTGGAAGGAAAGTTGTGACCAACCTAGAGAGCATATTAAAAAGCAGAGACATTACTTTGTCAATAAAGGTCCATCTAGTCAAGGCTATGGTTTTCCAGTAGTCATGTATGAATGTGAGAGTTGGACTATAAGGAGGACTGAGTGCAGAAGAATTGATGCTTTTGAACTGTGGTGTTGGAGAAGACTCTTGAGAGTCCCTTGGACTGTAAGGAGATCCAACCAGTCCATCCTGGAGGAAATCAGTCCTGGGTGTTCATGGAGGGACTGATGTTGAAGTTGAAACTCCAATATTTTGGCCACCTGATGGAAAGAGCTGACTCATTTGAAAAGACCCGGATGTTGGGAAAGATTGAAGGCAGGAGGAGAAGGGGATGTCAGAGGATAAGACGGTTAGATGGCATCATCGACTCAATGGACATGAGTTTGGGTAAACTCCGGGAGGTGGTGATGGACGGGGAGGACTGGCATGCTGCTGTTCATGGCATTGCAAAGAGTCGGACACGACTGAGTGAACTGAACTGTGTATGTATACTGCATCTTCTTTATCCATTCATCTGTCAATGGACACTTAGGTTGCTGACATGTCTTGGTTATTGTAAATAGTGCTGCTATGGACATTGGGGTGCACCTATCTTTTCAAAGAACAGTTTTCTCCAGATATGTGCCCAGGAGTGGGATTGCAGGACCATATGGTTCCTTTATTTTAGTTTCTTAAGGAACCTCTGTACTGTTTTCCATAGTGGCTGCACCAACTTACATTCCCATCAAAAGTATAGGAGAGTTCTGTTTTCTCCATGCCATCTCCAACATCTGTTAACTGTAGTCTTTTTAATGATGGCCATTCTGACAGGTATGAGGTGATATCTCATAGTAGTTTTGATTGGCATTTCTTTGGTGATTAGAAGTATTGAGCATCTTTTCATGTGCTTGTTGGCCATCTGTATGTCTTCTTTGAAATGTCTATTTAGGTCTTCTGCCTATTTTTTGATTGGGTTATTTGGTGTTTTTTTTTATATTAAAGTATATGATTTGTTTGTGTGTTTTGGAAATTAAGCCCTTGTCAGTAGCATTATTTACAAATATTTTCTCCCATTCTGAGGGTTGTCTTCTCATTTTGTTTACAGTTTACTTTGCTGTGCAAAATCTTAATAAATTTAATAAGGTCCCATTTATTCATTTAAAATTTTTATTTCCATTACTGTAGGAGATGGACCAAGAAATATTGTCGTGAGTTATGTCAAAGACTGTTTCACCCGTGTTTTCCTCTAAGAGTTTTTAGTATTCAATCTTACATTTAGGTTCTTAATTCATATTGGGTTTTTTATATGATGTTACAGAATATTCTAATTTCATTCTTTAACATGTAGCTGTCCGTTTTCCTAGCAGCATTTACTGAAGAGACTGTCTTTTCTCCATTCTATATTTTTTGTTGCTTTTTGTCATAGATTAACTGACCAGACTAAGGAGATGATCCCAAATAGTGCATAATCCAGTTTCTTTCTAAAAGTTAAATTTAATTTCAAATGTACAGAAGAAGAATTATGTTTAAAGTAATCTCTGAAACTGAAATATCATCTGGTCAATTTACACATTTTCTGCATTTTCAGTATTTTCTAGTGTCTCTGGAAAACGTAGTCTCTGTGCTTTCCTCTTAGCTCAGTTGGTAAAGCATCTGCCTGCAATGCAGGAAACTTGAGTTCGATTCCTGGGTTAGGAAGATCCCCTGGAGAAGGAAATGGCAACCCACTCCAGTATTCTTGCCTGGAGAGTCCCATGGACAAAGGAGCCTGGCAGGAAACAGTCCACGGGGGTCTCAAGAGTCGGACACTACTTAGCAACTAAATCACCACCAGTGGAAAATGTATGGTGAAGGGAGTTGGGAGATTGTTGGGATTTCTTAGGAAGGATATAAGTTGGATAGGATAGAACTGTCCTCTTAAGCATCCCAGGATTTGGACATTCTTTCACATTTGTGATCTTGAGGTCCTGGGTAATACATATACCTCAAGAAACCCTGGATTCCTGCACAAAACGGAACAAAGAGGTTTTGTTTGAAAATACTCTTGGAAAATTGTGTGAGCATGTCTGACTCTTTGCGACCCTATGGACTGTAGCCCACCAGGCTCCTCTGTCCATGGGATTCTCCAGGCAAGAATACTGGAATGGGTTGCCATGCCCTCCTCCAGGGGATCTTCCCAGCCCAGGGATCAAACCCATGTCTCTTACGTCTCCTGCATTAGCAGGCAGGTTCTTTACTACTAGGGCCCCTTGCAACAGAGTTTTTAGTCACTCATTCGTGTCCAACTCTTTTGCAACCCCTGCCAGGCTCCTCTGACCATGGGATTTCCCAGGTAAGAATACTGGAGTGGGTTTCTATTTCTCTAGAGAATCTTCCTGACCCAGGGATCAAACCCGGATCTCCAGCTGAGCAGGAGGTTTCTTTACCACTTTGCCACCTGGGGTTATCTATATCTATATCTTTACATCTTTATTTATATCTAAGCCAATAATTATTTATTGAAGACAGTCCCTAGATCCTAGTTGACCTTGTGCTGCCCAATTAAGAAACAAAACTGAAAGATGTAAATCTCCTAGTTTCTCTCCAAGTATATGGAGGATTCCTTCTGTTTATGACATTAGGTTTTGATATGTACAGAATTGCAGAGTGGAACTGAAAAGTGACGCCCTTTAGATTTACTGTTTTTGTATGACAATACTAAGGTTCTCTCATCTACAGACTCCCTTCATACAAAGACACATTGAACTCAGGCTTTTGTAAATACAAGGTGTTCTTCTATGCACAGGGAACCTGCAATCTTGTACATAAACTTGGAAGCTTTCAGCAGGCTTAGGATTTGCCTGGCAAACCAAATGATGTGAAATAGTTCTGATGTGTAAATTGACACTCACTACTTTGTAGGTCTACTATACAATTGTACAGGAGGTGGCGAACAAAACCATCCCAAAGAAAAAGAAAAGCAAGACAGTGATTATTTGAGGAAGCTTTACAAACAGCAGAAGAATGGAGAGAGGCAAAAAGCAAGGGAGAGGGAAAGATACATCCAATTAAACACAGAGTTCCAAGGAATAGCTAGGAGAGACAAGAAGGCCTTCTTAATGAACAGTGCTTAATAGTAGAAGAAAACAACAAAAGGGGAAAGATCTCTTCAGGCAAATTGGAAACATCAAGGGAGCATTCCATCCAAAGGTGGGCACAATAAAATATATAAATGGTAGAGACCCAGTAGACGCTGAACAGATCAAAAGAAATGGAAAGAATACAAAGAAGAACTGTATAAAAAATAGACTTTAATGAACTGGATTACTTTGATGGTGTGGTTAGTCACCCAGAGCCAGACATTCTGGAGTTTGAAGTGGGCCTTAAGGTACAAGGAGGGAGGAGGGAGGAGGGTTCGGGGTGGGGAGCACATGTATGCCTGTGGCAGATTCATTTTGATATATGGAAAAACCAATACAATATTGTAAAGTTAAATAAAATAAAAAAAGAGAAGTATTGATGTTAATAAAGCTAGTGGATGCAAAGAAATTCCAGCAGAACTATTCAGATCCCTAAAGGAGGATGCCATCAAGGTTTTTCATTCATTGCGTCAGCAAATCTGGAAGACCCAGCAGTGGCCACAGAACTGGAAAAGGTCAGTCCTCATCCCAATTCCCAAGAAGGGTAGTACCAAAGAATGTGCAAACATGAGACAATTACACTCATTGCTCATGCTACAAGGTCATGCTTAAAATCTTGCATGCTAGGCTTCAGCATTATGCGAACTAAGAGCTTCCGGATATCCAAGCTGGGTTTAGAAAAGGAAGAGGAGCTAGAGGTCAATGGTCAACATTTGCTGGATTATAGAGAAAGCAAGGGAAATTGAGAAAAACATCTACCTCTGTTTCATTGACTACACTAAAGCCTCTTTGTGGATAATGACAAACTATGGAAAGCTCTTAGAGAAATGGGAATACCAGACCATCTTACCTGTCTTCTGAGAAATCTGTATGCAGGTCAAGATATAACCCTAACAACTGATTGGCTCAAGATTGAGAAAAGAATACTACAGGGCTGTCCGCTGTCACCTTGTTTGTTTAACCTATATGCTGAGCACATCATGAGAAATGCCAAGCCGGAATCAAGATAGGCGGGAGAAACACCAACAACCTCAGATATGCAGATGATACCACTCTAATGGAAGAAAACGAAGAGGAACTAAAGAGCCTCATGATGAGAGTGAAGACAGGGAGTGAAAGGGCCAGCTTAGGACTAAATTTTAAAAAACCTAAGGTCATGGCATCTGCCCCCATTACTTCATGGCAAATAAAAGAGGAAAAAGTGAAAGTAGTGACAGATTTCCTCTTCTTGGACTCTAAAATCACTGTAGACGGTAACTGAAGCCATGATCAGAAGACAGTTGCTTCTTGGCAAAAAAGCGATGACAAATCTAGACAGTGTGTTGAAAAGCAGAGACTTTACTCTGCTGACAAAGGTCTATATAGTCAAGGCTCTGCTCTTCCCAGTGATCACGTATGGTTGTGAGAGCTGTACCGAAAGGAAGGCAGAACGCCACAGAATTTATGTCTTCGAACTGTGGTGCTGGAGAAGACGCCTGAAAGTGCCTTGGACAGCAAGGAGTCAAGCCAGTCAATTTTAAGGGAGATCAACTCTGAATATTCTCTGGAAGGATTGATGCTGAAACTGAAGCTCCAGTATTTTGGTCATCTGATGAGCACAGACAACTCATTGGAAAAGTCCTTGATACTGGGAAAGATTGAGGGCTGAAGGAGAAGAGAGCGTCATAGGATTAGATGGCTGGATGACATCATAGATGTAATGAACATGAACTTGGACAAACTCTGGGAGATAGTGAGGGACAGGGAGGCCTGCGGTCCATGGGGTCTCAAAGAGTAGAACATGACTGGGCAACTGAATAACAACAACAACACATTGTAAGTCAGGGGAAATTGAGCTGGATATATGACTATAAATGATTTTGTTTATGATTATGAGAAAGGTTTATGTAATTTTGCTTGTGCATATTTCTAATACAGTGCCCTCTCTGCTCCTTTGACTGGTGGATGGTATTCAGACATTGACAAACTATATATTTCCCAAAAGTACCCCACAAAGAGAATTTTATTTTGGACTTACACTCTGCCTTCCTTCCTTCAACCTTTTTAGTATATGTGATAGATCAGAAAAAAGGAAAAATTTTCATTTTTATTTGGAGAGTGTCTTTTTTTTTTTTTTTTTTTTTTTAACTTCTGAGTTTGTTCTATGTTGTTTAGTCACTAAGTGGTATCCGACTCTGCAACCCCATGGACTGCAGCATACCAAGCTTCCTTGTCCTTCACTATCTCCAGGAGTTTGCTCCAACTCATGTCCATTGAGTTGGTGTTGCCATCCAACCATCTCATCCTCTGTCACCCCTTTCTCCTCCTGCCTTCATTCTTTCCCAGCCTCAGAGTCTCTTCCAATGAGTCAGCTCTTTGCATCATGTGGGCAAAGTATTGCAGCTTCAGCTTCAGTATCAGTCCTTCCAGTGATGGACATAGAAAGTTTTCCATTGTGCAAATAATCCTCCTGTCTCCGCACTATGTGACATGTCATGACTTTACCTCTGTGATTCTTTTTCTTCTATATACCAACATAGTTGAGCTTTTTCTCTATTTTAACATCAACCAGACTTCCTGTAAAGATGACCTTTTTCAACTGTGCTTAACTTTTCACAGTCATGGTAATGGTTCCTTTCAACACACATTACTCGGCTGGGTTCTCAAACAAGTCTTCAGTGAACTCAAGAATTTGTTCTCAGTCAAAACTGTTGAAATCATTTTATAATTTAATTCTATTCAGTGCCACTCAATATCATTTTTTGACTTATAAGTGTTTCCTTTCACATTTGCTTCTCTTTTCACTTCTGTTTTCATTTCTTCCTCTTCTCTTCCTCAGCCTTCTCCTTCCTGCCAAATGTAAGTCACTCAGAGGTTCTTATATATTAAGCTCTGCAATCTTTCCTTCTTTATCACTTTAATTCCTAACATTATCTTTATTCTTCATTTTCCAGAATACTTTCTTCATTTTGCCATGTGTTGTCAGTTTTGTTTAATATCTGCACCTGACTTACTCCCTCTTCTTTTAGGCTCCACGTGTGCACGCATGCTAAGGAGCTTTAGTCGTGTCCGACTCTGTGTGATCCCATGGACTATAGCCCGCCAGGCTCCTCTGTTCATGGGATTCCCTAGGCAAGAATACTGGAGTGGGTTGCAAGCCCTCTTCCAAGGGATCTTCCCAATGCAGTGATCAAACTCAAGTCTCTTATGTCTCCTGCATTAGAAGGAGAGTTCTTTTATTTTTATTATTATTATTATTTTTTTTACTGAAGGATAATTGCTTTATAGAATTTTGCTGTTTTCTGTCAAACCTCAAAGTGAATCAGCCATAGGTAAACATATATCCCCTCCCTTTTATAACTCCCTCCCGTCTCCCTCCCTATCCCACCCCTCTAGGTTGATACAGAGCCCCTGTTTGAGTTTCCTGAAGAAGGCGGGTTCTTTACCACTAGCGCCACCTTGGAAGCCCCTTTAGTAAAGCCTTAGTAATATTTATACTTTTATACCTATCATACTGTCTTTAAAGTAGTTCATTGAATTAAATTCCCTCTTCTTTCTTCTATGCCATTAAACATTTCAGGAAAGCTATTCATGTGTGTGTCCCCATGGTGCTTTTCTGAATGGACTGCACAGAGATATTTTCTAGAATGTGATGACAATTTGAACACTGTGGGTGGGAATGGATGAATCCTAGCAAATTGTCTTGATTCACGCCGTGCCCAGTAACCCACTCGCCGCCTCTCCTCTTCAGTCTCTCCCGTTTTCACACCAGGTTTAGATCTGTTGCACGCTATGCTCTTGTCATGGGGGGAGAGGGTAGGCAGGACAGTTTTATTCTGTTAAAATATGTAAGGTTGATGTTTTAACATTGTTCCTGAGGAAATTTTTCTGAAATTATAACAACAACAAAAAGACATATAGAAGCATGAAAATTAATGTATTTTTACAGAGCTTATTATTCTGTAGCCTCTTGAACATATGTAATGTATCTCACGTGGCCAATCTACGCTGACTTAGTTACACACTGACACACCAGACCGGTGGTTCTTGGACTTGTCTGAGAGATGGAGACAGAGGACAGACAGTGTTGCATGCAGCTGTGTGGCAGTGATATTTGGCTTCTGGATGTATTCCTGTAGAGCTAATGGGTAGACTCCACTAACAGGTCCCTAAGTCTGAGTGACAACTTAATTGAAGGTTAAAAATGGCAGAATTTGGTCACAGTTTTTATGGAATAGAGAACGGCAGAAATAGTAGCAGTTATACTTAATTATATTTATTTTTATAAATAAATATACTTATTTATTTATTCTAGTGTACTATGTTGTGTGCACTAGAACCTAGTCTCCTCTTGATTACTTTTCTTCATAGGGAATGAAGTCGGCATATATCCTACAAAATTTCCTGGCGAGAGAGTTGCTCTAAGAATCATTGAAATAGCCAGATTTTTAGTGTTTGTGAAACTTTTCTTGGTAAGAGGCACTTTCAAAAATAAAAATATGTAGATTGGTGACCATGAATGATAAAAAGAGTTCAGAGAAGGTAGCCTTGAAGTATAAATCTGAGAGATTTTCTCGTGGGTTTACATATGGGAGAAGATGAAAGCTGAATGTCTGAGCTCAACTAGGTGGAAATGGCATGTACTCAGGGCAGGCTAGTGATAAGCCTCGGATTACAGAGGTTTCTTCTGAAGTCCTCTGTGCATCTGAGCCTTCTGTACATGCAATTGTTTCCCAAAAGAGGATTATCCTTTTTGATTGATCGGTCCTCACTCAGAATTTGGTGCATTAATACTTGACTTCCACAAAATTTTCTAAATTCAAATCTCTTGGAGTGTAAAAATTTTAACACAGGCCTTGAGAGTTTGGCAGGCAGGAGTCAATTTGGTTTAAACAGACCAAACAATTCAACAGATTAAAAAACAATGCTAGGTTACTTCAGGCCAAAACCAAAAATAAAGATTAGATATTACATATTCTAAGTATTAACTCAAGTAGAAATTTTTAGAAAATTAATCTATACACACAGCAAGAATACTGTATATTTTTAATGCTAAACACATCTTCACCAATTTTTAAGGCATCTATGCAATATGTTTTTATTATATGAGTTTCCTGGAGAGAGAATTTATTTCTCTTTTGATGGTTTACTGAGAATACAAAGCATTTGTCTCATTGTACTCTTTGTTTTGGAGGGTCTTACATTTGAGAGGCTGGCTCATGGATCTATTTTTGTTTTATATCAATTCTTTTGTCTATCAGTTTGTGAATATCTTGTTCCTAAACGCTCATCTGCAGATAAATTTGCCGAGATTGGTAGTAGTAGTATATTGATAAAAGGGGATTGACCACAATTTTTAATCCATTCACCTGCTTATGACCATTAGGTTATTTCCAGTTTGTACTATTAAACTAAAGCTTCAGTGAGCATACTTCTGTAAGTCTTTTCATGGAGTATGCTTGCTTTTTGGGTAAATCCTAGAGGTAGACTGGCTGGATTATATGATACATGGATATTTTGCTTTAAAAAAAAAAGTCAGTTTTTTCCCAAACTTCTTGATTTGTTATATATTTTAGCCAGCAGTGTATGAGTTCCATTTTCTCTATCTCCTTAGTAGAGTTAGCTTAGTGTGGCCATCTTTTAAAATATTAGCCATTCTAATAGGTATTAAATTGTCTCTCCTATAGTTTCAGTTTGCATTTTCTAATGAATAATAACATTGAATATCTTTTCATGTGCTTATTTCCCATTCACATATCATCTTTGGAAAGATGTCCAAATATTTTATTCAGTTTTTATTGGATTGTTTGCTTTCTTAAGCTCTCTCTATAAACTCTTAATAACAATAATTGCAAATATTTCCCCAAGTTTATGATTTGTCTTTTTATTTTCTTAACAGTGTCTTATAAATAGCAGAGGCTTTTAATTTGGTGAAATTTGATTTATTCACTTGTTCTTTTATTAATTTTACTTTTGGTGACATATTTAAAAGTCTATGCCAAAATCACAAAGATTTTCTCCTGTGACTTTTTTTCCCAGAAGTTTTGTAGTTTTAGGTTTTATGTTAGATCTATGATCCCTTTATGAATTGATTTTTGTGTATAATGTAAGGTATGAACCAAAGTTTATTTTTTGCAGTTGTATATACCTAGTTATTACAATGTCACTTGAAAGTGTTATTGACCACTGGATTAACTTTACACTTTTTTCAAAAATCAGCTATCTATATATGTGTGGGTCTATTTCTGAACTTTATATTCTCTTCCCTTCATCCATTTGTCTGCCTTTATGCCAATACCAAACAGTTTTGACTCTTGTTGCTTTTTTAATGTCTTGAAATTAGTTAATGTCCTTCCAACTTTCTTCTTTTTCAAAGTTATTATATGTATTCTAGCTCCTTTGCATTTCAACTCTTTACCTAGGTTTTGGAAGTGTTAACATCTTACATAATCATGGCATATTTATCAAAACAAAGAAATTCACATTGGTACAATACTATTCACTGAACTACAGGTTTTAATATAATAGAACTTCTCCAGTTTTTTCTTTAACATCTTCTTGCTGACCTGCGATCAAGGTCAGGATACCAAGTTGCCTTTAATCATTATATTCAGATTTCTCCAGTATGTGATAATTCCTCTGTCTTTCCTTGTTTTTCTTGACTTTGACACATTTGAAGACTATTGGTGAAATATTTTGTAGAATTTTCCTCAATTTGGGCTTGTCAAATGTCTTTTCATGATAAGATTGAGTTCATGGATTTTGAAAAGTATATTATCTTTTTGACATATTTTTACATTTGACCTGATAAAATTTTGTTTGGAAATCTTACATCTATATGAAGAATAGTGGTCTCTAGTTTTTAAAAGTCTAATAATGTTTTTGTTTGAATTTGGTATCAGTAATAGCTAGCTTGCAGAATGAGTTGGGAAAAAATTGTTTGCTTTTAATTTTCTGGAAGAGTGTTTGCAGAATTGGTATTCTTTTTCTTAAATGTTTTGTGTTTTGTCATAATTATTTTTTCCCATCTTTATAGCTTCATTTAAACCGCCACAATGTCTTGCATTGTATTTAATGTTTACATGCTTTAGTTAAAGCATGTTCTTTGAAACAGGAATTTTATTTGCTGAGTAGGTTTGAAAGTGAAAAAAATTCAGAAATGTAATTTTTCTCTGTCTTAAATTTTTCTTTGTCTTAAATTCTTGTTAGTTCCATTTGTTTTGAATTTCTTTATTCTTTTCCATATGATAGCAGGATTTCCACACTGCATTTTTCTCCTTCCCACTTTTTTTTTAAAGTTTCATTGCATCTGGGTGCCAGAACCTGGTTCATCCTTTAATGTTTCACTTTTCAGTGAAATTTTGTGTCTGGTGTGTCTTTTCAAATTAGTGTCAGGTTATGTATTCTTAAACCTTGTATTGAAGTTAGGAAACATGGAAAAATACACATAGTGTAAATGTTAGAGCTCAATTATCACAAAGAGAATTCACCTACACTGTCAGCATTCAGGCCAACAAACAGAACATTATCACCACCCCAGAAGATTTGTGTTCCCTTGTAATCTCCACTTCCCCCAGATGTATTATTATCCTATTAACACCATAGTTAGTATGAACTGATTTTGCACTTTTATACGTAAAATTACAAATGAGTTTTTGTGCATAGACTTTTCAAACAGTATTTTTTTATGTGATATTATATTCATTCATGTAGTTCTATGATGCTAAATATTCTGTTAATTTTTATTGTTGTTTGGTATTTTGTGGAATGAATATATCACAATTTACTTATATATTCTATTACTGATTGAGAGTTAATTCTAGTTTGAAACTATTAGGAATAATACTCCATGAATATCCTAGTATATGTATTTTGGTGCCAATATTCATGCACTGCATGCCTCTTGAGATGTACCTAAGAGTGGAATATAATATATACATATGTATGTGTGCATATATATATAATATACTAATTAAGCTATATAATCACCAGTTATTAGCTTTGTAAGTTTTCATATTATTTTAGTCACATTCTGATAATGTGTAGTAGTATCTCTCTGTAGTTTAAATATGTGTTTGACTGGTTTCTAACAATCCTGAACATCTTTTAATATTGCATTAGTATTTGGATATCCTTTTTTGTGATGTGCTCATTCCATGTTTGGCCTGTCATTCTAACTGCACTGCTTATTTTATCTGAGTAACTTGCAGAAGTTGTAATGAATATGAGTCTCTTTTTCAGATATATGCATTGCAAATATTTATTTTTCCCATTCTTTGATGGCATTTCTTGATGACTGAGAATTTTTCATTTTAGTTGATCAATTTTTAATGCTTATAGCTTTCTATATTTTAAGAAATCTTTCCATACATCAAGATCATGGTGTTACTCTATATTACTATATAGATGTTTGTTAGAATGTGATATATATGCAATAGGGTGCACTCTTCCCTCCTCTCTTTAAAGTATTGATGTTAAGACACAACACACAAAATCCAGCAATCACAAGTAACTTTAGTTGTTACTATTCATGCATGTTGCATGCTCAGTGGTGTCCAACTTTTTGGGACCCTATGGACTGTAGTCCACCAGGCTCCTCTGTCCGTGGGATTTTCCAGGCAGAAATACTGGAATGGGTTGCCATGTCCTTCTTCAGGGGATCTTCCACACTCAGGCATCAAACTCATATACTCTGCGTTGGCAGGCGGATTCTTGACTGCTGAGCCCCCAGGAAGCCCTATTATTCATTCAGGCTGCAAAATTCAGAAGCAAAATGAAGAAGTTCTTTTGGTGAGGAGTAACTGTCTCTCATCAGCAAGAGTTTGCTTTTGGATTTGTGGCAAAGGAAAGGGAAAAGAGTGACAAAGGTTATGGGGGGAAGATATATAAAAATAAATATATTAGTTTAGATGAGATATGCCTAGAGTATAAGTGGAATTTAATAGAAAAAAAAAGAGTATAAGAAATAGTGGAATTGAATAGAAAAAAATGTGAATTAATATATGAAATAAAATCAACAGATACTGGTATCTAGATGGTTTTGGAAGGTGAATCTGTCCAGGATGATTTCAAAGATATTGAATTAGATGACTAGTTTTTAAGGACCAAGATAGAAGATGCAGAAAAGATGATTTCTTTATAAGGAGAAATAACTTTATTGATTCTTATATGTTCTGTACTTGAATTGTTTTGGAGATTTTGGGGTAGAGTGGGACACAACTGAGTGACTAAGCATGCATGCTCACATATAAGAAGAACTTCCATTTCACTTTAAGAGTCTATTATTTCATGCAATAAATTTATCTCAGATTTTTTTAAACTAAAGCAATCATTGAAAGAATACCCAAAATAGCTATTACCTATTACTGAGCATCTCCTATATCTTGGGCACTGTTATACATTTTAGGTCTATTATTTAGTCTTTTCTGAAGGAGATCAGCCCTGGGATTTCTTTGGAAGGAATGATGCTGAAGCTGAAATTCTAGTATTTTGGCCACCTCATGCGAAGAGTTGACTCATTGAAAAAGACTCTAATGCTGGGAGGGATTGGGGGCAAGAGGAGAAGGGGACGACAGAGGATGAGATGGCTGGATGGCATCACTGACTCGATGGACCTGAGTCTGGGTGAACTCCGGGAGTTGGTGATGGACAGAGACGCCTGGCGTGCTGTGATTCATGGGGTCACAAAGAGTCAGACACGACTGAGCAACTGATCTGATCTCTGATCTTTAGTCTTTAGTCCAATAAATTAAACATTATATTTACCTATTTTACATATGAGCAACTGAATGTTTAGAAAACTTTACTCAAAATTTACACACAGAGTAGTTCTCTTGTCACTACAAAATTGTTTGAGAAAATTAATGTCAGGCCCTCTTCTGAAACGTCTTCACTCTTTTGTTAACAGGTGTCATTTCCTCAAGAAGAAAAAACTCTGGGAAGCTAAAGAGAAGACAGAAGAATCTCAATTGGTGACACTTTTTTTCAACCTCATTTACACCTCAATTTTGAGACACCTATAATATTTAGGAATTAACAGAAAGGTTACAAGACAGATGTTTGACACTTCTTAAGTTATTTGTTTAGAAGTATTTGTTGTCCATGGAATCCAGCTAAAAATCAATTACCGAAACATCCCTGCAAGCCAACTGCTTTCAGAAAGACCTCTATGACTAGCACAAGATGGTGCCACTAGCATATTATGATCAACGCTTCGTGCCATTAGAACACTCTTACCAACTGGCTGCAACCAGCTCATTAACACGTCAATACACAGACAAAAAATTAAATCAGCCCAATAACCAATCTGTGGTCAGAGTACAATCCCACAGTAATAACCCTGTAGTGCCCCCACCGAACTCTAGCCAGAAGGTACAGAGATGCTCAGAATTGCTCTCTGTCAAGTCTCCGGACACAATTTCAGGGGACTGCTATAACAAGGTTCTAAAATCACCATTATCTCACTCCGAACATCAGGCCACACCTTCACTACACCTCCAGCGGAGAACTCCTTTGTGGCCTGATAAGAAAACCCTGAGCTTGCCTTTGTCCCACCCTAAACCTCAGAACACATCTTCATTTGATCTCATTAGGACATTGTCACCAGAGCCGAGTCGAACAGACTGGAGCTCACAGTTATCCTTTCCTAAACCTCAGAATACATCTTCCCTAGATCTTTTCTGGACATCACCTTCACTGAAATCTATTCGAAGAGTGTCAAGTTCATCACTATATGCTGCCAAACATCAAGAAACTCCTTCTCCAGACTACCTATGGACATCATCATCTTTGGAACCTAATCAAAGAGCCCTTAACTCAGCATTACCCCAGTCCAAGCCTCAGAAAGCCTCTTCTTTGGACAGCCTATGGTCATCTTTGTTAGAGTGCAATCAAAGATGCTTGAGCTCACCATCACTCAACTCTACATCTCAAATAAATGACTTGTTTCAGACATCACCTGAAGCCCATCATTTGGAGCCTAGTCAAATGACTCTGAGCTCATCATTAACTGACTCCAGACTTCAGACCCCACCTGTATTGAGGTCCAGTTCCAGTGTTCTGAGATTACCATTGTCCAATTCAAAACCAAGAAAGTCACCTTTACCATACTCTGTCCACCAGTCAAAGAGTTTGCCATTGTTCCAGCCCAGAACACTTGATCATGACTTCAGGACCCCGAGCTCAGCAATGTGTCACTCCAGATTGCAGAACACCACTTCACCAAGTGACAAACACAAAGCCACAGATCTTTCCTCACCTCATCCCAAACCAAATGTCTCAGGTCAATCAATATTAAGCTCCAGGCATTCCATGAGGAACATAGTTGCTTTACCACTGGGCTCCAGACTCCAGCGTAAAAGCAGTTTTGGTCATTATGAAGAGACAGGATCCAGTAAAGACATTCCATGGACTTTAGATTACACTCAACCCTGCGTTGTTAAAGGTGGAACTGTCCCTGATGATGTTGTAAATAAAATTGTCAATTCTCTCTCCAAGACCAGAATCCAGAGGGATCTCTGTAGGCAGATTCTCTTTCGAAGGATGAGGGGAAGACCAAATCCTCGTCCTGGTCCCCGCCTTTCATCAAGTTATATGGTTTGTTTAGCCTGTGCCTCCTGCATAAAATCTCATTGTAGCCATCTTACAGGAAGGAAAGACCCCCATGCTGCCACACTATTTGTCATCCCAACACCTGAACTCACTCCTGAGAAAGAGATAATGGTGAAACTAGTTTTTATCCTTTCCCTACCAGAGACTACTTTTTTACTCCCCGTGAAAGAAAATCAGCCTGATGAAGTCCCTGAAGACAACCTTGAAAGAATGGAGAAGATATCAAACATTTTCCCTACGTCGGAATCTGATATCACTCAGGAAGCTAATGAAAAGAAGACCTGGCTGACAGTAGCCCCCCAAAACCAAGCTGTAAGCCAACAGCCCCAGGCTGTAGACTGGCTGCTCTATGTGAAGAAAAACAGTAACCCTCAGTTCCAGTCCGTACTTCCATCCTCTTCCTCCTCCACCTCTTCGTCCTCCTCATCCTCTTCATCTTCCTCCTCCTCTTCCTTTTCCACTGTAGCCCCCTTACCCTCTCCTCCTCCTCCAAAAGAGTCTACGGTCTCAGACTGTGTGTTCACTAAGTTACTTAGTTACCACCGGTTGCCTCCAGGGGTCTCCTGGCTTGAGTTTATATGTAGTAAAAATCACCAGCCACTTCCTGGAAAACCACGTCCAAGTCAATCACCATCTCCCAAAGCAAGGCCTATGAGGAATAACACCACAGTTAAAAGGAGAAAGGGTCCCAAGACAGTGTTCAAAATTTTCCAGACAAAGTTTCAAAATGAGAGAAATCTTGATTAAATTAACTTTTTGTTTCTTTGAAGGCAGTTGACCTCTTAGTTCTTTGACATTAGTTTGATTTCCTATCATGCTTATTAAAGTTCTTAGTATTAACTAAATGTGCCTCTATAGTTCAGCTGATGAAGCAACTAGTTAAGGGGAACTATTACTCTTAAGTCTATTTTAAGAGTCTTAAGTAATAAACTTAATAGTCTTAAATAATAGACTAATAATAGTCTTAATAGACTATGAGCTTCTAGAAGCCCAAAATGGAATCCTATGTTTTTAACCATGTGCCTGGCTTACAGTAGCCACTAGAAAATAATTGTTAAATGAATTAATAATAACTGGCCACAGACCATAAATATCTCATTTGTCTTACCTTGAACAGTATCCAACTCACTGCTATCCTCCTTCCTCATAAGACATAATAATGGTGATATCCTTGAAACAAGTTATGCTAATCTGGTTCCCTATCTCTAAAGAAAATTCAGATCATGTTTAACAGTTAATAGATATAGGAACGAATCTTTTCAGTCATGTGTTCCTAGAGACAATTCTTCTATGGTAAGATCCCGCACTCTTAAATGCAATGATTTATTCAACCTTAGCAAATCTCAGAAAAGAATAACCAACTGGTACAGATAACCCCACCTCATGCTAACTGTGCCAATATTTAAATTATAGGCTGTAAAGTCACCTGTTCATCACTTCTACTTATACAACATGAATGAGTTAATAAAAATGTTTAAAAAATGTTTCTGTTCCACTGGGTCTACTAGTAATGGGAAGAGAAGGGAATTGTCTTATCTACTACCTTAAATAATTATACCTATCCCAAAGAGCTAGAATTAGTTTTTCTTGCATACACTGATGACTCACAATTCTGCCTCTCCACTCTACTTCTTTCTAATCACTAGATTGCATATCATACATTCCAGTTGAAACATTGTACAGGCATCTTAAACTCAACATAGCTAAACCAGAATTTATCATCTTTACCTTTACAGTTTGCATCTTCACATCCTTTGCATCCTTTGTCCTGTGTGTTCCCTGTTTTAGTGGATGTACCACCACCATCTGTCATGGAGTCTGTTTTCTCATTGCCTGTCCCCCTCCAAGTCCATGAGTCCCATGACCTTATTTATTGAATCTAGCTTTTTTCTCCAACCCTATTGCCACTATTCTAGTTGTAGTCACAGATTTGTCAGCTGTATTACTGAAATAACTCCTACACATGCATTTTAACTTTTGAACATATTTCTGAGATCAAAGTTGATAATGCCGTTTCACCGTTTATAACCTTAATCGTTCCTTCTATGATTGAGTCATGATAATTTTCAAGACTGATTTCTTTCTCTTTTCCAGTCTCAGCCACATTAATTTCTTTACAGTGGGAAGCAAGCCTCCTACATTTCTAAATCAACAATTCTGGTGTCTAGAATAATCTTTCCATTTATATATTTTTACTCAACAGGGCTCTAACATCTTCTGGGAAGCCTTTTCCTGATCCACGTACAACTGAAGGGTTTAGTTAGCTTTCTTATTACCATGAAACTTTATTTTTACTCTTTATACTGGTCTTCACCATAATATAAACCAGTTGTTTCTTGTCTGTTTTCACTCACTAGAATGAAAACTTATTATTCACCATTTTATGTCTATTTTTTATGTAGTTCTTGAAATACAGTATATTCCCCAAAATATGTGTTAAGATTGAGTTAATGCTAGTGAAGCTCTTCATCTTTTTAAAATTCTTTGAAATAAGTAATGCTTCATCTATTTGCTTTTTCCCATACTAATATTGAATTATTTTTTGTACCTTTTGTCTTTGTGAGAACATATATACAAATATTGCAGTAGTCATCCTTGTCTTGTTTCATATATTAAAAGTGTTCCTTTCTAGTATTTCAGTATTAAATATGATGTTGCATAGCTGACCAGTGATGATGAGGAAGAGCTTAGGTGTGTGATAATGTGTTCAAGGATTTCTCCAACCTCTTTAGAAAATCCTTGCCATGTGCTTAATTCACCCTGAGCATCTGTTTTGATGACACATATCACTTGTACAATTACTTGTTTAATATGTTCTCTACTAAACTGAATTTCATGTGTGGAGGTCCTGCGTCTATCATGTTTACTACTAACCTCTTTGGACCTAACGAAACCTGGCATATACTAATATTTCAATAAGTATTTATGGAATTAAATCAAGGAGTTCAATTGATTTTTATTTGTTGCTATAATTTACAAGTTTGTTTCCATTGTTTAGCTTATTCTCTAAGCTTTATGCCTCATTGTAATTTTTTATTTTTCTTTATTTTTGCACTATGATTTATTTAATTGTTTTTAACTTCTTTACTGTATTGGCGGGCTTCCCTTGTGGCTCAGCTAGTAAAGAATCTGCTTGCAGTGCAGGAGACCTGGGTTTGATTCCTGGGTTGGGAAGATCCCCTGGAGAAGGGAATGGCTACCCACTCCAGTATTTTGGCCTAGAGAATTCCATGGACTCGATAGTCCATGAGATCACAAAGAGTCAGACACGATCGAGTGACTTCCACTTCACTTCACTTACTGATTGGCAGTTATTTATTTTGTTCTTAATCAGAACAGTGTTTACTTCGAATATTTTTTAAGAGAACTCTTTAACCATGTATTTCCTAGTTTTTAAAATTGGAAATAAAATCACATGAAACTGAACAGGAAAATGAATGACAATAGCAAGTATCCAACTCTCTCTCCCGGCTTCTACTGACATACCAAGAGATTTCAAAATACGGAACAACATGTGTTGTATCAGAAAGGTCAAGACATTTTTGTCAGGTCTTGTACAGATTTTAAGAGGGTAAGAAGGACTCAGAATTTACTAGATTTAAATAAAGAGATCATCTTAAAGTAATTTTTAAAAGATATTAATTGCATCTCATTAGTGCCTTTTTCTCTAAATGGAAAGGCCTGGACATGCGAATAGGCTACATAGCTGTTGGGAAATAGAAGGTGAGTTCTCTGAGTTGTCACATGTCTAGATGATAATTTAACACTCTTTTTGTTTTGTTTTTCAATTGGAGGACAATTATGCCCTGACTGGAAGCTGTTGGCATGGGGAAGCTGTAGGCAAGCTAACTAGAAGAAGGGCATCCACTGTGATTGGTTAGGAGCACATATTTTTGTCTCTCTGATTGGCCCTAAGTTGGAAATGGAGACAAAAATTGGGGAAGCTATCAGTTATTGATCATGTCCTGGATATTTTGGGTTATTTTTTGGTGTCCTAGATTATTACTAGAGAGAGTGGCAATAGCAGGCTCGCTTCCTGGGCCAGTTACTACAGATAAAGGGTTGGTTTCCTGGGCTGGTTGTTCCAGGTAATAAGCCAGAGTTTATATGTAGTCTGGCTGTTGTCTGTTTTTCTATTCAAAAAGCAAATTTTTATATTCAAAGCAGATTTGCTTTGTTCCGATTGAATCAGCTACTACTTCTCTTATAGGCAAAATCTCCAACTGATGTTAACAAAGTGCACAGTGCACCTCAAGATTCAAATAGACCCCTCAAAATCTCTCCCCAGAATTAATCAACACCCTGAAAATAAAAAACACAAGGTATAATAGAAGATTATGTCATGGATTATGTTTTCCAAAACCCATAATAGAAGATTATAAGTTCAAGGACTCATTATCCTTTGTACTGGTCTCTCTAATACACCTATTTTGCTGGTGGGAAAAAAACCCAAGGGCTAAGGGTGAAGGTTTGCCCAGGACCTTCGAGTTGTAAACATGGTTATTCCCTGACACTCTCTTTGCACTAAGCCTCATATGTCACTAATATCCATTCTAACTGGAAGTAAATGCTTTACTATAGTTATTTATGCAGTGCATTGTTTAGTATTCCAATTGGTGGGTGAAGCTAGCCAATAACTTTTGCCTTCACTTAGGAAGAATAGTTCACCTGGACAGTAATGTCAGTGCTTTACTGAGAGTCCTCTTATTTTTCACAAATCCTGAGGGCTGATTTGAATGATATAAAGTTCTCTAGGGGTTCTACTTGGTTACACTATATGGATGATTTGCTTCTTCACTTGCCTTCTCAAGCTTCCTCACAGGAAGATAGCATCCACTTGCTAAAGCTGTTAGCCTTAAAGGGACAAAAGGTCCCCAACGAAAAATTGCAGTTTGCCCAAACCCAGTTTTGATATTTAGAGCATCTGCTACTAGAACAAGGACTACACCTAGGTCCAGATAGAATTCACAGCATCATAAGTTTTCCAAAACCCCAATTTGTCACCTGCAAGGTTTTCTTGCTAGCTGATTATCGCTGAAATTGGATTCCAAATTTCCCTTTTTATGGCAAACTTTGGTATGATACCATCCATATGGAAGAAAGTGAAGAGGAACTAAAAAGCCTCTTGATGAAACTAAAAGAGGAGAGTAAAAAAGTTGGCTTAAAGCTCAACATTCAGAAAACTAAGATTATGGCATCTGGTCCCATTACTCCATGGGAAATAGATGGGGAAACAGTGGAAACAGTGTCAGACTTTATTTTTTAGGGGGCTCCAAAATCACTGCAGATGGTGACTGTAGCCATGAAATTAAAAGACACTTACTCCTTAGAAGGAAAGTTATGACCAACCTAGATAGCATATTGAAAAGCAGAGACATTACTTGCCAACAAAGGTCCGTCTAGTCAAGGCTATTGTTTTTCCAGTGGTCATGTATGGATGTGAGAGTTGGACTGTGAAGAAAGATGAACATTGGAGAATTGATGCTTTTGAACTGTGGTGTTGGAGAAGACTCTTGAGAGTCCCTTTGGCTGCAAGGAGATCCAAGCAGTCCATCCTAAAGGAGATCAGTCCTGGGTGTTCATTGGAAGGACTGATGCTGAAGCTGAAACTCCAATACTTTGGCCACCTCATGTGAAGTGTTGACTCATTGGAAAAGACCCTGATGCTGGGAGGGATTGGGGGCAGGAGGAGAAGGGGACAACAGAGGATGAGATGGCTGGATGGCATCACCGACTTGATGCACATGAGTATGAGTGAACTCCAGGAGTTGGTGATGGACAGGGAGGCCTGGCGTGCTGTGATTCATGGGGTAGCAAAGAGTCGGACACAACTGAGTGACCGAACTGAACTGAACTAAACAATAATAACCCTGATCCATTTTTTTATAGGAAGACCTGGATGACATAGCATTCAAAGCCTTTCAATTCTCTTTCAAGGAGTGTTTGTGAAGCTACCTGCTCTTGGTCCTTTCAATGATTAGATCCCCATTTTCCATTCTGTATATGAAAATGAAAGGAATGCCCTTTGGAAACTCACCCAAAAATGTAGGACCACCACTAACCCTGGGGGTATTATAGCTGGCAATTGGACTCAGTGGCATGAGAGTATTCACCTTGCCTTAAGCCGTTGTGGTCACTGCCTAAATTGTTTTGGGATCCCTTTTAGCCATTTTGGTAACATTTTGCAGTTGAAACTCCTGAACTCTCATCACACTCAACATTTCTCAGTCAGCCCCCTTCTCCTGTAAAGTTCTGTTGTTAACTGCTCCTCACATAACTATTTTACACTAACCTTGACTCTGCTACTCTTCTCCCCTCAGTCACCAATGAAGTCCTTAACGATTGCTTAATGCCAGTGGATAACTTCCTGACTCCTCGTAATGACCCGCAGGCAGTTTCATACTCTGACTTCTCATGGTTCTGCTGCTGCTGCTAAGTCGCTTCAGTTGTGTTTGACTCTGTGCGACCCCATAGACGGCAGCCCACCAGGCTCCCCCAGTTCACTGATGGTTTTTATTTACAAAGTGATAATGGCAAATACTGTGCTGTATCTGCTATTGCAGTTCCTTTTGATGTCAGCATCAAAAAGTAGCATCTTTGCCTGTGGCTACTTCTGCCCAACACACTGAGTTACATACTCTTATACAGGTTTGTGCTTTAGCCAAGTGCAAAGCTGCCAGTATTTATGCTGATAGTAGACATGCTTTCAGATTAGCTAATGACTTCAGAATATTGTGTAAGCAATGTAACTCCCTTACTTCCAGTAGAAATAGAATTTAAAATGTTCCTATGTTCAGGAGTTACTGGATGCAATATTTGCTATGTTAGCTATTAAGATTCTGAGGCATTACAACTCAGCTCTCTGGAAGCTAAGGGAACTCACCCTCTGACATTTCCACAAGGAATATTGTCCCTAAGGGAACCAACAACAGCCAAAACTCCATCATAGTCTAAAGGGATATTTCCCAAAATGATAACTTACAAAACCTGGTTAGAGAAGCCAAATGATTAGCCTCCGAAAAGGAAAAACAAGATTGGAAATTCAACAATTATTGGTTTGATAAAAAGAAAAATCTCTGGTTTGGACCAAATAACAACCCAATCTTACTGGAGACTCTAAAATTCCCACTTCTCTTCACTGTACACACATTAAACCATTGGTTTACTGACAAAATTATAGCCTTCATAAATCAATATTGGCAGGGAACATTAATAAGGCCACAAAAAGTGCCTACCTCACTGTCCCACTTGTCTGAAATACAACCCAGGAAAGTCTGTTTGTATTGCTTCCAGACATTTTAAACTGCCTAATGGACCATTCAAGCTCTGGCAAATAGATTTCATACAACTTCCTCCATCTCATGGAGGATATAAATATGTTTCAGTCGTGGTATGCGTGTTTTCAACATTGGACTAAAGCCTTCCCTTGCAGCCAGTCTACTCCCTCTCCTGTGGTTAAAGTCCTTTTGGAAAAGATTATCTCTGCTTGAGGAACTCTCCTGAAACTTCATAATCATCAAGGAACCTATTTTATTTGTCAGATACTTTAACAAGGTTGTGCCATTGACTGGTTTTATAGCATTTTTCCTGTGCATACCACCCTGAATTCTCGGGTTTGGTTGAACACAATAACACTAATGACATTATTAAGACTCCATTTGTCTCTGAAGTAAGGACAGAATGTGTCATAAAATCACTGATAGATTTTCCCCTCCATTTACAACAGGAGCAATAGTAATAGTTGTTCAACCTTAGTTTTGAGTGTTGTCTTGTAGCTTTAAAGTAAATTTGAAGGATGAACTAGTGGAGATTAAACAGATATGTATTTTTTTCTTAATTGTGCTTTTTATTAAGCTTATAAATGGTTTTAGCATTTCATTAACTTTTAAAGTAATATTTTGCCGATTTTAAGCTCACTATAGATGAAGTGTAGATTTTAAGCTTACTGATAGATAAGCTTCCCTGGTGGCTCTGACAGTAAAGAATCTACCTGCAATACAGGAGACCAGGGTTCAAACCCTGGAACAGCAAGATCCCCTGGAGAAGGGAATGGCAACCTACTCCAGTATTCTTGCCTGGAGAATTACACGGACAAGAAGAGCCTGACAGGCTACAGTCCATGGTGTCACAGAGTCAGACACAAATGAGCAACTAACACACACAGTTGAAGAAAATGAATCAATTAGGGAAAAGATGGAAAGTTGGGTGCCTGGAGGTTCAGGAAAGAAACCTGGGGGAGCATTTCATGAGAGTGGAAATTGAGATGCGCTAGTAGATGAGATTCTCTATTTCTCCTTCTTTAGCACTCTTGATTAAATTTTGCTTCTGTACCAGCGAGATTGGTTATTTTTCTTCAAAACCAATTTTCATGTTACTGAATTTTATTACAATAAAGTGATATTTTCCCTCTTTTCTTCTTTTTTCTTTTTCCTCTTGTATTTTCTTCTTCCTCTTCCTCTTTTTCTCCTTCTCTGAAACAATTTATATAAATTGTCAAATAGAAACTTTCAGTTCAGTTCAGTCACTCAGTCATGTCTGACTCTCTGTGGCCCCACGAACCACAGCATGCCAGGCCACCCTGTCCATCACCAACTGCCGAAGTCTACCCAAACTCATGTTCATTGAGTCAATGATGCCATCCAACCATCTCACCCTCTGTCACCCCCTTCTCCTCCTGCCCTCAATCTTTCCCAACATGAGAGTCTTTTCAAATAAGTCAGGTCTTCACATCAGGTGGCCAAAGTATTGGAGTTTCAGCTTCAACATCAATCCTTCTAATGAACACCCAGGACTGATCTCCTTTAGGATGCACTGGTTGGATCTCCTTGCAGTCCAAGGGACCCTCAAGAGTCTTCTCCAACACCACAGTTAAAAAGCATCAATTCTTTGGTGCTCAGTTTTCTTTATAGTCCAACTCTAACATCCATACATGACTACTGGAAAAACCATAGCTTTGATTAGATGGACGTTTGTTGACAAAGTAATGTCTCTTTTTTTTTATATGCTGTCTAGGTTGCTCATAACTTTCTTTCCAAGAAATAAGTGTCTTTTAATTTCATGGCTGCAATCACCATCTACAGTGATTTTGGAGCCCCCAAACTAAAGTCAGCCACTGTTGCCACTGGTTCCCCATCTGAAGTGATGGGACCAGATGCCATGATCTTTGTTTTCTGAATGTTGAGCTTTAAGCCAACATTTTCACTCTCCTCTTTCACTTTCATCAAAAAGCTCTTTAGTTCTTCTTAATTTTTTGCCATAAGGGTGGTGTCACCTGCATATCTGAGGTTATTGATATTTCTCCCAGCAATCTTGATTCCAGCTTGTACTTTATCCAGTCCAGCATTTCTTGTGGTGTACTCTGCATATAAGTTAAATATGCAGGGTGACAATATACAGCCTTGAAGTACTCCTTTTCTCTTTGGAACCAGTCTGTTGTTCCATGTCCAGTTCTAACTGTTGCTTCCTGACCTGCATACAGGTTTCTAAAGAGGCAGGTCAGGTGGTCTGGTATTCCCCATCTCTTTCAGAATTTTCCACAGTTTATTGTGATCCACACAGTCAAAGGCTTTGGTATAGTTAATAAAGCATAAATACATGTTTTTCTGGAACTTTCTTGCTTTTTTGATGATCCAGCAGATGTTGGAAATTGATCTCTTGTTCCTCTACCTTTTCTAAAACCAGCTTGAACATCTGAAAGTTCATGGTTCACGTATTGCTGAAGCCTACCTTTGAGAATTTTGAGCATTCCTTTCCTAGCGTGTGCTGCTGCTAAGTCGCTTCAGTCGTGTCCGACTCTGTGCAACCTCATAGACGGAAGCTCACCAGGCTCCCCTGTCCCTGGGATTCTCCAGGCAAGAACACTGGAGTGGGTTGCCATTTCCTTCTCCAATGCATGAAAGTGAAAAGTCAAAGTGAAGTGGCTCAGTCGTGTCCGACTCTTAGCAACCCCATGGACTGGAGCCTACCAGGATCCTCTGTCCATGCGATTTTCCAGGCAAAAATACTGGGGTGGGGTGCCATTGCCTTCCCCCTTACTAGCGTGTGAGATGAGTGCAATTCTGTGATAGTTTGAGCATTCTTTGACATTGCTTTTCTTTGGGATTGGAATGAAAACTGACCTTTTCCATTCTTGTGGCCACTGCTGAGTTTTCCAAATTTGTTGGCATATTGAGTGCTGCAGTTTCACAGCATCATCTTTCATGATTTGAAATAGCTCAACTGGAATTCCATCACCTCCACCAGTTTTGTTTGTAGTGACGCTTCCTAAGGCCCACTTGACTTCACATTCCAGAATGTCTGACTCTAGGTGAGTGATCACACTATAGTGATTATCTGGGTCATGAAGATCTTTTTTGTATAGTTGTTCTGTGTATTCTTGCCACCTCTTCTTAATATCTTCTGCTTCTGTTAGATGCGTACCATTTCTGTCCTTTATTGTGCCCATCTGCATGAAATGTTCCCTTGGTATCTCTAATAATCTAATGTTCTCTTGGTATTATCTTGAAGAGATCCCTAGTCTTTCCCATTCTATTGTGTTCCTCTATTTCTTTGCATTGATTGCTGAGGAATAAAACAAACCATACAAACCCTCAGCTGCAAAACTCATTCATTGGCTTCTTCCTTTTTCTAGGAAAACTCATCCATTGTCTTCTAATTAAATGTCAAGTCACTTTTACTTTTTCAGTCCTTCCACCACAACCAAGGCCTCTTCCCAACACACACAGAATCAGTGAATTGGTTAACTTCCTAAAAAAGACACTGGATATGGCTTTACACCTACCAACTTGACAAGAAGGTGGTGCTAGAGGTAAAGAATCACACTGCCAATGCAGGGGACCTGGGTTTGAAGATCCCATGGAGAAGAAAATGGCAACGCATTCCAGTATTCTTGGCTGGAGAATCCCACGGTCAGAAGAGGCTGGTGGACTATAGTACCTGGGTCATGAAGACTCAGACACAACGGAGCACACATCATATAAACTCAGTTTATGTATCTTTAAGCGTCTCCCCGGTGTCTCAAAGGTAAAGAACCCACCCACCAATGCAGGAGATGCAGGATCACAGGTTGTATCCCTGGGTCAGTAAGATCCCCCAGAGAAGGAAATAGCAACCCACTCCAGTATTTTTGCCTGGTAAATCCCATGGACAGAAGGAGCCTGGTGGGCTACAGTCCATGGGGTTGCAGAAGAGTTGAACACAACTTAGCAACTAAACAACAACCAACCATACATCTCTACAGCAAAAGAGTTAAAGTGTACATTTCCTATATTTCTTGTATATTTTTGGAGATTATGTCGTTAAATCATAAATTGGAGCTAAATCTGGCTATCTGCTTCATCACATGGGCTGTGACTTCTTTTCTTCATGCCTTTGTTCCAATATATTCTAAATACTGTAATAATCACACAGTTACTAACATCATATTAATTGATCTGCGTACATTTAAAGAGGGCCATGTAAACCACCATTTATTTTTTGCATCACATAAAGTCATGAAAAATGTGAGGTGCTCCAAAAAAAAAAAAAAAGAAGATGGAACCAGAGTCATTTCTTTTTTTTTTAAATTGGAGTATATATAATTTCTTTACAATGTTGTCTTAGTTCCCACTGAACAACAAAAGGAGTCATCTGTATGCATACATATATCTCCTTCTTGAACCTTCTTCCCACTCCCCCCACAGAGTCCCTTCTTGATTCATTCATTTATATATCAAGTATCCGCTTTATCCAAGTCACTTCCCAAGAAAATTTCAATTTCTGGAACATCACCTAAACTTCCCATTCTTAAAACTTTCTCCAGGAAAAAAGGAAGTGGATTATATATCTCTTAGGACTAAATATTTGTTTTTCTTCCAGGTGGAAAAATAAAAAGTCATTAATGTTTAGGGATAGTGATCAAGTGTTCTGCACTCTTGGGCTCAGAAACTCTCAGACTCAGGCTTTGTCACTAACTGCAATTTTGCAAATCATTTAATCAATGTGAAAATCTGTTCCCTTGACTAAGAAGGATGATACAATATAAGATGAGCATCCAGCACACAATAACCCTGAAAAATAGCATCATAGCTACACTTATGATTACTTTGTGGGAATTCTTTTTTTCTTTTACATTACAGATCTGCTTTATGCTTTAACAGTTACAGTTTAGCAGCATAAACATTTTTTGATGTTTTTTTAGGATAATAATGACCTGAGATCCATGTTCAAGCCTCAGTGACAATACTCATTAGCAGTCTCTCTTATGTGTGTTGAATCTGTATTATATTTTGACCATGGCCACATGGGTCAAGGCTGCTTATTGCTCATTGAACAAAGTCCAGACTCTTCAGCCAGCTGTATAAGGTCCTTCATAATTTTGTCCATATCAAAGCTCTTTCACTGTTTACAATTTTTACAACATTGTATGTCTATAATGTACTTTGATTCCGTGTAATCTTCATCTCTAGCGATTTCTCAAGTATGCCCAGTATTTTTCTGCTTCTCAGACCTTGTTAATGCTGCTTGGTCCCATTTAGAACACAGAGCATCCACACCCAACAGCATCAGTATCTTATCCATTACTGAGTCAATCTCTGTTAATAATCTATCCACACCCCTGCTTGCACCTTAGACCTGGGTTTAAGGCCAAGATCTTGTGTCTGACTGGGGTTTCTTTGATTATATTTACATAATCGTGGCAAATAGATGGGGAAACAGTGGAAACAGTGGCTGACTTTATTTTTCAGGGCTCCAAAATCACTGTGGATGGTGATTACAGCGTGAAATAAAAAGGTGCTTGCTCCTTGGAAGGAAAGTTATGAGCAATCTAGACAGCATATTAAAAAGCAGAGACATTACTTTGCCAACAAAGATCTGTCTAGTCAAGGCTATGTTTTTCCAGTAGTCATGTATGGATGTGAGTTGGACTATAAAGAAAGCTAAGTGCAGAAGAATTGATGATTTTGAACTGTGGTGTTGGATAAGACTCTTGAGGATCCCTTGGACTGCAAGGAGATCCAACCAGTCCATCCTAAAGGAGATCAGTACTGGGTGTTCATTGGAAGGACTGGTGTTGAAGCTGAAACTCCAATACTTTGGCCACCTGATGCAGAGAGCTGACTCATTTGAAAAGATCCTGATGCTGGGAAAGATTGAGGGCAGAAGGAGAAGGGGAAGACAGAGGATGAGATGGTTGGATGGCATCACTGACACAATGGACATGGGTTTGGTGGACTCCGGGAGTTGGTGATGGACAGGAAGGCCTGGCGTGCTGCGGTTCATGGGGTCGCAAAAAGTTGGACACAACTGAGTGACTCAACTGAACAGAATCATAAATATCATAAAATATACATAAATTATATTTACATAATAAATTCTTCAATTTATTTATTTATTTTTCCATTTCACTGATAAAAACTGTAAATGCCCTAAAGTCCAAACCTTTCAGCATATTTTACTCTTCACACTGTACCGTGTAGTGTCTAACCATCAGAAAATGACTTTCCAATAAATGCTTAATTGAATATATGGTTCTAGATAGAAAGCCTGGGAGATGTGCCGAGAGTGATTTTTGTTGCTTATAGAAAATGACTTCTAAAGCATGTATTAATTCCTACAGTGAGGAGAATGGTGTGTCAGAATCACATTCTGGGTTTCGTGCCAGGCTTACACTATAAAGTGAGAAGTGTTCGAAAGGAAGTACTGAAATGTTAGAACCTTTCACTAAAGAAGTGTTAATTGCAGTGCTTTAGACTATGAAAATGAGCTGAAATATAACCACATGCTGCTCAGTCAACCAAAAAGTATAAGATGTAATATATATATAATAAATTGGAAATGATTATTTTAAAGGTTGAGACCACACCATATTATTCATGTTAGTTACTGAGATTCAGGAGGTATATTGTATTTGATCTTATCCATGACTAAACTCTAAATTATCCTTCTTCTCTGTGAACATGCTGTAATTATCTTGTTCATCCATTAGAGGAAAACAAACTTATTTATCCTTCATTTTCAATGAAGTACAAAATCACTTCTTTTAGGGAAAAAAATTCACTGGGAATTACATTTTGTGCATTCAAAATTGACCTCATTTCAAATACTTGAATATATTTACCATAAATCTGTAATTCTGAGTGACTTATAGCACTATCTTGAGTACAGAAATTTATCCAAAGCATTTCTAAAAGATTTTTTTAGAGATTTTAAAAGATAAACAACATTATTACTGAGTAACACCTACAGTGTTTCGTCTCCTCTAGAGCTGCATAGTAATCTTACAAATACATTGAAGAAGAAATGGAGACCCAGAGCAGGCTTATTAGTCTAATACCATAGTTTACATGGTCAACGAACTGTTTTTGCTTGTTTTTATTTTTAAGATTTATTTATTTCTTGGCTGTGCTGGATCTTTATTGCTGTGCAGGTTTTTCCCTCGTTGCGATGAGCAGGGCCCACTCTTGGTTATAGTGCCTTCTCATTGCAGTGACCTCTCTTATTGCCAGGCACCAGCTCTAGTCATGTGGGCTTCAGTAGTTGTGATGCACGGACTTAGTTGCTCTGCAACATGCGGATCTTCCCAGACCAGCAATGGAACCAGTGTTCCTTGCACTGCAAGGTAGATTCTTAGCCCCTGGACCACCAGGGAAGCCCTCAAGGAACTGCTTTTAAATGTCTAGAACTGAATGTTCCAATGCAGCGGCCATTAGCTACATGTAGCTATGGAACATTTGGAATGCGGTTAGTGATACGGTTTAAAATTCAAAAACTAAAGGAATGTAAAGTGTTTTTCCAGTAAATGTTAGAGTTTTAGTAAGACTATACTTTCTTTGCCTATTACATCATTTTAAGATATTATTGTTTTATTTTAGTGTGCATGTTGAGACACATGCCTCATTTCCAATACTGGACATAACCATGTGCACCACAGATCTAGACGATAGTGTATTGATTCAACTCAAATGACTTTTTTTTACACAGTGGTATAATATTGCAATGTGTTTGAGTAGTCTATGTGAATGGCACACCTTACAGTAACATTTATATAATTTGTAATTGTTAAGTAAATGAGAATTTTAATTATAATACAATTTTTAAATTTAGTTTACAAATAAATATGGACACATCATAAATTTAGAATGAAAATATACAACTGTGCAGAATTATGTAGCGATAGAAGAACTGGTACTATGACTAAAGGAATAGAAAAAAAGAGTGGAAGAAAGTTTATGATGAATGTCAATTTCAATATGCTGCATCAGAGCAATACAAAACTACTTTATTCATTATGCTAAAAATTAAGATAATATAATGGACAATATTAGCAAACACTTCTAGCAAATGAGTTTTCTATTAACAGTGTGTCAACAGTATTAGTTGACTGAAATCAGAATTATATGTCTAACAAAACATTTTACAGTTAATTTTAACAGAATTTTTTTTAAAAAGTATTGACCGTAATAAAAAAAAAAAAAAAAGACAGTCCAGTGATTACTTCGGAGAAAGCAACGGCACCCCACTCCAGTACTCTTGCCTGGAAAATCCCATGGACAGAGGAGCCTGGTAGGCTGCAGTCCATGAGGTCACTAAGAGTTGGACACTACCGAGCGACTTCACTTTGACTTTTCACTTTCATGCACTGAAGAAGGAAATGGTAACCCACTCCAGTGTTCTTGCCTGGAGAATCCCAGGGACGGGGGAGCCTGGTGGGCTGCCGTCTCTGGGGTCGCATAGAGTTGGACACGACTGAAGCGACGTAGCAGTTGCAGTAGCAGCAGCAGCAGTGATTACTTTGGGAGGTATAAATATAATGTGATTTTAAGCTATTGGCCATTAAAAATATCCAAACCAAAAATTGGAATTAATAAATTTTAAAGCATTTTAATATTCTCATAATTTAAAAAGAACAAAGCAAAGATATTGTGCTGTATCCTCTGATGTATAATGTGTGATGTTAAAGTTTTATGGAAAACTATTTTAAGGATAGAATTGAGGTTATTTATTTCCAAATAATTGAAAAGGAAAAATTAGAGTAACAAAAATTTGTCTAATTAAAAGCAGTATAAATGAGTAGGATTATTTAAAGTAGTTTTCAAAAAGCAGATTAGTGAGAAAATATAAAATAGGATGGTGGATCTAAATTAAACAAATCAGTCATTGAAAAGCAAGGTACATTGAATAAACAAATTTTTCTTTTATATATATATTCAAGTTAAAATTTAACAATCTAGCTAAATGCTCTTTCCCAGTAATCTGCTGAGTAAGTAAAGGCAACAAAACTAATGTGACAGAACCAATATTTTAGAATTTGTATTTATTAATTTAGTTTTTAAATATGATTTAAATTTGTAATTTTGGCCTGCTCAAAATAGCTTTGATTTTTCCACAATCAATAAAACAATTTTTATACAAAAGAATGGAAAAATTATTTCAGTTATGGAAACTTTGTTACAAAATTAAGAGTAAAGACTAAAATGATATATTACTAAAGTAAAGTATTTTCAATTGGGCCAATACTCAATGACTTTCTGAATACAAGCCCTTTCTATAAATAAAAAAAAATCAAATTAATTTAAAATTGGAAAGCTTGCAAACCTTTTTCTTTAGTTGTAGAGAAGTCATGCATCATATAACACACGGTCCAATCAGTGTTCTGGGAGCATTTTTCCTCAGAGGACATTCAAGTTAACAAAGACATGTCATTTAGAAGCATAAAAATAGAGCTTGTTGCTTAGATATTTCTGAATTTTTTCCATCTGCTAAAGATGAATTTCAATTAAATTATGGAAAAATTAATTTCTATTCTTATGTATGATCCTTCATCTAGTTATTATGCTAGGTCAAAATTCTAGGTTCATTGGAATTAAAACTGTTGTTTATTTTATTGTTTCATTCCACTGTATAATATATACTAAGAATATCTGTGCTCAGTTTTCTGAAGCAATTATATATAAAGTAAAATGTATACAGTTGTCAAAATTTTTCAGTATATGTATGCAAGAGCTATGAATCACACCAGTTTATGGAAACTGCTGAAATAGAAAATGAATTTAATGATCTTGTGTTCTTTGCCCAATTTTTGTTGGTTGTGTTATGGACAAATGCTATAAAGATTTACTGTACTGTTAATTGAAAATTTTCTTGAACAAAAACCATGCTTACCAAATGTTCAATAATCTAAGACAGAAAAAATGGCTATGTAATTTACATAATTTATCAATGTGACACTGCATTTGAAGAAGTGGAATTTGTAGCACTAAAGAAAGAAAAAGCTTATTTGTGATCTAGCAAGACATGTACAAGAATTTATGTTCAAGTGGCAATTCTTCATAATAGAAATCAATGATAATACCTACACATTTTTCAAATGAATCAATATGCAGAATTTAATTGTAATTGACAGGATTATGTAAATCATCCTCTAAATGTAAAAGAAAAGTTTGAAGAACACTAGTACTGAGTTGCCACAATAATGTACTTAAATTGGACAGACAAGTTTTGAAACCAAAATGCTTTTGTTAAAAAATGGAAAAAAAATTCTTCTATAAGAGTAGTTTTCTTACTTTGAGTACAAGTATTAAATAAAAATGATTTTGGTAATAGATTTAGTTATTTGAAACATTGAACTGTGTTTAGGCCAACTAAACATAAGTTGTACATAAGTGTACTTTTTTTTCTCTTGAAAATTTTATTATCAATGTTTTAATCATCCAGTCGAACATAGACAATATCTGATGAATACGCACTCACCCAGAATCTAGGTTTTCTAAATCTTAACATTTTGCTATATTTATTTAATATTTTTTTAGAAAGTAATGACACTCTTGAAGTATTTGCATACCTATTTCTGGGACATATGTATACCTGTGGCTGATTTATGTTGATGTATGGCAAAAGTGTTCTTGCCTGGAGAATCCCAGGGACAGGGGAGCCTGGTGAGCTTCCGTCTATGGGGTCGCACAGAGTCGGACACGACTGAAGTGACTTAGCAGCAGCAGCAGCATGGCAGAAACCAGCACAATATTTAAAGCAAATATCCTCCAAGAACACTTTTAAAAACTGTACGTTCATCAACTCTAAATGCAATTGACTATATCTGATGAAAATTTAGTGTCCAAACTGAGATATGTTATAAGCCTAACATGCACACTAGATTTTAAACAAGATGGCACAAAAAGTGTAAAATATCTCATTAATAATATTTAAGTTGATTACCTGTTAGCACAATAATATTTTTGAGATATGAGTTTAAGTAAAACATATTGCTAGTGTTAATTTTACTAGTTTCATTTTGCTATGGCTACTAGAAAATTTAAAATTACATGTGTGGCTCACTTATATCTCTACTGAAAAATGCTGGTCTGGAATATAAATAAGGCAAGGCTGCTGAATATCTTGAAAACTACCATTTTCCCAGGCCTAAGAGAAATATACTTGGCATATGGTTGGTAGTTAACAAATACATTTGGGTGGGGAAAAAAGTCTACAGTGTGTTTATCTCTGATAGAAATTTTACAGGATGAGTAAGCACAACTATTTTTTTCCTCTTTTGCCCTGACTCAGTCTCTACTTTTTCTCATTAAATGTGATTTTGTGAAAACTTCAAAAGGTAGAAGATTTAATATTTGTCTTGTGATGACATTCTGGAGAAATTATTTGGTATGTCATTTTGAATGGGTCTCACCTATCATTCTGTCCCTCCACATTTAAAAAATATAACTGACATCATTATATACACACTTTGATTTAGCTGCTCATATTATGGGGTTGAGAGTTGGACACTTAGAAACTAAACCACCACCATTACAGCTTTACAAATTTTGATTAAGTAGTGCATTCTTATAAAAATTCAGACAATAGCCAAATATATTCTATAGAAATCCAACACTGTATTTCCCTCTTAAAAAGTAATTTTTAGAAGATTTAATACATTGTCCTATACTTTGTTTATGCAAATACAAATGTGTTGTATTTGTTTTTTAGTTAACAGGTGGCATCATACTACACACATATAATGGGTGTATCACTTTGCTGTTACCTGCCTTTATACTGGAAGGATTAATCTCATTTGTCCTTTCAGTCAGTCACTGAGGACAATCCATTGCTCTAGTCACTAGCGCTTTTGGCCAGCACTCTCATCCCGTTATGGCATACCTGATTTTTCCCTCCTTCTTACCTCGCCCAAATACCAAAATCCCTTCCACTACACCTTGTAGTATGACAAGCCTTCAGCAGAATTTCCTGTGTCGCAGGCTCAGCTCTTTCCTGACCATTCCCTCACAGTGAGCTAGTTGACTGACATTTGAGTCTTTTCTGACAACGCTGCACGTCTTAGTTTTTTTCTAAATGACTTATGCCACTCTTTTTGAAATGGTGGGGGTAGAGGTTCACTCATTAATTCTCATCAGCGTTTCCAAACCATTTTCTCTCTGTAACCCCTAACTCCTTCCCTGAGGTTTCAACGTCATGTCATTAGGTGTTTCCTTGACTATTTCACTTTTTTATCCTCCTCTCATTACCCTCTGAACCTAGTGTCTGAAAGTAACGTGTCAATCTTATTCAGATCCTGCCTTACTTTCCTTCTCTTCAATATTACTCCTGTTAAAACTCATATAAACTACCTACTCTGAGTTCTCAGTTCCTGAATTTGTTCATCCTACTGACCCCCTCTCTCTCATATCCATGGTTAAAATCTTCATCTTTTCATTATCAAATACTCTAAAATTTCAAGTATTCCATTCATTCTTCTAGTGCTCTCACTCCCAACAGTATTTTGACCCTACCAGGTCCTAAGCTAGCTTAAAATTCAAGTTCATTAGATTAAAAACTGTTACATATACCCTCAACTGGACTTTCATATCCCATTTTGCAATTTTCTGGCAAGCACCCCAAACCTAGTTAAATTCTATTATCTTCCACTTCAAGCTTCATCCCTGTAGGCAGATATGGCTAGAGAAAAACTCCCTGCTGACAGTCTCACCTCCAACCTCAAATGAGACTTTAATTCTGTCCTAAATCTGAGCATCATCTTGAGCATCATCATTACTCTCCTAGGTAACTACTTCACATCATTTCCTTTCCTCACAATTTCAAGACCTCCTTGAATATTTTCAGTTTCAACAATAGCTGGTTAGGCAGTGCACCCTTTAAGCACAAATCATCTGATTTACCTGGAAATATGTTTTCATCCTAAATATTTAGTAAACTTGATGAGTTAGAGAGTAAATTTAAAGACATTAGATGGAGAAAAGAGCATGAATATTTAATTTTTTTATTGAGGATTATGTATCAGACAAAGTTTTTATTATGTATTAAGGGCTTTTGGTTCATTATCTCATTTAACTCTCAAAAGTCTATGAGGTAGGTACTGTCATTTACCCTTCTTGACAGTTCAGGAGACTGAAGCAAAGAGGTCATATAACTTGCCCAAAGTCATAAACCAGTGAATAGCAGGCCAAAATCCAAGCTGAATGATACATCACCACACATGTATTGTTATTGCTAAAACTAAACACAATGGCAAAACAGAAGATGGCAATACCAATTTCAGGTTAGGAAGTGAAGCACCTGAGGCTTCCACACGATACTAGAAGGGAAGCTAATGGTATGCTGCTGCTAAGTCGCTTCAGTTGTGTCCGACTCTGTGTGACCCCAGAGACGGCAGCCCACCAGGCTCCCCTGTCCCTGGGATTCTCCAGGCAAGAACACTGGAGTGGATTGCCATTTCCTCCTCCAACACATGAAAGTGAAAACTGAAAGTGAAGTCGCTCAGTCATGTTCAACTCCTAGCAACCCCATGGACTGCAGCCTACCAGGCTCCTCGGTCCATGGGATTATCCAGGCAAGAGTACTGGAGTGGGGTGCCATTGCCTTCTCCAAAGCTAATGGTACAGTTATTTTGAAAAACAAAACACTGTCGATTTCAATTTCTTACATCTTTAAACCTACCTTTATCATACATCTAGTAATCCTACTCTTTGGTATCTGCATAAGAGAGATGAAAAGTAAGGTTTACACAGAAGTCCAAAGATGAATATTTATAGTATCTTTACTTACATCCTCCAACTGGTAACAGCCCAGACACCATCAGATCAGATCAGATCAGTCGCTCAGTCGTGTCCGACTCTTTGCGACCCCATGAACCGCAGCACGCCAGGCCTCCCTGTCCATCACCAGCTCCCGGAGGTCGCCCAGACTCGCATCCATCGAGTCAGTGATGCCATCCAGCCATCTCATCCTCTGTCGTCCCCTTCTCCTCCTGGCCCCAATCCCTCCCAGCATCAGAGTCTTCTCCAATGAGTCAACTCTTCGCATGAGGTGGCCAAAATACTGGAGTTTCAGCTTTAGCATCATTCCTTCCAAAGAAATCCCAGGGCTGATCTCCTTCAGAATGGACCGGTTGGATCTCCTTGCAGTCCAAGGGATTCTCAAGAGTCTTCTCCAACACCACAGTTCAAAAGCATCAATTCTTCGGCGCTCAGCCTTCTTTACAGTCCAGCTCTCACATCCATACATGACCACAGGAAAGACCATAGCCTTGACTAGGCGAACATTTGCTGGATGGGTATAAGACCTATTAATATTGACTCTTTTAAAAAGTTATATATCCAGTAGATTTGGACATAACTATCAATGTGTGCTTGTGTGTGTGTGTGTGTGTGCACCTGGGTACAGACATATATTTTCCTGGCTTTAACCACTAAGAGATAATAAAAGTAGTAATACCTACCCAACTGACAATCACAATACTGAGCAACCAGAACCTTGTTTTTAATCTTTCTTCAGTGAAAGTACACAAGGGTTTTTGGAAACTTAAAGAACTCTCTAGCTGAGGCAGGGTAAGTACAAAACAAAACTGGAGCATTTTGTAATTCCAAAAAGTAAGAAAGTACTAAAAAAAAATAAAGAAAGAAAAGAAAAAGAAGATAGGGCCACAGGATCTCACATTATGTAGCTACAATTGAAACAACTGGCACGACAGAAGAAATAACTATGGTCTTAGGTTATACTTCAAATTAAAAAGAGTCAATACAGATATAAGTAACTGAATAAAGAACTAGGGAGTAGGGACAGCTCTTCCTGACAGAAGACATCTAGTTAACAAATACATTTCAGTTCAGTTCAGTTCAATTCAGTTGCTCAGTCATGTACGACTCTTTGTGACCCCATAGACTGCAGCATGCCAGGCCTCCCTGTCCATCACCAACTCCCGGAGTCCACCCAAACTCATGTCCATTGAGTTGGTGATGCCATCCAACTATCTCCTCCTCTGTTGTCCCCTTCTCCTCCTGCCTTCGATCTTTCCCAGCATCAGGGTCTTTTCAAATGAGTCAGCTCTTCTCATGAGGTGGCCGAAGTATTGGAGTTTCAACTTCAACATCAGTCCTTCCGATGAACACCCAGTACTGATCTCCTTTAGGATGGTCTGGTTGGATCTCCTTGCAGTCCAAGGGACTCTCAAGTGTCTTCAGGTAGTATAAGGAAAATAGGAAATCACCCCAACCATAGTAATCATTGCTGCAGGCAAGATCTACTGATAAATGTTAAAATAAGGGAACAAGAGTTAAAGAGAAACAGGATATTTGCATAATTTCAAAGTATCTCTCCCAAATAATCAGTAATTGCTAACAGGAGGGTAGTTACTTTACAGTGTAGAATCCTGGCAGACACCACTTTAACCATGGGATTCAGATTAGCATGACCAGTAGTAATACTCATGGGCACTGTGTGTCTTGAAATGATTCACAAAGGGGAGAACATTGCTTCTGCAGTCTTCTTCCCAATAGCATAAGAGTTTAATATAGAAGTGAGAGAACACCAGACAAGCCCAATTTAAGAGCCATTTTACAAAATAACTGACAAGTATCCTTGTCAAAAGCAAGGAAAGACAGATGCACTGTTAAAATATGGAGGAGACTAAAGAGACATTGACGATGCAATGTGGGATTCTGAAGTGTGTTCTGGAACAGAGAAAAAGACATTCATGGAAAGAAGATGAACTCCAAGCAAACTATAGTCTAATCATTACTTCAAGTCTAATTTCTTATTTATGGTAATTGTTCTATGGTTATGTATGATATCAGCATAAGAGAAAGCTGGATAAAGAGTATACTGTTTTTGAAAATGTGATGTAGGATGAAATTATCTCAAAGTAAAAGTGACATGTGCGTCTAATCAGGATAGTACTATAGGACATGTTTCAGCAATCCTTCTCATCACTCTAAATCCATTAAAATAATAGGTAAAATGTAAATTATAAATGATAGTGCCAAGTCCTCCCAATATAAAAAATGAAAGTGAAAGTGTTAGTCACTCAGTCATATCCGTCTCTTTGTAACCCCGTGGACTGTAGCCCACCAAGCTCCTTAGTCCATGGAATACTCCAGGCAATAATACTAGAATAGGTAGTCATGCCCCTCTCCAGGGAATCTGCCAAGCCCAGGTATTGAACCCAGGTCTCCTTCACTGCAGGAAGATTCTTTACAGTCTGAGCTACCAGGAAAGCCCCCTAACATAAAAGTCTCCTCACAAATCAAAAGCAGAAAAGATCAGTGGTGAAGAGAGATGAAGTCACAGGCCTACTGAGTTCTGGGTCTAGAAACAGGCACAGATGGCTAAAATAGAGCAGTGGGAGAGAACAGTGCTTCAGGTGCAGTAAGGTGATGAATCCAGACTCAGTGAAATGAAGAATCAGAAAGAAGAGAGAGAATGAGAAGAGATTACAAACTGGATTCTTAAACAGCCCCCTTAAACTTTCCTCCTTAGTTTTCTTTACTACAAGTTGTGTATACAAACATATTTGAATTCTCAAACTTCTTTAGATTATGACACCTTCTAGTCATTGAAATGAAAATGTTAGTTTTGGGTGAGGGCTTCATGGTCCAAATATAATCTTATTAGAAGAAAATCCTTGAGTCATTCCTATTATATTGAAACCATAAGAATGAAACCACACATTATGGATAACAGAGCATGAAGACAGATAGAACCAGCTTCCTTGATGTCATCTTGGGCTTTATAGTGGCCTTGGCTTCTTGATTCTGTACATCTTGTTACGTGAGAAAGACAACTCTTCATTTGAGTGACTGTTTTCTTTTTCACTCAGCAAAATGCAATTTTAATTAGGTCAGAGAAAAACTAACATCACGCTTCATGAGATGAATATGCCAACATAATTCTAAAACATGAGTAAATCTTATAGAAGAACAAATAAAAACCAGTAATAAAAGCATGTATTCATTCTAGAAGGGGTGAAAAAATTGAGCATCTGAAAATATCCTAAGTATAACATGTTCAGGATTCAAAGTGGTAACTGAAGAAATAACATCTGTAAAATAATAGAACAAAAATCCATGAAATAAAAACACATAACTAAAACAAAAGCCAGTAGATTAAAAAAAACACTTGATATCATGGAGAAACTTGATTGTATTAATATAAATCCTTAGCAAAGTGGGAATAGAGGGAATTTTCTTAATTTCATAAAAGATATCTAAGAAAATCCTACAGAAACATCACATTAAATGATGCAATATTAGAATTGCAATATTTCATTATAGATGTGTCAATTGTAAAACCATAAATGTGTCAATATCATGGGTCTTACTGATTGATCAGAAGAAAAAAATGTCTAACTTTGGTAAAAATAATTGACAGAAGTCTACATTTAATTGCTATAAATCAAATCCCAGCAGAAATAAGATTGCGGTCACAAAAATGAGTATATGTTCAGTTAATAAATTCAAATAGGTAAACAGTTCTTATTTAGGTTATCAGAAAGGACTGTCGAACTAGATACCAAATAAGGGTATCACCATGGAAGGCACAGATAAGTCTGTATACCTCATCATGTACCATCCACAACTTTTTATGTGCTAACTCAGCTACTATGCAAAGGCAACATCAATTCTTTAGGTTAGGTAAGTAGAACTGTAAGAAAAAATAAGAGGAAGAATAAAAACAGAGAAAATGAAATTAATTTAATTCATGGTATTAGCAATTTTGTAACCATTTGTTTATAACCATTGTTATAATGTATGATGATTTTATCTGCTTTTAAAAGCATTTAAGTAAAGTATATACATATATTAGACTTATTTGTTGTTTAGTCTCTTAAGTTGTGTCCAACTCTTTGCAGTCCCATGGACTGTAGGCCACCAAGTTCCTCTGCCCATGGAATTTTCCAGGCAATATACTGGAGTGGGTTGCCCTTTTAGTTTCCATGGGATCTTCCCGAGCTAAGGATTGAATCTGTGACTCCTGCATTGGCAACCAGATTCTTTACCACTGACTGAGCCACCAGGGAAGCCCATATTAGGCTTATAAGGAGTGAAATTAAATTTGTAAGCAATGTTCAAATGTTTGGAGTTAAATAATACCTTAATTTATTAATTTGTGATCTATTGAATCATCCTGTGTAATATTTTGAGAAATGCTTTTGAAAAATAGTAGGCATTAATAGTAAATGGACATGAAAAGAACTGTCAAAAAGAGATTTATATAGTTGACTATTCTGCAATTAAAATGTCTGTATGTATACCATAAAGGTTGTTATTTTTCTTCAGTCGCTGTGTCATATCTGACTCTCTGTGACCCCATGGACTGCAGTCTACAAGGCTTCCCTGTCCTTCCCTATCTTCTGGAGTTTGCTCAGACTCATGTTCATCGAGTTAGTAATACCATCCAACCATCTCATCCTCTGTCTCCCCCTTCTCCTCCTGTCTTCAATCTTGCCCAGAATCATAGTCTTTTCCAATGAGTTGGCTCTTTTCATCAGGTGGCCAAAGTATCAGAGCTTCAGTTTCAGCATCAGTCCTTCCAGTGAATATTCAAGGTTGATTTCCTTTAGGATTGAGTGCTTTGATCTCACTGCAGTCCAAGGGGCTCTCAAGAGTTTTCTCCAGCACCACAATTTGAAGGTGTCGCTTCTTCAACACTCAGTCTTCTTTTTGGTCCAGCTCTTACATCTGTGCATAACTACTGGGAAAACCATAGTTTTGACCATACAGATCCTTGTTGGCAACGTGATGTCTATGCTTCTTATTTGGCTGCCTATGTTTGTCACAGCTTTTCTTCCAAGGAGCAAGTGTCTAATTTCATGTCTCATTATCATTGTCCGTGTGATTTTGGTAATGAAATTCAACTCATGTTCTAAAATATATTTTAAAAGTCTGTCTTTAAAATATTTGAAAAGAAGGTAAAAGGAAACTAAATGAATCAACTGAAAAACTGATAAGAGAATATCATGTTTTTGTATACAAAATTAATTTATACAAATCAATAATATTATATAAAAATCAGAAGCACTTAAAGTATAATAGACTAAATGGTCTAATTTCAGCAAAAAAAAGTAATAAAAAGTAAAAATAAACTCAAGAAAAGTGAAAACAAAAAAAAAATTAAAATAACATAGACAGGTGGAAATTTTATGGATATTTTTATTTTTGTTTAATGTGTTTTAAAGTTATAATGATGTTAATTATATGATGCTGGGAGGGATTGAGGGCAGGAGGAGAAGGGGACGACAGAGGATGAGATGGCTGGATGGCATCACTGACTCGATGGATGCGAGTCTGAGTGACCTCCGGGAGCTTGTGATGGACAGGGAGGCCTGGCGTGCTGCGGTTCATGGGGTCGCAAAGAGTCGGACACAACTGAGCGACTGATCTGATCTGATCTGATCTGATATTTAATTTTAATCAGGGCTTCCCTGGTGGCTCAGTGGTAAAGAATCCACCATCAATGGAGGAGACACAGGAGATACAGGTTTGATCCCTGGGTCAGGAAGATTCCCTGCAGAAGGGAATGGCAACCCACTCCAGTATTCTTGCTGGGAAAATACCATGGACAGAGGAGGCTGGTAGGCAACAGTCCATGGCATAACAAAGTTGGACATGACTGAAGTGATTGAGCATGCAATTTTAATTAACACATTTAATATATCCAAATAAAATAATGAGATATTTTTGGACATAGACAGTTATTTAAATTCAAAATTGCAAATATAGTTGGAAAAGCTGTAAAAATAAGTATAATGGGAGGGGACCAACTCCATGAAAAATTTAAAAAATTCTATATAACTATGGTAATCATGGTATATGTAAAATCAAATAGAGAGTCCAGATATTGAAACTAATTGTTTATTTCATAATTGCACATTGGTTAGAAGTATTATTTAGTACGTATAGCAAGGATTACTGGTGAGCCATATGGGGGGAAGGGGAAACCCTTGTATTCTAATGTCATTTCCTAAGGGAGATCAGTTTCAGATGACTCATAATTATTATATAAAAATGAAACTGTAAAAGAAATAACAAATCATATTATACTTTTTTATGGTCTTGAAATGGAATAGCCTCTCTAGACACAAAAGTAAATTGAAGAGTCATAAATGAAAAAAGTGATCATTCTGGGTGTGCAAAAATTAAAATTGTAGAGAAAAAGACTAGAATCTAGTCAAAAGAAAACACATGGTCTATTTTATTCACTTTCATAATAATGAGTGTCCATAAATCAACAAGGTCCCAGAAAAATTATGTGTCAAGGACAATTCAGCAGTAGAAAATATACTGACTCTTAAATGTTTAAAAATATGTTCAGAGTCTTGATAAGAAAAATAAAAAGTAAAACAACACTATTTTACCCATACTGTATTGATGAGACTTTTTGAAAATGCTCATTCTCATACAATGCTGTAGATAGTTTAAATTGGAGCAATCTCTTGAGATAACTTGGCAGAGTATATTAATATAACAATATATATACCTTTGATTCAGCAATTTTACTCTAGGAATTTATCCAATAGTTATATTCTGAAAAGAATATATATGTGTATGTGCGTATATATTTATATATATGTCAGTATATTCTGCAGCATTGTTTGTCTCATCAAAATAATATAAACAGCCTAGATGTCCATTATTAAGTAGCTAGGAAAATAAACTATGCTACATTCATACAATGAATGACATGCAGTCAGGTAAAAATATTTTTTATTAGACTGAATGATACTTGAGTTATTTTCTGGCAGGCACTGCTCTAGATACTGGGATTTAAATGATGAAAAAAATAGTCTCTTCTGTCAAGTAGCTTTTATTCTAATAATGTAAGACAGGCAATAAGAATATAAACAAATCAATTACTCTTAAAAGAAGATCATCTCAAATCTGAGAATTTCTGTAGAAAAGATGAAACAGTAATGAGATAAGAAGTGACCAGAAACAGTGTGTATAGCTGCTGTTTTGGCAGGGGTGGGATGGGGTGTCAAGGAGAGATATTTTATCTAGGACTTTGGAGTAACATTTTGATCACCTTAAGGAAAACACAATGCCTATTAGACATATATTTATACAAATTTGCATAGAAATATGCTGCTGTTTGCATTTATTAAAAATTAGATTCTATATTCATATTGATTAATATGTTTTCACAACTTATCTCTGGAAGGATAGTTAACTGGCAACAGTGGTTGCTTTGGGGAAAATAACTGCTATATGACAAAATTTTCCTCATATTTCCACTTGTATTTTTTTGGAAATCACATGGAAATCTTATCTATTGAAATAAATATATAAATATATATTTATCTAAAATCCTATGTGACCTCAGTTCTTACATTTTGGTGATAGTCAAATATAATTTTAAGATATTGTTAGTTTTAACAAGGTGAAAGAAAGAAATATCTCTACTTTCATGTAATATTTTTAGTGTATAGGTGAAAATGCCTTTCTAAAAATTCGATAAATGCAGTAGTTCACAAAAAGTATTTAACTAAAACCTTATTTTGAGAGCAAGCTTATTTTGGGGAGCTTCCTAGGTGACATAGTGATAAAGAATCCATCTGCCAATACTGGAGATGCTAGAGAAGCTGGTTTGATCCCTGGTTGGGGAAGAGCCCCTAGAGAAGGAAATGGCAACCCACTCCAGTAATCTTGCCTGGAAGATCCCATGGACAGAGGACCCTGGCAGGCTACAGTCCAGGGAGTTGGAGAGTCGGACACAACTGAGCACATAACAGTCTTATTTGCACATGGAATGTATGTGGACAGCAGAAAAATTTAATTTATATCTAAATTTGGAAATCACTGGATACATATTCTTTTGTTCATTTTTGATTTATTCAGTGAGGTTTGTTTTTTATCGTTTGTTTGTTTAATTGTTGTCCTAGGTCTGTGGGCTTTCTCTAGTTGCGGAGAGCAGGGACTACTCTTTGTTGTGGTGCAGGGATTCTTACTTCACTGGCTTCTCTTGTTGCAGACTACAGGCTCTAGGCGCAAGGGGTTCAGTAGCTGCAGCACACTGGTTTGGTAGTTGTGGCTTGCAGGCTCTAGAGCACAGGCTCAGTCGTCGTGGCACTTTGGCTTCGTTGTGGCATGTGGAATCTTCCCAGACCCGGATCAAACCTCTGTCCCCTGCATTGGCAGGCAAATTGTTATCCACTGTGTCACCAGGGAAGTCCTATTTAATGATATTAATGACGTAGATAAAGGAGCACTAACAAGGCCATAACAGAGAGTGGGCCTGATGCTTCACATATACCCCTTTATGTGTACGAGTGATATCACATCATTACAGAAGCCTATAGGAACTCTGTTGAAGCAGCTGTTGATGGAAGGTGAATAGAACCAGTGATAAAGAACAGTGATTTTCTTTCCTCCTAAACTGTGTCACACTTTAAAGCATTTCAGTCATAATCTTTAAGCATAGAAAATCATGTTGCTTATCACGTTTAGAATGCACCAATTAGGCCTGCAGTATATAATGCTTATTTTATTTTCCACGTAATTTAAAAATACAAATGTATAAGTTTAGTTCTGCGGATTACTTAATGTGTAGATTGTTTATTTCTTCTCAGTAAAATTTTAAACTTTTCTAGGGTCTGAGATATAAAGAAAAGCACATGGTATAAATTTAGGTTTTTAAAAATATAATTACGGTTTCAAGAGGAACAGAAAATGAACTAAATTCATTCCTTTTATTCTTTTTCTTGGATGAAACTTTAGCAGACTGGTGAAAATTCTCTACTAGAGAATTTATTGGCACATAAACAATTTGCCATAGAAATCTTCCTGAGATTTACCTTCTCAAATTCACCATGAAGTTCCCAGTTTCAATTTCAGATATTTCACTACAAAAATATTCTCTTAGGATAACTTATTTAGAAGTTGAAAGTGCAAGTGAAACTTTAAAATGAATCTAGTAATGAGACAAAACTTACTTTATAATTTAAAAAATATTCTGATATAATTAGCAATCAGACTTCCCTTGTAGCTCAGTTGGTAAAGAGTCTGCTTGCAATGCAGGAGACCTGGTTTGATCCCTGGGTTGGGAAGATCCCCTGAAGAAGGAAATAACAACCCATTCAATTATTCTTGCCTGGTGAATCCCAAGGAGAGAGGAGCCTGTCAAGCTACTGTCCATGGAGTTGCAAGAGTTGGACATGACTTAGCCTCTAAGCCACTACCAGGAAGAGTTTATAAATTAAAGTTATTCAGTTATTCAATTTTATATTCTGTTTTGTAAGGTGTGGCACTTGTCTTTCTTTATTATGTTATGCTAAGTTGATTTCTTTTAGAAATTTCACTTACAACATCACACATAAATAAAAAATTCATGCCATTTAATAAATGCCTCTTCTCCTCTCACTCTTTCCATTTTCCCCTTGCCAAAAAGAAAATACACAGGATTTGACTGTGGAACAGGTTCAGACATGTTCTAACTTGCTTCTGCGATAATATAAAGCAAAACCAATGAACACTGACCTTTTCAGACCCTCTGCTCTCTCCAACTGCCACCTTATCTATATTTCCTTTTAGAGAGAAGCTTCTAATACATAATATGGTAGTCTCCCCTCTCCTGCCATCCCCATCCAACAGGTTCCCTTTCCTCAGTTTCAGTTAGCTACAGTCAACTTTGGTCTGAACATATTGCATGAAAAATTCCAGAAATAAATAATTCACACTGCTTCAATTATGTGCTTTTCTGAGTACTGTGATGAAATCTCCCTTGTTCGGCTCCATCCTACCTGGAACTTGAATCAGCCTTTCCCCAACATGTCCAGTCCCTTCACCACTTAGTAGCCTCTAGGTTATCAGATCAACTGTTGTGATATTGCAGTGTTTGCCTTCAGTTAACCCTTAGAAAGGAAAAACAAAATTTGCTGAGGTTGATGAGATCCATGGTAAAAATAAATCTGTCTGTGAAACTGTGAGGAAGGAAAAAAGAAATTCCACATTCACATAACTTTTATTACAATCAGATTAGATCAGAGATCAGATCAGTCGCTCAGTCGTGTCTGACTCTTTGCGACCCCAATTGTTCTTTTTTTTATTATCAGTTGCAGTTGATTTCCTACTATTGTTAATCTCTATTTATAAGTTAGATTTTATTATAGATCTGTACATATAGGAAAAAATATAGTATAGCTAGGGTTCACTGCTATCCATGGTTTTAGGCATCCCCTGGGGGTTTTGAGAGGGTTTAAAAAAGTTACTATTTATGACACGTTTAGAACATTGCCATGGCACATAGTACATGCTCTGTTATTGATACTGATGCTGCTGATAGTGTTTGAAAGTGGAAGTGTTAGTTGCCCAGTCATGTCCAACTCTTTGCAACCCCATGGACTGTAGCGACAGGCCCCTCTGTCCATAGAATTCTCCATGCAGGAATACTAGAATGGTTTGCCATTCCCTTCTCCAGGAGATCTTCCTGACCCAGGGATCAAACCCGGGTCTCTCATATTGCAGGCAGCTTCTTTACAATCTGAGCCACTGTGCTGCTGCTGCTAAGTCGCTTCAGTTGTGTCTGACTCTGTGCGACCTCATAGATGTCAGCCCACCAAGCTCCCCTGTCCCTGGGATTCTCCAGGCAAGAACTCTGAAGTGGGTTGCCATTTCCTTCTCCAATGCAGGAAAGTGAAAAGTCAAAGTGAAGTCGCTCAGTCGTGTCTGACTCTTTGCGACCCCATGGACTGCAGCCTACCACGGTCCTCCGTCCATGGAATTTTACAGGCAAGAGTAGTGGAGTGGGATGCCATTGTCTTCTCTGTGAGCCACTGTAGACACCCCCAAAACAATGCAAGTCAGAATGTGAATCCTCAGAATGTGAATCTGAATTCTAGGTCTGATAGTGAAGATCTTCAGATCAGATCAGTCGCTCAGTCGTGCCCGACTCTTTGCGACCCCATGAATCGCAGCACGCCAAACCTCCCTGTCCATCAAGTCAGTGATGCCATCAGCCATCTCATCCTCTGTCGTCCCCTTCTCCTCTTGCCCCCAATCCCTCCCAGCATCAGAGTCTTTTCCAATGAGTCAACATATTAGCAGGAGGAAAATATGGCACCCGTGTTCAACATCACTTAGGCTGGAAGAGACATACTCACCGATTTCTAGGCTTTGAGTCCAATATCCTTTAAGCAACTTTTTAGATGAAACATGTGTTTTCCCCATCTTTGTTTTCATCAGTCGGCAAAAATGTGTTGGCATCTCATCATGGATTTTCTAAAATAACATTGCCTAAATTCTTTATTGTATCCAACCTAGCTCCCACACCAACCTATTGCCCCACTAATGAATCCTTTCAGTAGTCCCATTAGAAATCACAGCTTCATAACTAGCAAAGTTCTCTTAATTTTCACAACCTTCTATGTTTTCCTATTGTCCTTAACTGTTAAGTGAAACTCTCTCATTGAAAAAAATGTATCTTACAAAGTATTTTCAAGAAGTCACTTTTATCAAGCCTCAAGGACATGAGGTGATATTGGTGTTATTCCTGCTTCTTATTGCTCCATCCATCCAGATCATTATCATTCAATCCTTTGTAAAAGTAAAAACAAAAACCTAAGGCTTCCTTGATGGCTCAGATGGTAAAGAATCTACCTGCAATGCAGGAGGCCTGGGTTTGATCCTTGGGGTGGGAAGATCCTTTGGAGAAGGAAGTGTCTACCCACTCCAGTGTTTTTGCCTGGAGAATTACATGGACAGGAACCTACCAGGCTACAGTCCATAGTGTCACAAAGAGTCAGACATAACTGAGTGACTTTCATCGTATATGTTACTTAATCCTTTTTTGTTGCTGTCTTGTGATATCTTCCAGAAAGTTTTCTCTAATCTTGTAAACATATTGACATATATTTTACAGATGTTCTTAAGAACAGAAATGCTGCCATCTCTCTGGGTCACTCAACACTTAAATGGCTTTTCTATCTTCATAGGTTGTTCTTTGGAGGAGGACAAGGCAATTCACTCTGGTATTCTTGCCTGGAGAATCCTTGTGGACAGAGGAGCCTGGAGAGCTACAGTCCATGGGGTCTCGAAGAGTCAGATATGACTGGGTGACCAAACACATGTAGTTCTTGACCTTCTTATATTTAGAGTAATCCATATTTATTCCCTTTCAACTTCTTATTCTTTCTAGTACCTTCAACATCTCAATCAGCCACTAACTTCTCTTATATTCTATTTAAATACTACTAGGGGCAGTGGCCAAGAGGAGCAACCCCACATCCAAGAAGCAGTGGCTGCGTGGGTGCAGGAGGGCTGAGTGGAGCCACTCCATGGTTCAAGGTCAGGAAGGGCAGCAGTGAGGAGATACCCCTTGTCCAAGGTAAGGAGCAGCAGCTGCGCTTTGCTGGAGCAGCTGTGAAGAGATACCCCAGGTCCAAGATAAGAGAAACCCAAGTAAGACGGTAAGTGTTGCAAGAGGGCATCAGAGGGCAGACACACTGAAACCATAATCACAGAAAACTAGTCAGTCTAATCACATGAACCACAGGCTTGTCTAACTCAGTGAAACTAAGCCATGCCCTGTGGGGCCACCCAAGATGGGCAGGTCATGGTGGAGAGGTCTGACAGAATGCGGTCCACTGGAGAAGGGAATGGCAAACCACATCAGTATTTTTGCCTTGAGAACCCCATGAACAGTACGAAAAGGCAAAATGATAGTATACTGAAAGAGGAACTCCCTAGATCAGTAGGTGCCCAATATGCTACTGCAGATCAGTGGAGAAATGACTCCAGAAAGAATGAAGGGATGGAGCCAAAGCAAAAACAATACACAGTTGTGGATGTGATTGGTAATAGAAGCAAGATCTGATGCTGTAAAGAGCAATACTGCATAGGAACCTGGAATGTCAGGTCCATGAATCAAGGCAAATTGGACGTGGTCAAACAGGAGATGGCAAGAGTGAACGTCGACATTCTAGGAATTAGCGAATGAAAATGGACCGGAATAGGTGAATTTAAATCAGATGACCATTATATCTATTACTGCAGGCAGGAATCCCTTAGAAGAAATGGAGTAGCCATCATGGTCAATAAAAGAGTCCAAAATGCAGTAGTTGGATACAATCTCAAAAATGACCGAATGATCTCTGTTTATTTCCAAGGCACATCATTCAATATCACAGTAATCCAAGTCTATGCCCCAACCAGTAATGCTGAAGAAGCTGAAGTTGAATAGTTCTATGAAGACCTACAAGACCTTTTAGAAGTAACACCCAAAAAAGATGTCCTTTTCATTATAGGGGACTGGAATGCAAAAGTAGGAAGTCAAGAAACACCTGGAGTAACAGGCAATTTTGGCCTTGGAATACGGAATGAAGCAGGGCAAAGACTAATAGAGTTTTGCCAAGAGAACGCACTGGTCATAGTAAACAGCCTCTTCCAACAACACAAGAGAAGACTCTACACATGGACATCACCAGATGGTCAACACCAAAATCAGATTGATTATTCTTTGCAGCCAATGATGGAGAAGCTCTATACAGTCAGCAAAAACAAGGCTGGGAGTTGACTGTGGCTCAGATCATGAACTCCTTATTGCCAAATTCAGACTTAAATTGAAGAAAGTAGGGAAAACCATTAGACCATTCAGGTATGACCTAAATCAAATCCCTTATGATTATACAGTGGAAGTGAGAAATAGATTTAAGGGCCTAGATCTGATAGATAGAGTGCCTGATGAACTATGGAATGAGGTTCGTGACATTGTACAGGAAGGAGACAGGGATCAAGACCATCCCCATGGAAAAGAAATGGAAAAAGCAAAATGGCTGTCTGGGGAGGCCTTACAAATAGCTGTGAAGAGAAGAGAAGCAAAAAGCAAAGGAGAAAAGGAAAGATATAAGCATCTGAATGCAGAGTTCCAAAGAATAGCAAGAAGAGATAAGAAAGCCTTCCTCAGTGATCAATGCAAAGAAATAGAGGAAAACAACAGAATGGGAAAGACTAGGGATCACTTCAAGGAAATTAGAGATACCAAGGGAACATTTCATGCAAAGATGGGCTCAATAAAGGACAGAAATGGTATGGACCTAAAAGAAGCAGAAGATATTAAGAAGAGGTGGAAAGAAAACACAGAAGAACTGTACAAAAAAGATCTTCATGAACAAGATAATCACAATGGTGTGATCACTGACCTAGAGCCAGACATCCTGGAATGTGAAGTCAAGTGGGCCTTAGAAAGCATCAATATGAAAAAAGTTAGTGGAGGAGATAGAATTCCAGTTGAGCTATTTCAAATCCTGAAAGATGATGCTGTGAAAGTGCTGCACTCAATATACCAGCAAATTTGGAAAACTCAGCAGTGGCCACAGGACTGGAAAACGTCACTTTTCATTCCAATCCCAAAGAAAGGCAATGTCAAAGAATGCTCAAACTACCGCACAATTGTGCTCATCTCACACGCTAGTAAAGTAATGCTCAAAATTCTCCAAGCCAGGCATCAGCAATACGTGAACCATGAACTTCGAGATGTTCAAGCTGGTTTTAGAAAAGGTAGAGGAACCAGAGATCAAATTGCCAACATCCACTGGATCATTGAAAAAGCGAGAGCATTCCAGAAAAATATCTATTTCTGCTTTATTGACTATGCCAAAGCCTTTGACTGTGTGGATCACAATAAACTGTGGAAAATTCTGAAAGAGATGGGAATACCAAACCACCTGATCTGCCTCTTAAGAAATCTGTATGCAGGTCAGGAAGCAACAGTTAGAACTGGACATGGAACAACAGACTGGTTCCAAATAGGAAAAGGAGTATGTCAAGGCTATATATTGTCACCCTGCTTATTTAACTTATATGCAGAGTACATCATGAGAAATGCTGGGCTGGAAGAAGCACAAGCTGGAATCAAGATTGCCGGGAGAAATCTCAATAACCTCAGATATGCAGATGACACCACCCTTATGGCAGAAAGTGAAGAGGAACTAAAAAGCTTCTTGATGAAAGTGAAAGTGGAGAGTGAAAAAGTTGGCTTAAAGCTCAACATTCAGAAAACTAAGATCATGGCATCTGGTCCTATCACTTAATGGGAAATAGATGGGGAAACTGTCAGACTTTATTTTTTTGGGCTCCAAAATCACTGCAGATGGTATCTGTAGCCATGAAATTAAAAGACGCTTACTCCTTGGAAGGAAAGTTATAACCAACCTAGATAGCATATTGAAAAGCAGAGACATTACTTTGCCAACAAAGGTCCGTCTAGTCAATCTATGGTTTTTCCAGAAGTCATATATGGATGAGAGTTGGACTGTGAAGAAAGCTAAGCACCAAAGAATTGATGCTTTTGAACTGTGGTGTTGGAGAAGACTCTTGAGAGTCCCTTGGACTGCAAGGAGATCCAACCAGTCCATTCTGAAGGAGATCAGCCCTGGGATTTCTTTGGAAGGAATGATGCTAAAGCTGAAACTCCAGTACTTTGGCCACCTCATGGGAAGAGGTGACTCATTGGAAAAGACTGATGCTGGGAGGGATTGGGGACAGGAGGAGAAGGGGTTGACAGAGGATGAGATGGATGGATGGCATCACCGACTCAATGGACATGAGTCTGAGTGAACTCCGGGAGTTGGTGATCGTTAGAGAGGCCTGGCGTGCTGCAATTCATGTGGTTGCAGAGTCAGATACTACTGAGTGTCTGAACTGATCATCATCTAGTATTGCAATCAAACTCTAGTCAATTGATCTTTCATCTTAACATCAGAATCTTCTTTTTTTCATTTCCCTGTTATTCAGCTTGCTGCTGCTAAGTCGCTTCAGTGGTGTCCGACTCTGTGCGACCCCATAGACGGCAGCCCACCAGGCTCCCCCGTCCCTGTGATTCTCCAGGCAAGAACACTGGACAGGGCTGCCATTTCCTTCTCCAAAGCATGAAAGTAAAAAGTGAAAGTGAAGTCGCTCAGTCGTGTCCAACTCTCAGTGACCCCACTGACTGCAGCCTACCAGGCTCCTCGGTCCATGGGATTTGCCAGGCAAGAGTACTGGAGTGGGGTGCCATTGCCTTCTCCAGTTATTCAGCTTAGATTAATTAATTACTATTCTGTTCCCAACACTATGAACATCCTTGACTTTCTCTCTTTTAGTCACATTCATTTGGCAAAATTTCAGTCCCTGGAAGAAAGCAGTCACTCACTTTCCCTGCACCTGAACCCAAGTAGTCAAGCAATACAGCAAGAAATTACCCAGTTGGGTTTCCTATTTTTTACTTTAGATTACTGGCCACTGACCTTAAATGGGCTCCTAGCTTAGAAGTCTTGCTTATGTCTTTAAAGACTATCCATTCTTCTATTTTAACAATGCCCTTTTCAAACCTTTTCTACCCTGCCAAAATTTCCCATCTTGCCATCTTCCCTTCATAGTTTCAGTAATGATTCCCTGTACAATGTACTGAAAAAGAAAATCCATCATAGGGGACCTCTTCAGCCTCATATAAAACTGACTTAAATCTGTCCACAACTTAAGCTTCCTCCTGCAACTGATGAGACAATATCCTCTTTTTACCTAAGAGTGATGCTTCCACTGGTATTTAGCATCTTAAATTCATTGCCAGAAATTCTAACAAAAAACTACACTTTCTTTCCTTTATATATTAAACTCTCATTCTAAAGAATCTTTCCCTGCTTTTCGTTTAGGACTCCCCCATAAAAAATAAGCAAGCAAACACATCAACAAATTAACAAATATTCTCATTGAACTTTTCACTTCTGCCTTTTCTCACTAACTTCCTAAATATTTAAACTTCTAAAAAGATTTGTCTCTGGATCCATTCCTTCACTTCCAAACCATTCCTTGATCTATCCTAACCTGGTGCCTTGCTTCTGCTCTCCTCAACTACATTCGTTCATGATTAGATCACATGTGGGTCTTCCTGGTGGCTCAGCTGTAAAGAATCCACCCACAATGAAGGAGACACTTGTTTGATCTCTGGGTCAGGAACATCTCCTGGAGAAGGAAATGGCAACCCACTCCAGTAATCTTGCCTTGAGAATTCCATGGACAGAGGCGCCTGGTGGACAGCAGTCTATGGGATTGTAAAGAGTTGGAAAGGACTGAGCGTGCACATGCAAATCACGCGTGTCTTCTCTTTTTATTCCCCCAAACACTTTTCAGTCTATGTATCTTTATGGTAGTTTCTTATTCTTTTCTAGTCTTCACCTCTATCCAATTTTAAATGTGAATATTTTTTGAGGCTTGTTTCTTAAGACATTTCTCAATTTATACTTTTTCCCTAGTAATCTCTAAATCTATTTCTTTAATTACCACATTGTCAAAGCAAACTCACAAATATATGTAGTTTTAAATAGATTTCTAGACATTGATGTCTTTGAGTTTTAGAGTTTTGCCTCCAACTTCCTAGCAGACTTCTCTTAAATAGTTTAAAGCAATCTGAAAAACTTAAATACGTTAAACCTAACTCATGATCACTTCCTGTGTTAGTAAGCTTGGGCTGCTATAATTCCATCAGATCAGTCGCTCAGTCGTGTCCGACTCCTTGCGACCCCATGAACTGCAGCACGCCAGGCCTCCCTGTCCATCACCAGCTCTTGGAGGTCACTCAGACTCACATTCATCGAGTCAGTGATACCATCCAGCCATCTCATCTTCTGTCATCCCCTTCTCCTCCTGCCCCCAATCCCTCCCAGCATCAGAGTCTTCTCCAATGAGTCAACTCTTCGCATGAGGTGGCCAAAATACTGGAGTTTGAGCTTTAGCATCATTCCTTCCAAAGAAATCCCAGGGCTGATCTCCTTCAGAATGGACTGGTTGGATCTCCTTGCAGTCCAAGGGACTCTCAAGAGTCTTCTCCAACACCACCGTTCAAAAGCATCAATTCTTCGGCGCTCAGCCTTCTTCACAGTCCAGCTCTCTATAATACAATAGACCTTACATTTTTGGAGGCTGGGAAGTCCAAGATCAATTGTCAGCATGGTAGGTTTCATTCTGAGCCTGGTTTCTTTTGGCTTGTAGGCAGCTACTATCTTTCTGTGTACTCACATGTCCTTTCCACAGTGTATGCTTATGAAGAGCATATATATGTGTGTGTGTAGAGACAGACTGAGTTAGTTGTCTTCTTATTTTTATAATGCCACCAATTCTGTCAGATTAAGGATCTACTCTTGACTTCATTTAACCTTAGTCACCTCCTTATATAAGGTATTGTATTTTTAATATCAATGTGTAGAAAGGTTATTAATTATTTTTAATCAAAATAATTCTAAGAATGTTAATTTGATAGTTAGACTGAATTCTAATATAGATTAAGAACTTTCAAAAATTATATATGACTCCATTTTATTAGTTTACCATTGGACTTATATTTTGAAATTACCTCTCCTTACATAAAAAAATTATTTGAATTAATTGACTTTCTCCTGTATCAATTAAAACATGAAAACCAGGTTTTTAAAATGTTCAGAAATGTTCAGCTTTTCTGTTCAGCCAGGAATTTGATGTTGAAGTTAGTCTATAAAGCAATATTATTGAAAAATAGAACAGGTTTTGTAAAATATATGATTGAAAAAAGCTGGTAGACTTTCATGAGTAAAAGCATGGACCTTAAAACTGGCATCCCATTTGGGGAAACAGTTATTTTACCATTTAGATAATTTTGTGTTTTTTTGAGTCAACACTGGCTAATTACAGTACTTTGTCTCTTTATATTAACCTCATTTAATGTACAAAAATAATGGAAAAAAATAGAAACAATTCTTTACATATTAAATTCTTAGCTCATCAGACTTCAGAATTAAAGCATGAACTCTCTCCTGGCAGGCCAGAAATTTATTTCACTAAAGTTAAACATATAGAAAAAAATTAACAACTCCTTTGCAAGGATGACAAATTATTGATAAACTATTCCTTATTCTTCATTTTCTCTGCCCCCCTTACTCTCAATGAGAAGCTCTTTCTATATGGTCTCCTAGAAATTGTACTTTCTCTACTGTAGCAGTTATCAAACTGTATTACAATGTTAATTTATTTTAATTTTTAAAATTATATTTTAATTTCCCATACAGGGACAGACTGTATTCATTTTGCTCAACATTATATTTACAGCAAATCACGGCAAATGAGCACAGGTTTTGGCACATACTAGATTTTCATTTACACATAAATAGCTGAATGAATAAAGAAATGAATAGAGAAGTATCCTAAGAGAATAATAGAAAATATTAAATAAAAAATAAATGTACTTTTCAGGGAATATTTTTAAAAAATTTACTTTTATACTCAAATCCTTGTCCTTAATATAAACATGAGTAAATACAGAAATTAATTGGGAAACTAAGTTAGGGTGAATGCAAATGACAGAAGGAAGAGTTTGTAACATAGCAATTTAAATAAAACCAGCAATAGATTTTGGCATGATTATAATCTTGAGAACAGATGTACGTATTTGAACTCTGGTTTTCTCATATTTTTCTTATTTAATTACTGTAGTTAAATCATCATGCTTGTTTTAGTGAATATTCAATTAAATACTTTTAAGTATTGTTAACATTTTGAAATAAAATAGTGAGGCTGAAAGTTACCTTGTTCATTACTTTGATATCCCAACATTTCAAAAGCCAGCATTTTATTAAATTATAGATATTCTAAAGTTGATATAACTTGAACTTAAAAAGTCAAATGTTAAAAGCAAATAGGAAATTAATGATCAAGATGATAAGACTATTATAATTCAAAATGCAGGGTTTATTAATATGTAATAATTTCTGATACGGCAAGATGTTAGATACTCCTAAAGTAAAAATAATAAAATTAAATAACAGGTTTGATTTTAAATGTGTAGGAGTAACCATTTTAATTCAATTTTTGTCTTTGAAAGCTCATAAGAACCAACAGAAAACAAACAAAAGTAACAGAGGGAAAAATATGATCTCCAATGAAACAAAGAAATACACATAGATGCAGATTCTAAATTATGAAGAATATGTGCCAAACACATAAAAATGGGGCCAAAGAGAAAACATACCCCAAATGAACAGATTTCTCTTTGGATATTTGGCTGAATCTTTTTTTGTAAGTGTTATAATCCTGAAGTATTTCTATATTCTATTTCTCCACTCTTCTTCATGAATATGCCCTGAAATGAGCCTGTGATGGGTTAGAAGAATTCTCTGTTAACTCAATCTTACTACCCTTCTGCCTTCCATGGTATGAGCATCTTGGTCGGTTTCATGCAATTATGATTCTAGTATGCAAATGTACTTCTTTTTCGTACAACTTGGCCTCTAAATGTAAGCCAGTACTTCATCTGGTACCCAAAGACACAGAAATCTCTTCCAATGCTTGAGGGAAAATTGGCTGTCTTGGATTAACTTAGCAATGGTGTATTGGGCTTCAAATGAATTATTCCCAAAGGATTTTTCCAGGATAAATTTTCCTATTCTGTATTTTTAACTCATAAGATCACAAATCATGAGATTCTTTTATAGATTAACTGTTTCCTAATCTAATAAAAAATGGGAGAAAGCCAAAATGTACCAAATTATAGTTTAGAATGGGTAAATTGATCAAGACAGTGGGATTCGAAGAATTTTACTCAATCTGGTAAACACTGTGAATAAACTTTTTAATATTTATACATTTAAAATAATAAGCAAATTAATCCAGCACAAATTTTAAAAAATTAATAGAGAAATAATTACAAAATCAAGATAAGTTTTTCAGATAGTTAAATATGTGAAAAATACTAGGCAGGTCCAGATGGGTTCACAGATGATCTCTTTCACAATTCCAAAGAATAATCAGAATAAAATTTAAATCCTTTCAGATCAGAGGGAAAGAGGGGAGCTCTTCCAAAATACTTTGCACACAGCTAGAATCAGAGTGCTACCAAAACTTGAGAAAGACCACACACACCTACCACACAACTAAAGTAACCTCATGTTTAATTACTGATGTGGAAATCTTAAATGAACAATCAAAAAGACCCATAATACACCAAAAATGTCATTCCTGAATCATAAGAATTTTAATCCAGAAATGCAAGGATGGTTCAGTAAAACAGTATCCATTTATAAATTTACCATATTAATACGTCTAAGGAGAATAATCTTAATAGAAATGGAAGATCACTTGAATATTATGATACTGTTTTCTAATAACTCTTAACATAATCAGAATAATAAGACTTTTCCATAGCATGTAAGGGAAAACAATTTCTTTAACCCTGAGCAAACAAAAAACTCAAACTGCTTAATGCTAAAATATGCAAATTTTTACTGAAGTGAAAATTGCTGAGAAATAAAACAAGGATATGCTTTTTATTGGGTTAAAGATAACCACAGATTGTTTCATTCCATCATTAAGAGGTAAAGATTATTTCTTTTTCCTGGGCTGGCCTGTGACTGTTTATTCAATAGAAGATAGTGGAGTCACACTGTGTTAGTTCCAGTATGTCTTAAAAAGACGACACCTTCTGCTTTGTACTTCCTGGGATGCAGAGTGCAGTCACATGAGAAATAAGCCCAAAAGTCTACAAGCAATAAATGCTGGAGAGAGTGTGGAGAAAAGGGAACCCTCTCACACTGTTGGTGGGAATGCAAACTAGTGCAGCCACTATGGAGAACAGTATGGAGATTCCTCAAATAACTGGGAATAGAACTGCCTTATGATCCAGCAATCCCACTGCTGGGCATACACACTGAGAAAACCAGAATTGAAAGAGACACGTGTACCCCAATGTTCATCGCAGCACTGTTTATAGGAAATGGAAGCAACCTAGATGTCCATCAGCAGATGAATGGATAAGAAAGCTGTGGTACATATACACAATGGAGTATTACACAGCCATTAAAAAGAATACATTGAATCAGTTCTAATGAGGTGGATGGAACTGGAGCCTATTATACAGAGTGAAGTAAGCCAGAAAGAAAAACACCAATTCAGTATACTAATGCATATCTATGGGATTTAGAAAGATGGTAACAATAACCCTGTATTCGAGACAGCAAAAGAGACACTGATGTATAGAACAGTCTTTTGGACTCTGGGAGAAGGAGAGGGTGGGATGATTTGGGAGAATGGCATTGAAATAAGTATAATATCATATATGAAATGAGTCGCCAGTCCAGGTTGGATGCCTGATACTGGATGCCTGGGGCTGGTGCACTGGGTGACCCAGAGGGATGGTATGGGGAGGGAGGAGGAAGGAGGGTTCAGGATGGGGAACACATGTATACCTGTGGCAGATTCATTTTGATACATGGCAAAACCAATACAATATTATAAAGTTAAATTAAAAAAAAAAAAAAAAAAGACTGCCTTGCTGAAGAAACCACATAAGGAAATCAAAGGGAGAAATTTGGAGGAGAGGCTTTTGAGACTGTGTGAAACAGATGTCCCAACATCGCAGTCGAATCCTGCCTCCACATGATTCCAGGCCACTCTTGCCATTCGACTATCATTGCCAGAGAGATCTAAGGTAAGACCAGCAAATGAACTGCCCAGTTTGATCCAAGGCAAACCACAGACCTGTAAGATACAGAAAATGATTCTTGTTTGAAGCCTCTAAGATTTAAGATAGATTGTTAAAATCCACTGGTGCTATTTTAGTGAAAAATGACTGAAAAGAATTGCTGCTTAGAAGTTACTCCTGTAATAAAAACTAATACATGTCATATTGATTTTGGGACTTGGTTGTGGCCAGAAGTCAAAAGAGTCTCAAGATGGTCATTAAAGGCTGGAGAGACAGAGAAACCATTGTCATTGGAGATTGGAAAAAGGGACTCTGTGCTGACTCCTGAAAAGTTTGGCATTAGGATCACTCAAGATAATGTGGAAAACTAGGCATACATTTTTATATAACATATAAGCTGCATGGCATTTTTGTAGTCACGTAAACCTGCCCAGGGCAGTGAGAAATTTCAGTCACCCAATAAGTATGATCCCCGTTGAGATTAAACAAGGCAACATTTTACCTTCTTGATTCAGCTCTCCTACCATAAACAAATGTCCTTTTCATTCTATTTAGTACCACCATGTGAGTAATTTCAATGTTTAAAATTGTCCCAAGTAAAGTTCTGACATACTGTCTAGTGTCAGCAAGTCTGTAATATGTATTGTTTGGGCATAAGTTATAGGACTGTATTCACTGTGAATTCAATGTTAATGCAGCAACAATATGTATTAAAGTGTTTTTAAGCAGAAACATACATAAGACAAAGTTATGTACTGAATGGCTAATGAAAATATTGTGACCAGAGAATCAGAGGAACCTGACCCTGATTTCCCCTGTGGGCAATGATTCAGTATTTGCTAATTCATGTTTATGTGGATTTTATTGAATGTAGCTCTCACACGTAATGAGAATTGAGTCATATATACATAAATATATGTGGACATGGATAAGGAAATTTCCATACATAATATCAGTAATGATAATTTATTTTGTTTATCTGGGTATGATAAAGTAAAAACAGAACCCAGGGGAAATACCCAGAATATGTTTACTCCTTGGAATATATAGCTATTTCTTATCCCCAGATTCTCTAATTTCCTAGGCATCAAAAGACTTTCAATGTTAGAAATAATCTCAAGATAAAGATCAAATCCATGGCACTGAAAAAAAAATCTGTCTGTCACCTAAATCTATCAATTATCTCTTCAGTGTCTGATGTGTAGCTTGTAGCTCCAAGACTCTCTTAAAACATCAGAGTAGTATAAGATGTTCGACTCTTTTACTAGATTGTAAGGTTCTAAGACTCTTAGAGGTGTTGTTCCATAGTCCTTAGATTCTCAGTCCAAGACAGAGAAGGGACTATCTTAACAGGGAAAACTTTTAAGGGAATTATAATAACATATTCTGAAGTACTCTGAAGTCAGGTGAGTCTTAGGAAGCATTACTGTGAACAAAGCTAGTGGAAGTGATAGAATTTCAGCTAAGCTATTAAAAATCATAAAAGATAATGTTGTTAAAGAGCAACACTCAATATGCCAGAAAATTTGGAAAACTCATCAGTGGCCACAAGGCTGGAAAAGCTTAAGTTTTTATTCCAATCCCAAAGAAAGGCAATGCAAAACAATGTTCAAACTATCGTACAATTCTCACTTCACATGCTAGCAAGGTAATGTTTAAAATCCTTCAAAATAGGATTCAGCACATGTGAACCAAGATCTCAGATGTACAAGCTGGATTTAGAAAAGGTAGAGGAAACAGATCAAATTGCCAGTGTCTGTTGGATCATATAAAAAGCAAGGGAATTCCAGAAAAAATATCTACTTCTTCTTCACTGACTATGCTAAAGACTTTGACTGTGAAGATCCCAACAAACTGTGGAAAATTTTTAGAGATGGGAATGCCAGACCAGCTTACCTGCCTCCTGAGAAATCTGTATGCAGGTTCAAGAAGTGACAGTTAAAGTGGACATGGAACAACGGACTGGCTCAAAATTGGGAAAGGGGTATGTCAGGTGTATATATTGTCATTCTGCTTATTTAACTTATATGCAGAGTATATCATGTGAAATACTGGACTGGCTGAACCTCAAGATGGAATCAAGATTGGAGGGAGAAATATCAATAACCTCAGATATGAAGTTTAGTTCAGTTCAGTAGCTCAGTCATGTCTGACTCTTTGCAACCCCATGAACTGCAGCACACCGGGCCTCCCTGTCCACCACCAACTCCTGAAGTTTACCCAAACTCATACCCATTGAGTTGGTGATGCCATCTAACCATCTCAGCCTCTATTGTCCCCTTCTCCCCCTGCCTTCAATCTTTCCCAACATCAGGGTCTTTTCAAATGAGTCCGCTTTTCGCATCAGATGGCCAAAATATTAGAGTTTCAACTTCAATATCAGTCCTTCCAATGAACACCCAGGACTGATCTCCTTTAGGATGGACTGGTTGGATCTCCTTGCAGTCCAAGGGACTCTCAAGAGTCTTCTCCAACACCACAGTTCAAAAGCATCAATTCTTCAGTGCTCAAAATTATTGATAGTCCAACTCTCACATCCATACATGATCACTGGAAAAACCATAGCCTTGACTAGATGGACCTTTCTTGACAAAGTAATGTCTCTGCTTTTTAACATGCTGTCTAAGTTGGTCATAACTTTCCTTCCAAGGAGTAAGTGTCTTTTAATTTCATGGCTGCAATCACCATCTGCAGTGATTTTGGAGTCCCCCAAAATAAAGTCAACCACTGTGTCCACTCTTTCCCCATCTATCAGATATGCAGATGATACCCTAATGGCAGAAATTGAAGAGGAACTAAAAACCTCTCGATGAAAGTGAAAGAGGACAGTGAAAAAGCTGACTTAAAGCTCAGCATTCCCAAAACTAATGTTATGGCATCTGGTCCCATCACTTCATGGCAAATAGATGGGGAAACAATGGAAACAGTGACAGACTTTATTTTCCTGGGCTCCAAAATCACTGTGGACAGTGACTGCAGCCAGGAAATAAAAAGACACTTGCCTCTTGGAAGTAAAAGAAAGTGAAAGTGAAGTAGCTCAGTCATGTCCGACTCTTTGCAACCCCATGGACTGTAGTCTATCAGGCTCCTCTGTCCATAGGATTTTCCAGGCAAGAGTGCTGGAGTGGATTGCCATTTCCTTCTCCAGAGGATCTTTCCAACCCAGGAATTGAATCTGGGTCTCCCTCATTGCAGGCAGACGCTTTACTGTATGACAAACTTAGATAGCATATTAAAAATCAGAGACATGACTTTGGTGACAAAGGTCCATATAATCAAAGCTATGGTTTTTCCAGTAGTCATGTATGGATGTGGGATTTGGACCATAAAGAAGACTGATTGTGGAAGAATTGATGCTTTTGAACTTTGGTGTTGGAGAAGACTCTTGAGAGTCCCTTGGACAGCAAGGAGATCAAACCAGTCAGTCCAAAAGGAAATCAATCCTGAATATTCTTTGGAAAGACTATTGCTGAAGCTCCAATACTTTGACCACCTGATGCAGAGAGCTAACTCATTGGACAAGACCTTGATGATGGGGAAGATTGAGGGCAGGAGGAGGTGGTGACGGAGTAGAAGATGGGGTTGAATGGTATCACCGACTCGATGGTAATGAGTTTTAGCAAACTCAGGGAGATTGTGAAGGACAGGGAAGCCTGGTGTGCTGCAGTCTATGGGCTCACAAAGAGTTGGACACGACTGAAGTGACTGAACAAGTGACTGCTATGTGCCTTTTGTTTTGTCCCACATTTTAAAATGGAGGTTTAGGTTGTCTTATCTCATCATTGTATAGTGGGTAAGTGGGATGTGCATGATTAGTCCCTCAGTCATGTCCAACTCTTTGCGACCTCATGGACTATAGCCCACTGGGCTCCTCTGTCCATTGGGATTCTCCAAGCAAGAATATTGGAGTGGGTTGCCATACCTACCCAGAGATCGAACTCAGGGAATGTAGGGATAAAAACTTGTCCCTTAATTCTAAGACTTTTAGTTTGAAGATGCGTATGCCTAAGGAGGCTGAACCTGATTCAAATGATGATTTCTTGTTTAGAACTTGGAGTCTTATAAGGGAATAAGTATAGTTTATTCTATAGTGTGTGGGGAGTATAAATAATTTGTGGACAAAAGGCAGACTGTGAGAAAATATTTAATAAGCTCCATTTGATGAGATTAATAATATTACATTGAAAGATTTAATTGGTTAATTATATTAATCAGGTGTGCAACACAGTGAATCACAATTTTTAGAGGTTATACTCCATTTTTGTTATTATAAATATTGGTTATATTTTATATGTTGTACAATATACCCTTGTAACTTATTTATTTCATACATAGTAGTTTGTATTTCTTAATATCTTAACCCTATCTTGCCCTTCCATGTTTTCCTCTCTCCACCTGAAACCACTAGTTTGTTCTCTATATATGTGAGGCTGTTTCTTTGTAATTTTTGCAAGTTTGTTTATATGAAAAAATACTTTTAATTTATTTAAATATTTTTATGAAACTTTGGTATCAAGGCTATACTAGTTTCTCATGACTAAGCTCTGTTTTATGCAAAAAATTATTTTGTATATGTATATATAAAGGATTATTTTTTCTAAAAGTTTATTAGTAAAGCTTTCTTCTAAAACTGTCTTGTTCTTATTTTGCTTGTCAAAGAGTGAATATGATCTAGGCATTTATTATTTAACACTTCAGTACCTTTAAATGTTTCTTACAGTTCAGTTCAGTCTCTCAGTTGTCTCTGACTCTTTGCAACCCCATGGACTGCAGCACACCACACTTCCCCGTCTGTCACTAACTCTCGGACCTTACCCAAACTCATCTCCATCAAGTCAGTGATGCCATCCAACCATCTCACCCTCTGTCATCCCTTTTTCCTTCTGCCTTCAATCTTTCCCAGCATCAGGGTCTGTTCCAAGGAGTCAGTTCTTCACATCATGTGGACAAAGATTTAGAGTTTCAGCATCAGCATCAGTCCTTCCAAAGAATATTCAAGACTGATTTCCTTTAAGACTGATTGGTTTGATCTCCTTTCAGTCCAAGGTACTCTCAAGAGTCTTCTCCAACACTACAGTTCATAAGCATCAATTCTTCAGTGCTCAGCTTTCCTTACAGTCCAACTCTCACATCCATACATGACTACGGGAAAAACCATCTAGTCTAACCTTGACTAGATGGACCTTTGTTGACAAAGTAATGTCTCTGCCTTTTAATATGCTGTCTAGGTTGATCATGACTTTCCTTCTAAGTGTCTTTTAATTTCATGGCTGCAGTCACCATCTGCAGTGATTTTGGAGCCCAAGAAAATAAAGTCTCTCAATGTTTCCATTGTTACCCCATTTATTTGCCATGAAGTGATGGGACTGGATGCCATGATCTTAATTTTTTGAATGTTGAGTTTTAAGCCAACTTTTCCCGTCTCCTCTTTCCCCGTCAGCAAGAGGCTCTTCAGTTCCTCTTCACTTTCTGCCATAAGGGTGGTGTTATCATTGTATTTGGGGTTATTGATATTTCTCCCAGCAATCTTGATTCCAGCTTGTGCTTCATCCAGCCCAGCATTTCACATGATATATTCTGCATATAAGTTAAATAAGCAGGGTGACAACATACAGCCTTGACATACTCCTTTCCTTATTTGGAACCAGTCTGTTCTTCCATGTCCAGTTCTAACTGTTGCTTCTTGATCTGCATACAGATTTCTCAGGAGGAGGTAGGGTGATCTGGTATTCCCATCTCTTGAAGAATTTTCCACAGTTTATTGTGATATACTCAGTTGAAGGCTTTGGCATAATCAATAAAACAAAAGTAGATGTTTCTCTGGAATTATCTTGCTTTTTTATGATCCAATGGATGGTGCAGTTCGATCTCTTGTTCCTCTGCCTTTTCTAAATCTAGTTTGAACATCTGGGATTTCATGGTTCATGTACCATTGGAGCCTGGCTTGGAGAATTTTGAGCATTACTTTGCTAGCCTGTGAGATGAGTGCAATTGTGCAGCAGTTTGAACATTCTTTGGCTTTGCCTTTCTCTGGCATTAGAATGAAAAACTGACCTTTTCTAGTCCTGTGGCCACTGCTGAATTTTTCAAATTTGCTGGCATATTGAGTGCAGCACTTCCACAGCATTATCTTTTAGGATTTGAAATAGCTCAACTGGAATTCCATCACTTTACCTCCACTAGCTTTGTTCATAGTGATGCTTCCTAAAGCCCACTTGAATACTTACCTAAAAAGGAATATATAATAGTAGGAAACAAGTATGCAAATACCCATATTTGAAAATCAGTTTAATATACTCACTGGATTGAGCAATAAATATGAAATTGGCTTTTCCTTTATTGGAAGACCATTTTGGTTAATATTATTGTTATTTTTGCAAGAAACCATTTTAATATTCCCTTCACAGAAAGCAGTGAGTTTTCTTTGGCTTTGAAAAGACTTAAGATGTTTTCACCTATCCAGATTCTTCTCTTATTTTTGCATATTAAACTTTTGAAAACTGATTAAGTGAATTACGATTATTGTTTGACAAAAAGTAAATAAATAAAAAAAGAAACACTAGTCAGATACCAGGAGATGAAATAAGGTTTCTCAAGTGAAGTATAATTTTTATTTCTTTTGGATATAGTTGAGCCAGCTAAGTTGGATAAGTAGGTGTTTAACTTATCTCCTCAGACCACAAAATTTTGATAGAATGGCAAAGATCTGAACTGATAATTTGGCTCATACATTTCCATAAATATTCTAACATGGAAGACTAAATACACCCATCAGGAGATTAGGTTATAATTGAAATTTAATTTTTAAAGTAAAAAACTCAAGGGAAAGTTATTAAAAAAGTGAACTCTTTTTTTTTTCTTTAGATTCTTTCCCCAATAGGCTATTACAGAGTATTGAGTAGAGTTCCCTGTTATATACAGCAGTTCTTCTTAGTTATTTTTTTTATATATAGTATTATATATATGTCAATTCCAATCTTATAATTTATCCATCTCCCCACTTTATCTCCTCAAACCTTGTTTGTTTTCTACATTTGTGACTCTACTGTGTTTTGTAAAGAATTTCATTTTTACTGTATTTTTTTTTAGATTCCATGTATAAGTGATATCATATGATATAATGGATTCTCCTTGCTATATACCTGGAACTAACACAACATTGTAAATCAACTATACTCCAATAAACATTTTAGAAAACAAAATTAAAATTAAAGAGACCAATTCTTCTTTAAAAGATTGTACTTTGGAGACTCAAATCTTACATCAGCATGCTTGCAAGGATTTTATATTCTACTTATTAATCTGTTATATTCTTTGAAAATGCTCACAACAAGGAAACCTTAGAAGGCAAACATATGGGAAAGTATATAAGAAAGTAGTTGAGTGATTTACTTTCTTAAAATCCTCTTAGGTGAATACAGCCATACAAAAGTAACAACTGGCACTAGCAGTTCCAGTTTTAAAAAATTTGTGGTCTACTGCTAATAGTTGTATCTGACATCTGATGGGCAAGTAAAGTAACTCATTTAAAGTACTTTTGGAGATCCCCTTTGTACTAGCCTGCTGTAAAATTTACTTATGTAATAACCTTTCTTTATTAATGGTTTAAAAAAAAAAACACACATATGGTTTTTCTATCCACAAAGCTAACTATATCTGCCATAAGATCTCATGCATGATATCCTTCAAGAAATTCTGATCATCTCTCAAAATAAAAAGAATGACAGCATCACTTTTCAAAAACATTGCTGTTCTGAATAATATTGGTGTTTTGACACATTTCATACTCTATTCAAAAATAACTGGATACAAACTCACTCTTACCAGCATATCTCTAGTCTTTGAAAATTAGAAGCAAGTGGTCCACTAGATGGGCTTCCCAGATGGCTAGGTGGGTAAGGAGTCTGTCTACGGTACAGGAGATACAGGGAAGATCCCCTGGAGAAGGGCATGGCAACCCTCTCCAGTATTTTTGCCTGGAGAATCCCATGGACAGAGGAGCCTGGCGGGCTATATTCCATAGGCTCGCAAAGACTCAGACATGACTGAAGAAATTGAGCATACATGGTCCGCTAGTTCCCAGGTTTCTGAAGAGAAAAGTAACAGTTTTACCTGTGACATTGTCTAAAATTAGCACAACTAATGTTTATCACATGGCATAACTTTATAAGAGATATGATTAGCTTTAAGGCACAGCACTTAATAGTGTTAGAAGTGCTAACATCTCTAACACATATGTTCAAATTCATTTGGTTTGTACAAATGTTCATTTTATACCGCCTGAAAAATCTTTCATGTTAGGAAAACATGTTGTAACTATTGATATAATTAGATATGTAGGTATTATTCGGAGAAGGCAATGACACCCCACTCCAGTACTCTTGCCTGGAAAATCCCATGGATGGAGGAGCCTGGTAGGCTGCAGTCCATGGGGTCGCTAAGAGTCGGACATGACTGAACGACTTCATTTTCACTTTTCACTTTCCTGCATTGGAGAAGGACATGGCAACCCACTCCAGTGTTCTTGCCTGGAGAATCCCAGGGACGAGGGAGCTTGGTGGGCTTCTGTCTATGGGGTCGCCCAGAGTTGGACACGACTGAAGCGACTTAGCAGCAGCAGCAGGTATTATTCAGAATTAATCACTTTGACATTCTCACAAAGGTAAATATTAATGGCAATAATAAATTCACAAATTGATGTCATTTTGAATTACAGCTCACTTAAAGCTGTAAATTGAAATCAGCTAAATAAATGAATAAATGCCTATATTTATTCAAGCTTTCTAGAGAAGGTCCCAGAGAAGGCGATGGCACCCCACTCCAGTGTTCTTGCCTGGAGAATCCCAGGGACGGGGGAGCCGGTAGGCTGCCGTCCATGGAGTCACACAGAGTCGGACATGACTGAAGTGACTTAGCAGCCGCAGAGAAGGTCCAGATTAACTCTTTCTAGATGCTTGGCAGTTTTCTATGCTAAATGGTTTTCTTCGCTAAATGGTTTTCTTCATATTGTCCTGTAACAAGAAAAAATGAAAGAAAGAAATTCTACATGAAGGAGAATGTGTGAAATTTTATTGGAGTTTAACTGTTGGCTGATAGAGAACTATCGGCTGAGATGAGCTGCGTGATGATGAAATTTATGTGTCTCCTTGGCTGGGTCACAGTGGCCAGCTATGTAGTGAAGCATTCTGGATGTTTCTGTGAGGATGTTTTCAGGTTAGATCAGCATTCAAGTTTGCGGACTTTGAATAAAACAGATTCTTCTCCATAATTTGAATAGATCGCGTCCAAACAATTCAAGGCTTAAATATAACTAAGATTGACTTACCCTGAACAAGAGGGAATTCTCCTAGTAGACAGCCTTCAGATTTGACCTGCAACATCAGCTCATCCAGGTCTCCTACCTGCTGGTCCACCTTGGAGATTTGCTAGGTTCCATAATCCTATAAGTGAATTCCTTAAAATAAATCTCTATCTAAAAATATGCATCCTACGGTGTCTGTTTCTCTGGAGAACCATGACAAATACAAGCTGCAAACTGGCCACTTGGAAGTCTTCATCCCCAGGAGGTCATTTTGAGGGTGTTCCAAATGCATTAGATGTTCTAAGAGGGAGATTTCAGGGCATCCTTCTTGTGGAGCCATCCTTGAAGGCTCTTTGTAATCTTAGGTCACAGGTGATTTGTTGTGATTATTTTGGCTAAGATGATGGTTTAAAAGCTAGAGATATGCATTTCCTTCTTACCTTCTTAACACCTCGCTCCCTCATCCACTGATATCCAGCCACATGATATTCTCTTACCTTATCTTCTCATTTGCCTGAAAAACTTTGTGGACAAATTCAAATACCTGTGGGAATCAGATAGGCAATGTCAATGAGTGAAGTTGCTCAGTACATGCATATTAAACCGAAAAATATGCTTATTCCATTTTCCTATAAATATGTGACCCTCTACTTCCATTTTGTGTTTTCTGTCTTTTGTTAGAGACCTAGGTATAGATAAGATTTCCCTCTTTTAGGAGAAACAATAATGTAAGCATTAGGATAAATGTGAGACAATAGGGCTGGTGGATAGTACAGTATGGGGAACTGGAAATATCATTGATTTGAAAGCTTGAGTCTGTTTTTAAGTGTTAGCTTAAATTTATACAAGAGTAAGTTATGTAAAATATTATTCTTTCATCAATCATGCACAAGCTTTTACACTTCATATTTTAACCAATTACTTACATCATACCTTGAAAGTAACAGTAATGCATTGTATTGTCACAACACTTTGAGTAATGACGCTATTATCAGGTGGAACTTGGGAACCTCAGTTATGCACCAAAGTTTTCAGCAAATTGAAGCACACCCAGATTATATTACCCAGTCATCTTCTGGCAGGGGTGCATGGACTTTGATACTTTTATGATTTCTTGCCTATCTCTAGCATTTAATTTTCACCTAGAACTGGTGCCTTTTAAAAATGACAAATCTGTCCTTAATCTGTAGATAAATAATTTCAGGCACTTTCTAAACATTTGGCATGTCAAAACTTTACAAAAGTGTGATTTTAATAAGTATTTTCTGTTGAATGTCTAAAATATTTCCAGTCCATGGTCTTATTTAAGAAAAAAAATAAATATGTCATCTTATTTTCACATATTTGATATATTATTTTCCTCTTTACATAATTTAATTAAAAATGTATTTTAGTCTATCTACATTGAAAGATATCTTAAGAACCAAGCTCATCCAAATGTTTTATTGCATCAAAAGTGGGGACGATATTGGTGATATTTATTAATATAAAGGCTCAATGGAGAATTATCTAAATAACTCAGTTTAGGAAAAAAAAATTGTTTTGCTTTTCCTCCTTTCCTTTTTTTCTTTCTTTCCTTCTTAATAGTTTTTTCTATAGCAATTCATTGGTTTTTATTCTCTGAGCACTGCCAATAATGTTTTTCTTTCCTGCACTGGTTGTTGAAAATCTCAAAGTCAGATTTATATTCTGTCATGGGGAATGTATTTTCAGAATGAAACTACATAAAGGTTTCCTACTCTTTTCTTCTAGTTTTCCTTAATTGTATAATTTCCAGTGCAGTATATATTATTATATATAGTACATTAGATATAATACCTGTGTGCATACCATATATACAATCTTTTTTGGATGTCCCAATTCTCAGGGAAAGGCAAAACATTTCATTGATTGTAGGTGCTCAGTAGCATTTTTTGAACTTAATTGACAGATAAACCTGTTAAGATTTGCTTCAGACACTACAATCCCCTATTGGATGATTGACTTTAAGTTTTTTCTATATATTTTAATAAGTAAAGAGTACACAGGGAGTAAAGATAACAACAAAATATGTGGATTAATGAGGAAGACAGTTTATTTCAATTCTGGTAATAGAAATACACTGAATAAACTCAGGCTTATTTTTTATTATCTGAATTTAAAGAAAGCAAAATCAAGGATGACTTTATTCCATTTTATTCTGACCAATAGTAGCAATGGAGAGATTATGGATGTGGGCACAGGAAGACCTGGCTTTGTTTCTGATCAAGTTAAGTTACCAAACAGTAACAATATTTGTAAATGTGTGTTGAGTTCCAGTAAGTAAGCTCTTTACAATTTTTATCTGTATCTTTTACAATAACAATATGAGGTATATTAAATTCATTTTGCAGATGTAGAAACTGAGTAATTAAACCATTTACCTTTTGTGAACACCAAAAATCTATCTCTATTTCCTTCTTATTTCAGAAAAACTAAGACAAATTCTCATAAATCATTATAGTTATTACATAAAGCTAAATTGTTGCCATTTTTTTTTCCTGTGACACATGATATTTTACAAGACTGATTGAATATCAGCCTTATTTGATAGTGTATATGCCCAACAGTTGTCTAGTTTTCATTTAGTAAATCTAAAGAGAAATGCAGCTATTGGGCTAAACCAACCTTCATTTACATTACTTCAACAGGTAGAATAAATGGTGTGTTTTAAATTTCCTGTTTTATAAAAAGGAAAAATGATCTGGCAGGTGATGTGGATTTACATTTTTTTGAGTATGTGTGTGTTCACTGGGAAGATAATTATATTTTCATCTGATCCTTTTCAATATAACTGTCCTTACCCTATAATATGCTATGCTTGTCTATTATTTACTTTGTGGTAATTTAATATAAGTTGTTACTAGGCTGTAGTCTGGGAAGATTCCCAAAACTTCAGGTTCTTTATCTAGCAAAGGCACAGGCTTCATATGTAACTCATTCATTCTTTATGCTCTTAAGTTTTTATATTCAAAAGATACTTTATTGACCAAATAGGATTTGTAAGAACTGAACACTTCCACTTTTAGAAATATTTATAGAGCTTTTTATTTTGAAAAATACGTCCTTTCATGATAATTTGTTATGTGTATAGGTTACATGGAGGCCTGGCGTGCTGCGATTCATGGATTCACAAAGAGTCGGACAGGACTGAGCGACTGATCTGATCTGATCGGATCTGATAGGTTACATGGGAATTCGCTGGTAGTTCACTCAGTAAAGAATCTGCCTGCAGTGCAGGAGACTTGAGTTCAATCCCTGGGTCAGGAAGATCCCCTGGAGAAGGCAATGGCAACCCACTCCAGTATTTTTGCCTGGAAAATCCCATGGACAGAGGAGCCTGACGGGCTACAGTCCATGGGATTGCAAGAGTCAGACATGACTCAGCAACTAAACCCCACCACATAGGTTATATAAAAGAAAATATATTAATTTTTTGTTCTATGGACAATCTCTTCATATCATTAGTTTATAGACTTAAAATATAAAAATAAGAATTTTGAAGTAGTTGACAAAATCTACCTGGCTACTTCAAATAATAGAAATCAAAGTCTTGTTGGATTTCTGGAATCTCTATATAACTGGAATACACATAGAAAAATACATTAAAAATAAGAGTTTGTTTTAAAATACTAAATTTCATGAAATTTCTTCTCAGTCTTTTAAGATTTTTCTATCTGCCTGTATTTGGAAGATATGGATATAATCCACACTTTTAAAGGAATGGGAGGATTGCCTTCTATTTGCATGATATTGTAACCATAATTAAAGCCATTTCTGAAAAGATATATGTTCTAGAATAAATTACACTCTTTGCCTTGATCCTTATTATTATTATACTAATAAAGTACCTTTTTAAAATACAAAGCAGTCTTCAAGGAAAAAGAGTTTTCATCAAGCCAGGTTGCCATCTGAAGGGACAGTAAGAAAGATGGTGAGAATCAGGATTCCTCTGTTTGCTGAACCTTGCAATGTGGAGGAATCCTCCTCCAAAGGTGACTCTTTTTACTTGCTATCCCCTCAGAGTAGTTTCAATTCTCTTGGCACTTCCAGCTTACTTTCCTGTTATCTGCTGTAAATTATAGCCACTGATATTTTGGTAAACTTATGAGAGAATTTTATGAATATTTATTAGACAATGGGACCAAACATTCTATAAAATTATATGTCAAGTTTAAAAATCATTTTGCGAAATTACTGAAGTGCCTGTTTCTGTAAGACTTTCAGATTCTGTAGGAATTTAAAATGGCAAGATTGATTTTCCATAAACTCATTTGTGGTAAATTAATTCTGCTTTTATGGATGTAGCTAATGTCATTCTTCAACAGAAGTCAAAACATCCTCTTGCTCTAATCAAATGTGCTTCCATGAATACTGATAGTGTTAGCATTCTGGATCTTTGGGGAAACCCTCTATTTCTTCATAGAAAAGGAAGAATCTTTGTATAAATTCAGGATATCTGGTTATTCTTTACATATTGATTTTTTTAACTTTAACTTAGGAACAGTCAGTGCATTGTAAGAAATGGGTCATGTGAATCAAAAAATGAATGCTCATATAGTAAAAGTAATATAAAAAAAGCTAAGCTAAATAGAAGCAAAACTATATTTTACTGTCCCCAAAGGGATACTACAAGCTTCTTAAGTGTACATTAAAATTATCTACTATATATAACTGCATTGAGGAATTCTGACTGAATCTCATTCTTCCTTTCTTTTGCCCTATCTTTCTTTCTTTGTTTTTGTTTTAAATAAAAATGTACTTTCAGGTCAGATTCAGTTTTGTGAGGCCTAAGCTGACATAGTTTTGTGAAGTGGGCATTATTACTGGGGAATAATATGAAATATATCTTTTGTAGATTTCCAGACCCAGGTGTGTGAATACCTTGCTAGGACATGTGAGGCTGTGAAGTTTCACCATCTTTGTTGTTATTTAGTCAGTAAGTCGTGTCCAACGCTTGCAACCCCATGGGTGACCCCAGGGCCTGTAGCCCACCAGGCTCCTCTGTCCACGGGATTTCCCAGGCAAGAATACTGAAGTGGGTTGCCATTGCCTTCTCTAGTGAGTCTTCTTGACCTAGAGATTGAAACTGTGTCCCTTGCTTGGCAGGCAGATTCATTTCCACTGAGCCAACACGGAAGCCTTCAGAGTCTTTAGCTTCTCAGTAAACTTGTGCCTGTGTGTTGGTAGAGATTCTCAGATCAGTAGTAAAGGAAACCCTTTTTCTAACTGGGCACCCAAAGATGAGAGTACCCACTCACTGGCAGAGGATATCAGAAACCTTAGATTTGCCAATCTGCTTATACTCACAGCTTTAAATATTTAATAATTTGGTAACTGAAAAGAAATATCTCATTGCCCAACTGGTACCATATTAGGCTTAGCTGGTTACTGCCGATAGAAATTAGGCACTGATCTTAGTGCCAGCCAGGTTAATTTTTGGAAGGTTAGTCCCTGTTTTGAGCCATAGCCACATAGCCACTTTTATTCATGTGTTAATTGAGCAAATGCTGGGATGGCTGGAGACAGAGGTTTGCAGTCATTCATGATGATACAAAAAGCTTGTCATTCCTCTATATGACTATCAAGATACCCCTTCTGAGGTAGATGCCATTTACAAGAATTTGATAGAATTTATATGTCAGCATTTACTGTCAAATAGTTTCACTCTCCTCTACTGTCTTTCACATTCTTAAAAATAATATTAAACGGTGGGTTCAGATATTAAGGTGATGTAAAAAAAACAAAAGGATTGAGAAGCCCCAGAGCAGGTGAGATCTAAAAGGTGGGACTGGGGAGCCCAGAAGGCTGTGTGCTGATGGACAAAGAGAAACAGGGGCCTGTTGTATGGAGGCTGAAAACAGAGATGAATGGTTTTTTTAAAAAGAAAAGTTGTGTGTTTTGTTAGTAAATTCCCTCTTCCAGCTCCCTTATAGAGTGTGAGGTAACTATCAATTGTGATGGTTCTTAAAAAGTAAAGTTTAGTTTGAGAGGGGCCAGAACTTAAGGACACAGCTTAAGTATGCTGCTGCTGCTAAGTCGCTTCAATCGTGTCTGACTCTGTGCGACCCCATAGACGGCAGCCCACCAGGCTCCCCCGTCTCCGGGATTCTCCAGGCAAGAACACTGGAGTGGGTTGCCATTTCCTTCTCCAATGCATGAAAGTGAAAGGTGAAAGTGAAGTCGCTCAGTCCTGTCCGACTCTTCGCGACCCCATGGACTGCAGCCTACCAGGCCCCTCCGTCCATGTGATTTTCCAGGCAAGAGTACTGGAGTGGGATGCCATTGCCTTCTTCACAGCCTATGTATAGGTTATACCAAATAAGAAACTTTTAATTTTAATAAACAGAAAACCAATTGCTCCCAAGTCCCACCCAGAAATGTTGGGAAAATATATACAGTTCCTCTGTTTGCAGATGTTCTAAAACTCTGTTTGCAGATGTTCTAAAATTTTAAGTTTGCTTGGGTATTCCTTTGGCTTGGTCTACTCTTGCTACCTCTACTCTTGTTACTGGTCCTGGGGCCCTGGGGGAAGGTGAGAGAAGAAAAGAAAAAGAGAAAGAAGCAAGGACAGGGAGAGAAAAGAAAGAAAGAAAGTGTATGAATGAGATCAAAAGTCCAACATACATGTTGAGAAAATGTATAAAAAAAGGGAAAAGTGAGAGCCAAAGTAATTCATTGTTTATGTCAATAGGAGACATTTATTTTAAAATGTGGATTAACCTTTTAAGTCAGGTGTCACTCTCAATACATATCCATGGGCATGCATGTCTGTTATTGGAAGGATATGGTCCTGATAATTTGCAAAAGGTGAGTGTGAAGGTTATGCCTTTGAGTGACAGCTGCAGATTGGTTTGTCTACAGTAATACCATCTCTGAGTTAGAGGCAGCTAGCAGCTGTCCCTCCCTCGCTCTGGCTGCTCCATTAGTGTCATTGGCCTCCCCAGGGTTTTATAACCTCTTACCTTGTATATTTATGGATACAATTTTATTTCTTCTACTACATTTTTAAAACCAACTGGTCATGTTCCTTTAGTTGCTCTTTCCTAGTGTCTCTTCCTCCTGAAAATTCACAGAAAGCTTTGCTAATTAAATTCATAGTAAGGAATACAGCTGTATAATTACTAGATTTGATGAATTAAATATCAAGAGCATTCAGATGGTGACCTAAAAGAGAAAACATTCATTTAACTCTTCATGGCCCAGTTTTCACTAAATTTGTAACTAATTTAGGTATTTACAAATCACTCTATTAGTAACTTGAAGTAATGTCTTTATCTTCAAATTATTTTTTAAAACTTTTACAAGTAACAGCAAATCTTTTTTGACTTTGAAAAAAGGAATAAATTATTGAGTTATGCACTATTTAGTATAAAAACTTATTTAAATTGTGTTGAGATATAAATGCTAACTCAGATGTTATACATATTTAAAGAAATATCTAGTTTTCATAGGTGAATGCTATTACTTTTTACATAATTTGCATAATTTGGGGGTGATTTTTACTTGGGAGTCCACATAACACATTAAAAAAGAATCCTTGAATTCTGTAGATATGAACGTGGTACTGCCGATGATTTCCAACTGAAGTCAAGTCACTTTACTCATTTTGGTCTTTGCAGCTTTACCTGCAAACTTGATAAAGGTATATATCTCAAGGTGTTATTAAGAAAATGAAGTAAGAGGGGAAAACTCTCTAGCATAGCTCTAGGCACATATTAGGTACTAAATTTTTTAAGAAGTTGAATATGACTTTTAAAATTATTATTTAGCAAAGGAAGTGAGAAAATTTTAGCTTAGTGGAATTTTCACTCCTATAAGAAAATCTAGAAACATTTTAGCCACTGAGATGCTAGAGTTAATAGACCATGACATTAAATAAGTCATATAACCACTCTATATCTTAGTTTTCTCACTATAATATACAGTGAGGGGAAAAAAACCAGTGCCTACTTCATACATTATAGGGAAAAAAGGAGGTTTCTAATCATAAACTATATGGAGCAGGGCCTAACATATGCATTGTATAGTTATATAAGGTTTATAGAGGTATTATATATAAACATATATAAACATTTTATAGTTACATAGGGTTATGTAAGGATTTGTTAAATAAATGAATGAATTAAATAGGGTAGAGGTTATGGCACTCTTTTAATAAATTTATAATGAAACTGAAATAAATCTATAATTATAATGAAACTGTTCATCAATGAAAGGTTTTGTGTTTCTCCATTAAGAACTAATCCATTAAAGACATGTCTCAATACATACATTTATGATCTGATGGATACTGTTTATCTAGAGAAGGTGCAATTTCTATATTAGAACCTCATTATTTAAAGTATGATCCTTGGATCAACAGAACTGATATTATGCAAATGATCAGACCCCCACCTCAGCAAAACTGAATAGGAATTTACATTTCAACAGGTTGCCAGGTTGAATATACTGCTTTAAATTATACCACATCACCAATAGTCCACACCTGTAAAAAAAAAATGAAAGAATACAAGATTAGAACTCATTTGAGAGTGGCATATATTTTCACTTGAAAAAAAATTTCTTTTTAAACAGGTAAAGCATATGTGAATTAAAATCTTAAAAGTAATTTCTTTTGACAAAATCATAATTTTTTTCAGTTTTTTTCTTTCTTTCTTTTTTTTTCCTCTTGTTAGTGTAACAAAAATCAGTATCTTTATCATGACTAGTAACCATTTAAAAATCTTTTTTCTTGGGATTGTTTTGTGTTCTATTTTCCTTTAATGAAGACGCTTAGGGAAAACATCTTTGTAATGCATAAACTTACTTTCATGTTTATGAGGTTATGTATAATTATAGGAACTGTAAGATTGAAGACCACTGGGAAAAAGAGCTGTCCAAAGGTGAGTGAGTATTCTTTACAACAGAGCTTCTGGAAAGGAAAAAATGATGACGATATGTTAATAGGGTTGATAGCACCCTTGACAATATTAACCCAGAGGTCACTAGTCCTCAGAATGATGGAGCCTCTTGTTTGAGATTTGAAACGAAGAAGAGTTTATGTTATTAGTCCATGGGAATCACATCATCCACCGAAATTCTTGGATTCTGAGCCTGTCAAAGCCTAGATTTGAGGAGTCAGTCTAGCACTTGACGATTCAAAAACCTGTGGCCTAATATTATGACAAATACCACCCACGTGCACACATGTAACCTATACTGCCCAGCAGGCGTTGTAATGCAGGCCCTTTGCAATTCTGTGTTGTGCTGCTGCGGAGGGTTTGATGAAGACATTTGTCACAAGTCTTGCTGATAACCTGCCAAAAATTTGAAGAGATTTCTGATACTTTGTGTTTTCACTTGTTCTTTTAAGAATTTGATTTTAGGGGAAATTCATACTTCAGGAGAAATTTTGTTTAGTACACTTTGTACATTTAAAAATGGGCCGGGGACCTTCAAAATAATCAATAGTTACTGCTAGATGGTTGCAGCATGGTAATGTGCTTTTAGGTTAAAGCTTTCAGAAAAGAAGCTTTCAGGTATCAACTTGAACACTTGCACTGTGCGACCCCATAGACGGCAGCCCACCAGGCTTCCCCGTCCCTGGGATTCTCCAGGCAAGAACACTGGAGTGGGTTGCCATTTCCTTCTCCAATGCATGAAAGTGAAAAGTGAATGTGAAGTCGCTCTGTCGTGCCCGACTCTTAGCGACTCCATGGACTGCAGCCCATCAGGCTCCTCCATCCATGGGATTTTCCAGGCAAGAGTACTGGAGTGGGGTGCCATTGCCTTCTCCTGTGTAATATAAACACTTGCATAATATAGATAGGTTGTGGGGGAAGGCTCAGAGGTGCTGAGAAAAAGACTTGCCAGGAGCTACTCTGTGTCACTCTGTGTTCTTGCTCACTTCCCTGAAGAGTTCATATCTATTCCTAGTCCGCCTTTCCCATCTCTTCTTGCTGCAAACAAGCACAAGCAGCCGAGAAGACACACTGACTCATACACACACACAACACGCTCAGGAAAATCAGGGGAGAGGGAGCAGAGAGTCTCTGTGCTCCTAAATTATCTAGTAATAATAATGAGATATGTCTAATGTTATATGTATGTGTGTATGTTACATATATGTGTACTGTATTATACTATAATTTTCTAATGTAATAAAAATAAGAAAAGGCATTGAACTCACATAAGCCTGAGTTTCAATTTTAACCCTTATAGGATATAACTATGAACACATGATTTACAGTTTTCTAAGCTTCAATTTTATTATCTCTAAAATAGTTATTCTACTAGATCTATTAACACTTCGAGTCTAAATAATGATAAAATTGGATAATGCACACTTAAATGAGATATGAGACACAAATGCATTTGCTTCAGTGATCCTCTTTTCTTCTAAAGCCCAAACCTCTTTAGCACAGACCAAGACTTCCTTTTTTCTCATGATTTATATGGTGGCTCAGAATACCTTCACGCTTGTCAGGGAACAAAAATGGTGTTCTCATCTAGCATTGATTAAGATATACATACACATTTGGTGAACTGTTGCAGGGCTAAGAAGTTGGCAAAGAAGTAACTTTTCATATGACACAAAACACTCCCAACCTTCACAATCACAAGAAATAATTCTCTCATAATGAGCTAGACTCAGCCAGAAGGCCAGAAGGTCAGAAGAATGTAAAGGTTCCAGTTGCGGTTTAAAAGGCTCACATTTGGATCTGGTCTGACCCATCCTGGTGTCACTATATGTCATCTGATGTGACAGGGACTGTGTAAACCAGAAATTTCCCAGGCCCAAGATTTCTTGAACAAGGATCAAGTGTATTAATTGTCAGGGCGGGCTAAGGACAGGGCTTTCCAGCCCACTGGCACCGGCAAACATGTAGCTTGAATTACAGTCATGGTTGTGGATTTCCAGGTGTGCAGAACTGCTCAGCAAAATTTTAGCTCCGTAGAGATGGTGATAACTTTCTCATGTTAGAATCAGGGCTAATTTATAAACACAGCAGCCCTTGGATATTGCCAAAATATCTGTTGGAAGCATGAAGGGCCACTTTTCATGGGGCTTTAGTTCTGTGTGACCAGAAACTTGTGGGATTACATTTAATAAGTATTAAATCTAGTGGCATTAATTGTATGGTCAAAAGTTAGAAAAAAATAAAGTTATTTGTATTTCTTGTATAATGTATCACCCATAATGCTTAGCATAGAAGTATTCAGTAAACTTGTTTATTCTTAATGTTGATCATTTATCCTTCTAATATAATTAAGAGTGCTGCTGCTGCTGCGTTGCTTCAGTTGTGTCTGACTCTGTGCGACCCCATAGACGGCAGCCCACCAGGCCCCCATGTCCCTGGGATTCTCCAGGCAAGAGCACCAGAGTGAGTTGCCATTTCCTTCTCCAATGCATGAAAGTGAAAAAATAAAGTGAAGTCGATCAGTTGTGTCCAACTCCTAGTGACTCCATGGACTGCAGCCCACCAGGCCCCTCCGTCCATGGGATTTTCCAGGCAAGAGTACTGGAGTGGGGTGCCATCACCTTCTCCGATAATTAAGAGTAAAAACCTTCAATTAAAAATAATTATACTAAATAATGTTTAATAACAGTAAGTTATAGTATTAGAATTTAATAACTGCTGTGTTGTAAATACCAGACTTCCCATGTGGCTCAGTGGTAAGAATCATGAGATGGTTAGATAGCATCACTGACTCAATGGGCATGAGTTTGAGCAAACTCCAGGAGATGTGGAAGACAGAGGAGCCTGGCATGCTGCAGTCCATGGGGTTGCAAAGAGCCACACACAACTGAGTGACTAAACAGCAAAGATACTAGATGCATGTGATAATCATAAGGATGTCAAATAATTTTTTTCTCTTTGCTTTGTGGTTGATAAAATGCTTTTATATACATTATAGTTCAATATTTTAAACAACATTGAGTTAAGTAAAACTTTGTAAATTTTATACATGAGACTCAGAATCATATAAGAAAATAGAAAAAGACATTTAAAATAGTTAAAGAAAAATAGTTTATTTAATATATTAATCACACAGCGGAAAATATGTGTATCCTTGTACTTTTAAAATAAGTAAAGGTAAAAAGCATTACATCTAAAATTAAAAAATATAAATTCATCTGATTTTTATTTTATTGTGGTCAAATTTTGTTTCTAAAAAACTGTCAAGTATAAAATATGATTTAATAGTATATTACACTGTTTCACTGGTGTTTCAAATTAATTGCACAGAAGCTGCTAAATGGATGAAGAATTGGCTGAATTGTAATAATAGATGGATGTATATTATTAATTATCTAACAGATTTTCATTGGGATTAAGGTTAAGTCTGACCTTCTTCAATACCTTCATAATTAAGAAAACTAACATAATCAGTATTTCTCAACTGAAGATGATACTAAATCTAGTCCAATCCTAAAGAAATATAGATAGATAGGAATTTAAAGAAGCAGTAAAATCAAATTCTACCTATAACAAAATATACATTAGCATATTTGAAAAATGAAATAAAGGCCAAACAAATATTTAGTGGAATAGTCTGTAGAAGTTTTCAAATGTATAAAGCAACATAAATATGTGTTTGTAAAGTATGGTAGAAACAAACCAGATTTGGTATAACAATTTTACTACAAATAAGACTATTTTCAGTACATCTGCATGCTTAATGTGTGTAAATAGACACTTGTTAATTGTGGTGGATTTATTGTGTTTTAATTATTGTGAGACTAAACCTGAAAACATATTTTGTTATAATACTGAAGGACAAAAAGGATATAGTCCAAAAAAGAGATAACTAAAACAATCCATTTACGCAGTGAACTGACTTTGGCCATTTGTTCACTTCTTAAAGTCAATATGCATTAAACTAACCACACACTTATTTAATTAGAGTTCACTTCACAGAAAATAGAAGAACTTGCTTTTGAAAATAACTGTATCAACAGAGAATGATAATCATGATATTAATACTAAGTAATAACCCAAGTGATGGATTTTAATTCTCATTGAGACTTGATTTTGATTGATGTCACACTGTTTAATTCTTACTTCTTAGATATATTATTTAAGTATTTTGAAAATGTTATTCCAGCAAATCTATTAATAGTCAATAACCCAATTATTTCTTAAACTACAGTACAATTTACTATCGAACTACTTAATGACTTTTCCTAATGAAAGCTTTCCACTCATTATTCACTTAGCTCTCTTCATTTGTTAAATCCAAGTCTACTGTAAAGTTTCTTTTATATTTATGTTTATTTTTCACCTAAGCCAGGAATCAGCAAACATTTTTTATAAAGGCCAGATGGTAGATATTTTGAAGAATTCGCCCCAAGTCCTACTGTCTCTGTCCCAGCTATTCAACTTTATCAGCCTAGAGCAAAAACAGCCTTAGTTCAGTCGCTTAGTCCTGTCAGACTCTTTGCGATCCCGTGTACTGCAGCACTCCAGGCTTCCTTGTCCATCACTAACTCCCAGAGCTTACTCAGAGTCACGTCCATCTAGCAGGTGATGCCATCCAACCATCTCATCCTTTGTTGTCCACTTCTCCTCCCGCCTTCAACCTTTCCCAGCATCAGGGTCTTTCCCAATGAGTCAATTCTAAACATCAGGTGGACAAAGTACTGGAGTTTCAGCTTTAACCTCAGTTCTTCCAATGAATATTCAAGACTCGTTTCTTTTTGAATTGACTGGCTAGGTCTCCTGGCAATCCAAGGGACCCTCAAGAGTTTTCTCCAACACCACAGTTCAAAGCATCAATTTTTCGGCACTCAGCTTTCTTTATGCTCCAACTCTCACATCCATACATGACTACTGGAAAAACTTTGACTATATAGCTTTGACTAGATGGACCTTTGTTGCAAAGTAATGTCTCTGCTTTTTAATATGCTGTCTAGATTTGTCATAGCTTTTCTTCCAAGGAGTAAGCATCTTTTAATTTCATAGCTGCAGTCACCATCTGCAGTGATTTTGGACCCCTCAAAATAAAGTCTCTCACTATTTCCATTGTTTCCCCATCGATTTGCCGTGAAGTGATGGGACTTGATGCCGTGATCTTAGTTTTCTGATTGTTGAATTTTAAGCCGATAGCCTTAGACAACATGTAAATGAACAAGGATGGCTGAGTTTCAATAAAAGTTTATTTATGCCTGGACTTGACATGCAGATCATAGTTTGTTGATACATGACTTAGACTATTGTCCAAATACTCTGAATAAAAATGATAATAAAAATCAGATGGTAAAGAATTTCCCGGGTTCCATCCCTGGGTCAGAAAGATTCCCTGGAAAAGGGAATGACAACCCACTCCATTATTCTCGCCTGGAAAATTCCATGGATGAAAACCTGGTGGGCTATAGTCCATGGAGTCACAGTCAGTCAGGACTGAGCAACTAACACTTTCACACTTTAAAAAGACTTAGATCTCAAATAGTATCTGAGAATGGATATAGTATGTGCTAAAATCCACAATGTAACAATAAAATGATCAGAACTGTGTATATGAAGATGATGCTGTGAAAGTGCTGCACTCAATATGCCAGCAAATTTGGAAAACTCAGCAGTGGCCACAGGATTGGAAAAGGTCAGTTTTCATCCCAATCCCAAAGAAAGGCAATGCCAAAGATTGCTCAAACTACCGCACAATTGCACTCATCTCACACGCTAGTAAAGTAATGCTCAAAATTCTCCAAGCCAGGCTTCAGCAATATGTGAACCGTGAACTTCCTGATGTTCAAGCTGGTTTTAGAAAAGGCAGAGGAACCAGAGATCAAATTGCCAACATCCACTGGCTCATGGAAAAAGCAAGAGAGTTCCAGAAAAACATCTATTTCTGCTTTATTGACTATGCCAAAGCCTTTGACTGTGTAGATCACAATAAACTGTGGAAAATTCTGAAAGAGATGGGAATACCAGACCACCTGATCTGCCTCTTGAGAAATCTGTATGCAGGACAGGAAGCAACAGTTAGAACTGGACATGAGACAACAGACTGGTTCCAAATAGGAAAAGGAGTACGTCAAGGCTGTATATTGTCACCATGTTTATTTAACTTATATGCAGAGTTCATCATGAGAAATGCTGGACTGGAAGAAACACAAGTTGGAATCAAGATTGCTGGGAGAAATATCAATAACCTCAGATATACAGATGACACCACCCTTATGGCAGAAAGTGAAGAGGAACTGAAAGGCCTCTTGATGAAAGTGAAAGTGGAGAGTGAAAAGGTTGGCTTAAAGCTCAACATTCAGAAAACGAAGATCATGGCATCTGGTCCCATCACTACATGGGAAATAGATGGGGAAACAGTGGAAACAGTGTCAGACTTTATTTTTCTGGGCTCCCAAATCACTGCAGATGGTGACTGCAGCCATGGAATTAAAAGACGCTTACTCCTTGGAAGGAAAGTTATGACCAACCTAGATAGCATATTCAAAAGCAGAGACATTACTTTACCAACAAAGGTTCGCCTAGTCAAGGCTATGGTCTTTCCTGTGGTCGTGTATGGATGTGAGAGCTGGACTGTGAAGAAGGCTGAGCACCGAAGAATTGATGCTTTTGAACTGTGGTGTCGGAGAAGTCTCTTGAGAGTCCCTTGGACTGCAAGGAGATCCAACCAGTCCATTCTGAAGGAGATCAGCCCTGGGATTTCTTTGGAAGGAATGATGCTAAAGCTGAAACTCCAGTATTTTGGCCACCTCATGCGAAGAGTTGACTCATTGGAGAAGACTCTGATGCTGGGAGGGATTGGGGGCAGGAGGAGAAGGGGACAACAGAGGATGAGATGGCTGGATGGCATCACTGACTCGATGGATGCGAGTCTGAGTGACCTCTAGGAGTTGGTGATGGACAGGGAGGCCTGGCGTGCTGCAGTTCATGGGGTCGCAAAGAGTCGGACACGACTGAGTGACTGATCTGATCTGATCTGAAGATAACTCTTTTGTGCTGGTTTATTGGAGAATAACATGGAAGAGCTAAGTCAAACATTAAAGAAATGCCGATTAAGCATGTATTTAATTCTTTTTCTTACTATGCAATTGTGTAATATCAGTAGTAAAAGGAAACATGAAACATTTTCCTTGGCCACAAGTCTATTTCAGCCTGGTTTGAAGCCAAATTGAGTTAGTATGGAAAGTGCCATAAAAATTCATAATTCCCACTCTCAAGAACCTTTCATTTGTTTGTTTGTTTAATATACATTTTAAGTTACGTGCTAGAAAAACTCTGAGTCATTTTTCTCATTATTTGGCTTACTTTTATCCTTCTAACAAACAATCCATTATGGTGAAGAAAGTTGTAGACATTCTGATATTTGATACTTTTCAAGCATGCAGTTTAAGTTTGATCCTTTCATACATTGTCAAATAAACATATTGCAAGTTATGCATTTGTCTCCAACCTATATAACAAATTCATTTAGGAATATAGCAAAGGGTTTTGATAGCAGAAATAAAATGAAAGAAAATCTTGACAGTGATCATCCAATATATCTAAATCCTGTCATCCTTCAAATGAGTATCGACTTCAAGCAAGTATCTATTAACTATCCCAGACTTCATGGATTACATTAGAACATAATTTAATTAAGGAATAATCTAATCCATCTATCCATGAGCATAAAATTATTAGAACAACTTAATTGATTAATATGTGATAACTAGATTAGAATGTGGTAGAAACATCTGGGTTCTGTTTGTTAATTTTTCTTTAATAATTATTGACTATACCACTTCCTCATCTTTCACTTTAATTTCAGTATTATCTTTGTAATTATCAGGGAAACAATAGTCATAAAATCATACAAAAGGTATTAGGAGGAATAAAAGGACCAACATAATGTTTAATTATTCAATTAGTTGGATGTTATATTAAACAATGTGCTATTGTTGACCATTTTGATGTCTGATTCTTCAGCTAGAGATGCAATTCTGCTATAAATAAACCTTGTTTTTACAATACCTATAATATACTTTGGGAGAAGGCGATGGAACCCCACTCCAGTACTCTTGCCTGGAAAATCCCATGGACGGAGGAGCCTGGTGGGCTACAGTCCATGGGGTCGCTAAGATCGGACACAACTGAGCGACTTCACTTTCAGTTTTCACTTTCATGCATTGGAGGAGGAAATGGCAACCCACTCCAGTGTTCTTGCCTGGAGAATCCTAGGGATGGCAGGGCCTGGTGGGCTGCCGTCTATGGGGCCACACAGAGTCCGACACGACTGAAGCGACTTAGCAGCAGCAGCAGCAGCAGCAGCATAATATACTTTAAAACACTTTCTTATTGTGTTAATTTCCTCATGCTGATGTAACAAATTATCACTTCAATGACTTAAAACAAATTTATTAACTTACAGTTCTGTAGGTTATAAGTTCAACAAAAGACTCAATGGGCAGGGATGTGCCTCGCTTTTGGGGGCTCTAGGGGAAAATAATTTCTTGATTTTTATGGGTTCTAGAGGCCACCAACATTCCCTGGCTTGTGGCATCCTTCCTTACTCTTTAAAGCCAAGAACATTGCATCTCTCTACCTCTCTCTGACCGTTCTTCTATAGTCATATTTCCTTCTCTCTGACCACATGAAAGACAGGTTTTCCAATTTTAAGGACCCATGGGATTAGATTGGGTCCACCTGGATAATCCAGGCTACTCTTCTGCATTTCAAATTTCCTAACCTGTCTCATCTCCACAAAACCGCTTTGGCCATGATTGGTAATATATTCACCCATAGGTTCTAGGTTAAGAGTTGAACATCTTTGGGGAGGCATTATCACACTTATCTACAGTAAGAAGATTATGCATACAACATCCAGGTTATAAACAAGAAAGCTCTGAGTCAGTTAGCATCCATCAGGAAATTCACAACCAGGGCTGATGTTTCATTAATCATCTTACCAGATAGATAAAATGGGTTTTTGTTGCCAGAACTAGTGGTTCTTAATTACAACGGTAAATGTTAGTGTTAAACTCTCACTTCTGAATATCTAATATTTAACTAGTAAGGGCCAGAATTGGTGATAGTAGTTTAGTCTCTAAGTTGTGTCCAGCTCTTGCGACCCCAGGGACTGCCAGGCCCCTCTGTCCAGGGGATTCTCCAGGCAAGAATACTGGAATTGGTTGCCATGTCCTGCTCCAGAGGAATCTTCTCTATCCAGGAATCGAACCCTGGTCTCCTGCTTTGCAGGCAGGTTCTTTCCAACCGAGCTACAAGGGAAGCCCAAGGGCCAGGATTGCCACAAAGTAAAGATTCCACTTCTCCTTATATTCTTTTTTTTATCAAGAATCTCTTTTATTGATTATCAGAAACATTACAAACATCTAATATGAACAAATTGTAACATGACAGTGATTAGTTTGAACAATTAATACATTTCAGATGTAATATTATACATATTTCAATGCTATTCTCCCCAGTCATCCCACCCTCTCCCGGTCCCAGAGTCCAAATAAAGTTTAACACATATCACTCACACATTTGTTTTAGTCAGCTTGGGCTTCCATAACAACACACCATAGACTTGGTTTAAACAACAGAAATTTGTTTTCTCACAGTTCTGAGGGATAAAAGGCTGTAACCAGGGTGCCACGGTAGAGTTCTGGTGAGAACTCTTCCTGGCTTGCTGATTGCCATCGTCTTGCTGTGTGCTCACATGACCACTTCTTTGTGGGCTTCATCAAATGTGGTATTAGCTATATAATGAAATATTACTCAGAAATAAAAAGGAACAAACTATTAATACATACTACAATATGGATACTCCTTGACAACATTATGCTAATTGAAAAAAGATTCAAAAGAACAATATCAGTAATTCCATATATTTTAAATGTTCAGCATAAGCAAATCTATGAAGACAGAAAGTAGATTAATGACTGCCTTAGGCTGGAAGTAGGGAGGATGGGTGGTGGTTTAGTCGCTAAGTCGTGTCCGACTCTTGCGACCCCATGGATTGTAGCCTGCCAGGCTCCTCTGTCCATGGGATTTTCCAGGCAAGAGTACTGGAGTGGATTGCCATTTCCTCCTCCAGGGGATCTTCCCGACCCAGGAATCAAACCCGGGTCTCCTGCATTGCAGGCAGATTCTTTACCGACTGAGCTATGAGGAAAGCCCCTCATAGGGAGGATGGGAGTGAGTGCTAAATGGTATGGGTTTTTTTGGGGGGTGATGGAAGATAACTCAGCATGCTGAATATACAGACATGAAATGTACACTTTAAACAGGCGTGCTATGTGGTATGAGAATTGTATTCCAATAAAGCTGTTTCTAAAATACAAAACAACTTTTGGCAAGTCCTCTGCCACCATAATAAACCCAACTCCTTAGCCTGACCTTTTGGTTTCTAGTCCAGAGTCCCAGGCAACTAAATAGCCTGCCACTTCATCAACATTCCCAGCTCAGATGCAGAAGCTGAAAGTGGTCTGTTAAAAATTCTTCCAATCATTAGACAATTTCGGGAAGAATTTGTACTTGTGGCTGCTGGACAGAGATTAACTTTCTGTGAGGAATACTTTTGATAAGGCAGTATAAATAATTAGCAATACACAAGACATTTGCTTTCCTTTTGAGTAGGAGTTATTCAAGGCCACTGTGTTTAGGGAATAACCCTTGAGCAGTTTGACCAGCTGAGTGAAATTTTTATTGTAACTAAACATTCACAATTATATACTTTGTATTATAGTTAGAGGAATATAGGTTTGGTTTCAAATCTAATCTTTCTTGATTTTGCTTGTTATATATGTCTCCTTGTCTTCTTTTCTCCATGTTACTTCACTTTTAACAAGAACATTTAAAAATCTTTCTCTTTCCTTAAGTTGTAATAGTGACAGCTTTGACTTAAAATGAATTCATTGTTTAAACCAAATGTCTCCCTCAGCTGTTATTTTTTTAACTTTTTTTTTAATTGGAGGATAATTGCTTTTCAATATTGTGTTGGCCTCTACCATATATCAGCATGAATCAGCCACAGGTATACACATGTCCTCTCCCTTCTGAACCCCCTACCATCTTCCACCCATCCCACCCCTCTTGGTTGTGACAGAACACTGGGTTTTTCTCCGTGTGTCATGCAGCAAATCCCTACTTGCTATCTACTTCATGTATAGTAATATATATATTTCCATGTTATTCTCTCAATTCGTCCCACCCTCTCCCCGCACATTGTGTCCACAAATCTGTTCTCTATGTCTGCATCTCCATTTCTGCCCTGCAAATTGGTTTATCAATAACCATCTTTCTAGATTCCATACATATGTGTTACATGTAATAGTGAAAGTCGCTCAGTCATTTCCAACCTTTTGTGACCTCATGGACTATACAATCCATGGAATTCTCTCGGCCAGAATACTGGAGTGGGTAGCTCTTCCCTTTTCCAGGGGATCTTCCCAACCCAGGGATTGAACCCAGGTCTCCCTCATTGCAGGCAGATTCTTTATCAGCTGAGCCACAAGGGGAGCCCAAGAATACTGGAGTGGGTAGCCTATTCCTTCTCCAGGGGATCTTCCTACCCAGGAATCAAATTAGGGCCTCCTGCATTGCAAGCAGGTTCTTTACCAACTGAGCTCTCAGGGAAGCCTGTTACATGTAATATTCACATGCATTTTCCAAATGCATTCATGATTTGTTACTGTTTCCTGAGCTTCCCTGGAGCTCAAGTGGTAAAGAATCTGCCTGTAATGTAGGAGAGCCCGATTTGATTCCTGGATTGGGAAGATCCTCTGGAGAAGGGATAGGCTACTCACTCCAATATTCTTGGACTTCCCAGGCGGCTCAGACAGTAAAGAATTTGCCTGCAGTGTGAGAGTCCTGGGTTCAATCTCCGGGTTGGGAAGATCCCCTGGAGAAGGGAATGACTACCCACTCTGGTATTCTGGCCTGGAGAATTCCATGGCCAGAGAAGCCTGGCAGGCTACAGTCCATGGGGTCACACGTAAAGAGTTGAACACAACTGAGTGACTTTCACTTCACTTTTCACCGTTTCCTACTAGTAGTAATTTTTGATGTTTTATAACCTTTGGCATCTTCCATGAATTTTTCTGTGACCTTTCTGCAGACAGGTAAAGATTTTGGCTACTAATCCAGACATAATTTTGGCTCCTAATTCAGACACAAAACAACCTTGTACTATCAGTAGGAACAGGAAATCAAATTGTGAAAGTGTGACATTGTACACTGTCACTTGTTCCTAATGGTAAATTACGACCAATACCATAACACAGAGTTACATACATTTAATCTACTGACCTTACAATCAGTTCGTCCACCTCAGGCAATACAATACATACCATCAGGCATAGTATAATCTTCCCATAGATCATAGATGTCAAAAGGAACAGATTTAAAGAAAAACAGATACTCAAAAGTGAAAAACTTACATAGCAATTGGTTTGGGGAAGTTGTATTTGAAGTGCAAGCAAAGTTCTTCTCTATCCAGCTATAGCTTGTGTATGTAGAGAAAAAAAGAGTCAAGACAAGGAAAGACAAATTTTTACGATTTCCCTTTCCCTAATCTGTCACAGGCCAATGATCGGGTTAATAGCCTGGAGAGAAAAAGCTATCTTGTCAAAGTAAACTGAACTTTCATCACAACTAGGTCCCACCATCAATGAACTGTCAAAAAAGTGCAAGAAAAAGAAAAAGATTCTCTAACAATCTTTCTTTTTATCTGTGGAGCACCTGCTGCCCCAAATGATGCCAAACTGACTGACAGCAGGTAGTTTCTAAGGGAAACCAGCTGCTTTTCTCTCCGAGGCTCCTCATGCCTTTACGGAGCCCGTGGCATGGGATTGTTCAGCGGGAAAAGTCAATAGCACCTGCTGTCAACACAATGTGCCTATGTGCATTTTTAAAGGCTCTGCCCTCTTGAAGTTTAGTTGTCAGGAACCTTGCTTTTAAATATATTTCAGTGTCAATATGTGCTGCTTCCCACTAATGTTAAGAAATGGCCACAAAGAGTAGGATCTGATGCCATGTCAGGATGTAGGCAGAACAGATTCTTATTGGCTTCCCACACAACAGGAAATGTCTTTAGAAAGTGAGAAGCCTGGGATGAAAAAGATACCATTTCATCTTCTTTCTTGAAGTTTTCTCATTATCACCAGGTTTATATATATATATATATATATATACACACACACACACAAGGGAGAGAGACTAGATGCACATTCAAAATGTGTTCATTGGCCTAGATCTTGAGTGTCTATACTATTGAGTGATTGCAATGACAGTCTAAGGGCTGCATATGAGAGTTTCCACATTTTATAACCTATGAATTATTATAGAGACAGAAACATCAGTTTTTCAGTTTCTGCAAACTATATGGATTTTCCATTTTAAAGGAAGCACAGCTCAGTCTGTGGATGTGTTTCCCTCCAATACATGTATGGACAGAAGTTTTTGGACAAAATAGACAATTTTTTGTGTTTATTTCTTATTCTACACAAGTTGGTCAACTTAGTTGGTCTCATGCTTTTAAAAGGTAGGTCAAATTAATGAAATACAAGTTGAGATGATTTTAGCATCAACCTGTTTGTGCCTCAATGTTATTACCAATGTTTACTGAAAACATGAACTTATATTCATTTATTCTCTCTTTTCTATCACAAAATATTTTAAATATCTTAAAAACACTGGGTACCTCACAGTATTGAGAGATAAGTTAAACTAGCCAAGAGTTAAAATTATAGTATCTGACTGGGGACAGAGGAGCACAAAAACTAAAGTAGAAATTAGAACAGGACTGATCAACTAACACATAATGGTAGTAGTGGAGAGCAAGTGAAAAAGTGACACTGTCAGTCGCTCAGTTGTGTCCAACTCTTTGTGACTCATGGATCCTCTGTCCCTGGAATTCTCCAGACAAGAATATTGGAGTGGGTTGCTGTTCTCTTCTCCAGGGGATCTTCCCCACCCAGGGATCAAACCCGGGTGTCCTGCTTCGCAGGAAGATTTTTTACTGTCTGGGCCATCAGGGAAACTCTGTGGTGAGGAAACGATTAATTATGCTTGGAAAAATAGAGAGCTTTGTGAATGAAATTTCTTTTAATTTGAGCTTCAAAAGATGGTCAGAAGGACTGTAACTTGAATTGGGGTGGGGGTTGGTAAGAAAAATATTTCATATTGAGAAACTGGTATGAAGTTAAACATACCTGGTAAGTTAGAAAGCTATAAAAACTATATGTGTGTGTGTCTTAGTTGCTCAGTCATATGTGACTCTTTGGGACCCCATGGACTGTAGCCCATAAAGCTCCTTTGTCCATGGGGATTCTTCAGGCTAGAATACTGGGGTACATTACCATGACCTCCTCCCGGGGATCTTCCTGACCCAGGGATTGAACCCAGGTCTACCATGTTGTGGGCAGATTCTTTACTGTCTGAGCCACCAGGAAAGCCCAAGAACACTGGAACAGATAGCCTATCCCTTCTCCAGGGGAACTTCCCAATCCAGGAATCGGACTGGGGTCTCCTACATTGCAGGTAGATTCTTTACCAGCTGAACTAATTAGAGGTAATTCATGGCTATGTGTGTGTATGTGAAGTAGGGAGGGAAGTGACCATGCAGTAGAGTTAGTAAATAAAATAGAACCAATAATATATTCTCTGAAAGCCTTTATAGGGATTGAGGGCAGGAGGAGAAGGGGACGACAGAGGATGAGATGGCTGGATGGCATCACTGACTCGATGAATGTGAGTCTGAGTGACCTCCGAGAGCTGGTGATGGACAGGGAGGCCTGGCGTGCTGCAGTTCATGGGGTCACAAAGAGTCGGACACGACTGAGCGACTGATCTGATCTGATCTGATATATAATTATAACTTTCAAACGTGTTTATTTACTTTTTCAGTTTTTTTTTTTTTTTTTTAACAACTATCCGTTGAGGTCCTACCCTTGGGTAGGTTGTGTTTTAGGCACAATTGATGCAGCAGTGAAAACTGTGTTGTTTTTTGTCAACGTGCTACTAGAAGGAGACAGAGGATAAATGAATAAAAATGTATATACATATCAAATGAGATCACCTGTAAAGAAAATTGAAAAGTAAGGTAACAAAATAGAGACTGAGCGGATGGATAAGGAATGGTAATGTTAAGTACTGTGGTCAGGGAAGAACTTGTTAATGATGACATCTGAATCATGATCTAAACATGGTTAAGTTTATTCAGAAATAAGGGAAGCATATTTCAGGCAGAGAGAACAGTAAGTGCCAAGGCCCTTTTGTCAGTTTTCTTGTCAAATGAAAATATACTGTTACATAATGTCTAGGATCTGTGGCATAATGGTTAGTTTGCATAGGTTTCTGCAAGAAGCAGCATGATGCAGTAAGAACAATTGAAATATGTTGCTTTTAAGAAAAAGGAAGCTTCTGTTTTTCCATAAAATAATAGTTTTTTTAACAGTTCTGAAAATGAGGTAGAACATTGTGTTACAGCATGGGGATAAATTTTTAATTTAATTTTTGCTATACTTGAACATAAATTATTTAGTGTTATGTAACCCAAGCTCAACATTCAGAAAACAAAGATCATGGCATCTGGTCCCATCCACTTCATGGGAAATAGATGGGGAAACAGTGGAAACAGTGTCAGACTTTATTTTTTGGGGCTCCAAAATCACTGCAGATGGTGACTGCAGCCATGAAATTAAAAGATGCTTACTCCTTGGAAAAAAGTTATGACCAACCTAGATAGCATATTGAAAAGCAGAGACATTACATTGCCAACAAAGGTCTGTCTAGTCAAGGCTATGGTCTTTCCTGTGGTCATGTATGGATGTGAGAGTTGGACTGTGAAGAAAGCTGAGCACTGAAGAATTGATGCATTTGAACTGTGGTGTTGGAGAAGACTCTTGAGAGTCCCTTGGACTGCAAGGAGATCCAACCGGTCCATTCTGAAAGAGATCAGCCCTGGGATTTCTTTGGAAGGAATGATGCTAAAGCTGAAACTCCAGTATTTTGGCCACCTCATGCGAAGAGTTGACTCATTGGAAAAGACTCTGATGCTGGGAGGGACTGGGGGCAGGAGGAGAAGGGGATGACAGAGGATGAGATGGCTGGATGGCATCACTGACTTGTTGGACGTGAGTCTGGGTGAACTCTGGGAGTTGGTCTCAAAGAGTCGGACATGACTGAGCGACTGAACTGAACTGAACTGAACTGAACCCATAGTCATATAATTTCATACTCTCAGCACTTCAGTTCTATTTCAATTAACCCTGTGCATGATGGTCTTTTTTTTTTAAAGTTTATAAGGAAAGAAATATAATGGTAGAAATGCTTTCAAGTAGGAAAAAATAATGAATAAATTTGAATATGGACAAAATATTACAATTTTGTTTAAGTTTTACTTCCTTTTAAAGAATAAGAAAAGTGTATAAACCTGTCACTATTTTGAATCTTTGTCAGCTCATGCCAACTCCAAAGCATGGGTACTGTGGAATAATGCACCCGGAAAGTTCAATAGTTTTCCTGTGTCCAAAAAAATGAGAAAACAAGAGGTCACTATGCAATTAAGATTCTGAACACAGCTAGATTTAAGAGAATGCATGCTTTATCAAGGAGGAATTTCAACATATCCACAAACTGAGTCAAATTAATAGACATTTTCTGGTGGTATTTGTTACATATTCCCCAGAATATTTTGCAGATTAGTAGCAAAAGTTTGGAGAAGGCAATGACAACCCACTCCAGTGTTCTTGCCTGGAGAATCCCAGGGACGAGGGGAGCCTGGTGGGCTGCCGTCTATGGGGTCCACAGAATCGGAGACAACTGAAACGACTTAGCAGCAGCAGCAGAAGCAGCAGCAAAAGTTTAAAATGTTAGAGTTTGGTTTGTCTTTGAACTTCTGTTTTCCTAAAATCTAAAGGCTCATATTTATGTGTTATCAAAAATATTTAATTTTTAAGGAGGTGTTTTCAGTTCGGGTAAAGTCCAGTACCTTTCAATGCAGGTCACTACCATTTATTGGTGAATTGTTTCTCAAACCTCTTCTTTGTTGTTTAGTCACTAAATTATGTCTGACTCTTGGTGACCTCATGGACTGTATCCTGCCAGGCTCATCTATCCATGGGATTTCCCAGGCAAGAATATTGGAGTGGGTTACCATTTCCTTTTCCAGGGGATCTTCCTGACCCAGGGATTGGACCTGCATTGGCAGCCAAATTATTTACCACTGGGGAAAACTCTGTAAACGTCTTCATAGTAGGCTAATACTCTTAGTAGATTATTAACAACTGACCAAGCTGAATAGCAGAGCAAATCCTTGACCCTCATGAGCTCTGAAAAGATCCATTCAAGGATGTTTTATGTGATGTAAAAAAAAAAAAAAATTTCTGTTAAACACTGTTAAATAAAGTGTTCCTAGGATAGCCAACTACTGTGGTGTTGGAGAAGACTCTTGAGAGTCCCTTTGACTGCAAGAAGATCCAACCAGTCCATTCTGAAGGAGATCAATCCTGGAATTTCTTTAGAAGGAATGATGCTAAAGCTGAAACTCCAGTATTTTGGCCACCTCATGCGAAGAGTTGACTCATTGGAGAAGACTCTGATGCTGGGAGGGATTGAGGGCAGGAGGAGAAGGGGATGACAGAGGATGAGATGGCTGGATGGCATCACTGACTCGATGGATGTGAGTCTGAGTGACCTCCGGGAGCTGGTGATGGACAGGGAGGCCTGGCGTGCTGAGGTTCATGGGGTCGCAAAGAGTCGGACACGACTGAGCGACTGATCTGATCTGAGGGTAGCCAACACAAGGCTAAGTATTACATCATATGCACTCCATACCTCTTCATTAGAAGGGAAGAAGTGTGTTGATGAAGACCCACATTACTACCCAAAGAGTGGAAGTTCATTTGCTGTTTTAATTGAATTAGAGAGTGACATTTCACCCAAGGAAAAACACTGGAGGGACTGATGCTGAAGCTGAAGCTCCAATACTTTGGCCACGTAATGCAAAGAGCCAACTCATTAGAAAAAACCCTGATCCTGGGAAAGATTGAGGGCAGGGGGAGAAGGGGATGACAGAGGATGAGATGGTTGGATGGCATCACCGACTCGATGGACAGGCATTTGAGCAAGCTCCAGGAGATGGTGAAGGACAAGGGAAGCCTGGCATGCTGTAGTCCAAAGGGGCTCAAAGAGTCGGACATGACTGAACAACTGAACAACAACAGAACAGGACAGGATGCAAACACAGCAGGGCAGGAAAGCAACAGATTTTATGAGGAGTATCCAGATTAGAGAGATGGGTGCATCCTGGGGTTGTTAGCAGCAGGCATGTTGCAATTTATCAACAGAAGCAAACTTCCCCAAAAACATTGCTAAAAGCTTGATGCTTGAAGCAAAACTCGGCCAACTAGATTAGCCAAATCTGAGACAAAGCCAAATCTCCAAGGATTAAGAAGACCTCTGATTTTAAAAATTGATTAATTGATTGATTTTAGCAGACGTAACAGAGAAAGCAATGGCAACCAACTCCAGTAGTCTTGCCTGGAAAATCCCATGGACGGAGAAGCCTGATAGGCTACAGTCAATGGGATCACGAAGAGTCAGACACGACTGAGAGACTTCAGTTTCACTTTTCACTTTCATGCATTGGAGGAGGAAATGGCAACCCGCTCCAGTGTTCTTGCCTTGAGAATCCCAGGGATGGGGGAGCCTGGTGGGCTGCCGTCTATGGGGTCGCACAGAGTCAGACACGACTGAAGCGACTTAGCAACAGCAGAATATGTAAAGAGGAACAGCATAAGATGGAATGGAAAATTTGCCCAAACTGGAGGGAAAAAGCCAGAGTGAACCTTAAAATAACAAGTATAGTTACAATATCTTTAGAAGGAACCAGAAGTTGATGTCAGACATCTAGTATTTACAGTGGTGTATTTTCTCATTTAAGTATGGGTATATATGTTCCTTACTCAGGAAATTTGATAGCATTCAAAGTAAAAGCCATCCTTCAGATATTGTCATACATAGGAATTTAGGCTACATGGATCCACAATCATTTCTCTGGGTCCTAAAGAAGGTTAAAATAAACAGATTACTCTTTAAATATTTATATTTCAGCAAAGGCTTAGTCATGTGTGTTGTTTCTATTTAAATCAGGCTATAAAGAACTTTTCCCTATCCGTCATAATTATTTGGACAATAAATAAGTATAAGGAACAAAACTGTAAAATTTTATTTCTACCTCTTACCTCATAACTAATTTATAGAATATTTTCATTCATTCAATGTTCATTTATGTATTAATTCTGTAAATATATGAGTCACTTTATTAAATTCTTCATAACACATGGAAATATATGAAACAGAATGTGCCAGGATATTATAATTTATGAATATCATAAATATGAAAAATTCTTATGAAGAAATTTTTGTTAGCTGATATTTCTAAATATAAAACTATACATAAAGAGAAAATAAATAATAGGTATAGGGAATTCCCTGGTGGTTCAGTGGTTAGGATTCTGCACTTCTACTACATGGGATGTGGGTTAGATCCCTGGCTGGGGAACTAAAATCTCATATGCTGCACAATTTGACAAACAGAAAAAAAAGAAAAGGAAGAGAAATACATGTAATTACAGTACGGTGAAATAGGAGGAAGTATGAACATTAAAATCAGGAACTCATGATTGTAAATTTATGATTTACCATTTGATAAGCATCTATCTAGTTATCATAAATAATTTGGTTATTTCTACTAAGAATTATTGCTAACTATCATAAATTGGTCTGGAGCTCAGTACTTAGATCTGTACAGTGAGCCTAATGCTGCTGCTGCCAAGTCGCTTCAGTCGTGTCCGACTCTGTGCGACCCCATAGACGGCAGCCCACCAGGCTCCCCCGTCCCTGGGATTCTCCAGGCAAGAACACTGGAGTGGGTTGCCATTTCCTTCTCCAATGCATGAAAGTGAAAAGTGAAAGTGAAGTTGCTCAGCTGTGTCTGACTCTAGCGACTCCATGGACCGCAGCCTACCAGGCTCCTCTGTCCATGGGATTTTCCAGGCAAGAGTACTGGAGTGGGGTGCCATTGCCTTCTCCCAGTGAGCATAATACCTCCTCATAATACTCTCAAAGGGTTAAATGAACTAAGGGAGTAATATGTTGACCAGAGCTCCTGGTAATTATCAAAGACTGTGTGTGTGTGTGTGTGTCTTCACTCATGTCTGACTACAACCCCATGGACTGTAGTCCACCAGGTTCCTCTGTCCATGGAAGTCTCCAGGCTAGAATATTGGATTGAGTAGCCATTTCCTACTCCAGGGGATCTTTCCAACCCAGGGATCAAACTCATGTCTCTTGCATCTCCTACACAGGCAGGCAGATTCTTTACCACTGCACCACCTTGAAATATCTAAATAGTAAGGTTTAGTACTTATATTAATAGAAAGAACATGGTAAAAAGTCTCAATGATTTGAAGTTTGTTGCAACTACACTTTTTCATTGGTTCTTAGACTCTGATAAAAAATATTCCTATATACTTGCCTCAACATGAGGTTTAAAATTAAAATGCCATTGATAATTATGCAAATAAAAATAGCAGTTGTATTGACAGAACATTGACTTTTCCAGCCCCTACACTGTGTTATGTCAAGTAATACAGTATGTGCCTGGGTTGTACATTGAACACTGAAAAGAAGACACTGATTTTAGAATTTTACAGACAAGGAAACAGATGTCCAGATAGACCCATGCACTTGCCCCAAATTTCAAATCTAATAAATGACACAGTCAGGAAACATAACAATAAAAGAAATACTTGCATATAATATACTACTTAGCATTGTAAATAAACATTGTGTAAATGTGACCTTCTTAATTTGCTCATAACACATACTCTTGTTAATAAGAAAATGGTTTGTAATAAAAATAAAATGTGAAACAGTGGAAACTAAATTATATACATACAAATGCAGGACTATATATATTTGTATATATACAATAAGATTTTCTGTCAAATGAATATCTTATGGGCAAGTATGTAGGTCATTATAAATAAATGATTTCATATAATAATGTTACCCTTTTTGTTATTTCTATTTGTGGGGTGTAAAATTTTTATAGATCAAACATGTGGGAAAATGGTTTAACCTTGTTCATCCCATTACCCGCTCTCCTGTGTGTGTGTCAGTCACTCAGTCATGTCTGACTCTGAAACCCCATGGACCATAACCCACCAGGATCCTCTGTCCAAGGGATTCTCCAGGCAAGAGTACTGGAGTGGGTTGCCATTTCCCACTCTCCTACCCCATGGCCAATAACGTAACTTACCTTTTAGAAAGTAATCTTAAAGACAAGAATATGTACCACAGCTTGCTTATCCATTCATCTGTGGATGGACATCTAGGTTGCTTCCACGTCCTGGCTATTGTAAACAGTGCTGCTATGAACATTGGGGTACACGTGCCTCTTTCAATTCTGGTTTTCTCAGTGTGTATGCCCAGCAGTGGGATTGCTGGGTCATAAGGCAGTTCTATTCCCAGTTTTTTGAGGAATCTCCATACTGTTCTCCATAGTGGCTGTACTAGCTTGCATTCCCACCAACAGTGTAAGAGGGTTCCCTTCTCTCTGCACCCTCTCCAGCATTTATTGCTTGTGGATTTTTGGATCGCAGCCATTCTGACTGGCGTGTAATGGTATCTCATAGTGGTTTTGATTTGCATTTCTCTGATAATGAGCGATGTTGAGCATCTTTTCATGTGTTTGTTAGCCATCTGTATGTCTTCTTTGGAGAAATGTCTATTAAGTTCTTTGGCCCATTTTTTGATTGGGTCGTTTATTTTTCTGGAATTGAGCTGTAGTACATGCAAGCTGTGGTACATATACACGATGGAGTATTACTCAGCCATTAAAAAGAATACATTTGAATCAGTTCTAATGAGGTGGATGGAACTGGAGCCTATTATACAGAGTGAAGTAAGCCAGAAAGAAAAACACAAATACAGTATACTAACGCATATATATGGAATTTAGAAAGATGGTAACAATCACCCTGCTTATGAGACAGCAAAAGAGACACTGATGTATAGAACAGACTTTTGGACTCTGGGTCCGGGAGAGGGCGGGATGATTTGGGAGAATAGCATTGAAATATGTATAATATCATATCGGAAACGAGTCGCCAGTCCAGGTAGGATGCCCGATAACAGATGCCTGGGACTGGAGCACTGGGATGACCTGGAGGGATGGTGTGGGAGGGGGGAGGGAGGAGGGTTCAGGATGGGGAGCACGTGTATTCTGGTGGCGGATCCATCTTGATGTATAGTAAAAGTAATACAATATTGTAAAGTTAAGAAAAATTAAAAAAATAATAATAATAATAATAAAAAAAAGAATGTGCATGCTAAAAAAAAAATAAAGACAAGAATATGAACTACTCAGTGGTTTGAACTCTAAATTTGCAATGCATTTCAGAACTACAACTTATTTTTAAATATTTAATAAAAAAGGTCAATATAAAAATAAAAACAAAATGGGGTATAACTTTTCCTGTAAGCATAACCTAAATTTAAATACTGCTTTTTTTAATCAGCTGTTACTAGTTAATGTTATAAATATGGAAACAGAATGATAGTATAGTACCCCTGGTCTGTCACAAGTGTACTATGAAGATGATGAATTAATAAATCAAAATAATAATAGGCAAGTTCTACTGTCTCAGTAATAGAAATCTGCTGAAAGGATTTAGAGAATAATGAGGATGTCAGAAATTCTAAAACATGAAATTGTGAAGGGCAGGCATAAATCAACAAAGAGGAAATCATTTTCCAGTAAGAGAATCTGAACAAAGATAGGACAATTGCCTTGGTTATTATCAATGTCACTCCAGAAAAATTATGAAAATTATAATACTGTCTAAAAACACTTGGTGAGGTCTGATAGGAAAAGCATTGTTTTAGGAAACCAGTGGTTCATAAATCAGAAGAAATGGAGTATAGATATAAATATATTTACGTGGAACTAGTGATTAAGAGACTTTGACCACAGAATCTACACTCTTCAGAACAACTGAATGGATTCCAAATTGTATTCATCCTTTCAGGGAACTATAGCTACAGATGAGTCTAGCAACTAGTGAACAACAAAAAATGTATATTGAGATGTTTTAAAGTAGATATGTGGTTACAATTAAGAACACAAAATCTGTGTCTGAGCTGTTTTAAAAACTGAGATCATTTTGAAAGTAAACTAGATTGCATTTAAAGCAGTTGTTTGATCTGATGAATGTGTGTGTGTGTGTGTGTGTGTTATGAGTCAGGTGTTATTTTCAGTCCTTTGTATATGTTCCTTTAATCCTCATGGCAACTCTGCAGGTAGGTAGCATGTAATGATCCTCCTGTTAAACAGGAATAATATGAGATACAGCTAATTATGTATCTTGTTCAAAATCCTAAAACTCAGGAGTGGGGCCCTGTGACATGAATATTACACAGTGCACTCTATAAGCAATTGCCTAGTAAGGTGATTACTCTATCCTTATTGTCATTACTATCATGTGCTGTGCAGTGCTTAGTCTCTCAGTCTTGTCTGACTCTGTGACCCCAAGGACCACAGCATTCTAGGCTTCCAGTCCCCCACAATCTCCCAGAGTTTGCTCAGACTCATGTCCTTTGAGTCAGTGATGTCATCCAACCATCTCATCCTCTGTCATCCCCTTCTCCTGTCATCAATCTTCCCAGCATCGGGGTCTTTTCCAATTACTTGGCTTTTCACCTCGGGTGATTGAGGTACTGGAGCTTCAGCTTCAGCATCAGTCTTTCCAGTGAATACTCAGGGTTGATTCCCTTTAGGAATGAGGTTTGATCTCCTTGCAGTTCAAGGGACTCTCAAGAGTCCTCTCCAACATCACAGTTCAAAAGCATCAATTCTTCAGCACTCAGCTTTCTTCTCAGTCCAACTCTCACATCCATACAAGACCACTGGAAACACCATAGCCTTTACTAGATGGACCTTTGTTGACAAAGTAATGTCTCTGTTTTTTAATATGCTGTCTAGGTTGGACATAGCTTTTCTTCCAAGGAGTAAGAGTCTTTATTTCATGGCTGCAGTCAACATCTGCACTGATTTTGGAACCCAAAAAAATAAAGTCTGACACTGTTTCCACTGTTTCTCCATCTATTTGTCATGAAGTGATGGGACTGGATGCCATGATCTTAGTTTTCTGAATGTTGAGCTTTAAGCCAACTTTTTTCACTCTCCTCTTTCCCTTTCATCAAGAGGCTCTTTAGTTCTTCTTCATTTTTTTGCCATAAGAGTGGTGGCATCTGCATATCTGAGGTTATTAATATTTCTCTCGGCAATCTTGATTCCAGCTTGTGCTTCTTCCAGCCCAGTGTTTCTCATAATGTACTCTGCATATAAGTTAAATAAGCAGGGTGACAATGTACAGCCTTGATGTACTGCTTTTGCTATTTGGAACCAGTCTGTTGTTCCATGCCAGTGCTAACTGTTGCTTCCTGACCTGCATGCAGGTTTCTTAAGAGGAAGGTCAGGTGGTCTGGTATTCCCATCTCTTTCAGAATTTTCCACATTTTATTGTGATTCCCACAGTCAAAGGTATTGTCCTAGTCAACAAAGCAGAAATAGATGTTTTTCTGGAACTCTCTTGCTTTATCCATGATCCAGTGGATGTTGGCAATTTGATCTCTGGTTCCTTTGCCTTTTCTAAAACCAGCTTGAACATCTGGAAGTTCACAGTTCATGTATTATTGAAGCCTGGCTTACAGAATTTTGAGCATTACTTTACTAGCCTGTGAGATGAGTGTAATTGTGCAATAGATTGAGCATTGGCATTGCCGTTTTTTGGGACTGGAATAAAAACTGATCTTTTCCAGTTCTGTGGTCACTGCTCAGTTTTCCAAATTTGCTGGCATATTGGGTGCAGCACTTTCACAGCATCATGTTTTAGGATTTGAAATAAGTCAAGTGGATTTCTATCACCTCCACTGGCTCTGTTTGTTGTGATGCTTCCTAAAGCTCATTTGACTTCACATTCCAGGATGTTTGGTTCTAGATAAGTGATCACACCATCGTGATTATCTGGGTCATGAAGATCTTTTTGTACAATTGTTTGGAAATGTTTGCTTTTTCAGAGCATTTATTAAATAAGACGTCTTTTTTGGGTGTTAGTTCTAAAAGGTCTTGTAGGTCTTCAAAGAACCGTTCAACTTCAGCTTCTTCAGCGTTACTGGTTGGGGCATAGATTTGGATTACTGTGACATTGAATGGTTTGCCTTGGAAATGAACAGAGATCATTCTGTCATTTTTGAGATTGCATCCAAGTACTGCATTTCGGACTCTTTTGTTGACCATGATGGCCACTCCATTTCTTCTGAGGGATTCCTGCCCACAGTAGTAGATATAATGGTCCTCTGAGTTAAATTCACCCATTCTAGTCCATTTTAGTTCGCTAATTCCTAGAATGTCGACATTCATTCTTGCCATCTCTTGTTTGACCACTTCCAATTTGCCTTGATTCATGGACCTGACATTCCAGGTTCACATGCAATATTGCTCTTTACAGCATCGGACTTTGCTTCTATCACCAGACACATCCACAGCTGGGTATTCCTTTTGCTTTGGCTCCATCCCTTCATTCTTTCTGGAGTTATTTCTCCACTGATCTCCAGTAGCATATTGGGCCCCTACTGACCTGGGGAGTTTCTCTTTCAGTATCCTATCATTTTGCCTTTTCATACTGTTCATGGGGTTCTCAAGGCAAGAATACTGAAGTGGTTTGCCAAAATTCTGAAAGAGATGGGAATACCAGACCACCTGATCTGCCTCTTGAGAAATTTGTATGCAGGTCAGGAAGCAACAGTTAGAACTGGTCATGGAACAACAGACTGGTTCCAAATAGGAAAAGGAGTACGTCAAGGCTGCATATTGTCACCATGTTTATTTAACTTATATGCAGAATACATCATGAGAAATGCTGGACTGGAAGAAACACAAGTTGGAATCAAGATTGCTGGGAGAAATATCAATAACCTCAGATATGCAGATGACACCACTCTTATGGCAGAAAGTGAAGAGGAGCTAAAAAGCCTCTTGATGAAAGTGAAAGTGGAGAGTGAAAAGGTTGGCTTAAAGCTCAACATTCAGAAAACGAAGATCATGGCATCTGGTCCCATCACTACATGGGAAATAGATGGAGAAACAGTGGAAACAGTGTCAGACTTTATTTTTCTGGGCTCCAAAATCACTGCAGATGGTGACTGCAGCCATGAAATTAAAAGACGCTTGCTCCTTGGAAGGAAAGTTATGACCAACCTAGATAGCATATTCAAAAGCAGAGACATTACTTTGCCAACAAAGGTTCGCCTAGTCAAGGCTATGGTCTTTCCTGTGGTCATGTATGGATGTGAGAGCTGGATTGTGAAGAAGGCTGAGCGCCGAAGAATTGATGCTTTTGAACTGTGGTGTTGGAGAAGACTCTTGAGAGTCCCTTGGACTGCAAGGAGATCCAACCGGTCCATTCTGAAGGAGATCAGCCCTGGGATTTCTTTGGAAGGAATGATGCTAAAGCTGAAACTCCAGTATTTTGGCCACCTCATGTGAAGAGTTGAGTCATTGGAGAAGACTCTGATGCTGGGAGGGATTGAGGGCAGGAGGAGAAGGGGACGACAGAGGATGAGATGGCTGGATGGCATCACTGACTTGATGGGTGTGGGTCTGAGAGACCTCCGGGAGCTGGTGATGAACAGGGAGGCCTGGCGTCCTGCGGTTTATGGGGTCGCAAAGAGTCAGACACGACTGAGCGACTGATCTAATCTGATCTGATTAAATAAGACATCATAATATATATTGTTTGACTGTATTTTTTACCTTCCCAGGGCACTGATACGTGGTTTATATGGCAGAAAGAGATAGCTGCCCACCTAACATGTGCCTGTCCCATCTTAGAGGAGAGTGGGCACCACTGGGTAGCTGCCAGTTCAGGTACTGGGTTGTCGGCTTCTGAGGCTGACTTGCTGTGACACTGAAGATGTTTATGCTTTAATATGCCTCACTTTCAAAGGTCTTTTCAAAGCTTTATATCTTATTCTGTATCAGTGACTTCTTTAATGTTTAAAAGGAACTCTAGCATTGTTTTGGAAAAAACCCTGATGCTGGGATAAATTTTAGGGCAGGAAGAGAAGGGGGTGACAGAGGATGAGATGGTTGGATGACATCACTGATTCAATGTACTTGAATCTGAGCAACTCTGGGAGTTGATGATGGACAGGGAAGCCTGGTGTGCTGCAGTCCGTGGGGTTGCAGCGTCAGACACAGCTGAGCGATTGAACAACTACAGCATTGTATAAGGTTCAGAACCCACGGCATTTGGAGATTGCAGCCTCCTCTCGTATCTGGAAATGGCAGCGTGATACATGGCACATGACTAATTCTCATCAGAAGATGAAGTATGAAGGCAGGTTTGCAATTTTGAGCTGGGCTTTGAAGAAGGGAGTTGTGTTTCTCCACGCTGTGCTTCTCCCTCTGCCTGATGGATACTGATGTCCAGGGCATCCATCACCCTGAGCAATTCTATGGTGTAGAGATTCACCACTTCTCCTGACAGCAGGAACACCCATGTTGAAGTACTGCTCTTCAAAAAGAGCAAGAGCAAGAGCAAGAAATGAACTCCTGTACTTTTAAGTCTTTGAAATAGAGAGTTATTTCTTATAGTAGCTAGTGTATAACGAACTAAAAAAGGCCATGCCTGCTTTAGTTGGGGCCAAAATTGCCATCCAAAATTAAGGTGTATTAAATTTTATAAGCTAAGCTTATCCTATATTGTACTTGAAACTCAAGTATTCAGAAATTTTATAAGAAAGAAAGTTGTTTCTTATTCATAAGATAGTCAGTTTTATGATACAACTGCGGAACCCAGTAGGATCACCTTTCTGTTCGTAATATGGACAACATGGAAGAATTATTGTCTATAGTAAGGAGATTGGATACTTTTAATATAAAATAAGACACAGTAAGAAATAATATACACATAAGAACCACAAAGACATGGTCAAATACAGTACTCAAAAATAGAAAAGAAAGAAAAATATCTTTCAGTATGTTGTATGCTGCAAGGAAAGGGAAAAGTCCTTGGGAACCAATAGACTCGAGCTTGCAAATCGGTTTTAACTCTCACAAGCCATGCATTCTTGGATGAGATTCTTAATTGCTGCACCTTATATGTAGAATAATGCACTCTTTTCCTTTGTTTTGTTATTTTTGGTGGTGGCGGTGGTGGTGGTGCTGGTTCGTGTGTGTGTGTGTGTGTGAGAGAGAGAGACCAGGAGATGGGGATTGGGAGATATCATGGTCATGTGTTCACATAGTGCCAGGAATGTAGTTGCCTTCAATGCAAGTCAGGTAGTTTCCCCCTTAACCTCATAAAGAGTTTAAATGGTGCTTAAATATATATATTCAGATATTATGCCACAATACAAGTAAAATTAATGAAAAAATACAAATCATTGAATTGACTTTTCTTCAGAGAGAATGCAGATGTGACTCTTAGTGTTTTCTGAGCCAGGCAACAAATAGCAGGACAAACTGATATACAGTGGCCATTCTTAAAGGATATATTCCCATGGGCTCTAAAAATAGCAATAGTTATGATAAAAGGACAGACAATTCATGTAAGGTCACAGAGGAGGAAGTGATTAAATGTGCTTCGTAAAAGTACAAGGAAGGAAGGAACTGCACTGAATTAACCTGGTGAAAGATGATGGCAAAGGCATGCCATTCAGATGGCATAACATGTATGCCGTTGAGGTGTGAAGGTGTCCAATGGGGCAAGGGAAGACTGAAAAGATTCATGAAAGATGATCTGATGATTCATGAGCAGGCTTTTGATGAAAGACTCTCTGGTAGTAATGTGGTGACTGCAGCAGAAGCAGGAGATTGTTGAAGAAGGTCAGATAAGAGACAGGTCCTGAAGAGGACCAAAGGCACTATAGGTACAGAGAAGATTTGGGTCCACAGTGCTCACCATTCCCTCCATCTGGAAAGCCCTTCCCCTTTCCCCCACTGACCAAGCTCATACTCTTCCTACAATTATTACTCAAAGACCACCTCCTTCAGGAAGCCTTCCTTGACCACATGGGCTGAGTAAGGGAGCCGTCATCTGGTCACCTGTTGCCTCTAGGCTAGCTATGTCACAGTACTTCTTCCACTACATGCTAAATGTTAGATGATTTGAGCTCATTTTCTCACAGGAACATCTGCTACAGTGTCTGATAGAGCACAGGTAGAGATTGACTCAGATAGGAGACTCAGGAATAGGTGAAGCTGAATTTAAGAAGGAGAAAGAAAAAGAACGTGGGTTGAGAGCCATGGGGAGAAGGGATTCTCCAAGTGGAAATAGTATAAGGAAAGCAAGGATGTGGAAAAGCACAAGCTCAGTGAAGCAGGATTTTGAGTTTAGTTTAATCATGAGGTGAGTGAGAGTGATGAACTGAAGGCCATTTGAAGAAACATATTGAGGTCTTATTGTTTGGAACTTTTAATTCTTGATTAGGAATCCAGATATTTATTCTCAAACAAATAGGCAGCCTAAGATTTTGTTTAGAACATAAATGACACAGAGCTGGGCTTCTAAAATTCCTCTGGTGGTGATGGCTAGGATGGACTGCAGAAATGACTCCCTGTACTAGGGAATCTGGTTGGGCAACTGGAGAAAACTCTTGAGAGTCCCTTGGACTGCAAGGAGATCCAACCAGTCCATTCTGAAGGAGATCAGCCCTGGGTGTTCTTTGGAAGGAATGATGCTAAAGCTGAAACTCTAGTACTTCGGTCACCTCATGCGAAGAGATGACTCATTGGAAAAGACTCTGATGCTGGGAGGGATTGGGGGCAGGAGAAGAAGGGAATGACAGAGGATGAGATGGCTGGATGGCATCACTGACTCGATGGACATGAGTTTGTGTGAGCTCCGGGAGTTGGTGTTGGACAGCGAGGCCTGGCGTGCTGCAATTCATGGGGTCGCAGAGTCAGATACTACTGAGTGACTGAACTGAACTGAACTGAACTGAATACTATTAGGGTGAGCTTCCCAGGTGGCTCAGTGGTAAAGAATCTGCCTGCTAGTGCAGGAGAGGCAGGTTTGATTCCTGAGTCAGAAAGAGCCCCTGGAGAAGGAAATGGCAACCCACTCTAGTATTCTTGCCTGGAGCTTTCCATGGACAGGGGAATCTGGTGGGCTACAGTCTGTGGGGTCACAAAGAGTTGGACATGACTGAGTGTACACACAAACACACAAAGCATTAAGAGATGTTTTACTCATTTGAGGTGTTGGGAGGGAAAACTTAAACTTACTACAAGGTGTATCAAACTCACTTAGTACAAATAAACAGTATGCATAGAGGACTGAGAAGGATAAAGTACATCTCAGAGATTTAAGCTAGAGAGTTGACTAGAGAGTCTTGTAATCTGCCAGTGAAAGGCAAATAAAGTCTGCTTTTTTCAAATATAGTGCCAACTGTATGCATTCATGGCTTTGTGGTGATGTAGTGGAAAGTGTGGTCTCTGAAATGCAGGTAAAGTGATGAAACTGGACTATGTGAAACACAAAAAGTGCAGAAATAGTCAACTCCTTGATTCTCTGCTTCTCTCCCCAGGCATTCTCTGCTCATAATATAATTATAGGAAGGAGTAAAGGAATCTCTACCTCCAAGGTCAATAAAACTTTAACATATTTTTTAAATGCTCACTTAGGTTAAGTCGGAAAGCCTACAATGGGTAATGGCAAATTGGGATAGCAATTATTCTCATCTGACACTTTTGCGATTATAATTAAGCAATAAGGCACAAGCCAAGGGTGTGTTACTTCAAGATAACACACTTCTTGGAAAGTGCTGTGAGGCATAAGGGGCAAATTCGAGCCTCCAATGATCTGGGAAATGTGTTATCTCTCCGTAGCACAGCTCTTGGGGTCCTTTAGTGCCATGTACATAGTGTTAGGCGCACCACTAGTACGTGGATTGATTATACCATGTAAAACATATGTTTAAACCATGTCTGCTCTTGTGAGCTGGCAATGGCTACTGATTCTGAAGCATCAGCCTTGCCGTTATCAACTGATAGGGGGATGGGCTGTGACTTCACCCCTGGGAGCCTTTATCTGAGATGTGTGCCCAGGGAGCTGGGTACCGTCCTCTTATAGTAGTCCTGATCCTGTTCATTTCAGTTGAGCTGTTTTCATGGTTTATTCCATTTGGCACTTCATATTTATGTAAATGAATGAAGCAAGGTAATTCAAAACTGAATTTTTAAAGTGGAACTTTTTTTCTCTTTTCCCCCTTCTGTATTATTTGGTCCGGTTTTCATAAGGTGGCTGCCAGGTACTGGGTTGGCATTTGATTGACAGAAAGTGATTTCTAGTTCAGCTCCCATCAAACACCTCAGCACTTCATCCTGGAAGATGTTTTGGTAGTTCAAGAGACCGTGTTGGACAAAGAATCCTTTAAAGCTGGCTCTTTCTTTCTCCTACTGAGTAACCACAGTGAGACACAACAGGGGAAAAGAAAAACCCATCTTTAATCTGTGCTGCCGAGGGAAATGAAAGAGAGTGAATTAAAACCGATAGTAGCCTCTTATGCTCATTGGAGAGCCTTTTTTCTGCTCCATTTGATATAACAAATAAGCTCATCAAAGGAAGTCAAGCACAGGTCCAGACCTGCGGCTCCTTGACCTCGGCTTCCTCCCTGCGTGGGCGGCCTCCCCTGGAATTTCTTGTGATGTCACATCACAAAGCCACATGAAGTGCTCACACCCTCGGATCAGCGAGGACATTTTATTTTTAGGTTTCTTTTCTGTGACTCTAGTAAAATAACACGAAGCTCTTTTATAGCTCTATCTAAGGGTTTTGAGAAATCTGCCACATTTCAAAGCATGAAAGGGGTGATAACAAAAAATTTCTGTCCTGACTGCTTCTAGCAATGGGGTCTTCTTAAGAATGTCTGCAGGCTTCCAGTGGCAAGATGTCCGCTTGTGTTCACTGCTGGAAGCTATAGAGAATTTCACCTCACCCAGTCGACAACTACCTCCAAAGGTAGTATATAAAACATTTTTCACAATAGGCCAATTCCCATATCAAATTATATATCTTATAATTTGGGATTCTTATAGCACCTAAGAAGATGTAAAGAAAATCACCCTTCTTCACATGCTCCTTAAGATTAACATTCTTTACTGAACGCTGGCAAAATAGTTTAAATATCTAGAAATGGTAATCACATAACTGTGGCTCAGTGGTGAAGAATCTGCGGGCCAATGCAGGACACTTAAGAGAGGCAGGTTAGATCCCTGGGTCAGGAAGATCCCCTGGAGGAGGGCTTGGCAACCAACTCTGGTTTTCTTGCCTGGAGAATCCCACGGACAGCAGAGCCTTGTGGGCTATAATCCATAGGGTCACAAAGAGTCGGACACAACTGAAGTGACTTAGCATGCAATCACATAACTATCAAAATCATCATTAATATTATCACTAACAAATGGTCCCTATAATAATGCAAACATGTTTTCATCTAAACTTTCTCATCCTTTGCTTTTTTCATACTATCTACATTTTACTTATCTGGAAAAATATGCTTTGATTTTCAGTCAGACTGGCCAAAATTATATATTTAGAAATCAGAGATACAAATTGTAAGATAAAAAAGTGATACTGGGAGCTAAGTGGATTTAATCATATATTCATTCATTTAATTCATTGTAATTGTGTGTCTACTATTAGGCACTCTTCTAGACTCTAAGAGTGCAGTGATAATTTTCCAAATGAATCATTTAGATTTTTACTTAAAACATTCTAATAAATGACTTTTAAATATTTAAAGTTATTCAAAAATTTTAAAGTACATTTAAAAGACATGACATACCATTTCAGCTTTATGAAGGTATGATTGATAGATAAAATTATAGTATGTATAAAGTGTACAATGTGAGAATTTCATATATGTTTACATTCATCTATGTTTACTCCCACAATCAAGTTTTTTTTTTAACACAACTTGCAATATATCTTTATTGAGTGGCTACTATATCCTAGGTTTTGGACTAGAAATTTCAGAAAGTGATGATAATTAGTATATCCCAGAATCAGAGAATCCAACAGGATGAATAAAGCAGTTAACCAATACGCATAATACAAGGGAAAATATGTTTTGCAATGAAAATAACAATTGGTGCTAGGAGATTTTTGGGAGATCATGTGAGCCTTAAAATCATAACATGGAAGGCTTTGGACAATGAAGACAGAAGGAAGAGCCTGGTAAAGGCTTGGAATGAGGCAAACCATGAGGGAAATTATTTTTATGGAAGTAATCTGGTTTGTCTGAAGCACAGGATGTGTAGAGAGGGTCCCATGAAGAGACGACAGAACACCCAGGTTAAATAGTAGTTGTTATGTTATTAGCAAATGGCCAGTAACAGAAGCTTCCTGAGAAATGCAATTGGATTGTGGGAGCAGTGAAGTCCTCATGGGCAGTACCACTCATCTGCTCCTGATTATAAGTAGCCACATCCTCTCTGACTCTGTTTGGAAGGCTATATGCATCACTTCCAGCATCCCTGGCAGTTCAGCTGGGAAAGAATCCACCTGCAAAGCAGCAGACCTCAGTTTGATTTCTGGGCTGGGCACATCCCCTGGAGAAGGGATAAGCTACCCACTCCAGTATTCTTGGGCTTCCCAGGTTGCTCAGACAGTAAAGAATCTGCCTGCAATGCAGGAGACCTGGGTTTGACCCTGGGGTTGGGAAGATCCCCTGGAGGAGGGCATAGCAACCCCCTCCAGTAGCCCTTCCTGGAGAATCTCATGGACAGAGGTGCCTGGCCACAGTCCATGGGGTTGCAAAGAGTCGGACACACCTGAGCAACAAAGCACAGCATATGCATCACTTCTTCAAGGAGAAAAAGCAACACGAGAGAAAGGGGATGAGGAACTCCGTGCAGAGACAAAAAGAATGTCTACCTGTGGGGTGAGTGATGGATGAGTGTAAAAGAGAGATGAGAAATCTTGAGAAATCATCTCAAGAGAGATGAAAATGATGAGTGAGAAAAAGCTCCTGAATTTAGCAAAATCTCAGTGGTCAACAGAAGATAAGTCAGTAAGGTCAATTAAGGTCAATAAGGTCGATAAGGTTATTGAGTCAATTAACTCAATAAGGTCAATGATAAGACTCCCTTCCTGAAATACCCCCTTTTCATATTTTAATATTTTATGTTGGGATTACTTTAGTGAAGTTACACATTTAAGTTATGTCACTTTGTCCCTCAACCTTAAATACTTGGCACTGAACTTCAATTTTCAGACCCACCATTCTTCAGACTACTGAATTATCTTTTGTTTGTTATCAAACAAGAGAGGGAAGGGAACTGGCATCTTAATTTTTTTTTTTTTTGCAGTAACCTTTTTTGTTTGTCTCTTGGATAATTGTGTGGAGTACTAATCTTTTACCTTAGTGTTACTTTTCATTGACTCTTTTGCAGCATCTCTAATGATTGTCATCTGTGCCAAAGAGGAAAACAAAAGCTCTTCTCTATCACGATGCAACTCTACAAAAATAGGCCCACAGATGTCAGCTAAAATAATGACACTAGAAGTGAGTCTTTAGTATGTTCATACACATGTGGCTTTTCCCTTTCAAAGAGAAGCATTGCAACTCTCTTAAACATTATGTTCTGCTCTATACATTAAACCCAGGTTGAGCTGTTTTACTGACAAAATTGTACAAATCAGGCAAAACAGATTTTCAAAGTGGCATTTTGAGAAAGCTGAACTCACCATGTTTAATAGATCAGGGCACTGGGGCCATAATTCTTATGTTTAAGGATAAAGGCTACTCTGCAGTACAATTGTTCCTTAATTCGTGCCTGAAATGCTTTGTAAAACACAAGGTCATTTAAAATTAAGGATAAGGCATTTTTTCCATCATTTCCATGTCATCATATGCAATTCTTGATCACAAGGTAGTTTGCCTTGAAGCTGCAAATCCTCCAAATTATGGGGTTGGTTTCCAGCCTGCTGAGAAGGAAATTAGATATAGAACTTCTGTCTCCTGTTAATGTTAATGGGAGTTGCATGCCTAATTCCCTTAGAAGCCCAGAACAAATGTATGCTTATGAGTCAGCATTACTGGGTTTTCTGGGTCTTTACCCTTTAAAAGTGTCATTAGTCTGAGTAATAGCCAATCCCTTAGCTGACTCCAAACCAAGCCCCAGCTACTGGAGTTGGAAACTCTGGGATTTCAGCTCTTACAAATAGCCTGAACTATCCTCAGATCTGAATGCTCCCATATGTTACTCTCTTTTATACACTGGGCCAAAATTAAAATTCCCAAGCTGTTTAATATTTATGTTTCTACTTTATATTTTTATATTGAAGGTGTAATACTCATTAGGCATTGAACTAACTTTTAGAATTCATTTAAAAATATTAACCTTTATTTAAATCCTGCTGCTGCTGCTACTGCATCACTTTAGTCATGTCTGACTTTGTGTGACCCCACAGACGGCAGCCCACCAGGCTCCTCTGTCCCTGGGGTTCTCCAGGCAAGAATACTGGAGTGGGTTGCCATTTCCTTCTTCAGTGCATGAAAGTGAAAAATGAAAGTGAAGGCGCTCAGTAGTGCCCTACTCTTCATGACTCCATGGACTGCAGCCCACCAGGCTCCTCCGTCCATGGGATTTTCCAGGCAAGAGTACTGGAGTGGGGTGGAAATATTAACTTTTCAATGTGTTTTCTCTAATTACATTATTCTAATAGAAGTATTATTCCAGCCAGGCAAAATTATCTGAAACAACTCTATGTTCTCATCCCTGAAGTATTTGCTCCTGGTGTTATTATATGATATTCATTGCTGAGTACTTAATTATATTACTGTAGGGCTTTATCTAACAAATAGAGAAAAGACATATTTTTAGAAGTAAGATAATGTTGTATACAAGATTTTCAAAATCAACAATAACTTAAAAAACACCTACCTTTTTCTCTTTAAAGATCTAGTTTGTATCTTTATTTATTTAAAAATATGTTTTAAAAGAAAGGCAAATAACATTAGAAAAGATTGTTTTTATTGGGCTTCTCTGCTAGCTCAGATGATAAAGAACCTGCCTGCAATGTATGAGACATGGGTTCAGTCCCTGGGTTAGGAAGATCCCCTGGAAGAAGCTGGGCAATACACTCCAGTATTCTTGCCTGTGGAATCCCCATGGACAGAGGAGCCTGATGGGCTACAGTCCATGGGGTCTCAAAGAATTGGACACGACTGAGTGACTGAGCATGCACACATTATTTTTATCCCCATGAGCCAGCCCTTCTCTGTAACTTTGTTACTCAGTGTGGCCTCACCTGGAAGTTGTGAGAAGTGCAGAACCTCATTCCTGTCTGTCTCCTTCTAAACATCCAGATGATCAAATTCCACATCTGATTTTTATGTACATAGAGTTTGATAGTGTGCTTGTGTGTTCAGTCGTGTCTGATTCTTTGCCACCCTACGGACTATAGCCCGCCAGGCTCCTCTGTCCATGGGATTCTCCAGGCAAGAATACTGGAGTGAGCTTGCCTTCCTCCAGTGGATTTTCCCAACCCAGGGATCGAATCTTGTCTCCCGTGTCTCCTGCGTTAGCAGGTGGATTCTTTTACCACTGATTCACCTGGGAAGCCCAGAGTCTGATAAACACTTCTCTATAACATTAAAACTAATTCTAAGTAGTCAGAATTAAGCCACTTTTGATGCCAGGATTTTCCTATATATTCCATTTTATGTGGAAATTTGTCATGATTTCTTAAGACACAGAAGTGTACTTTTACCAATAAGTATATGCGTTTTCTCCTTACAACATAGAAAGGCCTCCTATGAAGCATTTGAGGCTTTCAGATCAGATCAGATCAGTCGCTCAGTCGTGTCCGACTCTTTGCGACCCCATGAACCATAGCACGCCAGGCCTCCCTGTCCATCACCAGCTCCCGGAGGTCACTCAGACTCACACCCATCAAGTCAGTGATGCCATCCAGCCATCTCATCCTCTGTCGTCCCCTTCTCCTCCTGCCCTCAATCCCTCCCAGCATCAGAGTCTTCTCCAATGAGTCGAGTCTTCTCCAATGAGTCTACTCTTCGCATGAGGTGGCCAAAATACTGGAGTTTCAGCTTTAGCATCATTCCTTCCAAAGAAATTCCAGGATTGATCTTCAGAATGGACTGGTTGGATCTCCTTGCAGTCCAAGGGACTCTCAAGAGTCTTCTCCAACACCACAGTTCAAAAGCATCAATTCTTCAGCACTCAGCCTTCTTCACAGTCCAGCTCTCACATCCATACATGACCACAGGAAAGACCATAGCCCTGACTAGGCGAACCTTTGTTGGTAATGTCTCTGCTTTTGAATATGCTATCTAGGTTGGTCATAACTTTCCTTCCAAGGAGTAAGCGTCTTGTAATTTCATGGCTGCACTCACCATCTGCAGTGATTTTGGAGCCCAGAAAAATAAAGTCTGACACTGTTTCCACTGTTTCTCCATCTATTTCCCATGTAGTGATGGGACCAGATGCCATGATCTTCGTTTTCTGAATGTTGAGCTTTAAGCCAACCTTTTCACTCTCCACTTTCACTTTCATCAAGAGGCTTTTTAGCCCCTCTTTACTTTCTGCCATAAGAGTGGTGTCATCTGCATATCTGAGGTTATTGATATTTCTCCCAGCAATCTTGATTCCAACTTGTGTTTCTTCCAGTCCAGCATTTCTCATGATGTACTCTGCATATAAGTTAAATAAACATGGTGACAATATGCAGCCTTGACGTACTCCTTTTCCTATTTGGAACCAGTCTGTTGTCCCCAACAGAGCATATTCTGAAAACATTGTAAACAGGCACAGTTGTCCCACTAGACAATAATTTATTTACTATTGTTGTTCTTGTTGCTGTTCAGTCGCTCAGTTGTGTCTGACTCTATATGACCCTATGGACTACAGCACACCAGGACTGCCTGTCCCTCACAATCTCCCAGAGTTTGCCCAAGTTCATGTCCTTTGCATTGGTTATGCCATCCAGCCATCTCATCCTCTGGCATTCTGCCTTCTTTATGTCCAGTTCTCACAACCATATGTGACCACTGGGAAGACCAGAGCCTTGACTATACGGACCTTTGTTGGCAAAATAATGTCTCTGCTTTTCAACATACTGTCTAGATTTGTCATAGCTTTCCTGCCAATCTTCTTCTGATTTTATGGCTGCAGTCACCATCCACAGTGATTTTAGAGCCCAAGAAGAGGAAATCTGTCACTCTGTCCACATTTTCGCCTTCTATTTGCCATGAAGTAATGGGGGCTTCCCTAGTGGCTCAGACGGTAAAGCGTCTGCCTGCAATGCAGGAGAAAGTGAAAGTGAAAGTGAAGTTGCTCAGTCGTGTAGGACTCTTTGCGACCCCATGGACTGTAGCCCACCAGGTTCCTCCGTCCATGGGATTCTCCAAGCAAGAATACTGGAGTGGGTTGCCATTTCCTTCTCCAGGGGATCAATGCAGGAGACCCAGGTTCAATCCCTGGGTTGGGAAGATCCCCTGGAGAAGGAAATGGCAGCCCACTCCAGTATTCTTGCCTGGAAAATCTCATGGACCATGGAGCCTGGTAGGCTACCTAGTCCATGGGGTCGCAAAGAGTCGGACACGACTGCGTAACTTCACTTCACAATGCGGCTGGATGCCATGATCTTAGTTTTTTTAATATTTAATTTTAAGCTGGCTTTTTTCACTCTCCTCCTTCACCCTCATCAAGAGGCTCTTTAGTTCCTCTCCGTTTTCTACCTTTAGAGTGGTATCATCCACATATATTAGTTTGTTGATATTTCTCCTACCTATCCAACTTGTAACTCGTCCAGCCTGACATTCCTCATGATGTGCTCAGCAGATAGGTTAAACAAACAGGGTAATGGCAGACAGCCCTGTCATGCTCCTTTCTCAATCTTGAACCAATCAGTTGTTCCATACAGGGTTCTACTGTTGCTTCTTGACCCATATACAGGTTTCTCAGGAGACAGTTAAGATGGTCTGGTATTCCCATCTCTTCAAGAGCTTTCCACAGTTTGTTATGCTCCACACAGTCAAAGGTTTTAGCATAGTTGATGAAACAGAGGTAGATGTTCTTTTGGAATTGTCTAGGTTTCTCTGTGATCCAGTGAATGTTAGCGTTTTGTTCTCTGGTTCTTCTTCCTTTTCTAAACCCAGCTTGAACATCTGGAAGTTCCTGGCTCATGTAATGCTGAAGCCTAGCGTGCAAGATTTTAAGCATGACCTGACTAGCACGGGTTGTTATTGTTGTTCAGTTGCTCAGTCTTGTCCAACTCTTTGTGATCCCATGGACTGCAGTACGCCAGGCTTCCCTGTCCTCACCATCTCCCGGAACATGCTCAAACTCATATCCATTGAGTGAAATTGTCCAATGGTTAGCACATTCTTTGGTACTACCCTTCTTGGGAATTGGGATGAGATTGATCTTTTCCAGTCTTGTGACCAGTGCTGGGTCTTCCAGATTTGCAGACATATTGAATGTGACACCCTGATAGCATCATCCTTCAGGATTTTGAATAGTTCTACTGGAATTCCATTATTTACTATAGTGGCTCTCAAAGTGCAGATGCATAAGAAAAACTGTGGATTATAAAATATATGCAGTCTTGGTCCCCATGCTCAGATATTTCTGTTATATTAGTCCAGATTGACATCCAGGAATCTGTATTTTTTAAATTACCCCAGGTGATGTGAGATTTTCTGAGAACATTTTGAGAAAAATGATCTAATGCCTAACTTATATGCCCATTGTGTTCTTTTCATTCCAGAGCTGTGTGGCATAGTCCAAAGGTACTATAATTTTGCATTTTGTATTTCAGGTGAAAAAAAATAGTGGGAAAATAGGAAAATACCACTGGGTTTTAAAATTTTTCACTTGCCTGTTCAGAAAAATATCAAAATCACCACTTATGTGACTAGGAGTAATTGTAAAATACTATTTCAAAAAGATATAGCCAAATAGTAATCAATATTTAGAAATAGCTGGTTGCTAAATATAGACATTAACTTAGCCATTTTATTTTGAATACTAAAGAAAATTATTAGGCTTTTTAAAAAAAGTGTGACATCAAAGAAAGGATTAAAGTTAATGTTATATTTCAATATTTGAACTGGAATAAATAATAGCTCAATCAAAACACTATTTGGTCAACCTGTCTATACCTGAAGTTTTTTCTGACTTCTCAAAGTTGCATATTTTAAAAGCCTATTCATTTGAAAATATGTATTGGAAGTATAGAAACAAGTATATTGCTCAGGGCAAGTCTATGGATAGATGAAAGCAGAGAGATGAAGAAGTAGCTACAAATGAATTTGGAAAGAAGCAAATAGAGAAATGGAACGAAAACAAAGGAACAAACCTATTTGAAATTAAATTAGATTTCGGCCAAAAAAACACAAAAATAGTTACCCTTCCCATATGTTTGGGAAACTTAAAATGTATCCTCTTAGCTAAACTTTGAGGTAAAGAGAAAATAAGATGGAAGATAATGTACATTTCCTACAAAATGTCAGTGAATATACTAGTTGTCATAGCCTGTGGGATAACATATAGGTTTAAAGTGCAAAAAGATGACTAAAAATACATATTCTAAGAGTTAAATGCAAGAGCCTAGAAATAAGTATAACAAATTAAACTTAACAGAAAAAGAAATAAATTTAAGAATGAAATAGATACTAAAAGTAACTTATTTATAGGTATTCCCACTAAATATTGATATATTAAGTAATGATATGTAGATATTAGGGCTTCCCAGGTGGTGCTAGTGGTAAAGAACCCACATGCCAATGCAGGAGACTTAAGAGACCTGGGTGCAATCCGTGGGTGGAGAAAATCCTCTGGAGGAAGGCATGGTAACCCACTCTAGTATTCTTGCTTAGAGAATCCCATGGACAGAGAAGCCTGGCAGGCAACTGTCCTGAAGTGACTGAAGTGACTGAGCATCGACACACATGTAGATATTAATTTGATTTACAAGACATAATAAGTGAAGAAAAATGACAGTTTATTCAGTTACTTAAAAAGAAGAAAATAAAAGTACCCAGGTATACAAATATCCCCTCCCTTTTGAACCTCTCTCCTATGGCTAATTCAAGTTGAGGTCTGGCAGAAAACAACAAAATTCTGTAAAGCAATTATTCTTCAATAAATAAATAAAAATAAAAGTACCCAGGACAATATCATATCCCAGAAGTCAAGGAAAGTGACTGTGTCAGTTGGTAAAGAATCCACCTGCAATGCAGGAGACCAGGGTTAGATTCCTGGGTCAGGAAGATTCATTGTAGAAGGGGTAGGCTACCCACTCTAGTATCCTTGGGCTTCCCTTGTGACTCAGCTGGTCAAGAATCCGCATGCATTGTGGGAGACATAGGTTCAATCCTTGGGTTGGGAAGATCCCCTGGAGAAGGGAAAGGCTACCCACTTCCAGTATTCCAGCCTGGAGAATTCCAAGGACTGTATAGTCCATGGGGTTGCAAAGTGCCAGACACAACTGAGTGACTTTCACTTTCATTTTAAGAAAAAATAGTTGAGTGCTTCCCAGATAGAAGTAAATTAAGGCTTAAGGAGTTTGCACTTGATTGTGAGACAAGAAAATCAGGTGGATTTTGAGACAATGATTTTAGGGAATTTTCTTTCTGTCTTTTTTTTTTGGCAGCACTACATGGCATGAGGAAGCTTAATAACACCACCAGGGTTCAAACCCATGCCCCCTACAATGGAAGCAGTCTTAACCACTGGACCACCAGGGAACTTCCTTAGGGAATTTGGAGTGTTGCAGGTAAGAATAAGGATGCTGTGACTTGAGAATAAATAATATGTCAAGAATTAAAAACAGTAAGATAGAGTAGTCAATACATTTTGCTGAAAAGGGGAAGGGAAAGTGACAGGGGCCCTAGCGAGGAAAAGCAAGCGTTTTCATGTTTTGCAGTGAGGTTTGAAGATGTGGGGGGAAAAATAGTTGATGGGACAAGATCATGGAGCACCTAAAAGAAAGGAGAATGAGCTGTAGAGACTTCATTGCAACTGGAACAAAACACAAAATCACAAGCACAGATGTAAGTAAGGTTTTAAGTTTGAGAGTTCTTTTCTGATGTCTTTATCTTTGTTTTGAAGCAGAAAACAAAGTTATATGTGGGAAGAGAGATGCTGATGAAGTTGGAGTTTCAAGAAAACAGGGGAAGTTGGATTATTCACGCTGGAAAATGAGAATGTATGCACATCAGAGAAACATCATAGAATAGCCAGACACTGTTGAGTTTGCATACCATCAAGCTTATTATGACCTTAATTCTGAACAACTATAAAAAAAAATTCCTCCTCATCTCTATCCAGCAAGCTAGGTGAGGTTGAATTTATTAAGGGTTGAGATTTTCTAGGCAGGTTGACAGGAAGACGATAGATGAAGGAAGTCATGGGCATTGAAGAAAGAATAGCTGAAGTTGTGAAACATGGAGATTCAAGCTGAATGAAGAAAGAAGGGGCTCACAAAAGGGATGAATACATGGAGGGAGGTGGTAAAAGCCAGGAGAGCAAATTAGAGGCTGGGATGTCAAATGGATCAACCTTCTGGACAGTAAATAATTCATGATGACTGCAGGATTTGGGGTGAAGAAATCTGGGAGCAAAGTGTAGAGAAGTTGATGTCTAAGGGGGCCTGACGAGAGTCTACTAAAAGGAAGTAAAGGGCTTATATACAATATGTGGAGGGATACAGAGCTGTCCATCTTAGTACAAATAGAGGCATGTGCTGATGTCACTTTCACCCCAAGGGAAGAGGCAGCTAGAGAACAAGCAGTCTGTATTTGAGAATGTGAAGTTGTATCCTCAGTGGAGAGCCAGGTTTTGTTTGGGGCCAGTTGGTAGATGGAATGTTCTGAGAAGAGGGTGAGGAAATGGGTAGTGTGTTAACTAGAGAATGGAAAGATTTAGAAGAGATGGGGTGAGATCAGATAGTGTGTTCAGTTCAAAGGAAAGAGCAGAAGGTGAGGACGAGTTAGAAACAGATGACTTGGGGAGGATTTCAATGAAGAGTGAACAAAGGCTCTAGAGATAGGAGGCCTGGAGGGTTAAGTAGTCTATAATGCTTGCCAACGAACTAGACTGGTGGAAGTCAGGGATTTGGGAAAGAGGAGAGTTTTGAGGTATGAACTTATATTACATAGCACATAGCTGCTTATGTTTTTCGGTGACATCCTAATGCCTGGATGTGAGAAATTTTCTGGATTGATTCCGGCCTCTGACAATCAATTATTTCTGATAAATGCTTTAATTATCTTTCCTGTTATGAATTGCACTTTTCTGTAGATAAGCCATCTAGAATTAAAAAAAGAGAAAAAAACTTATGTAGGATGAAATATTGAGAAAGCAGTAAGGTAACAGAAGGACTAGGGAGAAAGGTAAAACCACAGAGGACTTCTGTGCTCGCCTCTGGGTCTGGCCTGAATATTGTGGAGGATTTTGCTCTTTGGGGGATGAGCAGCACTCAGGGTCAGAGGGGAGACCATGGGAATAATAACTTAAATAAATAATAGTAGCTGTGTTGGTAAGATGAGCTTCAGTATGTGTGTGTGTGTGCACACATGTGTGTGTGTGCATGTGTACTGGTTGGTGATTTCTTAGAGGCTGATATATCAGGAGACACTAAAAATACAACTATGGAAAATGATCTTGGGAGAAAAAACATTTAACTTTAGAAGATATAATCTTACTATATCTCATACTTCCTGTTACTTCATATATATCGATAACATGGCCCTCTCAGTTTGTCACTCAAGTCATGTTTCTTCTTGCCCCAGGTCCTTCGCACACACCATTCTCTTCAGCAAAAACACTTCTGTGTCTCATTATCTTGGACAACATCATCACCTCAGCTAAAATGGTGCTTTCAAGTTAGTTTCCCTCTTACTTTCTCTCGTAGTTCTGTGTGTGTACTTTTTCTCTATAGAACACTCAGTCATTATTTGCCTTAGTCATACACTCAACATTCTTTTCATTCATTTTTCTCTAAGCCCTAAAAGAGCAGGAAACAGGAAGTGTTTTTCTTTTCACTTCAAAATTTCTAGAACTTGGGAGAGTCCCTTGCACAAAGCAGGTGCTTTGAATGGCTGATTTAATGGATCAGCACAAAAATGACAAGTGTCTTACAATATGTAATTATGAAAACTTACCACCATGAAAACCTCATATAAATCCATTTTGAATTGCTTATTACTATACAAGAAAGGCTATGGTCTTTCCTGTGGTCATGTATGGATGTGAGAGCTGGACTGTGAAGAAGGCTGAACGCCAAAGAATTGATGCTTTTGAACTGTGATGTTGGAGAAGACTCTTGAGAGTCCCTTGAACTGCAAGGAGATCCAACCAGTCCATTCTGAAGGAGATCAGCCCTGGGATTTCTTTGGAAGGAATGATGCTAAAGCTGAAACTCCAGTATTTTGGCCACCTCATGCGAAGAGTTGACTCATTGGAGAAGACTCTGATGCTGGGAGGGATTGAGGGCAGGAGGAGAAGGGGACGACAGAGGATGAGATGGCTGGATGGCATCACTGACTCGATGGATGTGAGTCTGATTGACCTCCGGGAGTTGGTGATGGACAGGGAGGCCTGGCATGCTGCGATTCATGAGGTCGCAAAGAGTCGGACATGACTGAGTGACTGATCTGATCTGATCTGATCTGATACAAGAATATTGGAAATAAAAGCAAAAATAAACAAATGGGACCTAATTAAACTTAAAAGCTTCTGTACAACAAAAGAAACTATAAGCAAAGTGAAAAGACAGCCTTCAGAATGGGAGAAAATAATAGCAAATGAAGCAACTGAAAAACAACTAATCTCAAAAATATACATGCAACTCCTGCAGCTCAATTCCAGAAAAATAAATGACCCAATCAAAAAATGGGCCAAAGAACTAAATAGACATTTCTCCAAAGAAGACATACAGATGGCTAACAGACACATGAAAAGATGCTCAACATCACTCATTATCAGATCAGATCAGATCAGTCGCTTAGTCGTGTCCGACTCTTTGCGACCCCATGAACTGCAGCACGCCAGGCCTCCCTGTCCATCACCAACTCCCGGAGGTCACTCAGACTCACATCCATCGAGTCAGTGATGCCATCCAGCCATCTCATCCTCTGTCGTCCCCTTCTCCTCCTGCCCCCAATCCCTCCCAGCATCAGAGTCTTCTCCAATGAGTCAACTCTTCGCATGAGGTGGCCAAAATACTGGAGTTTCAGCTTTAGCATCATTCCTTCCAAAGAAATCCCAGGGCTGATCTCCTTCAGAATGGACTGGTTGGATTTCCTTGCAGTCCAAGGGACTCTCAAGAGTCTTCTCCAACACCACAGTTCAAAAGCATCAATTCTTCGGCGCTCAGCCTTCTTCACGGACCAGCTCTCACATCCATACATGACCACAGGAAAGACCATAGCCTTGACTAGACGAACCTTTGTTGGCAAAGTGATGTCTCTCCTTTTGAATATGCTATCTAGGTTGGTCATAACTTTCCTTCATCAAAACCACTATGACGTACCATTTCACGCCAGTCAGAATGGCTGCGATCCAAAAGTGTACAAGCAATAAATGCTGGAGAGGGTGTGGAGAAAATGGAACTCTCTTACACTGTTGGTGGGAATGCAAACTAGTACAGCCACTATGGAGAACAGTGTAGAGATTCCTTAAAAAACTGGAAATAGAACTGCCATAGGACCCAGCAATCCCACTGCTGGGCATACACACCAAGGAAACCAGAATTGAAAGAGACACGTGTACCCCAATGTTCATCGCAGCACTGTTTATAATAGCCAGGACATGGAAGCAACCTAGATGTCCATCAGGAGATGAATAGATAAGGAAGCTGTGGTACATATACACAATGGAGTATTACTCAGCCATTAAAAAGAACACATTTGAATCAGTTCTAATGAGGTAGGTGAAACTGGAGCCTATTATACAGAGTGAAGTAAGCCAGAAAGAAAAACACCAATGCAATATACTGCTGGGAGGGATTGAGGGCAGGAGGAGAAGGGGATGACAGAGGATGAGATGGCTGGATGGCATCACTGACTCGATGGGTAAGAGTCTGGGTGACCTCCGGGAGCTGGTGATGGACAGGGAGGCCTGGCGTGCTGTGGTTCATGGGGTCGCAAAGAGTCGGACACGACTGAGCGACTGATCTGATCTGATCTGATCTGAACGCATATATATGGAATTTAGAAAGATGGTAATGATAATCCTGTATGTGAGACAGCAAAAGAGACACAGATGTATAGAACAGTCTTTTGGACTCTGTGGGAGAGGAAGAGGGGGTGATTTGGGAGAATGGCATTGAAACATGTATAATATCATATAAAAAACAAATCGCCAGTCCAGGTTCGATGCAGGATACAGGATGCTCAGGGCTGGTGCACTGGGATGACCCAGAGGGATGGTACTGGGAGGGAGGTGGGAGGGGGGTTCAGGATGGGGAGCGTGAACACCTGTGGCGGATTCATGTTAATGTATGGTAAAACCAATACAATATTGTAAAGTAATTAGCCTCCAATTAAAATAAATAAATTAAAAATAAATAAATAAAATAAAGATGCACAGATTGACCAGGAAAAAAATAAAGATTGAAAAATGAAAAATTATTTCAGATTAAACACTGTTCCCTCATCAAATTAAGCTAATTTACTGTTTGATAGGACACTAGAATTCCCATTCTCACTGTATAGAATAATATATTAAACTTCTCTGCGAAACTGCAACTTGTGTTTGCATATCATATAATTGAAGGCATGTGTGTCAGTATAACCTCACATCAACAGGGTTTTCTCAAACTCTGTAGAAACAGTGGTTCTTTCCAAGACATAGTGGGTTGGAGAGCATTTTATAGTTAATTTCAAAGACCTCTAGTTCTCAACAGAAGAGAGAAAACTATTGTATAAAATGAAGTTAAATATGTGTCTTAAATAGCTTCTCCTTGATAAATTCAACAAGGGAAGCAGTTCTTGTAAGGTATCTAAATATGAGAAGAAAGTCACATAAAGAAAAAAATCTGTAAAATGTTATGCTTGTATATATCAGAGTTATTTTAATAAAGCCCAATAACTGACAGAGTATATGGTTGTATTTCTTTCAGCTAAAAAAACATTAGAAAAAATGAAAATAAATTTGGAAAGGGCTTGTTTACCTTACCAAAGGGGCAATCACTATAGGAGGCATGTATTTTAGAAAATTAGTTTCAACACAGGGGAGATTTCTTTCCACCCCCCCCCCAAATCAGCAATACACACAACATATAAAAGCTACAGTTTCACAGCAAAAATAAGGAAACATAAGAATAAAGGAAACTAAAATCTGGGTGGGACCTTAAGTGGTTGAATCCATCGATTCCCAACATTGGGTAAAGGACTACAGACAAAAATGAAAAGAACTCTCAGAAAATTTCCCTTCCTCGGTACATAATCAGATACAAAAGGGTTGGAAAAAGTTGGGGATTTTGTTTTTATTTATTTTTTTAAGAAGGAAGTCTTAGGAAAGAGGTCAATTTTATAACCACAACCCACTCCAGTACTCTTGTCTGGAAAATCCCATGGACGGAGGACCCTGTAGGCTGCAGTCCATGGGGTCGCGAAGAGTTGGACACGACTGAGTGACTTCACTTTCACTTTCATGCATTGGAGAAGGAAATGGCAACCCACTCCAGTGTTCTTGCCTGGAGAATCCCAGGGACGGCAGAGCCTGGTGGGCTGCCGTCCATGGGGTCGCACAGATTCGGACACAACTGCAATGCCTTAGCAGCAGCAGCAGTGACTTAGTGGAAGAGGCTATCTCCAAAGTAAGAAGACTGTATTATTGAATGATTAAAAATATTTTAGGAAAAACAAATTTTTTTCTAAAATAAAATTTATTATTTTCTGGTTACAGCTTCATATACAGTTACTGTAAAAGCTATAAAGTTAAGTGAATAAAAAAAGAAATAAAACCCACAGTGATAATTTAATTGCATGTTCAGTTCAGTCCAGTAGCTCAGTCATGTCTGACTCTTTGTGACCCCATGGACTGAAACATGCCAGGCTTTGCTCTCCGTCACAACTCCCGGAGCTTGCTCAAACTCATGTCCATTGAGTTGGTGATGCCATCCAACCATTTCATCCTCTGTCGTCCCCTTCTCCTCACGTCTTTGATCTTTCCCAGCATCAGGGTCTTTTCTAATGAGTCATTTCTTCGCATCAGGTGGCCAAAGTATTGGAGCTTCAGCTTCAGCATCAGTCCTTCCAATGAATATTCAGGACTGATTTCCTTTAGGATGGACTGGTTGGATCTTCTTGCAGTCCAAGGGCCTCTCAAGAGTTTTCTCCAACACCACAGTTCAAAATCATCAATTCATCAGCACTCAATTTTCTTTATACTTCAACTCTCACATCCATACATGCCTACTGGAAAAACCATAGCTGTGACTAGATGGACTTTTGTCAGCAAAGTAATGTCCCTGCTTTTTAATATGCTGTCTAGGTTGATCATAGCTTTTCTTCCAAGGAGGAAGCATCTTTTAATTTAATGGCTGCATTCACCATCTGCAGTGATTTTGGAGCCCCAAAAATAGTCTGTCACTTTTCCCATTGTTTCTCCATCTATTGGGAATGAAGTGATAGGACCAGATGCCATGATCTTCTGTTTTTGAAGGTTGAATTTTAAGCCGGATTTTTCACTGTCCTTTTTCACTTTCATCAAAAGATTTCAGTTCCTCTTCGCTTTCTGCCATAAGGGTGGTGTCATCTGCATATCTGAGGTTATTGATATTTCTCCTGGCAATCTTGTTTCCAGCTTGTGCTTTATCCAGCCTGGTTTTTCACATGATGTACTCCTCAAATAAATTAAATAAGCAAGGTGACAATATACAGCCTTGACATACTCTTTTCCCAATTTGGAACCAGTCCATTGTTCCATGTCCAGTTCTAACTGTTGCGTTTTGATCTGCATACAGATTTCTCAGGATGCAGGTAAGGTTTTCTGTTATTCCCATCTGTTGGACAATTTCCCACAGTTTGTTGTGATCCACACAGTCAAAGGCTTTGACATAGTTGATAAAGCAGAAATAGATATTTTTCTGGCACTCTCTTGCTTTTTCAATGATCCAGTTGATGTTGGAAATTTCATCTCTGGTTCCTCTGCCTTTTCTAAATCCAAGTTGAACATCTGGAACTTCTTGTTTCACGTACTATTGAAGCCGCTCTTGGAGAATCTAGAGCATTATTTTGGTAGCATGTGAGATGAGTGTAATTGTGTAGTAGTTTGAACATTCTTTCTCTTCCAACAACACAAGAGAAGACTCTATACATGGACATCACCAGATGGTCAACACAAAGATCAGATTGATTATATTCTTTGAAGCCAAAGATGGAGAAGCTCTATACAGTCAGCAAAAACAAGACCAGGAGCTGACTGTGGCTCAGACCATGAACTCCTTATTGCCAAATTCAGACTGAAATTGAAGAAAGTAGGGAAAACCACTAGACCATTCAGGTATGACCTAACTTAAATCCCTTATGATTATACAGTAGAAATGAGAAATAGATTTAAGGGCCTAGATCTGATAGATAGAGTGCCTGATGAACTATGGAATGAGGTTCGTGACATTGTACAGGAGACAGGGATCAAGACCATCCCCATGGAAAAGAAATGCAAAAAAAGCAAAATGGCTGTCTGGGGAGGCCTTACAAATAGCTGTGAAAAGAAGAGAAGCAAAAAGCAAAGGAGAAAAGGAAAGATATAAACATCTGAATGCAGAGTTCCAAATAATAGCAAGAAGAGATAAGAAAGCCTTCTTCAACGATCAATGCAAAGAAATAGAGGAAAACAACAGAATGGGAAAGACTAGGGATCTCTTCAAGAAAATCAGAGATACCAAAGGAACATTTCATGCAAAGATGGGCTCGATAAAGGACAGAAATGGTATGGACCTAACAGAAGCAGAAGATATTAAGAAGAGGTGGGAAGAATACACAGAAGAACTGTACAAAAAAGATCTTCACGACCCAGATAATCACGATGGTGTGATCACTGACCTAGAGCCAGATGTCCTGGAATGTGAAGTCAAGTGGGCCTTAGAAAGCATCACTACGAACAAAGCTAGTGGAGGTGATGGAATTCCAGTGGAGCTATTCCAAATCCTGAAAGATGGTGCTGTGAAAGTGCTGCACTCAATATGCCAGCAAATTTGGAAAACTCAGCACTGGCCACAGGACTGGAAAAGGTCAGTTTTCATTCCAATCCCAAAGAAAGGCAATGCCAAAGAGTGCTCAAACTACCGCACAATTGCACTCATCTCACACGCTAGTAAAGTAATGCTTAAAATTCTCCAAGCCAGGCTTCAGCACTATGTGAACTGTGAACTTCCTGATGTTCAAGCTGGTTTTAGAAAAGGCAGAGGAACCAGAGATCAAATTGCCAACATCCGCTGGATCATGGAAAAAGCAAGAGACTTCCAGAAAAACATCTATTTCTGCTTTATTGACTATGCCAAAGCCTTTGACTGTGTAGATCACAATAAACTGTGGAAAATTCTGAAAGAGATGGGAATACCAGACCACCTGATCTGCCTCTTGAGAAATTTGTATGCAGGTCAAGAAGCAACAGTTAGAACTGGTCATGGAACAACAGACTGGTTCCAAATAGGAAAAGGAGTACGTCAAGGCTGTATATTGTCAACCTGTTTATTTAACTTATATGCAGAGTACATCATGAGAAACGCTGGACTGGAAGAAACACAAGCTGGAATCAAGATTGCTGGGAGAAATATCAATAACCTCAGATATGCAGATAACACCACTCTTATGGCAGAAAGTGAAGAGGAACTAAAAAGCCTCTTGATGAAGGTGAAAGTGGAGAGTGACAAAGCTGGCTTTAAAGCTCAACATTCAGAAAACGAAGACCATGGCATCCAATCCCATCACTTCATGGGAAATAGATGGGGAAACAGTGGAAACAGTGTCAGACTTTAGTTTTTTGGGCTCCAAAATCACTGCAGATGGTGACTGCAGCCATGAAATTAAAAGACGCTTACTCCTTGGAAGGAAAGCTATGATCAACCTAGATAGCATATTCAAAAGCAGAGACATTACTTTGCCAACAAAGGTTCGTCTAGTCAAGACTATGGTTTTTCCTGTGGTCATGTATGGATGTGAGAGTTGGACTGTGAAGACGGCTGAGCACTGAAGAATTGATGCTTTTGAACTGTGGTGTTGGAGAAGACTCTAGAGAGTCCCTTGGACTGCAAGGAGATCCAACCAGTCCATTCTGAAGGAGATCAGCCCTGGGATTTGTTTGGAGGGAATGATGCTAAAGCTGAAACTCCAGTACTTTGGCCACCTCATGTGAAGTGTTGACTCATTGGAGAAGACTCTGAAGCTGGGAGGGATTGGGGGCAGGAGGAGAAGGGGACGACAGAGGATGAGATGGCTAGATGGCATCACTGACTTGATAGACGTGAGTCTGAGTGAACTCTGGGTGTTGGTGATGGACAGGGAGGCCTGGTGTGCTGCGATTTATGGAGTCGCAAAGAGTCGGATACGACTGAGCGACTGATCTGATCTGATCTTGAACATTCTTTGGCATTGCCTTTTTTTGGGATTGGACTAATTTACAACTAAAACCAGGATTTGCAATGACAGTCTCCTGAAATTAATATTGTGAATTGTTCAGAAGAGTAAGGCAGTAAGGCAGAAGGCTACACACAACTTTAGGATGACATGGTAACCATGCAGAAAAAAATTACATGACTCAGCACAGGGGTAAATGCTGAGAAATTGTCATCTGACTCCTAGTACAATTTCAGGCAACTACACAAGTAGCTGAAAAAAAACAAGGAAAGGATTAACACCATAATAGAAGTCGAATATATTAAATACAAAGGAGAGCAGAAATAAAGCCAATAGTCTTATTTCTTTCAAAAGTGAGATAAAATACTTAGAATTTAACAACTTTGGCAAGAAACAAAGGAGAAAATTTCAACTGCGTAATATTGTGTTTGATAACACAGTTATCCAGAGGACATTACAAATGATTAAATGAGGTGGAGTAGGCATCTGCTGCTTTTCTTCAGTGTCACCTTTATTTTTCCGGTTTTTCTTTGACAAAATATTCATTGTCCACATTGTATTCAGGAAAGGATAGTTTCCATCACCAGTTCCAGCTCTTGACATGTGATCTAAGGCAATAAAACATTTTAATCTACTCCAAATGCCACCCAAGCCCCCCAAATTGCTTTAAGAATTAGACACGTGAATCAGTTTAGGCCAATGGTCTGAAGTTTTTATGGACATAGAAAATAGTGCTTTTTTCCTGCTGAATTTGAAACAAGTGGACATAAATTTAGAATTTTCTACTGTACTGAAAGTGAAACCAACATACATAATAGAGCTGAGCCCCTGTATCTTAAGTCTAGGCTTCTAACCCTACTCATGGATTTTATACAACACAATCCATTCTTTCTTTTAGTCTTAAGACAATTGAAACTGTGTTTCCGGTTACTTTCAAAGTAACCAAACCAGCTTTGACGATCTTATATGCAAGCTTATGCCAACTCTATTTTTATAGAGTTGAAAACATAAATGATCAAAATAGATTTAAGGAAAGATGAAGATTTTAAAACATAATAAAATTTTCCACATGTACTCAGCCTTTTCCATCAAACTTATCAGACACAACTGGTTTATAATAAGTTCTTTCCATTCTTTAGGAAATGGATCATTCCTATAAATTAACTTGGACTTCAGCAATGCTATTGAATATGGCAACTCCTGGCCATATGTGGCTGTTGAACTCTTGAAATATGTCTAGTCTGAACTAAGATAGACTCTAAGTATAAAATATGTACTGAAATTTGCAGACATAGTATGACAAAAAGGAATGTAGTATATTTTTTAATAATTTTCATATTGAATGCATGTTGAAATGTAGTATTTGACATTTTGGATTGAACAAAATATATTGAATTAATTTTACTTATTTCTTTTTACCTTTTAAGTATGACTACTAAGAAAATTTAAAATTGCATACATGGTTCACACTTGTGGTTTGCATTAAATTTATACTGGACAGTGTTTTCCTAGAGAATACAAAAAAGAAAAAAAATTTAAACTTTAGTGAGATACAAAGGACATTTTTCTTTATATTAACGTTGATTATGATTTCATAAATGTACACATCACCTTAATATATAAACCCTGATAAGAATTTAAAATAAACGAAGTGATGTATACTGCCTTTGTGAATACAGACTACTGTCTTCTGTATGCTGGACCTAGAAGCTTGAAAATCTTGACAAAAATTGACATCATTATGTAAACAAATTTACTGACACATGTAGGTAGGACTAGTTCTAGGCACAGTTTGAAAGTTCAAATGATATACCAGGCCTATAGCTTTGGCTTTTGGTTGGCCCTGTTCTTAAGTTCTAATCAGCGGCCCCATTGACTTCAGACTCAGAGCATGGCTGCTAGTGCAATAGATGTGAGTTCTCATCTGCTAGGTCCCCCATAAGCTCTGATATTGGCTTGAATTGGGTCATTTACATCCTTTGTGGAGGAAAGTAGGAGATTGATTTTGTGTTCAAGTATAAAATTTATTGTTATGATCTTGTGGCAGAGACTGCTATTGTCCTCAGATATCAATTCTCAGCTTCTTAATAATGGGAGCTTGATTTTTTACCAGACACAATAAATACCATATTTCCCAGAGACCCTTGCAGGTAGGTGAGTACAGGTGCTTAATTCTAGCAATGGGATGTTGTGACTTCTAGAAAATATTCCTAACCAGAATGAGTGTCTTTGTTTCCTTCCTTTAGGCTGAAAAATACATGTGATGGGTGAATTTAAGCAGCCTCATTTGACTATGAAGTGTAGCCACATGTAGAGGAGCACAGGACAATGTTATCAAAGAAATCAGAAAACCTGATAATTATGAGACTTTCCTGTGAGACGGGTTTGGATTATACAAGAAATATGAACTTCTATCTTAAGTTACTATTATTTTAGATTTTCTACCACTTAATAATGAACTTATTTTTTATTGATAGAATTCCAAACTATCATTTTTGTGTATGACCCAGCTCATTAATTTTGGAGAGCTATTAACATTAAGAAATAGAATAAATCAAATTTTGCTCACACATTTTATATTTGGCAAATACTTGGCTTGATATTTCTCTTTTTTTACTTATATATTTTAGCCATCCTATTTTTCTTTATGTTAATAATTTGTTTGCAGTTAATATTGAACATGGTTTTATAATTCTAATGCTCAGAGGTTTATTAGAGTTACTTAAATAGTGTTATGTGAGTTGTAATTATTCAGGTTTTTAAAAATATAGTTTATCATTATGTACTTTAGGAAGTATCAACCTGATTATCAAATTTCCCATACATTTTAGTTCTAGTGTTTATTATAAACATCTTTATAGTTATTAAATCAAGGCAAAATTTCTGTCTGGATGTGAGATTTCACTTTTCCTATGAAGATTTATACAGATATAATCTTTCTTATTTTCAATAAGATCACAGTTATCTATTAAAATGTGTGTGAAATGATGTGTGTGTATAAATAAAACTTAAAAATGAAAGAATTAAATTTGAAGGACAGAGTAAATTATAAAAGTGTGATCAGAACAAAATGAAATAACTTTTTGTCTTCTACTTCGAGGGCTTCCTAAGCGGTTCAAGTGGTAAAGAACCCACCTGCCAATGCAGGAGACACAAGAGACTCGGGTTCAATCCCTGGGTTGGACAGATCCCCTGATGAAGGAAAGAGCAACCCACTCCAGTATTTCTTGTCTGGAAAATTCCATGGACAAAGGGGCCTGGTGGGCTACAGTCCAAAGGGTCACAAAGAGTTGGATACAACTGAGCATGCACTTCCTAGACACTTCTATTTAGAAAAGAATTCAGGGAAAAGCAGTACCAAAACAGTAGCTTGAGTAAGTTAGTGCTAAGTATGTTAAGAAAAATACAATTTTTAGGTTAAAAGGATAGAGAATCCTAAAAAAATCAAAAGGCACTACAGACCCGAGGGAGTCATGACTAAAGGGTAGTGCAGACAGCATTGGCTGTGATATGAAAGATCCTCGTAAGGGAAACTCTGAAGAGGAGAGAGAATCATGTTGAAGCAGATGGAGCAGGTCAGGAGATGGCTGCAGAAGCCCAGAGATAACCATAAGGGTGGAAGTAGAAAGTAGATTGGAAAGAGGTTAGAAACTTTAGCAGAAAATTTGGTCACAGTCTAGGTCTGTCTTCATAGCAAGTACAGGATTAAAAACCAGCCCCATCAATGTGATTTACTGAGGAGGAATGGGTCATTGCAATGAGAAGCAAGAGGAAAAGTAATAGAAGCAAGAGGAGCCGTTTTGTCTTTAATGAGTAAGCCCCAAGTGTTGTTTAGTTGCTGTGTCCTGTTGATTCTTTTTTCCAGTCCATGGATTATATGTAGCCTACCAGGCTCCTCTGCCTGTGGGGTTTCCCAGGCAAGAATACTGGAGAGGGTTGCCATTTTCTTTTCCAGGGGATCCTCCCAACCCAGGGATCGAACCAGCATTTCTTACATTGCAGGCTGATTCTTTACCATTGAGCCACCAGGGAAGCCCAAGTCCCGAGCACCCTTAGTGGAATCAGTAGGGGAAGTTCAGAGGTGGTAAACATCAGTTGAGAGCAATAGAGTTTCATGAAATTTCAACCTCCTTAGAACTCCATTCATGAGCATGACTTAGAACTCCAGTTATGACTCTTTGACTCCTGAAGATAGTACAAAACATACTTTATAATGAAATGATTTGAAATCACTGGATAATTTTCATAATTACTTTGAGCAACCGCATATCAAATAATATTGGATATGGGTATTGCTTTTAAACTTTTATTTTTCTCTAGGAAATGGGTCCTCTTTAATTTGCATTGGATTGGAGATAAATATAGTTTCCTGGTACTATTTGAAAGTTTCATACTATACATTTAGGGGGATTTAATATGAAATTATACAAAGTTGAACTGAGCCTCATTAATAACAGCATTCATATCAACTCATGACAAGGACAGAGGTTTGCAGTTTTTCAGGGTATGAGACACAAAGAAAAGCTTCTACCAAACGGCTTCCAGAATATTTTCTATGTTCCAGCTCTGTCAACAAGGGAAAAGTCAATGCTTACTTACAAGAATGTTATTTTGTTTCACATATGACTTCTGTTAGGTTTTCTGGTATGTTGAGGTATTAGAGATATGTGCATTTTTTTCCAGGTGGTATGGTTTTATTTCATTTCTGGCATGGCCCAGGTGTTTCTTTTGCGTGCCTATGCATACACATAAGGGCTCAATGAATCCAGCCATGTATTAGAGTGAAAATACTTTTTGAATTATTGCTTTGAATTATTTTTTCAAATGTTTTGTATTAGGAAGAATGTAAAATATGATTTTTAATACTGTTGAATTTTTCAACCCATGTGGATATTTTAGGGTAAATTTAATTTGATTTATATTAATATAATTTATATATTATATTAAAATATATATGCATAGTTAGAACTGTTTAGTAGTTGAAAAGCTTTTGGAATCTCTGTAAGAAAGTCAAAGAAATAGCAAGTAAGGAGAGTATGGCTCCTTTTCCTAAGCAATTCAGATTTATGAAGACCCAACTTTTCATTGTAGCTATGCCACCCACCCAGACTTTGAAAAATTAAGTTCATTTTTTTCTTATCTTTTTTGAGGACTAGGAACCACAGTATGTGATTATTGATTCTAGAAGGACTGGAGAGAGAGAATGAAAAAATTGGATTTATTGAAGGATTCTATACAATTTTATTAAAAATTAAGTAGTACTTCCATAGTGCTATAAGAATGTAAAGCACTTTTATTTACATTATCATGCTTGAATTTTCATGAAAGTCAACTAAAATTTTGCCCAAACTTGTATCCTTGTTAAATATAGTATATATAGCTATTTATGTACCCTTGTTAAAATAGTATAAATAGCTATTTATGGTATGAATGTTGATTTGGCCTCCTTCCTGGCTTTCCTTTATGTATTAGTTTATATAATCTTTATTCTTTTCTTCCTATAAATTGTGTTATCTTGTCTCAATGATGTATCCTTAAAAGTTTCCTTAGTATTTTCCTAAACAAGTTGAGTTCCAGTTAATAAAAAGAAAGTGAAATCAATGATGTTATTTTACAATTAACCCTCCCCCACTTATCATACTAAGTGAAGTCAGAGAAAGACAAATATCATGTGATATCTCTTATATGTGGAATCTCAAAAGTGATACAAATCAAATTATTAACAAAACAGAAATAGACTCACAGACATAGAAAATAAACTCATGATCACCAAAGGGGGAAGAGAAAAGAGGGATAAATTAGAGGTTTGGAATTAATAGGTATACATTACTGTATATGAAATAGATAAACAACAATGACCTACGGCATAGCACAGGGAACTTTATTCTGTACCTTGTAATAACCCATAATGAAAAGAATTTGAAAAAGAATATATATATATAACTAAATCACTTTGCTGTATACCTGAAACTGACACTATTGTAAATCAGCTATACTTCAATTAAAAAAAACAAAAACACTGAAGTTAAAGGGGATTCAGTGTACTTATTTATATGTTAATATAACTACATGACTAAGGCCTAAATCTGGGATCTCTGAAATTATTTCACCTTGGCTTTTTTAACTGCAACCTCTAAAGTCAGTATCCTCCACACTGGTAAAACCTCAGCTCCATACACCAAAAGGGTGGTCCCCTACACTCAGTTTCAGACGAACAATCACCCCAAAAGGCTGAAGTGATTTCTGAAATACAGGGGAGCTGTAGGACATAACTAGTTTACAATAGAGGTCACTTCTTCTTAAAATGCCCATTTAGGAACTCAGAGTAATATAGCAGGAATCGTATCAGGCATTTTTTTATAAGCCTTTTCTCATTTAATTATTACAAAGCTCTATGATTTAGTACTAAAATGACCCCATTTTACAGAGAAGATGGCTGATTTTGAGTCATTTTCTTTAGAGAAATTTGATGTTTTATATATAGAGAGATAAATATAAATATAGATATAAAACATCAAATTTCTCTCTCTATATATATTGCACTCCCTGGTGGCTCAGACAGTAAAGCGTCTGTCTACAATGCGGGAGACCCGGGGTTCGATCCCTGGGTTGGGAAGATCCCTTGGAGAAGGAAATGGCAACCCACTCCAATACTATTGCCTGGAAAATCCCACGGACAGACTACAGTCCATGGGGTCGCAAAGAGTCAGACACGACTGAGCGACTTCACATTCACATTCATTCTCTCTCTATATATAAATAAGTATACATGTATATATATACTGTGAAGAAGGCTGAGCGCCGAAGAATTGATGCTTTTGAACTGTGGTGTTGGAGAAGACTCTTGAGAGTCCCTTGGAGTGCAAGGAGATCCAACCAGTCCATTCTGAAGGGGATCAATCCTGGAATTTCTTTAGAAGGAATGATGCTAAAGCTGAAACTCCAGTATTTTGGCCACCTCATGCGAAGAGTTGACTCATTGGAGAAGACTCTGATGCTGGGAGGGATTGAGGGCAGGAGGAGAAGGGGACGACAGAGGATGAGATGGCTGGATGGCATCACTGACTCGATGGGTATGAGTCTGGGTGACCTCCGGGAGCTGGTGATGGACAGGGAGGCCTGGTGTGCTGCGGTTCATGGGGTCGCAAAGAGTCGGACACGACTGAGCGACTGATCTGATCTGATACATGTATAAATAAGTAGATACATGTATAAGTAGACTTATACACATACATTATAAACTAAAGAGTTTGTGTATATCCTTCCAATTTGGTTGCATCACCTACAGCAGAGCATTTTTGAGAAAAAAAATATGATTTGTTGCTGTTTATATAGTTCAATTTAATTAAAAATGTAGCTCCTTTCAAAACTTCCTAAAGAAGCTGACAAACCAAGTGTGAATCCTTAAATAACTGTATTGTGTTCAAATATTTATGGCATGGCAGAGGAAGCTCTAAGACAGCAAAAACAAGAACTCAAGCAATAATTGGAGATTTTAGTTTCTGAGGGATTTGAAGTTTCTGAAAGGCAGTGACTGGTTCCTTGTCATTTTCAAATGTCCTGGAGACCACAGAGAGGATTAAGGGACTTCAGAGTTAAGAAAGACAATAGTCAAAGGGAATAAGGCAAGCAAATGTTGGAAAGGCTCAAGAATCAGCACACAACTAGGGTGTAAGATATTGAGAAAAACAGGACTACTGATAAATTCTATCCAATTAGGTGTTTACAGTGCAATTATAATTCTTCATTGACATGCTCTAAAAATGCATAATTTAGCTTAATAAAGGAAGTATTATTTATGGAAGGAAGAGCAGAAATAGGGAAATTAAGATTAATTCTGGATTTTTGAAGCATTTTACCTGTTTCACACATTAGTTCAAATCTTACCTGAGTGCTACCAAAATAACAATGGGGGACAGAAAAATAAGAAGAAACTCTTTTATACCTCAAAGTTTGAGCAGCCAATAAAAAATAATGATTTATATTTACCTTCTTAAAAGGGCAGTACTAAAAAATGTTCAAACAATCGGATAATTATACCTCAAAGTTTGAGCAGCCAATAAAAAATAATGATTTATATTTACCTTCTTAAAAGGGTAGTACTAAAGAATGTTCAAACAATCGGATAATTACACTCATCTCCAATGCTAGTAAGGTTATGCCCAAGAACCTTTAAGTTAGGTTTCAGCATTACAAGATCTGAGAACTTCCAGATGTTCAAGCTGGGTTTAGAAAAGGCAGAGGAACCAGAGATTAAATTGCCAAAATTTGCTGGATCAAAGAGAAAGCAAGGGAATTTCGGAAAAAACATTTACCTCTGTTTCATTGACTACTCTAACGCCTTTGACTGTGTGGATCATAACAAACTGTGGAAGACTCTTATTAAAAAGATGGGAATAACAGACCATCTTACCTGTCTCTTGATAAATCTGTATATGGGTCAAAAAGCAACAGTTAGTACCCTGTATGGAACAACTGACTGGTCGAGGATTGAGAAAGGAGTGTGACAAGACTGTTTATTGTCACCTGTTTATTTAACTTATACACAGAGTGCATCATCTGAAATGCCAGGCTGGTTGAGTTGCAAACTGGAATCAAGATTGCTGGGAGAAATATCAACAACCTCAGATATGTGGATGATACCACCCTAATGGCAGAAAATGAAAAGGAACTAAAAGAGCCTTTTGATGAGGGTGAAGGAGGAGAGTGAAAAGGCCAGCTTAAAACTCAGTATTAAAGAAACTGAGATCATGGCATCCGGTCCCATTACATCATGGGAAATAGAAAGGGAAAATGTAGAAGCAGTGACAGATTTCCTCTTCTTAGGTTCTAAAATCACTGCAGATGGTGACTGCAGCCATGAACTTAGAAGACAATTGCTTCTTGGCCAGAAAGCTATATCAAACCTAGACAGTGTGTTAAAAAGCAGACGTCCCTTTGCCAACAAAAGTCCATATAATCAAGGTTATTTCTAAATAAAATATATATATTTTTATTTTTGTCATCTTTTGTATGCCAGTAACATGAAACTATGCTTTAGACACCCCCATATGAGCTGGAAGAGCCACAGACATATTAATAAATGGTTTTAATAAACCCTGGTATTGTTAAAAATATCAGAGAGAAACCTTGTCTTTAGACAATCTACCAACTGCCTGGGTAAGTCTCCTATCCTGTCCCTTCAAAGAGCTCTCTTTGCTTTTCCTTCAGTTTTGGATTTCTGCCAGAAGATAAAGAGCATGTTATTCAACTTGGTCTTTGGAGAGATATAACTGAACTGGCAGATAATTTAATAATACTGCTTGACCTCTTTGTCATATTGATTTATTTATTTACTTATTGGAGGGGAATGTATAGACTGGAATATCCTATTAAGAGAGGTTATGGAATCATCCTAGGAATGTGTGTGTGTATGTGTGTGTGTGTATGTGTGTATTTCTCTGAAGTAGACATTTGACTAGATACCATATTGAAGATTTATAAATCACTATGACTCTGTAATTTTATTCTAAACTATTTACCTTACTGAATTCAATGTCTATGAAAAAATTTTAAATGCATTTAAAATCAGAAAACATCACCAATTATGAACTATAACTAATGTCTCGAGTCTCTGGAATTCTTTTGGTGACTCTCTGGATTTCTAATTGACATCTGTCTCTCTGAAAATTGTGTACATTTAAAAACTTGTTCCTGAGTTAGTCATTTAGATTCTTAATTACAAATATTCAATTACAATTTTATATAATTATTATCCCTGGTTTTGTACACTTAAGAAAATCACCCCCAAATATTATGGTTTTGGAAATGGTGTAATTTTCTTTAATTCAAATGATAATTCATTGCAAAATACCATTCTCTTGAGAGCTCGACTGATACATTTCTCATAGCAAGAAGGCATTTCTTTAAGTGTTGTAATACAACATCAGTAAATATTTATAGAATAATTGTAAAATATTATCCAACCGGTCCATTCTGAAGGAGATCAGACCTGGGATTTCTTTGGAGGGAATGATGCTCAAGCTGAAACTCCAGTATTTTGGCCACCTCATGCGAAGAGTTGACTCATTGGAGAAGACTCTGATGCTGGGAGGGATTGAGGGCAGGAGGAGAAGGGGACGACAGAGGATGAGATGGCTGGATGGCATCACTGACTCGATGAATGTGAGTCTGAGTGACCTCCGAGAGCTGGTGATGGATAGGGAGGCCTGGCGTGCTGCAGTTCATGGGGTCGCAAAGAGTCGGACACGACTGAGCGACTGATCTGATCTGATCTGATTGCCATAATATTGGCAAATACGAATTAAATAAATATTTTTACTATGTACAGGGCTTCCATGGTGGTTCAGATGGTAAAGAATCTGCCTGTGTATGCAGGAGACCTGGGTTTGATCCCTGGGTTGGGAAGATCCCCTGGAAAAGGGAATGGCAACCCACTCCAATATTCTTGCCTAGAGAATCCCATGGACAGAGGAGCCTCGTGGGCTACGGTCCATGGGGTCGCAGAGTTGGACATGCTGTGTTACTAACACTTTCACCTTACATGCACAGGGCAGATTTGACTTTGAGGAATAAATCTGTGAGCAGGTAGCATGATATGTGTGTGACATCCACCACCACGTTATAGGTTTCATTTTAAGACTAGCTTTCCAGATATGGTATGTAATTCCTGAGTATCTTCCTTCCTATCTAAGTAAACCACCATTAATTTGACAGTGGTATAAGCTTAGAATTAATCATATTTTTTGTACTCTTAGTCAATCATAATAAAGAATCCAAACCAATTCATAATTTGTAGGCAACTCTTTGATTACCTTTACGCTTTTCTCTTTATCTTTCTTACTGTAGTTATTTATTGTACAAAGCAAATCCGAGCTTTCCTTTGTACACTTGACTTCCTCTAAGTAAGGAATATTTTGTTATATGTATTTTCCCCAGAAGTTACTCACTTCATTAAGTCTTCAGAGCATGACTTAATTAGTCTCATTCTCCAAATGAATTTTGAAACCATCAATTTGTACAATTTGTGAATATCACTTTGAATTTTCCCACTACTTCTCTGTCTGACTTACAAATAATTAAAAACATTTATAGTCTTCTGATTTTCTGCATATCAGGAAGCATAACTACATACTATTTGAGATAGCAGACAAAAATCCTTGTGTTTACATATCTTGTTTTATTTTTACAAGTTTCCAGTGAAAAATCATTCCTCTCCCTCTTTTCACCATGTCAAAGGTGAGGATTTTGAGGACAGTGATTATCAAGTAACAGGGCGCATGTTATCAGTAGATAGATAGATAGTGAAATCGCTCAGTTGTGTCCGACTCTTTGCGACCCCATGGACAGTAGCCAACCAGGCTCCTCCGTCCATGTGATTTTCCAGGCAAGAGCACTGGAGTGGGTTCCCTTTTCCTTCTCCAGGGGATCTTCCCCACCCAGGGATCGAACCCAGGTCTCCCGCATTGTAGGCAGACGCTTTACCGTCTGAGCCACTAGGGAAGTCAGTGGCTGGTATCAAAGCTCCAGATTCTCAAGCTGGGGTCTATTTTAGATAGACCTTGGGGTTACTTCAGTAAAGTTGCTACTCACTTTTTCTCTATTATTTTTTTTATTTTTATTTTTTTAAAGATTTTTCTGTTTTTTTTTTTTTTTTTTTTTTATGATATTATACATATTTCAATGCTATTCTCCCCCATCATCCCACCCTCTCCCAGTCCCAGAGTCCAAAAGTCTGTTCTATACATCAGTGTCTCTTTTGCTGTCTCGTAAATAGGGTTATTTTTATCATCTTTCTAAATTCCATATATATGCGTTAGTATACTGTATTTGTGTTTTTGTTTCTGGCTTACTTCACTCTGTATAATAGGCTCCAGTTCCATCCACCTCCTTAGAACTGATTCAAATGTATTCTTTTTAATGGCTGAGTAATACTCCATTGTGTATATGTACCACAGCTTGCTTATCCATTCATCTGTGGATGGACATCTAGGTTGCTTCCACGTTCTGGCTATTGTAAACAGTGCTGCTATGAACATTGGGGTACACGTGTCTCTTTCAATTCTGGTTTTCTCAGTGTGTATGCCCAGCAGTGGGATTGCTGGATCATAAGGCAGTTCTATTCCCAGTTTTTTGAGGAATCTCCATAATGTTCTCCATAGTGGCTGTACTAGTTTGCATTCCCACCAACAGTGTAAGAGGGTTCCCTTCTCTCCGCACCCTCTCTAGCATTTATTGCTTGTGGACTTTTGGATCGCAGCCATTCTGACTGGCGTGAAATGGTACCTCATAGTGGTTTTGATTTGCATTTCTCTGATAATGAGTGATGTTGAGCATCTTTTCATGTGTTTGTTAGCCATCTGTATGTCTTCTTTGGAGAAATGTCTATTTAGTTCTTTGGCCCACTTTTTGATTGGATCATTTATTTTTCTGGAATTGAGCTGCAGGAGTTGCTTGTATATTTTTGAGATTAGTTGTTTGTCAGTTGCTTCATTTGCTATTATTTTCTCCCATTCTGAAGGCTGTCTTTTCACCTTGCTTATAGTTTCCTTTGTTGTGCAGAAGCTTTTTAAGTTTGATTAGGTCCCATTTGTTCATTTTTGATTTTATTTCCGATATTCTGAGAGGTGGGTCATGGAGGATCCTGCTGTGATGTAAGTCAGAGAGTGTTTTGCCTATGCTTTCCTCTAGGAGTTTTATGGTTTCTGGTCTTACATTTAGCTCTTTAATCCATTTTGAGTTTATTTTTGTGTATGGTGTTAGAAAGTGTTCTAGTTTCATTCTTTTACAAGTGTTTGACCAGTTTTCCCAGCACCACTTGTTAAAAAGATTGTCTTTAATCCATTTTATATTCTTGCCTCCTTTGTCAAAGATAAGGTGTCCATATGTGTGTGGATTTATCTCTGGGCTTTCTATTTTGTTCCATTGATCTATATTTCTGTCTTTGTGCCAGTACCATACTGTCTTGATGACTGTGGCCTTGTAATAGAGCCTGAAGTCAGGCAGGTTGATTCCTCCAGTTCCGTTCTTCTTTCTCAAGATAGCTTTGGCTATTCGAGGTTTTTTGTATTTCCATACAAATTGAGAAATTATTTGTTCTAGCTCTGTGAAGAATACCGTTGGTAGCTTGATGGATTCTACCAAAAATTTAGAGAAGAGCTAACACCTATCCTACTCAAACTGTTCCAGAAAATTGCAGAGGAAGGCAAACTTCCAAACTCATTCTATGAGGCCACCATCACCCTAATACCAAAACCTGACAAAGATCCCACAAAAAAAGAAAACTACAGGCCAATATCACTGATGAACATAGATGCAAAAATCCTTAACAAAATTCTAGCAATCAGAATCCAACAACACATTAAAAAGATCATACACCATGACCAAGTGGGCTTTATCCCAGGCATGCAAGGATTCTTCAATATCCGCAAATCAATCAACGTAATACACCACATTAACAAACTGAAGAATAAAAACCATATGATTATCTCAATAGATGCAGAGAAAGCCTTTGACAAAGTTCAACATCCATTTATGATAAAAACTCTCCAGAAAGCAGGAATAGAAGGAACATACCTCAACATAATAAAAGCTATATACGACAAACCCACAGCAAACATTATCCTCAATGGTGAAAAATTGAAAGCATTTCCTCTAAAGTCAGGAACAAGACAAGGATGCCCACTTTCACCATTACTATTCAACATAGTTTTGGAAGTTTTGGCCACAGCAATCAGAGCAGAAAAAGAAATAAAAGGAATCCAAATTGGAAAAGAAGAAGTAAAACTCTCACTGTTTGCAGATGACATGATCCTCTATGTAGAAAACCCTAAAGATTCCACCAGAAAATTACTAGAACTAATCAATGAATATAGTAAAGTTGCAGGATATAAAATTAACACACAGAAATCCCTTGCATTCCTGTACACTAATAACGAGAAAATAGAAAAAGAAATTAAGGAAACAATTCCATTCACCATTGCAATGAAAACAATAAAATACTTAGGAATATATCTTCCTAAAGAATCTAAAGACCTATATATAGAACACCATAAAACGCTGGTGAAAGAAATCAAAGAGGACACTAATAGATGGAGAAATATACCATGTTCATGGATTGGTAGAATCAATATAGTGAAAATGAGTATACTACCCGAAGCAATTTATAGATTCAATGCAATTCTCTATTATTTTTAACCGTTGAAAATTGTTGTAAATTGTATCTCTTAAAAAAACAACTTTCAAGTTTTATTAATTCCTGAACAAAAGAATTTTAAATAAAGAGAAAATGAGAGCAATAATCTCAACTCTGACAATCAAAGATTCCCAGAAAAGGAAGTTAGTTCCTTCATAAAGTATGATGCTCAGAAAGGAAGAATTAGAGATAGATTTTAAGCTGTATACTTAGTGAAAAGTAGTGACACTGATTATCCAACATTTCTTCAGTGTTGTTTTGAATAATTTAGAACTACTGGACATTCAAAAAAAGTTTTAAATGCTCCTCAGAACTTACAGTATTGAAATACTCAGATGTCAGTTACAGGATTTTTCCTAGCTTGTTTTTAATTTGTTAAAAATTCAGCCAATGCAACAGTTGTATTCCTGGAAACCTAAAGATTCATTCTAATTTTACTTATAGGTTTCAAATTCTGAGACACACATATTTGAATATTTCTTATTACTTTACACTTTGTTGAGTGAGCCCTAGTTAATCTTAGAGAGAATTGTTAAAGATTCTCACTAGATGCTACAAAACATCAAGTCTGTTCTAGGTATCTGAGATTAAATATAGGATTTTGTAGTTTAAAGTACTTAGTGGTTTTAAAAAATACTTAAGGGTACAAAATAGAGGGTAAATGTGATTATTAAATATACACTTAGAGTGCACTTTGACTGAATATATTTATAATAATTATAAATTTTTATTTTTTCATTTTTTTGAATTGAGTATTTCACAAGCAAAGCAAATTTGGAGTGCCCAACATCATGATAGAAGAGAGTAAGTGGAGATGATGGCTATGGAATGATCTTGAAAAATAATCATTTTGTGATTATCTGATTGTTTCATCAAAATGTTATGCATGAAACTGAAAAGCATACAGTTCTTACTGAGGCAAATATAGATTTCTTGATATCATGATTGTGTTATGTTATTTTGAAAGAAAAATTATGAATATGTAAGAAAGTATTGACAAAACTTCATCAATATTTTGGTCTCATGAAAAAATTAACCGGGAAAAGTTCTATTAATTCAAGGTAGGTAAGTATATCCAACTTCTCTTTGAAAGTCATTTTATCAACAGAAGTATATATTGCAATACATTAGCTTCTCTGGTTTCTGAAGGCACTGATTTGTATTATAATTGTTGAAAATTCTTGCTTCAAAAGAGTCCTTTTTGAGATAAGCAAATCTAGTTAATTTAGCTTTTCATTAGTACTGATTTCATTAGTTTTGTTTTACTCTGTATGCCAAACTTAGAAACAAACTTTTTAAGCCCTGACACTCAAAATTCCCTGAGTAGAAAGTCACTTTGTAAGTCAGAAAAAATAAAACTTAAAAATAAAGTGAATTCCTTTCCACTTTGAAAATTGATACTTTCTCATTTCTAGAATGAAATGGATATCAGGTAGTAGCTGAATTTTTGAGCATATTTACAAAATTTCACCAATTTCTAGCACCTAGACATATGCACTAAAATTTTGTGAAGCTGTATATACTTGCATTACTATTTGTTTGAAATGTTTTGATTTCCTAAGAATATGTTATATCCATATTAAAATATAAACACAAAAATAACTTCAGCATCATATATAGAAAAAAATCCATTTACTTCTCTTCATCTACAAGGTAACCAATAATTATTGCCATAGCTGGGCTTATATTAAGACATATTTTAAATTTTTTATTAAATTGTACTCAGAAAATTTATTTATTAAGCATTTTCTTTTTATTAATAATTAAATAAATATTTAATTATTAAACAATTTATTGAAATATTTTCTAATTGCGTCTTAAGAAATTGGATTCTATAATCTTTTTATTGAAATGTTTCAAGCTCTTGCTTGCTTCCTTCAAGTTGTTTATCTGTGAAATGGGACAAGTGAGATATTTCATAGCCATTTCACCCCAAAATGGTGTGAGGTGCAATTTTGGGTGATCCACTAATATATCAATTATTTGTTGGAGTAATCAATAGGAACTTACATACACCACTAGGGTCTCTGCCAATAATGGAGCCCAATAACATGAAATAATAACTGGAGAAGGGAATGGCGAACCACTTTAGTATTCTTGCCTTGGGAACCCCATGAGCAGTATGAAAAGACAAATAGATAGGACACTGAAAGATGAACTCCCCAGGTTGGTAAGTGCCCAATATGTACCCGGAGATCAGTGGAGAAATAACTCCAGAAAGAATGAAGAGATGGAGCCAAAGTAAAAACAATAACCAGTTGAGGATGTGACTGGTGATGGAAGCAAGGTCCGATGCTGTAAAGAGCAATATTGCATAGGAACCTGGAATGTTATGTGAATGAATCAAGGCAAATTGGAAGTGATCAAACAGGAGGTGGCAAGGGTGAATGTCGACATTCTAGGAATCAGTAAAATAATATGGACAGGAATGGGTGAATTTAACTCAGATGACCATTATATTTACTACTGTGGGCAAGAATCCCTCAGAAGAAATGGAGTAGCCCTCATAGTCAACAAAAGAGTCCTAAATGCAGTAATTGAATACAGTCTCAAAAACAACAGAATGATGTCTGTTTGTTTCCAAGGCAAACCATTCAATATCATGGTAGTCCAAGTCTATGCCCAAATCAGTAATTCTGAAGCAGCTAAATTGTAGGTCTATGAAGACCTACAAGACCTTTTAGAACTAACACCCAAAAAAGATCTCCTTCTCTTTATCGGGGACTGGAATGCGTAAGTAGGAACTCAAGAAACACTTGGTGTAATAGGCAAATTTGGCCTTGGAGTACAGAATGAAGCAGGGCAAGGCTAATAGAGTTTTGCCAAGAAAATGCACTGGTCGTAGCAAACACCCTCTTCCAACAACACAAAAGAAGACTCTACATATGGATGTCACCAGATGGTCAACAATGAATTCACATTGATTATATTCTTTGCAGCCAAAGATGGAAAAGCGCTATACAATCAGCAAAAACAAGACCGGGAACTGACTGTGGCTCAGTTCATGAACTCGTTATTGCCAAATTCAGACTGAAATTGAAGAAAGTAGAGAAAGCCTCTAGACCATTCAGGTATGACTTAAATCAAATCCCTTATGACTATACAGTGGAAGTGAGAAATAGATTTAAGGGACTAGATCTGATAGAGTGCCTGATGAACTATGGACGGAGATTTGTGACATTGTACAGGAGACAGGGATCAAGACCATCCCCAAGAGGAAGAAAGGCAAAGAAGTAAAATGGCTATCTGAGGAGGCCTTACAAATAGCTGTGGAAAGAAGAGAAGTGAAAAGCAAAGGAGAAAAGGAAAGATATACCCATTTGAATGAAGACTTCCAAAGAACAGCAAGGAGACCTAAGAAAGCTTTCCTCAGGGATCAATGCAAAGAGATAGAGGAAAACAATAGAATGGGAAAGACTAGAGATCTCTTCAAGAAAATTAGAGATACTAAGAGAATATTTTGTGCAAAGATGGGCACAATAAAGGACAGGAATTGTATGGACCTAACAGAATCAGAAGATATCAAGAAGAGGTGGCAAAAATACACAGAAGAACTGTACAAAAAAGATATCTTCATGGCCCAGATAATCACAATGCTGTGATCACTCACCTAGAGCCAGACATCTGGGAGTGTGAAGTCAAGTGGGCCTTAGGAAGCATCACTACAAACAAAGCTAGTGGAGGTGATGGAGTTTGAGTTGAGTTTTTCAAATCCTAAAAGATAATGCTCTGAAAGTGCTGCACTCAATATGTCAGCAAATTTGGAAAACAGCAGTGGCCGCAGGACTGGAAAAGGTCAGTTTTCCTTCCAATCCCTAAGAAAAGCAATGCCAAAGAATGCTCAAACCACCACACAATTGCACTTATCTTACACACTAGTAAAGTAATGCTCAAAATTCTCCAAGCCAGGCTTCAATAATATGTGAACCATGAAATTCCAGATGTTCAAGCTGGTTTTAGAAAAGGCAGAAGAACCAGAGATATAATTGCCAACATCTGGTGGATCATAGAAAAAGGAGGAGAGTTCCAGAAAGTCATCTATTTCTGATTTATTGACTGTGTCAAAGCCTTTGACTGTGTGGATCACAATAAACTGTGGCAAATTCTGAAAGAGATGGGAATACCTGACCACCTTGCTTGCCTCCTGAGAAACCTGTATGCAGGTCAGGAAGCAAGAGTTAGAACTGGACATGGAACAGCAGACTGGTTTCAAATAGGAAAAGGAGTGTGTCAAGGCAGTATATTGTCACCATGCTTATTTAACTTATATGCAGAGTACATAATGAGAAACGCTGGGCTGGATGAAGCACAAGTTGGAATCAAGATTGCTGGGAGAAATATCAATAACCTCAGATATGCAGATGACACCACCCTTATGGCAGAAAGTGAAGAAGAACTAAAGCCTCTTGATTAAAGTGAAAGAGGAGAGTGGAAAAAGTTGGCTTAAAGCTCAACATTCAGAAAACAAAGACCATGGCATCCAGCCCCATCACTTCATGGCAAATAGATGGGGAATCAGTGGAAACGGTGGCGGACTTTATTTCTGGGGACTCCAAAATCACTGCAGATGGTGAATGGAGCCATGAAATGAAAAGATGCTTACTCCTTGGCAGGAAAGTTATGACCAACCTAGACAGCATATTAAAATGCAGAGATATTACTTTGCCAACAGAGGTCCATCTAGTCAAGGCTATGGTTTTTCTAGTGGTCATGTATGGATGTGAGAGTTGGACTACAAAGAGAGCTGAGTGCCAAAGAATTGATACTTTTGAACTGTGGTGTTGGTGAAGACTCTTGAGAGTCCCTTGGATTGCATGGAGGTCCAACTGCTCCATCCTAATGGAGATCTGTCCTTAGTGTTCATTGGAAGGACTGAAGTTGAAGCTGAAACTCCAAAATTTTGGCCACATGATGCAAAGTGTTTACTCATTTGAAGAGACCTTTGATGCTGGGAAAGATTGAAAGCAGGAGATTAAGGGGACGACAGAGGATGTGGTGGTTGGATGGCATCATCGACTCAGTGGACGTGAGTTTGGGTAAACTCCAGGAGTTGGTGATGGATAGGGAGGCCTGGCATGCTGCAGTTCATGGGGTCACAAAGAGTTGGACATGACTGAGTGACTGAACTGACTTACTGACTGAATAATGTAGTGATTTGAGGAAACCAATTTTTCTCCAGAGAGCAGTTATATCTCTCTCAGTAAAACTCACTCTAGCATTTCAGAATTTATAAAATCATTCTTAAGATCCATTTTAAGGAACATAAGACATGGGGTAACCCATAAAGTTTGGCAGGACACACAAACCTATCAATGACATGCATGTTTAAATCAGTGTTTGTCACTTTCATATGTGTTTCTAAATATATTTGTACTATTCTATCACAAACTATGAATTTATGAGGAAGTATTTGTGTCTTTCATAATAGGCTAGATAGAATCATCAATTTGAGGTAGATAATGCAAAACTAGAATGTTTTTAGGCATATATCGAGTGGTGAGCATTGAAGAAATACTAGCTGCCGAATCATTGGCTTTTTGGTGCTCTCTAATTTTTGTATTACTTCATTCAAAGCTACTTGTGGCAGAATATGAAATTCAGCAGGATAGACAGGATAATTACCAAGTATTTTTTTTTCTTTCTTTTAAATATTTTACAAAGTCAAGTAACTTTTCCATCCCTTTAATATCATGATTTTTGTAGACATTAGATTACATCAACAGCTCTAAATAAATTAACTTCTAAAATAAAACAATTTTATGACATTTGAATAGGTTTCCTTGTTGCTAAAGCAATAAGTTTCAGTGATACAAATCTGAGTGTAACATATGGCCTCAGCCTTAGGCCAGGGTGTTCCATTTGAATTATTCCAGGCTTTTCCTTATAGTGCTGTGCTTCAAACATGAATCCAATTACCAACTGCAGTCAGGCAATTGAAAGGCTGCAGGAGAAATACTCTAATAGATGGGGGTGGGTGGGGGGAAGGACTATGATTTGTGTGGTAATAAGCAAGAGAAGGTCAATTGTAATAGGATAGACTGGTTTCCAAGACAGAGCTAATGTAGGATGCCTTCCACTCCATTGAGGGATGCTATCAATAGATTTGTTGTTTTCATTACCTAGAATGTCACTTACTGACAAGAAGAATAAAGAAAGTGTGAGAAGGCTTGTTGATGGATCAGGTGTTTAAAACCTAGGTTGCAGTGAGCAATTAGTAAACTGATGACCTATTTGAGGACTGGGAATAGGAGGTTAAAAGAAAGGTGCTATGTAAATGTCTACCTGAAAAGACTAGTTTTATGTTCTTTAAGATTTATGTTTAAACTCTAGACTCATAATAGGAAGGCTGAATAATATGAATCTCCCCAAGATACGATCTTTCTTTTTATGTTCCAAGTTATTGGATTTCTTCTCTATAGAGAAAACAGAAATGCAAAAGAATGCCTACTGTTCATACCATATAATTTTTAGCATTGTAATTCCTTAAACTGGTGTACAGATAGTACCCTGTAAGCTCTCACAACAAAAGAATTCATTTCGTTCATGGGGTCTCTGTTTTCCTTTGAGTCCTGAGTCAAGTTAGTCTCATAGCTAGATAATTCTTCATATGAGTTATAGTAAAAGCAAAACAAATGACACTGTGAACCTAATAATGCAAAAGTTGTTTTTTTACCAGAAATATCAAATATATATTTTATAAAGATAAATCCTATACCAAAGGAATGACTTGCACAAGAATAATCTTATCCAACTTCTCACCCCTGTTCTTTGGTGCTAACCCATCAGAGAACTATAGAAGACTACTTCCTTTTTCAAAGTTTGCTAAAAGGCTTTACTTCCTCTACTCCTCAGTCAAAAATTATAAAGGAGTGCCCTTTGCAATTTCAAAAGCTTTTTATAATTACAAATAAAATTGAAAAAATATCCCCTCATCTTCTGGTACAGTGTACCTTTTTGATTCTTTTTTTTTTTTAACTTCAGAGGAGTATTCAAATCCTAAAAATGTACAGTTCTTTCAAAACAGTAATAACTTCATTGAGTTTTCAATTTCCCTGATTGCAAGCACTCATTTATACTTAAGAATCAGCTAAAACTCAAAGTCATACAGTGAATTACTGAGAATTTTAGATGCAGTCAGTGTTAAGCATCTTTCATTGAGAAGACTGACAGCAATTAGGACAAAATGTGCCTGTGCAAGCTCTCTAAAATTTCAGTTAAATATATCAAAAGCCGTTTAACTAATAAAAAAGCCACTGTGTTAATAGAGCCATCCGTGGCTTTTTGGCACCTCCTAAATGAAGGATGTCTTTGGGAGTAGCCCTTACACTGTGGAGCAGCCATCTGTTCACCATATATGATGGCTATTCATTCTGAAAGAGCTCTCCGGCTTCTAGCACTTAGGAGCGATTAGCTGATGCCCAAGGATCTTGATACCGCACGTTCCCTGGGCAATTAGAAGAGGAGAGAGAGTCCATGAGAGCTTTAAGAGGCAAAGATACGCCTTATTAGCAGCTACATTTGAACCAAGCTTTCGAGCACAACAAAATCCTATGTACATATGTCCCTAGGAAAAACAGAAAGATTTTTTCAGGCTGATGTCAGAGGAAGAAAAAAGTTTTTTTCTAACATTATTCTTTTCTACTCCATTTTCTATTGGAAAAAAGTTTCTATATTTTTTGGGGGGGCTGGCAGGGGATTTCATGGTTAGAAAAAGAAAAAAAAAAAAAATTGCTTTTGTCACATGCTCTCCTCAGCAATTTATTTTCCCAGCAATTACAACTGCCTTTTATTGGCTATTTTGTGAGCACAGCCCCTGGCTCCAGTGCAAATTTTAATTTTTAAATATTGGGCTGCTGATGATGCTTCTTCTGTTGGCATGAAGGGACACTGTCTGGAATTCTTTGACTTCCTCAAGCAATTTTATTTTCTGTTATAAATTTAAGAATATGTTTCTATTAATCATTTTAATAGATCATTCATAGACTTTTATGTTCAAAGAGTTTTTTTTTTTTTATTCTTAACAAATGAATTATAGAGACCAAAATTCTGTATAACTATCCTTTCTTTCTTTTTCTGACCTATTGTTTCTTAAAGTTGCACACAGGTTTTGTCAACTATGGTAAGGCAGAGTTAGTGCAAATCTTTGTTCTATGATAAAATTCCATATATTTTCAATAAAATTTGGACATCTTTTCTTTCATCAAACATTTTATATAAGTATACTCAACTATAGAAAACTTTCTTTGTATAAATCTCAAGTAAATAATAAACTATGTACATGATATTTTCAAAAATTCCTATGAATCCACTCTTTTTCAAGAGAAAATATGATGTTAATTAAACACATCAACTGCCTGTTTAAGTAGTAAGAAGTTAATAAATTAAAAAATGCTTTTAGAAGATATAAAAGAGTTCTCAGATTTCCTATGGAACATTAATGTACAATCAATAATTTTTGATCCATTTTTTCCCTTAAGTCATCAAACTAGAAAATGTATGTTGCATCTAGAGGGCATCTTAACTGGAGCACAAACATGAACAAGAATAGCTCTTTGAGATGGGGACTCCACAAAGGATGACTGGTTGTGCTCCTAGGTTGACATCAGCAATCTCTGTATCTATTATGGCACTAAAAGGAAACCAAACTTCGTAGGTGAAATGCTCAGAGAGCTGAGTCACCAGTCAATAATGGTATGCATTTGAAGCCAACTGAGTCAATGTCACAAAATAAACTTCAAGTATCAGATGAGGTTTTCACAGTGATAGTGTAGAGTTAGAAGTCCTTAAAAAGACTGCTTAGTTGGGTAGGAAATGTCTTGTATGTGGGAGTAATGTATGCATAAAACTACAAGTTGTATAATAAATTTTATTTTAATCACTTCCCTAAACAGTGTGATGATATTTCCCCCTTAGTGGTATATTGACACAATTCAATTCCTCTTCCAAAATTAAAATTTAGACTGTTTAATTTGTAACTTGGACACAATTTGGTTTGACTAAAGCCAAATGGCTTAATATTAATCATTAAATTAAATTAATGAAAGCACAGGAGGAAACGCCAATTAATTGGGCATAACCAAAGAAGTTTTTTTCATTTATTTTCCTGGAAATAGAGCTGTGAGGGGAGACTACAAAGCTACTAACTTTTATAATGAAAACTCTTCAAAAAAGACAGAATAAGCTCTGAGTATTGATTACACACTGCAGGGAAAGGACTAACTGGATTAAAACTCTGAAAGAGAGGGCTTAAATTTGAAAATAGAAGTTGCCATTATGATGTTTATGCAGGGAAATAAGAGTCAAAGGCCAAACTTTCCAGGATATGAGTTCAGATCTTCAAATAACGGCATTTGAGAAAGGAGGTGAAAATAGTTCTAAAGGCCAGTATATAATACCAGGTATATCAACACTTCCTCAGAAGATTCTGAGTTAAAAAAGAAAACACTAATGCTCCCCAAACTAAAACAGCTCCTACCACAAAGATGCTGAAACAGTTTATATGAGCTCAATTTAACTCTTTCATTTTATATCATAAGCTTGTGCCCTCTAACCACTTGAAAATTTGCTCAGCACAGGCAAAATATGGCTGTATAAAGCTTTGATTCTGAACACAAGGGTTTTCAGTCCAGCTATAGTGGCACAAAGAAAACAGAGAGTAAAAGGTGACCTGTGAGAACTCCAAAGAAAAATTCTAGAAAATAATACAAAGTCAGGTTAAAGCAATCACTTTAGAAAATACAATTTCTGAATTAAAACATATTTTTTTCTTTGAAAGATAGAACTTTGAAATGCATAGCTTCCTTTCATACCTTATTTATTATCTTTATTTACTTATTTTTGCAAAAATATTTTTCCTCTAAGGTTAAGATGAAAATTTAGTCACAGCTGATGCTTATATATTTTACAGTCATATGTAAATCAACCAATAACCAAGTAGAAAACAGCTTTCTACTTTTGATTTTCCAAATGGTAATGACTTGTTTCCATCTTTGATTCTGAATATGGTTGATCATCTGCTCCCCTAGAGGTCATCTGAGCTGCTAAAACAGAGTGTGGAGTTATTTATTCAGTTGTTGCATATTAGTTCCTCAGGAGTTAAAAAATCTGAACAAATATAAAGTCTTAGACTACATTATTTTACCCTTTATTAGTGGGAAATTCAAGTCTAGAGATCAGTAGTAATCCAGTCCCTAAAATCTGCTTGTTCTATGAGAGGGACCCCAAACTGACCTCTGATCAGGTTATATTAAAAGGATTTTACCCTTGTTACTAATCAAATAGCTGTATGTGCATTATTTCCTTTACAGTCAAGTTATGACATCAGCTCTCTCAAGGAACCTGAGACAAAGAGAAACTTAAAGGCAAACAGAGTCAAGTTCCCATTTAAGCAGGAAGAATATATTTTGCATATTAAGGTCCTGACATTTGGCATCTACTATGCAGTAGTGTATTGTGATTAATATTCCAGCATATCACATGTCAAAGTATTCTTTGTTGAAGTTTGAAGAGGGCAAAATTAAAGACTTATTAAAACTCAAACTTTTCAGATGTTAGTTACCTGCTCTTTCTAAGACAATTTACCTAAGAGCCCCAGAAAGCAAGAATAATGGCTCAAAATGTCATATTTTTTGGTCCTGGAGTGGAGTATCTAAATATACACTGGCAAGTATATTGAAGGATTTGGTTTGTTTGACAACCTTGGGGACAATGTTTGGGTAATCCTTTTTTGTTCATCACATATAATAATACATCTGCTGTCTCTACCCTATCTGTTTTGCATATATACAAATATGCATACATATATATATATATATTATTAAGTGCCTTCCTATGCAAATATATTCGCCCATTGCATGGGAAAAGATGATTACCATAATGTTCTGAAAGTGTTCTCATTTCAGAAAGAAAACTATATTTTTCGTATTCCTCAAGGGCACAGAGTTTTGCACCTTCATACATGTTTTTGAATTTTCAATATACATTTATTTCTCCCCCCTGAAATTATTAATGAGATTGTGCAAAGCTAAGCTGTATCTGCCTTTTCATAAAAAGTCTTGATAATTTTCTTTGTTACATCACAGTTGCAGAGTAACCATAGCAACCAACTTAAGAAACAGAAATAGTTATTACTCTATGCCTTCCATGTCTAGAATGTGCAAATTGAAGAAGTGATATTAAGGTACATTAAAGAAAAGAAGTTCTCTCAGTTTTACAACTATCTTCATTTTTTGACACTGCCCTTACAGTCATTTTGCTTGAATAAATCATACTAAAATAAAAATTCCACTTGTCTAATATATACAGTTGTGATGGAGGTTTAGTTACTAAGTCGTGTCTGACTCTTGCAACCTCATGGACTGTAGCCTGCCAGGCTCCTCTGTCCATGGGGTTCTCCAGGCAAGAATACTGGAGTGGGTTGCCATTTCCTTCTCCAGGGGATCTTCCAGAACCAGGAATCGAAGCCGGGTCTTCTGCATTGCAGGCAGATTCTTTACTGACTGAGATACTTGCCTGCCAACATATACAGTGAATCATTCAAAAGCAATGAAGATAATGTCACACTCACAGATAAAGCCAAAGATGGTTTGGTTTTGTGCCTACTGTCCTCATTTTTGATGACTTCGGTGCTTTGGGAAGTTTTCTACAGAAGAGCACAGGTATTTGGGTCTCTAGCCTCACTTTCTAAGCAGTGGTAGAATACCATACTTAATAAATTTAACCTTACATCTGTCAGGATCACCTTCCTTAGTTTCTTGCCTATGATTACAGGTCATGGTCTATTTTTCAATAAAAATTTTTAATTTTTCAAATTTACAGGAAAGTTAACAAAGTTAAAACAGAGAGATTTCATATACCCCTCAGCAATTTCAATTTCCCATAATGATATCATCTCATATTATATCACTGAGAGAGTGAGTGAAGTCGCTCAGTCGTGTCCGACTCTTTGCGACCTTGTGGACTGTAGCCCACCAGACTCCTCTGTCCGTGGGATTCTCCAGGCAAGAATACTGGAGTGGGTTGCCATTTCCTTCTCCAGGGGATCTTCCTAACCCAGGGATCGAACCCGGGTCTCCTGCATTGCAGGCAGACGCTTTAACCTCTGAGCCACCAGGGAAGCCTTGGTTATTATTATTATATTATATCATTGGTATGTTACTATTTAGTTGGGTTTCACCAGTGATTCTAAAAATGCCCCTTTTTATTTTCCAAGATCTAATCCAAGGCAATCTTTCATGTTTCTTGGATCTCTTCAAGTCCATGATAGTACATGATAATGTATCATTCTTTCCATGATTTTCAGTCTTAAGGGGGTGTGTGGAGAATGCCCCTCATACTGGCTGAAGCTTTCTCATGATTAGACTTGTGTGATGTGTTGGGATGAATAGCTCTGAGATTAAGTGCCCTTTTCACGACATTTTGTCAGGTGGTGCACGGTATCAACATGCCTTATTGGTGTTAGCTTAATCACTTGTTTAAGGTAGCATGAGTCAATTTTCTCTTTGTAGAGTTCCTAGCTGCCCTTTCCACAGTGTAGTCATTGGAAGCAAAACACAAATCCACAAATAACCCGAAGGAGTGGAATTGAAATTTCACCTCAGAAGAGGGGTATTTCTTTTTATATTATTTGGAATTCTTGTCTCTCTCATTTATTTATTCTCCTATTTATGTCATTATGGATCCAGGCATATTGCAATCCAACCTCAAGTTACTTCTTTTGTCACTCATATTATTCCCATTTTTACTATCGGAGGCTCTTTCCAGTTGACACCTGAATGTCTTTGCCACGACCTTTTGCTTTTGATTTCGGAGCATTGCTTTCTAGTACTGCCAAATGCTCCAGGGCTCATGTTGCATTATTATCTGCCTCTGTCCTAGAATTAGCTATTTGCCCTAGGGTCCTTGGTAACTTTAGAGAATGGTATTTAAAAACTGAGAATTCAGCGGTAGGAGGATCATAGTTTGCTTTTGCAGTTAAATCCAATTCTGCTGCTTCCACATTCTCTTTCAACAAACAATATTAGCACTAACCGGATCACTGGGGAGAAAAGAAAACTAAGTTTTTCTCCTTCTCTTTGCCTCATGTCACTAGGAATATGTGGAAACATAGGCTGCTACTGCTGCTGCTAAGTCACTTCAGTCGTGTCTGACTCTGTGCGACCCCACAGGCGGAAGCCCACCAGGCTGCCCCGTCCCTGGGATTCTCCAGGCAAGAACACTGGAGTGTGTTGCCATTTCCTTCTCCAATGCATGAAAGTGAAAGTGAAAGTGAAGTCGTGTCCAACTCTTAGCGACCCCATGGACTGCAGCCCACCAGACTCCGCCATCCATGGGACTTTCCAGGCAAGAGTACTGGAGTGGGATGCCATTACCATCTCTGGGAAACATAGGCAGATTACCTTAAAATCACAAAAAATTTATATTGTACAATTTGATTCTTCCTCACAAAGTTTTGGTTTTATTGAGAAGTGGGTTGGGCAGTGATGATCTAAGGAAGGTGATTTGAATCACCTAAGGAAGGTGATTCTCTTTTCCCTGACAGCTCAATTGGTAAAGAATTTGCCTGAAATGCATGAAATCTGGGTTTGATTCCTGGTTTGGGAAGACCTGCTCTTGAGGGGATAGGCTACCCACTCCAGTATTCTTGGGCTTCCTTTGTGGTTCATCTGGTAAAGAATCTGCCTGCAATGAGGGAGACCTGGGTTCGATCCCTGGGTTGGGAAGATCCCCTGGAGAAGGGAATGGCTACCCACTCTAGTATTCTGGCCTGGAGAATTCCATGAATTCTTCATGGGGGTATAGTCCATGGGTTGCAAAGAGTTGGACATGACTGAATGACTTTCACTCACTCACTTATATAAAACTTTTGCACAATTTAAATGTCAAATACACCTATGATGGAAAAAAATAAATCTTCTTGTACCATCAGGATATTTCTTATCATCCCCGTGTAATAAAAGTAATAAAGCAAAGGTTTTGACCCCACTGACATTGTTGCCTCAACAAAGTATGCACTTATGATTCTGCCTTAGTACCTTGGTTCAGGTGATGGGGTCTGTGGGGACATATCTGCTGGGGATGCAGCTGCAATATTTGGGACTTAGACTAATGATGAGGTAGGAGATGTACAAAACTAGAAGAAAGATATTAAAACTAGAGGAAGGATATTATGTGGGGGAAGGTGAACTTTATTGTACAGTACTCTGAAAAGCCCTCCCCACATTAGAGGGCACACTGACTGCATTGATCTCAGCACTTCAGTACATTGTTCTGGGTTTCATTGCCCTCTAGAAAACTGCATGAATCATAGGTTTTCTTGAAAAATCTATTATCTTTTAAAAAAATACATTAAAACCTACATTAAGAGTCAAGAGTGGAAAAAGCTCTGTCAGTACAATTAATATTTGGCTGATTAGTGAGAAATAATTGATCATTTTAGTCAAATTCCGTAGGAAAAATCCCTATGATTTCATATACATTATTATAATTGTCAACTTAGTTAATATCTTACAAATGAGATATAAAGCTTAGAAGAAATTGGTTCACCCTTATTACAACTGCAAGGATGGAAAGAAACATCATCATTTATAACATCTGAGGTATAGTCTACAAACTCCTGTATAATTTGCCTTTGTGCTGAAAATTTGTCCTCTTTTATTTTTTGAATACCACCCAGATAATTTCACTTTAGGAGTAGCAAATGTGGAGTTGAATGGCCTGGGTTCACAGACCTAGGTCTACCACTAACTAGTTGAGTGAACTTGGCCAAGTTAACTGCTCTTGCCTTGGTTTTCTCATCAGAAATGTGTGAACAACAACATGTTTCTGGTCTCTAACCCTCACAAAATCATTCAGTTTATGCTAGAACCAGTTCTTGGAACAGCATATGAGTTGTACTGGTCTTTATTAAAATTATAATTGCCTACTTGAAAACTAAATTTTAAAAAATCTTTCTTTTTAAAATTGTCATGGCAATAAAATTTATAGGAAATACTAAATTATAAACAAAGAAAGATGAGAGACAAGAATTCATTGTGTCAAAGTGAGGTGAAAGATTTGTCTCTGTTTTGTAGTAAATGATTTCGTTGTTGACATCTGAGGAAACTCCTTTGGGTAGAGAGAAAGAGGAAGTTCTACCACAGTTGACCGAAAGTCATAGGGGAGATTGTGGAGGAACCAGTGTCAGGGGAGGGACAGTGGCAATGGTACGGGAAGGGTGGCCATCCAGCCCGAAATCCTGGAAAGCGCTGCATGAGAAGACAGGGCGGGCAAGCTCCTTGTCCACACCTGACTAGAACCTGGATTTTCTTTCTCAAATTACTCCAAACCCAAGAGAAGTACTCCCAATGTTGGATGTTTGTGGGGCATGGTGGTAGCAATGCTGGATTTTCCAGTTCCTAGTGTTTTGAGCTCTACTGTCATTAATATACTTTTAGAATGATAAAAATAAAATAGTTGAGGTTTTTCTTTAAAAACTTCACTTTCTGGCATAAAATCTTGATTTACAGGAAATACTTGAGAAAAATCTAAATGATTTCCTCCTTTTGTTGTTCAGTTGCTCAGTTGTGTCCAAATCTTTGCGACTCCACAGACTGCAGAACACCAGGCTTTCCTGTATTTCACCATCTCCCGGAGCTTGCTCAAATGTGTCCATCAAATAGGTGATGCCATCCAACCATCTCATCCCCTGTCGTCCCCTTCTCCTCCTGCCTTCAGGCTTTCCAAGCATGAGGATCTTTTCTAATGAGTCAGTTTTTCGCATCAGGTGGCTAAAGTATTGGAGCTTCAGCATCAACATCAGTCTTTCCAACGAATATTCAGGGTTGATTTCCTTTAGGATTAATTGGTTTGATCTATTCTCTGTCCAAGGGATTCTCAAGAGTCTTCTCCAACACCACAGTTCAAAAGCATCACATTCTTTGGCACTCAGCCCTCTTTGGGGTCCAAATCTCACATCCATACATGGCTACTGGAAAAAACCATAGGTTTGACTACTCGGACTTATGTCAGCCTAGTAATGTCTCTGCTTTTTACTATGCTGTTTATGTTTGTCATCGCTTTTCTTCCAAGGAGCAAGTGTCTTTTAATTTCATGTCTGCAGTCACCATCCACAGTGATTTTGGAGCCCATGAAAATAAAGTCTCTCACTGTTTCCATTTTTTCCCCATCTATTTTCCATGAAGTAATGGCACCAGATGCCATGATCTTCATTTTTTGAATGTTGAGTTTTAAGCCAGCTTTTTCACTCTCCTCTTTCACCTTCATCAAGATGCTCTTTAGTTCCTCTTTGCTTTCTGCCGATAGGATGGTGTCATGTGCATATCTGAGGTTATTGATATTTCTCCTGGCAATCTTGATTCCAGCTTGTGATTTATACAGCCCAGGATTTTGTACTCTGAATATAAGTTAAATAAGCAGGGTGACAATATACAGCCTTGATGTACTCCTTTTCCTATATGGAATCTGTTGTTCCATGTCTGGTTCTAAGTCTTGCTTCTTGATCTGCATACAGATTTCTCAGGACGCAGGTCAGGTGGCCTGGTACTCCTTTCTCTTTAAAAATTTCCCACAGTTTGTTGTGATCCACACAGTCAAAGGCTTTAGAGCAGTCAGTAAAGCAGAAGTAGATGTTTTTCTGGAATTCTCTTGCTTTTCCATAATCCAATGGATGTTGGCAATTTGATCTCTGGTTCCTCTGCCTTTTCTAAATCCAGCTTGAACATCTTGGAGTTCTTGGTTCATGTGCTGTTGAAGCCTGGCTTGGAGAATTTTGAGCATTACTTTCTGGCATGTGAATTGAGTGCAAATGTGGGGTCATTTGAACATTCTTTGGCATTGCCCTTCTTTGATATTGGAATGAAACTGACTTTTCCAGTCCTGTGGCCACTGCTGAGTTTTCCAAATTTGCTGGCGTATTGAGTGTAGCACTTTAGCAGCATCATCTTTTAGGATTTTAAATAAGTCAATGGAATTCCATCACCTACACTAGCTTGTTTATAGTGATACTGCCAAAGGCCAATTGAGTTTGTACTCCAAGATGTCTGGCTCTAGGTGAGTGATCACACCATCATGGTTATCTGGGTCAAAAAGGTCTTTTTGTATACTTCTTCATGTATTCTTGCCACCTCTTCCCTCCTAGCCTCAGAATATTATTCATTGATACCCCAAAGAGAAAAAAAAAATAATAATTTCTTATGGTAAGGTACTTAATTATAAAGATTTTCCTAAGTAAATATATTATTCTTTCAGTTCAGTTCTGTCACTCAGTTGTGTCTGACTCTTTGCGACCCATGAATCGCAGCACACCAGGCCTCCCTGTCCATCACCAACTCCCAGAGTTCACTCAGATTCAAGTCCATTGAGTCAGTGATGCCATCCAGCCATCTCATCCTCTGCTGTCCCCTTCTCCTCCTGCCCCCAATCCCTCCCAGCATCAGAGTCTTTCCCAATGAGTCAACTCTTCGCATGAGGTGGCCAAAGTACTGGAGTTTCAGTTTTAGCATCATTCCTTCCAAAGAAATCCCAGGGCTGATCTCCTTTAGAATGGATTGATTGGATCTCCTTGCAGTCCAAGGGACTCTCAAGAGTCTTCTCCAACACCCCAGTTCAAAAGCATCAATTCTTCAGTGCTTAGCTTTCTTCACAGTCCAACTCTCACATCCATACATGACCACAGGAAAAACCATAGCCTTGACTAGATGGACCTTTGTTGGCAAAGTAGTGTCTCTGCTTTTGAATATGCTATCTAGGTCGGTCATAACTTTCCTTCCAAGGAGTAAGCGTCTTCTAATTTCATGGCTGCAGTCACCATCTGTAGTGATTTTGGAGCCCAGAAAAACAAAGTCTGACACTGTTTCCACTGTTTCCCCATCTATTTCCCATGAAGTGGATGGGACCAGATGCCATGATCTTCATTTTGTGAATGTTGAGCTTTACCTTTTTCACTCTCCTCTTTGACTTTCATCAAGAGGCTTTTTAGTTCCTTTTCACTTTCTGCCATAAGGGTGGTGTCATCTGCATATCTGAGGTTAAGCATACTTAAATATACATGGGTATGTTTATAAATATGTAAACGCATATATGAGCTTCCCTGGTAGTTTAGAAATTAAAGAATCCAATGCAGTGCAGAAGACCTGGGTTCAGTCCCTGCATTGGGAAGATTCCCTAGAGAAGAGAATGGTTACCCATTCCAGTATTGTTGCCTAGAGAATCACTTGGACAAAGGAACCTGGCAGGCTAGTCTATAGGGTCACAAAGAGTCAGACACAACTGAGTAACTAACACACACAAAGACATATATATATATAATGTCCCAAAAGGCATTCATTAGAATCTTAATTTATTATAATTTTTAGTATAAGTATATGTTCCCGTACACCCTTCCAAAGTGTGATGCTTAGCAGAAATTAAAATTTAACTTGGCATTCTATATGTTTATTTGCTAAGCCTGGTAATCTTGGCCTGAGGTGAAGCTTGGGGTGAAGAAATACTGCACTGGATGTGTATGTATCATTTTGACTTCCACTGTCATTGCCAGATGAATCCTAATGGAATCATTTCTCAGGAGCCAAATACATTTTTTTCTTGTGAGTATCAGGCAGGAAGACTTTCCTTTTATGAAACTCAAGTCATCAATGTAGACTTCCATCTTATAGAACTGGGGATTTCCAAAATCTCAGGATGGAGAAAACTTTTCTTCACAAGTAAGAACTGAAACACAACACTATCCATTGAAACAAGCACCATGGGTGTTTGTGCCATCTCTAAGCCCAGTGGGAAGAATGGGCAGTGCCAACAGATGGCCACACTTTTTCAAGATTGATCTTGCCTTTCTGGCACCAGGCTCCTGTTTGGGTTTGCCAAGAATGATCAGCATGTCGCGTGTTAATTGCTGGCAGGGGCTGCCCAATGCCTTTATGGCCCAGCTTACAGTGGGCTCTTGATTAAGGAGAGGCAGCAGCTCCTGCTCAAGCAAGACTGCCTTCCACAGTCATGAGACAGTACACCTTTAATATTACTTGCACAGTAAGTGGGAAACAAGAGCTATTTTTGGCTCTGTGCCTGTGAATATAAAGCTTGCATTGAGTGGCTTTTAAGCAGCCACTTCTCTATCTAGCAGAGCATAGTGAAAGGGGTGAATGGCTAAGCAAAACGCAGTCATCTCTGTCAGTTTCAGGGTTTAGCAAGGGGAAGAAGGGATGCACACCACAGGAAAACCGTAGGAGTAATTTGAGATCAGGTGTTGACAGATGGAGGTCTCCCAGGATAACACTGGGTATTTTTCATAAGTGGAGATTAACAGGTTGTTTCAAGGTATTCAAGTCTCTAATATTTTATGAATGAGAGTTTATGAAAAACATCAAAAATAAGTATTCAATATGTCTTCATAAAGAGATAGGTGAATGGCAAGCCAACGGTTGACCCAGACTATGCCTATTCTATAATTATTTCATAAAACAATAGCTGCTGAAAATAGTAACAGAAAGTTCATAGTAAAAAGACCATGTCAAGATATACAGAGGCAGATTAAAATATTGTGCTTTAAATTTAACTTAAAGGAAAATAACTATGCTTACAGAAAAGTCAGATGTGTTATACAGTTAAAACTATCTTCAGCTTACAGACAAAGCCTTGGAATGAAAATTTAGGAGGAATTAGACCCCTCAAGGCATTCAGATTTTAAAGAAATCCACTAACTTTCATCTGAATATAAAATGTGTGCATATCTATAATAGAATATTTGGAAAAAGATGAGTAAAATATACTGTAAAATTAAAAATCACCCAAATCAAACCATTCACAAGTTACTGCCCTTTGTGAATTCCCTCCAGATTTAATTTTTTACAACAATCAGTTTGTATTGAACTTATGTGATTCCATAACAGTTTATACAAAAATAATCCAAAATGTTCACAGCACAATATTGGAATTTGACATTGCATCTAAAAATGTAATGAAAGACCCTTTTCACTTTTTTGATCTTCAGTAACAAAGGAGAAGAGCCATCCAACTGCTGTCAGGCAATATTTCACACAAAATGAGCAACATTGTTATGAGCTTTGTATCCTTTAGGGTGAATACTATCAATGTCTGCTGCTGCTGCTGCTAAGTCGCTTCAGTCGTGTCCGACTCTGTGCGACCCCATAGACGGAAGCTCACCAGGCTCCCCCGTCCCTGGGATTCTCCAGGCAAGAACACTGGAGTGGGTTGCCATTTCCTTCTCCAATGCATGAAAGTGAAAAGTGAAAGTGAAGTCGCTCAGTCGTGTCCGACTCTTAGCGACCCCACGGACTGGAGCCTACCAGGCTCCTCCGTCCATGGGATTTTCCAGGCAAAAGTACTGGGGTGGGGTGCCATTGCGGGATTGGCAAATAACAAGCACTCAGTATTTACTTGCTGAATTGGTTTTATCAGATCGTAGCTTTTACTCATCCTTCAAGATCTGGTTTATGCCACTCTATCGATAACTATCAACTATTAATATCAACCAGCTACTAGAAAAAGAACTGGGCGACCCTTCTCTAAATGTTTTTGCTTCTTCACTCACCACATTCAATTTTCACAAAATACAGGGGCATCTGTCCTCTAAATTGTGCTTGAATATGACATTCCCTTAGTACTGGCATGATAACTCTTACACGGAATTTCTACATAGTTAAAATATATGATTGTTTTGCCTCCAGGCTCCAATCCCTAAAGACTTGCCACACACACATGTGCGTGCACGCATGCACACACACACACACACACACACACACACACACACACTGCTATCAGATTTTCCTTTTTCAAAATTTATTTATTGATTGATTTATGATTCTTGGCCGCACTGGGTCTTTTTTGCTGTTCGAGGGCTTTTCTGTAGTTGAGGTGAGTGGATGCTACACTCTAGTTGTGGTGTGCAGGCTTCTCATAGTGGTGGCTTCTCTTGTTTCTGAGTGTGGGCTCTAGCAAAGGCTTTAGTTGTGGTGCACAGGCTCAGTTGCCCACGACATGCAGAATCTTACAAGACCAAGTATCAATTCCATGTTCCCTGCGTTTGCAGGCAGATTCTTAACCACTGGACCACCAGGGAAGCCTGAGAGGTTTTTTTTTTTTTTTTTTTTAAGAAAACTAAGATCGTGGTATCTGGTTCCGTCACTTTATGGCCAATAGATGGGGGAAAAGTGGAAACAGTGACAGATTTTATTTTCTTGGGCTCCAAAATCACTGCAGACTGTGACTGCAGCCATGAAATTAAAAGACACTCCTTGGAAGAAAAGCTATGACAAACCTAGGCAGCATATTTAAAAGCAGAGACATTACTTTGCTAACAAAGGTCTTTATAGTGAAAGCTATGGCTTTTCCAGTAGTCATGTATGGATATGAGAGTTGGACTATAAAGAAAGCTGAGCATTGAAAAATTGATGCTTTTGAACTATGGTGTTGGAGAAGACTCTTGAGAGTCCCTTGGACAGCAAAGAGATCAAACCAGTCCATCTTAAAAGAAATCAACCTTAAGTATTCTTATTCTGAATATTCATTGTAAGGACAGATGCTGAAGCTGAATCTCCAATACTTAGGCCACATGATGGGAAGAGCCAACCCGTTGGAAATGACCTTGATGCTGGGAAATATTGAAGGCAAATGGAGAATGGGGTGACAGAGGATAAGATGGTTGGATGGCATCACTGACTCAATGGACATGAGTTTGAGCAAACTCTTGAAGAACAGGAAAGCCTGGAGTACTGCAGTCCATGGGCCTCACAAAGAGTCAGACAACACAACAAAGAGATCTCAATAAGGCAAACAAGCTTCTTCAGGATGCAGCCCAGGCTCACTCTGCCTCTTCCTCTCCCAGTGAGTGTTCCTGTAGCTGCTGCCTCTGTGCCTTCTCCTGCTCTTGTTCCTTCTGTCTGTGCTGGTCTACTATGCTAAGATTATCCATTCCCATTCATGTTCCAGAACTTGAATCACACATTACCTTGGTGCAAAACCTCCTTAATTTTACAAAGTCTAATTGGTCATCTCACTCATGACTATAATCCTCAGAAAGGCATAAACTTCACAGGCATTTTGATGGAAAGTTAAGAAAATAGTGATGGAAGATTACAAAAGGTTGACAATTATTTTCAAGAACTTGTTATGACACTACAAAACGAAAGATAGTTTCCCTAGAATAGATAGTTGAAATGTATTAGGATTTTTAAACTAATTTTTAGCTACCTCTCATTTCTGACTATAATATGCTCTGTGTACCTGAATTAAAGTCATTATTAATTGCAGCTAAAAATGTGAGATAAAATATTTTGGAAAAAAAATCATCTTTAATGCATCAATGAGCAATTTGAATACCTAACTGGAAAAAAGAAATTAAATTTCTAGTTCATACTGTAGACAACAATCTAAATAGAATATGATCTAAAAGTGAAAAACTAAACTTTAAATTTTTATTAGAACATGATATTTAAAGGTATTTTTGTGTCAGGGTAGGAGAAGTTTTCTTAATCAAATCCAAAGTTTTATTTCTCAAAAGGTATGTTTAAATGGGGAAGCATTTAATGACAAACAAAGCCTGAGAAATGTGGTCATCATACCACTTATATATATTTAACATCTAGAGCAGATAAAGAACCAAACATACTAGCAACAAAAAGATAATTAATCAAAATCACAACTGACAAAAATACATGAACTGTTAATGAAGAGGAAGCATGACAGGCTAAGAAAACACACACACACATACACACACACACACACACAGAGCTTAACCTCAATCAGAGAATTCAAATCTCAAAAAGCCTTGCAAATATTAAAAAGTCTAATGATATCACATGCTACCATTGAGGTGAAAAAAATAAAAACTTTATTTTGCTGAAGAGGGATGGGCAAAAAATAAATAGAAGCTACATTGGAGAAAAGATAACAGGACATATCTTAGATCAAATTTGCATAATCATAAATACAGAAATTTAAATCCCTATAATGTACCCCAGAGAAACTCTTGCACATGTATCTAGGGAGACACATAACAAGATACTAATAGAAACAGTTTTATATTTACACCATTATACACACTATGGGCTTAGGTGGTGCTAGTGGTTAATGAAAGAGGAAACAGACAAAACAGCCTCCATCTTGAAAGCAGGACTCCCTCTTGGGCCGGACTGTGGACTTTGAGCTATATGCCCAGTATCTATGGAAACGACATAATACCAACTGGAAAACCAGGCCCCCTGGAAGGAAGAGCCCCAGGGCTCATACCTAGACTCTCTGTTGCCTAAAAGAATACTCTAATTATCTGCGTAACCGAATAGAATCATACATTCTATTATGCTTATTGGGGTCTATTGATGATTGTCCGCTGTTAACTATGAATTATGGGTTAACTTTGATTGTATCTTTCTTTTCCTTTGTTCAGACTAGTTTCAGGGAATTGGGAAGGCGGGTTTGGGCATGTACACTTAGGGTATATAAGGTTTTCAGAAAAACTGGACAGGGTCCATGGCTAAGAGGAGACTCTGCCTTGGGCCTGCCGGTGTAATAAACGGCACTCCACTATCTGCATTGTCCTTCTGAGTGGGTTTGTTTCCCAGAATGGGTGGCTACAACAGTAAGGAACCTGCTTGCCAATGCAGGAGACACAGGCTTGATCCCGGGTCAGGAAGATCCCCTAGAGAAGGAAATGACAAGCCACTCCAATACTTTTGCCTGGAGAATCCCATGGGCAGAGGAGCCTGGCAGGCTGTAGCCCATGGAGCTGCAAAGATTTGGACACGACTGAGAGACTGAGCACAAACACAATCTGCAGTGCAAGTTAATGAGCTGGAGCTATTTGTGTTAATATCTCCAAAATACAATACTAAATGAAAAAATAAGATGCAGAAGGAGTTGTCCAACATGAACACGATACCACTTCATAAAAAATTTAAAGGAATCTAAACAATACCACCTGACCTGCCTCTTGAGAAACCTATAAGCAGGTCAGGAAGTAGCAGTTAGAACTGGACATGGAACAGACTGTTTCAAATAAGAAAAAGAGTATGTCAAGCCTGTATATTGTCACCCTACTTATTTAACTTATATGCAGAGTACATCATGAGAAATGCTGGGCTAGAGGAAGCACAAGCTGGAATCAAGATTGCCAGGAGAAATATCAATAACTTCAGATATTCAGATGACACCACCCTTATGGCAGAAAGTGAAGAGGAACTCAAAAGCCTCTTGATGAAAGTGAAAGAGGAGACTGAAAAAGTTGGCTTAAAGTTAAACATTCAGAAAACAAAGATCATGGCATCTGGTCCCATCACTTCATGGAAAATAGATGGGGAAACAGTGGAAACAGTGTCAGACTTTATTTTTGGGGGCTCCAAAATCACTGCAGATGGTGATTGCAGCTATGAAATTAAAAGACACTTATTCCATGGAAGGAAAGTTATAACCAAGCTAGATAGCATTTTAAAAAGCAGAGATATTACTTTGCCAACAAAGGTCTGTCTAGTCAAGGCTATGGTTTTTCCAGTGGTGATGTATGGATGTGAGAGTTGGACTGTGAAGAAAGCTGAGCACTGAAGAATTGATGCTTTTGAACTGTGGTGTTGGAGAAGACTCTTGAGAGTCCCTTGGACTGCAAGGAGATCCAAACAGTCCATCCTAAAGGAGATCAGTCCTGGGTGTTCATTGCAAGGACTAATGGTAAAGCTGAAACTCTAATACTTAGGCAACCTCATGCAAAGAGTTGACTCATTTGAAAAGACCCTGACACTGGGAGAGATTGGGGGAGCAGAAGGGGATGACAGAGGATGAGATGACTGGATGACATCACCAACTTGATGGACATGAGTTTGAGTGAACTCCAGGAGTTGGTAATGAACTGGGAGGCCTGGCATGCTGCGATTCATGGGGTTGCAAAGAGTCAGAAACAACTGAGCGACTGAACTGAACTTAAACAATACCATTTAGTATATTACCATAATCCTGTTATATATATTATTTTGATTGTAGATAACTTTAGTATGATAACATGTCTGGGAATAGACCAAAAAATTACACTTTCAGGATTGTAGATTTATATGAGAGGGATTAGGGTAATTGTTAATGAAGGTCTACACTTTTTGTTATTGGTAATGCTTTTTGCTAAGTTACTTTACAGGTGCAAACATGTTCTTATGTCACTTTTCATATGTCTGACATTTTACCATAAAATTCAAAGTATGTATATTTTGCTGAGGCAACAATCAGTGAAGCTATGGTCCATTGATTACTAACAATAGAACATAGTTTGAGAAAAATTTTACTTAAGATTTTTTACTTTCCTAATGTTGTTCCTATTTTTATGAATCAATGCAATTACGTTCAAAATATTTTCTTTTTATTCACTTTTCTAGAGGACACTTTGCTGATGTGTTTCTTGCAAGGCAATTTGCTGAAAGAATCAATTTAATTTATTTCCATTTATGTATCTCCAGTGATGACTTAGCCCCACATGAAGGACTTGAACAGATCCAAGGAGAATGTCAGTCATGGACTGATTAGCATGAACTTCTTTCAGTGATGCATAATCTCTGACAACCATGGTAGGAACTTATTCTTCCAAGAATATCCAGAGGACAGGCACCTATAGATGTCATCTGCCACCTCTAATTTATTAGCTGACTTATAGCCTGCTTTCATAGATATTTGTTATATTCCTTAACCTTGACATTCTCTTTTACAGCTTGATATTGTTATTACAATAAAATGCCCTTCCCCACTCCACACTCCAAGAAATCAATAAAAACATTTTTATAATTTTGAACAGAAAACTTAAGAAGTATTACAAATACTGGCACTTCAGAGAATATAGGTCAAAGAGGGCTCATTAGTGTAAATATTTTCAATACTATTCTTCATGTCCATTAATTATGCCCTAATGATATTTGAAAAATCACATAATCTTTCAGCAAAGTAAAAGGCAGTTTTATAGGACTTAGATTTGCTTGTCTTGTCTTGATCTAATCACAGTGTAATAGATGAAATATTCATCTTAATTGGATATTGAATAAAATTGCTGAAATGTTTTAGGGCACCTATGCTTCATTCAGTGGTTGGCACTCTTTCATAAAGGGCCAAAAAATAAATCATTTGGGGAGTTAAGTGATAAAATAGAGGATAGAATATTGGTACTTATATAATCTTTTGTAATGTATCCATTTACAAATATGAACAACATTCTTAGCTTGTGGGCCATAAATATAGAGGTGATGGGCCACATTTGGTGTATTCATAAGACATGGTATCTACTGACACTTGAAGTTCACGTTTTAGTGTTTTAAGAGTAGCTGCCCACAGTTTCGTCTCAGGAAGACCAACTGTGAGGCAACGTGCAGTGAGTGTATGTGCCTTTGACTTCTTCCCCAGCCCATCCTGAGGTCCTCGTTTCGCTCTGACACAGCCTCAGGCCCCCACCCACATCCACACTTTCAGTTCAGCCTCCTTATGGGCATTGTGGCTTTTCAGGCACAAGGCATGCAAATAGTATAGATGTGACTCACATTTTGCAAACACTGAATTAAATAACTTATGACTAAATTTAATGTAGAAATGTTAAAAATATGAAATGGTGAAATCAAATGGCCATTAGTGAGGTTTACCTGGGTGATAAACAGAGTGGTTAATCCTGGAGAGTTCTTAGCTGAGCTGCACTAATGCTGCTAAAGTATTATGATATGATAATATATAATATAATGGCCACAGAAAAATATATAATGAGGTTTTCTCAGACTGATGTTTCATGGAAAATAAATAACCAAAAGGATTATGTTTATTGATTTCAAGTTAGAAGTTAGAGCATATTTCACAGAAATATGTTTCCAAATGACATTTTGAGACATGATTTAATAGATACCATTTAAGTGATATCAATATACAATTTCTTTATTCCTATAAAACATGACTTTTGGTCATTTGTTATTTTTTGGTCAATTGGGACAGTACTTAAGAGTCCCAGATTATTAAAATGTACAAATAAGTAAATATTTCTCTCATTTGTGTTGAATATGTTAATAGAGCATAGGATTTCAGACAAAGCCAGTTAGATATTGCATAGTGAACATTTTACAAATTATTACACAGAAGAAAGAAGCAGTAAGGTGAGAGTAGAGGTCAGTAAGTCAAACAGAGTTAATATGGAGGTATGCTTGAGAAAGTCTTAAAAAATGTAAACGGCTGTTTTGCTGGATAGATTTAACTACATTTAAAGTCCCATGTATAACAATGAGTGATTTAGAAACAGAAAGGGGATATAAATTCATACAAAGAATAGGCAATTCAAATATGAAATCTTAATGATTGGTGTATAAGAAAGAATACTCAATTTCATCAACAAAGAAAATAGAAATTAAATCACAATAAGATAACTTTACTGCCCAGAATATTGACAAAAGTTGAAACATTTAATAGAATTTCCTCAACAAAGAAAATACAAATTAAATCACAATAAGATACCTTTACTGCCCAGAATACTGACAAAAGTTGAAACATTTAATAGCTCACATTTGAGCTAGCAAATGTGTCAAGAAATGAATACTCCCACTAATTTATGGATATATAAATTACTTAAATTTGGGGAAAATATGTTACTATATATATTTTTTAAAAGTTATACTCTTTTTATTACATAGGATTACTGTGGTAGCAAGTGAGAGAAGTTAATTCAAATTAGGTATACTCCTAAAGAAAATTTCTTGGCTTTTGAGATAAAAAGCCAAGGATTTCAGATTCAGCTTGATTCAGGACCCCAAAATATTGACAATAATTAATTTCTCTCTCTCACTCTCATTTTTATCTCCATCTTCTATGTTGATTCAATCCCCAGACTGCTGTAGTGACTCTGGTACTTGCATTCTGGAAGTGTCATTATGTGTGCAGAAGAGTGCCCGTATCTGGTCCCAGAAGTCTCAGTACAAACCTCATAGGATCTTATTTTAAACAGTTCCCATGTCCATATTTTAGCTGCCTTCTGTGACCAGGATGATAACAATATCTGATTAGAAATTTCTGAATTTATGACGCTTTTGAATGTGAGTGAAATCAGCCCCACAAAAACCACATAAACTCTACATCAAACAGTTCCTCAGAAAGAAATTAAGGTGTGGTTTTCAAAAGGTTGAATAGCAATTTTCTAAAAATACATATCTCTATACCCTTCTTGTATACACAGCTATACTTTCAGTCTCTGACAGTTTTGAAATACTAATGTTTAGAAATAGATGAACAAGGATGTCTATCGCAATTTTGTTTCAAACACAAAAATAATCCCCCCTCCAAAAAAGCAGATCTTTGAGAAGAGTTCGGTTGACTATACTTTGGTCCATAAACATGAGGAAATACGATGCAGCTATTTAATGAAATATGAAAGCCTTTCCAAGATATATTGGTAAATGAGAAATAACAGATCATGTGAAGAGTTTGATACACTTTTTTCACAACAAAAATAAAATATAGAAAGCCTTTATATATGCATTTTATATGTTTTAATATACAAGGAAAAATTATTGATTAATGCATGTTGTGGGGAGCAGACAAGGAAAACTATATCCTATAGATCTACTATAGATATACCTTTTTAGTATTTAGTGTATACTTGATTGCAAGTAACAGACAGCATATTTCAAACTGTGAAATAGAATCTCAGAAGGAAATTTCTGAATCTGAAACTTGGATGGCTTGATCCAGATGTAAATGTCAACAGGGTACAATTCATATCTTTGTCCATATTAGCCAGGTCACCAAAGAAACAGAACCTTCAGTAGTTTACACTAAGGAGTTTTATGATCTGTCATCTACAACCTGGAGAATCAGGAAAGTTGGTGGTGTAATTCAGTCTAAATCAACAGGCTCAAGAACCAGGACCTCTGATGCTGTCAAGCAGGAGAAGATGGATGGGTTAGCTCAAGTGGATAGCATATTTGCCCTTCCTCTGCCTTTTTGTTTTGTTCAGGCTCTCAACAACTGGCTGACACCCACAGACACTGGTGAAGAGATAAGTGTCAAACTTGGAAGCAATTAAAATATCCTTCAGTGAATGAGTAAGTAAACTGTGGTACATCTTTACATTGGAATATTATTCAGCACTAAAAATAAAGGAGCAGTGAAAAGACATAGAGGAATAAATGCATATTACTAAGTGAAAGAAGCCCAACCTGAAAATGCTACATACCATATGATTCTGACTATATGAAATTCTGGAAAAGGAAAAGCTGTGGAATCTCTAAAAAGATTAGTGATTGCTAGGGAGAGGGAGTACTAAATAGGCTGAGCACAGAGGATTTTTAGGGAAGTGAAACTACTCTATGATACTGTGATCATGGGTATATGTCACTATTTTTCCAAACCTGTAGAATGTACAATGCTAAGAGTGATGCAAACTGTGGATTTGGGGTGATTATGATATGTCAATGTAGGTTCATCAGTTATAACAAATGTACCACCCTCGTGGGCATTTGATAATTCTGGAAGCTATGCATGTTTTGGGGCCAGTGATGTATGAGAAATCTCTGCACTTTCAGCTTAATAATGCTGGGTATGTAAACTGCTCTAAAAATAAAGTCTATTAAAAACTGCATATAGATTATTTTCATTTGCCTTTGGCTAGATTATAACCTAATATATTCCTTAAATATATTATAAGATGTTTTATTTTAGAAACATCTTCGAAATATCTATTGTTCTTACCATAGGAAAATGCTTTTTTAAAAATGGCCTTTATTTTTTTCTAGCCAGATTGAAAAAAATAAAGGTGAATGATGTTAGGAAATTTTATTCCAACTTTTTAAAATTATTTTTGTACTTATTATTTTATATAAACCCAATAAGAATACATTTGTTCTAAATACAAAACGTTAATTGTGATTTCACTTATTTGGCGCAGAATGTCATATTCAGAATGCTATTTCAGGAATACATTGTTATTTCCCAAATAAGTAATATGTTTCATTTAATTTTCATGTTGTGTGCCTGTACATATAATTAGAAGAAATTTAATCAGCTACAAATACCATCACAAAGAAGCCTGGGAACTTGGATACTGGTAATTGGAATTGCTTTTCAACTGCAAATTGCTCACTTTGTGAAGGTTTCATTCACAGACCTTTTCTTAATACATTTCAAAACAACACTTGAAGTCCAATTTATTTTACTGATGCATACAATTTTTTTTGGATGGAAATATAGGAAATTGGTGGAAAATGATAAAAGTTATGCCTATTGGGAGTCACTGAAGCATATTTCAAAACAAAAAGGAAACACACATGAGTAATCTAAATTTATTAGGAAGAACTGGGCCCAGAGTGGGGGTGGGAAATCTATAATCACCAGAGCCAAGATAAAAATCTATTTATCTAAGTCAAGTTTCCAGTGGAAAGCAATGAAAACAGACTGCACACACAAAAAGTGTACCATTTTTAAGGCAGGCTTATAAAATTATTTGCAAAGATATGGACAGGATGCACAGAAGTCACAAAGAATAATGCCAAACCAGTGGGTGTATCTGCAGATCTGTTACCACTTCTAAGCAGGAAAGGATGGGTATGGAGAGGTACCAGTTACTGGAACCCAGAATGAGAGAATAGGGTAGAAGAGGCTTCCTCCAGAGAGGCATTGATCTGTAGTTGAGGGATAGCCCCAACATAGGGCGACCCTGCAGAGATGGAACCAGAAGAATAAACTTGTCCGCATCCTTCTCTCACCCTTTTTGATCACCTGTCGAATTTCCCATTGGCAGAATCAATAGGAAGGCAGCACAATATGAGGGAGCCTATTGATGTATACTAACAAAGCCAGCCTCCTGGGAGGAAGGAGCAGGGTGGAGGATGACCTGGGATGGATTTCAAGGAGCAAACAGAAGATATCCAGTAAACTTTTTTTTAACATAAAACAAAACCTTGAACCACCTATGTGGCCTCATAAAAATAAGATAAGAATAGAAAAGAATAAATGGTAAATGAAAACAAGCAAATTTTTTAAAAGTTCAAAAAATTTTAAACATTTTTACCAATTGAAACTTGATAGACAATTTTAAAGCTGAACAATATATATTGTATATGGTACATAAAATAAATAAAAAGCTAAATAGAAAATAGGACAGAGAACAAAATCCTTGAGTGTCGAAATTGATCACAAACATTTCTCTGTACAGAAATTAGACTATTACATAAATGTATGACTAAATTAATAGATATTCTTATAGTGTATAATGTTCATTTATTTTTAATTTCCAAAAGTAGTTCATGTATAAAAAGGCACATGACACAGATAAAAAGTCCTCTTGAAACCAGGACAAAGCTTTTATTTTTAAATTGAGGTATGTTGATGTACAATATTATATGTTTCAGGTGTATTACATAGTAATTCACAATTTTAAAAGTTATATTTTACTTATAGCTATCATAAATTATTGACTATATTCCCTGTCTTGTACAATATATCCTTGTAGCTTATTTATTTTATACATAGTAGATTATACCTCTTAACCCTGTACCCTTATCCTGCTTCTACCCACTTCCCTCTCCCCATTGATAACCACTAGTTGATCTGTGAATCTTTCTGTTTTCTGTTATATTCAGTAGTTTATTTTACTTTTTAGATTCCACATATAGACAATATCATACAGTGTCTTTCTCTGTCTGACGTAATTCACTCAGCACAATACTCTCCAAGGTTAGGGAGAGTATATTTTTTAAAAAAGAGACAAAATATATTAATTAACCAGTTTGTTTTTTCCACCTGTGCCTTTGTTTCTATTTTGTAGAAAGAATCTTAAAAATAGATATGTGTGTGTATATATATATATATATATATATATATAACTGATTCACTTCGCTGTACACCTGAAACTAACATGACATCGTAAATCAGCTACACTCCAATGCAATTTTTTTACAAGCTTAACATGTGTTAATTCATACACTTAGAAATGTGAATTTTTTAAAGAATTTTGCAATATGGAGTGCATTTTTCATTTCATTCCTAAATGTGCACTTGAAATTGAAAAAATTAGTCTTGTATAAATGGCATCAATGTTCATCATTCTGTTTGTTTAGAAAAAAAAATTGCCCTCTACCATTTTACTTTAGTTACATTCTACTATTATCAACCACACAGTCACTCTATGAAAGGATATACAAAAAATTGATGCTTTTTTATTTTGGAATATATTGTGTTTTGTATTGCTTATCATAATTTGGAATGCAGCTGTTGTTTTTTTTTTTTTTTTTCCCAAAAAAATTGTTTAGATCATACCAATGCTAACATATCTAAGTGAGAGGCAATAGCCCAAAGGCAGACACAGGTCACTCGGGATTAAAAAACCTGTCTGCAAAAAAATCATAAAATGTAAAATGGATTTCCAGATAACTGAGAGTTAATGGTCTTTCTGTTTACTCATGTAGGCAGGACAGAGAAAATCAAAGGAAAACCTCAAGAGGCACTGTTGGGTTCCATAAAGCCGTTGGAAGTTGCAGATTTACACAAGGGATTCTGCAGGGTGAGTATTTAGAAAGTAGATTTCTCAGCATGTTCTGGCATGATAAGGGTTTTAAGGCAGATGGATATAATGTGAATATAATTAAACCCTTTTCAGATAATGGTGTAACAATACTATGTTCTCTAAGGATAGTCAGAACTGCAGCTCTGAGTACACTTATCCGTTTATACCTATGTGTTCTATTCTAGTCCAGGGTTTCATTAGGAATAAGTTTCATGCATATCGTTCCCAAGACCTCACTTTATTGTCCTAACGTCACCAGAGCTTTAAATAAAGATCCGCAGTGTTGAGCAGAAAAAGAGAAGAGAGTCAAGGGGATGGAAGAATCGGGAGCAAAACAAACGAAGGAGGAATTTTCAGGCAATATTTTTACATACACATTTTTATTATAAATTTTTTTAGGAATTATTTAAAGTATCAGTGTCTTTGAAATCTCACAGGAGAGTTGAAATAAAATAGAACTTCAAATATTGATGAGGCCAAAACAAACAAAAAAATTCCATCCTAATTTTGCTTTGGTTTAGAATGATTTTTATTGTACTGCCATTCATTATGTATATTGATCACCTCCTCACTTACTCTTAGCTCTTTTGTTTCTTTTTTGACAGAAAAAAAGATTTATCCAATTTCCTTTTCTATACTTCAAATTATATAAGCTTTGAATAGCTGTCTCTATTTTTTTAAAAATTCCAAATATCTATAAATCTAGTTCTTATATTACTTTCCCTGACTGAAACATAAGCAATATACAAATAAGAAATAAGTTAAAGTCTTTCAAACATTAAAATTTGAGAAAAATTTGTTCTTATCAGAAGTAGGGCTTTTAACTGGGTGGGGTGCAAAGCAGTATTAGTTCCTTCACTGACTGTGAACTGAGATCAGGAATAAAGAGAAAAACCTCTAGAGGGGAAGAGAAATAATTCATTATTTACATAATAAGATGATAACTATATTTCCATTATAACATGATAAACTATGTATTTGTTTGTAGTACCTATATGGGCTTCCTTGGAGGCTCAGTGGTAAAGAATTTGCGTGCCAATGGAAGAGACACAGGTTCGATCCTGGGTCAGGAAGATCCCTTGGATAAGAAAATGACAAAGCACTCCAGTATTCTTGCCTAGGAAATTCCATGGCCAGAGTAATCTGGCGGGCTACAGTCTATGGCCTTGCAAAAGAGTTGAACATGACTTATGGACTAAACAACCAGTACTTATATGGGATATGTCAGTCTAGGTACAAACAAAACATGAGCACACTTGGGGAAAAGCTCGGGCGTATTCACTTTTTTATCCCTCTGTACATATTTTATTCCTAAATTCCTATCAAGGCACTTGCATATAACAAAAAGTCAATATGTATTTGGTAAATAAATAGAGAAATAAATAATTGCAAGTCAAGATAGGCAATGGACTTGAAAATTCTGTAGAGAAAAAGAATGGAAGGAAGGAAGAAAGAAGGAAAGTGTTTAACTGAGGACTTACAATTTGAGAAATAAGCAGCAACAATTATAAATCTATGAATTATCAACATGAGTCTTAGGTTATTTTATTTATGAAAATAAAAAGTTCAAGCCATTAGTACAGGCCTATACTAGGGACAGGCCTGGTACAATAGGAAAAAAAAAATCACCTGAAGGATAAGAAACATTGGCTCTGCTTTATCCATTTGACCATAAATAAACCACATATCTTATTTGAAAGTTATTTTCCTTATTAGGAAATTAAAAATTAGATTATATACTTATCAACACTTCTTTCTATCTCTATCTTTAAATAATTCTCAATATAAGCAAAACACATGTATTTCTTTACAGAGATAGCCTCAGAATAAGCTGTAGAATGCTCAGCATTGCTCGCAGTGACAGATTTACTAGTCTGAAAGGTAAACAGGCCTCCTAACTCACACATTAGAGGGGTGAGAACCAAGGACAGTCAACTCTTAAGTGGACACGCACAGACACACAAACAATCTCCTTGGGTTCTTGCCTTTGTAATCTGTCAGCTTCCTAAGCAGAAACAGTGAGCTACCACGTCTAAGTAAACTATTTTTACACAAGTCAGCATCTACAATTGGGTCAAACAAAAACAACAGACAGGTGCCTACCTCTCTCTTCTTCTGAAAATGTATTCTCATTTGTTTTATAATAAAAACATTTTTAATACTTAAAAATGTAGGAAAAATAGAAAGAGAGTAAATAAGCAGAGATTTTGAGAAGAGTTAAAAAAAAACAACTGAAAACTGATATGCTTAAGTTGAAGTGGGAAAAAGCAAGAATACATAATAAGAATTTTTGTGATAGGTATGAGTGACTACAAAGAAAGCTGAGCACTGAAGAACTAATGCTTTTGAACCGTGGTGTTGGAGAAGACTCTTGAAAGTCCCTTGGACTGCAAGGACATCCAACCAGTCCATCCTAAAGGAAATCAGTCCTGAATATTCACTGGAAGGACTGATGATGAAGCTGAAACTCCAATACTTTGGCCACCTGATGCAAAGAGCTGACTCATTTGAAAAGACCCTGCTGTTGGGAAAGATTGAAGGCAGGGAGAGAAGGTGACCACAAAGGGCAGGCAAGATGGTAGGATGGCAACACCGCCTCAATGGACTCGAGTTTGAGTAAACTCTGGGAGTTGGTGATGGACAGGAAGGCATGGCGTGCTGCAGTCCATGGGGTTGCAAAGAGTCGGACACGACTGAGCCACTGAACTGAACTGAATTGAATTGAACTGAAGGAATGACTTTGTGTTTTCTTAAATCCATTTGTATTGAGCACTGGGCACTGTTTTCAGACTGAGGCTTTGAATGGGAAAACCTGGGCTGGAGAAGGAAAGGCAGTACCCTTCAGCCCTGTGTGGTGGTGACCTATATGAGAAATGAACTTCTCCAATATCTAGAACATAGTGTGGTTACAAACTTCTCTTAGGCCCACCTTACATCTCAAAAATTATGGGAGAAACTCTCAGCAAACACAAACATCATCTGAAACATCTGAAGCAATCCAACATAATGAGTGAGAGGTATAAAATACAAGAATTAGAATATTAACTTTGTTATAAGGACACAAAAGAGGAGATTTTTCAAAGAAACGCAATGCACATATGCAAAGATATAAAAGAAGATAATGCATTCCTGAAACAAAGAGATAGAAACAAATGTAAACACAAAATTTTCAATTAATATTCATGGTATAAATTTCTCTACTTAAAAACCATTTTTTTTAATTGAACAAAAAAATTTTGCTATATACTTATGGTCCTATCCAAAACAAATGATAAAATAAGGTTGAAATAGTTAAAACGATGTGGGGAAGGAGGGAGAATCTAATAAAAAGTACATAGGTGTAGCATTTTTCTCTTTAGATGTTAGAAATTTCAGTTCAGAAGACCTTAATCGGATAAGAATAAAAATCCACAAAAGTACCTATCACTTATCATTTATATGGGTTTACCATGGTATGGATTGGAGAGCTGGACTGTGAAGAAGGCTGAGCGCCGAAGAATTGATGCTTTTGAACTGTGGTGTTGGAGAAGACTCTTGAGAGTCCCTTGGACTGCAAGGAGATCCGAACAGTCCATTCTGAAGGAGATCAGCCCTGGGATTTCTTTGGAAGGAATGATGCTAAAGCTGAAACTCCAGTATTTTGGCCACCTCATGCAAAGAGTTGACTCATTGGAAAAAACTCTGATGCTGGGAGGGATTGGGGGCAGGAGGAGAAGGGGACGACAGAGGATGAGATGGCTGGATGGCATCACTGACTCGATGGATGTGAGTCTGAGTGACCTCCGAGAGCTGGTGATGGACAGGGAGGCCTGGCGTGCTGCAGTTCATGGGGTCGCAAAGAATCGGGCACGACTGAGTGACTGATCTGATCTGATCTGACCATGGTATATTTAAATATATTAACAAAAAGCCTAACAACTTTAAGGACTAATAGGATATTTCAAATTCACAGGTTGAGAGTTAAACACCTTTTAAAAAAAATAAAATTTACAATAAAACAGACAAAACAGCAGATTTAAATATCACAGCTGATAAGTGTGAACTTTTTAGCCAAGACAATGGCACCCTACTCCAGTACTCTTGCTTGGAAAATCCCATGGACTGAGGATCCTGTTAGGCTGCAATCCATGGGGTCGCTAAGGGTCGGACACAACTGAGCAACTTCACTTTCACTTTTCACTTTCATGCATTGGAGAAGGAAATGGCAGCCCACTCCAGTGTTCTTGCCTGGAGAACCCCAGGGATGGTGGAGCCTGGTGGGCTGCCATCTATGGGGTCACACAGAGTCGGACACAACTGAAATGACAGCATAGCATAGCATAAGAAATAAACTTTATTTTTAAAATCACATAAAAATATTTAAAATCTTGGACAGCAATTTTGGTTAAAAGAAAAATCAGTAAAATAGAAAATACCCATAATTTTACAGAATATATTCCACCATGACAATGAAATATACTTAGGAAAATTAACAACAGAAGCACAGCCATGGGACTTTTCAATGTAAAACCATATGCAGGAAGATAATAAGGTAATATTTTAAAAATTGTGAGAGGGACAGAAACATTCATACCTCAATATTTATTTTCTTCATTTAAATGCAAAGGTAATGTAAAATTCCCAGTCTTGCAAGGTCTCAGAAGTTTCGCTTTATAAACATCATTTTGAACATCATTATTACAGGAAGTGTATCAGTTAAAAGGAAAAAATCAGAACAATGCTAAAATAAAGGAAAGTTACAATGAATAAATTATTTTAAAAGTTGTATCTATATGCCCATGTGCTCCTGCAGAAATATATATTTTAAAATCTTTTTTTCATAACAATTGAAATTCTAACATAGTGTCACTAAGAAGGTGGAATAAGCAGGGCAAGGAATGGAGACAAGTGAGGTAGTTGAGAACCTAAAAATTTTGAAGAGAAGTTAAGAAATCTGAAGGAAAGTGAGTTACTTTGGGGTTTTAAAAAATCATGAATTAAGTTATTGTGTGTACCTACTGGACTTCCCAGGTGACTTGGTGGTAAAGAATCTGCCTGCCAATGCAGGAGATGCGGATTTGATTCCTGGGTAGGGAAGATCCTCTGCCATGGAAATAGCAACCCACCCCAGTATTCTTACCTGGGAAATTCCATGGCAGAGGAGCCTGGTGGGCTGCAGTCCATGGGGTCTCAAAGAGCTGGACAGGACTGAATGACTGAGAATACATGAACACACATGTGTACTTACAAATTGAAAAGCTGGATATGAAAAAGTGAATAAGATAATCTTTGATTTATAGAGCTAACAGACAGGTAAAATGTAAGTGAATGAACATGTGAGAAGAGGTCAGGAGGCAATCAAGTTAAGAATAGAAGAGGTCTTCCATTAGGATCAAACTGGCATGGGGAGCTAAAGAAAGTAAATGAGGGGCATGGTCATAGGAATAGTGGAAAAGAGGATTTCAGCTAGAGGCCACAGCAAGTACCAGAGCCTTGATTTACTAGCATTTTAAGAAAGCTGGAAGAGTAGCAGCACAGCCAATGCACTCTGTTACTGAGAAGAAGGCAAATATGTTTACTCTTTTGCTTTTTCTAGAATCTGTATAGAAAGGTACACACCACAGAAGAGAGAAAACACCACTGACTAAGAAAAATATCGTAGGAGGAAGAGCAGCCCCCAACTGCTGGAACTAGATAAAGCTTGTGTGCAGCAATGAAAAGCCAACACAGCCATAAATAAACAAATATCAACAAACAAACAAACAGGGTGCGGGAAGAGATGATAGTTCCTGAGGTGGGAAATTCCAATAAACTCTGGAAAATTCTGAAAGAGATGGGAATACCAGACCACCTGACATGCCTCTTGAGAAATCTGTATGCAGGTCAGGAAGCAACAGTTAGAACTGGACATGGAACAACAGACTGGTTCCAAATAGGAAAAGGAGTACGTCAAGGCTGAATATTGTCAGCCTTGACAATTTATTGCTTATTTAATTTATATGCAGAGTACATCATAAGAAACGCTGGGTTGGATGAGGCACATGCTGGAATCAAGATTGCTGGGAGAAATATCAATAAACTCACATATGCAGATGACACCACCCTTATGGCAGAAAGTGAAGAAGAACTAAAGATCCTCTTGATGAAAGTGAAAGAGGAGAGTGAAAAAGTTGGCTTAAAGCTCAACATTCAGAAAACTAAGATCATGACATCTATTCCCATCACTTCATCATGGCAAATAGATAGGGAAACAGGGGAAACAATGGCTGACTTTATTTTTTTGGGCTCCAAAATCACTGCAGATGGTGACTGCAGCCATGAAATTAAAAGATGCTTACTCTTTGGGAGAAAAGTTATGAGCGACCTAGACAGCATATTAAAAAGCAGAAACATTACTTGCCAACAAAGGTCCATCTAGTCAAGGTTATGGTTTTTCCAGTGGTCATGTATGGATGTGAGAGTTGGACTACAAAGGAAGCTGAGCACCGAAGAACTGATGCTTTTGAACTGTGGTGTTGGAGAAGACTATTGAAAGTCCCTTGGACTGCAAGGACATCCAACCAGTCCATTCTAAAGGAGATCAGTCCTGAGTGTTCATTGGAAGGACTGATGCTGAAGCTGAAATGCCAGTATTTGGCCACCTGATGCAAAGAGCTGACTCATTTGAAAAGACCCTGATGCTGGGAAAGATTGATGGCAGGAGGAGAAGGGGATGCCAGAGAATGAGATGGCTGGATAGCATCACTGACTCAATGGACATGAGTTTGAGTAAACTCTGGGAGTTGTTGATGGACAGGGATGCCTGGCATGCTCCAGTCCATGGGGTCACAAAGAGTCAGACACGATTGAGCCACTGAACTGAGCTGAGGTGGGAAAGAGTATAGAAGTGCAGGTTTTGGTGAATTGGTTTAAGCTTGAAACCAAACTTGAAAATATTTGAAGTATTTATTTTATTTCCCAAACAGAAATGTTACATCAGCGGTTGGATAGATAAGTATCAGGGTAACAGGCCAGGTTGGAGATACACGTCTGAGAGTCTTAGGCTTATAAATGACATTTCAAACTATGAGACTCAGTATCATTATTAAAAGATAGACTTTAATTTAGAAAAAAGCATTCCATAGATTGAAACTCAGCATACTTCTGTGTTAGGTAGTTGCAGAGATAATACAGAAATACCAGAGTAGACTGAAGAAGAAGCCAGTGAGAGAGACGGAAAAGGAAATTATATGTATTGTGTCTTCCACTCTTAGATTATGTTTTAAGTTTCTGCTTAAACTATTTATCTAATGGATTAGATGTGAAATCAATCTTACGTTTCCAAAATAAACACAACTGTCATAAAGTCTTCTATTCTTTTTATATACTGCTGAGTTTTTAGGATTGTTAAATCAATGCTTATCAATGAAACTCACCATATACTGAACTAAGTTGATAAGTTTGATAAAATTAAAAATTAAGTTTTAGCATCTAATGAGAAATCCTGTATCCTTTTTTTTTTTTTCAGTTTTATCCACTGACTTTTCATGACAGCAAGAATACTGAAATATCAGAATAATCTGAAATATTGATGGGAAGTGAAAGTGTTAATTCCTTAGTCGGGTCAGACTCTTTGTGACCCCATGGACTATAGTTCTCCAAGCTCCTCTGTCCATGTGGTTTTCCAGACAAGAATACTCAAGTGGGTTACCATTTCTTCTTCCAGGGGATCTTCCTGATCCAGGGATCGAACCCTTATCTCTTACATCTCCTGCATTGACAGGAGGGTTCTTTACCACTGGTGGAACTAAAAAATAAACTGTGGAAGAGAAAAGTGAACTCAGAATTACTCATGTGTGAATGTCAACTTGGGCCTAATAAAGGCATACCCTAAATCAGGCTTCCCAGGTGGTGCAAGTAGTAAAGAACCCACCTGCCAACGCAGGAGACAAAAACGATGCAGTCTCAATCCCTGGGTTGGGAAGATTCCCTGGAAGCGGATATGGCAACCCACTCTAGTACCCTTGCCTGGAGAATCCCATGGACAGAGGAGCCTGGCAGGATACAGTCCATAGGGTCACAGAATCAGACATGACTTATGCGATTTTAGCATGCATGCACACATACCATGAATCGATGAATAAAAATAAATTACTCAGTACATGAAATGGAGAAGCCAGCTTACTCAATAAAAAAAAATAAGCCTCGTTCTTTATATATTATCTAAATAAAGATGATTAAAAATGCAAATGTGGAATACTCTGTATGGAATAATACAGAAGGAAGACATATAAAAAAAGTATTTTTGTCATTTATTCAAGGGAATGGTGGAGAGGCACATAAACAAAAACTCAAATATAGAATATATAACTTTAAAAAGTGATGAGTTTGATAAAATTAAAAAAAGATATTTAAAGGTTAATTGAAGGATACCAATGAAAAAACTAACAAATGTCAGATTGAACATACATTTAAAATATTTGACTTACAAAGGAATATTCTATAGGCTATATAAGAATTTCTGCTTAGCAAGCAGTGAACAGTTGTAAATCTAATTTAGAAAATTATGGAGGTTTTAGATTATTACTATGACAGAGGACCTCCAAGATCAGATCAGATCAGATCAGTTGCTCAGTCGTGTCCGACTCTTTGCGACCCCATGAACTGCAGCACGCCAGGCCTCCCTGTCCATCACCAACTCCCGGAGGTCACTCAGACTCACATCCATCGAGTCAGTGATGCCATCCAGCCATCTCATCCTCTGTCGTCCCCTTCTCCTCCTGCCCCCAATCCCTCCCAGCGTCAGAGTCTTCTTCAATGAGTCAACTCTTCGCATGAGGTGGCCAAAATACTGGAGTTTCAGCTTTAGCATCATTCCTTCCAAAGAAATCCCAGGGCTGATCTCCTTCAGAATGGACTAGTTGGATCTCCTTGCAGTCCAAGGGACTCTCAAGAGTCTTCTCCAACACCACAGCTCAAAAGCATCAATTCTTCGGCACTCAGCCTTCTTCACAGTCCAACTCTCACACCCATACATGACCACAGGAAAGACCATAGCCTTGACTAGGCGAACCTTTGTTGGCAAAGTGATGTCTCTGCTTTTGAATATGCTATCTAGGTTGGTCATAACTTTCCTTCCAAGGAGTAAGCGTCTTGTAATTTCATGGCTGCAGTCACCATCTGCAGTGATTTTGGAGCCCAGAAAAATAAAGTCTGACACTGTTTCCACTGTTTCTCCATCTATTTCCCATGTAGTGATGGGACCAGATGCCATGATCTTTGTTTTCTGAATGTTGAGCTTTAAGCCAACTTTTTCACTCTCCACTTACACTTTCATCAAGAGACTTTTTAGTTCCTCTTCACTTTCTGCCATAAGAGTGGTGTCATCTGCATATCTGAGGTTATTGATATTTCTCCCAGCAATCTTGATTCCAACTTGTGTTTCTTCCAGTCCAGTGTTTCTCATGATGTACTCTGCATATAAGTTAAATAAACATGGTGACAATATGCAGCCTTGACGTACTCCTTTTCCTATTTGGAACCAGTCTGTTGTTCCATGACCAGTTCTAACTGTTGCTTCCTGACCTGCATACAGATTTCTTAAGAGGCAGATCAGGTGGTCTGGTATTCCCATCTCTTTCAGAATTTTCCACAGTTTATAGTGATCTACACAGTCAAAGGCTTTGGCATAGTTAATAGAGCAGAAATAGATGTTTTTCTGGAACTCTTTTGCTTTTTCCATGATCCAGCGGATATTGGCAATTTGATCTCTGGTTCCTCTGCCTTTTCTAAAACCAGCTTGAACATCAGGAAGTTCACAGTTCACATATTGCTGAAGCCTGGCTTGGAGAATTTTGAGCATTACTTTACTAGCGTGTGAGATGAGTGCAATTGTGCGGTAGTTTGAGCACTCTTTGGCATTGCCTTTCTTTGGGATTGGGATGAAAACGGACCTTTTCCAATCTTGTGGCCACTGCTGAGTTTTCCAAATTTGCTGTCATATTGAGTGCAACACTTTCATAGCATCATCTTTCAGGATTTGGAATAGCTCCACTGGAATTCCATCACCTCCACTAGCTTTGTTCGTAGTGATGCTTTCTAAGGCCCACTTGATTTCACATTCCAGGATGTCTGGCTCTAGGTCAGTGATCATACCATCATGATTATCTGGGTCGGATATTTTAAGTTTCTACTTAAGCTATTCATCTAATGGCTTAGAGCACTGCAATTTATGTGAAATCAATCTTACATTTCCAAAATAAACATAACTGTCATAAAGTGTTCTATTATTTTATATACTGCTGAGTTTTTAGGATTGTTAAATCAATGTTTATCAGTGAATACTCGCCATATACTGAACTGATATTTATCCTAAATTTTAGCATCTAATGAGAAATCCTGTATCCTTTTTTTTTTTTTTCTTCAGTTTTATCCACTGACTTTTCATGACAGCAAGAATACTGAAATATTGACGGGAAGTGAAAGTGTTAATTCCTTAGTTGGGTCAGATTCTATGTGACCCCATGGACTATAGTTCTCCAAGCTCCTCTGTCCATGTGGTTTTCCAGACAAGAATACTCAAGTGGGTTACCATTTCTTCTTCCAGGGGATTTTCCTGACCCAGGGATCGAAACCTAATCTCTTACATCTCCTGCATTGACAGGAGGGTTCTTTACCACTGGTGGAACTAAAAAATAAACTGTGGAAGAGAAAAGTGAACTCGGAATTACTCATATGTGAATGTCAACTTGGGCCTAATAAAGGCATACCCTAAATCAGGCTTCCCAGGTGGTGCAAGTAGTAAAGAACCCACCTGCCAACGCAGGAGACAAAAACGATGCAGTCTCAATCCCTGGGTTGGGAAGATTCCCTGGAGGCGGATATGGCAACCCACTCCAGTACCCTTGCCTGGAGAATCCCATGGACAGAGGAGCCTGGCAGGATACAGTCCATAGGGTCACAGAATCAGACATGACTTATGCGATTTTAGCATGCATGCACACATACCATGAATCGATGAATAAAAATAAATTACTCAGTACATGAAATGGAGAAGCCAGCTTACTCAATAAAAAAAATAAACCTCGTTCTTTATATATTATCTAAATAAAGATGATTAAAAATGCAAATGTGGAATACTCTGTATGGAATAATACAGAAGGAAGACATTTAAAAAAAGTATTTTTGTAATTTATTCAAGGGAATGGTGGAGAGGCACATAAACAAAAACTCAAATATAGAATATATAACTTTAAAAAGTGATGAGTTTGATAAAATTAAAAAAAGATATTTAAAGGCTAATTGAAGGATACCAATGAAAAAACTAACAAATGTCAGATTGACCATACATTTAAAATATTTGACTTACAAAGGAATATTCTATAGGCTATATAAGAATTTCTGCTTAGCAAGCAGTGAACAGTTGTAAACCTAATTTAGAAAATTATGGAGGTTTTAGATTATTACTATGACAGAGGACCTCCAAACGGTTGAATAAACAAAAAAGAAATGCTCACATTCACTGGTAATCACCGAAAGTCAGATTAACACAATGAGCTCTGTCTTTCACCTACCAGACTGGAAAAAAAAAGTTTAAATGTCAGATAAAAGTAGTGTCAGCAAGGATGTGTGAAGACAAGAATCTTTGAGATCTGCTCCTGTAGTGTAAACTATTATGGCTTTCAGAGAACAATTTGGCAGTGCCTAGCAAAATTAATTATGTATGTCTACTGTGACACAGCAATTCTCTGCCTGCTGCTGCTGCTAAGTCACTTCAGTTGTGTCCAACTCTGTGTGACCCCATAGACGGCAGCCCACTAGGCTCCCCCCGTCCCTGGGATTCTCCAGGCAAGGAAACTGGAGTGGGTTGCCATTGCCTTCTGCAATGCATGAAAGTGAAAAGTGAAAGCAAAGTTGCTCAGTCGTGTCCAACTCTTAGCGATCCCATGGACTGCAGCCCACCAGACTCCTCCGTCCATGGGATTTCCAGGCAAGAATACTGGAGTGAGGTGCCATTGCCTTCTCCGAATTCTCTGCCTAGTCAATAGCAATTCTCTGCCTAGGGATAGTTCCCTGAAAAGTTCACATGAGAGTCCACAAGCAGACATGCACAAGGTGTTTATCACAAATTGTTTGTGAACTTACAGCACTGGGTGGCTAAGGGGTAAGTACAACTTGGGGGCTGCTGAACCTTGCATGCATGCGTCAGTTAGCTGCCTGGTATACATGCAGCAACAGTGAGCTTACCAACTTAATGCACAATAAAAATTAGGAAAGAGATGTGTTCTGTGATACATTTTCATATAAAATTAAGTACCTTCATATAAAACAACAACATATACTTTTCATAGATACTTACAAATCCAAGCACATCTACTAAAAGACATTAGGTGAGGGCAGAAATACGCTAGCTAAAAACAAAGTGACAGTGATGATAGAGGAAATGCAAAATTAAAGTGAAATGAAGTGAAAGAAGAAAAGGGCCTTAGATGAACTGATCATGTATGATGGACCAAGGAGCTTGACTAATTCAAATTTCTGAAACTTAGATCTCTCCAAAATAAATTAATAGTAAATATTAGCTGAATAATATACCATTATTCATAAGAGTGGTAAAAGTTAAGGAAAATGGTGGATAACATCTAGGACTCAAGGGGATATAAGGATGTTATTCATTTCATGCAGTGATTATTAGAATGAATATTAATTTAGTCTTTGGAAAGGTGGGCTTTAATAATATTGCAAATTTAAAATATGTTTAATATTTTCAGAGAATTTTTCTTATCACAACAAAAGCTAATAAATCATTCAATTCCTGTAAGTATCTCTCTTTAACAGAGACATTGGGCAACTGTATTTATCAGAGTTTGTTTGCAAAGAAAAAAATATAATCAAATAGTCACAAATTTGTTTGTGTGTGTGTGTGTGTGTGTGTGTGTGTGTGTATGTTCAGGAGCTCAGTTGTGTCCAACTCTTTGCAAACCCATGGACTGTAGCCTGCCAGGCTCCTCTGTCCATGGAGTTTTCCAGGCAAAAATACTGGAGTGGGTTGCCATTTCTTACTCCAGGGAATTTTCCCAAGTTTGTACATCGCTAAATAAATACAGATACATTTATAGTGCATAATAATATATAACTATAAAAAATAAAGTTGAATAACAAGTAGTGAAATAAATGTATTACTGAATATGTTTTTAATTGTAAAAGAAACCAATCATTAAAGCATCCATACAGTATCACATCCATTTTGTTAAAACAAATTATATAAGACAAAACTTTTTGTATATAACACATATGGAAATGCATAGCAGAAATATGAATGCAGATTCATCAAATTGATAACAATAGCTATGTATATAAAAGGTCAAAGGACATAGCTATAAATTTCCAGTGGGTCTTCTTGTATCTTGCTTGTGCATATATTCATTTGTATTTTCATGTAATTAAAAAAATGCATTATCTATCTATCAGCTAACTTCTACAGATAATACCGACTATGATGTGTATGTGTGTATCAAGGTTCTTTTCAAGAACCTTGAAAAGAGGTTCTTAAAAAAGATGAAAATTAACTTAAAGTAATTTCTCTTTTAGAAATTCAAAATATATATGAGCACCTTAGAACTGAGAGATACACTGCAGACAAACACTATTTTGAACTTTGTCTAGTCAGTTCAGTTCAGATGCTCAGACATGTCTGACTGCGACTCCATGGACTGCAGCACACCAGTCCTCCCTGTTTATCACCAACTCCCAGAATTTACTCAAACTCATGTCCACTGAGTCAGTGATGCCATCCAACCATCTCATCCTCCGTCATCCTCTTCTCCTCCTGCCTTCAATCTTTCCTAGCATCAGGGTCTTTTCAAATGAGTTAGTTCTTAGCATCAGGTGGCCAAAGTATTGGAGTTTCAGCTTCAGGATCAGTCCTTCCAAAGAATATTCAGGAATGATTTCCTTTAGGATGGACTGATTGGATGTCCTTGCAGTACAAGGAACTCTCAAAAGTCTTCCCCAACACCACAGTTCAAAAGCATCAATGCTTTGGCGCTCAGCTTTCTTTATAGTCCAACCTTCACATTCATACATGACTAACAGAAAAACCATAGCCTTGACTAGATGGACCTATGTTGGCAAAGTAATATCTCTGCTTTTTAATATGCTGTCTAGGTTGGTCATAGCTTTTCTCCCAAGGAGTAAGCGTGTTTTAATTTCACAGCTGCAGTCATCATCTGCAGTGGTTTTGGGGCTCCCCAAAATAAAGTCTCTCACTGTCTCCATTATTTCCCTATCTATTTGCCAGAAAGTGATGGGACCAGGTGCCATGACCTTAGTTTTCAGAATGTTCAGTTTTAAGCCAGCTGTTTCACTCTCCTCTTTCATTTTCATCAAGATGATCTTTAGTTTTTCTTCACTTTCTGCCATAAGGATGGTGTAATTTGCATATCTGAGTTTATTGATATTTCTCCTGGCAATCTTGATTCCAGCTTGCGTTTCATCCAGCCCAGCATTTCTCATGATGTACTCTGCATATAAGTTAAATAAGCAGGGTGACAATATACAGCCTTGACGTAGTCCTTACCCTAATTGGAACCAGTCTGTTGTTCCATGTCCAGTTCTAACTGTTGTTTCTTGACTTGCATACAGATTTCTCAAGAGGCAGGTCAAGTAGTCTGGTACTCCCATCTCTTTCAGAGTTTTCCACAGTTTGTTGTGATCCACACAGTCAAATTTTTTGACATCGTCAATAAAACAGAAGTAGATGTTTTTCAGAAACTCTCTTGCTTTTTTGATGATACAACAGAGGTTGACAATTTGATCTCTGGCTCCTCTACCTTTTCTAAGTCCAGCGTGAACATCTGGAAGTTTACAGTTCATGTATTGTTGAAGCCTTGCTTGGAGAATTTTGAGCACTACTTGGTAACGTGTGAGATGAGTGCAATTGTATGGTAGTTTGAATATCCTTTGGCATTGCCTTTCTTTGGGCTTGGAATGAATACTGACCTTTTCCAGTCCTGTGGCCACTGCTGAGTTTTCCAAATTTGCTGACATATTGAGTGTAGCACTTCCACAGCATCATCTTTTAGGATTTGAAATAGCTGAACTGGAATTCCATCACTTTCACTAGCTTTGTTCATAGTGATGCTTCCCAAGGCCCTCTTGACTTCTTGTTACAGGATGTCTGGCTCTAGATGAGTGATCATGCCATCATGATTATGTGGGTCATGAAGATCTTTTTTGTATAGTTCTTCTGTATATTCTTGCCATCTTTTCTTAATATCTTCTGCTTCTGTTAGGTCCGTACCATTCCTGTCCTTTTATTGTGCCCATCTTTGCATAAAATGTTCCCTTGATAACTGTAGTTTTCCTGAAGAGATTTCCAGTCTTTCCCATTCTATTGTTTTCCTCTATTTCTTTGCATTGATCACAGAGGAAGGCTTTCTTATCTCTTCTTGATATTCTTTGGAACTCTGCATTCAAATGGGTATATCTTTCCTTTTCTCCTTTGCCTTTTGCTTCTCTTCTTTTCATAACTATTTGTAAAGCCTCCTCAGACAACCATTTTGCCTTTTTGCATTTCTTTTTCTTGTGGATGGTCCTTGCCTCCTGTACAATGTCATGAACCTTTGTCCATAATTCTTCAGGCACTCTATCTATCTAATCTAATCCTTTCAATCTGTTCTCAGTTCTTCTGTATAATTGTAAGGGATTTGATTTAGGTCCTACCTGAATGGTCTAATGGTTTTCCCTACTTTCTTCAATTTAAGTCTGAATTTGCAATATGGAGTTCATGATCAGAGCCACAGTCAGCTCCTTGTCTTGATTTTGCTGACTGTATAGAGCTTCTTCATCTTTGGCTGGAAAGAACATAATCAATCTGATTTTGGTATTGAGCATCTGGTGATGTCCATATGTAGAGTCTTCTCTTGTGTTGTTGGAATAGAGTGTTTGCTATGACTAGTGCATTCTCTTGAAAAATTCTATTAGCCTTTGCCCTGCTTCATTCTGTACTCCAAGGCCAATTTTGCCTGTTGCTCCAGGTGTTTCTTGACTTCCTACTTATGCATTCCAGTCCCCTATAATGAAAAGGACATCTTTTTTAGGTATTAGTTCTAAAAGGTCTTGTAGGTCTTCATAGAACCATTCAACTTCAGTTTCTTCAACACTACTGGTTGGGCATAGACTTGGATTACTGTGATATTGAATGGTCTGACTTGGAAACAAACAGAGATCATTCTGCCATTTTTGAGACTGCATCTAAGTACTGCATTTTGGACTCTTTTGCTGACTATGATGGCCTCTCCATTTCTTTTAAGGGATTCTTGCCCACAGTAGTAGGTAGAATGGTCATCTGAATTAAATTCACCCATTTCAGTCCATTTTAACTCGCTGATTCCTAAAATGTTGATGTTCACCCTTGCCATCTCCTGTTTGACCTCTTCAAATTTGCCTTGTTTCATGAACCTAACATTCCAGGTTCCTATGCAATAGTGCCCTTTACAGCATTGGACTTTACTTCCATCACCAGTCATATTCACAACTGGGTCTTGTTTTTGCTTTGGCTTTGTCTCTTCATTCTTTCTGGAGTTATTTTTCCACTGATCTGCTGTAGCACATTGGGTACTTACTGACCTAGGGAGTTCATGTTGCAGTGTCCTATAATTTTGCCTTTTAATACTGTTCATGAGGTTCTCAAGGCAAGAATACTGAAGTGGTTTGCCATTCCTTTCTCTGATGAACCACATTTTGTCAGAACTCTCCACTATGACCAGTCCATCATGGTGCCCTACACGGCATGGTTCATAGTTTCTTTGAGTTAGACAAGGCTGTGATCCATGTGATCAAATTGGTTAGTTTGTCTAGTCAGGGTGTCCTAAACTAACATTCTTTCTTCCCCTAAATAACACCTACTTACTATTTTTTTCCTATAAAGAACAATATTTTGTAAAAGACAGTTTGAGGATGCTAAAATAGAAATAGGAAATAAGAAAATAAGGTCCTAAGAGAAGCAAAACAGATTTTATTTTTAAAATTGTTGCTATTATTAAGTATAAAACTTTTGTTTGAGATCCTGCCAGCTGTGAGAAAGTCAGCTGTGTCACTTTAGATACTTCTTATTTTTGTCAAGAGAAGGAATGAGCTATGGGTAAACAAAGTTTCAGTTCAGTTCAGTCGCTCAGTCATGTCTGACTCTTTGCGACCCCATGAATCGCAGCACGCCAGGCCTCCCTGTCCATCACCAACTCCTGGAGTTCACCCAAACTCATGTCCATTGAGTCAGTGATGCCATCCAGCCATCTCATCCTCTGTTGTCCCCTTCTCCTCCTGCCCCCAATCTCTCCCAGAATCACAGTCTTTTCCGATGAGTCAACACTTCACATGAGGTGGCCAAACTACTGGAGTTTCAGCTTTAGCATCAGTCCTTCCAAAGAACACCCAGGACTGATCTTCTTTAGAATGGACTGGTTGGATCTCCTTGCAGTCCAAGATACTCTCAAGAGTCTTCTCCAACACCACAGTTCAAAAGCACCAATTCTTCGGCGCTTAGCCTTCTTCACAGTCCAACTCTCACATCCATACATGACCACAGGAAAAACCATAGCCTTGACTAGAAGAACCTTTGTTGGCAAAGTAATTTCTCTGCTTTTTAATATGCTCTCTAGGTTGGTTATAACTTTCCTTCTAAGGAGTAAGCATCTTTTAATTTCATGGCTGCAATCACCATCTGCAGTGATTTTGGAGCCTCCAAAAATAAAATCTGACACTGTTTCCCCTGTTTCCCCATCTATCTCCCATGAAGTGATGGGACCGGATGCCATGATCTTCTTTTTCTGAATGTTGAGCTTTAAGACAACTTTTTCAGTCTCCTCTTTCACTTTCATCAAGAGGCTTTTTAGTTCCTCTTCACTTTCTGCCATAAGGGTGGTGTCATCTGACTATGCCAAAGCCTTTGACTGTGTGAATCACAATAAACTGTGGAAAATTCGAAAAGATATGGGAATACCAGACCACCTGACCTACCTCTTGAGAAACCTATATGCAGGTCAGGAAGCAACAGTTAGACTGGACATGAAACCACAGACTGGTTCCAAATAGGAAAAGGAGTACATCAAGGCTGTATATTGTCACCCTGCTTATTTAACTTATATGCAAAGTAAATCATGAGAAACGCTGGCCTGGAAGAAGCACAAGCTGGATCAAGATTGCTGGGAAAAATATCAGTAACCTCAGATATGCAGATGACACCACTTAATCAGAACAAAACTCGGAAAGAAACAGCAAATTTGGTGAATTATGTAAATGCCTCCAAGTTGTGTCACTGAGGACATCTTCAACATCACAACATCTATTCAGTTTTGAATATAAGTTTTAGATTGCTATTTAGTAAGTCTTTATTTCCATAAAAAAACAGAAAATTATTTTTGCCTTTCAGTGATCAGCTTATGATTGTACAAAACTTAAATTGCCTAATGGTATGGACAAACATTATGCTTATCATCTGTACTCTGTACGAGTATGAAGTTCTTGATTCACCATCCATTCATCAGTTGATTCTAAAAGAGCATATATTTCATCAAACATTCTATACCAGGCACTGTGTGAGGGACGCTTGAATCCTGCATCTGATGTATTCCTCTTAGTCTATGGATCTTTCTGAATGTAAATAATGGTCACCAGAAATAAGCACAAAACATCAGCAAGTCCCAAAGATACTAAAAACAGACTTACTGTTAAAATTAGTAAAGTTTTAAAGCTTATTTTTGGAAACTGCTATTAACTACATCATGTCATAACTCAAAAGGTCAAATTCTTTTATTTTTAGAGACCCATAAAAGAGAGGAAAGGAATTATATTTAAGGCCAAAATAAAGATTTCCATTGTTAAAGATATTTCTTCCACAAATCCAAACCCCATTACATGTAGACTTTGCCAAAGCCATTTGGTTTATTGATCATAAGATATTAATATTCATAAACATTAATACTGTTTATTCTTTCTATTTGCTGACACTGGGCCAGTTCCTTCATGTGTATCATTATTTTACTCTGATTAAGGTGCTCTTTTTACCTCTATTTTATACTAAAGAAAAGTGATCCATATAGAGATGAAGTAGTCACTGAGAAATAGAAACACTGAATGAATGTTGGCAAACTGACCTCAGAGTACATACCTTTGCCTCAACATTTGTACTTCTATCTCTTTTGCAAATAAGATCATCTATACCATCTTTCTATGAATGACTTTCATACACACACACTATCTTTCTAGATTTCATATATATGCATTAATATGTGATATTTGTTTTTATCTTTCTGACTTGCTTCACTCTATATGACAGTCTCTAGGTCCATCCATGTCTCTACAAATGACCCAGTTTGTTTCTTTTTTAATGGGTGGGTAATATTCCATTGTATATTTGTACCACATCTTTATTCATTCCTCTGCTGATGGACATTTCTGTTGCTTCCATGTCCTGGATATTGTAAATAATGCTGCAGTAGAAACTAACAGTAGAAACTAAACAAACAAACAAACTATGCTCCAATAAAAATTAATTAAAAATTTTTCATTTATAACAGTGTTTTCAAATAGTAGTAACACAAGTTCACACAGCAGTGATGCCACTACAAGGAAGAACAGCTACCAGTCAACATTGTACCCAGCAGTTCCAACTCCTTTCCTTTTGTAATCTATGAGATCATATGTGATGAGATTCTCAGTACTAGGGGAAAGTGGAGGAGTGTAAGGTGACTTTGCTGTTGGGCAGTCTTGACATTACTGAAACATCACTTGACCCTTTGGTGTCCTGCAGCTCTACTTGCTTCTGGCTTTAAGGGAATGGAGCCTTGTTCTTCTCTCCACCTGGAGTTTGCTTCTCTTCAAATTCTCATTGTTCCAAAGATAGAAATATATTCTGTAAGAGCATGCCCAATTTAAGCTCTGATTTTAGACCTTGGAGGTCACAGTGTCTCAAATGTGGTATTTACTATTTCTCTGTAACTGGTAGTTTTCCCATAGACTTCTGGGGGTTGACTCTAACCTGTCATCTGTCATTGCCTGAGGAAATGATAAACTATTTTTCCTCTTAACCACTAAGGCAACAGAAAAATATTTGTTGGCTCTTTCCTTTGAAAGTAACTAAAGAGATGAAAATGAGAATTAAAAACAACACCACCAACAACAAAACCACCTTAGGCTATAAGAATTGCAATGGTTTATTTATATTGTATGTGTTTTTTTTTTTTCCTGGTAAACAGTTGTTAACCACAAAAGCTACATATATCTTAAGTGTTTAATTTCAAATATCCATCTGGTTCAGTTGTTTTATGCAGTTATTTTTCCCGTTGCGGCACTTACTCTTTAACAATGCATGGATAATTGCATCCATGAAGACTCCTGCAGTGCTATAATAACTACACAAACTAAAAGATGAGTTTTCAATGGAATAAAGCAGTTCTAAGGATCACATAAGAGCTCCATTATCAATATTGTACAATTTTTTAATGGGGTACAGGAGTAGGAGAAAAACCCTTGTCAAAAACCAGACACATGAAAGACCCTTTAGTTCTTCCTGTGGTAGAAAGACTTTCTACAATTCAGTTCAGTTCAGTTCAGTCGCTCAGTTGTGTCTCTTTGCGACCCCATGGACTGCAGCATCAGAGGCCTCCCTGTCCAACACCAGCTCCATGAGTTTACTCAAACTCATGTCCATTGAGTCCATCCAATCATCTCATCCTCTGTCGTCCCCTTTTCTTCTCGCCTTCAATCTTTCCCAGCATCAGGGTCTTTTCAAATGAGTCAGTTCTCCTCAACATCAGGTGCCCAAAGTTTTGGAGTTTCAGCTTTGGCATCAGTCCTTCCAATCAATATTCAGGACTGATTTCCTTTAGTATTGACTGTGGATGTTCTTGCAGTCCAAGGGGCTCCCAAGAGTCTTCTCCAACACCACAGTTAAAAACATCAATTCTTTGCTGCTCATCTTTCTTTATAGTCAAACTCTCACATCCATACATGATTACTGGAAAAACCACAGCTTTGACTAGATGGGTCTTTGTTGGCAAAATAATGCCTCTGCCGTTTAATGTGCTCTCTAGGTTTGTCATAAGTTTTCTTCTGAGGAGCAAGTGTCTTTTAATTTCATGGCTGCAATCACCATCTGCAGTGATTTTGGAGCCCCCCAAAATAAAGTCTGTTACTGTTTCCATTGTTTCCCCATCTGTTTGCCATGAGGTGAAAACAAATGCCCAGTTGTGGATGTGGCTGGTGATGGAAGTAAAGTCCGATGCTTTATTTTTTTTTTTTTAATTATTATTTTAATTTTTCTTAACTTTACAATATTGTATTACTTTTACTATACATCGAGATGGATCCGCCACCAGAATACCCGTGCTCCCCATCCTGAACCCTCCTCCCTCCCCCCTCCCACACCATCCCTCCAGGTCATCCCAGTGCTCCAGTCCCAGGCATCTGTTATAGGGCATCATACCTGGACTGACTCATTTCAGATATGATATTATACATATTTCAATGCTATTCTCCCCAATCGTCCCACCCTCTCCCAGTCCCAGAGTCCAAAAGTCTGTTCTATACATCAGTGTCTCTTTTGCTGTCTCATAAGCAGGGTGATTGTTACCATCTTTCTAAATTCCATATATATGCGTTAGTATACTGTATTTGTGTTTTTCTTTCTGGCTTACTTCACTCTGTATAATAGGCTCCGATGCTTTAAAGAGCAATATTGCATAGGAACCTGAAATGTTTGGTCCATAAATCAAGGCAAATTGGAAGTGGTCAAACAGGAGATGGCAAGAGTGAACATCAACATTTTAGGAATCAGTGAACTAAAATGTACTGGAATGGATGAATTTAACTCAGATAGTCATTCTATCTACTATTGTGGGCAAGAATCCCTTAGAAAAAATGGAGTAGCCATCATAGTCAACAGAAGAGTCCAAAATGCAGTACTTGGATGCAGTCTCAAAAATGACAGAATGATCTCTGTTTCCAAGGCAAACCATTCAATATCACAGTAATCCAAGTCTATCTCCCAGCTAGTAATGCTAAAGAAACTGAAGTTTCTGCAATTAGATAGAGATAAAAATATTGTTCAAATTCTCTAGGCTGTGTTATGATCACATATTTTATGTGCAGAATAATACTTTGATATAGCAGAAAGCCTAAACAGTGATGTTACAGCAAATTGTGTCTTTGTACAGCCAATATGTAACTCTATGTCTTTGTTTAATCATTAAGTCATGTCCCAGTCTTTTTGTGATGCCATAGCCTGCCAGGCTCCTCTGTCCATGGGATTTCATGGGCAAGAATACTGCAGCGGTTTGCAATTTCCTTATCTGGGGGATCTTCCTCACCCAGGGATCAAACTCTTGTCTCTTGCATGCCAGGTGGATTCTTTACTACTGAGTCACCAAGAAAGTCCAACACTATGTCTACATGATTGCTAAGTCACTTCAGTTGGGTCCTACACTTTATGACCCTATAGACTTTAGCCTCCCAGGCTCCTCTATCCATGGGGATTCTCCAGGCAAGAATACTGGAGTGGGTTGCCATGACCTTCTCCAGGGGGTATTCCTGACCCAGGGAAAGAACCCGCATCTCTTATGTCTCATGCAGTGGCAGACAGGTTCTTTACCACTAGCGCCACCTGGGAAGCCTGTCAACTCTATGCCTAGAAGTAAACAAAACAATGTATCCATTAAAAAATATATTATTTATTATTTTCCCCAATATATCTTAGATTTTCCATGATAAGTATAATATTTTTCTTCAAAATAAAAATGATTATAAAAACAAAATGACTAAAATAAAACATCTTTCCATTCTTTTCTGCTTTCTGAACTTTTATCCTTTTCTCAAAATTTAATTCTGGTTTTATTATCTCTGAGAAGTGCTTTTTCTCTGACTCCCCATCCTATTTTTCTTAATAAACTGGGTGTTTTTTCATATGTATTTTCATAGATTCTTACCAAATTGATTTGGTAGATAAACTTATACTTTATCCTGGCTTTTGGCTTGGTAAACCTGCCCCTTTGTCCTACAAATCCAATTAATTCTTAGAATGTGTCTTATTCATGATCATCTTCTCTACTCTTCCTGTTAGGGCATTCTGACTGCAGTAAGTGTCAAAAATTAGCTATTGTCAAAACGAAGGAATTTATCAGCCAAGTAATGATACCACATGATTAATAATGCTGAGTTGATGTTCAAGTCCATGTTTCTTAACCTTGAAATAATTTGCATTACTTTTCATTATGTAATAAATCATCAGTGACAGGTTAAATCATTATGATTATACTATATATGATCATGTAACTTCCACATGTATATTTTTGAGTGTAGCAAGTCAGTCCTTCAGACACCAAATTCTAAAAGAAAGTTCAGATTTCTTAATATGAAGGAAGTATCACTAAATGCTTTGAAAAAACTAAATCTTGAGTGTCATTTCTTTGAGTATTTTTCATAATCATATTTTCTAGCCTTTTCTAGTATATTTGTCTGATGTAAACATCATAGTGATCATGCCACTGCTCACTTTATAAGGCGTATTTGAAAGTATTCCATCTCTACTAGACACTAAATGAATATTCATAGAAAGGCCATATAAAATCAATATCTGTTAGTTCAAAATAGAGTGCAGTTGGATGCATTGCATTTTCCCAAGAGGCCAAATAGAATTTTCCCATTAAAACTTTTATTTAAATTTATTACATGCGTAATATATCATTGTGCCTGGAAAGAGGGTCTTGGATTACTAAGCTTCTCAGTCAACTCTATATGTGTTGCAAAACAGTGGTAAGTTTATGTGTGTGTGACAATAAGTATTATTTGATAATCATGAGAAGATACAGAAAAAAAGAAAGATGTTCTGCATTTTAGTGAAATCTTACAATGATGTTGACCCATGTTACAACATGCTTTCTTTTTTATTTAGACTTAAATGTGGAATACAGAGCTTAGGATATGAAAAATCTAAGTTAATGAGGAAACTTTCCCTTGATAAAGAACATTTCAATATGAATGTAAATGAAAACTGTTTCCAAATAATGATGTTCTAGAATTAATCATATTAATATTTTCAAGGATGGGGCAAATTAATATCATAAAGATGCCAGTTCTATGAATATTTAGAGACAAATGAACAGCAAATATAGTACAAAATTCCAGAAGGATTTTGGAAACTACTTGATATAATTAGTCTGTAAAGGAAAAGATTCACCCAAGCTAAAGGTGATTTTTGAAAAATTAGGAGAAAATGGTGAGATTTACTCCCATTCCCAATTTATTAATATATATTATAAGGCTATAATGATTAAAACATAATGGTATTGGTATAAAGATAAGCAGACCAATGTAAAAATAGTTCTTACTGTAAATATGAAGTTCGCATGTACTAATGGTGGTAAGACAAATCTGTAGACAAAGATTCATTTTTAGTCAGCTTTGTTGGGAATTCACTTGTATGTCTAACACATGCTGTATACAGCGGTCCTCTGTACCCATGTGTTCCATATTTGTATTCAACACATCATGAATTTTGGAAAGGACTTGAGCTCTGTAGATTTTGGTTTCTTCAGGGAGTCCAGGAACGAGTAACCTGCAGTAACTAAGGGATGATTGTATTAGAATAAGTGAGTTAAATGTTTAAATGTCAAAGATGAAATTATAAAGCAGATAGGCAAGATTACAAAAGAATCTTTTGAACTTAGAATAGTGCAAATTTCTTAAACTTGACCCCATAACCACAAGGAAAAATTGAGAGATTTGACTAGATATCATGTAAGATATTTTTTTTTTAGTAAAGGACATCAACAAGTTGGAGACAAATAGAAAGATTTGTGTATATCTATAATCTATAAACCAGTCCATTCTGAAGGAGATCAGCCCTGGAATTTCTTTGGAAGGAATGATGCTGAAGCTGAAGCTCCGGTATTTTGGCCACCTCATGCGAAGAGTTGACTCATTGGAGAAGACTCTGATGCTGGGAGGGATTGAGGGCAGGAGGAGAAGGGGACGACAGAGGATGAGATGGCTGGATGGCATCACTGACTCGATGGATGCGAGTCTGAGTGACCTCCGGGAGTTGGTGATGGACAGGGAGGCCTGGCGTGCTGCAGTTCATGGGGTCGCAAAGAGTCGGACACGACTGAGAGACTGATCTGATCTGATCTGATAATCTATAAAAAATTGATACCTGGTAGGCAGAATCTGCCTGCAATACAGGAACCACAGGAGACATGGGTTCAATCCCTGGGTCCTAAATATCTTCTGGAGGAGGAAATGGCAACCCACTCCAATATTCTTGCCTGGAGAATCCCCATGGACGACAGTCCAAGGGGTCGCAAAGAGTTGGACATGACAGAAGTGACTTGGCACAGCAATGTGGGAGGCAGAATACATTTCTTTGAGAAAGCAAGAAATAGACAAGAAAGCTCAATTTATTAACTTAATAAATAAAAACGCTTTACTTTGTTCCAGAATTTTTGAAAGTACTTTATATATTAACTAATTTGATGGCAGTAAGTCCCACAGTCTGTTAACTGGTAGAGATGAAATTTGACCACACACAGTTCTAGAATCAGTACTTCACTTATTAATAGAAAAACCAAGAAGAATATGAGCAAAGGATAGATGAGAAGAAGGCAGCTTAAAAACTAAAGGGGGCAGATTTATTTACTATTTAGAATCTTCATGGCTCTTCCAAGAAGTCTAGCAATGAGCTAGATCCACAAAAAGGATCTGCAAAATCTCTCAGTAAGGAAGCCTCTGGTACCCAAACCCACTAAGCTGCCTGACTTCCAAGGATGGATGTTTCTCTCATTGACAAAGCCATTCCTCCAAAGGGAAAGTCAGTCAGTCAGTTCAGTCACTCAGTCATGTCCAACTCTTTGCGACCCCATGAACTGCAGCACCCAGGCCTCCCTGTCCATCACCAACTCCTGGAGTCCACCCAAACCCATGTCCACTGTGTCGGTGATGCCATTCAATCATCTCGTCCTCTGTCATGCTCTTCTCCTCCTGCCCTCAATCTTTCCTAGCATCAGGGTCTTCAAAGGGAAATCAAGCCTGCTAAATCTTACTTTTTGTTGCTCTTGATACCATTTGGCAGCAGCAAGAAGCATAACAAAATGAATCAGACAAGCATCATATGCATCTGGACCAAATTGCAGTTGGAAGACACACCTAACCCACAAAAGGGGCAAAAATTGGATTCAATTACCGTATTGAACATGGAGCTGCTTTTTTCCCCTGGAGCAGATAGCACACATGTGAGCAAGCATCTGAGTGACAATATTTGCTGGACAGTGGAATTTCTTAGCATAATAAAATGCATCAGTGGGATCCTATTTTTGTCTGTCACGGCACTAGGCCTCTTAGCGTGGCAATTAGTGGTTGATGCTACTATCATACATGGATAGTAAATACCATTGAGCAACAAGATGACCCTCTCAAAGAGGATCTACAACAGTCTCTTTGGTAATGACTTCTAAGGAATGTCAATTTCAACCATCCATGGTGACTGAACTCTTAAACACTGGAATACTACCATACTCTGCAAAGAGTTTCTGCTTCAGTGAAGCTCCTCAGCACCCCAAGAGTCAATCATGGGGAATGAAGAACAAAGTCCACAAGATAAATCATGACACATATTTCGATACCACAGTATAAGGGGTTTTATATATTTATCAAAATTATAACATTCTGTTCTTCATCTTGCTCTTTTCATTTAGCACATCTTAGAGGTCATTCCATTTCATGTTATACAGAGATTTGTTTGTAAAAAATGTTACTAAGTACTGCATTTCTGGGCTTTCCAGTTGTCGCTAGTGATAAAGAACTTGCCTGTTGATGCAGGTAGACGTAAGAAACACAGGTTTGATCTCTGAGTCAGGAAGATCCCTGGAGGAGGGCATGGTAACCTGCTCCAGTATTTCTTGCTTGGAGAATTCCATGGACAGAGGAGCCTGGCAGGCTGCAGTCCACAGAGTCGCACAGAGTTGGTCATGACTGAAGCAACTTGGCATGCATGCACACACTGCATTTCTGATATATAGGAGCTCTAATGATTCTGTAACTCAATATTCACTTTTCCTTCCCCTTTCCTCAAATGTACTTGACCCCAGTGAGTAGATGGGGATTTGCATTGCAGCAATTGAGGATGACTGGATAGACATGACACACACGAGTTTTGGATCTTCTTGCTGCCAGAATAGCACCATAGCATCCCTGGGGATTTTATGATTCCAGCTCTCAGGAAGTCAAACATTGCTATGGCTTTCATGCTCTGGCTACAGATTCTGTTTCCCTCAAAGCTGTCCCCTTTTCTTTTCCTTTGGAGGTCATCACTAAAGGGAGAATGGTGACTATTGGATTTCTGTTTATGGCTGCAGAGGAAGGACAAACATCCTGACAGTTTCCCAAAACAGCCATATGCATGAACACATCTGATCTTGAGATGTGGAGGAGGGGAGATCAGAGGGTGGATAAATTATCTTTCTCCTTTCCTATTATGAAGTGAGTGAGTGAGTGAAGTCGCTCAGTCGTGTCCGACTCTTTGCGACCCTGTGGACTGTAGCCCACCAGACTCCTCCGTCCATGGGATTCTCCAGGCAAGAATACTGGAGTGGGTTGCCATTTCCTTCTCCAGGGGATCTTCCTAACCCAGGGATTGAATCCGGGTCTCCTGCATTGCAGGCAGACGCTTTAACCTCTGAGCCACCAGGGAAGCCCTAAACAATTAGCCTGAACAGTCACCTGTAACTGGCTAAGTCTGTGGCTCATAGTGATATTGCAAATGGTTCCTGTAGTGTGACAGAGGTAGGGGAGATCTTGTCAGAACCCATTCCCTTTCCTAGACAATCACTCATTCCTGATGACTGTTGCTGCCTTTTTAGCCCGTTTGCCTTAGTCTTCCACAAAGATGTTTCCATCAACTGCACAAACTATTTCAACTTTTCCTTGTTTCCTCTGGTATAGAATGCTATACTGCTAATATCTTTGCTCTTTGCAACTACTCCATATAGGAGATCTTACTGCAGAAGCCTTGGTTGCAATTGCCTCCACCTTCTTAAAGCAAGTCAACCTTGCCACCACCTTAAATAGCAGAAAAGCTATATGCCCAGAGCAGAAAGTAATCAATACTGGTTGGATATATGATTTTTACTTTAGAATGAACTATTATTACAATACTTTGTGTCTCCTAAAGTAGGTAAACGCTTCCTTGCTTTCCACATAGATATATTACTTGCACTCTGGAGCAGGACTTATGATTATTTGTGATGACCCAAATACTAGGAGTGAGGAGGGAGATATCTTATTATCCACTTTACCACAGGCACGTAAGCAGTGACTATGGGGAGTGTGTGTGTAACAGATCACCTTGGCGTTCTGTTGGGCTCCCTCTGCAGGCTGAGAGCTGTGTTAGCTTCCAGACTTCCCCAGAGAGATTAAGCTCTAGCTACCTGTAGGGATAACTTTCTTGATAACAACTCTGTTTTCACTTCACTTCTTTTCTTTCCTAGTAGAGGCTCCCCTATATTATTACCATTGCTCCTACATAAGCTACTTTTGCGAGAGCAGTTGTGAGTACAGGGACTGTGGAGGTGATTGGTTGTTTTTAAGTGACTCTGATGCACTGAAAGGAAAAAGCTGATAGAACCAAATCGGTCAACTATCAACTCAAAGTTTTCACAAGGTCAAATTACATCAGAAACCCTTGATGTAATGTGCAAAAGACCCTTATCTTCTGCAGCCAGAGTATAGGTTGTATTGAAATTTGAGGTTCCAGGACCAAATTTTGAGAATAACAGAGTTTTGAAATAGGCTGAAATTTAACCTGAGAGAAAAAGAGGGTGGCCCTGAGAGTAGCTTGAGAAAATCTAGCTTGATGTGCTTAAGAGCTACAGCCTCCAAATTCGTGTGAACAGCCAAACTGATCCGCTCCTCATAGCTAGAGGGCGACCCCTTCTTCTTGACTGTAGACTGTGTGGAGATGGCATCTGGGGTGATGCATGACACATCTTGCCTTCCTCAAAATCTGCCGCCCCCTTTTCTCATTGCTTTCAGGCCAATAAATGGAATAAAATGTCAACTTAACCCAAATGGTAAAGCTCCACCAGTATCATATACTCTGATCCAAGCTACCATTATCTTTCAGCAAGTTTATTGCAAAGGCTTTTGGACTGACTTCTTGCTATTGTCCTTCTCTTTCTACCATCTTGGCTGAACACACTAGCCAGAGCTGTCCACTCATGGCTCTGCTCTTCTCAAAAGACTTCAGGAGTGTTCAATCTCACTCCTTTGAGGACCCCATCAGCCACCCATACTTCTCTGATCTCAATCTTATTTCTCTCCTCCTGCCTCAGTCAACCCTGTCCACAGAGGCTTTTTTTGATGTTCCTCAAATAAAGCAGCACAATCCCATCCCAGACCTCTTAGGCTAACTATGCCCTCTGCTCAAAATGCTGTTCCTCCGAATACTCACCTGGTCACCCTCTTACCTCTTGCAATTGTTCTTTGAATGGTCACTTTTAAAATGTGGCCTTTTCTTACCACCTTATTAAAATCATAAACCTTCCCTCTCCTCTGAGATACCCTAAATAACCTCCCTGCTTTATTTTTTTCTCCACTGCCCTTATGATATTATAATATATAGTTTCTTTTACATATTTAATCTGTATATTGCCCTTTTCTTTCTAGTAGAAGATAAATTTTATAAGCACAGCTATATTTGTCTATTTTATTCCTTTACCCATCCCTAGCACTTAGGGAAGTACCTGACTCATAGTAGGTGCTCAATCCATAAGTGTTGAGAGGATTATTACAATATGTAAAGAATAAAATAAGGGAAGATAAAAGAAAAAGAGAAAAATTAGTAATGGCAATGATGATAATATAATAGGAGCTATATATTTTGTTGAAGTCCTACTTGGTACCATGTCCTACAATACTTAGAACAATCCTATAGGTTAAAAGTACATCCATTTCATAGATGAGGAAAATAGGTCTCTGGTATGTTCAGAGAGAAGCTTAAAATTATACAGAAGAGAATAGTAGAATGAGGATTTATCAAGTGTCTGACTCTCACCTCAGTAGTCTATATCTCAACACTATCTTCATCCACCACTCTCCAGTGGTAATTTACTCTTTTTTAAGACATTTGATATTTCAGTTGGGAAAGGTAGAAGCACATTGATAGTCACGATTGCAATAATAGGCACTGGCTTGAACATAGATTCTGGTATTGGTCAACATGGGTGCATGTCCTGGGTCACACAAGTATCAGTTAAGTTTCTTTGGTCATTTTTGTCCATCTCTCTGTGGCTCAGTTTTCACATCTGTACAAAGAGAGTAAGTTATCTCTCTTGTCAGTTTTTGTAAAATGAGTAAACTAGCAGAAAAAAATAACATTTAGAATAATGATATCATAAGCATTGTTGTTATGCTTATTTACATTGCACAGCACTGTAAAGATTTACAGTGTTTTCACAATGCTTCCATTATTTAATATTTACAGCAATTTCATGAGATAAATAAGAATAATATTTTAGCCCCATGTTATTTTTCGATTTCCTAGTTATTTATCATTTAATATTTGGTATGTCCTAAGGTTTAAGGCTTACACAGATAAAAATAAAACACAATCTCTGTCCTCAAGAATACCCAGATAAGAAAAAAAATATATAGCAGAATATATGCTTTGATAAGGGTAGCCTGAGGATGCTGAGACCTATAGAGGTTAAAAAAACCTATCCCAGAGTGCCCAAACAACAAACCTTCTCACTCTCCATTCAGAGTTTTCCCCCAAAACATTGGTAGGAATAATGGATAAAGCAGTCTTGAGAAGTGGGAGATATGAGGTTTGAGTTTTTCATTGCTACCAGGAAAATCCTAGCTTCTTACATTGCAGAAAGGGACTGAGATTCCTCCTTCTCTCATCTGAATTAAATTTGCCCACTCTCTCACCTGGTATCCAGGTTTGGTGAGCAAGATCCCATTATCCCGGAATTATCAATAATAATTCCTACTAAAGCACCAAAGGGGTGCAAATGAATGCTGTGGTCATGAACTCTTATCCGACTGGTTCACAAAAGAGTAGAATAAAGTCAGTGTTTCACTTCACTGGGAACCAGGAGACCTGGATGTGACCTTGGCCAAATGACTCCATTTCTCTGCACCTTAGTAAATATTAGCTATCATTATCACCTTTATGGTTTCTAGAACGACCTGGATGGGAATCACACTCTGATAAAGAAAATCAAAACGAGGCACTGCGTGACCTCAGAGCGTAAGTTCATTTTCTAGGTTGATTCTTTGCCATCTTTTCCATCGTGTCAAATTTTGTTTGCTTTTTAAGCTAAAGGAAGTGACTAGCGCACTGGTTGGTCCAGAGCACACATTCGAAAATATTTGCTCAACGAATGAACTGTCATCTGCACAAAAAAAAGCATATTAGTAAGTCAGTGTTCAGAAAGACCCGTCTATACATCTTGCGCTCTTTCTAATCAGACACAGTCTCATCTTTTAGACTCAATTCGTAACACCTGCAGGTCCTTTAGTGCTTCCGCTTCTTTGCGAGGCGGCTTTCCCCACAGAAAGCCTGTGTGCTGCCGCAGCTGCACCAATTAGTCTCCGTGCCCGAGCAGAGTGACAATAGTGATATTTCTCTGGATGAATGATAGACCTACTGGAGAGTCCACAAATCAAAATGTCAATTTTCTTTTCTCCTTCAGTTTCTTTTGTGTTGCGTGTTTGTATATAATTTCTTCTACAAAAATGCCTTTGGATGGAGATAAAATATCTTCTTTTTTTTTTCAAGTTTAACTAAATAATGAAGCAAATCTGTGACAGATTCTGACACATTTTAGAATTATAGTCATTGCCTACAAAGTGTGGCAATCTCATGAGCTCTTTGAAAAGAGTGATTTAAAGGCGCCAGTGGTACCTAATAAAAAGGCAGACTAGGAAAGGGGGTAAAGCTAATGCATGCTCCTGATAATTATATAACACAAAATGTGGATTTGCAGCTCAAGCACGAAAACCTAGGAGATACCCAATTCAACAAATTGTTTTCTAATTATAATATTAATTCTTTGCAGTTTTGTCATAGCATAAAGATTTTATGGCATTTTAAATTTGTGTTCAACTTTGAAAGAGACACATGCTACAGTCATGTAATACATTGAAAACCAATATTAAGGCTGGGCTAACTACATTCATGCTTCTATTTTCTATTAAAAATATCTCCAGTGACTTACTAAATTTTCAGAAACCAATTTTTGTTTTTGGTTTCTGTTCGTTTGCTTATTCTTAATTCAGCCGTTCAGAGTTTTAGATTAACATGTCGGATTTAAGATGAATTAATGGTAAAAAATATCTTTCTCCACAGAATTCTAAGAAAGTATATAACAAATGAATATAGCACAACTAAAGACGAAAACCAATATATGAATCCACAGTTATAAATCATGAGATCCTAACAAGTTCCAGGTAAAATGACTGAACTATGCTTGAGGGTGGAGTGACTTGAATTTAGAGTATGGTAGCACTGCCTCGTGGTCCCTGGAGGGGTTGCTAAGAGTCCGACACAAATGAGAGACTTCACTTTCACTTTCCACTTTCCTGCACTGGAGAAGGAAATGGCAACCCATTCTTGTGTTCTTGCCTGGAGAATCCCAGGAATGGGGAAGCCTGGTGGGTTGCCATCTATGGGGTCACACAGAGTCGGACACGACTGAAGTGACTTAGCAGCAGCAGCAGCAGCATTTTGATAGGCTTTGAGGATTCATTCCTTACTATCTTCTTTCCTTGTAATGGCTTTTTTGTTGTTGTTCAGTCACTAAGTTACGTCTCACTCTTTGTGATTCCATGAACTGCTGCATGCCAGGCTTCTCTGTCCTTCACCATCTCCCGAAATTTGCCTAAACCCATGTCCATTGAGTTGGTGATGCCATCCAACATTCTCATCCTCTGTCACCTCCTTCTCCTCCTGCTCTGAATCTTTCCCAGCATCAAGGCCTTAAGAATCAGAATTCTCAGGCTGAATTGTGATGCAGGCCACTTAAGTTGTCCATGTTCTCTCTTCTTTATATAAATTTCTCCTTTTTTATTGAAGTACAGTTGATATACAATGCTGTGTTAATTGAAAATGTACAGCCAAGTGAATCAGTTATTAATATACATATATCCACTCTTTTTCAGATTCTTTCCACATCATGGGAATTCCACACAGTATTTTGCATGGAAAGAATGAAAGAATGCACATGCATTCTCTTCTAAGATTTATTCATGCTTTCCATAAAAAATACTGTATGGAATTCTTACAATGTGTATGGTTCTATGCTAGATGTGGCTAGGGTGGGGAGGAAACAGGAAGAGAATGCTGTGTCAATAAATCTATCTTGTAAAGGGAGAGATGGTTGTCCTCAAGAGTTTGTGCTCAGTCATGTCTGAGTCTTTGCAACCCCCTGGATTATACCTGCCAGGTTCCTCTGTCATGGATTTTCCAGGCAAGAATACTGGAACAGGTTGCCATTTCCTACTCCAGGGAATCTTCCCAACCCAGGGACTGAACCCACATCGCTTAACTCCTGCATTGGCTGTCCACCTGGGAAGCCCAAAGGGAGAGGTGGTACATATGTTTAATTATAAGCAAAATAGAAAGGAAAACACTTTAAGAGAAAATAATGTGCTCTAGGAATCCAGGAGAAGGCAATGGCACCCCACTCCAGTACTCTTGCCTGGAAAACCCCATTGACAGAGGAGCCTGGTAGGCTGCAGTTCATGGGGTCGATAAGAGTCAGACACGACTGAGCAACTTTGCTTTCACTTTTCACTTTTATGCACTGGAGAAGGAAATGGCAACCCACTCCAGTGTTTTTACCTGGCGCCGTCTATGGGGTCACACAGAGTTGGACACGACTGAAGTGACTTAGCAGGAATCCAGAAGAGGGAAATAGATGGAGGAAATGTGCAAATTCTTATAGAGGAGAAGATATTTGAACTGAGTCTTAAGTGACAGAGATGTTTGGTTATGTGAAAATATTTTTAAAAAATGGCAAATGCAAAGGTAAGTTTGTAGCCTTTGCATAGGATGTAATTGTGGAAGCTTGAAGATTACACCTACCTAGAATATGTTGTAAAAATGCTGTGTAAAATGTAATACAAATTTATATTATTGTTTTCAGGCATTTTACATATAGAATATATATGGAATGATAGTTTTAAGCTATCAGACTATATGGTTATTAGTGAAAAATGTCATTACATGAATGTATTTTGGAAAAGATCAATATAATAATGTAGGTGAAATATGAGAGCCTGTAGAACCCCTGAGTCCTGGATAAGAAGACTTTATGTTTTAATTTTTCTTTCTGTAGAGGAGAAAAATGAATATAAAGGAACTAAAAGCTAAATATTTCAGATAGTTGTTTTTCTTCTATGCAAAAAGCACCAATTATTTTAATGTGTTATTTGTGATAAACAATATTTTTATTCATTTGCACAGCTTGAGTAAACTTGTAAGAAACATGATAAGCAACAAAGAATAACTGTACAACAAGAAACCACTTTTATTTTGCATAAGATGAATGTAAGAAACATTAATAAAATACTGTGGGGAATATAAATCAGAGGGCTTCAGCATTGTATTATTGGTTTTATGTTTGAAATGGTGAATGTTGAGGAATTCTTCTGAGGAATAAAATGATAGACATTAACAAGTTTCCAAAATCTACTACTTATAATCCTATTGCAAATATTTGGAAATGGAGTATATGACAATGGAACATTCCCTAAAAATTCACTATATATGGCAGTTTTTGCTGGATCAATTACAATTTCTGAGAGCAATTCTGTGCATGTGGCATTGTCTTGAAGGAAGATGTCTCATTCTGGCATTCTGTACAAAATCAGTTAATCAGCCTGTGCGCTCTGTGTGAACCACAGTATCTCAATAACAGTTGATTTTATGGATCCAATTCTAGATAAATTTCCTCTACATAAACTGGTTTTATTTTGCTTATTTTATATATATACATATTTATATGGTGTATAAATATATGTATGTGAATAAATACAGACACACGCACACACATATGTTTATATATATACACACATATATATGGCTTCCCTGGTGGCTCATTGGGGAAGAAACTGCCTGCCAATGCCAATCCCCTTGGCATCCCCAGTGTCAAGGAGATTTGGATACAATCCCTGGTCAGGAACATCCCTGGAGAAGGAAATGACAACCCCATTCAGGTTTATTGCCTGGGAAATCCCATGGACAGAGGAGCCTGGTGGGCTACAGTCATGGTGTTTCAAAGAGTCAGATATGACTTAGCGACTGAGAACATATATATATATATATATATATATATATATATATATATATATAAAGCAAATACAAAGGATGTACCCACACACCCACACTATTGATTTTAATTTTATTTTGCAAATAAACACTTTGATTATTATATGTAAATACATATAGTATAATATAGTGATAAAAACATACATTAAAAGATCAAATTGCCTTATTTTAGAGCCTATTGTTTCCACCTGAGAATTATGCGATCTTAGATATTTGTTTTAATTTTTCTATCCTTCAGTTTTATCATTTGAAACCCTAGAATTAGAGTTATTAAAAGAGTTAAATGAAATACTACAAGTAAATTGTGTAGGACACAGTGCCTAGCAGGAAATGAGTGCTTAATATATTTCAGCAGTTACTATTATCGTGTAAGTTAGTTAATCACCTTTACTGTTATTTTATTAACTATACTATATCTATCTTTTCTTCCCTGGAGTGTTGGTGAAATTGTGAATCAAGTGTAATTAAGGATATAACACGAGGAACCCAGCCCAGTGCTCTGTGACCACCTAGATGGGTAGGATGGGAATGGGGTGGGAGGGAGGCTCAAGAGAGAAGGGATGCACACATATGGCTGATTCGTGTTGGTACCGCGGAAACCAGCACAACATTTTAAAGGAATTATCCTCCTATTAAATAAAAGTGTAATTAAGCAATGCTGACTCTTGATTATTTCTGAGTAACCTCCTTCTTTGCCACATTCTGCAGTTACTGGAGCTCTGGGGCCTCCAACAGGGATCCATGTATGTATTCCAGGGAGCTCTCATTATACACATATATCTAAGTATTTCAGTTCACTTTAGAATGAAAACAGCTTATGTGTAATAAGATTTATAAAAGAATGAAATTTAAGTAGCTAAAACCACGAGTACCTCAGTAATTTTTTATATTTTATGTTTGAAATATGTGATTCTCTGTACCATAGGGTAAATCAGAGAGTGTAAAGTATAAGAATTCTTATTTTACCAGCCACATTATTAGAAAGAACAAGCAAACCTTATCTTTAGTACATTAAAGGAAAGGTCACTGAGCAGCTTTTCATTTCCTTCGTTGCATTTTCCTTTTGGTACAGTGTCAGTTCCAGGCAAGAGCATATCATTTGTTCTTTCTTTCTTTCTTTTTTTTTTTTTTTTACTCTTTTAAGATACTTAGGAATCTAAAAATATCATTTTTTTTTCACTTGGCTATTTTTCAAAAAGGCCACAATTCTACTCTTTCACTCTTCTACTTTTCTTTATATCCTGCAGCCATATTTTTGCTATGTGATTTTTCAGCTGTAGTTGTTCGTTTGGAAAAGGGTTAATATCACTTCTTGACCCTGTGAAATAGGGGTGAGATAAAAAGCTGTGTGCTTTGATATGAGACACCGTAAAGTCAACTGTGGGAAGCCAGGGAAATCCAATTTTGGGTTCTTGCAAACTTATCAGCTTGCAAACAACTCATCACATTATAAATTATTTACATGTTTTGATTTCCACAGCAATTTATTTATGGGCAAAAAATGCTGTAAGCTGAGCAGAATCTTTTTCAATCTCCAGTAAAGTTTCAAAGCATGCTGATGAAACTATATAAAAATCATATTGCTTTTTTAAAAAAAGAAAAATAGCAACCAAAATGCTTTTAAAACAATGTTTTTTTAAAAACAAAGAGGTCTTTATGAGGAAGATGACATTGGCAGTATCTACTATATTCTCAGTGTTAATTAACAATACTATGGAAATGAAAAGTGAGATGAAAAGGGCACAAAACTGAAAATTATTAACAACATTATTCTCAAGTATTACTGAGTTTAAGGTAAAATGAATGGTGTTGTCAAAATGGCATAGTCTTTAGAATTACAATTTAATGAGTTGTGTTTTACTATTCGATAGCATATCCAAAAGCAGAGACATTACTTTGCCAACAAAGGTTCGTCTAGTCAAGGCTATAGCTTTTTCAGTGGTCATGTATAGATGTGAAGGTTGGACTGTGAAGAAGCTGAGCACCGCAGAACTGATGCTTTTGAACTGTGGTGTTGGAGAAGACTCTTGAGAGTTCTTGGACTGCAAGGCGATCCAACCAGTCCATTCTAAAAGAGATCAGTCCTGGGTGTTCTTTGGAAGGACTGATGCTAAAGCTGAAACTCCAGTACTTTGGCCACCTCATGCGAAGAGTTGACTCATTGGAAAAGACTCTGATGCTGGGAGGGATTGGGGACAGGAGGAGAAGGGGATGACAGAGGAGACGGCTGGATGGCATCACTGACTCCATGGACATGAGTTTGAGTAAACTCCAGGAGATGGTGATGGACAGGGAGGCCTGGCATGCTGCGATTCATGGGGTTGCAAAGAGTCAGACATGACTGAGCGACTGAACTGAACTGAAACTCTGCTCATTCATTGTTTAATTGAAGAATAATTGATTTAAAATACTGTGTTTCAGATATACAGCAAAGTGATTCAGTTTTTTTTTTTATTGCTTATTTATTTTATGTATAGCAGTATGTATGTATCTGTCAATCCCCCACTCTTAACTTGTCCTTCCTTCCCTCCCCTTTCCCCTTTGGTAACCATAAGTTTGCTTTCTATATGTGTGTCTGTTTCTATTTTATAAATAAATTCATTTGTACCATTTTTAGATTCCATATATAAGTGATATAATCCAGTATTTGTCTTTCTCTGTCTGACTTACTTCCCTTGGTCCATTCATATATATTTTCTGGATATACCTAGGAGTGGGATTGCTGGATCATGTGGTAGCTCTTTAAAAAAAAAAAAAAATTAAAGAACCTCCTTACTGTTCTTCATACTGACTGCACCAATTTACATTCCCACCAGCAGTGTAGGAGATTACTTTTTCTTCAAACCCCTCTCCAGCACTTATTATTTGTGAACTTTTGATAATGGCCATTCTGTTCCCTGTGAGGTGGTGCATCGTTGTAGTTTTGATCTGCATTTCTTTAATTATTAGCAATAATATTGAGCATCTTTTCATGTGCCTGTAGGCCATGTGAATGTCTTCATTGGGAAAACATCTACTTGGGTCTTCTGCCCATTTTTTGACTGGGCTGATATTGAGTTGTATGAACCATTTGTATATTTTGAATATTAACACTTTGTTGATCGCATATTTTGCAAACATTTTCTCCCATTTTTTAAGGCCCTCTTTACATTTTGTTGATGGTTTCCTTTGCTGTACAAGAGCTTCTGAGTTTAATTAGGTTCCATTTGCTTATTTTTGCTTTTATTTCTTTTGCTTTGGGAGACTGATCTAAGGAAACACAGTTATGACTTATGTCACAGAATGTTTTGCCTCTGTTCTCTTTCAGGAGTTTTATGGTATGATATCTTATATTTAGGTCTTTTCACCATTTTTGAGTTTATTTTTGGACATGGCGTGAGGGAATGTTCTCATTTCATTATTTTACATGTAGCTGTCTAGCTTTCCTAACATCACTCATTGAAGAGACTATCTTTTCTCCTTTGTATATTCTTGCCTTCTTTGTCATAGATTAATTGACCAATTCATTCTTTTTTAAAAAGTTTGTTTATTTATTTATTAATGATTTAAGGACAATTACCATGAGATCTACCTTTTTAGAAAAATGTTAAGTGCACAATATATTATTGTTAATTATAGGCACAATGTTGTACAACAGATCTCTGCAACTTAATAATATCACATAACTGAAAATGTATACCTGTCCAACAGCAACTCATATTTCCTCCTCTCAGTCTCTTACAATCATTTGATTTGTTTTTAGATACTTCATAAGTAAAAGCATGCAGTAATTGTCCTTTGGAGACTGGCATATTTCAATTTGCCTACTGTCCTTCAGGTTCATTCATACTGTTGAATGCCATAGGAGTCCTTTCATATTTATGGCTGAATAATGTTTCCTTGCATATATGCTGCTGCTACTGCTAAGTCACTTCAGTCGTGTCCGACTCTGTGCGACCCCATAGACGGAAGCTCACCAGGCTCCCTTGCCCCTGGGATTCTCCAGGCAAGAACACTGGAGTGGGTTGCCATTTCCTTCTCCAATGCAGGAAAGTAAAAAGTGAAAGTGAAGTCGCTCAGTTGTGTCCGACTCTTAGCGACCCCATGGACTGGAGCCTACCAGGCTCCTCCGTCCATGGGATTTTTCCAGGCAAAAGTACTGGGTTGGGGTGCCATTGCCTTGCATGTATATGTAACATTTAAAAAATCTATTTATTCACTGATGGACATTGAGGTTGTTTTTATAGGTTGAATATTGTGAATAATTATGCAGTAAATATGGAAGATATCCCTTCCAGATCCTGATTTCAACTCCTCTGGGTATATTTATCCAAAAAATGGTATTGCTGAGTTATATGGTAAATCTATTTTGAATTATTAAAACAGTACATACAATACTGGCATAAAAATAGACTGAAATATATGAAAAGGTACACAAAAATCACTAATCATCAGGACAATGCAAATCAAAACCACAATATGATATGACCTTATATTTGTTAGGATGCCTACTATTAAAAGTAATAATAACAAGTGTTGATGAGGATATAGAGAAAAAGAAACCCTTGTAACTGTTTGTGGGAGTGTGAGATAGTATAGTTGTTTTGGGAAACAGGATGGAATGTTCTCAAAAAATTAATAAATATGCTTGTTTATTCTTGATAGCACCAAATATTATTTTTTAAATTTCAATGTTGCTCAGATATATTATTTATACTTATAAATTTAATTCTGACATTAACAATTCAGTAATATTTTTGTAGATGTAAAAGCAAATACAAATATACAGTCATTTCTAATGCAGTAAACTTGAAACAAAAACTATAAATACACAAATAATTTGTAGTCAGCATTTTGGAAGATTACTTAAGTGGAAATTTTCTCCACACTTCACTTTCCTTAGTGAAGTTTTTTTTTTTTTTTTGATGGGAATAGAAAGAATTAAGAAGGTGTTTAGCAGAAGGAATAAACAAGACTGTTGCAAATGCCAGAACATAGTATAAAAACTTGAGTTCTAAGTGATGAAAGCAGAAGATATGAATTAAAAAAAATTAAACTGATGACAGGCAATATCAGTTCATTTCAGTTCAGTTCAGTCGCTCAATCGTGTCCGACTCTTTGTGACTCCATGAATCACAGCACACCAGGCCTCCCTGTCCATCACCAACTCCCGGAGGTCACTCAGACTCACATCCATCGAGTCAGTGATGCCATCCAGCCATCTCATCCTCTGTCGTCCCCTTCTCCTCCTACCCCCAATCCCTCCCAGCATCAGAGTCTTTTCCAATGAGTCAACTCTTCACATGAGGTGGCCAAAGTACTAGAGTTTCAGTTTTAGCATCAGTCCTTCCAAAGAAATCCCAAGGCTGATCTCCTTCAGAATGGACTGGTTGGATCTCCTTGCAGTCCAAGGGACTCTCAAGAGTCTTCTCCAACACCACAGTTCAAAAGCATCAATTCTTTGACGCTCAGCCTTCTTCACAGTCCAACTCTCACATCCATACATGACCACAGGAAAAACCCATAGCCTTGACTAGCTGGACCTTTGTTGGCAAAGTAATGTCTCTGCTTTTGAATAGACAATATACAAGTAGTGAAACATAGTATTCAGCCTCTGGTCTGTTATTTTAGCTCTATAGGGCAAAAAAAATGAATGCACGGGTAAAGGAAGATCAGTTCTCTACTTGGTTTGTCAACACTGGCTGGCAGGAGAATTGGGTAGTTTAACACCTACTTCCACTGGTGGCTCAGATGATTTAGAATCTGCTTGCAGTGCAAGAGACCTGGGTTTGATCCCTGGGTCAGGAAGATCTCCTGGAGAAGGGAATGGCAACCCACTCTAGTATTCTTGCCTGGAGAATTCCATGGACAGAGGGGCCTAGTGAGCTACAGTTCATGGGGTTGCAAAAGTTGTACACAACTGACTTCGTGACTAATATTTTCACATGTGTGTGTGTGTGTGTGTGTGTGTGTGTGTGTGTGTGTGTGTGTGTGTGTGTGTGTGCTTCTTCCACCAGGTGGAGAGTGGAAGATTAGCTCTTTGTTCTAGCTAACATCTCTGGCCTGGAAAGTCAGAGTGCTGCCAACAGTTTTGATAGGAAGAGGTGGGACAGCTGATCAGCTCCTTGCTCAGCCTCATTGAAACCAAACAGGTAAGCAGTTCTGTCAGAATTTGACTATAATATGGTGGATATTTTCTGTTCCATTATGTCCTTTTAGGGAACAGGCTTCACTTGTAGGTTTTGTTTGTTAATTTGTTTTGTTTTTTTTTCCTGTTGGAGATTCTGGGCTAGAATCTTTCACAGAACTCTGCCCAGGACGCATAGGAAGCAATAAGAAAACCCAGGGGATTAACCATTGTGTTATCCCTCAAGTCTAAATATCCCTAGACAGTCCACATTCTTGTTTCTACCTTTCAGAGTCTTATACTTGTTTATTGTGTTATGTTGAGGAGATTTTTAGTTGTAGGCAGGATAATCCTACTGAAATGATTCTGAACTGAAATGATTCTGTTTGGACTGAAGAAGTGCACATTGCTCTATTTTGTTCTATTCATCCCATCTGCAGGTGTTTTCCATTCTCTCACACTAGTCTTTAGAAATGCAGATTTCTAAACTCTTTTTCCTTCTGTATGGTGATATCTTTTGAATATTCACCTGAGAATCATATTGAGTAGATAAAGGACAAATCACTGCCTTTAGCTAAGGGTCCATACTCTTTCTTCTCATTAGGAAGTTATTTTAAAGATTATACTATAATGATTCAGAGAAAATAAGGAACTTAACCATGTCATACACCTTGGTGATGACTGAACCTTGATTTTTAACCAGGTTTGTGAGATTCCAAACCAGTTTTATTTTTTCTTTTACTGCATTATCCTCTTTGAATAGAATTTTTGCTTTGCTTTTCATTGTCAATAAGTTGATATATCATAAGTCCTTGACATAAAGATCAATTATATAAAAAATATGGTATATCAAATATATATAATTATATCATATAAAATATATGAAAATATATAATATGTATATTATATCAAAATATATGAAAAGTATAAATTATATTTTTATGCTTAGTGCTTAGCATATACTAAATATTTAATAGAGCTTGTTTCTTAAATAGGTGCTAATTGAAGCCTCCTTTAATTTTTTCTTAAAGAGAGCAAAACCTTTTGAAGAAATTAAAGGGTACACTGAAAAAGGAAAATAAAAAGAAAATGATTCCTAGAAAAAGCACCTTTTTCTGTATGAAAAGGAAGGAAAACTTACAGGCATTTATAAAGCAAAGAAAAAGATTTGAAATAAATGCAAAATAAGGGCAGCTTAACCTGAAAAAAGAACATGAAAGGAATTATTAAATCAACTTCTTTCAACTTTATCTCTAGAGTCATCAGTTAAATATGCCAGATGAAGAGTCTGTGATAGAGAACACTTGCTGGATCAAAACCAAGAATGAAAGGTAAGCTTACGATTTATGACAAATGTTTATCATGTGTTTTTCAACTTAAAGGAAAAGAAAAAAAAATCCTGAATATGTCCAGATTGCCAAAAGTTTTGTTTTTCACATAAACAAATGTATCTAGAGACAAAGAAATATTTGATATCCATGAAAACTTTCTTCTAAACTTTTGTTCAATGAGTAGAATATAAATATACTTGAAATTCTCAAAACTTTGTTAGCAGCAGAGAAATACACAGTGTGAGCTTAATTTTGACATTCCTTCAAAGAGTAAATGAAACAAAATACTAAAATATTCTTCAAACGCAGTTGCATCTAAAAATGCTTTCATAAAAGAGATGAAGGAACATTAACTGTTAAAAGAATAGTGATCATTTGATATATGTAGATAGTGATTTCTGTCTAGAAAATTCAGTCATAAGCAGCAAGGAAATAATACTACATAATTAATCAAGACCTAATAGCTAATGTTTCTTGATCTTCATAATATTTAATTTGGTTAAGATGAAATTGCTCTGAAATTATTTTATAAAATTTTGCATACATTTATAAAAAAGTAATCTTGCCTGGAGAATCCCATGGACAGAGGGGCATGATGGGCTATAGTCTATAACATTGCAAAGAGTCAGACACAACTGAAGTGGCCTTGCACAACTCAACAACAACATAAAATCAATATTTTTATATTTATTTTCATGTTTGTAATGTGTATATTTCATTTGTTTATAAATGTATATATTTTAATATTAAAAGTAATGGCAACCATAGCAGGGTAGCTAGGCAAGATAAAGTATCTGTTTAGGCTAGTGTGGAAACTGGTAATATTCTTTTTCCAAGTAATTAGTTGAAACATTAATTTCCACAAACACTCATTGAGGAGGCAGGATGACTTAAACCATAGCCACAATATGGTTGTCTCATAAAGACGCTTATCAAGGGAAGATAGGTTGCTGAAAATGAACTCATGATCACAGCCTGGTTAAACTAAGATAATGTTTTTCACTGTAAAGGGAGAAAAAAATGACCAGAGCTAGGAGCCAAACTTGGTAAACATGGCTTGAAAATAAAAATTGAATGATAATAGGTACTGCAGCATGATAGTAGGTACTTCAACCTTAACCTCAAGTCCTCTGGCATAAGAGTTTCCCAGGTGGCTAGTGGTAAAGAATCTGCCTGCCAATACAGGAGACACGGCTTCAATCCCTGCACTGGAAATATTCCCTGGAGGAGGAAATAGCAACACACTCAAGTATTCTTGTGGGGATAACCCCATGGATAGAGGGGCCTAGCAGACTACAGTCCATGGGGTTGCAAGAGTAGGACATGACTTAGTAACTAAGCTTGCTCTGCTTACTGCACTATAGGCCAGTGAATGGGAGACAAGGAATAATGACTTTATTTGGAGCCGGCCGACCAAGAAGATGGCAGATTTCTCAAAAAACCCATCTTACTTGGGTCTGGATGCCAGGTTCTTTTATGGATTAGATATGGGGTAAGGTGAGGAAACAAAGTGAAAAGACCACTTACCTTGCAAATAACTCCTTAGTATGGCAAGCCTCAGGCAGGAAGATGTGTTAATTTCTTCCTTCCTGCCATCTAGGAAGAAAGGATTCTGAACAAAGGCACTTTAGTTTAACAGTCAGGCAGAAGGGCAGGATTCTCTGATGCAGGCCATTATGTATGACTGTAATAATAAAAGCAATGTAAAGCAAATGGAACAAACAGTTTCAACATGGAGTCAGAATTGACTTCTACCTGCAACACAACCGACAGGTAGTAGCCTTGTCACATAAAAGAAGACAGTTGCATTTGACACAGCTTACCTAGTTTTCACTGCACTTTTCCCCCTTTTGTTCTGTTCTTTTAAGAGGAGAGATGAATGAATAGAGTGGTAGAGGTGGTCTGGAAATAGCATTCATAGCATGTGTTTGTAATATATTAATTTATTTTGCCAGAAAAGAGAAAACTCTAGCAGATTCACATTTGAGTATTCTCACTATAAAAGATTCATTTGATGCAGTCTCCCAAATCTTCCCACCCTCTCCCTCTCCCAGAGTCCAAAAGACTGTGCTATACATTAGTGTCTCTTTTGCTGTCTCGTAAACAGGGTTATTGTTACCATTCGCCTAGTCAAGGCTATGGTCTTTCCTGTGGTCATGTATGGATGTGAGAGCTGAACTGTGAAGAAGGCTGAGCACCGAAGAATTGATGCTTTTGAACTGTTGTGTTGGAGAAGACTCTTCAGAGTCCCTTGGACTGCAAGCACATCCAACCAGTCCATTCTGAAGGAGATCAGCCCTGGGGTTTCTTTGGAAGGAATGATGCTAAAGCTGAAACTCCAGTACTTTGGCCACCTCATGGGAAGAGTTGACTCATTGGAAAAGACTCTGATGCTGGGAGGCATCACTGACTCAATGGATGTGAGTCTGAGTGACCTCTGGGAGTTGGTGATGGACAGGGAGGCCTGGTGTGCTGCAATTCATGGGGTCGCAAAGACTTGGACACGACTGAGTGACTGATCTGATCTGATCTGATACTGTATTGGTGTTTTTCTTTCTGGCTTACTTCACTCTGTATAATAGGCTACAGTTTCATCCACCTCATTAGAACTGATTCAAATGTATTCTTTTTAATGGCTGAGTAATACTCCATTGTGTATATGTACCACAGCTTTCTTACCCATTCATCTGCTGATGGCCAGTCCAGGTTCGATGCACGATACTGGATGCTTGGGGCTGGTGCACTGGGACGACCCAGAGGGATGGTATGGGGAGGGAGGTGGGAGGAGGGTTCAGGATGGGGAACACATGTATGCCTCTGGCAGATTCATTTTGATATATGGCAAAACCAATACAATATTGTAAAGTTAAATAAAATTAAATTAAAAAAAGATTCATTTGATACTAAAGCATGACAATTTTTAAAGTTGGAAGTGAATATAGAAGCTCATTCAGTTCAGTTTAGTTCAGTTGCTCAGACATGTCCAACTCTTTGCGATGCTATGGACTTCAACACACCAGACATTCCTGTCCTTCACCATCTTCTGGAGATTGCTCAAACTCATGTCCATCGAGTCCGGTGATGACATCCAACCATCTCATCCTCTGTAATCCCCTTCTCCTCCTGCCTTCAATCTTTCCCAGCATCAGGGTCTTTTCCAATGAGTCAGGTCTTCACATCAGTGGCCAAAGTATTGGAGCTTCAGCTTCAGCATCAGTCCTTCCAATGAATATTCAGAATTGATTGCCTTTAGGATTGACTGGTTTGATGTCCTTGTAGTCCGAGGGACTCTGAAGAGTCTTCTTCAGCACTGCAGTTCACAGAAGCTCTTTGTCGTGTTTTAATTTCAATTTTTCAAGTTTTACTTTGTTTAAATAAATGAGCTACAGAATCAAAATTTTCTGGCATTGTAGTTAGTTTTCATTATTTACCATATGCTATAATAATAATACATCAAATAATCTGCTTAAGTTTTGAAATTTTATGTATTATAAAAAACTATCCCCTTAAAAATTTCAACCTAGTTTATAATTAGACAAGAAATTTGTAAACTTTAAAACTAAAAAGAGAAACTTAAGATTTGTGTTAATTTCTTTTTAATTTAACTTAATTTTATATTGGAATATAGTTTATTTACAATGTTGTATCAGTTTCAGGTATACAGCAATGTGATTCAGTTATAATTATACCCTTTTCTTTTCATATTATTTTCCCATATAAGTTATTAAAGAATATTGAATAGAGTTCCCTGTGGTATAGAGTAGGTCCTTATTGATTTTCTACTGTATATATAGTAGCGTATATGTGTGTGCTAAGTGGCTTCAGTCATGTCTGACTCTTTGCAACTCTATGGATCATAACCCGACAGGCTTCTCTGTCCATGGGATACTCCAGGCAAGAATACTTGAGTGGGTTGCCATGCTCTTCTCCAAGGGATCTTCCCAACCCAGGGATCAAACCTGTGTCTCTTATGTCTCCTAAGTTGGTAAGGCAGATTCCTTACCACTAGTGCCACCTGGGAAACCATAGTAGTGCATATATTTGTAGTAATTTCTATTTTCTTGAAAGTATAGCAGTAATATATGACATATTTTTACAAATTTTGGAACCATTGAAAGTATCTGTGAACAAAGTATGTTCATCATTCGGCCTGCCACGGTGATTGTTGTGAAGCTGTACTCCTTTTTAAACATAGCTGTGCCTCTGACGCCTTGCAGTGAAGGTAGCTAGACTGATAGCTGCTGATTCAGTTAGGCAAGATGTAAGGCAAAACAAAGGATGTGTGATTTGAAGAAGGTTACTTATGACATTGATGAAAAATACCTTGCGAAAAATTTTTTTATCACTAAAACTATGGAGAACTGGGTGATTTGTAAATTGTTAATTTGTGCTCATTAATTAATTATGCTTAAAAAGTCTATTCATAATATATCAGCATACCTTCCAACATGCATGCTTACTGATAAAATGAAAGAGAGCCAGTAGATAAAAATACGGAAGTATTAATGGAGTGCAAATTTACTGAATTAAAGCCTAAAGAGGAGCAATGAATAATCTATTAGGAAATTGTTGCTCAGGCCAGAAGAATGTTCAAGAAATCAACTTATTTGTTGATGAAGAATTGATACTTTAACCTACACTGAGAGATTTTTTTTTTTTCCTTAAATTTGCAAAATAGTTAGAAGGTTTAGCACTAATATGAATTCTGAAATTACAAAACAGAGGGCTTCCCTTGTGGCTCAGCTTGTAAAGAATCTGCCCGCGATGTGGGAGACCTGGGTTCGATCCCTGGATTGGGAAGATCCCCTGGTTAAGGGAAAGGCTACCCATTCCAGAATTCTGGCCCGGAGAATTTCATGGACTGTATAGTCCAAGAGGTCGCAAAGAGTCAGACAGTACTGAGTGACTTTCATTTTCACTTTAAGTAACAGAAGGGTCTTGTTGCTAAAAGTTAGGCACTCTAACACAAATACGGAATGTTCTAGGAGCAACTTCCAACCTGAGGAATTTGCCATTTATATCTATATACTGTAGAGTCTACTTGAAGTTATCCTCCTTAGGAGATAAACTAGCAGTTGTTCACCTTAAAGAAATGAAATGTAGGAAAGTTTTACACTTAAGATGATCTATCCAAAGATGTATTTCAATTGATTGGTGGGATAAAATAAATTTTGGAAAAATGTTGAAAGGCAAACAGTTCTATTGTCTGTAAAGTTCTTTGAAGCACTAAAATTCCATCATTCTATGATAATTCACCTGGACTATATAATATAGGTTTCTGACACTGTAGTTATACTTGTCGTTATTCATGTCCTGTCATCATTTTAAAGCTCTAACAATCCAATATATAATAGTGTTGGCAAAAAGATGTAGAGTATATCTTTTTATTATTTTTACTCACAGAGATCATTCTAGATTATGCAATTGTTTGGCAATGCAAGTGATAAAAAGCAGACATGTCGAGAGATCTATAGGTATGGATAAATCTTATCTTGTTTTCCTCTCTAAACTTGGCAGCTACTTTTGACATTTCTCAAGTTAATCCATCAAGTTTAGAGAACAAACCATGACATATTCAAGCACTAAATTTTAATTGGCTAGGAATAGCATTGGTTCCTGCATCTTTTTGGAATAAACTGCAACATATAGAGAGAGGTTTCTGTCGTGATGTTTTGTTTTTTATTTCATACAGCAGTCCAGAAGAATTGTTCTTCTTTTCCAAATTAGAAATCAGGTAACGAAGTTTTTTCTTTCTTTTTATAATAGGGAGATTAAGGATTTCCAAAGATAAATAAACAAACAGGAATTAAATTTGAGCCAACAAAAATGAATTTAATAATTTAATAAAAGTATTGTGTTCTTCCCAGGTGGCTCAGTGGTAAACAATCTGCCTGCCAATGCAGGAGACACCAGAGACATGGATTAGATGCCTGGGTCTGGAAGATCCCCTGGAGGGGGAAATGGCAACCTGCTCTGCTATTCTTGCCTAGAAAATCCCATGGACAGAGGAGCCTGGTAGGCTATAGTCTATAGGGTCACCAAGAGTCAGACACAACTGAGTGACTGACTATGCACACCCAGTAATAGAATTTAGTGAGTCAGTAATATATACATATACAGCTAGACAGTGACAAAGGGATTTACTATGTGGGCATATTTTAGTGGTTGTAGGGTCCCTAAGGAAGTTACTTTCCAAAAACTGAAAAACTGAGGAAACAAGGAAAGAGACAATATAGGAATTACCAACCAGACTAAGCTTCTCACTTTAGTGTAAAAATGAAGATTTGCTAATACATGTTGAAGACTAAAAAAATTCAGCCCTACTGGCTGAAAGATGGTGATTTGACCAAGTCAGACTTGAGGAGGAATTCTTGGCCATTTTTCACAATCAATGTATATAGAAAATATGGGCTGCCAGGTATGCACACCAAGGTCTACTTAGACAAGGGAATAAAGTCCAACCTAAAACTGTCTGAAATGTAATAGCATCTACAATTTAGGCTCAAGCTTGGCATATATGATATCTAATATCGACTTTTTAAAATTAAATTTATCAATGTAGCTTTATGAAAATGATGTGTTTCAGTTATTCTCAAGAGTGCTAGGAAAGTGCACATTCTTCATTTAAACTCTATGTGGATGAATGAAAATTTGCATAAATAGGTATGCTACAAACACTATAATCATCAGAGTCTGACTGAAAGAAAAATAGGCATCCTCCTCTCATGCATCTTAGTGCCTTATACATGCATGCTAAGTCGCTCCAGTTGTGTCTGACTATGTGACATGATTTAGCAACTGAACAACAACAAGCTTTCCAGAAGAAGGTTATAACAAGAGATTTTACAGACTACTAATACAAGTTTGCATAAGTGTATACTCAGTCACTCAGTTGTGTCTGGCTCTTTGTGACCCCATGGATGGTAGCCCACCAGGCTGTTAGGTCCATGAAATTTTCCAGGCAAGAATACTAGAGCAGTTTGCCATTTCTTCCTTGAAGGGATCTTCCTGACCCAAGGATTGAACCTTCATCTTCTGTGGCTTCTGCATTGGCAGGCAGATTCTTTACCATTGAGCCACCTGGGAAGCCCCAATAAAGTTCACCACATCTTGAAGTTAAAACCCTAACCTTGGATCAAAAGTCAAGTTAACTCTCTGTACCATCATTCCTAGTGAAGGATGAACAAGTCTTTCTTTGTTTTCCAGTGCATTCTATCTTCACAGTAAAGTTCTCCCCCAAAGATTAACAAACCTGGGAATGAACTCACACAAGCTTTGGTTGAACTCGTCTTGAGTATTCAGCAATTTCTTTACAATAATAAGTTGGACTTTGGAAATATAAGTTATATGGTTACCTCTATTAAAATTCCATTTACTGATTGATTTAAAATCTGGAAGACTTTAGGGGAAGATTTTCCCTACTTGTTTGGACAAATCTCCTCTAGGAAAGATATAATTTAAATCAAATAACTTCAAATCATGATTGAAATCACTAGTCAGGAAGACTTGTAATCAATGCTTATGTGAAAAAAATGAGTATGTGTAGCTTGATACAACCTCAGTGCATTTTTCTCATAGCTCACATGTTGATGTTGTAGGAGGTACACACATTGTGAAGCAGTGTATTGTTTTGTATTACATCTGTCATTACATTAGAAAACCATTTGGCATGTTTAGTCATGCCTATGATACGCCCATTCATCTCTTGGTGCTTATGTGTTACCAACATGCTGCCTTGCTTAGTGATTTTATTTTTACTCCTTATTTCCCTTAAGAGACTCTAGGGGTAATGGAGGGCAGGTGTTTTTGCATTATTACCAGTCCGTTATGCACCTATTAGCTGTTAGATAATACATACTTGTGACTGAGACTAATCTTTTTTAATTTTCTCTGTATTGCCAGGAACCTACCATTGAAACAATTATCATGGCAGTGAATTTTAGATTTTTATTTGTGATTTTTGATGGATATCTATTTCTGTTGAAAATAATCATACCTGAGAGCAGAATTCAGTGTCCTTGCTCACTGCTGTCTCTTGTGGCTACACAGTACTCAGCACATAATAGCTGTTAAATAAATATTTATTGGCTAAATTAGTAATCTGAATGAATAAATATATTCCAATATGCCCTTTTTCATAATGCTATGTTTGTAAAGCAATGGCATAAAATGACTTGATGTATTTATAGAGCAGCTTTTAGCATTTAGTAGTTCTGATATTAGTTAAATTACACACTAAACTGATATGAACAAGAGATCTGAAAATAGTGAGTTAAAAGACGAATCTATGTAACCTATTTTTGCAGAAGGTACTGTTACAATAAGTGCATCTGTGTATCCTGGTTTTAAGAAATGTACTCTTTTTTGAAATAAACATTCATATTCTGTATTAAAAAAAATAAAAGATGAATCTTTATTTTTCATTCACCCATCAGCATGGTTTTGAGTGTTCTGAGGTCATTAAGCTTGCTCTTGTTTACTGTGTTATATAGAGTCTATATCTTATTAATAGTTTCAAATTGATAAGCTTTAAAAAACATGACACAGTAGATATTCATTCAAATGGTTCCTTAAATATGCTATTGACCAGTATAAATAAGTGTTTTATAAGTATTAGTTTATCTCAAAATTTTTACTTAACTTTTATTTCAAACTTTTTTATCAAGTGTTAAAAACTGCATGATATATATATGCACATAAATGTCTTCTACATGAGGCAGTCTTTTCTTAGTCTACAAAAGTAATTGAACTATAAATAGTATGATTACATTTAAGTTGCATAAACACACACATGTGTGACTTGGTACCCAAAAGACATTTTTGAGCAATATGTTTGCAGTACTTATCTCTGGGGATTTAGAGGAGAGAGTGACTTTATACTTTATAGATTTCTGTAAAGTATGAACTTTAAGGACTTTTATGGCTTTTTTAACCAGAACAAATATGTTTTAAAGAGAATTAAATTTTGAAGTCATAATTCTTCATAACGATGCATATTTTAACCATTTGTGACAGAGCAAAGGAATTATGCCAAAAAAAGTTTTTGATTTTAAAAATTTATCTTCACAAAATAATTTTTTAAATGTGAAAATAGTAGCTAAACCCTTTTCTTTCCGGAAACCAGGATGTAGTTAATATTTTCAAAAATAAAATACTTACCATAAATATGAAATGTGTTTTGGAGCTGCTATTTGAAACGAATGAACCAATGAACTATAGCCAAATATGTGCCAGTTTTCTACAAACTTGATATAAAAATTATTTCTAAATTTAATCTGAAAAAACCTGCAGAGTTTAATTTCATCAGTAAGAGACTCGGTTTAATCGAGTTTGGCTGTTTAGTCAACATAGCTTTTATGATAATATTCTATAAAATTCCAAAATAGTGCATACGTATTTGACCCAACTAATCACAGCAGTCAGAACAATAGCTTGCCTTTCTTAAAACATTTCTTGAAAACTTTAAGTAAGTGATGTGGAGTGTAAGAGAGAGACGAGGACCTTGCAATAAGTATATTGAACAATAATTAGTAATGAAACTGATGCAGCCTAGAGAAATCAATAGTATTTGAGAAATATTTGCCACTTCACCTGTAAGAAACACTATGCTTTATGAATTTAGCTCAATTAATGAGCACTTCAGTTGAAGTTTTATATTTTACATTTCAAATTTTAGCTCAGAAGACTTAAATTTTACTTTCAGAATCTAACCTATGTGACATCTTGAGACCCTTGCTGGAATGACCATAATAAATGTACATGTTCACTCCTGAATAATAGCACAGGGATTCACATAATATCTCATTTGCAAATGTATAACTAATTTTTTCATAATATTTCTTTTAATCCTCATGGCTAACTTGTGAGGGACGCTATCTCCATTTAACAGATTAGGAAGCCAGTCCAAAGTCCTGCTGCCAGACTGTACCTGTGACTTGAACCCAGGCAGCAGTCTGGCTCTGCAGACCAGTCACTAAATTATCATACTACAAGTTGCTTCAGACTTGACTTATTTGTTATATACTGGAATCTCATCTCTTAGCCACCCCTCCCCCAGTTTTAGTAATGATGTGTCTTTAGTGTAGTAATTTGCTTAGTGTATATCTGTAAGGGTCTCCCACACGCACCCTCTTAATCACAACCACCCCACCTTTTTCCCTACAAATTATTCAGTCTTCTAAAATTTCATATTTATCACTTCTTACAGCTCAGACGGTAAAGAATCCATCTGCAGTGCAGGAGACCCAGCTTGGATCCTTGGATCAGGAAGATCCCCTGGAGAAAGAAATAGCTACCTACTCCAGTATTCTTGCCAAGAGAATCCCATGGACAGAAGAGCCTGGCGGGCTACATTCCATGAGAGTCTGACAAGACTGAATGACTAACACTTTCACTTTCATATTTCCTCACAGGTTAATGACCCGAATATGTATAAACAGTCCACCTCCTTTTACTATTTACTTGTGAAGTTTCCATTATTCCACAAATCTTTCTCTCTTTTCCTTTAAAATTATTTTGTTGAAGAACCCACGCTATTTGATGACTGCATGCTTCTTTCTCTTTGTATTTCCAGCAATTGGATCCAGAATTAAAGTCACTTAGATGTGATCACTTTTGTAGCTCTTGCTAATGTTGTCTTCTTTCATCAGGAGACATTTCATATTTGGTTGTCTCACTTTTTATGATGTTAGCATCTGTTGTTACTTAGTGCCTAGATCCATGAATTTAGATTGAACTTGAAAAATGATATTTTAAGGTTATCATTTCCTTTTATGCTATTATTAGATAGCATACTTCTAAAAAGATACTTCCCGCCCCCCTCCTTCCAGGTGGTACAGTTCATCTAGAAGAGACAATATAATTATTTTCCTTTTACTTGTGAGTTTGCAAGATAATAAAATAGTTCACTTCAGAAGTGAGATTTTTTCCCCTATAACATCCCTATAATAATGGAGAAACCATTGATTTAAGCATAGTTTTGATCAGTTTTCTACTCATATCTTTCTGGTATGCTTTTATTTTCTGCAGGTATGCTATTTTGCTACCTTCTTTTTCCTTATAATAACTTTTGGATTTGAGCCATAACACTTTTCTATTGTTCACTGTTATGTGAAATCAGCTTTCCTGGATATGTAAAAGGTTAGTTCAGGGTAGCTTTTATTACTTAATAGAGCTGCTTCCTGTTGTTTTATGCATTTTTTCAAAAAATGATGATTTGATTTCTGAGATTTTCTTGCTCTGGTCTATTCCTTCACATGCCTCTTAAAAGTCATTTTCTTCCCTACTATAGTTTCTGTTCTATTTTTTTAAGATTTTATTCTCATGAATTGCTTCTCAATCAGGAGCCATGTTCTGGAAGAAAATTATTGCTATTCTGTTTCAAAAGTTGATAATTTTCTGCTGCAGGCTTTTTAGACCTAACTAGAACACTTGTCAATGGCACCCCACCCCAGTACTTTTGCCTGGAAAATCCCATGGATGGAGGAGCCTTGTAGGCTCCAGTCCATGGGGTCGCTAAGAGTTGGACACGACTAAGCGACTTCACTTTCACTTTTCACTTTCATGCATTGGAGAAGGAAATGGCAACCCACTCCAGTGTTCTTGCCTGGAGAATCGCAGGGACGGGGGAGCCTGGTGGGCTGCCGTCCATGGAGTCACACAGAGTCGGACACAACTGAAGTGACTTAGCAGCAGCAGAACACTTGTACTCACATGATAATGAATTGCTAAATATGCTTTTTATTTTCAGCTACTGCTCTAAAGTTGACACATCATGCCTTTCTTTAGGCTCTTAGGTACTAATATTAATCCTTATTTCTTTGAAAATGTTTATGATATTCATCATATTTAATTACTCTATCTCTAGCATTCCCTTTTTAAAATATGACTAGGTTTATTTTCTTTCTGTAAATGATATCCAAGTGTCTTAATTTCTGTGACACAGTATGTCACAGGTATCAACAAATCTTCCATTCTGTATTGTATCCATGACTTAAAAAAAATCTTTGTTTTGTTATTCCTTTCATTTCAGTCACACAGATGTGTGCGACTCGTTGCAACCCCATGAACTGCAGCACACCAGGGCCCCCTGTTCATCACCAACTCCCAGAGTCCATCCAAACCCATGTCCATTAAGTCAGTGATGCCATCCAGCCATCTCATCCTCTGTCGTCCCCTTCTCCTCCTGCCCCCAATCCCTCCCAGCATCAGGGTCTTTTCCAATGAATCAGTTCTTCGCATCAGGTAGCAAAAGTACTGGAGTTTAAGCTTCAACATCAGTCCTTCCAATGAACAACCAGGACTGATCTCCTTTAAGATTGACTGGTTGGATCTCCTTGCAGTCCAAGGGACTCTCAAGAGTCTTCTCCAACACCACAGTTCAAAAGCATCAATTCTTTGGCACTCAGCTTTCTTTACAGTCCAACTCTCACATCCATACATGACCACTGGAAAACCATATAGCCTTGACTAGATGGACCTTTGTTGACAAAGTAATGCCTTTGCTTTTTATTTTTTATTCTTTTTTTTTGGGTGGGGGTGTAAAATTTCTTTTTTTAATATAAATTTATTTATTTTAATTAGAGGCTAATTACTTTGCAATATTGTACTGGTTTTGCCATACATCAGCATGAATCCATCACGGGTGTACAAGTTTTCCCCATCCTGAAACCTCCTCCCTCTTCCCTCCCCATTCCATCCCTCTGGGTCATCCCAGTGCACCAGCCCCAAGCATCCTGTATCACGCATGGAACCTGGACTGGCGATTCATTTCACATATGGTATTATACATGTTTCAATGGCATTCTCCCAAATCATCCCACCCTCGCCCTCTCCCACAGAGTCCATAAGAGTGTTCTATACATCTGTGTCTCTTGCTATCTCGCATACATGGTTATCATTACCATCTTTCTAAATTCCATATATATGTGTTAGCATACTATATTGGTGTTTTTCTTTCTGGATTACTTCACTCTGTAAAATAGGCTCCAGTTTCATCCACCTCATTAGAACTGATTCAAATGTATTCTTTTTAATGGCTGAGTAATACTCCATTGTGTATATGTACCACAGCTTTCTTATCCATTCGTCTGCTGATGGACACCTAGGTTGCTTCCACATCCTGGCTATTATAAACAGTGCTGTGATGAACACTGTGGCACCTGCGTCTCTTTCAATTCTGGTTTCCTTGGTGTGTATGCCCAGCAGTGGGATTGCTGGGTCATATGGCAGTTCTATTTCCAGCTTTTTAAGGAATCTCCATACCGTTCTCTATAGTGGCTGAACTAGTTTGCATTCCCACCAACAGTGTAAAGGGGTTTCTTTTTCTCCACACCCTCTCCAGCATTTATTGCTTGTAGACTTTTGGATCGTAGCCATTCTGACTGGCATGAAATGGTACCTCATAGGGGTTTTGATTTGCATTTCTCTGATAATGAGTGATGTTGAGCATCTTTTCATGTGTCTGTTAGCCATCTGTATGTCTTCTTTGGAGAAATGTCTATTTAGTTCTTTGGCCCATTTTTTTCATTGGGTCATTCATTTTTCTGGAATTGAGCTGCAGGAGTTGCATGTATATTTTTGAGATTAATTATTTGTCAGTTGCTTCATTTGCTATTATTTTCTCCCATTCTGAAGGCTGTCTTTTCGCCTTGCTTATAGTTTCCTTTGTTGTGCAGAAGCTTTTTAATTTAATTGGGTCCCATTTATTTATTTTTGCTTTTGTTTCCAATATTCTTGGAGGTGGGTCATAGAGGATCCTGCTGTGATGTATGTTGGAGAGTGTTTTGCCTATGTTCTCCTCTAGCAGTTTTATAGTTTCTGGTCTTACATTTAGATCTTTAATCCATTTTGACTTTATTTTTGTGTATGGTGTTAGAAAGTGTTCTAGTTTCATTCTTTTACAAGTGGTTGACCAGTTTTCCCAGCACCACTTGTTTAAGAGAGATTGTCTTTTCTCCGTTGTATATTCTTGCCTCCTTTGTCAAAGATAAGTTATCCATAGGTGCGTGAATTTATCTCTGGGCTTTCTATTTTGTTCCATTGATCTATATTTCTGTCTTTGTGCCAGTACCATACTGTCTTGATGACTGTGGCTTTATAGTAGAGCCTGAAGTCAGACAGGTTGATTCCTCCAGTTTCATTCTTCTTTCTCAAGATTGCTTTGGCTATTCAAGGTTTTTTTTTTTATTTCCATACAAAAATGTGAAATTATTTGTTCTAGTTCTCTGAAAATACCATTGGTTACTTGATAGGGATTGCATTGAACCTATAGATTGCTTTGGGGAGTATGCTCATTTTCACTATATTGATTCTTCTGATCCATGAACACAGTATATTTCTCTGTCTATTAGTGTCCTCTTTGATTTCCTTCACCAGTGTTTTATAGTGTTCTATATATAGTGTTCTTTAGGTAGATATATTCCTAAATATTTTATTCTTTTCATTGCAATGGTAAATGGAATTGTTTCCTTAATTTATTTTTATATTTTCTCATTATTAGTGTATAGGAATGCAAGGGATTTCTATATGTTGATTTTATATCCTGCAACTTTACTATATTCGTTGATCAGCTCTAGTAATTTTCTGGTGGAGTCTTTAGGGTTTTCTATGTAGAGGATCATGTCATCTGCAAACAGTGAGAGTTTTACTTCTTCTTTTCCAGTTTGTATTCCTTTTATTTGTTTTTCTGCTCTGATTGCTATGGCCAAAATTTTCAAAACTATGTTGAATAGTAGTGGTGAAAGTGGGCACCCTTGTCTTGTTCCTGACTTTAGGGGAAATGCTTTCAATTTTTCACTATTGAGGATACTGTTTGCTGTGGGCTTATCATATATAGCTTTTATTATGTTGAGTTATGTTCCTTCTATTACTGCTTTCTGGAGAGTTTTTATCATAAATGGATGTTGAATTTTGTCAAAGGCTTTTCTGCATCTATTGAGATAATCATATGGCTTTTATATTTCTATTTGTTAATGTGGTGTATTACATTGATTGATTTGTGGATATTGAAGAATCCTTGCATCCCTGGGATAAAGCCTACTTGGTCATGATGTATGATCCTTTTAATGTGTTGTTGGATTCTGATTGCTAGAAGTTTGTTAAGGATTTTTGCATCTATGTTCATCAGTGATATTGGCCTGTAGTTTTCTTTTTTTGTGTGGCATCTTTGTCAGGTTTTGGTATTAGGGTGATGTTGGCCTCAGTTTACCTTCCTTTGCAATTTTCTGGAAGAGTTTGAGTAGGATAGGTGTTAGCTCTTCTCTAATTTTTTGGTAAAATTCAGCTGTGAAGCCATCTGGACCTGGGCATTTGTTTGCTGGAAAATTTCTGATGACAGTTTCAATTTCCGTGCTTGTGATTCATCTGTTAAGATTTTCTATTTGTTCCTGGTTCAGTTTTGGAAAGTTGTACTTTTCTAAGAATTTGTCCATTTCTTCCAAGTTGTCCATTTTATTGGCATATAGTTGCTGCTAGTAGTCTCTTATGATCCTTTGTATTTCTGTCTGTTGTGATCTCTCCATTTTAATTTCTAATTTTATTGATTTGATTTTTCACCTTGTGTTTCATGATGAGTCTGGCTAATGGTTTGTCAATTTTATTTATCCTCCCAAAGAACCAGCTTTTGGCTTTGTTAATTTTTGTTATGGTCTCTTTTGTTTCTTCTGCATTTATTTCTGCCCTAATTTTTAAGATTTCTTTCCTTCTACTAACCCTGGGGTTCTTCATTTCTTCTTTTTCTAGTTGCTTTAGTTGTAGAGTTAGGTTATTAATTTGACTTTTTTTCTGTTTCTTGAGGTATGCCTGTATTGCTATGAAGCTTCCCCTTAGCACTACTTTTACAGTGTCCCACAGGTTTTGGGTTGTTGTATTTTCATTTGTCTCTATGCATTTTTTGATTTCTTCTGTGATTTGTTGGTTATTCAGCAGCGTGTTGTTCAGCCTCCATATGTTGGAATTTTTAATAGTTTTTCTCCTATAATTGAGATCTAATCTTACAGAATTATGGTCAGAAAAGATGCTTTGAATGATTTCAATTTTTTTTTTTAACTTACCAAGGCTAGATTTATGGCCCAGGATGTGATCTATCCTGGAGAAGGTTTCGTGTGCGCTTGAGAAAAAGGTGAAATTCATTGTTTTGGGGTAAAATGTCCTATAGATATCAATTAGGCCTAACCGGTCTATTGTATCATTTAAAGTTTATGTTTCCTTGTCTTTGATTTTTAATATGCTATCTAGGAATTCAGAAAATCACCATCTTCAGTGATTTTGGATCCCCCAAAAGTAAAGTTAGCCACTGTTTACACTGTTTCCCCATCTATTTGCCATGAAGTGATGCGACTGGATGCCATGATCTTAGTCTTCTGAATGTTGAACTTTAAGCCAACATTTCCCTCTTCTCTTTCACTTTCATCAAGAAGCTTTTTAGTTTTTTTTTCCCTTTCTGCGGTAAGGGTGGTGTCATCTGCATATCTTAGGTTATTGATATTTCTCCCAGAAATCTTGATTCTAGCTTGTGCTTCTTCCAGCCCAATATTTCTCATGATATACTCTGCATATAAGTTAAATAAACAGGGTGACAATATACAGCCTTGACATACTCCTCTTCCTATTTGGAACCAGTCTGTTGTTCAATGTCCAGTTCTAACTGTTGCTTCCTGACCTGCATACAGGTTTCTCAAGAGGCAGGTCAGGTGGTCTGGTAGTCCAATCTCTTGAAGGATTTCCCACAATTTATTGTGATACACACAGTAAAAGGCTTTGGCATAGTTGATAAAACAGAGATAGATTTTTTTTTTTTTGAACTCTTGCTTTTTCAATGATCCAGCGGATGTTGGCAATTTGATCTCTGGTTCCTCTGTCTTTTCTAAAACCAACTTGAACATCTGGAAGTTCATGGTTCATGTATTGTTGAAGCCTAGCTTGGAGAAGTTTGAGCATTATTTTACTAGCGTGTGAGATGAGTGCAATTGTTCAGTAGTTTGAGCATTCTTTGGCATTGCCTTTCTTTGGGATTGGAATGAAAACTGAACTTTTCCAGTCCTGTTACCACTGCTGAGTTTTCCAAATTTGCTGGCATATTGAGTGCAGCACTTTCACAGCACCATCTTTTAGGATTTGAAATAGCTCAACTGGAATTCCATCTCCTCCACTAGCTTTGTTCATAGTGATGCTTCCTAGGCCGACTTGACTTCACATTCCAGGATGTCTGGCTCTAGGTGAGTGACCACACCATTGTGATTATCTGGTTCATGAAGATCTTTTTTTGTATAGTTCTGTGTATTCTTGCCCCCTCTTTTTAATACCTTCTGCTTCTGTTAGGTCCATATCATTTCTGTCTTTTATTGAGCCCATCTTTGCAATATAACCTATAAACAGAAATTTTATGTACATTAAGGGAAGTGGTGTGAACAATCTTTATCACATGAACATCCTAAATTTCAATAACAGGCCTGAATAATTATTTGTTGTATAAGCATTTGAAATAGATTTGCTCTTTGTATATTTATGCCATTCCATGATTTCCACCAATTGAATGACCTATTCAAGTTATAGAACTTTACAATCTGAGCCACCAGGGTAGCCCAAGTTATAGATGATAATACCATGTAATATTCATTTTAAATCGATATTCCATAAAATATAATTGTAACTTAGAATAAAAAGTTAACTTGTTTCCTCTACAGTGTATACATAATGCACTAAGTAATAAGTTCAAAATTATACCTTTTATCTTGGCAGCTCTTCTTTCTTAAACTTTAGTTGTAGGTAGTCTGCTTCCTCCTTCAGTGTAGAAAAGAGCATTGCTACCAATCTAACAAGAAAAAATAGAAAAACTACAGGACTGTAACTTTTCATGAACCCATCAGAGACAAGATGCAGAGAAAGTAAGCAATCTAAAATATAAGAAAAGACAAACTTCTCTGAAAGGAAATGGGGCATGAGATTTGGCTCACCTTTGACAAAGATTCCAGGTGTGTATACAGGAATATAATAATACAGGTAAAATTTTAAGGGAAGTGTTCAAGGCTGATGGAAATGAGTGCCAGAGTACAGAAACCTTAGGAAAAATAGACACAGGGAGCTTTAAACAACTAAAGATAATTGAGTATCTAATGCCAAAATGCTAGCAATGTGAGCTTACAGAATTTGTAAAATGGGTTTACATGACTAGAAGTATAAATTTGAAAAGAATTAGAAGTACATTATTGTGTGTTCCCTCATATTATAATTGATATAATTTAATATTATACATTAAATATATAAACCAGTGGTCATGTATGGATGTGAGAGTTGGACTGTGAAGAAAGCTGAGCACCGAAGAATTGATGCTTTTGAACTGTGGTGTTGGAGAAGACTCTTGAGAGTCCCTTGGACTGCAAGGAGATCCAACCAGTCCATTCTGAAGGAGATCAGCCCTGGGAATTCTTTGGAAGGAATGATGCTAAAGCTGAAACTCCAGTACTTTGGCCACCTCATGCAAAGAGTTGACTCATTGGAGAAGACTCTGATGCTGGGAGGAATTGGTGGCAGGAGGAGAAGGGGATGACAGGACATGAGATGGCTGGATGGCATCACTGACTCGATGGATGTGAGTCTGGGTGACCTCTGGGGGCTGGTGATGGACAGGGAGGCCTGGCGTGCTGTGGTTCATGGGGTCACAAATAGTCGGACACTACTGAGCGACTGAACTAAACTGAACTGAATATTATTTGATGTTAGACTGTAATTAAAGATAAATACTAAAAATAAAAGGGAATATTAAAATAATATAATACTTATAGAAATTACCCATTATTAGAAATAGCATGAAATCATAAAACAAACAATCATATGTAAGTGGACAAAAGTAGCAATGGAAAAAGTGAGCCAAATAGAAAATAAATTTTAGGTGTATAGATATAAACTTAGTCATATCAAAAAAGTGCATTAAATATAAACAGTGTAAACACAACAAATCAAAGATGAAGAGTGCCAGAATGATTTTTTTTAAAAAAGGCAATTAAACCTTTATCAGTTATTTCACAGTAAGCACAACTCAACCTCAAAAAACCCAAATAACACAATATAAAAGTAGCCAGAGAACTGAATACACATTCTTCCAAAGAGGAAATGTGGATGGCCAAAAGGCACATGAAAAGATGCTCGAAATCTCCGATCATCAGGGAAATGCAAATCAAAATAACAATGATACATCATCTCACAGCTGTCAGAATGGCTGTCATCAAAATGAACACAAAGAACAAATTTTGGCACGGATATAGGGAAAAGGGAACACTTATACACTGTTGGTAGGAATGTAAATTAAGCAGCCACTATGGAAAACAGTATAGAGATATTTTCAAAAAATTAAAAATGGAATCACCATATGAGTCAGGAATTCCTCTTCAGGTTATATAGCTGAAAAAAAAAAGCACTAATTTGAAGATATACATCACCCCATTGTTCATAGCAACATTGCTTACATTGAGTTGCAAGCAACTTAATTTCTCATCAACAGGTAAATGGATAAAGAAGATGTGATACACACACATATACACACACAGATGAAAACTACTCACCCGTAAATAGCATGGAATTTTGCCATTTGCAGCAACATGGATGGACTTGGAAAGCATTATGATAACTTAGACAAAGAGAGATAAATACTTTATGATATCACCTATATGTGGAATCCAGAGAATACAACAAACTAGTAAATATAACAAAAAAGAATCAGACTGAGATAGAACAAACTAGTGATTATCAGTGGGGAGAGGGGCAAGATAGGAGCACGGGATTAAGTGGTGGTGGTGGTTTAATCACTAAATTGTGTCTGATCTTGCAACCCCATAGACTACAGTCCACCAGACTCCTCTGTCCATGGGTTTTCCTAGGCAAGAATATTGGAGTGTGTTGCCATTTCTTTTTTTTTTTAAATTTAATTTAATTTTTTAACTTTACAATATTGTATTGGTTTTGCCATATATCAAAATGAATCCACCACAGGTATACATGTGTTCCCCATCATGAACCCTTCTCCCTCCTCCCTCCCCATACCATCCCTCTGGGTCATCCCAGCGCACCAGCCCCAAGCATCCAGTATCGTGTATCGAACCTGGACTGGCAACTCGTTTCATATATGATATTTTACATGTTTCAATGCCATTCTCCCAAATCATCCCACCCTCTCCCATTCCCAGAGTCCAAAAGACTGTGCTATACATCAGTGTCTCTTTTGCTGTCTTGTATACAGGGTTATCGTTACCATCTTTCTAAATTCCATATATATATGTTAGCACACTCTATTGGCGTTTTTCTTTCTGGCTTACTTCACTCTGTAAAATAGGCTTCAGTTTCATCCACCTCATTAGAACTGACTCAAATACATTCTTTTTAATGGCTGAGTAATACTCCATTGTGTATATGTGCCACAGCTTTCTTATCCATTCATCTGCTGATGGACATCTAGGTTGCTTCCATGTCCTGGCTATTATAAACAGTGCTGCGATGAACACTGGGGTACACGTGTCTCTTTCAATTCTGGTTTCCTTGGTGTGTATGCCCAGCAGTGGAATTGCTGGGTCATATGGCAGTTTCTATTTCCAGCTTTTTAAGGAATCTCCACACTGTTCTCCATAGTAGCTGTACTAGTTTGCATTTCCACCAACAGTGTAAGAGGGTTCCCTTTTCTCCACACCCTCTCCAACATTTATTGCTTGTAGACTTTTGGATCGCAGCCATTCTGACTGGCATGAAATGGTACCTCATAGTGGTTTTGATTTGCATTTCTCTGATAATGAGTGACGTTGAGCATCTTTTCATGTGTCTGTTAGCGATCTGTATGTCTTCTTTGGAGAAATGTCTATTTAGTTCTTTGGCCCACTTTTTGATTGGGTCATTTTCTTTTTTGGAATTGAGCTGTAGGAGTTGCATGTATACTTTGGAGATTAGTTGTTTGTCTGTTGCTTCATTTGCTATTATTTTCTCCCATTCTGAAGGTTGTCTTTTCACCTTGCTTATAATTTCCTTTGTTGTGCAGAAGGTTTTAAGTTTAATTAGGTCCCATTTGTTTATTTTTGCTTTTATTTCCAATATTCTTGGAGGTGGGTCATAGAGGATCCTGCTGTGATATATGTCGGAGAGTGTTTTGCCTATGTTCTCCTCTAGGAGTTTTATAGTCTCTGGTCTTACGTTTAGATCTTTAATCCATTTTGAGTCTATTTTTGTGTATGGTGTTAGAAAGTGTTCTAGTTTCATTCTTTTACAAGTGGTTGACCAGTTTTCCCAGCACCACTTGTTAAAGAGATTGTCTTTAATCCATTGTATATTCTTGCCTCCTTTGTCAAAGATAAGGTGTCCATATTTAGGTGGATTTATCTATGGGCTTTCTATTTTGTTCCATTGATCTATATTTTTTTCTTTGTGCCAGTACCATACTGTCTTGATGACTATGGCTTTGTAGTAGAGCCTGAAGTCAGACAGGTTGATTCCTCCAGTTCCATTCTTCTTTCTCAAGATTACTTTGGCTATTCGAGGTTTTTTTCTATTTCCATACAAATTGTGAAATTATTTGTTCTAGCTCTGTGAAGAATACTGTTGGCAGCTTGATAGGAATTGCATTGAATCTATAAATTGCTTTGGGTAGTATACTCATTTTCACTATATTAATTCTTCCAATCCATGAACATGGTATATTTCTCCATCTATTAGTGTCCTCTTTGATTTCTTTCACCAGTGTTTTATAGTTTTCTATATATAGATCTTAGCCATTTCTTTCTCTAACAGAATTAAGAGGTACAAAATATTGAGCTACTAGGATGTATTGTACAACATAGCCATTATTTTATAATAACTACAAATTGAGTATAAAAATTTTAAAAATTGTGAATCACTGTATTGTACACCTGTAACTTATATACTATTGCGCAGCAACAATAGTTTAATTTAAAAAAGACAAGATCCAACTATAAGCTGCCCAAAAAAAGGCAGCTTACATCAATTTATTGGTGATTCCCTTAAGACTTATTAAACACAAATTGTGTATTAGGTGCTTAAAACTTTGGAAAAAGTAAAAGAAATCACTAGAAAGTATGATAGAAGTGTATCAGTTTTGCTATGATTACTGTCACATTCAGTCTGATATTAAAATTCAATTATCACCAGTTATAACTCTGATTCCTCAGTTACTCATTCCCCACACCATCTGGTTTATTTATGCTGATATTCAAACTCTCTTTTTTTAATTTTACAAAGCATATTTTCCATGAAATGTCTTTTTACTTTGCTGTTGCTTGCCAACTCGCTTCAGTCGTGTCCAACTCTGTGCGACCCCATAGACAGCAGCCCACCAGGTTCTGCCGTCCCTGGGATTCTCCAGGCAAGAACACTGGAGTGGGTTGCCATTGCCTTCTCCAATGCATAAAGGTTAAAAGTGAAAGTGAATTCGCTCAGTCGTATCTGACTCTTCGCTATCCCATGGACTGCAGCCTACCAGGCTCCTCTGTCCATGGGATTTTCCATGCAAGAGTACTGGAGTGGGGTGCCATTGTCTTCTCTCTTTTTACTTTACTCACTCACAAACCTGTTAAATTCTTAATCTGATTTGGACGTAACCATCTAAGTGGGATAGTTTCATTCCTCCTCTCAGGTAATAGAAAGCACTCATCGAATTTCATATTCTAGCTTAAAACTTATATTTTTACTCTGAATTCTTAGTAAATAATGTTTTTCCTGCTTGAAAATGGTTATTTGTAGATGTGTTTGGTTTGTTGAATGTTGTTTTCCTCTCTGGTTTGATTGTGAACACCTAATGGCTGAAATTAATGGGTGGGTTTTTAGGATTTTAAAAACTTTTTCCAAAGTTTTAAATGTTTAATACACAATTGATATTTAATAAATATAAAGAGAGTCATTTATAAGTTGGTGTAAGTTTTTAATCACCAAGAAACCAATGGCTGCATATTAGGAAACATTTCTGTGGAATGTGTGTTCACCCATCATGCTTATTTTTCTTTTGCTATTGCAAACTGCAAGTGTTTTTCTACTATTAACATATATACCTGCACATTATCCCTCATGAGTTTCCTTTGCTACAGCCTTTTCCCCAAATCTGTCATTATGCTTGCATTGTGCATTTTAATGCATAATGGAAAACCTGCATGCATTGTGAACAGTGGCATAATGTATTCTTCAGGGTGATAAGTTATGTTTAATGTAATGTCATTTCCTCTCTCTGAATTTACTCTGTTCTCAGTAGATGTGTTTCAAATTAATAGAGCATTAGTCCCTAATCAAGGAAGTATTTAGGAATACATTTTTAATTAAAATGAACTATGGGGAGGAATAAATAGTGTTAGACTTTTTGTGTTAATTTGACATAATACACTACTCATGAATCTTTGTGCATTATTAAAGATTAGATCATTTCTGTAAACCCATATAAAATTAAGGTAAATGGAAAGAAGCAGATTTATTAGAACATTTTTAAAAGCTTAAAATAACAGAGGCTGTGATGTAAACCAAATCACATAGTGTATACTTTTAAAGACCTAAAGCAATTTTATAATCAAGCTGTCTCCTTGCTTACAAACAAAGAACACAAAAAGACAGACACGTCACCTGTTTTTAATTACAGAGACTACTGATCTCCCTTTGTAGCTTTATCATCTTTGTCATCAGGAAGTTCTTTCACAAGACAGCTTCAATGAACAATAATGTCAGTCTTTTTGTTTGTTGTTTGTTAAAATATATTCATTTCATTTGTAGAGCTCCAATAAATGCACTTCTCATTTTAGGCAGGACATATTAGAATCCCCAGTTTTAACTGCAAGGATTTCGCATTTAACATTCACAAATTAACAAAAGTTCAGAATAAAAAAAAAAAAAAAAAAAGAAACAGCAGACTCAAATCTGCCAGAATACTACCTGTGAAAAGACACAACCTCATAGTATTGCAAGGCAGGTGAATTAATAATGTAACTATTTTTCACGACTGGATTCTGTGGTCTTTCTATCTTGTACAATTATTGGGAAATTATTATTGGGATTGCAATTGTTCCCTTGACACTGATCTTATTAGAAGACAAAGCTATGTACAATTTGTAAGCCACATACACTAGGGCATGAGAGATAACTTCCTTAGAAACCATACAGGGTTACTTACAATGTGTCTTGGTGCTCAGCAATTGAAAAATCACTTTCAAATAGAAAGTGACTCTGGGAATTCCCTTGTGGTCTAGTGGTTAGGACTCTGTGCTTTCACTGTCAAGGGAAAGGGTTTGATTCCTGGTCAGGGAACTTAGATCCCTCAAGCCATGCAGCATGGCCAAAAAAGAAAAGGAATAAAAACAAGCAGAAAGTGGCTCCTTTGCCCAAAGAAGTTAAACCTCTCTTCTCTATGGAGTAACCCATGGTTGGTCTTTGAATGAGGTTCAGATTCAAAAATCAAAAAGGGAAGAAATACTAATACCCTGGAAAGATAACATACCAGCACGCTCCACTTACAGTGAGAATCAAAACCAGGTATAATAAGCAAACTAAGGGAAAACTATTAGATCATTCAGGTATGACCGAAATCAAATCCCTTATGATTATACAGTGGAAGTGAGAAATAGATTTAAGGGCCTAGATCTGATAGATAGAGTGCCTGAGGAACTATGGAATGAGGTTCGTGACATTGTACAGGAGACAGGGATCAAGACCATCCCCATGGAAAAGAAATGCAAAAAAGCAAAATGGCTGTCTGGGGAGGCCTTACAAATAGCTGTGAAAAGAAGAGAAGTGAAAAGCAAAGGAGAAAAAGAAAGATATAAACATCTAAATGCAGAGTTCCAAAGAATAGCAAGAAGAGATAAGAAAGCCTTCTTCAGTGATCAATGCAAAGAAATAGAGGAAAACAACAGAATGGGAAAGACTAGGGATCTCTTCAAGAAAATCAGAGATACCAAAGGAATATTTCATGCAAAGATGGGCACGATAAAGGACAGAAATGGTATGGACCTAACAGAAGCAGAAGATATTAAGAAGAGGTGGCAAGAATACACAGAAGAACTGTACAAAAAAGAGTTTCAAGACTCAGATAATCATGATGATGTGATCACTGACCTAGAGCCAGACATCCTGGAATGTGAAGTCAAATGGGCCTTAGAAAGCATCACTACGAACAAAGCTAGTGGAGGTGATGGAATTACAGTGGAGCTATTCCAAGTCCTGAAAGATGATGCTGTGAAAGTGCTGCACTCAATATGCCAGCAAATTTGGAAAACTCAGCAGTGGCCACAAGATTGGAAAAGGTCAGTTTTCATCCCAATCCCAAAGAAAGGCAATGCCAAAGAATGCTCAAACTACCGAACAATTGCACTCATCTCACACGCTAGTAAAGTAATGCTCAAAATTCTCCAAGCCAGGCTTCAGCAATATGTGAACCGTGAACTTCCTGATGTTCAAGCTGGTTTTAGAAAAGGCAGAGGAACCAGAGATCAAATTGCCAACATCTGCTGGATCATGGAAAAAGCAAGAGAGTTCCAGAAAAACATCTATTTCTGCTTTATTGACTATGCCAAAGCCTTTGACTGTGTAGATCACAATAAACTATGGAAAATTCTGAAAGAGATGGGAATACCAGACCACCTGATCTGCCTCTTGAGAAATCTGTATGCAGGTCAGGAAGCAACAGTTAGAACTGGTCATGGATCAACAGACTGGTTCCAAATAGGAAAAGGAGTACGTCAAGGCTGCATATTGTCACCATGTTTATTTAACTTATATGCAGAGTACATCATGAGAAATGCTGGACTGGAAGAAACACAAGTTGGAATCAAGATTGCTGGGAGAAATATCAATAACCTCAGATATGCAGATGACACCACCCTTATGGCAGAAAGTGAAGAGGAACTAAAAAGCCTCTTGATGAAAGTGAAAGTGGAGAGTGAAAAGGTTGGCTTAAAGCTCAACATTCAGAAAACGAAGATCATGGCATCTGGTCCCATCACTACATGGGAAATAGATGGAGAAACAGTGGAAACTGTGTCAGACTTTCTTTTTCTGGGCTCCAAAATCACTGCAGATGGTGACTGCAGTCATGAAATTAAAAGACGCTTACTCCTTGGAAGGAAAGTTATGACCAACCTAGATAGCATATTCAAAAGCAGAGACATTACTTTACCAACAAAGGTTCGCCTAGTCAAGGCTATGGTCTTTTCTGTGGTCATGTATGGATGTGAGAGTTGGACTGTGAAGAAGGCTGAGCGCCAAAGAATTGATGCTTTTGAACTGTGGTGTTGGAGAAGACTCTTGAGAGTCCCTTGGACTGCAAGGAGATCCAACCGGTCCATTCTGAAGGAGATCAGCCCTGGGATTTCTTTGGAAGGGATGATGCTAAAGCTGAAACTCCAGTATTTTGTCCACCTCATGTGAAGAGTTGACTCATTGGAGAAGACTCTGATGCTGGGAGGGATTGAGGGCAGGAGGAGAAGGGGATGACAGAGGATGAGATGGCTGGATGGCATCACTGACTCGATGGGTATGAGTCTGGGTGACCTCCGGGAGCTGGTGATGGACAGGGAGGCCTGGCGTGCTGCAGTTCATGGGGTCGCAAAGAGTCGGACACGACTGAGCAACTGATCTGATCTGATCTGATTAATAAGTTGTATCGAACTTTGAAGCAAAAAATGAGATTTGTGTCACAGATCAGTCAAAAGGTGATACAACTGGAAATAAATTACTTACTGACTCACAATAAGGATTATCGTCAAGGCTTTGTGATGAGGATCCCAAGAAGGTTGATAAAAATGTATTACATATCTCCTATAACTAATTTTGTACAAGTAAATATATATTATCTGTAGTTTTTATAACAGAACTTGATTCCTAGAGGGTTTTATAAAGTTTTTGATATATTCATATATGGAAAATTATTTCTATATTGTCCCATGTAGCTGCTTGGGGCAAATATCATAATAAATACTTTGGTTATATAAAAATAAAGTTAAAGAAACAGCACCCTATGCCTATTTTGACTTAAAAGACACATTTGATATTCTGTCTAGTGTGAAAACTTTTCTCAAATGACCTCAAGTAGAATTATAATTCAGACTTAAAGAAACTGAATACAATTTCAGCAAAGTCAATTAATAGTTGTATGTACTTAAGGAAATAATTTTCTCTCTCCAAACTTCTCATGGATCAGCTGTAAACTGGAAACAATAATTACTCAAAGAATTTTGTGACACTGAAAGGACAAAATGGACATTATTACATCTAGATCAATGCCTAGGACATATCGACTACTCAACTGAATATGAAAAACTGTGCATAATAGATAGTACTCTGATTCTAGTGCTATCTTTCACAACTTTCTTCTTAGCACTCATTGTTGCCATTTATATCTACTTGAGTAATCTTTGTGTGTATATGAATGAATGATCACTCCTTAGGCTAGTGCTGCAGGCATGATCAATAGAAATGATATCTTTCAGTACTAACCATAGGAAACCATTTGTTGGTTTATTACAATAAGAAGCAACGACCTCTACAACTCTATGCTCAGAAGCTGCCATATTAATGTGGAAACTCAAAACCACACCATAAACTCTTCACCCAAACCCTTGTTGAAATATAATACTGAGTCACTTTACCTGGCATGGATTAGTGCTTTCAGTTCAATCAGCCTAGTTTATATAAGCAAGAGATACAGAAATTAAATTGAGCATGTATCAGTATATAACTGTAAATTTTTTTATTTTCTTATACATTGATTTTTAATATATTTATGTTTACATATGTTTATTTACTATACTAAATGTAGAAATATTTTGCTGCTGCTGCTGCTAAGTCGCTTCAGTCGTGTCCGACTCTGTGCGACCCTATAGACGGCAGCCCACCAGGCTCCCCCGTGCCTGGGATTCTCCAGGCAAGAACACTGGAGTGGGTTGCCATTGCCTTCTCCAATGCATGAAAATGAAAAGTGAAAGGGAAGTCGCTTAGTCGTGTCCGACTATTAGCGACCCCATGGACTGCAGCCTACCAGGCTCCGCCATCCATGGGATTTTCCAGGCAAGAGTGCTGGAGTGGGGTGCCATCGCCTTCTCCAAGTAGAAATATTTTAACCATACATTAAATGCATATTTAATAAATTATATTTAATTTTATAAAATAAAATAGTTATATATTTAATATATAATATATATTTAATATATTATATATATTTAATATATTATATATATTTAATATATTATATATATTTAATATATACAATATATTTAATATATATATAATATATATTTTTTCAGGTTTTTTTTTATTTTCAGTCCTGTCAGGTATTAGAATTCAGAGAGTTTGGAGGCATTTTGTTAATGCTAATGTATTGAAAAAGGTAGAAGCAAAATAAAATAAGACTCATGTTGTTCTATAGTCAAATATTTAAGTATCAGGCTAGCCATTGCAAGGAAGTAAGAGAAAACAAAATTAGAATTTTTAAATATTTTATTAAACCACTCTCAGTATTTTTTTACATTTATATATATATATATATATATTTACCTGATAATATACACAAAAGTCTACCAAAATTCAGTGATAAAAATATTTCAAAATATATATACATGTGACCTGACTTGAGTCAATGTTGAGGACAAGCTTAGGTGATGACTTGATCAGGCTAAGGTAGCTATCATCTTAGTTTATCATCAAACCCAGGACAAGCTGTGCAGGAGACAAAGGCAAGGTCAAGAATACAGTGAGCAGCATCACTCATGCTTCCCTTGTTCATCCTGAGGATACACCAGCAATTCTAGGGCCTCAGGGCTGTGTTTGTTGAGAGGAATCTTAAACCAGAAGCTTACCATTTTACAACAGAGGGACTTCTGGTTGTGCCAGAGTTACCAACGGTTGCCTTTCATTCCTTTTGTAGAAACCTGCTCTACTGCAGGCTTTGTTGCTGCTGGCCTGGACATAGCTTGCCAAGAGGTAAGAGCAAGCAGCATGCTATTTCCTTATCAAATACCACATCTTCTTAGATTATTCTTGTGTAAAAAATGTGTACCCACTTTCTGCTTAAAGATATTGAAAAATTCTATATAGAGTTAAAAAAATTAATTTTCCCCTTAAAATGCAATTTATAGGATTCATTATTAGAATAAGCTGCCACTAAAATATTTTCTCTGATTGAAAGATACTATACATTAAAACAAATTCTAAAATATATTTATCAGCATATTAGTCTCTCAAAGTTATTTAAATTGTGGGAATATTAAGAAAATACAAAATACTGTTATCTGTACCAGTTATGAAAGCCAGTCAAGACTTCTGGATTTTTCAGAGTCTAAATGCTAAAAACCTTGCTCTCATCCTTACCACAACAAATGTATGAAGTTGGAAGGTAACCAAATAACTTCACATCCAAGAAAACGGTCCCTCCACAGAGTAAAGGAAGGACAACTTGCTTCTTCCAGGGATTGAGTCTTACTAGCTGGTAAGAAGAATTCAGCTAAAATTTTAACAAATTGCTAAAGTCTGAGTGAAGACTAGCATGAGAATCTAGAACCCTTAAGAGCTAAACCAGGTAATTCACAAGGTGAATTAACTACCACTCAGGGTTCTTCTCCATGGACCTCACCAGGTGCTCATAAGGAACATTTGAGTAACACAAGCATCCTGAGAACCATCCCTCATGGTATGAGCATCCCTCCTGGAGACAGGAGGAGAAACTGTTTCTGTTAAGCCATAAAGCTTTGCCTCAATCTATCTACCTTTCTCCCCTTGGGAAAAAGAGCCCTACAATGCCTGTGGAAAGGCAGCCAACCCTGTCATCTTGTGGCTCTGGTAAAAGAGCATAGCAGCTGGGGAAAGGGAACAGGAAAGCACCCTCTCTAGGGGAGAAGGGGTTGTGGATGCACCTTGTGTCTAGACAATTAAAGGCTGGGAAAAGTAAAATCACTGAGAATTCTTCACTCCTGAGATCCAGGCACTGTATGTACATGCTTAAGACTGAGTCCAGATTACATCGATTGGCAGAGAATTTCCTCTCCCCCTTACCCTACTGTGAGGTCAATAAGCACTGAATAATAAGTAACCACAGTCTGAGAGAGACAAGAGACAGGAGGCACAGTGCCAAGTAAGGATCTGACACTGAGTGTGAAGCGGACACTGACAACAATTCTCTGGTAATACAATTCTCATCCAAAATACAAGTTAAACCAGAGAAATTTGAAACCTGCAGTACACTGAAGGCAAACATCATAATAATACAATCTGAATTCGGTTTTACTCCTGGCTAGATTAACACAAACCCCGCACTAAAGACCTGGCAGAAGAAGACGCATGCCCATTTCCAGGTATAAACTTACTCACTTCAGTGTCTACTGTCCTATAAAAACATGTGGGTGAATCTCCAATGCTTTATGCTAACTGGAAAGATCTAGATGTAAAGGACTAGATAATGTATGATTCCATTCATGTCATGTCTGGAAAAGACAAGACTAAAGGGGAAGAGAATAGATCAGTGGTCACTAGTGCCTGGAGGTGGGGGAGAGGTTAATGCCAAAGGGATATGAATTAATTTGTTCTATATCTTGATTATTATACTCTTTGTTTCACATATGTATATATTTGTCAAAATTTGCAGGATTGTACGCTAAAATGATGAATTTCACTGTTCAAAAATTATATTCTAAACAAATAAAAATAAATTAATCATGATGCATTACAGATACACTGCAGATTTAAGAACACATTGTTTTTGTTTAAAAAAATGGAAATGTTACACAGCAAATGTACATGCACTTTCCAGAAAGATCTTGATTTCAAAATGTCAATAAATGGGGTATAAAAAGTACATTTTAGAAATGAAGATATACTGAGACTGTTTCCATTTTGGAGAATCACAAAGCACATTAGTATGTTAAAGATTCTGTTCTGAATTAAAAAAAAAAAAAAAAAAAAACAACCTAGAGAAGCTTTCTGAGAGTGAATACTTCTTAAAGTAATACCTTTTTGTGAAATACGCACTAAGGAAATATGGCTTACAAGCTCTAGAACTTTGAAGAATTTTTAAAAAGATATTTATTTGGTTGAGTTGAGTCTTCCTTGTGGTGTGCAGGCTTAGTTGCCCTGAATCAGGTGGGATCTTAATTCCCTGACCAGGGATCAAATTCATGTCCCCTCCATGGCAAGGTGGATCTTAACCACTGGTTAATTACCAGGGAAATTGCTGGAAATGTGAAGAATTTATTGCTATATATTAGCTAAGAAGCATTTTTCAAAGAAGCCATTTTAGAGAAGGACAATTTATATAAATTTTAACTAAAGAAAAACAAGAACCCTCCTAAGTGAACAGTGCAAAGAAATAGAGGGAAACAATAGAATGGGAAAGACTAGAGAACTCTTCAAGAAAATTAGAGCTACCAAAGGATATTTCATGCAAAGATAGGAGCAGTAAAGGACAGAAACAGTATGGATCTAACAGAAACAAAAGGTATAGAGAAGAGACGGCAAGAATACACAGAACTATGCCAAAAAGATCTTAATGACTCAGATAACCACAATGGTTTGATCACTCACCTATGGCCAGACATCTTGAAGGGCAAAGTCAAGTGGATCTTAGGAAGCATCACGATGAACAAAGCTAGTGGAGGAGATGGAATTCCAGTTAAGCTATTTTAAATCCTAAAAGATGATGCTGCCAAAGTGCTACACTCAATATGCCAACAAATTTGGAAAGCTCAGCAGTGGCCACAGGACTGAAAAAGGTCAGTTTTCATTCCAATCCCAAAGAAAGGCAATGCCAAAGAATCTTTGAACTACTACACAATTGCAATCATTTCACAAGCTAGCAAGGTCATGCTCCAAATCCTCCAAGCTAGGCTTCAGCAGTATGTGAACCCGAGAACTTCCAGATGTTCAAGATGGATTTAGAAAAGGCAGAGGAACCAGAGATCAAAATGCCAACATCCACTGAATCATTGAAAAAGCAAGAGAATTCCAGAGAAACATCTACTTCTGCTTCATTGACTATGCCAAAGCCTTTGACTATGTGAATCACAACAAACTGTGGCAAATTCTGAAAGAGATGGAAATACCAGACCACGTGACCTGCCTCCTAAGAAACCTGTATGTAGGTCAAGAAGCAACAGTTAGAACTGGACATGGAACAACAGACTGTTTCAAAATAGGGAAAGGAGTACATCAAGGTTGTATTTGAATAAGCAATACTTGCTTATTTAACTTATTTTCAGAGCACATCATGCAAAATGCCAGGCTGGATAAAGCACAATCTGGAATCAAGATTGCTGGGAAAAATATCAATATGCAGATAACACTGCCTCAGATATGCAGAAAGTGAAGAGGAACTAAAAAGCCTCTTGATGAAAGTGAAAGAGGAGAGGGAAAAAGTTGGCTTAAAGCTCAATATTCAGAAAATGAAGATCATGGCATCCGGTCCCATCAGTTCATGGGAAATAGATGGGGAAACAGTGGAAACAGTGTCAGACTTTATTTTTCTGGGCTCCAAAATCACTGCAGATGGTGACTGCAGCCATGAAATTAAAAGATGCTTACTCTTTGGAAGGAAAGTTATGACCAACCTAGATAGCATATTCAAAAGCAGGGACATTACTTTGCCAATAAAGGTTCATCTAGTCAAGGCTATGGTCTTTCCTGTGGTCATGTATGGATGTGAGAGTTGGACTGTGAAGAAGGCTGAGCGCCAAAGAATTGATGCTTTTGAACTGTGGTGTTGGAGAAGACTCTTGAGAGTCCCTTGGACTGCAAGGAGATCCAACCAGTCCATTCTGAAGGAGATCAGCCCTGGGATTTCTTTGGAAAGAATGATGCTAAAACTGAAACTCCAGTACTTTGGCCACCTCATGTGAAGAGTTGACTCATTGGAAAAGACTCTGATGCTGGGAGGGATTGAGGGCAAGAGGAGAGGGGAACGACAAAGGATGAGATGGCTGGATGGCATCACTGACTCGATGGATGTGAGTCTCAGTGAACTCTGGGAGTTAGTGATGGACAGGGAGGCCTGGCGTGCTGTGATTCATGGGGTCGCAAAGAGTCAGACATGACTGAGCGACTGATCTGATCTAATGTCAGGAAGTGAAGAGGAACCAAAGCGCCTCTTGATGAAAGTGAAAGTGAAAAGTGTAAAAGTTGGCTTAAAATTCAACATTCAAAAAACTAAGATCGTGGCATCCCGTCCCATCATTTCATGGCAAATAGATTGGAAAACCATGGAAACGAGAGACTTTATTTTCTTGGGTCCCAAAATCACTGCAGACAGTGATTGCAGCTATGAAATTAAAGATGCTTGCTCTTTAGAAGAAGGTTATCACAAACATATACAGAATATTAAAAAGCAAAGAAATTACTTTGCTTACAAAGGTCCATACAGTCAAATGGCTATACAGTCAAAGGGTATGGTACAGTCCATACCAATACATGACTATTGGTTTTTCCAATAGTCATGTATGGATGTGAGAGTTGAACTATAAAGAAGACTGACTACCAAAGAATTGACACTTTTTAACTGTGGTGTTGGAGAAGACCCTTTAGAGTCCCTTGGACTGCAAAGAAGTCAACCCAGTCAATCTGAAAGGAAATCAATCCTGTATATTCATTGAAGGGACTGATGCTGAGGTTGAAGCTCCGATACTTGGCCACCACATAGAAAGAGCTGACCCATTGGAAAATACCCTGATGCTTGGAAAGATTGAGTTCACGAGGAGAAGGGGATGATTAGGATGAGATGTTTTGATGGTATCACCAACTCAATGGTCATGAGTTTGAACAAGCTCTGGAAGATGGTGAAGGACAGAGAAGCCTGGCATGCTTCAGTCCATTGGGTTCCAAAGAGTTGGACGAGACTGAATGACTGAACAACAACAAAGAAAAACAATATAGGCTCCCTTCTTCCAATGGGTATTTGAGTTAATTGATCAGTAGAACGTTATTTTCTCATTAACTTGGATAGCTATGTGAAAATTGAAACCTCCTCAAAAAAAAAAAAAAAAAAAAAAAGACTTGTTGCTGCATCTTCGGAAGTTGTGCTATGAAAGATCAAGCTGGAAATCACCCATGATCAGTGTCAGGCAGAGCGGGCTATGCAGACTGTGGTATTCATTGAGAAATAAAGATGAGGGGGCCATTGTGTAGTAAGCAGGTAAAAAAAAAAAAAAAGTGTCATTTGAAATACTAAAGTGTAAAACCTCTTCTTTTCTCAGTTCTCTCTCTCTTGGTTTGTCATGGTCATTTTTAAAATTTGCTATTTAATGTCCTCTCCTACTGCACTGGATGCTCTCCTGGTGAGTTCATATCCTCTTACATCTCCCTGGGCTCCAACTCATAACCTGTGTGTGTACATGTGGTAAGGGGATCAGTTTCCCCTCCCCATGGTCAGCCACCCCTGTCTACAGGGACTGGGCAATCCCCAGGGGTTGCAACCTTCAAATCAGGGGTTGCAACCTTCAAATAAGCATACTTTTTTATCTGGTTTGGGAGTGGGCCGGAGTCACCTGCTTAAGGAACCATGACACTTCTAACCCTGGGTGAGATGGCCACACCATGCCCACTACGGAGAACTCACACCCAACTTCCAGGGTAGCCTCCTGTACTGTTAAGCAAAGATTCTTCTGCTCAATCATGTTAGGTTAACCAAATCTTTCTTGAGGCCCAGAAATCTGCATGTTGAAGAAATCCTACAGATGATTTACAACCACATTTGGTAGTAAGATATTACTCGTGAATTTGAGGTCTAGAAACTAGTACAAAGACTAGGGTGGAGAAGGTTTCCATTTTCATATTACATTAAATTGGCATCTAAGATAGGGCTATTTTCTTACTCTTTATTTGGAAGCAGAATTCAGCTAAGATCAGCCATTTAAAAATATAAAAGCTTAACACCTTGCTTCTTGTAAGAGAATAAGAATTGGATGGAGGAAGTAAGGGAATAATTCAGGATTTGTTGTCACAGGTGTACCTTAAAGATGAAGTCACATAAGCTCCTTTAAAGCAATGTAATCTCATTAGAGAGAAACTAGTAATCCTCTACTATGTAACATAGAAGAAACAGATGGGTCTGTTTACTTGAACTGTTCTAAATAAATTTACATATTATTATATCTGTATAAAACCAGATTACTTCCAAAGAACCAAAGAAGCAAAACATCAAAAATTTCACACAATTTTGTTCTAATTATTTCAGTATCATTATCCATAGATAATTAAACAGTTTCATAATTAAAAAGAAAAAAAGTTTCAAATGTTGTTGACAGAGAAAACAACTTTTTCAGTTTTTAAATCTGTTTGAAGATAATTAAAATTGTGACAACCTATTAAAGTAGTCCCAAGTAATGCGTATACACATATAAGTAACACAGCTTTCCCCCGCAGTCCACAACTCCAAATCTTCTTTCACATAGCTCTTAGGGACAAAGGTATGATCTTGTGACTACCTTACTATAAATATATCAATGGCTTTTTAATCATGTCAACAAAACTGTCAATTGTTTAGCATGGCATAAAAGGACTTTAAAATTTACCTGTTTCATTTCCCACTTACCTCCTTCATCACTCAGTTTGAAAAAAAAAAATGATTAACAGAAACTTCAACTAAATAGATTTAGGAGACCAAAAGGAAGAGCTCTCAAGTCCTGCTATCATAGGAAGAAGAAAGACTCCTTTTCTGGCAAAGACTGAACCCATGAAGAGCCATGAACTCCTTATTTACTATAGTTCTCTGAATTTCCTTTTCTTCTCTGTAAATCCTCCTTCTCTTGCTCTGAGGGAACTTGAATGTGGCTCACCATAGTTGCAGACCCCAAATTGCAATTCTCTGCTGATCTTAAATAAACTTAGCTTTGCTGAAGAAATTACTAGCAGTCTTTTCGTTTAAGTCAACAAGCTTTTTATACTTTCCAGACTTTCTGGACTGCTTGCTTTCATATAAGTTGTCTTGTGACTTCACTACTAGATAAATGTTTCTTTATTCTTTTAGGATGTGCTTAAATATTCCCTCTTTAGAAAGGCTTCTTAGGTCTGTTGAAGACATCATTAGATGCTTCTTCAAAAGAGTTGAAAAAAACGAGTGTGAAAAAGGACAATCATAGTAGAATAGGAAAAACAACCCAGGACAGATGTCTGGAACAGTCCTTATAATCTTGGTTTTGTGACTATGCTGTGATCTTCAAAATGCTACTCTTCCTCTCCGTCTTACTTACTTCATTGATTAAATAAGAAAGATAAACCAGATGACCTGTAAATTACTTTCTTATAGCTATCTGCTTCTATGAAGCTAAGAAGGAAGATAGAGAGAAAGAAAAACACAAACAAACATGGAATAGAATAGCAAAACACAGTCTCAGATTTTGGTCTTACTTAAGAGACTGGAGAAAAAGTTATGTACAAGTAGTGAGGCTATGTTAAGTTGCTCATAAATTAGAAGCTAGCCAACAAGAGTAATTCTAGCTTCTCTCATCACAAAATATTTATAATTTGAAAAAAACAAGAGAAAGAAATGTCAGCAGGTATCAAATGGTCTTAAGAGTGAAGTGCAGAGGAGACAGAACAAATCGGAGATGATTTGAATAGCAGCAATGTGTTCATTTATCAAGTATGTACTGAGTACCTACCAAGTAGGACTTCTTGTTCCAGGCAACAGGGGCTACAAAAGTGAAACGAATGGACAAGTCAGCTTTGAACCCTTTCCTTATAGAGCATAATTAAGATTGTCAAATGGTAGTACTGGTTATAGAGCATGCATTTCTGGAAGGCCCAATTGGCTGAGGTTATAACTGCTTCAACAATGCTGAGCAGCTGGCTATTGTGGAAAAAGAGGCCAATGGTGCTTCCTAAGGATTTGAAGAGGAGACCTTCAGTTCAGAAAGCAGGTATCCTAGGATGTTGTGAATTTTATTTTAAATACCATCCTAATTACTAGGAAAGACAAATGAAGCCTGAATATAAGAAGTCAGAGATTGGGGTCAAGAAGAGAGTGAAGAGTGAATATTCAGTTGCAAATGATTCAAATTTATGATTTTAAGCAAGCTAAGCATAACAAAATAATAAGGCTCAAGGCAAGAAGCCAGCACTCAAAAGCAATGATATTATAGCTAAGTGAAAATTATTAACTCCAGTTGTACACTTGATTACCCTTGAGCAATTTCAATTGATTTGGGTAAGACTCACATATGAGGAAATCTGAGATTTAATCCTGCATTTTTGGCTCAGTTTACAGTCCTCAGACAAACACTAAAGTGCAAGTCCAAGGAATTAGATAACACTGCAGAAGATATTTTTTGAGTTGTTGGTTTTTGTATTTACAAATAATTCTAAATGGTAGTTTGTTGAGCAAAAGAAAAATGTATCTAGAAATAAAGCAGAAATGTGCTAACTTAAAACCTTGTGGATGAAAAGATCTTTAAACATTTAATCTCGTTGATATCAGTTGTTAAGATTTTTTTTTGTTATTTTACATAATTTTAAGAAAAATCAAGAGCAGCAGAGCTACCAGGATTTATCAGTGCGTGTAAATAAAAACATGAGTTGACAGCTTAGTGTGAATTAATTATTGGATTTTATCCTGAGAGATGGATATTATTCAGTTCAGTTCAGTTCAGTCGCTCAGTTGTGTCCGACTCTTTGAGACCCCATGAATCACAGCACACCAGGCCTCCCTGTCCAACAACAACTCCCGGAGTTCACTCAGACTCACAACCATTGAGTCAGTGATGGCATCCAGCCATCTCATCCTCTGTTGTCCCCTTCTCCTCCTGCCCCCAATCCCTCCAGCATCAGTCTTTTCCATGAGTCAACTCTTAACATGAGGTGGCAAAAGTACTGGAGTTTCAGCTTTAGTATCATTCCTTTCAAAGAAATCCCAGGGCTAATCTCCTTCAGAATGAACTGGTTGGATCTCCTCGCAGTCCAAGGGACTCTCAAGAGTCTTCTCCAACACCACAGTTCAAAAGCATCAATTCTTTGGGACTCAGCCTTCTTCACAGCCCAACTCTCACATCCATACATGACCACTGGAAAAACCACAGCCTTTACTAGAAGAATCTTTGTTGGCAAAGTAATGTCTCTGCTTTTGAATATGCTATCTAGGTTGATCATAACTTTCCTTCCAAGGAGTAAGCGTCTTTTAATCTCATAGCTGCAGTCACCACCTGCAGTGATTTTGGAGCCCCCAAAATAAAGTCTGACACTGTTTCCACTGTTTCCCATCTATTTCCCATGAAGTGATGGGACCAGATGCTGTGATCTTCGTTTTCTGAATGTTGAGCTTTAAGCCAACTTTTTCACTCTCCTCTTTCACTTTCATCAAGAAGCTTTTTAGTTTCTCTTCACTTTCTGCCATAAGGGGGGTGTCATCTGCATATCTGAGATTATTGATATTTCTCCCAGCAATCTTGATTCCAGCTTGTGCTTCTTCCAGTCCAGCGTTTCTCATGATGTACTCTGCATATAAGTTAAATAAGCAGGGTGACAATAGACAGCCTTGACGTACTCCTTTTCCTATTTGGAACCAGTCTGTTGTTCCATGTCCATTTCTAACTGTTACTTCCTGACCTGCATAAAAATTTCTCAAGAGGCAGATCAGGTGGTCTGGTATTCCTATCTCTTTCAGAACTTTCCACAGTTTCTTGTGATCCACACAGTCAAAGGCTTTGGCATAGCCAATAAAGGAGAAATAGATGTTTTTCTGGAACTGTCTTGCTTTTTCCATGATACAGCGGATGTTGGCAATTTGATCTCTGGTTCCTCTGCCTTATCTAAAACCAGCTTGAACATCAGGAAGTTCACAGTTCACATATTGCTGAAGCCTGGATTGGAGAAGTTAGAGCATTACTTTACTAGCATGTGAGATGAGTGCAATTGTGCGGTAGTTTGAGCATTCTTTGGCATTGCCTTTCTTTGGTATTGGAATGAAAACTGACCTTTTCCAGTCCTGTGGCCAGTGCTGAGTTGTCCGAATTTGCTAGCATATTGAGTGCAGCACTTTCACGGCATCATCTTTCAGGATTTGAAATAGCTCAACTGGAATTTCATCACCTCCACTAGCTTTGTTCGTAGTGATGCTTTCTAAGGCCCACTTGACTTCACATTCCAGGACATCTGGCTCTAGGTCAGTGATCACACGATCGTGGTTATCTGGGTCGTGAAGATCTTTTTTGTACAGCTCTTCTGTGTATTCTTGCCATCTCTTCTTAATATTTTCGGCTTCTGTTATGTCCATACCAGTCCTGTCCTCTATCGAGCCCATCTTTGCACGAAATGTTCCCTTGGTATCTCTAATTTTCTTGAAGAGATCTCTAGTCTTTTCCATTCTGTTGTTTTCCTCTATTTCTTTGCATTGATCACTGAGGAAGGTTTTCTTATCTCTTCTTGCTATTCTTTGGAACTCTGCATTCAGATGCTTATATCTTTCCTTTTTTCCTTTGCTTTTTGCTTCTCTTCTTTTCACAGCTATTTGTAAGGCCTCCCCAGACAGCCATTTTCCTTTTTTGCATTTCTTTTCCATGGGGTTGGTCTTGATCACTGTCCCCTGTACAATGTCATGAACCTCATTCCATAGTTCATCAGGCACTCTATCAGATCTAGGGCCTTAAATCTATTTCTCACTTTCACTGTATAATCGTAAAGGATTTGATTTAAGTCATACCTGAATGGTCTAGTGGTTTTCCATACTTTCTTCAATTTGTCTGAATTTGGCATAAGGAGTTCATGATCTGATCCACAGTCAGCTCCTGGTCTTGTTTTGCTGACTGTATAGAGCTTCTCCATCTTTGGCTGCAAAGAATATAATCAATCTGATTTCAGTCATCTAAAATAATAATTATTCACTAGGAGAAAAAGTAAGGTTATAACACTTGATCACTTTTTGTAAAAGAAAATTAGTGAAACATGATTCAATTATAACACAAAATCACCAGCACCATAATCCTTTCACTTATTTCAAAAATCAGTTTTACTGTATATTTGTGATTCTATAATTTCTTATTAAAAGTAAACCTCCTTCCCATTTTGTTTAAAAGTTTTACTGGATATCAAGTGGAATCACCAATTACTTGGTTAAAACTACGCCAAGGGTTATTGTGTATAGGATGTAATTTTTTATTATTCCTTCTGAAACAACAGATTTTAACATATACGGGTCAGCACTAAGAACAGGATATCCTCTGCATTTGTGAAAGCAATATTTGCTTTGGTGGAAGCTGGGAAGTGGAGGCAATATCTAATTAGTCATGACAAGAGTGACTGGTACCCATGATTGGGCCTCCACACCATGTTTCAAGCAGGTGCATCCTCGAACACCTGAACTGGGTACCCAGAATCTCCTTATGACTGTTAACCTTAGTTCAACAAAAACTGTGCTGCTGTAAAGGGTGAAATTATTTGGGCTTGTACATAATCAGATTTACTGAATATATCTTACTAGTAAAATCAATAAGACACTAAAGTTTATGGAAGATAAAATATATGAAAAAAAATTGTACCTCTGTTTATATACAGCATCTATTTAATAATAGGGAGCCCATCTGTTCTTCACTCAATTGTTAAAAATTTATTTCGATGGTCTGATATTTAAGAAACTTCCACATACCTGACGGTGCTTCGTACCACAGCCTGGAGCTGATGATGCTCTGTGTTGTGCAGCTGCAGATTAATTTTTGGACAGATTTTTCTGCTTCACTACCTCTTTTGTAGGTGCCCAAAATAGTTTCTGATTGTGCCAAGTTGTATCTTTATCACCTGTCAAAGAGCTCGGTGCACTGTTGTGTGGTGCCTAAGGTAAATACGCATTTATTCTCGCCTTTACTTTTCTTATTGAACCCTATTCATAAAGCTTTACTTTCTTTCATTGGCCTTTGTCATCTGTTGTATGAGATGAGTTTTAAGTCCATGTGATGTTTCTATTTTTTACTTTGTTTTTTCAAACGTGGTAACTTTTTAAAGCTATCTAAAATTTTGAAAACAGAGAATGAATCTTCTTTATTTTTACTGCCACTTAGCTCTCTTTTGCTTTTCAAACACATCAAGCCAAAACTAAAGAGTAAAGACGAGGGAAAGTGATTTCTGAACCACATCCAGAGTGTTTTCTGCCCAAAGCCCCAAGACACAATGTTGGAAACTCCCACAATTCACATCCTGGAAGTATTCTGACTTAACACAACTGGTAAATATTAAGGATATGCTTTTGTGGATTAAATCTTAGCTCTTGTTCCAACACAAGTTAATAATCTTTTGGATTGGCTTGTTTATTAAAACATCTAAATAAAATATATATGCAAGTATAAATGTCTCAGAATCAGTTGTATTTTTCTTAGTGTCAGATTTAAAGTGACTTTCTCTGCATTTATAATTGCAAATGTAATGAAAAAGTGAAAATATGTTTTATACTAAAATTTCATAGAAATATATCAGAGGTTTACAGTTATTTTCTGTATCCCGAGCACCATAAGGTATAATATATGACATAGTGTCCCTGGCTTTCCTATATTGTGGCATTTGAACATGAGAACTCTGAAGTGAAAATCATTTTTTTACAATAAAAGATAGTAATATTTATAAGTCGTTTGGATTATGCAATCCAAATAGGGATAAAAACAAATAATATATTTACTTAAGCTTTTGCTATTTTTTTCAGGTCATTAGCTTTTAATTATCTAAGATAATCAGCCACTATAAAGGAATTAAAAATGTATTGTATCTGGGTAATTGGTCAAATAAAAAGTGCTGTTCTACATTACAAGTCAGTAGGTGGGATGGTATGTATTCTTTTTTTATCCTCTAGTAGAGGGGACATAGTTTTCTGTTATACATGATGACAGAAAATATTGATATCATTGCTTTGTTTCTAGTTACAAACATTAAATTTATGTGCTTTGTTTTTATGAAGAATAGATTTTAAGCATCTCAATCTATAACTGAAATAGCTCAGCAATCCCTCAGAAGGTGGTTTTGTGTTAGGGATGACAAAGGAGAATGACCAGTGCTTACTTGATTTTGATGAGTGTACTTTGAGGGTTTGCTCTACTGACAGAAGACATGCACAAGGTCTTATGAGAGGACTGTTTGAGAAGGACCAAGGAGGAATTTCACCTGGAGTGTGCCAAAGGCAAGGACATGCCCAAGGCATTGGCTACATTTGCAGAGATTAGAAGTGGACTATGAACTACAAAATGTATAAGCGTATATTGTTTTCTTAAAAGCTACCTATGTATGTATATGTATGTGTACATGCATGCACACACATATCTGTGATGCACGCATATACAGGTATGCAGTTTTATAAGTTGTATCATTGTTATACATAGCAATGTTCAAAATGCTTTTTTTTCTCTTTGTTTGAACTGGACCTATTTGAAATATTTCTGTTTCATTTAATAGCTTTGTGGTGGTTTCTCACTGAGACAAGAGAGGAATGGGAGAAAAATCTAAACTTAGATTCTACTTTCTGGGAGATGTTGTCCAAGGCTTCTCGTTCCATGCTCTGCATTTTCCTCTTTTATTCATCACCATCACCTTTGGGAACTGAAGAGCTTTCACAATCCCCTTCCTGCCTTTGGACCCACAAGTTGATCTAAGGCTTGGACACTAAAATATTTTTTGGTCCAGGTTTGTGGTTTTTGTGGAAATAACCCCCGTTTAAAACCAAGAAATCTTGAAATTACTTCCTGCCATTCTGTTTCATGGGCCAGTTTTTACATCCGAATTTTTTCTAGACGTAATTCTCAAGCATGATTTCTTTTGTTCTTATCTTTAAATCTCTCTTTCATCTCTCCCTCTCTTCCCTGTTTTTGCTCCTTTATTGTTAATGCTGTCACTTCAGTCGTGTCCGTCTCTGTGCGACCCCATAGACGGCAGCCCACCAGGCTCCCCCGTCCCTGGGATTATCCAGGCAAGAACACTGGAGTGGGTTGCCATTTCCTTCTCCAGTGCATGAAAGAGAAAAGTGAAAGTGAAGTCGTTCAGTCATGTCCGACTCTTAGTGACCCCATGGACTGCATCCTACCAGGCTCCTGTCCATGGATTTTCCAGGCAAGAGTACTGGAGTGGGGTCCCATTGCCTTTTTGGCTCCTTTATAATAGCAGACAATTAAAGGTAATTAGGAAAAAAGTAATCTTAAGTGGAACAGTAACACCCTTAATCTGATCATCTGATCATTGCTGCAAGATCAAGTACTTGGGTTAACTGAGAAATCTTACTAGGCCTGTGGCATTCAAATTATTTTTTTCAGTTTTATCCATTTCTGACCTTCACACTGTCTTTTACCAACTATAGAGGCCTTGCTTCTACCATGAAAGCCGTTCAGTCATTGTCTGAGTGCATCTCTATCTTGTGATACCTTGTGAGAGGCAGATAAGCTAACCAACACGCATTCTTGATTTTTCCAACCTCAGCCCCCCCATTGTATGTGTTTCGCATGGCAGAGCAGGGTCTCTAGTCAAAGGCCCACTACATCTGTGTTCTTGCCACCTGCTGCCAACATATTAGGTCAGTTCTATGCATTTAGGTCTTCTAGTACCAATTTGTGTTTTATGGTTGTTAATACTAGTTGGTAAAATGTCAACTCTGTTATTTCATTAAGTTGGTAAAATGGAAGTTAATTGTCATGCCAATAGTATTCAGTTGATGGCACGAAGGGGTTAGGGATTGTGTTTCACATAGTCACTTAGTGACTCAGGCTCCTCCATCTCCTGGTGTCTCAGTATTTTGCTGGATCCTCTGCATCTGGTTGACAGATGGGGAAGTAGGTAAAGATTATACATGGGGGAATTTTATGACTCAAACCTAGAAATGATTCATCTTAAAAACATTTGCCCATTTCTGTTGGCCAAACTGCAGCCATACTTCGCTGCAAGGGAGTTGTGTGCTCAGGGGAAAAAAAGAACACATTATATGTACAATTAGCAACTTTCTAGTGCAAGTAAGGATTAATTCTTTATTTTTCTTTATTAGAGTTTGGATTATCTGAAAAAACTTCTCTGTCATCAATTTATGATAAATTATTTTTCTTAAAAAGGCAAAGCATTTCCTTGTCTATATGTTTATTTTTCCTCATAGCAATTTCTTAATCACTTAAAATAGAGGTAAGAAAACTATGTGCCAAGAGTTACCTGTTTTTATAAATAAAGTTTTAATGGATCATAGCCATTCTACTTGTTTACATATTGTCTGTGATTGCTTTTAAACTTTAACTGTAATGTTGAGTAGTTCCAACAGAGACCTTATGGCCTATAAGTCCTTATTTAGAGAATACAAAATCAGTGTTGTATATAACTGCTTAGGACAGTGAATTAAAAAATGTTCTCACCATAAATGATCTCTTCAGTGATATCAAGCCAACCTGAGTAATATTTTATTTAAGGAAGGAAATGATAATTTACCTTCTCTTTAACTGGACAGCATCATTTTCAATACCTGGGCATCTAAAAATTAAATGCTTCAGGTAGGAAATAGCATTTAATTAAAAAATCAATGTGATTTTGGCAAACTTCCAGACAGGAACTTCATTTCTATATCTTTCTCTGGTTGATAAAGGTGCAGTAGAGAGATGTCAAAATATACATTCAGTTCACTTCAGTCACTCAGTCGTGTCCAACTCTTTGCGACCCCATGAATTGCAGCACGCCTGGCCTCCCTGTCCAATACCAACTCCCGGAGTTCACTCAGACTCACGTTCATTGAGTCAGTGATACCATCCAGCCATCTTATCCTCTGCCGTCCCCTTCTCCTCCTGCCCCCAATCCCTCCCAGCATCAGAGTTCTTTCCAATGAGTCAGCTCTTCACATGAGGTGGCCAAAATATTAGAGTTTCAGCTTTAGCATCAGTCCTTCCAAAGAACACCCAGGACTAATCTCCTTTAGAATGGACTGGTTGGATCTCCTTGCAGTCCAAGGGACTCTCAAGAGTCTTCTCCAACACCACAGTTCAAAAGCATCAGTTGGAAAAATCATAGCCTTGACTAAACAGACCTTTGTTGGCAAAGTAGTGTCTCTGGTTTTCAATATGCTATCTAGGTTGGTCATAACTTTCCTTCTAAGGAATAAGGGTCTTTTAATTTCATGGCTGCAATCACCATCTGCAGTGATTTTGGAGCCCCCAAAATAAAGTCTGACACTGTTTCCTCTGTTTCCCCATTTATTGGCCATTAAGTGATGGGACCGGATGCCATGATCTTAGTTTTCTGAATGTTGAGCTTTAAGCCAACATTTTCACTCTCCTCTTTCACTTTCATCATACTATTCATACTGTTCTGAAAGAGATGGGAATACCAGACCACCTGATCTGCCCCTTGAGAAATTTGTATGCAGGTCAGGAAGCAACAGTTAGAACTGGACATGGAACAACAGACTGGATCCAAATAGGAAAAGGAGTACGTCAAGGCTGTCTATTGTCACCTTGCTTATTTAACTTATATGCAGAGTACATCATGAGAAACGCTGGACTGGAAGAAGCACAAGCTGGAATCAGGATTGCCGAGAGAAATATCTATAATCTCAGATATGCAGATGACACCACCCTTATGGTAAAAAGTGAAGAGGAACTAAAAAGCCTCTTGATGAAAGTGAAAGAGGAGAGTGAAAAAGTTGGTTTAAAGCTCAACATTCAGAAAACGAAGATCATGGCATCCGGTCCCATCACTTCGTGGGGAATAGATGAGAAAACAGTGGAAACAGTGTCAGACTTTATTTTGGGGGGCTCCAAAATCACTGCAGACAGTGACTGCAGCCATGAAATTAAAAGATGCTTACTCCTTGGAAGGAAAGTTATGACCAACCTAGATAGCATATTCAAAAGCAGAGACATTACTTTGACAACAAAGACTCTTCTCGTGAAGGCTATGGTTTTTCCAGTGGTCATGTATGGATGTGAGAGTTGGGCTGTGAAGAAGGCTGAGTGCCGAAGAATTGATGCTTTTGAACTGTGGTGTTGGAGAAGACTCTTGAGAGTCCCTTGGACTGCAAGGAGATCCAACCCGTCCATTCTGAAGGAGATCAGCCCTGGGATTTCTTTGGAAGGAATGATGCTGAAGCTGAAACTCCAGTACTTTGGCCACCTCATGTGAAGAGTTGACTCATTGGGAAAGACTCTGATGCTGGGAGGGATTGGGGGCAGGAGGAGAAGGGGACGACAGAGGATGAGATGGCTGGATGGCATCACTGACTCGATGGATGTGAGTATGAGTGAACTCCCGGAGTTGGTGATGGACAGGGAGGCCTGGTGTGCTGCAATTCATGGGGTCACAAAGAGTCCGACACGACTGAGCATCTGAACTGAACTAAACTGAACTGAACTCTGCATATAAGTTAAATAAGCAGGGTGACAATATACAGTCTTGATGTACTTCTTTTCCTATTTGGAATCAGTCTGTTGTTCCATGTCCATTTCTAACTGTTGCTTCCTGACCTGCATACAAATTTCTCAAGAGGCAGGTCAGGTGATCTGGTATTCCTATCTCTTGAATTTTCCACAGTTTAATGTGATACACAGAATAAAAGGCTTTGGCATAGTCAATAAAGCAGAAATAGATGTTTTTCTGGAATTCTCTTGCTTTATCAATGATCCAGCAGATATGGCTATTTGATCTCTGGTTCCTCTGCCTTTTCTAAAACCAGTTTGAACAGCTGGAAGTTCATGGTTCACATATTGCTGAAGCCTGGTTTGGATTACCAAACCTCAAAAGAGAAATGACGATCACTTCTTGGACAATGGAAATTCTAGAACATTTGATAAATTAGGGAATGGTTAGTGAATTATGTGCTGGGCAGCTTTAATTATAATACCAGGCTTATGTTGAAACTTTTCTCCCTTTAATTTTCAGAATTATGACATGTACATTTTTTCTCTTTATATTAATAACTTTGAAAATGGACAGAACAATGCTACCCCAAAGGTAAGCTTTAAAGTAAGAACAGATTCCAAGATATCTGACATCAGGCTTATTATTGTTTCTACTGTGAGGCAGTTATTTCCATTTTAGCCACTCCTTGGGTATGAGTTACTTTCCCAAATAGCCTCAACTCTTCAAAATGTTGTTTTACTCTTTGATAAAATGAAAATTACCTTCACATTGAGCTAGGTGCTTTATCCACATTGTTTCATTTAATCTATAATAATATTTAACTTAAATAAATTAGGCAAATTGCTATTATTATTATGTGAAGAAAAAGTTGTATTCAGAGAAGGTAAGTAACTTTTAGTTCAGTTCAGTTCAATTCAGTCGCTCTGTCATGTCCGACTCTTTGCGACCCCATGAATTGCAGCACACCAGGCCTCCTTGTCCACCGCCAACTCCCGGAGTTCACCCAGACTCATGTCCATCGAGTCAGTGATGCCATCCAGCCATCTCATCCTCTGTCATCCCCTTCTCCTCCTGCCCCCAATCCCTCCCAGCATCAGAGTCTTTCCCAATGAGTCAACTCTTCACATGAGGTGGCCAAAGTACTGGAGTTTCAGCTTCAGCATCATTCCTTCCAAAGAAATCCCACGGCTGATCTCCTTCAGAATGGACTGGTTGGATCTCCTTGCAGTCCAAGGGACTCTCAAGAGTCTTCTCCAACACCACAGTTCAAAAGCATCAATTCTTCGGCACTCAGCCTTCTTCACAGCCCAACTCTCACATCCATACATGACCACAGGAAAAACCATAGCCTTTACTAGACGGATCTTTGTTGGCAAAGTAATATCTCTGCTTTTGAATATGGTATCTAGGTTGGTCATAACTTTCCTTCTAAGGAGTAAGTGTCTTTTAATTTCATGACTGCAGTCAACATCTGCAGTTATTTTGGAGCCCAGAAAAAGAAAGTCTGACACTGTTTCCCCATCTATTCCCCACGAAGTGACGGAACTGGATGCCATGATCTTCGTTTTCTGAATGTTCAGCTTTAAGCCAACTTTTTCACTCTCCACTTTCACTTTCATCAAGAGGCTTTTTAGTTCCTCTTCACTTTCTGCCATAAGGGTGGTGTCATCTGCATATCTGAGGTTAGTGATATTTCTCCCAGCAATCCTGATTCCAGCTTGTGCTTCTTCCAGTCCAGCGTTTCTCATGATGTACTCTGCATATAAGTTAAATAAGCAGGGTGACAATATACAGCCTTGACATACTCCTTTTCCTATTTGGAACCAGTCTGTTGTTCCATGTCCAGTTCTAACTGTTGCCTCCTGACCTGCATACAAATTTCTCAAGGGGCAGATCAGGTGGTCTGATATTCCCATCTCTTTCAGAATTTTCCACAGTTTATTGTGATCCACACAGTCAAAGGCTTTGGTATAGCCAATAAAGGAGAAATAGATGTTTTTCTGGAACTCTCTTGCTTTTTCCATGATCCAGCAGATGTTGGCAATTTGATCTCTGGTTCCTCTGCCTTTTCTAAAACCAGCTTGATCATCAGGAAGTTCACGGTTCACATATTGCTGAAAGCCTGGCTTGGAGAAATTTAAACATTACTTTACTAATGTATGCGATGAGTGCAATTGTGCGGCAGTTTGAGCATTCTTTGGGATTGGGATGAAAACTGACCTTTTCCAGTCCTGTGGCCACTGCTGAGTTTTCCAAATTTGCTGGCATATTGAGTGCAGCACTTTCACAGCACCATCTTTCAGGATTTGGAATAGCTCCACTGGAATTCCATCACCTCCACTAGCTTTGTTCACAGTGATGCTTTCTAAGGCCCACTTGACTTCACATTCCAGGATGTCTGGCTCTAGGTCAGTGCTCACACCATCATGATTATCTGGGTCGTGAAGGTCTTTTTTGCACAGTTCTTCTGTATATTCTTGCCACTTCTTCTTAATATCTTCTGCTTCTGTTAGGTCCATACCGTTTCTGTCCTTTTTCAAGCCCATCTTTGCATGGAATATTCCCTTGGTATTTCTAATTTTCTTGAAGAGATCTCTAGTCTTTCCCATTCTGTTGTTTTCCTCTATTTCTTTGCATTGATCACTGAGGAAGGCTTTCTTATCTCTTCTTGCTATTCTTTGGACCTCTGCATTCAGATGCTTATATCTTTCCTTTTTTCCTTTGCTTTTCACTTCTTTTCACAGCTATGTGTAAGGCCTCCCCAGACAGCCATTTTGCTTTTTTGCATTTCTTTTCCATGAGGATGGTCTTGATCACTGTCCCCTGTACAGTGTCACAAACCTCATCCCATAGTTCATCAAGCACTCTATCTATCAGATGTAGGCCCTTAATTCTATTCCTCACTTCCACTGTATAATCATAAGAGATTTAATTTAAGTCATACCTGAATGGTCTAGTGGTTTTCCCTACTTTCTTCAATTTAAATCTGAATTTTGCAGTAATGAGTTCATGATCTGATCCACAGTCAGCTCCTGGTCTTGTTTTTGCTGACTGTATAGAGCTTCTCCATCTTTGGCTGCAAAGAATATAATCAATCTGATTTCGGTGTTGACCATCTGGTGGTGTCAATGTATAGAGTCTTCTCTTGTGTTGCTGTAAGAGGGTGCTTGTTATGACCAGTGCATTTTCTTGGCAAAACTCTATTAAGCTTAAATAGCAAAAACAGTCCTTTGTTGTTGTTTTTCAGTCTCTAAGTCATGTCTGACTCTTTGCGATTCCATGTTCTGCAGCACACCAGGCTTCCCTGTCCTTCACCATCTCTTGGAGTTTGCTCAGATTTATGCCCATTGAGTCAGTGATGCCATCCAACCATTTCTTCCTCTGTCGCCCCCTTCTCCTGTTGTCCTCAATCTTTTCAACATCAGAGTCTTTTCCAATGAGTTGGTTCTTTGCATGAGGTGGATAACGTATTGGAGCTTACACATATAAATTTTATTATCCTTATACCTATCAATTTTATTAGCTAAAATCTTTTGCACTGAGAAGTGTTTTAAGGAAAAAAAAAAGGGAAAGTGTGATGGATAGGTAAGTAGAGCAAGAAAAAAGACCTACTAAATTGAGTAATTGTAGAAAATCTCTCTGAAAAAGTAATATTGGTGTTGAGATCTAATGTGAGGAGTCGGTCACAAGAAACTCAATTCCTTCAAAGGAGAAGTAACGCCAAGTGTGATGACACTAAAAGGAGAAGTAGGTGTTGGTCTCCATTCTGCTGAGGACAATTCTAGTCACTGTTTCTCTTTCCTGCTGTTGCATGTATCTATTAAGTTTTTAGTTTCAGAAATTATACTTTGGGTTGAAAATATTCATCTTTATTTTCAGATGTCATCCCCCTGGTAAAGTCCATCACTGTATGTATTTTTGTAATGGTTTTGAACATTTTAATCAAAGTTGTTCTAAAGTTTGTTTCTGAAAACTCTACAATCTTAACCACTGGTGAACGTGACTGTGACTCTTTGCCACCCCATGGACTGTAGCCCACCAGGATTCTCCATCCTTGGGATTTTCCAGGCAAGAGTACTGGAGTGGGTTGCCATTTCCTTCTCCAGCAGATCTTCCCAGCCCAGGGATCGAACCCGGGTCTCTCACATTGCAGGCAGACGCTTTACCATCTGAGCCACTGGGATTTGCTTCTGTTGTTTATGTTTTTCTTTTGGTTTTTGATAATTCATTTCTGTCTTTGTCATGCCAGGTAATTTTTTAACTGAGTGTCAATCTTTGCATGTAAAAAAGTGATAAACACTCTGAATGATGTTACCTTTATTCAGAGAGGTATTTTAATATTCATTTAAAATTTTTAATATTCATCTGGTAGGCAGGTAAAAAATAGGTAGATCACTTTAATCCAATTTGAGACTATAATTTTTCTAAGCTGCTTTTACTCTTTGATAGCCCTGATCTACTTCTACTCTGTTCTAACTCCTACAGGATTTCCCAGTGGTCTCAGTGGAAAGGCTGGGCTTTTTCAGGACTCCTCCTTTTTGGTGAACAGCCTAGCACTGACAGATTATTAAGCATTTTTGTGTGTTTCAGGCTTTATCAAACACTTTCCTCTGCATTTCTTGATTTTTCTTTCACTCCACACAAAGATGAGGCATTGGTTCAGACTTGAGGGGAGAGGTATACCATTGTCACTTCATTTCTCTCTGATTTCCTTTTCTCCTAATTTGGCTTCTCAAATTCTGGCTGCCATGGTAACCATGACCACTACTATTTTTTCCATACCATCTTACTGAGTTGGCCACAAAATCTATGATGTTGCTTTCTGCTCAGCCTCTTTATCTTGTCTTGGGACTTGCAAATGTGCAAAGTGAAAAAAAAAAATCAGTGGTGAATGGAAAGTTGTTTAAAATGGTGTTTTTTAGATGGCGGATGAGTAGGACGAGGAGAATACTTTCTCCTCCACAAATTCATTAAAGGAACGTTTGAACACTGAGTAAATTCTACACAACAACTTCTGAATGCCGGCAGAGGACATCAGGCACTTAGAAAGACAATTCATTGTCTTCGAAAGGAGATTATGAGCCCTGTGGTAACTCCTTTTGTGGAGAAGTGGCGCGGACACCAGCATTTGCTATTAGCAAGCGGGGATGGGCTAGGAGGAGCGGTGCAGCCTGCATTGCTTTGAGTAAGGATTTGGCCTGGCTATCCCAAGCGCTACCTGAGTGAAATAACCAGATGGTCAGATATCTACTATGTCAAAAGCCAGCCCTAACCTAAGACACCACCAGGACTACGTATGGGACGAAGGACTGCACAGAGATAGCTGGCTGCAGACCGTCCCACTCCGGTGACAGGAAGCCAGAGCCAGAAGCGGGAAATCACAGCCCTAGAGAGACATTATCTACAAAACTGTAGACAGGTTTCTGTGTTAACTAATGCTTCTTGAGGCTTTGGACAGTCAACATCTGCCTGAGAAGGTGCGCCGGTTGTATACCCAGAAAACTGAGCGGCGGGGAGGTGGTAAGTCACAGCCGCTGTGCTCGCTAAACACTTCATCACCTGTGCTACTCGGACCTGGGAAGGGCACAAAACGCAGACTCAACCGAGTCTGTGCTTCTGAGGACTATCTGAGTGGCTGAACCTGGCCGGCTTAGATTTGGGTGTTCATCTCCACCCCCTCTGTAACAGGGCAGAGATCAGATATTGAAAAGACTAGTAAACTGCCTCAATAAAGAGAATACAACAAACTACCAGAATATAGTAAGGACACTCTAAACTTGGCAATTTTAACAAGATGAGGAGACAGAGGAATACCCAGCAGCAAGACTCTTGAGAGTCCCTTGGACTGCAAGGAGATCCAACTAGTCCATTCTGAAGGAGATCAACCCTGGGATTTCTTTGGAAGGTATGATGCTAAAGCTTAAACTCCAGTATTTTGGCCACCTCATGTGAAGAGTTGACTCATTGGAGAAGACTCTGATGCTGGGAGGAATTGGGGGCAGGAGGAGAAGGGGACAACAGAGGATGAGATGGCTGGATGGCATCACTGACTCGATGGATGTGAGTCTGAGTGACCTCTGGGAGTTGGTAATGGACAGGGAGGCCTGGCGTGCTGCAGTTCATGGGGTCGCAAAGAGTCGGACACGACTGAGCGACTGATCTGATCTGATCTGAAAGGAACAGGATAAATGCCCACCAAACCAAACCAAAGAGGAAGAGATAGGGAATCTACCTAATAAAGAATTCCGAATAATGATAGTGAAATTAATCCAAAATCTTGAAATAAAAATGGAATCACAGTTAAATAGTCTGGAGACAAGGGTTGAGAAGATGCAAGAAAGGTTTAACAAGGACCTAGAAGAAATTAAAAAAAGTCAACACATAATGAATAATGCAATAAATGAGATCCAAAACACTCTGGAGGCAACAAATAGTAGATTAACAGAGGCAGAAGATAGGATTAGTCAACTAGAAGATAGAATCCTAGAAATAAGTGAATCAGAGGAGAAAAAAGAAAAACGAATCAAAAGAAATGAGGACAATCTCAGAGATCTCCAGGATAACATTAAATGCTACAACATTTGAATCATAGGAGTTCCAGAAGAAGAAGATAAAAAGAAAGACCATGAGGAAATACTTGAGGAGATAATAGTTGAAAACTTCCCTAAAATGGAGAAGGAAATAACCACTCAAGTTCAAGAAATCCAGAGTCCCTAACAGAATAAACCCAAGGCAAAACACCCCAAGACACATATTAATCAAATTAACAAAGATTAAATATAAAGAATAAATATTAAAAGCAGCAAGGGAAAAACATCAAATAACTCACAAGGGAATTCCCATGAGGATAACAGCTGATCTTTCAATAGAAACTCTCCAAGCCAGGAGGGAATGGCAAGACATAATTAAAGTGATGAAAGAAAATAACTTACAGCCCAGATTATTGTATCCAGCAAGGATCTCATTCAAATATGAAGGAGAAATCAAAAGCTTCACAGATAAGCAGAAATTGAGAGAATTTAGCACCACTAAACCATTTCTCCAACAAAAACTAAAGGACATTTTCTAGATAGGAACCACTAAAAGGGTGTATAAATTCGACCCCCAAACAATAAAGTAAATCTTACTTATCAATAATTACTTTGAACTTTAATGGGCTGAATGCCCTAAGCAATAGACAAAGACTGGCCGAATCGATACAAAAACAAGACCCCTACATACCTTGTCTATAAGAGATAACCAAAAGATTAAAATGGGTCAAATGGATACAAATACTAGACCCCTATATATGTTGTCTACAAGAGAACCACCTTAAAATAGGGGATATATACTGACTGAAAATGAAGGGCTGGAAAAAGATTTTCTATGCAAATATGGACCAAAAGAAAACAGGAATAGCAATACTCATATCAGATAAAATTGACTTTAAAATAAAGGTCCTGAAAAGGAGACAATGAAGGTTACACATAACGACTTAAAGGAACAATCCAAAAAGAAGTTATAACAATTATATATGCACCCAACATTGGAACATTGATATATCTAAGACAAACACTAATTAGTATGATAGAAGAAATATACAACACAATAATAGTGGGAGACTTTAATACCCCACTCATACAATCTGGCTGTAATAGACAAAGTAAAGAGGAAAACATATTCATTTATGAGCCTCAAAAAATTCAGTTCACTCAGGAGAGTTTTTTAAAAAAAATTTTAAAAATAGACTTATTTGTTCATTCTGTAAATGTTTATTGACTATTTTATGGGTCTGGTATCACTTTGGGTATTAAGGAGGAAGAAGTGACAAATGTGATCCTGTCCTAAATAATATACTGTTGTAAAGATAGACCTGCCAATACAAAATACCAAGATGTGCCTAAGATGAGGACACCCAAACTGGACTTTTAGTTTCCTGAACTTTTCATTTCTGGATCAAACCTCCTAATATAAGATGAATTTAATATGATTTTTTTTAAATGTTCTCTGTGATTAAAAACAGAAAGCCATTAGTTAAGAAATTACATATACTCCTCCCCACCATCACTCCCCTTCTTCCTTCCCATTTCCCTCCCACCCTCATTGATCCTCTCCTGTGTCCATTTTCCCCTGCAAAAAAAAAAAAAAGAAAGAACAGAGCAGCAAGAATTTCCTTTGAATTAAAAAAATAATAATAAAATAAAACAAATAAATAAAAAATAAATAAATAAAATGGTGTTTTTCTCTCTTCAGGTTTGTGGCCCCTCAAATCCTGGCTTCTTTGTCCACTCCAAGCTTCTTTCAAACTGCAGTTTGTTTGTTTGTTTTAATTCTAGCCAGATTTAGTAGTTTTTTGGCAGAAGAGTCTGTCTGATACAAGTAATTATAGATGGAAGCAGAAGACTGGAAGATGATTCTGGGTTTAAATCTCTATCTACATTAATACACAGTTTGCTGCTGCTGCTGCTGCTAAGTCACTTCACTCGTGTCCGACTCTGTGCGACCCCATAGATGGCAGCCCACCAGGCTACGCCATCCCTGGGATTCTCCAGGCAAGAATACTGGAGTGGGTTGCCATTTCCTTCTCCAATGCATGAAAGTGAAAAGTGAAAGGGAAGTCGCTCAGTCGTGTTAGGGATTTAAAATATCTCTCAACATAGTTTTTCTTTTCTTGAATAAAAATAATAATGATAGTTTATGTGATTGATATGATGATTTATATACATGTATATATAATCTCATAGCAGAGCACTTGGCAAATGATAATGAAACAATAAATATTAGTTCTTTCCCTTCCTTCTCTTATTTCATTTAAAGGTCATATTTTTGACTGTTCAATGATCCATATTTATCAGATCAGTGACATTTTCGTGATATATGTAATAACTTTTGTATGATGACAGAGAAGAAATAAATATGCAGAAAGTATAACATGCATGAATATATTCCAAGAAAATCCATTTCATCTGCATACCAGGTACTTTCTCAAATATTAAGATTTTTTGCAAATTTTTGTCATAGTTTTTTTTATTATGATGTATTTAGAATGATTTAACTGAACATCAAGTAAACTCAGAACAAATAGATAAGAGAATGCATATTTTTTAAGATATTTACATCATGATAAAGACAAAAAGATATTCATTGCATTTGTGTGTGCTAAAATCTATATAAAATGAATGAAATGATGTAGATTTCATGAAAATACAAATCTATTTTAAATTCATTTGCAGTGTTCCTTGCCTAGTAATCAAAAAAAATTGCTAATGCTTCTGCTGTCCATATGAATGCTGCTGCTGCTGCTACTGCTGCTAAGTCGCTTCAGTCGTGTCCGACTCTGTGCGACCCCATAGACGGAAGCTCACCAGGCTCCCCCGTCCCTGGGATTCTCCAGGCAAGAATACTGGAGTGGGTTGCCATTTCCTTCTCCAATGCATGAAAGTGAAAAGTGAAAGTGAAGTTGCTCAGTCGTGTCCGACTCTTAGCGACCCCATGGACTGGAGCCTACCAGGATCCTCCATCCATGGGATTTTCCAGGCAAAAGTACTGGGGTGGGGTGCCATTGCCTTCCCCGATATGAATGCTAGTATTTATTTATATTTAATGAACTCACCAATTTAATTTTCTGTAAAGTCTTCTCCAATATAGAAATCTATAGTAATTGATAATCATCTCTTTGTTTGCTATTTTTGACTGTGAGTTTCCAAAATACAGTGCTGTGGATTTATTTTCATGGTAGCTGATTACTTATCAATTCACTTTTCCCAGGCTAGCAGCCTAGGAGATCAATGAGCAACTCATTGCCTTGAAAGAGATCAGGTGTCAGGTTTGTCAGGACCATTTGCTTTAGTCAAAAACTGTGCAAAATTAATAAATTGTTTTCAAAATTCCATCCAACAATTAAACAATTTGATACTCATATTCTTTATTTTCTTTGGGGAGAATATGAATTAAATATAAATTCAGAAAAAAATCATTTAATAAAAGGACATCAAAGAAGCCAGAAGCCACAGAGGCAAAGACAGCTCAGATAGAGGTCAAAAGTTCGCCTTTCCTAATAGACAATGGATATTAAGTAAAGTGATTACTGGAATTGATCACATTTGTCCAGTCACCCAGCCTCAGGTTAACATCACTGAAGATTTAGTGTAACAACTGAAGAGAAAGGGGTGTTCTGATACACACATATGTAACAAATACCAACAGTTTTCAGAATTTTGTATTCCTGAAATACAAATAAAATTCTGAAGAATTTTTGTGACCAAGACATTTTAATTTTGAGGAAGAAGGAAAGTCTTTTTTTAAAGAAAACAAAACAAAACAAAGAACACTAAAATATTTACAACCATAATTTATTTCAGAAAACAAGGATTTTGGGATGACAAAATGTAAGAAAGATACAATCTAGAAAAAAATGTCTTAAGAAAGAAACAGTAAAAGTTTTATAGCCATGTAATATACACACATATTCACATTACAATTTATTTTCAGTTCAGTTCAGTCGCTCAGTTGTGTCCGACTCTTTGCAGCTTCTTGAATTGCAGCACACCAGGCCTCCTAGTCCACCACCAACTCCCGAAGTTTACTCAAACTCATGTCCATAGAGTCAGTGTTGCCATCCAGCCATCTCATCCTCTGTCATCCCCTTCTCCTCCTGTTCCAATCCCTCCCAGCATCAGAGCCTTTTCCAATGAGTCAACTCTTCGCATGAGGTGGCCAAAGTATTGGAGTTTCAGCTTTAGCATCAGTCCTTCCAGTGAACACCCAGGACTGATCTCTTTTAGGATGGACTGGTTGGATCTCCTTGCAGTCCAAGGGACTCTCAATAGTCGTCTCCAACACCACAGTTCAAAAGCAGCAATTTTTCAGCGCTCAGCTTTCTTCACAGTCCAACTCTCACATCCATACATGACAACAGGAAAAACCATAGCCTTGACTAGACGAACCTTTGTTGGCAAAGTAATGTCTCTGCTTTTGAATATGCTATCTAGGTTGGTCATAACTTTCCTTCCAAGGAGTTCTGCTGCTAAGTCGCTTCAGTCATGTCCAACTCTATGCGACCCCATAGACGGCAGCCCACCAGGCTTTTCGGTTCCTGGGAGTCTCCAGACAAGAACACTGGAGTGGGTTGCCATTTCCTTCTCCAATGCATGAAAGTGAAAAGTGAAAAGTGAAGTCGCTCAGTTGTGTCCAACTCTTCACGACCCCATGGACTGCAGCCCACCAGGCTCCTCCATCCATGGGAGTTTCCAAGCAAGAGTACTGGAGTGGGGTGCCATTGCCTTCTCCATTCCAAGGAGTAAACGTCTTTTAATTTCATGGCTGCAATCACCATCTGCAGTGACATTGGAGCCCCCCAAAATAAAGTCTGACACTGTTTCCCCATCTATTGACCATGAAGTGATGGGACCAGATGCCACGATCTTAGTTTTCTGAGACCTTTGAAACAAAGGCAGAGAACTGCCTTAGAGCACTAGCTTGACAGATCTGCTATTATAATATCTACTTTGTACTTTCCTCTGGGGATACAGGATATGCTCATTTTACTATTTTTATTTATTTTGCTGCACCAGGTCTTGGTTGTGGTATATGAGATCTTTTTTTAGTTGTGTCATGCAAACTCTTAGTTGCAGCAAGTGGGATCTAATTCCCTGACCAGGGATCAAACCCAGGCTGCCTGAATTGCGAATGCGAAGTCAGACACTGGATCACCAGGGAAGTCCTATCTTCCAACATTTTTTCACTAATTCTGTTACTAATTTTTTTTTGTACATTTTTTAATACTTTCTTTCTTTTTCTTTTTTTGCTCTGCTGGGCAGCATTTGAACTCTTACATTCCTCCACCAGGGATTGAATGAAAGCCCTGTACAATAGAAGTGTGGGGTCTTAACCAGTGCACCATCAGGGAGGTCCCTCAAATTATTATTTCTATATGAGACTGTGCTTTATTTTATTTCTTTATCACACCGAGTGTTAATATGTAGTGCTTTAGAACTTTTGAAGGTAATTGTATATTTAAGAATGAAGAAGAGATGATAAAGTAACCTCCCCTTTTATCTCTGAAGCCTATAAACTTGTAATCCACTGATTATCTGAATATGTGGTTGGTCTTTTAACTAGTTTCTACAATTGTATAATATAGAATGTGCTGCTATAGTGCTTACACAAGAAGTTTCTGGGTTACAACTATATACTTTGTACTCTAGGAAATTATTCCATGTAATAACACCCACAAGAGAACGTTCATTAGAAAAAGCACTGAATTTTAAATCTGCTTCAATTTTGACACTCAGTTACTATCTATAGTATCTATATCTAATCTTCCCGCCACCCTCTGGGAAGATTTACTGGCCTCTGATAAAAGGCCTGTGTATATAATATGAAAAAGCTGCTCTCAACATTACCCCCAACCTTTCAAAAGAAAACTTTCGCTACATTTAGGCCTCCTAGATGTAAAGAGGTTGCCGACGTATGATAAAATAGTTAGAAAAATCACGTCTTGTAAATGCCTATTTGTTTAAAAAAAAAAAAAAACACTATAGAAAAGAAATGTCTTCTGGAAATGACTTTTCGAAATGGAGTTGTTTGATTACGTATAGAAGCAACTTTTGGAGCCACCGAAGTCCCCGTTTGTTCAATGGATTGGAGGACTCCAATGGAAGACCTTGAGTTGGAAGAACAGAAAGTTCTGTGCCAGACTGGTCATACTTAGAAGACATTTCTATATAACCATTGTTTTTTGTGTGCATTTTATTCCTCACTATTGTATATATAGTTGACAATAAGTACTTTTTTGAAATACCTAGTCTTTCTAGAGGGGCTTCCCTGATGGCTCAGAGGTTAAAGCGTCTGCCCGCAATGCGGGACACCTGGGTTCGATCCCTGAGTCAGGAAGATCCCCTGGAGAAGAAAATGGTAACCCACTTCAGTATTCTTGCCTGGAGAATCCCATGGACAGAGGAGCCTGGCAGGCTACAGTCCATGGGGTGGCAAAGAGTCGGACATGACTGAGTGACTTTACTTACTTTCTATCTATGCTGCTGCTGCTGCTAAGTCGCTTCAGTCGTGTTCAACTCTGTGCGACCCCATAGACGGCAGCCCACCAGGCTCCCCCATCCATGGGATTCTCCAGGCAAGAACACTGGAGTGGGTTGCCATTTCCTTCCCCAATGCATGAAAGTGAAAAGTGAAAGGGAAGTCGCTCAGTCATGTCCGACTCTTAGCGACCCCATGGGCTGCAGCCTACCAGGCTCCACCGTCCATGGGGTTTTCCAGGCAAGAGTACTGGAGTGGGGTGCCATTGCCTTCTCCGTACTATCTATAAGATAAATTGTTGTTGTTGATGGTAGTATATTAAAATATTTGAATTACAATATCAAAATATTAGTAAATGTTGCCAACGTTTACAAATAGAGATATCACATAACATTCTATATTCCTCACTTCTTTCAAAAATCCAATTTACTTCACTTCCCTGTGCCTCAGTCATCTCATTTTGAAAACAGGAATGGTGGTGGTAGTCTCCTCATAAGTACTGATTGTTTGGGAATAGATGAGGTCTTTTGCATACGGTGTTGTGAGACTTAATGAACCATTATATATCAAGTGGTGAGCACAGCATGGTGCAAAACAGATACTCCACTCACGATGGCCAACACTGTTTGCAGACTCAAAAAACCATGGCATTCCTGTTTTTTGAGGATGATCGCCTGGCATCCTAGTCTCACAGCGCCAACCTTTGCTGATTCAGTTGCCAGAGACCAGCCAGTGAGGAACCCCACTGCACATATGCAGACAGAATGGACAGCATTCTGGTCTTGTCCTCCTCTGCCCAGGAATAAGGCAGAATTTGCATAAATGATTTGCACTAATAAAAATGAACAAAAACCATACTAGATTTAAAAAAAACAACAAAGACTGCATTTCCTGACTGTAATGCTAATCTTAGAAATAATTAACAAAAGTATGCATATGTATATTAAAAATATAAAATAGTTTATATGTATATTATATGCATATATATGTATAAATACAATTATTTGAAATGTAAAGCAATCTATGAATAAAAATTGGGTTAAACAAATGACAGAAGAATATAGAAAGCATATTTCTATTTTTTTAAACATTGTATTATAAAATGTAAGTATAGGAAAAAGGACCTATAAACAACTGCATCAATTTCCAAAAATAAAAGTAATTAAGCCGAAGACTGATTATCCACCTTTTCAATGTTCATAAAACATATCATGTAACCATTACATTTTGAAACAATGTACTATTGCCCTAGATATAGACAAATACACACATGGAACAAAATAGAAGGATCAGAATGAGAGTACCTTATAAGCAAAGAATATTCATGTGAAAATATCAATCATTTCAGAATTGATGGAACATTTTGCATGATGCTGTGAAAATGCTGCACTCCATATGTCAGTAAATTTGGAAAACTCAGCAGTGGCCACAGGACTGGAAAAGGTCAGTTTTCTTTCCAATCTGAAAGAAAGGAAATGCCAAAGAATGCTCAAACTATAGCACAATTGCACTCATCTTACATGCTAGTAAAGTAATGCTCAAAATTCTCCAAGCCAGGCTTCAGCAATATGTAAACTGTGAACTTCCTGATGTTCAAGCTGGTTTTAGAAAAGGCAGAGGAATCAGAGATGAAATTGCCAACATCCGCTGAATCATGGAAAAAGCAGGAGAGTTCCAGAAAAACATCTATTTCTGCTTTATTGACTATGCCAAAGCCTTTGTGTGGATCACAAAAAACTGTGGAAAATGCTGAAAGATGTGGGAATACCAGACCACCTGACCTGCCTCTTGAGAAACGTGTATGCAGGTCAGGAAGCAACAGTTAGAACTGGACATGAAACAACAGACTGGTTCCAAATAGGAAAAGGAGTAGGGGTTAGAGCAATAGTCTTGTAAACCAGGGGTCACGAGTTCAAATCTCTCTGAGGCCTACTGGGCAATCCTTTCACTCTTCGGAGAAGGCAATGGCACCCCACTCCAGTACTCTTGCTTGGAAAATCCCATGGACAGAGGAGCCTGTTAGGCTGCAGTCCATGGGGTCGCTAAGACTTGGACACGACTGAGCGACTTCACTTTCACTTTTCACTTCCATGCATTGGAGAAGGAAATGGCAACCCACTCCAGTGTTCTTGCCTGGAGAATCCCAGGGACGGGGGAGCCTGGTGGGCTGCCGTCTCTGGGGTCGCACAGAGTCGGACACTACTGATGTGACTTAGCAGCAGTAGCAGCAAGGCTGTATATTGTCACCCTGCTTATTTAACTTATATGCAGAGTACTTCATAAGAAACGCTGGGCTGGAAGAAGCACAAGCTGGAATCAAGACTGCTGGGAGAAATATCAAAACCTCAGTTATGCAGATGACACCACCATTATGGCAGGAAGTGAAGAGGAACTAAAGAGCCTCTTGATGAAAGAGGAGAATGAAAAAGTTGGCTTAAAGTTCAACATTCAGAAAACTAAGATCATGGCATTTGGTCCCATCACTTCATGGCAAATAGATGGGGAAACAGTGGAAGCAGTGGCTGACTTTATCTTTCTGGGGTCTAAAATCACTGGGGATGGTGATTGTAACCAGGAAATTAAAAGACACTCCTTGGAAGAAAAGTTATGAACAACCTAGACAGCATATAAAAAGCAGAGACATTACTTTGTCAACAAAGGTCTGTCTAGTCAAGGCTATGGTTTTTCCAGTGGTCATGTATGGATGTGAGAGTTGAACTGTGAAGAAAGCTAAGTGCAGAAGAATTGTTGCTTTTGAACTGAGCTGCTGCAGAAGACTCTTGAGAGTCCCTTGGACTGCAAGGAGATCCAACCAGTCTATTCTAAAGAAGATCAGTCCTTGGTGTTCATTGGAATGACTGATACTAAAGCTGAAACTCCAATACTTTGGCCACCTCATGTGGAGATTTGACTCATTGGGAAAGACTCTGATGCTGGGAGGGATTGGAGCAGGAGGAGAAAGGGACGACAGAGGATGAGACAGCTGGATGGCATCACTGACTCGATGGACATGAGTTCAGTAAACTCTGGGATTTGGTGATGGACAGGGAAGCCTGGCGTGCTGTGATTCCTGGGGTCACAAAGAGTCAGACATGACTGAGCGACTGAATTGAACTGAACTGATGTGACTGGATGCCATGATCTTTGATTTTTGAATGTTGAGTTTTAAACCAGCTTTTTCACTCTCCTCTCTCACTTTCATCAAGAGTTTCTTTAGTTTCTTTTTGTTTTCTGCCATAGCGGTTGTCTCATCTGCATATCTGAGGTTATTGATATTTCTCCCGGCAATACTGATTTAAGCTTATGCTTCATCCAGGCCAACATTTTGCATGATGTACTCCACATATTACTTAAGCAGGGTGACAATATACAACCTTGACATACCCCTTTCTCAATTTGGAAACAGTCCGTTGTTCCATGTCCCATTCTAACCATTGCTTCTTGACCTGCATACAGATTTCTCAGGAGGTGAGTAATCTGCTCTGGTATTTCCATCTCTTTAAAATAAAATTTCACAATTTTAAAAAGGACACACAGCAGAATATTTTTGTGTATTTATGTTAGAAGAATTTTTCATTAATAAACCATAAAAAATTGGATTTTGTTACATCAAAAATAGTTTTTACAATATAAATCACAATGCTGCTGCTGCTGCTGCTGCTAAGTCACTTCAGTCGTGTCCGACTCTGTGCGACCCCATAGACGGAAGCTCACCAGGCTCCCCTGTCCCTGGGATTCTCCAGGCAAGAACACTGGAGTGGGTTGCCATTTCCTTCTCCAATGTATGAAAGTGAAAAGTGAAAGTGAAGTCGCTCAGTCGTGTCCGACTCTTAGCGACCCCATGGACTGGAGCCTACCAGGATCCTCCGTCCATGGGATTTTCCAGGCAAAAGTACTGGGGTGGGGTGCCATTGCCTTCCCCGAATCACAATGCTAACTCTTGACAAATATCACAATAGAATATTTTTGCCTGAATTAAACCAATAGACATTAATATTTAGAATACAAAAGGAATTTTTTAAATACATAATAACAGAACCAAAAGATAAGAAACATGATAGAAGCAAAGTTATAGCTAAGCAACATATGGAAAGAAAATAATGGTCAACAGATACTTGGAGTTATTCTTATTAGTAAGTGGAACCATGCAATTAAGACATTGATGAGTACATGTTCCACAGTTCAGATTAGCAAAAAATTCAAGCTGATCAGTAAGATTAATGATTATTGGTGAGAGTATAGCAAAAATACTTAGTTTTCTTGCAACAGAGGCTGGAGTGATCCATTCCAGAGAACTGTGTCATACTTGATGAGATTAATATTCATGTAGCCCAACATTCAAAAATTTCACTATAACTGTAATAAAGTTCAGGAAGCTCTAGCACTGATTATGGTATCAGTGTGTGGAGACAATCTAGGTGGTAATCACATAAATTTTTGTGGCTCCATACTGTACTATTTATTACAGCACTGCCCATGTCATACCAAGGACTGCTAAAGATACCAAGGGAAGCAAAGAAGAGAATAAAGTCTATACCATGACACTGGCATGAATTAAACATTTTCTACACTTACTACACAGCATTGTCTATTTTACAAGATTCACACATAAGCGATTATTTTTGGTTTTTTATTTCAGATCCATTCCCCTCCTTCATCTGCAAACTACAATCCCCACAAGTCCTTTCCTAATTGCTGTCTGGTGAGGTTTGGCTAACAGAAGCACTGGTTAAGTTGTTGAGAGAGTTGGAGAGGAAGTTGGAAAGGAAGAGGGAAGGAGTCAGAAAACTCTTCCTCCCCCTATCCCTCCCTTCTACTGTTTACTTCTTCTTTCTTCTTTTTCTGTTTGTTTTGTGTGGGCATTTTTGAGCAGTAGCCATATCTTTTCCATGGTTCTCACGCTTCACTAAACAGATTTTATTTTTATGGCCTGACTCCTTCAGAACAACTCCTGACATGATGAAACTTGCAGGACTTCCCTGACATCTAGATTCTAGTGAATAACACCCTTCTCCTAGTGTCACTCCAATCACAGGGAGTGCAATGGTCTCCTGCTATCTCTTTTGCTAGTGGTTTCCTTCTGGGAACCTCTGAATGCTTCACTCTCTTCTTTGGCTTTTCAATTTCTTTACCACCTGTTTAATTCAGTATGCTGAGTTTCTCATTCCAAATAGAACAGCTTCCATTTTCTGACTGGATCTGAAATAAATAGTATTTGCTATTGGAAGTGTTTCCAGGAAACAGACCCTAATGCAGGGTACTGAGATTGAGAGACTCATCTGCTTAATCTTTAATATGGTGATACCCTCCCTGATTATTTAACTTATATGCAGAATACATCATGAGAAACGCTGGGCTGCAAGAAGCACAAGCTGTAATCAAGATTGCGGGGAGAAATATCACTAACCTCAGATATGCAGATGACACCACCCTTTTGGCAGAAAGTGAAGAGGAACGAAAAAGCCTCTTGATGAAAGTGAAAGGGAGAGTAGAAAAGTTGGCTTAAAGCTCAACATTCAGAAAACGAAGATCATGGCATCTAGTCCTATCACTTCATGAGAAATAGATGGGGAAACAGTGGAAACAGTGTCAGACTTTACTTTCGGGGGCTCCCAAATCACTGCAGATGGTTATTGCAGCCATGAAATTAAAAGACACTTACTCCTTGGAAGGAAAGTTATGACCAACCTAGATAGCATATTCAAAAGCAGAGGCATTACTTTGCCAACAAAGGTCCATCTAGGCGAGGCTATGGTTTTTCCAGTAGTCATGTATGGATGTGAGAGTTGGACTGTGAAGAGAGCTGAGCGCCGAAGAATTGATGCTTTTGAACTGTGGTGTTGGAGAAGACTCTTGAGAGTCCCTTGGACTGCAAGGAGATCCAACCGGTCCATTCTAAAGGAAATCAGCCCTGGAATTTCTTTGGAAGGAATGATGCTAAGGCTGAAACGCCAGTACTTTGGCCACCTCACGCGAAGAGTTGACTCACTGAAAAAGACTCTGATGCTGGGAGGGATTGGGGGCAGGAGGAGAAGGGGACGACAGAGGATGAGATGGCTGGATGGCATCACTGACTCTATGGACGTGAGTTTGAGTGAACTCTGGGAGTCGGTGAAGGACAGGGAGGCCTGGCGTGCTGTGGTTCATGGGGTCGCAAAGAGTCGGACATGACTGAGTGACTGAAGTGAACTGAACTGAACCTCCCTGCAGATGGAATCTGAAAAAATAGCAATCTGTCACAGGCAGAGACATTAAACACACAGTTACCTGAAGTATAACACTCACTGAAAGGAAGTATACGGAGAATTAAGAAATGGCTACAGTAATCATCATGGCAACAGTGATGACTACCAGAACTACAGCTTCCTAATGGTAATCAAAGGTGTACTAAAAAAAAAAAACACTCAGTGATGTATTATCTTTCCTGCCCTTTGCCATAATATACTGTTCAGAGACTTTAATTATCAGCACATTTCACAGATCACCACATAACTCAATTATATGGATAATATTCAGGTTGATCCTGGAAGCAGCAAGAGGTAAGTACCTTATATGCCTTAATGAGACAGACAGTGTCAGAGATTGGGAGTTAAAGACCATGTACATTTAGACCCTTGCCACTTAGAAGATGTCTCTATGGGTTTTGTAGGCTGGGGCAGGTTGAGACAATCCCTCTAACTGAAAGATCACATGATGTGTTGCTCCAAGGTATTTAGTGACAAAATGTGAATTTCCTACGATAGCCTAATTCTGTTTGTTTCAACATCTATTGTTTGGCTTATCACCTATAGAGAAATTCCCTTACATGAAATGTCCTTTGCTTGAAACACTAGTTGGCTTCTATTTTCTTGACTTGCCATTGTACCCAATATGTACCCAAAAATATAACCTATACAAATTATAGTGAGTTCCTTTTTGAGAGATAATAACTAGAGAGAGTATCAGAATAGAATAAGAAAACTATAAAACAATACAAAAGATGAAGCTTGAAGAAAATGTAATGAATGAATGGACATAATTCTTAGCATCATAAATGACAAATTATATATATATATATATATGAGAAACGCATACATATATGAAACTAAGATTGTGTGATCTATTGAAGTTTAAATATTCTTATTGGCAAATTAGGGATAAAACCCTAATTTCTTGACCAGCAAGCTATTTCAGCGAATCTTGCTACTTGCTTTCAGGTTTTACTTTTTATCCTACTTACGTTGAGAGTCTCTTTCAGAGAAAAATAATAAAGATATAAATGAAAATACCTACTGTGAAGCAATAAGTCTTGAGGGTGGAATTTGTACACTTGAAGGAGGATAGTGAATTTTCATTAGAAACACAGTGCTGCATTTTTCACCCAAAGCTCTGTGGTTTATTTTTCTGTCTTTGGGAATTTCACAAACAACTTGTAAAATCTAGCCAAACCTTTGAGGTTTGCTTTTCCATAAGTATATGGAACATGCCAAAGGCTGCAACTGTAGCCAAACGAAACAATGGGAACCACAAGACCTGCTGGCCTGGCTCCTGTCTCCTCTACTTGATTTTGAGCCCCAGGAGAGGAAACCACCTGAGTTGCATTTGTGTATGGTGAGAGCTCTTGAGAACTAAAACCCCTCACTAACAGTTCTTGTTAAATTTGAAATAAAGGGATAAAAGTATTCAATTCTAGGGAAGTAGAAACTGTTTTGTTGCTACCACTGTTGTTCCTTTTTGTAACTTATGTCTTCATAGTTAACATTTCCAAGGACCCTCTGCATAGGTGGAGGTAGCTGCAGTGTGCGTCTTTTTCGAGGGCTTCTGGAAGCCACAGTGACCTCAATATCTCCTTAGGAAGCTAAATAAGTCGAGTCTACTGGGCCCCACTGGCTGGCATAATAGACTCCATACTGCTTGCAAACAGTTAACATGTTTTAAAATTCCTTTGTTATTCATTGGTAAACATCTAAGATATTATTGAGTAAGTTTACTTTTAACTTCTCATCTCAGTTTATACCGTGGACAGGGCTGTGTCATATACTACATTTGTCTTCTCTGTCTCTAGCCTTTTAGTGCCATATCCTTCTCCAGTCCCAACCCTTATTACATTGTTGTGCAAATTCAATTTAACTAAGACCTATTAAGCAGTATAATCTCTAGAGTCTGATTGCTGGAGTTACTTAAACTTTCACTGCCTCTATTTCATTATCCACTTTAGTTTTCATACGATTGTAGTGAGATTAAGTGAGTGAGTACATATAAAATGCTTACAACAGTGCCTATTATCAATAAATTGGAAATGATCAATAAATATTTGCCAGTATTCAGCATGGTGGTAGTAGTACTAATTTGTAGGATGTCCTAGTAACACGTCACATGTTAGAATATGAAGATAGGAAACTCAGAGAAGTCTTAAGAAGCATAATTAAAACCTTTAATTGGTAGCGTTTGATAACAGGTCTGTCTTCTGTATCATTTGTGTTTTTATTGAGGTCAAATACCGAAGATACATAAACTTTCAGGCTTACGTTCCTTGCACTTAGTAGAAGAGAACGTTTGGAGAGCTGGGCAGTTTTACTCACTACTTTATTCAATTACAAATTTTTCTTTTAGCAATGATTGAGTTACCTCGTGGTCCTGTGCCTGCTAGGTAAGGTAATTCTAGCAGATGTAACAAAGTTCAAAATTTCAGTGGTGTAAGAAAATACAAGTTTTATTCTGATTCATGCAACCGTCCAGTGAGGATGCTCCAGCTTGGCATGAAGCTTTTCTTGGGGGATGTTTCAGGGACATAGGTCCCTTCTTCTGGCTCCACTATCCTCCTGGGCCTTAAAGGGCTATGCTTATCACAAGATGGAGTAAAAAAGGAAAGATAAGGTAACACTATCTATTAACTGCTTTGTTCTGGAAATGACAAATTTCACATTTTATTTTGAATTTGTCAAGACTCCATGCAAATGCAAGAGAAATTGGGAAATAAAATGGTCCTTATGTAGCTGCTTATAAAAAACAAGTTTATCCTACAGAAGACAGGGAATAACTTTGTTGTATGAATAGTTACTTCTTCCAGACAAAGCTACAGGGATGAATCTAAGACCTGCTCTCATTTATTAAGGGAAAAGTAGGGCACAGGTTGGAAACCAGGAGATGAGTTTCTTCATCAAGTCCACAAAGGTCAAGTAATGTTCTAGAGGATGTGACACCACAGTTGCATCATAAATGCACACAGTTCAGCCACACAAAAGGAAAGTCACCTTATTTTTAAAAAGAAACAGCGATTTGCAGAGGTATTGAGACCAAGTAATTCCAAAGCCTGTTAACAGTCAGTTGAAAGATGAGCGATACATTCAACTGATCAATGTTTCGTAGGCACAATAAGCTAATTTTTAGGAAAATTACCCTAAATACAGTGCATAAAATATTTGAAGATAGAATCTCTGAAAGCCCTGGGAGTTGATGTTGGACAGGGAAGTCTGGCATGCTGCAGTCCATGGAGTCACAAAGAGTTGGACACCACTGAGCAACTGAACTAAATGAGAATCTCTGAAGCTAATTGACAGATGAAGAAATGTAAGTGGACAATGGCAGATTGTGCAGAAAATTCAAAGGAGCTTTAGTATTTCACCTCTTATATGGTTGCCCTTTTTTTTTTGTTTGTTTTGTTTTTTGCATGTGATTTCTGCCCTTCTTTGCATATTATAATAAAAACAAATATTTTTAAAATGGATTAAAACTTTTATAAGCTTTTGGAGAATTATATTGGATTTATTTCTTTTAAACATGTTGCAAAGCAAGAATAATAATGAGAATCAACATATGCATATAATGTACAATACTATGACTGGTGAACTAAGTATCCATCATGCTGGACTCAAAGAAACAGACTCACACACACACACACACACACACACACACACACACACACACGGGGGACAAAGCCAATTAGGAACTGAGTATAAAGTAAAGGAACATTGAGCTCTATTTGCATTTTTTCTGATCACTTGCTTCCCTTACATATCTCATAGTTAATGTCCTAGTGATTGTAAATCCACTAGGAGATTTAGCTTACATATGAGTAACCATCATCCACTCAATATTTTCTGGGAACTTGGCTGCCATTTGTGTTCATCAAATATTTGAGAGTTATTTTCAAAGACTCTAGGCTGTCCAGTGCCAAGTTATCATTGGCCCAGCAACTTAGCCTCAATTCCTAAGTAGCTTCTTTCTAGAGAAATTTAATCTGCATGTTTCTAATCCATTTAAAATTAGATCATGAAAATATAGTTTTATAAGAGCTATCCAAAATCGTTGTGAGAGAGTTCCTTTATTTTTCCCCTATTAAACGAAGATGTCGCATTTGTTAAACTTCAAGTATGCTGCAAAGCTAGAAACCTCTTAGAAACGGATTTTAAAACTTGGCAGTCTCTATTCTTTTATCCCTAAGGCATATAGTAGGTACTTGGGAAGTTTCTTTGTGCATTCATCTTTAGAACACTGCTTGGAGTTTACTCATAATGGGCTGAGTTCCTTCCTTTCCACCAAGCCACAATTCTTCCTTTGGAACTTCTTCTGAATTCAAAGGATGCTACACAGGTGAAGTATCATGACGGCTTCATAAGAGAGTTTAAGACAGATATTTTCAATTTTCTCTTAAAGATAACTTCACATATTTCTTCAAGCAGGACTGTGTTCAAAATCACTTCCTGCCACATGAATTCTGAATGTCATTATAGTTTTCCCTGATGTACTGTTTGCTATTACAATCAACCCTACTTAGATTTGACCATGTTTGAACCCCAACTTAAGAATCTTTTTCTCTTAAAAGCATAGAGAAATTAATAGACCAATCACAATATAAATGTCATGTTAATCATAATTATTTTATTTGGTGTTACATAATTTTTAGTTTACTGGTATTATTAACAAGTATAAATAGAAATTAACTGTTTTCTACTTAATATTACCTCAAATGTATTACTTTACTGCCTATCACTATTTCCATTCCTCACTGAAAAAAAAATTGTGTGAATGTGGAAATGTAAGTTTAGGCTGTACTGCTGCTGCTGCTGCTAAGTCGCTTCAGTCATGTCGGACTCTGTGCGACCCCATAGATGGAAGCTCACCAGGCTCCCCCGTCCCTGGGATTCTCCAGGCAAGAATACTGGAGTGGGTTGCCACTTCCTTCTCCAATGCATGAAAGTGAAAAGGGAAAGTGAAGTCGCTCAGTCGTGTCCGACTCTTAGCGACCCCATGGACTGGAGCCCACCAGGCTCCTCCGTCCATGGGATTTTCCAGGCAAAAGGACTGGTGTGGGGTGCCATTGCCTTCCCCGTTAGGCTGTACAGTGAATCCTAAAATGAATCTGGCAAATATACAGTGCTAAAAGCTATTGTCCAAGCATAGTGTGTTGATGTGGGTTCCATATCTCCAAAGCTCACATTAGGGAAATCTGCAAGTATTTCATATGATAATTACTAACATTGTGTTTTAGATTATTTAAGAAGGTTAATGTCTCATAAAATGTTGATATATTTTAATGGAACTTTCAGGCTAGAAAGATAAAATGAATGTGGGGGTTACATGCCATTCTTATTGATCATACTTCTATATTTTCATCTGCCCCTTAGTCATTCCTCTGACCAGCATTTCTCTCTTTCAGACCCATTTTTCTGTCTTCTCCACTCCAGGATGGAACCATTGCTCCTCCTCTTTTAGCCCTTATTTACAGGAAAACATTTATTGTCTGCCCTCCATATCTGCAGAATGAAAATTCATGGATAAGAAGGGTTGACTGTATTCACTGTGCTAAACCATTTTATACAAGGAACTTGTGCATCTGTAGCTCCTAGTCTCTGCAAGGGATCCTAACACTGATCGCCTGCCAATACAGGGAGGACTGTACCTTGTGGCATTTTCACTTATCTATTACCAAATCCTACAGATATTTTTCAGTTTCTATGACATTCAGTGTCATTTCATTCCACAATAAGATACTCCCTTGCTGGTTATGTACTCGTCATAAGACACACGTTGTTTGTTTGTTTTTTTTTTTTTGTAACAGCATTATATCTTGGTTGTCTCCCCTGTATTCTCTCCACCCCTTATCAATCTCTTATATTGGTTCCTCCTATACATGAATTTCATTATCTTAGCTCTTTAAGACAACTTAATGGAGCAGGTATTATCTTCACTAGTTTAGAAATGATGACCCTGAAGATGCTTTTGTTGTTGTTCAGTCACCCAGTCATGTCTGACTCTTTGAGACCCCGTGGGCTACAGCACGCCTGGCCTTTCTGTCCCTCATCATCTCCTGAAGTTTGCCCAAGTTCATGTCCATGGCATCAGTGATGCCATCCAGCAGTCTCATCCTCTGATGCCCTCTTCTGCTGCTGCAAACTTTTCCAGTATCAGGGACTTTTACAACGGGTTGGCTTTTCACATCGGATGACCAAACTACTGGAGTTTCAGCTTCAGCATTAGTCCTTCCAATGAGTTTTCAAGGTTGATTTCCCATAAGATTGACTGGTTTGATCTCCTTGCTGTCCAAGGGACTCTTGGGAGTTTTCTCCATCACCACAGTTTGAAGGCATCAGTTCTTTGGCGTTCTGCCTTCTTTATGGTCCAACTCTCACAGTTGTACATGACCACAGAGAATACAATAACCTTGACTATACAGACCTTTATTGGCAGAGTAATATCTCTGCTTTTCAACAACATGTCTAGGTTTGTCATCACTTTTCTGCGAAGAAGCAATCATCTCCTGATTTCACAGCTGCAGTCATCATCTGTTGTGGTTTTAAAGCCCAAGAAGAGGAAATCTGTCACTACTTTCACCTTTTCCCCTTCTATTTGTCATGAGGTAATGGGACTTGATGCCAAGATCTTGTTTTTTTTTTTTTTTAATATTGAGTTTTAAGCTGGCTCTTTCACTGTCCTCCTTAACCCTCATCAAGAGGCTCTCTACTTTATCTTCACTCTCTGCCATTAGAGTGGTATCATTCACATATCTAAGGTTGTTGATGTTTCTCCCACCTATCTTGATTCCAGCTTGTAACTCATCTGTCCTGGTATTTCTCGTGGTGTGCTCAGCATATAGGTTAACCAAGAGGGTGACAGCAGACAGCCCAGTTGTACTTCTGTCTCAACTTGAACCAATCAGTTGTTCCATACAGGGTTCTAACTGTTGCTTCTTGACCTGCATACAGGTTTCTCAGGAGATAGGTAAGATGGTCTGGTATTACCATATCTAGAAAGGTTCCAAATAGGAAAAGGAGTACATCAAGGCTGTATATTGTCACCCTGCTTATTTAACTTATATGCAGAGTACATCATGAGAAATGCTGGGCTGGAAGAAACACAAGCTGGAATCAAGATTGCTGGGAGAAATATCAATAACCTCAGATATGCAGATGACACCACCCTTATGGCAGAAAGTGAAGAGGAACTAAAAAGCCTCTTGATGAAAGTGAAAGAGAAGAGTGAAAAAGTTGGCTTAAAGCTCAACGTTCAGAAAATGAAGATCATGGCAATCTGGTCCCATCACTTCATGGAAAATAGATGGGGAAACAGTGGAAACAGTGTCAGACTTTATTTTGGGGGAGGCTCCAAAATCACTGCAGATGGTGATTGCAGCCATGAAATTAAAAGACGCTTGCTTACTCCTTGGAAGGAAAGTTATGACCAACCTAGACAGCATATTCAAAAGCAGAGACATTACTTTGCCAACAAAGGTCCATCTAGTCAAGGCTATGGTTTTTCCAGTAGTCATGTATGAATGTGAGAGTTGGACTGTGAAGAAAGCTGAGAGCTGAAGAATTGATGCTTTGAACTGTGGTGCTGGAGGAGACTCTTGAGAGTCCCATGGACTGCAAGGAGATCCAACCAGTCAATTCTAAAGGAGATAAGCCCTGGGATTTCTTTGGAAGGACTGATGCTAAAGCTGAAACTCCAGTACTTTGTCCACCTCATGCGAAGTGTTGACTCATTGGAAAAGACTCTGATGCTGGGAGGGATTAGGGGCAGAAGGAAAAGGACAACAGAGGATGAGATGGCTGGATGGCATCACCGACTCAATGGACGTGAGTTTGAGTGAACTCCGTGAGTTGGTGATGGACAGGGAAGCCTGGAGTGCTGCAATTCATGGGGTCAAAAAGAGTCCGACATTACTGAGCTACTGAACTGAACTGAACTGAAGAGCTTCTGAAGCTTGTGAAGCTCTTAAAGAGATGGGAAGATGCTTTAAGATTACATAAATAATACATTTCAGGGCTAGGATTTGAATCCAAATCTATATGCCTTCAAAGTCAGAATTTTCCAAACCACACTGACTTGCTAGGCCACAGCTGGGTAGGCTCCAGTGCTTGCCTCTTTCCGTGCTAAAGGTAGGGCTTTCCAGGTGTCCCTAGTGGTAAAGAATCACCTGCCACTGCAGAAGATGTAAGAGATGCTGGTTCCATCCCTGGGTTGGGAAGATCCCTTGGAGGAGGGCATGGCAACCCACTTCAGTATTCTTGCCTGGAAAATTCCATGGACAGAGGACCCTGGTGGGCTCCAGTCCCTAGAGTCACAAAGAGTCAGACATAGCTGAAGTGATTTAACAGCAGCAGCAGCTGCTAAGGGAATTCAGAGATCAGCTAGCTTTCCTTTGTTCTTTAAGGCTACTTCTACCCATGCCTAATCTGTATTCTACCCATTCCGTCTCTTACATTCCATCTCCCTGCATGCCTAGTTTTGAGTAGTACATAGTTGTTTTATCACTTTCATTTTTTTTTTTTTTTGGTATTGTTTGAAGACTGTTGCAAACCACTATGGAAAGCAAATGGCATAGCCATGTGATTGTCACAAAATTTGAGGAGTCACATCAACTTCTTGATAAATATAGACAATCTAATTATGTATAAACTAGTGCTATTTTAATGCCAAGACATTGTAACTCATACATTCCTTTGTATAAAGAAACAAGTCAAATGTTTTTTAATAAATAATTGTGTGATATCTTGTATCTGTTCCCACAAAGCTTTACAACCAAATATCCCACCAATAGAAGTTATAAAGTTTTTGCTGTCTGTAATGAACAAAAGTCAAGTATAATTAATCCTGGCCAATTCTCTCAGTTCCCTTGTACCCTTTAGCTCTATCACTTTGGAAATCATTGAGGTTTAGGTGTGATTGTAACTAATACATTCCCATACGTGTCTAACACCTCTTCTTAGCAGCCCCAGACTTCCGTATGCACAATTATTATGGAAAGTGTAGATTTATTCCCTTATGAGCATTTTCAAAAAGGTGCAAACTGAAGTGTAAATAGCATTCATCTCACCAAGTCGACTGGAATGTAGCTGCTGTTAAGGTAGTTTAAAAAAAAGAAATATAATGTCTTTCTCAGAGATAAAGATTTTGAATACACAATATCGAGATACAGAGGTCCTTTAAAGACTTAGTTCCAGCAGTTTGATTTTCAGCTTTAATTTGAGGACAGTCATGGTTTGGGTATGATTTGAAGACAAAGCTTGGCAATCTGAATAAACAATGGGATAGGTCTCTCCTCATGTACCTGGTGTATTCTTGCTAAAAGTGTGCATCTAGAAAAGAGGTAAATGTGACTTTGTTAGGTGACAGATCTGCTCTGTTCGCTCATGCATGTAAGCACAATCTAAGACTAGCTGGCTGTGAGAGTAATTTCATTTTCAAGTAGTTTATTCATTAGATAATCTCTTCCACATCTTATTAAAACCCAATAAGCATAAGAAAAAGAACAAACAAACAAAAACACTGCTTTTAGAAACTACAATCAATCTCATTGATTTAAAAACGAAAGTAACTTGCAGCCCCACCCCCACCTACCCTGTTTGATTGTAACTCTAAATGAAAGAACTGGGGTTTAACTATCTTTGTTCTTGTGCTCCTCATAGTAAAGGCATACAATAGAAATGCAATAAATGTTTGTAGTAATCAACTAAAGATATAAAAAATGCTGCTGTTCATAGAAATGACTGAATCTTACAATGGCAAAAAGGCTTAATAGTTTACTATCACATGATTTGAAGTTGGAATTAATAGGTTTTGTTTTAGTTTGTTTTGTCTTGTTTGTCAGACTTGGAGTTTTTAAATAGCTAAGCATGGGGTTAATTTTGACAGGTAAGTTTTATTGTTTGGATACACGTTAAACATTTGGTTTTAATTGAGGTTTTTTTGCTCAGGCCACCCAAAAGTTTCCTTTTAAGAATATGTTTATGTCTGTATGTTTTTTCCCTGTCACTATTTGCTGATGCAGTATTTAATTTCTTTCATTTATGCCCTAAAGTATAATATTTTGCCAAATGAAAGAGAGTTCACTAAGTATGAAAAAACATATTTTCCAGTTTTCCATTAGGAAATCCAAACCTCCATAGTTCCATTAAGATGCTGTGTTTCACTATTTTGTCCTAATTCACTAGTTACAGATGTTTTAAAAAAGTGCTAGAAGGCATAAGACCAAGATCTAACATGAATATGGAAATTAACCAAGTAGGTATCCCAAATTTTATTTCCCATTAATTTAAACTTACATGAAACTAAAATAACTAGTAAATTCATTCATTTTTTTTTAATACATGAAAATGATTGTTTCATTGCCTGATTTTTAACACACATTTTTAAGGGCATACACATACATCTTACACACACAGAAGAAAGAGATTGATTTTTTAATAATTTCTTTTACAAGTCTAGAATATAGCGGTCTAAAACTTTGCTTTTCATGCGTTGCTATCTTCATGATTAGGCAAGCATCAGTAGACTCCAAGAAGCATGCACTCCAAGAGTCTGAAGATCAGGTGGTAAAATTTCATCCTTTTACTATAAGAATGCATGCATGCTTGGTCTCTCAGTCACGTCTTGTGACTCTATAGACTGTAGCCTGCCAGGCTCCTCTGTCCAGGGAATTTTCCAGACAAGAATACTGGAGTGGGTTGCCATGCCCTTTTCCAGGGGATCTTCCTGACCCAGGGATCGAACCCACTTCTCTTGCATCTCCTGTGTGTTCAAGTGGATTCTTTACCACTGCACCGCCTGGGAAGTCCAGTACAGGAATAAATTCATAGTAAAAAAAATTAAATAAATTATAGAGGTAACCTACCCAGACAGAAGGTTTGCGACTTCTTTGGAAATTAAGAAGTTTGCAATTTAATTAATATTAATTTATTTAGAGAAATATGGATCATAGCATTCTGTATGGAATTTGGGGAAAATAAAGTAAAAAATCAGTATATTTTTAGTACTACTGAAATGAGAACAAGGCATTATTTGAAAGGCATCAGCACCTAAACCATTAGAAATCTGTATTCTATAGAAAAGCAAATGATTTTCCAAGCTCTACCACAGCCTGAATGAAATATCTCTCAAGACCATGCAAATCCCTTTGCCTGGATTGCATGCTCAGCATATACTTTTATAGTAAGAAAAAGATGCCACAGTTTGCAAATGTAATCATTCCAGGAACTAGAAAGGAACGTTAAAAAATTCTATTTTATGTGAAAAATTGGTATTCTATTTCATAAACTAAACCTTTGTTAAGGCAAATAATTCTACACATATTCATTGAGCTAGACATATAAAAATGAGCAAGACAGTCTCTGCATTGAGGAAATTCACAATATGAAAGCCTCTGCTACAGGATATTTGGTCATGTCCTGATGGTTTAAATGAAGATGGGAGAGCACATAGATTCTACCTGGGTTTGTCCACTGAAGGCTTCCTACATAAGGTGACATTTCTACTTCAATAGATAGTTTTTCTTCATGAGTTTAGTTAGCATATAAATTGAGTTACATTTCATAAGAAGTAGATCACCAAATTAATTGTGTGTCTCTCTTTGTCCCTCTTTGTATCATTTTAATAATATCACATTGAAAATGATTAAGCTATGAATATATAGTAATGTTTTAGGTGGGGCCGAGAAGGACAACCTGAATAGGATTGGGTGTCTGAACTTTCAATACACTAGATCTTTTTGTTGTTGTTGTTCAGTTGCTCAATCATGTCTAGCTCTTTAGACCCCATGGACTGAAGCATGCCAGTCTTTCCTGTCCTTCACCATCTCCTGGAGCTTGCTGAAACTCAAGTCTGTTGAGTCGGTGATGCCATCCAACCATCTCCTCTTCTGTCATCCCCTTCTCTTCCTGCTTTCAATCTTTCTCAGCATCAGGGTCTTTTCTAATGAGTCAGCTCTCTGCATCAGGTGGCCAAAATTTTGGAGCTTTAGTCTCAGCATCAGTCCTTCCCATGAATAATTGGGATGGATTTCCTCTAGGATTGACTGGTTTGAACTCCTTGCAGTCTAAGGGACTCTCAAGAGTCTTCTCCAACACCACAGTTCAAAAGCATCAATTCTTCGCTGCTCAGCCTTCTTTAGGGTCCAGTTCCCACATTCATACACAACTACTGAAAACACATAGCTTTGACTATACGGACCTTTGTTGGTATATCTCTGCTTTTTAATATGCTGTCTAAGAGATATGTCGGTATATCTCTGCTTTTTAATATGATTTGTTGGTGTATCTCTGCTTTTTAATATGCTGTCTAAGTTTGTCATAGCTTTTCTTCCAAGGAGTAAATGTCTTTTAATTTCATGGCTGCAGTCACCATCTTCAGTGATTTTGGAGCCCAAGAAAATAAATTCTGTCACTGTTTCCATTGTTTCCCCATCTATTTGCCATGAAGTCATGGGACCTGTGCCATGACCTTCATTTTTTGAATGTTGTGTTTTAAGCTAGCTCTTATCTTAATATTTTATTACAGCAAAGAAAACAGGTACAATTGCACATGGGCCCACACATATATGGGGCTTTCCAGGTGGCACTAGTGATAAAGAGCATGCCTGCCAAAGCGGGAGTCTTGAGAGATGTGGGATCAATGCCTGGGTCAGAATGATCCCCTGGGGTAGGAAATGGAAACACATTCAAGTATTCTTGCTGGAAAATTTTAAGGGCAGTGGAGCCTGGCGGGCTACACAGTCCATGGGATCACCAAGAGTCAGACATCAATGAGTACACATGCAAGCAAGCAAAATGTGTATATATGCACACATACAAATTCAAATAAAAACCACTGAAAAATAATACAGATTTTATTGAAGTTGGGGAAATTAATATTGTGGATATACTGCACATATTCTTGAAACTCCCCTTTAAATTTTCTCTCTTCCCTCATCTTTTTCAGCTACTCTTTCTTGTCCTTTGTCCTTATTCCCTTAATGTTCCCATTTGAAACATTACTTCCACAATCCTGTAATATATCCCAAACTACAATTTAAAAATTAGTGAAAAAATGTTTCAGATCATATCAGTCACTCAGTCATGTCCGACTCTTTGTGACCCCATGAATCGCAGCACGCCAGGCTTCCCTGTCCATCACCAACTCCCGGAGTGCACTCAGACTCACGTCCCTCGAGTCAGTGATGCCATCCAGCCATCTCATCCTCTGTCGTCCCCTTCTCTTCCTGCCCCCAATCCCTCCCAGCATCAGAGTCTTCTCCAATGAGTCAACTCTTCACATGAGGTGGCCAAAGTACTGGAGTTTCAGCTTTAACATCATTTCTTCCAAAGAAATCCCAGGGCTGATCTCCTTCAGAATGGACCTGTTGGATCTCCTGGCAGTCCAAGGGACTCTCAAGAGTCTTCTCCAACACCACACTTCAAAAGCATCAATTCTTCAGCTCTCAGAGCTCTTCACAGTCCAGCTCTCACATCCATACATGACCACTGGGAAAACCATAGCCTTGACTAGGCGAAACTTTGTTGGCAAAGTAATGTCTCTATTTTTGAATATGTGATCTAGGTTGGTCATAACTTTCCTTCCAAGGAGTAAGTGTCTTTTAATTTGATGGCTGCAGTCACCATCTGCAGTGATTTTGGAGCCCAGAAAAATAAAGTCTGACACTGTTTCCACTGTTTCCCCATCTATTTCCCATGAAGTGGTGGGACCAGATGCCATGATCTTTGTTTTCTGAATGTTGAGCTTTAAGCCAACGTTTTCACTCTCTACTTTCACTTTCATCAAGAGGCCTTTTAGTTCCTCTTCACTTTCTGCCATAAGGGTGGTCTCATCTGCATTTCTGAGGTTATTGATATTTCTCCCAGCAATCTTGATTCCAACTTGTGTTTCTTCCAGTCCAGCATTTCTCATGATGTACTCTGCATATAAGTTAAATAAGCAGGGTGACAACATACAGCCTTGTTGCACTCCTTTTCCTATTTGGAGCCAGTCTGTTGTTCCATGTCCAGTTCTAACTGTTGCTTCCTGACCTGCATACAAATTTCTCAAGAGGCAGATCAGGTGGTCTGGTATTCCCATCTCTTTCAGAATTTCCCACAGTTTATTTTGATCCATACAGTCAAAGGTTTTGGCATAGTCAATAAAGCAGAAATAGATGTTTTTCTGGAACTCTTTTGTTTTTTCCATGATCCAGCGGATGTTGGCGACAGGCAAGCTAAAGCACGGGCAAGAGGAGCCACCCAACGTCCAAGGTCAGGGGCAGAAGCTCGCCCCAAGCCCGTGGCCAGAGGCGGCGGGCAGGAGGAGCTACCCCATGCCGGAGGCCAGGGGCAGTGGCTGGCAGGACCAACCCCACGTCCAAGGAGCCATGGCTGCGCGGTCGCAGGAGGTCCTAGAGGAGCTATCCCACGTTGAAAGTCAGGAAGGGCAGCGGTGAGGAGAGACCCCTTGTCCAAGGTAAGGAGCAATGGCTGTGCTTTGCTGGAGCAGCCGTGAAGAAATACCCATGCACATGGTAAGAGAAACCCAAGTAAGACGGTAGGTGTTGCAAGAGGGCATCAGAGGGCAAACACACTGAAACCATACTCACAGAAAACTAGTCAATCTAATCACACTAGGACCACAGCCTTGTCTAACTCAACGAAACTAAGCCATGCCTGTGGAGCAAACCAAGATGGGCGGGTCATGGTGGAGAGATCTGACAGAATGTGGTCCGCTGGAGAAGGGAATGGCAAACCACTTCAGTATTCTTGCCTTGAGAACCTCATGAACAGTATGAGAAAATGTTTGCCAGTATTCAAACCTTTCATCTAATTAAAACTTGGACTTCTTTTTGCCAGTCAAGCATGAGGTGAGGATCCTTACTTCAGATGTGTAATTCCCAAATGATAATGAAAAACAGTTTAATATTTCTCTTTATAAATGTAAGCAGGGAATAAGAAAAACTGTGAAATGCTCATTACACATCAGAAACTGTAGGTAAAATATCACTTGTGATTCTCACAATACCAGGTAAATTCTTTATTTTTTTAACAGACAAGGAAGTTGATACATTTCATTAAGAATATAGATGAGAATTAAATCCAAGTTTGTCTGACTCTACATACTCGCTTTCCCAATACATTAGAATGATTTTACAAAAAGTGATAACAGCAGTATATTCTGAATGTGTGACCACAGATACTTGAAATTAAACTGACCAACAACAATATCTACAACAAACTTCCTGAGGCTCCAAAATATGTTTGACCTCTTTTCCATTCTCTTCCCCCACAAAAATCCATCCACATTCTGAAAATAATGATTTTAGGAATAATCCCCAATTGCTTAATGCCATAAACTCCATAGTAACAGCCATTACTTTCATCTGAAAATCTTGAGATTGTGAAGGAGGAGAAATCTTTCCTAAAGTTACCTTTTGGGAAAAGGGAGTTTTTAAGATCTGTTTTCTCAAAATATCATTCTGTAATTGGTCTACCAAAGACACTCCAGTTGGAAGACTTAAGAAATGAATCTACCAGTGACTAAAGATGGCAAAGATTGACACAGGATATTTGAAGCATAAAAAAATGCCTTTAAATAATTACCCGAGGCACTAAAATAGAAAATTTTAACATGACAGAACCCTTCCAGAATTCCAAAATTTCAATGCTGATCTAGCTACATTTTTGGAGTTTTTCAGCTGACAAGGACATTTGTTAGGGTAAGTACATACAGAAAAGTGTATCTACTATATCTAGCTGTAAACTTTCCAGCATCCTGGGAAGAACACACATGTTTAAGACTTTTTCAACAACCACTAATTCAGTATCAGGAAACTACAAGTTAAATTATAAGACAATTAAAACAGATATCATTGATCTAGAGTTTTACGTATTCTCTCTCAGAAGAATTAAAATAAAAGTCCAAAATAACCCAGTATAGATGTCTACATTGAGAAGAGGTAAAGGAGTGCCTATATCAACTACGAAAAATGTTCTCTGCTAACGAGTCATTTCCAATCAGAAACTAATAATGCAGGGAGACCAGATAGGACATTCTACAAATAGTCATACATTTTCTAATGTTAACCAGCAAGTTATAAAATAGTTTTTCTTTACTTGAGAAATGCATTGTACTGTATAGGGAATTTACAGTTTTAAAGAGAATGATTGATGTGTTGAATTTGAAAAAGTTCACATAATTTAGTAATATAACCTCCTTTTCTGTTATGATTTGAAGCATTTGCAGCTGTAATGGCCTTTGAGTCCCCAGGATAAAGGCCTCAGCCAAAGCCAGGAGTTGCCTATAAAGTTCTCCTTGACAGAAACTGGGATGAAATCCAGGCTCATTTCAGCAATATTTGTGAAGAAGAGGATTGAACTCAATATATTTGACCCAAAAGTGCATTTCTGGGGCTTGCACCATATTTATTAAAGCCTTGTGGCAGACCTAGAAGTTATTAAATGGGTGAGAGCTGGCTTTATAAAGATACAGTTCTAAGAAGCCATAGTTCAATTCAACATACTTTTACTGATCACCTACCTGGTGACATATCCTAGGCTAGGAACTCATGGTTATAAAAAAAAGAGGCAAGTATCATCCACAGACTCACTCAACTCTCAGTCTAGTAGAGAGAGAAGGCAGATATAAATAACCATAAAACATGGAATAGTATGATAAAAGATTATAAAACGGGTATACAGTGCAACTGGGAGTTACAGATACTAAAAAAAAACCAGGACTGCATTCATAGGGAAAGTAGCATTTTGAGTTGGGTGCTGATGAAATTGTGCATGACTGGTGTGTGTGGAGGGCTGGGGACTGGGGGCAGGATTCCAACTAAAAAAATTAGTAAATTCAGAATAAATTCAAGAAACTGAAGTTAGCATTTCAAGAAGCAACATTTTAGCTGCATTCTAAGATACATATTTGTAAAAGAAAATATTTTAAAATATTGAAATTAAGATTTTGATATGATTGTCATTGATTCAGTTGGACTTGTAAAGATAGGCTGGCCATGTAAGATAGAAAATTAGGAATTTGAAAATCGAACAGAGAAGAGTTAGGGCCACTGCTTTAGTACTTACCAGTCTTGTGGCCTTGAGTATTAGTTTCCTATTGCTGCTGTAATAAATTGTCATAGTTTGTGGCTTGAAACAACAATAATCTATTATTTGACATTCTTGAGGTCAAAAGTCTGAAAGGGATCTGCAAAGCTGTAATCCTTTATGGAAGTTCTGGGAGAAAATCTATTTCTTTGCTATTTCCAGCTGGCAGAATTCACCTCATTCCTTAGTTCATGGCCTCTTCCTTCATTTTCGAGGACAAAAGCACAGCATCTTCAAATCTCTGCTTCTGTCATCACATCTTCTATGATTCTGATCCTTTTCTTCCCCTGTTATAAGGATCTTTGTGATTACATTATTCCTAATTGGGTGATTTGGGATTTTTTGTTTTGTCTCTAAATTGTGCTGTACTCTTTTGCAACTCCATGGACTGTTACCCAGGCTCCTCTGGCCATGGGATTTTCCAGAAAAGAATACTAAAGTGGATTGCATTTCCTTCTCCAGGGGATATTCCTGATCCAGGAATTGAATCTGCGTCTCCTGCTTGGCAGGCAGATTCTTTACCACTGAGCCACCAGAGAAACCTAATTCAGGATTATCTTCCCATTTAACAATCGTTAACTTAATCATACCTATAATGTCCCTTTGTAATGTAAGGTAACATATTTACATTTTCTGGGGATTAGGATATGAACATCTTTGAGGGACCATTTTTCAACCTACTGGACCCTGGGGACTTTATCCAATCTCTAAAGCATAGCTTTTTATCATGTTGTAAAATAGGGATAATAATGTTTCACAGGGCTGTTTTGAGGCTCAAATGAAAAATAGAATATAAAACTATTAGCATAACACTATAAAAAATTGTAATTACTATCATTAGTGTTGTAAATGGTATTATCATTTTGAGATTTCTGGATACAAGAAAGAGCTTTATCCATTTTATTTGGCGATACAGAGCTGATCCTTTGAGGAGCAAGATTAGTTACACTGTCAGAACTTGATATGTCAACATTGAGTGTCATGAAGTTTTCTATGGAGAGAATAGAGACATAGGGCACTCTTATAGGATGTAGTGAGGCAGTATAACTTTTCAAGGGGACTACAGGACAAACTCCAAATATTTGCAGTGTATATGATAGGTGTAAAATGAATATTCTCATGATTTTTAGACTGCCTGAAATAGGTATTCCAGGAACAATATTATTCCAGTAGAAAACTTGGCAAGAACATGATAAAAATTCTCTGAAAAAGGATTACAAATCAAAAACAAATATTTAAACTATATATTTACAATCAGTAGTGATCAAATAAAGAAGTGGTAAAATAATTAATTGCTATGATCCATAAATGGGCCACGAGAAATAAACTGTTAAGGGTGATACTGGATCTTATCCAGTACTACATCCTCAACAAGTAGTGTGATCTCACCTTTTGGAAGCTGGAGAAGTGTTGGCCATATTCAAAGGAGTACATGATAAATAAGAAACAATAGGAAGACATATGTAAAATGCAGCGGAGATTTCTCTGTGGTGGCCTCTGGTAAATTTAGAAAAATATTCACAGAAGTGTAGCCTTCAAATATCCACCAGGTCTTGAAAGTAACAAGTTAGTTTACAAAAATGCCAAGCCCATGAAAAATGTCTTATTTTCCTCACCTCTTCGTTATCTGCGTCAACCCCAAAGGAGAAATAAACAAAACAGAACAAAACAAATAAGCAAACTAGTGAACCAAAAAACTCCACAGAATTCACTCAGAGAAGGAGGAGGTGGAGAAAAAAGAAAAAGGCAACTACCTTCTATTCCTAATGTCAGGAGGCCCATTTATAATAGGCAAGGACTGAAAAAGCTGAGGGGAATGTTTATCTTTGAATGAAACTCAAAGTTTCTATTATTACCTGAGGCTAGATGCATTTAATTACTAAATTGAGAATCCATCGAGCAATTTAAGTTGCAATAGGACTTGCTCTTCCATAAAAGTGATTGGAAAAGTCATGAACTTTTACCACTGAATGGTTATAGAGGGAGAGTGAAAACACAGTACAGCTGTTTTTTATTACCCTCAGTGAGTACTAGTAGTACAGTGTACTAGTTATACATACATATTTAATCAAGCCATCATTAACATTAACAAAAGCTAAGGAATAATCTAAATATTCAACATGAGTAGAAATTAGATAAATGATGAGACAAGAGAAAGTAGAAATTTATGTGGTTTTTGAACACTCTTATTTTATCATAAAATCTTTGACAGCGATTGCTCAGTGTATCTGTTCATTTAACATAAAATTAATTCTGTAAACTATTCACCATAGAGGGCTGTGATGTTTTCCATTGTTCAGCAGTGGTTCATTAACTTGGATTATATTGAAGAGATTTGATGCTTCCCATTAGACCTGATAGTCAAACAGTTTCTCTTTTCATGCTTTGGATTTATAACATTGTGAAGAGGGAAGTGCAAAATTACCACAAAGAATGATAAAGTAAAGTAGCAATGATTTTTGATATTGCAAGTTTTAGATGTATGTTGTTGAAAAAATACAATATGTAATATGAAAGAGAAATAATATCTGTGATGCACTGAACAATCTCTTTATTATGTCAAGGGAATATTTCTCAAAGGACTTCTTAGGAAAGATTCTTTCTTTCAACACATTTACTGAGTGTCCATATTAAAGCAATAACCACACCAATTCCCAGAAATAAAACAGGACAACTACCAGATATGCTTCTTGGGCTAGTACGGGTGCCAGATAATCATGATGATCATGGTAATCACCTAGAGCCAAACATCCTGGAATGCACAGTCAAGTGGGCCTTAGGAAGCAAAATTACAAACAAAGTTAGTGGAAGTGATGGATTTCTGGTTGAGCTATTTCAAATCCTAAAAGATGATGCTGTGCAAGTGCTGTACTCAATATGCCAGCAAATTTGGAAAACTCAGCAGTGGCCGCAGGACTGGAAAAGGTCAGTTTTCATTCCAATCCCAAAGAAAGGCAACGTCAAAGAATGCTCAAACTACCACACAATTGCCCTCATCTCACACACTAGTAAAGTAAAGCTCAAAATTCTCAAAGGCAGGCTTCAGCAATACGTGAACTGTGAACTTTCAGGTGCTCAAGCTGGTTTTAGAAAAGGCAGAGGAACCAGAGATCAAATTACCAACATCCGCTGGATCATGGAAAAAGCAAGAGAGTTCCAGAAAAACATCTATTTTTGCTTTATTGACTATGGCAAAGCCTTTGACTGTGTGGATCACAAACAAACTGGAAAATTCTGAAAGAGATGGGAATACCAGACCACCTGGCCTGCCTCTTGAGAAATCTGTATGCAGGTCAGGAAGCAATAGTTAGAACTGGATGTGCAACAACAGACTGCTTCCAAACAGGAAAAGGAGTACGTCAAGGCTGTATATTGTCACCCTGTTTATTTAACTTATATGCAGAGGACATCATGAGAAATGCTGGGCTGGATGAAACACAAGCTGGAATCAAGATTTCTGGGAGAAATATCAATAACCTCAGATATGCTCAGAGGTTAAAGCATCTGCTTGCAATGCGGGAGACCTAGGTTTGATCCCTGGGTCAGGAAGATCCCCTGGAGAAGGAAATGGCAACCCACTCCGGTATTCTTGCCTGGAGAATCCCATGGACGGAGAAGCCTGGTGGGCTACAGTCCACGGGGTCGCAAAGAGTCGGACACGACTAAGCGACTTCACCCTCACCCCCTCAGATATGCAGATGACACCACTCTTAAGGCAGAAAGTGAGGAAGAACTAAAGAGCCTCTTGATGAAAGTGAAAGAGGAGAGTTAAAAAGTTGGCTTAAAGCTCAACATTCAGAAAACCAAGATCATGGCATTTGGTCCCACCATTTCATGGCAAATGATGGGCAAACAGTGGAAACAATGTCAGACTTTATTTTGGGGGCTCCAAAATCACTGCAAATGATGACTGCAGCCATGAAATTAAAAGATGCTTACAACTTGAAAGAAAAGCTATGACCAACCTAGACAGCTTATTAAACAGCAGAGACATTACTTTTCCAACAAAGGTCCATCTAGTCAAGCTGTTTTTTCTAGTAGTCATGTATGGATATGAGAGTTGGAGTAAAAAGAAAGCTGAGCACTGAAGAATTGATGCTTTTGAACTATGGTGTTGGAGAAGACTCTTGAGAGTCCCTTGGACTGCAAGGAGATCCAACCAGTCCATCTTAAAGGAGATCAGTCCTGGGTATTCATTGGAAGGACTGATGTTGAAGCTGAAACTCCAATACTTTAGCCATCTGACGGGAAGAACTGACTCATTTGAAAAGACCCCGATGCTGGGAAAGATTGAAAGGAGAAGGGGACGACAGAAAATAAGATGGCTGGATGGCATCACCGACTCTATGGGCATGAGTTTGAGTAAACTCTGGGTTTGGTGATGGACAGGGAGACCTGGTGTGCTTTAGTCCATGGGGTTGCAAAGAGAGGAACATGACTAAGCTACTTAACTGAACTGAAGGGTGCTAGACCTTAATTAAATAATTTCAAATGTATGTAAAATTGACACTGTGATTGTGATGTTAAAGAGGGATGCGATTTTAAGAGTGCAAGGCTTCTGTGGTGGCTCAGATGGTAAAGCGTCTGCCTACAATGCAGAAGACCTGGATTTGATCCCTAGGTCGGGAAGATCCTCTGGAGAAGGAAATGGCAACCCACTCCAGTATTCTTGCCTGGAAAATCCCATAGATGGCGGGGTGTGGTAGGCTACAGTCCATGTGGTCACAAAGAGTCAGACATGACTGAGAGACTTCAGTCTCACATATTAGAAAAAGCTTCCATAAATGAGTGTCAATTTAGCTACTACTAAATTAAAGAAGCAGGGAAAGAAAGAGCATATTAGACAGAGGAACTTGGATGTGCACAGGCCAAGCTTAGGAAGGAAATTTAAAAGGTAAAGGAGGCTATGTGGCTGGACATTTCACACAAGAGGAAATATGATATGAAATACAACTAGAGATGTAGATAGTAACCAGACCACACAGACTGAAATAGGTCATTTTGGAATATTTAATTTTGCAGTGTTAAGCACTTTATCTCTTTAACATTGCTCTTAAGGTAAATATTTTGTTTCAAATGATAAGGGCAGTGAAGGCATGAACTCAAAGTGTTGGAGATTCCCTGGAGAAATCTGGCAGTAAACAAAAGGAGCTAGGGCAGTAGCTGAAAGGTACCGACTGTGTAATGAGAAGTATTTTCAATTGGCAGAGACATCTGAGTACATCCAAACCAATGGGACTTGTGGCTAAAGACACTGAAATAAAAGCATTTTTATTTTATTGCCTACTTTCACCCATACCAAAAGCAAGAACAAAATCATAAAAGCAATACCAGTAGAGAACAATCCTATCTTTAATAAAACATGTACACTGGAGCAATATTTTGTTATTCATCAATGTGTTTTTCATTACTGGCATTCTGATTTGCTTCCACCCTGTCTCCCCATTTTAGGAAACAGTTATGTGAGTCCAGAAATATCAACTTAAAGCAACAGAAGTTGAATAGTTTAATAACAGAGAAAGAGGTGTTAAATTCCTGGCTTTTGGCCTCAAAAATTGTCTTCAGAAAGTCACTGTAAAGATATCATTTGAAAGACTGATTTTTCAAACTTTTTTTTTTTTGCTACAAAATATTTTGAAATATGTTTAGTTCAGTTCAGTTGCTCAGTCCTGTCCGACTCTTTGCGACCTCATGGACTGCAGCACGCCAGGCCTCCCTGTCCATCACCAACTCCTGGAGTTTACTCGAACTCATGTCCATTGAGTTGGTAATGCCTTCCAACCATCTCATCCTCTGTCGTCCCCTTTTCCTCCTCCCTTCAATCTTTCCCAGCATCAGGGTCTTTTCAAATGAGTAAGCTCTTCCCATCAGATGGCTAAAGTATTGGAGTTTCAGCTTCAACATCAGTCCTTCCAGTGAACACCTAGGACTGATCTCCTTTAAGATGGACTGGTTGGATCTCCTTGCAGTCCAAGGGACTCTCGAGTCTTCTCCAATACTACAGTTCAAAAGCATCAATTATTCAGTGCTCAGCTTTCTTTACAGTCCAACTCTCACATCCATACATAACTACTGAACAAACCACAGCCTTGACTCGATGGATCTTTGAACAATGTAGGACCCAATATCTATAGAGTAAATACAGATGTGGGAAGAATGAATACCAATGTAGGTGCCAGTTTTTCCACCATGAACTAAGTAAAGATCCCATGAGAAGGAGAAGAGAAAGGCTTAGAGACTTGGGCTCTGGGAAGGAACTAGTTGCAGGGAGAGGATGTGATAGAAGAACTATCCAAATGCCTTGGGATGAATCTGAGAGTGGAGGAAACTCATAGGCAGTTTCCATTAGGATCCTAATGTCACAAGATTTTAGATGTTCCTTTGTACTAGCAGAGTTCTGATATGCAATAGGATAAGTTATACATGTAGAAGCCTCTGGAGGTATAAGAGAGGCATCCCTTCCAAGAATCACGTGTCACTGGGGTATTATGAGAAAGAGGTCACATTTTCTCTTACTTTGAGAAAGGCAAAGTTTGAAGAGAAACTTCCAGCAAGTGTGAAGGGTAACAATTCTTCCAAAATTGGCTTGATATTTAGGTTTCAGCTTGATTGTTAGGTTTTAGCAGATATTAATGTAGAACAAATTTGGAAAACTCAGCAGTGGCCACAGGATTGGAAAAGGTCAGTTTTCATCCCAATCCCAAAGAAAGGCAATGCCAAAGAATGCTCAAACTACCGCACAATTGCACTCATCTCACATGCTAGTAAAGTAATGCTCAAAATTCTCCAAGCCAGGCTTCAGCAATATGTGAACCGTGAACTTCCTGATGTTCAAGCTGGTTTTAGAAAAGGCAGAGTAACCAGAGATCAAATTGCCAACATCCACTGGATCATGGAAAAAGCAAGAGAGTTCCAGAAAAACATCTACTTCTGCTTTATTGACTATGCCAAAGCCTTTGACTGTGTGGATCACAAACAAACTGGAAAATTCCGAAAGAGATGGGAATACCAGACCACCTGATCTGCCTCTTGAAAATTTGTGTGCAGGTCAGGAAGCAACAGTTAGAACTGGACATGGAACAACAGACTGATTCCAAATAGGAAAAGGAGTACGTCAAGGCTGTATATTGTCACCCTGCTTATTTAACTTATATGCAGAGTACATCATGAGAAACGCTGGACTGGAAGAAATACAAGTTGGAATCAAGATTGCTAGGAGAAATATCAATAACCTCAGATATGCAGATGACACCACCCTTATGGCAGAAAGTGAAGAGGGGCTAAAAAGCCTCTTGATGAAAGTGAAAGTGGAGAGTGAAAAGGTTGGCTTAAAGCTCAACATTCAGAAAACGAAGATCATGGCATCTGGTCCCATCACTTCATGGGAAATAGACGGGGAAACAGTGGAAACAGTGTCAGACTTTGTTTTTCTGGGCTCCAAAATCACTGCAGATGGTGACTGCAGTCATGAAATTAAAAGACGCTTACTCCTTGGAAGGAAAGTTATGACCAACCTAGATAGCATATTCAAAAGCAAAGACATTACTTTGCCAACAAAGTTTCGCCTAGTCAAGGCTATGGTCTTTCCTGTGGTCATGTATGGATGTGAGAGCTGGACTGTGAAGAAGGCTGAGCGCCGAAGAATTGATGCTTTTGAACTGTGGTGTTGGAGAAGACTCTTGAGAGTCCCTTGGACTGCAAGAAGATCCAACCAGTCCATTCTGAAGGAGATCAGCCCTGGGATTTCTTTGGAAGGAATGATGCTAAAGCTGAAACTCCAGTACTTTGGCCACCTCATGCGAAGTGTTGACTCATTGGAGAAGACTCTGATGCTGGGAGGGATTGGGGGCAGGAGAAGGGGACGACAGAGGATGAGATGGCTGGATGGCATCACTGACTTGATGGGTGTGAGTCTGAGTGACCTCCGGGAGTTGGTGATGGACAGGGAGGCCTGACGTGCTGCGGTTCATGGGGTTGCAAAGAATGGGACACGACTGAGCGACTGATCGGATCGGATCTGATCTGATGATTAAGACAAATAATTAGACTCTTCAGATGTTCAAGGCACTGATGGGATTATTCATCTCAAGGGACACTAGGATGAGTAGATGTTAAATCTTGTGGTTTTACCTTTATAAGATTCAGAGTGGATACATAAATCTTAGGGTGGATCAGATGGTAAATAATCTGCCTGCAATGCAGGAGACCCGGATTCAATTCCTGGGATGGGATGATCCCCTGGAAAAGGGAATGGCTATTACTCCACTATTGTTGCCTGAAGAAATCCATGGACAGAGGAGCCTAGTGGGCTACAGTCCATAGGGTTGCAAAAAGTCAGATACAACCGAGCAACTAATTCTTTTATTTTCACATAAGCCAGGAGGAATTTAAATGATAAGAAGGAAATCAGTGAAAAACATTGGTTGAAACCCAAAATGATGCATATACCTAAAGTAAGTAGATTAATTTTTAGAGCCAAAATTGGGCTTTAAATACACATTGCTATATAAAAATTAAGCTGTTCTTTTTGTACATCTGAATTTTTTTCTTTTAAAAGATGTGCTCACTCCATCAGGAATCAGCTATAATCCAAGATTAGAAACCACAAGTGTATCTCATGATCCAAAATGATAGAAAACACTGAAATCTGATTCTTAGTTTTTCAAGACTTGGGTATTAACAAAATTAATGAAGGTTGCTGTCACAGATGGGATAAAGAGCAAGGGGATCTTGGCTAATTTGTGAGCCAAAAGTGAAACCAGAGATGTGGAAAATCAAGTGATGTCATTGAAATGTGGTGAGGTAGAGTTGACTGTACTCTTGCTTGGAAAATCCCATGGACGGAGGAGTCTGGTAGGCTGCAGGCCATGGGGTCGCGAAGAGTCGGACACGACTGAGCGACTTCACTTTCACTTTTCACTTTCATGCATTGGAGAAGGAAATGACAACCCATTCCAGTGTTCTTGCCTGGAGAATCCCAGGAATGAGGGAGTCTGGGGGGCTGCCATCTATGGGGTCGCACAGAGTCGGACACGACTGAAGCGACTTAGCAGCAGAGTTGACTGTAAGCAAGTTGATGGGAAAGAACTGATAGTGGTCCTTCACAACAATTCTTTCAAGATGATGATTATAAAAATGAGAAAGATTTTTAGACGAGGAGTAGTCTAGAAGAGGGCAGCAATATATTTTCAAAGAAAATCAATAAAAATGGAAGTAGGAATAGTAATATATATAGAGAGAGGTGAATGATAGAAACTGATGGATTAATAAAATAAAAATGAAACATACATATTTTAAAATAATCTTTGTGCAAATTTTAATTAATCTGTGGTAGCTATAGTACTCTTGCCTGGAAAATCCCACGGATAGAGGAGCCTGGTAGGCTGCAGTCCATGGGGTCACTAAGAGTCAGACATGACTGAGCGACTTCACTTTCTCTTTTCACTTTCATGCATTGGAGAAGGAAATGGCAACCCACTCCAGTGTTCTTGCCTGGAGAATCCCAGGGACGTGGAGGCCTGGTGGGCTGCCGTCTATGGGGTCGCACAGAGTCAGACACGACTGAAGTGACTTAGCATAGCATAGCGTAGCTATTAATAATTTATCTAGGTTAGTTCCTTCACTAAATATTTGTTGACATGAGTGCTAGTCATATGAGCAAATTATAAAATAGTTCTTCCTTAGCCATTTTGTTCTGTCAGTAACAGAGAGGTGTATTTAAACCTCTGACTATAACTGGATCTATTTTTATTGTTAGTCCTGTGAACTTCTGTTCACATAATTTCTTTTAGGCTATAATATGCACAAAAATATTTTTTTCTTCCCAAACTGCACTGTGATTCTCATCAAATTTACTATCATATGCCAGGATGTAGCTTTCTGTTAATCCTGATTCAAGTGTGTTTCATTTTTTGAATCTGGAGCTTGATAACTTCTATCACTTTGAAAAATACCTAGCCATCATCTAGTCATCATTTCTTTAAATAATTTCTGTATTTCTCTTTCCCTTTTATTTTTTTGAGATTTTATTTTTATGTAATTTTCTTTCTTTACTCTCTTCCTGTGTTTCTTACTTTCTGTTTTGTAATTTCCCCTTCTATTTCTTTGTGTTTCATTCTGGACATTTTCTTTCTTTGAATATTGTTTACTAATTTTTTCTTCAGCTTTGTTTAATCAGTTATTAAGTGCATCCATTAAGGTTTTGATTCATTATATTTTTCACTTCTATGATTTCTGTGTTTCATTTTCATGATTTCCACTTTTCTGCTAAAATTTCCAATGTTATTTATCTCCTCGAATATGTCAGGATTAGCTAAATACTATATTTGATAACTCTGTTCTCTATAGCTGTTTTAACATTTTGTATTTCTCTCTTTTTTAGAGAGAAAGAATTTGAGATCAAAGATAATGACTTAAAGCTGAGATACGTCCTGCAAGTATCTTTTTTTCCCCCTTCAGCTCATTTTATTCACATCTAAAGCAGGAGGCTTTATTACTCTACCTTACAATCTCTGAACTCACCAAACTCCCAAACACTCACCTGGAATTCCAAGACGTTTTAAAGGTAAATTAGCTCCAAATGCTAGTCACATCTCTGATTTTCTGTTGCTTTGGGTATTGGTCCTGTTATTTTCTTCTGCCTTTTTAGTTCTCCAAGTATATTATTTTTAAACATTAAGTTTTCCAGTTGCCTTTAGTAAGGTAGTTGTTACTAATGAATCTAGTTAGCCAACACAAGAAGCAGTAGAACTACACTCTTTTGCTGAATTTTAAAGATGCATATAGATGTTAGTCATCTGTTAAATTTTGAGAAGTTTTTAAGGCAAAAATCCTGACTTATTCGTTGTTATTCCCAGCATTGTTACATAGAAAATAATCAATAAACATTTCAGTTTAAATATTAGTTGTTCTCTTAATTTTGAGTAACTTCATTTAATAAAAACTTGAATTTTTTAATATACACCGACTTTTCTGATTCTTACCTTTCCACTTGTAACCATATGTGATGATTTGTACTACTTTGACTTCCATCTACTCCCTCTGAAATTTTCCTGCAATTACATCACCAATTGCTAATCAAATTTACCTTAGATTTCAGGGTTTTGCTTCCAGCTACCCCTATTCTCATTCTGCAAGGGATGCCAATTTCTTCTCCCCTTCCTATTTCATACAATTTAAAAAATACAATAACTGCACTAAGATGAACTTGAGTTAGAGAGAACTGTTGATTTCTATACTATTCCTAAATTTAGATTCTAATATAACTTAATTGAAAAATTTCTAATATAAACTATTTATCTTATAGTTTAGGTTTTACTGCTTAGAATCTAAGCACTCTGATTGCTTAGACATCTAAAGTTTAATTTGCTTTCTTAAAACCATTTTTTATTTTCAATTTGCAGGCCATGTCTGAGATTCTGTGACTTTAGGATGGGTTATAACTTGAAATGACAGGCAACACAGTATGACTTAACATTTCAGAAATAAGGACTTGTTATTACTGTAGTTTTTTAACTCACATGCCCTATGAAACTTGTTAATGAGAAAGTTAATTGTTTTACTGCTTGTATCCCTGGGGTCTGTGGTCTTTTTCACATTGTGAGAAAGCTTGTTTTAAAAATCAAAAGTAAAAAACCATTGCAGATATGTTTCAGTGAAAAACATATCAATCTGAGTTGAATGTTGTTTTAACTGTAAATACCATAATAAGATAAAAACATATAATGTTAACTAGAAAAGGCAAAGAATTGATAAATATATTGGATTATGACAGGAGTCACTGAAAGTTTAGAAAAAAGAAACAATTTGCACCTTTGAATAAATACCTACCATATGGTAATTTACTAGCGGGATAACCTTTTGAGTCATGATTTATTTTTATCTATACCTTCCTTTATGCCAATATTTTCCAGAAACATTTTAGAAATCCCTCATTATTCAGCATGATTATAATAATCAAAGTCAGCAGTAGGAATCTGTTATTGTATTATGTGTAGGACATTTGACTAAGTGCAAAGAACAATCTTTTAAAATGTTCTGGAATAATTAGTCCACCCTACTTAACATTTTACCTTTCATTGGCTCAAATGAAAATAAGAAAATAGAAATGTACCTAATGGGGTAATTTCAAGTTCTTGGAATACATTCAGCAATTATCTCTGTGCAGTAGGTTAATATGGTCTATTTTCCAAGTTAGCACCTAAAGTGGATTAAAATGAGCAATGAAAATACTGCATATTTAAGCCCAAATTAATTATCTGGTACTTTTTACTGAAAAAGGAAAGTACAGATACTAATTGTGTATCAACTTAGAAATGTGCTTACTTATGAAATATGTAATTTCCTTCTGGGGTACCTAAATTGGTAAGTACTGTTTGTATAAACTCAAAATGGAAAGAAAAGGTTATTTAAACATTACTTTATTAGTTAAGAACTAAGTAAGTTCCTTACTGAACTTTAGAATTCTCCACTGTTAGGTGAATAATCTGAACCTCAAGTAAGAAAGTATTCATTAAATTTACCTAGGATAAGTAAATGATGTACATTTTTCTTTACAGTTTAGAAAGCAATAAAGTGTCTATGGACTACTGTAAAACTTATTCATCTGAACAAATACAGTCTGCAGTTGACTAGATCAATAGAGTGACAAACCAAATCATGGATAACCAAAGCAGAATTATCTGTAAAATAGTTCTTTTATTTACAAAAATTTGTTCCCTAACCATTGCCTTTGGGAGATTTTGATTTACATATCCAGAGAAGAAGCTCTACAGAGTCTAGTAGATATTTCGTTTAAACAAAATAGGAAGGCAAATTTTCTTTCCTCTCACATAAGAGAGAAAAACCATCTTCCTTTCAGGCAATAGTGACCTATCACTTTACTGAGTTGGAGGTGCCTTTGTGATCATTATGTCTCAGCACACTTCTTTTTTTATAGTTAAATGCCTACACTGCACATTAGTGATTTAGTAACTGATAAATACCATTTCGAATACTGAGTCTGATAAAATAAAGAACTGTGCTCAACTGATAGAACATATTCTTAAATGTTATAATGAGTTTTAAAAAATCCAGAAGATACTTATCTCTTGTTATAATCTATATAAACACATATGACTTTTAAATAAGCAGTCACGGAAATTAAAAAAAAAAGCAGTGGGAGAAAGAATGGTATATATCAGAGAATTAAAAAGAAGCACAAAATGGCCTTCTTTTTAGAAAGATGTTAATTAATAGTCTCTTTTATATTTATCCTTAATCTGTTTACCCCTGGTGAGAGAAAAGAATCAGTTTAGTTGACTCACTCAATTGTGTCCGACTCTTTGGGACCCCATGAGTCACAGCACGCCAGGCCTCCCTGTCCATCACCAACTCCCAGAGGTCACTCAGACTCACGTCCCTCGAGTCAGTGATGCCATCCAGCCATCTCATCCTCTGTCAACCTCTTCTCCTCCTGCCCCCAATCCCTCCCAGCATCAGAGTCTTTTCTAATGAGTCAACTCTTCACGTGAGGTGGCCAAACTACTGGAGTTTCAGCTTTAGCATCATTCCTTCCAAAGAAATCCCAGGGCTGATCTCCTTCAGAATGGACTGCTCGGATCTCCTTGCAGTCCAAGGGACTCTCAAGAGTCTTCTCCAACACCACAGTTCAAAAGCATCAATTCTTCCGTGCTCAGCCTTCTTCACAGTCCAACTCTCACATCCATACATGACCACAGGAAAGACCATAGCCTTGACTAGATGGACCTTTATTGGCAAAGTAATGTCTGTGCTTTTGAATATGCTATCTAGACTGGTCATAACTTTTCTTCCAAGGAGTAAGTGTCTTTTAATTTCATGGCTACAATCACCATCTACAGTCATTTTGGAGCCCAGAAAAACAAAGTCTGACACTGTTTCCACTGTTTCCCCATCTATTTCCCATGAAGTGATGGGACTGGATGCCATGATCTTCGTTTTCTGAATGTTGAGCTTTAAGCCAACTTTTCACTCTCCTCTTTCACTTTCATCAACAGGCTTTTTAGTTCTTCTTCACTTTCTGCCATAAGGGTGGTGTCATCTGCATATCTGAGGTTATTGATATTTCTCCCGGCAATCTTGATTCCAGTCTGTGCTTCTTCCAGTCCAGCATTTCTCATGATGTACTCTGCATAGAAGTTAAATAAGTAGGGTGACAATATACAGCATTCATGTACTCCTTTTCCTATTTGGAACCAGTCTTTTGTTCTATGTCCAGTTCTAACTGTTGCTTCCTGACCTGCATACAGATTTCTCAAGAGGCAGGCCAGGTGGTCTGGTATTCCCATCTCTTTCAGAATTTTCCAGTTGATTGTGATCCACATAGTCAAAGGCTTTGGCATAGTCAATAAAGCAGAAATAGATGTTTTTCTGGAACTCTCTTGCTTTTTCAATGATCCAGTGGATGTTGGCAATTTGATCTCTGGTTCCTCTGCCTTTCCTGAAACCAGCTTGAACATCTGGGAGTTCATGGTTCATGTATTGCTAAAGCCTGGCTTGGAGAATTTTGAGCATTACTTTACTAGTGTGTGAGATGAGTGCAATTGTGCGGTAGTTTGAGCATTCTTTGGCATTGCCTTTCTTTGGGATTGCAATGAAAACTGACCTTTTCCAATCCTGTGGCCACTGCTGAGTTTTCCAAATTTGCTGGCATATTGAGTGCAGCACTTTCTGGATGGATTTGAAATAACTCCACTGGAATTCCATTACCTCCACTAGCTTTGTTCATAGTGATGCTTCCTAAAACCCACTTGACTTCACATTCCAGGATTTCTGGCTCTAGGTGAGTGATCATACCATCGTGATTCAGACTTAAATTGAAGAAAGTAGGGAAAACCACTAGACCATTCAGGTATGATCTAAATCAAATCCCTTATGATTATACAGTGGAAGTAAGAAATAGATTTATGGGCCTAGATCTGATAAAGTGCCTGATGAACTATGGACTGAGGTTCGTGACATTGTACAGGGGACAGGGATCAAGACCATCACCATGGAAAAGAAATGCAAAAAAGCAAAAGGTCTGGGGAGGCCTTACAAATAGCTGTGAATAGAAGAGAAGAAAAAGCAAAGGAGAAAAGGAAAGATGTAAGCATCTGTATGCAGAGTCCAAAGAAGAGCAAGAAATAAGAAAGCCTTCCTCAGCGATCAATGCAAAGAAAAAAAAAAAACAAAACAGAATGGGAAAGACTAGAGATCTTTTCAAGAAAATTAGAGATACAAAGGGAACATTTCATGCAAAGATGGGCTCGATAAAGGACAGAAATGGTGTGGACGTAACAGAAGCAGAAGATATTAAGAAAAGGTGGCAAGAATACTCAGAAGAACTGTACAAAAAAGATCTTCATGACCCAGATAATCATGATGGTGTAATCACTCACCTAGAGAAAGAAATACCTCATAGATATTACAATAAACAGAGGCCTGAAATGCAGAGATTTGCCAGCTGAGATAGTGCATCACTGTGCCCAGAAATTGATGTTGGTATAACTTGAGGAAGATCCAAAAATCAGGCCAGAGGTGGCACAATTATATTAAAACCAAGTGAAAGGGCTCCTTACACTCACAAGTGGTGAAGAGATGCCTGTCTCTTCCCCTGACATATCTCCTCTAACTCAATTATGCACTAAGGAGTGGGTGAATAGAATGGACATAGTGAAGGGAGGAATGCACACAATATTGTGTTTGAAGTAGAAAGAGAGTTTCAAAGTATCTAGAAATCTATATAGCATTTACTCTGAGATAATATTCAACTGGTAAAAAAACCTCAAAATATCATTAAGTGTGGGAGAATAAAGGTAGATTCTATTTTATTTGGACTATCTTTTATCATACAAGATAAAAACTATCAAAGAAAAAAGTTAGTCGAAACAAGAATACCAAGTGAATCTTAACTTTAAAAAGAAATTAACTAGTTAAATAGTGTTCCATTTAAATAGTTATAATTTTATAATGTGTTTTTATACTTTAAATAGTTAATAACATATCCATCAAAAGGGGTACAGAAATAATCATTATAAATATTATATCAAGTATACTCATACATCTATATTCTCTATATGTGTATCATTACTTCTCCGAATACTATTTGACTAAATCCATTACACTCAAGCAATCAGTTCATTTTTCTTCTAGCCTTCATTTAAATAAAATTAATAATACTCATGATTATGGAAATAGAATGTTGTGTTTTATTCACAGAATATTTACCCCCAATGGCATTTAACTCACATGGAGACCTGAATTCTATTTATAACTTTATCATTTATTTTGCAAATTAGTACATGTCTCTTCAAGCTAGATCTCATCCTTGTCCTTCCAATTAAAAAGTAGTACTAGATGACATCAGAATCTATTTCAAGTCATATGTATTCTGTTTATTTTCATGGTTCTCTAGCAATTGGATATAAATTTGATAAATAACTATTTCTAAATTACTAGTAGATTCATTCATCTTAAGTTAATGAGCATTATTTTCAGTTCAATTGCTAGATAACAGAGTTAAGCTTTCTTCTCTTCCTGAGGTTAGATTTTCAGTATTACCCTAAAGGGAGTGGAATATGTATGGTGTTCATTTGACAATAGTTCCTAAACTAATCTCTCACTGCTTTGTTATAATACTTTTAGCTTTTTTTCCCAACCAGACTTTGATCAAACTGAAATGCACTTCATCTATCTCTGTCTGTCAAAATTCTCAGCATCTTTTAAAAAGATATTATCACCTTTTCCATAAAATTTTTTCTAACCACTTACGTCAGAAGTAAAATCTCTTTTACTTATTGTATTTTGTATCATTCTTTCCCTATTTTAATCAGTCATTCATTTATTCAAGTATTATTGCATGAGTCAAGCCCGTGATAAGTGTAAGGCATACAATAATAAGCAAAAAAGAGAAGTCTCAATCCTCATGAGCTTACATTCCATTATGACTATTATGAAGAAATAATGCTCAATTATAAAAACTAGCTAGTACTCTGAAAAAATTCACTGATGCTGTTATCTTGCCATAACAAGGGAATCTGGTTTAGCATTGGATGTATCAGTGGGAGATCCTGTAAGAATGTGATGTTGGAATTGAAGTCTGAGAATAAGATTTAACCACATGAAGTTATGTGTATGGAGAAGGCAATGGCACCCCACTCCAGTACTCTTGCCTGGAAAATCCCATGGACAGAGGAGCCTGGTAGGCTGCAGTTCATGCTGTCCGAAGAGTCAGACAGGACTGAGAGACTTCACTTTCACTTTTCATTTTCATGAATTCAAAAAGGAAATGGCAACCCACTCCAGTGTTCTTGCCTGGAGAATCCCAGGAATGGGGGAGCCTGGTGGGCTGCTGTCTATGGGGTCGCACAGAGTTGAACACGACTGAAACAACTTAGCAGCAGCAGCAGCAGTTATGTGTATCTGTACTGTGTGTATGGGGAGTGGTGGGGGCTGATGGCAAAGGGGGATATAGACAGAATGGATCAATTTCCTGCTTGGTAACCAGTGTTGGAAAGCAATATAACACAGTTTAGAAATCTGCAGAATTTTGAAAAGCATGAATGAAAAAGTTGTGAGAGAAGCCTGTAATAGGTAGCCAGTTAAGTAATCTTTTAGAAAATTACAGATCTTTTTTAGCATTTTGATTTATACTCTATGAGCTCTGCATTGACTTTCAAACAGATCAAATGCATGTGTCTAGAAGAGAGTTTTGGACTGATGTGCACATTAGGAAGTTGTTGGCTGATGGATGACAAATGAACCTGTATGTGTTGATGAGATGCCTGTGGAGAGTGTCAGGGTGAGGAAAGGTGCAAATTCTGAGACTTCAGATTCTCCCAAAATAACCTTTTGTGAGTGTAAATGTATTATAGATACTTGAAGAAATATCTCATTATCTTCCCTTAAATTTTAAAATCACAGAATTAAAATAACAAAATGTACATAGGTTACATCTAAGCAATATTGGGTTCAAATTAAGACATTTTGTTTTCACCATGGGCCCCTGAGCAATTTGCTTAAATCCTATGATACTCTGCTTTCCCTTCCTTAAAAATGTAAACAATAATACTTCTACTATTGAAGGCTTAAGAATAAAATGATTCTCATATAGAACAAACAGAACAATGCACATCATATCTACTAGCACATATTGATTTTTTATTTTCCATTTTTAATAGCACATAATGCATAGCATGGGTCTTTAAAGCGATATGTAATAAATTGTGTTGAACAGACGAGACCCATAATATTACAGAACACAGAATGATGAAAAAAAAAAAGACCAAAGTAAATACACAATTACTCTAAAATTATAAAATTAGTGTATAGATTCGACTTTAATTTTAATTAATTATAAAACATAGACATCAGAGATCAGATCAGATCAGTCGCTCAGTCATGTCCGACTCTTTGTGACCTCATGAATCTCAGCACGCCAGGTCTCCCTGTCCATCACCAACTCCCAGAGGTCACTGAGACTCACATCCATCGAGTCAGTGATGCCATCCAGCCATCTCATCCTCTGTCGTCCTCTTCTCCTCTTGCCCTCAATCCCTCCCAGCATCAGAGTCTTCTCCAATGAGTCAACTCTTCACATGAGGTGGCCAAAGTACTGGAGTTTCAGCTTTAGCATCATTCCTTCCAAAGAAATCCCAGGGCTGATCTCCTTCAGAATGGACTGGTTGGATCTTCTTGCAGTCCAAGGGACTCTCAAGAGTCTTCTCCAACACCACAGTTCAAAAGCATCAATTCTTTGGTGCTCAGCCTTCTTCACAGTCCAACTCTCACATCCATACATGACCATGGAAAGACCATAGCCTTGACTAGGAGAACCTTTGTTGACAAAGTAATGTCTCTGCTTTTGAATATGTGATCTAGGTTGGTCATAACTTTCCTTCCAAGGAGTAAGCGTCTTTTAATTTCATGGCTGCAGTCACCATCTACAGTGATTTTGGAGCCCAGAAAAAGAAAGTCTGACACTGTTTCCACTGTTTCCCCATCTATTTCCCATGAAGTGATGGGACTGGATGCCATGATCTTCGTTTTCTGAATGTTGAGCTTTAAGCCAACTTTTTCACTCTCCACTTTCACTTTCATCAAGAGGCTTTTTAGTTCCTCTTCACTTTCTGCCATAAGGGTGGTGTCATCTGCATATCTGAGGTTATTGATATTTCTCCCAGCAATCTTGTTTCCAACTTGTGTTTCTTCCAGTCCAGCGTTTCTCATGATGTACTCTGCATATAAGTTAAATAAACAAGGTGACAATATACAGCCTTGACATTCTCCTTTTCCTATTTGGAACCAGTCTGTTGTTCAATGTTCAGTTCTAACCGTTGCTTCCTGACCTGCATACAGATTTCTCAAGAGGCAGGTCAGGTGGTCTGGTATTCCCATCTCTTTCAGAATTTTCCACAGTTTATTGTGGAAAAGGCTTTGGCATGGTCAATAAAGCAGGAATAGATGCTTTTCTGGAACTCTCTTGCCTTTTCCATGATCCAGTGGATGTTGGCAATTTGATCTCTGGTTCCTCTGCCTTTTCTAAAACCAGCTTGAACATCAGGAAGTTCACGGTTCACATATTGCTGAGACATACAAACCCATTTTACAAGGTTGCAAACATACTAGATGCTGGCCTGTGACAAGGGCTTGAGAAGGGTTGAAGGGCAAAGGGAAAGAAAGGAAAGTGAGGCCAATGTGTTTTAATTGTAATTATAATGTGTTGAATTTAAATTATAATTTTATTATGAACACAACTTGATCCAGTCAACTGAACTGGTCTAGGTTTACACACAAACCCTGATTCCTTGAGGCCTTGGGCTCAAGTTCCTCATTCTTGCTGAGTTAGGAACTGTTAAGGTTTTGAGATTTTACCCCGTTTGCAACCTAGTAAGTAAGCCTGCTACAGATTCACATGCACATATTGACCAAAAAAATAGCAACACCTGGGTCGGAGACACAGACAACGTTTTACAGCAAAAGGCAGCAGCCAGAGTAATAGTCACATCCCTTCCTCATGCCGTCCTCATTCCCACAGGGCAATTCGAGGAGGCCAGGTGTTTAGCTGCACTTGCAGGGCCCTGTGGTATCACAGGAAAGGAAACTCATGGTTAGGAGCCGGAAGCTTTCATATGTGCGGGCTCACCTGCCCGTCCTCTCTCCAGGGAAATCGATTATCCTTTGCCTTTGAATATAACGAAGTTTCCGAGGTGGGGCAGGTGGTTTGTTTTCCTGATATTCTGGGGTCTCTATCTTTAGGGAGAGACTAGCTTCCAAGGCATGATTGTTTTTCAAATGTGCTTTAACTCCAAAGGCTCAAACCAGGCAAGAGAGAGAGAAATCCATGGAGAATTGTCTCCCAACAGTTCTTTGGTGGAAGTGATCTCAAATATCAGCCGTGCTCTTCTTATGGTTAGAAAATTGTGGCTGCCACCACAGTCACTTTTTTTCTCCCAGCTTGTCCGTTTTATCTGCCTTCCCAAAGTAGGTGGGTGGCACTGCTGGGCCTTTGCACCCACCGCTGTGGGTTTATGGCAGCTGCAGACTCTGCACCTGTTGGATACACACAGCTCTGGTCAAATTAGCCATTATAAAACTCAGAAATGCAGCAAACTTAGGCTCAATGAGAGACTTAAAAGAGAAATAGTCAGCAGATGAATTTTTGGCCTTTCCGTTTCATGAATGAACTCTTTCTGGAGGCTGGAGTTCTCTGGCATCCTTTCAGGAGACACCCTCATTGACTAAATAGCCAGATGTATCTCTGAGTAAAGCAATGTCCAAATACAAAACTCAGTTCAGTTGCTCAGTCATGTCCGACTCTTTGTGACCCCAAGAACCGCAGCACGCCAGGCCTCCCTGTCCATCACAAGCTCCCGGAGTCTACCCAAACCCATGTCCATTGAGTCAGTGATGCCATCCAACCATCTTATCTTCCGTTTTCCCCTTCTCCTCCTGACGTCAATCTTTCCATCATCAGGGTCTTTTCAAATGAGTCAGTTCTTCACATCAAGCAGTCAAAGTATTGGAGTTTCAGCTTCAACATCAGTCCTTCCAATGAATATTCAGGACTGATCTCCTTTAGGATGCACTGGTTGGATCTCCTTGCAGTCCAAGGGACTTATAAGAGCCTTCTCCAACACCACAGTTCAAAAGCATCAATTCTTCAGCGTTCAGCTTTCTTTATCATCCAACTCTCACATCCATACATGACTACTGGAAAAACCATAGCCTAGACTAGACGAATCTTTGTTGGCAAAGTAATGTCTCTGCTTTTCAATATAATGTCTAGGTTGGTCGTAACTTTTCTTCCAAGGAGCAAGTGCCTTTTAATTTCGTGGCTGCAATCACCATCTGCAGTGATTTTGGAGCCCAGAAAAATAAAGTCTGTCACTGTATCCATTGTTTCCCCATCTATTTGCCATTAAGTGATGGGACCAGAAGTTTTCTGAATGTTGAATTTTAAGCCAACTTTTTCACTCTCCTCTTTCACCTTCATCAAGAGGCTCTTTAGTTCTACTTTACTTTCTGCCATAACATAGGTGTGGGCATGCTTATGTTTCAATATTAGTAATATGTGTATTTGCATGTATATAAATGTTTACCACCAGATGCTTAGCACTGAAATAAGATTGATAATATTTTCTCAAGTCACAGATGGAAAAGCTCTATATAGTCAGCAAAAACAAGACCAGGTGTTGACTGTGGCTGAGAACATGAATTCTTTATTGGAAAAGTCAGACTTAAATTGAAGAAAGTAGGGGAAACCACTAGACCATTCAGGTATAATCTAAATCAAATCCCAGTGGAAGTGAGAAATAGATTCAAGGGATTAGATCTGATAGACAGAGTGCCTGAAGAACTATGGATGGAAGTTCATGTCATTGTACAGGAGGCAAGGATCAAGACTATACCCAAGAAAAAGAAATGAAAAAAATAGAAACTGGTTGTCTCAGGAGGCCTTACAAATAGCTGAGAAAAGAAGAGAGGTTAAAGGCAAAGGAGAAAAGGCAAAATATACCCATTTGAATTCAGAGTTACAAAGAATAGCAAGGAGAGGTAAGAAAACCTTCCTCAGTGATCAATGCAAAGAAATAGAGGGAAAAAGTAGAATGGGAAAGACTAGAGAGCTCTTCAAGAAAATTAGAGTCCAAGGGAATATTTCATGCAAAGATAGCTGCAATAAAGGACAGAAATGGTATGCTATCAGAAGCAGAAGATATTAAGAAGAGGTGACAAAAATACACAGAAGAACTATTCAAAAAAGATCTTCATGATCAAAATCTCTTACCTAATGCCAGACATCCTGGAATACAAAGTCAAGTGGGCCTTAGGAACCACCACTACGAACAAAGCTAGTAGAGGTGTTGGAATTCTAGCTGAGCTATTATCCTAAACATGAGCTACTATCCTAAACAAATCTTAAAACATATGCAGTTAATGTGTTGCACTCAATATGCCAGCAAATTTAGAAAACTCAGCAATGGTCCCAGGACTGGAAAAGGCCGATTTTCATCCCAATCCCAAAGAAAGTCAAAGCCAAAGAATGCTCAAAGTACCACACAATTACACTCATCTCACAAGCTACCAAAGTAATACTCAAAATCTCCAAGCCAAGCTTCAACACTACGTGAACTGTGAACTCCTAGATGTTCAAGCTGGATTTAGAAAAGGCAGAGGAACTAGAGATCAAATTGCCAACATCTGCTGTATCATAGAAAAAGCAAGAGCGTTTCAGAAAACATCTATTTCTGCCTTATTGACTTTGCCAAATTCTTTGTGTGGATCACAACCAACTGTGGAAAATTCTTAAAGAGATGGGAATACCAGACCAACTTACCTGCCTCCTGAGAAATCTGTATTCAGGTCAGGAAGCAACAGTTAAAACCAGACTGCTTCCAAATTGGGAAAGGAATACATCAAGGCTATATATCGTCACCCTGCTTATTTAACTTATATGCCGAGTACATCATGTGAAATGCCAGACTGGATGAAGGACAAGCTGAATCATGTTTGCTGGGAGAAATATCAATAACCTCAGATACACAGATGACACCACCCTTATGGGAGAAAATGAAGAAGAACTTAATAGCCTCTCGATGAAAGTGAAAGGAGAGTGAAAATGTTGGCTTAAAACTCAACATTCAGAAAACTAAGATCATGGCATCTGGTCCCATCACTTCATGGCAAATAAAGGGGGAAACAATGGATACAGTGAGAGTCTATTTTTTGGGCTCCAAAATCACTGCAGATGGTGACTGCAACCATGAAATTAAAAGACGCTTGCTCCTTGAAAGAAAAGCTATAACCAACTTAGATAGCATATTAAAAGGCAGAAACGTTACTTTGCCAACTAAGGTCCGTCTAGTCAAAGCTGTGTTTTTTCCAGTAGTCATGTATTGATAGTTGGACTATAAAGAAAGCTAAGGGCTGAAGAATTTGTGCTTTTGAATCGTGGTGTTGGAGAAGACTCTTGAGAATCCCTTGGACTGCAAGGACAAATCAATTCTGAATATTCATCGGAAGGACTGATGCTGAAGCTGAATCTCCAATAGTTTGGCCACCTGATGTGAAGAACTGACTCATTTGAAAAAACCCTGGTTCTGGGAAAGATTGATGTCAGGAGGAGAAGGGAATGACAGAGGATGAGATGGCTGGATGGCATCACTGACTCAATGGACATGAGTCTGAACAATCTCTAGAGAGTTGGTGATGGACAGGGAAGCCTGGTGTGCTACAGTCCATGGGGTCACAAAGAGTCAGACATGACTGAGAGACTGAACTGAACTGAAATCGTTACAGTTGCACATATATAATTTGCTGTCATTTTTCAACTAATGTATTCTATATATTGCCATAATTATAATGGTAGTTAATATGCTTTGTATTCACTTTCATATGCTTTAGATTCAATTGTCTGTTAATGGGATATATTTAAAGTCAGACAATATGATATATTTTATTGTGTGTACTCTAAAAATAAGTACTAGATGACTGGAAAATACAGTTTGAACAGGGAAATAAATTACTGTGGAATGTCTCTGCCAAATTCAATGATCAATTAAAATAATAAAATCAACCCCAGTTGATTTTATTAATTCAACATAAGAATCCATGAAATAGTAGATATATCTAGGGGGAGGGTAGTCAAACTAACTATTTTTATGAGCTCAGAAAACGTGCTTTCTCTATTAGTGTCTACAGCAAACAAATCAATTATAAATTCTCAGGCCAAATATCAATTATTCTTGGACTTAGTGACAGATTTATGGGCAGTGGAATATTTTGAATAATGAAGACATGATTTCTCAGCCTTGAATATAAAATGTTTCACTTTGTCATGCAGTTTTTCTATCTCTCATCAAAGCAGTTGTCTTGAAAGTCTAGACAAAAAATGCATAAAATGACATGATTTTTTCCTTATATATGTGTGCTCAGTTGCTCAGTCCTGTCTGACCCTTTGTGACTCCATGGACTGTAGCCTGCCAGGCTTCTGTGTCCATTAAGGCAAAAATACTGGAGAGGGTTACCACTTCCTCCTGCAGGGTATCTTCCTGGCCCAGGGATCAAACCAGCATCAAACCAGCATTGGCTGGCAGATTCTTTATCACTGAATCATGTGGGAAGCATCTTATTTCTTATATATAAGAAGTTCTCCCTAAAGGAGAACTTCGGAGAAGGTGATGGCACCTCACTCCAGTACTCTTGCCTGGAAAAACCCCATGAACAGAGGAGCTTCGTAGGCTGCAGTCCATGGGGTCACTAAGAGTCTGACACGACTGAGCGACTTCACTTTCACTTTTCACTTTCATGCATTGGAGAAGGAAATGGCAACCCACTCAAGTGTTCTTGCCTGGAGAATCCCAGGGATCGGGGAAGCCTGGTGGGCTGCCGTCTATGGGTTCGCACAGAGTTGGACACGACTGAAGTGACTTAGCAGCAGCAGCAAAGGAGAACTTCCCAGGACAGCCATACCATCTTCATTAGACTCTTACGTGATCAAGAAACAGATTCTTATTTTAACTACAGATACTGGGGTTGTAGGCTCCAACCAGTTTTCTCATCCTGGAATAAGCAGGGAGTCTATAATATATAGAGAGACAAATGGTCAGATTAAAGAGTCATTGTCAAAGAAGTTTTAACTGGATATAGGACAACTCATCTGATGGAATCCACAGAAGTGAAGAAGAAAAAAAACTCAGCTCCTACTTATGAAATATCAGCAGAATAACAGATTCTGACAGACTCAGGATATTTATTAAAGTAGCTTGTTTGAAGAGTATGTCATTCTCTGTCACCTAATATGGAATAAGTTTGAGAGAATCAGAAATTTTTAGCTTTGTTGGTGACAACAAATGATCTATGCAGCCTGATTTATTAGCATGAAATAGCAAATTTATTTAATTATGATATGTATAATAAAAATACAACTCAGATGGTAAATAAACTGCCTGCAATGAGGGAGATCTTGGTTTTATTCCTGGTCAGGAAGATTCCCTGGAGAAGGAAATGGCAACCAACCCACTCCAGTATACTTGCCTGGGAAATCCCATGGACAGAGGAGCCTGACAGACTATAGCCCATGGTGTCACAAAGAGATAGACATGGCTGAACTGCCAACACCCACACATGTAGAGAAAAAGCAGAAAGGTATAACACAAGAAGATGAGCCCCTTTAACTGGGAAGGTATCCAATATGCTCCTGGGGAAGAGCAGAGAAATAGCACCAGAAAGAATGAAGAGGCCGGGCCAAAGTAGAAACAATGCTCAGTTGTGGATGTCTCTGGTAGTGAAAGTAAAATCTGATGCTGTAAAGAACAATATTGCATAGGAACTTGGAATGTTAAGTCCATGAATCAAGGTAAACTGTATGTGGTCAAGCAGAAGATGGCAAGAGTGAACATCAACATTTTAGGAATCGTTGAACTAAATTGGACCGGAATGGGTGGCTTTAATTCATATGAATATTATATCTACTACTGTGGGCAAGAATCTCTTGGAAGAAATGGAGTAGCCCTCATAAGTCAACAAGAGTCCAAAATGCAGTACTTAGGTACAATCTCAAGAACAACAGGATGATCTCTACAAACCATTCAACATCACAGTAATCCAAGTCTATGCCCCAATCACTAATGCTGAAGAAGTTGAAATTGAATGATTCTATGAAGACCTACAAGATCTTCTAGAACTAACACCAGAAAAAGATGTCTTTTCATCATAGGGGATTGGTATGCAAAAATAGAAAGTCAAGAGATAACTGCAGTAACAGGCAAGTTTGCCGTGAAGTATAAATGAAGAAGGGCAAAGGCTAACAGAGTTAAAAAAGTGGACACAATGGCAACATTTGTATTCCTGGATTCCAAAACCACTGCACCCAATGACTGCAGCCATGAAATTAAAAGACGCTTGCAAGGAAAGCTATGTCAGCATAGCTTTTATGCTGACATAGCTTTCCTTTGTAAGAAAAGTTATGCCAAATCTAGAAAGGGCATTAAAAAACAGAGACATCACTTTGGTGACAAAGGTCTGTATAGTCAAAGCTATGTTTTTTCCAGTACTCATATACAGATGTGAGATTTGGACCATAAAGAAGATTAAGCTCCAAAGAACTGATGCTTTGAAACTCTGGAGTTGGATAAGACTCTTGAGAGTCCCTTAGATAGCAAGGAGATCAAACCAGTCAGTCCTAAAGGAAATCAACACTGAATATTCACTCGAAGGCTGGTGCTAAAGCTGAAGCTCCAATATTTTGGCCACATGACGCAATGAATTGACTCACTGGAAAAAACCAATGTTGGGAAACACTGAAGGCAGAAGTTGAAGAGAGCAGCAGAGGATGAGATAGTTAGATGGCATCACAGACTTAATGAACATGAGTTTGAACAAACTCTGGGAAATGATGAAGGACAGGGAAGCTTGGAGTGCTTCAGTCCATGCGGTGGCAGAGTCAGACAACCCTTAGTGACAACAACAATGTAGAGAATATATAATTTCTATTTCTAAATTATAATGCACATGCCATAGAATTATTGGAAGGGAATTTAGACTAATTTTGTTGTTGTTGTTGTTAAAGAGATTATGTTCTCACACTAAAGAGATTCAGGCTCAGCTTAATCAATAATTTAGGGATAAATTTTCTGTCATTTATGGATTTGCTTAACTATACTCTATTAAAAACATTTATTTTTCTGTCTTTATCTTGTTTTCAAGTCAAAATCATACCCTGTGTCATATTAGGAAGCATTTGATGTCTCTACTGTAACAGGGGTTATATCTCTTTAACAAGATGAAAACAGACATTACAATTATTTGCAGTTAGGAAAATGAAGTCCATGTGTTGTGAAATCTTGGTGCAAAATTCAAATGCATGTTGTACATTTTGTTACTATGATCAATTAATCCAGTAATATTAATAAAAAAGAAATAAGTTTACTTTAGAACCACGTATCCTTCGAGAGTCTATTCTGGTTCATCATGGTCATGTATTACTTTTCACAGTGTTAACAAAACATTTTCATCAATGTGAAATTTATCATCACATATATCAAGAGAATACCAGAAAAACATCTACTTCTGCTTTATTGATTATGCCAAAACCTTTGACTGTGTGGATCACACAAACGGTAAAAAATTCTTAAAGAAATGGGAATACCAGATCACCTGACCTGCCTCTTGAGAAATCTGTGTGCAGGTCAAGAAGCAACAGTTAGAACTGGACATGGAACAACAGACTGGTTCCAAATAGGAAAAGGAGTATGTCAAGGCTGTATATTGTCACCCTGCTTATTTAACTTATATGCAGAGTACATCATGTGAAATACTGGGCTGGATGAAACACAAGCTGGAACCAAGATTGCTGGGAGAAATATCAATGACTTCAGATATGCAAATAACACCATCCTTATGGCAGAAAGCAAAAAAGAACTAAAGTGCCTTTTGATGAAAGTGAAAGAGGAGAGTGAAAAAACTGGCTTAACATTCAACATTCAAAAAATCAAGATCAAGGCCTGCTGGTTTCCCCATGGCAAATAGATGGGGAAACAATGGAAAGAATGACAGACTTTATTTTTTGGACTCCAAAATCATTGCAGATGGTGACTGCAGCCATGAAATTAAAAGCAAATATCAGAGAACTTATTTTCTAAAATCTTATGAAAAAGAGTTACTGATAGATTATAATGGTTAATGGCTTCAGAAGGGTTTAAAACGGAAGACTGTTTTCACAGATGGGCATTGTTAAGTCTGTTGCTCTTAATGAGAGGGAATAAGGATGGACAATAAACTTCCTGAAAAATGAATGAATTTAGGACGAGGCATTGATTGGACCGTAAGAGCAATGTTTCTCCATTCATTTACTAAACAATGTTGCTTCTTCAGGTCTTAAAGAAAACTTAAATAATTTGGGCACCCAAATATTACTTTAAAGAAGAAAAAATATTCTCTAAATCTAGTGCTGCTCAGAAAGAAGAATATGTCTTGATAGTCAGAACTGTGTGTTCACTGTGCACCTTGATGGGTCAGATAAGTGACTTTAGATCTTAGTTGTTATAATTGCTTATATCAAAACAAGAAAACTACATGAGCAAATAAAATAGGTCACTTATGACTTTCAAAAAGCAGAATTAATTAATTTTACATTGTTTGTGCTCAGTTGATCATTGCTTCATTGCAAAAAACTGAGGTAAAGAATTAAGTTGCAACAGAAACACTATTTAGTGATGTTTGACAAAAGCATCATATCAAATCTAATTCTGACTTATAGGAAATATTCCAGTTTCAAATATATTTTTTTATTCTACTGATAACATCTATTTCAGGAAGCTATTAAAACAAACTTGAATACATCTGATGCTGGGAGGGATTGGGGGCAAGAGGAGAAGGGGACAACGGAGGATGAGATGGCTGGATGGCATCACTGACTTGATGGACGTGAGTCTGAGTGACCTCCGGGAGTTGGTGATGGACAGGGAGGCCTGGCATGCTGCGATTCATGGGGTCGCAAAGAGTCAGACACGACTGAGCGACTGACCTGATCTGATCTGATCTGAGGACCTGGATAAAGAAGTTCATTATTAGCAGGATGTAGCATTATAGGCATTCATTGCATTTAGGCTGCTGATGAACAGTGACTTTCATGCTACAAACATCAATGGTTTTGAAGAGGAAAAAGGAAACAGCTAAGTATCTGAGTCCCATACAGGGTAGGCTACTTTAAGAGGCTCAACACTTAAGGGGCTATCAGGCTTACAAGCATGTAGTATACCTAGTTTTCTACTTTGGTTAATTGAATTAAATTATTTTCCTCGATGTGACTTCTGGGGTACAGCTAGGGAGCTGCATATTGTAAAAGTGAAATTCAAATGTGCTTCTTTAGCCAGATAGGTTGGCTAGTTAAATATCTAATTAAAATAAAAGAATAAAAAAGAAACAGGTGAGTTAAACAAAAAAACAAAAACAACAAAATATTAACATAGCAGATATGCCAGGAACTGAGCTAAGAACTTTAGAAATATTAACTCATTTAATATTCTTTGCAATTTTAGAAGATGGGTGCCATTATTATCGCCATCTGAAAACACATTATCTGTAGTACAATGGGATTGAGTACCCTCCCTAAGAGCCCCGGATGACTTCCCAGAAGAACCAGAGTTTGAACCCACTGAAGCCTGTACTGAATACAATACAGAACTCAGTGTTCTGATCACTATGCTTTGAAAAGCAAGTTTTGTTCTCTTAAATAAAAAGAGTGAGTATTATTTGCCCATTTCTATCCCAACTCCAATTCCAAGTAGAAATTACTGAAAAGAATATGGTTATAGTCTTAATTAAAAAAGGATTCATATGAAATTACAATGAAAATGTTCTCTCTCTAAATGCTTTTCTATTTGAAGCTAAGAAACTTAGAAAGTGTTCTTTCTTATCACTTGAAAGTATACGGTAAAATAATTTCTCTAAGTATACTTTGATCAAGCATTACAGTGTTCTGGATGCAGGGTAAAGATTTCCTCTACATTCAATTGAAAACAAAGGTAGAGTTTAGAAAAAAAAAAAAAAAATCAACTCTCTTAGAAATACATTAAAAAGTTTCCACTATAGCTATAATTAAAGTTTTATAAATTCCTTTCTACCAGATATAAGGTTTGCTGTGGAATAATATAGTCTTAGTCAAACAACATGGGGCTTCCCTGGTGACTCAGTGGTTAAGAATCTGCCTGCAATGCAGGAGACATAGGAGCTGCAGGTGTGATCCCTGGGTAGGGAAGATCCCCTGGAGAAGGGTGTGGCAACCTATCCAATATTCTTGCCTGGAGAATCCTACAGAGAGAGGAGCCTGGAAGGCTGCAGTCCATAGGGTTCCACAGAGTTGGACCCAACTGAAATAACTTAGCCTAGCACACAGCACAGTCAAACAATATATGCTCCTATTTTATTAATGTAGTCATTCAATACATAGTTTTACATGTCCTAATTGTTTAAGACAGTCCAATTCATTGTTTTGTTTCTTAGTTCTTTTTTATCAAGTTCTTATCTTAGATAAAAGATGATCTAAAATTGCAGTCAATGCTGGACCTCGTGCCCAGGATATCTTACCTACTGCTTCTGACAGTTGATCACTGAAGGTCTCCAACAGGACCTTTCTCTTATCTTGCCCTACAAAGTTTTCATTCTTCCAACTTCAATGCCTCCGATTATCTGTTAAATACAATTCAGTTTATGAGTATAGTCTTTATATTTAAAAAATACTTTTCCTTATTATCACTTAATTGAAACAGTCACTGATTTTAAGGCAAAGCAGTGTCCATTTTAATAACATTTTCAAATTATTTTCCTCATTTTTAATTTATAAATTTATAAAATTTTACATTTAGCTACATGTGTCAATCTATATTCACACAGTCTTCATTACTATTTAAGTGTCTTTTGTACATTCTTGCCATAAATGGTTATTTTTTTAATTGACGAGTTACTTTTCTTCTTTTCCATTCATTCTCCTTGTAAACTTCAGTGATAATGTACCATCTCACCTCTGTTCTTCTTCTCTCAAATACATAAACTGACAAAATCAGAAAAAAAATAAAATAAACTTTACCCAAGTTAGTCCATCAAGAGTTGTTGTAAAGTAGCAATAAATAATCCCAGGGATATTTCTTTTTACCCACTTCTTTTTACCCTCAACTAGAAAAATGCAGAGCTCTCTAGTATGCTGAAGTGAAGACAGGAAACAGACTTTCCCCCCACCATCCCCGGACTCCAGCAGTGTCTAGGCTGGGAAAGTTTAGGAACCTTCTAGAAGTTGAGTCCCAATGATCATGTGATGGTGATTCTCTTTCTCTTGCTCTCTGTCCCCCTCTTTCAATTCACATGCTCTCCCATGACCACAGAGAAAATGAGAGCTCTATAAGTCTATCTCTGAACCAGTCCCTGAAGTCTTTTGATAACAATTCTCCCCAGTGACATGGGTGTTGCCTGAAACATATGACTTGAGGCTGACAATATAAATTCCAAAGTGTCTAAAATACTTTTATGTGTAATGTTTGACAAGGATGTGCCTCAATAAGTCATTCAGCAGTGAATGATTTTGCAAATCTCTAGGCTTCTTCTTGCATGAATATTCTAATTTTCCTAAGAGCTTGCCTGAAGCAACTAGTATATTCATGACTTAAGTAGCAATTTGAAGAGGATGTTTAACTTTTAACATAATTCTGGAGTTTAACTGTCATTTACAAGATTAAAGTGACATTTCTGAACAATGAGCTCTCAGGGTCATTAAAATTTAATTTTCTTTAGGGATAGAACACAGGAGATTATGTTCAGTTTATTAGCTATGACCCTTTACACTTAGACAATTTTTTGTTTGTCTCAGGGACTACATAATTAACGTGGTCTTGATTATTATGTACTTTTATTCTTACAGATGCTACTTGAAATGTCTGAATTAGAGTATCTTACTTTCTTCACTGCTACAGATAGTAGCATCCTGGGCAGGAAACGGAGAAGAAGAAAAAGCAAGAGAGAATAGACAATATTATTTTCAGAGAGAGAGAAGTGTACAAAAACAATAAAGATACATGAATTATAAAAACATAAAATGATATTTTAATTTTATTTAAAGATTTTATATTGAATTTTATTTTAATTCTTATCTCAGGAACACAGAGTATAATACTTTAAATAATAAAAGTTTTTTAAAGCTTTAGAAAAACAGTATTTCTATTATAAAATTGTAGAGTCTAGAACCATGATGTTCAGTGCAGTAGATATTAGCCACAAATGGCTATCTAAATTTGAACATTATACCATCAAATCTTCAGTTGCAGTACCTACTTTCTGTGTGTAGTAGTCAAGCTTTATAGCCAAATGCTTAGAAGTCAAAGCTATCATATTGAACAGCAAAGGAAAGGACATTTCCCTCATCTATTGACTGGTAGTACTGGCTTGGAATGTGGGCATAACACCTCCAGTAAAACTGATTATTTTTATTACATGTGTTGGTGATTTCTCCTTAAACAGTTTGTTGTTAACCACTGGGTCTACTGTTTAGTTCAGTTCAGTCACTCAGTCGTGTCCGACTCTTTGCAACTCCACGAAGTGCAGCACACCAGGCCTCCCTGTCCATCACCAACTCCCGGAGTTCACTGAGACTCACATCCATCCAGTCAGTGATGCCATCCAGCCATCTCATCCTCTGTTGTCCTCTTCTCCTCCTGCTCCCAATCCCTCCCAGCATCAGAATCTTCAATGAGTCAACTCTTCGCATGAGGTGGCCAAAGTACTGGAGTTTCAGCTTTAGCATCATTCCTTCCAAAGAAATCCCAGGGCTGATCTCCTTCAGAATGGACTGGTTGGATCTCCTTGCAGTCCAAGGGACTCTCAGGAGTCTTCTCCAACACCACAGTTCAAAAGCATTTATTCTTTGGTGCTCAGCCTTCTTCACAGTCCAGCTCTCACATCCATACATGACCACAGGAAAAACCATAGCCTTGACTAGATGAACCTTTGTTGGCAAAGTAATGTCTACTGTTACTGGGCCTGAAAGTGGCATCTAGCCTTGTCTATTGAGTTTGTCTTAGGAAGATGTTGCAAAATTGATCTTCAGAGCAAGCATAATGGAATGACCAAGCATTCTGAAAATTCCTGATTATAATCCATGCAAATCCTTGATTATGAGGGTAAAATTGAAAAGGAAAGTATCTTACATTTAAACTGGGGACCAATTTTGAAGACTAGGGCACATGGAAGAAAAGGTGGAAGGAGACATATTAGAATTCAGTTCAGTTCAGTTCAGTCACTCAGTCCTGTCTGACTCTTTGCGACCCCATGGACTGCAGCATGACAGGCTTCCCTGTCCATCACCAACTCTGGAGCTTACTCAAATTCATGTACATCAAGTTGGTGATCCATCCAGCCATCTCATCCTCTGCCATCCCTTCCTCCTCCTGCCTTCAGTCTTTCCTAGCATCAGGGTCTTTTCCAATGAGTCAGTTCTTTGCATCAGGTGGCCAAAGTATTGGAATTAGATACCCCCAATTTACATGCATTAGGAGACTAGAGCCTGGAAGTTTAAATTTGTAGAGTTAAACCAAAAGAATTGTGCTTAGCAATTGTGCTAAGCACCCAAGCACAATTCTTCAATTTGATACAAATGGATTTTCACATAAGCAGAATAACAATCACCTAATTTCTTTAATTGCATTTTATAAAATAGGTACTAGGAGAAGCAGTTAGCATGTACAGTTGTATTACTGCTCACAACCACTAGTAACTAACTTATTATGCCTTTTTCTGTCAGAGAAGGAGCTTTAAAATTGGTGAGATAAATTAACTTTCTCAAAATCTTACTCTTAATAAATAACAAAAGTAATGATTAAAACTCAGATTCATTGGCTCTCAAATCCTTGATTTTGACATACACATGTCAAAATAATGTTTTCCAGGGTAAAAAGAAATTCTTCATGCCCTGAAATACTTTACATGTAAGTCATTCACATGACTTAAGATACATAAAATATCCAATTCTGGATCCTATCATTGGTTCAATTCAGTTGATAAAAGAGTCCTTTGAAAATTTGTGCTGATTAGTACATGTAAGGTAAAATGATGCTTCTTGGATCCTACACTTCATTTGTATTTTCAAACTTTTGGGAGCTTCACCATTCAAAGTTCAGAGGCTCTTACTATTGAATGATTTTGCAATATGGAGAACAAGAAAGTTAGAATTTCATACTGTAGGAAAATTAGGATATGAGGGTTTCTTCTTAAAACAAAGGGTTTCTCAGGTGGCTCAGCTGCCACCTGCAATGCAGCAGACCTGGGTTCAATCCCTGGATTAGGAAGATCCCCTGGAGAAGGGAACGGCTATTCACTCCAGTATTCTGGCCTGGACAATCCCATGGACTGAATAGTCTACGGGGTTGCAAAGAGTTGGACATCACTGAGTGACTTTCACTTTCACTTTCTTAAAACAAAAGCTGAGATAATAAATTATTAGTTGATTTTCTGGTCTAAAGGGAATTTCCAGTCTTTTGGGAAAGCTATATCCTCACAGAATGGAAACTTCTGACAGAATATATTTTATATTATGTAATTTCAACAGATTTTTTTCTTAATTTTAAAATGAACTAAATTTTTGGTAACTAAATTTTTCCTGTAAAATGAAAAATGCATTTTAAGATGAATAAAATACTTCTTTAAAAACAATATTGGAACATTCATGTTTCTTTCTATATTATTGTTATTCTTTTGGAATAAGCTTCTCGGATGAAATAAAAATATAAAAATGTGAAAAAATGTAAAAATCTAAACATTCAGGGTTCAACTGACTTTAAGAAAGTCACTGGGGAGAGCAATAGTAGGTATCTATCATTCTTTAGCACTTTATCTTTTTAGCAGAGATTTCATGCATGGTCAAGAGATGATAAATAGGATGAGACTCCATTTTTTGATGCAGAATATAGGAAAAAAATGGGAGTTTCCAGGGAGCAGGTTTATCAGAAAAAAAAGCCCTAGAAGCCAGTAGCCCTGCTTTCTGATTTAATTTTACTGATTAGCTGTGTATGGATAACTTTCTCTGCATCTTGGAGGTTTAATTCCCTCAATTGTAAAATGAACAGCTTAGAACAGATGCTTCCTAAGGTTCTCCAACTATTGCAATCTGAAGAGTAAAATGAACAAGAGAAAAATGCCAGCTGGTAAAGCACATAAGACTTTCACTGTAGAATGCTACTTGCAGCATTTTCAACTTAGCAAAACAGAATTTTATAGATTTGGGAATGAAGTCTGGGAAAAGTTCCATCAATGCAGACTGATTAAAGATATTCAAGCTAGGCACATATAGTGAACTGTACTTGTCCAGAAAAGAGAGAACTAGTTACATTATGTGGCACAGAATTCTGTCTCGAGCAGGACAAAAAACTTTTCTTTCTGATATCTAAAGGGACAAGAATTTAAGTAAATAAAGCTGGAATTTAGCAAATGCATGCCCAGAGGCAGGAGATTAAGCACGCTTTTTTCATCACTATTTAATTTAGTAAGGTACTTTTAAGTTTAAGTAACTTTCTCATGCTTCTTGACAACTTAGTTGAGTCTACAGTGACATGAACCAAAACGATTCCTAAAATAACCACACTTATGCTATAGCTACATCTCATCAAGGTTTTGCCAACATACTTTGTGTGACGTGGGAAAAGATACAGCCCTCTGTGCAAATTGTGAACCTAAATAAAGACCAAAAAATCCTTGACTTCAAAGTTCATGCTGTGTTCATGACTCAGCCTGCTCGTGTCACAGCTTGCCAGCACTGCAACTTTTTTTTTTTATTATTATAACAGGTATTTCTTTGGCTTTAATTTAAGCAGAAGAAAGTTGGAATCTTTTCCTATCATAAAATCTAACATTGAAAATAGCCTTCAGACTCAGAAGTGCTAACGTCGAGACACAACATAATTATCATCTTTCCTACTCTTACTGTTGAGCCCAGCTGCCTCCAAAGAAAATGAAAATGATGTGATTCCACAGGGGGAAACAAAACAGAATGAATCATTTATCTTCCCCAATCCACAGGAATATCTTAATTTGTATGCAGTCTGTATTTCTCTTATGCAGGTTGTCGTGAGCCTATGTGTTTATCCTCTACACCTGGATGAGCTGACTTAGCCCAATGCCTCCACTCCTTGATCTTGAAGGTCTTTCTTTTCCTCAGGAGCATCTCATTCATTTTACACAGGGAAAGTTAAATTTAGCAAAAGGAGCCTTTCAGAGCAGAGAGTTCTTGCTGATCTGGGAACCTGTCAAGGTGATTCTGTGCCAACTTGGACCTGCCTGGGGATAAAGCTTCCAATCTTGCCAAATGTTGTGCTTATTTTGTGACAAAGATGAAAGTCACAGTTGGATTTAAAAGGATGCCATCCAGTTTATTTTATTCTTGTCTCAACTCTTTAAATCTATGTCTCCATGACTGAAGGCTTTGTAAATAAACAGGTGTCCACATGTCCCAGTGTGAATTAAAATTTTATGGAGCTAGAGAGGGAGTTGATTTATTGCAAAAAGAAAAATTATTGTAATACTTTTGTTCAGTATGTAGAAATAATAATTGAATTGTTCTATAATTTGTTTCATGCATATATTACTGGTCATACACTGTGGTAATATCTTCAGGATATGAATTTGACATATATCTCTGGAGCTGGACAAGCTCTGGTCAATGTAAGAACTGTTTATAGACCAGTAAGTTTTTTAGTAAGTACTAAAGAGAGGCTATCTTACATATCTGTGGTTTTATGTACAATATTATACACTAAAATAGATTCTTAAATTCAGATATTCTCCGCCAGAAATGCTTTGCCATTTCTTTTTAACATACATAAAAATGTTTTTTTTCTTCTGTTGCTGTATAAGCAAATGATATAAATATTCCCAGCTATTTACTATGAATAATATCAGATATGTAAATTCACAGATACACGTACACAAACATTTATGCAAAAGCACATTTTTTCTAATTAACTAATTTCCCCAAGCACCAAAGAATTCATTATTTGAACATTATGCAGCTAAGGTACCTACCTACTTTTACTACTGCTTCAACGGACTATATACTCAAGTGATTTAAAATAGCATAAAAAATTAAGCATTGAGAGGTGCATTCAAAAGGGTCACATTGTTTTTAATATTAAATATAGGCATTCGCAATGATGTATTTACTGTAAAGAAAATTTTGAGAGTTTTAATATGCAATATGTGAACCATGAACTTCCAAATGTTCAAGCTTGTTTTAGAGAAAGCAGAGGAACCAGAGATCAAATTGCCAACATCTGTTGGATCATCGAAAAAGCAAGAGAGTTCCAGAAGAAAAACATCTATTTCTGCTTTATTGACTGTGCCAAAGCCTTTGACTGTGTGGATTACAATAAAATGTGGAAAATTCTGAAAGAGATGGGAATACCAGACCACCTGACCTGCCTCTTGGGTAACCTGTATGCAGGTTAGGAAGCAATAGTTAGAACCGGACATGGAACAACAGACTAGTTCCAAATATGAAAAGGAGTATGTCAAGGCTGTATATTGTCACCCTGCTTATTTTACTTATATGCAGAATACATCATGAGAAATGCTGGGTTGGAGGAAGCACAAGCTGGAATCAAGATTGCCGGGAGAAATATCAATAACTTCAGATATGCAGATGACACCAACTTTATGGCAGAAATTGAAGAAGAACTGAAGAGCCTCTTGATGAAAGTGAAAGTGGAGAGTGAAAAAGTTGGCTTAAAACTCAACGTTCAGAAAACTAAGATCATAGCATCTGGTCCCATCACTTCATGGCAAATAGATGGGGAAACAGTGGAAATAGTGGCTGACTTTATTTTTCTGGGCTTCAAAATCACTGCAGATGGTGATTGTAGCCATGAAATTAAAAGACGCTTATTCTTTGGAAGGAAAGTTGTGACCAACCTAGACAGCATATTAAAAGGCAGAGACATTATTTTGCCAACAAAGGTCCATCTAGTCAAGGCTATGATTTTTCCAATGGTCATGTATGGATGTGAAAGTTGGACTATAAAGAAACCTGAGTGTCGAAGAATTGATACTTTTGAACCGTGGTGTTGGAGAAGACTTTGAGGGTCCCTTGGACTGCAAGGAGATCCAACCAGTCCATCCTAAAGGAGATCAATACTGGGTGTTCATTGGAAGGACTGATGTTGAAGCTGAAACTCCAATACTTTGGCCACCTGATGGGAAGGGCTGAGTCATTTGAAAAGATCCTGATGCTGGGAAAGATTGAGGGCAGGAGGAGAAGGGGATGACAGAGGATGAGATGGTTTGATGGCATCACCAGCTCGATGGACATGGGTTTGGGTAGACGCTGGGAGTTTTTGATGGACAGGGAGGCCTGGCATGCTGCAGTTCATGGGGTCACAAAGAGTCAGACATGACTAAGTGACTGAATGAAACTGAACTGAATATGACATATAAAATATTATAAATATATATATATATATATATATATATAAAATATGTGTGTGTGTGTTCAGTCGTTTGGTTGTTTCCTACTCTTTGCAACTCCATGGACTATAGCCCACCAAGCTCCTCTGTCCATGAGATTTTTCAGGCAAGAATACTGGAGTCATTTCTTCCAAGGAATCTTTCCAACCCAGGAATAAAACCCGCATCTCTTGAGCTGAAGGCAACTTCTTTACCACTGAGCCACCTGGGAAGCCCTGTATGATATTCATACTCATAGAAAACATCCTAACTTGAATAGTCATAGTAATTATACTCTGACACATTTAAGAACATTTATTTACCATATATGTGCTCATTTTAAAATGTGTTCATCTTATATCATGTATGCATAATATATTATATATGTACTTGAGGAAATACACATAATAAAGCATCTTTGTCATACATATCATTTGTTTTTCAGGCATTTATATTACCTAGCTGGAGGTCTAGGAATTTTGCAAGGGGATGATCTATTATTTAATTTAAATATATAAATTATTCAATTACAAATACAATCACAGCAGGATGCTAAATATTTCACAACCAGAAGCCAAAAGATGCTAACATTTCTGTTTCTTAAAAATACAATACCACAATAATTTGTCTCAGTACAACTTTCAATATTTTAACATTTTAAATATTTACTTTCATGAACAAATGAATCTAATGCCATAATACTACAATTTCACCCTAAAGAGAGAAAGCAAATCTTCTCACAGATCTCCTAGTAGCTGAGTTATGGCCAGCTTTTAGGAGATGGCCCCATACACCTTGAGTACATGGAAGCTCTTGATAAAGGGGAGCTGTGGTCATGGGGCCACATGACTCTCATTCTGTAGTTGGCTATCTCCAGTGTTCCACATGGTGGTCATAGGATTCCAATAGCAGCAAGGAGATATGTGATTTTCAAGTCCCTACTTATGTCACTTTTGCTATTGTCCCATTGGTTAACACAAGTCACATACCAAAGTCTGAATTCAGAGTGGGAGGGCCCTACAATGGGCATGGATGCAGGCGGTGGGGAGGAATTTGTTGTCTTTTTTGACCAGTACCACAAAGATCATTCCCAAATGTTTACATTCTTCTGAAGGAACCTCCTTTTCTAAGTCTCCATGTTTTGAAGTGGAGACAAATGAGCATAAGTAGCAGCTTGATTGATATAACCAAAATACAAAGTAAAGTAACATAATTAGTAAATAAAAACGTCAGGGATGATGTGCCATAGAAGGGCAAGGCAGTGTAAGGGCTCTCAGGGTGGCAGGGTTCCTTGCAAGTATTCATAGTAGTTTATATGCCTTCTACTCTAGCTGCAGAAGACCAACATTTTTTTCTTACTCATACCATCCAGATACAGTATTTTCCAAGTGTGATCTCTGGACTAGCTACAGTAGTGCTACAATGGGATTATCTGAGATGTTTGTGACAAATGTGGCTTCCCAATTTCCACTATCAGAGGTTTTTGATTCAGAAAGATGTAGACAGTAATAAAATGATCAGCAATGAGCACTGCACATAATTCTATTAACAAGAAAACAGCTCCATAGAGCAAGAGAGTGTAGTTCTGAACTGAATTCTCAAAATCTAAGGTCGGCACTGAGGGTTCTAGTGTACTAAAGGTGTAATTTTACCTCCAAAAAGAAAACCTTTCTTTTTATTCCTGGTTGAGTTAGATACTAATAGTAATATGCAATTGTTTATTTTCTTGCTTGCTTGTTAAAGTCTCAAGATATTTCTCCTACTTCTAGATGCCCAGATGTGTAATGTATCCCCTCAGAGAAGAAACAAGAACACTATTTACACTTCAAGATTGCTTTTAAATCTTAAAATTCATAATTTACTAAATAAGAATACCTTTCAACATCAAAACTGAAGCCTATAAAAATGAAATCAATGAATTTTTATGATATCTGAATATTAAAAACATCTGCTATTTATTGTTTATAACTTCCAGGATTATTTTTTTTAAATGTTGAAAGTGATAATATTCTTGCAAACTCACTTTTGTTTTTTCAGGGGGATTTTTCAAAAACCTGTGGCCGACCACTCTAATATCATAGATTAAAAAATGCAAGTATATTTTAAGCACGATGCCATGGAACAGAAAACAAAATAGAGGTCAGATGTGTGACTTCCTATAGAGTATTCTTTTAACAACACATTTCAAGGCACTAAACTAGGTATGGAAATGATCTGAGAAGTCTCTTTTCCTAAGGCTATCCATATGTTGGGGTAGGCTTGGATCCAGTCCTGCCTAGAAATTGGGGAACTAACTAATGAGTCCTGGTGTTTCTTCCTGCTGATAATTCTATATCATTATAAATCTTGTAAGATACACCATTCCCTAAACAGGTTTTGAATAGCTGAACATTCACTTGTTACAGAAGCAGACAATCCACCCTTACTATAATAACTTTCAAAACTAACTTATAAAATCACCTTATTTACCTATCTAAATATGAGTCTTTTAGTGTTGATGTTTCTCAAGTCGAATTGTTGAGGTGCTTGAACTCTAATCAGACTGGGGAGAAGGCAAGAACAGATTGTCTTTAACATTAGGCAAGAGTGTTATCTTGGACTGTGTTCTCAGCCTGAGGTGCTTTGACACTTCTTTCTAACACACCTAAAAATACTTTTATTTTCCCCTCCTGCTGCTGCAGTCACAAGCATTAAGTCAATTGAAAAGGTATATAATCTATCTTTTGAATATATCAATGAGCAGTATCCTCAAAGACCTAACAACATTGCCTTCATTGAGAAAGCATAAACAATTGTACAAAGAATGAATATTTTTCTTAAATCATACAAACAAATAATGGAAAACAAAAGTATGTGTATCTCTTTACCAAACAGTACATATAAATTAAGACTGTTCTTTTATATATACAAATAATAAGAAAAGCAGAGAAAATATATTTGACTCTTGGGAGAATCAATTATAAACATGTTAAAAAATAATAGACAGTATTTTGAAGATATTAATCATATACCCAAAATAAATAGCTAAATAAATCTACATTTTATACATCAAAGGATACACATTGCAAGCCTTTTCATTCATTGTCTTAATTATTAAAATATAATTATTGAGCATTTATTGTGTGCTAGCATTGGACTTCCCTTGTGGCTCAGCTAGTAAAGAATCTGCCTGTAATGCACGAGACCTGGGTTCGATCCCTGAGCTGGGAATCTCCCTTGGAGAAGGGAAAGTCTATCCACTCCAGTAGTCTGGGCTGGAGAATTCCATGGACTATATAGTCCATGGGATTGCAAAGAGTCAGACACGACTGAGCGACTTTCACTTACTTAAGACATTGTACAAATGCTGAGAATACAGAGCCAATATCCAAGAATTTACTAACTAGTCATGTGTGTGTGCATGCTCTGTAACTCAGTCATATCCAGCTCTTTGCGACCCCATGGACTTTAGCCTCCAGGTTCCTCTGTCCATGGAATTCTCCAGGTAAGAATACTGGAATGGGTTGCCATTTCCTCTTCAAGAGACTTTCCAAACTAGGTATCAAACCCATCTCTCTTGTGTCCCTTTGCATTGGCAGGTGGATTCTTTACCACTGAGCCACCTGAGAAGCCCCATTATCTAGTGGTAGAGGCACATATATTAATGTGATCAAAACCATGAAGAAAAACATAAGAGGGTTGATGACAAATACCATGGCTTTATAGTCTGAGGATCAAGCAAAGCTTCAGAGAGAAAAACATTCGAACTCAGATTATGTTGCATTCTACAAAAGCAATCACAATTCTTCCAGTCTGAATTACTATTTATGTTCCCATAGAAATCCGTGTTATATTTTATCAGTCACAGAACTTGATAAAATTGTTTTCTGTTTTGATTTCTAGATTTGAGTGAGGAGTTTCATACGGGGAATGGACTATATATTTTTAGTCTTGTTAACCTCATGTAGTAATGTATGGATGTGAGAACTGGACTATAAAGAAAGCTGAGGGCTGAAAAATTGATACTTTTGAACTGTGGTGTTGGAGAAGACTCTTGAGAGTCCCTTGAACTGCAAGGGCTTCCAAGCAGTCCATCCTAAAGGAAATCATTCCTGAATATTCATTGGAAAGACTGATGCTGAAGCTGAAACTCCAATCCTTTGGCCACCTGATGTGAAGAACTGACTCATTTGAAAAGACCCTGAGGCTAGGAAAGATGGAAGGCGGGAGAAGGGGACAGCAGAGGATGAGGTGGTTGGATGGCATCACCGACTCTATGGTCGTGAGTTTGACTAAACTCTGGGAGTTGGTGATGGACAGGGAGGCAGGGTGTGCTGCACTCCATGGGGTAGCTAAGATTTGGACATGACTGAACTGAACCTCAGCTCATGAAATATTGAAATCCATCAATAAATAAATGGCTGTCAAATGATGAATGACTTAAATTGATAATTATGTAATATAGTTGAATATTAACATTTTTAATCTCTGCAAATAAGTATTTATAGATATTATTTTATCAACTGGCACCAAAGTTCTTCATAAGGAGGAAATGTTGTTTAGGAAATTAAACTCCTTTGATGTGGAAAATGAGACCCTGAGGCTGTACTGTGAAAACAAACAGCAAATAAAACTAATAGCTAAACTTCTATGAATAAAATATGATGATGAAACATTTGGAAGTAGGAAAGTAGAAAAAGGAGAAAGAAAAAATTTTGAGCAAAGACATATGAGGAGACTGAAGACTAGTTAGAAAGATGACCAGGCAGAATTTTGCAGGGACAGAGTGACAAGAAAAATATCTTAAGTCACAAGAATGCCTAACAAGCAATTTAAAATTATTTGCATTTGTGTGCTATAAAATTCCCTCTGTTTCCTGAAAGTCAGTAAGTTGTATCACAAATGCAAGTATTTTGTCTTATCTTTGGAAAATCCAAGTAAAGTCTGAATTTCAATTATGGGGCAATGTAAAGAAGAGAAGAGAATGGTCATGAAAGATGAGATGCAATTGAGATTAATAGTTTATTAAGAGGACTTCAGATCCTGGATGTTATGGAGTTATTGGTACTGAACCAACTATCTTACAGCAAACAGTCATAAAACTGGACAAAGTATATGAACCACTTGCTTTTATTACTCAAAGTATAATTATGGAGCCCTTTCTCTGGGCTAGTCACCGTGCAAGTGATGGCGGCGGTGACACGCCTGTGATCTCTGATAGGACGTAACCCGTGAAAAGAGCCTCCGGCCTCCCCTGGACAATTCTCTATTTTTAGTGCATGAAGTTGGAATTCAATAAGGGCAGGTAAGTCCTGCTGAGATGAGATCAGAGCTTTGGACAACTGATGTGGCTGGAGATAGAATTGTGCAGGAGGAAGTACAAAGGTCTCGTCCTGTATCCTAGGGTGAGAGCTGGCCTGCATAAATGAAGGGCTAGGTTATCAGGAAGCAGTTTCTACGGCATTGGAAATGGAATTAAGCTCTGAGAGGTAAAGCAGAACAAGTAGATGTTGGGGGACTGGCCTAGCACAAAGAAATCCAGGGCCATTTAAACTCTTAAGCAAATCAAAAATTGAACAGTCTAAATCAAAATTTAGTAATTAAAAAAATTCAACAGTCATTCCCTAATGACCTACATAAGAACAGAATCTTAAAAAGAGTGCATACATGTATATGTACAATTGATTGACTTTGCTGTACAGCAGAAAGTAACATTACACTTTAAATCAACTATACTCCAATAAGAATTTTAAAAATATTCAACAACTGCTTATCAGCTACATACTCTATGTGAAGTATTGTGTTAGCCTGAAGGAATACAAAGATTTACTTGGTATTATTTCTACTGTCAAGGAATTTACAGTATAGTGACTGAAGTAATATTGAATAAGGACCTCATTGAAGAGAATGGTCTTCTCTAGGTCTCCCTTCAGATCAGATCAGATCAGTCGCTCAGTCGTGTCCGACTCTTTGCGACCCCATGAACTGCAGCACGCCAGGCCTCCCTGTCCATCACCAACTCCCAGAGGTCAAGAGTTGAAGAGATCCACACTTTGGAGTTTTAGACTTACCAAATTTGAAGCATTTGAGAAATGCTGGGATTCCTACAGATTGACCTTCAGAAAGCATAAAAATAAGCCTGCACAGTTTCAAGATGATCATCTAGTAATTGCATTGTATATTAGACAAATTAATCTCCAGAGAAAAAATAACAGAATCTAAAGCCTGTATAATGCATCTGCACAATAGCCAGAATACAATCAGAAATGTGACCCTAATTCAGGAAAGATATCATTTAAGAGAAACTAAGCCTGAACATTTTAAGGAGGCTAATATAAATATGCTCAAAAATTAAAAGAAAATGTAATCATCAAATTAATGTGAGGTTTTTTTTTTTTTTTTGCTTTAGTGAGTCAATAGGGATTTCAGCAGAAAATTATAAAATTAGAAATTATTAAAAAAACCAAATAAAAATTCTAAAATGAAAGAAATTAAAATGTAAAACTCACTAGATATGTTTTATAGCATACTGGAGATACTGGAAGACAATGTGTGAGGATTTAAAGAAAGGTTAATAGAAAAAAATTCAATTTAAGAAACAGAGGGAAAAGTGAGGCAAAAATTGTACACTTCCTGTCTTATTCCTAGTATTGACGATTTCTCCAAGGTCTGCTTCCAGTTTTGGGGACTGGCAGTAGAAACCTGTATCTGGGCCCTGGATGTACTTGTCACTGCTGTGGTGGGGTTGTTACAGGCCTTCTCTGAAGACAAAACTGGAGAATACTTATGTCTATCTTAACACATCATACACAAACATCTATAATTCTTTCTCTAATCACCAGGATCTATATTAAGCTATATACAGGGCTTCCCTGTGGCTCAGCTGCTGAAGAATCCACCTTCAAGGAGGAGGACCCGAATTACATTCCTGTGTCAGGAAGATCCTCTGGAGAAAGGAATAGCTACTCATTCCAATATTCTTGCCTAGAGAATTCCATGGACAGAGGAGCCTGGCAGGCTGCAGTCTACGGGGTCCCAAAGAGTTGAGCATGACTGAGAGATGACTGAGAGACTAACATTGTCACTTTTTTCAAACCCTGTCTCTTATCTAGCTCTGCATGCTGCTGCTGCTAAGTCACTTCAGTCGTGTCCAACTCTGTGCGACCCCAGAGATGGCAGCCCACCAGGCTCCCCCGTCCCTGGGATTCTCCAGGCAAGAACACTTGAGTGGGTTGCCATTTCCCTTGTCAATGCATGAAAGTGAAAAGTGAAAGTGAAGTCCCTCAGCTGTGTCCGACTCCTAGCGACCCCATGGACTGTAGACTCCTCCATCCATGGGAGTTTCCAGGCAAGAGTACAGTTCATCCTATTCTCCTCCCTTTGCTTTACTGTTAGCTTTCTTTTCCAGCAGTCTTGGGTTCTAACACTGCCAATATCCATTCATTTATTTATTAATTCCTAGTAACTACTACTGGGGAAGGCAATGGCACCCCACCCCAGTACTTTTGCCTGGAAAATCCCATGGACAGAGGATCCTGGTGGGCTCCAGTCCATGGGGTCGCTAAGAGTCGGACACGACGGAGCGACTTCACTTTCACTTTTCACTTTCATGCATTGGAGAAGGAAATGGCAACCCACTCCAGTGTTCTTGCCTGGAGAATCCCAGGGACGGGGGAGCCTGGTGAGCTTCCGTCTATGGGGTCGCACAGAGTCGGACATGACTGAAGCGACTTAGCAGCAGCAGCAGCAGCAGCAGCAGCAGTAACTACTATAGTGGTTTCACAATTCTTAACCTATAACCTAGTGCCAAAAAAGTTTACCAATAAGGGCACAGTACTTATGTACAATTCCTTTGGCTTTAATACTACAAATTCTACTCATTTCCAGAATGACTTAGGTCAGTATTCCCCACCTACCATGCATCACTTTAGGGAAATATGGCATACATTTGCAACCCAGTTAGATTATTTTGTCTACATTTGTATTTATTCCTAGATCCTAAAAGATGATGCTGTGAAAGTGCTGCACTCAATATGCCAGCAAATTTGAAAAACGCAGCAGTGGCCACAGGACTGGAAAAGGTCAGTTTTCATTTCAATCCCAAAGAACGGCAATGCCAAAGAATGTTTAAACTACTGCGCAATTGTACTCATCTCACATGCTAGCAAAGTAATGCTCAAAATCCTCCAAGCAAAGCTTAAACACTGTGTGAACCATGAACTTCCAGATGTTCAAACTGGATTTAGAAAAGGCAGAGGAAAAATTGATCAAAATGCAACATCTGTTACATCATAGAAAAAGCAAGAGAGTCACAGAAAAGATCTACTTCTGCTTTATTGACTATGCCAAAACTGTTGACTGTGTGGATCACAATAAACTGTGGAAAATTCTGAAGGAGGTGGGAATACCAGACCACCTAACCTGTCCCTTGAGAAATCTGTACACAAGTCAGGAAGCAACAGTTAGAACTGGACATGGGACAACATACTGGTTCCAAATAGGAAAAGGATTACGTCAAGGTGTATATTGTCACCCTGCTTATTTAACTTATATGCAGAGTACATCATGAGGAATGCAGGGCTGGAGGAAGCACAAGCTGGAATCAAGATAGCTGGAAGAAATATCAATAACCTCAGATATGCAGATGACATTACCCTTATGGCAGAAAGCAAAGAAGAACTAAAGAACCTCTTGATGAAATTGAAAGAGGAGAGTGAAAATGTTGGCTTAAAGCTCAACATTCAGAAAACTAAGATCATGGCTCCAGCCCCATCACTTCATGGCAAATAGATGGGGAAACAGTGGAAACAGTAAGATTTTATTTTCTTGGGCTCCAAAATTACGGCAGTTGGTGACTGCAGCCATGAAATTAAAAGACACTTGCTCCTTGGAAGAAAATTTATGACCAACGTAGACCGCATATTAAAAAGCAGAAACATTACTTTGCAAACAAAGGTCCATCTAGTCAAAGCTATGGTTTTTCTAGTAGTCATGTATGAATGTGAGAGCTGGGCTATAAAAAAAGCTGAGCTCTGAAGAATTTGGAGAAGACTCTTGAGAGTCCCTTGGGCTCCAAGGAGATCCAACCAGTCCATCCTAAAGGAAGTCAACTCTGAATATTCATTGGAAGGACTAATGCTGAAGCTGAAACTCCAATCCTTTGGCCACCTGATGTGAAGAACTGACTCATTTGAAAAGACCCTGATGCTGGGAAAGATTGAAGGCGGGAGTAGAAGGGGACCACAGGATGAGATGGTTGGATGGCATCACTGACTGATGGACATGAGTTTGTGTAAGCTCCATTGATGGACAGGGAAGCCTGGCGTGCTGCAGTCCATGGGGTCACAAAGAGTCAGAAATCACTGAGTGACTGAACGGAACTGAATGGAACTAGATCCCTCAACCTATGGTTTGGTTTTTATTTTCCATGAAAAGTCATGGATGCATATTATAAGCACTATAGCTGCTATTTAAATAATAATTTTTAACTAAGGTAATAATCTAATGCAGTTGATAAAATGGAATGCTCTACAGTATCCTATTGTCCAGAGAGAGATCAGGGAAATAGGAAGGTGGAAGACAAACACAGAAGAAAAAAAAAATAGCAAGATGATAGATTTAAACTCAACCATACCAAAAACTGGGGCTTTCCAAGTGGCACTAGTGGTGAAGAATCCACCTGCCAATGCAAGAGACTCAAGAGACCTGGGTTTGATTCCTGGGTCCAGAAGATCCCCTGGAGTAGGTAGTGGCAAGCCACTGCATAATTCTTGCTGGAAAATTCCATGGACAGAGGAGCCTGCTGGGCTATATTCCATGGGGTTGCAGAGTCAGATATGACTGTACAACTGAGTGCATATCAATAATTATGTTAAATGTAGATGAACATAACACTTCAATCAAAAGGAAAGCAATTTATTGAGTCAGTGAGAAAGCAAGACCTGACTCTATTGTTTCTGAAAGAAACATGTTAAACATAAAGAAGTGAACAATTTGAAATTAAAGGGATGGAAAAAGATTTATCATACAAACTGTACACATAAGAAAGATGTTCTGTCTGTATTAACCTGTATTAATATCAGATAACTTAGATTGCAAGCCAAAGAATATAATAAAGAAAGAGGGGTATTTAATAATGATTAAAGGGGTAATTCATCAGGAAGACACAATAATCCTAAATATGTATGACTTAATAACAGAGTTTCAAAATCCATGAAGCAATGCTGACAGAACAAAATTGAGAGAAATGGAGAAATCTACAGCTATAGCTAAAGATTTTTAACAGTCCCTTCTCAATAACTGATAAAATAGTAAGCAAAAAATCAGAAAGGATTTAAACAACACCTTCAGTATGGATCTCCAAAAGCAAACCCTGAACAAGAGTTTGGGGTGCCAGACAACATTTGGAGGAAGAAGGAAACAGAATTGGATAAGAAAAGAAGTCAAACTGTGACATAGGTCTGACAAATTCTGAGACTAACCCAGTGAAGAGCTCTGGAGAAAATATTTCCAGTAAGAATTACCCAAAGCAAGCTGAGTTAGCAATGTCTTTATCCTGGCACCGCTTTTAGTTACTGCTGTGAGCATTCCCAGGGAAAAATATGACCTCTGGTGAGGCAACTCTTGCAGTTAAGTGAGAACTCAGTTCAGTTCAGTTGTCACTCAGTCCTGTACGACTCTTGGTGACCCCATGGACTGCAGCATGCCAGGCTTCCCTGTCCATCATCAACTCTTGGAGCTTACTCAAACATGTCCATTCAGTCAGTGATGCCATCCAGCCATCTCATCCTCTGTCGTCCCCTTCTCCTCCTGCCTCCAGTCTTTCTCAACATCAAGGACTTTTCCAATGAGTCAGTTCTTTGCATCAGGTGGCCAAAGGATTGGAGTTTCAGCTTCAGTGTCAGTCCTTCGAATGTATATTCAGGAATGATTTCCTTTAGGATGCACTGGTTTGATCTCCTGGCAGGCCAAGAGACTCTCAAGAGTCTTTTCCAATTTCACAGTTCAAAGGCATCAATTCTTCAGTGCTCAGGTTTCTTAACTCTCACATCCGTACATGACTACTGGAAAAACCATAGCCTTGACTAGATGGACTTTGTTGGCAAAGTAATGTCTCTGTTTTTTAACATGCTGTGTAGGTTGGTCTTGGCTCTTTTTCCAAGGAGCAAGCATCTTTTAATTTCATGGCTGCAGTCACCATCTGAAGTTATTTTGGAGCTCAGAAAAATAGTCTCTGACTGTTTCCATTATTTCCCCGTCTATTTGCCATAAAGTGATGGGACCAGATGCCATGATCTTAGTTTTCTGAATGTTGAGTTTTAAGCCAACGTTTTCACTCTCTTCTTTCACTTTCATCAAGAGGCTCTTTAGTTCTTCATTTTCTGCCACAAGAGTGGTGTCAGTTGCATATCTAAGGTTATTGATATTTCTCCTGGCTATCTTGGTTCCAGCTTGTGCTTCATCCAGCCTGGCTTTTCACATGATGTATTCTGCATATAAGTTAAGTAAGCAGGGTGACAATATACAGCCTTGATGGATGCCTTTTCCTATTTGGCCCCAGTTCATTGTTCCATTTCTTGTTCTAACTGTTGCTTAATGATCTGCATACAGATTTCTCAAGAGGCTCTGGTATTCCCGTCTCTTTAAGAATTTTCCATAGTTTGTTGTGATCCACACCATCAAAGATTTGGCATAGTGAATGAAGCAGATGTTTTTCTGGAATTCTCTTGTTTTTCTATGATGCAAAGGATGTTGGCAATTTGATATCTGGTTCCTCTGCCTTTTCTAAATTCAGCTTGAATGTCTGGAAGTTCTCAGTTCAGGTACAGATAAAGCTTAGCTTGGAGAATTTTGAGCATTACTTTACTAGCATGTGCTGCTGCTGCTGCTAAGTCGCTTCAGTCATGTCCAACTCTGTGCGACCCCATAGATGGCAGCCCACCAGGCTCCTCTGTCCCTGGGATTCTCCAGGCAAGAACACTGGAGTAGGTTGCCATTTCTTTCTCTAGTGCATGAAAGTGAAAAATGAAAGTGAAGTCGCTCAGTTGTGTCCAACTCTTAGCAACCCCATGGACTGCAGCCTACCAGGCCCCTCCATCCATGGGATTTGCCAGGCAAGAGTACTGGAGTGGGGTGCCATTTGATGAGTGCAATTGTTTAGTAGTTTGGATATTCTTTCGGATTGCCTTTCCTTGGGATTGGAATGAAAACTGACCTTTTCCAGTCCTGTGGCCACTGCTGAGTTTTGCAAAATTGCTGTCATATTCTGTGCAGCACCTTAACAGCATCATCTTTTAGGAACTGAAATAGCTCAGCTGGAATTCCATCACCTCCACTATTTTGTTTGTGGTGATGTTGCCTAAGGCTCACTTGATTTCATACTCCAGGATGTCTAAAAAAACCTAGTGGGATGAAATCAAGTCACCTTTCCAGAATTCTGTGCTGACCAGACCAGCTGAAATACAGAAAGCAGTTAAAACAACACCTGAGTAATTATCTAAGGCATATCCAAGGTAACTTCACACTTGAATATACAGCTCTCTATTGCTAGTGCTGCTGCTACTGCTAAGTCACTTCAGTCGTGTCCGACTCTGTGTGACCCCATAGACGGCAGCCCACCAGGCTCCCCCGTCCCTGGGATTCTCCAGGCAAGAACACTGGAGTGGGTTGCCATTTCCTTCTCCAATGCATGAAAGTGAAAAGTGAAAAAAGCGAAGTCGCTCAGTCGTGTCCGACTCTTAGCGACCCAATGGACTGCAGCCTACCAGGCTCCTCTGCCCATGGGATTTTCCAGGCAAGAGTACTGGAGTGGGGTGCCGCTGCCTTCTCCGATTGCTAGTACTACTATGTAACTATTCTCTGATTTTTCAGAGCCTAGATATATTAGTATAAAAAATCTTTTGGTTCATAAATGAAGGTAAGACTATTTGAGCAAACTTGGTGGCTAAGAAGAAACCAATGAGTACTTATGTTTTGCAATTCTGGTGAATATTACATGAAACATAACTGAAACCAAGGGCCAAAAGACTGTAAGAATAATACCTCAAAGTATTTTACAATGTGAAGTTAAACTATGAAGTATACCTTCCCAGATTTTTGGCATTGCATTATCACAATAGCAAAGGGAATTCCAGTCTTTTCATCCCTTCTAAGTCCAAGGACTTGATTTTGTTACACTATTATTATTGAAGATTAACAAAAGTTGGGTCTGAAAGAAGATTATAGAGAAGCAATGCAACAGTTGATCCTTGGTTATATTTGATTGACAGTGCCGAAAAATCTCCTCTGTTACCAGTTGAAAAGCATGATTCAATGTCTTAAATTAACGAGGAATATGGTAGGTAAAGTGCAGAGTAAGAAATAATCTCTGACTTTTCAGTGTTACTTGATTGCCCAAGGAGGGTTTATTTGCCAAAAGTCACACAATATTGAGAAATAAGAAAGAAAGAAAACAAGCCTTATTGCCAAACCTTCTCACCCAAACCGCTTTGGGACATATTCCAGGAACTGCATCATTCTTTTGGTTTGAGGATAATGATGTAAAACAGCGCCAATTCAGGCTTTTGAATATAAATGTATTAAATACACTTGTGATGCACTTCTAATGGTCAAAGGAAGCCATAATAAAACAAACATTAAACATTTACTACAACATTGCTCTTGGCTTATAAGTAAGGCTTCTAAAACCTATCATTTTATATCTGTGAAAAAATGTGATGATCACATTTTTGTGATGTCTTACAAAACTGAATAAGTGAGGTGCAGCACCCTACCCAAGGACAATGACACACACCTTTCCCATAACAAGCTGTGATAGAAAAAAAAAAAATCTACTCATTAATCAATCAAAATCTCAATGAAAAAAGTTGTCATGGGAAGCCTGTCCACTATCCCTGCTTCTCTAACAAGATGTGCTCATAAAGAAAATGTAAAATTATAAAACGTGAAAGAGAATATGCCATATAATGACAGGCATACCAATCCCAAAGAAAGGCAATACCAAGAATGTTCAAACTACCTCACAATTGCACTCATCTCACATGCTAGCAAAGTAATGCTCAAAATTCTCTGAGCCAGGTTTCAACAGTGCATAAACTGAACTTCCAGATGTTCAAGCTGGATTTAGAAAAGGCAGGGGAATCAGAGATCAAAATGCAACATCTGTTGCATCATAGAAAAAGACAGCAAAAGAGACACTGATGTATAGAACAGTCTTTTGGACTCTGGGAGAGGGAGAGGGTGGGATGATTTGGGAGAATGGCATTGAAATAAGTATAATATCATATATGAAATGAGTCGCCAGTCCAGGTTCGATGCCTGGTACCGGATGCCTGGGGCTGGTGCTCTGGGACGACCCAGAGGGATGGTATGGGGAGGGAGGAGGGTTCAGGATGGGGAACACATGTATACCTGTGGCAGATTCATTTTGATACATGGCAAAACCAATACAATATTGTAAAGTTAAATAAAATAAAATTAAAATTAAAAAAGTTTTACTATTAAAAAAAAAAAAAAAAAAAAATCAAGAGAGTTCCAGAAAAAATATCTGCTTCTGCTTTATTGATTACACCAAAACCTTTGACTGTGTGGATCACAACGAACTGTGGAAAATTCTTAAAGAGACAGGAATACCAGACCACCTGACTTGCCTCCCAAGAAATCTGTATGCAAGTTTAGAAGCAACAGTTAGAACAGGACATGGAACAACAGTTCAGTTCAGTTCAGTCGCTCAGTCGTGTCCTATCTCTGTGACCCCATGAACCGCAGCACGCCAGGCTTCCCTGTCCATCAACAACTCCCAAAGTTTACCCAACGCATGTCCATTGAGTCGATGATGCCATCCAACCATCTCATCCTCTGTCATCCCCTTCTCCTCCTGCCCCCAATCTTTCCCAGCATCAGGGTCTTTTCCAATGAGTCAGCTTTTCCCATCAGGTGGCCAAAGTATTAAAGTTTCAGCTTCAACATCAGTCCTTTCAATGAACACCCAGGACTGATCTCCTTTAGGATGGACTGGTTGGATCTCCTTGCAGTCCAGGGGACTTTCAAAAGTCTTCTCCAATACCACAGTTCAAAAGCATCAATTCTTCTGCTCTTAGCTTTCTTTATAGTCCAACTCTCACATCCATACATGACCACTGGAAAAAACATAGCCTTGACTAGACAGACCTTTGTTGACAAAGTAATGTCTCTGATTTTTAATATACTGTCTAGGTTGGTCATAACTTTCCTTCCAAGGAGCAAGCATCTTTTAAATTCATGGCTGCAATTACCATCTGCAGTGATTTTGGAGTCCAGAAAAATAAGCTGTTTCCAAAATTGGAAAGGAGTACATCAAAGTAGTATATTGTTACCCTAGTTATTTAAATTATATGCAGAATACATCATGTGAAAATCCAGGCTGGATGAAGAACAAGCTGGAATCAAGATTGCTGGGAGAAATATCAATAACCTCAGATATGCAGATGACACCTCCTTATGGCAGAAAGCAAAGCAGAACTAAAGAGCCTCTTGATGAATGTGAAAAAGGAGAATGAAAACGTTGGATTAAAACCTAACATTCAGAAAACTAAGATCATGGCATCTGGTCCCATCACTTTATGGCAAATAGATGTGGTCATGTATGGATGTGAGAGTTGGACTGTGAAGAAAGCTGAACACTGAAGAACTGATGCTTTTGAACTGTGGTGTTGGAGAAGACTCTTGAAAGTCCCTTGGACTGTAAGGGGATCCAACCAGTCCATCCTAAAGGAAATCATTCCTGAATATTCACTGGAAGGACTGATGCTGAAGTTGAAACTCCAATACTTTGGCCACCTGATGCAAAGAACCAACTTGTTTGAAAAGACCCTTATGCTAGGAAAGATTGAAGGCAGGAGGAAAAGGGACGACAGAAGATGAGATGGTTGGATGGCATCACTGACAGCATTGGCATGAGTTTCATCAAGCTCAGGGAGTTGGTTTTGGACAGGGAAGCCTGGTGGGCTGCAGTCCGTGGGGTTGCAAGTAGTCGGATACACTGAGTGTCTGAATGCTTAGTGCTTCTAATTGCAAAATCCTGAATTTATACTTCACTGTTCTCTGAAAGAATTCAGAAAATAACACGTTTTCTCCTTTATTCTCACAGTTTAGCTGGGGTTGAGGAGTCAGAGTGAAGCTTATTTATAGATCCCTGAAAAGATCATCCAGGGGAGACAGGACAGAATTTTCTGCTTTGAAAAGGCAAGTAGGCTATGTATCCGAGGCTTGTCAATGAAATGAAATGCACTATGTTATTTTTGCCCTCCCCTCAGTTAGGTGAGCAAAATTTATTGAGTATATTGATTAAACTGTTTTCCATCTTCTTCTCTGGGTTTTCTGGAAGTAGTAAAATGCCTACAGAATCTATATGTTGAAACTTAAAATGTTGACTTTGATTGCTGAAGGAAGAGCTAGTTTTTTCAATAGTGCAGAGTAATTCAGTTTTGGATTTACATCGCCAGAATCCCTTTAATGCCTCCTTGTAGTTGTGCAGTTTTTTAAGTATTTAAAATTTTGCTAAATATAGATTCAAAATTGCTTTGGTTTACCATGAAATTTTAGGCAAATTAAAGGAAGAGAGAACATTTTTTTAATTCTTTATATCATACTATAAAATGTTTCATGTTTTAGTGATAAAATGTGATAGATTAATATACTAATTAAATCTTTTTAGGTCATTATATCTCAGGTTTCTCTCTCACACACACACACATGCACATAGCATATTTTCTATGTAGAGAACATATGTTGTTTAAAAGAAAGTAAGAATGATCTCTTAAATCATATTTGTTTGTTTCAGTCACTAAGTTGTGTTCGACTCTTTTGGGACTCCATGGACTATAGTTCCCCAGGCCCCTCTGCTCCATGGGATTTACTAGGCAAGAATACTGGAGTGCATTGACATTTCTTTCTCCAGGGGATCTTTCCAACCCAGGGATTGAATCCATGTGTCCTGACTGGCAGGCATAATTTTTACCACTGAGCCACCAGAGAAGTAAAATAAAGATTAGGTTTTATTGGCTACTGATAATTTATTCTGGGCCTTCCTGATGGCTCAGCAGTAAAGAGTCTGCCTGCCAATAGAGAAAAGGTTCAATCCCTGGTGGGCTACAGTCCGTGAGGTCGCAAAGAGTCAGACACAACTGAGCAAGTAACAGCACAACATTAAGGAGTTAACAGCAATCACTTTTCTTAATATATCAGTTCAATTCAGTTCAACAAATATATTAATATGTAAGTAACTTCATGTCAGACACTTTGTTAATTAGATAGTAGAAAGGGGAAAACAAACAAAATATGCTTCTGCTCTCTAGCTGCTCAGTCTAGCTCAAAAATAAATTTGAATACTGTAGTCATATATCTTTGATATTAAGTTACCAATTTTACTCTTTCGCATGTTTTACTTTTATTAAATACTTAATTTTAAAGAGCAGTTTTCTGTTCACAGAAAAATTGAGGCGAAGTTACAGACATTTTCTATATACTGCCTACTCCTACACATGCAGAGCCTCCCCTACCAGCAACATCGCCCACCAGACACGTTTGCTACAATTGATGAACTTGCATTGGTACAACATAACCATCTGTATTTTAAACTTTATACTAGGGTTCTCTCTTGGTTTTGTACATTTTGTGGATTTGGACAAATGTTTGATGACATGTACCCATCATTATAGTATCATATAGACTATTTTTATTCACCTAAAGATCCCCTGTGACCTCTCCACCTCCTCATCCCTCTCAACTTCTGGAAACCACTGATCTTTTTACCGTCTCCATAGTTTTGCCTTTTCCTGAGCATCATATAGTTGGAATCATACAGTACATAGTCTTTTCAGACTGGCTTCTCTCACTTAGTATTTAAATTTCCTCCATATCACTTCATGGCTTGAGAGTGTATTCCTTTTTAGCACTGAATAGTATTCCTTTGGGGGGAAGGCAATGGCACCCCACCCCAGTACTCTTGCCTGGAAAATCCCATGGACCGAGGAGCCTGGTAGGCTCTAGTCCATGGGGTTGCTAAGAGTCGGACACGACTGAGCGACTTCGCTTTCACTTTTCACTTTCATGCATTGGAGAAGGAAATGGCAACCCACTCCAGTGTTCTTGCCTGGAGAATCCCAGGGATGGAGGAGCCTGGTGGGCTGCCATCTATGGGATCGCACAGAGTCGGACATGACTGAAGCGACTTAGCAGCAGCAGCAGCAGCAGCAGTATTCCTTTGTGTGAATGGTCCACAGTTTACTTATTCTTTCACTGTTTGAAAATCGTCTTGTTTGTTTACAAGTTTTGGCAATCGGGACTTTCCCAGTGGTCCAGTGGTTAAGACTCCATACTTCCAATGCAGGAGGGATGTGTTCAATTCCTGGTCTGGGAACCAGTATTCCACATGCCTTGCAGTGTGGCCACACAAAACAAACCAAACACATTTTGGCAAGTATGCAGAAAACTGTCGTAAACGTGGGAGTGCAGGGCTTTGTGTGGGCAGGCATTTTAAAGTCTTCTGTGTAAGGACCAAGGAACATGATCTCTGGATTTCATGTTCATTCTTGTTTCAAATGTTCACCTAAGTAAATTTCAGAAATCTGAATTTAGAAATGAAAATTCCTTAATCCTTCATTTTCTGATTTCAATAAAATTTGGCTACTGGGATTTTTGTTTCTGAAACAGTGTATTAGAAACCAGGAAGACATATCTCAAGTCTATCTCTTCCAGTATTCGTGACTGGATGTGGCAACTCATTAAATGAGCCAAAAAAATATCAATGGGAAGAAAAACAGAAGAGGCATAGTGTTGTGCTACACTGACTCATTTACTCCAGATAGATGCTTTAGGGCACGGTGGACTAAAGGAGCTCACGAGTTACTACTATTATTATTTCAAGGGCTTTGCTTGAAAGAGAAAAGAAATGATAAAGCAAACAATATTTTTAAATTGTCTGTAATAGATTTACAGTTATCATAGCAAGTACCAAAGTCTCTATTCTTACTGAAATGGTATGATTTAAACAGCATTTTCAAAATAATCAGAAATCAAGATAAATGCATAGGGTGAGAAAAGTTTATATCTATCTCATTAACACATATTTAATGTAGAATAAAAGAAGTTTGTTAAAAAAACAAATACACTAACAACCTCAATAAAGAGTTTGCATACTAAAACATTACGGCTTTGCAAAAGGGAGACTTCTTCACTTAATATACATTACGTTTATTTCTTAAAGATTTTTTGCTACGAAAGTTTTCAGGAGTGCTCAAACTATCATATTAATGGAAAGCGAAGGGAAATGTTTTTTGTTTTTTTTTCCCACCATCTCTCATGGATGGAATTCCTAAGTAATAAAATGCAGAAACATACCATTCGACTTTTAATTTTTAGGTCAAATGATCCCACATGCAAAGCAATGCATGTGCAGTCATCAAAGCGATATATAGAACAGGATACAGTACACGTGTATAGCTCTACCCTGAGGCAAGCGGTTGAGACTCTATTTTCAGTACAATTTCCGTGTTTGATTTTAAAAGAGTAGTTACAAGTAGCTGTAGAATGCACTTTCTGTGCTATCATTAATTCATGTGGTCAAAATGCTGCCGAGTCGGCAGATAAGTGCAGCCCAAAGCCTAACTTTCATAACTCTGGTAATGATCAGTGGGGTACACAAATATCTTCAAGTCACATAATTGTGGTGATCACTGTCTGCTGGGTTCTGATGGCCTGTTGCCCATACCACTAAATCACCGTTCACAGCACCATGCACATAAGGCACAGTTGGAGGGCAGTGAGAGCCTAGGACTTCGTTAGGTTGGGGGCCAAGTCACTCTTAACCTCCATAAAAGACATCCCTTTAAAGAACAGGGTAAAGGTCATTGCAGCTCATGCCAAGTGTAAAAATGAGAACTACAAACAGGAAACACTGTTCAGATGTTGTAAGGCTGTAGGCCTGTTTTATGTCTGCTCGGAGCCCTCCGCAGCTACAGGAGACCAAAGATGTGCTCGCCATCCCCATTTGTACTAGGTCAGTGGCCAAATGGGCCTAGACATTAAAAGCAGGGGAAATCCAGGGGCTAATCAGGAATTGCCTGTCTCAAAGGGATGGCATGAAATATTGCAGTAGAGCATTGTGTGATTGGAATTGTGACTGTGATGTGTTGCTGTGGGTTGTAGACTGAGTGTTCAACATTATGAATGCATGACACCAAAGCAAGCTAGAGCACGACTGTGCAACTACTTACCCCCACGTGGCTCATAAAATTGAGATGTACATCTCCTGAGGATACCAAGGAGCAAAAAATATAAATAAAATAAATGTTCGAAGTATTTGAATTAACGAGCATATATTATGATCATATATAACTTGAGGAAATTAGAAAACAGCACAACTGAGATTTCCCTGAGTAATAGAGAGAAACAGGGCAAGTTATTTTTTATTATCTAACTGGTAAAAAGTCTCCAATTTTTCTGTCAAAGTTTATAAAAGAAAAATACACACAGATTCCAAGGTGGGAGGGGGTGGATATGTGTGGCAAATGTGGAAAAGCACTCAATGGGGAAATACATTTCACACAAAAGCAGGGCTATTGACAAGTTGAAATAAAAAGCATATTTACATGGCAAGACTTTTCAGATAATTTTTCATTGAACTCAATTATAACCAGTTTGGTGAGTAAGCTGGTATCATGGTTTCTGTGGTTTGAAGAACAAATCTTGTCCCAAACTACCCATATTAGTGATATTTATCCACCATATTAATCTGATAGTATCTGAACTTCTTTCTTTCTTTTTTTCTTCCTTCCTCTCTCCCTCCCTTCCTTCTCATCTTTCTTCCTCTCTCTTTTTATCTCTCTCAAAACTGGCAAGTATATTTAAGAATTTTTTTTTAAATGAAAAAGCCTGTTTGTTCTGCTATTCAAAAGTAAGAGCTTAGATTTGGGAGCAGGAGATGGGAGGCTAGGTTGCTAAATACGTGAATTCTATATATTAAAAAAATAATTGTCGTGATTACCCTGAAGACAGGCATAGTGAGGAAAATTCATCTTTGGCCATGTCATCAACTGATGCCAAAACAGAAAATCAGGTGCATGGTGCATATGTCATTTTAGTAAGCAATGTGCCTCAGAATACTGCAGCCATACCCTGAAGATGGGAAGCATGGGTACATATTTATTAAAAATTGTTTCCAGTTCAGACTTATATGTATATATTTTGTGAACAAAAGGTAGTTGTAAGGTCTTATCACAAGAAATCTTTAAATCAGGTAAAAATAAAAACATGGAATCTAAAGTGAGATTATAGCAATCAGTGGTTTTGGAAAAATGTGATATGATAGTATGGTGTCCTCCTTCTCATATCCCTCTCTGTCAAAATTACCACCATTAGTATGTCTATTCTGGTATGCCTGAACAATTACTTGATTTCTTTATTTGAATTTATGCTATTTGCTAATCACATAAATTCTTGAATTCATTGTGAAATGCATTTCATATTTTTACTGTGACTTTTATAATCTCCTCTTAATGTTGAGTTTTCCCTTAGAAAGAGAAAACTAGATATGATATTATACATTATACTGCATACCTATCAAACACATACATTTAAATATGTGTAACTCCAGTATTTTGGCCACCTCATGCGAAGAGTTGACTCATTGGAGAAGACTCTGATGCTGGTAGGGATTGAGGGCAGGAGGAGAAGGGGACGACAGAGGATGAGATGGCTGGATGGCATCACCGACTTGATGGATGTGAGTCTGAGTGACTTCCGGGAGCTGGTGATGGACAGGGAGGCCTGGCGTGCTGCGGTTCATGGGGTCGCAAAGAGTCGGACACGACTGAGCAACTGATCTGATCTGATGTATGTATATGTGCTGTGCTGTGCTTAGTCGCTTAGCTGTGTCCGACTCTTTGTGACCCCATGGAATATGACCTGCATACAAAATGACCTGCATACAAATTACTCAAGAGACAGGTCAGTTGATCTGGTACTCCCATCTCTTTCAGAATTGTCCACAGTTTATTGTGATCCACACAGTCAAAGGCTTTGGCATAGTCAATAAAGCAGAAATAGATGTTTTTCTGGAACTCTCTTGCTTTTTCCATGATCCAGCGGATGTTGGCAATTTGATCTCTGGTTCCTCTGCCTTTCCTAAAACCAGCTTGAACATCAGGAAGTTCACAGTTCACATATTGCTGAAGCCTGGCTTGGAGAATTTTGAGCATTACTTTACTAGCGTGTGAGATGAGTGCAACTGTGCAGCAGTTTGAGCATTCTTTGGCATTGCCTTTCTTTGGGATTGGAATGCAAACTGACCTTTTCCAGTCCTGTGGCCACTGCTGAGTTTTTCAAATTTGCTGGCATATTGAGTGCAGCACTTTCTGGATGGATTTGAAATAACTCCACTGGAATTCCATTACCTCCACTAGCTTTGTTCGTAGTGATGCTTTCTAAGGCCCACTTGACTTCATATTCCAGGATGTCTGGCTCTAGGTCAGTGATCACACCATCATGATTATCTGGGTCGTGAAGATCTTTTTTGTACAGTTCTTCTGTGTATTCTTGCCATCTCTTCTTAATATCTTCTGCTTCTGTTAGGTCCATACCTTTCCTGTTCTTAATCAAGCCCATCTTTGCATGAAATATTCCCTTGGTATCTCTGATTTTCTTGAAGAGATCCCTAGTCTTTCCCATTCTGTTGTTTTCCTCTATTTCTTTGCATTGATCGCTGAAGAAGGCTTTCTTATGTCTTCTTGCTATTCTTTGGAACTCTGCATTCAGATGTTTATGTCTTTCCTTTTCTCCTTTGCTTTTTCCTTCCTGTCTTTTCACAGCTATTTGTAAGGACTCTCCAGACAGCCATTTTGCTTTTTTGCATTTCTTTTCCATGGGGATGGTCTTGATCCCTGTCTCCTGTACAATGTCACGAACCTCATTCCATAGTCCATCAGGCACTCTATCTATCAGATTTAGGCCCTTAAATCTATTTCTCACTTCCACTGTATAATCATAAGGGATTTGATTTAGATCATACCTAAATGGTCTAGTGGTTTTCCTTACTTTCTTCAATTTAAGTCTGAATTTGACCATAAGGAGTTCATGGTTCGTTCATTAAGGCTCTGCAATTCTTTAGTATTTCTCTCAGCCTATGACTGAATCATATAATTCTCTGTTAACTGTATTAGTCCATTTGTTCTGTCAAAAAAAAAAAAAACATAGATTAGAAGGCTTAAATAAAAAGATGTATTTCTTATAGTTCTGGAGGCTGAGAAGTCCAAGATCAATGTTCTGGCCAACTCAGTACTGCAGTGAGTGTTCTTTTCCTGGCTTACAGACACCGCCTTTTCAATATATCTCCATGTGACAACAAGAGGATACTCTGGTGCCTTTTCTTCCTTTAAGGACATGAAAGCTTTCCAGGTGGCACTAGGGCTAAAGAACCTGCCTGCCAATGCAGGAGACTTAGACCTGGCTTCTATCCCTGGGTCTGGAAGATCCCCTGGAGGAGGCAATCCACTTCAGTATTCTTGCTTGGAGAATCTCATGGACAGAGAAGCCTGGCAAGCTGCAGTTCACAGCATCAGACATGACTGAAACAACTTAGCATGCACACACTGGTCTCTAGGGTAGTTCCTGTGCTAGACCTGGAATCAACCATTTACAGAAAGAATCCAACTTAGCACGCATGTGCACACAATTATATTATAGGGCTCCACTTTCATGAGCTCATTTAAAGCTAAGTCTCTCTTAGTGTCCCCCACCATCAACAACCATCACAATTGGGGTTAGGGCTTCCACATATAAATTTGAGGGGAATGCAAACATTTTGTCCATAAAATTAACTGAAGAAATTTGATAAATTATTATTAATAAATCATGATATATTCCCCTTAGCTCATTTATGACCTGGGGTACAAATTTCTTTGGTTTCTTTAAAGAGTATCAAAATATGTTCCAAATTTAATAAAAAAATATTGAATTTATATAAGCAATAAATTTCCCTTTTATTAGCTATATTTTGAAAATCTTAAAATAAACGGCTTGAGGAATATTCATACCTTTGACATTATACTGGAAACAGTTACAATGATCTAAGAGAGGACCACATTTGTGTTATGTAATAAACAGATGTACCTGTTTCCACCTAGTAAAGTCAATTAAGCATCATCTTAGAGCCACAGTGATGATGAGCTCAAAGATGATAGAAATATAATCTTGCAGAATTGATTTATAATGCTTCCACCATTAACAATACGAGCTATTTAGCATTTTCATCTGTGTTCTAAGTGGTGTCTAGAAGCAAGCTCATTAAGTTCGCTGTTGAGAGAAGCTGAAGTGTATGTTTCAGAGAAGTGTATGAAGTGTATGTTTAAGTTGCAACTTAAAGATAATGAGTGTATCTAATAGAAATGGGAGATCAAACCCATAAAAAATTCAGTACATTGAACTGGAATTTCCTCTCTGATATTTCTGGTTTGTTTTTCATGAGAGTCAGCTTTTGGAGGCAAACAATATATATTCTCTTGGCTAGGTTAAAAAGGTGATAGGAATTACATCAGTATTTTGATAAGTAACTATACAGAAGGAAAGAATAACAGAGTCTGATATCGGTAATAGGAGGAGTCAATTACCATTAAATAATGTAGGGCTACTAGAATCATGGACTTCCGAGGTGGCACCAGTGGTAAAGAACCCTCATGCTGATGCAGAAGACACAGGAGATGCAGGTTCAGTCCTTGGGTCAGGAAGATCCCCTGGAGGAGGTCACAATCCATTTAAGTATTCTTGCCTGGAGAATCTTATGGACAGAGGAGACTGGCAGGCTACAGTCCATGGGGTCGCAAAGAGTCGGACATGACTGAGGAAACTTAGCATGGACACGTGCATTAGAATCCTCCCACTGTTACCATCACTTTGACTTTTAATAATAAATTATTCAGTGTTTATGCAGCTTCTTTGCCCTTTTAATCATCCCTCATTTTTGGTAGATTTCTTGTAGAACCTTCTGTGATTGACTAAAAGTAACCATGCTCTAAGTTTTTGGTGTCTCAGATCCTTCCTAGCAACTTTCTATTTCTACCTGTTTATTCTTCGTCTGTAAAAATTCTATGATAAAATATGATCATGCTTGATGATTATACACACACACACACACACACACACACACACACACACATATATATGAAACATTAAAATACTTTATGAAGTGCTTGGCACATCCTTTATTCTCAGTAAGGATTAAATTTCACCCAATTTTTGGTTAAGTTTTGGAGTTATGAAATATATGCCATGTTCCCTGTATACAAGAAGTTTTCAATCTAGTACAGAAGCTCCAGTTTCAACTCAACAAATGGTGTAGGAATACTTATTCACTGTGGTAGCAGAGAAGATGAAGAAATACAATATGCATGAGGGAATATCTTTGAAGTAATATTTCTTCTTGTATTATTGGCCCATATGGCATTAATTCAAGATCCTCTTCTATCCTATAAACAAGAAAACAGGCAAATCAAATTAGTAGATAACACTTAGACCTTTCCAAAATAACTCAACAGACAGCAAAACTCATTTAGAATGCTCAGTGTTCTGAGAACCACATAACTTCTGGATAATCCACTGTTAGCTACCTGAGTTGAAACTTAATACATTGTACAAAAGAAACATAATCAAAAACCATAAAATTATACTAAATTTTACAGTAAAGTTTAAAATAATCCAAATGATATAAACATTAATAATTTTTAGATATAATAAACAGAACAGGGACTGAAAATTAAGCACTAGGTATAGTGAAAACTCTTGAGGGGGTAAGCAATTTTTCTGTCAAAGGAAGACATGAATAGGTCATGTCTTAAATTAATATATCTAGAATCCTACCAAACAAATATTGTTAAGACATTTGTGAGTAGAGGCCATAAAAAGAAACTGCTTCTTTTGAGGGTATGAAGATTGGGAATAGTGTCTATTAATTCTTGCCACAAAGTATGTAAGATATGTATAAATAAAAGTACATATGACATGTACAATATAAATGGCATATTAATAATTTCTTAAAATTGTGGTACAATTTTCTAAACCCACTATTAAATGAAAAAATGATTTTATAAAATTATGAAAAAAGTTCTAAGATAATAAAATTTTATATTTTTTAATATATTAATTAAAATTAACATTTTGAATAAATTTGGCCACACCACACAGCATGTGGGATCTTAGTTCCCTGAGCAGGGATTGAACCTCTATCCTCTGTATTGGAAGCTTGAAGCCTGAACCACTGTATCACCAGGGAAATCCTCTAATTACATAATTTAGAAATTATTCAGCTAGAAAAAAATCTTTCTCTTCTTAATTTCAAAGATCTAAAGATTAGTCAATCAATTTTCTTAACTAACCTGCTACCCTAAAGTCACTTACTGTTTGTGTGTGTGTAACTGTGGAAGTCATTAATACTGTCTACCATCTATTTCTCATTTGCTTCCTAAGTACTGCTAGACTTGTGCTTCCTCATGGTTTTGAAGTTCATGTCTAGCTAGATAACTCACACTGGTTACTAATTTGAGAGCAGAAATTACATGTGACCTTCTGTAAAAGTTTGAGAAACATTTAGTTACTTGTCATATCCCTCCCTTTGATGTCATAATTGTGAAATAAATCTTGAGATGAAGTACCCATCAGTGTGGACCCTTGAGAAAAGATATGGAATGTAGCCTCCAAACAATTCATAAAAGTCATGTAATGTGAGCAAGAAATAACCTGATTGTTTCATCCCACTGAAATACGGGAGCTGTTTCTGACTGCAGCAGAAAAGAATCTATTATAATTAAATTGAAAAGAAAAGTTTTCAAATTTTCAGGATATTGTTATACTACTTTTCATGTAAAAATCATTCATGTAATAACTACATATGGTTATGTAAACACCATAATCTAATCTGGAAAAATGTGAGTGAGGACTGACAATTCAGTCCCTGTTACCTTTTGCGTTTTTTTCCACAAAAGTAGGTAACAGAAAACAACAACAAAAATATTTTTGTGAGAGTTTAGTTAATTGACTTTTCACTGGGATGTATTTTGCTGTAAATTTATCTGGGTGAATTTGGATTGTTACTTGAGGTAAAGCTGATTTTTTGGTGTTATTTAGAGATATAGCTATATTTTATATGCATAAATATATCTATTTTATATACAGTAAAATTATACATAAACTATTTTTAATACTATTGATAATAAAATGTATGTTGAAGTCAGAAATTCCATAGACTTTTAATAATTGTGTCTGGAGAAATCATTTTATATAACTTCCTCATTTTACTAATAAAGATAAAGGAAAGCAATGTGATTCTTCTAAAATCACCTAGAAAGTGCGTGGCAAAATTGAAGTTAGAAACCAGACACTTTGACTTTTGGTTCAATTTCTTACCATTACTGCTTCTGGCATATGTTAGCCATTTTGCAGTCAAGGATTGTATGGTTCAGTATAATATAAATTTACAAATTATTTTTCTAATTTGTGGAGTTTGATTAAGTCACCTCTAGTACATCAGTTATTTTCTTGTATTGCTTTTGTAATAGTACAAAAGACATGGTTGCTTTAAAAGTTCTCATCAAACAAAAGTATGAACTCAGATACTTTACAAAGAGTGAGAGAGAGCAACATAACTCTTTCCACTTTTGCATAACAACTAATGATGGCAAAACGAGACTTCCCTGTACAGAGGAAAATGCCTTGCAAAGAAAAAGGCTTCCTGGAAATCAAATATCTCTTGCACAACAAGTTTGATGAGCTAAGTGCCCATTAATCGGAAACATCTGAATTAAATTTCCCTTAAAATATACATAAAATGAAGAGGAACTGTGGTTTGCAGATTATGTTTCAGGTTCCACTCAACTCAAACATTTTTCCAGCCTCAAATAACTCCAGTTTTTTCATTCCTACTTGGGAGTTCATAAAGAACGCTTAGTACATCACAGAGTACAACTGGATTCATGAGAAATCCAGTATAAATATAATATAGATAATGACACAACATGATCTAATGTTTTCTATTCATATAGGAGTATTAGAGATGAGATTTTTAAGAGGATTATTATGTAAAATAGAGGAAATCTTATCTGTTTGAGAGACGAGAAACAACCATTTTGAGGGCAAATATCAGCAGTTATTTTCATAATCTGATTTGCTAACTTTCATTATATGGAACTCAGAGTTGGACATTATGCACTATTTCTTGAATTTGAAAAATATACAATGATTTTAACTTTTTTGTGATGTCGGTCTAATGTCTAAGATGAGTTTCCTTCTGTTACCAAGTGACGTATAATAAACCCTAATTTCATCTTTATATTAAAAAATCATTTGAAAATGATGCTATTATTACATGAAATAGTAACAATTCCCCAATGGTGGAAATCTGATTGTTTGTCTATAAAATAGTATGAACAATGAGAACAAACTTATGGTCTTATAAAAATACATTTCAACTGAAAAGAGTACTGATAACCATTGGTGTCTTTAAGTTTGTGAGAAATGTTTCTTTACATATTTCTCTTATTCTGTCATTACTGTAATATAGAACCAGATACAGTTCATATGCAATTTACAGTAATCTGAAATTAAGTTTTTGTTGAAACGGACTATCAGTGCAAAAGAACTTAACATATTCTGATAAGCATATGCTATGATTCATTTCTAATAACTATAGTGGTGGTTGAAGTATATTACCAAGGGATTTGAGTATGCAAATGTGCCCACTTAAATCTTTGTTAAATTTTTATAAGAGTAGAAATTTGCCTTTGTATAACTAAGCATAATAGTCACTGGGTTTCATGATCTCATTTTCATATTTTCTAGGGACATGCTCAGTTGCTAAGACGTGTCTGATACAGGAGACACTGGTTCAATTCCTGAGTAGGGAAGATCCCCTGGAGAAGGAAATGGCAGCCTACTCTAGTATTCTTGCCTAGAAAATTCCATGGACAGAGAAGCCTGGTTGGGTACAATCCATGGGGTGACAAAGAGTCAAACCCAACTGAGCGACTAAGTATGCACACATATATTCCTAAAGTGAAATATTCAAATGAAAAAGGATGGAGAATAAATGCTTGATTATTGCTACAAAAGGGGAAAGTCAATAATTTTCATGAATAAATGAATGAATGAATGAGGGTTTCTCAATGAAGCGTTAGAAACCGAACCAGAGGTGAATTTTACTGGCTTTCCTGGTAAAAGACTCAAGCAAAATATGGATAATCAGACACGGTCAGAGAATTTTCCCCAACTGATTATTCAAGACACTAGGGATACAGTGCTGGAATTTACATAAAACAGAGAAGTCATTTTGGGTTTTGTGTGAGATCTGAAGATACATATGCATATTGGAAGTCCCTTGTTCTACAGAATCAAGATTTGCTTGATCCCTGGGTCTGTTTTCATTTTCTTGAATTAAATCCACCAGATTTCAAAATCTCTCTATATAAGAAATTTGTTTTGCTCACAGAATATGATGCTATAGCTGTGCCTGAGTAATTTTTGTTAAAGGAGATATTTTAGCAAAAGGAACAAATGACCCCATTACCTTAAAATAGAGATCTGATCTTGCTTTATCTTCTTTAAAACTCAAAATACATTCTTGAGAAATGACTTAGTCCAATCAGTCAACTAAGGTTTTTCAACATCCTTCTGCTTCTCTTTTCTATGTTATTTGGTTCCAGATAAGTAAGTTCCTATGGGGAGCTAAAATTGAATATCCCCTTCATTGGCCTTAGTTAAAAAGGCAACTATTCCAAAAGACATAATGATTCCCAATTCTTCCAGAAACCAATATCTGAAATTCCATTTATATTTTATCCATTTAGAGTACATATTTTATCTTTGTTAAAAGAGAAATCTTAGATGTGGGAAAGATAACACATTATTTTCCAGCCCAAACAGATCTGAAGGCAGTCAGACAAAAACTGAAAACAGCTTGTCCTGCTAAATAACAGATTCTAAACTTGTCAATATTTAACACCTTTTGACACAGGGTGAGGAGGAAAAGAAGAAAAGAAACATTCCCATAAAGAGAATTAAAATGAAGTTTTGAAAAATTTCTAATATTTGTAATATAGACATCTTTCTATTATAGGAATGGTTTTGCTTGTAGGTTTAGCAGGGTGCCAAGTTAGAATGGGGTTTCAGGGCCCCTGGAAAGAATACTGATACGTCTTCGAGTGTATTTTTCCCTCTCCTTTATATGCAATCGCTAGAGCTTGGTTTGTACAATTTAAGATTTGATTTTGAGAGAACACAAATTCTCCTGGATAGGTTATTTTAAGACCTTATCAATCATATACTTCTTAATTTGGTCTCATCTGGCTTTAAATGCTTTCTCATTCTCTTGACACTTTGCAACACTCACTCTCATTCCTTCCATTCACTGCCAAAGCCGTCATACACTTTCTCACCACCTACAGTCAGTTCTGTTATAATGCTTATTTTAAAAATGAAAATGTTTTCCAATAAGATTAATATATAAGAAACAACTTGAGCAAATGCAAGTTTTGTGTTTACTTATACATATGTGACTTGGTCCAGGAGAAACACTGGGTGAATGCAGAAAACTTCACCAGGCTGAACCTGGCCACAGAGCAATCTACAGTGTACACAGATGCGCGCACCTCAAACATCGGCGGTACCTCCATCCGCCGTCCGAGTCATGAGCACACCCAACCTGACACGCTGTTACAACTTTATGTCGAACTGCAGATAACTTTTCTTCATCAGTTCACTATTACGCTCAAGCCGCTACAACCCTTCCTAGGCTGACCTCCACAAGCAAGTGTCAGGTCTTTTTTCAAAGCTAACTGCCGTATTTGTTGTTCAGTTCAGTCGCTCAGTCGTCCGACTCTTTGCGACCTTATGAATTGCAGCACGCCAGGCCTCCCTTGTCCATTTTATATATATTATAGCTTATATTTCTGACTTATTAAATAGGTTTAAAGCCTTGCTAGTTTCCTGCATTTTTTTTTTTATTCCTTTGTCTTGATTTCTCATTGACAGTTTTAGAGTATAATTGATCCTACTCTATTCTCTTTAAGTGTTACAGAATGTATTGCTTTGTTTTGCCTAGTGTACTGATCTTTTAGGAATGCATGAGGTGGATTAAGAAGAATGGATTGTACTTTGTCTTTAGATCTTTGTGGTCTGATAAAGGTATCTACCATTTTATTGAAACTGATATCTCTAGGGTCACCAGTGCTCATCTAACTTCAGTGGTCTTCTCTACATTATCAGGATCCATAACCTTCCAACATCATTCGACACTGCTGAAAACATCCTTCAGTTTTGTTTTTTTTTTTTTTTTTTTAATCAATGTATTGCTGCTGCTGCTGCTGCTAAGTCACTTCAGTCGTGTCCGACTCTGTGCGACCCCATAGACGGAAGCTCACCAGGCTCCCCTGTCCTTGGGATTCTCCAGGCAAGAATACTGGAGTGGGTTGCCATTTCCTTCTCCAATGCATGAAAGTGAAAAGTGAAAGTGAAGTCGCTAAGTCCTGTCAGACTCTTAGCGACCCCGTGGACTGGAGCCTACCAGGATCCTCCGTCCATGGGATTTTCCAGGCAAAAGTACTGGGGTGGGGTGCCATTGCCTTCCCCGCAATGTATTGCTAAATATCTTTTATGTATATGACCTTTTTTTAAAAAATTCACAGAGGATGGAAAGATATATACAGTGTACTCTTTGCCTAATAGAGAGGAATAAGACAAGGGTTTGACTACTTCTATTGCTGGCAGAATCTATGGTATAAAGAGATATGGATGTTACATGCATCACATCTGCTTTAGATATTAGGAAGATGTCACAGATGTTTCAGTGTTTGAGATAATAATAGTACCTTGCACAGAAATTTCATGCATCTTCTTATTTTTTCTGTATGAAACAAGTTACTTGAGAACAGAACATTTTCATTCTTTTAATATGTTTTTGAGTATATAGACGATTCTAAAGACTTGATATAGCCCTTACCTCCTTATAACTTACTGTGTCCTTGCTCAGCACAGTGACTGCCACAAAAGTCAGTGTGTACTTGATGAAAGCATACATGGCTCATAGTCTGTAGTTAATGCGTGCTTGTGTGCTGTCACTTCAGTCAAGTCTGACTCCTCATGGCCCTACGGACCATGGCCTGCCAGGCTCCTCTGTCCATGGGATTCTCTAGGTATGAATACTGGAGTGGGTTGCCATGGGCTCCTTCATGAGATCATCCTGACCCAGGGATCAAACTTGCATCTCTTATGTCTCCTGCATTGGTAGGTGGGTTCTTTATCCCTAGTGCCACCTGGGAAGCTCAGTATAGTTGGTATTGAAGGGCAAAGAGGAGAGAAAGCATTTCAGTGGAAAAAAATGATACAATAAAGGTTTAGAGGCAGTAAGCCTCCTGATATGTTCCCACAACATCTGGAAGAATGGAAGATAAGAGGCTGTCATGGTTTGAAGTTTTCTTGGTAGCAAGTTAAAGAGTTGTAATTATCCAAACTTTCTTTACTCTTGTCATTTGTTTTTAACTCTTTACCAAACTTCCTGGCCCTCATTATAGTCTTTTTAGGCTGATTAGTATTTTTTCCACAATCATAAAAATACAAAATACATTTTCTCAATACCTAGTTGTCCAATTCCCACCAAAGTTTAGAAGACCAGTGCAAATGTTGCATTTTCAGTGAAATTTTTATTAGCCACCCCAGATAATAGCTTATCATTCACTAAATATAAGCTTCCTTCAACTTGATAAAATTAAAAATATGCTTACTTACCATTAAAGCAAACACAAGTAGATATATATTGCTTGATTACTAAAGCAAATATTTGTTCCCAAGCACAACATGGACATTTATATACTAGTATACATTTATTTAATAAAATAAGCTCATAAATGTCTTACATCTAGGAAGATGAACATTTCATCTTTATGTACACTGGTGAAGATGAGAGGTATGTGTGTGTAACTATATATACAGATATAAATATACATTCATACATAAATACACACACATGTATATGCATGTGTGTGTGTTGCATGAATGTGTGTCTTTGGTTGTAGAAACAGAGGTAGAAAATATCCCTCTCCACTGGTTGTCTTCCTGTATCATCACTCAGCAAAAACATATGTCTCCCAAAGCAATCATTTGGATTCACTTGACACTGAATAGATTTCAAGTAACATTGAACAAATATGATAGTTAAAATAAACTAGTTTTTGAACCATTTATTTGACCTCAAAATATGTGAGAGTTGGACCCTAAAGAAGGTTGAGTGGCAAAGAATTCATGCTTTCAAACTGTGGTGTTGGGGAAGACTTTTGAGTCCCTTGAACTGCAAGGAGATCAAACCAGTCAATCCTAAAAGAAATTAACCCTGAATATCCATTGGATGGACTGATGCTGAAGCTGAAGCTCCAATTCTTCAGCCACCTGATGTGAAGAGCCAACCCATTGGAAAAGACCCTGATGCTGGGAAAGATAGACAGCAGGAGGAGAATGGGATGACAGAAGATGAGATGGTTGGATGGCATCCTGACAAAATGGACATGAGTTTGAGTAAGCTCCGTGAGATGCTGATGGACAAGGAAGGTTGGCGTCCTGCAGTCTATGGGGGTCTCAAAGATTCAGACACAACTGAGCAGCAGAACAGCAATAAATACAATTAGTATGCTAAACATTCTATTCTTTATAGTTCCAAAGAATAGCAAGAAGAGATAAGAAAACCTTCTTCAGCAATCAATGCAAAGAAATAGAGGAAAACAACAGAATGGGAAAGACTAGGGATCTATTCAAGAAAATCAGAGATACCAAAGGAACATTTCATGCAAAAATGGGCTCGATAAAGGACAGAAATGGTATGGACCTAACGGAAGCAGAAGATATTAAGAAGAGGTGGCAAGAATACACAGAAGAACTGTACAAAAAAGAGCTTCACGACCCAGATAATCATGATGGTGTGATCACTGACCTAGAGCCAGACATCCTGGAATGTGAAGTCAAGTGGGCCTTAGAAAGCATCACTACGAACAAAGCTAGTGGAGGTGATGGAATTCCAGTGGAGCTATTCCAAATCCTGAAAGATGATGCTGTGAAAGTGCTGCACTCAATATGCCAGCAAATTTGGAAAACTCAGCATGGCCACAAGATTGGAAAAGGTCAGTTTTCATCCCAATCCCAAAGAAAGGTAATGCCAAAGAATGCTCAAACTACCGCACAATTGCACTCATAGCACACGTGAGTAAGTAATGCTCAAAATTCTCCAAGCCAGGCTTCAGCAATATGTGAACCATGAACTTCCTGATGTTCAAGCTGGTTTTATAAAAGGCAGAGGAACCAGAGATCAAATTGCCAACATCTGCTGGATCATGGAAAAAGCAAGAGAGTTCCAGAAAAACATCTACTTCTGCTTTATTGACTATGCCAAAGCCTTTGACTGTGTAGATCACAATAAATTGTGGAAAATTCTGAAAGAGATGGGGATACCAGACCACCTGATCTGCCTCTTAAGAAATCTGTATGCAGGTCAGGAAGCAACAGTTAGAACTGGTCATGGAACAACAGACTGGTTCCAAATAGGAAAAGGAATACAATACGTCAAGGCTGCATATTGTCACCATGTTTATTTAACTTATATGCAGAGTACATCATGAGAAATGCTGGACTGGAAGAAACACAAGCTGGAATCAAGATTGCCGGGAGAAATATCAATAACCTCAGATATGCAGATGACACCACCCTTATGGCAGAAAGTGAAGAGGAACTCAAAAGCCTCTTGATGAAAGTGAAAGTGGAGAGTGAAAAGGTTGGCTTAAAGCCCAACATTCAGAAAACGAAGATCATGGCATCTGGTCCCATCACTACATGGGAAATAGATGGAGAAACAGTGGAAACAGTGTCAGACTTTATTTTTCTGGGCTCCAAAATCACTGTAGATGGTGACTGCAGCCATGAAATTAAAAGACGCTTACTCCTTGGAAGGAAAGTTATGACCAACCTAGATAGCATATTCAAAAGCAGGGACATTACTTTGCCAATAAAGGTTCATCTAGTCAAGGCTATGGTCTTTCCTGTGGTCATGTATGGATGTGAGAGTTGGACTGTGAAGAAGGCTGAGCGCCGAAGAATTGATGCTTTTGAACTGTGGTGTTGGAGAAGACTCTTGAGAGTCCCTTGGACTGCAAGGAGATCCAACCAGTCCATTCTGAAGGAGATCAGCCCTGGGATTTCTTTGGAAGGAATGATGCTAAAGCTAAAGCTCCAGTATTTTGGCCACCTCATGTGAAGAGTTGATTCATTGGAGAAGACTCTGATGCTGGGAGGGATTGGGGGCAGGAGGAGAAGGGGACGACAGAGGATGAGATGGCTGGATGGCATCACTGACTCGATGGATGTGAGTCTGAGTGACCTCCGGGAGTTGGTGATGGACAGGGAGGCCTGGCGTGCTGCGGTTCATGGGGTCGCAAAGAGTCGGACACGACTCTTTGAGTGACTGATCTTATCTGATAATAAGTACTTGGCTGACTTTTAAACTTAATTCAGTTGCTATTTTCTAGCAGTTATATAAATTCTATATGACTTGGAAATGTATATCAGCATGCTTAGTTTGTAAAAAAGAAATCTATTCCCCTGGATATAAACTACTATGATAAAAATTTTATAGTCTAAAATGTGTGAAGTCAGGTAGATTTCAGTTCTAATGCAAATGATTCAAAATGTACATAATGCCAAATGTTTTGGGGGTTGAGAATTTCATTGTTTTACTAAATAAACCCACTTACAAATCAAAAACATTTTCTGACTTATCATGTTTGCTTACTTTACTTGTTCATCTTAAAATTTATGTGGAAATAATTCTAATGAATGCAGAAATCTTCAATCATAGAATGACTGATGTATTTATGTTTCTGAAGCAGTCACATTATGTGTTGAGATTGTTATTTTTTCTTTGACCTATTTAGATGATACGGTTACAACTCCACTAGTAAGTATAAAGTTTTATACAACATTCAATGTGAAAAATGAAAGTCCTCATTATCAAAAGTTTGATGGTTATGATTTATGAATCATTGGCAAAACTACAGATCCTCAACAATCATGTACTTTTGGCAGTGTCCCAACTGTAAACATGATTAAAATCAATAGATTTAACACAAAAAAAGTCTGTGGATAAGCATATGCCATTATCCTCTACAATTTTAGTCAAAAGCTATCGAATATATTTTATTGTCTTTATGCTTATCATTATTAATTGAATTTCTAAGTATCAGTATTCTGATAATCAAATTCAACTTTAATGCCAATACACCAATACTTGCTAAGCTTGTTTAACTCAAAAACTGTAACATGCAAATTTGTGTATTTTTAATTATTATTAATATTTATATTCACTTCTGAAAAATAGACCTTGAAACAAGAAGTAAAGAAGAGAGAAGAGAGAGTGAGAACATGAATGAGGAACTTCTTATTTATTTCTAAGCAGGCTTGACTGAATACTTAATAACTCTTTAGTAATAATACAGCCTGTTTCTCATTATTAAGAATTTCATCCATTGCTCCCAATGGTTTGGACAGCATGCTTAGTTTGGTAATAGAAAGTGTTTTCCCTTTTTCCTACCAGGGATCTTCAAATGATTAGCTAATAATAGTCGTGCAATGATTTCCAGATGTTGCTTACGATACAAGGAATGTCCAAGTGGTAGTGTGGGAATTGAGGCTCTCTCATAGCTGTAAAATAGAGATCACAGTAGAAATATTTCCCACCCAGAATCTAAAATTCTAAGTGAGAGAAAATAGTTCTCCTAAAGCAAGCTTGTTGACTGATTGAAGAGATTTTGGAATTAGATACATTAAGCCTGAATTCTTCATATGCTAAAGGTAGGATTGGATTGTTTAAGAAGCATCTTAGAGGAACAACAAAGACATAGTTGAAGCTATTTTGATTTTCCTCTAAAGGCTGGACTTTATTTTTAATTCAAAGTCAGTGAGAGCTAGCATAAAGCACTCTTCAGGAGAGTTAGAAAACCCAGGTTCATGTTCTGAGAAATAAATCTTTGCAATTCTTCCCAGCTGCAAAATACAACCACTCACTTTATCCCTCTGATTCCTGCCTTTCTTTAAAGAATAAATGTGAGATCATTCCAAAGCAACTTTCAAAATTATATGGTTTAATTTAGTCAGGTTTAATTAGCAGTGACAGTCACTCCTAAAAGTTCAAGCCATTTGGAATTCTTTACCACTTGAAGTAATACTTAAGTCAAGACCTCTTCGTTCTGTATATTGAGCTCTAGATTTCAAAAGCTGTTGATGTTCTGGGTGGTTTTTTTTTTTTTTTTTTTTAAATTAAAGACCTGCTGAGAAAAGAGACTCAAGCAGATAAGCAGACATTTTCTTTTTTTTTTCCTTAGGAAATTTAGAAGGGGGAATAAAATGCTGCTTGAAATCAAATGAGCTTGTCTTCTTTTATAAATATCTGGGCACACTGAGCTCTGTGCTGGGCAACTCAGACTGGAAGGGGCAATGGCAGTGTGCTCAAGTGTTAGGAAAGAACTTAAAGTGATCAGGGTTACATGTCTGGTCAGGGAATTCCATGAACATGGAAAGATCTGGAAGAAAATAAGACCTATAGAAGTGAAGTGAAGTGAAGTTAAGTCACTCAGTCGTGCCCGACTCTTTGCGACCCCATGGACTGTAGCCTACCAGGCTCCTCCCTCCATGGGATTCTCCAAGCAAGAGTACTGGAGTGGGTTACCATTTCCTTCTCCAAAGACCTATAGAAGCTAGACCCTAAATCAGGGTATTTGAATCTTGCCTAAGATTCTCACGACCCAAGCAAAACCCTGCAAATTTGAGCCAGAGAGCCATTGAGTGCTCTAACATCAGACATGTCATCAGTAACCCTTAGGTTAGAACCTTAGGTTAGAGAGGTCTCTCTATTGCATTCCCACCATCAGTGAATGAAAACTGCTGTTGCTCCACATCTTAGCAGCATTTGATGCTGTCAGTGTTCTGGACTTTGGTCATTCTCGCAGGTGTACAGTGGTAGCTCATTGCTGTTTTAATTTGCATTTCCCTGATAACATATGATGCTGAGCACCTTTTCATTTACTTATTTGCCAACTGTATATCATTTTTGGTGAGGTATCTTTTAAGGCCTTTGGATCACTTCTTTACACCTTTATAGAGGATATAATTCACACACCATAAAGCCATCCATTTAAGGTTTTTAACATGTTTACAGAGGTGTGCAATGGTTACCACCATCTAATACAAGAATATTTTAATCAGCCCCAAAATAAACCCTGTTTCTATTATTGATCTTTCCCAATTCCTAACCCCAACTCTAGTTTCTGGCAACCATAAATCTTTCTTTATAGATCTGTAGTCTTCGCACATTTTGTGTAAATGAAGTAATATAACATGCTAGTTCATTGTGACTTGCTTCCTCCACTTAGCATCATGTTTTCAAGGTCCATCCATGTTGTAGAATGTATAAATACTTTACATGTTTTTGTTGCCTAAAATATTCAAGTATATGGATATACCACATTTTGTTTAGTCTTTCATCATTTGATGGACCTTTGAATTACTTCCACTCTTTGGCTATGACAAATAATGATATTGTGAGCATTCTTGTGTGAGTGTTTGCATAGACATGTTTTCATTATTCTTGGATATTTGCAAGTGAAATGGTGAGTTATATAGTAATGCTCTGTTTAACACTTTGAGGAACTGTCAAAAAGTTTTTCAGAATGATTACACAATTTTATATTCTCTTTATATATGAGGGTTTATTTTTCCACTATTATTTTTATTTTTAATTATAGCCATCCTATTGGGTATCTCATTGTCATTTTGGTTTTTTAATTAAAGTATAGATGACATAAAATATTATTTTAGTTTCAGTTGTACAACATCAGTTCAGTTCAGTTCAGTCACTTGGTAGTGTCTGACTCTTTGCGACCCCATGAACTGCAGCATGCCAGGCCTCCCTGTCCATCACCAACTCCCGGAGTTCACTCAAACTCATGTCCATTGAGTCGGTGATGCCATCCAGCCATCTCATCCTCTATCATTCCCTTCTCCTCCTGCCCCCAGTCCCTCCCAGCACCAGAGTCTTTTCCAATGAGTCAACTCTTTGCATGAGGTGGCCAAAGTACTGGAGTTTCAGCTTTAGCATCATTCCCTCCAAAGAAATCCCAGGGCTGATCTCCTTTAGGATGGACTGGTTGGATCTCCTTGCAGTCCAAGGGATTCTCAAGAGTTTTCTCCAACACCACAGTGCAAAAGCATCAATTCTTCAGTGCTCAGCTTTCTTCACAGTCCAACTCTCACATGCATACATGACCACTGGAAAAACCATAGCCTTGACTAGACGGACCTTTGTTGGCAAAGTAATGTCTCTGCTTTTGAATATGCTATCTAGGTTGGTCATAACCTTCCTTCCAAGGAGTAAGCATCTTTTAATTTCACGGCTGCAGTTACCATCTGTAGTGATTTTGGAGCCCAGAAAAATAAAGTCTGACACTGGTTCCGCTGTTTCTCCATCTAATTCCCATGAAGTGATGGGACCAGATGCCATGATCTTCGTTTTCTGAATGTTGAGCTTTAAGCCAACCTTTTCACTCTCCACTTTCACTTTCATCAAGAGGCTTTTTAGTTCCTCTTCACTTTCTGCCATAAGGGTGATGTCATTTGCATATCTGAGGTTATTGATATTTCTCCAGGAAATCTTGATTCCAGCTTGTGCTTCTTCCAGAAGGTCCAGCGTTTCTCATGACTTACTCTGCATAGAAGTTAAATAAACAGGGTGACAATATACAGCCTTGACGAACTCCTTTTCCTATTTGGAACCAGTCTGTTGTACAACATAGTAATTAACAAAAAAAGTCTGCTGATTGGAACTCCCCTAGCATTTCAGTAGTTAACTCTCCACCACATGGGTTCAACTAAATCCTGCATGCCATATGGCACTACTGGGTGTAAGATAAACTATAAGCATATATTGCATAACAGTACAGATACCTGTTTACTGGACCTGATTCAGGAAGTTTTCTGCCATTATTCCTTCAAATATGTCTTTGACTCCTTTTCCTTTCTCACTCCTCCTGGGATCCATATAATGCAGATGTTAGAATGTTTACTGTCTTAGAAGTCCTTTAAACTCTACTTTGTTTGCTGTTCCAACAGGATGGTTTCCACTGCCCTACATTCAAGATCATTGAGTCATTCTTCAGTGTCATTTAATTTGCTGTAGGTTTTCTCTAGTGCATTTGTCATTTCAGTTATTGTATTATTCAGCTCTGATTGGCTCTTTTGTTAATTCTTTCTATCACTTTGTTGAAGTTTTCACTGTGCTCCTCCCTTCTTCTCCCGAGTTTGATTAGCATTTTTATGACCATTATAAGGGACTCCTTGTTGGATTACTTAACTCCATTTTGCTTGCTTCTTTTTCCGAGATTTTTGTCTTGTTCTCTTGCCTGGGACATAGTCTGTGGTCTCATTTTGCCTACCTCTCTATGTTTGTTTCTTGTGTATGAGCTGATCTGCTCTATCTCTCAGTATGAAGGAGTGATTTTACATAGAAAGGTTTCCTGCAGGCCCGGTAGTGCAGTTTTCCCTGGTTGCAAGAGTCAGGTGCTCAAGGCACGTCATCTATGGGGGTGGCATGTGTCCTCCTATTCTGGCTGAGTCATGATTGCTGGGAGTGCACTAGTGTGAGAGGTTGGCACCCGGCATGGATAGTTGTAAGGCCTGGCTGAAACTGTTGTGGGAGCTCTGGTGTGCCAGGCAAGCCCCCATAGTTGCAGGTTGCTTTGGAGAAGCACCAGCTGAGGTGGGTCCATATTTAATCTGGAGTGGGGGAACAGTGCTAGTAAGGTAGATGGAGAGAGTCACAAATGTACCTGCCACCATCAGGCCGGGTAGGTAGAAGGTGAGCTAAAATAAAAAACAAAGCAAAAACAGACTGGCCAGGCCAGTGCCTCCAAACCTGAATAACATTTCTGTAGATCCCTACCCTTCAGACACATATCCTAAATTAGCCAGTGATTCTCTATGTATGACTTAGGTTGCTGCCTCTGTACTAGGAATTGGAGCACGTAGGTTCTTGTGCATCCCCTTCTAGAACAGAATTTAGTTTCCTACAGACCTCTGGCTCAACCAGAGTAAACCTTGTTGGTTTTCAAAGCCGGCTGTTATAGTAGCTCATCTTCTCACTGCAGGCTTGAGCTGGCGAGCCTAGTATGAGGTTTGAAGCCCTTGCTCTTCCTTGAGCACTCCCATGACTGCCATGTCCCATCCACCAGTGGGTTGCTGCCCTAGGGGTGTGAGCCCCAATCATATTTCATCCCCACTCATCCTACTTTGTGTATCTTGTTGCTTTTGTCCTTGGTTGAGGAAAATCTTTTCTGCTAGTGTTCAGGTTGTTTCCAGGTATCATTGCTCTATATATGCTTTCAGTACTGATGTATCTGTAAGAGGAAGAAAGCTCAGGATCTCCCTATTCTACCATGTCGTTTCCCTCCCTCATTCATCATACTGTTTCATGATGATCAGCATTTTCTCATGTGCTTAATGGTCATTTGTATACCTTCTTTGGGAGAAATATTTATTCATATTCCTCATATAATTTTAAAATTAAACTATATTTTTAAAGCAGTTTTACATTTACAGCCATATTGAGCAGAAATTACAACATTTCTCCTATAGTGTCTGATTCTTCCATTGTTTTATCCTTATTGTTGACTTTTATTTTTTAAATTTTATTTTATTTAACTTTACAATATTGTATTGGTTTTGCCATATATCACAATGAATCTGCCACAGGTATACATGTGTTCCCCATCCTGAACCCTTCTCCCTCCTCCCTCCCCATACCATCCCTCTGGGTTGTCCCAGTGCACCATCCCGAAGCATCCAGTATCGTGCTTCAAACCTGGACTGGTGACTTGTTTAATATATGATATTATACATATTTCAATGCCATTCTCTGAAATCATCCCACCCTCTCCCTCTCACACAGAGTCCAAAAGACTGTTCGATACTTCAGTGTCTCTTTTGCTGTCTCGTATACAGGGTTATTGTTACCATCTTTCTAAATTCCATATATATGCATTAGTATACTGTATTGGTGTTTTTCTTTCTGGCTTACATCACTTGGTATAATAGGCTCCAGTTTCATCCACCTCATTAGAACTGATTCAAATGCATTCTTTTTAATGGCTGAATAATACTCCATTGTGTATATGTACCACAGCTTTCTTATCCATTCATCTGCTGATGGACATCTAGGTTGCTTCCATGTCCTGGATTGGAAGAATCAATAGAGTGAAAACGAGTATACTACCCAAAGCAATTTATAGATTCAATGCAATCTCTATCAAGCTACCAACGGTATTCTTCACAGAGTTAGAACAAATAATTTCACAATTTGTATGGAAATACAAAAAAACCTCGAATAGCCAAAGCTATCTTGAGAAAGAAGAATGGAACTGGAGAAATCAACCTGCCTGACTTCAGGCTCTACTACAAAGCCACAGTCATCAAGACAGTATGGTATGGGCACAAAGACAGAAATATAGATCAATGGAACAAAATAGAAAGCCCAGAGATAAATCCACGCACATATGGACACCTTATCTTTGACAAAGGAGGCAAGAATATACAATGGATTAAAGACAATCTCTTTAACAAGTGGTGCTGGGAAAACTGGTCAAATACTTGTAAAAGAATGAAACTAGAGCACTTTCTAACACCATACACAAAAATAAACTCAACATGGATTAAAGATCTAAACATAAGACCAGAAACTATAAAACTCCTAGAGGAGAACATAGGCAAAACACTCTCTGACATAACTCACAGCAGGATCCTCTATGACCCACCTCCCAGAATACTGGAAATAAAAGCAAAAATAAACAAATGGAACCTAAATAAACTTAAAAGCTTCTGCACAACAAAGGAAACTATAAGCAAGGTGAAAAGACAGCCTTCAGAATGGGAGAAAATAATAGCAAATGAAGCAACAGACAAACAACTAATCTCAAAAATATACAAGCAACTCCTACAGCTCAATTCCAGAAAAATAAATGACCCAATCAAAAAATGGACCAAAGAACTAAATAGACATTTCTCCAAAGAAGACATGCAGATGGCTAACAAACACATGAAAAGATGCTCAACATCACTCATTATCAGAGAAATGCAAATCAAAACCACTATGAGGTACCATTTCACACCAGTCAGAATGGCTGTGATCCAAAAATCTACAAGCAATAAATGCTAGAGAGGGTGTGGAGAAAAGGGAACCCTCTTACACTGTTGGTGGGAATGCAAACTAGTACAGTGACTATGGAGAGCAGTGTGGAGATTCCTTAAAAAACTGGAAATAGAACTGCCTTATGATCCAGCAATCCCACTGCTGGGCATACACACTGAGGAAACCAGAATTGAAAGAGACACGTGTACCCCAATGTTCATAGCAGCACTGTTTATAATATTGTTGACTTTTAAAGAGTCCTTTATATGTTTTGGATTATTCAGTTCAGTTTAGTCACTCAGTCATGTCTGACTCTTTGCGACCCCATGGACTACAGCACACCATGCTTCCCTGTCTATCACCAACTCCCGGAGCTTGCTCAAATTCAAGTCCATTGAGTTGGTGATGCAACCATCTCACCCTCTGTTGTCCCCTTCTCCTTCTGCCTTCAATGTTTCCCAGCATCAGGGTCCTTTCTAGTGAGTCAGCTCATCACATCAGGTGGCCAAAGTAATGGGGCTTCAGCTTCAGCATCAGTTCTTCCAATGAATACTCAGGACTGAGTTCCATTAGGATTGACTGGTTTGATCTTCTTGCAGTCCAAGGGACTCTCAAGAGTTTTCTCCAAACCCACAGTTCAAAAGCATCAATTCTTTGGCTCTCAGCTTTCTTTATAGTCCAACTCTCACATCCATACATGACCACAGGAAAAACCATAGCTTTGACTAGATGGACTTTTATTGGCAAAGTAATGTCTTCTTCTTTTTAATATGCTATCTAGATAGGTCATAGCTTTTCTTCCAAGGAACAAGTGTCTTTTAATTTCATGGTTGCAGTCACGATTTGCAGTGATTTTGGAGCCCAAGAAAATTCTCTCACTGTTTCCGTTGTTTCTCCATCTATTTGCCATGAAGTGATGGGACCGGATGCCATGATCTTTGTTTTTTGAATGTCGAGTTTAAAGCCAGCCTTTTCACTCTCCTCTTTCACTTTCATCAAGAAGCTCCTCTTTGCTTTAGTTCTTCTTTGCTTTCTGCCATAAGGGTGGTGTCGTCTGCATATCTGAGGTTATTGATGTTTCTCCTGGCAATCTTGATGCCAGCTTGTGCTTCATCCAGCCCAGCATTTCACGTGATGTACTCTGCATGTAACTTAAACAAGCAGGGTGACAATATACAGCCTTGATGTACTCCTTTCCCAATTTTGAACCAGTCCATTTTCCATGTCTGGTTCTAACTGTTGCTTCTTGACCTGCATACAGATTTCACAGGAGGCAGATAAGCTGGTTTGGTAATCCTATCTCTTGAAGAATTTTCCACAGTTTGTTGTGATCCACACAGTCAAAGGCTTTGGCGTAATCAATAAAGCAGAAGTAGATGTTTTTCTGGAACTATCTTGCTTTTTCACTGATCCAACAGATGTTGGCACTTGGATCTCTGGTCTCCCTGCCTTTTCTGAAAGCAGGTTGAACATCTGAAATTTCTCGGTTCACATACTGTTGAAGCTTGCTTTGGAGAATTTTGAGCATTGTTTTGCTAGGGTGTGAGATGAGTGCAATTGTGAGGTAGTTTGAACATTCTTTGGCATTGCCTTTCTTTGGGATTGGAATGAAAACTGACCTTTTCCCATCCTGTGGCCACTGCTGAATTTTCCAAGATTGCTGACATATTGAGTGAAACACTTTAATAGCATTATATTTTAGGGTTTGAAACAGTTCCGGTGGAATTTCAACACCTCCGCTAGCTTTGTTTGTAGTGATGTTTCCTAAGGCCCACTTGACCTTGCACTCCAGGATGTGTATGTGGCTCTAGGTGAGTGATCACACCATGAGAGTTATCTGGTTATTAAGATCTTTTTAATATAGTTCTTATGTGTATTCTTTCCATCACTCCTTAGTATCTTTTGTTTCTGTTAGGTCCATACCATTTATGTCCTTTATTATGTTTTGGGTAACAGTCTTTAATCAAGTGTGTGTTTTGCAATTATTTTCTCCTATTCTGTGTCATGTCTTTTTATTCTCTTGGTACTGTGTTTTATAAATAGAAGTTTTTAATTAATGAACTTCAGCTTATTAATCGGAGAAGGCAATGGCAACCCACTCCAGTACTCTTGCCTGGAAAATCCACGGACAGAGGATTCTGGTGGGCTGCAGTCCATGGGGTCGCTAGGAGTCAGACACGACTGAGCGACTTCACTTTCACTTTTCACTTTCATGCATTGGAGAAGGAAATGGCAACCCACTCCAGTATTCTTGCCTGGAGAACCCCAGGGACGGCGGAGCCTGGTGGGCTGCCATCTATGGGGTCCCACAGAGTCGGACACGACTGAAGCCGACTTAGCAGCAGCAGTAGCAGCAGCAGCCTATTAATACTTTCCTTCTTGAATAATGTCTTCAGAGTTGTATCTAAAAAAAATAATTCCAAAATCATCTAGACTTTCTGCTATGTTATCTTCTGGCGTTTTATAATTTTGCCTTTAAAATTTTAGTCTCTGATCCATTTTGAGTTAAGTTGTGAAGGGTGTAAAGGTTGTGTCTAGACACTCTTTATTCTTTTTTGCATGTGAATGCTTATATGTCCAGCATCATTTCTTGTAAAGACTGTCTTTGCATCACTATATTGCCTTTGCTACTTTGTCAAAACTCTTTTGGCTGTATTTATGTCAGTCTATTTCTGGCTGCTCTATTCTAGTGAACTATTTGTTTGTTCTTTGATCACTCTCTTGGTCACTGCAGCTTTATAGTACGTCATGAAGTCAGTTAATATCAGTTTTCCAACTTTGTACTTTGTCAGTATGATTTTCGGAGAAGGCAATGGCACCCTACTCCAGTATTTTTGCCTAGAAAATCCCATGGACGGAGGAGCCTGGTAGGCTGCAGTCCATGGGGTCGCTAGAGTCGGACACGACTGAGCGACTTCACTTTCACTTTTCACTTTCATGCACTGGAGAAGGAAATGGCAACCCACTCCAGTGTTCTTGCCTGGAGAATCCCAGGGACGGGAAGCCTGGTGGGCTGCTGTCTATGGGGTCGCACAGAGTCGGACACGACTGAAGTGACGCAGCAGCAGCAGCAGCAGTATGATTTTGGCTATACTACAACTTTTGCTTCTCCATACACATTTTGGAATGCCGTCAAAATCTGTAAAATAATTTGTTGAAATTTTTGATTGGGATTGCTTTGAATTTATAGCTCAACTTGGAAAGAACTGACATGTTGACAGTATTGAACATTCTTATCCATGAACGTGTAATATCTATTCAGATATTATAGTTCTTTGGTTTTTGTTAGAGTTTTATAGTTTTATTCATACAGATTGTTTACATATTTTATTAGACTTATACCTAAATATTAACATTTCATTCTGGTGGTGCTAATGTAAATGCTATGTGTTATTAATTTCAAATTACCTTTGCCTATTTTGGGAATTTGGGTAATAGACTATTTTTATCCTGCAATCATGGTATAATTGCTTATTACTTCTAGAATTTTTGTTGATTGTTTCAGATTTTCTATATAGACAATGATGTCATTAGTGAATAAAAACAATTTTATTTCTTTCTTCCCAATTTATATACCTTTTATTTCCTTTTTCTTCTTTTATTGCATTAGCTAGAACTTCCAGAGTGATATTGAAAAAGAGTGATGAATAAGGACATGCTTGTCTTTTTCTTGATCTTAATGACTGATTATATTTAAGATTAAATAAATGTCTTTCCAGCACAACAAAATTCCTGTTCAGAATAAAATTCATGTTGATTGGGGGAAAATAAATTCAATAATTCTTGCTTATGTGACTTTTCAGTTACAATGCCTTACCTACTACACAAGTATTATTACCCAAGATGCTTTAGATAAATATTCATGGTGATTCCCTAGGAATATTAGTTATACATTTATAATATGGTTACACATTTTTAACATTAGATACATCAATAAATATTAAAAATGAGCTAAGATTTGTGCTTTACCCTGGAGATAGAAAGCTTGGAGTCATCCTTGTGGAACTCACAGATTTCATCTCAAGGGTTAACTTTCATCTGTGATGGTAGTTTCTAAGCCGTCTGTTGAGGTGCATTCTTTGTTTGAACCTGGTAATTTTACCAATACTTAAACTTTTGCTGTTATTATTGATGGTTGATTTCTGTCATAGATTGGAAAGGGCACAATAGTACAACATGTTTCATTATAAAGTATTTCTAGTCTAGTGGGTTCATGTTTTGGGTGGGATGTTCAATTATATTCATTCTCAATGTTTCACAAAATTCAAGGTTTGGCATAAATCTTAGTTAAGGACATGAGAACTCAGGTTCAGCATTTAATAATATAAAACTTGATTTATGCATGCTTTAGTTTTTGTGTGTGTCAAATGGGGATGATAATAGTATTAACCTGATAGGATGAAGAATAAAAGACATAAGTTGCTAGCACAATGCTTAGTACTTGGCAAATGTTCAATAAATTATTATGATTCAATGAGTCACCTGAAAATATATTACTTTGATTTCCTTTTCAGCTCTTTCTCTAAATTATAGATTCAAATAGTATTAGAAAATATTTGTTAGTATTCTAACTAAAGTATTTCAATGTAGAATAACTTCTTTAAGACCTAAACTGCAACATAGTCTATCATCCATAATAATTATTATCATAAGTAAAGAATAATAAACTAACAGATTAACTGTATGATTAGTTTTTTAATTTATATCAGTGATGTAAATATGTATTTCTTCTATATATAAGTATAGCTCAATAGTATAGAGAGTATAAATGTTTTATTTCTAAAACATAAACATACTTCCTAGTCTTAGATTTTTCCTTCATTTTCCCTGTTTTACAAAAGTTCACTCTTCAGCTCATATAATTGCTGCTTTTGTTGACCTTGTCAATTTGTTTTCAGATACTTTTTATATTAACTTTTCTCTGTGCCTATGTGTGTGTGTATCTATATAAATATACTTGAATTGCTTATAGGTTAATCCCCGCTTTATAGCTTCAATCTTGACATCTCATTTCTGAATTAGTTACTGTCATTTTGCTTGACCTTTTCAATCTTAGTGGTGTCCTTCCTATAAATACAGTAAGAAGAATTAAGTGGAGTAGTCAGAATGTGGTCTTACTGCAAACTTAAATACTCATAGAATGACTATAATCATTTTGAACTTTGAAATAAATACGTTGAGGACATTTTTACCTTAACTAACTTTGACTTGTTTTTTTCCTTTTCATGTTCTAGATTTCCAGAACTAACCAAACCTTGTTTAAAGTAAAAACATGCAAAAAGTAAATAAAATATTATGCATGGAAATGAGGAAACCTTATACATATTTTACTATAAAAATATAAACCTTACATATAGAAAGTATATTTAAATGAAACGGTCTTAAATATTAATCTATAATCTTATTGTAAGTTATATTCAGTTCAGTTCAGTTCAGTCGTTCAATCATGTCCAACTCTTTGCAACTCCATGAATTGCAGGACGCCAGGCTCCCTGTCCATCACCAATTCCCGGAGTTCACTCAAACTCACGTCCATCGAGTTGGTCATGCCATCCAGCCATCTCATCCTCTGTCGTCGTCGTCCACTTCTCCTCCTGCCCCCAATCCCTCCCAGAATCAGAGTCTTTTCCAATGAGTCAACTCTTCACATGAGCTGGCTAAAGTATTGGAGTTTCAGCCTCAGCATCATTCCTTCCGAAGAACACCCAGGGCTGATATCCTTTAGGATGGACTGGTTGGATCTCTTTTCAGTCCAAGGGACTCTCAAGAGTCTTCTCCAACACCACAGTTCAAAAGCATCAATTCTTTGACACTCAGCTTTCTTCACAGCCCAACTCTCACATCCATACATGACCACTGGAAACACCATAGGGTTGACTAGACGGACCTTTGTTGGCAAAGTAGTGTCTCGGCTTTTCAATATGCTATCTAGCTTGGTCAAAACTTTACTTCCAAGGAGTAAATGTCTTTTAATTTCATGGCTGCAATCACCATCTGCAGTGATTTTGGAGCCCCCCAAAATGAAGTCTGACATAATGTCTAAATACCAAGTGAATCTTTCAGCCTTATTATATTCCCAGATCAATTTGTAGCATTGAACATAGTTTTTAAAAGTCCTTTAAAATGTCTTTCTTGGTTTTCATGATAGCATGTTTTTCTAGTTTCCCATCTACCATTATTGGTGCTCATGGAGAGTTCATGACTAGGTTCAACCCTCAGTAGGACTTCCAAGGATCACATCATTTTAGGATTTAACACTAAGTTCCTTTTTTCCTCTCTATTTTTTTTTATCCAGATTACTTTTTCCAATCACAGTTTTAATTAATATTTCTAAATTGTGGAATCTCAATGTCTTCCTTGAATTCCATACTATTGTTTTATACATCTCCTCAGATGACTGGGATGTGTAAGTCAGAAAATTAACATGCCCTGCCTAGTCACTGGATCATAACCATCTAACTACTGCTTCTCACATTTTAGTATGTGACACTAACTCAGTTACTCAACTCAGATATCTCGGAATTTCCTTTTTCTGTCCATTTGCCTAATCTCATGTAATGCATTACAAAGTGTCATGAAAAGTACGTGAAAAGTACATTGTGATTTGTTCACTACCAGACTGGTTCCAAATAGGAAAAGGAGTACGTCAAGGCTGTATATTGTCACCATGTTTATTTAACTTATATTCAGAGTACATCATGAGAAATGCTGGACTGGAAGAAACACAAGCTGGAATCAAGATTGCCGGGAGAAATATCAATAACCTCAGATATGCAGATGATACCACCCTTATGGCAGAAAGTGAAGAGGAACTCAAAAGTCTCTTGATGAAAGTGAAAGTGGAGAGTGAAAAGGTTGGCTTAAAGCTCAACATTCAGAAAACGAAGATCATGGCATCTGGTCCCATCACTACATGGAAAATAGATGGAGAAACAGTGGAAACAGTGTCAGACTTTGTTTTTCTGGGCTCCAAAATCACTGCAGATGGTGACTGCAGCCATGAAATTAAAAGACGCTTACTCCTTGGAAGCAAAGTTATGACCAACCTAGATAACATATTCAAAAGCAGAGACATCACTTTGCCAACAAAAGTTCGCCTAGTCAAGGCTATGGTCTTTCCTGTGGTCATGTATGGATGTGAGAGCTGGACTGTGAAGAAGGCTGAGCGCCGAAGAATTGATGCTTTTGAACTGTGGTGTTGGAGAAGACTCTTGAGAGTCCCTTGGACTGCAAGGAGATCCAACCAGTCCATTCTGAAGGAGATCAGCCCTGGGATTTCTTTGGAAGGAATGATGCTAAAGCTGAAACTCCAGTATTTTGGCCACCTCATGTGAAGAGTTGACTCATTGGAGAAGACTCTGATGCTGGGAGGGATTGGGGGCAGGAGGAGAAGGGGATGACAGAGGATGAGATGGCTGGATGGCATCACTGACTCAATGAATGTGAGTCTGAGTGACCTCCGAGAGCTGGTGATGGATAGGGAGGCCTGGCATGCTGCAGTTCATGGGGTTGCAAAGAGTAGGACATGACTGAGCGACTGATCTGATCTGATCTATCTCTCGTCATTTCACCACCTTAGTCTATGCCATGATTTCTCTGTGGTATTCAAGAACAACCTCCTACTTTTTAAATGGATTCCCTCTTCTGTCCTACTTATCATTCCTTCATTTTTTTAATTGTCAACATGATCTTTAAAATACAGAACTTGCCATGTAATTGGTCTTTTTAAAAAGAAATAAAAAAGAACCTTTAATAACCACATATTGCACTTAGATATGGATTGCAGAATTTTTACAATGATCTAGAGAACCATAATATTGTCTAACATCTGTATATCTCTCCACCTTCATTTCATCCCATGCCTTATTTCACATCATCCAGCGATGTCAAATTATTCAAACTTTTTTACCAAACTCTTTTCTAACACAAAGGATTTTATTCTCCTGTAACTCCACTATTTCCTTGGATAATTGCTCTATGTCCTTCATATCTTAGTTAAATTTCAGTAATACCACATTAAGTTGACTTATTTCATAGTACTTAGCACAATTTGCTATGATATTGTGTTTCTCCTTACTTGCTTAATATCTGTATCACCTAAATAATTTGAACTTCAAAACAGAGTTGTTCATTTAGTTCACTATTAATATACTAGAGTCTAGAAGAACATAGTGGAATATAAATGGAGACTTATGCATACTTTTTTGAGAATAGAGAAATAAATCAATGGTAAACTAAAATTGCAAAATAGATTTTTTTATATACAGAAACTTACTATATTTTATTATCATTTAAAAATATTTATATTTCCATCCTTATTTGTTATAGGATATTATTTGTCTATGAACTTTGTCATTTATGCCAGCATTCATTCTGTACCATCAAAAGTAATATTATTTTGCTGATATTACCCAATTTGGTTATCTGAAACATTAGAATAGTACCCGAATTGATTTTACTGTGTAGACTTGAGATGATTACAAAGCAAGTTATATAATACTGTGAATTCTGTCTATACAGAGTTCAGTGTAATCAAATCACTTTCATCTTTTATTACTCAGTACATGAAGATGAAATAATATTATAAACATGATTGACCAGAGAATCAGAAGGAATTCTAGATGAAATAAATTATAATACATACAGAGTAAGATCAGTTAGAAAACTAGTTATATTTTGAGGATTCATGTTTCTTTCTTTTATACAAACACCAAAAGTAAATATTTTTGAACTTTAATAACTAGCATAGTATAGGATTTAAAAAATGTTTTTGTACCAATGTCCATTAAGCCACTGAAGTTTAAATTAAAGTAAGACTGAGGTGATAGAGAATACACATTTATTAGGAGTATAATATTGTCTAAGAAGAGCAATATCACTTTTTATTTTTAACTTTTGGGAAAAAGGCAACTCTTTTCATTACCTAAATACATATGTGTCTTTGAATATAAATTTGTTTTAAATTTTGTACAAATTATATTAAAGAGTCCCAAGCATTATTTGTTATAAATATAAGGAACAAAAATTATACTTCTGAAAAATTTTAGAATATTTCTGTGTAACTCAAAATCATATATAAGATAATCGGTTAACAGTAAGGAGCTTTATTATAGCTGTCATCCATCAACTTGAGTGGAATTTGAAGTAAGAACACACTTTTGGCTCATGTTTTATTATTATTTTAAAATTCCTTATTCTGAATATGAGTTGGATGTGAGAACATATTTTCTGGCAGTCAATAAAAATGCTATCAGAAATACACATAATCTGGCCATTGCAAAAGTTTTAGAAAATAAATAGGCAAGGCATTATCAATGGGTAAATATTGATAGAAATGAGCTATAGAATGAGTTTTTACTCTGATAAAATGTTCTTTTATGGGTTAAAATACAATAAATAGTAGTTATACTGTAAAAAATTACACTATTATCCACCAAATACCAAGTCACTTCTCTGGATTAGACTAAGTTTTTTGTTGTTTATATGTCCAGACACCATGGTTTGGTCTGTAGGACCTGTGCCCAATCTTAATGTCTAGAATCAGATCAACTTCTGGGACCACATCTATGAATTGAACATGAGTCGGATAAATTGAACGTGATGCTCCAGTGATGACAGCAGTTGAAGGTCCTGTGGTATGTGTACATAACACATACACACATATACATGTATTAGCTCATTATCGTTACTGACTAATGACCTCTGTGTGTCTTTCCTTCACCTCTTTTCTAAAAAAAAAAAAAAAAAAAAGTTTTCCTTAGGCTCTCCCTAACCCTACCTTATCAATGTCTTATACTAAGTGATATAATTCATAGAATTTAAAGCTATGTATAATGTGTAATATTTACTCCAATATTTTGGAAATTGAGTTTTAAATTTATTTCAATTAGAGTCATGATTGGACTTAGACTACAAAGAAGATCTGAGTCTTCTGTTGGGGCCAATGACTTCACAGGTATAGAGCAAGTTACATAGAAGTTGAAGACAAAACAAGGTCTTTTCCTACAAACCTATAATTTTAGACACACACACATATATATATATTTATCTCTGTGATTTCAATGTTCAAATTTCTAAGGAAGATCAGAAAGAAAGCACATCATTTTATAACAATGCTGGCGAGTGTGTGGAAAAAAGGGACCCCCTCCTACAGCATTGGCGGGAATGAAAATTGGTGCAACCACTATGGAAAATAGTACGGGGAGTCCTCAAAAAACTAAAAATAGAATTGCCAAATGATCCAGCAATCCCATTCCTGGGCACTTATCCTGACAAAACTATAATTTGAAAAGATACATGCACCCCTATGTTTATAACAGCACTACTTGCAATAGCCAAAATATGGAAGCAACCTAAATGTTCCTTGATAGATGAATGGATAAAGGAGATGTGGTACATATATTTATATAACAGAATACTATTTGGCCATAAAAAAGAACGCAACTATGCCATTTGCAGCAATATGGATGAACATAGAGATTATTATATTAAGTGAAGTAAGTCAGAAAAAAAAAACATATGATATCACTCATATATGGAATCTAAAATATGACACAAATGAACTTATGTAAGAACAGAAAAAACTCACAGATACACAGAACAGACTTGTGATTGCCAAGGAAGGGGTGAGTAGGGGAGGAAGGATGGGACGTTTGCGGTTAGCAGATGCAGACAATTATAGACTGGATAAATAACAGGGTCCCCCTACATATCACAGAAAACTATGTTCAATATCCTATGAGAAACCATAATTGGATCACTTTGTTGTACAGCAGACATTAAAATTGTGAATTAGCTATGTGAGAGTAAAAGTCGCTCAGTTCCGTCCGACTCTTTGCAACCCCAGGGATTGTATCCATGGAATTCTCCAGGCCAGAATACTGGAGTGGGTAGCCTTTTCCTTCTCCAGGGGATCTTCCCAACCCAGGGATCAAACCCAGGTCTCCCACATTGCAGGCAGATTCTTTACCAGCTGAGCCACAAGCGAAGCCCAGGAACACTGGAGTAGGTAGCTTATCCCTTCTCCAGGGGATCTTCCCAACCCAGGAATGGAAGCAGGGTCTCCTGCATTGCAGGCAGATTCTTTACCAATTGAGCTAAATTAACTATACTTGAATGAAATAACTTAAAAAAAGAAAGTACATCATTTAAAATATACAATTGCTTTTTTTCTTTTTGCAAATCCTTGGTAAAAAATATAGATGATCCTTTAAAATTGGCTTACTTTTAAGGAAATCCAGGTAAAAGAAAGAATGTAAGGCCACGGAAAAAAATTTCTTAGGTGGCATGACATTCTTTCTTAGAGTTCCCCCTCTTCTTTCCGCCCATTTGTTGGAAATTTGCAGACTATTCTATAAGCATCACAAGACCACAGGACCAAAGATCCCATTCTCCTTTGAAATAATGTAATGTGTTATTAAATCATACTTATTTCATACCTCAAAAAATTGATCCACTCAACACTAAATGGCAAGGGGCAGACATCAATCTACACTTATTTTAATTTAGCGATCACTATGCAGAGTGACTGAAATGAACTGAACTGATGCAATGTAGTGCTCTAGACATGCAGGAATCTTCAGAGAGTTATGAATATATATCCTAGCCCTTAGAGATAAGTAGATTTCACTGTTATAACCAATTATGAAATAATCATCTATGTCTGGTTTGGCCCTTGATTTCAATAGTATTGTAACTGCCACATTCATGTATAATTGCTCAATTCAAAAATTTGTCATACTACAATAAAAGACATGCTATAAGGTTTACTAGGTTGTGAGGTTTCTAGAGATGGGGGCATTTCCTATTTATCTTTTTATTTTTCAGACCTTAGAGCACTGTGTTCTGCATATTATATGAACTTTAATATGTTTTCATGGATAAATGAATAATTATCATACAAGCAATATTAAAATTTCAAGGAGAGAGATATTGTCATAGGCCAGAATATAAAGGTGAAATACAAAGAGTTGGATATTAATTTCTTTTTATGATGGTTTTAAGTTAATTACAGTGAATATTCAATTTTGGAACTTTGGAGTCATCATTGGAATTCTGATAGAAGCTATGAACACTTTTGCCTGAGAAATATACATATGTATATTCACAAAATATTTTTGCATATAATTTCAGGAAGTCTTCAAATACTTCTTTTTAATTTTTATATTTTGGCCATGTCACATAGCATGCAAGAGTCTAGTTCCCTGGCCACCAGGAATCAAACTCATGGACTCTGTTATAGAAGCACAGAGTCTCAACCACTGAACTGCCCTGGAAGTCCCTAGACACTCTTAATTACTTCCATGGATATGTCTCTAGGTCCAAAGGTGCTAGATGAAGAAATCCTGATCTTTTTACCTGACTTTTTTTTAAACATCCTAAGATATGAAGATATGTCAAGGCTATGGTTTTTCCAGTGGTCATGTATGGATGTGAGAGTTGGACTGTGAAGAAAGCTGAGCACTGAAGAATTGATGCTTTTGAACTGTGGTGTTGGAGAAGACTCTTGAGAGTCCCTTGGACTGCAAGGAGATCCAACCAGTCCATTCTGAAAGAGATTAGCCCTGGGATTTCTTCGGAAGGAATAATACTAAAGCTGAAACGCCAGTACTTTGGCCACCTCATGCGAAGAGTTGACTCATTGGAAAAGACTCTGATGCTGGGAAGGATTAGGGGCAGGAGAAGGGGATAACAGAGGATGAGATGGCTGGATGGCATCACTGACTCGATGAACATGAGTCTAGGTGAACTCTGGGAGTTGGTGATGGACAGGGAGGCCTGGCGTGCTGCAGTTCATGGGGTTGCAAAGAGTCGGACACGACTGAGCGACTGAACTGAACTGAACTGAAGATATGAATATATACTGTAGTCCTTAGAGCAAAACAGATTTCCTTGTTACAAATAATCATGAAACAATAGTTTATGTGTTAATTGCAGTGGTGGTTATATGAGTGAGTGTTTTGTCAAAGCTCTTAAAATTGTATGCTGAAAGTGAGTGTCATATATTGTAAAAGTTACATAAATGAAAGTCACTTTTTAAAAAACCTAATGATTCTTTAAAACTCCATAAATATGCATCTGAGAAACTACATCCATAAAATCATTATCTTGAGTGTGTTGTATGACGTCACAGACAACTTTTAATTTATGTTCACCAAAGGACTGCTACAGGTTAGACTGAAGACATCTAAAGAACCCTGTAGTGAACCAAGAGATGAAGAGAATTGCAAAGTGTAAAAATCTTTTTTTTTCACTCTGAAGGAAAAGTGTGAAGCCATAGAGTGGCTTGAATTATGTGATTTAAAGCCAGAGCTACATAAGAGAAAACTTGATGTCTCAGGTCTAAAATCTCTGTTATACTTTCATTAGAAATCTAAATTCCCAATGCCTTATTTTCTCATGTATAGACAAATTTTGTCAAAAGTCCATGTAAAACATAGAACAACTTTTCATTATCAGATGGTCAACACCATTAATATGGTTGGTTGGCGAAGTTCCATTTTAATGATATCATCTTATATCATATAGTTTGGATGGTGCTTCTTAAATAAACAAACAAAAAACCAAGAAGAGTCAGGGAATCCAACTACCTTAGGGAAGCTGAGGTGAAGACCTACCTATCTTTACTTAAAATGAATATATGCCATCTATCAGCAAACACCTTTTTCTTCAAATCTATTTTGACATATTGTAGTTCAAATATCAGGCATATGGGAATATAGCTCTGGTGCTGTTCTTGGTCTGTGTGTGCATGCTAGGACAATGTCAGGAATGGGGTGAATAATGACACTGAAAATTGAAGTCATCTGCTTATCTTCCACATGCCTGCTCAGAGCAAGCAGCTGCAAAGGAATTTCTCCCAGGCTGCATTGTCCATGACCTTGACCTTGAGAGGACAATCCTTCAAAGAGAAAGGCAGAATCTTTTGAGAGAAAAACTATATTATTAATTTATCTTTGTTCTAGTCTTCTATAAATAATGGTAAATTTTTGTAGTCTGATGTCAATATCTTAGTTCAAATGCTTAAAGCATACTCCACATCAGTCAAGAGAAGATAAGAAAGAACAAAACATTACCTCACTGTTGTATGGACCTGCTCAGTAATGAAATAAACCACAGGGAAACTTGCTATGCATAACTTAGGATAAAAATGAGAAATACTGTAGATATTTCACAAATTTTTGAGGAATTCAAGCCCCTGGTACTCTCTAGTCTACTGTAATTATTACCAGAAATAAATTCAGTCTACATTACCCAACGTTGACCTTTCAGTAGTCTTTTCCATATGCTGCTGCAGTTGCTGCTGCTGCTAAGTCACTTCAGCAGCGTCCAACTCTGTGTGACCCCATAGACGGCAGCCCACCAGGTTCCCCCATCCCTGGGATTCTCCAGGCAAGAACACTGGAGTGGGTTGCCATTTCCTTCTCCAGTAGATAAAAGTGAAAAGTGAAAGGGAAGTCACTCAGTCGTGTCCAACTCTTGGCGACCTCATGGACTGCAGCCTACCAGGCTTCGCCGTCCATGGGATTTGCCAGGCAAGAGTACTGAAATGGGGTGCCATTGCCTTCTCCCTTTTCCATGTAGAGAGTCCAAATAATGACCAGTTGCAAATTGGCATACATGCCTAAGCAAATTTCTACCACTATACTTATCGATGCATTTTTAAAATAAAATGAAGGATAGCTTTGTATTTGTAAATCACTGGAGCAGGCTAGATACTTTGTACCAAGTACTTAGCTACATATTTTGTTCGAGTTTGTTTTGTTTATTTTGTTCCCACATTTATTGATTTCACTTGTTTTTGGAATTGTAAACAATTAAAATAAAGTACTATAGAAGTTTTGTTTTAAACATATTTTACATTCTTAAATGACCAAAATCAGTTTTCTTTTTGGAAAATTTTCTTCAGCCTGCTATAATACAAAAAGAAACACTGAACTTCAGGTGAAAAAAACAATACCACTGTTTTCTACCCCTGTCTTTAAAAATCTGTGGGATGACCTTGAGTGAGTCACTTGATATCTCTTAACTTTTTTTTTCCAGCTCACAAATGACTATCTGGTCATTCCTAAGGTTATTTATAATGAAAAGCTTCTATTATCCATGATACATCACTACAGCTATAAATATTTATTTGCCAGTCATAGAGAATGAAAGGAGAGGTTATGCTGTCCAATTTTCATGACAATACATTGGAAGTAATTTTTCGACTTGCTCATAGAAGCACCTAAAGGGTACTGACAACACAGTTGGTTCTTTCTGGATGAATACCATTGCTAGTATTATACCATCATTTCTTGACATTTTGTCTTTAGAAGCTTTCTTTCTAGAATGATTTGACAGTTCAACAGGAAGAATGAACTTTCTTGGCATTTGAATATATACTTGACACATAAAAACACAATATCTGTATTACTTTGCAGTGTTTTTACTTGACACATCTATTCCTATTTTTCATATTGTGCTCCCTTAACCTAAGTAGCTACTATCATCTGACCTTCACAAAAAATGAAAATTTTCCTTGTTGCAAATCCTCTGGGCAGTTTCTCATATCAGTCAGTTAGAAATGTTGTCTACCTCTTAAAGTTTTCCAAGTGACAGTTTTATCATATAGAATTGCCCGTTCCTGCTAATTTCAAGTATACATAGACATTCCTCTGAATCTTACTGGCATTTAAAATATCCATACACTGTCAAGAAATAAAGGAAATTATAGTAACTATGAGTTGAGAATTTTACTTCAGCATTATGACCTTGTCAGGTTTAGCCTCTCAAATAGGCAAATTAACTCACTACTTACTCTTTCTTTATAGCTTTTAATTTTCTTGGAAATGTGTTAGCCTAAAAGTATACAAAAATATGTAGAATAGCCCAACTTGGCATCTCTCAAACTAGTGACATGATTTCTGTAAGTATCTCTGTCAAGGACTGATACCCAGACTTTCACATGGGCGTGGTTCTGTGTGTGTCATTACCATATAACATGACATGCTAGTTTACTCTGTCATTTTTTCTCACTCACTCTGACTGAATTGTATTGTAATTCTTTTTGATACAAGTTCCCTCAGGGGAAAATTTTGATTGCTCTTTTACATTTTCAGCAACCTAGGGCACTTATCTGCCTTTAGTATGTCATTGACCAGTGGATGCCAGTTTTCAGAGAGATGTACATAAATATATATCTTAACTAGATGCATAACAAAGCAGTGATTTATTTAAACAGCTTATTTTTAAATTTTCCATTTACTTGGCAAATACTGGAAACTGTTCACCAGAAAAGAAAAAAGTAACATAAAATGTATGAGGGAAATTCTATCTATTACTGAAATTGTTCATTTTAGAATCAGTTCACTAATAAATGAAGGAGACAGGAAATATCTCAATGATTCACATGCCACAAATTGTCAGTGGTAAATGACATGGATGATAAATTCTTCCTGCAATAAACTATTGATTCCACCAATCACAATGATATAAAAAACATGATATGTTAAGCTTGAACATTTAAGTCTGTTTTATCTGCTAATGTAGTTATGTCAATTACATTTGTTTCCAAGATGGAGTAAAGGACATTAACCTAAATCTATTTCCCACTGTCTTCATGTTCACACAGTATATAAGCTAGAGGTAGGTTAAATGTAATGAAAATCAGAAACATGCTAAGAGGGTTGGAAGCAGCACTATATTATGAGAAGTTTTATATTTCAAAAAGCATTTAATTTGAAACATATGTTTAATTTATAATTGACCTTAAAAGTAAAAACCAATGCTGCTCTCCAGTTTTCCCAGAATAACTTACTGAAGAAACTGCTTTTTCTTCATTGTGCATTTTTGCTTCCCTTTTCATAGATTGACTGTAGACATGGGGGTTTATTTCTGAGTTCCTTACCTTGTCCATTGATCTGTGTGTCTGCTTTTGTATCAGTACTACGCTGTTTTGATGACTATAGCTTTGTAGTATAACCTGAAGTCAGGAAATGTGTACCTCTACCTTTGCTCTTTTTTATTGATTGCTTTGACTCTTCAGGGTCTTTTGCAGTTCCATATAAATTTTTGCATTATCTGTTTTAGTTTTGTGAAAAAAGTCATGGACATTTTTATAGATTGAATATGCAGATTACTTTGGGTATACGAACATTTTAACAATATTAATTATTTAAATCCAAGAACAATGAGTAGAACATTTCCTTATTCCATATAAAAATAAGCTCAAAATGGATTAAAGACCTAAATTTAAGTCTTGAAACCATAAAGCTCATAGAAAAAACACAGGCAGAACACATTTTAACATAAATTGTAGCAATATTTTCTGGGGATATGTCTCCTAAGCCACAAGAAATTAAAAAAAAAAAAGATAAACAAACGGTGCTTAAGTAAGCTTAAAAACTTTTGCACAGTAAAGGAAACCATCAACTTAGTGAAAAGACAGCCTACTGAATGGACAAAAATATTGGTAAATGAAATGACAGATAATGGGTTAATATTTGAAATATGTAAACAGCTTATACAATTCAATATTTAAAACAACAACAACAACAACAACACAATTTAAAAAAATGGGCAGAGACCAAAATACACATTTTTCCAAAGAAGACATAAAGAGGCTTATAGGCCCATGAAGAGATGCTTGACTTTGCAGATTATTAGAGAAATGCAAATAAAAATCATCCTTACACCTGTCAGAATGGCTGACATAAAAAAGTCTGCAAATAACAAATGCTGGTGAGGATGTGGAAAAAAAGGGAACACTGGTGCACTGCTGGTGGGAATGTAAATTGTTACAGCTGCTGTTGAAAAGAGTTTGGAGTTCCTTGTAAAACTAAAAATGAAATACATATAATCCAGAAATTCCACTGCTAATATATATTTGGAGAAAATGAAAACATCAATTTGAAAAGTTACATGCACTCCAGAGTGCTCCTAGCAGCACTACTTACAATAATCAAGATACGGAAGGAAACCATGTATTCATCCATCAACAGATGAATGAACAAAGAAGATGTGAGGACTATATCGCACATACACACAGAGATGGGAATACTACTCAGACAAAAAAATGAATGAAATTCTACACATTTGCAGTACTGTAGATGGACCAAGAGGGGTACTCTGCTTAGTGAAATAAGTCATATAGACAAAAACAGATTCTATATGTTACCACTTATACTTGGAATCTAAAAAATAAAACAGAAACAGATTCAAAAATGTAGAAAATGAATGGGTACTCCTGGGGACAGGGAAAGGTAGAAAGGTAGAGGATATGAAAGAGGTATGGGATTAAGAAATACAAACTACTATGTATAAAATAGATAAACAACAAAGATATGTTGTACAGCACAGAGAGATATAGCCATGACTTTGTAAAATTTTAAAGTAAATATACCCTATAAAATATTCTGTAATATTTTAAAATATTTTTGTAATATTTTACAAATTTTTTGTAAAATATTCTGCAAAAGGTAACATATTGTAAATTGAATATATTTCAATTAAAAAGTAAAAAAAAAAATGCATTTTGGTGGTTTTTTAGATTTTTCATTAATGAGGAGATAATATTACCATGAAAAAAAAAAAGGCTTTTTTTCCCCTCTTGGAGGATCTGCTTAGTCATTTTAAACACCCAGATAATTCTGTGATCAATCTGTATTTTTGAAAATCCTAGCAGCGTGTTCTATCTTTCAAGTTAGTATCTCCTATTATTTTTCATTTTATATATGACCATTTTCTGTCAGTTTCCCTTTAATAGAAATTTCCCAGATACACTCTCTTGGTGGGAAATTATAATTTTATTTGAGAAAAAAAAAGTCCAATTAAAATATTTCTCCTTATCCTTCTCCTTCGATTTCTGTTTCTTTCTGTCTCTTTCACACAAACACACACACACACACACACACACACACGGGGTTGAGGGAAAGAAACAGAGATAAGGAAGCAGGGTATAAACTGAGGTTGACTGAGAGAGAGGGAGGGAGAAGGAGGGAGGTGAGGAGAGGCTACTGTGAGCTACTGTGAGCTCACTAAATGTCATGTATATGCAATTATTTTTGAAAATCCCAGGATCTGCTCTGCTCTGGTAAGTGGATGAGAGAAAACACTTCAAACTGGAAAGGCTTGAAATCAAACCCAGCTATTTACTAGTTATCTTGTCTTAGGTTTATAAATTATGGATATAGTAGTACTTACCTCATATGTGGGGCTTCCCAGGTGGCACGAGTGATAAAGAACATGCCTGTCGATGCAAGAAACATAAGAGCTGCAAGTTTATGTCCAGGTCCAGAAAATCCCCTGGAGAAGGGAATGGCAACCCACTCCAGCATTCTGGCCTGGAAAATTCCATGGACAGAGGAGCCTGGCAGGCTATAGTCCATAGGGTTGCAAAGACTAAGGTGACTTAGCATGCACGTGCACACCTCATAGGTAGAGTTGTTAGTAGTACTAATTGAGTTCATTAAAACTTTTACTATCATATTTGGCCTAATAAAAGTCTCAATAAATATTTGCTCATACTAAGACACTGTTACTCCCTCAAGGAATTTTTAGACTAAGGAAGGGCAGACAAGTGAACAAAAATTACTAATAAAATGTGTCAAAAGCTAAATTAGACTTATACCCAGGATGCTGTAAAAATCAGATAATGAAGGTCTGTCTCAACCATGCAAATAGTTCAGGGGAGGCTTACAGAAGCTTCTACATACAAGCTGATTTTTACAGAATGGCAGCGTGAAGCACTTCATGTTTTTTTTCCAGAAATCACAAGAGTTTTAAACATACCAGCATACCATGATTTTTGAGGTTGATCCCAAAGCAGAAATGTATTTTATACGCCTTAAAAGTCTACCCAGGTTTGATTCCTGGGTCCAGAAGATCCCCTGGAGGAGGGCTTAGCAAGGAACTCCAGTTTTCTTGCCTGGAGAATTCCATGAATAGAGAAGCCTGGCAGGTACAGTCCATGGGTCACAAAGAGTCAGGCAAAACTGAGTGACTTTCACTTTCACAAAAAAGTCTGGAAGTATAATTGGAAAACACAAAATTCTTTTCAAAGGATCCATAATACAGCAATGAGGAGAGTGTGCTCTGGAGTCCAATGTACTGTGTACCTACATGGAACCCTGGCTCCTTTGTATTAGAGGACAGCACTTCTCAGCCGCAGGCTCTTCACCAAGAAGGAAATCATAGGAACTCTGCCTTGGGGTGTTTTGAGAGTTGAGTGAGTTAATACTTTATGGAATCCTCGCAGTGCCTATCCAATGGAAAGTTCTCAATACTCGGTAAATCTGTCTTATTTCTTTGCAGTTTGATAAAGTCTTAAAAGTTATATCAATTTTATATTACTATGTTTCCATCATGTAGATGTTGTTTTAATATAGAATATTTTCAATTACTTAGAATTGGGGAAAAAAATTCAAGCGCCAAGAAGATATGCTATTTAATCAGACTTCCTAGGAAGAAAGATTGTTTATTCATTCTTTCATTTAATACATATTTATCATATGCCTCCTTCAGGACAGACACTGAGCTCAATGCTGGGATGCAGAGTTGATAAAAAGCAAACTTATAGCCCAGTAGGGGAAACATGTATTAATCAAATAATCATACTAATAAGTGCATAATTGCAAAGTGTGACAAAGTCTCTAAAGGCAATCATACTAATGAATGTGTAAATGCTATTTATTTCAATCAGTTCAGTCGCTCAGTCATATCCAATTCTTAGCGACCCCATGGATTACAGGACACCAGGGCCCCTGTTTATCACCAACTCCCAGAGTTTACTCAAACTCATGTCCATTGAGTCAGTAATGCCATCCAACTATCTCATCCTCTGCTGTCCCCTTCTCCTCCCACCTTCAATCTTTCCCAGCCTCAGGATCTTTTCAAATGAATCAGTTCTTTGCATCAGGTGGCCAAAGTATTGGAGCTTCAGCTTCAGCATCAGTCCTTCCAATGAATATTTAGGGCTGATTTCCTTTAGGATGGACTGGTTTGATTGCCTTGCAGTCCCAGGGACTCTCTTCTCCAACAGTTCAAAAGCAACATTTCTTCAGTGCTCAGCTTTGTTTATATTCCAACTCTCAAATACTCAGCTCCAAATATTCTTTAGGAAAGCTGAAAAAATAAAATAAAAGACTCTGATTTAGATGAAAGAGAATGGTGATCAGGGCAAGTCTGAATAGGAAAACCATAGGATAAAAAGGAATCATCTACTCAAAATTGGTGGAAAAAACGGGGGAGGTCAGAGCACGCTGGGCAAAGGAACAGAATGTATAGTGGTTTGTGTCAGTTGAGTGAAAGCAGGACACCTTCACAGAACAAAGAAGGGCACCTTAGTTGGAACAGGGAAAGTGAGAAGTAGAGGAGTATGAGAGAGTTGGGAAGGTGGCCAGGGAAAGTCACATTGAGTTTTGGATGTCTTGTTATGGATTTGAGTCTCTGAAGAGCAACAGAATGAAACCACAGGGTTTTAAGCAGCAGTGACGACATGATGAGATTTTTCACCATGTGAAATGCTTAAAATAGGGAGAGAGGGCCAGAGACAATGTGAGAGAATTCAAGCAGGATACGTGTATCCAGGTCTTTGGAGAAGCAAAGGTTAGATGTGCAAAGAAATGGGGAGACAACTGGGAGAGGCTGTTGGAGTCATCAGACCACCATCTTCTTCCCAGAGAGAAAGAAGACATTTGAGTGGGGAAGTCTTAGCCCACTGTTCAGCACCATTGATGGAAGGCTCTTGAGAAGTCTTTTAAGTAAGTCCCATGTCTCCCAGTAAAGGGTCTACCTTGGCATTCCTGTTTGACTCAGTTGCAGGCCAGGAGCAGTTCATCGGAAGCTGGGTCTCACCGTAATTGTGTGATGAATTATTTCAGGGTAAGCAACTGTGCTGTTTGGTCAAATACGCTTAGATCATCTGAGAGACATATTTCCCTGGATATCACATACTGTGTTGACTGGGAAGAAGAAAATAAATAAATGGATATGATCAAGATTCAAGAATTAAAGTCAACATTCAATTTATAAGATTTTTAGAACAATATAAAAGCCAATTTATCCAAGATGCTTTATCTTTAAAAAAGCACCTACCTTCTCCCACATAATCCTGTTCTCTGATACAGTTTTATTTTGGAATCTGGCATTTAGTAATTTCTGATGTAGTAAATGTTTTACTTGTTTTAATTCTTTAGTGTCTGTCTACATGCCTTCCCAACTACATTCTAAATGGAATGATGATAAGGTGGCTTCCTTGTATTTTATTGCTGTTTTGCCAGTAACTGAAGCAATATGGTCATTAAGATATATATGTTGGGTAAATTAATGGGGGAGGGGTTGACTTAAGAATGAAAGAAGAGAAACCGTCAAAGACTCCCAGTTTTATGATATGTGCAATTGGACAGATGATGTTTCATTCACTGAGGAAATACAGAGTCTTAGGCAAGTGGGTCAGAAAATAACAATTTCCCCCCAGTACTTGAGTTTGAAATTTCTTTACAATAACCAGAAAGATCTTTCACTCTTTCTTAGTAAACCAAATATTACAGTATAAAACTTCATGCAGGTAATGGAAAGTTGCAGTGTGTTTAACTAATACATAATTAGTTAAATCAAGATGTGCAGTCTATTTTATAATAAACTAAAGCACTGAAATGTGAATTATATTGTAAAATCAACCCATAATGTCTATTAAGAGCCCACTAAGAGATGATTGGAATGATCAACATATAAAGGTAATGTCTGGAGGAAGCTTGGTCAGTTGTGAAAGCAGAGAAAAGGGAAAAATCTTAGAAATAAAACTTTTCAGTATCATTCAGACACTGATAAGAAAAACATTAATTCTTTAGAATTGGCTTTCCTTGCAGAACTTTTCTTCTGTGAAATAGATATACAAAGTAATGTTAACAAATATTATTAAGTATGTAAATCATCAAACTCCCTGAATTCTGATCCCATGCTTCTAAAAGTAAACTTAAGAGTTTTTCTTCACAATTGTCTATCTACCAGGAAACCAGGGTCATGTAATAATGACTTCTCATTATTAATGATTGGGAATTCTGACTTCTTGTAAAAACCTCTTGGGTTCAGTTAATGTGTGCCCCTCTCCCTTTTGTAAGGGAGGCATTAAACTAGCTTCTGAGTATCCAAGGCTTAAGGCCAGATTCTGCCTCTGATAAGGCCACTTGCGTAATAAGATGCCACTCTGAGAGGTATTTGAAGTCAACCTACTGGATATTGTTTTCAGGTGCAAAATTTCCACACTGCTATTTGCTCACAAATTCCAGAACAACCAATATGTGGATTCAAGTTCCTCCTAAGCCCAGGCCATAGATCACCTTTTCTGATTCCCTATTCACTTAATTTCTTTAAATTCATACTCACTCTAATTTCAAGAATGTGGAACCATGCACTTTTATAGTTTTATTTCATGTGGTATGAACAGTCGCCTTCCTCTTTCAACTCTCATTCCTCACATGGATGTCCCATATCCTCCAAAACCTCTAAATGTTCACGTTTTATCACTTTCAAGTACAAATACAAATGCCATGTGTTTCACAAACTTTCCTATTCTCTGAGTTAGCTGCTCTCTCCATCTTCTGCCATCACCACTTCCCTTAATTCTTAAACTTCCTATCCAGTTCCAGTTCTGTTGACCAGTTGTGTCTGACTCTTTGCAACTCTATGGACTGCAGCATGCCAGGCCTCCCTGTCCATCACCAACTCCAGGAGCTTGCTCAAACTCATGTCCATTGAGTTGGTGATACCATCCAACCACCTCATCCTTTGTCATCCCCTCTCATCCTGCCTTCAATCTTTCCCAGCATCAGGGTCTTTTCCAATGAGTCAGTTCTTTGTATCCAGAGAAGGCAATGGCACCCCACTCCAGTACTCTTTCCTGGAAAATCCCATGGACAGAGGAGCCGGGTGGGCTGCAGTCCATGGAGTCGCTAAGAGTCAGACATGACTGAGCCACTTCACTTTCACTTTTCACTTTCATGCATTGGAGAAGGAAATGGCAACCCACTCCAGTGTTCTTGCCTGGAGAATCCCAGGGACGGGGGAGCCTGGTGGGCTGACGTCTATGGGGTTGCACCGAGTCGGACATGACTGAAGTGACTTAGCAGCAGCAGCAGCAGCAGCAACAGCGGTTTTTGTATCAGGTGGCCAAAGTAGTGGAGCTTCAGCTTCAACAGCAGTCCTTTCAATGAATATTCAGGACTGATTTCCTTTAGGATTGATTATTCTGATATCCTTTCAGGCCAAGGGACTCTCAAGGGTCTTCTCCAAACCACAGTTCAAAAGCATTAATTCTTCACTATTCAGCTTTTTTTATGGTCCAACTCTCACATCCATACATGACTATTGGAAAAATCATAGCTTTGACTAGTCGGACCTTTGTCTGCAAAGTAATGTCTAGACTGCTTTTTAATATGCTGTCTATAAACTTCCTATGGCAGGCATTATTTTCCATTTATTATAATTTATATGCTCTTGAAGAGATGGGAATACCAGACCATCATACCTGTCTCCCAAGATACCTGTATGTGGATAAAAAAACAAATTAGAACCAGACATAAAACAACTGACCAGTTGGTTCAAAATTGGGAAAGGAGTACAACAAGGCTGTATATTGTCACACTGAGTATTTAACTTCTATGCAGAGTACATCATGGGAAATGCCAGGCTGGATGAATCCCAAGGTGGAATGAAAATTGCTGGGAGAAGTATCAACAACCTCAGATATGCAGAAGATACCACTCTAATGGCAGAAAATGAAGAGCAAAAACAAACAAACAAACCCAAACTCTTGATGAGGGTAAAAGAGGAGAGTGAAAAAGCTGACTTAAAACTCCACATTCCGAAAAGTAAGATCATGGCATCGAGTCTCATCACTTCATGGGAAATAGAAGGGGGGAAAGTAGAAACAGTGATATATTTTTCCTTGGGTTCCAAAATCACTCTGGACAGTGACTGCAGCCATGAAATCAGAAGACACTTGCTCTTTGGAAGGAAAGGTATGAAAAATCTAGACAGCATATAAAAATGCAGAGACTTTGCCAACATTAGCTGACAAAGGTTCAGAAAGTCAAAGCTATGGTTTTTCCAGTAGTCATGTAGAGATGTGAGAATTGGCCTATGAAGAAGGCTGACTGTTGAAGGGTTGATGCTTTCTAATTGTGGTACTGGAGAAGATGCTTGAGAGTCCCTTGGACAGCATGGAGATCAAACCAGTAAATCCTAAATGAATTCAGTCCTGAATATTCATTGGAAGACTAGATGCTGAAGCTGAAGCTCCAATACTTTGGCCACCTGATTCAAAGAACTGACTCATTGGAAAACACCCCAATTATGGGAAAGATGGAAGGCAAAGGAGAGGGGGGATAGCAGAGGATGAAATGGATAGATAGCATCACCAATTCAATGGACATGAATCTGAGCAATCTCTGGGAGACAGTGAAGAACAGGGAAGCCTGGTGTGCTGCAGTCCAGGGGTTTGCAAAGAATCAGACACAACTTAGCAACTGAACAATAAAAACAGCAACATAAGCATGTAATAGGTCTCCAACTATCCTAGAATATCAACAGATAGGGAATCTATCTGTTTCCTGTATGTTCCCCTACTGTATTTTATACTTAGTGATTTATATAGAAAATTGTACACCATGGAACAGACTGGTTCCAAATAGGAAAAGGAGTACGTCAAGGCTGTTTATTGTCACCATGCTTATTTAACTTATATGCAGAGTACATCATGAGAAACTCTGGGCTGGAGGAAGTACAAGCTGGAATCAAGATTTCTGGGAGAAATATCAATAACCTCAGATATGTAGATGACACCACACTTATAGCAGAAAGTGAAGAGGAACTAGAGCCTCTTGATGAAAGTGAAAGAGGAGAGTGAAAAAGTTGGCTTAAAGCTCAACATTCAGAAGACAAAGATCATGGCATCTGGTCCCATCACTTCACAGCAGATAGATGTGGAAACAGTGGAAACAGTGATTGACTTTATTTTGGGGGGCTCCAAAATCACTGCAGATGGTGACTGCAGCCAAGAAACTAAAAAACACTTACTCCTTGGAAAGAAAGTTATGACCAACCTAGATCACATATTCAAAAGCAGAGACATTACTTTGCCAACAAAGGTCCATCTAGTCAAGGCTATGGATTTTCCAGTGGTCATGTATGGATGTGAGTTGGACTATAAAGAAAGCTGAGCACTAAAGAATTGATGCTTTTGAACTGTCGTGTTGGAGAAGACTCTTGAGAGTCCCTTGGACTGCAAGGAGATCCAACCAGTCCATTCTGAAGGAGATCAATCCTGGAATTTCTTTAGAAGGAATGATGCTAAAGCAGAAACTCCAATACTTTGGCCACCTGATGTGAAAAGCTGACTTCCACCTGATGCTGGGAAAGATTGAGGGCAGGAGGAGAAGGGGATGTCAGAGGATAAGACGGTTGGATGGCATCATCAACTCAATGGACATGGATTTGGGTGGACTCCAGGAGTTGGTGATGGACAGGGAGGCCTGGCGTGCTGCAGTTCATGGGGTCGCAAAGAGTCGGACATGACTGAGCGACTGAACTGAACTGAAGCACTTTTTTTTATTGCAAAATAAGTTAATGATACAAATATTCATCCTTTTATTTCTTGGCAGCAATGCATGACTTGTGGGATCTTAGTTCTCCAAACACGGATAGAACCTGTGTTCTCTGAAATGAAAGCACAGAGTCCTAAGTATTCCTGGATGACCCAGGAATTCTCAAAATGCTCATCCTTGAATCATTTGAAAAATGTTTTTAAGTGCTACTGTATCAACTCAATGCTGTTTGTTATAAGTGTTCATAAGTATAACTAGGTCCTCTACTTAAGAAAACAAAAGAAAATTATAGCAATATTTTTATTAGAAAGGATACTATTGCAAGGAATATAATCCTCAAAGACCTGTCAATTTGTGCTTCTTTCTATTTCTTTTATTATTTCTGCTTAGAAAGAGTTTTCTTTTTCTAATTTTCAACTCAAAGTCTTATTCCTTAGAAGACACATACTAGAATGAAATCCATTTAAATTCTCAGTTGCTATCTAGTTTAAAATCATGCCATTTAAATATACTTAGAATTCCATCTAGCAAACATATTAAGAGGATTATGTCTTCCCTCAAAATAAGCTCATCTTCTTCAGGGCAGAACCAATAATAAGCAACCATCATATTTGAGCTTACTAAATTTAGAGCCTTTTTAGGGCCTTTTAATTTTTTTTTTTTTTTAAGATTTACTTTCTGGGAAGAAATTACATATTCTATCTTGTGGGTCTTTTGAGAATTATAGCATTAAGGATATCTCTGCAGATTAATGAAGAGAGAAGACTTTTCTTTCTATTTTTTAAGGAAAACCATGAAGTACATAAGCCAAACTGTATCACACATGTTTGGTACAATCACACTCGCAGTACTAAGTTACACCTTGACACTGGCACTTTGGTACTCTGATGATGTATTGGGGAAACTCTTCCCTTCAGTAGTTTGACATTTGCCAAGAATGAACAGGTTAGTTATTTGGATATTATTCCATGCTCATCTCTGGCTTAGAGAGACATCAACACAGAGAGTATAAGATAGTGTTGACAATTCATTTAATGAAACCAACATAGCATTCTATACTGGATAACTGTTTTGAGAAAAAGTCTCCGTATCAGTTGAAATCAGGCACAACATACACGTACCAAAACACATTCTGGCAGTAAAATTTGAGGTTCTGACCAAATTCAACAGAATATATCAGATGATATACCAAAAAGAGAAAACCAATCTTTGTATATTTTAATAACCTCTAAGAAAAATTAGATATTTTGATACAAGTTGACTATTCTATTAATATTTCAAATCAATGTCATGCTCCATAGAGGCATGTAAGAGCATTTTAATTATTTGATCTAATTTTATGCAGTTGTTGTTATTTAGTCCTACTGTAAGTGTGAAAACTAGATACTATAGTATGGACCTTGAAATAAGAATATGTGAATTTATGTATTCAATTCAAGGCTTTGGAAAACCTCTGTGGCTCTCTGAACCTCTGATTTCCATGCAAAGACTCATAAATATTATGTATTTATTTATTAGAGAAGTCATATTGACCTACACTTACATGCATTCAAGCTATAAGAAAATAACATGCCTTAATATCTGAGATTTTAAAAACTGTACAGAGATACAAGTTTAATGTTGCTTGTTATGAGACTGTTAATGACTGAATTAACTCTTTCCCAAACTCATATGCTGAAACTCCAGCTTGCCAATGTGATTATATTTAGAGATTTAAAGACAGAGCCTTTATTAGGTAAATAAGACTAAATGAAGCTCTATGGATGGGGCTCTGATCCGATAAGATTTGTGTACTTTAAGGAGAGACATCACAGGGTTTCCCTTGCAGTCCAGTGTTTGAGAATCTGCCTTCCAGTGCTGGGGATGCAGTTCAATCCCTGATCAAAGAACTAAGATCCTACATGTCTCAGGGCAAGTAAGCCCACATGACACAATAGAGAGCCCACATACCACAACAAAGACCCAGCACAGCCAAAAAAGAGAGAGACAGACACCAGAGTGCTCTCTCTCTTGTGTGTCGGCTCATTCTCTCTGTCTTTATCTATTGTTCTCTTTCATGGGAAGACAAAATGAGAAGTCAGGCATCTGCAAGCCAGGAATAGAGTCTTATCAGAACCTAATATCATATATTAAACGAGTCGCCAGTCCCCCAAAAAAAGAACCCAACCATTCCGGAACCCAGATCTCAGACTTCTAGACCCCAGCAATGTGAGAAAATGAATTTCTGTTAAGTCTTCCAGTCTGTGCTATTTTATTGTATAACATCCCAAGTGGACTAATATGGAGAAGACTCAGGACAGTGATAAATGTAAGTATTCTGTGTATTAAGTCAAATAAATTGAAGTAAAGTGATCAGCTAGATGTATACTTCTTATATTCATATAGTGGATTTCTATGGAAATATTAAAAATAGTATACTATTGCATGAAAAAATAGATCATATATTAAACAAAAAAATATATTTTAAGTAAGAAATAAAAGTTAAAAAACATATCCACCATGGGTATTTTATTTAATACATTTGTGTACATATTATATATGAAAATGCCAAAGGTAGTTATCTTTATTTGCTGAGAATGAGCCATTTTAAATTTCTTCTTCTGGCTTAACTGTATTGTTTTAGATAAATGAAAGTACTAATTATATAATATAAAAAAGCAGTTGTTAAAGTTTTAAAATGTTGTCTAAACAAATTTTAAAATATTACAAGTCAGTACTTCCAGGAAATAAATGGTAACAAGAACAGTATGCAGAGACAGCATATCCCAGATTTTCGAAAACTTTAAATAAATACACTATGTTCCAAAGTTGAGCTTCTCAAATGGTAATGCCAGAATCACATTTAGATTTTTGAGAGTCTCCCTTGGAGAAGGGGAGGAAGAAATGGCAGCCCACTCCAGTATTCTTGCCTACAGAATCCCATGGACAGAGGAGCTTGGTAGGCTATAGTCCACAGGGTCGCAAAGAGTCAGACATGACTTAGTAACTAAACAACAACTACCTATGTATGAAGCATAGTGTATATATGTTGTTTTTCCATTTTTAAAAATTTTTGAAACTTCTGACATTTAATTTATAAAAGATATAGACAAGAGTAAAAAGAATGTAACCTTTTCCTAATGACAAAGAAGCTACTAGTATAGTTAATAGCAAGAAACTTAGTGGATAATCTGATTACAGATATCTGGTCTTTACCCCATCTATGCTCTCTAATTTATCCCTTTCTAAATTCAGTCATGACAATAGAGAATACTGGCTATTTCACCTTAGGTGTGATAGTTTAAGAGCAAAAATTGTCACTATTTTTTACCATTTGGTGATGTTTAAATATTCTGACCAAAGCTATGTATGGGTGAGATGCTGGTCAGGAAGCATCATAATCTTTGTTTCAGATATAATCTCAGGAAAAATTTTAAGGCAAGTATAAAGGGTGTAGTGAATATCAAGAATGAGATGAAGTATGAATTCATATTTATTGATTGACAGACACTAATCCAGGAGAAAGAAATAGCAACCCACTCCACTGTTCTTCTTGGAAAATCTCATAGACAGAGTCAGGAGGGCTACAATTCACAAGATCAGAAAGGAGTCAGACACAATTTGGCAACTAAGTAAGAACAATAATTTCAGGCACTGGGAATGTAAAAGATAATAAGACTATCAAGGTCCATGATCTTATATTCTATGGAGCTTATAGAAAGCTAATAAGACATTAAGTGAAAGAAGGAAAGAAAGTGAAGTCGCTCAGTCATGTCTGACTCTTTGTGACCCCATGGACTGCAGCCTACCATGCTCCTCCCTCCATGGGATTCTCCAGGCAAGAATATTGGAGTGGGTTGTCATTTCCTTCTCCAGGGGATCTTCCCAACCCAGGGATTGAACCCAGGTCTCCCACATTGCAGACAGATGCTTTTAACCTCTGAGCCACCAGGGAAGCCCCTAAGACATTAAGTAATTAAGCATTAACAATATAATTATATGTTAAAATGTTAACACGACGACAAAATGAAAGAGTGATGTGATAGAGTTTTAGGAGATACAATTTGTGTGGTTAGGGAGGGTTCCTTTAAAGGATAATACCTAAGGGGACCTGAATGACTAGAAGATGTTTTTCATGAAAGCATCAGAGGAAAGATACCTAGCCACACAGAATAAGACTGCAAACACAGAGGCAGAAATAAGCTTGGCTTTTATAAAACACAGTACATTTAAAAACCTGTATACAGCACACAAGCAGGGGTGGGATAGAAAGTTAAAGAGAATTCAGGTATGTGTCAGAAGAATCCCGCAGCCTCCAGAATGAAAACCACAATCACAGAAGGGTAAAAAATAAATGATCACATGGACCAGAACCTTGTGTAAATCAATGAACCTATGAGACATGCCATGCAGGGCTATCCAAGACAGATGGGTCATGGTGAAGAGTTCTGACAAAATGTGGTCCACTGGAGAAGGGGATTACAAACCACACCAATATTCTTTCTGCGAGAACCCCATGAACAGGATGAAAAGGCAAAAAGATGATACCAGAAGATGAATCCACCATTTTGGTAGATGTCCCTTATGCTACTGGGGAAAAACAGAGAAATAGCTCCAGAAAGAATGAAGAGGCTGGGCTAAAGCAGAAAGGACACTCAACTGTGCATGAGTCTCTTGGTGAAAGTAAAGTCCAAGGTTGTAAAGAACAATATTGTACAGGAGCCTGGAATGTTCCTGTATCAAGATAAATTGGACATGGTCAAGCAGGAGATGGCAAGAATGAACAACATTTTAGGAATCAGTTAAAAAAAATGAGTAAGAATGGGCAAATTTAATTCAAAGGACCATTATATCTACTACTGTGGACAAGAATCTCTTAAAAGAAATGGAGTAGAACCTCACAGTCAACAAAGGAGTCCAAATATGCAGTACTTGGTTTCAGTCTCAGAAACAACAGATTTATCTCAGTTTGTTTCCAAGACAAACTATTCAACATTGCAGTAATCCTAGTCTATGCCCCAACCACTAAAGAATCTAAATTTTAACATTTCTTTGTAGATCTACAGACCTTCTAGAACTAACACCAAGAAAGATGTCCTTTTCATTACAGGGAATTGGAATGCAAAAGAAGGAAGTCAAGAGATACCTGGAGTAATAGGAAAATTTGATCTTGCAGAACAAAATGAGTAGGGCAAAGACTAATAGAATTTTGCCAAGAGAACACACTGGTCATAGCAAAATGCCTCCTTACATTAATACAATATACAACTCTACATACAGACATCACCAGATGGTCAACACCAAAATCAGCTTGAGTACATTTTTTGGAGCCAAAGATGGAAAAGCCCTATACAGTCGATGAAAACAAGACCTGGAGCTGACTCTAGCTCAGATCATGTTCTCCTTATTGCAAAATTCAGGCTTTAATCAAAGAAAGTTGGGAAAAACACTAGGCCATTCAGGTAGGATCTAAATAAATCCCTTATGATTATATAGTGGAGGTGATCAATAGATTTAAGGGATTAGATTTGGTAGACAGAGTGCCTGAAGAATGAGGTTTGGAACATTGTATACAGGTGGTGGTGACCAAAACCATCCCCCTCAAAAAAGAAATGCAAAAAGGCAAAGGGGTTGTCTGAAGAGCCTTACAAGTAGCTGAGAAGAGAAGTGAAAGGCAAAGAGAAAGGGAAAGATATGCCCAACTGAATGCAGAGCTCTAGGGAACAGCACGGAGAGATAACAAAGCCTTCGTAAGTGAACAATGCAAAGAAATAGAGAACAATGCAAAGAATAGAACAGGGCAAAACAACAGAATGAGAAAGGCTAGAAATCTCTTCAAGAAAATTAGAGATACAAAGAGAACATTTTGTGTGAAAATGGACACAATAAAGGAGAGAAACAGCAAGGACATAACAAAACCAGAAGAAGTTAGAAGAGGTGGCAAGAATACACAGAACTAGACAAAAAATGTCTTAATAACCTGGAAAATCACAATGGTGTGGTCACTAACCTAGAGGTGGACATCCTGGAGTGTGAAGTCAAATGGGTCTTAGGAAGTATTGCTATTAAAAAAGTTAATGGAGGTGATGAAATTCGAGTTGAGCTATTTAAAAATCTTAAAAGATGATGCTGTTAAAGTGCTGCACTCAATATGCCACCAAATTTTGAAAACTCAGCAGTGGCCACAGGACTGGAAAAAGGTCAGCTTTCATTACAATCCCAAGGAAATACAATTGCAAAGAATGTTCAAACTACTATACAATAGTGCTCATTTCACATGCTAGCAAATCAATGCTCAAAATCCTTCAAGGTAGGCTTCAGGAGTACAGGAACCAAGAACTTCCAGATGTTCAAGCTAGATTTAAAAAAGGCAGAGGAATGAGAAATCAAATTGCCAACATGCAATTGAAAAAGTAAGGGGATTCTAGAAAAAAATGTCCTCTTCTGCTTCATTGCCTACGCTAAAGCCTTTGACTGTGCAGATCACAAAAAACTGTGGAAAATTCTTAAAGAGATGGAAATACCAGACCACTTTGCCTGCCTCCTGAATATGCAGGTAAAGAAGCAACAGTTAGCACCGAACTTGGAGCAATAGACTGGCTCCAAATTGGGAAAGGAGTGTGTCAAAATTGTATATCATCACCCTGTTTATTTAACTTTTATGCAGAGTCAGATCAGATCAGATCAGATCAGTCGCTCAGTCGTGGCCGACTCTTTGCAACCCCATGAACTGCAGCACGCCAGGCCTCCCTGTCCATCACCAACTCCCGGATGTCACTCAGACTCACATCCATCGAGTCAGTGATGCCATCCAGCCATCTCATCCTCTGTCGTCCCCTTCTCCTCCTGCCCCCAATCCCTCCCAGCATCAGAGTCTCTCCAATGAGTCAACTCTTCGCATGAGGTGGTCAAAGTACTGGAGTTTCAGCTTTAGCATCATTCCTTCCAAAGAAATCCCAAGGCTGATCTCCTTCAGAATGGACTGGTTGGATCTCCTTGCAGTCCAAGGAACTCTCAAGAGTCTTCTCCAACACCACAGTTCAAAAGCATCAATTCTTCAGTGCTCAGCCTTCTTCACAGTCCAGCTCTCACATCCATACATGACCACAGGAAAGACCATAGCCTTGACTAGGCGAAACTTTGTTGGCAAAGTAATGTCTCTGCTTTTGAATATGCTATCTAGGTTGGTCATAACTTTCCTTCCAAGGAGTAAGCGTCTTTTAATTTCATGGCTGCAGTCACCATCTGCAGTGATTTTGGAGCCCAGAAAAATAAAGTCTGACACTGTTTCCACTGTTTCTCCATCTATTTCCCATGTAGTGATGGGACCAGATGCCATGATCTTCGTTTTCTGAATGTTGAGCTTTAAGCCAACCTTTTCACTCTCCACTTTCACTTTCATCAAGAGGCTTTTTAGTTCCTCTTCACTTTCTGCCATAAGGGTGGTGTCATCTGCATATCTGAGGTTATTGATATTTCTCCCGGCAATCTTGATTCCAGCTTGTGTTTCTTCCAGTCCAGCATTTCTCATGATGTACTCTGCATATAAGTTAAATAGACATGGTGACAATATACAGCCTTGACGTACTCCTTACATCATGCCAAAGGCTGGGCTGGATGAGGCATAAGGTGGAATCAAGATTCTTGGGAGAAATATCAACAACCTCAGACATGAAGATGATACCACTCTAATGGCAGAAAGTGAAGAGGAACTAAAGAGACTGTAGGTTAAAAGGAAAGTGGAGAGTGAAAAAGTTGGCTTAAAACTCAACATTCAGTAAACTAAGATCATGGGATCCAGTTCCATCATTTCATGGCACGTAGATGGGAAAAAGTGGAAACAATGGCAGTTTTTCTTTTCTTGTGCCCCAAATACACTGCAGCCATGAATTTAAAAGATGCTTGCTCCTTGGAATAAAAGCTAAGAGAAACCTAGAAAGTGTATTAAAAAACAGAGGTATCATTTTGCCAACAAAGGTCCATATAGTCAAAGCTGTGGTTTTTCCTCTCACCGTGTATGGTTATGAGAGTTGCACCATAAAGAAGGCTGAGCATTGAAGAATTCATGCTTCTGAATTGTGGTGCAGGTGTAGACTCTTGAGAGTCACTTGCACAGCAAGGAGAGCAAACCCAATTAATCCTAAAGGAAAGCAACCTTGAATATTCATTGGAAGGACTAATGCTGAAGCTCCAAAATTTTCCACCTGATGAGAAGTTTGGATTCATTGGAAAAGACCCTGATGCTGGGAAAGATTAAGGGCAGGAGGAAAAGGGGTGACAGTGAATGAGATGGTTGGAGGGCATCACTGACTCAGTGGACATGAGTTTAAGCAAACTCAGGGAGATAGTGAAGGACAGAGAAGCCTGATGTGCTGCAGTCCATGGGGTCGCAAAGAGTCAGACATAACTTAGAAAAAGAACAACAACGAACAACTTGCCAGAACAAGGGACTGAAGTTTTGTTTTATATAAAATAAGAAGACATTGGCTTGCCTTAGCAGGGAACAGTATGATAGGACTTCCATTGGAAATGATCTTCTGATTGACCACTTTGATGAAAATCTCCTGGAGTTGGGGGATGAAAAATAAGAATGGTATTTACAAGTGAATCAAGTAAGTCTATGATCATCCCATTTAAGTTAACTTGGTCAGTGATCTCCTGGAACTTACATTCTGGAGAGGTAAGTCAGACATTAAACAAATGAAAAGGAACATTACTCCCTGTCCCCAGGGTAGGGTGACCCTAAATAGCAAATTAAAAAACACCATGACTGGTTAACAGAGAAACTGCAGGAGAAAGAAAAACTTTTTTTTTTTTTCTGTTTGAACTTTAAGTCCATCATTTTTATTTTGTACTGGGGCCCACAGATTATGTTGCTGACCCTGTTTATAGACTTTTCTCATCTGTAAGATCAGAAAAAAATTCTACCTCTTAGAGCTGTAAAAATTAAATTAAATGAAACATGTATAGTACTTGGCACAATGCCTAACAAATTTAGGTGAGAAGAAAGAAGATAGTTTCTCTCTATCCACTTACCACCTCTATTCTTTGCCATTGACTGACAACATGTTTTCTAAGATACTTAACTTGAATTAAGTATTAATTGAGACTTGAATTATGTCTTGAATTAATTATTTATTAATTGTTATTTGATTATATATAATAATGGAAAATAAGAATGGTATTTACAAGTGAATCAAGTGAGTCTATGATCAGACACATTTGAGAAACTGTCTTAAGTGATGAGGACCAACATTATCCACTGGGGAGAGGGCACTTTAATAAAGTCTATCAGAGAACAAGTTGTGTTCTGATAAATATACAAAAAATTATAAATAATTATTTAATTAATTATTAATTAAAGACTTGAATTAAAAATTCTTATTTTCCTCACCCATAAAATCAGAAAATTGGGAGAGACACTGAAATGTCTCTCATGTGTTTCTCTGCAAACAGATGCAGTCCTGATACCAGCACATCCTGGTAATGTGCCACACACGGCATGTCAGGAGCACCTCCAGCTCATGGAATCACATCTCCTAACGATTGACTTACCAACATTGTATCTTACTTTAAAAGCATCTGTTATAGGATTTTTAAAATTTCTTTTGAATATCGGAATCATTGCCGATTTTTTTTTTTTCCTATTTAAGCTGTTGCATTCATTTCTAAGGTCTTTGATAGTTCCATTATTGATTAAGTATTAGTGTATGTATGACAGTATTAAATAGTTCTTATTGCAAGGACAGTTGTGCCTACTTTTAACTTTTTAAACCTGGAGGTTAAAATCTTTACTACTCTGAAAATATTCTACTTTGCATAAAAACTGATATACATACACCTACGAAAGTTTCTGGAGCTGGTTCTAAAATATTGTGTTAGACTTTATAAAGTATGCAGTAGATTATCTCTACTTTTGCAGGATCAGATTTTTTTTTGAAAACAATATTTTTTAATTTAATTTTAATTTTTAACTTTACAATATTGCATTGGTTTTGCCATATATCGAAATGAATCCACCACAGGTATACATGTGTTCCCCATTTTACTTTACAATATTGTATTGCATACATCAACATGCATCTGCCATGGGTATACACATGTTCCCTATCCTGAACCCCCTCCCACCTCCCTCCCCATATAATCCTTCACAGAAGAAATCAAAATATGCATAGAAATAAGTGAAAATGAAAACACAACAACCCAAAACCTGTGGGACACTGTAAAAGCAGTGTAGGATCAGATTTAAAATTATAAGTGACTTTTAAGATATACAAAAGCCTTAAAGAGAACGAAAATTACTTTTTCTTGTTTTTCTTTCTCTCTCTTCCATTCTGTCCAAAATGAGAAACCTCTCATCTAAGTCTAATTAAAAAATCACATAATACACAGGAGAAAGAATCTGGTGGCAAAGTGAGAAAACATCAGTACCCTATGACAAGGAGTTGAAAAGATAGAAAAACATCCCTATTAAATAGCACAGGAGCTGAATAGGAAATTAGAGAGCAGATTTATGGTAACAATAACCCTGTATACGAGACAGCAAAAGAGACACTGACGTATAGAACAGTCTTTTGGATTCTGTGGGAGAGGGAGAGGGTGGGATGATTTGGGAGAATGGCATTGAAACATGTATAATATCATATATGAAACTAGTCGCCAGTCCAGGTTCGATGCACAATACTGGATGCTTGGGGCTGGTGCACTGGGACGACCCAGAGGGATGGTATGGGGAGGGAGGAGGGAGGAGGATTCAGGATGGGGAACACATGTATACCTGTGGCGGATTCATTTTGATATATGGCAAAACCAATACAATATTGTAAAGTTTAAAAATAAAATTAAATTAAATTAATGTCAAAAAATAAAGTAATTATTGATATAAAAAAAAGAATGAAAAATCAGCTTTATACAGTCAGGGCTTAAGAACTGGGGCCACTGTCCAATATAGTATAAGAAACAAAGTAATTTATCAAGTGATGACTTCCTAGCTTTTTAGTAGTGTACAGATTAAATAAACATATTGCTTTGGTCATGGGTAGATTAAAAATGAAATCAACTAATAAATGGGTTGAGAGAATACTTTCAGAATTACTAATTACAAATATATAACGTTAGTTTATTTTTCACCTTTACTACCTAATGTAGGAGAAGGCAATGGCACCCCACTCCAGTACTCTTGCCTGGAAAATCCCATGGACAGAGGAGCCTGGAGGGCTGCAGTCCATGGGGTCGCTAAGAGTTGGACATGACTGAGCGACTTTCACTTTTCACTTTCATGCATTGGAGAAGGAAATGGCAACCCACTCCAGTGTTCTTGCCTGGAGAATCCCAGGGACGGGGGAGTCTGGTGGGCTGCCGTCTCTGGGGTCGCACAGAGTCAGACACGACTGAAATGACTTAGCAGCAGTGATACATCAAAGAAGAAGGTTTTACTTGGTAGAACTTCAAATACATTAGTAGTCAGATTCTGATCCTAAAGGCTGTGTTTTCCTAAAATCAGTTCAAGGAAAGAGCCTGGAAATGATATGTCATCTGTATCTTAGGAATAATGCTTACGAATTATGTCCTTGCAGAGTGTAAACTTATTTTAAGTATGGGATTTTCAAAGTTAGAATTCTGAGTCTAGCAATGTGAGAGCCATCACAGCAAAGCATGAGTCTTCCACGGTAGTACAGTGTGTAGGTAAATCACATTCACAATAAGATGATGATACAGCTACAAAATGGCAAGGAAATCTATCAAGAAGGTTTGAGAAGGTTTTTTTCATGAGAGGCTTATTTTTATACCCCAAGGAAGGAAATGTCATTTACCGGTTAACCTATCTGGTAGCTGTTTTTGAACTGATGAATGAATATATTCATGCCTATAATTGAAAGTGACCCTTCTTGAGGAAATCTGGTTCAGTACATGAATGTCTTCACAAAGAATTTGAGTGGACTTAAATGCTTTTCATTTAAAAGGGCTGGTTTCTTATTATTTGATCCTTTGTATAATTACAACATGATGAAGATGGTGCTAATTATTATAGTAATATTCTTATTCAATGTCGTTTACCCAAAGAGATCAAAAGAAATTTAGACACTTTCAACAAAATAATCTATTCTGGTAAGCATGACAGGAAATACATTAGTCCAAGGGACAGAAAGCAGAAAGAAAATGGACTCATGTCAAATAGAAGGCAATCAATTTTCCTTAAAGTTTGCATTTTAGTTTCCTGACAGAGAGCTGAGAATATCCCTGACAACCCTGGGTAGGCCAATGATGCATCTACCGTGAGCTCAAAGGCTAAGAATTTAATTCTCTGAGACCCTTCCTTATTTTTACAACCTCACACAAAAAGGCAAAATGTTGAAGTGCTGTCAGTGCAAAGGACACTGACTTTGTTCTTGTATAAACCCCAGTAATCCAACTGTAAAAGGCAAATTCATACTAATCCACTACCTCTGAGAGTGGCCAGGAAAATGGAACATCATAAATAGGAAAACAGGGAAGTATGGCAAAGAAAACAAGGATTTGGGGCTTTGTTTAAGAAGGTTATGAAATTTAAGTTTGATTATAGTAGTACTTTAGAAGAGATATAAAGATTTATTCAAATGCATGATAATTATTTGCTGAGAGTGAAAACCATGGGCTATCCATCTTCTCTTTCACATATAACAAAAAGCTGGCAATTAATTTCAGTGTTATATAAGTTATATATTTCTTGATATATAACTTATTTCAAACCAGCCAAAAGGATTTTAAACTTGTATTTATAGATATTGTAATTAACACAAAATGAAATAATCTTCAAAAGTAATTACTTTTTACTAATTGTGGGATTTCCAGGAGGCACTAGTGGTAAAAAACCCGCCTGGTAAAGCAGGAGACAAAGAAGACTCGGGTTCGATCCCTAGAAGATCCCTGGAGGAAGGCATGGTAACCCACTCCAGTATTCTTGCCTGGAGAATCTCATGGACAGAGGAGCCTGGCAGGCTACAGTCCTTGGGGTCTCAAAGACATGACTGAAGTGACTGAGAACACACATGTATTAATTCCTGACATTCATTGTGCAATTTTCACTTTAATGCATTAGAGAAGGAAATGGCAACCCACTCCAGTGTTCTTGCCTGGAGATCCCAGGGACGAGGGAGCCTGGTGGGCTGCCGTCTATGGAGTCACACAGAGTCATACACAACTGAAGTGGCTTAGTAGCAGCAGCAGCAGCACCTATACTAACCATTCAGTAAATGCTTGTTGTTCTGTTGTAGTTCAGTTCTTCAGTTGGGACCAACTCTTTGCAACACAATGTACTGTAGCATGCTAGGCTTCCTTGTCCTCCAGCATCTCCTGGAGTTTGCTCAAACTCATGTCCATTGATTCAGTGATGCCATCTAACCATCTCATCCTCTGTTGCCCCCCTTCTCCTCTTGCCTTCAATCTTTCCCAGCATCAGGGTCTTATGCGGTTATATTTATGTAGTCTTGTATTTTTGCAAAGGTGTTTGATATAAACTTGTGTAATTCCTGGCATATTTGATCCCAAAGTAGGAATGACATTGAGGTTCTAACCTCTACTAGAGAGGCAGCATTTTCATTTTCTTCAGTTCCAGGATTCTACTGCATATCCTGCTCAGAGTCTCAGTTTCTTCAGAATATTGTTTAAAGATTCAACTCTTGAGTATGAATACTAATATCTTTTTTAAAAGTATAAAATCATATTCCACTTGTATGCGAACACTGAGAGATGATTAGGCCTCTCCTCTAGGGTTCACTTCAATAAAGCAGGTGTCTGAATTCTCAGAAATTGGTCCTTAAGGGGAGATCTATCTCTGGAATGAGAACAAGGTTAGAGAATTGTATAAATTTTATGCCTTCCTCTTCTGATCAGGTGCCAAGACAGCCACATAAAATACTGCTAAAAAGGAAGCAGTAGGAAATGCTAACAATAAGGAGAATGAGCTCGAAGGACAAAAAGTGAAGGAATTTTCATTAAGACGTCATGTAATGCAAATATCAGCAGCATCTGTAGAATTAAGTTTTACAGGTTGATTAGATTCTTTAAAATGATCTAAAGCTGAAAGTATCCAGTGACTTCCTTGTCTACAAAGAGACTATTCCAAATGCTCACAGCTTATCTAGCTTGATATAATAAATAATCATTTTAAATATATAAAGAAAAATTAAGCAGCCCATGCCTCACAGAGTAGTACGTGTCATAGGCAGGGGCTATGAGGTTCTTATAGGGTGGAAAACTATATAAATAGTTAAGAAGTAACTCCTATCCTTAAGAATATTATAGGATGTTTTTTAGAGCTAACATGATAAACAATAATAAGAGTATTTATAATGCCATGTATTTCTATTTGTTTTTAATTATCTATAACACAATTTATCTTTAAAATATTTATGATACATCATGAAAGTATCAAATTAAAACCTGTAAAATGGAGCACAAAGAGCCAGATGGTAAGCTGCAGTCAACAATAGACCACAAGAGATATGGAAATAAAGAAGTTTATTACTCACAAGTTCTGAAAGAAGTACATGCCACGAATGGGGGTTGTGGACAGGGAAGTTAATGTAGAATGCAGACAGAGCTATAGGACCTGGGGTTCATGGCTTCATTAGGGTCTGTAGGTGGAGAGCATTGCACTTTCCCAGGTTAGAGCCAAATGGTCAAGGCAAACCTAAAGTGTAGGGTTTTGGTAAGCCCCACTGGGGTCCTATCAAAGGGGCACACAAATTATAGGCACAGGGAGAAGGGGAGACTGTTGATCACAAGAGTTCTTGGAGAAGTCATGTCAGAAACTTATAAATGTTTGTGACTCTGTGTACGGTTATTACAGAAGGGACTAGTGTCAGCTCAATGTTCTTGCAGATCACTTGGGCAAACAAAATGGATGTTGAAGAAGCAATACTATGGAACAGTAAATACCATGGAGTAGTATTTAGCTAAAATCACAGTAATATAAAAAATACACTACAGGAGTTTTAGAAATACTGTATTAGGAACTAGGAGCAGTGACCTATATGCAGGTCTTTATATAAAGACAGATATATTATTATCTCACACCCCCCAATCCCATCTTTAACAGATTGTTTTGAGATATACCTTGGAAGGAGAAGGACAGAGGAAGGAAACTATGGACAGAGGTTCATTGTACAGGTGGCAGTGATCAATACCATCCACAAGAAAAAGAAATGCAAAAAGGCAAATGGTGATCTAAGGACACCTTACAAATAGCTGAGAAAAGAAAAGAAGCTAAAGGCAAAGGAGAAAAGGAAAGATATACCCATTTGAATGCAGTGTTCCAAAGAATAGCAAGGAGAGATAAGAAAGCCTTCCACAGTGATCAGTGCAAAGAAATAGAGGGAAACAATGGAATGGGAAAGACTAGGGATCTCTTCAAGAAAATTAGAGATACCAAGGGAATATTTTATGCAAAGATGGGCACAATAAAGTCCAGAAATGGTATGGACCTAATAAGAGCTATTAAGAAAATGTGGCAAGAATACACAGAAGAGCAATACAAAAAAGATTTTAATGACCCAGATAACCACGATGGTGTGATCACTTACGTACAGCCAGACGTTCTAGCATCTAAAGTCAAGTAGGCCTTAGGAAGAATCACTAGGAACAAAACTAGGGGTGGTGATGGAATTCCAGTTGAGCTATTTCAAGTCCTAAAAGATGATGCTCCTAAAGTGCTACATTCAATATGCCAGCAATTTTGGAAAACTCAGCAGTGGCCAAAGGACTGGAAAATGTCAGTTTTCATTCCAATCCCAAAGAAAGGCAATACCAAAGAATGTTCAAATAGCCACACCATTGCACTCATCTCTCATGCTCAAAATTCTCCAAGCCAGGTTATAGCAGTACGTGAACAAAAAACTTCCAGATGTTCAAGCTGAATTTAGAAAAGCCAGAGAAACCAGAGATCAAATTGCCAACATCCATTGTATCACAGAAAAAGCAAGAGTGTTCCAGAAAAACTGCTACTTCTGCTTTATTAACTATGCCAAAGCATTTGACTGTGTAGATCACAACCAAGTGTGGAAAATTCTTAAAAAGATGGGAATACCAGACCACCTTACCTGCCTACTGAGAAACCTGTATGCAGGTCAAGATGCAGCAGTTAGAACCAGACATAAAACAACAGACTGGTTCCAAATTGGGAAAGGAGTACATCAAGGTTGTACATTGTCACACTGCTTTTTAACTTATATGCAGAGTACCTCATGAGAAATGCTGGGCTGGATGAAGCCCCAGCTGGAATCAAGATTTCTGGGAGAAATATCAATAACCTCACATATGCAGATGACACCACCCTTATGGAAGAAAGTGAAGAACTAAAGAACCTCTTGATGAAAGGAAGGAGAGTAAAAAAGCTGGCTTAAACTCAGCATTCAAAAAACGAAGATCATGGATCCAATTCCATAATTTCATGACAATTAGATGGGGAATCAATGGAAACAGTGAAAGACTTTATTTTCTTGGGCTCCAGAGTCACTGCAGATGGTGAATGCAGCCATGAAATTAAGACAGTTGCCCCTTGGAAGAAAAACTATGACCAACCTAGACAGAATATTAAAAAGCAGAAACATTACTTTGCCAAGGTCTGTCTAGTTAAAACCATGATTTTTGCAGTAGTCATGTATGGATGTGAGAGTTGGACTATAAAGAAAGCTGAGTGCCAAAGAATTGATGCTTTTGAATCGTGGTGTTGAAGGAGACTCTTGGGAGTCCCTTGGACTATATGTACACTTACCTCAATGATACTGACAATAACAGTTTCTTCATGTGGCTTTTTACAAAAGACCATGCCTTAGGCCCTTATTGCAGTAGATTTCCGACCTGCTTAACAAGAACAACACTCACATAATTTTAGTTAGTGTTAGTCACTCAGTCATGCCCAACTCTTTGTGACCCCATGGACTGCAGCCCAACAGGCTCCTCTGTCCATGAGATTTTCCAGGCCAGGATACTGGAGTGGGTTGCCATTTCCTTCTCCAGGGGATCTTCCCAACCCAGGGATCAAAGCCGGGTCTCCTGCACTGCAGGTAGATTCTTTACTGACTGAGATACAAGGGAAGCCCCACATAATTTTACCCTCCCCATATCCATAGACATTTACTGTTTCCTGCATATGTGATGTTGACTGTGTCTCTGAAATTCACGTATTGGAATCCTAACCCCTAGAACTTCAAAAAGTGACTATTTGGAGATGAGATATTAGGAGGTAATTTGGTTAAAATGAGTTTATTTGGGGGGCTTTAATCCACTAGTACTTTGGCCACCTCATGCGAAGAGCTGACTCATTGGAAAGGACTCTGATGCTGGGAGGGATTGGGGGCAGGAGGAGAAGGGGGTTACGGAGGGTGGGATGGCTGGATGACATCGCTGACTCGATGGACGTGAGTCTGAGTGAACTCCGGGAATTGGTGATGGACAGGGAGGCCTGGTGTACTGCAATTCATGGGGTTGCAAAGAGTCAGACATGACTAAACAACTGAACTGAACTGAATTGAATGAATCCACTATTATGGATGTCCTGTAAGAAGAGAAGATTAGAATACAGCCAGGTTCAGAGATAAGATGGTGTGGGGACTCAAGTACAACTATTCTATTAGCCAAGGAGGGAGATTTCAGAAGAAACCAATATTATAATATCTAGGTCTTGAGCTTTTAGCCTCCAGAATTGTGAGAACATAAATATTCTGCTGCTAAGTCATTCAGTCTTTGGTACTTTATTTTGACAGCACAGCTAACTAAAATAAGTACTTGACTTACGATAGTGCTCGCTGAGCACAGGAAGAGTAGGGAAAGAAAACTGTGTTATATTTTGGTCTGAGCCTGATACATAAGACATGGGAAAGCAATAACACAATGATACTTTCAAGATTTCAGGTTAAGAGACCAATGTTCCCATCAACTGAAATACAAGTTTCAGTGAAGGAGCAGAGTTGAAAAAGAAAAAGACTGAGTCAGTTTTAGACATTTTAAATTTAAAATGTTAGTATATTATTAGCTGAACATGATCAGAAGACTACAGTAAATACCATAGTGTGATTAAAATACTAGGAATTTGGAAAGTGGATCAATGGTTGAATAAATCTCTATTAAAACAGAAAAAAATTGTAAATACAAGAGAAATAATAAAAATTGGGGGGATATACTTTAATTTATTGACTATGCCAAAGCTTTTGACTTTGCAGATCACAACAAACTGTGGAATATTCTTGAAGAGATGGGAATACAAGACCACCTGACCTGCCTCTTAAGAAATCTGTATGCAGGTCAGGAAGCAACTGTTAAACTGGACATGAAAAAACTGACCGGTTCCAAATAGGGAAAGGAGTACGTCAAGGCTGTATATTGTCTCCCTGCTTATTTAACTTATATGAAGAGCACATCATGAGAAATGCTGGGCTGGATGAAGCACAAGCTGGAATCAAGATTACTGGGAGAAATATCAATATCTCAGATATGCAGATGACACCACCCTTATGGCAGAAAGTAAAGAGGAACTAAAGAGCCTCTTGATGAAAGTGAAAGAGGAGAGTGAAATAGTTGGCTTAAAACTCAACATTCAGAAAATAAGGATCATGGCATCTGGTCCCATCACTTAATGGCAAATAGATGGAGAAACAATGGAAATAGAGACTTTATTTTTGGGAACTTCAAAATCACTGCAGATGGTGATTGCAGCCATGAAATTAAAAGACGCTTACTCCTTGGAAGAAAAGTTATGACCAACCTAGACAGCATATTAAAAAGTAGAGACATTACTTTGCCAACAAAGGTCCGTCTAGTCAAGGCTATGGTTTTTCCTGTGGTCATGTATGGATGTGAGAGTTGGACTGTGAAGAAGGCTGAGCTTGCTCAAACTCATGCCCATCGAGTTGGTGATACCATCCAACCATCCCATGCTCTGTTGTCCCCTTTGCCTCCTGCCTTCAATCTTTCTCAGCATCAGGGTCTTTTCCAATGAGTCAATTCTTCGTGTCAGGTGGCCAGAGGATTGGAATTTCAGCTTCATCATAAGACCTTCCAATGAATATTCAGGACTAGTTTCCTTTAGGATGGACTGGTAGGATCTCCTTGCAGCCCAAGGGACTCTCAAGAGTCTTCTCCAACACCACAGTTCAAAAGCATCAGCTTTCTGTATAGTCTAACTCTCACATCCATACAGCACTACTGGAAAAACCATAGCCTTGACTAGATGGACCTTTTTGGCAAAGTAATGTCTCTACTTTTTAATATGCTGTCCAGGTTGGTCATAACTTTTCTTTCAAGGAGTATGTGTCTTTTAACTTCATCTGCAGTGATTTTGGAGCCCCCAAAAGTAAAGTCAGTCACTGTTTCCATTTTTCCCCATCTATTTGCCATGAAGTGATGCGACAGATGCCATGATCCTTGTTTTTATGAATGTTGAGTTTTAAGCCAACTTTTTCACTCTCCTCTTTTACTTTCATCAAGAGGCTCTTTAGGTCTTCTTCGCTTTCTGCCATAAGGGTGGTGTCATCTGCATATCTGAGGTTATTGATATTTCTCCCGGAAATCTTGATTCTAGCTTCTGCTTCATCCAGCCCAGCATTCCTCATCATGTACTCTGCACATAAGTTAAATAAGCAGGGTGAAAATATTCAGCCTTGAAGTACTCCTGGGCTTGACATACGTATGGACTGATAGATAATTGTTTTATAGTTTTAATTATAATCCATTTATATTACTTCTAAAATTGTTCCAACTGGTACCTTGTGGGGCTGTTTCACTTGGCTTCTCTATTTTATGTATTCCTTTTGCTGTTGCTGTTATTGTTATTGTTATTAAGTTCTTTATTATCTAACACTATAAAATTTTCTAGGTTTATCTTTTATATACTCTGCCTTGGTCCTAGAATCAGCCACTTCTCTAAGGACTCTTGGTTTTATTCTTAGAGACTACTGTTAAAGAAATAAAGATTTATAAAGTAGGTATATTGTTGACACCAGAGTATTATTGCTTCTTAACTCTTTCAGCTGATAGAAAAGGAAATATAGGTGTGTAGACTAATACATGTGCATAAATATTACCTTAAAAATTATACTGTGCTTGGTCATTCAGTCAAGTCCAACCTTCTGTGGCCCCATGGACTATAGCCTACCAGGCTCCTCTGTCCACAAAATTTTCCAGACAAGAATAGTCGAGGGGGTTGTCATTTCCTACAGCAGGGGATCTTCCTGACCTGGGGATCAAATCCACGTCTCTTGTGTCTCCTGAATTGGCAGGCAGATTCTTTATCACTAGTTCCATCGTGGAAGGTCATCTTAAAAATTATATATGCATCTATATCAAGGGAAGCATGTAGTCACATTTATTTCTGAATTCCATGGATTATTCTGATTTTCTAATCTTGCTTGTCTGTAAATTTTCACTCTATTAGAAACCTGGCTGCTGTCATTTGTTGTGTATTTACTTAATTGTTTAATTAATGGAGAGTGTTAGAATTGTTAACTCCTTGTTGGGAAACAGCTTTATTAACTATTATAAAGTTAATAGATTAAAGGTGTTATACAGATATTTACTTTTGCCTTCAATATTGCAGTCTCCTCTCATTTCCAATGTTTCTTAGATCAGCTGTAGCTCCCCACACCTCAATCCAATCAGAGAAGTATTTTAATATATTTTTTGTACAGGCATGCTTTGTTTTATTGTGTATTGCTAATACTATGTTTGTTACAAATGGAAGGTTTGTGGCGACTTTGTTGAGCAAATCTCTATCTTTCATGTTCCCATTTGTGTATGTGCATATACTGCCATGCTTAAGTTTTCAAATCAGATGGATAAATACCTGGCAGCACAATTGTTGGGTTGTATAGTAAGATGATGTTTAGGCTTGTAAGAAACTACTACACTATTTTTAAAAGAATTTTGCATTTTCATCAGCAATAAATGAGAGTCTTTGCTGTTCTGTACTTCACCAGCAATTTGCATTGTCAGTTTGCATTTTCATTTTAAATATTAGAATAGGTCTATAGTTATTGTTCTTCTGTGTATTCTTGCCACCTCTTCTTAATATCTTCTGTTTCCGTGTGGTCCATACTATTTCTGTCTTTTATTTAGCCCATCTTTGCATGAAACGTTTCCTTGGTATCTATAATTTTTTGGAAGGGATCTCTAGTCTTTCCCATTCTACTGTTTTCCTCTATTTCTTGCACTGATCACTGAGGAAGGCTTTCTTATATCTCCTTGCTGTTGTTTGGAACTCTGCATTCGAATGGGTATATCTTTACTTTTCTACTTTGCTTTTCACTTCTCTTCTTTTCACAGCTATTTGTAAGGCCTCCTCAGACAGCCATTTTGCTTCTTTGCATTTATTTTTCTTGAGGATGGTCTTGCTCCCTGTTTCCTGTATATTGTCACCCACTTCTGTCCATAGTTTATCAAGCACTCTGCAGATTTAGTCCCTTAAATCTATTTCTCACTTCCACTGTATAATCATTAGGGATTTGATTTAGGTCATACCTGAATGGTCTAGTGCTTTCCCCTACTTTCTTCAATTAAGTCTGAATTTGGCAATAAGGAGTTCATGATCTGAGCCACAGTCAGCTCCTGGTCAATAAAGGACAGAAATGGTATGGACTGAACAGAGCAGAAGATATTAAGAAGAGGTGGCAGGAATACAGGGAAGAATTATACAAAAAAAGATCTTCATGACCCAGATAATCACACTGTGATCACTCACTTAGAGCCAGACATCTTGGAATGTGAAGTTAAGTGAGCCTTAGGAACCAATCACTACGAACAAAGCTAGTGGAGGTGATGAAATTCCAGTTGAGCTATTTCAAATCTGAAAAGATGATGCTGTGAAAGTGCTGCACTGTATATGCCAGCAAATTTGGAAAACTCAGCAGTGACCACAGGATTGGAAAAGGTCAGTTTTCCTTCCAATCGCAAAGAAAGGCAATGCCAAAGACTGCTCAAAATACTGCACAATCACAATCATCTCACATGCTAGTAAAATAATGCTCAAAATTCTCCAAGCCAAGCTTCAACAATACGTGAACTGTGAACTTCCAGATGTTCAAGCTGGTTTTAGAAAAGGCAAAGGAACCACATATCAAATTACCAACATCCGCTGGATCATAGAAAAAGCAAGAGTTCCAGAAAAATATCTATTTCTGCTTTATTGACTATGCCAAAGCCTTAGACTCTGTGGATCACAATAAATTGGAAAATTCTGAAAAAGATGGGAATACTAGACCATCTGACCTGTCTCTTGAGAAACCTGTATGCAGGTCAGGAAGCAACAGTTAGAACTGGACATGGAACAACAGACCGGTTCCAAATAGGGAAAGGAGTATGTCAGGGCTGTATATTTTCACCATGCTCATTTAACTTACATGCAGAGTACATCATGAGAAATGCTGGACTGGTTGAAGCACAAACTGGAATCAGATTGCCAGGAGAAATATCAATAACTTCAGATATGCAGATGACACCACCATTATGGCAGAAAGTGAAGAGGAACTAAAGAGCCTCTTGATGAAAGTGAAAGAGGAGAGTGAAAAAGCTGGCTTAGAAGTCAACATTCAGAAAACGAAGATCATGGTATCTGGTCCCAACACTTCATGGCAAATAGACTGGAAAACAGTGGAAACAGTGGCAGACTTTATTTTGGAGAACTCCAAAATCACTACAGATGGTGACTGCAGCCATGAAATTAAGACACTCCTTTGAAGAAAAGTTATGACCAAATTAGACAGCATATAAAGAAGCAGAGACATTTCTTTGCCAACAAAAGTCCATCTAGTCAAGGCTATGGTTTTTCCAGTGGTCATGTATGGATGTGAGAGTTGGACTATAAAGAAAGCTTTGCACCAAAGAATTGATGCTTTTGAACTCTGGTGTTGAAGTCTTGTGAGAGTTCCTTGGATGCAGAGATCTAACCAGTCCATTCTAAAGGAAATCAGTCCTGAATATTCATTGGAAGGACTGAATCTGAAACTCCAATACTTTGGGCCAACCACCTGATGCAAAGAGCTGATTCATTTGAAAAGACCCTGATGCTGGGAAAGATTTGAATGTGGGAGGAGAAGGGGACAACAGAGGATTAGATGGTTGGATGGCATCACTGACTCAATGGACATGAGTTAGAGTCAACTCCAGGTGTTGGTGATGGACAGGGAAGCCTGACATGGTGTAGCCCACGGGGTCACGAAGAGACAGACATGACTGTGCGACTGAACTGTACTGAACTGAATAGTTATTCTTTTAATTTGCCTTTTCCTAATGACAAGTAACTTGAACCGTGAACTTCCTGATGTTCAAGCTGGTTTTAGAAAAGGCAGAGGAACCAGAGATCAAATTGCCAACATCCGCTGGATCATGGAAAAAGCAAGAGAGTTCCAGAAAAACATCTATTTCTGCTTTATTGACTATGCCAAAGCCTTTGACTGTGTAGATCACAATAAACTGTGGAAAATTCTGAAAGAGATGGGAATACCAGACCACCTGATCTGCCTCTTGAGAAATCTGTATGCAGGTCAGGAAGCAACAGTTAGAACTGGTCATGGAACAACAGACTGGTTCCAAATAGGAAAAGGAGTACGTCAAGGCTGTATATTGTCACCATGTTTATTTAACTTATATGCAGAGTACATCATGAGAAATGCTGGACTGGAAGAAACACAAGTTGGAATCAAGATTGCCGGGAGAAATATCAATAACCTCAGATACGCAGATGACACCACCCTTATGGCAGAAAGTGAAGAGGAACTAAAAAGCCTCTTGATGAAAGTGAAAGTGGAGAGTGAAAAGGTTGGCTTAAAGCTGAACATTCAGAAAACGAAGATCATGGCATCTGGTCCCATCACTACATGGGAAATAGATGGAGAAACAGTGGAAACAGTGTCAGACTTTGTTTTTCTGGGCTCCAAAATCACTGCAGATGGTGACTGCAGCCATGAAATTAAAAGACACTCACTCCTTGGAAGGAAAGTTATGACCAACCTAGATAGCATATTCAAAAGCAGAGACATTACATTACCAACAAAGGTTTGCCTAGTCAAGGCTATGGTCTTTCCTGTGGTCATGTATGGATGTGAGAGCTGGACTGTGAAGAAGGCTGAGTGCCAAAGAATTGATGCTTTTGAACTGTGGTGTTGGAGAAGACTCTTGAGAGTCCCTTGGACTGCAAGAAGATCCAACCAGTCCATTCTGAAGGAGATCAGCCCTGGGATTTCTTTGGAAGGAATGATGCTAAAGCTGAAACTCCAGTATTTTGGCCACCTCATGCGAAGAGTTGACTCATTGGAGAAGACTCTGATGCTGGGAGGGATTGAGGGCAGGAGGAGAAGGGGACGACAGAGGATGAGATGGCTGGATGGCATCACTGACTCGATGGGTGTGAGTCTCAGTGACCTCCGGGAGCTGGTGATGGACAGGGAGGCCTGGCGTGCTGCAGTTCATGGGGTTGCAAAGAGTCGGACACGACTGAGCGACTGATCTGATCTGATCTGAATGACAAGTAATGGTGGAGAAGGCAGTGGCACCCTACTCCAGTACTCTTGCCTGGAAAATCCCATGGATGAATGAGCCTGATGGGCTGCAGTCCATGAAGTCTCAGAGTCGGACATGACTGAGCGACTTCACTTTCTCTTTTCACTTTCATGCATTGGAGAAGGAAATGGCAACCCACTCCAGTGTTCTTGCCTGGAGAATCCCAGGGACAGGGGAGCCTAGTGGGCTGCCGACTATGTGGTCGAACAGAGTCAGACACGACTGAAGCGGCTTAGCAGCAGATTTAGCAGCAATGACAAATAATGATAAGCTTCTAGTATGTTATTTGCCATATTGCAGCTATATGGTATGGTAAGACAGTTGTTCAAAACTTTTGCCCATTTTTAATTTGTCTGTTTCTTTGATCTTGAATTGTACATGTTATTTTGGATGGAAGTTCTTTCTCAGATTCTTTTTCAAGTGTTTTCTCTTAGTCTGTGACTTATTGTTTATTCTTTTAACAGCATCTTCTTCTGAAGAGAAGTTTTAATTTTAATAAAGTCCCACTTATCTATTTTTCTTTGAAGAATTATTCTTTTGGTATTATATTAATATTCTATAACTAATCTTTAAACTCAGGTTTTACATAGATTTTGGAATATGTTCTCTTCAGATGTTTTATAGTTTTTCCTTTTACACTTGAATCTATAGTCCATTTTGAGTCAATTTTTGTGTACCATGTAAGAGCTGTGCCTAAGTTCATTTTAAGTAGCGGCTGTAAATGGCATATGAAATAGAAGTTAAATGATCAACAAGGTGATTTCTAATGGAAGTTTTAAAAGGTAATGGGGACAATAATAATAGGGACAATAATGTTCTTGAACTCTGGCTATAAATTGTAAAGTTCTTTCTTTGATAGCAGAACATGGACATGATATGATATAAAAATATGAGAATCTTGCATGTCTGGATGTTACAAATGATTTAAAACACTTTAAAGAAATCATGAAATGACAAAAAAGTGACAAAAATATAATTGGCTGGTACACGTTTTTAAACTGTGCAAATGCTGATTATTAAAAAGACATATGTATTGATGCTCAGTCAATGGCATGGTTAAAAGTAAGAATGTGAGGTAGTTAGGAAAACTGCTTTTATAAGTTTTGAGTGGATTCAACATACCACGTCGTAAGAATATGCAAGTTGAGAAAACTGGAAGCACAAATGTTAAAAATAGGCTGGATGAATTCTATCATAATTTAGACAAAAATCACTTTGACAATAAACTGTTGAAATATTTAAAATATTGAATTGCAAAGAGAAAATAAACCCAGGAATCAATATAAAATGTATAAAGGCATATAAATAGAAAAAAAGGCCAGTACTTTATGATTCAATTTTTTTTCATAAACAGTTTGCTAAGATCTCTGCTCTGTGCATTGGTGATAGAAAGCTGAGTAACACATTGGGTTTCTCTTAGAAGAGCTTTGAACTTAACAGGGTAGAAAGACATGTATTCAAATAATATAAGATGTATGTCAAATTAGACATGTACAAAATAGGTGTCAACTCACTAAAGAATTTATAAATGTGATATAACAGCACTCAAAGTATTAGAGAGGACAGCAGATGTGATAGTATGAAAGTGTGAAACTGTATTGTGTATTTCAGGATTTATAGGCAATTCAGTAATTTGGGGGATATTAAACAAGAGATTTTTAAAAGAATATTTATCCTAAACTCATATTTTTTAAGTAGATGTGCGTGTAGGGTATTGTGATCCTAATGTTCATGTGAATGGAAGTTAAAACATTTTATCCTTTAAGTATGTTTATTAAAACTCATTAAATGATTCTTCTATTTTAATTAAGAAATGAAAACTTCCTTCTATTCTAACTGTGTACTTCTTGGAAAGTTGAAGCATATAAAATGAGTCTATTCAGATTCATTTCTACCCCTTCATTTTGATGCCAATCACATACCATATAGAGCCTAAAGATACTGGTTTTAAAAAATAAAGGGAAAAAATATAATTTACACATAAATTATGTCAACCATACAAGATACATTTCTCAGATGAAAACCCAATAATTACAGTATTTTAAGCACCGCTATCTATGCATTTCTACAGCTTCATTCTCACAAGTTTTTAAGATTGTTTTTAACAACATAGTAAAAAGAAAAGACAATCAGATACCCCCAGCTTTGTGCTGGAGCCGCCTTGTAAAGCTCACAGAAACCAACTAGGTATATTTCTTTCCCAATTCCACATTCAGAGATTTCATTGGCAAGAGAAACTGGTTATGGTGGAAGTATGTGCATAACAAAAAATCAGCAAAGGCGACACATCAGATTTGCTTTCCCCTGAATCAGTTATCAAAAACTTAATAGTACACAACTGGGTATTTCTTTATAATTATCTTTCAATATTGGAGGGAAAATTATTTCATAGTTCATCCACCACTTGAATATGTCTTTATAAAATTCTACATAGTTAGGAAAACCTTGAAAATAGGTAAAGATCACTTAATTGTTTTAATAAAGTGACTATGTTTTGGGAATCATTACTGCTTCTAACAATGAAAGATTTACTTCTATTATTTGCAAATCTCCAAATCATGGAAGTTTTTATGTCAACCAAGAATAATGAGATCTAAAATGTCAGTATTTCTACCACCTCAGTTCTGAAAGAGTAAAACGTGACAACCACATAAAGCTTCTTCATGTGAACCATGCTAAGATTCAGAATCAAATCTGCTGTATATAGGAAAAGGATAGGATGCCTGTGAATTTCCACAATTTGTCTGTATTCTGTGTATTAAGCTGTCAGGGACTATCTAAATCACTTCCTTTTCTGTCACTGTCCTCGGACAACATCCTTTGAGACACAACAGCATTCAGCAACAACCTCTCCCTTCCACGCCAACCCCCAAAGTCTCAAAATGATATGTAAATCCTGCAATTCATCATGATCTGTGTAGTACAGGTTTAATTCTTCCTCCTAGGCCTCAATCTGCTGAAACATTACTCTGATATACAGTACAAAAGCAGTAACAAAGATGTTCATATCAGGCCATTGTGAGTTGGTGGCAGGCAGAGAAATCAATGAAGCCAAGGGAACAATAGCTGGAGTTTAAACAGGCTGCTGAAATTTGCTAAGACGCAGACAAAGGGCCCAGGCTGAAAGGGGAGCTACAGTGGAATTCCTTGGCCTCCATTATGTCGCTGAAACAATCCTTACTCAGAGAGTGGATTTGCATCTCTAATAGAGTTCAGGCTCTGTTTGTGAAAGGCTTTCGCTAGGCCTGACCCCGTGTCTCAAGAGCACATTGATACCCAGAGCCTTCCCTCTGCCTTGTCCCACACCACAGAGAGCAGTACCATGGGAAAATGCACTAACTTAAAAGAAAGAGAAGGAAGGCAAGAGGAAGGGAAAAAATTAAAGGCTTGAGGCAGTTTTGGTGGTACTTAGCAGTGAAAATTACTTTGGCAAATAATAGAACCTACTGCTGGTAATTACTGCTAACAAGCTTCCCCCAGCCCAAATGTGACACTTGGGCTGATGTGAGAAAAGCTGATATAGGCCAAGCTTATTAAGCCTGAATGAAAGGAACCTTTTCCCTATGAAAATACAGCAACTCGGAGAGCTGGCAAATCTTGTAATCTAGTGTTACCAATTGTTCAGTAAAACAGAAAAAATGGTGCTGCAATATTTAAAATACTTCTTGGATTTAATTCAGTAAGGTGCCCTAATCCCAAGCAACTATAATTATGAACATCCTTGGTTACCTAAACATGTATGCTTAGTTCCAAACAAAATATTGTGGGTATTTAATCTACTTCATGAAAGGAAATCACTGAGGAAAACTTTAATACTTGATGCCCAGTAGATAACCTGGCAAAACATTTTTCTTCATAAGTTCAAAAAGAAATGATCATAATCTGAAACAAGGCAATACGATTTTGCTCAGATATGATCATGACTTATTCATGATCTTAATTTTAAATTAAATTTAGTGTGGTTTGACATAGTAATGTTAATTTCTTTGTCAACTTTAGAATTATTTTAATTACCACGAAAAAATGATCATATTAAATTATAACATCTTTCAATTATTACATTAATTAAAACTTTTGCTTTGAGAGTAAATTCATATTTCATGAGTAAAAATGAGAAAGAAATTATAAGAAGTCTCAAAAATGTATCTTATTGGTTACTATTGTTTACTACATACAGGAAAAGATAATAATCTTCCCCTATAAGGACGCAAGCATTTGTTAGAAGGTATTTCTTGTGTGCAGTAATGATTACATCATAAATGCCTAATTCAGCATTTAGACTTGAATTCCATTAGAATGTAGGGCATACCCATAATCTTTACACATTAATATTTTCACAGATTTATAAAACATTGCATGGACTCCATGATATAAATGACATTTCTATTATCCAACAAACTATAGAAATTGTAAGTATATTTCATTTAAATTAACTAAACAAAGTCATATGCTACTGTGGACATCAAAAGGCTCAATTACAACTTAATTTTAAACTTTCCAGCATAGCTTTGACTTTTTAATAATCCATTAATTCATTGCTTGAATCTACCATTTGAATGTTTCCAATAGTTTGTTTTACTGTCACCTAATTTCATTGGATAAATGACAATATTACAAGAGATGTTGTGCACTCTACCCTTTAAAAGTTAATATGGACTCAATCTGTGTTTTTATGATATGATTGTTTTTTCAAATTGCTTAAAACATGTTTTAAATATTGAGGGGAATAGAAAGCCAAGGAGTCACATATTTGTCTACCTATTCATTTTGAACTGTACATGTTTAGTTTAAAAATTCTATTGTTTTATGATTGTGAAACATTTAAACCTACAAGGTTCTTCATGCAGCTAAGTGTTGATGAGTGCCATGTGTTATGGTCAAGCCATTCATTCAATAATATGGATAATGAAGATAGATTTGAAAATTTTATGCTTAAAGAACATAAGACATTTTTAATATTTCCTTAGATAAAACCAAATGCTAAAAATATTAAAAATCAAGATTACTAAAATTTTGCATATTAAATTTATGTCATGAACTCAAGATAATTTAAAAGAGTTTTACTACATATTTTATAACTAATAAACTACATAACTATATTCAGTTCTTATATTCAATTGATCCCCCTATAGAAGTACATATTTTACTATTCCTGTGCTATTGTAAAATCATGAAGATGTTTTTCCTTTTGTTAAAATGTTTGCATAAGCTATGATTGTTTTTAGAATATAAAGTTTATTTTAAATAACTCTGTATACGGCTTACCTCTTAACCTTCCCTATTAAGATGGTAAATAAATTTAATCAAATAAGCCCTTTATTTAATAAATGTAGTAAATATTAGTAAATATACAGTAACCTACTCTTCATAAAGGTCTGTGTCATCCCCTCCCCAGAGATAGACCCAATGTGGCTTAAAATATTTTAAAGGGGAATAGTTCAGGAGAATGCTGTTTATAACAAGCAAAGTAAATTATACAAAAGATAATTATCTGTGGTTTAAAAAGTTCAATTTGATTTTTATACTTTACAAAATAATGATAATCATTTTATAGTGCTCTATCATAAGGAACTTTCTCTTTTGTCTTACCCCCAAAATCAGTGAAAAGAAAACCAAGCCTGGGAATATTAAAGAAATAGCTAAATAAATAAATAAAAAATAATAGCTTTTCCTCAACTTTTTTTAAAGCAATGTAAATTGTTTCAGATAAGAGTGGTGTGTGTCTGCCTATGTGCATGTGTGTGTGTATCTATATTAAAACATCACCTTCACCTTCAAGTAAAATGTGTACATTTAGTAACATAAATGTAACATAAAATCATTTTGACTGATGAATGCTATATTAATTCATATAATTGCTATTTCCAACTACATGGAATATAAATGTTCTAGTAGGAATAAGTATACGCTCTTCCTGACAATTCATGGGAAAAAATTAAACATATATAGACAAGAAATGAAATTGGAAAGGTGGGAAAGAGAAAAGTCAGAAGGTCAGAGGATAAGAGAAAAGTAGGTAGAGATGCTGGTAGGATGAGAGAAGCAGATGTGGTTGAGAGGTGTGGCGGTGGGGGACTCACAGAGATGAAGAGAGAAAAAGGAAACTTGTGCCTCACCTGTTGGGACACACATGGCTTTTGTAATTCTATACTTATTATTATATTTACAGAGAAATTCCAAGTTTTTTTCAGTGATGCATTTCATCTAATTCTTAATTCCATCTAAGACTTTGTCTTAAGCCTAGTCTAAGGCATGTTGTTTCATCATAGAGGAAGCCTGTAGTTGAAACTAGACTTTATGAGAAAACAAGCTTCTCAAGGCTCTATTAATACATTTCTATGGAGAGAAAAATTACACACTAAATGATAGACTGTAAAGAGTTTGAAAAGCTATGCAAATAAATTTGATGAATCATTATATTTCTTAAACCATGTATTATTTTTTTAGTGTGTAATAGATAAAATTAAGAGAAGTATTCTTTCATGGAAGAGAATGTGGAAACTGATTTCAAATATCTTATTCTGCAAAAGTAAAAGTGTCTAAAATTATATATATAAAACAAACAGATATGTACATCCCATATAATATATTATATATCCTGTATAATATATATATATATATATAATGTTTTACATATAATTTGAAAGCTAGGAAATGATCAGCAGATGAGACAAGTCACTGAAAATGGGAGCATGCTGAGACCTTCAGTCACACTGATTCTTCAAAGAATTCTGAATTATTTAATTCTATAGCATTTTGTCGAGTTTCGAAAAGGCTGCTCCTTTTTGACACCTTCACATTCTCTCTCTACTACACAGTGTTATTCCTTGTGTATTCTCCCTGTTGTATTTCATATGCCTGTTGTTTCAGTTCCATTTCAGTCCCCTTTATTTGACCACTGCTTCAGGCTTGAAATCTCCTCTCCATTTCTCCACTCACTGTTCACCTGAGCACTGCGGTCTGCCCAGAACTCTCTTATTAATTATCCTAATGTTCAGATTCAGCTGTGTCATACGCATGCTCAAAAACTTTCCTATCTCCCTATAGACTTAGCAAAATGTTCCGACTCCTCAAGCAAGTAGTCAGAGCACTTCAAAATTCACACCACACATCCTTTTCAAAATTATTCTTACTCTATTCTCTTATACAAACCCAGAATACTTACAGAAGAGGACTGCTGTTCCATGGTTTTGTCAGTACCATCAATATGTTCCAAATCTGACCATTTTATTCTACTTGTTTTCTCTTGATCTGTGCATTTCTACTTACTTCAAATGTGACTTCTCTTATGACATCTGCTCAGGTCTCATCTGTGAACAATGCCCCTGAAACTTCATTGCCTCTTATGATAACAGCCTATACTTTATGTAATACATGCATAATTAAATTGTGTCTTTTAATACCCAAGAGTACATAATAAATTTCCTTCCATACTAACACTAAATTAATATTGAATCAATTGAATACACAGGAATAGAGAGAGCTACCAACTGTTTTTAATTTTATAACAACCATGAAAAAGGTACTTACAATGTTAAGAGAGTCCAACAATCAAGAGCAAATCTGTTTTTTTTTTTTTCTTTTTAAACATAGCTATATTGTCTTTAGTGAAAAAAACAGTATATCCTTTAAATCAACTGGTTGTTTTCAGTAATGAATGCAATTAATTACATTGAGGGAATTATTTCCAAGATAATTCAGAAAATGAAAAATATACTTTAGATATTAATTTTACTTGTACTGGAAATAAATGTAGATACAGAAAAACATACAATAAGCTAGCCTTTGCAATATGTGTTTAAAAATTAGTTTTCTTCATATAGTCCTTCATAAGGAAATAATACTCCTATTTTGATATGTTTTAGGATATGATATTTCTAACAATAATATATCAGGTTGATACAACATATGACATCTTAACACATTTATTCAGTTAAGTTCAGTTCAGTTGCTCAGTCATGTCCAATTCTGTGCAACCCCATGGACCACAGCACACCAGGCCTCCCTGTCTATCACCAACACCTGGGGTTGACTCAAACTCATGTCCATTGAATTAGTGATGCCATCCAACCATCTCATCCTCTGTTGTCCCCTTCTCCTCCTACTTTCAATTTTTCCCAGTATCAGAGTCTTTTCAAATGAGCCAGTTCTTCACATCAGGTGGCCAAAGTATTGGAGTTTCAGCTTCAGCATCAGTCTTTCCAATGAATATTCAGGATTGATATCCTTTAGGATGGACTGGTTGGATATCCTTGCAGTCCAAGGGATCTCAAGAGTCTTCTCCAACACCACAGTTCAAAAGCATCAATTCTTCGGCACTCAGTATAAAAGTTATTAATTTATGACACTATGAGAACTAGCATAGTATGAGATGAAAAGATTGATTATCATCAAACTTTTCTTAGAAAAAATACTACAGGCATTCTGGAACAGAGAAAAAGTTTATTTTTAATGAATACTTTGGCATAATTCTTGATTTCTTGTTATTTCACTCAACTGAATGGCTGCCATTTTTAGTTCCATTGTTCAAGATATAACATATAGTAAAAATCCTCAAAATTGTTGAAATGTTGACATTTTGTAGAGACCTCCATTCATTCTATCTTGAAATTAAGCTAGTATTGATGCATTTTAGAATGAAGTTGTAGAATTCAAACATCTTTTTCTTCTTTCCCAAATTAAAAGATGATCATTTAAAGGGCTTTTATAGGATTGGTTATATTTATGGCTAAGTGAGATATAAAAAATGTAGTCAATTTGCATATTTGATTTTTTCTTAAAATTTTTTTCTCTTTTGTCCTGATGGATATAACAGATATCTTAAAGATAATCTCAAAATTTAATCTCATCTAAGTTTACCCTAGAGTGGTGTGAATTTATATTTTCCTTAGTGTTTCTGATACTGTAACAATGATTAATATACAAATAGCAGGAATGAACTATGTAGTTTTCCTTATTCTATGAAAGAATACTTACAGATTTACCAATGTCTTGAAGAAAATTGCTAAAGTCTTATATAACTCAAATTTCTATCTACATTATCAGCAAGTGTTGGAAGAGTCACTGATGATTGACTATTTTAAATTATTCCAATTCTTTGAACAGTATCAGGAATGCAAAATAGCAGACCTTCTTTGTTTGGGTTTAACACCTGAGGTTCTTTCTGTGAGGTCTCTCTAAATTCCTATATCATGATGTGAAAATATTTGTACTAAGTAATGTAGTCCGCTAGAAAACTAACTTGATTTTTAATATGATTGTCATATGTTATGGTAGTCCACTAATTTTCAATACTTGACAGACTGCTACAAAAATGTGAGGGAAAGCACAGAAAGACTTTACTCATTTCATCTTAACATTTTATAAGAAAATTATAATAACATTTAATGAAATGCTCAAAATGTTTACTTTCCCAAAATTAGGCTTCTAAAAACTTTAAAAAATAAAGTTTTTACTTATTTTTCAAATAAAATAGCATGATGAGCAAGTGTATTTTAGTGAGAATTTTAAGGCTAAATATGCAGTAATGCCTCCCCACCCCATTAGCATTGTGAGTCTTATATATTGGAACTGTTTCAACTGTTCCCACACAACAACAAAAATCGTGCACTTAGTTTTTGTTGTAGCAAAGAACAAAGACAAAGAATATTTTTGAACTTGAATTTTCAGATCATAATAGCATCGTGTCACCTTGGTATTTCTTTCATTTTGCCAACTGGGTGACTTGTTGAAGGGAATAAAGGGAGAAGGCTTCATACAGGGGAAGCCACCGATATCATTGGCAAGTGAAGCTCACCACAGTACAGGCAAACACAAAATGAGCTTTCACGCAGGGCTCTGTCAGTGTCATTCAGCTTTGCCTGAATGGATAACCCTCTCATGATTTATCTTCCATTCATCAAGTCAATGCCTGGTATCTTTTCAGTTGTGATGGATAAGACCTTAGTAAATTGACTACTGCCCGCTGAGCATTGTGAAGCATGAGAACTCAACAGGAAGGGGATCCAACCATATTTCATTCATATAGTAAGTGAGCCATTCTCCATACATCTAAGAACTGGGAACTACAAAAAGCCTTGTTTCAGCTGGTCCATTGGTCTAGACAGGACAGTGGTCAAGGATTCACCTAGTTTTTTAGATTTGAAAGTAGAGTAAGAATAGGGGCTATTAGCTTCTGTAACAGACCAACTGGAAAACTGGAACCAATTTATTGGGAAAGATCTACCTCTCTTTCAGGTCTCATTCTAGATGATAGATATTAAGATAAATCCTTTCAAACACCATGCTTATTTTATTATGAAAAATAACTGTATGATATACATCATTGCCTATATTTTACTAAAAAAAAAAAAACCCAAACTTAAGTACAGCAGTGAGTCTAATTGACTTATTCAGTTATATATTCCTCAACTCCTAAGATAGAATATAAGTTCAATAAATGTCAATAAATATATGATAAGATGACAGTAGTGGAGTGATGGAGGGAGAGGGGAAGGAAAGAAAGAAAGAAGGACAAAAGGAAAGAAATCTAAATTCATGTATTGGATTTAAGACTGGAACTGTGGATACATATTTCTAAGCACAGTGGTTTTTTTCTCCACTTTAATAAAAGATCAACCTGAAAACTTTCTGAAATACTTGCTTAAATGTGGGGAGAGCAAACACAATACATTTACTTAAATCTCATTCACAGATATTGCATCTATTGGTCCTCTAGAAAATTGTTTTTCTTTTTCCTCTCCCTTTTAAAGGCAGAGGAATTGTTTTAGTCCAAAAGGAAGGATTTATATAACTTATATTTTCCCTGCAGAATTGTTTTTCAGGTAGAGTTCTTCTATTTGTGTTCAGAACTTCAGGTATCCTTTAAACAAGAAAATTAGCAAGTGTCCTAAGTTCATCAAGGGATGATTTTAAAATGCCAGTGAACACATTTAAAATCATTGTCATAATATAAATACATCCAAAGATATGGACACTGAAAATGAAGAATACCTGCACAAAATAAGGACTATTAAAATTATACAGTACTGAAAACAAGGAAATGACAAACCAAACACAAATAAACACAAACATAAAACAAATAATAGAACATCTTATATCCTGATGCTGTAAGGATTAAGACCCTTATTATTACTTATTTTGTTCAGGCACAAAAATTTACTGGAGAAGTTAGTTCCACAGTAAATATGTTATTTTCTTTTTCTGTCTGCTTTTAAAGCCTGATTAACATATTTCTAAAACTATTCCATCAATAACATTTGGAAAAAGATAATAAAGTATCATTAATTCTTCTAAAAGGCATTAATGAGGGCTATTTATAGGTATAATGGATTTATTTAAACACATACAAAATAAGGATAAAACATATTTCTCTTTGATATTTTCAAAAAGGAACAATCTAGAAATCTTTTTATAAATTTATAAACTCGTTGTTTGAAGAGTTAGCTAGGTTTCTATGCCTGGGGGTTGAAGGCAGGGGGCCATCCACAAGAACATACTTATTCCATGAGAAACACTGAGAAAACAAATCACTGCAGAAAAGAGGGGTAGGGAAGAGAGTGCAATGTAAGTAATAGGCTTGGTGGTGTGTTTTTCAATTTTCCTGGATAAGCTGTCCTCCTACTTACATTTGTTTTGAATTTTCACTTCTTGTTTACCAAATAGGACATACTTTCTTTAGGAAGCAAAAGAAAAAATACCTGCCTCTGACAGTATAAGACAGAGACAACATTCCAAAGTGGATAGGTCAAATGTACAGGAATGCATATAGATACACACATAGGCACACATACACACACACACACACACACACACACACACACACACACACAACGCCAATGTAAATTAAACCTCTTTATCTTCACAACCTCCTTTTCTAGAATTTGATATAAAATTTATTCAAAACCAAATGATAAAACTGCAAACTTTTTTCGTTCTTTGCTTCTTCTCTGACTTGCTCCATATTAATATTCTCTTAATCAGTTGTACCAGAGAAGGGGCAAAAGATTATAGAAAGAGATGAACTAGAGTTAGCTTTTGTTATCTGTGTGAAAGAATTGCCTAGGAAGACTTTAATAACATAGCTTATTAAGGGTCTGAAATTGTCCTAGTATGTAAGTTGTATTTCTTCTCCCTATTCTATTATGAATTAAAGGAGATTATTAATGATGAACCAGTTTGATTTTATTAAATCATCATTATAGGAATGAATTCTTCATTACATGAAGATTTTTTTTTTACTACTATTTGGTATGGAAAATAATTGGTGGGTGAACTTTGTGTTATCTCTTAAGAGAATAAAAATGCTCATACAACTATATGCTTTACCACATGCATCAAAGCTCAGAAATAGGTTCAACTTTTATTCCATAATCTGCAAGTTGTTTTTTTTTTGTTTTTTTTTTTTTTTTTTTTTTGCGCTCTAAGTCTCAGATGTTCTAGAAAATTGGGATACGTTGCTGAACAATATACAAATAGCATTCACATCCTAGGGCTTATATTCTGGGTGGAGAAGGGAACACAAATTACAATAAATATTAAAATTATGGTTATTATCAACCAAGAATTGGAAAGAGAGGGTACTTCAATGCTTTTGATCATTTATTCATAGATTCACTTTTTAAGGGGGCTTCTCAGGTGGTACAATTATAAAGCATCTGCCTGCTAATGCAGGAGGTGCAAGAGATGCAGTTTCAGTCCCTGGGTCAGGAAGATGCCCTGAAAAAGGAAATGGGAAATCCACTCCAGTATTCTTGCCTGGAAAATTCTATTGACAGAGGAAGCTGGTGGGCTACAGTCCATGGGGTCACAAAATGTCAGATACAACTGAACACACACAAACATTCCTGAACAAATCCTCAGGGCTTTCTACTTTAAAAAAATAATTTGTTTGGTGGCCTTGAACAAAACCAGAAAATCCAGGTTCACTATGTCTCAAAGTTACCAAGTAAATACATATGACACTGGACCAAGAATAAGGAGCTCTGGTTTCTAGCCAGAACTTCACTGTCAACTGTCTGATCTCCATGGAGTCGTACATATCCCTCCGTGTACACTGAAAAAGTGAAAGAGAATTCGTATCATCTACCCCATTACTAAAAAGTATTATTAGTATCAAATGACAGAATGTTTAAGGAAGTGCTTTTGAAAGGATAAAAATCTATTCACCTTGATAAGCATCTTAACACTATATATCAGACATTCACTGAATACTCTACCATATCTGTTGAGTGAATGAATAAATGAGTGAAGAAATGCAAATGTTTAACACTATGTATCTTATTTGATAATGTGTTTTGTGAATGATCTTTCAATTCAAGCAAGTTTTTACAATAAAAATTTAAGTTCTCCCTTCTAGGGCTGCCCGGAGAGCATTTTTTCACAGATTTCAAATTCACCTAAGTGCCTTTAATGAAGGAGTTTTGTTGAAATAAACAAACAAAAGCCCTGTGTATTAATGATAATGAGCATATTGCTTATTAAATTATGATGGTCCCATCAGGTGCTCCTTAAGTACTGTTAGTTCTGCAAAGAGGATTAATTTGTATATTTTAAAGTTAGCATTATATCCTGCCATGTGACATATTCAGAACAAATGAGTACTTAACTCACAGATGCTGAAGGATAAAGAGGTAACAGCATTTTAACTGATTTTTTATACAGATTAAATTTTTCTTCACTTATTGTGATTTTATTTTATATCCACAGATTGTTATTTCTCCTCCATGCTTAATATTTTCCCTATGGTCTGATAGACTGAAAAGGACTTTTTTTTTTTTTAAGTAATATTGAAAAGCAATTCATTTTCTGACCAATTCTCCAAATATCAAAGACCTGGCAACAATGGGGTGGAAAATGGAAGATGGAAAATCCAGACTGGGTTGAACTGTCACTTGGCTTCAGCCTAAATCCAAGTTATGTGATCAACCACGCATGTGAACAAAAGAGACATCCTTAGAAGAGAGGAGGGATTTCTGATGGAAATCACAGGGGGGAAAGAATATAGTTTGGGAAAAGAAAGCAAGGAGATAGGTGTCAAGGCCTGTGGGTTTTGCTAAACGGGGAGACACCCCCATGCTCTTTGCAATTCTTTTCTTCTTAATCTCTGTCCTCTTTTTCAGAATGCATTTAGGCCCAATCCAAGGATCTCTTATAAAGGAAAGTTTTGTAGATTTTTGATGTCTGTGGGAAAGAAGGGCCCCTGGGGAGGTTTTATTTAGGAATGCAGTTTGGATGTATTTTCTGAGGGGAAAGAGGTTTTAAGGGAAAGACTGTGTCATCAATTATTTAGCCTGAAAATCTAGGGTTGCATATTGGAGGTTTTACTCATCTATCACAGTTTTATGCATCTCTACACAAATCAGCTCTCTAACTCTCCTACTAGCCAAAGGACAAGGCATCCTCTAACGAAATATCGTGGGTATGAATAGTATCAGATTGGTCTTTTGCCTTTAGCTATTCTGGTGAAGGAAATAGGGAAATATATTTACCAGTAAAAACATGAAAAAGATCAGATGAGTCAGTATGACATTGAATCAACATTAAAACATTGTGTTCAATTTAAGTTTACTGTGGGGGAAAAAAAAAAAAAAAAAGATAAAAATGTGAAAAAATGCAATACCACAGCCCACCCAGAAAGGAGAACATTCATTTACTGAGCATCATAGTCGATGTTATCCTACACAAAGTTGAAAAAATAAAATTAACTCTCTGAAATGTTGTGAATTAACATGATACCTAATGTCCCTCAAAAGATTCTCACCCAACAAATACAGTCAGGACTAAAGTACTGACAACTCATTTGCATCATAAACTAAATGGAATTACAGGTTTTGAGAATCTTAATATTTAAAATTCAATCATTGGATCAAAGTTTTTTCTTCTTTTCTGTTTCTCTCTCATTTTCAATGAACACATTTTATGCTGTCATGGTCATTAAGCCTTAGGTAAGTAGTTGAAAACATGGAAAATTTGAAGAATAATTAAAATTCATTTAATCCAACAACCAATTTAAGGCTGGTAATAAAAAGATATTACTTTGCTAACAAAGGTCTGTTTAGTCAAGGCTGTGGTTTTTCCAGTGGTCATGTATGGATGTGAGAGCTGGACTGTGAAGAAAGCTGAGCACCGAAGAATTGATGCTTTTGAACTGTGGTGTTGGACAAGACTCTTGAGAGTCCCTTGGACTGCAAGGAGATCCAACCGGTCCATTCTGAAGGAGATCAGCCCTGGGATTTCTTTGGAAGGACTGATGCTAAAGCTGAAACTCCAGTACTTTGGCCACCTGATGCGAAGAGTTGACTCACTGGAAAAGACTCTGATGCTGGGAGGGATTGGGGGCAAGAGGAGAAGGGGACGACAGAGGATGAGATGGCTGGATGGCATCACCGACTTGAACATGAGTTTGAGTGAACTCCAGGAATTGGTGATGGACAGGGAGGCCTGGCATGCTGAAATTCACGGGGTCGCAAAGAGTCAGACACGACTGAGCGACAGAACTGAACTGAATTAAGTGAATAACAATTTATATATTTAAGTTTTGGATGAGTTAGAAGCCAAAATTAAACCCTCTTTATGTGCAGTGTGGAATGAAATTGAGGGAATAGGAGAAGACAGGGAAAGGAAATATTTTTTACTCTTTTATTGAAACATCTACATAGGCACAGAGAGTTCTTTTGTTCCATGAAACATTCTATGTACATCACTAGATTGCAAACATTTCTGTTTTAATATATTAAGAACAAACAGAATAAAAAAACAAAACAATCAAACCAAACCAAAAACCTTAAAAAGTCTTTTAGAAATTATTAGGGTTTCACACGGTTTATCATACTTCAATTTTTTTAGGTGTACAATAATTCTTATGGAGAGTTCCCTTGTGGCTCGGTGGTAAAGAATCTTCTTCCAATGCAGGAGACTGGGGTTTGATCCCTGGGCTGGGAAGATTCCCTGGAAAAGGGAATGGCAATCCACTCCAGGATTTTTGCCTGTAAGAATTCCATGGACAGCGGAGCCTGGCGGGCTAGGGTCTATAGGATAGCAAAGAGTCAGACACGACTGAGCAACTAATACTCACAATTCTGAATTCTCACCTGGTAAAGAATCCTCCTGCAAAACAAGAGACACAGGAGATGCAGGTTCAATGCCTGGGTTGGGAAGATCCCCTGGAGGAGGAAATGGCAACCAACTCCAATATTCCTACCTGGAAAATTCCATGGGACAGAGGAGCCTGGTGCACTACAGTCCATGTGGTTGCAAAAAGTCAGAGACGACTGAGTGCATACCAACAATTCTGAAAAAAACAAAACAAAACTGAAAATCAACCAATTCTAGAAAAAAGAAATTAGAACCTATTCACTTCTTGTCTCAAATTAGAACACAGTAAGTACCAAGATAAAACAAGAGAATTAAATATATCTGAATTAGCCTAACTATTGACTTCCCAGTAATGTCCATCTTAACTTACAAGTTTTAATAAACTTTTCCCTGATATACATCATAACATCAATATAAATGTTAGTCATTCAATCATGTCCAACTATTTTTGAGACCCCATGGGACTATTGCCTGCCAGGCTCCTCTGTCCATGAAATTCTCCAGGCAAAAACAGTGGAATGGGTAGCCATTACTTTCTCTAGGTGATCTTCCCGACCCCAGGCATCAAACCCTGGTCTCCTGAATTGCCCGGCACATCATTTACTGCCTGAGACACGAGGGAAGCCAATGTCAATATAATGATCATTATCAAAGCTAGCAACCCAATGAAAATCTTTAACAATAGCTTCCCACTATGAATTTTAATCTGAATATTTTATTTCACATTTCTAATGAGACTTTCTTCAGTTTTCAAGATATATGAAATTCCATTGGCATGTCTCTTATCATAATCAAGAACAAAATATTTGTCTGTGTCCTCAGGGGAAAAAAAGGCTTAATGTATGTCATTAAAGACAAAAGAATAGGTAATCTTTGTTTCTTAGATGTTACTATAAGTCAAGCACTATTCTGGTTAATTTTTTATGCATAATCTCATTTTATCAAAAAGAAGAACCTCAAAAGGAAACACTATGGTTCTATGTTCAGCTCAGTTGAGTCACTCAGTCATGTCCAACTCTTTCCGACCCCATGGACTGCAGCATGACAGGCTTCCCTGTCCATCACCAGCTCCTGGAACTTTCTCAGACTCATGTCCTTTGAGTTGTTGATGCCATCCAACCATCTCATTCGCTGTCCCCTTCTCCTCCTGCCTTCAATCTTTCCCAGCATCAAGTTCTTTTCCAATGAGTCAGCTCTTTGTGGCCAAAGTACTGGAACTTCAGCTTCAGCATCAGTCCTTCCAATGAATATTCAGGACTGATTTTTTTTTTTAAAGATTGACTTATTTGATCTCCTTGCTATCCAGCAGACTCTCAAGAGTCTTCTCCAACATCACAGTTCAAAAGCATCAATTCTTTGGCATTCAACTTTCTTTATAGTCCAGCTCTCACATCCATACGTGACTACTGGAAAAACCGTAGCTTTGACTATAAGGACAAATGGCAAAGTAATGTCTCTGCTTTTTAAAATGCTGTCTAAATTTGTAATAGCTTTTCTTTTAAGGAGTAAGCGTCTTTTAATTTTATGGCTGCAGTCACCATCTGCAGTGATTTTGGAGCTCCCCCAAAATAAAGTCTGACACTGTTTCCACTGTTTCCCCATCTATTTCTCATGAAGTGATGGGACCAGCTGCCATGGTCTTCATTTTTTGAATGTTGAGTTTAAGCCAGCTTTTTCACTCTCCTCTTTCACATTCATCTAAAGGCTCTTTAGATCCTCTTCGTTTTCTGCCACAAGGGTGATGTCATCTGCATACCTGAAATCATTGATATTTCTCCTGGCAATCTTGATTCCAGCTTGTGCTTCATCCAGTCCAGCATTTCCCATGATGTACTCTGCATATAAGTTAAATAAGCAGTTATGTTAACTTCATCCCAAGGCTAATTTGTCTTGGGATCTACCAGTTGTGCATAATCATTTATTTTTTATTGCCACTGAATATCTTCTGGGATTTTCCATTGATTCCATTGTATTTATATTGGAAATCCTGCCACTTAATCCTGTTAATGCCTTGCTGATAATGAGGATAATGGTGATGAAAAAACAATGAGAACTATCATATTGAGTATATAGTTTGTGCCAATTACTATCCCAAACACTTTGTCATACACATATTGGATAACTTGAGACTATTTTAACAGCGACAACTGGAATTCTTATTCTTTTACAACTTGAAGAAATACAATTCTCATTTTTGTAGTGAAAAAAGGATGGAATTATTCAATTTTTGTGGTTTATTGTAATATACACTATGTTTTGGTTTTATTTGACTTTTAATGATGACAACATTTAAGCACATAATAGGCAAATATATATACATGTAAATTTTATAACTATGAAAGTTATTCAGGCAAGAATTTTATTGACCAGTAACATTTTTGTTTGTATGTTATAATTTTGTTTCATGAGATAATTTAGATTGCAGCCATCTTTTTGGCTTTTAATCAGACTGTATACACTGCTTACTAATATAACTTTTATTCAACTGACTAATCATCCTATCACAATGTGAATGCTTACATGCTAAGTCACTTCAATCGTGTCTGCCTCTTTGAAACCCTATAACCTGTAGCCTGCCAGGTTCCTCTGTCCATGGGATACTCCAGGCAAGAACATTGGAGTGGACTGCCATGCCCTCCTCCAGAGGACCTTCCCAACCCAAGTATCAAAGCCTTGTCTTTTATGTCTCCTGCATTGACAGGTGGGTTCTTTACCACTAGCACCACCCAGGAAGCCCTTCACAATGTGATCAGCAGTTTTTATTGCTCTCATGCTTACAAAATCTCCCCATTATCTAGGAGCAAGATACCTGTTAAATTATACTGGCTATAAGCTGACAGTTGTATACTGTGTCACTTAATAGTTGCCCAGAGTTTCAAAAGAAAGCCAAACAGAATATCAATGATAATTACCTTGTTGTTTTGATAGAATTCTGGGAAATACTCTCACATACTTTATGCACTAATATTCTTGAAAATAAGGATGGTAAAGAAATAGGTAGTGATTAATTTTTTCTCAATCATATACATTTTATATTTATTGCTAAAGATTAGAACAGTTTTTTGTTTTCCATCAGAATTACTTTCCTAGATTATTTAGCAATATATAAGCTACTGTTTTACCCTACAGCTAACACTAGAAAAGATTGTTAATTTTATCAAAGAGGATTCCAATTTCATAATTAAAAAAAAAACTGTCATAAGTATTTGGGTCAATAGCTCTTAATGTTTGTTAAATTAATTAGATTTGATCATCAGAGCAAAAACATTTTAACAGCAGAAACTTGTTTCCTAAGAAAATGTAATGTTGTCTCATTTAGAACAGACAAATGTTTTAAAATATTTTTAGCATATGCCCTATAAGGTTCAAAAGACAGCCTTTTCTATCATCAATCATTCTCTTTGCTAATAATGAGCCATTCCTAACCATAAAATATAGATCAGATTTGTTGCTTTCACATTTAAAGTTTCAGGTTTTCCTCTTGCGCTGATTACAGCATTGCCATACTGAAAGAAGAGGTCTTCGAAGAAAAAAAACAAGGATCCATTAATCATGAATCATTATGTTTTGTCAGTTGGCAAAGGAATACTTTGCTCATTTATCCTTTGAATGAAATTAGTTCTGGCTCAGACCCTTTTAGAAGGAAATTCTAAATTGTCTTGGCATCTTCCTATAGCAGTTTGTGTATGTGCCATAAAATGGCAGATGGGGTTTATTAATGGCAGATGAGTTTAGTTTGCACGATTTTTCCCTTTTTCCTATTTGATCATTTGAATACTGGAGCTCCGGTAAGATTCATACATTATTGCTGTATATTTATCTATATTTTATCTTATTAATGAATGATGAAAGTGAAAACTGGTAATGTCTGTGCTGCCAAATATAAGCAAGCCCTGTATTTTCTCTGCATGGAGGAAATGGACACAACATTTCCTTAGATTTAAGCATCCAGACACAAAAAAAATAATCAAAATTGTTGAAAATATTTACAATAAGTATGCGAAATGATATTTTGCGTGTAAACAGCTCTAGTCACTTAACAGAATAATATAAAGATAATAGTCATATATATTAATGTTTAACAGACATTTAAGCTTTGGAAAACAGTGTTTCCTCATGAATAATTTCTACATTTTGTTACCTTCACTTAGTCATCTAAGTGGGGAAAATGTATAAATTTTCAATATGTAACACTGAAAACTAAACTGCATGACTGAAACAGCAGAATATCTTGTGGGTGCAGTAATCGGTGGTTGAGTTTCCTCTTATATCACTGTCCGACAGTGTGGTAGATGCTTAGGCAGACACATGGATTCTTTTAACCATGAGTGCATGACTGGCAGCAATCTGTAGTTTGTAATATGAGGCCTGCAATATACCCCCTCACATGCTTCCATAGTTTCATAGATCTGACACAGGTGCTGGAGAAAATATGGATATAGAAATGTTTTATAATCTATAAAGGCCTATGTGAAAGCAGTTACTCCGCTTAAGACCAGCAGATATAAGGGCTCTACAAATTGTTAATAAAAATGCTTTATGCTGAGTGTCCATATGTTAGACTTGGTGGGAGTTATTGGTGAAAATTTGTATTTCAATGATTTAAAACATAGTTCAACTTGCCTTTGGAGAAGATTTACATACATTTAGAATAGTATGTTACATAGTTGAAAATAATTCAGAACATATGAAAAATGAAATAGTATTTTTAATAAAATAAGTCCTAATCAAAAAGAATCTGTAACTAAATACATTTCTGTAATACACAAGCATATCATCACCAAAATTTGTGCTTATCAGAAAGCATAAAACAGATCTTTTGTTTTCCTTATGCAACTTGAAATAAAAATCAAAAACAGGATACAACTTACATCTTAACATCAACCAGACAATTGTATCAATTGTCTTCTTAATCCATTACACATTTTTGATTGTGTGTACCTGGTAATATGTTTATTTTAATAAAATGGAAATAACTAGGACTCAAATTTGGTATCAACCTTGAACAGTAAAAAAAGTGACATATGTGTTAAAGTGCTAAAATAAATTTAAGTAAATCTCTTATTACTATTCAAGATCCATAAATAGCTACTCATTTCTCATGATGGCACACAGAAATTCACTTAACAATTTAAACCACATTTTCAAATAGATACAAGGTGCTTTTACAGTGTTTATTTTAGCCACTCTAATGATGGGTTCAGAATCAATATTTCTTTCAAATGCTTGCTTTATACAAATACAACTTTTTCTAGTGTCTGCAGAAAAATAAGACAGTTAATGCCTGTAAAAGATGTAGTTCTTCCATTAGGGAAGTTTTTGTTTCTGTTTCATAAATCATTATTGAATCATAACATAATTCTGCACCTAACAGACCTGTAAAGTATGTGTTCTGACTCTTGCTACCATTTAATATATTCCCAAAATACTAATCCATGTGTGTAAAGGATGTTGCATATCTTCACATCAAGCACAAAAGGTCAGGATCCAGCCATTAGCTTTCCCCAGATTTAAGATGATGATGAAATGTATATCTCATTTTGACTGCCAAAAGATAATGGGATTCCCTGAAATCTCATTACCTGCAAATGTAATGATGGTCTTCTTAAAGTGGAATAGCAGGAAAGGAAGTACAACATTGCTTCAAAACTGGTAGCATAAATAGACATCTATAAACATTACTGTTTATGTCAATACTTCATAAAGAGAATAAGTTTCTCTTGAATTTAGGAACTTTTTTAAGGATTACACAAATGCTTGAATTATTTTCCTCTCCTTATGCAGGTTTAACATATATATATATACGTAATTTTTTTCCTGCATGACCTCCTATCCTCCTCTTTATTAATAAGATAACTCTCATTTCCAATTTTCCCTCTTCTCCTATTCCACAAAGTCTTGGGATACTGGATCCTACTCCTCAGTAACCGAGTTAAAATTCAATCTATAAAAACACATGTACATAGATAGATATATGCAGTTCCTCTCAGGCCAGTATCATTGAGGCCCAGAACTTTTGCTGGAGTAATAATAATGACAAATGTATACTTCCTATGTGCCAGGCTCTTTTCTAAGAGTTTTTCATTCATTCAGTGTTTTAATCCTCATGATAACCCTTTGAGATAATGGAAAAATGGCATATTACTTCCATTGGAAATTGAAAACTGAAAGACTGTAAGCCTGATGCCTTCTGGGACCCAGATGGAGAGTATCTTACTGAGAATTGTACCTACACAGAGGAAACTGACCTGAACAATGATGTTTTGATGATATTGTATGGTCTGCTGGGTCCAAATATGACAGAAACCAGCAATTAAAAAACAATGTCTTTGGTATTACACAGAATAATTTTAAGTATCAACTGCTATTAAACTCAATAACTATTATTTAGCATTACTTGACAAATTTTTGAAATTTAAGCACTATATTTTGCAGTGATATTTGCAATATAATGAACAGAATGAATTAGATTAACAGAATGAATGTTAATCATTAACAGAATGACACATATGTATGGAATCCAGAAAGATAGTACTGTTGAACTTATTTACAGAGAATAAATGGAGATGAAGATGTAGAGAATGCACTGGTGGACACTGTGGGACAGAGAAGGTAGGACAAATTGAGAAAGTAGCATTGGCATATATACACTCTCATGTGTAAAACAGATAACTAGCAGAAAGCTGCTGTATAACACAGGGAGCCCAGCCTGGTGCTCTGTGGAGACCTAGAGGGGCAGGATGGCTAGGATGGCTAGAGAGGGAGGCACAAGAGGGTAAGAATGTGTATATATATATATATAGAGAGAGAGAGAGAGAGAGAGATATAGGGACTTCCCTGGTGGTTCAGATGGTAAAGCATCTGCCTACAATGTGGGAGACCCAGGTTCAATCCCTGGGTTGGGAAGATCCCCTGAAGAAGGAAATGGAAACCCACTCCAGTATTCTTGCCTGGAAAATCCCATAGACAGAGGAGCCTGGTAGGCTACAGTCCATGGGGCTGCAAAGAGTCCGACATGACTGAGCGACTTCACTTAGCACTTTTATATATATATAAAATTATGACTGTTTCACATTAATGTATGGCAGAGACCACAACATTGTAAAGCAATTATCCTCCAGTATAAAAATAAAATTAATAATGAAGCTGGGACAGAAAACCATGATGAAGCTACAGCTAGCAGAATTCCCTGCCTGAGCATGGTTTTATGGCAGACACATTGTTTCTTTGAGGCCTTCAAATCAGATTCACAGTAAACAAACATGTATTTAGCACCTATGGTGGCTCAGTTGTAAAGAATCCTCCTACCACTGCAGGAGACGCAGGAGATGTGGGTTTGATCCCTGGGTCAGAAAGATGCCCTGGAGAAGGAAATGGCAACCGACTCCAGCATTCTTGCCTGGAAAATCCCATGGACAGAGGAACCTGGTGGGCTGCAATCCATGGGGTCACAAAGAGTCAAACATAACTTAGGGACTGAGCATGCAAGTACTAGGAAACTTAATACAGAAAAGAGATGTTGCAGAGTCAAAAATCTACAAAGGCCATGATGCTGTGCATGAGGCAATCAAACAAATTGAAAGAGTAGTTAAGAGATCAAGAGGGATGAAGTTTTCAGGGTACTTTTTAAGTTTCTGTAACCAAATGTGACTGAAATTTGCAAATTCAAATATAAAATGGACTGTAGCGACTAGAAGAAGTAGAACATATATACACACATACAAATATATGTTTTATTTATATATATATATATATATAATATAAATATATATATTGCTTTCCTTCCCAAATGTTTTTAAACATTTTTAAAGATATTAGAATAGATATTTTTATATAAGATATTCCAGTTCTTAACTGTTCATTAAACTTACTGAGGTGTTGAGTATGACGATGCAAAACAAAACAAAGTATGTTAAAATTGCCCAACATGCAGGCTGCCCCAATTATGATTTCTGTAATAAAAGGGCATAAACACCATTAACACTGTAAATTAGAAATTTTCAGTTTAAAATGTGCCTCTTAAACTTTATCTTTTTTATTAAAATAATTCATTAGATAATTATATACAGTTTACAGATGAGAAAACAGAAGTCCCAAGAAGTTAGGTTGTTTGGTAATGCAGTGAAAGATAGCAGAGTTTAAACTCAAGTTCGAATATTCTAACCCAAAGTGACGTATAAATAGATTTGAAAATTTAATAGTTTAAAGTAATCTCTGATATGGCTTTATTATATATTTATTAATTTATCTGATTACTGATTATTTACTGGGCAACAATTATACATCAGGTACTCTAGACGCTGAAAAACTTTCAAGTTAAAAGTAGCAATAAAATGAGTAGTAGTAGTAATATAATGAGAAAGATAAATGTTCTTTTAGAATCTCTTTTTAATCAATAAGAAGTCCTATGCAATCACACTTAGGATCAGGCATAAAAATCAAGACAGATGATAAACAATCTTGGATGTTGAAATAAGGGATTTGATTAGGTAGGAAAATGGCTCATACCCTTCAAATTATCATACAATTCTTAAATGTTTGAATCATTTGGATTTTTGATTATGGAATTAAGAGTCTCAATCTGCAGTTTGAAACTCCAGTATTTTGGCCACCTCATGTGAAGAGTTGACTCACTGGAGAAGACTCTGATGCTGGGAGGGATTGGGGGCAGGAGGAGAAGGGGATGACAGAGGATGAGATGGCTGGATGGCATCAATGACTCGATGGATGTGAGTCTGAGTGACCTCCGGCAGTTGGTGATGGACAAGGAGGCCTGGCGTGCTGCGATTCATGGGGTCGCAAAGAGTCGGACACGACTGAGCGATTGATCTGATCTGATCTGAATCTGCAGTTTGTGAGTTTATATGAATCACTTTAATTTTATGCAAATATCTGTGAGTGCCTGCGTGCATGTGAATGCTTTCCTGGAGGTAGGACCTGTGATTTCCTGTTTTTCCCTATCACTCATTCCTCCCTCTCCTCTCTCTCCTGCATGCTCTCTCCCTTTCTATCTTCTTCCCATTATCCTTTATTTGTTTTCCAGTTTCTAAGCCACATTCCTGATTTATACAAGATTAAAATGAAAATTGGAGAAGGCAATGGCAACCCACTCCAGTACTCTTGCCTGGAAAATCCCATGGACGGAAGACCCTGGTAGGCTGCAGTCCATGGGGTCACTAAGAGTCAGACATGACTGAGCAACTTCACTTTCACTTTTCACTTTCATGCATTGGAGAAGGAAATGGCAATCCACTCCAGTGTTCTTGCCTGGAGAATCCTAGGGATGGGGGAGCCTGGTGGGCTGCCGTCTATGTGGTCGCACAGAGTCGGACACGTCTGAAGCAACTTAGCAGCAGCAGCAGCAGAATGAAAATGGACATGTGGCACATATTTAGAAAAAGTCAAATTAAATAATTTAAATCATATTTAGCCCTTTGAACAAAGCTCAGTATATAACTGTCTGAATTGCATATTAACTACAAAGAGGTTATTTGTGTCTTCAAATGTATTCTGGTCAACTTTTTCAAATGTTGATATAGTCGTAGACATTATTTTGGCCTTAATTTACTTCCTCAATAAATGAATTACAGTATTAAGAGCACAGAATTCAAGCATATTTAAATAGATAGCTCTAAGCTATTAAAATAGCAATGATTAAACTGCAAGATTTCAAATCCCAGCTGTGCCACCTAATCACTGTGTAATATTCACCAAGTTACTATACTTTTTTTGTAAATTGGTCTCCTAAACTACATGATTGTTAATTTCCTTCTTGTTCTAAAAATTTTTGAGTATATAAATCTAGAATATTTAGTATATTATTAAAAATGCTTTCTCTCTTACATAATGTATTTGTATTAAATAAAACATAATTGAAGAGTCCAGTACTTAATTAAAGTGATCATTTTAGATACGGTAAATAAAAGGTAAGCAAGTGGGAATATTATGTCTATATCACAGACTCTACCAAATTGTAATATATGTGTCTATTAATGCCTATGGGGAAGGCAATGGCACCCCATCCAATGCCTATATGCATTCATTGGCCCGCATCTTCAGTTTGGCTTATGAAATTTCTGTGGTTCTTCTTTCAGTTATGTGTAATTATAAAGCCCTCTGAATATCCACTGTGGATTTCTTTATTCAACGTTTCTCACTTTCCTTCTGGAAACAAGATATTCTTGGTAATAAACTTTGAAAATCAGTAAAATGGGGATATGAATGCTATAAAATAAATACATATGTAGGATTACAAGAAAAAAAATGGAGGTTTTGCCTACATAAAGATTATACAGTGACAAAAATGGCAGATCAACAATTTACAAAAGAGAAAAGACAAAATTTTTAGTATGTTATTGATCTTTTCTTTGAATATTGAATAATATTCCAATGCAATTTTTGCCATAAAAATAAATGTTTTAAAGGATAAAGTGATATACATGAGCTCTATTTACTTGAATGATTATTTACATTTTATTTGGTGCCAGTTCTAAAATTAGAAAGTATCCTTGCCTCTAAATGGATGAAATTAATAGACATCCTGTATTACATTGCTGCTGTTACCTTCCAATTTAATTATGTTAGTGTAGTGAAGAGTTTTATAGATTTACTGGGTATTATTATAAATGCCATTTGACTGTGATGTTGGGCATTAACATGTCAGTTATTTGCTTTTAGGTTAATAAAACATTTTTACAGGAACAAGAACAGTGATATGAAATGCAATGCATAAACTCATTTTGATGTGCATAGCATGTAATTACAGCAACTACTCCATGAGCAATCTAACTTATTTCTCTTGACAAAGTTCTACTTTCTCTTCTTTGCAGCATCGTTACAGTGAGCAGGATAGACTAACCATCTAGTTTATTCTAAATCAGACAATTTCACAATCTTTAAGGAATACAGAGTTGGTTCCCTCATTTCTACTTTCCCAGTGAGATATGATCACTTGTCTGACGGGACAGCTACTACAGAAGATAGCAAATGCCTTGGGTACCTTCTGAGGCTGATAAAATAGAGTGGCATCAGATAGTGACTAAACATCATTACATAAAATTGGAATCCTACACTCAAGAGACCTCTCACTTGATCAGGCACATATTTATGCTGCTTTACAATACTTACTTTCAAGATAGGACAGAAAGCTTTAGCTGTCCAGATAATTACAGATTACTAGATTACTTGTGTTTTTGATAAGCGCTTGAGTACGAGTGTAAACACTAATACATAAACATAAGAAAGCCAATGAGCCCCTAATTCTGGGGAAGCAATACCTGTCACTTGTAAGCAAAGTCAAGATCTCCTCAGCCTCGATCACTTAATTAAAATGCCACTGGCTGTGAATAGCTTAATCCATAGTCAGAGGAGAGCAGAGGCAAATATACAGAGGAGGATGAACTGGAGAGAGAAAACAAACTGACCTCTATAGAAAAAGTAATAAAGAGTAACAGTTAATATTTACTACATTTAATCATTTGATGGAACCTGTAATAATCTCAGTCCAGTTTTTGATATTTGACTGCTGACAACTTTTAAGTCTCATCCCTCCTTCCCGCTCCCCCTGCTGCTGTGCATCTGGGCAACATGATAAGAAATCCTGGTGCTTCCTCTTTCCATCAGAACAGGAGAATCAAGCAACACAAGCCCCTGCTACACACATAATCCGCACCATGAACCCACTACCTAATTATCCTAGAAACCTTAAAGCCAGTATTCTCTCTTTGCTCTCTCAAGCAACTTTTGACTTGCTTGAGAGACCTGCCTTATTCTCCCTAGAAAGTCTCATTATGTAAAAATTGAAACTTTTCATACACTCTTGGTGTGTGGACAGCATCATCAGAATTGACATTTAAACTGCATTTTGGGAAGTTCCACTCTACTTCTGAGGTGGCTACAATGGAGACAAAAACTTGGAAGAAAAATGAACATGACCAAAAGTAGGTAGATATTTTCAATAATTTCAAATTACAGATGATGTCTAAATGATAAGGTCACAGCCTATTAGCCCCTGCAGTCCAAGTAGTCCTTTTCATTTCCTTTTGGAATTTATGTAATATTCTTGCCAAGTAGATATCCTAATAAATATTAATACAATGCCACAATAATATTCATTCATCATTTAACAAAATGACACATTTCCTTATGTCTCTAAGCCTTTAACCTGAGGGAGGCCTCTAACCTAACTAATACATATTTCACTTATATATTAATTTCCTAAGGCTGCTGTGACAAATCACCACAAACTTGGTGGTAGGAAGCAATGGAAATGAATTCTCTTTCTACTTGGAAGGCAGAAATCTGAAGTCAAAATGTCAACAGAGTAGTCAAACTGTCCCTGGAGGCTCTAGGGGAGAATTTGTTCCTTGCCCCTTCTAGTTTCTTGCAAATGTCAACATTCCTTGGCTTATGGCTGCATCTCCTTATTCTGCATCACCTTCTCTTCTGTGTGTGTCTATATCCTCTCCTACGTGTTTGTCTTATTCCCCACTGTCTACTTATAATTACATGTGATTACACATGTAATTATTTTCACTGCCTACAAGAATAATTCAAGATAAGCTACTCCTCTCAAAATTCTTAATTTAATTATGTGTTTTGCCACATAAAGTCATATTTACTCTATTACCACATGAAGTAATATTCAAATGTTGTGGGAATTGATAGGAATTGATTGTTTGGGGTGGTATGATTCAGTACACACTTTAGGTAATAGACTCAAAAAGCTAAGGAAGCTTTTCCTGGCCCCAGTTCTAATACTGAGACAGAAGAGCACTGAAGCCTCTGACCTTGTCAGGTGTTTGAAAAGAATTCAGTTAATGTGGAAATATTAATGGAATATCAATCAACACAGGTCAATCTTGGCAACTTCAACACTTACTTCATCTATCTCTTTTCTTTTTCATATCCTTTGATTATTGTAATAAACCACCCGCCATTCTCTATATAATCTCTGAATTTCTGCTCTCTGAATTCTTCTTCAACTGTTCATTTAGATCACAGTGCCCTCTTTTTCATAATTTCATGTTCATTTCCCATTTACCTTCATGATCTGTTAAAATAGCTATTGTTCAACCAAATCTAACTAGACTTTAATTTAGAAAATAAACTGTATTAAACACTTTCCCCTAGCACCAACATAATTACTTTTACATACTGTACTGTCTTGTATTAAATATTTAATCAAACAATAAGTTGAAAGTGTCACATTTTCCTCTTAATATTAAATTTCCATTTGGGAGCCCTGCATCCAAAGCACTTGCTATTTTTGACTTTTATTTATAACTGTTCCTTATCTGATTGATTCCTCCTCATTCTTGCGGTTTAGGCTGCTTCCTCGGAGCATCTTTATGTTGGGTCTTTGGACTCGTCAACTTTAAATGCTATGTCTATGTCTCTAACATCTCCCAGTGTTCCTCTGTAGGACGCTGTTTGGAGTCTTCCTTCTAAGGAGATGCATATTCTTGTGAATTACAAAGTTAAATCTTTAACATCATCTTCATACCTTCTGCATATTCCTGGAAACATTTAGATGAATGAGACAGAATGGATGCGTTCTCTAGTGAAATCAAACAGTCAAATATATTCTACTCATCTCTTTCAGCTTATATTCCAGCTGCTTGTCATGTAACATAATAGATCAACATTCTTAAACAAAAACACACAAAAAACATATTTCTACCTGTTAGGCAAATCTGGCTGGTTATGTTGAGCCTAAAAGAGGCTATGTAACAAGACCTCAGCTACACTGATGACAATCTTTATTTGACTCACTCTATGTAATGTGCTACCTTAAATGCTAACTGTGGGGTGAGCTTCTTGGGGTACAAGAAATAGCATGAAATATCATCTTCGCCATCACTGGCCTGGACGCAGATGATCTGGGGCCAATTTCCTCCAATACTGCTGATGACTTGGGCAAGTCATTGCCAGTCTTTTGTCCACAGCTTCCGAGGGTAAAAGCAACAATTTTCATGGCTATCCCATATTGTTTACATATGATGTATAATTTGATGTTATTTCATTCCTTATTTCTTACTAATCACTATGCTCTGTGCTGGGATAACCTGAAGGAAACATTACTACTACACTCAAAGAATTCAGGTCGCAGCGGAAAAGGTAGTCAACCAGCTATTAGTAACAGATTAATTACAGTATTATTGTGATTTTACTCTTACTACAGAGAAGGAAGTGGTAGATGCCATGAAAAGACATATGAGAGATTGACAACACATTCAGGATGAACAAACCCTTGGAGAGAGTTTGTCACAGGAGCTGAAACTTGAAAGAAACAAAGTTACCAGCCAGGTGAAGAAAGCAGAAGATAGCACTGGAGGCAAAGGGACTTAAACATGCTAATCCGTGAAGGAAAGAGAATATGATACATATAGAAAAGTAGTGCATCATTTTTAATTTTCCAACAAATATTTTTTGGTCAATGCTCTACTATGAATGCTTGTGTCCCCTCAAAGTTCATATGTTGAAATTCTAGTCCCTGGTGATGGTACTGATAGGTGAGTTCTCTGAGAGGTGATCAGGTCATAGAGGTGGAGCTCTCATAAATGGGATTAGTGACATTGTAAAAGAAATCCCATAGAGCTTCCTAGCTCCTTTCGCCATGGGATAATACAGCTAGAAGCTTCTGACTCCAAAGCAGAACCATATCTGGCTATGCTGGATTCCTGATCTCGAACTTCCAGTCCTCAGAACAATGACAAGTACATTTCTGCTGTTTATAAACCATCCAATCTGTGGTATACTGTTACTGAAATCATGACTGAACTAAAAAATGAACTAAGGAAATCGGTGATGCTTTAGATTCTAACTGAGCAATAAGTTATAAGGAAAACAATTTCTACCATCATAGAAGGCACGAATCAGTATGTGGGAGATATGAATACAGCTTATAATGATCAGTAGGGGATCTGTCGGAGAAGGCAATAGCACCCCATTCCAGTACTCTTACCTGGAAAATCCCATGGACGGAGGAGCCTGGTAGGCTCCAGTCCATGGTGTCGCTAAGAGTCGGACACGACTGAGCGACTTCACTTTCGCTTTTCACTTTCATGCATTGGAGAAGGAAATGGCAACCCACTCCAGTGTTCTTGCCTGGAGAATCCCAGGGACGGTGGAGCCTGGTGGGCTGCCATCTATGGGGTCGCACAGACTCAGACACGACTGAAGCGACTTAGCAGCAGTAGCAGCAGCAGGGGATCTGTATGAGGACAGGAGCCTGGGAAGAGATGAAGCTATAGAGGTGGCAGGGTTGCAGGTTTAAAAGCCTAATTTGCCTTTCTGAGGATCTGCATTCTACTCAGTGGGCAATCATGAACAACAATAAATGAATTTAAGTAGAGGAACAACCTAACAGAGTTTTATTTTTAGAAGATAATTCTCTAGCCATGAAAAGAATGGGTTGAAAGGAAATACTACTGAAGGACTAAAAATGTGTTAAGGGACAACCCCAAGAATTCAAAAAGAAAATTATGTATGTTAAGGTATTGAGAATAAAATTATTTTAAGGAATAAAAACTAAAGGAGTTGATTTTGCATGTCTATAAGGTGTAAGAGTTTGACAAGGGTAGCAATTTCATTTATCTGAATTTATTCAATATATGCTTATTGAGTTATTATCAATAATCTAATATTATACAGCAAATATATCAATAAATAGAATAGGCCAAATTTCCAACCTTAACGGAGTTTATATCAGGTTTAGTGGAAAGCAGATATATATAAGAAAGTAAGTCAATGATATAATCAAAAGGTTACAAACATTACAGAATCTAGAGCAGAGAAAGGGGAACCACTAATGGGAGGGGGAGCTAGAATTTTAGCAGTGTGGGCAAGGCAGGCCTTATTGAGAAGGAGACATTGAGCAAAGCCTTGAAGCAGATGAGGAAGGGAGCCATAAGCATATCCTAAAGGACCTCAGGAAGAATCTCTGCAAAGACCTGGAGACACAGCGCATGTCTGGCATGTTCAAATAGCAACTACACGACTGTGTGGAGAGGACTAAGGGACAAGGAGCAGAATAAGATGAGGTGAGGCAGAGTGGCAGGTGGAAGCCAGAGGAAGAAGGACTTGCAAGGCCATGAAAAGATGTTTGGACTATTTTCTGATAGGGTTTGTGACAGAATGACCTGAATATACTTAAATTGTAAAAGAAATATGATGTGCTCTGTTATAAGTAAACCAAGGAAGGCAAACACACAAAGAATAAGCCCAGTTAGTATCCTATTACACTATTTCATGGAGGCAAGATACTATTTTCAGATAAGAATTCAGGGAGACTTGGATATGGTGGTAGCAATGAAGATGGAGAGAATTAACTGTATTCTGGGAAATACTAATGGAGGACCAGAGACATGTTAAGAGATAATCACAATAATTCAAAAAGCAAATCACATATATTATGATAAGAGATCAAGAATGAAGTTATTTTAAAACTTCATAGAGAGCCAATAGCATTTTCAGTTACATAGGATATCCCACAGCTGCTTTGTATACTAATGTGATGTTATAGCAGTTTTTACTAATTCTGGACTTTGATTTCCAGAAGACAGAGTAGAAGAATTTTAGAGTTTGCAGTAGAGGGAGAAATAGGAATAGATGTACCTAACTATACGGAAGTTATAATGTAGAAGATAAGAAGTGATTTGGGAATCTAGGATCTAATTTGGTGATTGATGCAAACAGGCATCAAAGGCATGAATTATGTAACTCCAGATGAATTTAAGGCAGCTCTCATGCTGGTGAGAATTGGTATTAAGGGTTTGGGGGTGGTGCTCTCTGCTCTGCTAAGTCACTTCAGTTCTGTCCGACTCTTTGTGACCCCATGGATGGTAGCCCACCAAGCTCCTCTGTCCCTGGGACTCTCCCAGCAGGAATACTGGAGTGGGTTGCCATTTCATCTTCCAGGGGATCTTCTCAACCCAGGGATCGAACCCTGGTCTTTTACATCTCCTGTATTGGCAGGTGGGTTCTTTACCACTAGCACCACCTGGGAAGTAGGGGGTGATATTAACAGTCTCGTAATCTCTTTGGTCTCCATAAATAGAAGTTCAGTCACTGGAGAAGGATAGTCTTACCCTAAGCATGTAAGGGTCTCCTCTTGATCTATGCAGATTACCAGTAAGAAAGCAATCCTCAACCTAACGTATGCAGCTCACACTGGGCTTTGTTAATGGAGTCAAGGAGATCTGAGAAATTAGATCTATTTCTAGAATGTTCAATCTTCTTTCTTCTTCTTTTTTTCTTTTTGATGGAGTGGATACAGAGCTGTCATAAAATTTTGTAGTGCTTGTAATACTCTTCATTTTAGATGCAGAAAAGTGTTTGTATCTTGAGAAAATTATACACCTAAACAAAGAATTCAGGATTTGTTTCAAAATCAACTCTCTATACATAATACTTCACTGTCTCCTAAATACTGCAAAAAGAGTCCAAGTTTAACTTCTGGAATTATATTTATTTCTTATTTGAATACAACAGGGTATGGATATTTATGTCTCAGCTATTATGAAAACTATCAATATGATAAACATCTGTGCTCTGTTGTGTACAAACAGTATGTCTTTCTGTGGTCATGTGATTCAAAGCATGGCTGTAGTGATGATTTACATAAGATATCCTACCTAAACTTGTGGATTGACTTTAAAGGTTTGCCTATAAATACATTGAAAATGCCAATAATGATTTCCAGTGAATGTAAGAATATAAAGGACTAAACACATTTAGCAGGCCAGATTTCCCCTGGGTGTTATTAACCCACAGATCAGCTGCTGAAGATAGACACAGGCCAGGCACAAGGCAGCAAATCAGTGTTGTCGTAAGCATAGAAATGAACTCCAGAGGAAAAGCAAGGCAGTAAATTGTGACATTACCCTCCAGGCATTCAGTATTTATGCAACTACATGTTCCACAACGACACACCTCCATAAAAGGACCAGCCTTATGCTTGTGAAGTTGTGAATGGTGAATTTGTACTTAGAAGCACTATGAAATATTTTTCCAATCAGTGCTTTCTCAATCTTCAAAGGTAAAATTTTAATCTAAGCTTATGTAAGAAGAGATATTTGTTGGAATTTATTGGAACAAATCATAAGAACAGATTTTTTTAAATAAAAATGTCCAGATGCTATAAAGACTTATGAAAATACCACTTAAAATGATGATTTTCCTCACTCCACACATCACTGAACAATTATACCAACATCAACATTATTCCTCAAGGTTCATTATCACTTTAGCAGGCCATGACAGCTTTACTGGAAATATATTAACCACATCATTCAATTAATATAAAAACCCATGGCAAGATGTTTGATAAAAGACTATGATACACTTCCCATGTATGTATATTTCTTTTCCTTGCAATCACTGAAGGAGGAAGGATTAATCTTAGAAACTTTCAAATTATGTTTAGCTTTTGAATTTGAATTTTCAGTTTTTATGATCAAGTAACAAATTGGAGAAGTTATGTGGTAATATAAGGTAGTTCCTTCTGAACACATAAGTTAACACATATGTTGCATTATGCTGTTAACACATAATTAAAAATCATTTGAAATTTAAGTGTCCACTTATAGCCATGAAGATTATCTCTGGACACCCAGGTTTCACACACCTGGAGACAGTGAAGATGGCATCTTCACCTGAGGTGTAGATGTTATCATTTCCACCCAGTCTTATGACCCTGCTGTTGCTGCTGCTGCTAAGGTGTTTCAGTTGTGTCCGACTCTGTGTGACCCCATAGACGGCAGCCCACCAGGCTCGCCCGTCCCTGGGATTCTCCAGGCAAGAACACTGGAGTGGATTGCCATTTCCTTCTCCAATGCATTGAAAGTGAAAAGTGAAAGTGAAGTCGCTCACTCATGTCAGACTCTATGGGACCCCATAGACAGCAGCCTACCAGGCTCCTCCGTCCATGGGATTTTCCAAGCAAGAGTACTTATGACTCTAGATAATAGTAATGACTTTCTAATGTGTAAAACCCTTTGCAGACATGAAGGCTTACAGAAGTATAAGAAAAAGTGAAATACAAAGAAATATGCAAAATGGTAGTGAGCTAGAGAACGTATTTTGAACTCCTTATTTGTATTTCCTATTTCTTAAGATGGGGCTTCCCAGGTGGCTTAGTGGTAAAAATTCTGCCTGTCAGTGCAGAAACTGTAGGAGATGAAGATTTGATCCTTGGACTAGGAAGATCCCCTGGAGGAGGAAATAGCAACCCACTCCAGTATTCTTGCTTGGAGAATCCCATGGACAGAGGAGCCTGGCTGGCTACAGTCCCAAAGAGTTGGGCACAACTGAAGCGAGAGAGCATGAAAGCACATTTCTTAAAATAGCCACGTATTGCCTCATTTGAGGAGGAAAAGTGGTAACTCAATAGAGCAGAGTGTGGTTCAAGGACCGATTATTTCAGAATCACAAGAAATATATGTTAATTTAGGAAAACCGTATAATGCATCTTCCAAACTGAGAACCTTCTGAGAGAAAAACAGGAGGTTTTGATAATTATGTCAAAGAGCAGGCTAAAGCCAGGAAAACTTCTGACACCTCAGTTAAAAATGCAGATTGTTGGTTCCCAATTTTAATCTATTGAGTGAAGAAAATGCTTTGTTTAAATATGTAGAAAGAATTTGATGTTTACCAAGGAGCCTGTGGAGAAGGCAATGGCACCCTACTCCAGTACTCTTGCCTGGAAAATCCCATGGATGGAGGAGCCTGGTAGGCTGCAGTCCATGGGGTTGCTGAGGGTCAGACATGACTAAGCAACTTCACTTTCAAGTTTCACTTTCATGCATTGGAGAAGGAAATGGCAACCCACTCCAGTGTTCTTGCCTGGAGAATCCCAGAGATGGGGAAGCCTGGTGGGCTCCTGTCTATGGGGTCGCACAGAGTCGGACACGACTGAAGTGACTTAGCAGTAGCAACAAGGAGCCTGTTTCTACTACTGTGGGCAAGAATCCCTTAGAAGAAATGGAGTAGCCATCATAGTCAACAAAAGAGTCTGAAATGCAGTACTTGGATGCAATCTCAAAAATGACAGAATGATCTCTGTTCTTTTCCAAGGCAAAACCATTCAATATCAGAGTAATCCAAGTCTATGTCCCAACCACTAATGCTGAAGAAAATGAAATTGAACTGTTCCATGAAGACCTACAAGACTTCTAGAACTAACACACAAAAAAGATCTCCTTTTCATTATAGGGGACTGGAATGCAAAAGTAGGAAGTCAAGAAATATCTGGAGTAACAGGCAATTTTGACCTTGGATACAGAATGAAGCAGGGCAATGGCTAATAGAGTATTGTCAAGAGAACACACTGGTCATAACAAACACCCTCTTCAAACAATACAAGAGGATACTATACACATGGACATCACCAAATGGTCAATCCTGAAATCAGATTGATTATATTCTTTTTAGCCAAAAATGGAGAAGTTCTATATGGTCAGCAAAAACAAGACCAGTAGTTGACTGTGGCTCAGATCATGAACTCTTTATTGCCAAATTCAGACATAAATTGAAGAAAGTGGGGAAAATCACTAAACAATTCAGGTATGACCAAAATCAAACCCCTTATGGTTGTGCAGTGGAAGTGAAAAATAGATTCCCAGGATTAGATTGATAGAGGGCCTGAAGATCTACAGGTGGAGGTTCATGGCATGGTAAAGGAATCAGGGATCAAGACCATCCCCAAAAAGAAGGAATGCAAAAAAGAAAAATGGCTGTCTGAAGAGGTCTTACAAATAGCTGTGAAAAGAAGAGAAGTGAAAAGCAAAGGAGAAAAGCAAAGATATACCCATTTGAATGCAGAGTTCCAAAGAATAGCAAGGAGAGACAAGAAAGCCTTCCTCAGTGACCAGTGCAAAGAAACAGAGAAATACAATGGAATGAGAAAGACTAGAGATCTCTTCAAGAAAATTAGAGATACCAAGGGAATATTTCATGCAAAGATGGGCATAGTAAAGGACAAAAATAGTATGAATCTAACAGAAGCAGAAGATATTGAGAAGAGGTAGCAAGAATACACAGAAGAACTATACCAAAAAAATCTTCACAACCCAGGCAATCATGATGGTGTGATCACTCACCTAGAGTCAGACATCCTGGAATGTAAAGTCAAGTGTGCCTTAGGAAGCATCAAGATGAACAAAGCTAGTGGAGGTGATGGAATTCCAGTTGAGCTATTTCAAATCCTGAAAGATGATGCTGTGAAAGTGCTGCACTCAGTATGCCAGCAAATTTGGAAAACTCAGCAGTGGCCACAGGACTGGAAAAGGTCTGTTTTCATTCCAATCCCAAAGAAAGCAATGACAAGGAACGCTCAAACTACTGCACAATTGCACTCATCTCACATGCTAGTAAAGTAATGCTCAAAATTCTCCAAGCTAGGTTTCAACAGTCCTTGAACCACGAACTTACAGATGTTCAAGCTGGTTTTAGAAAAGGCAGAGGAACCAGAGATCAAATTGCCAACACCTGCTGGATCATGGAAAAAGCAAGAGAGTTCCAGAAAACCATCTATTTCTGCTTTATTGACTATGCCAAAGCCTTGAATATGTGGATCACAATAAACTATGGAAAATTCTGAAAGAGATGGGAATACCAGACCACCTGACCTGCCTCTTGAGAAACCTGAATGTAGGTCAGGAAACAACAGTTAGAACTGGACATGGAACAACAGACTGGTTCCAATAGGAAAAGGAGTATGTCAAGTCTGTATATTGTCACCCTGCTTATTTAACTTATATGCAGAGTACCTCATGAGAAATGCTGGGCTGGATGAAGCACAAGCTGGAATCAAGATTGCCGGGAGAAATATCAATAACCTCAGATATGCAGATGACTCCAACCTTATCGCAGAAAGTGATGGAGAACTAAAGAGCCTCTTGATGAAAGTCAAAGAGGAGAGTGAAAAAGTTGGCTTAAAGCTCAACATTCAGAAAACGAAGATCATGGCATCTGGTCCCATCACTTCATGGGAAATAGATGGGTAAACAGTGGAAACAGTGACAGACTTTACTATTTGGGGCTCCAAAATCACTGCAGATGGTGACTGCAGCCATGAAATTAAAAGATGCTTACTCCTTGGAAGAAAAATTATGACCAACTTAGACAGCATATTTAAAAGCAAAGACATTATTTTGCCAACAAAGGTCTCTAGTCAAAGCTATGGTTTTTCCAGTAGTCATGTATGAATTGAGAATTGGACTGAGCACTGAAGAATTGATGCTTTTGAACTGTGGTGTTGGAGAAGACTCTTGAAGGTCTTGAACTGCAAGGAGATCCAACCAGTCCATCCTAAAGGAAATCAGTCCTGAATACTCATTGGAACGCACGATGCTGAAGCTGAAACTCCAATCCTTTGGCCACCTGATGCGAAGAACTGACTCGTTGGAAAAAACCATGATGCTGGGAAAGATTGAAGGCAGGAGGAGAAGGGCACAACAGAGGATGAGATAGTTAGATGGCATCACCCATTCAGTGAACATGAGTTTGAGTGAACCCTGAGAGTTGGTGATGGACAGGGAGGCCTGGCATGCTGCAGTCTGTCGGATGGACTCCAAAGAGTCAGACATGACTGAGCGATTGAACTGAACTGAACTAAGGGGCTTTTTGGAAAAGAAGAAATTATATGAGGGGGATGTCAAGTTTATAGTAAGAAGCCAGAGGTTATGGTGAGAATAACAGATGGTGGAAAATGTCTGACAAACTTTGGTAAAATGATGTCTAAAATTAAAATTTATGTGATTGCCAAGAGTAGCTATAGCATATATTCTCCTTCACTTCATCCAAATATCAGTTAAAAACGTGTTTCCAAACATTGGTACCTTCATATTAAGTGATATATTTTTGAGAATTCGTACTTTAAGTTAAAGGAAAAAAGGAGTAGATTCCAGATTGAGGGAAAATGACACAGAAAAAAAAAAAAAAACAGGTTTATAAGACAAAATACAAAATGGAAATTGAGAATGCAAAAAAATAGATCATTGAAACAATCTGTGTTCAAGAGAGATATAAGCCTTCTCAGTATTATCACCAATACTGAGGGGCAAATGAGTTTTTCAGAGTATGAGTACTGAAGTCCTTATATTAAAAATCCATTCAAGCCCTTAGGACCTTTGTAAGCAGTCACTTGAGTCATATTGATAATGTGATGAATGCAGTCATGCCACAAGCTTTACTGTGTATTAGGAAAATTATACTGTGGTACATTCCTAGTTGCTGAAGTTCTCTTTGACACACAAGAATTAGTTAGGGACTCTGACTTATGTTTCCTAAATGAGATTTTAAAGGCTATGCCTGTTGGACTTACAATGCTGCCAGCAAGCATCCAAGTTACAAGTTGGACTCACCTTTGCCAGTTTTTTCTTTTCCATGGGGATGGTCTTGATCCCTGTCTCCTGGTTTTAGAAAAGGCAGAGGAACCAGAGATCAAATTGCCAACATCTGCTGGATCATGGAAAAAGCAAGAGAGTTCTAGAAAAACATCTATTTCTGCTTTATTGACTATGCCAAAGCCTTTGACTGTGTAAATCACAATAAACTATGGAAAATTCTGAAAGAGATGGGAATACCAGACCACCTGATCTGCCTCTTAAGAAATCTGTATGCAGGTCAGGAAGCAACAGTTAGAACTGGTCATGGAACAACAGACTGGTTCCAAATAGGAAAAGGAGTACGTCAAGGCTGCATATTGTCACCATGTTTATTTAACTTATATGCAGAGTACATCATGAGAAATGCTGGACTGGAAGAAACACAAGTTGGAATCAAGATTGCTGGGAGAAATATCAATAACCTCAGATATGCAGATGACACCACTCTTATGGCAGAAAGTGAAGAGGGGCTAAAAGCCTCTTGATGAGAGTGAAAGTGGAGAGTGAAAAGGTTGGCTTAAAGCTCAACATTCAGAAAACGAAGATCATGGCATCTGGTCCCATCACTACATGGGAAATAGATGGGGAAACAGTGGAAACAGTGTCAGACTTTGTTTTTCTGGGCTCCAAAATCACTGCAGATGGTGACTGCAGCCATGAAATTAAAAGACGCTTACTCCTTGGAAGGAAAGTTGTGACCAGCCTGGATAGCATATTCAAAAGCAGAGACATTACTTTACCAACAAAGGTTCACCTAGTCAAGGCTATGGTCTTTCCTGTGGTCATGTATGGATGTGAGAGCTGGACTGTGAAGAAGGCTGAGTGCCGAAGAATTGATGCTTTTGAACTGTGGTGTTGGAGAAGACTCTTGAGAGTCCCTTGGACTGCAAGAAGATCCAACCAGTCCATTCTGAAGGAGATCAATTCTGGAATTTCTTTAGAAGGAATGATGCTTAAGCTGAAACTCCAGTATTTTGGCCACCTCATGCGAAGAGTTGACTCATTGGAGAAGACTCTGATGCTGGGAGGGATTGAGGGCAGGAGGAGAAGGGGACGACAGAGGATGAGATGGCTGGATGGCATCACTGATTTGATGGGTGTGAGTCTGGGTGACCTCCGGGAGCTGGTGATGGACAGGGAGGCCTGGCATGCTGCGGTTCATGGGGTCGCAAAGAGTCGGACACGACTGAGCGACTGATCTGATCTGATCTGATCTTATCTTGCCAGTTTTAGGATATCAACCAAAAGCCAGCTGCGGTAGCACAGAGGATAGAGTCAGGCAGGCAGGCCAATAGGCACACAGGTCCGTAGATCAGCAGCTCGAATCCCAGATTAGGAGGTAGGCCCTAGGGCTAGGGGTATGATAGGGAGCCCCTAGCGGAAGCAGAGAAGAACACCCTCTTTTTGTGTGGCTTCCCTGGTCAGAGGTTAAAGTGTCTGCCTGCAATGCGGGAGACCAGGGTTCGATCCCTGGGTCGGGAAGTTCCCCTGGAAAAGGAAGTGGCAACCCACTCCAGTATTCCTGCCTGGAGAATCCCGTGGATGGAGGAGCCTGGTGGGCTACAGTCCACGGGATCGCAAAGAGTCGGACACGACTGAGTGACTTAACTTTCTAACTTTAGGAGGATAAATCCATTAATAGTGTGAGAATAAGAGTCTGGAACAACAGAAGGCAGTAAAACTAGCTACTCAGCCCCTACAGAAAGAAGAGTGTATGGAAATAACTCACTGGGGGGAATGTGGGCAGAATTGGTAGTAGAAATGAAAGGGCTTTCAGGTAGAGATTCATATGAGCATCTCCACAAGATTAAATTAAAATTAATGTAGTACATTAAAACTAATTGAACACGAATTAAAGGACATGGTAGTACAAATTATTTTTTGACATTTAAATAAACATTCCCATAATTTATTAGGTTTTAAACATTCCCATAATTTATTAGGTTTTAATTTCTGTGCCTCAGTTTACTTAGTAGTAATATATCCAGTTTTTACTAATATACTATTTGCAATACTCTCTGCCTTGAAACCCCATGGACTATAGCCTGTCAGGCTCCTCTGTCCATGGGATTCTCCAGGCAAGAATAATTGAGTGAGTACCCATTCCCTTTTCCAGGGGATCTTCTCGAACCAGGGATTGAACTTTGACCTCCTGCACTGCAGGCAGATTCTTTACCATCCGAGCCACCAGGTAACCCCCAGCTAATAAGATATTTGTAATAATCCTTGCCTTGTGGGTCTTGTTAATTATCTCTCTCTCTCTCTCTCTATATATATATATATATATATATTGTGTGTGTGTGTGTGTGTGTATAACTTATACACATATATTTTTAGTGTCAAGCTAAATAAATATTGATTGTGAATGGTATGGTTATTATGTTGTTGTTGTTGTTATTATAAAATGATACTTTTTCTTGAACACAGTGAGAAGTCTGAAGGATGCATAATAGTAATTACTGCCATTTGTCAAGCCCCACAGTATGTGCCAAGTCCTACCTCAACACTGTAACTAATACCTCTATAAAGCCTATTTAATGCACCCGTGACCCTAACAGGTCATTTTAGAAATAAGGAAATGCCTTTGATCATAAAGAAACCTGGGTAAATGTGAAGGGGTAAAAATACATGCATCTCAATTCTTTGAAAATAGCTATAACACCTAGGGTTCCTGATGGTATAGCAGCAGTATTTCCTGAAAGAAAAATACAATGTTGTGCTTGGTAGGCTAAACTGCTCTGTGGAGAGCAAGGTATTTTCAGTAAGGAACCAAAAGTGTATCTTTGTCCTCATTTCTCTTTTCTCTATCTCATTTTGTGTTTGCTTGTTTGTTCTGTCTCTTTACACACACACACACGCACACGCACATACACACAAATACCTTATACCTGCAGCAAAAGCGTCCTCTCATAGGAAACCTAGTGTTAATACCAAGGCTGCATTCTCAGCTATATGAGTTAGGCAAGCTGTAGGCAATTTGCACAGTTCAGTACGGTTATTTGGAGTTCCAAAATGCAATAATGCTATGCAGTAGTTGGTCTGCATTGTTCCAATGAGCCAAGGTTTAACATTGCATGGTAACTGTAATAATAAAATCTTACACCATTTTAAATCATAGTTTGCCATATACCATTGGAAATAATAAACAGGGTATGATGCTGATTATTTCAAAATGACTCATTGGATCAATGTTTTTAGACCATAGAGATGCTATGCTATGCTAAGTCACTTCAGTTGTGTCCGACTCCATGTGACCCCATAGACGGCAGCCCACCAGGCTTCCCCGTCCCTGGGATTCTCCAGGCAAGAACACTGGAGTGGGTTGCCATTTCCTTCTCCAATGCATGAAAGTGAAAAGAGAAAGTGAAGTTGCTCAGTCATGTCTGACTCTTAGCGACACCATGGACTGCAGCCTACCAGGCTCCTCCATCTATGGGATTTTCCAGGCAAGAGTACTGGAGTGGGGTGCCATTGCCTTCTCCGGACCATAGAGAAGACTGGCACAAAAACTATTTTAACTGTGATGCCAAATGTAAATGAGTTATGCACAACGCCACTGGTGACAAGTGATATTGTCAATGCAACTCATGATAATTACTTTGGTATCTATGAGTGCATATAATTTGATACTTATCTGACATGAATACAAAATAAGTCTTCATATTCTTCAACTATGATGGGAAAAGTGGCACATGTACACAAATCTGTTGATACCAACTATCTTTTGAAGTAATTCAGAATTTACTGACCTCAAGCCTTATCCAATTCTCTCTCCATAACTCCAACATTAGCGTTCCTTAGAATTTTAATGACGTGCATCATTAAAATGTGGCTTTAAGTTTCTTATGTTACAGTGTGTTTCATTGAAAGGCATTAGTAGAACAGATTAAGCAGGGCATGTCTTGTAAAGGCAAATCGCTAACCTTTCATGTCTACTTCTATACTCTGTGTGCTACAGGGCTCCCTAGATACTAAAAAACACTGAATCAAATAAGGCTGTGCATTGCAATAGGAGAGATCAATGGCTTTTTTAACAGGTCCCCATTGACAGCCAAAGAATCTCACTCAATGCTTTTTTATACAAAGCTTTTAAATATCAAAAAGAATTATATCCAAAGGGAAAATATATCAACCAACAAAAACCTTAACCAATGCTGGCATCTACAATTCTCTGTTATATCAATCATGTATAAAATTAATATGCTGTGGTATCATCACAATGAATATGTAAATGCTTAGGAATTTATTGTAATAATAAATAATACTAATATCTTTCTTAAGTGTTACAAAGAGTGCCTCAGTATCACGACCAAAAAAAAAAAGAACAAAACTGAAACAAAAAAGCTTCTAAAATCAATGATTGAAAGTTTTCAAGCATTCGTTAGGTACTAAATCACAGAAATGTTACGTTATAATTTTCAAAAAGAATTTAAACATTTTTTATATCTAAATGTTCCAAACTGCTTCATCTTATCTGACTATATTGAAAAAAGCTTATTTTACTATACTACATTCCTCTGAGGACGTATCATTTTAAATTCTCTAAATCTCCATTGTAAAAGTGAAAAATTCTATAGGTCTGTTGGATCTAGGGCTTTACAAATTAAATATTTTACTCTTACACTTCAAATGTTAATGATTACTTTTATAGAATGAATATAATGTTTTTATTAACAGATTGAAATTATGTGATTGGTTCAAAGCCTATTACATCATATCACAATTTTATACATATATAAATTCTTTTAATAGTCAGTTCAACCACCATTAAGATGAAACATACTGTATTTGCTACATTAAATCAACCTCTAAAGATACAGGGGGTCATTTCCACCCCTTGAATGCTACTGCTGCTGCTGCTGCTAAGTCGCTTCAGTCGTGTCCGACTCTGTGCTACTAGCTAGTCTTTTTTACTATTACCCATGCATATGAAAAAAAAGGCTCAACCCTTTAGGCTTTAATTCCATGAGAGGAAAAGGAACACTTGACTACGTATACATTATCACTGAGTTATATATATCTAAGTAGCTGTAGAGAATAAGCTAGAAATGAACTGTATACTTAGCTGGGAAAAGGAGGGAAGCTCTAGTGCAGGACCACACAAGACTACCTGAAACTCTAAACTGATGGGAGTTTGACCCTGAATGAAGTAGAAAACTAGATTACAGCACAAATAAATCCTATAAGAGGATTTGTGTAACTTTCAAAAAGTTACTTAATTTATCTGTGCCTTCCCCCTCTTACCTAAAAAGTAATGAGTGTCAAATGACATGACAACTAATGTGCTTTGATTTATTCTACGATATCGTTCACTTTGGAGAAAGTATTTGAAGAAACATACCCTAAAAAACAGTTCTATTTAAATATAGTCTCTCTCTCTTTTTCTCTGTCTTTTGTGATAAGACTATGTTACAAAGTAATTATCAACATGTCTTCCACTCTACATTATACTCTCCCGCTATGTTTACCGAAAAGCACCCAACACCCTACAGCAGTTAATCAATGCTGTCCCAAGGGGGAGGTTTGATGATAGCCAGGGAAATCTGATAGACTGTGTCAAAGAATAATATTTGAAAGAATACTTGCAAAGCAGTTTTAAAATTTTGTTTATGCATTTACATATGTATTTGTGTATTTTGCATCACAGAAGAGATACCAAAACCTGTGTTTCCAGAGTGAGCAAAAGCAGGACAGTTATTTTTCAAAGGACTTTTATCTAATCACATTGCCTAGAGAACACTATGCACAACTTCACTTTCACTTTTCACTTTCATGCATTGGAAAAGGAAATGGCAACCCACTCCAGTGTTCTTGCCTGGAGAATCCCAGAGACGGGCGAGCCTGGTGGGCTGCCGTCTATGGGGTTGCACAGAGTCAGACACAACAGAAGAGACTTAGCAGCAGCAGCAGAGAACACTATATAACGTCGGGAATCCAAAGATTCTGAAAACTTTTGTAGAACGTCCCCTCTGGGACCTGAGAGCAGAGAAGCTTGGAAGAAGCTTCCAGATCTCCCAGAGAGGGAAGCAGTAAAGGATTAAAAGCTACAGTGGTTGCCAAGAGCAAGGAGATAGAGACAGCTCCAATAAGTGTACCATGGTTCTTAAGTGAACTGAAAGAGCATCTGAATTCTTCTCACCACATTCTGTGGATAGATACAAGATTTTCCCTGCTCTATCCTAGGAACTGAGTCAGTAAACTTTCTTTTGGCATGGCAGTCTTATAGTCTTGTAGTAGAACGCAGGCATTTGGTAAGAGATATCCTCTGTGTGTGTGTGTGTGTTCTGTGCTCAGCTGCATCCACCTCTTTGCATGCCCATGGACTGTAGCCCACCTGGTTCCTCTGTCCATGGGATTTTCCAGGCAAGAATAAGGGAGTGGGTTGCCATTTCCTCATGCTGGGATCTTCTCAACTCAGGGATCAAACCAGCATCTCTTGCTCCTTCACTGGCAGGCAGATTCTTTACCACTGAGCCATTTGAGAAGACCAATGTCCTTTATAGTGGCTCTGAAATGAGAAGGAAGAAATAATAGCAGATGTCAACATAAGGGATTAGTCTTCCAGGATGATGAAATAAATTTGTGCATCCCAAGGACACTGATGTTCAGATGCCCTGGTTGGATCCTCTCAGTTCCACTCCTCCTGTAACAGGAAACTAACTGCAAAAGTCCCGGAATTGAGAGATCAATTCAGGAAAGGGTATGGGAGAATATAGCTGTATGTTTGGTAGGTAATTCACCTGTTCTTATGTCTGGCACATAGTAGGCTCTCAATACAGAGCTCATCTTTATTGGTTAGCAATATTATTATTAATAGCACTCAGTAAATTTTGGATGCATATATAAATATTTTACATATTTTAGTTGATTTTATTTTGTTTAAAGTGAAGCTTTACTGGCAGATATATTACATTTACACACAAATACAGATTTTACTAATTTCTAGGTACTTAACATTAACTTAATATTTTGAATTAATACTTAGCATGGATAAAAAAAAAACTACAGGTATTGTAGAAATATGCTGCTTCTATGGGTAATCTACTTAAAAACATGAAAATAAATATTGCTGAGTCTGAAAGCCAGAATTGTACAGCAATAATGTTGAAATTGTCACCACAAATTAGTTTTATGAAATGAATCACTTATTCTTTGAAAGAAGAGAGTGCCTCTTAGAGATTGTATAATAATTAACCAGTAAATACAGAATAAATGTTGAAATAAACGTTATATATGAGAATTTTTTCTTACCTAACACAGAGAAACAGCTCTCCTAGATATTGATATATGAGGAGGATGATGACAAAATGAAAATATGGGCAGAAAATAGATTTGGGCTGCATCAGTCATTTGCCCTTTCTTAAAATACAGACGTAACTAAAGTGTCAGAGTGGGACTGACAGTGATGGTGTAGCATTTGACAGCTCAGACACAGCTTGCTCGCCAGTCTGATGCCGCTGAGCCCAAGATGGCAGGATTCCACCATATAAATATGTCTGTTATCTCAAGGTTAGGAGAACTGGTTTTTCCTTTCATGTGAAGGGGCTTGTAATTATTATAATAAAATATCGGTTGCCACTTAATCTACAACTTCAGGGCCAATACCCAAACCTTCATTTCCCCAATTGTAGAGGTTATGTTCACAATATTATCTCCCCTTGAGTGTACTCAATCAGAATGTGAAAGACAATGGATAAGGGAGACTATATTTCAGAAGCATTTTTGAGATCTGTCATATTTCCCCTCATTTGCATGGCCGTGTGCTACAAAATTCCATCTTGGATTCTAATTTTCTGGCTCACTCAGATGATTTGCTCTGGGGATGTCAGCACTCAGGATGCTGATGCCAAGTGTTGTTTATGCCTTCCTGTCCTCTGGGGACTCATAAATCCATCCTGCATCCACAAGCTGTCAGAGGAGAAGAAAAGCACTGGTCACTAATCTTGTCATGATCAACTTCCTTCTCAGCACCCTGGTTTACAGCTTGGCCTGGATCGAAATGAGCTGGTAATACAAATGTGTACCTTGGTTATCCTTCCTGTCTTTGCCATCAGAAGATCTTTACTCCTGATATTCTTTAAACCATGTTAGACAGGTGTTACAGGAAGTTGAAAACACATCTCTACTAAAGAGCTCTGTGTGCATGAGTTCAGTAGGCTAGTGAACAATTTATTAAATTTTTCTGGGGGTAAGCAGTCCCTCCAGTTGGCTTTTATTCCTCTGAATTTTTTTCACTTTACTTATGAGACTGACTATAAAGGGAGAAGTCCCTGCAGAGGAATAGCAACGAGACTGAAAGTTCTCCAATCAAATGGCCCCATTACATCTGCCACTGACCCCTTGAAGGCCCATGATGGTTCACTTCTTTCAGCAAAGAATACCACCAGTGTTGATGTCATGTTCAATAATCTTGAGTTGCAGCTTTGGCAAAAAAAGTATATGTTTCCCAAACAGTAGATGTTGAACATCAAGACTTCAAGTTATTTTCAATCTTTTCATTCTCAGAATGAATAGGCAGAGACATTCATTTTCTCTTTCTTAACACTTATTATTAATATACTTGGCTGTTCTTTTTACCCTCAGACAAAATGATTTGTTCTGAATGCTATGGAAATAAGAGTTCTTTGTTTACTCAGAGCCTGACTGCATAAACATTTTTCTTAGGAGAATTCTCTACTCTTATCACTAATACAAGAACTAAGTTCTTAAAAAGGAAATATTTTATAGTCATCACTTCAACCCAGTTTAGGGCCAGTAGCCAGTTTTACTACCTGCACAATTTCTTGGAACTTGGAAATTCATTGTTGTGAGACTTGTTGTATTTAACTTAATTTTGTCCTGATATAAAAAAAATATATTTTTTAGTTTTATGACAAATACCCTACATTTTGAGTTTTTTAAACTCTGGTTGATGCTTTTGAACTGTGGTGTTGGAGAAGACTCTTGAGAGTCTCTTGGGCTGCAAGGAGATCAGCCCTGGGATTTCTTTGGAAGGAATGATGCTAAAGCTGAAACTCCAGTACTTTGGCTACCTCATGCGAAGAGCTGACTCATTGGAAAAGACTCTGATGCTGGGAGGGATTGGGGGCAGGAGGAGAAGGGGACGACAGAGGATGAGATGGCTGGATGGCATCACTGACTCTATGGGACGTGAGTCTGAGTGACCTCCGGGAGTTGGTGATGGACAGGGAGGCCTGGCGTGCTGCGATTCATGGGTTCGCAAAGAGTCAGACATGACTGAGCGACTGATCTGATCTGATCTGATCTGATGTATAACCACTGTAGGTAAAGGGGCTTAACAAAATTGACTTCATATGACTTTGACATCAAACTGACCTGAGCTCCAGTCCTACTTATAATACTGCATAGCTGTATGCTTTGGGGCAAGACATTTAAATTCTATAGCCTTTAATTCATTCACACACACACACACACACACACAAAAATAATAACAGCACTAACCTTACAAGATGTTAGTAAGAAACAAGGGTATTACATTTAAAGTGCCTAAAATAGTACATTATGTATGAATAAGGTTCAAATGTATTAACTCTGCATATTCTTTATGCCAATTATCCAGCACCTACACATTTAGGGCAGCCCTGCTCATTAGAAAAAGAAAGTTATAGAGGTAAAATAAACATCTAGAGCTTTCTTTAATTAAAGATAAAAAAGTATATCATTTTACGGGGAAGAGTAAAGCTATTTTAAGTTATCAGGTCAGTTCAGTTGCTCAGTCGTGTCCGACTATTTGTGACCCCGTGAATTGCAGCACACCAGGCCTCCCTGTCCATCATCAACTGCCAGAGTTCACACAAACTCATGTCTATCAAATCAGTGATGCCATCCAGCCATCTCATCCTCTGTCGTCCCCTTCTCCTCCTGCCCCCAATCCCTCCCAGCATCAGGGTCTTTTCCAATGAGTCAACTCTTCCCATGAGGTGGCCAAAGTATTAAAATTTCAGCTTCAGCATCAGTCCTTCCAATGAACACCCAGGACTTATCTCTTTTAGGATGGACTGGTTGGATCTCCTTGCAGTCCAAGGGACTCTCAAGAGTTTTATCCAACACCACAGTTCAAAAGCATCAGTTCTTTGGCGCTCAGCTTTCTTCACAGTCCAACTCTCACATCCATACACGATCACTGGAAAAACCACAGCCTTGACTAGATGGACATTTGTTGGCAAAGTAATGTCTTTGCTTTTCAATATGCTATCTAGGTTGGTCATAACTTTCCTTCCAAGGAGTAAGCGTCTTTTAATCTCATGACTGTAATCACCATCTGCAGTGATTTTGAAGTCCAAAAAATAAAGTCTGCCACTGTTTCCACTGTTTTCCCATCTATTTCCCATGAAATGATGGGACTGGATGCTATGCTCTTCATTTTCTGAATGTTGGGCTTTAAGCCAACTTTTAACTCTCCACTTTCACTTTCATCAAGAGGCTCTTTAGTTCCTCTTCACTTTCTGCCATAAGGGTGGTGTCATCTGCATATCTGAGGTTATTGATATTTCTCCCAGCAATCTTGATTCCAGCTTGTGCTTCTTCCAGCCCAGCATTTCTCATGACCTATTAATTACTACATTTCCTTTTAGAGATTTTAATAGGTCTTCTTTTCATTGGCTGACAATGCTACCTCCTTTGTCTCTTTTAACAGTAGTACATTTGAGATCCTACCTGTAGCTTCAATCAGAAATGAGCCCAGAGTTGTTTTCCATATTTTCTATGCCCTAGACTGGCTCAGTAATATTTTTTTCTTATTCCTTTAGATTGATATCATTATTCAATAAGATCTATGATTAATTTTTAAACATATCCAGTCAATGTCATACCTTAGAAATAATTTTCTTTCTATGAACTATGAACAATGGTTTTAGTTGTATCTTTCTTAAAGTTCCCTGTATTCCTTCAGATTACTTACTCTGGATAAATCAGGGATAGTCCGTCAGTTTCTATTCTGGTCTGCCAACAAAGTAGCAGATCCTTTGTATATACAAAATCCTAAATTGGTTTGCATGTATATATCCTTTCCTACCTTTCATCCCTAGTTGAAGGCACTCCAACACAAGAGATCAAAGAGAGGATCAACAGTAATAAATGTTTCTAATTCTTGCTGAATTCATACTCTTCACAAAGAGGTTTTGCTTCAGCTTCTTACTTAGCTTGACTATAGGCTTGAAAGGATCACTTAGAGACAATAAGTCTTCAGGGAATATTCTGAAAGCAATGTAAAGATTTAGACCTCATGGAAGTGCAAATTAAAATTCTATTGCAGTGGTTTCTGGTTGGCCTCCACCTGAAGTTTTGGAGTCCCTCTTTCCCCTACATTCTCTTCCTGATGGGAAGCCAGCCTAAACTTGAACTATAGTTTCAAGAATAGAATTCTCTCTGAACTTGTACAAAAAAATTGTCTGAATACAGACATTTCTGGAAAGAGAGTTTCCTGGGCTTTTCTCACACATTAATTTAAAGAAGACTAAAGATTTTCTCCCAGCAGTAAGTAACCCTATCAATTCCCAAGTACTGATATTTGTGTCTATGAGCTCCTGGATGTGCTGTTTTGAGTGAAAAAAAAAAAAAAAAAAGTAACCCATATTGTAGCCCTCTGAAGGAAGTACTAAGTGTCTGGCATATTCTTCCTGTGTTCCTCATTGGTACTTTCTTATTGACCTTTCTTTTCCCCTCTGATTTAGAATCAGTTAATCTGTTACTCCTGGGAGGTATGAATTTCCATATTCTGGTTGATTTATATGGATTTCCTGTAAACTGAAGACTGCAGGATGAAATCAATCATCATGACGCCCAGAGCAGTGGCCAGGGATAGGACATGTGAAACACCTGATGTCTTCCATTCTTATTAGGGCTGAAATGAGAGTACACTATTTTCATGATGCTTCCTGGGCTGGGGAGACTATTTGGAGAACCTGACACTGTTAAGAGACAAATAGAGACATCCCATTTTATACCGTTAGCTTCTGTTTTATGTTGGTGATAAAAGAAGAACTAAAGGTTTTATCTGACCCTTTTAGGAGCTGTTGAGTTTACAGGACTTCTGTGGATAGGGACATGATAATACTCCAGAATTTAAGAAACTGATACATGAACTCAGTTTTAGATAACATATCAGCATTTACTAGAAAAATGTAATAGTTCTGAATTACATTCACTTATTTGAAAGAGTGTTTTTAGGATGTCTGCTTTCATTTATTAAGTGATTTGTTAACTATTTTCATGTTAGAGATATCACATGTATATTCAGTTATCAAAAATAATATAAATACCCATTATTAAGACAAGACTCCTTTTAAAAAAAAGGATAAAACTGAACTCTGACAGCAACATCTCACGTTAAAGTTTTATGATCAATTTGCTACATAACAAAGAATGAAAATCCTGGGAAAATCACGGCTGGAGGTTTTTCTTTGTAGTTGAAGTTTATTTCAGTTCTTTTAATGTCCACATTTCCATTTGTCATGAAAATTTAAAATTAAGCCTCTCCAATGTGCACACTTTAATTTAATATAAGGAATGTAATTTATTATTTGGCACAGATTTACTGTTGTAAAAAGCTGCCACTGATGTCATGGTGAATTCTGTGCATGAAATGAGTGCAAACAAATGATTCATTTTTCATGCATATTAACAATCAATGTTACATTCTCCTCAAACAGCAGTGTAAGGTTCTTTACCAAAATGCTCAAATGTTCTTAGTATATATTTCTATCACTAAAGCTATCAGGTAGGAAAAAAGTTGTATAAGAATTAATGATATTGCCACAAAAAAAGTGATACAAGATAGAAAGTTTCCAAGTTAATTTGATTGCAAAGGATCAGTCAGCTCCAATGACCAAATAGTGATAAGATAACTGTGTAGGTAGGGTTACCTTATAACCTATGATGCCAGAGGATGAATTGGTCCTGCCTCTGTTGTTGGGATATTATGAAAGAACTCTTGTTTTCACAAATAACTGCCTTATAGAAATAGAGACGTTTCTTTATGAGTCAATTCTTATTTTATTCAACAAATATTCATTGAACAGCTATTATGTACTGGAACTATGCTAGGTATCTGAGGTACAGCAATAAACATGATTGGCAATGTCATGAATATGTCATGGAGCTTATAGTTTAGTGAGAAATTCTGGCAGTAAATTAGGGAAAAGTGAAGAATTATAGATTAATGGATAGATCAGACTGTCTTAGGAGGAGGTAAAATTTAATATTTAACTCTCCACTAAAAGTTAACTCCAGTCCAAATAGCTAGCTAAGAATCCAAGGAGGACTTTTAGTTGGCTTTTTTCTTTTTCATTTTCTGTTGATTGTCATCCTCAGCATTTCTGTTCAACTCTGTTGAAATTCACTTATGATGTTTTTGATGTAAACAATTAAGGAGAAAAATAAATACTATATATTAACACATATGTATGAAATCTAGAAAAATGGTTCTGATGAGCCTATTTGCAGGGCAGCAGTGGAGACACATAAATAGAGAACAGACTGTGGGCACAGGAAAAGAGAGGGTGGGACAAATTGAAAAAGTAGCATGGAAACACATAAGTTTCCATCCGTAAAATAGTCCATGGAAATTTGATGTAGGATGCAGGGAACTCAGGTGCTGTGTGACAACCTAGAGGGGTGGGATGGGGTGGGAGATGGGAGGGAGGGGACATATGTATATCTATGGCTGATACATGTTGATGTATAGCAGAAACCAACCCAATATTGTAAAGCAATTGTCCTCTAATTGTTGCTGTTGTTTAGTCACTAACTCATGTCCAAATCTTTGCGACCCCATCTTTCCTGCGCTTCACTATCTCATGGAGTTTGCTCAAACAAGTCCATTGAGTCAATGATGCTATCCAACATCTCATGTCATCCCCTTCTCCCCCTGACCTCCATCTTTCCCAGCAGCAGAGTCTTTTCCAATAAGTCTGCTCTTCCCATCAGGTGACCAAAATGTTGGAGCTTGAGCTTTAGCTTCAGCATCAGTCCTTCCAATGAATATTCAGGGTTGACTTCCTTTAGGATTGACTGGTTTGATCTCCAGCTGTCCAAGGGACTCTAAGTCTTCCTCAGCACCAAAAATCAAAAGCATCAATTCTTCAGCACTCAGCCTTCTTTATGGTCCAACTCTCACATCTGTACATGACTACTGGAAAAATCTTAGCATTGACTATATGGACATTTGTCAGTAAGGTTATGTCTCTGCTTTTTAATAGGCTGTCTAGATTTGTTATAGCTTTCCTTTCAAGGAGCAAGCTTTCTTATTTTCTTGGCTGCAATCACTGTCCACAGTATTTTGGAGCCCCCAAAATGAATTCTGTCACTGCTTCAACTTTTCCCTCTGCTATTTGCCATGAACTGATGGAATGAGATGCTCTGATCTTTGGTTTTTGAATGCTGAGTTTTAAGCCAGCTTTTTCACTCTCTTTCACCCTCATCCAGTGACTCTTTACTTCCTCTTCAATATCTGCCATTAGGGATGGTATCATTTGCATATCTGAGGTTGTTGATATTTCTCCTGACAATTTTGATTCCAGCTTGTGATTTATCCAGGCCAGTATTATGCATGATGTACTCTGCATATAAGATAAATTAGCAGGGTGACAATATACAGTCTTGAAATACTGCTTTCAGAATTATGAATCAGTCCATTCTTCCATGTCTGGTTCTAATTGTTGCTTCTTGACCTGGATACACATTTTCTCAGAAGACAGGTAGGGTAGTCTGGTATTCCCATCTCTTTAAGAATTTTCCATAGTTTGTTGTGATCCAAACAATCAAAGGCTTTAGTGTAGTCAATGAAGCAGAAATATATATATTTTAATTCCTTTACTTTCTCTATTATCCAAAAAATGCTGACAATTTGATCTCTGGTTCCTCTGCCTTTTCTAAATCCAGCTTGTACATCTGGAAGTTTTCCGTTCACTGATAAAGCTGATAAAGCTAGTGCTGATAAAGCCTCAGATCAGATCAGATCAGATCAGTCGCTCAGTCGTGTCCCACTCTTTGCAACCCCATGAATCACAGCACACCAGGCCTCCCTGTCCATCACCAACTCCCAGAGTTCACTGAGACTCACATCCATCGAGTCAGTGATGCCATCCATCCTCATCGTCCTCTGTCGTCCCCTTCTTCTCTTGCCCCCAATCCCTGCCAGCGTCAGAGTCTTTTCCAATGAGTCAACTCTTTGCATGAGGTGGCCAAAGTACTGGAGTTTCAGCTTTAGCATCATTCCCTCCAAAGAAATCCCAGGGTTGATCTCCTTCAGAATGGACTGGTTGGATCTTCTTGCGGTCCAAGGGACTCTCAAGAATCTTCTCTAATACCACAGTTCAAAAGCATCAATTCTTCAGCACTCAGCCTTCTTCACAGTCCAACTCTCACATCCATACATGACCACTGGAAAAACCATAGCCTTGACTAGGCGAACCTTTGTTGGCAAAGTAATGTCTCTGCTGTTGAATATATTATCTAGGTTGGTCATAACTTTCCTTCCAAGGAGTAAGCGTCTTTTAATTTCATGGCTGCAGTCACCATCTGCAGTGATTATGGAGCCCAGAAAAATAAAGTCTGGCACTGTTTCCACTGTTTCCCCATCTATTTCCCATGAAGTGATGGGACCAGATGCCATGATCTTCGTTTTCTGAATGTTGAGCTTTAAGCCAACTTTTTCACTCTCCTCTTTCACTTTCATCAAGAGGCTTTTTAGCTCCTCTTCACTTTCTGCCATAAGGGTGGTGTCATCTGCATATCTGAGGTTATTGATATTTCTCCTGGCAATCTTGATTCCAGCTTGTGTTTCTTCCAGTCCAGTGTTTCTCATGATGTACTCTGCATATAAGTTAAATAAACGGTGACAATATACAGCCTTGACGTACTCCTTTTCCTATTTGGAACCAGTCTATTGTTCCATGACCAGTTCTAACTGTTGCTTCCTGACCTGCATACAGATTTCTCAAGAGGCAGATCACGTGATCTGGTATTCCCATCTCTTTCAGAATTTTCCACAATTTATTGTGATCCACAGTTAAAGGCTTTAGCATAGTCAATAAAGCCGAAATAGATGTTTTTCTGGAACTCTCTTGCTTTTTCCATGATCCAGCAGATGTTGGCAATTTGATCTCTGGTTCCTCTGCCTTTTCTAAATCCAGCTTGAACATCAGGAATTTCACAGTTCATGTATTGCTGAAGCCTGGCTTGGAGAATTTTGAGCATTACTTTACTAGCGTGTGAGATGAGTACAATTGTGTGATAGTTTGCACCTTCTTTGGCATTGCCTTTCTTTGGGATTGGAATGAAAACTGACCTTTTCCAGTCCTGTGGCCACTGCTGAGTCTTCCAAATTTGCTGGCATATTGAGTGCAGCACTTTCTCAAAGAATTTTGAGCATTATTTTTTTAGTTTGTGAAAAGAACACAATTGTGCAGTAGTTTGATCATTCTTTGGCACTGCCCTTCTTTGGAATTGGAATGAAATCTGACCTTTTCCAGTCTTGTGGCCACTGCTGAGTTTTCCAAATTTGCTGACATATTGAGCACAACACTTTAGCAGCAGCATCTTTTAGGATTTGAAATAGCTCAGCTGCAATTCCATCACCTCCATTAGCTTTGTTTGTAGCAATGTTTCCTAAAGCCCACTTGACTTCACACTCCAGAATATCTGGCTCTAGGTGAGTGACCACACCGTCATGGTTATCTGGGTCATTAAGACCTGTTTAGTATAGTTGTTCTGTATATTCTTGCTACCTCTTCTTAATGTCTTCTATTTTTGTTAGGTCTTTGCCATTTCTGTGCTTTATTATGATCATCTTTGCATAAAATGTTCTCTTTATACCTCCAATCCTCCAATTAAAATTTTTAAAAAAATACTGATTTTCTTTTATTTCAGTGTTGCTTGATAAGTGAAACAGTCTGACAGAGGGATAAACTAGATTAAAAGCACATTCACTTCTCTAATTTGCAATTTTTGTTGACAGGAGCAAAAATTTCCATGTATGCAATATCAAAATTATAACTTAAAATATACCTCATTATATAAGCCAAAAAAATGCAATAGAAAAAAATAAGTGTTAAGTTTTCATTGTGAGAAAATGGAAATTAAAAATAGTATAGTACTTTAAAGCAGTTCAGATTAGCAATTATTTTAGAACTTTGTAAAATCCTGCCCAAATATGGGCTTCCCAGGTGGCTTAGTGATAAAGAATTTGATGGCAACTCACTCCACTATTTTTCCTGAGAAAATCCATGAACAGAGGATCCTGGTGGGCTACAGTCCAGGGAATGTAAAGAATTGAACACGACTGAGTGACTTAGCAGCAACAACCTAACATAAAATGATATTTCCACTCAGCGGTACAAATATACATCTCCCCAGCTGTTGCAAGTTGGATTCTCTAGAAAAAAATTTCTGAGATAAAAATTAGACAATGTGATGACATAGATAGTTGTGGCAGGGTGTGGGAGGGAGGTCCAAGAAGGAGAGAGGATATATGTATATGTGTGTGTGTATATATATATATATATATGTAATAGGATCTGTTGTACAGAAGAAATTAATACAGCATTGCATAGTGATTATACTCCAATAAAAAATAAGTTTTATTAGAGAGAGCTCTCAAGTTCACTTCCTTTGGGAATAAGTGAAACAGAATAGGTAGAGTGAGAAATTGAGCAGCGGTGCTATCTTACTGGAGGTGTCATCCAAACCAGGTAAACCTGTGGTAACCCTTCATCTTTATTCTGAATTGGAATAAGAAAGCCATATCTTCAAAGCCCTGCAGTCATCATCAGATGTGTAATCTCTGAGAAAGAAGAGATGACTTCAAGCAAGGTGGTTGTCGGCAGCAGAGGCAATCTTAAAATAAGGCTAGTAGATCAGGGCTAGCTATGTACTGACAATTCTAGCAGCATAATTCTTAAAGTGGGATCTGGGAGACATCTGCCCTTAACCACTTGAAACTGCTTCTTTTATAAACTCAGGGAGCAGTGAGTCCAGAGCTCTGGTAAGCCTCTCCCACTGGAGAAATTTAGATGAAGAGAATTAGTGAGAAAAACTACAGACACTACTGCTCCAAATGGTCATGGGAGCCACAAATGTTACTTCTATTTTCCTTCCCTACTATCCATTCTATTTATTCCCTTCCACATCAACTAGCGTATTTGCTGGTCCTGTGGGCCTGATGGATTCTTTCTTTTTATTGGAGTGTAATTGCTTTACAATGTTGTTAGTTTCTGTTGGAGCTTGAACCCTTAGTCATCATCTCTTTTGGGGGGTAGGGTGTTGCACTTGTATATTCACTATCAAAATATGACAAAGCAGTATCGAGAGACCCAAGTACAGCACCTGAATTTTATTTTCTGCCCTCACTGAGTAACAACAGACCCACTGTATACTCCTGATAATCAGATTCAGTTAATTTTGACAAAATGATGATTCTTCTTTTTGCCTCTCTTTTCCCCCTAATCCCACTCCTTAATCAAGCACCCTCAGATGACCATCTTAGGCATGAATGCTGAGTACGTCCTTCAGCTCCGAGGGAGATATTGTCCATTTCCTCCCTTATCTGGACCTGCATGTCTCCACCTGGATTATGTCCTGACTTACTCCTAGTGGCCAAGAGGGGAACTGGAGAGAGATGTTGAGGATGTAGTATATGTTACAAGGGAAGCCACTCCATCATCCTCAAGCAAAGTAGGAACACTAGCTCTAAATGGGGAGTGAACCATTTCTCCAGCTCCAGTTCAGGGGAATTTGTGTGTTCAAAGTTTATAGGTCCCATTAAAACATATGTCCCCATCCCATATATCAAGGTCAAATTCTTTCCTAACCAAGGCCCCAGCCTTGGCATAGCAGACAAATCATGTCTGGGTTGAGAATTAAACCATTTTTGAAGCTCTGGTACTCATATGAGTAGGCCCTGGACCTAATCCCCAGTTTTCTCTGACTCTAGCTGCAGGAAGTAAAAATCTCTTCATGGGTTAAAAATCCCCCTAGCGTGTTCCAGAAAAACATCTATTTCTGCTTTATTGACTATGCCAAAGCCTTTGACTGTGTAGATCACAATAAACTATGGAAAATTCTGAAAGAGATGGGAATACCAGACCACCTGATCTGCCTCTTAAGAAATCTGTATGCAGGTCAGGAAGCAACAGTTAGAACTGGTCATGGAACAACAGACTGGTTCCAAATAGGAAAAGGAGTACGTCAAGACTGCATATTGTCACCATGTTTATTTAACTTATATGCAGAGTACATCATGAGAAATGCTGGACTAGAAGAAACACAAGTTGGAATTAAGATTGCTGGGAGAAATATCAATAACCTCAGATATGCAGATGACACCACTCTTATGGCAGAAAGTGAAGAGGGGCTAAAAAGCCTCTTGATGAAAGTGAAAGTGGAGAGTGAAAAGGTTGGCTTAAAGCTCAACATTCAGAAAACGAAGATCATGGCATCTGGTCCCATCACTACATGGGAAATAGATGGGGAAACAGTGGAAACAGTGTCAGAATTTATTTTTCTGGGCTCCAAAATCACTGCGGATGGTGACTGCAGTCATGAAATTAAAAGACGCTTACTCCTTGGAAGGAAAGTTATGACCAACCTAGATAGCATATTCAAAAGCAGAGACATTACTTTACCAACAAAGGTTCGCCTAGTCAAGGCTATGGTCTTTCCTGTGGTCATGTATGGATGTGAGAGCTGGACTGTGAAGAAGGCTGAGCGCCGAAGAATTGATGCTTTTGAACTGTGGTGTTGGAGAAGACTCTTGAGAGTCCCTTGGACTGCAAGAAGATCCAACTAGTCCATTCTGAAGGAGATCAATCCTGGAATTTCTTTGGAAGGAATGATGCTAAAGCTGAAACTCCAGTACTTTGGCCACCTCATGCGAAGAGTTGACTCATTGGAGAAGACTCTGATGCTGGGAGGGATTGAGGGCAGGAGGAGAAGGGGACGACAGAGGATGAGATGGCTGGATGGCATCACTGACTTGATGGGTGTGAGTCTGGGTGACCTCCGGGAGCTGGTGATGGACAGGGAGGCCTGGCATGCTGCGGTTCATGGGATCGCAAAGAGTCGGACACGACTGAGCGACTGATCTGATCTGATCTGATCTGAGCGTTAATACTTGGTTTTCAGTTGTCAATCAATTACATTGAACGTTTCTTTTTCTTTCGGGAAAGTAATAACATTTAGAATATGCACACAATTACAGGTTCTTGTAGCCACATTTTACTCTACATCTCTCACAGACCTAATACACCAAACCAGCTAGTATAATCCCTTCCCCCAGTGCACCACCTGAAGCAAACATTTTAACAATTTCAACCTTGTATCAGGGGCTATCTATATTCCACCTTCTGTCAGTGATGGGGTCATCGCCAGCCAAAAGCAGGTAATTCAGTTCCAAAAGCCTATCTCTATTCCACCATATGATTACTAACACCATTTGTGCCTGTGGACTTTCCAAGAAACAGATTTTGTGATGGAAATTTCCATGCAGGGGATTTACTGGGGAAAGGAAAAAGGGTTGGTCAGAGAAAGAAGTTGAGATCTGATACAGTCTCAGTGAAAACCTCTCAGTCTTAATGGGAAATTCAGCTGGGATAACTGTTCAGAGCTCTCCACAGTTGGGGGAAAATGGGTCATATCAATGACTGATCCCTCACACTGATCAACCACTGAACACAGGGCACCTTACATGGAGAGGTACCTTAAGCAACATGGCTGTCTGTACCCATGAAAATGGAAAGTGAAAGTAAAGTCACTCAGTCGGGTCCGACTCTTTGTGATCCCATGGACAGTAGCCTGCACCAAGTTCCTCTGTCCATGGGATTTTCTAGGCAAGAGTACTGGAATGGGTTGTTGTTTCCTTCTCCAGGGAATCTTCCCAACCCAGGAATGGAACCCAGGTCTCCCGCATTGTAGACAGACGCTTAACCATCTGAACCACCAGGAAGTCCTGGTCTATAGCCATAGCAGTTCTCAAAGAACAATTAGAGCTAAAGATTAGAGACAGGAAGTACAGAATAAAGTATCAGTTCTCCATGAGAGAACATGGATGATGTCATTAATATCACAGTGTTCACCAAACTAGTATGTAACATTGTTACTAATTTTCAATGTAAAAAGAAGAACAGAAAGACTTCCAACATATATTAAAAAGAAGACATTCATGCCAAATATCTTCTTCCTGCTCTCTAAATCTACTTGGTTTCAGGTTTAAGTTAGGAAGGAAGAAGTCAAAGAGAGAGAAAACAGTAAATTCCGCTAATTCCCTCTCTTGAGAGCAAATTACTGATCTTAAGGTGGTCAACTTTAATGACTTTATTTCTAGAAAGAAGTGACTTCCCCCTGCCCCTTATATTTAAAGCTGTGTTAGTACCTGCTGCTAGACTGCTGTTCTTGTACAATGTTCAAGAACAGTGTACGTACTGCCCCCACCTTTGTATAAAACCCATCTATAAACAAACCCTTCTCAAGTTGTCATTAGGACAACTTGAGTCAGTGAGTGTACTCTTTGTTTCTTAATGAGAACCCTGACTTTAGCAAACAATTTTCCTAATATTATCAGTAGTCTGTAAACTCCCTTAGGGCTACATCTATGTCTGATTTGTCTTTGTGTCTCTGAGATGCTCCATGTATTCTATAGGTATGCAGTAACTGTGCTAAATGAGACAGTTTTCTTTTTTTCATGCATATACATAGGGTTTTTATTTATGTCAATCTAATATCATTTGAGGTTCTAATCACCTCTTATTTTGCCAAGGTTGGGACTGTATCTTAAATGTGGCAACATTTGTTATATATTTTAGTTGTAAGCAAATTATTGGCTCACTCAGATTCTCAGTTCCTTAGGTATTATTAGAGAAGGTAGATACCAGTTAATTGGGTCATGAGAAGTTAGAGTTACTCCAGATATTCCACTGTTTGTATCACCTGATAAGAGTTGTAGTTTTCTCAGAACCTTGTTTCTTCATCTCTGCAATAAGTGAATGGAAAAAAGTATCGCTGAATTCTTTGTAGTTCTAATTTTTGTTGATCTTGTTGTTCCCTGATGCAGAAAGTTGTAAAATGGGCATGTTGCTTGGAATTTTTATTTTGTATTCTTTTTAACTTCTGAGTCATTGAATTTTTCACAGATAATGTCCTAGGCTATTGATTATCAATTCCTACCTTTTAGTGGATGGAAAAATTGAAAGATAGACAATGACATTGAGGTTTTGGCAAAGACAACAATGTGCAGTTCATAAATACTGCATTTGTGCTTTGGTGAAGTGGCCATTGCTCAAAGTTAATGGTTCTGGCAGCCCTGGATGGCCCAATGTTGATTGACTGACACAAAGGTCAACTGCTTAATTTATGAGCTGTCCTTCTAGAATAAAGACACCGATGCTGACCTGCTGGCAGGAGGGGCTGCCATTGAGACTGTTGATACGATAGTGATGATAGTTTAAAAAGAATCTATTCACCTTCTTTTGATCCCTGCCTCTTGTGATCAATGGCACTTAAGCCAGGTCAAGATAAGGAACAGACACTTATGTGGCTATAGAACAAATTAAGACTAAGTTGCTACAAAGCATTATTAACTTCATCTGCATTCTGTTCTAACAAACTGAACTAGCCAGACATAAACACTTACTAACTACTACCCAGACTACAGACAAGTTCGGGATGGCATTCTCTATACATTCTACACTACTCAAAAAAGAATTCAGTCACTCCATAAATCCAAGTTATTTAAAAATTCCAGTTCAGCAATGGATTTTTTTTTTCAAGTCACAAATTTTGAATATTTTCATTGAAATGATGATGGCAATTTATAAAAATTGGTAATTGGAGATGGATGAAAGTTGAATTTTTCAACAACATGAACATACTGTTTAATTTATGCATGCTTAGTCATTCAGTTGTGTCCAACTCTTTGTGACCCTTTGGATGGTAGCCCACCAGGCTCCTGTGTCCATGGGATTTTTTTCAGGCAAGAATACTGGAGTGGGTTGCCATTTCCTTCTCCAGGGGATCTTCCTGACCCAGGGATTGAACCCACATCTTCTGGGTCTCCTGCATTGCAGGCAGATTCTTTACCAATGAGCCACTGGGGAAGCCCAAGTTTTTTTTTTTTCTAATCTAGTCAGTAATTATATTTGGGTCTGGATAATTCTTTGTTGCAGATAGGTTGTGCTGTGCATTATAGAATATTTATCAACATCACTGGTTTCTACCTACTGGATGACAATAGCAATACCCCTCATTTGTGACAACCAAAAATTACTTCTAAACATTGCCAACTATCTTTTGGAAGAAAATTAACCCCAGACTGGAAACAACTAGTTTAATTCGTAAATATTAAACAAAAAATTTTGGCGAAGTAATGAGCATTGGAAACTCTACAATGAATAGAATGTCGTCCTTTACTCCAAGGATCTTATAATCTATTCAAAAAAGAAATACAAGTAGATACTACCGTTAAGGTATATGGAAGGTGTTGTGTTTGTGTGTGTTTAACTTCTATGCTTTTTAAAATGTTTCATTCAGTAATAATGTATTTGACAATGACAGTCATTAATTGATTAGGGCACAACCATACACCCTTGCCTGAAGGAAAATGGAGAGGCTAAAAATGTCAGGGAGAGGTGATGAGAATAGGTCAAGATGAAAATAGGATTAAGATGGCTAAATTATGTGGCCCAAACTTTGATATTCTAGTGCAGAATTTTTTAAAAAAGAGTTAATCTGAAGGTGAAAGCAAATGTTACTGCTAGGCATCGATCATACTTTTTAAAGAGATCTATTAAGAAAATCTTGTCCTCATGTCCTCAATGGACATGAGTTTGAGTAAACTCCAGGAGCTGTTGATGGACAGAGAGGCTTGGTGTGCTGCAGTCCATGGGGTCACAAAGAGTCAGACACAACTGAGTGACTGAATTGACTGATCAAGAAAATCTTAGAGATCTTTGAATTGAAGGGTTTGCAAGTATAACATTTATGCATGTATTACCATTAAACAACCCTTGGCACCAAGTTCCTGTGACACAATCTGTTCATGTTGATACACTGACCTGCAGACAACAACACAGACATTGCTAGCTCATGCTTCTTGTTGCAATTTCAAATTCCAAAGTAAATGTCAAGGTGCAGGAACACTTCTCTGAAACTCAAAGAAATTAGAAGGAAAACTCCAGCCAGGAGACAAAATGCTGTACCAGTAGTATGCTGCCACATACCAAGTAGATACAAAGATACAAAAGTGTTTTATATAAAAGGCAATAGAAAACATGTAATGGCTTAGTGAGCTCTTCAAAATAAATCTCTTAAAGAACATACAGTTCTCAGTTATGAGAGTCAAATTGAATTATCATCTGGTGAGAAGTATTCTTTAACCATTTTAGGACATGCCCAGGAGAAATGCAAACACAGTCAATTCACCAATATGCAATAAGACCTATTACAGATCCCCTATGTGAGGAATCAGCAGAATAAGACAACAGCAGTTCTGGGTTTTGAATAGTACTGTGAGAAGTCCAGGAGAGTGGTAGGTACTGCTAGCCTAGAAATCCACATTTCCAGTAGCAATTAAACACTCAAAGCAAACACTGAGCATAAATATTCTGGACTGCAGAAACATGTGCTTTCTATAAAATTTAATTATATAACTTTAATAAAAACTACCTAGGTGGCTTAAAAAAGCAGCTCATAGAACAATGCAATTTTCTCTCTTGCAGAACAGCAAAAATTACTAAAATCTAAGCACAGTTCTGAAATTTATAGTGAATTTTAGATAGTAAAATGTGAACCAATGTTGACAATGAGATTAGGTTAATTATTAACATTTGTGAATTAACATCTGCCAAAATTAGCATCCATTTTGGGATCAGTTAGGATTCAAGAGAGCAAATGTCCAGGAGATTCTAAACAAGAAATCATTTTTTCCTCCTATCTTCTAGGGTGAAAGTGGAGGGACACTGTGTAAGCTCAAACCAGAAACAAGTTGACTTGTGCATTTGGCCAAACTGTTTTGCAGATAGAGGCAAATTCTACTCTGGACTGTCCTCAACCAAGAGTACTAAGGGCCCAAAATGGAAAGGCAAAATAAAAACGGCTAATTTATTGTCTCAGTGTATTCCAACAAACATACTTTGTAATACTTGCAAAGATCTATGTGAAATGATTCAAGTATTAATTAGAGTCCCCCCCCCCTATTTAGTAGGGGATGATTAATGCAGAAGGAATAAACTAAAACAGATTTAATTAAAATGCTGTTAACTTAAATACAAATATAGTAATTTTAAAAAGCCTAGGACAGTGAGGAAAGAGAATAGGAATAAAAAAGGGAAGAAGTTGTTTTTTCTTAGCTCTAGCAAGCCTTAGAAAATGGTTATTTAGTCAATATTCATTACGTGAATTAAAGTCATTCCTATTTTTTTGTTGCTTATTCTATGTTCTTATGAATTTTGACAGCACTCTGCAAAGTTCTTACTGATTGTATGAGAGCCGTTTTAGGAAGGGTCAGTTTCTCTTTTTTCTACCAGTTATTTAGACTTAGCCTAAGGTTTCTTTTGAAGTTGTTGATGTTTCAGTCAGCATCTCAGAAGTATGAGATAGTATCTCAAATGTATCCCAGATATTTATGTTTCTGAAAGTGTCATTTTATTTTAAAAGCAGCATCTGTAAGTATTTTTAAATTATATTACATTAAGAAGGCAAAATCTTAATATTTTTCAAGCATAATATGCCATTTGATCAATAAAAAATAAGCATATAAGGTATTGCTTTTCTATTGTATGTTTCCACTCATATAAATTGCATTTAAATGTTTATATATGTGTGTAGTGAACTGTGAGTGTGTGTGTTTAAAGATGTCTATGTTGCAGACTTATGGTGATGGAAATAAATTATGAAAATTGAAAGTAAAAAGCGAAAGTGTTAATCACTCTATCATATTATACTCTTTCCAACCCCATCGACTATAGCCTGCCAGGCTCGTCTGTCCAAGAGATTCTCCAGGCAAAAATATTGGAGTGGGTAGCCGTGCCTTCTCCAGTGGATCTCCCTGATGCAGGGATCGAACCTGGTTCTCCTGCATTGCAGGCAGATTCTTTACCATCTGAGCCACCAGGGCTTCCATCATACTTTATTTAAATCTGAAACTATTTAAGTAATAGAATGCACTTATAATTTATAGCATGTTTATAGTAATAAATGTTATTTTGGCTTTCCTAATGACTCAGTGATAGAGAATCTGTCTGCCAATGTAGAAGTTAAGGGTTCCATTCCCGAGTCAGGAATATCCCTTGAAGAAGGAAATGGCAACCACTCCAGTACTCTTGCCTGGGAAATTCCATGGACAGAGGAGCTAAGAAAGCTAGAGTTCAGGGGGTCACAAAGAGTTGGATATGATTTAGCAACTAAAAAACAACAGCAACATATGCCATTTTAATAATAACTTTTGGCTTCTGCATTTGAATTGCATAGTTTTCAAAATAGGTTCTTAGAAAAATTAAGCTGACCATAGTACTTATTCAAATGATTTATCTAGATTTTTTAAAAAGATTAAAATACTGATTATTCTTAAACCAATTAAACAATTATATTTTCTCAAAGGTAATTTAGAAATAAATCCTTGTCAGGAAATACATAGCAAGAACTTTATCAGTTTGAGAATTAAAATTCCAGGAAAGTGTTTCATATTTTTGACATGAACACAGTTCAAGAAAAATAGTTCCATGTCATTGAAACCAGCATTACATGGAAAGATGATATTATAGAATCAAATCAAGAAAAAGAATTCTGAGAAGTTCTTGTAGTTTAGAATAAATAGCAGCCTCAAGGGAAAATAAAACAGTGAGGTGCATAATAACAGATTTTTACACATGATTAAGTTATTGATTTATAAAATTATACTGTTCATGTTCTGCCTCTCTACATGAGGGTATAATGTACTCTTTGTAATTATAAGTTCTCCATGCCATTTTTTAAAAGTGCAGTAAGAATATTAAAGTATTTGACCATATAATTAAGAGACTACATTCCAACCATGATCACTAACAAATGAGATTGGTATTAAATTTACCTCAGAAAGACCAGCTTTCCTAAGAGGGCTATAAAAAGATTGGCATCCTCGTGGAAAGATTGTAACTTTTTTTTCTCCCATTTCATTTACTAAAGTAAAACCTTTATAACACCCTTAGCTGTGGCAGTTGAACAGTTACAAAGTGAAATATTAACAAAGCTGATTGGGTCTAGACCAAATCCCATTTATAAAAATCAATTCTAGCTCAGGAAAATATGTATGCTATATTTTATTACCATAGAAACTGATGCTGGAAAATACTAATCATGTACCCAAGGAACAATTTATAAAAACCACAGCTTAAATAATGGTGTCATTACAATAATCATCCATAAACAAAGGAAACATAAATGATACACAGTCCCTTCAAATACCCTGAAAATAGAATTATATAGTAGAAATATCATTGTATTCATGTTATTTTAATTTATTTTATGCTATTCAAGAAAATAGATACACCTTAGCAGGTGCTGAATAATGAGCAGAAAAACGAACATTTCTATTACATGCACCTGGATATTCATGGCTTAGATAATAATAACACAAAGAAATACAATCACTACAGATTGCAAGATTCTACCACTCTTCTCTGGAACATTTCACTCTTTCATTTCTGTCTTTTCAAATTAAACAGAAATCTTTTCTAGTTTTTATAATGTTATCTATCATTGAATATGCATGTGGATATAAATAGTATTTTAAAGGTTTAATCTGGTTATAATTCTCTATTAGGTTACTAAACAGACACTGCAAAGAAAATTCTACCTTATTTGAGTGCTTACTGCCGAGTCTTTACAGATACCAAATCACTTTGGCCTAACAAAATAACTTTCTAAAAACCTTAGCCAAACAAATTCCTAGAATGTAAGAATTTACCTTGATTTCACAGTTTTACAGATGAAAGTAAATGATTATATATAACTGGCCCATTTTCACAAACAGCATGGAGTCCACCTAGAATTTGAACTGAGTAGAATAAGGTGCATATTATTCTTAATCATTATGTTTTATGCTACAAATGTCTTCTAGCAGACATCTCTTTCTCAAAAGTAACAGGTTATGAAAAATCTTGATGATATTCCCCAATATTAAGTATAAAACTAGATTCACTCTCTTTGATTTATTTATTTTTTTATGAATGTTGATTTTCTCATCTGGACAAAATAGGTAGAGAAGATCTCAATCTTCTAGGATGTTAAAATAACTGAAGAAGACTATATACTACAAACAAAATGTAAGTCATGAGCTGACAGTCTTTATATTCAAGAGTTCAGTTCAGTTGCTCAGTCAGCTCTGACTCTTTGCAGCCCCATGGACTGCAGCAATCCAGGCTTCCCTGACCATCACCAACTCCTAGAGCTTGCTCAAACTCAGTGTCCCTCAAGTTGGTGATCCATCCAAAGGTCTCATCCTCTGTCACCCCCTCTCCTGTCTTCAAACTTTCCCAACGCCAGTGTCCTTTCTAATGAGTCAGTTCTTTGCATCAGATGCACAAAGTATTGGAGCTTCAGCATCAGTGCTTCCAATGAATATTCAGGATTGATTTCTTCTAGGATTGGCTGGCTTGATCTGGCAGGCAAGGGACTCAAGAGTCTTCTCCAACACCACAGTTAAAAAGCATCAATTCTTCGGTGCTCAGCTTACTTGATGGTCTGACTCTCGCATCTATACATGAGTACTAGAAAAATCATAGCTTTGACTAGACAGACCTGTTAGGTAGTTAGACTAGGAAAAAGGAGTCCAAAATGGTGGTGGCTAAATGACAAAAAAGAAAAGCCCGTGAAAATAGAAGAAAGGAATGTCCGAGGACCAGAGTGAGGACCTCAAGTAAAACAAACAGCACTCCAATTTACACAGGGCAGGTCCAGGGGGAGGAGGAAAAAAAGATAAAAAGAGGAGCCAAAATTGGGCCTCTCTTCCCTTTTGGGTCAGCATGCCCTCATGCCTCGAGGATGTATTTTCCTTTACTTTCTAAATAAAACTGAGCTGGAACATGGAGTAACACTGGTCCATCCGAGAGCTGTAACACTGGTCTGTTTGAAGGCTGTAACACTAGTCTGTCGCTTCAAATTTTTGTTGTGACGAGACAGAACCAAGGAAATTACAAACTCCCCCAACAGACTTTGTTCGCAAAGTGATGTCTCTGCTTCTTAATATGTTGTCTGTGTTTGTCACAGCTTTTCTTCCAAGGAGAAATTGTCTTTTAATTTCATGGCTGCAGTCACCATCTTCAGTGATTTTGGAGACCAAGAAAATAAAATCTATCACTGTTTCCATTGTTTCCCCATCTATTTGCCATGGAGTGATGGGACCAGATGCCATGACCTTAGTTTCTTGAATGCTGAGTTTTAAGCCAGCTTTTTCACTCTCCTCTTTCACCCTAATCAAGAGACTCTTTAGCTTATCTTTGCTTTCTACCATAAGGGAGGTTTCATCTGTATATCTGAGGTTATTGATATTTCTGCCAGCAATCTTGTTTCCAGCTTGTGCCTCATCCAGCCCTGCATGTCCCATGATGTACTCTGCATATAAGTTATATAAGCAAAGTGACAATATATAGAAAGACATACTCCTTTCACAATTTTGAACCAGTCTTTTGTTTGCTGTCCAGTTCTAACAATTGCTTCATGATCTGCATACAGGTTTCTTAGGAGGCAGGTAAGGTGGTCTGATATTCCCATCTCTTTAAAATTTTTCCACAATTTGTTGTGGTCCACACACTCAAAGGCTTTGGCCTAGTCAATGAAGCAGAAGTAGATGACTTTTCTTGAATTCTCTTGCCAGTGGAAGTTGGCAATTTGATCTTTGGTTCCTCTGCCTTTTCTTTTTTTTTAAATTTAATTTTTATTTTATGTATCTTTACAATATTGTACTGGTTTTGCCATGTATCAAAATGAATCTGCCACAGGTATACATGTGTTCCCCATCCTGAACCCTCCTCCCTCCTCCCTCCCCATACCATCCCTCTGGGTCATCCCAGTGCACCAGCCCCAGGCATCCGGTATCAGGCATCAAACCTGGACTGGCGACTCATTTCATATATGATATTATACTTATTTCAATGCCATTCTGCCTTTTCTGAATCCAGCTTGTACATCTGGAAGTTCTCAGGTCATATACTGTTGAAGCGTAGCTGGAGAATTTTGGGCATTGCTTTGATAGCGGGTGACATGAGTGCAATTGTGAGGTAGTTTGAACATATTTGGCATTGCCTTTCTTTGGTACTGGAGTAAAAACTGACCTCTTACAGTCCTGTGGTTACTGCTGAGTTTTCCAATTTTGCTGGCATATTAAGTGCAGCACTTTCACAGCACCATCTTTTAGGATTTGAAATGGCTCAGCTGGAATTCCATCACCTAGCTTTGTTCATCATGATGCTTCCTAAGGCCCACTTGACTTCACACTCCAGGCTCTAGGTGATCACAACACTGGGTCATTAAGATATGTTTTATACAACTATTCTATGTACTTTTGCTACCTCTTCTTAATATCTGCTTGTTTCAGGTCCATACCATATCTGTCCTTTATTGTGCCCATCTTTGCATGAAAGATCCCTTGGTATCTTTAATTTTTTTGAAGGTCTTTCCCATTCTTTTTTCCCCCTCTATTTCTTTACATTGGTCACTTTGGAAGGGTTTCTTATCTCCCTTTTGTGTTCTTTGGAACTCTGCATTCAGAGGGACATATCTTTCCTTTTCTCCTTTGCCTTTTACTTCCATTCTTTTCTAAATTATTTGTAAGTCCTCCTCAGATCATTATTTTGCCTTTTTGCATTTCTTTTTCTAGGGTATGGTTTTGTTCAGGGTCTCCTGTACAATGTTATGAACCTTTGTCCCTAGTTCTTCAGGCACTCTATCAGATCTAATCCCTTGAATCTATTTGTCACTTCCACTGTATAGTCATAAGGGATTTTAATAGGTCATACCTGAATGGTCTAGGGGTTTTCCCTACTTTGTTCAATTTAAGTCTGAATTTGACAATAAGGAGTTCATGTTCTGAGCCACAGCCATTTTCTGGTCTTGTTTTTACTGACTGTATAGATCTTCTCCACCTTCAGCTCCAAAGACTATAATCAATCTGATTTCAGTATTGACCATCTGGTGATGTCCATGGGTATAGTCGTTTCTCTTCCATGTGCTGTTAAAGAGGTTGTTTGCTATGACCAGTGCTTTCTCTTGGCAGAACTCCATTAACCTTTGCCTTGCTTCATTTTGTACTCCAAAGCCAAATTTGCCTGTTACTCTAGGAATTTCTTGACTTTCTACTTTTGCATTCCAGTCCCCTATGATAAAGAGGACATCTTTTTTAACTGGTGTTAGTTCTAGAAGGTCTTGTAGGTCATCATAGAACCATTCAACATCATTTTCTTCAGCATTAGTGTTTGGGGTATAGACTTGGATTACTGTGATATTGAACATTTTACCTTGAAAGTGAACAGAGATCACTCTGTCATTTTTGAGATTTCACCCAAGTACTGCATTTCAGATTCCTTTGTTGACTGTGAGGGTTCAGTTCAGTTCAATCGTTCAATCATGTCCGACTCTTTGTGACCCCATGAATCACAGCATGCCAGGCCTCTCTGTCCATCACAAACTTCCAAAGTTCACTCAGACTCATGTCCATGGAGTCAGTGATGCCATCCAGCCATCTCATCCTCTGCCGTCCCCTTCTCCTCCTGCCCCCAATCCCTCCCAGCATCAGAGTCTTCTCCAATGAGTCAACTCTTTGCATGAGATGGCCAAAGTATTGGAGTTTCAGCTTCAGCATCATTCCTTCCAAAAAAACCCCAGGGCTGATCTCCTTCAGAATGGAATGGTTGGATCTCCTTGCAGGCCAAGGGACTCTCAAGAGTCTTCTCCAACACTACAGTTCAAAAGCATCTATTCTTTGGCACTCAGCTTTCTTCACAGTCCAACTCTTACATCCATACATGACCACTGGAAAAACCATAGCCTTATTAGATGGACCTTTGTTGGCAAAGTAATATCTCTGTTTTTCAATATGCTGTCTAGGTTGGTCATAACTTTTCTTCCAAGGAGTAAGCGTCTTTTAATTTCAAGGCTGAAGTCACCATCTGCAGTGATTTTGGAGCCCAGAAAAACAAAGTCTGACACTGTTTTCCCATCTATTTCCCATGAAGTGATGGGACCAGATGCCATGATCTTTGTTTTCTGAATGTTGAGCTTTAAGCCAACTTTTTCATTCTCCTCTTTCACTTTCATCAAGAGGCTCTTTAGTTCCTCTTCACTTTCTGCCATAAGGGTGGTATCATCTGCATATCTGAGGTTATTAATATTTCTCCCGGCAATCTTGATTCCAGCTTGTGTTTCTTCCAGTCCAGCATTTCTCATGATGTACTCTGCATATAAATTAAATAAGCATAGTGACAATATACAGCCCTGACATACTCTTTTTCTTATTTGGAACCAGTATACTGTTAGCAGGGCAAAGACTAACAGAGTTTTGCCAAGAAAATGCACTGGTCATAGCAAATACCCTCTTCCAACAACACAAGAGAAGACTCTATACATGGACATCACCAGATGGTCAACACCGAAATCAGATCGATTATATTCTTTGCAGCCAAAGATGGAGAAGCTCTATCCAATCAGCAAAAACAAGACCAGGAGCTGACTGTGGCTCAGACCATGAACTCCTTATTGCCAAATTCAGACTGAAATTGAAGAAAGTAGGGAAGACTACTAGACCATTCAGGTATGACCTAAATCAAATCCCTTATGATTATACAGTGGAAGTGAGAAATAGATTTAAGGGCCTAGATCTGATAGAGTGCCTGATGAACTATGGAATGAGGTTCGTGACATTTTACAGGAGACAGGGATCAAGACCATCCCCATGGAAAAGAAATGCAAAAAAGAAAAATGGCTGTCTGGGGAGGACTTGCAAATAGCTGTGGAAAGAAGAGAAGCGAAAAGCAAAGGAGAAAAGGAAAGATATAAACATCTGAATGCAGAGTTCCAAAGAATAGCAAGAAGAGATAAGAAAGCCTTCTTCAGCGATCAATGCAAAGAAATAGAGGAAAACAGCAGAATGGGAAAGACTAAGGATCTATTCAAGAAAATCAGAGATACCAAAGGAACATTTCATGCAAAGATGGGCTCGATAAAGGACAGAAATGGTGTGGACCTAACGGAAGCAGAAGATATTAAGAAGAGGTGGCAAGAATACACAGAAGAACTGTACAAAAAAGAGCTTCACGACCCAGATAATCATGATGGTGTGATCACTGACCTAGAGCCAGACATCCTGAAATGTGAAGTCAAGTGGGCCTTAGAAAGCATCACTACGAACAAAGCTAGTGGAGGTGACGGAATTCCAGTGGAGCTATTCCAAATCCTGAAAGATGATGCTGTGAAATTGCTGCAATCAATATGCCAGCAAATTTGGAAAACTCAGCAGTGGCCACAAGATTGGAAAAGGTCAGTTTTCATCCCAGTCCCAAAGAAAGGCAATGCCAAAGAGTGCTCAAACTACCGCACAATTGCACTCATCTCACACGCTAGTAAGGTAATGCTCAAAATTCTCCAAGCCAGGCTTCAGCAATATGTGAACCGTGAACTTCCTGATGTTCAAGCTGGATTTAGAAAAGGCAGAGGAACCAGAGATCAAATTGCCAACATCCGCTGGATCATGGAAAAGGCAAGAGAGTTCCAGAAAAACATCTATTTCTGCTTTATTGACTATGCCAAAGCCTTTGACTGTGTAGATCACGATAAACTGTGGAAAATTCTGAGAGAGATGGGAATACCAGACCACCTGATCTGCCTCTTGAGAAATCTGTATGCAGGTCAGGAAGCAACAGTTAGAACTGGTCATGGAACAACAGACTGGTTCCAAATAGGAAAAGGAGTACGTCAAGGCTGCATATTGTCACCATATTTATTTAACTTATATGCAGAGTACATCATGAGAAATGCTGGACTGGAGGAAACACAAGCTGGAATCAAGATTGCTGGGAGAAATATCAATATATTACCTCAGATATGCAGATGACACCACCCTTATGGCAGAAAGTGAAGAGGAACTAAAAAGCCTCTTGATGAAAGTGAAAGTGGAGAGTGAAAAGGTTGGCTTAAAGCTCAACATTCAGAAAACGAAGATCATGGCATCTGGTCCCATCACTGCATGGGAAATAGATGGGGAAACAGTGGAAACAGTGTCAGACTTTATTTTTCTGGGCTCCAAAATCACTGCAGATGGTGACTGCAGCCATGAAATTAAAAGACGCTTACTCCTTGGAAGGAAGGTTATGGCCAACCTATATAGCATATTCAAAAGCAGAGACATCACTTTGCCAACAAAGATTCGCCTAGTCAAGGCTATGGTCTTTCCTGTGGTCATGTATGGATGTGAGAGCTGGACTGTGAAGAAGGCTGAGCGCCGAAGAATTGATGCTTTTGAACTGTGGTGTTGGAGAAGACTCTTGAGAGTCCCTTGGACTGCAAGGAGATCCAACCGGTCCATTCTGAAGGAGATCAGCCCTGGGATTTCTTTGGAAGGAATGATGCTAAAGCTGAAACTCCAGTATTTTGGCCACCTCATGCGAAGAGTTGACTCATTGGAGAAGACTCGGATGCTGGGAGGGATTGAGGGCAGGAGGAGAAGGGGACGACAGAGGATGAGATGGCTGGATGGCGTCACTGACTCGATGGATGTGAGTCTGGGTGACCTCCGAGAGCTGGTGATGGATAGGGAGGCCTGGCGTGCTGCGGTTCATGGGGTCGTGAAGAGTCGGACACAACTGAGCGACTGATCTGATCTGATACTGTTCCATGGCCAGTTCTAACTGTTGCTTCCTGACCTGCATACAAATTTCTCAAGAGGAAGGTCAGGTGGTCTGGTATTCCCATCTCTTTCAGAATTTTCTACAGTTTATTGTGATCCACATTGGTGAACGAAGTAAAGTTCGATGCTGTAAAGAAGAATATTTCATAGGAACCTGGAATGTTAGGTCCATGAATAAAGGAAGTAGTCAAACAGGAGATGGCAAGAGTTAACATCGACATTTTAGGAATCAGTGAACTAAAATGGATGGGAATAGATGAATTTATTCAGATGACTATTATATCTACTACTGTGGGCAAGAATCCAAATAAGAAGTGAGTAGCCCTCACAGTCATCATCTTATTTGGATTCTTGCCCACAGTAGTAGATACAATAGTCATCTGAATAAATTCATCTATTCCCATCCATTTTAGTTCACTGATTCCTAAAATGTCGATGTTAACTCTTGCCATCTCCTGTTTGACCACTTCCTTGATTCATGGACCTAACATTCCAGGTTCCTATGCAATATTCTTCTTTACAGCATCGAACTTTACTTCCTTCACCAGTCACATCCACAACTGGGTGTTGTTTCTGCTTTGGCTGTGTTTCTTCATTCTTTCTGGAGTTGTTTCACTCTTCTCCAGACTCATACTGCACACCTACCGACCTGGAGAGTTCATCTTTCAGTGTCATAGCTTTTTGCCTTTTTACACTGTTCATGGGGTTCTCAAGGCAAGAATATAGAAGCAGCTAGGCTTTCCCTTCTCCAGTGGATTATGTTTTGCCAGAATTCTCAACCATGACCCATTCATCTTTTGTGACCCTACACAGCATGGCTCATAGTTTGATTGAGTTAGACAAGATTGTGATCATGTGATTCAAGAGTTCAGAGAATAGCAAAGGGAGCATAAGGCAGAAGACCTTATAGGATAAAGAATAGGGAACAAGGAAGAGAAAGAATGAAAATATCTGATTCGCTGGGGTTATATATCTGGGTGTGTCTGAAGTATCAAGGAAGCGGGACAATGATCCATGTTACTTGGCAATCATGAATTGATAACTCAGATGGTCTGACTTTTGTGCAGATGGACCATTTACAAGAATATGAAACCAAAAGCTAAAGATTTGTTTTACTAACATGGTTTTCCAAGTTCAGTGACATCCAAACTGGCAAAAAAAAAAAAAATGTGAAATAAATTTGACAATTCAAACAAACTTTATTTAACACTTCAAAATGTGAGTGGTCTCCATTCTCAAGAGTTTGGAGAAATTCATACTTCATGAAGTGTTAAAGTATCATCTAAATTGTCTTTTTAAATCATTTTAACAAGGCCAAATTTGTTGACAGAAGGAATCAGTTGACTATGAGAAAATAAAGAATAAAAATAGGATAAGAAAAATTTTATTTTTAGTTTTTTAAGAAACCTCCATACTGCTTTCCATAGTGGCTGTATCAATTTATATTCCTATCAACAGTGTAGAAGAATTCCCTTTTTTCCTTATTCTCTCCAGAAATTATTGCTTGTAGATTTTTTGATTATGGACATTCTGATCAGTGTGAGGTAATACCATATTGAATTTTGATTTGCATTTTTCTAATAATTAATGATGTTGAGCACGTTTTTATGTGCTTCTTGGCCATCAGTATGTCTTCTTTTGAGAAATGGTACAGATGAACCTATTTGCAGAACAAGAATACAGACACAGACATAGAGAATCAACATGTAGACCTGGTGGGGGAGGGGAGGGTGAATTGTGAGATTAGAATTGACATATACACACATACCTAGTTGGAACCTGCTGTACAGCACAAGGAACTAAGATCAATGCTCAGTGATGACATAGATACATGGGATGGGGTGGGGGTTGAAGGAAGGTTCAAGAAGGAGGGGATATATGTAGGCATATGGTTGAGTCACTTCATTGTACAGCAGAAAGTAGCACAACATTGTAAAGAAATTATGGTGGGCTCAGTGTGTCTGACTCTTTGCAATCCTATGGACTCTAGCCCATCAGGCTCCTCTATCCATAGTATTTCCCAGGCAAGAATACTCAAGTAGGTTACCATTTCCTTCTTCAGGGGATCTTCCTGATTCAGGGATTGAACCTGCATTTCCTGCATTTCAGGCAGATTCTTTATTGCTCAACCACCAGAGAGGCCACAACCATTATTAAAAAAAAAAAAAAAAAGAAAGAAAGAAAGAAAGAGAGAAGAGAAAGAGAAGGAAAAAGGCAGAAAGCATCCAGTCCAAAAACTAAAGATCTTTTACCAAAGTTTAGTAGAGCTCTTCCTGCATTGGGTGGAATACAGTGAAGCCCTAGGGCCCCCTTTCAGGCTAGGTTTGAGCTGATTGGGCAGTTTGTACCCTGGCAACAAAAAGGTGTAGAAAATGTCAAAGAAAAGTCTCTTAAAAACAATTCAATTTTATATCTCACTCCAATTGACTGAAATTAACTAAAAAAAAAAAAAAAAAGATAAAAAGGAAACTATCCATACCTGGCCATCAAACTAAATGAGAGGGACTCACTGTATTTCTGAAAACTTTAGACAAAACTGTGCCAAATCAAAGAAGGGACAAAAAGAAATTTCAATTAAGTTCCATATAGCTGTTCTGCTGAGAAATGAACTGAAGAAAGGAAAGGAGAAGTCAAAAGAGTCTTGGAAATTACAATCTGAGTGAATGGAAACAGAAAATAAAACTAGAAAACAAATGCATCAAGTACTAAATCAAGTAGATCATGGGACCTATGAAAGAAGAGAGTAGTAATCAGACAAAATCAGTTAAAAGATGAGCTTGTAAGAAGGAGAGTAATTAGAAAACAAAGTGAGAGGAAAGGTGCCATGGCAGAATATTTTAGAAACAAGAAGTAAGAATTGGAAGACCATTTCTACTAATAGGGTATTTTCCTGGAGATCCCCTGGAGAAGAAAATGGCAACCCACTCCATATTCTTGCCTGGAAAAGTCTATGGACACAGGAGCCTAAAGGGCTACAGTCTATGGGTTTGCAGAGTGGGACATGAGCACACACATAGTGTATCACCTAGAGTTGAAAGAGGAAAAACAAAGTAGGAAAAGTGGGTTTAAGGATTAAAAACTTGATTTTGAGAATAGAAACATATGGAAAATTGGAGCCTCCCTGACTATAAAGAAATATGAGCCTCGAAGAATTGATGCTTTGAACTATGGTGTTGGAGGACTCTTGAGAGTTCCTCGGACTACCAGGAGATCAAATCAGTCAATCTTAAAGGAAATCAGTCCTGAACATTCGTTGGAAGCACTGATGGTGAAGCTGAAACCAATATTTTGGCCACCTGGTGTGAAGAACTGACTTATTGGAAAAGACACTGATGCTGGGAAAGACTGGAGAAGGGGAGGACAGAGGATGAGATGGCTGGATGGCATCACTGACTCAACAGACATGAGCTTGAGCAAGCTCTGGGAATTGGTGATGGACAGGGAAGCCTGGTGTGTTGCAGTCCACGGGGGTCACAAAGAGTCAGACAAGATTATGGCACTGAACTGAACTGATACAAAAAGCATAACAAATAGAATCATGGAAAATTAATGATAAATACTTTTATGAAATGAGAAAATAGCTGAATTTACACACTGGCAAGATTCACCTTGTTCCCAGAAAAATTAATAAGAGAACATTCAGAACCAAAACATGTGCTACTGAAACTATTGAATTGTAGGTATAAAATAATAATAATGCCAAAGGCATACAGACAAAGCAAGTTACCTATAAACAAAAACAGCAAGAGAGCTTCAGACTTCTTTTAGGCAATCATTGTGAATTGAAGTCAAGACTATAATGTTTCCAAGGAAAAGAGAGTTAATATAAATTCATTAATAGCCAAGTCACTATTAATGTGCAAAAGAAACAGAAATATATTCTCAGATTGTCTGGAGTTTGGAAGATATACTGGTGGCTCAGAGATAGGGTTAGTTAACATCCTGCAGCAGTCCAATGGGCCCTCTGCTGACCCATTCTTTCCCTTCTTCTTGCCTCAGGAGAAGGCAATGGCACCCCACTCCAGTACTCTTGCCTGGAAAATCCCATGGATGGAGGAGCCTAACAGGCTGCAGTCCATGGGGTCGCTAAAAGTTGGATATGACTGAGCGACTTCATTTTCACTTTTCACTTTCATTCATTGGAGAAAGACAAGGCAACCCACTCCAGTGTTCTTGCCTGGAGAATCCCGGGGATGGGGGAGCCTGGTGGGCTGCCGTGTATGGGGTCGCACAGAGTCGAACATGACTGAAGCAACTTAGCAGCAGCAGCAGCAGATGGTAAAGAATCTGCTGGCAGTGCAGGAGACCCAGATTTGATCCCTGGGTTAGGAAGATCCCCTGGAGGAGGAAATGGCAACCCACTCCAGTATTCTTGCCTGGAGAATTCCATGGACATAGGAGGCTGGCTGGCTACAGTCCATGGGGTTGCAAAGGATGGGACATGACTAAGTGACTAACACTTTTGCTTGTTTTATTACTTGTAAGCTAATCTTTATATAATTTTTACAACTAAGATACTGGTCAAAACAATGAAATTCTGATATGATAAACTATGATAACAAAAACAGAACAGAAATACATAAGTGGGATAAACTTACTAGTTTAAAGGAAAAGTTTGCTTTCTAAAAATATAAACCAACAATAAGTTGTACGTAAATGATGTACATAAGAAAGCTGTGGTACCTATACAAAATGGAATATTACTCAGTCATTAAAATCAATACATTTGAATCAGTTCTAATGAGGTGGATGAAACTGGAGCCTAATATACAAAGTGAAGTAAGCCAGAAAGAAAAACACCAACACAGTATACTAATGCATATATATGGAATTTAGAAAGATGGTAACGATAACCCTGTATGCAAGACAGCTAAGAGACACAGATGTATAGAACAGTCTTTTGGACTCTGTGGGAGAACGTGAGGGCAGGATGATATGGGAGGATGGCATTGAAACAGATAAACTATCACATGTGAACCAGGTTCGATGTATGATACAGAGTGCTTGGGACTGGTGCACTGGGATGACCCAGAGGGATGGAATGGGGAGGGAGGTGGGATGGGGGTTCAGAATGGAGAACACATGTACACCCGTGGTGGATTCAAGTCAATGTATGGCAAAACCAATACAATACTGTAAAGTAGATAAATAAATAAAACTGGAAAAAATTAAAGTGACTCAAAAGAATAAATAATTATTTCATTAATTATATATTAAACATATTATATATTTATATAATATAATATAATAAATATAATTTATTATAATAAATGTATTTAATGTAATAAACATAATATAATAAATATAATATTTATAATATGTTTATTAATATAATAAATATATTTATTATACTAGTAATAAATAAATAAACATAATGCATGAAAATATAAATCAGGTGATAATAAGATTTGAAAAATTGGCATTCAAGAAAAATTTATTCATTTGGGCCAAAGAGTACTTTGAAAGAGATAATGTCTTAAAAGAACAGATACTTGTCATTAATATGTGCCTAGGGCTTCCCAGGTGGCACAGTGACAAAAAATCTGCCTGCCAGTGCATTCCCTGATTTGTAAAGATCCCCTGGAAAAGGGCATGGCAACCAACTCCAGTATTCTTGCCTGGAGAATCACATAGACAGAGGAGCATGACGGGCTACAGTTCTAAGTGTCACAAAGAGTTAGACAGGACTGAGTGTATATATATACACATATATACTGAGTATATATATATATGCTATGCTAAATCACTTTAGTCGTGTCCGACTCTGTGTGACCCCATAGACAGCAGCCCACCAGGCTTCCCCGTCCCTGAGATTCTCCAGGCAAGAACACTGGAGTGGGTTGCCAATTCCTTCTCCAATGCATGAAAGTGAAAAGAGAAAGTGAAGTCACTCAGTCATGTCCGACTCTTAGCGACCCCATGGACTGCAGCCTACCAGGCTCCTCCGTCCATGGGATTTTCCAGGCAAGAGTACTGGAGTGGGGTGCCATTGCCTTCTCCGGCATATATATATATATATGCTGCAGCTGCTGCTGCTAAATCATCTCAGTTGTGTCCGACTCTGTGCAACTCCATAGACGGTAGCCCACCAGGCTCCTCTGTCCCTGGGATTCTCCAGGCAAGAGTACTGGAGTGGGGTGCCATTGCCTTTTCCGTGTGCCTATATGTGTGTGTGTGTATATATATATATATATATATATATATATATATATATATGAAAAGATTTGTCAGATATACAAGAGTCGATATGTATAGAATATATACATATTCTATGTATATAATAAAACATTTTTTCAGTTCTTTGGACAAACACAAACTTAAGAATGCACATAATACAATTTATAAGGTTGATTTTAAAGAAATACAACAAAACTATATGCAAACAATGGAGTATATGTTATCAAGATTTTATCAACCACTTGTTAAACAGGTTTAGTTTGACATTGGCAAGATTGAAAAATAATCAGCTACTCATAACTAGTGAATAAATATGTAATTTGGATGTCTTGCTTGTAAGTTACCTAAACAACTGCTTTAAAAGGATGCTCTCATTTGTCTCCTTCATATTCACAATTATTTCACTAAGCTATTACATGAACGCCTTAAAAATGGAACTTTCTTACCAGGCCTTTTAGACCTGGTGTGTGTGATTGTATAAAATGACCCCTTTAAGAAGAACTTTTTCTACAAAGAAGATTCAAAATACTTACATATGTGCTTCCAATTCTGGGAAGCAGCATGGAATGTCAGTGATTGATGAGCTGGTTATTTCAGAATTCCATTTTATGATAGTATTTCAAAAATGCTAAGTCCTGTGGCAGTTTTGCCAGATCAAAAAGCTGTAATTCAGTGTGACCATAATGCTGAGCAGTTAGTTCTGGTCCCATAGTTTGATGCCATCTTTACACTTGCAGATCAATCCCCTATACACCACTGTCACATAAAAAACACCCCATTGCACTGTACAATTTGGCATGATTGCCTAAGAGGCCTAGATTGAACTGGCATTAATTAGCTATGTCACACTATTATTCATTCCCAATGAATTTGCTCTTACCATTCAGATCAGGGATGAATTCACTAGCACAGCAGTGTGTAGAAATGATATATAGTCCATTTGCTTGTGTTTGGTCTAGTATTCCTCTACACAGAAAAGTCACCGATGTAAAATTTAAGGCACTCTAAATTTTATTCTATTCTTTGTACCCTCCCTTCCTTTCTCAGTGCAGATAATTCACACTTTAAGAGACCAACCCCAGACTGAATATTGCAAGTGAAGCTCAGTTCTTTTTTTCTGTCTATGATGGCGTTGTTTTATTCTCCTTTCTCAATTCTGTCTACCTATCACTTTCTGCCAGTAGTCTTCCTTCCTTGTTTAAATGTTCAAGAAATATTTCATCCTGGATTCCTATGTGAAGTAAGGGTATATATCCTTATTTATTCTGAGTAGGGAATCTCTAAAAGAGAGAATATCCATAAATAATATGGAAATATAATTACCCAGTAGGCTACATAATGGTCTTAAGTGAACTCTCTGGCCACATTCATTTTAAAGCTATTGTTGAGCATCTTAAAGCATTTTATTGCCCATTTTATTGTCCAGTATGTCTGGTCCAGAACTTTACTCTAAAAACTTGTCTACATTCAGTCTGAAATATAGGACACAGAGCATTTAACTTTGTGGCTCAGAGGCAAACTAGTCCCATAAAAGTAGAGTCTTCCAAACTGTGTGCTTTGAAAATGGTTGAAAAGCACTGCATACATTTTTTTTTTTTTTTAATGTGTCTGAAACATGGTTTAAAGAGCAAACTTTCTCCAGGGTGTCACTGTTAAAATATATTACTGGACATCATTTTATAAACTGTACAGTTATGTAGTATTGGTAGTTATTCGTTAAGAAGTTTTAAACTTCAAGTCACAGAAAATTCTGACTCGGGGACAACAATAACAAAAAATCTCTTCTAACAAAAAATTATCTCTACTAACATCAGGTAAGATAATTTTGACATACAAAATCCCCTGCAATTCCCAATATGTCAGTGTAACTCGTGTCATAATGGGAAGACGGCAATTTAAACCATTACATATAGTCATTTCCCTACCCAGTAAAACGGAAAAAAAGAAATCTTTTCCAAGGTGATCCAAAAATGTCTTCTCATATTTCATTGGCCAGTATTGTAACATATCAGATCAGTCGCTCTGTCGTGTCTGACTCTTCGAGACCCCATGAATCACACCATGCCAGGCCTCCCTGTCCATCACCAACTCCCGGAGTCCACTCAGACTCACGTCCATCGAGTCAGTGATGCCATCCAGCCATCTCATCCTCTGTCGTCCCCTTCTCCTCTTGCCCCCAATCCCTCCCAGCATCACAGTCTTTTCCAATGAGTCAACTCTTCGCATGAGGTGGCCAAAGTACTGGATTTTCAGCTTCAGTATCATTCTCTCCAAAGAAATCCCAGGGCTGATCTCCTTTAGAATGGACTAGTTGGATCTCCTTGCAGTCCAAGGGACTCTCAAGAGTCTTCTCCAACACCACACTTCAAAAGCATCAATTCTTTGGCACTCAACCTTCTTCACAGTCCAACTCTCACATCCATATGTGACCACTGGAAAAATCATAGCCTTGACTAGACAACCTTTGTTGGCAAAGTAATGTCTCTGCTTTTGAATATGCTGTCTAGGTTGGTCATAACTTTCCTTCCAAGGAGTAAGCATCTTTTAATTTAATGGTTGCAGTCACCATCTGTAGTGATTTTGGAGCCCAGAAAAATAAAGTCTGGCACTGTTTCCACTGTTTCCCATCTATTTCCCATGAAGTGATGGGACTGAATGCCATGATCTTCGTTTTCTGAATGTTGAGCTTTAAGCCAACTTTTTCACTCTCCACTTTCACCTTCATCAAGAGGCTTTTTAGTTCCTCTTCGCTTTCTGCCATAAGTGTGGTGCCATCTGCATATCTGAGGTTATTGATATTTCTCCCAGCAATCTTGATTCCAGCTTGTGTTTCTTCCAGTCCAGCATTTCTCATGATGTACTCTGAATATAAGTTAAACAAACAGGGCAACAATATACAGCCTTGACGAACTACATATCAGCAATATTAAACCAATCACTGACAAGGACGGTAAGACCAATATGGTTGGCTTTTTTTCTTTCTTTCTTTCTTTTTTTTCAGTAATTACCTTTGGACCTCAGGATAATGCCATTCTTCTCAGAGTCCCAATGGGGATATTGCCATCAAGAAAGAAGCGATTTGGAAAAGCAACCAATAGTGTCTGGGGAATTCATTTGCCCAGTTAGCTGATTCATATTTTATTTCCTAAGAGGATGGTACTCAAGCAGGTAAATGATCTTTAGTGGAATTTAGAACATTGATAGGACAAGACCTATATATTTGAGGCAAATAATAAAGGATCAGGGAAAAGATTCCTAGAATGAAGATCACTGAGTTATCAGACAGCTGTTTATGTTAATAATAGGTGGGAAAGAGGGTTAGGAAGACACTAGTTAAGGAGATTTTTAAAAAGTGAAGTAAGTCAGAGAAAGAAGTATACCATAATATCACTTATATGTGGTTGCTATTTTTGTTTTTCAGTTGCTAAGACATATCCGACTTTTGCGACTCCATGCACTGTAGCATGTCAGGCTCCCTGTCTCTGGGAGTTTGCTCAAACTCAGGTCCATTGAGTTGGTGATGCCCTCCCACCATCTCATCCTCTGCTGTCCCCTTCTTCTCATGCCTTCAATCTTTCCCAGCATCAGGGTCTTTTCCAATGAGTCAGTTCTTTGCATCAGGTGGTAAAACTACTGGAGCTTCAGCTTCAGCTTCAGTCTTTCCAATGAATATTCAGGGTTGATTTCCTTTAGGATTGACTGGTTTGATCTCCTTGAATATTAATGAGCTTATTTACAAAACAGAAACAGACTTACAGACTAAGAGGATAAATTTATGGTTCTAAGAGGGAATGCTCTGATAGCTCTCCTTACTAGCAATTCGCTCTCTTCCCAGGGCCTCCCTGAGACACAGCAACATTGAAATTAGGGTAACTGATAACCCTAAAGCAGCCACTAATAAAGAAATATTTATTTATTTGCATGAAACAAAGAGTCACCCATCTCTTAGTTTAAATCAGAAATTACAAATGATTAAACTTTTGGGGAAGCCATGTTGAAAGCCAAGTTAGGTGAACAGTTAGGCCTCTTGTCCAATCAGCCAAGTTGTGAATGTAAGAAAAATTTATACATGGACATTAAAAGTGCTATTCCAGTGAACACACAGATGAAATGAAAGCAAATCAGCTTTGTTGTTGCAATGGAGAAAGTTTTAGTGGTCTGAATGGAACATCAGAGTAGCCACAACATTCCATTAAGCCAAAGCCTAAGCCAGAGCAGTGCTCTGACTCTTCAACTCTAGAAAGATGAGAGAGGCAAGGAAGCTGTCTCCATAACATAGAAATACAAGATAAAGCAGCAAATGCTCATGTAGAAGCTGCACCAAGTTATTCAGAAAGCCTAGCTAAAATAATTAAAATGAAGGCAGCTACACCAAGCAACAGATATTTAATGTAGACAAAACAGTCTTACATTGGATGCCATATACAACTTTCATAGCTTGAGAGGAGAAGTCAATGCTTGGCTTCAAAGTTTCAAAAATGGACTAGCTCTCTTGTAAGAGATTAACAAAACTGGCGACTTGGAGTTGAAGCCAATTTTCATATACATTCTGAAAATTCTAGGGTCCTTAAGAATTATGCTAAAGCTATTGTACTTATTCTCTATAAATGAAACAATGAAGTATATCTGTTTATAACATAGTTTACTGAATCTTTTAAATCCACTATTGAGACCTACTTGTCAGAGAAAAAGATTTCTTTCAAAATATTACTGCTTATTTACAATGTACCTGTTCACTCAAGTGCTCTGATGAAGGTAAACAATAAGATGAATATTGTTTTTCATGACTGCTAACACAATATCTGTTCTGCAGCTCATGGATCAAGGAGTAATGTAGATGTCTTATTATTTAAGAAATACATTTCATAAGTCTAGAGCTACCAAAGATAATGATTCCTCTATTGGAACTGGGAGGTCAACTGAAAATCTGGAGAAGATTCATCTTTTAGATGGCCATTAAAACCATTTGTGATTCATGGGATGATCTCAGAAAATCAAATAAATAGGAGTTTGGAAGAAATTTATTCTAACTCTTATGAATGACTTTGAGGGGTTCAAGTGTTCAGTGAAAGAAGTAACTGCAGCCATGGTGGCAATAATAAGAGAACTAAAATTAGAAATGGAGCCTGAAGATGTGACTGAACTGCTGTTATCTCCCAAAAAAACTTGAATGGATAGTTGCTTTTTATGAATGAGCAAATAGAATGGTTTCTTGAGATGGAATCAACTCTTGGTGAAAATGCTGTGAAGACTGTTGAAATAACAAAGGATTTTGAACATAATATTGGGGTAGTTGATAAAACAGTGGCAGTGTTTAAGAGGACTGACTCCAATCTTCAAAGTTCTACTGTGGGTAAAATATAATCAAACAATCTTGCATAATACAGAGAAATCAGTTATGAAAGAAAGAGTCAACTGATGCAGTAAACTTCATTTTTGTCTTATATTCAGAAATGTCAACAGTCATTCCAACCTTTAGAAACCACCACTCAGACCAGTCAACAGCCATGAACATTTAACCAAGATCTTCCACCAGCAAAAATATCACTACTCATTGAAGGCTTCAATGATAGTTATTTTTTAGTAATAAATTAATGAAAGTCGCTTCAGTCATGTCTGACTCTTTGTGACACTTTGACTGTAGTGTGCCAGGCTCTTCTTCTCATGGAATTCTCCAGGCAAGAATACTGGAGTGGACTGCCATTTCCTTCTCCAGGGGATCTTCCTGACCCAGGGATTGAGCCTTAGGTCTTTTGCATTGGCAGGCAGATTCTTTACCATCTGAGCCACTAGAGAAGTAATAAATTAAGTATATCTATTTTTAAGCATAATGCTATTGCATAGCTAATAAATTACAGTATAGTGTAAATATAACTTTTATATGCACTGGAAAACCAAAATAATTTGTGTGATTCACCTTCTTGCAATATTCACTCTATTGTGGTGGTCTGGAACCGAACCCACAATATCTCTGAGGTATGCTGTAAATCTCTTAGGTCCATGCTAGGTTCTAGTTACTCACTCAAAAGTTACATTTCACAAAAGTATGTACATATAAGAACAATTTTTGAAAGGGTCTTGCATTCCTTAATTGAAAAAGATATAGTGGATAATGGAAGACATACAGGAGACATTGTAGAAAGCAGATGTGTTTTTAAATCAACTCTGGCCAAAGCATACCACTGCTTAGGTGTCATTCTGTGGCAAATGATTCTCTCTTCAATTTTTTTCTCTCTCTCACTTCTGGAAATTTGAATTTCAATGAAATGTAGTCACTCACCTAGAGCCAGACATCCTGGAATGTGAAGTCAAGTGGGTCTTAGGAAGTATCACTATGAACAAAGATAGTAGAGGTGATGGAATTCCAGTTGAGCTATTTCAAATCCTGAAAATGATGCTGTGAAAGTGCTGCACTCAATATGCCAGCAAATTTGGGAAACTCAGCAGTGGCCACAGGACTGGAAAAGGTCAGTTTTCATTCCAATCTCAAAGAAAGGCAATGCCAAAGAATGCTCAGACTACCACACAGATGCACTCATCTCACACGCTAGTAAAGTAATGCTCAAAATTCTCCAAACCAGGCTTCAGCAATACGTGAACCATGAACTTCCAGATGTTCAAGCTGGTTTTAGAAAAGGCAGAGGAACCAAAGATCAAATTGCCAACATACACTGGCTCATCAAAAAATCAATAGAGTGCCAGAAAAACATCTATTTCTGCTTTATTACCTACATCAAAGTCTTTGACTGTGTGGATCACAATAAACTGTGGAAAATTCTGAAAGAGATGGGGATACCAGACCACCTGACCTGCTTCCTAAGAAATCTGTATGCAGGTTAGTAAGCAGCAATTAGAACTGGACATGGAACAACAGACTGGTTCCAAATAGGAAAAGGTGTACGTCAAGGCTGTATATTGTCACCCTACTTATTTAACTTATGTGCAGTGTACATCATGAGAAACACTGGGCTAGAGGAAGCACAAGCTGGAATCAAGATTGCCTGGAGAAATATCAATAACTTCAGATATGCAGATGACACCACCCTTATGGCAGAAAGTGAAGAGAAACTAAAGAGCCTCTTGATGAAAGTGAAAGAGGAGAGTGAAAAAGTTGGCTTAAAGCTCAACATTCAGAAAACGAAGATCATGGCATCGGGTCCGATCACTTCATGGGAAATAGATGGGGAAACAGTGGAAACAGTGTCAGACTTTATTTTGGGGGGTTCCAAAATCATTGCAGATGGTGGTTGTAGCCATGAAACTAAAAGACTCTTACTCCTTGGGAGGCAAGTTATGACCAACCTAGACAGCATATTAAAAAACAGAGACATTACTTTGCCAACAAAGGTCCATCTAGTCAAGGCTATGGTTTTTCCAGTGGTCATGTATGGATGTGACAGTTAGACTATAAAGAAAGCTGAGTGCCGAAGAATTGATACTTTTGAATTGTGGTGTTGGAGAAGACTCTTGAGAGTCCCTTGGATTGCAAGGAGATCCAACCAGTCCGTTCTAAAGGAGATCAGTCCTGGGTGTTCATTGGCAGGACTGATGTTGAAGCTAAAACTCCAATACTTTGTCCACCTGTTGTGAAGAGCTGACTTATTTGAAAAGACCCTGATGCTGGGAAGATTGAGGGCATGAGGAGAAGGGGACAACAGAGGATGAAATGGTTAGATGTCATCACGGACTCAATGGACATGAGTTTGGGTAAACTCCAAGAGTTGATAATGAATAAGGAGGCCTGGCATGCTGGGGTTCATGGAGTTGCAAAGAATCGGACACGACTGAGTGACTGAACTGAACTGTAATGTAGTAGAAAAAAAAAAAAAACTTCCAAAATCCAGGGTTCTTTTACAACAGTTTTAGTGGATCAATATTATGGAAGTTAGATTGTCAGGGATATTATTCTCAACTAGGATTCTTAGAATCCCCTACAGGAATGTTTGGAAATATGGGGGAATTTTGGAAGTAATCCATACTTTGAGTGGGCACTGACACTAGTGGATGGGGCCGAACATGCTGGATATTCTTTAAGGGTGAGGAAAATCTTCTTCTATAAAAACAGTTCCACCCACAATGTGAATAGTGTTCCTGTAGAGAAACAGTGGAGAATCTAAATCAGTAGGAGGAGTGGAGGGTGTTCCAAAAGAGACCCTACTGTCAGCACTATTGAACACATAATGATAAAGAACTTGCCTGCCAGTGAAAGAATACCTACACCAGTATTTGTGCCTGGAAAATTCCATGGGCAGAGGAGACTGGCGGACTACAGTCCAAAAGGTCGCCAAGAGTTAGACATGACTGAAGCCATGACTGAACTGACTTAGCACCCACCCATGAAAATGCAGCCTGCCAAGCTCCTCTGTTCATGGGATTATCCTGCCAAGAATACTGGAACAAGTTGGCATTGCCTCCTCTAGAGGACCTTCCCAACCCAGGGATGGAACACATGTCTCCTGTAGTTTCTGCATTGACAGGTGGATTCTTTATCACTGAGCCACCTAGGAAGCCCCCAGGGTTCAAACATAGTTGCACTGAACTTCAAAGCACCCAGCCTTTCTCCTGAAGTGGAAAGACATTAAAATACTGCTCCACTAATATCCAGTGCAATCAGCTTGGTTGTATGAACTTGCAATTACTATGTATGAATATAAAGACTCATCATAAACTTATTTTTCCTGGCTCTCAGATTTTATGGAAAAATTTGAGGACAAATAATATTACTATTTATAATAGTAAGGGTTCCCTGGTGGCTCAGATGGTAAAGAATCTGCCTTCAATGCAGGAGACCCTGGTTCGATCCCTGGGTAGGGAAGATCTCCTGGAGAAGGAAATGGCAACCCACTCCAGTATTCTTGCATGGAGAATTCTATGGACAGAGGAGCCTGGCAGGCTACAGTTCATGGAGTTGCAGAGTCAGACATGACTGATCAACTAACACATAACATACATATGTATAAAATATTATTATTTTATTCTTCTTTTAGAGGCTTAAGAAGACTAGTGTACTAAAAAGTGAAAGGCAAAGTTGATGAGATGGTGTGGTAGATTGATTGCATTGTTTTTGCCACCTCATGGACTATAACCCTCCAGGCTCTCTGTGCATGGAATTGTCCAGGCAAGAGCATTGAGTGGGCTGCCATTTCCTACTCCAGGGGATCTTCTCCACCCAGGGACTGAACTCATGTCTTCTGCATTGCAGGCAGATTCTTTACCATATGAGTTACAGCATTTACCCCTGATTACAGCGTTAGCCTCAATTAATGACCTCCTTGTAACCCACTGTTGACCCTGTAACTCACTAGTGTCTTGGTGAACTGACCCTGAACTGACTTTGTGACCTGCTTTAGCTAATAGAATGCTGCAAGGGTCATGGTATGCCTTCCTTATCTTTCTTATTTTATTTTAAGATTCTGCTACTTCTATAAGAATGGACCTGGTATAACTACAGTAGTCTCAGTCAAGACCATCTTGGATCACTCTATATGTGGTACATATACACAACGGAGCATTATTCAGCCATTAAAAAGAATACATATTAATCAGTTCTAATGAGGTGGATGAAACTGGAGCCTATTATACAGAGTGAAGTAAACCAGAAAGAAAAACACCAATACAGTATACTAACGCACATATATGGAATTTAGAAAGATGGTAACAATAACCCTGTATATGAGACAGCAAAAGAGACACTGATGTATAGAACAGTCTTTTGGACTCTGGGAGAGGGAGATGGTGGGATGATTGGAGAGAATGGCATTGAAATATGTATAATATCATATATGAAACGAGTCGCCAGTCCAGGTTGGATGCCTGATACCGGATGCCTGGGGCTGGTGCACAGGGATGACCCAGAGGGATGGTAGGGGGAGGGAGGAGGGAGGAGGGTTCAGGATGGGGAACACATGTATACCTGTGGCAGATTCATATTGATATATGGCAAAACCAATACAATATTGTAAAGTTAAATAAAATTTAAAAAAAAGAAAAATTACCCCAAACCAGACTAGGTCAGCAGATCCACCAACGCCTCTTCAGCTGTGTGTAGGTATAATATATGAGTGACCTTGTGTTGTGCTGTGCTTAGGCACTCAGTCATATCTGACTTTTTGAAACCCCGTGGACTATAGCCAATCAGGCTTCTCTTGTCCATGGAATTCTCCAGGCAAGAATACTGGAGTGAGTTGCCATGTCCTCCTCTTGGGGATCTTCCCAACCCAGGGATCAAACCTGGGTCTCCTGCATTGCAGGCAGATTCTTTACCTTCTGAGCTACCAGGAAAGCCTATGAGTGACTATAGAGGAAAGCAAAATAATTACCCAACTGATCCATAGATTCATAAACATTAAGAATACTTATTATTTTAAGTCATTGAGTTTTGGAGGTGCTTGATACATTGCTGACTGATACAGATGATTTTCTTGAGTTGATTCTTAAACTGTAGTGTTTATGTCTCATGAGAACCAACACTGCTCTAGCTTCTTAGAAACTGGAAACTCTGATTATATCAATAGAGCATGTTCTAAATATAAAGCCTGGCAAACTCATCCAGGGCATGAATGTATCAGCAATAGAGAAGCTCCTGCAGGCAGCTTCAAGGTCAGTAGACATCTGCTAAGGGTACTGTCTAGCAGGAAAAAGATGATACTTCCTGCCTGAAACATAAGGAAATAGATTGATTTGTTAAAACATATAAGTTACCACTTCTGGAGTGTGAAGGTTTCTTTTAGTCAAGCTCCTGGGATGTGAATCACTATAATTGGAAATTTAAAACAAATTTGTTGAAATTTTGGATCCTCAGAATGATAAAGCCTCTGGCTAACCAGTTATAAAAGCAAAGCTACCTTTCAGGGCAATTAATCACATCTGTCTGGAATACTTCAACTGAAACAAAAATGCTTGTCCAAATGACTTTTGGCATCCTTTCCCACCCATAAATCCATAATTTTAATCACAGGAATTGTTACCAAAGGAATTGTCTAGTCTATACAGCACATTATTACTCAGTATAAGTGCTTAACAATTTTATGTAAGTCAGCTCCAGTGTTTAAAATATTTTTCTGAATCCCTAGAGCTAATTATTGGGCAATCGGCATGCAATAAACCTTGAAGCAATCTTCAAAGAAAGAGAAGTCATAAGTGGGAGAATCTAAAGACTGGGAATTACAGTAATCAAATTATGTGATCAGGAGACATTAGTTGTTGCTGTGAGGTCTCTGGAAGATAAACATGGCTGAAAGCCACAACGAATGAAAGCTGACATCAACAAGTTTTGCTCTGTGTCCTACACAAACAGATTGGGTGGGAAGAGAAATCTTTCAAAATTAAATCAGTTCATCATTTCCAGACAACACTCTTATAGCTCCACTGCTGTCCAAATTAAGGAGGAAGTAGAAAAGGAAGCATTGAGACTCTAATAAATCATCTCATAACCACCAAAATGTCATCTTTCCTGATTTGGAATTAAGAAGGGTTGACTCAGCCACCCAGAAATGTCCCTATGAGTGCCCTGGAAAACAATACAAAAGACATGGAAAATCTTTTCAAAGAAGCTTGTAGACTTCAATTTTATTAGTATGTTCTATATAAATCATGAAATCTTACAAAAAATTATTCAGGTATTTGGTTCATGAAAATATATGAGGTTTACAAGTTTGTGTTTGTTATTACAAGATAAATCTTGCCATAGCAAATATTCTAACCATAAACACTGCTGTATAGTTGTCAAAATCCTAGGTGATGGGTCTCTTGTTTCAAGTACAGATACTGGATAAAATCAACTTCCTTTAAAATGAAAGAATGCAAACATGTCTCTCTAATTTCATTTCAATAAAATATTATTGTATAAATCATAGAAACATGGCCCAGCTCACTACTTAGCAGACACTATACTATAAATACTTTAAATTCTGTAATGTTTTTCAACCAGCTAACAATCTTGGATAATGCTTGCAAGTATTAACAAATCACAACTTTCAAAAATTTATAAATAGGCACATGACAAAATGGATATATCCTTAAAAACATAATGTTAAATAAAGGCAAAATGAAACCAACAATATAGCTCAGTTCCATTAAGGTGGGTTAAAACAGTACATCTCAGTTTAAAAAACGAAAACTTTTCCAATGGTTCATATGAAACATATGAATTTTACCCAATTTAAATAAATTTTATTCGAACATAAATCAGCCATCTTAAAGGGAATAATTTTTCAGGAAGATAATGACAATGGAAAGAAGAAATGAAGGGAAAAAAATTAAACATAAGAGGTATGCTTTGTAGGGATTTAAAAACTGCCTAAACACAATACCACTGATATGATACATGATATGAAAGTTAGAGATTTTATTCAGTTTCATTACACACTTCTAAGTCTCCAAAATTGTATTATATCACTTAGTATTTAATTTATATAATAAAGTGTATAATTTAATGTGTATTGATTACTTTTAATCATATACACATAACTTTCTCAAGTGATTTATTTTGGTCCATGTTTCTATTTCCTTTGAGATAAAAAAATGCAAATATTATTGTCCCTGACTTTTCTTCTACCTTTCCACTTGCCTTTCTTCTTTTGCCATCTTATCAAAAATACTTTTAATTTGACTCAGTTAAAAAGAATTAATTATGGGAGGGAGGGATAAATTGGGAGATTGGGATTAATATATACACACATTGCATGCTTGCATGCTAGGTCACTTCAGCGGTGTCCGACTTTTTGCAACCTGGTGGACTGTATCCCTCCAGGCTCCTCTGTTCATGGGATTCTCCAGGCAAGAATACTGGAGTGGGTTGCCATTTCCTACTCCAGGGGATCTTTCCAACTGTGGGATTGAACCCTCATCTCTTATGTCTCCTGCATCGGCACACAGGTTCTTTGCCATTAGCGCCACTTGGGAAGCTCATATACACATTACTATATTTAAATAGATAACTGCTGCTACTGCTGCTAAGTCGCTTCAGTCGTGTCCGACTCTGTGCGACCCCATAGACGGAAGCTCACCAGGCTCCCCTGTCCCTGGGATTCTCCAGGCAAGAACACTGGAGTGGGTTGCCATTTCCTTCTCCAATGCATGAAAGTGAAAAGTCAAAGTGAAGTCGCTCAGTCGTGCCCGACTCTTAGCGACCCCATGGACTGGAGCCTACCAGGCTCCTCCGTCCATGGGATTTTCCAGGCAAAAGTACTGGGGTGGGGTGCCATTGCCTTCCCTGAAATAGATAACTAGTAAGGACCTATTCTATAGAACAGAGAACTCTACTCAATACTCTGTAATGACCTATGTAAGAAAGAATCTAAAAAAGAATGGATAAATGTAGAGCTAATTCATCTTGCTGTACAGCAGAAACTAACACAATATTATAAATCAAATATATTTCAAATTTTTAAAAAAAAATGGATTAGTATAAACTATATATAGAACAATGAACATAAATCTGAATATTAATATATATATACCCACTCTGCAACAACAAATATGTTTGTTTTTTATGTTTATAAATACTCTCATAGTTGGAATGATGTGGATACTAATATTGCTAGGTTTATTTAAATATTTACTGCCACATCAAGTAATGTGCTGGAATGATAATGCCATGCCACTTGAGCTAGTAAAAGAACATGCCTGGTTTTAAGTCATATGGATTTTCTATTCTTACTCTACTTTTCTTACAATTGTTCCACATTTTAGTTTGCTTTGTATATTTGGCTCAATTTTTTTAATTTTCACAGATTTGTGTTTTTCTTGGAGTTTCCAGTTGTCTTTTCATTTCTTGAATAATGTATCTATCACAGTGATCAGCTTTTTGCCCAATAACTATTCTATTAAATTACAATTGTATTAGTAAGCATGATACAAGTATTTGACAAAACAGATTGTACATGCTTATGTCTACAAAAAATTCATTTTGAAAGCGAGACTACAAGCTCTCTGAGCATTATTTTATACCTTAATTAATAATCATTACATTAAGCATTCTTATCTTCTCCTGGTGCTGCTGCTAAGTCACTTCAGTCGTGTCCGACTCTGTGCGACCCCATAGACGGCAGCCCACCAGGCTCCCCATCCCTGGGATTCTCCAGGCAAGAACACTGGAGTGGGTTGCCATTTCCTTCTCTGTATCTTCTCCTATTCTACTGTCCACTGTAAATATTATAAAGCCCAAGGAAATATCAGGCTTTGTATTTCAGATAGAATAGGTGGATAGGTGGTAAAGAATCCTCCTGCAATGCAGGAGGAGAAAGCAATGGCACCCCACTCCAGTATTCTTGCCTGGAAAATCCCATGGACGGAGGAGCCTTGTAGGCTGCAGTCCATGGGGTCACTAGGAGTTGGACAAGACTGAGAGACTTCACTTTCACTTTTCACTTTCATGCATTGGAGAAGGAAATGACAACCCACTCCAGTGTTCTTGCCTGGAGAATCCCAGGGACCGGGGAGCCTGGTGGGTTGCCATCTATGGGGTTGCCCAGAGTTGGACACGACTGAAGTGACTTAGCAGCAGCAGCAGCAACAATGTAGGAGATGCAGGTTAGATCCCTGTTTTGGGAAGGTCCCCTAAAGAAGGAAATGGCAACCTTCTCCAGTGCTCTTGCCAGGGGATTGCCATGAGTAGGGAAACCTGGTGGTGTTACAGTCCATGGAGTCTCAAAAGAGTCAGACAATACTCAGCAACTAAACAAGAAGAAAATGTGAAGAAAAGCCACTCGCTGCTGGTGTCATTTTGGTTTTAAATCTAAATCCTCGCATTCCAAATACAGCAATGCAAAGAAGTTTAGGCTAAAACTTTTAACTTCTTCAGTGCTCAGTATAAACACTCCTGAAAGCCACTTTCTTTCATGGACAGATCAGATCTAAAAAATAGCACTTTCCTACCAAATTTTTCCATTGAAAGCTAATTTTTGAGAGAAATGAGAGAAAAGATTAGACAATAATAATGATAAGAAAAGAAGGTCAAACTTCATAAGCCAAACTACCAGCTAAGTCCAAACTACCAGCTAAGTACTTTGTTGGCAAAGTAATGTCTCTACTTTTACTATGCTGTCTAGGTTGGTCATAGTTTTTCTTCCAAGCTAACACAAAGTGAAAGTGAAGTCGCTCAGTAGTGTCCAAGTCTTTGCGACCCCATGGACTGTAGCCTACCAGGTTCCACAGTCCATGGGATTTTCCAGGCAAGAATACTGGAGTGGGTTGCCATTTCCTTCTCCAGGAGATCTTCCAGACCCAAGGATTCAACCCAGGTCTCCCGCATTGTATGCAGATGCTTTACTGTTTGAGCCACCAGAGAAGTCTCATTTAAAATACAAGTTAAATTTGCTACGTAGAACATGCTATGCTATGCTATGCTATGCTAAGTCGCTTCAGTCGTGTCCGACTCTGTGCGACCCCATAGACGGCAGCCCACCAGGCTTCCCCCGTCCCTGGGATTCTCCAGGCAAGAACACTGGAGGGGGTTGCCATTTCCTTCTCCAATGCATGAAAGTGAAAAGAGAAAGTGAAGTCTCTCAGTCGTGTCCGACTCTTAGCGACCCCATGGCTCCTCCGTCCGTGGGATTTTCCAGGCAAGAGTACTGGAGTGGGGTGCCATTGCCTTCTCCGGTAGAACATGCTGCACACATATTAATTAGATTTAGAAGGTTGACTTTGATTGATAATATAACCTAATCAGCATAATCATTTAGTCATTATTTGTATATATTGTGATGTCTTTTACTCATGAGGTAATAATTTTGTAATACAAATAGTTTGGAAAGTTACCAGCTTTGGTACAAATATTCTGAAAAAGTTTCAACTTCATCTCAGTAAGTCATCTTCAGAATAACAACACCTGGGTGACAATAAAAATTAGTAATTGCATTGTGTCAGAATGAGTTTTATAAACATCAACAAGCCAACTATAAGTATTTTACAATGATCAGTATGATTTAAAGTAGCACTGAGTTGTGCTTACCCAACAGCTGCTAGTTAACTGATTCTTTTCAGTCTCTAGATCTTGATTTTACTTTGCTACTTTGTGTATAAATAGGTATCTGTCTGTAGGACCTGGAATGTATCCTTAAAATTATTTGCAAGGAACCAAATTATGTGGCTTTAAGAGAAAGACGTTTTCAATTTCAAGTAGAAAATGGATTATGTATTAATCTATAAACTCTTACACTTCAGCCCTCAATTATGCTTTTGGTAACACTATACTATTATATTTTTTAAGCATAGGAATGAATCTATGTCTAGTCACTCCAGTCATTTTTCTTATATTTTCCCCATAGGATAAGATGAGGTAAGATGGATGAGATGCCACTTCTCCACAGAGGGATGCCAGCAAGATACAGACATTCCTGATGTAGGTCTTGGCATTAGCACTAGATTGGCATCAAACTCTTCAAAATTTCCTTAAATGACATTGATTAAGGTTTTAAGCCAACCTCCACTTTTGAATAGCTTTCTTTTGTAAAGATTCTGGATGAATTTTGAAATCAGTTTTGATTTGTAGGCCTTTTCAATTACAGAAAAAAAAAACTGCTTTTTTTTTTTTCCATTTTATTTTGGTCACACACATTCTTACTTTTCGAAGTTACCACCATCCTCAAACCTCGGGAGGTACTGTTAGATTGAGTAACAGTCAAATTCCAAAAGCAAAGCTCTTCAAAAAATAAAAATCGATTTTTCACAGCTATTCAGAAATGCATAATAATTTGGAGTCTGTCTACTGGGAGGTATCACTTTCTCAACCACAAGTTCCCTCTCTCCCTCCCTCCGTCCAGTCTCCTTGTGAGAAGAGTGTGTATCAGACTTAGGTGCATACACAACCACTGGGATTCACTCTGTAGAGCGGCACATGCTGTGAGCGCCCTCAGGCAAGTGTTCTCCATTCCTCTGGGATATATGCACTCTTTGCACTCTCCTCTGAACTGAAATTATGCTTGAAAGCTTGATAATTTGATAAATCTTTTAATTGTGAGCTGTAAATCGTCAAGTTCCTTTTTAGTTTGGTGCTAACAATATTAGCTTTCTCTGCAAAGAGCACACTGAAATGATTAGTTTAAAAGCATCCTGTTAAAAGGTTATGCATCCTCTCTCTCTCTCTCTTTTTGTACTATCTTCCAGAAGCAGCCAAATAATGCAGATATTTTACTCTTATTATATATGAGGTGAAGAAAGCTGAAAGTCTGTCACATGCCCGGAAAAGATCAAGTGTTCATTGCTTACCTTAGAAATTGGGTTTGTATTTTTGTACTGCCTTTAAGCTATTTCAGTCTGTATGACTAAGCATGCTCTCCCTTTTATTGCATACAGTAGGAATGCTGACACTAGAGAACTCACTCTTTTTTTCATGTTGTTGTAACAAAATCTTGTATTGGCCATGAGAGGAGATGGAGTCATCATCTTATTATGAAAGTTTTGAAATTAGAATAGAAATTCTCAACAGGGTGCCACCCAGGGTTTTGTGGTATCCTAACAACAGTAAGACAATTTTTCTGGTATTCATGTTACCAAAATAGGACCAAGATTTTTGTCCAGTTATTCAGGAAAGAAGCCAAGAGGCATTTAAAATTCTATGACTCCAAGGGGAGGCAAGAGTTATACCACTGGTAAAGGGAAAATTATGAAAAAACTGGAGACAATTTTAACCCCACAGAGTTGGATATAATGTAGAACATTAAACTTAATTGTAATTTAGTCAATTTTCCATATTTACATTTGAACTTTAATTCATAATAGAAACACAGAAATCTATCCTAGAAAGCCTCTTTATTTTTATAATACTATAATTTTCCTGAGGGCAAAATATTGCATGCTTAAGTATTTATTTCTTTGCATCCAACAATACTATCACCGACTTCCTGGATATGGTTTCCTTTTATATGGTTTTAAATCCCATCTAGTCTAGTCCACTTAATAGCTGTGGTACCTTGGCTTCCTCACTTCCTGGGATTTCTGTTTACTCTTCTTGAAATTAGGTAACTTGGTTTTACATAGAGGTTATTTTAATAATACATGAGAAAGCAAAATTTTTAGTAATGCCCCAAAATATTAGTTCTTTCTCAATTAAAAAGGAAGGTGTAACACAAAAATTAAGTGGGCACTTAAAATACCAAGTATATTGGTTTACAAACAGTATGAGTAACTTCACTTTGGTATCTGCTCGTCATTAGCAATCTTTTGAAAAATGTACATTGATGGCTCTCTAAACAGTAGATAATATTTAATTCATAGTATAGTGTTAGAGATTTTATGTATCTTATATTAAACTCCTTTGTATTCCTATTGCCAACAATGACAGATTCTCAGAGCTTTTTACCTGCATATTGCTGTAGTTTTGTCGTTTAGTGGCTAAATTGTGTCTGACTCTTTTGCGACCCCATGGACTGTAGCCCATCAGGCTCCTCTGTCCATGGGATTTTCCAGGCAAGAATACTGCAATGGGTTGCCATTTCCTTCTCTTGCCATAGCTTGGTCCTCTGCAATTCACATTTATATTACTATTATTAAAATTATAAAATGAATCAGTAATCTTGGAATTTTCTATTCAAATACGTTTAAAGGCTCGACATAGTCCATTGAATATACCTCTATGTTCTTCCCTTTTAGCGTCTGGCTCTAAAACTCATAACCTTTGTTTCATATATTCCTATACTCACATCTTATATTTCAGTCAAATTAAGCTGATTTCCCTTCTATAAATATGTTTTCAGTGTCTCTGTATCCTTTTGCTCAGGCCAAACTTTCTGTAGGAGTCACACCACCGCTGAAAACAACTTGCCTCCCGCTTCTCACCTGTTCTCAGAATTCTGCGTATCTCTCCTAATTCAGGTTAAATGGGATGTTCTTTAGAAAGATTCCCTTATGATCCTGAGGAAAAATGACTCCCTTTCATTCTCTAAATGTTCACGTCAGACCATGTATACACTCACACACACATATAAGTACATACACATGCACATAGACATGCACACACATGCATATTATGGTGGTGATGGTATTGTGTCTTAGTTTTAACTTCTCTCTCCACACACATTTACTCTCTAGATTATTAGCCTAATATGTAGTATTTTTGTTTCCATCATCTCTGTTACCTAGGGAATATCTAGGATAATGAAATGAATCTCTCAATCTTTCTTTTTTGGATGAGGTTACTGTGCCACAGTTGGAGAAGGAAATGGCAACACACTCCAGTATTCTTGCCTGGAGAATCCAAGGGACGGAGGAGCCTGGTGGGCTGCCATTTATGGGGTCACACAGAGTTGGAGACAACTGAAGCTGAAAATCCAGTACTTTGGCCACCTCATGCGAAGAGTTGACTCATTGGAAGAGACTCTGATGCTGGGAGGGATTAGGGGCAGGAGGAGAAGGGGACGACAGAGGAGGAGATGGCTGGATGACATCACCGACTCAATGGACGTGAGTCTGAGTGAACTCTGGGAGTTGGTGATGGACAAGGAGGCCTGGCGTGCTGCGATTCATGGGGTCGCAAAGAGTCGGACACGACTGAGCGAGTGAACTGAACTGAACTGAACTGAACTGAAGCAACTTTGCAACAGCAGTAGGACTGTGCCACAGCAATGAATATTTTCAAATGAGAAGAAACTAAAAAGTAGACAGAAGGAGTCATCTGGTAGTAGAGATGTCACATGAGGGACTTGAATACTGGTGCTAGGAGAGGGGAGAGGAAGAAGACAGAAAGAAGAGTTTCCGAGCAAAAACAGTAGGGGCACAAAGAATGCAAGCTTATATGTAAGTGATACTACTTCACTTTCGTGGCTAACGGTAACTGCAACTTTAGAGAAATAGTGATAAAAAAGCTGTATGGTCACTTTGAGAAAGAGGAAGAACACTGTGTTTCCAAGTGAAAAGGCTTGCCTTGTAGTCCTCTCTTCGCAAATGTTCTGGACTGCTCTGATTGCACACTTTCGCTCACAGAATTGTGACATCATTTCTCTCGAAAACATTCAGATCTTCCCCATGACCTCCTAAATCAATTGCAAATTCTGTAGTTTATTTTTAAGATCTTCTGTGATCTTTTGATCTTTTGCCACCTTTCAAAGTTCTTTTTTGCTGTGTGTGTGTGTGTGCGTTTGTTGCTCAGTCGTGTCCAACTCTTTGCCACCCCACAGACTATAGCCCATCAGGCTCCTCTGTCCACGATATTCTCCAGGCAAGAATACTGGAGTGGGTTGCCATTTCCTCCTCCAGGGGATCTTCCTGACCCAGGGATTGAACCCAGATCTCCCAAATTACGGGCAGATTCTTTACCATCTGAGTCACAGGGAATATTGAAGGCTTTGCTACACCAGATTGCTCCCATTTTGAACACATTGCCTGGGCTTTCTGGTGTCACCCTGTTCTCCCATGCTTTGCTCTGATTAGAATACACGTCAACTAACCAGTTCTCATTTCCTATGACATCCATATCTGCTTATGTATTGAACTGCTACCTATGCTTCAAAAAATTATTGAGAAATCCATTTTTTATGAGAATTTTCAAGATACCTAGCATTATTTTCATAAATGTATTTCTTCATTATGCACTCTAATTTCAATAATGTATAGAAATTATATTGTTTTCCATTTATATACTTCTTATGCTCTTTATTAGTCTACAAATTTCTGACATGGAGTATGCATTTTGAAATATTGCACATGAATGAGACAAAAATATTCCTGGAATTTACACATGAATGATAGGGGCTGGTTTAATGGGTAAAGTCAAAATAAAGTTAGCAAAGTGAAATGTTTTATTTTTATGTGATATACTAGAAAATGTAATTTTACATAAATTAAATTGAGAAGTTAGTATGGAGTATGGTAATCTGGCCTTTAAAACAAAAGCATCAGTTGGTGAATTTCACAGTTAACAAAGGTTGACAAATATCAGGAAACCAAAAGCATAAAGAGACATCTTAAGAGAGGCATCTTAATCTAACATTTTGTTATAAGAAAATAACCTATGAAAAGGACAGCTTTTAGGTTTTTGCCCAGGAATTTCAGTTGCTAATTAATCCTGGTTCCCAGAAAAACCCTTAAGGAGAGTGGGTAACTAAAATTCTTGATGGCAGTATATCTTGAGTTCTCTATCTAAGAGCCATTGCTAAATTCCTGCTCATTAAGACCTTAATTTTCCTACCCCTTAGCTCTCTATGATTTCTCTATCTAGTCTCAATTTGACCACTCTGTCCAATGAAGAAAATACATTTATCTGAAATCCACACTTCCCCCCCAAAATTATCATTCTTCACTTCTCCAAAAACACAAAAACAAAACCAGTCCAGGTTATTTTTAAGATTACATGAAAAGACAAAATTAAAATTCAAGAAAAAATTAGAGACATATAAAATACACATAAAATCTAATAGAAATAATAGTAATCATTTTAGGTGACATTTCTCTTTGAAAACTCTTGCTTGTCCAGTTAGGTCAGATTTCACGTTCAGTATCCCATTTTCAGTTTCAGCCTTCCTTTCAATTTATATTTTTTATTTGAGATATGTTCATTAACAGTCAATCTTGTATATGGTATGTGATTTGGTATAATAATATCAAAAATAATAGAATATTCTGCCATAATCTCTAGCCTTTAGCAGAGATTACTATAGCACACACACAATTTTATAAATTAGATATAGTAGTAAGGACAATTAAACATCATCAGTAAATTGTTAAGTCAATTTTCTTTCCAAGTCATTCAGTTCAAAAAATAAAAATATCTGTGTTTTAAGCAAAATTGTTTTAACCTTTAAATTCAATGGATAATGAATAGCATTCAAAATTTACATATTATTTAAAAGACATAACATACATAAGTTTGGAATGAATGCAATGGATGCAATATAATGCCGCTTACAATAGGGAAACAACAAAAAGTGAAATGAATGACCTTGTTTCAACTAATAGCTCATTGTACATATTGGGAGAAATTTCAGTCCTCTCTCATTTGAACTTTTCTACAATAGTTGATGAAACAAGAATAATTCAGCCCTTTCCATGAGCTGCTCAACAACAAAATTCTGTCAGTATTCTCTTTGCTGAAGTGCTATAATTAGAACTTGCTGGAAGCAAAATTACAGTGATAAATAATTTTCTCTACTAACAACACATGTGGGAATACAATGGAGATAAACACAATGAGAAAGAGAGACAGAGCATTCTTTCAGCCTAACATCTTTGATAAAAGCTGCACCAGAGACAGGCTATAAACTTAGTATGCAAGGGGTAACTCGTTCTCATGAACCCAGAACTCCCCAGTTTGTCAATGTCGAGAAAAAGAGAGTCCTCGGCATTCTTCAGAAATCACTGACAGTGCCATGTAAAATGCTCTTCCATAGGTTATTATGGGTCAGTCTAAGAATCTCTTTATTCTCTTTTTCTGTCACTGCAATTTTCTGTACAAGTTTTTAGTTTTCCTTCTTGGCACATCATGATTAAACAAACATTGGAATTGCCAAATAAACACAGGTGGATTCGCTGTGCAAACATGACCTACAAATGACATGGAAGATGTGCTCCATAGAAAGTGCTTTTCTATAGAATAATAGACAAAGGTTGAATTGACAGTTTTAGAAAATGTTTCTTTTGCCAAAATTTCCCAGAGCAATCATATTATGGAAATTGAAGCTTTTTTTTTTCCCAGAAAAGGAGTGTGATGCCTGCTCACTTAGGATGCCCTCTCCTCAAGAAGATCCTTTAATCTCTACTGGATCTATCCAGTGCTTCATCTCTTCCTCACTCTGTTCTCTAACATAGTGAGGTGTCCAGAAAGCCCTTCTAGCCTAAAACATCATCCAGCTCAGCTCTCTCTGGGAAAATTGGTAGAGCTGAAAGTTTGGGGTTCAAGGTGGGTATAACTTCTTGAAGAATTGGAGACTGAACAGAAAAATAAATAAATTACCAAATATGTTGTTTTAGAAACACAGATCATCTTTTAAATCTCTAGGCTGGTTGAGAAAGCTTCTCCTGCAGATGTAAGCATTAGCCTTACATGGAAATAGTTCTGTTCAGTAAGGGCTATCTGTGCATGTTGATGGGGTGAAGCCCAGATAGGCTTATAATATCCTCCCTATTTGTTTTGAAGGGCCATTGTGTGGAGCAGGTGGGATAGAAAAAAGCAGAGAATGGGGTAATATGATATAACCTGTATTACTGGACTTGTGGCTCAATTGGTAAAGAATCCTCCTGCAATGCTGGAGACCTGGGTTTGATCCCTGGGTTGGGAAGATCCCCTGGAGAAGGGAAAGGCTACCCACTCTAATACGCTGGCCTGGAGAAGTCCATGGACTGTATAGTTCATGGGGTCACAAAGAGTCATACACAACTGAGTGACTTTTACTTTCACTTCATGGAAATTTTATATGAAACTAAAAGAACACAGTATTTTGTGACCTCCTTTATATAAGAGAGTCTTCCACATATCTTCCCCAAGAAGTTGACTCTACTAGCTTTTAATGCTCTTTTCCATGAACCATACACTTAAAGTTAGGTAGAGTCCTGTGATTTCTGAGATCCACTTCCTCCAACAGTTTCCCATTAGTAGTCTAGTTATTTCCACAGAACCTTTTCTCTCAATGCATTTTCTCCCTGTGAGTAGATATTATAATTCCAAAACAAACAAAAACAAATCTATTTGTTGCAAATTACTTTCAGCTATGTACTTTGGACAAATAGTCTCTGGAAGTTTGAATAAGTGAGGGCATTATGGTTTTTCTTCCACAATCTGGCCACCAGGTAGTCATTGGCAATGAAGAAGTGTCGGATTAAATACTTCTCAGAATCTAAGGGCATATGGGTATATAAAGCAATTCAATCTCTTTCTGTAGCATGGGGTAGGTCCACTATCTTCCCTCCAGTGCTCCAAGATGAATGATGCCTCTCTGTTTTGAGGGTTGAGACAGCACATATTGTCATTTGGTTAGGCTACAGAAGCAGCCAAGGGCCAATGGTTCGCATTAACAAAAGGATCTAGATTTTGACCCTCGCATGAAAAATGAAGGCCTTTCACATAGGAATAAGGCTATGTCATCTCTGTAAATTGTTGTTCAGTCACTAAGTCGTGTCTGACTCTTGGTAACCCCATGGACTGCAGCATGAGGCTCCTCTGTTCTCTACTATCTCCTGGAGTTTGCTCAATTTCATGTTCACTGAGTGGGTGATGGTAGCTAACCATATCATCATCTGCTGTCTCCCTCTCCTATTGCCTTCAGTCTTTCCCAGCGTTAGGGTCTTTTCCAATGAGTCAGTTCTTCACAGAAGGGTTCCCAGAATATTGGGAGCTTCAGCTTCAGCAACAGTCCTGCCAATGGGTATTCAGGATTGACTATTAACTGGCTTGTACTCCTTGCTGTCTAAGGTACTCTCAAGAGTCTTCTCCTGAACCACTAATTGAAAGCAATTCTTCAGTACTCAGCCTTCTTTATAAATCTCACATCCATATATGACTGCTGGAAAAACTATAGTTTTAACTATATGGACCTTTGATGGCAAAGTGATGTGTCTGCTTTTTAATATGCTGTTTAATTTTGTCACAGCTTTCTTGTCAAGGTGCAAGCTTCTTTTAATTTATACAGGAACTCACTCACTTTATCCATGATCCAATGAATGTTGGCAATGTAATCTCTGATTCCTCTGCCTCTTCAAAACCCAGCTGTACATCTGGAATTTCTTGGTTCATGTACTACTGAAGCCTAGCTTGAAGGATTTTGAGCATAATTTTGCTGGCATTTGAAATGAGCACAATTGTACAGTAGTTTGAATATTCTTTGGCATTGCCTTCCATTGAGATTGGAATGAAAATTGACTTTTTCCAGTCCAGTGACCATTACTGAGTTTTCCAAATTTGCTAATGTATTACATGCAACACTTTAACAGCATTATCTTTTAGGATTTTAAATAACCCTTCTGGAATTCCATCACCTCCAGTAGTTTTGTTCATACTAATGCTTCCTAAGGTGCACTTGAGTTAACATTCCAAGATGTCTGGTTCTAGGTGAGTGATCATACCATTGTGGTTACCTGGGTCATTAAGACCTTTTTGTATAGCTCCTCTGTGTATTCTTGCCACCTCTTCTAAATCTCTTCTGCTTCTGTTAGGTCCTTACTGTTTCTGTCCTTTATCATGCCAAACTTGGCATGTAATTTTTCCTTGATATGTCCAGTTTTCCTGAAGAGGTCTCTAGTGTTCACCATTTTATTGTTGCCCTCTATTTCTTTGCATTGTCCATCTAAGAAGGCCTTCTTTTCTCCCCTTGCTCTTCTCTGGAACTCTGCATTCAGTTGAGTATATCTTTCCCATTGTCCTCTGCCTTTCATTTCTCTTCTTTCCTCAGCTATCTGTAAAGCCTCCTCAGACAACCACCTCTGCCTTCTTGCACTTCATTTTCTTTGGGATGGTTTTGGTCACCATCTCTTGTACAATGTTATGAACCTCCACCCATAATCCTTCAGGCATTCTCTCTACCAGATCTAATCTCTTGAATCTATGTGTCATTTCCATTATAAGCATAAGGGATTTGATTTAGATCATACCTGAATGGCCTAGTGGTTTTCCCTACTTTGTTCAATTTAACTAAATTTTGCAATAAGGAGCTCATGATTTGAACCACAGTCAGCTCCAGGTCTTGTTTTTGCTGACTGTTTAGAGCTGCTCCATCTTTGGCTACAAAGGTCATAATCATTCTGATTTTGGTATTGATCATCTAGGGATGTCCATGTTTAGAACTGTCTCTTGGGTTGTTGGAAAAGTGTGTTTTCTATAAACAGTGTGTTTTCTTGACAAAACTGTTAGCCTTTGCCTCATTTTGTAGTCAAGCCCAAACTTGCTTGTTATTCTGGGTATCTCTCAGCTTCCTACTCTTGCATTCCAATCTCCTACGATGAAAAGGATATCTCTTTTTGGTGTTGTTTCTAGCACTTGTTGTAGGTCTTCATAGAACCAGTCAACTTCAGCTTCTTCAGCATCAGTGGTTGACACATAGACTTGGATTACTGTGATTTTTAATAGCTTGGCTTGGAAACAAACTGAGGTCATTTTGTCATTTTGCCTTTTCTTACTCTCCATGGCATTCCTCAGGGAAGAATACTGCAGTGGGTTGCCACTTCCATCTCCAGTGGACCCCATTTTGTCAAAACTCTTCACTATGGCTCTTCTGGCTTGGGTTCCCCTGCATGGCATGTTCATAACTTCATTGAATTATGCAAGCCCCTTTGCCATGACAAGCCTGTGATGCATGAAGGGAATCTCCCTAAATACTTGTCTCGAGTATTATCACATTCACCAGTGGACAATTATTTCTACTATCCCTTGGAGCCACCAACATTGAATTGATATACTTGGACTTTATGAAAGTTCTATTCTGAATCTTTTCATTTTCTCAGTGATGTAAGAAGCAAGGTCATCCACTGAAAGTGAAGGTGACTAAGAAGTATTTGAGGGTTAGGAAATAAGAGGAGTATGAAGTCTTTAAGGAGATAGAAGAATGGGAGGATTGGAAAGTGTAGTTTTATTAGTTAACAGTATCAGGAGCCCATTTACAGTTCCTGGTCATGGTTTCAAGGTTGATCACCTTTGTGACACAATTTTCTCATGAAAATTCAACTGTTTGCAGATGTGGAGTAGGTAAAGAATTGGATATAAGTGGAGTTAGGATTGCACCTCATGGTTTATGCTTAAGTATTTTCAAAGAAAATACAGCACGAAATTTAAAAAAGTTTGTGTTGCAAACTGTGTACTTCCACCACCAAGTCTTGTTAGGTTCATTGTTACTTATCCAAATTAGTAGTCTGAGAGATTCTAAATAGAACATGTCTTCATGGCCAGCTTGTCTAAACTGCTGCTGCTGCTGCTAAGTCGCTTCAGTCTAAACTAGGTTCTTGTTATTCCCACTCTCTTCCTTATCCAACAAAACACTTATTACAATTAAAAACTAATCTATTTTTTGATTCACTTTGTCACTCTCCTTCTTTGAAATTTTATGCCCCAAACATCAGGGAACATGTATTAGTTCTTGTTCAACAATCTATTCTCAGTGCCTAACACAATGTCAACAAAAGTCTGTCTGCTCAGAGCTATGGCTTTCCCAGTAGTCACATATAGACATGAGAGTTGGACTATAAGGAAAATTGAGCACCAAAGAATTGATGCTTTTGAACTGTGTTGTTGGAGAAGACTCTTGAGAATCCCTTGGACTGCAAGAAGATCCAATCAGTACTGGATATTCATTGGTAGAACTGATGCTGCAGCTGAAACTCCAACACTGTGGCCACCTGATGCGAAGAACTAACTCATCTGAAAAGACCCTGATGCTGAGAAAGATTGAAGGCAGGAGAAGAAGGGGATGACAGGGGATGAGATGGTTGGATGGCATCACTGACTCGATGGACATAAGTTTGAGTAAGCTCTGGGAGTTGGTGAAGGATAGGGAGGCCTGGCGTGCTGCAGTCCATGGGGTCGCAAAGAGTTGGATACGACTAAGTGACTGAATGAACACAATGTCCGGAACAACATAGTAAATAATCAATACATACTTATGGACTGAGTAAGTAAATGAAGGAATAACATTAGGAAATAAATTAAGGAAAGAAGGAAAAAATCTGGCTGTGGTTTGCATTATATGATTTATTGATTTTTTGTTTTTTGTTTTGTTTTTGAGCCAAGAAACTCTGTTTTACTACCTTTTCTTGCAACACAATTATACATAGGTTATTGACCTGGGAAGCAAAAAGAACTGGAGCCAGTTTTATCTTCCTATACTTCTCCTTCCTATTTCTACAAAACAATTCCCAAAGGATATTACACAGTCAATCACCCATTCATTTGAGATGAAACAATTATCTAAATTATGAAGAATCATGGACTACAAACTTTTCAGAAACACTAACATATGAATTCACTTTCATTCGAACTTTGAATTTTGATTTAACATAAGCTGACTTTACAACTCTGTCCTGCTTCAGCCCCACCCACAGTAGGTTAGGCAATCATTCTTAGTTATTATCCTTGGCAAGGCTTCAAATACAATGCCTGGGTTAAAACTTTCTAACACCATATACAAAAATAAACTCAAAATGGATTAAAGATCTAAACATAAGACCAGAAACTATAAAACTCCTAGAGGAGAAGATAGGTAAAACACTCTCCGACATAAATCACAGCAGGATCCTCTATGACCCACTTCCCAGAATATTAAAAATAAAAGCAAAAATAAACAAATGGGACCTAATTAAACTTAGAAGCTTTTGCACAACAAAGGAAACTCTAAGCAAGGTGAAAATACAGCCTTCAGAATAGGAGAAAATAATAGCAAATGAAGCAACTGAAAAACAACTAATCTCAAAAATATACAAGCAACTCCTACAGCTCAATTCCAGAAAAATAAACGACCCAATCAAAAAATGGGCCAAAGAACTAAATAGACATTTCTCCAAAGAGGATGTACAGATGGCTTACAAACACATGAAAAGATGCTCAACATCACTCATTATCAGAGAAATGCAAATCAAAACCACTATGAGGTACCATTTCACGCCAGTCAGAATGGCTGCGATCCAAAAGTCTACAACCAATAAATGCTGGAGAGGGTGTGGAGAAAAGGGAACCCTCTTACACTGTTGGTGGGAATGCAAACTAGTACAGCCACTATGGAGAACCGTGTGAAGATTCCTTAAAAAAATCCCACTGCTGGGCATACACACTGAGGAAAGCAGAATTGAAAGAGACACATGTACCCCAATGTTCATTGCAGCATTGTTTATAAAAGCCAGGACATGGAAGCAACCTAGATGTCCATCAGCAGATGAATGGATAAGAAAGCAGTGGTACATATACACAATGGAGTATTACTCAGCCTTTAAAAAGAATGCATTTGAATCCATTCTAATGAGATGGATGAAACTGGAGCCTATTATACAGAGCAAAGTACGTCAGAAAGAAAAACACCAATACAGTATATTAACGCATATATATGGAATTTAGAAAAATGGTAATGATGACCCTATATACGAGACAGCAAAAGAGACATGGATGTAAAGAACAGACTGTTGTACTCTGTGGGAGAGGGAGAGGGTGGGATGATTTGGGAGAATGGCATTGGAACATTTATAATATCATATATGAAATGAATCACCAGTCCAAGTTTGATGTATGCTACTGGTTGCTTGGGGCTGGTGCACTGAGACTACCCAGAGGGATGGTACAGGGCGGGAAGAGGGAGGGGGTTTCAGGATGGGGAACACATGTATACCTGTGGTGGATTCATGTTGATGTATGGCAAAACCAATACAATATTGTAAAGTAATTAACCTCCAATTAAAATAAATAAATTTATATTTAAACAAACAAACAAATAAAAAACAACTTCAGGTGACTCCACATTGGCTGCTTCACTGGACGAATAACACTTAGTGTCTTTGGAACTTCTTTTTGTACATCCTTATTTTCATTAACAGTTATTTTTATCTCCTATTCTCATTTCTTCCCCATATGGTCTACAGTTTTCCATTTCTTTTTCTTGTCTTCCTGTGAACCTACACTTCTTTGCAGATCTCTCTGTCATATTCTCTTTTTTTTAATAATTTACTTTTTAATTGAAGGAAAATTGCTTTACAGAATTCTGTTGACTTCTGCATACACTTTTCACCTTTGCAGATATCAAGATCTTAGTCCTAGTCTTAGTGTTCTTCCAATAGTCTTCACCCAAGCCCAATAATAGTCTGCAAGAAGCCCTGCATTCTTATAAATTTTGCATCAACAAAACTCATCTTTTTAAATATACAGATTATTTTCATTTAGGTATAGGGTAAAGCAAGACATGAGGCATAAAGAACTAGCCAGGGCCATTGGCAACAGTCAAGCCATGAATTAAGACACAAAGACATATACAACCAGTTCACTTTTTTTTATTTAAACTAACTATCTTCATTAGGATAGAAAATCTCTTCTAGTAATCTTTATTAATATAGGAATCTGGACCTTTTGCTTTATCAATGAAGCCTAACTTAAATATATATATATATGATATTCTTCAGCTCAGTTCACTCAGATGTATTTTATCCTTAGCGACCCCATGGACTACAGCCCAGCAGGTTTCCCTGTCCATCACCAACACCCTGAGCTTGCTCAAACTCATGTCCATCGAGTCAGTGATGCCATCCAACCATCTCATCCCCTGTCATCCCCTTCTTCTCCTGCCTTCAATCTTTCCCAGCATCAGGGTCTTTTCAAATGAGTTAGTTCTTTGCATCAGGTGGCCAAAGTATTGGAGTTTCAGCTGCAGCATCAGTCCTTCCAGTGAATATTCAGGACTGATTTCCTTTAGGATGGACTGGTTATATCTTCTTGTTGTCCAAGGGACTCTCGAGAGTCTTCTCCAACACCACAGTTCAAAAGCGTCAATTCTTTGGTGCTCAACTTTCTTTATAGTCCAACTCTCACATCCACACATGACTACTGGAAAAAACCATAGTTTTGACTAAATGAACCTTTGTTGGCAAAGTAATATCTGTGCTTTTTAATATGGTGTACAGGTTGGTCATAGCTCTTCTTCCAAGGAGCAAGTGTCTTTTAATTTCATGGCTACAGTCACCATGTGCAGTGATTTTGGAACCCAAAAATTAGTCTCTCACTGTTTCCATTGTTTCTGAATCTATTTGCCATGAAATGACAGGACCAGATGCCATGATCTTAGTTTTCTCAATATTGAGTTTTAAAGCATACATTTTCACTCTGCTCTTTCACTTTCATCAAGAGGTTTTCCAGTTCTTCTTTGCTTTCTGTCATAAAGGTGGTGTCATCAGCATATCTGAGGTTATTGATATTTCTCCTGGCAATCTTGATTCCAGCTTGTGCTTCATTCATCCTGGCATTATATATGATGTACTCTGCATATAAGTTAAATAAGCATGGTGACAATATCCAGGCTTGACCTACTCCTTTCCCAATTTGGAACCAGTCTGTTGTTTCATATCTTCTTCTAACTGTTGCTTCTTGACCTACATACATATTTCTCAGGAGGCAAGTAAGGTTTTCTGGTATTCTTATCTCTTGAAGAATTTTCCACATTTTATTGTGTGTTGGGAGCCGGTTTGAATTAGTGCTCCGCCTGTGGCAAAGGTCATGAGGAAGGAGGCTTGACATACACAAAGGTGGGGTCTAGCCTCAGGAGCCCCTTGGAGGTTCTCGAGCATCTACCCCCAAAAACCAGAGCCTGCCTGCTTTACTACTTGTGCTCTCACCTACACCTCTGACTTTACGGGGGGCTGTCCCCCACTACCTCTCTCTGAAAAAAGAGTTAACTTAAAGCTTCAGTTAATAAAAATTCCTGGGTGTGACAGGAGTGTTTTAACCTACAAACTCCTGAAGGTTCTTTAGCCCACCTGACAGGCTTGTCCAGCCACATGTGATTACTCACAGCCTCCCAACAGTGGGAGGCACGAGATGCTCTTAACCTTCTAAAAACAGGTTCTTTAGAGAAGTTAGAAAACTATTAGCATAAGTATAATGGGCTGATTAGAAATTATATTGGTGAAGGGTTTTTCATTTGTTGAGCCAATGATTGCTGCTAAGTCTGCATTTCCCCTGCCCTTATACACATTAATGAATATATAGAAAAGATAAGTATTAACCTTTGATATTAATCACATTAGACTTTAGGCTAAGTAAATTTTTTCCCTGACTAAAACCCACTACACCCTCACCCTATAGGAATGTAAACTTATCTAGTGGAGACTGTTTTAAGAATAATCACCCTGGAGAAATAAGTGACTGACCGCTATCACAAGGAGAAGGTCATAAATTGTCAACAGGCCCCCTGGCCAGAAGATGATGTAACACCCCTAAGACCTCTGTATGCTGCTGCTGCTAAGTCGCTTCAGTCGTGTCCGACTCTGTGCGACCCCATAGACGGCAGCCCACCAGGCTTCCTGTCCCTGGGATTCTCCAGGCAAGAACACTGGAGTGGGTTGCCATTTCCTTCTCCAATGCATGAAAGTGAAAAGTGAAAGGGAAGTCACTGAGTCGTGTCCAACTCTTCGCGACCCCATTGACTGCAGCCCACCAGGCTCCTCCATCCATGGGATTTTCTGGGCAAAAGTACTGGAGTGGGGTGCCATTAAGACCTCTGTATACATTTGATAAAAGTCAGGGCTGCTGACCCCACGTGACTTTAGTATAACATCTCAGTGTATAAAAGTAGACCATGGAAAATAAAGAATTGGGATCAGTTCCTGGAAAGACTGGTCTCCCCATGTCGCTCTCTCTCTCAAATTCTGGCTGAGTCCCCATCTGGGGTGCGGGACCCACCATGTTTACTAATTATGCCTGGGCTTCTAAGATCGGACCGGGGAGGCCTCAGTGTCTCCTCTCCTTCGGGAGAACGGAAAGACGCCTGCGGCCTACGTAAGTGGTGCAAACTTCTTGTCTTGAAGTTTGATTGGTCCCCCGCATAAACCAAGCTACTCAGCCTCTTTTCTCCACTGAAATTTCCTACTGAGCTATCCTCATTCTATTATTCTTCATATCTCTAATTATAACTATTGTATCCTGATCCTCACCGACGCCGTCTACACCTTGAATTCCCTGGATCAGCTGGGGCTAGTCCCCAGCAATTGTGATCCACACAGTCAAAGGCTTTGGAATAGTCAATAAAGCAGAAGTAGGCAATGGCACCTCACTCCAGTACTCTTCCCTGGAAAATCCCATGGACAGAGGAGCCTGGTAGGCTGCAGTCCATGGGGTCACTAAGAGTCTGACACGACTGAGTGACTTCACTTTCACTTTTCACTTTCATGCATTGGAGAAGGAAGTGGAAACCCACTCCAGTGTTTTTCCTGGAGAATCCCAAGGATAGCAGAGCTTGGTGGGCTGCTGTCTATGAGGTACACAGAGTCGAACACGACTGAAGAGACTTAGCAGCAGCAGCAGATGTTCTTCTGGAACTCTCTTGCTTTTCTGATGATCCAACAGATGTTGGCAATTTGATCTCTGGTTCCTCTGGCTTTTCTAAATCAAGCTTGAACATCTGGAAGTTCACCGTTCACATACTGTTGAAGCCTGGCTTCAGGAATTTTGTGCATTAAGTTGCTAGCGAGTGAGATGAGTGCAGTTGTGTGGCAGTTTGAACATTTTTTGGTATTGTCATTCTTTTGGATTGGAATGAAAACTGATCTTTTCCAGTACTGTGGACACTGCTGAGCTTTGCAAATTTGCCTGTGTATGGAGTGCAGGACTTTAACAGTATCTTTTAGGATTTGAAATAGCTCAACTGGAATTCCATCACCTCCACTAGCTTTGTTAGTAGTGATGCTTCCTAAGGCCCGTTTGACTTCAGACTGCAAGATATCTGGTTCTAAGTGAATGATCACACCATAGGAAGACTCTTGAGGGTCCCTTGGACTGCAAGGAGATCCAACCGGTCCATTCTGAAGGAGATCAGTCCTGGGATTTCTTTGCAAGGAATGATGCTAAAGCTGAAACTCCAGTACTTTGGCCACCTCATGCAAAGAATTGACTCCTTGGAAAAGACTCTGATGCTGGGAGGGATTGGGGGCAGGAGGAGAAGGGGACGACAGAGGATGAGATGGCTGGATGGCCATCTGACTGACTCGATGGACGTGAGTCTGAGTGAACTCTGGGAGTTGGTGATGGACAGGGAGGCCTGGTGCGCTGCGATTCATGGGGTCACAAAGAGTCGGACACGACTGAGTGACTGAACTGACTAAAGATCTTTTTTGTATAGTTTTTTCTGTGTATTCTTGCCACCTCTTCTTAATATCATCTGCTTCTGTCAGGCCCACACTGTTTCTGTCCTTTATTGTGCCCAGCTTCAAGTGAAATAGTCCCTTAGTTTCTCTAACTTTCTTTAAGTGATTTCTAGTCTTTCCCATTCTATTGTATTCCTCTATTTCTCTGCATTGATCACTGAGCAAGTCTTTCTTATCTCTCCTTGCTATTCTTTAGAACTCTGCATTCAGATGGGTATATCTTTCCCTTTCTCCTTTGCCTTTAGCTTCTCTTCTTTTCTCAGCTATTTGTAAGGCCTCCTCAGACAACCTTTTTACCTTTTGCATATTTGTAAGGCCTCCTCAGACAACCTTTTTACCTTTTGCATGTCTTTTGCTTGGGAATGGTCTTGATTTCTGCTTCCTGTACAATGTCACGAACCTCCATCCACAGTTCTTCAGGCACTCTGTCCATCAAATTTAATCCCTTGAATCTATTTGGCACATCCACTCTATAATTGTAAGGGATTTGATATTCTTATCAGGTATAAAAATGACACTTTTACTGACAAATTTATTAGAATTTTATTTATTAAAAATATTAAGAAAATTCTGTTCTCTTCTTCTTATTTATTTCCTATTAGATGTATTTTCCAAAGAGCTTTGGGGAAATTTCCTGCCTTACTAAACAAAAATGCCAATGAAAATGCTGTTAATGAACTTCTGGGACACTGAGCATCATTATCATTAGCATTAGTACTATCTTGATGATGTAGAAGGTTGCAGATATAGGCTAGGTAATTGAATGTGTTGGAGTTTATCTAAGTTGTTTCATTTGAAAGCACAGTATGATGTGAGCTAAATTTCTACTTTCTTCCATGGGCCACAGGAAAACTTTTTTCCAAAAGTCTAGTCAGTAAAGGCTTACTCACTTGTTTTTTTCCTCGAATAAGTGAAGTCTGAAGTACACTTTGGCTCTGTTAAGTATCATGATCTATGCAAGAGAAATTTAAAACCGAACTCATCCAGATAATTGTCGCAAATCTCTAGTTCCCTTTAGTACGTGGACACAGTTTAGAAAATATTTTGGAATGGATTATATGTTTTATTTTAAAGTAGTTGATTCCCAAGATGAATTAAATAAAAGTGATTTGTCATCACTATTGATTCATGGTAAGTAGTTATCCTGGGAGCTTGGCATTACATGCTAAACTTTAAAACTTTACAAGTCCTAAGATTTCTACATTTAGGAGTTTACCTACGTGTATACTGGTGGCGGATCCATCTCGATGTATAGTAAAAGCAATACAATATTGTAAAGTTAAGCAAAATAAAAATTAAAATTAAAAAAAAAAAAGAAATAGAGTAGTTTGGGAAGTTTTTAGCACCAGATGGAGTTTCAGTAATAGTAATGACTTGATCAAAGACTTCAAGGAGATTAATAACATACAGGAGAAGAGCTTACCTGTGCCACACCTTCAAAGGAATATCTTAAAAATATATTCCAGTAATTTTGAATATGTGAAATCAGCTGTGTTTTGCCTTTTAACTCTAAAAATTTTTTAAATAATTATAGTTAGAAAAATACAAATTAATTTGCAAAAACTTGTCTTTCTTAACTTTTGATTCTGGGAAAGTTCCAATGAAATGCAACATACATGTTTCTGAGTCATTTTTGACTTATTAAATCATGGTTGTTGTTCAGTTGCTCATTCGTGTCCAATTCTTTGTGAATTCCGTGGACTGCAGCACACCAGGCTTTCTTGTCCTTCACCATCTCCTGGAGCTTGCTGAAATGCATGTCCATTGAGCCAGTGATGCCATCCAACCATCTCATACTCTGCCATCCCCGTCTCCTTCTGCCTTCAATCTTTCACACCATCAGGGTCTTTTCCAGTGAGTCAGCTCTTCAAATCAGGTGGCCAAAGTATTGCAGCTTCAGCCTATGCATCAGTCCTTTTAATGGATATTCAGGGTTGATTTTTCTTTAGGATTGACTGGTTTGACCTCCTTGCTGTTCAAGGGACTCTCAAGAGTCTTCTACAGCACCACAGTTTGAAGGCATCAATTTTTCAATGTGTAGCTTGTTTTATTGTCCAGGTCTCACAACCATACATGACTACTGGAAAAAAAAAAAAACAAAGCATAGCTTTGACTATATGAATCTTTGTAGGCAAAGTAATGTCTCTGCTTTTTAATACATTGTCTAGGTTTATATCATGGTAGAAGCTGGAATGAAGTTTTGAATTGTACTTTTCTTTATATATATATATATATATATATATATATATTTAAAACATAATTTCTAAAGGAATCAAATATACACTGAACTTCTTGTGGAGCTCAGACTGAACCCAAACTACATAGTCTGGAGAATAAAAGAGGGCCTTACAATCTGTCCCTTCCTAGTAAGTAGGGTATAACAATTGAAGATATTTTTATTGCTTAATGATCTATTTGATTTCAGAAAAGGAAAAGAGTGACACCGACTTCCTTATAATCATCTTCACAAGTTTTAAGTGTCAGAGAACTAAATCCAAACTTTGAAATACCAGAGAAATAGCATTTCTGAGAAGATAGTAGAGTTAGAAGCACTAGGAATCAACCTTCTTCTCCTACAATAATTACAAAGGGTCAATCTGCTTGATAAAACTAGTGCAGAACTCGAGTCTATTGAAGGCTTGCAAATTTCAGGGAAGGCTTAGTTGTTAAAATATGTTAATTTTGCTCAATTTCAGCTGTTAGTTCGGAAGTGGTTATTCATTCCATACCCACAGTTATGTACACATTTTCCCACTGTGGCTTGTGTGCAACTTGGGGGAGCAAGGATGGACAATAAGAACTCTGTCCTCTAAATATAAGGAACCTATGTTCTGATCACCAATTGCTGCTTCTGATTACAGAGTTACAGACAAACAGGCAGGCAGCCATTACTGTGGCACCTCCTCTTACTATTGCAAGTACCTCCCCTTCACCTGAAATGACTTCCAGGGGATTTAAAGTACCATTTACTAACTCCCCTTGTAATTTTTGTTTCCTTTTTTGGGAGTGTGACATTAAGTACCACGACTTTCAAAAGCAACTATGTATAGGGAATAAATTATAAATTCACCACACATGCTTAGGGAAAAGCAAACACTCAGAAGACATTTGATAAAACCTAAAATTTGTATCTCAGGATCATCTTCAGCACAGAGATGGGTTACAACAATAAACAAAACAAAACTTGCAAACAAAAACAATAAACTATTGATCAGGGGAACATGTGATTCCTAGAGTTTTCACATTATTAGATATAAATATCTGGTTTTACACAAAAAAATCACATCATATAAAGAAATAGGAAAGTATGGCCTATTTAAGTATTCAAAGGGAAATATATATTAACAGGAAACGCACCATAGAAAGACCTTATGGCAGTCTCACTTTACAGACTTCAAAGACAATCATCTTGAAGATGCTCAAAGAACTAAAGAAAGACATGGAAAATTTCAAGAAAGTTATGATTGGAAATATCAGTTAAGATACAAGAAATACAAAAAGAAGCCAGAAAATTCTGCAACTAAACACTACAGTAACTGAAATGAAAAATTCACCAGAGTGATTCAAGGCAAATTTGAACAGCAGAACAAATAATCTGCAACACCGAATATAGTACAACTGAAATTATTGAGTCTGAGGAACAAAAAGAAAAAAAGAAATTGAAAAAACTTAAAGAGAACATAAGGGAATTGTGGACACCATCAAGTCAACTGATACACTCCCTGTGGGAGTCAGAAAGAATAACGAAATCTGCAGAGATAAAATATGAAGAAATAATGACTTAAAAATTCCCAAGTTTGATCAAATATATGAATATAAATATCTGAGAAGCTTGGTGAATTCTATGTAGGGTAAATTGAAAAGACCCACACAAGGACATTTTATAAATAAATTGTAGAAAGCCAGAGATAAGACATAATCTTAATAGCAGAAAGAGAGAAGTGATTCATCACATACAAGAGAGCCTCAGTAAGTTATCATTCAGATTTCTCATTAAAAACTTTGGAGGCCAGAAGACAGTGGGCTGATATATTCATAGTGTTAAAAAAAGAAACTATCAAGCAAAAATCCTATATCTGACAAAACTGTTCTTCAAACGTGAGTGAGAAATTAAAACATTTTTCATTTTAAAGGCTGAGGGAGTTTATTAATACTAGAAATGCTAAAGGGAATCTCACAAGTGAAATGCAGGGATACCAAACAGGAAAGTGAAAGTGAAGTCGCTCAGTCATATCAAACTCTTTTGCGACCTCGTGGAAAGTAGCCTACCAAGCTTCTCCGGCCATGGGATTCTCCAGGCAAGAATACTGGAGTGGGGTACCATTTCCTTCTCCGGGTATCTTCCCGACCCAGGGATCGAACCCGGGTCTCCGGCATTGGAGTGAGACACTTTAACCTCTGAGCCACCAGGGAAGCTCATTAGGAAGAGCTTTTAGGAAGAATCGCCTGGAAAGACATCCGATAACACGCAGCTGGGGAAAAGAAACTCAGACATCTCTGGGTCATCTTTCTGTCCCCTCTCTTGTATGGTCTCTCTTACCAAACAGGAACTCAAGGCCAAATCAACAAATAAAGAGCACAGAAATGGTAAATACATGTTGATTATAAACGTATTATTGTAATTTTAGTTTATAATTCCACATTTTTATTTCTAGATAACTTAGACAACTTACAAAACTATGTTTTTGTACAAATAATACCAGTTTGCAAACTTCTCATAAATAATTGAAGAGGAGGGAATAAATCTTAATTCATTCTATGAAGCCTGTGTTACTCTGATATATATGCACACAAAGACAGTATGAAAAATCTACAGACCAATAACCATTATGAACATTGATATGAATATGCTCAACAAAATACTTCAGCAGCATATTAAAAGGATGATATTCTTGGAATATAAGGATGGTTTGACATACAAAAATCAATCAATGTAATACACCATATTAACAAAATAAAGAGAAAAATGATCTTAATGCAGAAAAAGTATTCACAAATTAAAAACCCTTTCATGGCAAAAATATTCTCTCAGTTAGATGAGGCACAGCTCTTTGAGGGCAGGAATTCCATTCTGTGCACCTCTGTGTCTCATGCAGAGAAGAGCATGTGCTCACACTGATTTATTACATACATGGATGAATTATGCAATACTCTAAAATGGCAGGAGCCCATTTCTGCAAATAATTAACATTTTAGAGAAAGAGGCCTTTCCTTACTACTAACACTTTTCTTCCATAACTTTAAGGCACTGTGAACATATATTTAATAGAAGTAAGAGTCAGGTGAAAGGATTTTCCCTCAGAAATGTGTGATATCTTCCAGAGTTGAAGTGGGGGTTACAGTTTCAATGACAGTTACAGATGGAATCTTTGCATCAGGCACTGAATGAAACAGAACCAACTGCAATAATTGAGCTCATTTGCAGTTCGTTGTTTTCATAAAACATACCCATCAATCAACTGAAACCAGCTGCTCAATTTTCAGAAGCTATGGGTGAAATTCTTTACTGAAAAGGATAATAAACTCAAGACTAAAATACATGCAAACTTCTAAATTCAGAATTACCCTGCTAGTGTTTTATTAAACTAGTACAGAATAAAACCATTTCCTCCATTTAACTTTTGAATTTGTCCAGAGTTCTAATAACTTCCATGAGTCAGATAAAAATTCTTGATTTTGCAAAGTTCTCATAATGTGACACATCGTGTCATCAATGTGTCCATTGATAAATGGACACAGTTAATGTCATCTTGAAGGGATTTTTTTTTTTCAATTGGAAAATACAATTTTAATCACAAGCAAACATGTCAATTACTACTCATTCATTTGACTCAGTCATGCCTAACTATATATAATACGGGGCTTCCCAGATGGCGCTAGTGATGAAGAACGCACCTGCCAACGCAGGAGACATAAGAGACAAGGGCTTGATCCCTGGATAAGGAATATTCCCTAGAGGAGAGCATGGCAACACACTCCAGTATTCTTGCCTGGACAATCCCATGGACAGAGAAGACTGGTGGGCTACAGTTCATAAGGGTAGCAAATAGTCGGACACAAAGTGACTTAGCACACATGCATATATGATACACAGACTCCAGCTCTCAATGAGGCTTATTTTTCTCACTACCCCTGAAATATATCCTGACCACTTCTGGTGCAGCTCTTTGTTGCATTCTAAATTCCCTAGGGATTTAGGATTTGCAAAGTAATCTTCTATGACCAATTATTATGCCCAAAACATCTTAGCTTTCCCTTTGTGTGTTACAAAATTCTGGTTAATGTTATCACTGGTGTTTGGCACTTTGGCTCCAAGTTTCTTGCATGCAAATTGACATTTCTTATCCTCAGGCTGTGTGATAGAAATTGCATTGCCAGTACCATGCTTTGGTTTTTATGTATATAGTATGATGAATGCATTCTGAACCAAAAGACACCTATTTCTTCACTGCAGACTTGGGTACATACATTAGCCACTTTCTCCCATCTTAGATCAATCCCTATTATCAGAACACAGTTTATTTAGTACCACTTGGGAAACATATAGATCTGCTTTTTTTTTTTTTTTTTTCTCAAGCTGAATCACTCTGTGATGTCAATAGCTCTGACTCTAAAACTGAATCCATTATGTCAATTTTAATGGCCAGGTTATGGGTCATTTATCTGTCTAAGCTCTATTCTATGAATGGGACTTAGTTTTAGAAGTAAAATAATTGCTAAACTCTTCTGAAAGAGTTTTTTATCCAAAAGGAAAATGAAAAACTAAGCTTGAATTGGCATTGAATTGTCCATTAGCTGAGCACCTATGATTGCAATAAAAAAAAACAAAAAACAGGTTTTTCCTGCATTCAAAGTTCAAATCTGAAAAAAGATAGACATAAAAGAATAAATAAAAAAAATATGAACAAAAGACACACAAACATGAAAAGGAATTATAGACGATGTGTCATCAAGCATGAGCTAAAATATAACACATATAAAATTGGATAAATAATCTATGCAAGGGAAATACAGTGAAAAAAGCATGATTATATAAAAGTGCATGCAATTTGGGGAATAGAAAGTGGTTCCATCTAACCTGATGGGTCAGCCATGAAAATTCAAAGACTTTGAGTGGTAAATGAGCTGAGATATCAATCTGAGTAAGCACTAATGAGCCAGATTATATAATCTATACATTTTATAAATTCAACCAGTGACTCTCAATCATCAGTATCCCTAAAAATAAGCAGAAGCTTGCTAAAGGTAAACTTTCAAATCTTTCCACACAGGTTCTGATTCAGTATGTCTAGGGTGGACTAAGAAATGTACATATTTAACAAGTACCCCAGGAGATTTTGATTCAGATCAATGCCACCCTTACATCCAGGTTAGTGCGGTCCCTGCACCAGGCCCTCACGTAAGGGGCTCTTTGAGCTTTGGAGTGTCTTTCTCAAATCTTTCCAAGCTCTCCTGTGGTATTTGGGATCAGCTGAGCTGGCAGAATGGCACATCCTGGGACTCACATAGTCTTTTTTTTTTTGGTCCCAATCTCTCTCCTGCATGATGTGCTCCAACCTCCCACCACGGTGATGGGAGGCTTAACACACGTCCAAGGAGCTCCAGGGCTTGTACCTATAGAGTTGTTCCATGGCCCTAGAATTGCCTCCAAGGGATCGTGTGAAATTCAGTTGCTGAAATAGTGGTGGCACTCAATTTAAGGTGACTCTCCCATTGCATACAGAACAAGATCTCTAGGCTATCTCTAGCCCTAACACTTGGATTTTGAGTCATTCATAGACCTATGCAACAGCTCTTGCCCTTCTGTTGGCTCTTGCTCATCTGTAGTGCCCCTCTGCTCTGAAGCACCTGAGGGTGGCAGGGTTGATGACAGGCATGCTATATAGCCTTTGTCACTAGAATCCAGTGAAGTTTGCCCATTCCCTTTACCAGTTTTGTGCCATGGGTCAGGAAGCCAGTCACAGGTAACCACTTAGTGCTCCATCCTCCCCCCAACCCAAATGCCATTCTGATTGATATTCTCTCTTGCTTCTGATTAATGTGATTACCTCCTGACATTCTAGGTCAGTCTTAAGCCACACCAGATGAGAGATGGAAATCTCTGTGATTTCTACATAACTCAGTTGAACAAATATTTGTTAAGTACCTACAAAGTTACAGACATGATGCAAGGTTTGAAGATGAAAGGAAGAAATTTTGTAAAAAGTATTGAATAAATGAAAGGATGGCTGTATGTTCTAGAATTTTCAAAAATCAACATTTATCTCAAGTCTTTGCTGGAGAAAGATCACTTATTTAGAACTTTACTTTGGATCACAATTAACAAGTTTTTTCAGAGTTGATCCTAACTTGACTGTTAAATTGCTTGGCAAAGCTTTAAGAACTGAAAATTATCTTAATGAAGAGAATCTGATTAAGTTACTGTTCGTGAATTTAAGATTCTCTCTACATTTTTTCATCATATTCAATAGTAAGCCTTTTCATTGGACATTACACAGTGGAATAAATGCACCTACATGTAAACTCAGTAAACAATAGGTAACAATTGCCATTTTTTAAACTTATATGTTCATGTGAAGTCGCTTCAGTTGTGTCCAACTCCTTGTGACCCTATGGACTGTAGCCTACCAGGCTCCTCTGCCCATGGGATTCTCCCGGCAAAAATACTGGAGTGGGTCGCCATGCCTTTATCCAACATATCCTTAATATGCTTATAGTTTCTTTTTTTTTTTCCCCACATATATCTCATATGTGGCAAGTGCTTGTATACTTCAAATTTCTTAGACTTTTATCTTCTACTGTCATTTCATAAAATGATTTTATTAGCTTGGATTTGGACATCTTTTGATTGCCTCTCTTAATGATGCTTCAATTAAGATTATTTCCAGAAGAATTTATGTTTACATGGAATGCTGTCTTACAACTTCATCTTCAAATTAGCCATTACTGACAAGTGTAGAAATGTAACACACAAAAATCTCAATAGTGTATCTATATTATCAACTTCAGGTATTTGCAACAGAGTAAAATCTAAATTTTTATTTTTTTTTTTTATCCCAGACCACTTTAAGGCAAAGCTTATAACACTTTAAAACATATAAGGATCAAGTAGTGAACCTAATACAGTATATTGCTAGGCCCTGACCGAGATTGTATTTAGTGTAGAGGAAGGCACCCGTGGTTCTGAGGCACACTTTGAAACACATTTTTCTATTGAGAGAAGATTTAATGAATAGAATCCCAAACTAGAGGGTCTCTTTATATTTGATAGTGAATTTTCCACTTGTTTTCTGTATCAATCTCACTAAATTCTGAATCAGTGATCTCTAAGTGGGGTGCAGGTAATCAAGGAGCAAAGACAAAAGATTGGAGTGGGGGGAAAGTATTAGAGAACTGAATTTAGTCTTTTAATTTATCCTTTTTTATTTTTACTCTGTAATTATATCTTATAATACACAAAACATACAAACAAAACAATAAGCTATGACATTTATAAATAAATATGTAATGGAGTGCATACTTAAACATTTTGACCAATGATAAAAATTATTTCAAATGCTTGAAAATTACTGTCAGAGATTATAATAGCCTAGAATATGCTTATATAATAAACATTATACAAATGCAGATCCTTAAGACGACAAAGTGCTACTTCTATGTAATACAATGTCATCTATGGGTCTGGAAAACTTTCCAAGGCAACTGTCCTCCGTGTAAAGACTCAATAAGGAGGGTCTACTTTCATGCATTGGAGAAGGAAATGGCAGCCCACTCCAGTGTTCTTGCCTGGAGAATCCCAGGGACGGAGAATCCCAGCCCTGGTGGGCTGCCGTCTCGGGGGTTGCGCACAGAGTTGAACATGACTAAAGCGACTTAGCAGCAGCAGCAGCAGCAGTATTCTGTAACTGTTCCATCTTAAACATTTAGATCTGGGCAATAAGGAAAGAAAAAGGAGAAAATTGTGTACAAGTCCTTAAAGGCATATTTTATTGGCAAAGTGAAGTCCAAAGCTGTACCTAACTTTGGGAAAGTGGGAAAATGCAATTTTCCCATGTGTGAGATTTATGGGTAAGAAAAATCTACACAAATCCAATCTATGATACAATTTGTCCAGTTCTAAATATGTTGTAAATGTTTGTACACCCATATTCACATATAGACCCACAAAAATATCAGTTCTAATCATAGAATTACATATGTATATGTGTGTGTGTGTGTATATATATATATATATATATATATATATATATATATAAAAATAATGAAAACTGTGTTAAGTCTGTATTTTAATTGGGCTTCCCTGGTTGGCTTAGCTGGTAAAGAATCCACCTATTATGAGGGAGACCTGTGTTTGATCCCTGGGTTGGGAAGATTCCCTGGAGAAGGGAAAGGCTACCCACTCCAGTATTCTGGCCTAGAGAATTCCATGGACTGTATAGTCCATGGGGTCTTAATATACCGAATTACAAAGTAGACTCTATAAGTTAAAGTATTGTTAGTCTACATTTTCTATCCAGTTGAAAATCATCTTTTTATATAATATATCAGATCTTTTAATAGAAAAAAGATGAAAATTATTCCTCTCTAGGCTATTAGGCATAATGTAAAAACAGTTAAAAAACATTTGTCTTCATCTTCAGCGTTATAGTCAGATTACGTATTTAATTTAGAAGAACGGAAATATGATTATAAGAAACTTGGAATTTTGGTGTTTCGGATCCACGGAAGCAACTAAAGTATTTGAAACTATTCTTTTTTAAATACAGACAATTCTATGGTTTCTACACCAAATTCCATCAGTTTAAAGAGACTTGGCTTTTCACAGCCAAGTTTTAAGCATGCAGAAATTATAAATGGAAACATATTGTGTCCTCTGATCTTGGAGGTGGCAACTTTTGCAACAAAACAGGGTGGGAGATTGATCTCACTCTTTGGTTTTCCGCTTTTTGATGAAGAATTTAAATATGTTATATTTTAACCAACACTTAAAAAAATAGTGCATGGCCTCGGTGAAAGAGCAATACTTCATAAATACATAATAGCTTCATCAACAAATAAAAGTCTGCTTCCTGCAATGAAGCCACAAATATGTTGAAAAGCCTTAGCTTTCTGCAGGATGCACAAAACTCTCTGTTCAAGTCACTTTTGGATCATTTACTTTCTTTGTGGTGGCAGTGGTTGTCTGGCTGTGTGGGTATATATTTGAAACATATCATACAGATTTTTTAATAATGCGTTCTTGAGGAGGGCTGGAGACCAATTTTTCTTCCTATGGTGTAAGCATTTAAAGCAATTCTCTGATGACTTACTGATTTTCTTTAGCAATTCAAGATTGATTAAATAGGGAAATGAATATTTTTGAAGGAAAGTAGAAAAAAGTACTTAAATTTTTTTGTTGTTTCATCACGTTTGTTTATATTCACTTATTATCAGTGCTACAAAATCCTTAATAGCTAAGCTAAGACCTCAACTGAAATTATTCATAGTGGATTAAAGAAGCCAAAGTCATTTATCTTAAAGGCCTTTCATCTAGTGATATTAGGTCCATAACATTTACTTGTTCATTCATTCTCAGGTTCCATTTTATATACTCAGCGATGATGTGTTTCCAACTCTAAGTTATTACCCTCTAAGATAAGAGAAAATAAAAAAGGATTCTTCTAGGTCAGACTTTCTAGAGGGCAAGTATCTTGAGTATTTTCTTAACCTGCTTATACTGATTAGATGATGACTTCAGCAAATTTTCCCTGGAGAATTTCCTTCTGATGTGTGTCTTTAATAACAATTTAGAACTCTATTAGAGTAAACAAGTCTGGTCTCTTTTTTTTCTCTTTTTATTTCAGGAGCAAATTTCACATTCTTCTATAAAATATTTTGAAGGATATCTATTTATCTTTCTTTCTATAAATGAACAGTTTGCTAAAGGTATATATCTTGCTGTATATCTAAGATAAATTTTTAAATAAATCAATATGTTCTTTTTAATCACTTTAAATTGTCATGAAATTATAAACTGTTTTTTATATAATAAATATAGTTCACCTATTTGTTTCTAGCTGGATTATAATTTAAGCATAATTGACAGAAAGATTATATCTTAAAACTCTAAGCTTTCATAGGTAAAAATCAAAGATTTAGTTTAAATTATTTGTCCTATCCACAGAATCTTAAGTTTTATATTCTGTGATTTTTGAAGCAGTTAAGGATAATTCCTTTATCATCCTTAGAGAACTTTCTTGATTGTAGATCTCGTTTACTTTTAGCAAATTTATTCCACATTAATGATCTAAATTACTCAAATTAAAATATGCCATTACTTTGCACCATTTGACCAAATGCTCTGTTGTGCTTAGTCACTCAGTTGTGTACAACTCTTTGTGATCCCATAGACTATATGTAGCCTACCAGGCTTCCCTGTTCATGGGGATTCTCCAAGCAAAACTACTGGAGTGGGTTGCCATGCCCTCCTCCAGGGGATCTTCCCAATCCAAGGATTGAACCCCAGTCTCCCACATTACAGGCAGATTTTTTTACCAGCTGAGCCACTGTGGAAGCCCAAGAATACTGGAGTGGGTAGCCTATGCCTTCTCCAGGGGATCTTCCCGACCCAGGAATCAAACCAGGGTGTTCTGCTTTGCAGGTGAATTCTTTACCAGCTGAGCTACCAGGGAAGCCCATTTGACCAAGTACTGCTGCTGATGATGCTAAGTCGCTTCAGTCCTGTAGGACTCTGTGCGACCGCACAAACGGCAGCCCACCAGGCTCCCTCGTCCCTGGGATTCTCCAGGCAACAACACTGGAGTAGGTTGCCATTTCCTTCTGCAAAGCATGAAAGTGAAAAGTGAAAATGAAGTCGCTCAGTCGTGTCTGACTCTCCGCGACCCCATGGATTGCAGCCTACCAGGCTCCTCCGTCCATGGGATTTTCTAGGCAAGAGTACTGGAGTGGGTTGCCACTGCCTTCTCCCAACCAAGTACTGAGTAATAAACAAATATAAAATCCTTAATATCCATATTAGATCACACATCTTGTATCATCACCAAACAAAAAATTGTAATTTCTTATTTTTCCAATGCTTAGATGGTTAACAAAATGCTTTTTTTATGCCATTTTCATTTTTGTTGTTGTTATTTGGGGGGAGGGGGTTAAATTATTTATTTATTTATTTACTTACTTACTTACTTATTTATAGCCATGCTGAGTCTCTGTTGCTGCACCTGGGCTGTCTCAAGTTGCAGTGAACAGCAGCTTCTTTCTAAATGAGGTGTGTGGGCCTCTCACTGTGGTGGCTTCTCTTGTTGCAACACTCTGGGGGCTTCAGTAATTGTGACATGTGGGCTCGGAAGTTGTAGCCTATGGGCTTAGTTTGCCCCATGGCATGTGGGATCTTCCTGGACCAGGGAGTCAACCTATGTCCCCTGCATTGTTAGGCAGATTCTTTACTATTGGCCCACCAACGGAAAGTGAAAGTAACTCAGTCGCATTGGACTCTTTGTGACCCCATTGAATATATAGTCCATGGAATTCTCCAGGCCAGAAGAGTGGAGTGGGGAACCGTTCCCTTCTCCAGAGGATCTTTTCAAAGACTCTTGAGAGTCCCTTGGACTGCAAGAAGATCCAACCAGTCCATTCTGAAGGAGATCAATTCTGGAATTTCTTTGGAAGGAATGATGCTAAAGCTGAAACTCCAGTATTTTGGCCACCTCATGCGAAGAGTTGACTCATTGGAGAAGACTCTGATGCTGGGAGGGATTGAGGGCAGGAGGAGAAGGGGACGACAGAGGATGAGATGGCTGGATGGCATCACTGACTCGATGGATGCGAGTCTGAGTGACCTCCGGGAGCTGGTGATGGACAGGGAGGCCTGGCGTGCTTCGGTTCATGGGGTCGCAAAGAGTCGGACACGACTGAGCGACTGATCTGATCTGATCTGATCTGATGGAACCCAGGTCTCCCATGTTGCAGGCAGATTCTTTACCAGCTGAGCTACCAGGGAAGCCCAAGGAAGTCCCATTTTCATATTTTCTGATTTCTTTTAAATTTGTGAACCTCAATCCTATTTGATATGGGGATAAAAGAGATTATTTCACTCAGTACCAGTACCCTAATACTATAATTTATGCATGTCAGCCTTCTCTAAACAGTCTTTAGCTCACTAGTTTTTAAATATCAGCCTTCATTTGCCACTTCACCTCCAGAGAAAATCTAGTAAAATAAACAGACAAAATTTTGACTACCTACTTAAAGAGCTTGCTTAACTTTATAGAGAAAATATATAATAAAATCGATCCTTGAGATTATATATCAATGTTAGACTCACACAAAAATCTCACACTCAGTAGCTAAATATGCAAATTCCTAAACAACAGAAAATGTGACTTCAGGGTCCAGAAGTTCCCTGATTCCTCTGAATCAAGAATATAAGTGTATTATTTTCATGGTCATAGCAAGGCTTTCCTTCCTAAGATACTTCATGAGAAAGGTCATTGGCAGCATTGTAGCACATAGCCCAGGGCTGGAACCTGTTCAATACAAGAGTATTAAGCATTTACTATGTGTGAAGTACTGTATACATATTGTCTTATGTAAAGCTCACATCAGCCCTGCATAACACATCTTAAGTTGATACATTAAGAAATGAAAGTTTAGAGAGATTGTCCTATCCAAGGTAACACTGTCAGTATAGAGCAGAATAAGAATTCACACTTTAGGCCCATTTGATTGCAAAGTCAATATCAGCACTCTTCATGCTCTATTGTATATACTTCATGAATGCTTCCTCTGTCCTGTCGCAACTCAGACCAACTGACAATTCCAGGGAATTTATTATTTAGCATCTGTGTTTGCTAAATTTCAACATGTTTTAAACTGCAGACAAAATGACAGTATGAAAATGAACTAAAAGATTTCTTAAGTCCCCCCAAACTATAAATTAATACAAATTTAAATGGCTAATGTTGTGTTAAAACTCTTGAAATGTAGTTGTAATAAAGTATTATCTTTTTCTAAACATAAGGAGTGACATAAAGTAATTATAGGTGCAGGGTGTAGTGTCTCCCCTGCCCTCAGGTCTACTCTAACTAGCAAGCCTAGATCATGCTCAGAATAAATATTCTACTTAAAATAAGTAATATCATTCTAATACATTCCAGAGTTAATTGTTTGAAGCCAGTGCTGTTTCAGACAGACATCTAATATTTTCAACATTGTGTCTTGATATTACAAGCTCGATTCAATAGTAAAACAATATAAAGTTTTAGAAGCTATCCAAATCTTTAAACCCTGACTGCCTCAATAACTGGGGATTATTGCAAAGCTGTCCTGTTAGTCCTGAAGGAATCACTATTATATATTTAACATTGAAGTAATTATCTCACGAGACAGGAGATGGACAATAACCAGAGGACAATATTATTCTTTAAAAAATTTTATGACATTAAAAAATAATTGTGTTTCACTTGATGAATTCCACTAATTGACTAGTAAACAAAGTGCAAAAGTAAGTTCAAATAATTTTATAATATTGAACAGTAAATGAAGTTACAAAATATTTCTTCTTGGCTGCCAACTGTTTTCTTTGTTTTAGGAGTACCATCCAGCTCCCAGTTAAAGTATTCTGGCTTTTCTTTGAAAGCTACTTATTTGCTTCTTGACTACGATCATGTGCTTTCAATTTCTTTTGCATTTTACCACTTACTTCTACAGCATTCTTTTATGGCTGAACGGCTGCCTGGCAAAATAGAAACTGAACCACAGTATGTAATTAAGTTCTTTGCACAATGAAAGTTAGTCATCGACACAATTAAACCACTGGCTTCAGAATCCAGCACTGAAGGAACGAACAGCATAAGCAAAGAGCACTCATTCCAAAAAGGTTTTCCTAAATCATGGGATTGAAGAGACCTGCCTGCTTTTTTGGTGTCATGACAAAAATTCAAAATAGGATCTCCTTCCAAAACTGAAAGGAATTCATGTCAGATATAACCTTGTTTCTCCTCTATTCATCTTTTTACAGTTTTCATCACTGTTTTTGAGAATTCAGAATATTGGTGGCAAGATAAAACAATTTTGAAATATTCTGCTCAAACCATGGGGAAAAAAGTCCTAAAATATAAAATGTACTTTTTGACACAGATTAATTTAATAATATTTTGCTATTTTAATATAATCCATAATGTAATAGTAAGTGCAATAAAATATGGAATAGTTCCATATGTTTTAATATGTTTCTGTTGTTAAAATTATAAGCAAGAATTTTAGTTTTAGTTAAAAATGATTTATTTGCTCTAGATATGTTTTAACATGTTGCAAAATTCGATTTCAAGTTGATGCTCAGATATGTGTTAGATTAAAGAGAGCCATTTAGTTGATGAAAATAAACTGGAACAAACAAGAAAGCTGTAAATAGATATGATTTGGCTTTGAAATTTTTATTTTTCAATAATAAAAATATTTCTAATTATCCCTTGCCCTCTTATTACCTTATTGATTTAAACCATATTAATAGTTTCTAGTTGAAGCAAATATGAATTTAACCTAAAGTATAAAATGTAGAATCACATATTTTAAACAGGTGTCATAAAGTAGTGACAACATTCAGTGACTACAGTTGTTGACACTGACATAGTGTCTAAAGATTTTTGTGTAAAGAAGACTGAATATAATATAAGCCTATTAATATAAGCTGTTAATACTTGGAATATTTCTCCTTTGATATTTTTGTTATACTATTTTATTATGATAACTAGTATTGATAAATATAACTTGACCACAATCAGATTTATAAAAATATTAGCATCTAGAGAATTCAAAAGATACACTATAATGAGTATTTCTAATTCTATTTTTTGACTAAGCATTTGTTTCTCCATTGGTAGAGTATCATATATATTTTCTAGTTAATAGTGATTGAACATTGTCACTTTACTTACTCCTGTTACTCCAATTACAGGAGATAACCACTAAAGATTTAATAAAATTTGAATTTATGGTAAATGGTGTGACATCCATTAAGTTGCTGGAAGAATAATGGAGAAAATAAGGAAACATAACTACCATTTGGTATGGGAAAACTTTGTTTGCTTGTCTGTTTTTAACTGATTATATCACACTGTGTCCAACTCTCACTGGATTGATACATCCTTAGCTTTTTCCTTAGAACATTAAAAACTCACTTCTTTTTCCATTTTAAATGTTATTATTGCCTCATAGTTATGTCCAACCTAGAGCGCATATTCAAAAGCAGAGACGTTACTTTGCCAACAAAGGTCCGTCTAGTCAAGGCTATAGTGTTTCCTGTGGTCATGTGTGGATGTGAGAGTTGGACTGTGAAGAAGGCTGAGCGCCGAAGAATTGAGGCTTCTGAACTGTGGTGTGAGAGAAGACTCTTGAGAGTCCCTTGGACTGCAAGGAGATCCAACCAGTGCATTCTAAAGGAGATCAGTCCTGGGTGTTCTTTGGAAGGAATGATGCTAAAGCTGAAACTCCAGTACTTTGGCCACCTCATGCGAAGAGTTGACTCATTGGAAAAGACTCTGATGCTGGGAGGGATTGGGGGCAGGAGGAGAAGGGGACGACAGAGGATGAGATGGCTGGATGGCATCACTGACTCGATGGACATGAGTCTCAGCGAACTCCAGAAGTTGGTGATGGACAGGGAGGCCAGGCGTGCTGCGATTCATGGGGTCGCAAAGAGTCGGACACGACTGAGGGACTGAACTGAACAGAACTGATTGCCTCATAATATGTTATTCAGTGTTTCACTATAACTATGTTCTCCGAGAAATTTATATGTTAATGCTTTAGTAAATATGTCTAGATTAGTAAATTACGTCATTAGGGAAAGTGAGGAAAACACTGGTCTTATACCACAGAGAGCTCTCAAAAATGTGATAACTTTCAAGCCCTGAGCCTTTTTGTTGGACAATGTTTTGAGACACATTTTCATTTTGCACACTCGAGGAAGGCAGCTACTCACCTGACTTAAAGCAAAGGAAGAGCAATACCTGGCTTCAGCATTATTTCTCAACACCATTATCTAATTTGATTTAAAGAACAAAATTTAAATGAAGTTGAAGAATAGAATTACTAAAGAATAGAAGATATAACTATCCCATGGTTAGTGAGTGACACTTAAGAGTTGTAAGAGAGAACTGGAATCAAAAACTGAAATTTTTGTTAGATAAAATATTGATAATGGATCTTACTGGTTTTGTTGCTAAGTTTTTTCTCAAAATATTAGTGGGAGAATAGGATGGGATGATTACAAGGGGGAGTCATGGAAATGTATCAGCAGGACAAAAGACAAAAAATAAATTTGAAATGTATTTGAAGAAATTATACCTAAAAACTCCCCAAACCTAAAGAAGAAAAGAGATAGGGCACAGAAAGACCAGAGGTCCGAATAAGATGAAATCAAACAGATCCGTATTAAGACATATCATAAAATGGCAAAAGTTAAAGAGGATTCTAAAGGCAGAAAGGGAAAAGCAAAGAGCCTTTTACTAGGGAACCCCCATAAAGCTACCAACTTACTGCTCTGCAGAAACTTTGCCTGTGAGAAGGGAATGGCGTAATATATTGATATTTAAAGTCCTGAAAGAGAAAAACCTGTAACCTAAGATACTCTACCCAGCAAGATTATGATGTAGAACAGAAAGAAAAATAAAGACTGGAGAAGGAAATGGCAACCCACTCCAGTATTCTTGCCTGGAGAATCCCATGGACAGAAGAACCTGGCAGGCTACAGTCTGTGGGGTCACAAGAGTCAGACATGACTTGGTGACTAAATTACCACTACTGAAATTCACATCGGAGAAGGAAATGGCAACCCACTCCTGTATTCTTGCCTGGAGAATTCCGTGGATGGAGAAGCCTGACAGGCTGCAGTCCATGGAGTCACAGAGAGCTGGACACGACTGAGCGACTAACATACACACACACGCAGAATAGCAACAAGTAAAATAATTCAGATGTGCTAATTCTACCCTAAAAGAAATGTTGAAGGATCTTTTCATATAGAAAAGTAATAATCTATAGGAAAGGAAAAATTCCAATCGAAAAAACAAATATATAGTAAGAATTGATCAGTTAAGCAAGGACATAGATTATAAAACAGTAAAAAAAGAAAAAGTGAAAGTGATTATAACTACAAAAACAATCAAAGTATAAGGATAAGCATGAAGATAACTATGTAAGGTATTCAGGAAGCATAAAAAATACATACAGAAATACATACATACATGTCTACATATTATATATGTAAGCCCTCTGGAGAAAGCATATTGGTTTTTGTCCTGTGGAATTATTTCCAAAAAAGAATAGAAAATACACACACACACATTTAAGATGAACAGTATTTCATTGTCAGTTTTAAGATAATAATCAAAAACATAATTTTATGAGTCATAACCTGCTTGACTTTAATCCTTTTAGACACTGCGACCATTTGATTAAGTGCTATATGAGCTTTCTCCTTCAACACTCTCAAAGTGTCATCTGTCATAGCCTTGCTGTCACAGCCCAAAAATATGACTGTCTAATGATATTAGAGCTAAGACATATGATGTTAGCTTTGGCATTTCAGATCATAATGGTTACTTACTGTAAACCATGTAGCATGGTCCCTGTGTATCTAATGAAAGAGAAAGTATTGAGATCAGGAGCATAGTTGATTTTGGGGGAAAAGGGAGACTGAAAGAAATGACAACTTTACTTTGCCGCCATATTTAACACAGAATATCATTAATAAATACCTAGTATCTGCTTTTTATTTTTTCTAAGTAAATGACTATAAATGAATTATTGTGAGCAAGAAAAAAATTATGCATTTGGACCAAGGCATTTGATCAGAATACTTGCAATAGCTTAAGTTGCCTGCATATAAGTTAAATAAACATGGTGACAATATACAGCCTTGATGTACTCCTTTCCCAATTTGGAACCAGTCCTTTGTTCCATGTTCGGTCTTAACTATAGCTTCTTGACCTGCATACAGATTTCTCAAGAAGCAGGTAAGGTGGTCTGATATTCCCATCTCTTTAAGAATTTTCCACAGTTTGTTGTGATCCACAGAGTCAAAGGGTTTGGCATGGTCAATAAAACAGAGATAGATGTCTTGCTGGAACTTTTGCTTTTTCGATGATCCAATGGATGTTGGCAATTTGATCTCTGGTTCCTCTGCCTTTTCTAAATCCAGCTTGAACATCTGGACATTCTTGATTCATGTACTGCTGAAATCTCATTTGGAGAATTTTGAGCATCACTTTGCTATGGTGTGAGATAAGAGCAATTGTGCAGTAGTCTGAATATTCTTTAGCATTGCCATTCTTTGGGATTGGAATGAAAACTGACCTTTTTCAGTCCGGTGGCCACTGCTGAGTTTTCCAAATTTGCTGACATATTGAGTGAAGCACTTTCACAGCATCATCTTTTAGGACTTGAAATAACTCAGCTGGAATTCCATCATCTTCACTAGCTTTGTTCATAGTGATGCTTCCTAAGGCCCACTAGACCTCAGACTCCAGGATATATGGCTGTGGGTAAGTGAGCACACCATCAGGATTATCTATGTCATGAAGATCTTTTTTGTATAGTTCTTCTGTGTATTTTTGCCACCTTTTCTTAATATCTTCTGCTTCTTTTAGGTCCATACTGTTTCTGTCTTCTATTGAGCCCATCTTTGCATAAAGTGTTCCCTTGGTATCTCTAATTTTCTTGAAGAGATCTCTAGTCATTCCCATTCTACTCTTTTCCTCTATTTCTTTGCATTGACCAGTGAGGAAGGCTTTCTTATCTCCCTTTGCTATTCTTTGGAACTCTGCATTTAGTTGGATATATCTTGACTTTTCTCCTTTGCCTTTAGCTTTTCCTCTTTTTTCAACTATTTGTAAAGCCTCTTCAGACTAACATTTGACTTTTTGCACTTTTTTTTCTTGGGTATGGTTTTGATCACAGCCTTCAGAACAATGTCACAAACCTCCATCCATAGTTCTTCAGACACTCTATCAGGTCTAATCCCTTGAATATATTTGTCACTTCCACTGTATAATCATAAGGGATTTGATTCTGGTCATACCTGAATTGTCTAGTAGTTTTCCTTATTTTCTATAAGTTTAAGATTATTGCTCCTTGGAAGAAAAGCTATGACCAACCAAGATAGCATATTAAAAAGCAGAGACATTACTTTGCCAGCAAAAGTCCATCTAGTCAAAGCTACAGTTTAACCAGTAGTCATGTATGGATGTGAGATTTGTACCATAAAGGAAGCTGAGTTCTAAAAAGTGATGCTTTTGAACCGTGGTTTTGGAGAAGACTCTTGAGAATCCCCTGGACTGCAAGGAGATCAAACCAATCAATCCTAATGGAAATTCAGTTAACTTCAGCCACTTAGTCATTTCCAACTCTTTGCCACCCCATGGACTGCAACACACCAGGCTTCCCTGTCCATCATCAACTTCCAGAACTTACTCAAACTCATGTCCATCAAGTTTGTGATGCAATCCAACCATCTTGTCCTCTGTCATCCCCTTAACCTCCTGCCTTCAATCTTTCCCAGCATCAGGGTCTTTTCAAATGAGTCAGTTCTTCACATTAGGTAGTCAAAGTATTAGAGTTTCAGCTTCAGCATCAGTCCTTCTAATTAATATTTAGGACTGATATCCTTTATGAAGGACTGGTTGGATCCCCTTGCAGTCCAAGGGACTCTCAAGTCTTTCCAACACCACAGTTTAAAGGCATCAATTCTTCGGCGCTCAGCTTTCTTTATTGTCTAACTCTGGCATCCATATGTGACTACTGGAAAAACCATACCTTTGACTGCTGCTGCTGCTGCTGCTGCTGCTGCTGCTGCTGCTAAGTTGCTTCAGTCGTGTCTAACTCTGTGTGACCCCATAGATGGCAGCCCACCAGGTTCCCCTGTCCCTAGGATTCTCCAGGCAAGAACACTAGAGTGGGTTGCCATTTCCTTCTCCAATGCAGGAAAGTGAAAAGTGAGAGTGAAGTCACTCAGTCGTGTCCGACACTTAGTGACACCATGGACTGCAGCCCACTAGGCAGACCTTTGTTGGCAAAGTAATATCTCTGCTTTTTAATATACTGTGTACATTGGTAATATCTTTTCTTCCAAGGTGTAAGCATGGCTGCAATCACCATCTGCAGTGATTTTGGAGCCTCCCCCCAAAATAAAGTTTGACACTGTTTCCACTGTTTCCCCATCTATTTGCCAGGAAGTGATGGGACTGGATGCCATGATCTTAGTTTTCTAATACTGAGCTTTAAGCCAACTTTTTCACTCTCCTCTTTCACTTTCATCAAGAGGCTTTTTAGTTCCTCTTCACTTTTGGCCATAAGGGTGGTGTCATCTGCATATCTGAGATTATTGATGCTTCCCGGCAATCTTGATTCCAGCTTGTGCTTCTTCCACCCCAGCATTTCTCATGATGTACTCTGCATGTAAGTTAAATAAGCAGGGTGACAATATACAGCCTTGACGTACTCCTTTTCCTATTTGGAACCAGTCTGTTGTTCCATGTACATGTTGCTTCCTGACCTGCATATAGATTTCTAAAGAGGAAATCAGTCCTGAATATTCATTGGAAGGACTGATGCTGAAGGTGAAGCTTCAATACTCTGGCCACCTGATGCAGAAAAATGGACTCATTGAAAAAGACCCTGATGCTGGGAAATATTGAAGGCAGGAGGAGAAGGGGATGACAGAGCACGAAATGGTTGGATGGTATCACCAACTCAATGGACGTGAATTTGAGTAAACTCTGATAGTTGATGATGGACAGGGAGGCCTGGTGTGCTGCAGTCCATGGGGTTGCAAAGAGTTGGACATGACTGAGGGAACTGAACTGAACACATAGTGTAGGTACTGAATAAAAGTTAGTTATATTATCATTACAAATATTATTGAAAGTATATAATAAATCTACTTCTTTCCTTGCACAGTGATATTGTTTAAATCTGTAATTTGTAAATTCAGGACACAATATTGTTGTTACTTACTCAATAAGTAAGTTGTTCCTGACTCTTTTGCAACCCCATGAAGTGTATAAGCCACCACACTCCTCTGTCCACTGGATTTCCCAGGCAAGAATGCTGAAATGTGTTGCCATTTCCTTCTCCATGGGATCTTCCCAACTCAGGGATCAAAGCTTGGTCTCCTGCTTTGGCAGGCGGTTTCTTTACCACTGAGCTGCCTGAGGGAAGCCCTCATGTGACCATACCTCCATATAATTGAACAATGTGTAGAGAACACAAGGAAGTACAACAGAACTAACTGAGGAGACAGAGTGATTTTAAAAACCATTGCTTTTATTTGTGGAGCCACAGTGGATTTTGAGACATGTCAAAGTAGACGAGAAATAAATCTGAGGAGTAAACATAGTTCACAGGGCAGGGAACACGCACATGCTAGTTAGAGAGAAGTATTTCATATTGAGTGGAAGGAGGTTTAGCTAGACTATTGGAAGTGGAGAATATGGCATACTTATTTAACAAACAACTACTGAAAACAGTGTGGACAACTCAGAAACATAGGATCTGCCCTCCAAAAGCAAATGTACAAGTAGTGAAACAAAAATACGAAATACAAAGAGATAAAATTACCAGAGAGTAAAAATGTACAGAGGATGAGAAACACTTGTGGAATGCTGCTGTGATGTTCTTCTTGGACCCTCTTCCCAGCAAAACAACCATAACTCATGAAAATATTTTTTTTTAAATTCCTTTAAATCTCTGGGAATTGTCCCCTGGGAATTTGCAAATAGCAAATATACAAAGTTTTTTTCAAGAAAATCTATGCAAGCTTAGTCTGTGACATTTTATTCAATGTCTCTCCTCCATCAGCTTAGTGTGGCAAAATCTCTAGTCTGGGCAGGTGCAACTGAGAAGATGGGAGTCCCTTACTCTGCTCCCAGCTCCTAGTCTAAAGTTATGACTTCTTCCTGTGACCTTTACTCATCCCCTTCCCACCCCAGCTTCATATTGCAGAAGCTCTATTCCAGGCAAACACAGTTTAGAGTTATCACACAACCATCACTCCAGAGCTCAGTTTTAAGGTAGAATAGTCTCATCAAGAAAAGCAGGGCACTCCAGCTCAGGTACAGTGGCACAGAGCTTCTGCACAGGAGGAAGTGAAATTTCTATCAGAACAAAAAGCGTTATAACCCTTTATAAATGGGTTGACCTTATTTGAAACACAAGAGGAGCATTTACACCCATGAACAGGATTAAAAAAAATCAGTGGAGATCTTGGTGCGTAGCAGTTGAGAAGAGACTATTACTGCAGCAAGGAGCTCCATGATGACAACAAGTAAACCAGACAGAAGTTTAACAATAAAATTCAAGAAAATAACTGGAAAAGAAGAACTATCCATCCCCAGGGTTAAAAGAGTTTCAGACTGGCCTGAAAGAAGTTTTGAATCTTTCTCTGAAAATGGGGTAGCTGATGTTGTATTTAGATAAGACAGTGGAAGCATTTATCCTCCAGAGAGTTGTTGAAAGGAATATATCAATCAGCTAGCAATTAGTGGAGGCTAAATGAATGTGATTCTGCTAGAGACAGAACATCCAAACTTAAGAGGGAGATCAGGTAAAAAGACAGTCAGAGCCCAGATAAAACTCCATTCATCCTTCTGTAGGTTAGCGGGAGGCTGTGCACATACTCCAGGCTGTACTCTGAAGAGCAACATCAGAGGCTACACACTGTGAGAGAAAAAGACTTCACTGAATCAGTCCTTTCCAGTCACCACACAAATAAAACAAGCAAACAATAAGACAGGGGAGTGGGTGGAGGAGACAGGATCCAGAATTGTTTTACTCTATTACCTAAAACAGACAATTTCAACAAAGAAACTGAGTCATGCAAAGATCAGAAAACTGTGATCTATACATAGGAAAAAAAATGCAGGCAGTAGAAATTGATTTTCAGAGTACACAGTACCCTTAGCAGACAATAACTTAAAAGCAGCTGTTACAAGTATCATCGAGAGATAAAAATAACTATGCTTAAAGAATTTAAAGAAGGCATGATAACAATAGTGAACATCAGCAAAAAGATGGAAACTGTTGAAAAAAAAAAAAAACAATCAAATACAAATTCTGTTGTTCCAAAGTACTGTGAACAAAATAAAGAACGTACCAGAGAGATTCAACTGTATTTTTGAGCTGGCAGAAACTAAAATCAATGAACTTGATGATAGATTGATAAGTATTATCAAGTGCAAAGAAAAGAGAGGGAAAAAAGAATAAGGGAAAATGAACATGACTTCAGAAGAATTGTTGTTCAGCTGCTAAGTTGTGTTGGACTTTTGTAACCCCATGAACTGCAGCATACCAGGCTTCCTTGTCCTTCACTTTCTCCTGCAGTTTGCTCAAACTCATGTCCATTGATTTGGTGATGCTATCTAACTATCGCATCTTTGGTCATCCCCTTCTCCTGTCCTCAGTACTTCCCATCATCAGAGTCTTTTCCAGTGGGTCGGCTCTTCACATCAGGTGGCCAAAGCATTAAAACTTCAGCTTCAATATCAGTTCTTCCAGTGAATATTCAGGGTTAATATCCTTTGGGACTGAATTGTTTGATCTCCTTGCAGTTCAAGGGACTTTCAAGAGTATTCTGCAGTACCACAGTTTGAAAGCATTAATTCTTCAGTGCTCAGCCTTCTTTATGGTCCAACTCTCACATCCATACATGACTATTGTAAAAACCACAGCTTTGACTAGATGCACCTTTGTCAACAAAGTAATGTCTCTGCTTTTTAATAGGCTGTCTAGGTTTGCCATAGCTTTTCTTCCAAGGAGCAAGCATCTTAATTTCATCACTGCACTCACCATCCTCTGTGATTTTGGAGCCCAGGAAAATGAAATCTGACACTGTTTCCACTCTTTCCCCACATTTTGCCATGAAGTGATGGGACTGGTTGCTATGATCTTCATTTTTTGAATGTTGAGTTTTAAGTCAGCCTTTTCACTATTCTCTTTCATTTTCATCAAGAAGCTCTTTAGTTTCTCTTCACTTTCTGTCATTAGAGTGGTATCACCTGTGTATCTGAAATTGTTAATATTTCTCCTGGCAATCTTGATTTGAGCTTGTGATTCATGCAGCTGGCATTTTGCATTATGTACTCTGCATATAAGTTAAATAAGCAGGGGACAATATATATCCTTGACATACCCCTTTCCATTATTTGGAACTAGTCCATTGTTCTATGTCCAATTCTAACTGTTGCTTCTTACCCTTCATAAAGTTTTCTCGAGGAGACAAGACAAAGGAGACAAGTAAGGTGGTCTTGTATTCCTATCTCGTTAAGAATTTTCCACAGTTTGTTGTGATCCACAGTCAAAGGCTTTAGCATGGTCAATGAAGCAGAAGAATGTAGGATACCATATATTCCACTGCAATACAATACCATATTCCATTGCAATATATTCACAAAGGAAGTACGTGAAGGAGAAGGGAGAGAATAGGAAAAATATACTGTGAGAGATAATGGTCAAAAACTTCCTAAATTTAATCAAAACATCATCCTGTGCATTCAAAAAGCTTGATGAATTTTTGTAAGATAAATAAAAGAATTTCTACAGCAGACATTTCAGGATCAAAATGTTGAACATCAGGCACAAAGAGAAACATCTTAAAAGCAGCAAGCAGAACTGACTTGTCGTATACAAGGGAACTCCAAAAAGAATAGGCTGACTTCTCCTCAGAAACAGTGGATGTCAGGATACAGTGGTATTACATATTCAAAATATTGAAAGAAAAAAAATAAAAGTTTCAACCTGAAATCAAAATTAGCAAACTGTTCCAAAATAATCACTTTAAAAACAAAGGTGGAAATAAAACATTTTCACATTAAAAAAAAATTACTAACATATTCAACATATAAGGGTAGTGTTGAAGTATTTCAGGCTGAAAACAAGTAACATCAGGTAGTAATTTAAAACCACACACACTTAAAAAGAGAGTGCTGGTAAACATAACTATGTAGGTAATCATAAAAGACAGTATAATTGTATATTACTCCTCTCATCTTTCCCAATTCATGGTATGAGGTCAGTATCACCCTGAGTCTAAAGTCAAACAGAGACATCACAAAAAAGAAAATAGAAAACTACAGATCAATAACTTTTGTGTCTACAGATGCAAAACATCAGGAAAATACCAGCAAACTAAATCCAACAACATATAAAAAGGATTATATATAAATTATAAAATGGCCAATATATCCCACAGCCAGGTGGGATTTATCCCAGGAATGAATAATTGGTTTTACATACAATGGTAAATTAATGCAATTAACTCTATTAACAGAATAAAGGATAAAAACCACATAATCATCTCAAAAGACTCAAATTACTTTAAAAATCCAACACACTTTCTTGATAAAATTACTTGAAAAATTCATAATAATAAAAGCAAAGTGATTCAACCTATTCAGGAGAATCCATGAAAAACTAACAGATAATGTCATACCTAGTAAAAGACTAAAAGCTTTCTAAGACCAAAAAAAAAAAAAAAAAAAAAAAAAAAGTCCATTTTCAGCATTTCTATTTACTATTTCACTTGATTCCAATAAGGTAAAAAGGTAATAAATACATAATACATACTTGCATACATGCACACATACATACACACAGATTGGAAAGAAGGAATTTAAAGTGTCTTCTTTTGGAAAATGATATAATCTTATGGGTAGAAAATCTGAAGAAATCTACAAAAAATAACTAACATATTACTTTGGCAAGTTTGCAGGATTTAATATCAAAAATCAAAAACAAGTTGTACATCTATACACTAGCAATGAACAATCATCAAATGAAACTAAGACAATTCAACTTACAACAGCATACATAATAAAAATTTAAGAAATAATTTAACAAAATATGTGCAATACGTATACTTTGAAAACTACAAAACACTTTGAAATGCACTAACAAAGTCCTAGTAAATAGAAACACATCCCATTTTGTAGGTTGAAAGATTTGTTATAATAGTTAAGATGTTAATAGTCTCAAATTGATTTAGATTCAATGCAAACCATATCAAAATCCCACTACCTTTTAAAACATAAATGACAAGTTTATCTTAAAATGTACATGGAAATTTAGGATATCCAAAATAGTCAATGCAGTCTTGAGTAATAACAAATTTGGAAGTCTCATGTTTTCTGATTTCTAAAGTTACTATAAAGCTACTGTGATCAAGATAGCTTGATATTGACATAAAGAGAAACATATAGATAAATTGAATAGGATTGAGAATCAAAAATAACAATTATGAAGCTGAATTGTTTCCTTATACTATAACCAAGAATTAAATCAGAATATAAGTGGTAAAACTATTTACAGAGTAAGAGTAACATAGAATTAGTCTTCACTACCTTGGATTTGGGCAAACCATCTTAAATATGACAACAAAAGCACAAGCAACAAAGGAAAAAATAAATTATTTGGACCTTATTGAAATTAAAAACTATTTGATACAAACTAATGAAGTGGGTAAAAATCATATATCTGGTAAGAGTGTTGTATCCAAAACATAAAGAACTCTTAACAATTCAAAACAAAAAATGAATTTAAAAATGGGCAAAGGATCTGAACAGATATTTCACCAAAGACAGTCAATATGTAAACAGTCAATAAACCCATGATAAGATACTCAACATCACTATTCAATAATGAAACACAAATCAAAATGGTTAGTATCAAAATGATAACCACAAGTGTTGGTAAGATAGTAGAGAAGTTGTAACATTATTGGTAAGAATGTAAAAAGTTGTGCTGCTGCATCAGAAAACAATATGAGTTTCCAAACATGTTAAATATAGAGTTCTCATATGACTCAGAAATTCAATTCTTAGGTATATATCCAAGAAAAATGGAAAAAAAATTTCCATACAAAACATGTGCATGAATGCTCATAGCATCATTATTATTTTTTTTAACTTTATTTTACTTAACTTTACAGTATTGTATTGGTTTTGCCATACATCAAAGTGGATCTGCCACAGGTATACCTATGTTCCCATCCTGAACCCTCCTCCCTCCTCCCTCCCCATACCATCATTATTTTTTGTAAACAGTAAGATTAACTCAAAACTCCTTCAACTGATAAATGAATAAATAAAATGTGATGTATCTATATAAAGGAATATTATTTGGCAATAAAAAATAATGGATTACTGATATGTGCTACCATATGGATGAACCTTGAAAATATGCCCAGTGAAACAAGCCAATCACAAATGACCACATAGGAAATATCAAAAATAGGCAACTTTATAGAAATAGTGGATTAGTGGCTGCTAGGAGCCAGAGTGGGGGCCAGGAATTAGGAATAACTAAGAAAGACATGGAGAAGGCAATGGCACCCCACTCCAGTACTCTTGCCTGGAAAATCCCATGGATGGAGGAGCCTGGTGGGCGGTAGTGCATGGGGTCGCAAAGAGTCGGACACGACTGAGCAACCTCACTTTCACTTTTCACTTTCATGCATTGGAGAAGGAAATGGCAACCCACTCCAGTGTTCTTGCCTGGAGAATCCCAGGGACGGGGGAGCCTGGTGGGCTGACGTCTATGGGGTTGCAGCGAGTCGGACATGACTGAAGCGACTTAGCAGCAGCAGCAGCAGCAGAAGAAAGACAAGGTTCTTTTGCTGCTAAGTCACACGACTGAAGCGACTTAGCAGCAGCAGCAGCAGAAGAAGAAAGACAAGGTTCTTTTGCTGCTAAGTCACTTCAGTCGTGTCCGACTCTGTGCGACCCCATAGACGGCAGCCCACCAGGCTCCCCCCGTCCCTGGGATTCTCCAGGCAAGAATACTGGAGTGGGTTGCTTTTTCCTTCTCCAATGCATGAAAGTGAAAAGTGAAAGTGAATTCGCTCAGTCGTGTCCGACTCTTAGCGACCCCATGGACTGCAGCCTATCAGGCTCCTCCATCCATGGGATTTTCCAGGCAAGAGTACTGGGGTGGGGTGCCATTGCCTTCCCCGAGGTTCTTTTGAGGATGATGAAAATATTCCGAAGTAGACTCTGGTACTCCAACAGACTCTGTGTACTACAATACGCTACAATGTGAATGAACCTTGAATATGTTTTGTGAACAAAAAAGTCAGTCAAAAATAACCTTATATGATATCATTTACATGAAATGTCCAGAGTAGGCAAACCTGTGGAGATGGAATATATTTGTGGTTTAAGTGGTGCCAAGGATGGGATTTCTTTGGAAGGAATGATGCTAAAGCTGAAACTCCAGTACTTTGGCCACCTCATGTGAAGAGTTGACTCATTGGAAAAGACTCTGATGCTGGGAATGATTGGGGGCAAGAGGAGAAGGGGACGACAGAGGATGAGATGGCTGGATGGATGACATCACTGACTCGATGGATGTGAGTCTCAGTGAACTCTGGGAGTTGGTGATGGACAGGGAGGCCTGGCGTGCTGCGATTCATGAGGTCTCAAAGAATTGGACACGACTGAGCAACTGATCTGATCTGATCTGAAGGATGGGAAGGGAGGAGAGACGGGGGCAGGAACTTTGAGAGACTGCAAATATGCAGATTCCCTTTTAGGATAATGACGGTGTTCTAAAATTAAATTATGATGATGGTTACACAGTTCTCTGAACATACTAAAACCCATTGATCTGAGAAATTTAAAAAGATGAATTGTATGATAGATGAACTATGTGTCAATAAAACCATTAAAAACTGTACAAAGGAAATGCAGATAAGCTTAGCAGAAATTTAGGTAGGAAAAATTCAGACAGCTTATGGACATCCCTGGGATATAGGGAGAAACAACAACTCTTGATATGTGGGGAGAATTATTCTCTGGCACATGCCTGCATGCATGCTAAATCACTTCAGGTGACTCTTTGCAACTTCATGGACTATAGCCCGCCAGACTCCTTTGTCTATAGGATTCTCCAGGCAAGAATACTGAAGTGGATTGTCATTCCCTTCTTCAGGAGATCTTCCTGACCCAGGGATGGAACTCCTGTATCCTGTGGTGGATTCTTTACAGCTTAGACAGCAGGGACACCCTCTCTGGTACAAAAAAAGCAGACAAAATGTAAAATAATAAATTTAAAAAAATAGACATTTAAAAATTTTAATATATGAGCTTAGAAAGTAGTGAAAATTTCTATAGAATTTTGCTGAGAACAATATTCTTTTCAGGATTGAGCAGAGTTGAAGTGGTCACATGTATAAAAAGAGAGAAGTCTCAAGAATAGAGAACTGACCATAATCAGAGTTGACCATACTAGATGATATGAGGGGTAGGGATTGACATTTTGAGAAAAAATGCTAAGACACAAAAATGAGAGGTAATTTTTTAAATGATTTTAATTTGCATTTCTAATTATAATCACAAACACAGGATATTAATTTACCATTTTAACCATTTTTTCATATTTATTTATTTTAATTGAAGGCTAATTATTTTACAATAGTGTAGTGGGTTTTGCCATACATTGACATGAATCAGCCATGGGTGTACATGTGTTCCCCATCCTGAACACCCCTTCCCACCTCTCTCCCCATCCCATCCCTCCCCTCAGGGTCATCCCTGCATCAAACCTGGACTGGCGGTCTACTGCACATATGCTAATATACATGTTTCAGTGCTATTCTCTCAAATCATCCCAGCCTTGCCTTCTCCCACAGAGTCTAACAGTCTGTTCTTTACATCTGTGTCTCTTTTGCTATCTCACATACAGGGTCATTGTTACAATCTTTCTAAATTCCATATATAAGTGTTAATATATTGTATTGGCATTTTTCTTTCTGACTTACTTCAGTCTGTATAATAGGCTCCAGTTTCATCCACCTCATTAGAATTGATTCAAATGCATTCTTTTTAATAGCTGAGTAATATTCTATTGTGTATATGTACCACAGCTTTCTTATCCATTTGTCTGCTGATGGATACCTAGGTTGCTTCCATGTCCTGGCTATTGTAAACAGTGCTGCAATAAACATTGGGGTAAACATGTCTCTTTAAATTCTGGTTTCCTCTGTATGTATGCCCAGCAGTGGGATTGCTGGGTCATATGGCAGTTCTGTTTCCAGTGTTTTAAGCAATCTCCACACTGTTCTCCATAGTGGCTGTACTAGTTTGCATTCCCACCAAGAGTGTGAGAGGGTTTCCTTTTCTCTGCACCCTCTCCAGCATTTATTGTTTGTAAACTTTTTGATAGCAGCCATTCTGACAGGTGTGAGATGGTACCTCATTGTGGTTTTGGCTTGCATTTCTCTGATAATGAGTGATGTTGAGCATCTTTTCATGTGGTTATTAGCCATCTGTATGTCTTCTTTGGAGAAATGTCTGTTTAGTTCTTTGACCCATTTTTTGATTGGGTTGGTTTTTTTTTTATTTTATTTTATTTAACTTTACAACATTGTATTGGTTTTACGATATATCAAAATGAATCTGCCACAGGTATACATGTGTTCCCCATCCTGAACCCTCCTCCCTCCTCCCTCCCCATAACATCCCTCTGGGTCATCCCAGTGCACCAGCCCCAAGCATCCAGTATCATCATCGAACCTGGACTGGCAACTCGTTTCATGTATGATATTATACATATTTCAATGCCATTCTCCCAAATCATCCCACCCTCTCCCAGAGTCCAAAAGACTGTTCTATACATCAGTGTCTCTTGTATATTTTTGAGATTAATTCTTTGTCAGTTGCTTCATTTACTATTATTTTCTCCCATTCTGAAAGCTGTCTTTTCCTCTTGCTTATAGTTTCCTTCGTTGTGCAAAAGCTTTTAAGTTTAATTAGGTCCCATTTGTTTGTTTTTGCTTTCATTTCCATTACTCTGGGAGGTGGGTCATAGAGGATCCTGCTGCGAGTTATGTCAGAGAGTGTTTTGCCTATGTTTTCCTCTAGGAGATTTATAGATTCTGGTCTTACATTTAGATCTTTAATTCATTTTGAGTTTATTTTTGTGTATGGTGTTAGAAAGTGTTCTCAGTTCAGTTCAGTTCAGTCACTCAGTCGAGTCTGACTCTTTGCGACCCCATGAATCACAGCACACTAGGCCTCCCTGTCCATCATCAACTCCTGGAGTTCATCAGACTCACATCCATCGAGTTAGTGATGCCATCCAACCATCTCATCCTCTTTTACAAGTGGTTGGCCAGTTTTCCCAGCACTACTTGTTAAAGAGATTGTCTTTTCTCCATTGTATATTCTTGTCTCCTTTGTCAAAGATAAGGTGCCCATAGGTGCGTGGGTTTATCTCTGGGCTTTCTATTTTGTTCCATTGATCTATATTTCTGTCTTTGTGCCAGTACCATACTGTCTTGATGACTGTAGTATAGGCTGAAGTCAGGCAGGTTGATTCCTCCAGTTCCATTCTTCTTTTTCAAGATTGCTTTGGCTATTCAAGGTTTTTTGTATTTCCATACAAATTGTGAAATTATTTGTTCTAGTTCTCTGAAAACTACTGTTGGTAGCTTGATAGGGATTGCATTGAATCTATAGATTGCTTTGGGTAGTATACTCAATTTCATTATATTGATTCTTCTGATCCATGAACATGGTATATTTCTCCATCTATTTGTGTCATCTTTTATTTCTTTCATCAGTGTTTTATAGTTTTGTATATATAGGTCTCTTGGTATATTTATTCCTAAGTATTTATTCTTTTCATTGCAAAGGTGAATTGAATTGCTTCCTTAATTTTTCTTTCTGTTTTCTCATTGTTAGTGTATAGGAATAATGTGCAGTTCAGTAGTGATAGTTATATAACATTGTTGTGACAGATTTCTAGAAATTTTTTATCTTGCAAAATTGTAACTCTATACCTATTAATCACTAATTCTGTCTTCTTCCTTCCAACAGCCTTTGACAACCAACTTTCTACATTCTGTTTCAATGATTTTGACTACTTTAGATAACTCATGTGTGTCAACCTATATATTTGTCCTTTCAAGATTGTCTTATTTCACTTAGCATATCCTTGAGTTTCATTCATGTTTCCATGTGACAAGATCTCTTTTTCTAAAAAGTTGAATAATATCCACTGTATGTATATATCATATTTTCTCTCCCCATTCATCATTGATGGGTATTTACATTACTTCAATCCCTTGGCTATTGTGAAAAGTCCGGCAATGAAAGTAAAAATCCTACAAACATTTATTCAGGATTGTGCTTTGAATTCTTTTGGATACATACCCAGAAGCAGGATTGCTAGATCACATGGTAATTCTATTTTTTTATTTTTGGAGGAAACTACATATGGTTTTTCCGCAGCAACTGTACTATCTTTTATCTGTACCAACAGTGTAAAAGCAATCCAATTTCTCCAAATTGCTGCCAGGATTTGTTTTCTGTTCTTTTGACAGTGGCCATTTTAAAAAGCATGAGATGAAAACTAATTGTGATTTTTGACTTGCTGCTGCTGGTGCTAAGTTGCTTCAATCGTGTCCAACTCTGTGCGACCCCATAGACGGGAGCCCACCAGGCTCCCCTGTCCCTGGGATTCTCCAGGCAAGAACACTGGAGTGGGTTGCCATTTCCTTTTCCAATGCATGAGAGTGAAAAGTGAAAGTGAAGTCACTCAGTCGTGTCCAACTCTGTGTGACCCCATAGACAGCAGCCCACCAGGCTCCTCCGTCCATGGGATTTTCCAGGCAAGAGTACTGGAGTGGGGTACCATTGCATTTCCCTAAATATGATACCTAGTGATGCTGAGCACCTTTCATAGGCTTGTTGGCCATTTGTATGTCTTCCTTGGAGAACTCTTTATTCCAGGTCTTTGTCCACTTTTAAATCAGATTATCTGTTCACTGAGCGACTTCTCTTTCACTTTTCACTTTTATGCATTGGAGAAGGAAATGGCAACCCACTCCAGTGTTCTTGCCTGGAGAATCCCGGGGACGGCAGAGCCTGGTGGGCTGCCGTCTATTGGGTCGCACAGAGTCGGACACGACTGAAGTGACTTAGCAACAGTAGCAGCAGCAGGAGCTCCTTATATATCCTGATTATAAAACCCTCATGAAACATATGATTTGCAAACACTTTTTCTCATTCTTTGGATTGTCTTTTCACTCTGTTAACTGTTCCCTTTGATCACATAGAATTTCTCACATACTACAGGATGCTAATTTTTATTTTAAAAAAGTGTCACTTTAAAAAGTATAGTACTTTCATATAACTATAATAGTATTTCAATACAAGCTAAAAATACATTTTACCATACTACTGTCTCCTGTCACAGACTCCACAGCATGGACCACTATTTCTACCTCTTTTGGACACTGAATAGCAATATTTTAACCACTGATGCCACTGATTCTGGAAGCTGTCATTCCTAATACTAGTCTCACCAGAAGAATTCACTCTGGTTCCTGCTTCTATGTCTCACTAGCTTCGAAAGAAACATCAGCTTCATATATTTGACAGCCTAAGTGAGAACTGTGCCCCCGGTTCACAGTAAGTGAGGCCCCAAGAATGAATACAAGACATTTTCAAATTTTTCCCATTTCAAATGGCAGACAGACAAAATTCCTGAAACATAAATATAATTGACATTGTGATCAAAAATTTTAAAATCACATCTACCTCTCATCTTTCAGAAAAAAATTCTTTATGAAACATATTTTGGTGTCATTATTACAAATAATCATGTCTTGATGGGCTATTTCATTTCAGTTCAGTTCATTCACTCAGTCATGTCCGACTCTTCGCAACACCATGAACCGCAGCAGGCCAGGCCTCCTTCACCATCACCAACTCCCGGAGTCCACCCAAACCCATGCCCATTGAATTGGTGATGCCATCCAACCATCTTATCCTCTGTCATCCCCTTCTCCTCCTGCCCTCAATCTTTTCCAGTATCAGGGTCTTTTCAAATGAGTCAGCTCTTCCCATCAGGTGGCCAAAGTATTAGAGTTTCAGTTTCAACATCAGTCCTTCCAATGAACACCCAGGACTGATATCCTTTAGGATGGACTGGTTGGGTCACCTTGCAGTCCAAGGAACTCTCAAGAGTCTTCTCCAACACCACAGTTCAGAAGCTTCAATTCTTTAGCACTCAGCTTTCTTTAGAGTCCAACTCTCACATCCATCAGATCAGATCAGTCGCTCAGTCGTGTCCGACTCTTTGCAACCCCATGAACTGCAGCACGCCAGGCCTCCCTGTCCATCACCAACTCCCGGAGGTCACTCAGACTCACATCCATCGAGTCAGTGATGCCATCCAGCCATCTCATCCTCTGTCGTCCCCTTCTCCTCCTGCCTCCAATCCCTCCCAGCATCAGAGTCTTCTCCAATGAGTCAACTCTTTGCATGAGGTGGCCAAAATACTGGAGTTTCAGCTTTAGCATCATTCTTTCCAAAGAAATCCCAGGGCTGATCTCTTTCAGAATGGACCGGTTGGATCTCCTTGCAGTCCAAGGGACTCTCAAGAGTCTTCTCCAACACCACAGTTCAAAAGCATCAATTCTTCAGTGCTCAGCCTTCTTCACAGTCCAGCTCTCACATCCATACATGACCACAGGAAAGACCGACTAGGCGAACCTTTGTTGGCAAAGTAACGTCTCTGCTTTTGAATATGCTATCTAGGTTGGTCATAACTTTCCTTCCAAGGAGTAAGCGTCTTCTAATTTCATGGCTGTAGTCACCATCTGCAGTGATTTTGGAGCCCAGAAAAATAAAGTCAGCCACTGTTTCCACTGTTTCCCCATCTATTTGCCAGGAAGTGATGGGACTGGATGCCATGATCTTAGTTTTCTGAATGTTGAGCTTTAAGCCAACTTTTTCACTCTTCTCTTTCACTTTCATCAAGAGGCTCTTTAGTTCTTCACTTTCTAACATAAGGGTGGTGTCATCTGCATATCTAAGGTTATTGATATTTTTCCCAGCAATCTTGATTCCAGCTTGGGCTTCCTCCAGCCCAGCATTTCTCATGATGTACTCTGCATATAAGTTAAATAAGCAGGGTGACAATATACTGCCTTGACATACTCCTTTTCCTATTTGGAACCAGTCTGTTGCTCCATGTCCAGCTCTAACTGTTGCTTCCTGACCTGCATACAGGTTTCTCAGTCAGGTCAGGTGGTCTGGTATTCCCATCTCTTTCAGAATTTTTCATGGTTTATTGTGATCCACATAGTCAAAGGCTTTGGCATGGTTAATAAAGCAGAAATAGATGTTTTTCTGGAACTCTCTTGCTTTTTTGATGATTCAGCGGATGTTGGCAATTTGATCTCTGGTTCTTCTGCCTTTTCTAAAACCGGCTTGAACATCTGGAAGTTCACGATGGGCCATTTAACTTACCCAAAATAATGCTTCTAAAGCTGTTTTATATATATAGAATATCAGGGCAAATTAATATTCTAGTTACACACTTGGTGTTCATGGTTATTATAATGTTTAGAGACAGGAAGAGGACCTCATTTACCTGTAAATCCACTCTTTTTAAATGCAGAGTACATATCGGTGGTAGAAGGAAGAATGGATGAATAATTAATAAGTTACACCATCCAAGTCAGTATCTGTGACCTATATGACCATAGATGTTACAGTTGATCACTTTCAAATTCTAGAAAGTAAATGATCTAAGTCATGCCAATTGGTCAAATCAATATTTCTTCTTCAAAGGCTAGAAGAGGTCATATACTATTCCATCATATTAAGAAATGAAAATAATTAGCCTTACGATGCTTTCTTGAAGATGAATATGGAATACCTATTATGAAACACATTATTTTGACACTTAGTGTACTGTTATGTGCACTTACCATGCTGTCTACTGTCTCCATAAACTAACGATACACTAGAAGTATGTGGGACTTTATTAGATCTTTATATTATTTTATAGATATATTTTCAATTTATACAACTATTATCAAAACTATTTTCACAAGATCTTGCTTTTTTACATTTTAATAATATTTAAACAATTTTCTCCCACATCAAAACTTATATAGCGTATTTTCAGTACTTATGCATCTGAAATACTACAAAATCTGTTACCAAATGTAATCATTTAACTAAAATATTCCCAAATTTTCACCCATAATGGTTTATAGACAGATGATATGATAAAACAGTTACCCTGGAAACAGCATTTTCCAGGGTTTTTATTTAAAAGAAAAATCTCAACATCAAGATGCCATGGTCATCCTGCATGTAATACTGTGATTTTAACCCAGCCAGGCCAAAGCTGTTGTTAGTCAAAGAAAACGCTATCCATCTCTAACGGGAAATTCATCTGAAAAGAGTCTTTAGGTATAAAGTTAAATACTGTCTTTGGACAGAACAGATATCCACTATGTCCACACCCATGAAACAAACCAGACTCTTGTTGATCACCTTCCTATCTCCAGTTTATTTTAGTCCATTTCCAGTCAGACTGAGGATGAATTTCACAGATAAAAACATGATGCGTTACTGTAGTTTAGAAATGGTGGTTTTGGTTTCCCAGGCTCTCACCCTGAGCCAGTGACATGGGTAGATTTATATTAATTCCAGAATTGGCTGGAAAACTTCAGCTAAGCATGGGAAGGAGAGTGAGATGTGAGTCACAACCACAAAATGCTTTATTTCATGTGAAACTGGTGTAAGTGAGAACTTTAAATGGTATTGACAGGAGTGTGAATTTTCTTTTTTGAGAGTTCCACCTGCCTAAAAGTGGAAGCTTTCCCTGCTGCTGCCCATTCTGTCCTCATTTGAAGAATAAACAAAAGCCTCCTCTCCAAAAGTCTGTCAATCCAGCACTGCTATAAGCCACTGAATTCATTTAAAGGGGAAAAAAAAGTGCTAAACGAATACATTGTCAAACTAAAAATGATTTTAATTTTTTAAAGGGAAACTTGGCATACCAATTATTCTGAATAATCATCTCAGTAATGTGTAGTTTTGCATTGCCAACAACTATGTTAAAGATAAATCCAATATCATATATATCATATATACTATTTTAATCTGTAGTTTCTGTTAATATCCAAAATACAAATAGCAAGAAATGGCTACAGAATCTGAACATAAATATCTTAGAGGGTGGGAGCAAAAATGCTCCTGATAAAGGCTATCAGAATAAATTTGAATTCCTCTTAAGATTGCTTATTTTTAATTTCTAGCATTAGAAATAAATTATATAAAAATGAAAATTCTGATTTTTTAAACCAAATAATTCTTTTATTATTTCTTGATAGATCCCCACTAATATATTCATAGGAGAAAGTCATTAAAGTATCAAGTCACTACTTACGAGTTTTAGTTTTTCTTTATCTTTCTATTTTGGCCTAGATAAATAATTTTTAAAACTTATTGTGATTTTTTAGAGGTAAAGAATAAAGATTTTCTCTGCCCTCTCTCAACTTAGAAATTATAATAAGTCATTTGTTTATGTTTATACCACGGAAATGTATATAATGTGTTCAGCTGTCATACATCGTGGTTTTTCTCTTTCCAATAACCGAGTTAGGAACATTTTTTCAAGTGCTCCTTTCAAGTGCTGCTCTTCCATTTCAATGCATCTACTGGTACACAAGACCTGACAAAAGATGGGATCTAGTTAATACTCCTGATTCACTGTGTGCACATCAGCTTCCTCTTTGGTACTGTGATCATGAGCAGTACACAATAGGAGGCGTTTGGGGACTTATTGTGCATAATTATTAAGGTGTGACAAAAGGATGAAGGAATTGCAGAGGCAATCTGTTCTTCAATCTGGGCTGTCTGAGGACCCTTTCAGAGCATCAGAGTGTTAATTTCCTGAACATCTCATGATAAGAAAAACAAGCCTTCTCTGACAATAAGTTTGCCATAAAATCATGCCGTTGTTGCATGATTTATTCTCTAATGTTCTAAAAACCCCAGTGAAATAAGATGGTAAGTTCTCTTAGTTAAAGAAACTCTCAAGCTTTTATAAACAATTGATCTTCTTCTGCCAAGGGGTAGAATAGAGACAACTGGTTATATTTTGAAAGTTAATGAATCCCTCAATTTATATTAATTATTAATTCACTTAAACAGTGATGGAAGAAAAGATAATTTTTATGATGATTCATAGTGATTTGAAAGTCCATTCTTCAAATAGAATAGTTCGCAAAACATCCACAGTTATAAAAGTAGCATCTACTAGTTAACAGTATTTACTTGTGAATATTTACTTATTCATATTTACTTGTGAATTAGTTTCAGATGATTTCCTGGTGGCTCAGAAGGTAAAGAATCTGCCTGCAATGCAGGAGACCAGGGTTCTCAATCCATGGTCAGGAAGTTCCCCTGGAGAAGTCAATGGCAACCCACACGAGTATTCTTGCCTGGAGAATTCCACGGACAGGGGAGCCTGGTGGGCTACAGTTCATGGGGTCGCGAAGAGTCAGACATAACAGTGACTAACACACACACATACACAGATTGTGAAAATTGGTAAACACATTAAAATTTCAAATTCATATGTCATATCATATATATATATAATTTTTTTTACTTAAAAGCTAAAACTAGATCTGTTTTAATACAATGAGCTTTAAAAACAAACCTCAGATACTTTTGTTTTACTGTGTTTTAACAGATCACCTTTTCAAACCAAAACCCTATACAGGGAAATTAAATGAACTGACAATTTGTCTTTTTAATCCTAACCTTAACCTGAGAAAAAGAAGTATTATAATGAATGACACAAAATACTCGATTTTCCCCTGAGTTGAAAATACAATACCAGGTTATGTCATCCAATTTTGGTCTGAAAAGTAACTCATTAACTCAAAATCTTTGCCTCCTGTGATATTCCAAACGTAGTCGGAGATTACTGTCTGTCTTAACTCTATGCCTCAGGAGTTTCTGAGTCATCCAGAGAGCTAAAAGCAGTGGTCTTCAGTCTGAGCATTTGGAAAGGAAAGAAAAAAAAAAAAAATCAAGAGCAGAGGGAGTTTGGAATATACAATCATCCCTTGGTATCTGCAGGGAACTACTTCCAGGACTCTAGTGCATAGCAAACTATAGATGCTCAGATGCCTTACTGCTCCTCCCAACTGGCCATCTGTACCTATGGGTTCTGCCCCCTCTAATACAGAGGCTCCACTGTATTTCTTCCAAATTCTTTTTTTAGGTTTGACACTATTGGTACGCTCAGCAGCTTAGGCAATTCAGCTCCATTTGAGTGGTTTTCAGATATGTCTTACGATGGCTTAAAAAATAACCTCAAGCTTTTTTTCCTCTCTACTCAAAGGGTAGGCCTCCAGGCAGATCAAATCAGAAATACTCATCTCAAACTGTGTATCTATTCCTTGTGGAGAGAAACAGTAATTTATTCCAGTTAGTGTGCTACCCAGGGTAGATGGCAGGAATCTTCAACTGGGATGTGAAACAAAATGGGAAACCTTTTGTGTAACCCACAGTTACAGAAATAGCATCTACCAGTTAATAAATATTATTTACTTGTTCATTGGTTCCACATAACTGTTAAAATTAGAAAATATATTAAAATATCAGAAGATAAGCATTTCTCAAATTTCGTTTGTTAAAAATACAATCCATCAGTTCTCTGTGTCAGAGAGTTTGACCTGGGTCTAGGTTGATTCCCAGAAATCTATCTGCATGTTTAACATGTATCTATGATACTTTTGAGAATCACATTCTGAAAATCTCTACAATAGAAGTATTACCAAGATACACAAATAATTCAACCAATTACCGAAAATTACAATCAGTCTGAAACTATGATATAGTGTGAGTATACATTTCATTCAGTTCCTCCTCTGATGGAGGGATTGTAAAATTCACAGGATCAGCTGCATGTCTCCATTAAATGTCTTGAAGGGTTGCACCTCTGCCTGTAAATATTTTTGGCCACGTCATGTTACTTGTAGGATTTTAGTTCCCTGATTAAGGGTTGAACCCAAACCAGGCCAGTGAAAGCCATGAATCCTAACCACTGAACATCCAGGGAATGTCCTTTGTTCCTCTGCTTTTGATTTTTTGCTTTAAATATCTTACATGTGGCTGTTTTCTCTATTCCTTCAAAATATTTCTCCAAGCCTACATATATGTTTGTCAGAGATAATTATCCTGATTCCCTACGCTTTGTTGTTGTTCAGTTTCTAAATTGCGTCAAACTCTTTGCAACCCCAAGGCCTGCAGCATGCCAGGCTCCGCTGTCCATCACCAACTCCCAGAGCTTGCTCAAACTCATGTCCATTGAGTCAGTGATGCCAGCCACCCATCTCATCCTCTATCGTCCGCTTCTCCTCCTGACTTCAATCTTTCCCAGCATTAGGGTCTTTCCCAATGAGTCAGCTCTTCATAGCAGATGGCAAAAGTATTGGAGCTTCATCTTCAGCATCAGTCCTTCAAGTACAGTAACTAAAAAATGAAACTATATTTTCCTCAGCCTCCCATCCTACTCCCCTCATCCAGTATTTAAGGTGAGAGTAGAGTTGCTTATGCAGGAAAACTCTAATTCAGAAATGTGATCTAGCCTAATGTTGAAAAAAAAAGATAATTGAAACATTTGGTCAAATTTTTGCACAACTATCAGTGAGTCAACTGACCATCCTGCACTGAACCTGCTTCTTAGGTAGATCAACCAAGGTAAATATCCAGAAAGCCAGTGTATACACAAAAGACAGCAAACTGTTCTGCAAATGTGACAGTGAGAAACTTGGGATAAAAGAAAGAAGAGAAGAACAAATTATGAAAAAGAAAAGAGAGGCCTGAGAATGGATTCATTTCCAATGACAATTGGAACAAATTACCCAAACTTGAGGGCATAAAGCAACAGAAACTGATTCTTCACAATCTTGGAAGCCAGAAGTACAAAGTAAGGGTCACTGTATGGAAACAAAGGTGTTTGGCAGAGCTGCACTCCTTCTGGAGGCTCTGGTGGAGAATCCATCCCTTGCCTCTCCCCACTTCTTAGAGTAAATAACTTCTGGCATTCCTTGGCCTGTGGCTGCATCACTGCAGTTTTCAAGGTCAGCACCTTTACATTTCTTTTCTCTCTATCTGCACATCACCTTCTCCTCCATATGTCTGCCTATAAAATATTGCTCTGCCTTCCTCTTACAGGGATTCATGCATTTGAATTCACAGTCCGCTCAGAATACAACTTTATTTCAAGCTCTTAATTTTTTGCTTTCTTCTTTACCCTATGTAAGGTAACATTCACCACTCCAGGGATTAAAATGTGGATATCTTTAAGGGGTAGAGACATTTTTAAGCTTTCACAGAGTGAAAAGAGAAGAAAGGAGGACTTATATTAGAAGGCTGAAGCTAATACAGAAGGTGATTGTTGCATCAGCCACAGGCTATTACAGGATCATCTAAGATAATTGTTAAGTGGTATGCCTTGCTGACATAAAAACTATCTTGATCTTCCTAAATGTTCAATGGCTATTGCTTCAAAAGCAAAGATTTGTAATAGAAGCTATATGAGCTTCACAGAAGCAAAAACATCTGTCAGAAATGACCATGAGGATTTTAATCCTTGTTATATCGGGGCAGGACTTTGTAGCTGACTTAGGATAAAGGCTTGAGCTAACTTTACCTACCTATCAAAGGGCAATGTCACTCAGCTAAAGTCTGGATGGCACGGAATTTGCTGTGGTTTACACTGGGTTTAAACTATGGCCTTAGGTTTGGGGGTTTTGTTGTTATTTTATGTTTTCTGGCTGTTCCTTTTTCTTTAAACCATCTCAATTTACTCTGTATTTCCTTTTCTATGTTCTCTGCTGTTTGCTATGTCTTCAGCACTTTCTTTCTAAACTTGAATGAATGATTTTGTTGACACACATTCCTACTGTAAAAGAAACAAGGAAAAAAAAAAACAAAAGAAAAAAAAAAACCCTCAATCCATCCAGTGGAAGAGGACTTAACATCTGCCTGCACCTTGGTTCATTCGGTTCAGTCACTCAGTTGTGTCCATCTTCTTGCGACCCCATGGACTGAAGCACATCAGGGTTCCTTGTCCATCACCAACACCCTGAGCTTGCTCAAACTCATGTCCATTGTGACAGTGATGCCATCCAATCATCTCATCCTCTATCAACCCCTTCTCCTCCTGCCTTCAATCTTTCCCAACATCAGGGTCTTTTCAAATGAGTCAGCTCTTCACCTCAGGTGGCCAAAGTATTGGAGTTTCAGCCGCAGCATCAGTCCTTCCAATGAACATTCAAGGCTGATTTTCTTTAGGATGGACTGGTTGGATCTCCTTGCAGTCCAGGGGACTCTCAAGAGTCTGCTCCAACACCACAGTTCAAAAGCATCAATTCTTTGGCACTCAACTTTCTTTATGATCCAACTCTCACATCCATTCATGACTAATGGAAGATCCATAGCTTTGACAAGACAGATCTTCGTTAGAAAAGTAATGTCTCTGCTTTTTAATATGCTGTCTAGGTTGGTCATAGCTTTTCTTCCAAGGAACAAGTGTCTTTTAATGTCATGGCTATAGTCACCATCTGCAGTGATTTTGGAGGCCCCCCAAAATAAAGTTTCTCACTGTTTCCATTGTTTCTCTATCTATTTGCCATGAAGTGATAGGACCAGAGTCCATGATCTTAGTCTTCTGAATGTTGAGTTTTAAGCCTAGTTTTTTCACTCTCTTCTTTCACTTTTAACAAGAGGCTCTTTAGTTATTTGCATTCTACAATAAGGGTGGTATCATCTGCATATCTGAGGTTATTAATATTTATCCTGGCAATCTTGATTCCAGCTTGTGGTTCATCCAGCTCAACATTTAACATGATGTACTCTGCATATAAGTTAAATAAGCAGAGTGACAATATACAGCCTTGACCTACTCCTTTATAAATTTGTAACCGGCCTATTATTCCTTGTCCAGTTCTAACTGTTGCTTGTTGACCTGAATATAGATTTCTCAGGAGGCAGGTCAGGTGGTCTGGTGTTTCTATCTCTTTCAGAATTTCCCACAGTTTGTTGTGATCCACACAGTCAAAGGCTTTGGTGTAGTCCATAAAGCAGAAATAGATGTTTTGTTGGAACTCTCTTGCTTTTTCGATGATCCAATGGATGTTGGCAATTTGATCTCTGGTTCCTCTGCCTTTTTTAAAACCAGCTCGAACATCTGGAAGTTCATGGTTCATGTATTGTTGAAGCCTGGCTAGAGAATTTTGAGCATTACTTTATTAGCATGTGAGATGAGTGCAATTTGTGGTACTTTAAGCATTCTTTGGCATTGACTTTCTTTGGGATTGGAATGAAAACTGACCTTTTCCAGTCCTGTGGCCACTGCTGAGTTTTCCAAATTTGCTGGCATATGGAGTGCAGCACTTTCACAGCATTATCTTTTAGGATTTGAAATATCTCAACTGGAATTCCATCACTTCCACTAGCTTTGTTCATAGTGATGCTTTCTAAGGCCCACTTGACTTCACATTTCCAGGATATTTGGCTCTAGATCAGTGATCACACCATCGTGGTTATCTGGGTCATGAAGATCTTTTTGTACAATTCTTCTGTGTATTCTTGCCATCTCTTTTTAATATCTTCTGCTTCTGTTAGGTCCATTCCATTTCTGTCATTTATTGTGCCCATGTTTGCATGAAATATTCCTTTGGTATCTCTAATTTTCTTGAAGACAGCTCTAGCCTAATCCCTTGGCTCATAGATTTCACTCATTAAATCTTTATCTTCAAATTTATGATAAGAGAGATTTTTAATCTCCATCAGGAAATACTTTGATCTGGGAGGAAAGGAGAAAGTCTCTGCCAGATTGACTGCAGAATTATATAAGTGTGATGTGTACAAGTAATTGTTTGTCCTACAGTAACCTACCATGTGTCAAAGGTAGGCCTTCTCTGATTAATGACAAGATTCACATCGGTTTATGAGGAGGTGGAAATAAAGAGATCAGCAGTCCGTAGGCCTGAAGTCACTAGGGTAAGAGAAGTCGCTAGTGCTGCAGTCTCATATAAAAGTGGGTTACACCGTCTTCGTTATGGCTTATGTGTCCTTACATTTTTAGCTTTGTGCACCTGTGAGCGTAGTCACTCAGTTGTGTCTGACTCTTGGCGACTCCTTGGTCAGTAGCCTGCCAGGCTCCTCTGTCCGTGGAATTCTCCAGGCAAGTGGGCTGTCTACCGCCTGTGCCTCCAGGGGAGCCCTTTCAGCTTCACAGACAACCCCAAATGCCAAAACCATGAGAGTTAGTTCAGAATGAAGTGTCAGGCCACCTCTGCAGGACATCCTAACAGGCTACATTCAAGTGGTTTTACTTCCAGGATAAGGTTAAACAGGTAAGAATGAGGATTCTCCTCAAGAGTCAAGGGCAGGTGCAGAGCAGGAAGTGTTTTCCCTTTGCTTCCACATAAACAGGGGAAGGGACCCTTCAGAAAACTTTTATTTATTTTCTGTAGAGCGGGAGAAGTTAGTGTACAAGTCTTGCTAGGAAAAGCTTAAGGTCAGGGAACTATGCCTGGAACTGACCCCTCCTGACTGTAAAAGGAGAAAGACTGCATGGGGTGAGCTATGAAATTAATTTCTGCTTTCGTGGTCACACTTGCCGTACTTTATGTTATAAATATTCCGGTGCTCTGCTAGACCAAAACATTTTTGTTTTCATTCAACAAATGCTTGTTGAATGTCTGTAGCATGCAGGAGACTGTGTTGAAAGACATCAGAGACGAGAGAGTGTTTAGACCTTTTATTCAGGACAGTTACTTGTAAATTAATAATATGATAAGCAGGTTCTAAAAAAATATCAAACAAGACATTTATTGAATGTACCCCATGACAATACAGCATGTGAGATGCAAACATGAATCTGATAATCTGATGCAATCTCACCCAGAAATAGAAGAGCTTGTTGTTTAGGGAGTAGTCCCTGGGGGCTCATGTGGAAAAGAATCTGCTTGCAGTGCAGGAGACCTGGGTTTGATCCATAGTCAGGAAGAGCCCCTGGAGAAGGGGATGGCCATCCATTCCCTGGATGCTGAAGAATGGCCACTTCAGCATTCTTACCTGGAGAATTCCATGAACAGAGGAGCCTGGAAGTACTGGAGCCCAACAGTACTGATTAACTAACATTTTCACTTTCACTTATGATAAAATATCACATGCAATAACATGTGACAAAAGAAAAGCTATGAATGATCAGTTACAGTGTGAGACAGCACTGTGGAGCAGAGGCAACATTTCTGGAGTGGCTTATAAGTAAGGTGCTGCTAACAGTTTTTCAGTAATCTCATAGAAGTCTGCTTAAGTTTTGAATAAGACACACTACAGAAAATATATATATATTGAGACCTTTATATATCAAATTCTATGTCAGAGGTAAAGAAACTAAAGATGAATATAGCCTATTCTTCAGTCTCAAAAAGATTAAAACTCAATAGAAGCAACACAAATTTATAGAAATTAGTTTAACGAAATTATGTGTGTAGGTTTCCAAAACTGAAATCCATACAAAATGCCAAACTCTGTTGAGGAAAGTCAGGAAATGGTGAAAGAGAAAATCAATAATGATTTTAAAAGAACAGATTCTGTTAGTACAAGCATCTCTTACCCCAAACTGAGTGAGTGAAAGTCACTAAGTCTAGTCCAACTCTTTGCGACCCGACCCCATGGACTATATATATATATATATATAGTCCATGGAATTCTCCAGGCCAGAATATTGGAGTGGGTAGCCATTCCCTTCTCCAGGGGATCTTCCTGATGCAGGGTTTGAACCCAGGTCTCACTCATTGCAGGCTAATTCTTTACCAGCTGAGCCACAAGGGAAGCCCAAGAATACTGGAATGGGTAGCCTATCCCTTCTCCAGGGGATCTTCCCGACCGGAATTGAACTGGGGTCTCCTACATTGCGGTGGAATTCTTTACCAGTTGAGCTACTAGGGAAGCGCTACCCCAAACTAAATGGAATCGAAATCCTAAAGTGAGTCTCAGGAAACCAAGGATATAGATTCAGTGTGAAGGGTTGCTTCTCACCCTGCCTGTCCTTGGTGGTCAGACAGTGCATGCCTCCTGCATCACCAGCACTGGAGTGGCACGATCCTAGGCACCATATGAAAGACACCTTTAGCATACAGTTGGCTGACATGGTGCTAGTTCTCTACAGTCATTTTCCTGGACACAGGACCTAATTCATTTCTGCATCTGTTGATCTAAACAACTAATCCTGTAGCTATTTCTCATACTATATTTCTCCTTATCTTCAAGTTCTGTTTAGATGTTTGAAACTCTTCTGAAAAATAATCCTAATCACTCTCAATAAGCTGGGTTTGTTTTTGTTTTTGTTTTGTTATTTACCAAAGGCTACTAGGGCAGAGTACTTAAAAATAGTGCTCAGATTATATTAATTTTTTAACACTCACAACCCAAACATCATCTTTATACACATACTACCTTAGCCAAAAGAGTAATATCTTGACACACTTCACTAATGCCACTGCTCACAAATACCAATAAAATAGGATTTTTGCTCAACAAAGATTAAAAAGATTTACAAGAAGGAAAATGAAATGAAAAGTTAATTTTTCCTAAAGTATAATTGAGTTAGTCAAATGTAAATGCTCTGGAAATATAAATTCTGAATGAACAAATTTTCCATGAAATTCAGGCTAAATATATTATGGATTAGCAACTTAACCTTGAGAATACAAGCCACTAGAGATTGTTTTATCCTTGAAAAACTAAGTGCAGAACCAATTAGAACATTGCTGCTTTGACTGGGATGGAAATTTTTAAATGCTTGGAAACTTAAATTTTATATAATGCACATAGAAAAGAATTGCAAAGAGGCAATATTTTTTCTCTTTTTATAAGGTTTCACCAGCCACATGAGAGACCGTGTAATAGCTTCAAGGAAAGTTTGCTCTAAGGGGTTTTAGAAGTTTGAATACTCTATGTAAAAAGAAATACTTTGAGAAAAGATTTAAAGCTCTTTGGTAATAGTAATACAGTTGACACAATGTCATACATTATAATGCAGAAAGTTGCTATTTTACAGACTTACTATGCCAAAAGAAATGAAATGCATTTTGTTGTGGTCACTCCACAGAGGAGAGTTGGATCCCTCAAACTCACAATCTGGTTTGGATATCAAGATTGATGATGCCACAATCTCTCCAAAAGAGTACAAAAAGGCTTACTACTCATATAATGAGGCTTTTCTGGGGGAAAATAGAATGGGCTCCCAAATTCAAGGATAGCTCGAAACAACAGTGAACAGAGACTGTCTTTAGCATTTGTGTGGTAGATTGGAGGGATGAGGTAGTGTGACTGAGGCTTCTGTGGTTTGGAATTCCCACTAGTACTGGGAGGATGCACTGGGCTTCCTTAACAGCTGGACCAGATGCAGAGCAGAAGGGGAAAGGGAGTCATGAGCTTGATATCTGCCAGCAGTCAAACACTGAACATTGAATTTCACTCTTTATTACATCTGATATCTGACTGATGGCCAATGCAATATTTCAGTTAACTGAATTTCAGTTCAGTTCATTTCAGTCACTCAGTCTTGTCCGACTATTTGTGACGCCATGGCCTCCCTGTCCATCACCAACTCCCAGAGTTGACTAAACTCATGTCCATTGAGTCTGTGATGCCATCCATCATCCACCCATCTCATCCTCTGTCATCCTCTTTTCCTTCTTCCCTCAGTCTTTCCCAGCATGAGTCAACATGATTCTTTTCCAATGAGTCAGCTCTTCATATCAGGTGGCCAAAGTATTGGAGTTTCACCTTTAATATCAGTCCTTCCAGTGAACACCCAGGACTGATCTCCTTTAGGATGAACTGGTTGGATCTCCTTGCAGTCCAAGGGAATCTCAAGAGTCTTCTCCAACACCACAGTTCAAAAGCATCAATTATTCAGCACTCAACTTTCTTTATGGTACAACTCTCACATCCATACATGACTACTGGAAAAACCATAGCCTTGACTAGACAGACCTTTGTTGGGAAAATAATGTCTCTGCTTTTTAATATTCTGTCTAGGTTTGTTGTAACTTTCCTTCAAAGGAGTAAGCATCTTTTAATTTCATGACTGTAGTCAGCATCTACAGTGATTTTGGAGCCCCCAAAAATAAAGTCAGCCATTGTTTCCACTGTTTCCACATCTATTTGCCATGAAGTGATGGGACCAGATGTCATGATCTTTGTTTTCTGAATGTTGAGCTTTAAGCTAACTTTTTAACTCTCCTCTTTCACTTCCATCTAGAGGCTCTTTGGTTCTTCACTTTCTTCCATAAGGGTGGTGTCATCTGCATATCTGAGGTTACGGATATTTCTCCCCGCAATCTTGATTCCAGCTTGTGCTTCCTCCAGCCCAGCGTTTCTGATGATGTGCTTTGCATATAATTTAAATAAACAGAGTGACAATATACAGCCTTGATATACTCCTTTCTCTATTTGGAACCAGTCTGTTATTGCATGTCCAGCTCTAACTGTTGCTTCTGACCTGCATACAGATTTCTTGAGAGACAGGCCAGGTGGTCTGGTATTCCCATCTCTTTCAGAATTTTCCAGAGTTATTGTGATCCACAGTCAAAGGCTTTGGCATAGTCAATAAAGCAGAAATAGATGTTTTTCTGGAACTCTCTTGCTGTTTTGATGATCCAGCGAATGTTGGCAATTTGATCTCTGGTTCCTCTGCCTTTTCTAAAACCAGCTTGAACATCTGAAACTTCATGGTTCATATATTGTTGAAGGCTGGCTTGGAGAATTTTGAGCATTACTTTGCTCACATGTGAGATGAGTTAAATTGTGCAGTAGTTTGAGCATTCTTTGGCATTGCCTTTCTTTGGGATTTAAATGAAAACTGACCTTTTCCAGTCCCATGGCCACTGCTGAGTTTTCCAAATTTGCTGACTTATGGACTGCAGCACTTTCACAGCATCATCTTTTAGGATTTGAAATAGCGCACCTGCAATTCCATTACCTCCACTAGCTTTGTTCACAGTGATGCTTTCTAAGGCCCCCTTGACTTCACATTCCAGGATGTCTGGCTCTAGGTGAGTGATCACACCATCGTGATTATCTGTGTCATGAAGATCTTTTTTTGTACAGTTCTTCTGTATTATCTTCTGTGTATTTTTGTATAGTTCTTCTGTGTATTCTAACTGAACTTGAAGTTGTTTAAATAAGCCATCCCCATAATCCACATGGCCTGTAGCCTGAAGCTGGTAAGGGAGGTAAATGCTGTTTTCAATATATTATTCAGGAGTTCAGTATCATGTGGCTTTGGAAGTGAAATGAGTGCTTTGGTCACTATTAGTAATAGGCTTTAAAACTCTGGAAGGGGTAAGGAGTTTTTTTGTTTGTTTGTTTTTTGTGGTGCCTTGCATTATGGCTTTGGTGTAGGCAAAAATATCTGTGATTTTGATTTATTTTTTTGTGTATCTATGAAGCAAAAGATCACCAGACCTCCTTAGGTGAGGCAACTTTGCATAAACAATTTTTGTCCTTGCCACTAATAGAGAAAATGGCCAAACCACTGGCAATGACCAAGAGTTTGCAAAAATGAGCAGATGGGGCCAGTTTTTGGTCAAGGTAGCCAAAACTGACAGTATGTCTAAAGTACAGCCAATTATGCAGACTTTTGCATCCTGTCTTTGATCAAGGACATCTTGCTAAAGGCATACAAAGCAGCGACCTTCAGTCAGTTCCACCATGTGTGATGGTAGTTCTGTTGTTCATAAAGTATATGAACTTGCTATGCTGTTCACACAGTTCTACTCAAGGATTACACATTGGCCAAGGAATTGAGGACAGAGGAATTTTCCTGTAGAATCATAGCACCTCTCAAGATGCTGAGGATGGAAGAGGCAGTCTTCCTGTAGATGAGATACAGCACCTGCCTTTGACTCTGTCCTCTAGAAGGAAGTCTCTGTGGTTGCTTTGAACTTGTGGAGTGTTGTTTCTGTAACCCAAGACAAAAGGGAAGCTTAAGAATCGAGGATCTTAGGCTTAGGCCTGTGAGAACTTCTGTCTCTAAGGGAGGCCAGTATGCAACCATCAGTGGCCACTTGCATGGTATGTACTGTGGAATCAAGGAGGCAAATTTCTTATGTCAGAAGTCAATAGGCAACTCATAGCTATCTTCAGCAGCCCAGATCCTCCAGAAGGCATGAGAGAAGATTGACAAAGTGCCTGCAGTGAAGGAGTCTATGAAAAGTGAAAGTGTTAGTTGCTCAGTCATGTCCAACACCTTGTGACTCCGTGGACTGTAGCCCACCAGGCTCCTCTGTACATGGAATTCTCTGGGCAAGAATACTAGAGTGGGTTGCCATTTCCTTCTCCAGGGGATCTTCCCAACCCAGGGATCAAACCTGGGTCTTCTGCATTGTAGGCAGACTCTTTATTGTCTGAGCCATCAGGGAAGCCCCAAAGGAGTCTCCAGCAGATACTAAAGAGGATCCCCATTGTCTTGTAATGTGGACAGATTTTTTGAACATTTTATTATAGAACACCTTATTTAAGGTGAGCAGATTTTTCAAGTAAGAGTATAAAAGGCTTAAATAAAATTTGAAACTGAGAAATGCATTGCCCCCAGAACCTAAAAATACCTAAAAGGTGTTTGGCTTGTTTTAAATTTATGAGTGCCAAAGCCTTTGACTGTGTAGATCACAATAAACTATGGAAAATTCTGAAAGAGATGGGAATACCAGACCACCTGATCTGCCTCTTGAGAAATCTGTATGCAGGTCAGGAAGCAACAGTTAGAACTGGTCATGGAACAACAGACTGGTTCCAAATAGGAAAAGGAGTACGTCAAGGCTGTATATTGTCACCATGTTTATTTAACTTATATGCAGAGTACATCATGAGAAATGCTGGACTGGAGGAAACACAAGCTGGAATCAAGATTGCTGGGAGAAATATCAATAACCTCAGATATGCGGATGACACCACCCTTATGGCAGAAAGTGAAGAGGAACTCAAAAGCCTCTTGATGAAAGTGAAAGTGGAGAGTGAAAAGGTTGGCTTAAAGCTCAACATTCAGAAAACGAAGATCATGGTATCTGGTCCCATCACTACATGGGAAATAGATGGAGAAACAGTGGAAACAGTGTCAGACTTTATTTTTCTGGGCTCCAAAATCACTGCAGATGGTGACTGCAGCCATGAAATTAAAAGACGCTTACTCCTTGGAAGGAAAGTTATGACCAACCTAGATAGCATATTCAAAAGCAGAGACATCACTTTGCCAACAAAGGTTCACCTATTCAAGGCTATGGTCTTTCCTGTGGTCATGTATGGATGTGAGAGCTGGACTGTGAAGAAAGCTGAGCGCCAAAGAATAGATGCTTTTGAATTATGGTGTTGGAGAAGACTCTTGAGAGTCCCTTGGACTGCAAGGAGATCCAACCGGTCCATTCTGAAGGAGATCAGACCTGGGATTTCTTTGGAGGGAATGATGCTCAAGCTGAAACTCCAGTATTTTGGCCACCTCATGCGAAGAGTTGACTCATTGGAGAAGATTCTGATGCTGGGAGGGATTGGGGGCAGGAGGAGAAGGGGACGACAGAGGATGAGATGGCTGGATGGCATCACTGACTCAATGAATGTGAGTCTGAGTGACCTCCGAGAGCTGGTGATGGATAGGGAGGCCTGGCGTGCTGCGGTTCATGGGGTCGCAAAGAGTCGGACACGACTGAGCGACTGATCTGATCTGAAGAGGGTCAATAATTGTTTCTTAAGTGTCGGAATGGCTTCAGTTTACCTAATAATTTTCAGAAATTTAACTGTGAGGCTTTGTACTATTTGCAGGGCCATAGTTTTGTGAGTTCTGTTGTATTTGTATGTCCAATGTGAGTGTGTCAAGTGTATCTTCTTGGAAGGGAAAGGGGATGCCTTTATTATAATGGCTAATGTGTGTTTCTGGAGAGAGTTGTACGTGGTTAAGAATTTGCCTGCTATTGCCTTATGACTCCTACAGCTCGATAAAGGTGCATTGGTCTCTTCAGAGGAGACAGAAAACTGCAGCTTAGAGGTTATTGAAACAGGAACTGACCAGGACACATTAGCCAAATCTATAACTAATGGCCACTTATTTACCAGATGGTAACTAGATGAATTCAGGATTTTTAATAATGCTGGATATGAGGCCTTGATGTATAGGATCAGGGCACTGAGGCTGGGGTACTGCAGCATCGTGTCTGCTCAGAAGCTCAGTTGTGTCTGACTCTTTGTGACCCTGTGGACTGTAGCCCACCAGGCTCCTCTGTCCACAGGATTTTCCAGGCAAAAGTACTGGGCAGGTTGCCATTTCTTCCTCCAGGGTATCTTCCTGACCCAGGGATCAAACCTGCATCTCTTACGTCTAATACATTGGCAGGCGGGTTCTTTACTGCTAGTGCTACTGACCCATTAGGTGCCATTTCTTCTTTCCAAGTTTAAGAAAAGTGTAAATTGTGCTGTTAAATAGAGAAACAGTGGGAATCATTGTCCCTTCTTTAAATAGGTCTTTCATAATGTGTTATAGTCTTTGAAGGTCCTGTTTTAATTTACACTGGTCTGTATAAACTTGTAACTGAGGAGGAGAAGAATCATGGAGTTCTGTTTTATCAAGTTATTTATTAATGTCAAAATTTAATTAATTTAGTTCATTACTTATTGATTAAAAGCCTCAAGCATGGGCTGTTTTAGGACAACAGGTACTATGAATGAGGGGAATTTTGGCAAGCCAGTAGTCTAGTGGTTAATGCGAGGCCTATCTTTTTGTCCTCTGTTTTAGGTCAGGAACTCCTCTAAAAGTTATAGAAAACATCATATTTAAAAGCAGTGGGATCCTCCAGGTTGAACTGTAATTTGGGCTCCAGTATTGATTATAGTCATGAATGTTTGCCAATTGGTGCCTTTCAGTAGATGTTAAAGGTAATTAAATTGTGTATAGGACAAAAGCCAATCAGCACTCATTTTTTACAGTATAACTTTTTTTTTAGCAAATTTTGGATTTCTTATTGGGTCACATTGTTGGTGTCTATTTTATATTTTATTTCTTTTCCCCATATTTAAGAATTTTTTTTTCTTTTGTCTTTATTTTGTTTGATTGTAATGGTTGTACTTTGGGGAGGGGATTTTCCTCTCTACTCACATTTGTAAATTTCTTCTTTCTCCAAAAATCTCAAATCAGGACCTTCAAAGTTAGAGACCTCTTCCACGCCAATGGGTACTTTATAGGATTTAAGGGCCTTGGACTTCAATCAGGTTTGAATCAATCCCTTGGCTGTGACATGGGAATGTCATGGGTATTTTCTCTATAACCTTGAGGATCGGGATCTTGGTTAGAGAATCAGGCAGCAGCAGCACAGGCAATTTTCAGGGTCTTAGTGACTCATTTACTTTCAGGGGTTTTATCTCAGCATGTCACATAGTAAACACTTTTCCTCCATATGCGCAACCACCCAATGGACCCATATATTGAATAGGGTCTCAGTCTTTCTGCTTTTAAATGGCCAGACCACTCAAGATTGCTTTTCACTTGCTCTTGATACATTCCCTGTTCAAACAACCCATGCTGTACCTACCCCTTGCTCACATAAACATGCTTGCCCACTGCCCCAGCTAGTGACTATAATTCTTAGGTCAGAAGGCCCCATCTGACTCTGTGAGACTCCATCTGACTCCATCTCCATGAGACCCCTGTCCTCTTGATGGTTGTTAATCTGAGAAACTGTAAGGCTTGTGTCCCAGCCATTGGTTTCCCTGGCACCCAACGTGACAGTCAATTCTCCCTATGAATGATAACTTCCTCTTCCAAAGTAGCAAATATGGCTGTCATGCCCTGCCTGCTCTCCACTATACACAGCGGGGGTGTTGCTCCAGGACCCTTTTACTTCAGACACATAAGATTCTCTATCCGGTAAACCACTGATGTCTCTGTCACTGTTTTCAGGCTTTTTTCAGTCTGGAGACTGGCCAAATACAAGGTTTGCAGCCCTGCAGGATGTAGCTCAACACATATCAACTTGCGCATATGTGGAGCTGAGGAAGGAAGAATGGTGGAGCTTGACAGTTATCCACAGTCAAATGTCAAAAAATGGAGTCTAATATTTTCTTATACATTTTTTGTGTATGTGTGCATGTGTGTTTATTATATTAGAAGGAAACATTTGATTTGGAATACTACTACATTTTCACCTGTACCCAGCATGAACTAGTGATTCATAGGAAGTCAAGGATGGTATAGAAATAGCATGGACTTTAGAATCAGGCAGAACTTTAGAGTCAGGTACATACCTGATCAGCTATTATTTATTCTGTTCCCTTGGGAAGTGTACTTACACATTTCAGTTTCCTTTACTATGTAAAATGGAAACCTCATAGAACTATTTCATGGAAAAGGCCAATATATGAATTCATGTGAACTCTATAGCATGTCCCTTGACATACAGTAGGTATCATTCATGCTAGTTTTACCCCTTTTCCTTTAGTCACTCAATAATTTATGTTTATTTCTGAATGGAAATCCTGGCAATAGCAAAGCTTTACTGGACATCCAATTCCTAATTATTCATAAGTGAATTGTTCTTCTTGAGGAAAAAGTGATGCCCCAGGAGTTTCGCAGTTCCCATTTCAGCTGGCCAGCTTTCTTCCTTCTAAAATAAGGTCTGAGTCATACCAGCTACGGAGAAGGCAATGGCAACCCACTCCAGTACTCTTGCCTGGAAAAATCCCATGGACGGAGGAGCCTGGTGGGCTGCAGTCCATGGGGACAGAGAGTCGGAAGCGACTGAGTGACTTCACTTTTCACTTTCATGCATTGGAGAAGGAAATGGCAACCCACTCCAGTGTTCTTGCCTGGAGAATCCCGGGGACGGGGGAGCCTGGTGGGCTGCCGTCTTTGGGTCTCACAGTCGGACACGACTGAAGCGAATTAGTAGCAGCATATCAGCTAATTTAGTTACAGATTAAATTGGTTTATGCAAGGTTGTTTTCTCCATTATCTGCCTTTATACAATAACAAGTATTTTTGAACATTTCTATTTAATCCTTGTGAATCAGTTATCTTTTTTTACCTATGCGTTTCAAGTTGTTTACCACATATACCTTCTTCACTCTGTTCTTTCTTTTAACAACTCTTATTGAACCCATTGTGGTGGGTCATAGTGACACAGTAGGTTTCATGACAGGATATTATGTAACAATAAAATGGAAGTAAGAAAAATTAAAATAAATCAAAATGCATATATGTAGTGAAGCAGAATATGCTGTTCATCAGTAGATAGACCATGAACTTCTATGCATTGTTCTTTAAACTGATGGCCTCAAAGGCTAAACACCTATGACTGTGCGCTCCTCTAATGGGTGGTTTCTTTATTCCACAAGGGTCATTTCTAGCACTGTAGTCAATATTTTGCTGCCCCAACCACATCCCTTTAGCCTTACTATTTCAGTGGACACAAGTTGATTCCAACTCCAGTATCTGCATTTTTCTATGCCTGATGGCTTTCTCCAAGTCTAGAAACCACTCTGCCCACATGCCAGGCATCCTGGAAATGTCAAGTATTTAATAACCCACAAGAGCAGCTCCCAAACAGTGACTGATGGGAACTAGTATATAAATAAGTCTATTATCCTGTTTCTGAGATGAGATAATTCTGAAGTATATGCTTTTCTGAAGTATATGCTTTTCATTGACTTCCATAGTTTTCCCAGGGGGATTAAACTCCAGCACCTGCAGTGACCCTTGACATTATATAACAACCCTTTGTTGATCTCTTCTTTGTCTCATTTCTCTACTTACCTAACAGCATTTTCTGCCAACCACCAAAAACTACTTGCACTCATATTCTTGATTTAGGGTCTGTAGGTAGGTAAAGCCAAATTGAGATAATTTGGGTTTATTTTGTTGATGAATTAGGAAATAAGGTGCAATACATAGTTACTTGTATCTGTCCAAGTCTGAAAATTCCTGTATTTTACCTACCTGTACATTGATAAATTAGCCTGTTTCTGTTTCATGGTTACTGACAGAAGACATAAAATTCCTAGGTCAGAGGCAAAGACCTTCATTACTCACAGCCCAGCAGGCAACATCATGTTCATGTCAGTTTTTCTTGCTCCTCCTTTCCCCATGGCCTTAGGAGGGTCATGCAAAGGGACCCGTATGAATGTTAGATATACAATAGGTGTGTGTCATGACTGAGGAATACTAAACTTGGAGACTTCACTGTTTTTATCACAATTGGCAAACAAACCTGCTTATAGTCTTCATCCCTCACTGAAAATGCAAGCCTGAGAAATGGCCCAAATGAGGAAAGTCCATAGTCTTACATTCTTGGTATACCCAGCAAGAACCCACGAGACACTCAGGGCCCATGGCAGATCGCCTCTCCCAACAGTATTGTGGTTTATACTTGTCTGTCCACTCACCAGTAAACTGAAGTGAGCTGTGAGTCATCATGTTCATTTTTAAAACAGAATGTGTCTTTGTGTTATTCTCTGGCTCATCTTGGAACACCAAGAGCTAGATACTATCACACTTTCCCTAACTTGAATGCACTTGTGGTCAACTAGACAGAGTGCAGTGTAGTAAGCTCACGAAACGAAGTATGAAGAAATAATAATAGAATCCTCTAAGGACCAGCAATTCAATTTGGGAAAGTTTCTCAGTTTTTACAAACAGCTGAATCATTGGAAAAAACGCTGATGGTGGGAAAGATTGAGGCCAGAAGGAGAAGAGAGTGACATAGGATGAGACAGCAGGACAGCATCACTGATGCAGTGGACATGAACTTGGAGACAGTGAAGGACAGAGAGGCCCGTTGTGCTGCAGTCTACGGGCTCGCAGAGTCAGAAACAACTTGGCAACTGAACAACAACTCAGTTTTCACAGGAAAGTGCCATTTGAGCTGGCATGATAAATGTGAGCTTTACAAGGAAAGAGAAGATAGATCACAAATAGGGAAAACATAGATGAAAGGCTTTAATATGTGGAAGCCTCATGGTGTATCCAGTGCTGCTCAGGAGGGCATTATGAAGCATAAGGGAAGGAAAGAATTGATTCAAGTGAGGTTGGCAAAAATCTGGTGATCAGATTATAAGGAGTCATGAAGTCAATTATGTGTATTTAACAAATGTTAACTGAATTTGTATATATGCTACTCCAATAATATAAGCTACTCTCCCAGGGTCTCCATTCACTATTCTTCCCTCTCTACTCATCTTCTCAAACGTCTAATTGAAATAGCAGGACCACAGCTTCAGACCAGTTAAACCAAAATTAGCATCCCCTTCTCCTCTGCTATTCAGAGGATTCTATTACAGATGAGAGGTAAAGGCATCTGTTGAGATGCCCACATCTATCATTACAGTCAAACAAGAATATACTACTTTAAAACTTTTTTAATTTTTAAATAGTGGAGTTTAGTAAACATGAGAATCTAGGGGGAATGGCATTTACAAAAGTTAATCTATCAGACTCTGAATTTAAACTCTTAAATTTTTACTCCCACAGACTTCTTAGCTGTATGACCTTAGACTAGCTACATAACATTTAAGGACTCAGTTTCCATCTCCATAAAATAGGAATAATGATGCAACATTCCTCATGGAAAGTGTTCTCATGATTGAATGAGGTAATTCATTCAAATCTCTGGTGCAGAGTATCATCCAATACAAATACCCATCATCTTTAGGTTTATTTTAATATTATCACAGATGGGTGGAAGGTGGCAGTATTTGATAAAACTACACACATAAAATCAATCCATTGGGCTTATGTGGCTACTATTAAAGAATTTTAAAAAGGGTTTTCCAAATGAGAGATAGTCACAATATTTACAAGTTGTAATATTCTTCTCAAAACTGAAATCTGCTCACTACATCAAAATCTGACTGCGGTTTTCTAAAGAGTGTCAACAAATTTTCCGAGAAGTTTTGAGATATAGATCTGTGTTTTATTTTTTTAAATCCCCCACATTTATAAGTAAGAAAGTACATTATCTTTATATAAATTATTTCCACATGCCAGGATGAATTGAAAGAGTTAATATACTTGTAGAACACTATTAATAAGCTGACAAAAGTTTAAATTGGAGGAAAAATAGTTACAGAATTTAAGAGCTAAGAAATATAAAATACAGAACACATGGTTAAATACCTGATGTTATCCCAGTATACTCTGTTATAATTGGAAATGAAAAAAGGGTAAGTATGTATAACCCTGTACCACAGGCGCCTGTAACACTTCTCTTGGCCAAACCCCAACCCAGAAGCCACGAAATATGCCCTGTTGGATAAGTCTGGGGCTTCCCTACTTGCATGCACTCTGACACAGGTCACAAACAATGCTTGTGCCAACAATTACATAACTTGCTCTGTAGCTATAGTAATCTTGCTCCTTCCTCTCTGGGGCCCACTCAGTCATTGCTCATTTATCTTGGTTCATGCTGGCTTGTTCATTTTATCCAGCTCCTTGTAAGCCGTGGTACCCATGCTCTCCACCACAAATTGGCCTTGAAACTGCACATTGCAACAGATTTCCTTTTAGCATTCACCTCTGATGTGACTGCCTCCTGCAAATTTATTTCTGAACCTTTGTCCTATATCTACCTTTGTCTTTGCATTTGGCATAAATGTGACATGACTCCTGGAAATGATCCTCTAATCTAACCCCCTCCCTTTACAGATGATGACATGTTCTCACTGAAGGCCCTCTTAGACTAGAATGTTTCATGTGGGATTTTTACAGAAATATTTATCAATCACTTCAAATGCTAGGCTAATTTCAGTAAAGTTTCCACATGTGGCTGTTTTTCCTCTGTGTGTTAAATTGATTCCTAATAGTTTTATTCAGAGAATAAAATTTCTATATTGTCCTTTGAGGGAAAATATCTTTTTATTGATAGAAGAAGGGAGAGTATATTGTCTGAAGTAGATGGACAAGATTTTTTAAATAGCTTTAAATTCTTTATAAAAGGTATTAATTCAAATAATATGCCATTTTACGAATTCATTATGGAATGTATGTCCTCTTTACTTGAGTCCCTTGAAATTTACCACACTTTTATTTACATAGAACTTTATACTGTATAAAATCCTTTATTCTATATTCTACTAATAGCAATGAAAAATGGGCTGGCTATTATATGACTTTATTCTATAAGTAAATAAACCATTGATCATTTCTAGCTATGTGGATTAGACTATTGAATAAAAAATAAATAACATAAAAATACTAGTGTCATTGTTGAAAAATTATATACTTGAGATCCCCAAATTCGATGATTTTTATCTCCCCAAAAGGCCAAGTATTTAAAATACACATAGTGAAAATATCCAAGGTATTGTCTCATAATATGCCATTCTCAGGGTGTGCCAAAAGCAAGACTTTAAGCATTTTAGGAACCAAACCCCTTTGATGGAGTCCATTTTACAGTGAAATATTTTCTGCCTTGTATAATATTGTTACAAAGTTCCAGTATCTGTATTCGTCTTTTGAGTTAGTTTGAATAGATTATAGAAACAAACTCACTTTTAATTTTAACTGTTTTTTGTCTAAATAATTATATTAATAAAACATGGGGTGGGGTGAATAATTGATTGTTTTTCAAACAGCTATCATAACATTTCAAACACGATGGGACAATAATATCATCTAACATTCACCCCTATTATACAGAGTGAAGTAAGCCAGAAAGAAAAACACCAATACAGTATACTAACAATATATATGGAATTTAGAAAGATGGTAACGATAACCCTGTATGTGGGACAGCAAAAGAGACACAGATGTATAGAACAGTCTTTTGGACTCTGTGGGAGAGGGCGAGGGGGGATGATTTGGGAGAATGCCATTGAAACATGTATATTATCATATGTGAATGAATCGCCAGTCCAGGTTTGATGCATGATACAGGGTGCTCAAGGCGGGTGCACTGGGATGACCCAGAGGGATGGGATGGGGAGGGAGGTGGGAGCGGGGTTCAGGATGGGGAACACGTGTACACCCGTGGTGGATTCAAGTCAATGTATGGCAAAACCAATACAATATTGTAAAGTAAAAAAAAAAAATTAATTTTTAAAAAAGTACCCCCCCAAAAAAAGAAAACTTGAAAAGGAAAAAAAAAGGAAAGGAGGTGCTAATATTGTGTCTCAGTTTTTCCTCAAACCAATTTCCTGGTGTTCATTTGGAAACCTCGGCTTAAGATCATTTTGAGGAAAATCAAATGTTAATCCATTAACTACTTCAGTGGCACACATCCATTTTAGACCATGAAGACTTTTGCATCTAAATTTACTATTCTGACATAGTCCAACACACTTTAATCCTCCCTTCTAGAATATGGCAACTTCCTCTTACACTTGGAAAGACCTTCTGTCAAAATACTCCATCAACACTCTCTTTGTCCCTTTTAGTACTATTTCTTTCATGTTATTTCAAGGATTTCTGTAAAAGCATCTTTCCCTCTTTAAAATGTCAGATGCTACTGCTTAAAATATATGTGCTTCTGAACCCCCTTAAACCACTGACTGGGCCTAGTGATTGAACATGAGTTAGCTTCTCCTAGGAAAGATGTCATGTTTTCCCAATACCACCTACACCCTGTAGCACATGGCCTTTGATCCTGGGATTTCTTTGAAAAGAATGATGCTAAAGCTGAAACTCCAGTATTTTGGCCACCTCATGCGAAGAGTTGACTCGTTGGAGAAGACTGATGCTGGGAGGGATTGAGGGCAGGAGGAGAAGGGGACGACAGAGGATGAGATGGCTGGATGGCATCACTGACTCAATGGGTGTGAGTCTGGGTGACCTCCGGGAGCTGTTGATGGACAGGGAGGCCTGGCGTGCTGCGGTTCATGGGGTCGCAAAGAGTCGGACACGACTGAGCGACTGATCTGATCTGATCTGATCTGATTCTGTTGGGGAAAAAAACACCTTAGAAAAATGCATTTAAATACTTGATTATCTTGATGATTTTCAGTCAAGATTGTGTCAGACTATTTGTCTTCTGCATTTTCAGCATAATTATTTCAATCACAGTAATGTGTAATGTGTTATAACGGTCAACACCAAAATCAGATTGATTATATTATTTGCAGCCAAAGATGGAGAAGCTCTACACAGTCAGCAAATCAAGATCAGGAGCTGACTGTGGCTCAGATTATGAACCCCTTATTGCCAAATCGAGACTTAAATTGAAGAAAGTAGGGAAAACCACTAGACCATTCAGGTATGACCTAATCAAATCTCTTATGATTATACAGTGGAAGTGAGAAATAGATTTAAGGGACTAGATCTGATAGACAGAGTGCCTGATGAACTATGGAGGTTCATGACATTTTACAGGAGACAGGGATCAAGACCATCCCCAAGAAAAAGAAATGCAAAAAAGCAAAATAGCTGTCTGAGGAGGCCTTAAATAGTTGTGAAAAGAAGAGAAGCGAAAAGCAAAGGAAAAAAAGAAAGATATACCCATTAGAATGCAGAGTTCCAAAGAATAGCAAGGAGAGATAAGAAAGCCTTCCTCAGTGATCAATGCAAAGAAAGAAAGGAAAACAATAGAATGGGAAAGACTAGAGATCTCTTCAAGAAAATTAAAACATTTCATGCAAAGATGGACTCAATAAAGGACAGAAATAGTATGGACCTAACAGAAGCAGATGCAGAAGGCAATGGCAACCCACTCCAGTACTCTTGCCTGGAAAATCCCATGGACTGAGCAGCCTGGTAGGCTGCAGTCCATGGGGTCACTAAGAGTCGGATATTACTGAGCGATTTTGCTTTCACTTTTCACTTTCATGCACTGAAGAAGGAAATGGCAACCCACTCCAGTGTTCTTGCCTGGAGAATCCCCGGGATGGGGGAGCCTGGTGGGCTGCTGTCTCTGGGGTCGCACAGAGTCAGACACGACTGAAGCGACTTAGCAGCAACAGAAGCAGAAGATATTACGAGGTGGCAAGAATACACAGAACTGTACAAAAAAGATCTTCATGACCCAGATAATCATGATGGTGATTATATCAATAATACTATCAATAACCTCAGATATGCAGATGACACCACCCTTATGGGAGAAAGTGAAGAACTAAAGAGCTTCTTGATGAAAGTGAAAGAGTAGAGTGAAAAAGTTGGCTTAAAGTTCAACATTCAGAAAACAAAGTTCATGGCATCTCGTCCCATCACTACATGGCAAATAGATGGGGAAACAGTGGAAACAGTGGCTGACTTTATTTTCCTGAGCTCCAAAATCACTGCAGATGGTGACTGCAACCATGAAATTAAAAGATGCTTACTCCTTGGAGGGAAAGTTATGACCAACCTAAATAACATATTAAAAAGCAGAGACATTATTTTGCCAACAAAGGTCTGTCTAGTCAAGGGTACGGTTTTTCCAGTAGTCGCGTATGAATGTGAGAGTTAGACTATAAATAAAGAAGATTGAATAATTGATGCTTTTGAGCTGTGGTGTTGGAGAAGACTCTTGAGAATCCCTTGGACTGCAAGGAGATCCAACCAGCCCATCCTAAAGAAATCAGTCTTCAATATTCATTGGAAGGACTGATGTTGAAGCTGAAATTCCAATACTTTGGCCACCTGATGCAAAGAGCTGACTCATTTGAGAAGACTCTGATGCTGGGAAAGATTGAAGGTGGGAAGAGCAGGGGATGACAGAGGATGAGATGGTTGAATGGCATAACTGACTTACTGAACACGAGTTTGAATAAACTCCGGGAGTTGGTGATGGACAGGGAGGCCTGGCATGCTGCAGTCCATGGGGTCAGGGTTGCAAAGAGTCAACATGATTGAGCAACTGAACTGAACTGAACTGAATGTGTAATGTAGATTGTCACACTGTTACTAATATCAAACAAATTATTTAGCAATTATTTATTAATCTAGTAACAGAACTAGCAACAATAAAACTCAAAAAACTCTTTGCTTGTTCTTATAAACAGAGGAACTGAGTGTACTTCAAATGTTTTAAAAGTCTGGTTTATAGATTTCCTGATTAACTTGTGATACATGGGGAAAGTATTTCACAAGTAGGAGATCTCAATTATCTATCCAACTCTTCAATAAAATAGCTGTGTGACTTCAGGCCTGGGAGAGTCAGCTCTGTTCTATAGGCTAGAGTCCTGATGATTGATGGATAGATAGAGAGACATCAGGTAGATTTGTTTGTGATTCATACAGTCAAAGGCTTTAGCATAGTCAATGAAACAGAAATAGATAGTTTTCTGGAATTTCCTTTCTGTCTCTGTGATCCAGTTTGATCTCTGGTTCCTCTGCCTCTCCTAAATCCAGCTTGTAAGTCTGTTCTCGGTTCACAAACTGCTGAAGCCTAGCTTCAAGAATTTTGAGCATTACTTTGCTAGTAGGTGAAATGAGCAATTGTGTGGTACTTTGAACATTCTTTGGTATTGCCCTTCTTTGGAATTGGAATGAAAACTGACCTTTTCCAGTCCTGTGGAATTTGCTGAAATATTTGCTGACATATTGAGTACAGCAATTTAACAGCATCATCTTTTAGGATTTGAAATAGCTCAGCTGAAATTCCCATCACCTCCTCTAGCTTTGTTCATAGTAATGTTTCCTAAGGCCCATTTGGCTTCACACTTCAGGTTGTCTGACTCTAGGTGAGTGACCACACCATCTTGATTACCTGGGTCATTAAGACCTATTTTGTATAGTTCTGTATATTTTAGCCACCTCTTCTTAATCTCTTCTGTTTCTGTTAGGTCCTTACTGTTTCTGTCCTTTATCGTGCCCATCCTTGCATGAAATATTCATTTGATATCTCCCATTTTCTTGAAGAGATCTCTAGTCTTTTCCATTGTATTGTTTTTCCTCTATTTCTTTGCCTCTTTTCCGCTACTTCTTTAGTCATTTAAGAAGACCTTCTTTTCCTTGCTAGTCTTTGGAACTCTGCATTCAGTTGGGTATATCTTTTCCTTCTTCCCTTGCCTTTTGCTTCTCTTTCCTGTAAGTCAAAGGCTTTTTTGCAGAGGTACACATGCAGCTTTTATTCAAGCGTGGAGTCAGCAAAATGTAGGAAGTAACCCGTGAAAGGATTAAGCCTTTGTAATTTTCTGAAAATCCTATTAAGAAAGTTGTCCCATTACAATTTACAAACAGGAATCTATAAGTTGATCTTTAGAAACCTTCTTCCAGCTTTAATGGCAATGTTTCTCAACTGATCTTAAACTTAAAGCTTATTTGTTAATGTTATGTAAATGGAGCTGACATGTTGGTAGAAAAAGAAAATCGTTTCTTGACAGAGTGAAAAGTTCACAGGATAGACCATGCATTAAAAATGCACATATGCACAAACAAAAAGATACAGTGTACATAAACACATATAAAGTGATTCATTAGAAATATATGGTTATCTGGTTGACCACAGTGTTATATATATATTCAATTTTTTCATTACTTTGTTATTGTTGTTGATGATGTTTTTCAGAGCTATAGTTTCACATATATCCAATTCACCAGAGCAGTGATAAAGGTCAAACTGGGATTAAACTACCCACCTTTAATTGTAGATTAATATCTTAATATTAATATTTCAATATTCCATTGACCTGGAAGCCATTGTATTCCCAACACTTTTAAGTCACAGTAATACATATTTTCTGTAACACAAGGGAAAATAAACACTGCAAAACAATGCATGTACATGATAGATAGTACATTTGATAAAAACGTTTGATATATATTGACTGGAGTCACAGTCTGTACTAGCAGTTTTAGATTTATCTCCTTGGCATGCTATAGGCCTTCATGTTGATATACATAGTTATTTACATACATGTTTGTGCCCAAATGGTTCTGGCTCATGGAAGGCTGTTAGGTCTCAACTATTTCCCCCAGGCCTGTGTGCTGCTGCTGCTGCTGCTGAGTCGCTTCAGTCATGTCCGACTCTGTGCGACCCCATAGACGGCAGCCCACCAGGCTCCCCCGTCCCTGGGATTCTCCAGGCAAGAACACTGGAGTGGGTTGCCATTTCCTTCTCCAATGCATGAAAGTGAAAAGTGAAAGTGAAGTCTCTCAGTCGTGTCCGACTCTTAGCGACCCCATGGACTGCAGCCCACCAGGATCCTCCGTCCATGGGATTTTCCAGGAAAAAGTACTGGGGTGGGCTGCCATTGCCTTCCCCTCCAGATCAGATCAGATCAGATCAGATCAGTCGCTCAGTCCTGTCCGACTCTTTGTGACCCCATGAACTGCAGCACGCCAGGCCTCCCTGTCCATCACCGGCTCTCGGAGGTCACTCAGACTCACATCCATCGAGTCAGTGATGCCATCCAGCCATCTCATCCTCTGTCGTCCCCTTCTCCTCCTGCCCTCAATCCCTCCCAGCATCAGAGTCTTCTCCAATGAGTCAACTCTTCGCATGAGGTGGCCAAAATACTGGAGTTTCAGCTTTAGCATCATTCCTTCCAAAGAAATTTCAGGGCTGATCTCCTTCAGAATGGACTGGTTGGATCTCCTTGCAGTCCAAGGGACTCTCAAGAGTCTTCTCCAACACCACAGTTCAAAAGCATCAATTCTTCGGCACTCAGCCTTCTTCACAGTCCAGCTCTCACATCCATACATGACCACAGCAAAGACCATAGCCTTGACTAGGCTAACGTTTGTTGGCAAAGTAATGTCTCTGCTTTTGAATATGCTATCTAAGCTGGTCATAACTTTCCTTCCAAGGAGTAAGCGTCTTTTAATTTCATGGCTGCAGTCACCATCTGTAGTGATTTTGGAGCCCAGAAAAATAAAGTCTGACACTGTTTCCACTGTTTCTCCATCTATTTCCCATGTAGTGATGGGACCAGATGCCATGATCTTCATTTTCTGAATGTTGAGCTTTAAGCCAACCTTTTCACTCTCCACTTTCACTTTCATCAAGAGGCTTTTTAGTTCCTCTTCACTTTCTGCCATAAGGGTGGTGTCATCTGCATATCTGAGGTTATTGATATTTCTCCCAGCAATCTTGATTCCAACTTGTGTTTCTTCCAGTCCAGCATTTCTCATGATGTACTCTGCATATAGGTTAAATAAACATGGTGACAATATACAGCCTTGACGTACTCCTTTTCCTATTTGGAACCAGTCTGTTGTTCCATGACCAGTTCTAACTGTTGCTTGCCTTCCCCGCCAGGCCTGTGTAATTGTTTGCAAACATAGTACACAACACAAGAGACCAAAGAAACAGCAATAGCAACAAAATATGGACAGTCATTAGAGATCACTGGGTATTATTTTGGCCTGAGAAAAATAAAATATCTTCTAATAAACTAAAACATTTCTCTTATACAGCAACCTTATAGACCTCTTTAAATGTTTTGCAATCACTCATATATGTCTCTAGCTTCTCTTACTGTGGTGTATAGGAATACTGTTGGGAATTATTGCAATTAAAAATTTATATCTTAATTTTGTGACAGCAATTATTTCTTAAATCATGGATTGCTAAAGCTTGGAACATACCTAGAAGGTCATCTATTCATTTTCCTTAGACAACTGATGTTGAATCTGCAGAGAAAAACAGCAATAAAAACATTTAATGGAAACTCACAAATAAATGGTATTCTAGTCTCAAACTAATTTAGGTTTGTTCTTAGGGGAAAAAAGATCAAAGTTTCTCTGAGTTGGAGAAATTAAAGATAAGAACAATTTGGGGGGAGAGTGCTTATTTTCAGCGTTATTTATTGAACACCTACTATTTGCCATTCACTAGACTAGTCACTAAACATAGAGATATTTCAAAAAGCAGGGAAAGAAAAAATCTGCTATCTTGGAACTAATATTTTAGTGAAAGAAGTAAGATGATAGAATAAAAGTATATGTATGCTTTGTTTAAAATATATAAACTGTAAGCAAATATTATAGTACTTAATATTATGTTACTTACATATAGTGTTAGATAAAACATCACTTTTAGAATCAAGAACCCCGAGAGTTAATCAGCAGTATGAAACAAACAAGATATAAGATACAAGATATGTTACTTATCTTTCTGAGCTTCTGTTTTACTCCAGGTAATCATGAATTTGATTACGCGCTCAGGCTTCCTCACAGTATTTCTGGTATCACAAAGGTGATCAATGGACATTATAGCATTTTTGTAAAACTGAATTACGCACCATACAAACATAAGGCAGTGTCATTATTTGGTACTTTGGTGTGAGGAGAGAAGAAAACTGCAAATAAAATCAATAGAGCATCCCTGGATTTTAACATATACTAGAAATTGGCCAGTAAATTGATGTAGCTAATATGAGCTGTATCAATGAAGACTGTCTAATTTAAGACATGTACTGCACACCAATGGACATAAGTATGAGCAAACTCCAGGAGATAGTGAAGAATGGGGAAGCTTGGCATGCTGCAGTTCATGAACTCACAAAGAGTCAGAAATGATTGAGTGACTAAACACCAGCAACAACAACATATGCCCTACAAGACTCAGACCTAGAACATAATATACTGGGGCCTTCTTAGCAGTTCAATGTATTCAGGAGACTGTTTTGCTATATGCCAAGTGGTAATGAAGTGTGGATTTGAAAAAAGCCATTAAGATAAAAAGCCATCACTCTGCCAACCTGTGGTAAAAGTCACAGATGACTTCAGTTCAGTTCAGCTGCTTAGTCATGTCCAACTCTTTGTGACCCCATGAACCACAGCACACCAGGCCTCCCTATCCATCATCAACTCTTGGAGTTTACCCAAACTCATGTCCATTGAGTCGGTGATGCTATCCAATCATCTAATCCTCTGTCATCCCCTTCTCTTCCTGCCTTCAATCTTTCCCAACATCAGGGTCTTTTCCAATGGGTCAGCTCTTCGCCTCAGGTGGCCAAAGTATTAGAGTTTCAGCCTCAACATCAGTCCTTCCAATGAACACCCAGGACTGATCTCGTTTAGGATGGACTGGTTGGATCTCCTTGCAGTCCAAGACTCTCAAGAGGCTTCTCCAACACTACTGTTCAAAAGCATCAATTCTTCAGCATTCAGCTTTCTTTATAGTCCAACTCACATCCATACATGACTACTGGAAAAACCATAGCCTTAACTAGACAGACCTTTGTTGACAATACCTATACTTATTAATATGCTCTCTAGGTTGCTCATAGGAGAAGGCAGTGGCACCCCACTCCAGTACTCTTGCCTGGAAAATCCCATAGACAGAGGAGCCTGGTGGGCTGCAGTCCATGGTGTCGCTAAGAGTCTGACATGACTGAGCGACTTCACTTTCACTTTTCACTTTCATGCATTGGAGAAGGAAATGGCAACCCACTCCAGTGTTCTTGCCTGGAGAATCCCAGGGACAGGGGAGCCTGATGGCCTGCTGTCCGTGGGGTCGCACAGAGTCGGACACGACTGAAGCGACTTAGCAGCAGCGCAGGTTGCTCATAACTGAGTAAGCATTTTTAATTTCATGGCTGCAGTCACCATCTGCAGTGATTTTGGAGCCTCCCCCAAAAAAGTCAGCTACTGCTTCCACTGTTTCCCCATCTATGTGCCAGGAAGTGATGGGACCGGATGCCATGATCTTCGTTTTCTGAATGTTGAGCTTTAAGCCAACTTTTTCACTCTCCTCCTTCACTTTCATTAAGGGGCTCTTTAGTTCTTCTTAACTTTCTGCCATAAGCACAATATCATCTGCATATCTGAGGATGTGGATATTTCTCCTGGCAATCTTGGTTCCAGCTTGTGCTTCCCTGCAGCCCAGCATTCCTCATGATGTACTTTGCATATAAGTTAAATAAGCAGGGTGACAATATACAGCCTCAACATACCCCTTTCCCTATTTGGAACCAGTCTAGCTCTAACTGTTGCTTCCTAACCTGCATACAGATTTCTCGAGAGCCCAGGTCAGGTGGTCTGGTATTCCCATCTCTTTCAGAATTTTCTAGAGTTATTGTGATCCACAGTCAAAGGCTTTGGCATAGTCAATAAAGCAGAAATAGATGTTTTTCTGGAACTCTCTTCTGTTTTGATGATCCAGCAGAGGTCGGCAATTCAATCTCTGGTTCCTCTGCCTTTTCTAAAACCAGCTTGAACATCTGCAACTTCACAGTTCATGTACTGTTTAAGCCTGGCTTGAAGAATTTTGATCATTACTTTGCTAGTGTGTGAGATGAGTACAATTGCATGGTAGTTTGAGCATTCTCTGGCATTGCCTTTCTCTGGGATTTGAATGAAAACTGACATTTTCCAGTCCCATGGCCACTGCTGAGTTTTCCAAATGTGCTGGCCTATTAAGTGCAGCTCTTTCACAGCATCATCTTTTAGGATTTGAAATAGCTCACCTGCAATTCCATCACCTCCACTAGCACTGTTTGTAGTGATGCTTTCTAAGGCCCACTTGACTTCACTTTCCATGTCTGGCTCTAGGTGAGTGATTGCATTATCGTAATTATCTGGGTCATGAAGATCTTTATTTGTACAGTTCCTCTGTGTATTCTTGCCACCTCTTCTTAATATCTTCTGTTTCTGTTAGGTCAATACCATTTCTGTCCTTTATTGAGCCCATCTTTTCATGAAGTGTTTCCTTGGTATCTCTAATTTTCTTGAAGAGATCTCTAGTGTTTCCCATTCTATTGTTTTCCTCTATTTCTTTGCATTGATCATTAGGAAGGCTTTCTATCTCTCCTTGCTATTCTTTGGAACTCTGCATTTATATGGGCATATCTTTCCTTTTCTCCTTTGCTTTCACAATGACTTCACAACAAGCTAAAGGAGAGAAATGGCTCATCTTTCAGAATTTATGTTAAATTTTATTCTTGATTTACATTTGCTCTTGATGTTAATTTAAACCAATTGCATCCGCTTTAAAAATTTTGGCATTTAGTCTGAAGTTAGAATGAGAAATACAGAGAATAATTTTTCTTAAGTTCTATGGCTTCTACATCAGTGGTTTTCATGTTAATGTGGGTTTAAATTCAACTGTTGATCTTGGAAAACATTGGGCATCTCTGGGCCATGGCACAAGTGTTCTGATTCAATAAATCTGGCGTATGTCCCAGGATCTTCATATCACATAGTATCTACCTACCTCCCCATATAATTCAGTTGGTTTTTATAACACACTTCAAGAAAAAACTACTCTAAGGATAATGGACAAAACCCCATTTTTAAAGTTTTCAAATATATTCTATATAAAATCCTGGTCTGGTTATTTTTGTAAAATGTATTATAGCTGGTTATGATAGGAAAGAAGAACATACAGAGACCCTTGTAAATCCTGCTTAGCTGATGTCTTAAATATGCAGTTTTTCTATTCCGTTTTGTTCCTTTTGATCCTCTTGAGACATTCTCCTTTTCCTTTCCTAAAGAAATCAGATAAATAACAAAACATAGTATTTTTTTTTTTTTGCCTTTTACCTAAAAGTAGGAATATATATCCCACAACAACATAAAGAAAGTGTTTCAGAATAGAAATCTGCTAGAAATACAAAAGAGAAAGGAAAAGGTAATAAAACATTGGTACAAGAAGCAGCAAGGGGAAATATATTGAATAAAACAGTCTCAGGATCCTGGAAAATTCTGCCTGACTTGGGAATTCTCAGTAATGGGACTTTGTGCTTGAGAAATTGTGTCTGAGAGGGGATGATGGAGGGGTGGAAAAGAGAAGGAATGGGACACAAAGAGAATGTGGGTTTGTATGTCCATGCTTGTGCACACAAGCACATGCTAGAATGCAAAAATACACACTTACTATCACACTATAATAAACTAATCTGCTTAGGGTTTTGTTTTTATTTTGTTTTAAATATGATGCGAATACTTTGGGGGGATGGATAATTCAAAGAAAGTACATGAAATTATTTTTTCTTTTGAAATTACAAATATAAGGGAGGAGAGGAAAAGAATGGTTTCGATTATAGTTTTCAATTATCTTATATATGTCAAGAACTTCCTTTCATTTACTCAAGTTTTAAAAGATTCAGAAACATTTGATGGGATGTTACTCTCCTCTAGGTATTTTCCTGGCTATTCTCTTGAGTTCTGAGAGTCACTACTTGATAGTTAGAGTTGGGGCAACTCCAAATTTGAAAATAAATAGCGAACATGGGCTATCGTTTAGGAAATAGAATGTATGTAAAAAGTTAATTTTGCTTTTGGAAGATATGAATGAAAGGTATTACAATCCTTTCAGCAATATTCAGAACAATTACATAGAATTTTTGTCCTTCACCTCCTTTGAGGCCAGATGAGAGGAAATGGATGAAGCTGAATTATTTACTTCAAAATAAGAAACTGCTGCGACAAAAGACCAATGACCATTGAAATTGTTGTGTGTATTTTATATGTTTTAAAGGAAACTTGTAGCTGTCATACAATAGGATTTTCTGATTGGAACTCATCGGTTTCAGTTGGTTTATGTATGTTCCTGAATGAGGGGAAAAATGTAAGTGGGCTTCTAGAATGCATTTTATACACATCATTCTGTAAAATTAAAATCCAAGTGAATATTTTCTTTTCTTCAGATAATTCCAACTATCTGATGAGATGTCTTTGGGGAGTTTTCCCTGATCTTCTTTCTCATGATTCTCCTCTCCTTTTACCCTTTGTCTCATTCATTCCCAATTACTTTCTTTCTCATGATAGTGGAGGTTAAAAAGGGTGGGACACATAGAGAATGTTTTAGACATAATCCTTCCTGCATGAATTAAAAAACAGCATTTGGAAAAATTTATGTTACAATATTCTGAAATCTTAAATAGAAACCTTATTGAGATTAGTTTTTGAAAAATATCATTAGCAACATAAGTGCTAAAATTTACTTTAATAATTTAAAATGCCACTTTAATTATAATAGGAAATTATGGATTGCTCTCATTGAGGAAAGCAGCTGAATTTGATTGACTTAGGGAATGCCAAGCTGTATTCATTAATTGCTGTAATCTTTAGAGGGACAATGTAATGTAATGTAAGGTGTAAAGAAAAGATGCTTTCAAAAACTCAAGACATCTGAAAGGTATCTTGGATATGAGCTACCTTCCCTGGTAGCTCAGATGGTAAGGAATCCACCTGCAACACGAGACCTAGGTTCGATCCCTGGGTTGGAAAGATACCCTGGAGAAGGCAAAGGCAACCCACTTCAGCATTCGTGCTAGGGAAATTCCATGGATGGAGGAGGCTGGTGGGCTACAGTCCATGGGTTTGCAAAGAGTTGGCCATGACTAAAAATTTGAAGAGAAATAACTGTTTATTTTCTGAAATAAAAACTATATGTATTCAAAAGATAATTAACTTTCCACTGACATAATATCTTATAACTTACAGTTTTTTAATTTAATTTTACCCCCAAGTACTTTTCAGTAGTCTATTTTTTTTTTTGTCAGTAAAGATGATAGAGATGATTACTCTTGATAGAACAAAATGCTTAACTTAAAAATGGTACCTTATGGTGAATGGTGTCAGATTCGTGATCTCAAAGAAGATTTAGCTTTGGGACCAGGGACCAGGCTTGATCACTCAAGTGCTTTTGCATAGCAGAGTTTTATTAAAGTGAAAAAGGGACAGAGAACGCTTCTGACATGGGCATCAGAAGAGGGACGGAGAGTGCCCCACTCACTAGTCTTAGCAAGGGAGCTGTAAATTGGCTATCACAATAAATCAATAGAATGTCTCACAATTGTAAAGGTCTTACTAGACCCACTCACACAATTTACATTTTAAGATGACAGGTTTAGAACTAACAATAGAAAGATCTTACCCGATTCTCTCCCATAATATTTTAAGACAACAGGATTAGTCAGAAGGTTCTCAAGGAGAAAGTCCTCAAGCAGGATACATTGTTGTTATATAACCCTTAGTACAGAGTTTAAACTGTTGCTATGTTGTGTAATCATCAACTTTGAGTTTAAAGAAAAAAAAAAAGTTTGTACGTTTCTCCTCTTTGAGAATTCCAGACTCCTATCTCCTCCTTGAGAGCCCCAGACCCCTCTCTCCTCCTCGGGGACCCGACTTCTTATCAACCTACCTAGGAATTGACTCTTTCAAAAATCTATACACTTTACATTTTAACTGCTCTGGAGTAATATATCGGAGAAGGCAATGGCACCCCACTCCAGTACTCTTGCCTGGAAAATCCCATGGATGGAGGAGCCTGGTAGGCAGCAGTCCATGGGGTCGCTAAGAGTCAGACACAACTGAGCGACTTCTCTTTCACTTTTCACTTGCATGCACTGGACAAGGAAATGGCAACCCATTCCAGTGTTCTTGCTTGGAGAATCTCAGGGACGGGGGAGCCTGGTGGGAGTAATATATAAAAAGACATTTAAAGTTAAATAAAAATAAGATCTTCAAATCAAGAGTTTTCCCTCCTACTTACCCTGTCTTATTTTACATACTGAGTCATGATTTTGTTTGGGAAAACAATATGCCCAAACTTGTGTGTTTCTTTTTTGTCATATGTTTGCTTTCCCAGACTTCCTTACAGTCAGGTGTGGCTGTGTAACAAATATTTGGCTAATAAAATACAAGATAAACATGCTGAGAGTTTCTCAAAAATTAGCATTGCCTCTTTCTTGCTCCTTGTACTTTAAATATGGACATAATACATAGAGCTAAAGGGGCCACCTTTGGACTATAAGACAAAAATTAATAAATACAAAACCTCTGTAGAGCACGAATTAAAGAAAGAATCTGATAATGATATAAACTAATCCTTAAACTGTTTTTCTCTAGATTCTTGGTTAGGAAAATGATAAACATCCTCATGATTTAAGCCATGTTTACACACAACTTAGTCACTTGTAGCTGGGTGTGTTGCTTAATAGAGCATTCCCAAATGAATTTTCAAGGTATGTGTTTCAGTAAAGAAGATGTGTGACCCACATGTTAACCTATGAATAATTTAAATCAGGAAAGCATAGGGCATTTATTTTTCTACCTTTCAAGGGTTATTTCATAATTTCTTGATTTTAAGAAAGTATTTTTTAAGTGAGATCATTTTCCTCTTTAATTTTACGAAGTACATTTTATGTTTCTGAGATATATTTTTCATAATTATAATGTTTATATTTATATGTAGCAATTACTTAATTACATAAAAATTTACCAAAATCCAGACAGGTAAAACATGTTTGAAAATATAGCCTTCGACAGAAAACACTTCTGGATGAAAACTATTATTTGTAATTATTGTGATTGCTGAAAATGTTGTTGAGTTTTTAAAATAAATTGATATCCTTGTTGAAAACTACAAATTTCATTCACAATGAAGAAAGTGATTTCCTATCAAAAATATATTAAAATAATTTCAACTCAAAAGTAAATAATATGTTCAAAATATTTTAATATATACTACAATAAATGCTGAAACAATGTGGAACAACATTTGTTATCCACGCCACTACATATATATAGCCAATGCCAGAGGAACCAGAGATCTCACTACCAACCTTCCTTGGATCATGGAGAAAGCAAGGGAATTCCAGAAAAACATCTACTTCTGTGTCATTGACTCCTCTAACGCCCTTGACTCTTTGGATCTGAACAAACTATGGAAAATTCTTAAAGAGATGGAAATTCCAGACCACCTTACCTGTCACCTGAAGAATCTGTATGCAGGTCAAGAAGCAACAGTTAGAATTGAAATTGGAAAAACTGACTGGTTCAAAATTGGGAAAGGAATATGACAAGGTTGTATCTTGTCACCCTGCTTATTTACCTTATATTCAGAGTACATCATGCAAAACTGGATGAAGACTGGATTAAGCACAGACTGAAATCAAGATTGCTAGGAGAAATATCACAATCTCAGATATGCAGAAGACACCACCCTATTGGCAGAAAGTGGAGAAGAGCTAAAGAGCCTCTTGATGAGGGTAAAAGAAGAGAGTGAAAAAGCTTACTTAAAACTCAACATTCAGAAAAATATCATGGCATCTGGTCCTATCACTTCATAGCAAATAGAAGGGGAAAAAGTGGAAACAGTGAAAGACTTTATTTTCCTGGGCTCCAAAATCACTGTGGACTGTGACTGCACCCATGAAATTGAAAGATGCTTGCTCCTTGGAAGGAAGGCTATGACAAATTTAGCATATTAAGAAACAGAAACATCACTTAGCTGACAAAGGTCCATATAGTCAAAGCTATGGTTTTTCCAGTAGTCATGTATGAATGTGAGAGTTGGATGTGAATATTCCAATGAATATACATTGGAAGGACCGATGCTGAAGCTGAAGCTCCAAAACTTTGCCCACCTGATACAAGGAGTGGAGTCACTAGAAGACCTTATCCTGGGAAAGATTAAGAACAGAAGGACAAGGGGGCGGCAGAGGATGAGATGCTTGGATGGCATCATCAACCATCTCAAACCATGAACATGAGTTTGAGCAAAGTCCAGGAGATAGTGAAGGACAGAGAAGCCTGGGTTGCTGCAGTCTATTGGTGGTAAAGAATCGAACATGAAATAGCAACTAAACAACAACACATATTTATATTTGCCAGTCTATCCTGGAATATACTTAATATTATGGTATTTATGTGCTTCTAAACACAATAAACTTGACTCGTTTTTAGATTTTGGAAAGAAAATTCTTTACTACTACGTTGACTTTAAAGAGCTATAAATCAATATTAAGACTTATCAAAATTTAAATTCAGTGTATTCTGAATTTAGGCTTTCTGAATAAATGGTTTTTATTATAGCTAGTGAAAAGAGTTAAGAGTTTTCAGGTCACTACTTTTGAAATTTGGCTGAAAAGTCTTTAAAGAAGTCATATTTCCCTTTTTTAATCAATTGAAATTATGATATGAATCCAAAATTTTCATTGTTTTTATTCTTGCTACTTTGTGAATTTATTTGAATGTGACACTAATGTTTATTTTAAAGTTTTGTAATGTAAATACATTGGATTCTAGTAAAGTTATAAGAACTATGGGATACAATAACTTAATACACTGTAATACAAATATTGTAATATTCCAGCCTCACTACTCATTATTTTGGCAAGTGGAACAAGAGAAATAAGTTGTCATCTGTTTGGTTTTCGCAGATCATTTTATTTTATTTTTTTAAACAGTGATTGAGCAATATGATAAGTCAATGAAAGAGCAAATAAAACCATGAATTTGTCTCTCCAACAGATGAAATAAGTAATTACACAAAATTTAAATAGAACAATTATATACATTGTTAAATATATATATATATTTATTACCTTTGTGAAAAAATATTTTCAAAAGGGTTAAGAAAACTTAAGAAAAGTATTTACCCAAATAATAAATTTTAGGGGAAACAGAGAAAAATGGATTTATAAATCATTGTACATAAGACTGGTTTTTCCCTGTAGTTTCAGAAAGTCTCCAAAACTTTTTTATAAGTCCTATTATGTTTTGCAAATTTATTTTATAAACTCTACTTTTCGGCTATTAACAGAGTTGTCTTTGGTACTAACACAGTACCTTTTCAAAAGGAAAAATTCTAAATTCTCTGTGAGAAGCATCTCAAGGGGTACTGTAAGTATTGACAGATTCTCATTCATTTCTTCTGAACTTAAGTCCTTACTTTAGTCAATAAACTTGATCAATAACAATTTGACTGTTATTTGCAAAATCTGAGTGAAACAAACAATCCTTGATTCTTCTCTACTTCATATACTTAATATGGTGTGGATCAGGATAGATATTGCTTAAACCAAACCAGCTAATCTGTAAACAGATCTTGCAAGAAAATTTAGAAATTCAATGAGATGAAAATGAATTTTCAGTTGAAATTGATAAGAGTAATTTTGCAGTTAAAACAAGCTCTTAATCATTTTCATTATGGAAGAAAGAATATTAACTTGATTTTCAAATGAACCTAGGGGAAAGCTAGGCCTTCATGATAGGGAGGTATGTGGCAGTGCCTTTTAGAATTCTTTTCTTCCCAAACAAACCCTCACACATGGAACAAAGGAACCAATGCCTTTCCTCTCATCTCTCCCCTTGTCCCTACTGTTTTTAATAATGTACGTCTGACATGCTAACAATCAAGCACATGTTCTTTCATTGTCGTCTGATCTCAGCTGTCTGATAATGGCTTAAGAGGAATGATGAGTGGAATCACACATCAAGGGTCTCCTTTGTTGATAGTATGACCAGGGGTGGATTTCCAATTTGCAGTTTGGTGCTGCAGCTTTAGAAGTGCCACGTTTGTTTGATAGCCACTTGGTACTGTGCCATTAATCTACCAAACTCAGGGTCAACTGTTCCAACAACGTGTGAAAGAGGAATCAAAGATACGAACGTTGCAGAAGTTTGTGCAAAATAAAAGAAACAGTTTGTTTCCCAATTTTTAAAAAATCTCCAGACATAAAATAAAATAACATTCAGAGAAAATCCAAGTGTACTATAGGATACATACACACGTTTTACACCATCTATGCATACATGCTCAGTCACTCAGCTGTGTCTGAGTCTTTAAAAAAATGCTTTATGTTTTCCAGAATGAATGAATAATCAATCCGTTCTATGTTTTACCATTTGGATTTAATTCAAGGCAAATTACTTTCCAGTTTATTCTCACAAATTTTCTGCACCTCAAACTCTTCTTTAGAGAAAAATACATCTTTTCAATAATTTAAACATTTTTATACTGCTGCTGCTGCTAAGTCGCTTCAGTCGTGTCTGACTCTATGCGACCCCATAGATGGCAGCCTACCAGGCTTCCCCATCCCTGGGATTCTCCAGGCAAGAACACTGGAGTGGGTTGCCATTTCCTTCTCCATTGTGTGAAAAGTGAAAGAGAAATTGCTCAGCCGCGACTGACTGATAAAGACCCCATGGAATGCAGCCCACCAGGCTCCTCCATCCATGGGATTTTCTAGGCAAGAGTACTGGAGTGGCTTGCCATTGCCGTATTACTTTGATAGTAATAAAAACTGTGGTAGACAAATACCTAAATGCATTCAGATCAGATCAGATCAGTAACTCAGTCGTGTCCGACTCTTTGCGACCCCATGAACTGCAGCACGCCAGGCCTCCCTGTCCATCACCAGCTCCCGGAAGTCACTCAGACTCGCATCCATCGAGTCAGTGATGCCATCCAGCCATCTCATCCTCTGTCGTCCCCTTCTCCTCCTGCCCTCAATCCCTCCCAGCATCAGAGTCTTCTCCAATGAGTCAACTCTTCGCATGAGGTGGCCAAAATACTGGAGTTTCAGCTTTAGCATCATTCCTTCTAAAGAAATTCCAGGATTGATCTCCTTCAGAATGGACTGGTTGGATCTTCTTGCAGTCCAAGGGACTCTCAAGAGTCTTCTCCAACACCACAGTTCAAAAGCATCAATTCTTCGGCGTTACCTTTGCAAATAACATCTTAAGTCAAAATGTGCTTTCTTTTCTTCAAAAGGCTTCTAGAATTACTGCAGTAGTTACATTAAAAAAAAAAATTCAAGTGCAAAAGTAGACTGCAGAAAACCCTGAGTTTTGAGAACAAACTTTTAATAGGACCTATACATAAATTATAATTTGAGCAAAAGATTCTCATGAAGTTTTTGATGTGATTAGATTTTTCTTGCAACAGCAACTTTAATTGCACTGTGAAAGTGAAGTTGCTCAGTCCTGTCCAACTCTTTGTGACCCCATAGACTGTAGCCTACCAGGCTCGTCTGTCCATAGCATTTTCTAGGCAATAGTACTGGAGTGGATTGTCATTTCTTTCTCCAGGGGATCTTCCCAACCCAGGGCTTTAACCTGGGTCTCCCACATTGTAGACAGATGCTTTACCATCTGAGCCACCAGGGAAGTCTTTTTTTTCACTGTAACATAAGACATAAGTGAGTTTTTATCAAGGAAGAAAAGTAAAACTTTTATTTTTTTTTTCTTCTGGGTATGAATGAAGGACAACTTTATAATCACCAAGAGTGAGTGAGTGAGTGAGTGAGTGAAGTCGCTCAGTAGTGTCCGACTCTTTGCAAACCCATGAACTGTATGTAGCCTACCAGGCTTCTCTGTCCATGGGATTTTCCAGGCAAGAGTACTGGAGTACTCTTCCATTTCCTTCTCAAAGGAGCTTTCAAATACAAGTCAAGTGCAAGTTTGACAGTTTACTCCTGAAATAAACACTTCTTTTACCTCCTGAATAGCTAGACACTGCATTTCTGGGTTCCAATAATGTCTCACAATAAACTATATTTTAACTTGAATATTACACTCTCTTTCATGTCAAAAATGTCTCCAAATCTTAACAGGATTAAATTTTATCTTACAGTATCCTATTAGCTAAATGGAACTTTCAGTTGAAATGCATAGCTAAATTTTTTTTGATGAGGTACATAATATTTTATTTTTCTGCCATAACTGTGATATTAATAACAACAATTATTTTTACTTGGGATAAAAAATAAAGCTTGAGAAAAGTTTATAGTAAGTACTACTCTCAAAAGACACATCTTTAAAGATTAAATTAAAATTGTATCATATTTAACTCATTTTGCACTTCAAACAATCAAGGTTGCCTTGCCAATATTCTTTCAGAGAGTTTAGTCATTTTCTTTTCCTAAGCACTTTGAAGAAGATGCTGATGACAGAAAACTGTTTATGTACTTTCCTTTAAAGTAATTTTTATAAGAGAATACTCTTCCATTTTGTCACAGTGGATTTTAAGTGTGATGTAACAGTAAAGAGTTGACCAGAATCACAAAGTAGAATTAATACAATGTTAAACGCTGTATATACAAAATGGAGTAGGATAGAAAATTTACTCATATTATAATGTGGGTACAAAAAGAAAACTAGTTTTTTTATTTGCTTTCATTTTTCATAAGGCCAAAATCCACAAAACAAGAGAGCTTCACAACGGAAAAAAAAAAAAAAAAAAAAGTTCTAGTATTTTCTAGTTTAAAGGTCTCTTTTTTGTTAAAACTCTGAAGCTGTCACCAGTAAAGCCCATGTATTAACAATTCCCAGGAAATAAAAATTAACCCTGGGTAATAGAATAGCCTTTTGTGCTTTAGTCCAGTCTCACTTGCTCATAGGGAACCCTGTGCAGAAGCCTCGCACTTGGCCCTTCAGACCAGTTACTGGTGAGAATGGGCTTCCTGGTCATTTCAGCTCTGGGACTGTGTACAGACTTGACTGTACACAGCATCTCACTGGATGCTCAAGTCAAGATGGAGGCGGCAGGCACGTGAACAGAGACACAGCACCAGCAATGAGAGTTTGAGCAGCACAGCTCTGCCTGCTCTGAGAAAACTCTGCCCCTCCAGCTTAACAACGCAGACTCTCTTGCGGCAGAGAAGCCCCGCCCATGGCCTGTCAGGAGGGTGTGTGCTGCATGTCCTCTAGAGCAGTGGGCCCCAACCTTTTTGGCACCAAGGACTGGTTTCCTGGAAGATAATTTTTCTACACATGGTGGTGGGGAATGGTTTTGGGATGATTCAAGTATATTACATTTATTATGCACTTTATTTCTATTATTACTACATCAGCTCCACCTCAGATCATTAGGCATTAGATCCCAGACATTGCAGACCCCACTCTAGAGCATAGCTCTAGAGCATAGCTCTCACAATTCCATCTCTGATATGAAAATAAAGCCTTCCTTTGCTTCTGAACTGAAACTTGGTCTCCTATTGGCTCCAAGGACATCAGGTGGGCAGACTCTTGTTGGAGCCCAGTTGAAGAGTCCAGTAACAAACCTCTTCAAAGCCTCTTTTCTGCAGAGTTGACTTCCTTAACTCTATTTCTTCAGGTAAATGCTGTTTCAGATGTTATCCTCTTTCCCTTCCCCTAACCTTAAGATGGTTGTAGGTATGTTTGGGTAGGAAGAGTGTGTTTAGCAACATGGCAGCAAGTGTTCTTCAATTTAGAATCCTCTGTATTTTCTTTGTCTTTCCCCTGGAGTTTCTGGAGAAGTCTCATCTGCTAGATTGAGCTATAATCTTTCTTCACATTATATTCAACTATATTAATAATGTAAGGCCTCAGGCCTCATGGCCAAGTCATCATAGATGAAATGGTTTCTTCCCTACTTTGTAGAAGAAACTCTTTTATCTGGTTCCTCGAGATTTGTTTCTGAATATGTCAAAGCAAGTTAAAAATTTTCTTTCTCTCAAAACCTGAATTTGCAAAATTATATCTTGAATGCCATCTGAAGAATATTATTTATCCTTTTTTTTGCATATCTTTTGCAACAACCTTATATCCTTTATTAAATCTACTAATTCATAAAATGATAGAAAAACAGATGGAAGGAAAACAATACATGTAATACATTTTTAAAATATTTTTGAAGTGAAGATTATGTAGTTTTTAAAATGATTAAAGTAAATCTGAATGTTAATAATTGTTCCCCTAACTAGCTAATTAATGGATTTCCTTACCCAATAAACATTGGGTATTCATATATTCTAAAGAGAGTTCTACATCTTGGAAATAAATCACTGAACACAACACACAAAACTCTTGTCCTATTTGAGCTATTTTCCTGTGAACAGCACAGTTGTTAATCTTATTTTTGCCCTGGCTTTCACTACCTATAAACTGATAGCTATATGCTGATAACTGCTATCAGTGAGTATGTAATCCAGTAAACAGAAAGTACTGTAAGGATTAAAAAAGGAGGGCTTTAATAGAGTCAATTGGTACATAGGTGATAAAGGAGCTAAGAAGAAAAGGGGAGAGCTATGAGGTAACCAACATGTTACCAACAGCTACACTCTTAGATTAGAGGATCAAAGAAATGGGATAGACTTACCAGCTATCAGATGCAGGGACTGACTGGCTAGGATCACAGCCAGCCTGTGGGGTGGGAGTTGGAGCCACAAAGGGTGCTCAGCCACCACTGGCGATATTATTCGAGGCTAAAGGAAAGGGAAATATACCTGATTGTCCACGCTTTCATTTTCCAATCTCTCACCAGTGTCTGCCATGAGCCAAAACCCAAGGTGAGACATAGCCAGCAGTGATTAGTCTGCTTGTGACGCAGAGCAGATCAGGGGAAGGATGAGGAGTGAATCTGAGAAAAAAACAGAGCAAGCCTGGCACAGCTGCCACACCTATATCTCCTGTCATTATTTTCCTCCTGAACTCATGTGTTCAAATGCTTCTGTGAGACTTCCCTTGGATATGTAGAAGGCACAGTATACTAAATATGAAAAATATCAAAATTTGATAAGGTTATACAGAGTGAAGAAGTCAGAAAGAGAAAAACACATATTGTCTATTAGTGCATATTTATGGAATCTAGAAAAATGATACTGATGAACTTATTTGCAGGGTAGGAATAGAGACACAGGCATAAGGAATATACTTTGGACATGGCAGGGGAAGGAGAAGTTGGGAAGAATTGAGAGAGTAGTATTAAAACATGTATTACCACATGTGAAATAGATAGCTAGTGGGAAGTTGCTGTATAACACAGGGAGCTCGAGGAAGCACTCTTTGACAACCTGGAGGGGTGGGAGGGGTTGGAGGGTAGGCGAGGAGCTTTGAGATGGAGGGGATGTGTGTCTGCTTGAGGGTGATTAGCATTGTTGTATGGTGGGGGCCAATGAAATGTTATATAGTGGTTATCCTCCAATTAAAAATAAAACTAACTTTGATTAGGAACATGCACACACACTGAAATGCACCAACAGAGCTTATCTAACTAATACTGATCCCTCATATTCCCTGGTACACTGAAAGCTATGCATTATCACAGTTGTTCAAGCATTAAGTTAGGAGTTACTTGTTCACTCTTCTTTTGCTTTTACCTCCCTCCTCCTGACCCTGTTCATTTTATATATATTGATAAGTCCTATCTCTGAAATATTCATGGTCTCTCTACTTCTTTTCATTTCCACAAATAATAAATCTTACTGCCCCAACATGGTAAATCAGTTAAGAGATACTGCTAAAATCCAGAGTAAATATAATGGTCTGTTATTGGAGTGGGTGGTGAGCAAGAATGGGGAAGAAAGTGCTAATGATTTTATGCTTTCCTTTTGGGAGGATGAAAATGTTCTAAAATTATATTAAAGTGATGATTTCATAACTAAAAACCATTAAAGGGGATTTCCCTGGAGGTCCAGTGATTAAGAATCCACCATCCCAGTGCAAGAGACACAGGTTTGATTCCTGGTCAAGAAACTAATATCCCACATGCCATACTGTGTGGCAAAAGTAATAAATAAACAAATAAAATCCACTGAAGCCTAAATGTTAAATAGAGACTATTTGTCTATCTATCTATGTGTGTGTGTGTGTGTGTGTGTGTGTGTGTGTGTGTGTGTGTGTCAGTCATGTCTGACTCTTGACAAACCCATGAAGTGTAGCCTGCTAGGCTCCTCTGTCCATGGGATTTCCCAGGCAAGAATACTGGAGCGGATTGCCATTTCCTTCTCCAGGGGATCTTCCTGACTCAGAGATCAAACCTGCATTTCTTGCCTCTCCTGCATTGGCAGGTGGATTTTTTATCATTGATCCACTTGGGAAGCCCATATGATATGTAAATTATGTCTCAGTAAAGATGTTAAAAAAAAAAAAAAAAACTATAATCAGAGAATGTAAATCCTTTATTAAAATCTTTCTTTGACTTCACATTCTCCCAGAATAAACTACAATCCCTTATTCTAGGCCTATGATCCTAAGAATAATAAGTGAGGGCACAACCTGTTGTGCCATTCTGATCTTGACACTCTTCCAAAAGTCCACTATATTTCAGTTGTGCTGATTTTTTTTCAGTGCTTCCATAGTCTGAATTTGTTTTCTTCCTAAGGTATTACCATAACTGTGCCTATACCTAGAAAATTCTCTCCCCAGGTCTCCACATGTTACATGCTTCTACCTCTTAGGTCTCAGTTTAAGATTAACTTCTAAGGCAATCACAATAGACTGCTAGTCTTTATCTTACACAACATGTTCTGTCTTCATGGCATTTCTAACACTATGAAACATTATTGAGTTTATTTATTTACTGGCGATGTCTTTTTTCTCCCACTAGAATTTGAGCTCCATGAGAATTGATATCTAATCTCTTGATCAACATTTTGCAGAACTGGAAGAATGCACAGAATAGTTTCTTGCTAAATATTTGTTCACTGAGGAATTCTTTACATTTAATTATCTTCTTATATTTACCATCATCGAGCAAATGATAGCTTTTCGAAACAGCTATATGTCTTATTGTCTGTAACCGTAATTCTCACCTTTCTCTGCTTGCTGCTGGGGCTGCCTTTGGACCAGACCAGCACTGCTCAGAAGGCTGCTTCAATCAGTTCTCACCTGCCTGCATCACAGATCTTCCCATGGCCACAGTGACAATGTGCATGTGTCTGCTGAGTCACTCAGTTGTGTCTGACTCTTTTCAGGTCCATGGACTGTAGCCCACGAGGTTCCTCTGTCCGTGGGATTCTCCAGGTAAGAGTACTAGAATGGGTTCCATTTCTTTCTCCAAGGGATCTTCCTGATCCAGGGATAGAACCCATATCTCCTGCATTGGCAGGCAGATTTTTTTACCACTGTGCCACCTGGGTACCTTAAAAACTGTTTTATAAGTATTTAAACTTTATAGTTTTACTGTGTTTAATATAAACCAGTAAAGACCAGCCATTATAGCAGGTAACCAGGGAAATTAACTTCTTGCCTGTATCTTGTTCTCAAAGGGATTGAGTTACTCATGAGTGTATAAAATATTGAACATTTTCTAGACAAATTCTGACATCTCTTCTTGTTCCTAAAACAAACAAATAAACAAAAAGGCAAAAAACCTGGACTACAGGAGTAAGGCAGATATCCTAACAGCATCTAGAAGTTCTAGGTTTGTCCCTTCATGCTTGTCCCTGACTTAATCTAATTGTTGTTTCCCTAATTTGTTTTTTGTGAGAAATGTCATGTGTTGAGCTGATTCACAGTCTCATGGCACTTCCTTGCCAACCCAGTTTAGCCCACACTACAACAGATGCTGGGTGGCATTTTGTCTTGCCTCCTTGTCCATTTATCTTCTGCCCTGGGGCTACTCATCAGCACCAAAGGGATTAGTTCAGCCCTGGTTCACCAAGCAGTGCCTAAGAGGCTACATGCTGCATGTGGATGAGTAGAGATTACCTCTTCTTGGTCATCCTACAAGACCTTATACGTTCCTTATATAGTGCTACTTTAGCTAGTAGTCATTGATTTACTTGTCAGTTTCTCCTTGAGACACTGGGACTGGAACAGTGACTTTTTTTACATATCTTAAATAATATCTCCATTCACTGAGTGCTTATTGTCATCAGGGTATCATAGTGGGCTGGCCAAAAAGTTCATTCAGGTTGTATGGCTAAACCCAATTGAACTTTTGGCCAACCCAATATTAAATGATTTTTATCTTGACAACAGAAAGTTATGAAGACAAAGTTATGAGGATATCTGCCAATGCAGTAGGTACTATTTGTGTCCTCATATTACTGATGAGAAAGCAAAGACCTAGAGAGATATCATTTGCCTTATGACATAATTCACAAGAGGCAAGCTGAAATTAAAATCCAGAGAGTCTAGCTCCAGGCTCATTAAAGATCAAAGACTATGCTCTACGGCACACAAAGAGTACTTACTAATTATAGAATGAATTAATAAATTCTTATGATGAGATGGTACAAGGTAGTTAGAATCTTGACTATAATACTGAGAAATTTTTAATTTGCAACTTAATAGCTTATGAATTTGAGTAAATTGCCTCACCTTTCTGTGTTTCTTTGCCTTCATTGCCAATATGTAAAAAGTAGCACAGGTCTATGATCAAGGAATTGGGTAAATTCTACCATGTGCTTAGAAGATGAAAGCAAGAAAATTAGTGAACTTTCAATGCTTATCACAGTAGTTAGCATATGTTCAATATTCTTATTTTTGACATGACCATTATTTCAAAATGTCCTATATAACTTGATTGTTAAGAAAGTGTACCCTCTATTCAATTCAATTTAAGAAAACATTTTTGAATCATTCTCATGTTAAAGGCATTAGGGTCATCTAAAGGAAAACCAGAGTTTGATGTTCAAAAAGCTTATATTGAAATGTGGAGGCTGATATGTCTAAATTTAATATTGATGATACATTGTAAATTTGAAGGATGATTCTATAAATAAAATAACCTTGGATTACACAAATAACATCTCAAGTAAATTACAGTAGATAACCATCCATCAGAGTAAGATGGAGAAAATGGGGACCATTCTCCCATGCAAGGAGATAAGAAGAATAAAGGCAGTGTAGTGCAAAGTGCCTCATGACCAAAGTTCAGCCCATGTCAGGGTATGGTAGCTTTGCATAATGGATCTTAGCCTTGCTGAAGATTATGAATAAAGTATTACAGAGGTTGGGCTTTCTCCTTTGGGAACTCAAGAATGAACTTAATATAAATGATCAGATATATATTTTAGAGAAATGAATGTGTGATTGTGTGTGTGTGTGTGTGTGTTTCTCTGGAGAGAATTCAGGAGAAGTTTCTGGATGTAAGAATGCAGGAATACAGAGATGAGTTTCCTGTCAGATGTATAAGAAGGCACGTGAGAAATGGAAGGAAGAAATATCAAAGAAAGACTTAAAAGGCAGGAATACTAACTGTGGGCTTCCCAGGTAGCGCTAGTGGTAAAGAACCCATCTGCCAAAGGAGGAGATATAAGACACACAGTTTTGATACCTTGGTTGGGAACACTGAAGGAGAGCATAATAACTCACTCAAGTTTTCTCAATTGGAGAATCCTATGAACAGAGGAACCTGGCATGCCATGGTCCAGAGGGTCACAAAGAGTTGAACACGACTGGAGTGACTTAGTATGCTCGCACAGACATGCGATAGCTATAAGATCCAAAGAATGAGTATAATCGTTTAGAAGAGAGGAACAAATGGGATATGGCAGTAAAATTCTTAATACACAGTAAGAGGTAACTTGAAGTAAATGAGGATCACACAAAAAGCAAGATTGTGATGAAGAAATGGGTTTGACTTGCATCATATGAATTAGAGTTGTTTATAGGAATTTTATATATGGAACTATTTAGATATTTATTAGCTAATGGTTGAACTGAAGCATAAAAAAGACAGAAATTTTAGAAAGGAATAGGAGAATTTCTCCACTTGTAATTTAAATAAAAGAGATGGACAGGACAGAAAATGAAATTTGAAGAAAAAATTAGAAACATTGATTTTTAAACTATGAAAAACATTCAAGAGTTCCAAAACAGGCTAGAAGGAAAGGTAGGGCAGAAGCTTAAGGTAAACCAGAGAAGGGAAACCTTGAACATGCTGTTTAGAGTGAAAAAGAGAAGACTTGTGAATTTCCTGGTAGTCATTCCAAGGCGGACTTCTTCCCTCTTTATCATACTTGTGTTGCACATTGCTTTCAGTATGATCATCTTTCCAGAAAAGTACAATGTGCATCATTTAAAATGAAATTTTATTCTACTAAGTTCTTCAGATACAGTCTATTTTGGGTGGAGATAGGTTAATATGGAATGTCAGTATATTTTATTCACTGAAATTAATCTATGTATTGATATATATATATATATATATATCTTGATTTTTGCATCATATGTATATATTGTGTATATGTATGTATATGTGTTCAGTCCCTTAGTCATGTCTGACTCTTTGCGACCTCATGGACTGTAACCTGCCAGACTCCTCTGTCCATGGGATTTCCCAGGCAAGAATACTGGAGTGAGTTGAAATTTTCTTCTCCAATGTATGTATATAGGTAAATATAGATGTGTATGTGAATATATATAAATATATATGTAGGTATATAAGTGTGTGTGTGTGTGTAAATATATATATATACACCTTCAATATAGTAGATAAAATTAGCTGGTCTTAGGTTTTCTTAGAATTGCCTAGTGGAATTGCAGGAATCTGGTATCTTCCTATCTTGAAAATGGATTTTCCACTTGATTCCTGGCAGAAGCTTTCATAATCTGTTCAGATTGATAGCTATGTTTTAAGATTTAATGGGATGAACCATGGAATATGTATCCCTCTCTGATGGTTCAGCTGCTTTACTAAATATTTTTTCTTTTAACTGATTTGTCATTAGAAATCAAATATAACATTTTTTTCTATCTATAAAGTTGTATTAATACACGCACATTAAAAGAAAAAGGAGAACATTCCACAAGTTATCCTTGATTTTACAATTACCAGTATAATTTTTTGGTAATTTTTATTGGTAAACATCAATTCTAACCTATTTTACTATGTATAGGTTAATTTTTAAATGTTCTAACTAATAATGTTAGAGCTTTATTTGTTTAATTTACTTATTTTAGACAGACAATAACTAATAATGTATATAGTTTTACAGTCTGATTTCTATCTATAATCTCTATTATTAGTATTTCTTTTTACAGATAGTTAAATGCTCTTGGAAAAGCTAGTTTTTCATTGCTGTATAATATTATATCCTATGGCACTTATTTAACCATTGTTCTATTTGGAATTTTTTTGAATTTCCCTTTTGTTATAAATATTACTATCAGAACTTTTCTACATAAATTCTTCACCTATTTAGAGGCATAAGTTTTAAATTCTTTGAAATGTTATCATTGTTTCTGTGAAAGATTATCATCATAACTGTTGAGTTTCTGTTTTTAAACCAATACTTCAGACAGAACATTGAATACTAATAATTAATTTCATATTTATATACTGACACAGTGTATAAGAAATAGTAATTTTGGTAGTTACATTATCTTACCCAAACATTCATTGTTGGTAGTTTTCATGAACTTGTGTCCTGTTTTGTATTAATACATTTGTTAAACATACTAAAGCTAAAATAAGTAAACTATGTGTCATATGTGTTCTTAGACACAATAAGTAGTAAACAGCTCTAAATTTTATGTTGTATTTGAACCATATTTTTTATAATCATCATTAAAAATAATATTACTATAAATTTTGTTTCAAATAGTGGATAATGCTGTCCCCAGACCAATATTTGGACATTGGGAGTTACTTGAAAATTGTTTTATTTAAGCTTAAGTGGAATTTTTTTTTTTACATCAAAATATTCCCTGATAGGATTAGACCAGATATTATAATAAGTTTTTCAGAATATACATTATAAATGAAATACAGTTATGTGAAAGATTGCTTTTATCCTGGGTAGAAATATCCTGCCCTGTTGCATTGCAAGAGCTATCTCTTTTTGTTGTTCTTGTTCCAGGAACATAAGTGCTCCTGAGTGAATGGATAATGTTGGTTGAGAGAAGAGAATAGAGGAGGATAAATTTCACATGTTTCTATTTGGAATTCATCAATGGTCTCTGCTGATGTTCACAGCAGACAAAGTTGCTTAAAATGCAGACTTCTTGCTGTTCCTACTACAATCGATACTGCACATCTTTCATACTTTAAAGGCTGATTTTACTGTAAATCTTCTAACATTCCTTTAGGTGATAAATGGCAAGCTTTTAAGGACCAGACTATTCAAACATGGCAACTGTATTTCTCTCTGAAGCTAAAGCTAAGTTGCTTAGTCGTATCTGACTCTGTGCGACCCCATAGACGGCAGCCCACCAGGCTCCCCCGTCCCTGGGGTTCTCCAGGCAAAAACACTGGAGTGGGTTGCCATTTCCTTGATCTATGTAAAATAAAGTGGACTTTGTTTCTGATGTAAATGCAAGAAATGACAAGACTACCATTCTTATGACTTCTGATACTAAATCATCAGATGGTGCTTAGTTTCATTTGTTTGTGTTTCTTATGGAAAATCTCACGGACGGAGGAGCCTGGTGGGCTGCAGTCCATGGGGTCCCTAAGAGTCGGACACGACTGAGCGACTGACTTCACTTTCACCTTTCACTTTCATGCATTGGAGAAGGAAATGGCAACCCACTCCTGTGTTCTTGCCTGGAGAATCCCAGGGATGGCGGAGCCTGGCGGGCTGTCATCTATGGCGTCGCACAGAGTCGGACACGACTGAAGCGACTTAGCAGCAGCAGCAGCTGTAGAGCACTGTAGTGTAAAGGAAAAAAAGACATCAAAAAATATAGTGCTTTCTCCTAGATCACTTAACTTCTATCTGAAAGTTAAGTAGCTCAGTCGTGTCCGACTCTTTGCAACCCCGAGGACTGCAGCCTACCAGGCTCCTCCCTTCATGCGATTCTCCAGGCAAGACTACTGGAGTGGGTTGCCATTTCCTTCTCCAGGGGATCTTCCCAACCCAGGGATCGAACCCAGGTCTCCCCCATTGCAGGCAGATGCTTTAACCTCTGAGCCACCAGGGAAGCCCCTGAAGGCATATATAATATACAAAATTTGCTAAATCCTATAACTTTTTTCTGGGGAATCTATGTCTCTGTTCAACCCAAGGTTCCCATAGGCACAAGTATTAATTACAGCATATAATAAGGAACAAGTTGGTGACCCCTAAAAAGGGATCCAGAATTTCCACTGTTATCGTCACAGAGCTGAGGTCCTGGTCATCGGATAACCATTTTGATATTTGTAGAGCTCTTGCGGGCAGAGAAATTGAGGGGAAATAAAAAAGTGACATGAGGGGTTTCCAAGAAGAATGCAACCTAAAATACATGCGTAGTACAGCTTAAATTTATTTTTTCAAATTTTTAACCCATTCCCATATTTGTAAAAAAATGGAGACTTGAATTTATCTCACAGAATGTGTACGTGTTTGTTTTATTTCTTTAAAAGAAATCCCTTTTTATTTATAGGAGATATTTGCAGCTGACAGGTGCTATGTCTCCCATGACCTAATGGGTCTGGTTTTATGGAAGAAAGTAAGTTATTTTTTGGTTTTGAGATGAGGGGAGAGAAAAATTATAGGGGGGACATCATGGTAGTAAATTCCTTCATGGATTACTATTGAGTGATTGTTTTTTTAAGTATTCTTGGAAAAAGTTCTAAGACAATACAATGGGAAAATGAAAGTCTTTCCAACAAATGATATTAGGACAAGTGACTAATACAGCGATATATTAGATGCTTATCTTGGACATCTGTATGCAAAAACTTGAAGTTGAATTCCTTTCTTATACTGCATACAAAAAAACTTAATTAAAAATGTCATAGACCTAAATGTGAGAGCTAGAACTATAAATGTATTAGAATAAAACACAAGTATAAATATTCACATCCTTGGATTAGACAATATAATTTATTTCTTTTACAAGTGAGTAATATCAAATATACAATTGACAAAATTTTAAAAATAGTTAAACTAACATTCATCAAAAATAGAAACCTCTGTGTTACAAGTGATAACATCAAGAAAATAAAAATCTCACAGACTGGCATAATATTTTAATATACTTGATAAGGGACTGGAATTCCAAATATATGAAGAACAATTACAATTTAATAATAGAAAATTATTGAAAAACTAGCAAGGGATTTGAATGGATGTTTTTTCAAAGAATATATACACTAGGATAATAAAGACCTAAAATGATGCTCAGCATAAGTAAATATTAGGTAAATGTAAATCAGAATCACATGTTCCTGTCCACTAAGATAGTTATTATTTAAAAGATAGATAATAGCAAGTCCTTTGGAAGATGAAGAAAAATTGGACTTCTCATTCCCTGCTGATGAGGATGTAAATGTTAACTTTTCCATAAAGCAGTTTTCAGTTCCTCAAAAAGTTAGGCATAGAGTTACCATATGACTCACAATTCCACTCCTAGTTATGTGCCAGAGGGAAATAAAAACAAATAATTAACATCTTTTATGAACATATTTGAGCATTACTTTACTAGCGTGTGAGATGAGTGCAATTGTGCAGTAGTTTGAGCACTCTTTGGCATTGCCTTTCTTTGGGATTGGAATGAAAACTGACCTTTTCCAGTCCTGTGGCCACTGCTGAGTTTTCGAAATTTGCTGGCATATTGAGTGCAGCACTTTCACAACAACATCTTTCAGGATTTGAAATAGCTCAACTGGAATTCCATCACCTCCACTAGCTTTGTTCGTAGTGATGCTTTCTAAGGCCCACTTGACTTCACATTCCAGGATGTCTGGCTCTAGGTCAGTGATCACACCATCATGATTATCTGGGTCGTGAAGATCTTATTTTGTACAGTTCTTCTGTGTTATCTTCTGTGTATTTTGTATAATTCTTCTGTGTATTCTAACTGAATTTGCACTTGTTTAAATAAGTCATCCCCATAATCCACATGGCCTGTAGCCTGAGGCTGGTAAGGGACGTAAATGCTGTTTTCAATATATTATTCAGGAGTTCAGTATCATGTGGCTTTGGAAGTGAAATGAGTGCTTCGATCACTATCAGTAATAAGCTTTAGAACTCTGGAAGGGGTAAGGAGTTTTTTTTGTGGTGCCTTGTATTATGGCTTAGGTATAGGCAGAAACGTGTCTGATTTTGATTTATATTTTTGTGTATCTATGACGCAAAAGATCACCAGACCTCCTTACACAAAATGAGGCAACTTTGCATAAACAATTACTGTTTTGCCACTAACAGAGAAAATGGCCAAACCACTGGCAATGACCAAGAGTCTGCAAAAATGAGCAGATGGGGCCAGCTTTTGGCTGGGGTAGCCAAAACTGACAGTATGCCTAAAGTACAGCCAATTATGCAGATCACACCATCGTGATTATCCTGGTCATGAAGATCTTTTTTGTACAGTTCTTCTGTGTATTTTTGCCACCTCTTCTTAATATCTTCTGCTTCTGTTAGGTCCATACCATTTCTGTCCTTTATCGAGCCCATCTTTGCATGAAATGTTCCCTTGGTATCTCTAATTTTCTTGAGATATCTAGTCTTTCCCATTCTGTTGTTTTCCTCTATTTCTTTGCATTGATCACTGAGGAAGACTTTCTTCAGGCTTCAGCAACACGTGAACCATGAGCTTCCAGGTGTTCAAGCTGATTTTAGAAAAGGCAGAGGAACCAGAGATCCAATTGCCAACATCCTCTAGATCACTGAAAAAGCAAGAGTTCCAGAAAAATATCTATTTCTGCTTTATTGACTATGCCAAAGTCTTTGACTGTGTGGATCACAATAAGCTGTGGAAAATTCTGAAAGAGATGGGAATACCAGACCACCTGACCTGCCTCTTGAGAAATCTGTATGCAGGTGAGGAAGCAACAGTTAGAACTGTACATGGAACAACAGACTGGTTCCAAATAGGAAAAGGAGTTCATCAAGGCTGTATATTGTCACCCTGCTGATTTAACTTTTATGCAGAGTACATCATGAGAAAGGCTGGGCTGGAAGAAGCACAAGCTGGAATCAAGATTGCTGGGAGAAATATCAATAACCTCAGATATGCAGATGACACCATCTTTATGGCAGAAAGTGAAGAGGAACTAAAATGCCTCTTGATGAATGTGAAAGAGGAGAGTGAAAAAGTTGGCTTAAAACTCAACGTTCAGAAAACGAAGATCATGGCATCTGGTCCCATCACTGCATGGGAAATAGATGGGGAAACAGTGGAAACAGTGTCAGAATTTATTTTTTGGGGTTCCAAAAATCACTGCAGATGGTGACTGCAGCTATGAAATTAAAAGATGCTTACTCCTTGGAAGGAAAGTTATGACCAACCTAGATAGCATATTCAAAAGCAGAGATGTTACTTTGACAACAAAGGTCCATCTATTCAAGGCTATGGTTTTTCCAGTGATCATGTATGGATGTGAGAGTTGAACTTGAAGAAAGCTGAGCACCGAAGAATTGATGCTTTTGAACTGTGGTGTTGGAGAAGACTCTTGAGAGTCCCTTGGACTGAAAGGAGATCCAGCCAGTGCATTCTAAAGGAGATCAGCTCTGGGATTTCTTTGGAAGGAATGATGCTAAAGCTGAAACTCCAGTACTTTGGCCACCTCATGCAAAGAGTTGACTCATTGGAAAAGACTCTGATGCTGGGAGAGATTGGAGGCAGGAGGAGAAGGGGATGACAGAGGATGAGATGGCTGGATGGCACCACTGATGCTATGGACGTGAGTCTGAGTGAACTCTGAGAGTTGGTAATGGACAGGGAGGCCTGGTGTGCTGCGATTCCGGGGTCGCGAAAAGTCGGACATGACTGAGCAACTCAACTGAACTGATGAACATATTTGTAGAAATTGTTAGTAAAATATTAGCAAATTGAACACAAAGCATATTAAAAGACAGTCGACTATGTCTATGTGGTGATTATCCTAGGACTACAAACTCATGTTAATGTTCAAAATCAATGACTGTAAGTTGCCATACCAGAATGAAGGATAACAACCATATGATACTTCCAAAAGAAGCAGAAAAAAAATTAGCATTCAACATTCATTCTTGATGAAAACTTTACCCAAACTCTCTTCAGCTAATATCATAAGTTATGGTGATTATGATGGCTAATTTTATGTGTCAGATTGACTGGGCCACAGGATGCCCAGGTATTTGGTCAAATACTATTCTGAGTGTTTCTGAGGATGCTTTTGGATGAGATTAACATTTAAATTGGTAAATTTTGAGTGGTCAAAATTTACACCCCACTATGTGGTGGATCTCATTCAATCAGTTGAAGGCTTGAATAGAACAAACAGACCAGCCCCCTCTGAGCAAGAGAGAATTCTCCAGAATACAGTCTTCAGATTTCATCTACAATAGTGGTTCTTATGGGTCTGCAACAATTCCTTTAAACTAAAACTCGATCACTGACACTCGTGGCTCTCCAGCCTGCTGCCTAATCTAAAGAATTTGTATGGACCAATCTTCATAATCACATGAGTCAATTCCTTGTAATAAGTATTTTTTATATATATATACATGCACACACAACCTATTGGTTCTGTCTCTCTCTCGCCTGACTAATACAGTGATATAATAAATACTTCTCCTGCAAGTTCTGGACTAGCAGGATGAAAGCTGTCATGACTTTTTTTCAACATTATACTGAAGTTCCCAATCATTGGAAGAAGAAAAGAAAACTAAAGAAAAGGCATAAAGGCTCAAAAACAAGTGAACTTTTTGTTCAGAGATGACAAGATTGTTTTCATAGAAAATCCTAAGGCATATGCAACACTACTAGAACCAATGAGTGAATTTATCAGGATTGCAAAATAAAAGTTGATACAATTGAGTATATATATGTTTACATACTAGGAGCAAAATTGGAAAATAAATCTGCAATAGCATTAGAATACATAAAACACAGGAATCAATTTAACAAAAGGAGTCAAGGCATTTACACTAAAAATTACAAAATATTACTGAGAAATTACAGAAGATATCAATAAATGAAAATATACATGTTCACATATTGGAAAGCCCAATATTATTAAAATAGTGATTCTGCTTTAATTACAGTCTAAACCATACTCTCAGAACATTTTATGTTCACTGAAATTGTCAATTTTATGCAAAATTGTATATGGCAATGCAAATGATTTAGAATAGTCAAAGCAATGTTTATTTTTTTTATTTTTTTATGACTACTGGAAAAACCATAGAATTGCCTATAATGGACCTTTGTTGGTAAAGTGATGTCTCTGCTTTTTTTTTTTTTTTAATTTTACAAATACATTCTTTAAAATGTATTTTTAACAGATAATGATGTTTTAAAACATAACCACAATACCACTAACACACCCCAACAAAGCAATGTTTAGAAAGAAGAATTAAGTAGTAAAATAAACTAATGTTAACATTTCTTCTATATAGAGATATTTAGTATCAAGTCACTGTGTTATTGGCAAAATGATAGATGGATATATACCCCAGAATAAAGAATCCTTAAATACACCTATGCTTGTATGCTGTGTTGTTTTTTGACAAAATTGTCAAAAAGATTCAATGAGTAGAGAACAAATAGTGCTAGAAAAGTTTGAAGATCATTTAAGGGGAAAAGGTAAACATTTGAACCAATTCACATCATATAAAAAAATTAGCTCTAAGTCATATACTTAAATAGAAAAGCTAGAATAACAAAATATCTAGAAAATAAAAACACAGAAGTAAAGTTTAACAATTTGAAGTAGACAAATGTGACTTAGAGAGAATACAAAAGCTTAAATCTACAATAAATAATTATAAATTGGACTTTACAAAATTAAAAACTTGTGTATTTCAAAATAAAATATCAAGACAACAAAAAGGTAAATAAAATAATGAAAGAAAATATTCACGATATTTATTTTACAAAGAATTTTTATTCAGAATATTTATTTTTGTAACTTAATAATATTTAGACAACCAATTAAAATAGTGAAAGATTTGAAAAGATATCACACAAGAAGACAGCCTTCTGAATGGGAGAAAATAATAACAAATCAAGCAACTGACAAATAATTAATCTCAAAAATATACAAGCAACTCCTGCAGAGCTCAATTCCAGAAAAATAAAATACCCAATCAAAAAATGGGCCAAAGAACTAAACAGATAGTTCTCCAAAGAAGACATACAAATGGTTAACAGACATATTAGATGCTCAACATCACTCATTATCAGAGAAATGCAAATCAAAACCACAATGAGGTACCATCTCCCACCAGTCAGAATCAGATCAGATCAGATCAGATCAGTCGCTCAGTCATGTCCGACTCTTTGCGACCCCATGAACTGCAGCACGTCAGGCCTCCCTATCCATCACCAGCTCTCGGAGGTCACTCAGACTCACATTCATCGAGTCAGTGATGCCATCCAGCCATCTCATCCTCTGTCGTCCCCTTCTCCTCCTGCCCTCAATCCCTCCCAGCATCAGAGTCTTCTCCAATGAGTCAACTCTTCGCATGAGGTGGCCAAAATACTGGAGTTTCAGCTTTAGCATCATTCCTTCCAAAGAAATCCCAGGGCTGATCTCCTTCAGAATGGACCAGTTGGATCTCCTTGCAGTCCAAGGGACTCTCAAGAGTCTTCTCCAACACCACAGTTCAAAAGCATCAATTCTTCGGCGCTCAGCCTTCTTCACAGTCCAGCTCTCACATCCATACATGACCACAGGAAAGACCATAGCCTTGACTAGGCGAACCTTTGTTGGCAAAGTGATGTCTCTGCTTTTGAATATGCTATCTAGATTGGTCATAACTTTCCTTCCAAGGAGTAAGCGTCTTTTAATTTCATGGCTGTAGTCACCATCTGCAGTGATTTTGGAGCCCAGGAAAATAAATTCTGACACTGTTTCCACTGTTTCTCCATCTATTTCCCATGTAGTGATGGGACCAGATGCCATGGCTGCTATCAAAAAATCTACAAACAATAAATGCTGGAGAGGGTGCAAAGAAAAGGGAACCCTCTCACACTGTTGGTGGCAATGCAAACTAGTGCAGCCACTATGGAGAACAGTGTAGAGATTCCTTAAAAAACTGGAAATAGAACTGCCATACGACCCAGAAATCCCACTGCTGGACATACACTCCCAGGAAATCAGAATTGAAAGAGACACGTGTACCCCAGTGTTCATCGCAGCACTGTTTACAATAGCCAGGACATGGAAGCAACCTAGATGTCCATCAGCAGACGAATGGATAAGAAAGCTGTGGTACATATACACGATGGAATATTCCTCAGCTATTAAAAAGAATACATTTGAATCAGTTCTAATGAGGTGGATGAAACTGGAGCCTATTATACAGAGCAAAGTAAGTCAGAAAGAAAAACACAAATACAGTATATTAATGCATATATATGGAATTTAGAAAGATGGTAATGATGACCCTATATATGAGATGGCACAAGAGACACAGATGTAAAGAACAGACTGTTAGACTCTGTGGGAGAAGGCAAGGGTAGGATGACTTGAGAGAATAACACTGAAACATGTATATTATCATATGCGAAATAGATCACCAGTCCAGGTTCGATACATGAGGCAGGGTGCTCAGGGCTCGTGCCCTTGGATGACCCTGAGGGATGGCATGGGGAACACATGTACGCCCATGGCTGATTCATGTGAATGTATGGCAAAAACCACCGCAATATTGTAAAGTAATTAGCTTCCAATTAAATTTTTTCTTAATAATAAATAAATAAACCACTTGAAAGCAAAAAAACAAAAAAAAAGGTAAACAAGCCCATGAAAAGCTTTGGCCTGTGCTAAACATAAAAAAGATGCATTAATCATCAGGAAAAAAATGTAAATTAAAAACACACTGAGTAATGATTAATCATAATCAGATTGGTTATAATTAAAAGTTAAGTTATGGACAGAGGTTTGTTGCAACTGGATCTCATGTACATTGCTTTTAGGATATCAGAAAGTTACTTTAAGGGCTTCCCTGGTGACTTGGTAGTAAAGGATATGTCTGCCAACTCAGGAAACATGGGTTTGATCCCTCATCCCAGATCTCACATGCAACAGTGCAACTAAACCCCTGCAACACAACTGCTGAACCTGTGCTCTAGAGCTCTGAATGACAACTCCTGAGCCCACCTGCTGCAACTAACTAAGCCCATGCGCCCTAGAGCTTGAGCTCTGCATCGAGAAGCCACTGCAACGAGAAGCCCGTTCACTGCAATGAAGAGTAGCCCCACTCTCTGTAACAAGAGAAAAGTCCCCGCACAACCAACACTTTTAAAAATAAACTTCCTTAAATGTTTAAAATATATCTACTTTATCATCTAGCCATTGCATTTCTAGATATTTACCCACCAGAAATGAAAATAAGTATTCATGAGAACTGCGTGTATTGCACATGAATTTCCATAGCAACTTTATTCGCAATAGTCAAAAGCCAATACAGATGTCTATACAGATGTGAATGGGATAAAAAATATGTTTTACATTCCTATAATGAAGTAGTTCTCAGTAATAAAAAGAAACCAACTACTGATATATATATAGGATCTGAAACTCATTTACCTGAGCAAAAAAAAGCCAGACACAAAATAATACACACTGTAAGAATCCATTCAATTAAAATTCTAGAAAATGGAAATTAATGGATTGTTACTAAACGTGTATCAGTGATTGCCTGGGGCTGAGCAACAGAGAAGAGATGGACTACAAACAGTGTGAGCACTCTTTGCAGGGTGATTGAAATGTCCTACATCTTGTTTGCAGGGAGACTTTCACAGAGGTATATATCCATCACGATTCAAATACATGTACACTTTAAATAGACACAGTGGTATGAAAGTTATGAATAAAGAAAAGTCATTTTGTAAATGGAAACAAACAAATCATCAAATAAAGTATGTTATGTCTTCAGGACTAAATATTGATGTAACTATAAAAATGGTTTTTAACTGTTGGTAAATGACATCTTTTCAAATTCTATAAAATGAATAGCCTGATGAATTGATTTATTTAGGAAGATGGAAACTATGTTAATATATACATGGAAAAAGAACAAATGAAACTGGAAAATATGTGTACACACGGCAATATTTAAAATAGATAACCAACAAGGTCCTACTCTACAGTACATGGAACTCTGCTCAATATTATGGGGCAGCCTGGATACAAGGGGAGTTTAGGATAGAATGGCTACATGTATATGTATGCCTGAGCCTTTTCATTGTTCACCTGAAACGCTTAAAACACTGTTAAAATGAAAAGTTAAAAAAAAAAAAAGAATATATATACATATATATATCTGAGAGTATTTTCTCCCCTACCTTTTGTAAATTCCAAGCATTCTATAAATGAAAGAGATTATTTTTGTCCTAAAACTACTTTTAAGTGATATTGATATGATAGGGGTGGTAGCATGAGGGAAGAGCCAGGGGATTTCTCTGTCCCTTTTCAGTATTTAACTTTTTCATGCTTCTTCTGAAGAGACAAGCTGCCTGCACTGCTTCTTGGGAGTCAGATGAGGGGAAGACAACTAATAGTTAGGCATCATCTACCAATCTGATGGGGCTTCCCTGGTGACTCAATGGTAAAGAACCTGCCTGCCAACGTAGGCGATGCAGGTAAGGAAGATTCCCGGAAGAAGGAAACAACAACCCACTCCAGTATTCTTGCCTGGAGAATCCTATGGACAGAGGAGCCTGCTGGGTTACAAACCATGGGGTTTCAAAACAGTCCGACACAGCTTACTGATTAAAACAAGAAACAACAAAGTAATCTGACAGCAATTGAAGCTGTAGTTCCAAGGGGAAAAAATGGCAACGTACACAATAATGGCAATACACATTAGCAAAGCAAGGAAGTATATTACTATTGAGATTGCTTGCTTCTGCATACCAATTGATATAACCAGTAGTATAATGTCCAGTTGAAACAGATAAAAGAAACTGGTGTAGTACATTAAACAGTAATGGTATTTGAATTTGCTTTTAAATAAAAGTGTTAGAACTGTAGAAGACCTTATAAATCACAGGCAAAAAAAAGCCCCATGTTGCCAATTAAGACAGTAAAACAACAGACTCTTCTTTAGGTTCACACATAAACTTTGTGTAGAAATGAAACAAATGTTTCTCAGCACTAAGTTGTTTTTATTAAAGCATAGGTTTCATTCATCTCTGAAACCTTAGTGCACTAATTTTGTGGGGTTTTTTCACTCAAAAAGTCTTGGAGAGAGTACATTTTTTGATCCATTACTCATGTATCATTAATTCCTGGATTACAGATAACAAATCAAATTATTATATTTTCATGTGATTTATATTTACATTAGCAATTAAATCTTGTTTTAAACTTCCCATTCAAATTAAGCAATTGTATCATAAAATCATATTAAAATGTATAACCTGATTCCACAGTCACAATAATATACTCAAGTAAACTGGGTTTGTAAAATGTGATAGAAAATTTCTTTTTAATTTTAGCTTCTAGATTTCTCAATCTTTTCATTCTAGTGACATCAGTCATAATATGACAAAAATAATTATTTCTCTTTGATTGCCACTATTGAAAAAGTAGTCTTGGGAGCATTTATGTATGTTCACAGGAACTCTAACTAAAACAGTCTTGGTGTCAACATTTTAATAACTACAGTCAAGTGATTGTCATCATTCCCTTAACCAAATATGTTGATCTTAAATTCCCTTGGAATTCACTTCACTATACTGAGTTAACCTGCTTACCATGATTAGTTAGAGTGAACTTGTAGGTTCTGATCAATGACAAGAATTTTGTTTTTCACCTATAAAGAAAATGTCAGTGTTTTCACAGTATTTTAGATACCTTCTACAAACAGTGGGACTCTGCAGATGAGATATAGCTGATGATATCACAATCAATTTTTTATTATGGCTGAGTCTCAAATAAAATGTTGCTATTTTTAAAAAGGCAGATAATTTTAGTTAGAGCTTATGAAAAGTAGTGAAAGTGATAGTTGCTTAGTCATGTCTGACTCTTTGTGACCCATGGACCATAGCTTGCCAGGCTTCTCTATTCATGGAATTCTCCAGGCAAGAACACTGGAGTGGGTAGCCATTCCCTTCTAAGGGGATCTTCTTGACCCGTGGATCAAACCTGGATCTCCTGCATTACAGGCAGATTCTTTACTGTCTGAGACAACAGGTAAGGCATTGGAGGTTATAGTACACTGAGAGCGCCCGGCCTACCTGAGAGCGGCACACTGAGAGCCCCTCGCGGGCTGCGCGGCGCACTGAGAGCCCCTCGCTGGCTGCGCGGCGCACTGAGGCACTGAGAGCACGCCCGAGAGGAGCAACCCAACGACCGAGGAAGGACGGCGGTGAGGACTGGCGCACTAAGCACGGCCCAGAGGAGCTACCGCACGACCGAGGTCAGGAAGGGCGGCGGTGAGGAGATACCCCTCCCCCAAGGTCAAGAAGGGCGGCGGTGAGGAGAGACCCCTCATCCAAGGTAAGGTGCAATGGCTGTGCTTTGCTGGAGCAGCTGGGAACAGATAGCCCACGCCCAAGGTAAGAGAAACCCAAGTAAGACGGTAGGTCTTGCAAGAGGGCATCAGAGGGCAAATACACTGAAACCATACTCACAGAAAACTAGTCAATCTAATCACACCAGGACCACAGCCTTATCTAACTCAATGAAATTAAGCCATGCCAGTGGGGCAACACAGGATGGGCGGGTCATGGTGGAAAGATCTGACAGGGTGTGGTCCGCTGGAGAAGGGAATGCCAAACCACTTCAGTATTCTTGCCTTGAGAACCCCATGAACAGTATGAAAAGACAAAATGATAGGATACTGAAAGAGAAACTCCCGAGGTCAGTAGGGGCCCAATATGCTACTGGAGATCAGTGGAGAAATAACTCCAGAAAGAATGAAGGGATGGAACCAAAGCAGAAAGAATACCCAGCTGTAGATGTGTCTGGTGATAGAAGCAAAGTTCGATGCAGTAAAAAACAATATTGCATAGGAACGTGGAATGTCAGGTCCATGAATCAAGGCAAATTGGAAGTGGTTAAACAAGAGATGGCAAGAGTGAATGTCGACATTCTAGGAATTAGCGAACTAAAATGGACTGGAATGGGTGAATTTAACTCAGAGGACCATTATATCTACTACTGTGGGCAGGAATCCCTCAGAAGAAACGGAGTGGCCATCATGGTCAACAAAAGAGTCCGAAATGCAGTACTTGGATGCAATCTCAAAAACGACAGAATGATCTCTGTTCGTTTACAAGGCAAACCATTCAATGTCACAGTAATTCAAGTCTATGCCCCAACCAGTAACGCTGAAGAAGCTGAAGTTGAATGGTTCTATGAAGACCTCCAAGACCTTTTAGAACTAACACCCAAAAAAGATGTCCTTTTCATTATACGGGACTGGAATGCAAAAGTAGGAAGTCAAGAAACACCTGGAGTAACAGGCAAATTTGGCCTTGGAATACGGAATGAAGCAGGGCAAAGACTAACAGAGTTTTGCCAAGAAAATGCACTGGTCATAGCAAATACCCTCTTCCAACAACACAAGAGAAGACTCTATACATGGACATCACCAGATGGTCAACACCGAAATCAGATCGATTATATTCTTTGCAGCCAAAGATGGAGAAGCTCTATACAATCAGCAAAAACAAGACCAGGAGCTGACTGTGGCTCGGACCATGAACTCCTTATTGCCAAATTCAGACTTAAATTGAAGAAAGTAGGGAAAACCACTAGACCATTCAGGTATGACCTAAATCAAATCCCTTATGATTATACAGTGGAAATGAGAAATAGATTTAAGGGCCTAGATCTGATAGATAGAGTGCCTGATGAACTATGGAATGAGGTTCGTGACATTGTACAGGAGACAGGGATCAAGATCATCCCCATGGAAAAGAAATGCAAAAAAGCAAAATGGCTGTCTGGGGAGGCCTTGCAAATAGCTGCGAAAAGAAGAGAAGAGAAAAGCAAAGGAGAAAATGAAAGATATAAACATCTGAGTGCAGAGTTCCAAAGAATAGCAAGAAGAGATAAGAAAGCTTTCTTCAGTGATCAATGCAAAGAAATAGAGGAAAACAACAGAATGGGAAAGACTAAGGATCTATTCAAGAAAATCAGAGATACCAAAGGAACATTTCATGCAAAAATGGGCTCGATAAAGGACAGAAATAGTATGGACCTAACGGAAGCAGAAGATATTAAGAAGAGGTGGCAAAAATACACAGAAGAACTGTACAAAAAAGAGCTTCACGATCCAGATAATCATGATGGTGTGATCACTGACCTAGAGCCAGACATCATGGAATGTGAAGTCAAGTGGGCCTTAGAAAGCATCACTACGAACAAAGCTAGTGGAGGTGATGGAATTCCAGTGGAGCTATTCCAAATCCTGAAAGATGATGCTGTGAAAGTGCTGCACTCAATATGCCAGCAAATTTGGAAAACTCAGCAGTGGCCACAAGATTGGAAAAGGTCAGTTTTCATCCCAATCCCAAAGAAAGGCAATGCCAAAGAGTGCTCAAACTACGGCACAATTGCACTCATCTCACACACTAGTAAAGTAATGCTCAAAATTCTCCAAGCCAGGCTTCAGCAATATGTGAACCGTGAACTTCCTGATGTTCAAGCTAGATTTAGAAAAGGCAGAGGAACCAGAGATCAAATTGCCATCATCCACTGGATCATCGAAAAAGCAAGAGAGTTCCAGAAAAACATCTGTTTCTGCTTTATTGACTATGCCAAAGCCTTTGACTGTGTAGATCACAATAAACTGTGGAAAATTCTGAGAGAGATGGGAATACCAGACCACCTGATCTGCCTCTTGAGAAATCTGCATGCAGGTCAGGAAGCAACAGTTAGAACTGGTCATGGAACAACAGACTGGTTCCAAATAGGAAAGGGAGAACGTCATGGCTGTATATTGTCACCATGTTTATTTAACTTATATGCAGAGTACATCATGAGAAATGCTGGACTGGAAGAAACACAAGTTGGAATCAAGATTGCCGGGAGAAATATCAATAACCTCAGATATGCAGATGATACCACCCTTATGGCAGAAAGTGAAGAGGAACTAAAAAGCCTCTTGATGAAAGTGAAAGTGGAGAGTGAAAAGGTTGGCTTAAAGCTCAACATTCAGAAAACGAAGATCATGGCATCTGGTCCCATCACTACATGGGAAATAGATGGGGAAACAGTGGAAACAGTGTCAGACTTTCTTTTTCTGGGCTCCAAAATCACTGCAGATGGTGACTGCAGCCATGAAATTAAAAGACGCTTACTCCTTGGAAGGAAAGTTATGACCAACCTAGATAGCATATTCAAAAGCAGAGACATCACTTTGCCAACAAAGGTTCACCTAGTCAAGGCTATGGTCTTTCCTGTGGTCATGTATGGATGTGAGAGCTGGACTGTGAAGAAGGCTGAGCGCTGAAGAATTGATGCTTTTGAACTGTGGTGTTGGAGAAGACTCTTGAGAGTCCCTTGGACTGCAAGGAGATCCAACCGGTCCATTCTGAAGGAGATCAGCCCTGGGATTTTTTTGGAAGGAATGATGCTAAAGCTGAAACTCCAGTATTTTGGCCACCTCATGCGAAGAGTTGACTCATTGGAGAAGACTCTGATGCTGGGAGGGATTGGGGGCAGGAGGAGAAGGGGACGACAGAGGATGAGATGGCTGGATGGCATCACTGACTCGATGAATGTGAGTCTGAGTGACCTCCGGGAGTTGGTGATGGACAGGGAGACCTGGCGTGCTGCAGTTCATGGGGTCGCAAAGAGTCGGACACGACTGAGCGACTGATCTGATCTGATCTGATCTACATCTTTATAGAACATGGTCCTGGATATTTAATTCTATGATACATGTTTAATGTCTTGCTATCAACTATTTTTTTCCTCTGGTTGAAGTAGGACTTCAGCTGAAATATTGAAATAACTATTTGTGGTCTTTCCAAGGACCTGATTAAGAGGAATATTCAAAATTACAGTCTTCCTGCAGACTTGTTTGCTTAAGAAAATCTTGGCATTCCATTTTCTAACAGAAATATCTTTGAAGGGGTGAATGTGTAATACTCTCTTGCCCAAAATATAGATACACCCTCTTTCAAACTTAAAATTAATGTATTTCTTATTATATATTTTGATTCAGTTTAGCTTTTTTAGAAATCTCAATAAGAAATATTAACTAATAGCATAATTTCAAATTGCAAATAAACATTTAACTAATTAGCATATTCTTTTAGTATCTAACTTCAGTTGGTCCTTTTTAATTTTAAATTTAAAAATACTGAATTTCTGAAGCAAATTTCTGAAGGAACTAGGTATTCTTATGGAATATAAGAAACTAGATATTCTTGAAGGAATATCTAGTTCTGAAAAAAAAAATTGTAATTCTTTATAGTCAAAGTTCTGTCCTCAGGAAAGTAAGTTAAAGCTACTAAGATAGGTAATAATTATCAAAGGTGGGATGTTTGTACTCACTAAACTTTGTAATATGCCATTGCTTTTCCCTTTCAATTTACTTTCAGTTGCCATCTTTGGAATAGAGGATCACTAGGCATTAGAAAAAAGTACTCCATGTAAATCACAGATAAAATGTATTGATCTTTAATTGTGTCCTGTTATTGAATTTGCTTTAAAGAATTCATGCCTTCTGCGTGTCTTAAGCTTGAACATTTCCTCTCATTCTCACTTTGGCCCTAGTTGCTGCCTATAAGTGTTTAATTATCCAGTCCACCTTCCTTTGGAAGTCATTCATTAAGAAGCAATAAGACAGACTTTTGCAGCATTATTAGCCTTCTTACTCAGATATGTTAACTGATTCGCCAGCTAAGTCAGGAAGTATAGATGGAAATTTTATTCCTAGGAAGATCTCTTGAAAAGGTGGTAATAATGAGTTCATGTATTAATTTCTAAGTATTTATTAAATGTTCATACACAAAGTAAGACAATGAAAAGAGATGTGATCAAATAGATTGGATAATCATTTCTGTCACTCAGAACTGTACTTACTCAGTTTCTCTAGCGACTTACTGATTTCTAGAGAGTTTGTTTTTGAGAAAAAAAAAAATAGTTACTAGAACTTAGTTTGAATGTTAGAATGATTTAGGGAATAAAATGACTGACTTTTCTATAACTAGAATCTATGTCTGCCTTTCACTTTTTCTTTTTAAATTGTTCTGTTTATTCTATTGTAATATAATCAGGTGAAGTATGTTTCAAGATTTCTATGGCCTAAGATTTCTTTGAAGAATTCCTTCTTCTAGTAGGTTTTACTGAAACATTCTCTGGTTTAATTCCAGGACTGTGATGCTCCATGGAGCAAAGAAGCATCACGGTAATAAAAACTCATTTTTCCAAGTTGGATGACATCTCTGTAATATTCAGAAACTGTGTTAAACAGGCTGACTTCTGATTTCAGTCCTTCTTGTTGTTGAGTCACTCAGCCATGTCTGACACTTTGTGACCCCATGGACTGCAGCGCTCCAGGCTTCCCTGTCCTTCACCATCTCCCGAGGTTTACTCAAACATGTGTCCATTGTTGGTGATGCCATCCAACAGTCTCTTCCTCTGCTATCCCCTTCTTCTTCTGCCTTCAGTCTTTCTCAGCATCAGGCTCTTTTCCAGGACTTTTCCTAAAATTTTCTTTACCCAGAGTTAATCCTGATTATTCTTGAATAATTAAATATATAAATAAAGATAAAGGGGGCTAGGTTTTTCTCTTAAACCTCACAAATAATGATCATTTTTTTCCTCTAGGTTCTTTCTTTCTACTCTTAAAATTAATAAAAAATGTAAATGACTACAAAAGGATATTCTGGTAATTGTACATTGATTAGGAAAATTAACAAAAGACTATCTACTAACATGAGTTGACACACGAGGGGCAGAGCAACACAGAGGCTCCTGGGTGTCACCATCTTCTGTAACATACTTGTCTGAGGACAAATAAGGACCTTAAATCTTACAGCTGCCAACCAGGCTTTCTCTGTAAAAAAGAGGCTAAGTCACTCTATTCCATAAGTTACTTTGCAAATAATAGTATTGTTAGTTTGATGAATATTGATGCTTCTAAAATGAAGATGACTTACATGTGGTATGATTAATTAAAGATGCAATGTAAACTTTGTGGACATTAAATTGCTTTTTTCCAGGCGGTCTAAAAATTGAAATTTGACTAAATATAATATTTGATTTCTTATGCAGTCATTTAAAATGTTCACACATAAGAGTTATATACTTATTATTTATGAAACCATAAACAGAGCTGTCATTTGGTTTGTTGGGAATTTAAAGATGTAAGAATGCTCTTCTTCCTATTTGGGAGAAAAAAAAAAAACACCAAATAAAATACTGCATTTCAGGGACTTTAATTTTCAGAAATGAAAAGTAAAGAGAACAATTTTACATATTGAAAATATTTGCACCACTTTATTGAGTTTTATTTTGCTTCTATCACTCTTTAAAAGTCTCTGTATAAAATAAATTTGTTGTGAATGATAATAAAGATGTTAACATAAAGACTGCTAAACAAATTTAATGGATATAAAGGAAAAATCGCTGTTTATTTATTACTTAAGAATAATTTCTGTTTATTCCTCTAGGGTCAATAGTCCACTTAAACAATTCTTAATATTGTCGACTCAACTCAGTTGTCTATGTTTTTAAAAGGTCAGGCATATAAGTTTACTATCAAAAATAAAATAAATGTATCAATTTATTCAGATACAATGATATGTCTTATTAATTCACTGCTATATGACTTATTCCTTCTGTCTACATTTCGGTTGTGTTAAACTGTTTGAAGGAGAAGGCAATGGCACCCCACTCCAGTACTCTTGCCTGGAAAATCCCATGGACAGAGGAGCCTGGTAGGCTGCAGTCCATGGGGTCGAAAAGAGTCGGACACGACTGAGCGACTTCACTTTATTTTTTCACTTTCATGCATTGGAGAAGGAAATGGCAACCCACTCCAGTGTTCTTGCCTGGAGAATCCCAGGGACAGGGGAGCCGGGTGAGCTGCCGTCTCGGAGGTAGCACAGAGTCAGACATGACGGAAGCGACTTAGCAGCAGCAGCAGCAGCAGCAAACTGTTTGAAAAGGAAAATTAAAGAAGCAAGCTAATAGGTAGAGTGTTGAAGTTTGACATAAAATGAATCCCAAAAAAGGTACAAAACAGAACAATTTAAAAAACCATAAGTTTACATTTTCATTCATTCAACAAGTATTGATTACAGACCTATGGGAAACAGTGGAAACAGTGTCAGACTTTATTTTTTGGGGCTCCAAAATCACTGCTGATGGTGACTGCAGCCATGAAATTAAAAGATGCTTATTCCTTGGAAGGAAAGTTATGACCAACCTAGGTAGCATATTCAAAAGCAGAGACATTACTTTGCCAACAAAGGTCCGTCTAGTCAAGGCTATGGTTTTTCCAGTGGTCATGTATGGATGTGAGAGTTGGACTGTGAAGAAAGCTGAGCGCCCAAGAATTGATGCTTTTGAACTGTGGTGTTGGAGAAGACTCTTGAGAGTCCCTTGGCCTGCAAGGAGATCCAACCAGTCCATTCTGAAGGAGATTAGCCCTGGGATTTCTTTGGAAGGAATGATGCTAAAGCTGAAACTCCAGTACTTTGGCCACCTCATGAGAAGAGTTGACTCACTGGAAAAGACTCTGATGCTGGGAGGAATTGGGGGCAGGAGGAGGAGGGGACAAGAGAGGATGAGATGGCTGGATGGCATCACTGACTCTATGGACATGAGTCTGAGTGAACTCCAGGAGTTGGTGATGGACAGGGAGGCCTGGTGTGCTGCGATTCATGGTGTCTCAAAGAGTCGGACGCGACTGAGCAACTGAACTGAACTGATGTACTGGACACTGTTGTAAATGCTATGAAGACACAGTGAACAAAGCAGACCAAAACCTCAGCTTTCCTGTAATTTACACTGTATTTGCTTAATTACAAAGTGTTTTGGATGATGTCATCTTCTGAACATCTCAGGAATTGGTCACAAATGGTCTGTAGGCTACTTAGCATCTATAGGTTTCCCCGCATTTCTAACAACACAGTATCTGAACATCATCAAGCCTATCCTAATACAGTATGTATTTCTTAATTTTGGCACTTTACTCCACCAGTGAAGGGTCTCCAGCAGCCCATCGATATAGTTCAGAGCTAGAAAATTGTTAAGGACATTGCTAAATTATTATAGAAGTTTTGCAAACTTCCATTCTGATGGATATTAAAAATGTATAATTCAAAGTTGTACAGGAAAGGTAGAAAAAGAGATTAGCTTTTCTAAGTTGGGCATGGTCTCCTCCACAGCTCATCCATATGATAAATGATATGCTTATTCAAAGAGTGTCTCATGTCTCTCTTGGAAATCATGGTGGGTTGAATCACTTTACTAGTGAAAGCAAGACACATTCTCAGAAACATCAGACACATTGCTATCAAGAACAGATTAGGGCATTTGGTCTATTCATTTTTTATTTTAATCTCTTCTTAAACTTATACACTTTTAAATTTAAAATGCTAAGTCAAATTATTTAGTTCTTGTGGTGATTGCTCTCTGTAAATACCTTTACCATAAATGATACAGGCAAGCCCCTGTCTTTTCTCTGCCACACGCTTAAGGGGACTTCTTAGGTAATGACTATCCATTTTGGAGATCTTGTTTATTTCATTGGTAGTTTTACCATATTTCCTTATCTTTCCTAGTAAATTTTACTAAATCATGTATTTTGCAGAAAATATCTACCTATACTATAAATCTTACACTCATGTCATTCTCATTATGCATCATAATGGGGAATTTAATAAGACAACACTGCATAAAGAGGAGAATGATAAAAAAAAATGTATCACTCATCTCAATGCTTTTTAGTGTGGAAATGGGTTAGATGTCTCTGAACCAAGCATCAACTGTGACACTTTCTTTTCTTGATTCCTCAGGGCTATGATGAACTCAGCACAAGGTCCAGATAAGGTAAGTAAAAGAATGTTATGTGATCATATAAAACTAACACGTTGGCATTCATAACCCATCTTAATTAGTACCAATCAGGAAACTAATTAAGCTAAATCTAAAAATAAAGTTGCGCTAGTTCTCGTGAAGACTTCTGAGCTTTTTATCAAGGAGCTGATCTAAACACCTGAATCTTCAGCTGCAGCGGCTGCTGCTTCTGCAGAGCCCTCTAGTGGACAGCATGACTATAGCAGTTTCCTAAAACCTGACCTTACGTGCGCCCTCGGTTGTTCGTTCAGTTGTGTGGGTTTCTTTGCGACCCCATGGACTGTAGCCTGCCAGATTCCTCTGTCCAAGGGATTATCCATGCAAGAATACTGGAGTGGGTTGCCATTTCCTGCTCCAGGGGATCGAACCCTCCTAAACCGGGGACTTGACAATAAAAAAACCTTTCATGAAATCGAGTGAAGTGAGTGCTGGCACTTGCCATTACTTCACACGCTTAGATGTGAGGGTACCTCCAATAGCTAGGTTTCCTATATATGAATTTGACTTGTAAATTTATCCCAGCTTTTGTCCTGCAAAGTAAATTAAAAAAAAAAAAAAAAAAATCAAAGTTTTTACTTGGGCCTTACCTTGTGCAAGTGTTTAAAAAAAAAAAAATTATTGAACATTTAGGCCTGAACTAACTTAGAAAAACTGCAAAGTGAACAGATTTGAAATAATATAACTTGCACGTTTTGAATCTTTTATTGTTGTAATTAAGAACTGGTGGAGAGCTTAATCTTTTTCTAGAAAAAACATATCAGTATATTTGTGTTTAAAGTACACTACACTTTACTTTGGAGAGGGCAATGGCACCCCACTCCAGTACTCTTGCCTGGAAAATCTCATGGACAGAGGAGCCTGGTGGGCTGCAGTCCATGGGGTCGCAAAGAGTTGGACACGACTGAGCAACTTAACTTTATTTTTTCACTTTCATGCATTGGAGAAGGAAATGGCAACCCACTCCAGTGTTCTTGCCTGGAGAATCCCAGGGACGGGGGAGCCTGGTGGGCTGCTGTCTATGGGGTCGCACAGAGTCGGACACGACTGAAGCAACTTAGCAGCAGCACACTTTATTTTGATTTTTTTTTTCCAATTTAATTAACTTTTGAGCTTCACTCACCTCTCTAAAATGTATATTTTTTAAATTTATGATTTGGATATATAAAGCCTAAAGTTTGAGATGAAAGTAACTTTCATTTTAACTAGGGAAATACTGCACAGGTAAAGATGATTGACATTAAGATACAGATTACCTGCCACATTTTAAATTATTTATCATTATTTAACCACTGTATTGACATGACATAATAGGGATCACTGACCCATAGCACAATCTAGGAGACAAATTAGAAAAGCAGGTGAGGTTATTTGGGCACTCATGGAAACCAGAGCATCCGTGAAAAATCACAAATGTTTGACACTGTTGAATATAAGATCCCTATGACTTAATATGGATTATTTTTCTGGATCCCAGCTGAACTGACTACTATGGTTAGACAAGCACATAATCAGTTAATTTTTCTGTATTGAGTAATGCTATTTTATGTTCAGGCTTACAAGATACTTGAGAAACAAAATTGAAGCCATGTGTTCTCAAAATATACTTCTATAGAGCATTTAATAATCCTTTACCACCTTTTGTTTTTTATTAAAAACTACTCCAGATGCACCTACATTTTTACCTAAGCCATAAATACAGCTTCAGTTATGACACCATTAAAACAAATTTCCTTCAATCAATTAACCATATTGCTCTTGTTTTACCAAACCAAAAATCAATATACTAAAAAAAAACCAAAAAAGTTAATTTGTATTTAAAATTAATTCACCGAAAATAAAGAAAATTATTTTTTCACCTTTAGATAAACTTCTAAACTTGTAAATACAGATTTATTTTGTATTAAGTCTTATGTTTGCTTTTACAATGGTTTTCTTATGCTTGTTAAGGTTGCAAATCTCCTTGGATAGTTACAAATTGGTGGCCTCACACATACCTTGAGAAATTACCATCCAACTGTAGTGATCACTTATTTAACATATCTAAAATAAAATGAAAGAAATGTTAGGTTATACACACCAGTGTTGAACAGTGTCTTCTCTCTTCTAAATGATGTTAGGTATTTACTTTGCCAGGAAAGAACATAAAATATTGGGCAGACAATTCATATCCTTGGTATAGTTAACAATGCAGATTAGTCAATTATAAAATGTTTAAAAACTTGATTTAGCTATAAGAGCAATGAGTTCACACAATGATGAATTTGTCTTGCAAATTCATATACCTTCAAGAATAGGCAGATTTAGGGTAATAAAATATTGTCTAACTAGTTTGTAGGAGCCTTAGGTTTATCTTGAAGTTTACTGGAGATAAGGTTGAATTGATTCAGCTATGATTCCTATATTATTTTACCATCTGATGTTTTAATATATTAATGCTTGTATTTAAATATATATCAACATATCTGTATTAATTTTTCAAACAAAATTTATGTATTCTGGAACTCTGCCATACAAAATATTGTCAAGTCTGCAAAGACATTGCCTAGGAACTTGTCAGAATTGCAGAACCCCAAGTCCTGTGCCAGTTTTACTAAATCATTTGAACTAAGATTTACTAAGTCTGGATTTGAACAAGCTCCCCAATGTCTTGCATGTTAAAGATGGAAGCCTCTTGTTCAAGAAAACACAATCGGATAGTGTACTGACACAGTATCTTAAGTTTGTGTGTGTGTGAATGTGAGTGTACTTAAGTATATAAATGTGTACGTGTGTAGAAATGTGAAATATTTCTCAAAAACTTACTTAAAAGGACTGTGATACTGGTTCTGTTTCAGCCAAAACACTCCCTTTACTCCCCCACCCCCTCCAGCCCCATATGCTGTTACTCAGAGTTTGCTCAGAGCTTTGGGATGTTTTCCTTAGATTTTAAGATGAACTCTGGCTTGTTTTGACTGTCTTTTGGCAAGAGAAATGGAAGACTAGGAAGTAATGGTAGTAGTAAAGTTTGTTTTTAAAAATGGAGAAATGTTCCAGAGGTAATAGTGAGAATGAGTATGAGAGTATGTTTTAAATACCATTGGATAATCCTAACACCCAAGGCATAATTATGATCTATTTTTTGCTTTTCTTTTGAAAACTGTGTAACAATTGAATGAAATCTCTCTAATTTACGATGAGCACTTTTTGATTAACTCAGGCATCCTGACTTATATATTGATTACATAAGCTTACCCTTTCAAATTCAATATATATTAATTTAGTTGATATCAGTTAAAATATAGCAAATTAATTTGTGCAACCTACTGTGACTATTTTCAAATCCAAAAATCCAGTAATTGTCCTGAAAACAACTCCCGGTGCTTCAAGACGTTTTCTTGGATTATTCTGTTCTTCTAATCAACCTCAAACACTTTAGTAACAGATTTCCTGCAACCTCTCTCCCATGTATTATTTCTAATATTTTCTTTGTATAAGGCAAGATCATTTGGATAATTTTCCTGTTGTTGCCTTGGACTGTGTGAACATAATGAAGTCACTAATGCTTTTGACTTTCTCTAACTGTAAAATGATAGGCTCCAAAGAATTTTGCAGCTCTAAATAGGATTTTTCTGAGAGGAGATTCCCAGTCCTGTGGTCTTTCCATTAACTGGAAAAGCCATTTTCGTTTTTAATTTTCACCAAAGTCTACCTTCTTTTTTTTTTTCTTTTGGCTGATTGTCCTCTCCCTGAAATTTTCAGCTCCCTTGTCCTCTCCAACTCTCTCTCTTCACCTTTCACCTTTCTTTTATATTAATAATATTTACTCCTATTCAATGAATTCTGATAATTAAGCATCCTCTGCCTGCCTTACGAACTTCTAACTTAACAAGATTGAAGTTTCCCTCACTGTTTATGATCCATCTGGACAGTTTCATCCACTGCCGTGACTTAAGCTACTACCAAATCTACTAATGCTTTTCAATTTGCAGTCTCAAACCTTTCTTCCCTTCTGGGGGTTTACATCGAACTTTTGGCTTGAATATATTTATACTTGAATCTCTCCATGTCCTAAACAGAAGTTGTTATTCCCCACCTTTTTTTCATATCCCAAATTTGATTCCCTAAACGCCTTTGAAAATCAGTTGTATCACTAGTCAGCTAAACACAGGAGAGAAAGATCTTATGAGCCTCTTCCATTTTATAATATTCATTACACCTCACTTTCTGCTTTTCTAGGCTTCCCTTCTTTTAGCCTAACTTCTTGAAATGAGTAGTACATTTACTATTTTTACTTCCTCACTTTCTGTTTACTCTTTTATCTTAATCCTATTTGCAGACCAGTTACTCACCAAAACTGCCACCACCAAAGTTATTAAAATCTTCAGTCGTCCAACCCAATTGTCATTTTTTCAGTCAATATCTTACTGGGCATTTTTATTGAACGCATTTTTTACTATAAGCTGTTTGTGGAACTCAAAAGTTTGGCTTCCACTATGCTAATCCTTTTAGTTCCTTGCTCTTCTGTTTTGCCTGTCTTTTAAATACAGATGTATCTCACTCCTTGGCACTTTGCTTTATTGTGTTTTGAAGACACTGTGTTTTTTACAGATTGAAGGTTTATGGCAACCCTGAGTCTAGCAAGTCTCTTGGTGCCATTTTTCCAACAGGATTTGCTCACTTCTGGTTCCTGTGTCACATTTTGGTAATTCTCACAATATTTCAAGCTTTTTCATTACTGTTATATTTGTTGTGATGATCTGTGGTGAGTGATCTTCATTATTACTATTGGAATTGTTTTTAATCAAGAGTATTTTTTTAATTAAGGCGTTTGACTTTTTGAAACAATGCTTTCACACAGGTAATAGAATAGATCATAGTGTAAACATAACTCACATGCACTGGGAAACCAAAAAGTCTGCATGACTTGCTCTACTGCCATAGTTGCTTTAGCGTGGTGGTCTGGAACCAACCTGCAATATCTCTGAGGTCTGCCTGTGCTGGTGTACACTAGGGCTTCATCCTTGACCAACTGATCTTTCTGCCAACACTTTGCTTACATGAATGAATGCACTTATTTTTTTATACTAATTATAGTCATCCGTCCTTCAGCATCCTTCAGGGATTTTTCCAGAGCTGCTTGAACACCAAAATATGTGAATGCTCAAGTCCCTGACATAAAATTAGAAGCACAATGAATACAGCCAACCCTTCATATCAGTGGGTTCAGCCTCTGTGGATGCAGGGGGTGACCTGTATTGGCAGAGGAAATTATTTCCAGAAGGACAACACCAGTCAAGGTCTTTGTCTCCTAATAGTTCATCTGCCTTTGACTTTCCACCAGCTCACTTCATCTATGCAAGCCTCAAATAAAAATTTTGTATCTTATGCCCATTCTCTCTTCTCAAATCTCTTTTGCAGTGCTGACTGCCTCCTCACTCAAGTCACAGATTGAAAGGCCTCCTAGATATATGCATCGACCTCTTTTCTCATGACCAATCTATGAGCCATTTGCCAGTCCCACCCACCCACGTTTTTGTGATTTGTAGTTCTTCCATCACTGCTCACTATGAGACCCTCTGGATCTCTCATAAAGATCAAGATAAAACAATGTATTGAATGACTTTAATGTGTCAAGCACTAGACTTACACTTTATCTGTACCATCCCAAATCTCATATAATCCTTACAACATCCCTACGAGATAGGATCTGTTATTATTAGAATTGTACTAAGAGTAACAGAGCCAAGGTAGTCTGGTTCAAGAGCCCCACTTGTATCTCTGCATGATAACCCTCTTGCAAAGGGATTCTAAGTGGTCTCTTGACTCCTAATTGGTGTTTTTGCTTTCATTTTACCCTACCCACTTAACTATGTCAAAATAATTTTTTTTAAATGGTAACTGAATATGTCTGTCTTCTGCCTCACATCACCCTTAAGTCCAAGCTCCTTAGAAGAGCTTACAGAATTCACTATAACCTTCCTCCTCCCTATCCCTCCTGTCCTCTCTTTACCACATGCCTTGACACTGCCTCCAAATCCATGCGCTAGTAATCGAGGTATATGTTATTTCCTCCAAAAGCATGCTTTTCATGTTTAATCTCTCTTCTCTGAACTCTGTTCTTGAAAACACATCTTTCCAGGTGCTACTCAGTTGCCATCTACTCCAAGGAAGTTCCCTTTAATTCCTAACTTGAGATGCTCCCACTCCTCTATCTTGTACTATGAAAATACTCTACGTGTTATTGTTGTTCAGTCGCTCAGTCATGTCTGACTCTGAGAAACCCCATGGACTATAGTACACCAGGCTTCCCTGTCCTTCACTATCTCCTGGAGTTTGCTCAAACTCATGTTCATTGAGTCGGCAATGGCATCTGACCATCTCGTCCTCTGTTGTCCCCTTCTCCTCTATCTAATAATTGCATACTTTCTTGATGTGACTCTAGATTATTCTAAAGGGTGCCCCATTCATGTTTTTTGCCATGAGTGCCTAGCACATGATCGGGAACATGTTAGTCACCTTATGTCCAACTGAACAGAGGGGAATTCAGCCTTGCAATGTCTTAGTCATCTCCCTCTTCTTCAGCACCCATATCCATTTTCCCTTAGGGAATACCATTTGCTTCACCTCAAGCATGTATTTTAATTGCATCGTGTATCTTCCTTCTTTCTGTCAGATGGATTCTAGTTCAGTTCTTATTACTTTAGTTTTTCATAAACGCCTTCACATCATGCCATTCTGCCTTGGATTTTCCCTCCTTCACACTCAGCAGTGGTTCTCCAATGTCAGGGATCAAAAGGATCAGCTGAGGTGCTTGTCACATTGCAAGTTCCTGGGTTCCCACATCAGATATTCAAATTCCATGAGTCTATGGTGGGCAGAAGTGATGCCCTGCTTTTAATAAGTATTCCAGGTCCTTTAGGAGCAGGTAAGCCTTAAACCACAGGTAGAAACACTGCTTAGTGCTATCAGTAATTTCCTAAAACTCACATGATACAGCTCTTACTTGCTGAAATACTTTTTGCGTCTCTCTTTCATCTAGCCTATATTGTAAAATCATTGTCATAGAAATGTCTGTAGTTTCCAATCTGCCTTTGGAAGAACATCTCCTAGCACTCTGTCCCCCCGACACCTGCCTCCCCCAACCCTGGCCCCTAGTCTTCTCTGTCTCCTGGCTCTTATTGTATCACACGTGCTCTTTGCTCTATTCATGCCAAATACTTTCCTTGGCCCTGACTTGGAGACTATTCTGATTTTGTTTATGTTCCATCTTCTTGCATGCAGTGCCTTCTCAACCATTCTCCAATCATCCAATCCCTACTCATCCTTCAAACTACACCTCAGTTATTATCATCATTATTTATTTATTTATTTTGATGAAGCTTTTCCTGGATGGGCTGCCCACACCTCTATCCCTCCTCTTATTACTGTGGCCAAATTCTTTGCATCCTCCTGTTTGCTGCCATCATTCCACATCTATTCAGGATGACGTTCAGATTATTAGAACTTCTTATTATCTGACAGCTTATGATCTTGAGTGTCTATAATTGAAAGGTCTTATATTATTTCCATTCTATTCCCAGGCTAGGAATTGATTTTTACTTATTTTCACATCACCGTAGCTTCCTTCAAACGTGAATGCCCTTTCCACAGTGATAAGCAGTTTAAGTGTGAAAAGAGAAGACGTGTGAGGGGAAGCCAGTGGACTTGGATATCAGCACACTGGCATGTTTTTCCAAAATGTTTTTAAATTGTCACTTTCAAATAAGACTTTATTTTCTTTCACGTTTTAGAAAAATTTTATCTAAATGTAGAACAATGGAAAGACTAAAGTTGTGTTGGAACTTTAAAAAATGCCAGAGTCACCACTATCTGAATCCTCTGTTCAGTATCTTTCATTATTTTCAGTTCTGACAGACTTGGCACTCGAAAAGGGTTCTACAGTCTCTGGTGACATAATGTGGGAAGAAGTTAGAGATACAAAGTAACAAGGCACACACAAAAAAGTGAACAGAGTCACTCTTTTATCCTGGCTGCCTCCACCCACCCAACCTCATCCCCTAATTCCAGAGAGCAAACTGTTATCAGAAGCCACTTGTTTAAATTCATGTGAAAATCATGTTCTCTCATTAAAATCATAGCGCTTAAGAAAAGGATATCTTATTAGCAAGGCCTTTGCAACACTTATTTAGATTTCATAACTTGAAGCTCTAAAATTGATCACTGATCTTACAGCTGTCAACCGACCTTTACTTTCTAGAGTTGTGCAAGGAATGTAAGAGTCTTGTTCTCTGCTTATAAAAGGAAAAAATAGATGAGTAGGAGACTATTTCAGTGATCATTTTCTGGGCAATATTTTAAAGATAAGCAAGAATTGTTCCCAAAATATAAATTGCAAACTTATTTGGCTGAAATACATTGCAATTATGTTGTCCAGCAAGGAAACTGGAAAGAAGAGAAACCATTTATAACCATGGTGCAAAGTAAGTGAGGAAGTGCAAAGACACTGTTATTCAGCCTTTAGATTTGGAATGCTAAAGAAGAATTGCATCCAGCTATTATCAGATTGGATGTGGCTGAAAAGCTAAATGTGGAGTTGTGAATTATGCATTGTTTATCTCATAGAACCCAGAGATCCGAATGCTAGATGGTGAAGGAGGGAGGGTAGTGATGTGCTGTCAAGACCTTTAGGCTTGATTTTTCCCTTATTCTTATTTATACCAATGTATAGAATGAGGGATGCCTGCTGATGCCTGCTGACCTGCAGCTAGCTCTGAGACTGGGTTTGCTCACTTCCTTAGGTTGTTGAAGCACACTTTCTACTTTGGAAACCCAAAGTGCACTTTATACTCACTGAGATCCTGTGCCAATTCTCTTTAAAAGTCCTGATACCACCTGGTGTAGAACTGAAGAGACTTTCCGATCTGAGGTGTGTATAGTTCTTTCTGCACTAGAAAGGATTTGTAAAGAGTTATGATCACATTGACTACGATGAAGAAATAATCCTAATTTTTATTTGACTACAATCAACAATGTATTTTTAAATTTTAATGCAGGGCTCCTGTTCTTTTAATAACAAACATTTCTCTGGCATTTCAGTTTCTTTTCCACTCACTGTGCCATAAGACACTCTATCAGGGTTTCTGGTTTCTTCAGGGAATTAACCTACAAGACCGTGTATTGCAAACAATAAAATAGCTGCTTTCCATTGAAAATAAAGTGGTGGGGGGGGTGTTTTTCTGTCCCCATCACTACTCTACACCACCGCACCATCATAACTTCTGGGTTTCCTGCGCCTTCGGTGATGCAGCCGATCCCCAACCCCTTCCTCCCCAGCCCCCTGCTTCAGAGCTGTCTGCTGGGCCCCCGCGCAGGGTCCTGTTCCTCTTCAGCGCTCGCTTCCGACGGCACTAGGACCCAGGGAAGTCTCTGAGCGAGGTTCGCGGAAAGGCAGCCAGACTCCTCCTTATCTCCAGTGTCAAACTTGACATCAGCCTGCGAGTGGAGCATGGTAACTTCTCCAGCAATCAGAGCGCTCCCCCTCACATCAGTGGCATGCTTCATGGAGATATGCTCCTCTCACTGCCCTCTGCACCAGCAACATGGATTGTCACCTCTCCATCCTCCTCCTTCTCAGCTGCTCTGCTCTCAAGTGCTTCGGGGAACTGACTCTCCAACCTTCCAATGAAGGTAAGCCAGGTACCGCGACGCGCACAGCCCTGCCCCGAGGGGCTAACGCTTTTCCAGGCACGTTCTCACCGAAGCGTTTTCAGGTCGCCGAGGTGCCTCTGAATAAAGCACTTTGCTCTCAGAGTAAACTAAAGGTGCTTTTATTTTCGGCTGTCTTCTAAAGCACTTTTAGAGATCATTTTGGATTGCCTAGATTTAAAATGTGTTTTGAATCTGATACCAATTCAAGCAATTACCTTGTTTGCCCGTTTTAAGCAGAAAGAGAAAAATCCTCCAGTTTTACAACCCAGTACGTTAATTGCCAAATAGCCATGGTAGTATTTTATTTCCTAATTGTGACCATGTAGTAGTACTCTGAGAAGTTTAAAAGAATATTCTGCCCTCCTCTCTAGATTCTTTAGTATGTTTAAAGGTAATGACAGGTTGTTCCTACTTAGGATCATGGCATTTATGAATGGGCTAAAGGGAAATCGGAGTTTATTGAAGCGCGGCTGTGTGTGCGTGTGTGTGTGTGTGTATGTATGTTGTAACTGCTGTATTGAAGTGATGTGTATCCCGCCAGGCGGTGGTTTGCTCTATGGTACAGGTTCTAATGAGCAGCATATGCCACATTAACATAAGTAATATTTGTAGGAATTACAATAAGGTTAGACTGGATTTTCTTTGTTTAAGGGCTTATGCGAATAGGAGATTATATTTAATGAATAGTGAAAATCTCCTGGGTAGGTGTAGTAAATAACTGAACAGCAAATTGAGGAAGAATGTTCATATGCAGCAAATGGTATTTCCTTAATGTTGGGTTATTTATTTTCCTCCTAATGGGCATTCATTCCTTTTCAATTAATTAAAGTGCAAACCTAATATTGAGGACAATAATGTTTACTATAAGATTGCATGCTTAATAGACACATTGCCTTTTCCCTGTATACCTTTTGTGATCTATTCCTAATGATTTGTGAATAAGATTGCTAACTCTTAAGACAAACTTTTCTGAATAATTGATTGCTTTCAAGCAACACTTACAATTTCTATTTCCTCTTAATCATTTTGAATTTATAACAATAACATTTACTAATGTATTTTGCAATTCAGCAAAACTGGGCAATTGATGTGCAAATGCTACATTATATAGTGTGTCACTCACTAAAAATATATTGGCAAGACAGTGCCACTATATGTTGTATATATCATTTTTAGAAAAAACAAGTAAAAAGTCAGGAATATTTAGCAACTTTTTAATTAAATATGAAAACTGCCTCTCATATTTGGTGACCTACTTTCAGTGCTAATAGAGCAGTTTTAATTTCATTCTTTCCTTAGTGACTGCTTTTATCAACTTGGCAAATTTCATTAAATTTTTTGTCTTTTTAATAGGGAAATTAAAAATTCTAACCTAGAAGGATCAGAAATTATCTTACCTTCAAGTGATTTTTTTTTTACAAATTAAATTAAAATGTTTATTTGAAACTAATGGGCAATTATTTTTTTATGAATGAAAGGTAAGGGTAGTTATTTGTATAATGAGTAATGTATCAGTAACTTCAAATTAGTGTTTATACTTTTTGTTCCTTTGAAAATATTAAAGTATTGATAATAGCTAGACAAACAGTAATATTATTCCCATATTGCTATGATAAATTGTATTTCTCCAGATGGAATATTTATAAACTATTTAGATAATGGATTTTAGTGAATTAATAATGCACAGGGATATAGATGAGAGTCATTATTTTTTTGTGCAAAACATAACCTTTCAGTAAATTGCAAAAGGAAAAAAAGGGCCATTTAAACTCATTGATATTTATATAAAATTCATGAGTATTAATTTAATGAAGCAAGAATTATCAAGTGTAAGTTGCTTTTAAGACACACTTTGTGTATATTTGGGTATATAGTGCATATTATTATACAGGCAGATACACATTAACAGTATAAATATAAAAAGGTTAATATATTCAGAAAGCTGACATGATTACATTTAATTTGCTTGGGCAAAAGTTTATCTATACATTGTTCATGGGATTATTCTTTACAGGTCATGTTCTATAGTAGTGTCTCTTTCTCTTCTGAGGTCATGAAGGAAAGGTTTGAAAAAAAATTTTAAATGAATGATTTAACTTGGATAATATTTGAGTAGGATTTTAAATATGAATATTGAATACAGTAGCTTGGGACTTAGATGTAGATTTGAACAACATGAAAAGTGAAAAATCCAAGTATACTCTAAGATTTTTCATGTAATTTTCTAACAATGTCATTTGAATAAAAAGCAATGCTTCTGAAAATTCATATGTTGGGTAGAAGGAATAATGATAGAATGGATCTCATTAGTACAGCTTTCTGATATTAATGTTGAAAACTGAAATACAAAATACTAGGTTTCATTTAAAATACTATGCTCAAATTATATTTCCATACTACAGAAAATTTACTAGTAAAATTTACTGGAATTTATTCTGCAATCTGTTATGAAGTTAGTCATGATAGAACTCTAAGAGGACAAGATCCAAGCCATTGAGTTAATTGCTAGGAAATATGCCACTGTGTGACTTTTTTTTAAGACTTGAGATTTGATAACCAAATATCAATTGTGAAATGCCATTAGTCCATGATAAGAGGAAAAAAGCTTAGAAAAAAGTTTAATATGAGCTTTCCTTTTTTAAATCCAGTTACAGATAACTTTCTAATATGCTATCAAGAAGATGATTCCAGATGATACTTTCTATGACTGGTCTCCTTGATAATTATTTATAATTTTGATGATCACTTAAATCAAGAATTGACCTCTGTGCTTACATGGAAACTTTACAAAAGCTGCATGGAACTTTATTAAAATCTTTTCAGATCTGTTTACATAACACACCAAGAAAAGACTTCCAATGGGAAAATTACCACTTTTCATAACAAAACAGGATTGTTATACTTAGTGTTGTTAGAGAAGTTTATATATTTGCTCCTTGTTCCTATCAGATGGATGGTGATAATGATAAATAAAAATAACTTTATGAAAAGGTTAAAGCTTGATATAAAGAATTGACTATAACTAGTTCAGTATCATTTAGTTAATGCAAAAAGTAATTTCTTTACACACTTTTCTACATTTGAAAGCTTCTGAGGCATAATTCACTGCTTATTCTTTAGTACATAATACACTTTTCAGTACATAACACATTTTACTATCTAACAGTGTTTATAAGTTAGATTACCTTTCACCTATAGAGCTCTTTACATTGAAAATCAGTTTTCAAAATAAAAGTAAATAAAATTCAATCTGCATATTTATATACTACTTATTTTGGGAGACTTTTATTGGACTGTTGGGATACTGTTTGTATGAAATATATTTCACTGGACATAAGTCACCTAACTACTGAAGATACTATGTGATTGTTTAAAGCTTAAAAGTAAAACTTAGAGATGAACACTGCATGTTTCACTTTGAATATTCAGCAAATAATGGAGACAATATACATTTAAATAATAGATTTTTCTCTTTTTAAAAATTAGTATGAACTGGCATCATTTTCATGTATAAACACTTATCCTCAAATAATAATACACCGACTGAAATATTTATAGAAAACTAAGCTATCATATCATTTTTATAGTTTTAAGAAGAGGGCTTACATTTGCTTTTAATGGCATTTTATCATTCTAGACTAAATAATTGAATGCATTATACATTTTTGTAACTTAATAGCTCACCTAATAGCTTGCCCCTACCTCCCCCTAACAGTTATAACTGTGCTATTTGCCTGGAGGTAGGAGAAACCTTAATTTCACTATTTTATAACCCACAACAGTTAACACTTGACCTAGGTCATTAACAGGATTATCAGCAAATTTGTTTAAGCTTTTACTGACAACCTGAATTGCTACAATAATATTTTGATTGTGCCGGAAAGAAACTTCTTGTAACCTCTCAAAATCTATCATGAAATTAATTCATTCTGAATCTATATCTTCCTAAAGACTAATATTGATAATAATAATTCAAATGGGGAAATGTCCACTTCGATGATCCATTCTCCTCACCCTTATATATCACACCATTCTTGCCCTTGTCATAAACAAGCAATTAAAAACTCTTAAATAGTAAATGTTCTGGCAATAACAATAGACTTACAGATACAAACCAGCTTCATTGTAACTATCAACAGTTTCGATTTTATACTTTTTTATTGATGATCTAGTTAATATCATTTTTCTACCCATTTCAAGGTATAAAGTCAACTGAATACGTTTATAACTCAGAAGCAACTAGAATCATAGAACGGAAACTACAAATAATAAAACACCATTACCCCATGTAAGATTATGGTGGCATTTTATATCAAGTTGCCTTTCTCATGCAGTGCTAGTAACTGGAAGCTACAATGAAAAGAACTTAAAATTAACATAAACATTTTAAACAAAATGTTGTGCACAATCAGAACATAAATGTATTTTTTACACTGTGTAGTCAGTTCAGAGAGTTTCATGTGAAGACTTTTATTGCTTAAGTTTAATTTTGGTTTACTTTTTGCTTGTATAAACAATTCAGTAGTTTCACCTTGACTTGTAAAAGACTTAATTGTCCTTAAAGATTTAATAAGATTCTTTATTATGTTCATATATTATCCATATTTTAATATTCAAATTTTGGTATTTCCTTTAAGAGTCCTTCACTTTTGATAGTTTCTCAAAATAACTCTCTTCATGAAGATCCCTAAATGTTAAAATTGTTTCTGAAACTCTGGAATTTTTCTGAAATAAAATATATGTAATTTTTAAATATCAAATAATCAGTTACATATGCAAAGGATTTTTAAAGGCAAAACATATTTCCACAGTATATTTGATTTACTAACTTCAACGCAAATGGAAACAGCAAGAACTGTTCTTGAGAGTTACATTTTCCAAGTCATAAAATCTTCAAGAAAATATTAATAAAACTTTCCACAAATCATCAAAACTCGATAAATTCTTACAGACATTTACTTACTGAGAAATCTGTGATGTGGGTTACCTTTGATTTTAGTCATTTTCCAATGATTTTGTTTGGCATAAATACTAGATGGAAGGCGAATATGTATTTCTTGGAAGAACACTAAGTTTTACAAATCATTTTCTGTCAAGATCCTCAATTTTACTTTTTAATGCACATTTGTCTTTAAAATTTTTAATAAACCTTATTCTTTTAATTCCTGTTTGATAAAAGATTTAGAAAAACAGATGCAGGTGTCCCCTTTTTTATTCTGTTTTCAGAGATCTGGATTTTATCACCAGGGAGGGTCAGAGCAGGGCTTTTACCAAGTGCACAAGTAGCTTTCCACAGATTTTTCAAATAAAGGGATGACTGGTGGTGTAAAACATTCATTTTATTATTCATCCAAGTATACTGAAAACCAGAGTACAGAATTTATTTCTAAGAAATTTGAAGACTTTAATTTTTCTGCAATGACTTTAGAAATAAAAGCATTGTTGGACATTTATAAAATGCAAAGGATTCCAAGCCACAAATCAGTCTAGGCAGACACTTCCGCGAATCAGGGTGTGGGCACGTGTACACACTGGGATTTCACTCTCTGGGTCTGTTAACAGCTCCCTAGAATCAGGTAGTTCTTGGAATCTGGCAGAAGCTTTTCTCCTGGAAAACTCAAGTCTGAAAGTCAACAAGTTTTAGTTTGCCTCCTACCAGCTTTCTGTGAAATTAAAAAAAAAAAAAAAGTGGAGGATTACAAAGAGGAAAAAAGCCTTTGCAAGAGGAAAAGAAAATAAAAAGTCGATTAAAAAGATGGAGAGGTAGAGAAATGCAAAGGTTCTAAAACCAGTAATACATTTTTTGCTTAAAAGAAAAATATCGCCTCAAGCATCTGGCTAATCGGTTTTTTAAATTAAATCTCTAAAAATCTGCACATACACAAAAAAGGGTGTGTGTTTGGGGCGGGTGGGCGTGAGGGAAGTTGGGTGTTTTTGTTTCTCAAGTTTACAGACTTTTGATTTTTCCCCTGAAGAAAATATTTTATCTAGGAAAGTTTTGAAAGTGTAAGCCAAACCCCCCTTTGGAAGCCTGGGCATATACATGTGGAGGATGGATGGAATCAAAACCAGTTCAGCAAATAAAGCCTCCAGCTTGGAGTGATGTTATTAAACTGGAAGCCCTGAGTGGGGAACCCCTCCCCCTCCCTCCCTTCATTTTCTAAATCGTGTCCTGCTGTTCCAGTCAAAGCAGAGGGTGAAAATCCACATAATCCAAACCAACATGATGAAGTCAGAATAATAGGCAAGGAAAGACGGGGGGGAACAAGTGGCAGCACTGTACAAACAAACTGTGCTGAATAACCTTAGCCATGAACTGGGGTGGCCACAGGAGGAACGAAGGCGCTTCTTTTCCTTCGCATCACACCTCCCACATTTGCAAATGCAGTACTGATTCAATTTCCAGGTATGCCCTGAGAAATTTTAGCACGAAACCGAGCTTTACTGGGAGGGACAGGGGTGTGGCGACAGAGAGAGATGAACAGAGGCCCTCGAGGCCACCACACCCACCACTATGGCATCTTAACCTCAAATTATGCTCCGCCGCCGGGGCCAGGCTCTTCGGTGCGGCGGGAAAACGGAATCTCCCAACAATTCTCTACTTTTCACTCCGCATCGGATTTAAGATTGGATCAGAAAATCCCAACTCCGGGGCCACGTCCCCCAGTTCAGCTCTCGAGGTTCGGTGGGTTCTTTGTGCCCGAGCCATCTCCGCGCCAGGCGGCCAAAGCGCGCGGCCCGAGCGCTGCGAGCAGGCGCGCCCCCCGGGGGGCGGCGGACAGCGGGTACGCGCGGAGCCCCCGCGGGGGCCGGCTTCTCCCAGCCGGCGGGCGCAGGGCGCCGGGCGCTGGCGGCCGGGGCGGAGGCTGGAGCCGGGCAAGCGCGAGGGCGCCAAGTTCCGCGGAAACGAGCGCCGGGCGGAGGCGGGGCGGACGAGAGGCAAACGTGCGCCCTCTGCCTGCGGCAGCGGAGCGGCCACGGCTCGGAGAGGCGGCGACCACCTCACCACCTGGACTACCCTCACCTGGGGAGCGCGGTAGCTCCTGGGACGGGCCGGGCAAGTCCTGAGTTTAACCACAGACTTTGACCCGAAGTCTCTGTCGCCCCCCTCCCCTCAACCCTCTTCGCCCGAGCGTAGTCAACCTTTTCCCCGTGGCGCGGTCCCCTTCCTAAGTTCCCCGCCTGCCAAGTGACAGGTGCAGGAGGAGGACTCAGTTCTCCAGGGTTCTCAGCGCTCCCTGCAGAGTTGGGAGACCAGGCCCGTTCTCTTGGGATGAGCCTGAGACGTCCACTGTCCTGGTTGCTGCTCTCTTTCCCGAGCACTTTGCTGTTTGTTGAATATTTTAAAAGACCTGTCCCTTAGTCTCTGGACGAAAATGAATCCGCCCCCCCCCCCCCCGTCCCCAGTTTTCTTTAAAACCACCTATTAATGCCAACTGTTAAGGGCCCTCAGCGCTAAGGGGCATGTTCACAGACCCCCATCGCCACCCTCGTGCACAATCAAAAGTTATCTGTTTTCCCCTATGCCCCCCAACCCCGTTTGATTGACACTATTTAAAAATTATAACAGGATTTCCAACTCTTCTGATTTTGGGAGTAAGCCCAAAACCCGAAACGGGCCAGAAAGGGTTTCTAGGAGCAGTGTTACCAAGGTAGGTTAGTAGTGGGGGTGATGCTAAAGTTTGTGTGGTCTTCAGAACTTTAGTGTTTTTCATAAAAGAATTGTTGAAAATCCAGGGCATACCCAAACTAAATAATGACCTCAGTGTAATGCCCTCTAATCAGAAAACACACAGAGTTCCACTGGTTGGAAAGATTTTTTCCTTACATTATCATTCAGTACTTACTGAACTTCATTTAATCTTAAAGCACCTCTAAAGAAAGTATTATGACGTCTCCCATTTTACAACTGAGAAAACTAAATAAACTCATCATAATAAAGTAGGAACTGAGTCAGTCCCTGTCCTGTCTTCTTGATTTTAACCTTACATTTTTCTCCTGTACACAAATGCCTGTAAATTAAGGAGGTATCCTATTTAGGAAAAGCTCTAGTTTCTCAATCTTAATCCTACTGAGGATACTAATTTGTCTTGGGACTTGCAGGGAAAACTTAGAAATACTCAGAGTATTGGAGTGAAAATTTAGACTTCAAAGTACTTTTTAAATAAGTACTTTCAGGAAAGTACTTCAAAGAGTACTTTGAATCTGCTGTGTTTACCCTCATAAATTATGATCATCTGGAAGAGTTAGGGACTCACTAAGAAAATAAAGAAAATTTGATGTGGACCCAGGAATAGGAGATGTGATGTGATCTGTGATGTATTTTCTTCACACATTCCTCCTCTGTCTTCCGTTCCTGACACTCAAACTCTGCTTACCTTGGAAAGATTCTTCTCAAGAATTCCATACACAGAGAGTGTGAGGCAATTGTCACTATAACTTGGATGTGATTTTTTTTTTTTTTTAATTTTATAAAAATTAAGCATGGATTGACTACTGGAATTGTATAAAGGTCAGTACTGGGTGGAAGTGGAATTTGGCCTAAAAAGTAGACTTCAATTTCTGTGGAAACTTTCCCATATATAAAAGATAATTTATAAATTACTTAAGATTAGAAAGTAAATTATAAAGATTTATCTCCTCTTTTATAAAAATACTTGTACTGTATTTAAGTGGAGACATTGAGAAAAGGTAGATAAACAAGAGTTTTGAAAGGCAGCAAATTAAATTGGGGGCAATTATATTTTTCGTGTAGGTATTTCAGCACATATGTTTTGCATTAATTGCTGCAATAAATTCTGTTAACCTGGCAAAGAGCAAAAATAGCATATTGATGACATAAGGCTTTCACATCAGAAAGCTGCTTTCAGTATCTTTGCTTTCCTCACTGTAATGTGAAATAAAAAATTGTTCAAACCTGTTACCCTTTAGGTTCCCAGTGAGTTTTCTAAATACTCAAGCTATTGGCACATTTTCCGTGAGCAAAGGCTTAACAGCAAACTTTTGTTTTCTCACTTCTGAAGGACTAGAATCAACAACTACTTTCCCTGCTATTTATTGTTATAGTTCACATATGATTTTGGAGAGCTTTCTCAAATCAAGAAAATGTAAATGTGACTTCAAAGTCTCCAAACTGAGTTGCCTCTCATTTTAAGACAAAAATTCTTGACAGATTATGTAATGTGGACTGAAGCAAAGGGAGAAGCCTGGGTTAATTTTATTGCTGATAAGTCTAATCAATATCAAAATGGTTACAGCTTAAATTTTCCTTATAGTCATTAGGGGGAGGTTAATTTATCGTCTTAAATAATAGTTAAAGATAGACCATTAAACTTATTTTGTAAAAAAAAAAAAAAATAATACCCACTCCCCAACCCCCACCCTTTCCTTGATGAAAAACAAGACTTTACAATTTACTTTTTGCCAGTGATACAGATAGTTGGTTTCTAATCAATATGAAATTTTGATATTTTCCACTTCAGGATGAGTAAGACAAACAGAGAACAGCTTGTTAGTAATTAACATATACTTTATTCTCCTATTTTCAAATGTTATTTAGCAATGAATAAAATTCTATAGATCTTAGACAGATACATTTTTTAATTTTATATGGTAGTAGTCTTCACACTGAGAAGTTGGGCTGGGAAGCTGATTTGCAATCATTTCCTTGTAGATTGAATAATCCTCTGGTTAACAGAACAACACTCTGAGGAAGTCTATGAGCAGCCCTGTGTGTGTGCATGTATGTGACCAGCAGTATTGTCTTCTTACAAAACTGAACCATTCCCACACTGTGCACAAAATTTTAGGGATGAATATTTACCTTTTGAAACGAAAATGAAGTAAAATTAAGTTTTCCTGAATTACAGATTGGTGATGAGAAAAAAATAAAAGCAATCATTTGTTTATTTGTCACTGTCTAATCTTGTTAATTTTCCCCAACTGGACCCTTGATCACTGATAATATTCAAAAATGACATAAAGCTACGGTTATATCCAAATTTTTATTTTCCCCTTCAATATGCCAAAGCTAGTTATGGTATTTTTCATATTTTGACAGAATGAAAAGAACTGGCATCATCACAGAAACTATAAATAGAAGTTAAATAGGGTTGTTATTCTTTTATTAAATATATAAATTCCATCAAATATTATAGCCAGTGCCAAATCTTGAAAATATTTTTAAAGAGGCAGAATAAAAGGGAATAATATTTTTCTGTTGGTTTAGTTTTACTATCTAGTTTACCACAAATAAGTTAACACTCATTTACACTAAATCAAGAAAGATAAACTCAGAGATTTTATTATGATGTTCTTGACATTTCTGATGTGAAATTATAATGATTTGATAGTCCTTTTTATTTAAAAAAAAAAGATTTCCAAGTGTAATTATATATATATATATATTTCATCCAACTGAACAAGATAGATTGATCTATGCTTATAATGATGATTTATCTGTTTTTTTAGGCACAACTGCTTTTTTTCCTTAAACATTTATACAGTGACGAAGGACAATTTTTCTTACTTCTGCTTATAAGTGATGTCCAAAATAATTCTAAATGTTTTAATATCTTTTAACAATATATACACGATTAAAGAAGAAAAAAATCTAAAAATAAATTAGTATCCCTTTATAATTTCCTTTCCAAAGGTGATCCTTTGGAAACTAAGGTTTACAACCCTGGCCCTAGTGAAAACATTAGAACTCTACATTTAAATTCAAAGGCATACATTCAAAAACCATTAAAATTAAGAAAAAATTAAGAAAAGTTAACTCATCTTTCATACCAAAATAGTTTGTTTTTTGCATTCATTTATTTACCAAGTAGTGAATACCTGATGTTTAGTTATTGGATTTTGGAAAAGAAGGTTATCAGTAGTGGCATATTGAATGGCCTTGAAAGATAACAATTTAGTTGGGACAAATGACTACAAAATGAATACTTACACAAAAACTTCTAATATAGATATAAAAGTTGTTAAAATACAATATGAATCTTTAAACTAGCTGCCTAAAACAGAGTCCTAGAAGTAAAAGGGAAGAGTTTTTTAAGTTTTTTAAATTTAAAAATAACAACAATAAGTTAATAAAAACAGAGGGAGTAAATTACATGACTTGCCTAATTTCATGTGTTAGGGATGACTATAACCCAGATTTTATTTTTTTTACCATATAGAGGTTGAAAACTTTAAAAATAATTTGCATGAATGCATACTAAATACATATACAAGTAAAAAGCACTTTTGAAAGAACTGAACATTCAGAAATAGCTATTTCAGTAAGCACATATCTAAGCTTAATGTAAATTCTGTGTGAACACATCCATATACATACGTGTGTGTATTGGAAAGGCATATGATTGAATATGAAAAAGGCCATCACCAAATATAAGCTTCTATTGCTTCTATTCATGTTATGACTACACTACCAAGAAAAAGCACACCAAGGTTTGTCTGAATGCTACATTCTCCTGCAGTGATGAATGAACTTTCCTGACCATCTCTAGCACAATGACCCAATCATGCTAGTTTCCTGACCTAATCCTTTGATGCTTTCCATTGACACTATGCTCCCAATATGGAAAATAAAGGCCTAGAGTTTTGAATTAAAGTGATAGGCATGTGGCACTTCACTGGATCCTTTGTGAGCTTTTATAGAGACACATATTTATACCTTGAAGAGTTGTGTGTGTGTGTATGTACGTCTATTCAACAGTCATGATGTAGGATAACAAGTTGAGATTTAGTAATCCTATAGAATATGATGTCAAAGTTATATCCTGATTTTTTTCTGGAAATTTAAACAATTTATTCTTGATTGGGCTACTTTTAAAATTAAAACAAGTTTTGTGATATAAAAAGATCCAAAGAATGTTTTTTAATTGAAATTTCATTTCATCACAATACTTTATGTTCCTTATGTTAAAATTTGAACCTTTGTATCCAAGGGACTTTCAGACACATTTTTTTTATGTTGAAAATAACTAGTATAATTGTTTTACAGGCCATTTGCTTATTATATTACATTTTCATAGCCTTTGTTCAAACCTTGACTAAACAGAGCTTACATTTACTAATCAAAGTTTAGTAGTCAAGCAATATAATAAGAAAATGTATACCAAGACAGGCTGAATTTCTGGTGTGACGGCAAATATATGTGCTAAAGTTTGAGCACAGATTTGCCCTAATAATTTTATATAATTTCAAATTGAGTGATGTATTTTAACTTTTTAATCTGTTTAAAAAATCCTTTCAAATTAGAAATAAACAAATTTTTCTGTTAGTGCTGGAACATTTTAAAAAACTAAAATATGTTGCAAAAGTAAAATGTTTACATAATCATTAATGTTCTGCTTTTAGTATCTTACATATTATGAGACACATTTCACTTGTCTAAATGATTCATAATATAGGTTGACAATGCACAGAAACAAAGAGAACTGTGATTCTAGGGATTGCTATTAAAGCTGAGGCTGTTAATGTAGTAATACTTCACTGATGGTAGAATATCCCCACTCATTTATGTGAGAGAATTATTTTGTTATAAGAACACATTGCCAAGGGATATTTTAATAGCTGTTTTCTCCATAAAAGTATTGGAATCAGAGTGACCTTTAGAATTTTAAGATTAATAATAAAAAAGAGAAAATTCTAACACTTTAAAAATAGCATAGAGTTAACATTTACTAATATATCTGAGTTTCAAGTGGAATTTTGGTCCATATTTCTGTTATTTCCTTGAGCTGGTCGACTTATGAGAACACAGACATCTTACTGTAAGACTGTGTTTTCATTCCAACAAACTCTTCCTGCTGTCGGTGAAGATTGAGATGTGGCAGCTAATTAGTTTCTTGTTTAATCAGGGCCTGCCTGTATAGAAGTTAATCCAAAATTATTGTTTAAGAAGAAAAACTAATAAGAAAAGTTGATAGTATATCACCATGTCCATAAATCTGCTTATATCCCCTAAATAAGTCATTAAGATACTATGTCAAAATAGGTTTTTCACAGAAATTTCTAGCACTACAGAATTTTAAAAAAAAATTATACATTATTATTTTAGTTGGTTATTTAATAGAAAAGCCTATCCATTCTCTGGTGGATCTTCCCAACTGAGGAATCAAACCAGCATATTCTGCATTCCAGGCAGATTCTTTACCAACTGAGCTTTCAGTTCAGTTCAATTGCTCAGTTATGTCCAACTGTTTGTGATCCCATGAACTGGAGCACGCCAGGCCTCCCTGTCCATCACCAACTCCTGGGGTCTACCCAAACCCATGTCCATTGAGTTGGTGATGCCATTCAGCCATCTCATCCTCTGTCATCCCCCGCTCCTCTGGCCCCCAATCCCTGCCAGCATCAGGGTCTTTTCCAATGAGTCAACTCTCTTCTCTTGAGGTGGCCAAAGTATTGGAGTTTCAGCTTCAACATCAGTCCTTCCAATGAACACCCAGGTCTGATCTCCTTTAGGTTGGACAGGTTGGATCTTCTTGCAGTCCAAGAGACTCTCAAGAGTCTTCTCGAACACCACAGTTCAAAAGCATCAATTCTTCCACACTCAGCTTTCTTCACTGTCCAACTCTCACATCCATACATGACTACTGGAAAAGACATAGCCTTGGCTAGATGGACCTTTGTTGGCAAAGTAATGTCTCTGCTTTTGAGTATGCTATCTAGGTTGGTCATAACTTTCCTTCCAAGGAGTAAGCATCTTTTAATTTCATGGCTACAATCAATATCTGCAGTGATTTTGGAGCCCCCTAAAATAAAGTCTACCACTGTTTCTGCTCTTTTCCCATCTATTTCCCATGAAGTGATGGGACCAGATGCCATGATCTTCATTTTCTGAAAGTTGAGCTTTAAGCCAACTTTTTCACTCTCCTCCTTCACTTTCATCAAGAGGCTTTTTAGTTCCTCTTCACTTTCTGCCATAAGGGTGGTGTCATCTTCATAGCTAAGGTTATTGATGTTTCTCCTGGCAATCTTAATTCCAGCTTGTGCTTCTTCCAGCCCAGCATTTCTCATGATGTACTCTGCATATAAGTTAAATAAGCAGGGTGACAATATACAGCCTTGACATACTCCTTTTCCTATTTGGAACCAGTCTGTTGTTCCATGTCCTATTCTAACTGTTGCTTCCTGACCTGCACACAGATTTTTCAAGATACAGGTCAGATGGTCTGGTATTTCCATCTCTTTCAGAATTTTCCATTGTTTACTGTGATCCACACAGTCAAAGGCTTTGGCATAGTCAATAAAGCAGAAATAGATGTTTTTCTGGAACTCTCTTGCTTTTTCGATGATATAGCGGATGTTGGCAATTTCATCTCTGGTTCCTCTGCCTTTTCTAAAACCAGCTTGAACATCTGGAAGTTCGTAGTTCACATATTGCTGAAGCCTGGCTTGGAGAATTTTGAGCATTACTTTCCTAGCGTGTGAGATGAGTGCAATTGTGTGGTAGTCTGAGCATTCTTTGGCATTGCCTTTCTTTGGGATTGGAATGAAAATGGACCTTTTCTGTTTTCTGAGCTATCAGGGAAGCCCTAATAGAGAAATTACCATAAATTAATACTTCTGTGACACAAAATGCCTGTAAAATTTAAGATTATAGAAAATTTTATCTGCACACAATAGATTATAGCTGACTTCATTTACATTTTAAAACATTTTTATAATTTTTGGCCTTTGAGATAGAATACTAATGATCTATTACAAAGATGTTTTCATTATGTTTGAAAGTGAAAGTAGCTCAGTTGTATACAACTCTCTTGTGACCCCATGGCCAATACAGTCCATGGAATTCTCCGGGCTAGAATACTGGAGTTTGTAGCCTTTCCTTTCTCCAGCAAATCTTCCCAACCCAGGAATCAAACCAGGGTCTCCTGTATTGCAAGTGGATTCTTTACCAACTGAGCTATCAGGGAAGCCCTTTCATTATGTTTCAGTTCAGTTCAGTCACTCAGTCGTGTCCAACTCTTTGCTAACCCATGAACTGCAGCATGCCAGGCCTCCCTGTCCATCACCAACTCCCGGAGGTCACCCAAACTCACGTGCCTCAAGTCAGTGATGCCATCCAGCCATCTCATCCTCCGTCGTCCCCTCTCCTCCTGCCCCCAATCCCTCCCAGCATCAGAGTCTTTTCCTATGAGTCAACTCTTCACATGAGGTGGCCAAAGTATTGGAGTTTCAGCTTTAGCATCATTCCTTCCAAAGAAATCCCAGGGCTGATCTCCTTCAGAATGGAGTGGTTGTATGTCCTTGCAATCCAAGGGACTCTCTCAAGAGTCTTCTCCAACACCACAGTTCAAAAGCATCAGTTATTCGGCGCTCAGCTTTCTTCACAGGCCAAATCCTACATCCATACATGACTACTGGAAAATCCATAGCTTTGACTAGACAGATCTTTGTTGGCAAAGCAATGTCTTTGCTTTTTAATATGCTATCTTATGTTTAGGTAGAAATAAATATAAACAGGAAGTCCACCAGAACTGTTAAGTAAGAATAGTTAATCCTAGTGGATAGAAGTTATGTTGAAATGTCAATAGATAAGTTTATTCATAAAACTGGCCTCTAAATTTCTTCTCAATGGCATACCCAAATATGAACAGTAAAAATGAAAACCTGAGCTTTGGTAGACCCCTATCAGAAAATACATCTTGATTTCTTGATTCTATGTTATGACTGACCAGAGTAATATATAGAGAATTACAACACTGAGCTCAAAATTTATTACTTCCTTTATCATTTACTTCTATTTGTGACATTTAAGTATAACTGAGGATCAGATTAAAGTATTATTCTGCTCTCTGTAACCTAGAGAAAAGCTATACTTTTCATCATAACAGAACGTGATGAAAATAATAGAGATAAATAGTGTACAAGAAATGTAGCTGAGACAATTAGAGTGATGCTGTAAACAGGAAAGGAAAAGTAATTTTTCAGTAAAAAGACATAATCAGTGATGGGTTTGTTTTCTACCATAGTGATTTCCTAATTATTTGCAACTGGTTATAAAAGTACATTATAACTGAAGTTTTTACAAGAAAACATGTCTATTATTACAAGTCTGAAATTCTTTGGCCCTTAAACCCTATAAAACATATATATGTATATATATTATTAAATAATTGAAAGGATCTTCTACTTCAGTAAGAAATTGTGATATTTAATTTTGCAAATTATTTTGAACTGTCTGTATATTTGCAGCACTTAATTTGTAAAAGGAGAATGTTTGTTTAATTCAGTTTTTCTAAGTGAGCAGATAGTCACTATGAATCAAAATTTTAAAATGCTCTTGAAAAAATCTTGGTGTATTAATAATTCTTTAAAAGTAGAACTCCAGAAATTTATACTATAGTTTTTCATCTATTCTTACCGAAAACATTTGTTTGAAAAAACATACTTTAATGGCTGAGTCCTTTAAAAAGCGTTAATGCATTCTTAGTAGTAAGAAGGGAAGATGGTGTAAATTCTTGACACAGAATATTCTTCATGACATTGACAATGCCAGTGAGCAAAGGAGTAGACATTTGATTCTGTCTCTTCATTATAATAGAGGGTGGGGAGAGAAGAGAAAGCAAGCCTCCTGGGTATCTAAAATCCATAATTTAGCCAGGAATAGTGATAGTAAAGATCAGTGGTGGGAATGCCAGCAAGATTTCCTTCTCTCCAGAAGCACTTAAAACCAATATAAGCCAGTTTTACTGTTGTTGTTCAGTCGCTGAGTCCTGTCTGAGTCTGCAACCCCATGGACTGCATCACAACAGGCTCACTATTTCCTGGAGTTTACTCAGTATTATGTCCATTGAGTTGGTGATGCTATCTAACCATCTTCTCCTCTTGCCTTCAGTCTTTTCCAGCATCAGGCTCTTTTCCAATGAGTCAGTTCTTCACATCAGGTGGCCAAAATATAGGAGCTTCAGCTTCAGCAGCAGTCCTTCCAAAGAATATTCAGGGTTGATTTCCTTTAAGATTGACTGGTTTGATCTCTTTGTTGTCCAAGGGACTCTCAAAAGAGTCTTCTCCAGCACCGTAGTTCGAAAGCATCAATTCTTTGGTGCTCAGTCTTCTTTAGGGTCGTACTTTCACATCCATACGTGACTACTGGAAAAATCACAGCTTTGAGTATATGGACCTTTGCTAGCAAAGTGATGTCTCTGCTCTTTAATATGCCCCCCAGGTTTGTCAAAGCTTTCTTTCCAAGGAGGAGTTATCTTTTAATTTTATAGCTACAGTCACCATCCACAGTGATTTTGGAGACCAAGAAAATGAAAACTGTCACTGTTTCCACTTTTTCCCCTTCTATTTGCCATGAAGTGTTAAGACTAGATGCCATGATCTTAGTTTTTTGAATACTGAGTCCTAAGCCAGCTTTTTGACTCCTCTTTCACCCTCATCATTGCTCTTTACTTTCTGCTATTACAGTATCATCTGCATATCTGAAGTTGTTGATAACTCCCCCAGCAATCTTGATTCCAGCTATGATTCATTCAGTCTGGCATTTCCCATGATGTGCCCTGCATATAAGATAAATAAACAAAGTGACAATACACTACCTTGTCATACTCCTTTACTAGTTTTAAACCAGTCTGTTCCATGTCCAGTTCTACCTTTCACTTCTTGACTGACATATAAATTTGTAGGAAACAGGTAGGGTGGTCTGCTATTCCCACCTCTTTAAGAATTTTCCACAGTTTGTTGTGATCCACACAATTAGCAGCTTTAACGTAGTCAATGAAGCAGAAGTAGATATTTTCCAGGAATTCTCTTGCTTTTTCTGTGATCCAATGAATGCTGGCGATTTGATCTCTGGTTTTTCTGCCTTTTCTAAACTCAGCTTGTATATTTGGAAGTTATCAGTTTATGTACTGCTGAAGCCTCGCTTGAAGGATTTTTAATATAACCTTGATAGCTTATGACATGAGTGCAACTGTACAGTAGTTTGAATATTCTTTGGCATCGCCCTTCTTTAGGACTGGAATGAAAACTGATCTTTTCCTGTCCTGTGGCCACTGCTGAGTTCTCCAAATTTGCTGACATATTGAGTGAAGCACTTTAACAGCATAATCTTTTACGATTTGAAATAGCTCAGCTGGCATTCTATCACCTCCACTAGCTTTGTTCATAGTAATACTTTTTAAGGCCCACTTGACTTCATCCTCCAGGATATCTGGCTCTAGGTGAACCAGTTTACCCTATACTTTGTAACCTATTCCTTGTTCTTAGTCTTTTACTTCATTCTTGTCATTGATGTTCAGCTGCTAAGTCCTGTCCAACTCTGTGACCTCATGGACTCTAGCACTCCATGCCAGACTCCTCTGTCTTCCAGTATCTCCCAGAGTTTGCTCAAATTCATGTCCATTGAGTGGTGATGCTATCTAACCATCTCATCTTCTGCTGCATATCCCCTTCTTTCACCTCAGTCTTTCCCAGCATCACGTTCTTTTCCATTGTGTAGGCTCTTCACATCAGGTAGCCAAAGTACTGGAGCTTCACCTCCAGCAGCCCTCCTTCTGATGAATACTCAGGGTTGATTTCCTTAAGGATTGACTGGTTTGATCTCCTTGCTGTCCTTGAGACTCTCAAGAGTCTTCTCCAGAACTGCAATTTGAAACCATCAGTTCTTCAGCACTCAGCCTTCTTTATGGCACAACTCTCACATCTGTACATGACTGCTGGAAAAACCATAGCTTTGACCATAAGGATCTGTATCAGCAAAGTGATGTCTGTTTTTTTAATACTCTATGTTTGTTATAGCTTTCCTTCCAAGGAGCAACTGTCTTTTAATTTCATGGCTGCAGTCACCATACAGAGTGATTTTGGAGCCTAAGAAAATCAAATCTGTCACTGCTTCATTCTATACCTTCTAATTCCTATCAGACAGCACACATTGCTTTGACCAGCAAATCTCTCCTTAGTGCCCACCTGAAAGCCAGTTCAAGGGGACTATGTAAGGATTCTCTTATTGTTTTCATGATTGTAAACCCCTTCACCTATTTATACACTTTTTTTTTGTCTATTTAAAAACAGTGAGACTAGACAGTAAATTAAGCATGTGAAAGACATTGAGAACAATATCCAACCAGACTTCTCACAGTGTTTTTTTTTTTTTTTTTTGCCAAAAGGTTTCTATTTATATCTCAACCTAAGTGGATTGGAACACTGCAAAACATGTCCAATTTCAAACACTTTTAGAAGTTCATATATGCTACATAGCTCTTTGACTAGAAAGTATTTTGAAATTAAGGAACTAAGATATTTTCTATTACAAATCAAAACTATTTGGAAATCAAACTATTTGAATATGAAGTCTGGTAAGAGATCATTTGTATCTTTGGCATATAACCTGGCAGGAGGCAGTCATTAAAGAGTTAGTCTATCTATATATTCCCACCTACCCTTAAACATAATTATTGGACTCTTTTTTGTTAAAATTGATCATTGTAAATGCAAAATTTTCAGCAATTAAACTTTCCATGTTATGCATTGTTACTAAAACTCAGACTACAATATATTTGTACATCACAATTCTATCTGCTATGGCATTTAAACAGTATCCCTTAGATTGTGATTAGGTCTCCATCATTTTTGCAAGAGGAAACCATCAGTAACTAATGTTCTTGCCTGTATCATTGTGAGGATTAAGACATTGTATTGCAAGGTTAGAGTGATGTCTCTGGATAAGTGTATCCAGAGACATTGCTCACAGCAGGTTGACTTTCAAATTCCATTAACTTTCTCTTCTTATCTCAATTATGCTACACTCAGATTGCTATACAACTGATCACAGCAGACTGGAGGTTTATATCACAGCCAGTTTCAGTCTAACAGTCATTACTTTAACACAGCTAGAATTCTTAGGTTGTGTTGTTCTTATTTATCTATAAACAAAAGACACTTTATAAACTCCAAATAAGTGCTTTTGAAAAGAATTTTGATGCCTGTTTTCTTCTCTATTAGGCTATATATATTGACAGTTGACTTTCAATACAATTCAGAAGACAAAATGGAACTGTTGTTAGTTAATATTCTAAGTTTACAAGAACATTGAATCTGTATAACATGTTAAGCTCTCAGGTGGCTTTAAATAAATTTATATTAGTTGATCATCATAGCAATATTGTGAGATAACCAGTGCAGACATTATTATGTTTAATAGGTCAGAGGATCAGAATCATGAGTAATGCTGCTAATTTTGTGTTCCCTCATTCAAGTTAAATAGAGTGCACTAAAAATTCAATTTCTGAGTGAATGCAATAGATTTAGTTAATCTCTCACACTTAATTTTAATTGACAATGCAATACAATTCTTTTTGGCTTAGCTTTTCTCCTTTGAGTAGAAACCAAATGCTAATGTGATTAATCTAGTCTTTTCCCCCTCATCATTATCATCAGAGAAAACTTAAGGATATAGTTCTTTAGTGAACAACCTACCTTCCAATGGGTAATTTACTAAATTTACTAAATCTCATTTTCCTTGCCTCAAACACTTTTTTCCTCTGGTTATTAATATTGAAATTAAATCATCCATTCATCTTAGCATGTGGGGTGACATATATTCATCTTTTAGTACATATTCAATTATTAAATACACAAAAAATCTTTGAATCATTTAAATCCCTAAAGACATTACAAATATGATCTAATGATTTATGAATACTGGCCCTGAAGTTTCTACTATGCAAATCCCTGAGTGTAAATCACCTGATGACTGACAGAAACAACTGAAGTAGGTGTGTCTTTATCAGAATGAATGTTGGTAACATTCTTTAAAGGTGAGGATGTATTCTCATATTTGCAAAAATTCTTTAACATGATTTAATCTGAAATTCTGGGCCTCCCAGGTGTCACTTGTGGTAGAGAATCTTCCTGAAAATGCAGGGGACACAAGAGACATGGGTTTGAGCCCTGGGTAGGGAAGATCCCCTGGAGAAGGAAATGGCAAACCAGTCCAGTATTCTTGCCTGGGAAATCCCATGGACAGAGGAGCCTGGCAGGCTGCAGTCAATGGAGTTGAAGAGTTGGACACAACTGAGCAACTGAGCTCAATCTAAAATATTATCTGTAACATTAACTGATAGATGTTTTTAAAGAATCTTTTTTCAGAGATAACTTCAATATAATTAAGCATACTGTTAATTTTCAAACTGATATCTGGGGAAATAATTTCATTATGGAAATTACACTATGTGATCTATGTGACAACTTTCTTCTTTTCAGTTCAGTTCAGTTCATTTCAGTTGCTCAGTTGTGTCTCACTCTTTGCGACCCCATGAATCACAGCATGCCAGGCCTCCCTGTCCATCACCAACTCCCGGAGTTCACTCAGACTCACATCCATCGAGTCAGTGATGCCATCCAGCCATCTCATCCTCTGTTGTCCCCTTCTCCTCCTGCCCCCAATCCCTCCCAGCATCAGAGTCTTTTCCTATTAATAAGTCAACTCTTCGCATGAGGTGGCCAAAGTATCGGAGTTTCAGCTTTAGCATTGGTCCTTCCGAAGAACACCCAGGACTTATCTCCTTTAGAATGGAGTGATTGGATCTCCTTACAGTCCAAGGGACTCTCAAGAGTCTTCTCCAACCTAAATATAATTACTTCTCACTGAGATTAACTTATTGTGAGGGGAAAAAAGTTTAATCATTAAGAAATTCCAGTGTAATAGATTAAGTTTATAGGGTTGTTTTTGTTGGGGGGGGGGTTTATTTTTTGCTTGTTTGTTTTTACTTGCAAAACAGAGAATCTGACTTTGAGAATTTTATATTTTTTAACTTAATGATCAGAAACTTTTCTTATACTCATCTTGTGTATTTTTCATCTAACCAAATATCTTTTAAAATCAGTGCTTGAAAATTCATAATTCTAACATCAATCACATATAATTCTTTTTCTTAACATTTTATAAGTGTAGTGTTTCCTTTGTAAGACGATAAATGAGGTGATTAAACAGAGAGTGGTGCTTTTCATGCATCATGAAACACTTTGTTGACAGCATGTGGACATGTACTTTGCCTATATTAACATTATGTTTTGACTTATGAATATATGGAACCCTTCAAAATAAGTCTCTCTTACTATATTTATTGATTCACCTTCTCTAGTTCATGTTAATAATACCTTCATATTTTATGTAAACTTCTTCTGCATCTTCCATTAATCAATCATGGGGTTATTTTCTAATTTAGAAGAAGGATGTGGTAAAACCATAGTTTCCACTGTTTAACAGATTGACAATCAACACAAGCCCTTTGTTAATAAAGTACCTTATTATATTTTAATCCACTTCACATTAATACTTCTGGGCTTAAATCATTTGCCTTTATCTTTTAATATATTCAAAATGCAGTCACATTTTTGTTATATTTTATCATTTATCAGACTTAATAACTATCAGAAAATTCTGAGCAAAAGTATTGAAGCCTTTGTGTAACAATACTTTCTTTAAATAAGTAAAGATTTACACAGGTGAGATTACAATGCATAATTTTACTTTGGTTTTTCCTCAAACTGGTAGCTAAGCATTTTATTCATTATGTATAAGTACACAATTTATACACTATTAAAAATACACACATTACAGAATAATATATTTTGCCAGGGACAGTATGAAGATGCCATATCAAATATATAGAAAATATGTTTCACTATGGAATCATATTTAACTAATTTATAGTGAAATCATATGTCAATTTATCAAATTTAATGGTCTTTGAAGTTACTTTGATTTCTTCTTTGCATTAATGTTTCCTACTTTGGATTTTTATAGTGTCCTCTTTAAACCAGAAATTATTCTGTCAGTATACTGACTATATTTATAAACAAACATAAACAGTTTAAAAAAAAGTCACAGAAACGTCTGGTTCCTTACTTTTCCCTATTATTTCTTTTCTTTGTAATACCCTTCTTATATTAATCATACACATATAATGAGAATGAGCAGAGTCATGTTTTTTGAACATGTTGTCATTAAAGCAACACACACAACATCAATTTGACAGAGTTAAATAGAATTCATTCCTTTTAACTGTGTTTGTGTACCTGTGTTTTTTTTTTCAGTCAATTTACTGGATTCAAAAACCATTCAAGGGGAGCTGGGATGGATCTCCTATCCATCACATGGGGTGAGTTTGGTTAACTATTGAAAGGAACACAATTCTGTGCATTGCCTTTCTTAGAAATTAGGATTATTGGGAACAGGAATTCCTGTACTTCTGATGAGAAATTATGTTTATCACTGTAGTCAATACATGGACTAACACAGCTTAATATTTGTGTCCAATGGGACTATTGAGCAAAATGGGAAGTTTGTTTTTTTTCCTCTTCTGAACTTATCCATAGCTTGAATGAACTAAAATAAATGGTTTGACTATTACTGTCATCATGCAGATGATCTAAGCATGATACCTACCATCTTTTTGTGATGCAGTCAGAATCAGTGAGTAGAGAAGAGACTTCACAAAGTTTAAGTGATGTGGAAAATGTGTATTTGGAGATGGTCACCTCTGGAGTTGTAGCCTTAAAATCAACTGTGGAGACAATTCCAAGTAGGGTAGGATGTATTTGTCAAGACTATAAACCTGCCTTGCCGTCATTCCTTTGCTTAAAATGTCTTCAATTTGTCTAGGTCAGTTTAAAATTAGGCATTTTATTTACAAAAAATATGTATGCTTTCTAAGTCTCTCAGTCATGTCCAACTCCTTACGACCCTTTGAACTATAGCCCACCAGGCTCTTTTGTCCATGGGATTCTCCAGGAAAGAATACTGGAGTGGGTTGCCATGCCCTCCTCCGGGGGATCTTTCCAACCCATGGATCAAACCTGCATAGACAGGTGGATTCTTTACCACTAGCACCAATTGTGAAGCCAGGAAAAATATAGCTGCCTTTAAATTCTAAGCTTTGTATATACCTTTAATGTTATGAAGCCAGACACAGGTTACTAAAGTGTATGCCATTTTGGGACCCAAATGTTTATGATGATTCTTTGTGTGAGAAAGTTTTCCTTTTCTTTTTTTAATTGAAGGATAATTGCTTTACAGTATTTTGCGGTTTTCTGTCATACATTCTTTGTTTCAGAAAAAAAAGAGACTCATACATTTGGAAAATTCTTCTTCCTAAAAAACTACAAAAAATGCCTAAACATATCTGTTTTGTTTCCAAGGATAGTTTGTAGAAAATACAAAGTGCTATTTCAAAATAGTTGTTGTAGGAAAAAAGGTATATATTTCTATTTGTTTTATTCCTACACCGTCCTCTTTTCAAAGAGGTTATAATTACTTTGACTTGGTGTTCAGTCTTTAGATTTCTGTGCCTAAACATACTAATTTTTACTAGCAGCTTCTTCCTCACCAATGGATGTTTTGCATCAGGGATACTTCATCTATCTGTCATCTTGTATCTGCTTCTCTTTCTGGTGCACCTTGACATTGACATAATGCCAAAACCTGTCACATAATCAGATCTTGGTTTGTGGCTCAGAAAGGGAGAGTATGAAGTAAGCCAGCATTTGGTTTTCCCATAGGTGCAAAAGGAATCAAATGGTTAAGATAAAGCACATCCTGGGCAGTCATAACAAATGAATAGAAACTCAGGATTGAGCTGAAAAACTGATTTAAAACTCACTGTCCAACTCATACTCAACTATAATGTTGATTTCAGAAATTTGAGTTTTTCATTACTCCATAAGATAACATATCATAGAAGATATGATTGCTGTCTAGGAAGATATGAAAAACAAAACCATACTAATTCTTTATATCTATAAATATAAATAGAAAATATATTTTTAAAATAACAAATTAACTTAAATATCAAAGCAGCAGTTTACTTCTCTCTCTTTTTCTTTTCTGCTTTAAAGAAGGTATAAGGAAAACATTTCTCATATTGAATATTTGGGGAAATAAATTCATTTACCTTGTTTATCTTATAGATTTTATGATGAACAAAGTTAACACTTTTATTTCCATATATATGTTGGATGGGGAAGGATGTTCTAGAACCCTGCCATGTTAAGTGTGCATGCACCAATCAGCAGTGTCAGCATGTGGGGGATTCTCAGAAATGCAGCCCCACCCCAGCCTTTTTGAGTCAGAATCTGCCTCTTAACATGGTCTCAGGTGATTCACATTAAAGCACATTAAATTTAAGAAACACTCCTCAGGGTAAGGGTAACTTGCCTTTTGACTTTTCCCATCTCTTGCACAATTTCCCACCTCTTTTCTCCTAGGAATCACTTATGGTTTTCTCATGAACAGTTTTCAGTCTCTCCTCCAGCCTCAGAAAGCAGACCTCAGGCACTCTGGCCTCTTCTTCATGGCTCTTCTGGTTTATTTAGCAGCTGTGACTTTCCTATTTCAGATGCATTAAATAGCCTTAAAATAGCTGGCCAACCTCTCCAAGCTTATCATTAAAACTAGCAGGGAGAAAAAAAAAAAAAAAAACATCTCCCTGACACCCTGACAGATAGTGATGTTTATAATACCTTAAGTCCCAAAAGATTTAGTAAAAGAGAAAAGGAAAAATGAAATATGTAAATTATTGTCCTGGGTTGATTTGTAGTACATTTTAGTACATAATGTCCATGCGGAAGTAGCACTAATTTAGAAAATGTGATGTTAATATTAATTTCGTTTTGAGATACTAATGATATTCTTGACTGAAAACTCTATGGTCAGTTGAAGTTTGGGATTTAACGTCTTTGCTTGTATGATTGTGCCTGTAGATTCAATTTATTATTTTTATTGCCTAATCATTGCCACTTTCAATTTGACTAGGATATAAGAATTTTGTGTTTGTTTTAGTTTTAAAAGGAATAGATAGTTAAATCAGTAGTAATATATATGCCTCAGGGTTTTCCATAAAAAATGAAGTCATAGCCGGAAATAAGTTTGAACTAGTTATTATTTTAATTAATTAACCCTAACAAGTAGAAGTGCATCTGTTTTCAGGTTAACTAAAATATAAATATAAACTTTGGAGGGAAAAATTATAATGATGTCACAGCGTACTTAATCACTTAAATATCCTACTCTGTTTTTTGTTTTTGTTTTTGTTTTTTTTCTGAGAACATGTATGTTCTACTCTCTTAGAAAATTTTAATATTATGATATTGTGCTATCAGTTATAGTCACCAGGTTATACATTAGATCCTCAGTCCTTATTCTACAGCTGACAGTTTGTACCATTTTACTAACCCCTTCCCATTTCCCCCACCCTCACCTCTTGGCAACCACTTTTCTATTATTTGTTTCTGTGAGTTTGACTCAACAAGTGGCATAGAAAATATGGTACTTTTGATTTAGGGAAATGGTTCTCAACTGATGAGGGGGTAGATAAGTGGGGAGGCAATTTTGATTTTGCCCCACGGGGATATCTGTCTGGAGATATGTTGGCCATCATGACTGGGTAGACAGGGCACAACTGGCATCTAGTGTGGAAACTAGGGCTCCAATTTAACATCTTACAAGGAACATGACAGCTTCCTACAACTAAGAATGACCTGGTGCAAAATGACAGCTTCCAGGCTGAGAAACCCCTACTCAAGGGGTGGAAAATGGTGATCCATCAGGAGGTATGGTCACTGAAAAGACCTTAAGCGTACTCAGCAACTTCTTTAAGTCCCAGCCATATTTCCATCGGAAGCTCTAAATTCCAGATCTTTTTAAATATAAGTTTTAAGAAATAGACCAATAGTTCTTCCCAAATTTGAAATGTCTTTCATGTAATGATTGCATCACCCGAGCTATGTAAAATTATTATTTGAGGGAAAATTGTCAAGAGCGGCTCATTCCTTCATATATAGTATTTTCTATTCCTAGTCATCCTCTTCTCCAGAGATATATTCACACATAAAACCTTAGAACTGACTTATGGTATTTTCTTGGGAGGATTATTTCTATCTCTATTTTAAAATAGTGCTTCATATCTTAAAGGAAACCTGGTAGAAATGTATGGTGTTGTGTTAATTACTCAGTCATGTCTGACTCTTTGCAACCTCATGGATTGTTGCCTGACAGGCTCCTCTGTCCATGGAATTCCCCAGGCAAAAATAATTGAGTGGATTGCCATTCCCTTCTCCAGGAGATCTTCCTGACCCAGGGATCAAAACCAGGTCTCTTGCATTGCAAGTTGATTCTTTATCTTCTGAGCTCTCAGTTTGGTATTTTATTATTAGGTATGGGAAAAATATCTATGAGGAAGTTTAATGAAACTTTGGTTTTCTTTAGTAAATTTCATGGAAATATTACTCAAACTTGTCAATTGAAATTATCAGAAGAGTCATGATAATTCATTACAGTTCATTTTCAATAAAAAGTTTTCTTTGACATGGATATTTTCTGGTACTGTTTGTTCACTTTAGCAAAGTAAACAAGCAATTAACCTTCTCTGGCCCTATAAACTATGAATTACATCAATAATATTTGAATTTGGGGTTTAATTATTCAGAAGTGTTAGTAAATAATTCAGTAGTTTAAATATTTTTTTTTTTTACTTAGAGAATATTCAACACATATCAAAGCCCATACATATTGTTGGATTATAATATAGAAAGAATCCGTAGTTTACACATGACTAGTGCTTAAATTGATTGGTCGATTGAAATGTCTTAGTCAGTGTATGATTACAGAGAAGAGATTAGAGGGAAATAAGCTACATAGTTTTCACTTAGGATAGTATTGGTAAGATGGTTAAGCAGTATAAAGGAATCAAGAACTTTGACTCAATTAAATAAATTCAACTAAGGAGAAGAAAATTGAGATTTGAAGGAGGGGTGGGGTGAAATTAGAAGTCTCAAAACCAGCAATTGTAAATTTTAAAAATAATTAAACCACCTCCACCTTTCAATTCTTTTAGGTATTTTTTCATAAAGATTTTCCTGGCTATTTACTGCTGTCTTAACAGTGATAATGTACTTAAATAGAAAACAGTCTCCTGGCAAATAGAGACCCCATTGATTGCTCACTCAATATTTGTTCCCTGGTTTTTCTTTGCTGATGGAACACTGAAACGGTTCATGTTTTCACCCTCCTATATGTTCCTGGAAAATGACCCCTCTATTACTTTGCAGGGTGAGTATTGATTCATCTGAGAGCAAATCATGATAATTGAGTCACTTTTCCAGTGTTGGTTTGAGCAAGAATATGTAAAGCCAGTGAGATTGGAACAGGACTCCAGTGACTTTGGGGAAAGTTTCCTTCCAATAAAAAGATAGGAGGTCTCTGTGACAATCTAGAGGCGTGGGATGAGTTGGGAGATCGGAGCAAGGTTCAAGAAGGAGGGAATATATGTATACTTAATAGCTAATTCATATTCTTGTGTGGCCAAAACCAACACAATATTATAATTGTGGTCCTCCAATTAATAATTAAAAAAAAAAAAAAAAACATAGGGGGAGGCCAGGTGCTTTTTGCCTCTGGGTTTGCTCTGTGATGGCCCAGAGTCCAGTCTGGAGGACCTGCACTCCCTTAAGGGCCAGAAAGGTAGAGCCAGAGAGTGTTAGAGAGACCATCCAGGAACCCTGACATCTCAGAACCACTGAGTTATGTGGAGGCATGTGTTTTCCTTATTGAATCCACTCTTTTTATGTTTCTCATACTTTCCAGGTAAAGATATCCTGACAGGATGCAATGCTTTATCTCCTGGTCAGACACCCTGATTTCTCAATGAAGGCTATGGCAATGCATAATTCTATCCTACAATGTTATCTATATTTTCCCAGGTTTCTTTTTTTGTGCTTTAAGATGATGTCAAAGATAACAGGAAGAATAAGTAAAATAGAATAAGCACATCATGTAGAACTGGCACATCTGCATTTGGATTCTGGCTGTATCTTTTATTGCTGTATGATCTAATGCAAGCCTATTAACCTTCATTAGCATTTATCCTCACATTTAATTGAGGCATAACAGTAATTTCTAAGTCACAGCCCTTTAGAGTAAATGATAGTTGGGCAAGTGAGATGTTCCTATATATCTAATTATGTATATCTATCTATCTATATACATAACGGAAAAGGCAATGGCACCCCACTCCAGTACTCTTGCCTGGAAAATCCCACAGACGGAGGAGCCTGGTGGGCTGCAGTCCATGGGGTCGCTGGGGGTCGGACATGACTGAGCGACTTCACTTTCTCTTTTCACTTTCATGAATTGGAGAAGGAAATGGCAACCCACTCCAGTGTAATAGCCTGGAGAATCCCAGGGACGGGGAAGCCTGGTGGGCTGCCGTCTATGGGGTTGCACAGAGTCAGACACGACTGAAGTGACTTAGCATAGCACAGCATATACATATACACAAATATATGTAAAATAGGTATATAGATATCATTTCTTAATCTTAGGCAAATTGTACAATTTTTCAATTCTAATTGAAACCCCCTAAATTCATTAATTGCCATTGTTCAGTTGCTCAGTCATGTCCAACTCTTTGCAACCCTATGGACTGCAGCATGCCAGGCTTCCCTGTCCTTCACCATCTCCCAGAGCTTGCTCAAGCTCAAGTCCATTGAGTTGGTGATGCCATCCAACCATTTTGTCCTCTGTCATCCCCTCTTCTCCTGCCTTCAATCTTTCCCAGCATCAGGGTCTTTTCCAATGACTCGGCTGTTCACATCAGGTGGCCAAATTATTGGAGTTTCAGCTTCAGCATCAGCTCTTCTAATGAATAGTCAATTCATTGATACGTCTGCTTAAATCTCAGTCTACACCATGTCTGAGAGTTGAATTTTGAAAAGGGAAATTGATAGTATTACCTGGGGTGCCAATTAATATCTCTTCTCAATTAAGAGCTCAAAATATTACCATTAACAGCACATGATTGTTATCTCATTGAATCTGCACAGGTCAAAGTTTGCATATAATCTTGAAATTTAGAATTGAAAGAATAAAAATAAGGTAAATCAGGTGTCCAATTTACTTGTTTAAATTTCTAAGTGGTTAGAATTTCCTCAAATATTAATATTTCTTCTTCAGGGATACCTTCTAACTCTCATATGCCACCCACCTGCCACCCCCAAGACTAGGATATAGCACTTATTAGCTCATCTGCCTTGTTCTTTGTTGTACCGCCTCAGCTTGTAGGTACATTATTGCAGTTATTTCACTGATATTTATCTCAGCCTGGAAATGGAAAGTTCTTTGACACCAATTCCCATTTCATGAAATTCTCCCTGTTTTTCTCCCATTTAAGTTTCTTAGATTAATTGCCCATAAATTTAAATTACCTGGATAAGTAAATAAAAGCTTTCCAATACAAGGGAAGACAATGAAACTAACACTGGTTGTGCATTTGTTGAGAAAAATTTGATGTTCCAATCTGTTGTTTTAGATGGGGTCTGTTAATGATTTCACTCTTTTTTCAATGGCATAACTTAGGTAAAATTATACATACTATAGTGCATATGTTATATATGTATGAATATATATTACAGATGTACTTATGTAATATATAAATATAAAATAGTATAGATATACATCTATGTCTATATTACATATATTATTTTTTGTACTAGCAGATCTACTTAGTTAAACATATTTAGAAAATACTACAAGCCTATGCATTGGAAGTTAACTGAAAAAGAAAAGTAGCTTAGGATAGCTCTATATTGAAAATTATATAGGCTCTTGTCTAGGGGTAAAAATCTGGTATCCTGCAAATACATTCCAGTTACCTAAAACTAGAAATATTTAGAAATGAGTGAATCATCAAGAATAATGGAAATAATAAAAGTACTCTCTAAAACAAGTCTCTATTATAGTATAATTTGCCTTCAATATTGGAATTATTGCTATGTGTGAAGTCTGGGTTCTAAAAGTCTTATCTACTGGATTTCTACCTTTCACTTTATGAATGGTGTCTGAAATGCAGGAAGAATATGTTGACAACTGGGTGTCTATGATAACCACCTGGGACTCTGCCTTTGTGACTCACAGTCCAAAGTCTGCTTCACATGCTGAATAGTCCATCCAGGAAAATAAAATTTTTGACATACGTGATTCTTGGTCATTTAAAATTTTTCTGCCTAGGATGAACAATGCTATATATTTTATATATATTATTGTATATATATTTTATTTTCACTTTCACCTACTGTGCTGACCTTTCAAGGAAGTTCGTCCGATTAATTAGAAAAATATGACAAAGTTTTATAGGTCTTTTTTAACCTTTCCTTGAAGCAAAATACACTAAAAAATAAGGTGGAAGGTGAATAAGTGGTAGAAATCAACAAAAATAGAATTTATTCTAGCAATATTAAATTTATAAAATTTAAAATGTTATCTTGCATCTATTTCATCAGAAATTATGTTAGTGTTTAAAGAAAAAGAAATATTTTTCATTGATAAGGTTGTATATTTCTGTATAAATCCTCCTCTCTGTATCAAAACAGTGCTTGTTTGTATTTTAGAGATTGAGTTAGAGTTTTTTAAATATGACATGTGATACACTTTTTTTTTTTTTTTGCTTTGATGTATAGCCTTGTTGGGTTTAGAGGAAAGGAGACTTGAAACATATTTGAATGGGTTTTCTTATTTAGGCTTTACCCACAAATTTGTGCTTTGTGATATTTAACATTTAAATGGTATTAGTCATTTAACATAAGTAACTATAAAGTTAAATAAAAAGCTAAGATACACAAATAATTTTCATGTCTAATTTGAATATTTAAGTATTTAATAAATTTATTATGTTGATTTCATATTTGTTTTTTTAAAAAATTCAAATTGACAATAAAGTTTTGCTTCTAGTGATTTGTCATGTTGATAGCATTTTATAAAAATAACAACTTTCTTAGCACCAAAATATTTCACTTTGTGGAACTTCAAGTGAAAGAACTTTCTGATAAAAAAGAAATTATTAAAGTAAGAATAACCAAAATATAGATATTAAACTTAAAAAAGAATGGTTTTCATACTTATTTTACATTAAATTTGTTGACACATGTACAGAAGGGTATATAGCAGATTGGATATCAATTTTTGTATTGCTAGGAAATGTCCAGCTCCCTTAAAATAAAGAGCATACTTAGAACAAATGCTGTATTTTCAAGTTTCCAAGTTTTCATTTGAATATAGGATATAAATGTAGCATATGTGTTCCAATGGAGACAAATTTCCATTCTATCATTTCATTAAGTGTAAGTCAAGAATTTTGATGGGTATTTATAAAAATCATAATTTTCCCAAAAGTTTTACTTATTTACTTTACTCCTTAAATATTTTCTTTTTAATTTCATAAATTAATGGTCTTGACCTTTAGGTTTATTATTCACTGGTGTTTCATTTCTTTTGAAAGAATTTTTTTAAAGAAATTAAATTTGGCCTGTAAAAAAATACAGTGTAAAACACTTTTTAAATAAGTCCCATGTCCCAAATGATAGCCATTGGACCTGAGAACATTTAAAGGTTATAACATTTACAACACAAGCCACTTCAAGTATTTCTGCAAACTTCGTACCTCACTGATTACCATCAGTTTTGTTTGTTTTTTGCTAGTGATGTTCACTTTATTCAGGAAATGTTATACGAAGAAGAATTATCAATGTAATAGCCCAGATTTCTTGGGACTTGCTAAAATTATTTATCCCTTTTAAATGGGACATAAGAAGAAAAACATCAAGGGGATAGTATATTCAATTTTCTGAATAGCCTGTTTACAAGTTTGTTTTATTCATTCTGGTAATAAGGCAGCTTACCATACACAACACACACACACTCACATATGTTATGTATATACAGTTATATAAAACTACATATATAAAAATATTAAACTACAGAGACATATATAACTGTATCTATATAAACTAATATATTGAAATAGTTTTTAATTTTTAAACAATAATTATTAGAAATGCAAAATTCTGGGCTTCTAACTAAGACCTACTACTATGTTACAAATCCTGGCATCAGAGTTCAGCAGTCCGTTTTTTCACAGGCTTTCCATGTGCTTCTCATGCTGTTCAACTTTGGGAATCACTGTGCTGGAAAATCATTATCTGATAATGAAACAGGTATTACTTATGAACATAATTGACTGCTGCTTGATATGGTGCTGTGCTGTAGTTTGTTCCAAACTCTTGATGTAGCACTATGCATAATTCATGATAAATATAGTTCTGGATATTTTTAAAATTTAGGATATTACAATAAACACATAGCAGGAAAAACAGGCATTTTACCAGCCACTCAAGGAATCTATTCTTAGCACTTTTGTAACAGGAATTCATTTTGGCATTCTCAAGTTTCTCTCATGTGATCTTGGAGCTCAGTTTGAGTTGACTGTAGTAGCTTCAGTATTTGTAAATGCTGGAGATATTTATAAATTTGCATCCATTGCTCACGAAAAGAGAGATAACATTAAAGCTAAAAGACTAGAAAAGCCATAAATTAAGTGATAGTGAACTGGAATAAGGAATATGAAAATTCCCCATCAAAGAGTTACTTGAATTTAAGGTTGTCTGGAAAATGACTATGAAACATTCCTAGAAAGTTACTGAGATCAGTTTATAATAAATTTCATGTGCCCCACTAAAGATATTGGAGATTATTCAAAGGCCATATTTTAAAGAGGTGATTATAAGTTCAATTCAGTTCAGTCACTCAGTCATGTCCGACTCTTTGCAACCCCATAAATTTGCAGCACGCCAGGCCTCCCTGTCCATCACCAACTCCCAGAGTTCACTCAAACTCATGTCCATCAAGTCGGTGATGCCATCCAGCCATCTCATCCTCTGTCGTCCCCTTCTCCTCCTGCCCCCAATCCCTCCCAGCATCAGAGTCTTCTCCAATGAGTCAACTCTTCGCATGAGGTGGCCAAAATACTGGAGTTTCAGCTTTAGCATCATTCCTTCCAAAGAAATTCCAGGATTGATCTCCTTCAGAATGGACTGGTTGGATCTCCTTGCAGTCCAAGGGACTCTCAAGAGTCTTCTCCAACACCACAGTTCAAAAGCATCAGTTATTCGGCGCTCAGCTTTCTTCACAGTCCAGCTCTCACATCCATACATGACCACAGGAAAAACCATAGCCTTGACTAGACGGACCTTTGTTGGCAAAGTAATGTCTTTGCTTTTCAATATGCTATCTAGGTTGGTCATAATTTTCCCTCCAAGGAGTAAGCGTCTTTTAATTTCATGGCTGCAATCAACATCTGCAGTGATTTTGGAGCCCAGAAAAGTAAAGTCTGACACTGTTTCCACTATTTCCCCATCTATTTGTCATGAAGTGATGGGACCAGATGCCGTGATCTTTGTTTTCTGAATGTTGAGCTTTAAGCAAACTTTTTCATTCTCCTCTTTCACTTTCATCAAGAGGCTTTTTAGTTCCTCTTCACTTTCTGCCATAAGGGTGGTGTCATCTGCATATCTGAAGTTATTGATATTTCACCCGGCAATCTTGATTCCAGCTTGTGCTTCTTCCAGCTTTGCGTTTCTCATGATGTACTCTGCATATAATTTAAATAAGCAGGATGACAATATACAGCCTTGACGTACTCCTTTTCCTATTTGGAACCAGTCTGTTGTTCCATGTCCAGTTCTAACTGTTGCTTCCTGACCCGCATACACGTTTCTCAAGTGGCAGGTCAGGTGGTCTGGTATTCCCATCTCTTTCAGAATTTTCCACAGTTTACTGTGATCCACACAGTCAAAGGCTTTGGCATAGTCAATAAAGCAGAAATAGATGCTTTTCTGGAACTCTCTTGCTTTTTTGATGATCCAGTGGATGTTGGCAATTTGATCTCTGGTTCCTCTGCCTTTTCTAAAACCAGCTTGAACATCTGGAAATTCACGGTTCATGTATTGCTGAAGCCTGGCTTGGAGAATTTTGAGCATTACTTTACTAGCATGTGAGATGAATGCAATTGTGTGGTAGTTTGAGCATTCTTTGACATTGCCTTTCTTTGGGATTGGAATGAAAACTGACCTTTTCCAGTCCCGTGGCCACTGCTGAGTTTTCCAAATTTACTGGCATATTGAGTGCAGCACTTTCACAGCATCATCTTTCAGGATTTGGAATAGCTCAACTGGAATTCCATCACCTCCACTAGCTTTGTTTGTAGCGATTATGGAGGTGATTATGGAGGATGTTGTAATCAAAGAACAGACAGGAGTCAGAAAAAGCAGTCAGAAATCACTGTAAAAGTTCAGAATAGATTATAGAAACCAAGGGTCAGCCCTCTATTCTTCTAATTATGTATCTTAGTGATTTGGCATAGGCTAAATTTTCATTATCTTGCTGACACTCCAAGAAGGAATATTTTTTTAAAAAAGAATTTTTATTAATAGATCATTTTTATAATAAAGGCATAAAATAAAGAGAAACCAGATTTGGTGAATTGTGTAAGTTTTAAGACCTTTGGGGAACTCCACAGAAGAAAAGTTAATGAACTAGGGAAGACAAAGCAAAAGGAAAAAAAGAGGGCATAAGATGCTTGGTAAATGTAATCAAATTTCCCTTCCAAGTGACAATACCAGTTAATGTTCTTTTGGGTGTAGGGCTAAGAATAAGTTAAAGTTTTTGTGGCCCATGCGTGCTCAGTCAATCAGTTATGTCCAACTCTTCAGGACCTTATGGACTGTAGCCCATCAGGCTCCTTTGTCTGCAATTTTTCAAATTTTAGACAAATGTAAAGAGTGATCTTTTTTCTCAATATAAAGAGACAAGACCATGAATCCAGCAACCAGGGAGATTCAGCTAGTGCAGGAAGAGAGGAGAGACACAGCGTGGTGGTTTCAAAGAACCTTAACTCTTAGTCTACACTTGGATACTTACTCAGTACCATGAATATCAAGGCATCTGGTAGTCATGAACATTGATCTTCTCAAAAGTCTTCAATGGAGTTTAAAGCTCATGGATGATATGAATCAATTTTGTACACTGTGCTATAAAACCGTTTGTCATGTCTATCCTGAATGGATGGATGTGCTGGGTAATCAGTTTTTAAAGTAGAATCAGTGATAATTTCAATTTTAATTTACTCATTCTCTTGAGTGTTGAAAAACAAGTAACAATGTAGTCCTAAACCAAAGATTACTGTATAGAATTTTGTGAAAATGTTTGTTGATAGAGCTGCTTCACTTTCTTATAAATGGTGCATATTTTTATCTTATTTGGAGCAGTAGCATATATTTGAATGAGTAATCAGTTTTGGAGCCAGCAGGGAGTTGAGAAATCATCTACTGCAATTCCTTAATTACACAGACAAGCAGCTGAAGCTCAGGGACCCTCAAGGTCATCCTCAAAGTCATTGTTTTCTGGGTCTGTTTAGTGGTCTTTCATTAATCCTCTCTGTCTTTTCTGAGGACAGTACCAAAGAAAGATTCAAGATTATGTGATTTAATGTTGAAGAGACTACACTGCACAGAATTTCAGGACTATTGTGTCTGAATGTCTTGCCTTACAGTACTCTAAAGCATAACCAAATCTTGGGATACATCAGTCAGTGCTGTGTTCTTTTCTCAGCAGTTGAAAAATGCTGATCTTTCATAAGGCCAAGAGGAAAATTGGGTTGTATAGGATTATTATTAGCTCTCCATTCTCTCATGTATCCCTATCCTCTCATCACAACTTGATTTATGATCCAGGGACTGAGTTGTCACTTTCTGTCTAAAAATTCTTAACTCATTCTCTGACAACTAAAAATTGATTTTAGCTTAGATTCAAATATAACTGTACTTGCGTCGAAAGAGTATTTTTATATGTTAGCTCATAATCAAAACAAATCTCATCTACTCTCAGTTTTCATAAGAACCAATGAATGTTTTGAGATCTTTTAAAAAAATTAGTACATCATTTTATTGTGACTAGTCTTCAGATAGAAGGCTTAGATGTGTTATCTTCTAACCAATAAATCCTCAAGATTTTAAACATCTCAAAATTATTAGCAATATTTTTGCCTTCTCAACAGTAATTTTTATGGAATATTTTTATAGAAATATATGGCATTCTTATGTAGCTTTCTGTAATGTGATAATTATAAGTTAGGATAGCAAGTTAGTTTTCCAGCAGATTTTGGAAGCTAGAATGTAAAAATCAGGGCAGGAGTTTTATAACCCAAGAAATATTTTGTGGTATAATTTGCCATGGTAATAATCTCCTCTAAAATAAATACTTCTTCATTTCTGAAATATATGATCCTATTCAAAGATAATCTCTGTAGTGGTAAACACTACGGGAAGAACTAAAGATGCTAACATTATTTTAGAAAGGAAATTCTGTGGAGTCACATTATTTATTGGAATAGAATTCTGAATAGTTTATGTGGTATAAATGGGGCTTGCACAAGCTTCAGTGTATTGGAATTTATTCATCCTGTTTAGTAACTGCTTGAGCTCCTGATATGTACTGGTACTATCATAGGCAGTAAAAGATGCAAAAACCAATTGCTAATATTTCTACAATGTGCTGTGCTCTATTTGTAGTGCTTTCCATATGTCAACTTGTTTAATTCTCACAACAGTCTTACAATGTTTTACTCTCATTTTACAGAAAAAATAAACCCCATCTCCAAATTTAAATAACTAAACAAGATCATGCACTTAATAACTGACAGAATAAATAATAAAACCAGGAATAAAATCAGGAATAAAACCAGGTAGTCTGACTTTTTACATTATGTATATTACCATTATTCTATACTGCCTATTGTAAGAATTCAGTTCAGTTCAGTCGCTCAGTCGTGTCCGACTCTTTGTGACCCCATGAATCACAGCACACCAGGCCTCCCTGTCCATCACCAACTCCTGGAGTTACTCAAAGTCACGTCCATCCAGTCGGTGATGCCATCCAGCCATCTCATCCTCTGTCGTCCCCTTCTCCTCCTGCCCCTAATCCCTCCCAGCATCAGAGTCTTTTGCAATGAGTCAACTCTTCACATGAGGTGGCCAAAGTACATAAAACCAGGTAGTCTGACTTTTTACATTATGTACATTACCATTATTTTATACTGCCTATTGTAAGAGAGTTAATGAAGCCATTTCCTTGACAAACAATCAGGTAGAAGAGAATGCATGGAGCAGTAACTACAATAGAGTGACAGTCATCAATTAAGATACACAGTGATTCAATAATACTGTGATGTGCGTCATCAGCTCTGCTTAACATGAGTCAGAGTAAACTATGTCAAGGATAAAGTATGTGAAGCTTTAAAGATAAATAGTAATTTACCAGGTATATGTGATGGGGCATCACATACACAAAACACAGACTACAAAATAGCATTGTAGAGAAAAAAATATAGTGCATGTATTCTGAAAGTAGTGTAGAGAAGAGCAGAACGTGGAATTTGTGAAGGGAAAAAACAGAATTATCCTAGATTGTGAAGAGCCTCATACACCATGTCAGAGGGTTGGAATTCTTTTAATGGAAAATTGTTCAGCAGTCTAGAAATTAGAAAGTTCACTCTGTGGACTTAAAATAGAGCTGCAAAGAACAGTTGGTTTATTAAGTTCATCCAAGAAAGGTATCTGGCACGGCATAGAATTGAAGTTATGGATATTGGTCATTTATGATGTCCAATAAAGTTATATTAAAAAAAGAGAAAGAAATGGTGTCAACAGGATATAGGTTATGGAGAATTTTAGGATAATTTCTATGATATTGCATGTTACTGATGATGACTGATATGCATCTTAATTTCTTCTAGATTGAAGTTTCTTGACTTTTAGAGTTCTTCAGAATCAAATGTTGAACAGTACTACCATAGATATGAATTGTATTGCTAATTGATGACATATTTATTTATATTTATGTATGTATATGCACACTCACAGATATACATCTGTAACACATAATATACCTATTAGTATCTTATGTGCTATTGCATTTGAAATTCTGTATCATTGCCCCAATGTTATAATTTCTGAATTACAGAGAAATATAGATTCTATGAAGATTACATTTTCAAATGGAAGGTCACAGATGCATAAAGTCATATAATAAACTTTTAGAGTTTGGGTAGATCCAGCTATGGGTATTTTTGCAGTAAAGGATACATAAAAACAAAAGTAAACTTTTAATTTCATTATTAATTTTATAATAAATTGTATCTGCAGTATAAAAAAGGTAATTTCTAGATAAGCATTATAGAATGCACTCATATGTGATAGACAAAGGATAAATAGAAAATAAAAGACAAATTTTGAATAGAATTTAACCAGTGACAAACTTAGAAAATGTTCACCACATATTTTTTCTCTCAGCAATCAATTTTCCTTTGAAAAAACACTGATATTATTAGATATAAGTTGTAGAAATTGTGATTTTCAACAGAGATATAGGTAGGTATTTTCAACAATGTTTAAACAGGAGAGGGATATTGTTTATAACCTGTTATAGAAGCAGATGTTCCATAGGAAGTGAGTATAAATAAATACAGCATGAAACATCTCAACCCACTTACAAGCAAAATATTGAAATGAGATATGTTACTTAAATTTATATGTTCCTTAGGAAACAGACAAAAGTCTGAATTGTTACCTTGGAAAATTACAACATGAAATACTCATGAAATACCCTGGTCAAGGTGTAGAAAGGTGTAGAAAAGAAGGGTATCTTTTTTATGTAAAGAACAGCTATTTCTTTAAATTTTATATAACTAACTTTTATTCTTATAATTAATTGGGATTTAATATATTGATTTAGCTCTCTGATTCACCAAGTCTTTCAATAACCTCATCCATCATGGGCTCATTTTTTGGTTCTTCAAAAAAGATCATGAACCTAGCACAGTACTAACAATTATTTAAAAACTTAAGTTGACTGAACAGTTAATGAAATGTAATGTGTTTAACAATAGGATGGGGAAATCCCTAATGACCTCTCAGTTAATTAGTAAATACGATATATGGAAGAATCAATAAATGTTACATACAGGGTATTTTGTAAAATATAATGAATCTGAAAAATGAAAAACTTGCCTTACAAAAGGATCTACATAGTTTGGGAGAAAAAAAATTTTTTTAATGAGGCTGGATTTCTCTTTGCTATTCTATAATAATTTATTAGCTTTCTTTTGGAATACATAATGTGACTTGTGAGCAATAGTAAAGAAAAAACTGTTATTTTAATTAATACAACATAAGCTGTTTTAAAAAGTGGTTTCAGAAGATATTTGTATCATTTGATTCTAGATAACTGAGAATCAGTCATTGAACATGTGTAAGCACTTCCTTTGCTAGACAGTTTAGAGTCAAAAGAGAGAGAAAAAATCACTGCCTGCAAGGAGTTTCCAGTATTGTTACTATTATTTAGTTGCCAAGTTGTGTTTGACTCTCTGTGATCCCACGGACCACAGCATGCCAGGCTTCCCTGTCCTGCAGTGTCTCATGGTGTTTCTAGTACACTAGTATAGTTTGTCTTGTTCTTGTATAATACATTCAGCTTTCAGAGCCAAGGAGGAATACGGTCGCTCAGTGTTTGGACATTTCATTCTAGCTGTTGGTTATTTCATACTCATATTTGATTCTGGTCTTTACATTTGGCTCTTTTGGAATAATTTTTGTTGCTGTTTAATTGCTAAATCGTGTCTGACTCATTTTGTGACCTCCTGGACATAATTTGCCAGGTTCCTCTGTCCATAGTTGGAGAAGGCAATGGCACCCCACTCCAGTACTCTTGCCTGGAAGATCCCACGGACGGAGGAGCCTGGTAGGCTGCAGTCCATGTGGTCGCTAAGAGTCGGACACAACTGAGCAACTTCACTTTCACTTCTGTCCACAGTATTTCCCCAGCAGAAATACTGGAGTGGGTTGCCATTTCCTTCTTCAAGGGATTTTACCATTCCAGGGATCCAACCGCATATAGGACTAATGGAAAAACTGTAGCTTTGTCTGCAAAGTGTATGTCTCTGCTTTTTAATACACTGTCTTGGTTTGCCATAGCTATCTTCCAAGGAGCAAGTGTCTTTTAACTTCATGACTGCAGTCACTGTCTGCAGAGATTTTGGAGCACAAGAAAATGATATCTGACACTGTTTCTACACTTTTCCTATTTGCCATGAAGTGATAAGACTGGATGCCATGATCTTCAATTTTTGAATGTTGAGTTTTAAGTCAGGTTTTTCACTCTCCTCTTTTACTTCACTCTCCTCTTTTACTTTCATCAAGAAGCTCTTTGGTTCCTCTCCACTATCTGCCATTTAAGTGATATCATCTGCATATCTGAGATTGTTGGTATTTCTCCCAGCAGTCTTGATTTCAGCTTTAGATTCATCCACCCTGGCATTTCTCATGATGTGCTCTGCATAGAAGTTAAATAAGCACAGTGACAATATATAGCCTTGATGCACTCCTTTCCCAATTTCGAACCAGTCTGTTGTTCCATGTCTAGTTCTAACTGTTCCTCTTGTCCTGCATATAGGTTTCCCAGGAGGCATGTAATGTGGTCTGATATTCCCATCTCTTCAAGAATCTACCGCAGTTTGTTCTGATCCACACAGTCAAAGGCCTTTGCCTAGGCAATGAAGCATAAGTAGATGTTTGTTTTGAATCCCCTTGCTTTTTCTTTTTCTGTGATCCAGTTGGCAATTTGATCTTTGGTTCCTCTGCCTTTCCTAAATCCAGTTTGTATATCTGGAAGTTCTCAGTTCATGTACTGCTATACACCTAGCTGGCAAGATTTTTAGCATAATCTTGCTGGCATGTGAAATGAGTGCAATTATATGGTAATTTGAACATTCTTTGGCATTGCCTTTCGTTGGGATTGGAATGAAAACGGACATTTTTCAGTCCTATGCCCAATGCTGAGTTTTCCAAATCTGCTGATACAATGAGTGCAGCACTTTAACAGCATCATCTTTTAGGATTTGAACTAGCTCAGCTGGAATTCTGTCACTTCCACTAGGTCTGTTCATAGTAATGCTTTCTAAGGCCCACTTGACATCACACTCCAGAATGTCTGGCTCTAGGTGAGTGACCACACCGTCTTGATTATCTGAGTCAGAGAAAAACATCATGGTTTTCTGGGAAAAAAAGAATAGATTCATGTATATATATAACTGAATCACTTTGTTGTACACTTTATCACGATATCGTTAATCAACTACGTGTACTGTGTCTTGCGTTTAGTTGCTCAGTCGTGTCTGACTCTTTGCAACCCCATGGGTTGCCAGGCTACTCTGTCCATGGGGATTCTCCAGTAAAGTATACTGAAGTGGGTTGCCATGCCCTCTTCCAGTGGATTTTCCCAATCCAGGGATCGAACCCAGGTCTCCCACATTGCAGGTGGATACTTTACCTTCTGAGCTACCAGGGAAGCCCATTAATCAACTCTACTCCAATCTAAAATAAAAAGTTTACAAATGTTTTATATGCATATGGTAATGTTTCTAAGATCTAAGAGATTCACACTGATACATTACTATTAACTAAACTACATTTTTTTTTTTAGTTCATCAGTTTTTCTACTAACATCTTCCTTTTCCCATATCCAATCCAGGGTACCCAATTGCATTTAGTACGAAAATTTTTTCTGTCAGTTTCTATTCATTAATATATATTACACCTATAAGTTTAACTCTCATCAGTTTGTTTTTCAAAATAATAGAGTTTATTTCGTAGAGCAACTTTAGATTTATAGTGTACTCTCTGTACACTATACTCTGTACAGAGAATTCACATAGATGTTCCCATTCCCTGGGTTCCCCAATAATTAACATCTTGCAGTGCTGTAATATGTTAAATTTGATGAACCAATATGATGCATTATTTCAGCTAAGTCCATAGTTTACATTAGAGTGCACTCTTCATGTTGTATAGTTTTCTAGGCTTTGCCAACTGCACGATGTATGTACACACTGTTTCAGTATCACACAGAATGTTTTCACTACACTACAGATCCCCTGTGCTGTGCCTATTCATCCTGTCCCCATTCTGTGGCAACATTGATCTTTTCATTCTCTTTATATTTTTCCTTTTCTAAAATGTCCTCAGTTCAGTTCAGTTCAGTTGCTCAGTCGTGTCCAACTCTTTGTGACCCCATGAACTGCAGCACGCCAGGCCTCCCTGTCCATCACCAACTCCCAAGAGTTCATTCAAACCCATGTCCATTGAGTTGGTGATGCCATCCAGCCATCTCATCCTCTGTCGTCCCCTTCTCCTCCTGCCCCCAATCCTTCCCAGCATCAGAGTCTTTTCCAATGAGTCAGCTCTTCCTATGAGGTGGCCAAAGTACTGGAGTTTCAGCTTTAGCATCATTCCTTCCAAAGAACACCCAGGACTGATGTTCTTTAGAATGGACTGGTTGGATCTCCTTGCAGTCCAAGGGACTTTCAAGAGTCTTCTCCAACACCACAGTTCAACAGCCATCAGTTATTCGGGGAGCAGCTTTCTTCACAGTCCAACTCTCACATCCATACATGACCACAGGAAAAACCATAGCCTTGACTAGATGGACCTTTGTTGGCAAAGTAATGTCTCTGCTTTTGAATATGCTATCTAGGTTGGTCATAACTTTCCTTCCAAGGAGTAAGCGTCTTTTAATTTCATGGCTGCAGTCACCATCCGCAGTGATTTTGGAGCCCAAAAAAATAAAGTCTGACACTGTTTCCACTGTTTCCCCATATGTTTCCCATGAAGTGATGGGACCAGATGCCATGATCTTAGTTTTCTGAATGTTGAGCTCTAGGCCAACTTTTTCACTCTCCTCTTTCACTTTCATCAAGAGGCTTTTTAGTTCCTCTTCACTTTCTGCCATAAGGGTGGTGTCATCTGCATATCTGAGGTTACTGATATTTCTCCTATCAATCTTGATTCCAGCCTGTGCTTCTTCCAGCCCAGCATTTCTCATGATGTACTCTGCATATAAGTTAAATAAGCTAAGGATGAGATAACATTGTGTGTAACCTTTCCAGAATGGCTTCATTCACTTAGCAATGTGCAGCTAAGTTTCCTCTATGTATGATGCTGCTTTATATTGCTTTGATTTTCAATTTATACTTCTAGTTTTACACATGTTTTGAATTCTAAGTTTACCAGAGATGTTTTTGTCTTTATGCTCATTTCATTTTCTACTTAATGAGGACTGCTTATTTTTTGAACCCATTTTGTTTTGTTTCACATAATTCTGAGTCTGAAATTATTACAAAACTTTCAGTGCAGTTTACTTTAGGTAATATCTAAACATAGCAAGGGAGAAGGCAATGGCACCCCACTCCAGTACTCTTGCCTGGAAAATCCCATGGACGGAGGGGCCTGGTGGGCTGCAATCCATGGGGTCGCTAGGAGTCGGACACAACTGAGCGACTTCACTTTATTTTTTCCCTTTCATGCATTGGAGAAGGAAATGGCAACCCCCTCCAGTGTTCTTGCCTGGAGAATCCCAGGGATGGGGGAGCCTGGTGGGCTGCTGTCTATGGGGTTGCACAGAGTTGGATACGACTGAAGCAACTTAGCAGCAGCAGCAGCAAACATAGCAAGACCTTCTTTTCTTTGCATAGCATCACTTGTAAAAGGACATGGTGTAGTTCTTTTAAATTTTTGTTAGTTTTTCAATACCATTCAATTATTTATTTTTGGTAAAATAGAGTCTTAGATATTAGGTTTACTTCTCATTTTCTGAACAGTTTTAATCTGTTCATAAAATGAGTTAAATTGGTCATGGTGAACTGCAATTGTTTATACTTCTTAATTCCCAAGACGAATTATTAGGGTATGAGAGCTTAATGAGAGTTGTGAAAAAGTCAGAATAGGCACAGTCTACTGATTTAAATGTAACAGTTGATCAATCAATGTTAGATGTATAATTTAAAATAAGTTAGGGAATTATAATCATATCTTTCCTATAGTATTACTAGCATGCAATTGATAATGCCACAGTATTTCATAGAACATTCAACAAGATAAAAATAAAATTAGATATACCTTCATAAAGTAGACACATTTCTTATTCTTCACAGAAAGAAAAAATGATTTCTAAAAAGTATGCAGCTACACACACATTCATGTCCAGTCATGTCCAACTCTTTGCAACTCTATGACTGTTGCCAGCCATGCTCCTCTGTCTATGGGGTTTTCCAGGCAAGAATACTGGAGTGGGTTACCATTTCCTCCTTGAGGGGATCTTCTCAACCCAGGGATCAGACCCAAGTCTCCTACATCTCCTGCAGTGGCAGGTGGATTCTTTACCACTGCACCACCTGGGAAACCCTCTAGAATGAATAAAGAACATTTTCCACCCACCACCTCCAGCCGCAGGTAGTCTGTTTGAGAAAGAGAGAAAGGAAGAGGGAAAGGTTTGGAAAACTGATATTCTTTTGCTTAAAATCACTGTTCTCAAAATTTTGTTCCTAATAAACTTGCTTTATTTTTTTCTAAATAAAGTGTGTTAGAAATTTAAGTTGTATATGTGCATATCCACACATATAGAGATACAGACACATTGACACACACACACATATAATGTTTTTTCTTTTATAGAGAGATTCTTCAAGTAAACATATAGAAAATTTTTGTAAATAATATCCATTACAAACACCCTTAAAACCATTCTCTTATGTGGACTCAGTCATTTTTCAGGTGGGTAAGGTCTTTGAGCTAAACCAGTTTTTAAAAATTGAGGTATAGTTGATATACATCATTATATTAATTTCAGAAATATAACATTGGGATTCAATATTTTTATATAATAAGAAATGATCACCATAATAAATCTAATTATCATTTGTCAACAAGTTATTGCAATATTATTGACTATATTCACCATGCTGTGCATTACATCACTGACGTTTTTGTTCTATAACTAGAAATGTGTATCTCTTAATCCCCTTGACCTAATTTGTCCAACTTTTACCCTCCTCCCCTCTAGCAAATAGCAGCTTGTTCTCTGTATTATGAGTCTGTTTCTAGCTTGTCTATTTGGTAACCAGTCCATTCTGAAGGAGATCAGCCCTGGGATTTCTTTGGAAGGAATAATGCTAAAGCTGAAACTCCAGTATTTTGGCCACCTCATGAGAAGAGTTGACTCATTGGAGAAGACTCTGATGCTGGGAGGGATTGGGGGCAGGAGGAGAAGGGGACGACAGAGGATGAGATGGCTGGATGGCATCACTGACTCGATGGATGTGAGTCTGAGTGACCTCCGGGAGCTGGTGATGGACAGGGAGGCCTGGCGTGCTGCAGTTCATGGGGTCGCATAGAGTCGGACACAACTGAGCGACTGATCTGATCTGATCTGATTTGTTTTTTTGGATTCCATATATAGGTGGACTTTTACAGTGTTTATCTTTCTCTATCTGACTTATTTCACTTAGCCTAATACTCTGTAGGTCCATCCATGTTATCATAAATGGAAAGATTTTACTTAATTTTTTATGACTGACTAATATTCCATTGTATATATACACCACATCTTCCTTATCCATTCATCTACCAGTGGACACCTAGGTTGCTTCCATATCTTGCCTATTGTGAAGGATGCTTCATCAAGCTTTAAAGCTTCTGCACAGAAAAGGAAACCATCAACAACAAAAAGATAGCCTACTGAATTGGATAAGATATTCACAAACCTGATAAGGGATTCCTATCCAAAATGAAGAGAGAGAAATAATACAACTCTACATCACAAAAGCAAAAGAAACTTGATTAAAAAATGGGCAGAGAACCTGAATAGATATTTTTCCAGAGAAAACAACCTCACACATGTTAGAATGACTATCATCAAAAAGATAATAAAAACGTACATATTGGCAAGGATGTAGAGAAAAGGAAAACTATGCATTGTTTGTGGGAATGCAAATTGGTGCAGCCACTGTAGAAAACAGTATAGAAGGTCCTAAAAAATTAAAAATAGAATTACCATACAATTTAGCAATTATACTTCTGAGTATTTATCTGAATAAAATGAAAAAATCAATTTGAAAATATGCATATAGCCTAATGTTCATTGCAGCATTATTTCAATAAATTGATTCTTATTAAATTTATTTAAAATAAAGTTGAATGATCCCCAGATGTAGATATTTGGAAAATCTTATGGCTTTTTCTTCATAAATTTATCTGAATTTGTAATAATCAATAATTTACATCTTCCTCACTGAATGAAATGATTGAAATACCTCAAATATTTTTTAAAAAATCAACTCTTTCTTCTGTATTCTTTCTCTGAGCTAATGCATTAAATATCTACTTGGTCACCTATTGTCAAGACCTTTGAATCAATCCTGATTTATTGTTTCTTTTATTCATATAAAACTATTCATTACTTGCTTAATATTCTTTCTCAAATATTTTAAGTTTTTTTTTCAGTGTTCATATTCACTGTTGCTGTATTTCAACCTAGCAACAGTGAAGATATACTTGTTGGGAAACTACCTATATTAAATGCATAGAGCAGAAAAGTCACTATAGAAATCCCACAGAAAGTATAAAAGTTTTCAATCTTTTAAAAATTTAAGAAATTGTAAGAAGCAAGTTAAAATAGTTTAAGTCCAAAAAAAAAAAAAAAAGAAAAGAAAGTTACTGGCATTCCAACATGTGATAGACAAAGGAGAGATTGATATTAATAGAAAGTTTTAGAATTTTTAATTCATAAAAGAATAACATTTGTAGTAGAATTCACAAATAAAGGCACCAAAATGTATTCCTATGTACAAATACCAGTTTGTTCTCAAGTATGACTGTTGTTGTTTAGTCTCTAAGTCGTATCCAACTCTTTTGCGACCTCATGGACTGTAGGTCCACGGACTGCCAGCTTGGTCCATGGGATTTGCCAGGCAAGAATACTGGAGTGGGTTGCCATTTCCTCCTCCATGGGAATCTTCTTAAACCCATGTCTCCTTCTTGGCAGGCAGATTCTTTATCATTGAGCCACCAGGGAAGCACTCAATTATGACTACAACCTACCATCAGCAGTAGGTCCTGTTGCTGTATATCCATTCCTTATATTTCTGCCTCTCTGTTCAGTGACACAGTTGGGATAGAAAAAGAGGATATATTTCAGTGACACATGAATGACTTCGTGATTAATTAAATACTTACCAAGTTCAGTTGTGTTTACTCACAACAGATGTTGCACATACTAAACTCAAATTAATAACAACTAGACATCCATGTTCAATCAATGAAACAAATGCCTCGAATTCTGAACTTGATATAAAATCAGCAGTCTTTGGGAAATTTGGACAATGAAATTTGACATGTATTCCTTTTATCTATGCAGTCTAGTTTACATTATATATAGAGACAGATAATAATGTACATCACATATTGAAGAAAGAAGAAATCTAAAAGGCTAAAACAAATATCAATAGCGGGGGTGAATTTATCTCATTTTGGAGATCTGCTAATGTAGATAATAGATGACATTCTTCATTTTATTATCAATGGTCATTTCCAGAATTTGAAAATTAATATAACTTCTCCAAACACATGTATACAGCTTTGAGAAAACTTCAAAATACTGATAATAAATTAACATTCTATGCTACTGAAATGTTATTAGTTATGAATATGAATTTGATATATATTGTTTTTTCCATACCATTAATTGTTTACCTCATATAAAACAGTCAAAATGACAGGTTGATACAGGGAGAACATAGCATCATATGTATCTGTTCGACATTCATAAATTTAATGTCTTTAGTAAAGGATTTGCTGCTTATAAATTTGGACAAGTTCTAACACCTTTTCTTGGTTATGCTCAAGATTAAACACTATAGGAGAAGGCATGCTCAATGCTTTAATTTTGGAAGTGAAAGAAATATTATGAACAAATTAAGTATTATTATAAGGGGAATGGGGCAATTGATGATTCATAAAAGCAGGAGAAAGGTAGATCCAGTTATCACGGCTGGATTGTGTGCCTCTGAAAATCTTTTGTGTTTAATTGCCTATTCCAAAATCCATTCAATCCTTTCTCCTAATAAGAACTGCCACTTTTTATTCTGACTGACAGTGTATCATGCTAGAGGAGTACATTCCCCAGATTCTATCAAGACAAATTGTGTACAAATGACAAAGTTTTGATTCATTTGATATAAGCAGGGGTATGGGACTTCTAAGAACATGTTGTACGGAAATCTGGCATTTCGGTATTGTCTGGCACTAATCAGTGATCTTGCAATACCAGAATGTGAGCCACATACTGGAGCAGTGTAGGAAAGAGCTGAAAGAAGCCTGGCCCACTGAGGATTTCAAGGAGCTGCCAGAGCAGACACAACTGTCTGCTTCTAGGCTCTTAATGTGAGAAAATTAAACCTTGTGTATTAATGAAGATTTTCTAGGTCCCATCTCTAGTAGAAAATGATTATTAATATACCAACTGTATAATATTTTAGAAAAGTGTAAGTCTAGTATGGATATGTGCATAAAATACATATTATGCATTCTATATAGAAGCATAGCATTTGTACTCATAGAAATTAAATAAAATATATACATTAAATATCAATACATGAAATTTGCCAATTCATTTCATACTATGGTATACCCTGAAACTCAAGAAAGGAAAATATTCTTCCAAATTCTGCTTGTAGCGACCTATTTACCTTTACTCTTAGAAAGAGTGAGAGACGTTTACTGGAGACAAAAATGGGATTTTTATTCTTGAAATCATAGATGTCCTATGTTGAAAAAGCATCCAAAAATTCAGTATTGTTTGAAAGGAAGTTTTCATTTGATGAAGACTGCTGTCCCACCTGGATATTGTGAATTGGATTATTTATATTATTTCACATACATTCCTGGATATTTTAACTCATTTTTACCCGGATCACAAAAGCAATCATCATCATTATGGTGTCCATATTAATTTATACCTATGTATTCTCTGCCTTATCTGATAGCAATTACAAAGCCTGTCTCAAGATCAATTAATGATATGAGGCAACACGCTATGTATAAATCATATAAACTAGAATTAACAAAATATTCTCAGTTGTCTACTTCTGCTCAACATAAAACAACCCCCTCATGCTGCTTCTTATTATGATTAAGGGCTCTCAAACTACACAGGCCCTCTTTCTCCATCCCCAACCTCCTTTCACATATGGAAGTTTTAACTTAGGGTCAAGACCATTCAAGATGTCTAGGTGATTTTACTCATCTGTATTTATGAATAATTCTCAGGACCTAAAAGGTTCATACTGTTAAACATTTTAGGGAGGACTAATGGAATACAAACCCTTATTATGGAAAAAAAACCTGGAATTCACATCATTATTCTTTCATTTATTGTTTCAACCTTCAGAAGCTTATAATTTTCTAGAAGATTGTGCTTGTCTAGTCAAATATATTTGCAGAATCAAGACAGTATAGTACAAAGTGAAAATTACTTTTATGATTATAGGAATATATTTAATACAAAGATGGATGTGAAAATCACAAGGCAATTGTTAGTATGTTTCTATATGAAAGAGGGGATGTGAATATATATATATGTTAATATCATTTTGAAATAATTCATTATGAACTAGGGACTAAATTTCTAGCATTTTTGAAACCAATTTGTTAATAAGTTTAGAAAGAGTCTCTCAATGTACAGTTTTTATTACTTATATATAAAATTATTGAATTATTGTATTGTCTTTTTTTGGTAAACACTAGGTGTAAATTTATAAGCTGAGGGGAGAGAAATATCTAAATATGTATAGATATTTCTAACTCGTGTCTGACTCTGCAACCCCATGGACTGTATGTAGCCCACCAGGCTTCTCCATAGAATTTTCCAGGCAAGAACACTAGAGTGGGTTGCCATTTCCTACCCCAGGGGAGCGTCCCAACCCTAGAATGGAACCTGTGTCTCCTGCGTTGTTGGTGGATTCTTTACCACTGTGGCACCTAGGCAGTCGAATAACCACTTCACTATATGTTAATTACTAACCAGTATTGCCGAGAAGATCACCTACGAGGAGCTCAAGGAGGACACAGGCGGCCTGGAGGAGGACACGGCCCTTCCCGAGGGTCTGCGAGGCTGGCGTGGGTGGTCTGCTGCAGGAGAGCCCAGCCTAGCGCCTCCCCCTGGAGAGCAGCCTCTGGGACCCCCAGGAAGCAAATTAAAGCACATGTAACCTGAAGCAATGGCACTCCACTCCAGTACTCTTGCCTGGAAAATCCCACGGACAGAGGAGCCTGGTGGGCTGCAGTCCATGGGGTCGCTAAGAGTTGGACACGACTGAGCGACTTCACTTTCACTTTTCACTTTCACACATTGGAGAAGGAAATGGCAACCCACTTCAGTGTTCTTGCTTGGAGAATCCCAGGGAGGGCGGAGCTGGTGGGCTGCCCTCTATGGGGTCACACAGAGTCGGACACGACTTAAGTGACTTAGCAGCAGCATGTATACAATGGGTTTCTCTTACCTTGGGCGTGGGGTATCCCTTCCCGGCTGCTCCAGCAAAGCACAGCCATTGCACCTTACCTTGGACGAGGGGTCTCTCCTCACCGCCGCCCCTCCTGACCTTGGAGGAGTGGTATCTCCTCACCGCCGCCCTTCCTGGCCTCGGTCGTGGGGTAGCTCCTCTCGGCCGTGCTTGGGGCGCCGGTCCTCACCGCCTTCTTTCCTCAATCGTGGGGTAGCTCCTCTCGTCCGTGCAGCCGGCGGGGCGCTCTTAGTGCGCCGGTCGCGGGAAGGCGAGGATCATGGAAAAAGCAAGAGAGTTCCAGAAAAACATCTATTTCTGCTTTATTGACTATGCCAAAGCCTTTGACTGTGTAGATCACAATAAACTGTGGACAATTCTGAGAGAGATGGGAATACCAGACCACCTGATCTGCCTCTTGAGAAATCTGTATGCAGGTCAGGAAGCAACAGTTAGAACTGGTCATGGAACAACAGACTGGTTCCAAATAGGAAAAGGAGTACGTCAAGGCTGTATATTGTCACCATGTTTATTTAACTTATATGCAGAGTACATCATGAGAAATGCTGGGCTGGAAGAAACACAAGCTGGAATCAAGATTGCTGGGAGAAATATCAATAACCTCAGATATGCAGATGACACCACCCTTATGGCAGAAAGTGAAGAGGAACTCAAAAGCCTCTTGATGAAAGTGAAAGTGGAGAGTGAAAAGGTTGGCTTAAAGCTCAACATTCAGAAAACGAAGATCATGGCATCTGGTCCCATCACTACATGGGAAATAGATGGAGAAACAGTGGAAACAGTGTCAGACTTTATTTTTCTGGGCTCCAAAATCACTGCAGATGGTGACTGCAGCCATGAAATTAAAAGACGCTTACTCCTTGGAAGGAAAGTTATGACCAACCTAGATAGCATATTCAAAAGCAGAGACATCACTTTGCCAACAAAGGTTCACCTAGTCAAGGCTATGGTCTTTCCTGTGATCATGTATGGATGTGAGAGCTGGACTATGAAGAAGGCTGAGCGCTGAAGAATTGATGCTTTTGAACTGTGGTGTTGGAGAAGACTCTTGAGAGTCCCTTGGACTGCAAGGAGATCCAACCAGTCCATTCTGAAGGAGATCAGCCCTGGAATTTCTTTGGAAGGAATGATGCTAAAGCTGAAACTCCAGTATTTTGGCCACCTCATGCGAAGAGTTGACTCATTGGAGAAGACTCTGATGCTGGGAGAGATTGGGGGCAGGAGGAGAAGGAGATGACAGAGGATGAGATGGCTGGATGGCATCACTGACTCGATGGATGCGAGTCTGAGTGACCTCCGGGAGCTGGTGATGGACAGGGAGGCCTGGCGTGCTGCAGTTCATGGGGTCACAAAGAGTCAGACACGACTGAGCGACTGATCTGATCTGATCTGATCTGTATACAATGGGGTCTGGGGGAAAGTCCCTTGTGACACAGCAGTAAAGAATCTGTTTGCCAGTGCAGGATATTAGGGTTCTCTTCCTGGATCAGAAGGATCCCCTGAAGAAGAAAACGGCAGCCCACTCCAGTATTCTTGCCTGTAAAATCCCAGGGGCATAGGAACCGGGGGGGGGGGGGGTTACAGTCCATGGGGTTGAAAAAACATTTTCAACAGTATAGTGACTAAACAACAGCAACAATGTATACAATAAATCTACAGGTTTATAGAAACTGAACATATCCACAATGAACTGGAGTGGTTGGGGAGCACGAAACCTTCTAAGCGGCAAGTTCAGCTTTATCCTGAAGGGTTGTGTATGAGTCAGAGAGAAGCAGGGAATTCTGTATCCACTCCATGGAGTTTAGAAGATACCTTGCTCTCCTGCTTCTTTCTTTCTCACTAGTGGCACCTTCCTTATTGACTTTGCTGTTGCCTCTTCATTTCTAGAATTCTCTAAAATACAGATTCATTATTTTCAACTTCCTTCTTAACATATTCAAGTTACACTGATTAAAAGTAATTTCCTCTTTATCTCTCTCCCTCACTCCACAAACATACTTCTTCTATAGCCTTCCTCACCTCAGTTCGTGGTCACTTCCTCCTAGCAGGTGATCACACCAAAAACTTTGCAGTCAACTTTGCCTCTTTTTTTTTTTTTTACTTTTCACTTGCAATGGTGGTAAAGTATGTTGACTCTCCTTTCAAAATATGATAAGAGTATAACTATTTCTTATCAGCTCCCTTGCTATCACCCTGGCCAGGTCACCACCATCTTGTCCTTGGATTACTGTGAAAATTAAGCTTACTTCTGCCTTTATCCCATTATAGCTACAGTCCATTTTGAAATTAAAATATTAAGTTGGCTGTATTTTCTTAGCCCCAAAATCACTGCAGATGGTGACTACAGCCATGAAATTAAAAGATGCTTGCTCCTTGGAAGAAAAGCTATGACCAACCTAGACAGCATATTCAAAAGTAGAGACATTACTTTACCTGAAAAGGTCTGTCTAAGTAAAGCTATGGTTTTTTCAATAGTTGTCTATGAGTATGACAGTCGGACCATAAAGAAAGCTGAGCGCCAAAGAGTGGATGCTCTTGAACTGTGGTGTTGGAGAAGACTCTTGAGAGTCCCTTGAACAGCAAGGAGATCCAACCAGTCAATACTAAAGGAAATAAGTCCTGAGTATTCTTTGAAAGGACTGATGCTGAAGCTGAAGCTCCAATACTTTGGCTATCTGATTTGAAGAGCTAACTTATTGTAAAAGACCGTGATGCTGGGTAAGTTTGAAAGCAGGAGGAGAAGGGGATGACAGAGGATGAGATCATTGGATGGCATCACCGACTCAATGGATATGAGTTTGAGTAAGCTCAGGGGGAGATGGTGAAGGACAGGGAAGCCTGGTGCACTGCAGTCCATGGAGTCAAAAAGAGTCAGACATGAATGAGTGACTGAACTGAACTGATGTTACTATGCTCCCACCCTCCAATGCTTTCCCACCTCATTCAGAGTAAAAGTCCTCAGAATTGCCTAGAAGGCCCAGAAGATCTCTGTCCAGTGATGTCAGTGACCTAATCCTGTCCACTCCTCACGTGGCTGCACTCGCACTGGCCTCCACAGTGACTTTGGACAAGCCAGGTCTGCTTTTATCCCTAAATATCAGCACTTCCTCGTCTCTCTTTCTGCAAATGTAGCCCATCCCTGAGGCACCTCCTGTCATATTGTCTTTTCCGTCACAAACTATCTTATCTACTTTTAATCTATTTTCATCTATAATTTAGGTGTTTATATTAGTTTCTATTAATCAATACAAAAATGATTGTGTTAAAAGATTTATAAGATCTTTGTTTTTTTAAAGATTAAATTTGTTTAAAATTTTTGAAGTTTTTTCAATGTGGCACTATTAAGTACTTCCTGTGAGTGTGTCTGATAGCATGATACATTAATCAGGAAAAGAAAAATATATGACATGATTTTTGGGTTAGAGGAATTTTGTAGCTGGTAGGGTCAGATACACACACACACACACATACACACACACACACACAATTGATAAGTAATGAGCAGTACTTGTGAATAGTGAAAGTGAAAGTCACTCAGTCGTGTCCAACTCTTTGTGACCCCATGGACTACAGACTCTGTGGAATTCTCCAGGGAAGAATATTGGAGTGGGTAGCCTTTCCCTTCTCCAGAGGATGTTACAAACCCAGGGGTCAAACCCAGGTCTCCTGCATTGTGAATAATGATCATGTATATTTTTCAATAACTTAGTAACTATTTCTTATGTAACTGTTGTTTCATTCAATCTAAGTCACTTAATAAATTTCTCAAAATACAGAAGCATGAAATATTTTTTTCTAAGTATGTTAGCAAGATTATTAAGTTGCATTTAATGAGTGCTTACCTTATACCAGGCACTGACAATATGTATTATGCACAGGATTTCATATAGTCCTTCCAACAATGCATTAATTTCAAGTATGATATTAACCAGAAGGATGCTACTACAGATGAGAGACTAAACAAAAATTGTAAATAAAATTTCAGCTTAGGTCACCTATGATAACAATCCATTTTTATTTTCAGGGTTCCTTTATGCACTGTTAATGGAAATCCTGAAAAGGAAAGCAATTAATACTTTTTTTTTTTTTTTTTTTAATGATGTCAGGCTTCACAGACAGAGAAGGCAATGGCACCCCACTCCAGTACTCTTGCCTGGAAAATCCCATGGACGGAGGAACCTGGTGGGCTGCAGTCCATGGGGTCGCTAAGAGTCAGACATGACTGAGCGATTTCCCTTTCACTTTTCACTTTCATGCACTGGAGAAGGAAATGGCAGCCCACTCCAGTGTTCTTGCCTGGAGAATCCCAGGGACAGGAGAGCCTGGTGGGCTGCCATTATGGGGTTGCACAGAGTCAGACACGACTGAAGAGACTTAACAGCAGCAGCAGCAGCAGCAGGCTTCACAGGGGGCTTCCCTCCTGGCTCAGATGGTAAAGAATTTGCCTGCCAGTGCAGGAGACTTGGGTTCGATACCTGGGTCAGGGAGATCCCCTGGAGAAGGGAATGGCAACCCACTCCAATATTCTTGCCTGGAGAATTCCATGGACAGAGGAGTCTGGAAGGGTACAGTCCATGGGTTAGCAGAGTTGGATATGACTGGGCCACTAACACTTTCAAACTTTCACTCTCAGGCTTCACAGACATCATTTATGAAAGAAAAACAAAACAGAAAAATAATCTTAGTTTTACAATTATATTTTAACAAGTTTAAATTTAAAAAAAATCTTTTATATACCTGTTGTTGCAGGTTGAGTAACTAGGGGGTGAAAATAGGACCTTATGATTTCTTTTCTGAGATTACCCTTTCTCATCTTTGAAAACATTCAACAGACTCATGGTTTATACAGTATGTAGTTGAACATCAGGAACCACGTCCTGTTGCAGTGGTAGGAGTAATTACAGCTGTCATTTCTTTCAACATGAGAAAGCAACCTCTTTCAACTTTACAAGAAACAGATTGTAAGTATCCAAAGGAAAAGAAATAACAATCTTTATGTGATGAACAGTGTGGTGATTGTTAAACTAGTCAACTAGCACATTTGAAAGAATACATTTATTGGGGGCTGTTGGATAGAAGTTACCTTTTATATACAAGTCAGAGAGAGTTTATGAATAAATAAACAAAAACAGGAGTACTAACTATCTTATCAGGACAAGACCAAGACTAATGAATAATGACTGGTAGACTTTTCAGGATAGAGAAATGGTGTCTGAAGAAACTTGTCTTAAATGCTTTCATGTATGCTGTGTTTTTTGTGAAAGTGCTTCCTTTGTATCTGGGTGTTCTTCACATCTTTATTTGGATGTTGGAGATCCTTGACTTCCTCTTTCATACTAAAGAAGAAAGTAGGTTAACTGGAAAAAGTTGAAAACATAAACTGAGGAACAAATGTTCTTAATTTTAACTAACCCCCAATTAAAAAAAATTATTTGTTAAAGCATTTGATTTAGTTTATAGTGCTTCCTCTGTTATTCCTCTACATGGAGGAGTGGTTTGGTGTGCTTTTAGCAAAGTTAGGCCAAAGTGTCAGGCTCGCGTGTTTTGGAAATTGATGGAAAAGATAATAAATTATTTTTGTTTTATATTCTACTGTGAGGTAAAATTCAAGCTCTGATTTTCTAGTGACTGCTATTTGCTTTCCCATTTCTTAATGACAATTTTTGTTTCTTATTCTAGGCAAAAATAAGAATGAAATCAGTTGGCAAATCATCTAAACTAGTTAGCATGCAAAAGCTAAAAGAGGATATTATAATGCCAGACAGACCAGCAATATTTTATTTAAAAAAAGGTAGACTATGAAAGTGCTAAATATATTAAGACAATTTTTTCTTACTACTTTTTATAGCATCACTTTCCATTCTCACTTTATATTCACTCATATCCACTGCACTTTTTTTTTTTTTTCTGAACAAATTGTACTTAAGGGCAGCCAGATGGCCTAGGACAGAAAACAGGACACCTATCATTGCTTGAACAGTTTTCAAAGTTGACACAGCGTGAGTGCACTAATGAATCCAGATAATGTGGCAGAAACAAGGTGTCTGTGTAGAATGTAAAAGCTGAAAGAATAGAATAAACTTCCATGGACACTTTTGGTTTGTAGATATCTAAGACTGAAATTGTGATGAAGTGAAGGTTTCTACCTGGATAAGAGCCAGGACACTAAAGTAGTGTTGTGCAGGTCCCTAGTCTTGGCCAACTGAATTCTACCCTTTTTTGACTCAAGCATTTCTCAAGTTTAACTTCAGAAAAATTATGATTAAAGATAACATCATTAAAAAAAAAACAATAGCCAGCTATTCCTTAATACAGCTTTCATACAATTTTTGAAGCTTGTTAAAACAAACTCTATTTAACCTTTATTAATAGACATCATTTCTCATACTTCAGCTGTTATCCATAACACCTGTAGCAAATTCTTATGGTGTTCTTTCATAAAACCAGATCTCTTACAAAGTTGATGGAAAGGGAAGAGAAGCGAGTTGCACAGAATATCACATTTCTCTTAGGTGTTTTTCCTGATTTCCTTTGGGTTCTGAAATATGTGCTTAAGTTCATGGTTATCTGAATAACTGTGCTGCTCAAAGCAGATGGCTGTTTTAAAAGGGTAACACTGAAAGAATAAAACCCAGGCCAGGGGGATCCAGAAGTAGAGATGAAACCATCTGGGGGCTGAAGATGTGCATATATTGATTTTGCAATTATCCTGCAGGTGACTAGTTCCAGGAAGTTATCTCTACATGTCTCTAGTGACACAGTGGTAAACAGAAAAATTTGTGCTTGGAAATGGAGGAGATAGACAGTAAATACCATTAATAATATATATGATGTTTCGATGGTGACCTATGCCGTGGAAAAAAATAAAATTAAAGCAGGTGAGGGAGAGAGGGAGAATCCATTGATAGAGCTGAAATTTTAGACAAGGTCAACAGAGAGAAGGTAGATAAGATATCATAAAGGTCTAACAGTGGTGCGGCCTCTTTACCTATCCCAGGTGGAAGACTCTGCATTTATTTATAACAAACTTACATACTTTGATATATACCAATGCTTAAAAACATGAATTTACACATGGTAACAATGGAACAACAGACTGGTTTCAAATAGGAAAAGGAGTACATCAAGGCTGTATATTGGCACCCTGCTTATTTAACTTCTATGCAGAGTACATCAGGAGAAATTCTGGGCTAGAAGGAGCACAAGCTGGAATCAAGATTGCCAGGAGAAATATCAATAACCTCACATATGCAGATGACACCACCCTTATGGCAGAAAGTGAAGAGGAACTAAAAAGTCTCTTGATGAAAGTGAAAGAGGAGAGTGAAAAAGTTGGCTTAAAGCTCAACGTTCAGAAAACGAAGATCATGGCTTCTGATTCCATCACTTCATGAGAAATAGATGGGAAAACAGTGGAAACAGTGTCAGACTTCATTTTTTGGGCTCCAAAATCACTGCAGATGGTTAATGCAGCCATGAAATTAAAAGACGCTTACTCCTTGGAAGGAAAGTTATGACCAACCTAGATAGCATATTCAAAAGCAGAGACATTACAAAGGTCCGTCTAGTCAAGGCTGTGGTTTTTCCTGTGGTCATGTATGGATGTGAGAGCTGGACTGTGAAGAAAGCTGAGAGCCAAAGAATTGATGCTTTTGAACTGTGGTGTTGGAGAAGACTCTTGAGAGTCCCTTGGACTGCAAGGAGATCCAACCAGTCCATTCTAAAGGAGATCAGTCCTGGGTGTTCTTTGGAAGGACTGATGCTACAGCTGAAACTCCAGTACTTTGGCCACCTCATGGGAAGAGTTGACTCATAGGAAAAGACTCTGATGCTGGGAGGGATTGGGGGCAATAAGAGAAGGGGACGACAGAGGATGAGATGGCTGGATGGCATCACCAACTCGATGGACGTGAGTCTGAGTGAATTCCGGGAGTTGGTGATAGACAGGGAAGCCTGGCGTGCTGCGATTCATGGGGTCACAAAGAGTTGGCCACAACTGAGCGACTGAACTGAACTGAACCCTATGAGACATATTTTATTATCATTTTATAGATGAGAAAACTAAAATACAATGAAGGGAAAAAAAAACCTGGCCCCAGTCATACAACCAATGTATGGTGGAGACAGAATTTAAACCTAAACATCTTGACTCCAGAATGTCCTAAATCATTTTAGATGCTTCTCCAAAAATCTGAAATTTCATTATAGAGTCTACCACTCCATTGAAGATTACCTTTAATACTAATAATAAAAGGTGTGTCATTTCTCATTATAAAACCTTCTCTCTCACTTTTTTATTATGGTATAATTATGTTAATAAGTTGGTGGAGTTTTACTTTTTTTAAACTATCTATTAGAAAGAAATAAAGAACATACCAATTATTGGTTGGCTATTTGATTTGGTCAAGAATTCCTAATCCATAAGGAGAGAGTGTTTGTACCCCAAATGTTAGGATTAACATTTTAAAAATATAAAATGAGTTTATAAGATGATACTTATCATGTTGCGTTCTTTCAAAAAATTTCTAACAAACCAACACAATATTGTCTTAAAGATTTTGAGAAGTCCTGTTTTATAAGCCATTGTTTTTCAACCATATTTTAAAATAGGTCTTTCAGTAATAATCTGAGCTCCCCCAGGGGCTCAAATGGTAAATAATCTGCCTGTAATTCAGGAGACCTATGTTTGATCCCTGGGTCTGGAAAATCCCCTGGAAAAGGGAATAGCAACCCACTTTAGTATTCTTGCTTGGAGAATCCAATGGACAGAGGAGCCTGGTGGGCCATTGTCCAGGGGGTCGCAAAACACTGGACATGACTAAACAACTTTCACTTTAAATTTTCAGTAATGTGGTAACTCTTAATATTGCAAAGAACTCCGATGCCCCAAGGAGCACTGCTTAACAGGTCAACTGCCTTTCACATCTGAAATTAGTTGTATCTGAAAAACAAAAAAATTGGTAGGCTATTGCATACCAAAACTATAAATATACTTCCCCTTAATTTTCCTTAAATAAAGAAAAATATCGTTTACACATATATTGTGGAAAGAAGAAAGGATATATCTTTTTTGTTATTTTCCTAAGTAATACAATGTTTTATAGGCAAAGACAATGTATTTTAAGTAACTTTACCCATATCTTCAAAGGAAATTATTTAATGATGTAGGAGTTTGATTTGTACTACTGTGGCTGCATATTGACCAATGTTTCTAATGAGATTTCACTGATTTATGAATCCAATATTTATGAAACATCAACTATATATTTTGATATAGCAGTAGTAGTAGTGCTCAGTCTTATCCAACGCTTTGTGACCCCATGGACTGTAGCCCACCAGGCTTCTCTGTCCATAGGATTTCCCAGGAAAGAACACTGGAGTTGCCATTTCCCTCCCCAGGGGATCTTTCTGACCAAAGAATCGAACCTGTGTCTCTTGCATCTCCTGCATTGGCAGACATATCCTTTACCACTGTGCTACCTGGGAAGCATTCATATCTTGATATACTGAGGTTTAATTTTAATGTCATTTCTATAGCCCTGACCCTTTCATACAAAACTGCAATTCTTTTTTATTTTAACTTTTCAAAAATTGTTATACAATTTTTAAAGGTAAAGGTTACTTTTCATTTACAGTTATTAAAAAAGTGTTGGCTATATTCCCTGTGTTGTACTATAAATCCTGAGCCTCTCACAGTCAATGGTTCGTATCTCCCACTCCCCATCCCTATATGGCCTGGCCACCCACCCCGCTAGTAACCACTAGTTTGTTCTCTCTGTCAGTCTACTTCTTTTTTGTTATAGTCAATAATTTGTATTATTTTTTAGATTCTATATATAAATGATAGCATATATTTGTCTTTCTCTGACTTATTTCACTTAGCAAATGCCCTTCAATACATCCATGTTGCTGCAAATGCCAAAATTTCATTCTTTCTTATGGCTTGAGTATTATTTCTTTTTATGTATATACCACATCTTCTTTGTCCAATCATTTGTTAATAGGCACTTCGGTTGCTTTCATATGTTTACTATTGTATGTAATGCTGCGATGAGTATTGGGGTGCAGGTATCTTGTCAAATTGGGGTTTTTGTGTGTTTTTTAGATATATACTTAGTGGAATTGCTGGGTCATGTGGTAGTCTATTTTCAATATTTTTGAGAAATCTCTATACAGCATTTCACAGTAGCTGCACCTGTTTACATGCCCACCAACAGCGTACCTGTTCCCTTTTCTCCACATTCTCACCAACATTTGTTATCTGTGTTCTTTCTGATGTCAGCTATTCTGACAGATGTGAGGTGATAGCTCATTGTGATTTTGATTTGCATTTCCCTTATGATTAGCAATGTTGAACATCTTGTCATGTGCCTGTTTGCTGGCTGCATTTCCTCTTTTGAAAATTGTTTATTAAGTTCTTCTGCATATTTGAAAAATTGGATTGTTTTTCATTGATGAGGAGTCGTGTGAGCTATTTATATGTGCTGAATATTAATCCCTTACAGAGCATATAATTTTCAAATATTTTCTCCCATTCAGTATGTTGACTTTTTGTTTTGTCAATAGTTTCCTTTAAAATCTTTTTAAAGATTAAGTAGTTCCCATTTGTTTATTTTTGCTTTTATTTCTGTTATTTAGGGGATAGATCCAAAAACATTGCCGTGATTTATATCAGAGTGTTTAGCCTATGTTTTCTTCTAGGAATTTTATATATCTGGTCTTACATTTAAGTCTTTAATCCATTTGAATTTATTTTTGTATATGATGTTAGAGAATGCTCTAATTTCATTCTTTTACATGGAGCAGTCCAGCTTCCCAGCAACACTTATTGAATAGAATGTCTGCTCTGTTGTATAGTCTTGCCTCCTTTTTCATAGATTAATTGACCTTAAGAGAGTGAATTTGTTCCTGGGCTCTCGATTCTGCTCCATTGATATATGGGTCTATTTTTGTGGTGGTACCATACTGTTTCGATTCCTGCAGTGTTGTACTATAGTATGATATTTATGAAGATTGATTCCCCCAGCTCTGTTTTTCTTTCTCAAGACTGGTTTGGCTATTTATGGTCTTTTGTGTTTACATATAACATTAAAATTATTTCTTCTAGTTTTGTAAAAATGCCATTTATAATTTGATAGGGATTGTACTCAATCTGTAGATTGCCTTGGGTAGTATGGTCATTTTAAAATGTTGCTTCTTTCATTCCAAAAACATGGTATATCTTTCCAATTATTTTGCTTTCAGAGTGATGTTAGCCTCATAGAGCCTTTCCCCTAAAAGAACTAGAAGAATAAGAAGAAATAAAACCCAGAGTTAGTAGAGGGAAAGAGATAAAGATCAGAGCAGAAATGAATGAAACAGAGACTAATAAATAATAGAAAAGATCAATAAAACTAAAAGCTGGTTCTTTGAAAAGTTAAGCAAAATTGATAAATCCTTAGCCAGATTCATCAATAAAAAAGAGAGATGGCCCAAATAAATAAAATCAGAAATGAAGAAGGAGAAATTACAACACCACAGGAATGCCAAGAATGATAAGAGAACACTATCAATGACTATATGTCAATAAAATGGACAACCTAGAAGAAATAGATAAATTCAGTACAATTTCCCAAGACTGAAGCAGGAAGAAACAGAAAATGTTACTAATTACCAGTAATGAAATTTAATCAGTAATTTAAAAGCTCCCAACAAATTCTAGGACCAGATGAATTCATATGTAAATTCTATCAAACATTTAGAAAAGCGTTAACACCTATCCTTCTGAAGGTACTATGAAAACTTTCAGAGGAAAGAACAAACTGGAATCTTTTACCAAATCAGATACTGTTTTATGTCTCAGCACCCTTGTTAGCACCTAGTTGTTAGCATCAGAAACTCACTCAGGCTGATTTAGTCAGAAAAGGAATTTACTGAAAGGAGTATCAGCGGGAACTTACAGCTCAGCTCAAAAGGCAACAGGTCCAGTTGAGGAGGGTACAGTGAGGACCACAGCAAACATTACCAAAATCTTTCAGTGAATCACCTCTGCTTTTACTTAGTCTCTGACTATGGCTATTGCCAGCTTCCCTGGTGGCTCAGTGGTAAAAAATTTGCCTTTGTGATGCAGGAGATGCAAGACAACCAGGTTCAATCCCTGGGTTGGGAAGATCCCCTGGAGAAGGGAATGGCTACCCATTCTAGTATTCTTGCCTAGAAAATTCCATGGACAGAGGATCCTGAAGAGCTAAAGTCCGTGGGGTCGCAAAGAATCAGACATGACTGAGCACACACACATTTACACTCAAACATGGCTACTGCCACTAGTGACAAGGCTTTCTATGCAGTTAGATGGTGTTGCTGAAGCCAGTGCCATAACAATAAATTCTGCATTGTCTCTCACATTCATTTCAAACTTTTGGCCAGGAATAGTCAAAGAACCAAGCATTAACTGCTAATTGGAGCCACAGAAAATAAGCAGAGACCATCTGATGGTTGTGTATTCAAATATATTCTTTGCAGAGTTCCCAAGAATAGCAAGGAGAGATAAGAGGGCCTTCCTCAGTGATCAATGCAAAGAAATAGAGGAAAACAATAGAATGGGAAAGACTAGGGATCTCTTCAAAAAAATTAGAAATACCAAGGGAACATTTCATGCAAAGATGGGCTCAAGAAAGGACAGAAATATTATGAACCTAACAGAAGCAAAAGATATTAAGAAGAGGTGGCAAGAATACACAGAACTGTACAAAAAGATGTTCACGACCCAGATAATTAAGATGGTGTGATCACTGACCTAGAGCCAGACATCCTGGAATGAGAAGTCAAATGGGCCTTAGGAAGCATCACTACGAACAAAGCTAGCGGAGGTGATGTAATTCCAGTTGAGCTGTTTCAAATCCTAAAAGATGATGCTGTGAAAGTGCTGCACTCAATATGTCAGTAAATTTGGAAAACTCAGTCGTGGTCACAGGACTGGAAAAGGTCAGTTTTCATTCCAATCCCAAAGAAAGGCAATGCCAAGGAATGTTCAAACTATCGCACAATTTCACTCATCTCACACACAAGCAAAGTAATGCTCAAAATTCTCCAAGCCAGGCTTCAGCAATATGTGAACTGTGAACTTCCAGATGTTCAAGCTGGTTTTAGCAAAAGCAGAGGAATGAAAGATCAAATTGCCAACATCTGCTGGATCGTCAAAAAAGCAAGAGAGTTTCAGAAAAACATCTATTTCTGCTTTATGGGCTATGCCAAAACCTTTGACTGTGAGGATCACAGTAAACTGTGGAAAATTCTGAAAGAGATGGGAATACCAGACCACCTGACCTGCCTCTTGAGAAACCTGTGTGCAGGTCAAGAAGCAACAGTTAGAACTGGACATGGAACAACAGAATTGTTCCAAATAGAAAGAGGAGTATGTCAAGGCTGTATATTGTCACCCTGCTTATTTAATTTAAATGCAGAGTACATCATGAGAAACACTAGGCTGAAAGAAGCACAAACTGGAATCAAGATTGCTGGGAGAAATATCAATAACCTCAGATATGCAGATGACACCACCCTTATGGCAGAAAGTGAAGAGGAACTCAAAAGCCTCTTGATGGAAGTGAAAGAGGAGAGTGAAAAAGTTGGCTTAAAGCTCAACATTCAGAAAACTAAGATCATGGCATCCGGTCCCATCACTTCAAAGAAAATAGAAGTGGAAACAGTGAAAACAGTGGCTGGATTATTTTGGGGGCTCCAAAATCACTGCAGATGGTGATTGCAGCCATGAACTTAAAAAGTCCTTACTCCCTGGAAGAAAAGTTATGACCAACCTAGACATCTTATTAAAAAGCAGAGACATTGCTTTGCCAACAAATGTCCATCTAGTCAAGGCTATGGTTTATCCAGTAGTCATGTATGGATGTGAGAGTTGGACTATAAAGAAGGATGAGCCCTGAAGAATTGATGCTTTTGAACTGAGAAGACTTTTGAGAGTTCCTTGACTGCAAGGAGATCCAACTAGTCCATCCTACAGGAGATCAGTCCTGGGTGTTCACTGGAAAGGCTGATGTTGAAGCTGAAATTCCAGTACCTTGGCTACCATATGCAGAGAGCTGACTCATTTGAAAAGACCCTGATACTGGGAAAGATTGAGGGCAGGAGGAGATGGGGATGACAGTGGATGAGATGTTTTGATGGCATCACTGATTCAACAGACATGAATTTGGGTAATCTCTGGGAGTTGATGATGGACAGCGGGGCCTGGCATGCTGTGGTTCATGGGATCGCAGAGTTGGACACGACTGAGCGACTGAATTGAACTGATTCAAATATAGGAAGGTGGCTCAGTTCCTGGAAATCCAAGGTAGATAAATATCTTTATAGACTTATTATTATTATTATCTCAATCATTTTAATTGTTATGTTGGAGTATGCTCATTGTAATTAATAAAATATTAGCTCTACATGGTGAGTTGTGAAATTTGGTGTTGGTACATAAGCATGGTTCTTAAGAAACCAAGCACCAAGTAGGTTTTATGTGGGTGCCTTTTCCTCTCCCTCATGTTCTCTTTACTTCTTTTTTTTTTTCCTTCCTTTTTTTCTTTCTCTTTCTTTTTTCATTCACTCTTCCTTCCTTCTTTTCTTCTTTCTCTCTTCTTTCCCTATATTTTCTTTTTTGGTAACTTCTCCAAAAATAGAAACATCATACTAGATTTCAGTGTATATAAATGTATATATGGCAGTAACACTGACATCTTAGACCTGTTTCCTAACACTGTATACACTCTAGCAGTTGGAATAAAAAAAATGTTAAGCATCAGATTTATTGTATTCTTTCAGGAGAGACAGTTTGCAAACACAGCAAAGGAGTATAATGTATAATATATTGGAAGTTGTTAATGTTATGGAGCAATTCAAATGGATCTTACATTCATCTGGAGGTAGATAGACAACAGATATACTAAATAAATAAATTGTGTAATCTGTTAATGTTTAATGATATCAAAACAACAGTGCAGAATATCTTGTATCAAATTCGTCCATGAAATGATGGTAATATTCAGGCTGTTTCCCTTTCAATTGTTAGAAGAATAAGATGAGACTTCCATGTCAAGGCCCCATGAAAAGTTTTTAGGATTATAAAATTATGAATATTTATAACTAAATAATTGTAAATAAATGTCATAAGTAAATAACTCCTTTATATAGAGCACTCGGAAAGCCGGCATTTGAATTGGGCGTATTTTTTTCCCTATACACTTCTTTTAACTTAGAATCATGTTGCATAAGCAAACATGTATCCTGTTTATTCCCACCCCTAATTTTGTAGCTTAAGCTTTCTTTAGTATTGTTATAAAATTGACATATATCTTTGCCAAATATTTTCCAGGCTTTTTATACCAGATCCATCAGTGAAATTGTTTTACTTTTTGTTCTCCTCAGCTCACTAATTGCTTCCATCTCACAACCTCAAATGTCTCAACACTACAATTTTTTTTTTCCTTTTTTAATTTCCTGTATCAGAGGGATTCTTCTACATTTTTGGTCTCAGGACCCCTTGATACCCTTAAAAATTACTGAGGTTTTGTTTTTATGGGTTATGTCCATCAATAATTACCCTAATGGGAATTAAACTGAGAAATTCAAAGAAATTACTAATCCATCTAAAAATAATAGTAAGCTCACTAGATGTTAACTTAAGAGATATAATGATAGATACTCATGGAGGTTCTGGTAAACTCCTCTGAACTCTAGAGATTAAATTAGAGTGAAAAGACAAATGCCACCTTATTATTATGAAAATCATTTTTACCTTCTTGAACCAAAGTTTGAGATCCATAACTTATCAGAAATCTAAATTCAAAGGGAAAGTTTCAAATAGGCAATACATTGATATGGTTCACTCATCTTTGCTAGCAGTTCATCTAGCCTTTCCAGAGGTCATTCATATTATTAGTGTATTTATATGTGAACAATAATTATGTCATAGTATATAATTTGAATCGAACAGAAGGTTTCAATTATTTTTTTTAATAGCCTAGTTTTTTTGAAACCTAACAATGTGTTTTGGGGATTTTTCATGTAGAGAGCTTTCTTTTTGAAAATTTTTATGTTTTCATGGTACCATATAGTATGGATGTGCCATAGTCTATTTGTTTTCTACTGCCAATGAGGCATTCATTTTTCTTTCTCGTTTCCCCCTCACACAAATGTGGCTGCAATGAATAACCTGGTATGAATATCATTTCACAACTGAATAAATAGATCTCTGTTAAACGTTTAGAATAACAGTTGCTTGGCAAATTTGTATGCATATTTAGTTTTTATAAATATTTTCAAATAGTCCTCAGTAGAGCTTATACCAGTTTACTCTCTTGCTAGCAATCCATGGAGGCACTGGTTTCTGCACCTTCTTGCCCATACATACTGGTGTTAAGTTTATAGATCTTTGGCAGATCCTTAATTTATTATAATTTTTATTATTTTAAACCTGCTGTGCTTAATGACCCTTTTTATCCAAGTGACACAAATGATTTAAAATCACAAGTAGAAGATATACACAAGTTCTCGGAATTAGTTGGATGAACATATAATGATCATCCCTGTAAGGAGGCTTGAGACTGAAGAGAGGCAGTACTGATAATTAAAATGAGACAACAGGTATGAATGAGATTGTTCTAGGCATTCTGGGATATCGGATATCCTAGGAGATATGCATTATGGAGACAGGAAAAACAGGAGTAAATATATGAACATGCCATCTACAGGAGAAGTTAGATCATAAAAAGTAAACCAATGAATTAAATAATTTTAGCTACAAAGGATGACCATGTTAATTTTATAGAGAACAAAACACAGTGAAGTGCATTGTTTTTTAATGATCTAACTTCTGCTCATCGTGTGCAGTGATGCTTCCTTCACTGTCACAGTTCTTACTTCTGTCTTGCCTAAAACCACAGGCCCAGCCTCTCTCTCTTTGTCCATTATTGTGAGTTGGGTTTCCCCAGAAGCAGACTCTGACCATTTATGAAGAAGCACCTTGGGGATCTGCCCCTGGGGAAGAAAGAAGAGGAATCAGGAAGGCAGAAGAAGTGGAGCTGGGAGACAGGCCCACCCAGCTTGCCTGACCCAAAATGATCTTTTAGAATTATCTTGAATTGGGCTAAGATGACCAGGCCGTTTCATTCCTGCATGTTCAGTCTTTGGGTGCATCACATTGGGAAGTGCTTGAATTCTGGGGCAAAGCTCTCTGGAACACAGGCAACCTCTGAAGGGGCTGTGAGCTGCTTCTGCTTGCTGGCAACACGCCCAGCAGCCAAGGTACTAAGTCCTTCAGTAAAGAAGGGCCTGGATGGCAAGCTGCCACGTCAGCTCTATGTATCAGGAGTCACTCAGCAATAGTTATTTACACTGTTAAGTGAACAAAACTAGAGTGCTTATAGCCTTGCAATCAGGCTGACTTAAACTTGACTTCTGCCATTGCTTCTTATTCACTATAAATTTCATTTTCTCCATCCCCAAGGTGATGGAGTTGCTGCTTATTTCATGGAGATACTGCACAAATTAAATGTTACAGTTTTTATATATAAAGAGTTTAACTCACTACCAGGTGCATAGTGAGCATTCAGCAATGATGACTCATATTTTTAAAAGATAAAACTAACTTGATTAAATTTTAGTTTCAAATATAATACTTTGATTTGGGGTAACAAAAAGGGGAAGGGATAGGACAGAAAACTTTTGCAGAATACCTGATTTATATGGTTTTTGATTTGTTAGGCTATCTCTTTCACTGTTATATTTTATTAGCATTATAATGTCAAATCTGATACATTTGTGATTTTAAAATTAAATATACAATTTGTGAGTTCCTTAACTATATAATGTGTGCTTCTAGGAAAAGATGAGAATGAAACAACTCTAAATACCCTAAATGGATGCTAGATCAGATCAGATCACTCGCTCAGTCGTGTCCAACTCTTTGCGACCCCATGAACTGCAGCACGCCAGGCCTCCCTATCCATCACCAACTCCCAGAGTTCACTGAGACTCACATCCATCGAGTCAGTGATGCCATCCAGCCATCTCATCCTCTGTCGTCCCCTTTTCTTCTTGCCCCCCAATCCCTCCCAGCATCAGAGTCTTCTCTAATGAGTCAACTCTTCGCATGAGGTGGCCAAAGTACTGGAGTTTCAGCTTTAGTACCATTCCTTCCAAAGAAATCCCAGGGCTAATCTCCTTCAGAATGGACTGGTTGGATCTCCTTGCAGTCCAAGGGACTCCCAAGAGTCTTCTCCAACACCACATTTCAAAAGCATCAATACTTTGGCGCTAAGCCTTCTTCACAGTCCAGCTCTCACATCCATACATGACCACAGGAAAGACCATAGCCTTGACTAGATGAACCTTTATTAGCAAAGTAATGTCTCTGCTTTTGAATATGCTATCTAGGTTGGTCATAACTTTCCTTCCAAGGAGCAAGCATCTTTTAATTTCATGGCTGCAGTCACCATCTACAGAGATTTTGGAGCCCAGAAAAATAAAGTCTGACACTGTTTCAACTGTTTCCCCATCTATTTCCCATGACATGATAGGACCAAATGCCATGATCTTCGTTTTCTGAATGTTGAGCTTTAAGCCAACTTTTTCACTCTCCACTTTCACTTTCTTTTTTAAAAATTTTTATTTTTTTTAAATTTTATTTTATTTAACTTTACAATATTGTATTGGTTTTGCCATACATCAAAATGAATCCGCCACAGGTATACACGTGTTCCCCATCCTGAACTCTCCTCCCTCCTCCCTCCCCATACCATCCCTCTGGGTCGTCCCAGTGCACCAGCCCCAGGCATCCGGTATCCGGCATTGAACCTGGACTGGTGACTCATTTCAAATATGATATTATACATATTTCAATGCTATTCTCCCAAATCTTCCAAACCTCTCCCTCTCCCAGAGTCCAAAAGACTATTCTATACATCATTATCTCTTTTGCTGTCTCGTATACAGGGTTATTGTTACCATCTTTCTACATTCCATATATATGCGTTAGTATACTGTATTTGTGTTTTTCTTTCTGGCTTACTTCACTCTGTATAATAGGCTCCAGTTTCATCCACCTCATTACAACTGATTCAAATGTATTCTTTTTAATGGCTGAGTAATACTCCATTGTGTATATGTACCACAGCTTTCTTATCCTTCATCTGCTGATGGACATCTAGGTTGCTTCCATGTCCTGGCTATTATAAATAGTGCTGCGATGAACATTGGGGTACACGTGTCTCTTTCGATTCTGGTTTTCTCAGTGTGTATGCCCAGCAGTGGGATTGCTGGATCATAAGGCAGTTCCATTCCCAGTTCCACTTTCACTCTGATCAAGAGGCTTTTTAGTTCCTCTTCACTTTCTGCCATAAGGGTGGTGTCATCTGCATATCTGAGGTTATTCATATTTCTCCCAGCAATCTTGATTCCAGCTTGTGTTCCTTCCAGTCCAGCATTTCTCATGATGTACTCTGCATATAAGTTAAATAAACAGGGTAACAATATACAGCCTTGATGTACTCCTTTTCCTATTTGGAACCAGTCTGTTGTTCCATGTCCAGTTCTGTTGCTTCCTGACCTGCATACAGATTTCTTAAGAGGCAGATCAGGTGGTCTGGTATTCCCATCTCTTTGAGAATTTTCCACAGTTTGTTGTGATCCACACAATCAAAGGCTTTGGCATAGTCAATAAAGCAGAAATAGATGTTTTTCTGGAACTCTTGCTTTTTCCATGATCCAGCGGATGTTGGCAATTTGATCTCTGGTTCCTCTGCCTTTTCTAAAACCAGCTTGAACATCTGGAAATTCACGGTTCACGTATTGCTGAAGCCTGGCTTGGAGAATTTTGAGCATTACTTTACTAGCGTGTGAGATGAGTGCAATTGTGCGGTAGTTTGAGCATTCTTTGACATTGCCTTTCTTTGGGATAGGAATGAAAACTGACCTTTTCCAGTCCTGTGGCCACTGCTGAGTTTTCCAAATTTGCTGGCATATTGAGTGCAGCACTTTCACAGCATCATCTTTCAGGATTTGGAATAGCTCAACTGGAATTCCATCACCTCCACTAGCTTTGTTCGTAATGATGCTTTCTAAGGTCCACTTGACTTCACATTCCAGGATGTCTGGCTCTAGGTCAGTGGTCACACCATCGTGATTATCTGGATCACGAAGATCTTTTTTGTACAGTTCTTCTGTGTATTCTTGCCACCTCTTCTTAATATCTTCTGCTTCTGTTAGGTCCATAATATTTCTGTCCTTTATCGAGCCCATCTTTGCATGAAATGTTCCTTTGGTATCTCTGATTTTCTTGAAGAGATCCCTAGTCTTTCCCATTCTATTGTTTTCCTCTATTTCTTTGCATTGATCACTGAAGAAAGCTTTCTTATCTCTTCTTGCTATTCTTTGGAACTCTGCATTCAGATGTTTATATCTTTCCATTTCTCCTTTGCTTTTTGCTTCTCTTCTTTTCACAGCTATTTGTAAGGCCTTCTCAGACAGCCATTTTTCTTTTTTGCATTTCTTTTCCATGGGGATGGTCTTGATCCCTGTCTCCTGTACAATGTCACGAACCTCATTCCATAGTTCATCAGGATGAACTGGACGAAATGGATGCTAACTGTGGGCATTTGAAATCTATTTCTGAAAATTGGGAGACCCCAATTTTTCTTGGTTTCTTTCATGGGCTTGGATCTCTACTACTGTTATAGGAAAAATGGGGTGTGAGAAAAGAGTCATGTTCCAGGTATTGTGTGAGTCCCTGGAATGAGCCACCAAGTGAAGGTCCTTGGTTTCTCACAGGACAGAATTCAAGAGTGAGTCCTAGTAAAGTGAAAGCAGTATGTGTCTTCACAGAGACACATACTCCAGAGACAGTGTGGTCCATCTCAAAAGACAAGAGTGCCCTGAGGTGTGGGTAGCTATTTTTTATGGGCTGAGTAATTTCACAGGCTCAATGGGAGGGAAGAGTCCATCTTGAAGAAGAAGTGAAGACTTTCAGGAGTTGGTCCACAACTCACATTTTGGCCTTTTATGGTCAGCCTCCTAAATGCCATGATCCCGGTGGGTGAGTAATTTAGCATGCTAATGCAGTATAATGAGCATCTAATGAGACTCAAGGTCTACTAGAAGTCAAATCTTCTGCCATCTTGGGCCTAATAGGTCTTAACCAGTTTTTGTGGTTTTATGTTCTTCTTAATGGTTGTGTCCTTCTATTAGTTGTGCCCTGCCGCCTTCCTTCTTGTCTCACTACAGCCATGTGACATGGAAAAACACAACATTCAGAATCAACTGAGAGGATGAAACGTACAAAGTTTAATCCCCAGAGTTTTGGACTGGAAAAGGGAAAGAAGACAATTCCTTTTGAAAATGTTGAAAGGCCCCTATGTATGGTCAATACAAGAAGTCTGGTTGGTTTATGTAGAACTAAAGTCAGATTCGGAGAAGGCAATGGCACCCCACTCCCGTACTCTTGCCTGGAATATCCCATGGACAGAGGAGCCTGGTGGGCTGCAGTCCATGGGGTAGCTAAGAGTCGGACACGACTGAGCAACTTAACTTTCCCTTTTCATTTTCATGCATTGAAGAAGGAAATGGCAACCCACTCCAGTGTTCTTGCCTGGAGAATCCCAGGGTCGGGGGAGCCTGGTGGGCTGCCGTCTATGGGGTTGCATAGAGTAGGACGTGACTGAAGCAACTTAGGAGCAGCAGCAGTAGAGTCATATTAGAGAATGGGGTCTTTCAGCATCTGACTGTGCCTAGTTTGGGGAGAGAAGTCAACAGCTAAGAGCACCAAACCAGTGTAGAAAATGATATCAAGTTGTATTAAGTGAATAGAAATGGCTGAAATTATTCCAGTATTAGTTTTGAATTGTTCAGAGAGAAGTAAAATTTCAGACAGAAAGGAGCAGAGAAAAGTAATTGATCTAGAGAAGCATGAACCTTCCAAGCAGCCTAGACAAAATCCAGCCTAAAATTAATGCCTCAAGACTTTTGTATAATGGATGTCTTTGCTTGAATCATCTGGGAAATCTTTGTTGGGGGACATTTCCAAAAACTTATTCCACACTTCATCTACTCTGATTCTTGCCATTTACAGCTACCCATTGGGTCTGTTTCCACCTATACTCTCTTTGGGGTGAAACCTATTAATATATCCTGACTTCCTCTGACCTATCAGAAATTTTTCAACACAGAATTCTAGATGCCTCAAAGATTCTTTTCTTTCATGGAAAACAAATAAGTAGGCAATGGAAATGATCTCCAGATTATACAATGAAAACGTGCTTTTCTTCCCATTTGTTCTTCTGTGACCATCAAATTTATGCTAATAGATATGCTGGCATGCTAATGCCTCACAATACCCAGTAGAATAGCCATGAACTATATCTTAGGAACTAGATGAACTTATTTAATAGAATAAATGGAATAAACTGAAGGTAATTTAATAGAATAGAATGGAATAAACTGAAGATAATCCAGATACTGTAAGTGAAATTTTATTTACACAACTACACAGAGATCATTGATAATATTGCTCAAGAAGTTTCTTGAGTACAACATTGCTAATTTGGAATTCTCATACATTTAATACTTTAGAAACTTATATTTTAGAAGTTTGTTTTTTAAAGATTACAGGAGCTCTGTATTGTTTTTCTGTCACTTCTAATCAGTGAGGGATTAGGAGCATAAAACAGACTCATAAAGGAGACATGCTGTACGTGATTCTGATTCAACATTCTATACAATCCCACAGGGGCCCATGGGAAAAGCCAGCCTAGTATTCTTTCTAGCAACAGTGAGGAAGTTGGAAGAGAAAACAAAGAAACTTCATTTAATAATAAGACAATTTGCCAATGCTGATCCTCAGAAATTGATCTTGAAAGTTAAAACATCATTAGTGTACAACCCACCCAATAAGTATTATCTGCATATAAAACTTCTCCAAGGAAATGACATATTTTGTAAAAATGATTTTTTTAAATAAATGCAGTATAATGTAAACACATTTCAAATTGGTCAAATTCTTTCCATCCCAGTGCTGCCACCATGGACCAGACCACCATCTCTTAAGTGGTCTCCTGCATTAATATAAATGTCGCTGCTGTTCCAGCTAACTTTCCCTTTAAAATCTCCACACTGCAGTCAAAGTCATCTATTTGAAAACATCCACTATATGTTAATTGTTTAATTTTTAATATTATTTCAGAAAAAGATGATCTTTTTCACATTGTTCCTTTCTGATCTTTTTTGCATTGTTCCTTTTCACCCTCCATTTTCTTGAATGCTGACATATACATCTTCTGAAGGAAGAGCAAACATAAGCTTTTGTACAACAAAGTCCAGCCTTCTTTCCAAGGCTGCGTAGGCTTTAGGCGGTATAGCTCCTGCTCTGCTTCTCTTGAACTTCATCCCTGCCGGATCATGCTGTGGTCACACTGGCCAAGTTTCGATTTCTCAGAAGGGCAAATGCTTTCACTCATTAGGGTTCTTATTCTTGTGTTTTCATTTGCCAGGAACACTATTCACAGTCTCTTCTATGGTTTAGAGGCTATCATCATCTTTGCTTTACAGATAATGAAACTGAAGCCCGAGAGATCAAGTCACTTGCTCAAAGGCTAATTAGCATCAAATAAGTTGCACAGTTAAAATCCCAGTGATCTAACTCCAGATCTTGGGTTCTTCATCACCTTAAGACCTCTATCGTATCACCCTACTGGTCTACTTCTCAGCTTAAATGCCAGGCTTTCCCTGACCCATACTCTAAGCCTAGCAACCATCCTTAATTATCTTTTATTTTTTTCCCTTATCTTCTCCATTATGTAATTTATCACAATTTCTAATTATTTGTTATGGTATCTTGTTCATTGTTTTAAAAATGTTCATTAAATTAAAAGATTTCAGAGAACAAGAGCAAAATATACCCAATACATGGACTCTGTATTGGATGACAGTTTTGCTTGATAGCTGAGGCCCACCGGGAGGCCAGGTGGGTGCTGGGTATGCCTGTTAACTCTTGAAATAACACAAAGTCATTTATGATATAATAACTGCTGTTTTCTGATTTTCATTCTGGCACCGTCATAACAGCCATACTACAAGGTCTTTCATGCAAAAAGACTGACAACAGCAAAAACAAGCAACAGAATTCTTCAAAATATTGAAGATGAATCAGTTATCTGCTGTCTTTAGCTTTTATCCTTTTCTTTCCCAAATTCATCTGCTTCCCTCAATTTGCTTTCTTTTTTTGCTTGTTCTTCTTGGCACCGTCCACCACCAGTTTCTGAAGCAGTGTTTCAGCAGAATCTTCAAGCTCAAAATATTTTGGAATGATGCTTAGAGAGGATCTGAACAGCACTCACTCTAAGTAAATTGACCTGGCACTGTTGAAGGAATTCTTCAAGCAGATGACTCTCAAAAACCATCAATTAATAAAAGGCATAAAAGCATAAGCACAGAAACATAACAAGTCTGAGGTGTTATTAAAAGGAATGGAGTGGGAACATTTATCTGACTGGTCATAGCCAGGAAAAACATTCCTGAAGACTGGCCCATTTCTCCTCAGAATGTCTGAGATGAAATGGAGCATCCTTTGTTTTATATAAAGAAAATAATTCAGAAGGATGACAGTTTAGTGATACATGTCTTCATGGCCTAAAATTCAGAGGCCTTAAAAAGAGGTTAAAATTCAAGTAAAATAAAGGATAGATAATTTAAGATATCACATTTATTTTCTCTTTAGTTAATCTTTTCTCTTCTTTCAACAAAAAGATAAAGTGTAACTATAAGATAGAGCATGGATAGGGCAAAGGGGAGAAATGATGGGGGATAATTAAGTTTGTCTATAACCTTTTCTTTATATGGGAAGAAATAACATTGAAGAGAGTAAAAATAAATCAAAATGCATTGCTTTCAGTTTAGTGTCATATTTTACTGCATATTTGGAAATATTTGTAGTTATTAGAAATGCTGGTGTCTGTGGTAAAAGAAATGGGTATCTCAGTTTTTGTCCTAAATGAAGGTCAAAGTCAGATTGCTCTGTTGACTTTCTGGTAAATAGCAGAATGTCAAGGGTCCGTTCTTTAAGAAAATATAATGATTGTCTAAGAACTGACTCTTAGGAGAAATACTGGCACATTTCTAAAACTCTTTCTTCTTTCTCAGCACAATATAATACCCATAAGTAGGCCATTACCTTATTTTGACTTCTAACCTCTCATCATTATACTTTTGTGAACATATTTGAGCATTACAAAAAGTGAGAGCGATATTTTCTCCACTAATTTCCATCTTTCATTTAATGTATGCATTCTTTACAAAATTCTGATGACACTTTATTTGAAGTGTTCAAACTACCAGAAAGTCTCTCGGAAGAGGGTTTGGGGTTGGCACTGGATAAAAAGACAACCTTGAACTAATTTTAAAGTTTGCAATTAGCAGAGATCACAGTGTGGCAAGTAAAAGTTTTAATGATAGACTGGCCTAGGCCTTGAGGTAAATTATGCATAATTATTCATAACTGCTATTTTTGGCTTGCCTGATTTGTCCTAGACCTCTGGCTGAGGAAACAATTTGAAATAATTAGAGTACTAGTGCGTTGACAATGATGAATGAATTGAATACTTCTTTTGCCAAACATGGGTCTTGATAGGAAGCAGATAACTTTGGCAACTGTGGTATTTTGTTATTGGATCTCTGAAAGTAGAAAGTTTGTGTTTTTTTGGTATGTGTGTGTGTGGTTTTTATAGGTTGTTTTTAAGTCATTCTCTAAAAACTTCCATCATCAAGGAGCCTATGATTAAAAACAAACCAAAAACAAAGTTTTAAAAAATTATTTCTATAAAATTTCTAAAGTGTTTATTTATATCTAATTTTTGCATGCTTATTGTTGAGAGTTGGAACAATGGTAAATATAGCTTATTGTTGAGAGCTGGAAATATGGTAAATATAAAGTAAACATAATGTCACATTAATTAACTAATTCCTTTCAATTTTAACCTTATGGAAAAATTTTAGTGTTTAGTATATTATACCATAATGGTAGTTAAGAAAAAGATATAATGAGTTAAATACAGTGCCTTTTGAAATAGAAAAATTTTAAATAATTAATACATAAAAATACTATATATGTTCTTCATATTCTTTTATGAAGTAAAAACAAGATGGATATTTGCTGTATGCTAAAGTATTGTCATTAAGTAAAGACAGCTTATCTTTATATATAATGATATTCAAATGTGTGTAATAATAATTTTCAGTAATTGTAATAGATAAATGTCTTGAAATAGGAAATGCTAAATAGTTCTGGTGCACCATCAAATGCACTAGAGAAAAATTAAAGCAAAGGAGTCTTAGAGACATATCATTTTTATTCATTGTCCATAAATTGTACAAAGCTCCTTTCTTAATTAAGCAAATTCAGAAACACAACATATTCACATTTTTCAGTAGAATAAACACCAACAATTGTCTCTGTCAGGAGACAATTGCCTCTTCACTGGAGATTTGGACAAACAGCCAGACAATCTTTGTTTTAATGAAAAAGCCTCAGCCCATTTAGGTCACATGAATGCAAAATTAAACTTCATTTTTTAAAAACCATAAAGTAATTTAAAAGTATAAAAAGATTGAATATCTAAACAAACTGAAACCTATAATAGTTGAATATACTAGTTGAATTGTACATATTATATTCTCTATTTTAAAATAGTTTCTTAAGATACTCAAGTTTGCAGTAAAAACAGTATAATTTTTACAGATTAAAAATATGCATTTTTATATTGTACACAGTACTTGCACCTTAGCTTTGCTTCTTAAATGCTAAGTCTAATCTGGTTTTATTACTTTATTACTTTTAATCATGGTGACATTATTTAAATGATCTTGACTCTTACATATAGTATAAACTACAATCTTAAATAATCTACATGTAAACATATCTTGTTGTTGTTTTTCAGTCCCTAAGTCATGTCTAACTCTTTGCAACCCCATGGACTGCAGCACACCAGGCTCCTCTGGCTTCCACTGTCTCCTGGAGTTTGCTCGAATTCATGTCCATTGAGGCAGTGATACTATCTAACAACAACAAATTATGTCTACTTATTTGCTTATTGTTGTAAATAATAAAACCATTCTATGTAACTCTTACCCCAAATGAAGAGGAAAGATGTGTATGTGTCGCCATACAGTTTTTTCTGTGTATTATCAGATATCATGTGTTTCAGAATGCTCTGTCCCTGAACTTGGAAGAGTAAATTTTTTGCAGAGTCATTGAGCTTCTCTAGTGGCTCACACGGTAAAGAATCTGCCTGCAATAAGGGAGACTGGGTTCAATCCCTGGGTCTGGAAGATCCTCTGGAGAAGGGAATGGCAATCCACTCCAGTATTTTTACCTGGAGAATTCCAAGGACAGAGGAGCCTGGCAGGCTACAGTCCATGGAGTCGGAATGAGTTGCAATGACTGAGCGACCAGCATTACTGGGCCTTAAAGAAAGGGTTTTTTATTAGTCCTTTTGCCATTTTGTTCTTTAGGTTACAACCCAAATGTAATACAGCTTGTTTGACTGCAATATAAATGGCCACTTCACAATCTTAACTTTGGTTTTTGATCCACATTTTCTGATAGAAATTGTAGTATTGAGCCTGCTTTCATTGAAGAACTTTTTTTATTAGAGTATCCTATAAAGTTACTTACTGATGGATAGAAAAATAGTCAAGTGAGCGATTTTGGAAATCAGTAAACTTTAATGTTGAGATTTGTATGATCTGAAGAGACACCAGAGTATGTATATCAGTATACTGATGCTGAAGCTACAGCTCCAAAACTTTGGCCACCTTGATGCAAAGAACTGACTCATTGGAAAAGACCCTGAGGCTGGGAAAGATTGAAGGCGGGAGGAGAGGGGGACAACAGATGGTTGGATGGCATCATGGACTTGATGGACGTGTGTTTGAGCAAGCTCTGGGAGTTGGTGATGGACAGGGAAGCCTGGCGTGCTGCAGTCCATGGGGTTGTAAAGAGTTGGACACAGCTGAGCAACTGACTGAATGTTGAGACTAGCCTCAAAAAAGGAAGATTTCATTACAGAAGTAGAAATACTGAAGTTTAGGCATGGGAATCCTTAACTTGGCCTTATTTCTTCATAAGTAGCTTATTATATTTGATTATAATAAGGAACCTTTAAGGACACCGCACTCTGGCTCTCCATCCTGATGGAAATAAAGCAGCGGGACACGGCAGTGGAGGTGTGCCACAGTCCTTTGAATACGGCTTACCACGTGGTAAAATGTGGCCAAGGAGCTGATGGCATACCAACTGCTGTTTTCTGCTGTTTCCTTCTCTGTCCCCCAGGACACCTCCCTCTACTAAAGATAGAGCAAGAGGATAGACAATAAGACTCTGAGGCCAAGTAGAAATAGTAAATGAATCCTAAATCTGAATTAAAATAAAAGACTCGAAAAAATAATACACAAATCCACATTGCTATTGTTATTTTTGTTAATGTTACCTAGAATTAAGTTCAGTAGTTCACTTGCCTAATGCATCATTAAAAATAAAAAATGCTTACAGCATGAAAACAAATATTTACTCTTCATAACCTTGTTTTCAAGGATTATATTCAGATATTTTTGCTCAGCTGCTTAGGAAAGCAAACCCTTTAGCAGATTTGACTCTACAAAAAGGGTTCCTGTTTAGAATCGCCGCATGGGCACCTATTTGCAGACTGGTACAAATTGGACTCTTCATTACATGAAGATTTTGATGCTCCAAATTTATGAGTTGTTTCAAAACCTGTATAAGGAAGAAGCATTTTAACCTCTAAATTAAAGTGAAATGTTATACCATTTACCTATTCCTGTTAAGTTCCTTGTGTCAGAATTTTAAAAAGCATATCATATTTACCAAACCCCTTCTCTCATTGGAAGCCAGGCAGATTCAATTTCATGGCAGCAGCCCAAAATTGAATTCTATGAGAACAGTAATTTTTCAAACTGATTGACTATCACTAATCAGCACTAAAGAAAAAGTTGCTGTGTTTTTGTTTTTTTTTTTTTTTTTAAGGCAGAAGCAATGAATTTTGACATACAATGTGGCAGGTGATTAACACGATAGTTTTTTCCTGATGATAACATAAAATTATTTTTAATTCTTAGACGTACATTGAATGAATGTGGTGAGGTTTAAAACTCCATCTCACATTTGTTTTATTCTAAGAAAATGGCAAATGATAACACAACAGGCAAGAAAATGTGTTTTATAGTCTATTTCCTTCATTCATTTCTTAATTGCTTCATGCTACAACCTCAGGCAGGGCCTGTTTCTAAAATGGCATAATTTTTTCTTGAGATATGATTTTTCAGACTCCTCAAATATGTTTGTTAATTGGGCAGACGGTTAAGGTTCTACCTAGAGTACTGTAGAAATTCTCCCAAGAGAGAGATGAGGGAAGGGTAACACACAGCCTCAAAACCAAAGGTCCATAGTTGTACTTAAAAATAGTTTGCCACCTCCTGATCACAACAGTCGTGTTTAAATGCAAGTCTCATGGAGATGTGCATGTCATTGATAATGTTTCCCTCGGGGCACAGTGTGAGCCTGAGTGTAATCTTTCCACAGACAGAAGCCCTCTGTTTGGGTGGAAGGCATTCTAAGTAGTTTACTGTGAGATAGATTGCAATCTCTCCCATTTGCTTTTTGTTTCTTCCTCCTCCCTAACCAACTGCCCCTTCATGTCTCCTCTCCCATCGTCCCCTTTAAGGTTTGAAGGCATCAATTCATGTATTTAAATGTCCTTGGAAACTGAAAGTAATCTAGAAGGTTATTAGCATATTGTTATACATGTTAATGGCCTGACACCAAGGATGGGCTTTTTTCTTTTATGTGTGTTGTTGTGAACATTACCCGCTTAAATGGGGAAAATCTTCCCCATTCAGAGTGTCACCATGGCCCTTCATTCACTTGTCAGGAGCCCATTGTGCGCCCAAACCTTGTCAGGGGCTTCTGGAGGGTTAGTGGCAGCAGCTTGCCATTGAGATCTGGGAAGAGGGCTGTTGGGGATGGGGGACAGACTGGCCTAGGCAGCCAGGTGGTGGCCAACTGGTCAGTAACTGACAGACAATTTAACCTAACGAGGCTGTACAGTCAGGCCTGTGTTACAAAAGGCCCACATGTGTCCTTAGCAAGCTTCATTAACTGCTTTGGCTAGGGCTATACTCCTCTGACATATTAATTAGTTGCAATGCTTTCTCTTATTCCAACTTAACCTTTCCATTGGACACTCAAGTGGATCCCTGGGAAGCTATTAGAATAATATGTATGCAAAATTACTGCGAAAAAATAACTGTAAGAGCAAGAAAATATTCGCTACCACTAGACTGGTTTTATACAGGAAAAAAAAAGTGTAAAAGGAAAATGTGTGCTCTTCAATATTTTACTCAGAAAGGTGATCTATTCCATATTGTTAATAAAAACAGGACATCAATTACTACATAATTATGTGCTGATAGGAATAAAATTGTCATGCTTTTTTCTGTCTTTGTAGTGAAAAGAAAGGAAAATATTACAAAAAAATATTTTGAGGAATCTTAGACTGTCTTAGTGACTAGAGTAATCTGACCTTGGGATTATAAATTGATTCAAGGTTTTCAATAATTTTCACAAGTTACAAAAGTCTTAATAAAGGAAAGTTATAGAAACTGTTTTTTAAATTATAAAAAGTTTAGAGCATTCAGAATGTGTAAAAATGTTTCATATATATATATAGATAGATATAGATATGTGTATAAATATATTTGTTGACAAAAAAGTGATGCGTTTTTGTGTGTGTGTATTTAGCCCTGGCTATTTTATATTACATAAACAAGTACCATGTGATGTGAACTATGATAATATAGATGCATCGGGTATTGAATTTAATGATAGATGAGGCTAATTAGTATTTTTTCTTTGTTTTGCTTATAGAACATTTCTTGGCAGAGATAGTCTATAGATATAAATTAATTTAGAAAAATCCACAGGCCAAAGATGCATTTTATATCTCTGCTCTTGGTAAGCAATAAATCTTCAGTGATATAATACTTTTAACTTCTCACAGCAAATTAGTCACTTGTCAAGTCCATTGAGAGAGTAAATTCAGCCTTGTGTCATCATTTTATACCTTGTGATTTTTTTACAACTTAAGCAAATTTTCATATTGTAGTTAATATTCTGAAGAATAAAAATCTACAAAGGAACAAGTACAATGTGTTGTTTGTGTACTTATTGTTAAATATATGAGTTTTCATATATTGCTAAGCATTGTTAAACATCTGAGTTTCCCGCCAAGCTCCTCTATCCATGGAATTCTCCAGGCCAGAATACTGGAGTGTGTAGCCATTCCCTTCTCCAGGAGATCTCCCCAACCCAGGGATTGAACCCAGGTCTCCTGCATTGCAAGCGGATGTTTTACCCTCTGAGCCACCAGGGAAGTGAATTTTCATTAGCTGTGTGTGTCACTCAGTCAGGTCCGACTTTTTGTGACCCCATGGACTGTAGGCTGAAACTCCAGTATTTTGGCCACCTCATGCGAAGAGTTGGCTCATTGGAGAAGACTCTGATGCTGGGAGGGATTGCGGGCAGGAGGAGAAGGGGACGACAGAGGATGAGATGGCTGGATGGCATCACTGACTCGATGGATGCGAGTCTGAGTGACCTCCGGGAGCTGGTGATGGACAGGGAGGCCTGGCGTGCTGCGGTTCATGGGGTCGCAAAGAGTCGGACACGACTGAGCGACTGATCTGATATGATCTGATCTGATGGACTGTAGCCCACCAGGCTCCTCTGTCCATGGAATTCTCCATCAAAAATCCTAGAATGGGTTGCCATTTCCTTCTCCAGGGCATCTTCCCAACCCAGGGATTGAACCCACGTCTCTTATACCTCCTACTTTGGCAGGCATATTCTTTACCATCTGAGCCACCAGGAATGCCCATTAGCTGTGTAGCAGTAGTAATTCTAAAAGTAAATTTTGCCGTGCTTTTAAGCGGCATTGCTAGGGAGGGAGAAGCTATGTTCAAAATCTGGTTATGAGAACTGCCCCTGTTACTTTTCAGTCAGCGTAGTTACGTTACTCCCAGCAGTAGTTAGTTACTATGACTATTAATTCAGGTGGATTCTAAAATAATCATAGTCTAGGCTACTCTTGAGGTCTAAACCTAGATTATTTTTAAACTATATGATAATTAAGTGTTGTTACAATTTAAGGAAAAACAATGTTTCCTCTCAAATACTGACTGATATTTCCTAAAGAGTGTTCAGTAAAAACACCGAGTGACTTCAGAAAATGGTGGTTGGTACTGGCAGTCTGGGGGTGTCTGGTTCTCAGGTGACATCACATGTATGTTTCGAGGCGTATATTTTGGAGGAAAAGGGTTGATACAGCAGGTAGAAACAAGAAAACGTTCTCCAGTTATCACAGAGAACAAACTCAAGAAGGATATTTGTAGGAAAAAATTAGTAACAGAGATGAATTATTGTCATAGTTTACATTTCAATTTATGTTTATATTTGGTAAGTGGTCAAAAATTATGTATGCTGCTCCTGCTGCTAAGTTGCTTCAGTTGTGTCCGACTGTGAGACCCCATAGTTTGCAGCCCACCAGGCTCCACCATCCCTGGGATTCTCCTGGCAGAAACACTGGAGCGGGTTGCCATTTCCTTCTCCAATGCATGAAAGTGAAAAGTGAAAGTGAAGTCGCTCAGTCATGTCCAACTCTTAGCGACCCCATGGACTGCAGCCTACCAGGCTCCTCTGTCCATGGGACTCTCCAGGGAAGAGTACTAGAGTGGGGTGCCATCACCTTCTCTGCCTTAGCCCTAGGTGTCCTCATAGATTGAAATAGCAATAAAATAAAGATGATAATATCTGTCTTTAGAGGAATGTGAGTCTTCTTCATAACTAGGAACAATTCTGAATAGAATTGATTGAGGCAAAGATGTGTGTGTGGCTATTATGAGTAGTTCATTATTGTTTTTATTAGGGAAATGAGATTATTTGCAGCTAAATACAATGAATTATTATCAATGTGTAGATCAGATCTGTTCGTGTGTGTGTTCAGTTCCTCAGTTTTGTCTGACTCTTTGCGACCCCATGGACTGTAAGCCCTTCAGGCTCCTCTGTCCATGGGATGTCTCAGGCAAGAATAGTGGAGTGGGTTGCCATTTCCTCCTCCAGGGGATCTACCTGACCCAGGTTTTTAATCCGTTTCCAAGCAGTATGTTCCTATATAATTTGTTTAGCACTTCAGGAAATAAAATTATGGAAAAATTGGTGAGAGTATCTTTGCACAATGTTCTCACAAGTCTGTGATTTTTCTAAGAATGCCTATCTTGAATGTAAATTAGAAATTATCAATCCCCTTAATTTTCAACTTATAAGCTAGCACAAATAGTCTTGGAAATATTTATTTTGATGAAGTTATTTTTTTCTTAAGCATCATCAGATAAAACTATAAAACAAATATCAGAGTATGATATCGATAGATGTGATAATAATTTATAAAAGCAGACAATTTGGAGAGAACTTACACTAGACAATTCAATCAAAGGCTAATAATTATAAGATTTTCTGGCCCTGCATGTTTAAAAAATCAAATCAAACTTTGTAAATCTCACAGCAACAGCATTTGCAAAGGAAAAAAAAATGACAGCAGTTTGTGATACTGGTTTTGTTGTCTCAGTTTAATTAGAGGCATATAATAATAACATTCTCTAGTGCTGCCTAACTCTTTTTCAGTTAAACCAACCTTTGAAAATCTGATGACAATAGGTTTTGTGAAGGGAAAACTAGTGATAGTATTTTTAAAATTTGACCCTGAACCTTTCACCTGAAGAAATAAACATGAGTTGGTTGTATTTGGCAGTAGAATGTTGTCTTTGAAAATATGCCCTTTTAATTTGATGTGATCCAAAATAATGCTTAAACAAATTGGATCACAAGTGCCAACACTTGATAATTAAAGTGTTGTAAAAATGATTGGTGTTTACAAGTACAATTTGCTCCAGGAAACTTGGCTCTCCTTTAAGTTGGAAACGTGTCAATATTTTATGATATATTTTGTACCAGTCATACTCAGGTTGCAAGATCTGTTCCAAGTACAAGCTCTAGACAATTTGAAACTATTCATTTAAAGTTGTGATTTACAGGTGCAGTATAGTTACTGGCTATTTATTAAAGCACAATGTTTTAAAATACTAAAACAAATAAGCAAATATATATACATACATGTATATATGTGTATATTTATAGAGAGAGGCACTTATTTTGAACCATGTTGAAATATTAATTTTTAAGTTCTTTTAGTAAAATAGTAAAGTTTTGTTTTCTTCTAATGGGCTTTTAAAATCACCTAAATATTAGTTTGGAAAATTATTCCATTTTAATATTATATTTCTACAAATCTGTTCAAATATTTTCCTTAAAGGAAAGCCTACTTTCTAAAAATTTCCTATGGTTTCTGAACCATTCATATGATTTTATTCTGGTTCTATTATACATTGACATTAAAAAAAGAAGACAGAGTAGGAAAAAAGGGGAACGGAAAGAGGGATAGAAGGAAGGAGGAAGAGGAGGCTGAGGAGGGCATGATTTTCCATTCTCCAAGACTTAATTTTTCCTTCTAACTAGATTTAATCCTTTTTTAACTTGTTTTTATTTTGGTCAGTACCACCTCCAATTTTTGCTAACATGAAGGCAATTTTTTTTTCTTATTTTATATGCAAGTTCCATATTAGTTTTGAGAGATATTTTAAATATTCTAACACAGAAACTAATTCTTTTAGTATTATTGCATTTCTGTGCCTGTGATACAAATCTCAATACAGTCCAGTTTGGGATGATGAGTAGCATGGCACAGTAGAAAGATTATGAGTTTCCAAGTTAATGAACTTGACCTGGAGATATCTTTTATCCACTAGCTCTTTATTCTTGTCCTAGTCACTCAATCCTTCTAACTCTTAGTAAATTCACTTGTAGAATGAGAGTAATAACATGTCTCACAGAGTTGTATGTGACAGTAGTTTGTAAAACACTTTCTGTGTATTAACTGCCTTAAATATTGCTTAGACCAAGAAGTGTTATACATGTACTTAAGTATAAGTATAAATATATATATGCATAATGAAATATTTTCACTCTCAGAATTTGTTGTGTAAGTTATCTGGAATTTGTTTGGAATGTACTGTAGGAAAAATAATTGAGAGGAATACAAATCCAAAAATGACTTTCAGAATGTGTAATTTTGGATTTGTGTGACAATTAAAATAGAGACGAACAAATTTTGTTTTTAATTGTTTAGACACCCATGCGAGCAACAAATAGACACAAAACTCAGATACAGGTATCTACACACATACACATGCAAGTTTTCAAGACATCAATGAATAATTAATTTACAAAATCAAAACATTTGCCTACATGTAGCATGGACACAACTGAAGCGCCTTAGTAGCAGCAGCATAGCATAAACAGTTCCTGTGTATGCGTATGTATGGATTCATGTGCCTCAGGTCTATCACTTCTCATGATTATTTGGAATTTTCCTAAATATAGTGAGGATATTTTTCTTCTTACATCTGATTCCGTATCTTCTAACAGAAATTTTTACCTCTAAGCATGTGCAGAATACTAGCCAGCTAGCTGCCAGCAATTCTCTGCAGCAGGTCTGTAGCAGACACTTGTCTGGGTGTTGTGCGTGCCTTGGTGTGCCCTGACAACTGAGTCGCTGAAGTCTCAGGGGAGCCTTCAGGACTGACTGCAAGTCTGATGCCTTGGATTGCCTGTCCGCATTTGGAACTCCAACAATAAAAAATGATTTATCTCCCATGCATCTGCCTTCTCTCTTCTGACTTGATGCCCTCTTTCCCATTGGTAAGACTTCAGTCAGCAACTTCAAAGACTGACGCAGGCTCACAGCACACTGCCAATGGGTAGGGTTACCTTTCTCCCCTTCTACTTTGGATTTCATTTTTCTCATCATTTTTGGGAATTGTCAATTAGGTCTAAGACTTACTTTGTTACAAAAGAGCTTTGAAAAGCCACTCAAAGTGCCAGAAAATGTAGGGGGAAAAGTAAATATTCAAGTGTTAATTCAAATGAGTAATTGCAAATTAAATGCGCTCTTATCACGGCACCCTGTACATCTCCCTGTGGGTAATTTAAAGTGTGGTGTTGTTCACAACGGTCCACATGTTCTACATTTGCATTCTGTTTTCCACTGCTTACTTTGTTTTCTGTTTTTCCACTTTTATTTTGCTTATTAATTTTATTTTTCTCCCATTTACATATTGGGCTATTCAAAGAAATGTTACTAATTGATTAATTGGTTCTACTCAGAATTTTCCAAATAAACTTGAGACATAAAGAAGAAAAAAAAATTACAATTTTTAAAGATAATGAAAACAATACTCCCCCAAAGGAGCAAAAGTGTTGAAGAAAAAGCCCAGAAGTGGAACTAGATTAATATCTAAATATTTAATCAAGTATATTATATTTCTGTTTGGAATTTTACCACAATGTTGAAACCAATATTTTACCAATATTGAAACTTCATCTTGTATAGGGATGGTCTTAAAATATCGAGAACAATCATTTTATTAAACCACCTCAAAGTATAGTTCCTTTAGCATTATGGTTGATAAATTACTTTTAATAAGATGTGAACAATAATTTGAGGGCTTATAATCAAAAGGCATGTGTAGCCTTTTTTAATTTCAATTCATTTTAAGTTATTTATTACAATTGTAAATATGTTTTATTTCTATCTGGATGTTCCATTTTTTCATTTATAGAAAGACAGGACTAATATATATGAAAGAATGCTATTAAATAACTCATAATTTTCACATATATTATCATTGATAGGAATTATAAATTAAAACCTGTCTGTGGAGTCATATGTCTTTGCAAAGACACACTAATTGTTTTGAAAGGAATTCTTATTTTGAACTTTTAGGCCTTGGGAAATAATGGCTCCTGTGAATCTATTATTTATTACTTTAGATGTTACATTATCTATGAAGTTCATGTATTAGGTCTTGCTTTGGTTATTTTAGATGTATTGGAAAATATATTTTAAGGATTTTTGTGTTGTAAGTATCATTATTTTAATAATATAATTTAATACTTGACATAATAATTTTAAGACTATTACATCTTAAAGGATCCACATTTTTAAAAGCATTTGAAGACCTAAACTTCTATTTGCTGAGATGAATAATAATTTCATATTTAGGGATAAGAAGAATAAAAGATGTATTTTATATCAATTGTTGCTTATCAGTATCATCTGAATCTTGAGACTAAAACTTTCTCTGTACGCCTAAGGTGACAATTTTGTTGCTTTCGGTCATGGTGCATCATACCATAATAAGATTTTCAATAAATGTTTGTGGCATAGAAACTATAAGTGTAATGTATTACTAACATGTGATGCTGTTCAAAAATCTAAGGCTACAAAATATATTGTTTATATTTTATTATAAAATTAATTTGCATTCTCCCCTTTTTTAACCTGAAGAAAAAAATGTCTTTTTTCTCTATAACCTACCATTTTAGAAATGTTATTCTGATTTCTTCCACTGTTAAGTTATTTCATATGCATTCTCATGCTTTACCAAAGGTCCAAACAAAAATTGTGAAATGACAATGGAAAGAGAAGTGACTTGAGATTCTGATTAATATGTCTCTAGTATTTTTCCTAGTGTAATGCTAATCTCTCGTCTCCATATCTCTGATTCTTCTCTCAATTATCACATTGGAGTGAGGTGCAGACAAGGTGATCAAAGAAGGGATTTTAAATAGGTCTAATTAAAGAAAAAGGAGGAAAGCTTTAAGAATGAGTTACTGTCTGACTATTTCTGAAATAATAGAACACATACTCCATTATCTAAGAAGAAAGAATTCATGTGATCCATACTGAGACTCTTTATGATCTTCAGTCCAGGCTGGTCCAAGGGGAATGTAAAAGTAAAGAAGTTGAATCTTCTCTCATCTTTTTGTTGTTATTGTTGTTTGGACTGAGGTCACTGATGGGGTAGAGCAGCGAACTGTGTGGTTAACATTAGTGAAGACAGCCTTTGAGCCAATGCTAAGTGTTATGTTCAAATGCTGCCAATATTTTTAAACTCTAACTCCAAAAGGAAAAAAAAAATTCAAAAAACGTGAACAATGAAATCCTTGTCTAGCTCCTTTTTTTTTTTTTTTACTTTTTCCTATTAACACGTAGAGTCACAAACCCGTGTTACCAAGTCAAACACACTCACACTTGTAGATACATGTTCCCAGCAGGGTTTCATTTGTGCTTAGCGCCGCGGTTTGGTGAAAAATCCTCTCATGTGTGTAGTTGTTTTCATTTTTGAGCTTGTCACAGCATGAAATCAGTGTCTCGCTGAGACCTTTTTTTTTTTTTAAGTACCCTGAGACTTAGAGGCCAAGTGATTTGAATGTCTGAATAAGGGGAAATACAGCTCAAGTGTGGTTTATTTCTATCCATTCCTATTATCAAAACTAGAAGAGTTACAGTAAAACAATGTGATGTGTAGTTCAGGATGTTAGGGAAACCCTGTTCTTTCTGTTTCCTTGTTTTTCTAGATCAGAGTGAATAATTTCTTCCTTTAAAAAATCTACAAATGCATGGTAAACCAAGTATAAGATATCAAAACAGCTATACCTTGAAAAAATAGTCTCGAAATTATAGCCCTCCTGCTTCCTCCATAGATCTAAAATATCTTAGCTAGGTCAGGTGGAATGTGAAAATGTTTTTAGGCATTGTCATTTATACAATTTCAATCCTGGTGTTTCCTTTCTTCTGTAAGTTTTCCATTCTACCAGAAACTGAGTCAGGATTTAATTTCTCTTGATGTTCGAAGCTGTCCGCTCAGTTCCCCAAAGAGAAAGATGAGACCATACCCTTAAATTTGTAATGTGTATATTAATATTTGCTGACTGGCATGCGACAGGAGCTTTGCTTAGAAAGTCAGAGCTCTATGTTGCTTTGGGTCAAATGTTGTTTTGACATTATGCTTACTTTACAGTAATCAGCATATTAAACTGAGGAGAGTTTGCTCATATATGCAAAATGCAGAGTATGAAAAGCATCAGTTTAGTAGCGCTATAGGGCCAATCAAGACTAAGGTTTGCTTGCTTTGTGGAGCAGCTGATAAAACAATTGGACTGTTTCCAAGATTCCTTGACTCCAGCTTTATCATTTGTTTTTCTCTGTCATGATTTTTTAAGGGGGAAAAAAAAAGACTTATTTCCATGAAACTCTGAGGTGGTAAATCTGTACTTTACATGAAAGAAAACCACTTTTTGCAAGTGAAATTCATATGGAAATACTTCAACAAGTTCAATTTGTGTAATTTGTTAAGACTTATTTATATAGAAGGAGCTAAAATAATTTCTATAGTTTTTTTTTTTTTTTTTTTTAATAAGGAAGAAAAGAGAGACTTTGTCACAGTCTTATGACCAAGATGTGGACAAATCAAGTGAATGGTTAACCACTTTAAACAGAATATTTTTCACACTCTGTGGGTGTTCTCAGTCCCTCAGTCATGTCTGACTCTTTGCGACCCCATGGACTGTAACCCTCCAGGCTCCTCTGTCCCTGGAATTTTGCAGGCAAGAATACTGGAGGAGGTTGCCATTTCCTATTCCAGGGGATCTTCCTGACATAGGGATTGAACCCACGTCTGTCTCTTCTGTCTCCTGTGTGGTTAGGCAGATTCTCTACCACTGCACCGCCTCAGATGCCCCTTTCATACTCTTACTTTCATAGTTTTGAAAATACTTCTTTGTATTAAACACAAATGCTCTTATATTATAATCAGGCAATTTATGCTTGAAAGACTTGAAACAATATCCTAGTTTTGTTATCTGAACTGTTTCCTTAATCTGTCCCTTTTTGTTTATACTGTAGCTTATTCCTTTTTGACTTTTAATGAATTTACATGTATTTGTTGGTGTCTACCTTGTCCTCAAAATCGAAGGAAATATTTTGAAGAACACAGATAAATTCTGAGGCGTTTACATCTAGCTTATTATATATAACAAAGATATATTAAATAAATAAATTATGCTATCCTGTCAGGATCTTTTGATTTTTACCAAAGAATTTTTTTCTCACAGTAAAAGGTAGCAATTATAAACTATGACACATAGTTCAGCTTTATACACTGACTGAAATTTTTGAGGAGACAGACAAATGGACCTACTTGATAGGTTATCAATACTTGTCTCGGAAGAGGATACAATCAGATAAACTAGAAAGAAATAATTAAAATACAAGGAGATAGAGATAGTGGAGAGGGACCTTGAAACACTTAATACTGTGTGTTGTTTTAAATCTGTTTGAGTTTCTAAATTTTTAGTGCCTCAGTCAATAAATATGCCTTAAATGTTGTTCTCCTGTATTATGAGGTATCAGTGCTAGTGATGTAATTTAAGAAGTTCAGGGCATATAGAAAATTCCATGTTCAGAAATTATGAACTATTTTAAGTTGGTGACAGCAGGGCATTAAACTGAATGCAGACCCCTTCAAGTACAGAGGTCTATGCAGCTGCACTGGTCACGTGTCCCAAAAGCCCGCCCTGAAAGCATGGGAGAGTGACAGGCTCCAAAGTAAGACCTGGTTTTCAATTCTTCAAATTATTATTCCTTGGCAAAATACTAGTACCTTCTTTAAGGGCTGCTGGGAAGATTGGTCAAATACTGAATTTACACTATTTAAGTAGACATGGGCATTTAGAGACCATTTGAAAAATGATAATTCTTGTTTCTGTTCTTATGTTAGCTTTATTGCACTGTAATTTTTCTCTTATTTACTGACCATAGGATCCTAAATTTCTCTTCTCTTCTACTCCTTTCCTCCACTTTTCTTTTCCATTATTTAAATCAGCTTCTCCCAACTCCTCCCTGCTTTGACTGAAAAACAAATACTGGTCTGGTGCCAGCCTTTATTTCCCATAGCAAGGGCGTACTCCATGCTGGCACTTGACTGTCCCAATCACATATCCATCCTGAGAACATTTTTTCATCAAATTCTCTTGACATCTGTGAAAGATCAGCTCAGGAATGTATAATTGCTAGTGACGCAGTCTGTGCAGAACAGAAAATATGGCTGTTCATAGTGGAAATTAGCCCAGTCACTGAAGTTTGGATATATCAGGGTGTGCCTTAAAATTAAGAGATATGGATGCATTGATAGTTTAGTATAGGAAATTTTAAAGTGTGAATAGATAATGACTTGACTCTCCATATAGCCTGCATAAAATTTTACTTCGGTAGTTTCAAAAGACACAATATACATTGTGCTAGAAATAGGAAAATGTTGAAGTCTGTTGGATAACAAATATCAGTGTACATAGAATACAAAATCTGAACAGGAAAAGTATGGCTTACTTTTCAAAAAATTGCAGAGTTACTAAATTTACATGTGTACATGTGTGCAATTCTTATGCTTCACCTGGAAATAGTATATATGTGAAAACTGAGATAACCAATACAAAATTAGCCTGTCTCTCTACTTATGTAACAATGTAAGGGAGATGAGATGTTCCCTACTCACTTCTTCCTAGGGAAACTTAGAAAGATCAAATCCATCTCTGTATAAGGTAAAACTCCACACATTACTGTTTTCAGGAATCACCTGGTATATATTACTTGTTTAAAGCGTTTTGAATAAAATTTATCTTTGATAAATAGCTTCATCTTTGGATTAAAATACATAAAACCTGCGCTGAAACTTGTTAGAATGTCAGACATTTCTGAACCTGAAAGTAAAACTGATTACAAATGTGATTTTATTTTAGGATTCAGAAAAATAAATCTTGAAGTCAGAGTCCCGTATAATTTAAAACCATCTGAACTGTTTGGTGATGTACCCTGATAATTAAATCACTTTATTAAATTAATAAACATAAACTGAATGTCTCATATACTCCCCTGCCACACAAGTTTTGAGCCCTTGTGGCAGTTCATCTCATTTTAGATAGTCCTTGCTATGGTCTGAATGCTCATGTCTCCTGAAAAAGTTGTGTGTTAAATCTGAATCCCCTATGTGATGTGATTTAAAGGTGGGCCTTTGGAAAGTAATCAAGTCATAAGGATAGAGCCTTCTTGAATGGGGTCAGTGCCCTTTTAAGTAGGGACATGAGAGAAATGACCTGTCTCTGTTGTCTGCAGTGTGAGGATATAAAACCAAGAGGGCTGTCTGTGAATCAGGAAGCGGGCCCTCAGTAGACTCTGGATATGCTTGTGCCTTGATCACCGATATCAGAGTTTCTAGAACTGTGAGAAATGAATATTGTTGAAGGCACCAAATCTGTGGGAATTTCTTGTACAACTCAAGCTAAGTTTAGGGTGCCATCTGTAAGATTTGTTCTTTCCTCAGTATTGCAATGAGGTCTTTTATTGCTGCCCCACCCCATCTAATACCCAAAGATATGTTAACATTATCCTGATAACAGTGTGTATTAAACCCACAGAGCTGTAGTATTTTACTATGTTCAATATTGCTCATTTCCTTCTCTATTACTTAAGTCCTTAATTATTGTCTAAATTTCTGAAATAGCATATGCACGCGCACACACACACACACACATACACATACACACATTCCACACACCAATTTTTCTCTGTGGTGATTTAATCCACTTTACAAAAAAAAAAAAAAAAAAAAAAAATTGTTAAAAATAAAAAACATACATTCTAGTCCTCTTCTGTTGTTATGACCATTTCTTTTCAAAGAATTTATGTTCTTTTTACTTTATAAGAAGAAACCTTGAATTTTCAACTCTAAACATTTTTTAGTGCTCAAGAAGTATTTGTCATTTTTTAGGAACTGGAAAATAGCTACAGATTTTTATACCAATATCTTATCTGAAATTTCTTTGAAAAACTCTAGGCTTGTATGTAATCATGACTGAAAATGTCTATGAGATTTGTGTGTATGAGACAAAATTGTTGAAATTTAAATGATTAATTAAATATCCTATGAATATAAAAATGTTTTGTATATAATTTTGATAGACTTTTTCATGTGTCAGCTTTTCTTGCTGTTCTTTAAAGATTTGATCTTTTGCTTTTAAAATGTTCACTTGATTCAGGGCAACATTTGAAATTTTAAGGATGTTGCTGTGCTGTGCTTAGTCGATCAGTCATGTCGGACACTTTGCGACCCCCTGGACTGTAGCCCGCCAGGCTCCACTGTATATGAGGATTCTCCAGGCAAGAATGCTGGAGTGCCTTCCTCCAGGGGAATCTTCCCAACCAGGCACTGAACCCATGTTTCCCACAATATAGGTAGATTCTTTACCATCTGAACAACCAGGGAAATTTTCATCAAATGTTACAAGGACCAAATAGTTATAGAGATCTGTGGAAAGAGATGATAGTCTTTCTTGCTCAACTTAATCTCAGATAGTTGGAAATTGACAGAACCAGTTTCCCTAAAGGAGAATGTTATTTTCCTTTGCATTCAGGAAGCAAACATGAGGATAAGCATGCAAAAATAATTGAGTGGCTGGGTGATTTGTTTGAGTGACTTCACCAAAATGGAGAAGGAAATGGAATATCACTCCAGTGTTCTTGCCTGGAGAATCCCAGGGACGGGGGAGCCTGGTGGGCTGCCGTCTGTGGGGTCACACAGAGTCAGACATGACTGAAGCGACTTAGCAGCAGCAGCAGCACAGTGTCAGATTTTATTTTTGGGCCTCCAAAATCACTTCAGTGGTGATTGCAGCCATGAAATTAAAAGATGTTTACTCCTTGGAAGGAAAGTTATGAGCAACCTAGATAGCATATTCAAAAGCAGAGACATTACTTTACCAACGAAGTTTCGTCTAGTCAAGGCTATGGTTTTTCCAGTGGTCATGTATGGATGTGAGAGCTGGACTGTGAAGAAAGCTGAGCGCCGAAGAATTGATGCTTTTGAACTGTGGTGTTGGAGAAGATTCTTGAGAGTCCCTTGGACTGCAAGGAGATCCAACCAGTCCATCGTGAAGGAGATCAGCCCTGAGATTTCTTTGGAAGGACTGATGCTGAGGCTGAAACTCCAATACTTTGGCTACCTCATGCGAAGAGTTTACTCATTGGAAAAGACCCTGCTGCTGGGAAGGATTGGGGACAGGAGGAGAAGGGGACGACAGAGGATGAGATGGCTGGATGGCATCACTGACTCGATGGACATGAGTCTCAGTGAGCTCCGGGAGTTGGTGATGGACAGGGAGGCCTGGCGTGCTGCAATTCATGGGGTCACAAAGAGTCGGACACGACTGAGCGACTGATCTGATCTGATCTGATCTGATGCCATAAGTGATCCTACTTTCAATATTCATATGCAGAAATTACAATGTAGTAGTCAGTTGACTACTAAAATAAACAAGCAGTGGAACAGGTGAACTCATGTTTTTTAGGAGTATAATTCAAAATATAAACACATACTAAAAAACTCTTTAAAAAGTCTTTTTAAAGCTCTTTAAAAATATTTTTCATGACACTCATATTTTTTCATGACACAATTCCTGGTATCCATTTTGCTTGCTGTACCAAAATGAAACTCTCCTTTTGAAAATGATTTTTTTTTAACCATTTGTCTCCTTCTTTTCTAACAAAAGATGTTGTGTAGCAAGATGATAATGGGGAATCAGGTGGGAAGATATGGGCCTTAGGATATTAGTATTTTCACGAGTGGAACTACTGCTTCCAGGATTAAATAATCCAAGTGCTTCCCAATTTTGTATTCATTACCAACAGTGCAAAGACATCTCCAATTTGGAAAGCATGTGCTAGACCTCTATTTGTTTAAAAATAGAAGAGCCAGTTTTATTATTTGCTTTATTCCTATTTCTAGATTATTGTTCTGATATGAGCTCTGTCTTTATCTGCACATATGTGTTTTGAAGACAGTATATGACTTTGTATCTGCACCTATTAAGAGGAGATGGCCAAGAACTTAGAAATACTAAGCTATCCTTTGATACATAATTCAAAGTAAAAACAGTATCAGTAGTATAAGATAGGTTAGCAAAGTGCTAACTTTTTCCCTGAAAATAACTTATTTATATTTTTTTAATATATCAAACATCTTTTCTAGATTTTGTGAGATAGGAAAAAAAGCACAAACTAAAAGTTTGGTGAACTTGCAGTTTTCTAGATGACTGTTGGCCTGTCTGATGGCTAGTCCAGTACTAGTAAATGAAATATGCGTTTAACTCAGTATGTGTGAGGAAGGGGACTTTTGTTTGATATATCTAGTAGATGGGAAAATAAAGCCTTCAGGGTCATTAATTAATTACCAAATGTCACACAGATATTGCTAGAAATAGGCTTAAAATTCAGGTCTCTCAATTGTTCAGTTTCTTATCACACTCACTTCTTGCTACCCCGGTGTTTCACTGTTGGCTAAAAGGACTAGATTGTTTACATCTTTTCTAGGGCTAAAACCTGGGAGAAATGTAGATCAGGTGGGATTTGAAGAATGTGTTTCTCCAGGCAGAGTCTCTCACTCTTCAGCTCGGGCGAGTCCTCACACTTTTCAGTCCCGCCCTTCCGCTCCGTGAGCTATCAGAGCTCTCTTGCTTCAGATCATCATACTATCATGCAGGTGGCAGTTTGGGTTTTATATACTATCACACTCAGGGAAGCAGCCATTTGCAGTGACAGGCAGTCTGATTTAGGTGAAATAAAGACTTGAGTGGAATTTCTGTTGTCTTAAGTAGTAGTTTTTTGAAAGGAAGATCACTTTCTTGTCAATTAGTCAAATTCAAAGCATATAAAAACCTGCTTATTTTGTTTGTAAGACAGTTCTTTTTCTTTCTCCCTTCTTCCCTCCCTCCCTCCCTCCTTTCCTTCCTTCCTTCTTAGGGGCATGTTTCTGGAAATGAAAACCTGAATCACAACACTGCATTTTTGATTAGCACTGTTAGCAGCTCCATCTTACTTTCATATAAACCTCTCTTGGTAGGACTTCAACTCTGTTATCATGAGATACTAATCTATCTTGACACTAGATTGTGATTTCCTCAAGGGTTTAATAACCTTTACCTTGTCTAAGAGGCCCAGGGACCTGTTTAAATAACCCTATTCATTTGTATAATGATGCAAGATTTACCTATCAATAAATGAACCTCCTTTAATAAAATGTAGACCAGATGGTAAGCTTACAACTCACCTACAGCTTAGTTTACATTTTCTTTAAAAAGTTTTTAAAAATTATTTCTAAAGAGAAACTGCTTAAAATTATTTTCCACTGTCACAAATTCAATTATATGAAATGAGAACAAGTCAAACTTCACATTGAGAAGTATTTTTTGATATTTTGTTAGTTGTGCTTATATAGTACTGCCAATTACATTTATTAGTACTAAATATTAAACAGCTGGCAGAATTCCAATGTATATAAATAAGACATTTGAAACCTGGACAAGTGCCATTTTGAATACAGCCAGCTGGTGCTTTTTACAGTTTCATTCAGCCTGGCAGTACTGACTCCACAGTACGCTCAGTGTTAGGTGAATGACAATAGAAAAACATGTTGTGAATAGGGAATTCTCTAGGAAATTCCACTGTGTAGAAATATAGCATTTCAAAGACTTATTAAACCAAGAAAATTATACTTTATGCACCTGTTTGTTGAATTTTTGCCTTTTTTTGTTACCTGAGCTATGTTTTAAATCTTTAATTTTCTATGTACCCATTTTGTAGAGCTCTGAGTAATACCATGCAAAATGACAACTGCTTTGCTTATAATACTAGATTTTTTCCAGATTTATATTAATCATGAAAGTGTATTGAACTTAACAATAGTGTACAGTTTAGATTCTCACTTCATATGTTGAATTTACTCTTGTGGTAATACAGACTTTAATTTTTATTTTCACTAATATTTTCATCTGAATGCCCTTTGTTGAGTTACTATATAGTCTTTTATTATGTTATTACATCAAATCAATGTTTTAATATATAAATATGTAGTAGATTTACACTGAATAAGAGACACAGATAAATGTTGGCAAAATTACTTGAACATTTTAAATTAAAGTAATATTAATTAAATAAAATTATGAGTTTAGACTTATAATATTAGTATAAGTCTAAAAATATTTCCTTTGTTGTGCAGAAGCTTTTAATTTTAATTAGATCCATTTGTTTATTTTTGCTTTTATTTCCAATATTCTGGGAGGTGGGTCATAGAGGATCCTGCTGTGATGTATGTCGGACAGTGTTTTGATATGTTCTCCTCTAAGAGTTTTATAGTTTCTGGTCTTATGTTTAGATCTTTAATCCATTTTGAGTTTAGTTTTGTGTGTGGTGTTAGAAAGTGTTCTAGTTTCATTCTTTTACAAGTGGTTGACCAGTTTTCCCAGCACCACCAGTTAAAGAGATTGTCTTTAATCCATTGTATATTCTTGCCTCCTTTGTCAAAGATAAGGTGTCCATAGGTGCGTGGGTTTATCTTTGGGCTTTTTATTTTGTTCCATTGATCTATATTTCTGTTTTTGTGCCAGTACCATACTGTCTTGATGACTGTGGCTTTGTAGTAGAGCCTGAAGTCAGGCAGGTTGATTCCTCCAGTTCCATTCTTCTTTCTCAAGATTGCTTTGGTTATTCGAGGTTTTTTGTATTTCCATACAAATTGTGAAATTATTTGTTCTAGCTCTGTGAAAAATACCGTTGGTAGCTTGAAAGGGGTTGCATTGAATCTATAGATTGCTTAAAAGCTTCTGCACAACAAAAGAAACTATAAGCAAGGTGAAAAGACAGTCTTCAGAATAGGAGAAAATAATAGCAAATGAAGCAACTGACAATCAACTAATCTCAAAAATATACAAGCAACTCCGGCAGCTCAATTCCAGAAAAATAAATGACCCAATCAAAAAATGGGCCAAAGAACTAAATAGACATTTCTCCAAAGAAGACATACAGATGGCTAACAAACACATGAAAAGATGCTCAACATCACTCATTATCAGAAAAATGCAAATCAAAACCACAATTAGGTACCATTTCACGCCAGTCAGAATGGCTGCGATCCAAAAGTCTACAAGCAATAATTGCTGGAGAGGATGTGGAGAAAAGGGAATCCTATTACACTGTTGGTGGGAATTCAAACTAGTACAGCCACTATGGAGAAGAGTGTGGAGATTCCTTAAAAAATTGGAAATAGAACTGCCATACGACCCAGCAATCCCACTACTGAGCATACACACTGAGGAAACCAGAAGTGAAAGAGACACGTGTACCCCACTGTTCATCTCAGCACTGTTTATAATAGCCAGGACACGGAAGCAACCTAGATGTCCATCAGCAGATGAATGGATAAGAAAGCAGTGGTACATATACACAATGGAGTATTACTCTGCCATTAAAAAGAATACATTTGAATCAGTTCTAATGAGGTGGATGAAACTGGAGCCTATTATACAGAGTGAAGCAAGCCAGAAAGAAAAACACCAAAACAGTATACTAATGCATATATATGGAATATAGAAAGATGGTAACGATAACCTTATATGTGAGAGAGCAAAAGAGACACATATGTATAGAACAGTCTTTTGGACTCTATGGGAAGAGGTGGAGGATGATTTGGGAGAATAACATTAAAATATGTATAATATCATATAAGAAATGAATCGCCAGATGAAATGAATCTCCAGTCCAGGTTCAATGCAGGATACAGAAAGCTTGGGACTGATACACTGGGATGACCCAGAGGGATGGTATGAGGAGGGAGGTGGGAGGGGGGTTCAGGATGGGGAACACATGTACACCCGTGCTGGATGCATGTTGATGTATGGCAAATCCAATACAATATTGTAAAATAATAATAATAATAATTTTTTTAAAAAAAGTCTATCAAGATTAAAAAAAGAATTTCCAGTTTATATAATAAAAAAAAATACAGAAAGAAACCTGGAAGAGGAAAAATAAAATATTTCCTTGTTTTGATGGACTGTGTATATTCTTAGAATTAATTGATAAATATTGTAGAAGGTGTTGATTGGTATATATTGTGTGTGTGTATTTGTATGTATATGAAAAGCCTAAATTAAGCAGCAGCCTTGTCACTATAGGCACTCATCTGAAATAATTGGCCATGACATAGCTCTGTGGCATCACTTAAAGGGTTGGGTTGAAGAATCTTTTGTCTTGTTAGAACATAAATATACTACATATTAATAAACATGAAAGTCCTTAGTACCTCAGTCTGTTTTCTTTGACAAGCTTAAATATACTTTAAATTATGTAAGAAGTACATCCTAAGTAAAAATACATAGTCTGAAGAAATACAAAATTTTAATGGGCAATATAAACAACTTACTTTATTCTAATAATATAAATGAAAATGATCTGATGTGTGACATTTTGTTTTCAGTTGCTTTGTGACTTAATTAACTATATTATAAGAAGAAAGTGATTCACTCCTTTTCATAGTTACCCCTTTAGTACTGACATATAATATTTCCTCTATAAAATGTTGTTGGATAAACAAATAGATGAAGCACATCCAGATTGGGATAAGTCAGCTAACATCACATTTTATAATAGTCTCATTGATGACATGAAAGTGAAAGTCACTCAGTCGTATGGACTCTTTGCAACCCCATGGACTATATAGGCCAGAATACTGTACTGGGTAGCCTTTCCCTTCTCCAGGGGATCTTCCCAACACAGGGATCGAACCCAGGTATCCTGCATTGCAGGCTGATTCTTTACCAGCTGAGCCACAAGGGAAGCCCAAGAATACTAGAGTGGGTTCATTTCAGTTCAGTTCAGTTTCTCAGTTGTGTCCGACGTATATAGTTCCAGAAAAACAGTTTATTGTGATCCCCACAGTCAAAGGCTTTCACATAGTCAACAAAGCAGAAATAGATGTTCTTCTGGAACTCTTGCTTTTTCGATCATCCAGTGGATGTTGGCAATTTGATATCTGGTTCCTCTGCCTTTTCTAAAACCAGCTTGAACATCAGGAAGTTCACGGTTCACGTATTGCTGAAGCCTGGCTTGGAGAATTTTGAGCATTACTTTACTAGCATGTGAGATGAGTGCAATTGTGCAGTAGTTTGAGCATTCTTTGGCATTGCCTTTCTTTGGGACTGGAATGAAAACTGACCTTTTCAAGTCCTGTGGCCACTGCTGAGTTTTCCAAATTTGCTGGCATATTGAGTCCAGCACCTTCACAGCATCATCTTTCAGGATTTGGGATAGTTCAACTGGAATTCCATCACCTCCACTAGCTTTGTTCGTAGTAATGCTTTCTAAGGCCCACTTGACTTCACCTTCTAGGATGTCTGGTTCTAGGTGAGTGATCACATCACTGTGATTATCTGGGTCGTGAAGCTCTTTTTTTGTATAGTTCTTCTATGTATTCTTACCACCTCTTCTTAATATCTTGTTTCTGTTAGGTCCATACCATTTCTGTCCTTTATCAAGCCTATCATTGCATGAGATGTTCCCTTGGCATCTCTAATTTTCTTGAAGAGATCTCTAGTCTTTCCCATTCTGTTGTTTTCCTCTATTTCTTTGCATTGATCGCTGAGGAAGGCTTTCTTATCTCTCCTTGCTATTCTTTGGAACTCTGCATTCAGATGCTTATATCTTTCCTTTTCTCCTCTGCTCTTCGCTTCTCTAGTTTTCACAGTTATCTGTAAGGCCTCCTCAGACAGCCATTTTGCTTTTTTGCATTTCTTTTCCACCAGGTTGGTCTTGATCATGGTCTCCTGTACAAAGTCACAAACCTCCATACATAGTTCATCAGGCACTCTGTCAATCAGATCTAGTCCCTTAAATCTATTTCTCACTCCGCTGTATAATCATAAGGGATTTGATTTAGGTCATACCTGAATGGTCTAGTGGTTTTCCCTACTTTCTTCAATTTAAGTCTGAATTTGGCAATAAGTAGTTCATGATCTGAGACACAGTCAGCTCCCGGTCTTGTTTTTGCTGGTTGTATAGAGCTTCTTCATCTTTGGCTGCAAAGAATATAATCAGTTTGATTTTGGTATTAACCATATGGTGACGTCCATGTGTAGAGCATTCTCTTGTGTTGTTGGAAGCTGGTGTTTGTTATGACCAGTGCATTCTCTTGGCAAAACTCTATTAGCCTTTGCCCTGCTTCATTCTGTACTCCAAGGCCAAATTTGCCTGTTACTCCAAGTGTTTCTTGACGTCCTACTTTGTCATTCCAGTCCCCTATAATGAAAAGGACATCTTTTTTGGGTGTTAGTTATAAAAGATCTTGTAGGTCTTCATAGAAACGTTCAACTTCAGCTTCTTCAGCATTACTGGTTGGGGCATAGACTTGGATTACCATGATATTGAATGGTTTGCCTTGGAAACGAACAGAGATCATTCTGTCGTTTTTGAAATTGCATCCAAGTACTGCATTTTAAACTATTTTGTTGACCATGATGGCTACTCCATTTCTTCTAAGGGATTCTTGCCCACAGTAGTAGACATAATGGTCATCTGAGTTAAATTCACCCATTCCAGTCCATTTTAGTTTGCTGATTCCTAGAATGTCAACGTTCCGTCTTGCCATCTCCTGTTTGACCACTTCTAATTTGCCTGGATTCGTGGATTTGATATTTCAAGTTCCTGTGCAATATTGCTCTTTACAGCATCGGACCTTGCTTTATCACCCATCACATCCACAACTGTGTATTGTTTTTGCTTAGAATGGATAGACTATCCATTCTCTAGCGGATCTTCCTGACCCAACAGTTGAACTGGGGTCTTTCGCATTGCAGGTGGATTCTTTACCAACTGAGCTATGAGGGAAGCCCCTCACCAATGACATGCATGCTAGTAAATGTAGTGGTTCAATCCTCAAACCTCAACTTTCTCGTCTAGCAGGAACATTTGACAAAACGTTTCATTAATTGTCTTCTTCTAGAAACTTTTTATTCATTTGGTATCGGAGCATAATTTTAGTAGTTTTTTGCTTTATTAATCACTTTTCTTTGACTCTTTTGTTTGATTCTCCCACTATTCCTGCTTTCTAATAAATTAAGAACTCCAGAATTCACTCTTCAAATCTTAGCTCTCCACAGTTATTTCCTTATCAATCTCACCATCTGTATATCACTACATCACATCTCTGTCTCCCTTGTGCTTCCAAATTCCAGACTCACAAGGACACAGGCTTATTGCTATCTTGGCTTGGATGTCTAACGTGCATTTATAACTAATATATCAAAGTGCCTTCATATTCCTCCCTCAGACCTGCTCCTTCTACAGTTATTCTTCTTGTCTTGGCAAATAGTTTCCTTCCTCATATCACTCAGATCTCTGCCCATAACAGTTTGTCAGCATAGTGATTCTTGACCACTGTATCCCTTTACCATCTTTGATTTTTCATTATCTGCTCTCTTTCTTCCCCTAGAAAATAAGCTTCATGGAACATGGCCTTTGCCGTTCATTTTTTCCCCTACTGGCTCTATACCCAGTACTGAATAGTGTCTGGGCCCTCAAAAATAGGCCCTCAATAAATACTTTTGAATTGATTTAATGTAAGACTGTAATAAGTGTTTCCTTCACGTTCCACTTAAACCAGATGCTTGTGCCTGGAGTGTAGTAGTTAAGTGGGTTCCTGTCCGCTTAGAAAATGTTTATAAAAATATTTGAAAGGAATAAATTTGAGCCTTTCTCAAGAACATAAAGAGAATTAAACAAAAATAATTGCTTCTACATTATGAAATAAGAAGTATACCATAGACCATAATGGATGTAATGTAGAATTGCTATCAATGTCTGAACTTTAATTGCATTAGTATTAATACTCAATCTTCCATTCCAAGTATAGTATTGAAAATTATGTAAGTATGTGTGCTGAGTTATGTCCGACTCTTTGTGATGCCATGGACTCTTGCCTGCCAGGTTCTCCTGTCCATGGATTTCCCAGTAAGAATAATGGAGTGGGTGGGTTGACATTTCCTACTCTAAGAGATCTTCCCAACCCAGGTATCAAGCCTGCATCTCCTGCATTGGCAGGTGGATTCTTTACCATGGAACCAGTGAAAGCTATACTAAGAAACATCTATATTCTGAATAGCACATCTTTTCTTGAAAAGTCCTGATTTTCAGAGATATTTCTTTTAGTATTCATTGTTGCAAATCAAGCTGCCAGATACAATTGCTTTTATTCCAGAAGAAGAACTTTTGCTTTAATTTGCAATATTTTTTCCACATCAGCTGCTCTGTTTAAAAAAATCACTGTAATTACTCTATTTTTAACAATAGAATTAGAAAGAAGACATTAATTTTGTTCAATATGTTCTACAATTTATTATTAATATATGTCTTCTTTGTGCAATAGCCCAGTTATTTTCTACCCAGATATAATAATGGAAAACTAATTTTAAACTCAGCTCCTTTTATTTGGAAGCATAATTTCAACATTAGGTCTTAGCTGAAAACAGGTCTCTCATTGTGCAGAAACTTGGACTCTAAGATACTTCCTGTGCAACACCATTAAACATCCTCCATCTGTAGCTATTTGAGGTTTTGCTGTTAACTGTTTCATGACTACTTAACCTAAAGGCTATCTATGCTTCTTTGATATAGTTTATTTATCTTATTGAAATCAGGTCACAATTTTCTTTACTTATGTTTTTAACCCTTGCTAGAAAATGCTGACAAAGGATACTTAATTTTTCTAGGATAGTTCAATTATAATAAAAGGTCTTATATTGTTTCCATTATTCTCTTTGAAATTCTGTTTGCCAAGCATATCTATGAAAACATTTGAACCAGGAGTTTCAGAGAACAATATAATAAACCAACCCATTAACTAAACAGCAAAAACATAACTTTTATTTGAGTATTAAAGTCTAAAGCTTTGCATAAATGTTATTACATAGTATATCCTTTGCTTTCAACAACTGTTGTTCAGTTGCAAAGTCGTGCCTGACTCTATTGTGACCCCATGGACTATAGAAAGGCATGCTCCTCTGTCCTCTGCTGTCTCCTGGAGTTTGCTCATATTTGTGTCTGTTGAATTGGTGATGCTATCTAACCATCTTATCCTCTGCTGCCCCATTCTCCTTTTGTCTTCAGTCTTTCCCAGCATCAGGGTCTTTTCCAGTGAGTTGTCTCTTCGCATCAGGTGGTCAAAGTATTGGAGCTTCAGCAACAGTCCTTCCAATGAATATTTAGGGTTGATTTCCTTCATGATCAACTGGTTTGGATTCCTTGCTTCCCAAGGGAATCTCAAGAGTATTCTCCAGCACCACAATTCAAGTATCAGTTCTTTGGCACTTAGCCTTTATGGTCCAAGGCCTCGAATCTGTGCATGACTACTGGAAAAGCCATAGCTTTGACTACACAGAACTTTGTCAGCAAAGTAATGATTCTGATTTTTAATACACTGTCTAGGTTTGTCATAGCTTTCCTTCCTTGCTAGGGCTGCCATGTTGTGCAAAATTTATTGCGGTTTTGCTTTGTTGAACTTTGCTGTTTGATATTCAAATATATTCTTAAATAAAAGTGATTATCTTATACATCATTGTAACACACAGTTCTTGCTTCATGTTCTTTTTGCTAATGACTTATTGCTTGCTGTTTATTTTATATTTATTTTACACTATTAAAATGATGTTAGACAAAAAGCAAATTCTAGAGAGTTGGACTGTGAAGAAGGCTGAGCGCTGAAGAATTGATGCTTTTGAACTGTGGTGTTGGAGAAGACTCTTAAGAGTCCCTTGGACTGCAAGGAGATCCAACCAGTCCATTCTGAAGGCGATCAGCCCTGGGATTTCTTTGGAAGGAATGATGCTGAAGCTGAAACTCCAGTATTTTGGCCACCTCATGCAAAGAGTTGACTCACTGGAAAAGACTGATGCTGGGAGGGATAGAGGGCAAGAGGAGAAGGGGATGACAGAGCATGAGATGGCTGGATGGCATTACTGACTCGATGGATGTGAGTCTGGGTGACCTCCGGGAGTTGGTGATGGACAGGGAGGCCTGGCATGCTGAAATTCATGGAGTCGCAAAGAGTTGGACACGACTGAACGACTGATCTGCTCTGATCTGATCTAAATGATTTTCTTATTTGAGTTCAGAATAGATCATAAAGCATTGGAGACAACTCGCAGTATCAACAATACATTTGGCCCAGAAACTGCTAACAAACACACAGTCCAATGGTGCTTCAAGAAGTTTCGCAAAGAAGATGAGAGTGTTGAAGATTAGTAGCACAGGGGCCAGCCATTGGAAGTTGACAGTGGTCCACTGAGAGGATCATTGAACTTGATCCTCTTACAACTATGAGAAGTTGCTGAAGAACTCAACATCAACCATTCCACAGTTGTTGGGCAACTGAAGTAAATTGGAAAGGTGAAAAAGCTCAATAAGTGGGTGTCTCATACAGTGACCACAAATGAAAAAATTCATTTTGAAGTGTCATCTTTTCTTATTCTATGTAACAACAACAAATCATTTGTTGATCAGATTATGACATGTGATGAAAAGTGGATTTTATATGACCACCAGCAATGGCCAGCTCAGTGGTTAGAGCAAGAAGAAGCTCCAAATCACTTCCCAAAGCCTAACGTACACCAAAAATGTTATGGTCACTGTTTGGTGCTCTGATCCACTGCAGCTTTCTGAATCCTGGCAAAACCATTACATCTGGGAAGTATGCTCTGCAAATTGATGAGATGTACCGAAAACTGCAACACCCTGCAGCTGTTATTGGTGAACAGAAAAGGTCCAATTCTTCTCCATGACAACACCTGAACACACATTGCACAACACACTTCAAAAGTTGAACAAATTGGGCTTTGGTGTTTAGCCTCATCCACCTTATTCACAGACCTCTCACCAACCAACGATCACTTCTTCAAGCATCTTGACAATTAACTGTGAGGAAGATGCTTCCATAGTCAGTGGGAGACAGAAAATGCTTTCCAAGAGTTCACTGAGTCCTGAGTCATGGATTTTTATGCTACAGGAATAAACAAACATTTCTCATTTGGCAAAAATGTGTTGATTGCTATTGTTCCTATTTGATTAATAAAGATGTTTTTGAGCTTAATATATATAATGATTTAAAATTCACAGCCTGAAAGCATAATTACTTTTCAGTAACCTAATATCACAGACTGTCTGGCTTAAGCAACAAAAATGCATTTTCTTACAGGCTATAAGTCTAAGATAAAAGTGTCAGAAGGGTTCATTCTTTCGAGGACCATGAGGGAAGAATCTGTTTCAGGCTTTTCTCCCTAGCTTAAACATGGCTCTCTTTTTCCTGTGTCTTCACATAGCTTGATATCTATACCTGTCTATGTCCAAATATCCTATTCTTATAAGACCTTCCTGGTCATGTTGGATTAGCATTTTACAACCTCATTTAATTGAATTGTCTCTTTAAAGACTTTATCTCTGAATATGGTTACATACACAGAAGAACTGTACAAAAAAGAGCTTCAAGACCTAGATAATCATGATGATGTGATCACTGACCTAGAGCCAGACATCTTGGAATGTGAAGTCAAATGGGCCTTAGAAAGCATCACTACGAACAAAGCTAGTGGAGGTGATGGAATTCCAGTGGAGCTATTTCAAGTCCTGAAAGATGATGCTGTGAAAGTGCTGCACTCAATATGCCAGCAAATTTGGAAAACTCAGCAGTGGCCGCAAGATTGGAAAAGGTCAGTTTTCATCCCAATCCCAAAGAAAGGCAATGCCAAGGAGTGCTCAAACTACCGAACAATTGCACTCATCTCACACGCTAGTAAAGTAATGCTCAAAATTCTCCAAGCCAGGCTTCAGCAATATGTGAACCGTGAACTTCCTGATGTTCAAGCTGGTTTTAGAAAAGGCAGAGGAACCAGAGATCAAATTGCCAACATCCGCTGGATCATGGAAAAAGCAAGAGAGTTCCAGAAAAACATCTATTTCTGCTTTATTGACTATGCCAAAGCCTTTGACTGTGTGGATCACAATAAACTATGGAAAATTCTCAAAGAGATGGGAATACCAGACCACCTGATCTGCCTCTTGAGAAATTTGTATGCAGGTCAGGAAGCAACAGTTAGAACTGGACATGGAACAACAGACTGGTTCCAAATAGGAAAAGGAGTACGTCAAGGCTGCATATTGTCACCATGTTTATTTAACTTATATGCAGAGTACATCATGAGAAATGCTGGACTGGAAGAAACAGAAGTTGGAATCAAGATTGCCGGGAGAAATATCAATAACCTCAGATATGCAGATGATACCACTCTTATGGCAGAAAGTGAAGAGGGGCTAAAAAGCCTCTTGATGAAAGTGAAAGTGGAGAGTGAAAAGGTTGGCTTAAAGCTCAACATTCAGAAAACGAAGATCATGGCATCTGGTCCCATCACTGCATGGGAAATAGATGGGGAAACAGTGGAAACATTGTCAGACTTTGTTTTTCTGGGCTCCAAAATCACTGCAGATGGTGACTGCAGCCATGAAATTAGGAGACGCTTGCTCCTTGGAAGGAAAGTTATGACCAACCTAGATAGCATGTTCAAAAGCAGAGACATTACTTTACCAACAAAGGTTCGCCTAGTCAAGGCTATGGTCTTTCCTGTGGTCATGTATGGATGTGAGAGCTGGACTGTGAAGAAGGCTGAGCGCCGAAGAATTGATGCTTTTGAACTGTGGTGTTGGAGAAGACTCTTGAGAGTCCCTTGGACTGCAAGACGATCCAACCAGTCCATTTTGAAGGAGATCAATCCTGGAATTTCTTTAGAAGGAATGATGCTAAAGCTGAAACTCCAGTATTTTGGCCACCTCATGCGAAGAGTTGACTCATTGGAGAAGACTCTGATGCTGGGAGGGATTGAGGGCAGGAGGAGAAGGGGACGACAGAGGATGAGATGGCTGGATGGCATCACTGACTCGATGGATGCGAGTCTGAGTGACCTCCGGGAGCTGGTGATGGACAGGGAGGCCTGGCGTGCTGCAGTTCATGGGGTCGCAAAGAGTCGGACACGACTGAGCGACTGATCTGATCTGATCTGATCTGATGGTTACATATTGAGGTACTGGAGGTTAGGACTTCAACATATGAATTTGTGCGTGCACAATTCAACCCATAACACATGGTTACAGGCTTAGCTGTTTCATTTTGGTTATTTTATTAGAAACATAAAATATAATGTTTCTCCTTCATTGGTTGAGCAAATATGACCCTAGTTAGATATGGTGACAGATTAGGAGATAACAGTATTTAAGAAAAATTAAAGTGGAATTTCTTCAGACCATTAATATACTCTCTAGCTTACGATGATTCTCTTGAGACTTCACCATGCCCAACCAGCTTCATGCTTTATATGATCTTCCCCAGCAAGTATATACATTTTCAAGCACTCTGCTGGATTCTCTAGCTACACAAAGAATTTGTATTCTTAGAGATCACATAAATTTACCTTCAGGGAAAATATAACCTCTTTGGAGAAAAATACTTTTGCAAATCAGTGCAGTAAGAAGTAATATATGCAAAGGTGGAATAATTTAGGAAGTGATAGAAATGTACAATTGAGGAGCCAGTGACTCAGGTTAGCTGTAAGGGAATAAATCTCAACAGACAAGGTGCCATATGAATTGGGACTTAACAATCAAAGAGTAGCTCAGTGTGAAGGCACTGGGAAGCAGCAGAGCAGGGAAAGGAGGAATTTTAATTTTTATGTGATTAGAAGAATGATATATAAGTGCCTTTGGAATTAACTCCTCTGAATAAAAATAATAATGCTAAACACTAAAAAGAAAAGTAAAACAAGCAGAGCCAAATCAATGTAGAAAAATGATTAAGAGTACTGCCTATGACTAGAGTGCCTAAATTCAAATCTCTCCATCACTTCCTAGTGTGTTGACAGGATCATATTTAATATTTAGGTAGCTTAGAGTCCTTCGGTTCAGTTCAGATCAGTCGCTCAGTCGTGTCCGACACTTAGCGACCCCATGAATCACAGCACGCCAGGCCTCCCTGTCCATCATCAACTACCGGAGTTCACTCAGACTCACGTCCATCGAGTCAGTGATGCTATCTAGACATCTCATCCTCTGTCGTCCCCTTCTCCTCCTGCCCCCAATCCCTCCCAGCATCAGAGTCTTTTTCAATGAGTCAACTCTTCACATGAGGTGGCCAAAGTACTGGAGTTTCAGCTTTAGCATCATTCCTTCCAAAGAAATCCCAGGGCTGACCTCCTTCAGAATGGACTGGTTGGATCTCCTTGCAGTCCAAGGGACTCTCAAGAGTCTTCTCCAACACCACAGTTCAAAAGCATCAATTCTTCAGTGCTCAGCCTTCTTCACAGTCCAGCTCTTACATCCCTACATGACACAGGAAAATCCATAGCCTTGACTAGATGGACCTTTGTTGACAAAGTAATGTCTCTGCTTAGCATCCTTATCTATTGTATAACATAAACAGTCATTTACCCTATAGGTTAATGATGAGGATTATGTTTGAATATACATATCAAAACTTGGAAAATTATCTGCTCAATTGAAAACTGTCAGTGCATAATTGTGTTGGGGACTAGGCAAGCCTACGGAGAAGGCAATGGCACCCCACTCCAGTACTCTTGCCTGGAAAATCCCATGGGTGGAGGAGCCTGGTAGGCTGTAGTCCATGTGGTCCCTGATGGTCGGACACAACTGAGTGACTTCACTTTCACTTTTCACTTTCATGCACTGGAGAAGGAAATGGCAACCCACTTCAGTGTTCTTGCCTGGAGAATCCCAGAGATGGGGGAGCCTGGTGAGCTGCTGTCTATGGGGTTGCACAGAGTTGAACATAACTGAAGTGACAGCAGCAGCAGCAACAGGCAAGCCTAATAAAAGAAGACCGAAATCCAAGGGGAGAATTCTAGGCACATTGGTCTAGAAAGCACATTATGCAATATAGTGTTCATTAACTTAGGTTGAGCCATCTATAATATTATTGGTAGATTGCTGATACTGAAAATAGTATACTCTAGACTTTTCTCGGATCCAGATTTATAGGAATAAAGGGTTACTTGTCTTCAAAATAACAAGGCTGAAATTTTAAAGCAGTAAATTATAATGAATAAAATAAATGTAAAACATTCTATATATAAAATCACAACCAAATATGTTTTTTGTGTATATACACATATCATATATAGTGTTAAGTGGTATACATTACATATAATATATATATAATAAAATAGAAATAAATGCTAAATGGCATTTATAACAACCAAATAGTTGTAGATTTAGGAATTATTTCTCAGCTAATCAGAGTATAAATTTGACTAGGACATCTTATCAGAATATTTTCTTTCCAGTGTACTTGTAGTGTTCTGTAGTTAATTAATATTATAGTGAATTTTCTTCAATATAGTACTACAATCCTCCTTAATCCCCCAGTTGGAGAAGGCAATGGCACTCCACTCCAGTACTCTTGCCTGGAAAATCCCACGGACGGAGGAGCATGGTAGGCTGCAGTCCATGGGGTCGCGAAGAGTCAGACAGGACTGAGCGGCTTCTCTTTCACTTTTCACTTTCATGCATTGGAGAAGGAAATGGCAGCCCACTCCAGTGTTCTTGCCTGGAGAATCCCAGGGACGGGGGAGCCTGGTGGGCTGTCATCTCTGGGGTCGCACAGAGTCAGACACAACTGAAGCAACTTAGCAGCAGCAGCAGCAGCAATCCCCCAGAAACTACATGGGTTCCATATTTTAAATAGGATCATAATATAGTACACAAACTAGTATATGTTATCAGTTTGGGTGCCATATAGCTGTAGATACTGAAAAATTCTGAAGGCATGTAATATTAGGGAAATAATTCTAGGAAACATCCAGCTGCTAAACCAGTTCAAACTGCTGTGAAATATACCAGCATTAGCCACATTTGATCAGGAAAGCAGAAACTGATGATCAGTTTCTGTAAAATTAGAAGCAGAATTTAGAAAGTTATTTTCTACTAATTGTGTGTTGGCACATATGTTGCTGCTGCTGCTCCTAAGTGGCATCAGTCGTGTCCGACTCTGTGTGACCCCATAGATGGCAGCCTACCAGGCTCCCCCGTCCCTGAGATTCTCTAGGCAAGAACACTGGAGTGGGTTGCCATTTCCTTCTCCATGGCACATATGTTATTTATACCTAAATGTTGAATTTATCATTGAATAATCTCTACAATATTTTGTAGACAGTTGAACTAAAATTTATTTGTATAGTGAATAGAGATATAATAACAACGTTGTAGTTTATATTATTATAATATTTGAAACCACAAAATAATATATATTGTTCAATGCCTTCTCTTTATGTGGAGCATTTATAAGATAATTTGAGATACCATAAATAAACAAACAGTCAAACTGTGAGCAAAGAAAACAAGAACTCTGTAACTTACGTCGTTGGCTATTATTTTGGGTATAATTCTTCTAAAGTTCAAATTGCTTTCAATATAATAACTGTTTTTTCAGTTGATAGTGGCCTTGGCATTACTGTGGTAACAATTGTTGTAACTTGATAATTTATTGTGCACAATTTAATTTGTTATTAGAAAAATATTCTCGATATCATTTTATATTAGGTCAGTTGCTTTTTCTTTGTAATATTTTTTATACAAAATGCTGTTCTGAATACATACTACTTAGCTTGATAGGTTTATTCCCGTGTATTTACTTGCTATCTAAATATTAGCTAAATAATATTGAACCATTTTTCCAAGGTCAAAAAGTTTAAGTTTTAATTCACCCCTAAAGTTTTATGGTTAAAAATTTGTGTGTTAACACTTATTTCTAAATCTGGACATGAATATTTAAGATCCCAACTTATTTCATTGTTTTTGATTATAATCACATTCACTTTGGTCTATGAAACTGAATACCCTATGTTATAGAACAGTTATAATCATGATAATTTTCACAGTGGAATGTTTACCACTTTTGATTTGTTTACAGTTTTCCCTAAGTCAGGACTGACATAAGGTTAAGTCCATTCTCAAATATTCTTCCAGATATGTAGATTTTCTTTAAAAAAATCAATATTTCAGATCATGTTAAAACATGGTATAAAGCAGATAAATTGATATGCTTAGAAAATGAAAATCTAATAAAACAGTGAGTTTCATCTAAAAATACAACAACAGAAAATATAGTAATGCAGGAATTTGCCTGGCAATCCAGTGCTTAAGTCTCCATGCTTTCACTTTAGGAAATGTGGGTTCCAACCCTGCTTCAGACCAAACTCATCAATCTTTGCCCAAAACTGAGGAAAATTTCTAGTTAAAATTTCATATATGTAACTAGTGAACCAGAGTTCTATCAAAACTGACATTAAGTCTAGTCTTTTCTCTCTTGCAAAAAGATAGTGTGGTATATGGGCACTAATGCAGGACTGAGAACAAGACCAGGATCTTGTGTGGTCTATGTTGGTCCCTAATTAGCACTGTAACATTGGACACTTGTATTTCTCCAGATGTCAGTTTCTTCATCTGTGAAGAAAGTCTCTAGGTCTCTATATGTGGTAAAAAGCATTACAGCAGGCTCATTGTTTGGAAAATCACTGAATCTTTTCTGTTCAAAAATATTGTTTTGTAAAAGACTACAATTGCTACTTCTATACATAATACAAATGTATTCTCTGCTGTCTGCTCCTTAATTCCAGAAAGTTTTATAAAAACCTCTGCTACATTAAAAAAAAAAAAAATCTTCGTAACTCACCTGTATCCTTCTGGTAACAAGTTCATTCTTTTCAGACCATATGCTGTTTATGTTAAGGTATTCTTCATATTAAACACAAAGTTCTTGAAATTCTCCGATCTGGTATCTCTGACTTGTTTCCTCCTTGTCCTACTTCTACCTCTGTAAATGCTCCTTTTCTAGCAGTATTTACTATACTTAACTTGAAAAATTTTTTGGTATAGGGAACATTTCAACATGAATGCTTTGAAAAAGCAATTTTTATAATATTTCCATTTCTTTCATCTGCTGATCGTTTTCTTTCTAAGCGCTAAATATAAGCATTTCAAAATACAGTTTCTAAAATTCCTTTTGTCTTATATATTTTTTAAATCATCTCAATCATTTCCAAAGCTTTGATTATGCAACTCCAAAATCTGAATGTCTACTGACTTCTGGGTGACCTGCCAACTTTTTCAAACTTCTTTATGATTCTCACTGACACATCAACTCAACTTATGTTAAAGACAACTGTTCCTCTTCCTCACATAACCTGTCCCACCTATGTTGCTGCCCCTCTCTGCTGATGACTTTCATTTCCAAGTCATCAAAACAGATTAGTGGAAAATAGGAAAGGCTTTGGAATGGAAGAGTTCTGGGTTTGAATCGAGGCTCCACCATTTACAGCTGTGTGATTTGGGGTGAGAAGTTGAGTCTCTTCCTCAGCTCCCTTTGTCTCCTCTGTAAAGTTAATTGATGATAGTACCTGCCACACAGGGGTTTTGCAGGATAAAATGATGCATTGCTGGGAAAGCCCATTACTGTAATGGCCTCATAAAATGGTCAATATGATTATCAAATGTTAACTTGACTCAGAGTCATTATCAGGTTTTCATTTTTTTCAAAGCAAATACCCATCAATTGCTAAGTCTGAGTTTTACCACCAAAATACTATTTGCCCTCAAAAATTAACCCATTCATTTACTCATTCAGCAAATGGATTATGTGGAACTGTGTTGGTGCTGGGAATCAGTAATGGGTTAACTACAATTTCTTCAATTCATCTCCCTCCTCTCCTCCTCCAACCCATCTTTAATATTCTTGTCAAAGTAATATCCCTAAATCTTATATTTGTTTGAATCTCTTGCGTGATGAGAAAATCCTCTGTTATATTCCATACTATCCACACAATCATTGTCCACTCCTCCTCTAATTCTCTGCTGTTCTCTTCATAGAAACCAGAGTGATCCCGTGGAGAGGCTGAGTCTTCTCAGTCCTCTGCCCAGACCCCAGGATTGGACTTAACTCCACCAATTCTTTCCCATGGGCTTCCCAGCTGGCTCAGTGTTAAAGAACCCGCATGCCAATGCAGGAGACACAGGAGATGTGGGTTCAATCTCTGGGTGGGGAACATCCCCTGGAGAAGGAAAAAGCAACCCACTCCAGTCCCTTGTGGCTTAGCTTGTAAAGAATGTGCCTGCAATGTGGGAGACCTGGGTTTGATCCCTGGGTTGGGATGATCCCCTGGAGAAGGGAAAGGCTATCCACTCCAGTATTCTGGCTTGGAGAAGTCATTGGACTGTATAGTCCATGGGGTTGCAAAGAGTCAGACATAACTGAGTGACTTTCACTTTCATTTTCCAGTATTCTTGCCTGGGAAATTTCATGGACAGAGAAGCCTGGTGGGCTACAGTCCTTTGGGTTGCAGAGTCAGACAGGACTGAAGCAACTTCTCAGGCACTAGAATGTAAGCTTCCTGAGGAGACAGATTTCTGACTATTTATTCACTGCACTTTATTGCAGTGAATAAAGAGTCTAAATATTTAGAGTACCTAAACAGAGTCTCTAATGGAGGAAATAGAGTCCTAGTACATAACAAATGTCTATGCTATGCTATGCTAAGTCGCTTCAGTCGTGTCCGACTCTGTGCGACCCCATAGACGGAAGCTCACTAGGCTCCCCTGTCCCTGGGATTCTCCAGGCAAGAACACTGGAGTGGGTTGCCATTTCCTTCTCCAATGCATGAAAGTGAAAAGTGAAAGTGAGGTCGCCCAGTCGTGTCCGACTCTCAGCGACCCCGTGGACTGGAGCCCACCAGGCCCCTCCGTCCATGGGATTTTCCAGGCAAAATACTGGGGTGGGGTGCCATTGCCTTCCCCGTAACAAGTGTCTAAAATGAGTCAAATTAATCAAAGAAAGACTAGCCCCATCTTCCATGTTAGCAGCTTCATGATACCCAAACTCAGTCGATGTTTTTGTGTTTTTATGTCTTTTTACACATTGCTTCCCTTGCCCAGAATGTGTTATTTTTCCTCTTTCTAACCATCATCACCCTTTCTCACTAGTCAAAATTCCATTTACATTTCAGTTTCTCGCCTATATGCCAGCTCCTGCTTCTGTTCTCTTTCTCTGGTATCACATCAGCTGTTGCCATTCTTTGAGGGTGTGCGTGTGTTGCGGTCTCCACCCTTCTCCAAAGTCCTGCACCCTGTCTATCATCAAGCCCTTTGGATCTACCACCAAAAGAGTTCCAGAATCTGTTCTCCCCTTTTTACCGATAATGCCCTATCCTCTGCCACTGTAATAACCTCCTGATGATCTCACATCATAGGTCTTTGATCTTTAGTATTTTTCACACAGTAGCCCTATATGTGTCAAATCATGTCACTCCTCTGTCCAAACCATACACTGAGTTCCTTCTTGTCTGACAATAAAATCCAAAGTCTCTCACATGGCCAACATGGACCTACTTGATTTTGTAGTCAACTTCCTCTCAGGTCTAAGGTTTCACCACTTCACTCCTGGATCACTCTGTTTCAGCCACAGTGGCCTCCTTGCCATGCTTTAATTATACCACCACCCTCAATCTCACAGTTTGTATTCTTTCTGTTCTCTCAGTCTGCAATGCTGTATCCACGTGTATTCTCTATGCCTGGTTACTCACTTCAAACAAGCGGCTACAAAAGTGAGAACTGATCTCTGGTTACCCTATTGAAATGTCATTTCGTCAAGCCACCTATAGTCTTCCATTCTGTCTTTGTTTTTCTTTATAATAATTATCAGCAGTTTACCTTTCATGTGTCTGTGTGATTATTTACTCTTTGTTTTCTTTCAAGGAGAACATAAGCTCCATTAAAACACTGATGACTTTACTGTTATTCTTCCCATGGAGAAGGTGGTCCCCAAGAAAGAGAAGAGTGCCTGGTCTCCGTGGATTTCTATTGAATAAATGAATGACTGTCTTACATTAAGCTTACACAAACATATTTCCATTCTTATGATTAAGATTTATCAAGGTCAGGAAACCATGACTTCTACACCATTATCATAATGGTAGTACTACAAAACAAGTTTATAGCATGTGTGTGCTTAATAAATATTTGTTTTACTTAGCAGGTGACAACTATGTAAGCACTTATTAACTGCCAATATAATCTGTTAAGAAACTAAGCAATACTGTAGGAAAGGTACTATTATCATCTGAATTTAGACATGACATAACTGAGACTTAACACAGTAACCAGTATGAACTAAAAGTATAATATGATATAATACATATTTTTGTTTTATTAAAACATGTCTCTTAATATATGGATAGATCATATGCTGTTCATTTAAAAAATAGTGAAAGGAATTGAAGTCAATTGTCTAAAAATGTTACAGAACTATAGTACCTAGGAAAGTGTGGAATAATATTGGCAAAACTTTACCCCACATGGAACAGCATATTTATCATAGATAATAGACAGCAGGCTCATTTACAATATAGTCAGTTGACTTTCGTCATTAATTATATTTATTGAATTTCGAAAGAGTAAAACAAATTACACTTGTCAGAAACTGTGGTGACCTTAAATAAATTTAAAAAATCTCTAGACTAGTGAAATAAGAATAGAAAATAAATAAGGCTTGAATTTAAAATACACTTCTATTATTTTATAAGAAAAAAATCCATATATCCCAATGACATTTTTTGTTAACTTTAGCAGAATAATAATACTTGTTTACTGCTCCCCGAGTGCCATGCACTGTTAGAATTGTTTTAAAATGGATAGTCTACTTTTGTTCACATATCTAGAAAGAGTTTACTATGATGTTTCACATTTTAGAGTTGTGTGAATTTAATCATAGACTCTTAAACCTCCTATTAACTAGCAAAGGTAGGCTTCAAACCTAGGATCCGCCTGTATCTAGAGCTTAGACACTAAGATAGCTGGTCTTCCTAAGATACTAAATGGATCAGATCAGATCAGTCGCTCAGTCGTGTCCGACTCTTTGCAACCCCATGAATCGCAGCACGCCAGGCCTTCCTGTCCATCACCAACTCCCAGAGTTCACCCAGACTCACATCCATCGAGTCAGTGATGCCATCCAGCCATCTCATCCTCTGTCGTCCCCTTCTCCTCCTGCCCCCAATCCCTCCCAACATCAGAGTCTTCTCCAATGAGTCAACTCTTCTCATGAAATGATTTAAAATGTTCCTATGAAACAGGGTTGCCACCCAACAGCCAAAGATGTCTCTGCAGCTTTAAAATTGTTGCTATAAAGCAGCTTACATTTCAGAAAACTGCGTTCAGGAAGTACACATACTGTGTTAAAAAATAAACTGAGTTATCTGAAAATGTGTAAAACTTAGCATATGTTGCACAGTGACACGAGTTAATTTCATTTCCGTCACTGTGAGTGCTCCACAGGTATATCATAAATTGCTATGAATTACCGTGTCTGTGACCCATTATCATAGCAGGAAATTACATGAATCTCACAACTGGTATGAAATGTACTGCTGTCACTGCTATGCATTAATTTCTAAGTAGTTGGCCGTTTGTAATAATTCTGTAAATGTCCATTTTAACGCAGTTTTCAGTCTAGACAAGTTAAGCCAATGTGCGTGGAATTTTACCCCACATTTTCAAGCAGTTATACTGAATTCTAAAATTACCTTTTTATTGGGCAATTTCATATTAAATATGTTTCCAAGAATTGGAAACATGATAGTCTCATTGTTTTACTCCCTGACATTAAAGGGCACATTTAACCTATGAAAAGTGTAGTTATTTGACTATATAGCAACAGAAAGAGTGAAAAATTTCTGATAAATATAAACAATTTCCTCCAACTTTATGGAATAGATAAATAGTTAATTGATGATTTTTAAACTATTTTGGCTTTCTTTTTATGAAAGTAATTTTCACATTAATGGTAAATTTTTTCATGGTTATACTTCTAAAAATAATGTTTTTCAATTATGTTTCTTTTACATTATAAATAGAAATATTTCACCATTAACATCAAACCTCTACAGTTAAAATTTTACTTTTCCTGTCTTTCATTACATTGATATTTTTCCCCTCACAGGAAAAGTAAATTCAAATAGCAGATTTAATTGAAAACTTTTGACAATGAAGAATATAGATATGACCTTCCCATGGTATATTTTATATTTTAATGTATTATATCTTTTGCAAGCTCATTCTTCTCGCTAGAAATTCACTTCTTGATAGATCTTTAAGCATTTTGCATTATTTTGGAAAGTTTCGTTGCCACCCACCGTCTCTCAAACTTTAAGATTGTTTTTCATCTTTCAAAAAATTTTCATCATACATTTCAAAACCTTTATCATAAATTTACTAACACACATTTTGTAGAAATTCATTTCCTGATTCTTTTTTTTATTTTTATTTTTGTAAAACGCTTATAGACATGGTATGTGTCTTATATTTAATTGGTTAAGGTCACTCTTTGACACATAGTTAACCAGAGTATTTATTTTTAAAAATCAATGCCTTCTGTGCCCCAAAGCATACTTCTATGCTTTGTTAGTTATGTGAGTTTAACATCACGTGATATCTAATTTTAGTAAATCTGTATGAGATATTTAGTTTTAGGCACAGAGCGAAATGCTTGGGGGGCTTCCATTGTGGCTCAGCGAGTATAGAAACCGCCTGCAGTGCAGGAGACCTGGGTTCTATCCCTGAGTTGGGAAGATCCCCTGGAGAAGAGAAAGACTACCCACTCCAGTATTCTGGCCTGGAGAATTCCATGGACTGTATAGTCCATGGGGTCACAAAGAGTAGGGCACAACTGAGTGACTTTCACTTTCACTTAAATGTTTGGGAGGGGAAAATAACTCAAATCAGAAACCATGAAGGTGAGAAATAATAATGAGCAAAGAAATAAATGAAAATGCATATAACATACAAGTGGATACAAAATAAAAATGGATATAACAATGGATTTAACATAAGTATGGTATGTTCCTTAAGGACAGGTACCTTTCCTATCTTCTTCATTACCATAGTATCAATATAGAGCTTGGTAGTAGTTATTCAATAAATATTAATTAGATGCTCTTGAAATCAGATATTTGGGATCTAATGAGAACACTATTTCACAAAGTAAAAATGAAAGAAACATTTATTTACATACATATAACTTTAATTTTTTGTTGTTGTTTGCAGTGTTTCAGTACAAATGGGAATCTTTCTGAAACCTTTTAGTAGTCACAAAATTATAGTATAATGAGCTGTGTGCCTTTCTGCATGTGTAGCTCTATCCTATATAAATTCATAAGAAAAAATATATCTCTTTATAATCTTTTTGGAAATGTTCGATGTTCATACATTCAGCAGAGGTCATCTTCTTCAGAATTCTCTTCTGGAACTCACAGAGGTCTCTCTGAAACCCCTCTTTCTCCTAATCTTTGGAGAACCAACTTCCAGTCTGGAGCAAACCTTGTGCCTCTTTTCAGGAGTTTTTCATGGTAGCAAATAAAGTAAAGATGTATCAGCTGACATTCCCAAATTTGCCCAGTCCTTTCTTTTTAAGTAACTGTCCACATCCCGGCTGCTCAGTGCCCTAAATTCCAGTCATACTGGAACCCCACTCCTTACACAGGTTCTGTCCTCATGGGTCTTCCTGTTTGCTCACACTCTTTCTTTCAGTGAACCGTCCTACTTCCACCTGTAGAAATTCTACTCATCCTACCTTTCCAGTTCTTCTTCTTTAGTGATTTTCCAGAACCCCCTTCCACCAGTAATCCTCTTTCCCCACAGCTCCTTGCAACACCTCAAATGGACCACATATCATCATCTGCCTTGTGTGATACTCATGCCCTTCCTTCCAGCATCAATTTCTGGATAGCAGAAATTACATTTTATTTATCATTTTACAATCTACTGCTTCTAACCTTGGTTTTGCATATAGAAACATTCAATAAATGCATGTGGAATCAAATTAAACCACTATTATAGAGGCATCTTAAAAATCACAAATCATTTCAGAAATCACAGTAGGAGACTACCAAATTATAGTGAACTCTAAAAACTGTAGCATATCTAAAATCAGTTGTCTTGCATTCCACCAAGAGAGATATGTGACCTGAGGTAGCCGTCCCACACACAGTTTACATTTTTTTGTAATGCACACGTTTTGCATTTACCACCAGATGTGAAATAGAAGAGCAATATGATTAGACTTGTGTTGTTTATTATAATAATATCTTACAAATCTTTGTGGGAGGTAGAAGATGAGATTATTAAGGTTCTACATAAAGCACATCTGCTGCTGCTGCTGCTGCTAAGTCGCCTCAGTCGTGTCCGACTCTGTGTGACCCCATAAATGGCCGCCCACCAGGCTCCCCCATCCCTGGGATTCTTCAGGCAAGAACACTGGAGTGGGTTGCCATTTCCTTCTCCAATGCATGAAAGTGAAAGTGAAGTTGCTCAGTCATGTCTGACTCTTAACGACCCCATGGACTGCAGCCTAACAGTTTCCTCCATCCATGGGATTTTCCAAGCAAGAGTACTGGAGTGGGGTGCCATTGCCTTCTCTGAAGGCACATCTAGGCCTCAGCAAATTGGACACCAACAACATATGGGATGAGGGCTGAGCAATAGGGCTTTCTATAGAAACAGAGGCAGGACCATCTGGAAAAATTAGACGTAGCAACAGTTTCTGGGGAGATTCAGAAATCTTGGGAAGGAGAGGGTAGAGAAAATTGAAAAAGTAGTATTGAAATATATACGCTACCATGTGTAAAATAGATGGCTAGTGGGAGACTACTGTATAACACAGGGAGCCCAGATCGGCACTTTGTGACAACCTAGATGGGTGGGATAGGGGCAAGAAGCGAGGCTCAAGAGGAAGGGGATATATAATTTTGACTGTTTCACATTGATGTACTGAGGTCCGTCTTGTCAAAGCTATGGTTTTTCCAGTAGTCATGTATGGATGTGATCAGATCAGTCGCTCAGTCATGTCCGACTCTTTGCAACCCCATGAACTGCAGCACGCCAGGCCTCCCTATCCATATGGATGTGAGAGGTGGACTATAAAGAAAGCTGAGTGCTGAAGAATTAATGCTAGTGAACGGTGGTGTTGGAGAAGACTCTTGAGAGTCCCTTGGACTGCAGAGATTCAACCAGTCCATCCTAAAGGAAATCAGTCTTAAATATTCATTGGAAGGACTGATGCTGAAGCTGAAACTGCAATTCTTTGGCCACCTGATGTGAAGAACTGACTCATTTGAAAAGACCCTGATGCTGGGAAAGACTGAAGGCAGGAGGAGAAAGGGACGACAGAGGATGAGGTGGTTGGATGGCATCACCGACTCAATGGACATGAGTTTGAGTAAACTCTGGGAGTTGGTGAAGGACAGGGAGCCCTGGCGTGCTGCAGTCCATGGGGTCGCAGGATCGGACACGACTGAGTGACTGAACTGAATTGAATTGCAGAAACCAACTTAACACTGTAAAGCAATTATCCTCCAGTATATACAAAAAGGAAGTCTTGGAAGCTGATAGTGGAATATGCTGTCAGGTGAAGTTGAGGGCAAAAGTTGTCCAAAGGACATAGAACATTGGTTCCCAACCTTAGGGAGTCACCTACTCACATCCAAATCTCCTAGGTAATGTAAAATGAAATATTTTGGATAGACATCTATGAAGTAGTGTTTTTTAAAAGGTCTCTGGTTAACACTTAGCCAAAAATAAGAACCTTTGATGTAAGGAAATTAGACAGACTGTAGTCAGAAATATGGGATGTTTTTCCACAGATGCAAAGATGTGGCAACAGCTCTGAGATCTCAGTACAGTACCACTAAACCAACCCCAACTTAGGGGAGAATTACTAAAATCAACGAACTAGAATGGTAAAGCTGAGGCTGCCCTTTTTTTCTTGCCTCAGTCTAAGGGTATCAGGAACTGAGAAATCCTAAGACTGAAGATGGAAGTGTTTGTGACTGTAAAGTGCTGAGTAAAGACAGAGAATCCAAAGTAGGCACTGATAGGGACCAAAGGACCCCCACACATGCTCAAACTTTCAGAAGACATTGCCTTGAATAGCCAGCATCTTATTCTAACTACAGAATGTACCAGGGCCTACCCAATACCCAAACAGAGATGATACATTTTCCCTGATCCTAACTCTTTCTCTTATCCTCTGAAGTCAGTTCAGTCAGTCAGTTATGTCTGACTCTTTGTGACCCCATGGACTGCAGCATGCCAGGCTTCCCTGTCCATCACCAAATCCCAGAGCTTGTTCAAACTCATGCCCATTCAGTTGCTGATGCCATCCAACCATCTTGTCCTCTGTTGTTCCCTTCTCCTCCTGCCTTCGATCTTTTCCAGCACCAGGGTCTTTTCCAATCAGTCAGTTCTTTGCATCAGGCAGACAAAGTTTTGGAGTTTCAGCTTTAGCATCAGTCCTTCCAACGAATATTTAGGACTGATTTCCTTTAGGATAGACTGGTTGGATCTCCTTGCCGTCCAAGGGACTCTCAAGAGTCTTCTCCAACACCACAGTCCAAAAGCATCTGTGATTCTGCTCTCGGCTTTCTTTATGGTCCAACTGTCTCATCCATACATTACTACTGGAAAAACCACAGCTTTGACTGGGTGGACCTTTGTCAGCAAAGTAATATCTCTGCTTTTTAATATGGCAATATGGCTTTCCTCAATAATAATCTCTGGTTTTTCTTTCCTTTCCTGGTTTTCCATCTCTTTTCTGTATACTGTACCCAAACTGAGACATTGTCCTCTCTATTTTCAACAAAATATTTGTAATACTATTATCAAATTTCTGCTAATTACTAAGGAGTTAAAGGTGGATGGGAGGATGGATAGTAGTCATCTTATTAAGATTACTGGACATGCCATCTCAGGCATGTAACTTCTGGGCATCATTATCTTTAGACTTTGGCCTGCATCTTATTGCTGATGCTGAATTTTCAATATCAAATCCCCATCTTCTCTCTCCTCAGTCCTCTGTTTATAAGTGTATTTTTATGATTTGACCCTAAATCATTATCACCAACAAAGTCCCCCAGACCCCCAAATTATATTTCTCATTTGTCTCAACTCTTTTATTTTACTCTATCTTTTAATATAATACTATTACAAGTATGTATGTGTGTACATATAGATATACTCTTGAGGCCTATTGGCTAAGAAAATTCTATTTCATAATATATGGAAATATAGTGAGTTTGTTACATACATCTGGGTCTGACACTTGCCAGTGACATCTTCCTATAAGTGATTATGCATTGCCAAGCTTACGCTGATGTGTGATAAATGTTCAAATATTTCTGGGATGAACACTGTGTTTTGAAACAGCTATGATATGTGCAAAGGGAAAAACATGCCAGAGTAGAAACAGGAGAGGAGAAAGAATGACACAAATCAACTTCAATATCACTTAAGAGAAGTGAAAAGCAAAGGAAAAAAGGAAAGATATAAGCATCTGAATGCAGAGTTCCGAAGAACAACGAGAAGATATAAGAAAGCCTTCTTCAGTGATCAATGCAAAGAAATAGAGGAAAACAACAGAATGGGAAAGACTAGAGATCTCTTCAAGAAAATTAGAGATACCAAAGGAACCTTTCATGCAAAGACGGGCTCGATAAAGGACAGAAATGGTATGCACCAGAAGATATTAAGAAGAGATGGCAAGAATACACAGAAGAACTGTACAAAAAAGATCTTCATGACCCAGATAATCACGATGGTGTGATCACTGACCTAGAGCCAGACATCCTGGAATGTGAAGTCAAGTGGGCCTTAGAAAGCATCACTACAAACAAAGCTAGTGGAGGTGATGGAATTCCAGTTGAGCTATTACAAATCCTGAAAGATGATGCTGTGAAAGTGCTGTACTCAATATGCCAGCAAATTTGGAAAACTCAGCAGTGGCCACAGGACTGGGAAAGGTCAGTTTTCATTCCAATCCCAAAGAAAGGCAATGACAAAGAATGCTCAAACTACTGCACAATTGCACTCATCTCATATGCTAGTAAAGTAATGCTCAAAATTCTCCAAGCCAGGCTTCAGCAATATGTGAATCATGAACTTCCTGATGTTCAAGCTGGTTTTAGAAAAGGCAGAGGAACCAGAAATCAAATTGCTAACATCTGCTGGATCATGGAAAAAACGAGTTCCAGAAAAACATCTATTTCTGCTTTATTGACTATGCCAAAGCCTTTGACTGTGTGGATCACAACTGTGGAAAATTCTGAAAGAGATGGGAATACCAGACCACCTGACCTGCCTCTTCAGAAATCTATATGCAGATCAGGAAGCAACAGTTAGAACTGGTCATGGAACAACAGACTGGTTCCAAATAGGAAAAGGAGTACATCAAGGTTGTATATTGTCACCCTGCTTATTTAACTTATATGCAGAATACATCATGTGAAATGCTGGGCTGGAAGAAGCACAAACTGGAATCAAGATTGCCGGGAGAAATATCAATAACCTCAGATAAGCAGATGACACCACCCTTTATGGCAGAAAGTGAAGAGGAACTAAAAAGCCTCTTGATGAAAGTGAAAGTGGAGAGTGAAAAAGCTGGCTTAAAGCTCAACATTCAGAAAACGAAGATCATGGCATTTGGTCGCATCACTTCATGGGAAATAGATGGGTAAACAGTGGAAACAGTGTTAGACTTTATTTTGGGGGGCTCCAAAATCACTGCAGATGTGACTGCCGCCAAGAAATTAAAAGACACTTATTCCTTGGAAGGAAAGTTATGACCAACCTAGATAGCATATTCAAAAGCAGAGACATTACTTTGCCAACAAATGTCTTTCTAGTCAAGGCTATGGTTTTTCTTGTGATCATGTATGGATGAGAGAGTTGGACTGTGAAGAAGGCTGAGCACTGAAGAAGTGATGCTTTTGAAGTGTGGTGTTGGAGAAGACTCTTGAGAGTCTCTTGGACTGCAAGGAGATCCAACCAGTCCATTCTGAAGGAGATCAGCCCTGGGATTTCTTTGGAAGGAATGATGCTAAAGCTGAAACTCCAGTACTTTGGCCACCTCATGCGAAGAGTTGACTCATTGGAAAAGACCCTAATGCTGGGAGGGATTGGGGGCCGGAGGAGAAGGGGTCGACAGAGGATGAGATGGCTGGATGGCATCACTGACTTGATGGACATGAGTCTTGGTAAACTCTGGGAGTTGGTGATGGACAGGGAGGCCTGGTGTGCTGCAGCTCATGGGGTCACAAAGAGCTGGACACGACTGAGCGACTGAACTGAACTGAACTGAACAGTTATTAAGAGGACTTCCCTGGTGGCTTAGAGGGTAAAGCATCTGCCTGCAATGCTGGAGACCTGGGTTCGATCCTTGGGTCTGGAAGATCCCCTGGAGAAGGAAATGGCAACCCACTCCAGTACTCTTTCCTGGAAAATTCCATGGACGGAGGAGCCTGGTAGGCTACAGTCCATGGGACTGCAAAGAGCTGGACATGAATGAGCAACTTTATTTTCACTTTTCACTTTCATTTTCACAGTTATTAAGGGCAGCATTAGTCACATTAGCATTTTTTAAAGTGCAGAACTATGTGCTTCTCATTCAACATTGAAATATAAATGTAGTATCTTTTTAAATATCATCTGCAAATTTCTAAGAAGTGATTTAAACCTTATAAAGTAAATCACAAAGTTGTTTCTCACTTTCTAAATATTTAAGTTAGCCTATGCACTAACTGTATCCCAGGTTCTTCCTCTTTTAAAGAAAATGTAAACACTTTCCTCCTACTCTCTATTAACAAGTAGCAAAAAATGTATCCAAGAGAGTAATTAATGTTAACAATGAGTGTAAATTCCTTATTACTATAATTGAGGTTCATTAGAATGAGAGTTATTAGGTTAAATGCTGTTTAATTGTTAAAAATGTGTTTTCCCTCAAAATATATATTTGACTCAGTGACAAGAAGCTGTGCTATCTAAAAAAATATACATTGAATCACATCTTACACAGTATTTTGTTGATAAGGAGGCTCATTGTGCTAATGTTACAGGGAATAGAATTCTGAATCATTCTTCTAGGGAAAAGAAATCTGGGCAAATGTTTTTCTTACAGTTGTAATAATCTGGAAAAAGATAAAAAACAAAAGAAATTCAACTCTGGTCTCTGTGGTCTAATGATAAAAGCTTATATAGTAAGAAACTGGGAGCCAGGCTATTTCAGGAATTATTGATTTTGAAGAATTTGAGCTTTAGAAAGAATTTGTGTTCTTACTCGTCACTAGTTCTGTGTCTGTGTTCTTACTTACTAGTTGTTACTAGTTCTGTGTCCCTTTCTGCATGACAATGTTATTGCTAGACACCCCTTGAAGTGATTCTTTCTTACGGATTAGAAAAATGAAGCGATAAATGCTTTGTACCTCCCAATTTTATACGTCACTAATTCTAAATCATCCATTTTGTTTGTTCACAATGGCCTTGGCACAATGACTATGACAGTACATTATCTCTAATAACTTACGAATGTACACATTAGTTCTTGGAGTATGAAGATTGGGTAAATATGAGTATTCTTTTAATTTGTAAAATTTAAGAATTACAACAGCACTTTAATGATTTCTGTTGCTGCTGTTGCAAAACTGCTTTTTTAGGAATTTTATTTCTACTCTCTAGTCCTCAGCAATTTCCTAGGTGGCTCAGTGATAAAGAATCTGTCTACCAAGCAGCAGACGTGGGTTTGATCCCTGGATCTGGAAGATCCCCTGGAGGAGGAAATGATCACCCACTCCAGTATTCTTACTTGAGAAATCCCATGGACAGAGGGGTCTGGGTGGCTACATACAATCTATGGGGTCGCAAAAGGACAGGACTGAGCAACTAAACAAGTCCTCAGCAGACGCTCAGAGATCTGCTCTTTTTTTGCAAGTGGTCTGAGATGGCAAGTCACCATCACTTACAGGCAATTTGGTTTTCATTACAAATTAATGAAGTGATAATTGCTCTCTGCAACCTTTTTATGCACAGAGCATCCTGGTGCTGTTTGCATTATCTTCTTGCAATTTGTACCTCTGCATTCAAGGACTTGTGATAGCTTGCCAAATTAGCATTCAAAGGAAAATGTTAGGCTACATTGATATCTCCATAATTAAAATCATATTTTACATCAAATTGTGAAACTCTTTACATGGTGTCATTTCTGTGTCATTTCTATTTGGTGTCTAACAAAATGCTGTCCAGAGCAGGAGAAAATTGCAACTGATTCATCAAATTACAAACTTATCTATTCTGATAAGAAAATTCCGACCTAAAATTTTTGAAGTCAGTTGGCTAATTTTTAAATAGGCCTATCATCTAACATTCTGTAAAATGCCCATAGAAGCATTTATTCTCTGGAGTTTTTGTTAGCTCTATACTTTACAATGCCATCATAGAATCAATGTAATATTAATAGAGAAGATGCAACATAATAATACTATTTAACATTACAATTTTTTTGAGCTTCAACTCAGTTCACAGGTTTTAAATTTTCTCATATGAAAGTTATACATTAATTTTGGTTTTGAATGTGACTTTATTTTTATAGGCACCTCAGTGTAAAATCCTCAGAAATGAGACTCTCATATATACTTTTGTTTTAAAAGCTCTCCATATAATACATTTATAGAGTGGTTGTTTCAAAATGATAAATTGGTGATTATTAAAAATACATTATGAGTATTTTCTTGTATATTATTCTAGGGTTTTCTAAAATAACAAAATGGGTTCCTTTGTTGGCTGTTAGGCATGACAATAAAGACAAGCCAATTTTGTCTCCAGAAAATGAATGCTTCTCATATATTCCAGACTCTAAATGATCCAAGTTACTGAAATAAGTGGTGCTGTTTAATTATTTGCTTTTGGTTTGTTCTTAGATTGGTAGGAGAACTAAAGAGACTAAAGAGTTTTAAACCTGTGTTTCTCACGTTGGTAGTGGGGCAGGGTGCAGCTTGGATTTGATAATTCAAACACTCTAATGTAAATAATTATTTTTTTGGCTAATGAGGTTCAGAGGCCAGATAAATGTCATATTTCTTTACTTTTGGCTACTGTGAATTTAAAAAAATAGCATTTTTATCTTACTTTGTAACTAGAAGTTGTGGGTTGGAATTCCTATGTGTATTTAATAAATATAAGTAGAAAATACTTTAAAATATTTTAAATGCCATTGATTTAGTTAAAATTTACTTAAGACTTATTCCTTGTGAAAATAAGTAACTCTTTTAATGGAGAAGATTTTAGGAACCCATTTATAACGGGCATCACAAGGATTTCATTTATTTACAAAGTTAAAACATATTCTCTAATATGAACTTTATTATTTCCTTGCGTTTACTAAATATATTATAAAAAACATAATTTTTACGTATTGTATTCATCTTTTATTCCTGAAAAGTGAAGTTGTGTGAAGTTATAAAGGATATAAAGAGCTCTAAAATCTAACAAATGTATATGAAACAATGTTAAACTAATCTAATGATGTATCATGAATTAAATCTAAAACTGAAAAAGATATTTAATAAGTGTTATACGAAACAAAGTGTCTTAAGCACGTTAAGGTTATGGGGAGGCATTACAGAGAAATGAGCAAAGACCAATGCTCTTTTTTTTATACCATAATGAAAGAAGATCCAACATTTCTTTTGAAAACATAAAAAAGAGTTCACAGAGACAAGAAAAGTATGTGCATAAGTGAAACTTATAATTCTCTAATCTCAATTCAAACTTTTAGAAAAAAATAAATATAAGTTGGGAATAGTTTTTGGAAAAGCGCAAATGCCAAACTGAAGAGTTTGAAGTTCTTACATGAGTAACGGGGAGGCCATAGAAGATTAGAAGTCTAATATGACATGGAAAACGATGTATTTTCCTAGCTACAACAAGGTAACTGGGCATGGTATATGCAGTGTAGACACAGGCATAATAGAAACAGATAGAATAATAGTTTTAGAATCATAAATAACACAAACAATGTGATGCTAACTTGAAAGCTTCTCAAAACCTGTATAAGGATCAAAGAAGCAGTGCTTAGCTTTCTGAAAAGTCTTGAACCTTTTTGAGTGTACTTGCAATGAAAAAGAGTTTTATTACCATCATAGCCCAAACTGCTATAACAACAACTTAAGTAACCATGTATTTCTTGCATGTGGAATATTTAACATGGATAAAAGACATTAAGAATTGAAATGTTCACTATACTTAAATCTTCGGTTCTACGTGTATAACTATTTGTTGGATTTTAGGGAGATGGGAAGGAGACGTGTTCATGTTTTTACTTCAGAAATTCAAAGTTCTCCATCATATATTTCTTGAAATGACCAAGTATGTTAGTAATGTCATGCAGAAAGATACCTGGTAATGAAATAATTTAGATTCACTTTCTTTGTGATACATTGATTTTACCAAAGTCTGGCCCAAATTGGGGAAAGTAATAAAGAGAAATGCTAGGCAGTGTTATTTTTCTTTTTCTTTTAAAAGAGCAAACCAAAAAAAAAAAAAATCCCCTAAAATCTACAACAAAATAATTTTTATCATGTTATTAGAGGTGACTGATTTGACATTTTTATCCTAGGATGTTTGTCTGGGTCCAATAAATTTCTAAGCAACTTCTTCCTGAATATCACACAAACTCAAACAAAATGCAAATGTGTTCATCAAAATTTTGAATTATTTTGTGTCAAAAAACTCAGAGAACCTTGTAAATAATAAAAACTGCAAACAAGAATGTTACAGAATTGCTGCGCATCTTGATCTTTAATGAGCAACAGTGAAGTTTCTGCTTGTTTTGTATTTCCTGTGATGCCATTAACACCTTCATCTTGTAGTCACAATTATTCATCATGCTTAACTCATTAATTCTGCCTTTCTTTTTTCTTCTTCTTTCATTCTTCAAGTGGGAAGAGATCAGTGGTGTTGATGAACATTACACACCCATCCGGACTTACCAGGTGTGCAATGTCATGGATCATAGTCAAAATAATTGGCTGAGGACAAACTGGATCCCCAGGAACTCAGCTCAGAAGATCTATGTGGAGCTAAAGTTCACTCTCCGGGACTGCAATAGCATTCCATTGGTTTTGGGAACTTGCAAGGAGACTTTCAATCTGTACTACATGGAGTCTGATGATGATCATGGAGTCAAATTCCGAGAACATCAGTTTACAAAGATTGACACCATTGCCGCTGATGAAAGTTTCACGCAAATGGATCTTGGGGACCGTATTCTTAAACTCAACACTGAGGTTAGAGAAGTAGGTCCTGTCAACAAAAAGGGATTTTATTTGGCTTTTCAAGATGTTGGTGCTTGTGTTGCCTTAGTGTCTGTGAGAGTGTACTTCAAAAAGTGCCCATTTACAGTGAAGAATCTGGCTATGTTTCCAGACACAGTACCCATGGATTCCCAATCTCTGGTGGAAGTTAGAGGTTCTTGTGTTAACAATTCTAAGGAGGAAGATCCTCCTAGGATGTACTGCAGTACAGAAGGTGAATGGCTTGTACCCATTGGCAAGTGCTCCTGCAATGCTGGCTATGAAGAAAAAGGTTTCATGTGTCAAGGTAAGAGTCTTCTCTCTTTTCCCTAGAGTGGTACTTCTTACTTGTGAGTTTGTGGTAGAGTAATTGAAATAAATGAAACCAGCCCAAATTCACTTAGCAGCAAAATGGGACTCAAACTAGAGACTATAGACTAAATTTATCCCACTTGATGTGTTGATTCATAATTTTTGTACAAATATTAGCATATTTGATTATGTGGAGCTAGCCTACATACTACTAGACCAATTGAAAAGGGAAAAATAATCGCTGTCTCTTTTATGTAGAGGGAAGAAATAGCATTGGAACTAAGCTAATCTGATTCTAACAGAATTAGATTCTCTCCACTGACTATTTATGGTTGTGCTCGTAAATCTCATAGTAATACATAATTCATTGCTATAAAATGTATTAATAGTGTCTCTTCAGTGATCTGTGCATAAGATACGGATTTACTTATAAAACATTAGTGTTTTAATAAAAAATATTTTATTTAAAAATCCAGGGTTGATGCTTCAGTTTTGGGTATACAGAGGAATAATTTAAATTATTTAAAATTTTGATCATGGTAAGTAAAATCAAATAAAAGATCATCTTTTCCACAAAAGATTATATTAGATGATAAATTCCACTTAATCCCAAAGTTTGTTATTTAGCATTAGTCAAGGTTTAGTATTTAAGAACACACAAAAATTATCATTAAAATTTTAAATGTTTCAGTACATGGGAGAATTTAAATATATAGTCTTTGGAATCTAGTCTGTTTTAATACCTTTTTGTTGCTGTTAACTTAATCCAAAGAATTGAGTTTGATATTCTACTTGTGGCCATTTAGTAAGTCTCAAGTCCATGCGAAAGTGATGAATCTGTTTTATATATAAACTGACCTTTCTCAGAATCTGAACGGAACATTGCATTTTGCTTTTAACTATAGATAGTTTAAATTTTTTTTAATGACAGGAAATGATACACCCTAGTCTGATACTTCTCCGTGTTATTTAGATCCTTGGCAAGAGATATCAGAATACTGTTACTAAATATGGTTTTGAAAATTCTAAACTGGAAACAACATACTAGCTTACTACTTGCTTAGAGAGAAGTCTCAGTAACCTTTATATTCCACTTTGAATTATATTTTATCATTGTGGTACTGTTAGTGTTATCTCTGTGGAATTTATTTTAAATAAAATAATAAAAGCTTTATCAGGGAGCCTCGAAGGAGCAAATGGCAACCCACTACAGTATGCTTGCTGAGAAAATCCCACGGACAGAGGAGCCTCATGGGCTATGTTCCCTGGGGTCCCAAAGAGTCGGACGCAACTGAGCAACTGAGTACAGATGAGAAAAATCTAAAAACTGACTATTTCCTCCAGTTTGTTTTCTACTGACAGTCTCTGATATCCACACCAAGAAAGGAATAGATGTGCCTCTGTCTCAATATCATTATCAGTATGCGCTGAACTATCTCACACAATTTTTTCCATTGAGCAAGAACCTAATCATTGTTTAGATTTTAAATAATTTTTATATGATGCTTTGTGTCTTATTTAAAAATATAATAGAAAAATGTGTCAGCAGATAAATAGGATCACATAAAATGTTAATATAAATAAATAAAATATGCACATAATTAACCAATATAAAATACTGCCTTGAGACAAACTTTAGTAGAAGAATTTTTAAAAAGAAAGTGACATTAAATTGTATTCAGAAAGTTCACAGTAGATTCAGAATTGCTTCTGATTTTTAAACTTATTTTAATTTACCAAACCACTTCTTCAAAATAACTATTATGTTGCTCAATGATATTCTATGGCAAAATTACTCTTAGAGATAATATTTGTATCAAAGTTTTATTTCCTTGATTCTTATAGTTTATTATATTGAAGATATTAATAGCACCTCCTCAACATAGTGATGATATATTATCAGATTTTTTCAACATATAAAAATACTAATTGCAGCATTAGATGCATATGCAGAATAGCAAATTATTCAAAGAAAAATATACTGAATTAAGAACTAATTATAGTAGAATAAGAGAAGATAAAATGGGATATGATTGGAATTTACAAGTGTAATGACTTTTCAGTAACATAAGTTAAAGGTACAGCTTGTTCTTAGGGTAATGTCTTACCAATTGGTTATGTTGCCAGGTGAATTTTAGTTCAGTTCAGTCCGGTTCAGTCACTCAGTTGTGTCCGACTCTTTGTGCCCTCATGGAATGCAGCACGCCAGGTCTCCCTGTCCTTCACCTACTCCTGGAGTGGTACTCAAACTCATGTCCATTGAGTCGGTGATGCCATCCACCATCTCATCTTCTGTCGTCCCTTTCCCCAGTGGGTCAGTTCTTCACATCAGATGGCCAAAGAATTGGAGTTTCAGCTTCAGCATCAATCCTTCCAGTGAATATTCAGGGCTTATTACCTTTAGGATGGACTGGTTTGATCTCCTTGCTGTCCAAGGGACTCTCAAGAGTCTTCTCCAACACCACTGTTCAAAAGCATCAATTCTTCAGTGCTCAATTTTCTTTATAGTCCAACTCTCACATCCATACATGACTACTGGAAAAAACATAGCTTTGATTAGATGGACCTTTGTAGGCAAAGCAATGTCTCTGCTTTTTAATATGCTCTCTAGGTTGGTCATAACTTTTCTTCTAATGAGCAAGCGTCTTTTAATTTCATGGCTGCAATCACCATCTGCGGTGATTTTGGAGTCCCCAAAAATAAAGTCAGCCACTGTTTCCACTGTTTCCCCATATATTTGCCATGAAGTGAGGGGATCAGATGCCATGATCTTAGTTTTCTGAATATTGAGTTTTCAGCCAACTTTTTCACTCTCCTCTTTCACTTTCATAAAGAGGCTCTCTAGTTTTTCTTTGCTTTCTGCCATAAAGGTGGTGTCATCTGCATATCTGAGGTTATTGATATTTCTCCCGGCAATCTTGATTCCAGCTTGTGCTTCTTCCAGCCCAGCGTTTCTCATGATGTATTCTGTATATAAGTTAAATAAGCAGGGTGACAATATACAGCCTTGATGTACTCCTTTCCAAATAGGTTTGGCTTCCTCCTATTTCATAGTAAAAGTAATTTTGTATATTCCAATTATTAGAGTATGTGTCAAGGTATTCTACTTCGTGCTGATTTACATGTAGTGTTGAGTCTAAATCAACTGCATATTAGCAAATTTTTTAATATGTCAGTTTAAATGCATAGTCTACTATGTCTTAAATATCTAATACACAACCAATTAATTTATAGCCTGTAATATAATAGGCCAGCATGGCTTGAGGCTTGTAATTTTGCTTTTGTTGTCAATGATGGTGCGGTGTTTGTTGTGGTTTCCTTTTTTAATTTTAAAAATCTGGTTGGTAAGCCAGAAAGAAAAACACCAATACAGTATACTAACGCATATATATGGAATTTAGAAAGACGGTAACAATAACCCTGGATACGAGACAGCAGAGGAGACACTGATGTATAGAACAGTCTTTTGGACTCTGGGAGAGGGAGAGGGTGGGATGATTTGGGAGAATGGCATTGAAATATGTATAATATCATGTTTGAAACAAGTCGCCAGTCCAGGTTCGATGCCTGATACCGGATGCCTGGGGCTGGTGCACTGGGAGGACCCAGAGGGATGGTATGGGGAGGGAGGAGGGTTCAGGATGGGGAACACATGTATACCTGTGGCGGATTCATTTTGATGTATGGCAAAACCAATACAATACTGTAAAGTTAAGTAAAATAAAATTAAAACAAAAATCTGGTTGGTCTTTAAGCTTGGGAACTAGTCAGGATCGTTTGCTGTGACTCACAAATCATTGTTTATCAGCAGGGCTTCAATTCAGGCACACAAAGGAATGGTATTACTTAGAATAGATATAGATGAAAAGATAACTAAATACATTTCATGTATTTCATAAGCTTATTTTCTGTTTTGTTTTGTTTCATTTTACAGAAGGATGGAGCAATACCTTGACATACATATGTGGCTAGATTTTAAACACCTCAGGGTAATTTTATAACACAATGATCAGCAAACAGAGGCTTACAGTTTTCTAAAACAGAGGAAAATAAGACTCAGTCACTTTATTTCAAGAAATATTTAGAAAAAATCTACTTAATTATAAGAAGCATAGTAAGAATGCAACAAATTTTTTTAAAATATGCATTAAGCCCTTATTGGCTGCAAGAAACTGTGATCATTTGCTAAGTTATGTCCACGAGTTAACTTATTTATCTCTCAAAATAGCCTATGAGTACCTCCTATTATTAGCTCCATTTTTTAAATGAGGAAGCTAAAAAAAAAAGTTTTGAAAGATTAAATATCTTGCCTTAGGTCCTTTAGGAGTGTGGAACTTGAGATCTGAAGCCAGGCAGTCTGATTCTGAACATTGCAGTTGAAACCTCAACCCACACTACTTCCCCATTTTTCAGTCCAATGGTGGCAGAGACCAGGAAACCCCACAAGAACACTTATTCTACTGAAGTTAGAGTATTGTATATTAAAGGATGAGTAGCACAAAGTAACCAAGAATCTGTCAATATAAGGTCCATCTATTTCAGCTTATTTATCACAGCTCTCTGTTTCTAGATTTTTAAGAAAGAAGAATTACTAGACAGAATGCCATAGGAAGACTAAGATTAGCTCAGGTGATATCTAACAAAATCTGGATAAACGAATTGTCAACAAACTTAGATATGCCAAAAAGTATAGCAAATTTAATTCAATATCTCTAAAAATCTCTAAATACTAAATAATAATGTACCAGACAGTGAGAAAATGTAGATAAATAAGTCAGTGTACTTCCCTTCTTGGAGCTTACAATCTAATATGAAAGACATAATAAATGAATAATTTTAATACAACACAGACCAATAAATCTTCTATTAGGTACAAACTTTCTTGGCAAGGAAGCAGAAGGAGAGATTAATTTAGAGCATTTTAAAGTTAATCATGGAAATTATTCATTAATAGTGAAAAGACTCTGCATTAAGAGTTTTGAACCCGTCATTTTTGTGCTTAGAAACTTTTGATTAGGGAGAAAGGGAACTATCTTACCCAGCTTATGCATTCCAGAAGGAACGGTTTATAATTTATCAAGCTGTTTTCTCAAAAATCCCAAATGTGTATAAGTTCCATTAAAGTTTTTGTGTTCTGAGCTTATTCTATACAGAGGTCTTATAAAGGATCTAAATTTCATTAGTAGGTCATTTTTCGATGTTAGTAATGAAATACTCTAAATTATCTATTCCTCTCTAGCTGGATATTTGGGATAAAGTTCATTGAACTAAATGATGAAAATGAGACAATCTCTGATAGGAAAAATATTTTGTAGACAAAAAGCTCATCGATTTCAGAACTATAAGTAAAACCAAAGGTATCTTTATGCAGGATCACAATTTTAGCCATATCATTATACTTGTCTTGTACTTGATACAAACTCTTAGATCAATTCATGTTTCCTGGAATGAGGAAAAGTAGTAAAGTTATACTTTGACCATGGGTTCAATTATTAAATATATATCAAGACTCTATTATATGCCAAATCCTGCCAAGGATTCTAGAAAGAGAAAGATGAATATTATCACTGCCAAACTAGTTTGGTTTATAGTGCAAAAATATGTGTATGTATTTTAAAATATTTTGGTTTCTGCCTCTAAAAAAACAAATTTCTAAGTGAATTATTAAACAGAGCTAAGTCAATAGTTTACACTTAAAAATAAGTTGTGTGTTGAGGGAAGTATATTTGTATGGGAGGGGATGAGTGAGAGGAAAACAGAATTTTCTGTACTAAGATGCTTAATTTGCTGGCCTTTTTGCTAAGGGAGATTGAACACAGGAAACGCAAGAGTGGAAAATTATGAACCTTTCTGTTTCACATACTGGTTAGAGGGAGGAAATAAGGGAAGATTGTAAGAAATGTTAATAGCTAAAGAATTAATCAGAAATTGCATGCCAAATAAACTGAAAATACAAAAAAGAAAACTTTCAGGAGGGTTCAGTTCAGTTCAGTTCAGTCGCTCAGTCGTGTCCAACTCTTTGTGACCCCATGAATTGCAGCACACCAGGCGTCCCTGTACATCACCAACTCCCGGAGGTCACTCAGACTCACATCCATCGAGTCAGTGATGCCATCCAGCCATCTCATCCTCTGTCGTCCCCTTCTCCTCCTGCCCCCAATCCCTCCCAGAATCAGAGTCTTTTCCAATGAGTCAACTCTTTGCATGAGGTGACCAAAGTATTGGAGTTTCAGCTTTAGCATCAGTCCTTCCAAAGAACACCCAGGACTGATTTCCTTTAGGATAGACTGGTTGGATCTCCTTGCAGTCCAAGGGACTCTCAAGAGTCTTCTCCAACAGCACAGTTCAAAAGCATCAATTCTTTGGCATTCAGCTTTCTTCACTAGTCCGACTCTCACATCCATACATGACCACTGGAAAAACCATAGCCTTGACTAGATGGACCTTTGTTGGCAAAGTAATGTCTCTGCTTTTGAATATGCTATCTAGGTTGGTCATAACTTTCCTTTCAAAGAGTAAGTGTCTTTTAATTTCATGGCTGCAGTCACCATCTTCATTGATTTTGGAGCCCCCCAAATAAAGTCTGACACTGTTTTCATTGTTTCCCCATCTAATTCCCATGTAGAGAGTACTTATTAAGATGAATTTGGTAAAACAGAAATGCACATATAAATAACTACAAAACTTAAACTAATGGTAACATAATTATTTAGTAAGGGAAGTAAGAAATCATGCATCCAATTTGATTTTCTAGAAGTGTCTCTAATATGTCACTTTAAAATATGGTCTTTCTTTAAATGTTATCTTTCATAGTATCTCTTCTATTTTACCTTAGTTTGTGTGATTTACACCTTATTTGGGCCATGTTCCTCAGATTTTGACAAACTTGCTTGATGTTGAGACTATGGTCAAATTACAGGTTGAGATGATATTATAGGATGGTAATAAACCTCTTTTTAATAAGATAGCATTGAAATTTTTCAATTATAAACCTAAATCCTGTGCTATTTGCTTTCAGTTATTGACAGTCAGAGTTTACTTGGTTCATTTCATTTGGGAAATCCTTCATAGTTCTTACATCCCAGGATAACACTTTGTGTTTTGAAGATTGGAGGTGTGAGGAAATTCCACATTAATACCAAGGGAGCCTTGTGATCTTTACACATGTATTTTTACTCCTGGTAAATGAATTGTTTTATCTATTTTGATTTAGTTAGAGAGAAAAATGAGAATGCTAATGTCTTTTTATGTAGTCAGTTAATTACATTTGAGCCAGAGACCCAGGAGTTACTATAAATATTCCTCCTACAAACTTTGTTTAGACTTAATGTACCAAATACCTTATTAATGTCACTGAAGAATCTGTTGCTCTGTGTTTTATCTGTGTACGTTCATTGTGGAATGCTAACTTCATTCCTTGTTCTTGTACATTAGCAGCTGGGTAGAAAAGTGTGTTTGATGTGAAGTTTGAAGATATCTAGAATTCTCGATGATTTTCCATAATTATGTTTATTTAACCTACCAGCTCTTACTCTTTACTCATTTCTCTGTCTGTTCAGAAAGTCTCTTAAAGAAACAGTCACGCTTTCAGTAACAGAATGCTCACTTTGACAGAGGTGCTAGAGAAAATCGAAAACCTCAGAGGTTCCTCAGCACCTCCTTAGTCTGTATGCATCTTCCAGAAGTATGAGATGTTCATATGTTTTAATGAATTCAGAAGTATTTCTTTACAGTTGTTTTCAGACTGGAAGTGTCTTGAGGAGAGGGACTATATCATATCTGTTTAAAGGACATTGTGTCTTCAACCTAGCAGATTATAATTGAAGATGTTTTCAATTAGATAGGAACTAGATGAATAATTATTCATTCCACTTAGAAATGACAGACTCACCCATTCAGTAGTCTCTATCTAACCTTAAACATTAGAACTTAGAGATACCTTGAGGGAGACAAACTGTCTAATAAATTTATATTTGTTGTTCAGTCACTCAGTCGTGTCCAACTCTTTGCGACCCCATGGACTGCATAATGTCAGGGTTCCCTGTCCTTCACCATCTCCCAGAGCTTGCTCAAACTCATGTCCACCAACCACCTCATCCTCTGTCGTCCCCTTCTCTTCCTGCCTTCTATTTTTCCCAGCATCAGGGTCTTTTCCAGTGAGTTGGCTCTTTGCATCAGGTGCCCAGAGTATTGGAGCTTCAGCTTCAGCATCAGTCCTTCCAGTGAATATTCAGCATTGATTTCCTTTAGGATTGACTGGCTTGATCTCCTTGCAGTCCAAGGGACTCTCGAGGGTCTTCTCCAACATCACAGGTCTAAAGCATCAATTCTTCAGTGCTTAGTATTCATCATTCTCTAATTGGTTGCCTACCTTCTTTTAATTAGAAGTTTTCCGAGGTGACTTCATATTTAGTTCCATTAAACGTCTAGTCTGTTCAATCATAGGTGATATTCCCTGTATTCTTTTATAATACCATTAGCTTTCATTTTTCTTCTTCTAAACACTCATGACCTTTGATTTTTCCCATCCAGTATTTGACTCAGTCTCCAATTTTCTTTAGCACAGATTTTTTCCACTGATTTTTCAAAAGTGTCTTTGAATTTACATGTGGACATTTTTATATTGTATAACCAGAGGGACTTACAGATTTTGACTGATTTAAAAAAATACAGCTTAGGAAACAAGCAATTACAATAGTAAAATAAAATTGCTAAATTTCAAAAACATTAAACCTAAAATTTTTGCAAACTGTTTTATACCCTAATATTTATTGTATACAAGACTATCTTAGATAGTTGGTGAGGATATAATAATAAATAATGTTCTTGCCTTGAAAAAATTATCTGAGTCAAAAATAGTAATCAAGTGAGTCAAAATATTTGTCAAACCAATTTACTTTATATAGAAAATAACTATATCTATTTAATTTATTTTAGGTATTTATGTTCACTTGAGAATCACACAAAGAGAAAAGAAAGCAATAGAGGAAACAACATAAATTTTATGAAGTGAATGCCAAATATGCTTACATGAATTATCATGTGATATTACTAGAAACTTTCAATCCAAGCATGTCAACACACTATCTGAGCAGTAATTAGGTAAAAACTCTTTTCAAATCTGAAAATGAGAGGAAAAATAAGGGAGTGTATTTGATTTGTGACTTAATTTTCATTTTTAGTCTATATAAAAACAAACAGTATAAAGTTAAACCATGAATTTGCATGTTTAAGATACTAGAAAGAAATGTGAAATCTTCGTTCTGTATACACTACAAATCAGATTATTTTGAGTAGTCAGAGACAATTTAATTGCAAACATATTAGGAGAGATATGACCATCATTAAATTTAGAGAGTAGAACAAAATCATATCCAATGATTTAAATACCTCATAATAAATAAGAATGTCAAGTGATCAGCAACAAATCAACATAAAAGACCTTAAAAGATCCAGACAGTTTTATAGATGTTAAAACTATCACACAAGATTATAAATAAATAAGAATTAAATTTTAGTAAAATACAGATTTATCTTCAGTTATAGAAACTGCATTGTTCAAAGAGGGAAAAATAGTAAGAATTTCTTCTTTTAATAAATATTTTACTACTCTTTATCCTGACCCAGAAGACCATTTTATATGTCAGTATTAAGCTATTTTCCTGAGGTTCTGACCTAGTTTGCAGTTGTCTTACATGAAATAACTCTAGGGTATTTGCTTTTAGAATGTAAAGTTCTTTTCTATCTTTCTTTTATTTTTGCTATGGTAAAGGTCTGTGAACTTTCAGATGCTTTGTCTGGACCAATGTTTTAAAGTGGGAAATAATAATTTAGGCCACACCTATATGCCACATATATAAGCTTTGGGAGACACAAATAATTTGTTCATTGTGTAGTTTGTTTGAGAGTATGTCTGTGACAAATATGGATGAAGCTTTTCAGGATAGTATTCACTATGTGAATCTAAGACATGAAAAAAAAAATTCAGTTGCAGGAAGTAAAATAGCTCTGATTTTCCTTGAAATGGGTTATTTCTGTCACTGCATTTTCAGTCTCATTTCAAAGGAAGATCAGAATATTGCCCTGATACCACTTACAAAATATCAAATCAATGTAAACTCATCTGAAAAGTGATTCAAATTTTCCAAGAAAAAGCCATGTCTATGAAAGGGGAAATATTGGCTATTTTGAATATATAAAATTTATAGTTATTTTGTCTTCTTAATGAATATCATCCTGTCAAATAGATTGTGGATCTGTCATAGTAATTTGCCATCAAGTCTAGTTGGACCCTGTCAGATCAGATCAGTTGCTGAGTCATGTCCGACTCTTTGAGACCCCATGAATCGCAGCACGCCAGGCCTCCCTGTCCATCACCAACTCCCAGAGGTCACTCAGACTCACATCCATCGAGTCAGTGATGCCATCCAGCCATCTCATCCTCTGTCGTCCCCTTCTCCTCTTCCCCCTAATCCCTCCCAGCATCAGAGTCTTCTCCAATGAGTTAACTCTTCGCATGAGGTGGCCAAAGTACTGGAGTTTCAGCTTTAGCATCATTCCTTCCAAAGAAATCCCAGGGCTGATCTCCTTCAGAATGGACTGGTTGGATCTCCCACAGTCTAAGGGTCTTTCAAGAGTCTTCTCCAACACCACAGTTCAAAAGCATCAATTCTTCAGCGCTCAGCTTTCTTCACAGTCCAACCCTCACATCCATACATGACCACAGGAAAAACCTTAGCCTTGACTAGGCGAACCTTTGTTGACAAAGTAATGTCTCTGCTTTTGAATATGCCATCTAGGTTGGTCACAACTTTCCTTCCAAGGAGTAAGCGCCTTTTAATTTCATGGCTGCAGTCACCATCTGCAGTGATTTTGGAGCCCAGAAAAATAAAGTCTGACACTGTTTCCACTGTTTACCCATCTATTTCCCATAAAGTGATGGGACCGAATGCCATGATCTTAGTTTTCTGAATGTTGAGCTTTAAGCCAACTTTTTCACTCTCCACTTTCACTTTCATCAAGAGGCTTTTTAGTTTCTCTTCACTTTCTGCCATAAGGGTGGTGTCATCTGCATATCTGAGGTTATTGATATTTCTCCCGGCAATCTTAATTCCAGCTTGTATTTCTCCCAGACCAGCATTTCTTATGATGTCCTCTGCATATAAGTTGAATAAACAGGGTGACAATATACAGCCTTGACGTACTCCTTTTCCTATTTGGAACCAGTCTGTAGTTCCATGTCCAGTTCTAACCGTTGCTTCCTGACCTGCATACAAATTTCTCAAGAGGCAGATCAGGTGGTCTAGTAATCCCATCTCTTTCAGAATTTTCCACAGTTTATTGTGATCTACACAGTCAAAGGCTTTGGCATAGTCCATAAAGCAGAAATAGATGTTTTTCTGGAACTCTCTTGCTTTTTCCATGATCCAGCGGATGTTGGAAATTTGATCTCTGGTTCCTCTGCCTTTTCTAAAACCAGCTTGAACATCAGGAAGTTCACGGTTCACATATTGCTGAAGCCTGGCTTAGAGAATTTTGAGCCTTACTTTACTAGCGTGTGAGATGAGTGCAATTGTGCGGTAGTTTGAGCACTCTTTGGCATTGCTTTTCTTTGGGATTGGAATGAAAACTGACCTTTTCCAGTCCTGTGGCCACTGCTGAGTTTTCCAAATTTGCTGGCATACTGAGTGCAGCACTTTCACAGCATTATCTTTCAGGATTTGGAATAGCTCCACTGGAATTCCATCACCTCCACTAGCTTTGTTCGTAGTGATGCTTTCTAAGGCCCACTTGACTTCACATTCCAGGATGTCTGGCTCTAGGTCAGTGATCACACCATCGTGATTATCTGGGTCATGAAGCTCTTTTTTGTACAGTTCTTCTGTGTATTCTTGCCACCTCTTCTTAATATCTTCTGCTTCTGTTAGGTCCATACCATTTCTGTCCTTTATTGAGCCCATCTTTGCATGAAATATTCCCTTGGTATCTCTGATTTTCTTGAAGAGATCCCTAGTCTTTCCCATTCTGTTGTTTTCCTCTATTTCTTTGCATTGATCACTAAAGAAGGCTTTCTTATCTCTTCTTGCTATTTGAAACTCTGCATTCAAATGCTTATATCTTTCCATTTCTCCTTTGCTTTTTGCTTCTCTTCTTTTCACAGCTTTTGTAAGGCCTCCCCAGACAGCCATTTTGCTTTTTTGCATTTCTTTTCCATGGGGCATGGTCTTGATCCCTGTCTCCTGTACAATGTCACGAACCCCATTCCGTAGTTCATCAGGCACTCTATCTATCAGATCTAGGCCCTTAAATCTATTTCTCACTTCCACTGTATAATCATCGGGGATTTGATTTAGGTCATACCTGAATGGTCTAGTGGTTTTCCCTACTTTCTTCAATTTCAGTCTGAATTTTGCAATAAGGAGTTCATGGTCTGAGCCACAGTCAGCTCCTGGTCTTGTTTTTGCTGACTGTATAGAGCTTCTCCATCTTTGGCTGCAAAGAATATAATCAATCTGATTTTGGTGTTGACCATCTGGTGATGTCCATGTATAGAGTCTTCTCTTGTGTTGTTGGAAGAGGGTGTTTGTTATGACCAGTGCATTTTCTTGGCAATACCCTATTAGTCCCTGTAGGAAGTCTTAAATTTCATTTCTTTAACTTAGATAACTTTGGGGTTTATATAGACAGCCTTCCTTACTTCTGATTTGCTGCATTCCAGCATGTAAAAAGTTTTTAAAGCTTAGATATTATATAAGCTATGACTTTTTAAAAGAATATTCATCTTCAGTTTTTTAAACTTATACTTTTTCTTTCTAGCTGTTCAGATATTATCAAATCTTCCATATTTTTAAATTTGAGGAATGCAGTGTAACATTTTTACAGAATACATGGAAAGATTTTTAAAAGAGATTATTGATATTTCATTAACTTCTTCAGTTTGTTTTATTGCTTTTAGTCAACCTCTCCCAAAGGAAAGAAAATCAAACCCTATGCAAAATAAACTGAAAACTAGATCTTTTTCTCCACCTTGAGATGCATAGATTTTGCGAAATGCATCGGTAATCATTTCACAAAAATTGTTTTGCTAGTACTGATTCATTGAACACTTTCCATCTTCTTTTCTATGATTTATCCCCCCATTTCTCTCTGTGTTTGAATAGTTTTGACAATCCCTTATTAGTTCCAGAGTAGAACTCACAAGAGCTAATAAGGGTTTACATTACAGCTCTGACAGCTGGCACTAAACTTTAATAGAGAGTAATTGTACAGAGAAGTATGAGTTTTGATAATATTTGATAAAAGTGCTTCCAAAGTCAGAGCCATTTGGAAAGAATCATATGCCTGGAAAGACTGAATGTGTACTCTGCTATTGTAAATTCTCATCTTCTAGGATGTAGGCAAAACATCCTTTTGACAAATAACTCTAAAATCTCTTATGGCCCCCTCTATGAGAGAATAGAATCTATGATAGTAATAGAACTATCCTAGAATAAAACTTTGATCATATTCTTATCTACCGCTGTCCCTGCAGTCCTCAGATATGTGTAGCTATCGATTGTCTTTCAGAAACACAGTCACAATGTGGACATTTAATCACAGATCTTTTGTATGAGAGGAGACCCAGGAATCTCAAGGGAGCATCGAGATTATGAAACTCAAAATCATCATATGATCAGTTGCAGATTTTGTTGTGTGATTTTTTAAAAATAGGAAGAATGGCTTCTAATAGCTAAAGATCTTGAACAGAACCCTGAACTCTCTGTTCAGTGGTCAGTTACAAAGCCGCAAGAGGTTAAAAGTGGATACTCTAATTGAGAACAGCTGCTACTTTTTGACATGAAGACTCACTTTCAACAAGAAAAGAGAAAGCATATGCTATGGAATGGGAGAATACTGATCTTGAATTAATGCATAAAGAACATGTAAAGGTTTGTGAAGTTCAGAAACAAACCTGTGTATATGAATGGTTGGGAATAAATAATTTTGCTTATCTGGTAGTTATTAGGGAAGAAAACCTGTATTTCAGAAATTAGGATCTATTTACTGTCTATATCATGCTGCTGTATTGAAGATATATGAAATATTTCAATCTGATTTAGCACATGTAATGTTTCTCTGGCATACATTTATCAATGTGCTAAATCATAAAGGAAGAGAATACAGTTCTTCCTTCCAAGTATCTTGGATTCTAAAGGGTATATGAACTGAATTTATGTTAAAAGGATGAAAGGCAGCATTTTTAAGGAAATAAAAGTGGATTAAACATGAAAGAAAAATAGTGTTTAAGAACCCATCAAACCGTACTGCAAAGATGTATTAATAATACATTAATAAATGGAGAGATTTCAACCTTTATGGAGTTAGATATTGTTTCATCATTTGTTCATTTTTGTCAACAAACATTTAATGAGTGCCTACTCTACCAAGTATTCACTGGAAATGTGGCTCTGAACCAACCAGAAAAGTGTCTCAGCCTTCAAGGAGCTTAGATTTTCGTGGAAATATGAAGAAATAAAATGCTGATACAGACTTTTTCAGCATAACACTCATATAATTGTAAAGCCTAGTCTAATATTCTAAACTCAGGCAATTTTGCATCCAGGGGACATTTGTCAATGTCTGAAGACATTCTTGGTTGTCACAACTGGGGAAAGAGATTGGTATTGGCATCTGGCACTTAGAGGCCAGAGGTGTTGCTAAATATCCTGTAATGCACAGAGCATCCTCTACAACAAAGAATTGCCTAGGCAAATCTCTTCAAGATTGAGAAAACCTGATCTAGAATAATCTCTCCTTTTACAGAGCTATGAATTAAGGTTAAAATCTCAAATCATACATTAGCAGAGCCTAAATCAGAACCCAAGCTAAAGCATCTCACTCACAATTTTGCCTCAGGACTCATCTTTTCTGGGATTTACTTAGAAATGTATGTAACTTTTGAAGGCATATGAAGTCATACTTACTACTTAGCTAATTCAAAAGTGACACTTATGCAAAAAAAATAAAAATAAAATGACATTTCCTTATCTGGGAGAAAAAACAAAAATTTCAGGAAGAGTCACATGAAGGTGAATATTTAAAAACAGGAAATGAACATAACTTGCACAGAGCTAGAAAAAGTGACTAGGATGTGGTAGTGCAAGAACTAAGAATGTGAAGAAAGTAATAAAATAGATATCAAGGAGAAAGCCTTTGGAGTTAGGAAATTTTCTTAGGCAAAGTGTTCAGACAGCTGCTACGGAGTTATTTCTCTTTTAGGATACTCTGACATGCTGACACAAATTCAAATCTGACATTTGATTCCCTTTGTCCTGTAATGTGATACTAACGCAAAGGTGACAGGTAAATGTGGTTATATTACACGATGTATTAATAATAACCTTGATAGAAAAAAGTTCCTATAGATCGAGTTCAGTGACTGTGCCTTTTTTGAAAATTAGAAGAGCCCCCCCACATCAGCTTTATTTTTTTTTTTTTTTCCCTAAATAACCACTTCTGTCCTCTGGCATGTTACTGAGCTCAACACTTCATTTAATTCCCACAAAGGCACATGGCCCTGGAGAAGTGGGTGGCAACCCACTCCAGTATTCTTGCCTGGAGAATTCCATGGACAGAGAAGCCTGGCGGGCTACAGTCTGTGGGGTCACAAAGAGTCAGACATGACTGAGTGACTAACACACATACACAAAGGCCCGTGGAGAAGCACCGTCATGTCCCCATTTCCCATGAGAGGAAACTAGAGGCTTAGAGAAACTGCCCAGTTGTCCAAGGTCACATACAATTAGTAAGTGTGAAACTGGACCTTAAGTGTGGGGCAGTGTATGTGACCTTGTGCCTCTCTCGTGTAGAGAACCTGGGGAAATAAGGAACCTGAAGCCCACCAACCTATATTTTCAGAAATAGTCTGTGAAGCTCCGGGCTGTAGATATTTCAAGAATGCTTTTAAGAATGCTATTCAACACTTTTCACTATGTCTTCTCTCTGAGGCCCCTTACATTTACTTCTAGCTCTAGTACCAGACCCTGGAGGAGGAACTGGCAACCCACTCCAGTATTCTTGCCTGGGAAATCCTATGGAGAGAGGAGCTATAGTTCATGGGGTCACAAAGAGTCAGACACAACTGAACATGCATGCCAGTACCAGAAGAGCTTGTACAGTTCCTTGGGCTTGTTTTCATGTTTGTAATTTGATTCGTGTCATGGCCATGATATCTTGCTTGCATTCTCTATACAGGAACCCAGAATTATGTGACTTGTTACATCCTACAAAGAGCTACACCCTTTCAGCATGTCTTTTGGATACTAAACTCACAATTTTATTTTTTCACCCTATATTCCTTTTGTGTGCTCTTCTTCACTTTTTAATGAGTATTTTATAGTAATTGATTCCATCTTGAATTATGCATATCCTGTCTTAAGTGTAAGTCATAAATACATTTGAATTGGCGTTCATTGATTGCCTAGTGTGTACTCAGTGGTTAACATACCATTTGATCTTCAGCGTAAGCCTTACAAGGTAAATATTGTTAGCCACACTTTACCTAGACAGGGCTAAGAGAACTTACTGATTTGCCCTGTGTCTTAATGCCAGGATATAAATTCAGGTCTGTCTAATTAAGAAACCCAGTCCTTTTTCTAATCTGCTGCTGCTAAGTCGCATCAGATCAGATCAGATCAGATCAGTTGCTCAGTCGTGTCCGACTCTTTGCGACCCCATGAACCGCAGCACGCCAGGCCTCCCTGTCCATCACCAGCTCCCGGAGGTCACTCAGACACTCATCCATCGAGTCAGTGATGCCATCCAGCCATCTCATCCTCTGTCGTCCCCTTCTCCTCCTGCCCTCAATCCCTCCCAGCATAAGAGTCTTCTCCAATGAGTCAACTCTTCGCATGAGGTGGCCAAAATATTGGAGTTTCAGCTTTAGCATCATTCCTTCTAAAGAAATTCCAGGATTGATCTCCTTCAGAATGGACTGGTTGGATCTTCTTGCAGTCCAAGGGACTCTCAAGAGTCTTCTCCAACACCACAGTTCAAAAGCATCAATTCTTCGGCGCTCAGCCTTCTTCACAGTCCAGCTCTCACATCCATACATGACCACAGGAAAGACCATAGCCTTGACTAGGCGAACCTTTGTTGGTAAAGTAATGTCTCTGCTTTTGAATATGCTATCTAGGTTGGTCATAACTTTCCTTCCAAGGAGCAAGCGTCTTTTAATTTCATGGCTGCAGTCACCATCTGCAGTGATTTTGGAGCCCAGAAAAACAAAGTCTGACACTGTTTCCACTGTTTCCCCATCTATTTCCCATGCAGTGATGGGACCAGATGCCATGATCTTCGTTTTCTGAATGTTGAGCTTTAAGCCAACCTTTTCACTCTCCACTTTCACTTTCATCAAGAGGCTTTTTAGCCCCTCCTCACTTTCTGCCATAAGAGTGGTGTCATCTGCATATCTGAGGTGATTGATATTTCTCCCGGCAATCTTGATTCCAGCTTCTGTTTCTTCCAGTCCAGCATTTCTCATGATGTACTCTGCAGTCGTGTCCAACTCCGTGCGACCCCATAGACGGCAGCCCACCAGGCTCCCCCGTCCCTGGAATTCTCCAGACAAGAACACTGGAGTGGGTTGCCATTTCCTTCTCCAATGCATGAAAGTGAAAAGTAAAGCGAATACTTTTCTTTTGATGATATTTTGCACAGCATCATAATGTGAAAATTTGCAAGTTCTTGCTGCTGAATTAGTGACTGGAGAATTTGGTTATTGGAACTTAGAAAAAAAGACTGACAATAGTTATTTAAAGAGGCAAGAACTTAATATATTCATTAGTATAATACTTTGCTCTTTTTTTTAGTATAGAACTGGGTAAGATGATAACACAGAAATGTTTTAACAGGGTATCTGGGTCCTTTATTTTTCAGGCATGTGGAACTGAGTCATGCCTCCAATTACCTCTGCTTCTATTTCCATTGCCCCTGCTGTTGCTGAGGACATGATTGATAGGAGATGATGGCGAGTGTAGAACCAGGGTTCACAAAACACTCGCTATGTGCCCAGTGTGTATGCTCGCACAATATGCTTCATTATTAGCTTGACAGATCTCCAAGTGGCAGACTGGGAGTGAATTTTAGATTTGGCTGATGTATCTGCTACCATACTGGGTTTTTGTGAAGATCATAAATATTGGTATATGTAAAAATATACATGCTTATGTAAGTATATATGCATGTATACGTATGAATTAGTTTATATGTATATGGATGTATACAACATGTAAATGTCTATTATATACATATATGTATGCAGGTTACATGTTCATATATATATTAGCACTATATACTAATATATAAAGCTAATTTTTCTTTGAAAAGTTATTGGTGTTATGCATTATAAAATCTTGTTTTGCTATTAGAAATTTCTTAACCTTTTCAGTTTTCCAGAATATGAAGGCTTCTATAAATCAACTGGTTCATTAATATACTGAAACTCTTTTTAAATGTTGATGCTCAAGAACAGAAGTAATTCCCTAAGTCTTTTACTGTTTGTAGTTACTGTGTTTTAGTGACAAGATATACATAGCTTTATATCCAAATCTATGTAATGATGATAGGTGGGATAATGGTGCTCTATTAAAGTTTCAGAGCAGAGCTACTGGAAAAGAAAACTGAAAGTAAAAGCAGACTATATCTTTCATAAGTTTGATGGTTGCTCTTATTAGTGATGAAAGGGAGATGAGAAAATGCATTGGCTTGCTCTTTATTAAGCACAGTAGGTAAAGCAGATGAACGTCTGAAAGCTCACTGAACTGCCATAAAGAAATTTAAACATTGTTCACATTGGCCAGTGGCCAGGCTCATGCTGTAAACCTCAGACAAGGGTCAGCATTGCAAAGGAATTGTCAGTTCCATTTGTAGAAGATGGTTTCGGTTTATTCTTAGTCCAGTAATAAACCCAAGATTTACCTGACAGGTTTCGTAAGATTGCATTTGCTTTACCTGACTTAATATACATCTAAATTCATCACAAAAAATTGAGTAAGATTCCTTAGCCATTTAATTTTTTTATTTAGACCTTGTTTAATTATTTTATTATAATATCTGAAATCATTGAATAAGTTTGGTTTCTGCATGTCTTAACCTAGAATATTTTTTAAAAGTCAAAGTTAGAAGAGAATTGTAAAATATAGTACTACAATATTGAAAATAACATGGTACTAAATTTTTAAGTGAATAAAGAGCAAATATTCACTGTTATAGATTGCAATATTACTATGATTATCAATGTGCTTTCTCAACCCTCCAGAAATCCTTGCAGAGATTAGTTCAAAACTCTGTATACAATGGATGCATCTTTTCTCTGAATATTGATGGTTTTTTTACTTACTAAGATTTGAGCTTTTTTATTAATATATGCAGTATATCAATATAAAGCAATAAGAGAATGTGGGTAACTTCCTTGAATGGAGACACACATGGTGAACAAAGGAATTCATATACCTACACTTTTCTTACACCCTTATTTTTTGTTATTTTAGAGATAGCGTCTCTCCTTCCTACACAAATCATTTTCCATACAAACTCTTCAAAACTGTTGTTGTTCAGTCACTTAATCATGTACCACTCTCTGCGACCCCATAGATTGCAGCATGCCAGCTTTCCCTGTCCTTCACCATCTCCCAGAGCTTCCTCAAACACATGTCCATTAGTCAGTGATGCCATCCAACCATTTCATCCTCTGTCATCCCCTTCTCCTCCTGCCTTCAATCTTTCCCCAAACCAGGGTCTTTTCAAATGAGTCAATTCTTCATATCAGGTGGCCAAAGTATTGGAGCTTCAGTTTCACCATCAGTCCTTCCAATGGATATTTAGGACTAATTTACTTTAGGATTGATTGATGTGATCTCCTTACAGTCCAAGGGGCTGTCAAGAGTCTCCTTCAACAACACAACTCAAAAACATCAATTCTTTGGCACTCAGCCTTCTTTATGGCCCAACTCTTGTATCAGTGCATGACTACTGGAAAAACCATGCTGCCGCTGCTAAGTCGCTTCAGTCATGTCCAACTCTGTGCGACCCCATAGACGCCAGCCACCCAGGCTACCCTGTCCCTGGGATTCTCCAGGTAAGAACACTGGAGTGTGTTGCCATTTCCTTCTCCAATGCATGAAAGTGAAAAGTGAAGTCGCTCAGTCGCTCAGTCGTGTGCGACTCTTTGCGACCCCATGGACTGCAGCCAACCAGGCTCCTCAGCCCTTGGGATTTTCCAGGCAAGAGTACTGGAGTGGGGTGCCACTGCCTTCTCTGGGAAAAACCATAGCTTTAACTATTCTGGCTTTAGTTGAAAAAGTAATGTCTCTGCTTTCTAATGTGCACTCTAGTTTTGTGATAGTTTTTCTTCCAAGGAGCAAGTGTCTCTTAATTTCATGGCTGCAGTCACCATCTGCAGAGATTTAGGAGCCCAAGAAAATAAAGTCTATCACTGTTTCCACTGCTTCCCAATCTATTTGCCATGAACTGATGGAACCAGAGGAGAACTGACTCATTGGAAAAGACCCTGATCCTGGCAAATACTAAAGGCAGTAGGAGAAAAGGGCAATAGAAGATGAGATGTTTGGATGACATCACCAACTCAATGGACATGAGTTTGAGCAAGCCTGAGGAGTTGGTGATGGACAGGGAAGCCTGGCATTTTCAGTTCATAGGGTTGCAGAGTCAGACGTGACAGTGACTGAACTGAACTGATGGGACCAGATGCCATGATCTTTGTTTTCTGAATGTTGAATTTTAAGCCAGCCTTTGCACTCTCCTCCTTCACTTTCATCAAGAGGCTCTTTAGTTCCTCTTCACTTTCTGCCATAAGGGTGGTGTCATCTGCTTATGCAAGGTTATTGATATTTCTCCCTCAATCTTGATTCCAGCTTGTGCTTCCTCCAGCCCAGCATTTCTCATGATGTACTCTGCATATAAGTTAAATAAGCAGGAAGACAATATGCAGCTTGAACATACCCCTTTCCCGATTTGGAACTAGTCCTTTGTTCCATGTCTGGTTCTAACTGTTGGTTCTTGACCTGTATAGGGGTTTCTCAGGAGGCAGGTAAGGTGGTCTGGTATTCCCATCTCATGAAAATTCTCCAAGCGAGGCTTAAGCACTACATGAAGCAAAAACGTCCAGATGTTCAAGCTGGATTCAGAAAAGGCAGAGGAACGAGAGATCAAATTGCCAACATCCATTCAGATCAGATCAGATCAGATCAGTCGCTCAGTCATGTCCGACTCTTTGCGACCCCATGAACCGCAGCACGCCAGGCCTCCCTGTCCATCACCAGCTCCCGGAGGTCACTCAGACACATCCATCAAGTCAGTGATGCCATCCAGCCATCTCATCCTCTGTCGTCCCCTTCTCCTCCTGCCCCCAATCCCTCCCAGCATCAGAGTCTTCTCCAATGAGTCAACTCTTCGCATGAGGTGGCCAAAATACTGGAGTTTCAGCTTTAGCATCATTCCTTCCAAAGAAATTCCAGGATTGATCTCCTTCAGAATGGACTGGTTGGATCTCCTTGCAGTCCAAGGGACTCTCAAGAGTCTTCTCCAACACCACAGTTCAAAAGCATCAATTCTTTGGTGCTCAGCCTTCTTCACAGTCCAGCTCTCACATCCATACATGACCACAGGAAAGACCATAGCTTTGACTAGGCGAACCTTTGTTGGTAAAGTAATGTCTCTGCTTTTGAATATGCTATCTAGGTTGGTCATAACTTTCCTTCCAAGGAGTAAGCATCTTTTAATTTCATGGCTGCAGTCACCATCTGCAGTGATTTTGGAGCCCAGAAAAATAAATTCTGACACTGTTTCCACTGTTTCTCCACCTATTTCCCATGTAGTGATGGCACCAGATGCCATGATCTTCGTTTTCTGAATGTTGAGCTTTAAGCTGACCTTTTCACGCCAACATCCATTAGATTATAGAAAAAGCAAGAGAATTCCAGAAGAACATCTACTTCTGCTTCATTGACTACGCTAAAGCCTTTGCCTTGTGGATCACAACAAACTGAAAAGTTATTAAAGAGATGGTAATCCTGTCTCCTGAGAAACCCCTATGCAGGTCAAGAAGCAACAGCTAGAATTGGACATGGAACAAAGAACTGGTTACAAATTGGGAAAGGAGTAGGTCAAAGCTGCATGTTTCCACCCTGCTTATGTAATTTATATGTCCAGTACATCATGAGAAATGCTGGGCTGGCTGAAGCAGAAACGGGGATAAAGATTGCCAGGAGAAATATTAATAACCTCAGATATGCAGATGACACCACCCTTATAGCAGAAAGTGAAGAGAAACTAAAGAATCTCCTGATGAAGGTGAAAGAGGACAGTGAAAAAACTGGCTTAAAACTCAACCTGCAGAAAACGAAAATTACGACATCAGGTCCCATCACTTCATCACTTCATATCAAATAGATGGGTAAACAATGGAAACAGTGACAGACTTTATTTCCTTGGGATCCAAAATCACTGCAGATGGTGACTGCAGCCATGAAACTAAAAGACACTTGCTCCTTGGAAGAAAAGCTATGACAAACTTAGACAACATCTTAAAAACAGAGTCCTTACATCTCCAACAGAAGCCAGTCTAGTCATAGTTACAGTTTTTCAGTAGTCATGTGTGGATGTGAGAGCTGGACCATACAAAAGGCTGAACATCAAAGAGTTAATGCTTTTTTTTTCCTTTTTTTTAAATTTTTCAACTTTACAATATTGTATTGGTTTTGCCATATATCAACATGAATCTGTCACAGGTATACACGTGTTCCCCATCCTGAACCCTCCCCCTTCCTCCCTCCCCATACCATCCCTCTGGGTCATCCCAGTGCACCAGTCCCAAGCATCCAGTATTGTGCCTCAAACCTGGACTGGCGACTCGTTTCATATATGATATTATACATGTTTCAATGCCATTCTCCCAACAGATTGAAGTAAGCCAAAAGAAAAACACCAATACAGTATACTAACGCATATATATGGAATTTAGAAAGATGGTAACAATAACCCTATATATGAGACAGTAAAAGAGACACTGATGTATAGAACAGTCTTTTGGACTCTGTGGGAGAGGGAGAGGGTGGAATGATTTGGGAGTTGATGCTTTTGAAATGTGGTGTTGGAAAAGACTCTTGAGAGAACCTTGGACTGCAAAGAGATCAAACCAGTCAATCCTGAATAATCACTGGAAGGACTGATGCTGAAGATGAAACTCTAATACTTTGGCCACCTGATGCAAAGAGCCAACTCATTAGAAAAGACCCTGATTTGGGGAAAGATCAAAGGCAGGAGAAAAAGGGATCAACAGAGGATGAGATGGTTGGATGGCATCACTGACTCAATGAACATGAGTTTGAGCAAGCTCTGGGAGGTGGTAAAGGAAAAGGAAGGCTGGCGTGCTACAGTCCATGGGGTCATGAAGAGTCCAAAATGACTGAGCGACTGAACAACAACAACTACACCTGATATTATCCATTTGGATATAATCTCAAAATGTAAAGATTTGTAGATCTGTAACTTCAGTTCAGTTCAGTCACTCACTTGTGTTCTACTCTTTGCCACCCCATGAACTGCAGCAGGCCAGGCCTCCCTGTCCATCACCAACTCCCAGAGATCACTCAGACTCACGTCCATCGAGTCAGTGATGCCATCCAGTCATCTCATCCTCGGTTGTCCCCTTCTCCTCCTGCCCCCAGTCCCTCCCAGAATCAGAGTCTTTTCCAATGAGTCAACTCTTCACATGAGGTGGCCAAAGTACTGGAGTTTCAGCTTTAGCATCAGTCCTTCCAAAGAACACCCAGGACTGATATCCTTTAGGATGGACTGGTTGGATCTTGCAGTCCAAGGGACTCTCAAGAGTCTTCTCCAACACCACAGTTCAAAAGCATCAATTCTTCGATGCTCAGCTTTCTTACAGTCCAACTCTCACATCCATACATGACCACAGGAAAAACCATAGCCTTGACTAGGCGAACCTTTGTTGGCAAAGTAATGTTTCTGCTTTTGAATATGCTCTCTAGGTTGGTCATAACTTTTCTTCCAAGGAGTAAGCATCTCTTAATTTCATGGCTGCAATCACCATCTGCAGTGATTTTGGAGCCCCAAAAATAAAGTCTGACACTGTTTCCACTATTTCCTCATCTATTTCCCATGAAGTGATGGGACCAGATGCCATGATCTTAGTTTTCTGAATGTTGAACTTTAAGCCAACTTTTTCACTCTACTCTTTCACTTTCATCAAGAGGCTTTTTAGGTCCTCTTCACTTTCTGCCATAAGGGTAGTGGTAAAATTACATTTCACTTGCTAATACTCATGTGTTGGGCTTCCCAGGTGGCATAGTGGTACAGAATTTACCTTCCAATCAGGAAACGTGGGTTTGATCCCTGGGTCCGGAAGATCCCCTGGAGATGAAAATGACAACCCATTCCATATTCTTGCCTGGGAAATCCAATGGACAGATGAAACTGGAGGGCTACTGTCCTTGGGATTTCAAAGAGTCAGACACATCTCAGCAACTAAACAACAGCAATTCATCTGTTAGTTAAAGGAGCATGAATAAGTGAGGTTGCTTAGATCACTGTCATAAGAAAAAAAATTCCTTTATAATCTGTGTGTGTGCAGGCTTAGTCATGTCCAAGTCTTTGTGACCCCATGGACTGTAGCCTGCCAAATTTGTCTGTTCAGGGAATTATCCAGGCAAGAATACTTTAGTGGGATACCATTTCCTTCTCCAGGGAATCTTCCCGATTCAGGGATTAAAGCCCTGTCTCTTGAGTCTGTTGCATTGGCAGGCAGTTTCTTTACCAACTGCAGCACCTATATATATAAGAAGCAATCTAGTAGATTCCATTGGCGAAGGCAATGGCAACCTGCTCCAGTACTCTTGCCTGGAAAATCCCATGGACGGAGGAGCCTGGTTGGCTGCAGTCCATGGGTCGCTAAGAGTCGGACACGACTGAGCGACTTCACTTTCGCTTTTCACTTTCATGCATTGGAGAAGGTAATGGCAACCCACTCCAGTGTTTTTGCCTGGAGAATCCCAGGGATGAGGGAGCCAGGTGGGCTGCCCTCTATGGGGTCGCACAGAGTCGGACACGACTGAAGTGACTTAGCAGCAGCAGCAGCAGTAGATTACATGTTTAAGAATGTCAGTAAAGGTATTCTATGAATCCTTTGAGGACACTCTATACTTTCTCAGAAGGTTTTTCTTATGTTTGAAACATTTTTCTCGTACTACACTAGGTTGAAAGTAGACTAGGATTAACCTTTACATTTTCTGCAAGATTTTATATATGTTAATACTGATATATTTTTATATTTTTTTATCTTAATGGGGCTTCCCTGGTGGCTCAAATGGTAAAGAATCTACCCATGGTGCAGAAGACCTTGAAACAATATCATGTTTATAACATTATGCCATATGTGCCTAATATATATTCTAAGAAAAATATGTTTTTTCCAAATCATTTTCTAAGAAACACTTTTGCTGTTAAGCTTGGAATCCAAGGTGGCACATATCTCTTCTAGGTGTACCATGAGTTCCTGTAGTGAAGTTCTTGATTCTCACAGCAGCACTGAGACTCCATTTAGAGCTTACCTTATTTTACACATATATTTACAACACCCGGATTAATTTTGGTTTCAAAGCTACTAGCAGAGTAAATTCTAAAAGCTAAATAAAAGGGGAAAGGTATTACATAGAATGAGTATGTTGGCAGCAAGGCAACAGGGCAAAATCCAGAAGGTGCATGATAACATGTGTTCAGTCTCTACTGGGGCTGGTGCCTCTGCAGGGCCCCTCTATTCTGTCCCTGTGTAAATTCTGAGTGCATCCTAACACTTGATACGAAGTGTATAAAGCAAGCAGACATATCCAGAGTTATGGTTTTGAGGTATTGATAAATGTTTAAATCATAGTATCTCCTATCTGGTAAGGAAATCAGCATTTATATACTTTATAGAGTTTCCTTTGCAAAAAACAATAATTCAAAGCATCATTGCTTTAATCAGCATCAATGGCATAAATCAGAGGATCTAGATTTTATCTTTGTTCTACCTCTTATTTACTGTGTGACCATGGGTAAATACTTAACCACTTTGGATACTCATATATAAATTAGAGATAGCTAGATATAACAGTAGCATCTCTTTTGTGGTATTGTTGGGAGGATAAAGTAAGAAAAAAAACCAGCTCCTAGAATGTAATAAGTACTTAATAAGTATTAGCTGTTATCATAATCAGAATAAAGCCTTAGCTAGGAGGAAAAGTCAGCTATCTAGAAAGGTGTGTTTTCTTCACCCCCACCCACCACTTGGAAGTAACAGAATTCAGAGAATCAGAGTTTACAAATACATCCAAAAAAAAGGGCCAGGAGAAAATAAATTCTAACTAAACAACATGCAATTTGTCTTATAACCTACAATATTTCTGTTCTTAAATTGAGAGATCTTCAATTATCTCTTTAGAACTTAGATTAATCCATGTTGAAGAGTTTTTCAGAATCAAATAACTTACTTGGTTCAGTAATTGGCTTTGGTGGTCTGTCTAACGTGGTTCAGAGTTGTTTCTTTTAAAACAAGGCATGTCATACCATTCTGACTTCTTTACGAATTTTGAATTACTTTGCTATGACTACTTTTTCCTTACCATGTAGAAAATCAGTTCTTATTCAAGGCCAAATAATTAGATACTTTGCAATGTCATGAAGTATGTAGCTCAAGCACGATTACTGAGACTTCAGATCAGATCAGTCGCTCAGTCGTGTCTGACTCTTTGCGACCCCATGAACCGCAGCACGCCAGGCCTCCCTATCCATCACCAGCTCTCAGAGGTCACTCAGACTCACATTCATCGAGTCAGTGATGCCATCCAGCCATCTCATCCTCTGTCGTCCCCTTCTCCTCCTGCCCTCAATCCCTCCCAGCATCAGAGTCTTCTCCAATGAGTCAACTCTTCTCATGAGGTGGCCAAAATACTGGAGTTTCAGCTTGAGCATCATTCCCTCCGAAGAAATCCCAGGTCTGATCTCCTTCAGAATGGACCGGTTGGATCTCCTTGCAGTCCAAGGGACTCTCAAGAGTCTTCTCCAACACCACAGTTCAAAAGCATCTATTCTTCGGCGCTCAGCCTTCTTCACAGTCCAGCTCTCACATCCATACATGACCACAGGAAAGACCATAGCCTTGACTAGGCGAACCTTTGTTGGCAAAGTGATGTCTCTGCTTTTGAATATGCTATCTAGGTTGGTCATAACCTTCCTTACTGAGACTTAATCACATTTAAATTCTACAGATGCAATCTGTTTTATAAGATTGTTAAGTATAAATAAGAGATGCAAGAATAAGCATCACAATGTATATATACATAAGCAGGAAAGCAGAGAACAGATTATAAGGCACAGAGTAAGAGACAGTACATACATATTACACAGTATCTTGGTTGAAAGTAGTCAAAAGAGAGAAATCATTGAAAACCTGATACTCTAGAATCCTTCAATTTGATATGTAAATATTCAGTCAAATATATAATTGGTACCTATCATGAGTCAGATCAGATCAGATCAGTCGCTCAATCGTGTCCGACTCTTTCCGACCCCATGAATCACAGCACGCCAGGCCTCCCTGTCCATCACCAACTCCCGGAGGTCACTCAGACTCACATCCATTGAGTCAGTGATGCCATCCAGCCATCTCATCCTCTGTCGGCCCCTTCTCCTCCTGCCCCCAATCCCTCCCAGCATCAGAGTCTTCTCCAATGAGTCAGCTCTTTGCGTGAGGTGGCCAAAATATTGGAGTTTGAGCTTTAGCATCATTCCTTCCAAAGAAATCCCAGGACTGATCTCCTTCAGAATGGACTGGTTGGATCTCTTTGCAGTCCAAGGGACTCTCAAGTCTTCTCCAACACCACAGTTCAAAAGCACCAATTCTTCGGCGCTCAGCCTTCTTCACAGTCCAGCTCTCACATCCATACATGACCACAGGAAAGACCATAGCCTTGACTAGGCGAAACTTTGTTGGCAAAGTAATGTCTCTGCTTTTGAATATGCTATCTAGGTTGGTCATAACTTTCCTTCCAAGGAGTAAGCGTCTTTTAATTTCATGGCTGCAGTCACCATCCGCAGTGATTTTGGAGCCCAGAAAAATAAAGTCTGACACTGTTTCCACTGTTTCCCCATCTATTTCCCATGTAGTGATGGGACCAGATGCCATGATCTTCGTTTTCTGAATGTTGAGCTTTAAGCCAACTTTTTCACTCTCCACTTTCACTTTTATCAAGAGGCTTTTTAGTTCCTCTTCACTTTCTGCCATAAGGGTGGTGTCATCTGCATATCTGAGGTGACTGATATTCCTCCCAGCAATCTTGATTCCAACTTGTGTTTCTTCCAGTCCAGGATTTCTCATGATGTACTCTGCATAGCAATTAAATAAACAGGGTGACAATATACAGCCTTGACGTACTCCTTTTCCTATTTGGAACCAGTCTGTTGTTCCATGTCCAGTTCTAACTGTTGCTTCCTGACCTGCATACAAATTTCTCAAGAGGCGGACCAGGAGGTCTGGTATTCCCATCTCTTTCAGAATTTTCCATAGTTTATTGTGATCCACACAGTCAAAGGCTTTGGCATAGTCAATCAAGCAGAAATAGATGCTTTTCTGGAACTCTCTTGCTTTTTCGATCATCCAGCGGATGTTGGCAATTTGATCTCTGGTTCCTCTGCCTTTTCTAAAACCAGCTTGAACATCAGGAAGTTCACGGTTCACATATTGCTGAAGCCTGGCTTGGAGAATTTTGAGCATTACTTTACTAGCGTGTGAGATGAGTGCAATTATGCGGTAGTTTGAGCATTCCTTGGCATTGCCTTTCTTTGAGTAGTATATGCTTTTTTAATATAGTGCCTTAAAAATATTATTTCTAAATATTTTCATTTTTACCATTTTCTTTGCAAATCAAGAGGAAAAAGTTCTCACATTGGGATTCTAATTGTAGCTGCTATATGCTAAATCATTTTTAAAGGAATCATTTACAAATTGCCTTTGAGAAAAAGTAATAACTTTTCTCCAAGATAGTCTAGAAATTGACCTCAGACTTTGGAGGGAATTTTATTTAGGTATTGAGGAGATAAGCTCAGGGGATCACTTCCGGGTCTCTGATTACTCATTTATCAATCATAATTTATTTCCTGTGTGTTTCTTGAGTAAATGGTAAATTGAGATAAGGAACTTGCAAATTGCTAAAGATTGAATATTTAAGTCAGTATTCAGTAAATTAGGAAAAAATCTTACAAGTCATGACATAAGTTTAAACCCTGAAACTTGCACCAAAATTGCTCAAGTGCCCTGTACCCTTCCAGGAACAGGTTAGTCCTGTTTGTGTGTACATAAATACAAAGAAGGGCAATTAATTCTTGGCTTTATCTATGATTTAAGAGGGCTAAGTATTATTATTTTATTCATTGAAACACTTCAGAATTTTACTATAATAATTCAGAGTATGAATAACCCAGAACATGATGACTATTATTTTGGGCGGTTTATTTCTAATGTCCCAAGTCCAAGAATGACTAATTTTTATATTAGGTTGTTTAAACTGGAAAGGTCAAATGACTTAGGCTTTCAAAAATTCATTTAGCAAATTTCACATTTGCTTTCAACACTGTGGTTCTTTTCACCAAATTACATACATGTTGGGGCTACAAGTGCAGTGAATGTATAAGTCTAATTATAGTGTATTGTACATAACACATTTTGTTGGTAATTCAATATTATGTTTGGCATGTATGATAACATTGTAAAGTAAATTTGCTGTAACTTTGACTTCACTATCCTTAGTTGGAAATGACTGCTCTGTTAGACACGTGGTCCCCAGATAAAAGGCCTACTTTGATTCACTTTTAAATTAAAACTTTATTCTGAAAAAATGTTACCTATTGGCTAATATTCATGGACAGGGTATGTGTAATGTGTAATTATGCGGTGTACCAAAGTGTAGAAATAAAAGGAGAACCCCAAAGATGAAAACTTGACTGGGATGTAGTATTACCGGGGACAAAAAATTGTAGAAAATGCAAGTGGAGGAGCCTAACAATACAACTATAGTGGGCTAATTTCCTGGTGTTTACATTGAGGTCTAATAAATACAATATATTCACAAGCTCATTATACTCTTTAGTGCCCTTGTCATTCAAAATATTTGGGAATGAATATTGAAAAGCATATTGACAGGGCCATGTTCATTTAAATAAAAAATATTGCATATAGTGTGATTGGGTACATTAGCATATGGCATGAATTTGGCTTTAAAAGTTATGAATTTTATATATTAATAATGCTTGACTACTAAATTCAAGGCTTTATATGAAGCACTTTATGTAACACCTGAATAATCCATAAACATTCATGAAGTAGGATGAAAGTGCCTCTGGCAGTTTTCAAACTGAGGTACATGTAAACTGGAGAATCATAGAACATGTCTAAGAGGTACACTGTCATTTACACTTTAAGGAAATCAGTTTTCATATCCTCACCCTCATAAGTGCTGATGTTGACTTGTGGAAAATCACACTGTATTTAAGCTCAAACTCTCAAGCTAAATCTCTTTCCCAATTCTTTTCACAATTTTTCTTTTGCTTTATTTGTGTATATAATCATTCCTTTCATTCTTCTAAAAATCTTATTAAGGTGTATTGTTCCTTGTATATGTGTTAAACAAAAAAGAATTAAAATTTGGTGTTAAGAATGTGAATGGCTACATATCAAATACTAAGTATTTCACATCAAGCAGTTTTAGTTCTTCGTTTTCATTCAGATTGAAGAATAAGTCATGCTGCTGTATAAACTATTTTCATTTCTATCCACTTATTTACATAAATAATAATTTCCTTATGTAAATAAGATTTCCTAATGCCTACATCTGAAGCAATTTTAAAAAATGAACTGATTGTGAGTGTGTAGCAATGAGTAACAACTATCGTAATTGGAAAAAAAGTTGAGTGCATCTCAATAGAATGTGGATTTCTAACAAACTTTACTTAAGACATTTTCACTATAGAAATATGTGAGTTTTTAAATAAGGAAATCTGTGTAGCTTCGATCAGTTCTTCGCTTGAATGTGTGCCAAGTCTCTTTACTCATGTCCCTGTCTTTGTGACCCCATGATTGTAGAGCTCTAGATTCCTTTGTTCATGGGATTCTCCAGGCAAGAATACTGGAGTGAGTTGCCATGCCATCCATCTGGGGATCTTCCCTACCAGGGATTGAACCCACATCCCATGTCTCCTGTATTGGCAAGAGTGTTCTTTACCACTAGCACCACCTAGGAAGCCCTGTTCTTTGCTTATAATTGTAATAATAAAATTCAGAAAAACAACTTGTAGCTTTAGGCCATTATCAGTTCAGTTCAGTCTCTCAGTCATGTCCAACTCTTTGCAACCCCATGAATCACAGCACATCAGGCTTCTCTGTCCATCACCAACTCCTGGGGTCTACCCAAACCCATGTCCATTGAGTCGGTGATGCCATTCAGCCATCTCACCCTCTGTCATCTGCTTCTGCTCCCAATCCTTCCCAGCATTGGGGTCTTTTCTAATGAGTCAACTTTTCGCATGAGGTAACCAAAGTACTGGAGTTTCAGCTTCAACATCAGTCCTTCCAATAAACACCCAGGACTGATTTCCTTTAGGATGGACTGGTTGGATCTCTGCTTTTCAATATGCTATATAGATTGGTTATAACTTTCCTTCCAAGGAGTAAGCGTCTTTTAATTTCATGGCTGCAGTCACCATCTGCAGTGATTTTGGAGCCCAGAAAAATAAAGTCTGACACTGTTTCCACTGTTTCCCCATCTATTTCCCATGAAGTGATGGGACCAGATGCCATGATCTTTGTTTTCTGAATGTTGAGCTTTAAGCCAACTTTTTCACTCTCCTCTTTCACTTTCATCAAGAGGCTTTTTAGTTCCTCCTCACTTTCTGCCATAAGGGTGATGTCATCTGCATATCTGAGGTGATTGATATTTCTCCCAGAAATCTTGATTCCAACTTGTGTTTCTTCCAGTCCAGCGTTTCTAATGATGTCCTCTGCATATAAGTTAAATAAACAGGGGGACAATATACAGCCTTGACGTACTCCTTTTCCTATTTGGAACCAGTCTGTTGTTCCATGTTTAGTTCTAACTGTTGCTTCCTGACCTGCATACAAATTTCTCAAGAGGCAGATCAGGTGGTCTGGGATTCCCATCTCATTCAGAATTTTCCACAGTTTATTGTGATCCACACAGTCAAAGGCTTTGACATAGTCAATCAATCAGAAATAGATGCTTTTCTGGAACTCTCTTGCTTTTTCCATGATCCATTGGATGTTGGCAATTTGATCTCTGGTTCCTCTGCCTTTTCTAAAACCAGCTTGAAAAATCTGAAAGTTCACAGTTCACATATTGCTGAAGCCTGGCTTGGAGAATTTTGAGCATTACTTTACTAGTGTGTGAGACGAGTCAATTGTGCGGTAGTTTGAGCATTCTTTGGCATTGCCTTTCTTTGGGATTGGAATGAAAACTGACCTTTTCCAGTCCTGTGTCCACTGCTGAGTTTTCCAAATTTGCTGGCACTTGAAGCATACTATCATATATTCAAATTGTTCCTATATTGTGGCAGTACTAAACTAAATATAAGTAAGTGAGCAGAATCTAGGTTTTATATTTTCTATTAAATACATTATATTTAATAGAAATTAAAATTAATAGAATATTAATGTATTAACTCAGAATGAATGCAGTTTGGCATTCACTTTTCCCTTCATCTCCCTTCCTCCCTTACTTCTAGCTACTAATTGTGATGTTGCTGTTGTCATTTATCTTCATTGCAATATAGAAAGTGCTTCTCAAATGTTAATATTCATATGGATTACCTAGAGGTCTTGTTAAAATGCAGATTTTGAGTCTGTAGGTCTTGGGTTGGGCCTGAGATTCAGTAGTGCTAATAAGCATCAGAATATATGAATGATGCCTGTCTATGGACTATAGTTCTAATCTTTTAGAGACTAAAATGACACATATCTATTATTACTTTGGAGAAGGCAACGGCGACCATTCTGGTATTCTTGCCTGGAGAATTCCATGGACAGAGGAACCTGGCAGGCTCTGGTCCATGGGATCACAAAGAGTCAGACATAACTGAGTGATTATCACTCACTTTTACTTATAAAACAATTTTCTTAAAGAAGTTTAACTCAAATGCACCTGTTTAGAAATAGAAAGCCAAATTCTGTTGGCTGGGTGAGGAATAACCATATCTGGCCAGGTTGATAGATCTGAGGAAGTTTTGCCGTGGGGGAACCAGGAGGCCAACTGTGAAATATTAGGTAGTGTGGCAACTGTGTCTGGGAAATGGGACAGATTGGTTGGGGCAGTCTAGATTGGTGAAAAGCTTGACACACAAATTTGTGTTGGAAAAGGAAAAGGGTCTGAGGCTTCAAATCACTTTAAAGGGAAGAATGGTGTGTTTAATATGGATAGCCTAAATGTAAAAAAGGACACATGCACCCTTCTCTGGAGATGCATTTAAATTTTAGGTTAATGGGAAATTTTAGATACTGGTGGGGAATGATGACATTTTAAATATTGTAATATAAGCACAGAAGCCATTTCCGAACTTTATGCCAGATTAAATAATGGAAGACAATATAACTGTACATTACACAAGATTATCTCTTGAAACTTGAGAAGAAGTCAAGAAAAAATTGAAGTGTTCTGTAATGAATTCTAAATACTGACTCAAAATGAATGACTTTTATTTTTTCAATCCTATGCTCCAAGCTAGAAGAGACTGAACTACTTGCCTATCATTCATTCATTAAGGTCACTTTTTTTTTTTATCAAATGTAGAGAAATAGTAGACAGAATGAACTTCCAGTTTTACTGATTCATAGCTGTCAATTTTATCTCTATAACTGAGTTCAGTATATATGAGGTGTGGGAAAATGAATCCTATTTTATATACAAGGATGGTCGATTTTGATTTGCATAAAATATAGTAATTTATCCCAGTATGAAAGATCACAAATTCTCCAAGTCTACATATTTACCTTACATGAATACAGTGACACCTAAGTTAACAAAATGATTGAAGTCTAAGAGAAAAATAACTTTTTGTCTTAGATATTTGTCAACTCATTTTTGATTTTAAAAAATAAATGCACTATGTGAGAGCTGTGAGTTTTGATTTTATCTGGGGACTGAGCCTCTCATATAGCTCTGAGGAATTGCTCCAAAGAGGTGGAGAAGAGGCCAGTGATTTTGGTAAAGTTGTACTTTTGATCAAGTATACATCTCATCTCATTAGAAGGTCATTACTAGTCACAAGGAACAGAATCTCAATTAATAATTTTACTGCTTTTCTAAGTATGGGAAGATGCAAGAATCCAGGTTCATAAAAGAATTCTGAAATATTTCTAAGTCAGACAGAAAAAGACAAATATTATACAATATTGATATATGTGGATTCTTGAAAAAAAAAAAAAAAAGACTTAAGTAAACTAATTTATAAAATAGAAATAGAGTCACTGATGTAGAAAACAAATTTAGAGTTACCAAGTAGGAAGGGAGGAGGGATAAATTGAGAGACTGAGAGTGACTGTACATACTACTATTTATAAAATAGGTAACAAATGAAGACCTACTATATAGAACAGGGAACTCTACTCAATACTCTGTAATGACCTTTATGGGAAAAGAATTTTAAAAAGTTGGACATGTGTGTATAAACACACACATATCTGATTCACTTTGCTGTACAGCAGAAACTAAAACCACATTGTAAATCAACTGTATGCCAATAAATTATTTAAAAATTAAAAAGAATTAAAAAAAAAAACTATTTTGCCTATTTTCTCAGTACAGAGTCCCTCATTCTTGATCTTCCCTCTGAATTCCTTTCAGGGTACTGTGTCTCAAGGACTGCCATGGCTGCTGACTTAGTCTTTTTAGAACCAGGTGGTGGGCAACATGCTTTGTTTTACATAGTTCACTTACTCTCTCATAGCTGAAGACCAGCTGAAGATGAAATCTTTCAAGAACAGCAGATATTAAACAGAGAAAACAGAAGTTCTCATTTACTGGTAGCATTTATTTTAGTGTAATAGATGCAGTAACAATGCTGTCAACCTAACTGCAGTGCTCCCTCTAAGATCTACGTCGTCTTCCCTACTTCTCTTTCTTTGGTGTTGAACTAGCATGTGAAAATGAGGATGTCTGCTCTTTTGCTCTGTTGTTAAGGCATTAACAGCAGGCCTTGCCTTTGGTACTGAGGCTATTCATAAGATCAAAGCTTTTAAAAATGTTTTCATTGTTATTGTTGTTGACATGACTTTTTGCTTCTACTTCCCCTGCTGGGCCAGACCCTAAGAACTTTGCACCAGCTGTTATTTTTTCTCATGTGCTGAATTGCAGTTGGCTTGAAGACTGCAAGGGAAGAGTGAAAATTATACTGGTCCCTCAATTAGAGTTGGCTACAGGTCTTGTGCTAACTGGAGACTAGAGGGTCATGCTACTTCTCTCTGAGGGAAACGGTGGAAGGCATAACTAAGATAAATGAAGGCATTTTGGAGTTTGTCAGCTAGAAAAAGCAAAAAATTAACTCACGGGAATTTTTCTCTTGTAAACTTTCAATTGCATTTTCCCCATCGTGCAAAGATGTTAAGATTGCTTGAAGCTGCTTAAGGTGGGGATAATGAGAATGATTTATTTATTTTTAGATCTTCTAAGTTCATTCCGTCACCATATTTAAAGGAATTCCTTCAATATAGTTGAAGGAATGTGTTAGATGTCTTCTTTTTAATTTGGACTTTTATGTAATCATATATATACTCCATAAAGCAGAAAAATAAATAATGATGACTGGGCTGCTTCTGAATCCATATTTATTTAAAATCATAGCTGGAATGTGAGCCACCTATTTTCTGTTCCAGAGAGATTCTCTGGTGGAGAAAACCATCAAAGAAATGGTTCTCTGTCCAGGTTTTCTTTAGGAGGTGCCTACAGAATCAGTGGGTCATGGAGTTAACTGTATCTATTGCCTAGTTTGGCTCTCAATATGATGAGCGATTTATGGATTAAAACAGACAAGCATGAAAAAACTTTTGATAATTTATGCCAAGATTTTAATGTCCTATTGATTTTTAAAACCTTATAAGTGAGATCATTTATGTTTTTACACATATATTGCTATAGAGAAACTCTGCAGTATTTGATATTTTGAAGTCCTCTGTAATGATAATTTACCATTTTTAAAACATAATCAATTAGAGGAACTTAAGATCCACTGTATTTTCTTTTGATTGTATTTCTTTCCTACCTCATATTGGTTTTCTTGGGAGACCAGGGCTATATGAGACACATATAAACTGAATATGTGGCTGTTGACATAACTGAAGTGACAAGAGTTTTTCTATTACTTTATCTTTTGTACTGGTTGAAAAAGTATGCCATTTGGGGGTCTGCAGTTGAGGTCGGATAAAGCTGCAAGGTAGAATAATAGTAAGAAGCGTCTGATAAGATGGCATAATTCTGAGTGACAAAGTGTTATGGTTTTAAGAGTTTTACTTCTCAAATAAATCAAACGCAAGGAATATGGTACAAGAATTTAACTGCCTTATGATCCAGCAATCCCACTGCTGGGCATACACACTGAGAAAACCAGAATTGAAAGAGATACATGTACCCCAATGTTCATCGCAGCCCTCTTTATAATAGCCAGGACATGGAAGCAACCTAGATGTCCATCAGCAGATGAACGGATTAGAAAGCTGTGATACATATACACAATGGAGTATTACTGTGCCATTAAAAAGAATACATTTGAATCAGTTCTAATGAGGTTGGTGAAACTGGAGCCTATTTTACAGAGTGAAGTAAGCCAGAAAGAAAAACACAAATATAGTATACTAACGCATATATGTGGAATTTACAAAGAGGGTAACAAAGAGACAGCAAAAGAGACACTGATGTATAGAACAGTCTTTTGGACTCTGGGAGAGGGAGAGGGTGGGATGATTTTGGAGAATGGCATTGAAATAAGTATAATATCATATATGAAACGAGTCGCCAGTCCAGGTTCGATGCCTGATACCGGATGCCTGGGGCTGGTGCACTGGGACGACCTAGAGGGATGGTATGGGGAGGGAGGAGGGAGGAGGGTTCAGGATGGGGAACACATGTATACCTGTGGCAGATTCATTTTGATACATGGCAAAACCAATACAATATTGTAAAGTTAAATAAAATTTTAAAAAAAGAATTTAACAAATTATGCCATTAAAGTAAAAAATGCCACTTTGAATTGACATAAAATGAAATATCAATTTAAATATAATTTTATGGAGTAATAATGATGCTATATAAATAAGAATAAAACTTGAAAAATAATATTAATGAAGTAATGCTATAAAATCTTAATATCAACAAAAAAGATAATTTGATTTATACTGGAGCTGACATTAAATTTTAGTGTTATTAATTTTCCATGGCACAGCTGTTTTCATGTATTTTAATCAACAAACTTTTATGAAGCTGTATAGAACCATATAGAAAAAAGTAATCATTTACACAGTAATATACCACAATTCAGTCTTTGTGAGAGAGTTCATTTATATTTCATTGTTTATTTTCTGTCAACTTTGTGACTAAATAAGGTAATTTTAGTTAGCTATGATTTGACACATATGGACCAATAAAACTGGCCACTTTATTCCTTGGTAATGTGGCTATTAATTACTTCTAGAGATGAATTTCAGTAGTATACTTGACTTAGAAAATAATTAGGTTTTTGCCATGCTATAATGGTTGCATGGGATTTGGCTGGGTTGCTTTCAAGATAAATGCTCTCCTAACACTCATTGATAGCTTTGTAGAATAGAAAAATGTTCATGACAAGTGTACTCTTTTTTTGCACAAAATTTTTACACTCAGAGACAAAACAAAGTGACTTTCAGTGGCAAAATGAAGATTTAAGCCTAAACTCAATTTTATTTTGCTTAAACATTTTATACCTGTGTGAATACTTCTTTCACTTTCATGCACTGGAGAAGGAAATGGCAACCCACTCCAGTGTTCTTGTCTGGAGAATCCCAGGGGCTGGGGAGCCTGGTGGGCTGCTGTCTGTGGGGTTGCACAGAGTTGGACACAACTAAAGCGACTTAGCAGTAGCAGTAGCAGTAGTAGCAGTAGCAGTAGTAGCAGTAGCAGCAGCAGTGAATACTTCAGGTTCTTAATTACTGTGGTTTAATAATAAGTCCTGATATCTGAAAGGGCAAATCTCTCCTTCTTGCCCTTAATTATTATTGACATTACTTGCCTTTTATTCTTTCATAAATATTTAAGAGTAATGTGATTAAATGCTATGAAAATTCCTAGGAGATTTTTATTGAAATCTCTAAAACTGTAGATAAATTTAGAGACAAAATGATATATTTTCAATATATCATTCTTATCTATGAACATAGTATATCTCTACATTCATTAACTTATTGAATATATTTTCATAAAGTTTATCATTTTTCTTTTTGAAGCCTTGATAAATTCTTAACACTAAATTTTCGTTTTTATTAAAGAAATCCAGCTTATTGAAATACATTTTAAGAAAGTGAAAGTTGTTCAATCATGTCCAACTCTTTAGAATCCCATGGACTATATAGTCCATGGAATTTATCAGTCCAGAATACTGGAGTGGGTAGCCTTTCTCTTCTCCAGGGGATCTTCCCAACCTAGGGATCGAACTCAGGTCTCCCACATTGTGGGCAGATTCTTTACCAGCTGAGCCACAATGGAAGCCCAAGAAAGTGAAGCAAGTTTCAAGTGAAGAATTTCTCAACACTTTTAACAGAAAAATATATGTATTAGTAATATATAAAATTATGTATACAATTTTGCTTAATAATATATAAGTATGAATATAAAAGGGAATGAAAGTCATAAACTGACATTTTCTTAAAAGCAAACATATACGTTCAATAAACACAGGAAAATGTTCAATATCATTAATGATCAGAGAAATACTAGTTAAGAAGTTAATGTTACCATTTTTAACTGTTTAGTTAGGAATATGTGTATTTTTAAAACAGCTATTTCTTGTGTTGGAGAAAATGGGATTTCACACTTTCTAGTCTTAATTTAATATTACTTGTGAAAATTGAAGCATTTTAACTACTTTGAAAAATAGCTTAGTATTATTACAAGAAATAAACTAAGCCATTCTCCTTGATATATACCCAAGAAAAACTCTTATTTACATTCAGCAAGGTGTATTTTCATCAAGCACTATTTAAACTACATAAGACCTGGATATAATCTAAGTTTAATTAAAAATAGAATGGATGGCTAAGCTATAGTACATTTTCACAATGGAATACTATACATCAATCAGAATTAATGAATCATTGGAAGGACTGATGTTGAAGCTGAAACTCCAATACTTTGGCCACCTGATGCTAAGAGCTGATTCATTTGAAAAGACCCTGATGCTGGGAAAGAAAGATTGAAGGCAGGGGGAGAAGGGAACGACAGAGAATGAGATGGGTGGATGGCATCACCAACTCAATGGACATGGGTTTGGGTGAACTCCGGGAGTTGGTGGTGGACAGGGAGGTCTGGCGTACTGCAGTCCATGGGGTCGCAAAGAGTCGGCCATGACTGAGCAACTGAACTGAATTGACTGAATAATATAAAACTCTGTATGAATCTTAGCAATACAATATTGAGTGACAGATAAGTTCTTAAAATTGCATCTATCAGAATAAACATGTTATGAAGTTAAATATAATTTTTAAGTTAAAATATGAAATTAAGTCATATAAGCAAATAAATATAAGAAAATTTCATATTCTGGATGATTGATTTTTAGATACTTATTATAGTGTTATAGTCAAGTAAATGAATGAATGAATGAATATGTGGTTGCATGGTCAAATAAGTGAACAAATAAGCTAATATATAAATACTTAAATGATGACCGTACATGAGCCAATTTTAAAATGTTTCATAAACCATGGATTATATTAATTTAATTCTATGTACTCAGTTCCAATAAAAAATAAATTTTGAAAGTGAAACCGTAATTGCCACAGAAACTTATTTTGGTTGACTTTTTTTTTCTAAGTTCTCTGCCTATGACTTTAATGGACTTACATAAAATTTGGCTGGTAATAGATGATTATTGTTTGTATTCAAGAGTAAGTTCAATCTGTTAAATCATAACCCAGTTTTGTAGTTTATAAGATTATATTATAAAAAATTAATTTTTATGATTAAAACACTTAATTAGGAGAAAAGATTAATTGGCCCTCAACATGTTAAAATCAAACAGTCAAAGCAATATTTTTTCTTTCTGAGATACCTGAAAAAACACCAGTGGCAACATGGCAACATTCAGTATAGTTTTAAATAACTGGTATCTACTGTTCATTAGTATGAAGAAAAGTATATTTTGGGGAGATGATTACACAATATGGGGTAGCCAAATGGACATGGGAGGCCAATTTCTATTTAATTTGGCAATTGGTTCAACCTTCTCTGCCAAAGTACCAACACAAAAAATTTGCATAGCAATCTCAATGAAAACAATAGAGTACTGGGAAAGGTAAGAACATTTTTCACTGCAAGTAGCTTGAAATCTTTCTGAGATATGGGAACTCAATTTTGAATTTGATAATTGCATTTTTCTAAAGTTCTCTTTTATTTTTGACATCTTCTGCCTTCAGTCAGAACCACAATCAAACCAGTCCCAAAGTCACAAAACAATTCTTTTATTATAATTCTAACATAAGAAATCCATTCTTGAGTTTAACAACTTTTGGTTTAGGAAGTATTTCATTTTACTGTTTATTTAAGTGTTGATAGTTGTCATTTATGGCAATTTATCTGTAACCAGTATAGAATTAGGGAAGCAGTGTTGCCCAGGAAAATCTGTGAAATAGTGGTCTAAAATATGGACTTAATCTTTTTTCTTTTACTGCTTTGTTAACCGCAACAAATTACTTCATTTCCACAACTTTAAATGCCAAGTGCTTGTAAAATAGTTGAAAATATTTAAAATTAAACTACTTTATAATGTTTGTAATAAACTACACCATGGATTTGATTATATGTGAGAGGGAAAGAAAATTTTCTAGGAGTTATTTGGTAGCCATGAATCTACCCTTTATTATTCTCAGAAACAGAAACCAATTGTATTTTGTCTAAAACAGCCAGGTTTATATTAGGTTAAAAAAAATCCTTCCCACCATGGTATAAATAGATCTTAAATTTGGCCACATTTCCTTGCTGGAGTATATGACATAAGATGTTATACAGTATACTGGAGTGATTGAATACCTTTAATCTTTGGTCTTTTTTATACTTTGTCGCTCAATGTCAAAAAAGAAAGCCCCATGTGCTGTATCTATAACTGTGTACATTGCATTATGGAATATCAAAAACAATCAGTCCTCACTCAAAGAGGATTGTACTGTTCAAAGTAAATGCTTCCTTACTGAGTTTTATTCCTGAGATCAATTCAAGTAAAGAAAAAGGAACACAGAGGGATATTTTTTCCAATGATTTCATTGCTTTCCACATTTCGAAATACCAGTTTTATAATTTAGATGATTCTTCAATCCAGCCATTCACTCTTGTAGAGAATTTTGCTCTAAGAAAATTAAAGCTAAGCCAATAAAATAATAGTAACAATAACTTACATAATAATAAAAACATTTTATTATCTTATATTTTAAGAATATTATGAAGTTACAGGTGCTGTGAAAAACTCAAAGTCATTATTTGTACAGCACATATTTTAACACTTCCAAAAACTATTAGGTTCAAATAAAGTAAATGTAAACCCATAAGAGCATTTTTTTAAAGTCAAGCAGCCTTTCTGGACTCAAAACTTGGGTGTAAGTATCTACACACATCATAGACATTTATCACCATGCCTCTTCTCTTTCGTGACCTTCTGAAAGGAGCATAATTCATCAGCAAATATTTTTCAATAATCTCTGCAGAAGATAATTTACCTTTTTTCTGATATTCTAAGTGACAGATTGCATAGGTTGAGCCTCTGTGACTTAAACCACAGTTTCCTGTTTCAGTGAGCTGTTCTGTCTCACTGGCTGACTTGATTTATAATAGTTGAGGTAGTACAAAATTAAAAATTAATTAATTTGAGTGAATTGGTAATACAGGGGACTGAGCGGCTATATTGAGATGCTAATAGGTCTATCCCAGACCCATTCTGGCCATCTGATCCACTGGAATACCCAACAGCTGCAGGAGGCCAAACTGACAACTGAGCACATTCAGGAGGGAGGGTCAAGAGTGTGGCTCTAACCCCAGCGGGGCCGGAGCAGGGGCTGCTCTTCTGAGACTGCTTTTGTAATGAAGCAGGTCAGATGGTGGAAATAATATATTTTCTATGAAATTACTAGAGAATCCCTGCACAGAAGCAGAGATATGATCTCCGGATGTGCTTTTCTGTGTTTTTGTGTTTTGTTTTGTTTTGTGGAAAATTACTTCCTAAGCATTTTTCTGTAAGGCTTCCAATAACTATAGTGCTTGCTTCATTGACTGCTTTAATGGGGGGGGGGGGGCATAATTGATACAATTAAGATTTCTAGAAAAAAATAACTACTAGCATTTTGAAGTACAGATACTCTTATACAACATGCATCTAGGAAGTTACAATATATCCCTATCATTTGAAAGAGTGAAAATGCCTTATGAAATATAAAAGTTGTATTGTACAACACATACAGTAAAGGGTGTTTTCCTTTTAGGTAACTATCCAATTTTTAATGTACCTAGTATAGGATTTTTTTTAACCTACCACAATATAAATATATCATGTATTTTTTTCTAATTATGAAAAACAGCATATTAATTTATGAGATATGGATTACATGAGAGATATGGGAATAGAGTAAGGAAATAAAAATCATTCATAGTCCCTCCATTTAAGATTAAAATTTTGTGTTTGTCTGACTAGTTAATAGAAGTACTGCTGGTAATAGTCAGTAATAAAAATAATACAAAGCAGCAGTGATTTAAGTTATGAGGAATGACAAGTTGATTTGAGGCAGTTTTAGTAATCATTAAATAGATTTGAGAACAAGTTTATGAAACACTAAATCAGAAATGACTAAAGCAACACAGTGCTTCTTAAAAACTAAATACATAGATAACAGACAAAAATCAAATAAAATTTGATTGTTCATATAGAGGCACACTTCAGTTTTCCTTTTCAAAAATCTATGTACCCAAAGACACATCATATACCTCACAGATTTATTGCTACAGGATAGCCATTCTGTTAATTTGCAGAAGTCTGATATCTAGTTTACATATTAAAAACCAAAACAAACTGAAAGCACTCATTGGATAACAATGTAATTTTTAATGTTTCTTCCACTTGACTTCTTGTTTTTCCTCAGGGAGAATAAGAAAAGGTGATTAGCTATTTTACTCAGAACCCAGTTACCACTGTGTTTCTGGTGGGAATTTTCATACCATGTATTAATCAGTGAATCAGCCAATCATTCTTAACATGCTGTAGCTGAATGTTAGGTAGTTGAAAATTGATTGGCATTTGCCCCTGACCCAATGCATTCAGCCAAACTTTACCTTGCTGCTGGTTACTTTTGTACATTTTAACAGCCCCATTGTAGCTGTTTCCATTATAGCCACCACCAAGAACTGTAACACCTCTACTATTTCTACCTCTACTACAACTTCTGCTACCATCTAATTCATACTACCACCACTACTAATACTTTTGTTTATTGGGTTCTTACTTTATGCCAGACACTGTTCTACCACTTTCACATACATATCTGCCAAGTGCTATGATTTTTCCATTTAAAAAGTGAAGAAACCTCTATAGTACATGGAACTCTGCTTAATATTATATGGCAGCCTGGATGGAAGGAAAGTTTGGAGGAGAATGGATACATGTACATGTATGGCTGACTACCTTCGCTGTTCACCTGAAACTATTACAACATTGCTTGTTAATCCTCTACACCCAAATACAAAATAAAAGGTAAAAAAAAAAATGAAAAAACCTATACAGTTTATCAGTCGATTTCTTGTTAGCTACATGATTTTAAAAGAATGTAACGCACATTCTTTGTTTCTTATTTAAATAGCTCAGTATTTTTTACCACAATAAAAATGCAATAATATATTTTGAAGTTTTTTTTTTCCTAAACAAGAGTATAAGAAAAACTCTATCTCAAGAAACAAACTATTTCCTCTAATTATTAAATAATTTATTTTTCTCCCTAGAGATAAACTAAAGGGACCATCAGGCAGAATTATAAATCTCAAGTCTCAAGCTTGTATTGATGGGATGGTAAATAAAATTATACTTCCCTGTTTCAGAAAACAAGATTAAGTTATCCTTTAGTGCTATAAAATGCTGGTTTCAAACCTGGGTTGATTCTTTTAAGGTGTTTTCCAATCAATACAGATACGAAAAGAAATGCACAGTTGGCAGAGTTAGAAATCCAACTCAAAGTCTAAAGAGTAATGTATTTATCTAACTGGTATAAATGCTGCAATATGAGCTGATGATTTTTAAACCAGTTTCAATCAAGAACTGTAATTCTACTGAGACAGCCATTCCCGATATAGGAGGTAAAAATCCATAGACTATTCCTGTTAAAAAAGAATCATAATTATTAGTTAGGAGACACATATTGATACTAATGTTTCAAATAAAATAAGTTAAAAATTAATGCAAATTTCACTATGAAAACCATGTCTAATTGGCACTGCAAGATGTTTTAGGGTTTCCTTTATCATTCTTAGTTTCTATGGTTTTTTAACTAAATAATCTTTCATTCATTTTATTTATTAAAGTATGAAATTATTTTCACTCAGGAAAAAAAGGCTCCCTCTTTAGTAATTTCTTTTATACTACTTCTAAAGTGCTTTTCTCTGTAATTCACCAGCACAGTACTGTGATATGGAATTAAGAATTTGATTATTTTGCATTTGAAAAATATAGCCAGTAAATTTCATTTTATATTATTGATACACAAAGTTTAAATGTGAATCATAATGGGGTAAATTGGCCTATAAGGAAAGATTTTAACAGAATTAAAATAGCTTTTAAGTCAGTAACAGAACTATGTTTCCAAGAATATCTATTTTAGAAAATCTGAAGGAAAGTAACTTAAGTATATTTTCTGTTTGTTCTGCTTCTGTTTAAAACATAAGACAAACTTCTATTGCTAATATTATACAGTTTAAGTAGTGTGATTTTTTAAATGATATGAACTAATAATTTTATCACATGGATTGCATATTTTTATACATCCAAAATATCTGGATTAATTTTTCTAGTAAAATGAAAATGAGAACTTTTGAAAATAGCTTTATAAAATTCATTAATTCTTGAAACAAGTATTTTATTTTTTTCTTTTTATAAAGTTGCTAATTTAGTGGTTATAAAGAATGTAATAGTATCTCTACAAATATTAATACAAGAAAAAACTGGAATAAAAAATATCGAGAAGTAGTTCAAATTACCTTCGCTTTTTATATTAAAGTGGTATTTTAGCCACTGTAGTGGTAATACCTGTAACAGCGATGTTGCTACATAACTTCATTAGCAGCAATCATATTTGCAAGCCTTCCATCAGTCAAATGCTGCACAGGTGAATGCTCCTATAAGATGTATTTGACTTTTAATTCTTTTTTTTTTTTTTTTTAAATTCTGTGTTAAGCATTTGTTTTTGGAAGTGAAGTGACAGGTTTTCTTATGAAAATGAAGTTGAGCAGATTGTTTTGGGCACAGTTCAATTGCAGTTAATCCTCCAGATGAGCTGTTGTGTTCCCATAACTTGGTGTCATTCAGGCCAATCTGAGTTATTAAAGACAATTGCAGAATGGATAAGTATGGTTGGATAACAGTAGAGAAAAAATTTTTTAAAAAGAAGCACCATACCAGAATACCAGTATCTGTAATGGTTTTGATTCACTTTTATCTCATTTTTTAAAGATCATGTCAATCCTAGCAATAATGAGTACATTTTTTATCTTCTTTTAAAACTTTGAATCCAGTTAAAATTTATGCATCCTTTATATCTTTACTTTAGGAAATATATTTTAAGCTTTTATAAATGCCATAAATATATATATATATTTTATAATTCTATAAATTCAAATATATAATTATCAGAACAATAGTTAAAGGAAAGAAAGTAGAATAGAAAAAATGTCAGTGTTTTATTTTCCTTTTAAAGCATATCAGAGTTAATCTTAAGAATAGCATTAGGCTCTTTCCAGATTTTTATACAATCAAACCTTGTAAAATTACTTTCTACATCTTGAAAATGGTTAATGTTATAAATATTAAAAATATTATTCATACATTGCCAATGAAGTTATTTTCACATTGAAAATAATGAAATGAAAAGGAAAAGAAAAATTATGAGGTCCTTTTTGTTGATTGTTTTGGTGAGATAGAACAAATATAAAAATCTAGTTGACTCATAATTGTGAAAAATCCTACTGCAATGGACAAGATTAGTCTATAAACACCTTCTCAGAAGTGTGAATTAAATCTGATGATTTAGGATTATCTGGAATCAATGTGGGTGCCTATATCCTGGATGGACCTGGCCATCCCACTGGCAGCAACTATTATCAGAGTGCTAGCCTTGACTGGTTAAATGGATTTTGCTTCAAGTTAAGAAGTCTTTAAGGAAGTGGGTCATATTGTACAAAGACAGCTTTCCTAATTCCTTGCCTGTGATGTAAAAGCAAGAGCATAATGAGGTTACTTAAAACCCTGCAATGTACAAGATCATTTAGAAATACTAGAATGGGAAATCTCGGGAGAATAAATTAGACCCAAATACTAGCAAAAGTCACTTACTGAAATGATAGGCTAGAATCACGATCTCTCTTTACTTTCTCCTCATGCCATGTGACTGGCGTACTCAGTTAAAACCATATGAATACTGATTCTGCAAAGGGAAACCCTCTGAGAAAGTGACATCACTTTCACATAGGGTGGGGGATTGTTACAACTATTCCACCTTCTGCACTGTCAATCACATTGACTGAAGATTTTAATGTGGCCAAGAAACATCACACTAGGCTAAAAGTCCCAGTGAAAACTTCCAATTCAGTTATGAAAGTTGGAGTTTATTTTATAATTGGGGAAATACAGTTTTAAGTTCTCAAAAACTTAAAGAAATCTCAGCAAAGTATAAAGTAAACTTTTGCAACTCATTAAATCCTATTATTAACTACTTATTTTATATGCTAAAAAATAAGATATGAAGTTACAATTTTCCATTTTCTAATGAAACTCTGAAGTTTAAAGCTATTTATTACAAAGATAAAGTAATATTTTATTGGCCCCCATATCTCCTTAATGTGACATAGGATATAGCTATCTATACTGTGACCCTCTAATGAATAAATCTGGGCCCCTGCTGATCTAATTCTTTGACTCTCCCAATACATTGTATCAAAGAGCTTGCAAAGGATACAATAAAGTTGCCATCATTTCCATGAACTATGACAGCTCAATTATTATATGTACAAATATCAGATCAGATCAGATCAGTCGCTCAGTCATGTCCGACTCTTTGCAACCCCATGAATTGCAGCACGCCAGGCCTCCCTGTCCATCACCAACTCCCGGAGTTCACTCAGACTCACGTCCATCGAGTCAGTGATGCCATCCAGCCATCTCATCGTCTGCCGTCCCCTTCTCCTCCTGCCCCCAATCCCTCCCAGCATCAGAGAGAGAGAGAGAGAGAGAGAGAGAGAGAGAGAGATCAGTCGCTCAGTTGTGTCCGACTTTTTGCGACCCCATGAACTGCAGCACGCCAGGCCTCCCTATCAATCACCAGCTCTCAGAGGTCGCTCAGACTCACAACCACCAAGTCAGTGATGCCATCCAGCCATCTCATCCTCTGTCGTCCCCTTCTCCTCCTGCCCTCAATCCCTCCAAGCATCCGAGTCTTCTCCAATGAGTCAACTCTTCGCATGAGGTGGCCAAAGTACTGGAGTTTCAGCTTGAGCATCATTCCTTCCAAAGAAATCCCAGGGCTGATCTCCTTCAGAATGGACTGGTTGGATCTCCTTGCAGTCCAAGGGACTCTCAAGAGTCTTCTCCAACATCACAGTTCAAGGCATCAATTCTTCTGCGCTCAGCCTTCTTCACAGTCCAACTCTCACATCCATACATGACCACAGGAAAAACCATAGCCTTGACTAGATGAACCTTTGTTGGCAAAGTAATGTCTCTGCTTTTGAATATGCTATCTAGGTTGGTCAAAACTTTCCTTCCAAGGAGTAAGCGCCTTTTAATTTCATGGCTGCAATCACCATCTGCAGTGATTTTGGAGCCCAGAAAAATAAAATCTGACACTGTTTCCACTGTTTCCCCATCTATTTCCCATGTAGTGATGGGACCAGATGCCATGATCTTCGTTTTCTGAATGTTGAGCTTTAAGCCATGTCTATTGCCACCCCACACATTCTATGATGCCGAGGACATACTTTCAATCACTTTACTTTGACAGAAATTTGAATAGTATTTAAGAAAGTTAAATAAGATTTATAGTAAAGAACATTCTGGGCTCCTTTAGAAATTCATTGCTAACATTATAATTTATTTATTTTGACACTTATTATGTTTGAAATCATCAGAAAAATAGTATCAGTTTAACATTCTTTGAAACAGTGAATTTTCTTTCTTGATGATATCAAACTGAGGTTCCTCTGATACCAGTTCTTCTGATGTCTAGAAGTTCTTACTGATGCTCTCTGTATAAAATATGCTGTGTAAATAAGAGAAAGTGTTTGCATATAGTATGTAGGCTGATAGTATTTGTTGACTTCAACTCTTAATAAGAATAATCCAGCACCACTCAACAGGTTTTTGTGGAGAATCTATTCTGGGCCAGTACTTTTCTAAATACTGGAGATAGTTGCAAAGGTAAAGAAGTCCCACTCATTATTGCCAAACAGCTCAAGTTTAGGAGATAAAGAAGAAAAATTCAAGAACAGGAAATCATGTTAAGGCAATAGAGGTTGACAGACACCTGCCTATGATACTGGAAAAGGTTCAGCTTAAGAGGATAGGGAAAAATTCTAAGAAGCATATAAACTTAAGGTGGAACTAAGAGGCTTCCCTGGTGGCTCAGTGATAAACAGCCTGCCCCCCAATGCAGAAGACTCAGGTTTGATCCTTGGATGGGAAGATCCCCTGGAGAAGAAAATGGCAACTCTCTCCAGAATTCTTGCCTGGGAAATTCCATGGACAGAGGAGCCTAGTGGGCTATATAGTCCATGGGGTCACAAAGAGTCAGCCCCAACATAACGACTGAGCATGCACATATGCAGAAGAATTATAGGAGGTAATTAGGCACATAAAAGATGAGATGAATAATTAATCTGAAATAAGGCAATGTCCTAACAAAGTTCTAAAAGTAAAAAAGAAATGTAAGCTAGGATGGCAAGTATTTTGGTATTGCTGAAATATAAACTGGGACAGGCACAGGCAGAAGTGGAAAACGTTATCTGAGAAATAGGCCTGGACAGGCTTCCCTAGTGGCTCAACAGTAAAGAATCTGCCCGCAATTCAAGAGAGGGCAGGAAACCTGGATTTGATCCCTGGGTTGGGAAGATCCTCTGGAGAAGGTCATGGCAACCTACTGCAGAATTCTTGCAAGGGAAAATCCCATCAACAAAAGAGCTTGATGGGCTCCAGTCCATGGGGTTGCAAAGAACTGGACACAAGTGAAGCGACTGAGCACAGCACAGGCTGGGGACAGGCACTATAGTATCGTATCATATTCCATCCCAGAACTTAAACTTGATTTATGTGTCTCTGGGAGGTATGTTTTTGTGGAGCAAGGTGTTGGCTTTGAATGTCTTAAACAGTTGAAAGATCTTTGTGATGAGAGGAAAGTTAGAGATTTAAAAATGGGGACTATTAGAGTTTTTAATTCAAGAAGTGATAATGACTTTATGGATACCAGTTGTCTTTTTTTGTTTGTTTTGTTTTTGCCACAAGCATGGTTTGTGGGTTCTTAGTTTCCTGACCAGGGGTTGAATCTGGGCCCGTGACAGTGAGGACACAGAACCCCAACTACTGGACTTCCAGGGAATTCCCTGTGACCAGTTTTATAAAACCGAGAAGAAAAGTGTAAACTCCCAAAACACATAGGATATGAAATCTATGGAAACAGGTCAGCTGAGGAGAGAGAAGTTTAGGTAATCCAGTTTTCTAATAAGAAAGAGGAAATGTGGGAAAATACAGGACTGTGAAAAAAAGTGATGCATTCAGGTTTGAGCATTTTGTAATCAAAGTCATTCTGGGATACCCAAGAAAACTATTTAAGCAAACCGTAAATTTGAGTCTAAATTTCATTGCTAAAATCATGGTTGACATGTAGATTCATGAAAATCATTGATAACAGATTCAACTACAACTCGAGAGTGCATGAACTTGCCACAGAAACTTGAAAGTGAAGACAATTCCAATCTAAGGCACACTGGTGAACACAGATGCTTAAAGGAATTTTTTATTATTTTGTCAATTGCCTATTTTTATGGTACATATCTTTGAATTACCATTTCACTTGTTCCTTTTGTTAACACACATACCTACATCTTCCCAACTAAAACACAAACACAAACAAAAGTGTTTTCCTAATCTTCTCAAGTTACCATATCATTTACCTCTTTTCCTTAATCTAAACTAATAATGAAATCTAATCATTTCCTTAATGAACTGCAACATCTACCACATGTACTTTTTCACTATAAAATCCTTGACCATTTTTTCCCTGTGGTACTGGTATGGAAATAATATTCTTAGAGTTCACATTGTGGAGCTTCCAGGTTTCAAACTAATGATCTTTTTTCTCAATTATCACCTTCCGTGATCTCTCTGAAACAAGTGCTTTATTAATCATGACTCATTCTAGAAAGTCAATCTTTCTATAGCTCAGTGACTTATCACCTCTGTCCTTTTCTAATCCCTATTTTTCCCAGTTTAAGACATGACCTTTCAATAACCAGTGTTATCTCCATTTTTGATCTTTTGGCATCTCAAATCTTTTTAAATGTCTTTGGCAATTGGAAGACATTTATGTATGAGAATAGGTACCCCTAATTTAAATAGTGCAAACAGTAGGAAAATGTATCCAATTCTACATGGTAGGAAGTCCAAAGATAGGATGTGTTTCGGATATATTTTTATCAGAAATCAACAATCTCAGAATGAGCCCAGATTCTTTCTCTATTCTGCCATAATCCCTGCAGCTTCATCCTTGGGAGCTGGAAGTAATTTGTGGCAATCTCAAGTATTATACCTGGAAGAAAAATTGCCTTCCTACGTTTTCTGTTAGATGAGAGGATATTTTTCCCTAGACTTTTCATTGCTGACTTTACATCATATCTTATTGATTAGAATCAAGTCACATGCTCATTGCTTCACTATTCACTGTCTTCAAAAAATCACTCCTCCATTCCTGAAACTGTGGAAGAGTCAGATTTCTGAGGGTTATGACTACAAGGTGTGGGAAGGTTATGCCAGAAAGTAATAAGATGAGGATGGATGCTGGGTTAGCTACCAACATTGTCGATTTTAGTAGAACTCATCTATCCAGCATTATCGAACATTTCCAGTTTTTAAAGTCTTTTAACTGAAGTTTCATATTTTTAGTTGCACATTCCTAAATAAGGACATTTGATTTTGTGTTAAAACTAAAAACTTGATTGATTTTTATCCAAAACCAAACCCAGCATCTTCCCTATTGAATCAGTTCTTCCAAGTCGCTTTCCCCAATAGTGAAAGTTCCTTTATTCTTTGCTTAGAACCATAGAAGCTTTATTGACCTAACTATTCTCACATATTTAGTCAGTTGATTCCTTCTTTCATATTTATTGGCCAATCTGTGTATCTTCCACTCTGATTTAGGATTCAGTAATGCTCACGTGTATTACCAAAATATTACTAATTGGTGGTGGTGGTGGTCTCTTTTGTATCCTTACCTTTATCTACTCTATGAAGGACCATGAGATTAATTTTCCTAACTTGTTGTTCTACTTACATTACTCTTATTTTTAATCCTCAGGGTCTTTGCATACCAAATTCCTCAGCCTGACTTTCAATAGTCTAATCTCAGTTATCTTCTCTTCTCATTCCTACTGCCATCCTGTACAGACATAATACTTGAGACCAAATTGGAGCTCCCTTGGACTTCAACAAATTGAATTCATTAACTATATCAGAATTTCCTTAAAAGACCCCAAAACTCTCATGAATGCCCATTACTTAGGCTTTTTTTTTTTCTACTGCTGTCTTTCCTGGGATGGTTTCTGGATATAAAAATTATATTCTATGTTGTTTCCATATGTTGTCTCAATACCATTTCTGTGCGAAGCCTCAGTTGATCCCCAGGATAAAATTTCTCCCAATGAATGCTTGGTAATATCTTTCTATAAGATTGCAAACTTGACAAGACGAATTAGTCATGTTCATCCAAGTAAGCTTTACAGCCCTTCTTATGAGATTGCATAGTAGCAAACGTTAAGAACAATCCTTCATAGAATTGTTAGAAACATTAGATGTAGAATTAGTTGTCTGGGATTATGAAACAAAAAATTCAGCCTTAGAGCTAAGCAGTTAGATATACAGAATCATTTCTAACCATTTTGCTCTTGAAAATGTGAAAGTCTTTAGAAGTTCAATAATCAAAGTTCTGGACATACTCTTGTCAAACCACTGGGTTGTTGTTTGTTTTTTCTATTTTTACCTCAGAATCTCCTATATTAAAAAACAAACAGAAAAACAAACAAACAAAAAAAGGCAAAATGAAAACCAACCCTCTTGAATTAGAACCTGTGCAGAAAAATACTTCTTTACAGGATTTTTTTAACCTCTCAAATAGATCACAGTAATTTCTTTAAATAAGGAGACTAATATAATAACTTTTAATAAGTGATAGATGTTTCAATCATGATGACAATTCTGGGCCGAATTTATCATATATAAACACTGAACATGAAAGATGAGAATGGTGACTAAAATCTATGGCAGCATATCGTGTTTTGTTATGAAGACAGCATATCATATGTTTTGCATGTCTTCACCCTTAATGTAGGTGATATAAATCTAATTAAACCATAATTCAGAGACATTAAGTAATTTCTCCAAGGTAACATTGTCAGTAAAGGGTGCAATTCTACTTAAACACACATTGATCTGTTGACTGAGCCCATGCTCTTTCAACTCTCACATAACTATGAAGATAAATGTATTAAGCAATCAAGTACAATACATAATGGTACCCAAATACCATTTTTATTTTAATAAAAATTTGAATTTTTGTTAATCTGTCTTATGTAAAAGAAGTTAATCCATTTATATGCCTTATTTTTACTACATGATACTGTTTTATGTAGATGAAAAATTTAAATTGATTAATATTACAGCCATATATTCAGTGTAATAGAAAAATATATGAGGCATTTTACTGTTTCAAGTATCTCAGGATGTTTATATTTAAAGATATTATGTATGTTTATTATTAATCACATTATTTTGCTTTGTCTTTTTAAATGAAGCATATATGAGTAAAAATAACTATGATACATATAACCTAAGAGAGAAAAAACAATGAATTTACTTTGAGTTTTGGTTTCTATAGATTGTCTATTCAGAAATAGTAAAGTATAGAGCAAAAACATGTCATAGTTTTAGGATCATTTCTTTGTAAATGATCTATGTAAATATGATTCTATGTGTTTCTCATACTGCAAGTCATTTCCAAATTTCCATGCATGCCTGCCAAGAACAATGATAATTAATGTTTCATTGAATTCTTTGAGAAATGTTGAATTCCAAGACTGGTTTAGACCATATTTAAACATATATTATGCTAGACTAAATTCCAAAAGGAGAGGGAATATTTTATATATTTGGCTATTTGTGGCTATAAAAAAAAAATTCTCAAGTAGAGTACAGATGCAAAATACATTTGGTTAATAAAGTTCAGATCCCATTTGCCAGTTGCTCCTTCAGCATTTTTTTCTAATTTCCGGGTATTTTTCAAGGTCTGTAATCATTAGAAAACATTGAACTTTTTGTCTATTTATGTTTAAAAAATATTGCTCAAGTTTTTCATACTCTTACCTTAATAGATATTAACAATAGGTACAGTATCATTTGCAGGGAATTCATTGTTCATCTTTAAGACTTTATATTGATATAAATATGTGTTTGCATGTGTGCATGCTAAGTTCAGTCGTATCCAGCTCTTTGTGACCCTATGTAGGTAACATAGGGTCTGTAGCCTGTAGCGTGTACCCTCTGTAGCCTGCCAGACTCCTCTGTTCATCGAATTTTCCAGGCAAGAATACGTAAATGTTTAATGTAATATATGTATCATATATATTTCATGTAAGGTATTAGTATAAAGATGAAAATACTTTGGGGAAAATATTGATAGAGTGCAATTCTTCTAACTGGTTTGTTTTTAACTGATTTTACTTCTCTCTGCCCCCAGTTCAGTCGATCGCCATGGCCAGATGCCATTTAGCTATTCAGAGCAATAGAAAAAGATTTATGCATTGTCAAGTGGAGAGGTGAAACACTGGTTAAAAGAGTTCTGCAAATGATACTTCTGATCCCAGCAGAAGTTACATTTTTTTTTTTTTTAAGAAAAAGGCAAAGTTTTCCCTGTTAATAGCTGTAAATTATATGCTATATTATCCCTTTTTTCTTTTTCCCAGTACTCACTATACCTCATTTTAGGTATAAAATCTTTCAAGTTCATTAGTGAGACAGATTCAATACACACACACACACACACACACATATATATACTGTGAAAAGAATGGATCTATGAAATTGAAAGATACAATTCACATCCACATCATGCCCTCCCCCCTCCTCAAAGTTGCACTTGTATAATAAAAGATGAACATTCTCAAAAAAGACATGCCTGGCTTAGGACAGCCTTTAATCATCAGTGCATTCCTTTGTTCCCTTAGCCTCTATGACGACGTGCATTATAGTTCGAGCTTTAAAGTGTATATACACATTTATTAGAAAGCTGATCTGATACTTACAAAGGAGGTCAAGATTGTCAATTTCTTGTGAAAATGTAAATTTAAGGTATTGTTTTGAGTAAATAAGAGCAGTTTAGTGAGATGCTTATGTCTGTAAATTTTCTTAAATACCAGTTTCATTTCATGTTGTCATAGGCAAGCTGGATTTAGTTAATTAATAGACAAGTTTATGGCTAAAAAGAACTAAAAATTGAGAAAATATATTTAAAATTATAGTGTGTGGAGTTTATTTGAAATAAAAAAATACGATGTTATTCTTTGAACAGTAGCAAAAGTAGATAATACAATGGGCTCATGGTCTTGCACTAAGGAGTTAGAATAGCTGCTTTATTTCCATATTTTAAATATACTATGAATTTTAGGGTTAGAAATCACAAGGAAGGAATGTGATTTAAAACTTTCTTAATTAGAGCTTTCATAAACAATATTACGTATATCCATTTGTTCTGACCACTGATTTGTGTGTGTGTGTGTGTTTAGTTGCTCAGTTGTGTCTGACTCTGAGACCCATGGACTGTAGCTCACTAGGCTCCTCTGGTCATGAGATTCTCTAGGCAAGAGTACTGGAGTGGCTTGCCATTTCATTTTCCACCATTGATCTGTACAGTCTGATAAAAATAATACTAGAAAATGATAAACAATATTTTCACTTTTCCCTTGCCTTTTAAATTTATGTTTCTCCACACTAAGGAAGGTGGGAGGGACATTCAAGAGGGAGAAGTCATATATACCTGTGGCTGATTCATGCTCCTATTTGGCAAAAACCAACACAAATCTATAAAGCAATGATCTTTAATTTAAAAAATAAATTAATAAGAAAAGAAAAAATTATCTCTTTAATTCACATTCAGATCCTGTACTTAATAACAAGATAAAGTTCTATAAACTTTTGTTAAAATGTTTTGGAAACACACTATGCAATTTGCTTTGCTTAGTTAAAAAAAAATGAGTGTCAGCAGATAGTAATAAATACCTGAAATCACTTTCCTCTGCACTGATCAAATAGAAAATAATCTTTATATATTTAGTTTTCTGATTAATATTATTTCTTCCTGTGATATTACATTTAATCTAAAAAATAAGATAGGCTATATAATGGATAAATCTACTTATAACTGTATGTCTAATGAATCCTGAAATTATTGTTGAAATGATTTAAAAGTTCCTATTCATATAGTACCACCTCTGTGTAAGTTCAGCAAAGCTTTTTGAAGGACCAACACATTGAGAGACTTGTGGCATATTGCCTCTTATCTTTCTGTTAGATTGCACATGCAATATTCTGAAGAGCTCTAGCTTCAGAAAACAATAAAAATCTAGCCTCTTCTCTATACAGATGGTCCTCCCAAATTAAAATGGCTCTACTTAAGTGTTTTTTCTACTTTACCATGTGTGAAAGCAATACACATTCAGTAGAAGCTGTCCTGTGAATTCTGAATTTTAATCTTTCCCCAGATGAATGGTATGTGATAAGATACTTTCTCATGATGGGGGGCAGCAAGAGTGAGCTGCAGCTCCCAGTCAGCCATGTGATCATGAGGGTAAACTACTGATACGTTTACAACTATTCTGTACTCATACATTCATATTTTTCATATTTCTCATATTTTTCTCCTTCAGTATTCAATAAATTGCATGAAATATTCAATACTCTAGTATAAAATAAGCTTTCTGTTAGTTGATTTGACCAAAGTATAGTCTAATGTAAGGGCTCTGAGTGCATTTAAGGTGAGCTAGGCTAAGCTATGGTTTTTCCATTTGTCATGTATGGATGTGAGAGTTGGACTGTGAAGAAGGCTGAGCACCAAAGAATTGATGCTTTTGAACTGTGGTATTGGAGAAGACTCTTGAGAGTCCCTTGGACTGCAAGGAGATCCAACCAGTCCATTCTGAAGATCAGCCCTAGGATTTCTTTGGAAGGAAACTCCAGTACTTTGGCCACCTCATGCAAAGAGTTGACTCATTGGAAAAGACCCTGATGCTGGGAGGGATTGGGGGCAGGAGGAGAAGGGGACGACAGAGGATGAGATGGCTGGATGGCATCATTGACTTGATGGACGTGAGTCTGAGTGAACTCCGGGAGTTGGTGATGGACAGGGAGGCCTGGCGTGCTGCGGTCGATGGGGTCGCAAAGAGTCAGACATGACTGAGCGACTGAACTGATCTGAACTCAGGCTAAACTATGATGTGTGGGAGGGAGGTGTGTTAAATGAATTTTTGATTTAACAATGTTTCAACTGACAATGGGTTTGCCTGGTTCTATGGGGTCGCACAGAGTCAGACACGACTGAAGCGACTTAGCAGTAGCAGCAGTAGCACTAGCCCCATGGTAAGTCAAGGAAGATCTACCTATAGAACTTTTGTACCCTGGTCCCTGTCACCTTCACATCTTGTTAAAGTTTCAGTAGATTAACTCTCTTCTGTTTCCACCTTTGATGCTTCTCCTCCCCTCTCTTCTCAAAACAATTGGCATGATCCTTACCATTATCCACCAAAAAGAATTACACGTGCTCTTTTTCTTATTCTTTCAAAATTCTATTAGGTTTGAACTTTTTTGAATTATAATTGCATAAGAAATATCTATACCTATATTTATATTATCATCATCATTATGTTGTAGCAGATCACGTCACTCATTTGCTCAAAACTGTTCATAGAAGCCAATCTCACTCAAAACTAAAGTCAACACCTTTCAAGTCAAGGTCAGGTAGATATAAGAGTCTTTGGGAGGCAGGGTAAGCATGTAATAATAATTAGAGAGAGTTATAGGGAATGATGGAGCAACTCTGCCCCCTGACCGTGGTGGCATTTATATAAAACTATATGGGCTGGAAGAACCACAAGCTGGAATCAAGATTGCCGGGAGAAAAATCAATAACCTCAGATATGCAGATGACACCACCCTTATGGCAGAAAGTGAAGAGGAACTAAAAAGCCTCTTGATGAAAGTGAAAGAGAAGAGTGAAAAAGTTGGCTTAAAGGTCAACATTCAGAAAACTAAGATCATGGCATCTGGTCCCCTCATTTCATGGCAAACAGATGGGGAAACAGTGTCATACTTTATGTTTTTGGGCTCTAAAATCACTGCAGATGGTAATTGCAGCCATGAAATTAAAAGACGCTTACTCCTTGGAGGGAAATTTATGACCAACATAGATAGCATATTGAAAAGCAGAGACATTACTTTGCCAACAAAGGTCTGCTAGTCAAGGCTATGGTTTTTCCAATGGTCATGTATGTATGTGAGAGTTGGACTGTCAAGAAAGCTGAGTGCTGAAGAATTGAAGCTTTTGAACTGTGGTGTTGGAGAAGACTCTTGAGAGTCCCTTGGCCTGCAAGGAGATCCAACCAGTCCATTCTGAAGGAGATCAGTCCTGGGATTTCTTTGGAAGGACTGATGCTAAAGCTGAAACTCCAGGACTTTGGCCACCTCATGTGAAGTGTTGACTCATTGGAAAAGACTCTGATGCTGGGAGGGATTGAGGGCAAGAGGGGAAGGGGACGACAGACGATGAGATGGCTGGATGGCATCACTGACTCGATGGACATGAGTCTGAGTGAACTCCATGAGTTGGTGATGGACAGGGAGGCCTGTTGTGCTGCAGTTCATGGAGTCACAAAGAGTCGGACATGACTGAACTACTGAACTGAACTGAACTGATATGCACAATAAAATTCAAACAATTTTTTAGACCAAATGACAATGATCACAAGTGAATGTACGGGAAGTCTCCTGGAAATTTGTAGTTTAGTTTATTGTACCAATATCAATTCTGTAGTCTCAGTACTATACTTGTATATTGAATAATATCATTTAGGGAAGCTGAGTGAAGGATATGTGGAAATGTGCTGTTTTTGCATGTGAATTAATTCTGTGTCTAAATTCATTTCAAAATTAAAATTTTTTTCTTAAGGTGTCCTCTAAGGCCTTGTATGACTAGTTTAGTTACCTCAACATTCCTTTTTACTACTCTCAAGGTCATGGCCTCTGCTTCCACTGTCAGCCACCTTGCTACTGCTTTGTAGGCATATTCCACTCTTTGTTCTTTGCTCCAGAGAAAATCTAGTTTCCTCAGATTTTTCTGTGGACTAACCTCCAAGTTTTTGAATAACTATTACATACAATGGCCTTTAATATCTCAACATGCTACCACTCCACACACTCTAATCCTCTTACATTGATCCACTTTATTTTTTTTTTTCACAGCAGTTACCATTGTCTAACATTGTTATAATTTTCCTAGCTATTATGTTTATTTTCTCTCTTTCTGACTAACATAAAAGCCACATTGGGACAAAGATCTTTATTTTGTTTATAGATGATAATCAATTAGCTAGAAAAATGCTTCCAGCATAGCAGGCACTCTAAATAAGTGTTGAATTAACTAGCAGGTCTTGGATTTTAAGTGTTGGAAGTTTCTATGTGAGCAGTAGGGCATATGCTATTTGAAGACCAAAAAAAAAAGTATTTGCAAACACTTTCTATGTGTAAGACTTCCCCTGGTAGCTCAGCTGGTAAAGAATCCACCTGCAATGCAGGAGATCCCGGTTCAGTTCCTGGGTCAGGAAGATCCTCTGGAAAAGGGCAGGCTGCCCACTCTGGCATTCTTGAGCTTCCCTGGTGGCTCAGCTGGTAAAGAATCCACCTGCAATGTGGGAGACCTGGGTTCTATCCCTGGGATGGGAATATCCCCTGGAGAATGAAATGGCTACCCACTCCAATATTCTGGCCTGGAGAACTACATGGACTATGTACTCCTTGGGGTCATAAAAAGTGGGACATGACTGAGCGACTTTCACTTCACTCTATGTGTAAGATTGACCTAAAGCTCCAACAGAAAACATAATATCCTTCAGCTTGCTGCTGCAGGCACTATTGACAGAACATAGCATTACTTCATTCTTTGCCTTTTTGTTTTGCACAGTCAGAATCTCCCTCTGTGCTGACTTCCACACTAGACTGATTCGTGAATGGCTGCTGTTTCCCATTTTTTCCCATCTGTATGCTATGGGCCTCACACCAGTTTCCCTGAAGTCTTTGAGACTGACCTGCTATTGCTCAATACGAAACAGCTGCTTAGGTGTTCTGCTCTCAGGCATTCTCTACACATTAGCTTCCGAGGAGTTAATATTCCAACAAAGGCTGAGCTTGCTCTTCTTCTTACTATACCAATTAATTTCCAGTAAGGTTTGCTGAAGGAAATGGCAACCTACTTCAGTATTCTTGCCTAGAGAATCCCGTGGACAGAGGAGCCTGGTGAGCTGCTGTCCATAGGGTTGCACAGAGTCAGACATGACTGAAGTGACTTAGCATACATGCGTGCATTGGAGAAGGAAATGGCAACGCACTCCAGTGTTCTTGCCTGGAGAATCCCAGGGACAGAGGAGCCTGGTGCGCTGCCGTCTATGGGGTTACACAGAGTCAGACACTACTGAAGCAACTTAGCAGCAGCAGCAGCAGCAAGGCTTGCTGGCCTGTGAGGAGATGGCATATGAAATCAGTCATGGCCTTTGTTTTCAGACACAGTCCTTAAAAGACTATAAGGACGCTCTTGAAAATCCCTTAGCCCAGTCAAGTTGACACATAAATAATCGTGTGCAAGTTTGTTTATCAACACATTACAATTAAATAATTTCTGAAATAAATTTTCTAATGTCCGTGTCCTCAAGTAGGATAAAAATTGAAAATAGAAGCAGTATACAACTTATTTACTGATCCATCTCCAAAGCATACATCCATGCTTGGCAAGTACTAGGATCTCAAGAAATACTTATTGAATTAATAAATAAAAATGGTTTGGGGATTCTGTCTTAAAACATGACTTTCCACCTTGGGAGTTAAAATAGTCATGGATAAAGTGCCCAATTCAGTACTGAAGTCCGAGAAAGTCATCAAGAATACTGATAAAGTGAAAACTAACTCTTATGCTTTTAATGATCTCAATATTTCAAGTGAAGTGGTAACTTTTAAAATTATTAACATATGTTGGTGAAATTGATTAAAATCTACAAAGTTGCAATTGTAATAAGTGAAAAAAGGAGCAGAATCTTCTTTGCTCTTAAGAAAATTTTCATCTAGGGCTAACTTTTGCAAAACTAGTATCACAGAGAACAGTATTCCTGTCAGGTTCCAGATTGGCCAAATAATTTTGGGAAATAAAATATCCAATATCCTCCTTCTCATACTGACACTTTCATAAAGTACATTAATGAGTTACCAGCTCTGAGTAGTTCTACAGAAAAGAAATTTTATTTTTTGAAAAAATAAATTTCACATCCAAAGACTTTTATTTTAATAATCTTTGTAAATATTCTGATGCACATTTATTTCATGAAACACTTTTTGAGAAATGTGCAAAGTAAAATATGATGTGATCTTTGTTATTTAATTAAGTACTGTGGCACAATAATGAATCAGTGAACTTGGATTACTTCTATAGATTTTGATTAAAAACTCTCAATATTTATATGTAAGTATTTATAAAAGACCTCTTAATTTTCTTCCAATCCTAAAGATATAACTTTTCTTAAGTAATTAGCATGTTCAATCATCTTGGTGATTTAAATATTTTCTAAATGCTTTAGATTTCTTTATTTTTTTTTTTACACTTTCCCTTGATCTTTATAACTGTTTTTATATTACTATTCTGATTGGTTATAAACAATTGATTTTATTTAAAGGTATATGATTAAAAGTACAATAAAACAGCTCAAAAGCATGACTAGACTAAAAGAAAATTTAGCAATGAAAAATCACAATCATTTGCCAAATATGAAATGAGATTTTCAAAACCAAGTTTAATGTAATCTAGTACATTTTTCTTCAGAAACAGAGCTTCACTTATCCAAGCTTGAAAGGGCTAAGACCTTTGGAAAGCAAAGGGCTTTATAAAATATTTAAAATAGCATTTCATTTAAAACAATGAAAATGTCTAATGTTTCCTACCATTTCTTCTTATCTTCTGCCTGGGTCCTTTTCTTCTCAGAGCGCAAAAAAAAAGTTTGCAAAGTAGAAACAAACTGGATGAACAGAAATCAGATTTTCTAAGGCAGAATTAGAAATGAAATGAAATGAAACATGTAGCGAAAGGTGAGTAGTAACCAAACAGAAAAATGAGTATGAGTGAAGCAAGCTTATCTTGCCAAAATATATTATAAAAGTTATAATAGATGATAAGATCTTCAAGAAATTTAAGATGATGAGCTTCACTGTAATTTTCTTTGTAGCCACGTTTTTAAAAGATGCAGGTATGCTTGAATTAGAAGTGAATAAGAGTTGACTCAAAGCATATTATTAATTATCCTTGACTGTTTTATACTGTGGCTAATTCAGATGTTACTCAGGCAAAGGAAGGTTGATTTATTTAGTCTGGTATCCTATTCTCATTTACAAAGGCTTGGGCACCACTGACTAACACAAGTCAGCTCTGCTTTTCTCCTTGAAAGCAGGCAACATAATTAGCCAAGAAAGGATGTTTCAAAATGGGCGTTAAAAGCCATCCATGTTGGAGGATGATATATTAAAAAGAAAGGCTTGGAAAGGAGATACTGTTGCTTAGCCAACTAAGTTTTTAAAAATAGCTTTACAGAGGATGTCCTGGTAAATCCAAATAGCACAAACTTTACCATTGGCTTATGTTATTTGCAGTTTGGCTTATTTTTATTTTTTTTTAAGTGCAAAAAATACAAAAGCTGAGAATTATGCAGAACAAGCAAAGACTCAAAAGCTTTATACAAGAATGGTAATAGTTTCTGAGATTATCTTTATTTTGAGAAAAGAACAATAAACCAATAAGGTAACACACTGTTTTAAACCAGTGTGATTCCATTAGGCTACAAATATGTTTTGTTAGTAATTCTAAGCTCTCTTTTTTGTTTGTCTCACTTCACATTGGCCTTCAAAAAGTTCCTCTCAAATGTTTACAATGATGGAAAATATATACAAAGTTCATTATAGCTAGGATGTGCTTTCTGATGTACGTAAAGAAAAATTATGAACCTAATTATTTATGATAAGTTTATGTTATTTCATCCATTTTTCCAAAAGTTGCATTTAAATGCCAAAGGAAACAATTCACTCACTTGCCTCGGGCCACACAAGTCAGTAGCATGGAGGAGTATTTGAGGGAGATTAAAATTCACAACTTCTGACACCTAGTCTACTAGGCCACACCACTTTCAAACAGACCCCAATAGATCAACTTTCTTCTTCATGAAAACACATGTTTCCTAATGCTATTACTGCTGAAAGATATGTCTGTTCATGTGGCTAATCTTCATTACTTAGAAAGGAATAATAGGCAAGGATCACTCACCTAAAGTTCACTGCACTCTGAAAAATTTAAAGGGATACTTCAAGCTTTTCAAAACTTCAAATTTGATTTTCCCTTTTGAAAGAATTTCTTGACGTGTGATTTATCCTGATTTTCATGTTTCTGTTTTTATTATTCTGAGCCAGGAAAATTTTATCACATAATCATTGTGCTTGAAAGTAAGGAAATTGAATATATTTTCAGGGTTGTAGATAATTAGACATTATAAATTATATTGATGATACATCAAAAGAGAAAGCCTAACTGTACTGATTTTTCAAGAAAAAATTCTGGTCTATAACTTTAGCACTTTAGGTCTAGCTGTAAATCAGCTGAGATTGAAATTTACAATGTTCTCTGAGGAAGGTGAAATTTATTATTAGCTTTTATATACTCCATTATTTTCCCAAAGTGCTATAAAATAATTTTACAAGTTATTCTTTGCAGCCTTCCTGTGTTGTGGTGAATGATATAATTTTTCTTGTATACAAGTTAGATAAAAAAAAAAAAAAAAAAGAACAACCTGAGGTCAAAGCAAGATTATCTGTCTTACAAGGTCATAGGATAACCATTTGGCATTAGTTATAATTGAAAAAAAATACAGTTTTATGACATGATTATTTCAACTTTTCTACTCTTTTAAACATCCAATCTAATTCAAGTACTACTTTTGTAACTCTGTTGCCCAACAATATCTTTCAAGTAATTCGTGTGGATTGTGTGCCAGTTACAGTTTCATGTGATAACTTATTTAATCTTCAAAGTGATCCTACAAGGAAAATTTATTTTATACATTTTACAGAGAATTGAAATGACATTCCTGCACCCAAGGAGCATAGAATTGTGGTTCTCAAAGTGTGAAGCCCCAGGCAGCAGCAGTGTCACTGGGGAGCAGTTAGAAATGCGGATCCTTGGGTCCACTCCAGACCAGCTGACTTAGTAGCTCAGACGATAGGGCCCAACAGTAGGTGTTTACCAGGTTGATTTTGAAGCAAGCTATAGTCTGAGAGCCACTTGTTTGGAACATAGAATCTAGAGGTAGACTGCCTGATTTTGAGTGACACGATTTTCTGTTATAACCTATATGACTTAAAGTCACTGGTCTCTCAGGGCCGAGTAGGATTATCTTTAGAATGTAAGTTATAAAAATAGTATCTCTTTGAGGAGACTGTCAAGAGCACTTAAATAGAATTTATAACAGACCTCAAGCAGCTAGTGTTTCTTCTGTGGACACCAAACTTAAAACTTAATTTTAGTATCCATGGAGTCAGAATTAATTATTATAAGAGGATCTATTGATATTATATATTAAAGTATTCTGCACATTTTCTGACAGCAGATGGTTAGTGACTGAGATTTGTTAGTAGTACTATTATGTATCATTATCATTGCTAGCCATAATTTGACTTCTAGAAGACTGGGTTATTAGTTTACCTTTGACCTTAAGCTCAGGAATCCTTCTCCACCCTCCTTTTGACTGGATTTCTATCCACTACCTTCTTATTTGTTCCTATCTGTCTTTGGCCAGCTGTTGGTCCACCTGTTCTTTATGACTAAGAGGGTTAGCCATGTGGACAGCTCCTCCTGATCTACAGTCAGCCTAACTCTCAATTCTGTCTTACTTCCGTAAGAAGAGATACAATAGTGTGCTGAATTTTGTAGCTTGAGTAAGAATTCAGACCACTATGACCATTTTAAAAGTGTGTCCCCTCTTAGTTACTAACTTTCTTTCAGTTGAAGTTGAATAAAGTTATACTAAAGCACATGAATATTATCAAATTTTATCTATGCCTCAGTCAGTTCAGTTTAGTCACTCAGTCGTGTCTGACTCTTTGTGACCGCATGGATTGCAGCATACCAGGCTTCCCTGCCCATCACCAACTCCTGGAGGTAACTCAAACTCATGTCCATCGAGTCAGTGATATCATCCAACCATCTCATCCTCTGCCTTCCCCTTCTTCTCCCACCTTCAATCATTCCTAGAATCCGGGTCTTTTCCAATGAGTTGGCTGTTTACATCAAGTGGCCAAAGTATTGGAGTTTTAGCTTCAGCATCAATCCTTCCAATGAATATTCAGAACTGATTTCCTTTAGGATGGACTAGTTGGATCTCCTTGCAGTCCACAGGACCCTCAAGAGTCTTCACCACAATTCAAAAGCATCAATTCTTCAGAGTTCAGCTTTCTTTACAGTCCAACTCTTACATCCATACATGACTACTGGAAAAACCATAGCTTTGACTAGATGGACCTTTGTTGGCAAAGTAATGTCTCTGCTTTTTAATATACTGTCTAGGTTTTTTGTATATTGTCTATGCCTCATGGTTGTGATTTTCTGAATGAGTTAAATGTCAATTTTTAAATATTATTTGAAACAAAATTTCCCTTGTACAACATTTTTCTCTTTTCCTCTTTCTGATAAAAATATGTGCTTTGATTAAAAATAAACAGGCATGAAAAATAAATCTTTGTTCCCCAGAATATTTCCCAAGTTGTAACAATAATGCTTTTTAAAAACCATGTAGGAAAACATATTGCCTTCCCTTTTATATATTTGTAATTTTTGTGCACACAACATATAGTCACATCACTTATTAATTTCTGTTAATATTGTTATATTCCCCACTTCAGCAGTCAGACACAAACATTATCTATTCTTATTCTTCAGTTCAGTTCAGTCGCTCAGTTGTGTCCAGTTCTTTGCGACCCTATGGACTGCAGCATGCCAGGCTTCCCTGTTCATCACCAACTCGTGGAGTTTGCTCAAACTCATGTCCATCAAGTCCGTGATGCCATCCAACCATCTCATCCTTTGTTGTCCCCTCTCCTCCTGCCATCAATCTTTCTCAGCATCAGGGTCTTTTCTAACAAGTCAGTTCTTTGCATCAGGTGGCCAAAGTATTAGAGTCTCAGCTTCAGCATCAGTCCTTCCAATGAATATTTAGGACTGATCAAGGAACATTAAGCTCAACAATTTTGAGGAAAGGACATTTTTAAATATAAAGTTTCTCTATCACCTTCTGCAAGGCACAAGTTAAGAAAAACAAACCAAGTTAGAAATAGCAATCTAGCATAGTGTTTTTAAATGCTCCTAAGTAAAGGTCATTTTTCTACTACATAAAATAAAGTTGGATATGTTTCTGATTTGTGTTCATGATAAATTGAAAATATGTTTTTATGACTGAAATTCCATAAAGTTAGATCCACGTGGGAAAACCAAAAGTTGTTTATGAGTATGACCTTCTCTGTTATTCAGTGTTTTTGGACATAATTATTTTTAAGAGCTTACATCTCTGAAATTATGTCCAAGGAAGAGAAGGAGGAGAAGTAAGAATATGAAAGAAAGAATGGCCAGAAATATAAGAAAAGAAAGTGGTGTCAAATGAGTCAGTTTATATTAACTACTATATCAGTTACTGGAAAAGGAAATGGCAACCCACTCCAGTACTCTTGCCTGGAAAATCCTACAGACAGAGGAGCCTGGTAGGCTACAGTCCATGAGGTCACAAAGAGTCGGACATGATCGAGTGACTTAAAAAAAAAATCTATATAGATAGATAGATAGATAGATATAGATATAGATAGATATAGATATAGATATATATCAGTTACATTACCAATTCTTGGCTACTATCTTTAAAAATAAAATTTTTAATTATAGTTTAATTTATAGTTTCTACTTAAAATTTAAGTTTAAAAATCCTTAAGTCATATAATTTAGCTATATGCCACACACCTGTAGTTGTATGGACAGATTGCACAAGAATTACCAGCATTTACACTATAATCCTATCTTTTACAAATAATGCAGTGTCTTTAAACTTTGCCTTGCTGCAAGTGTCAAGGAATATTAATCCATTAATACTTGTTAGAAAATGGAAATAAGTCATATGCTATGCTAGAAATGTAAATATCTGTGTGCATTTGCAGTGAGGCAAAGCGCATTCATAGTTCTTATTTTTCTAGTTGTGTGAGAGAATTGCTTGTTAAATACTTTAAATGATTCCTGTTTAGTACAGTTTTGATTTTTTTACTTTATACATATTTATATTTACTCTTTTCCGCTTTGTCCACATTCATATTCAAAATCGATCATGTTTAAAAGTAATCATGTAACCCATAAAATGTTGGAATATTATTAGGAGAAGAAGGATATTATTGTTCACAACTTGGTAATAATAAGAGTAAACTGGTAAATATGGAAGATATTTTATAGAATTAATGTTCTCTGACAGTTAATATAAAAGACTTAAGAAACCACATGTCTCTGGCCTGAAATAAATTCTGGCTTTATCATTCAATACAAAATTATAATCTTCATCAATGGTTTCGTGTGTGCTCTGTCATGTTCAACTCTGCAACCATATGGACTATCGTCTGCCAGTCTTCTCTGTGCATGGAATTTTCCAGGTGAGATACTGGAGTGGGTTGCCATTCCCTTCATCAGAGGATCTTATGGAGCCAGGGATCATATACAGTCTCCTGCATTGGCAGGCAGATTCTTTACCATTGAGCCAAAAGGAAAGTCCTGGTCTTGTGTTCACTAATGGACATGGATGTTTTTCTTATCTTAGTAGTTTATTAGTCCAAAATTACATCTATTATCATTGGAAGATAAATTTTCATCTTGTTCAAGTCATTTCTGTAAGTGCGTTGAGCCAAAAAGATTTGATTTCTTATTAAAACTCCTTTAGCACCACCCGTGCCAGAGAAGGTACTGGCAACCCACTCCAGTACTCTTGCCTGGAGAATCCCAGGAACAGGGGAGCCTGATGGCTGCCAGCTATGAGGTTGCAGAGTCAGACACGACTGAAGCGACTTAGCAGCAGTGGCAGCACCACCACCACCAGATGTTACCTGATCTAAGCATCACTTTATTTATCTGTTAATTGAAAATATAAGTGCTTATAAATACCTAACATGGAGATACAAATGACATGAAATAATAGCCTTAAAAGGATATAAGAAAGTAATTTTTTCTGTTTCCATTTCTGCAGGCCTCCTTTTTATATGTTTTATTGATGATACTTTAGAAAAAATCTTACATTGATTGAATGGTAGCCCATCTCTTTCGTTTGTCCATTTCCTTCAGTCTTGTTTGTAAAATCTAACTTAGAAGGGAGCTTTCAATCAATACAATCTATGTGGATGAATGCTTTCCAAGTGGAAACTGGAGTGGCAAAAAATACAATGAATGAAAGGACTCACTTGTAGTACCCATACTTGATTCTCATTACTCTTGGTAATTATATTCTGTAAATCTGAATACAAGGGTAAGTTCTTGAGTGCATCTGCTCAAAACATTTTCATCAGTTGATCAATACATAAATCTTGTTTTGAGATACCTTATTTAATGTATATTGTTGATTCATAAGCATTAAACCCAAGGTCAACAACACTATAACTCATGTCTGGAGGAAGATTTTCTGAGTCACATGTTTTCTCTGTAGGGCACATCACAAAGTTTTAGAGTTTCAAACACTAGGCAGCAGATTAGCATGATGCCTTGAGGCCATTAAAATAGTGACTCACCAACACAAAGCATAAAAATGTGGAAACATGGCAGTAAATAGAACACAAAAAGGATATTTGTTTATAAGACCTGAAGCAGGAAGGTAGAATTCACCGTTTGACCTTCGCTGGGAATATATATGTGGGGCAATAGTTCTTTTGCTTTGCCACTCTATGCATGCCCTCACATGACCAGGGACTGGTCATATTGGAGTTACGAATAAATTTTAGTGTGTAGATGAATTCACAAACACAGAATCCACAAGTAAAAAGGATCAATTTCCTTTGCTATTTCCTATTTACACGTCACTCTCTTTTGTCCAAGCCTCAAAACAGTTCTTTTTTTTCCCCTTTTTTGGTTGTTTTAAGTTTATTTGCCTTTTAAAACTTTAAGAAAATAAATCATTCCATCTCTGACAGGTTACTACTCTATTTTATTTTAGCATTCTTTAGTACTTTATTAATATTACAGACACTCAGATGCTAAAAATTGAGATAAACGATTTCTAGGCAACTTGCAAGAATATTTAGAGAGGAGAAAAATTAGGGCAAGTGAGATAAAATCATCAGACTCTTTGTTTAGTGATCTGCATTAAATCCTAATATTTTCTAATGTAAGGAGTAATATCCTAATCTGAAGGCCATAGATTTCTGTGAATTAGTAGAGAACAGAAAAACATGACTGTAGGAGATATCACTTGTATTATAATTAAATTGACTTATCTACAGGTAAAAATCAATATCTTTGATAGAGCCATCATTTTGATGCAGTGGACTAAATGTGTGCCTTGTACCCCTTCATGTCAGTTTTCTGCACTTATGAAGACTGAAGTGATTTTAAGGGAGGGGGGAAAAGGTAACTTAACCAAGAAAATGTAAGAACTGAAGCCAATAATCACACAGAATCCTTACCAATACAATCACTAAATGAGAGGATTGCCATCTTTCCTGTCCATAAGTGTTAATCAGATTTCATGCTTCCACTTCACTAGGTTGCTATGTATGGCAGGTACTGCACATTTATAATTTTTTTTTCAAATTCTCCCAGCCTTCTGTTCAGTAGACATTAATACTTCCAGAATTTTACAAATAATAAAACTAAAGCTTTAGTCAAAACAAGTGGTTTGGACTTGTTCAAATGAAATAGTAAGTAGTTTAATTAAAATTGAAGTTCAAATAAGTAGTTTAATTAAAATTGAAATTCAAGTTGAAGAGACTCATCCATAATTTTTCCACTGCATCTGGCATTACGCATATCAAGCCAAAATTCTTGCTATTGGGTATGCTATAAGTTACTCCTCAGGGGATGTCAGTTCTATGCTGCTTTCCTATCTTGGGAAATTTATGTTCTTCAAAAATCACTGATAGTTCCTAAAATCAAGAAGACATGACAGAAGATAGAAGAATCCACCAGAACTTTGATAGTTCTAAACAAGACCTCCTCATGAGAGAGGAAAATGAATTTCCCTCTGCAACTATACATTCCTTAAACCTTCACAGTGTGTGGCTGGGAAAATGTGCATTTGTAGTCATACTAACAAAGTTCTTAACTGATGAGAGTGCCATACCTTCATCTATATAAAGTGAGAATTAAAATACTCATGTCTCTTGCATGGTAACAGGTTCAAACGAGATATAGCTGAAAGTTCCTTTCAAAATAGATCTAGTTCAGTTCAGTTCAGGCACTCAGTCGTGTCTGACTCTTTGCAACCCCATGAATAGGAGCACACCAGGCCTCCCTGTCCATCGCCAACTCCCGGAGCTCACACAAACTCATGTCCATCGAGTCAGTGATGCCATCCAGCCATCTCATCCTCTGTCGTCCCCTTCTCCTCCTGCTCTCAATCCCTCCCAGCATCAGTCTTTTCCAATGCATTAACTCTTCGCATAAGTTGGCCAAAGTACCAGAGTTTCAGCTTTAGCATCATTCCCTCCAAAGAAATCCCAGGGCTGATCTCCTTCAGACCTAGCTCACTTACAAATGTGCTCACTCCCTTGAAATTCCTTCTTCAACCTTGAATTTTCTCAGTAATATGTCAAAATGCTTCAATCTTTTCCACATTTAATAGCTGATAAGATATATAGTTCATGTGATTTTATGTAGAGCTCATCATATTTGGTGTAAGCATTCTGAATCTGTATCATGGGAAAAACCTTGGTTTCATTTATTCATTAAATAAATATGTATGGGGGCATATGAAAAAACAATGACTTTGCTGAGAACTAGTACTGTAATAAAAAGTATAGTATCTTCCTTTAGTAAAAGGGAATACAATGCAATGCAAAACAATAAATATTCTGCATAATCCAGGAGATAAATATACTTGATCAAGTTCTGGAGGATTGCAGAATGTTATGTGTGAACTGGACCCCATGGGATCAGTAGCAGTCAGTGAACGCAAGACTAGGGAGAAAAAGCAGATGGAAAATTTCTGAAAGAGGCTGCAAGGCAAGAAAAATGACAGCACCTGCATTTTTTAAATAGATGCTGTCAAGGATACGCATCTCCTATAAATGTCAACGTTCTTAAATTGTATATAGGTAATTTCTACTTTAGAACATATTCTGATTGATTTATCAGCGTTGCAGGATGCCATCCATAAAAATATGTCAACCTCTTACAGAATAAGTGATTGTATGAAAGGGCTCATAATACCTTCTCTTAATCCCTTCCTTCTCAGATAGGATGTCTATAGAGCGTTGCATTGAACAGACTGAAGATGTCTCTGCCCCAGTGCTTAAATTATTGATTGAACCTGTCACTAGCAAATTCTTTAAACTGGCTACATTTTGATTGAGGAGGAAGGAATGTTTAAATGGATGCCTGACTGAAAAGAGAATGGTTTTGCAAATTTCTCCACAGTGCTCCTAATTAAAGTTCTGATAATACAGTATTGTGAGATAACTAGTTCTCTTCTATTTTTAATACAGCAATTTTTAATGTGCATATAAATTAAAAACACAGGAGTCAGAAGCACTAGAGATTGATAACAGTTCTTCCCTTGCATGTTAGATGTTGCTTGGGAAAGAAAATATGAAATAGGTTGATTGAGAGAGAAAGTTTTACCAGGCTTTCTATATTCAGGAGAAAGATTTATGATTCTAATCTGAATAGCCCTCTCAGGAAGTCTAGGTTCCCACACAACATAGGAAATGATGTATCTTTCTATAGTACTAAAAGACACATTATGTATTAAAGAGGATATCTGAAAGTCAGTCTGTTTTGAAACTATCCAGTTGCAGTTTTAAAAAGATCATAGCAATTTTTATACTTTTCAAAGCTATACTAAGGATCTGTTTTTAACAAGTAGATTCATTTTAAGAGGTAATGTAATAAAGCTCATGATTAAATACACAGATACTCGTATGAAATAGTATCGCCTATACCATCCCCCCAACAAAATAACTAGTTGCATGCAAAGTACTGAAAATATTGGAGGCCATGCTATCTTTCTGTTGACTACTGTATTGTCAATTTTTATATCTTCAGTTCAGTTCAGTCTCTCAGTCGTGTCCGACTCTCTGCAACCCCATGAATCGCAGCACGCCAGGCCTCCCTGTCCATCACCAAATCATGGAGTTCTCTCAGACTCATGTCCATCGAGTCGGTGATGCCATATAGCCATGTCATCCTCTGTTGTCCCTTTCTCCTCCTGCCCTCAATCCCTCCCAGCATCAGAGTCTTTTCCAATGAGTCAACTCTTCGTATGAGGTGACCAAAGTATTGGAGTTTCAGCTTTAGCATCAGCCCTTCCAAAGAAATCCCAGGACTGATCTCCTTTAGGATGGACTGGATGAATCTCCTTGCAGTCCTAGGGATTCTTAAAGAGTCTTCTCCAACACCACAGTTCAAAAGCATCAATTCTTTGGTGCTCAGCTTTCTTCACAGTCCAACTCTCACATCCATACATGACCACAGGAAAAACCATAGCCTTGACTAGACGGACCTTTGTTGGCAAAGTAATGTCTCTGCTTTTGAATATGCTGTCTAGGTTGGTCATAACTTTCCTTCCAAGGAGTAAGTGTCTTTTAATTTCATGGCTGCAGTCACCATCTGCAGTGATTTTGGAGCCCAGAAAAACAAAGTCTGCCACTGTTGCCACTGTTTCCCCATCTATTTCCCATGAAGTGATGAAGCCAGATGCCATGATCTTCGTTTTCTGAATGTTGACCTTTAGGCCAACTTTTTCACTCTTCTCTTTCACTTTCATCAAGAGGCTTTTTAGTTCCTCTTCCCTTTCTACCATAAAAGTGGTGTCATCTGCATATCTGAGGTTATTGATATTTCTCCCAGCAATCTTGATTCCAACTTGTGCTTCTTCCACCACAGCGTTTCTCATGATGTACTCTGCATAAAAGTTAAATAAGCAGGATGACAATATACAGCCTTGACATACTTCTTTTCCTATTTGGAACCAGTCTGTTGTTCCATGTTCAGCTCTAACTGTTGCTTCCTGACCTGCGTACAGATTTCTCAAGAGCCAGGTCAGGTTGTCTGGTATTCCCACCTTTCCAGAATTTTCCACAGTTTATTGTGATCCACATAGTCAATGGCTTTGGCATAGTTAATAAAGTAGAAATAGATGTTTTTCTGGAACTCTCTTGCTTTTTTCTATGATCCAGCGGATGTTGGCCTCTGGTTCCTCTGCCTTTTCTAAAACCAGCTTGAACATCTGGAAGTTCACGGGTCACGTATTGCTGAAGCCTGGCTTGGAGAATTTTGAGCATTACTTTACTAGCGTTTAAGATGAGTGCAATTGTGTGGTAGTTTTATGTCTTGAGACTGTTCTAATGTCAAAGCATGCATTTCCTATGAAAACGGCTATTTTTATCCTAATACATGGTTTTCTTATCTTAATGCAAACAACGATGATGATGATGATCATAAAGCACACTAATTCTGAATTTTATGTGGAATGATTACATGCACCTATAATGAAATGATATCTGCAATCCAACTATAATGTAATTGTATAAAATATCCTTCAAGCTCTTGAATATGTTTCTAATCAGCCAGTAGCTATTTCATGCACTGAAAATTCTTTGTTTTATATATGAAAATTAGAAATCTGAATTGGCATGACCATCTAAAGAAAACAAAGGCAAATCTACACCACAACTAGATGACAATGGCAGAGCTCTTCTAGGCCACTGAAAACATGATGCTTTTAAATTAAGTATTTTTACTTACGCTTTTAAGAACATGTTACTATAAGAATAGCACACCCCGGAGAGCTTTAATTTCATAAGTTTATAGTTCAAACTCTAAACCACCCATTTTAATAGGAAAAATGATCCCAATATATTCTATTTTTTGTCATAATATGATGCCCTGGTGTTTTGTTGCTCTCTCTCCAAAGATTTCCTGAAACTTTATTTGTCAGTAATTATTCATGTTCCCATTTATGTAAATTCCCTATGTATTAGGTTAATACAATTTAAGCCATTTATTCTTTGTTCTCCTTTTTAAAAATGTTTTACACAATGCTTCCTTATAAGGTTCTCCTTGGATGGTGAACATGGTTTCAATGGGGTGTTTAACTGTCTTCTCACACAGCAATCAGGAGGTTGACTGTGGCTGTCTTTCCAAGGAAGGTTCATGAGGTTTGTCTAAAATATATTTTATTTAAAAAAAAGAATCTTTGCTTTTGCAAGTTTTACGATCGGTTTATACTTTTTACAAGATGCCCTTCTCAAACATGTATCATTCCCCAGCAGTCTTTTAAAATTGAGTCAAAACACTTTCCTTTTGGAGGAGTTTTACCCCAAAGGCTAGTATGTTATACATATTTCCTGCTTGACTTTTCATTTTAAAAGATTTATTCTTAATCCTAGGCATACTGGGACATTATTCAGACAGAGTATCAAGTTTGCTCAGCCTCAGTGGCATACTGGCAGCCCGCATCTTGCCACAAGAGTAGCTGAAAGCAAGTCTCTGCCCTGTAGGTGGTTAGAGTTGGAGAAGCTTGGCTTTACCAGGTAGGAAATCACCCTGTCAGGAAGAGTCCTGGAAGCATGATTAGTTTACTAACTTCATTTAATGAAAACGTTTGCAACACAGTGTTCACTGTGCTCTCGGTGTCTGCCGTCGCTAAACAATGCAGTGTTTCATGGGCTGAGTGGAAGGCCATGTGCACGCCCAGCAGGAGGACATTCCAGGCTCCCCTGCTTCCTCTGCCTTGTGATCTTGTGTACTTCTTGTGCAAATTTCTATTTTTGTGACTCTCCATAACCCACAGCCACGAATACACAAATTAGGAATAAAGTGAGAGAGGTTCCTCTCCTATTTTCCGATCTTGATAAATCTTATTAAAAATTTGTATTTTTAAATTATCAGCTTCTCAGGTAGAGAATTTCTAATGACAAAGCTCCGTGCCCCAGAGGTTTGCCTTAATTTCCCAGAAGAAATACTCTAAAATGAGTGCAAATTAACTTTTAGAAAGCAGATAGATTTCATTCCTCTTAAGTGCCTTGTGCTGGAGGAGGGGTGAGGCCAGGCTTACATTTAAGTGTGTTTAGAACTGCATCCTTAACTTGAGGATTCTTAATTATGCATCTGACTTGCTTGGTGGTAGTTTAAACTGTGGAAAATTTGAACCAAATGTGTATATAGTGAAGTTTTTTCCCCTAGGTTTTTTAAATAGCAGACTAAGTATCATTTAAATTCTGGGAGTAGCCTTTTATTTTAAATTTAAAATTGTTTTTGCAAGTAAATAGCTATGGCAAAGGAACTACACTGTTTTCTTTAAAGATTACTTTTTTCCTAGTGTGCACACACACTCACAAAATCCTATTCGGGTAAGACGAAATATGTTCTCTTTTCCTAAGTAATAAGTTTTAAAAAAAAAAGAATTCTTTCTTATTAATTAAAATTACACATTTTGTTTACTCTTCTAGAAAGAGTTAGAGAAAAAATCAGTAGCAAGAAGTTGTTTTATACTTTAATATTCATAGTCATTGAATAAGTTATATTCACATACTTCAAGCTGTCTATGGCTAGTTGATTTTTATACTTTATTTTAATTACTGGCTTAGACATAAATTTAATAAATGCTCAAACTAAATGGTAGCAAAATTTCAAAGATGTTATTCAGTTTGTTTAAAATTCAGTGAAGTGTATGCTAGTGTGTAAGCTGAGTTTTTAATGTAAGACCTTGACTAATTGACTTTTTTTTTTTTTTTTTAACAACTAAGTGTTCTTAATAAGGGCATTGGTCACAATGGATCCTGCAATATTTGATATGATCCTAAAGTAAGGGTAGGACAACGATCTTATATATTTGACTGTTAATTTGTCTCCTTGTTAGTTGTTGATTACAGTCCTTTTTGCTAAATAGCCAATGGTTATAAAAAATAGTATCTGAGCCCTCAGTACTATTATATAGTCCATTGGGAAAAGCCATTTTAGACCAACTGTGGTATGAAAAGAGATATGTACTTCAGTAACAAAAGCAATCTTTATAGAACTTGTTAAGCCATAGTATTTGACAGCATTCTATTATCATCCTAAGATGTGAAGTGTCTTTTTATTCATCCCACTTACAAAGTCAGTAAAAAATATAAAATTACTAACTGTAGTGCTGCTTCAGCAATCCTTGTTATGTGTGAACGTATGTGGCTGTGTGTGGGTTTGTGTGCACATGATGGGTAGTGCAGAGTAAAATACCACATCATTTGCCAAATATAAAATTGGTGCAATTTTATATTTATATAAAAATATAAAATTGGCGCAATATAAAATATTATACTTTTTATATAATATCAATGGGTTTATTTAGTAATGTTCATGTTTCATAATGACTTTTAAATACTATTTCTTAGAAAATACTGATATTCCAGGTAGATAGCTAGGTGGAATTTTAAACAGGACTTAAGGAATAAGTGGTTATAGACAGTCTGACTACAATTCAGTGGTTCTGCTATAGAAAGCATCTCAAAGTTAATAGTAATCAATACAAAGGCTCCTGAGGATTGAAAAGAAAAATCGGGCTGGAGTTGGAGAAGGGGTGGGGCTGTCACCATGTGTCTCTCTTGTACAGCTTATACAAATCAAAGCACTTGAGTAGTGGCAAGTGATGTTTCTATTCTCATCGATTAGGACTGAGTGAACTGTTCTGGAGGGGATGATTGCTTTTCAGAGAGTCAAGCATGGTATAATCGGTTTCAGGTGAACTGAGCAATGCATCGATACAGTTATAAGATACGATTTTAGTACATGAAGGCATCTGCAGTGTATTTATACATATTTCATCTCTGTACACAGCCATAAAATATGTAGAGGACATACCAATAAGTATGACACAACTGTATGTATTATATAAAACATATTAACAATATTGTCTCCACTATTGCTGTCTAACTGTGAATATGGTGGATTTTGAGTTATGTTCCCAAACGTGGGAGTAACTAAATCCTGCCACATAATTATGACCTTTGTAATTGAAGTATAGTTGATTTGCAGTATTGTATTAATTTCTGCTGTACAACAAAATGATTGAGTTAAACATATATACACAGCGCTTTTCTATGATTTTCTAGTACGGTTTATCACAGGATATTGAATATAGTTTCCTGTGCTATACAGTAGGGCCTTATTGTTTATTCATTTTCTACATAATAGCTTACATCTGCTAACCCCGAACTCCCACTCCATCCCTTCTCCGCCTCACCTCCCCATTGGTAACTACATGTCTGTCCTGTGTCTGTCGGTCTGTTTCTGTTTCATACATAAGTTCATTTGTATCACATTTTAGACTATGCATCTAAGTGCTCTCTTATGATATTTGTCTTTGTCTGTCTGACTTAACTTCACTCAGTATGATAATCGCTAGTTTCATCAATGTTGCTGCAAATGGCATTATTTCATTCTTTTTTATGACTGAGTAGAATTCCATTGTGTACATGTACCACATTTTTTTTAACTCATTCCTCTGTTGATGAGCATTTTGGTTGTTTCCATGTTTTGGCTATTTTTAATACTGCTGCTATGATCATAGGGGAGCATGTATCTTTTTCCATTACAGTTCTGTCTGGATATATCCAGAGTCAGTCTCTGGGTCAGGAATATCCTCTGTAGAAGGGAATGGCTACCCCATATTCTTGCCTGGAGAATTCCATGGGCGAAGGACCCTGGCAGGATATAGTTCACGGGTTTGCAAAGAGTCAAACATGATTGAGCGACTAACACTGCATATATACCCAGGAGTGGGTTTTCTAGATGTCGGTTTTCTATAGTGATTCTATTTTTAGTTTTTTAGAAAATTTTATTTATTTATTTTTGGCTGTGTTGGCTCTTCATTGCTCTGTGTACTCTTCTCTAGCTGTGGGAGCAAGGGCTACTTGCTAGCTGTGGTGTGTGCTAAGTCGCTTCAGGCATCTCTGATTCTTTGCGACCCCATGGACTATGGGCTGCCAGGCTCCTCTGTCCATGGGATTTTCCAGGCAAGAGTACTGGAGTGGGTTGCCATTTCCTTCTCCACTAGATGTGGTGCACAGTCATCTAGTTGCAGTGGCATTTTTGTTGCAGAGCTCTAGAGTGCACAGGCCTCAGGAGCCGTGGCACATGGGCTCTAGAGCACAGGCTCCGTGGCACACAGCCTAGCCGCTCTGCAGCTTGTGGGATCTTCCTATGTCTGGGATCAAACCCATGTCCCCTGCATTGGCTAGTGAACTCTCCACCATTGAGCCACCAGGGAAGCTCTATTTATTTATTTATTTATTTGAAGAACCTCTGTACTGTCTTCCACATTGGCTGCCACAACTTACATTTTGACAAACAGTGTAGGAGGATTTTCTTTTCTCCACATCCTCTCCAGCATTTGTGATTTATTTGTAGACTTTTTTAATGCTGGACATTCTGACTGAGGTGAGGTGGTACTTCATTGTAGTTTCAATTTGTATCTTTCTAATAACTAGAGACGTTGTGTATCTTTTCAAGTGCCTGGTGGCCATCTGTATGCCTTTTTTGAAGAAATATCTATTTAGGACTTCTGCCCCTTTTTTGATTGGGCTATTATTATTGAGTTGTATAAGCTGTTTATATATTTTGAAAATTAAGCCCTTATCAGTTGCATCATTTGCAAATATCTTTCCCATTCTTTAGGTTGCCTTTTCCTTTGGTTTATTATTTCCTTTGTTGTGTAAAAACTGGTAAGTTTATTAGATCCTGTCTGTTTGTCTTTGTTTTTATTTATATTGCCTTGGGAAACCTATAAAAGCATTGGTACATTTTATCTCAGGGGGTGTTTTACCTATGATCTCTAATAGGAGTTTTATGGTGCCATGTCTTATGTTTAAGTCTTTGAGCTGTTTTGAGCTTATTTTCATGTATGATTTGAGAAAGCATTCTAACTTAATTGATTTACATGGAGCTGACCTACTTTCCCAACACTAGTTGCTGAAGAGACTGTGCCTCATTGTATATTCTGGCCCCCTCTGTTGAGATGAACTGTAGGTGTATGGGTTTATTTCTGGGCTTCCTATTCTGTTCCATTGATCCACATGTCTGTTTTTGTGCCAATACCATGTCGTTTTGATTACTGCATACTTGTACTATTGTCTGAGGTCCGGGAGGATTAGACTTCCTGCTTTGTTCTTTTTCCTCAGGATTGCTTTTGCAATTCTGGGTATTTTATGATTGCATATAGGTTTTAAGATTATTTGTTCTAGTTATTTGAAAAGCGGTATCTCCTTGGAAGGAAAGTTATGACCAACCTAGATAGCATATTCAAAAGCAGAGACGTTATTTTGCCACAAAGGTTCGCCTGGTCAAGGCTATGGTCTTTCCTGTGGTCATGTATGGATGTGAGAGCTGGACTGAGGAGAAGGCTGAGCGCTGAAGAATTGATGCTTTTGAACTGTGGTGTTGGAGAAGACTCTTGAGAGTCCCTTGAACTGCAAGGAGATCCAACCAGTCCATTGTGAAGGAGATCAGCCCTGGGATTTCTTTGGAAGGAATGATGCTAAAGCTGAAACTCCAGTATTTTGGCCACCTCATGCGAAGAGTTGACTCATTGGAGAAGACTCTGATGCTGGGAGGGATTGGGGGCAGGAGGAGAAGGGGACGACAGAGGATGAGATGGCTGGATGGCATCACTGACTCGATGCATGTGAGTCTGAGTGACCTCCGGGAGTTGGTGACGGACAGGGAGGCCTGGTGTGCTGCGGTTCATGGGGTCGCAAAGAGTCGGACACGACTGAGCGACTGATCTGATCTGATCTGATGGGTAATTTGATAGGGATAGCATTGTATCTGCAAATTGTTTTCGGTAACATGGCCACTTTAACCATATTAATTCTTCGAATCCCAGAATATGAGATATCTTTCCATTTCTCTGAACCAATTTTTTCATAGTCATGGATTATAATGGCAAATATCAGAACTTACTTGATGCATGCCATGCTTTCTCTCATGTTTTATTAATTATAATAGTATTTTTAAAAGATCCATTATCAATTGTAAGTGCCAATAATGGTATTAAAGCATAATAAGTAAATAAATATGGAAAATACAAGGAGTTATTGCAACACCAATTATGGGCAGCAAAACAGATCATTTTTATCTGTGGAAATAAACAATCCTCTACACCAAAGGTGAAATATGTCATTGCTTTTTAAATATAACAACATAAATTAATGTGAGCCATGCTGATTTTGGGGTCAGGTTAATTGATACATAAATAATAGGAGCCATTGAAAGCTTTTGTCTTAATTTTTTGGAATTTAAAATGAGAATACCAGACCACTTGGCCTACCTCTTGAGAAATCTGTATGCAGGTCAGGAAGCAACAGTTAGAACTGGACATGGAACTACAGACTGGTTCCAAATTGGGAAAGGAGTATGTCAAGGCTGTATATTGTCACCCTGCTTGTTTAACTTCTATGCAGAGTATATCATGAGAAATGCTGGGATGGAGGAAGCACACGCTGGAATCAAAATCACCAGGAGAAATATCAATAACCTCAGATATGCAGACACCACCCTTATGACAGAAAGTGAAGAGGAACTAAAGAGCCTCTTGATTGAAGTGAAAGAGGAGAGTGCAAAAGTTGGCTTAGAGGTCAACAATCAGAAAACGAAGATCATGGCATTTGGTCCCATCACTTCATTTGAAATAGATGGGGAAACAGTGTAAACAGTGTCAGACTTTATTTTTCTGGGCTCAAAAGTCACTGCAGATGGTGACTGCAGCCATGAAATTAAAAGACACTTACTCCTTGGAAGGAAAGTTATAACCAACCTAGACAAAATATTGAAAAGAGGAGACATTATTTTACAACAAAGGTCCGTCTAGTCAAGGCTATGATTTTTCCAGGGGTCATGTATGGATGTGAGAATTGGACTATAAAGAAACCTGAGCACCGAAGAATTGATGCTTTTGAACTGTAGTATTGCAGAAGACTCTTAAGAGTCCCTTGGACTGCAAGGAGGTCCAACCAGTCCATCCTAAAGGAGATCAGTCCTGGGTGTTCATTGGTAGGACTGATGTTGAAGCTGAAACTCCAATACTTTGGCCACCTGATGTGAAGAGCTGAGTCATTTGAAAAGACCCTGAGGCTGGGAAAGATTGAGGGCAGGAGGAGAAGGGGACAACAGAGGATGAGATGGTTGGATGGCATCACCGGCACAAGGACGTGGGTTTGGGTGGATTCCAGGAGTTGGTGATGGACAGAGAGGCCTGGAATGCTGCGGTTCATGTGGTTGCAAAGAGTCAAACACAACTGAGTGATTGAACTGAACTCAAGTTGTATTAACTTTTTTATAAATATCAATTTAACAGTTGGATGTTTCTGTCAGTCAGTTCAGTTGATCAGTCATGTCTTACTCTTTGAAACCCCATGGACTGCAGCACGCCAGGCTTCCCTGTCCAATATCAACTCCCAGAGCTTGATCAAACTCATTTCCATCAAGTCAGTAATGCCATCCAATCATCTCATCCTCTGTCATCCCCTTCTCCTCCTGCCTACAACCTTTCCCAGCATCAGGGTCTTTTAGAATGAATCAGTTCTTTGCCTTAGGTGACCAAAGTGTTGAAGCTTCAGCTTTAGCACCAATCCTTCCAGTGAATATTCAGGACTGATTTCCTTTAGAGTGGACTGGTTTGATCTCCTTGCAGTCCAAGAGACTCTCAAGATTCTTCTCCAACACCGTAGTTCAAAAGCATCAATTCTTCAGCACTCAGCTTTCTTTATAGTCCAACTCTGACATCCATACGTGACACTGGAAAAATCATAGCTTTGATTAGGTGGATGTCTGTTGGCAAAGTAAATTCTCTGATTTTTAATATGCTGTCTAGGGTGGTCATAGCTTTTCTTCCATGGAGCAAGTATATTTAATTTCATGGTTGCAGTCACCATCTTCAGTGATTTTGGAACCCAAGGAAATAAAGTCTGCCACTGTTTCCATTGTTTCCCTATCTATTTGCCATGAAGTGATGGGACTGGAAGACATGATCTTAGTTTTTTGAAGGTTGATTTTTTAAGCCAGCTTTTTCACTCTCCTTTTTCACTTTCTTCAAGAGGCTCTTTAGTTCCTCTTCACTTTCTGCCATAAGGGTGGTATCATCTGCATACCTGAGGTTATCGATATTTCTCCCAGCAATCTTGATTCCAGCCTGTGCTTCACTCAGCCCTGAATTTTGTATGATGTACACTGCATGTAAAGTACATAAACAGGGTGACAATTTACAGCCTTGACATAGTCCTTTCCCAATATGGAAACTGTCTGCTGTTCCATTTCCAGTTCTAACTCTTGCTTCTTGACCTATATACAGATTTCTCAGGAGGCAGGTCAGGTGGTCTGGTGTTCCCATCTCTTTAAGAATTTTTATAGTTTGTTAGGATCCAAACAGTCAAAACCTCTTATGTCATCAATAACACAGAAGTAGATAGTTTTCTGGAACTCTCTTGCTCTTTCTGTGATCCAATGGATGTTGGGTATTTGATCTCTGCTTCCTCTGCCTTTTCTCAATCCAGCTTGAACATCTGGAAGTTTTCAGTTCACGTACTATTGAAGCCTGGCTTAGAGAATTTTGAGCATTCCTTTGCTAGCATGTGAGATGAGTGCAATTGTGTGGTAATTTGAACTCTCTTTGGCATTGCCTTTCTTTGGGATTGGAATGAAAACTGACCTTTTCCAGTCTTGTGGCCACTGCTGAGTTTTCCAAATTTGCTGGCGTATTGAGTGCAGCACTTTCACAGCATCATCTTCTAGAGTTTGTAATAGATCAACTGAAATTCCTTCACCTCCACTAGCTTTGTTGATAGTGATGCTTCTGTACTCTATTTGATATGGTAGTAGTCAGGCAAAATAATTATTGTAGATCAAACCAATACAAATAACTATGTTTGGTAGGAGAGTTCAGGATGGGGAACACATGTATACCTGTGGCAGATTCATTTTGATATATGGCAAAACCAATACAATATTGTAAAGTTAAATAAAATAAAATTTATAAAAAAATAATAAAAAAATAAAAAAAGCTTACTATGAAAAAAAGAAAAAAGAAATTTGCTTTAAAATTAAGTAAAAAGTGGGCTTCTCAGGTGGCTCAATGGTAAAGAATCTGCTTGTCAATGAAGGAGATGTGAGTTTGATCCCTGGGTTGGGAAGATCCCCTGGAGGAGGAAATGACAACCCACTCCAGTATTCTTCCCTGGAAAATCCCATGAACAGAGGAGCCTGGCAGGGGTCCATGAGGCCACAAAGAGTTGGACACATCTGAGCACTCACACATTCTGAGCAAAAGTGCATGAACATGGTTTAACTAGTTATTATGGATAATAGAAAGAACTTATTGTAGCAAAGTAGAATCAACAACAAAACAAAAAAGAACTTTAAACTGATGAGTAGTGTCAGGTTTTCTGAAGCTTCAAGCTCTTGTTTTTCTGAATCTTCATGAAATTCTATGTAGATAGCTTCCTAAAGCAGAGGAAAGACATGTAATATTTCATTGCTACTGACATTTACTCATGGAGGCTGGTAAGGTGGATAAAGTACCTGAATATGAGAAAGTAACAAAATGGCCCATATACGCTGCCACTGAGCTTCCCCAGGTACACTACCAACAATAATACTGGAGGAAGAAAACTGTTATATTTTTACTTGGCCTGAAAAATCTCTGGTAATTTTCAGATAGACAAATAAACCACCAGTTTCAGAATGTCGGGGCCCTTTTCATCTAAATATGCATTTCACACCACCCTGAAGATAAGGAAGGATTTTTCTGCAATATAATTTAGAATCATATTAAATTAATTCTGAAACATAAGTGAAAAATAGGGCCTGACATAAAATGTTCTGGGATTGTTAAGAGAATATGTGATTTATATTTTTAACTTCACGAATAACTTTTTAAGACTGTTGATTGTCATGGGCCTCGTTGCAGCACTTCTTTATGCTGACCTGACTGCTGTTTGGCTGATGAAGTCATTTTACATATGGGTTAAAATAAAGCAGCCATAAGAGCTTAAAAGAGAGCAGAGCAGAAGCACAATAATTTGATGAAAAAATAGATAAAAAATGGTACTCGTTTCTATCCCATATTCTGACTCTGTGAACATAAATCTCATTGTACATCACAGTGAAACACGAAAGAGAATTTATATTCTATATACATAGATTTGACACTCAAATTTGAAAATTGTTTCTTCCTCATATATATATATATATATATATATATATATATATACCCTAGAGTTGTAGAAAGAAAGTAATCATAATAATACATAATGAAACAAATGGAATCTGTTTAATTTCCTCTTCTTCACTTTTTTAAAAGGTAAACTTGCAGCTCCTCAATTATAGGGGTTGCGTTTAAAATAAATCTAGAAATTTCCGTGGAATTTTCTATCTGTATTTCCCTGTCAGATTGAGTGTTTAGTCATGTATCTTAGTGGTGTGCTACATAGATTCAGGATAATTGTTGTAGGCCTGAAAGTCTACACTGATATCAATACCCTATGTTATCTTATTAATACTAGAATTTTATTAAAATGTTAGTAACAATTATATTAATTTGATCAATTTAATATTCATATTAAACTTATTATAAATTGTATTACTCATATTCATTATATTTATTTATTGTATTTATTAACATACATTTAATTAGCATGAGTATTGAATTTCATATACATATATACATAACAAAGGACAGAAACTGTACATAAAAATAATTCTAAAAGATTAAGTCAGACTTGTATGCAAAGCACATATTTGCTGTTGTCACAGGGATATATTCTGGATAATATAATACTATTTTCATTTTTAAATTCATACACATTATTTAAAAAATGTATATTTGGGGAAGTTCTATAAATGTAACTTGCTACATCTTTGATAGTTTTTTTTTTAAAAGACTCACGGGAAGCATATGGAACTGTTAATTACTATGAAGTCTTCAGAAAAATAAACCATTCCAGTGATAGTAATGAGACCACTGACAAATTCAGTCTAGAATATTTAGAATGTTTACAGTATGTTGAAAAAAATGTAAACTCAGTGAAAATTATGCCTACTATCTACTTCTCGGATATGAAACCTTAGTGACTTAGTTCTACAGACAATTTTTATGTTACTGATTTAAAATTCTTGTTAATGTGGTTTCCCCTGATTACTTTTCCCAAGTAAAAAATAACATTCTATCTTTTGCTAGCCAATGGATTTTTAAAAATACAACCAGATTATATAACTTCCCTCCACCCATCCCTTAAATAGCCCCTTTCAGCTGTGCTACCTTTTGCATCTAAAATGAATTCCACTTCTTACCATAGCCTGGAAGCCCTGTCCATTTCCTTCTTCATGGAATATAGCCCCTGCCTCTCTCATCCTCACTTATTTTACTCCATCATTGTTCTTAACACAGAAATTAGGACAATATAAGTACTTTCATATCTCTCCTTTCTTTGTTCAAAGGCTAATGGTTACTAAGGACATTTCCTTTGCTTAAATATTCTGTGCCACCAACTGTCTAATGGTTGTCTCTCTCTCAATATCAAGAGCTCAAAACAAATGTTATATCTCAGAGAAGACTTCCTGGACTTCATTCATTCACTCGTTCAATAAATGTTGAAAAACACTCAGTAGGCTGTTGCCTCTGCAGTTGGTATGCAACACTGAATGACAAACAATAATCTCTGCCTTTATGATGTTTGGGCTTCCCTTGTGGCTCAGCAGGTAAAGAATCCACCTGTAGTGCGGGAGATCTAGGTTCGATCCCTGGGTTGGGAAGATCCCCTGGAGAAGGGAAGGGCTACCCACTCTAGTATTCTGGCCTGGAGAATTCCATGGACTGTATAGTCCCTGGGGTCACAAAGAGTCAAACACGACTGAGCGACTTTCACTTTATGATGTTTATAGCCTAGTAAAGAAGAAATCACCCACTCCAGTGTTCTTGCCTGGAGAATCCCAGGGACAGGGGAGCCTGGTGAGCTTCCGTCTATGGGGTCGCACAGAGTCGGACACGACTGAAGCGACTTAGCAGCAGCAGCAGCAGCAAAGAAGAAATCATACAACAAAATAAATACATTAGAAGGTAATACTTTATGGAGAGCAAAAATGAATCATAAATGGAGAATAAGAAGTTCTAGGGGTTGGGGATACAGTTTTTAAAAGGAAGACCTCACTGAGAAAGTCAAATCTGGATGAAGCCCTGAAGGAATTGAGGAAGCAAACCATATTGATAGAGGGAGTACATGACTGACATTTGCAGATAAGCAAGAAGGCCCAGAGCCAGAACTATTGACGTGTTTCATGAATATTAAGGTCAGTTTACCAGGTGACAGATGAAGTAGGAAGAGGAGGTGGCATGCAAGAGAAGTAACATAAAGGACATTGGACAGATCAAGCAGGGCCTTATCGTGCATGCTGAGACTGATTGTATTCTGAGTAAAATCCGAACCACTGGAGCCTTTGAACAGAGGGGGCACAGCCTCCTCCTCCAATTCGTGCTCACTCTAGCTGCTGTGTTGGAATGAAGTTCTACATGGGCAATATGAACCCAGAGAGACCAGTCAGGAAGGTGTCCAGTAATTTGATCAAAAGATCCAGGAAGTCTTAGGAAATGGTGGCAGCAGTGAAAGTGGTGAGAACTGGCTTAATATTAGATCTATTTTGAAGGTAGAGTTGACAAAATTTGCTCTGAAAAAAGGACAGAAAAGGGAGTTAGGATAGTTCCAGGGTTTTCAGTCTTAGCAAAGGGAAAAAGACGTTTACTGTGATAGGTAACTGCCAGGGTGGCAGGTTTGAGGAAGCTATCCAGATTATATGGTACCTTTGAGAGTTATAATTTAAGCCTGGGCCTGGGTGAAGTAGTAAAAGCAGAGTGTACAAAGCAGAGATAATGTGCAAGAACTGACCTTGATTCAATCAAAAATTACGTTATGCATGTAAGCCAGTGAAAGCATTGTTTTCCCCTCTCCACTCTCCTAGCCTTATAATCTCTGTTAAATGTCTTTGTCTTTATTTTTAGCATTCCATTGATACCTGAAAGTTTTTTATTCCTTATTCATATTTATTTGATATCATCTTTTGCATCCAATGGGATATATACTCTGTAAGAATAGGAAAATGATTCAACTTATTCACAAAATGTAATGGAGGTATTTATAGTTTGCCCTCTAAAAACAGTTGTGAAAAAATTAATTTTTGAATCTATCCTCGGTTTTTAACAAGAAAAACATTTATAGCTACAGAATGATTAAGAACAGAAAAATAATAGGTAAAATTTATTGAGTACTTAGCACATTTCCCTGTCTTTACATGTAAGAAATTCTTTTAAACTGCAGAATAACCTTGGAGGGTAAACACTATTATTGTCATTTTACAGCTGGGGGAACTGAGGAACAGCAATGCTAAATACTTTGCCAAAAGTAATGTAGACCTCAGTGAGAAAATTGAGATTCTAAACTCAGGAATCCGGCTCCCAATGGTAAAATGTTTTTTTTTGTTTACCACTTTATCAATGTTTGTCAGGTGAAGGCTAGAATATACTGAAGTCAATAAAAGGGTGACACAAAGTTTGGAGGTGCTTGTGAACTGTCAAGTTAAGGGGGAGAATGATGTCAGCTAAACAGGAGAAAAAACCATCACCATTTCGTGTAATTATGATATTCTGGAAATGTGCATTATACAGGATGCAAGTTTATCAGACTTCTCCCAAAAAAACTAAGGATAAAAGAAAGAAGAGAGCAAAAATATTTCTATTTGGTTTACCATCAATTTTTTTAGAAGTAGAACATTTTCATAGAGCTCATTGAAGTCAATGCCCTTATTCACAGAGAAGCTAAGGAGATTTCCCCGGTTGCATTATTTGATATTTGCCTAAATTGTAGTAAACATCTAGAATACTACTTCAGCCATTTCTTCTCCCCATTCAAGATTGTCCCTAGATGAAACACTAACCTTGAGTTTTCAATAAAAATGGAAGAAAATACACCAAGTTGGTAATTTTCCATTTCTTCTGACAAAAATATGTCTGAATATGATAATATAACAGATTACTATTCTAGTTCCATAGAGGTATGCTTACCTTATAAGAAAACATACCAGAATTTATTTTGGGGGGAAAAGTTAAAAAAAAAACCTAAAATGTGCATGCTTCCTAACAATAATTGATATACAAGAAGTTACAAAGTAGCACCATTTAAAAATCAAACATACACATTTGTTCAGCGTTTATATATAATATTTATCATGATGAAAAACAATTTTTCACTTGCGTAGTCATGGTGTGTATTCAGGCTCAGGTATATATGCATTTGTCATTTTAATATAATACTTTCTGTGAGCAGAACATCTTTCTAAATGGATGTGTCATACCATTACTAGGTAGAGTATGAAAGATTACAGTCTTAAACTGGTACTACGCCTTCCTGACACTAATATAGGGCTATGATGCTGTATAATGTTGACATTTATAGCTATTTTCATAGACTTTATCTCAAATCCTTGAGTGGATACAGAGTGTACTGTATATCTGCCTTAAAGTGCCAGGGCATGGACAAGCACAGAAACTATTATGTGATGAAAAGTGTTACAGACTTCAGGGTTCATTGCGGTGAGTTGTTTTAGAACCAATGGAGATATAAGCTTGGCAATCCTCTGCCAGTGGCAAATGGTAACTATAACCTATGGTCAGATGACAAACCCAACCAAAGGTCCCTATAATTAGCCTGATAATAAATACTGTTTATGTAAATCTTGAACATGACTCGGCATATTAAAACTCAAAAGCACCATTAATGGTGCATAAATGATGTTGCCTTGCTTCAATGTTAAAGAATAATGAGATATTCTGGTTTAGAAAATCTGTCAGGATAATTAGTTTAACCTCAAAATGGAAAACATATTTATTTAAACTAAGCTTGATAGAAATGTTTCTAAATGATTTTAAATGTTTTTTTTTAATCTTAAAAAAGAATTCTGAAAATACTTTCACCCTATGTTGATGGCAAAGTATCAGATGTGGCAATTATTATACTACAATAACTGCAGGGACAGCTGATCTTCATATAGCACCTACTGTGTGATAAACAGATTTCCAAGTTTTTACATATATTAATTTATGTAGTCAACAGAACAACTTTATGGGGTAGTTACTATTATTACTCCTGTTTTATAAGCTAAGGAACTGAAACAGAAAGGTGAGTTGACGTGCTCCTGTTCAGAGAGCTAGTAAGTGAAATTCTGCTATCATCAGGGATCATTGAAGTGTACAGAACTTAATTGTTCTGTATCTGAATTCCTTTCTGTGGGGAATGTGGAGAGATGGAGAGAGACTGGGGCTTGGTTCTGCCTTTTATTCTTCATTCCCACTGACAGCCCATAATGCTGGTTGTGTTGCCTTGAAGTAGAAAGAAAAGTAAAAAATGTTAGTCACTCAGTTGTGTTCAACGCTTTGTGATCCGTGGACTGTAGCCTGCCAGGCTCCCCTGTCCATGAGGATTCTCCAGGCAAGAATACTGGAGTGGGTTGCCATTTCTTCCTCCAAGGGATCGTCCCAACCCAAGTATCGAACTCCTGTCTTCTGTGTCTCCTGGATTTCAGGAGGATTCTTTGCCCACGAGACATGGGAAAGCCACACAAGTTGCCTTATGACTGGTTAAATTTGGTATTAAAGTTGGTATTAAAAATGAATGGTTTCAGAATTTACGTATGAGGATATTCTATGAAAAAGAAAGAAATTACATGTAGTATATTAATGTGTTCCATCCTTTATAATGGGATCCTGGAGCAGACAGGTTGTGCCAGGCAAGTTTATTCAAGAGTTTTACTCCAAGTGTAATTTGTTAAATTATATATATATATACATATGTGTGTGTGTGTGTGTGTGTGTACATTATATATGAATATATATACATACATATATATAGTGTTTAATTTTATTTATTGAGTCCCATGTTAGAAATTAAAATTTTATTTAATTTTCTGCATTCTCTTTAGTGCTAGAAGGTTAAATACACATGAGTATGTGTGTGCATGCATTCATGAAAGGGGACCATAAAGAATTATTGAGAATTACAGTGACAAAGATAGAGAAAAATAAATATATAAAGGGAACAAAAATGTTATAATTCCTATCCATTGCCACTTTGCTATTCTTGTCATTGAACTCAAGTTTGATTAACAGAAGTGAATTCCTTTACATTGTTTTCTAATGAGTGGCCTTTCTGGGGAGTGAAGCCATAGGGGGCAAAGTTTTAGCTTTCTGGGTTATAAGCATCAAAGAAAGCTCAGCCTGAGAGGTTACCTGATGTTACAGATGCTGCTGCCTTGCCTTCAGTTTAGGATTTGTCCTATGAAATCTCTCCTATGTTTATCAAATGTAATGTCAGATTACACAAACTGTGAGGCTGCCGTCAGCTGCCAGTTGGACAATTCTTCTAAATGTCCTAAATGTTCATTTCTGTATATTTTATCACCAGTTTTTAAGTTATTTTAATGAGGTCCTACTCTCTGAAGTTCTATTACACAAGTGTCAAAAAAAATTTTATCATCCCTCATAAGCTTATAGAGTAATGAATATTATTTTAACCAATTCTATCACTTTGTGCAACAACCTTTTGATAGTTTCTGCCAGATTTGTTCTGATATATTCTCCTCCCATTCTCTCTGATGGGTCAGCAGACAAAAAAAGTGTTGCAAGTATGGTCTCATCAGAGTTGCATATAGATGAAAATACGTTTTGAAAATGCAGCATGCATTGTTTAGAAAGAATGGATACCACCCCTCAAAAATGTGCTTGAAAATAATATACTGGTAAGCTATTAAAAAGGAACTGTGGTGTTAACTAACATTTCTTACTAATCTTTTTTTCTTCTTTGATACACTCAAGATGTAACCATGTGTTTTATTAACAGTAAAACTGCCCATTATTGCAAAGGAGGTTGGAGACATACCTGTAGATTTTTTAAAAAATCACATCTACTTGTCAATTTTAAACTTTTAGCCCTGCGTGATAAATTGATCTTCACTGTTACTATGTGATGTATAGGTCAAATATAAACTAGATAGTAGTCACTCTTTGATAAAAGGACTTGCAGGCAGTTTCTTTCTTAGAAGTTATTGGGTTATTTTGTAACTGAAGTAAGAGACAGAGAAAAATAGAGATCATTTGCATCTGTTGTATAAATTAACAGTTGATTTAGACCAGCCTTCCCTAATAATAAGATGAAAAAAGCTGAAGGTTATTTACAGAATTCTTGAGCAATAAAATCAGTAGGAAAGGGCAGGTATAAGATAGCTTATGATCAATTGTAGGCACTTAAGACTGAAGAGTTATTACTAAATTGCTAACTAAGGACCTTGAAGTGCGATGTTGCATGAGATTACGTGTAAGGATCATTTGTTCTATTTTATGACTTTGTCACTTAAAAGATCAGAACTTTCTACCCTTTGAGACTAAAAGTTTGGTCTGGTTTATGGGACATGTGCCAGATTGCCAAGATACATAAAAATACCTGCTTTTTGTGATAATATATGATCCTAACTCTACTTTTTAAAGCATAGTTAATCTCCAGTACTCTTGCCTGGAGAATCCTATGGATGGAGGAGCCTGGTAGGCTGCAGTCCATGGGATCGCCAAGAGTTGGACACGACTGAGCGACTTCACTTTCACTTTTCACTTTTCACTTTCATGCACTGGAGAAGGAAATGGCAACCCACTCCAGTGTTCTTGCCTGGAGAATCTCAGGGATGGGGGAGCCTGGCGGGCTGCCATCTATGGGGTCGCACAGAGTCGGACACGACTGAAGCAACTTAGCAGCAGCAGCAGCAATCTGGTCGTATGGTGCCACCAATGACTGAGGAACAGATATGAATGTACACTATCTGGCAATCAAATTAATACTGAGTTGACAAACTCATATTCTGGCACCTAATAAGATTTTGGGCTCTCTACACTACTAAGCCTAATTATTTTTATACTTCCAAGAAAGTCGGTAGAAAGATATAATAATTCTTTCCAGAAATCACTTTAGTAATAAATAAAGACTTATTTATTGGGAAAGGAGGGGAACATAAGAAAGCACTTATAAAAATTAATTGATTTAAGCTTTTATGCCAAACTGCATTGCCTAAAATGCCTTGCTTACACAGGCTATTTATTAACATAATATTGTATTTTTCAAATTTATTGAGATATACAGGATAGAATTCTTAACTATACTATTAAATCTAGAGAAATTATAACCTAGCAATTAAGGAATCTACAGCTTGAACTCAGTCTCTAAAACCTCTAATAATTCAGTTCAGTTCATTTCAGTCACTCAGTCTTGTCCGACTCTTTGCAACCCCATGAACTACAGCATGCCAGGCCTCCCTGTCCATCACCAACTCTCAGAGTTCACCCAAACCCATGTCCATCAAGTCAGTGATGCCATCCAACCATCTTATCCTCTGTCGTCCCCTTCTCCTCCTGCCCTCAATCTTTCCCAGCCTCAGGGTCTTTTCAAATGAGTCAGCTCTTCACATGAGGTGGCCAAAGTATTGGAGTTTCAGCTTCAACATCAGTTTCCTTCCAATGAACACCCAGGACTAATCTTCTTTAGGATGGACTGGTTGGTTCTCCTTGCAGTCCAAGGGACCCTCAAGAGTCTTCTCCAATACCACAGTTCAAAAGCATCAATTCTTCAGCGCTCAGCTTTCTTCATAGTCCAACTCTCACATCCATACATGACTACTGGAAAAACCATAGCCTTGACTAGATGGACCTTTGTTGGCAAAGTAATGTCTCTGCTTTTTCATATGCTGTCTAGGTTGGTCATAACTTTTCTGCCAAGGAGTAAGCATCTTTTAATTTCATTAAAATTAATGCAAGCACCACGTGCAGTGATTTTGGAGCCCAGAAAAATAAAGTCAGCCACTGTTTCCCCATCCATTTGCCATGAAGTGATGGAACTGGATGCCATGATCTTAATTCTCTTTAATTTTGCTTTCTCCCTCTTACACACACACACACACACACACACCCAACACACACACACAAATGCAAACACACACACACACACACACACACAAGGTGACTACTGAAAATTATTTCAAATTTTCAAAATCTTTGAACTGAATACACACATTTTGTTTATTGACTGTGTTTTCACTGTCATCTATGATATCTTTGCCTGTTGTAGGGGTTGGGAAAAAAATTTTTTAAAGGGTCAGATAGTACATGACTTGGGTTTTGTGATCTATACAGTCTGTGCCTCAGCTAATCTCTTCCCTAATTACAGTGTGAAAGCAGTGACAAAAGGAAAAAAAAGTATACATAAATGAATGTGTCTACTGAAATGTGAATTTCATTATTTTCATGTATTATGAAATAATATTCTTCTTTTTAAAGTGTCTTGAGTCAATTTAAGACCCTTAGAAAAAAAATGGAGTAGCCATCATAGTCAACAAAAGAGTCCAAAATGCAGTACTTGGTTGCAGCCTCAAAAATGACAGGATGATTTTTGTTTATTTCCAAGGAAAACCATTAAATATCGTAGTGATCCAAGTCTTTTACCCTGACCAGTAATATTGTACTTCAAGGCCAAATTTGCCTGTTACTCCAGGTGATTCTTGACTTCCTACTTTTGCATTCCATTCCCCTATACTGAAAAGAACATCTTTTTTGAGTGTTAGTTCTAGAAGTTTTTGTAGGTCTTCATAGAACTGTTCAACTTCACCTCTTCAGTATAACTGGTTGGGGCATAGACTTGGATTACTGTAATACTGAATGGTTTTCCTTGGAAACGAACAAAGATCATTCTTTCATTTTTGAGACTGCATCCAAGTACTGCATTTTGGACTCTTTTGTTGACCATGATTGCTACTCCATTTCTTCTAAGGGTCTTAAATTGACTCAAGACATTTGTCCAAAGGCCTTTTTAAGAACATTTCATCTTTTGGAATAAATATCAGAGAGTGGGCTGGCTACATCATGTGATATTTTACCTTTTAATAAAATGTCACAGTGTTTTTCAAAGTATTTGAAACATTTTATATTTCTTCCAGCAGTATATGAAAATTTTGGCTTGATTACATCCTTACCAAGCTTAGAATGGTCAATCTTTTCAATTTTAGCCATTATAACAGGTGTGTATTTAATATCTTATTGTAGTTTTCATTTGCCTTTTTGTAAAACAAATGGGACAGCTTTTCATTTGCTTATTCTCCATCTATATGTCTTCTTTTGCAAAATTTATGTATATTTAATTATTTTGTCCTCTTTTGCGGGGTGGGGCTTTTTTTAAGCCGTAGAGTTTTGAGAATTCTTTATATATACTCAACACAAGTTTTTCATCAGATATTTGATTTGCAAATATTAGTTGAGTATATTGAATGAAGCAGGGCAAAGGCAAGTGATGAAGCTCACTCAAAAAAGGAAGAGCTAATCCAAATAGCTCCACTTTTATTAAATTCATTAAATTTGAAAGAGAAAAACAAAGTTGGAGAAATAGCACTAATGGTTTCCAGACTATTCAATTCCATGTGGTAATTGTATGAAAATAAATAAATAGGTCAAAGGAACAGAACAGAATGCAGCAATAGACTCACATGTGTATTCACAAATGATTCTCCACAAAGCTGCCAAGAAATTTAGTGGAGAAAGTACAGTCATTTTAACAAACAGTGCTGAAACAATTAGCCATTTGCAAAAGATGAACATTGATCCATACTTTGTACTGAACACAAAAAACAATTCAAATAGACCATAGATTTAATGTAAAAACCTAAAGCTATAAAATAGTAGAAGAAAACATAAAGGAAAAATCACTGTGGGCTTGTGTAAGAACAGTTGGCAAGCCACATCTACAGGCCAAATTCACCTTCTAGCAACGTTCCTATGATGCGTGAGTTAAGAATAATTTTTCTTTATATTTAAATTGTCTCAGTTCAGTTCAGTCGTGCAGTCCTGTCTAACTCTTTGAGACCCCCATGAACTGCAGCATGGCAGACCTCCCTGTCCATTACCAACTCCCGGAGTTTACTCAAACTCATGTCCATTGAGTCGGTGATGCCATCCAATCATCTCATCCTCTGTCTTCCCTTTCTCCTCCCACCTTCAATCTTTCCTGGCATCAGGGTGTTTTCAAATGAGTCAGTTTCTCATGATGTACTCTTCATATAAGTCAAATAAGCAGGATGACAATATATAGCCTTGACATACTGCTTTCCTGCTTTGGAACCAGTCTGCTTCATCACTTGTATCTTTCAAGGAATTTTTTCAACTCATCTAAGTTGTCAAACTTATTATAATAAAAAGTTTTATGTTATTTTCTTATCTTTCTATTTATTTATAATTTATTTATTTATGGCTGTGCTGAGAATTCATCTCTGTGAGGGCTTCCTCTAGTTGTGGAGAGTCAGGGCTATGCTCTGGTTGTGCTGTACAGGTTTCTTATTCTGGTGGCTTTGAGTTCCCTGGTGGCTCAGATGGTAAAGCATCTGTCTACAATGCGGGAGACCTGGGTTTAAGCCCTGGGTTGGGAAGATCCCCTGGAGAAGGAAATGGCAATCCACTCCAGTACTATTGCCTGGAGAATCCCATGGACAGAGGAGCCTGGTAGGCTACAGTCTATCGGATCGCTAAGAGTTGGACACAACTGAGTGGTATGCCTTCTTGTTGCAGAGCACAGACTCTGGGTGCACGGGCTTCAGTAGTTGCAGCACATAGGTTCAGTAGTTGTGAGTTGCTGACTCTAGCATGTGCAGGCTTCAGGCACATGGACTCAGCTGTGGCTCGAGGGCCCTAAATTGTACAGGTTTCAATCGTTGTGGTGCACTGGCTCAGTATTGTGCAACACAGGCTTAGTTGCCCCACAGAACGTGAAATCTTCCCAGAGTAGGGATTGAACCTGTGTCCCTGGCATTGGCAGGCAGAGTCTTAACCACTGTACCACCAGGGAGTCTCTTATCTTTCTGATAGTATATAATCTGTAGTAAGGTCATTTCTCTTGTTTCTAGAATAAATAATTTATGACCTCTTTTTTTCTCACATCATTATAGTTAGAAGTTTTCAATTTTATTGAACTCAAAGACATATCTTTTGATTTCATTGATATTTTCCATTCTTTTTTGTTTGTTTTCAATTTTGTTGCTTTCATTTGTGATCTTAAATATTTCCTTTCCTCAGCTTATCTTTAATTTAATCTGATCTTCTGTTTTATTTCCATGGTACAAACTGATGTCACTTAATGGAGACTTTTGTTTTTAATATCAATACTTATGGCTATAAATTAAGTACTGCTTTACTGACACTATCCAAATTCTAATATATTGTGTTTTCATTTTCAATAAATTCAAATAGGTTATTTCAATATATTACTTGTTCTCTGATACTTAGAGTTTTGTTTTGTTTTTTTTTTTTTTGAAATCTGTTATTGTGAATTTAATTACACTTTGGTCTTAAAACAGAATTTCTCTTGAATCTTTTAATGCTTATTTGGACTTGTTGTATGGCTGAAAACATGATCTGTCTTTATAAAAGTTTGATCTTAACTTTAAAAAGATTTATTCTGCACTTGTTGAATGGAGGGTTCTATTAATGCAAATTAGTTGGTTGTGTTGGCCAATCATGTTGTTGATTTTCACCACACCTGTTCTTTTAGTTATTGAGACGTATGTACCGAAATGTCCATCCCTAATTTCTATTTGCATTTTTCCCCTTGTACTTCTCTTAATCTTTCTTCATTGAGCTCTGTCATCATGTTTATAAATGTGTATGATTGTAATGTCCTCTTGGGCTATTGACCCTTTTATAACTTTGTTATAAACTTTATCCTGTTAATATTTTTAATTCTGAAATCTCATTTGTTGGATTTAATGTAGTCATTTCAGCTTTCTTTCTTTTAATTTTAGCATATCTTTTCTCATTCTTTTAATGTGTGTCCATATTTAAAGTATATTTCTTGTAAACAGCACATAGTTTGCTCTTGCTTTTCAATTTAATATGACAGTCTCAGCCCTTCGAATGGGTTTTTTAGGCTATTCTTTCTTAAGATGATCATCGATAGGATAGGTTCAAGTCATTACCTTGCTATTTGTTATCTCTTTCTCCCTCTCTGTTCCTTGTTTACTTTGTCTGCTTGTTCTTTTTTGCATTGGATTAATTATTTCTTATGTTTCCTCTGTTGCCTAATCAATTCTAACTCTTCATTTTGTTATTTTAGTGTTTTGTTTTGCTTTTTGGGATTCACTACATAGATTTTTAACATCATAGTCTACCTTTAAATGATAGTATGCCATTTCCTGTATAGTATGAAAAACTTATACTAGTATACTCTTATTTCTTCCCCCTCTAGACATTAAGCTATGGTTTCAAACATTTTACTTGTTTTACAGATACTGTAAATCTAATAATGCACTGTTATTGTTTTAATTAACAAATTCAATTATATTTTATGAGACATACATATTTTTAAAAGTTTATATAATTGCCAGCGTAGTTACCAATGAGAGTATCTTCAACTCTTTATTGAAATTTATCTGTCTGTGTAACATCATTTTCTTTTTGCTTTAGGACTTCCATCAACATTTCTTGTAGTTTAAGTCTGCCAGTGATAAATCTCTCAACTTTGGTTGTTTGAACTGTTTAGTCCACCTTTATTTTTGAAAGGTACTTCACTAGGAAAGAGTTCTGGATAGATATTTTTCCCTTTCAGTTGCTTGAAGATATTTTACTCTTTTCTTTTTCTATAATTAGAAATCTGTTGTGTTCTTTATTTCTATGTAAGATGTCATTTTTGTGTTATTGCCTTTAAGACTGGCTCTGTTACTAGTTTTGAACAATTGATTTATGATGTGCCTTAAAGAAGTTTGCTTTATTTTTCTTATAAGGAGAATATATTGATCTCAGATCTGTATGTTTGAGGTTTTCATCAAATTTGGAACATTTTTAGTCATTATATCTTCAAATATTTCATCCCTCCAATTTCTATCTCTAATTATACATATGTAATAGAGTTTTAATAACTGTCCTAATTTACATATATACTACTTCTTATGTCTATAACAGTTCTCAGTTGATTTTTAACGATTGATTTTCCTCTTTATTATGAATTGTGTTTTTCTACATGCCTTATAATTTTTTAGTTGGATGCCAATCATTATGAATTTCTCCTTCTTGGGTGCTGAATATTTTTGTATTCCTATAAATATTCCCGAGCTTTCTTATGGAATGCAGTTATGTTATTAGGAAATAGGAAACAGTTTGATCCTTGTGAATTTTGCTTTTAAGATTTGTTATGTGGAATCAGAGCAGTGTTAAATCAAGGGCTTTTTAATCTTTACAATTGAGGCAACCTTCTCCTAGGTACTTTACCTAATGCCCCATGAACCTTAAGGTTTTCCATATTGGTTGGTGGCAGCAAGCATTTGTTGCTGCCCTGTGTAAGCACCAAACACAATATCTCCAATACTTTTGGTTACTTCTTTCCTTGGCCTCGGGAAGTTTCTTCAAACATGGGCTGATCAGTACTCTGCTGAACACTAAAGGGACATCTTTCACAGCTGTCCCTTAGCTACTTCTGTAGAGCTCACTCCTCTCTGGTATACTCTCTGATAACTTCAGTCAACCAGGGCTTCCTGAATCTTCATCTCTTACCTCCTCAACTCAGGAAGTTTTTTTGAGCTCTGGTTTGGGTCCCCCTACTTGTTTTGCAGCCTGGAGAATCCCAAGACAGGAAGATGTTGAACTGTAGTGCTTATCTTATCCATTTCCTTTTTCTTGAGGACCCCTGTCTTTGTTGCCTGATATCCAATAACTTGAAAAATGTTGTTTCATATAATTTTGGTTATATTTATTGCTTTTCATTTTTATTTTTTTGTCATGAGATGGTAAGTCTAGTCCCTGTTGCTCCATCTTAGCCAGGAGCCAAAGTTTTTGTTATACATTAATTCTCTTAAACATATTTGTTTTGTTTTAAAATTATATATTAGAGATGCTGAGAAAGACATAAAGCCTATAAAATAGCGTGCTCTTAGATTATCTTAACATTAATACAAGATACGGGATATAAGTCAGCAGGGCTTCCCAGGTGGCGCTAGTGGTAAAAAAGCCACTTGCCAATACATGAGACGTAAAGATACATGTTTGATCCCTGGGTTGGAAAGAACCCCTGGAGAAGTGTATGGCAACCCACTCCAGTATTCTTGCCTGGAGAACTCCATAGACAGAGGAACCTGGCGGACTACAGTCCATAGGATCACAAAGAGTCGGACACGACTGAAGTGACATCATCATATGTCAATTAAATTTTATAGAACAGATTAAAACAATATGTGATCAAGCACTAAATGGATTGTAAATGTAATAATTCAACATAATAAGGATAGATGGAGAAACAATGGAAACAGTGTCAGAATTTATTTTTCTGGGCTCCAAAATCACTGCAGATGGTGACTGCAGCCATGAAATTAAAAGATGCTTACTCCTTGGAAGGAAAGTTATGACCAACCTAGATAGCATATTCAAAAGCAGAGACATTACTTTGCCAACAAAGGTTCGCCTAGTCAAGTCTATGGTTTTTCCTGTGGTCATGTATGGATGTAAGAGCTGGACTGTGAAGAAGGCTGAGCACCGAAGAATTGATGCTTTTGAACTGTGGTGTTGGAGAAGACTCTTGAGAGTCCCTTGGACTGCAAGGAGATCCAACCAGTCCATTCTGAAGGAGATCAGCCCTGGAATTTCTTTGGAAGGAATGATGCTAAAGCTGAAACTCCAGTATTTTGGCCACCTCATGCGAAGAGTTGACTCATTGGAGAAGACTCTGATGCTGGGAGGGATTGAGGGCAGGAGGAGAAGGGGACGACAGAGGATGAGATGGCTGGATGGCATCACTGACTCGATGGATGCGAGTCTGAGTGACCTCCGGGAGCTGGTGATGGACAGGGAGGCCTGGCATGCTGCAGTTCATGGGGTCGCAAAGAGTCGGACACGACTGAGCGACTGATCTGATCTGATAGGGAAGGTGTAGTGGTGGTAAGTTTTCTGAGACTGGCATGGAATATTTAGAGAAAGTATTTCCATCCCTGTAAAAGCTAATAAGGTGTGTTATATAGAATGATCGAAGGAGAGATAATTTTATGGCAGAGGGCAGTACAAGATAATAATGTGTTTGAAGAACCATGTTAATGCTAAATTTCAGAAACTTTAGGTTTAGCTTTTTACATACAGACAGCAGTAAACTGTGAAAATTTTTAGAATAAGTTTGTAGTAAGATAATGAAAGCCATTTTGAACAAGAATAATCAGGATGAAGTGACAGGGAAACAAATATTAGGTAGAAGAGTAAAAAAAGCTATTACACTTATCCAAGTTAAATTAATACTTTGGTAATTATAATAAAAAAGAAGACAGGAGAAATATTACAGGTATAAATGGCAACAACTGTATTCAGGAAGAAGAAAATAGACTGTTTCTAAGATGACTAAAACTTAGATGTAAGAGCATGATGAAACTATCAAGAGAAAGTGGAGCTTCAGGACAGCTCAGTCTGGAAAAGTAAAACTAAAGTGAACCAAGAAAAAATAATTACAGAATAATAAAATAATAACAAATAGAAATATTTATTAAATGTGCAATATATGTAAGCACTATGCACAAATCTTTACACACTGCTAAGTCGCTTCAATCATGTCCGACGCTGTGCGACCCCATAGACGGAAGCTCACCAGGCTCCCCTGTCCCTGGGATTCTCCAGGCAAGAGCACTGTGAGTGGGTTGCCATTTCCTTCTCCAATGTATGAAAGTGAAAAGTGAAAGTGAAGTCGCTCAGTCGTGTCCAAGTCTTTACATGGACTACCACATTTAATCGTCACAAGACTGTTATGAACTGCTGCGGTTGTTTGCAATTGTTAAACAAGGATATGAATGTCAGTCTTCTGCTCAAGTGACAGAGAGGTAGTAAATGGGACAGAATTTGAATCTCAATATATACAGCTTCAGAATCCAGTTTCATGTCACAGATAATTACTATTAAAATGGTACAGGCATCATTTTAAAGAAAACATGTCAGGCAGGAGCCTGTCAAACATTGTATAGCATAAGGGAAAATAGAACTGATTTATGCAATATACAGCCTCAAGGAACAATTTTGATAGTTCTAAGTACCAACCATCACAGAGTTGCTTACCTACAAGCTGAGATAGTATTACTGTATAACGGAAAATTTCCGTATCAATTATATCAACTTTTCTTCTGGACATAAGAACACTATTTTATTTTTGCTGTCATATCATGTTTTTGTCCCTAAGCTAAACAAAGAAAGAATTTAAAACATTAATGCCAGTACTTATGAGGATTTGAACCACAATAGATTTATGTTTTGGGTAATTGTTATTACTTCATTTTGTTTATTATCTGGCTTAGCAACTCAGTAAATCTTCTAATTGACACAAAGCTATTAAACTGCAAGATATATAATGTATTTTATTTCCTCAATGGATTATTTTTTTCCTATCAAGAAGTTAGTCTTCACCCCCAAATAGCTTATTTTTCTGTGATAAAAGACATATAGTTAATACCAGTATAAACTATTCTTTCATCTCACTTAGTGTTGTCACTATGTACAGAGTGAGAAATATTGAGAGTGCTATATACACATGCAAGCAAAGGCTAAAACACAGAGAGGAAATGGGAAGACTGAAAAATAGTACCTACTATATTCCATGCTAAAGAGTTTTATTAGATGATCTCATTAAATACTCTCAACAATTATCTCCATTGTCTGAAATTTTTACAGTGTTACTCAGCTTTAGAGTCAGAATGCAACCTTCGCTGTCTGACTTCAGAGCTCAAGTTTTTAACCAGAGTGTCATAATGCTCAGTAGTAAGATCTACTGAGTCAATAGAGGGTCTGTCATTTCCTTTAATAAAGGAAATCCTGTGTGGTTAAGGCAATTTTAAAAAGTGAAAGCTCTTAAGTAAAATGCGTAGCCTATATCTCCTTACCACACTGCCATATCTACTTTCCTGAGACCTCTGAGGATCTCTTTCCTTTCTTTGCTTTTAAGTTAGCTCATCTGTGAGACCTGGTTATAAAGTAGTGTGTTTGCTGCTTCCACATGGCACCAAAACATACCTTCATAACATATGACTCATTCTTTAAACAAATGCAGTAGTAACCAATTTTGATTTTTTTCTAAAGATGAATTTTACTATTCATTGTCCTTCAGAATTATCTAGAGTCAAACGCTGTGGCTAACTTATATGCAGAGTACATCATGAGAAATGCTGGACTGGAAGAAACACAAGCTGGAATCAAGATTGCTGGGAGAAATATCAATAACCTCAGATATGCAGATGACACCACTCTTATGGCAGAAAGTGAAAAGGGGCTAAAAAGCCTCTTGATGAAAGTGAAAGTGGAGAGTGAAAAGGTTGGCTTAAAGCTCAACATTCAGAAAACGAAGATCATGGCATCTGGTCCCATCACTACATGGGAAATAGATGGAGAAACAGTGGAAACAGTGTCAGACTTTATTTTTCTGGGCTCCAAAATCACTGCAGATGGTGACTGCAGCCATGAAATTAAAAGACGCTTGCTCCTTGGAAGGGAAGTTATGACCAACCTAGATAGCATATTCAAAAGCAGAGACATTACTTTATCAATTAAGGTTCGCCTAGTCAAGGCTATGGTCTTTCCTGTGGTCATGTATGGATATGACAGCTGGACTGTGAAGAAGGCTGAGCGCCGAAAAATTGATGCTTTTGAACTGTGGTGTTGGAGAAGACTCTTGAGAGTCCCTTGGACTGCAAGGAGATCCAACCAGTCCATTCTGAAGGAGATCAATCCTGGACTTTCTTTGGAAGGAATGATGCTAAAGCTGAAACTCCAGTATTTTGGCCACCTCATGCGAAGAGTTGACTCATTGGAGAAGACTCTGATGCTGGGAGGGATTGAGGGCAGGAGGAGAAGGGGACGACAGAGGATGAGATGGCTGGATGGCATCACTGACTCGATGGATGTGAGTCTGAGTGACCTCTGGGTGTTGGTGATGGACAGGGAGGCCTGGCGTGCTGCGGTTCATGGGGTCGCGAAGAGTCGGACACGACTGAGCGACTGATCTGATCTGAATAAGAAAGGCCGTTCAAAGCCATGAATTTACAGCACTAAGGGAAATTTTCTCATGTGGCTCATAAAATATTTCTTGTGGAAGTGTCAAAAAAGAATTCTCAAATATATTCCAAGTTTCAGCCGCATTGTAAAATATAGTTACAGCTTTCTCTATTTTCTACTCTTAAGCTGCCACAATAATATAGAATGAGGTATTATTGATAGAAAAAATTGATAATGTCACTTATAGTAACAAAGTCTATATCCAGTCCTAAATGAGAGAGGCAAAGAAGAACTAAAGAGCCGCTTGATGAAAGTAAAAGATGAGAGTAAAAGATTTGGCTTAAAACTCAACATTCAGAAAACTAAGATCATGATATCCGGTCCCATCACTTCATGGCAAATAGATGGAGAAACAATGGAGACCGTGACAGACTTTATTTTTCTGGGGTCCAAAATCACTGGAGATGGTGACTGAAGCAATGAAATTAAAAGACGCTTGCTCCTTGGAAGAAAAGCTATGACCAACCTAAACAACATATTAAAAAAGCAGAGACATTACTTTGCCAACAAAGGTCCATCTAGTCAAAGCTATGTTTTCCAGTAGTCATATATGGATGTGAGAGTTGGACTGTAAAGAAAGCTGAGTGCCAAAGAACTGATGCTGTTGAACTGTAGTATTGGAGAAAACTCTTGAGAGTCCCTTGGACTGCAAAGAGATCCAAACAGTCCATCCTAAAGGAAATCAGTCTTGAATGTTCATTGGAAGGATTGATGCTGAAGCTGAAACTCCAGTATGTCAGCTACCTGATGTGAAGAAATGACTCATTTGAAAAGCCCCTGCTGCTAGGAAGGATTGAAGGCAGGTGGAGAAGGGGACAACAGAGGATGAGATCGCTGGATGGCATCATCGACTCGATGGACATGAGTTTGAGTAAGCTCTGGGAGTTAGTGTGCTGGGAGTTGGGAAGCCTGGCGTGCTGCAGTCCGTGGGGTCGCAAAGAGTCGGACACGACTGGGCAACTGAACTGAACTGAACTTGGTAAAATTCAATAGTTTCCATTTGAAAATACTTACATAAAGATGACTATATTTTAAAATCTCAAATGATATTAACCACAAGGAAGGAAAACTGGATCCTTAAAAAACAGAATGATTTACTTTATTACTCCAAGAAAAACTATTATCTGGAAGCATTCTTTAGGACTTTATATATTCCAGGAGTTGGTGAAGCACAGGGAAGGCTGGTATGATGCAGTCCATGGTGCCGCAAGGAGTTGGACACAACTGAGCGACTTAACTGAACTTACCAAGCTTAATTTGAGTAGAGACTAGCACATTACTATACAGAGGGAAGTAATGTGTCTCTTTCAATATTAAAATTGGATTTCATATTAATTAAATACCCAATTACATTAATTTAAAAATGAGCCACATGATACCTTGATTTATATATGTAAGCACTTGGATTTTTCCCTTTTGGTTATGGATTCAGTAACTATATTCACAGAATAATTTTAGTTGTCTGAATTTTAAGGTATTGCAGTAAATATAAGTTGTTATGCAAATGGCTGCTGCTGCTGCTAAGTCGCTTCAATTGTGCTGGACTCTGTGCAACCCCATGGATATCAGCCCACCAAGCTCCCCTGTCCACAGGATTCTCCTGGCAAAAGTACTGGAGTGGGTTGCCATTTCCTTCTCCATATGAGAATGGAGAGTGGTGTAAATTGAGAGTTAAGTATAAAATGCCAAAGAATATTTATTTAGAGTTGAAATCATAATCTCTTCCACAGATTTCCATGACTAGGAATGAACTCTACTTTTTTTCCCTAAGAAGCTCAGCACAACAGAACATACTCTTGTAAGGTAGTCTAGGATGTTGTGCTAGGTGTTGAAAAGCTCTGTAAAGGTATTTGAAGTTTAGGAAAAATTACCAGAGATACGGGAAACTGAAACAAAACTTGACATGGCTATTTTGTGGAATATTGGCCTTCTTAGCTTTAGTGTACCCAAATAAGTAAAGAAAAATAAAATGTAACTACCCAACAACCTTAGAAAAATTGCAATGCCTCGGACCAGAGACAGAATCTAGTCTGCTTGTCCTACCTGACAATTTTATTAAATAAACAAATATTTTAATATGAAACAAATTTCTTGTTAGGGGATGGCATAGCATCAGGGTATTTTTTTCCATTTTCTTTTTAAATCTGTAACATTCCCCTAAGACTGTGTCATCTGTAATTGGAATAACAATCTACCTAGTCCATATAATAAAGTATTATAACAAATTTAAAATATCAGTAAGTACTAAAATCTTCCTATATGATGACATTTTTCCCTACAGTTCAATTGCCTGTTATGGATAATCTTTTTATCTGTTTTGTAACAACCTCTCTTTATGCTTTTGTTTTAGTTGATATAAAGGAAAAAAGGGATTCTAACATTCAGCTTGCTTTGTGGGAGGTAAAAAGCCTTTTATTTCATATCCATTTGAGGAGTTTGACTGTATCTTAACTCAGTACAAGTTGAGAATAAGGAACTGAGTAGGTGGAAATGATTAGAGAATTGCAGTCAGGAGCAAAGTGGTGAAAGATATTGCATGTGAATGAAAACTACCATATGGTGTTCATTTCTTGTGTGTTTCAGGGCTGCTTATTTTTCTAATACACTTTTCCACATGTTGTAAGATATCTAAAAAACCTTCAAAATGGCTTTATATTTTTTGAATTTAAAATTAGGTGGCTTCTAATTTGCTAATACTCTCCTAAAGTTTAACTTTTTCTTTTTACCTCTTTTATTCTGAAGGATATTAGAATTTCAAAAACAGTCATATATGGTCCAGTAATAATATCTGGTGCAGGATTTTCAAAGAAGCATTTCAATTTACTATTTTTCTTCTTGCTTTATTTAAACTATATTTCTTGATTTTTAAAATGTTCAATTGACGAGATTTTTCCCTCCACACACTATACCTTTTTTGCTATTTGTAATTTTGCTATGCTTGTTCTTTTCTTTTGTTCACTGTTGTCTTCAAAGCTTGTTTCCACTAGCAGTTTCTTTAAATAGTTTCACTTTATAAGGTGATCTTAACATGAAAGCCCTAATATTTGGGAAAAGGAAGTGAAGAAAATAAGGGAAGGAAGAACACAAGCGATGAAGAAAGCAAGGAAAGAAAGGAAAAAAAGGACAAGAAAAAGAGAGAGGAAGAAAGGGAAGGAAGGGATTGTTTATTAAATTGGCATAGGTTGTCATACATTTTTATTAGTCCTATAAATATTGGTTCTTTATATAAAAATGTGAAGCAGGCAATTTAGTGCACCTATAAAAGATATTTGAGATATATTTTGATTATCAGGGAACACTTCAAACAAATAACCATTTCATGTTGTTTTTAATAGTTTTAATAATATATCAGGATCCCCAAAATAAAGCAGCTATTTCTGTAATGGTATGAAAAAATGGACTTCACACATAAGGAAGAAATGGAGTAAGTTTAGTACAGAGAACTTCCTCCCTCACAAATAGTTCAGATGGTTCTTTGTGCATCTCTGTACATTTGTGTCCAAGTCACCAAGGGGAATAACTTGCTCCCCCTTCATGTATTTTCTCCAAATAAGAGTAAGAGCTGATCCTTTGAAGACTTAGAATCAGACCTACTTTCTTTTTTTTTTTTTTCCCTTGCTGATTTTGGAACTACTAACCATTTTTTTTAACATGGGCAATCTGTTGAAACTCACAACTTAGAGAACTTTATTCCCAGTAGTATCCCTGGCCCCTGCTTTGCTGCTCAGTTGGGTGCAAATTTCAAGGTACTTGAGTCTTTGGAACCAGCTGTGAATTTGGATAAAACTTTCATCACCAGCCTTTTCAGTGGACTTAGTCTTTTAGTAGCAAACTCTTCACTTCTATCTAGTCCAGCATGAGCTATATTTTGGCCTCAATTTTAGCCACTCTTTCCTTCTGTCATCTACTCTCAAAAGAGACATGGTGATATTTTTAAGATTAGCCAATGCAGGTTTCTTCTCTGTTCCGTACCCTGCAATAGTTATGTATTCAGGATAGAAACATTACACAGACTTTGAACACCATCCATAATTTAACTCAGGAGACTCATTTCTTATTTCTCTCCCTATCAGTTCTACCACTCTGGGTATGCTGGCTTTCCTGATGTTCCTGAAAAACATCTGCATCCTTATTTGTCCTGGCTAATTACTAGGCCAGGAATAGTCTTGCCTAGTTATCTGCATGATATATATTCTTACTTCTCCTGTTTGTTTAAATCCCTGACTGATGATTGACTACTCTTTTCAAAATATTTCCCTCACATACTCCCTTATGTCTTTAGCTTCACAGTTTATTTTTTATTTTTCTATATGAATTATAGTTGTATCTAATATAAAATATACATATTTATTATATTTGTGATCATTTATTTTCTTTTCCTCTCTCTTTTTTTCCTTCCTCTCTGCTTACTGCACACTACAGACTAATTCCAAGAGGACAGGGTTCTTTGTTAGGTTTACTGATAAATCTCAAGCACCTTGAAAAGTTCATGGAACAGAAGTATCTGATGAATTTACAAATGAAAGTGTCTCCAGCAGTGTCATTAGGTTAATGAATATCTTAACCTAGTTACATGACTAGGTTGATGTTGATCTTCTCTAGTCACAGGGAAAGAAATAGAAGATTATTTAAGGATTATTTTTCAATTGTATTTCTGATTATTTAAAACTACATTGCTTATTGATTTTCACATAATGCATAACTCTAGCTTGCATTAGGAATCATTCTGTTGTTAAAGAATTATCCCATGTATACTAACCGTGCTTTCCATTTACTCACACTATTTTCTGATTTTATTATCTTTTTTCTGACTGTGATAATTATCTTACCATTCAGAATATCTATTTCAGCCCCTTCTATGATTTATACTTTTCAATGTGATGAACTGTTTACCATAACCATAAAAATTGCTAAAGTTTAAGAAAAAATATAAAGGCCAAGAAGAGTATTATTTTGCATCACAAATCATGACATCTGTTAGCACAAGACAGAGTTACCATGCTGTATCTTTAGTTTTAGTCTGTGAAGATTCACAAGGAAGTTTGAAGTTCATATGTACAGGCAGGTTTTTGTTTTTCTGGACCTGCCATATAAAGTAGAGGAAAGAATAATAGATTGATACTTAGGAAATCATAGATTGAAAAGTCCTCAGTGCTACTACTTTCTTATTGTCTACCATAAATAGTCACTTCAAAACTCTGAAACTTATTGTTTAACATCTCATTTACCTCTAAAATTCAGTCATCCTACTATCTCTTTAGGGTTGTGGATTAATAGAAGAAAATCTTTTCTGACCCTAGTTCTGGTCACCATTTATCCTGTTGGCCTCATCAGCTCCTCGGCTGCTCCCAATTTCAGATGACTGTTCTCCAGGATTTGCCCTCTTTCTCCTCTCTGTGTATGTTCAACCAGATTGTTTCACCCTATTTTATAATGCAGACAATAATACCTTGTATGAAAAGCTTATGTGCATTCCCTCTTATTTTGCTTTCAAATTAGCAATCAGGTTAGATATGATGTAGGAGAAAATAATTTTCATGGAAAACTATATCCCAAGAGGGGAGAAGTGAATAAAGAATAAGAGACTACTATTGTGTACAGTTACCATTGATGGACTAAATTGGTACACCTTACCAGATGTAGCTGCAGAACAGCTGTGCTCATCCTCATCCACAGCTTCAGCATTACCAGTGGTTTTTTCATGCTTATCCTTTTCTAGTCAATGTTCTAGGTACTCTATATTTAATGATGGTTGATCTTAACAACCATTGTTTAGTCTCTCTGTCTGACTCTTTGCGACCCCTATGGATGGTAGTCCACTAGGCTCCTATATCCATGAGATTTCCCAGGCAAGAATACTGGAGTAGATTACCATTTCCTTCGCCAAGGGATCTTCTTGACCCAGGGATAAAACCTGGGTCTCCTGCACTGCAGGTGGATTTTTTTCCCACTGAGCTCCCGAGGAAGTTGATGTTTTGATTCCCACTATGTAGATGGAAATCTGAGGCAGACAGGTTAAGTAATCTGTTTATAGTTACAGAGCTTGTAAATGATGAAGCCAAAATTCTATGCAAAGTGCCTGGCTTCAAAGCCTATCTTCTTTAATTACTATACTGTTTTGATTTTATCCTACCAATGGGGCTGCCCTTGTAGGTCAGTAGGTGAAGAATCTGCCTGCATTGGTGTTTTTCTTTCTGGCTTACTTCACTCAGTATAATAGACTTCAGTTTCATCCACCTCATTAGAACTGATTCAAATGTATTCTTTTTAATGGCCGAGTAATACTCCATTGTGTATATGTACCACTGCTTTCTTATCCATTCATCTGCTGATGGACATCTAGGTTGCTTCCAAGTCCTGGCTATTATAAACAGTGCTGCGATGAACATTGGGGTACATGTGTCTCTTTCAATTCTGGTTTCCTCTGTGTGTATGCCCAGCAGTGGGATTGCTGGGTCATAAGGCGGTTCTATTCCCAGTTTTTTGAGGAATCTCCATACTGTTCTCCAAAGTGGCTATACTAGTTTGCATTCCCACCAACAGTGTAAGAGGGTTCCCTTTTCTCCACACCCTCTCCAGCATTTATTGCTTGTAGACTTTTGTATCGCAGCCATTCTGACTGGCGTGAAATGGTACCTCATAGTGGTTTTGATTTGCATTTCTCTGATAATGAGTGATGTTGAGCATCTTTTCATGTGTTTGTTAGCCATGTGTATGTCTTCTTTGGAGAAATGTCTATTTAGTTCTTTGGCCCATTTTTTGATTGGGTCATTTATTTTTCTGGAATTGAGCTGTAGGAGTTGCTTGTATATTTTTGAGATTAGTTGTTTGTCTGTTGCTTCATTTGCTATTATTTTCTCCCATTCTGAAGGCTGTCTTTTCACTTTGCTTATAGTTTCCTTTGTTGTGCAGAAACTTTAGAGGGTGGGATGATTTGGGAGAATGGCATTGAAATAAGTATAATATCATATATGAAACAAGTCGGCAGTCCAGGTTCGATGCCTGATACCAGATGCCTGGGGCTGGTGCACTGGGATGACCTAGAGGGATGGTATGGGGAGGGAGGAGGGAGGAGGGTTCAGGATGGGGAAACACATGTATACCTGTGGCAGATTCATTTTGATACATGGCAAAACCAATACAATATTATAAAGTTAAATAAAATAAAAAATAAAAAAAATTCCATACTACAAAAAAAAAAAAAAAAAAGAATCTGCTTGCAATGCAGGAGAACCTGGTCGATTCCTAGGTTGGGAAGATCTGCCAGAGAAGGGATAAGCTACCCACTTCAGTCTTCTTGGGCTTCCCTGGTGGCTTATCTGGTAAAGAATCTGCCTGCAATGTGGACGACCTGGGTTTGATCGCTTGGTTGGGAAGATCCCTTGAAAAAGAGACCGGTTGCCCACTCCAGTATTCTGTCCTGGAGAATTCCATGGACTTTATATCCGTGGGGTCACAAAGAATCAGACACAACTGAGTGACTTTCACTTTCATTAAACTATGGGCAGGGAATTTAGTTCACCTTAAGACAATCAACTCTACTGAAATCTTCTTGAAAGTAAAAGTAGAGGGTGTTAGGTGACACCATAAATATCTGTGGTTAGAACAGAATTCACGTTAGCAGTGGCTTCCAGAACATTTAATTTTCTTATTTCAACCATGTTAACAAAATATCCCAGACGGTACTCACAGAACACACTGAAGTCCTGAATGACAAATTATAGTTGAATTCTGGGTCAGGCCTTGGGGAAACAATGATATGGGCTGTATAATGGCAGTAAAATTAATGATATAAGACTCTGGTCTGATAGATTATAAGACTCCCTGGCTTTTTCCAGTCAGATCATCTAAGCTCAGTCTAGTCGTCCATTCATAGCAAATTGTGAGTAATCCTCAGAAAAGCCATGTGGGTTTGGGCCTATTTGGTCCTAACCTTGCTGTGGTTTGGCTAGACTGAAAGCAGGGAGTAAAAAGCTTTGTCTTCCACTACTTGTCAAGTGATACTTGCCAACTGTGAAGTTGGTTGTTTTGAATTTGATGTAATCCTTTCTAGATGAAGCATTGTTCGGGGCTTCTTCAGTTAGAAATGAATAAGTCTCAGAAATTAAAAATTCTCACACTAAATTTGTTGTCTGTATTTCTCACATTTCAAAACATTAGACCTAAACTTGTAATTTTGAATTTCAGGGAACAATAATTTGGCATTATGTTTTACAATAATATATGTATGCTTATATAAGGGACTGCTCCTTCCTAGGTTTCAGAAAGTTTGATGAATTTGTTCCCCCAATGTATTGTCTATAGCATAGGTTTTTAGATTATTTTTCTATGTTATATTGTACCTGAGACCATTTAAACCCAGATACATCAAAATAATAACAATAGTAATGATAACAACAAATAATAAGCTTAATAACATGGAAATAAAAAATCATAAAGTCTAAAGAGGGAAACAGAGAATTTTTGGTAACCCACGTGCATGAACGACTTCACTTTCACTTTTCACTTTCATGCATTGGAGAAGGAAATGGCAACCCACTCCATGGTTCTTGCCTGGAGAATCCCAAGGACGGGGGCGCCTGGTGGGCTACCATCTACGGGGTCGCACAGAGTCAGACACGACTGAAATGACTTAGCAGCAGCAGCAGCAGCAACATCCCTGAGCGGTTTGGGAATAGCCTTCAAAAAGTGCAGAGTCCTGGCTCAAAGAACTGTGAATTGCTAAATCTAGTGAGTCACAAAGAAAACAACATCAATTACTAGGAAAACAGAAAGAAATCTGAAGGTATATAAAAAGTAAAAGTTTTCATTATTCAGTTGGTAGTTCTTCTAGTTTCATTATTGTTTTAATTTTTATTTATTTTTAATTGATTGCTTTCAGAATTGTGTTGGTTTCTGCCAAACATCAATATGAATTAGTCATAAGTATACATGTGTCCCCTCTTGAACCTCCCTTCCATCTTCGTCCCCATCCCACCCCTCCAGGACAGAAACCAAAAGGAAGAAAGAATTCAACCTCAAAGCCTGGGGAAAGGTGACCTCAATCACAATAAGCTAATTTAATTTTTAACTTTTTATTTTATATTGAAGTACAGTTTTTGAGTATGGTTGGTTTAGAGTGTTGTGTTAGTTTCTGCTGTACAGCAAAGTGAAACAGTTATATGTATACATATATCCTCTCTTCTTCAGATTTCCTTCCCATTTCCTTCCCATTTAGGTCACCACAGGGCACTGAGTAGAGTTCCCCATGCTATAGGCACTCATTAGTTATCTATTTTATACATAGCAGTGTGTATGTGGCACTACCAATGTCCTATTTCATCCCACTCCTCATTGGTAGTATGAATAGACTACTTAAGAGCATGGAAAAATTTTGAAGATTCATCATATAAAAATCATTATTTTAAATAGGACACATACACAGTTACTACAATTACTAAAATAGTAATGGTACTTATGTGTGTCAGATTAGAGATCTTCTTGTTCTGTTTGCTTGTTATAACCTTCTTGCATTTAGTTCCCCCAAATCCTTACTATGATAAGTTTAATCACATAATGTAAGTGGAATGTAACTGCAAGATGTGATGTACAACAGCATCTAGCATTTTCGAATTTAAAATTGACTCCATAGAATGTAATAATTAACAGTATATTGACTGTTTGTATCATCTAATAAAGCCTTGGTAGTTTTTAGTGTTTTCTTCCTCAGTGAAGCCATCGCTAAGTATTTACTGAGAGCACATGATGTGTTTGGCCCTGTATTACATTGTGTAAATTGAAATGAAGAAGGATCATATAGTGGAAGTTCTTTTTATCAAAGATCTGACTGCACAATAGTAAAGAAACAAACCTACACTGATGGAAAGCATTAAATAAAATTGTGTGTAAAAAGTGAAAGTGTTAGTTGCTCAGTCACATCCAGCTCTTTGTGACACGATAGACTATAGCCCACCAGGCTCCTCTGGCCATGGAGTTCTCCAGGCAAGACTGTTGGAGTGGGTAGTCATTCTCTTCTCCAGGAGATCTTCCCAACCCAGGGACTAAAACTGGGTCTCCAGCATTGCAAGCAGATTCTTCACCATCTAAGCCACCAGGGAAGCCCCTAGCAAAGCTAAACTGCATGGTACAATTCATAAATATATAGAAAAAATGAGAAAGAGAAGTTTGAAAAGGCGATCAGTGTCAACTGTGATCATCAAAGATGAGATCTAAGCAGGAGCTTAAAAAACAAAGCTGGCTATAACTTTGAATAGGGGAGGACGCATGCAAGAGAAAAATAAGAAATGAGGCATAAGGAGCAACTGAGTATGTTAAAGTAATGATTATACTGAGAATCCTTACTGGAGTAGTGGAAGGTAAGTAGGAATAAGTCAAAGGAAGAAATTATTTATGGAGTATAGTTAGGGGAGGGCTTCTCTTGTGGCTTAGCTGGTAAATAATCCGCTTGCAATGGTGGGAGACCTGGGTTCAATCCCTGGGTTGGGAAGATCCCCTGGAGAAGAGAAAGGTGACCCACTCCAGTATTCTGGCCTAGAGAATTCCATGGGCTGTATAGTCCATGGGGTCACGAAGAGTCGGACAGGACTGAGTAACTTTCACTTCACTTCATATTTAAGGGAAGGTACTTGAATTTTTCCTAATAATTTGTGCTACATATTTTAGTAGAGAAATTATATTCATCTCAGCAAGTATTATCACTTACATTATAGTTGGTTATAGTTGATAAGAGTGAGGTGTTGAGATCTGTAATGTGGTACAGAAGTTTATGTAAAAGGATCTGGGAATGACAATTTGAATGAAGTCAGTGATCCTTTGTGTGGGCTAAGTTGCTTCAGTTGTGTCTGACTCTGTGCAGCCACATGGACTCTAGCCCACCAGGCTCCTCTGTCTTTGGGATTCCCCAGGCAAGAGTACTGGAGTGGGTTGCCATGTCCTCCTCCAGGAGACCTTCCCAGCCCGGGGGTCGAACCTGCATCTCTTATGTTGCCTGCATTGGCAAGTGGGTTCTTCACTACTAGCACCACCTGGGGAACTCAGTAATCCTTAATGATGGTATTAAATTAATTGCCTTAGGGCTTCCCAGGTAGCACAATACAGGAGATGCAAAAGATGTGGATTCAATTTTCAGGTCAAGAAGATCCCTGGAAGTAGGAAATGGCAACCCACTCCAGTATACTTGTCTAGAAAATTCCATAGACAAAGGAGCCTGTCAGACTAAAGTCCATAAAGTGACAAAGAGTCAGACATGACTGAGCTTGGGTTAATTACCTTAGAAGATTAATATTGAATGCAGATGTAAAATAGATTAAAGAGCAAAGGCAATGGATTTAGGAAGACATTTGGTCTTTTTTCAGACTATCTTTTCAATATGAATGGTCACGCCTTCCTACCCACATTATTCAGAAGGCAAACAGAAGGAAGATCCTTAAAAATATTCAAGAAAAAGTGAGGTCACTCAGTCGTGTCCATCTCTTCATGACCCCAGGGACTGTAAGCCTGCCACACTCCTCTGTACATGGGATTTTCCAGGCAAGAATACTGGAGTGGGTTGCCATTTCCTTCTCCAATATTCAAGAAGGTGGATAGTAAAAAGAGAGAGTAGTGTCTCCTCTCTACTTCCAATGGTGAAATCTGAAGATGAATCTTCTTTATTTTCTATGTGTGCCTGATTTATCAAGCAACATTTGATACTTTCACTACCCTCTCTGTCTCCAGGAGTCATTGAATTGATAGGAGGTGGAAAACTAATGGATGTAAGAAAGTCGAAGAAGAGAGGATAGACTATGTTTTTCACAGTGGTTTTGGAGATAAAAAAAATTAAACTTGCATTGACATTTTGGCATAGAGAATGCAACTAGGAGAGGTTATTGTTTTATTTGCTTTGTTTAGAAAAGTAGTATTGAGCTTTTCTACAAGTCATTGGAGGAGAGACTAGTAAATATGAGACATCATAATCAGTTCAGTCACTCAGTCATGTCCAACTCTTTGCGACCCCATGAACCGCAGCAGGCCAGGCCTCCCTGTCCATCACCAACTCCCACAGTTCACTCAGACTCGCGTCCATCGAGTTGGTGATGCCATCCAGCCATCTCATCCTCTCCTGCCCCCAATCCCTCCCAGGATCAGAGTCTTTTCCAATGAGTCAACTCTTCGCATGAGGTGGCCAAAGTACTGGAGTTTCAGCTTTAGCATCATTCCTTCCAAAGAAATCTCAGGGCTGATCTCCTTCAGAATGGACTGGTTGGATCTCCTTGTAGTCCAAGGGACTCTCAAGAGTCGTAACTTTCATAATATTGGTAGTGTCAAAAATAGGAGAAGAGAAAGCAATCAGAGTACAGTAAGAGGGAATTAATAAAATTTTAGTTTTGAACTCTCAAAGTCATGATATCATCTGTGATTATTGGTAGACATTTCAACTTCCTGACATACATGTGTGCACAAGCATACACACACACACACACAGCACCCCAGATATATCTGGAACATTTATTAGCCTATTCTGTGTATTCATACACCAGAGCACTAAACATAGGAAGCTTACTCTTTACTGTTGGTTTTATTATTATTTTAGTTTATATATTTGATAGCCTTCAAATAAGAATATTTTTTGTTTCACTGCCAAATATATATTTCCTGGGTGATTTAAGTGATTTAAGTCAAATTCCTAAATGTTCAAGAAAAATATTTTTAGTAGATAACTTAGTACAGATTTAAAGACCTTGAGAGATATTTGAGTCTATCCTTACTTTTTTCTTTCAACACAATAAAATGTCTCCACAAGAAAAAAAAAAATACTGTTTCATAGTGTCACTCTCATTTCCTGTGGTTTTTGTTGCAAAGTTACAAATCTTATGAATTTAGGAGAAAACTGGATTCATTACTTCAGAATCAGGATTCTTATACTAAGTCATCTCTCTGATGGAAAAACCCACAGTGTGATCCTTACATGCCTTTAAACTCTCTGTTCTAAGTGGAAAGTGGCACAATTTCTAAAATGTTCACTGAATGTTTCTCAGTAGAGTTTTTAATGAGCTGATACCTGTCCAAGGCAGTTCAAACCGTGGTTCACCAGACTTTTGGACTCTGGGACCGGGGGGTGGGGGGGGTGCTTGTGTTTTTCATGTAAATGTTCAAACTCACTCGAATTTGTTCCTGGTTTGTAGTTCTGATAACAAAAAAGAGATTCTTTATTAAAAAAAAAAAAAAAAAAAAAAAGTAGATGTATAAAACTAAAAGGAAAGTGAGTAAAAAGCATAGTAGACCATGCGAGTACTAATTTTAAGAGATAAGAATAGGATACAATATAACAGCTTTAAGGAAAAAATAGAAATGAAAATATTATTGCCATTATAAATGCACTGAATAATGACAGACTGTCCTGGAAAAGTCATGAAATGCTTTCCTAAAAATGTTAGTAGTCAAACAATGTTTCTAAGGTGTATGTTCTTAATGATAAATAGGTTACCTGAAAAGCGCTTTAATTGTGGAGACGAAGTTTAAATTATTAGCTCCTCTCTTTCTTGATATAGATTACTTTTTCACATTGTTTTTTCACACTCTGGACCTTAGTACACTCTCCAATACCTCGTTTATTCAGCTTTTCAGAAGACAAGAATACATTCTGCAAAGTAAATACCTATTAATTAGTAATGAATTCCTGGAAGTCAATACACAAAGTAAATCTCCCAATAATGCACCACTGTTATGTCTTGTCAGCTGTTTGAATATAAGACCTAGATAATTTAGTTGGTATGGTGGTGTTTTATAATCAATATATAAAGTAGTAACAATAGTGAAAAATAAATTTTACTTTCTGGAGATACCTTAGTCAGCCGTTATTTTTGTTTGTTTGTTTGTTTTTTAAGCCATACTTTGCAGTAATCTCTGGACCGGAAATGCCTTGGTTCTTAACCAGCCTCTAAGATTTTGTATCTAGTTACTTCACTTCTCTAGCACTTAGTTCCCTCACCTATAGAATGGAGCTCATAATAGTACAGGTATAAGTGATTGTTCAGTTCAGTTCAGTTCAGTCGCTCAGTCGTGTTTGACTCTTTGCGACCCCATGAATTGCGGCACGCCAGGCCTCCCTGTCCATCACCAATTCCCAGAGTTCACTCAGACTCATGTCCATTGGGTCGGTGATGCCATCTAGCCATCTCATCCTCTGTCGTCCCCTTCTCCTCCTGCCTCTAATCCTTCCCAGCATCAGAGTCTTTTCCAATGAGTCAACTCATCGTATGAAGTGGCCAAAATACTGGAGTTTCAGCTTTAGCATCATTCCTTCCAAAAAAAAATCCCAGGGCTGATCTCCTTCAGAATGGACTGGTTCAATCTCCTTGCAGTCCATGGAGTGTAGTGAATATTAAATAAAATATCAGGGAGAAACTCAGCAAATAGTAAGCATTCTGTAAATGACTGCTGTTATTATTTACTAGTTTCTTTTTTGAGATGAAAAAAATACATAATGATCCTCCCTGTGTTACAAAAGGGAAATAAAATATGTTTCAGGTTCTGGATTATACAAAGAAAAATTATAAAATGAAAGAATTGAGCTGTAACACATTTCCCTTTGTTCTCCTGGCTACTAACCTTGACAAAAAAGTGCTGATGTTTTGGAGAAATGGACTTTTTAGTGAATCTTACCATTTATTTGTTCTTGTTTTTGACATTTACTGTTTCAAGCAACAATCTAAGTGAAACCATACAAACAATGGTGTCCAAAATGGGACAAAAGGTGACAATGTGATTTGAGTAATAGAAAAGGATTTGAAAATTCAGCATTTTGGTTCCATGTATATCACTGACTGAGACTAGAAAGAAACAAATTATAATCATAATTGAGTCAAGACATTTTCAGATGTGCTCAAGTTTAACATTCTCTTCAGTGCTAGCCAAAGAACCCAATGGATTTAAGAGAGTCACGGTCCAAGCCAACAACTGTCTTTTAAAATTCATGTTTATTATTCTAGCTTCATGATTATGGATTGTCTTTCTTCAGCCAATGCCAACTCTGGAATTGTTTATTAAGTGTCTATATCATTAATACTTCCAAGAGGCCCCTTGACCTCAGAGTATCCTTATTGGCACAGGCCCTTGCACTTTCAACACTTCACGGCTGGCAGTATGATGTCAAATATTTTCCATGTAATGTGTGAAAAATATTCTGGGGTTTGTTGTCTGGCATGAAATCGCCAAGACTATTGATGAGTGCTTTGGGGATGGTGCAACTTAGGCACAATTTTGTTGGAAAAGAGGGACACTAAAAGTGAAAATAAGATTAAATAGCAATTAAAGTAAAGTAAAATAGCAATTAAAGTCATAGACGTGGTGGCATGGAACCTCTGCGGCTCCTCGGTTTTCCCTGGTCAGCACATTTCTCTGCAACGTTTTCTGGCTTTACTTCTTTCAGGCCTTTTGGTTACTCATATTTGTGACCTGTGGTAATAATAAAATCACATCGTCACGTTACTCTCTGCTGAAGGACTTAAAACACATAAAGATTATAATAACACTTCTATTCTATTTACAAATGTCACAAACTCAAAGAAAATTTCTATGAAGTTGGGGACCTTCTTTCTCAGGAGATAAACTAAAATGTAAGAGTTCAATTAGTTATGCAATTAGTGGGGTTTTTTCCATACTTTCTTTAAGATTTTCTTCATAGACTATCATGCAATGTGTGAATAAAGACAGTTCTAAGTATTCCTTGCTAATCTTACTTTTCTCTGCCAAATCTTGTCCATTTTTCCTCCTGTTTCTCTTGTGTAGTTTTAGGTTCAGATGCATCTGTTGGTGTATTTCTTCCCACTACATTTATGTTTTCACTGTGTTCCTTTTTACATCTAATGGCTTTCATTTCCTTAAAGTCTCTTTCGTCTGACATGAGTAGAGCTACTCCAATTCTTTTATGCTACTATTTTCTTATTATATTTTCTTCCATCTTTCACTTCCAACTGATTTTTAGTTTTGAATTTAAAGTGGATTTCTTATAAGGAGAATATAATTGAATCTTCTTTTTTAAAAAAATCTAATCTGCCAGACTGATGTAGGTTTGGAGTATTCATTTGTTATGTTCATCCACAATTAATGTACAAGTCAGTACGTTTGGATTTAGGTGTGCTATTTGATATCTGTCAAATATTTGTCTGAATAGTCCTTTTATCCTTTCATTTCTCCTCTAATCTTTTCTGGTTTTGTTACACAATTAGCTTAACACAATAGTTTGTATATATACTAACTAGTTAGTCATTTTGATTCCTCTATTGGCATTTTAAGTCCTTTATTTATTTTTTAACTTCTTCCTGTTATTTTCAGTTTCTGTAGATTTCAGGGTTCATCTATAACTTACTAAAATCTACTTCAAATTGATCCTGAATTTCTTCTGGTAAATCATTTTTTTTTAAATTTCATAAGCATAGATTTCCCTATCCCCTAGGTTATTATTGTCATAGATATTATATCATATATGGCTTAAAAACAAATATAGAGTCTTATATTTACTTTATCTCATGTGACTTTTAAATCATTTTATAAAAAGTATATTTGTGAATAGTAACAGAATGGGAAAAAAGCTAAAATTGTGAGGCTCACTCTGTTATATTTGCCATTTCGGCTTTTAAATACCACATATTTTTCAAAGCTGTCATCAGAAAATTAAAATGACATATTCTCTTATTATCATGAGAGGTATATAATTTTTGTAAAGTAAATCATGCTTGTAGGAATTCCAAATTCAATGTTATTGCAGTATCAACTTCAGCTTGAGTGATTTATTAGTTTGATATTGTATGTGCACACACACAGACAAACACACTCTAAAAATTAACATTTCATATTGCTTTTCATTTTACTAAGCATTTCAACATGCCTTTCCCCATTTGGTTATATTTGAGGATGACTCAGCAGTAAAAGAATCTGCCTGCAATTCAGGAGTTGCAAATTCGATTCCTGGGTGGTAGGGAAGATCCCCTGAAGAAGGGAATGGCAACCCACTGTAGTATTCATGCCTGGGGAATCCTTTGGATGGAGGAGCCTGGTTGGCTACAGTCCACAGGGTCACAAAGATTCAGACATGACTTAGCAACTAAATAACAACTGTTACAGAATATTGTATATGAGATAGCTATTCTGAGAGGCTATTTTCTCAGCCACAAATTATACAGTCAGATTGCAAGTTCTGTCAAATTTAGTCACCTCTGTCAACATAAAAGTATTCGTACATGGTCAATTTTTGAGCCTATATAAAAAGCTACACTTCAATTTTTTTAACCATTTTTCATTTATTATTATTAATTATTTTTTTACTTTACAATATTGTGTTGGTTTTGCCATACATCAACATGAATCCACCACAGGTGTACACATGTTCCCCATCCTGAACCCCCCTCCCACCTCCCTCCCCATTTTAAAACAGTTTCTTATCAATATTTTTGTTTAGTTTTATTTTATGGTGACACTCAAAGTTTATGACTAATTTTTTATATTAACTATCGGCCATGAGCATCACATGGGAACATTAAGATATTTTCTTCAAGCAATGGGAGATCTTGAATAGAGTGTGAATCAATGCTGATGTAATGCAAAGCAATTTACAATGTGTTTATCAGAGATCCAAAGCACACTCCTGGTAGAGTGAAAGCTCCTGGAAAGAAATTATAAAAGAACACAAATGAAGACACACATTTTCATGACGTGCCTCATTTCCGGAGCCTGGTGATAGTCCTGCTGCTCTCAGCTTGCTGCACAATGATGACCTCACTGGTAACATAAGACGCATTCAGCTATCTGGCACCTCGATGGCAGCCTACAAAATATAAACACAAGGTCTTCAAATGGACCATAAAGCCTGACTAAAATCTACAAATTAGTAATAGGAATACCTGTTACATCATTTAAGCACAAATGATGTAATGATATAAATTACTCCCTAATGTATATATTTAGAAAAATATTTTATATGTCTGTGTAAATTTTTTTTTCTTATTTTACTTTATGTTTGTTAAAATGTAATGTCTTATGACAAAAGAGTATGCCAACAAAGGTAGACCTAAAATGGACAGCTTTGAGGACCACACTTTGATTGTTTCAGCCATACTGCATAGACATTTGGAATAAGAGCTACATTTGAGAACTCAGTGGACAGAACACTTCAGTGCACCTTTAGGAGTTAATGAAAGCTTTTCTGTCCTGTGGATGATAGTGACTCACATAAATGAGTTACCATTGATCTGTTTTATCTATGACACCTAATTTTGTTTTAGGAGAATCTTACCTAAGGTTGAATGAATATCACTATATCTTTTGATTTAAGTTACTTGCAACCTTTGAAGACACTTTTCTTAAAAAAGAAATGCAGTGCTGTCATCTTAAACCATCTAAGCTTTAGCAGTGCAGGCAGAATTCCTTTTCTTCAGGACTTACTCTGGATCCGCCTAACAAATAGTTTCATGCAAAGAAGTCATTGATGCTAAGATGGTCATAGGTGCCAGCAAGTCTAATTGTGATAGATGAAGTATAGTTTCAGATAAAGATTTATCCTCATTTCAGAACTTCATATTCTAGCTGACATTATTCCTTGAGCATACAAACCTGGGTCACAGGTCTCCTAAACTATCTCTAAAACATTATTGTCATAAGAAAAATGTACCCACCAAGGTGTTGTCAGTTAAGGGACAACTTGAGTGGAGTGTCTGTCAAATGAAATATGAGGCACCAAGAATGAATGAGTCATCATTTTGTGCCCACTTGAAATGCCTTTCTTGATAGTTAAAGTACATGTAAGAGGTAGTCCTTGAAAGGAATCACACTGAAACAGAAGTCCTCTTATAGCCTAATTCTTGCCTGGGGAGATACAAGGCGGAAACCATTCATCAGTATTAACTGTTTCTAACACCAGAGCTGGCACAAAAGTAAGCACAGGAGGAGAAAAATCATCCTGAATTACGGATATTATGTGCTAGTTTCATGGCACCAGGTGGGAACGTTAACACTTAATCAGTCTCTCTGGCATTATTTCCCATCCGTACTGCCAACTTTATCACCATGAAAGATGCTTTTATCCTCGTCTGTGGTGTCAAGAACAACAGGCCACAGCATCAGTGACATTCCAATCGGTGGGGTATCATTTCACATTAGTTGTTATCAGATATGATATTTCACTAATGCATTTTGACAACATGTGGCACAGTACCAGGTGCTTCTCTAATAGATATAGAGAGAGACATAGACCTAGATACAAATCTCCTAACATGGAGATTAACCACAAAGCACTTTTTTCTCACTGTTCTAGATTTTAAAAACAGAAGACAGTATTCTCTTAAAATGTGCTGAAGCTCTTTCCTTGATAGAGCTTAATGCTCTTTTATGGAAAATGAAATTCCTCAGTTTTGCACGCAGTAGTTACTTCATGTTAAAACAATGCCAACAATGAAATCCTAAGAATTAGAAAATGTTAATATTTCACACAAATACTGTTGTGAACACCACCTTATATAATAATAAAAGCTCTTTTTCTAGTTAAGTGCCTGTTCTCTGTTTATACTTTATGGTCGTTTTAGTTTTCACAATCACTCTGAGGCAAACGTTTTTGTACTCAGCATGCAAGTGAGTTCAAAAAATTTGAATAACTTCTTCAAAATCGCTTAGAAAGAGGCAAAGCCCTGGTTCTCCCTGAGATGCCACTTCACCATACCCAAGTACTCTCTACTTCCAATCAAGGCCCTTTTAATATCTATTTATCCAAATTATTCTAAAAATAGAAAATTTTAACAGTTCTTTGGAAGGAATGATGCTAAAGCTGAAACTCCAGTACTTTGGCCACCACATGGAAAGAGTTGACTCATTGGAAAAGACTCTGATGCTGGGAGGGATTGGGGGCAGCTGGAAAAGGGGACGACAGAGGATGAGATGGCTGGATGGCATCACTGACTCGATGGACTTGAGTCTGAATGAACTCCAAGAGTTGGTGATGGACAGGGAGGCCTGGTGTGCTGTGATTCATGGGGTCTCAAAGAGTCGGACACAACTGAGCCACTGAACTGAACTGAACTGAAAGTGTTGCAGTCTGATATAAAATGATGGTCAAAGAAAGTCAGATGGAAATGGTTTAAAATATCTCCACAATTAGATTTTCTTTTTGGAATTCTCATTTTTTTTCTGGCAGATAATCAGAGATGAGATGGTTAGACAGCATCACCCACTCAATGGACATGACTTTGAGCAAACTATGGGAGATAGTGGAAGACAGAGGAGCCTGATGTGCTTCAGTCCATGGGGTCACAAAGAATCAGACACAACTTAGTGACTGCACAACAATAAATCAGATAAGTAAACTAGGGGAATATCATACCAGGGTTTCCACTAGCAGGAGGAGAAAGAAAGAACTAATAAATATGAATGTTGCAGACCAAGGCAGATTTAATGCATAGAAAAATTTCAGAGCTAGATGTGTTCAAATCAAGTCCCATATTGCAAATATGAAGATCAGGCCATTACTGGCAACAGGGATTGAGAAGTTTAGGTTTAAAGACAATTGAAGAGAAGTAACAAAATACCATAAAAAACAAACCACCCAATGATTCCAAGAAGACAAGACCAGTCATAATTGCTATATATATAGTATAATATCTGTCTATCTATGTATATATAAACATATACATATCTATAATGTCAGAATTATGAGATATCTTAGATAGAAAGCAATCATTTTTGCACTGTAACATCAAGAAAATGTTAAGGCTTTCAAATTCCCTCTCCAAAATGTACACAACTTTTATTTTTTTTTAATAATGCAAGCTCTTAATATGAATGGTTCTACCTGCTTCATGTGTAAAAGACAGAGTAGACACTTTCCTAAGATTATTTTTACAATTAAAAAAGTTAGAGAAAGAACATTTTGTATCAGACCAAAAATAATTCAAGTAGATGAGGTAATGCATTCTTTTGCATCACTTCTACAAGAGCAATATTCTTTGAGGTTTCTAAGTAGCTTAAAAGGCGATTTTATAGGTTGAAATATTGTTCTTCTTAGCTTTATGGTTAGAGAAAAACAGTACTTGTCTAGAATGCATATAATATTTCACATGGGGTTAATTAGGTTAAGGATGAATTAATTTGTAACAATTTCCGTTATTTGACAGACATCAATAATATAGTATATTACTTGCATTCCAGACATCAACATACTGCCATGACCCAGTCAGATTCAATTTGGGAAAATCTTGGATCATATGAATATTTTATTATTGATTTTTTAACATCATATTTTACAGTGAGGCCTGGTTATGAAACACCATAATAACTTGAAGAGATATTTTAGAAACCCATGTTGTTCATGAATGGAAATCATTCTTTCTGTCGCAAAATGAAAGCTTACTGTTCTCTTCCTGGAATGAGATGTTAGGGTGTAATTTTGTACATTATTAGCAGCTATTAAGGAAGATTCTTTTTTTAAGACTTTCTTCATTTTTTGATTGGATGTTTGTGTTGGGATTAGAGAGGAGTATGATGATAGTTTATTTAACTTGGTTATCCTGGCTTCTTGTCAAGTCCTTTCCATTTCAGACTATTTTTGATTAAGTAATTTGACTTTTTCTAAAAATCCTTCTATATTTCAGGTCCCCATTCTTTTGCATACAATAATCAGACAAAATATCTGATTTTGCACATACGTGATCGAATGGCAGCCTGCTTTGATACAAATGGGCTATGTTGATGGTGCCTGCATGAATGCTGCATTGCTTCAGTGGTGTCTGACTCTTTGTGACCACATGGACTATTGCCCTCCAGGCTTCTCTGTCTGTGGGATTCTCCAGGCAAGAATACTGGAGTAAGTTGCCACGCCCTTCTCCAGGGGATCTTCCTGACTCAGGGATTCAACCTACACCTCTTACATCTCCTGCATTGGCAGGTGGGTTCTTTAACACAAGTGTCACCTGGGGGGCCCTGTGTTGATGGTACCTATAGTTAAATACATTCTATATTCAAATAAGCGCTTACATTCACCAAAAATATAATTGTAGAAAATTTCGGTTATGGAAATGCTAAGGCAAATCTACTTACAATATGTAAACGTACAAAAATGACACCACTGAAGAGTGACAGAAAGCACAAAATTGCTATTAAGTAATGAGTTCTCTCGTATATATGTTAGAAAAGGTATAACACCTTACACAAAAGTTTATACTGCGTTTATTATATACAAGTAGTTTTGGGGAATTTGAATTAAATACACACACATATATATATACACACAAATACTGGCATATGTATCTCCCAAAAAGAATGACAAATATTGATGTTCCTTAGCCTCAAAGTTGCTCAATCCACACTTATTTTCAAAAACTTTTCATATTTTATTCAGAATATTTTACTCTTGCACATTCTTTTGCTGAAATTATCAAACCCTGTTATCCATATTGGCCTTCCCTAGTGGCTCAGACGGCAGTGAATCTGCCTGCAGTACAGGAGACCTGGGTTTTATCACTAGGTCAGGAAGTTCCCCTGGAGAAGGGAATGGCTATCCACTCTGGTATTCTTGACTGGAGAATTCCATGGACAGAGGAGCCTAGTGGGCTACAGTCCATGGGGTCACAAAGAGCTGGACACAACTAAGCAACTAACACTTTCACTTTTTCATTATCCGTATATCCCATTCATTACTCCTTATATCTCCTTCCCAGGATCATTGCCCTTTCTCTACATTCTAAAATGTAGACATTTTTTCTAAATTTCTGTCCATAAATGTTTATCTTCTGTCTCTATTCTTTTTTTCCTATAGAATCTGAGAATTTTTGTGGGGAGAGGTTGAGTAGGGTGGAGGAAAGAGATTGAGAGCAGAGCTAATACTGTGGCATGTCATGAATACTATTTAGTATAAATACACATACACACACACACTACATATGCACATGCATGTGTGTATGTATGTATGTATGTATTAGAGTTAGTTTGTTTCAATAACATTAGCTATCAGTTTTGCATGGGGGAGTGTTAGGATACCTAATATACAAAAATATATAGGATATAGCTCCTCTTCTCATTGAATTTTCTGTATAATAAGGCTGAGAGCCCCACAAAGAGATAATGAGAGTATAATATATTAAGACTGAAGCATAAGCAGGTGTTAAAATTACAAACAGGAGAACTACATAGTCAGTGCACCAGTCAGGATGATGAGAAAACCAAAATTTGTAGAGGCTAAGCACAATGGCGCTATTCATCCAAACCCCATCCAGAGGCCAGGACTTACCCCTGTCTTGTTCTGTAGAGACACAGGCTTATCCTTGTGTGAAAATGGGGGCCTCAGATTGTGTAAACTCATGCCATAAAATGTTGAAATAGTTTCTGTCTTTTATTGTTAAGCTGCCATATGAATTTCCTATTTAAAAAGATTGGCACCTTTTCAGTTGAGGCTCATGGTGTAACACCTTGCTTTGGATATGCTACCTCTAAGTATCCATAGAAATGAATTTAAGAAATTCTTAGTTTGTCTCTACAAATAATGGTATACACATAGATGTATGTAAAACATTTATAAACAACAGTTTGTCCCATTATTATAAAAATAAGTATGGATTTAAGCAATGGCCATGTTCAAAGTGTTCAGAATTCTGAACACTAGAAATTTCTGATATTGAAAGAACTGCATACTTCTTAGAAGGGTGACTGATTGTTTTATGTGTATTACTCTACTACTCACTTTGTTTGGTAATATTTAGGAGACGGTAGGCAGTGGGCTGCTGTCTATGGGGTCGCACAGAGTCGGACACGACTGAAGCGACTTAGCAGCAGCAGCAGCAGCAGGCATACATGCGGAGAAGGCAATGGCACCCCACTCCAGTACTCTTGCCTAGAAAATCCCATGGATGGAGAAGCCTGATGGGCTGCAGTCCATGGGGTTGCTAAGAGTCGGACACGACTGAGCGACTTCACTTTCACTTTTCACTTCCATGCATTGGAGAAGGAAATGGCAACCCACTCCACTGTTCTTGTCTGGAGAATCCCAGGGACGGGGGAGCCTGGTGGGCTGCCGTCTATGGGGTCGCACAGAGTCGGACACGACTGAAGCGACTTAGCAGCAGCAGCAGGCATACATGCCTGTACAAAAAATTCAAATAGAAAATAATGGGGAAATCAGATGCAAGTGCCAACTCCCTCCCACGGTGCCTAAGCCTTTCACTTTGTCTGGAGCAGTAACGTTTCAGTGGTCTCCAGCTGTGGTCAGAATAGTGTTCATCTCCAGTCATTCCCTAGTGCCCCTAAGGTGTTTAATTTTCAAGTTAGAGTTAACATGGAGGAATGGAAAATCAGCAAATGAAAGAGTAATTTGTGATAAGAAATGAGAGGTGACTACTTGGGATGTTATCTTTGCTTTAAGGAAACATATTCTCCAATGTAATCGTTAAAACATCTTGTATAATCTTCTAATCCTGGGAGACCAATGCTGAACAGGCAAGGAAGTCGATTTATTCAAGGGTATGGGATTTTAAATAAAACAATCCTGTCAACTTTTCTAAAGCCATGGAGCTTCATAGCATGAGTTTTTAATGCTTGTTTCAACCTAATAATATGCTTGTTTAGGATCATGATTAGCAGAAATTAGTTATTAGATTACCAGTAATGAATAGAGATACAACATCACAGAATGTATTAGGAAGTCTTTTACAACTTCTGAAAAACCATTAATAGACTATTCAAATATGGTATTATTGACTAAAATTACTTTACTCACGTGGTAAGTAACAACCTATCTCAAAGAAAAGTTACTACAAATTTCTTTATAAAGTAAAAATTGAAGAGAAATTCCTAAAGCAGAATCAAAAGTTGATAAAACTTTTGATTAAAACTTAAAACTCAACACTCAGAAAACTAAGATCATGGCATCCGGTTCCATCACTTCATGGCAAATAGATGGGGAAACAATGGAAACAATGACAGACTTTCTTTTCTTGGGCTCTAAAATCACTGCAGATAGTGACTGCAGCCACGAAATTAAAAGATGCTTGCTCCTTAGAAGAAAAGTTATGACCAGTCTAGACAGCATATTATAAAGCAGAGACATTACTTTGCCAACAAAGGTCCATCTGGTCAAAGCTATGGTCATGGAACAACAGACTGGTTCCAAATAGGAAAAGGAGTACGTCAAGGCTGCATATTGTCACCATGTTTATTTAACTTATATGCAGAGTACATCATGAGAAATGCTGGACTGGAAGAAACACAAGTTGGAATCAAGATTGCCGGGAGAAATATCAATAACCTCAGATATGCAGATGACACCACTCTTATGGCAGAAAGTGAAGAGGGGCTAAAAAGCCTCTTGATGAAAGTGAAAGTGGAGAGTGAAAAGGTTGGCTTAAAGCTCAACATTCAGAAAACGAAGATCATGGCATCTGGTCCCATCACTGCATGGGAAATAGATGGGGAAACAGTGGAAACAGTGTCAGACTTTGTTTGTCTGGGCTCCAAAATCACTGCAGATGGTGACTGCAGCCATGAAATTAAAAGACGCTTACTCCTTGGAAGGAAAGTTATGACCAACCTAGATAGCATATTCAAAAGCAGAGACATTACTTTACCAACAAAGGTTCGCCTAGTCAAGGCTATGGTCTTTCCTGTGGTCATGTATGGATGTGAGAGATGGACTGTGAAGAAGACTGAGCGCCGAAGAATTGATGCTTTTGAACTGTGGTGTTGGAGAAGACTCTTGAGAGTCCCTTGGACTGCAAGAAGATCCAACCAGTCCATTCTGAAGGAGATCAGCCCTGGGATTTCTTTGGAAGGAATGATGCTGAGGCTGAAACTCCAGTATTTTGGCCACCTCATGCGAGGAGTTGACTCATTGGAGAAGACTCTGATGCTGGGAGGGATTGAGGGCAGGAGGAGAAGGGGACGACAGAGGATGAGATGGCTGGATGGCATCACTGACTCGATGGGTATGAGTCTGGGTGACCTCCGGGAGCTGGTGATGGACAGGGAGGCCTGGCGTGCTGCGGTTCATGGGGTCGCAAAGAGTCGGACACGACTGAGCGACTGATCTGATCTGATCTGATGGTTTTTCTAGTAGTCATGTATGAATGTGAGATTTGGAGTATAAAGAAAGCTGAGGGCTGAAGAATTGATGCTTTTGAACTGTGGTATTGAAGACTCTGGAGAATCCCTTGGACTGCAAGGAAATCCAACCAGTCCATCCTAAAGAAAATCAGCCTTGAATATTCATTGAAAGAACTGATGCTGAAGCTGAGACTCCAATACTTTGGCCACCTGATGAAAGGACAGAGTCATTTGAAAAGACCCTGATGCTGGGAAAGATTGAAGGTGGGAGGAGAAAGGGACGACAGAGGATAAGATGGTTGGATGGCATCACTGACTCATTGGACATGAGTTTAGTAAGCCCTGGGAGTTGATGATGAATGGGGAGGCCTGGCCTGCTGCAGTCCATGGGGTTTCAAAGAGTCCAACACAACTGAGCGACTGAACTGAGCTGAGCTATTGAAAAGTCAATTTTGTACCAATAATAATTGATGGAGGAAGGAATAATAGATGATATAAACTTAGGAAGGAGTGTTTGTTTTATTTCTGTTTCTCTATGAGGAAGTTCCCACCACTGACTTGGTGTATCAAACTGCTCCCAGCATCCAGTATAGGAACATGTGAAATATATTATCTTGTAAATATGTAAAACATACTGAGTGCTGAATAAAATACATTATCAAAAATGCATGCATTCCAGGTTAAATTGACCCAAGATAAATGTGTTATTAGGGCTTCCCTGGTAACTCAGACAGTGAAGAATCTGCCTCCAATGCAAGATACCCAGGTTCAACCTGTGGGTCAGGAAGATCCATTGGAGTAGGAAATAGCAACTCACTCCAGTATTCTTGCCTGGAGAATTCCATGGACAGAGGAACCTGGCAGGTTACAGTCCATGATATCACAAAGAGCTGGACACGACTGAGCGATTAAAACATTCATTTTCACTTTTCTTTTTTTTTTTTTTTCAGTTCACAGCAATATTTATTATTTATAACTCTATATTAGAGATTCCATGTATAAAAGATCTCAACTGATATCCTTTTGAAACTTCCTACTACTTTCACTTTTCAGATTTGTTATTTGTTCTGTGCTATGAACACACTGGAAGTAGCACATGATTTGGAGGAAGACTTGGTAGTGTGAGGTCCACCAACACAACCACTGAGGTCTGGGACCAACTGTTGGATCTGGGACAAATTCCTTCAACATAAGACAGCACCCAGCTAGACAGGGCCGGTCAAGACTAGAACATGGGTTGATTACCTTCCAAACAAGTCTGTTCTTCTTCATGAGTTGAATAAGGAAGTTGTACTCATAGCTGTACTTATCTTCAAACTAAAATACTAAGTTAAAATAGGTAAATATTAATATAAAATAAATTGTTTGATGCTGTAAGAAATGCTCTGAAACCACTTCATTAAATGAGCAATTCCTTTTAATTTCTGTTAGCCCATTAGAAGACCCATTGTATTTTATTAATTTATTAATTGCTTGATTGATTGATTCTGAGAAATGTTTATTATCAAGTATAAGTTAACAGAAAGAGGTTAGAGAGAAACAGAAAGTAGTAACATAGAGGCTTATAAGTCCGCTTGGGCAAGGGAGCAGACTTAGAAGTTTATATACCATTAAATTCCTAAATATTCGATTAATTAATGCCTTAACAGAAATATACTCTGTATTGTGCTACTTTTGAAAAAATCAAGAGAATTATAAAGAGTTAAAAAAGCATTCTGCAAATGTATTAACTTCCTGAAGGAATATAATTTATGAGGCTGATCTGCTGATCCTAGTGTTATGATATTTGGACATGTAAAAGACGGCTTCTGTTAATTTAAATCTATAATACTTTATGCAGTGTGGAATTGAAGTATCTTATTTCTGAGGTTTCACTTGCCATGGAGTAAGTCAAGAATTTTGGTAAAATTATATTAATTCTGGCATAAACTGTTTAAGTGAATCTGCTTCATTGGGAAAGTACATGAGGCGAGAGGCAAACACAGTAACTGTACACACACAGACACACACACGGAAAAAAAAAAAAAAAAAAACAGTGTTTACTTATTCAAGAGAGTTTCCTATTTGGCACCAGGGAATTATTCAAGTATCCATTGGATCTTTGGAAATAATTCTGTGATCACCTAAAAGAGCCTGCCAATTACTGCCATATGTGAATGTGGTTTTTGCAATCTGGACACTTATCCCTTAGGATTTGGACTAATAGCTCTAGCCTTTTACTTCTCATTAACTGTCAGAACAGCTATCAGACAGAGGAGACATTGGTCAATGCCAACATGATACAGATTTGGACAAGCGGCTGAAAGTTGAAAAGATCATATCACCTCAGCCTGTACTTATGAAGAAATGTCTCAGGAAAGCTAGAGTTTCAAAGTCAGATATGTTTTAAAGCTCAGTAAAACCAGGCTTCTTCAAGAAGTGAGGACAAGACGTGGAGGGAAGTCAGCCAAGTTTGTAAGTGTTTGCTAGTACATATGGCAGCTCCCCCCTCCAGAAAAAATTTGCTTAGTATTTGGGAGTAGAAGGAATGAATCTATATAAAGAAGCAAAGAGACTTTGAGTATAAAGTCAGAGGTAATTTTTTCAATTACCTATGAGGAGACCTATTCAGCACCTTCTACCAGTACATACAAGGATTACAAAGAAGGCAATAGTCATGTGTGATGGGATGGACTGGCATATTAAGGAGGAACCAAGGACAAAACATCTCTCTGGTTTGTCTATATTAAATAAAAAATGTTATATAGACATACTATATCTATGGAAATCTCCAGGGTCACAAAGAAATATTTGGAAGTATTGGGAACAGAGAAGGACTGGCCAAGCATTTATCAATAATTTACTTCAGCTAAAGGGCACTGTGTTGTGATATATTTTTGTGTATCCTCTGAAAAATTATAATGTTAACAGAGAAGGGTATTGCAGCAATATTCCAAAGAGAAACAAATACCTAATACATTTCCAAAAGTAGAAAATTAAGAAAAGACAGATGAGGTTTAATATTGTTCAAATAATGAAAAATCTATTGATTTTTATCATAGATTTTAGAAATGTTTGTATATACTATGTAAATATTTAATTACTTATATGTGTATATAGTAATATTAATTTCAAATATGTATTTGAAACATTATACTCTTATTTAATTCTTAGGAAATCTTGGTAGATTTCTTTTACTTCCCTATTATGGACACAGAGAAACTGAAAAATGGAGAGCATTTATATTAAAACTTGTTTAGCTGCAATAGATCATTAGATTGCACATATATGTGATGTCATATGATATTTGTCTTTCCCTGTCTAATTTAGGTGTCTTTTCTGAAGTGCATTAAATCTACTGCAAAAGTTTAGGGGAAGGTGCTATTTTGTTTCACTATTGTTGATATCCTAAGTATTTACTCTTCAGTAGATATTTTGAACAACTCCAAATGCAATGTAATTTTTTTTTACTGAAAATCACCTATATGATATTTAAAGTTGAATATTTTATTTTCCTAGGCTACCTGAGAATTCTTAATGTCTAATGGACTACTAAATCCCACAGGAAAGTAGAATTGCTTAGCCTTTTTCATTTTTGATTGGAAGCTATTAGGTTGGTACAAAAGTAAATGCAATTTCTGACCATGAATTGTAAATCATTATAACTAGGATCAAACATATCTTTATTAATAAAAGTAGGAACCATTACAATCAACACATTTCTTGCCAATGCGAAATAAGTTTGTTCATTCCTACAGTGTAGAAGTCCATGCTTCAGGATTCCGTGAAATCTTGGACAGCATTTTCTGCCTCTTGCTGGTTGTAAAAGCATTTTGACTGTAAAAAGTTGTCAAGGTGCTTGAAGAAGTGGTAGTCAGTTGGGGAGAGGTCAGGTGAATAATGGTGGATGAGATAAAACTTCACAGCCGAATTCATTCAACTTTTGAAACACTGGTTGTACAACATGTGGTCGGGTGTGTCATGGAGAAAATTGGGTACTTTCTATTAACCAATGCCGACTCTCACGGGTTGCAGTTTTCAGTGAACCTCATCAATTTGTTGACCATACTTCTCTGATGTAATGGTTTCACCAGGGTTCAGAAAGCTGTAGTGAATCAGACAGGCAACAGACCACCAGTGACCACAACCTTTTTTTGGTGTGAGTTTGGCGTTTGGAAGTGGTTTGAAGCTTCTTGGTCTAACCACTGAGCTGATTGTCGCCAGTTGTGTAAAATCCACTTTCATCACACGTCATAATCCAATCAAGAAATGGGGTTGTTGTTGTTGCGTAGAATAAGAGAAGATGACACTTCAAAACAACTATATTTTTTGATTTGCGGTCAGCTCATCAGGCACCAACTTATTGAGCTTTTTCACCTTTTCAATTTGCTTCAAATGCTGAACAACTACAAAACAATCAAGTTGAGTTCTTTGGCAACTTCTCATGTAGTTGTGAGGGTTAAGACTTCCCTGATGGCTCAGACGGTAAAGCGTCTGTCTACAGTGCAGGAGACCCAGGTTCGAGCCCTGGGTTGGGAAGATTCCCTGGAGAAGGAAATGGCAATCCACTCCAGTACTATTGCCTGGGAAATCCCATGGACAGAGAAGCCTGGTATACAGTCCGTGGGGTCACAAAGAGTAGGACATAACTGAGCAACTACACGTCACACTTCATGTAGTTGTAAGAGGATCAGCTTCAATGACTGCTCTCAATTGGTTATTGTCAACTTCCAATGGCCAGCCACTGCATTCCTCATCTTCAAGGATCTTGTCTCCTTTGCAAAATTTCTTTAACTACCACTGCATTGCACATTTGTTGGCAGTTCCGGGGCCAAATATGTTGTTGATGTCGCAAGTTGTTACCACTGTTTTACGATCTATTTTGAACTCAAATTAAAAAGTCACTTAAATATGCGTTTTGTCTAGCATCATTTCCATAGTCTGAAATAAATATAAAACAAACTGCAAGTAATAAGTCATTGGCAAAAAAAGTACATTAAAATGATTTATACCATAACCATATTTATTTAAGAATATATTCCAATATCAAATAACAAAATTCAATAATACAAAACTGCAATTACTTTTGCACCTACCTAAATATTTATAGTATGCTTTTCTGCCATTTCAAAATAAAGTTCCTTGTTTCAGCTGGTAACAAAGTAGAAAATCCATTCTATTCTAAACAGGCAGATTCCTCTGCACAGAAATCTAGCTCACAAATACCTTTCCAGAAGACCCACAACAGTTAAGCATTCTTTGTTCATTATGAATAGAATTTCCCTCCACTAGAGTCATTCATCTTGCTAGACATAGGCTTGTGATATTGTTGAAAAAAATTACTATTGGCAAACGGTTACTGCAAGAAAATGAGGTAATCAATTTTCCTTGTGCCCAGTAAGATCCGTCTCATATTTTTACAGTCATAACATATAAATTTGCTATATTAATTTTAGGGTGATGGATCCATTGTCAGTTTTTTTATTTGTATTCACTTTTAAGCTTTATAGTATGAGAAGACCATGGATACAAAAACACATATATCCGTGTCTAGCAGTCCCTCAGATTGGGGTATAATTTTTGGTTACAACTTTTGAAATAGTGGGATAAGCAAGCCTCAATCATCACCTCAGGAAAAATAGATAATACCTGGCTCACATGATTTTTGTGAGTGCAGAGGTGAAACCCAAGTGCCATGCTAGACATGGAGGAGATTTTCAGTAAATGGTATTTATGATATTCCCTAGGGGTGAGGTGTTCTCTTCAGGTAATTAGATCGGGGGAAGGTAATACAAACAGGTAATGCAGTCTGCCTGGCTTTTCAAAGGTTACTAGGATAAGATAGGCCTCAATGTCCCGTTTCCTGCCCAGCCTCTCACCTCTCTAACCTCATGTACAAGATCTAACCCCTAACTTTGCAGAATATAAGACAAACAATCATCCTGAGTGAATTTTCCAAGTCAATTAACAAAATGGTAAACAGTTATTCCTGTCCAACTCAACGGACATGAGTTTGAGCAAACTCCGGGAGTTGGTAATGGACAGGGAGGCCTGGCGTGCTGCAGTCCATGGGGTCGCAAAGAGTCGGACACGACCAAGCGACTGAATTGAACTGAACTGAAACAGTTATTCCAGAGAGTAGATGGAATTTGTCATGATCTCTGCCCTGAAGAAATACTTGCAGAATGCATCCAGTGGTCTAAATTAGAGAAACACACACCTGCAGACATACACACTAGATGTGGCTATTCCAAGACAAAGACTCATTCATTCCTTTTTCCCTCCCTCTCCCTCCTCTCTCTAACCTTTCTCTCTCTCTCCTCTCCTGCTACTTCAAGGGTAGCAACACTGAGTACAGACTACCAAATCTGAAGCTCTGTGAAATGACCGGAGTGATAAAAACACCAAACATTCTCCTACTGTCATTTTTCCTCCTTATATTCCAAACTCTTGTGTCCTAGTTATTTGCATTAAAAGAGTGATATATGTTTGCCAATTATAAGCAATGTATTTTAAAATTTCCTCTATGTTTTTTCCCATTCTTTCTGCCCTTTAATTCTCTCCTCCTCCTAGATGGATTTAACCTTTTCAGTCTTTTTGTTGCAATGCATCTGTCTCCCAAGTTGAATGCAACATTCTAGGGTAATTGTCATAACTATGAAAAACTGTCCATCTCTATATTTAGAAATTAATCATTTTAAGGTAGTCAAGCCTGTTGCATTTTATTTTCATAACATCACTCAGTACTACTGTCTATTTTTGTGGGAACTGCCCATGCGACTCCTCTATTTACTTTGAGAAGTTTCTTTCCACCTTAATTGGTGGGGATAAAGAGATATTTTGTATTTTTGATATACAAATGTAAATAGCTGGATATTTGAAACTTTATAGAGACAAGTTTTTCTCTGAAAAACTTCATATTCTTATGCAAATAAGAAAAACTTTTTTCCTGAATAGAATAGAATTAATTTTATAATATGCTTATAAATTAACTCAAATTTATAAACAAACTATTCTATACAATTATGAATGTTTGTGTCTTCTTTATAGTTTTAATGGGCTTCCCTGGTGGCTCAGACAGTAAAGTGTCTGCCTGCAATGCAGAAGACCTGGGTTCAATCCCTGGGTTGGGAAGATCCCGTGGAGAAGGAAATGGCAACCCACTCCAGTACTCTTGCCGGGAAAATTCCATGGACTGAGAAGCCTGGTAGGCTATAGTCCATGGGGTCGCAAAGAGTCAGACACGACTGAGTGACTTCACTTTCACTTTCACTTTTTATAGTTTTAAAATCAGTGATTGGTTTCAGGTTTTTTGGAAGACCCATTTAGCTAATGATTTTGCTGATCCCATGAGCATCTAATTTAATAGTTCTTATATTTTCCTTTGAAATCCATCCTTAAACATTTGAGGAAGTGAATTACAGAATGGTTTCACTATAAATCCCCTTTCTATTTTGGAGCAAATATTTACCAAAAGCATAAAAATAAATTTTAAAAGCCCCTAGATTTATATTAGCTTATTTTATTTTTTCCAAATCATCTTATAGATTGCTGTTAGTCATGAGCTAGCTCAAAGCAATATTGAATGCTTTAAAATTGCAGGCTTCTCCTAGTTGATAATATGTTGTGATCATAAAGTGAATGTTCAATGTATAAATGACACACCATCAGATCAGATCAGATCAGTCGCTCAGTCGTGTCTGACTCTTTGCGACCCCATGAACTGCAGCACGCCAGGCCTCCCTATCCATCACCAGCTCTCGGAGGTCACCCAGACTCACATTCATCGAGTCAGTGATGCCATCCAGCCATCTCATCCTCTGTCGTCCCCTTCTCCTCCTGCCCTCAATCCCTCCCAGCATCAGTCTTCTCCAATGAGTCAACTCTTCACATGAGGTGGCCAAAATACTGGAGTTTCAGCTTGAGCATCATTCCCTCCAAAGAAATCCCAGGGCTGATCTCCTTCAGAATGGACTGGTTGGATCTCCTTGCAGTCCAAGGGACTCTCAAGAGTCTTCTCCAACACCACAGTTCAAAAGCATCAATTCTTTCAGCGCTCAGCCTTCTTCACAGTCCAGCTCTCACATCCATACATGACCACAGGAAAGACCATAGCCTTGACTAGGTAACCTTTGTTGGCAAAGTGATGTCTCTGCTTTTGAATATGCTATCTAGGTTGGCCATAACCTTCCTTCCAAGGAGTAAGCGTCTTTTAATTTCAGGGCTACAGTGACCATCTGCAGTGATTTTGGAGCCCAGAAAAATAAAGTCTGACACTGTTTCCACTGTTTCTCCATCTATTTCCCATGCAGTGATGGGACCAGATGCCATGATCTTCGTTTTCTGAATGTTGAGCTTTAAGCCAACCTTTTCACTCTCCACTTTCACTTTCATCAAGAGGCTTTTGAGTTCCTCTTCACTTTCTGCCATAAGGGTGGTATCATCTGCATATCTGAGGTTATTGATATTTCTCCCGGCAATCTTGATTCCAGCTTGTGTTTCTTCCAGTCCAGCATTTCTCATGATGTACTCTGCATATAAGTTAAATAAACATGGTGACAATATACAGCCTTGACACACCATAGGCTTATTTTAAATTTATTTTCTTTCTAACCAGAATATTATCAAGTAGTCATTTTCATAAATTTCAAACAATAAAACTGAAATAGAGAAATATTATAAGAATTGTTAAGGAATACATTTGAAAGTTGCAGAGGTATTTCCTCAGAATAGAAAATTACATTATTTCAAAATAAATTTGCCTGAAAAATAAAGCCTATTTAAAGATCTTTTTATTAAATACAACAATGTCATCATTCCTCAAATTTCTAGGTGGCTGTCTTCTTTGAGAGAGTCATTAGCAATACAACTAAGAGAGTAAATATTTTTTGCATTGTGTCTTGCAGTGTTTACAGAATTTTCCCCATTATTTATAGGTTTTCATTTAAATCCTGGATTTTTTAAGTTGTGCTATTTTCTATGTAATTTTCCCAAGTGAAGATATATTACTTGAGATCAAAAGTGTGAAATTAAGATTAGTGGGCTTATCAACATTTGCAGTTAACCATAATTTTCCTCTAGGTTGCTTTTTTAAGAGAGTGAAAGAACAAAAATGAAAATGAAACTCCTTGATCAGTATAATAGAAGCAAGAGCTAATCAAAACTGGGAGATGTGGATGTGTGTGTGTGTGTAGGCAAAAGCAAAAAGAGTGACAGAGAGTAATACAGATATGTAGATTTAGGTCTCACATGTAGTACACGTTTAGTTTTGCACTTTACATGATATACACCTATAGGTCAAAATATATACACACGATATGTTCATTAACTAAAGAGTTTTGGTTTTTGTGTGTATGTATGTAATGCTTATAATCCTAAGACTTTAATATTCTTAAGTTTTTCATTAGATAAGTGATAATGTTAATAAAATATAAACATTAGAAGCAGGATTGCATATATATTATATAATTCTGCTTTTTTTACCATTAAATGTTATGAGCCTCTATCTGAGGCTTAATGTGTCATAAACACATGAGAATAGCATAATTTAGATAGGAAATTGTATAAACATAACCTGATTTAACCACCTTTCTAATTTGCAGTAGTTTGTTCTTTCTGATTTGCCATTATATTCTTTCTAATTTTTTTTATATATCTTTGTGTAGATAAATATACACAAGCCTTAGCTGTTCTATGTACGATCTTGTGCAATAGATCTTTGGAAATAGCATCGAAAAGTTTTCATGACTTGTACCTCAAACTCCTAATCTGGGTGACTACAGATCTATGATGGCAATTCTGTTCTTCTGAAATTGACTTATAAAGGTGGATATTGGACTGCTGACCTCTTCAAGCTCTGGCTGTAGTTCCAATGAAGCCTGGAAAATGCTAATCCATAGTAGGGCTTATTTAGACAAGGAAGTGATTTATCTCCTCCAAAATCCTTTCCTAGGAATGGTTTTCTTAGACATTCCAATGCTGTTCTGCTCTAAAGAAAACGTATGGCACTACTCTGAAAAGCTTTTCCAAGCTGTCTTTCCATGTATCCTGAATATAGATTTGTACATTTTACTTTCACCACAGTAACATCCCATAAAAGTGATTTTCTCTTTCATTCTCTGCCTCTGTCACTGTCTGTCTCTGTCTCCTCTCTCTCTCTTTGCCTCTCCCTCCCTCCCTGTGTTTAGAATGTACCTGCTCATAACATACATATTCCCATGAATTTCTACATTTTATTAATGGGTCTCATTCTCTGGGCATTGACAAGAAAGAAAAACTCAACTAGTGCTACTCCTAAAGCACACAGTTCTTCCTTATAAGTAGAAGACAACTGAAAAGCTGGTAAAACACAGCTCCCGTAGGACCAGAGTCTCCTAGCATTCTCTTTGCAGTGAACGTGCATTTAGGACATATTTCAGTGTTACTGGCACCTGTCTTGCTAAATCTGATGGAACAACAACAAACACAATAAAGTCTTGTTACTAAGCCATCTCTGAGCCACACTAGATTGTGATTGATTCTGTTGTGTTTAATGGTATGGTGGCATTTTGCCTTAGGCTTTATTATTGAACAGTGGAGGGGACAGAAGAAGGAAACTCTTGATCACTTTGTAAATGCTGCACATTGCAGGGTTTAATGACTGAACATAGCCACTTCCAGTGTATTGAAATGCCTCCGCCTTGCCTCGAAGCATTGTACCTCTATTCAAATGGCAAAGAATAGAGTTCCTGTAAGATTGTGGAGTGCAGCTCATTTTGGGAATAAACAGTTGCTTTGACCTTGTACTGGCAAATAGACCCTGTCAGGCCTGGAATTGCAAGGCCAGGAAATCATCTGTTTAGTCCGTGTTGGTTCTGGTCATTAGTTTGTGTTTATGGCTGGGAATTGATAATATAGTCCTGTGTGTACAGAGCTCAGGTCTGAATACTAAAAGGACCCTATTTACCAACAGCTTTATTTTTTAATTTAAAGTTAATTCAAATTGAAATGAGCCTTTTAACCCTTAATTAGGACCATGTTTTCTCTTAAAAGTCAACCACATTAGTCAACTGCAGACAAAATTCACTTTGCAATTGAAAAGCTACTTTCTTTCAACAGTAGCTATCATGGTTTACTAAATGCATTTGTTTTCCTTTCACTGTGTAACTTTACCCATTCTCTGTATCAGCATAACTCTAACCCATCAATTACATCTTAGAGGGAAAGTGTGCTATGTGCTTTGGGAATGAGGCCAAGATTCTATCTGGAAGGTTTTTTTTTAATAATTATTATTCATTGTATAGCTAGTACTCATAATACTCCCTATTTCACACTTTTTAAAAATTCTTTTCCAAAGCTGATAGTTTGTTATTTTACCCCACTACTGACCCATAGTTTTCAGTTCCTGTTTTATTGTTACTTCTTTAAAACTACAGTATCAGCAGATTTGCAAAATATTTATAATTCATCTATTACAAATTAGTATTATTTTGGCTTCCTTCTATTATTATATTGATATTTTAAGTGCTTCTCAATAGAAAAATAGCATTTGGCAAGAACAGCACTTTTGTTTCACAGTGGCCCATCCTGGGTTTTTGTGTGTGTGTTTTTTTTTTTTTTTTTCAGTAAGTTTTGGGGTTTGCTTGGTAAATAAACTTGCTTACTCTCACTATCTGGGCACTTAAAATGAGGAACTAAAAGCTAGATTAACAAGAAAAAGTCAAATAAAACCTCACTGCAGACCAATAGAAAGAAAATATCTCTTTTAAACTGTATTTTCAGTATCATGCTAGTTTTCTTTACTGTTAAAAGAGAAAATAATCACATCTTTTACATTTTAAAATATTAAAAATAATATAAATATTTTAATTTTTAAATGTATTCCTATAAGATTTCCCAGCTTCTCAATATTCTACTCAATCTAAAATATACATCAGAGGAAGAGCATAATGAAATGTAGTTTTATTATGCTATTGAGTAAGATTAAAATATAATAACAGGGAATTATTTGCTTGGCAGTGAATTTATCTTTCAATCTATCCAATCATGAAATCCACATGTGCTTTGAATACATAATACTCTGATACAGATAAAACACTTTCAGGGCAAAAACCTGTCATTTCTTGATTCAAATGTATTTTTTTTTTTTTTAATCAGAAAAGAACCTCTATCTTTTATATCTTGTTGCCCTATGTGATTTTGTAATTTAAATAGCTAATTTTAATACTTAAAGCAGGAATGAAAGTGAAGACATTTTTTGAATGCTTAGAGAGACTAAAGAAGAATATTTAGCTTTGCGATCAGGGACTAAGCTTAATCACTCAGAGCTTTTGTGTGATAGAAGTTTTATTAGGGTGGAAAAGGACCAGAGAGAGCTTCTGACATAGATATCAGAAGGGGGATGGAGAGTGCCCCACTGGCTAGTCTAATCAAGAACTTATATAATTTACCAGACCCACTCACAATATACATCTTAAATTAATAAGATTAGAACAATAGAAAGGTCTTACCAGACCCATTCCCACAACATATGTTTCAAGATAAGATTAATCAGTTCAGTTCATTTCAGTCACTCATTTGTGTCCCACTCTTTGCAACCCCATGAACTGCAACACGCCAGGCCTTCCTGTCCATCACCAACTCCTGGAGTTTACTTAAATTCATGTCCGTTGAGTAGGTAATCCCATTCAACCATCTCACCCTCTGTCATCCCCTTCTCTTCCCGCCTTCAATCTTTGCAAGCATCAGGGTCTTTTCAAATGAGTCACTCCTTTGCATCAGGTGGCCAAAGGAGTGGAGCTTTAACTTCAACATCAGTCCTTCCAGTGAATATTCAGGACTGATCTCCTTTAGGATGGACTGGTTAGATCTCCTTGTAGCCCAAGGGACTCTCAAGAGTTTTCTCCAACACCACAGTTCAAAAGCATCAGTTCTTCAGTGCTCAACTTTCTTTATGGTCTAACTCTCACACACACACATAACTATTGAAAAAATCACAGCCTTGACTAGATGAACATTTGTTTGCAAAGCAATGTCTCTGCTTTTAAATATGCTGTCTAGGTTGGTCATAACTTTCCTTCCAAGGAGTAAGCGTTTTTTAATTTCAGGGCTACAGTGACCATCTGCAGTGATTTTGGAGCCCAGAAAAGTAAAGTCTGTCACTATTTCCCCATCTATTTGCCATGAAGTGACGGAAACAGATGCCATGATCTTAGTTTTCACAATGTTTAGCTTTAAGCCAACTTTTTCACTCTCCTCTTTCACTTTCATCAAGAGACTCTTTAGTTCTTCTTCTCTTTCTGCCATAAGGGTGGTGTCATCTGCATATCTGAGGTTATTTATATTTCTCCCAGCAATCTTGATTCCAGCTTGTGCCTCTTCCAGCCCAGCATTTCTCATGATGTACTCTGCATATAAGTTAAATAGGCAGGGTGACAATATACAGCCTTGAGGTACTACTTTCCCTATTTAGAACCAGTCTGTTGTTCCATGTCCAGTTCTAACTGTTGCTTCCTGACCTGCATACAAATTTCTCAAGAGGCAGATCAGGTGGTCTGGTATTCCCATCTCTTTCAGAATTTTCCACAGTTTCTTGTGATCCACATAGTCAAAGGCTTTGGTATAGTCAATAAAGCAGAAATGGATGTTTTTCTGGAACTCTCTTGCTTTTTCGATGATCCAGCAGATGTTGGCAATTTGATCGCTGATTCCTCTGCCTTTTCCAAAACAAGCTTGAACATCTGGAAGTTCACAGTTCATATAATGTTGAAGCCTGGCTTGGAGAATTTTGAGCATTACTTTACTAGCATGTGAGATGAGTGAGACTAGTCAGGAGGTTCTTGTTAAGAAGAAGAAACATGTCCTGTAGCAAGATGCATTGTTATTATATAATCATTAGTACAGAGCTTAAACAAGAGTCCACAATGCAGTACTTGGATGCAATCTCAAAACAACAGAATGATCTTTGTTTGTTTCCAAGGCAAACCATTCAATATCACAGTAATGCAATCTTTGCCCTAACTAGTAATGTGGAAGGAGCTGAAGTTGAACGGTTCTATGAAGACCTACAAGATCTTCTAGAACTAACACCCCGAAAGATGTCTTTTTCATCATAGGGGACTGGAATGCAAAAGTAGGAAGTCAAGAAACACCTGGAGTAACAGGCAAATTTGGCCTTGGACTACAAAATGAAGCAGGGCAAAGGCTAATAGAGTTTTGCCAAGGAACACACTGGTCATAGCAAACACCATCTTCCAACAACACAAGAGAAGACTCTATACATGGACATCACCAGATGGTGAATACCAAAATCATATTGATTATATTCTTTGCAGCCAAAGATGGAGAAGCTCTATAGAGTCAGCAAAAAGAAGACTGGGAGTTGACTGAGGCTCAGATCATGAACTCCTTATTGCCAAATTCAGATTTAAATTGAAGAAACTAGGGAAAACCACTAGACCATTCAGGTATGACATAAATCAAATCCCTTTTAATTATACAATGGAAGTGACAAATAGATTCAGGATATTAGATCTGATAGAGTACCTGAAGAACTATGGATGGAGATTCATGACATTCTACAAGAAGCAGTGATAAAGACCATACTCAAGAAAAAGAAATGCAAAAAGGCAAAATGGTTGTCTGAGAAGGCCTAAGAAACAGCTGAGAAAAGAAAAGAAGCGATAGGCAAAGGAGAAAAGGAAAGATGTACCCATTTGAATGCAACCAATGCAAGGAGAGATAAGAAAGCCTTCCTCAGTAAACAATGTAAAGAAATAGAGGAAAATAGTAAAATGGGAAAGTCTAGAAATCTCTTCAAGAAAATCAGAAATACCAAGGAAAATTTTCATGCAATGATGGGCACGATAAAGAACAGAATTAGTATGGACCTGAGAGAAGCAGAAGATATTAAGAGGTGGCAAGAATACACAGAAGAACTATACAAAAAAGATCTTAATGACCCAGATAATCATGATGGTGTCATCACTCACCTAGAGCCAGACATCCTACAGTCCGAAGTCAAATGGGCCTTAGGAAGCATCACTATGAACAAAGCTAGTGACGGTGATGGAATGCCAGTTGACCTATTTCAAATCCTTCAAGATGATGCTGTGACTGTGCTGCACTCAATATGCCAGCAAAATTGGAAAACTCAGCAGGGGCCAGAGGTTTCGAAAAGAAAACTAAGATCATGGCATCTGTCCCATCACTTCATGACAAATAGACTGGGAAACAATGGAAACAGTGACAGAGTTTATTTTGGGGGGTTCCCAAATCACTGCAGATGATGACTGCAACCATAAAATTAAAAGACGCTTGCTTGCTCTGCTCCTTGGAAGAAAAGCTATGGCCAACATAGACAGCATATTATAAAGCAGAGACATTACTTTGTCAACAATGGTCCATCTAGTTAAAGCTCTTTTTTCCACTAGTCGTGTATAGATGTGAGAGTTAGACTATAAAGAAAGCAGAGCCCCAAATAATTGATGCTTTTGAAATGTGGTGTTGGAGAAGACTCTTGAGAGTCTCTTGGACTGCAAGGAAATCCAACCAGTTAATCATAAAGGAAATCAGTCCTGAATATTCACTGGAAGGACTCTTGCTGAAGCTGAAACTCCAATACTTTGGCCATCTTATGTGAAGAACTGATTCATTGGTAAAGACTCTGATGCTGGGAAAGATTGAAGGCAGCAGAAGGGGATGACAGGATGAGATGGTTGGATGGCATCTCTAATTCAATGGACATGAGTTTTAGTAAGCTCCGTGAGTTGGTGATGGACAGGGAAGACTGGCGTGCTGCAGTCCATGGGGTCACACAGAGTTTGACACAACTGAGCGACTGAACTGAACAGAGCTTAAAGAAAAACATACCCTTGAGCAAGTTGGTTGTTTTGTTACCTAATCATTAGCTCTGGGCTTAAAGAAAATTAGTCTTAAAGATTGTTATAACAACTCAGAGTTTCAGAAAAAACTTCTTATGTGATAAAGACAAAGCAATGTAGAAAAAAAAGTTTTTTCTTTTCTCCTCCTAGAGTGCCCTAGACCCCTTTCTCCTCCTTGATGGCCCTGGACCCATTCCACCTTGAGGGCCCCAGAATCCTTATTAACCTACCTAAGAATTAACTCTTTCACTTTGTTCTTTCTTTTTTTTTTTTCTACCTAGGAAGTTCTAGGAATCCTACAAGTTTTGGTATGTGAAGTATTAACCTTTTAAAGTGTCTCACCTGAAGAGTTTTTAGAAGATAGTTAATACCCATCATTTGATAAATAAAGAAATTGAAGTCCAGAGAGGACAATTGTTTGTAAGTTAATTATTTACTTAAAAATGCATTTCACCAACAGCCATACACTATCTAGACACTATGCTATGCTATGCTAAGTCACTTCAGTCATGTCCTACTCTGTGTGACCCCATAGACGCAGCCCACCAGGCTCTCCCCGTCCCTGGGATTCTCCAGGCAAGAACACTGGAGTGGGTTGCCATTTCCTTCTCCAATGCATGAAAGTGAAAAGAGAAAGTGAAGTCGCTCAGTCATGTCCGACTCTTAGCGACCCCATGGACTGCAGCCCACCAGGCTCCTCCATCCGTGGGATTTTCCAGGCGTGAGTACTGGAGTGGGGTGCCATTGCCTTCTCCGCTAGACACTATACGCTATACGTATACAGCTATACATATATGCTATACGTATACAGCTATATGCTAACTAGATAGGCAATACGCTAGACACTGGGCATTTAAAATGAGTAGTAAATCACTCTTGTCTACATATTGCTCAGAGTTTAACCTGGTAACAGATAATACATTACTAAAGATGGAATTTCCAACTTATTTTAGAAGAGGAAGTGACCATCCTAGCTACCTCATCAAAATTGGAGACGCCTGGTTGGTAACTTTGAGATAATACCTATTGAGAAGAAAAGACTAGATTAAAACCTACATTTCCTCTTTCCCTGTCTAGTGGTCTTACTGAAAGATTGCTGAAAAGACCTTGAAGTGTTGGGATACAAAGGCATAAAATCAGGGAGTTTCTTGGTGAAAATAACTTAAAAATGTTGTGTTGCAAAGTGTCTTAGCACTTACACTCTTTAATTCTCAAGTGAGAAGACCTATTTCTAAAACAATAGTGCCACGTGGAATTAATAGGTCTCCTCTTTAAAGCTAGGATTGTGAATTTTATCACTGTGACTGGACACATTAGAGTGTCTAGGTCATCTTAAGAGATCAATACATGTTTGTTTTTAGAAAGTGAATAAATGAAATCCAAACATCATGTGAACAAGTCTGATTCCTGGTAAATCCATCATGATATCCAGTAGGATTTGAGGAGGTGCTACCTCCCATTTTTAATGATTAATTTAGTTTTATGGACCATCCTACTTTGCTTCATCAAAGCCCAGAGTTCCTGCCCACAATTACCTAGTTCAAAAATTTCCATAACAACAAGATCAAACATCTTTGGGACAGGAAAAAAAGAAGGTCAGCAGTTTGCCTCAAGTTAAAAGATCTTACACTGTTTAATCACTCTTTGGTTTTTACTACCCTGAGGCAGAAATCTATGAATAATTTTACCCGTGTTTGCCTTACAAGAACATGTACTACTGGGCTATCTGAGGAAAAATGTAAATCAGGTTTCTGTCATTTTGGCAGCAGGCTTTGAATATGTGTATTTCCACTTCAGTTAAGTGTTACTTTAGTAGGGGGCCAACACAGAAAAGGCCTTAACTATACCACAGAAGTTTTTATTTTTTTTTATTTTTTTTAAATTTAAAACTTAAAGTTGGGTAAATCTTAATTCATATTAATTTTTTACCATTAGTGTGTGTACTCTGTTCTTCGATATTATGTAATCAGTTGACCAAGATGTCCTTTAAATAAGAAAGGTAAATAAAACACATTAACATATCTACTTTCTTCTTTCCACTTCTTATTTCTACGTGGTGGCTCAGTGGTAAGGAATCCGCCTGCGATGCAAGAGACACAGGTTCTTTCCTGGATTAGGACGATCCCCTGGAGAAGGAAATGGCAACCCACTCCTGTATTCTTGCCTCGGAAATCCCATTGACAGAGGAGCCTAGTGAGCTACAGTCTGTGGGGTTGCAAAGAATCAGACAAAACTTAGTGACTAAACCACAACTATCACCACTACTTCTTACCTGGGTTTTATTTTTTTGAATACCGAACCTTCTCAGTTTCTAAAGTAATACATAATGGGAGAAATGTGCACATCATTGCATTAGCGATTTTACATTCAACGAAGAGAAGGAGATACTTTTAAATTACTATCATTGTTTTCCCTACCATAAGCAAAGATAATAAAACATAAGTATTCCTCCCCTTTAGAGGTAATTTCAAATTTTTCCATGAGGATTTAAGAATGAAGAAGGTTTAATAGAAAGATTGGTATTCAAGTATAAGTTGATTTATTACAAGGGAGGGAAAAAGTTTGAAGTAAGTATATTATATAAAGAATTTCCCCTTATATATTTAAAGATAATGGTTCTTACCAGTATAATAATTTTATTAGTGAATATAAACTTTTCAGTCATACTCTCAAATTTGCTGAACAACCTGAGTGAAGGATTTAAAGATTCTGTTTGTGTCAAGAAAAGGAAAATTTAATTTTATGCCTCCCACATATTGTGGGTCACCATGTTCTTAAAGTTGGCAGTCAACATCTGCCCTTTCATCAAAAGCACAATTGCTCATCTGCCCATAGTAATGTTACACTTCAATTAGATGGAAAATCCTGGAGAACAAGAGAACATCAGCCTTTCTGAAATGAGGTCTTACTAACAATATATGACAAAAGACTTGCATTTGTTTAACTAAATGTTTTGCATTAAATTTTTTAGATGACTCTTCTCCAGTGTCATACCACCAGCCTAAATTGATCAGAAAATAATTTGCTTTAATGAATGATTTACATAAAATTAAAAGCAGATTTCTCTTACTTGTTCAGACTATCATTTAATTTCTTTTATATTTTGGGCATGTTATTATTTCTGTTTGCACTTCATTTGTTTATTCTGTAAAATAAGATTAATATCTACCTTGATTATTTCAATAGAAATGTTGTGTGATTCAAATGAGATGGTACATTTGAAAGTTCTTCATAAAGAGAAAAAGTATCTACATTTAGGTTGTTACTGTAGAACCTATCTTTGTACTCAGGATAGAGTTATCATTCAATGAATATCTGTAAATAGATGATTAAATCCTATCACCTATTAAATCTAGGTAGCTACTAAGTTCCAGAAGATGCAGAGTGGAGTCTGTTCCTTAGTGTGCCACCAAACATCCTGGATTTGCAGATGTAAAACACAGAGACTGATCATTGTGCTTTCTTAGGATCTTTTTAGTTCCATTAAGCTATGATTCCAGAGAAGGCAATGGCACCCCACTCCAGTACTCTTGCCTGGAAAATCCCATGGATGAAGGAGCCTGGTAGGCTGCAGTCCATGGAGTCCCTAAGAGTCAGACACGACTGAGTGACTTCACTTTCACTTTTCAGTTTCATGCATTGGAGAAGGAAATGGCAACCCACTCCAGTGTTCTTGCCTGGAGAATCCCAGGGATGGGGGAGCCTGGTGGGCTGCCGTCCATGGGGTCGCACAGAGTGGGACATGACTGAAGCGACTTAGCAGCAGTAGCAGCAAGCTATGATTCTGTGTAATTAATACATCTCAACTTAATTCTCTTTGTCTTTTTTATCATTTACAAACGCTTTCTGCTGCAAGAAAAAGAAAACTTGACCTCAATGACAACAAACAGGGTGTTACTTTAAGAAATCTTGAGTTGGTGCTTGCTTGGTCAGCAAAAGCAGTGTATACATCTCTCTAAGATTCTTGGCCTATAACTTAGTGTCTCCTGTAATCATTATGCCCATAATCAAAATTAGAATAATGTAGATTGAGTGGTTTCAGTGCATCTGAATCATCTTGCTAGAAAAGAAATGGAAAACTTTCATTAGATTTCTGTTTGTATTTCTTTAGCCATCTCTTTGGCCATAACTTTGGCCATCCACCCCAATTTGCAATGAAATCTGAGTTAGGGAGTACTTGGCAGAATGCAATTCTGAACAAAATCAGGATTCTATTAACAAGCAGAAAACAGGATTGGGATACTGAGTACCTAACCAACAGTGCCCATCATGCTCCTCTCCTTAAGAGTTTATCTTTTCATGTTGGTCCATTAGTGTATTTAATCATGCTACTTATAGGCCAACTCCTACTGTCTTTTCATAATCTTTCTCAAATGGGATTTCTTCTGTGTATTTCTTCCAACAGCTCAATCAGAATGAAATACTTGCTCCAGGTGGCCTGTGTTCTGTATATTTCTGTTACCTGCTTTCACATAGCAAAGGCATTTTGGGAATGGACAAAAAGAGGGATATTAATATCTTCAAGACTAAGAAGGAGCCTGGACAAAAGTTGATGACTGACAGATATTTATTAAACTGCATTGGCTCAGATGGTAAAGCATCTACCTGCAATGCAGGAGTCCTAGGTTTCATCCCTGGCGTGGGAATATCCCCTGGACAAAGGAAGGGCACCCCAGTCCAGTATTCTTGCCTGGAGAATTCCATGGACAGAGGAACCTGGTGGGCCACAGTCCATGGGGTCACAAAGAGTCAGACGTGACTGAGCAACTAGCACATATTACCTACCCTACTTTTACTGTTCTCATCTCCAAGGTTATTACTAACTCAAAATTAGATTAAGTCTGGTTATTAGCTCAAGTTATATTCTTAACTTTTAGGCTTAATAACTAGCTACTTTCAATACTACCAGAAATTCTGTGTTGTGGTGCTGTAGCGAAGAAGTGATTATATGACTGTCTTGTCTTTTCTTTAAGTATCATATACACAGCCATTTATAATATTAACAAAAAATGATTGAGTGTTTAGTGAATACCTTTATGCTAAATGTTGTAAAAACCATAAAGACTCAAACAAAAACAAAGAGATAAATTTACAAGCAAACAAAATAACAAAGTACCTTGGAACACTGCAACTTAATCTTTTAGAGACTCAGCAATGCCCTCTTGCAAATTCAAAGGCACTCAGTGATGAGCTAAATTGAAACCAGAAGTTAAATGCATAATTTGTTTAGACTTTATATCATTTCTCCCTGAGGCAATATGACACGAGATATGTGGGGACCTTCCTAATCAGTGTTTAAGGACAATGTTCAAAGTTTAAAATCCTAGTCTAAGTTTGGTTAAGGCTTCTTTTGTGACTCAGCTGGTAAAGAATCCTCCTGCAATGTGGGAGACCTGAGTTTGATCCCTGGGTTGGGAAGATCCCCTGGAGAAGGGAAAGGCTACCCACTCCAGTGTTCTGGCATGGAGAATTCCATGGACTATATAGTCCATGGGATCGCAAAGGGTTGGACACAACTGAGCAACTTTCACTTCACATACTCAAGTTTGGTTAGGGCAATAGAAATTGAGTGGCTCTCAATATAGAACCAAAAGTTATTCAATTTAATGTAATATGATCCTAGAGCAGCCATTCCTAGTAGGAATTTGAAATCAGTAACACTAGATTAATGATTACTGTCATTTTGTTGTTTGTTGTTTAATTGCTAAGTCATGTCTGACCCCATAGACTGTAGCCCGCCATGCTCCTCTGTCCATGGGATTCTCCAAGCAAGAATACTGGAGTAGGTCGTCATTTCCTCTCCAGGGGATTTTCTCTACCCAAGGACTATTATTTTAAGTTAATCTAATTTTTTGCCTTGTCAATGTATTTTCCTCAGCAGTGCTATTTCCCAAGAAGTGTTCAATAGGAAGATACACTATTATACAGTGTGTTATCTTTCAATATGCATTTAGTGATTATAAAAGTTAAGATTTATTCATACAGGTTTTATTTAAATGTAAACAACCTCTTATTCACAATATGAAGTTGATATTAACAATTTGGAATTCAATCATGAAGATAGTCTATAGGATCTATTCTCTAAGTGCTTTAAGGCATCTAATCTCAGTGTAGCTTTGAAACTGAATTTTAGAGACTTAAGAAATTCCTGGCTTCCAAAGATAATCTGGGGTCGCTAAGAGTCGGACACGACTGAGCGACTTCACTTTCACTTTTCACTTTCATGCATTGGAGAAGGAAATGGCAACCCACTCTAGTGTTCTTGTTGGAGAATCCCAGGGATGAGGGAGCCTGGTGAGCTGCCGTCTATGGGGTTGCACAGAGTCGGACACGACTGAAGCGACTTAGCAGCAGCAGCAGCAAAGATAATCTAGAAGAAATTAAAGCTAAAGATACTGAATTTCTTCTTCAAAGGAATGTCAAGGGATTTTTGTTAGGATTTTCGCTATGATTTCAGTTCTCTCTGTAGTTATGAAAATGGACCAAATGAAACAGTACATTTTAAATTTTATATCAGATTAAATGAAAAGACTACAATGGAGACATTTCTGTAAAAGTTGTAAATAGATGGTGAATTCTAAATGGGCAGGTGAAATCAATATCTGGTAACCAATTCATTGAGCTAAAAAAAAAAAAAAAAGAAAGAAACACACATCATTCAGAGATACTACCAGGAAGAAAGATAACATGATTATTTTAAAAAGCTTTAATCTAGTGAATATTCACATGTATATTAGTTTACATAGAAATTATACCTCATTATATATTTGAGATACAAATAAGGAAATATATTAAAATCTTTATCTTAGGCCATTACCAGAGAAGTTAAGGAATGACACTGTCAAGAGAAAACAAAAATGTCTTTGCTCAGGAGATCCGTATATAAAGAACCTTAAAATATAGACAAAGCCATGATTTCTTCCTTCAGTTTACAATTCGTAAGAAGAAAATTGTTTACACATAAACTGCTTAGAAAACAAGTGGGTATGTAATACAGTGCTAACTGCAGAGCAGAGACTGTGCACACTGCATCATGTTTAAAAAGGAAATGGCTGCATGATGACATGGCTTTGCTTTATTTTCTCCACAAATGGTCCAATGCCAAATAAAGCTGTGAAAACATGAACTGGAAATTTCATCACACTCTAGTGCCAAAATAATCTAACTCTTGTGGGGTTTTTTCCCCCCTTAACACTTGGTTCAAATACAAACATATACATGGAGAAACTATATTGGGCCACATTATTTGCTTCTGTGATTTCTGGGAGGGGAAAAAAATGGATTTTATTCACAATCAATGCATGCCCTAGCCTCCTGAAATCTGTTTGATGTATTTTCAAGGATACACTTTCCAATTTATCACAGAATTTTAAAAGAGTCATTTTGTTTGTAGCTTGTCAACCAGGTTTCTACAAGGCTTCAGATGGTAATATGAAGTGTGCTAAGTGTCCACCTCACAGTTCTACTCACGAAGATGGTTCAGTGAACTGCAGGTGTGAAAATAATTACTTCCGAGCAGACAAAGACCCTCCATCCATGGCTTGTACCCGTGAGTAGTTTTGCTGCAACCCATGCCTCCATGTTTGTTTTATTTACTTTTTTCTTCTTGTTATTGTGTTTTTTTGTTTATAGCATTCGGCCCATTTCCTTCTGTTATCCATGTGCAAATTAAAAGCTTTCTCTGCTTCACTCTCCATGCTTGGCTCACCATAAATGCAACATTTATCACACAGAATGAATTAGTTTTTAAATCACTTCCTACATCAGGGCCCCTAGAAAGAAAAAAAAAAAAAAATTCTATATCTTGTTTTAGATCTTGCATTATTTTGACAGGGTAGGGGAGGTTATAGGCATGGGATTTGTGTTTTTACTTTTCTATTCCCTCTTGTTATGTGTTGGTCATAGGTCACAGGGAAAAAGAACTAAGATTTATAAAACTAATACTAAGGTTTTCATAACTATTCACAAGGGCATTGAATTTAGTGGTAGATTCCTTCCTTGGACTTTGTGAATGCATCTTCAACCTGGAGTCCAAACTCCCCCGTTAATAGACTGGGGAGGACAGTCCTCTGGAATCCATGTGTCTATAATCTCCTGGATCCTCTAAGGACGAATTAAAAGTATAAAATAAAAGACAACATGGTTATTTACCTCTTTCACTTCCATTGTAAATTATCTATTTCCCTTGTAGTAGAAAACCAATGTGAGGCTCATTAATCTTTGTTGAACTACTTTGCAGGACCTCCGTCTGCACCGAGAAATGTGATATCTAATATAAACGAGACCTCGGTTATCCTGGACTGGAGTTGGCCCCTGGACACAGGAGGCCGGAAAGATGTTACCTTCAACATCATATGTAAAAAATGTGGGTGGAATGTAAAACAGTGTGAGCCGTGCAGTCCAAATGTCCGCTTCCTCCCTCGACAGTTTGGACTCACCAACACCACAGTGACAGTCACAGACCTCCTGGCACACACTAACTACACCTTTGAGATCGATGCCATTAACGGGGTGTCAGAGCTGAGCTCACCACCAAGACAGTTTGCTGCAGTCAGCATCACAACTAACCAGGCTGGTGAGTACATGCTGGGCGCTTCCTCTTTTGCCATCTCAGAGCCGAGTAACAGTTTCAACAGAAAAGAGTGGAAGAAAGGGCAGGCAAAAAAAAATGTGAAAAGGATATTCTCTTCTATCACTTTTGGACAGTTATGGTACATTAACTAGCTCGATTTCATTCTTCAGAGTGAAAATAATTCATATTTGTTAGATGATTTTAATCGAGTATAATCCATCGCTTAACAATTTGAAAGCTTTTTAAATATTTGGGGCTCTGGAGATAGTACTTGTGGGGCTCCTTGCAACACAGAACATTGGCTCAAGCTTGGAAAAGCATATACAGGATATTTAAAGCTATAAATATCTTTACCTTAGTTATAATTTTATCAGATCTGTGTATAGTTGATCAGTTATTTTATGCTCCCCAGAAGCTCTGAGTAGTATAGCTCAGACAGTTAAAACTCTCTGATTAATTAAAAAGAAGAAAATAAATCCATTTATTTAATAGGCACAATTTGTATCTTAAAATTAAAAATATGGAATTTGAGGAGAAACTTGTAAAAAGAGATCTTGCTGGAAAAGAGTTTTAATCACTGATATAAAAAATTTCCAGGTATACATTTTTTTGGTGATTTCACCAACTATATTTTCCTCTGACATTCTTTTCCTAATCAAAAAGAAAAGCTATACTGCCTGATCGTAAGCAAAAGTCCTTTAATATAGAATGGAAAAATTAAGCACACAAATGTCTCACTTTTTTCTTACATTCACAACATTTCTCTTTTCTTTACAGTTAGTAAATCCTGTAAATTTACTCTTTAAATCTTCGATCACTCTAAATCTTCGATCACTCTTTGAATCTTCTTTTTGTGATTTTATTTATTCTGTTTTTTTTTAACAGTTTGGTGTCCAGAACTGTTGATGGGGTTTAGTGGCGATTCTCTCAAACATATAGAAGAGATAAACTTTGTAGAGTATACAGAGACTTACCAGTGATATCTCTTTAAAATAAGGCAATCATTTTTCAAAGATGATAACTAGGATGAATGAATAAAATGAAATCAACAAAGCTCATGCAAAATTAAGCTGATAGATACTTATTGTGCATAACTGTTGCTATAAGATAGCATAATTAGACATACATTTTAAGCAATTCAATTCAGAGATATTATTGTATAATTTTTATGCAAGCAAAGAAACATTGGAGCCAAAAAGGGGGGAAAGGAAGAAAAAGGGTGGCACTCTGAGGATGCTTCAGCCAGAACTACAGACCTCATGTCTGCTCCCAGGGGCACTCTCCCCAGGCTGGAAGTTAGGATTAAATGTAAACTCAGCTTCTTTTCTGCATTTGGTTTAAATTATGGAAGTCCCCCAGCTCTAAAGCAAGATTTGTTCGTTGCTTTGAAGATATGAATACTGAATGTCAGAAGGAAAGAAAAACGAAAGATGACTACATTTTATCAGCTAGAAGAGGTCTTAGAGCAGCCAAATAACTAGCCGGGGAACTCATCACTTTCTTTTCACTTGTCTGACTCAGGGAATTTAGTTAAACTACCAAAGTACAAAAGTAGTATATCATCAGGATTAATATCCAGCAAGTATGCACGTGTATGACTTTGCTGGTGGGTAAAATTGTGTACTTATTTCCACACTGGTTAAAAGCAAGTACAGTTACTTCTGTAGGTGAGCATTGAAATGTACTGTACTTGTTAATTCCTCAAGGACCCTGAGCGGGCCCCTAAACCCAATATATCAGGTCCCCCATTTTCTTCCCTCATAATCTAGCAATCAAGGTATAAATCTTGGCATTAGAGGCATTTCTATATCAGTACCTCAGGTCCCCCTTCTTCCTCTCCCTTAATGCAGCAACCAAAATGATAAATCCTGGCATCAGAGGGGTCTGTAGACCCCTGTGCTGAAACTCTTCCAACTTGAAGGCTCCATGTCCCGGCCATGCCAGTTGATAGGTGTTTTGAATATAACCCCTGACAGAGTCCATGCTTAAATGTGTCTCTTTCTGATTCTAAATCCCTCTTTTGTTCCTACATTTTTTTCTAGTCTCCTCTAGTGATGAAATTCTTATAATACTACTTGTCTTATTGTGATAAATAAAGTTTATTTGTGGAAAAGGCATGACTTTTTAATGAAGTACACTTAATCATTATTTTAATCTTCCTCACTGAATCTGTAATCTCTCCCACTAGAAGGTAGATCTCAGATCAAGCAACATATGCTTTTGTTTTGCTTCAGTTAATGACATTTAAACTGTACCTAATAATATTTAAAGACTTGTAACTTATTTAACTGTCTTCCAAGAGAGAAAAAAAAAAAAAGATGAGTAATGTTGTTGCTATGTATCACATGATTGCAGCTTCTCATATTCAATGAATGCAGGAATTTTAAGAAATTATAATTATGTGGCAAATGGCTTTCCTGAATCCCATATTTTACTCTGATTTACTACCTTGTTTAAAATAGGAGCATCAATCTGCATTATAATTATCTCCCAAGTCAAACAGAAATGTATAAAAACAAGCAAGCTCTCCTTGCTTCCTATCTTATCATTGACCTCTGGCTTTCTGACAATGCATTTATCAGGAAACTAATAGTTCCAGATATATACAGTGAATGAATCTAGGTAAAGTGGCAACCAAGAGAAGGCCAAGACTTAAAAAATAAATGGGGTTGATACTTTGGCCCTCCCAGTTACAAATCACTGGGTAAGACAAAGATTCAACAGGAATGATATCAGTTACTTTTCCTAAACCCACTCTCATTTTTCAGAAAAATCAGAAATATGTCTACAATATGTACCATGAGGCATTTTATATATTTATTTCAGGGAGTCTGTGTCATTTTTGTGCCTGGGGAAGAAGAGGTCTTTGTTCCATCTTTAAATCCCTATGGTGAGATATATAAGCAAGATTAGAAGCAATGCCAGTTCTCCAGAGTGTTTCATTGTTTTGCTTTATTTTTGCTCTTGTGAAGGTTAATGGACTTGTAGCCTTGAGAAATGAGCTCCCTAACTCTAGAAAGATATGGCTATGACAGCTATGATGCCTGGTGTTTAAATTCCTCCTATCCTCTCTATCTCTGACATGGCTATAAAGGGGAAACATGAATGTGTCCCTTTTAATTTAGTTTGTGAGATTGAGTTTGTTGATTTTTCTCTTGATTACATTGTAAATGCCATGTGATGACCACGCGATAAGGCACCTTCTAAATTGTAGAGGATTATGTTGTAAATTCGGATGTTAGTTCCCAGCTCTTAATACGTTCACAAAGTATGTCAGTGAGATAAAAAGCATGGTCTCTACATAAAGATTATATCCATGAATCCATCACTCAAACACGTACAGAAAGAACTGCAGATTGCAGAACGAAAACCTGTAAAGTTATACCTTGGGGTAAATTGCTACTTCTTGTTTACTTCTTTGAATGAGTATATTTACCTTTCAGTTCTGGAAAAGTCATTCCACTAGTGGAATATTTGTCTGTTTCTTCTCAACCTGCATCATAGAATCTGCCCTTTCTCCACTATCCTATAGCATGTAACAATCTCAGACAAGAAGAGGGGACACTAAAGAGAATATACTGGCTTTCAAGTTTTGAGATCCACCTTACCCCCATTTTGTAAAAACTGATATCCAAGAAGCTTTTTCAATTTTTTAATCAAGTTATCAAACTTCTATGTAAGGCTCCCAAATGCAACTCCAGTTTCAACTTCATTCTCATGTTCTTTCTGTCATTCTATAATTCATGCCATATAGTGACAAAAAGAAATGCTGTCTTTGAGATAGAGGGGGACTTTCCTAGGAAAACCTGCCATAACCTATGCCACCTACAATAAACTTAGTCTTTGCTTCTCAGTCATTAATCACAGAGTTTTTCAAGGGTATTCTGCAACAGATCTTCTTTATTATCTCCACTCTTCCCCAAATTTAATCTTATCCCTCACTCCCTCATTCTACACAGATGATTTTCCCTCTGAGACACTGTGATTTATCGCAAGAAATATATATTTGGTCTTGGTCCCAATTTATGCCACAGAACTCCTAAAACTCAGGGAATTTCCTAAATGATAAGAGCAATAAAGGGTATTTTGTTATACATTAAAAACCCCTTTCAGTCATAGTTGAGTTTACCTTAATAAGGTGAAATTTGGAAGTTCACTTTGGAAAGCCCCTAAGGATGGTGGCTATTTGCCAGGGGAACTGACCATGTGATTAGAGAGTTGGAATTTTTAGCCACTCCACTCCTCAACTTTGCCTCTGAGGAGGGTGGAGAGTCTTGTTGTTGTTGATATTCAGTTGCTAGATCACGTCCAACTCTTTGGATTGTCACATTTTATGAATTGTAACATGTCGGGCTCCTCTATCCTCTACCATCTCCCGGAGTTTGTTCAAATTCATATCCATTGAGTCGGTGATACTACCTAACCATCTCAGCCTCTGCCTCCCTCTTCTCCTTTTGCCTTCAATCTTTCCCAGGAACGAGATCTTTTCCAATAAGTTGGCTCTTCTCATCAGGTGGCCAAAGTATTGGAGCTTCAGCTTCAGCAACAGTCCTTCCAATGAATATCCAGGGTTGATTTCCTTTAGGATTGACTGGTTTTATCTCTGTTACAGGCCAAGGGAGGGTCAGAGATAGAGTTTAGTCATCACTGGTCAATGAGGTAATCAATCATGCCTGTGTAATGAAGCCTCCTTAAAAACTCAAAGGACATGATTCAGAGAGTGTCTGGGTAGACATGTTATTAGGTAATGTGTCTGGAGAAAATTTTTAAATTCTCTGCCTTGTTCTCTGAATTTTGAAATTCAGTACCTTCCCCTGAAGTGTATATACTTTAAGCCAGGGTTCCCCAACCCCAGGGTCATGGACTGGTACTGGTCCGTAGCCTGTTAGGAGCCAGGCTGCACAGTAGGAGGTAAGCAAAGACAAGTGAGCTGAGCTTCATCTGTGTTTATGTGAAGCTCTGCGTTACTCTCATTACTGCCTGAGCTCAGGAAAACAAGCTCAGGGTTCCCACTGATTCTGCATTATGGTGAGATATATAATTATTTCATTACATATCACAAAGAAATAATCATAGAAATAAAGCGCACAATAAGCATAATCCACTTGGATCATCCAGTAACTATCCCACCCCACTCTGTCCATGGAAAAATTGTCTTCCAGGAAACTGGTCTCTGGTACCAAAAAGGTTGGGAATCAGTACCTTAAGCCAGATTTCCTAAAAATTAATATTTTACTACATTTGCTCTATCATACTCTCCCCTATCACCTTATGTGTAAGTAGATACTTATTTCTAAACCATTTGAGGGTACATTGCAGATATCATGCCCCTTTACTCCTAAATACTTCACTGTGAACTTCCTAAAGTATAACCTCAATAAATTTGTCAAAATCAGGACATTCACATCCATCCATATCATGATCTTATCTTCAGATATTAATCAATTTTTGTCAGTTCTTCCATGATGTCCCTTTGGCAAAAATAAACTGATGTTTTGTTTACCTTCAGTTTCTATCTATAACATAGTTCTTATCTATCAGATCAGATCAGATCGCTTAGTCGCTCAGTCGTGTCCGACTCTTTGCGACCCCATGAACTGCAGCACGCCAGGCCTCCCTGTCCATCACCAATTCCCGGAGGTCACTCAGACTCACATCCATCGAGTCAGTGATGCCATCCAGCCATCTCATCCTCTGTCATCCCCTTCTCCTCCTGCCCCCAATCCCTCCCAGCATCAGAGTCTTCTCCAATGAGTCAACTCTTCGCATGAGGTGGCCAAAATACTGGAGTTTCAGCTTTAGCATCATTCCTTCCAAAGAAATCCTAGGGCTGATCTCCTTCAGAATGGACTGGTGGAATCTCCTTGCAGTCCAAGGGACTCTCAAGAGTCATCTCCAACACCACACTTCAAAAGCATCAATTCTTCAGTGCTCAGCCTTCTTCACAGTCCAGCTCTCACATCCATACATGACCACAGGAAAGACCATAGCCTTGACTAGGCGAACCTTTGTTGGCAAAGTAATGTCTCTGCTTTTGAATATGCTATCTAGGTTGGTCATAACTTTCCTTCCAAGGAGTAAGCGTCTCTTAATTTCATGGCTGCAGTCACCATCTGCAGTGATTTTGGAGCCCAGAAAAAGAAAGTCTGACACTGTTTCCACTGTTTCTCCATCTACTTCCCATGTAGTGATGGGACCAGATGCCATGATCTTCGTTTTCTGAATGTTGAGCTTCAAGCCAACCTTTTCACTCTCCACTTTCACTTTCATCAAGAGGCTCTTTAGCCCCTCTTCACTTTCTGCCATAAGGGTGGTGTCATCTGCATATCTGAGGTTATTGATATTTCTCTCGGCAATCTTGATTCCACCTTGTGTTTCTTCCAGTCCAGCATTTCTCATGATGTACTCTGCATATAAGTTAAATAAACATGGTGACAATATACAGCCTTGACGTACTCCTTTTCCTATTTGGAACTAGTCTGTTGTTCCATGACCAGTTCTAACTGTTGCTTCCTGATCTGCATACAGATTTCCCAAGAGGCAGATCAGGTGGTCTGGTATTCCCATCTCTTTCAGAATTTTCCACAGTTTATTCTGATCTACACAGTCAAAGGCTTTGGCATAGTCAATAAAGCAGAAATAGATGTTTTTCTGGAACTCTCTTGCTTTTTCCATGATCCAGCGGATGTTGGCAATTTGATCTCTGGTTCCTCTGCCTTTTCTAAATCCAGCTTGAACATCAGGAAGTTCACGGTTCACATATTGCTGAAGCCTGGCTTGGAGAATTTTGAGCATTACTTTACTAGCGTGTGAGATGAGTGCAATTGTGCGGTAGTTTGAGCATTCTTATCTATAGTATTGAATAAATTAGCCATTTTCTGTAAATTAAGCCAGATACAAAAATAAGAAGGGAAAAGGAATCAATAGTTATTGTAAGACTTTTTCAGGTGCTTGATATCTCTCTAGGAGTTTCATTGTTGCCACCCCAGTGAAAAATGACTGGTAAACAATATTATTAAAAAACAGAAGGCTTGACTTAATTTTATTTAGATTTCCTGTTGAAGGACCATTACTTTATGCAAAGAAGGGTAGCATCTAAGAAACTTCCTGATATAAGGAAAACATTCTTAGCCTTGGCTCTAACCAGAATAGCCTCTGCTGCTACTGCTAAGTCGCTTCAGTCGTGTCCGACTCTGTGCGACCCCATAGACGGAAGCTCACCAGGCTCCCCCGTCCCTGGGATTCTCCAGGCAAGAACACTGGAGTGGGTTGCCATTTCCTTCTCCAATGCATGAAAGTGAAAAGTGAAGGTGAAGTCGCTCTTAGCGACCCCATGGACTGGAGCCTACCAGGATCCTCCGTCCATGGGATTTTCCAGGCAAAAGTACTGGGGTGAGCCTCTATCATCCACTTAATGTGCCTAGTCGCTCAGTTCAGTTCAGTCACTCAGTTGTGTCTGAATCTTTGCAACCCCATGGACTGCAGCACTCCAGGCCTTCCCGGCCATCACCAACTCCTGCAGCTTACTCAAACTCATGTCCATCAAGTCGGTGATACCATCCAACTATCTTATCCTCTGTCATCCACTTTACCTCCTGCCTTCAGTCTTTCCCAGAATCAGGGTCTTTTTGAATGGGTCAGTTCTTCGCATCAGGTGGCCAAAATATTGGAGTTTCAAGCTTCAACATCAGTTCTTCCAATGAACAGTCAGGGCTGATTGCCTTTAAAACGGACTGGTTTGACCTCCTTGCAGTCCAAGGGACTCTCAAGAGACTTCAACACCACACTTCAAAAGCATCAATTCTTTGGCGCTCAGCTTTCTTTATAGTCCAAACTCTCACATCCATACATGGCTACTAGAAAAACCATAGCTTTGACTGGATGGATATTTGCTGGCAAAGTAACGTCTCTGCTTTTTAATATGCTATCTAGGTTGGTCATAACTTTGCTTCCAAAGAGTAAGCGTCTTCTAATTTCATGGCTGCAGTCACCATCTGTAGTGATTTTGGAGCCCCAAAATATAAAGCCTGTCAGTGTTTCCACTGTTTCCCCATCTATTTGCCATGAAATGATGGGACCAGATGCCATGATCTTAGTTTTCTGAATGTTGAGTTTTAAGCCAATTTTTTCACTCTCTTCTTTCACTTTCATCAAAAAGCTCTTTAGTTCTTTGCTTTCTGCCATAAGTGTCATGTCATCTGCATATCTGAGATTTGTCTGTCAAGTCCAACTCTTTGCAATGCCAGGGCCTGTAGCTTGTCAAACTCCTCTGTCCATGGGGATTTTCTAGACAAGAATACTAGAATGGAATTCCATTTCCTTCTCTAGGGGATCTTGCCAAACTAGGGATCAAACCTAGGTCTCCTGCATTGCAGGCAGATTCTTTACTATCTGAGCCACCAGGGAAGCCCACTTAATTTAATGATCAAAGGCAAATGTCTTTTTTTTTTTTTTTTTTTTTCAGTTAAAAATCACTATCCATCATATAAAGGGATTGAACTGGAAATCCACTCATAAATTTTTTGTTTTATTTACTTTTTGTGATTCTAGTACTATAGTTTAGAACTTTGTTACTGGTGCAATTTAAGTCAGCCAATACATTTTTTGACCTTTAAGCACACATATCAGCTTACTTCCTCTCAAGGTCTTTAAAGCTTACTAGCTTATATGTTTGTTACCTGCTATTTCACAGGACAAGGTAACAGCATCTATGAATAGGAGAAATAGTTTACTATATCTTGAATAAATAATGCACATTTCAGGAATGAGCACTTTGGCTACATTTAGAAGCTAGTCAAATTTTTATTTGTTGATAAAGCAGATATTTTAAAATCTTATTTATTCTGGAGTTTATTTCCTCTGTCCACATAGTTGTTCCTTTGGGATTTAGAAGAAGCATTTATAGATATGACAGAGGAATATCTCGTGTCAAAGACAGCCAAGCAGGCTTTAGAAGTGCTGAAAAAGCAAACATTTCAAAATAAAAGTGTAAAAAGTTTACAGCTTGGATCTGCTATTAAAGTATGGACACATATTGATATAGCCTCTATAGAAATGTATGTGGCCATGTAGTTATGTACCCTGGAAGGTGACATCAGATCATCTACATGCCTTCTGTCTGAGCATGAAGGAAGGTGTTTTATAGCATCAGTATAGTAAATTAGAAAGTCAAAATATACTTAAAATCAGCTACAAAATAGAGAAAATAAGATCCCAGTAATGAACTCTGATGAATCCTCCTCGTTGTTTCATGTGTGTGATTAATAAACCCTAAGAATTGAAGCCTTACCTTTTATTTCTCACAACAAACAAGTGAGGTCTGAATCAAGACCAGAGATAACAAGTGAATATATACATTGTCATTTCCATTGTGCTTTTTGCTTGTGTGGTAACTTAGCTTCTCTTTCTGATTTGAAATCAAGGCAGAGACCTGTGCATCTGGGAATATCATTCTGCAGTGATGTGTCCTAGTGTGCCTGAAGCCTTCCACATCATTTAACACATTAATGATGCCTTTCAGCCATCACACCCTGGTACAGAGGCATATTACGTTATCTGCAGCATGAACAATAAGCTGAACAAAAGCACAGCCATATATTGTCCTGACAGTTATTCAGAACCTTTTTGTGAGCTTAAAGTCACAACTGTATGGAAAACGAGCAAATGGAGACAGTTTGGGGGCTTCCAGGATCTATATTGAAATCTCATCCCATTTTCATTTCTAATTACAGTGAATGAAGCAGACTTGTGTCTAGAGAATTATGGTTACTCTTTTCCTGCTGACTTCTAAAAAGTGCTCATAAGAACAGAAATAACAACAACCAGCTAGAGGAGAAAACATGGTATTATCTAAAGTACTTAGCGTTAACAAAGTATGATACGAGAACTATACACGATATCTTGAAATAACCTATAATAGAAAAAGAATGTGAGAAAGGATGCATACACACAGAGACATATATATATATATATATATAATATATATAATATCCCTCCCTGTCCATCACCAGCTCACAGAGTTTGCTCAAATTCATGTCCTTTGACTCGGTGATGCCATCCAACCATCTCATTCTCTATCATCCCCTTCTCCTCCTGCCTTCAGTCTTTCCCAGAAACAGGGTATTTTCCAGTGAGTCAGTTCTTCACATCAGGTGGCCAAAGTATTGGAGTTTCAGCTTCAACATCAGTCCTTCCAGTGATGGACTGGTTGGATCTCCTTGCAGTCCAAGGGACTCAAGGGTCTTCTCCAACACCAGAGTTCAAAAGCATCAATTCTTTGGTGCTCAGGTTTCTTTATAGTCCAACTCTCATACCCATACATGACTACTGGAAAAACCATAGTTTGACTAGATGAATTTTGTTGGAAAAGTAACATCTCTGCTTTTTAGTATGCTGTCTAGGTTGGTCATATCTTTTCTTCCAAGGAGCAAGAGTCTTTTAATTTCATTGCTTCAGTCACCTTCTGTAGTGATTTTGGAACCGCCAAATATAAAGTCTGCCACTGTTTCCACTGTTTCCCCATCTATTTGCCATGAAGTGATGGGAACAAATGCCATGATCTTAGTTCTCTGAATGTTGAGTTTTAAGCCAGCTTTTCACTCTCCTCTTTCACTTTCATCAAGAGGCTCTTTAGTTCTTCACTTTCTGCCATAAGGGTGGTGTCATCTGCATATCTGAGTTTATTGATACTTCTCCCAGGAATCTTGATTCCAGCTTGTGCTTCATCCAGCCCAGTGTTTCTCATGATGTACTCTGCATAAAAATTAAATAAGCAGGGTGACAATTTACTGCCTTGACATATTCCTTTCCCGATTTGGAACCAGTCTGTTGTTTCATGTCCAGTTCTAACTGTTGCTTCTTGACCTGCATACAGATTTCTCAGGAGGCAGATCAGGTGGTCTGCTATTCCCATCTCTTTAAGAATTTTCCACAGATTGTTGTGATCTACACAATCAAAGGCTTTGGCATAGTCAGTGAACCAGAAATAGATGTTTTTCTGGAACTCTCTTGGTTTTTCAATGATCCAGGATGTTGGCAATTTGATATCTGGTTCTTCTGCCTTTTCTAAATCCAGCCTGAACCCTTGGAAGTTCATCGTTCACATACTGTTGAAGCCTGGCTTGGACAATTTTGAGCATTAATTTGCTAGCATGTGAGATGAGCGCAATTGTGTGGTAGTTTCAACATTCTTTTGCATTTCCTTTCTTTGGGATTGGAATGAAAACTGACCTTTTCCAGTCTTGTGGCCACTGCTGAGTTTTCCAAATTTGCTGGCATATGAAGTGCAGCACTTTCACAGCTTCATCTTTTAGTATTTGAAATAGCTCAACTGGTATTGCATCACTTTCTCTAGCTTTGCTCATAGTGATGGTTCCTCAGGCCCATCTGATTTTGCATTCCAGGATGTCTGGCTCTTGATGAGTGATCACACCATTGTGCTTATCTGGGCCATGAAGATCTCTCTGTATAGTTCTTCTATGCACTCTTACCACTTCTTAATATCTTCTGCTTGTTTTAGGTTCATACCATTTCTGTCCTTTATCAAGCCCATCTTTGCATGAAATGTTCCCTTGGTATCTCTAATTTTCTTGAAGAGATCTCTAGTGTTTCCCGTTCTATTGTTTTCCTCTCTTTCTTTGCACTGATCACTGAGGAAGGCTTTCTTATTTCTCCTTGCTATTCTTTGGAACTATGCATTCAAATGGTATATCTTTCCTTTTCTCCTTTGCCTTTAGCTTCTCTTCTTTTCTCAGCTATTTGTAAGGCCTTCTCAGACAACCATTTCACCTTTTTGCAGTATATATACATGTGTGTGTATATATATATACACATATAAAAAACTGAATCACTTTGTTGTACACATGAGCAATTACAAGTCAACTATACTTCAGTTAAAAAATAAAAATTGAGGACTTACCTGATGGCTCAGTGGTAAAGAATCTGCCTACTGATGCAGGAGATGCAAGTTCAGTCTCTGGGTTGGGAAAATCCCCCGGAGAATGAAATGGCAACCTATTCCAGTATGCTTGCCTGGAGAATCCCTTTGATAGAGGAGCCTGGTGGGTTGGAGTTCATGGAGTTGCAAAAGTTTGGATATGACTTAGCAACAAAATACACACACACACGTAAATAAATAAATTGATTCAAATCATTTTTAAAAATTGCAAAAGAAGAAATAACCATTTAATGCTAACTTTGTATTTACTGACTCTTTCCCAGAGCAAAAAATAATAATAATAATAATAATACGTATTCTATAGAAATCTTTCTATTGTTGTTGCTCCCCCCAAACAAGAATTTCTAGTATCAAAACACATTGAAAATAATAATTTATCTTTAAATATATTCTACCCATCTAGAGTTAAGCTAAATATAGAAGATCCTTTGGGAATAATTGCAATATGTGCAAATAATTGAGAAATTGAATAAATGCAAATACTTAGAAGAAAAAGATATTCTGATGTTCAAAGCAAAAATCCTACTACCACTAGTCAAACTCTTTCTTTATAAACTCTTAATTATATTTCAGTATCTTCAAAAACCATCTTCCTGTTAATAACTATAATGTAGCCCAGCATTCTCACTTTATAATCCTATCCATATAGCACCATTGTCCAAATTGGAAAAAAATCACCCCTTCCTCAGGGGACTATATCACCATAAAATTGCTGTGATAAGTATTCAATTAAAAGAATTATTATGTATGGCATTCCCTTGTACTGGGGCCCTGAAGCTCTATAATAGTCACACTAAACCAAACAATGCTGAGGCCAAAAAATGGGAAACTCATATTTTCTACCTCATTTCACCAGTAATAATTACTGATCTAAATCCTCTTGATATGATTAACACTGCTTTATAGTCTATTACATAATTATCTAATTTGATCCTGATAACAATATTATGACCATAAGTGGTTAAATGTCTTGCCCACAGTTCTACATCTCCAAAGTTCCTTAAGTGTTAGGATTTTTTTTCCCCCTAGGGCTTTGCATAATTAAGACTGAAAAAAATAAATCTGTAAAGATGGTTACCATAATATTGTAATTTATGACTACCTGGAACATAGATAGTTTGATTGTTTTCCTTTGAAATCAAAATTTCATGTAATTTGAACAATCTTGATAAGAAATTAAATCTGAATCCTTATTGGAAAGCTATTTATCCAAATCTTTCTTGCCAAAACCAAATAATAAAAACTCTTCTAAAGTAGCTTTGAAAGATTACATTTACTACCAGTCAATGTTAATTTAGAATCATTTATCTTGACAGTTTGTTATCAAGAAGTAACTTCAAACTAGTTTTCATTTTCATTCCAGTAGTAAAAAAAATAATTATAACAGACCTTCGGAGAGAAAATCTGTGTCTTGTCACAGTTTTGTCCAAGAAATAGCTTTAAAGTGGAGCTCTATGTCAGGGCAGGAAGAGTTCTAGAACGTATATCAACAGAGGTGAATCCTCCTCTCTGCTCCCACTCTCGTTTGGGCCACTGAGTAGGTCACTTTTATCAGTGCTATTGTTTTTCTCTTTCCTGAAACTCAACAGTTGGACTGGATAACTTCTAAGTTTCTTTACAGTTGTATATTCTAGGGAACTAAATTGATGCAAAATATATCATGTTATTATGGGGAAAGTGTTCAGTTCTTGCTTACAGTTGAAACAAATATGATTTCAAAAAAATGCAGTATTAAAATACTTTAAAAAAGCAGAGTGTTGCAGGACAGTTTCAAAACTCCAGTTGTAAATCCAGGTGTTGCCACTTTATAGTGAGGTGAGTACATTTTTTTAATTCTTAAATTTGGTTTGTGCCTTCACTCCTAATTTTGCTTTAAAATGAATTTAAGGCAGGGACTAGACTAATGTGAAGTCTTTACATCCTTTTTGACATGGATATACTAATACACATATGGATTGTTGTGAGGACTAAATAAAATGAGAGGGAGTGTCATAGTTGACACCTGAAATACATTGCTTAATATAAAATCAACTCCCAGAAAAGGACTAAGGTTTAAAATATAACAAACCTCTTTCTCAATTTGAATTAATATAGTAGAAGAATTGGTTTAAAGTCCTTATTTCTGAAAAGTTTAAAAATGAATGTCATCGATCTTATTTGAGATATGTTTATATTCTAAGCTATTTTCATAAATTCTTATTATTGCAGATAGAAGACAGATATTTATTAAAGTCCCAATATAAAACAGCCAGATAAAGAACTAGGTTTTGCAACAACTTATCATTTTGTTTGTGTATGTGTGCTTTTGTGTTTATATGTTTATGTGTGTATACATATCTCAAGAAGAATGTAAAGTTCTAGAAAGAGTAAGTTCTGAAAAGTGTATGAGATCTAACAGATCTGAGAGAAAAAGTCATTTTTTTTCCCTAAATCATTTGAACTTAGATAGTTTTATTCTTAACTATGTTATTTATTAAATAAGGATTATGTCTGCATGGAGATGAACTAAAGACAAGAATAATTTCCCACATAAGCACTTACAGGGTTTGGTACTTATAAGTGATCAACACTCGGTAGTAATATCAATTCATGGACTTTTGGAACATTTAGCAACAAATGTACTTTTATAGATCAAAATAAGTTTTAGCTAACTCCTGGTTTTCTTTGGCAGTTCATAATACATTTAATTACTGAATTGCCTTTTTTCAGTTCCCTAAGGATTGACTGAGCACTCGTTATGAGGCAGGAACTGTGCTGAATGCACTGTAGATAAAATGATGATTAAGATGTGGCTAGTATCTTCAAGGAGCTCTCAGTTTAGTAGGAGATCTTAAAGATTTTAAGAAACCAGCATGAAATTGATTAGTTTGGCCAAGAAAAGGGAGGCAAGGCCAACTGCCAAGAGACTTCAGTAAGCATCAGCAGCTCAGTGAAACCACCCAAGGACACATTTATTTTGAATTCACACATAATACCAAATTACCTGTAATAGCTTCATCTTTTTTATTACTAGAAGATACATTTTTAAAACTCTATGATTGTTTGTTTTTTGTTATGTGATGCCCCTCTCCCAAGAAAAACAGTACCCTATACCAAAGATTCCTACTCAAAGAAGAAAAAGAAATAAAATACTTTAAATTATATTCAAAGTAAATTACAGTTGTATATGTAGTTTAATTGTATCTCATTTGAATATGCCTGGTTTGCATAAGGGCTTTCCTGGTGGCTCAGATGATATAGAATCCCCCTATAGTGCAGACCTGGGTTTGATCCCTGAGCAACTGAACAAAGCACAGCACACAGCGAAAGTTTAAAGTTACTACTCACTCTCTATTAAAAAGTTAAAAACATTATTGAAATGAGTTTCAAAAACAGAATCTACTAAAGGAATTACATATAAAGAAACAACCCACCATTTTTCATCCAGGTCAATCTTCTTATACACTGCTGGAAGATAAAGAGTCTGTCTTCTTGGAACGTACTTAAGAAAATTCAAAAATTGATATGCATTTCACAGGTAATGCTGGTATTTAAATAACTATTTGCTGTTGGTTTTAGTATACTGAATAAGATCTTAAGCATTATATATATATATTTTAACAACAAACATTTTTCTGCTGTCAGTAGTTATTTCTCATTTAAATGAACTGAGGGCACTTCCCAGGTGGTGCAGATGGTAAAAGAACCCACTTGCCAATGCAGGAGACATGAGCCATGCAGGCTCGATCCCTGAGTCTGGAAGATCCCCTGGAGAAGGGCATGACAGCCCACTCCAGTATTCTTCCTGCAGAATCCCATGGACAGAGGAGCCTGGTGGGCTACAGTCCATAGGGTCACAAAGGGTCAGACATGACTGAAACAACTCAGCACATGTGGTGGGCATTAGATGTTTTGTATTTATTTGTGCATACCTTTGGGTTGCTATAATAGCCTCAGGAACTAGTGAATAGGCACAAAATTATGTTTATTATTTAAAGTAGCAACCAAATGTTGAGAACCAGGTTCTTGCCAAATACTGTATTGTATATTTTATGGGCAACACTTAAGCTTTAAAGCAACCCTGTAATTTGAGCATTATTACCTTTATTTATAGAAGAATAAAGTGTTTATAAGAATTTAGTTAACTGTTCTCATTTATCTAACTTAAGTGGCTAAAGAGAATTTGAACCCAGATCTTTTCAATACTACAGAATTTTCAAATTTTCAGTAAATAACTGCATGCTCCCAGGAATTTTGCTTCAACCACATACTACTTAAACTGTCAAAATTTAGCAATATACTCATTTGAATGAAGCCTCATTTTTTATTTTACCTAGAATATATTTGAAAAGAGAACTTTACTTCTGTATATAGAAAGATAATATCATTTACTTAGTATTTGTACATATAGCACCCAAGATTCTTTTTCAAACCACCAAGGGGAAATTTGAAACACTTTGAGTAATACACTGCTGCCCATCAGCGCTATATGCCTGGCAATGGTGAATATGAAGTCAGTAAGTCAAAGGTCTCCCATTTCAGGTAATGATAACTCTATCCTTCCACATTATCAGATTAAAGCTGTTGAAGTTATCTTTGACTCCTCTCAGTCACACCTTACAACTGATCCATCAGCATAGTCTATAAATATGCCTTCACATTATGACGAGAACCGGACCACGTTTTACCATATCCATTGCCACAACGCTGGTTCCTTCATATCCTGCCTGTGTACATGCATGCTAAATCGCTTCAGTGGTGTCTGACTCCTTGCTATGCTGCAGATTGTAGCCCTCCAGGCTCCTCTGTTCATAGGATTCTCCAGGCAAGAATACTAGAGTGGGTTGCTGTGCCCTCCTTCAGGGGATCTTCCTGACCCAGGGATCGAACCCTTGTCTCTTATGTCTCCTGTGTTGGCAGGTGGGTTCTTTAACCACTAACACCACCTGGGAAGCCCATCATATCCTGCCTAGATTATATAAAATAACTCCTAACTGGATCTCCGCCTTCCAACCACGACTTCTCTACAAAAACTAGTCTATAATAACTATATGGGGGTTTCCCAAAGACTCAGCAGGTAAAGAATCTACCTACAATGCAAGAGACACAGGAGTCATGGGATCAATCCCTGGGTTGGGGTGATCCCTTGGGATAGGAAATGGCAACCCACTCCAATATTCTTACCTAGAAAACCCCGTGGACAGAGGAGCCTGGCAGACTACAATCCAAAGAGTTGCAAAGAGTTGGACATGACTGAGCATAAGCATGGACGAACTATACTAATATTCATTATTATCAATTATTTTATTAAATAAATCAGTTTTATGTATTTTTTCTAAAATCTTTTATAACTGGTTATATTTCCTAGTTATTTCAAATGTGTATCCCCTTCCCATGCTTCTTTTTAAAGGAAATGGGTATAATATTTTATTTGACATTGGAAAAATGAAAGAAATAGCTTCTAATATGACCAGATAAGTTTATTTCTTTTTTAAAAAGGCTCTAGCAGGAATTGCTGCTCATATAGTGTGTTCTTAAGTGCTGATTCATTATTTTGATAACTTAATGTCAATAGTTTGACATTTCTTTCCTCACTTAAATCTCATATATAAAATATTCACTTACAGCATCTTACCGAGAGTGCATGTATGGTTTCAAACCCAAAATAATATACTAAAACAATAGAAAAGGTGCCTTTAGTGTTACCTATGGCACAACCACAGTGTTCCTTTTGGAATAAAGACTTAAGAGTTCCTGACCTGTACTTTTTGTTAATCTCCATTTTTAAAAGTCTGTTGTATATAGCCTAAGATATAAGCTTGAAAGTTGATATGAGTGGTGCTTTGTGACAGCACCACAGATGTTCAGTACATGATATATTTATTTTTTACCCCAGTGGCCCTTATAAAAAGGACTAGAAGATCGGCTTATAACAAGTCAGCTAATGACATGATATAGAGAGCCCCCTGGTTCAGTGGCTGTTATTACAGCTGTGTCCCATTACATATTAGATACCTAGAACATGGTTGCATTCCGAATGGCATTTATCTTTTGAGTTTCAAACATTCCTGCCATAAATAAGGATTTTATGCTTTTCAAAAATGTTTCACAGTTTAGTCTAGGGGATACTGAAAGTTTATTTTATTTAATGAAATTCCCTCTTTAAGTGTTCCTGAAGCTAAGATGAGCATTTTTTGTTGTTGTTTTTGTTTTCTTTTGAGCACTCACCTCTGCAGACCTGTGTCATTCTCCTCTCTGCCCATTCTCTGCTATTCCCTTCTCCTGGAGAGGTGATAATAACTCGACTTTCACAAAACTAAAGGTGTGGAGACCATGTGAGAGTTGGCCTTTGATCATGGTTTAATAATTCTCTTTGTTACTCCTTCCACCAAGGGGTATCTGAATCTATCATAGAATGATGACCTATCTCGGTGCTACAAGGAAAGCAAGATTTTTATATGTGTTTTGTTCCCAAAGCAAACACTATGTTTTAAATATATTCTAAGCAAAAGTGTGAAGAGTGAGAACTCCCTCCTTCCCCAAGATCCTGATTATAATATGAAAAACAAAAGACTCCTGCATTTAAAGCATAGTAGTATAAAACCTTGAGAATAACTATGTGAGATGACCCCACTCCAGAAATAATAGCCACAATTATTCCTTTCAAAAATAATTATAATGATCCATCTCATCTTTTTGAAGTGGAACTAGCTGCTATTAATCAAGTGTATGTTCCTTTCTTTTGAGATGTACATTCTCCTGTCTTGAGGAATGAACCATGTAGAGAAGGAAGTTCATTATGTGTGTCCTTGATTTAGGGAGGAACTCGGTCATTTTCCTTTTGTTCTCCAAATAATTGTTGGGATGGTGGGAGATTAGCCTGGGAAGCTATGGCTGGTGTAACAACTGCTGCCTAGGAGCAAGCTCTGCTCCACCTCGATGGAAAGAAAGCAGCTGCCTTTCTGCTGCAGTTGGTACCCGGCAGCTGCTTTTATTGTCTATATTTCTTTACAGGGCCTCTCATCCTAGCTGTAGTCACCTGCACACAGCCTACAGTTTGTTTTTTTTTTTTTTAAATCACAAAGGCTACAACCAGAGAACTTTATATGACCTCTGTAATGAGCAATGCAGAAAGTATAGTGGAAAGAAAGACATTTTCTTGGAACACTGAATAAGGAGTGAGCATGTGTATATGTGTGTGGGGTGGGGAGGTACTGGGAAGTGGGGCAAGGGGAAAGTGCTTGATATGTGTGATTGAGTGTTTGTAAAAGGCAGCAGATTGACAGATGGCAGGGTGTGTGCAACATGGCAGGGAAGACTCATCAGCCTTTGCCTTGCAAAGAATTGCCACTAGAGTATGAAACAAAAATATGCCAGATGAATGAGAGTTTACCTTTATTCACAGTTTAAAGAAAATGTTCTCATTCACTGGGATTATATTTATCAACACACATGAAAATTTTAGTCTGGTGTCATTTCAACTTCCATTTTCCTCCTCTAGTTTAGTGAGAGGATTTCTACAAGTCTGAACTGTCAGGAGATTTGTAAGATAGTTGGCTGTGACACCAAATAAAACAGTTCTATCACTTTATCCTAAACAAAACTGTGTAACTTTGCTTTTGACATAGTTTTTGATCATAGAACTATTTTTGGAAAGGGTTTACTGAATTATATTAGACCCTGTATTAGTCAAGTTGACCAAAGAAACAGAACCAACAGGAGGTGTATCTGTCTGTATATCTATGTATTGAACTAATTAGCTACCCATAAGAGAAAGGAAGAGTGATCTGTTTTAAAGGATTGAATAACATGGACGTGGAGCTACCAGTCCATAATGTACAGATGTGTACTCTGGGAGGTTGGAAACTCCGGACAAGTTGATGTTGCAGCTGCGTCTGAAGGCAGAATTCCCTCTCTTGAGAGAAAAACCTCAGTCTTTTTAAGGTCTTCAAGTGATCAAATGAGATGTAGCTACATTACGGAATACTATTTGCTTTCCTTAAAACCACTAATTTAAATGTTAATCTCATTTGAAAAACACCTTCAGAGTGACTTCGACACTAGCTACATTGGCATAAAATTAACCATCATAGTACTCATGGCAGTGGGGTATGTGTGTCTGTGTGTGATGGTATTATTTCTTTTGAATAATATCTAGACCATACCTTTAAGGAGAATGCCAGGATAATTTGTTACACAGACAATAATAATCTTTGCATTTCGCATCCCCCTCATATTGAAATTCTCTGTTGTTGAATTTTGATTCTACTTTGGGTGATTCCTTCTTAGGTTTTTCTTGAAGTACAACATCTAGTGCATCAGAAAATGTTTCCTCCCCTAATTCTACCCCAAATATGTCGAGTTTCAAAACTCCCTTTGGATGACCACTCATCGATAGCAGTGCAGCTTCTAGAAAAATCACATTGTACTGTTTTTATTGGTAAATATTTTCACGTCTACATTTTACTTTTGGTGATCACTTTCTCATGTGCTTATCTTGGATGGAATTTCCAAACAGTGTCTCTCCTTATGAGACACACATCTTCCCCTCGTCATCCTTTGAGGGACATCTCTATGTCCAGGACAGTGCTGTGACTGCCACCAGCACCACTCAGACAGCTTGTTCATCATCTTTGGGCAGCAACATCAATGAAAACCCTTAGCTTAATGATTATTAAACATGAAATTATTGAAAAAATCACTCAGAAGTTTTTCAACACACCAGTATGTACCCATTTCAAGCCAAACCTACAGGTTCAAAGCCTCTGATATGAAGGGTGGGATTGCTTAGCCTGCTAAAGCTGAATCTGGTCCCCAGGCATTTGCAAGTTCTTGGAAATAAACTTTTCCCAACTGCAAGGCCGCAAACGAGCAACAAATCTACAGCTCTCTCAACATTTGTTGTCTCAGCTTATCAGCTCAGTTTGAGCTTAGATGAAGCGCTTGGCCCAAAATCAAGCACGTTGAATATGTCAAAATGTTATCTTGTTCTCAAAAGACAGCACTTATTTTTCTAGACTTTATGAAAATGTACTAGATTGCCATTATTTTGTCAGTATTTCTTGAATCCATTTAATTCTGAAGAATTTTAACATCCATTTGTATTTAATTTTCCCCAAATCTGTTGTAGAGTAGGGCTAAGTTAATCAGTGTAACATATAGATCCTACCCTCAAACATGCATTAATTAGCGTTGAGCTACTGTTTTCTACTGCATTGCAGTCTTTGCTGCTTTTAAAGAAACATTCTTTAAATTCACTTCATAAAGTTACTATTCTTTCATAACAATTAAATATTTTATCTATTCAATTCAATCTCAGAAATATATATTGAGTATTACAATGTAACTAACATTGTACTACGTATTAGGGGGATATAATGATAATTAACACATGCTTGCAGTCTTCAGGAAAAGTATAAGTACTTCATCAATTAATCAAATAAATATAACTTGTTCAATCAAAATGTATCAGGATTAAAAAGGAAGGATTATTTCTCTTTGGGACTTAAGGAAGATTTTATTGAAGCAGTAGGGCTTGAGATGGATCCATTCAGTTCAGTTCAGTCATTCAGTCGTGTCCGACTCTTTGTGACCCCATGGACTGCAGCACGCCAAGCTTCCCTGTCCATCACCAACTCCTGGAGCTTGCTCAAACTCCAGGAGCAAGCTGGATAATGAAAGATAAATAAGAATTTGATAGGTACAAAAAGGAGCAAAAGCTTTAGGGACTGGGAAAAGAAGCAGAGAGGTTGGACAGGTAATTGTCTCTCCTGGCAAGTTCAGCTTAAGTGCAGGAGAGAAGGTTGAGTGAGGGATGGAAAAGTGATGTGCGGTCTGTACTATTCTAGGGATATTCAGTTTGACTGAAATAGACACACACTCACCTGCACTTCCAAACATATTTGGTCAAAAATACAGAAGTTAACTGAAGTATCAGTATCAACATAAATGAACTTGTGTGCGTGTTGTCACTTCAGTCGTGTCTGACTCTTTTCAACCCTATGAACTATAACCCGCCAATTCCTCTGTCCATGGGATTTCCCAGGCAAGATTACTTGAGCGAGTTGCCGTTTCCTTCTCTAGGGAATCTTCCCAACCCAGGGATAGAATCCACGTCTCTATGTCTCCAGCATTTGCAGGCATGTTCTTTACCACTAGAGCCACCCGGGAAGCCGTTAGATGAAGTACTAACAGCAACATGGAGGAACCCAGAGATTATTCTATTGATATTAAATGAAGAAAACGGACACAGACAAACCCCATATGATGTCACTTATATGTGAGATCTCAGAAAAAAAAGATAAAAATTAACAAAACAGAATTAGACCCGCAGACATAGAAAATACGCTTTAATAGTTACCAAAGGAGAAAGGGGAGGGAGAGAGATAAATTAGGAGGATAGGATTAACATACACACACTATTATACATGAAACTGAAAATCAATTAGGACCTATTATGTAGCACAAGGCATTGTACTCAATATTTTGCAATAAACAAAAAATAATCTGAAAAGAATATATATGTATATGGGGCTTCCCTGGTGGCTCAGATGATTAAGAATTTGCCTGCAAAGCAAGAGACCCGGGTTTGATCCCTAGGTCAGGAAGATCATCTGGAGAAGGGAATGGCTACCCACTCCTGTATTCTTGCCTGGAGAATTCTATGGACAAAGGCACCTAAGGGGCTATAGACCTTGGGGTCACAAAGAATAAGCTGTCTCTGCTCTTGTGTCTATAACTCCTTTACTTCATTTCTTTTTTGTTTAAGTGGATTATAGTTGACTTTCTATTTCATATTAGTTTCAGATATACAGCACAATGATTCAGTTATATATATATGTAAAACTTTATATATATATATAAAACTATGTGTATAAAATATGTATATAACATATATAGATACATATACATACCTATTGGATAAAGAAATGGCAGCCCACTCCAATATTCCTGCCTAGAAAATCCCACAGACAGAGGAGCCTGGGGACTACAGTCCATGAAGCTGTAAAAAGTCAGACAGGACTGAGTACACACACACAAACACACACACACACACATACATACATTTACATATAAACTTTATATATATATATATATTTATATATAAAAACCTGAATCATTGTACTGTATATCTGCAACTAATATGAAATTGTAAATCAACTGTATTCCAATTTACAAAAAATGAACTAAGTGAAGTAAAAGAGCTATAGACACAAGAGCACAGACAGCTTATCTTGGCTCAGCACACTCCTAGTCTTCTAGAATCCCGACAGAGCAGCAGGCTTGGGTGCCTGTGCAGCAAACATCCTGCCAGACTTGGAGATGCACACTAGTCTTGCTGTACCCTTGCTTTTAATACTCAATTCTGTAGTGTGCATTCTGGAAAAAAACCACCAAGAATTTATGCTCTTCAGTTTAGGAGAGTATTTACTAATATTGAACACTTTCAGTTCAATTGCTGAACCAGCTCAGCAACAATACCAATAGACACAGGCACAGGGAGCAAAGCAGAGACTGTCTTTGCACAGTATCTTTGCTGCCCACTTTCCTTTGACATAGAAAGCCTGTCTCCCTGCAGAGCCTGCCATGCAACTCCTTGCATATCAAGCATGCATGGGAACTTTTCTTCATGTTATATGTAGCAGCGCTTGCAAATGCTATAGATGATTGGGGATGGAATGGGGAGAAAGGCATGTAGATTTTTATGGGGGAGAATGTTGTAATCTGACCTTTGATTTAGGGAAAGAAATAAAGTTGCAAAGGGGACTGAGTGACAAACTAACAATAATCCAAAAGGAAGACAGCAGGATCTGAACTAAATTTGAGAAAAGGAGGAAGATGACATTGTAAGAGATTAAAACCAGAATGTGCAAATTGAGCAGGTGTAAATTTAAGAGCAATGGGGAGTGGCAGTCACTCAATGTGAAAATAACCTTAAGTTATTCACCATGGCGTAAAGCATGGTGAAGCCCTTGATCAAGACTGGAAGGAGAAAAACATCATCTAAGAGCATCTTAGAATTGATGAGGTAAGACAACATTATGGTTGTTCATCAGATCAGATCAGATCAGATCAGTCGCTCAGTCGTGTCCGACTCTTTGTGACCCCATGAACTGCAGCACGCCAGGCCTCCCTGTCCATCACCAACTCCCAGAGGTCACTCAGACTCACATCCATCAAGTCAGTGATGCCATCCAGCCATCTCATCCTCTGTCGTCCCCTTCTCCTCCTGCCCCCAATCCCTCCCAGCATCAGAGTCTTCTCCAATGAGTCAGCTCTTCACATGAGGTGGCCAAAATACTGGAGTTTCAGCTTTAGCATCATTCCTTCCAAAGAAATCCCAGGGCTGATCTCCTTCAGAATGGACTGGTTGGATCTCCTTGCAGTCCAAGGGACTCTCAAGAGTCTTCTCCAACACCACAGTTCAAAAGCATCAATTCTTCGGCGCTCAGCCTTCTTCACAGCCCAGCTCTCACATCCATACATGACCACAGGAAAGACCATAGCCTTGACTAGGTGAACCTTTGTTGGCAAAGTGATGTCCACAAATGATCTTACAGCTTTAAGCTGTTGACTCTTAAAATTTGATTCTTGGGGAAAAGAAAAACTTACATATAAATAATATATTTGGGAATCATGAGAGCTGAAAAGAAATCTAAGTAGAATATAGATTTAAAAAAAAAAATAAGGCCAAGGATGTTGGGAACTATAGCAGAAAATTTTGAGCATAGGAAAAGGAGCTAGCTTAGGGATTTAAGTTCAGACTTAAGGAAATAATCATATGCAATGGTCACTTATGAAATCTTATTCTCTTTTCACCGCCTCTCTTAGTCTTCCTCAAGAAATATAAGCTTTATGAAGGCAAGGAGTTTTTGTCCACTTATGTTCACTGGTGCACTGTTGATATATTTCTTCACAGTTTGTATAAAGTGGTGGTTTACCTGCTAACTTATGTCTGACTCTTTGTGACCTCATGGACTATAATAGCTCATCAGGCTCCTCTGTCCATGGGATTTTTCAGGCAAGAATACTGGAGTGATTTGCCATTTCCTTCTCCATGGTATAATGTAGTGGGTATTAAATAAATGTCTATCAAATGGCTCTATAATCAGTTATGCCCTGTTGATTCCACCAGCACAACTCTCTCCTTATTTCTATGACATCCTTCCTGTCTCCACTGATATTTCTAACTTTAGGTTCTTATCATCTTTCATCTGGACTATTAAAATAGCCACTAGTCTCAAGTTACTCTTTTACCTCATCTGTTTTATAAAGCACCTTCAATCTTAGTGCTTTTCTGTGGCTTAAAATTTCCCCATGACCTGCTCCATATCTACTTGCCATTCAATATCTTTCCACTTTATGCTCTATGAATACAATTTCTTATAATCTTCATAAACTCTCTATGGTTTTATGCCATTTCAAACATGTTAGTTGTTTTCACTTATGGGAAATTATGTGTTCCTTCTTTGCCTATTCATTCCTTATCTATCAAAAATTAGTTCATGCGTCACCTTTTGCAGGAAGTTTTTTTATTTTTCAAGTGGAGTAAGCCAGCCTCCCTTGGACCCCCAAGGGATCTGTTTATACCTCTGTCACTGCTCTTAATGCCATGCTGTAACTCCTCAAAACCAGGTACTTGGTCTTATCCATGTCTGCAGAACTGTAATGAAATCATAGTGGAATTAATCCTATTAAATACAGCTTTGATCACGTTGCTTACTTGTTCTAAAAGCTTTAATGGCTCCCCATAATACAGGAAAAATCAGACTTTTAGCCTGGAAATTAAGACTTTAAACACCTGTAGCCTTTATACAAATTTCTAATCATAATCAAAAATAAATTTCACAGTTTCCTTTCTCCAGGAAGTTTTGCAAATTTAGTGACCTTCACCTAAAATATGCTTATTCAATATTTATATATCTAAATGTCTTCCATCCTGCGAGGTCCAGATTAAATGCCAGCCCCTCCATTAATTTTCTTTAATTCTTCCCAGCTAGCAGTAATTGCGCTTTCATCTGAACTCCCATAGCACTACATTATCAGTTATTGGCATCTCTTCTGGTGCTCCTCTATTCTAATTTACATTAGAATGATACTTTATATGCATTTAATCTTCCCTACTATACTCTAAGTTCCTTGAGGGTGTGATCCAGGCATGCCCCACATTTGTCTCCTTCATAACAGCTAGATTGGTCATTATCCAAATTGGTACTTCTGGATACTTTTTAAGTGAAAAGAGATATAAGAAAAAGGGAGGGATGAGCAGAGGATTAAACTACTAGAGGTTTCACAGATGTCTATGACAATATAGAAGCTACTAGTTTTAGTAGTTGGAAAGGTAAGCTACTACTTGAGACAACTTAGAGTGAAATTCAGGGACAGAGATTGGATTGCAAATGTTAAAGTGCACACTATGGCAGATGGCAGGCACTGTGCTAATTGTCTTCTGTACATTATTTAATTCAATTTTCATTAAGAAAAAAATCTTATAAAGTAGAAATTCTTATTTTCCTAGTTTTTCAGTGAGAAACCGAGAAAAGCATGTTAAGTAACATACTTAAGTCCACGCAGATGTGGCAAAATCACAATTTGAACTTGAGTAATCTGACAGCAGTGCCTACATTCCTCTTTTAAGTTGATTAATTATTCATTTATTTTTGGCTATGCTGGGTCTTTGCTGCTGTGCGGGCTTTTCTCCAGTTGCAGCAAGCAGGGGCTATCTCTAGTTGTAATAAAAAGGTTTCTTAGTTTGGTGGTTTCTCTTGTTGCAGAGCACAGGCTCTTGGGCACACAGGCTTCAATAGCTGTGGTTCCTAAGCTTTATACCGCAGGCTCATTAGTTGTGGTGCACAGATTTTGTTGCTCCATGGTCTGTGGGATCTTCCAGCACCAGGGATCAAAACCTGTGCCACCTGCATTGGCAGGTGGATTCTCTACCACTGAGCCACCAGGAAGGCCCCATCAGTGCCTACCTTCTTAATCATGACTTTCCTCTCTGCTGAAGCTTGCCATTGAAGGTCAGAAGAATATGGATTAGCAATGTAATGGCAAGATCAGCAGGGTTTTTGAGGATTCTAGTAATGGTAAGAAGGAATGTAATCAATGAGAGGTATTAGTCATGAAAAGAAATAGGAAAATCTGTTTCTCTTAGCATGAGAAAGAAAGAAGGGAGAGATAGGTGAACTGGATCAGAAGTTGCTAAAGCACAGAGTAAAAACGTGATGTGCCCTTTTAAACTGATACTGCTACCGATATTCATCTCCTTTGTGTATCTAGACAATCTGCTGCAACTCACTATTGAGTATAAAGTAAAAAAGTAACAGACCTATTCAGGAGTTAAGGAAGTCAATATGGAAATTTTATTACATCTGCTCTTAAACTGGATAAAAATGAATATTTCAAGATAGTTCTCTGTAAAATCAGTTTTTGTGCTGTTACGATTCTGTTTAGAAAAAAAAAAGTCATTTTAGTTCACTTAGTTTTTTATTCTAGTGATTTTGTTGTTGTTGTTACTTGCTTTTGGCTAATGATTTTGATACACTGTGGTTTGTACTATGACCACAATTTTCACCGCCTTCTACTTATGCACTTTCCTCTGTTTTCATGTCTTTAAGTTTCCCTGGAAGATTAGCTTCCCAGATTATTCAATGAAGAGTACTTGAATTAATATTCTCTTTTTGTGCTCATCTTATACAAGAATCTTGTTATCCTAGGCCCACTTCTAACCACATAAACTGAGAAAGAGTCCATTAGGTGAGCTGGTATCTTATGTATGGAGTTTCCCTAAATACTGTCAGCTAGTGTCTTCTTTAGTTCAGTAATCTACAGCTGTCCAGTCTGTCTCATTCAGAATTTTTAGAGGAAATCTCTAGATGGGCAGTTTGTTCCAGTCTATATTCTTCAACCTAGTTTCACAGTGATAGGAAAGAAAAAAGACTGAAACTGACAAGTAACAAAATTTCAATGTCTTGTCTAAAAACTTTTTATATCCGGATCATCCTTAATTACCTATGATGAAGAGAAACAATATTAAAATAATACAACATTTGATGAGTTACTAGAAAGTGTTTCATGGTGGGCTTTAGCATCAACTTCACTGTCTCTACAGCACAATTCTCTATGATTCACTTTTAGCTTGGGAAGTTATCTAAAAGCTTTGTCCAATTCTAAAAATGTAAAACCATTGTGACATGGAGAGATAGGGGGAAAATGTTACCAAAAGTTTCTACATAATTAATAATCAATCTGTTCTGAAAGATTTAAATCAAGTTGGGATTGCCTTTTGCCCACTTTAGAACTGAAGATCAATTCATCTGAAGTTTCTTGAGTCAATCATTCCCAGCAGATACTGCAAAGAAGACAGAATGTATCAATAGGACTCCTAAAACAACTCATAATTGCTCTAGTCATGACCTAGAACTTGAAGAGATTATAGATACAAATCTGGGCCTCAGTGTCTCTTCAGTATGTTGGAGCATATTAACTGTTTCTGACAATCCCCCCGTCACTCTCATATTTAGCTCAAACTTCTGTATTCCAAGATGTTTTCTAAAAAAAAGAAAAATATATATGATAGCTTTTATTCATATCTAGCCAAGACTTTTCATTTCTTCTAATTGCAAAGAGCTGAATCATTGGCATATGTGCCACTTCCAGGAACACTCTTAACCACTTTATCAGACATGGCACTGTCTAGATATTGGTTTTGATTGCAAACTTATGAAAGAAGGAAAATCACAAAAAAGAAAATTAACAAGTGTGCACAGTTCCAAAGTGTGTTCTACCAATGTGTTTTAAATCAAATGAATCATCCTTTGGCACAAGCTATTCACTTTATGGTCATTCATTTGAAAGGCTTAGGTTCTGTCTCCCGAAGACTGTGGTTAGTGTTATTATTGATGAATGAGACTGTTACCTTAAATCATAAATAAAACAAATAGAATAATTTACCATTTGACTTTCAGAAGAAAGTATGTTATCTCACTTTGCACTGGCAATATATCTTAAAGAGAAATATTCAGAAAATCAGCTTAAACCACAAAAGGATCAAGGATGTGTCTGCATAGAACTGCTGCATGAAAAAAGTAATTTGATCCAACAAATGTATCTTGATTAAGGAAATATGTGGTCCTGCAAAGTATTTTATCACTTTGCTTTTCTAGTCTTTTTACTACATAAAAAGCAATGTTTCAGTTCTTACTCTTGTAACTTTTGAATTTGATTAAAGGTCTCTGGCACTAAATAAAATTCTTACTGAAGACTATTCTCAAAATCAATTTTATAAATTAATGTCAAGGCTTTGGAAGGGTAAAGACTTATTACAAAGGTAAATAATACTATGTAAATAGTAACCCTCTAAGAGATAAATGGAGCTTTTTTTCCCCATCTTATTTAACCTTTACTTTTAAAGAAATTGTGTTGCTCACTTATAGTTTTTTCAAGATCATGTTTTAAAATATTGGCTCCTCAGACAAGCACAAACTTAACAAGTGTGTCTAATATTTTCTTCATTGCATGCTGGATATCTGTAGATAAGCCTTACATTTCTGCCTTTCTGTCTAGCATCTGTCTTATATTACAAAACAAAGCTATTTTATTTTGCATTAATTGTGAGAATTAATCAGGAGTACTAATTGTGAAATGGCAGTGTTATTTCAGAATGGTCTTATAGCAGCAAGTAGGAACTGAGGAAGTAAGAACTGAAGAGATTTCTGAGTCAACTTGTTTCAATTCCTATGTGACAGGTGTCTCTTCTGGTGAAGTCTGCTAGACAGTGGGATACGATGATATCATCACCCTGCTGTGAGTCTCTCCCACAGGGGACTTGCTTATCTGCCTCTTTCTCTGATTCCTACTGAACTCTAATTTTCACTCACCATGTGAATGACAGAAGGATTTATTCAGAGATATATTTTACCTCACTTTCAATCTGGATAGAGGCTTCTGTTTGTGGTTTTCTATAACATGTTACCCGAATACAAAGCTAAATTACATTCTGTTAGGTTTTGAGAAGTGTAGGATGGAGAAGGTGTCATTATTTGGTTTTATTCATCCTGGGTTCAAGAACTTAACTCTAAGATTAGTTAGAGGCATTTAATGTAATTATTATGTTATGGATATTGTACACAATACTATATATTTATATCATATCAGCTTTAATTAAGACAACAAAGCATTTTTAAATGATTTTCCAAAATTAAAGCTAAAATACTACAATTACACATAATAGGGTATGTATATATAGCATGTATAGAAGGCTCCTCTGTCCATGGGATTTTCCAGGCAGAGTACCCCACTCCAGTACTCTTGCCTGGAAAATCCCATGGACAGAGGAGCCTGGTAGGCTGCAGTCCATGGGGTCACTAAGAATCCGACACGACTGTGCGAATTCACTTTTCACTTTCATGCATTGGAGAAGGAAATGGCAACCTACTCCAGTGTTCTTGCCTGGAGAATCCCAGGGATGGGGAAGCCTGGTGGGCTGCCGTCTATGGGGTCACACAGAGTCGGATGACTGAAGTGACTTAGCAGCAGCAGCAGCCTTAATTTTGGAAAATCATTTAAAAATGCTTTATTGTCTTAATTAAAGCTGATATTATATAAATACATAGTAGTGTGTTCTCCAAGCCAGGCTTCAGCAATAGGTGAATCGTGAACTTCCTGATGCTCAAGCTGGTTGTAGAAAAGGCAGAGGAACCTAGAGATCAAATTGCCAACATCCGCTGGATCATGGAAAAAGCAAGATAGTTCCAGAAAAACATCTATTTCTGCTTTATTGACTATGCCAAAGCCTTTGACTGTGTGGATCACAAGAAACTGTGGAAAATTCTGAAAGAGATGGGAATACCAGACCACCTGATCTACCTCTTGAGAAATCTGTATGCAGGTCAGGAAGCAACAGTTAGAACCAGACATGGAACAACAGACTGGTTCCAAACAGGAAAAGGAGTACATCAAGGCTGTATATTGTCACCCTGCTTATTTAACTTATATGCAGAGTACATCTTGAGAAATGCTGGACTGGAAGAAACACAAGCTGGAATCAAGATTGCTGGGAAAAATATCAATAACCTCAGATATGCAGATGACACCACCCTTATGGCAGAAAGTGAACAGGAACTGAAAAGCCACTTGATGAAAGTGAAAGAGGAGAGTGGAAAAGTTGGCTTAAAGCTCAACATTCAGCAAATGAAGATCATGGCATCTGGTCCCATCACTTCATGGGAAATAGATGGGGAAACAGTGGAAACAGTGTCAGACTTTATTTTGCTGCTGCTGCTGCTAAGTCACTTCAGTCGTGTCCGACTCTGCGTGACGCCATAGACGTCAGCCCACCAGGCTCTCCTGCCCCTGGGATTCTCCAGGCAAGAAAACTGGAGTGGGTTGCCATTTTCTTCTCCAATGCATGAAAGTGAAAAAGTGAAAGTGAAGTCGCACAGTCGTGTCCGACTCTTAGCGACCCCATGGACTGCAGCCCACCAGGCTCCTCCATCCATGGGATTTTCCAGGCAAGAGTACTGGAGTGGGGTGCCATTGCCTTCTCCGGACTTTATTTTGGGGGCTCCAAAATCACTGCAGATGGTGACTGCAGCCATGAAATTAAAAGACGCTTACTCCTTGAAAGGAAAGTTATGACCAACCTAGATAGCATATTCAAAAGCAGAGACATTACTTTGCCAACAGAGGTCCATCTAGTCAAGGCTATGGTTTTTCCTGTGGTCATGTATGGATGTGAGAGTTGGACTGTGAAGAAGGCTGAGAACCGAAGAATTGATGCTTTTGAACTGTGGTGTTGGAGAAGACTCTTGAGAGTCCTTTGGACTACAAGGAGATCCCACCAGTCCATTCTGAAGGAGATCAGCCCTGGGATTGCTTTGGAAGGAATGATGCTGAGGCTGAAACTCCAGTACTTTGGCCACCTCACGCAAAGAGTTGACTCATTGGAAAAGACTCTGATGCTGGTAGGGATTGGGGGCGAGAGGAGAAGGGGATGACAGAGGATGATATGCTTGGATGGCATCACTGACTCGATGGTCCTGAGTCTGAGTGACCTCCGGGAGTTGGTGATGGACAGGGAGGCCTGGCGTGCTGCCATTCATGGGATGGCAAAGAGTCGGACACAACTGAGCTACTGAACTGAACTGATACACGCACACATAAATGTAGTTATATATAAGATATTCAGCAAGATATTTTTCTGTTGCTTGGAAATTAGCAAATAAGAAGCAATAGGACAAAAATGTACCAAGTCTACCACATTCAAAAGAGAACTGCAAGCAGCTGGGGCCAGATTTCTTGAAGGTGTTTTAAATGGTTCAACATGGGTCCCTGCAGTGTAAAGACCTACAGAGTCCTCTGATAAAGTCACAAGTGCTTATAGGGAGCCAAGAGACAATTCCAAAGGCTGGTATCAGCCAAGAAAACAGTGAACTCAACAAATACAGTGTGATCATGTACTCAGTAAATAGAAACTTTTTCATTTTTTTACAGCCTCTCCACAGTATCCCCAACATCAGAAGAGAGAAAGAAGAAATAAAAGTGCAAACCTTTTTCTCTCTCACCCAGGAAATTGCTGTTTTATATTGGTGTACACCAGGCATTAATAACTGGAAGTGAACAGGAAGCTATGAGATATTTTAGCAATATCATCAAAGAACAGGAAAGCAAGGTCCAACAGATCAGAGGAACTCTTTCCTCTGTATTCCACTTTTAAAAAGTCATGGTTCCAATGTGCATGGTTGGGATGCCTGCTCCCTGTTTGAGGACCCATTTTCATGATACATCTTGGTATTTCCCTGTGAATATCAAAGAAAATAATAAGGCATTTGTGCTTTTCTAACTTGGTAATGTTGTATTCTGAGAATTGAATGGCAATATTAAAAAATAGAGCATAACACAATGAAACAATAAATTAAAAAACTAACCATTTGGTCAAAAAGAGTCAGTTTTACCTAGAGTAGGTAGAAAAATAGAGACCTAATTGAACAAAAAATAATGCCACTACATTCCTACATCTAATATAACACCATAAACTATCTTTTTACTCCACTGGAACAACTGTATTCCTCTTACTCAAGTAATTTCTAATGTCTGTCTTATCACTTCCAACTCTCCAGAGTGAGCTTGAGGCATTGATGATGCTGGACTAGGGGTGTGTGTGTGTGTGTGTGTGTGTGTGTGTGTTAGCTCTGGGTATCTGCACTTCTTATATCAGTGTGTGTGTCTGTGTTTGATTTGCCTAAGCACAGACCCAATGGATGCCAAGACTTCCTAATGATAGTGCTTGCTGTTAACTAGAATAAAAATGAACTGTGCAAGTGTCTTTAAAATCTAAGCAGAGTTCAAAATGTTCTCAAGCTCTCATCAATATTCTGAGTATCTTCAGAGACCAAGTTTGTCTTAGTTTCCCTTTCTCTACAGGGAGGGGTGTGTGAAAATGAAACACGGAAAGAAAGGCAAGTGATGAAATGTCAGGTATTGGTCAAATGACCCTGTGGAAGACTGGGATTTAGCTCTGCTGCTGAACAGAGAGAGCCAGTGTAGAACATTTGCTTATCCTATTCAATAGAAGATAGAGTTTGGGTACTTATACTGAGATGCCTTATCAGTCCTTGACTGAGACTGTCCCAAGAATGATAGCTAATTGAAAGACTATTAATTAATAGAACTCCCAACCTAAAGTGCTTGGGCAGAGCTGACTCCAATGGTCAAAGAAGGACCTCAGTCAAATGGAGTAAGATACTGGCAGCTTAAAATAGGAAAGTTACCCTACAATAATAAATATCAAAGGGATATTGTTAGGAGACCAACTAAAAATGCCCATTAGGTACCCTGAATAGGTTGAAGTACTTCAAGTCAGTTAGTTTTTAATGGAGATGATAGGTTCCATATGCATTTAGGGGAGCATGAAATATGGGAAATAATGTGTAAATAAATCCAACTATAGTGATGAGAGGGTTTCTTTCATAGTTCATTGGTAAAGAATCTGCCTACCAATGCAGGAGACCTCAGTTCCATTCTTGTGTCCGAAGATCCCCTGGTGAAGGGACAGGCTACCCACTTAAGTGTTCTTGGACTTCACTTGCAGCTCAGCTGGTAAAGAATCTGCCTGCAATGCGGGAGACCTGGGTTTAATCCCTGGGCTGGGAATATCCCCTGGAGAAGAGAAAGGCTTCCCATTCCAGTATTCTGACCTAGAGAATTCCATGAACTATATAGTCCACGGAGCAGCAAAGTGTCGGACACGACTGACCGACTTCCACTTTCACTAGTGATGAGAATGTTTTAAATCTCCATAAAGGTGGATTCATCTGCCTTTTACACTGCTTGAACCCTTACGGCAGAAAGTGAAGGCCCAAAGAGCCTCTTGATGAAAGTAAAAGAGGAGAGTGAAAAAGTTGGCTTAAAGTTCAACATTCAGAAAACAAAGATCACGGCATCTGGTCCCATCACTTCATGGCAAATAGATGGAGAAACAGTGGCTGATTATTTATTTTGGGGGGCTCCAAAATTCACTGCAGATGGTGATTGTAGCCAAGAAATAAAAAGACACTTACTCCTTGGAAGAAAAGTTATGACCAAACTAGAAAGGATATTAAAAAGCAGAGACATTGCCAACAAAGGTCTGTCTAGTCAAGGCTATGGCTTTTCCATTGGTCATGTATGGATATAAGAGTTGACACTGAAACTCCAATACTTTGGCCACCTGATGCGGAGAGCTGACTCATTTGAAAAGACCCTGGTGCTGGGAAAGATTGAAGGCAGGAGGAGAAGGGGACGACAGAGGAGATAAAGGGATGTCATCACCGACTCAATGGACATGAGTTTGGGTAAACTCTGGGGGTTGGTGATGACAGGGAGGCCTGGCGTGCTGCAGTCCATGGTGTCACAGAGACTCAGATACTACTGAGCAAATAAATTGACTGAACTGAATCATTGTATGTTGCTTTATCCATTCCACAATGTCTGGTAGTTAATGAACGCACAACCTCCTCTGGAATGAGATGATAAAAAGCAAGAGAGTTCCAGAAAAACATCTATTTCTGCTTTATTGACTATGTCAAAGCCTTTGACTGTGTGGATCACAAGAGACTGTGGAAAATTCTGAAAGAGATGGGAGTACCAGACCACCTGACCTGCCTCTTGAGAGACCTATATGCAGATCAGGAAACAACAGTTAGAACTGGACATGGAACAACAGACTGGTTCCAAATAGGAAAAGGAGTACGTCAAGGCTGTATATTGTCACCCTGCTTATTTAACTTATATGCAGAGTACATCATGAGAAATGCTGGACTGGAAGAAGCACAAGCTGGAATCAAGATTGCTGGGAGAAATATTGATAACCTCAGATATGCAGATGACACCACCCTTATGGCAGAAAGTAAAGAGGAACTAAATGGCCTCTTGATGAAAGAGAAGAGTGAAAAAGTTGGCTTAAAATTCAACATTCATAAAACTAGGATCATGGCATCCGGTCCCATTACTCCACGGCAAAGAGATGGGGAAACAGTGGAAACAGTGGCTGACTTTTTTGGAGAGGGACTCCAAAATCATTGCAGATGGTGATTACAGCCATGAAATTAAAAGACGCTTACTTCTTGGAAAGAAAGTTATGACCAGCCTAGATATCATATTAAAAAGCAGAGACATTAATTTGTCAACAAACGTCCGTCTAGTCAAGGCTATGGTTTTTCTAGTAGTCATGTATGGATGTGAGAGTTGGACTACAAAGAAAGCTGAATGCCAAAGAATTGATGCTTTTGAAGTGTGGTGTTGGAGAAGACTCTTGAGAGTCCCTTGGGCTGCAAGGAAATCCAACCAGGCCTTCCTAAAGGAGATCAGTCCTGGGTGTTCATTGGTAGGACTGATGTTGAAGCTGAAACTCCAATATTTTGGCCCCCTGATGCGAGAGCTGACTCATTGGAAAAGACTCTAATGTTGGGAAAGATTGAAGAAAGGAGAAGGGGATGGCAGAGGATGAGATAGATGGCTGGATGGCATCACGGACTCAATGGACATGAGTTTGGGTAAACTCCAGGAGTTGATGATGGACAGGGAGGCTTGGCATGCTGAGGTTCATGGGGTTGTAAAGAGTCAGACACAACTGAGTGACTGAACTGAATTGAACTGAACTGAATGATTTTTAACTAAGGAATTAGAGGCTACCAGATGCCTCAGTGATAAAGAACCCACTTACCAATGCAGGAGACCTAAGAGATGTGGGTTCAATCCCTGGGTTGGGAAGTTGCCCTGGAGGAGGGCATGGCAACATACTCCAGTAGTCTTGCCTAGAGAATCCTATGAGCAGAGAAGCCTGGCAGGCTACAGTCCACAAGGTATCAAAGAGTTGGACACAAAGGGCAGACACACTGAAACCATACTCACAGAAAACTAGTCAAGCTAATCACACTAGGACCACAGCCTTGTCTAACTCAATGAAACTAAGCCATGCCCATGGGAAAACCTAAGATGGGTGGGTCGTGGTGGAGAGATCTGACAGGATGTGGTCCACTGGAGAAGGGAAAGGCAAACCACTTCAGTATTCTTGCCTTGAGAACCCCATGAACAGTATGAAAAGGCAAAATTATAGGATACTGAAAGAGAACCTCCCCAGGTCAGTAGGTGCCCAATATGCTACTGGAGATCAGTGGAGAAATAACTCCAGAAAGAATGAAGGGATGGAGCCAAAGCAAAAAGAATACCCAGCTGTGGGTGTGACTGGTGATAGAAGAAAGGTCTGATGCTATAAAGAGCAATATTCCATAGGAACCTGGAATGTCAGGTCCATAAGTCAAGGCAAACTGGAAATGGTCAAACAAGAGATGGCAAGAATGACTGTCAACATTCTAGCAATCAGTGAACTGAAATGAACTGGAATGGGTGAATTTAACTCAGATGACCAATATATCTACTACTGTGGGCAGGAATCCCTCAGAAGAAATGGAGTGGCCATCATGGTCAACAAAATCCGAAATGCAGTACTTGGATGCAATCTCAAAAATGACAGAATGATCTCGTTGGTTTCCAAGGCAAACCATTTAATATCAGAGTAATCCAAGTCTATGCACCAACCAGTAATGCTGAAGAAGCTGAAGGTGAACGGTTCTATGAAGACCTACCAAACCTTTTAGAACTAACACCCAAAAAAGATGTCCTTTTCATTATAGGGGACTGGAATGCAAAAGTAGGAAGTCAAGAAACACTTGGAGTAACAGGCAAATTTGGCCTTGGAATACAGAATGAAGCAGGGCAAAGACTAATAGAGTTTTGCCAAGAAAATGCACTGGTCATAACAAACACCCTCTTCCAACAACACAAGAGAAGACTCTTTACATGGACATCACCAGATGGTCAACACTAAAATCAGATCAATTATATTCTTTGCAGCCAAAGATGGAGAAGCTCTATACAGTCAGCAAAAACAAGACCAGGAGCTGACTGTGGCTCAGACCATGAACTCCTTATTGCTAAATTCAGACTTAAATTGAAGAAAGTAGGGAAAACCACTAGACCATTCAGGTATGACCTAAGTCAAATCCCTTATGATTATACAGTGGAAGTGAGAAATAGATTTAAGGGCCTAGATCTGATAGATAGAGTGCCCGATAAACTATGGAATGAGGTTCATGACATTGTACAGGAGACAGGGACCAAGACCATCCCCATGGAAAAGAAATGCAAAAAAGCAAAATGGCTGTCTGGGTAGGCCTTACAAATAGCTGTGAAAAGAAGAGAAATGAAAGCAAAGGAGAAAAGGAAAGATATAAACATCTGAATGCAGAGTTCCAAAGAATAGCAAGAAGAGATAAGAAAGCCTTCAGCGATCAATGCAAAGAAATAGAGGAAAACAACAGAATGGAAAAGACTAGAGATCTCTTCAAGAAAATCAGATACCAAAGGAACATTTCATGCAAAGATGGTCTCGATAAAGGACAGAAATTGTATGGACCTAACAGAAGCAGAAGACATTAAGAAGAGATGCCAAGAATACACAGAAGAACTTTACAAAAAAGATCTTCATGACCCAATCACGATAGTATGACCTAGTGCCAGACATCCTAGAATGTGAAGTCAAGTAGGACTTATAAAGCATCACTACAAACAAAGCTAGTGGAGGTGATGGAATTCCAGTGGAGCTATTCCAAATCCTGAAAGATGATGCTGTGAAAGTGCTGCACTCAATATGCCAGCACATTTGAAGAACTCAGCAGTGGCCACAGGACTGGAAAAGGTCAGTTTTCATTCCAATCCCAAAGAAAGGCAATGCCAAAGAATGCTCAAACTACCGCACAATTGCATTCATCTCGCATGCAAGTAAAGTAATGCTCAAAATTCTCCAAGCCAGGCTTCAGCAATACGTGAACCGTGAACTTCCTGATGTTCAAGCTGGTTTTAGAAAAAGCAGAGGAACTTAGAGATCAAATTGCCAACATCCGCTGGATCATGGAAAAAGCAAGAGAGTTCCAGAAAAGCATCTATTTCTGCTTTATTGACTATGCCATAGCCTTTGACTGTGTGGATCACAAGAAACTGTGGAAAATTCTTCAAGAGATGGGAATACCAGACCACCTGATTTGCCTCTTGAGAAATTTGTATGTAGGTCAGGAAGCAACAGTTAGATCTGGACATGGAACAAGAGACTGGTTCCAAATAGGAAAAGGAGTACATCAAGGCTGTATATTGTCACCCTGTTTATTTAACATCTATGCAGAGTACATCATGAGAAACACTAGACTGGAAGAAACACAAGTTGGAATCAAGATTGCTGGGAGAAATATCAATAACCTCAGATATGCAGATGACACCACCCTTATGGCAGAAAGTGAAGAGGAACTAAAAAGCCTCTTGATGAAAGTGAAAGTGGAGAGTAAAAAAGTTTGCTTAAAGCTCAACATTCAGAAAATGAAGATCATGGCATTTGGTCCCATCACTTCATGGGAAATAAATGTGGAAACAGCATCAGAGTTTATTTTTGGGGACTCCAAAATCACTGCAGATGGTTACTGCAGCCATGAAATTAAAAGACGCTTACTCCTTCAAAGGAAAGTTATGACCAACCTAGATAGCATATTCAAAAGCAGAGACATTACTTTGCCAACAAAGGTCCGTCTAGTCAAGGCTATGGTCTTTCCTGTGGTCATGTATGGATGTGAGAGTTGGACTGTGAAGAAGGCTGAGCACCGAAAAATTGATGCTTTTGAACTGTGGTGTTGGAGAAGACTCTTGAGAGTCCCTTGGACTGCAAGGAGATCCCACCAGTCCATTCTGAAGGAGATCAGCCCTGGGATTTCTTTGGAAGGAATGATGCTAAGGTTGAAACTCCAGTATTTTGGCCATCTCATGCAAAGAGTTGACTCATTGGAAAAGACTCTGATGCTGGAAGGGATTGGGGGCAGGAGGAGAAGGGGACGACAGAGGATGAGATGGCTGGATGGCATCACTGACTTGATGGACGTGAGTCTGAGTGAACTCCGGGAGTTGGTAATGGACAGGGAGGCCTGGCGTTCTGCGTTTCATGGGGTCGCAAAGAGTTGGACTCAACTGAGTGACTGATCTAATCTGATCTGATCTGAAGCAACTTAGCACACACACATGCACTAAGTAATTAATCAAACATATGCAAAAGGAACACGCAAAACATAGGATTTATTATGTTATTAATTTAAAAGGACCTTAGAATCATTTTAAAGAGAGATATAAGACCAACTAGGATAGTTGCTTTATTAAATGGTATATTAATATTAATGTTGTCTCAAGTGTCTTTCTGAAGAATGACTTGAGTATCTTTAGTCTTCTTCTAGCAGGATAGTAAGAAAGGGAAAGAATATGGAATTAAATACTAATCAGTAACCTTTTCATTTAAATATGTACTATTTTTATCTCCTTAAAATTGCAATAGAAATGATCTCATTTCTTATAGTACAAAGTATAACTGGAAAGTATGAATCAGATCAGATCAGTCGCTCAGTCGTGTCCGACTCTTTGCGACCCCATGAACCGCAGCACGCCAGGCCTCCCTGTCCATCACCAGCTCCCAGAGGTCACCCAGACTCATACCCATCTAGTCAGTGATGCCATCCAGCCATCTCATCCTCTGTCGTCCCCTTCTCCTCCTGCCCTCAATCCCTCCCAGCATCAGAGTCTTCTCCAATGAGTCAGCTCTTCGCATGAGGTGGCCAAAATACTGGAGTTTCAGCTTTAGCATCATTCCTTCTAAAGAAATTCCAGGGCTGATCTCCTTCAGAATGGACTGGTTGGATCTTCTTGCAGTCCAAGGGACTCTCAAGAGTCTTCTCCAACACCACCGTTCAAAAGCATCAATTCTTCGGCACTCAGCCTTCTTCACAGTCCAGCTCTCACATCCATACATGACCACAGGAAAGACCATAGCCTTGACTAGGCGAACCTTTGTTGGTAAAGTAATGTCTCTGCTTTTGAATATGCTATCTAGGTTGGTCATAACTTTCTTTCCAAGGAGTAAGCGTCTTTTAATTTCATGACTGCAGTCACCATCTGCAGTGATTTTGTAGCAATATGTGAACCGTGAACTTCCTGATGTTCAAGCTGGTTTTAGAAAAGGCAGAGGAACCAGAGATCAAATTGCCAACATCCGCTGGATCATGGAAAAAGCAAGAGAGTTCCAGAAAAACATCTATTTCTGCTTTATTGACTATGCCAAAGCCTTTGACTGTGTAGATCACAATAAACTATGGAAAATTCTGAAAGAGATGGGAATACCAGACCACCTGATCTGCCTCTTAAGAAATCTGTATGCAGGTCAGGAAGCAACAGTTAGAACTGGTCATGGAACAACAGACTGGTTCCAAATAGGAAAAGGAGTACGTCAAGGCTGTATATTGTCACCATGTTTATTTTACTTATATGCAGAGTACATCATGAGAAATGCTGGACTGGAAGAAACACAAGTTGGAATCAAGATTGCTGGGAGAAATATCAATAACCTCAGATATGCAGATGACACAACTCTTATGGCAGAAAGTGAAGAGGGGCTAAAAAGCCTCTTGATGAAAGTGAAAGTGGAGAGTGAAAAGGTTGGCTTAAAGCTCAACATTCAGAAAACGAAAATCATGGCATCTGGTCCCATCACTATGTGGGAAATAGACGGGGAAAGTATGAATGGAAGAATTCAAATGAGAGAAGTCTGTGAAAATGAATGAGAGTACCACTATTTGGTAAATCTTGTTTTAGTTGAGCTTCTTGATAATTTTAAGAAATAAGTTTCCTTCATTTTTTTAATCAAAAAAAGAATTTCCATCTTTAAGATTGCTATTAGAAATAAATATAATAATATGTGAATCTAACATATAAAGTGAAAGTGAAGTCGCTCAGTCGTGTCCGACTCTTTGCGACCGCATAGCCTGTAGCCCGCCAGGCTCCTCTGTCCATGGACTTCTCCAGGCAAGAATACTGGAGTGGGCTGCCACTTCCTTCTGCGGGGATCTTCCCAACACAGGGATCGAACCCAGGTCTCCCGCATTGCAGGCAGACGCTTTAACCTCTGAGTCACCAGGAAAGCCTTAATATATAAAGTGATCAGTAATTGATCTTTACATGGGATATGTGTACATATATATACATATTTATGATAATAGATATATCATATATTAAGTTTGCATGAGAGTTTTTGTGTTGGATTTTTAAAACTAGTATGTTCAGTTTTTAAATTTCATCAGTTTCGTTCCTTTAAATATCAAGTATGTGTAGATAATTTTCTCACTGGTATTAAATCTGATGATTCATATGATTTAAAGAATTCATGTTCAAGTGTGGAGAGTCCTTAAAAAACTGGATAGAACTGCTTTATGACCCCAGCAATCCCACTGCTGGGCATACATTCCGAGGAAACCAGAATTCAAAGAGACACGTGTACCACAATGTTCATTGCAGCACTGTTTACAATAGCCAGGACATGGAAGCAACCTAGATGTCCATCAGCAGACAAATGGATAAGAAAGCTGTGGTACATATACACAATGGAGTATTACTCAGCCATTAAAAAGAATACATTTAAATCAGTTCTAATGAGGTGGATGAAACTGGAGCCTATTATAGAGTGAAGTAAGCCAGAAAGAAAAACACCAATACAGTATACTAACGCATATAGATGGAATTTAGAAAGATGGTAACGATAACCTTATATGCAAGACAGCAAAAGAGACACAGATGTGTAGAACAGTCTTTTGGGCTCTGTGGGAGAGGGCGAGGGTGGGTTGATTTGGGAGAATGACATTGAAACATGTATATTATCATATGTGAAATGAATCACCAGTCCAGGTTCAATGCATGAGACAGGGTGCTCGGGGCTGGTGCACTGGGGTGACCCACAGGGTTGGGATGGTGGGGGAGGTGGGAAGGTGGTTCAGGATAGGGAACACATGTACACCTGTGGCAGATTCATGTCAATGTATGGCAAAATCACATTGTAAAGTAATTAGCCTCCAATTAAAATTTATATTAAAAAAAAGAATTCATGTTCAAATGTAATAAAATATTTTTTTATAATTTTACATTCATAGTTAATAAATAAGCATAGTCTCTTCTTTATTGCATATTTTCCACCTATATTGGGATTAAAAGGTGTTGATTTAAGATTTCAAAGTTACCAATAACGTTGACATTGAATATTTAGATGCCAAGTTTTGCAACAGCCACTCTTGGGATAGTTTGTCATCCATGTGATTTTTCATTTCCTTAAATGAGCATTTCTAGTTAGCAACTTGTAGTCCATAGAGCCTTTTAATTTGTCTCCAAAAATTGACTTTGAACATATGTTATTTTGTTAACTTATAGATGTTAACTGAATAAATTCTTTGGTTTCATGTTTTCTTTCTACAGTCACTTGATTGCTTCTTGTAAAAACCTGCTGACTTTCCATGGAGTGTATTGGAAATTTTTTCTCACAAGTTTCCTTCTGTGTTTGTCTTTCCTGTAGTTACTTCCCTTATTATAACCTTAATTGCTACAAGTCTTGTAATAAGGACAGGCTCATCTGTTCAAAACTTGTTTTACTTGGGTTAATTTTTTTTTTTAATTTAAATGTATTTATTTTAATTGGAGGCAAATTACTTTACAATATTGTATTGGTTTTGCCATACATCAACATGAATTCTCCACAGGTGTACACGTGTTCCCCATCCTGAACCCCTCTCCCACCTCCCTCCCTGTACCATCCCTCTGGGTCAGACCAGTACACCAGCCCCAAGCATCCTGTATCCTGCATCAAACCTGGATTGGCAATTAGTTTCGTACATGATATTATACATATTTCATTGCCATTCTCCGAAATCACCCCACCCTCTCCCTCTCCTACAGAGTCCAAAAGACTGTTCTATACATCTGTATTTCTTTTGCTGTCTCGCATATAGGGTTATTGTTACCATCTTTCTAAATTCCATCTATATGCGTTAGTATACTGTATTGGTGTTTTTCTTTCTGGCTTACTTCACTCTGTATAATAGGCTCCAGTTTCATCCACCTCATTAGAACTGATTTAAATGTATTCTTTTTAATGGCTGAGTAATACTCCATTGTGTATATGTACCACAGCTTTCTTTATCCATTCATCTGCTGATGGGCATCTAGGTTGTTTCCATGTCCTGGCTATTATAAACAGTGCTGCAATGAACATTCAGGTACACGTGTCTCTTTCAGTTCTGGTTTCCTCAGTGTGTATGCCCAGCAGTGGGATTGCTGGGTCATAAGGCAGTTCTATTTCCAGTTTTTTAAGAAATCGCCACACTCTTCTCCATAGTGGCTGTACTAGTTTGCATTCCCACCAACACTGTAAGAGGGTTCCCTTTTCTCCACACCCTCTCCAGCATTTATTGCTTGTAGACTTTTGGATCGCAGTCATTCTGACTGGCGTGAAATGGTACCTCATTGTGGTTTTGCTTTGCATTTCTCTGATAATGAGTGATGTTGAGCATCTTTTCATGTGTTTGTTAGCCATGTGTATGTCTTCTGTGGAGAAATGTCTATTTAGTTCTTTGGCCCATTTTTTGATTGGGTAGTTTATTTTTCTGGAATTGAGCTGTAGGAGTTGCTTATATATTTTTGCTTCATTTGCTATTATTTTCTCCCATTCTGAAGGCTGTCTTTTTTCTTATCTGATTTCATGATACACCATTTCACAAGAAAGCTAGTGGTAAATTACCCAAAGTTCTTCTCAACCTATTGCTGTACATTTAAAAAAATATATATGAATGAAGAGAACACAGACATTATATTGATAATTTGCAATTGTCTATGCATTGAATGCTTTATATAAACACAAATGTTAATGGAATAGTCATTCCACATGTACTTACTTGTAAATTCTATACATTGTTTAGAACCCAGTGCCTATTCTTAGAGAATTTTTATTTCAGGATCCTCTTTCAGAGAACTAAACCAGGCCATTAGAACCCAAAGTCAGTTTGACAGTCAGTTATTCCTAAGGTTAACAAAGAGTAAAAGTACCATACTTTAGCCATTCAGGAATGCAAGATGTGTACATAAATCCATAAACACATATATGAAAACCAACTGTGAGTCACCCTAGAATGTAACAAGGGTAGGAAAGCTCAGTTGTGTTTGGAGAATGGACTGCCAGATTTCTCAACCTCAAATTTACTTAGTCTCTAGCATTTTCCCTCATATTTTTCTAGCTAGATGTGTTTTGAAGTAAATTTAACTTGAAAAGCATGTTTCTAAAGCTAAACCATAGACTGTGCAATATGAATAATAATGATCCTTGGCTTATTGTTTTTCAATTCCAGAAGAAACTGACAGACCAGGCCAGTTATTCTGCCTGTATAATAATTGATACAAGTTTGTTTTTTTTTTTTTTCAACAAACAAGTCTAAAAATTTGATAAAATATATGGAACACAGTAAAAGTTCAAAATCATTCAAAGCCATACAATTAATTTAAGCACCTCTCTATTCAACAACAACGTATACTACTTTATATTTCTGGTTATTCTTTTTTTATATAACTTTATTGAAATATATTTTACAACTCATGAAATCCACTCAGTTCAAGTATACAGTTCAGTAATTTGTAATAATTTTACTGACTGGTGCAACTATCACCATAAATCCATTTTAGAATATTTTTATTCCCTCCAATAAATAATGATGATGAACTCATCTCTGCATTTTTAACTCAGTTTTTAAATATAATTCTAATCAACACAAAATGACCTAAGTCCAATTTACAAGCTTGAGAATAAGTGTTTAGAATGTTTCCACACCTTAGTTAAAATGAAATTTCTCTCCCATAAAGTCGGGACTTTATGTAGCATTGTCTGACAACTCTAGTGCATAAGCTAAAGATAATTTTTTGTCAGCTATTGGGAATTAGAAATGCAGAAACCTAAATATAAACGTAAATGTAAGTGAGAATCTTAAAGGAAATAAGTATATTTGTATCTTCATATTTTTTTGCTTTTCTTATGCAATCCAAAAATGGAACAACTTAAGGCTATTTTTTTCTAATGTGCTAAAGTTTTTATGGTGCATGTAACAATCTGCTCCAGCTCTCAGAATTCTAAGGTCAATTATGTGAAGTTTGCGTAATTGCAAAGGTATATATTGATGCATTTTCTGTTTTTGGATGAACTTGAGCATTAACATTACTCCAAAATTCGTGGCTAGCTAAAAAGGTATTTGATAAAAATTTTTTAAATAAATTAATCGTATGCCTGGAACCAAAGAGGTCAGACCACAGGCATCGTGGAAATTAAGCAGCAGGTAGCCTGCCTCTAGGGAATTTCCTCTTTGTTTTCTGCTTACAGTTTTAAAAATCTCTGTGAGAAATGAAATATTATTTAGTGCAACTTTAGTTTGCATTTCTTAAGTGATACGGGACAAGAAGGAGGGAATTTATTTGGGACAAAAAGAGATTGGGGAGTGTCTTAGTGAATGCAAGCATGGACGATGACAATTTTACAGCCAAAATGGAAATTTTTCAGGCATGATTGCTTTTGGAGACTCTGTAAGTCTCTGTTGATGTGCATTTTGCTTGTATAAATATGCAAAAATACTCAAATTGGCATATTCCCTACCTGCATCTTACAGATAGCTAGAATAGAAAAAATCAGTAAACATAGCCTCTTATATTAATTAATTTGTTAAATTTTAATTGGTCATGGGTTTGGGATGATGCAGAAGTGAAAATTGGGCTTCGTGGAATTGTCAAGGGTATTTAGACTTTTCCTATTGCTTCAAAATTTTTAGGTGATTTCTTTTGAATTAATAAAGACTTGTGTTACTATCTATATTATATATAAATTCCTAGCATAAAGATAACATGGAAATAGGGCTACTCAGAAAGATGATTTTACTGTTATCAAAATACATTCTAAATAATGACCCATCAAAAAGATTATCTTCTGGGATGCTCCCTGTTCCCATTTTTTCAAGTCAGTGAATGTTTCTATATGCTAGTAAACTGGATAGCTCTGAGCTAATTAGAAAATAAAATGTTTGATCAAATTTTTTCCTGTTATGGGAGGTTTGGGCATTTAGTTTCCTAAGGGAAGGGTTCAACCTATATGATTTCTAAAACGGAACCCCCTCCCTGCATCAGTTAGTCTGTGTTGCGCTCAGGGTGGACTTGCTAGGCACACATAAGCATATGGGCCAGGCCTGCACACGCCATATGCTAAGCAGAATTTCTCAAATTTTTTTCTCCTTTCATACACAAGATCAACACTATTTAGATGCAACATATACTTCTATGGTGTACATTTACAGAGGGATAATGCACTATAAAAATTCATGATTCCTACAACAATGAAGAGTAAAGTAATGGTTGTTCATTGTCATTCCTTCAGGAGTAAATCCATTTCTCACTCAACCAAGAATATATACAAGTTAGAGTGAGTTTATTGTAAGACTCTACTTGATATTACACACAGGCATGCAACCTTAGTCTGTGTGTGTATATGTGTTTCAAATTTCAGTACCTCAGTTAGTTAGCTATTTATTACTAATAGCTAATATCTCAACTAATCCTACTACAAGAGGATTTATATGTGATGCCTTGAAGAATTCTGGACTGACACTACTGTGGTAACAGTTTTTTCATTTTCTTTTCTTTTCTTACTTGTAAAAATGAAAGGATCAAGCAAAGAATAAACAGAAGCATTTACCTCAGGCGTCAATGATACCAACTAGGAATAGGTTCAAACAAGGATGTCAGCTTATGATTTAGTATCTAGTATCTAACTAACAACGTAATATGACCAAAATCATGGGTTTAATGAACAGATCCACAGGTATTCAACAGATTGAAAGCCTATAATTGCTTAAGTATCTCTCTCTTAAATAGCATAATAGATTAAAAATATGTTTTATCAAAATTTCTATAGGTAGGTTTTAAACCTGAATAAACATCAAAGACAGTGCACCATGGCAGAGTCTGCATTTGAATAAAGCAAGAAAAAATGATGACTATAAGACTGTGTGTGCACCAGTCATTTCCTTAAATACCTCACTACCTATCTATAAAGAAAATGCCTTTTACCTGTTTGAAAAAAATTCTAGATGATATTCCATTGCTGTGGTTAATTAGAATGATGTTGTTCTTGTTGTTCAGTTGCTCAGTCATGTCCAGCTCTTTGCAACTACATGTACTGAAGCACACCAGGCTTCCTACACTATCTCCCAGATTTTGCTCAAACTCATGCCCATTAAGTTGGTGATTTCATTCAACCATATCATCCTCTGTCATCCCCTTCTACCCATGCCCTCAATCATTCCAAGCATCAGGTCTTTTCAAATGACTTGGCTCTTCTCATCAGGTGGCCATAGTATTAGAGCTTCAGCATCAGTCTTCCAATGAATATTCAGGGTTGATTTCCTTTAGGATAGACTAGTTTGATCACCTCACTGTCCAAGGGACTCTCAAGAGTCTTCCCCAACACCACAGTTTTAAAGCATCAATTCTTTGGCACTCATCTTTCTTTATGGTCCAGCTCTCACATCCATACATGACTACTGGAAAAACCATAGCTTTCACTATAGGGACTCTTGTCAGAAAAGTAGTATCTGTGCTGTTTAATATGTTGTCTAGGTTTGTCGCAGCTTTTCTTCCAAGGAGCAAGCATCTTTTAATTTCATGGCTACTGTCACTGTCTGAAGTGATTTTGGAGCCCAGAAAATAAAGTCTGTCATCATTTCCACTTGTTCCCCTTCTATTTGCCATGAAGTGATGGGACCAGAAGCCATGATCTTCATTTTTTGTATGTTGAGTTTTAAGCCAGAGTTTTCTCTCTTCTCTTTCACTTTCACAAAGAGGCTCTTTAGTTCCTCTTTGCTCTCTTCCATAAGGGTGGTGTCATCTGTGTATCTGATGTTATTTATATTTCTCCTGACAATCTTGATTCAAGCTTGTGCTTCAGCCAGGCTGGCATTTTGTATGGTGTACTCTGCATATAAGTTAAATGAGCAGGGTGACAATATGCAGCTTTGACATACTCCTTTCCCAATTTTGAACCAGTCCGTTGTTCCATGTGTGGTTCTAACTGTTGCTTCTTGATCTGCATACAGGCATCTCAGGAGGCAGGTAATTTTCTATGATCCAACGGATGTTGACAATTTGATCTCTGGTTCCTCTGCCTTTTCTAAATCCAACTTGTACCTCTGGAAGTTCTCGGTTCATGTACTGCTGAAATCTAGCTGGAGAACTTCAAGCGATACCTTGCTAGTCTGTGAAATGAGTATAACTGTGCAGCAGTTTGAACATTCTTTGGCATTGCTTTCCTTGGGATTGGAATGAAAACTGACCTTTTCTAGTCCTGTGGCCACTGCTGATTTTTCCAAATTTGCTGGCATTTCGAGTGCAGTACTTTCACAGCATCATCTTTTAGGATTTCAAATAGTTCAACTGGAATTCCATCATGTCCCCTAACTTTGTTTGTAGTGATGCTTCCTAAGGCCCACTTGACTTCACACTCCAGGATTTCTGGGTCTAGGTGAGTGAACACAGCATCATGGTTATCTGGGCCATGAAGAACTATTTTGAATAGTTCCTCTATGCATTCTTGTTACCTCTTCTTAATATCTTCTGCTTCTGTTAAGTCCACACCATTTCTGTACTTTATTATGCCCATCTTTGAATGAAATGTTCCCTTGGTATCTCTATTTTTCTTAAAGAGATCTCTACTCTTTCCCACTCTATGGTTTTCCTCTATTTCTTTGCATTGATCACTTAGGAAGGTTTTCTTATCTTTCCTTGCTATTCTTTGGAACTCTGCATTCAAATGGATGTATCTTTCCTTTTCTCCTTTGCCTTTTGCTTCTCTTCTTTTTCTGCTATTTGTAAGGCCTTCTTAGACAAGCATTTTGATTTTTTGCATTTCTTTTTCTTGGGGATGATTTTGATTACCATCTCCTGTACAGTGTTATAAATCTCCATCCATAGTTCTTCAGGCACTCTGTCTATCATATCTAATCCCTTGAATCAATTTGCCACTTCCACTGTATAATTGTAGGGGATTTGATTTAGGTCATACCTGAATGATATAGTGGTTTTCCCTCCCTTTTTCAATTTAAGTCTGAATTTTGCAATAAGGAATTCTTGATCTGAGCTACAGTCAGCTCTTGGTCTGTTTTTGACTGTATCATATCAGATCAGTTGCTCAGTCGTGTCCGACTCTTTGCGACCCCATGAATCACAGCACGCCAGGCCTCCTGTCCATCACCAACTCCGGGAGTTCACTCATACTCACATCCATTGAGTCAGTGATGCCATCCAGCCATCTCATCCTCTGTCGTGCCCTTCTCCTCTCGCCCCCAATCCCTCCCAGTATCAGAGTCTTCTCCAATGAGTCAACTCTTCACATGAGGTGGCCAAAATACTGGAGTTTCAGCCTTAGCATCATTCCTTGCAAAGAAATCCCAGGGCTGATCTCCTTCAGAATGGACTGGTTGCATGTCCTTGCAGTCCAAGGGACTCTCAAGAGTCTTCTCCAACACCACAGTTCAAAAGCATCAATTCTTCGGCGCTCAGCCTTCTTCACAGTCCAGCTCTCACATCCATACATGACCACAGGAAAGACCATAGCCTTGACTAGGCGAACCTTTGTTGGCAAAGCAATGTCTCTGCTTTTGAATATGCTATCTACGTTGGTCATAACTTTCCTTCCAAGGAGTAAGTGCCTTTTAATTTCATGGCTGCAGTCACCATCTGCAGTGATTTTGGAGCCCAGAATAATAAAGTCTGACACTGTTTCCACTGTTTCCCCATCTATTTCCCATGTAGTGATGGGACCAGATGCCATGATCTTCGTTTTCTGAATGTTGAGCTTTAAGCCAACTTTTTCACTCTCCACTTTCACTTTCATCAAGAGGCTTTTGAGTTCCTCTTCACTTTTTGCCATAAGGGTGGTGTCATCTGCATATCTGAGGTTATTGATATTTCTCCCAGCAATCTTGATTCCGGCTTGTGTTACGTCCAGTCCAGTGTTTCTCATGATGTACTCTGCATATAAGTTAAATAAACAGGATGACTATATACAGCCATGACGTACTCCTTTTCCTATTTGGAACCAGTCTGTAGTTCCATGTCCAGTTCTAACTGTTGCTTCCTGACCTTCATACAAATTTCTCAAGAGGCAGATCAGGTGGTCTGGTATTCCCATCTCTTGAAGAATTTTCCACACTTTATGGTGATCCACACAGTCAAAGGCTTTGGCATAGTCAATAAAGCAGAAATAGATGCTTTTCTGGAACTCTCTTGCTTTTTCCATGATCCAGCGGATGTTGGCAATTTGATCTCTGGTTCCTCTGCCTTTTCTAAAACCAGCTTGAACATCAGGAAGTTCACGGTTCACATATTGCTGAGGCCTGTCTTGGAGAATTTTGAGCATTACTTTACTAGCGTGTGAGATGAGTGCAATTGTGTGGTAGTTTGAGCATTCTTTGGCATTGCCTTTCTTTGGGATTGGAATGAAAACTGACCTTTTCCAGTCCTGTGGCCACTGCTGAGTTCTCCAAATTTGCTGGCATATTGAGTGCAGCACTTTCACAGCATCATCTTTCAGGATTTGGAATAGCTCCACTGAAATTCCATCACCTCCACTAGCTTTGTTTGTAGTGATGCTTTCTAAGGCCCACTTGACTTCACATTCCAGGATATCTGGCTCTAGATCAGTGATCATACCATCGTGATTATCTGGGTTGTGAAGATCTTATTTGTACAGTTCTTCTGTGTATTCTTGCCACCTCTTCTTAATATCTTCTGCTTCTGTTAGGTCCATACCATTTCTGTCCTTTATCAAGCCCATCTTTGCATGAAATGTTCGTTTGGTATCTCTGATTTTTTTGAAGAGACCCCTAGTCTTTCCCATTCTGTTGTTTTCCTCTATTTCTTTGCATTGATAGTTGAAGAAGGCTTTCTTATCTCTTCTTGCTATTCTTTGGAACTCTGCATTCAGATGTTTATATCTTTCCTTTTCTCCTTTGCTTTTCGCTTCTCTTCTTTTCACAGCTATTTGTAAGGCCTCCCCAGACAGCCATTTTGCTTTTGTGCATTTCTTTTCCATGGGGATGGCCTTGGTCCCTGTCTCCTGTACAATGTCACGAACCTCATTCCATAGTTCATCAGGCACTCTATCTATCAGATCTAGGCCCTTAAATCTATTTCTCACTTCCACTGTATAATCATAAGGGATTTGATTTAGGTCATACCTGAATGGTCTAGGGCTTTCCCTACTTTCTTCAATTTAAGTCTGAATTTGGCAATAAGGAGTTCATGGTCTGAGCCACAGTCAGCTCCTGGTCTTGTTTCTGCTGATTGTATAGAGCTTCTCCATCTTTGGCTGCAAAGAATATAATTGATCTGATTTCAGTGTTGACCATCTGGTGATGTCCATGTAAAGAGTCTTCTCTTGTGTTGTTGGAAGAGGGTGTTTGTTATGACCAGTGCATTTTCTTGGCAAAACTCTATTAGTCTTTGCCCTGCTTCATTCCGTATTCCAAGGCCAAATTTGCCTGTTACTCCAGGTGTTTCTTGACTTCCTACTTTTGCATTCCAGTCCCCTATAATGAAAAGGACATCTTTTTTGGGTGTTAGTTCTAAAAGGTCTTGTAGGTCTTCATAGAACCGTTCAACTTCAGCTTCTTCAGCATTACTGGTTGGTGCATAGACTTGGATTACTGTGATATTGAATGGTTTGCCTTGGAAATGAACAGAGATCATTCTGTCGTTTTTGAGATTGCATCCAAGTACTGCATTTTGGACTCTTTTGTTGACCATGATGGCTACTCCATTTCTTCTGAGGGATTCCTGCCCACAGTAGTAGATATAATGGTCATCTGAGTTAAATTCACCCATTCCAGTCCATTTGAGTTCGCTGATTCCTAGAATGTCGACATTCACTCTGGCCATCTCTTGTTTGACCACTTCCAGTTTGCCTATATCATGGACCTGACATTCCAGGTTCCTATGCAGTATTGCTCTTTATAGCATCGGACCTTGCTTTTATCACCAGCCACATCCACAGCTGAATATAATCAATCTGATTTCAGTGTTGACCATATGGTAATGTCCATGTGTGGAGACATCTCTTGTGTTATTGGAAGAGGATGTTTGCTATGACCAGTACAATCTCTTTGCAAAACTCTGTTGCCTTTGCCTTGCTTCATTTTATACTCCAACGTCAAAGTTGCCTGTTTCTCCAGGTATCTCTTGACTTCCTACTTTTCATTTCAGTCCCCTTGATGAAAAGGGCATCTTTTTTGTTGTTGTTGTTAGTCCTGGAAGGTATTGTAAGTCTTCATAGAGCCATTCAACTTCAGGATCTTTGGCATTAGTGGCTGAGGCATAGACTTGAATTTTTTATTATTATTCAGGTATGGTGAGGTCAACAGATTAATAAAATAATTGCTATTGAAAATGTAGTTTGCTCTTTACAACTCCCAGGAGAGGGGACATATCACATCATGGAGGACCACATCAGAATTGATCAGGAAGTAGAAGCAACAAGGAAAATGCAGGAGCAAGAGCCTTTTTTGTGGTATTTAAAGAAAGACAAGGCTAGGAAAGATAAGGCAAGTATACTAAAGACTGGCTAGTTTGAGTAATTTCTGTAGTAGTCTCTGGGTATAAAGACCTCCTCTAGTTGTCTGTTATCTGGTCTTAGGATGACTGGGTCCTAGGAACAGTGCCTGCTAGAGCCTAAGAACCAGATACAAAAGACATTAGATTGATTACCTTGCAGTATGAGAGGCATACTCTTGGACCAGTCTTTGCTGTTTCTAGAATTGGCTAACCCTAGGAGAGGCAGCCTAAACTCAGTCAGCATGCTCATGCAGGACCATCAAGAATACAGAAAAGGAGGAAAATATAGTTAACAATATGACATACTAAGATTTAATTATACAAATCATATACTTTACTTCTTTTTAAATTGAGGTAACATTTATATATAGTAAATGGCATTAACTGTAAGTAAAACGAAATGATGTCTAACAAACACACCTACCCCTGTGAAAATATAGAATATTTTTATCAATGTCTTTTTCCTTGTATAATTATAGTTTGTGAATAAAAGTTGAATGTACTTAAAATCAGTATATATTTTTCTAGTTTCTAAATACATAGCATATTGTAAATTTTTTCCTCCTTTCTATTCCGCTGGAACACATGAAACAAGCAAGTCAAGATCCAAGAGTGTAGACATGAGATTAGCTCTCTTGCCATTTTCTGTAAAATGGAAGCTGGGTAAATGGCAGTCCTCTTTTGCTCTAAGCATGTGTTAAAGTTGTATCTGTCCACTCCTGCTCACAATTAGAAGACAGCAGACCCTTTGTCAGAAACTCCAGAGATAATATCACCATAGTCCAGATTTAGTTGCATCTGTCCTATGCTGGGTATTTCCCTGGTGGCTCAGACAGTAAAGAATCTGCCTGCACTGAGATCTGGGCTCGACACCTGGGTCAAAAAGATTCCCTGGAGAAGGGACTGGCAGCTCACTCCAGTGTTCTTGCCTGGAGAATCCCATAGAAAGAGGAGCCTGGCAAGCTGAAGTCCATGGGGTCACAAAGAGTCAGACACGACTGAGCGACTAAGCATGCACGCGTGTCCTGTGCTGAAATGTAGTAACTCTGTCCCTGAAGGATTCTGACTCAGAACCAGACTTATAACTTCAGCAGTCCTTTAAAACAAACGCAGCCTCACAGTGTGGTTAGCCTAGTTCTCCTCTGAAATGTTCTCTTCATTCATCTGGGCTTTATCTTGAACCATCACCTTTTCCCACCACCACATGTCTATTAGCTAAATTCAACAGCTGCTCCTATCAAACTTGGGAGTCATCTATACCAAAATAATTTTGTCTATACTGAAAGTTGTATAAGATATCATTTGATTTTGCCCAAGAGACCATAATTAGTATTTAAAATTTGATGATTAACTTTGGTTTTGACATTTCGAGTCTATTGCCTTTATTTTGTAGACGCCACTGCATTAAGACAACACACTTACAATCCTACATTGGGTAGGAACTTGGGATATTAAAATCCCATTAAGGCACATTTTCTAAATAGAATAACTAGAAATTTTATCTAGGGAGAAAGTTGAAAAAATCTGAATTAAGATATATTGCTACTCCCAAAACCAAGTTGTATCTTCTGGAAATTTTAAGACATTTAGAAATCTCATGAAGTGAGGAATTTCTCAGACAACTTGCAGCTCTCTGGGAGGGAAGATTCTATCCTTTTAATATAGATTGTTTGTATTATCTCTGGAATGCACTTTTCTAAATTTAGGCTCAGGCCTTGGAAGTGTGAGGTTTGGATTTTCAGAAATGATGTAAAGGAGATTGCATATTTAAAAATAATGTATACATAGCTAAAGGTCTGTCTGTCATGGAATTTTAAGTGTATTTTATGCTTCTTGTTAGTTGATAAAGAAAAGAATGCTCTAAATGTAATTGAATTTTAGATGTCTTATATAAAATGACAATCAGACCCTCCACGAGCACCACATTATATGTGTAAAGAAAGAACCTTAGGCTAAACACACACACACACACACACACACACACACACACACACACACACATATTTAAATAAATAAACCACCTGTCATTTTCATTGCTTTGTACACCAGTGTGTGATGTCCTTGATTAGGGCTCACTGAACTCTGAGACTGCAGATATGTTGACAGTATTCACGGCTCTCCGAAGAACTTTAAGGGAGAAAAATATTGCAGAATATCTCAGCAAATCCAAAGGACATTATTTTGTTTCCAAAATGTACTGATGCTATAAATGTACATAATGTTCTCAGAATCTCAATATTTTATAACAGGTTTGCTTGTATACTGCAGTTTTCAAAGACAACCAATTTTAAAAGAAATCTTTATTGGCTCTATTTTTGTTACTACCTACCTACATGATTTTTTAATTTCAGAATTATGCATAGTAAAAGCCATAATAATAGCAATGTATCAATATTAACCTCTTTATAATGAAAAATATGATTACCCCCATAGATTTCCAAAGTCTTATCACATATATCAGATCAGATCAGTCGCTCAGTCGTGTCCGACTCTTTGCGACCCCATGAACTGCAGCACGCCAGGGCTCCCTATCCATTACCAGCTCTCGGAGGTCACTCAGACTCACATTCATCGAGTCAGTGATGCCATCCAGCCATCTCATCCTCTGTCGTCCCCTTCTCCTCCTGCCCTCAATCCCTCCCAGCATCAGAGTATTCTCCAATGAGTCAACTCTTCGCATGAGGTGGCCAAAGTACTGGAGTTTCAGCTTTAGCATCATTCCTTCCAAAGAAATCCAAGGGCTGATCTCCTTCAGAATGGACTGGTTGGATCTCCTTGCAGTCCAAGGGACTCTCAAGAGTCTTCTCCAACACCACAGTTCAAAAGCATCAATTCTTCGGCGCTCAGCCTTCTTCACAGTCCAGCTCTCACATCCATACATGACCACAGGAAAGACCATAGCCTTGACTAGGCGAACCTTTGTTGGCAAAGTGATGTCTCTGCTTTTGAATATGCTATCTAGGTTGGTCATAACTTTCCTTCCAAGGAGTAAGCGTCTTTTAATTTCATGGCTGCAGTCACCATCTGCAATGATTTTGGAGCCCAGAAAAAGAAAGTCTGACACTGTTTCCACTGTTTCTCCATCTACTTCCCATGTAGTGATGGGACCAGATGCCATGATCTTCATTTTCTGAATGTTGAGCTTTAAGCCAACCTCTTCACTCTCCACTTTCACTTTCATCAAGAGGCTTTTGAGTTCCTCTTCACTTTCTGCCATAAGGGTGGTATCATCTGCATATCTGAGGTTATTGATATTTCTCCCGGCAATCTTGATTCCAGCTTGTGTTTCTTCCAGTCCAGCATTTCTCATGATGTACTCTGCATATAAGTTAAATAAACATGGTGACAATATACAGCCTTGACGTACTCCTTTTCCTATTTGGAACCAGTCTGTTGTTCCATGACCAGTTCTAACTGTTGCTTCCTGACCTGCATACAGATTTCTCAAGAGGCAGATCAGGTGGTCTGGTATTCCCATCTCTTGAAGAATTTTCCACAGTTTATTGTGATCTACACAGTCAAAGGCTTTGGCATAGTCAATAAAGCAGAATTAGATGTTTTTCTGGAACTCTCTTGCTTTTTCGATGATCCAGCGGATGTTGGCAATTTGATCTCTGGTTCCTCTGCCTTTTCTAAATCCAGCTTGAACATCAGGAAGTTCACAGTTCACATATTGCTGAAGCCTGGCTTGGAGAATTTTGAGCATTACTATCACATATATAAAATAATAGAAAATATTTTCATTAGTCTCTGTCTCCTGTTTCTGGCACAGAACTCCTAAAACTCATAATTTCCTAAGTGGTAAGAGTACTAGGAATATCTTTTGTCCTTTTGTCTTCTACTGTGGTTCCTAACACAGGCCTCTGAAGCCCTTGCAATTTTTTGAGTGATTGGAGTGTGTTGTTCTAATGAGGTGACCCTAGATGGACTCCTGAAAGGCTTCTGGAGGAGGGCTAGTCACCGGAAAGACCAAGCCTTTATTCAACACCTGAAATTTTCAGCCCACCCAATTCCCTTGATAAGGGAGAAGGACTGAAACTGAAGTTGATGATCCATGATATCTACGTGATAGAGCTTCCACAAAAATCCCAATAGTATGGGGTTATTAGGTCTTCCAGGTCAGTGAACACACCCCAACTCATAGAGACAAGCTCCTGCACTTAAGACCTTCCCAGACCTTGCCCTATGTCTCTTCACCTGACTGTTCTTCTGTACTCTTTACCATATTAATAAACTGATAAATATGTTCCCCTGAGTTCTGTGAGTCACTCTAACAAATTAATTGAACTAGCACAGAGGATCATAGGAACCCCCAGTTTGTCGGCAAGTCATACAGAAGTTGTGAGTAACCTGGAAAGCTTCTAATAATAATGGACATCTGAGATGGGGAGCAGTGTTGTGAGGCTCAGCTTTTAACCCATGGAATATAATACTATCTTCAAGTGAAAGTGTTTGTCGCTCAGTTGAGTTCAATTCTTTACGATCCCATGGACTGGGGTCCACCAGGTTCCTCTGTCCATGGTATTCTCCAAGCAAGAATACTGGAGTGGGTAGCCATTCCCTTCTCAAGTCAGATTGTAGGAAACCAAATCAGAATTGATTAGTGTTGGGGAACCCACACATTTGGTGACTAGAAGTGTCAGAGTGTAGTGAGTGTGATAGTAGTGAGAATAAAAGAGAAATACAAGAAGAACTCAGTTTTTTAAAACAACATATTGAAGACTGATCCAATTCTATGAGGATATTGAATGGTATTAAAAGAAGTAGAACATGATGTTAAAAAATAAATGTAAAGATCAACTTTAAAAATCAAAAACAGCATCTTTCAATGAATTCATGCAATAAACACCTATGAAATAAACTGTTCTATTAATACAGTTTTTTTTTTCTCTTTTATTGCTCAATGCTGAAATGGAAATGAGGTTATATATTTTAACTGCATTCTCCACTCTAAAACTACTGTGAGTTATTCAAAACTCAATAATTAAAATTTTAGAGTCTTTTAGACATTTAGAACAAAGAAGCCTAAAATTTTTACTAGAATTTTCCCCTGTATATATTCCATTAACAAATTGTAGGCGGAGAGATCCTCAAAATTTACTTTCGATGTATACGTTTTAGAATGTTTTTCTCCCAACACTATTGATTCAGTTTAAAATTTTTTTCTCTTTACTATACAAAATAGATGAGATAATTTTATAGAAAAGGTATCTGTTTAACATACTATAATTTTCATTTTTATTTGAATGTTGTTATTTTAATATTAAGTCAGGAGCTAAATAGGATTATCTTTCAAAGGAACTAGTCACAAAGTATATTGTATATCTTACTGAAAAGCTAACCAAACTGAATAACTAGATTTATACACATTTAACGGAGAAGGCAATGGCAACCCACTCCAGTACTCTTGCCTGGAAAATTCCATGGATGGAGGGGCCTGGTAGGCTGCAGTCCATGGGGTCACTAGGAGTGTTGGATACGACTGAGCGACTTCACTTTCACCATTCACTTTCATGCATTGGAGAAGGAAATGGCAACCCACTCCAGTGTTCTTGCCTGGAGAATCCCAGGGACGGGGAGTCTGGTGGGCTGCCGTCTATGGGGTGGCACAGAGTCGGATATGACTAAGGTGACTTAGCAGCAGCAGCAGCAATGTGATGCTAAACACTAAAGACTCTAAGGAACCTATATTATGATGGGAAGACGTGCAGATAACCAAATGATATAATTGCAACACAATATGGTTGGCTAAATAATAAGAGAATTAACAACTATACTATATATCAGAACAGAGAACAGAGCTGATTAACTATTGTCTGAGGGACCCAGAAAAAGCTTTATTGGGCAATTAAATTAACAATGGATTTCTAAAGATGATGAGTAGAAGAGATTTTTCCAATGTAAAAGGGAAGAGAAAGAGTGTTCCGTACAGGGAAGGTATGGCAAGTACGGTTGTAGGCAGATGGCCAAAGGTATTGTCTTCAAAATTTTACTTTGAAAGGAGAACAATAAATGGTAAACCTGGTACATATTTATCATTACAGTCTAATGAGGAATCTTAAATAAAAATGTAATTTATTTCAAATTACATATCCTATAGTACTCCAAAATTCCCCAAATGCGTGATCTTAAAAGTTTTCTGACATCAAATTCTTCAAAATTGAGATCGCTATACCTTTCCATTGAAGCTTATTTTTTAGTTAAGTTTAGGAAAACTGCTTTAAAATTATGAGATTTTGAAGGGGGGCTTAATGTTTCATTTGCTTTATAAATGATAGATCATCAAAAACGTATAGAAAATTGAAGGAAGTTCTGTAAATATTGAGATGAAAGCACAGAATCCAGTGCACATGAAAAATGGCAAGGGTTTGAGCTGAAGCAGGGCTGGAAAATAACTGAGTAGAGAGAAAATTTATCGGCTTTCTGATGCTGAAGCTGACTGGCATGCAATGATTGGTGAGGGGGAATATATGAAGTATAACTGAAATTCAAACTGGTTAGACTGTAAAAATGGTGAGTCCTGGGACCAAAACAGGAAATTCCAGAGAACAACAAGTTGGGAAAATCACGACAGGGGTGGTGAAATGGAAAACATTAAGCTATGAATGATTATGTTCATTCAAACTCAAGAGTGTTTCTGGATTTAATAGAAATGTTCACTTCTGAAAAAAAACTAAGAAGGAAATGTTCTTAAGTGGGCATTGTAATGAATGGTACAAAAAAATAAGAGAGTAAGGCGTTTAAAGGCATGCCTGATTCAAAGGAAAAATCTTTCAACCATTTACTACATGATATTTTCCCATGGAGATAATTTTTTAAAGCTTTGGCTCACTTAGAAAAACTGAGCCTTTTTTCTTATTACTTTAACTTGTCCAATCTTTAAACCACAGAGATACCTCAGAGGTTCATTAGAAATTCCCAAACCCAGAAAGAGGAAAGTCCCAATAAAAACAAACGAACCAAACCAGATCCTTTAGGAATTGAATTTTGAAGCTTTGACTTCCTGATTCTAAGGATGGATCATATTTTAGTTGCAGAATAGTAGTAAATGTAGCTTAAAAACACCATAGTTAAAATAATGAAGCCCTTCCATGTCTGTCAGTCTATGTGACCTGTGCAAGTGTTGTGTGATTAAAATGCAGGCTGTCAATTACACATGCCCCATCTCTAACCAGATCTCTTTACAAAGAATCCTTTCTTAGCCTAATATCTTTGCTTCCCTGTTGGAATTTGTTTTGTTTGTTTGTTTGTTTCTATTATTTCATTAAATGCAGTCAATGGCTCAGGTTAGGCTGGTATTGAAAGAAAATCTTACCAGTCCTCTATAAATAAATAATTAACGTTCAATTATGAACTATTAAGGGTTGCTCATCTCTGTCTGCCTTCTGGACTAGTCATTGATGTGATTCAAGAGATGGCCATCACAGTGTCCAGCAAATAGGAAAGAAAATACTCAGGGAATAATTCAGCCCTTGGTTCCCAGAAAGGTATGTCTCCTTAGTACCGAAATCGAAAAGTATTTTGATACTAGATTTCACAAAAGCTAGTACTGGATAATATGGGGTGAAACATCCGTTGAGTCTTTTTTTTTTTTAATTAAATTTATTTATTTTAATTAGAGACTGAGAACATTTTTAAAGAATGAATTGAAAGAGCTATGAGCAAATTCACTATGACACCACGCGTTAATAAATTTTTCAATATTCAGAGTGTTCAAAACTTTTCAGTGGTGCCGTGTAATTTCAGAAAAACTTCATGGAAGATGATTAACTGTTTGATTTATTGGTCTTTTCTTTCCTCCCAACCTTCACTATTTTTCTCTTTATTTGTATTCTTTTAAGAAATATTTTAGTTAAAAATAAATTTTATTTATTTAGTTAAAAATAAAATTTTATTTTGAAAAATAAAAAATTTTTCATAAAAATAACTTTAACCAAGTATATCATATCTCCTTTCTTTATTTTCCAAAGAGCACATATATCCAATTATACCCAGAATAGCAAAAACAAAGGATCAAAAATTTGCTCCCCCTCAAACACAACACAAATGTATGTTACAACCAAGATAGTATTTTAAAAAGTCATTGACTTACTGGAAACTTTTACCTTCCTACTGTTTTAATTTTTCTTATGACCAATTTCTTCATTTTTTTCCCCTACAAAATTATTCATTTACTACACTGTGTAAATTCCTGGACCTGTTTCATAGCAGCCTACTTTGTCATCAACTTCTTCCTATTAGTAAGAGAATCTTTGTAATTATATATGATTTAAGGTATATAAGCAAGTCAGCAGAATAAATCTCTTAACCTTGGGCTGTTGTGGGGTTCATCAGTAATTCCTGTTTTAGCTTACACACCAGCACTTTGCTAGGGAAAAATCTATGCTTCCTCCTCCTCCGGGGTAACTTTTCATTTTCTTTCCAAGCATTTCTGTAATCTTAGGACTTTTTTCATCTAATTATTACCCACTATTCTTTCAAATCACAAGTTAAGGAAAAAAAAAAAAACAACAGAAATGAGAAAAAGTCAAATGTATGATATACACTGCATTGTGTGTGTGTTCAGTTGCTTGGTCTTATTCAACTCTCTGCAGCTCCATGGACTGTAGCCCCCCAGGCTCCTCTTTCCATTGGATTTTCCAGGCAAGAATACTGGAATGGGTTGCCATTTCCTACTCCAGGCGATCTTCCCAACCCAGGGATTGAACCTGTGTCTCCTGTCTTCTGAACTGCAGGCAGGTTACCACTGAGCCACCTGGGAGTACTATGGTTCTTTTATATAGAAAAATAATAATTTCTATGAATTGCCACCCTTATGGCAGAAAGTGAAGAAGAACTAAAGAGACTCTTGATGAAAGTGAAAGAGAGTGAAAAAGTTGGTTTAAAGCTCAACATTCAGAAAACTAAGATCATGGCATCTGGCCCCATCACTTCATGGCAAATAGATGGAGAAACAGTGGAAACAGTGGAAGACTTTATTTTGGGGTGCTCCAAAATCACTGCAGATGGTGATTGCAGCCATGAAATTAAAAGACACTTACTCCTTGGAAGGAAAGTTATGACCAACCTAGATAGCATATTGAAAAGCAGAGACATTACTTTGCCAACAAAGGTCCATCTAGGCAAGGCTATGGTTTTTCCAATAGTCATGTATGGATGTGAGAGTTGGACTGTGAAGAAGGCTGAGCGCTAAGGAATTGATGCTTTTGAACTGTGGTGTTGGAGAAGACTCTTGAGAGTCCCTTGGACTGCAAGGAGATCAAGCCAGTCAATCCTAAAGGCTATCAGTCCTGAATATACATTGGAAGGATTGATGCTGAAGCTGAAACTCCAATTTTTGGGCACCTGATGTGAAGAACTGACTCAATTTAAAAGACCCTGATGCTGGAAAAGATTGAAGGCAGAAAGAGAAGGGGATGACAGAGGATGAGATGGTTGGATGGCATCACCGACTCAGTGGACATGAGCTTGGGTAAACTCTGGGAGTTGGTGATTGACAGGGAGGCCTGGTGTGCTGCGGTTTGTGGGATCGCAGAGTCCGACACACGACTGAGTGACTGAACTGAACTGATGAATTTGGAAAATTACTTTGAACAAATTACTCTTCCATACCTGAAAACTAACAAAAAAAAAAGTGGAATCCATATTACTGTTTCTCATTAATATTACAAATTGTATCACAACACCTGAGCAAATATGGGTAAATTATACTTTAAGACATGAATTTAAAAGTGTGCTAGGAAAACATTTAGAAAGCGTGGATACAGTGGAGTGCTCATGGAATTTGTCTCTTCCTACAGTATATTTTATTATATCTTAAAATTATTTATTAGGGGATAGAAAAACAGATTTTGTTAATTATTTATTAATATTAAAATATTGATGAGCATTACCCAAACATAATGGGATTTCAGCTGGTGCACTGTACTGAAACTACGGAAACGCAGCCAACACAAGGGGCGTGTATTAAAAGACCAGAACAAATGACTTAACAGGGGCCTAAAAGCAGCAATCAGAAAGGGTTCATTTAACTTAGAGATGGCACAAGCTTCGAGCAATTGCTTCTACTTAAGTAAGTGTGGAATTACAAAAGGCTATTTATTACAATCCAGCAGGGCCCTGCAGCTTGCTCAAAGACCTTTGAAGAATTTCAACAGTTATAAAGTCTTGCACAGTGCAGAAGCAGTAAAACTTAGGCAGGTCCCCAAAAGAGCCTGGAAAGCATTCACTAAAAAGTATATTTGATACTCTTCACAATTGTTCTTAGAAACAATTTTCTCTTTCTTCTTTTTTAAGGAGAGATGCTATACTTGGTACTTTTCAAAACTTCTTTGAAAATATATTTTAACTGTTAAGGAAAATAAACCAGTTTCAAGTGACGTGAAATTAAATAGGGAGGGTCTCCATGGGTTTAATAGGATAGTATTCCAACATTCTGCTTCTTTGAAATACTCTGTAAGCATGCATCAGAAGTCATTCTATTAATGGATTTACTTCAGGAGGAAACTTGTTGAAATTTCTCAATTTTTTTGTACAAAAAAAAAGCAAAATTATTAGCAATGATATTGGGACTGAAATTATTCTAGTAATGATAAAATAATAAATTGTTTTTTCTAAATATTAGAGTAAATAAAAATAAATTAATTGTTAAAAATTTAACATACCTGCTATTTATTTCTCAGTGACGTGATTATAAATTTTGAATAAGTTTATAAAATTTCAACTAAATATGTGTAAATAACTTATCCTTAACATAAAATCAATTTCAGAGCAGCAAACTGCCTCAGTTTTAGGTTTGGGGATATTGTGAGGCAAGTTTGAAAAATAAAATAATATTGAATAGACAAAAGGCAAACATAAAAGGTAAATTATATCAGTTACATGAAAGTATGCGTGCGTGCATGCCTGCTCAGTTGCTTCAGTAGTGTATGACTTTTTGCAACTCTATGGACTGTAGCCCACCATAGAGTTCTGTCCATGGGAATCTCCACCAAGAATACTCGAGTGGGTTACCATGCCCTTCTCCAGATGATCTTCCTGATCCACGGATCCAACCCATATCTCCCATATTGCAGGCAGGTTCTCTACCAACTGAGCCACCAGGGAAGGCCACATGAAAGTATATTAATTGTTAATGGGTGCGAAATGTGATAAAAGAAAGGATTTTACTTTTCCATCATAAAAGCAACACTTACATTTTACTTTGGAAAAAAATTAAGTGATCATTCCCTGGCCATTAAAATAATGAGATTTGAATTACAAAAATTCATAACATATTACATATAGTAGAAATAAGAAGACGGAAAATTTGCTGTAATAAATGCTTTGTTTAAGTTTACACTTTGTAAAGAAGTGTCACAAGGCAAGTTTAATGAAAGCTCTATTTTTAAGTAAAGAATAAAATAAAAGACATTTACAGACAAGAATAATTTGGATGACAGTTTGGATGCAAAAACTGACAAGATAATCATAATAATGTTAATAATAATAATGATAGCTGATAATCATAGAAACAGCAAATCCACATATAGGAAACATCTATTGCTAGCTCATATAGGAAATGCAAATACATGGGGTTCTAATAATCCTTGATTTGAGAAAAATCTTTAAAAAATATATCCTTTAGTAATGAAAGCAATTCAACACAGCTAGTGTTCCTGAGAACTCTTGATTTTTGTTTGTTTTGTGTTTGTAATTTGTTTTACTGCGTTCCATTAGGGAAGAATGCTGCTGAACTTCACAGTGAGGATTTTGGTTGGCCAGTGTACCAAGACTGAGATTTGAAACCAAGAGTGCATTGATGGATAGTATGCATTTTTCTTTTTAATGGAAGGATTTGAAGTCTGATATCACTTAAAACATATTTAATCTACCATTAGAAAACATGGTGACCCTGTGATATCTGATCCAGACAGATGTTTTTTATTCATATTTATATTTTTGATAATGCAGAGGAAAAACATAACAAAGAATCACCACCCAATAATAGCCTCAAAATATATCTAGAGAATTGTGACACAAAGATCACTCACTTCCTCAGTACTTATTAAATTTTCTTTTTCAGAAATGGAAATGTAAAAGTGGAGATTCTTGTTTTCTGGTATATATATTTTTATTCATGAGAGCTTTTTTTGTCAAAAGTCAAGATCTATTTTACTATGTCCTAAATCCTATCTATTTTACAATACACTAAATATTATTATTACCTATGGATACCATGGGACTCCTTGTGCATAATGGATTCCAGTCCTCTTACAGAGTTGCGTATGAAAATGTTATCAATGAGCTGAAGACTCTGGCATTCATAACTTTGCAACATTATAACAAATAGGTAGTCCTAATTTTTTTTTTCTTTTTTAATATATCAAATATATTTCATTGCTTACATTATAGTAGCAGATTGAAAACATCTGCTCACTTGCCACTAGTCCACCAGCAGCTGAAAATCTCAGTTCATTTTCCCTAGGCCTGTATGTACCAGGGCTATAATCCAGCTGCTGAGGCTTGATATGGGGCCAGATTAATACTCAAGAGCCTTTGAAATGGAAATAGTGCTTTCTTGCCAAGATTAGAACAATGATAGGCTCCATTTGCTTGTCCCCTTCCCTCTCTGCTCTTCTTTACTGCCCTTCCTAATCCAATTAATTTTCCTTCTCCCATCATATCCTCCCATCCTCTCTTTACAGCTCCATCACCTGTCATGACGATTAAGAAAGATCGGACATCCAGAAACAGCATTTCTTTATCCTGGCAAGAACCTGAACACCCTAATGGGATCATATTGGACTATGAGGTCAAATACTACGAAAAGGTGGGGAGATAATGTTAAAAGAGTTGAGTTGTGTCAGGAAAGAGATTATTTGCTCATGAGTATACTCTTGCAAAGAAACTAATGACACTGCTGGCTAGTGAAAATGCTCTATTTAGAACTCTGGTCATATATTACCTTTGATTTATAGGTAGAGGAGGGTTTAGAAATTATTGTATTGAATATCCCCCATTCTACAGCAATAAGCCATAGCAAAGATGTTAACATCAAATGTAAGCCAGGTCTAGTTATGATATTAGAAATGATATTTGTGTCTTCCACAGGAGACCCCAGTTCTAAACAACCATTATATAGCAATTCCTTTATCTATTGATGAACTATTCCTAAGTTCATTGCATTAAGCATCATTTCCTGACCTTCACATTCACATGAATTTTATTCAGTACCGATAGGAATGTTGAACTGATAACAAAACCATTATATTATTTAGCTGATGATGAAAGCTTTCTTTACTTTGTACAAGGAGATTAGAAGATGGGAGTATGTGTGCCTCACATTATAAAATTGTGTTTGGTAATACAATTATGAAAAATAGGTACATGATTATTTGTAAGTATAATTCAGGCCATGATATTTCATCACTCTAAGTATCATTTATTTTCCCCTGGTTATAAAATATGCTGAGGTTTGAAAACAAGATGTATTCAAATCTTATCAATAGAGCTGGGTGGTTTCATAGCTACTAAATATGAACACAATGTATTCATTTATCTGCTGCAGTTTACAAAGTATTTTAAAATGAATTGTGTATTGATAGCTTCTATTTACAGAACACTTCTACATACATTATTTTGAGTTGTTTGATAATCTGATGAGAGTGAGTAAATAGGTTCTTTTACAATTATAAAAACTGAGAGTCAGTGACATTTGAATTTCTCACAGCCTCACTGCTAATAAACATTAGTTCTATGTTTTGAATTCTGACAGTCACCACTCCTCATGTAACATGTTTTCCCCTGTATTGCATACCTTCTTCTAAATGAAAATGGATCATTAAGAGATGTGAGAATTAGTGGTATGGTCAGTTATGCAAAAAAATATCTAATGTATAAGCATTTCTCTGTACTATGTGGTTATACTGTTTTCTGAAGTTCAAGTATTTTACAAGTACGATGCCATTTTTTTCAGACTGCCCCCTATAGGGAAAAGGATATGTCTCTTTGATTGAGAGAAAGTGAAACCTAATTGTGCCAAAATCATAGTATGAATAAATTACCTCCTAGCTTTCGGTGATCCACTGTGGTACTGTCAAATACCCATTTGATCATAATCTTCTATTTTTAAAAATGTAACAAGATAGCAAATATAAGAATCCATGTTTTATAGATGATACAACACAATAAAAAGGTAATTAATGATGCACCTCAGTTCAGACTGGATAGCAGAACCAGGGAACACCCAACTTTTCTGTAGAGCTGATTCAAAAATACTACTAACCTACATTCATATCTTTTACAAACATAAATCATTTTCTAAACTTATTTCGAAGAAAGCATAAAACAATATTTTGAAACAATATTAATTAGCATAGGAAAAAGTGACTGAATCTATTTTTATTGTCTAAGCATTTTAAAGTTAATGTATATTTATTTGTAATATTGTTTTAAATATACTTTGTACAAATATTTATAGCAAATATTCATAAATTTTGAAATTAAAAAATTTTCCAAATATTTATGTATGATATTTAGAAATATCTTGAATGTTTCACTAAGATTTAAGCCCTACAAGATCTACCTTTGACTAGACTTGACTAGTCAAGGTCTTGACTATTTAGTTCATTAACGATGATGAACATAAACCATGTTTATGCTTAATAAATTTTTTAACACATAAAATAATGATTTCTGTAAAGTAAATACATTCAGCTGTCTTCATTATTTAATATACTAGCTCAAATGCTATCTGATACATAACCAGCATCTTTAGCTAAAAAGTATATGTAATGCATGACTTTTTTTTCTGTAATATTCTATTTAGTTTGGGTTGAGGATATGCATTGTTCTATATCTCCCATTCCGGGCCCCACCCCAGGTGCCAGGGACATTCCACCATTACTTGAACTTAGGTACTTGTATACTAACGTATGTTAAAGGAAAAACACAATTCTATGTAAAGTCAATTTTCATAAACAAGGCTTGACACAAAAACCCTTTACAATTCATGTGCAATGTGAACCTTCCAATGTACAGTGTGACTTCTTCAGGGAAATATTTCTAGACATTTATCTGAAGATTTTCATCTCTACTAAACCACAGTGACTTAGATTAAACACATTGCAAATATAGTTGATACTAAGGAAGTTATTAATGTAGAATTGTGCATAAAACTTGAACCTTTTTAAATTTAATAGTTTACAGTTAATAGAAATATTTCTGAGATGCCTGTTAAACTTAATTCAAGGGATATTTTCCTCTTTGAAAATTTATTCTTAAAATTAGAATGAAGCTTTCATTCAGCTTTGGCTTTGAAGATAACTTATTTTCATCCACATAATTCATTAACTGGCAAAAATGAAGACTAATTTTTTCTGCATTATTTGCAGGGAACAGATTATTTTATCCAAGATGGGGCATTCTATAAATATTTTTAGCTTAAAAATGCCTTTATTACATTCAGAAAGTTAAACAATTGTCATATCTTATCCATCATATGAGCTGTGTTAAATCTAAATGAACTGGTTTAGAGGGGTTCAGCTTTTTACCATCTGACATGACTAGGAAGATTCGGTTTTAACATGATTTTTCTTACCTCAAAGCAGGAACAAGAAACAAGTTATACGATTCTCAGGGCACGAGGCACTAATGTTACCATCAGTAGCCTCAAGCCTGATACTACATATGTATTTCAAATCCGAGCCCGGACCGCAGCTGGATATGGGACCAACAGTCGCAAGTTTGAGTTTGAAACTAGTCCAGACTGTACGTATTTTCTTCAATAGAGTGTATGCGGGAAAGGCTGTTGCAAAGATGTCTGATAATTCATTCTCACAATCAGTTTTAGTTAAATATGTGATACATTGAAAGTATATTGCTCCCTGTTGTTCAGTCGTTAAGCCGTGTCCGACGCTTTGCTACCCCATGGACTGCCGCATGCCAGGCTCCCCCGTCCTGCACTATTGTTTGCTGCTGCTGCTGCTGCTGCTAAGTCACTTCAGTCGTGTCCGACTCTGTGTGACCCCATAGACGGCAGCCCACCAGGCTCCCCCGTCCCTGGTATTCTCCAGGCAAGAACACTGGAGTGGGTTGCCATTGCCTTCTCCAATGCGTGAAAGTGAAAAGTGAAAGTGAAGTCGTTCAGTCGTGTCCGACCCTCAGCGACCCCATGGACTACAGCCTACCAGGCTCCTCCGTCCGTGGGATTTTACAGGCAGAAGTACTGGAGTGGGGGTGCCATTGCCTTCTCCAATATTGCTTGGGGAACATTTAATAATTTTGCATAGCATTGTATATATATGCTTGTGCTTGTGTACATGTATATCTTTTTTTTTTCTCTTTTACAAATGGAGCATATGCTAATGTCTGGAATGCTTCTAATCTTCTATTGGACATAAATTTCTTTGAGGAACATTACATAATATGGCAATATTTTAACTTTAATATTAAAGTTAACTTCAATATTAAAGTACCTCTTAATTCAGATATTCCAGGTTCATTGCCCGGTTCAATGAACTATAAAAAAAGAAACTCGATGATCCATGAGGAACTTAATATTGTTTTAATTCTCATGGATCTAGTATCATTTGGAGATAAAGGATATCTAAACTTCATTCATCACCTCATTCACATTCACAAGTAATTGGGATAGTCCTGTGTGTCTGATTCTAAATTTATAAAATTGGCAAACATTTTCCCAATAGCATTCTGCTTTTTTTCAAATGCATTTGCTTCATATTAGAAAAAACCTCAACTACAATATAATTTTAAAAAGATAAAATCATGGCTACAATATTAATTAAAATGAACACAGTTTAAAGATTTCATTTACCTTATTAATGAAGAAGCTAGTAACAAATTAAACAGATTTAAAGGGAAATATGAAGAACAAACACATATATACATATACGTACATATTTGTATGTTTGTGTCTGTTTGTGTGTATGAGTGTAGACCATCAAGAAAACTTACATAAATTGGTTAATCCAAATCTGGTTAATATACTATAGGACAATAAATATAATGATTGAGGTCCTCTTTTCTAACATAAACCAGTCATCAGATCAGTCGCTCAGTTGTGTCCGACTCTTTGCGACCCCATGAATCGCAGCACGCCAGGCCTCCTTGTCCATCACCAACTCCCGGAGGTCACTCAGACTCACATCCATCGAGTCAGTGATGGCATCCAGCCATCTCATCCTCTGTCATCCCCTTCTCCTCCTGCCCCCAGTCCCTCCCAGCATCAGAGTCTTCTCCAATGAGTCAACTCTTCACATGAGGTGGCCAAAATACTGGAGTTTCAGCTTTAGCCTCATTCCTTCCAAAGAAATCCCAGGGCTGATCTCCTTCAGAATGGACTGGTTGGATCTCCTTGCAGTCCAAGGGACTCTCAAGAGTCTTCTCCAACACCACAGTTCAAAAGCATCAATTCTTCGGCGCTCAGCCTTCTTCACAGTCCAGCTCTCACATCCATACATGACCACAGGAAAGACCATAGCCTTGACTAGGCGAACCTTTGTTGGCAAAGTAATGTCTCTGCTTTTGAATATGCTATCAAGGTTGGTCATAACTTTCCTTCCAAGGAGTAAGTGTCTTTTAATTTCATGGCTGCAGTCACCATCTGCAGTGATTTTGGAGCCCAGAAAAATAAAGTCTGACACTGTTTCCACTGTTTCTCCATCTATTTCCCATGAAGTGATGGGACCGGATGCCATGATCTTCATTTTCTGAATGTTGAGCTTTAAGCCAACCTTTTCACTCTCCACTTTCACTTTCATCAAGAGGCTTTTCAGTTCCTCTTCACTTTCTGCCATAAGGGTGGTGTCATCTGCATATCTGAGGTGATTGATATTTCTCCCAGCAATCTTGATTCCAACTTGTGTTTCTTCCAGTCCAGCGTTTCTCATGATGTACTCTGCATAGAAGTTAAATAAGCAGGGTGAAATATACAGCCTTGACGTACTCCTTTTCCTATTTGGAACCAGTCTGTTGTTCCATGACCAGTTCTAACTGTTGCTTCCTGACTTGCATACAAATTTCTCAAGAGGCAGATCAGGTGGTCTGGTATTCCTATCTCTTTCAGAATTTTCCACAGTTTATTGTGATCCACACAGTCAAAGGCTTTGGCATAGTCAATAAAGCAGAAATAGATGTTTTTGTGGAACTCTCTTGCTTTTTCCATGATCCAGTGGATGTTGGCAATTTGATCTTTGGTTCCTCTGCCTTTTCTAAAACCAGCTTGAACATCAGGAAGTTCGTGGTTCACATATTGCTGAAGCCTGGCTTGGAGAATTTTGAGATTACTTTACTAGTGTGTGAGATGAGTGCAATTGTGTGGTAGTTTGAGCATTCTTTGGCATTGCCTTTCTTTGGTATTGGAATGAAAACTGACCTTTTCCAGTCCTGTGGCCACTGCTGAGTTTTCCAAATTTGCTGGCATATTGAGTGCAGCACTTTCACAGCATCATCTTTCAGGATTTGGAATAGCTCCACTGGAATTCTATCACCTCCGCTAGCTTTGTTTATAGTGATGCTTTCTAAAGCCCACTTGACTTCACATTCCAGGATATCTGGCTCTAAGTCAGTGATCACACCATCATGATTATCTGGGTCGTGAAGATCTTTTTTGTACAGTTCTTCTGTGTGTTCTTGCCACCTCTTCTTTATATGTTCTGCTTCTGTTAGGTCCATACCATTTCTGTCCTTTATCGAGCCCATCTTTGCATGAAATGTTCCTTTGGTATCTCTGATTTTCTTGAAGAGATCCCTAGTCTTTCCCATTCTGTTGTTTTCCTCTTTCTTTGCATTGATCACTGAAGAAGGCTTTCTTATCTCTTCTTGCTATTCTTTGGAACTCTGCATTCAGATGCTTATATTTTCCTTTTCGCCTTTGCTTTTTGCTTCTCTTCTTTTCACAGCTATCTGTAAGGTCTCCCCAGACAGCCATTTTGGTTTTTTGCACTTCTTTTCCATGGGGATGGTCTTGATCCCTGTCTCCTCTACAATGTCATGAACCTCATTCCATAGTTCATCAGGCACTCTATCTATCAGATCTAGGCCCTTAAATCTATTTCTCACTTCCACTGTATAATCATAAGGTATTTGATTTAGGTCATACCTGAGTGGTCTAGTGGTTTTCCCTACTTTCTTCAATTTAAGCAATACTGCTAGCAAAATTAGTGAAGTGATGGAATTCCAGCTGAGCTACTTCAAAACCTAGCAGATGATGCTGTTAAAGTGCTACACTCAATATGCCAACAAATTTGAAAAACTCAGTAGTGGCCACAGGACTGGAAAAGATCAGTATTCATTCCAATCCCAAGGGAGGGCAATGCCAAAGAATGTTCAAACTACCACACAATTACAATTATTTCACATGCTATCAAAGTAATGCTCAAAATCCTTCAAGCATCAACAATATGTGAACCAAGAACTTCCAGATATTCAAACTGGATTTTAAAAGGCAGAGAATCAGAGATCAAATTACCAACATCCTTTGGATCACTGAAAAAACAAGAGAATTCCAGAAAAACATCTACTTCTGCATCATTGACTACACTAAATCCTTTGACAGTGTGGATCACGACAACTGTGGAAAATTTTTTAAGAGATTGGAATACCAGCCCACCTTACCTGTCTTCTGTGAAATCGTATGCAGGTCAAGAAACAACAGTTAGAACCAGGCATGGAACAATGGACTGGTTCCAAATTGGGAAAGGAGTACATCAAGGCTATATATTGTCACCCTGCTTATGTAACTTACATACAGAGTACATCATGTGAAACACCAGGCTTGATGAAGCACAAACTGGAATAAAGATTGAAGGGAGAAATATCAATAACCTCAGATATGCAGATGACACCACCCTTATGGCAGAAAGCAAAGAGGAATTAAAGAGCTTCTTCCTGAAGATCAACAAGGAAGTAAAATGCTGGCTTAAAACTCAGCATGTAAAAAACAAAGATCATGGCATCTGGTCCCATTACTTCATGGCAAATAGATGGGGAAAAACTGGAAGCAGAGATAGACTTTATTTTCTTGGTTTCCAAAATTACTGTGGACAGTGACTGCAACCATGAAATTAAAGACACTCTTTGGAAGAAAAGCAATGAGAAACCTAGATAGTGAATTAAAAAGCAGAGACATTACTTTGCCTACTAAGTTCCATATAGTCAAAGCTATGGTTTTTCTGGTAGTCACGTATGTATGTGAGAGTGGGACAATAAAAAAGGCTGAGTGCCAAAGAACTGATGCTTTTGAACTGTGGTATTGGAGAAGACTCTTGAGAGTCCCATGGACTGCAAGGAGATCAAACCAGTCAATCCTAAAGGAATTCAACCCTGAATATTCATTGGAAGGACTGATGCTGAAGCTGAACTCCAACACTTTAGCCAGCTTATGGGAAGAACCAACTCATTGAAAAAGACCTTCTTTCTGGGAAAGATTGAAGGCACAAGGAGAAGGGGATGATAAGGGATGAGATGGTTGGATGACATCACCAACTCAGTGGACATGAGCTTGAGCAAGCTCCAGGAATGGTGAAGGACAGGGAAGCTTGGCCTGCTGCAGTTCATGGGGTCACAAAAAATTGGACAAGAATGAGCAACTGAACAATAACAGCAGCAATATGTAATATCCTGTGATAAACCACAGTGGAATGGAATAGGAAAGAATTTGAAAAAGAATATATATGTATAACTGTCACTTTGTTGTACAGCAGAAATTAATTAATACAGCATTGTAAATCCATTAGACTGTGCTTCAATAAAATTTTTATATATACATACAAAAAATTCCAGAAAATTCCAAAAAGCACAACTTTAATTTATGGCAATCCAGCAACAATTTACATTGCATTAATTTTTATTATATATTATTAGTAATCTAGAGATGCTTCAATGTATAAGGCAGGATGTGTTTAAGTTATATGTAAATACTACATCAATTTATAAAAGGGACTTTAGCATCCTTAAGTTTTGTTATCTGTAGAAGGTCCTGGAACCAATCCCCCTTGGATAGAGAAGGGAATTCAAGTCTCAGATATGGAGTCTGTACATTAGACCTCACCTAATCTTCCTGTGATGGAATGAACACGGATAAATCACCCTTTGAGGACACAAAAACAAGGTGATGCAAAATACCGTGGAAGTCCAAACCTCCGTGAAGAGGTTTAACACAAATTTAAAACTTTAGATGCCACAATAACAAAATATAATTGCAATTTAAAATTTGCAATTCTAAATCTTTTTTATAAATTTTAAGTGCCATAAAGAAAGTTTCTCGTTTTGAAATGATTGTAGATTGAATTTTTTCAAACTTTTAAATAGTTATTGGCATTAATAACACCAAAGTGAATATTTGCTTTAACAAGAGAGATCACAAATCACAGAACTGTAAAAATCAAATATTTATTATATAGTATGTTACAAACTAGGCATATTGAGGAGCAGGAGGTGCAGAACACCATTAGATAAATATGTATTATATTAATGCATAGTTTGGAACACCAGTCTAACCTCACATATTCTTAATTAACAGTTAACCCTATCTGATATGTAAATTTGCAAAACCAACCTCAAATTCTACAGTTGTAATGTGATTCCAAATTTACCACAGATAGAGCTGTGGTCATGTTATGCATGATCTTCTAATGAGGCATCAGTGTCTGAGGTTTAAGAAATATCTATTTAAAAATGAGGTTCTTAGGACTTTTGCAAACAAGTTTTATATTTGCTATATTTCCATTGATTGATAGATCAGATGAAAAGAAGATAGAGAGAAATAGAACTTTTTTTAATACCCTCCTCCATTTATAAAAATCTTTCAATTGCACAGTTTGATTTTTTTTTTTTAATTTATTCACTCTTACTATTTTACTATAGATTTCTTCCAGAGTTTAAAAATAAGTAAATATAGGTTTAAACATTACCTTTTGTCTTAGGGAAAAAATCAAAACTCTCACTTCATTTTTTAAATCAAAATGATATCTTCATAAGAACTCTAAGGATTTTTCTTATTTATTACAGATTGAAATTTAGAAGATATAAAAAACCTCCTGCTTGGAATTAACAGTATATTGATTATTCTAATTTTATGTTCTTAATTATAAAGTTTTACTCATAAGACATATAAATGTTTCTCAGTAGAACATAGTGTACTTTTACCTGGAATTTAGTTAGTATTTTTTGATCTTGGTTTACCATAACCATATGGAGACTCATATATTTTCCTAAGTGCTTTAAAGTCTCTTACTAACAGGTCAAAGAATCTGCCTGCAATGTGGCAGACCTGGTTCAATCCCTGGGTTGGGAAGATCCTTGGAGAAAGGAATAGCTACCCCACTCCATTATTCTTGCCTGGAGAAATCCACAAACAAAGCAGCCTGGATGGCTGTAGTCCATGGGGTCACAAAGTCAGACATGACTGAGCGACTAACACACACTATTTATGTGTCAGTGCTTTACATTTATTATCATCATTTTATAGAAGAGGAAACAGGCTTAGAGAAGTTAAGTAAGTTTTCTAAAGTTACTCAATTGGTAAATTATGGGTCTGATTCTAGAACCCATGTATTTTTGTGACAGTATGTAAAGCATTCTCATAAACATGTAATTTGATCCCATTCGGTAAGCTATTCAGATACTATTATTTATTTTTATCCGTGGTCTAGGACACAGAGTTCATTTTTTTTTTTCTTCCTGAGATTGCATAGCTAGTAAGTAAAGTCAATGAACCTAGAGTCTCCAGATTTTAGAATACTGATCCAGTGCTGCAATTGCACACTAAAAAGGAAAAGAAAGAAAGAAAGTTATGCTAAGTCCCACAGAAAACTTAGAGTATATATGAATAAAAGGACTTTCATAGAACAAAGGTGGCATCCACCAAAGCAAGACGTCCAGATGTTATGAAACAATGTGGCATGTTTGAGAAAACTGACAGTCTAATATTTTAGAAACTCTGTGGGCAGAAACTGAACCTAGAGTGTGTGCTTTGTGACTACGAAAGGAAGGGCGCAGTGTAGGCGTTAAGAAAAGGACCCTGGGGTAAACTGACACCCACTAGGATGACCGTGACACTGCCACTTCAGTTTCAATGTCTTAGTTTCCCTATCTGAAAACTAGGAAAGATCACTGTCGTGACTCCATATGGTTTTTATGTTGATTAAGTTAATTGATATTTATAAAGTACTTAAAATATCACCTGGTATAGTAGTAGTATAGCAGGCACTGTGTGTGTGTCGTGTTTAAATGTATAGTATGTAATTTGAACATCCAAGGAATTTGTGGAACAAAAATATGTGGGATAAAGCTGAGTTTTGGCGTTGGAGGATCTTATTTGATATTACTTTTCAAGAAGATTGGCCTAGGGACAATTCAGTCAGTGTTGCTAAATGCTTCATACTGCCTTTTTGTTGTTTCTAATGAATGCGTATGCAGCAACTTTAATCTCTTGGACCCTATTTTTAGGGGTTATTAAGAATGCCTGATAAAAGTAGAGTGGAACCATTATATAAAGAACTTGGTATATCAAAATTAGACTCTCATATGTAATTTTGTAAGATATGGAGTACTTTTTCCGATTCTTCACAAGGAAAAGGAAATAACAAAAATAAATTTATTAAATCCTTATTATGTGTTTAGCACTGTTCTAATATTTAACTTGTATTAACTCCTTTAATCCTTACAACAATCATATTACATCACATAGCAAATTGGTACAAAGCCGGGCATTCTGGCTCTTGAGAATGTACTCCTCACCAATCTTCCTTAGGAAAAGACAGTGGACAGTGTGTGTAGGATGGACAAAAATGGGAAGAGACTAGAAACATGAGGAGCAGTTTGCTATGGGAAACATAGTCAAACTAAATTTCTAAAAATTATAATATAGATTGTTGACAGTATGCCACATAAAATTATTAGACAATTCTATCACACACATTTAATCAACATTATTATTTCAAATGTTTGCCAATTTCCAGCACAAAAATACTTTGATTTGGTTATGCGCTTTTAGATAGTCTCTGGAATTTATCTATATTGAGAACTAGAGGGAATTGTAGAGGGGTCAAGTTTACTCCGTCTTTGATGAAAAGAAAGTTCTTTTTTTCTGTCATGTTTAGTCTCCCAGCTTCTCTGACCTTTATTTTATAAACTGGATAAAATTTACCAAAGCATGAGATAAAGTGATTATTATATGTTCATGGAACATTACTGAATTACAAGGTTAAGTTATTTTACAAATGACTCATGATGTATAGCCAACGGATAGGGATGCATCAGTTCAGGTTTTCCGGAAAGCAGATACTAAGGTAGAATTCCAAGAGCTTCGGGGAGGGAAGGGAAGGGAAACAGATAAAAAAATAAAACAGAAGGAGCAGATATGGCCAAGCAGAGCCTCAGACTGAGACATAGTTCAGCCATCTATGAAGACTGAAAGAAAGCAGAGAATTGAGAATAATGAGCCTCAGAAAGCAAAGCAGCTCTGAGAGTCTCACCAAGCTAATGGTGAGCCCCAGAATGAAGATCACCCTTTGCAGGTGTCATGCGTGGGGCACAAGTAGCCTGGCTCCAGTCCCCTTGCCATGTTTAGTCATTGGGGAGAGTGTGACTGCGGTGGATACTGAAGGTGCAGCAGCTGGAGGCCGTCTGCCCACTGCAGGCTTGGCAGTAGAGAGATCCTAGCAGGCACTCCCACAACTGCCATGCAAGTATAAACAATAGTTTTCTGGTTGTAAAGAATAAAGTGCTTGCAACAGTTTATATTATGAGTATACCATCCTACCACACTCAGTTCTATTTTTTTTTCAGATGTTTAGAAAACTTCTAATAGTCTATCCGCCATGTTATTTTTTTTTTTTTTAATTTGCATCATTTAACTATTCCCTAAATTGAAGTATTTTGGAGAAAATCTTCCAGCCTTAGATTTTCATCAGGCTCAAGATGTGATCTTGGTTTCTGAAGAGGTGATAATATAACTTAACCGTCTCTTCTAAGCTCTTCTTTTGATACCCAACTCATTTATTTGTTTAATCAGCATTTATGAATATAAAACAATAAATGTTAAAGTATGAGTCTATGAGAAGGAATGTTCCAGAAAGTGTGCATATTTTAGAAAGTATAGAGATTAGAATGTTTATGGATTTTGTTAGCAGATGAGGCTAGAGATTTAAACAGAGAACAGATCCTAAATGGAATACACACATTTTATCCAGAAAGTGACAAAGAGCCCTGCAAGACTTTTATACATGAGAATGACATAATCAAACTCATGGTTTAGCAGGAATACTCTGGTGGCCAGCTAAGGCAGGCAAGGCCTGCAAATAGAGATCAGTTGGGAATTTTTTTATTGTTATCCAGAAGAGAAATGAAGACAGAAACTAAAATATTTAAAAGAATTTCGTGATTAATTGGATGCAGAATAATCAGGAGAGGGAGAAGACAGGTGACTTTATATTTATGGCCTACATCTTTGTTACTTAAAATGTTGTGGTCTAAAATCAGCAGCATCAGCATTACTGGGAGCTCATAAGATATGCACAGTTTCAGTCCCCACTCCAGACCGCCTGAAACTGCTTTCTTCAAAAGATCCTCAAGTGATTTATGTGAATAATTTAGAGAGCAAACCCTGGGAGATAGTGAAGGACAGAGAAGTCTGGTGTGCTGCAGTCCATGGGGTCACAAAGAGTTGGACACAATAGCAAATGAATAACAAAGTTAGAGAAGCATTGCATTTAGTCAAGGGTCAGTAAACATTTTCTGTAAGGGGCTAAAAAATAAATATTTTAGGCTTAGTGTACATACAGTCTCTGTTGCTCCTATACAACTTCACTAATTTTAGCATAAAAGCTTCCATAGACAATGAACAAGTAGATGAATGTGGCTATGCTCTGATGAAATTTTATTTATGGACACTAAAGTATGAATTTTATATAATTTTCTCATATCACGAAATCTTCTCTTGACTTGTTACAACCATTAAAAAATATAAGTTGTTCTGAGTTTCTGAGCTATACAAAAATTGATGGCAGGCCAGATTTGGCTCCTGGAGAATATTTGCTAATACCTGGTGTTGGTGAGTGAATGAGTGAGTGATGGGCCACTTACTAAGGTAGGAAATACAGGGACAGGAACAATTTGTTGGTGAGATGTGTTGAGGTCAACAGGACAGGTATTATACCATCTTTTAAATAAATACAGATGTTAGATGTTAGTTTCTCAAACTAATGAGAAAGTTTTTATATTTCATTCTGGGAAACTTGAACTATCCCCTGTATTTCTCTGATGATTTCTATTTATCTGATGAGCCTTTTGCCAATGAGTATAGAGAAAACCAGTTCAGCATGTTTCGTGCAGTAGATGTTCAACTAGTTGTGAGCATTTCATACCATGAAAACAGAGTATTTATTCTTATTAATCAGAAACTTTAAGTAAAATTATATAAAATGTCTATCATTTTACACTAAATGAAGAAATTCTTTTTACGTTGTATTACACAGCAAGCCATCTTTTAGGTAAAAGCAGAAAAAATATGACTTAATTTATCAACTTTTTCAGGTAAAGGTTAGTAATGCTCTGTCAATGCCTAGTTTTTTCTTATTGTTTTCTCTCCAACCTCACAGCTTTCTCCATCTCTGGTGAAAATAGCCAAGTGGTAATGATTGCCATTTCAGCGGCGGTAGCAATTATTCTCCTCACAGTCGTCACCTATGTTTTGATTGGGAGGTGCGTTCACAGTCTGTTTTACAACTTACTTTCATTACTGCATTGCTTGTTCCCCTCAATTGCCACTAAACTCTGAAGAGTTTGGTCAATAAGTTATTTTAACGAATAAGAATGTCTCCACTTGTATTCTAGAGCTTTCTTTTTTTCTCCCTTTCTTTTGATTCTCCACCTTTAGTTTCGAGTTTCTTTTTTTCATTAATTTCTTGCCCCACTCTCCAAAACATACCAGTTCTCTTCTCTCTTCTGAGCTCACTCTTAGTTCTTACTTTCTTTTTCCAATTATCGCTTCTCTCATCAAATACACCCCAGATTCCCCTGACACTTTCTCACCCAGAGCACTGGCAACACTGCACAGCACTAATCATTAACAATGGAAGCTTTACCCTCTATTCATTCTAACAGCACTTGTTTTTAAAAAAATACTATAAACACTTGCTAGGGCCATTATAAAACCTGAACTGAAGGAGTCTGCACAGTGGGGAAGCTACTCTCCATATCTCCTCATTAGGCAGCTTTCCAGGATCCCCAGAGAAAGAAGCTTTCTCTAGAGGATTTAGAAAATATGAAGTCATTAAACTTTCACTAAAGCATTTAATTGTTCATAGAAAATGCTTTTTTGCGTGTGCTTTCCACATTCTGAACATAGATCATTGTTTACAGTATATTTATTTTCTGTGTTTTTTTCCTTTGATTCACCTCTAGGTTCTGTGGCTATCATAAGTCAAAACATGGTGCAGATGAAAAAAGACTTCATTTTGGGAATGGACACTGTAAGTTTCTAAACTATGTTTGGTGTCTTGGTTTTACCATTTCAGTTTTAGCAGTTGTTGACTTAAAACTGGAAAACTTCCCCCTGACAGAGAATTCAGAAGGTTGAGCAAGTTACATTTATTTCAAATGGAGAAAGGAATCCACAGCTCTGCATTAAGTAATTTTTACGTGTCTGTATTGCAGCATACTTAAACTAACATGAAGGGTAACTGGTGGTTTATATTCAAATAATGCTCATGATGGGAAGTACATAACTATAGTCAGCTCTGCATGGCTGAAAGGCAAAGCGTATCTTCAATTTCCTTATTACTAGTTATTTGCTGAAATCTAAATAGGAATCTTTTTTCCTTTCTTAACTGCCAAGTAAATATAAACAACCTTTGTTTATGTGAAATGCCTGACTCCATTTTGTCAACCAACCAGGAGAAAGCCTTTGGAATAAACTTTACTTTGGAGTTACATGATATCCGATTGGTAAGGAAGTCAATGCTTTCCCCTCTTATTTTAATATCAAGCAATTTAGTCTCTTTTTAATATTCTTTAAAAGAAATACACTTTTAAGAAACAAAGTATATCTAATACAAAGACTCTTTTTTTTTTTTTTTTCCTGGCAAAACAAATCATTCCAGGTGTTTCGCTTTTCCAAATTATGGCTCAGTTTATTGTGGCAATTACTAATCAGTGGCATGTCCTCCTGGAAATTAGTACAAAGATTATACTCATTCTTATATGTTCTCCAAAAATCTCACTGTAACTAATGTAGTCTTGTAAGCATTACTTTCTTTGGCATTCACTGTTGCCTTCTATAAATGCTTTCAGTTCAACATACTTCCTATCAGTCACTGAAATTCCATCTAAACGTTGTAACTTTACAGTAAAAACTTGATGACCTGTTGTTACCATGCAGGAAGCATATAGTAGATTTAAAAAAAAAAAAAATTGTTTTCCAAAATGTAAGTTAAAGTAGGATGGACAGAAAGGCAGAGTTCACAGAGAGCATTGTTTGATTTTTCCATCTCATTATTGAATAATTCACAGAAAAACCAATATCAATAATATAATATCCATATCTCAATCCAGAGTAGTTAGGTTTGCAACTCAAAAGTTTTAAGAGTGCATGAACAGACAGGATATTTATCTAGTTTTTCCTTCATGATCCCACAAAACACTGCATCACATTCACCATGCATAAATTAGTCAAAACAGTTGCATCCCTGTGGATTAAGTTGATCTTAATCTGAGTTGGACAATGGATGTAAATACTGTCTTTAGAGCAGGCCATACTGATTTGGTTCTTTATATAGGAATTATAAATCTCATAAACTTGAAGCATTGATAAATTTCTGTGTGCCAATTTTTAGCAGGTTCCTCTATGACTCCAATCTGCTTTAGCTGTTGGTTTTATTGGTGGAGTTTGCTGAAGCTTTAATTTTCTTCAAACACAATATACTTATGGTAGCCAAACAAAAACGAAATGTGTTTTACCCTAGCTTTAAGGACATAAAGTAACTTATATGCCCGTCGTAAACTTTCTGTGTCTTAATGCTACAGCTGGTTTATTTCAGACCATTTATTTGGTATTACTTTGAAAAGCTCTAGCTATGAACCATTCCCTCCAGCCTTGTTACAAATCCTATAATATTGCTTCAAAAGGAAAGAAATGTGTTTCACCTCCTAAGATCCTGTCCCCTTGCCCTCTCTGCCTGGGCCTTTTTACTTTTTTGCTATCCTTAGGGCAACTCATGCTGGTAAAATGGAAATGTAAATTACTGTGTTTGCACAGAACGAGCTGTAAAGTAGTGCAGCTTAACACGTGTGCATGTGTTTATTATCTGGTTTTCTTGACACAGCCCAGTTACTCTGTGTGTTGCCCTTAATTATTGGTGTGAAGGGATTATGCGCTTGCATCCTGAATCACCTGATTCCTGGAACCTCTGGGGATGGCAGTTAAAAATCAGCAGCCAGGGCTCCCACGGTGAACAGGCCATTTTTCTTGGAGATGTGTGTGTATGTGTTTATATTTGTTTTGTTTCTCTAAATGTCATGTGGATAGAAAAGCCATTTACTTGATTTTAATCAATCACAAAGAATTTGATTGATTTTATACAGGAATGACTAATTTTTAGATTATTTAGTAATATGGATACTCTCTAGGGTTGACAGGAATGGAATGGCAACTCTAAAGCACACTTTCAAGGATGTTTAAAGCTGGTGCTTATTTAAAATGTTTGAGACATCCTTCCTAACAACTCATTTTAAAATCTTATTTGTAATTCCTTCTTTAAATTTACCTATAGTTGATTTACAATATTAGTTTCACATATGCAGCGTAGTTATTCAGGATTTTTACAGATCATATGCCATTAAAAGTTACTATGCGTAAATGGCTATAACTTCTATGCTAAACAATATATTTTTGTTGCTTACCTAATTTATATGCAATAATTTGTATCCCTTAGCCCCATATCCATATTTTGCCAGTAAATATCACCCAAGTTGATTTCCTTAAATCCAGCAAGGTGGAATATTTGTAACTGTTTACTAGAAAGAAAAATATTTTTCATGTAATTTTTTAAAATGTTATCATTTCCCTGGAAAAGGAATGCCAGATTTTCTTACTTTACTAGTCCCCAAACTTAAAATGACTAGCAGGAAAATCGAAACGGAATGGTCACATATTCTAGCCTCCATTTGATGTGTCTTCTTTAAAATGTAACAAAAATGACTATGCAGAAAGGTTCTAAGAAGACTTCATTTCCTGACATCTTTTACTAAATCTTTGGTTACTTTTACTGTTTTCCTTACTCCAAAGCAAGAAAATCTGTTTGCTTGTTTTAACAGTAAAATGTTTTAGTATTGATAATGTAGAAATAGTTCTAGTGTAATAATAAATAATAGTAGACCACTGTACCAAAGAGTGACTATTTTTATAGGAAGCAATAATGTTTATAATAGCAGCAGAGAGCATGCAAGCTGATGTGTGAGCTCCAAAGAAATGGGCATTTTTGAGCTCAAATTCTGTCTCTAGGAAACCAAAGGATATTTCTATTTGTGAATAAACCTTCTTAACATGAAGTTACTAATAATGGAGATAGGCTCTGTCACTTCCTGAGCAATAACTACAATCACAGGCACTCAATGCTAGGCACTTGAAAAGTATATTTTTCAGAGCTTTCCTCCTCTTATGCCTAGTACGTTCTTTGTACTGCAGAAAAGTAGAGTTCTTACTTCAAAGCAACTCCACTCACAGTTTGCCCAGAGCAAGGGCAAAAAACTTACTATTTCTCCTTTTTTGTGAATGTTGATTCCCTAGCGATGAGTGTCATCTCAATTATCAACACTTTGCCCCTAAATGGAGGGTGGTTGCCCTTTTCCAGCGTTGGGGTCAACACCAGGCAGAGGAAGGAGAGTCACTAACCCATCTTCTCCTCAATTCTCCATGTGCTCCCTCACCTTTCATACCTATTCTGTTGCCTCAACAGCACCTGAAGAAGAGGCTGAAGAAAATAGTTTTTACCTCCAATCTCTCCCAGTCACCATTTCTCTTATAATCCATTTATTCTTATGCTTTATATTTCTTTACTCAAAACATCTGTGGAAGTTTCCCAGGAACATAAATCATTATGTGATGTAACATGGCATTCACAGAGTCATCCTGTAGATTAGCAAACTGACCATTTCTTAATCTAAATTCTGAAATCCTGGACTCATTGGCTGAATGGCCATTGTGCTGAAGGCTCTCTGGAACAATTGCTCTCGTGATAGTCCCTACACCTGTTCCGTGTGAACTACCAAACTGACTCAAAGAAACCTTCAGAAATTCCAGAATGTTCAGGTGTGATTTTGCCATTAAGATTTTTCTATTAAAAAGTGGTATCAGAAAAGACAATGTCTGATTTTATTTGCTAATTTAGGATGTTAAAAAAATCCTTCAGTAATATAGTGTGAAGAGAAAAAATGTATCACTATTAAGTGTCCACTTTCCTAGCTAAAATAATTTTACCAATGTTACTGAAATTAAAATAAAAATCAGTTATATTGGTTCATAAAATGTGGGAGTTTATTATATTATTATTTAATGTTAAGGCATTAATGTTATATACTTTAATAGATTTTAGGTTCTATTTTTAGAGAAAGTTTCTTGAACATTCCAAATTGTTTCTATTGTGAATTATTTTTCTAAATGATAGAAATTTCATTAAAATTAAATCAAATTCAAAATGATTCCCCTATACCTTTTGACTGTGCAATTTTAATTTGGAACATTGTGAATATTTTCTGCCTTCAGAATGATTAAATAAACTATGAAGAAAGTTTATATTTGATAAGCTGTAAGTGTGATTTATGTTTGGAATTTAGCTCTTTGGCACCATTATTAAACTTATAGATAATAATTGTATTGCCTTTAACTATACTGAAAAGCTGGGTGGTCACCTTCCCAGATGACCCTAGTGGTAAAGAACCCGCCTGCCAATTAAGGAAACCTTAGAGATGTGGGTTTGATTCCTGGGTCAGGAAGATCCCTTTGAGGAGGGCGTGGCAACCCACTCCAGTGTTCTTGCTTGCAGAAGCCCATGGATAGAGGAGCTAGCTGGGCTACGATCCGTAGGGTCACAAAGAATCGGACACAACTGAAGTGACTTAGCACGGACACATGTTGAAAAGCTCCACGCAGTAAGATTTCAGTTGCTGCTGCTGCTGCTAAGTCGCTTCAGTCGTGTCTGACTCTGTGCAACCCCATAGATGGCAGCCCACCAGGCTCCCCATCCCTGGGATTCTCCAGGCAAGAACACTGGAGTGGGTTGCCATTTCCTTCTCCAATGCATGAAAGTGAAAAGGGAAAGTGAAGTCGCTCAGTCGTGTCCGACTCTTCTCAACCGCTTGGACTGCAGCCTTCCAGACTCCTCCGTCCATGGGATTTTCCAGGCAAGAGTACTGGAGTGGGTTCACATTTCTTCTTCTAGGGATCTTCTCCACTCAGGGATTGAACCCATGGTCTCCTGTGTCTCGTGCATTGGCAAGTGGATTCTTTACCATTGAACCACCAAGGAAGCCAATATATACACATACAGTTTAATTTAGATCTATAATTGAAGTGGAGAATTTTGAATGATTGTTTTTTTTTTTTTAATGTTGTTATATTATTTTTTTATCAAGAATCTCTTTTATTGATTATCAGAAACATTACAAACATCTAATATGAACAAATTGTAACATGACAGTATTTAGTTTGAACAATTAATACATTTCAGATATAATATTATACATATTTCAATGTTATTCTCCCCAATCATCCCACCCTCTCCCGGTCCCAGAGTCCAAAAGTCTGGTCTATACATCAGTGTCTCTTTTGCTGTCTCGTAAATAGGGTTATTTTTACCATCTTTCTAAATTCCATATATATGTGTTAGTATACTGTATTGGTGTTTTTCTTTCTGGCTTACTTCACTCTGTATAATAGGCTCCAGTTCCATCCACCTCCTTAGAACTGATTCAAATGTATTCTTTTTAATGGCTGAGTAATACTCCATTGTGTATATGTACCATTGCTTGCTTATCCATTCATCTGTGGATGGACATCTAGGTTGCTTCCACGTTCTGGCTACTGCAAACAGTGCTGCTATGAACATTGGGGTACACGTGTCTCTTTCAATTCTGGTTTTCTCAGTGTATATGCCCAGCAGTGGGATTGCTGGATCATAAGGCAGTTCTATTCCCAGTTTTTTGAGGAATCTCCAGACTGTTCTCCATAGTGGCTGTACCAGTTTGCATTCCCACCAACAGTGCAAGAGGGTTACCCTTCTCTCCGCACCCTCTCCAGCATTTATTGCTTGTGGACTTTTGGATAGCAGCCATTCTGATTGGCATGAAATGGTATCTCATAGTGGTTTTGATTTGCATTTCTCTGATAATGAGTGATGTTGAGCATCTTTTCATGTGTTTGTTAGCCATCTGTATGTCTTCTTTGGAGAAATGTCTATTTAGTTCTTTGGCCCATTTTTTGATTGGGTCATTTATTTTTCTGGAATTGAGCTGTAGAAGTTGCTTGTATATTTTTGAGATTAGTTGTTTGTCTGTTGCTTCATTTGCTATTATTTTCTCCCATTCTGAAGGCTGTCTTTTCACCTTGCTTATAGTTTCCTTTGTTGTGCAGAAGCTTTTTAAGTTTGATTAGGTCCCATTTGTTCATTTTAGATTTTATTTCCAATATTCTGGGAGGTGGGTCATGGAGGATCCTGCTGTGATGTAAGTCAGAGAGTGTTTTGCCTATGTTTTCCTCTAGGAGTTTTATGGTTTCTGGTCTTACATTTAGCTCTTTAATCCATTTTGAGTTTATTTTTGTGTATGGTGTTAGAAAGTGTTCTAGTTTCAGTCTTTTACAAGTGGTTGACCAGTTTTCCCAGCACCACTTGTTAAAGAGATTGTCTTTAATCCATTGTATATTCTTGCCTCCTTTGTCAAAGATAAGGTGACCATATGTGCGTGGATTTATCTCTGGGCTTTCTATTTTGTTCCATTGATCTATATTTCTGTCCTTGTGCCAGTACCATACTGTCTTGATGACTGTGGCTTTGTAGTAGAGCCTGAAGTCAGGCAGGTTGATTCCTCCAGTTCCGTTCTTCTTTCTCAAGATAGCTTTGGCTATTCGAGGTTTTTTGTATTTCCATACAAATTGAGAAATTATTTGTTCTAGCTCTGTGAAGAATACCGTTGGTAGCTTGATGGGGATTGCATTGAATCTATAAATTGCTTTGGGTAGTATACTCATTTTCACTATATTGATTCTACCAATCCATGAACATGGTTTATTTCTCCATCTATTAGTGTCCTCTTTGATTTCTTTCACCAGTGTTTTATAGTTTTCTATATATAGGTCTTTAGATTCTTTAGGCAGATATATTCCTAAGTATTTTATTGTTTTCATTGCAATGGTGAATGGAATTGTTTCCTTAATTTCTCTTTCTATTTTCTCGTTATTAGTGTACAGGAATGCAAGGGATTTCTGTGTGTTAATTTTATATCCTGCAACTTTACCATATTCATTGATCAGTTCTAGTAATTTTCTGGTGGAATCTTTAGGGTTTTCTACGTAGAGGATCATGTCATCTGCAAATAGTGAGAGTTTTACTTCTTCTTTTCCAATTTGGATTCCTTTTATTTCTTTTTCTGCTCTGATTGCTGTGGCCAAAACTTCCAAAACTATGTTGAATAGTAATGGTGAAAGTGGGCATCCTTGTCTTGTTCCTGACTTTAGAGGAAATGCTTTCAGTTTTTCACCATTGAGGATAATGTTTGCTGTGGGTTTGTCATCTATAGCTTTTATTATGTTGAGGTATGTTCCTTCTATTCCTGCTTTCTGGAGAGTTTTTATCATAAATGGATGTTGAACTTTGTCAAAGGCTTTCTCTGCATCTATTGAGATAATCATATGGTTTTTATTCTTCAGTTTGTTAATGTGGTGTATTATGTTGATTGATTTGCGGATATTGAAGAATCCTTGCATTCCTGGGATAAAGCCCACTTGGTCATGGTGTATGATCTTTTTAATGTGTTGTTGGATTCTGATTGCTAGAATTTTGTTAAGGATTTTTGCATCTATGTTCATCAGTGATATTGGCCTGTAGTTTTCTTTTTTTGTGGGATCTTTGTCAGGTTTTGGTAGTAGGGTGATGGTGGCCTCATAGAATGAGTTTGGAAGTTTGCCTTCCTCTGCAATTTTCTGGAACAGTTTGAGTAGGATAGGTGTTAGCTCTTCTCTAAATTTTTGGTAGAATTCAGCTGTGAAGCCATCTGGACCTGGGCTTTTGCTTGCTGGAAGATTTCTGATTACAGTTTCAATTTCCGTGCTTGTGATGGGTCTGTTAAGAGTTTCTATTTCTTCCTGATCCAGTTTTGGGAAGTTGTACTTTTCTAAGAATTTGTCCATTTCTTCCACATTGTCCATTTTATTGCCATATAATTGCTGATAGTAGTCTCTTATGATCCTTTGTATTTCTGTGCTGTCTGTTGTGATCTCTCCATTTTCATTTCTAATTTTATTGATTTGATTTTTCTCCCTTTGTTTCTTGATGAGTCTGGCTAGTGGTTTGTCAATTTTATTTACCCTTTCAAAGAACCAGCTTTTGGCTTTGTTGATTTTTGCTATGGTTTCTTTTGTTTCTTTTGCATTTATTTCTGCCCTAATTTTTAGGATTTCTTTCCTTCTACTAACCTTGGAGTTCTTCATTTCTTCCTTTTCCAGTTGCTTTAGGTGTAGAGTTAGGTTATTTATTTGGCTTTTTTCTTGTTTCTTAAGGTATGCCTGTATTGCTATGAACTTTCCCCTTAGGACTGCTTTTACAGTGTCCCACAGGTTTTGGGTTGTTGTGTTTTCATTTTCATTCGTTTCTCTGCAGAATTTGATTTCTTTTTTGATTTCTTCTGTGATTTGTTGGTTATTCAGGAGTGTGTTGTTCAGCCTCCATATGTTGGACTTTTTAATAGTTTTTCTCCTGTTATTGAGAGTTACTCTTACTGCACTGTGGTCAGAAAAAATGCTTGGGATGATTTCAATTTTTCTGAACTTACCAAGGCTAGATTTATGGCCCAGGATGTGGTCTATCCTGGAGAAGGTTCCGTGTGCGCTTGAGAAAAAGGTGAAATTCATTGTTTTGGGATGAAATGTCCTATAGATATCAATTAGTTCTAACTGGTCTATTGTATCGTTTAAAGTTTGTGTTTGCTTGTTAATTTTCTGTTTAGTTGATCTATCCATTGGTGTGAGTGGGGTATTAAAGTCTCCCACTATTATTGTGTTGATTACTGACTAGATCTGGCTCTCTCCTTCACACTCCCTCCTTTTATCCTCCTGACCACCTCTGTCTCCTTCTTCCCTTTTTCCTTCTCTGTATAACTCCGTGAACATCTCTGAGTGGTCCAGTTGTGGAATGCATTATAGAAGAAGAAGTTTTTGAGACTACTGTAAAAATAAGACTGATAACTGGAACCAGGAGGCTTAAGTCCATACCCTGATCCCACGAAACATTAATTGACAGGAGCTCATCAAAAGCCTCCATACCTACACTGAAACCAAGCATCACACAAAGACCAGCAAGTTCCACGACAAGACATACCAAGCAAATTCTCCAGAAAAAGAAGAACACAGCCCTGAGCTCCAATACACAGGCTACACAAAGCGACCCCAAAATCATAGACATCTCATAACTCACTACTAGACACTCCACTGCACCCCAGAGAAAAGAAATCCAGCCCCACCCACCAGAACACTGATACAAGCTTCCATAAACAAGAAACCTCGACAAGCCACTGGTACAAACCCACATATAGTGCAGAAACGCCACAATAAAGAGAACTCCACAGACTACCAGAATACAGTAAAGACACCCTAAACTCAGCAATTTAAACAAGATGAAGAGACAGAAGAATTCCCAGCAGGTAAAGGAACAGGATAAATGCCCACCAAACCAAACAAAAGAGGAAGAAATAGCGAACCTACCTGATAAAGAATTCCGAATAATGATAGTGAAATTAATCCAAAATCTGGAAAGCAAAATGGAATCATGGATAAATAGCCTGGAGAAAAGCATTGAGAAGATGCAAGAAAGATTTAACAAGGACCTAGAAGAAATAAAAAAGAATCAATATATAATGAATAATGCAATAAATGAGATCCAAAACACTCTGGAGGTAACAAATAGTAGAATAACAGAAGCAGAAGATAGAATTAGCTAATTAGAAGATAGAATGGCAGAATTAAATGAATCAGAGGAGAAAAAAGAAAAACGAATTAAAAGAAATGAGGACAATCTCAGAGACCTCCAGGACAATTTTAAACGTTACAATATTCGAATCATAGGAGTCACAGAAGAAGAAGACAAAAAGAAAGACCATGAGAAGATACTAGAGGAGATAATAGTTGAAAACTTCCCTAAAATGGGGAAGGAAATAATCACTCAAGTCCAAGAAACCCAGAGAGTCCCAAATAGGATAAACCCAAGGCGAAACACCCCAAGACACATATTAATCAAATTAACAAAGATCAAACACAAAGAACAAATATTAAAAGCAGCAAGGGAAAAACAACAAATAACACACAAGGGAATTCCCATAAGGATAACAGCTGATCTTTCAATAGAAACTCTCCAAGCCAGGAGGGAATGGCAAGACATACTTAAAGTGATGAAAGAAAAGAACCTACAGCCCAGATTATTGTACCCAGCAAGGATCTCATTCAAATATGAAGGAGAAATCAAAACCTTTACAGACAAGCAAAAGCTGAGAGAATTCAGCACCACCAAACCAGCTCTCCAACAAATACTAAAGGACATTCTCTAGACAGGAAACACAAAAAGGATATATAAATTCAAACCCAAAACAACAAAGTAAATGGCAACAGGATCATATCTATCATTAATTACCTTAAATGTAAATGGGTTGAATGCCCCAACCAAAAGACAGAGACTGGCTGAATGGATAAAAAAACAAGACCCCTCCATATGTTGTATACAAGAAACCCACCTCAAAACAGGGGACACATACAGACTGAAAGTCAAGGGCTGGAAAAAGATTTTCCAGGCAAATAGAGACCAAAAGAAAGCAGGAGTAGCAATACTCATATCAGATAAAATAGACTTTAAAACAAAGGATGTGAAAAAAGACAAAGAAGGTCACTACCTAATGATCAAAGGATCAATCCAAGAAGAAGATATAACAATTATAAATATATATGCACCCAACTTAGGAGCACTGCAATATATAAGACAAATACTAACAAGTATGAAAGGAGAAATCAACAATAACACAATAATAGTGGGAGACTTTAATACCCCACTCACACCAATGAATGATTGTTAATAAAAGCAGAACAGTGTCAGACAAAAAACATGTTATTTTATATCCTCTAATTAATTTATCTATAATTACAGCAGCTATCCCACCTTATTGAAGTATTTCACAAATTTTTCTTTATTGTCACGTGTGACACTATAATAAACATTTGGTTATTTCACTTTGTTGAATCACACATATGTGATAGTGTGAAGGCATTCACTCACTCTTGTTACAGGTAGTCATTGCTGGGCAGACTCAATTCTGAACCATTCTTCTCTTCTTAAGAACCCTCTCATTTTCCTTCTACTGGTTTTAAAGAGAAAACTTCTCTCTCTGGTTTATTACAAGGAATTTTTTTTCTTAAATTGTTCAACTTATTTACTCTAAATTTTCTGTCTGATAATTTCTGTGAATAAACCAAAGGTTGATGCAGTTTAATGTCATGGGAATTTTTTTAAACTAATAATGTTATCATAAAACTTTCTCAGTAAAGGTTTTATACATCTAGCTACAGTAATGCCTTTCTTCCTTTCTTTAAACAGTAAAACTTCCAGGTCTCAGGACTTATGTTGACCCACATACATATGAGGACCCTACCCAAGCAGTTCATGAGTTTGCTAAGGAACTGGATGCCACCAACATATCCATTGACAAAGTTGTTGGAGCAGGTAAGCACCACAGTAATCCCAATGCCAACCTAATACGCTAATTACAACTTTACAGCTATGCATAAGAATGCTGCCTGAGATTGATTGCTCACACTCTCAGGTCCATGCATATTGCTTTGAAAAGGGATATTTTCTTTCATGATGAAAGGCAAGCAGTAAATAAATGCAGGAGTATTTAATGGAATGTAAAGATTTCAAAGGTACCAGACTTACAGACTTACAGGTATGGCCAGCTTTTTATTTATTGAGTTTCAGAGGCGGCAGCCACAGCAGCTCAGTCTCCCCATGGCTATGCTGATCATGTGTCACAAAGTCTATTTGGCTAAATGGGACTCATGGGATAAAAGTGTGTCTTTCTTTAAATTAGCCTACTAAGTGAAAAATTTTGATTTGTAGGGAAAAAAAGTAATTCTTGACTCTTCTTTGGAATTAGGCAATACAAAATAAAATTTAAAAATGATGTAGTTTATATAAATTCCATCAAAACTCTATTGACAGAATAGTTTAAATAATATGAAGTGCTCCATTTTAATACCTGCCTGTAACACTATATAGTCTTAAATTATTTGTGTTGAAGTTTGTTTTCATATAGGTATATTTTTGTTCTAATTATTAATTTGCTCAATCAAAAGTTCATTAAAACCTATGGAGTGATTATTCATTGAAGCTTCATATTTTCAAAAATTATAGATATTTATAAAATAAGAATCTTTTGTACAGTTATATATAAATATATGACATTCATAGTATATGCAGTATCTATTTGAATAAAACTACTACTCAAAAGAAAAATAAACAACACTGTACAATAATTACACACATCACCTCATTCTTCAATATTGCTTTAAAAACAAACTAGTTAGGCTGATGTGGGAAATAGAGTGAAAGACTGAAAAATGAATTCTCTGAATTATGCATACTATATCAGATAACATTTTCTGCAAGTACTATATATGACTGATGCTTTTTTACACACATGTAAATATAATTTTCTCTATTTCTTTTTCTCTGCACTGAAGAAATATTTAGAATTCAAATAATATTTATTATTCAAGCTAGATAGTCTGAGAGATTCACATATTATCTAAATAAACAAATAGTTTAGTAAATCTCTCTTCTATTTTTTTTTAATGTTATATACTCCTAAAACTCACATGTGTGGGTAGTATGAAATCATCAGTTCATAAAAGGAAACAAGAGTAAGTACTTCTTTTTTCACAATCTAAGACTTAAGAACATACGCATTCACTGTACATCTATGTTAATCCAGCTAAAATTAATCCAGATATATACTTATTACTCTCTTTCATTTGTATAGTTCTGCTTCTTCAACTGCTCCATAGTGCAGAGGGGTTTTGTTATGCTAGTTTTAATCTTGCCCCACAAGAGTGCACTCTTCTCCAGCATGGAAGCTGCAATAGCATATGCAGCACCCACAGCTGGAGAATGTGATGAGAGAAGGAAAATCTACTCATGGTCAGCCAATGTCCATAAGGCCAGACATATTGCAAACTCGAGATTTGGGGCCTTCTACATTAACAAAAACTTGTATATACAGATGTTATTGACAAAGTCAGATATCTAGAACACAGTGTGTGCCTGTGTTAGTCACTCAGCCGTGTGCGACTCTTTCCAACCCCATGGACTGTAGTCCATCAGGATCTTCCATCCAAGGAATTCTCCAGGCATGAATACTGGAGTGGGTTGCCATTCCATTCTCCTGGGGATCTTCTTGACCCAGAGATCGAACCCAGGTCTCCCATATTGCAGGCAAATTCTTTACAATCTGAGCCACCAAGGAAGCCCATATACATACAGGTATTATTGACAAAGCCATATACCTAGAACACGGTAGGGTGAGATAAAACATACTCATTAAAAGTGATCTCTGATCAATAAGATAAAGGGAAAGGCTATCTGTACTGAATCATTTAATAATCCCTGATGCTCATTAAAGATTAGAGCAGATCTTCTTTGATTTTTCTTCAGGCATATTTACAAAAAATTAGAGATATGCCCCATTTTCAGTATTTTGCACCCAATAGTCTCATTTGCCACATAAGAGCTATAAAACTGCCTGTTTTGTTTGCAAATATATATGTATCTTCAAGGTATGTTATGCTTCTCCTGGAAGATTTCTTTATAATATACACTCTGAATTCTAGTCTGTCTTGATTAGGCTTTAAATGATTTGTCATTACCAAAATAGAATATGAAATCAAGATTTTGAAAGCTATAATGTCTAAAATATTTTATTTCATAATATTTTAAATGTCTTCAAAAATAGATGAAATTGTATAATAGTATAATGAACCTGAAAGTGAAAGTGTTAGTCACTCAGTCTTGTCTGACTCTTTGTGACCCCACGGACTATAGCTCACCAGGCTCCTCTGTCCATGGAACTCTCCAGGCAAGAATAATGGAGTGGGTTGCCATGCCCTTCTCCAAGGGATCTTTCCTACTCAGAGATCAAACCCAGGTCTTCTGCATTGCAGGCAGACTCTTTATTGTCTGAGCCACCAGGGAAGCCCACCATAATGAGCCTGCACGTACTCATTTCTGCAACAACTTCAATCACAATTCACTTATGACCAATCTCCTTTCATCTATACTCTTAACCACTTTCTATACCTTTCTAAATTTTTAAAATAATGCTGTTCACAAAAATTAATAATCATGCTAGATGGATTAGCAGCTATCTTCCACTATTAAAGAGCTGAATATATTATTTAATCAAAGAATTTTTATAGTCAATTAAATATACAGGAAGGCTAGGTGGACAAATTCTAGTTTTATGTCAAAAATTTTATACAAAGAAATAGATTTAATAGAAACTCTCATTTACGCATTTAATAGCCAGAAGAATTATAACCATATTGCAAATTACAAAATTAAAACTTAGGCATAAGTTAGTTTTCTCTAGGTAGTATAATTTTTTTAGTGAGGAATTTATAATGACTGTAATTCCTAATTTTATCCCTCAATCCAAAGTTTTCTATAGGTTTAAAATATTTAATTCCTGTACTTTGTTAGGCATTCACATGGTTTAATGTTATCAGACTTTTAAATAGGTATTATTATTACCATTTCACCAGATGAGGAAACAGAAGCTGAAAATTTGAATGGCCCAGGGTCACGTGGACATTAATTGGAAAACCAAAATTTGAATCTTATACTTTTCAACTTTGAAGTCTATGCTAGACACTACTGATCACAATAGTGCCTTCTAAGAATTTTTTTGAGGATTAACTGCAATAATTCATGTATAGTGTTTAGCTTATATAACAGCATTGTTCAATATATATTTTTATTATGTTTTTATTAAAACAGTGGAAGGAGAATGGGTTTTGAGGTAAAGCAGAGGGTCTTTCTACTTAAACACAAGTGCATTTTTTCCTGTTTTAAATGAAATTAGTATAAGAAATTTTATGTTGAGCAATTGTGCACCTTAAATCAAAATACAGTCTGCCCATTCTCTTAAAACATATTTTATTTTAAAGAGCAAATACACAGTGATGCACTTAATTGATATTTTTTTTTAAAAAAGTATCTTCTCAAATAATCTTCTTGTAGCTGTATTTTTATTTAGAAATGACATGATCTACTTTTTTTTTTTTCTTATGGGTGCAAATCTAATTGAATAAGATCATGTAAAACTTGACTAGATGGAAAAATCAGGCATTCATTCCATTTGCCCAGTCTTTGTTGATTTTTCCAACACTCTTCTTTTAAGAACAGTTCTTATAAAGAGAACTGATTAAAATTTAACATTTTTTTGTCTAGTGTGGACTTTCCTGGTGGCTCAGAATGTAAAGAATTTGCCTGCTATGCAGGAGACATGGATTCAGTCCCTGGGTTGGGAAGATCCCCTGGAGAAGGAAATGGTAACCCAACTCACTCCAGTATTCTTGCCTGGAGAATTCCATATGTCCAGAAGAGCCTGGTGAGCTACAGTCCATAGGGTTGCAAAGGATCGGACACGACTGAGTGACTAACACACACACATGTGTATCCTGTATTTATCACAGTTTCTAGTATTTATCAGGTGAAATAAGCACATTTCTAAATTTTATTATTTTTTTTAAATACTAGCATTACTGAAACTCCACTTTCAGTGTCCACGTGTCCAGCTCTCCCATTGAGAACAAGGGAAAAAACACTAATTGGGCCACTTTAAATTCAAAGTCTTCCCCTCTGACTTTCATAGTGAGGTACTTTCAGAATATACTTTCTTTACAAATACTTGTCCAATAGGACATTAAACGTGTTATCACCATCATCATCACGACCATCTCTTCTTACATTAATAGAATTTGACATTTTAAAAATAACTTTTATATTTATTCTTCACTGTGAGCTAACTCTTAAGAGGAGATAATTCATCTTTCTTATACTATGTACTCAAAGAAGAAATAGTAAACAACACTCAGATGGCACTTTATTATGTTTCTGTCTCTCTTCTAAGTGCTTGTCATATTTTAATTCCTTTAACTGTACCAAAATTTTATGAAGTAGAAAATAATTGGTGTCCCTATGTTACAGATAAAGAGAAAAAGGCATAGAATCACAGTCACTCAAAATCACACAGATAGTAAGTGACAGATGCAAAATTAGACCCTAGACAATCTGGCTTCAGAATGCATAGTCTGTGTTACAGTTCTGTACTATCTGTCCTATCAAGTAAGTGTCTTGTCATTTAAAATAAATAACCATGATATCCAAATTTAAAACACGACCCGTGACACCATATTCATACATGATAATGACAGAACTTTATTTCAGAATGTGAAAATTCATTATGAATGCCTCCTTATGGTTTATCCAAAATTAATGTTTACAAAGAGTGCATGGGAGTTAGGCAATGTTCTGATAACCCTACATAAAGAAACTCTTAGTCTTGCTTACAAATTTTAGTGATGTACTTTGCATCTGACTTCTCCTAATGTTCATGCATCTATAATAGAATATTCTTCCTTTGGTTTAAAAAAGATCGTTGAATGTTCTGAAGTTCTTCCCCAACTCTCCTTATAATCCTAAAAACACCCTAGCTACAGATATTGCTATCTTCTCTATGCTTTCTTGAGGGAAAGAAATTAGATCTGCATTTATTAGCATATATCTATGTGTTTTTCATAGTTTCTATCACACTGTTGCCAATTGATGAGTATTTATTAAATAAATGTATGAATAACTGCTTTTGGACATTAACTGACTTTAACAAGTTACAGCCTAAATCATTGTTTTGAAAACAGTTGGTAAGACTGGATTTCTGAGCAAGATTCAAATCTGGGGAACTCATTTATAGGGATGTGGTTGGTAAATCAATAGGACAACTTGCTGCTTTGTGGAGAGAAGGATTTACTTAGATGGAAAAATTGAGAAGAAGCATCTCACTTCTCGACACCTTGGGCTTGTGTAAAAACTCACAGCAAGAGAGTTGGACCAAAAATGTTTTTCCATTCCACAGAAGGCCTAAAAATTGAACATGTAATTTTCCTTTTCAGAATAATATCTCATTTGCTATTAAAAATCACTTTTCAGTTCAGTTTAGTTCAGTCGCTCAGTTGTGTCTGACTCTTCGTGACCCCATGAATCGCAGCACACCAGGCCTCCCTGTCCATCATCAACTCCCGAAGTTCACTCAGACTCACGTCCATCGAGTCAGTGATGCCATCCAGCCATCTCATCCTCTGTCGTCCCCTTCTCCTCCTGCCCCCAGTCCCTCCCAGCATCAGAGTCTTTTCCAATGAGTCAGCTCTTCGCATGAGGTGGCCAAAATACTGGAGTTTCAGCTTCAGCATCATTCCTTCCAAAGAAATCCCAGGGCTGATCTCCTTCAGAATGGACTGGTTGCATCTCTTTGCAGTCCAAGGGACTCTCAAGAGTCTTCTCCAACACCACAGTTCAAAAGCATCAATTCTTTGGCACTCAGCCTTCTTCACAGTCCAACTCTCACATCCATACATGACCACTGGAAAGACCATAGCCTTGACTAGGCGAACCTTAGTTGGCAAAGTAATGTCTCTGCTTTTGAATATGCTATCTAGGTTGATCATAACTTTCCTTCCAAGGAGTAAGCGTCTTTTAATTTCATGGCTGCATTCACCATCTGCAGTGATTTTGGAGCCCCCCAAAATAAAGAATGTTGTACAAAACCCATCTAGTTACACAACATTAGGATTTCTTTTACAAACTAGATACATTCTGTATCTGACACTATTTAGTGGCCATCGCTGTGGCAGCCTTGTTGTTGCTGTTCAGTCACTAACATATGTCCAACTCTTTGCAACACCACAGAATGCAGCATGCCAGCTTCCCTGTCCTTCACTATCTCCCAGAGTTTTCTCAAACTCATGTCCGTAGAGTTGGTGATGCCATCCAACCATATCATCCTCTGTTGCTCCTGCTTTCAGAAAGCAGAAGTATGTAGTTAAATTGGTCCTCTTGGTGAAAACAAAATGGTGAGATACATCTCAAATTTAATCAAGTGCACAACTCATTATATTGGTGCTGCTCTGTTGATTATTTTGAGGCTATGAGAATAAGGAGTGAAAGTCTCATAGACACAGCTTTCAACTTCCTTCTTACCCTTTCATATTTCACTATTCATAATGTAGTACTTCAGAAGACACAAAGCTTATCACAAGGTCCATTTATCACCAGGGTGTGGATGGACTAAGGTTTTTAGGGAGTCTCAGATTACCATCTTCCAAAATAATTTGGAGGGCTATGAGTGTACATCTTACAGGTCAAGGGTGTAAATATTTTGAATTGAATTGTTGAGAGAAAACAGCTGCTCTCTACTAATGATTTTTGTAATATCATTCCTTGCCTTTTCTTGTTGTTTTCTTTTGCATTCTAACAGGTGAATTTGGAGAGGTGTGCAGTGGCCGTTTAAAACTTCCTTCAAAAAAAGAGATTTCAGTGGCCATCAAGACCCTAAAAGTGGGCTACACAGAAAAGCAGAGGAGAGACTTCTTAGGCGAAGCGAGCATTATGGGACAATTTGATCATCCCAATATCATTCGACTGGAGGGAGTTGTTACTAAAAGTAAGTCAAGTCACAAAACTGATTATGTGTATGTTGAGCAGAGGTCGTTTAAACCTAAAGTCAATAATTTAAGATTTGGGGTCTTATTTTCATAAGTCTCTTTTAGTCCTGACAATAAAAACAAAACAGTTTAGGATTAACACATAGATAAGACATCAAATATATTTAACTAGTATTATATTGAAACTGCTATTCTAGATCTTACTACTACTACTACTACTAAGTCGCTTCAGTCATGTCCGACTCTGTGCGACCCCATAGACGGAAGCTCACCAGGCTCCCCCGTCCCTGGGATTCTCCAGGCAAGAACACTGGAGTGGGTTGCCATTTCCTTCTCCAATGCATGAAAGTGAAAAATGAAAGTGAAGTTGCTCAGTCGTGTCCGACTCTTAGCGACCCCATGGACTGGAGCCTACCAGGCTCCTCCGTCCATGGGATTTTCCAGGCAAAAGTACTGGGGTGGGGTGCCATTGCCTTCCCAGATTCTAGATCTTAAAAAGCTTTAAAAAGTTTAGGAGCTAAACCTTGGTCTATATTAAGACATGTGGGTTAAAAAAATAGTTAAGTGAATTGTGTGGAACTTTGTGTTATGTGGAGTAGCAGGGAAAACTAATGACTCAGTTTTGACAGAAATTGCTGGGAACTCCCAGATAGCTGCCTTTTCTATTATTGTTCACCAGTTTCATTTAAGCTTCCAAATCTTTACCCCCCTGGCTTTGGAAAAATTATGAGAGTTTGGGGAATGCTTCTGAGCTGTAAAGATTGGGATCACATTAGACCCAAGCCCTTTTCTCTGTTCTCTGTGGATTTCAAATAATTCTGATCTACAGTCCCAGATGGATTCTTGACTGCTCTGGCTCACAGCTTGTGATAGAGACCTGAACTTATTTCCATGATAGCTTCTCCAGCCAGGCTCAAAAGGGATCCCTTGAGGCAGATATGTGATTTTTGGCTCCAATCCCAATAAAAATCTCTTGAGAATGATCTGGAATTTATTTTTTTCTCCAGATTTTGGAACACTAAATGAAGAATGAATTAAATTGGCAACAAACTTCTTAAAGTGAAAGACAGCATATGGCAGGGAATTTGGCATCCTTTAGGGGGTTATTCATTGGCACCATATTTACATATTCTATGGTTACCAACAGACATCACACATTACAATTTTCATGATGATATTTTTCTTTAACATTACATGGAGTACTTTTCAAATGGCACTAATATCTAGTCTCATTTTAGTGTGACTAAAACGGCAATTCCTTATTCACAAGAGCATGGTATAATTGAAATATACCTTGATTTCCTTTAGAGTTTTTTAATATAGTAAGCAGGGTTAAGAACTTAACAATGTAGAAGAACTTAGTCATAAACTACAAGCCCACATTGTCTTATTAGAAGCATATTTTTCCTTCTGTACTCATAAAAACAAGGCTACGTTAGTTGTAACACTAAAACATTTTCTGATGAAAACATCTCTTTCAATTTTTAAAAATTAGTAATGAAAATACTGTTAGTAGTACTAAGGATTGGAAAACTCTATTAAGTATTCTTTTCTTCAGGGCAAGACCATATCTATAGAATATCATACTTAATATTAGGATTATATAATCATGTCTCACTGGGTTTTTTTTTTTTTTAGCTTTCTTTTTTTTTTTTTTTTTTTTTTATCAAGAATCTCTTTTATTGATTATCAGAAACATTACAAACATCTAATATGAACAAATTGTAACATGACAGTATTTAGTTTGAACAATTAATACATTTCAGATATAATATTATACATATTTCAATGTGGGTTTTAATAGTTGATTAATCTTTTAAATTCCCCATATCATTTTCACCAAGTGGTTGTCCTTCAGATTTTGAGACCATTGTGAGAAGAAACTCACTGGTACTAAACTACATACTTATATAGACATTTTTCTTTTCATTCTCAATTTTCAGAATTCTCAGTTTTTTTGTTTCCAATGTGCTGCTACTGCTGCTAAGTCGCTTCAGTCGTGTCCGGCTCTGTGCGACCCCATAGACGGCAGCCCCTCAGGCTCCCCCGTCCCTGGGATTCTTCAGGCAAGAACACTGGAGTGGGTTGCCATTTCCTTCTCCAATGCAGGAAAGTGAAAAGTAAAAGTGAAGTCGCTCAGTCGTGTCTGACTCTTAGCGACCCCATGGACTGTAGCCTACCAGGCTCCTCCGTCCATGGGATTTTCCAAGCAAGAATACTGGAGTGGGTTGCCATTCCAGTATAATGAGTTATTATTATACTGTTTTGTTTTGCTAGCTGTTTTCTGCAAGTTCATTTACTGAATGATAAGCAAACTAAACCATAATTATTGTGGAAGATTTTCTTATATAAAAAATGTAATAATTAAATATGAATTGTGGTCATCTGGCAAAGAAACCATTAAAAAAACCCAAAATTGAAATGTAAGAAAAAAATGCATTTAAAAATTGACCTTAAAAAATTGCAGGTATTATACATTAAACACTTTATTCAGGTAGGAGTCTGTAATATTCTGATATGAATTACAACTGCCTTATTCTTAGAGTGAAAGTTCTAAATTTGATATATCTCCTTGGTCAAATATGCATGCAAGAGACTGCCAAATCTAACTATATAAATCCCAATCATCTCATATAGTGCAAACATAATAGAATTGCCAACCTAGAATCAGATTTTGAACTCCTTTAGTGGCATATTTAAAAGCTCTAAGTCTGGTGCCCTATTACAACTGAGGGGAAACAGAAATAACAAGGCAGTTTTGTCACTGAAAGAAATTATTTAATCCACTCCTATCATTTTCTTTGTTTCCCAAGATACCTAATTGCTAAAACAACCTACTTGCAAAGCTCAGAAACATATGTACAACCAGAAATACAGAGTTTATAATTTAGTGAACAAATTGTGTTTCAAGAAGAAAAGAAAGCATATTGGTGTCTGGATTAAGAATCAGGGAGTCAGAGATCAAGCTCTGATTCAGCTCTCCTGATCGGTGAGACATCTGACAAATCAAACCACTCCAACAGACTCCCTCTGTTCACTTGTAACACAGAATTAGCAGTCCTGCTTTACTATTTCCAGGTCCTTTTAACATCAAATAAGATTCCATAGGAATATATTGGTAAGTGGAATGCTGCTGCTGCTGCTCCTAAGTCGCTTCAGTCGTGTCCGACTCTGTGCGACCCCATAGACGGCAGCCCACCAGGCTCCTCTGTCCCTGGGATTCTCCAGGCAAGAACACTGGAGTGGGTTGCCATTTCCTTCTCCAATGCAGGAAAGTGAAAAGTGAAAGTGAAGTCACTCAGTCGTGTCCGACTCTCAGTGACCCCATGGACTGGAGCCTACCAGGATCCTCCATCCATGGGATTTTCCAGGCAAAAGTACTGGGGTGGGGTGCCTCAACTATGCAAATCTAAATGATCACTTCTGGTTGAGTTTGAAATGATTTTACTAGTTCATCTGGGAGTATAGAAGAAAATTATTGAGAGCAATTCCTTTCTTTGCTCAAAGATAATTTTTATTATAACGATTAGTTATGTGCTTTGAAACACTGAATCTATTCTAATGTATCATTTTCAAGTTAGAGAAAGCACTTTATTCAATCATTTTATTTTCATTTATTTGAATTGAACTATAAACAATTTTAATGGTGTGGTTTTGAGCCTGATGATCTTAAACAAGAGAAGGTGAGAGAGTCTCTGATCTTTAAGGTAGCAGAAAGCTGGGGGCACAGTCCTGCTTAGAACTTTGTACTAACATATGTTATCAATTTCAGTCGACGTTCAAAATGATGGAACTTGTTTTTAGCAAATGTTTGATATTTCTGCCGTCACACCATTATTCAAAAGATGTTCAGACTGCATCCAAGAAGACTTTCCATTGGCCACTTTTCACATAGTGAAATAGAAGGAATTATGTTGAATGAATTGGAGAAGGAAATGGCAACCCACTCCAGTGTTCTTGCCTAGAGAATCCCAGGGATGGGGGAGCCTGGTAGGCTACCATCTATGGGGTCGCACAGAGTTGGACACGACTGAAGTGACTTAGCAGCAGCAGCATGTTGGATGAAATGTGTTGTATGTTGTTGTTTGGGGATGGATTATTTTCTAAAATTTAAAAACTAATAATGTAACTTAGCTATAACCTAAGCTATTGTATTATTGAGGAAAGTCATAGACAGAAGATTAAGAGGATTTCTCATATTGAAAAGACTTTTATATTGATGTGGGTGTCCACTGGACACCAAAAGCTCAATCATTTGCTTGCATTTTCTGTACATATGGTAATGACATATTACTAGAATTATTTGTCATCTTTAGTGACTATGCCATATTATTTCTATTTCTTATTTGCCTCTCTCTAAAACTTCTTTGGCACTTGGCTCAAGGACACTGCTCTCCATGTCATAGTTTTAATAGACTATGTATATTTTATATATATTTTATTAATAGTTTGTAAAAGCAATTTATTACAATAAAGTTTAGAAACTGATGAAGCAAGTTATGCATTTGTGACTATAATTTGATATATGAGTTGAAAACATCTCTAGGTGGCCATTATCAACCAAGCTAGGAAAATCTTTACTCAATATATTAGAAGAAAAATAAGTAACACAGGGAATCTTATTTTTACACGTTTAAAAATTTTCCTTATTTCCTCAACATTGTCCACTCATATGTCTCTATTGAATTGGCTACAATTATAAAATAATATGTTGTTGTGTATTTCCCCCAATCATTTAAATAGGATAGGCTTTGATGTTTTTGAAAGATTATATTTAGTTTACAAAATTTGCTAGAGCATGAGTTGAATGTGCTCATATTGCCTCTTACAGAGTGCTAGTTTAAATCGGCAGTACCTCTCCTAAAGGAAGAAGAAATATAACTGTACACTTGTTTCACAACTTGCCAAGTCACTTCAGTCGTGTCTGACTCTGTGCAACCCCATAGACGGCAGCCCACCAGGCTCCCCCATCCCTGGGATTCTGCAGGCAAGAACACTGGAGTAGGTTGCCATTTCCTTCTCCAATTCATTCAACATAATTCCTTCCTACCATAACTAGCAATGTATTAAATAAAGATACCTTAACATGCCAAATGTTAGTTTATTTCAAGAATACAACATTAAAAGATAGAAAAAGCCAGTCTCAATAGATGCAAAAATAAACATTTTAATTTAAATTTTTTTCTTAACATATTATGCCTAGAATTATTCATGCCTGATAAATGTATATAAACCCCTCCAAAACAAAAGAAAACAAGCCTACAAACACCATAAAACCATGAAACCATTTCTTTCAAAGTAGAAACAAGTCCTCTATCACCATTTCAGTTTATCATTTGACCTAATGTCTTAATTTTTTAAATTAAACATGAAAATAAGTAAAATGTAGAAAGTTCCAAAGGGGGGGGGGGACTAAGCTGTACTTATAAAATCAAACTGAGAATATTCCAATTATTATTTTCGTTAATCATTATTCCACTTAGATGAATCAGCTCTGAATGGAATAAAGGAGAGTAGAAATATTGGTCTTGTTCTTAAAAGGATTAAATTTCATTTCACATTAAGCGTAAATACATTAAAAATTTTAATCAGCTGAATGTAAAGTTTTTGATGTGTAAAGAGTAGAACTGGTTAAGGAAGAGTTGGAGAAAGTACTCTTTAGCCTTATTTTGAAGAGAGAGACTATCCTTAGCTGAAATAATAGATCTGGTATGTATGATCAGCTCTAACTGGAACTCTTATTTAGGACTATGGACAAAATAGAGTTGGTCCCTGCAATGGTTAACTCATAGACTGTTGGATGTGATGGGGATCATTCTTAACGTAAATAATATCTTGATTAAAATGGAATTTGGAAAAGATTGTAATGTGTGTTTATATGATTTAATGGTAAACCTGGAGAAAAATATTCTAATTCAGTTCATTACAATATTTCTATCAGTTAGTATATGGAAATCTATAACCAAAACATTTTCTTTCTAATCAAAGGTGGTTCAAATCAACCTTTCTAAGAATGCTGAGGCATAGTTTGTCAATTTTCTTCAATTTTCTTTCTCCTGTTTATGCTCTTTTGCTTCCACTCTGATTCTAATTACGTGAATACTGAAGACTGACTGCTAAGGTCACAGACTTTGATTTTATGAATCACTTGTACGTGTTGGCGTGTGTATAAGTCTTGAAAGCAAGACAGAGTATGTAAGACACAATTACTGTTAATAGCAATTAATTGCATTTCCTATGGAAATGAATTAAATTTCAATAATTTGTAATAAGTAAATCATTTATACGTGCTTTTTATGTTTGATTGAAACTATTTTAGTCTAAATCACATTTATTTGATAACTATAATAAAAAGTCTATGTCTGGCTATATATTTATCACATTATCCTGCTGCCTTTTTGTAGAATATTTGATTAAGAAGGTGGTGAAATAGTGCTGAACTTGAAATTCTTAGACATTTTGAATTACATTTCTTTTGTCAGCAAACAAAATGATTAGTAATATCTCTGAGCCACTGGGGAAATGAACTCATTGTTGTGCTTCCCTTAACCCTTTAATTATGAAAGATCATGATTTTATCTATACTCATGTCAATTGAAGAACAAAAGCCAAATTCCACTGCACGTTTCATTTTGCTGATTCTTGATGGAGTTTCATTTCAGCCAAACAACAATAATTTCATTGATTTTTTTTAATGTGTATTCAGATGTTATTAGGGATCTCTGAGGGAAGTTAATGACAGCAGCTTTTGAAGAAACTGGTAATGTCATTTCTAAATCAAAATACACATAAAAGAATGTGCAAACTTTGATAGAAATACATTGAATAATGTGCAGATGAGCTGGTATTTTATAAATAATTTCAAACTACATTTAACACATGTTAGAACTAGTCCTTACCACTATTGCAGTTTCTTTTCCTTTTACTCTGTTTATCATAATCAGAATCACAAGAAAAGTAAGTGAGGATACTGCTTTCCGAGGTAGAATATTTGTGATTCTGTTTACTTTTTGTCTGTACATTTGGGTTTGCTGAATCTTTGAACTTAATGCAAAGCACATTTTCAGACTTGCCCAACTTAACTGATGTGTTTACAAATACCTAAATTACAGAGCTAAATGCAGCCTGATCTGATTTCTGAATGGTCATGGGGCTTTGGCTTAATTGACTGGTTTGATTTTTCAGCTACTTTTATTTCCCTTGCCAAACATTTTACCAGACATGCTAACGAGAAATGAAATGGTCATAGGGCTGGGAGCCAGAAGGAAAAGAGTGATAAGCAAAGGTCTAGAGAATACACAAATATAGTAACTGGCCACTGTAATTGAGAGTTTACTGTAAGAAGCAACACATCTGTGACTATGTTCAAGAGCTGCATTGAGTTTCATGAGCATGTTATTCTTCTAAGAATTTGTTAAGGAAGAAACATAGAAACTTACCGTGAAGTAGGGAAAACATGCATGTGCAGGGTTTCATTCATTTGATTGTTCATTTATTTCACTTCAGGTTAGTTCTCTGGAATCAGTCCTTAGATATTTGATTTACCAGTTCAGGAGAGAGAGAAGTTTTCAAGAAAATGTTGAATATTCTCTTTCTTCCTAAATTTTGTTAAATCAAAGTTTAGTTAAAATTTTGAAGAAGCAAGACTGGAGGCTCACAGTTTTGACTAAAATAACTTTTCAGGCATTATCAGGTTGTTTCTTGTTTTTGAAAGTGTGGAAAATTTTATTAATATTTAGCTTAAAAAACTTTATATCAGTGGTACACCAAGAGATGTATAATGTGTCTGATATGTTACCCAAAATACATGACTAAATCGGTCTTGCTGCTGCTGCTGCTGCTAAGTCGCTTCAGTTGTGTCCGACTCTGTGCGACCCCATAGACGGCAGCCCACCAGGCTTCCAGGTCCCTGGGATTCTCCAGGCAAGAACACTGGAGTGGGTCGCCATTTCCTTCTCCATTGTGTGAAAGTGAAAAGTGAAAGTGAAATCACTCAGTCGCGACTGACTGGTAACGACTCCATGGAATGCAGCCCACCAGGCTCCTCCATCCATGGGATTTTCTAGGCAAGAGTACTGGAGTGGCTTGTCTTAACTGACAACAAATCACTGTGTCAGTTGATTTGTACATATATGAAAATCTAACAAATTTTACAGAATTTAAATAATTTCCTCACCTCTAAATAAATAAGACATACAACTTGGGATATATTCACACACTAAATGTAGTAAGTATAATCTTCCTGGTACCAAGTCATACTTCACAACCAGTATGAATTAGGAGTTTCACTAATGAAAGGAAAAACAAGGAAAGACAGCTATTTTCTGGCATCAATATGGCAAACAAACCATGATGTAGAAGAAACACATGAAAAAAATTATGCATGCTCTACAATTATGTGTACATGAATATTTGTTAAAAATCTATTCTGTGCTCAAGGTCTCTCATGCTTAGTCAAAACTTAACTCAGGTCTTCTGGACTTGGAAAATAAGTGGGTTTTTCTTTTTTTTTTCTTTTTGTAACATGACAGATTTATATTTAAAGCAGTATATAAAGAAAGCAACAATAAAGGAAGTGAACTATGCTATGGTAATATGGGTAGGTTTTGAAACTGGAGTTACATTTTACTGTAATAATTTTTCTTAAGTGCTGTAGTCTTCAGTTATTCTTTTAATACAGAATAATCTGTAGAACTGACACACAACAGTTGCCTCAATTATTACCTTTAGTTGAAGATTTATTCTATTTGTAGACCTAAGTATCAGAATACTTAGCACTTCTGTGCATTTGTCTAGTGCTTTTTCATATATTTAATGTTTCCCGCAGTGTACATTTCCAACAGTAACAGCATAATTAATATATTCAAGTTGCAACTTCTGGTTTTATAACTTATTAGCTATGAGACATTAAATTAATTACTTTCTATATATTTCAGGGTTTTCTCATGTAGAAAGTGAGAATGATGATAATTAGTGTCAGTATATATAAAATAGTGAAACTAGCACTTTATACAAATAAAGTATGTATAAAGATATTTAAATGCTTGTTAAAATGTTTAATGGTGTTTAAGACCCATATTTCTAAAATGGTTATTATAAATTACTACCAACAGCAATTTTAATTTTATTTTTCTTTTAAAGGTAGTGTGGGTTTTATAACTGTTAATGTGTTAATTGAATATGGATTAAAATGGCTATAATTATTAGTCTTAATTGTTTTGCCAATTTACACATAGGATCCATGAATGTAGGGACTTTGATTTACTTGCTTCTGAATAACCAGCCCAAGAGAAAACACCTAGTATATAGCTCTGTACATATCTGTACAAAGTATAAATAATTGTGGAATTTTGGGCTCCACTTGGGCTTAAAAACAGAAATACTTGATTTTGTATATCAGCTAAAATAAAATGCAATTAGAGCAAAGCAAGTGGCATCATTTGATTTAAGGAAAACCATATCAAATAAGCTAATTTACATATCATATAGGTTATAGGCCCTTTTTCTGAAAACAAATCTTTCTCCGTTTTTTTGTTTCATTTTCTACTGAAAACTAGTTTTCTTTTTAATTGCAACTTTGCAAATTTTGGAGGACAGAGAAAAATTTATGTTTTTTAATTAATCAGGTGTATCAAAATGTATTATGTATGTTCATTGCATGGTATTTGTTGAACTCTACTGATGATTACGCATGTATTATTTATCTAAACCTAGGCAAACCTGTTATGATTGTCACAGAATACATGGAGAATGGCTCCTTGGACAGTTTCTTACGTGTAAGTAGATACTTTATGTACATTTACATATCTCCACCTTATCTTTATCTATCTACAAACATATATAAATATGGAATAAATTGCTGAAAATGATAGTGGAAACCTTTACTATCTTGCCTGTTAGATAATCAAAGTTTTAAGAAAACTGACTTTATTGGGACTAAATAGTAAAAGGAAGATTGTAAAATTATATCTTTGTCTTGTAGTATCCAAATATTGATGGTTTATATTTTTAAAATAAATTTGTGTCATTTTTTTCAGACTTTTTTATTCAGACAAGATTCAGATTAGTTAAAACAAAAATTTAAAGGTTTTAAAGTGAGACATAAATAAAATTGGTATAAGACAGAAACACTCATTTTTTTATTTAAAGCAACCTCCAGAGACCTTGTCTCTCTTACATAGTACTGTCCTCTCAGAATCTAAGCATGTGATATAATTCCTGACTTTCAATCCAGAGATATCATTCCTTATCATAGCTTATATACATACATGTATACATGTATAACATATTTACATATGAATTTCAGCTGTTTATATTTATAAAAATTGTTTTAATAATTTCAACACATATTATATTCAAAGAAATTCAGAAGTTGTGTGTAATTCAAGACACTGTCAATCATCAGTCACTACAAGGATAAAAAAAATTAAAAATCAAGACTTAGACCCTATTCTCAGGGTCTTTCAGCACTATGTGGATAAGGACAGAAAGATAGGTAGATAGATAAAACATATACTATAATTCATAATCATGAACAAAATTCTAACTTGTGTATGAATGAGAAATTGTATTATTTATTTTAATACTTGTGAGGTAAATAAAGATTTTAGTAGCAATTATTTTCACAGACATATTTCAAAAACAAACATTTTACAACTCAGGTAATTAAAATATTTAATAAGCATTCTTTTCAAGTATAATAAGTATTCCTTTTAAATTATTGTTTGTTTAAATATTACTAGACATTAAATTTTTATACATCTATGTATATATGCATACATCTATCTAGCTATCATCTATATTGTATAAACTATATATTTCTATTTTAATCCCAACAGATTGGAAACTTTTCTAAATCTAGTACTCTGAATTTATCTCCTATTGCTTTTGATTTTATGACCTAAAACTCGAGGTTGGGTAGAAAAACATATACTCAGTAAATATTTTTGACTAATTTTCAACTATTTTTTATAATGAAAGATTTAAAGTTGCCTTATTTGAAGTAATTAATAAAACATATGAAAATAAAAAGGAAGAATAAACATTCAGTTAAGCCAATAAACACGAGAAACAGCCAGAGGATCCATTTTATTTTGTTATTCTTGACCTTAAAATTTCTGAGAAGGAGTTTGTCTCCTCAAAAGACCAGCAAAGTTCTGGTTTTGAACCTGAAGTTAAAGAATATTAGGCAACTTATTGCTGCAAAGTATTGTAGCTACTATACTATTTTGCTTTACTCTTGTATATCTTGTTAGGCTTGTGTACTTAAAACCAGGATGTATAGGCTCTATAATTCAGTACATGAAAATGTAATCAAAATATGTCTTAGGAAATAGTAACACAACTGTACATTTGAACTGTCTCTCAGAAACATGATGCCCAGTTTACAGTTATCCAGCTGGTAGGGATGCTTCGAGGCATAGCATCTGGCATGAAGTATCTCTCAGACATGGGCTATGTTCACCGAGACCTTGCTGCTCGCAACATCTTGATCAACAGTAATTTGGTGTGTAAGGTTTCTGATTTTGGACTTTCACGGGTTCTAGAAGATGACCCAGAAGCTGCTTACACAACAAGAGTGAGTAACTTGTTTTCTTTTTTTTTTCTTTTTATTTAACAACTTGCATTATGTTGACTAACAAATAGAAGTCACATCCCAAATTGCTTTGTCAACTATGTGTGCATGCATGCCTGCTCAGTCATTTCAGTAGTGTTGGACTCTTTGCAAACCCATGGACTGTAGCCAGCCAGGCTCCTCTGTCCCTGGGATCCTGCAGGGAAGAATACTGAAGTGGGTTGCCATGCCTTACTCCAGGGGATCTTCTTGACCCAGGGATGGAACCCACGTCTACTGCATCTCCTGCATTGCAGGCAAATTCTTTACCACTGAGTCACAGGGGAATCCCTTTGTCAACTGTATCTTCCCCAAATGAGATTTATCCTTTAAAATTAAAATATTGTTACTTATTCTGGGAAAATAGATGGTCACTGTCCACTAAGTGAAATGATATTAATTCTGAAATTTCATATGTTGGTTTAATGATTTTCTGCAAAAAGGCAGCAAGATTCTCATGCATCTAAATCTTATCTACTCATCTTTTCATCGTGGTTGCCTTTATATATGAAAATAAAAAGTGATAACAAGCTACATGGAAAGCAGCTAAGCAATTACTGTACCAAAATCTTCATTAGCCATGAGAATGAAAGGTTTTTTTTTTAAAAAAAAAGGATAGTCAACTTCTGCTCTTTTCTTCTTAATTCTAGAAGTTTATCCCTAATTAAACAAACAAAAAATTCTCATTCATTTCAGGCGTCATGAATCTCAATAGCTATTAACCTCTAAGGATGTCAGATGGCAACTATATGTCACTCTAAGAAAGAGTTCAATATGCAAGATTGAATTTCATCTACAAGTAAAACTACAGTGATAGAACCACAGAAAGAAGCTGAGAGCCCCAGATATGTCCCTAGATGTGTTGATTTAGAAGTTCAGATCAGTTCAGTCCCTCAGTCGTGTCGGACTCTTTGCAACCCCATGAACTGCAGCACACCCAGGCCTCCCTGTCCATCACCAACTCCCTGAGTTCACTCAGACTCATGTCCATCAAGTCAGTGATGTCATCCAGCCATCTCATCCTCTGTCGTCCCCTTCTCCTCCTGCCCCCAATCCCTCCCAGCATCAGAAGTTAGAACTCTCCTAATAGCTTTCACCCTTGTTTGTATTTCCCATGTTCAGTTATGCTCTGTAGTAGGTTACCTTTGTTCATGAATCTGTGTTTTTAGAAACTGTGTTCTGCATAAAAGTGTTGCTGTTCTTACTTCATTAGATTAAGAGCAAGAGAAATGTACGAAATTTTTATATCTTGCAGCTAGTAGATTGAGTTTAGAACAGTGACTTCTACATAGCTCTGAAAATGTGAAAAAAATTACACATTTTGGGGGTTGTAAGTATCTTGATAGTGTCTTTTAGTGCTGCTCCTTCTTTGACCAGAAAAATTAATTAGCCAACATGCTGCAGCAAAGCATTTTTGTGACTAAACTATTATTACAGGGGACAACATATGCAGCAGACAATAATATATTTGCTGTCCAAAGGAAAATGGTTTTTATTTTACTTGCTGCTACTCTGCATTCTGGGCTTCCCTGACAGCTTAGTGGTAAAGAATCCACCTGACAATGCAAGAGATGTGGGTTCAATCCCTGGGCCAGGAAGGCCCCCTGGAGAAGAAAATGGCAACCCACTCTAGTGTTCTTGTCTGGGAAATCTCATGGACAGAGATTTATTCCTGGTGGGCTAAAGACTATGGGGTGGCAATAGAGTCAGATATGACTTGGCGACTAAACAACAACTATAACTGTGCCTTCCACAGATACCCCTCATAATCTTCTGATACTATATGAGCTTTTAACATACTCCATGAAAAGTATCATTCTTGCTGGCATTATCCCTGTTACAAAAATCACCTTATCCAAAACATTTTTCCAGTTCTAATAAAAGCTACTTGTGAATAAAAGTCTTTATGTCAGATATTCTATTTTCTGGTAATTCATTTAGGTTCTAAACTGTATTCCATATCCCATTTTTAAATGAGAGCTCTCTTATTCTCAATACTAGTCTTGATTTCCAGTGTTAGGGAGAAAGAATTTTTCTTACCCTTCAAAGCTTCTTTTAGCTGGTCTAATAATCAAATGAGACATGAGACAGATTAACAGGAGAATAACAAATTTAATTTCATATGCATGGGAATCCCATATATATGACAGGGTCAAAGACAGAAAGGTAAAATGCAGTATATATGCCTCCTTGAGGTAAGGAGAGCCTGGGACTTCAAAGGGAAGAACAGTAATTCACAAGGTTAAGAAGACTAGATGCTGGGCAACTAGATGTTTGCTCTACCATACATATGGGCCATGAAGATAAAATTTATCTCTGCTAACAAATCTTGTTCAAAGAAAGGACTCTCCCCCTGATATAAATTCTTTTGGGTAGTCAAGGGGCTTCTCTGGTGGCTCAACTGATAAAGAATCCACCTGCAATGTGGGAGACCTGGGTTCGATCCCTGGGTTGGGAAGATCCCCTGGAGAAGGGAAGGGTTACCCACTCCACTATTCTGGCCTGGAGAATACCATGAACTGTATAGTCCATGGGGTCTCAGAGACGGACACAACTAAGTGACTTTCACTCACTTACTCCAGTGAGAGACAGAAGGTTCTCTTGAACTGGGAAGGTCTTGATTGCCTTTGGCTCAAAAACATTCACATCCCAAAGCGAAATATTTTGGGGTGGTTGGTTCTGAACTCTTGCACCAGGGTACTCCAGGAAACAATTTCTCTCCTAGAAACTTGAAAGATTCATTCAAATCTAAATCATCTGCTCTCTGCAGACTATATCTTGTCAACTTTCAGAGCTTTATTTCTACTAATCGTTACTTTTTCAGAACCAAGGGGTCCTAAAGATCACTTCTTCAAACTTAGTAAAAGGACAGTGTTGCTGTGTCAAAGTTCCTCCCTAGTATTTGTGAAATAAAAATGCAGCAGGATCTTTGCATTGATGCTTCATGCCCAGACGATTCTTCAAAATCACATCCAAATGGGCTCAACTGACTAGCAATAAATAGTTACTTAGAGTTCTTCAGTGTTAATCCTTGTATTTTCTTGGAACTCCTCAAAATACCTGTGGTGGTTCTGACTTCCCTCTGAGAAGCTGTAATTTGCATTTGCATTTCTGGAATCATTGAGACATCTTTGATTTAATTTCCCATAATAAGCCTTGTTCAGTAAAATAATTTTATATTTTATGTAAAATATGAAGTGTGATTATAAAGTAATAGGACTGCTATATTGTTTTTTAAACAAATACACTGAAGCAAGTAAAAGAATGTTGTCATACTAAGCTGTCTTTTTAGGAGTTTGTACTTACTACAGGCAGACTGCTATTGCCCAAAATGTTTCAGGATTTTCTCCTTTGAAATTATCTTTATAACTAGAGTGTAAATTGTACTATCACTCAAAATTCTTTAAGCATATAGTATTTTGGGAAGCAGACTTGACTAAGATAAAATCTGTGGTTTCAGTAAGCTAATAGTTAATAAATAAGGAAAACAGTACTCTGTTGTAAAGTCTATTTTTTTCCTAACCAGAAACAGTGTTATTCAGCTTAGACATCTGCCATATTTATTAGATTTAGCATGCTATGATTATGGTTATTTCAGAAAAACAAGTTCACCGTTTAAAATAGTGTGCCGAGGCATTCTTTTTGGATAAACACATTCTTGTTAATCTTTTTTACCAGTCACGTTACTTTAGTCACACTTAACACATTTCAGGAATTAGCATTCAGTGCAGTAAACCTTTCGACTGCTTCTCTGAAAATTATTGCCTTTAGGTAGAGATTGTAATTGCACTAAGAAATCTTTGAGACATTAGATTCAATGACACTGAATGGATATAGGGTGTCTGCTGTTCTCATTTTTAAAACGTCTTTGTGGTTGGCAGAGCAGAAGAGAAATAGAAATTATATCCACTAATTCTGTATTTAAAGATTCTTAAACTGAGGCTCCAGTATTTTGGCCACCTCATGCGAAGAGTTGACTCATTGGAGAAGACTCTGATGCTGGGAGGGATTGAGGGCAGGAGGAGAAGGGGACAGAGGATGAGATGGCTGGATGGCATCACTGACTCGATGAATGTGAGTCTGAGTGACCTCCGAGAGCTGGTGATGGATAGGGAGGCCTGGCGTGCTGCAGTTCATGGGGTCGCAAAGAGTAGGACAGGACTGAGCGACTGATCTGATCTGATCTGAAACTGAGGCTTCCCCTGTGGCTCAGTGGTAAAGAATATGCCTGCCAATGCAGGAGATGCAGGAGAGGCAAGTTTGATCCCTGGGTCAGGAAGAACCCCTAGAGAAGGAAATGGCAACCCACTCCAGTATTCTTGCCTGATCCCATGGACAGAGGAGCCTGGAAGGCTACAGTCCATGGGGTTGCAAAGAGTCTGACACAACTGAGCACACACACACACACACACACAGACTGGAAGGACTATCTGGGAAGTTGAGAAAACCCTTAGTTTCACAACTTAAAAAAATGTATCAGATTTGATCTTCCTACTTTTGATACTGCCTTAAGTAGAGTTGGTTTTTTTCCCTTTTAGGGGATAGAGTTTAGGGCAAATTGGGGATGTGTTCTTGGGTCTTAGTGGTTCCTTATTATGGTGTTTATTGATGTAAATGAATCAGTGAATGCATGAATGAATAAATAAATGTGTAAGTGAATGAAGACAAAAAGGGTCACACGTGGGTATCCATGTTGGCATTCAAAGTTGGTGAGAGGATGATATAGTCATATATTTCTGTGGGTAATAAGCCTGGTGGCCTCTGTTAACGGAGAAGGCAATGGCACCCCACTCCAGTACTCTTGCCTGGAAAATCCCATGGACGGAGGGCCTGGTGGGCTGTAGTCCATGGGGTCGCTAAGAGTCGGACACGACTGAGCGACTTCACTTCACTTAAGTATATCCTGAGTTTTCTTTAAGGAAAAGGTCAGCTGAGATAATAATATACACTTTTATGTGTGTTTATCTTTTCCATAAGAATATTGAGTAGGAAATTGGACATTTTTTTAAATACACACTTCTAGTTATTTCTCTTTATTTCTCACTACTGACTTATGTGGAAATTCCAAACACAGACACTTTTTATTTTACAATATTATTGTGCATCCTGTAACCTTTAAAAAATTTGACTGTACATTCATGAGATATGAGAATGAGAAAGATATAAAGTTTTAATATTACAATGAAAATAGTTCAGTCTTGCAGACCCCCTGAAATGCTTTTGAGGACAACCAGAAATACTTGGATAACACTTTGAGAACCACTGTTATAGATACTTTATGAGGAAAATAGCACCTCATAAAGGTGCTATTTTAAGTAAGTAAATATTTGAACGGTTGTTAAATGATATAACATCTAACTTATGTTATAGTACTATATGCTATAGCATATTTTGAAGAAAGGTCTTGAAGCTTATCTATGGTTGCATACCTAAGGTCGCAAACCATCTTAAAAGACCTGGATTTTACTTGTAATGAATAGGATTAGAGTATTTAGCTCTACAAATTTAAAACATCAAAGTTTTTGTTATTGAGAAAAACAAATGAAAAATGAATTGCCTCTCTTTAGTTACACATCGTGTAACTTTCAGAGTATAATTATGCATTTTCTTACTTTTTGCACTGAACTAATAATTGCTCTTTTTTATAATATCAGAAGTGGGGTGTTATTGGTGAGACTGTTTTTGAATGAATAATTTTAATCTTTTTCATATGAAATTTCACTTTAAATATTACACATATATTATATATGTGTGCACTTTAAATGGACACATGTATTTTTATGTTGAATTGATGGGATACAAAATTCCAAGATAATAGTCTTCAGTTTGCTGTTTTAAGCAGGATTAAGTTAGGGAAAATATAGACTTTTATCTAATTTATATACTGTGACATGTAAAGTCAATCCAGTTCTTAAGTCCCCAAATTCATTTTAGTGGTGTAATTACCATATAAACTGACCTGGGAAATGTGAGAAAACCAAATGATGTGTTCTTGGTTATGCTAAGTCACTTCAGTCGTGTCCGACTCTGTGCGACCCCACAGACAGCAGCCCACCAGGCTTCCCCGTCCCTGGGATTCTCCAGGCAAGAACACTGGAGTGGGTTGCCATTTCCTTCTCCAATGCATGAAAGGGAAAAGAGAAAGTGAGGTCACTCAGTCCTGACTCTTAGCGACCCCATGGACTGCAGCCTACCAGGCTCCTCCGTCCGTGGGATTTTCCAGGCAAGAGAACTGGAGTGGGGTGCCATTAATTAGTTTTTTTCTTTTCATTTATGTTGTAGACATGGATACTGAATAATTGCCAAGTGGATTATTATATTGAATGATAAGTTTTGTCTTATATCACATTGCCCATGGCAAATTAACACCTATTTGATTTTTAGAAGATAAAACCAAATGAAACCTTATCTCAGGCATTACGTGTTAGGGAATCTTATTTTACATAATAATTTGTTCTATATTTTTTCTCTGTGATTCTGCCAAGTTAATACCAGAAATATTCTACTACCACTTTGCTTTATGCAATTTTATTTGCAAAACAAGAAAGAAAAAGTGGCTAAAATGAACGATTTAAAGTTAAGTAGTTGAATACTCTGGTTCAGGACAACCCTATTTGAATATAATATTCAATATTATAAATATAAATGCTAGAAAACATGAGCCTTAGTTCTATAGAATTCTCAAAGACTAAAAACTTTTGTGCAATAAAAAAGATAATTATATTATGTTGATAAGTAATATAAGTCATGTGTAATTTATATATGAATGAAAAAATAAGTAAATATCTAATCAGCATCCTTCGTATAGTAATACAATATAAGCATGGGCTCAAATAATGTAGATATTTTTTACTCTCTTAAGATCAATACATAGCTTATGTTTTATGTAGCTTCACAAAGTAAATGCTATATACTCAAAAATCAGAAAACTCTGGAAGGTTTTATAACCTCAGTTAATGTTACATCAAAGTTTAATGAAAGAACTGACACTTTCTAGCCACTCATTTCAGACAGATGGGTGGCGCAACCATTTCCACATGTGAAAATAATCCATCCAGATTTATGTGAAGAAAAATCACAACTATGATTATGGCGTGGCACACAGGAGTGAGGAGGTTCTATGTAAATACATTACACATAGTCTTTAGCAGGAACAGTTTTTCTCTATAATGCATCATTCATTCATTCAACAATTATTTGAGTGCCTATATAACATACTAGGCACTGTTCTAAGACCTGAGGATCCAAAGTTGAGAGCAAAGCCCTGACTTCATGAGCTTACATTCTAGTGTGAAATTTCACTTAATAGACAAACAGGTAAAGATTTAGCAAGGCATCTTGAGGAATGTGGACAGTGTGAGGGAGCTGCTGCTTTAGACAGGATAATCAGAGTTTCTCTGATAAAATGACATTAGGACAGAAAATTGATGAGAGTAAAGGAGAAAATAGGAGAAGGCAATGGCACCCCACTCCAGTACTCTTGCCTGGAAAGTTCCTTGGACGGAGGAGCCTGGTAGGCTGCAGTCCATGGGGTTGCTAAGAGTCGGACACGACTCAGCGACTTCACTTTCACCTTTCACTTTCATGCATTGGAGGAGGAAATGGCAACCCATTCCAGTGTTCTTGCCTGGAGAATCTCAGGGATGGTGGGGCTTGGTGGGCTGCCATCTATGGGGTCGAAAGAATCGGACATGATTGAAGTGACTTAGCAGAAGCAACAGCAAAGGAAAAAATGATGTAAATATTGAGGTTACTAGGCGAGATTCATTATGCCCTAACTACTTTTCAGTTTAATGAAATAACTTTAATAATTTCTCTAATCCCAACAGGCTCACCTTGCAAGACAAATTAAATAATCAGCTTAATGATATAACTCAGACTAAAAAACAAGTGAATAATGATTGAGCCAGTCTCAATAAAAAAACTAAATTAATAAATGATTTATCTCTGTATTCCAGTTCTAACCTGAGAAGCCAGTATTTGCCTCCAGGTCAAACACTCAATTACTCCCGATTTACTAAGATAAACTCTGCGAAGTCCTTTGTCACTCTAGGTATGACCTGATAGAGCTCATAGACAAGCATATGAAATATGGATCAGCCAAGCGTTTCCTAAACCAGTAAGGAGAGATTTGTGTGTTTAATTAGAGAAAAATTGGGACTGACATAAGATTCTAGGCTTCAACGTCCAAAGATTTCAGCAATTACATTCCTTTTCTTTAGAAATCAAGACTTGAAGCCCCCTAGCCCACAGTGAATGAGCTGACTTCAGTTAAGCATCTGAAAAATTCAGGGCTTTTAGCCAAATGTCTCATTTAAACTGTCTAAATTCATTAAACTTAAAGAACCAAATTACAGATCTTCAAAGAACAAACAGGTTTACTGCACAAATCCTATTCTAACTGCTGTTTCTGGACAAAATGAACAAGGTTTCAGACTACTTTAATTCTATATTAGAATTCAGCAATTATATAATGCCTCTGCCCAGATCATCCTCAGTATCTTTACCTGTATCATTTTATTCTTCTTTTACTTTCCTATAAACATCCAATGAAAGCAAATCCAGATATTACAGCCAATAGGTATGTAATTTAGTCCAAAATTAAGATCATCTTTAAGAGTCCAAATTAATTAATTTTAAAAATGTCACCATCCTTAGATGGAAATTTGAAAGTTGAAAAGCAAAAGTCTATAAGTTAGCATAGCTCCTAGAGATAGAACTTTAAATATAGAGTCAAGTTTTATGTTTTCCATGAACCTTGGTTTAGGAATGATGAGATATCTGCAAAGAGAGGCTAAGACACTTGGCAAAAATTAGATAATATGGTCAAAGCTAAGCCTAGAAATGACAACTCCTAATTCCTACTAAACTGAAGAATCCAAATGGAACAAGTGACCATGAGTCCCCCTGCAGGCCCAGTTTCTAACTGTCATAGAACAGACAGCAGCACTGGCAGGAACTGGCTCTGGGTTCGGTATTATAAATATGGGGAACAAGCGTTAACTTCTAATTCTGTTGAATTTGGACTGGAGGTTCCTCTGCAATTGATGTTTTATACACAGTCCATATGCTATGCATCTGGGCTTTCTCCAGGCAGTTGGAGACTTTTCTCAAATACAGAAATATCTGGGGAGCTTACATGTGGGTAGAAAGACCACCTTAAGTAAATGTTTCATTTTATGATCTGTTAAAATATTGTGGAAAAGTGCATCCTCATAAATTACTTTTATAGATACTATTCTGGCACTTTACTTTTCTGAAAGTCTAGTAGCATTTTACCAACCAAAACCTATATTGCCAACTGATTTCAAAGTTTTAGCTCATTAATAACAGTTGCATTAGAAAGTTTTACTGTGTCAGGAAGGCAGTATGCCAAATGGTGACATCATTTGTCTCATCAAATCCAAATTTGGGGATAGCTCATTGAAGGATGTGTTTGGTAAGCATCTAAAAATGTAAATGTCCCCTTCATGTATAAACTAAAAAGGCAATTTCTAAATATGAAAAGAACAAAAAAATATAAGTCAATGTGAGCTTAAATTTGTTGAAGTGGGAGGGGTTAAGGAAGAGGAATTGTGTTCCAATCAGAAGCGGAAATATAAATAAATTCTGCAATGCATTACTTATAGGAAATTTGTGAGTCAGACTCTTGCATGTTAAATTGATTTTATTTTGATAGTCTCAGATCTACAGATGCTCAGCTTGAAGGCAGAGAGAGTTATCATGAAGTGTGACTAAATTAAAATTTATGGGCCGCAACTTCTTCTTTAACTCTTTTTCAGAACCAAATTGAGCCCTCAAGGACTTTTATCCAATGTCTTACTATGCCAATGGCATTTATGTTTTGTAGCCATGGATAGTGTTTGCTTTTGTAGGAAAAACTTATTTATCACCAAAATTTTTCATTATTGAGGCCTCCATTTAATAAGAAATTGATGCTTAATATGTACTCCTAGCAATAGAAAGTTAGCTTCTTTTCAAAAAAATTAAAGAATGGAAACAAGACAGAAAAAAAGAAAATAGAAAAATCTCAAGGGGATGCTATTATATTTACCAAGATCCACATATCAGAAGATTAACTTTGATGAACTTGGCCCTTTTCTGGACTAGAACAGGAGTAAAAATATCTGTGAAATGTGTGCTAATGGTTAAAAAAAAGAAAAAAAGAAAGGATATCACTTGGTCTGCATAAAATCCAGTTAAATCCTGAATCTCATTTGAATCATTTTCCCTTGTTGATCAGATTTGTCACAAATAATCTAAAACAATAGTATTCAAATAAGAATGATTTTTCTCCCTAGGGGATATTTGATATTTCTAAAGACATTTGGTTGTCACAATTAGAAGGATACTGATGTAATCTAGTGAGTAGAGGTCAAGGATGCTAGTAAACATACTATAATATACAGGACAGCCACTATAGCAAAGAATTAATCTGGTCTAGAATGTCGAAATTGCTACTATATATAGACTTTGATCTAAAGTTACCCAACATGTGTAAAGAATGTGTAAAGAATGAAAGTTGGGATCAGATATCTCTCTCAGATACTTTATAACTTCTCCTGTCCACACTAGACTGCAAGTTACAGGGAATAATGTGGAATACACTGCCATTTGTGAAAAATTATGCAACAGACTAGCCATCTGCCATCAGGTCTCCTATAATGTTGAACTTTGATATATCACACCTAACTTAACAAATAGTACATCTTTTTATTCTTGTTAAATTTCATTCTCTGTTGCTTTTGATCTAACTGTTGAAAGTTGAATTTTTTCCCACTCAAAGCTTCAAATATTAAACATGACCATTTTACTTTTGATGTTTTGATTTCAGTTTTAAAATGTCATGGGTATAAACTCATAAATAATCATTCACCTACAGGTAAATATATTGCATATTTTTAGTCAGCATTTGAATCTATCTTTTGCATAATTGTTTTCATGTTTTAAGATTTTACTTAGCCTCATCCACAAAGGAATGAAGTAGTAATCATGTGCATAGATTAAACATGCTTATTAAATTATTGGTGATATTTTTAGGATGGAAAAGTTCCTACAACATTAGTATCGAGACTGTTGATCTAGGATGTATCATTTATAGAGTCAAATGAAAATCTTAATAACATTCTGAAAACTCTAAAATACTTAGTCCACACAGCAGCCTATGAGGCAATATTGCAGGAAGGGCGGCCCCTTCCAGGACTGGGGAGTAGGCTCTTGTCTAACACTTAAAAATGAATCGGCCAAGGAGACATACTTTATTGGGAGGGGACACCCAGATGGAGAACGGGAAGGTGAGGGAAACGGTGAGGACTGCTCTGCCATATGGCTTGCAGACTCAGGTTTTATGGTGATGGGGTTAGCTTCTGAGTTGTGCCTGGCCAATTATTCTGCCTCAGGATTCTTCCTGGTGGCACACTCAACCAAGATGGATTTGAGTGAGGAGGATTCTTCAACGTTGATAAGGCACATGAAACTTTTGACCTTTCCTAAATTCTTTTAGTTGGTGGTTGCTTGTTAGTTCTATGTTACTTACCAGGACCTTAGTTATAAAATAGCTCTGGCAAATGGTTACTGTGGTGCCTGGCCAGGGTGAGCAATTTGTCCATGTTTCCCCTAACAATAGTTTAATAATTTTATAGATACTGTGAAAAATTGATGCTCAGCAATTTTTATATATACTATCATCATGAGACTAACAGCATTATTAAACTGTAGATGAGGGAAAGAAGAGTACATCCAAAAATTGTATAATTTTTAAACTATTATTATGTTACATATTTTCTCACTTTTAATATTTACATATGTTCTGAAAAAATGAATTTCATGTATTATTTTCTTAAAATGAACTGCTTATTTTTTTTAATTCTTAAAATTATCATAGACCTCCAGTAAAATCTGCTACTCTAAATTCATAAAATAATTAATCCTAATCTGAGAGTTAAAAAGTCAGACTCTTGTTTTAAGCTGTGGCGATGCAGAGAAGAAGGAGGGAAGGCAGTAACTCCTCTGGACATCCTGGTCTAGTCAGGGTAATTAAGTAGTAGAAGGATCACAGTAAATGGAGTCACCATCTTAGCGCAGAAGGTTCTAAAATGTTCCACCAATAAGTTCATATTTGAATAGGCTGTTCAAACAAGAAGTCTTCGAGTTCTAAAAAAAACAGGCAGAGCAAATGATTCCCAAGAAAAAACAATAGCATGTATTTAAGAAGAAGGGAATTCAGTGCAAGTCAATGAGCATTTATTGAGTGCTTGTTTTTGTACATTTGCAAGATAATATCTAAAATGGTTGCTCTCAGCAGTGAGCAGAGACTCATACGCCTTATGCTTATTGTCTTTAGCTTTATAACCTGTTCAACTTTTCATAGGCTTATGATTTCAAATGATAGTTTGGTCACAATTTATTTATGGCAATATATAGGACAAGAGGCCTTCCCTGGTGCCTCAGATGGTAAAGAATCTGCCTGCAATGAGGGAGATCTGGGTTCTATCCCTGGAGATTCCCTGGAGAAGGGAATGGCTAACCACTCCAGGATTCTTGCCTAGAGAATCCACGGACAGAGGAGCCTGGCAGGCTGTTGTACATGGGGTGGCAAAGAATTGGACACGACCAAGCGACAAACACACTTTCATAGGATAAAAGCTACTATTCAAAGTTATTTTGCTAATCTTGGCTATAAAGTATTTGAAACTACAATGCTCAATTTAAAGAGTTTGTTATAACAGGACACTCATCCTTCCACAAACTCTACAATATTATGAGCTCAGAATCGCTCCTGTAGTTTGATTTCTAATTAAGTGTATACTATGAATATGTTGGCTTATTTTTCTCTTATTTGAAGACAGAGTGCCAAGTTGTTTACTGATCACTGAAAAAGTAAAAAATTTATAAAACTCTTCTTACTCTGTTGTATTTTTAGCAAAAATAAAAACAAATGATAAATTTGAATGCTTTGTATTAATAGTTGGCAATAAGCTTTCCTTTATATATTCATTTATCAAATTCTTTGCACAAATTGTAAAAGTGTGCTATTTGAAGGGAATTGGAATGGAAGAAAGGGCAAAACAATTACTGAGTACTCTATTAAAGATTAGACACTTTATTTGTTGCTTTATGTATATTATAAATCTATTGCCAATGACAAAAAATCCCTGAATGCTAATCAATAATCCTTAGTCATCTTCATTCTCTTCTTCATCCAGTGATGGCTGCCTAAGGGCAGGATGAGCATCTTGAATGTGTGGTTATCACTTCAGTTTCAGGGCAAAACCAATCAGTCTAAAACACCTTGTTTATGGTTGTCATCAATCTATTGGTTCGGATTTTTTTTATGTCTGTATTTTTATTTCAAGAGATCTTGATAAGATGATACATATCTGTGCCTTAATTTTCTTAATAGATACAAAGTTTTCAACATGGAATGCTTTCTTTCTTTAGTTCAATTTTTGTGCTACTAGTAAATTGTTTGGGGCAAAAGAAAGGAAATGGCAAAGTGTCTGTAGCAAAGATAAGACATGCAGCTGAGATTTTTAAATATTATCTTTTCTTTGCCCCCTGAATACAATTTGTTTGACTTCTGTTAATTCTCAGAGTTCTTTAAAAGAGAAAGAATGTATGCCCTTTAATTCCATTTGGCATCCTGAATAGATTCAGTTAAATGTCACATGTGTAGTTCTGTTTTTATCAAAATGATGGGATGGTATTTGAAATCTTGAATCCTTAAAAACCAAACTTGGTCTCAGCAGGTGCAAGAAAGTTAATTTCTTTTTTTTAAATGTTATTATTATTATTAGCAGTGAATGTATTGGCAGAGAAAGGGCAATATTAGACCAGAAAAAAAAAAAGAAAAAAACCTCCAAATTTAAATATAAAAAAGGATCTTTTACATTTTTGTTGAAAAGAATACAAACTATAAAAATGAGAATGAATAAATGAGTATAAGTGAGATGGAAAATAAAGGGGCAACTTCTAAGAAAATAAGCCCTGTTTTTAAAAACTTTTATTTTGTATTGGGGTGTAGCCAATTAGCAAACAATTTTGTAATAGTTTCAGGTGAACAGCGGAGGGACTTCATAGTGTTTTCTGTTTTGCTTTCTGGTTCTGGATCATCTTTACTCCAATGCACGCTGAGCTCTATAGTGATTCTCATGAACTCCCAAAGCTCTCATAGTCCAGCCCCCATCTCTCCAACTTGATTTTACTGCACTGGTATAAATCATGGACAACCCTGAGGCTGGAATCATCTCAAGAAGGCTGTGCTCAGTCCTCCTTTTTGTGCTCATTTCTCTCCAGTTGCATGCATCCTTCAAAACCCCTTGTAAGCCTGACCTCCTTCAAAGACCTTCTGACAGTACTCTTTCTGAACAGATATCGAAGAAAAGTGTCAAGCAGTTTACTGAGCTAGTTACCATCGCACATGCCACTCTCCTCTCAAGGACAGCACTTGCTCAATGTTGTTGTGATTAAAGCCCATTTGACCTTTTGCCATCCTCTCCTATTACATGTCTCCACATTTTCTGTAGTATTACCACACTGGAAACTGTTTTTTCCAGAACATATATTTTCCTCCTCTGCATGTTGATTTATGCCATTTCTCTAAAAGTATGGTAGTATTAAGCTAATGTTTCTTGAGGCTTTAATGTATGCCAGGAACTATGCTAGAGATTGTACTGAAATTTGTCATTTAGCCTCACAATGATACTATGAACTGTTAGTTTCCAAAATAACAGATGATGAAATTCAAGCATAATGAGATTTAATAACTTACCTCCCAAGTCACCAATTCATTTCTCCAAAGCAATATATTGTCACCCTCAAGCATTACTTAAGAAGCAGTGAAGTCCTATGAGGTAAACGTCAATAGAACACGCTTTGATGAATATAGTATAATATTTTGATAATATGAATTCTTTGGAAAATCTATCCCTTTTTCCTGGTTATATAAAATTTGGTGCAATTTACAAGGTTCAATTCATATGTGACCGCCTCAGTTTCTCTAGTGAGAAACTTGGCTCCATGTTCTGCTTTACAGCTGTTCCACTACTGTCTTCTTTCTCAATGCAGACAGGATCTGATTGCTAAAAAGCTCCCGAATCACCTGCAGATCCTACCTACACTCTGGAACTACGGAATCAGAATTTCCGCTTTAATCAGCATGAGCCCAAGATGACTCTATTGTAAAGTTTCAGATGTGAAGCGCTAGATACTTAATTCTCCCTGCATTTAGTTATTCACAACAACTAATTATCATTACTATTTGCTTGATATTGCCCAAACAGAAGGGCCAGCGTATTATTTATGCTTGTCTCACCCAGAGTGACTACCATAATACTTCCCATATGGTTACTACTCAGCACATCTTTATTAAATGTATTTATTAAACTGAGAGCAAATTCCATGGGAGTTATACATTTATATCTCCCATAACTCATATAAGCAATATCTGCTCTAGACTGTAAATTCTCAGATTGTAATCATTATATCTTTCTAGCTCATATAGTGCCTGCCTTGTACATAGAGGGTACTTCAGTGGCTAATGGTAGAGTGAGGCACTGAGTAAATTAATTAAGATGATTGATGAATATATTAAAGTGTTTTTAGATGTATAATTTCATTTGCAATGTATTTAATTAACAAATACTTACAAGAAATTGTGTGTCAAAAGTGGTATAAATTCTTTACAAATCAACATTAGCACTAAGTTTGTTTGTTCATGCATAAATCTATTAAATCAATAAAAGTTTTTTTGAGATACCTCAATTAATAGACCTGGATTCCATCCCTGGCTTGGGAAGATCCCCTGGAGGAGGGCATGGCAACCCACTCCAATATTCTTGCCTAGAGAACCCCGATGGACAGAGGCCAGACGGGCTATAGTCCATGATGTTGCACAGAGTTGGACGTGACTGAGCAAATAAGCATACACATCCACCTCAATAAATTCTAATATATGATATATCCTATCTACTTTCTTATCCTATTTACTGTTACAGATGACTGATAAATGTGCCATAACTGATAAAAAATGTCAGCATTTTAGCAATTTTCAAATGTTTTTCCCTTTGCCACTCACTCATTGGTATTAGAATATATGAACATAGAGATATATCAGAAGAAACCCACAGCCCCTTTCATAAAAGAAATGCCCTGACAAATTCAGTCAGATTTCAGATGATAATGTATATAGTATGTTTTAGTCATTGATCGTGTATATGTTTATGATTTTACATTCCAAGGGAGGGAAGATCCCAATCCGGTGGACATCACCAGAAGCCATAGCCTACCGCAAATTCACATCAGCCAGCGATGTATGGAGTTACGGGATTGTTCTCTGGGAGGTGATGTCCTATGGAGAGAGACCATACTGGGAGATGTCCAATCAGGATGTAAGTATTTGTAGTCCATGAGTTATGGGTTCAGATTAAGAGATCAAGCTGTGTAAGGAAGTGGAGCATAATGAAACCAGGTGGCTCCCAGTTTGTGACATTGAAACAGAATACTTAGAAGAAACGAAATTGTTTCCAAATCTTATAAAGATATTAATTGAGTTGCTCTGACAGCTTCACATTTTTCCCTAAAGCAGGGGTTTAGAAGTGAGACAAAAGGAAAACATTTGTAATAAAATGTAATGAAATAAGTGCCTGACAAAATGGCCAATAGATATCAAGAAATGTTTGAATTATTTTTGCTACAAAATTGTCTAAGTGTAACATTAATAAGATAAACTCTGCCATCCTTTGTAGATTCAATTAATGCATCTGTGCCAACATTTTGTTTACTTAAATATAGCATTTCCCAAAGTCAGACAAAACAACCAATCTCTCACATGTTGTTTCTTATAATGTATTAAACTTGTACATGAAGTTAGTTATACAAATTGAAGTCTCGATATAGAGAAAATAATCGTTAACTTTCTATTACAACTGTGATATGATTTTTCAAAAGGATTTTTGTTTTTATAAGTCATGCTTTGCTAATTCTTAGTGCAAGGATGCTATTGGCATATGGATTCAGCACACAGAGAGTTTTCTTTATGCTTAGCCAGAAACTGAGCATGATCTCAAAGACACATAAGAAAGAAAGTTGAGACGCTTTTAGTCATTTCCTACTCACCACATATAAAATTGCTTTTAATGTATTTGGATATAAAAACCTTTCTGAACTTCTTCAAACAAGCCACGTTTTATAATGACACTGGGAAAATCAGACTCACTTTCCACATCTCTATTTTCCAAATTCTTTCTGTATCAGAGGATCTCAAAATGTACTTTCTGGACCAACAGCTTGAGCAAGGTCTGGGAATTTGTAGGGATGCAAATTCTCAGGACTTTCCCCAGAGTTACTGAATCAAAGATTAGCTATTTGTGTATTAATAAGTTCTCCAGATGATTCTGATATACAGTAATGTTTGAAAATCATGACTTTACATGATTTAAAAATGCTGATTAACTAAGAGTCACTTAATTGTTCAAACTATGAGCTTATAACAAAGGAACTGACTACGATTTGAGAGGTACCATTTGAATTGTGATATAACTAAAAATCTGTGGTATTTTTTTCTGCATTCATCCATTTATATATAGTTTTCACAGAAATATGTATTACCACATAAGAGTTTCTTTATAGTTTTCTAAATTTCCAATATCGTAGAACATTTCTTTTGATTTTAATCCAGAAAGTTACTGTACAAACTCTTCTTTCCTAAGTCCACTTTCTCTGTCTCAATCTTATTTATATAACATTTTCAGACATGAATAATATTTATTTAATCAATTGTTATCCTTTTAAGAAATTTAAAATGAAAACCTTTCACTTTATTTTGAAATATACATATAAGTGTGACCTGCCCTAAAAGAAGTATTATAATTAAAGAAATTCCACCTCTTTAAGTCCCCGGAAACTTTACATCTCACACAGGTAATTAAAGCTGTGGATGAAGGCTATCGACTGCCACCCCCCATGGACTGCCCAGCTGCGTTGTATCAGCTGATGCTAGACTGCTGGCAGAAAGACAGAAACAACAGACCTAAGTTTGAGCAGATTGTCAGCATTCTGGACAAGCTTATCCGGAACCCAGGCAGTCTGAAGATCATCACCAGTGCAGCAGCAAGGTGATACATTTGATTTTACATCCCTCACTCTCTCTGATATAACTGTATTTTTATCTCCAAGGTGTTAATTTTTTTCTTCCACTCCCCTAACTGCATACTTTGACACTTATATTCCTCAAGATTAGAAAGACATGTTTGTTTGTTTGTTTGTTTCTTAACTTTCAGGAGGAAATCACATTCTATTTAATGACACTGATAAAGTTCTGATATTTTTTAATTTGCATCTTACCTAGAAGCACGTATACATTCAGGCTTCAATATTTGCGCAATAGAAACCCTGAACACATAGATTCTTTCCATTCTCTGTTACTTAAAACAAAACAAAAAAAAGGGATATCTAGAGTGCTGGGGAATTCTAGCAGAGTCTTGATTTAATCCGCATTTAAAATAAAATTACAAAAATAATAATAGTGCCACCAAGCCATTGCACTGGCTAGCAGAATGCAGTTTTCCCTTGATTAAGCAAATCTGTTTAACCCATATTATGTGCCAATTACTTTGTTAGACACTGTGAAGGATAAAACTAAGAGTATAATAATGTCAGTGTTCCTGGACAGCAACACAAATGTCAACACATTGTGGCCATGAGGCAACCCTGAGGGCACAAGGTCCATTAGACTTGATGCATAATCCTCCCAGCTGAGAATCACTGAGCTGTCCTAATGGTTTTGAGAAATGTCAATTATATATTCATTGTACACATATGTGAAAAACAGTTCTACATTTTGATAATGTGTTCTTAAATTACAGAGTTTTAGTAAAAGAACTACACCTACTGTGCACAAAAATCCACAATATTAATTAACATATATACATACTGCATAATGATGATTTACTGTGACTCATGTGTAAAAGATTTAATATAATACCTTATAGGAAAGAATTTTCTTATTTTCGTGTACATCTGTTTTCACTGACAGGTATTAAGAGTTGTGACTTTCAACTTGATAAACTACTTGCTAATGCACTTAGAGTATGTAATTTTTTACCTTAATGGAAACAATTATAGTAAGCATATATAATCCAGCTTTTACATTACATTTGAATAAAATTAATAAAGAGAATTTGCATCAAAATCTTAATGTACGTATACAAGAGTCATAGATTATTTGTTAGAAATAACTTTTAGGAGGTCAATACTATTGACTTTATTAATATATGTCCAGTAAGTAAAACTACTGATAACCTATCCTTCAAGGATGAATCTCTGTCCTACATTTCAGAATGAGACTGTGCAGACTCATTTGGAAATCCACTTGACAGTTTAACAACCAACAGGAAAACAAACCTGCCTTTCCCTGAGCCAAACGGTCCTCATTTTACACCCTGAAGCCATTTCTTTTAAACTTTACTCTATAGCAAATAAGAATATCTTTTCAACTATTTCCATATCATAAAAGAGCATTCAAGCCATTTCCATAGGGTCACTACCAATATAAAAACTAGCTCATGTAATATTATCTAGATAGTTAAACCCAATTCTATATGGGAAATTAATCTTAATATCAGAGCATGTCATTGTATATTATCATATTCAAATTTTGTTAAATTCACTATTCCATTCTTATTAAAGTAACTGAACATTTTTTATCCTAATCTATATTATGTAATACTTTAATATATTCCACTTATTTTGTCATAAACTATGTAATTTTAGGGAACATATTTTTCTTAATTCACTATAAAAATTTTAGAAATTGTGCTTATGTTTTCTTATTGACATTAAATGCACAGCTGGGCAGATTATGCCTTTATAAATTTATTAATGACAACCTTATGTTACCATGCAACAATGTCAAGAGATCTTATTTTTCTTTAGAAAATTTTCTTCCCCACTTTTGACAATGATTATTTTATTCTTTTTCATAGCTGATTACACATATTCCTCTTCCCATTTAATTTTCCAGTAATGCCCTTGCCACATGCTTTATTGAGAAAATACAAGCCATCAGATGGAAAATTCCAGCAGCAAAACAAAAACATACTGGAGTCCTTCTTTCCTATAATTACAAGAGAGGAGAGTCCTTCTTTCCTGTAATTAGAAGAGAGAGAGGAAGTATGCTTCCAATGTCAGAGGCAAATGCCTTTCACTTTCTCCTCTCCCTCCCCTGTGTATCCAGCCTCTTTCCCTCTCTCCTGCATAAGCAGGCTCTTTATTTCTGCAAGATCATTGCCATAAAAATAAGTTCTATTGCATTGTTTCTCAAATTACCCTAGTAAAAGAATCACTAGAGGGAATTTATTAAATGCTCAAATATCCAGGTCTAACCCAAGCTACTAATTCAGAATCTGCAGGAAAGGATAGTGGAATTTGGACATTTGATTAAAAAAACTCCAGGTAATTTTTACCATCAAGCGAATTTAGAAAAAACTATTTATCAACATCACCTCTGCTGATTCCACATCTCTTATCAACTACTTCCTTATTTTTCTACCACCCTTCAGAGCCAGATTTCTCCAATAAGAGTCTCAAAGACACATTTCACAACTTAATATTCAAAATTTTATCCTTTTATTTACTCCTGATAATCTCATTCTCCCCCTGCGTTTTGAATTTAGTTGAATACACTACCACCTGTACATCTGCCCAATCAGTATTACAACCATCTTGGCCCCACTTTCTTGGCCTCCACACTTCAACCCAGGTGAGCACTGTGTCAACATGATCCATTTCGCTCCCTTTTCACTGCAAACACTCTCTCCTATGACTTTCTCCTTCTGACCTAGGACACTGCAGTAATCTCCTAATGTGTCCCCTGATTCCATTCTTGTCCCACTTTAAGCATCTCTCACAGAGTCTTCAGAATTTTCCTATCAATCTCTATATATTGATAAATTATATATTGATAAATATATATCAGACTTTCCTGGTGACTCAGATGGTAAATACTCTTCCTGCAATGTAGGAGACCCAGGTTCGATTCCTGGATTAGGAAGATGCCCTGGAGAAGGGAATAACTACCCACTAGTCCATGGGGTCACTGAGTTGGACACGACTGAGCGACTTCACTTTCACTTTTCACTTTCATGCATTGGAGAAGGAAATGGCAACCCACTCCAGTGTTCTTGCCTGGAGAATCCCAGGGACCGGGGATCCTGGTGGGCTGCCGTCTACGGGGTCGCACAGAGTCGGACACGACTGCAGCAACTTAGCAGCAGCAGCAACCAATATACATGTCTGGAGAATTCAATAAATTGTGTATATACAATATAATTTGTCACCTCTTTATAACCGATTTTGAATTTCTATTATACTTGGGAAAAAATCTGCATTCTTTTTGATGATTTAAATACCCCTGCTCCTCCAATGTCCTTTCTTTTATTCAAATATTTATTTCTTCATTTTTTAACAAGTATATTAATCTACTATGTGCTAGGCATGTGCAAATGCTGGAGAACAGTGATGAAGACAAATATGTTTCTTACAGTCCTGGAGTTTACATTCTATAAGATGAATAGACATCTTCTATAATGTATACAAATAGACAAGGCAATGGCACCCCATTCCAATACACTTGCTTGGAAAATCCCATGACGGAGGAGCCTGGTAGGCTGCAGTCCATGGGGTCGCTAAGAGTCAGACACGACTGAGCGACTTCACTTTCACTTTTCACTTTCACGCATTGGAGAAGGAAATGGCAACCCACTCCAGTGTTCTTGCCTGGAGAATCCCAGGGACGGGGAACCTGGTGGGCTGCTGTCTATGGGGTCGCACAGAATCAGACACGACTGTAGTGACTTGGCAGCTTGGCAGACAATAGACTGGCACGGATTATAGGAAGGAAATAAATAAAAGGCTGTAATCAATCATTAAAGGGTGGTTGGGAAAAAAAAAAAAAAAAAACTCTAGGCATAGTAAAAATAAACTGCAGATGAGTCTAAAGGGTTCTCGAAAATGGCAGAAGGACAACAACATAATGGAAGGACAGAAGGGAAAGGAAGAGTCTGTCACAGGAAGGCAAACAGAAGCCAGAGTACTTGAGGGTACCCAGGTCATGGGGAGGACTTTGGAATTTTTTGAAATGCATGAGGAACCCATTAAGGCATTTAAGGCAGAGATGTAAGGCTGTTTGATTTACACAACTGCTTTATGGGGAGCTTTTCAGCCTTTTAACCTGAGCTCCTTTCACTTAAATAGTATGGTAGCCTCAGTGACCAACTTCAGGTTCCTTCAGAAAGTCAAAGCATGTCGGACAGGAGGACAGTAGCTCATGCTGTTCTCCTTGTCTTAAGAGTCTTCTTTGTGTCCGTTTCCCTTAGAAAGCAGTTTCAATGCCTTGTCTTAATTGAGGCATTCTCTGGCAACAAGATTTAAAGGTCAACACTATTAATTGTTTTACAGGCCACTGTGTCCTTCTTCTTCATCCCAGCTGTAATTCAGTTGCGTGCATTTTCTAAGTATTCATCCCTCCAATTAACTCTAAGACCAATGAGATTAGATGCTAAGCTTCCCTTGTATTACCAAGTTGATACTCAAAACTCAATAAAATATTTGTTACACACATGAATATGTATTTGCTGAAATAATACTAAATTTCCATTTCAACAGACACACAATTTTTAGAAAAAACATTCCAGTTCTTTTTCCTATTCAGTATATGGATTTCTACAGACACTAGTCATAAAGGTAAAAGCTTATAATTTTCCCCTAACCCTAATCCTAACCCTAACCCTAATTTTCTTTTATTTCCCCTAAGCATAAATCTTATGTTTCCCTTCCTTTTCAATATATTTGGAGACTGTCTCAATCTGAGTTTGTGGATGGCACCAAGGATTCAAATTTCTGAATGACTTAGTTATTTGGATCACTGTAAAGAATTATGTCTGTAAAGTCCTTTAGGAAAAACAACATCTTCTATCAATTTTTATAGGGACGTTGTTTTCCAGAGTCTACCTGAATCTAGTTAGTTTTATGGCACATTTTATTTCATATACTGTTACAGAAATCTTACTATAATGCATTATTTTACTTTCCAACCTTCCTTAGAGTTGATGATTCATAGCAGAAACATCCCCAAAGAATCTTCCAGTGAGAGTGTCTTTGTGAATATCATTGCTGGAAGTAGGGAATGTGTTTAAGCAGATGGTCATTGTGTATCAGATTAACAACTTACTTAATGTTGCAAGAAATGGTGAGAAAGGAAAGGAAGTTGGAGTAAATTTTATGTTTGTTCTCCAGTAATTGATTCATTTTCCTAAAATGAGTAAATGGAGGAGACATGAATAAATTTGAAGTTTTGACTGGATATAAATATGAAGATTTATTTAGCATTTACTTTGTGTGAAGTGTTATACTGGGCCCTGAGGGCTTCCCAAGTGGCACTGCATAGTAAAGAGCCTGCCTGCCTGCCAATGCAGAAGACATAGAGACACGGGTCAGAAAGATGCCCTGGAGGAGGGCATGGCAACCACTCCAGTATTACTGCCTGGAGAATCCCATGGTCAGAAGAGCCTGGAAGGCTATAGTCCATAGGGTCCCAAAGAGTTAGATAGGACTGAAGCAACTTAGCACATGGTGATTATACAGGTAAAGAGACACAGCCTCCACTTGCAACAGCTTGACTTGAAATTTGGAGGAAAAGTTCAGCAATACTATACAATTAACCCTGAACAGCACAGGTTTGAATTGTAGGGGTCCATGGGTGTGCACTTTCACAGCATCATCTTTCAGGATTTGGAATAGCTCAACTGGGATTCTATCACCTCCACTAACTTTGTTTGTAGTGATGCTTTCTAAGGCCCACTTGACTTCACATTCCAGGATGTCTGGCTCTAGGTCAATGATCACACCATTGTGATTATCTGGGTCATGAAGATCTTTTTTGTACAGTTCTGTGTATTCTTGCCATCTCATCTTAAATTCTCTGCTTCTGTTAGGTCCATACCATTTCTATCCTTTATCGAGCCCATTTTTGGCCACAGGACTGGAAATGGTCAGTTTTCATTCCAATCCCAAAGAAAGGCAATACCAAAGAATGCTCAAACTACCACACAATTGCACTCATCACACGCTAGTAAAGTAATGCTCAAAAGTCTCCAAGCCAGGCTTCAGCAATATGTAAACTGTGAACTTCCTGATGTTCAAGCTGGTTTTAGAAAAGGCAGAGGAACCAGAGATCAAATTGCCAACATCTGCTGGATCATGGAAAAAGCAAGAGAGTTCCAGAAAAACATCTATTTCTGCTTTATTGACTATGCTAAGCCTTTGACTCTGTGGATCACAATAAACTGTGGAAAATTCTGAAAGAGATGGGAATACCAGACCACCTGATCTGCCTCTTGAGAAATCTGTATGCAGGTCAGGAAGCAAGTTAGAACTGGACATGGAACAACAGACTGGTTCCAAATAGGAAAAGGAGTACGTCAAGGCTGCATATTGTCAACCTGTTTATTTAACTTATATGCAGAGCACATCATGAGAAACGCTGGGCTGGAAGAAGCACAAACTGGAATTAAGATTGCTGGGAGAAATATCAGTAACCTCAGATATGCAGATGACACCACCCTTATGGCAGAAAGTGAAGAGGAACTAAAAAGCCTCTTGAAAAAAGTGAAAGTGGAGAGTGAAAAAGTTGGCTTAAAGCTCAACATTCAGAAAATGAAGATCATGGCATCTGGTCCCATCACTTCATGGGAAATAGATGGGGAAATAGTGGAAACAGTGTCAGACTTTATTTTTCTGGGCTCCGAAATCACTATGGTGACTGCAGCCATGAAATTAAAAGACGCTTACTCCTTGGAAGGAAAGTTATGACCAACCTAGATAGCATATTCAAAAGCAGAGACATTACTTTGCCAACAAAGGTCCGTCTAGTCAAGGCTATGGTTTTTTCTGTGGTCATGTATGGATGTGAGAGTTGAACTGTGAAGAAGGCTGAGTGCCAAAGAATTGATGCTTTTGAGTTGTGGTGTTGGAGAAGACTCTTGAAGAGTGCCTTGGACTGCAAGGAGATCCAACCAGTCCATTCTGAAGGAAATCAGCCCTGGGATTTCTTTGGAAGGAATGATGCTAAAGCGGAAACTCCAGTACTTCGGCTGCCTCATGCTAAGAGTTGACTCACTGGAGAAGACTCTGATGCTGGGAGGGATTGGGGGCAAGAGGAGAAGGAGACGACAGAGAATAAGATGGCTGGATGGCATCACTGACTCGATGGACATGAATCTGAGTGAACTCCGGGAGTTGGTGATGGACAGGGAGGCCTGGCTTGCTGCGATTCATGAGGTCGAAAAAAGTTGGACATGACTGAGTGACGGATCTGATCTGATCTGATCTGATGGGTGTGTACGTGCTCCTTCTCTTTAGTCGTTTCTGACTCTTTGTGACCCCGCGGACTGTAGCCTGCTAGGCTCCTCTATCTGTGGGATTTTACAAGTTAGAATACTGGAGTGGGTTGCCAAGTCCTCCGCCAGGGGATCTTCCCAATCCAGGGATCAAACTCACATTTCCTGAGGCTCCTACATTGCAGGCGGATTCTTTACCACTGAGCCACTGGGGAAGCTTATAGGGGTCCATTTATACACAGATATTTTTCAGTAGCAAACACTACACTACTCCAGGGTTTGTGGTTGGTTGAATCTGGGGGTGCCAAGGAATCTCAGATAGGAGAAATTGCAAATAGGGAGGACAGACTAAATGAATTTCCGTGTTGTTCAAGGTCGACAGTAATATCCCTCAGATTAAGTAATTATTGGAGCAAAAAGACAAAGTGTTTAGGAATTATGAACAAAGAATGAGTTTACTTTGTGCTTTGAGATTCTCTGGAAGTTGCAGAGAAATAATTTTTGGAACTGAGCAACTAGTGGATGATGGGTGAATTGTCTACCAGTATAAGATCATTCATACCAGGCTGGGAGAACACTGTACAGAAAATCAAGACACACAAAAATTTACAATACTTCAATTCATACTGCATAATCTATTTCTGGTATAATATAGGATTAGATAAGGAATTATGAGGAAGGAGCCACTAGACAATTTCACCAGATAATAGAAGATTGCATGTCATCTCTAGAAATCTGGACTTTTGTCCATGAGGAAAAAAGGAGCCATTGAAGACAGTTAAATGACATACTGCACTTTGCCTGTGGAGTAGTTCTCTGCAAATATACCTAAAAGAGCTGGAAAGGAAGAGTGCATGATAAGGAGTAAGGAGGTGATTTCAATAGTCTTGGGAAGGACTTAGGCTAGAGTAAAGAAGAGAAAAATTATTAAAAAGGTGTGAATTCAAACAGTTGTAATGAAGTATAAGACATGGTGAGTAGTGAGCCATGCAGAGTGACATAGAGTAGCAGAGAATACTTCCAGGTGAACAAGGAGGACTCTGAGGACAGTGCTGTCACTAAACAGGGTACCAAGTGCAGAAGGGTGAACAGCTGCGTGAGGAAGATGAGCATTCTGGACACAATGAGACTGAGTCCCACAAGAACATGGAAAGTTACATCACAAGCTAGGGGAGAGACTAAAGCTAAGCATCCGATTTCAAGCTTTCTGTCTGCAAAGATAATTTTTTCAAAAAAAAAAAAAAAACACACCATTAGAAACACATTTAGAAGGTACAAGTCTCGATCTAGTCATTTTTACCACAAATATATCCATCTCTTGGAGAAGGCAATGGCACCCCACTCCAGTACTCTTGCCTGGAAAATCCTATGGACGGAGGAGCCTGGTAGGCTGCAGTCCATGGGGTCGCTGGGAGTCAGATGCAACTGAGTGACTTCACTTTCATTTTTCACTCTCATGCATTGGAGAAGGAAATGGCAACCCACTCCAGTGTTCTTGCCTGGAGAATCCCAGGGACAAGGGAGCCTGGTGGGTTGCCATCTATGGGGTCGCACAGAGTCAGACACGACTGAAGTGACTTAGCAACAGCAGCAGCAGCATATCCACCTTTATTCTTCTACAAAATAGTATAATTTCTACTTAAAGCTCTCATATTCCAAGGATCATAGGAAGACTGTAATCTGTGAATAGTGAAGGGTGTTTGTCTGCATGGGTTGACAGTGAGACACCCTCCTCCCAATCTCCCAGACTGGGAGCTTCTCCTTGCTGCTCCTGTGCTGCTCTGTGGTCAGTGGTGTTTCTGAAGCCTCTAAATCCCTCCATCACTTACTATAGACCTCAAAAATCTTTAAGAACCAAAAAACTGATTGAAATGAATGAATGCTTCTACAGAGCGTAACAGGGTATCACAGTAGCTTATGGAGATTTCAGACTCCTTATAAGAGGACTACAGAGCCAATCAAGCCAGTAGGTGGCAATCCTAGAAGGAAAAGTGTTTGAAACATTAGCTATTATTTCAGAACACTTAACTACTGCATAGACTTCTATCCAGAAAGAAAGACAATGGTCTCTGTCTAGAGCTTTGGAGAACAGCACCAATATCAGATCAGAAGCATAAGAAGTGGTAGGTAGAAATAGGAACAGACAGAGTTAGGAATGAAACTTAAACCATTAGAAAAACTACAGATCAAGGAATTTTCCAAAAGTGCATAGAATGAATTGTATAATCAAAAGCTGCAAAAGAATGAGGCAAAAAAAGACAACAAAGGAAAAGAGCCACTCTAACCAATGAGAAGGACATTGAGTTTTTTTAAGATAGTTGATTTGATTTTTTTAGAATGATAGATGAAGTACATTTTAAGAGATTTAATTCTAATTGGGATGATGAAAAAGAAAATACAATGCAAAAATAATGCTTTTGATAAATATAGAAAAAATGAAAAATATAGTCATAATGCATATGTATAAAAGGGTAAAAATAGAGCTCTTCCTTTTTTAAGAATTGGAAAAATCTTTCTTAAAGAAGTTCTTGATAGAAATTGCTGCTATAAAAATAAATAGAAAGTGGTCTTAGAAAGATAAATTTTCTCTCATTTTATAATATGTTTTTGTTATTTGTTGTGTAGTTGCTAAGGCATGTCTGATTCTTTGCAACCCCATGGACTACAGCATGCCAGGCTTCCCTGTCCTTCACTATCTCCTGGAGTTTTCTCCATTGAGTCTGTGGTGCTATATAACCATCTCATCCTCTGTCACCCCCTTCTCCTCTGCCCTCAATCTTTCCCAGCATCAGGGTCTGTTCCAATGAGTCAGCTCTTTGTTTTTGTTATACAGATTAAAAAGTAAGCAAAATTCATTTTTAAAAGAAACTATAGTGAATATTAGTTTTATACTTTGTATATATATGTAATACATATTATATCATATTTATGTATTATATAATAAACAAATAATTTTACATGTATAAAATATATAAAATATAGCACTTAGACTTAAAGAAATTCATTGTATTAATTTTATAAATGTAGATAATTTAAAAATTTTTTAAACTAAAAATAAAGAAACATGACAGATGAATTCATTCATTTCTATTCAGATAGAAGATGCCTTTATTTTGGGATATTTATGTATATAAAATGAAGAAATGACTTTTTCTTTAAATTCACAAAATTTTCAAATGCCATGTCATTGGATTCATCAATACTGTCATAAATTTTAGAATATAAATTTTGGGCATACAGAATGATATAATACATTCAATATTTTTAGAATGAGGTTCTAAACGAAGGTAACCTAATTTATAAAGACTTAAATGAATACTTAGAATAATATTCTTAAGAGTCAATTATACTTAGTTAATTTAATTGAAATGATTTAAAATATATTGTTTCATTGTGCTAATTCTTATTGCTAACTTTGTAAGGGTTTATCTTCATTAAGTTGCAGAATAAATAAGAACAAAAATAAGCAGTACTTGTAATTTTTCCCTGTTAATGGCACTAAATTAACATTAACAAATGCTACTGATCTTTAAGAGAACAAAATATATTTCTTTTAGAGAATGTCTACTTTTTTTAACAAATATTATATACTTTAGTATAAGTCTAAGGACCAAAAAATAATCTATTTCTCAAAATGACTTTGACCTCTAATTCTAAAACTGACAGGGTGACTTTCCTTACTGAACAAATATGATAAAGAACATTTTAGAAGAAAGCAAATATTCCAAATACTCAGGTGATCTCTTTTTTTTTTTAATCTTAAAAATCAAAGCAAGTAATTTTACCATTGGGAGAAATTAAACCAGATGTAATAGCTATAACTGCTAAGGTTTTGTCCTTAAGGTCTAGAGACAATTAAAATAAACACAATGACTTTACTCCTCTTTAATGTGTCATTTATGTACTAGTCTCCTGTTGGGAACTATATGCACTCAAAATTATTTTTAGTTACTGATGACAAGTTAAATTTATTTAATCCTATTTGGAATTTCTTATATTAGGGATAAAAAGATGAAAATGATCATAAATTCACATTTAGAAATTTGGCAAATACACAATTTTTCCCTTGAAATACAATAAGATACTCCTTGAAATAAAAATGTTAACAATAAATTATAAAAGGAGTTGAAAAGTGTATTACCATTCTTAGGCAATAATATCCATAAATATAAATATAATTAACATTTTGCTGCTGAGAAACTACTCTTTATGGTCCCTGAAACTATTCACAACAACAGAAAAAAAGCACATAATTATAGTGGAATAGAATACATCTTCAACATTACTAAGATTTACTTCTAGACTCAGCAGGCATCTACTTATTCATTCAAGAAATATATAAATCATTATTTTTAATACATAAAAAATAAAGCCCTATGTAAACCCAAAAGAGTCTTTCCATATTATATAAGGATAACTTAACATTCAATTTTAGAGTTAGAATTCTAGGGCAATACTGAAATAAGATCATTATAAGAAGATATTCTTGGGACTAGCAGTTACTTATTGATATTTGTCCCGAGTATCTGGTGCTAACTGTTATGAGCATTTACAGATAAAGTAAGAGTTGGTGGGAAGAAAATATATGTGTACCTCTTTAAAGCAACAGTATGAAAATCCACAAAAGAATAATTCAAAAACCAAAATCCAAGGAGGGAGAAAGAAAGGGAGGAAAGTTATTTTTTGCTTCCCCTGAGCAAACATGTAATTTCCATGATTTCTTTTTAATGACTGCAGTCTGTGGCCAGTAGGTACTGATTTATGAAAAGCTGTAAAAGATCAGGTGGAACTCTGCAGGACATCGTTTACAGCTGCACGGATTGAAACCTATCTAATTTGTCTAGTAAAAGTGTGAGCTCACAGTGCACATCACCCAGCCTATAAATTTCCCCTTCAGACCCAATGTCTGGGGCTAGGTCTAAAAAAACTCCAATGCCTGCAGCTGCTCAAAAAGCCTACATTCCCCTGGTGCGCATGAAGAGACATCACAGGCTCTTCACAGTGAGAGACAAATTCCTATCCATTGATAAACTCTCCAGATGTCCTCTCGGAGGAGGAAAAGAACCAATTTTTATTTGAATTCCCCAGAGAAATCCTGGAAGTGGAAAAATGATATTTTGCAGAGCTGGTTATTCTGAGGTCACTGGCATTAAAATTAGGTCATTCTTTGTCTTCCTCATACTTTGATCCAAGTAATAAACAGAAAGACTCGGTTGGGGTCACTCTAATCCCTAATCCGCCCGTCCTGTTTTATTTCAATTTGTTTGTACTAATTTTTCCCAAATTCTTGTTGAGTCTGACTATATTGTTGAGTTTAAAAATACAAACCATTTTGAATTGAGAAAGAAAAACTCTGCATTTGCTATTAGGCATACTTCGTAAATATTCTGAATAAATGTCCTGGGGTTTGATTCTTCATACCCACAAGCTCATAAATAAAAAAGGATTGCTATTCATGGGACCAGGAGTCGACAAGAGTCAACACTAGATTAGTCTGTGCTTCAGCTACTGTAGAAATCCAAGCTGTAGGGTGTGAGTACATGTGAGTGTGTGTGCATGCCTGTAGATAGTCCAATATTTTATTGTCTCCTTTCTAGGTCTCACTTCATTTTTCTTAGAAAATTTCTTCACACCTGATTTAATGCTGCACTTATCAATTTTGTTTACTGATTCCAAGTCTTATCCAATGGGTACAATGTAATATCCAATTTTGGCCAGTGACAAAGGATATTTCATTCATGATGGTCATGAAAAACTACCCAAGAATATTGTGCATGTTTTGGAACCTGACTTGTGTATCTATTTCTGTAATTTCTCAAATTCTTAAGAAAATAAAACACAAGCAAGAAATTTCAATGATTTAAAAAATGAATTTTTTTCAGATTAGTAATTTAAAGAATCATAGAAAATTATTTATGTATATATTCCAGAATTATTTATGTATATGTATAATGTTTACAGCATTATAAAATGCTACATTTATATTTTGTGATGTTCTAGATATTCCTAAAGGAAAGATAAGGCTTTGTAAAATAATGCTTAATTTCTCATTCTTTCTTTTAGATGACCTGTGAGGGTTAGTTAAAACTAAACTGTAACACAGCAAAACAAATTACAAACTCCATAACTTTAATTTGGCTTCCCTAATAGCCCAGTTGGTAAAGAATCCACCTGCAATGCAGGAGACCCCTGTTTGATTCCTGGGTTGGGAAGATCCACTGGAGAAGGGATAGGCTATCCACTCCAGTATTCTTGGGCTTCCCTGGTGGCTTATGCTAAAGAATCAACTTGCAATGAAGGAGACCTGGGTTCGATCCCTGGGTTGGGAAGATCCCCTGGAAAAGGAAATGGCTACCCACTCCAGTATTCTGGCCTGGAAAATTCCATGGACTATATAGTCCATGGGGTCTCAAAGAGTCAGATACAACCCAGTGACTTTTACTTTAATTTTATTTATAATTAAAACATTTGGGGTAAAGAGGATTGAAGTGGTTGAGTTTAGTCTAATGGAAAGAAGGTTGAAAAATCCTCCACATTCGTCTGTCTCCATTTCACAAATCATGACAAGGAGGGAAGCTCATATGTATTTTCCACAGAGTATGCAAATACAGATAGAACCAAACAATCATGCTGTCAATGTTTTCTTAAACTCAGTATTAAAATTGTATTAAATTTTCATTTTTATCAAATAAACTTATTTTTAATTAAAATTGTATCTTTAGCAGATAAATTTAATATCTCCCCATCAAAATCCAAATGAATTTACATGTCTCTCATGTGTTTCCAACAGCAGCATGCAGATCTAGGACATGTTTGTTTAGATATCAGAATCCTGACCTCATGCTTACGCATGTCTCATACATTAGGGAGTGAGGTAGAAAGATATCATCAGTAGTAACAAAAATCTCCCAATTAAAAAATTCCTTTTAAATGTGGGCAGAACTCTGATTTGTTACTTAATTTTAGTTTCAGATTCCACAAGAATTATAGGGACATAGCATCAGTGTCTAACTAACATAAAGATTAAAGTCCTTCATATCTGTGTATTATGCTTAGTCTATGCCAGTATAGTCTCTGGCATATTGTTAGTGTTCATAATTGTTTAACATAATCAATATGGCTATTATTATTGTTCATCTCAAAGCAAAGGCCTTCATAACTACTATTTGCTTACGCACCCATACTAAGAGGAAAGAATAAAGAGAAAGACAATCAAGTGTCTACCTGATGACCGGCCCCAGCCTTATGAGTCACAGGACAATGAAAGAGATCACTGAAAACACAGCCCAAAGGCATTTTACCCATAGGATGCTTCTCTTGGCTCCTCAGAGATGAAAACATGGTTTCTTCCATTTCTTTTTTATCCCTGTTGTTCCTTTGGGTCACCAGATCTCGCAGTTTGTCATAGGCCTATAGTCAGACCTGTAATTATATAAGTTGATCCTAATGGTATGGACCTAACAGAAGCAGAAGATATTAAGAGGAGGTGTCAAGAATACACAGAAGAACTATACAAAAAAGATCTTCATGACCCAGATAACCACGATGGTGTGATCACTCACCTAGAGCCAGACATCCTGGAATGTGAAGTCAAGTGGGCCTTAGGAAGCATCACTATGAACAAAGCTGCTGCTGCTGCTGCTGAGTCACTTCAGTCGTGTCCGACTCTGTGCGACCCCATAGACGGAAGCTCACCAGGCTCCCCCGTCCCTGGGATTCTCCAGGCAAGAACACTGGAGTGGGTTGCCATTTCCTTCTCCAATGCATGAAAGTGAAAAGTGAAAGTGAAGTCACTCAGTCGTGTCCGACTCTTAGCGACCCCATGGACTGGAGCCTACCAGGTGGAGGTAATGGAATACCAGCTAAGCTATTTCAAATCCTGAAAGATGATGCTGTGAAAGTGCTGCACTCCATATACCAGCAAATTTGGAAAACTCAGCAGTGGCCACAGAATTGGAAAAGGTCAGGTTTCTCCAATCCTGAAAAAAGGCAATGCAAAAGAATGTTCAAACTACTGCACAATTGTACTTACCTCACATGCTAGCAAAGTAATGCTCAAAATTCTCCAAGCCAGGCTTCAACAGTATGTGAATTATGAATTTCAAGAAGTTCAAGCTGGATTTAGATGAGGCAGAGGAACCAGAGATCAAATTGCCAACATTTGCTGGATCATTGAAAAAGCAAGAGAGTTCCAGAAAAACATCTACTTCTGCCCTATTGACTATGCCAAAGCCTTTGACTGTGTTGATCACAACAAACTGGAAAACTCTTCAAGAGATGGGAATACCAGACCACCTGACCTGCCTCTTGAGAAACCTATATACAGGTCAAGAAACAACAGTTAGAACTGGACATGGAACCAAATCAGAAAAACATGGTTCTGAATTGGGAAAGGAGTACATCAAGGCAGTATATTGTCACCTTGCTTGTTTAACTTATATGCAGAATACATCACAGGAAATGCCAGGCTGGATGAAGCACAAGCTTGAATCAAGATTGCCAGGAGAAATATTGAGGTTATTAATAACCTCAGATATGCAGATGACACCACCTTTATGGCAGAAAATGAAGAAGAACTAAAGAGTCTCTTGATGAAAGTGAAAGAGGAGAGTGAAGAAGCTGGCTTAAAACTCAACATCCAGAAAACTAAGATCATGACATCCAGTCCCATCACTTGATGTCAGATGGGAAAACAATAGAAACAGTGACAGATTTTATTTTCATGGGCTCCAAAATCACTGCATATGGTAACTGAAGCCATGAAATTAAGACACTTGCTCCTTGGAAGAAAAGCTATGACCAACTAGACAGCATATTAAAAAGCAGAGACATTACTTTACCAACAAAGGTCCATCTAGTCAAAGCTATGGTTTTTCCATAGTTATGTATGGTGGTGAAAATTGAACTATAAAGAAAGCTGAGCACTAAAGAACTGATGCTTTTGAACTGTGGTGTTGGAGAAGACTCTTAAGAGTCCCTTGGACTGCAAGGAGATCCAACCAGTCAATCTTAAAGGAAATCAGTCCTGAATATTCATTGGAAGGACTGATGCTGAAGCTGAAACTCCAAAACTTTGGCCACCTGATGTGAAGGACTAATTGGAAAAGACTCTGGTGCTGGGAAAGATTGAAGGCAGGAGGAGAAGGTGATGACAGAGGATGAGATGTTTGGATGGTAGCACCAACTCAATGGACATGAGTTTGAGTAAGCTCCAATAGTTGGTGATGGATAGGGAGGCCTGGCATGCTACAATCCATGGGGTCAAGGAGAGTCAGACATGACTGAGTAATTGAACTGAAAAATTCCTGTTAATGCTGACTATGTTGTGCAATAAAAATCATAGTCACAATGTCTATCATCTATCTTTGTGTGTGTGTATATATATACACATATATATATATATTTATATTGTAAAATATATTTGGTGTTGTCCTAGTTGTTAGACTTTCACTTCTTGTTACTTATCTACTGTTTTCTATTTCTTTTTAATTTTTTATTTTTAATGACAATGTGACATTAAATTTGTCCTGCTGTAAATATAGTCTACATTGTTCAAATTTTCCCTTAGACAGCAACCTGTACAATGTCTGCAGATGAACATTCAGTAGGCAGGATTTAATATTGGAAACAAATCCATCCACCAAAGCAGACAACAGAGCGTTCAGAATGTCATGTCAGCTATAACTGCAACCTAAATTACCACCATCTTTGCTAATGGTTAAACAAATTAAATTATAGAAGTATGTATGGATATATTTATGCTTTTCACTGGCAAAATTTCAGTAATTTAAAAAGCAGTCATGAGTAGAGAAGGGGAGCACTGAGACAAGATGATTACACAGTGTTCTTGCAAGCTGCCAGCTTGAGCAGATGAAGGCTTCATGGCAGATAAATTTTACAAAGAAACAGAAGCGCCACATGAAGTCTGGAAGTCCCTGCTGATGTTGGTGTCAAATTTTGACACACAGCAACTCTGCTGACTCCTGATCTTTCTCCCTTTGGTATTTTATTTTCTTGCAGGCCCTCAAACCTTCTCCTGGACCAAAGTAACATCGACGTTACTACCTTCCGCACAACAGGTGACTGGCTTAACGGTGTCCGAACAGCACAGTGCAAGGAAATCTTCACAGGCGTAGAGTACAGTTCTTGTGACACCATAGCCAAGATTTCTGCAGAGTAAGAATAAGTTTTTGACTGAATGATTCTAAACTTTCTAGTGGACATATATGTCTTGAATTAATATATTTAAAGAGTAAATGAATCTCTAAGGTACTTAACTTTCTCCTGAACCCACTGAGCTGGATCCTGGGTCTCTTTCTCAAGGACGCCTTCTAGATCGATGTGTTGATGTGTCTTCCTCCCTCACGCTTCATCCCCAACCCACAAAAGCTATCTTCATTGAACTGTGACCTTCAAATAAACCACCAGATATACACCCACACCCCACCCCAACAGACCCAAGCCTCTAATTTAGAACATAAGCAGATACAGGTTGATGACTTGTATATCCCGGCATTTGTGATTTTCTGTTATTTTTAACAAAGTCTAACCTTTGTGGAAATGGAAATTTGAGAACTAGGTGGATAATCTGATATACAGGGAAACATGCCAAAGTCTAAAAATAGTTTTCAAAGATACTAAATAAACAACTTACATTATACTATCACCTATTCTTAAGTGATCTGATGGTAGAAAATAAAGTTATAAGCAAGTTTAAGACATAATTTTCCTTAAAAAGGCTTATGATCGGTTTCAAAAGAGAGAAATGAACAATTGATAAATATTAATTAGTTTTATTTTATAATTTCATGTGTTAAAAGCCAGTAGGAAATGACAACCCATTCCGGTACTCTTGCCTGGAAAATTCCATGGGCAGAGGAACCTGGCAGGCTATAGTCCATGGGGCGCCCAAGAGTCGGACAGGACTGAGCACACACACACAAACATATATCTTAGGGGATCCTGTGGTACAATAAGGACCCTTTGGTAATAGGACTTCTTTGATATGAGAAACCCATGGCCTTAAGGAGATGGGGTTTATAAGGAATTAAATTAACCCAGTGAATAATCCATAAAAGTCATCCTCATTCACCAAGTTTGCTAACTGGAAATAGGAAGTGAAAACTGGAAGCCATATTCTTCATCACTCTGTGAGTGAGACAGTTGACTTCACTTTCTAATGAGGCTGCGTCATTTTTTCTTGTCCTATGCAGTGGCTTTTTCTGTATCCCCATGCACATAGCTGAAAATGACTCTCTCAGTCCTAGATCGCACAACCTTGTTATGTCATTCAATGGACTAGGGTCCAACTCTCTTTATTCTAAGTCCCCAGGAGAGACATTCTGAAGGCCTCAGTCCTGCTTATAGATAGACTGGCTTCTCCAAAGACATGTTTGCCATGAGCTAATCATTTCATTTCAAAGGAGGTGGAGTGAGATAGCATGAACTTGGCTCTAGGCATTCTTTCTTGAGGGTAACATAAAGGACTGCTCCAAAGAAAGAGCTTTTGTGTGGAACAGATACATCAAAATTGTCCACAGTTTTGTAGCTTGTAAAGTCTCTTTGGAAACTGTATCCATCTTTGAATCAAACTCTTCTACCTTTTGATCTTTATTACATTAAATAGACTCTTTAGTGCCCTCGAATTTCTGTAGGTCATATCCAATATTTGAATATTCAAATGTTGTTTAGCATCTAAGGACTTTCTCATCTTGTCAATCATTTAATAAAGGCACTTGGAAAGCTATAGATTAGATGCCAAAAGGGAGTGTGTAGTATAATTAATAGAGATACAAGCACCTAACAAATAGGTAAAGGAGTTTACTATTAATGGTATAGCATCCTTATCAGAAACACAGATATGACAAAAGGATCTACAGAAAGGGTAAATTATACTGAAGAGGTGAATTTATTCTTAGAATATAAACACATTCGTCTACTTAATACGTGCTAGCATTCCTGTTTGAAATATAGTATTTATTGAATAGACTTCTGACCCAATTGACAATGTGCTTTGGGTTTCTGTGATAATTATTTTGATCAGACACAGCCCCAAGATATGTTAATATATTTAAATATTTTTAGAAATTCTTACTCTAGTAGTGTAATTAGTTTGGGTTGTGATAACAAGACACCTGCTTTAGAGCACAGAAGCATAGCAAAGAACAAACACAAAGCTAAAAATTTCTGCATCATTGCCAGATTTTCAAAGGCTAGGCTATACAAATGTTTATTCTCAATAAAGTATCAACATTCAGAGCTTTTAGATAATGAAACAGTATACTGAAATGGATGAGGCAGCACCTTGTTAATATGATTAACAGCGAGCTCACAATTTAAATATAGTCAGATATTCTAATCTACAAAAGTAGGCAGAATGCTGTTTGTTTAAAAAGGTGATGTGACAGCCTTTGTTATACTTTCACCTTAGAAATATGTTTGTCTCTGGTACAGCATTGGATAGTAAGCTCTTTTTGGGCTGGCTAGAATATTCCCCACTTAGTGGTTATGATTATTTAAACAAGTTGTGAGTCTATATGCAAGATGAAAGCTGATTTTTCCTAGGATACTCGGCTTTTTCAGATTTTCCCCTTCACACTGAGCCAGTTGGTTTTAGATCTCTGTATTTCAAAGTGCTTTCTTCTGTCCTTTCTTCTCAATTTAGGGTCAACAAAGAATTAACATCTGCTGACCTAAAACTCCTTGAAAAGTATTGTTGACTTATTGATTCTCTGTCTCATATGCCACCTTCCTTGTTTTAATGCAACGGATTATCTCATATGCCACCTTCCTTGTTTATATCACAAACATAAGAATTTTAAAATATTTAATACATTAATCATTTAGGGAAATATAGTGAGGCAACATTTTCATATGCTACCTTCCTTGTTTATATCACAAATATAAGAATTTTAAAATATTTAATACATTAATCATTTAGGGAAATACAGTGAGGCAACATTTTCATCTTCAATGCTATAAAAATATTTAACTCTATATTTCATCCTTTCTTTTGCAGTCTTAGGTGTATTGCTTGAATTTGATTCCTTCCAGTCCTTATTTTCTTGGTGTTGTCCAGACTCAATTCAGAAATGATTCCCTTGACCAAATAACTCTAGAGTTTTGTTTAGAATAAGACTTTCAGATTATTACCTAAGAAAGGATATTAAATTTGTTTTCTTTTTCTATACAAACTATCAATCACAGGACAAGTGTTTCATACTCAAATAAATATTAGCTTATTCCAGTTAGTTTAGAGATTTCATTTACATGCCAGCTACTCGTCACCTAATTTTCAAATAAAATTTTTTAAACATGTGGTCTTATTCAGTCAACATATTTTTTAAAAAATATTATTTCATAGCCTAGGATGGATTAAGGAAGGTTAATGTGAGAAGGGAAGAGAGAATAAGAAAGGGCAAGAGTGATTATAGAAACTGGAAAGAGAATTACCTGTGTGGAATGAGTCTGAGGCAGATTAATTGCTGCGTGTCATTACCCTGCACCCTCGGATGCCATTTGCAAAGTGTCATCACCTATCCTTTTGTCTTTGAAGTACCAGATAGCTTATTAACCTCTGGTCTCAATCTTGAACTGCTCTTTAGTCTTGAACTTTTCCATTGCTCTTCTCAATAGCCTAGTCCTAATGAGATAAGGATACAGGGAGTGTTACTGAGACTCCAGCAGCTAGATGTTTAGAGAGATTTCGGTCATGGCAGGGTGGTAGGTAGAAGACATTCTGATGAGGGGAAGAGAGTAGAGGGTACATAGAAGCTCAAGCTAAGGCATCACCTGCAGGGATGTTTACTGTAATTCTCTTTTCCAGTATAATCCTTTGCATTAAATAGAAACAAGACTCCGTATCAACTTGCTTACACTGGGTTCCCAGATGCTGAATCTGAAACAGTTTTATTCAGATTTCTTCATGTACCCTTGGGACATACATTCATGAAGAAGCGATGAGGAAGCACTGGACTGAAGAAGAAGACTCAGTTCTACTTGTTGGAACAAGAGTCCTCAAGCAGGACTGGTCCTTCAGACTTGTCCCAAATTGATCTGTGAACTTGCAGTATCTGATTTTTTCCAGTCGCCAGAGAATCAGTGGTTCTAGAGGAAAAGTCAGGGTTAAGCATCATAGCTTGTATTGAAATTGAATTGAAATTGAAGTCGCTCAGTAGTGTCCGACTCTTTGCGACCCCATGAACTGTATAGCCAATCAGGCGTCTCCGTCCATGGGATTTCCAGGCAAGAGTGCTGGAGTGGATGGTCATTTCCTTCTCCAGGGAATCTTCCCGACTCAGAAATCGAACCCAGGTCTCCCACATGGCGGGAGACCCACTTTACAGTCTGAGCCACCAATTTCTCAATGACCTCAGGAAATTTAGTATAGTACCTTGGAGCATTTTTTCTATCTTCCCATTATTGCATTTTGTTTTTAAGTTTATAAAGAAGGCAGAAAAGAGGAGACATAGAAAAAAATTAGCAAGGTATAATATGTATGTATACATAGATATATATAGAGAGAGATAGAGAATTGGAAGAAAGATGAGAGAAGAAATATAAAAAACAGTGAGAATCTATTGATTTATACACACATATTTATGTCTGTCCTGTTTTCTGGCTCTTAGATTCATAACCCGACTTTGTAATAGTTCGAAGATGAGTAGAGAAATGTTTGTTGTTCATTTCAAAGATAGATCCTTGATAAATTTATAAAAGAATCAAAATCCTGTAGAGTACGCATTCTCAAAAGCAGGGTTCAGCATAGATAACCTAGGTGTGGGACGGGACAGGGAAGCCTGGTGAGCTTCAGTCCAAGGGGTCCAAAAGAATTGGACATGACTTAGCAACTGAACAACAATAACGCTTAAAATGAAGGTTTCATTATCCACAGTTACACAAAAGGCAGCAAGCTGGATGTCAGCATAGCTCCCCACTAGCCTTCCTGGTGAAGCAAGGTGGCTAAAGACTGACCAGAGAGGACCTCAGGCAAAATACAGGCTATCCACAGAGAATTTATTAGCCCTTTGAATGGCAGCAGGGTTCAGGGGTAACCTGTAGGGCATTGTGATTTCACTCCCACCTTAGATAATAGGAATGCAACTGAGCTTTGATTAATTTTATGCAGCAGATGCTTAAATAACACGTAAATTACTTCTTAAGTGGTTGCCTATTTTCTTCTTGCACAACTTTATTGCTTGGGAACTCACTTTTTAACATCATTTGGTTCAATTCTATATAGTTAAATTCCCAATTTTTCATTCTTTCTTTAATGCTCAATATAAAGGAGCCCCACCTTTGTGTGCATTTCATGTGTGTGCTTTTTCTTCTTGCCATTTTCAATTTGCCTAGCACTCCAAGTTACACTTAATCCTCTGTCAACTTCCCAGATAAATATATTTTGGACAACTGATTTATTCTTTAGTCAGTACATATTGCTCTCCTGCTAAATGAGAGTGATTGCTTAGGGTGTGTTTGATGAGCATAGTACAACCCACAAGAATCCTTTTTCACATGGAATTCACCTTCTTGTGAGACAAGATAGAGAGTAAAAAAAAATAACCAAAAAATAAAAGGGGGGAGCAATATGCTGGATGGTGATAAATACTTTGAAAGAAAATGAAACAAGATAAGAAATAGAAGTGCAGATATGAGTGCAGAGAGGTTTTACAATATGAAGTAGAAGCATCAGGGAAATCTCATAAAAGAGGGATATTTGATCAAGACCTGAAAGAGATGATTATATGAACTAATTACTTAAATCAATAATGTTTAATTAATTATTTGCACATGTTTAGCTAAGACTTCTCCCTCCCCCCAAGTGAAGTTCCATGTATTCTTATAATATTTATTTCAATTCCAGGTTTCCAAGTATTAACTATTTTAAATCTAATGATTTTGATAGAGAAATACCCTTGCCATTTTTTGTAATTTGAAAGAACTTTATACTTTAAAGAATTTGTTCCAGTAATCTACAGCTGAACAACGAACTTCCCAAAACTAAAAAGCTAAAACAACAAGGATTTTATTGTACACACAATGTCATGAGTCATGAATTTGGGTAGAGCTCAGGTGGGTGATTCTTCGCCTCTGGGGCTAGAGTTGAATGAAGTATTCAACTAACACGAATCTGATCTAGTCTGGAGGGTTTGAGATGGTTTCATTCTTCTTTGCCCTGTTTCAGATGCTACATATACCAAGGACTGTAGACCAGGTGCTTACTGATGACCTCTTCAATAGGTAGTCATGTTTTTCCACTGGCAGCTCTGGGCCCTAGAGAGAGTGCCTCAGGAGATAAGAAGTAGAATCTGTTAGATGCTAAAGAACCGAATGCAGAAACTGATACAGGGTCACTTTAAACACAATCAGTCAAGTCAATCCCCAAGCTGGCCCTTACATGGTGAAGTTCCAGACGGACAGGAATTTTGAGGGGAACACTATTTGACCCATTTCCTATATTCAACCTACAGCCTATATTCTTCCACAAGGATAAAGGTGGAGTAATCAGGATATATACTACTACACATATATTACAAAAATCAGAAAATTATACCTAGAGCATTGGGATCTATAATTGTACAAGCTTTGTTAATTGAAAATATCCTATTTACATACTGTCCAGGAGGTCATGATTCTCACCAGAAATTTTACTCTTTTTTTAACAGCGACATGAAAAAGGTCGGTGTCACTGTGGTTGGGCCACAGAAGAAGATCATCAGCAGTATTAAAGTTCTAGAAACACAGTCCAAGAACAGTCCAGTCCCAGTGTAAAGTGCTATTTCTGGAAGAAAGTGGAAGATGTGGCATCACTCTGCAGACTGATGACAACACTGGAAATCCTGGTGGACACTCCAAGCCCAATAAGACACTCAGATACGAGTAAAATGCCTTAAAATGGAATTAAAAAACTCTTTATTTTCCCCTGTTGTTTAGTGGATGGGTGGGTGGGTGTATTTTGTTTTGTAATTGCTTTTTTATATTAGTTGATGGATTACATCAGAATTCTTCAGCGCAAAATGACAAAGAACTAGCATAGAGCCATTGATCATAAACTATCATAAAAGCAAAACAAATGAAATAATGCAATGAACATGGTGGCTGTGCTTCTGAATAGCCACAAAAAAACAGACTTGTGATATTTTTATACACAGAAGAGATCTGTAACAGGTATTTTGTTTCTTTGAAAGCAAACAAAATAGAGGAATTCATACCTCAAACTATCCGGCCATATTTACTCCCTTTTCATTGTGTTATTCTCCTTTATCTGTTAAAAAGCATATAGAAATGAAGTTTGTAGTTGTTTTAAGTACTACACATTTTTGATTGTTAGCCTCCTTAAGTATTATCATGTAAAAATGTGTGTTAATTTTGAAGAAAAGTACATATTTATTTTCTTTTTAATTGTCTTTTATTGTTTTCTATTTATGCCTTGATGATTTAATTTGGATTTGTGACAGCCAAGTGCCAAATGCTCTCTCAAATTGTCAGCAGTGGAAAACATGATAAACTAGACACGGAAAATGATGTGTTTCTTTCCAGATTGTTTGAATCATACACTCATATGTATCTATATCTATATATAAAAAGAAACAAAACCCTTTCCTTGTTCATACACTAACCAAATCTCTCACAGTCTGAATTATTCCACCTATTTTTGTCTCTCCATTTATTATAAACTGTGTGCTCCTAATTTAGTGTGATATACCAACTTGTGTATAATGGATTTTCGATGACATACCTGCCTTGCTCTGGTGCTTAGGAGACCATAAACTCCCTCCATTGGTAAAAGAGCTATATTAGAGCTCCTGAATAGAGAATGCTACACTGGAAAGGATTGGGATACTATTTAGGTTGCTGTATTAATTGGCAATGTAGCCTATAAGCTACCTATAAGCTGATGCATGAATCAAAAAGATCACTGGCTGACTGGTTTTGAAATGCCTCTTTATACATTTGCTTAAACTTGTTGAGCTGATTATAGGGAATAAAGATCACTAAACTACTCATCTGCATCACTGAACTTTTGCTAAATTAATTAAACATTGTCATCATCAATAGCAAGTATTATTATCTTTGAGTCTCCAGTGAAATGCACCTATTATAGTTTTGGTATATATCTTAGAAACATTGAGCTTCTTGACACTTATTGAACATATAATCTTCAAAATAGCTGGTTGTCCATCAAGACTCAAAATCTGGAGAGATCTCTTCTTGCAAGGAACTTGGACTTGCTGTTCCATAAAGGTTAAATATGAACATACTCCGTAATATTTGAAATATATACCTGGTGGAGATCTAGCCATAATAGATTGTGAAGCAACATTTTAGCTCTATCTATAATCTTTCTAATGCTGATATGATCATGTTATTGGAATATGAAATGCATACGTCAGAAGAATAGAATGGATAAAACAATGCTGCAACCTTTATGTTCTTATGCAAAATGGAACACTTATACAGCTTACAATCACAGATCAAAATTCACAAGTGCTAATCTGTTGTAAATTTAGTGTAATAAGGTTTATGTTGTATTCCTTCACACATAAAATTATTTCTCAAATGTCTTCAATATTCTTATAGTCAAATCATCCTACTAGAATTATGTATTGGGTGTATAAGAGCATGAACCTTTTTAAAAGATATATATGATTATGAAATTAATTACAAATTTCACTTAAGCCTGCTAGAAGCAGCTCAAAACCATTTTTTAAGCAAACATTTTGTTTCATGGAATGTTAGATTGAGATCTGAATCTGGCTTCAATCTCATTTTTTTTCCAGACTAGCATTTACTTTCTTAGGTACTGTTCCATGCACACTCCACAAAATCTGTGCATTTCATGAACTAGGAGAAGTTGAGGATTGTTTAATATTTCTTTTAAACCACAGCAAATGGCTGTGGTTTCCATTTGAAAGTAGAAATTGTATATGCAGTATATTGCTCTTCATTTTTCACTATTTTTCTATCTGACTTCTTATAAATTTACTTTTCACAATCCTTACCCTGTACATATGTAAACATAACAGTGTACGATTCTTAACTGTGGAATAGAGGTACTAGAATGCTTATGGCCATCTCTTTGTACAGAAACTGCGTTGGCTTTCAGTAAACACGAAATCACAATTGCTTCACAATATCGTGTACCATATTATATGATTGTATCTTAAGTTTGATTTACATATTTATTTCTGGTAACTTGCCCATGTTAAGCTGTACTAAGTATCAAATAAGCCATGTATAAATGTGATATGATTGGCAATATGTGTGTACTTTAAATTTTCATTTTCAAAACATTACTCATTTAGTCTATGTTGTACAATGTAGATGGCCTCTTACTAATGTAAAATGATTTGTAGTGGAAACATTTATATTTTTATAATAAACATAACGAAAATATTTTTTACAGATTGAAATATGGAAGTGGTCTTTGAACCTTTTAAAATATTATAAAAAAGTGCTTATTTAAACAGCAAAATAATGAAATTTATGCAAGTCAAGAAGAATGTGCTTCTGTTTCTTTTTTCTCCATTACTGAAGAAGAGATGTATGTTATGTTATCCATAGGCATTACCGAGGCGTGACTGTATATCTTTTAAAATACTGCTCTAGTTGATATAATTTTACATTGTAATCCCTGTGAGATAATTGCTTTCCCTCTGTTGCTCCAAGAAATCATGGAGCCTTTCTTGACTTAGGAGTGCTGTCTGAATTGCTTTGGATGGGAAAATGAATGACTTAGATTCATTACAGCTCCTAGTCCTGAGCCTGCTCTTAGAGATTGTGGATTGATGTTCCATAGGGATTAGAGATGTCAGAGTAGTTTATGTCCGAAAGAAAGTTAGAGTATCACTTGTGAAAAAAGAAGAAAGGAATTCTGAATGGGTCAGATAATACAAAAATTAAAAACAACCAACAAACTGAAACTTCAAATAATATTCTAAGAAACACTTAAAACTTTGAATAAAGTAGATTCCTAATCATTTGGAACTTATTTAAAGAAAATGATTATATATGAAAACCTTGCTAACTCCCCTTGGAGAAGGAAATGGCAATCCACTCCAGTACTCTTGCCTGGAAAATCCCATGGACAGAGGAGTCTGGTAGGCTACAGTCCATGGGGTTGCAAAGAGCCGGACACGACTGAGCGACTTCATGTTCATGTTCATGTTTATTGTTTGCTAACTCACAATATGAGGCAAGATAAGTGATCAAGATTTCCATAGAGGTAGTCACAAAATAGATCAAATTTGAGTTTTCCTTGAAAAAGAAATAGCATTCAATCTTGTTGAGAGGAATAAGAATAACGTGTAAGCAGGAGATAAAGGAAGGAGGTAAAGAGAATACATTTAAATCAAGATATATATTTTAAGTACTATTATGAGACGGGTATTTTCCTGTCACCATTTACAAATCACTTCATTAAATTTTGCAACAATCCTGTGAATAGATTTTGTTATGTTTAGATGCTCGGTTGTGTCTGACTCTTTGAGACCACATGGACTATAGCATACCAGGCTTCCATGTCCTTCACCATCTCCCAAAGCTTGCCCAAACTCATGTCCATTGAGTCAGTGATGCCATCCAAAAAAATCTCATCCTCTGTTGTCCCCTTCTCCTCCTGCTTTCAATCATTCCCAGCATCAGGGTCTTTCCCAATGAATCTGCTCTTTGCCTAAAGTATTGGAGCTTCAGCTTCAGCATCAGTCCTTTCAATGAATATTCAGGACTGATTTGCTTTAGGATTGACTGGTTTGATCTCCTTGCTGTTCAAGAGACTCTTAAGAGTCTTCTCCAGCAACATAGTTCAAAGGCATCATTTCTTCGATGCTCAGCTTTCTTTACAGTCCAACTCTCACATCATGACTACTGGAAAAACCATAGCTTTGACTATACAGACCTTTGTAGGCAAAGTAATGCCTCTGATTTTAAATATGCTGTCTAGGTTTGTCATACCTTTTCTTCCAAGTAGCAAACATCTTTTATTTTCATGGCTGCAGTCACTGTCCACAGTGATTTTGGAGTCAAGAAAGTAAAGTCCAAGAAAGACTTTACTAAGTGTGTCACCGTTTACATTTTTTCCCCATCTATTTGCCATGAAATGATGGGACCGGATACCATGATCTTCATTTTTTGGATGCTGAGTTTTAAGCCAGCTTTTCCTCTCTCCTCTTTCACTTTCATCAAGAGGCTCTTTAATTCCTCTTTGCTTTCTGCCATAAGGGTGGGGTCATCTGCATATCTGAGGTTATTGATAAGTGAAGTGAAGTCACTCAGTCGTGTCCGACTCTTTGAGCCCACCAGGCTCCTCTGTCCATGGAATTCTCCAGGCAAGAATACTGGAGTGGGTTGCCATTTCCTTTCCAGACCCAGGGATTGAACCCAGGTCTCCTGCATTGCAGGCAGACGCTTTAAACTCTGAGCCACCAGGTCTGGTTATTGATAGTTCTCCCTGAAATCCTGATTCCAGCTTATGCTTCATCCAGCTTGGCATTTAGCATGATGAATTCTGCATAGACGTTAAATAAGCAGGGTGACGATATGCCACCTTGATGTATTCCTTTCCCAATTTTGAACCAGTCTTTTGTTCCATGTCTGGTTCTAACTGCTGCATCTTGACCTGTATACAGGTTTCTCAGGAGGCAGGTCAGGTGGTCTGGTATTCCCATCTCTTTAAGAATTTTCCACAGTTTGTTGTGATCTACATAGTCAAAGGCTTTAGCGTAGTCAATGAAGCAGAAATAGATGTCTTTCTGGAATTCTCTTGCTTTTTATGATCCAAAAGATTTTGATAATTTTTTCTCTGGTTCCTCTGCCTTTTCTAAATCCAGCTTGTACATCTCAAAGTTCTTGGTTCAGATACCGGTGAAGCCTAGCTTGAAGGATTTTGAGCATTTATTTGCTAGCATGTGAAATGAATGGAATTGTGTGGTAGTTTGAATAGATTTATGTACTTTTAATAGATGATAGAATCAAGGCTCTGGATGTCCAGGACATCTTTCCAGAGTCATCCCAGTTAATAAACAGATATTTCAAACTGGGATCTATTATTCTGTGTTTTTTCTGTAATATAATTGTTACTGTAATCCCTGATATACTCTGGGGACAGTGACAGGGTCCATTTGCAAAAATAATTTGGGGAAGGGCTGTAGATTAAGTAAGAATCTATATTCGTGTTTAAACTGGAAAGTATATACTTACTCTAGGATGATAGTAATAGAATAAATAAGGAGAAAATGATGCATACAAAGACACAGAAAGAAAGGAGAATTTACCAATCTAACATGAGAACTGTTCCAGAGGTAAGAATCAAAGAGAACCATAAAATGTCTGGAGTGTTTGTGGAAATGTTGGCACTATTGTTAGAAGTAGGGAATTAGGAGAAGTTAAATATGTAAGCTTGCTAAATATATGATGCTAGTCAAACCTTAATAAATTCACAGTGTTGAGAATGTGAATCTACAGCTCTGGGAAACTAATTCAAAGGAAAAATGTGTCTCTGATACTATGTCAAAATCTATATATCTTTTTGTGTGATACATATACTTGTATCTTTATCTTGGACCACTTTTTTAGGTTAATGCTAGCTAGTATAATAGTTTAATCTCCAAATGTCATCAGCTTAAAATAATAAAAATATATTTTTTATTTTTGAAAATGTTTATTTTATATTAGAGTATAATTGATTAACAATGCTTTGTTAGTTTCAAGTGTACAGAAGAGTAATTCAGCTATATGTGTATCTATTCTTTTTCCAATTATTTTCTCATTTAGGTTATTACAGAGTATTGACAAGAGTTACCTGTACTATACGGTGGGTCCTTATTGGTTATCTATTTTTTCCAAGTTACCTATTTAATTACTTTTGGTTTCACTGGGTCTCTGTTGCTGCTTGCGGGCTTTCTCTAGTTGCAGTGAGTGGGGGCGACTCCTCATTGCGGTGCACAGGTTTCTCTTTGTGGTGGTCTCTCTTCTTGTGGAGCACAGGTTCTAGGCACATCAGGTTCAGTAGTGAAGGCATGCAGACTCAGAAGTTGTGGTGTGGCATATGGGCTCTAGGAAGTGTGGGCTTCAGTAGTGGTGGCACAGGGCAGGCGTCATTAGTTGTGGGTCAAGGGCAGGCGTCAGTGGATGTGGCACATGGGCTTTTTAAAGCCTGCAGCGTGTGGACTCTTCCTGGAGCAGGGACTAAACCTGAGTCCCCTGCACTGCGAGGCAGACTCCCACTCACTGTACCACCATGGAAGTCCAGTTACCTGTATTAAATGGAGCAGAGTATGCATGTCAGTCCCAAGCTCCCCATCAATCCCCCCCACACACACACTCCCAGTAATCATAAATTTGTTTGTGCAGAGTCCATTTCTGTTGTGTAGGTAAATTCATTTATATAATTTTTTTAGATTCCACATATAAGCAATATCATATGATATTTGTCTCTCTCACTCTGACTTACCTTCAGTTCAGTCGCTCAGTCATGTTCAACTCTTTGCGACCCCATGAAACGCAGAACGCCAGGCCTCCCTGTCCATCACCAACTCCCAGAGTTCACTCAGACTCACATCCATCGAGTCAGTGATGCCATCCAGCCATCTCATCCTCTGTTGTCCCCTTCTCCTCCTGCCCTCAATCTCTCCCAGCATCAGAGTCTTCTCCAATGAGTCAACTCTTCGCATGAGGTGGCCAAAATACTGGAGTTTCAATTTTAGCATCATTCCTTCCAAAGAAATCCCAGGGCTGATCTTCAGAATGGACTGGTTGGATCTCCTTGCAGTCCAAGGAACTCTCAAGAGTCTTCTCCAACACCACAGTTCAAAAGCATCAATTCTTCAGTGCTGAGCTTCACAGTCCAACTCTCGCATCCATATATGACTTACTTTACTCAGCCATTAAAAAGAATGAAATAATGCCATTTGTAGCAACATGGATGGACCTGGAGATTATCATACTAAAAATACAATTTTAGACACAAAATAACACAAAATAATTATTTCCCAAGTGGTCTCACTTGCAATGATTCAAACTCCATGCTCTCTCCATCTTGTGGAGGGTAAGGCCTTGGAATCCTTTGCTTCCAGCTGGTAAAGTGGAAGAGAGGATTGTCTGTGGCTGATCTGCCTCTTGAGAAATTTGTATGCAGGTCAGGAAGCAACAGTTAGAACTGGACATAGAACAACAGACTGGTTCCAAATAGGAAAAGGAGTACGTCAAGGCTGCATATTGTCACCATGTTTATTTAACTTATATGCAGAGTACATCATGAGAAATGCTGGACTGGAAGAAACACAAGTTGGAATCAAGATTGCTGGGAGAAATATCAATAACCTCAGATATGCAGATGACACCACTCTTATGGCAGAAAGTGAAGAGGGGCTAAGAAGCCTCTTGATGAAAGTGCAAGTGGAGAGTGAAAAGGTTGGCTTAAAGCTCAACATTCAGAAAACGAAGATCATGGCATCTGGTCCCATCACTACATGGGAAATAGATGGGGAAACAGTGGAAACAGTGTCAGATTTTATTTTTCTGGGCTCCAAAATCACTACAGATGGTGACTGCAGCCATGAAATTAAAAGAGGCCTACTCCTTGGAAGGAAAGTTATGACCAACCTAGATAGCATATTCAAAAGCAGAGACATCACTTTGCCAACAAAGGTTCGCCTAGTCAAGGCTATGGTCTTTCCTGTGGTCATGTATGGATGTGAGAGCTGGAATGTGAAGAAGGCTGAGTGCTGAAGAATTGATGCTTTTGAAGTGTGGTGTTGGAGAAGACTCTTGAGAGTCCCTTGGACTGCAAGGAGATCCAACCAGTCCATTCTGAAGGAGATCAGCCCTGGGATTTCTTTGGAAGGAATGATGCTAAAGCTGAAACTCCAGTATTTTGGCCACCTCATGCGAAGAGTTGACTCATTGGAGAAGACTGTGATGCTGGGAGGGATTGGGGGCAGGAGGAGAAGGGGACAACAGAGGATGAGATGGCTGGATGGCATCACTGACTCGATGGATGTGAGTCTGAGTGACCTCCGGGAGTTGGTGATGGACAGGGAGGCGTGGCGTGCTGCGATTCATGGGGTCGCAAGGAGTCGGACATGACTGAGCGACTGATCTGATCTGATATGAGCTTATGAACCCTGCCAGTGAGTGGCACATATCACCACCTCTCTCCATTGACCAGAACACAATCATACCGCTACACTGGACTGAAAGAGAGTATAGATAGGGCAAGTAGTGTGTTTACATATAATAGAAAAAAACAAAAAAAGAACTTTTGGAATTCATAGAGCAATCTCTGCCCCAAGTCCTTTAACTCACATATGTAGTATGTTGGGGGTTTCCCCAGTGGCTCAGCGGTAAAGAATCTGCCTTTAATGCAGGAGATGAAGGTTCGATCCCTGGGTCAGGAAGATCCCTTGGAGGAGGGCATGGCAACCCACTCCAGTATTTCTTGCCTGGAGAATACCATGAAAAGAGGAGCCAGGTGGGCTACAGTCCTTAGGGTAGCAAAGAGCTGGACATGACTCAAGCAACTGAGCACTCACAAAGTGCCTTTCGTAAGTGTCTCTTACACTTATAGTGTAAGGGTAAGGCTTATCGTGTAATAGCCTTCCAAAAGGCCATTAAGGAAACATCAGTCTCTTGCTAAATCCATTCATTCCTTCTTCTCTACAAGCAATCATTTTTAATGCCTTCTCTCATTACTTGAATCCAATACTTCTATTAGTGGTACCTGTGTCCTCTATGGGCATTTACTAGTCATATCTCATTTCAAGACAGAATGTATTAGAAGGAGAGCAATTAGCTGACAAACTCAAGCTGTTGTATTTTCAAAGTCCCCAGCATAGTTTGCACCAGATGTGGAGAATGGTGGGAGTACCAGTTCTGCCCCATTTCTTTTCAAGCAGCTGATTCCTTCAATAGACAACCTTGAATATCATGCTGCAATTATCCTGGCTGAGACTTTCTCAGATTTGCACTGCAGTCTGAGCATCGGATCCAGTCCCACATTCTTTGCTTCATAGGTGTCAGAACTGTTTTTCAATCTATAAGCTCTCTGTGCCTTCTTTCATTTCATTGTATTTATTTATTTATTTTATTTTGGCTGCACTAGGTCTCCATTGTGGTGTGGGGGCTCTTTCACTGCAGTGTGTGAGTTTACTCTAGTTGCAGTACATGCTGCTGCTGCTGCTGCTGCTAAGTCGCTTCAGTCGTGTCCGACTCTGTGCTACCCTATAGACAGCAGCCCACCAGGCTCCCCCATCCCTGGGATTCTCCAGGCAAGAACACTGGAGTGGGTTGCCATTTCCTTCTCCAATGCATGAAACTGAAAAGTGAAAGTGAAGTCACTCAGATGTGTCCGACTCGTAGCGACCCCATGGTCTGTAGCCTACCAGGCTCCTCCGTCCATGGGATTCTCCAAGCAAGAGTACTGGAGTGAGGTGCCATTGCCTTCTCCGTGCAGTATGGGAGCTTCTCTTCTCGCAGAACATGGGCTCTTGAGCACATGGGCTTGGTAGTTCCAGCATGGGAGTTTAGTTGCCTGTGGCATCTTAGTTCCCCAACCAGGAATTAAACCCACATCCCTGCATTGGAAGACAGTTTCTTAACCACTGAACCATCAGGGAAGTCCCTCTATGCCTTCTTTTACCCTCCATTTCAATCCTTCATTGGCATCCCCACCAAAAATTTCTTTGTAGGTCTAATTCTAGATTGGCATCTGCTTCTTGAACTTCTGAATTGAAACAATGACCCTCAAGTTGATTAACCTGAACATTAAAATGACATCATTTACTCTTCTTTCTAATTTCTTTTAGATCACCAAAGCCATGGTTCCATGTTAGGAATGCTAATTTCTATTATTTTCTTTACCCTCCACCAATACCTCTGTTAGTCCCTCATCATTTCTCTCGACTACTGAAGTAATCTCTTAAGTAAATTCATCTGAATCCAAACCTGATAGCTGTAATATCAGTCAGACTAACATATTAAAGCAAATTTAGTTTTGTAGTTTCTCCTCAGGAGGCTTGCAAAAGCCCAACAGGTGATAAAAGTGAGTGAAGCAAGTGGAGAAGGCAGTAACTCAGGATGGGGAACACATGTATACCTGTGGCGGATTTATTTTGATATATGGCAAAAACAATACAATATTGTAAAGTTAAAAAATAAAATAAAATTTTTTTTTAAAAAAGCACTGTTCATTCCTCCAGAAGCAACCTCTCAGTCACAGGGCTACAAAGACCCAATATGAATTCCTGATCTTTCAAGAGAATTTCTGATCTGAGTTTTTGTGAGAATTTTTATATATATTTTAAATGAGATAACACACATAATAATGAGGAAGACACATCTAAGGGCTGAACTTAGCCTGCAGCTGCCAACTTAACCATTTCTAGAACACAGAGTACTCTTTAATATTGGTACATAAGATCTGCCTGGGATAAAACCCTGCTTCTTTCTACATTTTCCTGTCTGTCCACTGTATCCTCACACTTGTGCTGAATCACTTGTAGTTCTCTGAGTAAGCTTCACTTTTTTTTTTTTTTTTATGAATTGTCTTTGAACTTTCTGTTCTTTTGTCCAGAATCACCTGCTGCTGCTGCTGCTGCTAAGTCGCTTCAGTTGTGTACAACTCTGTGCGACCATATAGAAGGCAGCCTACCAGGCTCCCCCATCCCTGGGATTCTCCAGGCAAGAAGACTGGAGTGGGTTGCCATTTTCTTCTCCAATGAATGAAAGTGAAAAGTGAAAAGTGAAAATGAAGTCCCTCAGTCGTGTCCAACTCTTAGCGACCCCATGGACTGCAGCCCACCAGGCCCCTCTGTCCACGGAATTTTCCAGGCAAGAATACTGGAGTCGGGTGCCATTGCCTTCTCCAAGAATCACCTAGCCAATCTTTATTAATTCTTCTGGTCTCCTCATCTTCCCAGCACTGGCTGAAACCTCCTTGAGCAGGAACTATGCCTTGTAAATTACTGTGTCCCCCCGGCCTATTGCTATTTCTGGTATATAGTAAGCATTCAATTTTTTTATTTAGATCAATTAATTAAAACTATTTATGTCACTGACTCAATGGACATGAGTTTGAGCAAACTCCAGCAGATAGTGAAGGATAGGGAAGCCTGGTGTGTGCAGTCCATGGCGCCGAAAAGAGTCGGACATAACTTAGTGACTGAACAACACAACGATTTTTGAAAATATAATAAAGAGGAATGTCCTGAATTTTTGTCCCTACAAGGAAAAGTATAAAATTCCTTCAGGTCAATAAAAACTACCTAATGTTCCAGTTGTGTATCTTGGATCATTAAATATGCTGATTTCTACTAGAACTGGTTCATTTTCATAGAATTTTGTGGACTCTGTTCATAGGTCTCAATGCTCTCATTTTTCTTAGTGCAGTTAAGTCGTTTAAGTAGACCCTTGAACCAGAGCTTAGCTATAAAAATTTAACAAGGTAAATGCCAAAGCTATTCTGATCCTCCCTACTCCCTTCTTATGTACAAATAATGCTAATATGCCTACGAAAAACTATCCATCTTATGGGGCACTTGGGATACACATTCTATTGACCCAGGGGATCTAGACAGAATTCTGAAAAATAAGTGGTAGAGTTAAATACACTATAAAATGAAGATTTCAGAATTTACAGGAGTCCTCACCCCCAAATTCTCTGTGAAAACCCAGTTACAAGTTGATGGAGAATAGCCACGATTAAATCACATTTCCCACTAAGTGGGCTATCGTCTTTCTTCCTTGAACAACAATAATTTTCCACTTAAAATTAATAAAAGTGACAAGAGCAATGATAACAAGTAAGAATTTTAAAACTACTTTATAAATTCTATTACATATATGTGCATATATATGTATTATTCTGTTTACTTGTTTCAAATAATTAAGCATTGTCATGTTCCAAGCACTTAATATATACTATTTTACTTAATTTTCCCCAACAGTTCTACGATATGTGTGTTATTATCTTCTATATAGGTTGAGATTTAGAGTGATTCAGATCAGATCAGATCAGTCGCTCAGTCGTGTCCGACTCTTTGCGACCCCATGAATCAAAGCACGCCAGGCCTCCCTGTCCATCACCAACTAGAATCATATAAATTTGCACAGCTATCAAGTAGAGCTAAATCAATATCAACTGCAGGACCCTTGCTCTAAATGGCTACACTTTATTATCTGTCAGTATAATACTACTAACGAGGATAAAATCTGAAGAACAGTCATGAAATTCATACAGGATTTAAGATATTGGGTAGTCTCCATCTTGCCACTTTTCAATATGCATGATGATACTCAGTGACTCTAGCAGAGACATATTTCTGCAGAATCCTTTGATTCTTACTACTGTAGTAGAGGAAGGAGCAAGCAGTTACCCTTGATTTCATTTCTGTGAACTCCATTTCAAGAGCATGAGATTTGTCTGACATATGGTGAACCCTTCAAGAAAACATGCTCCCTTGAACATTCAACAAATAATCTAATTTGGGAACACCAAATACCACAAGGAAAAAATAGTACTCTTGTGCTATTTTCTGACAGATTTCCACACCAATGATTTATGGAAGTGTGTTAAGTTTGGGATTCTTATCTGAAGCCAAGAAAAAAGCCCTTACATTTTTTAAGCCTATCACCATCTATGATGGAAGCCAAAGCCTTGGAATGCTTGCTAAAATCAAGGATGAGAGAACACAGAATGTCATGTACTATCAAGAACTTATTGACTTTCATATGGTTCTCATTTATTCTCATGCATGGCAAATCAAAAGCCTTGGGAGGAAGCCAATACAAATTGTTATAGATAACACTATCTGAATTTAACTGCCATAGGTATGCTTCATATAATAAATATATATTTCATACCAGCAACTCAGCAACACAAACATGGAAAAAGCCTGTAGTCAAAATTCATTTGGATACTCTCATTCAGAGAATGCTCAATTTGCCAATATTATTATTTATCTTGGGCTAGAATCTCCTTAATATTCAACTTGTTTTATGATTCTGACCCAGGAGATCATATATATATATGTTTTTATATATATAATATATATACACACACTCTATGGAATATTGACATCATGTTATAATGATGTCGCAGGGTAATAGAATTACATTTTAATAGTGAATGTTTAGTATGTGCTTCCCTGGTGGCTCAAATGGTAAAGAATCTGCCTGCAATCCAGCAGACATGAGTTTGATCCCTGGGTCGGGAAAATCAAAGGAGAAGGAAATGGCAATCCACTCCAGTATTCTTGCCTGGAGAATTCCATGGACAGAGGAGCCTGGCAGGCTACAGTCCTTGGCATCACAAAGAGTCAGACACGACTGAGTGACTAACACACACACCCATGTTCTTCCAGAATCAAATAATTAAAATTGTTCTTATTTTCAAATTTTCAATGACATTTTACAAATAGGAATTTTTTTATTTTTAATTGTCTACAGTTCAGTTTGAGGCATTAGATCATGGAAGGCTCTAGCATGACACATAATATTTAGTACTAATAGTGGTAGGTCATTTATTAAATGCCTTACACAGTGTCTAGAACATGGTAAGTAGGCATACCATAAGAACTGGGTTGGCCAAAATGTTTGTTTTGGGCCAACTCAAATATTTGTTGAATTGACTTTAAAAATATTATGGAGTGTCAAATGAATAGTTTTACCTTTGTCAACTAATATGGCCTGAATCCTGTGAAAAACATGCAATTTAGTTCAACTCAGATTAATGTTCCTCTCAAACATTTAGAGAGAGAATGTGCTTTGTAAAGAAAAGTCTAATCTAACACATGACCTGGTCCATGGCCTAGACCATAATATAAACTCATTATTGTTAACTAAATGATAAATATTTTTAATGCAATATCACTACGGGTAATAAGAGAATCCTATGATATCGCCCTGCTGTGAAGGAAGGGAATACATTTATGGTAAATGACTTACTAAAATTTAAAAGTTACTAAATATCAAAGCCAAAAACAGGATTAAATTTTTTTGAGAAATGTTTTCCTTCTGAAACTGCCTGTACATAAGAGAGATCAAGATATATTGAAGCAAAATGTTGTTTTTTGTTTCTTTGTTTATTTTTAAGGAATGTTTCAGTTACTATGGTTACATAATTTCATTTAGTGGCTTAAAACTCTCTTAAAGCTATTTATCTCCCAAGTTTTCCATGGGTCAAGAATTCACACATGGCATAGAACAGAGAGAAGTTGTCTGGGCCTCAGATTGAAGACTCCAAGCCTGGAGGTTGGGATCATCTGAATGCTTATTCACTCACATCTACTGACTCATATTGGCTATCATCTGGGGACATAACTGGGCTATTGGCAGGAGCGCTTACACATGGGGTGTCTTCCTGGCATGGTCTGCTTCACAACACTGTGACTAGTTCTAAATACAAGCATCTCAAGGGAGGGGAAGGAGAAAGAAACCTATCAAGAAGTGTGACACGTTTGAGATTTTACCCTTCTTACAAGACAACTGGGTAGCCTGTCACGCTTTCATGGATACTGGTGGAAGAACATGAGGTTTCTGGTTTTGAGACAATGGACAATTTGGCACTTCCAGAAGTACACAGAGTGTCATCCATCATTTTCACAAGCTGATTTCACAAGTCCTGATTTCTATAGAGTAAAAGAAAGAGTCACGTCATACTTGCATATGCAGTGGGTTGTTGAATGTAAGGACGTCTGCATTTAAGGAAATTTAGTTTTCTATAATGGGCTTCAAGCTAAACTGTCAAACATTTGTCTCAATGGAAGATACTTTCAACACATTGGAGAGTAGAGATTGTCCTTGCTTGTCCCTTGTCCTCTGCTTTCCCTTGATTAAGAACGACTATATAGAAAATTGGGATGTAAGTATCTTCAAGCATATAAAATAATTAAATAATGCTTCTTAAGTAAATATTTAAATCTGTGTGAAAATGCATATAAAATATGGTGAAATTTGACAGCTATTTTTTTAAACTAGAGAAGGTTTTTTTTTTTTAACTAAATCTATATATAGTGTAGAATTGATATTTTTATTAATGGACTATACAGTCCATGGAATTCTCCAGACCAGAATACCAGAGTGGGTAGCCTTTCCCTTCTCCAGGGGATCTTCCTGACCCAAGGATCGAACCCAGGTCTTCTTCATTGCAGACAGACTCTTTATCAGCTGAGCCACAAGGGAAGCCCATAAGCATGGTAAGTTTCTCTATTTACTTAGGTATTTTTGATGTCTTTCACCAGCATTTTATAATTTTCATCATTTCGACCTTATATATGTTTTAATTTATACCTAAGTATTTCATTTTCTTTGGCACAATTATAAGTGGTATTGTGACTTTAATTCATTTCCACATGTTAATTATTGGTTTCTAGAAAATGATTATTTTTTATTTTATATCCTGCTACTTTGTTTAACTCATTTATTATTGCTAAATTTTAATTTTTATAGATGCTTTGGATTTTTCAATGTAGATAATCTCACCATTTAAAAGGAGTAACAATTTTATAGCTTCCTTTCCAATCTATATATCCTTCATTTCTTTCCCTTCCTTACTGTTCTTGCTACAACTTTTAGTACTATATTAAATAAGAGTGGTGTGTAAACATCTTTGCCTTATTTCCAGTCTTAGGGATAAAGTATTCAGCCTTTCATCTAAGTATGATATGATGTTAGCTATAAAAATTTTTGTGATGTTTTTTCTCAAATTGAGAAACTTCTTCTCTACTCTTACGTTTCCAAATTTTTTCATGAAGATGTGTTAGAATTTTTCAATGTTGCTTTTCTTCCTCAGTTGATAGGATTATGTGATTTTATTTTTTAGCCTGTTTATATGGTAATTATATGGATTGATTTTTGAATATTGAAGCAACTATTCATACCTTGAACAAACCTCCCTTGCATGTGGTATAAAATTATTTAATACATTCCTGGATTCAACACTAAAGTTTTGTTGAGAATTTTGCATCTGAGTTCCTGAGAGACATGCATATGTACTTACCTTTTTTTCCTCTCATCCTACATTTTTTCTCTAATTTCCTTGTTGGGCTTTTGGTGTCAGGTTTCATTAAAAACAACATCAAAAAGAGTAGGGCTTCCCTGGTGGCTCAACTAGTAAAGAATCCACCTGCAGTGTGGGAGACCTGGGTTCAATCCCTGGGTTGGGAAGATCCCCTGAAGAAGGGAAAGGTTACCTACTCCATTATTCTGGCCTGGAGAATTCCAAGGGGGTCACAAAGAGTCAGACACAACTGAGTGACTTTCACTTTTTATAAAATAAATTAAGGATTATTCCTTCCTTTTTCATTTCTAGAAGAGATTCTATAAAATTGTGTTAATTCATTTTTAAGTGTTCATAGAATTCTCCACTGAAATTATCTAGACTTGGAGATTTATTTCTCAGGTGATTTTAAATTATTAATTCAGTTTATTTTTTAATGGTTTTGGGACTATTTCATTCATCTGTTTCATTTTGGTTGAGATTTGATAATTTGTAGTCTTTGAGAAATGTATCCATTTTAATGAATTGTCACATTTATGAGTATAAGGTTGTTGGCAGTATTCTCTTGTCTTTCTAATGAATTTGGGGTCTGGAATACAACTTGTCTTAATATTAACATTTATTATTTACATCTTTACTATTTTCATTTTTAAGTCTTTCTAGAGTTTAATATCTTTATTATTTTCTGGGGGGAAGGAACATCTTTTGTTTCATTGATTTCCTCTACTGTTTTTATTTTGATTTTCACTGGTATTTTATCTTTATTATTTCTTTCCCCCTACTTGCTTTTGAGTATTCTGTTGCTGTTGCTCTTTTTCTAGTTTCTTGAATTAAGAACTTGGATTATTAATTTCAGTCCTTTATTCCCTTTAAAATAAGCATGCTGCTGCTGCTGCTGCTAAATCACTTCAGTCATGTCCAACTCTATGCGACCCCATAGACGGAAGCCCACCAGGCTCCCCCATCCCTGGGATTCTCCAGGCAAGAACACTGGAGTGGGTTGCCATTTCCTTCTCCAATGCATATGGCTGTATAAATTTTCTTTTATTGTTACCTTAAGGACATCTCATTAATATTGATGCATTTTGTTTTGTTTTACTTTTCATTTATTCTCTATATGTTTTATTTCCTTTGAGTCTTACTATTTTAAGCATGAATTATTTAAAAGTATGTTGTATATTTTCTTTCTGCCATTGATTTATTATTTGATTTTATAATAATTAGAGATTATACACTGCATGATATTCTATTATTTTAAATTTGTTGAAGATCCTTTCATGACCTAAGGCATGGCCTGCCTTGGTAAATGGTCCATGGATACATCAACAGACTGCTGTCTTGGGTGAGTATTTTTATCAGTGTATATTAGATCTTGTTGGTTAGTAGCACTTTCCAGATATTCTATGTTATTGCTTATTTTTGTCTATTGCTTCTTTTTATTGCCTAAAGCAGGGCTTTGAATTTCCCAACTATAATTGTGAATTTTCTGTTTCTTCTTTCAGTTCTATCCATTTTTGCCCCATGTGTTGAGAAGTTCTCTTGTTGGTGTAGAGGCACATTTAGAATAACTATGTCTCATTGGTAAATTAATCCTTTTACTACCAATCAGTACCTTTTTTTTTCTTTACTAAATTTATTTATTCTGAAATCACTTCATATGATACAAAAACAGGTACTCATTTTTTAAAGTAAATTTTGTGTAATTTATTTTCTTTCATCATTTTATTAATATCATGTTTATGTCATTATATTTGAAGTAACTTTGTCTAAATTCCATATAACGATCTTGATTTAGTATCCACTTTGCCAATCTCTTTTTTTTTTTTTAATTTTATTTAACTTTACAATATTGTATTGGTTTTGCCATATATCAAAATGAATGTGCCACAGGTATACATGTGTTCCCCATTCTGAACCCTCCTCCCTCCTCCCTCCCCATACCATCCCTCTGGGTCGTCCCAGTGCACCCGCCCCAAGCATCCAGTATTGTGCATTGAACCTGGACTGGTGACTCGTTTCATATATGATATTATACATATTTCAATGCCATTCTCCCAAATCATTCCACCTTCTCCCTCTCCCACAGAGCCCAAAAGGCTGTTCTATACATCAGTATCTCTTTTGCTGTCTCATATACAGGGTTATTGTTACCATCTTTCTAAATTCCATAAATATGTGTTAGTATACTGTATTGGTGTTTTTCTTTCTGGCTTACTTCACTCTGTATAATAGGCTCCAGTTTCATCCACCTCATTAGAACTGATTCAAATGCATTCTTTTTAATGGCTGAGTAATACTCCATTGTGTATATGTACCACTGCTTTACTATCCATTCATCTGCTGATAGACATCTAGGTTGCTTCCATGTCCTGGCTATTTTAAACAATGCTGCGATGAACACTGGGGTACATGTGTCTCTTTCAATTCTGGTTTCCTCAGTGTGTATGCCCAGCAGTGGGATTGCTAGATCATAAGGCAGTTCTATTTCCATCACTCATTATCAGAGAAATGCAAATCAAAACCACTATGAGGTAGCATTTCATGCCAGTCAGAATGGCTGCGATCTAAAAGTCTACAAGCAATAAATGCTGGAAAGGGTGTGGAGAAAAAGGAACCCTCTTACATTGTTGGTGGGAATGCAAATTAGTACAGCCACTATGGAGAACATTATGGAGATTCCCTAAAAAAATGGAAACTAGAACTGCCTTATGATCCAATCTCTGTCTTTTAATTGGTGCATTTAGATGACTTATTTGTAAATTAATTAGATTGTAACTTGTCTATCAATTTACTATTTTTTCCTGTGTTCTCTCACTGTTTCTCATTCTGCACTTTCTATTTTCTTTCTTATAACTTAGTATTTTATTTGAATTACATTTTTCATCTTTTTTTAATGTTTTGAATATAACGTATAATTTTCTTAGAAGTTGCTCAATATTGTAATAAACATTTGTAATTATGAACATATATATAAATTCTGATAATGTTCAGGTGAATAAATTATCTTCTTTTTATATATATGAAAAGAAAATTGGCCTAGTTTTTTTTAATAGATCCTTCATATTATAAAATTCTTTAATATGTGATGGATATTCAGTATTTTAGTATAATTAGTATCAGATCAGATCAGATCAGTCGCTCAGTCGTGTCCGACTCTTTGCAACCCCATGAACCACAGCACGCCAAGCCTCCCTGTCCATCCCCAACTCCCGGAGGTCACTCAGACTCACACCCATCAAGTCAGTGATGCCATCCAGCCATCTCATCCTCTGTCATCCCCTTCTCCTCCTGCCCCCAATCCCTCCCAGCATCAGAGTCTTCTCCAATGAGTCAACTCTTCGCATGAGGTGGCCAAAATACTGGAGTTTCAGCTTTAGCATCATTCCTTCCAAAGAAATTCCAGGATTGATCTCCTTCAGAATGGACTGGTTGGATCTTCTTGCAGTCCAAGGGACTCTCAAGAGTCTTCTCCAACACCACACTTCAAAAGCATCAATTCTTCGGCGCTCAGCCTTCTTCACAGTCCAGCTCTCACATCCATACATGACCACAGGAAAGACCATAGCCTTGACTAGGCGAACCTTTGTTGGTAAAGTAATGTCTCCGCTTTTGAATATGCTATCTAGGTTGGTCATAACCCTCCTTCCAAGGAGTAAGCGTCTTTTAATTTCATGGCTACAGTCACTATCTGCAGTGATTTTGGAGCCCAGAAAAAGAAAGTCTGATACTGTTTCCACTGTTTCCCCATCTATTTCCCATGTAGTGATGGGACCAGATGCCATATTTTTTTTTTTTTTTTTTTTTTGTTTAATAAAAACCTTTTTTCTCCCCCTTTCCCTTTTATCATGGGGGTTTTTTGTTCCTCTTCTCTTTCTTCCATAAGAGTGGTGTCATCTGCATATCTGAGGTTATTGATATTTCTTCCAGCAATCTTGATTCCAACTTGTGTTTCTTCAGTCCAGCATTTCTCATGATGTACTCTGCATATAAGTTAAATAAACATGGTGACAATATGCAGCCTTGACGTACTCTTTTTCCTATTTGGAACCAGTCTATTGTTCCATGACCAGTTCTAACTGTTGCTTCCTGACCTGCATACAGATTTCTCAAGAGGCAGATCAGGTGGTCTGGTATTCCCATCTCTTTCAGAATTTTCCATAGTTTATTGTGATCTACACAGTCAAAGGCTTTGGCATAGTCAATAAAGCAGAAATAGATGTTTTTTCTTCTCTCTTTTTTTTTCCATGATCCAGCAGATGTTGGCAATTTGATCTCCTGGAACTCCTTTTCTTTTTCCATGATCCAGCAGATGTTGGCAATTTGATCTCTGGTTCCTCTGCCTTTTCTAAAACCAGCTTGAACATCAGGAAGTTCACGGTTCACATATTGCTGCAGCTTGGCTTGGAGAATTTTGAGCATTACTTTACTAGCGTGTGAGATGAGTGCAATTGTTCGGTAGTTTGAGCATTCTTTGGCATTGCCTTTCTTTGGGATTGGGATGAAAACTGACCTTTTCCAATCCTGTGGCCACTGCTGAGTTTTCCAAATTTGCTGGCATAATTTAGTATGATTAGTCTAATGTGTAATTTAATATTATATACATATTATCATTTAAAAAATATAGTGGTATGTTTGGGAAAAAACCTGTATGTCTTTTCTACTTTATTGATTTTTAAGTGAAAAAGAATGCATATATTTGCATGCATATATACATGTATGCAAATATATGCATTCTTTTTCACTTAAAAAAAAATCAATAAAGTAGAAAAGACATACAGGTTTTTTCCCAAACATAGCACTATAATTTTTAAGTGATAATATGTGTATAGTATTATATGTGTGTGTGTATATCGACTTCCCTAGGGGCTCAGAGGGTAAAGCGTCTGCCTACAATGTGGGAAACCAGCGTTCGATCCCTGGGTCAGGAAGATCCCCTGGAGAAGGAAATGGCAACCCACTCCAGTATTCTTGTCTGGAAAATCACATGGACGGAGGAGCCTGGTTGGCTACTGTCCATGGAGTTGCAAAGAGTCGGACAAGACTGAGAGTCTTCACTATCTATCTATGTATGTATGTATATCAGTTAAAACAATTTTTGAAATGGTTATATATAGATATAGGAATTAATAGTAAAATACGATTTACTATTCATGCTACAGAGCAGAGTCTTTTGAACTGGCCTGTCTGGAGTTTAAAGAGTTAATTGAAAACAATTCAGATCCTTCTTGATTGGTTATAATAATTCTGGATTATTTGACATATGGGAGGAATTCTGTTCTTTCTTTTCCAAAAAAAAAAAGCATCTTCATTTGATTTTTGTATATTTTGTATTTTTCCTGTATTAATAAAGCATCAACTTTAAAACCTATAAAAACCACTGGTATAATATAATCTCACATCTGTGATTCGTTTATTTGATTGTAGATCACTGAACAACTGAGACAACACAAACAAAACATGAAATTAGCTGAGTTATCTCTCAGTACTAACAGAAGACAAAAATTCCATGAGTTTAAGCAACAAATACTGTTTCTTGCCTGTTGGCTTCCTTCAGGATACCTGCTGTGTGTCAAGCATGATTCCAAGTCCTTGGACATGTTGATGAAATAGAAAGGAAAAGAATGTAGTGACACTGAAGTTAATGTTGAAGCCTAAAAAAGATATCAGTCCTATTGGACATCAAAGAGTTCAGATGCTAGGATGATTTGCTCTTCCCATAATCCATGCATTGTTAAATAAACCCACATTCCTTCAGTAAACTGCATTTTTTCTTGGTTCTATACATTCTGAAACTGTCTGCAGGGCACCCTTAGTTATTACACTTCTGGAAGATTGACTAAGAAAATTTACTTATATGTTCCCAGGTAAGTGAAACACTAAAGAGCTTTTTAAAAGTGACTATTTTGAATGGACAAGAGAATAAATATGAATACCATCAGATATTATATGTCACTGTGGGCTTCCCTAGTAGCTCAGCTGGTAAAGAATCCACCTTCAGTGATGGAGACCTCAGTTTGATTCCTGGCTCAGGAAGATCCCGTGGAGAAGGGATAGGCTACCTACTCCAATATTCTTGGGCTTCCCCGGTGGCTCAGAGGGTAAAGAGTCTACCTGCAATGCGGGAGACCTGAATTTGATCCCTGGCATGGTAACCCACTCCAGTATTCTTGCCTGGACAATCATCATGGACAGAAAAGCCTGGCAGGCTTCAGTCCATGGGGTCACAAAGAGTCAGACATGACTGAGTGACTAAGCACAGCACATATATGTTAGTGTAAATATTTCCTGTTATGCTTGTTAAAAAGTACTGTGGTGGAAACGAATCAGGATTTAGGTTCAAACAAACCTGAATTCAAGACTCTGTGTGTGTACTCGGTCATGCCCAACTCTCTGTGACCCCATGGACAATGGCCCACCAGGCACCATTGTCCATTACATTTTCCAGGCAAAAACTCTGTAGTGACTTGCCATTTCCTACTTGAGGGGATCTTCCCCATCCAGGGATCAAACCTGCCTTTCTTATATCTCTTGCACTGACAGGAAGATTCTTTACCACTGTGAGACCTGGAAAGACCTCAAGACCCTTACTATTAGCTGTTTTTATTAGATGAACTCAATGCTGACTGAATTCCATATATTCAGTTTATTTATTTTGTATATAAAATAATTACATCAAACTAATAGAGTTGGAAAAGTAAAATGGAATATTATAGGTAAGGTGTTTTCCTTAGTTCACCTACTCAAAAAGTACTTTCCTCATCCCTATTTCCTTACCTTGGTTCAGTTTAAGGTTTTAGAATTTATGTTCACCAGAATTGAACTCTTCAGGAAGTGAGCTTAAAAGGTAAATTCTGGGAAGCTATTTGTGAGCCGTTGTTAAATGTTTGGCCAACTCTGATAATAATTTTTTAACATTAAAATTCATTAACAATTATTTTCAAAATGCAGAAGAAAGTTTTCCCTATTTCTCATTGTCAATAAAAATTGTTTTTGACATTTGAAGTATGCAATAATAAAAATTATATAAGGTAGACAGTTTCCTTCAGTGAAATAGAATATTTTGACTTTATATGGAAGCTAATTTTCAGCCCCAACTTAAATAATACAAAATTCAATTTCCGTTTCCTGGTATTACATTATAGGCTCTATATTCCTGATTTACAGTGGACTATATACACATACAGAGGGCCTGGAAATGTTGTTTCAAATAAGGAGATATTAAGTGTGGTAAATGGCCATTGCATGAGCATAGTTTCCTGTTATGTAGGACACATAAATTATTAGATTTAGTCTGAAATGTTTGAAAATGTTTCCAACATCTTTTAACAATTAAAAGGAAGGAAAAAAAGTGAGGCTCTGAGAAGATCTGATTCATTCAGCATCAAATCTGTATTCTGATTAAAAGAACTATTTGATCCTACACAGTAAGTGCATGGAAACAAGCTGGCGAGCTATTTAATTCAATGTGGTTGTTAGAAAATAAAATATGTCTCTTATGCAAGGTTTTAGCCTGTGTAACTTTGTGATTGTGTTTGTTTACCCGTGGTGGAAATCTCCTTATTAAATTGTGGGCAAAAGTCACTTTTATGGGTTTTTTTTTTTTAACAGTAACTGCTTATTTCAGGAAGCATTAGATTAAAATGCTAGATGCAGATCTCTGGGGTTGATCTCATAACAGAACTAGAGCACATTGCCTTGATATTTAGACATGTGCAGGAGACAGACAATTTCCTAAAGGACTGGATGCAATTTCTTCTTTTAGTTCTAAAACAAATTTTGACCATTTTTTTCTACCTTTAGTAAAGATACGGGCACACACATCAAAAGATAGGTTTAATAAATCCTCTTCTAATTTTACAAGTATGCAGCAATGGAAATATACGTGGTTGTAAAATGTTACTTAAAAATAAAAAACTCAGTATTGTGTGTACAGATGTGCCGTTGTCAGTTGGTCTGCTCTCATTAGCTGTTATATTATCAACACTATTAGCAACATGGCACTGATCTTGTATGTTTCCTCTTCTCAACCACTAGCTGTGTATTCCACTTGTTCCTGGGCCAATTAAGCCATACATCTTGTATACTAAACCATATGGAGCATGTTTTTGCATGAACTTTCATGATTAAGGACATCCATCTTAGCCCTTGCTTTTGCCTTCAAGGGATCTTTGCATCACTTAATGATATAGCTAACAGCATGTTTTTCTCTCATGAAGTCGGCCCTATACAGCTTTACTGAGGGCTCCACTGTTTTCCTTCCTAATAGAAACACATTCCTGATGGATGATGAAAGCGAAAGAGGAGAGTGAAAAAGTTGGCTTAAAGCTCAACATTCAGAAAACTAAGATCATGGCATCCAGTCCCATCACTTCATGCCAAATAGATGGGGAAACAATGGAAACAGTGGCTGACTTTGTTTTTGGGGTCTCCGAAATCACTGCAGATGGTGATTGCAGCCATGAAATTAGAGGATGCTTACTCCTTGGAAGGAAAGCTATGACCAACCTAGACAGCATATTCAAAAGCAGAGACAGTACTTTGCCAACAAAGGTCCATCTAGTCAAGGCTATGGTTTTTCCAGTCCTCATGTATGGATGTGAGAGTTGGAGAAGACTCTTGAGAGTCCCTTGGACTATAAGGAGATCCAGCGAGTCCATCCTAAAGGAGATCAGTCCTGGGTGTTCACTGGAAGGACTGATGTTGAAGCTGAAACTCCAATACTTTGGCCACCTGATGTGAAGAGCTGACTCATTTGAAAAGACCCTGATGCTGGGAAAGATTGAGGGCAGGCAGAGAAGGGGACAACAGAGAATGAGATGGTTGGGTGGCATCACTGACTCAATGGACATGAGTTTGGGTAACCTCCTGAGTTGGTGATGGATAGGGAGGCCTGGCATGCTACAGTCCATGGGGTTGCAAAGAGTTGAACAAGACTGAGTGACTAAACTGAACTGAACTGAATGGATGAGTCTGTGTTTTTCCTTTCAATCTTTTGTCTTCTTTATATATATAAGCTGGTTAAAAAAGGCAGAGGAACCAGAGATCAAATTGCCAACATCCGCTGGATCATGGAAAAAGCAAGAGATTTCCAGAAAAACATCTATTTCTGCTTTATTGACTATGCCAAAGCCTTTGACTGTGTAGATAACAATAAACTATGGAAAATTCTGAAAGAGATGGGAATACCAGACCACCTGATCTGCCTCTTAAGAAATCTGTATGCAGGTCAGGAAGCAACAGTTAGAACTGGTCATGGAACAACAGACTGGTTCCAAATAGGAAAAGGAGTACGTCAAGGCTGCATATTGTCACCATGTTTATTTAACTTATATGCAGAGTACATCATGAGAAATGCTGGACTGGAAGAAACACAAGTTGGAATCAAGATTGCTGGGAGAAATATCAATAACCTCAGATATGCAGATGACACCACTCTTATGGCAGAAAGTGAAGAGGGGCTAAGAAGCCTCTTGATGAAAGTGCAAGTGGAGAGTGAAAAGGTTGGCTTAAAGCTCAACATTCAGAAAACGAAGATCATGGCATCTGGTCCCATCACTACATGGGAAATAGATGGGGAAACAGTGGAAACAGTGTCAGACTTTGTTTTTCTGGGCTCCAAAATCACTGCAGATGGTGACTGCAGCCATGAAATTAAAAGACGCTTACTCCTTGGAAGGAAGGTTATGACCAACCTAGATAGCATATTCAAAAGCAGAGACATTACTTTACCAACAAAGGTTCGCCTAGTCAAGGCTATGGTCTTTCCTGTGGTCATGTATGGATGTGAGACCTGGACTGTGAAGAAGGCTGAGCGCCGAAGAATTGATGCTTTTGAAGTGTGGTGTTGGAGAAGACTCTTGAGAGTCCCTTGGACTGCAAGAAGATCCAACCAGTCCATTCTGAAGGAGATCAACCCTGGAATTTCTTTAGAAGGAATGATGCTAAAGCTGAAACTCCAGTATTTTGGCCATCTCATGCGAAGAGTTGACTCATTGGAGAAGACTCTGATGCTGGGAGAGATTGAGGGCAGGAGGAGAAAGGGACGACAGAGGATGAGATGGCTGGATGGCATCACTGACTTGATGGGTGTGAGTCTGGGTGACCTCCGGGAGCTGGTGATGGACAGGGAGGCTTGGCGTGCTGCGGTTCATGGGGTCGCGAAGAGTCGGACACGACTGAGCGACTGATCTGATCTGATTGCTTTTCTTCCTCTTCCCTTCCCTTTCTCACTTCCTTATTTCTATTCATATTTACTAGGTGTCAAATATTCATAGGATCTATAATATGCCAAATTGCAACCTATAAGGACTGTCTGCAAATTCTAAATGCAATTCACTTTTGTATTCAACTGTTTGTTTTCTGTACCCTGTGAATTTCTTAAATTGTATATGTTATTTATTAAAATATTTTACTTTTCAAATATTTTATTATAAGTAATATGATTCAGATTCAATTCCTTTAGATTTTTCTAAGAATATTCTTAATGAATCTATCAAAAAATGTCCATATGTCTCTAACAACACCAAATGTTAATAGTTCTGTATTGAGATTCTAGTTCTTCCTACTTAAGAGATGTTCTTCAACTTATTCATATGTATAATGATAAGCACTTAATCAAAATCAATTTTTAATCACTTTTAAATAAATATAATAACATTAAGTAGATCAGATCAGATCAGTCGCTCAGTCGTGTCTGACTCCTTGCGACCCCATGAACCGCAGCACGCCAGGCCTCCCTATCCATCACCAGCCCTCGGAGGTCACTCAGATTCATATTCATCGAGTCAGTGATGCCATCCAGCCATCTCATCCTCTGTCGTCCCCTTCTCCTCCTGCCCCCAATCCCTCCCAGCATCAGAGTCTTCTCCAATGAGTCAGCTCTTCGCATGAGGTGGCCAAAATACTGGAGTTTCAGCTTTAGCATCAGTACTTCCAAAGAAATCCCAGGGCTGATCTCCTTCAGAATGGACCGGTTGGATCTCCTTGCAGTCCAAGGGACTCTCAAGAGTCTTCTCCAACACCACAGTTCAAAAGCATCAATTCTTCGGCGTTCAGCCTTCCTCACAGTCCAGCTCTCACATCCATACATGACCACAGGAAAGACCATAGCCTTGACTAGGAGAACCTTTGTTGGCAAAGTGATGTCTCTGCTTTTGAATATGCTATCTAGGTTGGTCATAACTTTCCTTCCAAGGAGTAAGCGTCCTTTAATTTCATGGCTGCAATCTCATTTATTGCTAAATGCAGTGTTCAGATATGCTCCCAAATAATTCCAAGCAATAAAGTTGAATATCCACTTAGACTGTCTAAGTGAGAGTACATTGAATAGTGAATTAGAAATATTGATATTTATTTACTCTTCCTAGTGCTTGTATCTACTTTTCAAAATGCATAATATCTGTTAAACAGAAATGTTGCTGAATATCTATGGATGTTCAAGTACTGTGTGTAATACACTAAAGATACAGATGGTCCCAACTCTGGTGAAAAATTCCACTTTTGTTGGTACTGAGAGTTTGAGAAGAAAATATTGTTCTTAGAAACAATAATGATAGACTTTGTCTTCAAGGGTTTAGATAAATAAATAGAGTAATGGCCAAAACTGATACATTTAAATTGTTGATGTGATGACATTGATATCCCTCAAATGAAAATATAGTTCTACTCTATAACTTGTTTTAATATCTCATAGATGAGATATATATTTACATACTATAAATTCACCTATTTTAAGTGTACAATTTTGATTATTAGTAGTAAATTTTATAATCTTGCTACTGTCTACTATTTAAAAATACTTTCCTCACTTTAGAAATCTTCCTTGTATCCTTTTGCAGTTCCCCACTCCCAATCCCAACCCAGCCCCAAGCAAACACTGTTCTGCTTTCTATTTCTGTAGATTTTCCTTTTCTAGAAATTCCATTAAAATGCAAAGATACATAATACTGTCTATAATAAACGTAATCTTATCATAAATTTTCTCATGTTTCTCAGCTTTCCTCTTACTACAACAGCTACATTCCAAGTGGCATTTTGAAATGTGGAAGATACATTTTGACTAAGAACTTTCATGGTATCAATCCATCAATTCTACCAATGGCAGCTTGCTCAAGAAAACCATTATCCATTTTTAGAGAAGAAACAAATGGAGATGTAGGTGAGAGGAACATTTTGACTTTCCATTCTAAATTACTAAACGTCCTGTTTTCCCAATATTTCACCATGCAGAAACAAGACCAATGTATTCAATGGAATACTGAAGTATTGAAGTTCTCAAATTTGAAAGAAAGACTCATTACCAATTTTGATTTTAACTCTTTTGATGCAAGGGAGAGTGCTAATATTTTACTGCTGCTAATATTTTCTGACTGCTTTACATGGGACAACACTCCACAAAAAGTACTTCTTTTATTCCTTTACCATAATTATGTAAAGGATGTAGATATTATTTTCTTTATTTTATAGATGTAGATGGAGAAGGCAATGGCATCCCACTCCAGCACTCTTGCCTGGAAAATCCCATGGACGGAGGAGCCTGGTGGGCTGCAGTCCATGGGGTCATGAAGATTTGGAGACGACTGAGCGACTTGACTTTCACTTTTCACTTTCCTGAGTTGGAGAAGGAAATGACAGCCCACTCCAATGTTCTTGCCTGGAGAATCCCAGGGACGGGGGAGCCTGGTGGGCTGCCATCTATGGGGTCGCACAGAGTTGGACACGACTGAAGTGACTTAGCAGCATAGATGTAGAAACTGGGCCTTATAAAATATCAAACATTTGCCTAATGAAACAGCTAGTAACTGACAACTGAGATTAAAAAGAGTTTTGTTGGGGTCTGACAGAAACTCTAAGTTGAAGAGATCTACACAGTAGGTGTTCATAGCAGCCTGTTCACAATAGCCAAGACAAGGAAGCAACCTAAATAAATATTCATTGATAGATGAATGGGCAAAAAATATGTCATATATATATATGTGCTTAGCTGCTTAACTGCTCAGTCGTGTCCAACTTTTTGCGACCCCATGGACTGTAGCTGACCAGGCTCCTCTGTTCATGGGATGCTCCAGGCAAGAATACTAGGGTGGATAGCTGCCCAGAGCAAGTGTGAGGAGCTCCACCCATGGCAAAGGTCATGAGGAAGGAAGCTCAGCATACGCAAATCGGGATTAAGCCTCAGGAGTCCCCCTGGAAATTCTCGAGCATCTACCCCCAAAACCAGAGTCTGCCTACTTTCTGCTTTGTGCTCTCACCTACACCTCTGACTTTACAGGGGGCTGTCCCCGACTACCTCTCTCTGAAAAAAGAGTTAACTTACAGCTCCAGTTAATAATTCCTGGGTGTGACAGTGTTTCAAACTACAAACTCCTTTGGAAGTCCTCTAGCCTGCCTGAATAGGTTTTTCCGGCCACATGTGATTGCTCAGAGCCTCCCAACTGTGAGAGGCATGAGATGTTCTAAACTGTCTAAATACAGATTCCTTTGAGCAGTTAAAAGATTGATTAGAAATTGTATTGGTGAAGGGTTTTTCACTTGTTGGGCCAATGTTTGCTGCTAAGTTTCCATATCCCTTACCTGCTATGTCCCTGGCAGTGTATTGATTAATATAATTGGTATAAGTAGTAGCTTTAATGTCTGTAACCTTGGGCCCTTGAGTTAATTCTTTTTCTTGTTATAGCCCAGCACACCTTTGCCCTATAGGAATGCAACTTTATCTAATGCTTGTGGAGGGTGGCGCCTGACTTTAGATTAATCACCTTTAGAGAAAAATAAGTTTCTTAAAATGTTAACAGGCTTCTGGGCCAGAAGATGATGCAAATCACCTAAACTTTTGCATATGATAAGTTTACAGGAAGAAAGCCTGGCTTACTGCATGACTCTACCCCTTCCACTGTATAATCATAAGGGATTTGATTTAGGTCATACCTGAATGGTCTAGTAGTTTTCCCTACTTTCTTCAATTTCAGTCTGAATTTGGCAATAAGGAGTTCATGGTCCAAGCCACAGTCAGCTCCTGGTCTTGTTTTTGCTGATTGCATAGAGCTTCTCCATCTTTGGCTGCACAGAATATAATCGATCTGATTTCGGTGTTGACCATCTGGTGATGTCCATGTATAGAGTCTTCTCTTGTGTTGTTGGAAGAGGGTATTTGCTATGACCAGTGCACATTCTTGGCAAAACTCTATTAGTCTTTGCCCTGCTTCATTCCGTATTCCTAGGCCAAATTTGCCTGTTACTCCAGGTGTTTCTTGACTTCCTACTTTTGCATTCCAGTCCCCTATAATGAAAAGGACATCTTTTTTGGGTGTTAGTTCTAAAAGGTCTTGTAGGTCTTAATAGAACCTTTCAACTTCAGCTTCTTCAGCGTTACTGGTTGGGGCATAGACTTGGATTACTGTGACATTGAATGGTTTGCCTTGGATACGAACAGAGATCATTCTGTCATTTTTGAGATTGCATCCAAGTACTGCATTTCGGACTCTTTTGTTGACCATGGGCCCTCCTTTCTTCTGAGGGATTCCTGCCCACAGTAGTAGATATAATGGTCATCCGAGTTAAATTCACCCATTCCAGTCCATTTTAGTTCGCTAATTCCTAGAATGTCGACATTCACTCTTGCCATCTCTTGTTTGACCACTTCCAATTTGCCTTGATTCATGGACCTGACATTCCAGGTTCCTATGCAATATTGCTCTTTACAGCATCGGACTTTGCTTCTATCACCAGACACATCCACAGCTGGGTATTCTTTTTGTTTTGGCTCCATCCTTTCATTCTTTCTGGAGTTATTTCTCCACTGATCTCCAGTAGCATATTGGGCCCTTACTGACCTGGGGAGTTTCTCTTTCAGTATCCTATCATTTTGTCTTTTCATACTGTTCATGGGGTTCTCAAGGCAAGAATACTGAAGTGGTTTGCCATTCTCTTCTCCAGCCTAGATTTGATAGATAGAGTGCCTGATGAACTATGGAATGAGGTTCGTGACATTGTACAGGAGACAGGGATCAAGACCATCCTCATGGAAAAGAAATGCAAAAAAGCAAAATGGCTGTCTGGGGAGGCCTTACAAATAGCTGTGAAAAGAAGAGAAGTGAAAAGCAAAGGAGAAAAGGAAAGATATAAACATCTAAATGCAGAGTTCCAAAGAATAGCAAGAAGAGATAAGAAAGCCTTCTTCAGTGATCAGTGCAAAGAAATAGAGGAAAACAACAGAATGGGAAAGACTAGGGATCTCTTCAAGAAAATCAGAGATACCAAAGGAACATTTCATGCAAAGATGGGCACGTTAAAGGACAGAGATGGTGTGGACCTAACAGAAGCAGAAGATATTAAGAAGAGGTGGCAAGAATACACAGAAGAACTGTACAAAAAAGAGCTTCAAGACCTAGACAATCATGATGATGTGATCACTGACCTAGAACCAGACATCTTGGAATGTGAAGTCAAATGGGCCTTAGAAAGCATCACTACGAACAAAGCTAGTGGAGGTGATGGAACTCCAGTGGAACTATTCCAAGTCCTGAAAGATGATGCTGTGAAAGTGCTGCACTCAATATGCCAGCAAATTTGGAAAACTCAGCAGTGGCCACAGGACTGGAAAAGGTCAGTTTTCATCCCAATCCCAAAGAAAGGCAATGCCAAGGAGTGCTCAAACTACCGAACAATTGCACTCATCTCACACGCTAGTAAAGTAATGCTCAAAATTCTCCAAGCCAGGCTTCAGCAATATGTGAACCGTGAACTTCCTGATGTTCAAGCTGGTTTTAGAAAAGGCAGAGGAACCAGAGACCAAATTGCCAACATCCGCTGGATCATGGAAAAAGCAAGAGAGTTCCAGAAAAACATCTATTTCTGCTTTATTGACTATGCCAAAGCCTTTGACTGTGTGGATCACAATAAACTATGGAAAATTCTGAAAGAGATGGGAATACCAGACCACCTGATCTGCCTCTTAAGAAATCTGTATGCAGGTCAGGAAGCAACAGTTAGAACTGGTCATGGAACAACAGACTGGTTCCAAATAGGAAAAGGAGTACGTCAAGGCTGCATATTGTCACCATGTTTATTTAACTTATATGCAGAGTACATCATGAGAAATGCTGGACTGGAAGAAACACAAGTTGAAATCAAGATTGCCGGGAGAAATATCAATAACCTCAGATATGCAGATGACACCACTCTTATGGCAGAAAGTGAAGAGGGGCTAAAAAGCCTCTTGATGAAAGTGCAAGTGGAGAGTGAAAAGGTTGGCTTAAAGCTCAACATTCAGAAAACGAAGATCATGGCATCTGGTCCCATCACTTCATGGGAAATAGATGGGGAAACAGTGGAAACAGTGTCAGACTTTGTTTTTCTGGGCTCCAAAATCACTGCAGATGGTGACTGCAGCCATGAAATTAAAAGACGCTTACTCCTTGGAAGGAAGGTTATGACCAACCTAGATAGCATATTCAAAAGCAGAGACATTACTTTACCAACAAAGGTTCACCTAGTCAAGGCTATGGTCTTTCCTGTGGTCATGTATGGATGTGAGAGCTGGACTGTGAGGAAGGCTGAACGCCGAAGAATTGATGCTTTTGAACTGTGGTGTTGGAGAAGACTCTTGAGAGTCCCTTGGACTGCAAGACGATCCAACCAGTCGATTATGAAGGGAGATCAATCCTGGAATTTCTTTAGAAGGAATGATGCTAAAGCTGAAACTCCAGTATTTTGGCCACCTCATGCGAAGAGTTGACTCATTGGAGAAGACTCTGATGCTGGGAGGGATTGAGGAAAGGAGGAGAAGGGGACGACAGAGGATGAGATGGCTGGATGGCATCACTGACTCGATGGATGCGAGTCTGAGTGACCTCCGGGAGCTGGTGCTGGACAGGGAGGCCTGGCGTGCTGCAGTTCATGGGGTCGCAAAGAGTCGGACACGACTGAGCGACTGATCTGATCTGATCTGATCTACCCCTTCCCCCATTAGCCTCTGTGCATAACTTAAGGTATAAAAACTACTTTGGAAAATAAAGTGCAGGCCTTGTTCCCTGAAACTTGGTCTCCCCGTGTCGTTCTTTCTCTCACCTTCTGGCTGAATTATTCAGCCTCTTTTCTCCGCTGAATTTCCTCACTGAGCTATCCTTATTTAACCACTCTTTATATCCTTAATTAACGTTTAATTAAGCAATTGTTTCCTGATCCTCACAGACGTCCCCGCTTCGAATTCCCTGGATCCCTTGGGGCTGGACCCCAGCAGATAGCCATTCCTTTCCCCAGGGGATCTTCCTGACCCAGGACTCAGACCCAAGTCTCCTGCACTGCAAGTGGTTTCTTTACCATATGAGCTACCAGAAAAGTACTTTATATATAAAAAATGCCATTTGCAGTAACATGAATGGACCTAGAGATTATAATACTAAGTCAGACAGACAAATATTGTGAAATCACTTACATGTGGAATCTAAAAAAGATACAAATGAACTTATTTACAAAACAGAAATAGACTTACAGCCATAGGAAATATATTAATGGTTACCAAAGGGAAAGTTCGGGGAAGGATAAATTAAGAGTTTGGGATTAACAGATAAACATTACTAGATACAAAATGGATAAACATCAAGGACCTACTGTGTAGCACAGGGAACTATATTCAATATCTTGTAATATTTTATAATGTAAGGGAATCCAAAAAGAATATATATATGAATATGCATGTAAACATATATATGTATAACTGAATCACTTTCTGTACACCTGAAACTAATGCACTGTAAATCAACTATACGTCAATAAAAGGCTATTTTATTAAAGTAAGGTAGCTCAGCTGGTAAAGATTCCACCTGTAATGCAGGAGACTCTGGTTCAACTCCTGGGTTGGGAAGATCCCCTGGAGAAGGAATAGGCTACCCACTCCAGTATATTCTTGGGCTTCCCTGGTGGCTCAGCTGGTAAAAATCTGCCTGCAATGTGGGAGACCTGGGTTCTATGCCAGAGTTGCAAAGATCCCTTGGAGAAGGGAATGGCTACCCACTCCAGTATTCTTGCCTGGTGAATTCCATGGACAGAGGAGCCTGGAGGGCTACAGTCCATGAGGTCACAAAGACTTGGACACAACTGAGCAACTTTCACTTTCAAAGTAAAAATAAAAAGAAGTTGGTCTAACTTTAAATCCACTGCTTTAATTTCTCAGACAATTGAAATACTTTGATATTGTAAACTCACTGGTGGTTATGGATTTTTTTTTGTTTTTGTATAATGGTTACCTTAAGATCTGAAATAATGCTCAGCATACAGTAGAGTTTCAGTGGTTTATAATCAGCTGGTTAATCATTTTAATAGTTATTAAATACTCATGTTCCAAACACTATGCTCATAGTCTGGGATTTTTAAAAGAATAATAAATGAAATAAGCTCCCATGAAATTTTCCCTTATTCTTAAAATTTCCTCTTCTAATGAATCCCAAATCACAGGATATTTATCCTTTAAAATTTTAAAAATCTACATTCTACCTGTAAAAAGAGTCAGTTTTGCTGATCTCTTTCTCTATATTCCCGAAAGCAAAGTTTATGCCACTTTGCTGTTTACACTGCTTTGCTGTGCAAATTGATATAACTTCTATTTTGTTGGTAGATTATGTTATTGCTGTTTTTCTTTTTTGAAGAACAGAAAAGCTAACAGGCAAATAACCTTGTATCATACTTAGCTCTCTTCAATTATTAAAACTTTTATAACATAAATTTTATGCATTCTGAGAGAGTTTCAGTCTGAAACTGTATATGGAGGTAGCGCTTTTACATGAAAATTTCCAATCTGGCTTACTGGAAATCTTTAGCAATACGTAAAATCTTAATGAATTTCCATCTGCAAGATTTTCACACACTTTTTATCAGGTACTAGAGAAACACTGAATGTTAATATCCTCAAATTTTGCTGAACTGATGTACCCTATAACTGCTCTCAAATTAAATATTTCACCCACTTAACTTCACCAGAAGTAGTGGTTTCACAATGCATGATAATAACAAAGAATGACAGGAAGAGAGAAAAGTGCCATCAGGTTCAGAGTCTAAAGGAAAAAAAGGAAAACCTCTTCTTTCTTTTTGCTATGTGTTTCTTTTTTCATTTCAATAAAGAAAAATGATTACATTGGCAAAACACATTTGAAATGCTCTTAAATTCTTCATTTCCAACTTAAATCAGAAATCTTACTTCTGAAACTTAAGATGTTTGTGTGTATATGAATGTGGTGGTAGAAAAATACATATGATGTGAGACTGACATGTTATTAAACATTGCTATTAATAATATGCTTAACTGATGCCAGAAATTGAATAATTGTTTAATAACTAATACTCATATCTTGTTCCTGAATTTTTCTTGTACAATTTTCTCTCATTACCTTCCACGTTTTTTCTTTCTTTCTTGTTTTAAACAGGAGTTCAAACTTGGGTCATGTGACCATATTATTAAGTCTATCATTCAAAACGTTTATCAGGAAATTGGAACTTTAAAAATGACTTATGCGTGGATGTGCTGCCAGAGACGAAAGCATAAGGCAAGGGGGTGTTTCTAAATGTCTTCCAATAACAAAGAAAAAAAACGGAAGTTATTTGGGATCTTAGAAAATGGTTAAAGAAAAAGTGAAACCTGAAACTAAGGAAACAAAAGTTTAGACAAGATAATCCCAACATCAGAGAGAGCATTTGTCATTGTCAGAACTCCAAAGAGCAATAAAGCTTTAATCCATTTCATGGACCCCAGGCCTCATGGTCTAGTAATTCTTATGTCACCAAACCATCTTATGATCTGTATGAAATTACAGAGTGTCACCACTCTACATCTGCAATCTTAATGTTTCCGTCCTTTGATTGCATGACAAGAAAACTCTTGAACCAGAGCACTCCACTTCACAGGAATTGGATAGAACCAGCTGCTCATGATTTTAGAGGTTTTTTTAATAAAGGGTTTTTACATCCAGGAGCCTTGTATGACCTGCATCTATTTTCAGAATTCTTCAAGAAAAATCTTTGACTGCCTTTTAGAACTGTACTGAGAAAGTTTTTCAAAGCTACCTAATGACTCACTTTCTTCCTCTTATTTCTTCAACTTTGTAATAGTTAAGAAATCTAAAAAGTGATCATTTTATGCTATGCTCACTGATTTCAAAACATAACTTTTTTGATTGTTTCATTGCCTTCCCCTAAAGAAGCATTATGTGTCTAGAATTAATACTTACCAAAATTGATTTCATAATGGATTATATGTATATTTTTAAAATTTTTTTGTTGTGAAGTATCAAAAGTGATTGTTGATGTTTTATTTGATATGAACAAACTAAAGGGAGTTTGGAAATGTAATCAGTGGAAAAATAAATTTCAAGTTATACCCAATTCTTACAAATTCCTTGTACACATTTTTTCTCTTCCTGGAAATACAAAGTTTTGCAAAGCTCTCTGATAGCCTCATGAATGGTCAATGATATTTTATTTAGCATCAATTTCCCTCTCACATACTGTGTCACACACTGTTCCATTAAAAGAGAACTGGTATTTGAACAACTGCTCATAATAAGAGCTATGATGTTTATATATTTTGTCCAGTATTTTTCTATAGAAAATGTTGTAATCTAAGTGTGTTAGAAATTAAAATAGGGTCCTTAGGAACCCTCTATGCAAAAAAGAAAATTGAACTCTCACAGTCACGTACCTGTGCTGTCTGTAGGAAATGGTTTTACATGTCAGTTTGTCCTTTCATTTTTTTCCTACTGCAGACAAATTATAGTGTTATCACATCAGTTTGAGTTATAGTTGATTCATTTCCAAGGATCACAATAAATGTGCATTGCTAATAATCATACCTACAAATTACATACATTTAAATAAAAACACAAAGAGCTCCTGGGGCAGGGAAAGATACTGGTTTACACAAAATGCTCTGCTTTGGAAAAAGCAGTAGTGGTATTGTGACTAACTGAATTTGGAAAATGTTATATGCTCTATACCTCTTATTGGTGAATCTCTATGCTTGCGTTCTTATTAAAGTCTCTAGAAAGTGCAGCTCTAAAACATCTGTTTAACTCTGCTCATTCTACGTCATTCAAATTTATTTGACCACAGAACACTTTTCACTAGGTATCTGTTTTGAAGAATCCCTTCTGGGAAACTACTCTGTACTGCACTGAATCACAGCACAACATTTTGTACTGACAGAGGTTGAAATGGTTTTGTAACACTTTAAGTTTACAAATTTTTTTACAAAATGTATCAAATACACTGATTATCAAGAGACTTCTTATCTATTACAGTGTGCACACGTTGTGTCTTTTCAGAACTATTGATTCAGCAGGAAATCTTATGACTAATCTTCCTTTAATTAAAATATCCTAGCATAACGGACGGAGAAGGCAATGGCAAGCCACTCCAGTACTCTTGCCTGGAAAATCCCATGGATGGAGGAGCCTGGTGAGCTCCATGGGGTCGCTATGAGTCGGACATGACTGAGCGACTTCACTTTCACTTTCACACAATGGAGAAGGCAATGGCAACCCACTCCAGTGTTCTTGCCTGGAGAATTCCAGGGACAGCAGAGCCTGGTGGGCTGCTGTCTATGGGGTCGCACAGAGTCGGACACGACTGAAGCGACTTAGCAGCAGCAGCATAAGGGAAATTAAGATTTCTGAGAAGTAGTTTAACCAATGAGGACAGAATTAAATACTCATACTTCCCAGGATCCAGTTGGTGTAGAACACAATTTTTACTTCATTATGCCTAAATTTATCTAGTGTTGTGGGCCTTTTACCCTGGTAGCTCAGTTGGTTAAGAATTCTGCAATGCAGGAGACTCTGGTTTGATTCCTGGTTTGGGAAGATTCACTGGAGAAGGAATAGGCTACTCACTTGAGTATTCCTGGGCTTCCCTGATGGGTCAGCTGGTAAAGAATCCTCCTGCAATGTGGGAGACCTGGTGGAAAATACCCTGGAGAAGGGAACAGCTACCCACTCCAGTATTCTGGCCTGGAGAATTCCATGGATGTGTAGTCCATGGGGTTGCACAGAGTCAGACATGACTGAACAACCTTCATGTGCCTTTTTATGTCTGTTATATAATACAAAGTGAATTTCTCTGAGACGATGAATCATCTCAGATTTGGCTACTGTTGTGAAATCTTCCAGAGCTTCATATCAGGTAAGTGTGAGGCCACCTTGTCAAAAACAGAGAACAAATATTCAATTTCCATCTGATGAAAATGTATAGTTATTAGTAGTTAAACTTGAAAAATAACTCTCTTCGATTAGAGGGATACTCGGTTTTCTTTGGAGTGAATCACTTTATCCTGAAATTATGCCCAAAGACATTAAAAGACAACCAACCCAAACAGATCAGATCAGATCAGTCACTCAGTCATGTCCAACTCTTTGCAACCCCATGAATCGCAGCAAGTGCTTGCAAAGGCATTGCAATATAAATCACCATGGGGCAGAACTGACCTGGCAACAGCGCCAGGATGAAGTTCCTTTTATAATTCAAACTTTTTCATGCACTGCTATAAATGTGAGATGTGATACCCCTTATGTCAGTGAAATTTTGATTTGCTTACCTTTCTTTACTTTTCTGCAGGATTGATCCAACGTCTCTTTGATGACTTAGTTTGATGTGGCTAAACATGTGAATGGTTAATGTTCGGACATCCCAGGAGATCTGGAGGGAGGGAAAAAAGGAGCAGTTGGAATCAATGCTGCTTGGACCATGATTTACCTCAGCTTCACTTCCATAATAGCAGGGAGAGAATTAGCAACATTCCTACTGCAGCCATCAGCAGCTCTTGGTGCTTTCTCACTCAAGGATTAGACCTGCAGCTGTAGCAGCCACCTGGCTCTCCTTGGGGGGCTGGGTTGCATCTCAGGGTGTGAGACAGAGAGGGAATGAATCTGATGATTTCTGACCACTGCTTAGTTCTTTGAAACCCTACAGAGCTTCATATCAGGTAAGTGTGAGGCCACCTTGCAACACTAATGGAAATCAAATATTCAGTACATCCACTCGGTGCTGGTTCTTTGGTTGCCAACATATACTACTATGCTTAGAATCATGACTTTTGACAGAAAATAGAAATGCAAACTCTGACACATAAAACTGAAGGCAGTGACCTGTATCAGAATCGATTTGAGGGAAAAGCATCTTCATATACACAAATTCCCCCCTAAGATGCTATCTTTATCTATTACTTGTGACCTTACCCTGACCTCTTTTTAAAATACTGTTGCCACGAACTAAAGCAATGAGGTCACCTCAACTCTTTCTTGACAGCTTCCTGCTAACAGTTTAGCCTTTTAAATAGTTCTGCATGTTTCTCTAGGCTGTTTCAACCAAACTAGTCCGTCACCCTGGGGTTTGCAATATAGATGCCACATTAAGGCTCTTCATGGCTAGAAAAATGACAGGTGATACTTACAAAGTCAAACTGAAATATGTCTCATTTTGTCACAATGTTTGGCAAAGTTTCAATTGAACATCTTCAAAGAGATCTGTAGGGATTATACACAGTCCCCAACCAGGAGCATGGCCAGTGATAGAAGCAAAACTGCTTGAATGAAGGAAAAATATGAGGATGTTAATTTATATCTACATTATCAGAGTTGGTTGTGAAAATGTTTTCATACAAGGCATTTCATCAAGAATAACACATGGCATAAAGTGGGGGCCAGTGTTTGTTTTTCAGTGAGGTTAATTCTGGCTCATTTTTAATGTGTATCTTCAGGAAACAAACGGGGTACAGCTGGCTAGTGACCTCTTGGAGAAATACTGAGCAGAGTTCTTCATTTGTCTAATATAAGAGATAGTGTATTACACAGAACTGGGGAAAATTCATCATCATGACAGGAAAAGATAAAGCATCTAATAACTGAGTGATACCATATGTAGACTCTTTCAAAAATATTTAGGACTTCTACCCTATATAATAGCTATCTCAGTTTTATCTGCTTTCGCTCTTTTTGGTACCTTGTTGCTGAAACCAACAATAAAAATTCAATGACTTCCTGAACTTCTAGAGAAGCCCTGATTGATGGTTCTAAGAAGGAATAGGTATGCGCAGGCAGGAGCTGAACCTTTATTTTCAAGTAGCATCAAGCCAGACACAAATCAGTCAAATCAGAACTTGCAGCTCTATAGACAGGCAGCTGTTTGTGGATAATAAAATGCTTCCACATATCATTTTTATCTTATATCAGGAGATGTAAGTGATTCCAGTCATCCTTGAATAAAATTGTACAGAATGAAATATTTACCACTTTATTTCAAAGTGATTTAACCTTTCAAAAATACTTAAACTCTATCAAACATAAATTTTCCTTGACACACATGTAAGGGAAAGAGGATTTCCCAGGCATGAAAGTGTGAAAACAATCATATGAGCTAGAGCATTCTTCAAATGTCTTACAGGATACCACCTGGACTCATTCCTACCAGAAATAAATATTTCTTGGGTCTCTAGTGCCACAACTTCAAGTCCAAAAGACACTTGAAACAACTATTCAGACTTTGTCTTTGGGGAGCTTTAAGTGTCAGACCTGAGCTCTGAAACTCAAGTGACATCCTGATTATCCAGGGAATTAACCTCAGAATCATGAGATGTAAGATCTCAATAGCAGAATTATTTTGCCACAATATAAGATGAAGAGTGAATACATAATAATGCCCCACGTGTTCTAGGTTGGAATGTTATTTGATTAAACTATTCAAGTTTAGAAGTAAGCTTTCATAAGCTCACAAAGTTTGATCATTTATAAGGGGTGCAGACATTTGTTTAGAGTTTGTAGTCACATACCAACAAAATTAAGTTTTCTTATAGGAACATTGACTAAGTAAAATGATAGAGTTGGTTTCGGTGTGTGTGCACTTCTTCCTGCTAAGCTACAGCTGTTACCAGTACAGCATTGTCTCTGAAATGGAACCATGGATGCCTGCTCAAAACAAGGCTGCCTGCTGCCATTTGTGGACGTGTCCTACATGATGTTATGAAAGAGGGTTCTCAAGCCCCAGATTTCTTATTTCAACAAATTCTGTCATCTGCTTTATTTTGCAGTTTAAATCAGAAGATGCTGTTGCTTGTCTAAGACAAGATGATACATTATGTTGAAGTGGAAAAATCCGCACAGTGACAGGGATACAGCAAAAGCACAGGCTTCCATTTAATAACTGAGTGATACCACATGTAGAATCCTGAATGTTTACATTCAGAAACTGTGTGGGAGGGTTTATGGAATCAGGCCTTTCCCTGGAAGTGGAGACCTGTTTACAGATGTACTCCAGTAGAAAGGGAAGCATCTCTGGGCTTGATCAAAAACGCCATTTGGGAAAGCCTGACCAACTTGGATGGGCTTTTAATCTTCAATTCCAAAACAATATTAGTATCAAGTTTGTTTTTCCTGTTTCTTCATTGGAAATTTGATTTAATTATTATGTTGCCATGTTGCACTTCACTTGGGCTTATCTTTTATGAATAAATGTACATCTCATTATATTTTAACATATTATGAGTTGTAGAAAATGTGATAGAAGAATGGGGGTAAGTGAAACAATTATCAGGTCATCATTTCAAAGCACAAGATGGCCATGAATATAATGTCTCATGGGTGATGATTTAGCTTCAGTTCTCTGTAGACCACAAGCAAGTGTCTTCCTGTTTGAGAGATGAGGGAGCTGGACATCTGGTTCGTCTCCCACCATCCTTGGAAGAGGCTTATGAAAATTGCTTGAGGAACCTGTGACAAGGCCCGTATGTTGGTCCAAGGTGTGGTTTTATTTTGGTTGATTTGGGGTGGTTTTCTGTTTCTTCATATGAAATATTGTGGAAAAAAATGGTTAGAAATGTCCATTGGGCTTCCAAGGTGGCGCTAGTGGGGAAGAATCCACTTGCTAATGCAGGAGATGCAAGAGACATGGGTTCAGTCTCTAAGTAGGGAAGATTCCCTGGAATAGGAAATGGCAACACACTCCAGTATTCTTGCCTGGAAAATTCCATAGACAAAGGAGTCTGGAAGGCTACAGTCCATGGAGCTGCAAAGAGTTGAACATGACAGCAACGGAGCACAGAAAAGTACATCAATTTTTAGTATACACAGCTCAACAATCATTCAGTCCACATGTCTTATTCTAGACTTACAAGAATGTTAAGGACTTCTGCAGAATAGGATTCTAGTCTTCATAAGCAATTTATTTTACTATTCGACTTCATGAAGTTCATGATATCATCTGACTTATAGGCTTAAAGATGAAAATTATTTTCATGTCCTTGAGATATAATCTGGGTAGTAATGGATAATTATTTATATATACTCCTATAAAAACTGATGGATTTTAAAAATGATTTTAAGGACTCATTTAGTTTTCAGCTACCAAAGTTAAATAAACCTAGTCACTTTAGAATCCTCATTTGAAAAATAATTTTAATTAAAATTCTAACAGTAAATACACTTTTGTGATACAAAATTAAAAACATTACATATAAGGTTAATATCTGTTTTGTTCATCACCCCTAATTTCTCAAAGGCAGCCTTTCTCAGGATTCATGTAGATCCATATAACTCTAGAATGCATATGTGTACATGCAAAAAAATATATGTGTGTCTTGGAAGGAAAGTTATGACCAACCTAGATAGCATATTCAAAAGCAGAGACATTACTTTGCCAACAAAGGTTCGCCTAGTCAAGGCTATGGTCTTTCCTGTGGTCATGTATGGATGTGAGAGCTGGACTGTGAAGAAGGCTGAGGACCAAAGAATTGATGCTTTTGAACTGTGGTGTTGGAGAAGACTCTTGAGAGTCCCTTGGACTGCAAGGAGATCCAAACAGTCCATTCTGAAGGAGATCAGCCCTGGGATTTCTTTGGAAAGAATGATGTTAAAGCTGAAACTCCAGTATTTTGGCCACCTCATGCGAAGAGTTGACTCATTGGAGAAGACTCTGATGCTGGGAGGGATTGGGGGCAGGAGGAGAAGGGGACGACAGAGGATGAGATGGCTGGATGGCATCACTATCTCTATGAATGTGAGTCTGAGTGACCTCCGGGAGTTGGTGATGGACAGGGATGCCTGGCGTGCTGTGATTCATGGGGTTGCAAAGAGTCGGACATGACTGAGCGACTGATCTGATCTGATCTGATCTGATATATGTATGTGTATGCTTTATATATGCATATAATCCTATATATATGTATGAATACACACACACATATAAGCTTCCCGGATGGCTCAGTGATAAACAATTCATGTGACAATGCAAGAGATGCAGGAGACACAGGTTTGATCCCTGGGTCAGGAAGATCCCCTAGAGGAGGAAATGACAACCTGTTCCAATAGTCTTGCCTGGAAATCTGATGGGTGGAGGATCCAGGTGGGCTCTAGTCCACCAGTCACAAAGAGTTGGAAATGACCGAATGACTGAACACACAGAAGCACATGTAAATATATTAGTTGTTGCTTGGTCCCTAAGTTGTGTCCAACTCTTTTGCAAAGAAAAGACAGGAAAAATATGTATATATTTCCAATATTGCATCCAAATTCCATGTTTACCAACATTCTAGCAAACCAAATTTTTTTACCATTCAGAACATTGTGTGATATAAATAAGAAATTGCAAACATAAAGAGTGGCATTTTTCACAATGTGATGTCCACTCTTCAAAGACCTAGTCCTCTCAAGATCAGACCTTCATGTATGAGAAACGAGGGACACAGTGTACATTTGGCTCACCACTTTCTTTCCTTAGAAAGACACTCAAGAAGATTGCCTGGAGTAACCGTGTGCAAGGGGTTCCCTTACACAGGTTTGGTGCTTCTAATCCTCAGGTTTGGTGATTCACTAGAAGGCCTCTGGGGGTTTTAAAAAAGTTGTCACATTCATAATTATGATTGATGGCAGTGAAAGGATACAGATTAAAATAAGCTAATGGGTAAGCTGCATGATGTGATCAAAGCAGGAGAATCATGGCAAATGTTTTCAGGTGTCCCAGTGGAGTCGCATGGACACGGTTAATTCCCCCAGCAATGATCTGTGACAACATACACAATGTGTTACCCACCATGGAAGCTCAGTAGATTCTTGAAGCTTAGATTTTGTCCTGGGAGCCAGACATGTAGTGTCTACATGGACTGACCTAAGCTACTCAGATGCCAACCACTGGCATTTGAACAAAAGCATGCATTCACCATAAATCACATTGTCAGCATAAATTATCTAAAGATAGTGGCACCTGTAGGTTCAGTGTCTCTAGGCATAAAAAAACTACTCTTATCAGGTAGAATATCCAAGGACTCAACACTACATCCCAGGACCAATCAAAAGCCAGTCCTGAAGATATTCTTTCTTGGTAATGTGTAGATTTCAGCAACTCAGATCTGCTGAGTTAACCCTTTCCTGCAGAGATTGACTTCTATTTCCAAAGTGAATGTCAATATAGTTATCTTACTCACTGGCCTGTCATTTACATCAATAGAACAAATAAATTCCTGAGCAGAGAGACTGGACGGCAGTATGGTCTCGCATATCATACTCTCTTTCTCCTAATTCCTGGTGCAAATGAAAGCTGAAGACTACTTGTGCTTCTCCTACATTGGAGCCACTGGAGATGAGCATGGATACAGTGGAATTTTTGAGGAATGCCAAGCTGTTCCCCAAAGAAATTATAACATTCAAAATCCCCACCGATAATATATGAGAGTTTCCAATTTCTCCACATCCTCACTAACCCTCTTTATTGTTCATCTTTTTTTATGATAGCCATTCTAGTGAGTGTGAATGGTCACACTGTGTTTTTGATTTGCACCCCTAAGGAGGAGTAATGTTGAGCATCTTTTCATGCTTTTGTTAACATTTCAATGTCTTCTTTTAAGAAATATTTATTCAAATATTTGTTCACTTTTAAATTGAGTTAATACCTTTTTATTGATGAGTTGTAAGAATTCTTTATATTTACTGGTCTACAATCTTTTTTTTTTTAGATATTTGAATACCTGTCTGTCCCCAGTTCAACTTCAGAGCAAAGAACTCCCAAAAAGGCTTCCTTCCATTTGACTGTAGTGAGACATCAAAGTGATTCTTGCTGTCCACCCCCAAAAAGATTATGATGAAAAGAAAATCAAACTAGGAGCCAGAACCCTGATTAGCCTCTTATCTTATAAAAAATATTGCGAGACATTGGGAAAGCTCCATTTCAATCTCTTTGAATACTGCTCCCATGTAAAATGAGGGAGTTAGAACAGATATCTCTAAGGACCACTTCATATCTACAATTCTATGATAGTATGATGATTAGAGTCAAACTATTTAAGTGTTCCTTGATAGCTTAAAACTGGAAGTTTAACCTTCATGCTAGAAACACATCTGATGTTGAAATTAGCTGATTTATTTTGAAAGAGCTTAGCTTTGATCTAATGCATAGATTCAGAACATCATGATGTGCTTTAAACACAAGTTAAACACATAATGACAATCTGAAGAGAGAATAACTGTAACATACACATTTTTAAAAAGAGTATATATAGCAATTTTATTCTTAATTAGCCTGAGTTTCAAAAAGTCTTTGTAAAAAATAGATTGCCATTTGTTTGTTCTATTTCAAAGAGCCTCTACACAGAGCATCAATTAATAGTTGTAATAGAGTATAGGTAAAGTTTTAATTTATTACAAACATTTTTAAATATTAATTGCAACTCATTATTAAACATTGTTTTTAATGATTTAAAGCTAAATTAAAATTTTTTGGTTGACTTTAATAATAACTGGATTAAAACATGATGTGAAAGATTTTTTTAAACTTTTTTATTTTATATTGGAGTACTCTAGGAGTTGGTGATGGACAGGGAGGCCTGGCATGCTACAATTCATGGGGTTGCAAAGAGTCGGACAAGACTGAGTTACTGAACTGAACTGAACAGTTTATTAACAATGTTCTGTTAGTTCCAGGTGAGGGACAAAGTGACTCAATTTTTCTAATACATCTATCAATTCTTTTTCAAATTCTTTTCCCAATTAAGTTGTTAAGCAGAGTTCCCTGTACTATACAATTGGACCTTTTGGTTATCCATTTTAAATATAGCAGTGTGTACATGTTGACCCCAAACTTCCTAAGATTTTTTATTTAAAATTATGATGAAAATCAATATAAATACAAGGTTCACTTAACCAAAAATTGGACTCACTTGCAATGTGGATTACATTTCTGTATTTTGTGCTAGAAAGTTTCCCATTAGCTTATATTTTAATTATATTTTCCTTTGATTATATTTCTGAGGATATTGTGCCTCAATTGTCTATATGTTGTACTCAACTTTAGTCAAACTGACAAAAAGGAACATACCCAATAGCCACTTGAAAACACTGATCTAAGATTTAGAATTTAAAACAATGGTTCCTCAATCTGATTCTCTCAATAAAAGTCTAAATGAAGATTTTTTAAAAATGAGATGTGAAAAGCAATTAGTGACAAAGTTCACAAACTTTCAAATTTTGTTTTGAAAGAGATATATTGCTGGCTTTCTGAGTTTAATTTGTCCTAGTTTATGGCAGTTACAGAGGAATTTGTTGAAAGATTAATTTTATGGACTGATGTATGCTAGGCATGCAAATTCACTTAACATGTCTGACTCTTTGGAGAGCCTATGGACAGTAACTGCCATGCCCTTCTGTCCATGGGATTCTGCAGGCAAGAATACTGAAGTGGCTTACCATGCCCTCTTCCAGGGGATTTTCCAGACTCAGGAATCGAACCCACATCTCCTGCATTACCAGGTGGATTCTTTAACACTGAGCCACCAGGGAAGCCCTTATGGACTGGTGTGTACTAAGTTGCTCAGTCGTGTACAAATCTCTGTGATACCGTGGACTCTAGCCTGCCAGGCTCCTCTGTCCATAGGATTCTCCAGGCAAGAACACTGGAGTCGGTTGCCTTTCCCTTCTCCAGGCGATCTTCCCAACCCAGGGTTTGAACACAGGTCTCCTGCATTATAGAAAGATTCTTTACCATTTGAGCCACCAGAGAAGCTTATGGACTGTTCAGATCAGATCAGATCAGTCACTCAGTCGTGTCCAACTCTTTGCTACCCCATGAATCGCAGCACATCAGGCCTCCCTGCCCCTCACCAACTCCTGGAGTTCACCCAGACTCACGTCCATCGAGTCAGTGATGCCATCCAGCCATCTCATCCTCTGTTGTCCCCTTCTCCTCTTGCCCCCAATCCCTCCCAGCATCAGAGTCTTCTCCAATGAGACAACTTTTCGCATAAGGTGGCCAAAGTACTGGAGTTTTAGCTTTACCATCATTCCTTCCAAAGAAATCCCAGGGCTGATCTCCTTCAGAATGGACTGGTTGGATCTCCTTGCAGTCCAAGGGACTCTCAAGAGTCTTCTCCAACACCACAGTTCAAAAGCATCAATTCTTCGGCGCTCAGCCTTCTTCACAGTCCAGCTCTCACATCCATACATGACCACTGGAAAAACCATAGCCTTGACTAGGTGAACCTTTGTTGGCAAAGTAATGTCTCTGCTTTTGAATATGCTATCTAGGTTGGTCATAACTTTCTTTCCAAGGAGTAAGCATCTTTTAATTTCATGGCTGCAGTCACCATCTACAGTGATTTTGGAGCTCAGAAAAATAAAGTCTGACACTGTTTCCCCATCTATTTCCCATGAAGTGATGGGACCAGATGCCATGATCTTTGTTTTCTGAATGTTGAGCTTTAAGCCAACCTTTTCACTCTCCACTTTCACTTTCATCAAGAGACTTTTAGTTCCTCTTCACTTTCTGCCATAAGGGTGGTGTCATCTGCATATCTGAGGTTATTGATATTTCTCCTGGCAATCTTGATTCCAACTTGTGTTTCTTCCAGTCCAGCGTTTCTCATGATGTCCTTTGCATATAAGTTAAATAAACAGGGTGACAATATACAGCCTTGATGTACTCTGTTCCTGATTTGGAACCAGTCTGTTGTTCCATGTCCAGTTCTACCTGTTGCTTCCTGACCTGTATACAAATTTCTCAAGAAGCAGATCAGGTGGTCTGGTATTCCCATCTCTTTCAGAATTTTCCACAGTATATTGTGATCCACACAGTCAAAGGCTTTGGCATAGTCAATCAAGCAGAAATAGATGCTTTTCTGGAACTCTGTTGCTTTTTCCATGATCCAGTGGATGTTGGCAATTTGATCTCTGGTTCCTCTGCCTTTTCTATTTTTTTAATTTATTTTTTAATTTTATTTTATTTAACTTTACAATATTGTATTGGTTTTGCCATATATCAAAATGATTCTGCCACAAGTCCAGCTTGAACATCAGGAAGTTCACAGTTCACATATTACTGAAGTCTGGCTTGGAGAATTTTGAGCATTACTTTACTATGTAAAGTATTATTTTACTATATGGACTGTTAGGAACTCCTAACAACTCCTGGAGCTTGCTCAAGCTCATGTCCACTGAGTCAGTGATGCCATCCAACCATCTCATCCTCTGTCGTCCACTTCTCCTCCTGCCTTCTATCTTTCCCAGCATTAGGGTCTTTTCCAGTGAATCAGTTCTCCGCATCAGGTGGCCAAAGTATTGGAGCTTCAGCTTCAGCATCAGTCCTTCCAATGAATATTCAGGACTGATTTCCTTTAGAATGGACTATTTTGGGGTAGAGACAAACGGGCTGCTGGCTGCCAACCCTCAGCTATTGAAGTCAACAATGCACCCTGAGGGGATCCAGGATAGAGAAAAGCAGAATGCTGGTCTTATAAAGTTAAGGTGTATAGTGAAGGAATGAATCCAGTGACCCCAGACTCTAGCAACTTCCCATACATAGAAAAGTGCAAAATGCATTAACTTGAGGTATCTGGTTTTCTTTAATTAACAGTTTTCTTTTGAAGCTTTGACTACCTGGTCTTTCTTACAAAAACTCTTATATATCCTGGCTCTGCCCTTGCCTCTTCAGAGCAGTGTCTCAGAGCTATCCTCAGTTTCACCTGCCAAATAAAGCATAATTCTCAACTTTTAGGTTGTGCATGTTTTCCAATTGACATCTTCAAAAACAGCCTGTAAATCTTCAAAGACTGCGGCAGAACACCACCAGAGTCAGATCTTTGTCAATAAAGAAGGTTGTAAATGATAAGATAAAAGGTTTTCTCTCTTTTTTTGCCTGACCTTTGATGAGTGTATAATCTAGGATCTTAGTTTTGTCCTCAAACCATATCAATGGTTCTAATCAAAATTCACTTGGGGTGATTATTTTAAAATAAACTCTAGAATGATGTGAATTTTAAACTTCATGGCATAATGTGATAATAGGTGAATTATTATTATCATTCAGGAAAATGTACATCTTTGTATTTTTGTCTCATTAAACACTATTAGCTTTTGTGTTCTCCAGCCAGAAGTTTCACTGGAATGGTGACAGAGAAGGAAAGATGCCCAGATTAAAATATGTTATGATATATCACACAATAGTGATAGCCAAAACCACAAAGCCAGTCAGTGACAGACGGAACTATTTTGTTAACACTGTTCCAGATTCTGGATTATAAACTTACAGCAAATTGAAAAAAAGTCATAAAAATTTAAAGAGCTGTAAATACATGATATGTGTGGCAAATAAGATAAATGATTTAAAATCTAAAATGTATTGATTTAAATTATGATGGAAATTAGTATATAATTTAGTATATAATACACGATCAAAAAGTATATAAGAGAGAATTCTGGACATGACAGATTTCTTGTGATAATTATTATTTTTTTAAACAATTGATCCCATTCATTCAAAATCATTTGCACAATTGACAAGGACAAATGATCTATTTATAACTTTGCTTAAAATTATTTTCTTAATCCACAGATTAAAAACATAAGCTCACCTCTATTATACAATGCCTTAACATTACATAAGGCTGAAAAATACTTATACAGCCTGGTATTTGAATAAACAAGTGGAATTTGCTTTCAATTTCATAAGAAGAATAACATTATTACACATTAATCACCTTGTTGTGGTAATCAAAGCCCAAATATTTAACATCTTGTTTTCAAAAGGGCACAGTAGAATTTTCAGAAATTTGAATCCAGAAAACATCCTTGTAGCTTTTAAATTGCATTGACTTAGTTTAAATAACTATTGGATGATTTTAATAGAAATAGTTCACTTCTACCATATTTTTGTTCTCTCCCTTTTTTCTCTTTTATCTATTTCATCTTGTACCTATGGTAGTTTGGGTCTTACAATTCTCAATTTCTGTTGTCTTGCATGATAAATAATGGATTCTAAAGTAGACCTAAAAAAACAGACAGAATTTTAAAGTACGGAGGCAAAGGGTTTGATGATATAAAGATGTTAACATATTTGAACTTAGTACTGCCTATGATCCCTCTTCAGGAAGCAAGAATGAGGCACCTAAAGGTCAGGATGTTGAAAGTAATTCAGGAAGTGTAAAAAAAGAAAAAAGAATAGGTAAAGACAAGAAAAGAAATACTTGACAACTTATAGTAAGAAGATAAAATAATAAGAATTATTCTATGTTGTGTCATCTATCACAGATGCCAAAGCAATAGGAACAATGAAAGGCTATTGTTAACATATGGTAATGTGTAGACTGATGCTAATTAGACAAGTTTTACTGCATGCAGAGTCTGGCTTTTGCCGTTCTTGGTAGTCATAAACATAAGGAGTTACTGATTTAATGACAGGCAGAATTTCCTGCTGAGCCAGGGAAAAAGATAATGGTTTAGAGATTAAAGTTTAAAGTGTTAACTAGGAGATATATTCAAAACAACTAACAGGGATCAATTTTTCTAGAGGAAGAACATATTTGTATGTTTAAAGATAGAATAGAAAGCAGTGACACTATTTATAACTTAATTTGGTTATTTACTAAACAACAGAAACTTTTAAACTTTTCCTTTTTTTGGCTGAGAAAAGCACTCCCACAAGAAAGGATTAAAAAGGATACCATCAGGATATCCTACTGAGCTGTTACTGAAAATCAATTCAGGAAGACGGAGGAGGCAGTGTGTGTGTGTGTGTGTGTGTGTGTGTACCTATGTTTAAAAGAGGGTGACAAAAATATTTTATGAAAATAGAGAAAATCTCAGTCTTGTCACTGTTTTTCAAAAGACAAATTGTTCATATCACCATTAGCCACAGTTCTACTAAATTTCACCACAGGATATCAACCCTGGCATTCTTGACTTGTTCCTTTGAGACAACATAAGAAGGAGGCTTTATAACAGGATTGTAAAACATGAGGTCCTTAGGTATTTTAAGTTACTATACATATATATTTTGAGTATAATTTTTTCAGCTGAAAAATATATTTGTTTTTCCCTGTATTACGAATATTTATCCCCTGCTCAGAAAAACAGATCTGATAAAATAAGAAATAAGAAAAGTATTGTGAAATTACCTAATATACACATAGTGATAGCTGCTATCTGTGAATTGTTAGAACTGAAACATTTCTCCTGGAGGTGACATTGAGAAGGTTCATGTGGGCACCCACAAAACAGGCTACAACTGGTTTGTCTTTATACAGTTAATTATACCCTACCAGAAATGAAGTTTTATTTTATATCTTAAATAAAACTCTATAAATTATCCCAGAATACTGAGTCTAAGAAAAATTAATTAATTTATTTAAGGTCACAAGGTTAATTAGTATGAGAGATGAAACCAAGTTTCTAGATCTTCTGGTTCATTCCTCTTTGGTCTCCATTACATTATCCGTGGAACACTGAATTTACAAAGGAAACGAGCAAAAATCAAAAGTGCAGTCAGGCAGAAGAAACAAAAATTGTAATCTTGACTTGTTCGTTTTCTGGAAGAATAGAAAATGATAACTTTCTATATTACCTCTAACTTCACCTTGAGTTGTACAACCCTCCATTTTCCCCCTCTTGACATTAGCACTGTTCTACACTTGATTAGTCATTAATACTAGATCCCCAGTAGCTGGAAATAGCACCTGATGCAGAGCAGATACCAGTAAATATTTACAAAATAAATAAATCATATTTTGTATCTCCAAAACCAATGTTTTTAATCTACCAAATGAATTAAGTCAAGCCTTGAAACTGAACCACCCATATTGACAAATTGTCTGTTAGCTAAACATGATTTGAACCACTTTACTGTTGCTTTATAACTGTCACTCTATGGAAATCTATTCATGGGATACATTAGAGTGTCAAACATCCTGGACTAACAGTAAATACGAAAGTGAAAAATGTCAGATGTCTTCTGGCTGCAGTACAATTAAATACTTGTCTTAAACATGGAACATATTTTGTCTGACACAGGAAAACACTTGCCTGCCCATTCTCTCACACTAAACAAAAGTTAACTAAATGTTAAAGAGCCAAAAATAAACGGGTGATATGCCATTTATTCCTTTTAATCTGTTGTTATATCATTCCGTTGCATAGCTATTCACTATTTTACTATCTCCTTTGGTATATAAGTTGTGCTTTAAAAATACCCTTGGGCATATCTTATTTTCTTATGTAGCTTGATAGATTCTGTTACAATTATGCTTGTTATTTCAAGTAGAATGCATATGTTATTGATGAAAATACAATTGACCCTCTTTGAAAAGGATGTATCACAGCAGTTAAAGTTTACGATAGAATGTGTGATGAGTTGGTCTTGATTCAGTCACTACTGAATAGAGATATAAATTTGCAATAGGACCACTGCATGGGACTCAGACATGTTCCACAGGATGTCTGGCCATGGGGTGAATGGAAGGACGAAGTGTGTGTTCTCTCTTTCACTGGGGAAATGTTTCTCCCACCAAGGCCCTTAATACTCACAGACCGCTTTTCCCTCTAGATTGGTGTCCATTAATCTTACCACCTCCTGCCCAGCTGAGTCAGCACTTCAGATTCAGCACTTTGTCTCCACAACGAGCAAATGGCTCTTTAGTTGTCAGGGCTTGCCCACGAGAAATAACCAGCACAGTGGGAAAGCCTTGAATATTTACAGTTCAAAAAGACATTAATAATTTTGGTCAAAATAAATCAACTTCTTTGGCTATTTGGTATCAGTATAGATAATCTTAATGCTGAGAATGGTGTGACTATTTCTCCAGAAAAAATTAAAATTTTATTTCCTCAAAAAAGAAACACAAATAAGTAAAGGTGTCCACTCATTCCCCCTTGTGAAATAAACTCATTCAAAATACATAAGCACCGCTGAGCTGCATGTATGTTTAATTCATTCACTCTTTGCATATTTGGGGATACATTTTATTTTCTATTAATAACTTATTTTCTCATCTTCACGGAGGGGGACATCTCAACAGTCTTTAGCACAGTCACTGACTTCACGCAGAATTAAAAGATCATGATAAATCACCTACTACATCTTGCTAAAGAAACATAAACAGTTTCTGAAAAGCTACAGATTTCTGCTGCTGCTGCTGTGTCGCTTCAGTCGGGTCCGACTCTGTGCGACCCCACAGACGGAAGCCCACCAGGCTCCCCCGTCCCTGGGATTCTCCAGGCAAGAACACTGGAGTGGGTTGCCATTTCCCTCTCCAATGCATGAAAGTGAAAAAAGTGAAAGTGAAGTCGCTCAGTCGTGTCCGACTCCCAGCGACCGCATGGACTGGAGCTTACCAGGATCCTCCGTCCATGGGATTTTCCAGGCAAAAGTACTGGGGTGGGGTGCCATTGCCCTCCCCGTACAGATTTCTAGATAAGCTAATTTCCAGATATTTCACATATATTTGCACATATCTGAAAACAACCAAATTTTCTAAGTGCATACTTTCCCCAGATTGCCAGATTCATTGATCCTGGGCTTAAGGCTAGATCCTTTAAAATCTGTACTACAGTTTAGGTTACAACTGCTTGATATTTATTTGATAAACAACTGTTCAATATTAAGCATACATAACCTTAAGAGTACATTGAATTACAGAGCAGGATAAAGCATCTTTAGATGGATGGCATTTTCTCAGTGCTTCTTGTGTATTCCCCCCTTAAAAATTTGTTAGAGATTTCATTCTATAGTCCTTGACTGGATGCTTCTTAGATTAATAAACTTTAAAACCCTTGAGAGCAGATAACATACCTTGTATATATGTTTATAAATATAGTGGTATCTGGCCCAAAGAAAATGTAACTAAGTTTCTTGAATTTAATGATGGATAAATAGTGCTGCGTGGCTACAGGGTTTTGAATGCATGTGCACTGACTTGAAACTAGAATTTTGTAAGGTATTCATGTGAACCTTATTTTCAGGGGACCCATATACAGATCTTCTTGTTTAGTGGCTTCAGAATCTGAATTGGTACCAGGCATCGGATCCTGACACAGGTGTTTCCTGGAGTATTTGGAAAATACTGGCTTTTAACACTTACAGCATGTTGTCTTCCTTGATCCCATCAGTGTATTCTATTATGAAGAGAAGGTATAGAACAATGCCCTTCTACACTCTGTATGGCTTCCACGGTGTGGCACTTGCGCCCATGCATTCGCATGGAATAAGGCAGGAAGTCTCTGAGCAGGACGCACAGCTGATTGACAACTAGTAATAGTGAACGGTTGGCACTAATTATTGTGCCTCATTTGCATAATGGATTTTGAAAGATGGAAGCTAAAGTGCCTGTGGCATTTTCTGCCAACCAATTACCTGTCTGACAGGAGGGTGTCACTGCTCATCAGTGCTGGAAGAGTGTAAGTTGGTACTCGTGCAATCAATGGGAAGTGAAATATTCCGTGAGAGAGTTACCTTCGTGGGAGTAATTACTGTAGGTGTCAACAAAGCTGGGAAAAGAAGGCGGTCTTTTTGCTGATCTATGAGTAAAGATGGTGAATGATGAAAGTGTTGGTTTTGATGATCATCTAAATCTCATGTCCCAACTCTCTGTTTACTTGTTTATCACTGATTATAAGGGCCAAACAAAGGCTAAGAAATCAGATAGTGCTTAGGCAACTCAAAACAAAATCCCTATTCCTTATTCCATGAATTCCTAAGTCATTCTTTTATGAAACTACTGTTGTGAAATATAATGTTCCTGGGTAGATTTCAAGAGCCAAAAAAAAGAGGATTGAGGACAGGAGGAATCATTAGGAAAGAGTTGGACAAGAACTTAACAGAAAAAATAAAGAAATTGGAGTCCACATTTTCTGGAGCACCTGGGATTTCAGTTTATGCCTCCCCAGAGATTTGCCAACTTCCTTCACAAATTTGACCGTGCTCTCAGTCCTTCCTTTCTGCTCTCCTGGCTTCAGATTCTCATGATGACTACATGCCTCCCTCACAGAAAAACAAGAACAACCCCCATTTCTATAAACTTTTCCTCTTTGTCATTGCCATAAAATTGCAGTTTGGAGCCCCCTCTTGGAGTGGAACATATTTGAACACTTGAAGTGGTAAGTAGAGGCCTTTTCATCTGGTTTATATAGCTCAGAGTTCACCACCATCATCAACACTGATCAGAGTTTTGTAGTTCTGTTCTGTGTTAACCCTCTCAGACCCCAATGGCCTCTGGGAGACCTGACCCCTACTTTGAGACACAATGAACTGGAAATAATAACTCCCATATGGGAGAAGAATACTTCAGCCCCAAGAGCTTATCAAGCTTTGTTTTTTCTATGACTGCTAAGAAAAGGAGTGTGTATTGGAAGCAATTCTCTCAGCTTATAGCTATTTTGATAGGGGGTCTATATTTAATAAAAGTTAAATCCATTGAAACTGAGTCAAAGGCACTTTTCATGCCCAACAATTTCACCTACTTTAGAAACCCGTCTCTTCCCACTCTCCCCAGGTCTACTCAAAGCGAGAAATGGGCAACCTTGCTTTGTTTAATAGGCAAATGGCCCTTCCCCCAGATAATATGAATAAGTATTTTCAATCTGAACTTGTTCATCACTCTTATATGTCTCTCTTCAGCACAAAAAAGAAAGCTCTTTCGGTAATTGCAAGACTTAATTAGCCAGTGTTCACACAAAGGCTTCTTTTGTTCACCTATCAACAGGCTGCTTTCATTGATGGTTCTCTGACTCTCTGAAGACTATTCTTTTACCAAGTTTTACACAGACTTCTATTTTCAGCTTCAGAGGCCTATGATATAAGTGCTCTGCATTCCAGCCCCCAATGTCTTTTTCTCTGCCTCATCCTGTTTATAGATCACTCCTTCCATGGCTGATTGCAATTTGATCACCTTCCCAGTCTGCCAATTCCTTGCTTTTAGTGGTACAGAAACAAAATTTCAAAACAGCTGTGATGCTGTGGCAAGAAAGGTCCACTAAAAAGCTGATTTCCTTCCAGTTCCATTGTCCCTTCTTTGAGTCAGCGTTATTGCATAGTAAAGAAAGAGCACAAATGTGAACCTCTGAAAAATACCAGAAAATATGTACTGGTGACTACATTATCCAAATTTAAACTATATTTCTTTTATAAATGAAAGGGGTGAAATTACATCCTATATCAGTCCATTGAATTTTTTTTTAAAGTGTGGATCCTTTATTAGCTAATCCTTTACTGCTAATGTTTAGCAATCACATTTTGAATATTACCAGATATTATTGTCTTTGAAATTACCTTTTTTCTCTCCTCTGCTTATGTAAATCCTACTGCAACATTTCATGACAATTTTTATGTTGATATTTAAAAGGTTTCTCTCCTAGAGATTACTGTTTTCTTTCCAGGGTAATAAGCTTAAAATTTATTTATCTTTGGAGTCTGACATCCATAGACTCAAATCTATAGTAATTTTGCTGCTGCTGCTGCTGCTGCTGCTAAGTCACTTCAGTCGTGTCCGACTCTGTGCGACCCCATAGACGGAAGCCCACCAGGCTCAGCCATCCCTGGGATTCTCCAGGCAAGAACACTGGAGCAGGTTGCCATTTCCTTCTCCAATGCATGAAAGTGAGAAGTGACAGTGAAGTTGCTCAGTCGCGACCCCATGGACTGCAGCCTACCAGGCTCCTCCATCCATGGAATTTTCTAGGCAAGAGTACTGCAGTGGGGTGCCATTGCCTTCTCCGAGTAATTTTGCTACTAACGTTAAAAAAATTCCTGGAACCTCAGTTGTTAGTGAAGAGGAAGTTCTCACTACATAGGATATAGTAATCCTTCCAGAAAAAAGTTCTAATTATCATGATTATTCCTATCCTGTGACATGTGCTGCTTGTAATTTTCATTCTTAAATCTGAATATCTATTATATTCAAAAGTATAGATTCCTGTATAAAATAAAAAGCTTTTGAAGTCCTTGTGTTTCCCTGGTGGCTCAGCTGATAAAGAATCCACCTGCAATGCGGGAGACCTGGGTTTGATCCCTGGGTTGGGAAGATCCCCTGGAGACGGGAATAGCTACCCACTCCAGTATTCTGGCCTGGAGAATTCCCTGAACTGTATAGTCTATGGGTCGCAAAGTCGGACATGACTGAGTGACTTTCACTTTCACTTTGAAATCCTTAATTGCATCTATAACGCTTTCTGTTAAGTCTATTAACCATAAATATGAGTTTATGTTGCCAAAACATTTTAATTTAAAGATAATACAAAGCTCAGAGAAATATGCTCTAAAATCATAAAATTTTTATTACAATAAATATGCACTCAGTAATCTTGAGTTATCATCAAACACTATTAGAGTCAATCAGGATATTTTTCACCTGCTTCAGAAGAGAACTCTTCTGAAATTTGCTAATGGAATATCAGTTCTGACACTTTCATGAGTGTTAGGTTGCAAAAGGTTTCATTTGGAATTGAATAATATTAAAGTGGTTTATGTATATATGTTTGAATTTGTGCTTTTCTGCTATAATTCTCAGATTTTGATATGTTGGACCATTGTTCTTCACAAGATGGTAAAACATATTAACTCTCTTCAATTAACTGGACAGGGAAACATCTTTCCAGAAACCTTTTTGAAAGGTTTCTTATGAAATTAATGTTATATGGTACTCATTATTCTAATTCACCATTGCTTTTTTCTGAGACTTTCAAGTCTGTACATGACTTTAACCATTCAGCAGCACTTTAATAAAATATCAGAAACAAAACTGATTTTATTTTTTTTAACTCCTCTAATGAAAGAAACTTTTTATAATTCTCAGAAGGTGTTTAATTTCACTACACTGCCTCATCACTCTTTGTGTGCTGTATGTCCCCCTACATTTTTTTTTTTTTTGCAACCACAACTGCAAGAACATACTCTACATCTTTTGTTTATCATAAATTTTCAAGTGTGACCACTTTTTGAAAGAAGCATCATCCTTTTTTCAGTTCAGAGGGAAATCATTTCCTTGATTTGAAGATCTTTCTGCAGACACAGATTTGTTTACTGATGGATTTATTTGTACATCCAGCTAGCTCATTTTATAGCCACATATCTATGTTTAATTTCTCCTTTTACAGTCTACCCGATGCTATCAACAGTACTCTATAAAGTTACTTGGAGTACGTACTCTTCCAGCTTATTCCAGAATGTACTTATTAAAATAATATTTAAATAAAACATGTAGGGTTAAGTATTACTTTCTATCATCATGAAAGTGATAGTCTCAGGAAGAAATAAATCACCCACAGCTCATAGTAAACAAGTTGATAACAGTGTACTGTATTTAGTTCCAGACATTTTTTTATCAAGGTTAAATCTAGTTTTTAAGCAAACCCATTTGTGATGACTTGCTCTGCATATAAAGTGTTACACTTTCAATTGTATTGATATTTTCTCTCCAGTATTTTTCTTAATAAACATTTTGAATATCATCCACTGGGGAGGAAAACATGCCTTGTGGAATGGAGAGAGGACACACCAATACCCAGACCTCAGAAGACCCTCTGTACAATTCAATAGTTAAGCCAGACATCCTTTCAAATGCAATAAACAATATAAGAAGCTTATGGTACATGTAAGAGGAATAATAAGGTGATGCACTGAACATGGGGTGGTCAGGGAAAGATCATGCCATGTTAAACCATTTAAAAGGTAGAGTTTAAACATTTCTGAAAAATTATAGTGATGGAAGAACAAGCAATGAGTTTGATTACACATTACACATGAATGACTTTAGGACATTTTACGAGGGAAGATTGGAAGTCTACTTTCCTATTTTTCTAAATCTGTTTAAACAGTCATTTGTTTGAAAAGTGAATGGTAAATAAGGTTGTATGAATGCTTAATTGTTTGAATTGAATTTGAGCTCTTTTTGGTATGTACTCTGCCATTAGTGAGATACAGTACTACAATTAAGTTAAAAGCCTATTTTTCTTTCTCTCTTGAAATTGTTCGCAAACTTTTTTTTTATTTAATCTGAGAGTTTTATCACTCTGTTTCACATATAAACAAGATGAAAGAGAGCCTTCCTTTCAGTTGTCATAGTCTGCTGTTACAGACTGGGTTGATTTGACATGGTGAAAATACATCCTTATTGTATTAAAATTCACTTTAAATAAGACAAACATATCTGCATTTTAAATTCACTAAGTAATTTAGAGAAAATATTGGACATGAATGCTATTTGGAAAATGAAAATATTCAGTAAGACCAGAATATCCTTTGATTATATTTGATTGGGGTTAACAAAAGGGGAGGCGGGAAAAAAAAGAAAACTTGATCTTGAGAAGAGAAATGTTGCAAGGGCACATTTATATTGAGCTGATGCTATCATCTGTCTCTTAATTCTGTTTCAGGAAAATCAGCAAGGTTATTATTTAAACCTGCTTATGTTGAAAGGCAAGTCATTAAATTTGAAGCACAGTTTATTGTGGATTTTGACATCCTTGATTTTCAGCTCCTTTTCCCGCTTTGTTCATATTCCTTAAAAATGTATTCCATCTATTCATAACTGCAAGCAGATTCTGATTTAGTCTTATTTCTTCAAACTCAATTATATTACACTCTTATTACACTCTTTTTCAGTGCATCATTTACTTCTCACAGCTACTTGGAGTCAGGTGGGGTGTCAGTATTTAAAAATCTCCATTTTTACCCTGCTCTCAGAATAAATGTGAAAATTTTGTAATGACTTATAGCACTCCTTCCACTAGGGAGGTTTTAACCTAAATCAATCCTTTTCAAGAATAGGGGATAAAGATCAGTTTTTGATTGCAGAACCTTCTCAATATCCTTAAAACCACTGTATACACAGAGTTACTTACCTTCCATAAGGACAATCCAGCAAGAGATTCAGAATTAATTTAGCTTTTTATTGAACAAATGTAAATATTATATCACATAACTCATGACTAAACACTCAGTTCAGTTCAGTTGCTCAGTCATATCCAACTCTTTGTGATCTCATGGACTGCAGCATGCCAGGCCTCCCTGTCCATCACCAATTCCCAGAGTTTACTCAAACCCATGTCCATTGAGTCGGTGATGCCATCCAATCATCTCATCCTCTGTCATCCCCTTCTCCTCCCACCTTCAATCTTTCCCAGCATCAGGGTCTTTTCAAATGAGTCAGCTCTTCGCATGAGGTGGCCAAAGTACTGGAGTTTCAGCTTTAGCATCATTCCTTCCAAAGAAATCCCAGGGCTGATCTCCTTTAGGATGGACTGGTTGGATCTCCTTGCAGTCCAAGGGACTCTCAAGAGTCTTCTCCAACACCACAGTTCAAAAGCATCAATTCTTCAGCACTCAGCTTTCTTTATAGTCCAACTCTCACATCCATACATGACTACTGGAAAAACCATAGCCTTGACTAGACGGACCTTTGTTGGCAAAGTAATGTCTGTGCTTTTTAAAATGCTGTCTAGGTTGGTCATAACTTTCCTTCCAAGGAGTAAGCGTTAAACACTAGTACATATTAAACACTAGTGCCGAACTAAAGCAAAGTGTGGACCAAAAACTTTATTCTATACTTAAATATGAATATACTCATTAAGGTGACAAACAAATGTTAACTATAAGTATCCATGAGAAATAAAATATTTTATTGAAAGTCTCTATAAAATAACTTTAAGATGCATTCCTAAGTAATAACCAATATCAATAAGGCCATATTTCCTTAGACATAGAAACTATTCCAACAGTGTCCTAAATTTCTAAACATCATTATTTGCTTGGAAAACAGAAAGAGACTCACAGGAACAAAGACACAACTCTGACTATATTTTGAGGCAAGGCGGGGAAAAAAGACTAAAATGTTGCCGAATATCTAAATGTACTGGTGAAATATCCAGTAAGATACAATGGTGACTGCCTTATAACTGCAAAATATTCTATGCACATATTTAAAAATTTTTAATATTTTTCATACTTATTCCCTGTAAAAATCTTCATTTACATTAAATATTAAAAACAATATTCTTCTTATTTTCTATAAACTAATGCAGGGTCATTATGGCGTTATGACATCAAATTAATGCAGAGTCATGCAGGACATTAAGAAGATGTGAGAAAGGCAGTATCAAGTTGAATGAGATTTAGTTTTCATGACACAAATTTAACATACTTTTTTTAACTTGGAAAAGAATTAAAAGTGGCCTTATACAAAACTTTCCTGATATCTGTACAAAGCTGCACACAATTGGCTATTGATTCTCACAATAGTCTTTCTATGAAACTTGTGTGGTCCCTCTTAGGAAGTCAAACACAGAGATAATGACAGTAGCACTTACTATAAAAGTCACATTTTTGATCCTTCTATTTGCTTCCTCCAATTTGTAGTTTAAGTTTCCCTTTATTAATAAAAACAGGCTGATACAAAAAATCACATCTTAGACAGTACTATCTCAGCTCCTCCAATTTTCCACGGAACCACTAGTCACCACACACATTGCTGTCAAATTGTTCTGCTTCTTGTCAGCTGCACACTGGGCAGGACAGGAGGCTGGTCATACGCTAATTAGGAGGACAGACTTTGTAAAATCCGTTCTGAGAAATATAGGTGCCAAGTAATAGCTCGTGTAATAAAGTTATTTAAGAAGAAAGGGCAAGGTTTGAAGAATGGCAGAATAGTATTTTTAATGTCTTTGGACCAGGTTGTTGAGAGAAATTTGCTTTCAGGATGACTCCAAGGTTAAAGTGAATTTCTTCCCTGAAGCCGAGAAGGGCTAAAATATGGGTCCATTTAGAAATGATGTCTTTAGAAAAAAATCCACATCTATAAAATTCCTCATGTGGATTTGGCTAAATAGCTCTGTTTTTCTGGAATAATTATAGGCCAATAAAGGTACTAAATTCATAGAAAAGACATTAATCTAGTTTGACAGAAATAATAAACAGTGTAAACTTGCAGTACATTGAAAGTCCCCATAGCAAATTGATCTTTTAATATTGTTTGTTATGTATGAAAAGTGAAATAGTGAAATAAGTAGAAATTTTGCCTTATTTGAATAAATTGGTTTGTGCTAAGTATTGCTTAACATAAAGTTAAGACATTATGCAAAAAGATTCTTTTAAAATATCTTGTTTATGACTATAGAATAGTATGAAAATGAAAAGGACTAAAAGACCATACAAATGATAAAAAGAATATAAATGTATTGATTTCGTGTTTATATCACAAGTATATATGAATATATACAAGATAAAAAGGGAGAGTATTTGTAAACAGCTTTAAAGCAGTTATCTCTTGATAATAAAATTGGTAACTTTTAGTTTACCTCTATTCTATATGATTCTACTGAGAATGATTTTTTTATTAAAAATTACAATACAATTTGAAAAATCTTTTACTTTTGAAATTTTGGAAAATAGGTGAAACACTGAGTAAAATGAAGTGATTACTAAAGAATTTATAATTTAAATAATATCCACAGTAAGAAAAAAAGAGGCTCATGGGTTCATATTTTAGCACTGGTTTAAATATATTTAAAATTAAATAAAATCATGACAGCAAATACAAAAGCACTCCTTCCTTTCCTGGTAATATATTAGGAGTACTAAGAGGATTTAAAGTATCAAGGAATTTGTAATGTTTAGAAGCATATTTAACAGCTAAGATGCTTATGTCAAAACAAGCTTTAGCAAAATACCTAAATTTTCAAAGATATTTGTCACAATGAGCTACTCACACAACATTTGATGACAACTTTTAGAAATAATTTAACTGATTACTTTTACTAAAAAGACAAATTATTCTTCACACAGTTGTGCTTGTATTAATCATAGATTAAAAAACTGAGGCAGTAAAATAATTTAGTGAGGTTCAGTTCAGTTGTTCAGTCACTCAGTCATGTCTGACTCTTTGCAGCCCTATGGATCGCAGCACACCAGGCTTCCCTGTCCATCACCAACTCCTGGAGCTGTTCAAACTCATGTGCATTGAGTCGGTGATGCCTTCCAACCATCGCATCCTCTGTCGTTCCCTTCTCCTGCCTTCAAACTTTCCCAGCATCAGGATCTTTTCCAGTGAGTCAGTTCTTTATATCAGGTGGCCAAAGTATTGGAGCTTCAGCTTCAGCATCAGTCCTTTCAATGAATATTCAGAATATTTAGTGAGGTAGGTATATATATTATTGTTATTCAACTTGGCACTCAGGAAATTATGAATGAATGAAAAATTAAACTACATTGCTCTAAACTATCTAAGAATGAAAAACCATGATAAAGTAAACTATCAAGAATATCAATTCCATTCTTGACAGTGTATTTTAAAAAGAGTTACAATAGTGGTTTTTTAAAAAAAAAAAAAAACTGTAATTGAAAAAATAGTTTTATGCATACACAAAAATTATGGGACATAGACTTCTGGGCATGATTTTAATTTTAAATTAATTTTCAATATATAAACAAAAATACTCAATTTAAAGCAAAAGAAAAATAGAGAAATATGGGGGAAATCTCATGATCACACCACACAAACTCTATTCATTTTTAGAAGTTTTTAATGCAAATGCAAATTTTAAAGATAAAATGTAAAGTTACAGAGATTGATAAGTGTTTCCTTATTATTGCTTTTTAGGTTGTAGTGACACACTCACAAGTGAAAAATTACAAAAGTAAATCTTACACTAGCTTAACCAAAAAGGAGACAAACTGAAATGAATAATTTGGCTGAAGGTGCTGGAAACTGATTCTAGGGATTCATCAAATCTCTGTCTCCCTCTCTCTATCTTTTGGCTGCACATTCTCTATGCATGTTGGTCTATCTTCCCATCTAAGCCACCCCAATGGAAAGAGGACTTCTCCATCCAAAGGCCATACAAGAGATCAGGAAAGAACTTATTGCTCCAATAAGCCATGCCTCCCGGTGTTTGCTTATCTATTTCTTTAATCTTGGGGCAGTGTTGTGCCCCTATGTGCTCCACTCTCTGACAGATTTCTCAAAGAGTTGTTGATATTTGAGTCAGTTTAGGGCTTCCCAGTCAATCCTAAAAGAAATCAACCCTGAATATTCATTGGAAGGACTGGTGCTGAAGCTGAAGCTCCAATAAATTTGGCTACCTGATATGAAGAGCCGACTCATTGAAAAAGACCTTGATGCTGGGAAAGGTTGAGAGCAAGAGGAGAAGGGGGTGACAGAGGATAAGATGGTTGGATGGCATTACTGACTCAATAGATATGAGTTTGAGCAAACTCCAAGAGATAGTGAAGGACAGAGAAGTCTGGCTGCACAACAACATTAAGGGCTTCACAGGTGACTTAGCGGTAAAGAAGCCGCCTAGCAATTCAGGAGACACAGGAGACTTGAGTTCCATTCCTGGATCAGGACAATCCCTTGGAGGAGGAAATGACAAGCTACTCCAGTATTCTTGCTTGGAAAATTCCATGGACAGAGGTGCCTGGTGGGCTACAGTCCATGGGTTGCAAACAATCAGACACAATTGAGAACCCACATCTTTTTATTACTTGTTTGGATGGAGTGGTGACTTCCAAACTCCTTTCATTGACCTAGAAACCAGAAGTCAGTGAGAAGATCTCTAAATGAAATATTAGTTTACAAATAGTTACAGCATCATTCAGGTTATTTATTTATAAGTGAAATTTTGGATGCCCAAGAAATGGGCATCCAAAATCCTTTCATGACTGCAGTTATGAAATTAAAAGACACTTCCTCCTCGGGAGAAAAGCTATAACAAACATAGACATCAGAGACATATTGAAAAGCAGAGACATCACTTTGCTGACAAAGGTCTGAATAGTCAAATCTATGGCTTTTCCAACAGTCATGTATGGATGTGAGAGTTGGACCACAAAGAAGGCTCAGAGTCAAAGAATTTATGCTTTCAAATTGTAGCACTGGAGAAGACTCTTGAGAGTCCCTTGGACAGCAAGGAGATCAAACCAGTCAATCCTAAAGGAAGTAAATCCTGAATATTCATTGGAAGGACTGATATTAAAGCTGAAGCTCCAGTGCTTTGGCCGCCTGTGTGAAGAGCCAACTCATTGGAAAAGACCCTCAAGCTGGGAAATATTGAGGGCATGAGGAGAGGAGATGATAGAAGATGAGGTTGTTGGAAGGCATCACTGACTCAATGGACAAGTTTTTGAGAAAACTCCAGGAGATAGGAAAGGACAGGGAAGCCTGGGATACTGCAGTCCATGGGGTTGCAAATAGTCGGACATGACTTAGTGACTGAACAACAGCAACAACAAAGAAACTGACTTTCAAATGACATTGAGAAGTTGCTCAAAACTTAATATCAAATATAGTGCTGAAACTAATCACCACTATTATATTTGTTTAGTTGTAAGTTAAATAATCGAGTTTTTAAAAAGGTGTTTTTTTTATTTTTTCATATACAATGTTTATATACTAATGTGACCTATATTCACAGATGTTTTATATAAATTGCTCGCTCTGTTGATTATTATTGAAGTCACTCTTGTTTAAAACTCTTAAGATGCCTATCCAGGTAAGCCCGTCTATAGGTGAACATCTTGAGATTTTGACTTTATTGCATTGCCTTAAATTTATCTACATTAAAATTTGTCGCATTTAATTTAATCTGTTACTTCATCCTGTCAAGGCCTTTTTGGATACTAATTCTGTCATCCAGAACACTATCTATTCCTTTCAGATTCATGTCATCTTCTATTTGGATAATCATATTTTCATACAAGTCAGTGATAAATGGTGGTAAGTGTTAACACAGAACAGAATTGAGAAGAAAGCCTTATGCTCTGCCACTGCAAATGTCTAAGCTGACATTTTTCTATAAACATATTTGAATATGGCAATTTAATTTATTGCAAATCTGCCTAACTCTTGCTTCAACCTAAACCTACAAGACATCATATTTTCTACATACAGTATAGAGATGATCTAGTTTAATGTCATTATGAAATTCAGATATGTCTCATCTATTTCAGAATCATTTAATAATTTTTTTCCTGAAATTATGCTTGTGATGCATTTGTATTTGAAGAAAGTGACTGTAATAAATTGATTGCAAAAATAACCGAATTCACCATTCCTACCTCTCTGATTACATTTTGTATCATAACTTTGTGTGCGTGTTTGTTCAGTCACTAAGCTGTGTTGGACTCTGTGACCCTTTGTCAACCAGGCTCCAATGTCCATGGAATTTTCTAGGCAAAAATACTGTTTGCCACTTCCTTATCCAGGAATCTTCCCAGCCCATGTTTTCTGCATTGAACCCATGTCCCCTGCATTGGCAGGCATATTCTTTACCACTGAGCCACCTGGAAGCTCAAATAATACGTTCATGTACTTGCTACTTAAGTGACTTAAAGTCATCTTGCTTGCCATTTTGTCATTGTTGTTTACTTGCTAAACTGTACCTGACTCTTTTGCAACTCCATGTACTATTGCCCACCAGACTCTTTGGTCCATGGGATTTCTCAGGCAAGAATACTGGAGTCTGTTTCCATTTCCTTCTCCAGGGATCTTCCTGACCCAGGGATGAAACCTGTGTCTCCTGCACTGGCAGGCAGATTATTTACCTCTGAGCTACCAGGGAAGCCAAGACTCAGATTCCTTCACTTCTAATTCTGGACTGACTCTGTGACTTTTTGGCCAATAGAATATGGTAGAAGTGTCACTATGACACATCAACTCCTGAAGCTCAAGAAGACTTAAGCAATCAAGCTGTTACTTAGAATTCTGTCCCATGATGAGAACAAGCCCAGAATCAACAACTGGAAAATGAGAGACCAAATGGGGAACACAGAGTCTAATAGAAGCTATCTAGACTAGCTACCTGAACACAGGTAGCTAATGTTCCAAAGAACATTAGTCGAGACAGATCCATATTATAGGGATCATGATTCATGAATAATACTAAATTTTACCCAATATTATTTACAGATTTTAATGCAGATTCTAGCAAAATTTCAATAACATTTTTGTAGAAAAGGAAAAAAAATTAAATTATCAGATCAGATCAGATCAGTCGCTCAGTCGTGTCCAACTCTTTGCGACCCCATGAACTGCAGCACGCCAGGCCTCCCTATCCACCACCAGCTCCCGGAGGTCACCCAGACTCACATCCATCAAGTCAGTGATGCCATCCAGCCATCTCATCCTCTGTCGTCCCCTTCTCCTCCTGCCCCCAATCCCTCCCAGCATCAGAGTCTTCTCCAATCAGTCAACTCTTCGATGAGGTGGCCAAAGACTCTGAATAGGTAAAGTGATATTAAACAAAAAGAACAAAGCTGGAGATGCCATTCTATCCAATTACAGATTATACACAAACCGACAGTAAACAAATCAGCATGGTATTAGCATAAACGCAGACATAGACCAATGGATGGAGAAAGCAATGGCACCCCACTCCAGTACTCTTGCTTGGAAAATCCCATGGATGGAGGAGCCTGGTAGGCTGCAGTCCATGGGATCGCAGAGTCAGACAGGACTGAGCGGCTTCACTTTCACTTTTCACTTTCATGCATTGGAGAAGGAAATGGTGACCCATTCCAGTGTTCTTGCCTGGAGAATCCCAGGGACAGAGGAGCCTGGTGGGCTGCCATCTATGGGGTCACACAGAATCAGACACGACTGAAGCAACTTAGCAGCAGCAGCAGCAGACCAATGGAACAATAGCTTAGAATCAGTTCAGTTTATTCACTCAGTCATGTCTGACTCTTTGTGATCCCATGGACTGCAGGACTCCAGGCTTTCCTGTCCATCACCAACTCCTGGAGCTTACTCAGACTCCTGTCCATCAAGTTGGTAATGTCATCCAACCATCTCATCTTCTATCATCCCTTTCTCCTCCTGACTTCAATCTTTCCTAGCATCAGGGTCTTTTTCAATGAGTCAGTTCTTTGAATCAGGTGCCCAAAGAATTGGAGTTTCAGCTTCAGCATCAATCCTTCCAATGTATATTCAGGACTGATAGCCTTTAGGATTGACTGGTTTGATCTCCTTGCAGTCCAAGGGACTCTCAAGAGTTTTCTCCAGTGTCACAATTTGAAAACATCAATTCTTTGACTCTGAGCCTTCTCTGTGGTCCAACTCTCACATCCATACATGACTACTGGAGAAACCATAGCTTTGACTAGATGGAACTTTGTTGGCAAAGTAATATCTCTGCTTTTTAATATGCTGTCTAAGTTGGTCATAATTTTTCTTCCAAGGAGCAAGTATCTCTTAATTTCATGGCTGCAGTCACCATCTGCAGTGATTTTGGAGACCAGAAAAATAAAGTCTGCCACTGTTTCCATTGCTTCCCCATCTATTTTCCATAAAATGATGGGGCCAGATACCATGATCTTAGTTTTCTGAATGTTGAGCTTTAAGCCAACTTTTTCACTCTCCTCTTTCACTTTCATCAAGAGGGTCTTTAGTTCTTCGTTTTCTGCCATAAGGGTGGTGTCATCTGTATATCTGAGGTTACTGATATTTCTCCTGGCAATCTTGATTCCAGCTTGTGCTTCATCCAACACAGCGTTTCTCATGATGTACTCTGCATAGAAGTTAAATAAGCAGGGTGACAATATACAGCCTTGACATACTCTGTTCCTGATTTGGAACCAGTCTGTTGTTCCATGTCCCGTTCTAACTGTTGCTTCCTGACCTGCATACAGATTTCTCAAGAGGCAGGTCAGGTGATCTGGTATTTCCATCTTTTCAAGAATTTTCCACCCTTTGTTGTGATCCACACAGTCAAAGGCTTTGGCATAGTCAACAAAGCTGAACTAGATGTTTTTCTGGAACTCTCTTCCTTCTTCCATAATTCAACGGATGTTGGCAATTTTATCTCTGGTTCCTCTGCCTTTTATAAAACCAGCTTGGACATCTGGAAGTTCACAGTTCACATACTGTTGAAGCCTGTCTTGCAGAATTTTGAGCACTACTTTGCTAGCGTGTGAGGTGAGTGCAATTGTGTGGTAGTTTGAGCATTCTTTAGTATTGCCTTTCTTTGGGATTGAAATAAAAACTGACCTTTTCCACTCCTATTGCAACTGCTAAGTTTTCCAAATTTGTAGGCATATGGAGTGCAGCACTTTCACAGCATCATCTTCTAGTATTTGAAATAGCTCCACTGGAATTCCATCACCTCCACACTAGCTTTGTTCATAGTGATGCTTCCTAAGGCCCACTCGACTTCACATTCCAGGGTGTCTGGCTCTAGGGGAGTGATCACACCATCATGATTATCTGGGTCATGAAGATCTTTTTGTGTAGTCTCTGTATTCTTGCCACCTCTTCTTAATATCTTCTGCTTCTTTTAAGTCCATACCATTTTTGTCCTTTATTGTGCCCATTTTTGCATGAAATGTTCCCTTGGTATCTCTAATTTTCTTGAAGAGATCTCTAGTCTTTCCCATTTATTGTTTTCCTTTATTTCTTTGCATTGATCATCGAGGAAGGCTCTCTTATCTCTCCTTGCTATTCTTTGGAACACTGCTTTCAAATGTGTATATCTTTCCTTTTCTCCTTTGCCTTTCATTTCTCTTCTTTTCACAACTATCTGTAAGGCTATCTCAGGAAACTATTTTGCCTTTTTGCATTTGTTTTTCTTGAGTATGGTCTTCATCCCTGTCTCCTGTACAATGTCATGAACCTCTGTCCATAGTTCTTCAGGCACTCTATCAGATCTAGTCTATCTAGTCTGTCTATCAGATCTAGAAATTTGATTTCTAGATTTGATTTGATTTCTATTTCTCACTTCCACTGTACATAAGGGATTTGATTTAGGTCATACCTAAACAGTCTAGTGGTTTTCCCTACTTCCTTCAATTTAAGTCTGAATTTGCAATAAGGAGTTCATGATCCGAGCCACAGTCAGCTCCTGGTCTTGTTTTTGCTAACTGTATAGAGCTTTTCCATCTTTGGCTGCAAAGAATATAATCAGTCTTCATAGAACCATTCAACTTCAGCTTCTTCAGCATTACTGGCTGGGGCATAGTCTTGGATTACTGTGATATTGAATGGTTTGCCTTGGAAACAAAGAGAGTTCATTCTGTTTAAGCTATTCTAATAGCTTAGGATAGCTATTGTCAAAAAGGTAAAAGGTAAGTTTTGGTAAGGATGTAGAAAAAGGGATCCCTTGTATATACACTGTTGATGGGACTGTAATTGGTAATTCATTGTGGAAAACAATATTGGATTCCTCAGAACTTAAAAAGATAAGCAGAAATATTATGTGATATAACAATTCCACTTCTGGTTAGATATCTAAAGGATATGAAATCATTGAATGCTATCTGAATGCTATCTGTTCTTCCATGTTCATTGCTGCGTTATTTACATTAGTCTAGGTGTAAAATCACAGAGAAGGTGATGGCACCCCACTCCAGTACTCTTGCCTGTAAAATCTGATGGACGGTAGAGCCTGGTAGGCTGCAGTCCATGGGGTCGCGAAGAGTCGGACACGACTGAGCGACTTCCCTTTCACTTTTCACTCTCATGCATTGGAGAAGGAAATGGCAACCCACTCCAGTATTCTTGCCTGGAGAATGCCAGGGAGCGGGGAGCCTGGTGGGCTGCCGTCTATGGAGTCGCACAGAGTCAGACATGACTGAAGTGACTTAGCAGCAGCAGCAGCAGGTATAAAATCAACCAAGTGTCCTTCAACCAACGAATAGATAAAGAAAATGTGATATATAACAGTGAAATATTGTTCAGCCTTAAAAAATTAGGAAATTCTGTCATTTGAGACAATGTGGATGAATCTAGAGGACATTATGCTAAATGTGAAAGCCAGACACACAAAAACAAATACTGCATGATCTTACTTATACGTGAATCTAAAAGAATCAAACTCATAGAAGAGGTGAGGAGAATGGTGGTTTCCAGGGGCTGCAGGGTGAGGGACATGAAGAGATATTAGTCAAAAGACACAAAATTGTAGTTATTTAGGTTGAGTAAGTTCTGAAGATCTAAATGTAGAGTATAGTGGCAGTAATTAATATTACTATATTATATATTTGAAATTTGCTAAAGGAGTAGATCTTAAATGTTCTCACTACACCCACACATGAAAGATAATTATGTGAGTGGATGGATATGTTAATTATCTTGGTGTGGTAATCATTTCTCAATGTCTACATATATCAAAATATCATTTCATACAACATAAATATATACAATTATTATCTGTTAATTTAAAGCTGGAAAAATATAAATATTTATCTCATTATGCCACTAAGTTGTTTTTTTAATCACCCATAGATAACTGATACATTGCCCATTTTTCTTTTATGAAAATTGGAATAATGATTTCCTATGAATATTTGTCATCATATCTTCCATTCTTAGGATGATTCAGAAATCATCTATAAGATTATATTTGATCTATCTAATACATTTATTACCATAGGCTTTGAATGACCAAAACACTTTAATTTTGTAGTTCTAATTTATCAGTAGTGTTAATATATTGGACTTCCCAGGTGGCTCAGTGGTAGAGAACCTGCCTGCGAATGCAGGAGACATAAGAGATGCAGGTTCAATAATGTATCAGAAAGTTTGTGAGGTGCTTTAATTGCTAATAAGTGTCCTCTGTGGACATACAATAAGGTAGGAATAGAATAAATGCAGTATACAGTTGATCTCTGAAAAAGCATCACTTTGAACTGCATGGGTGCACTTATATACAAAAGCTTTTCCACAATAAATACACAGTATTGTATGATGTGGGGTTGGTTGAATCCATGAATGTAAACTGCTTGTATGGAGGGTCAATTGTAAATTATACAAGAATTTTTTTAACATAAGGAGTGTTGGTGTGCCTAACCCCCACATTGCTCAAGGATCAACTATATTTATTATTCACACTTTAGAGAGTCTAATATATTTTTGAATATATAAATTCCCACAATCACTTCCAAGTTAGAATTCAAAGATAAAGACATTGACTACATTGTCTCTTGGTGATTACTATTAGAATACATTTTCACTGCTCTAGGAAGAGATTTATTTATCATTTGTTCATTAGTATGTATTAATTTTCCAGATGTCTAGTTGTTATCTTGAAGAGCACAGAAACTTTGGCCATAACATGATTTGACAGATGGAAAGGATCAGTTAACATGGGAAATAAGGGAAAGGAATGGAGTTTCAAAAGGAACACAACTCCAGGAGTCATCCATTCTTCTATACCCTAGAAAGTGGAGTGAGATGACTGGCTATCTTAGTGGATAATTGAGCCACACTCATAGAAGAGGTTTTTTGTTTGTCTGTTTGTTTGTTTTGTCTACATAGTTAGTGCATGGAGCTAAAATTTGTGCTTTAACCATTTTGTTTCATTGGGGCAATCCATTAACACAGGTGTGGGAGGTTTTTTTAATCATGGCTAACAGCAGAAGAGCTTTCCAAAATAATGGTTAAAATTTAGAATGTTTTAGATGACTAAATTTTTTTTTATGTGTTGAGGTATATAGCTATCATTCCTACTTATGCTTTGCATATAATTAGCTTAATAAGTTTAAAGAATTCTTAAGATGTTTACTGTAAGCATTTTGGTAGTATTTATACAGTTAGTACTGGAGAAGGCAATGGCACCCCACTCCAGTACTCTTGCCTGGAAAATCCCATGGACGGAAGAGCCTGGAAGGCTGTGGTCCATGGGGTCGCTGAGGGTCCGGCACGACTGAGCGACTTCACTTTCACTTTTCACTTTCATGCATTGGAGAAGGAAATGACAATTCACTCCAGTGTTCTTGCCTGGAGAATCCCAGGGACGGCGGAGCCTGGTGGGCTTCCATCTGTGGGGTTGCACAGAGTCGGACATGATTGAAGCGACTTAGCAGCAGCAGCAGCAGCATACAGTTAGTACATTAAAAATTCCCAAAGGAAATAAACCAAATCTCTCAGACTAAAATTGACTATAAATATGAAACTCTCCCATATATTTTCATAAAATAATAGCTTTATGTCACCTTTCCTGTAGTACTTCAAGTACTATTAAAAATGAAGCATTCATAATTATCAGATGATTCAACACTTCTTTTTTTACCTATATAACTCTTCAAACAGTACCCAGAGACTCTAGAAGCAGAATTCAGTAATTCTTTCCACATGTATTCCAGGTGATTCTGATCATGCTGATATTTAAAATCACCAGTCTATGACATATCCCTTTACCTATTGCACATGTGTGTTCTCCTCTTTTTGTCCTCACCCAAGCTCTACCCCATTGAACAGAAAGTACAGAAAGTTCCCATATTCCCCTCAACCCTGCATGATTAGTCTTTTGAAGTTGCCACACTAATTGTTAAAGTACCTTTTGGGTCTGGAACAAATACATAATGACATCTGTATTATCACAAAATTAGAGATTTCTAGTATTTTTCCTCTATTTTTTTGCACTGTTGCTGTTATCAAAAGCTATGGGTGCAATTCAATTAATAGTTGTTACTGTTTCTGTTATCTAGAAGGAGAAATAGTTTGAACATATGTTTGTTAAACATTTTCACACAGTCCTCCTGTTTCTATTTATTTGAGTGTACAAACTATATTGTTCATTGAAAAGAAAGCTTTCTAGGGACATACTATCACCTACAGCACCTACTACTTATATTGCTTAGATAAAAAAGGCAGTACTATTGACCAAATTTAATGGGAACATATTTGTTGGACTGTACTTCTATTTTGTTCATTGTGACAACTTTTATGTATAATAAGAATTAATCATATGTCTATATAATCTGTGACAAGAACTGAGGAAAATGATGTCTCAAAAATTATCTCCTGATCAAGTGCATCCTTGGCACCAAGTAGAGCCAAATAAGTGATTCAGTTACCTCTAAACTGCAAATTAAAAGACGCGTACTCCTTGGAAGGAAAGTTATGACCAACCTAGATAGCATATTCAAAAGCAGAGACATTACTTTGCCAACAAAGGTCCATCTAGTCAAGGCTATAGTTTTTCCAGTGGTCATGTATAGATGTGAGAGTTGGACTATGAAGAAAGCTGAGCACCAAAGAACTGATGCTTTTGAACTGTGGTGTTGGAGAAGACTCTTGAGAGTCCCTTGGACTGCAAGGAGATCCAACCAGTCCATCCTAAAGGAGATCAGTCCTGGGTATTCTTTGGAAGGAATGATGCTGAAGCTGAAACTCCAGTACTTTGGCCACCTCATGCGAAGAGTTGACTCATTGGAGAAGACTCTGATGCTGGGAGGGATTGGGGGCAGGAGGAGAAGGGGACGACAGAGGATGCTATGGCTGGATGGCATCACCGACTCCATGGACGTGAGTTTGAGTGAACTCCGGGAGTTGGTGATGGACAGGGAGGCCTGGTGTGTTGCAATTCATAGGGTTGCAAAGAGTCAGACATGACTGAGCGACTGAACTGAACTGAACGGAAACGCAAATTTGAGTTGCATAACAAATGCATATGGAAATCACCCAAGTAAATGTGACTGGAGTTCAAGAGATGTATACTATATTTTAAAGGGTTTTCTCTCATTTTGAATTAAGACATAAAATGTTTCCTTCATGCACACATAAGTTTGATTTTAAGCACCTTCAAATTTTATACACTCTGCAAATCAACTTATGAAATGGATATCCAGAATCCTATATTTCTATACCCAATGTTCAACTGAAACAGAAATTCCAAATTATTTCTAAATTCAAATCTCTTCTTGAACAAACACACACACACACACACAGACGTATGCTATGCTATGCTATGCTAAGTCACTTTAGTCGTGTCCGACTCTGTGTGATCCCATAGACGGCAGCCCACCAGGCTTCCCCGTCCCTGGGATTCTCCAGGCAAGAACACTGGAGTGGGTTGCCATTTCCTTCTCCAATGCATGAAAGTGAAAAGAGAAAGTGAAGTCGCTCAGTCATGTCCGACTCTTAGCGACCCCATGGACTGCAGGCTACCAGGCTCCTCCGTCCATGGGATTTTCCAGGCAAGAGTACTGGAGTGGGGTGCCATTGCCTTCTCCCACAGACATATATATATATACTAACATATACACATATATATGTGTATATATAATTAAGTATATTCTGTCATTATGTATCAGAGAAGGCAATGGCACCCCACTCCAGTACTTTTGCCTAGAAAATCCCCTGGACGGAGGGGCCTGGTAGGCTGCAGTCCATGGGGTCGCTAAGAGTCGGACACGACTGAGTGACTTCCCTTTCATTTTTCACTTTCATGCATTGGAGAAGGAAATGGCAACCCACTCCAGTGTTCTTGCCTGGAGAATCCCAGGGACGGAGGAGCCTGGTGGGCTGACATCTATGGGGTCGCACAGAGTCGGACACGACTGAAGTGACTTAGCAGCAGCAGTCATTATGTATATTGTGTTATTATACTTATCCTGATATTACATATATATCCTGATACATACCAAGACAGATGCTTGAATTTAGTTATAATAATATATATGTACAAAAAACTTAAGATTTATAGCTTTTAAAAATTTCTATTCCTATTTCTCCTAGTGCTGTATATTATTTTACATCTCCATTCTTTTCATCATATGATGCATTAGATTATTTTAAACCTGTTGGTGGTTTTGATGAACCAGGTTCTGCCATGACTTTTCTGTTGAAACTATTCATATTTGCCTTTCTTTGCTCCTCTTTCCATCACAAGGGGCTAGAATTTGAGAAGTGTACTTCCCAGACTCCCTTGTCAGCTGGTTTCCATTTAGGTTCTGCCAGAGGATTAAAGTATGAAGACAGCAGGGAGTTCGTTTTGGATTCTTGCAGTAGCTACAAAGAAACTACTCTAGGGTACTGGGGACTCCAGGAACATTGGTGGTCCCTACAGTGACAGCCAGATCTCTCCAGACCCATGGCTGTGGAGGTGACCTCAGCAGTATAAGTGACCACGATCCAGCAGCAGCAGCTAGTGTAAGCTTCTGCATGTTGACAGCTGTGGACCTCTAGAAGTTCTGAAGTTTTATTGTCTTTAGTTAAAACTTGTGTCTCACATGTGCTCCTCCAACCCTTCCAACACCTTTAAAACCAACTTTTTTACGAGCTCTTTCTCTGTTTGAAATATCTAGAGTGGTTTCTCTTTTCCTAACTGAAAAATGACTATGCTTGGGAAAAGCTTGGCTTATTCACTGAGACAATTAGAAGACTGATGGGTGTGCAGAAACCTCATGCTGTGTCCAATATGACTTGGCAGAGAGAATAGCCTTTTCAATGTTAGGGATGAGAAACTAATTTAGAGCAAGTCTCAGTAGTGGAAAGAGTCAGCTAAGATTTGCCAGAACTTATAAAAAAGAGCCTTTTACTGAAAAATAGCTAGCTACCTTACAAGGGGTGTGTATGTGTGTGTTTTTTATATCTACTCTAAGAAGTCACTTCTTAACCAGCTATCCTTCCAGTATGCTAAATATGCATAAACATTTAAGCTGCAGAACTGAAGTCAGAATATTTTGGTTTAAGCTTGGGCTTCTTTTCTGATCAACTAGAGTCATGTCAGAATTTCCCATTTTGATCTGGCAAGTGAATACCATAATCCATACCTACTTTGTAGAGCCTTTTATAGGATCAAAAGGGATAATGTATATGAAGGTGCTTTTTAAGTAGCTAAATTCTACATCCGTGTCAGGTGTTATGAGAGAAGATTAGTTAACAGCTAGAAAGGAAAGCACTGTGACTTCAGAAATCACAGCCAGAAAGTAATTCCTGAATCAAATAGTGACTCTGTTCACAGCATCTATGAACACTTTGACTATGTTTCTCTTTATGTGGAGCTATGAAGTCAGAAATAGCTCAAGAACAAAGTGAGAGGTCCATGAAACATAAAGAAGAAAAGCAGAAAGCAGACTCAAAAGGCATGAATTGGCAATTGCTACACATTCACATTGTCATTGTCCTTCCCAAACTCAATCATGCCAGCTCAGAGGCAACTGCTGTTTGCTTCTCTGCCCTGTGCATTGAGAATAGTGAATGATTCTGGGTTTGTGCTACAAAAACCAGAAATATAAAAATATTTTTAGAAACCTTATTGTACATCAGAATCAACTGGGGAAGTTTCTAAAACACAGATTGAAGTGAACTACCTTTGATTTATATTCACAAGATCAGGATGTCACCAAATATTTTTAACTTTCCAAATGGCCCAAGAGGTTCTGATGTATGGGTCTACAAAAAAGCAGCATTTCACAGAATAGCTTCTAGATCAATTTAATTGAAATTACCTTTTCACTTCTTGACATTCCCAGTTTTTGAGCCCAAACCCAGGTGATTGAACACGTGTCTCTAAATAATGGAACCTCATATTTGCAATGCAATAAGTAACCCAAGTACTTTTATTCATACTTAATTTTGGCATCCAGAACTGGAGGGTAAGGTTGGTTCAAGGACAAGTTCTGATCGTGCTATCTTACTTTACTGATGTACTCTCATCTACTTTGCATCTAACTTCACTGCATTCTTAAAATAAGTTGCAATTCTGTTGTAAACTCAAATAAAGACAATGAAGGTTAAAATGCAAGTACCTGGTAAAATTCACTGACAAATCATTAATTTTATTTTTCTAAGTTTTACTAAGCTCAATCCTGCTCCTTTGTGGCTTCTTCTATAGCCACTTCTATGGTGGTCTAGTCGCTAAGTTAAGTCCAACTCTTGCAACCCCATGGACTGTTGCCTGCCAGGTTTATCTGTCCATGGGATTCTCCAGGCACTTCTATAGTTAGTGTTATTCTCCTATACTTCATGGGGAAGTTTTCAATATACATTTCACTTGAAAGAATTTGTCACTTTTGGCTTTTGGGCTTGTACAGTTTCCTCACTGACTCACTTATCTGGTTAACCTACACATTCTTCTAAGTTCATCTTAAACATCACCATCTCTAGGAAATATATTCTGGTTTATCAAGTCCAGGTTATTCCTTGCCCTCTCTGCAGCACCCAGAACCATTCCTATTAATATTATATTTACCATACATTAGGCTGTCTATACTTATTTGCCTTTATCTCCCACTAGATCTGAGATGACATTTCTTTTCTCTATAAAGTACCAGACAGTAATTATTTTAGTTTTTATGAGTCATGAGGTCTCTGTCACAATTACTCAACTCTAACATTGTATTGTGAAAGCAGCAATAGAAAATGCATTCCAATAAGATTTTATTTGCCAAAACTGTCACTGGGGAGATTTGGCCATGGATGGTGGTTTGCTGACCCCTGCACTAAACTGTCAGCAAAACATGACCATTCTTGTTCATCAGCCACTGGTCATATGGTCTGGCTGGATTTAATATACATTCTGTAGAGTTTGGTCCATCTACCAATAAACAAATATTCAAAGATTTAAATAATATAGAAGCTTATTTGTCTATCACATAAGAGAATTCTAGAGGGAGGCAATTCAAAGTTGGTAGGACAGCTTCACTGTTCCCAGTGTTTTAAGTCACAGGTTCCCATTGACCATCCTTAACATGTGGCTTCCATTCTGGAAAGGACTTCATTTATGCATGAATGAAGAAGGGAAGAAGTTCATTTAAGGAGATCTCCTGCAAGTCTGATATATGTTCACTTACATGAAATCATCCAAAACTTAACCACATTTAGCTACAGGAGAGGATGGAAAATTGTTTAGTGAGGAACACTATGATCCCCTTATGGCAGAAAGTGAAGAAGAACTAAAGAACCTCTTGATGAAAGTGAAAGAGGAGAGTGAAAAAGTCAACATTCAGAAAACTAAGATCATGGCATCTGGTCCCATCACTTCATGGCAAATAGATGGGGAAACAGTGGAAACGGTGGCTGATTTTATTTGGGGAGGGGGCTCCAAAATCACTGCAGATGGTGATTGCAGCCATGAAATTAAAAGATGCTTACTCCTTGGAAGGAAAGTTATGACCAACCTAGACAGCATATTCAAAAGCAGAGACATTACATTGCCAACAAAGGTCCATCTATTCAAGGCTATGGTTTTTCCAGTGGTCATGTATGGATGTGAGAGCTGGATTGTGAAGAGGCTGAGCACCGAAGAATTGATGCTTTTGAACTGTGGTGTTGGATAAGACTCCTGAGAGTCCCTTGGACTGCAAGGAGATCCAACCTGTCCATCCTAAAGCAGATCAGTCCTGGGTGTTCATTGGAAGGACTGATTATGAAGCTGAAACTCCAATACTTTGGCCACCTGATGCAAAGAGCTGACTCATTTGAAAAGACCTTGATGCTGGGAAAAATTGAGGGCAGGAGGAAAAGGGGACAACAGAGGATGAGATTGTTGGATGGCATCAGTGGCTCAGTGGACATGAGTTTGAGTGGACTCTGGGAGTTGGTGATGGACAGGGAGCCTTGGCATGCTGTGGTTCATGGGGTCGCACAGAGTAGGACACAACTGAGCGACTGCACTGAACTGAACTGGACAGTTGCTTAGTATTTTGTTCTGATGTTGAATCTATATGTCAGAAAATATTATCTACCTGAAATGGTTGAAATCTGATGTGGGAAAAAGCAAATCCCTGCCATCTTGTTCCTTCCCACATGTGATTATATTAGTTCATAGAAAAGTGACTGAAACAGTTTCAAAACTTTCATTTGTGAGTGACACCAGAAGTTTACAAGTAAGTGATCTTTCCAAATTTCATTTCATAATGAATGTGCTTTCATTTAGTCTTATCTCTCATGCTATACTTCAGAAAGACAAATCATGTTTGTATTAGACCAACCCCACCCAGAATTTCTAAAGCAACTGTTTTTGTGCATGCAAGGCAGCCTGAAACATTCATAATTACCAATGTTTACATCTGTTTTCAATCTCTATGCCAGAACACAGAATTACTCTTCCACTGGGCCTTCCACAGTGGTCCCATTTGTTTATTTATGCTTTGGTTCTTGAACTGTGTGCAAACACGCACAATGACAACAATGTTATGATACCTGACATCCATCAGATGCTGGGGTTAGTTCACAGGAAGAGGCTTTGGTCTTTAAGATGAACGGATATTTGATCTTCTCCAGTAGAGTCTTGGGCTGAAAACCTAAAAAATAGAAACCCGTTAATCTTAATTGATTTTCATTAGTGGGTCTCTTTTCTTTTCCTATAAAATTTTGCAGGTTTTTTTCCCCATTCATACTGTATTTGGGGGGGAAAATGGAACTATATCTTTTCTTTCTCTTTCTCACTATCTACCTATGCTTTTAGATTTAACTCAATCAATAATCATGAATCTGCTTTAATTTGATATTATCTCAATACTTAAATTTTACATAACTCTCTTACTTGAGAATAGAAACATTTAAAACATTTAAACCTTCCATTTATTAGCTCACCATTTTACTATGATGCCCTTGCCTAATATTAAGAAGCTATGACCTTAGAATGTTGATTTTTTTGTTAGCTCATTGATGCTTTTTTGATATTACTATGTCAAAAGGAAAATATCTACTCCATAGTACTTACCATTGAATTTATTTTTATTCCTTTTCCATTTTCTAACACGACATTTATAAATAAAGCCCTGACCTTTATCTTGGGAAGATATTATATAAAGAGCCTTGGGACTCTAAATTCAGTGTAGAGAATAATCACACATAGAACTTGCTAAAATATAGATTCACTGTCTTTGTTTCTAGAGATTCTGATCCAGTAGATATGAGATATGTCTAAGAAATATATGTTTTTAAATAGGTATAGTCTCTGGTTCATGCTTTTAGAATACTGGATCAAGTATGTTTTAGGTATGTCTGCTTACCTTTATTTAGATCATTTTCTTCATGTGCAGCATGGTTTGGGCATTGTGTGTGTGTGTGTGTGTGTGTGTGTACATGTGCATGTGTGTGTGCCTATGTGTATGTGCACGTGTGTGTGTGTAAGAAGCTTTGTTTGCATTTTCATATGATTTCATTTATCTCCTGGTATTGTCTTCAACAGTTTGACAAAGCTTTTTAAAAGTATTAGTGTCACTCAATTTCTAAATTCAGTAACCTTTTCTGAGTCCTTATGCTCTCCTTGATTTTTGTGTCCTTCAATTCTTTTAAAGATTTATCTTCTTTGGCTTCACAGGTTACAGTCCTCTCCCTAGTTCTATGTATCTGATTTCTCAGGTTAATATTCCTTTTTTAATTCTTCAATTATAGTTCATCTTAATTTTATCTGAATCATATTTTCTTTCCAAATTCCTGACAGCAACGAACACCTCTTTGTAGTTTCCATCTAAGTGAGCCATATTCTATTTCTATATGTCAGATGTCACTCCTCAGAGTCTGTGTAGGTTAGCAAATTCAAGATGCCCACAGCTGAATACATTCTTCTTATAAATTAAATATAGAATTTTTATAAATTCATCACATACATTACCATATTAGAGATTGAAAGTTCTAAATAGAAAAAAAGCTTCACTTAGAGCTTACTCAGTTATGTATGAATTGTATTACTGATTTTTTCATACATAAAATGCATACTATCAGTAATAGTGTTCTAACAGTTCCTTTTTTGCAATTCAACTTTAACAATTTTCTATGTTATGAAACTGTCATCTACTATTATCATCATCCCTACATTACATATATGTCTTATTTCTCTTATCAAATTGAAACCTCATGAAGAAAAAGTCAATTTTTGCTTCTTGCTCCTAACCCAGATCCTGACATGTTTAAATATTTGCCAATGTTTCAGTAGCAAATAGATGGCTCTTTTAAAAGAAAATGGATACTTACAATTTATATTTGGAATAAAAAATGTAAACCACCTACTTCTCTTTGCAGCTTAAAACTGAGAAAAATCTTCATCAAAACTTTTGGACTCTGGGAGAGGGAGAGGGTGGAATGATTTGGGAGAATGGCATTGAAATAAGTATAATATCATATATGAAACGAGTTGCCAGTCCAGGTTCGATGCCTGATACCCGATGCCTGGGGCTGGTGCACTGGGACGACCTAGAGAGATGGTATAGGGAGGGAGGAGGGTTCAGGATGAGGAACACATGTATACCTGTGGCAGATTCATTTTGATACATGGCAAAACCAGTACAATATTGTAAAGTTAAATAAAATAAAAATAAAATTAAAAAAAAAAAGATTCTAATTCTTCATTACAATGGCTACAGGCATCTCAAGACTCCTCTGTATGGACCCAGAATATTGGACCTGAAGAAATGTATGGCTATCTTCTGATTGCTGACTGGGTCAGTCAAGCACCATGAAAGAGTACAGAGGCACGAAGTGTGTCAAATAATCAGAAAATTAGAAACAAATACATCATCTTTATTATGGTTTATATTGCTCTGTTTTGGGAAAACTATACCTTCAACCAATTGGAAAGGAAGTAAATAGGCACGATTTAAAAACTCATCTAGTGTGTATAGAGCAGTAGAGTCATGACCTGACGAGTTGACAGTCTCTCTTAATTTGCTCTCCTTGAACTGAAATGACATGAAATTCACTCAGTCGTGTCCGACTCTTTACTGAATAGTCCATGGAATTATCCAGGCCAGAATACTGGAGTAGGTGGCCTTTCCCTTCTCCAGGGGATTTTCCCAACCCAGACATCAAACCCAGGTCTCCTGCATTGCAGGCAGTTTCTTTACCAGCTGAGCCACCAGTCAGCAACCAGTACTAGTTATTCCTGCTGACTTTCTGGGTGTTTAGTGAGTGAAGTCACTCAGTCGTGTCCAGCTCTTTGCAACCCCATGGACTGTATGAGCCTACCATGCTCCTCCATCCATGGGATTTTCCAGGCAAGAATACTGGAGTGGGGTGCCATTTCCTTCTCCAGAGGATCTTCCCAACCCAGGGATCGAACCCGGATCTCCCACATTGTAGGCAGACGCTTTACCGTCTGAGCCACTTGAGACCAAGTGACTTAGACTTGAGGAAATGTTCCCTTGGCATAAATACAAGCAGAAACAATTCACATTAGAATAAGGGGTGTGCCTATGAGGAGATTCCTTTCTGAAGATTTAACTTCAGAGGTGCTTTTTTCTTCTTGGAATGAGAAATAAAAGCATCTGGCATGAATACTTTTCTTTAAACCACTATATTTTTGTTTATATTCAAATTTCACACATTTTCTACATCAGTTTCAACCTGAAGAGTAGCATCAACATTATGCCCCTCAACAATGTATTTGATTCACATTTCTGGAGTCTAATTTCTCATCTGCTAAGTACCTCCCAGAGCAAAGTCTATGGTCATAACGATGAACAGCTAGAGTAGTCATAATAACAGACAGAAATATTAGCCCTCCCAGGATATTTGATTATGTGGTGAATGAACTTTTACTTTGAAAATATAAATAGCCTTTAATGAATTTGGTCAGTCATTGATACATCTTGACCTCTGACAGTTGTCATGTGATACACCTTGAGTTTTCATTAGCTAATATAGAAACTATATCTCCTTGTATAGACATTTCTTCCCTGAGAAGCACTCTCAATTTCTTATAAATTAACCTCTTCATTATAGGTAGGGTGTCTTCCACGGTCTTTCTCAACTTTGAAGCCCATTCCCAGACTTGGTGCCCTAGGGATATTCTGATGAACTGTGAAATCTGAGAGTCATACCATCACATCCTCCCTCTCTTGGAAGAATTTCAATATTTTTAGGTAATGAAATTTGAGATCAAGTTCTTAAAGCCATTAATATATTATTTTACTTATCTAAATACTACAGAACAATTAATATGTTCATCTATTTGCTGACCATGGTGTATGTTCCAGGATTTTATAAAATTATAATGAAAACTTGAAGGCTTATTTTCATCCTAATATAGTGAATTTTACAAATCAAGGTTGACTAATGACAGTCCATGTTCCTTTGTGCATATCAGATTATTGAGAGGGTCAAGACCATTGTCTCAAAACCACTTGATTCCAGCACTGAAAATTGTTAAGTCATTTGTTTGTATTGTATTAATATATACTATGTGAGATATTAGTCGTCACCTCATGAGAATTCTCATTAGTTTTCAATGTCGACTCTGTGTGACCCCATAGACAGCAGCCCACCAGGCTTCCCCGTCCCTGGGATTCTCCAGGCAAGAACACTGGAGTGGGTTGCCATTTCCTTCTCCAATGCATGAAAGTGAAAAGAGAAAGTGAAGTCGCTCAGTCATGTCCGACTCTTAGCGACCCCATGGACTGCAGCCTACCAGGCTTCCCCGTCCCTGGGATTTTCCAGGCAAGAGTACTGGAGTGGGGTGCCATTGCCTTCTCCAATGTATTGTATTAATATATACTATGTGAGATATTAGTCGTCACCTCATGAGAATTCTCATTAGTTTTGAATGTTTTCAAATGTAACCAGTGTGGCTTCTTCCATAACACTAGGATATTAAAAAATAAGACTCAAGGAGAGAGTTTTAAAATCACAGTAAATATTCTTATCCCCCACTTCCTCAGGGAACAAAAAAGGCAAGCTATTTCTGGGAATGCTCTCCTGTCACTTGTCTAAGAAAAGTCTTGGGGACTCAGAGGTGCTGCCTGGACTGTGAAGTTGCCACTGCTTTTCCTCCTTTCCTTGGACTAAGGAAGAAAGTGATAGCCTCCTGAGCTGTGCTCCGGATTTTGAGGCAGTACGTGCCTACTGGCAAAAGAAGCTATGTCTCAAGGCAGAATTAGAGTGAAGGAAGAAGAGTACATGAAGTTGGGAATATATACTGCAACTTAGAGAAGCAGAACACAAAAAAGAATACAGAGAATGTCTATACCTATAATCGTAGAAAAAGAATTGAATCCTGGGGTCTTGCTACAGGCATCTCTGTAACAGAATCAGCAAAGCATACTCTAAAACTGCTAAAACTGATAGTATAAAAAACATATTACCTTGAGGAGTATCATCCTTTGTTAGAGCTGCCACCTAGAGATCTGGGAAAAATCTCTCCTTGAAACCAGCTAATAGGTTGACCCCAATATCAAAATTGTCAGGACTTTATGATGCTCCAAACAAAGAGTAAACATTAAAAATCAATGAATATTTACCCTCAGGAAAGCAAGCACTTTAAAACAGTAAGTGGCCTTCCTCAAGGACACAATCTCCATGGAGAAATGAATGTATTATATCCCCTTTGAGGCTGGTATGAACTCTTCAGTATAACTTCTAATTCCTGCTTATTAGGATTCCATCCATCAGGTAGAGCTGCTTCGAGATGTCTGAAATATACCCTCTAGTGTTACAAACTCTATATGTTAGTCTCATGCATTTAAGTTTTAGAGGTATATCGGAACCCTCTGTCTCAAGCATACTTTCATCTTTGCATGAGATGTCTCAAGGCTGAATTTGAAGCATCCAGCTCCAGGCCAGAATCCTCCGTGTGATCGTTCATACCCGACCAAAGGCAATTACAAGGCTTCACATGGCGGGCCTCAGGGTAAGGGGGCTTCCCAGGTGGCTCAGTGGTAAAGAAACCACCTGCCAGTACAGGAGATGCAAGAGATGATGTTTTGATCCTTGGGTTGGGAAGATCCCCTGGAAGAGGACATGGCAACCCACTCCAGTATTCTTGCTGTGATAATCTCAAGGACAGAGGAGATTGACGGGCTATGATCCAAGAGGTCACAAAGAGTCAGACATGACTGAACAGGTATCCCAGACTGAGGGGAAGCTGCCCTCCCCATTCCTGACTTGATGCATGGCCAGCACCTTGCAGTTTTCTGGAGGGAGTTATAGCTGAAGACACATGTTTACATGAAAACCTGCATCCCTAACCCTTGGGCCTCCCTTTAGAGTCCTCTTTTCTCTACTGAGTATTTCTCTACTGCTAAATCCTAGTGTTTGCCGGCTCACTCCAGTGGATCCATAAAACGGCAGGAGCCTTTTGTCCAGCACTATCAGCAGATTATATTCTTTGCAGCCAAAGATGGAGAAGCTCTATACAATCAGCAAAAACAAGACCAGAGCTGACTGTGGCTCAGACCATGAACTCCTTATTGCCAAATTCAGACTTAAATTGAAGAAAGTAGGGAAAACCACTAGACCATTCAGGTATGACCTAAATCAAATCCCTTGTGATTATACAGTGGAAGTGAGAAATAGATTTAAGGGCCTAGATCTGATAGATAGAGTGCCTGATGAACTATGGAATGAGGTTCATGACATTGTACAGGAGACAGGGATCAAGACCATCCCCATGGAAAAGAAATGCAAAAAAGCGAAATGGCTGTCTGGGGAGGCCTTAGAAATAGCTGTGAAAAGAAGAGAAGTGAAAAGCAAAGGAGAAAGGGAAAGATATAAGCATCTGAATCCAGAGTTCCAAAGAATAGCAGGAAGAGATAAGAAAGCCTTCTTCAGTGATCAATGCAAAGAAATAGAGGAAAACAAGAGAATGGGAAAGACTAGAGATCTCTTCAAGAAAATCAGAGATACCAAAGGAACATTTCATGCAAAGATGGGCTCGATAAAGGACAGAAATGGTATGGACCTAACAGAAGCAGAAGATATTAAGAAGAGGTGGCAAGAATACACAGAAGAACTGTACAAAAAAGATCTTCACGACCCAGATAATCATGATGGCGTGATCACTGACCTAGAGCCAGACATCCTGGAATGTGAAGTCAAGGGGGCCTTACAAAGCATCACTACGAACAAAGCTAGTGGAGGTGATGGAATTCCAGTTGAGCTATTCCAAATCCTGAAAGATGATGCTGTGAAAGTGCTGCACTCAATATGCCAGCAAATTTGGAAAACTCAGCAGTGGCCACAGGATTGGAAAAGGTCAGTTTTCATCCCAATCCCAAAGAAAAGCAATGCCAAAGAATACTCAAACTACCGCACAATTGCACTCATCTCACACGCTAGTAAAGTAATGCTCAAAATTCTCCAAGCCAGGCTTCAGCAATATGTGAACCATGAACTTCCTGATGTTCAAGTTGGTTTTAGAAAAGGCAGAGGAACCGGAGATCAAATTGCCAACATCCGCTGGATCATGGAAAAAGCAAGAGAGTTCCAGAAAAACATCTATTTCTGCTTTATTGACTATGCCAAAGCCTTTGACTGTGTAGATCACAATAAACTGTGGAAAATTCTGAAAGAGATGGGAATACCAGACTACCTGATCTGCCTGTTGAGAAATCTGTATGCAGGTCAGGAAACAACAGTTAGAACTGGACATGGAACAACAGACTGGTTCCAAATAGGAAAAGGAGTACGTCAAGGCTGTATATTGTCACTCTGTTTATTTAACTTATATGCAGAGTACATCATGAGAATCACTGGACTGGAAGAAACACAAGTTGGAATCAAGATTGCTGGGAGAAATATCAATAACCTCAGATATGCAGATGATACCACCCTTATGGCAGAAAGTGAAGAGGGGCTAAAAAGCCTCTTGATGAAAGTGAAAGTGGAGAGTGAAAAGGTTGGCTTAAAGCTCAACATTCAGAAAACGAAGATCATGGCATCTGGTCCCATCACTTCATGGGAAATAGATGGGGAAACAGTGGAAACAGTGTCAGACTTTGTTTTTCTGGGCTCCAAAATCACTGCAGATGGTGACTGCAGCCATGAAATTAAAAGACGCTTACTCCTTGGAAGGAAAGTTATGACCAACCTAGATAGCATATTCAAAAGCAGAGACATTACTTTGCCAACAAAGGTTCGCCTAGTCAAGGCTATGGTCTTTCCTATGGTCATGTATGGATGTGAGAGCTGGACTGTGAAGAAGGCTGAGTGCTGAAGAATTGATGCTTTTGAACTGTGGTGTTGGAGAAGACTCTTGAGAGTCCCTTGGACTGCAAGAAGATCCAACTAGTCCATTCTGAAGGAGATCAGCCCTGGGATTTCTTTGGAAGGAATGATGCTAAAGCTGAAACTCCAGTATTTTTGCCACCTCATGCGAAGAGTTGACTCATTGGAGAAGACTCTGATGCTGGGAGGGATTGGGGGCAGGAGGAGAAGGGGACGCCAGAGGATGAGATGGCTGGATGGCATCACTGACTCAATGGATGTGAGTCTGAGTGACCTCCCGGAGCTGGTGATGGACAGGGAGGCCTGGCGTGCTGCGATTCATGGGGTCGCAAAGAGTCAGGCACGACTGAGCGACTGATCTGATCTGATCAGCAGTTGGAGGATCTCTCCATCTGTGCTGGTTCACCTGACCCTTGCCTGGTGCTGTTGTGGGGAAAACACTGGAGCATTAGTGAGCTGGTGTCTATTTTTGCCTCTTACTCACACTATCTCAGTAATAAAGTCTTGATTACTACCTTCATTTTGGCTTGTTGTCCTGTCTCACCACCTAGAAACTTGTCAGTTTGACTTGGGAAAGAATGAAGCACACAGGTCTCTACCCAAACACTGCTGAGGATTAACAAGAGAGCTGGGGAGAATGTGTCAGGAGGGAATGTTCCTTCTTTTCATCCAGCTACAAGTAACATACCAAATCAAGTTTTCATCTTACTGAAGTTGGCCAATTTCCACAATATAATTCTTTCAGAATGTGAGATTTATACTTAAAAGAGAGAAGACATGAGTCTCATGTGTCTATACAAATACAAATTGTATATTCCTTTGATACATATTCTACTTCCTTGAGAATTATCAGGTCACTCTCACTGAATGCCTCTGATGAAAATAAACCAGTGCTTCATTTTGTGGCTTACAGGGTACTAGCAGCTAGAGAGAAAGAATGCACACAATATCCTCCAGTTGTACAAACTACAGTAATGTTTTCCTTCAGTGATGTGGCTGACACTTTTAAGCTCAGGCTGGCAGATGGAACCCAGAGGAAAGTATTGAGGAAAAGAGAGAGAAAAGAAGAGAGGGATAAAAGTGGATTCTTTGAGGTTTCTCTATATGAGCTATTAAAAACATATGGCTGGCTACCTAGAGACCTCAACCCAGTTTTGCAGGTCATCTTGCTCATTATAGAAGACCCTTTAACAACTTGGGTTCTCTTAGACAGAAGCGTAGTGCTGGGTAAGTTGTACGTGCCTCAACTGCAGGGCACTATGCTCATAACCACTTCTTTTTTTTTTTTTTTTTTTTTTTTTTATGGCTTATAATCACATTTATTTTATTTTTTTTTTACAATATTGTATTACTTTTACTATACATCGAGATGGATCTGCCACCAGAATACCCGTGCTCCCCATCCTGAACCCTCCTCCCTCCCCCCTCCCACACCATCCCTCCAGGTCATCCCAGTGCTCCAGTCCCAGGCATCTGTTATCGGGCATCGTACCTGGACTGACTCGTTTCAGATATGATATTATACATATTTCAATGCTATTCTCCCCAATCGTCCCACCCTCTCCCAGTCCCAGAGTCCAAAAGTCTATTCTATACATCCGTGTCTCTTTTGCTGTCTCATAAGCAGGGTGATTGTTACCATCTTTCTAAATTCCATATATATGCGTTAGTATACTGTATTTGTGTTTTTCTTTCTGGCTTACTTCACTCTGTATGATAGGCTCCAGTTCCATCCACCTCAATAGAACTGATTCAAATGTATTCTTTTTAATGGCTGAGTAATACTCCATCGTGTATATGTACCACAGCTTGCTTATCCATTCATCTGTGGATGGGCATCTAGGTTGCTTCCACGTCCTGGCTATTGTAAACAGTGCTGCTATGAACATTGGGGTACACGTGCCTCTTTCAATTCTGGTTTTCTCAGTGTGTATGCCCAGCAGTGGGATTGCTGGGTCATAAGGCAGTTCTATTCCCAGTTTTTTGAGGAATCTCAAAAACTGTTCTCCATAATGGCTGTACTAGTTTGCATTCCCACCAACAGTGTAAGAGGGTACCCTTCTCTCCGCACCCTCTCCAGCATTTATTGCTTGTGGATTTTTGGATCGCAGCCATTCTGACTGGCGTGTAATGGTATCTCATAGTGGTTTTGATTTGCATTTCTCTGATAATGAGCGATGTTGAGCATCTTTTCATGTGTTTGTTAGCCATCTGTATGTCTTCTTTGGAGAAATGTCTATTAAGTTCTTTGGCCCATTTTTTGATTGGGTCGTTTATTTTCCTGGAATTGAGCTGTAGAAGTTGCTTGTATATTTTTGAGATTAGTTGTTTGTCTGTTGCTTCATTTGCTATTATTTTCTCCCATTCTGAGGGCTGTCTTTTCAGCTTGCCTATAGTTTCCTTTGTTGTGCAAAAGCTTTTAAGTTTGATTAGGTCCCATTTGTTCATTTTTGATTTTATTTCCGATATTCTGGGAGGTGGGTCATAGAGGATCCTGCTGTGATGTAAGTCAGAGAGTGTTTTGCCTATGTTATCCTCTAGGAGTTTTATGGTTTCTGGTCTTATATTTAGCTCTTTAATCCATTTTGAATTTATTTTTGTGTATGGTGTTAGACATTGTTCTAGTTTCATTCTTTTACAAGTGTTGAACCAGTTTTCCCAGCACCACTTGTTAAAAAGATTGTCTTTACTCCATTGTATATTCTTGCCGCCTTTGTCAAAGATTAGGTGACCATATGTGCGTGGATTTATCTCTGGACTTTCTATTTTGTTCCATTGATCTATGTTTCTGTCTTTGTGCCAGTACCATACTGTCTTGATGACTGTAGCTTTATAGTAGAGCCTGAAGTCAGGCAGGTTGATTCCTCCAGTTCCGTTCTTCTTTCTCAAGATAGCTTTGGCTATTCGAGGTTTTTTGTATTTCCATACAAATTGAGAAATTATTTGACCTCTACGTAGAAAACCCTAAAGATTCCACCAGAAAATTACTAGAACTAATCAATGAATACAGTAAAGTTGCAGGATATAAAATTAACACACAGAAATCCCTTGCATTCCTGTACACTAATAACGAGAAAATAGAAAGAGAAATTAAAGAAACAATTCCATTCACCATTGCAATAAAAACAATAAAATACTTAGGAATATATCTTCCTAAAGAATCTAAAGACCTATATTTAGAAAACTATAAAACACTGCTGAAAGAAATTAAAGAGGACACTAATAGATGGAGGAATATTCCTTGTTCGTGGATTGGTAGAATCAATATAGTGAAAATGAGTATACTACCCAAAGCAATTTATAGATTCAATGCAATCCTCATAACCACTTCTTAACTTTAGTTCACATGACTCTGCGGTGCAATTCCAGGAAACTGGATTACTCCAGTTTTCTCAAAGATAACTTCTATTTATCACAGGTAAACACTCCTATTTGTTGTTGTTGTTTATCTGATAAGTTGTGTCTGACTCTTTTGTTATCCCACAGACTGTAACCCGCCAGAATCCTCTGTTCATGGGATTTCCCAGGCAAGAATACTGCAGTAGTTTGCCATTTCCTGCTCCAGAGGATCTCCCCCCACCCAGGGATCAAACATGCATCTCCTACATTGGCAGAAAGATTCTTTATCACTGAGCCAACAGGGAAGCCCAAACATTCCAACAGAATCAAATAATCCCAGAAGGTCAGGTACACAATGCTCCACATTCCATCCAAAGAACACTCACAACCTCTTGACACATCTTAAAGTCTTGCACAAAGACCTAATTTAGCATATTTGTCATAATAGTAGTGCTGTTAAGATTTTGCTAAAACTAATTAAAGCCTTATCTTGATAAAATAGAAGAAATCATATTTTATTTTGATTTTTAAAGTGATTACTTATGAAACTGAAAGCACTTTTTTCTAAGTGAAAAATAAAATAAGTGAATTTTACTTACCTTAATTTGCAACTAACAGTTAAAAATTTCAATGTAAAAATTCTCAAACAATAAGTGGACTGGTGACTCTATTTGAAATATATATTGATCTCTGAATGTAAGAATCTTAACTGCACTGCCAAGTTGGAATAATATTAACTAATTTGAAAGAAGGCAAGGAAAAAAATTCTTCCATAAATTTTAATCACTTTATGTTTCAAGGTAATATATCAAAAACTAACTATAACTGCTTATCTTTTATTTTGCCCCAGTGATTTTTCCATATTTTTTTTACAGGTCAGTAACTAGAGCATGAAAGGTGATTCTTCAAATCTCCTAAAGGTTTTTTAAAACAAAAACCAAGTGATTCAAGTACTATAAAAATAATTGTTTTCAAATTTACATTTACTGCTTAGTGGTAAATAATGTGAAAAACAACTTCTTTCTGTCTTACAATTGCCTTTTTTTTTTTTAGCTTTTGGATACATATTGCCAATCTTGGAACCATATTGCCATCTAAATGAAAGAAAACTCATAGATCTTTTTTTAAATTACTCTTATTTTATTTCTGACCATTTTAAACCTAACTACAACCTGTAGATTTGCAGAGTTTCATGATTATTTACATTCATATTGTTTCTGTACCATCCGATGAAAATGACAGAATACAGAAATAAACTTTCACCTTGTAATGTGTCACTTTAATATGTACACAAAAAATCTAGGTATCACCTTATTCATATCTCTCCCATGTGCAGACTCTGCAATTGCTTTTGCCCTACAAAGAGACAGACTTAATCCATCTTGTCCACTAAAAGTATAAGAAGTCTTTCACCAGCCATGAAAGTGACAGAAAAATATTTAACTTCTCAGCATCTTTGGAATGCACCTTAGGAGCTGCTTGGAGAAGGAAATGGAAACCCACTTCAGTATTCTTGTCTGGAAAATCCCATGGACAGAGGAATGTGGCGGGCTACAATCCATGGGGTCGCAAAGAGTCGGACACAACTGAGTGACTTCACTTTCACTTTAGGAGCTGCTTGATCTGGCACCTCAGTGCCAGCTTTATTTCTCAGCTCCACAACTACAGGGTTGTTTCGTTTCAAGTCACGGACTCTGGATACCAACCAAACTGGCAAATGAAAAATAACTCAGCCGGGGCCATTTCACCCACCAGTGATCTCTGTGTGTGAGATAATTCCTCCCTGAGGTTTCTTTCTCTCCTCTACTGTGTTTTTAAAGGCCTAACGCAGGGCAGCAGGCTGGTGCCACTGTCTAAGGTTTCAATTAAGACATGTGCAGCTATCAAAGAAGTAGCAAGCAGGCCTCCACAACAATGCCTCCTGTTTCGCTCTCCGTTCAAGTCCAGGGATGGCAAGATGCTTGAAAAATGTCGTTCATTAATCCCCACAACAGCCCCCGGAGGTTGAGAGGACAGAGAGAGTCAGCCACAGGATCAGGCTTGAATAGTCTCTCTGTTGGTTGTGTACATTTGGAGCTGACTGTGAAATCTATGTGGACGTACTGAACCCTCTGGTTAACCTCATGGTGCAAATGCGTTGATCAAAGGCACTCTGTCAGTATCTGATTAAGAGCCATGTAAGAGCACTGAAGACATTTCCTTCTGGTTAACAACTCTGATTACAGGGGCTCCTGGAGTGAGTTTTCCTGTAAGCATTCAAGTAGGTCCCCGGGCTCCAGCTGGAGCTCTAGGGTTTCCCAATGGCAGAGCTTCCTGTTGCTGAAGGCTTCAATTCATTCACAGCTTGTAAATCAGTAGCCTGTAAATCAACAGATTGAGCTACTACTGTTTAAAACACAGTTTCCTCAACAAGCTTCCTTCTGGTTTTGTTTTCATATATCAAGGGCATGAAAAAAAAAAAAAAAGAGGCCAATTTTTAACACCTGGACCGATGGGGACTCAGCGGGAGAGGTATGTTACACAAGTTCTGCAGTTTTGTTTTTGTTTCAGTAGAGCAAGGATTTAGTGGCTAAAGTCAAGATAGCATTTACTTAGAGAAATGATAGAGGCCCATTTGAGGGAAACTGCAAATCACAATTGCTTCATGCATTTCATCCATTTTAAATGTCTGATAAGAAATATAAAGCTAAAGCCATGGATCAAACGCAGGTCTCCCACGTTGCAGGCAGAATCTTTACAGTCTGAGCTACCAGGGAAGCCAGTAGGTTCATAGAGTACCATTTATAACATGCAGAATAGTGTCTACAAGTGGTGTCCTGTTGTAATCATGTAGGTGTTTTCAGTTTTGTTCTGTAATAAACACAAAGCGCCTTTTGTTTATATCTGAGTCTCTGCAGAATAACTGTAGGATATAATTTCCGAACACGAAATTCTCAAGTTAAAGGGAATGTAACTATTTGTTAATTACTTGTTCCACATAGAAATTTACATTTTCTATTTACATTTCTACATTTACATACAAGAAAATGTGTGATTTCATAAACATGTAGCTTTTGTTTCATTTACCTTAATTTAACTTGAAGTTGAGCATGTTTTCATTTTTTGAAAATCATTCTTATTTTATTTTATGGTAACTTCTGTTTTCATAACCTATATACCATCTTGTTAATGAGTTGTGTTAATAACTTTTACCTAGTTATTTGCAGACGCACTTTAAATACTAAGTAATTGAACTGTTACAGTTTTTGCAACTATGTTTCCGAAATGCTTTGTCTTTTGATTCTGTTCATGCCATTTATATGGTTTATTAAATTAATTTAAATTCTCATGCTTTCTCAGTTTGATGTTATGTAAAGTAATTGTACCTCCATATCTTAATCGTATAAGACATTCTCCCACGTTTTCTTCAAGTGTATTTTGGTTTCTTTTTATATTAGTCCATGAGAAAAATTCTTTAAGGAGTCAGATATAAATCTAAATATTTCTCAGATAGCTTAATTGTTAAAATGTTATCAATTAATCTGTCTTTTTCACATTTGTAAGTGGTGACACCTTCACTATGTGATATATTCCCTTATCCATGTTGGTCTATCCATTCATGTGTCAGTATCTATGCAGACATTTCAAATATATTTTAATAATTGTTTGAGCTAGCTTTGCCCAATTACTTTTGTTTTTTAGATATCTTGTACCTCTGATTATATATTTTTGCCATATGACTTATGGAATCAAATTTGGTTAAAAATTAAGCCAGTTGTGAATTTGTTGGAATTATACTAAAATTTAAGATTCAGATCAGATCAGATCAGTCGCTCAGTCGTGTCCGACTCTTTGCGACCCCATGAACCGCAGCACGCCAGGCATCCCTGTCCATCACCAGCTCCCGGAGATCACCCAGACTCATACCCATCGAGTCAGTGATGCCATCCAGCCATCTCATCCTCTGTCGTCCCCTTCTCCTCCTGCCCTCAATCCCTCCCAGCATCAGAGTCTTTTCCAATGAGTCAACTCTTCGCATGAGGTGGCCAAAATACTGGAGTTTCAGCTTTAGCATCATTCCTTCCAAAGAAATCCCAGGGCTGATCTCCTTCAGAATGGACTGTTTGGATCTCCTTGCAGTCCAAGGGACTCTCAAGAGTCTTCTCCAACACCACAGTTCAAAAGCATCAATTCTTTGGCGCTCAGCCTTCTTCACAGTCCAGCTCTCACATCCATACATGACCACAGGAAAGACCATAGCCTTGACTAGGCGAACCTTTGTTGGCAAAGTAATGTCTCTGCTTTTGAATATGCTATCTAGGTTGGTCATAACTTTCCTTCCAAGGAGTACCCAACTGATAGATCAAATCTAACATTTCACTTGTCTTTATAAATAAAAATTTTATTGGAACACAGCCATATTTATTCATTTAGGTACTACCTGTGGTTGCTTTTGTGCTGTAACAAAAGAGGTAAGAAGATGTGACAGAGAGTATACGAATGATAAAACCAAAAATATTTCATATCTGGACCTATACAGAAAAAGATTGTTGATCTTTGTTGTGGAATAATGTTTTAGTTTATTATATTTCCAAATTTTCAATGTAATCACCAATTCTCACTGTCTCAACACAATAAAATTGTATTCTTTATGCTTACTTTTAATTCATAGCTATTTAGTGAGCATGGAAGGGATTGGCACTTCTTACAATGGCTACTCAGGGACCCAGGCTAACAGAATCTTCATCTTGAAACTTTCTACCATAAGTTTTATAAAAAAAAAAAAAAGTCACAATGGAAACATGTTAAATCATGCACTGGCATTTAAAGCTCCTTCCTCGAAGTGACACATGGAACTTCTCATGTTTACTGACCAAAGAAAATCACATGGCCATATTTAAATTCAAGGTAACATGAAAGTCAATTCTATATGCCCAGAAGAAAAAAGTGACACACAAGTGTTGGTGTACAGTTTTAATGTCTATCATAATAAATAAGAAGAATTGCCATTTCATGAATATCCAAAAATATTATATGAATAGAAAATAAAAATGTTAAATCTTTTCATTGTATATTTACTTCCTTCAAACAGATCTTGAACAATTTTTGACATATTGAGTGCTCAGTCCCATTATTTTTGTTATTAATGTAAATGGGGTTTCTAATTACTTTTGTTTACATGTTAAAAGCTACTGACTTTAATGTATGATTTTTTATTCCTAGCCATATTACTAAAGACTAAGACCATTCTTAGTGAGTTTTTAAATGTTCCCCTTGAGTTTTCTAGGTTCACAATATTAATTCTGCCTTTGACTTAGCTTATATTTGACATGCTTTCAAAGGCCAAATTTTCCAAGTGTGCTTGACCTGAATTGATATCCTACAGTTCATTGATTCATTCATTTATTCATTCACTCATTTAATATTCAATTAATATTTAACATAAAAATAGTGCTTTATTATGCAATATAGATTGAAAGATGAATAAAACAGAGTAAGTACCAACTTTGAGGAACTCATTTTACACAGCCGGAAATATTCATAGATGATCATGCAATATGAAAATCCCATATGGGAAATTAAAGTAAGGTCATGTAGAAAAACCTAGTAAAGTATGTCAAACCTGATATGAGATTTAGGAATGACTGAATGAGTAAGTATGATACTTTCCAAGATCATCGGCTTATTATAAAACAAATACCCCAAATTCTTGAAAATAAACATATTTACATCTTAAAAGCTTTGTGTCATTTTTCAGCATGCATATTTACCTTTTTGTTTTTGTTCAGTTGCTCAGTTGTGTCCAACTCTTTGCAACCCCATAGACTTCCCTGTCCTACACCATCTCCTTTTGAAAACTATTAATTCCAAAATATCAGGGCAGTGTGATTTCTTTTAAAATTGCTTGCTGCAGCACCTAGTATTAATGCACCTTCAGTGAACTCTCAATAAATTGTGACTAAATTCATTATTAGCAGCTTGATTTGCACTTGATTGAGCTCCAGGTATTTCTAAAACAAAGCAGAGGCTTTTGAGAACTAACAAACACAAAAAGAAAAGTATTAAATAAAAATCTTTGTGGGCATGAATAGGTTTTCGAATGATCAGTATCATGGTTAGAGATAATAATCATGTTAAAAACCATGATAGTGATCATTTTATTGTGATCCACTTACCTAAGCCTCCTGTGTCGTGAATTTATTTTTTAGATGCATGACTGAAGTAGTTGACATGACAACATTCAAGGACATTTAGAAATATTTACTTTGCCAGGACCAGTTTTAAAATGTCTTCACTTGAGAGGAAGTGGCCTTGCCAGTTACAGGGGACTCACAATTCTCCTGCTTGTGTTTCAGAGGCCTGAGGGTGATTTGATGAAAATTCCTTTTCAGTTCTCTAGAGAATCTAGTTAAATCGAGAAGAAAACAATCATCATAAATCATACACCACATCTTGAAACTTAACATGTTTTGTAGAACTCAGAGATTACTCTGATTATGACACTTGAATGATATACAATTATGAGGTATATGGGCCTCCAATTAGCAAAGCAGGGTGGTCTCAGAAGAGAGTAGGGATTTTATAAGTTGCAATATATTGCTAACAAATTGTGATTAAACACGGGTCAGGTTGGCAGAGAAACTATCTCATCTTGGTCAGTATTGATTCTTTGAGATTCCCAGCAAGGTATAACAGAATTACAGAATTACACAAACTGATCAATTAATGGAAAGCACATACTGCATCAGATCTCTGCTTGAACATTTTTTTCTCCATTATCTGTAACTTTATTAAAGAGATCCATGTTATTACAGAAGACCTGGTGGTACATTTAAAAGGAATAGCACAAGTATACACACAATTCTCTTTAATTATTTAGATCTCAGGGACCAAGTACTTTTTTCAACTGTCAAAAATTTATACACCTGAAGCTGTGTATATATATACATTCCAAATAAATCCATCCTTGGATTTTGTTTACATTCTTACAATTAGAATTTTAGTAAAAGATATTAAAAGTAAAAATATTCCCTCAATATTTCAATACCTCAAAAGAAGCAGCATCAATTTATAAATAGGATTTTACAGCCATTATCTGATAATTTGTGAAGGAAGTGGAATTTTAAAAAAAGAAATTAAATATCCAATGCCTCCTTTTAATTTAATTTCACTTGTCACTCATAGACCTCCCAAAGTTTTCCTAAGCCTACTTTCCAAGGTTGTCTGCCATTCTTCCCTTATATTAACATTTTTGCTAAAGCCAAACTGATTTATTCATTGTTTCCTGTGCATACACTCTCTCACCTCTTTTCTCCACAATTTGCACAAATACAAAAACAAAATAACTACATGAAACCTATGCTCATATTTTATGATCCCTTTTAAGTATCTTTTTATTTATGTAGTTTCACAAATTCATTCCAATCCAAAATGATCTTTCCTTAACTAAACTCAGAACTTGATAAACAGTTCTTCCCAAACTATTCATGCTATGATATTACAACTTGAAGAATCAGTAAAATCATACAACATACTGTGGTAAACCAGCATGTCTGATCACAATATTGGAGGCAAACTTAACAGAGGCTCCAATGGTCCCAGATCCAACATGACCTGTGAAGGAAGATTAAGAGTGAGACACAGTTGAAATTTGGTGCACCTACAGTAAAGAACTGAGTTGTAAATCCACTTACCAATACATCAGATGCTGTCTTAAATCACGGCTTGCATCATACTTTATTATTGGACTCCCCTTGTCCAGTTTCAAAAAGATCACATACTTGTTGAAAGTCATAGTTTGATGTCTTATAGTTGAGATTTATTCACTAGTAGGTTGATTGACTGATTGACATAATTTAAATTTTGGTCAGGCTAGTGGTAAAGAACCCACGTGCCAATGCAGGAAACATAAGAGACGTAGGTTCAGTCCCTTAGTGGGGAAGATATCCGCTGGCGGACAGCATGGCAACCCACTCCAGTATTCTTGCCTGGGGAATCTCATGGACAGAGGAGCCTGGGAGGCTACAGTCTGTAAGGTTGTAAAGAGTCAGATGTGACTGAAGTGACTTAGCATGCATGTAACATGCATATACCAAAATTTACTGCTTTGAATATTTTTAAGTATAACTGACACTTTAGGAAGTCATCATTACCCTCCATTTTCAGAACATTTTTCATCTTCCAAAACTGAAATTCTGTATGTCTCTCTTCACTAGTATCTGGCACCGACTACTCTAGTTTCTCTCTCTATGAATTTGACTACTATTTACTTGTACCTATGGAATCTTACATATTTTCCTCTTGTGACTAGCTTATTATACTTTCCTGGTGGCTCAGACGGTAAAGCGCCTGTCTACAATGCAGCAGACCCAGATTCGATCCCTGGGTCGGGAAGATCCCCTGGAGAAGGAAATGGCAATCCACTCCAGTACTATTGCCTGGAAAATCCCGTGGACAGAGGAGCCTGGTAGGCTACAGTCCATGGGGTCGCAAAGAGTTGGACACGACTGAGCGACTTCACTAATGGAATCTTACATATTTTCCTCTTGTGACTAGCTTATTCTACTTAGCTTAACATCTTCAAGGTTCATTTATAATTGTTTTTAAACATGATAGTTATTTGCATCTTAACCAAGAAAAATATATATCATTTGTGTATTACTCATGTTTCTCTCCAAGCAGCTTACACTTAGTAGCAATATTTATATACTAGAATTAAATTAGAAATTGTAAATCATCTCTGAGCTTTATTAAATCTGATATCTTTGATTTCCCATTAAAATCTTTTAATGAGAGTCAATATAGTCATTTGTTTGAAGGAAATTATGACTGACTTAGGTACTAATTGACTTTGATGTATGGATTACAGTTTTCACACAAAATCACATAGTCTTCCCTTGACCCTAATAATTCAATTAATTTAAATTAGATTATAATGTCACAATCACTAATAAGACCATGTTTGTTGATATTTCTTGTTCTTTGGAGGATCTATAATAAACTTGTTAAAGTGATTTTTTCTAAAATCTACTATATTCTAAATAATTGTGGAGAAGGAAATAGCAACCCACTCCAGTATTCTTGCCTGGAGAATCCTGTGGACAGAGAAGCCTGGTGGGCTGCTGTCCATAGGGTCACACAGAGTCGGACACGACTGAAGTGACTTAGCATGTTTGCATGCATTGGAGAAGGAGGCAACCCACTCCAGTATTCTTGCCTTGAGAATCCCAGGAATGGAGGAGCCGGGTGGGCTGTTATCCATGGAATGGCACAAAGTTGGACACGACTGAAGCAACTTAGTAGCAGCAGCTAAATAATTGTTAGTGATTTACTGGTTTATATAATCATGTTTAGTACACTAAATTGCTTTGTTGTTAGTTATGATATTTTACTAAAGATTCCCTGAACAGGATTCTGCCTATAAACTATGACATACTGATAAAAAAAATCAACCAACAAAAAAGTACTAGTATTAAGGTAAAGTAATTGTAGAAAAAATTAGACTGTTACAAATCATACTAAACAGAAAATTCCAAATTCATGCTTAGAGGACTTCCCTGGTGGCTCAGATGGTAAAGCATCTGCCTGCAATGGGGTAGACCAGGGTTCAATCCCTGGGTCAGGAAGATCTCCTGGAGAAGGCAATGGCAACCCACTCCAGTATTCTTGCCTGGAAAATCCCATGGGCGGAGGAGCCTGGTAGGCTACAGCCCATGGGTTCACAAAGAGTCGGACACGACTGAGCGACTTCACGTTCACCTATAGACTACATTGTTCCATATTTTGTGAATTGTGTTGCTCTATTTGGTTTTGTTGGAGAAGGCAATGGCAACCCACTCCAGTACGCTTGCCTGGAAAATCCCATGGATGGAGGGGCCTGGTAGGCTGCAGTCCATGGGGTCGCTAGGAGTCAGATACGATTAAGCGACTTCACTTTCACTTTTCACTTTCATGCATTGGAGAAGGAAATGGCAACCCACTCCAGTGTTCTTGCCTGGAGAATCCCAGGGACGGGGAGCCTGGTGCGCTGCCGTCTATGGGGTCGCACAGAGTCGGATACGACTGAAGCGACATAGCAGCAGCAGCAGTTTATTTTGTAACTCAATAAGTTCTAAAAAAAAGTGTAAATGAGTTTGTTAATGAGTCCTATGAACAATATAGTTGAAGCATATTAATTCAGAATGCTTTTACATCCTGAAGGTTTTGCTGCTGCTGCTAAGTCACTTCAGTCGTGTCCAACTCTGTGCGATCCCATAGACGGCAGCCCAACAGGCTCTCCGTCCCTGGGATTCTCCAGGCAAGAACACTGGAGTGGGTTGCCATTTCCTTCTCCAATGCATGAAAGTGAAAAGGGAAAGTGAAGTCACTCAGTCGTATCCAACTCTTCGCGACCCCATGGACTGCAGCCTACCAGGATCCTCCATCCATGGGATTTTCCAGGCAAGAGTACTGGAGTGGGTTGCCATTGCCTTGAAGGTTTTATTCCTTTATTTTATATTTATTAGAATATTTGATGGCCATTGCATGTAAGCATCATAACTTTCAAAACCCTCATCTGTAAAAATATATATTGAATCTAAGCTAATAACTTAAAAGTGATAGTGTATACTGTATAATTACTCTATAAAATAAAAATAAAATTTTTAATTAAAATATTTTTAATAGCAAGGAACAATGGTAGTGACTGAGAAAATGGAGAAAGTTTTCTATTTTTGCCAACTTACAAAATGTACTAAAAATTGGATTGATGTTTCTGCCTCAATTTTACAAATTTAGTTTTACAATAGTTGATGAGGAGTGGTGCAATAAATCTTATTAAAATTAAATAAAAATTAATAACAGTTTTGAGGATATGGTGACAGTTTTACAAAGAAGAAAATATTTAAGATGGGGGGGCATAGTTTAAATTTTACAACAAAATTGAGAAGGTAAGAAGATAGAGAGTTTCCCATATAATCCCTGACCTGACACAGGCATATCCTACTCCATTACCAACATCACTCACCAGAATGGTAACTTTTTTTGTTTTTTTGCCAAGAATGAAGCTCTATTGACACATCATAATCATCCCGAGTCCATAGGTTACCCCAGTGTTAGTTCTTGGTTGTACCTTCTTAGTTGTACATTCTGTTGGTTTAACCAAATGTATAATGACATCCATCCATGACTACATGACTATTATATAATACAGAATAGTTTCACTGCCATAAAAATCCTCTGGGATAGGATATATATATTCTATTATATTCTATTAATTATAGTATATTATATAAATCGCTTTTTGAGATGTATTATATTATATAAACTACTTTCAGCTGACTAACACCAAGGACATGAAGCAGAACTCTATGATCCTTGTCCCTCATGTCCTCTGCCTGTCTTTTGTCTGTAGAAAAACTTTAGCCAAAGAATAAATTTAATCAGAGAAGTAATAAAATGTAGAAACAAAGGAAAATAGTCAAAGGAGATCAAACAATAATAGTTTAGTAATTAAGAATAGTTAAGAATGCTCCAATACTTTGGCCACCTGATGTGAAGAGCCAACTCATTGGGAAAGACCCTGATGATGCAAAAGATTGAAGGCAGAAGGACAAGGGATGAGATGAGATGATTAGATATCATCAATGATTCAATGGACATGAATTTGAGTAAACTCAGGGGGATAGCAGAGGACAGAGGACCTGGTACACTACGGTCTATGGGGTCACAAAGAGTCAGACACAACTTCATGACTGAAAAAGAGTCAAGGACCTTTAGTTCCTTCTGAAGGGCTATAGGTAATATTCTGAGCCATATTCTATGAACTGTCTTGTAGATACTGAGACCTCTACCAGGTGGAAGAAGTTAACTATAGGACGACCAGACTACAGCCATGACACAGCTGTCACAATTCTGAGAATTGGCCTTAAGGAAATGAGAACAAACTGATCATGGAACTGAAGATTAAATGTACCTAAAACGACCAAGATGTTGCTGGTCAGACCACCACATGACCAATTTCAAGATGACTTTCAAAGCTGACTGTGCTCTTTCTGCATGTAGCCCCCTCCCTCTGTTTATAAAAGCTTTTGCCCTGTGATTGTCAGGGGGGACGTCAGTCTTTGGACAGGCATCTCCCCCATCCCCTGATTGCTGGCATCCAAAATAAAGCAAACTTTCCTTTCCAAGAACCTTGCCTCTTTATTGGCTTTTGAACAGCAAGCAGCTGGACTCTACTTTTGGCTGCACTAACATGGGGGAAATACAATCTCATTTACAAAGCAGGATACAGGTTGGAAGATTATATGTTGAGTCAAAGTGACCTAGATTCAAACTCTACCCAATTTCTTTTTAGAAATGGATTGTTGAAAATATTTTTTAGTTTTTCCTGAGTCCCAATTTCTCTATCAGTAAAATGAGGATGATAATATGAAATAAATATCAGGATTAAGAGGTGAATGTTTCAAGTACTTAATATTGTGCCTGCCACCTAATATTCAATAAACAAGTTTGGTATTATTATGGGATGTTAGAGTTTGTTTTGAGGAGAAAAGAAACATTTATTTATAAAAAAAACTTGAATATCTAAGAAATTTCAGTTTGAATAAAATCCTATGTTATTAAAAATGATTTCTAAACCCTGCTTTAGAAAAATGATGCTAATTGGGCTTCCTTGCTAGCCAAATCGGGGAAGGCAATGGCACCCCACCCCAGTACTCTTGCCTGGAAAATCCCATGGATGGAGGAGCCTGGTGGGCTCCAGTCCATGAGGTCACTAAGAGTCAGACATGACTAAGCGACTTCACTTTCACTTTTTACTTTCATGCATTGGAGAAGGAAATGGCAACCCACTCCAGTGTTCTTGCCTGGAGAATCCCAGGGACGGAGCCTAGTGGGCTGCCGTCTATGGGATCGCACAGAGTCGGACACGACTGAAGCGACTTAGCAGCAGCAGCAGCAGCTAGCCAAATAGGTAAAGAATCCACCTGCAATGCAGGAGACATAGCTTCAATCCCTGGGTTGGGAAGATCCCCTGGAGGAGAGCATGGCAAACTACTCCAGTATTCTGGCCTGAAAAATCCCATGGACAGAGGAGCCTGGCAGGCCACTGTCCTTGGGATTGTAAAGAGTCGAACATGACTGAAGTGCACACACACTATAGGTGAAACAAGGAACAATATATACAGGAATTATTATAACTTCATGCAACAGGTTACTATGCAAATAAACCCTGAGAATATGAATGTGTCGGTACTTGATGGGTGATCTCACCTATTCAGAAGATCTTCCCACCTCCATTTAGCTCCTCCCATGCTTAAGAATTTTCTGGAAACAAAATGCCAGTATTCTGAAAAGCTGAGGACAGTGAGTGCCAATTACATTCCCAGCTGAGACACAAACAATTCCACTCATCAGTAAGCAAGAAAGTGAAGCTTTCCAAGAGCTCTTTATATTAATGCTGCAGTAAATGTGGCGAGTCAGTCACGGAATATTTCAATACATTGTGCATGTCATCTGAATTTACAAGCAACCCACTGAGAATCTGGAGACCTATTTTCCTCTGCTATGATTACAGAGCTTTTTGAGAAACATTCCTAAATTTTACCCTTTCCCCGAAATATTTGGTTCTGTACTACTTTTCTGAGGTAATAGGAAGCATGCTTTCTTCCCCAAATTTAAAGGAAGGCATGTATTTCCACAGAGATAAACAGGTTCAATCTCTAAGTCTGCTGATTTTACATTTTAAAAGTTCAATCCTGTAGTCTTCTAGAATAAATAAACACATAAAACAAAACAGAAGAAAAGACAGCCAAATACATGTTTGTAGCCAAAAATGAAAGAATCTAAGTAAGTATTAAAAAAAAAACACTTAGGACAATTGATAAATTTATTGTTCTCATTGTAAATTAAACTGCAATCCATCAATAATCCATTATAGATTTATGCAATCTGCATAGCAGCATATTGTTCACTAATAACATAATACTCACAATGTAGCATTTTTAGAGGAAATATTAAACGCTACTTGTTGAGTTAATAGCCTATTACAGTCAAATCCCCTTAAACTATGTACCTATTTGGTATATTAATTTTTTAATAATTTAAAATTTTATAGCATATTTGTGAGCTGAAATTGAACTCTTATTGATTCTTTGTGGAAAATTAAAGTAGCAAAATAACACAGCAGAGTTTTTGTCAGGAAAGAAAATACACAAACATATCTTTAAACTGATGTACAGTTTTTGAACAGGAGATCCATTTTGTATCTGTTTGGGCTGAATCTGTCAAAAGTGTTCAGTGTTTTCCAGTAGAGGGTCTGTTGGAAGTGCATACTACTTTCATATGGAAAGCATCCCTGAGTAGAGAAATAGCAGAGTCCATTTCAGAATGTAATAGACATATAGAAAATAAAAGGAAGAATTTTCTTCAACTGAGCTTACCTTACTGACCCAAGTACAAGGGCCTGTGTTTTGCCTGTAGTAGATCAGCATTTATTCATAATATTAAGTGCATTTTATTCTTTGAGAATTAACAAAACATGAAGATAAAGATTATAGTCAATGGAATTAAATATTCTGAATTTAAATACTGATTCACAAGGCCAGTCACGAGGCAATTTTCTCAGTCTCTATGTTTCATATTCCTTAGAGAGTAGAGATTTGCTACCCTAGAGGCTGTTTCGGGCTTACATATGCAATCGATATACAATTCTTATTATTGAATCTCAGTTCAGTTCAGTCATTCAGACGTGTCTGACTCTTTGTGACCCCATGACTGCAGCACACCAGGCTTCCGTGTCCATCATCAGTTCCTGGAGCTTACTCAGACTCATGTTCATTGAGTCGGTGATGCCATCCAGGCAACTCACCATCTGTCATCGGAAAAACCATAGCTTTGTCTAGACACACTTTTGTTGGAAATGTCTCTGCCTTTTATTATGCTTTCTCATTTGTTCATACTTTTCTTCACAGGAGAAAGAGTCTTAATTTCATGGCTGCAATCACCATCTGCAGTGATTTTGGAGCCCCCCAACATAAAGTCAGCCACTGTTTCCACTGTTTTCCCATCTATTTGCCATGAAGTGATGCGACTGGATGTCATGATCTTAATTTTCTGATTGTTGAGTAAAGCCAACTTTTTCACTCTCCTCTTTCACTTTCATCAAGAGGCTCTTTAGTTCTTCGCTTTCTGCCATAAGGGTGGTGTCATCTGCATATCTGAGGTTAGTGTTATTTCTCCTGGCAATATTGATTCCAGCTTGTGCTTTATCCTGTTTGACATTTCGCATGATGTAATCTGCATATAAGTTAAATAAGCACGGTGACAATATACAGCCTTGACATACTCATTTCCCAATTTGGAAACAGTCTGTTGTTCCATGTCCAGTTATAACTGTTGCTTCTTGACTTGCATACAGATTTCTCAGGAGGCAGATAAGGTGGTCTGGTATTCCCATCTCTTTCAGAATTTTCCACAGTTTGTTGTGATCCATTCAGTCAAAAGATTTGGCATAGTCAATAAAGCAGAAATAGATGTTTTTCTGGAACTCTCTTGTTTTTTGATGATCCAACATAGGTTGACAATTTGATCTCTGTTTCCTCTGCCTTTTCTAAGTCCAGCTTGAACATCTGGAAGTTCATGGTTCAAATACTGTTGAAGCCTGGCTTAGAGAATTTTGAGTATTACTTTGCTATCATGTGAGATGAATGCAATTGTGGGGTAGTTTGAACATTCTTTGGCATTGCCTTTCTTTGGGGTTGAAATGAAAATTGACCTTTTCCAGTCCTGTGGCCACTGCTGAGTTGTTCAAATTTGCTGGCATGTGGAGTGCAGCACTTTCATAGCATCATCTTTTAACATTTGAAATAGCTCAACTGGAATTCCATCACCTCCACTAGCTTTGTTCATAGTGATGCTTCCTAAGGCCCACTTGACTTCACATTCCAGGATGTCTGGCTCTAGGTGAGTGATCACACCATCGTGGTTATCTGGGTCATGAGGATTTTTTGGTACAATTCTGTGTATTCTTGCCACCTCTTCTTAATATTTTCTGCTTTGGTTAGTTTGATACCATTTTTGTCCTTTATTGTGTCCATCATTGCATGAAATAGTCCTTTGATATCTCTAATTTTCTTGAAGAGATCTCTATTACTGAATCTGCTGCTGCTACTGCCAAGTCATTTCAGTCATGTCCAACTCTGTGCGACCCCATAGACGGCAGCCCACCAGACCCCGCCATCCCTGGGATTCTCCAGGCAAGAACACTGGAGTGGGTTGCCATTTCCTCCTCCAATATTACTGAATCTGGCCCATAATAAATGATCAAATTGAATTAACTATTATCTCCTTTATCATTAGGAACAAAAACTTTAAAATATATTCTTGTTTTTTGCCTATTATTAGCTATATTCTATTCATTCCATTTGTTACTAAACCTCTAAGAAAGGTGTAAACTATCATCTTTTGAAAATATTTATTAATCAATATATTAAGTAATTCACAAGCAGTTGTGGAATCTCTACTTTGTTCAAGCACTGTTAGTCACTAATGAAAGCGTTACAAAATGATTTGTTCTCCGTTTATGTGCATTCCATAATACATTTTAGAAAAGTTTATAGAAACATAAGAACAAGGTTTTCCATTATACTGTGATAAGAAAATTAACATCTTATTTTTAATTAAAATATATATATGTATATATACATGTATTAATATATACATATATCTTTTCCTTTTAGTCTAGCTGCTGCTGCTGCTAAGTTGCTTCAGTCATGTCCGACTCTGTGCAACCCCATAGACGGCAGCCCACCAGGCTCCCCCGTCCCTGGGATTCTCCAGGCAAGAACACTGGAGTGGGTTGCCATTTCCTTCTCCAATGCATGAAAGTAAAAGGGAAAGTGAAGTCACTCAGTAAGTGTCCGACTCTTCGTGATCCCATGGACTACAGCCTACCAGACTAATAATATGGTTAAGATATAGATTGGCAGTTTCTTTCTAGTAACTAAATGCTGCCTTACATGAAAACACTACATTTAGTCTTACAGCCGTTCATCCACTGAACCAAATAGTTGCTGAGTCCTCTGTGCTGAACTCTGAGAGGCACTCTGAAACAAACACTGATAAGAAATTCTCATCCTTGCTTTCTGAGTGTGGTGGGAAAGTAGAAATGTAAACAGGATGTGAATCTATTTAAAGTTAAAAGTGTGAACAAAAAGCTGTGGAAAAAAGAGATTAAGGAAAAAGAAGAACCATTTTAGATTTTAAGTTGAAAAGCTGCCAACTTAAAATTTAATTTAAATATAAGTGCTGACAAATGGAGGTGCAAGTATAAAAAGCAAAGGTAATAAATACAAAGAGTCCATGTAAGAATGTTACAATTCTTCATGAAAAGTAATATAATAGCAATTAAGCACTGTATAAGTAATATATTACTAAATATATAAGAAATAGAAGATATATTTGAGTGAAAGTAGAATTGGATTGGCAAAGATAAAAGGAGAAAATATGAAACAATAACTGACTTCTGTCTTGGAAAAGAATAGTATGAGAAAACAGTGAGTAGAATTTTTTTTCTTAATTGAAGACAGTCCAAGGAAAATCTAGTTAAGGGCTCCAGATTCAGAGGAGTTCCTTCATAGCACTGGAATGTATTTCAGGAAGGTTATGGAATTGTTGTTAGTGAGTATTTACCAGTTAAAATGTAGAGACTGTTTCTTGAAAAGAGAACGCAAGTATATGCTGCTGCTACTGCTGCTAAGTCGCTTCAGTCGTGTCCGACTCTGTGCGACCCCATAGACGGAAGCTCACCAGCCTCCCCCGTTCCTGGGATTCTCCAGGCAAGAACACTGGAGTGGGTTGCCATTTCCTTCTCCAATGCATAAAAGTGAAAAGTGAAGTCGCTCAGTCGTGGCCGACTCTTAGCGACCCCATGGACTGGAACCTACCAGGATCCTCCGTCCATGGGATTTTCCAGGCAAAAGTACTGGGGTGGGGTGCCATTGCCTTCCCCGAAGTATATGCATTTGCATAAAATAGTTTGAGACAACGAGCTGCGAGATGCTTCTGAGGCTGGCACTAACACTCAAATCTTATTCTTTCCAATGGTTACATATAACAGTGCTGCTGCTGCTGCTAAGTCGCTTCAGTCGTGTTCGACTCTGTGTGACCCCATAGACGGAAGCTCACCAGGCTCCCCTGTCCCTGGGATTCTCCAGGCAAGAACACTGGAGTGGGTTGCCATTTCCTTCTCCAATGCATGAAAGCGAAAAGTGAAAGTGAAGCCGCTCAGTCGTGTCCAACTCTTAGCGACCCCATGGACTGGAGCCTACCAGGCTCCTCCGTCCATGGGATTTTCCAGGCAAAAGTACTGGGGTGGGGTGCCATTGCCTTCCCCGATATAACAGTATACAAGCCTAAAAAAGAACATATTCCAAGTTTGACAGTTGACATTTTGATTCACACAATAGTGAGGCCACTTTCAAATTTCTGACATAAAGAAAACTTGTGTAGGGGAAAAGCCTTGACTATTAGTCAAAAGTGATAATAAAAAGTTGTTTTGATAACAGATAAAAGGCAGAGACCCTGCCTGTTCTGCTGATGCAGGCCTATGCCCATTTTCTGCTTCCAAAGGTGATTACCCCGCAGACAAGGCCACAGTGACAGCACCTATTTGAGACTCTCAGTTAAGGGTATCTCAAGTAATCTATTGGGTGTTAGCTATTATTGAGAGATCATCACATATTTGGAATGGTATAGTCATTTGAATGTCAGGATTCTAGTTTTATACATACCTTAAACTTGACCCAAACAGACACTTGTGTTTGTTTTGAACCTGTTTTGCTCTGAATTCTCTCTCTTGATTGAAACTCTTAGGTTGGGGTTTAGACTCTCAAGAACTTGGAAGACAGTGCATGGAAGTGCTTATGGAGGCCCTTTGTGTGTATTCAGGAACTGGTAGGAACTTTTTCTTTGGTTGAATGGTATACATTTCCATTTTAACAGTTTTTCCACCTGGTTAAAAGTAATAAATCTTATATTTATATGAGTTGGTTGGGATCATTTTCTTTGCTATCAACTCATACAAATAAAAGTGAAATCACATTAAAAAAGAAGACAAAGTCGAATATATAGACTGAGAAGTGGTCCCTCAGCAGCCTGACAAATGTTAGGAAGTGAGCACTGGCTTTAAAGCCAAAAGTTGGAAAGGTCTGGCTGCTTCATACAGGCCAGCCTCTAAGAACTTTTTGTTGGTTCATAAACTGGCTCTGTAAACAGATGGAAGAAAGAGGCAAGTCACTCCAGACTGGCCTCACACGTGGTAAACAGAGGGGGAAAAGTGGAAGTAGCAACTGATTTTACTTCCTTAGATTCCAAAATCACCACAGACAGTGACTATAGCCACAAAATTAAAAGACCTTGCTCCTTGGAAGGAAAGCTATGACAAACCTAGACACCATATTAAAAAGCAGAGGCATCATTTTGCCAAGAAAGGTCCATGTAGTCAAAGCTATGGTTTTCCCAGCAGTTATATGCAGATGTGAGATTTGGACCATAGGAAGGCTAAGCAGCAAAGAGCTGATGCTTTCTAACTGTGATGCTGGAGAAGATTCTTGAGAGTCCCTTGGACTGCAAAGAGATCAAACCAGTCAATCCTAAAGGAAATCAACCCTGAATATTCATTGGAAGGACTGATGCAGAAGCTCCAATACTTTGACCACCTGATGGGAAGAGAAGACTCATTGAAAAAGACCCTGATGCTGGGAAAGATTAAAGGCAAAAGGAAAAAAGAGTGGCAGAGGATGAGAGGGTTAAATAGCATCATTGATTCAACAGACATGAATTTGAGCAAATTCCAGGAGATCATGAAGGACTGGTATGCTGCAGTCCTTGGGGTCACAAAGAATCAGACATGACTTAGCAACTGAACACACACACACACAATTTTAATAAGCAAGGGAACTTACCTACAAGGCTTGTCTTATGCAGTCACAGGACAAATAGATCACTACACCCTCCACCAGAATCTCAAGCATTTATACAGAGGACTTAACAGAGTTCAGTTATGTATACCATCCAGATGGTCTTAGTAACACCTTACTTTCTGAAAGTTATATCCTTGGAACAGCTCCCTTGTGGGAATGGGAGACAGAATGTACAGCCCAAGGACAAGGGGAGAACTAAGGAGCCTCAGATTACCCAGGTCTGGTTCACTGATGACCAGAGGTCATGTCTTCTTGCTGACCTACTCCAATAGTATATAGTAGGCAGCAAAGCACAGCGAGTGGACCTGGAGGTGCAGCAGAGCACATGGAAAATAAAGTATATTCCACCCTTTTGCCAGTCTTAATCCATTCTAAAGATTTGCTCAGAGGAAAAAATCCTCAGCCCAAGAGAGACACACCATCACTGAAACATAACCTCAACACGATTTTACTCCCCCAGGAAAGCACAGTTATAGCATAGCCATCACCTTTACTTTTCAGATAAGCTAGTAGAGAATGACCAACTTTAAGGTATAGCTGCCACAGTGTCCAGCTGTATAATAGTCACTAGGCCTAAAAACTGATAATTAGAGCTTTCTTCTTACACCAGCCATTCCATACTCTTGCTATTCTCTGGCAACATCTCTTACACTTTGACAGCATCTCTACTTGACACTCACTACCTGGTAGAGTGGTTCAAATATTTATTATTATCCAACCCAAACCCTCACTCGTCCAGTCTTATTGGATAGTTACAGTTCCCCATTGATGATTAAGACTGGACATGAGAATAAGAGGCATTCTAAGGAAACTTTTGTATTCACTAAACTTTGCCCCAGTGATGCAATAACAGACCATTTCTCCCTTCATATTAATAATTGGGAATAAGAACTGTGACCAGAGGACTGATGTTATTCACTGTCCTATTTCAGCAGGATGACAAGACCCAAATCAGTGAGTAGGCTCAGCTATTTAACAGCACTGTGATCATGATCCCTAGTGTACCCACAACTCCTCCAGCTACCAGTACTTCCACATCTCCAAAGCCAAGGCTACAGAAACAAGCAGAAAAGTTCAAAGAATGAGTTCTTTAATATATCAATGAGAGGGGCTTATCTTTACCTTGGTTCCTAAACTTGCACATTCTAGCCGAAGAGAAATTGGAAGCATGCATTGGAATACATTGAAACTGTAGGACATAAGGGGATCTTTAATAAGCCATAACACTATCCCCTCAACTCCTCCTGGGTGAGGAGTTCATGGGAAGACCAATGAATCCCTTGCACATGAGCTCACTGCTAAATTTCTTTCACCATAAAATGAGTTCTTTGTTTGGAGACAATGATGTGTAAGATAACAAGGCCATAAATACAGCATTCTGTAAATCCATTAATGGATGTTCTGGCAGAAGTATTTCAGACAGGGAAGACAAGCTCATATTTGGAATATGACTTATTCTCATAAAAACAAATTGCTACCTCATACCTGAGGGAAAGAGTCAAAGTCTTTTAGCTGTAACTCTACTAATAGATTGGGCAGGTAGTAGCCAGATCATCCTTAATGAGAAAAAAGACAAAACATGATATTTGAGCCCGTGTCTCTTCTACCTGTCTTCTTTGTACACAGCCACTGAGATGACAGTGAGGTATTTAGAGAATGAGGTGCATGTGTGCTGAGTCATGTCAGTCTTGTCTGACTCTTTGCAACCCCAGGGATGGTAGCCCACCAGGCTCCTCTGTCCTTGGGCTTTCTCCAGGCAAGAATGCTGGCGTAAGTTGCCATGCCCTCCTCCAGGGATTTGCTGACACCAATAGGATGGTGCATTTTGTCCATCTTATTACCGAAAGTTTCCTCTGCAGTGATGTTTCTGCAAGGTATCTCTTTGAAACATGAATTCACTCTCTTTTTGCTCATTCTTTGATGTTCGTCTATATCTTTCCAATCCTTCTTGTCATAAATATTCTGATTGTATTTTTTATTTAAGACAAGTCTCAGCCACCACTCATAATTAGATCCATACCACACATAATCTTTCCACAAAAACATTATCCTATTTATATATAAATAAGATATAAATTGACATATACAAATTATATTATTTATATATAAATTAACATAATATTTAATAATATAATTAGAATGATTGTAATTTAATTATATTATTATAATATATGAACTGGTATGTAGAAATTATATTATTGACATACAAATAGGTATAATATATTAACAATATATATAATTATTACCATAATATACATACACTGTTTGACATTTGGTCAAGAAAACATTTATCTTTACCATTGTCTTCTGTAATCTCCCCAAGTTGGGTTGTAATGTAGCAACTGTGGAACATGCTACTGTGCAAACCCATATGTAAACCAAGCCATACTTTTCCCCTTCTGTTCAGATCAGATCAGATCAGTCGCTCAGTCGTGTCCAACTTTGCAACCCCATGAATCGCAGCACGCCAGGCCTCCCTGTCCATCACCAACTCCCGGAGGTCACTGAGACTCACATCCATCGAATCAGTGATGCCATCCAGCCATCTCATCCTCTGTCATCCCCTTCTCCTCTTGCCCTCAATCCCTCCCAGCATCAGAGTCTTCTCCAAGGAGTCAAATCTTCACATGAGGTGGCCAAAGTATTGGAGTTTCAACTTTAGCATCAGTCCTTCCAAAGAAATCCCAGGGCTGATCTCCTTCAGAATGGACTGGTTGATAAAGTCTCCATTAGTTCCAACATGTGGATTCAGTAAGAAATACTGAAATTGTTAAGAGTAGATATTTGTGAAATTGCCATCTGTTTATGCTAATATTACTCTAGACCATTTAGAGCTTGGTCTCACATATACCATTTCCATTTTACAATGAAATGATTTTGTTAGTCTCCAAAGTTATGATATTATGAGTAAGATGAGCCTAGGATGTGATGAAAGGAAAAGGTATAGTGTCTGCTCTTGATGCGAGAAACCTCATCTAGCAGCCTTATCTGCCATACAGATTCTTTTCATTATTAACTGCATTGTGTCATTAGGTACAAGCTTGCATTTCAGACTGGTCTTATGAAGGGCTTTCTCTTGCTCTAGATTCTACTCAAAATCAATGGCATTATGGATTTCCCAATAAATGAGACAGATCTGAACAATCTAAAATTCAACAAACTCCTGAAGCTTTAAAATACAGCTTATTTCTTCCCGAATGGTGATATGTGTATAAAGATGTCTTCTACCTAAAAGGAATAGCCCCATCCATTCCTCAAAGAGTAGAGAAAAATCACTAATGTGCTAGCCCTTGAGGCTTCTTGGGGCTTACTGCCTAGTGTCTGGTGTACATATAGTATCTCAGTAAAGCATATGGAGAGCTTGATAATTCCTCTTTACCAAGTCAGTAAGTAAACTGTTTACATGATTAGGGATGGCTGATCAAGGTGAACATAACACATTGACACCAATATTCCAATTTTTTTTAACTCTTTGGACTCCTTTCTCTATATAGCATATCAGGAAAGTTATGACATCTTAACCCATTAACTATAGGCCATTACTGAGTTCAAGACATTATCAATCAGCACACCAAACTGTTGAGGTCCATCCTAGAGGCTTGAACTAATATGCTAAATCCTAAATTCTAAGTAACCTACCAGGCTTCTCCATTCATGGGATTTTCCAGGCAAGAGTACTGGAGTGGGGTACCATTGCCTTTTCCATAAGCAACTATACACATATAAAAATATTTAGCTTAAAACATCTTTATATTCCACCATCCTTTTTCTCACATAATTAAGATCCTTCCCCATAAAGGATGGGAGCAGGTACCATTGATGTTAAGTAATTAAAATTATTTTAAATTAAAATGTGGTTTCCTCAGATTGGGTAAAGGTCTGCTTTTTTCGCTAAGAGAACTTCAGGGAAAATTGAGGGTGCAACTTTCTCAGCCCTGCCGAAATCTATATCTAATATTTTTCAACTTACTATAATTTTACTCCAGTCATAACAAGATCTTTCACACTTTTAATGAATATTTATTGGGACCTTATATCTATAAATACACCATTGGATAAAACAAACAGAAATCCCTGTATTCACAATTATATTATTCTAAGAGATGCAAATAACATGATAAGTAAAATTTATATCTGTTAGTGATTATTTCTAAGAATAAAGCAATGAAGGAAAGGGCTTTGATAGAACATGTTAGTGATAGAGGAGTTGCAGGTTACTTTGGTGTCTAGGGTGGTGCTCACTAAGAAGATGACATGAGAGGTATGATGTTATCTTAACTAACTATGCCTTATCTAAAATAATTATAACTGCAATAATTATATTAAAAATAAGGTAACATTCATATTTTAAAATAAGGTCACTTTCTAAGGTACTGGGGAATAGGACTTGAACGTATCTGTTTGTGGGAGTCACAATGCAAGTCATAATATTGTTTTATTGCAATGCATTTATGGACATCTGTGAGCATGTTAGTTGCTCAGTTGTTTTTGACTCTATGCAACCCCATGCACTATAGCTCACCAGGCTCCTCTGTCCGTGGAATTCTCCAGGCAAGAATACTGGACTGGGTCGCCATTTCCTTCTCCATTGGACATGATGTATATGTAAATATTTTACTGAGACACCAAATTATACTGGAATTTATTATTTTCACACAGAGCAGCTGATATTCTCTAAGATTTTTCACTATTCTACTTGTATCATTAGAGATCAACAAAGAGCCAAAAGCTTAAGCAAATATTTCAATTATAGGATTAGAAATATATCCTTTGAGGATAATAATATTTTAAATACTGTAGCCCAGGCTTCCTTCATAAGCACTCCTTTATTATAGGTAAATAAAGTTAAATCAGAGATTATAACAAAGACAAATTAAGCCTGTGCTTGCTTCTAACATTGAAAGTTTAATGGTATACCAAAGTTTTACTCATCTCTCCATCCCTAGATTTCTCATCTGAGGTCCATTTAAATCCCACTCCACAGTGGTCACATCATTGTACAGGAGGCAGTGATGAAAATCATCCCCAAGAAAGAGAAATGTAAAAAGGCAAAATGGCTGCTGGAGAAGGCCTTACAAATAGCTGAGAAAAGAATAGAAATGAAGGGAAAAGGAGAAAAGGAAAGATATACCCACCTGAATGCAGAGCTCCAAAGATCAGCAAGGAAAAATAAGAAAGCTTCCCAAAGTGAACAACGCAAAGAAATAGACAGTAGAATGGGAAAGACTAGAGATCTCTTCAAGAAAATTAGAAATACAAAGGGAACATTTCATGTAAAGATGAGAATAATAAAGGACAGAAAAGGTATGGACCTAACAGAAACAGAAGATATTAAGAAGAGGTGGCAAGAGTACACTGAAGAATCATAAAAAGTCTTAATGACCTAGGTAACCACATGCTGTAGTCACTCATCTAGAGCCAGACATCCTGGAATGTGAAGTGAGGTAGGCCCAAGGAAGCATTTCTACTAACAAGGTTAGTGGAGATGATGGAATTCCAGCTGAGCTATTTCAAATTCTAAAAGATGATGCTGTGAAAGTGCTGCACTCAATATGCCAGCAAATTTGGAAAACTCAGCAGTGGCCACAGGACTGGAAAAGGTCAGTTTTCATTCCAATACCAAAGAAAGGCAATGCCAAAGAATGTTCAAACTACCACACAATTACACTCATCTCACATGGTAGCAAGGTAATGCTCAAAGTCTTTCAAGTTAGGCTTCAACAGTATGTGAACCAAGAAGTTCTAGAGGTACAATTTGGATTTAGAAAAAGCAAAGGAACAAGAGATCAGATTGACGACATCAGTTGGATCATAGAAAAAGCATGGGAATTCCAGAAAAATATTGGCTTCAATGACTATGCTAAAGCATTTGCATGGATCACAACAAACTGTGGAAAACTCTTAAAGAAATGGGAATATCAGACCACCTTACTTGCCTCCTAAGAAATCTGTATGCAGGTCAAGAGCAACAGTTAGAACTGGACATGGAACAACAGACTGGTTCCAAATTGAAAAAGGAGTACGTCAAGGCTGGAAGGCTGCATATTGTCACCCAGTTTATGTAATTTATATGCAAAGAACATTGTGAAAAATGCCAGGATGGATGAAACACAAGCTGGAGTCAAGATTTCCAGGAGAAATATCAATAACCTCAGATATGCAGATGACACCACCCTTATAGCAGAAAATGAAGAGGAACTAAAAAGCCTCTTGAAGAAAGTGAAAGAAGAGGGTGTAAAAGCTGGCTTAAAACTCAACATTCAAAAATCAAAGATCATGGCATCTGGTCCCATCACTTCATGGCAAATAGATAAAACAACAATGGAAACAGTGACAGACTTTATTTTCTTGGGCTCCAAAATCACTGCAGATGGTGACTGCAGCCATGAAATTAAAAAATGCTTGCTCCTCGGAAGGAAAGATATGACAAACCTACAGAGTGTATTAAAAAGCAAAGACATCACTTTGCCGACAAAGTTCAGTACATTAAAAGCTATGGTTTTTCCAATAGTCATGTATGGATATGAGAGTTGGACCATAAAGAAGGCTAAGTGCCAAAGAATTAATGTTTTCAAACTGTAATATTGGAGAAGACTCTTTAGAGTCCCCTTTGACTGCAAGAAGATTAAACCAGTCAATCCTAAAGGAAATCAACCCTGAATATTGATTGGAAGGACTGATGCTGAAGCTGAAGCCCCAATACTTTTACCTCCTAATGCAAAGAGCCAACTCATTGGAAAAGACCCTGATGCTGGGAAAGATTGAGAGTAGGTAGAAAAGGGGGCTACAGAGGATGAGATGGTTGGATGGCATCACCGACTCGATGGACATGCGTTTGAACAATCTCTGGGAGATGGTGAAGGACAGGGAAGCCTGGTGTGCTGCAGTCCATGAGGTCACAAAGAGTTGGATACAAATGAGCAACTGAACAACAACAACCCCAGTGTTCAATAGCTTAAAACAGGTGGGCTTCTTACGTGTCCTGTGGGATAGATAGAAAGCAGTTGCAGGATTCCATATGCATTAACATTATTATCTTATGAGGCAGCATGTTCTAATGGTAAAAGTGTGGGCTCTGAAGTCAACATATCTAAGGGTTGGAGTCACAATTTCTCCAGTTCTTAATTTTGTTATCAAGCTTCAGATGGAGATAAGCTCATATGCCTTAAAGAATTTTGGAAAAGATAAGGCAAAATCTGCAATGTAGCCAACATAATGCCTTGATATGGTTGGCACAGTTACATATTGATTTCTATTTCTTTGCTTTTGGATTATGTATGACTATTATTTCATTGAATTGCCCATCAGGAAATCAACCCTCTCCACTGATCTCCTTAACACTGTGGAATCAAATGATAGTGATTAGGAGACTTTTGAAGAAGCTGCTACTAAGAAGAAATGGCCAGGGTAAATGTATGTATGTGGTGTTGACTGGATTGAGGAGGATTGTGGAACTTGGGAATGTTGACTAGTAAGTGTAGCACAGGCCATGCAGCCATTACTCAAGTGTAGAACTTCAAAAATTTACTCCAGAGATAACAAGTGACCCCAGACAGCCCTGTGTAGGATCCCTGATACAGATTTTGAGAATACTTCTCAGTCTCATTTTGAACACAGGTGCATGATCAAGCTCAAGATATTCTCCTGGTTTTGCCCATTCATATAATTGTGCTCGAGGAAGGATATTTGTGTGTATACTAAGTCACTTCAGTTGTGTCAGACTCTTTGCAACCCTATGAACTGTACCCCACCAAACTCCTCTGTCTATGGGATTCTCCAGGCAAGAATTCTGGAGTGGATTCCATGCCATCCTCCAGGGGGTCTTCTTGACCCAGCAAATCAAACCTGCATCTCTTATGTCTCCTGTATTGGCAGACAGGTTCTTTATCACAAGTGCCACCTGGGAAGCCCCCAGGAAGGATAGGGGATGTTTAAAGAGAGGGACTACTATTGTTATTTTTACAGATATTTCAATATATTCCTTGGGGATTAGTAGAGGTCTCAGATAAATACTAAGGGAGGAAAAGTATTTAACTATTAAAATGAGGTTGAGGTTGAAGAGATGATAAGCTTTATAAACTGCTGCTGCTGCTGCTGCTAAGTCGCTTCAGTTGTGTTTGACTCTGTGCGACCCCATAGACGGAAGCTCACCAGGCTCCCCTGTCCCTGGGATTCTCCAGGCAAGAACACTGGAGTGGGTTGCCATTTCCTTCCCCAATGCATGAAAGCGAAAAGTGAAAGTGAAGTTGCTCAGTCATGTCCGACTCTTAGTGACCCCATGGACTGGAGCCTACCAGGCTCCTCCGTCCATGGGATTTTCCAGGCAAAAGTACTGGGGTGGGGTGCCATTTATAAACTGAGGGAATAACAAAAGCTAATCCAGAGAGTAATGTATTAATACAAGGTGCAGGCACAGGATTTCATCAGAACTGGATCCTAGGATACAAGAAAGCCACACTTAAAAAATAAAGCTAGAATCAAGAGGTGGCCTCCACTATAGGGTTCTGTAAACTGAAAAGATATAGATTTTATTCTGAATAATGAGGCATTGAGAGATTTTAAACAGGGACAGGACTGATGAGTTTTGTGCTCTAGAACAATTTGAGAATGGCTTGCATGGGGTCAAAACTGTAAGCTGCCAGACCCTGCTGATTCCATGGACAGAGTGCAACTTAAAATGGATTTAACTATGTCAGTGGTAGTGTGAGGAGAGTAGAAAAATAAAGATCTTCTGACACTAATAGGAAGTCAAAAAACATAAGACTCAGGGATCAGTTTGATATTCCAGCAAAGAAAGAGTGGTATTTAGGATGATCCAAGGATTTCTGGACAGAGTGAAAGAACAGGTGGTGTTGCTATCTTCAGCTCAGAAAACACAGGAAGAGGAAATGGTGTGTTGGTGAGTTGAGATGATTACGACTGATTCTGTGCCACTTTCGTGCATGAGGGTGATTAGATAATTTCAGTAGAAATGCTTCAAACTTTACCATCTCTGTAACACTGTCAGTGCCTTGAAGGCAACAGCTTTGCATACCAATGTATCACCAATGCTATTATAGAGCTAATATTTAAAGGCCATTCAATAATTATTTTGTTCATAGTTTGTTCATTTTTTCACAAATATTTATTGAAAGTCAACTATGTACTAGACATTAGTCTAGGTCTGTTGATCTCAATCATTGCTGCAGCTGGAAATGTTTATAAACTTCTGAGGCTTGAGCCCCTATGTGGACCCATTATATCAGAATACCTGGCCCAGCAAGCAGGTGATTATAAATGGAAGCCAAATGGCATCTAGGAAATTCCACCCAGTATCCAGGGTTAAAAATTATTGTCTTAAGAGCTGGAGATACTACAAACACACACATGCATGCACACACACACAAACACACACAAACAGGCATAAACATGAGAGCCAGCATCTCTCATCACTTGCAGCTTATGTGAAAGATTTATCAAAGGCGCAAAGAAACAAAGGCCAGAAGTCAGAAATGAGTGCTATGCTAATTCAAATGTTCCAATATTTAAGTAATAATAGTTAATAACAAACTGTGAAATAATTTTAAACAATAAAACCAAATCATATAATTTTTAAAAATCATATCTTTTATGCAGAGGTCATTACTTGAGACATCATCTTAAAATAGGCCTAAGTTTTTAAGTAAATAATTATATCATAAGGTTACTTCTCCCAAATTAAAATTCTTATTCCTCCCCCCAGCCCAAATTATATTTAATTCATTTTAAAACAACCTCTTGGTTTCTGAGTATTCTCTGGTTAGAGAGTATACACTAGGACTTACAGAAAACAGTGATGGATATAAGGATACATACTAACTGCTGCAGAAGAGACCTCAGGGCTACCGAGGCCTGTGGAAGAACTGCAAACATAAAGGCAAACAGGATCTGGACTTATTTTGAGGCTACAAATAGATAGTTCCCTTATTTTGGATTTTACTCTGTTATTGAATAAAGAGGTAGAATAGCAAAATAAGATGGAAAATGAATAAAGAGAATGTTACATCCAATTTGTCTTAAAGGCCCCTGCATGTTTCATAATGTTAGAGCATGACACAACACCACTGTACCTAACATGACTTCTGAATATTTTGAAAAATTGGAATAAAAATTTTAAGATGAAATTATATATCTCAGAGTGTTTTACAAAACAATGATAAAGAGTAAGTATTTTACTTCAGAGATTAAGCATTAATTATCTGGAAATATTTCCTAGAGGGTGCAGTATAAATGAAGCATTATTAGCCTATTACAAAAGGTGATCCATTATTGCCTATTACATAGAGCAAACTACTATTAATTTCATTTACCATTTGTCTTCAATAAAGCATCAGAGTTATTTCTCGAGATAATTAAAATATGGCTTCAGAATATTCATACAAAATCAATAAGCACAAAGTATCACATAGCTATTATGTATACATTTGCAATAATATATAAAAATTACAGAAACAGTTTAATTCAAGATTAGTAGATACAAATATAAACTTATTATATTAGAATATTTCATATTATAACTTTTTATACATTTCCATTGGCTTTTCATTATTTATAATTCAATTAATTAAATTGATTACTAAAAACATATTAGAATAAACACAAGATTCCAGAAAAACTGAGGAACTGCTCCAAAGAGTGGGGGCAGGGGGCCAGTCAATATTATGTATAATTATCTCTGCTCTGCTCAGTTGTGTCCAAGTATTTGAGACACCATGGACTGTAGCCTGCCAGGTTCCTCTGTCCATGGGATTCTTCAGGCAAGAATACAGGATGGCTTGCTGTTTTCTCCTCCAGGGGATCTTCCCAACCCAGGGATCGAACCCATGTCTCCTGGGTATCCTGCATTAACAGGTGGATTCTTTGCTGTTGAGCCATTGAGGAAACCTATAGAGACAAATGGCAAGTACCAATTTTTAGTTGGCACAATTGAGAATCACTATAATAGTCAATGCTTCCTTCTCTGTGCCATACACTCTTATGGTCTCATGAAATTTTGATCACAAAAGCTTTGTAGGCTATAGTATTTTCATGTACTTTCCAGATCCATGGTCACTTTTCTGCACCCAATTCCGTACCCAGAGAGGAAGACATATACAGACTACTGCAAAAATGTCCCTTGACCTTGGACTTCTAGTTGGGTTCTGTCAAGGGATGCTACTTGTGAGAAATTTCATGAAGGAGACAGAAGGCTTTCAGTGTGTTTGTTATGCCAGTTCCTTTCATATCATGTTACTTCAGCTTGGCCTCAATCTCTCAATTAATTTTAACAGTGCCATTTGGCCAACACTCTCCAGACAATTTCTCTCTACTCTATAAATGTCTCATCCTCTTGTGCCTGTATTAAGAGAGGTAGCAATGAAGCCCTTCCCTCTTACTAATCTAGGCTACTGTTTTCTTTTTTATTGCTGAATAATAACACATTGGAGAAGGAAATGGCAACCCACTCCAGTGTTCTTGCCTGGAGAATCCCAGGGATGGGGGAGCCTGGTGGGCTGCCGTCTATGGGATCGCACAGAGTCGGACACGACTGAAGTGACTTAGCAATAACACGTTTCATGGATATACCACATTTCACTCATCAGTTGTTAGACCATTGGGTTGTTTCCATTTTGGGCCTCATAATGAGTAATGTTGCTATGAATATTCGTGTATAAGTTTTTGTTAAGAAATATGTCTTCATTTCATATTTATATAGAACTGTTGCATCATGTGATAACCCTATGCTTATCCTTTTGAGAAACTGCCACACTCTTTTCCAAGGTGGATGCATGGTTTTCCATTCCTACAAGCATTATAGGAGGATTCTGATTTCCTCACATGCTGCCAACATTTTGTATTATAGCCACCTTAGTGAATGTCAAGTGCTATCTTGATGTGATTTTGATTTGCATTTCTCTAGTGACTAACGCTATTGAGCACATTTTCATGTACTACTTGGTTATTTGTATATCTGCTTTTGAGAAATGTCTGCTTATATCTTTACCCAACTTTAATTGGTTTGTCTTTAGCATTAAACTGTAGGATTTTGTGTGTATCCTAAGTACAAGTCTCTTATCAGAGACATGATTTGTGAATATTTTCTCCCATTCTGGGTTTTCTCCCATTCTGTGGGTTGTCTTCACTTTCTTTAATGTATTTTTAGAAACACGTATTTTTCATTTGAAATTTAATTGATTTATTTTTACTTTAGTCACTTGTGTTTTTCTGTCATATGTAAGAAGGCTATGCTTAAGCCAAGGTCACAGTGATATACTGCTATATTTCCTTGAAAGAGTTTCATAACATTTGCTCGAACATTTAGGTCGATGAATTATTTTGAGTTAATTTGTATTTTTGATACAAGTAGGGCATGCAGCTTCATTCTTTTGTACATAGATATCAAGTTATCCTTAGCACCATTTGTTGAAAAGACTACTCTTTCCCTGATGAATTTTCTTGACACTTTTGTTGAAATTCAATTAATCATAAGTGTGACAGTCTTTTTCTGGAATCCAAATTCTACTCTGTTGAAAATATATGTTGATCCTATGATAGTACCACATTGTTTTGATTCTGTAGTTTTGCAATAAACTTTGATAAAGTAAGGTGTGAATCTTCCAAATTTTTATTCTGCTTCAAAATGTTTGGGGCTTGGCTGCTTCACTTGAATTTCCACATGAATTTTATGATCAGCTTGTCAATTTCTGCAAAGAAGACAGCTGTTATTCACATAAGGATTTTATTGAATCTGTAGGTCAGTTTAGAGAACTTTTTATTATAACAATATTGTCTTCCAGAGGAACCAGAGATCAAATTGCCAATATCCGCTGGATCATCGAAAAAGCAAGAGAGTTCCAGAAAAACATCTACTTCTGCTTTATTGACTATGCCAAAGCCTTTAACTGTGTAGATCACAATAAACTGTGGAAAATTCTGAGAGAGATGGGAATACCAGACCACCTGATATGCCTCTTGAGAAATCTGTATGCAGGTCAGAAAGCAACAGTTAGAACTGGTCATGGAACAACAGACTGGTTCCAAATAGGAAAAGGAGTACGTCAAGGCTGCATATTGTCACCATGTTTATTTAACTTATATGCAGAGTACATCATGAGAAATGCTGGACTGGAAGAAACACAAGCTGGAATCAAGATTGCCAGGAGAAATATCAATAACCTCAGATATGCAGATGATACCAGCCTTATGGCAGAAAGTGAAGAGGAACTCAAAAGCCTCTTGATGAAAGTGAAAGTGGAGAGTGAAGAGGTTGGCTTAAAGCTCAACATTCAGAAAACGAAGATCATGGCATCTGGTCCCATCACTACATGGGAAATAGATGGAGAAACAGTGGAAACAGTGTCAGACTTTCTTTTTCTGGGCTCCAAAATCACTACAGATGGTGACTGCAGCCATGAAATTAAAAGACGCTTACTCCTTGGAAGAAAAGTTATGACCAACCTAGATAGCATATTCAAAAGCAGAGACATCACTTTGCCAACAAAGGTTCGCCTAATCAAGGCTATGGTCTTTCTTGTGGTTATGTATGGATGTGAGAGCTGGACCGTGAAGAAGGCTGAGGGCCGAAGAATTGATGCTTTTGAACTGTGGTGTTGGAGAAGACTCTTGAGAGTCCCTTGGACTGCAAGGAGATCTAACCGGTCCATTCTGAAGGAGATCAGCCCTGGGATTTCTTTGGAAGGAATGATGCTAAAGCTGAAACTCCAGTATTTTTGGCCACCTCATGCAAAGAGTTGACTCATTGGAGAAGACTCTGATGCTGGGAGGGATTGAGGGCAGGAGGAGAAGGGGACGACAGAGGATGAGATGGCTGGATGGCATCACTGACTCGATTAATGTGAGTCTGAGTGACCTCCGAGAGCTGGTGATGGATAGGGAGGCCTGGCGTGCTGCAGTTCGTGGGGTCGCAAAGAGTCGGACACGACTGAGCGACTGATCTGATCTGATCTGATTGTCTTCCAATATATGAATATGGGATGTCTTTCCACTTATTTGGATATTGCTTAATTACTTTCGAAGCATCACTATGAACAAAGCTAGTGGAGGTGATGGAATTCCAGTTGTGCTATTACAAATCCTGAAAGATGATGCTGTGAAAGTCTTGCACTCAATATGCCAGCAAATTTGGAAAACTCAGCAGTGGCCACAGGACTGGAAAAGGTCAGTTTTCATTCCAATTTCAATGAAAGGCAGTGTCAAAGAATGCTCAAACTACCACACAATTGTACTCATCTCACGTGCTAGTAAATTAATGCTTAAAATTCTCCAAGCCAGGCTTCAGCAATACGTGAACTGTGACCTTCCTGATGTTCAACCTGGTTTTAGAAAAGGCAGAGGAAACAGAGATCAAATTGCCAACATCCGCTGGATCATGGAAAAAGCAAGAGAGTTCTAGAAAAACATCTATTTCTGCTTTATTGACTGTGTCAAAGCCTTTGACTGTGTAGATCACAAGAAACTGTGGAAAATTCTGAAAGAGATGGGAATACCAGACTACCTGACCTGCCTCTTGAGAAATCTGTATGCAGGTCAGGAAGCAACAGTTAGAACTGGACATGGAACAACAGACTGGTTCCAAATAGGAAAAGGAGTACGTCAAGGCTGTATATTGTCACCCTGCTTATTTAACTTATATGCAGAGGACATCATGAGAAACACTGGACTGGAAGAAACACAAGCTGGAATCAAGATTGCTGGGAGAAATATTAATAACCTCAGATATGCAGATGACACCACCCTTATGGCAGAAAGTGAAGAGGAACTAAAAAGCCTCTTGATGAAAGTGAAAGTGGAGAGTGAAAAAGTTGGCTTAAAGCTCAACATTCAGAAAATGAAGATCATGGCATCCGGTCCCATCACTTCATGGGAAATAGATGGGGAAACAGTGGAAACAGTGTCAGACTTTATTTTTCTGGGCTCCGAAATCACTGAAGATGGTGACTGCAGCCATGAAATTAAAAGACGCTTACTCCTTGGAAGGGAAGTTATGACCAACCTAGATAGCATATTGAAAAGCAGAGACATTACTTTGCCAACAAAGGTTTGTCTAGTCAAGGCTATGGTTTTTCCTGTGGTCATGTATGGATGTGAGGGTTGGACTATGAAGAAGGCTGAGCGCCGAAGAATTGATGCTTTTGAACTGTGGTGTTGGAGAAGACTCTTGAGAGTCCCTTGGACTGCAAGGAGATCCAACCAGTCCATTCTGAAGGAGATCAGTCATGGTATTTCTTTGGAAGGAATGATGCTAAAGCTGAAACTCCAATACTTTGGCCACCTCATGCGAAGAGTTGGCTCATTGGAAAAGACTGATGCTGGGAGGGATTGGGAGCAAGAGAAGAAGGGGACGACAGAGGATGAGATGGCTGGATGGCATCACTGACTCAATGGACATGAATCTGAGTGAACTCCGGGAGTTGGTGATGGACAGGGAGGCCTGGCGTGCTGCGATTCATGGGGTTGCAAAGAGTTGGACATGACTGAACGACTGATCTGACTACCGTAATTTACATTTTAAGATAACAGAATTAGCCAGAAGGTTTAATCCAGAAACTGTCCTCAGGCAGGATACATTACTGTTATATAATCCTAAGGAATGTAGAGAAGGAAAAAAAGTTTGTCCTTTCTTCCTCCTTGAGAATTCCAAACCCCTCTCTCCTTGGGGACCCCTAGACTTCTTATCAACCTGCCTAGGAAATGACTCTCTCACTATCACACCAGAAGTTATGTGCTTCAATATAGGGATTTTATGAGAGACACAGTTCAGTCCAGAGCTACCAGGAATTCAGCAGATCTTGCCTGTTTCTCCATCAGTAGATCAGATCAGTAAGAAGCTGGCAATAAGAATGTCCCCTTGTGCTGAGTAATCCTGTGGGTTTCATGGAATAATGAGATGCCAGAGGGATTTTGATTTTCTGACTCATCAGAAATGTAAGGTCCTCAGAAGTTAATTGGAATTATAAGAAGTGAGAACAACTCTTAGAAACTTCCAGAATGGCTATATGGAGAATTTCATGATCCACTCCCAAGAAAACAGTAATAAATGGGTAAAAATGATAAAACACAACCAGTTAAAATCTTTGGAATTTTTTGAAAGAACAAGAAGTATGTGAAGACACTAATCAAGAAAACTACTGAATTAAGTGAGAATGAGAGTCAGTGGCATTTCAGCATGGACTTGCTCCTTCCCTCTCCTTCCTTAGCTCAGTGTGACAGAAGCTCCATTCCTGATAGGTGTTGCCAAGAATTTTGGGGTACCCTTTCCCCAAGTTCCCAGTCAAGAGCTAAGGTATCTCCTTGGGAGGAACAGGCTGCCAACTTTTCTCACCTCACCTACAACTCTGTGTTGCAAAGTGTAATTCCAGGAAAGTATAGCCAGGAGGTTTGGTCTATCTTCATCCACCTAGCCATAAGTTATAATATAGAGGATGTAACAGGCATGGCAAGCTAAGAGCACTGGGACTCATTACTTTCATACTAGTTTCCTCATAAAGTGAAGGCTCCACACCAGAAAAAGCAAGCCAAAAGGCCAAAGGCTTCCATTCCTGTGGGATGCCCATCTTGGGGTGTCATTCTGAGAGAAGCAGGCCTTACCCCTCTCCAGAGAAGTGGCTTAGTGATTTGCCAAGGAAGTGAGGCAGTCCACAAAAATAAACAATATAAAATTGTACTGGTAGATTTAAGCTAATGAATGAAAGAATCAGCAAATGTGGAGACAGATTAAAAACATTATGCTGTCTAAAGAATAGAGAGGTATAAGAATGAGAAAAATGAACAAAGCTACATCAAAGGATGACTAATAGGAGAGTACCAGAATAAGAAGAGAGAAAGATGCAAAAAACACTTGAGAAATGATTATTGAAAATTTACTAAATTTGATGTAAAATATTCACGTACATAATCAAGGAGTTCAAAATTCTCCAAGGGTTAATCCATCAGAAAAATACAATAATTATGTGTATATGCATTACAATAAAGTTCCAAAATAGATGAAACAAAATGTAGAAATAGAAGGGAAACTAAGAAAATATTTAAATTTGTAAGCCACAAGGTCAGTATACAAAAACCAATTGTATTTTCATACAGTTCAGCTCAGGCGCTCACTTGTGTCTGACTCCTTGCGACCCCATGAATCGCAGCACACCAGGCCTCCCTGTCCATCACCAACTCCTGGAGGTCACTCAGACTCACGTCCATGGAGTGGGTGATGCCATCCAGCCATCTCATCCTCTGTCGTCCCCTTCTCCTCCTGCCCCCAATCCCTCCCAGCATCAGAGTCTTTTCCAATGAGTCAACTCCACATGAGGTGGCCAAAATACTGGAGTTTCAGCTTTAGCATCATTCCTTCCAAAGAAATCCTAGGGCTCATCTCCTTCAGAATGGACTGGTTGGATCTCTCCCTTGCAGTCCAAGGGACTCTCAAGAGTCTTCTCCAACATCACAGTTCAAAAGCATCAATTCTTCGGCACTCAGCCTTCTTCACAGTCCAACCCTCACATCCATACATGACCACAGGAAAAACCATAGCCTTGACTAGGCGAACCTTTGTTGGCAAAGTAATGCCTCTGCTTTTCAATATGCTATCTGGGTTGGTCATAAGTTTCCTTCCAAGGAGTAAGTGTCTTTTAATTTCATGGCTGCAGTCACCATCTGCAGTGATTTTGGAGCTCAGAAAAATAAAGTCTGACACTGTTTCCACTGTTTCCCCATCTATTCCCCATGAAGTGATGTGTCCAGATTGCATAATCTTTGTTTTCTGAATGTTGAGCTTTAAGCCAACCTTTTCACTCTCCACTTTCACTTTCATCAAGAGGCTTTTTAGTTCCTCTTCACATTCTACCATAAGGGTGGTGTTATCTGCACATCTGAGGTTATTGATATTTCTCCCAGCAATCTTGATTTCAACTTGTGTTTCTTCCAGCCCAGCGTTTCTCATGATGTCCTCTGCATATAAGTTAAATAAACAGGGTGACAATATACAGCCTTGACGTACTCCTTTTCCTATTTGGAACCAGTCTGTTGTTCCATGTCCAGTTCTAACTGTTGCTTCCTGACCTGCATACAGGTTTCTCAAAAGACAGATCAGGTGGTCTGGTATTCCCATCTCTTTCAGAATTTTCCACGGTTTCTTGTGATCTACACAGTCAAAGGCTTTGGCACAGTCAATAAAGCAGAAATAGATGTTTTTCTGGAACTCTCTTGCTTTTTCCATGATCCAGCGGATGTTGGCAATTTGATCTCTGCTTCCTCTGCCTTTTCTAAATCCAGCTTGAACATCAGGAAGTTCACGGTTCACATATTGCTGAAGCCTGGCTTGGAGAATTTTGAGCATTACTTTACTAGCGTGTGAGATGAGTGCAATTGTGCAGTAGTTTGAGCACTCTTTGGCATTGCCTTTCTTTGGGATTGGGATGAAAACTGACCTTTTCCAATCTTGTGGCCACTGCTGAGTTTTCCAAATTTGCTGGCATATTGAGTGCAGCACTTTCACAGCATCATCTTTCAGGATTTGGAATAGCTCCACTGGAATTCCATCACCTCCACTAGCTTTGTTCCTAGTGATGCTTTCTAAGGCCCACTTGACTTCACTTTCCAGGATGTCTGGCTCTAGGTCAATGATGTATCCTGCCTGAAGACAGTCTCTGGATTAAACCTTCTGGCTAATTCTATTATCTTAAAATGTAAATTATGGGAGTAGGTCTGGTGATATCTTTACAACCTCCAGACATTCTTTGGATTCATTGGAGAATATATAACTTCATTGCTAACACTAACACGGGGGTACTCTTTCTGCTCCCTTCTGATGCCTGTCAGAAGCTTTCTCTATCTCCTTTATACTTTTATAAAACTTTATTACACAAAAGCTCTGAGCGATCAAGCCTCGTCTCTGGCCCCACATTGAATTCTTCTCCGCCAGGGGCCAAGAATCCCATTGTCTTCGCATGATTCAACAACCTTTCAACGGTATTTGCAAATGGTACCTTTAGGAGGTAACTTGATTAAGATGAGGTCATGAAGGTGCGGGCTCTCTCATGATAGAATTAGTACCCTGGTCAGAAGAGACACCAGAGTGCTTGGTCTCTCTCTGCCTTGTGAGGACACAACCATAAGGCAGCCCTCCATAAGCAGTTGGTCATCTATAAGCAGGTCGCCATCTGCTAGCTGAAGAGAGCTCTCAGCAAACAACCGTGCAAGGCACTCTCATCTCAGACTTCTGGCCATGTGAAATGTGAGAAAATAAATTTCTATTGTTTAAGCCATCCCATTTATGATATTTTTCTATGGAAACACAAGTTGACTAGACACTGATGGTTTTGCTTTTTGTCTTAACACATAATATTGCTGTTGGACACTCTTCCCATGTATTCCAAGCTGTAGCCATATATTTTGTGAAATCAGACCTTCCATTTAAAACATCCAGTCTTGGTGGTAACCCTGGAGGCAGATTTCCATCAATGCAAATTCCTTCCAGTCAATATCAGTTTGTTCAGAGACATTTCAAGATATTCCAGACAAGTTTTAATAATATTAAGCATCAGGGGCTTCCCTGGTGGCTCAGTGGTAGAGAATCTGCCTGCCAATGCAGGAGACGTGGATTCAATCCCTGGTCTGAGAAGATCCCACAGAGCACAGAGCAGATAAACCCATGTGCCACAACTACTGAGCCTGTGCTCTAGAGTCTGGGAGCCACAATGACTGAAGCCCACAGGCCCTAGATCCTGGACTCTGCAACAAGAGAAGCCACTGCAGTGAGAAACCCATGCACTGCAACTAGAGTAGCCCCCTGTCACTGCAAGCAGAGAAAACTCATGTGTGGCAACAAAGATCCAGCACAGCCAGAAATAAATAAATAGATGAATCATTTAAAAAATATTAAGCTTCAAAAGAAAATGGTTATACTCTCAATCTCTTTCCCTTCAGCAGGTTTATTGTCCCAATTCAAATACGTTCACCTTCTAACTACTGGTCAGTTCTGCATTCCAAGCAGCTTTGGGAGACATTCAAGGCCAAGGATGTCTTGTTTCACAATTGTCCTTGCTACAGTGACTTCCTCTTTGGCTTGTATTTACATATGTAAATATGCAGGGATCATTTCAGTGATTCTTCTCTAAGTAAACAAGTTCTCTTAAAAGATGATATGTTCTGTTCACCAATAAAGATCTAACAGCATCATTTAATAGAATTTTAAAGTATTTTTAAAACTTTGCTGAGAAGTCCCATGACACATTTAAGAATATTTTAGTTGAAAGTTTAGCAAACGCAAAAAACTGACAAATCATCAAACTCATTCTTAAATATAATACATTGATATCTCGACTACATTTTACTTATTATCTTGATCAGTTCTACAAAATGAACAATACATTTGGTTTTTGGTCTCATGGGTACACATGTGTTTTACAAGGACACTGGTGATATATATATTGCTATATAAATCACAAGAAATAGTTTACACACAGAGCTCAAGTTTTTATACATTTCTCCCCAAAGGGTATTCCTATTGAAATCTGAGGCAATTAAGTTGTGATGACCTTGGCATACTAGTGAATGTAATTTCCATTAAGACAGTGCCAGTCCTTTATTATGGTCTGCTTGAGTTAAAAAAAAAAAAAAAAAAGCCAAGTTCAGTTCACATCACATTTAATTTCTTATCCCTCAAATACACACAGTGTTTTAATTCACACTGATCAAAATCTACCTGGCATCCCCTTATTAGGCCAAGTTAAATGCCTTGCTTAGAATTTCCACTTTTTAATTGATATAAAAGCTGTTAATATCCCAAAAGGGAAAACAAGTGTCTAACATTGCATTGATATTTATTTCTTTTAGTCTCATGTTAGAATCATGAATAGAAATTTCTGCTATATTCTACATTACTGTAATACAATATTTTAAAATATTTTAGTTATAAAACACTTTAACAATATCCAAGTTTATGGCCATTCACTTCCATATTTTATTCCCACTCTCTTTTCTCCTCAGAGGTAGCATTTTTCATTAGCTCTTATGTTTTTATATAACCCTTTCCATTCATTTCTATACACAATTTAAGAATATTGAATGGAACTTTTTCTGTTATCTTTTATCTAGACACAGAACATAGTATTTACTCCTGATAATCCAGGCTTCCTGGAAATCCTGTGACCTATCTAATGACCCTTATTAAATTATTTTCCTGCTTATAAATTCAGAATATATTCTGTTATTGGTAAGAACCCTGAATGGCATAGGATTTTCTTGATTCTTCCTCTGAAGATGATCTGGATACTAAGTCCCTGAATTTCTGATTATCATTAAGTAAATTAGTCAAATGCTAACTGAGCATACTGCTTTTATGTTGCTGTTCTTTCAGCTTAGCATTGAGTTGATGCTATGCCCCTTTCTTCTATATTTGGGGTTACAGATAAGTCTGATGATAACACAGTTCCTTTCCCTTGTAGGCACTTAGTTCTTTCTGCCTTGAATCCTACATGATGCCTTTTCTTAATTATTAGTGTGAGGATTAGTTCGGAGAAGGCAATGGGGACTCCAGTACTCTTGCCTGGAAAATCCCATGGATGGAGGAGCCTGGTAGGCTGCAGTCCATGGAGGTCTCTAAGATCGGACACTACTGAGTGACTTCACTTTCTCTTTTCACTTTCATACATTGGAGAAGGAAATGGCAACCCACTCCAGTGTTCTTGCCTGGAGAATCCCAGGGACGGAGAGCCTGTTGGGCTGCAGTCTATGGAGTCACACAGAGTCGGACACGACTGAAGTGACTTAGCATAGCATAGCATAGGATTAGTTCAGAAATTTTACCAGGAAATTCTTAGTTTTGTGTGCCTTTCCTCATCAATACAATTTTTTATTATATTGTCTTTAATTCAGTGAGTTTTTTGTATGAAACATTTTAGCTTTTCAGTTTAACTCTGCAAAAAAATTCTTCTATTTGTCAAACTGTCCATTATCAATTTATATTTCATTTAATAAAAGTATTCTTCACACGATTCTACATGACCACATTCCTCAGCCTCTGATCTTTGCCTTCATGATCTTGTGCTTTTGCTCTCTTTTTTTCTGAGATATTTCTTGCATTTTTTTTCTAACTATTGATTTGCATTTGAGTATTTATTATTTTTTTCCTTTAATAGAACTACTGGGTTGTTGTTAGAAGGGTAATTTTTTGCTGTTGTATTGAGCTCTAGGAGTCATTTTTTTGTGCTTCACCTCAATTTCCTTAAGAACTCATCTATATTTTTCTTGTTCCGATTGTTATCTGTCTCCTCTTCCACCTCTATTTGGCCAAATACGTGTTTGTTCTAAATGAGCTTTTTTCTTTGGCTGCTAGACCCTTCAGATGGGATGTCGATTTCCCTTGTTACATAATACAGCTAGTTGTTGGTACTAAAACAAGTGTCTACCATGTCAGTGGATACAGGTGGTGACGTAGAAACAGGCAAATTTCCACACCATTAATGCAGGAACTGGAGAAAGCCTCATTTCTTGTACTTCTACAGTTTCAGGGTGAGGGAAGATTTTCTTCGCCCTTTCAGTTCCCACTTGGGCATTTGGGGGACAAAGAATCCCAACATGCTTTCAAGGAAGGTATGTTGACTTTGTCTCCAAGAGTCATTAGGTCTCTACAGAGATCCCCGGGCCTCCCAGAGACTTCCATTCAGAATGCCGAACTCTCAGGGGGAAAAGATCCTAGTCTCACCCAGACCTAGAGAGCAAAACTCTATGTTTGGGGGTGAAGTGAAGGGACCTTCTCGCAGGTCACTAAGTTTCCCGGAATGCACCTAATAATCAAGATTGTGTATCCGTTTTCTTTTTGGAAATTTAATTCTGATTTTCTCCTTTGCATGGCTGATCTTAAGCAAAAGGTAAAAGAAATATATGTGTAATAATCTAAAGAATGAATTCAACACCTGTTTCAACCCTGCACTCTTAGCCATTCACACCATTTGTCTCTACATTTTTGTGCCTCCCACAACTCCAACTTTCATACCTAGAACACTTTTTTCCTCAACTGAAAGACATGTCAATTGGGAAATCAATGTTGAGCAAGGAGAACACATCATACCTGTCAAATGAAACCACGTGGGAACACATGTCCACACTCTCCTTGCTTCCAACATCTTGCCTTTGAATATTTTGTTTCTGGATTGCTAAGCCTTGATTCCACCAGTTGAAATTATATCATTTTAACATCTTATGTTATAAAACAAATACTCTCAAAATAACTTCAAAGAATATCCTTTTGACTTGCTGGTCAATAGTTACTTGGAATAAATTCTCTCCGCTCTGAACATGACAATAAAGAAAGAATTAGTTTGAGAGATGTGGTGTTTCTTTTTGTCTTATTTTCCTTTTCCACACCTGATAATGTACCCTTTTGATAATATCATAACAGATAATTTAAAAGAACACATCTTGATCAGTTCTCATTATAAAGAATAGATTTTGACTTTGCTTCCAAGAGTCCTTGGGTCTCCCAGAGATCTCTGGACGTTCCTGACTTTATGGGTTTCTTTAAGTTTGATTTTTTAAAAGCAATGTTGTTAAAGATTTTAATAAATTTAATAAAAACAATTAGCATTAATCAAATGATTCCCCACTGAGAAGATCATGGGCCTGCTGGACTAATGGTATTTTATGCATTTTAAAATATCCATAAATAAATTAAATATTTAGTTCTAATATTTTTGTTTTTTACATCGACATCTTTAATCAGCCTGGAATTTGATGACATCACCCTTATGGCAGAATGTGAAGAAGAACTAAAAAGCCTCTTGATGAAAGTGAAAGTGGAGAGTGAAAAGGTTGGCTTAAAGTTTAACATTCAGAAAACTAAGATCATGGCATCTGGTCCCATCACTTCATGGGAAATAGATGGGGAAACAGTGGAAACAGTGTCAGACTTTATTTTGGGGGCTCCAAAATCACTGCAGATGGTGATTGCAGCCATGAAATTAAAAGACGCTTACTCCTTGGAAGGAAAGTTATGACCAACCTAGATAGCATATTCAAAAGCAGAGACATTACTTTGCCAACAAAGGTCCATCTAGTCAAGGCTATGGTTTTTCCAGTGGTTATGTATGGATATGAGAGTTGGACTGTGAAGAAGGCTGAGTGCCGAAGAATTGATGCTTTTGAACTGTGGTGTTGGAGAAGACTCTTGAGAGTCCCTTGGACTGCAAGGAGATCCAACCAGTCCATTCTGAAGGAGATCAGCCCTGGGATTTCTTTGGAAGGAATGATGCTAAAGCTGAAACTCCAGTATTTTGGCCACCTCATGAGAAGAGTTGACTCATTGGAAAAGACACTGATGCTGGGAGGGATTGGGGGCAGGAGGAGAAGGGGACGCCAGAGGATGAGATGGCTGGATGGCATCACTGACTCGATGGATGTGAGTCTGAGTGACCTCCGGGAGCTGGTGATGGACAGGGAGGCCTGGCGTGCTGCGATTCATGGGGTTGCAAAGAGTTGGACACGACTGAACGACTGATCTGATCTGATCTCATCTGATGACTAGTGTGAGGGACAGATCTAATTTCATGATTTTTATACAGTGAGACAATTAATCCTTCATGATTTATTTTTTAAAGAAGTTTCCTTTTTCTAAAACTGATTTTTATAACATCTTGAATGCATGGTTTTACATTTACAATGATTTAGTTTCATGTCAATTCTTGTCAATTGTTTTTAACATATTGGCTTTATAAGGTAAATGTTAGACTCAAAGAATTTTAAATCTAATAATGACTTTGAGATATTAAAACAAATGAGGAATATCATCCAAATAAAAAAGAGATCACCATTTTTTTTTTTTTTGGACTAAGTTATATTTGTTAAAATCATCATTTCACTCACTTTAAATCAAATAGGAAATTTTCTTCCAGAGAAATTTAAGAATTTGACAGTGTTTTATACTTTGATCAGCCTCACGGAGTTTCTGTCTGACATCACTTAGTTTTACTAGGTAAAAATACCACGTATAGTACCAGGAAAAACTGAGAGATGGAAAGAAAATACAGCGATGTAATATACAAAAATATTTTTAAAATAGGAGAAATTGAAATTTGTAATGTGATATTTGCTTTTGCATTTGGAACAAAAGATTTATTTTTTTAACTCAGACCAATGTCTTGCTCAGATGTAGTGTTTTATTTTTAATTTTAAGTACTGGTCTAGAATCACTTTTTAGACTGTACATACTACTTTTAGGCAGCTCACTGTGTGGTGCTAGTTACAGTAAGGTATTGATAAAAAGCAGTCACATCTAATTATACAGACTGAAAGTGGGAAAAAAAAAACATCTCTGTTTGGAGGTATATTCTTTTACATTAATAGATAGTTTAAGTTCTATGCTGCTGCTGTTGCTAAATCACTTCAGTCATGTCCGACTCTATGCAACCCCAGATGGCAGCCCACCAGGCAAGAATACTGGACTGGGTTGCCATTTCCTTCTCCAGTGCATGCATGCATGCTAAGTCGCTTCAGTTGTGTCAGACTCTGTGTGACCCCATGGACAGCAGCCCACCAGGCTCCTCTGTCCACGGAGTTCTCTAGGCAAGAATCCTGGAGTGGGTAGACAGTGGTAATCAGAGAAACCTTTTAATGTCTCTGACAATTAAAACATATATTTAAGAGAAGTAGGAAATTCTATATGAAATCAAGAATTAACAAATTTCCATCCATTAAGAATCTTCACTTACTGCCAGTAGAGGAACAATAACTCAATCTTACTTAGTTTGAAATAAATGAAATGATATAATTTTCCTTAGAGTAGAAGAATGTCCTTGATACTTTGTCTCAGTTAGTAGAGTATATTCAGTTCTTATATATGCACGTATAGCTTGGATTTGAACTTTATTTCCCTTTGGTTTGAGGTCCTAAAGATAAATGGAAACAGAACAGCTGCTTCATCCCTGTTGTAGCAGGTTATATTAAGTGCCTACCAGGAATTTTCCCCTCTATGATTACAATGGTAAATATATATTTCTCCAAGGAACCAGTCAATTGAGACCACATTTCAGATGCATATGAATTTTAATAATCTCAGGTTTAAGCTGAATTAACCAACTTGGTGAAGACAGGTCTAGTCATTAACTACAATTGTCTAGAGTTCCCATCTGCCAGGTGGTTTAGACTAGATCTCAAATAAAGGAAGAAATACATATCAAAAACTTCCATTTGAAATCTAACTGTTCCCTTACCACATCTGTGAATACAAATTACTATTTTTTAATGCATTGTATTATAAATCTCCAAATTCTAAGCTTTCACTTGCATGATTAACAACAACCAAAAAATTCCAATACTTTTCTGGCATCTTCATCAATTATCCAGGTATCTGGAGAGGCATGTATCTGTGGCTAGAAAAGGGTTGTTTGGTTACCATTTAAAGTTTTGCAAAGCTCCCAACAGGCTCCCCTGGTGGCTCAGACAGTAAGAAATCTGCCTGCAATGCAGGAGATCTATGTTCAGTCCCTGGGTTGGGAAGATTCCCTGGAGAAAGGAATGGCTACCCACTCTAGTCTTGCCTGGAAAATTCCATGGACAGAGGAACTTTGCAGGCTCCACCCCTGGGGTTGTGGAGTTGGACATGACTGAGTGACTAATACTGTCTTTTTTCAATGCTCCCAGCATTCTAAATCCTTGGCCCTAGCATCACTTATTCATTTGTTTAACAATATTGATTGAGCATCTACTATGAGCAAGATACGATTCCAGATGCTGGACATAATTAACCATCAAGATTGTGAAGGTCCCTGGCCTCTTGAAGGCAGCTTTCTAGTATTACAGCCTTCACTGTTTTTCTGGTTCACCTATGCTCTTGGTCTTCTACCCTCACTGCTACTCAAGTCTTTGGACCTCACCTCCATCCGTCCCATCAGCTGCCTCTCTGTAGCTGCAGACCTCTTCTGGGTTGTTCACTTAGGTGCTCTTTCTCTACTCAGATCAATATAAAACTTCTTATGCCTCTTGGAACAAGCTCTTTCAAAGGGATTTATACAGCAGAGTTTTGCACCCTTTATTACATGGCTCTTTCATTTATGTCAGGAGTTCTTCACCTCGGATGTGGATCAGAATGACCTAGTCATGAGAGGTTTAAAAGATACAGATTATCTGGTTCACTTCATGTTTACTGAACTAGACTAACCGACAGCAAAACGCAACTATCTATTTTCTTAATAAATCCCTCAGATGAGTCTGATGAAGGGTGAAGTTCAGGCTCATGGCCCCGTGTGTGCTATGCTGACTCACCTCAGTCATGTCCGACTGTTTGTGACTCTATGGATTGTAGCCTGCCAGACTCCTCTGTCCATGGGTTTCTCCAGGCAAGAACACTGGAGTAGGTTACCCTGTCCCCCCGATACCAGGGAATCTTCCCAACTCAAGGATTGAACCCAAGTCTCTTGTCTCCTGCATTAGCAGGTGGGTTCTTTACCACTAGCGTCACCTTGGACCCCTTCAAATTCAAACCTTACTATTCAGTTTCCCTCACTGTAGCAAATTCAATTCATGTGTTTAGTTCTAGGTTATTTCTTTGTTTCACAACACTGATTTTCTTTTCCATCTTTCTGACCCCACATGTGGATTCTCAGTCCATCAAGTGTTTGAATATGCCCAAACCTTAATTGTGGGTAAGCTCAAATTCATTCTCACAGGACTTCTAAAATTCACAATTGTGGTTTGCAATTTTTTGGTTCCCAGTATGGGACTGCCATTTCACAATAGCTACAAGATTCTTTCAATATTTGGTGTGCATGGAAATGAAAGACCCCAGAGGGTGATGGTATCTCCAACCCAGGAAACTAAATGTCATCTTCAACTCAGTCTAATTATAGTTACTCATAAAAATTTCTGTGGGAAAGAACATTATGAGAGATAAAAATGAACATGGAACATTAATTTAACAAAAATGTGTCTGGGTTTGGCTAACCTCTGCTTCTGAAAATATGAAGCTATCTCTCAAGAGGAAACGAGGATGGTGGTCAAGAGCGCATGTTGAAGTGGAGCCATTTGGATTCAACTCCTGGCAATGACACCTCCTATCAGGGTGGTCAAGATAAAATGTTAAGGCTCTAGGGTCTAGTTTCCCCTCACTGGAGCATAAATGTTATTAATAGTAGTACCTACATTATAGGGCTACCTTGAGTATTAGTTAAGACAATACACATTAAGCACTTAATATATATGAGTTCAAGAAACTAATGACTGTTACTGATATCATTAAATATTTATATTGTTATCATTATCATGAGTGAATTTATGAAGTTTTGAGTCTTAGGGAAGATTTCTCACTGAATAAGTTTTATAACCAAAGTTATGATGACATGTACTGATAATCATTTTCTTTCAATGATCATTATACAAGAGTCATCATCAAATTTTTTTCTTTCTCTTTTTTTTGGAGAGAGCAAGAGCCACTTTCTCACTATCTCTCAGGCAGTAATGAAGAAGCCTATTTCCTTATAAAGTAAAAAGTTATCACTCCTTTTGGTTTAAATATCAATCCTGTGTATATTCACAAAAAATATTATAAAACTATTAATACAGTTGACAAGCTATTTCCAGTTCATTTGGAAGATCTCAAAAGTTACCGGAATTTTTTTATGAGAGTTGGGCAGATAAAATTTTTTCTGTTATTCAAAGGTATTTTCTAAAGAAATCTTTTACAGATCAATATAAAGGATACTTTTAAATAAAAAATAATGTAAATTTCTCATATGAAAATACATAGCTATGAGTGTAAAATATTTGAGGATTCTTTAAATTATAAGTCAAAAATAACTTAATAGAAATAAAAATGAAAAGACTACACATACATATTCATAATATATACACACCTATATGTGTATATATAGATATATATACTTTTACATATTTACATGATATGATCTGACCTCACTTATGAATATCACAAGGGACTTAGCCTATTTGACTTCTACCAATACCTAATTCTAAAGCTGTTTTGCAATTCATCATTTATTCATTCAGTCAGTTCAGTCGCTTAGTTGTGTCCGACTCTGCAACCCCATGGACTGCAGCATGCCAAGCCTCCCTGTCCATCACCAACTCCCAGAGTTTACTCAAACTCATATCCATTGAGTCGGTGATGCCATCCAGCCACCTCATCCTCTGTCATCCCCTTCTCCTCCTGCCTTCAATCTTTCCCAGCATCAGGCTCTCTTCAAATGAGTCAGTTCTTCGCATCAGGTGGCCAAAGTCTAATTATGTCTGCTGCTGCTGCTAAGTCGCTTCAGTCGTGTCCAACTCTGTGTGACCTCTAATTAATGTCTAATTAAAGGTTTTATTTATAGAACAAAGACATTGGGCTGAAGGAACATGCAGTATAAATTAATAGAATCTAGTATACTTACCTTATTTCTTTTCATTTTGAATCAATTTTTTCATGACAATAAAAATTTGTGATAAAATTCTTAGTATATTTGCTACTGGTGGCTATTTGCTTCATTCAGAAAATCACAAAAGGACATGTTGATGTCCCAAAGAAAAAAAAATAATATTGTAAAAGTATAGACAACACAATTAAAACTTGAAAATTCAGTTACTTTAAAATAAAGCTGTTTACATTTCATACTGCAATGTTAGTTTCCAAAAGAAAATTTACTTATAAATTTGTACATAGGAAAATCCTAGGACTTGGCTATCTGTTTGGAATGAAAGACAAAGACATGGCTTGCTAAGGTGGTAATATAGCAAACACATCATTGTGACTAGAGTGTTTCTTTCTCGGATGGCTTGGACAAACAAATGATTGATTACATGGTTGTGTTAGGAAAGATGGCAGTGAGGGTATCTGTCTCTTCATGTCACCATGTCTCCCTTCTCTTATCAACTATTACAACAATAAAATTGGTCACAGTTACTTCAACTGTAAAAGCAGGGGAGCAATTAAGAGGCTACAGTCTCTCATATCTCATTACAAGCACAGTATTCTACAATAATCAAAACTTAAGATATCAAGTGCAATCAAATGCAATAATAAAACTTCTATAATTGATTCTAACAATCTGAGATGATCTTATACTGTAGTTACAATTCTATGCTAGAACTGTTGTCCATTTTGTAGATAGCTGTGATTTCCAAATATGTTTCAATATGCTAAATAATTATTCTACTGTGAGATGTAAAAAAAAGATAAAACAAAGTCTTTTTAGTTAATGAACCCATGCAGATTCGGCTTTCGGGACTGACGATAATTAAAAGGATAATATATTAAGAAAATTTCTGTTCTTTTGATTGACAAGTTCTATTTTTTTCCTTTTGACATAGAGAAGCCCACTAAAGAATAAAAAGGAAACTGTCTTTAGTTACCTTCTGTGTTTTGTCTGCAGTTTGAGGGGTTAATTTTTACATGAGTAAAAAACATGTATTAACAGATAATTCCATGTTGGCATTAAAACTTTTTCTCACAGTTTTTCTTTTCTGAATGATTAAAGGAGACACTAGTTGCATTTCTCTAATATCTTACTATAAGACTTTAGAAATATAAACAATTTTCTTCATCCATCTAAAGCTGAACTTCCTGGCTTAGAAAGCAAATGCACACACAGGTTGATTCTACTTATGCCATTCTATGCCATGGGTTTCTAGGTTACTTGGACAGACTTGCCACTTTCCTTTACTTCCTAGTATGAAAATCTAATTGACTGACTCTCTTATAGTTTACCCCCCCCCCCAAATAAAGACTGTATTACAAAGTCTGCATCAAATGAGAGAAAAGATCAGGATAAGTGTGTATGATTCTTCCTTTGTCCCATAGATCTCCAAAGATAATAGGAATAAATTTGAGGAAAAAAAAATTACTAAAAAAAAAAAAATATATATATATATATTACTAAAGGGAAAACCAGCCTTACAAGCTCATCCTAATGGGATATGCAGAAGAAGTATGAATCATATTTTACCACAACTAAATTAGTAAGATGTTGGATTGATGGATGTTTATAGAAAATATATGTGCTTCCTCATAGGGAAATGCACATACTAGCTTTCATAGCTTCCACAGTATACTTGAATGGTATTTCCTTTGCTTGCTGTATAATCATACAAAGTGCAGAAATATATAATGATGATGTCTAAATTTTTGCTTGTTAGATTCATTCAAACTATTCAGATGATGTTTTGTGAGTTACTCTCTAGTGAATGACTAAACACGATTGACATTAGTGCAGTTTTATCTTTATTGCTGCCATGTGAAGATGCACACCATTTTTATTTACCTGTGCTAACCCCACTTATAAATAACATAAACATTGTTCAACTGCCCCAACATTCTACTTAGCTTTTTTACCTACGGCCCACTTTGTACGTCTGACATAGCAAAATAAAGATGAAGAGATTGGTCTGGTACGTATCAGGTTCTTATTAAAGTGAGCTAAGTTCTTTAATCAACAACATATTTTCATAAGAAATTAAAACCAATGTTTGGTGATTTCCTGATTTCCTAATGGCTTGCTTTTCTCTTTTTAAAGTAACCTTAAGCTGAAGTGAAGTTGACGTCAGGGAGAGAGGTAGCTATGCAATCCAGAAGTTTGTTGACAAAACTTTCATGATGTCTTCCAACTTATAATAGAAAGTGAACTTTCCTGAATAGTATGTAAAGCAAGTGAATCACACATTATTCTCAAAAATTTAAATATAAGACAATTCTGTAAAATAATATCATGTTTAAGTTTTATGCCTTTGTATCAGATTTATTCTGTGCAAATAAAAAGAAAAGAAAAGAATTCCTGAGCAGTTTATTCTATACCAAAAAAAAAAAAAAAAGCAAGCATTTAAATTACCTGCCTTTGAAAGTACTGTACTAAATACAGATGGTAAAGCTAATTTCCATAGTAAGTAAAACTTGAGCTTTAACTTAGTGGACTGATCTTTTGTGTATGCTTCTACACTTGAAACTAATTGCGGTCTTTAACCAGAACCAAGAGAAGAATTAAAATAGGTAACATTTTCAAAGCTTTTCTCCTTCAAAATCTCGCTCTCAATAATTGAAGGAACCACAGAAGACTAAAATCTAAGACTAGTCTTGTTTTCTTTTTCCCCACTGGAAAGAGAGTATTCATGACAATTCGACTCATTTCCTTTATTTTTCTAATCTGTTGTTTCATTTTATGGTCAAAGACTCCTTCTGTTTTACTATAATATTATAACTGGCTTCCCTGGTGGCTCAGTGATAAAGAAGGTGTCTGCCAATGTAGGAGACATGGGTTTGATCCTTGGGTCAGGAAGATCCCCCAGAGAAAGAAATGGCAACCCACACCAGTATGCTTGCCTGAGAAATCCCATGGCCAGAAAAGCCTGGCAGGCTATAGTGCATGGAGTCACAGAGTCAGATACAATTTAGTGAATAAACAACAACAAAAATTTTTGCTTCTTTGGGGACAACAAATTTGTAAAATATTTTATTGTAAAAAGTATCATTTAAATTTTATCAAAATTCAAAACTGTGGTTCTGCAAGAAGCAATGTCAAGAGAAGGAAGAAACAAACCACATACTGGGAGAAAATTTTTTTCAAAAAATGCCTCTGAGAAAGGACTGTTATTGAAAATACATAAAGAACTCATAAAACAACAATAAGAAAATAAGTAACTCGCTTAAAAAATGGGTCAAAGATTTGAACAGAAACACTACTTAAGGTATAAAGATGGCAAATAAGAATATGAAAATTCGCTCTGCATCATATGTCATTAGAGAAATGCAGGTAAAACAATGAGACCCCATTATACACATATGGGACGAGTCAAAATCCATAATACTGACAACACAAAATGCTGGTGAGGATATGGAGTAGCAGGAAGTTTAGTTCATTGCTGCCAGAAATGTAAAATGGTTAAAACACCGTGAAAGACAGTTTGGTGGTATCTTATAAAACTAAGCATATTCTTGCCATACTAGCCAGCTTTACATTTCTTGATTACATACATTACATACCCAAGTGAACTGAAAATGTATACCCACATACTGTACATCTGTGGGAATTTGAGGTATATGAGCACGCTCTACTTTCTGCTCTATTTAGTTGTGGACCTAAAACATCTCTAAAAAATAAAGTTTATTAATTTAAAAATATTATGTGACGTATATTTTTCAGAAAGTTTTCAAGGTGATGCACTCCTTCCATTATGTCACAACACATTAGTTTTTGATTTTGTTTTGTTTTTTCTCCTCTTTCTCAACCTTTTATGGGGAGAGATTTATTCAAGTGTTCTTTTTGCACAAAAACATAAGAAGTAGGAAAGTTCTACAGTTCTTTTCACTGTCTGTTTGGATGTTTATAGATTTCTTTTCAGACCTTAACAATATATCAAGTTACTATTCTGTACAGCACTGACCTCCATCTGTGAGGGCAATCTGATATTATTTAGGGCATGTCTACTCAAAATTCTTAGGCTTTCTCTTTAGTCATGTTAGAAAACCATATAAACAACCTGGACGTGTCTAGAATTTTGAGGCTAGCTGCCATTGCCAGATTCCTTTTTTAAAAAACTAGCAATCAATAATCATATTAAAGCATAAAGTATAGTCCATAATTTTTAAAAGAAAATTTTGTATTAAAATAGGTTTAAATAGATGCCATAAAATTATTAGGGGACCTCTTCAGATAACTTTAGAGCAGTAGGATAAAAGAAACTGGAAAAAATATTTATCATAATCAGGGTAAGAGGGCCATAAAATATAGTAATAGAAAAGAAAATAAGAGAGAAAGTATAGGGCCATATAAATCAATAGTTGTAGTTAATGTAAATAAATGTTTACTTGAAAATTAAACACAAAGAATTGAGAATAGGCTCAAAAATAATTCTCAACATACTGTGTGCAGGGACAAGCTTGTAACAACAACAAGAAAAGTAGAGTCAACTGACTTCACTAGATATCAAAACCCAAAGCAATCTGAATGTAAAAGCATAATTCAAGTGCCAGAAGAGAAAAAATTAAGTGGTAACAAAAATAAATAAACACTGCTTTCAGTGAGTGACATGTGTCCTTCTAAAACTAATAAATGGACTTTTCAAAATGACAATAAATAAATTTCCAGAATCCTCCCAAAGGACAACACATAGGCTGAGTTAGATACTGTTAAAACATAGTCGGCAACTGGATATTCATTGTAAAATAAACCCTTATTAAATGACAGTTCTCCTCTATATATGCTATGCTATGCTAAGTCACTTCAGTCGTGTCCGACTCTGTGTGACCCCATAGACGGCAGCCCACCAGGCTTCACCGTTCCTGGGATTCTCCAGGCAAGAACACTGGAGTGGGTTGCCATTTCCTTCTCCAATGCATGAAAGTGAAAAGAGAAAGTGAAGTTGCTCAGTCATGTCTGACTCTTAGTGACCCCATGGACTGCAGCCTACCAGGCTCCTCCGTCCATAGGATTTTCCAGGCAAGAGTACTGGAGTGGGGTGCCATTGCTTTCTCCTCTCCTCTATATAAGCTTTTTCTAAAAAAGAAGAGAAAAGTATACCAATGAAAGACAAATGTTGTAGTTGTATTTCAAACAAATGTTGGAAGGATGAACTATTAAATGAATTATTCCTCGAAAAACTGCAAATCCATTACAAATTACTTGTTACTTCACAAAATTGGATAAAGTCTAAATAAGTTCCTGAATATATTCTTTTCAGAAAACATGAACTATGTTCATAAATGTAGTATTTAAGTATAATATAGTATTTAAATATTTAACTATAAGTTGTTGTTGTCATTGTTGTTGCTCAGTTAAGTCATATCCAACTATTTGCAACACGTGGAATGTAGCATGCTAGGTTTCCCTGTCCTTCACTATCTCTCAGAGTTTGTTCAAATTCATGTCCATTGAGTCAGTGATAACAGACAACCATCTCATCTTCTGCGACCCCCTTGCCCTCCCTCTTTCAATCTTTCCCAGCTTCAGGATCTTTTCCAATGAGTTAGCTCTTCACATCAAGTGACCAAAGTGTTGGAACTTGAGCTTCAGCATCAGTCCTTCCAATGGCTATTTACAGTCAATTTCCTTTAGGGTTGATTGGTTGGATTTCCTTTCAGTCCAAGGGACTCTCAAGCACCTTCAATTTGAGTCTTCTCTAGCACCTCAATTTGAAAGCATCAGTCCTTCAATGCTCAATGTCCTTTTATGATCCAATTCACATTTATACCTGAGTACTGGAAAAATCATAGCTTTGACTATACTGACCTTTTTGATAAAGTGATGTCTCTACTCTTTAATACACTGTATAGGTTTGTCAGAGTTACGCTTCTTCCTTTCTATTTCTCAAGAAGAGGGCAAGTATGATCTTTTAATTTTAAAGTTGGCTACAGTCACCATCCACATGATACTTGGAGGAGTCCCTTAGGAAAAAGAAATTAAATATGTCAAGGCTATGCTCTTTCCTTGGTCAGTGTGGCTTTTACTGTTTGTCATGAAATGATGGGACAGATTTCATGATCTTAGTTTTTGGCCATTCGAAGAGTTGACTCGAGAAGTTGAGTGGTTGGGGCAGAGGGAAGGGGCGCAGCTTTTCCATGTGGTGGTGGGGTCTGGTGCCTCCGCTGGTGTGGCTCTGACTCTCTTCGATCTCACCCTCATCAAGAGGCTATTTAGTTCCTCTTTACTTTCTGCCATTAGAGTGGTATCATCTGCATATCTAGTGGTTGATATTTCTCCTGGTAATCTTGATTCCAGCTTATGATTCATCTTGATAAGCCTAACATTTCACATGACGTACTCTGCATATAAGTTAAATAAGCAGGATGACAATATACAGCCTTAGCAAAAACTGAACCTTAAAAATCTGTATACATCTAATTGTAAAATATCTTTTTGGCAAAAGACGGCATAAATAAGGCTGAAAGAATGGGGGAAAGTATTGTTACGTATCAGTAATGGATTTGTGTTTAGAATATATTATGAATTAAGAATACAAGTCAATAGAGGTAAGACAAAATGTAATACAGGTCTTGATTATCCCTTGGACAGCCAGGAGATCAAACCAGTCAATCCTAAAGGAAATCAACCTTAAATACTCATTTGAAGGACTGATGCTGAAGCTGAAGCTCCAATACTTTGGCCACTTGATGGGAAGAGCCAACTCATTGGAAAAGACCATGATGCTGGGAAAATTGAAGGCAGGAGGAGAAAGGGTGACAGAGGATGAAATAGTTTGATGGCATCCTCGATCAATAGTTTAGGGGCACTTATGCTTAACTATTTACCCTGAAAAGCCTAAAGTTATACACTGAACTCATGACTATGGCTATTTTTTCATTAAACAAACAGAATTAAAGTTGATCACTAAAAGAAATTTTAGTCTTATCAGTAATATTTAATGTTTTATAATGAGGATATTCAAGTGTTACTTGTATAATTAAATTTTAATTATATTTTAATTTGAAATATAAAAAGTATGAGTGAGAAAGAGGATCAAATTACTAGTTATTAGTTGGCCTCGTACCTGTGTATTTTTTATAATGTCTGTCCCTATAGCATAGCATTCTTATGAGGACTGTACAACAAAATATATGATAAAACATTGTGAACTATAAAACAAAATAGAAATTCTAGATTTTATTCAAGCATTTCATTCAACTTCAGCCAAAATGCTTTTAACACTATTAAAGTTTAATGAAATCTCTGACAACAAGGATGTTAATGACCCTTATGCTATTGGAAAATGCCTGGAGCTAAGAAAAAAAAATTGCCTCTCAATCTCTTAAGAACTGTATGAATGGGAATCCTTGAATAGATAGAATAGGCCTATGAAGAAACAGTGTGTCAATACATGGAATAAAAGTACAGTTATGTGGGGAAAACAAATAGCACTGATATGTTAGGTTTCCATTAGTAGAAGGAAAAGATGTTTTAAATAAGCATTTTTTTTTCCAAAGGAGAACCAAAAAAAATTTGTAAAAGAAAGTAAAAGCTCTATTGCTGAATAAATGAAAGAATTCACTATAGGTGTATTGTTAGTAGTGAGACAAGGTGAAGAAGTGAAGTGAAGTGAAGTCTCTCAGTCATGTCCAACTCTTCGTGACCCCATGGACTATAGCCTACCAGGCTCCTCCATCCCTGGGATTCTCCAGGCAAGAATACTGGAGTCGGTTGCAATTTCCTTCTCCAGGAGATCTTCCCAGCCCAGGGATCAAACCGAGTCCCCATATTGCAGGCAGACGCTTTACCATCTAAGCCACCAGGGAAGTCCTTTAGAGACATGCTGAAATGCATGAGAATTGCAGGCTTTAAAACTAGAAAGGATTATATTAAAAATCCAATCAAATCCACCTTTTCTACAGAAAGAGATTATTTATCTAAAAATAAAAGTACCATAAATAAATTTATAGTTGCCATAGGGGAAGAATGGGAAAAACAGATAGGAAGTTTGGGATGGACATGAACACACTGTCATAATTAAAATGGATAACCAGCAAGGTCCTACTGTATAGGACCAGGAACTCTGATCAGTGTTATGTGGCAGCCTGGGTGAGAGGGGATTTGGGGGGAGAATGGATTCATGTGAGATAAGGACTAAGGATGTAATGTACAATATGATAAATTTAAGTAAATGGCATATGCTATGTATGGAAGTTGTTAACAGAGTAAATCCTAAAAATTCTCGACACAAGGAAAAAAAATTATTTAACTTTGAATCTATATGTGAGGATAGATGTTTACTCTAGTTACTGTAGCAATGTTTCATGACATATGCAGATCAAACCATTATGCTGTACACCTTAAACTTATGCAGTGTTATATGTCAATTATATTTCAATGAAACTGGAAGAAAAAAATCACTTATCAATATTGTGTTACTTCTTTAAGAAATATACTGTGTATTTTTTCTTCAGACTACTTGAAAAATCTAACTTGTCTAATTTTTTTTCTCTCTGCTATGTGCCTCAGCATGTATAATTGTAGCTGTAAATATATACTGTTTGAAGAAGTTCAATGAGGTTCTCATTCTGTGGGTTATCTCAAGTCAACTCTTAAATGTAATCCTAAATATTCTATCTTGCAAAGTTGCTTTTAATCCTATTTTCTCTTGTTCTCTCCTACTGGTACTTGAATTACATCCATGCTATGCCATGTGACTGTGCTCAAGGTTTATAAAAACTAGCTTTTATCATTTCTTTTTTTTCTGTTTGTGCTTGAGTTTGAATGTTTTCCATTGCTCTAGCTTCAAGTTTATTTATCTTGTCTTTTACTATGTCTATTCTGCTGATAAATCCATCCAATGAAGTCTTAATTTCAAATACTGTAATTTTAAATTTCTGAAGTACTATTTTCATTATATAGACTGTAATTCTGTGCAAATTGTTCAGTCTTTATTTGTTCTGTCTTTTTATCTATTTTCTTTAATATAAGCATAATAGTTGTATTAAAGTTTTTGCCTGATAATTTCAATATCAGAATTTTTTAGGTTTTTTTCTATCATTTATTTTTCTTCTCTCTATTATCCATCATATTTTCTCTTTACTCACATCTTTTTAATTTTTTAATGTAAGTCTCATAGTGTCTAGAGGAATTAGAGACTTTAAATATATTCCCCTTCTTTCCCTTGTAGAAAAGTTTGACTTTTCATCTGTTCAGCAGATTAGATGATCAACTGATCACCTCAATCCAATCAAGGAATGATTTGGGTGGTTCATTTAGTTTGGAACTTAGAAAGCCTTTGTCATTTCTGGTTTGTCCTTGTTCCTCTTGCAGGGCCTTTGTAAGAGGAACTTGTGCAAAGGTCCTCTTATAGGAGGTCTTTGATTGGCTGGTGAAAGACTATAGGTAATTTACAGGAGGGATCTGGTTTTTGGTTTTTTTGTTTGTTTGTTTCAGCTCTATTGATTCCTGACATCTGCTGCTTTGATATCTGGCAAATATCTTGACCTGGGGATTAACCATTTATTTGAAGCATGCCCCTGGCTCTAGTGGGATTTTATCTCCTAAGTGTCCATACATGACAGATTTTATTCAGCATTTTAGAAGTTAACAATCTAAGTCTCTAGCCGCCACCACCATCATCAACACCACAGACACAAACAAGTCACTCAACAAATTTCTGATCAGGAAGACATACTTGAGATACACTGGTTCTCCTAAAGCATGAGAAAGTGAATGCCACTCAGTCGTGTCCACCTCTGCGACCCCATGGACTATACAGTCCATGAAATTCTCCAGGCCAAAATACTGGAGTGGGTAGCCTTTCCCTTCTCCAGGGGAATCTTCCCAACCCAGGGATCAAACCCAGGTCTCTTGCATTGTGGGTGGATTCTTTACCAGCTGAGCCACAAGGGAAACCCAAGAATACTGGAGTGAGCAGCCTATCCCTTTTCCAGTGGATCTTCCTGGCCCAGCAATCAAATCAGGGTCTCCTGCATTGCAGGTGAATTCTTTACCAATTAGACTATCAGGGAAAATTTCTAAAGCATAGCAGCCTATGTAATAGTCAAAAGCTCCTCTAGACTCCTTTTACCTCAGGAGTCCATGCCCTGTGGTTAAGCCCAATTTTCTGCTTGTGCTCAGAATCAACAAATGATTCCAAGGCATGGTAGTAACTGTGAGATCATATAAAAAGGGCTCTTTCCACTATGTAATTTTATCTCCTCTAGTTCTTATTGATATCACACTTTCAACATCTTAAAAAATAGATTTATGATTATTCATTTATTTTTTAGATATTTTATCACAAGCACTATGCCCAATAATAATAAACAAATAATAAACAAATAATAGACAAAATCTATGCCCCAACCAGTAACACTGAAGAAGCTGAAGTTGAACGGTTCTATGAAGACCTACAAGACCTTTTAGAACTAACACCCAAAAAAGATGTCCTTTTCACTATCGGGGACTGGAATGCAAAAGTAGGAAGTCAAGAAACACCTGGAGTAACAGGCAAATTTGGCCTTGGAATACGGAATGAAGCAAGGCAAAGACTAACAGAGTTTTGCCAAGAAAATGCACTGGTCATAGCAAATACCCTCTTCCAACAACACAAGAGAAGACTCTATACATGGACATCACCAGATGGTCAACACCGAAATCAGATCGATTATATTCTTTGCAGCCAAAGATGGAGAAGCTCTATACAATCAGCAAAAACAAGACCAGGAGCTGACTGTGGCTCAGACCATGAACTCCTTATTGCCAAATTCAGACTGAAATTGAAGAAAGTAGGGAAAACCACTAGACCATTCAGGTATGACCTAAATCAAATCCCTTATGATTATACTGTGGAAGTGAGAAATAGATTTAAGGGCCTAGATCTGATAGATAGAGTGCCTGATGAACTATGGAATGAGGTTCATGACATTGTACAGGAGACAGGGATCAAGACCATCCCCATGGAAAAGAAATGCAAAAAAGCAAAATGGCTGTCTGGGGAGGCCTTGCAAATAGCTGCGAAAAGAAGAGAAGCCAAAAACAAAGGAGAAAAGAAAAGATATAAACATGTGAATGCAGAGTTTCAAAGAATAGCAAGAAGAGATAAGAAAGCCTTCTTCAGAGATCAATGCAAAGAAATAGAGGAAAACAATAGAATGGGAAAGACTAAGGATCTATTCAAGAAAATCAGAGATACCAAAGGAACATTTCATGCAAAAATGGGCTCGATAAAGGACAGAAATGGTACGGACCTAACGGAAGCAGAAGATATTAAGAAGAGGTGGCAAGAATACACAGAAGAACTGTACAAAAAAGAGCTTCACGACCCAGATAATCATGATGGTGTCACTGACCTAGAGCCAGACATCCTGGAATGTGAAGTCAAGTGGGCCTTAGAAAGCATCACTAGGAACAAAGCTAGTGGAGGTGATGGAATTCCAGTGGAGCTATTCCAAATCCTGAAAGATGATGCTGTGAAAGTGCTGCACTCAATCTGCCAGCACATTTGGAAAACTCAGCAGTGGCCACAAGATTGGAAAAGGTCAGTTTTCATCCCAATCCCAAATCCAAAGAGTGCTCAAACTACCACACAATTGCACTCATCTCACACGCTAGTAAAGTAATGCTCAAAATTCTCCAAGCCAGGCTTCAGCAATATGTGAACCGTGAACTTCCTGATGTTCAAGCTGGTTTTAGAAAAGGCAGAGGAACCAGAGATCAAATTGCCAACATCTGCTGGATCATCGAAAAAGTAAGAGAGTTCCAGAAAAACATCTATTTCTACTTTATTGACTATGCCAAAGCCTTTGACTGTGTGGATCACAATAAACTGTGGAAAATTCTGAGAGAGATGGGAATACCAGACCACCTGATCTGCCTCTTGAGAAATCTGTATGCAGGTCAGGAAGCAACAGTTAGAACTGGTCATGGAACAACAGACTGGTTCCAAACAGGAAAAGGAGTACGGCAAGGCTGTATATTGTCACCATGTTTATTTAACTTATATGCAGAGTACATCATGAGAAATGCTGGACTGGAGGAAACACAAGCTGGAATCAAGATTGCCGGGAGAAATATCAATAACCTCAGATATGCAGATGATACCACCCTTATGGCAGAAAGTGAAGAGGAACTAAAAAGCCTCTTGATGAAAGTGAAAGTGGAGAGTGAAAAGGTTGGCTTAAAGCTCAACATTCAGAAAACGAAGATCATGGCATCTGGTCCCATCACTACATGGCAAATAGAGGGGGAAACAGTGGAAACAGTGTTAGACTTTCTTTTTCTGGGCTCCAAAATCACTGCAGATGGTGACTGCAGCCATGAAATTAAAAGATGCTTACTCCTTGGAAGGAAAGTTATGACCAACCTAGATAGCATATTCAAAAGCAGAGACATCACTTTGCCAACAAAGGTTTGTCTGGTCAAGGCTATGGTCTTTCCTGTGGTCATGTGTGGATGTGAGAGCTGGCCTGGAAGAAGGCTGAGTGCCGAAGAATTGATGCTTTTGAACTGTGGTGTTGGAGAAGACTCTTGAGAGTCCCTTGGACTGCAAGGAGATCCAACCAGTCCATTCTGAAGGAGATCAATCCTGGGAATTTCTTTGGAAGGAATGATGCTAAAGCTGAAACTCCAGTATTTTGGCCACCTCATGCGAAGAGTTGACTCATTGGAGAAGACTCTGATGCTGGGAGGAATTGGGGGCAGGAGGAGAAGGGGACGACAGAGGATGAGATGGCTGGATGGCATCACTGACTCGATGGATGTGAGTCTAAGTGACCTCCAGGAGTTGGTGATGGACAGGGAGGCCTGACGTGCTGCAGTTCATGGGGTCGCAAAGAGTCGGAAACGACTGAGCGACTGATCTCTCTCTGATCACAAGCACTGGCCTAATAAAATATCTAGTGACTAACTTTCAAACTTTTCAACAGAGGGATAAATTCCTATCCTCTCCCTCACTATTATTATTTATCATTAATCCCTCATTATTAATAATAATAATCCCTCATTATTATTATTTATCATTTATCATTTGTTACATGCCAAATGCAATCTAAGTGTTTTACAGTACATAACTCCTATTAGATATATAACTATTCCAATTTTCCCTATTTGTTTCAGAGTAACTCAGGCTCATGGTGGCTTATACAGCTAGGAAGTAAGAGCATTCACATTTTGTCACTGGCCATATGACTGGAAAATGCATACTTTTTACCATAATGCTATATAATACTGTTTTCTTTCTCTGTCTTTTTTACTCCAAATTATAAATATTCTATATCTAATTATATCCTATATAACAATATCTATTATGTGCACATATATATTATATATATCTTTCCCAAGAAATGATTCATACACAAGTTTCCCATCTGACAAATGGGTTTGTCCTCCAGGACTTGTATTTTAAATTGTGATCTTGTACTTAATGCATAATTTCCTGAATCTCACTTTATTCATCTATAAAAAGTAAAAATAATATCCCATTGAACAGTTCTATGACAGGCGTTAATGATAAGGGGCCAATTTTAAAATCATAAATCATTGTCAATATTTCAGTTATCATTTCCATTAATAGACAGAAACATTCATATCTTGACAAGATTTTGGTTGTTCATATCTTTTTTGTAGTTAACTTCATCACATGCCAATTACAGTTAAACCAGTCAACTTCTTTTCAATTGCGCGTAACCAGCTAATCTCATTATTGAACTTGGTACATTATATTGAATTATATACCATAAGTGTCAAGGAAAGGTCCTTAAATAAGCCATCAGCAGTATAGGATTTTAACCTCAGTTGGCTTGCCAAAGACATTTTAATTGATTGCACTATTAAGTTCGCTGAAACCACTAACAGAGGCCATAAGAAAATTAAGCTCTGCTAGTTGTTTAAAAAAAAAAAAAAGGATGAAAAGAGAGAAAGACTGGTTTTTGAAACAAAGACAGATATGTTGAAAATCATTCAGGCATAAATAATGTCTGTACAATATATTCAGTCTCTATTTGGCAAAAATTTCTATAACAGAAAAGCATGAAGATTTTTGTTTTCCCTTTAAATAGCACCAAATACTGAGAAATTGGTTCTCATCATGATGGACTCTGATGCATTGCAGCCACCAGACCCAATTTTTACACCATCAGTCAACTGAAATTATGTTCCACATAATTAAGGCATAATTACAGTGTGGAGTTTATTTGTGAAACAGTCAGCACACACCCATTTAGTTTACACAAATATTACTACATTCTCATTGAAACTGGGAAAGAGAGAGAGAAAAATAAGGGAGGAGAAAATGAGGAAAAAGCAAGAAAGAAACCCTGGAATGAGAGAAACATTTCTGTGTTTAATTTTCTAGCCTTTGGCTTTTGAAATTATTTCTCCAGAACTAAAATGCTAAAAACAAACAAGCAAAATTAAATGTTGTGGTTTTTCAAGAGTAATTTTGATTACATGAGATTTTGTAACCTAACTACTTTTTAAGATGTTACATCACTCTGTTTAGAAATAGATAATTAACTTGTTGTGCTTTTAAAAAGACTCCCTCCTCTTCTTTTATTTGAAACTAATTTACCTTATGAAGAAATCATGAAAAGTATTTCTATCTTATAAAATCAATCTCAGAAGTTCAGAAGATAAATCTGGGATCACACGGCTTTTATTTCCAATAAGTCTTTATTCCACTATATATTCCATATATAATAAGTCTTTATCCTCTAGATTTGTGCTCTTTTTATGACTATATTTCTTGTATACTACACTTACACATGCAAATATATTTGTGCAAACAAGCTAAACAAATTTGAGTATGTCATAAACGCACACAAAAAGTTTGAAATAATCATAATAAAAGAATAATTTTTTTAAAAAAGGAAATGAAGTCTTCCCTAAGGAATTCCATAACTTTTTAATTTTTAATAAACTGAAATCACTATTTTCAAGTATTTTGTCAATTGCCGTGTTTTACTGATGATGGTTCACATTATATTCAGTTTTTAATTTGTTAAAGGACTAATGTTAAAAGTTTTTATGTTTTCCATCTTCTCAATTTTTTGACATTTTTTCCCTAAACTTTTATAGACTAATGGACTTTTCCTTAAAAGGTAAGGCACTTTATGAAGCATGTTATAATACTTCATGGATGGCATGTAGGCACTTTGTTGGCATCATCTACCCTTCTAAATTTAGTCTTTGGCATTTGAAGGCAAAGTTAGAGAAATCAAATGTATTGTCTATATAAAATTCAGGTAAACCTAATGGCAAGTCTCACATTTTGACAGGTTTTTAATTAACCAGATGTTCACATGCACTAAACACAATCAGGCCAAGGAATGCATTATACATCCAGATCCTGATTAGTGTTCGCATTTAGACTTCAGATGGATTAGAGAACTTACTAGCTTACTGAGTGAGAGAAACGAACTTGATAAAAATATACCAGTAACAAGAAGCATAAGCGTTTCAAAAAAAATGTATTTTAGAATAAAAAGCATTTTAGGAGAACTTGAGCTACTGTACAAAAAAGTTCTTCACGACCCAGATAATCACGATGGTGTAATCACTCAGCTAGAGCCAGACATCCTGGAATGTGAAGTCAAGTGGGCCTTAGAAAGCATCACTACGGACAAAGCTAGTGGAGGTGATGGAATTCCAGTTGAGCTATTTCAAATCTTGAAAGATGATGCTGTGAAAGTGCTGCACTCAATATGCCAGCAAATCTGGAAAACTCAGCAGTGGCCACAGGACTAGAAAAGGTCAGTTTTCATTCCAATCCCAAAGAAAAGCAATGCCAAAGAATGCTCAAACTACCGCACAATTGCACTCATCTCACACACTGGTTAAGTAATGCTCAAAATTCTCCAAGCCAGCCTTAAGCAATAAGTGAACCACGAACTTCCTGATATTCAAGCTGGTTTTAGAAAAGGCTGAGGAACCAGAGATCAAATTGCCAACATCCACTGGATCACTGAACAAGCAAGAGAGTTCCAGAAAATATATATATTTCTGCTTTATTGACTATGCCAAAGCCTTTGACTGTGTGGATGACAACAAAGGGTGGAAAATCCTTGAAAAGATGGAAATACCAGACCACCTGATCTGTCTCTTGAAAAACCTCTATGCAGATCAGGAAGCAACAGTTAGAACTGGACACAGAATAATAGACTGGTTGACTGGTTCCAAATAGGAAAAGGAGGCTGTATACTGTCACCCTGCTTATTTAACTTATATGCAGAGTACATCATGAGAAATGCTGGGCTGGAAGAAACACAAGCTGGAATCAAGATTGCCGGGAGAAATACCAATAACCTCAGATATGCAGATGACACCACCCTTATGCAGAAAGTGAAGAGGAACTAAAAAGCCTCTTGATGAGAGTGAAAGAGGAGAGTAAAAAAGTTGGCTTAAAGCTCAACATTCAGAAAACGAAGATCATGGCATCTGGTCCCATCACTTCATAGGAAATAGAGGGGGAAACAGTGGAAACAGTGTCAGACTTTATTTTGGAGGGCTCCAAAATCACTGCAGATGGTGATTGCAGCCATGAAATTAAAAGACGCTTACTCCTTGAAAGGAAAGTTAAGACCAACCTAGATAGCATATTCAAAAGCAGAGACATTACTTTGCCAACAAAGGTCCGTCTAGTCAAGGCTATGGTTTTTCCAGTGGTTATGTATGGATATGAGAGTTGGACTGTGAAGAAGGCTGAACGCCGAAGAATTGATGCTTTTAAACTGGTGTGTTGGAGAAGACTCTTGAGAGTCCCTTGGGCTGCAGGGAGATCCAACCAGTCCATTTTGAAGGAGATCAGCCCTGGGATTTCTTTGGAAGGAATGATGCTAAAGCTGAAACTCCAGTACTTTGGCCACCTCATGTGAAGAGTTGACTCATTGGAAAAGACTCTGATGCTGGGAGGGATTGGGGGCAAGAAGAGAAGGGGATGACAGAGGATGAGATGGCTGGATGTCATCACCGACTTGATGAATGGGAGTCTGAGTGAACTCCGGGAGTTCGTGATGGATAGGGAGGCCTGGCGTGCTGCAATTCATGGAGTCGCAAAGAGTCGGACACGACTGAGCGACTGAACTGAACTGAACTGAAGCTATTATAGGATATGGAAAATACTATGGAGCAAAACATAATGTTAAATAAAATAACTATAAAGTGCATTCTGAAAATAATAACTGAAATTCTTCTCAAAGACTGTAGTATCTAGTTTTAAATTGACCTTTCTATGCTTGCCGGACTTTGTTTTTCTGGGCTCCAAGATCACTGCAGATGGTGACTGCAGCCATGAAATTAAAAGACGCTTACTCCTTGGAAGGAAAGTTATGACCAACCTAGATAGCATATTCAAAAGCAGAGACATTACTTTACCAACAAAGGTTCGCCTAGTCAAGGCTATGGTCTTTCCTGTGGTCATGTATGGATGTGAGAGCTGGACTGTGAAGAAGGCTGAGCGCCGAAGAATTGATGCTTTTGAACTGTGGTGTTGGAGAAGACTCTTGAGAGTCCCTTGGACTGCAAGAAGATCCAACCAGTCCATTCTGAAGGAGATCAATCCTGGAATTTCTTTAGAAGGAATGATGCTAAAGCTGAAACTCCAGTATTTTGGCCACCTCATGCGAAGAGTTGACTCATTGGAGAAGACTCTGATGCTGGGAGGGATTGAGGGCAGGAGGAGAAGGGGACGACAGAGGATGAGATGGCTGGATGGCATCACTGACTCGATGGATGCGAGTCTGAGTGACCTCCTGGAGCTGGTGATGGACAGGGAGGCCTGGCGTGCTGCGGTTCATGGGGTCGCAAAGAGTCGGACACGACTGAGCGACTGATCTGATCTGATCTGATCTGATGCTTGCCTTCTGGTAATTTAATTGTATTTTAGCATCTTACCAGTAAATGATAATAAAAATGAGTCATATCATAAAACTTTTATATGCACACTTGATCTTAGCCAAAAAAGTTGAGAAGCAGTTAAAACTTTTATATCTAGCACAGTTTAAAAGATAAACAAGTCTGCTAAGTCGCTTCAGTCGTGTCCGACTCTGTGTGACCCCATAGATGGAAGCCCACCAAGCTCCCCCATCCCTGGGATTCTCCAGGCAAGAACACTGGAGTGGGTTGCCATTTCCTTCTCCAATGCATGAAAGTGAAAGTGAAGTCCCTCAGTCGTGTCCAACTCCTAGCGACCCCATGGACTACAACCTACCAGGCTCCTCCATCCATGGGATTTCCCAGGCAAGAGTACTGGAGTGGGGTGCCATTGCCTTCTCCAATAAACAAGTCTAATGCAAGCTAAAATAGTATATAACAAATTTCTTTATAAATTTAATGCTTCCTTGAAATTTAAGACTTTTAAAATTTCTTCAATTTGTACTTATAAATTTGGTAATAATTTTTACCCATTGCCCTCGAAAAAACATTACAAACCTTTTCTGTGCAAGAGACTGTGCTAAGCACTAAATAAATAATTCTGAGGAATAAAAAACTAGTCTCATGTCAAGAATCTTGTCTCAAATTGAGTAATTAATTATGGAGTGTTCCTGAGCCTCCTATGAGAAACAATAACCAATTATGCAAACTGAAGGGCAAAACACTGTAGCATACTCTGTGGTCTATTCTGGTCCTCAAATTATTTATGAAATTAAGATTGAAGTGGAAATATCCACTTCAAACTTGAGATGACTGACTCATCATGAATTTGGTCAAGCTACATTAATAAAGAAAAAATTATTTAATGGGGAATTCTACTTAAAAGAAGGACAGAATCTTGTTGTTGTTAAATGAGGAAAGAGTTGTTTTAATTTCAAGAGCCTTCCTTTATGTATTCAGGCAAAACCTGGAGGCCTGATCATTTTGTTGAGTCAGAGTGTAGAGAGAATGGCTCTACGATTTAAAGGTGGTTCCTGTGAGACAGAAAGGGAAGGAGAAAGGAGGAATTAAGAAAGGGGACGAGAGAAGAGACAGACACATTCAAAGTTTGAGACCACAGTGGGGATGGTTCCTGGTCTGAGAGGAGATGCAGTCTGCTGTATCTTTGGGAGAAGACATTATGAAAACCACTAGAATCTATGACAGCTTGAGAGGGAATTTTAGACTGGTTAGGCTGATCTCTGCTTCTCCCTGTTGGCGCCCTCCCAGCCTTGCTTTGGCTGGAAGAAAAGCATGCAGCTAGTCCTTCTTACAGCACAGGTAAGTTTCTCTATCAGTATCTTCGGCAAAAAAAAAAAAAAAAAATCCTGGGTTCATAAAGACTTCTTTTGTTGGCGGTTTGATTTCTAAAGCTAGCCATTAATATAGCTTGCTTTCATAAGTAATGTGCTTGAATTTCCCGAGATTCATTTTCTATTTTGAGCAAAGCTATCAGATCTATTCATTGTTCCTCTAATAAAGAAAATTTCTAAGGAATAGAACACGGTGAGTGAGTGATAGTGATACTTGCTCAGCCATGCCTGACTCTTTGCAACCCCAAGGACTGTACCCTGCCAGGCTCCTCTGTCCATGGAATTTTCCAGGCAAGATTACTGGAGTGGGTTGCCATTCCCTTCTCCAATAGAACATGGTAGGATTGACAAAATGTGATGCTTGAGGTTCTGCGGCTTGTGCTTGCTTTCCAGAACTGCTCACTGTGGGGAGACAACCACCATGTCCTGAGGACACTCGAGCAGCACAGAGAGGTCTGCATGGCGAGGCAGCACCAGCTTGCTGGCTGTGTGACTGAACCACCGGGAAAGTGGGTCCTCCCAGCTGCAGTCAAGCCTGCAGATAACTGCAGCTCTGATTGACATCTTGACTGCAGCCTTGTGAGCGGTTGGAGGCAGAACCACCTAGAACTGCCCACGTCTGATTTCTGGACAGTTTTTTTTTTTTTTTTTTTTTTGGTGTGCAACATTTATTGCACTATTAACCAGCCTCTAAAAGTCGTCTTCATAAACAGGGTCCCACAAGGATTTGAGAGTTCCTTTCTCTGGAAGGCAACCTGGCGATGAGACACCTATGGTAATAAGCTCCAAGAGGGTGGCTATTGCTGGCTGGGCTCAACTTCCAGAGACTGAATTACCACAAGCATCTTCTTCAGCTCCAGTCTAAGAATTGAATGCAATGATCCAGGCACCCTTCACAAAAGGGAGAATAATTTATCCTTCCAAAAACACATAGAGGTGAGTGTGTGTTCTAGACCATCAGAAACATGATGTCTAAGTTTTATTTCAACTTAACTCACAGCGTCCAAGAAAAACAATGACCAGGAAGTGGCACTCAAACCTCTGATTATCTTTCCCCTCAGCTCAGGGGATTAGAAACCAAGGATGAGCTGGTTAAATTGAAGACTTTGGGATTTTTCCACTCTTGTCAGCTCCAGTTCATACTGTATTAGAGAGCAGGACTTGCCTCCTGGCTTTCTTGAATCACAGCATCTTCTAAGCACATAGTCATGAGCCTTTATGTGATCTCTGCTCTCATGCTATTAAAATATTGGAAACACTGGGCATGCACAATTGGTTTTTACTCACATTTTTTAGGTTTTTATTTCATTCATTTATTTATTTGGTCATTAAAAAAAAAAAGACTAGATATAAAATGTACCTAGATAAAGCCCTTACCCAGGTAGACATTACTTTGTAATAGTGTGTAACAGGTTGTCTTTTTAAAAACTGACCACAGCATATTTCTGGTCCCCACTCTTCCTGTAGACCCCAGACACACAGGTATCAGGAGCTGGGGTTTCTCTCCCTTCCACTGGAACTGGAAACTGTGCAGGCCTCTGTGACTCACTCAGTGAGAATAAAATTCAGCAGGAGTTCCTGTGCTGCTTGCAGTCCAGGATGAGGTCACAAAAGGCAAAATAACTTTTCTCTCTTTCCACTGGCTTTGGAATCCTTAGTCGCCATGCAAAATTCCTGGTTATCCTAAGGCTGCCACGCTGGAGAAAGAGCACTCAGATACATTCAGAGAGGACTCAGGAGCCCCGGGTTTTCCAGCCCCCAGATGTTCAAGTCTGCAAGTGTGGAACACGTAACGAGGCGAGTCTGATTCTGCACTCCAGCTACATGTAACTGTGTAACTGCATGGGGGGATCTCATAGAAAACCCAGTAGCTAACCCCTCCAACCACCAAATGCATGGACAAAAGAAGTGATTCTTATTGTTCTTAAGCCATTCTTTTGGAGTGGTGTGTTATGCAAGAGATAAGGAAAACATGAGAAGAGAGAGAAAAAAAAAAGTCAATACATCACAAAGGCAAAGAAATCAAATAAAGCAATAAAAGAGATTAGGAGGACCAGGTAGTGAAAGGAGTTCATTATTTTAAACAGGGTTCTAAGAAAGTCTTGGCTGACATGTGGACATTTGGGCAGAGACTGGAAGAGAGCTGACTCCGTGAGTGTTTGGGAAGAAACATTCTGTCAGAGAACAGCAGTGCAAAGGCTCTGGGGTGAGTGTGTGCACAGTCCTTTGCAAAAAATAAGGGACAAGATAACTAAAGCAGAAAAAAAAAAAAAAAAGGGTGAGAATAGTAGGAAATTTGGTCTTTGAATATAAATGGGCCAAAAGGATATAAAGGTATAATTGTTTGCCTTCCCTATAATTAAGGGAAAGGATAAAACAAAGTATGGCACTGAAAGTCCTTACAGTACCAAGAATAACTCCAGCTTCAAGCTCTTTGCCAAATTTTCACAATCTACTTTGATTAACAAGCATAGCCTCATTTTGCTTGGCTAAATTCAGCTCATAGCCTATTTGCATACCAATGATTTTTAAACCACACAGAGAACAATTTGCCCCTGGTGTGATTCATAAGCACCAGAATGCAAATAAATCATTCAAGACAACTTTTAAAAGCACATATTGCAAAACATTCATCTTGTAGATACCCTGTTTTACTAGGATGCCCTAAATTTTACTGCCTTTTCCAGAATAAGTGATTAATCCAATCTGTAATTTTGTTTGTGAGATAAACGCTATCATGAAAACATAGCCATTGAACAGGAAAGCATCTTTTATCTGTGGCTCATCTTTTATCTTTGTCTCAAAGTGTTTCACTGTTGGCAGAAAGTATGCTTTTGTCTGTTGCTAGTGGAATAATATAAACTCACATAAGCTGTGCTTAAGGGATTGTGTTAGTTGACATGAAGCACTGATTGAATCTGGATTTAGATACAGCTGTCACATGGACTGCTGGAAAATATGGTGAGGTTTGGGACTTGGGAAATGACAGTTTACCTAGATAAACTTTATGGAGCTCTAACTCCCTTCTCCCCATCATCATGCACACATTCATGAAACAGGATACTAGTGACATTTAGCTGGTTTGTGTTTTAGTGGTCATAAAACAGAAAACAAAGGATGAAAAACTTAAATGCAAGTAAAAGGAAGTTAAACCCTGGAAAAATTCTGCTAGGGTAATTAAAAAGTGACTAAGTGGCTGCTATTCAGTAGAATTACACCCCAAATCCCAGGAAATTATATGTAAAACAATGTTTATTTGCTGAGGCTTATGAGCTCTCACGGTTACCTTTTGATACAGATAGTAAATCATTCATTCATTAGGCTACCGTTCTTGATTTCTTTTGTTGTCTCTTTGAAGCCATTACACTCTTCATGCTATAGTTATTATTTTGCTTCTCAATATTTCTGGGCTTCAGTTTGTTTGCTTACTTTTCAGAAAATAGCAGAGAACTTTTTCACTGCAAGCTTCCATGGTTTAGTGGCCCATCGACCCAAATTTGAGGAACAGGGAAGTTATAAAGGATAATTTTGTAGAGTCATGGGTCTTTCTTTCCTATTGTTCTCCCTGTGATAAGTGGCTTGGTTTAGAAGAAGGAACATAAACTTTGCAGTTAGACAAAGATTTGAACCCTGCTCCACCACTTACCATCCCTGTGGCCTGGGTCAAATTATTTAATCTCTTTAAACCTTTGTTTCCTTAATCTTCAAAATGGAGATATCTGACACCACTTTAGAAGGTTTACACGAGAAAAAGGGGGAAAAAAAATCTCATGCCACAATTTTCAGTACACTTTTGTCACTCATTCAACAACTATTTATTGAACTTTCAACATGGTCTAGGAACTGTTTTGGGTTCTGGACATTCAGGGTTAAGTATTTGACTTCACAGAGTTTACATTCTGGTAGATACTTTTTTAATGAATTAATATTTTATAAGCTGTTGCTGTAAAACATAACCCAAGAGGGAGAAAAAGACACTTGCTATCTATTTCTAGCTCTGATACTAACATAGTAATGACATGTTCATGGGCTTAAATATGATATGAGAGCAAACATGCACGTGTGTCAAGACAAAAATATTTTTTTTTCTTCTAATTTTACAGTTCAGTATTTCTGAACTAGTAAATGCTGAGAGTAGAGTACATCTCAAGTTTACGTTAAAATATTATTAGTGACTTCTGATTCTAGGAAATTGGATTAGATGTAGCTAGATGTAGCTTTTCTTATAGATGTGCAGCACTATATAGATCTGGGGTTCCTCTGGTGGCTCAGATGGTAAAGCGTCTGCCTGCAATGTGGGGGACCTGGGTTCGATCCCTGGGTCAGAAAGATCTCCTGGAGAAGGAAATGGCAACCCACTCCAGTACTCTTGCCTAGAAAATTCCATGGATGGAGGATCCGGGTAGGCTACAGTCCATGGGGTTGCAAAGAGTCAGACATGACTAAGCAACTTCACGTCCTATGTAGATCTAAAAGGCCTTCAGGTGGCTCAGTGGTAAAAAATCCACCTGTCAATGCAAGAGACGTAGGTTCAATCCCTGGGTCCGGAAGATCCCCTGGAGAAGGGAATGACAACCCACTCCAGTATTCTTGCCTGGAAAAGTCCATGGACAGAGGAGCCTGGTGGGATACAATCAATGGAGTCACAAAGAGCTGGACATGACTGAGCGACTGAGCACACATGCATGTAGATGTAAAGGCTAGATTAAAAGAAGACAGAAAATTGGAGAGAAGATGGCAGCCCAGCTAGTTGGGGCACATTTGGTTTTCTGCACATTCTTTACACCTCATATATTCCACAGTTTAAAATGGAGGAGCCAGCACCTTAGAAATCCCAAAAGTGGGGGAAAAAAAGTAACAAAAACTTGATCCCTTTAGCCAAAGGGCCAGTGAAGGAACAGCATAGCAAGAAAGAAACTTCTAGATAATAACTGCTCTATCCCCAACAAACACCACGGGGGGGGGGGGGGGCGGGGAAATATCCTTATTCTCACTCATGCCAGCAAAGGCCAAGCAGGCAACCTAGATACCATCCCAGTCTGCAGTGAGGCACCCCAAGCCTTTCATAGGCTTATACCAGTAAAGGCGACATTCTGAATAAAAAACAGTACCAATCCATCACGGGATTAAGACTCTTCTCTATCTTCCACCAGTATCAGTAGAGACCATGGTGGAGGAAGAATGGCTATATTTCTACCCCTCCCCATTAGTAACACTCCATATTCCCACTGACGTATTTTCAAAGGAGACCTCATAGAGATTCAGGGATTTCACACTGCACTCTGTGGCATCCGTATAGGCCACACAATGAGCAGTAACAATGCATTCCTACCCTTTCCCAGCCAGTGAAATATCAGTGACAACTTGTTTGGGAGGGAAAACTCTCATCCCCGTCCTTCAGTAAGGAGAAGAACTTCCCCTATCTCTTTTGGATTAATGGAGGCCAAGTGGGGAAATTGGACATCTACCACGATCTGACACTAATGAAGCCACAGTTTCTCATTCCTTGCTGGAGCAGTGTCAGAAAAAGTCAGCTAAAACAGAAGGTGTAAATGAGATGCAAAGTCCCATAACATAATAGGTAAGATGTCCATGTTTTAATAAAAAAATCACTCAGCATGCAAGAACCAAGACAATCTCACACTAAATCAAAAAGACAATCAAAAGATGTCAACACCAAAATGACTGAGATATAAGAATTCTAGCAAATATTTTAAAGCACCCGTCATAAAATGCTTCAATAAGTAATTACAAACACACTTGAAATAAATGCAAAAAGAGTCTCAGCAAAGAAATAGAAGATATAAAGAAAACCAAACAGTACTTTTAGAACAAAAAACAAAGTAAATGAAATAAAAAGCTCAATGGATGGATGTAGTGGGAACAGGAAGGAATCTGTGAATTGGAAAACAGAATGGGAGTTATTCAATCCAAACAACAGAGAAAAAAATGAGCTAAAAAAAAAAAAAACAAAATGAATAGCACTTCAGCAACCTTTGTGAACACAACAAAAAATCTAAATTCAGTATCATCAGAGTCCTAGAAGGGGTGGTAAAAGAGGATGGGGTGAAAAGCTACTTGAAAGGTACTGATCAAATCTGGCAAGAGATTCAAGATGTTGAGCAAACTCCTTACAGAAAGAAATCAAGGAAATCAACCGAAACACAGCAGAATCAAATTCCCAAAGCTAAAGACAAAGAAGATATATTAATAGCAGAGAAAGAAAAAATCTGCCCACAGTAGAAATACAATTTAAATAGTAGTTGGTTGCACATCCAAAATCACGGAGTACAGAAGAAAGTGACATCATTTTTCAAGTGCTAAAAGAAAATAAATGTAAACCCAGAATTCTATATCTAGTGAAAATATCCTCCAGGAATGAGGGGGAAATCAAGACAGTCTCAGTTGCAAGAAAACTAATAGAATTTGTCACAAACAGAACTACCTTAAAATTGGCTACAGGGATAAAGGAGTAATGAAAGAAGAAAACTTGATTATCAGAAGGAAGAAAGAAGACAGTAAGGGAAAATATAGGTAAATACAATAGATTTTCATTTCCATCTTGAGTTGTCTAATTGATATCTGATAGTGGAAACAAAAATTTTAACACCATATGATTTGGTTCTAAATTTCAGCAAAGCCAATAGCACAGGCAACTATACTATTAATATAAAAGGGGGAAGGTAAAGAAGAAAAGTAAATTTTCTAAACTTCACTGAAACTTGCAAAATGATGACACTGGTAGACATGATTATCCAACTCTCTTCTTTCAATAATTATAGAAAAACTGCACAGAATATCAGAGAGCATAGAAAAACTGACTCCATCAACCAATAGAATATAAACGACATTTATAGAACACTCCACTCAAGAACAGCAGAATGCACATCCTTTTCTACTGCCTGTGAAACTTATACTAAGGTAAACCATATCTTGGAACATAAAACAAACCTCAAGAGATTTAAAAGGTTTGAAATCATACAGAGTGTATTTTGAAATCATATAAAGTATACTGTCTGCCACAGTAGTATCACCTAGAAATTGATTTTAAAAAATAAGAAAATATCCAAACACAGGAAACTAAGCAAAACATTTCCACATTACACATAGATCAAAGATGAGGTCTCAAGGGACATTTTAAAAAATGCATTGAACTGAGTGAAAATGAAAATACAGTATTTCAAACTTTGTAAGACACAGCTAAAGTAGTGCTGAGAGGGCATATTATACCATTAAATGCAAACATTTGAAAGAGTAAGTGTCAAATCAATATACGCTCCATGACAAGAAACTATAAAAAGAAGAATGAAATAAACCAAATTAGGCAGAATAAAGGAAATAACAAAGATAAGAGTAGAAATCAATGACAGTGAAAACAGACAATAAACAATATCAATGAAGCTGGTTCTTCGAAAAGATCAATGAAATAAACAAAACTCCAGTGAAACATTAAAAAAAGAAAGAGGACACAAATTAATAATATTAGAAGTGAAGTCAAAGATATTATTACAGAATTTAGGTTTTATAACCTTTAAAAAAAGTATAAGGACATGCACTGATCTTTTTTTCAAAAATAAGACCATTCCACACGTGCAGTTCTACCACTTGGTTTTTTCCATGTAACAATATATCAGTCCATTCATTAACCAATATTTACCAAGATCTTAGTGGGTACCAGTTTCACTAAATGAATATATCATTAATTAGCTTATATTTGAAGTTTCTAATATTTTACTCTTACAAATAGAGAAATTAAGTTACTGGGAACATTCTTATTTAAAAAAAAAAAAAATACTATGCACAACTCCTAACCCATAGACTTGATAACTTAGATGAAATGGATCAATTCCTTAAAAAAAAAGAAAAACCCAGTTAATATAACTCACTCAATTTGAAACAGATAATTTGAATAATCATATAGTTATTAGGTATTTGTAATTTGCAAACTCACAAAAAATGTTATCTCCAGGTCCACATGATTTTATTGGATAATTAACACCAATTCTAAATAATATTTTCCAGCAAACAGAGAAAGAAAAAATATTTCTCAATTTTAGTTTAAGGCAGAACTAAAATGAATAATACTACAGGTCACATCCCTCATCAATATTGATGCAAAAATTATTATCAAATATAATTCAGCAGTATATAGAAAGTGCTATAGACTATGATCCAGGGAAGGCAATGGCACCCCGCCCCAGTACTTTTGCCTGGAAAATCCCATGGACGGAGGAGCCTGGTAGGCTTCAGTCCATGGGGTCGCTAAGAGTCTGACATGACTGAGCGACTTCACTTTCGCTTTTCACTTTCATACGTTGGAGAAGGAAATGGCAACCCACTCCAGTATTCTTGCCTGGAGAATCCCAGGGACAGGGGAGCCTGGTGGGCTTCTGTCTGTGGGGTCGCACAGAGTCGGACACGATTGAAGCGACTTAGCAGCAGCAGCAGCAGCATAGACTATGATCAGTTGTGTTTATTCTAAGAATGAAAGGCCATTTCATACTTGAAACTTAATCAGTATAATCCAACATAACACACTAAAAAATCACATTATCAAATGATATATGAAAAGAATTTTACACAGTTCAATTCCTATTCGTGATAAACACTATCAAGAAAAAGTAGGACTAGAGTGGAGCTTGTTCAACTTGATAAAAAAAAAAAAGAAGGTCTACAAAAAACCCTACAATATTATAGTCAATGTGAAAGAATAAATTATTTAACACTAGAATAAGATGGGAAGGTTGTCTACTATTACCAATCTTAGTTGACATAATGCTGGGAGCTGTAGGTAGTGCAATAAATCAAGGCTGAGGTTAATGATATACAGTTAGGAAGAAAAATAATAAAATTGTCCTTATTCACAAATGGTATGACTGCCTAGAATATCCCACAAATCTACAAAAATTTGGAGATAGTGAGTTCAACTAGGTCACAAAATACAAAATAATCACAAAAATCAACTATATTTATATATATAAAAATATAAATGAGGACATTGAAATTTACAATCATTTACAGTTACTTAAAAAAAGTAAATAGCTTAGCATATATATATAACAAATATAGCAATTTTATCTTATAAAGACTAAATACTGATTAAGGCAGTTGAAGAGGATAATGGATTGCAAGATTCAACACAGTGAAGATATAGGTTCTTCTCTAACTGACCTAGGAAAAAAGTGAAAGTGTTAGTCATTCAGTCATGTCTGACTCTTTGCAACCTCATGGACTGTAGCCCGCCAGGCTCCTCTGTCTACGGAATTCTCTAGGCAAGAATACTTTAGTGAGTAGACATTCTCTTCTTCAGGAGATCTTCCCAACCCAGGGATCGAACCCAGTTCTCATGCATTCCTGGCAAATTCTCTACCCAACGATCTGAGCCACAGGGAAAATTTTTAACCTAGAGGCTTAATACAGTTTCTATCAAAATCCTAGTAAGGAAGATGGCGGAGGAATAGGACGGGGAGAACACTTTCTCCTCCACAAATTTCATCAAAAGAACATTTAAATGCTGAGTAAATTCCACAAAACAACTTCTGAATGCCGGCAGAGGACATCAGGCACCCAGAAAAGCAACCCATTGCCTTCTAAAGGAGGTAGGAAAAAAATATACAAGACACAAAAAAAAGAGATGAAAGAGGGAGGGACAGACCTCTGTCCGGGGAAGGGAGTCTTAAAAAGAGAGAAGTTTCCAAACACCAGGGAACATTCTCATTGCCGAGACTGTGCCGAGCCTGGGAAGCACAGAGGGCAACATAATAGGGAGGAAAATAAATAAACAATTAAAACCCACAGATTACAGCCCTACAATAACTTCGATAACTTCCCCAGCTGAGAAGCAGCGCAGACGCCTGCATCCGCCATTAGCAAGTGGGGGCTGGGCAGGGAGGGCGTGGCGCGGGCTGCATCGCTTAGAGTAAAGACTGGCCTGAATATCCTGAGCGCTACCTGAGCGAAATAATTTGGGCTAACAAACCAGACAGTGGCACCCCACCCCAGTACTTTTGCCTGGAAAATTACATGGATAGAGGAGCCTGGTAGGTTCCAGTCCATGGGGTCGCTAAGAGTCGGACACAACTGAGTGACTTCACTTTCACTTTTCACTTTCATGCATTGGAGAAGGAAATGGCAACCCACTCCAGTGTTCTTGCCTGGAGAATCACAGGGACGGGGGAGCCTGATGGGCTGCCGTCTATGGGGTCGCACAGAGTCGGACATGACTGAAGCGACTTAGCAGCAGCAAAACAGACTGTGAGATATCTACCACACGAAAAGCCAGCCCTAACCTAAGACACAGCCAGGCCCGTGCACAGAACAAAGGACTGTACAGAGATAGCCGGCTGCAAACCGTTCCCCTCCAGTGACAGGCAGCCAGAGCCGGAGGGAGGCAATCGCAGCCCCAGAGAGACATTATCTACAAAACTGTAAACAGGCATCTTTGCTAACTAAGACTTCTTGGGGCTTTGGTCGGTCAACATCTGCCTGAGAAGGTGCGCCAGCTGTACACCTAGAAAACTGAGCGGCAGGGAGGCAATAAGTCGCAGAAGCTGGTGCTTGCTAAACACCTCATAACCTGTGCTGCTGGAACCTGTGGAGGACACAAAACACAGGCCCAACTGAGTCTGGGCCTCTCAGGACTACGCGAGTGCCTGAACTTGAGCGGCTTAGACCTGGGAGGGGCAAGCAGCCCAGGGCAGACCGGCCGCGGATGGTTCCGGCAGGGAAACCTAGAGCCTGAGTAGAGTGGGCAGGGAGGCTACACGCGCCATGAGCCGGGGCAGGCCCAGAGTGGCTGAGGCACTGTGAGCACATGCCAGTGTTATTTATTTGCAGCGTCCCTCCCTCCTCACAGTGTGACTGAACAAGAGAGCCAAAAAAAAAAAAAAGGGTGTCCACCACAGCCCCTTTTGTATCAGGGGGGAAATCAGAAACTGAAGAGATCAGCAAACAGTAGAAGCTATAACAGAGGGAATTGCCGTGGAAGCGACAGGCAATAAACTAAAACCCCGTGATGCTTTATCAATGGTGCTGTATAGAAGAAGTTTTGAGACTACTGTAAAAATAAGACCAATAACTGGAAGCAGGAGGTTTAAGTCCAAACCCTGACTCCAGGGAACATTAATTGACAGGAGCTCATCATTTGCCTCCATACTTACACTGAAACCAAGCACCATACAAGGGCCAACAAGTTCCACAGGAAGACATACCAAGCAAATTCTCCAGCAACACAGGAACACAGCCTTGAGCTCCAATACACAGGCTACCCAAAGTCACCCCAACACCATAGACATCTCATAACTCATTACTGGACACTTCATTGCACTCCAGAGAGAAGAACTCCAGCTCCATCCACCAGAACACCGACACAAGCTTCCCTAACCAAGAAACCTTGACAAGCCACCTGTACAAACCCACACACAGTGAGGAAACGCCACAATAAAGAGAACTTCCCAAAATGCCAGAATACAGTAAGGACAACCCAAACTCCACAATTTAAACAAGATGAAGAGACAGAGGAATACCCAGCAGGTAAAGGAACAGGATAAATGCCCACCAAACCAAACAAAAGAGGAAGAAATAACGAATCTACCTGATAAAGAATTCCGAATAATGATAGTGAAATTAATCCAAAATCTGGAAATCAAAATGGAATCACAGATAAATAGCCTGGAGAAAAGCATTGAGAAGATGCAAGAAAGGTTTAACAAGGACCTAGAAGAAATAAAAAAGAGTCAATATATAATGAATAATGCAATAAATGAGATCCAAAACACTCTGGAGGCAACAAATAGTAGAATAACAGAGGCAGAAGATAGACTTAGTGAATTAGAAGATAGAATGGTAGAAATAAATGAATCAGAGGAGAAAAAAGAAAAACGAATTAAAAGAAATGAGGACAATCTCAGAGACATTCAGGACAACATTAAACGTTACAACATTCGAATCATAGGAATCCCAGAAGAGAAAGACAAAAAGAAAGACCATAAGAAAATACTAGAGGAGATAATAGTTGAAAAATTCCCTAAAATGGGGGAGGAAATAATCACTCAAGTCCAAGAAACCCAGAGAGACCCAAACAGGATAAACCCAAGGCGAAACACCCCAAGACACATATTAATCAAATTAACAAAGATCAAACACAAAGAACAAATATTAAAAGCAGCAAGGGAAAAACAACAAATAACACACAAGGGAATTCCCATAAGGATAACAGCTGATCTTTCAGTAGAAACTCTCCAAGCCAGGAGAGAATGGCAAGACATACTTAAAGTGATGAAAGAAAAGAACCTACAGCCCAGATTATTGTACCCAGCAAGGATCTCATTCAAATATGAAGAAGAAATCAAAAGCTTTACAGACAAGCAAAAGCCGAGAGAAATCAGCACCACCAAACCAGCTCTCCAACAAATACTAAAGGACATTCTCTAGACAGGAAACACAAAAAAGGTGTATAAACTCGAACCCAAACCAATAAAGTAAATGGCAACGGGATCATACTTATCAATAATTACCTTAAATATAAATGGGTTGAATGCCCCAACCAAAAGACGGAGACTGGCCGAATGGATACAAAAACAAGACCCCTACATATGTTGTCTACAAGAGACCCACCTCAAAACAGGGGACATATACAGACTGAAAGTGAAGGGCTGGAAAAGATTTTCCATGCAAATAGAGACTAAAAGAAAGCAGGAGTAGCAATACTCATATCAGATAAAATAGACTTTAAAACAAAGGCTGTGAAAAGAGACAAAGAAGGTCACTACATAATGATCAAAGGATCAATCCAAGAAGAAGATACAACAATTATAAATATATATGCACCCAACATAGGAGCACCACAATATGTAAGACAAATACTAACAAATATGAAAGGAGAAATTAACAATAACACAATAATAGTGGGAGACTTTAATACCCCACTCACACCAATGGATAGATCAACTAAACAGAAAATTAACAAGGAAACACAAACTTTAAACGATACAATAGACCAGTTAGACCTAATTGATATCTATATGACATTTCATCCCAAACAATGAATTTCACCTTTTTCTCAAGCGCACACGGAACCTTCTCCAGGATAGATCACATCCTGGGCCATAAATCTAGCCTTGGTAAGTTCAGAAAAATTGAAATCATTCCAAGCATCTTTTCTGACCACAATGCAGTAAGATTAGATCTCAATAACAAGAGAAAAACTATTAAAAATTCCAACATATGGAGGCTGAACAAGATGCTGTTGAATAACCAACAAATCACAGAAGAAATCAAAATTTGCATAGAAACGAATGAAAATGAAAGCACAACAAACAACCCAAAACCTGTGGGACACAGTAAAAGCAGTCCTAGGGAAAGTTCATAGCAATACAGGCATACCTCAAGAAACGAGGAAAAAGTCAAATAAATAACCTAACTCTACAGCTAAAGCAACTAGAAAAGGAAGAAATGAAGCACCCCAAGGTTAGTAGAAGGAAAGAAATCTTAAAAATTAGGGCAGAAATAAATGCAAAAGAAACAAAAGAGACCAGAGCAAAAATCAACAAAGCAAAAGCTGGTTCTTTGAAAGAATAAATAAAATTGACAAACCATTAGCCAGACTCATCGAGAAACAAAGGGAGAAAAACCAAATCAATAAAATTAGAAATGAAAATGGAGAGATTACAACAGACAGCACAGAAATACAAAGGATAAGAGACTACTATCAGCAATTACATGGCAATAAAATGGACAACATGGAAGAAATGGACAAATTCTTAGAAAAGTACAACTTTCCAAAACTGGATCAGGAAGAAATAGAAAATCTTAACAGACCCATCACAAGCACGGAAATTGAAACCGTAATCAGAAATCTTCCAGCAAACAAAAGCCCAGGTCCAGACGGCTTCACAGCTGAATTCTACCAAAAATTTAGAGAAGAGCTAACACCTATCCTACTCAAACTGCTCCAGAAAATTGCAGAGGAAGGTAAACTTCCAAACTCATTCTATGAGGCCACCATCACCCTAATACCAAAACCTGACAAAGATGCCACAAAAAAAGAAAACTACAGGCCAATATCACTGATGAACATAGATGCAAAAATCCTTAACAAAACTCTAGCAATCAGAATCCAACGACACATTAAAAAGATCATACACCATGACCAAGTGGGCTTTATCCCAGGGATGCAAGGATTCTTCAATATCTGCAAATCAATCAATGTAATACACCACATTAACGAATTGAAAAATAAAAACCATATGATTATATCAATAGATGCAGAGAAAGCTTTTGACAAAGTTCAACATTCATTTATGATAAAAAAAAAAACTCCAGAAAGCAGAAATAGAAGGAACATACCTCAACATAATAAAAGCTATATATGACAAACCCACAGCAAACATTATCCTCAATGGTGAAAAATTGAAAGCATTTCCTCTAAAGTCAGGAACAAGACAAGGGTGCGCACTTTCACCATTACTATTCAACATAGTTTTGGAAGCTTTGGCCACAGCAATCAGAGCAGAAAAAGAAATAAAAGGAATCCAAATTGGAAAAGAAGAAGTAAAACTCTCACTGTATGCAGATGACATGATCCTCTACATAGAAAACCCTAAAGACTCCACCAGAAAATTACTAGAGCTAATCAATGAATATAGTAAAGTTGCAGGATATAGAATCAACACACAGAAATCCCTTGCATTCCTGTACACTAATAATGAGAAAACAGAAAGAGAAATGAAGGAAACAATTCCATTCACCATTGCAATGAAAAGAATAAAATACTTAGGAATATATCTTCCTAAAGAAACTAAAGACCTATATATAGAAAACTATAAAACACTGGTGAAATAAATCAAAGAGGACACTAATAGATGGAGAAATATACCATGTTCATGGATTGGTAGAATCAATATAGTGAAAATGAGTATACTACCCAAAGCAATTTATAGATTCAATGCAATCCCCATCAAGCTACCAATGGTATTCTTCACAGAGCTAGAACAAATAATTTCTCAATTTGTATGGAAATACAAAAAACCTCGAATAGCCAAAGCTATCTTGAGAAAGAAGAATGGAACTGGAGGAATCAACCTGCCTGACTTCAGGCTCTACTACAAAGCCACAGTCATCAAGACAGTATGGTACTGGCACAAAGACAGAAATATAGATCAATGGAACAAAATACAAAGCCCAAGATAAATCCATGCACCTATGGACACCTTATCTTTGACAAAGGAGGCAAGAATATACAATGGATTAAAGACAATCTCTTTAACAAGTGGTGCTGGGAAAACTGGTCAAACACTTGTAAAAGAATGAAACTAGAACACTTTCTAACACCATACACAAAAATAAACTCAAAATGGATTAAAGATCTAAATGTAAGACCAGAAACCATAAAACTCCTAGAGGAAAACATAGGCAAAACATTCTCTGACATACATCACAGCAGGATCCTCTATGACCCACCTCCCAGAATACTGGAAATAAAATAAAAAATGAACAAATGGGACCTAATTAAACTTAAAAGCTTCTGCACAACAAAGGAAACTATAAGCAAGGTGAAAAGACAGCCTTCAGAATGGGAAAAAATAATAGCAAATGAAGCAACAGACAAACAACTAATCTCAAAAATATATAAGCAACTCCTACAGCTCAATTCCAGAAAAATAAATGACCCAATCAAAAAATGGGCCAAAGAACTAAATAGACATTTCTCCAAAGAAGATATACAGATGGCTAACAAACACATGAAAAGATGCTCAACATCACTCATTATCAGAGAAATACAAATCTAAACCACTATGAGGTACCATTTCACGCCAGTCAGAATGCCTGTGATACAAAAGTCTACAAGCAATAAATGCTGGAGAGGGTGTGGAGAAAAGGGAACCCTCTTACACTGTTGGTGGGAATGCAAACTAGTACAGCCACTATGGAGAACAGTATGGAGATTCCTCAAAAAACTGGGAATAGAACTGCCTTATGATCCAGCAACCCCATTGCTGGGCATACACACTGAGAAAACCAGAATTGAAAGAGACATGTGTACCCCAATGTTAATCGCAGCAGTGTTTATAATAGCCAGGACATGGAAGCAACCTAGATGTCTATCAGCAGAGGAATGGATAAGAAAGCTATGGTACATATATTCAGTGGAGTATTACTCAGCCATTAAAAAGAACACATTTGAATCAGTTCTAATGAGGTGGATGAAACTGGAGCCTATTATACAGAGTGAAGTAAGCCAGAAAGAAAAACACAAATACAGTATACTAACGCATATATATGGAATTTAGAAAGAGGGTAACAATAACCCTGTATGCTGCTGCTGCTGCTAAGTCACTTCAGTCGTGTCTGACTCTGTGCGACCCCATAGACAGCAGCCCACCAGGCCCACTTGACTTCACATTCCAGGATGTCTGGCTCTAGGTCAGTGATCACACCATCGTGATTATCTTGGTTGTGAAGATCTTTTTTGTACAGTTCTTCTGTGTATTCTTGCCACCTCTTCTTAATATCTTCTGCTTCTGTTAGATCCATACCATTTCTGTCCTTTATCGAGCCCATCTTTGCATGAAATGTTCCCTTGGTATCTTCTATTTTTTTTTTTTTTTTAAGAGATCTCTAGACTTTTCCATTCTATTGTTTTCCTCTACTTCTTTGCATTGATCGCTGAAGAAGGCTTTCTTATCTCTTCTTGCTATTCTTTGGAACCCTGCATTCAGATGCTTATATCTTTCCTTTTCTCCTTTGCTTTTTGCTTCTCTTCTTTTCAAAGCTATTTGTCAGGCCTCCCCAGACAGCCATTTTGCTTTTTTGCATTTCTTTTCCATGGGGATTGTCTTTATCCCTCTCTCCAAATCTAGAGATAAGTTGTTTTAATACTGAAATAAACTAGAATATGGGCAAGAAAAAGTAGGTGTAGAGTTTATGGTAAAGCTGGACAGTAGAATCAGTCAGCTATTGACCCAGATAACTAGATCTTGATGTTTATTAAAACAAGCCTATCTCTTCTACTTTCATAACACACTTGGATTTTTTTCTTTTTAAGTATTAGTTGGTTTTGCCTGTTTACTTATTTGGCCACACTGCACAACTTGTGGAATCTTAGTTCCATGACCAGGGGTTGAACTGAGCCTTTGGCAGTGAAAGTGCAGAGTCCTAACCACTGGACTGCCAGGGCATTCCCTGCACCTGGATTTTTATGTGATCCTCAAAACCTGATGGAAACTTGTTTTCAAATCTTCAAGAATATGAATTTACTATTTCTTTAGAAGGAAAAAAGAATAAAAGTTTTTCAAAAACAAACTTCTCATCCTGATGGTAAGACAGGATTTTCTGTTCCATATTTCTTCATAATACCTCTCTGAGTTTTTCTGCACTGAGTAGCGTGTTTGCAAATTGTTTCTGAAAATAATAGTTTTTGGGTAGAGATAACATTTCTGTTTGTTTTTTAACAAATACTGTGATATAACATGAAAAAGCTGATGGTTTCAATTTTTATGTTGTTTTTTTTTTTTGATCAAGATCTCTTTTATTGATAAAACATTACAAACATCTAGTATAAATTAACATGATAGTTATTAAATACATTTAGAAAAAACAATTCATGCTATTTCCCCAATCATCCCACCCTCTCCGTCCCAGAGTCCAATCTCTATGTCTCTTTTCTGTCTCATAGGGTATTTTTACATCTTTCTATCCACTGTATTTGTGTTTTTGTTTCTGCTTCTTCACTCTGTATTGCTCCAGTTCCATCCACCTCCTTAGACGGATTCAAATCTATTCTTTTTATGGCTGAGTAATACTCCATTGTGTATATGTACCACACTTGCTTATCCATTCATCTGTGGTGGACATCTAGGGCTTCACGTCTGCTTTGCAAACAGTGCTGCTATGAACATTGGGGTACAGGTGTCTCTTCAACTTGTGGAATCAATTTTTATGTTTTAAATAATAAACAATTCATATTTAAAGTGCTTTGGAAAGCATACATTTTGTTGATTTTCTGAAGGTTTTCTTTATCAGCTGTTTTAACACTTCTTTTTAAAATTTTGCATGTGATTTTAAATCAAGATCCCACCAGCTGGGTTAGGTAGACTTTTCAAGGGAGCTTCATTCCCAGAAAGGAAGGTCTTTTAAGTGATGAGGAAAAAGACAGAGGGAAACTTTCATTTCTTTGTGTTACTTATTTGAAAAGGAGAAACTGCAGACAGCTTTCAACCAGTCATATAACTTTGTGTGTTCTCACTCAGAATAAGTTACAGTATCTGTATCCCTTTGAGAAGACATTGTTGGACTTTGGAATGAAAGGACAACAGAATTATATCAGCATGTTTATTTCAATTCCTACTGAGGGTTTCACCTATGAAGACTCTGACTTGCAGGTTGCACCTGCTACACCAATCACTTACTCTTTGTTCTATAAATTCTATTTTAAGGGACTTCTTTCTTTTTGAATTTACTCGAATGTCTTCTTTCCTAAAGACTATCATCAACTCAGATAAAAACACTAAATAATTGAGATAAATTGAAATTAAAATCAAGAGAGTATTTTTGTAGTTCACTTATTGGGTATCATCTTTTTGTTTTATTTTGTTTTGTTTTAATTAATTTTTTTTAACTGAAGGATAATTGCTTTACAGAATTTTGTTGTTTTCTGTCAAACCTCAGTGTGAATCAGCCATCACATCAGATCAGATCAGATCAGTCGCTCAGTCATGTCCAACTCTTTGCGACCCCATGAACCGCAGCACGCCAGGCCTCCCTGTCCATCACCAGCTCCCAGAGGTCACCCAGACCCACACCCATCAAGTCAGTGATGCCATCCAGCCATCTCATCCTCTGTCGTCCCCTTCTCCTCCTGCCCTCAATCTCTCCCAGCATCAGAGTCTTCTCCAATGAGTCAACTCTTCGCATGAGATGGCCAAAATACTGGAGTTTCAGCTTTAGCATCATTCCTTCCAAAGAAATTCCAGGATTGATCTCCTTCAGAATGGACTGGTTGGATCTTCTTGCAGTCCAAGGGATCTCAAGAGTCTTCTCCAACACCACAGTTCAAAAGCATCAATTCTTCGGTGCTCAGCCTTCTTCACAGTCCAGCTCTCACCCATAGGTATACATATATCCCCTCCCTTTTGAACGTCCCTTTCATCTCCCTCCCCATCCCACCCCTCTAGGTTGATACAGAGCCCCTGTTTGAGCTTCCTAAGCCATACAGCAAATTCCCTATTTTTTAAAGCAGCTATCTATCTAGTTTACATATGGTAATGTAAGTTTCCATGTTACTCTTTCCATGCATTTCACCCTCTCCTCCCCTCTCGCCATGTCCATAAGTCTGTTCTCTATGTCTGTTTCTTCACTGCTGCCCAGTAAATAAATTCTTCGGTTCCATTTTTCTAGTTTCCATATATGCACATTAGAATACGATATTTTCCTGTTACTCCAGGTGTTTCTTGACTTCTTACTTTTGCATTCCAGTCCCCTATAATAAAAAGGACATCTATTTGGGGTTTTAGCTCTAAAAGGACTTGTAGATCTTCATAGAATCATTCAGCTTCAGCTTCTTCAGTGTTACTGGTTGGGCCATAGGCTTGGATTACTGCGTTATTGAATCGTTTGCCTTGGAAATGAACAGAGATCATTTTGTCGTTTTTCAAATTGCATCCAAGTACCGCATTTCCAACTCTTTTGTTTACAATGATGGCTACTCCATTTCTTCTAAGGGATTCCTGCCCACAGTAGTAGATATAATGGTCATCTGAGTTAAATTTACCCATTCCAGTCCATTTTAGTTCACTGATTCATAGAATGTCAATGTTCACTTTTGCCATCTCGTATTTGACCACTTCCATTTTGCATTGATTCATGGACCTAACATTCCAGTTTCCTATGCAATATTTCTCATTACAGCATCAGACCTTGCTTCAATCACCAGTCACACCCACAACTGAATATTGTTTCTGCTTTGGCTCCATCCCTTCATCTTTCTGGAGTTATTTCTCCACTGACCTCCAGTAGCATATTGGTCACCTACCAACCTGGGTAATTCCTCTTTCAGTTTCCTATCATTTTGCCTTTTCATACTGTTCATGGTGTTTGCGTGGCAAGAATAATGAAGTGGTTTGCCATTGCCTTAACAAGGAGAGATAAGAAAGACTTCCTCAGCGATCAATGCAAAGAAATAGAGGAAAACAACAGAATGGGAAACACTAGAGACCTCTTCAAGAAAATTAGAGATACCAAGGGAACATTTCATGCAAAGATAGTATCGATAAAGGACAGAAATGGTACGGACATAACAGAAGCAGAAGGTATTAAGAAAAGGTGGCAAGAATACACAGAAGAACTGTATAAAAAAGATATTCATGACCAAGATAATTACGATGGTGTGATCACTGACCTAGAGCCAGACATCCTAGAATGTGAAGTCAAGTGGGCCTTAGAAAGCATCACTATGAACAAAGCTAGTGGAGGTGATGGAATTCCAGTTGAGCTATTTCAAATCCTGAAAGATGTTGCTGTGAAAGTGCTGCACTTAATATGCCAGCAAATTTGGAAAACTCAGCAGTGGCCACAGGACTGGAAAAGCTCAGTTTTCATTCTAATCCCAAAGATATGCAATGCCAAAGAATGTTCAAACTGCCGCACAATTGCACTCATCTCACACACTAGCAAAGTAATGCTCAAAATTCTCCAAGCCAGGCTTCAGCAATACATGAACTGTGAACTTCCAGATGTACAAGCTGGTTTTAGAAAAGGCAGAGGAAACAGAAATCAAATTGCCAACATCTGCTGAATCATGGAAAAAGCAAGAGAGTTGCCAAAAAGCATCTATTTCTGCTTTATTGACTATGCCAAAGCCTTTGACTATGTGGATCACAATAAACTGTGGAAAATTCTGAAAGAGATAGGAATACCAGACCACCTGATCTGCCTCTTGAGAAACCTATATGCAGGTCAGGAAGCAACAGTTAGAACTGGACATGGAACAATAGACTGTTTCCAAGTAGGAAAAGGAGTATGTCAAGGCTGTATATTGTCACCCTGCTTATTTAACTTATATGCACAGTACATCATGAGAAACACTGGGCTGGAAGAAACACAAGTTGGAATCAAGATTGCTGGGAGAAATATCAGTAACCTCAGATATGCAGATGACACCACCCTTATGGCAGAAAGTGAACAAGAACTAAAAAGCCTCTTGATAAAAGTGAAAGAGGAGAGTGAAAAAGTTGGCTTAAAGCTCAACATTCAGAAAATGAAGATCATGGCATCTGGTCCTATCACTTCATGGGAAATATATGGAGAAACAGTGGAAACAGTGTCAGACTTTATTTTTGGGGGCTCCAAAATCACTGCAGATGGTGACTGCCACCATGGAATTAAAAGACGCTTACTCCTTGGCAGGAAAGTTATGACCTGCCTAGATACCATATTCAAAAGCAGAGGCATTACTTTGCCAAAAAAGGTCCGTCTAGTCAAGGCTATTGTTTTCCCAGTGGTCATGTATGAAGGTGAGAGTTAGACTGTGAAGAAAGCTGAGCACAAAATAATTGATGCTTTTGAACTGTGGTGTTGGAGAAGACTCTTAAGAGTCCCTTGGACTGCAAGGAGTTCCAACCAGTCCATTCTAAAGGAGATCGGTCCTGGGTGTTCATTGGAAAGGCTGATGCTAAAGCTAAAACTCCAGTACTTTGACCATGGACACCTCATGCGAAGAGTTGACTCATTGGAAAAGACCCTGATGCTGGGAGGGATTGCGGGCAGGAGGAGAAGGAGACGACACAGGATGAGATGGCTGGATGGTATCACCGACTCGATGGACATGAGTTTGAGTGAACTCCAGGTGTTGGTCATGGACAGGGACACCTGGCGTCCTGCGATTCATGGGTCGCAGTTTCTGGTCTTATATTTAGGTCTTTAATCTATTTTGAGTTTATCTTTGTGTATGGTGTTAGGAGTGTTCTAATTTCACTCTTATATGTAGCTGTTCAGTTTTCCCAGCACCGTTTATTGAAGAGGCTGTCTTTGCCTCTTTGAATATATTCTTATCTCCGTTGTCATAAATAAGGTACCCATAGGTGCATGGGTTTATTTCTTGGCTTTCTATCTTGTTCCATTGGTCTATATTTCTGGTTTTGCACCAGTACCATAATCTTTTGATTACCATAGGTTTGTAGTATAATCTGAGTTCAGGAAGGTTGATTCCTCTAGCTCCATCTTCTTTATAAAGATGTCCTTGGCTATTTAGGGTCTTTTGTGTTTCCATACAAATTGTGAAATTTTTTGTTCTAGTTCTGTGAAAAATGGCATTGATAATTGGATAGAGATCACACTGAATCTGTAGATTGCATTTGCTAGCATAGTCTTTTTCACAGTATTGATTCTTCCTACCCAGGAACATGGAGTACCTCTCCAACTATTTATATCATCTTTGATTTCTTTCCTTAGTGTCTTATAATTTTCTGTGTATAATTCTTTTTACTGCCATGGTGAATGGGATTGATTCCTTAATTTCTCTTTCTGATTTTCATTGTTTTTTCATTATTAGTGTATAGAAATGCAAGTGATTTCTGTGTATTGATTTTGTATCCTGCAACTTTGCTAAATTCGCTGATTAGCTCTAGTAATTTTCTGATACTATCTTTAAGGTTTTCTATGTACAGTATCTGGAGAAGGAAATGGCATCCCACTCCAGTATTCTTGCCTGGAGAATCCTGTGGATGGAGGAGCCTGGTGGGCTGCTGTCCACAGGGTCACACAGAGTCGGACACGACTGAGGCGACTTAGCATGCATAGCATGCATGCATGTACAGTATCATGTCATCTACAAACAGTGAGAGCTTTACTTCTTCTTTTCCAGTCTGGATTACTTTTACTTCTTTTTTTCTTTTTTAATTGCTGTAGCTAGGCCTTCCAGAACTATGTTGAATAATAGTGGTGAAAGTAGACACCCTTGTCTTGTTCCTGATCTTAGGGGGAATGCTTTCAGATTTTCACCATTGAGAAAAGGTTTTATCGTATGCTTATCATGTATGGTCTTTACTATGTTGAGGGCCCTAGAAAGGGCCCATTTTTTGAAGAGTTTTAATCATAAAAAGAGATTTAATCATAAATCATTAGAAAGAGTTTTAATTCAAAAGCCTTTTAATTTTGTGAAAGGTTTTTTCTGCATCTATTGAGATTACCATATGGTTTTTGTCTCTCAATTTGTTAATATGGTGTACCACATTGATTGATTTGCATATATTAAAGAATATTTGCAGTCCTGGAATAAACTCAACTGCATCATGGTGTATGAGCTTTTGGGTGTGTTGCTGAATTCTGCTTGCTAAAATTTTGTTGAGGATTTTTGCATCTATGTTCATCAGTGATATTGCCTATAGTTTTCTTTTTCTGTCTTGTCTTTGTCTGGTTTTGGTATCAGGGTGATGGTGGCCTCATAGAATGAATTTGGAAGTGCTCCTTCCTCTGCAATTTTTTGAAGGAGTTTTAGAAGGATAGACATTAGCTCTTCTCTAAATGTTTGGTAGAATTTTGTGAAGCCATCTGGTCCTGGGGTTTTGTTTTTCAGGAGATTTCTAATCATAGTTTCAATTTCATTGCTTGTAATTGGGTGGTTCATAATTTCTATTTCTTCCTGGTTCAATCTTGGAAGATTGAACTTTTCTAAGAATCTGTTCATTTCTTCCAGGATGTCCATTTTATTGCCCTATAGTTGTTCATAATAGTCTCTTATAATCCTTTGTATTTCTGCATTGTCTGTTGTAACCTTTCCTTTTTCATTTCTAATTTTGTTTATTTGATTCTTCTCTCTTTTATTCTTGATGAGTCTGGCTAAAGGTTTCTCAATTTTGTTATCTTAAAAAAAAGGCTTTTAGTTTTATTAATCTTTACTACTGCTTCTTTCATTTCTTTTTCACTTATTTCTGGTCTGATCTTTATGATTTCTTTCCTTTTACTAATTTTGTGGGGTTTTGTTCTTTTTCCAGTTGTTTTAGGTGTAAAGTTAGGTTGTCTCTTCAATACTTTTCTTGTTTATTGAGGTAGGATTGTATTGTTATAAAATTCCCTCTTAGGACTGCTTTTGCTGCACCCCATAGGTTTTGAGTTGTCATGTGTTCATTGTCATTTGCTTCCAGAATTTTTTTTTTCTTCAGTAACCTGTTGGTTATGTAGAAACATATTGTTTAATCTCCATATGCTTGTGTTTCTTACAGCCTTTTTTCCCCCTTTGTAATTGATATCTAGTCTCATAGCATTGTGGTCTGAAAAGATGTTTGATACAATTTCAATTTTCTAAATTTACTGAGGTTTGATTCATGACCCAAGATGTGGTTTATTCTGGAGAATGTTCCACGTGTGCTTGAGAAGAAGGTATATTCTTCTGCATTTGGATGGAATGTCCTGAAGATATCAATGCGATCCATCTCATCTAATGTATCTTTTCAGACTTGTGTTTCTTTATTAATTTTCTGTTTTGATGATCTATCTATTGGCGTGAGTGGGGTGTTAAAGTCTCCTACTATTATTGTGTTGCTGTCAATTTCTCCTTTTATGTCTGTTAGTGTTTATCTTACATATTGAGGTGCTTCTATGTTGGGTGCATAGATATTTAGAATTGTTATGTCTTCCTCTTGGATTGATCCCTTGATCGTTATGCAATGTCCTTCTTTATCTCTTGTACTAGTCTTTATTTTAAGGTCTATTTTGTCTGAATGAAGATTGCTATTCCAGATTTCTTTTGCTTCCCATTTGCACAGGACATATTTTTCCATTCTTTCACTTTCAGTCTATTTGTGTCTTTATTGAAGTGGGTTTCTCATAGACAGCATATGTACGGGTCTTGTTTTTGTAAACATTCAGCCGATCTGTGTCTTTTGGTTGGAGCATTTAATCCATTTACATTTAAAGTAATTATTGATATATATGTTCCTGTTGCCATTTTCTTAATTGTTTGGGGTTGATTTTGTAGACTTTTTAAATTCTCTTGTATTTCTTGACTATATAAGTCCCTTTAATATTTGTTGTAAAGCTGATTTGGTGGTACCGAATTCTCATAACTTTTGGTTTTCTGAAAAGCTTTTTATTTCTCCATTAATTTTGAATGAGATCCTTGCTGGGTACAGTAATCTTGTTTGTAAATTTTTCCCTTTCAGTACTTTAAATATATCCTACCATTCCCTTCTGTCCTGCCGAGTTTCTGCTGAAAGATCAGCTGTTAAACATAAAGGGTTTACCTTGTATGTTACTTGTTGCTTTTCCCTTGCTGCTTTTAATATTCTTTCTTTATGTTTAGTCTTTTTTAGTTTGATTAGCATGTGTCTTGGCATGTTTTTCTTTGGGTTTATCTTGTATGGGACTCTTTGTGACTCGTGGATTTAATTGACTATTTCCTTTTCCATGTTGGGGAAATTTTCAACTATAATCTCTTCAAAAAATTTCTCATGCACTTTCTTTTTCTCTTCTTCTTCTGGGACCCCTATAATTTGAATGTTGGTGCATTTGATATTGTCCTAGTGGCTCTGAGATTATCCTCAGTTCTTTTCATTATTTTTACTTTATTCTGCTCTTCAGAAGTTATTTCCACCATTTTATCTTCTAGCTCACTGATTCATTATTCTGCTTCAAATATTCTGCTATTGATTCCTTCTATTTTAAATTTCAGTAATTGTGTTGTCTCTGTATGTTTATTCTTTAATTCTTCTAGGTCTTTGTTAATTGATTCTTGCATCTTCTCCATTTTGTTTTCAAGGTTTTTGATCACCTTTACTATCATTGTTCTGATCTTTTCCAGGTAGTTTGCCTATTTCCTCTTCATTTATTTGGACTTCTGTGTTCCTAGTTTGTTTCTTCATTTGTATAGTATTTCTCTGCCTTTTCTTTTTTTCTTTTTTTTAAAACTTATTGTGTTTAAGGTCACTTTTGCCCAGGCTTCAAAGTTAAATTCTTTCTTCCTTTTGGTTTCTGCCCTCCTAAGGTCAGTCTAGTGGTTTGTGTAAGCTTTGTATAGGGTGAAATTTGTGCTGAGTTTTTGTTTGTTTGTTTGTTTTTCCTCTGATGGCCAAGGCTGAATGAGGTGGTAGTCATATCTGCTGATGACTGGGTTTGTACTTTGTTGTTATTGTTGTTGTTGTTGTTGTTTAGATGAGGCATCCTGCACAGGGTGCTACTTGTGGGTGGGTGATGCCAGGTCTTGCATTCAACTGGTTTTCTTTGTATGAGTTCTAAGTAGTTGATACTCCCTACGGTTAATTCTAAGGTAGTCTAGGGTCTTGGAGTCAGAGATCTCACTTCAAAGGCTCAGGGCTTGATCTCTGGTCAGGAACGAAGATTCCACAAGTGGTTTGTTATGGCATTAAGTGAGATTAAAACAAATACCCCAAAATGAGAAACCAAAGATGAACCCCAGACAAATGGCAGTCACAATATCAGGCAAATAATAATTAAAATAATGGAATATACACATATACATATACACTCATAAGCAAAGTCAAAAGAGTCCAACAAAATAAAGTACAGTAGATCGACCCAGCAAACAAAGGAAATCAAAAGTTATATTTACCTGTTAAGAACAAAACTAACTGAAGCACAAACTGGAAAACAAAACTAAAGCAAGTGCCAAGTGGAGCATAAAGCAATGAAAACAAAACTAACAAATATGTTGAGAGGAAAGGAAAGAAAGAGCAGATATGTAAAGTTAAACACAAGTAGATGAAGAATATTTATATACATAAAGATTAACTGCAAGGGGAAAACAAGAGTGGGAAAAGCAAACAAAGGACTAAATGTAGAAAAAATAATAATAGGTTTAAAAAATTAAAATTAAAAAAAGAGAAAAGGAAAAAGGAAAACTCCACAGAACTGCAAAAGCCCATCACAGAGGCAGAAGTTTATAACAAGAATAAAAATGTGATTGAGGGAAAAAAAGCTCAAAAGCTTATTTAATTAGATTTCATAGTGCCAATAAAATTGACAACTAAAATAAAAGAGGGGCGATCCAAAAGAATCTACAGAACAAGTCAAAACATAAGAATAATAAGTGCTTTTCTTGATTCACTGCTGTCAGAGTCCTTCCCCTCGCTGAGATTCACAACAGTCCACTCACTTCGCTAGGATGCCCCCCAACACTGTGCTGAATTCTGGACCATCTGTGGGGACAGCTCAGATTCTAATCTTCTCCTACTCCTGTGTGTCCTTGCCTCCAATGTACAAAGCTATCAGAACTAGTGCATTTTCTTTTGTGGGAGCTCTCAATGTCCTTTTCTATATTCCATAGACACAGAGTTTGCCTAGTTGATCATGTGGATTTAATCTGCAGCTCGTACAGCTGGTGGGAAGGTTTTCAGTCTTCTTCCTTAGCCACACTGCCCCCGAGGTTTCAATTGTGGTTTTATTTACACTTGTGCATGTGGGTCATCCACTGGGGTTTTCTCCTGAGGCTGCCCTGGCAGACTTGGGTTTGCTGCTGTGAGGGTTAGGTGTGGAGGTGGTGCAGCTGTTTCAGTCACAGGTTTTCTAGCAGCACCATTTACTTAGAGAGTTGGTGGCTACGGCAGCAGGAAATATAGTGCTCTGGAAGGGTATGGCAACCAGTATTGACCAATACTCTCTGATATTCTTGCCTGGAGAACCCCGCCCCCGACAGAGAAGCCTGGCAGGCCACAGTCTATAGGGTTGTACAGAGTTGGACACGACTGAAGTGGCCCTGAATGCATAGATGCAAGACTTGTTTTTGCCTATGGAGTTATGGCCCTATCAGAGTCTTTTTTTGAGCCTCTTGTAGCTGGCGACCAGAGGCCTTTTTGGTCAGTCTTTCTCCATAGCTCCACCCATTCAGGCACTTAGAGGGCTCCCTTGCCTAGAGTCATTCTCTGTTGTTCCATGCATCAGGCACATAGAGGGGCCCCCTGGCTGAGGTCCTACTCAGTAGATTGGGGCATCAGGCATTTGATCGGCCAGCCTCTCTATTGTTCAACTGCTGATGCTGGCGCGTGGGGAGAGAGAGGATATGGTGTTGGCTCCACCCTCTACGCATGACTCAGCAGTATCACCTTGCTTCCATGACTGCCTGGCTTTCCTCCACAGGCATTTCCCACCACAATCTCCTCCCTCACATCCCCTCGATCTGTCTCTCTGCAGTCAACAGCAGCCCTGGCCTTGGGATTGCTCCACAATCCCTAAACTCCAGCTCCCAGCTGCTGCACCTTCTAGGGGACCTGCAACCCTGTCCCAGCTATGTGTGGCTGCAGCAAGGACTGTTTGGTTCTCATTCCATTTAAGCTGACACAGATCAGCTTTTTCACTCTCAGCCTTAAATGTTTCTCCTCTGACTCAGAAAAGTGCCCCGATGTAAGGATCAGACCTCTGCTTCTGTTTCCCCACCCACCAAGGGGGAGTCCAATCCTACTAACACTCCTGCTTTTCCCCCTAATTCTTTCATCATACAGAGTTTTGTGTGGTTCTATGTATTCTTTTCCACTGGTCAGATACTCTTGTCCACTCTCAGCTGGTGTTCTGCATGCACTTCTGTGTCTGAAGGTGTATTCCTGATGTATCTGTGGAGATGTATTCCATGTTCACCGACTCCTCTGCCATCTTGTTCTTTGCCATCATCTTAAGTGGACTCATCATGGACCAAGCATCATTACCCTGTGACTATTTTAATCAGTAAGAACTGTCCTTATCTTGATGAACATGTATAAATTGTGTGGCATATATATTCTATCTACTATTCTATTAACTTTTTCATCAACTTTGTACTCAACAATTTAATTTAAACAATCAATTTAGTACTCAAGTTCTTTTGGAATAGAGTTTTCCACTGGAATTCCTCGCAGATGACTTTTAAACACTTTGATGAATATAGTCACTAAAAAGAACAAAACTTTCATCTTTATCAATGTCAATAAATTTTCTTAATGTCAGTAAAAATACAAAATAAAATGTATCTTAGTTCTCTTTTCCTTAATTTGAACAGTGTTTATCTCTTAAAATAGGAAAAAAGTGAGTTTAGAATGAACATCATTCAAATGTATTTAAACATCATTTAAAGTGTACTTGAAAATCAAAGCCAACACTTTACTTTCCTAAAATGGTAAAGTTATATCAGAAAAATTCCTCATTTATCTAACACTTTTTGCTGGGAAAGAGTTTTGGAACTATCTTAATATTTCTTCACAAAGCCAAGCAATGTATTTGTAATTATTACTGACAAATACAGATTAACAGACTTTTAAAAACTTTATTGCTAATTCAGGTTCACTCATAACTATTCATGACGGTGTTGTTCTCTGTCTTCTCACTTTCCTTAGTTATGCTGTCTTATGTCAGCAATCACTTCAGTGACTGTGCAGGTCTCTAGCAGACTTTTCAGCTTCTATTCCTTAAAGGATCAGAAAACTGGACAATCAATCGTACGTTGAGTGAAGAGTGATTGTAGAAGAAAAAATAACAAACCCAAGATTCCTAAATTGCATGCAGCAAAGGAAATAGCATGATTTAAGAGTGGAAGGAAAGAATAATCTTTAGTACAGACACTGATGAGATATAAGGTCCTTTTTTCATAGTATGTTTGTTTTTATTCTAAAAGTAGATTCACATTTTGTAACATTTATATAATGCACTATAAAATGTGTATATAATACACATTTTCATAGTCAGAAAATAAAAAAAATATTTTATTGTTAGATTGAGTTAATGTATTGGACTATCTGCTTCTAGTATAGTATAAGCAAATACATATCATATTACTTTTAATAAACATGAACATAAAATAGTAAGGTTCTTTTCCTTTTACAGCTTTAAGGATATATAATCAACATAGAGTAAACTGCAAATATTTAAAGTGTACATTTTGATGAGTTTTGATATACAATACAAAAACTGTAAAAGCATGAATACAGTGAAGATATGACACACCCTTATCACCAAAGTCTTACTCATACTTGGGTCCTCATGTTAGGCCCCACATTCATCCTTAAATTATTGATAAGATTGCTATGACTGTAAATTAGTTTGCATTTCTTACAATTTTTATATAAGCCCCACTTGTACAATATGAATCCTTGGCTGCATGTCTTTAAAATTTTTTGCATTTTAATATGTATCTAATGGTATTTATAATAGCTACTATTTTCTTAAAAACTAATGAAGTTGAATATCTTTTCATGCTCATTTTCTGTCAGTTTATCTCCTTTGGAAGTGTTTGTTCAAATGCTGTGTGCATTTTTATTACATTGTTGGTTTTCTTATTATTGCATCTGGGGAGTTTACAATTGATATATATTTTGAATACACATTCATTATCAGATGTATAATTTGAAAATACCTCAGCCATATTATAGGTTGTCTTTTATTATTTTAACCATGTCTTTTGAAGAGTGGGAATTCTTAATTTTGATGGTCTAATTCTTCAATTTTATGTCAGTACGGTGCTTTCAGTGTGGTACCTAAGTAACCTTTGTCTAACCCCAAATCAAAATACGTTTCCTCTATATTTTCTGTTAAAAATTTATTAATTCTTGGTCTCTCACTTAGATCTATGACAGATTTTTAGTTAATCTCTATGTGCTGTGAGATACAGATTGAAGTTCATTAATTTTTTTTGCATATGAGCATCCAACTATTCCAGCACTATTTGTTGAAAAAACTACCCTTTATCCATTGAACAGCACCTGTACTTTTGTTGAAATTAACTGATCTTATCTGTGAACCTGTTTCTAAACTCTTCATTCTTTTTCATTGACCTATGAATCTATCTAGTCACCACCACAATGCCTTCCTTACTGTGCCTTTGTATTAAAGTCCAGAAGTTGAATAGTGTAAATCTTCCAAATTCATTTTTCATTTTTAGTATTATTTGATGCTCCTAGTCTTTGGTGTTTGTTTTTTTTTTTTTTTTACTTTTTTGAATCACCTTGTCAATCTCAAATTAAGTTTGTTAGGATTTCCATTGAGAGGGCCTTGAATCGATATATACATAAGAGGAAAACTGACATTTAAAAATAGTTATCTAAAGTTTTGTTATCTAAGCTCTGTATCTTCATTTATTTAAGTCATATAATGTAACTCAGCAATATTTTGCCATTATTCAAAGTACAGATCTTGTAAATCTTTTGTCAAATTTATTGCTAAATATTTAATATTTTCTTATTAGTATAAGTGGCAATATATTTCTAATTTTAGTTTCTGTTTGTCACAACTACACCAAAATTATAACTGATTTTTCAAAATTAACCATATGCTCTGCAAAATTTGCTAAATTCACTTACTAGTTCTATTAGCTATTTCATATATACTGTAACATTAGCTGCACAACCATGAATGAAGAATTTTCATTTTTTTTTCTGATATCTTTTCTTTCCTTTTCTTTTTTAAAAAATTAATTAATTTATTTTAATTGGAGGCTAATTACTTTACAATATCGTGGTGGTTTTTGCCATATATTGATATTAATCAGCCATGGGTGTACACGTGCCCGCCCCCACCCACCCATCCTGAACCCTTTCTCCCACCTCCCTTCTCATCCCATCCCTCAGGGTCATCCCAGTGCACCAGCCCTGAGCACCCTGTCTCATACATCAAACCTTGTCTGGCGATCTGTTTCACATATGATAATATACATGTTTCAATGCTATTCTCTCAAATCATCCCTCACTCGCCTTCTCCCACAGAGTCCAAAAGTCTGTTCATTACATCTGTCTCTTTTCCTGTCTCATATATAGTGTCGCCATTACCATCTTTCTGAATTCCAAATATATGTGTTATTTTACTATATTGGTGTTTTTCTTTCTGACTTACTTCACTCTGTATAATAGGCTCCAGTTTCATCTATCTCATTAGAATTGATTCAAATGTATTCTTTTAAATGGCTGAGTAATATTCCATTGTGTATATGTACCACAGCTTTCTTATCTATTCATCTGCCAGTGGACATCTAGGTTGGTTCCATGTCTTGGCTATTGTAAACAGTGCTGCAATGAACATTGGGATACATGTGTCTTTTTCAATTCTGGTCTCCTCAGTGTATATGCCCAGCAGTGGGATTGTTGTGTCTTATGGCAGTTGTATTTCCAGCTTTTTAAGGAATCTCCACACTGTTCTCCATAGTGACTGTACTAGTTTGCATTACACCCACAAACAGTGTAAGAGGGTTCCCTTTTCTCGGCACCCTCTCCAGCATTTATTGTTTGCAGACATTTGGATAGCAGCCATTCTCCCTAGTGTGAGATGTTACCTCATTGTAGTTTTGATTTGCATTTCTCTGATATGCAGAGTACATCATGAGAAATGCTGGACTGGAAGAAACACAAGTTGGAATCAAGATTGCCAGGAGAAATATCAATAACCTCACATAGGCAGATGACACCACCCTTTTGGCAGAAAGTGAAGAGGGGCTAAAAAGCCTCTTGATGAAAATGAAAGTGGAGAGTGAAAAAGTTGGCTTAAAGCTCAACATTCAGAAAACGAAGATCATGGCATCTGGTCCCATCACTACATGGGAAATAGATGGAGAAACAGTGGAAACAGTGCCAGACTTTCTTTTTCTGGGCTCCAAAATCACTGCAGATGGTGACTGCAGCCATGAAATTAAAAGACGCTTACTCCTTGGAAGGAAAGTTATGACCAACCTAGATAGCATATTCAAAAGCAGAGACATCACTTTGCCAACAAGGGTTCGCCTAGTCAAGGCTATGGTCTTTCCTGTGGTCATGTATGGATGTGAGAGCTGGACTGTGAAGAAGGCTGAGCGCTGAAGAATTGATGCTTTTGAACTGTGGTGTTGGAGAAGACTCTTGAGAGTCCCTTGGACTGCAAGGAGATCCAACCAGTCCATTCTGAAGGAGATCAGCCCTGGGATTTCTTTGGAAGGAATGATGCTAAAGCTGAAACTCCAGTATTTTGGCCACCTCATGCGAAGAGTTGACTCATTGGAGAAGACTCTGATGCTGGGAGGGATTGAGGGCAGGAGGAGAAGGGGACGACAGACGATGAGGTGGCTGGATGGCATCACTGACTCGATGGATGTGAGTCTGAGTGACCTCCGGGAGTTGGTGATGGACAGGGAGGCCTGGCGTGCTGCAGTTCATGGGGTCGCAGAGAGTCGGACACGACTGAGCGACTGATCTGATCTGATAATGACTGATGTTGAGCATCTTTTCATGTGTTTGTTAGCCATCTGTATGTCTTCTTTGGAGAAACATCTGTTTAGTTCTTTGGCCCATTTTTTGATTGGGTCATTTATTTTACTGGAATTGAGCTGCAGGAGTTGCTTGTATATTTTTTAAATTAATTCTTGGTCAGTTGCTTCATTTGCTATTATTTTCCCCCATTCTGAAGGCTGTCTTTTCACCTTGCTTATAGTTTCCTTCGTTGTGCAAAAGCTTTTAAGCTTAATTAGGTCCCATTTCTTTATTTTTGCTTTTATTTCCATTACTCTGGGAGGTGGGTCATAGAAGATCCTGCTGTGATTTGCCTATGGTTTCCTCTAGGAGTTTTATAGTTTCTGGTCTTATGTTTAGATCTTTAATCCATTTTGAGCTTATTTTTGTGTATGGTGTTAGAAAGTGTTCTAGTTTCATTCTTTTACAAGTGGTTGACCAGCTTTCCCAGCACCACTTGTTAAAGAGATTGTCTTTTCTACATTGTATGTTCTTGCCTCCTTTGTCAAAGATAAGGTGTCCATAGGTGTGTGGATTTATCTCTGGGCTTTCTATTTTGTCCCATTGATCTATATTTCTGTCTTTGTGCCAGTACCATACTGTCTTGATGACTGTAGTTTGTAGTATAGTCTGAAGTCGGGCAGGTTGATTCCTCCAGTTCCATTCTTCTTTCTCAAGATTACTTTGGCTATTCGAGGTTTTTTGTATTTCCATACAAATTGTGAAATTATTTGTTCTTGTTCTCTGAAAAATACTGTTGGTAGCTTGATAGGGATTGCATTGAATCTATAGATTGCTTTGAGTAGTATACATATTTTAACTATATTGATTCTTCTGATCCATGAACATGGTATATTTCTCCATCTATTTGTGTCATCTTTGATTTCTTTCACCAGTGTTTTATAGTATTCTATATATAGGTACTTTGTTTCTTTAGGTAGATTTGTTCCTAAGTATTTCATTCGTTTCATTGCAATGGTGAACGGAATTGTTTCATTAATTTCTCTTTTTGTTTTCTCATTGTTAGTGCATAGGAATGCAAGGGATTTCTCCGTGTTAATTTTATATCCTGCAACTTTACTATATTCATTGATTAGCTCTAGTAATTTTCTGGTGGAGTCTTTAGGGTTTTCTATGTAGAGGATCATTTCATTTGCAAACAGTGAGAGTTTTACTTCTTCTTTTCCAATCTGGATTCCTTTTATTTCTTTTTATGCTGATTGCTGTGGCCAAAACTTCCAAAACTATGCTGAATAGTAGTGGTGAGAGTGGGCACCCTTGTCTTCTTCCTGACTTTAGGGGAAATCCTTTCAATTTTTCACCACTGAGGATAATGTTTGCTGTGAGTTTATCATATATGGCTTATATTATGTTGAGGTATGTTCCTTCTATGCCTGCATTTTAGAGGGTTTTTGTCATAAATGGATGTTGAATTCTGTCACAGGCTTTCTCTGCATATATTGAGATAATTATATGGTTTTTATCTTTCAATTTGTTAATATGGCATATCACATTGATTGATTTCCAGATATTAAAGAATCCTTGCATCCCTGGGATAAAGCCCACTTGGTCATGATGTATGATCTTTTTAATGTGTTGTTGGATTCTGATTGCTAGAATTTTGTTAAGGATTTTTGGATCTATGTTCATCAGTGATATTGGCCTGTAGCTTTCTTTTATTTTTGTGGCATCTTTGTCAGGTTTTCGTATTAGGGTGATGGTGGCCTCATAGAATGAGTTTGAAAGTTTACCTTCCTCTGAAATTTTCTGGAAGAGTTTGGGTAGGATAGGTGTTATCTCTTCTCTAAACTTTTTGGTAGAAACTTCAGCTGTGAAGCCATCTGGTCTTGGGCTTTTGTTTGCTGGAAGATTTTTAATTACTGTTTCAATTTCCGTGCTTATTATTGGTCTGTTAAGATATTCTATTTCTTCCTGGTTCAGTTTTGGAAAGTTATACTTTTCTAAGAAATTGTCCATTTCTTCCAAGTTGTCCATTTTATCGGCATGTAGTTGCTGATAGTAGTCTTTTATGATCCTTTGTATTTCTGTGTTGTCTGTTGTGATTTCTCCATTTCCATTTTTAATTTTGCTGACTTGATTATTCTCCCTTCTTCTATTGATGAGTCTGGCTAATGGTTTATCTATTTATTTACCTTCTCAAAGAACCAGCTTTTATCTTTGTTGATTTTTGCTATGGTCTCCTTTGTTTATTTTTCATTTATTTCTGCCCTAATTTTTATGATTTCTTTCCTTCTGCTAATCCTGGAGTTCTTCATTTCTTCCTTTTCTAGTTGGTTTAGGTGTAGAGTAAGGTTATTCACTTGATTTTTTTCTTGCTCTTTGAGGTAAGCTTATATTGCTATGAACCTTCCCCTTCAGATCAGATTAGTCACTCAGTGGTGTCCGATTCTTTGTGACCCCATGAATTGCAGCACACCAGACCTCCCTGTCCATCACCAACACCCGGAGGTCACTCAGACTCACATCCATCGAGTCAGAGATGCCATCCAGCCATCTCATCCTCTGGCGTCCCCTTCTCCTCCTGCCCCCAATCCCTCCCAGCATCAGAGTCTTCTCCAATGAGTCAACTCTTCACATGAGGTGGCCAAAGTACTGGAGTTTCAGCTTTAGCATCATTCCTTCCAAAGAAATCCCAGGGCTGATCTCCTTCAGAATGGACTGGTTGGATCTCCTTGCAGTCCAAGGGATTCAAGAGTCTTCTCCAACACCACAGTTCAAAAGCATCAATTCTGCGGCACTCAGCCTTCTTCACAGTCCAGCTCTCACGTCCATACATGACCACAGGAAAAACCATAGCCTTGACTAGACGAACCTTTGTTGGCAAAGTAATGTCTCTGCTTTTGAATATGCTATCTAGGTTGGTCATAACATTCCTTCCAAGGAGTAAGCACCTTTCGATTCCTGGCTGCAATCACCATCTGTAGTGATTTTGGAGCCCAGAAAAATAAAATCTGCCACTGTTTCCAATGTTTCCCCATCTATTTCCCATGAAGTGATGGGACCAGATGCCATGACCTTCGTTTTCTGAATGTTGAGCTTTAAGCCAACTTTTTCACTCTCCACTTACACTTTCATCAAGAGGTTTTGGAGTTCCTCTTCACTTTCTGCCATAAGGGTGGTATCATCTGCATATCTGAGGTTATTGATATTTCTCCTGGCAATCTTGATTCCAACTTGTGTTTCTTCCAGTCCAGCATTTCTCATGATGTACTCTGCATAGAAGTTAAATAAGCAGGGTGACAATATACAGCCTTGACGTACTCCTTTTCCTATTTGGAACCAGTCTGTTGTTCCATGTCCAGTTCTAACTGTTGCTTCCTGACCTGCATATAGGTTTCTCAAGAGGCAGATCAGGTGGTCTGGTATTCCCATCTCTTTCAGAATTTTCCACAGTTTATTGTGATCCACACAGTCAAAGGCTTTGGCATAGTCAATAAAGCAGAAATAGATGTTTTTCTGGAACTCTCTTGCTTTTTCCATGATCCAGCGGATGTTGGCAATTTGATCTCTGGTTCCTCTGCCTTTTCTAAAACCAGCTTGAACATCAAGAAGTTCACAGTTCACATATTGCTGAAGCCTGGCTTGGAGAATTTTGAGCATTACTTTACTAGTGTGTGAGATGAGTGCAATTGTGCAGTAGTTTGAGCATTTTTTGGCATTGCCTTTCTTTGGAATTGGAATGAAAACTGACCTTTTCCAGTCCTGTGGCCACTGCTGAGTTTTCCAAATTTGCTGGCATATTGAGTGCAGCACTTTCACAGCATCATCTTTCAGGATTTGGAATAGCTCCACTGGAATTCCCCCCCCCCCCCCCTTTTTTTTTTATTGATGCTTTTTAAGGGCCCCTTGACTTCACATTCCAGGATGTCTGGCTCTAGGTCAGTGATCACAGCATCGTGATTATCTTGGTCATGAAAATCTTTTTGTACACTTCTTCTGTGTATTCTTGCCACCTCTTCTTAATATCTTCTGCTTCTGTTAGGTACATACCAGTTCTGTCCTTTATCGAGCCCATCTTTGCAAGAAATGTTCCTTTGGTATCTCTGATTTTCTTGAATAGATCCCTAGTCTTTCCCATTCTGTTGTTTTCCTCTATTTCTTTGCATTGATCGCTTAAGAAGGCTTTCTTATCTCCTCTTGCTATTCTTTGGAACTCTGCATTCAGATGCTTATATCTTTCCTTTCTCCTTTGCTTTTCGCGTTTCTTCTTTTCACAGCTATTTGTAAGGCCTCCCCAGACAGTCATTTTGCTTTTTTGCATTTCTTTTCCATGGGGATGGTCTTGGTCCCTGTCTCCTGTACAATGTCAGGAACCTCATTCCATAGTTCATCAGGCACTCTATCTATCAGATCTAGACCCTTAAATCTATTTCTCACTTCCACTGTATAATCATAAGGGATTTGATTTAGGTCATACCGGAGTGGTCTAGTGGCTTTCCCTACTTTCTTCAGTTTCAGTCTGAATTTGGCAATAAGGAGTTCATGGTCTGAGCCACAGTCAGCTCCTGGTCTTGTTTTTGCTGACTGTACAGAACTTCTCCATCTTTGGCTGCAAAGAATAGAATCGATCTGATTTCGGTGTTGACCATCTGGTGATGTCCATGTATAGAGTCTTCTCTTGTGTTATTGGAAGAGGGTGTTTTTTATGACTAGTGCATTTTCTTGGCAAAACTCTATTAGTCTTTGCCCTGCTTCATTCCGTATTCCAAGGCCAAATTTGCCTGTTAATCCAGGTGTTTCTTGACTTCCTACTTTTGCATTCCAGTCCCCTATAATGAAAAGGACATCTTTTTTGGGTGTTAGTCCTAAAAGGTCTTGTAGGTCTTCAGAGAACCGTTCAACTTCAGCTTCTTCAGCATTACTGGTTGGGGCATAGCCTTGGATTACTGTGACATTGAATGGTTTGCCTTGGAAACGAACAGAGATCATTCTGTCGTTTTTGAGACTGCATCCAAGTACTGCATTTCGGACTCTTTTGTTGACCATGATGGCCACTCCATTTCTTCTGAGGGATTCCTGCCCGCAGTAGTAGATATAATGGTCCTCTGAGTTAAATTCACCCATTCCAGTCCATTTGAGTTCGCTAATTCCTAGAATGTCGACATTCACTCTTGCCATCTCTTGTTTGACCACTTCCAATTTGCCTTGATTCATGGACCTGACATTCCAGGTTCCTATGCAATATTGCTCTTTACAGCATCGGACTTTGCTTCTATCACCAGTCACATCCACAGCTGGGTATTCTTTCTGCTTTGGTTCCATCCCTTCTTTCTTTCTGTAGTTATTTCTCCACTGATCTCCAGTATCATATTGGGCACCTACTGACCTGGGTAGTTTCTCTTTCAGTATCCTATCATTTTGCCTTTTCATACTGTTCATGCGGTTCTCAAGGCAAGAATACTGAAGTGGTTTGCCATTCCCTTCTCCAGTGGACCACATCCTGTCAGATCTCTCCATGACCCGACCTTCTTGGGTTGCCCCACGGGCATGGCTTAGTTTCATTTAGTTAGACAAGGGTGTGGTCCTAGTGTGATTAGATTGACTAGTTTTCTCTGAGTATGGTTTCAGTGTGTTTGCCCTCTGATGCCCTCTTGCAATACCTACCATCTTACTTGGGTTTCTCTTACCTTGGGCGTGGGGTATCTCTTCACAGCTGCTCCAGCAAAGCACAGCCATTGCTCCTTACCGTGGATGAGGGGTCACTGCTTTTACTGAATCCCATAAGTTTGAGTTTGTTGTGTTTTCATTTTCATTTGTTTATACGCATATTTTTATTTCTTTTTTTATTTTTTCTGTGATTTATTGGTTATTCAGAAGTGTTTTAGCCTCCATATGTTTTTTTTTTTTTTCCTGTAGTTTACATTAAGAGACACCCTGATGGCTCAGACGTTAAAGTGTCTGCCTACAATGCCTGAATCCAGAGACCTGGATTCAATCCTTGGGTTGGGACGATCTCCTGGAGAAGGAAATGGCAACACACTTCAGTATCCTTGTTTAGAAAATCCCATGGACGGAGGAACTTTGTAGACTATAGTCCATGCAGTCGTAAAGAGTCAGACGACTGAGTAACTTCACTCTCACTTTGACATCTAATCTTACCGCATTGTGATCAGAAAAGATGCTTGGAATGATTTCAATTTTTTTGAATTTACCAAGGTTAGATTTATGGCCCAGAATGTGATCTATCCTGGAGAAGGTTCCAGGTGCACTTGAGAAAAAGCTGAAATTCATTGTTTCGGGGTAAAATGTCCTATAGATATCAATTAGGTCTAACTAGTCCGTTATACTATTTAAAGTTTGTGTTTTCTTGCTAATTTTCTGTTTAGTTGATCTATCTATAGGTGTGAGTGGGGTATTACAGTCTCCCACTATTATTGTGTTACTGTTAATTTCCCCTTCTATACTTGTTAGCATTTGCCTTACATATTGTGATGCTCCTATGTTGGGTGCATATATATTGATAATTGTTATATCTTCTTGGATTGATCTTTGATCATTATATAGTGTCCTTCTTTGTATCTTTTCACAGTCTTTATTTCAAAGTCTATTTTATCTGATATGAGTATTGCTACTCCTGATTTTCTTTGGTCTCCATTTGCATGAAACATCTTTTTCCAGCCCTTTACTTTCAGTCTGTGTGTGTTCCTTGTTTTGAGGTGGGTCTCTTGTAGACAGCATATATAGGGGCCTTGTTTTTGTATCCATTTGGCCAGTCTTTGTCTTTTGGTTGGGACCTTCAACCCATTTACATTTAAGGTAATTATCGATAAGTATAATCCTGTTGCCATTTACTTTGTTGTTTTGGGTTCAAGTTTATACATCTTTTCTGTGTTTCCTGTCTAGAGAAGATCCTTTAGCATTTGTTGAAGAGCTGGTTTGGTGGTGCTGAATTCTCTCAGCTTTTGCTTGTCTGTAAAGCTTTTGATTTCTCCTTCATATTTGAATGAGATCCTTGCTGGGTACAGTAATCTGGGTTGTAGGTTTTTCTCTTTCATCACTTTAAGTATGTCTTACCATTCTCTTCTGGCCTGAAGAATTTCTACTGAAAGATCAGCTGTTATCCTTATGGGAATTCCCTTGTGTGTTATTTGTTGTTTTCCCCTTGCTGCTTTTAATATTTGTTTTTTTGTGTTTGATCTTCATTAATTTGATTAGTATGTGTCTTGGGGTGTTTTGCCTTGGGTTTATCCTGTTTGGGACTCTGGGTTTTCTGGACTTGGATGGCTATTTCCTTCCCCATTTTAGGGAAGTTTTCAACCACTATCTCTTCAAGTATTTTCTCATAGCCTTTCTTTTTGTCTTCTTCTTCTGGGACTCCTGATTCGAGTCACAGGAGTGTTTGACATTGTCCCAGAGGTCTCTGAGGTTGTCCTCATTTCTTTTAATTCTTTTTTCCTCTCTGCTTCATTTATTTCCACCACTCTATCTTCCACCTCACTTATCCTATCTTCTGCCTCAGTTATTATACTGTTGGTTCCCTCCAGAGTGTTTTTGATCTCAGTTATTGCATTATTCATTATTAATGGACTCTTTTTTATTTCTTCTGGTTCCTTGTTAAACATTTCTTGTATCTTCTCAACCCTTGTCTTCAGACTATTTATCTGTAACTTCATTTTGTTTCAAGATTTTGGATCATTTTTACTATCCTTATCCTGAATTCTCTTTCAGGTAGACTCCCTATCTCCTCCTATTTTGTTTGGTTTGGTGGGCATTTATCATGTTCCTTTACCTGTTAAATTATTTCTCTGCCTTTTCATCTTGTTTAGATTGCTGTGTTTGGGGTAGCCTTTCTGTATGCTGGAAGTTTATGGTTCCTCTTTATTGTGGAGGTTCCTTCCTGTGGGTAGGGTTGGATGGGTGGCTTGTCAAGGTTTCCTGGTTAGGGAAGCTTGTGTTGGTGTTCTGGTGGGTGGAGCTGGATCTGTTCTCTCTGGAGTGCAATGAAGTGTAAAGTAGTGAGTTTTGAGGTGTCTATGAGTTTGCTGTGAAAAGAAGAGAAGCGAAAAGCAAAGGAGAAAAGGAAAGATATAAACATCTGAATGCAGAGTTCCAAAGAATAGCAAGAAGAGATAAGAAAGCCTTCTTCAGTGATCAATGCAAAGAAATAGAGGAAAACAACAGAATGGGAAAGACTAAGGATCTATTCAAGAAAATCAGAGATACCAAAGGAACATTTCATGCAAAGATGGGCTCGATAAAGGACAGAAATGGTATGGACCTAACGGAAGCAGAAGATATTAAGAAGAGGTGGCAAGAATACACAGAAGAACTGTACAAAAAAGAGCTTCACGACCCAGATAATCATGATGGTGTGATCACTGACCTAGAGCCAGACATCCTGGAATGTAAAGTCAAGTGGGCCTTAGAAAGCATCACTACAAACAAAGCTAGTGGAGGTGATGGAATTCCGGTGGAGCTATTCCAAATCCTGAAAGATGATGCTGTGAAAGTGCTGTACTCAATATGCCAGCAAATATGGAAAACTCAGCAGTGGCCACAAGTTTGGAAAAGGTCAGTTTTCATCCTAATCCCAAAGAAAGGCAATGCCAAAGAGTGCTCAAACTACCGCACAATTGCACTCATCTCACACGCTAGTAAAGTAATGCTCAAAATTCTCCAAGCCAGGCTTCAGCAATATGTGAACCGTGAACTTCCTGATGTTCAAGCTGGTTTTAGAAAAGGCAGAGGAACCAGAGATCAAATTGCCAACATCTGCTGGATCATCAAAAAAGCAAGAGAGTTCCAGAAAAACATCTATTTCTGCTTTATTGACTATGCCAAAGCCTTTGACTGTGTGGATCACAATAAACTGTGGAAAATTCTGAAAGAGATGGGAATACCAGACCACCTGATCTGCCTCTTGAGAAATCTGTATGCAGGTCAGGAAGCAACAGTTAGAACTGGTCATGGAACAACAGACTGGTTCCAAATAGGAAAAGGAGTACGTCAAGGCCGTATATTGTCACCATGTTTATTTAACTTATATGCAGAGTACATCATGAGAATGCTGGACTGGAAGAAACACAAGCTGGAATCAAGATTGCCGGGAGAAATATCAATAACCTCAGATATGCAGATGATACCACCCTTATGGCAGAAAGTGAAGAGGAACTCCAAAGCCTCTTGATGAAAGTGAAAGTGGAGAGTGAAAAGGTTGGCTTAAAGCTCAACATTCAGAAAACGAAGATCATGGCATCTGGTCCCGTCACTTCATGGGAAATAGATGGGGAAACAGTGTCAGACTTTCTTTTTCTGGGCTCCAAAATCACTGCAGATGGTGACTGCAGCCATGAAATTAAAAGACGCTTACTCCTTGGAAGGAAAGTTATGACCAACCTAGATAGCATATTCAAAAGCAGAGACATCACTTTGCCAACAAAGGTTCGCGTAGTCAAGGCTATGGTCTTTCCTGTGGTCATGTATGGACGTGAGAGCTGGACTGTGAAGAAGGCTGAACGCTGAAGAATTGATGCTTTTGAACTGTGGTGTTGGAGAAGACTCTTGAGAGTCCCTTGGACTGCAAGGAGATCCAACCAGTCCATTCTGAAGGAGATCAGCCCTGGGATTTCTTTGGAAGGAATGATGCTAAAGCTGAAACTCCAGTATTTTGGCCACCTCATGCGAAGAGTTGACTCATTGGAGAAGATTCTGATGCTGGGAGGGATTGGGGGCAGGAGGAGAAGGGGACGCCAGAGGATGAGATGGCTGGATGGCATCACTGACTTGATGGATGTGAGTCTGAGTGACCTCCGGGAGTTGGTGATGGACAGGGAGGCCTGGCGTGCTGCAGTTCATGGGGTCGCAAAGAGTCGGACACGACTGAGCGACTGATCTGATCTGATGAGTTTGGTGTGACTTTGGGCAGCCTGTATATTAATGCTCAATGCGAACAGTATGAAAAGACAAAATGATAGGATACTGAAAGAGAAACTCCCCAGGTCAGTAAGGGCCCAATATGCTACTGGAGATCAGTGGAGAAATAACTCCAGAAAGAATGAAGGGATGGAGCCAAAGCAAAAGAATACCCAGCTGTGGATGTGTCTGGTGATAGAAGCAAAGTCTGATGCTGTAAAGAGCAATACTGCATAGGAACCTGGAATGTCAGGTCCATGAATCAAGGCAAATTGGAAGTGGTCAAACAAGAGATGGCAAGAGTGAATGTCGACATTTTAGGAATTAGCGAACTCAAATGGACTGGAATGGGTGAATTTAACTCAGAGGACCATTATATCTACTACTGTGGGCAGGAATCCCTCAGAAGAAATGGAGTGGCCATCATGGTCAACAGAAGAGTCCGAAATGCAGTACCTGGATGCAATCTCAAAAATGACAGAATCATCTCTGTTCGTTTCCAAGGCAAACCATTCAATGTCACAGTAATCCAAGTCTATGCCCCAACCAGTAACGCCGAGGAAGCTGAAGTTGAAAGGTTCTATGAAGACCTAAAAGACCTTTTAGGACTAACACCCAAAAAAAGATGTCCTTTTCATTATAGGGGACTGGAATGCAAAAGTAGGAAGTCAAGAAACACCTGGATTAACAGGCAAATTTGGCCTTGGAATACGGAATGAAGCAGGGCAAAGACTAATAGAGTTTTGCCAAGAAAATGCACTGGTCATAGCAAATACCCTCTTCCAACAACACAAGAGAAGACTCTATACATGGACATCACCAGATGGTCAACACCGAAATCAGATCGATTCTATTCTTTGCAGCCAAAGATGGAGAAGCTCTATACAATCAGCAAAAACAAGACCAGGAGCTGACTGTGGCTCAGACCATGAACTCCTTATTGCCAAATTCAGACTGAAATTGAAGAAAGTAGGGAAAACCACTAGACCATTCAGGTATGACCTAAATCAAATTCCTTATGACTATACAGTGGAAGTGAGAAATAGATTTAAGGGCCTAGATTTGATAGATAGAGTGCCTGATGAACTATGGAATGAGGTTCGTGACATTGTACAGGAGACAGGTATGAAGACCATCCCCATGGAAAAGAAATGCAAAAAAGCAAAATGACTGTCTGGGGAGGCCTTACAAATAGCTGTGAAAAGAAGAGAAGCAAAAAGCAAAGGAGAAAAGGAAAGATATAAACATCTAAATGCAGAGTTCCAAAGAATAGCAAGAAGAGATAAGAAAGCCTTCTTCAGTGATCAATGCAAAGAAATAGAGGAAAACAACAGAATGGGAAAGACTAGGGATCTCTTCAAGAAAATCAGAGATACCAAAGGAACATTTCATGCAAAGATGGGCTCGATAAAGGACAGAAATGGTGTGGACCTAACAGAAGCAGAAGATATTAAGAAGAGGTGGCAAGAATACACAGAAGAACTGTACAAAAAAGAGCTTCAAGACCTAGACAATCATGATGATGTGATCACTGACCTAGAACCAGACATCTTGGAATGTGAAATCAAATGGGCCTTAGAAAGCATCACTACAAACAAAGCTAGTGTAGGTGATGAAATTCCAGTGGAACTATTCCAAGTCCTGAAAAATGATGCTGTGAAAGTGCTGCACTCAATATGCCAGCAAATTTGGAAAACTCAGCAGTGGCCACAGGACTGGAAAAGGTCAGTTTTCATCCCAATCCCAAAGAAAGGCAATGCCAAGGAGTGCTCAAACTACCGAACAATTGCACTCATCTCACACGCTAGTAAAGTAATGCTCAAAATTCTCCAAGCCAGGCTTCAGCAATATGTGAACCGTGAACTTCCTGATGTTCAAGCTGGTTTTAGAAAAGGCAGTGGAACCAGAGACCAAATTGCCAACATCCGCTGGATCATGGAAAAAGCAAGAAAGTTCCAGAAAAACATCTATTTCTGCTTTATTGACTATGCCAAAGCCTTTGACTGTGTGGATCACAATAAACTATGGAAAATTCTGAAAGAGATGGGAATACCAGACCACCTGATCTACCTCTTAAGAAATCTGTATGCAGGTCAGGAAGCAACAGTTAGAACTGGTCATGGAACAACAGACTGGTTCAAATAGGAAAAGGAGTACGTCAAGGCTGCATATTGTCACCATGTTTATTTAACTTATATGCAGAGTACATCATGAGAAATGCTGGACTGGAAGAAACACAAGTTGGAATCAAGATTGCCAGGAGAAATATCAATAACCTCAGATATGTAGATGACACCACTCTTATGGCAGAAAGTGAAGAGGGGCTAAAAAGCCTCTTGATGAAAGTGAAAGTGGAGAGTGAAAATGTTGGCTTAAAGCTCAACATTCAGAAAACAAAGATCATGGCATCTGGTCCCATCACTGCATGGGAAATAGATGGGGAAACAGTGGAAACAGTGTCAGACTTTCTTTTTCTGGGCTCCAAAATCACTGCAGATGGTGACTGCAGCCATGAAATTAAAAGACGCTTACTCCTTGGAAGGAAAGTTATGACCAACCTAGATAGCATATTCAAAAGCAGAGACATTACTTTACCAACAAAGGTTCGCCTAGTCAAGGCTATGGTCTTTCCTGTGGTCATGTATGGATGTGAGAGCTGGACTGTGAGGAAGGCTGAGCGCCAAAGAATTGATGCTTTTGAACTGTGGTGTTGGAGAAGACTCTTGAGAGTCCCTTGGACTGCAAGAAGATCCAACCAGTCCATTCTGAAGGAGATCAATCCTGGAATTTCTTTAGAAGGAATGATGCTAAAGCTGAAACTCCAGTATTTTGGCCACCTCATGTGAAGAGTTGACTCATTGGAGAAGACTCTGATGCTGGGAGGGATTGAGGGCAGGAGGAGAAGGGGACGACAGAGGATGAGATGGCTGGATGGCATCACTGACTTGAGGAGTGGGTGTGAGTCCGCGGCGGGGGGGGGGGGGGGGGGGGCGGGGTGTGGTGGGTTTGTGGGGGGGGGGGGGGGGGGGAGGAGTGAGCGACTGATATGATATGATCTGGTGTGATGTAGTGTGTTGCTGGAGAAATAGCATGGTATGTCTTGCTCTGGAACTTGTTGGCTCTTGGATGGAGCTTGCTTTCAGTGTAGGTAAGGAGGCTGTTGGATGAACTCTTGTTGATTAATGTTCCCTGGAATCAGGAGTTTTCTGGTGTTCTCAAGTTTTGGATTTAAGCCTCCTGCCTCTGGTTTTTAGTCTTATTCTTACAGGAGCCTCAAGACTGCTCCATCCATACTGCACCAATGATAAAACATCTAGGTTAATGGAGAAAAGATTCTCCACAGTGAGGGACACCCAGAGAGGTTTGCAGAGTTACATGTAGAAGAGAAGAGGGAGGAGGGAGATAGAGGTGACCAGGAGGAGAAGAGGGAAAGTCAAAAGGAGAGATACAGATCTAGCCAGTAATCAGTTCTCTAAGTGTTCGCCACAGCCCGGAATACCCAAAAAGATTAACAGAGTTGGATAGAGAAGAGAAGGGGAGGGAGAAGATAGAAGTGACTTGGGAGAGAAAAAGGAGAGTCAAAAGGGGGAAAGGGCAATGAAGCCAGTAATCACACTCCTAAGTAAATATGGGTACTGAAGATTGGATTCTTAAAGGTACAATATTGAGAACAAATACCAAAAAGCAAAGATTAAAAATCTAGAGTAGAGGTTAGACTCTCAAGAATATGATACTACAAACAACAACAACAACAAAGTCACAAAAACTATAAAAAATATATGTGAAATTTGCTTTAAAAATAGGGTCTTTTTTTCAAGGTAATAATAGGTATTAAAAATGAAAATTAAATGGGTAATAAAGGACTTAAAATAATTTTTTAATTAAAAAAATGATAATAGTAAATTATATCTAGGAATTTCTCTGGAGCTGTTGTGGGCAGTGTGGAGTCAGTTCAGTTTCAGATAGTTCCTTGTTCCAGCTTATGCTTCTTCTCAAAGTCTATAGGCCCCTTCCAGTGTAATTGGTGCTAACTACAGGGTTTTACTCTGTTGCACCTGTCACTACCAAACCGATTCTCTCTGTTTATTTTGGCTTCTTCTGTTTGCAAGTGTCTTCAGTATCTAATTTCCGCCCTGACACAAGGTGGTCACTTATATAGGCTCACTTGTTCAGCCGTGCTATGGGAAGGGAGGAACACTGCAAACAAATATCACTGGCGTGTGTAGGGAGTGCTCACAGTGTCTGAACCACACTGGGTTTGCCTCCACTCACAGTGTGGTTGCTTTCCCAGTCTACACTGCTCAGGCTCCAGGTTGCTGTGCAGGGGAACTGTCTAAAGCGGGCCCTGGGTTGTGTGCACTTCCCAGGTCTAAGCTGTTCAGGTTCAGGTTCTTGGGTACTCCACAAAGGCGCAGACTCAGTTGGGCATGCGTTTTGTGCCCTTCCCAGGTCTCAGCAGCTCAGGTGACCAGGTGCTTGGCCAGCGTGCAGTCCCGAGGTGAGCGGTGCATCTTATCCCATCCCCCATCCCAGCCGCTCAGTTTCCTGGGTCCGTAGCAGGAGCGCCATCTCAGGTGTGCCTTGTGTCTCCTCTGGAGAGCTGATCTCTGGCTGTGACCCTCCTGGCAGATGTCAACCGTCCATGATACCAGGAAGACTTGATTAGCAACTGGAAGCCTGCTTGCAGTTTGGTAAAGGATCCATCTCTGGAGCCGATATTGCCCCTCTCCTTTGGGCTCTGGCTATCGCATGCCTGCATCTCTGCCTCTAGTGGAGGATGGGCTTGTCTTTAGCCAGCTAGCTCTCCTCTGGTATTTGCTCAGTCCTTTGTTTTGTGAGCCGGCCAGCAGTGCCTTAGGTTGGAGCTTTTCGCGGAAAAGTTCTCTTTCTCTCTCTTTCTTTCTCTCTCTCTCTCTCTCTCTCTCTCTCTGGCTATCTCACAGTTTGGGTTTCTGTTTCATGTTAGCTCCCTCATATTGTCCTCAGGGCATTCAGGCCTGGTTCTTACCCTAAGCAATGCAGCCCATGCCTCCCTGTTCAGCTCCCGCTTGCTGGTGGTGGATGTGAGCATCTGGGCTACTTTTCTCCACTGGGAGTTGTGGTTAGTTGCATATTCTGTGAGTTTTATTTATTTTTTCCTCCTGGTTATATTGCCCTCTGAGATTCTAAAACTACCCACAGACCCACCAGTGAGAGGGCTTCCTGGTGTTTGGAAACTTCTCCTCTCAAAACTCCCTCCCCAGGATGGGTCTCCATCCCTAACTATTTTGTCTCTCTTTTTATCTTTTATACTTTGTCCTACCTCCTTTTGAAGACAATGGGCTGCCTTTCTGGGTGCCTGGTGTCCTCCACCAGCATTCAGAAGTTGTTATGTGGAATTTGTTCAATGTTCAAATGATCTTTCGATGAATTTGTGGGGGAGAAAGTGGTCTCCCCGTCCTGTTCCTCTGTCATCTTCTTTATTTTTCATTCCTCTCAACTGCTAAAAAAAAAAAAAAAAAAAAAACAGAAGAGTTTAAAATAGAATAAGAACAGACAGATTTTTTTGATGTTCAGGGAAAAGCATTCAGTGTTGATACATAAGGTTAACTACAGGTTTTCCATTGGTTTCCTTATCAAGTTGAGGAAGTTCCCTACTCCTGGTCTGCTGAGAGTTTTAATCAGCAGTGGATTTTGGATTTCTCAAATGCTTTTTTGGTAACTGTGGAGACAATCGTATGATTTTATTAGATAGTCTTCAATATGATGAATTGCATTGATTTTCAAATAAACCAGCATTCCTAGGGTGAACTCTAAATAGTAATGAATCATGATCATTATATAGTGTTCCATTTGAATTGCTAATTTTAAAAAAATTTCTTCTTTGTTTCTGAGAAATATTTTTCTATAGTTATCTTTCCTTGTAATTTGTTTGGCTGGTTTTTTGGTCTTGGGTGATGATAATCTCATAGAATGGACTAGGAAGAATCCCTTCCTTTTATACTGTCTACAAGAGTTAATGTACAAAATACTCATCAACATCTCATAGAATATGTCAGTAGAACCATCCAAGCCTTCAGTTTTCTTAAGAATACAAAGTAAAATTTTCAGCTACAAATTCATTTTTAAATAGATGCAGTGAGTTTTACATTATCTATTTCTTGAGTAATCTTTTATAGTTGGTTGTGTACTTTAAGAAATTTTCTTTTGCTCTGTATATCAAACTTAATGGCATAAATATGTTCTTAATATTCTCATATTATTTTAATATCTTCAGATTATTTACTTATGTCACCTCACTCATTCCAGATATTGGTAATTTACATTTCTTTTTTCTTCATAAGTTCGGCCAGATTTTTTTTCAATTTTAATGACCTTCACAAAAGAAATGGGTTAGACTGTAGTGATTTCAATATTGATTTTTTTCTGTTTTCTATTTAAATGATATTTGCTTTTATAATTTCCTTTTCCTTCTTTCATTGTATTTAACTTGATCTTTTTCTAGTCCTTGAAGTGGATGTTGAAGTCATTTATATGAAACTTCTTTTGTTCTACTATATCTATATTAATTGCTATAATCTTTCCCCTAAGCACTTCTTAAACTGCATCTGACAAATTCTGATATGCTGTGTCTTTTGTTTTCATTCCATTTAAAATACTAATTTCCCTTTTGACTTCTTTTATGACACACAGATTTAAAAATCTGCTGCTCAGTTTTCAAATTTTAGGGTCATCTCCAAGTTTCTGGTTTTGACTTCAAAATTAGTTCCATTGTTATCTGACAATATACTTACATGATTTTAATTATTTCAAAAATACTGGGATTGTTTTATTTCTTATACCATGGCCTACATTGGTGAATGATTTTTGTATACTTGAATAGAACATACTATTCTGCTATTGTTGGGAGAAGTGTTCTAAAACTGTCAATTAAGTCAATTTAGTTGGTAGTGTTTTTCTAGTCTTCTAAACCTTTACTGATTGTGTCTACTTATCCTATAAACTATAGTGAAAGGAGTATTGAAAAGTGTATTATGTTGTGAAAAGGTGTTTAAAATTTGAACTGCAATTGTAGATTTGTCTATTATTTCTCTTTACAGTTCTATTGATTTCTGTTTTATGTATTTTGAAATTGTGCTTTTATTTAAATAATTATTTTAGATTGTCAGATAACTTTGTGAAATACTGTTTCTTTATCAACAGCAATATTCTTTGATCAGAAATCTGTCTTGTCTGATACACTAAATTCCTTACATATGAATGAGTTCTATTCCAAGAACATGTTCTTCGTAAGTCCAGCTAATTTCCAAGTTCAACAAAGTTAGCCTAGGTATCCAACTAACACACTCGGCTATCCTATAGCACTGTACTAAAATAGGCCTGTGTGGTAGTTTGAGCATTCTTTGGCATTGCCTTTCTTTGAGATTGGAATGAAAATTGACCTTTTCCAGTCCTGTGGCCACTGCTGAGTTTTCCAAATTTGCTGGCATATGGAGTGCAGCACTTTCACAGCATCATCTTTTAGGCTTTGAAACAGCTCAACTGGAATTCCATCACCTCCACTAGCTTTGTTCGTAGTGATGCTTCCTAAGGCCCACTTGACTTCACATTGCAGGATGTCTGGCTCTAGGTGAGTGATCACATCATCGTGAATATCTGAGTCATGAAGATCTCCTTTGTACAGTTCTTCTGTGTATTCTTGCCACCTCTTCTTAATATCTTCTATTTCTGTTAGGTCCATACCATTTCTGTCCTTAAGTGTGCCCATCTTTCCATGAAATGTCCCCTTTGTATCTCTGATTCTCTAGAAGAGATCTTTAGCTTTCCCATTCAATAGTTTTCCTCTGTTGCTTTGCATTGAGCACTGAGGAAGACTTTCTTATCTCTCCTTGCTAGTCTTTGGAACTCTGCATTCAAATGGGTATATCTTCTCTTTTCTACTTTGATTTTCCCTTCTCTTCATTTCACAGCTATTTGTTAAGCCCTCTGCAGACAGTCATTTTGCTTTTTTTCATTTCTTTCTCTTGGGCATGGTCTTGATTCCAGTCTCCCATGCAATGTCACTAACCTCCCTCCATAGTTCATCAGGCACTCTGTCTATCAGATCTAGTCCCTTAAATCTATATCTCACTTCCACTGTACAAGCATAAGGGAATTGATTTAGGTCATACCTGAATGGTCTAGTGGTTTTCCCTACTTTCTTCAATTTCAGTCTGAATTTGGCAATAAGGAGTTCATGATCTGAGCCACAGTCAGCTCCCGGTCTTGGTTTTGCTGACTGTATAGAGCTTCTCCATCTTTGGCTGCAAAGAATATAATCAGTCTGATTTCAGTGTTGGCCATCTGGTAATGTCCATGTGTAGAGTCTTCTCTTGGGTTGTTGGAAGATGGTGTTTGGTTGGAAGATGGTGTTTGCTATCACCAGTGCATTCCTTTGGCAAAACTCTATTAGCCTTTGCCCTGCTTCATTCTGTACTCCCAAGGCCAAATTTGCTTGTTACTCCAGGTGTTTCTTGACTTCCTCCTTTTTGCACTCTGAACGAACATGAAGTTGCTCAGTCGTGTCTGACTCTTTGCGACCCCATGGACTGTAGCCTACCAGGCTCCTCTGTCCATGGGATTTTCCAGGCAATAGTACTGGAGTGGATTGCCATTTCCTTCTCCAAGGGATCTTCCCAACTCAGGGATCAAACCTGGGTCTCCCGCATCATAGACAGACGCTTTACCGTCTGAGCCACCAGGGAAGTATGTTGCACTCTAGTCCCCTATAATGAAAAGGACATCTTTTGAGGGTGTTAATTCTGGAAGGTCTTATAGGTCTTCATAGAACTGTTCAACTTCAGCTTCTTCGGTGTTACTGGTTGGGATATAGACTTGGATTACTGTGTTATTGAATGGTTTGCCTTGGAAACTAACAGAGATCATGTGTCATTTTTGAGACTGTATACTAGTACTGCATTTCAGACTCTTTTGTTGACTATGATGGTAACTCCATTCCTTCTAAGTGATTCTTGCCTACAGTAGTAGATATAATGGTCATCTAAGTTAAATTCACCCATTCCATCCATTTTAAATCGCTGATCCTAAAATGTCATGTTTGCTCTTGCCATCTCCTGTTTGACCACTTCCAATTTGCTTGATTCATGGACTTGACATTCCAGGTTCCTATGCAATATTGCTCTTTACAGCATCGGACCTTGCTTCCATCACCAGTCACATCCACAACTGGGTGTTGCTTTTGCTTTGGCTTTGTCTCTTCACTCTTTCTGGAGTTATTTCTCCGCTTATCTCCAGTAGCATATTGGGCACCTACTGACCTGGGGAGTTAATCTTTCAGTGTCCTATCTTTTTGCCTTTTCATACTCTTCATGGGGTTCTCAAAGCAAGAATACAGAAGTAGTTTGCCATTCCCTCTCCAGTGGACCACATTTTGTTAGAACTCTTCACTTTGACCCATCCATCTTGGGTGGCCCTACATGTCATGGTTTAGTTTCATTGAGTTAGACAAGACTGTGGTCCATGTGATTAGATTGGGGTTAGCATTCTGTGATTGTGGGTTCAGTCTGTCTGCCCTCTGATGCCCTCTCTCTCAGCGCCTACCATCTTACTTGTAGGCTCAAACTACCACACAATTGCATTCATCTCACACGCAAGTATAGTAATGCTCAAAATTCACCAAGCCAGGCTTCAGTAGTACGTGAACTGTGAACTTCCAGATGTTCAAGCTGGTTTTTAGAAAAGGCAGAGGAACTAGAGATCAATTGCCAACATCCACTGGATCACTGAAAAAACAAGAGAATTCCAGAAAAACATCTATTTCTGCTTTATTGACTATGCCAAAGCCTTTGACTGTGTGCATCACAAGAAACTGTGGAAAATTCTGAAAGAGATGGTCATATCTAACCATTTGACCTCCCCTTGAGAAATCTGTATGCAGGTCAGGAAGCAACAGTTAGAACTCAACATAGAACAACAGACTGGTTCCAAATAGGAAAAGGAATACATCAAGGCTGTATATTGTCACCCTGCTTATTTAACTTATATGCAGAGTACATCATGAGAAACGATGGGCTGGATGAAGCACAAGTTGGAATGAAGTTTGCGGTAAGAAATATCAATATCCTCAGATATGCAGATGACACCAATGTTATGGCAGAAAGTGAACAACTAAAGAGCCTCTTAATGAAAGTGAAAGAGGAGAGTGAAAAAGTTGGCTCAACACTCATCATTCAGAAAACTAAGATCACGGCATCCAGTCCCATCACTTCATGGGAAATAGATGGGAAAACAGTGGAAACAGAGAGAGACTTTATTTTGAGGGGCTCCAAAATCACTGCAGGTGGTGACTGCAGCCATGAAATTAAGACACTTGCTCCTGGAAAGAAAAGTTATGACCAACCCAGACAGCATATTCAAAAGCAAAGACATTACTTTGCCAACAAAGGTCCATCTAGTCAAGGCTCTGGTTTTCCCAGTAGTCATGTATGGATATAAGAGTTGGATTACAAAGAAAGCTGAGCAGCAAAGAATTGATGCTTTTAAACTGTGGTGTTAGAGAGACTCTTGAGAGTCCCTTGGACTGCAAGGAGATCCAACCAGTCCATCTTAGAGGAGATCAGTACTAAATATTCATTGGAAAGACTGATGCTGAAGCTGAAGCTCCAATACTTTGGCCACTTGAGGCAAAGAGCTGACTCATTGGAAAAGACCCTGATGCTGGGACAAATTGAAGGTGAGAGGAGAAGGGGACGACAGAGGATGAGGTGGTTGAATGGCATCACCGACTCAATGGACATGAGTTTGAGCTCGGGGAGTTGGTGATGGAGAGGGAGGCCTGGCATGCTGCAGTCCATGAGGCCACAAAGAGTTGGAAACGACTGAGCAAATGAACTGAACTGAACTGAACTGGGTTCACTGAAGGATAAACTAAGAGAGGTTCAGCTCCATATCACCAGAAACATTGCCACCAAACAAAAGAGTTAGCCTATTCTTTGTTGTCTTATAGCTTGGCATCAGATTTTCCCTCCTTTCTGATGTAACTTGTGTCTGGCATCCTCTTCCATACAGTTCTGTCTCATCTACATTAAAAACCTGGTCAAGTAAATACTTAGCTTCATCAAAAATTTCTTGAAGCATTTCAGGAAATTTCTGGGCAGCTATAATATCTGCACTCACCTGACCACTTACTTTTATGTTGTGAAGGTTGGCTCTAGCCTTGAATCCATGAAACCAGCTATGGCTGGCATTAAAAGATATACCCTCTTATTCTTCACCATGTTCCTTTAACAAATCTTCATAAAGGCTTTTTGCTTTCTCTTGAATCAGCATTAAGCTGAGCAGTACTCAACACTGATGCTGATCCTACATCTATACACTGAGAAGTTTCTCTGTCTCCTCCATCACTTTTCTACACTTCTTTGATATCATTGTTGACATCACTGGCATAGCAGACTTCATATGTTCCACAATCTTGGTCTTTGTTCTTTAGAATCATGCTATGGTTGAATGATTCATGTTATAAGAATGAGCAACATCTACCATCTTTTCACCTCACTTTACTCTCTCAATTATTTTCACTTTTCTTTCCATTGTTATCCTCTGGTTCTTCTTAGCAGTACCAGCTGGTCTTCCCTGGTGGCTTAGACAATCTGCCTGCAATATGGGAGACTTGGGGTTTGATCCCTGGGTTGGGAAATGCCCTGGAGGAGGGTTTGGCAACACACTCCAGTATTTTTGCCAGGAGAATCCCCATGGGCAGAGAGGCCTGATGGGCTCTAGTCCATGAGGTCACAAAGAGTCAGACAGGACTGATCAACTAAGCACAGCAGTACCAGCTCTACATTGCTGTTTTTATACGTGTCTTCAGGCACCCTGCACCTGAAATATAGATACTGTACTAATGCAGTCTATACAGTAAAGTATACAAAAGCACAACCACTTGTAGGGGATGCATGCCTGTGACTATAAACACCAGACACATGAACTAATGTGATTGGACAAACAAACCCACATTTGCATCTTTGAAAGTTTGCAACTTGACCTTTCATATGTAGAGGACTTTCTGTATTAGTATAGTCACTCCTATCTTCTTTGGACTATAGATACACACATATATATACACACACATGTTTCCCAGATGGCGCAATGGTAAAGAACCCACCTGACGATGCAGGAGATGCAGGAGACATGGATTTGCTCTCTGGGTCAGGAAGATCTCATGAAGGAGGAAATGGCAACTTTTTCCAATATTCTTGCCTAGAAAATTACATGGACAGAGGAGCCTGGTGGGCTACAGTCCATGGAGTCACAAAGAGTCAGACATGACTGAGCACGTGCTGACGTGCACACACAGATACACACACAATCTTCCATCCTTTTGATGTTGCTTTTTAAATCCTATCTATTTTAATTGGGGTATATAAACCATTTGTTTTTAATGTGATTACTGAAAAAACTGGACTTATATCTATGGTTTTGTTTTTAATTTGCCCCACCTGTTCTTTGTTACTTTTCTCCTCTTTTTCTGCTCTTTTTTAGGATGGAGTACTTTTATAATTCATTTTATCCCCTTTGTTTTCTTATTAACTGTAACCTTTTATTGACTTGATGGAAATAAAGTTTTTTTGTATGTCTTAGTGTGCAGATTGAGATTCATAATGGCTATAAACCTTTAAAAAATTCTCATGCATAGATTAATGAGTGTATTGAACGCCAATTCTATCCCAAACATTAACAACACACTGGTGAGTAAAACAAAGACATATAGTCTTCCAAGTGTACATCCTGGTTGGATTGAGAACTCAAATAGCTAGAATGAACTTAGATACCCCTACAAGGGAATCTGACAACAATTTAAAGAGCTTCCACTTACAATACTTGGCAAATAAGTGACCTGGTCAATAAGCAGTATGAGTTCAGTGGCTGTAACATTAAAGTGGGAAGAAAAAAATAGTAATTTAATGCTTTTTGTTCCAATAACAGTGAGTTTATAGGTTTGATTGTTTTGAGGAGAGGAATAGTTTGTTCCTGCAGCTCACCATGCTTTGCCAGCCCGTGATCTCAAGGGTGACTCTTCCAGAGATTGGGGTCAGGCTGACTGGAGCAGCTTACAGAAATGAAGTAAGCTGATAATGCTCTTAAACATCTTTTCTACTTGTTCTTTCCCCCTGTCTTCCCAAATACACACTACTTGCGCAGGTCAATGTTAGAGGAGATTATATTCCTTTTAAGCTATAAGACTCAGCAGGATTAGGAGAACTCAGAGTGACTTTGCCTATCAAAGACATAGACCTCTTCTTCCATGCCAGGGTTCAGGACAGGCTGTTTGAAAGCCTTGTTTAAAAGATCTCAAGTTATGACAAATTTGGAGCTCTGGGCTCTGATGATGATCTGATGAAGTCCTTTAGAGATGCAAGCTAATAAGTAGGGTGGATGGGGAAGGAAGGGATTTGAGAGTCCTTATAGTACTGACTTTTCCCAAGGTGTTCTTGCATGAGACAAATTCCCTTTTGAAGCTTGGTTTCACTGTCTGTGCTTAACAGATGTTTAATATATGAACTGAAAAATCCAAATTGATGGTGAACCCACCACTAAAGATAAACTAGGGTTCATCTTCCACTGATTTTTGGATTGGGAATGGTCAGATCTGGGTCCTAGTCCAGGCTTTGGCTCTAAATTACTGGCTTCCTTTGGGCAAGTCTTAGATTTTTGAACCTTTGTGCTGGAATGATTTTGAGAGTAATCTAGTCGAACTTTCTTTTAACAAAGGCAATCCATCTACAATATCACTGACTGATAAGTATCTAGTCTTTCTATTTTGGGGGCCTCAGTGTGTCCATCTATATGATGAAGAATGTTGATCTTCAATTTGAATCAGGACCCGGGGTAGGAGAGGAAGGGTTAAGAATGTAGAGGCTAGGCCTCTGAAGTTTAAATTTAATGATAACATAATCTAGCAAAGGCCAAGCTCTAGATATAGGGTCTAATTAAGAACCCTATGTCTATATAGTCTTTCCCTCTTCTGGTCAATAGTGAAGAAAATTTGTAAGTTTTAAGTTAATACTATGTATAATAAAACATAAATTATTTTAATTATTGGTGGTTGCTTTAGGGTTTATTGTTCTGTTTATTCATTGCTATTCATTACTGATAAAACATTTTTCTACTGCCTCCTGTCCTGCAATTTTTTCTTGCATTGTTTGCTACTATATTCTTTTTCCTCTTACATAATAGTTCCCCAACACTCCAGCTAACTGTAACATGTATGAGTATGGTATGCCTAGGTGTAGTTTTCATCATGTGTTTTGTTGAGTTCATTGAACGTCTTAGCTATGCTCTCTTCTTCCTCATCAGAGACTCCAATTATATTTACGTTAGGCTGTCTAAAGTCATCTCATAACTAATTGATGCTATTTTTACTTTTTATTTCCAGTTTTGTGACTGTATTCCATTTTGGATATGTTCTATTTTTCTGTCTTCAAGTTCAGTAATTGTTTCCTTTCTGAAATATCTAATAAACTATTAATTTTATTAATATATTTTTTTATTTCAGACATTATAATTTTCTTCCTGAGAATATTGACTTGGTCTGTTTTTATTGTTTACCATCTCTGGCCTTCATCTCTGGCTTTCTTGAAATGGTTGTTATAGTTACATTAACTGTTTTAATGTCCATGCCCATTATGCTATCATTTGTTTCATTCCTAATTATGGTTTGTATTTTTCTGCTTATTTTCATGCCCAGTAAATTTCTACTGTCAATTTTACCTAGTTGAGTTAATATACTTGAAAACAACTATTTCCTGTAAACATCATTTAGCTTTGTTCTAACAGACTGGTTCCAAATAGGAAAAGGAGTACGTCAAGGCTGTATATTGTCACCCTGCTCATTTAACTTCTATGCAGAGTACATCATGAGAAACGCTGGGCTGGAAAAAGCACAAGCTGGAATCAAGATTTCCGGGAGAAATATCAATAACCTCAGATATGCAGATGACACCACCCTTATGGCAGAAAGTGAAGAGGAACTAAAAAGTCTCTTGATGAAAGTGGAGAGTGAAAAAGTTGGCTTAAAGCTCAACATTCAGAAACTAAGATCATGGCATCTGGTCCCATCCCTTCATGGCAAATAGATGGAGAAACAGTGGAAACAGTGTCAGACTTTATTTTGGGAGGCTCCAAAATCACTGCAGATGGTGATTGCAGCCATGAAATTAAAAGGCACTCCTTGGAAGAAAAGTTATGACCAACCTAGACAGCATATTCAAAAGCAGAGACATGACTTTGCCAACAAAAGTCCGTCTAGTCAAGGCTATGGTTTTCCAGTGGTCATGTATGGATGTGAGAGCTGGACTGTGAAGAAGGCTGAGTGCTGAAGAATTGATGCTTTTGAACTGTGGTGTTGGAGAAGACTCTTGAGAGTCCCTTGGACTGCAAGGAGATCCAACCAGTCCATTCTGAAGGAGATCAGTCCTGGGTGTTCTTTGGAAGGAATGATGCTAAAGCTGAAACTCCAGTACTTTGGCCACCTCATGAGAGGAGTTGCCTCACTGGAAAAGACTCTGATGCTGGGAGGGATTGGGGGCAGGAGGAGAAGGGGACGATAGAGGATGAGATGGCTGAATGGCATCACAGACTCGATGGACGTGAGTTTGAGTGACCTCCAAGAGTTGGTGATGGACAGGGAGGCCTGGCGTGCTGCAATTCATGGGGTCGCAAAGAATCGGACATGACTGAGCAACTGAACTGAACTGAAGATGAAGTTACTTGGAGATAATTTGATCCTTTTGAGACCCCTTTTTGGGGGGGGGGGGGTAGGGCTGAGGTGCAGATAGGATGAAAGCAGTCATTAGTCTAAGGCTAATTTTGTCTTGCTGTTTAGGCAATACCTTTCTGAGTACTCTTCCTGATGTCTTATGAACTATGAACGTTTTCTACTCTGATGGAAAAGTGAAAGTGTTAGTTGTTCAGCTGTGTCTGACTCTTTGTGACCTCGTGGACCATAGACTGCCAGGCTCCTCTGTCCATGGGATTCTCCAGGCAAGTACTGGAGTAGGTAGCCATTGCTTTCTCCAGTTAATCTCAATCCAGGGATTGAAGCCAGGTCTCCTGCACTGCAGGCAGATTCTTTATTGTCTGAGCCACAAGGGAAGTCCAAATGGAAGACAAACATTTTTCAATCCTTTGTGAATTTCAACAATCATTCTTTCCAGTTTTTTCACGTTGTTCTTTCTTCACACTCATATATTTTCCTCACACACATATGCTCATCAGTATTCAGATGAAGTTTCTGAAGCTATCTGGGGCTCTGTCTTATTACAGCTCTCCCCTCTTACATATGCTACCTGGAAAACTATAGCCACCTTGGTCTCCTTGGACTCTCAACTCTGTCTTTTCAACTCAGGAAGATTGGCAGGCTCTGCCTGGATCTCCCTTCCTTACCTTGTAACCTAAAATTCTTTCTAGACAGTAGGCTGAAATAATTGTTGGGCTCACCTAGTTTGTTTTCTATCAGGAATTATTTATTGCTCTTTGCTGCCTGCTATCTAAAACCTGTTTGTTTGCTTTTTTTTTTTTTTTTTCCACATATGGTGACTGACTTTAAGTCATTTTCTGCAAGAGGATAAATCCAGTCCTTGTTACTCTAACATGGCCAGAAGTGCAAGGTCTTCATTAAGTCATTTAAAAGATTACTTTTAATGGCTTAATGCACTTAATATAAATAAACCTTTTAGACGTGACTTGAATCAGTCCTCATTTTTGTACTTTCAATCTTTTAATGATTCTTTTCGGCTATATAACATTATAACCAAATTTTTGCATATAAATGTCATTATTTCTCTTATTCTGCCAGTTAATTATTAAAAGCAACTATTCCTGGTCAAATTATATAAACATTTTAAGTTGCTTGTTGGCTTTTACTGCTATTTTGAATAATGTTTTAAAACACTGATTTTTTCTGGATAGCAAGGGAAAGGTTATTTTGTGATTGGCATCAAAATGGATTATAACACCATAAAAGTTCTAAGACATAAATAATTGCTATTTCATATTTTTAAACACCTGGAAAAAATTTTAAAGACTTCCAAATGCTAAAGAAGAAACTGGCTTTTATTTTTACTTCAGGAATTATTTCAGGTATAAATACTCTGTCTTATATGTATACATGATCAGGGACAATAGAAAACAAAAGATAAAATTTAGAACATGTGCTATTTGTAATAACAAGTATTGTTTTGAAAATATCAACAAAATTGATTTATGAAGCCTGTATATTCAAGAACACTATTCAGAGAGAGTTCTTGTTTTGTGAAAAAATAAGCCTTTGTCTTTTGAAAATACTGAAGCTTCAGTTTTTGTTGTTATTTCTTGCAGTAAATATTTCCCATTAAGTCAGAAATTGATTTCTGACAGGTGAATATTGGTAAGACAACTAACAGTGTCCGTTATAATTATATTCCAAACTGCTTTCAATAATGTAAAATTAAAATCTGTTGTAATTGCTATCAGCATTAGGAAAAACCACCTGAAGTAAAGAAAGAACTAATTTATATTTCAATATTTTTGAGTGAAAAATTTCAGTTTGTATAATGTCACTAATTTAAGGTGGTGGTTTAGTTGCTAAGTCGTGTCCAACTCTTGCAATCCTGTGGACTGTAGCCCACCAGGCTCCTCTGTCCATGGAATTTTCCAGGCAAGAATACGGAGTGGGTTGCCATTTCCCTCTCCAGGGGATCTTCCTGACCTAGGGATTGAATTTGGGTCTCCTGCACTGTAGGCAGATTCTTTACCAACTGAGCCACCTGGGAATTAGAGAATGAAAATGAATATTGGAAATGATGCTGTAATTAGTGGCAACAGTGGAAGAATAAAAGGAATTTCTTCTTTCTTAGAAGAAGTCAGGTATCATAGCATTTTTTTAATGGTTAGGTAATCAGATGATTTTTGAGAGCAGTAGGAAATTGTATATAGCTTTGAACTTTAAAGCTAGAAAAAGAGAATTTATTGCTTGCAGGAAATAAAACTCATTTTATCCCTTCAGCCCAGAGAAATATCTTGTTAACAAGATATTAACTAATAATCAATCATTTATTTCATCATTCACCCCTTCATTTATTCAATCAGTTACTAAATCCTGTTTTAAGTCTTCTCTCTGTTTTGCAGCAGCCATGTCTCCAGGCTGCTGCAGAGAAGACACAATCTCTAGACTCCCCTCTCCAGGCCCTGGGCCACCAAATGATTGCTCTCCCAGAAAAGAGTGACCCTAACTGAGACTCAGACTGCAGGGCTCCTAAGGAAGAACGTCTCTGAAGAAGTTTCAATCACCTCTGGTCATCAAAAAATAAGCGCTGCAGGAATTGAAAATATGGGGCGCCCCTGGGTTTTCCAGCTTGAACTGTTTACCCACCTTCTCTCAAGAAACTCTCAGGGTTAATCCTGTCATTCCTCACTTTCTACTTCTCAGTAGTCACTCCAAGAGGCCCAAGACACCTCTGCTATCCGTCATCGAGTGATCTCGCATTCCCACGCTCCGTTGTATGCCCATTAATCTCCTCTAATCTCTTAACTCCCAAATCCTTCAAGTGTGCCCTTTGCAAAGCAACCTCTGTCAGCAGCAAAGCACTGAGTTTCTCTAACTCGGCTCTGAGTGTTCTCTTCAGCCTCTCCCTCTAACTGAAACCTGACTATTCTATGAACTACATAGCTTCACAAATCTTACACAGCTTCACAGATATTTCAAAGCTGCAGATCTTTCAAGACTCTTTCCTCCTCTCAAGGGCTTCACTACTAGTAATTTTCCCTCCATTTCCTGCATCTAAGTTCTCAATTACTATGAATCATTTCCACTTGTTTTTCTATTAATAAAAAATTTTTTTAAATGACCACCCCGTCCCACATCCAGCCATCCAACCCTAGCCACGGTCCCATATCTCTATTCCCTCCATGGAAAAATTGAAACACTCTTTGTTTATAACACTGCCATTTTCTTGCCTACAGTTACTCTTCATACCACTCAGATGAAACTTCCAGGCTTACCAGTCTACCAAATCTATTCTTTGCAAGGTTGCAGATGACCTACATGTTATTAAAGTCTATAGTTCTCTCCCTGAAACACTTTCTTCCTTTGAATCCCTGGTTTTCTTCTCACCTCACCTCAGTCTCCTTTGATAGCCCCTCCTTCACTATTCAGTCACAGATGTTGACATGTTCCAGGGTTTGATCCTGAAGACCCTGTTTCCTCTATCTAGACATTAGTCACTATCTTATGTGATCCCACCTAATCCTGTGACTTTATATAACTATGTGAACCATCCCTCCAAAGGACCAAATTAGCTTTTCTTTACTGCATGTTTCCACTTGGATTTCAAACAGACATCTTGTACAATTTTGCTAAAACTTTGCTTTTCATCCCCAAACATGCTCCTGTTGACTTTGTTTTCAATTTTAGTAAACATTTTCCGAGTTCCTCAAGTCAGAAATTTAGGTGTTATCTTTGATGCATATTCTTTCCTCAATCTTATAATCAATCAAATAGCAATCCTTCCATTCTATTTTCAAAATATATTCTGAATCCTTTGCAACACTTTAATATTACCTCCATGTCCACAGAGTGTGGTTATGTGGATTCTTCAGTGGACAAGGGCATCTAGCCAAGGGATGAGTCTGTCTGAAAATTTAGCCCATGTTCTATCTGCTATCTTGGTATTGGATTATGTGTTTTTGGCAGAAGGAATTTTTTTTTTTCTTGGTACATGATTCTTGGCAAGACTTGCACTGAAAGGATCATCTTTTCCAAATTGCACAAAGACAGACTATCTAACCCCTGGTATCACTCTAGTAAAGTCCATCATTTCTTTCCCAAACAACTATAATGGCCCTCTAATTGTCTTCTTTCTCTTTATTCATTTCTCTATACAATTGACCCAATATCACAATACATTTAGCAGCCAAAATGAAATTGTAAATCACAACATGTTGTTCCCTGGCTTACAATCCTTGCCTGACTTACCAAGTCCTACATAATCCATGCCTTATTTCTTATCCAAGTTTATCTGGTATCAATTTAGAAATAATTGGTGAATCACTCTACATAGGAAACTTTGAGCTTTTTGTGGGTTTTTTTGGGTGGCAGGGGGCATGCTTTCATCTGATTCTCTTGTGTTTGGATCCTTCTCACCATTTACAGCTTATCATACCTTTAAGAATTTCTGAGTATCAAAACTAAGTAGCTCTTGTTTTAATATTTTGCAATTGTTTAGTATTAATTCATTCTTCACTTATCATTACACTCATTTATTGTTTACTCTATGTTGGTCTTCTCTGAAATAAGAGTTCCTTATTTATCGTGTTCATTGCCATTTTCCAGCCTTTTGAAATATACATGGTTCATAGTAGGTCTTTGATAAATACTTACTTATTCAATGACTTTCTGATTATGTCAAGTGCAAGCTCAGCAAGTCACACAGTGAATGATTGTGGGATATCATTCTGTGTTTACTGGAAGAAGGAAAAAAAGCAAAAACAAATAGTTATCCTCTACATGAGAGCACATGCTTAGTCATGTCCAACTCTTTGGGACACTGGACTATAGCTGTAGCCCTCCAAGCTTCTCTGTCCATGGAATTTTCCAGGCAAGAATACTGGAGTGGGTTGCCATTTCCTCCTCCAGGGGATCTTCCCCACCCAGGGATTGAACCCAGGTCTCCTACGTCTCCTGGATTGACAGGTGGATTCTTTACCACTGTGCTACCTGGGAAGCCCTACTTATCTTCTAAGGCATAGTTAAAATTATTTCAATAAATTCATCTCTCACACAAAACCTCTTTCGGTATACACACACAAATTAGAAATTTGTTAGAGGAGCATTGATTTTTAAGGGAATTAGGTGATTAGTTAGTACTTGTTTCTGTTTAAGATTAAAGCCATGCTGGGAGATATGGATGTGAGACTTACATAACTCAATAATCTTTGAAGCAGAGACAATATAGAAAAAAGTTCTAAAGAAAGGAAAGGAAGAACTAACATAGAAAACAAATTGGTGACATTAAAGAAGCCTGAGAGTCAGAATAGTATGGAATCTCATACAGGAGGAAATAATTAATTTTGCAATTTCTAAATGAATGGCCATGGCATTAAAAGATTAAAAAAAAATTAACTGCTGAGATGACACATAGATGTATTGGTTTGTTTATATCTGTACTCCATTTTTTTAAAAGCTTTGAAAAAAATTTTAATAAGGGAAACACTGGTAAAATGATGAATCTTGAACACAACACATCAAGGAAAATTTACCTGTTTAGCAACTGATTTGTGTCACATTTGATATAATCCCAGGTCACATTCTGTAGTTCTTTTTTTTAAAAAAAGTAAAATTTTAAAAACATTCTCCTCCTAGGTTTTAGATTGTAATTTTGCTAATGTATATCTTAAAGTATATAAATAAATAAGAGGTGTTAAGAGAAATGGGGTTTAAAATCCTGATTCTATTGTATATTAACTGAGTGATGCTGTAAAAGTTAAAAAAAAAAAAAAAAAAACCTTCTTAAGTCTAAATTTTCTCACTTGTAAATAGATCTATGATATTTTCCATTCTTATAAAAATAAGTGATGTAATATGTCTAAAGCTGTTGAAACATAGCCTAGCTTCACATAGCAATGCTCAGTATATGAAAGCTTTATTTATTTGAAAGGCAAATTATTTCCAGGTGAAAAGATGTTATTTTACCCACTTAAAAAATATGTCCAACACTGTTCTCAAAACGTTTGTCTGTGATACAGGCTTTCTATTTCACATAATATGTTAGAATTTTCTTCTAGGATTATAAAGAATAATTATACAGAAAATATGAGCTTTCCAGGTGGCTCAGTGATAAAGAATCTGCCTGCCAATACAGGAGATGTAAGCTTTGACCCCCCAAGTCTAGAAGATCCCCTGGAGTAGGAAATGACAACCCACTCCAGTGTGAAAGTGAAAGTGAAAATGTTAGTTGCTCAGTCATGTCCTACTCTTTGCAACCCCATGGACTGTAGCCTGTCAGGCTCCTCTCTCCATGGGGTTCTCCAGGCAAAAATACTATAGTGGGTTGCCATTTCTTTCTCCAGGGGATCCTTCCAACCCAGAAACCCAGGGACAGAGGAGCTGGTGGCTACAGTTCATGTGATTACAATGAGTTGGACACGGCTGATCATACATAAGTACAGAAAATATATATATATATTCCTTTAAAATTGTGAGAATCATCAACATAAGTAAATGCACAAAGTGAGAAAAATTTAATAATAGACGCAGATTTGCACGCAGTGGTAGAATCTACGATCTTGTCCTATATTATTTTGAATGATCGTCCCTCTCCTTCCACCAGCCCCATCACTGCTTCAACCTTGTGGTTTAAGGAAAAGATAACAAGGCCCACCCTGGCCATTGATAATCAGAAAGAGTTGTGTTTGTACTTAAAGATGTTCCACTCAGACATTTTTTCCAAGAATTATAAAATTAGAATTTAAGGAAGAGTGAGAATTCGTCTTGGTCAGTGAGGGAAGGACTATGACCACAGAAGCAGCTGGTAGACATGACATCCATGGCATGGATTAAGTGCATCTGCACAAAAGAGGACAAAACTTGACAATGTGAGAGGTAGAGCCCAGAAATATCCCTTTACTTGTTCACAGTTGTCCATAAAGCCAGCTGCTCCAGTGACTTTTGGCGGTATGTTTTTGTGGACAAATGTATTTCCCTTTTGGCCTAAGTTTGTTCAAGCTGGGTTTCATTCAGTTCAAAACAAAAGTGTCCTGAGAAGTGTTTATTGTCAAACATTACTATGTATAATTAGCTCATTTGGAGTGCAAAGGACCACATGGCAAAACAAAACTCTCTTTATATCATATTATTCATATTTGAGAAAATTTGGGTGGAAAGTCAAATTTTGGGAAATTGTAAATATTTTTAGGCAGCAAAACATTGATCTTCAGAGATAGCTATATCTATCCTTCTTGTATTATGTTTCCCCTTTTAGGAGGAAGTATTGATGAGTTTTTTTTTTTCCCCAAAAAAAAGTATAGAACCATTTGGCTTGATTGGAATTTATCCTCTTAGCCCCAAAGTGCTTTGTTCTAGCAGCTGAATAAACAAAGGATTTACTGCTCTATACTAAGGATGCAGTTCTTCTTGGTGTTTTCATTATTCATTGGGTTGATCCTATTGGTTGTTCAATTTTCTAGGAAATGTAAGAAGCCTGCAATATAATAGGACTCTGGCTTTAACAATTGTCAGATATCTTAACCTCTTAAGTTTTTTTTACAACCTTCCATCTCCACTTGTTAAATATTTAGTAGTTACATATAATCCTGTGTAGAGATTTTCAGAATACAATTTCTCGATAATTTTACAACACAGTGTTATTATTGAGATATTCTTTGAACTTGCTGCTATTAAATATAAAATACTGTCATCAAATGAAATCAAAAGTGAAAAAAAAAATACTACCACTCAAGACTGCAACACTAATGTACATTTGCCAGCTATTATGTTACTAAGGAGATGAGAGAGTAGTGGCTTCTAAAAGAAATATCAGGAAAATTATTTAATTATCTTATGGATTCTAATGTGACACTAGCAGATTTCCTCAGAAAAGACAATGAAGCCATTCCTCTTTTGGAAGCTGTGTAGAAAATTCAAAAAAATTATATTTCCCCCTTTTTGATTTAAAGCACAAAGCTAGAAAAGCAAGGCTTCTCCTTCTGGAAAAGATTGAGAAGCTTCCATCAACAACTATAAAAACTGGACTGCATGTACACATTGAATAAATGAATACAAGCTATTTGATGGCCCTGAAGTCATCTTTTGCACTGTTCCTGTTTGCAATCTTTATGCTTCAGCACCTTCCACCCTCTCTGCCTCTTCTGTTTCTTTACTCAAGCCTTCAGTTTCGTGCTGCCTCATGGTACTTTCTTTACCATGTGCAGTTTCTGAAGGACTTATCTCTGTCTTTAGGCACCCAAGACTGGCCTGAGACAGTAAAATGTTTGAAGGAACAGAACAAATATTAAATATACTATAATAATTAAAATACCTATAAAATATCTCCAAGATACAATTAAGAGGCGCCATTTCTCTAGTTTTATCAAGTTAGGCATAAGAATACCACTATCTGGATTTACTCAGCCCAGATATCTAACCATGACAACATCACAAGTTACTCTTGACTATGTATTTATAAAAAGAAACAAACAAAATATGTTTACATAAAATGACTAAATTCACAGTCTGAAATGAAGATAACATACATTTCACTATAAATTTCATATAGACCATCCAATAGATAAACAATAAGTGAGACAATAGATTCAGATATAACTTTATAGCTCCTATAGAAATAGCTTTGTAGTATACTACATTATATAATTGTTCTGTATATATGAATCTATACAGAATGCTCTATATGAAGAAATTTAGTTGAAAAAGGATTCATTCAAGTCTAAGAGAGCTATATTTTTATTTATCCATATTGCTTTTGCTAAATTCTGTTGACAGTGCTCTTGTGGTTGTTCTGGATTTATGACCATAGGAATGACTTTCACCTGATTAACCTCATACTACTCTTTGAAGGATATAACTGATTTGTTAAAAAGGTATTGCACCATATCAAGTTTATTACTCAGTCACATCCAACTCTTTGTGACCCCATGGACTGTCCTCTGCCCATGGAAATGTCAAGGCAAGAATACTGGAGTGGGTAGCCATTTCCTTCTCCAGGGGATCTTCCTGACCCAGGGATAGAACCTGGGTCTCCCATTTTGCAGGCAGATTCTTTACCATCTGGATACTTAGTCTAATATCTGTGTTTTCTTTGTATTAGTTCAAGAATAGCTTCTCTCCCCGTTTCATTACCTTGAGGTTCTCTGTCTCATTTGTACAAACCACCTATTGATAGAAGCCAATCTATACAAATTCATGGAATAAATGTATGAAGAGTTGCTATGAGAGAAAAATCAACTTTCAGAAGAAGATCCAATCTGAAAAAAAAAAAAAAAAAAGGCAAAAAAAGAATCTGTTCCTCAACTGGAAGGGAATAGAGATATTGTAAAACTTCCAGTGTGCCCTTCATAAGAAAGCTCCCTGGAAGCATAGTTCAGTGGTCTAGACACTATGTAATATTATGGCAGTTATATCAAAAATAAAAGTGTCTGCACTTTGAAATGTTTTTAAAAATGTACTTCACATGCACCCCACTCCAGTGTTCTTGCCTGGAGAATCCCAGGGACAGCAGAGTCTGGTGGGCTGCCGTCTATGGGGTTGCACAGAGTCGGATACGACTGAAGCGACTTAGCAGCAGCAGCAGCATTCCTTTACTATTTGGGCTTGAGAGATGATTCCTAGATCCGGCTGCTGAAATCAAGTTTTGTAGTCCACTTTTTTCCCTCTCTACCTCCAGTGTATCTGAAACAAATTAACTAGTGAATGAGGGCATACCTATGATTATCTTAAGGATAAGAGCAGAAATCTTCAGGATACTTCACTGTTTAGTGATGTCTTGCTACTCTTGAACTTTTATGGTGGTGGATTTGCATCTAATTACATGAGCTACAGTAGAGCACTTCTTAATGTAATATTACATGAGATTTATTTGGATGATGACATACACAGTCCCACCTGCAATCACTTATTTTCAGCCTACACATTTTTCAACATAGAAATATCCTCCAAATGAGAAATATCCTCCAAATATAATCATACAATTTTGTGATTGATTTTTTTGATAACTACTCTCTAAACTCCTGAAAGATAATATGAGGTATGGGCATTGACTTATTTTCAGTTTCCTATTCAAAATTTTGTATATTGTTAGGAGGGAGAAAAAAAACAGTAGTATTTTTTGGAACTATTTTGCTGTACTCTGGGTTGGATGTGGTTTATAAGGACACAAACTGAATTCCAAGGCACGCATTGAAATAATGATGTGGAGCAAAATATTCTTCATATAAAATTTCTAAGTTTCGTTCCTTCTCATTTCTTTGGCTAACTTAGAAATTATTGGGAACTACATCTGGTGGGCAGTGTGGGAGAAAGGAGTTACAATCAACAGAATAAATATAGTACTTTTTTTTTTAATGGCCTGATACTGAGTTTGGAAACCTTAGTGTATGGTGACATTGTACAGTGATAGGAATGAAACATCTGGTCCAGTTCTAAGTGGATTACTTGGGTAACAGCCTCATCTGAGTAGGAAGCATTCAAATGAAGAGAATCCTTGTGAGAAGTCAGTTGGGAAGAAAGAGCAGAGCAAGGCTACTTAAAAAGAACAGACCAAATGATACCAAAAGGCAAATATTTTAAATTTTGGAATGCACATTTGAGGTTTCATAGGCAAAAGGGTAGGTCACAAGGAGAGAAAAAAATGATGAGAAACATAGAAGTTAACCTTTCTGAATAGTAATGCCATATGCAGGAGTTTCCCAGCCATCAGCCCTGTCCCTGAGGACCATTTATACTTCACAGCATTAATATTCATTAGGTGTAACACCATATGTTGCACAGCAGGATGCATTGCCAGCAGACTGTTTGTCATAAAGCCAGATTTAATAAAGCATTGTAAAACAAACATTATGATGATAAATACAAAATGACAGGCTAATTAAGAGAATCTTAATTGCCTTTTTCCATAATAACATTCATTTTGTTGTATCTATTGTTGTGCTAGCATCCTTCTTGTTCAGCTTGCATTCCATGCACCTTCGTCATCATGCCCCACCAAGAGAAAATTATGTCACATATGATTTAAAGTACTTAATGCCTCCTTTTCCCCTCCCACAAATCGATTATAAGGTAATGAATAGTTGCATGCCATTGATGTTCACAAACATTAACCTTTAATCCTAAAAGCATGGAAAGCATCTCTAATGGAGGTTGTGTATTCACGTACCAGGTGAAGCAATAAGTTGTAGAAATCAATACAAACTCTAAATCCAAGTATCACCTAAAATCTTTTGTGAAATATTAGAAGTTAACTTTTTTCAACCTGAAGAAATCCAATTTGGCTTTCAGAAGTCACCATTACCATTTTAAAAGTATTCCTGAAACCCATGAAATTTCATTGAGCAGCTCTCTAGCCAAGCAAAGAGAGGTGATTTACTTACCTCACATCATATTAGTGAATAGAAGGTCTCTAATCTTCACTCAAAACTTCTGTATCATATTTCACAACCTCTCCAACTGGCATAGTCCATAAAATGTGTATTTTCTCTCCTTCTGTTATAAAATACCAATTAAGATATATACATTTTTGCAGCAGTTTAGAAAATAGGGGCTTACTAAGAAGTCAGACTATAGCCTGGAAAATGATGAATAACCAGATCTGAAGAGTCTCTATCATATTTCCTTGGTACTTTCACTGAAATGCAAGTTCTAGTTATCAGCTTCACTGTATCATGGAATGACTAAAGCAGATTCAAAATGAGATGTCTACTGGTAAATATTAATAGCTGGATCTAAGATTGGGAGAGGGAAAGCTCTGATTTGTAAGATTTGTGGATCTCAAGCTAACAATGAGAAGCTACTTAAGTTGGAAAGAGATGCATAAGATTGATGTATTGTGTTAAAGAGTGTGTCAAGGCTGTATATTGGCACCCTGCTTATTTAACTTCTATGCAAAGTACATCATGAGAAACACTGGGCTGGAAGACGCACAAGCTGGAATCAAGATTGCTGGGAGAAATATCAATAACCTCAGATATGCAGATGACACCATCCTTATGGTAGAAAGTGAAGAGGAACTAAAAAGCCTCTTGATGAAAGTGAAAGAGGAGAGTGAAAAAGTTGGCTTAAAGCTCAACATTCAGAAAACAAAGATCACGGCATCTGGTCCCATCACTTCATGACAAATAGATGGGGAAATAGTGGAAACAGTGTCAGACTTTACTTTTCTGGGCTCCAAAATCACTGCAGATGGTGATTGCAGCCATGAAATTAAAAGACGCTTACTCCTTGGAAGGAAAGTTATGACCAACCTAGGTAGCATATTCAAAAGCAGAAACATTATTTTGCCAAAAAAGGTCCGTCTAGTCAAGGCTATGGTTTTTCCAGCGGTCATGTATGGATGTGAGAGTTGGACTGTGAAGAAAGCTGAGCACCAAAGAATTGATGCTTTTGAACTGTGGCATTGAAGAAGACTCTTGAGAGAGTCCCTTGGGCTGCACGGAGATCCAATCAGTCCATTCTAAAGGAGATCAGCCCTGGGATTTCTTTGGAAGGAATGATGCTAAAGCTGAAACTCTAGTACTCTGGATACCTCATGCAAAGAGTTGACTCATTGGAAAAGACTCTGATGCTGGGAGGGATTGGGGGCAGGAGGAGAAGGGGACGACAGAGGATGAAATGGCTGGATGGCATCACTGACTCGATGGCCGTGAGTTTGAGTGAACTCTGGGAGTTGGTGATGGACAAGGAGGCCTGACGTGCTGCAATTCATGGGGTCACAAAGAGTCGGACACAACTGAGTGACTGAACTGAACTGAATTGAACACATAAATGTACAATGAACTAATTATCAGTAAAGAGTCCCATATCTGGGTTTTCCACTTTGGAGAGAAAGAAAATTTTCTGAAATTTTTTGTATCTTGGTTCAGAGAAAAATCTTTCAGTTCAGAGTCTGGAATTATCAAATAGCTATTTACATAATCTAAATAATAATAATAAGTCTACTGACAAATTTGGGGGCAATAAATCATAATTCATAAGCAGTTAAATAGGGTAGGAAAAAACACAATAGCATCTGAAACACCATGTTGGAATTCCCCAAATGTGAATTAAAAAAAAGTCAATACATATATTTGAAGTGATATTGCCAAAAAATTTTTTTGAGAAAATCTGATATTTTAAGGATTATTTTTATAGCTCATAAAATTTATCTTAATTAAGGTATTGTTTGTTCAATTATTAAGTTCAAATTTTGAGCAGAAGGAGGATAGGGGAGAGACTGAACATATCTTCTGTACTGGAACGAGTTGGCATGCCCTTCCCCATGGGATCTTCCTGACCCAGGGACTGAACCCACATACCTTATGTCTCCTCAATTGGCAGGTAGGGTCTTTGCCACCTGGGTAGCCCATATGAGAAGACAAATGAGAACCATTAGTTTTAACGAAATAATACAAATACTTCTCAACACTCTATCCACTCATTCTGAAGTGTGTTATACAGTAAATTTAAAATAAGTTTAAACATGCATAGTTCTGCCTCAATTTATGCTATTAGATGTTTCTTTGGTCAGTTATTTTGTGAAATACAATAATTATATAACTTTATAAAGTTTAAAATGCATATAATTATTAACTTTATTATTTTCACAATCATCATAATTAAACTTGGCTTTGAATCTTGGATCCACTACTTGCTAATTTCTTTGACTTTTGAAGAAACTTAACTTTTCTGAGCATAGCTTCATTATTGGTAAAATAATGACACTATGTATATATTCAGTATGCAATGTTTTCAACAGTGTAAATGGTTTCAAAAATACATTATCATTATTATGTATACAAAATTACCACAAGTACTCTGGCCACTGAAAAGCAGGATTACAACATTTCTCTTTTTTCTAGGCTTTATTTGATAGAATTATCTTCCCATTTGCACTAACATATTTTTGGCTTCCCTGGGGGCTCACATGGTAGAAGAGCTGTAAGCAACACAGGAGACCCAGGTTAGATCGCTGGGTAGGAAGATCCCCTGGAGAAGGGAATGGGTACCCACTCCAGGATTTTTGTCTGAGAAATGACATGGACAGAGGAGCCTGGTGATCTACATCCCATGGAGTCACAAAGAGTCAGACACGACTGAGCAAACTAACACACACTAGTTCAGGTTGAATCATCCATCACAATGTGGCATTTATATATTTACAGTTCTATTTATTGCCATAGAACCAATTAAGTAAAGACATGATGTGGGTATTAGATCTTGGATAGAGTGCATTTCTGATAAAATTGTGCATCAGGATATAAGCTAATGCCAATTTCTTTGTTGTAACTCATTGCTGTATACCAAATTCCTTACATGGGCCAATAAACATAAAAATGATGACTGGAAGATTAAAGAAATATTTGAATTTGTGAAAATTTACTATTTCTGTTAGATAAACTACTTAATGAATGTACCTTTCTCACAAATTAATCCACATTTAAACATGAATATTATTTTTGAGTTTCAATAACTGATCAAAGTATACACATTTTCAAGACTACAACAGAGATTCTAACAAACACATCTTAGTTATTTATGTTTTATATAGTTCTGTTTTCCTAAAGCCTCAGTCCATGTTATAAAGCTCCCTTAATTTTTAAATATTCTTTTTATTTTTATAAGAATGGAAATGTATGAAAAAACATTTTAGTTTTTTCAAAGTTTTCATCATTTTAGTCTTCATTATTAGAATGATTTTAAGCACTCAAAAATATATTTGAACATGTGTGGCAAAGTGCCAAAAAATAAAAAGACATATTCTCAGTACAGATTCTCAGAATCAGTACTAAATCTTGCTATTGTTTTTTATTACTATAATAGTGCTCATAAATGCCAAAAGAAAAGAGTATATGAGAGCATTACACACACACAAAAAAAAAAAAATTTGAGAGGAGAATTCCATATGGATTATATACTGATTGCCCTAAATTTCAGGTTCATATATTTTTAAACATACTCATGAAACTAAAAAAGTGCACAAATAATTCTGCACTAAAATTAGAACATTCAAATGCTTTTTACTTCTGAAATGGCAAAAAAAAAAAAAGGAAAAAATAAAATATTGAAAGATTGAATCTTACTTATTAGGACCAAAGAATTATCCCCTACCCTCATTCAAAATAAAAAAGTTTTTAATTGTAATTGTTCTAACAATCAAAGTCAGAACTTTCCTTCATTGAATAAGTTCCATAAAAGTGGTCCAGTAAGTTCTATATTTTCATGATTTAGGCCAAAAATTTATTTTTATTTTAAATTTAACATTTAGCACACATTTATAAACATATAAGCTGAAGTGATATAAATACAGTAATATCTTCATTCTTGGTAAAAATGTATCTTCATTCTTGATAAAAGTGTTGATAATGTGTGGGAACATGGGGTATAATAGAGAATCTCTGTACTTCCCTCTTAACTTCGTTGCAATCCTAAAATTGCCCTATGGAATTCCCTGATGGTCAAGTGGTTGACTTTGCCTTCTAGTGCAGGAAGTGCTAGTTTGATCCCTGGTAATTGCCGGGAGAAATATCAATAACCTCAGATATGCAGATAACACCACCCTTATGGCAGAAAGTGAAGACGAACTAAAGAGCCTCTTGATGAAAGTGAAAGAGGAGAGTGAAAAAGTTGGCTTAAAGCTCAACATTCAGCAAACGAAGATCATGGCATCTGGTCCCATCACTTCATGGGAAATAGATGGGGAAACAGTGTCAGACTTTATTTTTGGGGGCTCCAAAATCACTGCAGATGGTGATTGCAGCCATGAAATTAAAAGACGCTTACTCCTTGAAAGGAAAGTTATGACCAACCTAGGTAGCATATTGAAAAGCAGAGACATTGCTTTGCCAACAAAGGTCCATCTAGTCAAGGCTATGGTCTTTCCTGTGGTCATGTATGGATGTGAGAGTTGGACTGTGAAGAAGGCTGAGCACCGAAGAATTGATGCTTTTGAACTGTGGTGTTGGAGAAGACTCTTGAGAGTCCCTTGGACTGCAAGGAGATCCAACCAGTCCATTCTGAAGGAGATCAGTCCTGGGTGTTCTTTGGAAGGAATGATGCTGAAGCTGAAACTCCAGTACTTTTGCCACCTCATGCGAAGAGTTGACTCATTGGAAAAGATTCTGATGCTGGGAGGGATTCGGGGCAGGAGGAGAAGGGGACGACAGAGGATGAGATGGCTGGATAGCATCACTGACTCGATGGGCGTGAGTTTGAGTCAACTCCGGGAGTTGGTGGTGGACAGGGAGGCCTGGTGTGTTGCAATTCATGGGGTCGCAAAGAGTTGGACATGACTGAGCAACTGAACTGAACTGAAGGGCTTCCCTGATGGCTTACTTGGTAAAGAATCCACCTGCAATGTAGGAGACCCTGGTTGGATTCTGAGGTCAGGAAGATCTGCTGGAGAAAAGATAAGCTACTCACTCCAGTATTCTTGGGCTTTCCTTGTGGCTCAGCTGGTAAAGAATCTGCCTGCAATGTAGGAGACTTGGGTTCGATCCCTGGGTTGGGACAATCCCCTGGAGAAGGGAACAGCTACCCACTCCAGTATTCTGACCTGGAGAATTCCATATACTGTATAGTCCATGGGGTCACAAAGAGTGAGCAACTTTCACTTTCAGGGAGCGAAGATCCCAAATATGCCAGCCAAAAAACCAAAGCATAAAATAGAAGCAATATTGTAACATTTTCAATAAAGGCTTCAAAAAAATGGTCCACATCAAAAAAAAATCTTTATAAAACTACCCTAAAAAACATAAATTATTAAATGCAACAATATCTTTGTCATAAAGACAACTACATTAAACATTATGTCACTAGGCTAAACATCTTGACTTATAGTTAAAATAAAAAGACAAGTACCTAAACTTCATTATAAGGGAGAAAAGAATCATTAAGCAAAGTGGTCATGTAAATTAAGGAATAAACCTACTATGCAGAAAATTCCTATTCTGGAATTTTATTGTCCTGATCTAATTATCATCTTCATGATAAACACTTTAGTTTACTCACAGGCAAACTAAAGATATATCTATTAATTCAATCACTTTGGCAAATTTTTTAATCAGTAAAATTCAGAGGGAAGCAGCCATTTTCCTTGCCTGTATGTGTATTACTTAGCTTTTTTTTTTTTTTTTTTTTTAGGGTTTGCCAGATGTTTAGTTACAAAGATCAATTGCTTTTGGTATAAAAACTGTGAATCCATTTTCTGAGCATTAGTTTTAGCCAGAAAATAAACATAGGATTTCTGTCTTTTAAAAGCTTATATCATCAGTCTAATCTCAGAAACATCCACCTGAAATTGATTTCATTAGCATGAACCTACACGTTGAGGCAGAGTATAGAAGTTTAGTTTGGTGTAAGACAAGCCAAACGCCTCCTTGGCAGCTTTTACTGTCAGCCTTGCTGTGAGCTCATCTTTAACAATGAAGACAGTGCAGTTTCAAGGCTTGGCTTTGACTCTGTGTAGAGCATCAGATTTTCACTCTGCCTCATTCTCTGTCTGGATACGTCTGCTTTAGGAATCTAGTAAACTGGATGGCTCAGTGAACCAAGTACCACATAGACTTAAGTGATTCCTTGGTAACAAGCGAAAGAGTAGTAACTCTGTGGGGTCAGCAAAATTTAGTATCTTGGAGCCATACATTATTATTTTTTGTTTAACCACCACCAATGAAAAATATTACAAGTTCTTCATGCTCCCTACAGATGGGCAAGAGACTCTGCATTTTAAATACTATACCCATTTTATCCATTTTTTTTTTTTTTTTTTTTTGCAGGGTTTCCCCTGGAAAATGGACAAAGGAAAGGATCAATGAGGGTGGGAGGGAAATGGGAAGAAAGAAGGGGAGTGTTGGTGGGGAGGAGTATATGTAATTTCTTAACTAATGGCTTTCTGTTTTTAGTCACATAGAACACTTAAAAAAAAAAAACATGTTGAATTCATCCTATATTAGGAGGTTTGATCCAGAAATGAAAAGTTTAGGAAATTAAAAGTCCAGTTTGGGTGTCCTCATCTTAGGCTCATCTTGGTATTTTGTATTGGTAGGTCTATCTTTACCACAATATATTATTTAGGACAGGATCACATTTGTCACTTCTTCCTCCTTACTACCCAAAGTGGTACCAGTCCCATAAAATAGTCAATAAGGCTTTACAGAATGAACAAATAAGTCAATATTTTTTTTTAACTCTCTTGAGTGAACTGAATTTTTTGAGGCTCATAAGTGAATATGTTTTCCTCTTTACTTTGTCTATTACAGCCAGATTGTATGAGTGGAGTATTAAAGTCTCCCACTATTATTGTATTGTTGCATATTTTTTCTATCATATTAATTAATGTTTGTCTTAGATATATCAATGCTGTAATGTTGGGTGCATGTATATTTAATTTTTTATCCATTGTTTTTGCTATTGCTGCTGATAAATATAATGTGATTGGAGTTATGTTGTAGATCATTTATATTTGGAAAAACCTAAAGAATATCATTTTATATTAAATGCAATCAGAGTAATATATCAAGGATACCTGCAATTAATATTGAAAAAACCTATGTTAATATTTAAGAATGAAAGACGAGCATATTTTAAAACAATTAGACCAGTAATAATACAAACAGCATGAGCTTTGTACAAAGAAAAATGATCAATGAAAGAACAGATTACCAAGTGGAATATGTGTGTGTGTGTGATATGATAACCTAGATAGCATATTAAAAAGCAGAGATATTACTTTGCCAACAAAGGTCTGTCATGTCAAGGCTATGGTTTTTCCAGTGGTCATGTATGGATGTGAGAGTTGTACTGTGAAGAAATCTGAGCGCTGAAGACTTGATGCTTTTAAACTGTGGTGTTGGAGAAGACTCTTGAGATTCCCTTGGACTGCAAGGAGATCCAACCAGTCCACTCTAAAGGAGACTAGTCCTGGGTGTTCATTGGAAGGAATGATGCTGAAGCTGAAATTCTAATACTTTGGCCACCTCATGCAAAGAGTTGACTCATTGGAAAAGACCCTGATGCTGGGAGGGATTGAGGGCCCGAGGAGAAAGGGACAACAGAGGATAAGATGGCTGGATGGCATCACTGACTCGATGTACATGAGTTTGGGTGAACTCCAGGAGTTGGTGATGGACAGGGAGGCTAGGTGTCATGTGATTCATGGGGTCGCAAAGAGTCAGACACGACTGAGTGACTGAACTAAACTGAATATGATAAAGAAGTGTCATAAAGCAATGTAAAACAAGTGTATGTCTAATTATGCTGAGAAAATTTATCAAGGGAAAAAAATAATTTCTTCACTTTCTACAGGTAATGACAAATTTCACTAGTGCTGTTATTGCTAATGTTTCATAAATTTAACAGAAGTAATATGCATCAGTTTACCATAATGTCTGTATTTCATAGTAGAGAATCAGTTCTGTTGAGTTCAGTAGCTCTGTTGTGTCCGACTCTTTGAGACTCCATAGACTGCAGCATGCCAGTCCTCCCTGTCCATCACTAACTCCCTGAATTCACCCAAACTCATGTCCATTGAGTCAGTGATGTCATCCAATCACCTCATCCTCTGTCATCCCCTTTTACTCCCACCTTCAATCATTCCCAGAACCAATTCAGTTCAGTTCAGTCTCTCAGTCCTGTCTGACACTGTGCAACCCCATGAACCGCAGCATGCCAGGCCTCCCTGTCCATCACCAACTCCCGAAGTCCACCCAAACCCCTGTTCTTTGAGTCAGTGAGGCCATCCAACCATCTCATCCTCTGTCGTCATCTTCTCCTCCTTCCCTCAATCTTTCACAGCATCAGGGTCATTTCAAATAAGTCAGCTGTTCATATCAGGTGGCCAAAGTATTGGAGTTTCAACTCCAATATCAGTCCTTCCAATGAACACCCAGGACTGATCTGCTTTAGGATGGACTGGTAGGATCTCCTTGCAGTCCAAGGGACTCTCAAGAGTCTTCTCCAACACCACAGTTCAAAAGCATCAATTCTTTGGCACTCAGCTTTCTTTATAGTCCAACCTTCACATCTATACATGACTACTGGAAAAACCATACCCTTGACTAGACAGACCTTGTTGACAAAGTGATGTCTCTGCTTTTTAATATGCTGTCTAGGTTGGTCAAAACATTCCTTCCAAGGAGTAAGTGTCTTTAAATTTCATGGCTGCAATCACCATCTGCAGTGATTTTGGATCCCAAAAACATAAAGTCTGACACTGTTTCCACTGTTTCCCCGTCTATTTCCCATGAAGTGATGGGACTGGATGCCATGATCTTCGTTTTCTGAATGTTGAACTTTAAGCCAATCTTTTCACTCTCCTCTTTCATTTTCATCAAGAGGCTCTTTAGTTCTTCTTCACTTTCTGCCATATTGTGTTCTGTCATCTGCACATCTAAGGTTATTGATATTTCTCCAGGCAATCTTGATTCCAGCTTGGGCTTCATCCAGTCTGGCGTTTCTCATGATGTACTCTGCATATAAGTTAAATAAGTAGGGTGACAATAGACAGCCTTGACGTACTCCTTTTCTTATTTGGAACCAGTCTGTTGTTCCATGTCCAGTTCTAACTGTTGCTTCCTGATCTGCATACAGGTTTCTCAAAAGGCAGGTCAGGTAGTCTGGTATTTCCATCTTTCAGAATTTTCCACAGTTTATTGTGATCCACATAGTCAAAGGCCTTGGCATAGTCAATAAAGCAGAAATAGATGTTTTTCTGGAACTCTCTTGCTTTTTCCATGATTCAGCAGATGTTGGCAATTTGATCTCTGGCTCTTCTGCCTTTTCTAAAACCAGCTTGAACATCTGGAAGTTCATGGTTCACATATTGCTGAAGCCTGGCTTGAAGAATTTTGAGCATTACTTTACTAGCGTGTGAGATGAGTGCAATTGTGCAGTAGTTTGAGCATTCTTTGGCATTGCCTTTCTTTGGAACTGGAATGAAAACTGACCTTTTCCAGTCTTGTGGACACTGCTGAGTTTTCCAAATTTGCTGGCATACTGAGTGCAGCACTTTCACAGCATCATCTTTCCGGATTTGAAACAGCTAACTGGAGTTCCATCACCTCCACTAGCTTTGTTCATAGTGATGCTTCCTAAGGCCCACTTGACTTTATTTTCCAGGATGTCTGCCTCTAGGTGAGTGATCACACCATCGTGATTATCTGGGTTGTGAAGATCTCTTTTGTACAGTTCTTCTGTGTATTCTTGCCACCTCTTCTTAATATCTTCTGCTTCCGTTAGGTCCATACCATTTCTGTCCTTTATTGAGCCCATTCTTCACGAAATATTCCGTTGGTATCTCTAATTTTCTTGAAGAGATCTCTAGTCTTTCCCATTCTGTTGTTTTCCTCTATTTCTTTGCATTGATCACTGAGGAAGTCTTTCTTATCGCTTCTTGCTATTCTTTGGAACTCTGCATTCAGATGTTTATATCTTTCCTTTTCACCTTTGCTTTTCACTCCTCTTCTTTTCACAGCTATTTGTAAGGCCTCTCAAGACAGGCATTTTGCTTTTTTGCATTTATTTTTCTTAGGGATGGTCTTGATTCCTGTCCCCTATACAATGTCATGAATGTCTGTCCATAGTTCATCAGACAGTCTGTCTATCAGATCTAGGTCCTTAAATCTATTTCTCACTTCCACTGTATAATCATAAGGGATTTGATTTAGATCATACCTGAATGGCCTAGTGGGTTTCCCCACCTTCTTCAATTTCAGTCTGAATTTGGTGATAAGGAGTTCATGGTCTGAGCCACAGTCAGCTCCCTGTCTTGGTTTTGCTGACTGTATAGAGCTTCTCCATCTTTGGCTGCAAAGAATATAATTGATCTGATTTCGGTTTTGACCATCTGGTGATGTCCTTGTGTAGAGTCTTCTCTTGTGTTGTTGGAAGAGGGTGTTTGTTATGACCAGCATCAGAATCTTTCCAAATGAGTCAGTTCTTCTCATCAGGTGGCCAAAGTATAGGAGTTTTAGCTTCACCATCAGTCCTTCCAATGGGTATCTCTGCTTTTTAATATACTGTCTAGGTTCAGCAGAGAATACATTTATGTTAATTACAACTAAAAGAAAATAGAAGTACATTTCTTGGGGGCAAATCCCATGTGTTATATACAGTTGATAATTCCAAGACTTCTACTAATAGTATAATGCCAAGTCTATAAATTAGTGCCATCTAATATTTGTGTGGTACTTCCCTGGTGGCTCAGAAGTTAAGGAGTTTACCTGTAATGTGGGAGACCCCAGTTCAATCCCTGGGTCTGGAAGATCCCCTGGAGAAGGAAATGACAACCCACTCCAGTATTCTTCCTGGAAAATCCAATGGCTGGAGAAGCCTGAAAGGCTACAGTCCATGGGGTCAAAAAGAGTCAGACACGACTGAGTGACTTCACTTCTAATATGTGTGTATTAATAACTGATTATTATGCATCCAGATTATCCAAACTTTCTAAAAGCTTTTGCAAAAGCAAATATTTCTAGCCACTTATATGATAGTTTTGGCAGATTATAAAACAATTATTGAAAACTTACGACTACTTGAAAAAATATAAAATATAGTATCCCTCAGACCACCATCAAATAGTCTTTGCAAAAGGACAAGAAATGCTGAGAGCCTTCTACATTTGTGTTTTGTTGTTGTTGTTAAATCATTCAGTCATGTCCAATGCTTTGCAACCCTATGGACTGCAGCACATCAGACCTCCCTGTCCCTCACTATTTCTCTGACCTTGCTCAAATTCATGTCCATTGAGCCGGGTGATACCATCCAATCATCTCGTCCTCTGTTGTCCACTTCTCTTCCCACCTTCAGTCTTCCCCAGCATCAGGGCCCTTTCCAGTGAGTCAGCTCTTCCCATCAGGTGGCCAAAGTACTGGAGCTTCAGCTTCAGCATCAGTCCTTCCAATGAATATTCAAGGTTGATATCCTTTAGGATTGACTGGTTTGATCTCCTGGCTGTCCAAGGGACTCTCAAGAGTCTTATCCAACTCCACAGTTCAAAAGCATCAATTCTTCAGCACTCAGCCTTCTTTTTTTTTTTTTTTTGATCAAGAATCTCTTTTATTGATTATCAGAAACATTACAAACATCTAGTATGAACAAATTGTAACATGATAGTGTTTAGTTTGAACAATTAATAATTTCAGATATAATATTATACATATTTCAATGCTATTCTCCCCAATCATCTCACCCTCTCCTGGTCCCAGGTCCAAGTCTGGTCTATACATCATGTCTCTTTTGTTGTCTCTAATAGGGTTATTTTTTACCATCTTTCTAAATTCCATATATTGCGTAGATACTTTTTTTTTTTGTTTCTGCTTCTTCCTCTGTTTCTCCTTCCTCCACCTCCTAGTGTCTTTCTTTTTTGCTGGTTTCCTTTGTGACACCTTTTCCTTCATCTTGTACATCTGGTGCTTCCAGTTCTGCTTTGCAAACAGTGCTGCTTGAACATGGGTACAGGTGTCTCTTTCTTCTGTTTCGCCAGCAGTGGGATTGCTGGATCATGGCAGTTCTTTCGCATTTTTTGAGGATCTCATACTTTCTCCGTGGCTGTACTAGTTTGCATTCCCACAACATGAAAGGGTTCCCTTTCTCCCCACCCTCTCCACTTTTTACTTTTGATGCTTCTGTGCGTGATGGTATCTCATATGGTTTTGATTGCATTTCTCTGATGAGTGATGTTGAGCATCTTTTCATTGTTTGTTGCATCTTTTTTCTTTGAGAATGTCTATTGAGTTCTTTCATTTTTTGTTGGGTCTTTTTTCTGGTGGCTGTGTATTTTTGGTAGTTGTTGTATTCTCTTTTTTTTCCCTTCTGGCGTCTTTTTTTCTTTTGCAACTTTTAATTAGGTCCATTTTCATTTTTGATTTTTTTCAATATTCTGGGAGGTGGGTCGGTCCTGCGGTGTAAGTCAGAGAGTTCTTTTTCTCTAGGAGTTATGTTGTCATCTCTTTTCTTTTTTTGTATGAGTGTTCTATCATCATATGAGGGTCTTTTTTTGTTCTCATCTCTTCTTTTGTTGGGGCATTCAACCTTTATAAGGTAATGAGCCGCCTTTTTTTGGTTTATCTTTTTTTTCCTTCTTCCTTTTTTGAGAGCTGGTTGGTGGTGCTGTTCTCTCACTTTTCTTGTCTGAGGTCTCTCTTTTTGGTCGTACAATCTGGGCTGAGGTTCTTTTTTTCATTGTTGTCTTCCTTCCCTCCTGGCTTGAGAGTTTCTTTGGATCAGCTGTTATCCTTATGGAATTCCCTTTGTGTTTTTTGTTTTCCTTCTCTTTTAAATTTTTCTTTTGTTTTTTTTTTTTTTCTTGGGTGTTTCTCCTTGTTTCACTAGTGATTTTCTCCCCTTTTAGGGAGTTACTTTTCTCTATTTTCTCTTCTTTTTTTTTCTTTCTCTCTCTCTCGATTCCTGGTCTCTGTCTCTCTTTTTTTTTTCTTTTCTCTCTTCCTTTTTTTCTCTTCTTCTCCTCTTCTCTTTCCTCAATTTCCATTCTTTCTTTTTTTATCCTTTTCTTCCTCCTCCTTACTCTTCATTACGCTTCTCCTCTTTTTTTGGTGGGCTTTTCCTTCCACCTCTGTCTTCTTCTTTTCTTTTTGGGCGTCACTTCTGTTCTTTTCTCTTTATTGCCTGCACTTTGTGGGTTGTACGTGGCTTGGCTTTTGGAGCTTTCGGTGTTCTGGTGGGTGGAGCTGGATTTCTTTTCTCTGGGGTGCAGTGGAGTGTCTAGTAGTGAGTTATGGATGTCTTCTTTTGGGGTCGCTGTGTGCCTGGTTTGGGCTCAGGCTGTGTTCTTTTTCTGGAGATTTGCTGGTTGTCTTTTGTGGAACTTACTGGTCTTTTTGCTTGGTTTCAGAGTAGGTTGGAGGCTTTATGGCTCCTGTCATAGTGGGGGATCAGGGTATGGACTTAGCCTCCTGTTCCAGTATTGGTCTTATTTTTACAGTAGTCTCAAAAACTTCTTCTTATATCATTCCACAACTGGACTGCTCAGAGATTTCACAATAATAGAAGGAAAAAGGGAGGAAGGAGACAGAGGTGGTCAGGAGGATAAAGGAGGGAGTGTGAAGGAGAGAGACAGATCTAGTCAGTAATCAGTAAAGAAAGAAAAAGGAAAGGAAAAAGCAAAGGACAAAAAGGAAAAAAGAAAAAAAAACAAAAAGGGTCGCAAAAGTAATCTAAACGTGGAGATTAAAGAAGTACTAGAGGATAAAAAAAATAATAAAAAAAAAAAAAAGAAAAAAAAAAAAAAAAAAAAAAAAAAAGGGAAAAAAAATTTCAAAAAAAATAAAAAAATTTAAAAAAAAAAAAAAAAAGAAAAGAAAAAAGGAAAAAGATGGAAAAAGAAAATAATAAAGAGTTTCTCTATTATTTTGTGGGTTCAGTTCATTTTCCTTTCTTTTTCCGGCTAATTCTCATCTTGGCCCTTTCTCTGTGGTTGTTCTGTATAGTTCTTTGTTCTGTGCACGGTTCGGCGGTGTTCTGGGCCAAGGCCCCCACTCGTGTGGTCGGCGCTGCACAATCTGGATTGCCGGCCCAAACTACTCCAGTTAGGCAGCACTCCAGACAATCAGGCGAACGAAGTCTGCGCTGAGGCCCGCAGAGGGGGAGGGGTCGGCGACGGGAATTTCTTTGTGGTCCATCCCTCACAACCATACATAAGTACTGGAAAAACCGTAGCTTTGCCTATACGGACCTTTGTCAGCAAAGTAATGTCTCTGCTTTTTAATATGCTATCTAGGTTTGGCATATCTTTTCTTCCAAGGAGCAAGTGTCTTTAAATTTCATGGCTGCAATCACCATCTGCAGTGATTTTGGAGCCCAAGAAAATAAAGTCTGTCACTGTTTCCATTGTTTTCTATTTGCCACGAAGTGATGGAACCAGATGCCATGATCTTTAATTTTCAAATGTTGAGTTGTAAGCCAGCTTTTTCACTCTTCTTTTTTACCTTCATCAAGAGTTTCTCAGTTTTTTTTTGCTTTCTGCCGTAAGAGTGGTGTCATCTGCAAATGTGTGGTTATTGATATTTCTCCTGGCAATCTTGATTCCAGTTTGTCCTTCATTCAGTCTGGCATTTTGCATGATGTATTTGCATATAAGTTAAATTTGCAGGATGACAACATACAACCTTGATGTACTCCTTTCCTGATTTGGAACCAGTCTCTTGTTCCATGCCCAGTTCTAACTGTTGCTTCTTGACCTGCAAAAGGTTTCTCAGGAGGCAGGTAAGGTGGCCTGGTATTCCCATCTTTTTGACATTTGTGTTTAGTTGGGTTTTTTTTGTTTTTGGGTTTTTTTATGTTTCACATTTTTTTGACTTCCAGTACCTATTTAAAATATATGCAGACACAGTTTTTCACAAGAAATCTTCCTCGTGTTAGTTTCTCAAATTTTGTTCAAATCCCCTCTAAGGTATAGTTTGGGCTGAGGCATAAAAGAAGGAGAGATGACCTCAACGGAAGTAGGTTACCTTTATTCAGGCAAGGAGGGGCAACAGTCAGCCTAATGACCAGGCTGAGCATAAGAGGGATCATCAGGGAGGCTACATATTTAAAGGGAGGTTTGTGAAAGCAATAAGGGAAACGTTAGTCAGGTGGGATGTTTGGGGTATTCTTTAGTTGAGATGGCATTTGTAGGTGAACAGGGGGTGAGAGCTTTTGGGGTGATAAGTCCTCTGGGCAGGGGGTGATAGGTCCCTGGCAGATATATGGGGTGGAAGGTTTCTGGACAGGCGTTGATAAGTCCCAAGTAGATGCAACTGGCCTGGAGCATCAGGGCAGGACCTAAAGTTCTGTTTTGTTTTCTCTGAAGTTAGATGATTCAGCAAGGGCCTTTGAGACCCTTGTTTTCTTTTCTAGGCCCAAAGACTCCTTCATCCCCTATCAAAGTTTTGTTTTTAAATTTGTACTTTTACCATTATAATATTATGTTGACTTTTCTTATCTTAGTGCAGATGTCTTTCAAAGTGTCATGAATTTACATATGTATCCTAGAATGAACAACCTAGCCAGAGTAGTTGTATATGTAGGAAGAGAGATACAAAAACTACAGTTGATAAAAGCTGCTGCTGCTACTGCTAAGTCACTTCAATCGTGTCCAACTCTGTGCGACCCCATAGATGGCAGCCCACCAGGCTCCCCCGTCCCTGGGATTCTCCAGGCAAGAACACTGGAGTGGGTTGCCATTTCCTTCTCCAATGCATGAAAGTGAGAAGTGAAAGTGAGGTCGCTCAGTCGTGTCCGACTCTTAGCGACTCCATGGACTGCAGCCTACCAGGCTCCTCTGTCTATGGGATTTTCCAGGCAAGAGTACTGGAGTAGGGTGCCATTGCCTTCTCCAGTCAATAAAAGCAACAAATTGTAAATATTTACCTCAAGGGGTAACACACTTAAATTCAGGTGTACAAAAATAGAACTTTATTTTGCTATAACTAATTTGAGCCCCTGATCCTGCTGCACTGCTACAAAATGTTTACCTTAGTTTCCTCAGTAAAATTTCTAGTGGATGTACTTAAATGAAAAGGGCAAAGATGAGCTGAGAAAAGGAGGTTATGGAATGCTTAGGCTTCCTGAGGAGGAAAGCATGTTCTCATCTGTCTCTGTCAACCACACATCTCTTCCCCAGGGTCTTTTTCTCCTCTGTCTCCTGCCTGCCTTATCTGTGCCAACTTCAGGGATCCTGGAATCTAATCAGTATTGTATAACATGGCAGAGAGCCTAGAAGTTCATGAGAGTTTTTCACACTTCAGAGTCACAAAACCATTCCCTCTCTGGAGGGTTTCCACCTTCTCAGTGCACATGGGCCCTTCTGGGGAGATCCACGTACTTTTATATTTTCACTGCCTTCTATCTGTTTCTCTTCACACAGCATCCCAGACTCTTCTAATCTGGACAAAATCAGTTTGATAAAACAGGAAAATACTTTTCCTGAAAATATTTTCCAAAGTTATCTCATCCCTAATCTCTGTTTCTGTAAAACCAAAAATAATGTGGCAAATTCACAACCAATCAGAAAAAATCAGCCCCAAATATCTTCACTGTTGGACATGTGATTATTTTTTTACACAGATTTACTTTAAAAAAAAATGTTTTTTTAATAATTGCCAAAACTTTAAAATCTGGATTTCTAGTTTTCACCAGAAATTTAAAAAATTGGGATTCAGAAGACAATCAGTCCTGTAACACAAAAAAATAGTGCTGAGTTAGATTTGCTCACCTAAGATGAAACTCGGCTTCTCCAGTTCATGTTCTCTAGTTGGCAGCACTTTTGAAAACTGAGTTGAGTTTTAGTTCCCATTCATCAGTGAGCTTTCGCTGCTGTTTTTCTTACAGTTGCTTCTTTTAATGTTTTATAGGACTTGTCTTGGACCCTGAATACATTTACTTTTTCATATAGGACAAAGGACTTAAGTTTGGGTGGGAGGGTGGGGAAACACAGTAATTCCACAAGGCTTTTATCTACCTTGCCATGTCCCTTCCTGGGAGCAATGAGCACAGACCAATTACTCATTTTTGAAAGACCAAAGAAAAGAAGGCATACTGGAGAAATAAGGGACATAGATTGTTATCTCAAAAATACTATTCTATTATGACCTGTCAAATTGTTATATGCATTATTTTAAATATAACAAACTTTAGAACCTTAAATCCTACATAAAACCCCCAAATATAACACCAGTTTATCAAACTCATCCATTTGTATATAAGTGTTAGATTTATGGATGTTTCTAAATAGTCATCCATGAAATTCAACACCTTTAAAGATTTCATTTTAATGAAGACTCAAATATAATTAACTCAAAACCAAATGACTTAAAACATGCATGTAAAATTTGAAATGGACAACTTACCAGAAAGATTTTTTGCAAAAGATGGCTAACAGAGTTTCAGGTATTATGTCATGCTAGTTAAAGCTGTATTTAAATAAAACCAGAAGTGTCTGTCTTTCAGAGGACCAGATCTGGTCTGTAAAAAATTGATTTCCTTGCAGGTGGATACCATAAACATGCTGAGGTTGTGTTAATGCCTCTTAGAGTGCAATATGCATAGTAGGGCCTTGATATAGTTGGGGGAAAATCAACTGAATGCTGAATTTTAAAAAAAGGGCCACATTAAAAGTATTCCATTTTCTAAAATAAATATGTCATTATATATTAAATAAAAATATGCTTTACACAGATTAACTATTTGTGGAAACAGAATTCTTATTATTCAGATATAAAATAGAAATTATTCTACTTACAAGGAAGTTCGTATACATTTAACAACAAAAGATGGATTTCTCAATATGTTTCTAGGCTGATACGTGCTTCCTGAACTGTATTTCACATGATGGTCAGCTCAGTGGAGAATTGGTTTATGCCACATTCTTGTTTCACTTCTTCCTCTAGATGTTAATGTTCCAACTGTACATATTTGTAGACTAAAAAATTAGTCACAACCTGAAAGTAGAGAGTTATTTTACTGGGTGGGAATGTTAAGGACTCCAAACTCCAGAGGCAGCACCTCAGTAGCCCTGAGTAAAGTGCTCCCGAGGAGGCAGGAGAGGATGTTAGGCCATATAGGAGTTTGTAACAAAGGAGGCAGGCAGTCTGAAAGTCAGAGATTATTGTTAAGTAAGGAAAACCAGATATCAAGCTAAGGAATTTACATTCTTCTGTGTATGGGAAGATGCAAGCCTCTGGGCTCACTAAGCTCACTCCTTTCATATGCACCTCAGCTATCTGGGGCCAGATTCTGTTTCTTGTTTACATCCTTCATTCCTTGTTCACCATAAGGAGTGGTAGATGTGGTGCATTGCATTCCCCCAAGCTCATGAGCAGTCACTGTGCGGGATGGCGGCATCTGTGGGATCTGGATCGCAGGCATTGTGTTCCCTTTTGGGAGCCCTCATTCACGTTTGGAGTCCTGAAATCACTGATGGCTGTGACATTTCTTGCCCACAGATATGGCAAGAAATATTTCATTTCACAATATGAAGAAATTGAGTCTGAGTGGTTGAGAACATGACCTCAAACTCAAACTGAGTAACAGAGCTAGAAACTGAATTAGCATTTGTCCTTGAGACTGTACTCTATATTGGATATTCACAGTTTGAATTTGTAGCACTGTATTTCTGTTGTATGCATTTTTTTTTTTTTTTTGGGTGCCTCACCAATTCTTTACATACATGCGGAAAAAATAGAAACGTTTTCTATTTCATCTTCTTATTCCTTTCTTTTCTCAATCATAGAGGAAAAAGCAGTTTATGTTCTGAGAATATCAAAACAGAGAACTTATTTTAAACCACAAAATTTTGCTGAGAAACAGGTGAGCAGACAGTGACCTCTTCTCTTCAATTTTTTTACCACTGGGCTACCTGGAAAGCGATGGAGATTCTGGTAGTATGCAATTAAAAGTGGCCTGGTAGCTCCCTTAAAGCAACAAGCTAAACCACAGGTCAGCTAACTTGCAAGAGAGAGCGAAACAGATTGCTAAAAAGTCCTCAGGAAGTCAGCAGGAGCCTCAGAAACTTTTCCTACTGAAGGGCCTTGTATTTAATTGAATCAGATTGTGGAACAATTTTTGCTTTAGGTCATTGTAAAAGACAATAGAGCAATCAGCTAACAGTGAAGCCTAACATCTGTGGGTGATACTGATAGAGGCAGACAGCTGATCAGAGACAGACAGCTAAAGAAAGCCCTGCTAAAACCACTTTCAAACCGGGATGATTTTATACAGCCCAAGGAACAGCCCTCTTAGGAGAATTATCAGACTTGACAGAGAGAGAAAGACTTGACTAAATTAGTCTAGCCAAATCACCAAACAAATAAGCAAATAGCAATGAGTCCTAGCAAGGAGAGAGAATCAGTATCCAGAGTTGCTTCAATTTATGATCTAAAATAGTCTTTAACAACAAAAAATGAGATATACAGAAAACAACAGGGAAACATAGCAGAGAGAAGGCCCAAATGTTGCAGATGTAAAGTTAAGCAAAAAAAAAAAAAAAAAAAAATAAAAAAAAAACAAAGAACTAAAGGAAATCATGCTTTACAAAGTGTAGTAAGTTATGCTGAAAATAACTCATTAAATAAAAATATTGAACTGGGGTCTCCTGCATTCCAGGCAGATTCTTTACCAACTGAGCTATCAGCGAAGCCCAAAAATATCAATATACACAATGCTATAGTTCATCTAGCAATAATGTATATTCTTTTGGTTTATCTGTACTAGTAGATAAAGACTGCATTAAAAACCAGAGGCATTACTTTGCCAACAAAGGTCCATCTAGTCAAAGCTAAGGTTTTTCCAGTAGTCATGTATGGATGTGAGAGTTGGACTATAAAGAAAGTTGAGTGCCAAAGAATTGATGCTTTTGAACTGTGATGTTGGAGAAGACTCTTGAGAGTCCCTTGGACTGCAAGGAAATCCAGCCAGTCCAACCTGAAGGAAATCAGTCCTGAATGTTCATTGGAAAGACTGATACTGAAGCTGAAACTTCAATTCTTGGGGCACCTGATTCAAAGAACTGACTCATTTGAAAAGATCCTAATGCTGGGAAAGATTGAAGGCAGGAGGAGAAGGGGACAACAGAGGATGAGTTGGTTGGATGGCATCACCGACTCAATGGACACGAGTTTGAGTAAACTCCAGGACCAGGTGATGGACAGTGAGGCCTGCAGTCCATGGGGCTGCTAAGAGTCGGATACAATTGAGTGACTGAAATAAACTGGAGGGTTAACATGGAACTTCAGAGAGTCTGAGCAATTAATTGTTAGGGAATAACACAAACTCTTTGCCATCCCATGGACTGTAGCTCACCAGGCTCCTCTGTCCATGGGATTTCCTAGGTAAGAATACTGGAGTGGCTTGCTATTTCCTTCTCTGAATTCAGGGATTGAACCCAAGTCTCCTGATTGGCAGGTGGATTCTTTACCACTGAGTGACCTGGGTCAGATAAGATCAGATCAGTCGCTCAGTCGTGTCCGACTCTTTGCGACCCCATAAACTGCAGCACGCCAGGCCTCCCTATCCAGCACCAGCTCTCGGAGGTCACTCAGACTCACATTCATCGAGTCAGTGATGCCATCCAGTCATCTCATCCTCTGTCGTCCCCTTCTCCTCCTGCCCCCAATCCCTCCCAGCATCAGAGTCTTCTCCAATGAGTCAACTCTTCGCATGAGGTGGCCAAAATACTGGAGTTTCAGCTTTAGCATCATTCCTTTCAAAGAAATCCCAGGGCCGATCTCCTTCAGAATGGACTGGTTGGATCTCCTTGCAGTCCAAGGGACTCTCAAGAGTCTTCTCCAACACCACAGTTCAAAAGCATCAATTCTTCGGTGCTCAGCCTTCTTCACAGTCCAGCTCTCACATCCATACATGACCACAGGAAAGACCATAGCCTTTACTAGGTGAACCTTTGTTGGCAAAGTGATGTCTCTGCTTTTGAATATGCTATCTAGGTTGATCATAATTTTCCTTCAAAGGAGTAAGCGTCTTTTAATTTCATGGCTGCAGTCACCATCTGCAGTGATTTTGGAGCCCAGAAAAACAAAGTCTGACACTGTTTCCACTGTTTACCCATCTATTTCCCATGTAGTGATGGGACCAGATGCCATGATCTTTGTTTTCTGAATGTTGAGCTTTAAGCCAACCTTTTCACTCTCCACTTTCACTTTCATCAAGAGGCTTTTTAGCCCCTCTTCACTTTCTGCCATAAGGGTGGTATCATCTGCATATCTGAGGTTATTGATATTTCTCCCAGCAATCTTGATTCCAGCTTGTGCTTCTTCCAGTCCAGCGTTTCTCATGATGTACTCTGCATAGAAGTTAAATAAACAGGGGGACAATATGCAGCCTTGACTGCATATGTACTCCTTTTCCTATTTGGAACCAGTCTGTTGTTCCATGACCAGTTCTAACTGTTGCTTCCTGACCTGCATACAGATTTCTCAAGAGGCAGATCAGGTGGTCTGGTATTCCCATCTCTTTCAGAATTTTCCACAGTTTATTGTGATCCACCCAAAGGCTTTGGCACAGTCAATAAAGCAGAAATAGATGTTTTTCTGGAACTCTCTTGCTTTTTCGATGATCCAGTGGATGTTGGCAATTTGATCTCTGGTTCCTCTGCCTTTTCTAAATCCAGCTTGAACATCAGGAAGTTCACGGTTCACATATTGCTGAAGCCTGGCTTGGAGAATTTTGAGCATTACTTTACTAGCATGTGAGATGAGTGCAATTGTGCGGTATGACCTGAGTAGACAGTAGCAAATGCTCTTTTTCCTTACCAAGCAAGATCTAGTTCTTAAATATTTACCAGGACATCACTAGAGTTAAAAATTTGGGGAATCATGTCAGTTTATTTTAATTTTCTAAAATTTTTAATAGTTTTCTATAAAAATGAAATCTAAAATCCATGAACACACTACATATTCTGACCTTAGTTCACCTCTCAAAAATTGCTTACATTCTGTTATTGGCCGTTGTTGTTCAGTTGCTGAGGCTTGTCAAACTCTTTGCAACCCATGGATTGCAGCATGCCAGGCTTCCCTATCTGTCACCATCTCCCGGAGCTTGCTCAAACTCATGTACATTGAGTCAGTGATGCCATTAAACCATTTCATCCTCCGTCATTACCTTCTCCTCCTGCCTTCAATTGTTCTCATCAACAGGGTCTTTTCTGATGAGTCGGCTCTTTGCATCAGGTGACCAAAATATTGGAGCTTCAGCTTCAGCATCAGTCCTTCCAATGAATAAGTCAGGATTGATTTCCTTTAGGATAGTCTGGTTTGATCTCCTGGCAGTACAAGGAACTCTCAAGAGTCTTCTCCAATACTACAATTCAAAAGCATCAATTCTTTGATACTTGGCCTTTATGATCCAACTCTCACATCCATACATGACTACTGGAAAAACCATAGCTTTGACTGTATGGATCTTTGTTAGCAAAGTAATATCTCTGCTTTTTAATATGCTTTCTAGGTTGGTCATAGCTTTTCTTGAAAGGAGTAAGTGTCTTTAATGGCTCCAGTCACCATCTGCAGTGATTTTGGAGCCCAAGAAAGTAAAAAGTGTGTCACTGTTTCCATTGTTTCCCCATCTATTTGCCATGAAGTGAGGACAGGATGCCATGATCTTAGTTTTTTTTTTTTTTTTTTTCAAATTTTTTTTTAATTTTATTTAACTTTACAATATTGTATTGGTTTTGCCATATATCAAAATGAATCTGCCACAGGTATATATGTGTTCCCCATCCTGAACCCTCCTCCCTCCTCCCTCCCCATACCATCCCTCTGGGTCGTCCCAGTGCACCAGCCCCAAGCATCCAGTATCGTGTATCAAACCTGGACTGGTGATTCATTTAATATATGATATTATACATATTTCAATGCCATTCTCCCAAATCATCCCACCATCTCCCTCTCCCACAGAGTCCAAAAGACTGTTCTATATACATCAGTGTCTCTTTTGCTGTCTCGTTTACAGGGTTATTGTTCCCATCTTTATACAAGCAACTCCTACAGCTCAATTCCAGAAAATTAAATGACCCAATCAAAAAATGGGCCAAAGAACTAAATTGACATTTCTCCAAAGAAGACATACAGATGGCTAACAAACACACGAAAAGATGCTCAACATCACTCATTATCAGAGAAATGCAAATCAAAACCACTGTGAGGTACCATTTCACGCCAGTCAGAATGGCTGTGATACAAAAGTCTACAAGCAATAAATGCTGGAGAGGGTGTGGAGAAAAGGGAACCCTCTTACACTGTTGGTGGGAATGCAAACTAGTACAGCCACTGTGGAGAACAATGTGGACATTCCTTAAAAAACTGGAAATAGAACTGCCTTATGATCCAGCAATCCCACTGCTGGGCATACACACTGCTGCTGCTGCTGCTGCTAAGTCGCTTCAGTCGTGTCTAACTCTGTGCAACCCCAGAGACGGCAGCCCACCAGGCTCCCCCATCCCTGGGATTCTCCAGGCAAAAACACTGGAGTGGGTTGCCATTGCCTTCTCCAATGCAGGAAAGTGAAAAGTCACAGTGAAGTCACTCAGTCGTGTCCGACTCTTAGCGACCTCATGGACTGCAGCCTACCAGGCTCCTCCATCCATGGGGTTTTCCAGGCAAGAGTACTGGAGTGGGGTGCCAATGCCTTCTCCATACACACTGAGGAAACCAGAATTGAAAGAGACACGTGTACCCCAATGTTCATCACAGCACTGTTTATAATAGCCAGGACATGGAAGCAACCTAGATGTCCATCAGCAGATGAATGGATAAGAAAGCAGTGGTACATATACACAATGGAGTATTACTCAGCCATTAAAAAGAATACATTTGAATCAGTTCTAATGAGCTGGATGAAACTGGAGCCTATTATACAGAGTGAAGTAAGCCAGAAAGAAAAACACCAATACAGTATACCAACGCATATATATGTAATGATCTTAGTTTTTTGAATGTTGAGTTTTAAGCCAGCTTTTTCAATTTCCTCTTTCACCTTCATCAGGAGGCTCTTTAGTTCCTCTTTTAGTTCCTCTTTGCTTTCTGCCATAACGGTGGTGTCAACTGCATATCTGAGGTTATTGATATTTCTCAAGCAATCTTGATTCTTGCTTGTGCTTTATCCACCCTGGCATTTTGCGTGACATACACTCATATAAGTTAAATAAGCAGAGTGACAATATACAGCCTTGATGTACTCCTTTCCTGATTTGGAACCAATCCATTGTTCCATGTCCGGTTCTAACTGTTGCTCCTTGACATGCATATAGGTTTATCAAGAGGCAGGTAAGGTGGCCTGGTGTTCCCATCTCTTACGAATTTTCCATAGTTTGTTGTGATCCACACTGTCAAATGCTTTAGCATAGCAGAACTAGAAGTCTTTCTGGAATTCTCTTGCATTTTCTATGATGCAATGGATGTTGGCAGTTTGATCTCTGGTTCCTTTGCCTTTTCTAAATCCAGCTTGAACATCTAGAAGTTGGTTGACGTACTGTTGAAGCTCAGCTTGGAGAATTCAGCATTACTTTGCTAGTATGTGAAATGAGTGCAATTGTGTGGTAGTTTGAACATTCTCTGGCACTGCCTTTCTTTAGGATTGGAATGAAAACTGACCTTTTCAGTCCTGTGGCCACTGCACTGAGTATTGAGTGCAGCACTTTCACAGCATCAACTTTTAATGAAATAGCTCAACTTGACTTCCATCACCTCCACTAGCTTTGCTTGCAGTGATGCTTCCTAAAGCCTACTTGACTTCACATTCCAGGATGTCTGGCTGTAAGTGAGTGATCACACCATGGTGGTTATCTGGATCATTAAGACATTTTTTGCATAGTTCTTCTGTGTATTCTTGCCACCTCTTCCTAATATCTTCTGCTTCTGTTAGGTCCATACCATTTCTGTCCTTTATTGAGCCCATCTTTGCATGAAATGTTCCCTTGGTATCTCTAATTTTCTTGAAGAGATCTCTAGTCTTTCTCATTTTATTGTTTTCCTACATTTCTTTGCATTGATCACTTAGGAAGTCTTTCTTATCTCTACTTGCTAGTCTTTGGAACTCTACATTCATATGGGTATATTTTTCCTTTTCTTCTTTGCTTTTAGCTTCTCTTCTTCTCTCTGCTATTTATAAGGCCTCTTAAGACAACAATTTTGCCTTTTTTCATTTCTTTTTCTTGGGGATGGTTTTGATCACCACCTCCTGTACAATGTCATGAACCTCTACTCATAGTTCTTCAGGCACTCTATCTATCAGATCTAATCCATTGAATCTATATATCACTTCCACTGTATAATTGTAAGTGATTTGATTTAGGTCATACCTGAATGGTCTAGTCATTTTCCCTACTTTTTCAATTTAAGTCTGAATTTGGCAATAAGAAGTTCATGATCTTAGCCACAGTCAACTCCCAGTCTTGTTTTTGCTGCCTATATAGAGCTTTTCCATCTTTGGCTGCAGAGAATATAATTAATCTGATTTCAGTATTGACCATCTGGTGATGTCCATGTGTAGAGTCATCTCTTGTGTTTTTGGAAGAGGGTATTTGCTATGACCAGTGCGTTCTCTTGGCTAAATTCTATTAGGCTCTGCTCTGCCCTGCTTCATTTTGTAGTCCAAGGTGAAACTTGCCTGTTACTCCAGGGATCTCTTGACTTCTGACTTTTGCATCCCAGTCCCCTATGATGAAAAGGACATCTTTTCTGGGTGTTGGCTCTAGACAGTCATAGTAAATCTTCATAGAACCGTTCAACTTCAGCTCCTTCAGTGTTAATTGTTGGGACATTGACTTGGATTACTGCGATACTGAATGGCTTGCCTTAGAAATGAACAGAGATCATTCTGTGGTTTTTGAGATTGCACTGAAGTACTGCATTTTGGACTCCTCTATTGACTACAAGGGCTACTCCATTTCTTCTAATTGATTCTTGCCCACAGTAGTATATATAATGGTCATCTGAATGAAATTCGCCCATTCTGATCCATTTCAGTTCAGTAACTCCTAAAATGTCAATGTTCACTCTTGTCATCTCCTGTTTGACCACTTCCAGTTCACCTTGATTCATGGACCTAATATTCCAGGCTCCTATGCACTACTGTTCTTTACAGCATTGGACTTTACTTTCACCACCAGACACATCCACAGCTGGGCATTGTTTCCACTTTGGCTTGGCCTCTGAATTCCTTATGGCGCTATATATCTGCTCTGCTCCAGTAGTATATTTGGCACCTACCAACCTGGGGAGTTCATCTTTCAGTGATTACTCTTTTCTTCCTTCAACATGTCCATCTTGGTCCAAAAAAGAGTTTTTCTTTGCTTGTTGAACATTTCCCCCACACATCTGTGAATTTCATCCTTTTGCATATTTTCTCAAAGCTTTATTTTTCAGAAAAACTTTTATTAACTTGTTCCTCCATAACTGTTGGAATAATTATCTGCATCTTTGCTTTATTTTTCTTCCTAGAATTAAATTATATATCTATATCTATGCATCCTTGTCCACTTAGTTCTTATCTGTCTCTGGAAATAAAATGTATGCTTGTGGACTATGTTGGTGTTTTCCAGTGTCTCAAGCTGCTAAAGCACTACATGATATATAGTGATATTCCATAATTTGATGCATATGGGAATATTTGAATGAATGAATGAATTTAAATGGAATTTATAATACATAGATTTGGTCTTTAATGGTATATAGGAGATGAAAGAATCCAAAGAGCTAAGAGGTTCCCAGGTTCAGATGATCAGGAAGACATTCACTAGACAAAATAATAAACACAAGATAAAGCAGTAATGTGAAGACAAGCATTACAAATTCCACTTTGATCACTCTGAGTGTGACTGTGGAAACTATGAATCAAGAAGTCCAACAGGCCATTTAGATATACAAGTCTGGACTGGGGCGGGGCGGGGGGGAGGCGGGGAAACAGACTCTAGTTAAAAATTTGCTATCTATTGCTTATAGGTAGCAGTTCATGGAAGTAAATTTGGTCAATTAGGAAGATGGTGATAAAGGAGAAGACAAAAAGGTACCAAATGGAAGTCTGGAAAATTACAAAATTTAAATGTTAACTAGAGATAAAAATGTGTAGGAAGAAATAAAAGAAAAAAAGGAGCAGAACTTAAAAAAAATAAAAACAGGAGTTGGTCTTTATTTATTGTCCCATAGAAAATGCCAAGCATTGTGCTAAAATGCTTGGTAATCATACAGGAATAAGATATGATTCCTATTAGATTTCAGGAAGATGAGCACATGGCAGAAAATACCCATAATGAACCTGAAAGGCTCAACCACTGAGTGATGATTTAAAGCACAGGAGAAGGCTGTGCATGACTCTTCTCACTCAACTGTCTCTCTCCCACAACCTCTCATGGTGTTTCTCAGTTTCACCAACCTCTGAGTCCTGAGTGCTGAGAAGGACCAGCCAACGTGCTAAAATAAGAGAACTAGGGTCCCTAAAGAACTGCTGTGGAATCTTCACCTGAAAGGCTGGATACTAGAAAACAACAACGTCAAAACTATGTAGGCTTTGAGGAAAAACCAGAGATGGCAATAGAGAGCAAGGTGACTCCACAGGGCACCAATGTTCAATCGTGGCCCTCTAGGCTGATTAGGCACCCTGAGGGCCACTGCAGCAGGGTGTGAGGGGCCTCAGGAAACTTCAAAGAAGTGTATCAGAGCCATGGCAACGAACAGGTTCTATGAAATATGGTTAACAGGGCAGTACTCGTGCTGGGAACTATGTTGGGGCCCTGCCATTTGGCAAGTGGGTTCTGAGTTCTACTAATCTGTGTGGCTCGGGACAAGCTCCAGTATTGAAATAATTTCCCAGATCCATATATTTCATGGGAGTTAAAGTGGGATATTTAGGTTAGTATATGGAAATACTTTTAAAAAATAAATTTTTATCATATCTGTAAGAAGTATGGAGTCATATCTTTTTGCTTGCAGACACCTTAATCGGTCTTATTTGTGTTATGTTGTTGGCAATATAATGTCATGACTTACTCTATTTTATTCATATGTGTTATTCTTACATATTATGCCTTATTCATTTTTATAACTTTTAGTACCTGAAAATAGTAGGTGCTTACTGTACAATCTCTAAATTATTTAAAAACTTTTGCTCTGTTCATACTTAGGGAAAATAGCCAAAAGTGTCCAGAAAAAGAAAAAGTATTCCACTTAGTGATTAACTGAGCACACACTGAGAAACATTCCACTAGGATGCTGGGGAGACAGCTGATATAAATTCAAACCTGAAATTGTATTATTCAAATGAAAATCAGAGCAGAATGAAATGAAAAATAATTCAGAATAACTGAATTGCTGACTTTAATCACTAAGCTAAATTTTTACTTTTTAATGTCTACATGTATGCAATCACTGGGGAGTATTCTGGTTATTATTAAAGTCTGTCAGCTAGAGATCAAAATACAAATTGTAACACATACGAATATTATGGGAATTTGTGTCACTCCCTGGAGAACTTAGGTTTATAAAAAGCAATGAATGAATTACATGGAGATATAAATATGCTCCTGCATTTTCATCTGTGACAGATATATTCTTACTGCAAGGCACTCTTAAAACTACACCACCTTGGGCTATGAGCTCATCAGAGCTCTCAAGCTCAGCAGGGTCAAATCTGGCTAATGTTTAGGAGGATGACCTCCAAGGAAAATCCAGGTGCGGGAGGATATAATGTTAGTAATTCAATGGATGACATGGTTCCCTTTAAGTCACTAATAAGCAATTTCCCCTCAAGGCCGTTACTAGATACCATGCTACCGGATATTTTTTCTTAAAGATTTAATATATATGTGGACATTTATGATCGCATGCCTTTTTCCTATCTTCTTTATTATCATGATAATCATTCAGTGCTAAACACTTTTTCAATTTTTCATTGAGGTAACATACGCATAACATACAATTTACTATGATAACCCTTTAAAAGTATTACAGTGATATTAAGTACATTTATATTGCTATGCAACCATATCACCATCCATCTTCAAAACTCTTTTCATCTTGTAAAACTGAAACTGTATTCCCATTAAGCAATAACTTCCCATTCTCCCTCCTTCCAGCCCCTGGCAACCACATTCTTCTTTCTGTCTCTATGATTTTGATTACTCTAGGTAGCTCAGATAAAGTGTCTTAGATTCTCAGGATCATACAGTATTTATCATTTTATGATTAGCTTATTTCACATAGCATAATGTCCTCAGGTTTCATCCATGTTGTAACATATGACAGAATTTTGGTCTATTTTCTTGATCTTCTCAAAAAAACCTGACTGAGTGGGATTGAGTGAAGAAGGCTGATTACTTATCATAGTAAATTTTATTGCCAGCCTCACTGGACCATGTGGCGTCAAGAGTTTTGGTCAAACGCTATCCTGAGTGTATCTCTGAGGGTGTTACTCGATGAGAAGAACATTTGAATCAGTAGACTGAGTCAACCAGATGACCCTTCCCAATGTGGGTGGGCTCCATCAATCCTTTGAAGGCCTGACTAGAATAAAAAGGGCTGAGTAAGGGACAATTTGCTCTCTCTGCTTGACTATCTCTCTCAGAGTTGGAATGCAATTTATATCATCAGGTCTCCTGGTTCTCAGGCCTTTCTTTTCGGACTGCAACTTACCATTGACTCTCCAGGGTCTTTGGGCCTCCAGCCAGATGACTGTAGAGCTTGGGACTTCTCAGTCTCCATAATTGTGTGAGCCAATTCATACATTATATGAAATATTGGTTATATTATTGGTTATGTTTTTATGGGGAACTCTGACTAATATACATAGCATACTACTTTTGCAAGCCCAATTCTATGAGTTCTTGTATTGTTTCTTATACTATCTGTCTCATAGTTTTGAGATTTCTACTTTATTTACTGTGGGCCATTACTTTCAACAAGTTTCCAAAAATCATCTTAGCAGCATGTTAGCACTGTCTCCTATAGTCGTTACCAGAGGGCTAAATACTGTATCTTAGGAGGAAATACCTTAAGATAAATATTCCTTTATTAAACCACATGTTCTGCTCCATCAATCCTGCAACCTTTAAATCCAGTACCATGCATACGTCCTGAATTTTGCCTATGTACATTGGCTAGGTCCTACAATTTTGGGAAGCATATCCCCTTTTACTCAGGGGGTTCACATTTCTTTGATCTGTGTATGCTATGATTTGACCTACTTATTGATTTGGTAACAGAAAGGTAAGGTGAGTACAGGTCTTGAGGAGGATATATGGTTTATATTTTCTTTAAGCAAGAGGCATACGAATCTCTAACAAGGAGGACTAGGTCATGTTTGCCAAGTTTTGAGGGATATGGAATATAATATATACAGTTTTTGTTTTTTGCCTCCTTTGACTTGGATGTTTCCTGGGTATTCTCAGGATCTCAACTCTTCCCAAATAAAGCCTTAACTCTGGGAAAGCAGACTTAAGAAGTCATGAATTCAAATCTCTCTGAACGTATCTTTATCATTTTTATTATTAATTCCTAAGCCTGGATCTCAATTTTTCTGCCCTTTAAGTTCATGCAAAAAACAAAGGACTTCTTTACCTGCTGCTAAGGAAGCCTTCTCACATTTACACTTCACCTTCGTTTGGAAATCAGGAACCTTCAGCTTTTTGTTCACTGTATTTTTTCAATATGGCAATGGTATTAAGCAAAACCCATCTGATTCTACTTTTCTTATAATTAACACTCTCCCCTAAACCCTCACTTTCCTGAAATATTGCACTTGCTAGTGAATTCTTTTATAGTAGTAGTCCATCCTAAAGACTACTAGCAAAACTTTAACTTTGGTACAATCTACAGAGGATATTAGTGTTCTATCTACTACCAGTGAAGAGGTGTTCATTACTGACTTATCAATGAGTGGCCCAAATCCAGTTTAATTTTTGAGTCTTCTTTCATGGACCAATCTAAACATTAATTATGTCGGGTCAGGTTTCCTGGGAAATTGTGAAACAAACATATGCATGCAAGGTCTTAATGGGAGAATCACTAGGATCCACAATTCAGGAATGAAGGAAGGAACTAGTATATGGTCACAAAAAACTGGCCTCAGTCAATCTTACAGATGTCCCTTCAGGGTTGTACCCCTACAGGCAAATAAGGCCTTTAATTCCTTACATCAACTACTTCAGGGGTCAGCAAACTTTTTCTTTAAAAGCCAGGTAGTAAATATTTTTGGCTTTGTGGGTAACATTCCTTCTATATCGCATATTTCGCTTCTCCTCCCCCTTCTCCCTATCGTCTTCTTCCTCTTGCTCCTTTGTTAATACCATTTAAAAATACAAAGAAAACATTTTTATCCTCTGAACCCTATAAACATGGACTACAGGCCAGCTCTAGTCTGCAGACCATATTTTGTTGACCTCAAAGCATCAACAAGTGTGTGGTTCCTTCATGAAGGGGATGCCAGCTTAGGTTAGGTGGTTCTCCAGGACCTGAAGAAATTTTGAGAGAAAGATTCATCTCCATGTGTCAATGTGCATCACTTGCAGAAACGAAGGATAATGAGTGATTCAATCCTGAGTGGGGAATCTGGGTGGCCCACTGCTAAATATAGCATTATTGTAGTATACAGTTATGTTAGTTATATTTTAGCAGGAGACTCAGACAGTAAGCTATAAACATAATAAATAAGTAAATCAGTAAATATATTATAAATTATGGGTGTTCTGGAAAAAGAAGTAAGATCGGGAGAATCAGTGATGGGACATACATTTCACTTAAAGTAGTTGGGTATCTACTTAAACATCACTGGTATGTTTCAGCATGTCATTTTATGGAGACAGAATAAAACCACTTTGCATCCTTAGATTGATGTGTTTTGACAAATATATGCAGTTGAATAAATATCATCACAAGTAAGACATAGAACCCATCCATTACTCACCCCTAAATATCCTTATGTCTCTTTGTAATCACTTTTTTTTTTCTGTCCTAAACTCTTTGCAAACACTGTTGTTGTTCTGTTTGCAATCCCTACAGTTGTGTCTTTTCCAGAATATCATATAAATGGAGTCATATAGTATTTTTGTCTTCTCTTCCTTCACGTAACATATGGTTTTGAGATTCATCCATGCTGTTGCATGTATTAAAGATTCATTCTTATTTAATAGCTGAATAATATCTTAATAAATTGATATACCACAGTTTGTTTATCCATTTGCTAGTTGACAGATATTTGGAGTTGTAGCCAGTTTTTGCTCTCTCCTTTTTATAAAACTGATATGAATACTGGCACGCAGGTCTTGATGTGAACATATGTCTATTTCTTTGGGGCAAATAGGGGTGGGATGGAAGGAGTATAAGATAAATGTTTACATTTATAAGAAACTGCCAAAACATTTTCCAAAGTAACCATCTAATTTTGTATGCCCAGAAATGACATACAAGATTGCTAGTTGTTTTAAATTCTGAGCATAATTAGGAATTATCAATTTTATTTTAGCCATTTGAGTATTTGCATGGTGATATCTCAGTTTTGGATTTAATTTGCATTTTATGATGACTAAAGAGGTTGAGCATATTCTTACATGTGTGTTAGTCGCTCAGTCATGTTTGACTCTTTGGGATCCCATGGACTATAGCCCACCAGGCTCCTCTGTCTGTGGGATTTACCAGGAAAGAATGCTGGAGTGGGTTGCCATTTTCTTCTCCTGGGATCTTCCAGACCCAGGGATCAAAACCGGTCTCCTGCATTATGGGCATATTCTTCACCCTCTGAGCCACTGCTGCTGCTACTGCTGCTGCTGCTGCTAAGTCACTTCAGTCGTGTCCGACTCTGTGCGACCCCATAGATGTCAGCCCACCAGGCTCCCCTGTCCCTGGGATTCTCCAGGCAAGAACACTGGAGTGGGTTGCCATTTCCTTCTCCAATGCATGAAAGTGAAAAGTGAAAGTGAAAAGTGAAAGTGAAGTCGCTCAGTTGTGTCCGACTCTTAGCGACCCCATGGACTGCAGCCCACCAGGCTCCTCCATCCATGGGGTTTTCCAGGCAAGAGTACTGGAGTAGGGTGCCACTGTCTTCTCCGTCTGAGCCACTAGTAAAGCCCATATTCTTACATGTGTTTTAACTATTTGCATACTTTACTTGGCAGAATATTCAAATATTTTTCCCATTTAATAATTGTCTTTCTGTGTTTTATATTGGGTTGTAAAAGTTTTATATATATATATATTTAAGGTGCAAATCTGAAAAAAAAAAAGATGTACCTATTATTGACAAGCTATCTTTGCCTCAATCAAAATGAAAATATTGCATATTGATGCTTTCTTACATACATTCCTCAATTGCTTACTAAAATCCAGACATTCACTTTGTCATGTTTGAAGAGGGAACTCTAGAGATTGTCTTTGTCCTCAAGGTTTTCAAGATGGCAAAGAAAAAAATATATATATATACATGTATATGTATATATACACACCTAGCCACAGAATGCCATGGTGGGTACTATGAGCATGTAATCTTTGCATTGAATTCAGGAGGGCTTTCCAGAGAAAAAATGTGAACACTAAATCTTAGAGATGGAGTAGAATTTTTCCTGATAAATTATTAGACTGAATTCTATTGGGTGAAGGGAGTTTATGTGAATTTTTTTTTCCTCTTCTGATGCCCTGGAAAGCTTTTTAACAATTCATGTCACTCCCAAAGTACATATTAAAGATAAAGTCATATGTTTTTCTCAATAATTTCCTAAAAAATATAATGTTATTTTCCCTTGAAATATATGAACTACTTGCCAAGCACTTATCTTCATTTTAGAAATGAGAAACAGAAGAATAATACCTACTCACCTTGGTGTCTAATAAATATTTAAACCAGGTTCTAGCTGGCTAATTATTTTATCACAAAGTATTTCAGAAGCTCAAAAATGTGAACCCTTTCTCCAGTGTGGGTAACCATATTTTGAGCAGTAATTTATACTTTGGTAAGTTCTAAATGTCTTTGGATGACAATGATGATGATTTAGTGCAAGGGATCTATGATTTATCACAGGTGATACCCACAGCAAACTACTAGAGAAGCACAGAGTAAGATGGAAAGGACCTCTGGATCTCTCACTTATTACACTGAATCTTAAATAATGTTTCTCTTTTCCCTCCTAGTCTATCACTGCCACCTGATAAATTATTTAAAATGGAAGGGATTTGATATAATATTGAAAATCTAGTTCATTATGGGTATTAAATTAAACAAAGTAAAAGTTAGTTTTAACCATAAAGGTTTTTTGCAAAGTAGCCATTACCTTGATTATAGGATTAAAGTCCTGCAGTCTCTATAAAAAAGAACTTTTTTTCTTAAAAAGCTTAGTTAAATATGAGATTTAGAAAAACACATTTGTTGTTATCACTGTGTCTAAAACTTAACACACGTTCATTAAAAGTATCTTTAAGATTTAACAAACATTTGAAAAGCTAGCATTTATTTGTATGAAAGTTGCAGGTTATAAAAATTATCCTATTTCCATATGTTTATTAATTATTTCTACTTAAATAAACAACTGATATTCCAATTAAGAAGTCTGGGTCTGAAATGATAATTACTTAAAATGGTAAAAAGGAGTAAGTAACTGTTTAATAAAGGTAAGACATTATTATGAAGACAAATGAGAAAGGAATATCTTTGGAATAACAGTTTGGATATCACTGACACAAGACATTGCATCACCTTAGCTGTGGCTGAAATATCTATAATATTGGGTAGTCTGTAGCTCCTAATGTTTTGAATCACATTTGAAAAATATATGTGCAAGAATATTTATTTGTCTTACTTAAACAAGCAGTGAAATATCTAGATCTACTTTCCAAAAGAAAATTGAAATTCCCATGAAAGTTTTAAGATTTAGTAAACAATATGGTGCACTTATTTTTCAGCTTTTTAATTTCAAAGTCCAGGCATATTCTCAACAAGACTCTAGAACTGACAAGATAAGAAAACCCTAGAGGACTTTGAAGTTGGTATCTGTCCAATAGCTAAATTACATCAAAATTTGTACTAGAGTTTATTTTCTTCTCTCAAAAAGTTTCCATAGACAGTCCTTTGCACAATATATGTTGGTAATAAATGGTACAGGCTTCCCAGGTGACCCAGTGATAAAGAGTTCATCTGCAGTGCAGGAGTCGCAGGAGATGTGAATTCTATCTCTGGGTCGAGAAGATCCCCTGGAAGAGGAAATGGCAACCCACTGCAGTATTCTTGCCTGGGAAATCCCATGGACCAAGGAGGTTGGCAGGCTACTGTCCATGGGGTTTCAAAGAGTTGGACACGACTTAGGGACAGAGAACATACATATCTGAAGCAAATGAAAAGAATGTATCTATACTGTTGATTCTATTTTGCAGTATTTACTCTGCAAAAATAAATTAACACTTTGACATTTAGATATAAATGACAAAAGAGCTTGGTGGGCTATAGTCCTTGAGTTCACAAAAAGTCAGACACATTGAAGTGACTGAGGACGTATGTATAAAGGGTACACAGACTAAAATAGCTCCAGAATAAAAGAGGAAAAATTAATTTTGAGTACCTAATATACCCCTCGGAGAAGGCAATGGCACCCCACTCCAGTACTTTTGCCTGGAAAATCCCATGGATGGAGGAGCCTGGTAGGCTGCAGTCCATGGGGTCGCTAAGAGTCGGACACGACTGAGTGGCTTCACTTTCACTTTTTACTTTCATGCATTGGAGAAGGAAATGGCAACCCACTCCAGTGTTCTTGCCTGGAGAATCCCAGGGACGGGGAAGCCTGGTGGGCTGCCGTCTGTGGGGTCGCACAGAGTCCAACACGACTGAAGTGACTTAGCAATATACTCCCACAACTGTACATATAAGCATCAAAATAACTCTAGGGATGGGCATAACTTTATATTATAGGCATAAAAAGTATATGGAGATTAACGTACTTATCTAGTTTCACACAACTGATATACAGCAGAGTCAAGATTCATACCTAACTAATGTGCTTCTCAAGGTATATAGGAGGAAGTATTTAAGAAAATTAACATTATAAATGGTCAAAAAAATATTTTAAAGGGAAGTAAGTTCTCTATCAGTTCAGTTCAGTTCAGTTTAGTCACTCAATCGTGTCCGACTCTTTGAGACCCCATGAATCACAGCATGGCAGGCCTCCCTGTCCATCACCAACTCCAGGAGTTCACTCAAACTTACATCCATTGAGTCAGTGATGCCATCCAGCCATCTCATCCTCTGTCGACCCTTCTCTTCCTGCCCCCAATCCCTCCCAGCATCAGAGTCTTTTCCAATGAGTCAACTCTTCAATGAGGTGGGCAAAGTACTGGAGTTTCAGCTTTAGCATCATTCCTTCCAAAGAAATCCCAGGGCTGATCTCCTTCAGAATGGACTGGTTGGATCTCCTTGCAGTCCAAGGGACTCTCATGAGTCTTCTCCAACACCACAGTTCAAAAGCATCAATTCTTTGGCACTCAGCCTTCTTCACAGTCCAACTCTCACATCCATACATGACCACTGGAAAAACCATAGCCTTGACTAGACAGACCTTTGTTGGCAAAGTAATGTCTCTGCTTTTGAATATGCTATCTAGGTTGGTCATAACTTTCCTTCCAAGGAGTAAGCGTCTTTTAATTTCATGGCTGCAGTCACCATCTGCAGTGATTTTGGAGCCCAAAAAATGAAGTCTGACAGTTTCCATTGTTTCCCCATCTATTTCCCATGAAGTGATGGGACCAGATGCCATGATCGTTTTCTGAATGTTGAGCTTTAAGCCAACTTTTTCACTCTCCACTTTCACTTTCATCAAGAGGCTTTTTAGTTCCTCTTCACTTTCTGCCATAAGGATGGTGTTATCTGCATATCTGAGGTTATTGATATTTCTCCCCACAATCTTGATCATTTCTATAGGATGTTACTAGAGAAGTTTCTCTGATCGTGTAGCACACCACACTACAGTTGTATAAAATAAAACTTTTGGGGGAAACTGAGTGAAAGATATATGATACTTGTCTAAAATACCTTTGCAACCTCTTGTGAATTTATATTTTAATAAACACTAAAAAATACATAGATAATGGCAAAACTTGTTTGAGTGTAAGTTTAAAAAATTCCTTGACAATAACAATAAAATTCAGAGTATAGGAGTCAAAATACTGGGAACCAATGTAGTCCATTTTATTGGAGATTCCTCATCCCTTTGATAAATATATTTCTGATAAATAATATAGATAGCAAGAATTTAATTGAACCATCATGATAGGAACTCTATATCAAGATACTAGACAGTCTATGCCTAACAACACATTTATTACATGGCAAATATTTTTGATAAAGTTTGTAGACTTAGTTCTCATTCTTGAAAAGTAAACATCAATTTTATTTTATAATCTTTTCAACAGAAATAACTGGTAAAGTGACACATAAAATTTATGGTTTTCAATACATTTTCCCTTTGGTGTACCAATATCAAAAAGAATACATTGGACAATTTCTCGGCTCTTATTGAATTGCTGTTACATCTAACGATTCACATGAATCATTGGAGTGCCTAAGTTTGGGCAGTGAAGATTTCATACATCTTACTTTTAATAATACAAGGCAAAGAATAGTCAGAAAAAAGAAAGAGAGAAAGAAATAGTAAAATAGTATTCTGGAATAAGGCTAATGGCTCTGCAATATACTTTGAAACACTTTGAAAATATTTTTATCTTCTCAAGTAAGATTAACGAGGTGGTTGTAGTGGTTTCAAACATGAAAAGAGGAAATAGAAAACATGAGTTAATATGACTATTTTATCTATAATAATGTAAAATATCTATAATATGATTATAGTATTTTGTATTAATTTGATATGAAACATTATATAGTTTTCATCAAAAAGTTTGAAAATGTTAACATTTATGAAATATGAAGACTTTCTTATAGAAGAATCAGCTGACTTGTAGAATTTGCCAGGAAGGTTTTAACATTCTATCATATAAAATTAATTCTTTTGGTCCTTCTCCGATTTTATCTATAAAGCTACGAAAATAATTAATAAAGAGGTTCATGACCCAGATAATCACGATGGTGTGATCACTCACCTAGAGCCAGACATCCTGGAATGTGAAGTCAAGTGGGCCTTAGAAAACATCACTACGAACAAAGCTAGTGGACGTGATGGAATTTCAGTGGAGCTATTCCAAATCCTGAAAGAGGATGCTGTGAAAGTGCTGCACTCAATATGCCAGCAAATCTGGAAAACTCAGCAGTGGCCACAGGACTGGAAAAGCTCAGTTTTCATTCCAATCCCAAAGAAAGTCAATGCCAAAGAATGCTCAAACTACTGCACAATTGCACTCATCTCACATGCTAGCAAAGTAATGCTCAAAATTCTCCAAGCCAGGCTTCAACAACATGTGAACCATGAACTTCCTCATGTTCAAGCTGGTTTTAGAAAAGGCAGAGGAACCAGAGATCAAATTGCCAACATTCACTGGATCATGGAAAAAGCAAGAAAGTTCCAGAAAAACATCTATTTCTGCTTTATTGACTATGCCAAAGCCTTTGACTGTATGGATCACAATAGACTGTGGAAAATTTTGAAAGAGATGGGAATACCAGACCACCTGATCTGCCTCTTGAGAAATCTGTATGCAGGTCAGGAAGCAACAGTTAGAACTGGTCATGGAACAAAAGACTGGTTCCAAATAGGAAAAGGAGTACGTCAAGGCCGTATATTGTCACCCTGTTTATTTAACTTATATGCAGAGTACATCATGAGAAACGCTGGACTGGAAGAAACACAAGTTGGAATAAAGATTGCCGGGAGAAATATCAATAACCTCAGATATGCAGATGACACCACCCTTATGGCAGAAAGTGAAGAGGAACTAAAAAGCCTCTTGATGAAGGTGAAAGTGGAGAGTGAAAAGGTTGGCTTAAAGCTCAACATTCAGAAAACAAAGATCATGGCATCCGGGCCCATCACTTCATGGGATATAGATGGGGAAACAGTGGAAACAGTGTCAGACTTCATTTACTGGGGGCTCCAAAATCACTGCAGATGGTGACTGCAGCCATGAAATTAAAAGACGCTTACTCCTTGGAAGGAAAGTTATGACCAACCTAGATAGCATATTCAAAAGCAGAGACATCACTTTGCCAACAAAGGTCCGTCTAGTCAAGGCTATGGTATTTCCTGTGGTCATATATGGATGTGAGAGTTGGACTGTGAAGAAGGCTGAGCGCCGAAGAATTGATGCTTTTGAACTGTGATGTTGGAGAAGACTCTTGAGAGTCCCTTGGACTGCAAGGAGATCCAACCAGTCCATTCTGAAGGAGATCAGCCCTGGGATTTCTTTGGAAGGAATGATGCTAAAGCTGAAACTCCAGTACTTTGGCCACCTCATGCGAAGAGTTGACTTATTGGAGAAGACTCTGATGCTGGGAGGGATTGGGGGCAAGAGGAGAAGGGTTGACAGAGGATGAGATGGCTGGATGGCATCACTGACTCGATGGACGTGAGTCTGAGTGAACTCCGGGAATAGGTGATGGACTGGGAGGCCTGGCATGCTGTAATTCATGGGGTCTCAAAGAGTTGGACAGGACTGAGCAACTGATCTGATCTTATCTAATCTGATTTTCTCTATTCATAAAATTATTCTTTCATATTATTTTTGTGTGATATATACATCTATATTATTTACATACCAATTTAGGAGATGTTTGAATGAATAATACAAAACAATTTAATATTTTGATCTGAATAGTCAGTCATATTTTCTAAGTCTATTAATTGATAACTTTAAGTTTATTGAGATCATGCAGTTCAAAAAAAAAAAAACCAACCAAGCTATCTTAGTCATTGTATAGCACAAAGCTGAAAAATATTAGATACTTATTAGTATTCATATTAATTAATACTATGCCTTTATGAGAAAAATAAATAATAATAGTGAATACCGTCAAAAATCAAATAACAGTTTATAGTCATGTAACCATCATGTAATCAAATTAGTCATGCAATCAAATTTTAAGCAGAATATAAATTACCTATATGTGTGCATATGCATGTGTGTGTCTGAAAAATCTTCCAAGTTATTAGTATTTAATGAGACATTAATAGATACATTGTTAAAATGTTAAAAATTACTCTTGGAAAAAATAAAAAATGGATTATATCCAAATCTTACCAAAACTCAAAGAATAATATTGTTCATGGAAAATATTCAACAAGTCAAAAACAGATTTAATACACAGCATCTCCTTTTTTGTGTGAAATTATTGAACAGATTTCACTATTTCTTTATGCTAGTAATTTAAGAGGACTGTATCAATATATAGAAGAAAACAATATTTCTCACTAAAGTTTCTATTGTTAAAGCATAATAAACTAGCTTAATCATTGTCTATAAGAAAAGAAAAACAACTATATCATAGCTAATGCCTAATTTTAGGAATCATACACCATTCTCTCTGAGTCTATTTTAGAAAAAATTCACACTTTTTATATATGCCAAAATTCCCAACACCCCAAACAAGACAAATATTATTATAAATTATAAGATTTTCTTCAAAATTTAATCTTGGTCTCAAAATTCTTCTTTATAAACTCTAGGAATCTATTGTCATTAGAAGTAAAATTTTGGTATTAATAATTGAGATCAATTTGCCACTCCTTTTTAAGGTAAATTTCTAAAGACATCCTCTAACAACAAAGGCCTACTACTGCATCTAAAATCAAAAATCGTTATAATGAATTCAACACCATTAGAATATCCAATCATACAATTTGTATCTAAGTGCAAAGTAACTTCTCTAGATTTTTGCTTAGCAACACTGAAATAGAAGACATCCCAAATGACATAACAATTCTATCTCTGGTTACTCTCCTCTGGAGAACCTCTTAAAGGAGTGTACAAAATACATACATGTACGTATATAACTATTTAGAGTAATATTTGTTAATGCCAGATATAGAATCTAAGTATTAATAAGAGAATCGGTAAATCAATTGCAATATATTTATAAAATGGAATAAAAGCAGTAAAAATTAATAAATTAGCACCTTCTAAATTAATTCTTTATTCATTTCAACAAATATTCTTTCAGTATTTTCCTCACTCATTCCACCTTGAGTCAGATGCCTTCCGCAGTCTTTTTCTATCAAGCTGGCACATTAGCACTATTTTTTTCTCACTACTGTGCGCACAATTCAAATAGTTATTACCAGGTGAAAAGTGATCGTTATTAAGGAAAAAGCGATTTCTCTCATAAAATTAGTAAGTGGATAAGCATTTTATCTGTCAATATGTCTTTTCTTTTGTTTATGAGAAAAGATAACAAAAATAAATACATTTACAGTTAATTTTCTTTACTATAATCAAGGAACAACTCTCTTCATGCATTCCTTATCACCTATTTTTCTCAACATGAAAAATACATTTGTGATTTTCTTTCTCCATAATGAAAATCTAAAATCAAATCCATGTAATCTCAAAGTTTGTAATGAATCAAACTTTAAAATATCTAAGCAAGTATCTTTTTTTAAATTTTATAACATATTAAATTTTACTTAATAGAAACACAATATTCCTTTAGAAATATTAGCTATTATTAGGTTATCTATTGAGATAAAATAAACAAAAGTAAAGGTGAAATAGTTATTATTTCTAGAGGAATTTTTTAAAATTTTACTTTATTCACTGAATCCGGAAATGATACCTCTAATGCTACCCTCTCTATTGCTTCTCCCCCCTATTATTCATTATAATCCATCATAGTCATGTATAAAAGAAAGTCATAATATTGTCATCAGTGTCATTTTGAATGACAGCTTATCCTAATGGTATGTATCTACTGCTTTCTGATTCCTTGTTAGACTTTCAATTCCAAGTTTGCTCTTACACCTGCGTTTGCATTCAATGTATCAACTGAAATTGTTTGAAGCATAATTTTCTTCAATTTCATTTCATCTATATGTTTTCACAGATATTGAACAGTACATCCCTGAGGGTTCAGGTTTTGCTTTATTTAATTCTGTAATTTGCCATTGAAATTGGCATTAAACCTGACAAATAGAAAGTAATTATTTTTCAAAGAAATAAAAATATAATGTTCAAACTATTGAGTTCATTTGACTGCCTTGCCTAATGAAATTATATTTCTATTGTGATTTTGCATATTTTTTCAATATTAGACTAAGGTAGATGTTTGTCCTGATGGCATCTTTCACTTTTAACTAACCATAACATCCTTATACTGATATTTGTTTTTCTCTGAATTTTTTAAAACAGTAAAAATTAAAACATATTAATAGTTATTTTTATAAGAAACAGAATCATTATATTTTTAGTACAGTTCAGTTCAGTCACTCAGTCACGTCCGACTCTTTGCGACCCCATGGACTGCAGCATGCCAGGCCTCCCTGTCCATCACCAACTCCCAGAGTTTACTCAAAATCATGTCCATTGAGTCATTGATGCCATCCAACCATCTCATCCTCCATTGTCCCCTTCTCCTCCCACCTTCAATCTTTCCCAGCATCAGGGTCTTTTCAAATGAGTCAGATCTTAGCATCAGGTGGCCAAAGTATTGGAGTTTCAGCTTCAACATCAGTCCTTCCAATGAACAGTCAGGACTGACTTCCTTTAGGATGGACTGGTTGGATCTCCTTGCTGTCCAAGGGACTCTCAAGAGTCTTCCCCAACACCACACTTCAAAAGCACCAATTCTTCAGTGCTCAGCTTTGCATATAGTCCAACTCTCACATCCATACATGACTATTGGAAAAACCATAGCCTTGACTAGACGGACCTTTGTTGGCAAAGTAATGTCTCTGCTTTTGAATATGCTATCTAGGTTGGTCATAACTTTTCCCCCAAGGAGTAAGTGTCTTTTAATTTCATGGCTGCAGTCACCATCTAAAGTGATTTTGGAACCCAAGAAAATAAACTCTGCCACTGTTTCCATTGTTTCTCCATTTATTTCCCATGAAGTGATGAGATCGGAATCCATGATCTTCGTTTTCTGAATGTTGAGCTCTAAGCCAACTTTTTCACTCTCCTTTTTCACTTTCATCAAGAGACTTTTTAGTTCCTCTTCACTTTCTGCCATAAGGGTGGTTCATCTGCATATCTGAGGTTATTAATATTTCTCCCGGCAATCTTGATTCCAGCTTGTGCTTCTTCCAGCCTAGCGTTTCTCATGATGTACTCTGCATATAAGTTAAATAAGCAGGGTGACAATATACGGCCTTGACGTACTTCTTTTCCTATTTGGAACCAGTCTGTTGTTCCATGACTAGATCTAACTGTTGCTTCCTGATCTGCATATACGTTTCTCAAGAGGCAGATCAGGTGGTTTGGTATTCCTATCTCTTCAGAATTTTCCACAGTTTATTGTGATTCACATAGTCAAAGGCCTTGGCATAGTTAATAAAGCAGAAATAGATGTTTTTCTGCAACTCTATTGCTTTTTCTATGATCCAGCAGATATTGACATTCAATCTCCGGTTCCTCTGCATTTTCTAAATCCACCTTGAGCATCTGGAAGTTCACGGTTCTCATACTGTTAAAGCCTGGCTTGGAGAATTTTGAGCATTACTTTTCTAGTGTGTGAGATGACTACAACTGTGCATTAGTTTGAGCATTATTTGGCATTGCCATTCTTAGGGATTGGAATGAAAACTGACCTTTGCCAGTCCTGTGTCCACTCCTGAGTTTTCCAAATTTGCTGGCATATTGAGTGCAGCACTTTCACAGGATCATCTTTTAGGATTTGAAATAGCTCAACTGAAATTCCATCACCTCCACTAGCTTTGTTTATGGTGATGCTTCCTAAGGCCCACTTGACTTCAAATTCACATTCCAATTATATTTTGAGTTACATAAAAACCTTGGAACTATATTCAAATAATTTAAATAATCTTCATGTATTTATAAATACTTACTAGCTGACTGTTTTGCTTAATATGTGTCATTTTCCATTTTTAATATTTGACTCATATGCATGATAATACTTTATTGATGGAAGGTTTCTTACCATTTCTATCCTTTAAATGCATTTCTTATGGACTCCAAGTAGAAGTATCTGCACAATAGACCACATAATCAATTCTATAACTGTATCAGGTTTAAAAAGTTTTCAGTTGTTAGACCTAACTTCTGATGTGTTCAAACATTTCTCAAGGTAAAGTATCTTTTTCCCCCGTTGTATTGAGACATAATTGCCGTATAAAATTGCATAAGTGTATTTTGTACAATGTGATGATTTGATACACTTGCCTATTACTAAATGATTACCACAGAGGGTTAGTTAACACCTCCATTGCCACATAATCACCATTTCTTTTTCTGTGGTAAGAAAACTTAAGATCTACTCTCTTTGCAACTTTAAAGTATGTAATAATAAATATATATATATAAATTATATTTCATTACTGTATAAAATACACTATTATTAGCCATAGTCTTTATGGACTGCATTAGATACCCAAAACTTATTCATCTTATAACTGAAAGTCTCTACCTTTTGACCAATATCTCCACATTTCCCCATTCCCTAGGCCCTGACAACCACCAATCTACCTGTTTCTATTATTTTAGTGATACCATTTATAAATGATATAACAATATTTGTCTTTCTGTGTATTCAGTTCAGTTCAGTTCAGTTTGGTTACTCAGTCGTGTCTGACTCTTTGCGACCCCATGAATCGCAGCACGCCAGGCCTCCCTGTCCATCACCAACTCCCAGAGTCCAACCAAACCCATTTCCATCAAGTCGGTGATGCCATCCAGCCATCTCATCCTCTGTCGACCATTCTCTTCCTGCCCCCAATCCCTCCCAGCATCAGTGTCTTTTCCAATGAGTCAACTCTTCGCATGAGGTGGCCAAAGTATTGCAGTTTCAGCCTCAGCATCAGTCCTTCCAATGAACACCCAGGACTGATCTCCTTTAGGATGGACTGATTAGATCTCCTTGCAGGCCAAGGGACTCACTCTTAAGAGTCTTCTCCAACACCACAGTTCAAAAGCATCAATTCATTGGTGCTCAGCTTTCTTCACAGTCTAACTCTCACATCCATACATGACCACTGGAAAAATCATAGCCTTGACTAGATGGGCCTTTGTTGGCAAAGTAATGTCTCAGCTTTTGAATATGCTATCTAGGTTGGTCATAACTTTTGCCCCAAGGAGTAAGTGTCTTTTAATTTCATGGCTGCAATCACCATCACATAATGTCCTCACAGTCCATCCATTTTGTCACAAATGGCAAGATTTACATCCTTCTCACGCTTGAATAACATTACATTGTCTATATTTACCACATCTTCTTTATCCATTTATACGTAGACAGACATTTCCCTTGTTTCTTTGCTATTGTGAGTAATGTTGTAATGAGTGTGGGAATGAAGACAACTCTTAGAGAATCTAATTTTATTTTCCTTGAATATGTACTCAGAAGTGGATTGTTAAATCATATGGTAGCTTTGTCTTTTTAATCTTTTAAGAAACTCCATACTCTACATAGCAGCTATGCCAATTACAGTCCCACCAACAGAGCACAGGGGTTTCTTTTCTCCACACTCTTGCTGAATTATCTCTATTTTTTGATAACCTTCATTCTGACAGGTGTGAGGTGATATCTCAATATGGTTTTGATTTGCATGTCCCTGGTGGTCAGTGATGCTGAGCATCTTTTCCTATACCTGTTGGCCATCTGAGTGTCTTCTTTAGAGAAATTTCTATTCAGCTCTTCTGCCATTGTTTAACTGACTTTTTTTTTTTTTTTGCTATTGAATTGTCTAGGTTCCTTATGTATTTTGGCTGTTAACGCCTTATCAGCTTTGTCTGCAATTACTTTCCTTCATTTCATATGATGCTGTTTCACCATGTTAAATTTGCTCATTTGTTGGTTTTTGTTTGTTTGTTTGTTTCTGTGTAGAATCTTTTTAATTTGATATAACCCTACTTAATAATTTTCATTTTTGTTGCTGTGCTTTTGGTGTCATACCCAAAACACCTTTGTCAAGACCAATGTCAAGGAAGCTCTTCCTACCTTTTTTCTAAGAGTTTTGTGGTTTAAGGTCTTATGCCTCTAAGATTTTAATCCATTTCTAGTTAATATTTTTGCGTGTAACAGGGCATCCAATTTCATTCTTATGTATGTGATTATCCATGTTCCCAAATCCAAGTTTTTAAAGAGACTATCATTTTCCCATTGAGTCTTCTTGACTCTCTTACCAAATGTTAGTTGATGGTATGTGCAAGAGTTTATTTCTGACTCTTAATTTCTGCTCCATGTGTTTATGGTTCTATATATATACCAATACCATGCTACTTCTATAACTATTGCTTTGAAATTTACTTTGAAATCAGGAAGCGTGATGTCTCCAGCTTTGTTCTTCTTTCTCTGGATTTATTTGGCTATTTGGTGGTCTTTTGTGGTTCCATACAAATTTTAGGATTATTTCTTCTGCATCTGTGAAAAATGCCAATGGAATTTTGATAAGGATTTTATTAAATCCATAAATGTGTTTGGGTTGTATGGTTGTTTTAACAATACTACCTCTTCTGATCCATAAAGAGGGTATATTTCCATTTTTTTTACTTAATATTTTTCTTCAAAGTCTTACACTTTTCTGTGTACAGATTTTTCACTCTTTTATTTAAATTTATCCCCAAGTATTTTATTATTTTTTACATTATTGTGAATGAGATTATTTTCTTTTTCAGATTTTTCAGTGTTAGCATATTAAAAACCCAACTGATTTCTATATGTTGATTTTGTATGTTGCAAAATTAATGAATTTGTTCATTATTTCTAATAGTTTTTTGATGGTGTCTCTAAGATTTTCTACATATGAGGTCATATAATCAGCCAACAGAGCGTTTTACATTTCCTTATTAATTTGGATATCCTTTCTTTTTTTTTTTTTTGGCCTGATTTCTCTGGCTAGATTGTCCATAATATTTTAATATAACTGGTGAAAGCAGGCACCCTTTTTATGTTCCTGATCTTAGAGGATACAGCTTCCACTATTTAATATTTAGTATGGTGTTAGCTGGGGGTTTGTCATTTATACCTTTATTATGTTGAATTTTGTTCCTACTATACCCAATTTGTTGAGAGTTTTTAATCATGACAGGATGTGTTTGGTCAAATGCTTTTTCTCCAGCCAGTGAGATTATCATACATACTTTAACCTTTTATTCTATTAATATTCTATATCACATTTATTAACTTGTATATGCCAAACCATTCACACATCACAGGAATCCCACTTGATCACAGGAATAAATCTGACTTGATCATGATGATCCTTTCAAAATGCTGTTGAATTTGGCTTCCTATTATTTTATTGAGAATTTTTGCATCTATATTCATGAGGGATATCAACTTGTAACTTTCTTTTCTTGTACTGTCCTTATCTGACTTTGATATCAGCAAAATGCTAGCCTTGTAAATGAGTTTGAGAATATTTCCTCCTCTTCAATTGTTTTCAAAGTGTTTGAGAAAGATGGCCATTCAATCTTATCTAAATGTTTCATAGAATTTAGCAGGGAAACAATCTGGTCCAGAGTTTTTCTTTGTTGGGAACTTTAAAACTACTAATTTAATCTCCCTATTCATCATTGATCTGTCCAGATTTTCTATTTCTTCAGTCTTGGTAGGTTGCAAGTTTCTAGGAATTTATCCATTTCTTCAAGGTTATCCAATGTGCTTGCATATAATTCTTCATAGTAGTCTCTTATAAATGGGACTTCTCTGCTAGACTCCTGATTTCAGAGAGTCCCTTACATCCTGATGGTCTAAGATAACGTGCTCCAGGGACTCTCAGACTGTAGCTGAGAGAGCCTGTAGCTGATTCACAGGTCACTGCAGGGTCCACAGCTGGGAGTAAAGTCTGTTGACCTATTACCACACACACAGAGGATGGAACTCCTCCCAGGTCCCTTGGCAGTTAGTCGTGGATCCCACAGCTCCTACAAAGGCGCTTTTATCTGTGGATGGATGCCAAATTATTGTTGTTGAGGAGGGGATGCATGCAAGGGAGGTTTTATTTGGCTGTCTTGTTAACATCATTCCTCCAAAATAATATTTTAGAATAATACGTTCATTAATTTGAAAAAATTTGGTATATTTTCACTGAAAAAGATGGGTAACGTCCAAATTTTTCTAAACCTATTTTAAGCCAGTAATATGTAAGTGCTTTTCTATATGATATTTACAGTGATTTTTACAATTATTATGTGAGGTAGATGATAATATCCAATTGTACAAAAAGAAAAAATGACTTTCAGGGAAGTTAAATACTTGTTTAAAAGCACCTCTTTGTAAATGAAGAAATCAGGAAATAAAAAACAAACACAAGGACAAAGAAATTAAGACCTATTTTCCTATAAACAAGGGAGAAGTATATATATACACATTTAAAAAATATCCCAAATAATGTATTCACTCCACTTATTATATCATATGGCCTTGATGATAGTTTACTAAAAATTTTAAACTTTTTTTTTTTGCTGAATAGGTAAAAAATATCAAAGTGGTGGGAAAAAATTCAAGAAGCAAAAGTCAGCTCAATTTATTCAAAAAATAATTAAAAGATTAATAGAACATTCATTTCCCTCTGGTTGGCATGATTTCATCTCTGCTTTTTTTTCCCTGTTCTCATTGTGATGATCAATCATGTTATACACAGCAACCTGTCAAAATGTGCTACATTAGCAAGTCTGAGATGCTTTGCTCATCTTTCCCCTCAAAGTCCATGCATTTTAATAGGACAAGTGGGCTTAAGTTGTTATTTGGGAGGAAGTAAAGCAGAGAGTAAATCAAGATCATCTTGCTTTTATTCTTTATGATATTTTTTTCTATTGGTTAAAAAAGTGTGTGGTGATCATGCTTTGTTCAATCAGAAATTTGTAGCATTCTGTACGGAAACATATGGTACAGTTTTAGCCAAACTAGGAGAAAACATACATTTTTATTATATAAATCCTATAATGACTCACAGAATTGTGTAATAAACAACTTATGTAAATTCCTTTTTAGTTAGGAAGAAAGTTTTGCTCATTTGACATTTCTTCTGTCTATAGTTAAACCCTTTCAAGTTAATTCCTTTCATACTAACAATTTATTTTGCTTCTTCAAGGGTTAGTAACTTCTGTCAATGAAAGAGTGGCATATGCAAATTCCCAAAAGGGCAATATAATAAATTATTATATCCAAAGGGAATAACACTGAAATATTTTCTAATCACTTAAAGTATCTACTTAGACTGAGAACCTGATAAGCTATATTTTCTTTTAAAAAAATTATTGTGATAAAATTGACATAGAACATTATATTAGTTTCAAGGGTACAATGTAATGATTTGATATTTGTATATACTGCAAAATGCTCATCACAGTAAGTCTAGTTAACATCTGCCATCATATACTTATGCATTACAACAGAAATCTTACTTTTCTTGTTGTGAATACTTTAAGATTTACTCTGCTAGAAACTTTCAAATATGCAATATAGTATTACTAACTATACTCATCATGCTGTACTTTCCATCCTAATGACAAATATTTTATATCTGCAACTTTTGACTCCACCCATTTCACACAAACCCCCCAACCCTTACCTCTGGTAACCACCAGTCTATTCTTTGTATCTTTGAGATTGCTTTTTAAAAAATTGTTGTTATTTTTAATTCCACGTGTAAGTGAGATCATATAGTATTTGTATTTGTTAATTATTTATAGTAGTTCAGCTGTAATCTGTTACAGGTAACAAAAGACCCAACCAAGTAAAATTTATATAGTAAGCCACCTCATGCGAAGAGTTGACTCATTGGAGAAGACTCTGATGCTGGGAGGGATTGGGGGCAGGAGGAGAAGGGGACGACAGAGGATGAGATGGCTGGATGGCATCACTGACTCGATGGATGCGAGTCTGAGTGACCTCCGGGAGCTGGTGATGGACAGGGAGGCCTGGCGTGCTGCGGTTCATGGGGTCGCAAAGAGTCGGACACGACTGAGCGACTGATCTGATCTGATCTGATCTGATTTATTATTGCATATGATAAAATCTATTAGTTCATATTACAGAAATTCTGTAGAAAGAATGACTTTAAATTGGATAATTTAGAAACTCATTATTTTACCCCTTCAAAGTCATAGGATGGCTCCAGAAATACTCCAGAAAGGCATCATCATTTTACTCAGCAATATACAAAGGCACAAAAACTGAGAAAGCTCTTAATTTCTATTCCAGTTTAAGACTGAGAAAACTTTCTGGGAAATGCCTCAGCAGATGTTTCCTTACTTTGTATTCATTAGGCTTGCATCACATGCTAACACCTGAAGCGATCAATGTCAAGGGGAATGGATCTTTTATGATTAGCTTGGACTTTATTTACTGGTCAAATCAATGGCAATAAGTGAATAAAATCTAGTTTCTGTTATCAGAAAATAAAGAAGATGGATATAGGGACAGCTTTGGATAAGCAAACAATAATGATTCCAGTACCTTTTATGATACTAAAATCTTTAAAGTGTTTTACGTTTTTGTGTAATATTCATATCAAAATACAAATATTAATTTATTGGTCTTACTAATTTCACAAAGTTAATTACTTTGCACTCTCTGAGTATTATTCTGGTATGTGATATCACGATAGGACCATATATATAAAACATGTGTATAACATGTTTTAGCATATATATTAAATAGAAAATAATTAGAAACATGGCAGTGAGGGAGAGAATGGAGTGTTAACTTGTTGGGTTCATTTTATTTTTTAGGTGAATAAAACACAGGCAGCATAAAACAAAGGAAAATAATGCAGCAATGGCATGTCACAAAACAGAGATAAGCCAAGGCTCAGGCTATAGTAGAATATTTTGTAGTGACATTTAAGTAGATTTAAAATAGAGGAACTGTAGAAGTGACGTTTTGTGGTGGTGGAAACAGAATGAACAGAGATGAGGTTAGTAGATGGAATCTGGTTTGAGGGTTAGTAGAGAGTTGGGGAATATACATTTTGATTATAGACAATCCTCAGTTGAAGATCAGTTATTTTAAAGCTTACTCTTTCATATTGTTATTTCTGCAAATCAAATTCCTATGAAAATTTTTATGGAAAAGTGACTATGGGCAACATAAAAGAGCTTTCAATTTCATTTCAATAACAGATTCATTATTTACTTACTCATTTTGATTTTGGGTAACCTACTTCACTCCTCTATGACATCATATGTAAAATGGAAATAATTTTGGCCTCTTGCCTTCTGAGATGGCCCACACTCTGTCTACGGAATGGGATGTATTGTGTTTCTCTCTAAATAAATCCATTTATCTATCAAAAAAAAAGAAAGAAAGAATTCTTACACCTATTGCCCAGAATTGTCATGATGTAATCAGTAAAATGGAACAACAGACTGGTTCCAATTAGGAAAGTGGAGTACATCAAGGCTGTATATTGTCACCCTGCTTATTTAACATATGTGCAGAGTACATCATGATAAATGTGGGGCTGGAAGAAACACAAGCTGGAATCAAGATTGCTGGGAGAAATATCAATAACCTCAGATATGCGGATGACACCACTCTTATGGCAGAAAGTGAAGAGGAACTAATAAGCCTCTTAATGAGAGTGAAAGAGGAGAATGAAAAAGTTGGCAAAGTTCAACATTCAGAAAACTAAGATCATGGCATCTGGTCCCATCACTACATGGGAAATAGATGGGGAAACAGTGGAAACAGTGTCAGACTTTATTTTTTGGCCCTCACTCAGTACTGCGTTGGTTATATCTCTGGTGCAGTGATATACATCGTTGGAGGTATCATCTCTTAGGGCGGATTTGGGGACAGTTCACTGATCCTGATCTGTCAGGTCGGGCAAGGACTGGTCATAAGACTGTTCAAAAGGGGAGTCGCAGGCTGCATATTGTCACATGTTTATTTCTCATCAGAGTACATATGCGCTGGACTGGAGAACAGTGGAAACAAGATTGCTGGGAGAAATATCAATCCTCAGATTGCAGATGACACACTTTATGGCAGAAAGTGAAGAGGAGCTAAAGCCTCTTGTGAAGTGAAAGTGGAGAGTGAAAAGGTTGGCTTAAAGCTCAACATTCAGAAAACGAGATCATGGCATCTGGTCCCATCACTAATGGGAAATAGATGTAGAAACAGTGGAAACAGTGTCAGACTTTCTTTTTCTGGGCTCCAAAATCACTGCAGATGGTGACTGCAGCCATGAAATTCAAAGACGCTTACTCCTTGGAAGGAAAGTTATGACCAACCTAGATAGCATATTCAAAAGCAGAGACATTACTTTGCCAACAAAGGTCCGCCTAGTCAAGGCTATGGTCTTTCCTGTGGTCATGTATGGATGTGAGAGTTGGACTGTGAAGAAGGCTGAGTGCCGAAGAATTTATGCTTTTGAACTGTGGTGTTGGAGAAGACTCTTGAGAGTCCCTTGGACTGCAAGGAGATCCAACCAGTCCATTCTGAAGGAGATCAGCCCTGGGATTTCTTTGGAGGGAATGATGCTAAAGCTGAAACTCCAGTATTTTGGCCACCTCATGCGAAGAGTTGACTCATTGGAGAAGACTCTGATGCTGGGAGGGATTAAGGGCAGGAGGAGAAGGGGACGCCAGAGGATGAGATGGCTGGATGGCATCACTGACTTGATGGGTGTGAGTCTGAGTGACCTCCGGGAGTTGGTGATGGACAGGGAGGCCTGGCGTGCTGCGGTTCATGAGGTCGCAAAGAGTCGGACACGACTGAGCGACTGATCTGATCTGAATCCTGATGAGCAGTATTCTCTGTTAAAATTGCATTTAAAATATTAAGAATAATTGAAAATAAAGACTAGATGACTCATTTGAAAAGAATCTGCCAAATTATCAGTGTGTGCCATAATACATAAAAGTGTGAACTTAGTAGCACTGCATAGTCAGTATTAGAAACAGCTTAATCAAGAGTGAGCCTAAGTAATACCTGTTGATAAACAAGCAGCTCCATCTGTGGTGTAGTGATGTGTTCTTTCCAGACCTCACAGACTCATGTTTCATGTGTCAGTGTTCAAGTGTAAATCAGAAAGGGCCACCCAAATGCTCTGGAAACTGAAGAGCTGTTTATACCAAATAAAAGTGCCTCCAACATGACAGTCTTGGTGGATTACTTTTAAGTTTATTGCACTGTGTGGCATTACCTCACTAAATAAAACTGTGTTGTTCTAATTTCAGGTTGAATATTTAAATTAAGAGGTTTTTTCCCCAGAGTAAAACCCCAGAGTCCCTTAGTTTCATTTACACATGTGTTAAGTGACTTTAAAACTTTCCTTTATGTGCACCTTATTATTAAAGTCCCTCTTCTCTAAAAGAAACCAGTTGACTCTAGAATGTGAATGGTGTCTGACTGAGAACAACTATAATACCATTTTCTTTCTCAACTTCTCATTTTCTTCTACAAATAAATGAAAATGACTTTATAGGTGGAAACTTTGAGCATTTATTGTTCATAACAAAAACAAAAGTTAACTCTTATCCTCACCAGAAAAAGAGAATATCTAGAGTTAACAGGTCTAATTATCCCATTGTCTATTTTCCTAAACAGGTATCTGTTAAGCCATAGAGCATACCTTGTTATTTTCACTCAAATACTTTTATATCTTTGTTGTTGCATGTTTCAAATATACACAGATTTAAATTGTCTTTGTTTTATTCATCAAGTATATATTGAAGATTTAAGTATCAGGGCACTGGGCTAAGCGCTAGACATATAACAGAGTCCCATATAATAGTCACTCTTTTTACTTGCAGAGGAAATAATTACCTATTTTGGAAACAAACAAAATTAATTAATAATTATCTATAGATTTGTGAAATGAAAAAGGTACATTCAGGAAAACTGAAACGTATACACATAAATAATTGTTCTTACTTTTCTTTTTTGTGCTCAGTATTTATCAGTGAAATTATGAGTATTTTTCAATGAAATATGAAATAAAATGAGAACTGCTGGTTAAAAATTTTAGAGAACATGTTAGTTCATGAAAGGCAAAGGGAAAAAATTTTTAAGAAAAATTTCAATTATAGGAGATGATTCCTAGGACAGACTCTTGGGTACTGTGAAATAAAATTCATGTTTTATGGTAAGACAAAAACTTAAATATATATAAAAAAAACTTTCTCTGCTCTTTGCTCCCACCTCCCCATACTGGGTACCTTGTATCTACATTGTGCATCAACTAAACCTCCCCCATCTGCAAGAACAGTTGCTCAACCAGAAGGAGCAACACTGTCCTAGCACTTAAAAGACAGCTCCTTGAAAGATAACATTCCTCAGTCTTGTAAGGGATTTAAATTTTAACTGTGTAATCTGGCCATATCACCTCATTCAATGTGCAGCCCTCTATCTCAAAATTTACCTAAGTGTGCTTTGACCTCTCATGGGTCAAAGAGTTCTCAGAGCTTTCTGAGAGCCTGTTCCTGGGTTAGAATCCTCAATTCAGTTCAAATAATATTTTCTTCATGATATCAACTAATTAATTTTCTCTTTGACAGTAGAAAAATGCCTCCATGTTGGTTTTGCCTCCAAGATAGCATTACTCCCAAAATCAAGCAGGACCCTGAAGGGCACTTTCAGGTACAAAAGTCTTTCTGTATCCCCCCATTTCTTGTTCAAAGGAAAGAAGCGCCAGCCTCTTATTCCTTCCCTGAGTTCCAAAGGGCAGATTCCATTTCTGCAAGTAGTGAGGGAAGGCACCAACAACGGCAAGGCAGTCAAGGAAAGCAGGGAGGTGATGGGCAGGGTCCTAGTCCTGCCCAGAGATACACATTGCAATCTGATGCATATCTGAGTTCTGCTACAAGAAGTAAGGTCCTCACCCCAAGGCAGGCTGAGCACAAGCATGTGGACCCCAGATTGGTTGGAACCAGGGGACTGATGATTGAGATTCCTGGACCACCATCCTGTTAACTCACCACCAACCAATCAGAGGAAGATCACACAACAGCAGACCTCCCCATCAAATTTTTGCCTATAGAAACTCTTCCCTAAAATCATCAGGGAGTTTGGGCCTTTTGAGCATGAACTGCTCTATTCTCCTCACTTGACCTGGCAATAAACCTTTCTCTGCTCCAAACTCCAACTTTTCAGTCTGTTTGGCCTCACTGTGTGATGGCTACATGAACTTGGATTCAACAACACTCTGTCTGGACTTTTTCCCCTTTGTTAGTCAGAAATTCCACTGAATACAGTAATTTGTATGAATACACATCTATTTTTAAATTATAAATATTCCTAAGATAATCATTAATCCCATTTGTGTAAAAAGAGTGAGAAAATTATATTGCTTTCTTATTATAACTTGACAGCAGCAACATCAAAAGATGGGACACACTGATGGTGGGGAAGAAGAGGCAGATAACTCTGGAATAGCACGAATTTTGCCAAGGATGGGTCAGACCAGAGTCGCAGCCCTTCAGGGTGGTTTGGGCTTATGAGGTCTCTGGAGAAAGCACTGAAAAAGCAGGCTGGAAAGGGGGAAAGGCTGTGGGATCCAAACAAATGCCAGAAAAGGGAAGAGGTTTTTTCCTCACATCCTTTCTCCAGGGACATAGGAATAATAGGCAGATACTATCAGCCAAATAATGGGTTAAAGCAGCTATTTGTGGGCTTGCTTGGGAAACACTAACATTTAACCTAGTTTATACATAAAAGTATGTTCTTAGTCCCAAACAAGTGACTCACAAATGCACTTTTGGAATACAATCCATTCATAAATTGTGGTCTCCTCCTATAATTACATTCAGACAAAAATCCTCTGACTCATAAACAAATTAAACAAATAATTTCCTTCCCAAACATCTGTTAGTATGAATTGCAATCCTGTATACCGGCCACAAGATGCCTTATAATAACATATGTGGTACAACTTTAGCATATGAACAACATGAAGTCATGAGTTCTTATGGACCTGGTTAGCCATGATTAACCATTTATTCATACCCTTTCCCCAAAGACTTTAGTTAGGACTTTTTAGGGCAGTAGATGGTAACTTCATTCTTTCTTGGATAATCAAGAGGAAACATTATTTTTGAAGATAATAAACTCTGGGACTATTACTAATGACTTTATCTTTTCTAATATTCTTCTAACTTCCATTTACATCTTTATAGTTGAAATTGATTAAATCCATTTGACATCACTGAAAGTATTACCTTTTCTGTAGAGAACAAATCCAATAATTACTGTCACACACTTAGGAGGTAGCTGAGTGCCAATAACATAGGTATAAAGTAGATAAAGGATGTCATTAGACAGAACACTTAACTTGGTTAATAAGGAGTAAGCCTTCCTCTAAAATTATTTGGCAAACCTAATATTTTAAAGTGATAATGAGAAAAACTAGATATTATATCGTATGATAATAATACTTGTTAATAGTATTCAGTGCTTATAATATTCTGGATCTTTTGATATGATATATCATTTAATGTTTTATATAAGGTTAGGCAGCAGGTTTATGACAGTCCTAAAATGAAGAAAATGAAATAGAAAAAGATTAATCATCTTGTTCAAGGTTGCATGGCTAAGTGGTAGAGTACATGCATGCCATTCTAGTGAGTAAAAGAAATATTTTGTACAACTGATTTTTAAAAACGTAGATACTACATAAAAGCATACATCAGGCAGTTAGAAGCTTTTTGAGGAATTTAGAATTTTATTTTACATCTAGGAGGTTAGGCTCCAGACAATATTGTAGAGATTAGTTTCCTACACTTACATTTTTAAGAGAGCTTTTATTATTTTAAATAAAGAATTATTTGGGTCTCTTCAATAACACGTAGGAAAAGGAAATGGCAACCCACTCCAGTACTCTCGCCTGGAAAATCCCATGGACGGAGGAGCCTGGTAGGCTGCAGTCCATGGGGTCGCTAAGAGTCGGGCACGACTTCACTTTCACTTTCACTTTTCCTTTCATGCATTGGAAAAGGAAATGGCAACCCACTCCAGTGCTCTTGCCTGGAGAATCCCAGGGACGAGGGAGCCTGGTGGGCTGCCATCTATGGGGTCGCACAGACTCAGACACAACTGAAGCGACTTAGCAGCAGCAGCAGCAATAACACATACTTCTGCAGATACTGTAAGTATTCTGAAGGAATTTAGAAAGAGGAAAAAAAAGAGAAGGAAGGAAAGAAAAGGGATAAGGAGACCTAGTGAAAAAAATAATTCAAGTTGTTTCATAATAGACATGTTTTCTTCAATGTCATACCTATTCAAGAAATTAAACCAACACAAACGTCTGTAATACATATAAAATACAACAATAGTGACAAGAAGAGTCTAAATAAAGTGAAAAGCCAAAGGCAGTAAAAATGCATCTAGATATCAGTCCAGAAAGAAAGGCCTTACATGTAGCTAGTTGAGACACGGACATGATAAAGTACGTACTCCATTTACTTCATTTAACATTCTTTAGTTTATCTGACATAAACATTAAAACATAGAGAGGAAGTAAAAAGTAAGATTTTCAAAAAGGTGCTTGGGGTCTCTGTGTGCTGGTATACTAAGTCACTTCAGTTGTGTCCAACCCTTTGCAACCCCACAGACTGTAACCTGCCAGGCTCCTCGATCCATGGGATTTTCCAGGCAAGCATACTGGAATGGGTTGCCATTCTCTCCTCCAGGGGATCTTCCCAAACCAGGGATCAAACTGGCTTAAGTCTTCTGCATTGGCAGGTGGGTTCTTTACCATTTGTGCCACCTGGAAAGCCCTTGGGATCTCTGCTGCTGCTGCTGCTAAGTCGCTTCAGTCCTGTCTCCGACTCTGTGCGACCCCACAGACGGCAGCCCACCAGGCTCCGCCGTCCCTGGGATTCTCCAGGCAGGAACAATGGAGTGGGCTGCCATTTCCTTCTCCAATGCATGAAAGTCAAATGTGAAAGTGAAGTCGCTCAGTCCTGTCCGACTCTTTGCCACCCCATGGACTCCAGCCCACCAGGCTCCTTTGTCCATGGGATTTTCCAGGCAAGAGTACTGGAGTGGGGTGCCATTGCCTTGGGATCTCTACCAGTTATCAATTACCATTAATCAGTTCAGTTCAGTAGCTCAGTCGTGTTCGACTCTTTGCGACCCCATGAATCGCAGCATGCCAGGCCTCTCTGTCCATCAGCATCTCCCGGGGTTCACTCAAACTCATGTACATCGAGTCGGTGATGCCATCCAGCCATCTCATCCTCTGTCATCCCCTTCTCCTCCTGCCCCCAATTCCTCCCAGCATCAGAGTCTTTTCCAATGAGTCAACTCTTCATATGAGGGGGCCAAAGTATTGAAGTTTCAGCTTTAGCATCAATCCTTCCAATGAACACCCAGGACTGATCTCCTTCAGAATGGACTGGTTGGATCTCCTTGCAGTCCAAGGGACTCTCAAGAGTCTTCTCCAACACCACAGTTCAAAAGCATCAATTCTTTGGTGCTCAGCTTTCTTCACAGTCCAACTCTCACATCCATACATGACCACTGGAAAAACCATAGCCTTGACTGGACGGACCTTTGTTGGCAAAGTAATGTCTCTGTTTTTCAATATGCTATCTAGGTTGGTCATAACTTTCCTTCCAAGGAGTAAGTGTCTTTTAATTTCATGGCTGCAGTCACCATCTGTAGTGATTTTGGACCCCCAAAAATAAAGCCTGACACTGTTTCCACTGTTCCCCCATATTTCCCATGAAGTGATGAGACTAGATGCCATGATCTTCACTTTCTGAATGTTGAGTTTTAAGCCAACTTTTTCACTCTCCACTTTCACTTTCATCAAGAGAATTTTGAGTTCCTCTTCATTTTCTGCCATAAGAGTGGTGTCATCTGCATATCTGAGTTTATTGATATTTTTCCTGGCAATCTTGATTCCAGCTTGTGCTTCACCCAGCCCAGCGTTTCTCATGATGTACTCTGCATATAAGTTAAATAAGCAGGGTGACAATTTACAATCTTGAGGTAATCATTTTCCTGTTTGGAACCAGTCTGTTGTTCCATGTCCACTTCTAACTGTTGCTTCCTGATCTGCATACAAATTTCTCAAGAGGCAGGTCAGGTGGTCTGGTATTCTCATCTCTTTCAGAATTTTCCACAGTTTCTTGAGATCCACACAGTCAAAGGCTTTGGCATAGTCAATAAAGCAGAAATAGATGTTTTTCTGGAACTCTCTTGCTTTTTTGATGATCCAGCAGATGTTGGCAATTTGATCTCTGGTTCCTCTGCCTTTTCTAAAACCAGCTTGGACATCTGGAAGTTCATGGTTCACGTATTGCTGAAGCCTGGCTTGGACAATTTTGAGCATTACTTTACTAGGATGTGAGATGAGTGTAATTGTGCAGTAGTTTGAGCATTCTTTGGCATTGCTTTTCTTTGGGATTGGAAGGAAAATGGACCTTTTCCAGTCCTGTGGCCACTGCTGAGTTTTCCAGATTTGCTGGCATATTGAGTGCAGCACTTTCACAGCATCATCTTTCAGGATTTGAAATAGCTCAACTGGAATTCCACCACCTCCACTAGCTTTGTTCATAGTGATGCTTTCTAAGGTCCACTTAACTTCACATTCCAGGATGTCTGGCTCTAGGTGAGTGATCACACCATTGTGATTATTTGGGTCATGAAGATCTTTTTTGTACAGTTCTTCTGTGTATTCTTGCCACTTCTTCTTAATATATTCTGCTTCTGTTAGGTCCATACCATTTCTGTCCTTTATTGAGCCCATCTTTTCATGAAATGTTCCCTGGGTATCTCTCATTTTCTTGAAGAGATCTCTAGTCTTTCCCATTCTTCTGTTTTCCTCTATTTCTTTGCATTGGTCACTGAGGAAGGCTTTCTTATCTCTTCTTGCTATTCTTTGGAACTCTGCATTCAGATGCTTATATCTTTCCTTTTCTGCTTTGCTTTTCACTTCTCTTCTTTTCACAGCTATTTGTAAGTCCTCCTTAGAGAGCCATTTTGCTTTTTTGCATTTCTTTTCCATGGGGATGGTCTTATTACCATTAATAAGTTATCTCAAAAAGAAAATACTGACATACAGTTATTCCTTACATCTTGTGAATGGTGGATTGTCAATTTGAGCTTGGCTGGGCAATTCCTTGCTGCTCAGGGTTGATGTCATTCACCCAGTTGAAGTCATCTGGATTTGGTTAGAATACTATGACTAGATTGACCAAAATAGCCTCAAGCAAATGTTTATGGTTGGTGCCAGCTGTTGGGGGAGTATCCCAGGAGGGTAAAAGAAGAAGCTGCAAGGCTTCTTAAAGCCTAGCCTTAGTAGGCATACGATGTCACTTGTGCAGCATTCTGTTGGTCAACATAAGTCATAAGTCAGCCCAGATGCAAGAGTTGAGGAAAACGATTCTACCTCTTGATGGGAGAAAATCCATATTGCCCAGAGATCTAGAAAGAAAGATGCATAATGCATGAAGGGCCATTATTAAATCAATCCATCACAGGGCCATTAAGTGTTTTGACTCATTACTGAATTTTTACATCAGCATACAAACATGCTGCTGAATTCTTTCATCTTTTAAAAGAAAAATACTTTATCCTGAGCCCATTTCCCTCTTAAGATAGCTCATCATTTCTTTCGTCTTTCTCTGTAACAAACCATCTTCAAAGAGTAGTCTGTTCTCATAGTCTGATGTCTTCTCTCCCATCATTCACTGTTAAACTCAATCCAATCAGGCTTTAGTCCTTACTACTCCAACAAAACTATCCATGTCAAATTAATCAACAAATTCCACACTGTTAAATCCACTTGTTAGTCCTTAGTCCTCTCTTCTTTCACCTATCATCAGCATTTCACGTAATTCAACACTCCATCCTTCTTGTTCTTCACTCGCTTTCTAGGATATCATGGTACCATGAAAATACACCATTCTTCCATCTTGCCACAGGAAGCATAACTGCGGAACTGCCTGGCCCAACATTCTCGGATCCACTCCTGTGTGGGTGTTGAATCCATGTTGCAAAATGGCTGCTTCCAGCAAAGTGCTATGCACAGCATCAGCACTAACACAGGATCCTGAGAGAGATAAAACTCCTCAAATGCGGGCTTCAGCTTTAGGACTTACCATCACCTGACTGAAATGTTCCTAGAACTGCATTGAAGTCACCTCATTCCCCTCAACTTCCCTCCTCTCTCTCTGTTTTCATGACGCTCAGATCTCCATCAAGATCAGAAAGTTCTGCTCATTCCCTTTGGCTCCCTTCCCTCTTTCCTTAAAACTCCACAGTCTCCCCCAAAATCTCTTGTACATCTAATTTTAGTTGCTATCTGCTTTTCTTTGGGCTTGAATTAACACACACTTCATTGGTTTCCCCTTACCTCATTAGTCCTTCTCAGGATATTTTGATGATTTCTCCTGTTTTGTACTTTACATTCTGAATGTTGAGTGACCCAAAGGCCATTTTCAGTCCTACACTCTTCACAATCTATGCTTACTGCCTAAGTGATCTCATTTAGACCCGTGACTTTAAATACCTTCTCTATACCAATGAGAAGGTATTTAAACCCACTTGTAAATTCTATTGAGCCTACATTCAAAATATTTCATACTTTTTCTCTATATAGATGCCCAGTAGAGAACTCAGAAAAACTCTACACTGACATATCCATTACCTGCCTACCTGAGAGCTCCACAGGGGACTTTCGCAGTTGTGGATATGGGGCTGGGTTCATTTTTTTAAATGTATGAAACTCTACATTTATGATTTCCCCACATTACTCTAAGTATACTGCAATAGAAAGTTCATATTAAAAGAAATCAAATGAAATCTGAAGTACAACATTTCTACTTGTGAAGTCTCATCCTCATATATAAGACACAGATGCTAAAATTGTCTTCACAAAATTATTGTACCAACTAAGATACTGTATATGAAATACTTTAAAAAGATAAGCATTATAATAATAAAGTAGATTTATTTACTACATAACAGCAAGCTAACATATAGCTAGGAAAAGGTGAATTACTGATTTGGTTTAATACACTGCATTCTCTAAGAAAGCTTCAAATATTCAAATCATTGTATTCTATATTTTTGTACAGTCACAAACAAACCAAAAGAATAAATTAAAAATTTTCTAACCCTAAATTACATTAAGAATACTGCATAATATGCTTATACAGTCAAAAAATGACTAATTCCTTAAAGCTTCTACTTACAAAGGAATAGAATGTTAACTCACAGCTAAAGAAAACAAACCTGGTATAGTTTAAAAAAAAAATAGTAGATAATTGCATATCTACTAACATTTTCACATTCTGTTTTCATTAAAATACTAATGTGAAATTATTTGAGGATTTTGATTATTGCATAAAGCATCTTAAAATATCCCAGTTGTTATTTGCTAGGGCTTCCCAGGTGGCTCAGTGGTAAAGAACCTGCCTGCCAGTGCATGAGACTGTGGAGATGTGGTTTCGATCCCTGAGTCAGGAAGATCCCCTAGAGGAGGAAATTTCAACCCACTCCAGTATTCCTGCCTGGAAAATCCCATGGACAAGGGGCCTGGCAGGCTACAGTCCATAGGGTTGCAAAAAGTTAGATACGACTGAGGGACTGAGCACACACAGCTATCTATGAAGGTTTATGATGGAGTCTAGTAAATTTATTTGAATTTAAAAAGAGAGTTTATCAATAGATATTTCCTGAGCTCCAACTATACTATGCTGTGAACAAGATTTTAGTGTTAAATTAGAAAATTAGACTATTACCCTAGAGTAATAATTCCAATGTTCCAATTACTATACACACAATTATTGAAAATTAAATATCTAAAACTAACTTGCTGCTAAGTCTCTTTAGTAGTATCCGACTCTGTGCGACCCCCATAGACGGCAGCCCAACAGGCTCTCCATCCCTGGGATTCTCCAGGCAAGAACACTGGAGTGGGTTGCCATTTCCTTCTCCAATGCATGAAAGTCAAAGTGAAGTCGCTCACTCCTGTCCGACTCCTAGCGACCCCATGGACTGCAGCCTACGAGGCCCCTCCATCCATGGGATTTTACAGGCAAGAGTACTGGAGTGGGTTGCCATTGCCTTCTCTGAAAACAAGCTTCAGATCAGATCACATCAGTCGCTCAGTCGTGTCCAACCCTTTGCGACACCATGAATCGCAGCACACCAGGCCTCCCTGTCCATCACCAACTCCCGGAGGTCACTCAGACTCACATCCATCGAGTCAGTGATGCCATCCAGCCATCTCATCCTCTGTCATCCCCTTCTCCTCCTGCCCCCAATCCCTCCCAGCATTAGAGTCTTCTCCAATGAGTCAACTTTTCGCATGAGGTGGTCAAAGTACTGGAGTTTCAGCTTTAGCATCATTCCTTCCAAAGAAATCCCAGAGCTGATCTCCTTCAGAATGGACTGGTTGGATCTCCTTGCAGTCCAAGGGACTCTCAAGAATCTTCTCCAACACCACAGTTCAAAAGCATCAATTCTTCAGCGCTCAGCCTTCTTCACAGTCCAGCTCTCACATCCATACATGACCACAGGAAAGACCATAGCCTTGACTAGACGAACCTTTGTTGGCAAAGTAATGTCTCTGCTTTTGAATATGTGATCTAGGTTGGTCATAACTTTCCTTCCAAGGAGTAAGCGTCTTTTAATTTCATGGCTGCAGTCACCACCTGCAGTGATTTTGGACCGCCAAAAACAAAGCCTGACACTGTTTCCACTGTTCCCCCATCTATTTCCCATGTAGGGATGGGACCAGATGCCATGATCTTCGTTTTCTGAATGTTGAGCTTTAAGCCAACCTTTTCACTCTCCACTTTCACTTTCATCAAGAGGCTTTTGAGTTCATCTTCACCTTCTGCCATAAGGGTGGTGTCATCTGCATATCTGAGGTTATTGATATTTCTCCCAGCAATCTTGATTCCAACTTGTGTTTCTTCCAGTCCAGCGTTTCTCATGATGTACTCTGCATATAAATTAAATAAACATGGTGACAATATACAGCCTTGACGTACTCCTTTTCCTATTTGGAACCAGTCTGTTGTTCCCATGTCCAGTTCTAATTGTTGCTTCCTGACCTGCATACAAATTTCTCAAGAGGCAGATCAGGGGTTCTGGTAATCCCGTCTCTTTCAGAATTTTCCACAGTTTATTGTGATCCACACAGTCAAAGGCTTTGGCATAGTCAATAAAGCAGAAATAGATGTTTTTCTGGAACTGTCTTGCTTTTTCCATGATCCAGCAGATGTTGGCAATTTGATCTCTGGTTCCTCTGCCTTTTCTAAAACCAGCTTGAACATCAGGAAGTTCATGGTTCACATATTGCTGAAGCCTGGCTTGGAGAATTTTGAGCATTACTTTACTAGCGTGTGAGATGAGTGCAATTGTGCAGTAGTTTGAGCATTAATTCCCTTTCCCACAGCTAGGAGATAAAGGCTAGAGATTTATAGAAGAACTTAGAAAGGTGCTATTTGTATTTACCTCTTCTTCCATGGAGGTGGAGTCCAGGGTGTTTTCTTCTTCCCTCAGCCTCAGGAGAAAAGCTTCAACAGGGCCTTCCAATGATCCAGATGAGGTTCTTGCAGCTGTACACCTGTTTCAAAGCTGTGTAACTCTTGCTGAAAAGGCTAAAGTGGCTTCACTCTCATATTCTACAAGTTACGGAGAAAGGATTCAAAGACTGTGTATGTGTATGCTTATGGAGGGCACTGCATCCCACTTCAGCATTCTTGCCTGGAGAATCCCATGGACAGAGCAGCCTGGTGGGCTGCAGTCCATAGGGTCAAAAAGAGTCGGCCATGACTGAAGAAACTTAGCATGCATGTATGTTTTATTTATATGTGTCATTTTAAATAATCCAACTTCTTGGTAGCTCAGATGGTAAAAAATTTGCCTGCAATGCGGGAGACCTAGGTTCCATCCCTGGGTTGGGAAGATCCCCTTGGAGAAGAAAATGGCAAACCACTCCAGTTATTTTTGCCTAGAGAATCCCCATGGACAGAGGAGCCTGGCAAGCTACAGTCCATGGGATCGCAAAGAGTCAGATAAGACTGAGCGGCTAAGCACAACACAGCATTTTTAAATGAGATACAAAAAAATTGTATTTTATTTTCCTTCAGTGTAATTATCTTGTATAAAAGCAAAGAACAAATGGGAAAGAGGGTGTAGAGGCAGAATTTTGTGTTTTACTAATAAATAGTACACTTGTTAATAAATAGTGAATTTCAGGGACTTCCCTAGTGGCTCAGAGAGTAATGAATCTGCCTGCAATGTGGGAGACACAGGTTCAATCCCTGGATTGGGAGGATGCCCTGGACAAGGGAATGGCTACCCATTCCAGTATTCTTGCCTGGAGAATCCCATGGACAGAAGAGCATAGCAGGCTACATCCATGGGGAATTTAAAGAAATAGTGAGGATAAAGTAAGAGGATAAAGCAAATGAACTCTGCAGTCCTCAGAAATACAACAAATCACACTAAACAACCACTTTAGTCAAAGGAAATATTTTTCCCAGAATGCTTGGATTCTAATGTTGTTATCAAAACCAGTGAAAGGCAGTGGGGTCTCTTAGGAATCAGTGGGTCAGGACATCACCCACAATGTTCAACCACAAAGAAGACAGAGGTACAAAGAAGAGTGGAATTTTAATTGTATTTAATTCTATGCTCAGAAATGGTTTTCCCAGTAGTCATATACGGATGTGAGAGTTGGACTGTGAAGAAAGCTGAGCGCCAAAGAATTGATGCTTTCGAACATGATGTTGGAGAAGACTCTTGAGAGTCCTGTGGACTTCAAGGAGATCCAACCAGTCAATCCTAAAGGAAATCAGTCCTGAGTATTCATTGGAAGAACTGATGCTAAAGCTTAAACTCCAGTACTTTGGCCACCTAATCCTAAGAACTGACTCATTTGAAAAGACCCTGATGCTGGGAGCAATATGTGAACCGTGAACTTCCTGATGTTCAAGCTGGATTTAGAAAAGGCAGAGGAACCAGAGGTCAAATTGCCAACATCCGCTGGATCATCGAAAAAGCAAGAGAGTTCCAGAAAAACATCTATTTCTGCTTTATTGACTATGCCAAAGCCTTTGACTGTGTAGATCACAATAAACTGTGGAAAATTCTGAGAGAGATGGGAATACCAGACCACCTGATCTGCCTCTTGAGAAATCTGTATGCAGGTCAGGAAGCAACAGTTAGAACTGGTCATGGAACAACAGACTGGTTCCAAATAGGAAAAGGAGTACATCAAGGCTGTATATTGTCACCATGTTTATTTAACTTATATGCAGAGTACATCATGAGAAATGCTGGACTGGAAGAAACACAAGTTGGAATCAAGATTGCTGGGAGAAATATCAATAACCTCAGATATGCAGATGATACCACCCTTATGGCAGAAAGTGAAGAGGAACTCAAAAGCCTCTTGATGAAAGTGAAAGTGGAGAGTGAAAAGGTTGGCTTAAAGCTCAACATTCAGAAAACGAAGATCATGGCATCTGGTCCCATCACTACATGGGAAATAGATGGAGAAACAGTGGAAACAGTGTCAGACTTTATTTTTCTGGGCTCCAAAATCACTGCAGATGGTGACTGCAGCCATGAAATTAAAAGACGCTTACTCCTTGGAAGGAAAGTTATGACCAACCTAGACAGTATATTCAAAAGCAAAGACATCACTTTGCCAACAAAGGTTCACCTAGTCAAGGTTATGGTCTTTCCTATGGTCATGTATGGATGTGAAAGCTGGACTGTGAAGAAGGCTGAGTGCTGAAGAATTGATGCTTTTGAACTGTGGTGTTGGAGAAGACTCTTGAGAGTCCCTTGGACTGCAAGGAGATCCAGTCAGTCCATTCTGAAGGAGATCAGCCCTGGGATTTCTTTAGGAAGGAATGATGCTAAAGCTGAAACTCCAGTATTTTGGCCACCTCATGCGAAGAGTTGACTCATTGGAGAAGACTCTGATGCTGGGAGGGATTGAGGGCAGGAGGAAAAGGGGACGACAGAGGATGAGATGGCTGGATGGCATCACTGACTCGATGAATGTGGGTCTGAGTGACCTCCGAGAGCTGGTGATGGATAGGGAGGCCTGGCGTGCTGCAGTTCATGGGGTCGCAAAGAGTCGGACACGACTGAGCAACTGATCTGATCTGATCTGATCTGATCTGATCTGATGCTGGGAAAGATTTAAGGCAGGAGGAGAAGGGGACAACAGAGGATGAGATGGTTGGATGACATCACTGACTCGATGGACATGAGTTTGAGTAAGCTCTGGGAGTTGGTGATGGACAGGGAAGTCTGGCGTGCTGCAGTCCATGGGGTTGCAAAGAGTTGGACATGACTGAGCAACTGAACTGACAGACTGATCCTCAGAGAAACCCCAAAGGGAAGAAATTAGGTATGCTTGGTTTTAAATACTAGCTAAATATATATATACATATATATATTCACACAACAGAAGGAGCTTGTGACAAGTGATGAGTACATTTCAAATATTTAGAGGATTTTGTTTCTGCAAATAAGAATAGAGTCATCAGAGTTTCTCTTTGGTAGAAATATCATGTTAACAGTTTTTCTTTTATATAACAGATACTTTTCCAATTCAATTCTGGTCTGTTGCAACTAAAACTGAGCACAATTATCTGTCTTAAACACATATGTACATGCATGTGTATATACATACATGTGTACATGCATGCTCACTTGCTCCATTGTGTTTGACTCTTTGCAACTCCATGAACTATAGCCCACTGGGTACCTCTATCCATGGGATTTTTCAGGCAAGACTACTAGAGTGGGCTCCCATCTCCTCCTCAGGGGATCTTCCTGACTCAGGGATAAAACCCGTGTCTCCTGTATTGGCAGCCACATTCTTAACCACTGAGCCACCTGGGAAGGCCCACGTGCATACACTGTTGGTGTTCAGTGGCTAAGCCGTGTTGGACTCTGTGATCTCATGGACTGCAGCATGCCACATTCCTCTGTCCTCCGCTATCTCCCAGAGTTTGGTCAATTTCATGCTCATCGAGTCAGGGATGCTATCTACCCACCTCATCCTCTGCTGCCCCCTTCTCCTTTAGCCTTCAACATTTCTCAGCATCTACATTACAGTTACATACAAGTGTACTCTTGCCTGGAAAATCCATGGGTGGGCTGCAGTCCATGGGGTTGCTAAGAGTCAGACACGACTAAGCGACTTCACTTTCACTTTTCTCTTTCATGCATTGGAGAAGGAAATGGCAACCCACTCCAGTGTTCTTGCCTGGAGAATCCCATGGACTGTGGAGCCTGGTGGGTTGCTGTCTATGGGGTCGCACAGAGTCGGGCACGACTGAGCGACTTAGCATAGCATAGAACGTATGTTAAATGATTTTAAGATTCTCCAAAAGATAGGGAAAAAAAGCAACAATAACAGGTAAAATACTTAGGCTATTTCTCATACACATTTATTTTAATAAGTATATTTGCACGTTATGCCAAGCTGAGGGACTTACACCCTCAGAATGTTTAAGCAAGAGGGAACAATAGACACAATGAAATCCAATCTCTGTGTTCACATTACCATTGCTGGAAATGCGGCCTGTTCTGTTGGCCGCATTTCTGATATCTGACGCATATCTGATGCATATCTGATGTCACATCAGATAGTGGTAAGAAGAACTGTATTATGTTGGTTCTGAGATAGTCCATCTACTCCAAGTGCAGGAAGAAAAGAGACAGCAGTAGTACTAGAAGTACCTAGGAGGTAATGAAGCTCCACTGGAACAGGCTAAGAGAATCTGCCCATTCCAGGACCTCTGCCTATCCTGTGTGAGTAGGCCAGCTCAGCAGATGCAGAGTGCTATGTATCTGCAAGAATATAGATCTGGGACAATAGTTCACAGGTGGCTTCAAAATACAAGACACACAGTTACATTTTAATTTCAGATAAACAGTATTTTATTTTCAGTACAAGTGAGCCTCATGCAATACTTCAAGCATATTCTACTATAAAAGTTGTTTTTTAATCTAAACCAAACATGTAACTGGGTTCCTACATTTTCATTTGGTAAATCTGGTGACTGTATATCCAGGGCATTTCTAGGACAGCAGGAATGTAGGTGGATCTAAGCAGGCACCAAGGTCTCTATGCATTTCTTGAGACAGGCTATGTCGTCACTGATTCGGTGGGCCTAAAGGCACTTTTTTTAAAGGCTGAAGTGACAGGAATAATTTATTCCTATTTCTAGAAACTTCAAAAAAGTCTTAGTTCAATTATGAAGGATGAGTATCTTTATGCCCTTTTCCAGATAGCTCTTGAAAGTTCTGAGAAAATAATATATCCATACAGGAATTTTTTTAAAACAAATACCTGCAGAAAAAGAATTATGAGACAATGCCAAGGGAGTTTCTAAAAAAGCCTTCTAATTTAAAAGTAAGTACTTTTGTCAACGCTGGGCTGGAAAAAGCACAAGCTGGAATCAAGATTGCCGGGAGAAATATCAATAACCTCAGATATGCAGATGACACCACCCTTATGGCAGAAAGTGAAGAGGAACTAAAAAGCCTCTTGATGAAAGTGAAAGAGGAGAGTGAAAAAGTTGGCTTAGATCTGAACATTCAGAAAACTAAGATCATGGCATCTGGTCCCATCACTTCATAGGAAATAGGTGGGGAAACAGTGGAAACAGTGTCAGACTTTATTTTGAGGGGGGTCCAAAATCACTGCAGATGGTGACTGCAGCCATGAAATTAAAAGACACTTACTCCTTGGAAGGAAAGTTATGACCAACCTAGATAGCATATTCAAAAGCAGAGACATTACTTTGCCAACAAAGGTCCGTCTATCAAGGCTATGCATGGTTTTTCCAGTGGTCATGTATGGATGTGAGAGCTGGATTATAAAGAAAGCTGAGCACCGAAGAATTGATGCTTTTGAACTGTGGTGTTGGAGAAGACTCTTGAGAGTCCCTTGGACAGCAAGAAGATCCAACCAGTCCATTCTGAAGGAGATCAGTCCTGGGTGTTGTTGGAGCTGAAACTCCAGTAATTTGGCCACCTGATGCGAGAGCTGACTCATTTGAAAAGACCCTGATGCTGGGAAATATTGAGAGCAGGAGGAGAAGGGGACGACAAGGATGAGATGGTTGGATGGCATCACCGACTCCATGCACATGAGTTTGGGTAAATTCCAGGAGTTGGTGATGGACAGTGAGGCCTAGCATGCTGCGATTCATGGGGTCGCAAAGAGTCGGACACAACTGAGTGACTGAACTGAACTGACTGACTGACTTTTGTCCGTGTAATAAGGTAACAAGTCTTAAATCAACAATTTGTAGGCTAACTTTCAATTCTTGTACTTTTTAAGCAAGGAAGGTTAGAATGTAAGAAATTATGTTTGTTATGGGGGCCATATTGTGTCTGTCACAAAGAGGGTGAAATCAATTAATTATTAGGTTGAGGCAGTCCTAAGACAATGACTTCTTGTCATATGGTCTGTTTCAATCCATGTAATTGCTTCATTATAACATAAATTTGTCTTAATTATTTGATTATTTACAAAGATGCAAAGTGATGACAAGATGAAAATAACAAATCAGTAATGTCCCATGTGTCATCACTCTCGTCCATTGATATTTTTGGTGCAGTGTAGTATTATGAGCTTTGTCTTCACAAGACAGTTCAGGTACATTTAGAAGACATAGTGAAGATGAAGAAGGGGCAGTGTTGGGAGTATGCAGCAAGAAAAGGACTTGCTTAGGGCTTCAACTTCATACTGCATTGGTTCAGGTGGGTGATGGTCTCAACTAACTTGGCCTGCTACAATGAACCAACTCCAGCAATTTATAGTTTTACATTTACCTTCACATCTGCACAATAACTCTGTAAGCAAGAATTACAATGAACAAATCATAGCTCAAAGTAGTTAAGGAAATTTCCACAATTATGCAGAAAGGAATTGTCCTTGTAAGACTTGATTCGTGACCTGCCCATACCAGAAGCCAGGCTCTTTTTAACCATTATGTTCTCTAACAAAACTCTCAGGGTGTGTGTGTGTGTGTGTGTGTGTGTGTGTGTGTGTGTGTGTGAGATCTCGACAACAGAACTTCCATATATTCGACATGATATGTACTGCCATGCGTTTAACGATGTCCCCCAAAATGATACGTTGATACCTAACTCTGTATACCTGTATGTGTGTGTGTGTGTGCATGTGTGTGTGTGTGTGTATGTGTGTGTGAGATCTCGACAACAGAACTTCCATATATTCGACATGATATATACTGCCATGAGTTTAACGATGTCCCCCAAAATGATACATTGATACCTAACTCTGTATACCTGTGTGTGTGTGTGTGTGTGTGTAGTCACTTAGTCATGTCCAACTCTTTGTGACCACATGGACTCTAGCCCAACAGGCCCCTCTGTCCATGGGATTCTCCAGGCGTGTATCTTTGAATGAAGCATAATTTGGAAATGGATATTTGCAGTAGTTAAGATGAGGTAATGTTTCATTAGAATGGACCCTAACTAACATGACTGGTTTCCATATTAGAAGGGAGAGACAGCACAAGAACAGTGAGAGAAGATCTTGGAGGGATAGAGACAGAGGCTGGAGTGATATATCTACCAGCAAAGGGACATCAGAGATTGATGGGCTACCCAACAAAGCTAGGAAGAAATAAGGAAGAATTTGTCCCTAGAGCTATCACAGAAACGTGATCATGCCTACCCCTCAATTTTTAAATTCTTACCTTCAGAACTATGTAAATGAATTTCTGTTGTTTTAAGCCACTCAGTTCTTCGTAATTTGTTATGGCAGTCCTAGGAAATAGATATATACCAAGGTCTATAACTTTTCCCTAAAGTAACATACTTCTCAGTATAGAAAGAATATTCATTATAGAGAAAATAAAAAGGAATAAAATTAGTGGATTCTTACAGTAAAGCAAATCTTTTAAAATACAGTTGCAAGAAGAGATTAAACATAATTAATATGTGAATTTTTCATAAGGGAGAAACATAATGTACAAGTCGCATTGTTCATAATACTGTATATTTCAGGATACCCTTTTTAGCTGGGTTTGCATTTTGCTAATATAATGCAAATATTTTTTAAAACCTGAAATCATTTGTTTACTTTATGAGATGCTAGTTTTCAATCAGGACCTCTAATTGCATATTTTCTCCTCCCACAAAAAGCATCTGTAACAATAAAATCATAGCAGTTTGTTATATTATGAGAAGGTGTTTATTAATCAAAGAAAACATCAAGCTAATGTATTGTGTTGTGTTAATGTTTAGCTAATGGACATGTTTTTTATTGTGTGACCATCTGCTATGAGGCTTTTGTTAAAGGATTTCTACAAAAAAATGTTGATTAAAATTGAAGCTAGTAGATTTGCTAGTTTCATGCAAATCTCTTAAAGGAAAAGGTAAACCCACTACAATTTAAATTCTTTCTTTGATTAGTTCTATAAAACTAATGGCTTTTTGACAAAGATTTGAGTCATACACATTTTGATAGACATTTTTAAGTGCATATAAAAGCTAGTTTTTCAAAAATGGTTACAATAAATGGCTTGATTCATTTCATAAATAATTATTAAAGATAATGCTGGACTTTTGATAGTAAGCAATACATCCTGATAATCCCTTATATTTGTATGAGGTTTAACAGTTTACCAAATGCATTCATGTAAATTATTTCAATTATTGTTCTGAATATGGAAATTCGTAAATACTCTTTTCTGTGACAGATGAAACTGCAGTAGAGGAGTAATGACTTTTTCAAGACAGCTGAACTAGTGAAAGACAGAGATTTGCACTTCATTGATAATTCTCTTTTAATTTCTGTATGGTTGGCTGTCAACCATAACTGTCTTATACTCTAATATGTTGCTATCTGAACAAAATACCCTCTAATGTTCTCACTGTCTTTCTCCAATTACACTTGCTTTCCAGGGACCTATAAACCACACCTTTTGATCACTGTTCTAGTGTTATAGCTATTCCACTGACCAAATCCCCTACTAAATTGCTCACAAGTTCATTAACCTGGATAAATTGTTATATTCTACTCTATTATTTTAACTAATGCCTGAAGTATAAAATTATGCAACTGAAAAATCAGACTTATTACAAATTATGAATTGGTAAATTCAGTTGTATTTATTATGCCACTTGTTACTTTTTTTATTTTGAGTTAGCTCTCTCTTACACTTTCTTTCAGCTTCTCAAGACTTATTTGTCCATAATGGAAGTCACTCAGTCATGTCTGACTCTTTGTAGCACTATGGACTATAGCCCACCACTCTTCTTCTCTGTCCATGGGATTCTCCAGGCAAGAATACTGGAATGGGTTGCCATTCCCTTCTCCAAGGGCTCTTCCTGACCCAGGGATCGAACCTGGGTCTCCTGCATTGCAGGTGGATTCTTTACCATCTGAGACACCATATTTGTGCTTTCTTTGTTTTTTTATCTGTTTGTTAGTGAGAAGTGGGAATGGGGAACATTCTCCACTAGTTCACATTGTTTCCTTTTTTGAGGTATAATTTACATATAGTAAAAAAGTACGGGTTGCACGGTGCTGGAGCAAGTGTGAGGAGATACACCACGTCCAAGGGCAGAGAAGCCCCAGCAAGATGGTAGGCATGGAACAATAGACTGGTTCCAAATCGGGAAAGGAGTGCATCAAGGCTGTATATTGTGACTCTGCAAATTATTTAACTTATATGCAGAGTACATCATGAGAAATGCTGGGCTGGATGACATACAAGCTGGAATCAAGATTGCCAGGAGAAATATCAATAACCTCAGATATGCAGATGACACCACCCTTACAGCAGAAAGTGAAGAATGAACTAAAGAGACTCTTGATGGAAGTGAAAGAAGAGAGTCAAAAAGTTGGCTTAAAATTCAATATTCAGAAAACTAAGATCATGGCATCCAGTCCCATCACTTCATAGCAAGTAGATGGGCAAACAGTGACAGACAATTTTGGGGGCTCCAAAATCACTGCAGATGGTGACTGCAGCCATGAAATTCAAAGAGGCTTACTCCTTTGAAGAAAAGTTATGACCAACCTAGACACTTTATTAAAAAGCAGAGACATTACTTTGCCAACAAAGGTCCATCTAGTCAAAGCTATGGTTTTTCTAGAAGTCATGTATGGATATGAGAGTTGGACTATAAGGAAAGATGAGTGTTGAAGAACTGATGCTTTTGAACTGTGGTGTTGGAGAAGACTCTTGAGAGTCCCTTGGACTGCAAGAAGATCCAACCAGTCCATCCTAAAGCAATTTAGTCCTGAATATACATCGAAGGACTGATGCTGAAGCTGGAACTCCAATACTTTGGCCACCTGATGCGAAGAGCTGACTCATTTGAAAAGACCCTGATGCTGGGAAAGATTGAAGGTGGGAGGAGAAGGGGACGACACAGGATGAGATGGTTGGATGACATCGCCGACTCAATGGACTGGAGTTTGAGTAAACTCCAAGAGTTGGTGATGGACAGGGAGGCCTGGCGTGCTGCAGTCCATGGGGTTGCAAAGAGTTGGCCATGACTGAGAGACTAACTGAAAAAGCATAGATCTTAAACATTCAGTTTAATGAGTTTTGTCAATAGTATATATACAAGTAACACAAAACAAGAGATAGAGCCTTCCCTACCTCTAGAAATGGCCTTTATATTGTTTTCTAGTAAACACTGGCCTTCCAGAATTTTATTGAAATAAATTCAAGAGAGAATGGAAGAATTGCCTTCTGAAATAGCAAGTTTACACAACTATTTCATTATAACTTTCTGCTTTCAATAAAGTAGTCAATGGAAAAGAATGGTCACTAAAGAGGAAAATGTTAATGCCAAATACAGTGGGGGTATTTGAAAAACTGGAATATTTTGGAAGGTAAGAGGGATGGAAAGTAGTACACCCACAGATAGATTAGCTTCGGTAAGAATACATACAGTAGTACATACAATACAATTCATTATGGAAAGATGAAAAACAGAGTATATGCCTATAAATGAAATAAGTTGGTACATATGTTAAAAAAAAGCATGTGGTAATTCTTAGTTTTGTTTTTCCTGATTTTTAATAATGACTTTTTATAGCTTTGCCACCAGCTGAAAATGGGATAGAGAGGGAATTCCTTGGCATTTGAGTCCTTTTGTAAAGAGGAGTAAATATGTGCTTAGTCGTTCACTCGTGTCTGGCTCTTTTCGACCCAATCGACTGTAGCCCACCAGGCTCCTCTGTTCATAGGGATTCTCCAGGCAAGAATACTGAAATTCATTGCCATGCCCTTCTCCAGGGGATCTTTCCAACCCAGGGATCAAAGCCAGGTCTCCTGCATTGCTTGGATTCTTTACCGTCTGAGCCACCAGGGAAGACAAATACTTAACAGGTTATACTAAGAACCAGTTAAGTTTTTCAAACTTAACATGTTCAAAACCAAATTTTTGATTTTCCCTCTCAGAGATGCTTATGCCACTCTTTCTTTATCTCTGTTAATGAGAAATCTACTCTTCCAGAATCTGCCCCAAGATCTTGAAGGTATCCATAGCGTCTTTCTCACCTACCAGTTTTGTCCATTAGTTCCACCTTCAAAGTACAATCATAATCTAGTTACTTCATTCAAATCCACCATTACCACCTGTTTGTGTTCTTTCAAAATTCATATGTTGAAATCCTAACCCCCAAAGGTGATGGTAGTAGGTAGGGCCTCTGAGAGGTGATTAGGTCATGAGGCTGGAGAGTGAAGAATCAGGTCAGTACTCTTATCTGAGATATCACAGAACTCCCTAGCCCCTTCTGCCATGTGAGGAAGTAAGAAATCTGCAATCTGCAAAAGATTACTTGTTTAACCATACTGGCTAATGATCTCAACCTTCCGGCCCCCACAACTGTAAGATATAAGTTTCTCTTCTTTGTAAGCTACCCAGTCAGTGCTATTTTTATTACAGAGGCCAGAATGGATTAAGAGAGAAAATGCTCCCAGACTGCCATCATTCCTTACCTGGATTATTGCTATGGTCTTCTGAATATTCTTCCTGCTTTTGCCCTTACTCCTCTAGAGACTATTGTCATGATTGTCAATGTGGTTCCTTTTAAAACATAAACCTGATCATATCACCCTCTTGTTAAAATGCTTATGTTAGATTTCTTCCTCACTCAGATCAGGAACAGTCTTTAGCACGACGTTCTAGGCTCTGTACAGTGTGGCCTTACTATCTCCCCAGTCTCATCATTTCATCTCCTACTACTCTCTTTCCCACTCACTCAGGACCAAACATAATAGCCTTGTTGTTCCCCAGACACCTCAAATATAATTATACCTCAAGACATCTGCACTTGCTGTTCTCTTTGCTTGTTATGCTTTTCTGCATGCTATTCACATAGCTAACTCCTAACAAGGGGTTTCCCTGGTGGCTCAGTGGTAAAGAACCTGCCTTCTAGTGTAGGAGATGTGAGTTCAAGCCCTGTGGCAGGAAGGTCCCCTGGAGAAAGGAAATGGCCATCCATTCCAGTATTCTTGCCTGGGAAATCCCATGGACAGAGGAGCTTGATGGGCTACAGTCCATGGGGTTTCAAAGGAGTTGGACATAATTTAGCAACTAGACCACAACTTTAGCAACTATAGACTGATTTTCTCTCAGTCTCTTTGCTTAAATGTCACTTTTCTGGAAAAGCTCTCCCTGTAAAACCAGTAGGAACTCCTACTCTGATATTCCTATCCTCCTGAAATATTTAAAATATTGTACTCAATTTTTTTAAAAAAGAATTTCACCCCTAGTTTAATTCTAAGAGAAAAAATTACTAGCCCTCTGGAGCATTGGACTAACCTAAACTGGGTCTTGAATTAGACACAGATTGTTAAGTAAGGTAGGCTTCCAACATAGGAACTAGAGTCTGACAATAGTCAGTGGTCAAAGGCCTGCAGCAAGCAGGTCAGTTCAGTTGCTCAGTCATGTCCCACTCTTTGGGACCCAATGAACCACAGCACGCCAGGCCTCCCTGTCCATCACCAACTCCCCGAGTTCACCCAAACCCACTGTCCATTGAGATGGTGATGCCACCAACCATCTCATCCACTGTCATCCCCTTCTCCTGCCCTCAGTCTTTCCCAGCATCAGGGTCTTTTCCAATGAGTCAGCTCTTCACATCAGGTGGCCAAAGTATTGGAGTTTCAGTTTAAGCATCAGTCCTTCCAACGAATATTCAAGACTGATTCCCTTTAGGATGCACTGGTTGGATCTCCTTGTAGTCCAAGGGACACTGAAGAGTCTTCTCCAACACCACAGTTCAAAAGCATCAATTCTTCAGCGCTCAGCTTTCTTCATAGTCCAACTCTCACATCCATACATGACCACAGGAAAGACCATAGCCTTGACCCGACAGACCTTTGTTGACAAAGTAATGTCTCTGCTTTTCAATATGCTGTCTAGGTTGGTCGTAACTTTCCTTCCAAGGAGTAAGCATCTTTTAATTTCATGGCTGCAATCACCATCTGCAGTGATTTTCGAGCCCCCAAAAATAAAGTCAGTCAGTGTTTCCACTGTTTCTCCATCTATTCCCCATGAAGTGATGGGACCAGATGCCATGATCTTAGTTTTCTGAACGTTGAGTGGTTATTCTAAGTGATCCCAGCAGTGTGGCAGTTCCAATCAGTGGCTGGGGTCCAAGGACACTGGTGACACATTATCTGGACTTCCCAAAACACAACATGGCCATAGCCTAGCCAAGGAGGCTAGCCAAGTAGCTTATCATTTAATTCAGTACTTTCAAGTCATGGAGGAAATAAAATGTTCATCAGGATGCAACCAAGACACACAGATTGTGACAACATTGTCAATTGTTAAGCCTTAGGTTAATGCTGTGGATCTGAATAAGCTCATGAGTTCAGGATTCAACCCTGGCATACAGGATGTTGGACTGACAATATTATGACTAATTTCAAGTCTCACAGGGCAAAGCATTTGAATCTACAATTATACTGCCAATATTGGTGAGGGTTATCTGAGCCTCTCAAAACAGTTTCTTTAAAACAGATAGTCCCAGGATAGTCCTGGACTCATTTAAAATCCCTTATGTTTTTGGGCTAGATTTTCACTTGTGGGGAGGGGAATGTAATTTACAATGCCTAATATAATGTAGTGAGTTTTTCCTAGAACTTCTGTTTTGTTATATTACTGCTAGGCACTTAGAAGTCATACCATAAATATGTATTGAATTGAAGCTACTATATCTAGATTAATATTTGTCTGAAAGTTTTTTTAAAGCACACAAGGAAAGATATTAATCAAAACTGTAAACAACAAAAAAGATATATTTGACTACTTACAAATGAAATTTTATCATGTCAAAAATAATCCCAAGTTCTTTAAAAATCAATGATAAACTGAAAAAGAATTCAGTGCATGTGGCATATAAATAGCACTATTAATCTTTTGTGAGAATATACAAATATTTAAGATAAAAACATATGCCCCACAAATGTGTAAAAGGCATAAAAGGAAATTCACAAAAAATAAATATGAATGACCCATGAATATATGAAAGTTTTTTATCAGTAATCAAAAAATGCAGAATAGAATAATTTGAAAAAAATTTTTTTCCTTTGCATCTAATACTAATGGTGTCCAAGGTGACTAGAGTTAGATATACTTTTCATTTTTTCTCAGTCATAAAAATTTATAAAAATAATTTTAGAATTTCTTTTGACAAAATTTTCAAGAGGTTTAAATATGTTTATAATATTTGAATCAGCAATTGTGCTTATAATAATTTAACCTAGAAAATAGAAGAGTCTCAAATTATGTATTTATAGTGGCAGGACTTATTTGCAGGAGAGAAAATCTATAATAGAAAAATTCCAGAATTTTGGAAACTTTAAATAGAATAAAATTTTTCTCTAATATACTCTGTATAATCATTAAATGGTATAACTTTGAATAATAGCTAGTAACTATGTATAATACTAATAACTAATGTGGTAGTGGTGGTTTAGTTGCTAAATCCTGTCTGACTCTTACAACCCCATGACTGATAATTTTTAAATTATACAGGACATGTTATAAAAAAAAAAGCAAAGTTATCAAACTATGTGTGTGTGTGTGCTCAGTCACTCAGTCATGTCTGACTCTTTGAGATACCATGGACTGTAGGCCATCAGGCTCCTTTCTCCATGGGATTTTCCAGGCAGGAATTCTGGAGCAGGTTGTCATCTCCTCCAGGGAATCTTCCCAACCAACCCAGGGATCAAATGCTCATCTCCTGCATTGGCAGGTGGATTCTTTACCACTGTACCACTTGGGAAATCCCATGAAACTATATACAGCATATTAATTTTTTGAAAAATAATTTATACAGATAGAAAACATAATACAAAAATTAACTAAATCGTGAATGGTGGATAAACTTTTAGATAGTAAGAATATTATGTGTTTTTCATACTTTTCTTAACTTACACTACTATACCCAAGAAAATATTTTATATAATAAAAGTTTGAAAAAATTAGTCCTGAAAGAACAGAGGAAAAAAAACAACTATCATGTTGTCCGACCAAACATCTCCCATTGTCATGGACAGAAAGAAAAAAAAAAAATAGCAGAGGGTATCAACTGTCAATATGAGTCATATTGCTGATTCAATGTCTAACTATTTCTAACAAAACGATAACTCTGAAAAATCTCAAGGCCTGCAAAACACTAGTCATGTAAGCAATACTGCTTTATTTTCTATATAAAAAACTTGAGAAACAGTATACAATTGGTTTAAAATTGAATTTATGTCTGTTTGTAATTGCCAGTTCTGTCTCTTCTCAAATATTCAGGCTTCATAGACCGGATGTGTGCGTGCTCAGTTGCCTCAGTTCGTGTCCTACTCTTTGCGACCCCATGGACTGTAGCCTACCAGGCTCCTCTATCCATGAGATTCTCCAGGCAGGAATACCGGGGTGGGTTGCCATGCCTTCCTCCAGGGGATCTTCCCCACCCAGGGATCAACTCACATCTCCCGTATCTCTTACATTGTAGGTGGCTTCTTTATTGCTGAGCCACTGGGGAAGCCCCATAGATTGGATAAGGATATAGGAATTAGATTTTGGTCAGTAAATTAAACATTTTTTATATAAAGTCATCATCTGCACATGATTGCTACTGGCCTTAGATCAAGCACATGACCAGTTACTTAGGCGTTGAATACAGAATCAATTCACTTAGGACAAGCTTAGGGGATTCACCTACACAATCACCTTCTAAGCAGAAATTATCCTCTCTCTGAACACTAAGTTCACTGCTTTCCTACTGAAAAAGGAAGAGACAGCTTTTGATTTAGCCCTTTATTCTTTACTTGAATTTGTCCATAGTCTCATGTATAAATTGAATAAACATTCAAAGAGTTAAACTACAATGAGTTTTAGGTTTTACATTATATTATATCATTAGCCCACAGATTTTTATAGGTCTTACATTTAATTAACCTAAATATCTGAATAAACATTTTTTTAATTCCACAAAGAAATTATATCAGTCCAGGAATTTAAAACCTAAAACAGATCAACATGAACCGAACAAGAGGAATAATGCCCTCATCATTTTTCTACCTTTCAAAGTTGTTGCCAAAACAATAAGGTGTTAAACATTGTAGAATTGACTTTATTGTATATTTAATTTGCTTGAAATTTATACATAAATCAGTTCAGTTGACTTCAGTGGCTCAATCGTGTCCAACTCTTTGCGACCCATGAATGGCAGCACCCCAGGCCTCCCTGTCCATCACCAACTCCCGGAGGTCACTCAGACTCACATCCATTGAGTTGGTGATGCCATCTAGCCATCTCATCCTCTGTCATCCCCTTCTCCTCCTGCCCCCAATCTCTCCCAGCATGAGAGTCTTTTCCAATGAGTCAACTCTTCGCATGAGGTGGCCAAAGTACTGGAGTTTCAGCTTTAGCATCATTCTTTCGAAAGAAATCCCAGGGCTGATCTCCTTCAGAATGGACGGGCTGGATCTCCTTGCAGTCCAAGGGACTCTCAAGAGTCTTCTCCAACACCACAGTTCAAAAGCATCAATTCTTCAGCGCTCAGCCTTCTTCACGGTCCAACTCTCACATCCTTACATGACCACAGGAAAGACCATAGCCTTGACTAGACGGACCTTTGTTGGCAAAGTAATGTCTCTGCTTTTCAATATGCTATCGAGGTTGGTCATAACTTTTCTTCTAAGGAGTAAGCGTCTTTTAATTTCATGGCTGCAGTCACCATCTGCAGTGATTTTGGAGCCCCCCAAAATAAAGCCTGACACTGTTTCCACTGTTTCCCCATCAATTTCCCGTGAAGTGATGGGACCAGATGCCATGATCTTGGTTTTCTGAATGTTGAGCTTTAAGTCAACTTTTTCACTCTCCACTTTCACTTTTTTCAAGAGGCTTTTTAGTTCCTCTTCACTTTCTGCCATAAGAGTGGTGTCATCTGTATATCTGAGGTTATTGATATTTCTCCCGGCAATCTTGATTCTAGCTTGTGCTTCTTCCAGTCCAGCGTTTCTCATGATGTACTCTGCATGTAAGTTAAATAAGCAGGGTGACAATATACAGCCTTGACATACTCCTTTTCCTATTTGGAACCAGTCTGTTGTACCATGTCCAGTTCTAACTGTTGCTTCCTGACCTACATAGAGGCTTCTCAAGAGGCAGGTCAGGTGGTCTGGTATTCCCATCTCTTTGAGAATTTTCCACAGTTTCTTGTGATCCACACAGTCAAAGGCTTTGGCATAGTCAATAAAGCAGAAATAGATGTTTTTCTGGAACTCTCTTGCTTTTTCCATGACACTGTGGATGTTGGCAATTTGATCTCTGGTTCCTCTGCTTTTTCTAAACCCAGCTTGAACATCTGGAAGTTCACAGTTCACGTATTGCTGAAGCCTGGCTTGGAGAATTTTGAGCATTACTTTACTAGCATGTGAGATGAGTGCAATTGTGTTGTAGTTTGAGCATTCTTTGGCATTGCCTTTCTTTGGGATTGGAATGAAAATGGACCTTTTCCAGTCCTGTGGCCACTGCTGAGTTTTCCAAATTTGCTGGCATATTGAGTGCAGCACTTTCACAGCATCATCTTTTAGGATTTGAAATAGCTCAACTGGAATTGCACCACCTCCACTAGCTTTGTTTGTAGTGATACTTTCTAAGGCCCACTTGACTTCACATTCCAGGATGTCTGGCTCTAGGTCAGTGATCACACCATTGTGATTATCTGGGTCATGAAGATCTTTTTTGTACAGTTCTGTGTATTCTTGCCACCTCTTCTTAATATCTTCTGTTTCTGTTAGGTCCATACCATTTCTGTCCTTTATTGAGCCCATCTTTGCATGACATGTTCCCTTGGTATCTCTAATTTTCTTGAAGAGATCTCTAGTCTTTCCCATTCTGTTGTTTTCCTCTATTTCTTTGCATTGATCGCTGAGGAAGGCTTTCTCATCTCTTCTTGCTATTCTTTGGAACTCTGCATTCAGATGTTTATATCTTTCCTTTTCTCCTTTGCTTTTCACTTCTCTTCTTTTCACAGCTATTTGTAAGTCCTCCTCAGACAGCCATTTTGCTTTTTTGCATTTCTTTTCCATGGGGATGGTCTTGATCCCTGTCTCCTGTACAATGTCACACACCTCCATCCATAGTTCATCAGGCACTCTATTAGATCTAGGCCCTTAAATCTATTTCTCACTTCCACTGTATAATCATAAGGGATTTGATTTAGGTCATACCTGAATGGTCTAGTGGTTTTCCCTACTTTCTTCAATTTAAGTCTGAATTTGGCAATAAGGAGTCCATGATCTGAGCCACAGTCAGCTCCTGGTCTTGTTTATGCTGACTGTAGAGCTTCTCCATCTTTGGCTGCAAAGAATATAATCGATCTGATTTCAGTGTTGACTATCTGGTGATGTCCATGTGTAGAGTCTTCTCTTGTGTTGTTGGAAGAGGATGTTTGCTATGACCAGTGCATATCCATATTATGAAAAGGAGACTACAGATCTTTAAGAGGGGTTTTCTTGACAAAATAATTGTCAAAAAAATTGCATTATCTATTACCTTAGTGTAGCTACAAATATAAAAATTAAATATAATTCCATTTACAAGAATATATGTAAATTTTCTCAGTTGTATCTCAAATTGAGTATATACATTGTACTATTCAAACCTCTTTTAACATATTCATCGTTCTTTAAATACGACCATATTAATCTTCCTAAAATCACAGCTCTAAATAGTCACTTTATGTCTTAAGTTCCTTTACTGGTTTTCCATTACTTCTACATTCCATACCAAGACACTTCTAGGGAATTCATCTTGTTCAACCATATATCTTGTAGCTAACTAATATTTCCTGTTGTCTTTTCCAAGTCTCTTTTTTTTTTCTTCATTTTTTCCTCCAACTAATATAGGCTACTCATTTTATCTAGAACATGTCTCAAGTTCCCTTGCCTTTGTTATTCCTCGTATTCTTTTTTTGGGCAAGCACCACATGGCATACAGGATCTGAGTTCCTGAACCAGGGATCTATTCTGAGACCCTTACAGTGGAAGTGCAGAGTCCTAGCCACTGGACCTCCAGGGAAGTCCCAACTCCTTCCATTGCTTAATCACAATTTCCCCCACTTCTGTTGCTGACAACTGTGCATCCTTCAAAAGTTCCAAAGTCTTTCCACATACTTTTAACCTTGATTTTATTTTTCTCACTATGAATTCCCTTGATTATCCTCTTATGCCATTTGCACATTCTACAATTTACTTTGGTTATATAGATATTTGTCTTAGGCCCCTCATTTTTCCATAATCTTCAGAACAAGCAGAGTACTTTGCTCTATAAATATTTGTTGAATTTACCATCAAGGATACATTAAATGGATAGTATAAGGGAAGGAATCACAGATATAAGTGGATATAGAATAAATATCCCTAAATGAAATGGAGAGGAACACCCAACTGGGCTACAGGGGATGGGTTACTATGTAAGGTAGTAACGCCTAGCTTTGGATACACTCTTAACTTTTTGCTTCACAAGTATAAGTTTTATTGGACGGTTTCATGCTTTACTAATCTTTGATTCATTTTCTAACATTACCAAATCATTACTATTTACAATTCTTGGTGAATATTTCTTGAGCTTCTCAAAAATACTCAGGCATATGCTAACCAAGAATTTATTGGTTTTGATCAGAATTTAGAGGTTATTATTTTTAATGTCAAAGCTATAAAATTTATAATAATTTGAGAACTAAATTGCTTTATTTTTTTGTATTTGAAGACTTTTTTGTGTAGTTTTAGCTTCATGGCAATGAGTGGAAGGCACAGATTTCCCATATATCTGCCAGACTGCACACATGCATAGCCTCCATCATGGTCAACATCTGCCATCAGAATGGTACATTTGTTACAACCAGTGAACCTATATTGACACATCACAGTCATCCAAAATTCAGAGTTTACATTACTGTCCACTGCAGTGTGGTCCATTTTATTGGTTTGAACAAATGTAAAATGCCATGTTATATACATCCCATGGACAGAGGAGCCTGGCAGGCTACAGTCTATAGGGTCACAAAGAGTTGGATATGACTGAAGCGACTTAGCACACACATACCAACACAGTATCATACAAAATAATTTCACTGCTGTAAAAATTCTCTGTGCTCTGCCTATTCATTTCTCCACCACCCTCTTCCCCCATCTCTTCTCCATCACCTGACAACCATTGGTCTTTTTACTATCTTCATAGTTTTGCCTTTTTTCAGAGTGCAATATAGTTGAAATCATACAGTAGGCAGCCTTTTCAGATTCACTTTCTACATTTTTTTGTAGTATGTATTTAAGGTTCTTCCATATTTTTCATGGCTTGGTATCTCATTTCCTTTTAATGGTTAATAATATTCCATTGTATGCACTGAAGTTTATTTGGTCAACTCACCTTGAAGGGCATCTTTGTTGCCTCTGAGTTTTGGCAACTGTGAATAAAGCTGATATAAACATTTGCGTGTAGGTTTCTGTGTGGATAGAAGTTTTCAGCTCCTTTGTGTAGATATCAAGGAGCATGACTGCTGCATCATATGATAAGAGTATATTTAGTTTTATAAGAAACTGCCAAACTGTCTTCCAAAGTGGCTGCAATGAATAAGAGTTACTGTTGACCCACATCCTTGGCAGTATTTGGGGTTTCAGCAGTTCTAATAGATAGGCAGTAGTATAACATTTGCAGAGTCGGACATGACTGAGCGACTGAACTGAACTGAACTGAGTATAACATTGTTGTTTTAATTTGTAATTCTCTATTGACAGGTGATGCTGAACATTTTTTTTCATACGATTACTTGTCATCTGTGTATCTTCTTTGATGAGGTGTCTGTTCAGGTGTTTTTCCCATTTTTTAATGGGTTGTATTTTTATTATTGTTTTAAGAATTCCTTATATATTTTGAGTAACACTTTTTTATGTTTTTGTAAATATTTTCTCCCAACCTGTGTTTTGTCTTTTTATGCTCTTGACATTATCTTTTTCAGAGCATAAATTTTTAATTGCAAAAAAATATTTTAATTTTGAAATTTAAAAATTTTTAAATTCCTTCTTTCATAGATTATGGTATCTAAAGAGTATTGTGATAAAAAGTCATTGTCATATCCAACGTCATCTAAATGTTCTTCGTTTTCTTCTAGGTGTTTTATTTTATTTTTGTTTTGTTGTTTTGAATTTTTATGCATGAATTTAAACCAAATTAGATATACAAAAACAAACCCAAATAACAACAAAATACCTCCTTGTAATAACTTGCTAGTAACACAGACTAGGTGGCTAAACAACAAAACTTATTTCCTTGCATTTCTGGAGGCTAGAAGTCCGAGATGAAAGTGTCAGCGGGGCTGGTTTCTTCTGGGATTCTCTTTCTTTGCCATACAAAGACATGAGGAAAATTTGTATGGCAAAGTCATCAGCCATATTGGATACAGGGGCATTTTGATGTACTAAGGGCTAGAACTTTAATTGTGAATTAGATATGAATTGTGAGAAGATACAATTCAGTCTATAACATTTACTTATTTTAATATATTTTCTTCTGGGAAGAGAATGGTAATCCTTTCATTTTCTTAAGTTATGATAGAAGAGAACTTAAAATAAGACATATTTTATCAATAAGTAAGCAAATCCTACCTCGCTTAACTATTAAGACTTTTAAGAGTGAGTTCTGGAACTGTCTCTCACATCCTTATCCTCATTGACTAGTGTGTTATCTAAAACAGAATAGGTACATAGTAAAGATTTGTGAGTTAGATGAATATATGAAAGAAATGTGCATTTACTTAAGACACTGTGCGAATTACTGTTAGGAAATCAAGGAAAATACTGTGCTGTTTTCAAAGAGTATGCAACATTAAGGGAAGGATTATAACATTTGAAGTCTGACAATAAAGCCATATTGCAAACTCAAATGCCCTCAAGGGTTAGGCAACTAATTTAAATGTGTGAAGAAGCTATGAGTATGAGAATAATTAATGACAGGGACGTCCATAAACTGGAAAATCAATGCTAGCTCAATCAAGTTATACTTCCTTAAAGCAACTACAGCAATACTGAACTACCAAACAAAATATATCTGAAGGTTTATTTAGGACTTAAATCTTCAATCTGAGTAAGCCTGATAGTTCATTCTATACGATCAAACCATTGCTAGACAGCAATGTAATCTAGGTAAGCTCTAAATGTCTTCACTGGTTTAAAATATGTAAGTAATATATAGAAATCTTTACCAATTTATAGACTGTATTAACTAATAATAGTAAACCTAACTTTTCCCAACTGTAATACTCTGTGAGTCCTTGAATTTACATGATAGACTCACTTTCTTTAGTCTTTACCCATACAATTTTTAAATGTGTTTCTGTTATTCTGGAGGGGCTTACAGATTATTTACTGAGATCCTATGTGGCTAAAAAGAAATCACTTTGGGTCCATTATCATAAACTAATGCTGTGTCTGTGTTTCACAACCACTATCAATTCCCTTCCTACTGTACTATTTATGTCTCAACTAAATGTATATATTTAGCAAATATTGAATGAATTCCTCTACTAAAACATTCTTTCACAAAAGAAAATGTAATGATTAGTATTTTATATTCTATATTATACCTAATGCTTGATTTAACCTAGGGCTATATGTATATATAAATTTTCATAGACATGGTTAATAGGTCCCTTTTACAGCCCTCTCAAACTTTTTAGATATAAGTGAAGGGCTCTTTAATCCCTTCTCTTTGATAGATTTATGAATTGAATATATGTGTACATCATCTGACCTTCTGGCTCTACAGTTGGCTTTTTAATCAGATATTAATTTGGGAAAACATTTTAAGATTTCCAATAAATATTACATATTGCTGGTTAACAAAAAGAGATTTTTCCTCTCTGAATGACTTTCATATTCCTGAAAGGTTTCAAATGGTAGAATATTCACGGAGATGCAAAATTGTAAGATGCAGCCAGGAGCAACCGGAACTTCTCTAAAATGCTCAGCAAGGACCCTGCTGAGCTCAAACGTCTCCACACATTTTCCTTCTCATATTTAGGAGAACTGTAAATCTCTGGAAACAGCTACTTCATTTCTCTTCTCTGGCCAGAGTCTGAATCCCAGGAGACATTCCAGGGGATATGGGTTTGATGGCTTCAGCACACCCTCCTGAGGACTCTGCATACAAACCACAGCTGAACTGGCTGCCTTCAGAAAGACAGGGCATGTTTCCAGCCAGCAATAGAACTGCATTATCTCTCCTCCCTGGAGAGAAAGAGCCCTTTTGATCAAGTCTGCAGTCACCTCAGGGTCAGAAGGGAGCACCCTGCATTAGTCTTTCTGGCTCTTCCCCAGCCCGTGAGTGGAGTTCATCTGCTTTTCTGCCAGCACTTGTGTAAACCTAAGCAGCTGCATTAGGAAGGGAGGGGCTGGGAGAAGGATGAGACATAAAGAAATCCAGGTATGAATTGGGGGCCAGATGTTTCTGTCCGAGGGGGCAATCCCCCTCTCTGCTGGATAGTCCTATTTTTGTGTTGCTGAACTCCAGTTTTCAGCACCCCAATTTTTGTGCTCTCTCAGATTTAGGGTTCATTAACCTTCCTGCTTTAGAAGCACATTTTTAAGATAATAGGTGAATGAAGAAGGCTTTCTGCCTGACTGGAGTATCTTTCTTCCAGGAAAATTCCATCTATGCATTAGAAAATATTTTAAAACTGAAACTGTCAATTCAATTATCTTTAAAAAGAAATAAATGCACAGGATTTTACTTTATAGTTATCTTTCTATTAGATAGCATGAAACCATATTCTAAGAAGCAGTTACTTCAGCTAAAGAAATCTGTTATGTGAACATTTCCATAGGTTTAAAAAATTATCACATACACAGTATCATGGATGATTAGCAAAATATAAGATCTTTATTTTTTAATGAGCAACAAATCCCCAAATATTAGCAAATATTAATTTCATCACCTTCTTTCAGGAGATTTTTTCATAGTGAGTGGCAGAAAGCCTCTCTAGATGACAAAATGAGATACCAACATTACCAACGTTTGAAGAATGACTTGAGGGAAATACTGCTGATTATAGCACAAAAGACAGGGGAGGGAGAGTAGGGGAAGTTCGTTCTTCTATTCATGAGACTTAACATGTAAGCCACACCAGACACACTGCCATGGATTAAATAAATGCCTGTGACTTCCTTCCTTCCTTCTCCTGTACTCTGAGGAAATTCCTTAAACTAGAACTTTGCTCCTCAAACCACGGGCTGCAGTTGACTCCGAAGCTTGTTAGAATGGCAGGCTCAAAGCCCTGTTCCCAGAACCACTGACCGAGAATCTGCCTGTTAACAGATTCTCCCTGTGATTCACATACACATCAACAGTTTGAGAAGCACCGTGTGGTTGAGCTTCAAGGACCCTCTTCTTTAATGACCTATGGCCAAATGGCATACAAACCCACAAGATGTGGTTACTTCAACAAGGTGTCCCAATTTAGTTCAAAGGAAGATTTGTGTTCTTGCTTTTGGTAGAACTGGAAAGCAGATGACCACAGTGGACATTGGTGTTTTCCCATAAACTTATATGCATGGTGCCTTTGTGTTCTAGACTAGGAAGAAGGAAATTCAGAGTGAACAGGGGAAGAGATGAAGATAGCAGGGGAAATGGAGGGAGTGAGACTAGTTCTATCTATCTTCAAGAACTAGTTTTGAAATTCTAACAAAGAGTACTTGTAACCAGAAGTTGAATGCCATGATTATAACCCATGATGATTTGGTTTGGGGTGATAATTTGGAGCAGAGGCACCTCCTCCAGTGTCTTCAGTAAGGGCCAGCAGCAGTATCCATGGGCACTGTGGAGGAGCAGAACTAGCTGCTGTGCCCAGAAGACAATTAGGGGGCCAGCACAGTACCGGAGCATGGCACTGGCAGTCAGCCTACCTTTGATCACTGCACTTTCAGGATGTTGCTAAAACAGAAGAAAATGCATGGACCATGGACAGGTTTGGTAACACACCAAGTGGTACTAGTAGAAAAGAACTTGCCTGCCAGTGTAGGAGACCTAAGAGACATGGGTTTGATCCCTGGGTTGGGAAGATCCCCTGGAAGAGGGCATGGCAACCCACTGCAGTATTCTTGTCTGGAGAATCCCATGGACAGAGGAGTCTGGTGGGCTACAGTCCATAGGGTCACAAAGAATCAGGCATGACTGAAGCGACAGCACACACATATACACACTGAGGATGCCTAGAAATAACTCTTCTATAGTCAAGTGCTAGAAGTAAATCCATCTTCCCCTTCACATCTGCAAATGTTTTAGTGAATAGTACTCCTTTCCAGGGATTTCCAGGTGGCTCAGTGGTAAAGAATCTGTCTACCAATGCAGGAGACACAAGAGATATGAGTTCATTCCTTGGATCAGGAAGATCCCCTGGAGGAGGAAATGGCAACCCACTCTAATATTCTTGCCTAGAAAAATCCATGGACAGTGGAGTCTGGTGGGCTACCGTCCGTGGCATCGCAGCCGTACACAACTGAGTGATTCAGCATGCACGTACTCCTATCCAACCAATTGCTCAAGCCAGGAACTATAAATAATCTTTGACCTTTCTTCTCCATCATTCCCATATACAATCAATGTGCAAGTCTGATCAATTAAAACTCTTTAATATTCTCTAATTCTCACTTTCACTTTCTCACTCAGAGGAACAAGATCCAACACCATTGCAACTGGCTACACTGAGACTCCTCTTATTCTCCTCCAAGCCACTTATTATGGTTTGGAAGTCCATTTTTACCTTGTTCCTGCATAACTCACTAGTTTCACCTTTATCCATTTCTTGACACCCTATGCGATATTTATGTATATGAATTTTATTTTTCAAATGCTTTTGTTTCACCTCCAAGTCTTTCTACATGTTTCCTCAGTTTAGTGGGCTGTTTGTGCCTTATTGCTCAGTCTTGTCTGACTCTTTGTGACCCCCATGGACTGTAGCCTGCCAGGATCCTCTGTCCATGGGATTCCTCAAGTTGGCCAAAGTATGACTCAACCTTCAAGTCTTAACTTAAATGAAGCTGAAATACACTAGATAATTGGGATGCCACTAAAATGTTGTACAAGTTATACAGCATATATAACAAGCAGAGGTTTCCTCCTCTCAGAGATCAAGGGGAGGTTCCAAGAGGTTTACTGGGACCTTGATTAACATTCCCATCTTTAACAATAAACCAACTAATGGATATTAAAGTCCACAAAGTCCTATTAGAACTTTAATAGGTAGATGTTACACTTCCTTCATAGTACAGTTCCTCAGTAGAAGCATCTCAAATGTTTTTCTTCTGTCAAACATATGAAACATAAGCTGTGACTAATTATAAGTAACTCTGAGTTACTAAACAGACTGACTACATTACTATTTCTAGTCAATCATATGCCTTGTGTGAGCTGTTCTACATGACTTTGAGCCTGTGACATCAGAATATTTTAGTTAAGGGTTAACAGAATGCTTTTCTAATAGTTCTCTATTCCTGGTTCTTAACAGAAAGCTTTGTTACACAGAAAAACCCTGGAGAATTGCAGCAGCCTTCTTCTCCAAGCTCATCCTCCTCACTTCCAGTTACATAAATAAGTCTAGCAAATGGCTTACTAGCATTCTCTCTCCCTCATAGTTTGGACTCTGTTTCAAAAGTGAAACTTCTGAGCCCCAGAACTAGAGCACAGCACAGCTCCATGGTTTCACGTCACATGCATTTCCTGTGACCAGTTCTCTCGGATGTTAATCACATGATTTTTCACCTAGGGCTTTTCTCAAGAGCCAAAAGTTCATCAGAGTCAAGGATAGCTTTAAATCTCACATCTCTGCATTCAGGAAAGTGATTGTTAATTTTGCGCTTCTCAGAAACAAAATTTTACTATGTGGTTCAAAGTCCATTAAAAAAAGAAAAGACTCAGAGGCCTTCTACAAAATTTTTTTCCCTCAGTGGATTCATAATTTATTTTATGAAAGACAGATGAATTAAAAAGGCAGTAAAGAAATTTAGAGTCCTCCATTTGTGCTTTTGGTGAGGGAAAGGGTAAAGTCCTTGTTGACTCCCATGTGTGTTTTTACTACAAATGGGTATTATTTCTATCTCCTCAACATTCATACAGATTTCAATATACAGAGAAATCTGAAGCCAAGTGAGCTTTTTCATGGTTCCTCTTTTTCCTGGTGAACATTTTACATGGCTATTGTGAGGTGGTGTCTTCAGAAATTCTTCTCTTCGAGATTCCTTTTATTGGACATAATATCCCTCCCAACTTGGAAATGCAAGCAGGCCTATATATTTCCCATTTCTTGACTGTTCTGGCAATTTTCCCCAAAAGGGAGGAAAAACCCTATAAAATTTCTTTTGGCCCCCCAAAGCAGAAACATCTGCTGGAGTCATGAGTAGCTTGTTGGCGCGGCTTCGAAGTCCCAGCCTGGAGTTGATTACCTCCCCGCTTCACCAGTGTCCGTGCACTCAGCAAGGAGCGCACTGAAAGGTTTCTGGGAAGACTCATTATAAATAATGAGAACATGGAAGAGAAGAAAGAGGGAAACGGTTCAAGCTACTTTGGCCCATGCATTTTACGAGTTTCACAAACTAAAATCATTAGACCACCAAACTGCTCAATTAGAAATCAAGATTTTAAAAATTAGGCCATTGCTTTCTGTAAATACAGCTGCTTGGCAAATGCAAATGAAAAACGTGACAGATTGCTGGTTGATTTTTTTTCCTATCAGGAAAAAAATAAGTCAGTTATTTTAAGTGACACTCTGGGGAAAGGATTGGTTGCTGATCTGTCTTTAAGTTGCCAATTGCATCTTACCTCACAGTGAAGCTGGCAGAGAGTAGAATTTTCTGGCCTGAGTGTACAGGCATTTTTTATTCTTTGAAACAGTTTAACAGGTGCAAGTGAAGTCTTGCTAGGAATGCTTATGTATGACAATATACTCTTTTCCTAAATTAAATCACTCCACTCAGTGTACAATATAACTCGTTGCAAAACTTTTGGTGTGCTGTCAATTCAATCAGTTACTTAACAGATGAAAATAACCCTAGTTCTTTGCATCCTTCAACAACTCTGACAATTTTATTATTTTTTCTACCATCAGTTTTTCTAATGTTAACAACTGACAGGGTCAAAATGTTCTTTGTCATTCTGATAGGATTTGCAGGGGAAAATATGAGCAGAATGGATTTTAAAAGGCTTGATGAAAGTATTCAGATTAAAATTTCAGTGTATACCTAATAGGTATATAAGGAAAGGTTAAAAACTAGTGAGCTATGAGTGTCTACAGAATGAAGTTCATTTGTGTAAATAGAAGTGACTTATTCCAAGACAGAATTCTCAAACTTGATGGCATCATAGACATTTAGAGAGCTTGTTAAACACATATTGCTGAGCCACAGCACAAACTTTCTGCTACAGTAAGTCTGGAGTGGTACATTTAAGTTCCCAGGTATAGGTTATGGAGCTGGCCAGGTGATCACACTTTTCCAATCACTACTGTAAGAGATAGAGAGAGGAACCAAGTCAAAATCCCAGAGTGTCTATCTCTAGAGGCTCCTCAGATTTTAAGGCTAATGGAATACTAACCAGTTTTCAATGAGCTCACAGGCTCATTTTCTTTTAACTCTGGGTACCAAGTGCATCTTCACCTATAGTCTACCAACCAAACACCATACTTTCATGCTAGGGTAGTCTAAGGTGACTATTTGACCTAGATGTTCTCCTTTTCACATCCATATGTCTATATCGCCATTTTATTCAAATGTCAATTTCTTTTGACCATTGATTGCTCTGATGACTTACTTTTAATTCTTTTCACATTAAAGTCAAATCTGCCCCAGTATCTCCCCAATCCACACTCAGAGACATAAGCACCACAAGCAGGACTTCCCTGGTGGTACAGTGGATAGGAATCTGTCTGCCAATGCGGGGGACACAGGTTTGATCCCTGATCTGGGAAGATTTCACATGCCAGGGGCAACTAAAGCCCACACGCCACAGTGACTGAGCCTGTACTCTAAAACCCATGAGCAGCAACTACTGAGCCTGTGTGCTGCAACTACCGAAGCCCACATGCCTAGAGCCTGTGCTCCACAGCAAGAGCAGCCACCGCAATGAAAAGCCCGAACATTGCGCTGAAGAGCAGCCCCTGCTCTCTGCAGCTAGAGAAAGCCCGCACACAGCAACCAAGACCCAGCACAACCAAAAAATACACAAATAAATAAGTTATTAAAAAAAAAAAAAAACCCACAGGCAAATCTCTTCTAACAATTCAGTTTGCTTTCTCATCATGCACTGATGTGAAATTCTCACTTGTAAATTCCTAGACCAAATCTCAGCCCCCTCATATCTTTCAGCTTACATTCACACCCTGCAGGAGTGTCTTCTGACAATAACTATCTCTGAAACTTTTCCTTATGAACATCCCATGTTTCTACAATACTTCTTTAATAAGCCTCCACCAACAACTCTGCTCAACAAACATGTACATAAGCACTTTATGTTCCTGGAGCCTTGTTTGATGTTCCTCTGGTGAATTACCCACTGAAGCCTACCTTGTAAAATAATTTTTATAATAACTTTTGTGCTAATTTAGAAGTATTTCTTAGAAGTATTAGAAGTATTATTTAGAAGTATTTCTTGATGACTCAGCCTTTTATAGTTTATTCCTATGTTTTATTGTAAGGACTATAATGAGCATTGAGTTTTTTTTTAATACTATATTAAATAACTCCAAGCCAAGATTGATTTCTGACAACCTGTGCCTTTTAATTTTTAATATTTTATTTTGAACTAATTTTAGACCTACAAGAAAATTGCAAAATAGTATAAAGTTTCCTTATGTCCCTTGCCCTGCTTTTCCTAATTTACTATCTTACATAACCAAAACACTAAAGAGTGATTATATATCTATATATTATATATCTCTATAGAGATATATATTATATATCTCTATATAGATATATCACGTAAAAACAAAGAAAAGAAAGTGAAAGTGAAGTCGCTCAGTCGTGTCCGACTCTTTGCGACCCCGTGGACCGTAGCCCACCAGGCTCCTCCGCCCACGGGATTCTCCAGGCAAGATATACTGGAGTGGGTTGCCATTTCCTTCTCCAGGGGATCTTCCCGACCCAGGGATCGAACCAAGGTCTCCCGCATTGCAGGCAGACGCTTTAACCTCTGAGCCACCAGGGAAGCCCAAAAACAAAGAAAAGTAAACACAAAACAACTTGTACACTGACACTGATCACTTTTGCTACTGCAGAACTCATGTTGGATGAAAGTTAATGATGAATTCAGAGATCCCACATTTTTTATAGGTGCCAGGAGTAAATTTCACTCCACATGGATTTTTCTCAACCAATGTAGATGACTCCCAACTACCACACTTCCAGGTATGAGAATTATTATCTCAGGTATGTTTTAAGTCTATTTCCCTTTTGCTTTCTATTAGAGTGGGCTAGAAGTATAAATAAACATTTGTGGTATTAAAAGAAATGAGGGAAGAAACTTTATCATTCAGGTATAAGGGTCTCTCCAGTGCCCATAGCCTTCACCTAAGGGGTCCATTGACAAGCAGCTCTGGCTCTGCAGTACAAATCTTGGGCACAGCAGTTTTTTCCGATGCTGAAGCATCAGCACCTTATGTCCATACTGCCTACATGCATCTTATAGCTACTGCTCCCCAAAGTCCGGTCATCCTCACCTGGGTGTCATGAGGTTCTGCGGGGCACAGACTAAATTCTCAGTATTCTTATCACATGGAGGTATCTCCACTTCTTCACAGCCAGCCATTCTCTCTCTTAGTTCTCCAGTTATCCCATTCTATCCTCTCTATATCACAACTCTCATATTAAAATTCTACTAAGAGCTTTATCTCATTCTAAACTAAAACAAAAAGCTACTCTCTCATTCCCGGGGTACATTGCATATGACGTGCTAAACTCGATCCATTTTTCTCCTCATAACATTCCCTGCAATATATGTATCTTCAAAGCTACATTACATTAAATATGTTAAATTATATAATGTCAAATATGTTAAATATATTAAATTATACTTGTCTGACAGATTCCATCAGATCAGATCAGTCGCTCAGTCGTGTCCGACTCTTTGCGACTCCATGAACCGCAGCACGCCAGGCCTCCCTGTCCATCACCAGCTCCCAGAGGTCACCCAGACTCACACCCATCAAGTCAGTGATGCCATCCAGCCATCTCATCCTCTGTCGTCCCCTTCTCCTCCTGCCCTCAATCCCTCCCAGCATCAGAGTCTTCTCCAATGAGTCAACTCTTCGCATGAGGTGGCCAAAATACTGGAGTTTCAGCTTTAGCATCATTCCTTCCAAAGAAATTCCAGGATTGATCTCCTTCAGAATGAACTGGTTGGATCTTCTTGCAGTCCAAGGGACTCTCAAGAGTCTTCTCCAACACCACAGTTCAAAAGCATCAATTCTTCGGTGCTCAGCCTTCTTCACAGTTCAGCTCTCACATCCACACATGACCACAAGAAAGACCATAGCCTTGACTAGGCGAACCTTTGTTGGCAAAGTAATGTCTCTGCTTTTGAATATGCTATCTAGGTTGGTCATAACTTTCCTTCCAAGGAGTAAGTGTCGTTTAATTTCATGGCTACAGTCACCATCCGCAGTGATTTTGGAGCCCAGAAAAATAAATTCTGACACTGTTTCCACTGTTTCTCCATCTATTTTCCATGTAGTGATGGGACCAGATGCCATGATCTTCGTTTTCTGAATGTTGAGCTTTAAGCCAACCTTTTCACTCTCCACTTTCACCTTCATCAAGAGGCTCTTTAGCTCTTCTTCACTCTCTGCCATAAGAGTGGTGTCATCTGCATATCTGAGGTTATTGATATTTCTCCCAGCAATCTTGATTCCAACTTCTGTTTCTTCAGTCCAACATTTCTCATGATGTACTCTGCATATAAGTTAAATAAACATGGTGACAATATGCAGCCTTGACGTACTCCTTTTCCTATTTGGAACCAGTCTGTTGTTCCATGACCAGTTCTAACTGTTGCTTCCTGACCTGCAGGTTCCATAGTCTGTTTTTAAAATAAAGTTCTAAGTTTTAATCTTCCAAAACCATATAAAGGAAAAAAAGGATCTGTATTAAATTTTCAAACTTTTGGTTTGGAGGAAAGAATGGAGGGAAGAAAGAAAGCGTGATATTACAGGAAGGGAGCTTAAAAAATATATGATTAGTATGGAGAACGTTAAATATTTTATAAAAATTGTTACTTCCAAATCTCTAAAGACAAAGCTGACCTATATTGCACGTTGTATGTAATATTTAACAATGTTTTAATTTTATAGACAAGACAACCACTAAAGTTTTTACTTCAGTTTGGGTGAATATGTGAAACACTTGTAACCATTCTATATCCACTCCCTGTGACAACTGTGCTGATTGATCATGGCAGTTTGTATGGCTGCATCCTAAAAAGCCTCTTGATGAAAGTGAAAGTGGAGAGTGAAAAGGTTGGCTTGAAGCTCAACATTCAGAAAACGAAGATCATGGCATCTGGTCCCATTGCTGCATGGGAAATAGATGGAGAAACAGTTGAAACAGTGTCAGACTTTGTTTTTCTGGGCTCCAAAATCACTGCAGATGGTGACTGCAGCCATGAAATTAAAAGACGCTTGCTCCTTGGAAGGAAAGTTATGACCAACCTAGATAGCATATTCAAAAGCAGAGACATTACTTTACCAACAAAGGTTCGCCTAGTCAAGGCTATGGTCTTTCCTGTGGTCATGTATGGATGTGAGAGCTGGACTGTGAAGAAGGCTGAGTGCCGAAGAATTGATGCTTTTGAACTGTGGTGTTGGAGAAGACTCTTGAGAGTCCCTTGGACTGCAAGAAGATCCAACCAGTCCATTCTGAAGGAGATCAATCCTGGAATTTCTTTGGAAGGAATGATGCTAAGGCTGAAACTCCAGTATTTTGGCCACCTCATGCGAAGAGTTGACTCATTGGAGAAGACTCTGATGCTGGGAGGGATTGAGGGCAGGAGGAGAAGGGGATGACAGAGGATGAGATGGCTGGATGGCATCACTGACTCGATGGATGCGAGTCTGAGTGACCTCTGGGAGCTGGTGATGGACAGGGAGGCCTGGCGTGCTGCGGTTCATGGGGTCGCAAAGAGTCGGACACGACTGAGCGACTGATCTGATCTGATCTGATCTGATCCTAAGGAATTCACAAAATATCTCAGCATAATGCTCTAAACACTCACCATTAGCAGACTCAAGTTAGTAATTGGCCCTGCTGGATCTCGATGTTTGTCTTGATTTTAGTTCATGTTTCATACACTGGTATCATATCACACGGATTAAATTAAAATGCTGTAATAAATATATAACAGTATTATATAATGTAATAAATATACTTAGGAATGTGTATTGGTGGAATATAATAGATGTTTCCTTTTTAGGTAATGGTCTAGGGTATTTATTTCTGGTTGACAAGAGCTGTGTTAATACTAATATTCACTGACCTAGGCTCCTAACATCTGTGGCTCCCCTCTAATTGCTACTGCCTCACTGTCATCTTCAGCCAGCAAGCAAAAGAGGACAGAGAACGTGAAGGAGGCAAATATCCATCTTAAAAGCTTTGTTTCGGAGCTTACTCATATCACTTCCTCTCCCATTTTACTGATGAGATCTAGTCACAGGGACTCACTTAACTATTGACACAAGAAAGCTTTAAAAATGTATTTTAGCCACAATCCTACTAGTAGAGAAGTAGAGGATGGCTCGGGGTGCAGGACTAGTAATTTCTTCAACAGGTATCACAACAACAGGACAGAACAGTGATGTCCACTGATCAGATCAGATCAGATCAGTCGCTCAGTCGTGTCCGACTCTTTGCGACCCCATGAACTGCAGCACGCCAGGCCTCCCTATCCATCACCAGCTCTCGGAGGTCACTCAGACCCACATTCATCGAGTCAGTGATGCCATCCAGCCATCTCATTCTCTGTCGTCCCCTTCTCCTCCTGCCCTCAATCCCTCCCAGCATCAGTCTCCTCCAATGAGTCAACTCTTCACATGAGGTGGCCAAAATACTGGAGTTTCAGCTTGAGCATCATTCCTTCCAAAGAAATCCCAGGGCTGATCTCCTTCAGAATGGACCGGTTGGATCTCCTTGCAGTCCAAGGGACTCTCAAGAGTCTTCTCCAACACCACAGTTCAAAAGCATCAATTCTTCGGCGCTCAGCCTTCTTCACAGTCCAGCTCTCACATCCATACATGACCACAGGAAAGACCATAGCCTTGACTAGGCGAACCTTTGTTGGCAAAGTAATGTCTCTGCTTTTGAATATGCTATCTAGGTTGGTCATAACTTTCCTTCCAAGGAGTAAGTGTCTTTTAATTTCATGGCTGCAGTCACCATCTGCAGTGATTTTGGAGCCCAGAAAAACAAAGTCTGACACTGTTTCCACTGTTTCTCTATCTATTTCCCATGTAGTGATGGGACCAGATGCCATGATCTTCGTTTTCTGAATGTTGAGCTTTAAGCCAACCTTTTCACTCTCCACTTTCACTTTCATCAAGAGGCTTTTGAGTTCCTCTTCACTTTCTGCCATAAGGGTGGTATCATCTGCATATCTGAGGTTATTGATATTTCTCCCGGCAATCTTGATTCCAGTTTGTGTTTCCTCCAGTCCAGCATTTCTCATGATGTACTCTGCATATAAGTTAAATAAACATGGTGACAATATGCAGCCTTGACGTACTCCTGTTCCTATTTGGAACCAGTCTGTTGTTCCATGACCAGTTCTAACTCTTGCTTAGTGAGTGCTAATAAGTTCAGAAGACAGCAGTACAGCTCCATCTTCTTGCACAGCTTATTGGAGTATAGTTGTGGTTTCCGGGTTTGGACAGTTAAGCATAGAGACACATTTGGAGAAATACAAAAAGATAAAGATGACTTAACTGTTTTTATATAAGCAAGTATATCAATGTTTCACTATGTTCTAGGGTCAAAATTTAAGACATTTTAATATATGGGAGCAACAATTATTCCTTTTCTAAAAATTTCACTGAAATTAAACTTACAAATTTGTATTAGACTGTTTAGGCATTTGAAAAAAGCTAGAAAAAGTGATGTTTTCTATAACTTGTCTTAGATTTTATATTTTTATACATTTTAGCATATTGTTAAATGACATTCCATCACTACAAACAATAGGGGTAGGTCCAAAAGAAAATATTGTTTTACATTTATGTTAAACTCCAAATGCATAAAATGTTGATTATTTTCCAGTTTTTAATTTCATGTGTTCTAATATTTGCATCTCAGGATGTTAGAATGAGACAGATGTAGTGACATTTTCAAAGCCAAGAAAACCATAATTTGGGAAACAGACAACCACATGGAAGTCCAGAAACAATTATAAACACATGGGTTACCTGGCCTGCACTAGTAGAAAAAGGCTAGAAAGGAATACAAGAATAGCATATTTACTCAAGTTCATCAAAATATCCACAAAAGTAGTCTTCAAGTGTGTGCTCATTACATACTATACAAATAACATTTCACATCATTTCCCCATCCTGTTTTCCTCTCCGAGGTTTTGTATTGGCTTTCTAAAATACAAAAACACATGCAAATACACATACATAACCAAACGCAGTTTAAGATTCACATCAGAATCGGAATATATACTGGAACATTCAGCCACTGATATATTATTGCACATAGTACTAGAAAACTACCAAAAATTTCCAAAATTCTTGTGCTCTATATCTTTGATTTGCCTTTAACTATAAAAGGTTTTCCTCATCCAGTAGAACAATACAACTAAACTTTTAAGTTCCTCATAATTTTGGTCTATTTTTAGTCTGTTATTCTTCAATACCTGATTACAATTATAGCCAATATATTATTACTTACAATTATATAATAATCTATACAAAAGAACCATTCTAAAACCACACATATATAAAAGCCTAAATAAATACCTGGTTGATATACAGAAGGCAATTGATCAATGCCAGCAATATATATAAATATTTATATGGGAAAATATTTATAAAAACCAGATGAATAAATTAATTTTATTTTCAAGCACATATTAAAAATATAAAGGCAAATGCTAATATTTGTTCACAGAAGAGCTACATGAGTGATAACTCACTTACAAGTGGTTCCCTGTATTGTTTGCTACACCAGTGCCTCATTAGGGAATGAAGCACACACACCCAGCACTTAGCACATGAGAACTCTGCCGGCATGGAACACATTAAGCTTCATCAAAATGCTTTTGGAGTCCATGAAATGCAGTGCTACAAGGGAGCCACACCAGAAGCAATTATTAAGTGACTGGGGAGATAAATGTAGCTATTAATACTGCACACCTGCCATTCTTCCCCCTGCACTTTGATCTAACAGATGATGATTTGTAATGGCACAACCTCAACACCCGCCCACCTGTAGTTTATTAGGAAATCAGCCAAGTAACAGGATTACTTAGTTACCAGCGGCAGGGAGGAAGACATGCAAGGAGTCAGTTTTTGTCATTTCACGGGTGACACCTTCATCCAGAAGTCACCTTTGGCATCTGTGCTGCACTTGGCCTGTGACATGCAAATGTAGCCATCGCAGTGGGCACATGCCTCTTCTTATTCAAAGACTGTGGGTTTATGGAATATTGTATTGCTTTTAAAAGAGATGTACATATGTATTCATATCATTTTTGAATCATATGTGTTTGCCCACTTTATACCTCATGAGTGAAAACCACATTTTGTATTTTCTCTTTGTTACTGTGTTTCACACACTATTTAAACTTCATCTGAGGGTGGAGTCTTTGGAGATATTTTTAAAACATGAGAATAACCACATAAATGCTTATTCAGCTACAGGAAAGAAGCTATTAGGTTGTTTTTTCACTGAACAATGTGGACAAAAAATAATTCATTGCAGGACAAAAATTTCAGTTGTTGTGGCGCCTCTGCATTAACTTGGCAGTTTCATTTATTGTACTTCATTTGCCTCGAAAACACCCTCACCATAAACTAGCATTGTAGAACAGAGACATTTGTTATGGTGGTAAGAGTAAGAAAAAGCATAAGAATCCAAGAACAATAGGCAAGGAAACACCTGGAGTAGCAGAAAAGTCACTCCAAACCAAAACTAGATGTCAAAGTCTAGTATGCCTATTAATATTTTGGGGAAATTTAACATATACTTAGTGTCTCCATGGCAAACAAAATAGATACAAACCAAATGATTTTTAAGCATCCAAGATACTGCATGATTAAATTCTCTTTTAGAAATGTGTTTCCATTTGTAAACAATACTCTGATCATTATAATTACAATTCCAAAATCATGAAGTAAAGTAAGTTGTGTGTTTTGTGTGTGTGTGTCTGTATGTGTATGAAAGACATACCCAGATTCAATGTCGGTGTCACCTGGAAACTTTTAGTGCTCTTTTTTTCCTTTCTAGAACTGTTTTACTTTTCTCATAAGAAAATACAATTATTCTTTAATTCACTTAACAATGACTTTTCTGGTCATTTCACTTTAAACTGTGGAATCACTAAAGTGGTAAGGTCTTCATAACGTGTTATTCACATTCTTCCATGGAAATTTCCATTGTTTCATGAAAAACAAAAACTGATTTGAATTTGATAAATGTCACATATGAAACAAACCTGCTGCTGCTACTGCTAAGTCGTTTCAGTCGTGCCTGACTCTGTGCGACCCTATAGACGGCAGCCCACCAGGCTCCGCCGTCCCTGGGATTCTCCAGGCAAGAACACTGGAGTGGGTTGCCATTTCCTTCTCCAATGCATGAAAGTGAAAAGTGAAAGTGAAGTCGCTCAGTTGTGTCCGACTCTTAGTGACCCCATGGACTGCAGCCTACCAGGCTCCTCTGATGGGATTTTCCAGGCAAGAGTACTCGAGTGGGGTGCCATTGCCTTCTCCATAGGATCTTTCCAACCCAGGGATTGAACCCGGATCTCCCTCATTGCGGGCAGACGCTTTACCGTCCGAGCCACCAGGGAAGCTCATAACTTTGACTAGATGGACCCTTGTTGGCAAAGTAATGTCTCTGCTTTTTAATGTATTACATGCAAACTGAAGAAAATAAAATTTTTTTAAACAAATCTTGAAAGAAGCAAGAGGGAAAAAATTAAACCTTACCAATAAAGAACAAAAGCAAGAATTATTTAAAATAATAAAACCAAGTGTTTTTGAGTACATGTGCTTATGTATATCATATGTATATATATGTCTATGCATGTATATTTAGGTATGCTTATATATAAGTGAAGTGAATGACAGCAATAATACAAAGAAGGGAGGGAGAAATAAAGACTTTTTTATTATAAGGTAGTCACAATATTTACGATCTGCATGGGAATTAGGTGGGGAAATAGTGGAAACAGTGTCAGACTATTTTTCTGGGCTCCAAAATCACTGCAGATGGTGACTGCAGCCATGAAATTAAAATAAGCTTGTTCCATGGAAGGAAAGTTATGACCAACCTAGATAGCATATTCAAAAGCAGAGACATCACTTTGCCAACAAAGGTCCATCTAGTCAAGGCTATGGTTTTTCCTGTGGTCATGTATGGATGTGAGAGTTGGACTGTGAAGAAGGCTGAGCACCGAAGAATTGATGCTTTTGAACTGTGGTGTTGGAGAAGACTCTTGAGAGTCCCTTGGACTGCAAGGAGATCCAACCAGTCCATTCTGAAGGAGATCAGCCCTGGGATTTCTTTGGAGGGAATGATGCTGAAGCTGAAACTCCAGTACTTTGGCCACCTCATGCAAAGAGTTGACTCATTGGAAAAGACTGATGCTGGGAGGGATTGGGGGCAAGAGGAGAAGGGGACAACAGAGGATGAGATGGCTGGATGGCACCACTGACTCAATGGACGTGAGTTTGGGTGAACTCTGGGAGTTGGTGATGGACAGGGAGGCCTGGCGTGCTGCGATTCATGGGGTTGGCAAAGAGTCAGACACGACTGAGCGACTGAACTGAACTGATGGTATTATTTGAAAGTGGACTTAGATTAGCTGTAAATGTGTACTGCAGATTCTGAGGAAACCACAAAGAAAAACTTAAATATAACTGATATACTAGGAAAAGAGAGAAAGTGGAATAACATAAAACACTAAATGAAACCACAAAAGGCAGAAAATTAGTGGAAGACGAAAACAGAAACAAAGAACAAGAGCAACAAATAGAAAACAATAACAAATACAGTAGATATTAATCTGACTATACCAACAATCACTTGGAACATCAATGGTCTAAATACATCAAGTAAAATAGATGATAGAAATTGTCAGAGTGGATTTAAACCATGACCCAACTATATGTTGTCTACTAGAAACCCACTTTAAATATGAAGGCACATATAGATTAAAAGGAAATTAATGAAGAAAAATATAGCATGCTGACATTAATCAAGATGTCAATCAAGAAAGAAAAAGGAGCTATATAAAATTGAAAAAGAAGATTTTCAACAGGTATAAAGAAAGGCATTGCTGCTACTGTTGCTAAATCACTTCAGTTGTGTCCGACTCTGTGCAACCCCATAGACGTCAGCCCACCAGGCTCCCCCATCCCTGGGATTCTCCAGGCAAGAACACTGGAGTGGGTTGCCATTTCCTTCTCCAATGCATGAAAGTGAAAAGTGAAAGTGAAGTCGCTCAGTTATGTCCAACTCTTAGTGACCACAATGGACTGCAGCCTACCAGGCTCCTCCATCCATGGGATTTTCCAGGCAAGAGTACTGGAGTGGGGTGCCATTGCCTTCTCCAAGAAAGGCATTATGCAGTGATAAAGAGGGCAATTCTTCAGGAAGACATAATAATCCTTAATGTTCATGCACTTAAGAAAAAAAGAATATCAAACTATGTGAGGCAAAAAGTAATATGACTGCAAAGAAAAATAGATTAATTCACTACCATAACTGGAGACTTCAACACTCTTGTATCAGAAATGGACAAATCCAGGAGACAGAAAATCAGTAAAGGTATCATTGAACTTAATAATACCATAAATCAACTTGATATAATATTCTATCAGATCAGATCAGATCTGTCGCTCAGTCGTGTCCGACTCTTTGCGACCCCATGAACTGCAGCACGCCAGGCCTCCCTATCCATCACCAGTTCTCGGAGGTCACTCAGACTCACATTCATCAAGTCAGTGATGCCATCCAGCCATCTCATCCTCTGTCGTCCCCGTCTCCTCCTGCCCCCAATCCCTCCCAGCATCAGAGTCTTCTCCAATGAGTCAACTCTTCGCATGAGGTGGCCAAAGTACTGGAGTTTCAGCTTTAGCATCATTCCTTCCAAAGAAATCCCAGGGCTGATCTCCTTCAGAATGGACCGGTTGGATCTCCTAGCAGTCCAAGGGACTTTCAAGAGTCTTCTCCAACACCACAGTTCAAAAGCATCAATTCTTCGGCGCTCAGCCTTCTTCACAGTCCAGCTCTCACATCCATACATGACCACAGGAAAGACCATAGCCTTGACTAGGCGAACCTTTGTTGGCAAAGTGATGTCTCTGCTTTTGAATATGCTATCTAGGTTGGTCATAACTTTCCTTCCAAGGAGTAAGCGTCTTTTAATTTCATGGCTGCAGTCACCATCTGCAGTGATTTTGGAGCCCAGAAAAACAAAGTCTGACACTGTTTCCACTGTTTCTCTATCTATTTCCCATGTAGTGATGGGACCAGATGCCATGATCTTCGTTTTCTGAATGTTGAGCTTTAAGCCAACCTTTTCACTCTCCACTTTCACTTTCATCAAGAGGCTTTTGAGTTCCTCTTCACTTTCTGCCATAAGGGTGGTATCATCTGCATATCTGAGGTTATTGATATTTCTCCCGGCAATCTTGATTCCAGCTTGTGTTTCTTCCAGTCCAGCATTTCTCATGATGTACTCTGCATATAAGTTAAATAAACATGGTGACAATATACAGCCTTGACGTACTCCTTTTCCTATTTGGAACCAGTCTGTTGTTCCATGACCAGTTCTAACTGTTGCTTCCTGACCTGCATACAGATTTCTCAAGAGGCAGATCAGGTGGTCTGGTTTTCCCATCTCTCTCAGAATTTTCCATAGTTTATTGTGATCTACACAGTCAAAGGCTTTGGCATAGTCAATAAAGCAGAAATAGATGTTTTTCTGGAACTCTCTTGCTTTTTCGATGATCCAGTGGATGTTGGCAATTTGATCTCTGGTTCCTCTGCCTTTTCTAAATCCAGCTTGCACATCAGGAAGTTCATGGTTCACATATTGCTGAAGCCTGGCTTGGAGAATTTTGAGCATTACTTTAGTAGTGTGTGAGATGAGTGCAATTGTGCAGTAGTTTGAGCACTCTTTGGCATTGCCTTTCTTTGGGATTGGAATGAAAACTGACCTTTTCCAATCTTGTGGCCACTGCTGAGTTTTCCAAATTTGCTGGCATATTGAGTGAAGCACTTTCACAGCATCATCTTTCAGGATTTGGAATAGCTCCACTGGAATTCCATCACCTTCACTAGCTTTGTTTGTAGTGATGCTTTCTAAGGCCCACTTGACTTCACATTCCAGGATGTCTGGCTCTAGGTCAGTGATCACACCATCATGATTATCTGGGTCATGAAGCTCTTTTTTGTACAGTTCTTCTGTGTATTCTTGCCACCTCTTCTTAATAGCTTCTGCTTCTGTTAGGTCCATACCATTTCTGTCCTTTATCGAGCCACCTCTTCTTAATATCTTCTGCTTCTGTTAGGTCCATACCATTTCTGTCCTTATATATATCAAGAATATATAATATTCTATAGACTACTTCAATTCATCAACATGAAAGCATACACATTTTTCTCAAATTTACGTAGAATATTCACCAAGACAGACTGCACTGTAGACCATAAACCATACCTCAACAAACTTAGAAAAATAAAAATCTGAAGAAGCTTGTAGCACCATAAAAGAAGGAAGTTTTACACACACACACACACACACACACACACACACACACATTGATGAGAACATGTCAGACACAAGAGCAAACTGAAAATGCATTCAATGGCCAAAGCTGGAGCAATGTAAGCAAGAAATCAATAAAAACCATGAATGAATCTGAACTCCTACAGCTCAATTCCAGAAAAATAAATGACCCAATCAAAAAATGGCCCAAAGAACTAAACAGACGGTTCTCCAAAGAAGACATACAGATGGCTAACAAACACATGAAAAGATGCTCAACATCACTCATTATCAGAGAAATGCAAATCAAAACCACTATGAGGTACCATTACATGCCAGTCAGAATGGCTGCAATACAAAAGTCTACAAGCAATAAACGTTGGAGAGGGTGTGGAGAAAAGGGAACCCTCTTACACTGTTGGTGGGAATGCAAACTAGTACAGCCACTATGGAGAACAGTATGGAGATTACTTAAAAAGCTGGAAATAGAACTGCCTTATGATCCAGCAATCCCACTGCAGGGCATACACACTGAGGAAACCAGAATTGAAAGAGACACATGTACCCCAATGTTCATCGCAGCACTGTTTATAATAGCCAGGACATGGAAGCAACCTAGATGTCCATCAGCAGATGAATGGATAAGAAAGCAGTGGTACATATACACAATGGAGTATTACTCTGCCATTAAAAAGAATACATTTGAATCAGTTCTAATGAGGTGGATCAAACTGGAGCCAATTATACAGAGTGAAGAAGTAAGCCAGAAAGAAAACCACCAATACAGTATACTAACGCATATATATGGAATTTAGAAAGATGGTAACAATAACCCTGTATACGAGACAGCAAAAGAGACACTGATGTATAGAACAGTCTTTTGGACTCTGGGAGAGGGAGAGGATGGGATGATTTGGGAGAATGGCATTGAAATATGTATAACATCATACATGAAATGAGTCGCCAGTCCAGGTGCGATGCATGATACTGGATGCCTGGGGCTGATGCACTGGGACGACCCAGAGGGATGGTATGGGGAGGGAGGAGAAAGGAGGGTTCAGGATGGAGAACACATGTATACCTGTGGCAGATTCATTTTGATATATGGCAAAACCAATACAATATTGTAAAGTTAAATAAAATAATATTAAAAAAATAATAATAATACATAGGTGGAGAAGATACAAATCTCCAATGCAGAAAAATTCCAAATAATATATGTAGATACTCCACACTAAACGAAGTTGAGCACAACTCCCCATGTTATTGTTCCAAAGAATACATTATGGAAATAGGGGATGAGGGGATGAATAACTTTGCAGTGAAGAAACCTGAGAGACACTACCTCAGCCAGTGACAAAGCTCAAAATTTATGATAAGTGACAGCACGCTGATAATACATACTCTTGACAAAAACTGATAAAATGGCATTTTGTCTTTGTGGTCTTATTTCCCCAAACTCAAAACCTCAAACTAAACATGAGAATAATATCAGACAAATCTCAGTAGAAGGATATTTTACAAAGTAACTGAACAACACTCCTCAAAACTGTTAGTGTCATGAAAATCAAGCCAAGTATGAGAAACTGTCACAGTCAAGAGGGGCCTAGGAAGACATAATGGCTATAAGTAATGCAGTATCTTGGATGAGATCCCAAGACAGAAAAAGACATTGGGTAAAAACTAAAGAACTCTGAATAAAATATGGACTTTGGTTAATTATATCAACACTGGCTTTTTAATTTTAACAAATATACCTACTACTGGTTGTTGTTCAGTCACTAAGTGGCGTCTGAGACTTTGCAGTCCCCTGGACTGCAGCACACCAGGCTTCCCTGTCCTTCACTATCTCCCAGACTTTGTTCAAACTCATGTCCATTGAGTCAGTGATACCATCTAATCATCTCATCCTCTGCCACCCTCTTCTCTCTTTGCCTTCAGTCTTTCCCAGCATCAGGGTCTTCAATGAGTCGGCTCTTCACATAGCGTCAGCATTAGTCCTTCCAGTGAATATTTAGAGTTGATTTCCTGTAAGACTGACTGGTTTAATCTCCTTTCTGTCCAAGGGACTCTCAAGAATCTTCTCCAGAACCACAATCTGAAGCATCAATTCTTTGGTGCTCAGCCTTCTTTGCAAGTTATTTTACATTTGCATTCCTACAAATACTCAAGAAAAAAAAATAATTTCTATTAAAAAAAAGATGGAAAGTTTCTTAAATTTTCTCATGAAATCTCTTTAAATATGATATTATTTTGTGCAAAAACAGTGCTATACATCAGTATCTATAATATTCATGGCAAAATCCAAAAGAAAAATTCCATTCAGCTATATATAATTTTACATCCAAAATACAAACATGGTTTTATTAAGAAATTAATAGATAATATTAAAATATAAGTTAAAATTATCTGATATTTCTAAATCAAAAATAAAAATAATGTTTGTTTCACTGGATGATGGAATGTTGTTATAGGGCTTACTTAAAACATTTTTTAAGAATTAAAATAAATGTTAACATGAATTCCCCATAATCAATAATAGACATCATTCTTAGTATTGATCTTCATAATAAGCAAGATGACTGCAGTTAACATTATTCTATTATTTTAGCTAGTGAATTAAGACTTTAAATAGATATAAATAGTATTGGGCAAGTAGAAGAAAAGTTACCATCATTTGTAGAAGTAGAATTCTTAATAGTCATCTAGAACCTAGTACTTCCAAAATGAAATTATCTCCCAGAACACATACCAAATAGTGTTTTTCATGTTTTACATCCATTGACTAATTCAACAAGAATCCAAAAGACATTTTTGATCTTTTATTTTTCTTACCACCCCATTTAATCCATGAGCAAGTTTTGGTGGACCTATCACCAAATTAGTCAATTCTCTCTCATGTGTCTGTTATAATAATTGCCAAAATTGATCTATCCAATTCTACTCTATAATTCTTTCCTTAGTTAGGAAAAATCACTTAGCTCTAGTGATTTTTAAGTCAATTACAATTCACTTGCTAACAATTTAAACTTATAAAAATGATATGATATTTTTATAATGTAGCCTATAATAGTATAGAAATTAAGTGATTTCCACTAGAAAAACTAAATTCAAAGGAAAAAATGCTATACTGAACCAGTCAAGTCAAAGAAGTATTCTTCTAATTAGGAGAACTCCTTTGTTGTTGTTTATTTCCTCACATGAAACATAAAAATATGATATCAGATCTTGGGTAAAAAGAACTATTTCTTCTGAAAAATTTCATTAGAAAAATGGAGAATCTATTGCCATCAAATCATACGTCAAAGACAAGGGAAAAAATGGTGAAATAGACACTGATAACTGGATAATGAATAATCCTGATTGGCATCATTTCAATATCCTGATGGAAAATAAAGCTCATAAGATATTATTACTGTTTTGAGTAAGGATGCACCTGAAAATACTTTTCAGGACATATGTGTAATGGGAATCAGTTAATAAGGATATGCTTTCTAAGAATCATTTATAATTTGTCAAATACTCAGCTGAGGAATCGATATGTGTACAAGTGAGTCAGTATGAACAAACTACCATTACTCCTAAAATATTATGCACATGGATGGACGGATGAATGAACGGGTGGATGGAGAAATGGAGATATAAACAATCAGGATAAAAGGAAAATATACTCATGGAATGAACAGGGGTTCTTTTGAGAAAGGAACTTCATCATCCCAAGAGCCTCAAAGGTACAACTATTAAACCCAAAAGGAGCTATAAATAAATAACATGTTTTTCTTTAAGTAAAATATGGAAAGGATGAGGGTTACAGATACAGAAGTAAAATTGTGAATTTTCTTCTTGAGGAGTGTGTAATAAATTTTTCTCTTAAAACATTAACATTTCTGCAAATTGCAGTGTACATAATAATGTTAATGCAATAAGAAGTCCTATAGAAATTTTATGCAGAAAATGCAATTAGAGCCAAATAGTAAAAGTGATAAGAATGTGATGCTGTACTAATAAGAATACATGAAGCCAGACATGTACACCTGACTGTAATTACATCACTAACACCTGAGGAAATGAAAGTTGATTAATGAGAAACAGATGCTAATTTTGAAGCCTGCAGATTCAGATACATTCAATAATGTGAAGATGTGGAATGCAAATGAAGTAAGGAATGCATCATATAGACAAAATATAAAGTAGGAAAAAACAAAGATGTTTTAAAAAATTGTGTAGAATATAACAGGGATAGAAAAATGGATGAAAACTAAAATGAACTAAAATGTGGGAGTCTTTATATTTTTGGCTATTTGAATGTTGCTCAACAATGACAGTCAAAACCAACAATTTCATAGCTACTGCTGCTGCTGCTGCTGCTAAGTCGCTTCAGTCGTGTCCGACTCTGTGCGACCCCACAGACAGAAGCCCACCAGGCTCCCCTGTCCCTGGGATTCTCCAGGCAAGAATACTGGAGTGGGTTGCCATTTCCTTCTCCAACGTATGAAAGTGAAAAGCGAAAGTGAAATCGCTCAGTCCTGTCCGACTCTTAGCGACCCCATGGACTGGAGCCTACCAGGCTCCTCCGTCCATGGGATTTTCCAGGCAAAAGTACTGGGGTGGGGTGCCATTGCCTCATAGCTACAAGAAATGTGAATGTGGTTCATTTCATTATCTCAATGTCATTAATTACATATTTGTTCTAAAATTAATCTGAATCTTAGTGTATAAGCAAAAGTTGAGATAAAATATGAAATCAACATTTTTAGAAAGTATAAGTTCTCCATGTGACCACATTAACACTGATGGGCAAAACATGTCATACAAATTAAATATTAATTTTAGCATGGTGAAAAATTCCATTTGGAATTATGAAGACATAGTAAATTCTGATTTTCCTAATTTGTTTTTGACTCTGCATGGCTTGTTACCAGGGATTAGTTCCTCAACCAGAGAGTGAACCCAGGGCCACAGCAGTGAAAGCACCAAGTCCTAATGAGTGGATGGTGGGGGAATTTCCATGATTTTCCTTGTTTCTTAATCAGTTAACAAAGTTACTTTTTCTTAGTTTCAGCAAAGCCCCTCCACTTCTTTAAGATCTTAAGGTAGATGACATTGACTTACTTTTCAACCTCAGAATAACACCTGCAATTAAAATGTTACTCTGCATCATTTACATCATTACATTATGCAGATGAGCTTTCAGAATGCTAACTAGCATATTTTACTCCTTGGCAGCTGCAGAACAGTTTTATTCTTTGTATCAGGAATTGAACCACCTGCACTTCAGGGAACCAACAGAACTAGAGGGAGACAAACCATCAAAGTATAATAATCCAGAAAAATCTCTGAAACTATGTCACTGTGGACATTTAATTCACTAGAGATAGGAAGTGTTGCTGCATAATTGAGCCAAATAAAGGGGAAAAAATAGTATTGAAAATTTGTTCAATTCTTCCACTGCCCTGAATGGTCAACATCTATTAAAGAGCCAGAAAACGTCCTTCAAATCAAGGTCCCTGCTTTCCTGGAGGCAATAAAATACATGACACACAAGGAGTGATGAATTTCTGAGGCTTATGGAGAACACCAAGTCCTTGTAGTCTTATCACATTTTGTCCTTTACCTTCTAGCTCCACATTTATTTCAATTTCCTTGAGAGTTTAGTGAGGTTATTAAAAAAAAACTTAAATATTTAGCTTAAGACTAAAATTATAAAATATATTTCCTTGGAAGACAATTTTAGCGACAGAAGAGAGTCTGTATCTTAAAGAATCTTTAATTCCAATGATATTAGAAGAAAAGCATCTTATTTATTTGAAAGATATATTTTTCATGAGAATAAAAATAATTGCTGTATCAATAAAAATAATTGCTTTATCAGTTTAATATACTTTTGCCTACAGCAGTAACATATATCAAAGATTTTTAAAACTGAATCAAAATATAACACAGCAACTCCATTTCTATCAAAGGCAGTAAATCTGAAAGGCAGCAGAGTCTCTTTTTTTCTACCATAACAAAAATAATGTCATACTTATTTGAACCAGTTTCTATAATAACATAAATAATTCTAAATGAACTATTTTCAAGCAAAAGTGATGACTTTTTTAAAATGTAAATGTATCATAGACAATTAGGATAGAACCACTTAATATAATAAATATGACTTGTAAGAATTTTAAGTGCTTATATAATGCTATCAGAATTATAACTGGAAGTGAGGAAACATCAAAGGAGTTTGCAGTATTTCTTAAGAAAATGTAAAATCTATTTGGTTTGGATATCAGGAGATAGCTAATTTTATGTGCCTATACTTAACTGCCTCAGAAGTGATTTTCTGTTTTGCCAGAAATACACACACCCACACACAAGTGAAGTAAATGCAATTTAACAAGACTTGATGGTTTTGTACCTGATCAATTCTTCTTTTATACACAATCAGAGAAAGCTTATTTTAAATACTTTTTCCAACAAAAGCAGAAACATTTACTCCTACAATTTGGAACCAGCATTTTAAGTGAATGCTGAAACAAAATATACCTAGTGCCCACCAAGAGGGAAAGCTGAATATCTCAAAACAAAAAGTGCACAAATCTACCAATCATACTAACATTAATTTATACAATTCAGTGGTGCTTTAACTAAAAGATGCAGTTCTACACAGTAGCCAATGCACAATAAAACACAGAATTCCTCCAGGGGTTAATTAAAATTAACTGCCTGCATATAAAGACTGGATTCTAGGAAATAAAGTTGCTGAATAGAAGGCAATGGGAAATGCCCTTTATTACATGCAAATAAAGCAAAACACTGGAAAACAGTACAGACCCCCTGGGTACACATCTGCAGAACTAGAAATGGAAGAACTTGATAAAGACTGGGGATTAGTTTCACCATCTCTAAAAAACCCAACCTGCGAAAAATTCTCTAAAATCTCCTTTTTGTTTTATTTTCCAATTAATATGTACATATTAAACCAGTGTCTTATTCCTAGGGCAACTTAGTTCTCAAGGTTAATATTAATGTGTTAATTCCTGGGCCAATTTGAATTCAGGTTTTCATTTTTAGTGTATCATAAATGCTATTAATTGTGTCCAAGACTTTATTCAGTTCAATTAGTAAGATGGCCTTAATATGCCTCTTGGTTTGATTAAATTTTAAGTAGATTTCTTCCTAACTAGAGACTCCCAATCTTCCTTATTGTTAGAACACTTACTTTAGAAAACTTGCAATTGTAAATTCTTTCTTTGTCCCTTTGAGATATAAATTTTCCCAGTCTCCTGTCAGTTTTACAAACCAAGCTCTTTCCCTTCAGGGACCTGGGAAACATCTCTTTGAAATGTAACTATCAAATCAAAGGAAAATGAAAGCATCAAGAAATATAGGGCCCTATATCCAGTCTCTGTGGGAGGGTAGGAGCCTAAGTTTTTCGATAAAGACCAATATGCAAACAATAGCTTAATCATATTGACCAACCACATCCTAAGGTCCTCTAATACTTTTCCACTGGCTCATCATAGTGCTTAAAACTCCTCATTGCTTAAAACTCTCCTGCCTGTCATTTCTGTGGAGTTGTGTCCAAGTTCTCTTGACTATTTCAACAGTCTTGATCCCTACTAAAATAGTCTTGAATAAAATATTCTTTCCCTAACTCCATCTGCTTCAGGCAGTTTCTTTGACAAAATGCAGGACTGACAAACAAGTGAAAAAAACTAATCTGAGAGAGGGTAAAAAGAGCTGGTCAGTTCAGTCAGTTCAGTTGCTCAGTTGTGTCGGACTCTTTGTGACCCCATGAACCGCAGCACAGCAGGCCTCCCTGTCCATCACCAAAACCCAGAGTTTAGTAAGACTCACGTCCATCAAGTCCGTGATGCCATCCAGCCATCTCATCCTCTGTCGTCCCCTTCTCCTCCTGCCCCCAATCCCTCCCAGCATCAGAGTCTTTTCCAATGAGTCAACTCTTCACATAAGGTGGCCAAAGTACTGGAGTTTCAGCTTCAGCATCATTCCTTTCAAAGAAATCCCAGGGCTGATCTCCTTCAGAATGGACTGGTTGGATCTCCTTGCAGTCCAAGGGACTCTCAAGAGTCTTCTCCAACACCACACTTCAAAAGCATCAATTCTTCGGTGCTCAGCTTTCTTCACAGTCCAGCTCTCACATCCATACATGACCACAGGAAAAACCATAGCCTTGACTAGATGGACCTTTGTTGGCAAAGTGATGTCTGTGCTTTTCAATATGCTATCTCGGTTGGTCATAACTTTTCTTCCAAGGAGTAAGCTTCTTTTAATTTCATGGCTGCAACCACCATCTGCAGTGATTTTGGAGCCCCAGAAGATAAAGTCTGACACTGTTTCCACTGTTTCTCCATCTATTTTCCATGAAGTGATGGGACCAGATGCCGTGATCTTCGTTTTCTGAATACTGAGCTTTAAGCCAACCTTTTCATTCTCCACTCCCACTTTCATGAAGAGGCTTTTTAGTTCCTTTTCACTTTCTGCCATAAGAGTGGTGTCATCTGCATGTCTGAGGTTATTGATATTTCTCCCAGCAATCTTGATTCCAGCTTGTGTTTCTTCCAGTCCAGCATTTCTCATGATGTACTCTGCATAGAAGTTAAATAAGCAGGATGACAGTATACAGCCTTGAAGTACTCCTTTTCCTATTTGGAACCAGTCCATGTCCAGTTCTAACTGTTGCTTCCTGACCTGCATATAGGTTTCTCAAGAGGCAGATCAGGTGGTCTGGTATTCCCATCTCTCTCAGAATTTTCCACAGTTTCTTGTGATCCACACAGTCAAAGGCTTTGGCATAGTAAATAAAGCAGAAATAGATGTTTTTCTGCAACTCTATTGCTTTTTCTATGATCCAGCGGATGTTGGCAATTTGATCTCTGGTGCCTTTGCTTTTTCTAAAACCAGCTTGAACATCTGGAAGTTCACGGTTCACATATTGTTGACGCCTGGCTTGGAGAATTTTGAGCGTTATTTTACTAGCATGTGAGATGAGTACAATTGTGTGGTAGTTTGAGCATTCTTTGGCATTGCCTTTCTTTGGGATTGGAATGAAAACGGACCTTTTCCAGTCCTGTGGCAACTGCTGAGTTTTCCAAATGTGCTGGCATATTGAGTGCAGTACTTTCATAGCATCATCTTTCAGGATTTGAAAGAGCTCAACTGGAATTCCATAACCTCCACTAGCTTTGTTCCTAGTGATGCTTTCTAAGGCCCACTTGACTTCACATTCCAGAATGTCTGGCTCTCGGTGAGTGATCACATCATAATGATTATCTTGGTCATGAAGATCTTTTTTATACAGTTCTGTGTGTATTCCTGCCACCTTTTCTTAATATCTTCTGCTTCTGTTAGGTCCATACCATTTCTGTCCTTTATTGAGCCCATCTTTACAGGAAATGTTCCCTTGGTATCTCTAATTTTCTTGAAGAGATCTCTAAGTCTTTTCCATTCTGTTGTTTGCATCTATTTCTTTTCATTCATCGCTGAGGAAGGCTTTCTTCTCTCTTCTTGCTATTCTTTGGAACTCTGCATTCAGATGCTTATATCTTTCCTTTTCTTCTTTGCTTTTTGCTTCTATTCTTTTCACAGCTATATGTAAGGCCTCTTCAGACAGCCATTTTGTTTTTTTGCATTTCTTTTCCATGTGGATGGTCTTGATCTCTGTCTCCTGTACAATGTCATGAACTTCATTCCATAGTTCATCAGGCACTCTGTCTATCAGATCTAGTCCCTAAAAGATACTTCTCACTTCCACTGTATAATCATAAGGGATTTGATTTAGGTCGTACCTGAATGGTCTAGTGGTTTTCCCTACTTTCTTCAATTTAAGTCTGAATTTGGCAATAAAGAGTTCATGATCTGAGCCACTGTCAGCTCCTGGTCTTGTTTTTGTTGACTGTATAGAGCTTCTCCATCTTTGGCTGCAAAGAATATAATCAATCTGATTTTGGTGTTGACGATCTGGTGATGTCCATATGTAGAGACTTCTCTCATGTGTTGGAAGAGGGTGTTTGCTATGACCAGGGCATTTTCTTGGCAAACTCTATTACTCTTTGCCCTGCTTCATTCCATATTTCAAGGCCAAATTTGCCTGTTACTCCAGGTGTTTCTTGACTTCCTACTTTTGCATTCCAGTCCCCTATAATGAAAAGGACATCTTTTTTTGGGTGTTAGTTCTAAAAGGTCTTGGAAGTCTTCATAGAACCATTCAACTTCAGCTTCTTCAGCGTTACTGGTTGGGGCATAGACTTGGATTACTGTGATATTGAATGGTTTGCCTTGGAAATGAACAGAGATCATTCTGTCATTTTTGAGATTGTATCCAAGTACTGCATTTCAGACTCTTTTGTTGACCATGATGGCTACTCCATTTCTTCTAAGGGATTCCTGCCCACAGTAATATATATAATTGTCATCTGTGTTAAATTCACCCATTCCAGTCCATTTTAGTTTGCTAGAATGTCAACATTCACTCTTGCCATCTCCTGTTTGACCACTTCCAATTTGCCTTGATTCATGGACCTGACATTCCAGGTTCCTATGCAATATTGCTCTTTACAGCATTGGACCTTGCTTCTATCACCAGTCACATCCACAACTGGGTATTGTTTTTGCTTTGGCTCCATCCTTTCATTCTTTCTGGAGTTATTTCTCCTTGATCTCCAGTAGCATATTGGGCACCTACTGACCTGGGGAGTTCCTCTTTCAGTATCCTATCATTTTGCCTTTTCATACTGTTCATGGAATTCTCAAGGCAAGAATTGTGAAGTGGTTTGCCATTCCCTTCTCCAGTGGACCACATTCTGTCAGACCTCTCCACCAAGATCCACCCGTCTTGGGTGGCCCCATGGGGTACCCCTCGTCCAAGATAAGGAGCAGCCGCTGCACTTTGCTGGAGCAGCCATGAAGAGATACCCCATGCCCAAGGTAAGAGAAACCCAAGTAGGATGGTAGGGGTTGCAAGAGGACATCAGAAGGCAGACACACTGAAGCCATAATCACAGAAAACTAGTCAATCTAATCAAAAGACCTCGTCGTGTTTCTTAATTAGAAATAACAGTGATTTGATTAAAAATCATATGACACAGAATTAAAGCGAGCAGTTATTAAACATAAAACACTGAATTCACCCATAGTATGTTATCTGCTTATACTCTTCCTTCGGTAAGAACTAAAATCTACCTATGCTTTTCATAGAGTATGGAAAGTAGAAGGTAAAAATAAGTGTTTATGAATTGCATTATGAATGAGTGAAGAAATCAAGGGGTCAAAATATACAAAGTGCCCCCTTCAAAAAATATTCATGTAGACAATATTTTTCTAAGCACCTCCTTTTTTTCCTATATTTGCTCTGACTTTTGCCTTCTTAGTTTCCAAAACTAAATTGATTCTCTTGAACATTCCTTTAGCTTCTAAAAATAATTTAAGTAACAGTAGATTTGAAGCCACTAACAATAGCAAATTTGAAAGGCAAGTTGTAGATACATCCTCTCAGAAAAATTTCAAATATGTTTTCATACAAAGATTCTCCCATATTTTACATGTGTACACTTAAACAAGAAATCTTTTAAAATATTATTTAACTAATCTGATAATTATGGGTAGAAATTTGAAATATAAATATGTAATAAGATAATGAGATATTATATCTCCAAAGAACTATATTTGAAGATGAATCTGTATCTGTAAGATAAGGCACAAGAATTCAAAAAATAACTCGGTATCATTTTCTTTACAAAGGAAATGACTAATTTATATTTCTATTTGAAATGTTCTAATTGGTCTGAATCACAGCTTATGTGTTCTAAGCTAATTCACAGGTAATGCCAATAAACCATGTTTGTACAAAATGACATATTAGGAGAGGGATTATATATAAGCACTTTCAAAGATTTGTAATGACTCCACATATTTCTCATATTAAGAATAATTTACATTTGCTAATTAACAAAAAAAGCCTTAAATATAACTATGAGTAAAAAAAAATTAAAGTTCATATGGTAAAAAGTAGGTTTAACCTAGGTAAAAACCTAGGTTTCTGACCCTAGGTTCAGAAACCCTAGGTTTCTGAACCTAGGGTCGTCTTTTCTAGAAGGGAGATGTGCGAGGTTTAATACCCTGAACACGACACTTGGTACATGCATTTAAACGTTGTTTTATTAATTTTAACCACCTATTGCAATGCTCATAATATCTGAATAATACTTATAAGTTAAAGTAGATACAAATTTTGAGCCTTCAAAGAACAAGTGTGGTGCTGGAGAAAACACACGAGACAGTCCTTTGAACTGCAAGGAGATCAAACCAGTCAATCCTAAAGGAAATCAGTTCTGAAAATTCACTGGAAGGACTGATGCTGAAGCTGAAGCTCCAATACTTTGGCCACCTGATGTGAAGAGCTGACTCACTGGAAAAGACCCTGATGTTTGGGAAGATTGAAGGTAGGAGAAGAAGGGATGACAGAAGATGAGAGGGTTGGATGCCATTACTGACTCAATGGACATGAGTTTGAGCAAACTCTGGGAAATGGTAAAGGATAGGGAAGCCTGGCGTGCTGAAGTTTATGGGGTTGCAGAGAATTTGACATGACTGAGCAATCGAACAACAACAAATACATGCACATTCACAGATTTTGCCGATGTAAACAACCATCATACTCTATTGAAGATCCATTTAGAAAAAAAATTGGCTTATGTGTGTATTTTCTATGCAATAATGATGCATAAGAAATAAAAATAAAGTCTACTCTTTATTCCAAAGGATGGTGGTCTAGTGGTTGGGACTACATGCCTCCTCTGCAGAAGGCACGGGTTCCATTCTTGGTTGGGGAACTAAGATCCCACGTGCCCTGAGGAGTGGTCCCAGAAAATATCAACAAATTTTTTTTAAAAGAAAAGGAATAATATTATATAACTAGCAAATAAAATCAGAATTCACAAGAGGAAAAAAAATCATGGCAAGGTAATATAGGCCAACACTGGCTTAATTAAAACCTAGAACATGGTATGAACTTTAAAATTTGGGTAGAATATAGCAAGGTAAAAAAATAAAATAAAGAGGACATATTTTATGAGATAATACATGACAAAGAATAGAAGTGGGGATGAGCATAAGTCTTGCAATACAGGGGATACTACAGGTTTTCACTGTATGGAAATTTTGGGTGGATATGGGCTAGATTAAAAGAATACTATGACTGGACAAAGAAAATCTATATTTGGCATAATAGAAAGAACAGAAGAGAATGGAAGCTTTCGTGTAGGGAAGCAATGTATAAAACTGGCATCCAAGCATGGATTCTTCCAGAAGCAAGTGAATGTAGCTGAATTTAAAAAGCTAACCAGGGAACTACTTTTGCAAACCAGGAATGAATGGTAATGAAATATAACTAGGATGGTAGCAGAAAAAGAGAGAGAGAGAGTGAATGAATTCAAGTTGCCTGCACCTCATGCCCAAAAAATTAGCTGAAAGAAATGAATAAGTCAAAGATGACTCCAAGACTTAACCCTTAAGCGACTGGGAACTTAATAGAAAGAGAATGATAAGAAACACTAATTTAGGATGGAAAGCTAATGTATGCTTTAATATCTGTTTATTGTGATGGAATCCATCCAAGAAGATATGTTCATTGGGCAACCAGTGAAGGAGATGGAACTTGTGTAAATGGACTTGAATTATGCTTTTAGATGTATAAATATATGACAATTAATAACTTGCTATCATTTATTCATTGTCATTTAGTCATGTAATATATGTCAAACATTTCAAAAATAATATGAGGTATGTACTGAAAGTTTCTAGGAAACATTTTCATCTCTTTCAGATCAGATCAGATCAGTCGCTCAGTCATGTCCGACTCTTTGCAACCCCATGAACTGCAGCACGCCAGGCCTCCCTGTCCGTCACCAACTCCCGGAGGTCACTCAGACTCATATTCATCGAGTCAGTGATGCCATCCAGCCATCTCATCCTCTGTCGTCCCCTTCTCCTCCTGCCCCCAATCCCTCCCAGCATCAGAGTCTTCTCCAATGAGTCAACTCTTCACATGAGGTGGCCAAAATACTGGAGTTTCAGCTTGAGCATCATTCCTTCCAAAGAAATCCCAGGGCTCATCTCCTTCAGAATGGACTGGTTGGATCTCCTTGCAGTCCAAGGGACTCTCAAGAGTCTTCTCCAACACCACAGTTCAAAAGCATCAATTCTTCAGCGCTCAGCCTTCTTCACGGTCCAGCTGTCACATCCATACATGACCACAGGAAAGACCATAGCCTTGACTAGACGAACCTTTGTTGGCAAAGTGATGTCTCTGCTTTTGAATATGCTATCTAGGTTTCATCTCTTTACACATCATTTAATCCTTACTACAAACCCTCATTCCCCGTATTATTGCTATTCGGATTCAGTCACTCAGTCTTGTCCAACTCTTTGAGGCACCATGATGGTAGCCCACCAGGCTCATTTGTCCATGGGATTTCTGAGGCAATAATTCTGGAGTAGACTGCCATTTCCTTCTCCAGGGCATCTTCCCGACCTAGGGATCAAACCCAAGTCTCCTGTGTCTCCTGCATTGGTAGGTGGATTCTTTACCACTGAGCCACCTGGGAAGCCCGTTACTGCTATTAGCCATTATGTAAATATGAAAACACCTAAGATAAAGAGAGGTTAAGTGACTTGCCCAAGGTTATAATAGCTACAGACAGAACAGGATACTTCATTGGTGCTCTGAAACCAGAGCCCAATCTGTAGATATCACATAACACTGATTGCAGGTGCAAAGCGTAAATAAGCTCCGAACATTAGAACAAAAATTAGTTGATTTAATTTGATTCTGCTAAAACTGAAAAACTGAACTATTTCTTTAAAGATTACTGAAAAGATCTGAAAAATAAAATCTGTAACAGAATTAGCAAACTGTATAATCACAAAACATTTTCTTCTTTCAGAAAAAGGAAACACTTCGTTACTCAAAGTGTATATTCATTACAGAAAGCATACATTAAGTCAGCAAAGTGTGTCAATATTATCTATGTGTATGCAGACTGAATTTTTACAAATTTTTCTAACCTCCAAGGCTTAATATGTTTTAAAAGACTAAAACAATGGTTTTAACTTTTGTACAGAGCTCTTTGCATATTTCCCAGCTACTGTTTCAGAATTAGTTTTAAAAATTCTATAGATTACCTGGAAATTTTGAATATATTAATTTTCTCCTCATAAACAATGGATATTATTACAAGATAATACAACTGAAGATAAGGCTACATAGTAACAATAGAAATTTGAAACTAGAACAATGAGTTTTCTCAAGATAAACTTTTCAGTGTACTCCTACAATTCTAACTATGGGGCATGTGCTATAATTATGTGTTACAGAAAAGAAATAAAAGATGTTCTTTAGAAATAAATAAAAAGCAATATCAGAATTCCCTCTTTGCTCTAATTTGCAACAATGCTACCATACATTTTATCCAAAATAAAGTTTAATTTCAACCTTACAGGGTCACATAAAAACTAATGTTAATACACAAGTATATCACACACACACAAATATGGATCAATTGTCCAATTTTTCTATCATAGATGAAATAGTAACACTTTATTTTTTCTAGCATGGAAACTCAAGACTCATTTTAAATATTTATATCCCATAGTCTATGCTAAGTCACTTCAGTCGTGTCCAACTCTGTGCGACCCCATAGACAGCAGCCCACCAGGCTCCCCGGTCCCTGGGATTCTGCAGGCAAGAACACTGGAGTGGGTTGCCATTTCCTTCTCCAATGCATGAGAGTGAAAAGTGAAAGTGAAGTCGCTCAGTCATGTCTGACTCTTAGCAACCCCATGGCTTGCAGCCTAACAGGCTCCTCCGTGCATGGGATTTTCCAGGCAAGAGTACTGGAGTGGGGTGCCATTGCCTTCTCCGATCCCATAGTCTACATATTAGCAAATTCTTAAAAATGAGAGAAAAACTGTGCCTAGTAGGGGATTCCAACTACACAAATCACATATTTCATACTACACAAATCACATATTTCATAAGATATCTCCAATAAAGTGCAATTGAATACACAGTAAACATGCTTTAAAAATAAATATCTTTATTTCTTAGATTAGCATGAATCTGTCCATGTGATTTAACAAAAACTAAACATCAAAGATTGGATTCAGTTAGAGAATTAAAATGAGTTTCTGAGTATTGATAAATTTAATATTTAGGGTACTATTTAGGGCAAGAATACACAGAACTGTACAGAAAAGATCTTCACAACCCAGATAATCACAATGGTGTGATCACTCATCTGGAGCTAGACATCCTGGAATGTGAAGTCAAGTGGGCCTTAGGAAGCATCACTACAAACAAAGCTAGTGGAGGTGATGGAATTCCAGTTGAGCTATTTCAAATCCTGAAAGATGATGCTGTGAAAAGAAAGTGCTGCACTCAATATGTCAGCAAATTTGGAAAACTCAGCAGTGGCCACAGGACTGGAAAAGGTCCGTTTTCATTCCAATCCCAAAGAAAGGCAATGCCAAAGAATGCTCAAACTACCGCACAATTGCACTCATCTCACATGCTAGTAAAGTAATGCTCAAAATTTTCCAAGATAGGCTTCAGCAATATGTGAACCATGAACTTCCAGATGTTCAAGCTGGTTTTAGAAAAGGCAGAGGAACCAGAGATCAAATTGCCAACATCTGCTGGATCATCGAAAAACTGAGAGAGTTCCAGAAAAAAACATCTATTTCTGCCTTATTGACTATACCAAAGCCTTTGACTGTGTGGATCACAATAAACTGTGGAAAATTCTAAAAGAGACGGGAATACCAGACTACCTGAGCTGCCTCTTGAGAAACCTATATGCAGGTCAGGAAGCAACAGTTAGAACTGGACATGGAACGACAGACTGGTTCCAAATAGTAAAAGGAGTATGTCAAGGCTGTATATTGTCATCCTGCTTATTTAACTTATATGCAGAGTACATCAAGAGAAACAATGGACTGGAAGAAGCACAAGCTGGAATTAAGACTGCTGGGAGATAAAAACCTCTTGATGAAAGAGGAGAGTGAAAAAGTTGGCTTAAAGCTCAACATTCAGAAAACGAAGATCATGGCATCTGGTCCCTTCACTTCATGGGAAATAGATGGGGAAACAGTGGAAACAGTGGCAGACTTTATTTTGGGGGGCTCCAAAACCACTGCAGATGGTGGTTGCAGCCATGAAATTAAAAGAAGCTTACTCCTTGGAAGAAAAGTTATGACCAACCTAAATTTAGCATATTAAAAAAGAAAAGATATTACTTTGCCAACAAAGGTCCATCTAGTCAAGGCTATGGTTTTTCCAGTGGTCATGTATGGATGTGAGAGTTGGACTGTGAAGAGAGCTGAGTGCCAAAGAACTGATGCTTTTGAACTGTGGTGTTGGAGAAGACTCTTGAGAGTCCCTTGGACTGAAAGGAGATCCAACCAGTCCATTCTAAAAGAGACCAGTCATGGGTGTTCATTGGAAGGACTGATGCTGAAGCTGGAACTCCAGTACTTTGGCCACCTCATGCAAAGAGTTGACTCACTGGAAAAGACCCTGATGCTGGGAGGGATTGGGGTCAGGAGAAGGGGATGACAGAAGATGAGATAGCTGGATGGCATCACCAACTTGATGCACATGAGTTTGGGTGAACTCCGGGTGTTGGTGATGGACAGGGAGGCCTGGCGTGCTGCATTTCATGGGGTCGCAAAGAGTCGTACACGACTGAGAGACTGAACCGAACTGAACCTGCTGGCATGTGAAATGAGTGTAATTATTCAGTAGTTTCAACATTCTTGGGACTTGCCTTTCTTTGGGATTAGGATGAAAACTGACCTTTGCTAGTGCTGTGGCCACGGCTGTTTTCCAAATTTACTCACATATTGAAAACAGCATTTCTCTTATGTTTTTAAATAGGTCAGCTGGAATCCCATCACCTCACTAGCTTTATTCATTGCAATCCTTCCTAAGGCCAATTTGATTCCAACTCCAGAATATCTGGCTCTATGTGAGTGACTACATCGTCATAGTTATCCAGACCACTAAGACCTTTTTTTGTATAGTTCTGTGTATACTTGCCACATCTTAATCTCTTTTGTTTCTTTTAGGTCCTTAGCTTTTCTGTCCTTTACCATTCCCATCCTTGCATGAAATGTTCCCTTGATGAAGAAGGAAACAGACAGAACTGGACTCCATCTTAGAATAGGCTGTGAACATTAGGCTACACTCATGGTTACCCTCCCAATGGACTTTGAACTCTGCGCCTGGTGTCTATGGAAAGGGCATACCAATGGAAAACTAGACCCCACCCCCTTCCCCAGATGAAGGAGCCTCAGGACTTGTACCTAGACTCTCCTTTGCCTAAAAGAATATGGTAATTATCACTGTAACAGCACAAAGTCGTAAATCCCATTATGCTTATCAGGGTATGACCACAGGCCTATTAATAAATGTCCACTGTTTAACAATTTAGGTTTATGACACATGAATCATGGGTTAACTTTGGTCATATCTCTCTTTTACCTTGTGCAGACTAGTTTCAAGGAATTTGGGGAGGTGGGTTTGAGCACGTACACTCAGGGTATATAAAGTTTTCACAAAACTGATCAGGGTCCTTGGCTTGGAGGAGACTCTGCCTTGGGCCCACTGGTGTAATAAACTGCACTCCACTATCTGCATTGTCCTTCTGAGTGAGTTTGTTTCCTGGAACGTGTGGCTACAACATTGATATCTCTAATTTTCTTGAAGAGACCTCTAGTCTCTCCCATTCTATTGTTTTCCTCTATTTCTTTGCATTGGTCATTTATGATCTTCTTGTCTTTCCTTGCTATTCTCTGAAATTCTGCATTTAGTTGGGTATATCTGATAGCTTATGGTGAACAGTCCATGGGGTCGCTAAGAGTCGGACATGACTGAGCGACTTCACTTTCACTTTCCACTTTCATGCATTGGAGAAGGAAATGGCAACCCACTCCAGTGTTCTTGCCTGGGGAGTCCCAGGGACGGGGAAGCCTGGTGGGCTGCCGTCTATGGGGTTGCACAGAGTCGGACACGACTGAAGTGACTTAGCATAGCATAGCATATGGTGAACAGTGTAGGATTTGTGATTTCTGAAGAAGATTTAACTTCGGGACCAGGGACCAGGCTTGATCACTCAAGAGCTTTTGTGTAGCAGAGTTTTATTAAAGCATAAAAAGGGACAGAGAAAGCTTCTGACATAGACACAGAAATTTTGTTTCTCTTTTCTGTATATCACTCTAAATACTCATAATCTTCTCCCACTTCATGATCTGTTCAATGCTTATCCATTCTCCAAAAACATCTTTAGTCTCCAAAATGGTATCTCTATTGTTCTATCAAACTCTCTATTTATTTCTTTAGTATCATTTATCACAATTCTTAATTACCAAATACAATAATTTATGTATGTATTTATTTATGATTATATATAATCTGTGTATAGGAAGACCAGAAATATCAGTAGATTGTAAGCTTCCTTTTATCAAGGTATATGTCTTTGGGAGATAATTCCATTTTGCCTTTTCATTTTTATGATCTGCTGCTGCTGCTTCTGCTAAGTCATTTCAGTAGTGTCCGACTCTGTGCGGCCCCATAGACGGCAGCCCACCAGGCTCCCCAATCCCTGCGATTCTCCAGGCAAGAACACTGGAGTGGGTTGCCATTTCCTTCTCCAATGCAGGAGAGTGAAAAGTGAAAGTGAAGTTGCTCAGTCGTGTCTGACTTTTAGCGACCCCATGGACTACAGCCTTCCAGGCTCCTCCATCCATGGGATTTTCCAGGCAAGAGTACTGGAGTAGGATGCCATTGCCTTCTCCATCATTTTTATGATCAGAACCACCCTAAAGTGATCCCTCAGTGAGTCTCACCCTTGTATAATTCTCCTCTCAAAGGATGAGAGAAGCCTATTATCTCCTTCTAACCAGTTGAATGTGGCAAAAGTAATGGAATTAGTTAGATTGTACTGGCAAAGATGATGGAAGAGTCATTCCCATGATTACATGTAAAACTCCATTTTAGCAGACTGGAGAAAGAGAATCTCCTGTTAGTCTTTAAAAAAAAGTAAGCCACCATGATATACTGGGGGGAAAAATTAAAAAACTTAAATAGGGGAATATACCAAGTAGCTGTGAGTGACCTTTAGAATTTGACCTTTAGAAGCTAGATGCCAGACAGTGAGACAATGGAGACCTCAGTCCTACAACCACAGAAACCTGAATTCTGACAACAAGCAAGTAATCCTAGAAGAAGACCTTGAGCTTCCAAAAACTCAACTGGCTGACACCTTGAATTTAGTCTATGAGACTTTGGGCAGAGAACCTTTATACCATGCCAAGACTTCTGACCTATGGGACTATAAATGAAAGTCACTCAGTCATGTCTGACTCTCTGTGACCCCAAGGATTATACAGCCCATGGTATTCTCCAGGCCAGAATACTGGAGTGGGTAGCCTTTCCCTTCTCCAGGGGATCTTCCCAACCCAGGGATTGAACCCAGGTCTTCTGCACTGCAGGTGGATTCTTTACCAACTGAGCCCCTATGGGAAAGAGATTACAAATATATTCTAGTCCACTAAATGTGTGATACTTTGTTGCATGGTAAAAGAAAAACAAATACAGGTCCTGATGGCTGTATTGTTCTAGACTGTCTTTTACAGAATGTTTGCTTGGTAAACAGCCTTGAAATATTAGTATCTCATAATCTTGAGGGAAGCATTGTTTACTGACCAATTTATAATAAATCTCTCCTTCCAGAGCAGAAGGTAGGTGGATTTGCTTACTGCCTATAACAAATGATTCAGGCTACAAGCCCAGGGTTCCTCAGCTGTGATGCAAACTTATTACTTGTGTAGCATCTATCTGGGCCCTTTCTTGTCACCCCTGTAGGATATGGAATACAGGGGGAATTCACACAACAAGTATAAAGACTTTGACCCAGACCAGGAGTCTTATTCCTACATCTATGAAACTGTGGTAGGATGATTCATATGGGCTAAGTCCTTTCAGTCATGTCCAACTCTTTGCAACCTTATGGACTCCAGGCTCCTCTGTCCATGGTATTCTCCAGGCAAAAATACTGGAGTGCGTTGCCATGCCTTTCTCCAGGGGACTCATTAGTCTACAAATAGATAACATCTGAGAAACTTCCATTCTTGACAACCTCTGTGTTTACCTTTTTTATGCCCAACATCTAAATAAGACTTAGCATAATGCCTAACACTAAGCAGGTACTTAACTAAAACATTTTAAAGTAATGAATTTACTGAGGAATCCAATATAACTGCTATAACTCAGAGGAAATTCTCCTCATGAAATATGTCTTTTACAATCTGTGAAATTAAGGTAGAATACAATTTCCGATAATTTCTTTATTAATAAATTTTAAATAGATAAGTTTTATATTTTATTCTTTAAACACAAATAAATCACATGCTTGTTGAGAACTTGCATTCTTATTTCAGTCAATATTTCTAATAGTGTCTACAGAAGATAGCATTTTATAAATTAAGTAACTAATAAATGTATCCATCGAATTATTAAATTTGGTTTTTAATGTAGTCACACAATTTCAGAAGCAGTAGATTTTCCACATCATTTGCAACTGATTTGCTAACTAATATGCCAACTTTAAAATAATGAATAAAACACAATCCCTAGCTATTTGACCCATGTTCATCAACTTTCTTAATATAAAAACCTTCTGATGGTAAATGATTTCTTTAGATTTATTTAGATTATCAATGTATGTGCCATTTATAGTATTCACACTTTACCTACAGCATACAGGCCCAGAACACTATATTCTTAAGAAGGTTAATTTGACAATGTGATTATATTAGAATAAATTACATAACATTTTTCTGCTTTTGATAGTATTTTGTATGTGTTGATTGAACATCCACATTAATTACCTTTCATATTCACTAGGTTGGATAGGTAATCTGTTATGAATGAGGAAACCAAAACATATGAGGTGCTTACATCACACACACACACATGTGCATACACACACACACACACACACACAAGTGCATGCATGCTCATTTCTATCCAACTCTTTGCAACCCTATGCACCATAGCCCACCAGGCTCCTCTGTCCATGGGATTTTTCTGGCAAGAATACTGGAGTGGGTTGCCATTTCCTCCTCCAGGGGATCTACCTGACCCAGGGATTGAACCCACGTTTCCTGCACTGGCAAGCAGATTCTTTACCACTAGCACCATCTGGGAGGCACATAATATTCATACTAAAAAGTAGGTCTCTTAGGTCATAGCCCACAACATTTTTAGGTAAGTTGCATCCTTTACAAGCCACAAGAGGTAGAGGACGACCCATGGAAATCTTTAACTAGAAAGTAAGAGAAATATATACTTGGGCTTGAAATATAAAGGTCCCAGGTCTTCAGTTAAGCAAAATAAACATTCTTTGATTGTTAGAGATCTTGGCATTTTCTATCTTCACTTTAAAAATTGAGTTTGATTTGGAATCATCTGAGAGGGAGCTAAGAAGACAAATCTGTTCCAGTCTCTAAATCTGCCCTGTCTCTAAGGAGAATTCTCATCAGATAAAAGACAGCTTAAGTACAGCAATTTAACTAATTTGAAGGTTTCTACCACTAAAGTGTCTTTGCCATCTTATATCTGATGCTTAAAATTCAAAACAGCAGGTTCAGATGCAGCTATAAGCTACTAGAAAAATGTGATCTTGAACACCTCTACCCTAACACGCTATTACTTTTATACTGAGAGCCAAGGATAACTCCAGAAGGCATTTGAAATCTCCTGAAATTTTACATAAGCATCTTTTTAAGGAAAGTTTATATGGGTTTGATGAGATTCTCATGGTCTAAGAGAAGGAAATGAAAGGATCACAAACACAAACTGGATACTCTAAAATATAGATAACTAAATTGAAGGGCATTTAAAAATTTTAAGAAATAATTTTCATTCTTATAAAACTCTGTAATTCATTACATTATTTCTTATGGTAGAAAAAATTTTTTATAAATCAAGTTATTTAACCAATAAGAATGTGTTCATTCATCACTCATTTCCTATGATTTTACAGTGCTCAGACCAACTCTTCAGGGCCCAATGGACTGCAGCCCACCAAGCTCCTCTGTCCATGGGATCTTCCTTCCTCCAGGGGATCTTCCCAAGCCAGGGATCAAACCCGTGTCTCCGGCCTTGGGATGCTGATTCTTTAACACTAGTGCTACACGGGAAGCCCCATGGTTATACAGTAGACCTTACTAATAGTAACTGCACCATCTCCAAAATCTCAAACATCCAATTCTTTGATGCTTATCCTCTGAGCACATTAACACTACTGCTCATACTCTCAAAATTCTTCAATTCTTCTGGATCTCCAATCTACATATTCACTTTCTATCTCTTACCTGGTGTTCTCATTTATCTTCTTAAATTTCATGGCCTATCATTATAACCATTTGTACATACACCCACAACTCTTTTGCTCATTTTTCTCCGAAGTTTTATGTGCTTGACCAAAGTCCCCCTCTCCTTAGTTAAAGATGGGGTTTTTTTGATGGGTTGGGTGGTTTATAAACTAGTCCAGGCCAATTGTTCCACTGTGACCTTGGTCCTACTATCCATCATCTCTCACTTAATCTATGAATTTGTTCTTGAAGAGCCCACTTTCTCTCCTGGATCATGATTTCCCATAGTTACTACACAATACCTACAATGATATAGACACACTTTAATGTAAGGCTGGGAGTTTTTTCCCACATCCAAGACTGGATTTTTTTCTATAAATGGATGATGCTTTTTAATAAATTCAACTTATTTTACTTAAATGCTGTTGACTTCACAACCCACTACTGGGTAAGTCAGTCCTGAAGGAAATCAGTCCTGAATATTCATTGGAAGGACTGATGCTGAAACTGAAGCTCCAATACTTTGGACACCTGATACAAAGAACTAACTCACTGGAAAAGATGCTGGTGCTGGAAAAGATTGAAGCAAAAAGGAAAACGGGGCAACAGAGGATGAGATGGTTAGATAGTATCACTGACTCAATGAACATGAGTCAATGGCAAGCTCTGGGAGACAGTAGAGGACAGAGGAGCCTGGTGTGCTACAATCCATGGGGTCACAAAGAGTGGGACATGACTTACACTGAACAACAACAACAAACGGGTCAAAGCCTCAGTTTACCTAAGGTCCCAGTGTCGTGATTCTCCTTGGAAGGGGAGGAGAGGCAGAATTTGAGAAAAAAATTGCCTTACCAGGTGGACAGCGGAGAGTGTCAGATCAGATCAGATCAGAGCTCAGTCGTGTCCGACTCTTTGCAACCCCATGAATCGCAGCACGCCAGGCCTCCCTGTCCATCAACAACTCCTGGAGGTCACTCAGACTCACATCCATCGAGTCAGTGATGCCATCCGCCATCTCATCCTCTGTCGTCCCCTTATCCTCCTGCCCCCAATCCCTCACAGCATCAGATCAGATCAGTCGCTCAGTCGTGTCCGACTCTTTGCGACCCCATGAACCACAGCACGCCAGGCCTCCCTGTCCATCACCAGCTCCCAGAGGTCACTCAGACTCGCATCCATCGAGTCAGTGATGCCATCCAGCCATCTCATCCTCTGTCGTCCCCGTCTCCTCCTGCCCTCAATCCCTCTCAGCATCAGACTCTTCTCCAATGAGTCAACTCTTCTCATGAGGTGGCCAAAATACTGGAGTTTCAGCTTTAGCATCATTCCTTCTAGAGAAATTCCAGGATTGATCTCCTTCAGAATGGACTGGTTGGTCTTCTTGCAGTCGAAGGGACTCTCAAGAGTCTTCTCCAACACCACAGTTCAAAAGCATCAATTCTTCGGCGCTCAGCCTTCTTCACAGTCCAGCTCTCACATCCATACATGACCACAGGAAAGACCATAGCCTTGACTAGGCGAAACTTTGTTGGTAAAGTAATGTCTCTGCTTTTGAATATGCTATCTAGGTTGGTCATAACTTTCCTTCCAAGGAGTAAGCGTCTTTTAAGTTCATGGCTGCAGTCACCATCTGCAATGATTTTGGAGCCCAGAAAAACAAAGTCTGACACTGTTTCCACTGTTTCCCCATCTATTTCCCATGTAGTGATGGGACCAGATGCCATGATCTTCATTTTCTCAATGTTGAGCTTTAAGCCAACCTTTTCACTCTCCACTTTCACTTTCATCAAGAGGCTTTTTAGCCTCTCTTCACTTTCTGCCATAAGAGTGGTGTCATCTGCATATCTGAGGTTATTGATATTTCTCCCGGCAATCTTGATTCCCACTTGTGTTTCTTCCAGTCCAGCATTTCTCATGATGTACTCTGCATATAAGTTAAATAAACATGGTGACAATATACAGCCTTGACGTACTCCTTTTCCTATTTGGAACCAGTCTGTTGTTCCATGACCAGTTCTAACTGTTGCTTCCTGACCTGCATACAGATTTCTTAAGAGGCAGATCAGGTGGTCTGGTATTCCCATCTCTTTCAGAATTTTCCATAGTTTATTGTGATCCACACAATATGCCAAAGGCTTTGGCATAGTCAATAAAGCAGAAATAGATGTTTTTCTGGAACTCTCTTGCTTTTTCCATGATCCAGTGGATGTTGGCAATTTGATCTCTGGTTCCTCTGCCTTTTCTAAAACCAGCTTGAACATCAGGAAGTTCACGGTTCACATATTGCTGAAGCCTGGCTTGGAGAATTTTGAGCATTACTTTACTAGCGTGTGAGATAAGTGCAATTTTGCGGTAGTTTGAGCATTCTTTGGCATTGCCTTTCTTTAGGATTGGAATGAAAATGGACCTTTTCCAGTCCTGTGGCTACTGCAGGGTTTTCCAGATTTGTTGGCATATTGAGTGCAGCACTTTCACAGCATCATCTTTCAAGATTTGGAATAGCTCAACTGGAATTCCATCACCTCCACTAGCTTTGTTCGTCGTGATGCTTTCTAAGGCCCACTTGACTTCACATTCCAGGATGTCTGGCTCTAGGTCAGTGATCACACCATCATGATTATCTGGGTCGTGAAAATCTTTTTTGTACCGTTCTTCTGTGTATTCTTCACACCTCTTCTTAATATCTTCTGCTTCTGTTAGGTCCATATCATTTCTATCCTTTATCGAGCTCATCTTTGCATGAAATGTTCCTTTGGTATCTCTGATTTTCTTGAAGAGATCCCTAGTCTTTCCCATTCTGTTGTTTTCCTCTATTTCTTTGCACTGATCGCTGAAGAAGGCTTTCTTATCTCTTCTTGCTATTCTTTGGAACTCTGCATTCAGATGTTTATATCTTTCCTTTTCTCCTTTGCTTTTTGCTTCTCTTCTTTTCACAGCTATTTGTAAGGCCTCCCCAGACAGCCATTTTGCTTTTTTGCATTTCTTTTCCATGTGGATGGTCTTGATCTCTGTCTCCTGTACAATGTCATGAACTTCATTCCATAGTTCATCAGGCACTCTGTCTATCAGATCTAGGCCCTTAAATCTATTTCTCACTTCCACTGTATAATCATAAGGGATTTGATTTAGGTCATACCTGAATGGTCTAGTGGTTTTCCCTACTTTCTTCAATTTAAGTCTGAATTTGGCAATAAGGAGTTCATGGTCTGAGCCACAATCAGCTCCTGGTCTTGTTTTTGTTGACTGTATAGAGCTTCTCCATCTTTGGGTGCAAAGAATATAATCAATCTGATTTCGGTGTTGACCATCTGGTGATGTCCATGTATAGAGTCTTCTCTTGTGTTGTTGGAAGAGGGCATTTGCTATGACCAGAGCATTTTCTTGGCAAAACTCTATTAGTCTTTGTCCTGCTTCATACTCACAGAAAACTAGTCAATCTAATCACACCAGGACCACAGCCTTGTCTAACTCAATGAAACTAAGCCAGCATGTGGGGCAACCCATGATGGGCGGGTCATGGTGGAGAGATCTGACAGGGTGTGGTCCGCTGGAGAAGGGAATGGCAAACCACTTCATTATTCTTGCCTTGAGAACCCCATGAACAGTATGAAAAGGCAAAATGATAGGATACTGAAAGAGAAACTCCCCAGGTCAGTAGGGACCCAATATGCTACTGGAGATCAGTGGAGAAATAACTCCAGAAAGAGTGAAGGGATGGAACCAAAGCAAAAAGAATACCCAGCTGTGGATGTGACTGGTGATAGAAGCAAAGTCCGATGCTGTAAAGAGCAATATTGCATAGGAACCTGGAATGTCAGGTCTATGAATCAAGGCAAATTGGAAGTGGTCAAACAAGAGATGGCAAGAGTGAATGTCGACATTCTAGGAATTAGCGAACTCAAATGGACTGGAACGGGTGAATTTAACTCAGAGGACCATTATATCTACTACTGTGGGCAGGAATCCATCAGAAGAAACGTAGTGGCCATCATGGTCAACAAAAGATTCCGAAATGCAGTACTTGGATGCAATCTCAAAAACAACAGAATGATCTCTGTTTGTTTCCAAGGTAAACCATTCAATGTCACAGTAATCCAAGTCTATGCCCCAACCAGTAACGCTGAACAAGCTGAAGTTGAACGGTTCTATGAAGACCTATAAGACCTTTTAGAACTAACACCCAAAAAAGATGTCCTTTTCATTATAGGGGACTGGAATGCAAAAGTAGGAAGTCAAGAAACACCTGGAGTAACAGGCAAATTTGACCTTGGAATACAGAATGAAGCAGGGCAAATACTAATAGAGTTTTGCCAAGAAAATGCTCTGGTCATAGTGGAGAGTATGGCAGAGCACAATTCCCAAATGTAGGGGCAGCTAGGGCAGTGGAGAAAGGGCTGGGCTCCAAGTCAAAAAACCTGGATTTGTTTGGGTCAGCTTCTACTTGCAGCTTCCTTGGTGGCTCAGACAGTAAAGAGTCTCCCTGTAATGCGGGAGACCTGGGTTCAATCCCTCAGTTGGGAAGACCCTCTGGAGAAGGAAATGGCAACCCACTTTAGTGTTCTTGCCTCAAAAAATCCCACAGATGCAGGAGCCTGGCAGGCAACAGTCCATGGGGTCTCAAAGAGTTGGATACGACTGAGAGACTAACACTGGATTGGGAGTTTTTTCAGTAGAAAGAAACAGAAGATGGGGTTTACGTAGGGAATAGCACAACCTTAAAGGATATTTTTAATAGAGATATTTTAGTAGCATATCATAGACTATATGGATAAGATAGTCCATATCTTATAAGATAAGAAGGAAAGCACACAGCAAGTGGCTGTAGAGTGAAGGAAGCTGGTGGCCAGATAGTTATTGTCGTTCAGTCGCTAAGTCATATCCCACTCTTTGTAACCCCTGGATTATGGAAGAAGTAATGTGCAAATTAATAGCAAATAAAAATGTGGCAAAGATCGAGAGGATGCATGGTAAAGTATAATGTATTACTCAGATAAATGTTGTTATTATTGTAATCAACTCCAAGAAAACAAAGACAGACTATGGTTCACTTATATTTATTTTTCATTTTTAATAGTTGACAGCAGAGTAATTTTTCAGGTTTATTTTCTGACACAGCAAGGATGCTTCTCAAAGGTCTATTTTGCATAACAATTTTTGTCCTGCCACCTGAGATTTGTAACAGAAAAAGAATAGCTTTATACCCCTTAATGTCCTACCACCCAGGTAAACTCTTCAACTAAAGTCTATTGTAGTAATTTGCATTTTTGTTACTGCAGATTCATACATGACAAAAATTAGTAAAGTATAATATTCTGCAATGAAAAGACGTAAATAGCTCAAAATTATGTTTGTTTTACCTCCTACATAGATGACATCCAATGAACTAACCAAATATATCATTTAATGCAAACCAGAAGGCAATGGCACCCCACTCCAGCACTCTTGCCTGGAAAATCCCATGGATGGAGGAGCCTGGTGGGCTGCAGTCCATGGGGTTGCTAGAGTCGGACACGACTGAGGAACTTCACTTTCACTTTTCACTTTCATGCATTGGAGAAGGAAATGGCAACCCACTCCAGTGTTCTTGCCTGGAGAATCCCAGGGATGGCGGAGCCTGGTGGGCTGCCGTCTATGGGGTCGCACAGAGTCGGACACGACTGAAGCGACTTACCAGTAGCAGCAGTAGTTGATTGATATTCTTTTAAACAATTAAGCTACCACACATTCAAAACAGGAGTAGTAGTTTTCTTCTTTTATTACCCACCAAGGATCCACAACTTGACTCCATATTGTAATCTCCACTCTAATTAGATTTTTTGACCATTGTTTAGGAAACACACAGAAATCTGTCTAACATTATCTTTAACAATATCTTAATACCTTTGTTTCATTTTGTTGCTATACCAAAGATAACAATGAAGCACATGTTGGCATACATTTTCAGAAATGTTTCAGAAATTCAGCACAATTCCTTTGCATGGGAAAGCATTTACTGAATGGTTTGTTTTCAATGTTGCCTGAAAACCAGTTTTACTTTTTCCCAGTACAACTTATAGATTCAAAATAACCACAAAAATCTCCTTTGATGTTGGTCAGAGTTCTGAGCTGAAGTAAATTCTCCTAGGAAAAGAAAGAAAAGCTCCAAGATGATTTTTAGAACTGCTTTACTCCACCATGTATCCACTACTCCAACTTCTATTAGACTTCTAATGATATTGTTGATACAGAGACAATATTTAAGGCTTATCAATTTATACACTTATTATGCTAGCTACTCAGACCAAGCATTCATCAAAATATCTAGGGGGCCCAAATCTTGATTATTAATATTTTGAGTAGACTTGTTCTGTGATTTACACAGTAAACCAATCTCTGATAATCTTTGATATATTGCCAACCATTATGTACTCTGTAAATTACTTCAATATGTTCACTTAAAATATCTATTTAACAGGGAATGTCTTCATATAGACAATACTTAGCACTATGCAAAGTTAAATGAGCTTTTTTTCTTTACTGTTTATTATGTGGAGCCATTAATTCACATTATTGGCTGTTAGAGTCATACTGGTTGACAAAATGTACAAAATATTTCCTTCTATTGCAAATCTGGAGGTATTATATTAAACGTCTATTTAAATGGAAGTGGTTATTGTTTTCCCATTTTATTATAATGCCTCTTTTTTCCATTTGGTCTTTTTATCATTTTGACCTTAGGTTAATAAATACAAGAAACAATTTAAATGGAAAGATTATTTTAATCTTAATGCTTTCTAGGTATTAGATCTTTCTGCTCTGTTGAATAAGAAGTAAACATTAAAGGAAAATGAACACTTAAAAATACTGTTTCATCACTCTGTTTGAACCCTCAAGCTACTAAAGGTAATAAACAAGAGGAAAAAGAGATGGAATCAAAATGTAGAATCGCTGTAGTATATTTGATGTCACTTCATTCTTTGGAGGTTCTGCTTTATTGTCAGAAAAACAAATTCTTCCAAAGCATGAAAATATTGTCTTAATGGGACTCTTTTAATAGACTGCCTAAGACTTTCATACTATTCAAAGTTGCTTTAAGAAGCAATGGGGTTTATCCAACGGCCAACAGGTAAAAATCTATAAAGACAGGCTAAAAAAGATTAAGTGCTCTCTTGAGAAGAACATAATTAAGAAAGATTTCACTGAAATACACAGAACTGAACATGATAGAAATAATGTCAAGCAGACTATTTTCCACTTAAAGAAGATAACAAGATGAGGGTTCAGGAATGGGACTGGGGAAGAAAGGAAATTCAAGGCAGATGTCAGGAAGTACTTTTTCATTAAATAGATCACAAATACTTGGGAAAGAAGTCTAAATAAAAAAACTAAAAGTAAAGTGAAATCATTGGCTGTAGGGATTAAAGAAACTTTAGTACACATTTTAAATGCAGAACATAAAATCAGAAAAAACATGATTTATTTCACAGCTTAACATGCTTTTTTTAACCTTAATTAAACAAACCCAAAATAAAGTATGCAAATCAAATTAATTTTAACTTATGAAAAAAGCAAAAGAAAGAGAGGTAGTACTAATTTTACTAAAGAGAGTCTTTGATCTACTACATGTAAATCATTTATTCAACAAAGTGACTCTAGAATTGTAGAAGTCCTTTTTATTCTGAGTGATTATGACAAGGACTATAATCAGGCACCGATGTTCTATCTCAGAGATTTCTTAATATAGTCACTTTAATTTAAAGTAACAGAATCATACACTTTTGAAAACTTGCCAGTATTCTAAATTATTAGATTTGATTCTTTAAATTTGACAGAAATTAAATGAATACATATTAAATTTCAGAGCCAGAACCCCAAATCAGAACTTCTAATGTCTCTTTATAACTTCATGTCCTAGAAGAATTCAGACCAGCATTTTCAAGACTCTTCTCTTCCCCTACCTCCCAAAGTCCTGGCCTCCTATTTTGCATATTTCTAACCCTCGGTCTGAAATCAGTTATTCTTAGAAGCCCTTGTTTTCTGTGGTGGGAATAGTTTTTACAGAAAATAACTTGAGCTTTTACAATAGAATTGCAAAATATTTGATTTTTAAAAATTATGAGACCATAATGTTATTTCCACTTCTTATTAAATATACCAGACTCATTCATTGTGGTTTTAAAATCCTAGGACAAAAATCTAGTTATATCCCATTTTTTTTTCCAAGTACAAACCATGTTTACTAATGTATTGTGACTTATGAAGTTAAAGTGAAAGTCGCTCAGTCTTGTCCATCTCTGTGACCCCACGGACTAGTCCATGGAATTCTCCAGGCCAGAATACTGGAGTGGGTAGCCTTTCCCTCCTCCAGGGGATCTTCACAACTCAATATTTTGACTTAAAGGAGTAATATAATTTGGTACAGCGACTATGGAAAATAGCATGGAGGTTCCTCAAAAAACTAAAACTAGAATTACCACATGACCCAGCAAATCCACTTCTGGGCATTTATCCGAAGAAAATAAAACACTAACTCAAAAAGATATGTGCACCCTCATGTTCATTTCAGCATTATTTACAACAGCCAAAAAATGGAAGCAACCTAAGTATCCATCAATGGATGGATGGATAACTATTCATCTATAAAAATAAAGAAAATCCTGCCATTTGCCACATTATGAATGAACCTTGAGGTAAAATAAGTCAGACAAAGATAAATACTATGTGATCTCATAATTTCACTTTTATGTGGAATCTAAAGGAACAGAAAGAAGACTCTTAGAACAGACAACAGATGGGTGGTTGCCAGAGGAGAAGGAGGGAGGCAGAGGTGAAATGGGTGAAAGGAAACAAAAAGAAGAAATCTCCAGTTTATGAAATAAATGCCATGGTGAAGTAGTACACCTCATGGTGACTGTAGTAATGAATACTGCGTTGTACATTTGAAATTTGCTAAAAGAGTAGATCTTATAAGTTCTCATCACAAGTAGAAAACTTCTGTAACTATGTACAGTAATGAATGTTAATTAGATTTATTGTGAGGAGCATACAAACATTAAATCATTACATTGTACACATAAATGTTACATTTTAATTATATACCAATAAAAATAAAGACTTAAATAAACTGTATATATTGAAATAATATTACATACTTTGTAAATGTGAAAGAAATATCCTGTAATTACATATTATAGTTTATTTATTCAAAAGGATTTTACTGTTATAAACAGTGTTGCGATGAACACTGGGGTATACGTGTCTCTTTCAATTCTGGTTTCCTCAGTGTGTATGCCCTGCAGTGGGATTGCTGGGTCGTATGGCAGTTCTATTTCATTTTTTAAGGAATCACCACACTGTTCTCCATAGTGGCTGTACTAGTTTGCATTCCCACCAACAGTGTAAGAGGGTTCCCTTTTCTTCACACCCTCTCCAGCATTTATTGCTTGTAGACTTTTGTATCGCAGCCATTCTGACTGGCATGAAATGGTACCTCATTGTGGTTTTGATTTGCATTTCTCGATAATGAGTGATGTTGAGCATCTTTTCATGTGTTTGTTAGTCATCTGTATGTCTTCTTTGGAGAAATATCTGTTTAGTTCTTTGGCCCATTTTTTTATTGGGTCGTTTATTTTTCTGGAACTCAGTTTCTGCAGGAGTTGCTTGTATATTTTTGAGACTAGTTCTTTGTCAGTTGCTTCATTTGCTATTATTTTCTCCCATTCTGAAGGCTGTTTTTTCACCTTGCTTATAGTTTCCTTTGTTGTGCAGAAGCTTTTAATTTTAATTAGGTCCCATTTGTTTATTTTTGCTTTTATTCCCAATATTCTGGGAGGTGGGTCATAGAGGATCCTGCTGTGATTTATGTTGGAAAGTGTTTTGCCTATGATCTCCTCTAAGAGTTTTATAGTTTCTGGTCTTATGTTTAGATCTTTAACCCATTTTGAGCTTATTTTTGTGTATGGTGTTAGAAAGTGCTCTAGTTTCATTCTTTTACAAGTGGTTGACCAGTTTTCCCAGCACCACTTGTTAAAGAGATTGTCGTTTCTCCACTGTACATTCTTGCCTCCTTTGTCAAAGATAAGGTGTCCATAGGTGCATGGATTTATCTCTGAGCTTTCCATTTTGTTCCACTGATCTATATTTCTGTCTTTGTGCCAGTATCATACCATCTTGATGACTGTGGATTTGTAGTAGAGCCTGAAGTCAGGCAGGTTGATTCCTCCAGTTCCATTCTTCTTTCTCAAGATTGCTTTGGCTATTCGAGGTTTTTTGTATTTCCATACAAATTGTGAAATTATTTGTTCTAGCTCTGTGAAAAATACCGTTGGTAGCTTGGTAGGGTAGAGAAGGCAATGGCATCCCACTCCAGTACTCTTGGCTGGAAAATCACATGGATGCAGGAGCCTGGTGGGCTACAGTCCATGGGGTCGCTAGGAGTAGGACATGACTGAGCGATTTCACTTTCACTTTTCACTTTCATGTATTGGAGAAGGAAATAGCAACCCACTCCAGTGTTCTTGCCTAGAAAATCCCAGGGATTGGGGAGCCTGGTTGGCTGCCATCTATAGGGTTGCACAGAGTTGGACATGACTGAAGTGACTTAACAGCAGCAGCAGCAGCAGCTTAATAGAGATTGCATTGAATCTATAGATTGCTTTGGGTAGTATACTCATTTTCACTATACTGATTCTTCTGATCCATGAACATGGTATATTTCTCCATCTATTAGTGTCCTCTTTGATGTCTTTCACCAGTGTTTTAATGGAAGCAACCTAGATGTCCATCAGCAGACGAATGGATAAGAAAGCTGTAGTACATATACACAATGGAGTATTACTCAGCCATTAAAAAGAATACATTTGAATAAGTTCTAATTAGGTGGATGAAATTGGAGCCTATTATACAGAGTGAAGTAAGCCAGAAAGAAAAACACCAATATAGTATACTAACGCATATAGATGGAATTTAGAAAGATGGTAACGATAACCCTGTATGCGAGACAGCAAAAGAGACACAGATGTATAGAACAGTCTTTTGGACTCTGTGGGAGAGGGATAGTGTGGGATGATTTGGGAGAATGTCATTGAAACATGTATAATATCATATATGAAATGAATCACCAGTCCAGGTTCAATGCATGATATAGGATGTTTGGGGCTGGTGCACTGGGATGACCCAGAGGGATGGTACAGGGAGGGAGGTGGGAGGAGGGTTCAGGATGGGGAATACGTGTACATACATGGCAGATACATGTTGATTTATGGCAAAATGAATACCATATTGTAAAGTAATTAGCCTCCAATTAAAATAAATAAATTTATATTTTTAAAAAAAGGGTTTTCAGTTCAGTCAGTTCAGTCACTCAGTCATGTCTAACTCTTTGCAACTCCATGAATTACAGCACGCCAGGCCTCCCTGTCCATCACCAACTCCTGGAGTTCACTCAAACTCATGTCCATCAAGTCGGTGAGGCCATCCAGCCATCTCATCCTCTGTCGTCCCCTTCTCCTCCTGCCCCCAATCCCTCCCAGCCTCAGGGTCTTTTCCAATGAGTCAACTCTTCGCGTGAGTTGGCCAAAGTACTGGAGTTTCAGCTTTAGCATCAGTCCTTCCAATGAACACCCAGGACTGGTCTCCTTTAGAATGGACTGGTTGGATCTCCTTGCAGTCCAAGGGACTCTCAAGAGTCTTCTCCAACACCACAGTTCAAAAGCATCAATTCTTTAGCACTTGGCTTTCTTCACAGTCCAACTCTTACATCCATACATGACCATTGGAAAAACCATAGCCTTGAGTAGATGGACATTTGTTGGCAAAGTAATGTCTCTGCTTTTGAATATGCTATCTAGGTTGGTCATAACTTTCCTTCCAAGGAGTAAGCATCTTTTAATTTCATGACTGCAATCACCACTAAATTCAAATTACTATACCAGGCTATGAGGGATGAAGGACATTAAGATTAATAAAACTGCATTACTATTCTTAAGGAGTTGACAATATAAAAATGGAGAAAACATAATAGTAACTTTTCTGTAAAGCTGTGTAAAATAAATGCTGCAAAATTCCCTTGCCCCTCCCCATAAAAACCAAAACAGATGAGAAGAAAAAAAAAATTCCTAGAAATTTTGGGTGGAATTTTAGTTATTACAAGAAAGAGCTTAAGAGAAGAAGCAAGAATGAAGCTAAAGAATGAAAGAGAAGCTAGAGTTGGATAATAAATTTATGAGAGAGGATTACAGGTCAGAGACACTTCTTCCAAAGATAATGACTGTAGATATCAGAGACTGAATGAACACTTAATAGGATAGCAGATTTTCGTGAGGAAAATATTAACTTAGAAAATGAACTAATTATAAATCAACCAATCTTTATATTGCAAATGAAATCTCAGCATGTTATTTCAGATCTTGCTACAATACTAATAAAATGTGAATATTTGTTTGCTGATGATCTTCATTGAAAAATAAAGTGTGGCGATAACTGCGAAGGATCTGAAATTTACCCTACTTGCAAGTTAACATGTTAGCCTGCTACAGTTTCATGGATTCTAGCAGAAAACATAACTCCTGGGCCAGAGACAAAAAGCATTATAGTTCACAGTAATGGCAGTAGCAAAAGTAAGTATTTTCTCTACCTGGTTCCTCAAGCGCTAATTCCTGCAGGAGGATCAGGTTTTTCCTAATGGAGTGCTTGGATCCAAGATCATACCTACCAATGAAAATCTTGGCATTCAATCCAATTATGTGTATTATGAAGTTGAAATGGTTAGATAGAATCACCAACTTAATGGGCATGAAATTGGAATGGACTCCAAGAGATAGTGAAGGACAGAGGAGTCTGACATGTTGCAGAACACAGGGCCACAAAGTGTCAGATATGACTAGTGACTGGGTAACAACAATGTGTATTATGAAATATTTCACAGATAACTTTGATTTACATTTTTATTAAAACCACTTAATAAAAGTTGAGTTTGAAAAAAGGTTCAGTAAATTCGAATCATACTGGAAATATATCAATTACTGGGCAAATCTTTAAGTAAACTTTGTATATGTCCAGCACCATGCCAGTAGTAGAAGGGACAAAAGAAATCTTAGGTGAAATTTGTTTTCTAAGAATTCATATTCTAACTGAAAATATGAAAAAAAAATTAGAACTTGCAACACAGACTAAAAGATTAAAATAGCTGTATAAATAGAAACATTTCAAAATAATACTTCTTATTATGGTTTATTAATTGGGAATTGGTTATCATATGTGCAAAAAAAACTTCAAAGTTTCAACATTTATATATATATACTCTCCATGTAGTAAGAGGCAATATATGTATAGTCATTAAAAGTATGTATGCTTAAGTCAGAGATCCTCTGCTGAAATCCAGCTGCTTGTCTTAAAGCAAGTAGTTATTTTAACCTCAATGAGATCTCTAAGTCCTTATCTGTAAAATAAGCATAATAATTGAATGGACTTCATGAACTTTTATAAAGATTAGAAAATTAATATATGTAAAACACTTGTAAAACTCTGTGACATAGTAACAACTATATTTTAACTTTAACTGTTATTTTTAAGTACCAAATAGCTGCACTCTATCAAGACACACATATCCAACTGTTTATTTACTTGACTCTATTTCTTACAAGATGGTAAATATCATGAGATCGGGTACCATATTGGGTTTAGTGCATGTACAATGCCTATACAATGTCAGATATATTATAGCCATTTTATACTTACTTTTAAAAGGGTGGGCAGAGGGCAAGGGATAAAAGAAGAAAAGGAACTGCAAAAAAAAAAAAAAAAGTGAATGAAAATAGTCTCATATTTTCAGATATATATTCATTTAATTTAAATACAGCTGCAACATTTTGTTGAATAAGTAAGGGGCAGAAATAAAGATGGGCTATCTGACAGATGAGAGATTTATAGGGCTTTATGGAGGTCATGGATGGGAGGGTCTTCTGTGCTAAGAAAACAGCATAAACATAGATATGCAGATGTTAAAAGACATAGAATCTTTAAGAAAAAATGTATTTTCTGTGGCCTCAGTGCTTCATTCACGGGGAAAATTGAACAAAACGAAGCTGTAGTGGTAAATTAGATCCAGACTTAGTAAGAAGTGATATGTCATTACTTTTTTTTATACTGAACAAGATGAATTCAAGGTTGTCTTTTTCTGTTTTTGATTTTTTGTTTTTATTAATTTACATACGTATTTTATGTTTTAGGTATTTTTACAGTTTTGTTTTTTTTTTTAAAGAAAAATCAAATGTTTTCCTTTAATTTTCCTAGCTTTGGATAATTCAGTACAGTGGCTATTTATGAAAAATAAGTATGTGCAACATGTTTTATCACTCTGCTGTTGGAAACTTGAGCCAGTCCTCATGCTGTAAGACCCTCTGAATAATTAAGATATAGAGCCATGATGCTGTAAATCACAGGGTTAGCCCCTGGGTTGGAAAGATCCTCAGGTTTTGGACCGCCATCCCCCCCCAACTGCTGAATCCCCTCTACAACATCGCCACCAAGTGGTCACAGAATCCCTGTGGGAGAAACTGGCCTGGATTTACTCTCCAAATTAAACAAAACTAAAATTTAAATATAACTCATAAAAAGTGGTGTCTTTAAGTTAAGACCTGTATAATTCTGATCTTTAATGCTCCTAACTCTTGAAGAAGACTCATCTCTTTTTCAAATAGAGTTTGAGGCTTATATTTGAAACATATTTTAATTTTAAAAGTTTTCATTTTAAAATATTTCTTTCTATATACAGCATTTTTGATGGAGGTAGGAAAAGAAGAAGAGGCCAGGAATTAATGAACATGAACATAAGTATAGCAAAAGAAAGCAGGAAAGAAGGAAAAGGAATGGACAACACACTAAAAACAGCATAGTCTGCCTCTTCTATTGGCTTTTGTATTTTATTTTTAAGGGATGTGCATGACTTTGTTATAAAAGATTTATCAGTGTCACAAGTAATGAGACATAAACTAGTGTTTTTATCAACACAAGCAATAAACGCTTAGATGTTTAAAGCACTTGGCAAGACATAGGCAGAATTTGAAATGAGTTGAAAGGAATAATCACAAATAATGCAGTATGTGCTGCTTGTTCCTAAAATACACACAAGGTTCTGCCTTCTTATGCCAGCTGTGTTCAGGAAGTGATTCTATTAAGCTGAAGCTACAAATCCTTATTGGTCACTTTAAAAAGCAACTACAATAACAAAAACAAAACTAAATAAAATACTGATCCAACTCAAAACCAAACAAAACTTTTCATGGTGAAGAAAACAAAAATTACTTACCCTATGAGAACAGCAAACTAAAGTGCCTTTGTTTAGCTCTCAGGGAGATAACCTGGCCCTGCCCACCTGTGAAGGACTGTGACATTCTTGAAGTTACTAGCACATTCCCCTGCCTGAAGTGCTAGGGCTTCCCTGGTGGCTCAGTTGCAAAGAACCAGACTGCGAAAGCAGGAGACATAAGGCACATGGATTTGATCCCTAGGTTGGGAAGATCCCCTGGAGTAGGAAATGGCAACCCACTCTAGTATTCTTGCCTGGAGAATCCCACAGAGACAGGAGTCTAGCGGGCTACAGTCCATGGGGTCGCAAGGAGTCAGACAGGATTAAAGTGACTGAGCATGCAAACACATGAGAACAGCAGGTAACTGTATTCACTCCTTATCTCAATAAACACAGAATTATTTACGGATTAAAAATAATATCCCTTCTGGAGTTTGCAACTCCAGGTACCCCTTTTCTGAATAATAGAGGAAAACCACAAAACTAAAGGTATCATTGATGTGGCAACAAGATGTGTCATATTCAGACACTACTGCCAAAATTTTACTCCTGCATCCATCTCAGCATTATTTTTATGCATTTATACATTTTCCCACTCTGCTTTGTTTCAGGGTCACACACACATGCATGTGCACACACTCTCATGTACACATGCACCACCACCCCTACCCCCACTCCCAAAAATTCAGTGTGTAATTGAGTGACATAGGATGAAGAGAAAATCAGAGAGGGAAAGTTATAAAACCAGGTTCAATAAGCCATACCAGGTGCCCAGTGAAGTAAAAGCAACAAATGATCGTTAGATGAACCTAAGAGCAGGCTCTAAAACCTTTTTTCTCAGGCTCACTGGACCATAATTATTATCATTTCAAAACTGCTCATTGTATTGACTGTGTGTCCACTCTCCACGGCTGCCATCCAGTGTCATTACAGTCTTTTTCTGCAGTTTGTCAGAATGACTGGATGTTGCTCTTTGGTACCCCTGCTGATGAAGAAAGTCAGTATAGCTTTTGGGAATGGGTCTGGGAGAGTGATCTGAAATCAGTGACGCATCTTTTCCCTTTGAAACTACATAAAGAATATATCTCCTATCACCCGCTTTCCTCCTAGAACCTGCTCTTTACCTGTCTGAAGTTAGTGGGCTCAGCATTCTAAGTTTTTACAAGCATTCCGTTTTCCTTGGGTGGAGGGTTAGATGTTTGTTTTTATATTTCAGTAAGGACTCTTTCCTTACAAAGCAAGGTAGGTTATTTTTTTTTCTTTCTTTTTAGGAGGAGGAAGAGAGTAGATAACAACCAAATGCAACCAAGCCTCTATATTTTGAGAAATAAATTCCTATTTTGCAATTTTTAACTGATTTGATTAAACAGAAAGATATTTTAAATGTTCAGTTCAGTTCAGTCGCTCAGTTGTGTCCAACTCTGCGAACCCATGAACCGCGGCACACCAGGCCTCCCTGTCCATCACCAACTCCCGGAGTCCACCCAAACCCACGTCCATTGAGTCGGTGATGCCATCCAGCCATCTCATCCTCTGTCATCCCCTTCTCCTCCTGCCCTCAATCTTTCCCAGCATCAGGGTCTTTTCAAATGAGTCAGCTCTTCGCATCAGGTGGCCAAAGTATTGAGTTTCAGCCTCAGCATCAGTCCTTCAGTCCTTCCAATCAACACCCAGGACTGATCTCCTTTAGGATAGACTGGTTGGATCTCCTTGCAGTCCAGAGGACTCTCAAGAGTCTTCTCCAACACCACAGTTTAAAAGCATCAATTCTTCAACACTCAGCTTTCTTCACAGTCCAACTCTCACATCCATACATGATCATGGGAAAAACCATAGCCTTGACTAGACAGACCCTTGTTGGCAAAGTAATGTCTCTGCTTTTGAATATGCCATCTAGGTTGGTCATAACTTTCCTTCCAAGGAGTAAGCATCCTTGAATTTCATGGCTGCAGTCACCATCTCCAGTGAGTCTCTGACCAAATACAGCTGAAGATTTGATAAAATTTACTGAGAAAAAAAAATGTAATTTACATGTAATTGATTCAAAATATTTCATCCAAATATAGTCTCTACAAAGACCTATTGTCAAATAGTAAATCTCAACTATTAAACATTCCCAGCCACATAGCATATTATTTCAGTCACTGTTCTAGACATTTTATAGATAATAATACAGTTATCTTTTCAAAAACCCATTGAGATAAGAATCATCCCTTCATAACAAATTAAGAAACTGAGACAGCAAAAGACTAAGTCACGTGCTTGGAGTTACAGAGCTGGCTGGTAGCAGAGCCAGAATTCAATACACTGCAGTCTGTTCCCAAGCCCTGATCTCATTTACTAGGGTAGTTTGCCTCTGAGAGAGGTGTGAAGTTTCTGTGCTGACTTATCTTCTGGTATTAGGCTTTTAGTTTTATCATCATTTATTTTGATGCCAGAACCAGTCACTGTAACTTAATTTGGACAGTGCTTAGATTATCTGAGACCATTTAGACTCACAAAACAATACATCAAAATTAATCCCAGGTGTGGTATGTCTCTTTTCTAGAATTACTGAATTCTTTTAATGTTCTGTGGCTTGGTCTCTTCACTTATAAATTTGGGATTTTCATATAATTTGTTTCTCAACTACAAAAGGAAACTGAACATGATATGATTATATAAATCAAGGCAGTTAAACTCCCTGAAAATCAGTGCATATCCAGCAGTCCTCAAACTGGTAGGACTAAGAACTAAGGATACTGCTTTATTTTTTTCTCAACTGATAAAAGTACACGGACCGTGGGTACAGGATTCCCTCAGATGCTGCAAAAATGTGATTATGGGACCACTACTTATATCTACTCCATCGAAATCTCTGGAAGCTTGGAATCAGAATACATAATAAGCTCCCATGTGATCCTCATATACTAGAATTTGATAATTATTACTCTTGAACAAGCCTTGGTTCTCCAGCCTGCTGACACATTCAATTCACTTGGGAGCTTTGAAAAAAATTAAACTGAATTAATTATAATCTTGGATGGTTTGAGGCCTGAGCATCTGATATTGTTAAAAAGTTGCCAGCTGCCTTGTGTTACCTGTGCACTTGAGCTTGAGAACCACTGCCTGTCTTCAAGTTCATAGAAAACTATGGAAAGGGCACACCATTTCTCATTTCAATAATCTAGGAATGATTACTACGTCATTAATTACTACAATAAGCATCCTTGCCAGGTTATTCTTTTCAACCTATGAAAATGTTGAAATGCATGTTTCATCCTTACTGTCACAAGACTAAATACCCTGGAGGCTACTGTATTGATTTCCATTTTACCAATACAACAGGAGTATCCATGGTCCAACAAGATTACATGACAGTGATCATGACTACATGGCATTTGGGGTTGTTTATAACTGTGCTTGTGGAGTTTCTTGCTCAGACAGTATATGAATATACTAGAGAATGCAGTGCTTTTATACACCCTAATCTTCAAGCCCTAGTTATGCTCTTGAGACTTAAATACTATGCATGAGTGATGCTGTAGAGCCTGTTAAATCTCCTCACTCTTTCCATATGGAAATGCTTTGCTCAAAACTGTTCACTAGGGACAGAGGAAAAAACAAAAGAGGAAATTATTTAAAATACATTGAGATTTTTATAAGGACATGCTATATACTGTATACTCAAGTGACAATTCTGAATGGACCATGATGACCCAATACTTTAACTTTGTGATTTAGTCTGACATTAACATCTTAACTTCCCAGTTCAACAAATTCTAGTTCAATACTGTAATGAAGCTGGATGCCACACTTATTGCTGCTTTTAGAATGTACTTTGGGGAAATTGATTTAGGCCCTTTTTATCCTTGGGAAATATGATTTTATGCTTTTACCTTTGAAAATGAAAACAATATGTAATAATATGAACATAGAAATTCACATCAAAAATGAGTGGGGCTTAAGAACCAACTGGCTAGAGACACATCTCTAAGTTACTCTGGTTAGCAAAAGCAATAGATATGTGGAGACAAAAGTTGATGATCAATAGAGAATAGCAAATATGGCATTGCATAAAGAAATACAACTGTGGTTCCTGATAGTTATCTCAGCATAAAAGCTTTAAGAAACTTGTCCCACTTCAAGATAATCCAGGTAAAGAAACCTTGTACACAACCCAGGACAAATCAGATTTTCTTAGCCAAGAGAGACACCCATGGATTTGAAAAGGCTTGCAGATGGACTTCATAAATGATACCATGGAGATAACTATACCAGTGGAGAGGTAAAAATCCAGTGGCTGGGATTTTGACAGCACGTGTTCCATTTAATGACAGTTAAAAAAAAAAAAAAAAAAAAACTTTATATGATGTATTGCAGATTTTATTTACTATTCTACAAGAAAACTGCAATACAGTATACAAAGGCAAAACAGATCCATGTATAGTTAGGCAGTGATATGTTTCCAAACACTGATGTTCTTTCTTCTCCATTCCAGCTACATCATGTTGCTCTATGCCACCAGGTACCTGCCTACCTAGAACTAATACATCTGTGACTTCTGTAACAATCAGGTACCTTATGTAACTGCCTCATTCCCAATCAGCAGGATCTTTCTACAGTGACCAAATTAGATTCACAGTCCAGTAAGACTACATGTGACACACCAAGCCGAGTCACCTTGGCTCTTATATTTTACAATTATACAACTTAAAATGCACTGGTCCATGAGAAGATAAGGAGCTTACTCTAGAAAATAAATCAATGTATCATTGCTTTTATCAAGAAAGTCTTTCCCAAAGAATTGTCAGCTGAGTTTCACAGTGTACTTTGTAATGGCTTCACATCTCGGTGCAATGCTTTATCTTATTGCAGACCAGTAGAAAATGATTCACAAACTTGGCAGCCATCTTCAGACTAGATTTTGGGTAGCACTGTTTAAAATATTTATTTGCACCTATAATATCTATCATGAGTTGAATAGTAGCCCCCTAAAAATTATACCCTCCCCTAACCCACAGAACCTACAAATATGACTGGATTTGGAAAAAGGATATGTGCAGATGTCATTAAGTTAGATGTCTTGAGAGATCACACTGAATCATCTAGGTGGGCCCTAAACTCAATGTCAAGTATCCTAACAGGAGACACAATATGAGAACAGACAGAGAAATTGGAGAACACCACGTGAGGACAGAGGCAGATATTAGAATTATGCAGCCACAAACCAAGGAACACCTGGAGCCACCAGAAGCCGGAAAAAGCACAGCCCTTGGAGGGAGTGTGGGCTTCAGATTTGTGAGAGAATAAATTTCTGTTGTTTTAAGCCACACAGGTTATATATACAGTAGCCTTAGGAAGTTTATATAATGCTGTAACTTTCTGTTAACTTCTAAAAAATCATCACATACATTCTTTAGGAACATATTTTAAGGAATATAACTATATTATAAATATATATATATATGTATATGCAAACACATATATACATATGCATAAATGCATGTCAAGGACAGTGATTCAACAACAAATTAAAATTCAATGGTTGCAATTCATAGTTTATGTATTTCTTACAATTAGTCAAGCAAAGGACTCTCATTTAGGTTAAGTACATTTAAGTCCACTGAACACCAAGAATGAAATGAGCCACTTGTCCCAAATATCTCTACTATATTTTTGTTAGCAGAAGGGACTTTTTTCTCTTCCGCAGAAACATCATGCCATGAATTATAATAAGAAACTGGACATGGCATTTATGGTACAATTTCTGTATACACATGAAAATAAACCTAAATATATAGAAATACAAATTTATAGTTATCACTTGAAGCATAAACTGAGGAGGCATTAATATATGAGTTCATCATTTAAGTGTAAGAAATTCCCTTGTCTTTTATTTCCAAGTGTAAACTGATTTGGAAAACGATTGCAAGAAAGCCCTATAATTAGCCCAACCATTTTATTTTTTGTTCTCTTCTTTCAAAAGGGAAGGAATAGTTTGAATCTCATCAGAGTGAACCACAGTGTTCAGGCTCTGGATTTCTAATCCATCAAGAATAAAACCCTTTCCAAGATCTCTCACCAATATCACTTTTCTCTTTCTCAAAGCATTTATCCTACAGTTCACCATGTACAGTCACACCTGCATGGTATATTCACATTCACTGCTGGAACTGCCAAAGAGTGACTTGCATTTACCATGTTTCTGTTAAAATTAGCTAGGCTCTCTCTGTCTGAGAAACATCTGCTTTGAGTGATACTGTAGCAGCTGTGATGATCTAATAGTAAGCTAAGCACTTCAGTATTCAATTGTACAAAAGGGGCTTTGAAGAGAATGATAAATGACCTAAATTAGATGACAATTTTTAAGTACCTAATTTTAACCTTGCCCATAATGAGTGCTTTTTTCTCAAGCTTTTTTGCACCTGTCGCTCTTGGAAAGCAAGTAAAACATGCCTGCATGTCACTGAGTTCAAGTTGCGTGCTCCACAGATTGTTAGGCAATGCCTGAAATGGTGGCATGAACACATATTGTGCCTTTTAAGTCCTTTCACTTCATTTGGTTTCTTCTGATTTCCTCTGGTCTGAAAAGGCAGAGCTTCCTCCAGAGATGCATGTGTACTGTAAAAATAATATTATATAAACCTATACATCCTCCTTATCTTGTTTCATTCTTAGACTAATCAATATTTTTCTTACTAAAAGCTTTTCCATACAGCAAGAAAATTATTTTGATTTAATTTTATATTTATGTGTCTACATTGTTTGATATGTGTGCTAGGTAATATTTACTATATGATTATTAAGAAGGTATAAATCCACTTCCTTAAAATTATAAAGTAATTGGGTTCTAGTCGTCAAGGCAATTCCTTCTGCCTCACCTACTCCCACCCTTTTCCATACACACATTAAAAACAGAACAATGATAATATTCTTGCTATCCTGAAAACAATGGAATAGTAAATATCCAGTTTACAAAATACTTCCATATCAACAAAGTAGCTCTTTTGTTTCTGATAATAGGGTCATTCAGTAAGCTTCCTCTGTGATAGATAAATGATATAACATTCAGATAGCTTAATGGTGAAATCTAAATAATTCTCAGGTTTGCTTTAATTATATTTTTATCTGTTTTATTATATACTCTTTCCACTACATAAAAATTGATAAAGGAAAGGGAGTCTTTAAACATAGTATCAACCAGTGGTCAAAAGGCTGTGCCTTCTGTGTATGAAAAGGCATAAAATGAACTGACTTTCCATTATTTTCTTTATTCAATTAACTTTTCAAAATTATCAAAGTATTACTTACACACAAGAACTGGTAAAGTAACACAGTGGTGTGTAACAAAAGCTAATGTATGTTCTCCCTAAGACTTCTCCATTTAAAACTTTGTCTCCAATAGATAATCGCTATTATCTTTGCCCTACTCTAAAAAAAACAAACATTTATACACATATAGAGTTTTATTTTTAAGGTATCTTTAAGAAAACGTATTACTTCTGTAGACACTACTTTTCAACTTGCTTTCTCTCCTTATATTTCACTGGTGTATCTCAGGTGAATAGAAAAAGAACCCTCTGGCCTACTGACCTCCTCCTTCAGAAGATATTTTTATGCTTCATCTTGAGTTATCAACCCAAGTCAGGATACCTAGAGATCCTTGGTAGTATATGCCAGGCACAGTGACTTCTATATATTACTTTATTTTTTCGTATCTTCTGGTATTTCATGGTTACTCATCAAAAGCATATTCTCCTCCTTTACCTCACCTTCCAGCATTTAGAGGACATTCTATCTCAGATAAAAATCTCAGTCTTGGGTGTATGTCTACCCAATAATGGACAGTCACATCATTTCCAGATTTTTGCAAAAATATTTACTATAAGAAACACTGAATTTAACATTATATCATGAAAAAACAGGGGTATACATACTTAGTTTTAAAATTTTATAGGATAATTTCCTATGAGTGGGGCTGTTAAATTTATGTCTGTTTACATGTACAACCCTTTAAAGACACTAATCCTCTGTGCTTCAAAACTATATCTATGTAGCTTATTTATCTGTTGACCTTATTTATGACATTAATTTTTTTCTATGTTTGAATAATTCTGTGTTCTTCTGACTTCCAAGTTTCTGGTCTTAGTTTAGAATTTTCTCCTGTAATATTCATAGATCTATTAAAATATTTTAATAATTTTAATGTTTACATAATTTATTACTATATGCAGTATAATAGAATCTGTTTTATTTCCTCCTAGAGAGACAGATACTTAATATTCTCAAACAGTTTGCCAAAATTTGCAAGATAGCTATTAAGAGGGTCAGTCCACCATGGGCCCAAAGCATCCTTGTGTATTCTTGCTGAGTATGCCAAGAATGAAAGGCCCTTACAGCTCTGTATCCAGACAATTCCTCAAGGTTCCATTGGCAGCAAAACCCTGGAGGATAAAGCCCTCTTTCTTAGAAACAAGTTTACTTGTCTCTCATTATAAAAGTGGTAGATTCCCCAAACGCAAATCTTTCTGTTCTGTAACAGAACCCATTGCAGGAAAAGGCATGCACCCGAGCCGTCTACTTCACCTACGTAAGACTTGAAAGGTAAAGGGAAATGATGCACACATGCTCATATCATTGCTGTGACATCAAAATTGAATCCTTTTCTCTCATTTGAGAGTCAAACGTCTTCTGTCAGCATCTATTAAATAGTAAAAGAGTAACTAGAATAAAATCCCATACCTAAAAGTAAAGATTAATGTATACACACATACAATCATACATATACATAGTTTCAGTTAGCATATTTTCAAGATCTTATGTTCTTGATTATTTCTATCACTTGATCTAATTTTGAGAGTATATATAAAAATATAAGTTTATAACTGTGCTTAATTAAATTCTCTTTGAATTTTGCTTTATATATATATTTGTTGCCTGGATTGTTTTATCCACTCAGCATCTCTTTTGTGAATGCATGTTTTAATATGAAATAACACATATTTTCTTAATAAACTTCAAGGCAAATTTCTTTTAGTCCTTACTCTCTCAGCTTCAGATTCCTTTTTGTTTGCACTTTTTCTGTTAAAATTTTCCCATTCCTTAATTTTCAAACTATTGTTTTCACTCTGATCTAGGTGTGTCTCATAACAATTACATCTGTCATTTCTAAAATCAAAACTGGTAATCCCTATGTATTGCCATCATCAGTTCAGTCGCTCAGTCGTGTCTACCTTTTTGCAATCCCATGGACTGCAGCACGCAAGGCCTCCCTGTCTATCACCAACTCCTGGAGCTTGCTCAAACTCATGTCCATCGAGTCAGTGATGCCATCCAGCCATCTCATCCTCTGTCATCCCCTTCTCCTCCTGCCCTCAATCTTTCCCCATCAGGGTTTTTTCCAATGAGTGAGGTCTTTGCATCGGGTGGCCAAAGTATTGGAGTTTGAGCTTTAGCATCAGTCCTTCCAATGAATATTCAGGACTATTTCTTTTAGAATGGACGGGTTTGATCTCCTTGCAGTCCAAGAGACTCTCAAGAGTCTTCTTCAACATCACAGTTCAAAATCATCAGTTCTTCGGTACTCAGCTTTCTTTATAGTCCAACTCTCACATCCATACATGACTACTGGAAAAACCATAGCTTTGACTACACAGACCTTTGTCATTAAATTGCCATCATAGTTAACAAATTATTTGTTTTATTTTTAATTCATTCTATCCTAATCTACTTACTACTTTTACCAGTGTCCAGTTGCAGTATCTTGGCCTCCTCATGCGAAGAATTGACTCATTGGAGAAGACTCTGATGCTGGGAGGGACTGGGGGCAGGAGGAGAAGGGGACGACAGAGGATGAGATGGCTGGATGGCATCACTGACTCGATGGATGTGAGTCTGGGTGACCTCTGGGAGTTGGTGATGGACAGGGAGGCCTGGCGTGCTGAGATTCATGGGGTCGCAAAGAGTCGGACACGACTGAGTGACTGATCTGATCTGATCTGATTGTTATTTTCATCTTTCCTTATATGTTATGGCTCAATTAAATTTAGTTTTTATAAAGACTATTTTTCAAAGCAATACTCCGAAATGGGCATTATCATTTCATTTTAAAGGGAGAAAAAAACAAGGACTCCAAACAATGGAATGACTTGAGATCACAAAGCTAAGATGTGGTAGACGTAGGATTTAAATCTCAGATTGCTGTCTCCAAAGACCATTCTCCTTCCAATACACACATGCTATTATATATTATGCACTGGTCCACCTTGCCAATAAAAACGAATAAAATATTTTAAAGATTTTCCCAATACCATTTGAAGTTTGCTGCCAAATATGAAACTTTTTATCTCTGAGGCGATATACTACACTTTTGAAGACAGGGCACTTCCTTCTATAGCTTTCCTTTGAAAAGGGAAAGCCAAATACAGCATTCCAGGATCTCCTTCCTCAGCTGGTTCTGAGTTAGAGCTGCCAGTGTGGAGCCTTTGATATGAGAATTGGAAGCTGGAGGAAGCCATTATTCCCTGGGGACGGCCACAAGCAGATAAATGTTGGTCCACAGCAGTTTCCAAGCTGTAGAAGGCAGCTGACAGAAGGGGTGACAGTCCCTTGAAACTACCTACTTCAATAGTAAAGGCTGAGATGCTGGCAGAATACTTCTAGAGTGCTTAAGATTCCTAGAAGCTCCTAAGGATATCTAGAGCACTACTAGTTTTGACACTGTGTATTTTTCCTTTTGACCCCCTTCACGCAGTTCTCCCACCACTCTATTGGTAAGCTTGGGCTTTTGTCTGTTTTTACTGTTTTGTGGGATTTTCTTTTTTTTTAGATTCTACATATAAGAGAGATTGCATAGTATTTGTGTTTCTCTGACTCATTACACTCAGCATAGTGCCCTCGAGGTCAATCTATGTTGTCACAAACGGCAAGATTTCATTATTTATTATGGTTAAATAATATTCCACTGTATATAAATATGCCACAGTTTCTTTACCCATTCATCCACTGATGGCTACTTAGGCTGCTTCCATGGCTGGGCTATTGAAAATAATGCTGTTATAAACATGGGGCTACATATTTTTTAAATTTGTGTCATTTTCTTTGGAAAATTACCCAAAAGTGTAAATGGTGGATAATACAATAATTTTAATTTTAATTTTATGAGGAACCTCCATAGTCTTATCCATAATAGCTGTGCCAATTTCAGTTCAGTTCAGTTCAGTTCAGTAGCTCAGTTGTGTCCGACTCTTTGCGACCTCATGGACTGCAGCACGCTAGGCCTCCCTGCCATCACCAACTCCCAGAGTTTACTCAAACTCATATCCATCAAGTTGGTGATGCCATCCAACTATCTCATCCTCTGTCATCACATTCTATTCCCACCTTCAATCTTTCCCAGCATCAGGGTCTTTTCCAATGAGTCAGTTCTTCGCATCAGGTGGCCAAAGTATTGGCGTTTCAGCTTCAGCATCAGTCCTTCCAGTGAATATTCAGAACTAATTTCCTTTAGGATGGACTGGTTGGATCTCCTTGCAGTCCAAGGGACTCTCAAGAGTCTTCTCCAACACTACAGGCGGATCCATTTTGATGTATGGCAAAAGCAATACAATATTGTAAAGTTAAGCAAAATAAAATTTAATTAAAAAAAATATAAACCACCAGGGAAACCAAAACAAACAAAAGCATCAACTCTTTGGTGCTCAGCTTTCTTTATAGTCCAACTCTCACATCCATACATGACTATTGGAAAAACCATAGCTTTGACTAGATGGATCTTTGTTGGCAAAGTACTGTCTCTGCTTTTTAATATGCTGTCTAGGTTGGTCATAGCTTTTCTTCCAAGGAGCAAGAGTCTTTTTAATGCCATAGCTGCAGTCACCGTCTGCAGTGATTTTGGAGACCAAAAAAGTAGTCTCTCATTGTTTCTATTGTTTTCCCATCTGTTGCAATGAAGTGATGGGACTGGATGCCATGATCTTCATGTTTTGAATGTTCAGTTTTACACCAGCTTTTTAACTATCCTCTTTCACCTTCAAGAGGCTCTTTAGTTCTTCACTTTCTGCCACAGGGTGGTGTCATCAGTGTATCTCAGGTTATTGATATTTCTCCTGGCAATCTTGATTCCAGCTTGTGCTTCATCCAGCCTAGTGTTTCTCATGATGTACTCTGCATATAAGTTAAATAAGCAGGGTGACAATATACAGCCTTGGTGTACTCCTTCCCTGATTTGGAACCAGTCTGTTGTTCCATGTCCAGTTCTAACTGTTGCTTCTTGACCTGCATACAGATTTCTCAGGAGGCAGGTAACATGGTCTGGTATTCCTATCTCTTTCAAGAATTTTCCACAGTTTGCTGTAATCTACACAATCAAAGGCTTTGGCATAATCTAAAAGCAGAAGTAGATTTTTTTTTTTTTTTTTTGGAATGCTCTTGCTTTTTTTTTTGATGATCCAATGGATGTTAACAATTTGATCTCTGGTTCCTCTGCCTTTTCTAAATCCAGCTTGAACATCTGGAAGTTCATGGTTCTTGTACTGTTGAATCCTGGCTTGGAGAATTTGAGTATTACTTTGATAGTGTGTGAGATGCGTGCAACTGCACAGTAGTTTGAACATTCTTTGGCATTGCCTTTCTTTGGGATTGGGATGAAAACTGACCTTTCCAGTCCTGTGGCCACTGCTGAGTTTTCCAAATTTGCTGGCATACTGAGTGCAGGACTTTCACAGCATCATCTTTTAGGATTTTAAATAGCTCAACGGGAATTCCATCACCTCCACTAGCTTTGTTCCTAGTGATGCTTCCTAGGGCCCACTTGACTTCATATTCCAAGATGTCTGGCAAACTTACATTCCCCCTAATAGCGCACTAGGGGTCCCTTTTTTCCACCTCCTTGCCAACACTTCTTATTTCTTATCTTTCTGAGAACAGCCATTATAATAGATATGAGGTGCTACTGAAATTGAGGAGGACTTTGTGGGGTCTTCCCAAGAATAGACAGCCCTTGGTTCCCCCAACTATTATTTGTATAAAAGCTTTAGCTCCTTAGACCTTGACTAACTTCCAAAGAGCAAATTTATCAGAAAAGTAAGAAAATGCAGAAAGAAAAAAAAAAGCACAGAAAATCAAGACAAAATAATAGCTTAGCTATAAAACAAAGTCAAGTACCTTTAGTTCCTCCTCAAGGGCTGTAGATAATACCCTGACCCACATCCCTAAGTTGTTTTGCAGATACTACATCCACCAAATAGAAGAAGATAACTGCATGCTGACCACCAGCACCTAGACCCCAGAATGACTGGAAGCAGAGGGCTGATTACGGAGATTCCTCACAAATATCCTCTTACCTCTCCATCAACCAAGTAGAGAATTGTGAGGTAGATCATCAGCCTTCCTGTGACCCTCTACCTCACACTATCCTTAAAAACCTTTCCCTGAAAGCCATTGAGGGTTTGGGTCTTTTCAGCATAAGAGGCCCATCTTCCTTGCTTGGCACCCTGTAGTAAACGCTGTACTTTGCTTCATCACAACCCAGTGTCAGTATATTGGATTTTTTGCAAAACACGTAAGTGGACCCAAGTTTGGTTCTGAAATAATATCTCATTGTGATTTTACATTTTTCTCACAATTAATTGTGTTAATCATCTTTTCATGTACCTGTTGTCCATCTGTGTATATCTTCTTTGGGAAAATATTTGTTCAGACATTCTGTCCATTTTTATATTCAGATTCAGTTCAGTTCAGTTCAGTCACTCAGCGTGTCCAACTCTTTGTGACCCCATGAATCGCAGCATGCCAGGCCTCCCTGTCCAACACCAACTCCCAGAGTTTACTCAAATTCATGTCCATGGAGTTGGTGATGAATCCAACCATCTCATCCTCTGTCGCCCCCTTCTTCTACTGTCTTCAATCTTTCCCAGCATCCAGGTCTTTTCAAATGAGTCACTTCTTCACATCAGGTGGCCACAGTATTGGAGCTTCAGCTTCAGCATCAGTCCTTCCAATGAACACCCAGGACTGATCTCCTTTAGGATTGACAGGTTGAATCTTCTTGCAGTCCCAGAGTCTTCTCCAACACCACAATTCAAACATATAAATTCTTTAGCACTCAGCTTTCTTTACAATTCAGTTCTCATATCCACACATGACTATTGGAAAAAACATAGCTTTGACTAGATGGACCTCTGTTGGCAAATTAATGTCTCTGCTTTTTCATAAACCATCTAGGTTTGTCATAACTTTTCTTCCAAGGAGCAAGTATGTTTTAATTCCATGCAGTAATATGCAGATATTATTTTACCATCATGTAGTTTTCAGAGTCATAGAAGAGAATTTTCTTGATAAACTAATTCTTTATTGCACTATATTGTTTAATATATTCTATTTGTACTTACAATTTAAGAATTAAAAAATAACATGGATTTTTTTTTTCATAAATCTTTCCCTGAGTTTGGAAAATCTTTAAAGACTCCAGACTCGTGTCTCCAATTAAGAAAAACTGTTTTCTATTATTTAATTATATCAATACATAAAAATTTATTTTTAAGTTTCCTAATATCCAGTGGTCATGTATGGATGTGAGAGTTGGACTGTGAAGAAAGCTGAGTGCTGAAGAACTGATGCTTTTGAACTGTGGTGTTGGAGAAGACTCTTGAGAGTCCCTTGGACTGCAAGGAGATCCAACCAGTCCATTCTGAAGGAGATCAGCCCTGGGATTTCTTTGGAAGGAATGATGCTAAAGCTGAAACTCCAGTACTCTGGCCACCTCATGCGAAGAGTTGACTCATTGGAGAAGACTCTGATGCTGGGAGGGATTGGGGGCAGGAGGAGAAGGGGACAACAGAGGATGAGATGGCTGGATGGCATCACTGACTCAGTGGACATAAGTTTGGGTGACCTCCAGGAGTTGGTGATGGACAGGGAGGCCTGGCGTGCTGTGATTCATGGGGTCACAAAGAGTCGGACACGGCTGAGCGACTGAAATGAACCGAACTGAATATACTTGGTATAAGCTTGATTTGTCATCTGATTGCATGGTGATCATAAAATACAACCTATTTTTCCTCAATTCTATCAAACAGTAAAGGTTCCCTATGGATTAGTATGGAGTCAATTTCTATAAGAAGTTCACATTTATATAGCCTGGGCTTCCCAGGTGACTCAGTGTTAAAGAGTCCACCTGCCAATGCAGAAGGTGTGGGTTCAGTCTTGGGGTCAGGAAGATACCTTGAAGAAGGAAATGGCAACCCACTCCAATATTCTTGCCTAGAGAATTCCATAGACAGAAGCCCAAGAGGCTACAGTCCATGAGGTCGCAAAAGAGTCACAACACATACAGCCTATATTCCTGTGGAAAGGGCAAGTTTCTACATATTTATCAGATTAAACTTGCCAATTGTGCTGCTTTATGTTATTGACCATTATCTCTTTTTTTAGTTTTTTGCTTAATGAATTTGTGAAGAAGTATATTACATCTTCCAAGATTACACTAAACTTGGTTAGATAATACCCATAATAGTTTCTGTTTTTCTGTGTATTTAACAAAAATATGATTTTTAGCCATCAATATTACATTTTGGATTACTTATTGTTTTTACATCATGTAGTACCGTTTTTTGGAGAAGGAAATGGCAACCCACTCCAGTATGCTTGCCTAGAGAATCTCGTGGACGGAGGAGCCTGGAGGGCTACTGTCCATGGGCTCACACAGAGTCAGACACGACTGAAGCACCTTAGCATGCATGCGTGCATTGGAGAAGGAAATGACGACCCACTCCAGTACTCTTGCCTGGAGAATTCCAGAGACAGAGGAGCCCAGTGGGTTGCCTTTTATGGGGTCGCACAGAGTTGGACATGACTGAAGCGACTTAGCAGCAGTAGCATCAACAGTACCTTCTTTTAGCCTAAATAATTTTCATTTTAAATTCTATTCTATCAAATATTGATGTTGCGGTACTAACTATTTTTTAGGAGTCTTTTTTATTTCCACATTTTCAACACAGATTTCTATGTCAATGCTTCAGTATTATCTTCCTATTAACTACTCATCTCTTGAAATAAGTCCACTAAAACAATTATTCTACAAAAGTTTTTAATGGTATTATATTTTCTGCTGCTTTTGTCCCTTCTATTTTTCTTTACTAATCACTTCATTTATTTTCTTCTAGGATTTTAAATATACTTTGTTATATACCTTTCAGAGTATTATGGTAACATTTGGATTTTCTCTGGAAGAATGTCCTTTCATTTACTGCATTTATTGCCTATATTTTATGAAGTCGTTTTTCCTCAACCTGCTCTGACACTTGAGTTTGAAAGCTTACCTCCTCTGGTACTATGCTTTTACTTAAATCTGTGCAGGTGTACACACATGTCCGTGTTTTCTTTTTCTCTCTTTCTGTACCCACTTCCCAGTTTGGTGGTTTTATCTGACCTAATATGGTTGAGTTCAGACCCAGATTTAATACCAGTATCTTGAGGTTGTTCATCCACAGAAACAAAGCAGATACACTCAGGAGGGGCCATGCCTGAAATCCTATCACATGGCCGTGTTCTTAGCATTCTTAGAAGTACATAAGTGACCGTCTCAGCAGTCAGTAAAGGTTGCAGTTTATTTTAGCCTTCCAACTTGAGAAGCGGAGCTCTCACACCCTGGTTTCAGGTACAGAGTCTGGCTCTTGTCTGGCACTGTTTAAAGAGGAACTTCATTCATGCTACTGCACAGGAAGTGAATCTTAACAACCAGTGCACATCTATGCCTAGAGCCAGGTACTTTTCAATTCTTGCCACAGGTTTTCTTTTGTTTCTTGTCCAAAGAAATGTTTAGATTGTTTTAAAATGTGGTTATATCTTCCTTTTAACATCACACAAAAAAAATTGTAGTGGGAGTGAGTTTGAGAACCTTAAAGGTTACAGTGTTGTTTTTAACTGGAAGTACTTAATTAATTTCTATTCTACCTTTAGGGCATATATTTATAAATGTCCTTGTCCTTTCTTCCTCAGTTTTGAGCTTGCCAAGAACCAAAAGAGATTCAAATAGCTACAAGATGTTTTGATGTTTGGTGCTTGTACTAAAACTTTGATGGCCCCCAAACATGCCCTCATTCAGAAAGATAATACATAAGCACTGTACCACATTACATTTTTTGCTTGGAAAAAAAATTCACTTTTAAATATCATGACCTCTAGCAGAGGTGGTAATTTAAAAGAAACTTTGGAGGATTATAGCCACATCCTCATTTGTTTTACATTTGAAAAAGTAGTTAAGCAGCAATTCAAAGTCTTTCTCGGTATAGGCAGATTCATTCATTCAGATTAACATTTTTAAATTAAAAAAGAATATAATTTGGTCAGTGTTCAGCCATCTAAATCTTTAACAAAGAATATTAATGCCTAGCATTGTAACAGAAGAGATAACTCTGAGCTAGGCTACAATAATCACTTCACCTTTTTAGTAGTTCATAGCCTCTTTCCCTTTTGAGTTGAAGCAGATATATATATTCACATTAAGACATCAAAAAATCACAAGCTATTTACAAAGATAATTTAAATGTGAATCAAAATTTCTTGCCACATATACATATTAGTTTCAAGAGATATAAGATGAAAATCTTAATATAACGTCCAATCATCAACCAGAAAAAAATCTGTATTTCACTGAAGCGTTCTTACTTTTAAAATGTATTTTCTCAGTCATCATATGGAAGAATTTTTTTCAAGGAAAAAGGTCATACTGTCATACTATAATGAGATGATAAAAAAACAAGGGTAATTGGTGGACAATCATTTATTAACTCACAGTGTAGAGGCTTGCAGCAGTGTAAGACAACACCTGGTGGGCCAGACTGCCAAGTAAAATTCTGACCCTTCTGTTTAACAGCAGTGTGACCCTGAGCAAATTACTCCATTTTTCTGTTTCTATTCCCTCATATTTATATGAAAAAATGAACAATACATACCTCATAAGGCTATGTTGTTGTGTCCGTCACCCATACTAAAGACTACATAATCATTCATGTCTTCACAAAAACATAAAAATTCTTTAAGCTTGCAAAATCAAGTCTACTACTCATAAATTTCCTTATCAAAGATGAGATCTTTAGTCCGTGATATCTAATTGCAAACTGAAATATCCATTTCTCACAGTGTACATATTTTGACTTCTTTTTCACCTTGTTAGAGGAAGTTTAAGGACTTTATACTTGCTAAGTGAAAAGCAGAAAATACTGTTATAAATTCAAACATTCTGTCTGGTTCCTAAGTAGAAGTGTATTTATTCTTTTATAAAACATGAAATAAATAAAGATAATTGAGGGCTTTCTATCAATTACTTTCTTTTCCACTTGTCTACAAAGAAGTATTAGTATAAATGTTATATGAGAATAAACACAAAAGATAAAAATGCTGTAAGAATATATTGACTGAATATTCATTCAACAGCTCATCTGTGTAAAATATGAATTTCGAGCATTGTAATAATGACCCACATCTTTATATGATTTATTTTTTCAAATAACTAATGTAACTTTATCACATTCTGTGAGACAATTCTGAACAAGTGGCTTTAGAGGGTTAATTTTATGTGTCACTTGAGGCCCAGAAAATACAGTGCTAGTCGCTCAGTCATGTCCGATTCTTCATGACCCCATGGACTGTAGCTCCTCTGTCCATGGGATTCTCCAGGCAGGAATACTGGAGTGGGTAGTCACTCCCTTCTCCAGGAGATCTTCTTGACCCAGGGATAAAACATGGGTCTCCTGCATTGCAGGCTGATTCATTATCATCTGAGCCACCAGGGAAGCCCTTGAGGATGTTGCCTGGAGGTATGCCTAGGAGGATATTGCCCAAAGAGATTTGCACTTGAATTGGTGACTGAGTAAAGTAGATGCCCACCATCCCTCCCCTCCCCCTCGCCCTCCCCACCCCCTACCTCCAACCCCATCCCACAATGTAGATGGACATCACCCAATCCATTGGGGAACAAAACATAAAGGAGAGGAAAGGTTGAATTCTATTTCTGCCTGACTGTTTGATCTGTATATCAGTCTTCTCTTGCCCTTGGTGCTCCTTCTCAGATCAGAATCTAATTGATGAGTTAGGTTTCTGGATTCTGGGCCTTCTAACTATAATACAAGCTTTCCTGCATCTTCAACTTACAGATGGTAGACTTTGGGACTTCACAGCCTCCAGTGAACCAATTTCTTATGATAAATCTGAAAATTTTTAAAGTCCTCAAAGGATAAAGGAACATTTGCTGACACAATTGCTGAAGTTAGCTTGAAGAGGTTCTCCAGGCAAGCCTGAAAAAAGTTGACTATCTACATATATAACAACTTCATCTAATTATATACTTAAATGGATTTATAAATAGTGATATATTGCAACTTAATGAATACAATATGATTTCACCTGTTCATATAGATAAAGCACCTAGTAAATAAGAAAGAGAAGAAAGGGAGAAGACAAAGCTCATCTGTGTAGTAGAACAACAATAAAAAGACTAATGAAATTAGATAATTAGCATTTGGCAATGACTCTAGTAATAATTAGTTCAGAGTCCTCAATAAAATCATAACAATTTATCCTTGGATCAGTTTCCAAAGGCAAAAAAAAATAAAAGCAAAAATAAACAAAGGGACCTAATTAAGCTTAAAAAGCTTTTCACAGCAAAGGAAACCATACACAGAATGAAAAGACAACCTATGTAATGGGAGAAAATATTTGCAAATGTTGGAACTGACAGGAGGTTAATACTCAAAATATACAAACAGCTCATAAACAACTCAATTGCAAAGAAAAAAATAAAACAATCAATCAAAAAATGGGCAGAAGACTTGAACAGATATTTTTTTTAGTTTTTATTTTATACCCACGTATAGTTGATTAACAATATTGTTAGTTTCAAGTGTAGAGCAAAGGTATTCAATTAAACATATACATGTACCTATTGAATGGACATTTCTCCAAAGAAGACACACAGATGGCTAACAGGCACTTAAAAAGATATTGAACATTACTAATTATTAGAGAAATACCAATTACAACTACAATGTAGTTTCACCTCACACCAATCAGAATAGCTATCATCAAAATGTCTACAAATAACAAATGTTGTAGTGAATGTGGAGAAAGGGAACACTCTGTTGGTGGGAACGTAAATTGGTGTAGCCACTATGGAGAACAGTATGAGGTTCCTTAAAAAACTAAAAATGGAATTATCATATGATCTAGCAATACCTAAGTATATGTTTGGAAAAATGAAAACATTAATTCAGAAAGATATATACACCCCCTGTATTCAGAGCACCACTATTTACAATAGCCAAGACATGGAAGCAACCCAAGTACCCATCACATATGACTAAATTAAGATGTGATATGTGTGTGTGTGTGTGTGTGTGTGTGTGTGTGTGTGTGTGTATATATATATATATATATATATATATATATATATATATATATATATATAATGGAATATTACTCAGCCATAAAAAAGAATGAAATCATGCCATTTGCAGCAACATGGAAAATATTATGCTTAATGAAATACATCAGAAAGAGAACAACAAATTCTGTATCATATCACTTATATGTGGAATCTAAACTCTAATACAAATGAAGGCATATACAACTGAGAAAGACTCATAGAAAACAAGCTTGTAGTTACCAAAGGGGAGAGGATAGGGTATATTATGTTCAATATCTTGTAATAACTGATAGAGAGGATTATAAAAATTACTGAATCTCTATGCTGTACAGCTGAAACCAAAAAAGTACTGCAAATGCACTATATTTCAATTAAAATTAATAAGTTTAATAAAATTTAAAAAATAATTCACTGAAATATTTATATAATCTCAAGCTGTCACCCCAATATTAATAACAATGAATAAAAATAACAAAAAGTTACTCTATCCTGCAGAAACTTGGCAGTTCCTTTCTAATCAAATTCTACATCCAGATAGAATGCAATGAGAAGAACACAGCATCTAAGTCTATATTATCCCTGCTCCAAATGCATAACCCGAAGCTACATATCAGGAAATATCAGGTAACAGTAAATTGAGGGATATTTCACTAAATGGCTCATATCTTCAAAAATGTCAGGGTCATGACAGTCAACAAAAGATGAGGAACTAGGAGACTAGAAACACATAATAACTGGGAGTATTTCATGATCCAGGGCTGATGCACAAGGCAACTGACAAAACTTGAATGGGGCTGAGTGAGTGGTATGCAGTGCTTTGGGCTATACCTGCAGACATTTTATAGACTGAAATTGTTCCAAATGACTTTTTAAACAAATGGATGGAAAAACATAAAAATAAAAAGTTAGCTGTGGAGACTTCTCTGATGACACAAAGGATCAGCCTTCACCTGCCAATGCAGAGGACAAGGGTTTGATCTCTAGTCTGGGAAGATCCCATATGCTGCAGAGTAACTAAGCTCATATGCTATAAGCCCATATGTCTACTGAGCCTATGATACTGAGCCTATGAGCTACAATTACCAAGCCTGCAAGCCACAACTACTGAAGCTTGCATGCTCTAGGGCCCATGCTCTGCAAAAAGACGAGCCTCCACAATGCGAAGCCCACACACCACACCACAATGAAGAGTAGCCTCCACCTGCCATAACTAGACAAAGTCCATGCAAAGTGATGAAGACTCACTGCAGCCAAAAATAAATAAATAATAAATAAATTTTTAATATGTTACCTATGGTTGTAAACAGTGTGAGAGTTGGACCATAGAGAAGTCTGAGTGCTGAAGAATTGTTACTTTCAAATTGTGGTGCTGGAAAAGACTCTTGTGAGACCCTTGGAAAGCAAGATCAATCCACTCATGGACAGAAGAACCTGGTGAGCTACAGTCCATAGAGTCGCAGAGTCGGACATGACTAAAGCAACTTAGCATGCAATGTCATTAAGAACAGAAAACATGTCATTAAGAACATGAATGTAAGATGGATGAGTTTAAATATATATGTTTAGTCCTTAATTTGAATTGGAAGTAATAGTAAGAACACATGATATATTTTCTGTTAAAATATATTTATTTTGCAGCTTAGGCTATTGAAAAGAAAAGCTAGATATGATCTCCCACTAGTAAGAATTGAGACCCTTGGAAAATTATGTGATGCCAGATCTGAGTCAGAAAATGCCAAAAATGGGTTTGCAACAAATTTTCACAGTGGAAAACATGGAAACTATCAAAATTAGATTTCAAATGGACTCAAGAGACAAAGCTTGAATTTTTTTTCTCATAATTTTTTGAAAACTATCTATTACACAGAAACCTGGATTTTTCCATTAATAAAATTATTTTCTTCTCAGTATAAATATTTTTATGGATTAATCTTTATATTTAAAAGTACATCTTTTCTCCTCTGATATTCCCATAGTTTATCTTTAAAATATAATTACATTTTATGAACATTTATACAAATTTAAGAATTTATACAAATTTAAGAATAAACTATGTGTGCATGTGTGTATATATGTGTCATACAAGGTGTGGCCCTGAGTACTATTCAAAAGAGGAATATATAAGTTGGGAACTTGCTTGCCATATCCATCAAGAAAAAGATCTCCTGTCAACCTCTGAGACCACAATGACTCTAAGCGAGCAGGTACATTTTAAAAAGACAGCAGTGAGAGAGGTGGTGTGCATGTAAACAGACAAGACATAAGGCTTCTATGAAAACCTTGCAGATCCAAAACATATATTCAGCCCTTGCAAAGAATGAGAGTTATTTAAGACTCTAGAGCTTAGATGTGCCAAGGAAATTTATTTTCCTGGAAATAACAAAGCATATCTGAGACTATATACAGATAATATTTATTCCAAATGTGTCTAAACTACAACAAAATTATATCTCTGAATAAATACCTGCATTTTCACCTCATGCGGTAAAGCACTGGTACAAACCTCAAACAATTCAGAGACAAAAATTTTAAGATTTTCTTCTATGTGGCTGTTTCTGCTCATACAACTCTGACCTAGAATTCTGTGTTATCATAAAGATGAAGATTTGAAAAAATACCCAACATGCCTGTAATGTTACCTATAGGACTACTCAGTGTGCTGCAAACATTTAAGACACTGGCTGTAAGCACTTGTGTGCTTACTCTAGTATTTACCAAATAATACAATAATTAATGTTTAAAAAAAAGGAAAAAAATTCTGCTCATAATTTACTGGAGGGGAGGAATAACTTTTAGTCTATATTTTAAATTTAGCCCAATTGTTTAACTGAAAAAAATCCTGATAGGCATTGTTCAGTGAGTAATGGGAATATAAATGCACAGGTGTTGCCTCTTTCATACAGCCTTCCGTGAACCTTGCTTGTTTCCCCTAAATGGGAGGTGGAAGCAGACTGTGAAGGAGGCTGATTCATCCTCGTTGCAATGGCAGAGGAGGAGACTCCTACCTCCTGTCTCCAGCTGCTGTTCCTGGTCTACCTGACTTGCTTCTTGCCACTGAATCTGTAGCTGCTGTAACTCTGATCTGATTTTGAGCCTTTCCAATCAAAGCCAGGTGGCCTTCCTCAGAACCCAGCTGTTGCTAATGCTATAGACCTTGGGAATCTGGCTGTGACTCTCATTTGTCCCAGCTCACATGGTTAGTTCTGTGGTTGTGGGCACAGAGCCACCATACTCCCACCATCACATCCTCACTTGGAATCTTCTTGGCCAAAATGTCTACTTCTTCTTGTCTGAGGCCCAAGAAATGAGAGACAGCAGGGGACTGCTAACACTCAGGTCTCCCTCTGCCCAACACTGCACCATTAAGTGAGTGATCTCACATCACGAATTAATACAGGGATATGTCTTGGGATTATTTCCTTTCAAAGTTCCTAAAACTGAGTTAGGCACAAGTCTCTATCTCTTGCATCACTATCGCTTGTCTAATAACCCTATTCTTCTGTCTTATATGGAGCAAAATTGTATTCTGGCCTTTTTCTACCCATCCCCCCACCCCTTGCCTTTCCACAGTTCCACAAGTCAGCCTATTGCCCTTGAAACAAATTTTTCAACTAGTCTGTTTACACTCAGAGAGATATGAAAAATGAGGGAGAAATTTCTTTGGATGATATCCTAGCTTGAAAATATCATATTCAGCCTTATAACCCAAATTTGAATATGATAATCACATTTTATTTGTTATTTTTCTCTATTTATTTTACCAAGTCCCTGTTTCTACCTTGGCAGACAAGTGTTTCAAGTGTACTAGGATGAAAGTCTTTTTCATATGAAGGAAAAAAGAGAAAAAACTTTTATATTATAGCAAAATATAAAACTATTACTCCCTTACTCTCTTTTATTATAATAGTGCTTTGAGCACTATTTGTTAGGTACAGCAAGGTAAGCATTGGCCCAGTATTTCATTGTGGTAATCTGGAGTTTATACCAATTTTTGCTACAATGATTTATGAGAAGACAACAAAAGGTTGTTGTTTTCATTTGTCTTTTTTATTAGCACAACATAACAGTTTTTAATAGTTAAAATTCTTCACCCATAACCAAATATCTTACAAGATAATTTTTACTATACTTGTATATAGCTAGCATATTGAAAAGTAATGACAAAAAACAGAGAACTGTGTAAATTTCAGAGGTGACAGAGACCCAAGACAAAATCAAATTTAATTTCCCTCCCAATATTTATTTGTTGTCATGTAAACAGCACAGAAAAAGTTCAACTTTCTGGGTTGTTAGCCAGGATCTTTTTAATGTAAGCCTAGAGAATGTTAACAAACTTAACTGATCAACCAGCTACACTGAATTTGAAATGTCCTTTGATATTTTACTATAAATATAGACTGCATTGAGCATGTGATAGATGCAGTTAAGATTAATTGAAGGAAAAAGAAAAAATAATATAAAATTGCATTGAAAGGAATGCATTTCCCTGGTCGAAGAATACCTTTGTATTTACTAATGATAGTGAAGGAAAATTTTTAGTTGTACCAGTTCAGGATTTAAACAAAATGTCATTTTGTAAAACATGTGATCACTAATTATTGTGAATGAACAAAGGACACAATTCTAGAAAGAGTCCTACTCACTGCAAGGTGAAGGAGGGCTAGAATAGTGAGCAAGAAAAGATAATCATACATCACAGGTTAATATACCATATTTTCAATAAAAGAAATAACAAGAAGTCATTTCCCATTTTCTCATAAAATGTAAAAGAAGTATTATAATAAAACTCTTTACAGTCCTTGCTGAAGTCAAGACTACAAATCACAAATATAAAAAACAATTTGTTTAAAATTTATAGAGATTTAAAAAATTTCTTTATTACTGCTTTCAATGGAAAACAGCTAAAGTATGAGAAAACATGTCACAGTTACATCTCCAGGCATATATCCATGTTATATTTTACATTTTTTATATATCCTGAATATGGGTTACGTAATAACAACTAACACAAAATTTGCCAATCTCATTGTTCAGGTTAGTCAAGCTATTTAATCAATTTGTAAATGCATGAATGGTAAGTTGCTTCAGTCATGTCCAACTTTTTGTGACCCTATAGACACAGCCCACCAGGCTCTTCTGTCCATGAGATTCTCCAGGCAAAAATACTGGAGTGGTCTGCCATTTCCTTCTCCAGGGAATCTTCGTGACTCAGGAGTATCTGTCATAATTGGCACTAAAGGCTGGTCTGGATCTATGCCCTTAGGGAATTTACAAACAGTAGCACTGAAAAGTAATAAATGTATTGAGCAGTTAATCATTTAAACTGAATATCTACTTAAAATGTACTCTTTAAAATAGAGTTACAGGGGTAAGAAAATAATTTGCATTAGCCTAAAACTTCACCAAAACCAAACTGGCAACCAAGGCATTTTTTAAAAATAAAAGAAAGTGTATCAAATCCTCATATTGTACATTTTAAACATTAGAATTCTGTCTATTACATCCCAATAAAGCTAGGGAAAATAATATTAAAGCAAGTATTAGGCACTCTAAGGTGCCATATGAACAAAGCACTGGGTACAGGGAGCTGTAAGGCTCTCAGGACTCTCAGGAACATGTCTTGCATGCATTTCAACAAGATGCCATATTATATTATTTTCCTCCCTAAAGACATAAAATATTACATAGGAATACAAAAAAAACAGCACCTGCTTTCTGCTAGACTCCTACTTACTATAAATCTGAATCTGACAGATGAAGACTAAGGACAAGTGTAAAGTCTCTGGGAAATATGAACCACCAGATGTGCTGTTTGCCAACTCTTCCATCCCACGAACCTATTCTTTAACTGTTGAAGTCACCATGCTGTGAAAATAATGGCTCACTAAGCGTCTGTTTGGAAATTAAGATTATGATCATACAAGTATTATTTATTCAAGTCTTCTAAATTTTGAGAAATCAACAGCCATCTGACAACTGTTCAAATGCAACTATGTATTATCACCATACAGAACTCTTAGATATAAGGTAAAAAAAAAAAAAAAGATACATTTCTGATATTGTAGATGTGATCTTGGAAAGATTTAATTCTTGAATATTCCTGTTATTCAAATATCACTGACTGGTTCTTAAACCCTAAATTTATTGTTATATTCCTAGTTTTCCATTTGCAAATCCATTTTTGGTAATAGAATTAAAAATTCTGATAGAGTAATAATGTAGCCTGAAAGATGGTGCTGTTTGGAATTTCCCTGGAAAACAAATACTAAAAGATTTGCTGATACTGCTATTCAGTCCTTTACTGTTTTCTTATGAGATGATGCAAACAAATGCAGAACCAAAAGGGTTAATACTTTAGGGTCTTTATTAAGAATGTCTAAAATGATTATATATTCTGTATTGACTGCAGAAATGCTGCAATCAATTTGTATCTCTATATTTATATTGAAAAAAGACTTCCCTAATGTTACACGATTAGTCTTTGCCCTGCTTCATTCTGTATTCCAAGGCCCAATTTGCCTGTTACTCCAGGTGTTTCTTGACTTCCTACTTTTGCATTCCAGTCCCCTATAATGAAAAGGACATCTTTTTTGGGTGTTAGTTCTAAAAGGTCTTGTAGGTCTTCATAGAACCTTTCAACTTCAGCTTCTTCGGCGTTACTGGTTGGGGCATAGACTTGGATTACTGTGACATTGAATGGTTTGCCTTGGAAACGAACAGAGATCATTCTATCGTTTTTGAGATTGCATCCAAGTACTGCATTTCGGACTCTTCTGTTGACCATGATGGCCACTCCATTTCTTCTGAGGGATTCCTGCCCACAGTAGTAGATATAATGGTCATCCGAGTTAAATTCACCCATTCCAGTCCATTTTAGTTCGCTAATTCCTAGAATGTCAACATTCACTCTTGCCATCTCTTGTTTGACCACTTCCAATTTGCCTTGATTCATGGACCTGACATTCCAGGTTCCTATGCAGTATTGCTCTTTACAGCATCGGACTTTGCTTCTATCACCAGACACATCTACAGCTGGGTATTCTTTTTGTTTTGGCTCCATCCTTTCATTCTTTCTGGAGTTATTTCTCCACTGATCTCCAGTAGCATATTGGGCCCCTACTGACCTGGGGAGTTTCTCTTTCAGTATCCTATCATTTTGTCTTTTCATACTGTTCATGGGGTTCTCAAGGCAAGAATACTGAAGTGGTTTGCCATTCCCTTCTCCAGCGGACCACACCCTGTCATATCTCTCCACCATGACCCACTCTCTCATTGAGTTAGACAAGGGTGTGGTCCTTGTGTGATTAGACTGACTAGTTATCTGTGAGAATGGTTTTAGTGTATTTGCCCTCTGATGCCCTCTTTCATGACCTACTGTCTTACTTGGGTTTCTCTTACCTTGGGCGTGGGGTATCTCATCCCGGCTGCTCCTGGCTGCTCCCGGCCAGCAAAGCACAGCCATCGCACCTTACCTTGGACGAGGGGGTCTCTCCTCACCGCTGCCCTTCCTGACCTCGGTCGTGGGGTAGCTCTTCTCAGCCGTGCTTAGTGCGCTGGCCCTCACCGCTGTCCTTCCTCGGTCGTGGGGTAGCTCCTCTCGGCCGCGCTCTTAGTGCGCGACGCAGCTGGCGGGGGCGCTCTTAGTGCGCGACGCAGCCGGCGGGGTGCTCTTAGTGAACTTCCTGATGTTCAAGCTGGTTTTAGAAAAGGCAGAGGAACCAGAGATCAAATTGCCAACATCCGCTGGATCATGGAAAAAGCAAGAGAGTTCCAGAAAAACATCTATTTCTGCTTTATTGACTATGCCAAAGCCTTTGACTGTGTGGATCACAATAAACTATGGAAAATTCTGAAAGAGATGGGAATACCAGACCACCTGATCTGCCTCTTAAGAAATCTGTATGCAGGTCAGGAAGCAACAGTTAGAACTGGTCATGGAACAACAGACTGGTTCCAAATAGGAAAAGGAGTACGTCAAGGCTGCATATTGTCACCATGTTTATTTAACTTATATGCAGAGTACATCATGAGAAATGCTGGACTGGAAGAAACACAAGTTGGAATCAAGATTGCCGGGAGAAATATCAATAACCTCAGATATGCAGATGACACCACCCTTATGGCAGAAAGTGAAGAGGGGCTAAAAAGCCTCTTGATGAAAGTGAAAGTGGAGAGTGAAAAGGTTAGCTTAAAGCTCAACATTAAGAAAACGAAGATCATGGCATCTGGTCCCATCACTGCATGGGAAATAGATGGGGAAACAGTGGAAACAGTGTCAGACTTTGTTTTTCTGGGCTCCAAAATCACTGCAGATGGTGACTGCAGCCATGAAATTAAAAGACGCTTACTCCTTGGAAGGAAAGTTATGACCAACCTAGATAGCATATTCAAAAGCAGAGACATTACTTTACCAACAAAGGTTCGCCTAGTCAAGGCTATGGTCTTTCCTGTGGTCATGTATGGATGTGAGAGCTGGACTGTGAAGAAGGCTGAGCACCGAAGAATTGATGCTTTTGAACTGTGGTGTTGGAGAAGACTCTTGAGAGTCCCTTGGACTGCAAGAAGATCCAACCAGTCCATTCTGAAGGAGATCAATCCTGGAATTTCTTTAGAAGGAATGATGCTAAAGCTGAAACTCCAGTATTTTGGCCACCTCATGGGAAGAGTTGACTCATTGGAGAAGACTCTGATGCTGGGAGGGATTGAGGGCAGGAGGAGAAGGGGACGACAGAGGATGAGATGGCTGGATGGCATCACTGACTCGATGGATGCGAGTCTGAGTGACCTCCGGGAGCTGGTGATGGACAGGGAGGCCTGGCGTGCTGCGGTTCATGGGGTCGCAAAGAGTCAGACACGACTGAGCGACTGATCTGAATGTTACACGATGGAGTGGTGAACATGAACCTCTCTTAGAGAGACATAACTACTTCCATATGCAACATATATCTGGTTAGGAAATGGAATCTTTCTATGCACATTTATCAAGACCACAACCTTCTATCAACTAGCTCCTGTATTCTTCCAAGCTCATCTCTCATTATCACCCAACATGCCCATTGTCTTCTACTTACCATCCAACTTAAGGGAGAGTGGCTACTGAATGTGATTGACTAAGGCTTGCTGGTAGGCATGTTTTATTTGTGGTAATTTGCTTGCCCTCATTTACTCTTGGGAATAAATGCTAGAGAATCAAGTTAGCCTAAGGACATTGTGGCAATATACTTTAGCTATGGTTTAGCCTTTCATGAAAATTGGCTGGAATTCCATTTTCCTAAAATTTTCACATTCTCAGAAGACAACGACAGAGGATGAGATGGTTGGATGGCATCACTGACTCGATGGACATGAATTTGAGCAAACTCTGGGAGATAGTGAAGGACAAGGGAAGCCTGGCATGCTACAATCCATGGGGTCAGAAAGCATTGGACACAACTGTGTGACTGAGCAAAAACAATACTAGCATTTTCAGCTGTTTTGTCAGCATTTGACACTTAGACATGGTAGATTAATTAGTATAGATTAGTATATGAAACAGGATTAACAACAAGACTACCAACTAAATGATTATGTGTGATTAAAATATGTCACATACTATTCTAAGGTCTTCAGATTTATTTTTTATAATGAATCTGGGCAATGGGTATTATTTTCATTTAAAATAGGAGGAAACAGACATAACTGATTTGACAAGTATATTAATATTTTAATCAAGGATATACTGTTCAAAAGTAAAAATATCTAGATACTATCTCAGATCTTTTCAACAAATCAAATTCAGCTTTTAATCATTTTACTATACAGTCATTCCCACTTTTAACCTGCATCTCAAATCTAGCATATAAGAAATACATTTTCTTTTTTTTTTAATTAAATTTTATTTTGCTTAACTTTACAATATTGTATTGCTTGAGTCATACATCAAGATGGATCTGCCACAAGTATACATGTGTTCCCCATCCTGAACCCTCCTCCCTCCCCCTCCCCATACCATCCCTCTGGGTCATCCCAGTGCACCAGCCCCAGGCATCCGTTATCAGGCATCGTACCTGGACTGGCGACTCGTTTCAGATATGATATTATACATATTTCAATGCTATTCTCCCAAATCATTCCACCCTCTCCCGGTCCCAGAGTCCAAAAGTCTGTTCTATACATCAGTGTCTCTTTTGCTGTCTCGTAAACAAGGTTACTGTTACCATCTTTCTAAATTCCATATATATGCATTAGTATACTGTATTTGTGTTTTTCTTTCTGGCTTACTTCACTCTGTATAATAGGCTCCAGTTCCATCCACCTCATTTGAACTGATTCAAATGTATTCTTTTTAATGGCTGAGTAATACTCCATTGTGTATATGTACCACTGCTTTCTTATCCATTCCTCTGCGGATGGACATCTAGGTTGCTTCCAAGTTCTGGCTATTGTAAACAGTGCTGCTATGAACATTGGGGTACACGTGTCTCTTTCAATTCTGGTTTTATCAGTGTGTGTGCCCAGCAATGGGATTGCTGGATCATAAGGCAGTTCTAGTCACAGTTTTTTGAGGAATCTCCATACTGTTCTCCCAAGTGGCTGTACTAGTTTGCATTCCCACCAACAGTGTAAGAGGGTTTCCTTTTCTCCACACCCTCTCCAGCATTTATTGCTTGTGGACTTCTGGATCGCAGCCATTCTGACTGGCATGAAATGGTACCTCATAGTGGTTTTGATTTGCATTTCTCTGATAATGAGTGATGTTGAGCATCTTTTCATGTGTTTGTTAGCCATATGTATGTCTTCTTTGGAAAAATGTCTATTTAGTTCTTTGGCCCATTTTTTGATTGGGTCATTTATTTTTCTGGAATTGAGCTGTAGGAGTTGCTTATATATTTTTGAGATTAATTGTTTGTCTGTTGCTTCATTTGCTATTATTTTCTCCCATTCTGAAGGCTGTCTTTTCACCTTGCTTATAGTTTCCTTTGCTGTGCTGAAGCTTTTAAGTTTAATTAGGTCCCATTTGTTTATTTTTTATTTTATTTCCAATATTCTGGGAGGTGGGTCATCGAGGATCCTGCTGTGATGTATGTCAGAGTGTTTTGCCTATGTTTTCCTCTAGGAGTTTTATGGTTTCTGGTCTTACATTTAGATCTTTAATCCATTTTGAGTTTATTTTTGTGTATGGTGTTAGAAAGTGTTCTAGTTTCATTCTTTTACAAGTGTTTGACCAGTTTTCCCAGCACCACTTGTTAAAGAGACCGTCTTTAATCCATTGTATATTCTTGCCTCCTTTGTCAAAGATAAGGTGTCCATATGTGCGTGGATTTATCTCTGGGCTTTCTATTTTGTTCCATTGATTTATATTCCTGTCTTTGTGCCAGTACCATACTGTCTTGATGATTGTGGCTTTGTAGTAGAGCCTGAAGTCAGGCAGGTTGATTCCTCCAGTTCCATTCTTCTTTCTCAAGATAGCTTTGGCTATTCGAGGTTTTTTGTATTTCCATACAAATTGAGAAATTATTTGTTCTAGCTCTGTGAAGAATACCGTTGGTAGCTTGATGGGGATTGCATTGAATCTATAAATTGCTTTGGGTAGTATACTCATTTTCACTATATTGATTCTACCAATCCATGAACATGGTATATTTCTCCATCTATTAGTGTTCTCTTTGATTTCTTTCACCAGTGTTTTATAGTTTTCTATATATAGGTCTTTAGTTTCTTTAGGAAGATATATTCCTAAGTATTTTATTCTTTTCATTGCAGTGGTGAATGGAATTGTTTCCTTAATTTCTCTTTCTATTTTCTCATTATTAGTGTACAGGAATGCAAGGGATTTCTGTGTGTTGATTTTATATCCTGCAACTTTACTATATTCATTGATCAGTTCTAGTAATTTTCTGGTGGAATCTTTAGGGTTTTCTACGTAGAGGATCATGTCATCTGCAAACAGTGAGAGTTTTACTTCTTCTTTTCCAATTTGGATTCCTTTTATTTCTTTTTCTGCTCTGATTGCTGTGGCCAAAACTTCCAAAACTATGTTGAATAGTAATGGTGAAAGTGGGCATCCTTGTCTTGTCCCTGACTTTAGAGGAAATGCTTTCAGTTTTTCACCATTGAGGATAATGTTTGCTGTGGGTTTGTCATATATAGCTTTTATTATGTTGAGGTATGTTCCTTCTATTCCTGATTTCTGGAGAGTTTTTATCATAAATGGATGTTGAACTTTGTCAAAGGCTTTCTCTGCATCTATTGAGATAATCATATGGTTTTTATTTTTCAATTTGTTAATGTGGTGTATTACATTGATTGATTTGCGGGTACTGAAGAATCCTTGCATCCCTGGGATAAAGCCCACTTGGTCATGGTGTATGATCTTTTTAATGTGTTGTTGGATTCTGATTGCTAGAATTTTGTTAAGGATTTTTACATCTATGTTCATCAGTGATATTGGCCTATAGTTTTCTTTTTTTGTGGCATCTTTGTCAGATTTTGGTATTAGGGTGATGGTGGCCTCATAGAATGAGTTTGGAAGTTTGCCTTCTTCTGCAATTTTCTGGAACAGTTTGAGTAGGATAGGTGTTAGCTCTTCTCTCAATTTTTGGTAGAATTCAGCTGTGAAGCCGTCTGGGCCTGGGCTTTTGTTTGCTGGAAGATTTCTGATTACAGTTTCAATTTCTGTGCTTGTGATAGGTCTGTTAAGATTTTCTATTTCTTCCTGATCCAGTTTTGGAAAGTTGTACTTTTCTAAGAATTTGTCCATTTCTTCCACGTTGTCCATTTTATTGCCATATAATTGCTGATAGTAATCTCTTATGATCCTTTGTATTTCTGTGTTGTCTGTTGTGATCTCTCCATTTTCATTTCTAATTTTATTGATTTGATTTTTCTCCCTTTGTTTCTTGATGAGTCTGGCTAATGGTTTGTCAATTTTATTTACCCTTTCAAAGAACCAGCTTTTGGCTTTGTTGATTTTTGCTATGGTCTCTTTTGTTTCTTTTGTGTTTATTACTGCCCTAATTTTTAAGATTTCTTTCCTTCTACTACCCTTGGGGTGCTTCATTTCTTCCTTTTCTAGTTGCTTTAGGTGTAAAGTTAGGTTATTTATTCGGCTTTTTTTTTTTGTTTGTTTCTTGAGGTATGCCTGTATTGCTATGAACTTTCCCTATAGGACTGCTTTTACAGTGTCCCACAGGTTTTGGGTTGTTGTGTTTTCATTTTCATTCGTTTCTATGCAGATTTTGATTTCTTTTTTTATTTCTTCTGTGATTTGTTGGTTACTCATGAGCGTGTTGTTCAGCCTCCATATGTTGGAATTTTTAATAGTTTTTCTCCTGTTATTGCGATCTAATCTTACTGCATTGTGGTCAGAAAAGATGCTTGGAATGATTTCAATTTTTCTGAACTTACCAAGGCTAGATTTACGGCCCAGGATGTGGTCTATCCTGGAGAAGGTTCCGTGTGCACTTGAGAAAAAGGTGAAATTCGTTGTTTTGGGATGAAATGTCCTATAGATATCAATTAGGTCTAACTGGTCTATTGTATCGTTTAAAGTTTGTGTTTCCTTGTTAATTTTCTGTTTAGTTGATCTATCCATTGGTGTGAGTGGGGTATTAAAGTCTCCCACTATTATTGTGTTATTGTTGATTTCTCCTTTCATACTTGTTAGTATTTGTCTTACATATTGCGGTGCTCCTATGTTGGGTGCATATATATTTATAATTGTTATATCTTCTTGGATTGATCCTTTGATCATTATGTAGTGACCTTCTTTGTCTCTTTTCACAGCCTTTGTTTTAAAGTCTATTTTATCTGATATGAGTATTGCTACTCCTGCTTTATTTTGGTTCCTATTTGCATGGAAAATCTTTTTCCAGCCCTTCACTTTCAGTCTGTATGTGTCCCCTGTTTTGAGGTGGGTCTCTTGTAAACAACATATGTAGGGGTCTTGTTTTTGTATCCATTCGGCCAGTCTCTGTCTTTTGGTTGGGGCATTCAACCCATTTACATTTAAGGTAATTATTCATAAGTATGATCCTGTTGCCATTTACTTTATTGTTTGGGGTTTGAATTTATATACCCTTTTTGTGTTTCCTGTCTAGAGAATGTCCTTTAGTATTTGTTGGAGAGCTGGTTTGGTGGTGCTGAATTCTCTCAGCTTTTGCCTGTCTGTAAAGCTTTTGATTTCTCCTTCATATTTGAATGTGATCCTTGCTGGGTACAATAATCTGGGCTGTAGGTTCTTTTCTTTCATCACTTTAAGTATGTCTTGCCATTCCCTCCTGGCTTGGAGAGTTTCTATTGAAAGATCAGCTGTTGTCCTTATGGGAATTCCCTTGTGTGTTATTTGTTGTTTTTCCCTTGCTGCTTTTAATATTTGTTCTTTGTGTTTGATCTTTGTTAATTTGATTAATATGTGTCTTGGGGTGTTTCGCCTTGTGTTTATCCTGTTTGGAACTCTCTGGGTTTCTTGGACTTGAGTGATTATTTCCTTCCCCATTTTAGAGAAGTTTTCAACTATTATCTCCTCTAGTATTTTCTCATGGTCTTTCTTTTTGTCTTCTTCTTCTGGGACTCCTATGATTCGAATGTTGTAACGCCTAATATTGTCCTGGAGGTCTCTGAGATTGTCCTCATTTCTTTTAATTCGTTTTTCTTTTTTCTCCTCTGATTCATTTATTTCTACTATTCTATCTTCTACTTCACTAATTCTATCTTCTGCCTCTGTTATTCTACTATTTGCTGCCTCCAGAGTGTTTTGGATCTCATTTATTGCACTTTTCATTATATATTTACTCTTTTTTAATTTCTTCTAGGTCCTTGTTAAACCTTTCTTGAATCTTCTCAATGCTTTTCTCCAGGCTATTTATCTGTGATTCCATTTTGATTTCCAGAATTTGGATTAATTTCACTATCATTATTTGGAATTCTTTATCTGGTAGATTCACTATTTCTTCCTCTTTTATTTGGTTTGGTGGGCATTTATCCTGTTCCTTTACCTGCTGGGAATTCTTCTGTCTGTTCATCTTGTTTAAATTGCTGAGTTTGGGGTGTCCGTACTGTATTCTGGCAGTTTGTGGAGTTCTCTTTATTGTGGCATTCCCTCACTGTATGTGGATTTGTCAAGGTTTCTTGGTTAGGGAAGCTTAAGTCAGTGTTCTGGTGGATGAAGCTGGATTTCTTCTCTCTGGAGTGCAATGGAGTGTCTAGTAATGAGTTATGAGATGTCGATGATTTTGGGGTCACTTTGGGTAGCCTGTATATTGGCTTGGTTTCAGTGTAGGTTTGGAGGCATTTGATGAGCTCCTGTCAATTAATGTTCCGTGGGATCAGGGTTTGGACTTAAGCCTCCTGCTTCCAGTTATCGGTCTTATTTTTACAGTAGTCTCAAAAACTTCTCCTCCTATACTGCACTCCACAACTGGACCGCTCAGAGGTGTTCACGGAGTTATACAGAGAAGAAAAGAGGGAGGAAGGAGACAGAGGTGGTCAGAAGGATAAAAGGAGGGAATGAAAAGGACAGAGATAGATCCAGTCAGTAATAGGTACAAATTGATTACATATACCAGAAAGCATAGATTAAAGATCTAGATTAGAGTTTGGAGTTTCAGGAATACAATGTCAAAGAAAAGATGAAGATGTAGAAAAAGGAGAAAAAAAGAAAAAAGAAAAAGTCACAAAAGTTATACAAAAAATGAATAGGTAAAAAATTGATAGCAATTACCAATAAACTCAACTTATGAATCTAGAGCAGAGTTTGGAGTTTCAAAAATACAATGTTAAAGGAAAGAAAAAAAGAAAAGTCCAAAAGAAAAAAAAAAAAAAAAAAAGGTCGCAAGATTTATAAAAAATATTCTAAAAGTAGAAATTAAAGGAGTACTAGAGGATAAAAAATTTTTTAATAGTTTCTTTTTTAATATTTTTTAATAAAATATATATATAAAAATATATAAAAAAAGAAAAGAAAGAAATAATGATGGTAAAAAGAGTAACAATATATATAAGACTTTCTCTGTTATTGTTATGGGTATTGTGGGTTCAGTTCATTTTCGGCTAGTTCCTTGTTCCGGCTTAAATTTCTCAAGATCTATAGGTCCCTTTCTCTGTAGTTGGTACTAACCATGGGGTTTTAGTTTATTGCCTGTCGCTTCCGCGGAGGTTCCCTCGGTTATAGCTTCTTCTGTTTGCTGGTCTCTTCAGTGTCTAATTTCCGCCCTGATACAAAGTGGGTGGTGGTGGACACCCTCTTTTTTTTTTTTAGGCTCACTTGTTCAGTCACGCTGCGAGGAGGGAGGGACGCTGCAAATAAATATCACTGGCGTGTGCTCGCAGTGGCTCAGCCACACTGGGTCTGCCCCCGCTCACTGCGCGTGTAGGCTCCCTGCCTACTCTGCTTAGGCTCTCTGTTTCTCCGCTGGAACCATCCGCGACCAGCCCTGGGCTGCTTGCCCCTCCCAGGTCTAAGCCGCTCAAGTTCAGGCACTCGGGTAGTCCTCAGAGGCCCAGGCTCGGTTGGGCCTGCGTTTTGTGCCCTTCGCAGAATCCAGCAGCACAGGTAACGAGGTGTTTAGCAAGTGCGGCTTCTGCGACTTATCCCCTGGCCACCCCACGGCGCACTTTCTTAGGCGGTTGTTAGCCGACCAGAGCCCCAAGAAGTCTTAGTTAGGAAGGAAGCCTGCTTACAGTTTTGTGGATAATGTCTCTCTGGGGCTGCGATTGCCTCCCTCTGGCTCTGGCTGCCTGTCACTGGAGGGGAGCGCACTGCAGCCGGCTATCTCTGTACAGACCTTTGTTCTGTGCGCGGGCCTGGCGGTGTCTTGGGTTAGGGCTGGGTTTTCGTGTGGTAGGTATCCCACAGTCTGGTTTGCTAGCCCAAATTATTCCACCCTCGCAGCGCCTGCCTGCCCCCACTTGCTAATGGCAGATGCAGGCGTTTCCGCTGCTTCTCCACTGGGGAAGTTATCGTAGGGCTCGTAGTCTGTGGGTTTTATTTGTTTATTTATTCTCCTCCGTTATGTTGGCCTCTGTGTTTCCCAGGTTGGGCACAGACTTGGCAGTGAGAGTGTTTCCTGGTGTTTGGAAACTTCTCTTTTTTTAAGACTCCCTTCCCCGGACAGAGGTCTGTCCCTCCCTCTTTGTCTCTTTTTTGTGTTTTATATTTTTTCCTACCTCCTTTAGAAGGCAATGAGCTGCTTTTCTGGGTGTCTGATGTCCTCTGCCAGTATTCCGAAGTTGTTTTGTGGAATTTACTTGGCGTTTAGATGTTCTTTTGATGAATTTGTGGAGGAGAAAGTGTTCTCCCCGTCCTATTCCTCTGCCATCTTACCTCCTCCCCCTAGAATTACATTTCTTATGCTTATAAAAGTTGTCAGTTGCTAGCTAATACCATTTTAATATTTCAGCAAGCTTTTAATTATCTTAAGGATACTTTCATTTTTAATTCTATGAATTTTTCTTTATTTCTTTTTATAAAAGAATTATATTGTTCCATTATTACTATGACCTAGTAAATGTTCTAGCTGATGCCTTTTATAGTTGCTTTTATACTTTAATTATTTTTATTTTAATGACAATTTAGTTTCACTTTTTACAATTATATTACCATTCCTGATGATTTTAGATAACTTGTCTATCAAGTAAAAGGCACACTAAAAAAGGCAAGGACTTTATCAATGCGACTATTCAATCATTGGCTACTAATCCCAAGCAATCTAATATTAATTATTTTAGCTTTATAAATTCTTTAACAAAAATGCTCATCATTTGTTGAATTCTTAACAGTATTAAGTATACTATAGGGCTTTATTTGGAGAAGGTAATGGCACCCCATTCCAGTATTCTTTCCTGGAAAATCCCATGGATGGAGGAGCCTGGTAGGCTGCAGTCCATGTGGTTGCTATGAGTCAGACACGACTGAGTGACTTCACTTTCACTTTTCACTTTCATGCATTGGAGAAGGAAATGGCAACCCACTCCAGTGTTCTTGCCTGGAGAATCCCAGGGACAGAGGAGCCTGGTGGGCTGCCGTCTATGGGGTCGCATAGAGTCGGACACGACTGAAGTGACTTAGCAGCAGCAGGGCTTTATTTGCATTGAATCCATTACTTAAAATTATACAGCAATTAAGTATTAACAACCTATATTTCACGTAAGGAAAATAAGGATCACAAAGTTTAGGTAACAAATCCAAAGTCACTCAGTCACTGAAGACTCAACATGGAATTGAACTCAGATGTGTAACTGACTAAAAAATACATATCCTTACCAATACATGAAACTATCATACTGGTATCACAATAGAAAATGTTTTCTACAATAAATAGAAGAATTCTAATCTTTAGACTAAGAAGTTTCAAAATCCCATAAAGCTCTGGGTCACTTTCTAGAAATTATTGTCATATCCAATATTATTGACATCTTCAATTTAGTCTTGAATATTTTTTAAAAAATCATGCTGTTATAGAATATTACCAAAAGTATTCAAAGGTAGTATAATGCATGCAATAATGCATTCTTTTTCATAGGTAACTAAAGGACAATCAGATCAGATCAGATCAGATCAGTCACTCAGTCATGTCCGACTCTTTGCGACCCCATGAACTGCAGCACGCCAGGCCTCCCTGTCCATCACCAACTCCCGGAGGTCACTCAGACTCACACCCATCAAGTCAGTGATGCCATCCATCCATCTCATCCTCTGTCGTCCCCTTCTCCTCCCGCCCACAATCCCTCCCAGCATCAGAGTCTTCTCCAATGAGTCAACTCTTCGCATGAGGTGGCCAAAATACTGGAGTTCCAGCTTTAGCATCATTCCTTCCAAAGAAATCCCAGGGCTGATCTCCTTCAGAATAGACTGGTTGGATCTCCTTGCAGTCCAAGGGACTCTCAAGAGTCTTCTCCAACACCACAGTTCAAAAGCATCAATTCTTCGGCGCTCAGCCTTCTTCACAGTCCAGCTCTCACATCCATACATGACCACAGGAAAGACCATAGCCTTGACTAGGCGAACCTTTGTTGGCAAAGTGATGTCTCTGCTTTTGAATATGCTATCTAGGTTGGCCATAACCTTCCTTCCAAGGAGTAAGCGTCTTTTAATTTCATGGCTGCAGTCACCATCTGCAGTGATTTTGGAGCCCAGAAAAATAAAGTCTGACACTGTTTCCACTGTTTCTCCATCTATTTCCCATGTAGTGATGGGACCAGATGCCATGATCTTCGTTTTTTGAATGTTGAGCTTTAAGCCAACCTTTTCACTCTCCACTTTCACTTTCATCAAGAGGCTTTTGAGTTCCTCTTCACTTTCTGCCATAATGGTGGTATCATCTGCATATCTGAGGTTATTGATATTTCTCCCAGCAATCTTGATTCCAACTTGTGTTTCTTCCAGTCCAGCATTCCTCATGATGTACTCTGCATATAAGTTAAATAAACATGGTGACAATATGCAGCCTTGACGTACTCCTTTTCCTATTTGGAACCAGTCTGTTGTTCCACGACCAGTTCTAACTATTGCTTCCTGACCTGCATACAGATTTCTCAAGAGGCAGATCACGTGGTCTGGTATTCCCATCTCTTTCAGAATTTTCCACAGTTTATTGTGATCTGCACAGTCAAAGGCTTTGGCATAGTCAATAGACCCTAACTTATATCCAGATTAGTAAAATCTAAAAATAACCTTGACTTCAGCAGTTCAAAGACTGGCCAAGGCTTTCTGGACACTTCATTCTTCCCTTTGGTGCCTGAACTATTTGAAGACCTAGGTCACAAGAGAATAACAAAGTGAAAGCCATCAAAAATTTCCTGAATTTCACAAACCACAAGAAAAATCCCATGACAGAGTAAAACATATTGGAAAAGTAACTTATTTTGAATTGTATAAAATCAAACTGTTCTGATGTTCTTGTTCGTGGTATTGTCCTGGCACTTGCAAATGAATGCTAAATATGAGAATGTTTGTGCAACAGTTGTCCAAACAAACTTGAAAGCAATATAATATTTCCATTTTTCTTACTAAAGGAAACTTTAAAATTATTTCTTAATCTTATCTATTTCTATGTCTATAACTATGAAAGGTAATAAATCAATAGACTATAGAAATAGTTGCTCAGTTAAAAACATATATACCCAGCAACTTCCCTGACAGTCTAGTAGTTAATACTCCATGCTCCCGATGCAAGGGGGACAGGCTCAATCAATCCCTGGTTGGGGAACTAAGATCCCTCAAGCTGTAATGTGAGGCCTAAAAAAAGGAAATCCTAATAGACTACTTTCAAATTCTGTTTTTTAAAAAAATACAAGTGCTACAAATCTGTTAGAATGACTAAAATCTAAAAATGAGCACTATTGTTTGTAGATGGGTAGAAATGGTAGTTAAGAGATTTTGAAAGGTCTTTTCTTGAGTTTTCTCACAAAAATAGTAAAGATGGTCGGTCAGTCTCATGAGAGTGAAGAATAAGAAGAAAGAGAAGAGAGTTGTTATATTTTAGGAAATAGTATGGACTGGGAGAGAGTATGAACTAAATATAGTGATTGTCAGGCATCACTAAGAGTCCACTTAAGGTTATTAATTTAAAGTTAAAGAGGCATGTCCTCCTACACAGGTGCTGGCAAAGAGAAGAAGAAAAATTGAGGAAAATGAAGTGAGAGACAGGCAAAAAACCTGAAAGTAAAAACAAGAAAGTAAATTTAATGATCAACTAAGAAGTGTGAGCTGGTAAAACAATAAAAAGAGGAGAGCAGAGGAAAACAAGGACACGATAAGATTAGATTAGGTCAAGGAGCTAAAGAATTGTTGGATTTACCAAACCAGAGAAATTGAGATGAAGAAACAAAAGTAGTTGTCAAAGGGGTGCTTGAAACTGAGATTTTTGATGATGTTATAGATATTGATCCTGATAAGTCTAAGGTATAATCAACAGGGTGAAAAGCTAGATGGGATGAACAAGGAGTTCAAGGAGCTGAGAAGCCAATGTTTTGGAAGTATCAGCCACATGGACACTGAGGCCGCCAAGATATGGTTTTAAGATGACACAAATCAGATACAAAAGCTTTCAAGACATAGGATCCAATGGGAGTGGGGATTATTAACTCGGTGGTAGCTAATTATTGCAACAACAAAGGTAATGAATCACTATCTGGTACATAAAATTCAAAGTTAAAAGGTGTTAGAGAAAAGCAAGAGAGAATGAATGGTCAAGAGACAAAGATGGCAATTCAAATAAAGAAGGACACTCATTTCAGTTCCAGGCTCAGAGGGATGAGAATGGCCTGTAGGAGAAGCAGTGTTCTCAGGAGACATTTAAATTTCTGTTAGAGCAAGAAATAAAAGAAACATTCTGAAAAAGCTTGAAAATATGGTTTTGGTTTTTGTTTTCAGTTATATACTGTGTGTTCCAGAAGAAACATGGAAGGCTCTCAGAAGGTGGGGATGTCTAACAGATGAAGAGACAATTGGAAGTGTATAGTCTCCAGTGATACCAAGAATAGAAGAAAAGGATGACCTGGAAGTCTGGGCTTCTTGTGGTCACTTGTGTGATCAAGACAGAGACTCATGGATATTATGTCTCATGGTCTCAAGACACAGAGTGGAGGCAAGGCCATGATTCTCAGAGAAAAATTTGGGATTAGCATAGACCTCACCAGTCTTATTCTAACAGGAAAAGTACTGACTAGGGAAGGGTGCATTGCATTCTGTTACTTTATTTTTAAATTGTAAGCACAGATGTAAACAGTAGTAGACAAATGAACTCTGTTTTTCATTGCCTCTAGAAATTCATTTAAAAATCTCTGGAGTGACTGATATGGTTCACTACACTAAAATCGTAATGTTAGTCATACATGTCTCAGAGGGTGAATATAATTTAGAAAATGTTGACATGGAATTTGCATATAGACAGTGTTTGGATACTAACTATATTTAATTCATTCACTTTACTTGTGGCAAGATTATGATTATTCTTGCACATATTGAACACAAAGTACCAACCAGTCTCTTTTTCTTATTTTGCATTACTACAAACGTTGGAGAAATATTTTTCAATATACTTATCCAAGCATCATATTAAAAGAAAAATAAAAATGTATAATAAAATTTAACGGTTTTATCTTGATGTAAAAATTTCTAATATATGACCACTGTAAACTTTGAGAACACTGATGCCCTTATTAAATGTTAAGGAAAGTACCAGGAAGAGGTTCACAGTAATAACCTGAAAAGAAGACAACTACATTAAACAGGAATGCCTCATCATGGCATTTTTTTTTCCTCTACAAAACTGTGCAACAAATTCATCTCCACTCAAGTAATGAGTAAGTTATTCATGAAAAGGGACTTAAAACTCACTTCAAGCAGAATATCTGGCAAATAAATTATAGGCAAACTACAGCTAGATCACAAGGATGATTAGATTAGCTGTGCAGTTAGTTATGAATTCCAAAGGTGAGAAATACATGCAAAGTAACCACCTCTTGATGTTATTAATTTTATTCCAAATCAATGGAGATTGGGGTTCATAGTCCCAACAGAATATCTCTTGGGTTGTGAAAATGTATAAGATGTACACTTTCTCAAATATTTCCTTTCTGGAGAAGTATCAGAGATCACAAGCATCACAAGTCAGCCTGCTGGGAGAGCATTACAGAATCTTTGCCAGTCTACCCACTGGATATGTTATTTATATAGAAAAAATATTAGACTTTCTTTTTATTTTAGAATACTGTCACTTCTCCATTGCTCTTCTGACTTCTTTTCCCACCACTTAACTTGGTCACCTTCAAATAAATCTAATAGAATGAGTTGTAATTCCTCCTGGGACAATGAGTTTATAATATACACGGATAACCATCCACAAGAAGTGTATGATGCCTCCTATTTAGGAACAAGCCAATGATGATAATAAAATCATTAATTCTGTCAATATAAATGGTAATGGAAAAGGAAAATTGGATCCATGCCTGGTATCACATTTTCTCCGATAGGAAATTAAAGAAGAGAAATTGAACTTGACAAATCGTAACATTTATAGACCAACATCAAAATTGTAGTCTAGAGAACACAATAAATGGCAGAACGCTTCTTAATTAAACTGTGCTTTTGTTAGGTCAGGATGAATACCTTCTGCCTGGCCAACAAAGTGATCCACAATCTCCCTGAGGGATTCTTTAAAAATATAGTACAAAATAAAGGCTATAAGGTTAGCAAAAATCAAGCTGACAAGCCTGCACTAATTATATCTGGTATTACAACACTGCTAATGGAGCTGCAGTCTGAAAGATAATAGAGGTGAACTCATTAGCAGTGCCTTGAACTAATGTTTGTAAAGGGAGTATTTATTGTCTACTAGTTCTTATATTGCCCAACATTTCACAGCAGCATATTAAACAGGAACTAACTTGATTTGTGAGCATTTTTTTAACCTCTTGGTATAAATGACTTCATTTAGAGGGGAAACAAGTTTAAATAAATTGGAGAGTATATGATTTTAACAGAAAAGATCAGGCAACTGATGAAAGGACTATGCTTAAAATTTTTCACTTTTGAGAAAGAACTTGAAAGTACCTCTAAAGTGAGCCTTGGAATCTTCCCATGAAATTTTACCTATATAAATTTTTTAAAAGTCTATAATAAATTTGAGAATATATTTTAGCTTTTTCTATATTTTCATTACGCCTAATGAAAATTTAATCTTGTTTTAATAACACTAGTGGAAATAACATCTACTGTTTACAAAAAAAGCTTGTGCTTTCTGTGTTTGGAGACTACCAATAGGATATTCAGTATGAGTAGGTTTTGGTTGGTTATTTTTAGTTTGCTTGCATATTTAAGTGTAGGGGGCTTAACAATTACTTAGGGATACAGTCCTTTCTATTTTTATTTGGTAACATCTATTTCAGTTCCTTTTTCCTTCACCTAGCCTATCCTATGTAGCTACAGTGTGTAAGATAAAGAACTTGTATAAAGGTCAACAAGAAAGCTTCATCAGCCCTGAAGAGCCACCATTTGCAACAACTATGTAATGACACTCTAATAATTGACTTCACAATAGTTAGTGAGTAATGTTCTTTATTTTCCTGTAGTACATTTCTTAAGGTTTTTACTGTAGTAATTTCTGTAGAAATTTTACTCAGTCAATTTTCATTTTATTGAAACTAGTTTTAACTATGTTATTAAATGAAGCTACAAATATTCTCTATCTGAAATTGCATTTCAATGCCTATTTTTTAACAGTACATTTTTGTGAGAAACATTTAAAGGCTTTAATGTCATAACATGCTTTGGAAAGGAAAAACACATTTATAATCATTATCCTAAGCACAGCATTTCTTCAATTTCTATATATTTCTTACAAAGAAAATTAAAGTATTTTTAAACAAATAATAAGATTCATACTACATGCATATTTAAGAAAATTAGCTATAATAGTAATAAGTAGTATGCATTTTCAAAACTGTCATCAAGTTACATCATTTAAATTAATCTATGCCCATTTCAAATATGTCAATCTCCACCTAGACATTTAATATCTAAGACAAATGCTAACATGCATTTACATCAGTAAACAAAACAAACAGGAGTACATAGCCTTATATAAAATTTATGTAAAATAGCAGAAATTTAATTACACATTTCAGAGCATAGTATGTTTATAATGCGGTAGTACTTTTGTCTCTAAATCATGTCCGACTCCTACAGTCCCATGGCCTATAGCCTGCCAGGTTCCTCTGACCACGGGATTTTCTATCCAAGAATACTGGAGTGAGTTGCCATTTCCTTCTCCAGAGGATTTTCCCAATCCAGGCATCAAACTGGTGCCTCCTGCCGCTGAGCCACCAGGGAAGCCCTGAGTACTGAATTCTTGTGTATGCTGTATCTATGTACATGTATATGAACTTTATAGGTTGATAGTTATAAAATTAAGATTACAGAATAGAATTAGTGTATCTGAAGAACTGATATGGGACCTGTGCCCTTGGGAGAGAATGGTGAAAGAAGAAATGTTCCCTCACCCTGTGACCCTCTTCACTTAAGGGGGCATAATATGGGACAAAAGGGGGCTTCAGAGATTTGTAGGAGAGCACCACAGGTGATGTATGGAAGGCAGAAGAAAGAAAGACCAGCACAGAGGTCCTGGTAACCTCCCTGAACTCTCAAGTCTGGGGCATGCATCTGCTGGTGCATGTGGGAGCTGGGTGCTGAAACCAGGCATTCAGCAGATGTGCCTGTGGAGAGGGCTGCTGTTGGCTGAGTGGAGAGAGCCTAGAGGAGCTGGAGAGTGATCCAAAGTACAACCAGGAATATGAGCAAGGAGGAGCCTGAGTCCACCACTGAAGCCTCACTGCTACACAGGGATGCTTCCACATGAAACCAGCCTTTCAGGACCATAGTAGACAACTGTTTCTCCTAAATTAATAGAGTCAAAGAAATATAAGGAAAATAAAGAAACACAGGATTCCAAGCATGACAGTATGTGAACCATGAACTTCCAGATGTTCAAGCTGATTTTAGAAAAGGCAGAGGAACCAGAGATCAAATTGCCAACATCCACTGAATCATGGAAAAAGCAAGAGAGTTTCAGAAAAACATCTATTTCTGCTTTATTGACTATGCCAAATCCTTTGACTGTTTGGATCACAATAAACTGTGAAAAATTCTGAAAGAGATGGGAATACCAGACCACCTGACCTGCCTCTTGAGAAACCTACATGCAGGTCAGGAAGCAACAGTTAGAACTGGACATGGAACAACAGACTGGTTCCAAATAGGAAAAGGAGTACATCAAGGCTGTATATTGTCACCCTGCTTCTTTAACTTATATGCAGAGTTCATCATGAGAAACGCTGGGCTGGAGGAAGCACAAGCTGGAATCAAGATTGCCGGGAGAAATATCAATAACCCTAGATCTGCAGATGACACCACCCTTGTGGCACAATATGACAAGGAACTAAAGAGTCTCTTGGTGAAACTGAAAGAGGAGAGTGAAAAAGTTGGCTTAAAACTCAACATTCAGAAAACTAAGATCATAGCATCTGGTCCGATCACTTCATGGCAAATAGATGGGGAAACAATGGAAACAGTGAGAGACTTCATTTTCTTGGGCTCCAAAATCACTGCAGATGGTGACCTCAGCCATGAAATTAAAAGATGCTTGCTCCTTGGGAGAAAGGTTATGACCAAGCTAGACAGCATATTGAAAAGCAGAGACATCACTTTGCCAACAAATGTCCGTCTAGTCAAGGCTATGAATTTTCCAGTAGACATGTACGGATGTGAGAGTTGGACTATAAAGAAAGCTGAGTGTCAAAGAACTGATGCTCTTGAACTGTGGTGTTGGAGATGACTCTTGAGATCCCCTGGACTGCAAGGAGTTCCACTCAGTCTATCCTAAAGGAAATCAGTCCTGAATATTCATTGGAAGGACTGATGCTGAAGCTAACTCCAATACTTTGGCCACCTGATGAGAAGAACTGACTCATTTGAAAAGACCCTGACACTGGGAAAGATTGAATGTGGGAGGAGAAGGGGATGACAGAGGATGAGATAGTTGGATGGCATCACTGACTCAATAAACATGAGTTTGAGTAAACACCAGGAGTTAGTGATGGACAGGGAGGCCTGGCATGCTGCAGTCCATGAGGGTCCCAAAGAGTTGGACACAACTGAGCAACTAAATGGAACTGAAGCAAGGTGAACCCAAATAGGCATACACCAAGAAACAGTATAATTAAAATAGCAAAAGTTAAAGAGAGGATGTTAAAGGCAACAAGAGAAAAACACAGATTTAATTACAAGGGAACCTTCATAATGCTATCAGCTGATTTCTCTACAAAAATTTGCAGGTCAGAGGAGCATGGCAAGATGAAAGTCCTAAAAGGGATAAACCTGCAACCTAGGATACTCTATCCAGAAATGTTAATGATTTAGCAAATATGGAGTGATTAAGGACTTCTCAGATAAGTAAAAACTGAAAAGAATACAACAATATTAAACTTATCTTAAAAGAAATACTGAAAGGTCTTCTCTAGATAGAAAAAAAGCAAGGATCTACAGCAAAGAGAAAGCCACAAATGGCAATCACTTAAACCAATAGACAATTTTTTTTTAATTTTTTTCCTTTTGTGAAAAATGGTGGGAACTACAATGAACAGCAAAAGGATAAACATGAAGATGTAAAAGAGAACATCAAAATCATAAATTGCAGGCAAGTAAAAAAAAATGTCAATTGTTATTTGAATGTTTCTGAGCCTATATGACTTAAAGCAAGTAGATATAGTAATGGATTAAAATACGTAACCACAAATTCACAAAAGATTCACAAAAAGTAAAAAGAAAGAACACAAACTTAATAAAGAAAGCCATCAAATCACAATAGGAAAAACAAAAAGAAAAAGAAAGGAATAAAAAAGAAATACAAAATCAACTGGAAAACCAGGATTAAAATACCAATTAACACATATCTATCAATACTTACTTTAAATGTCAATGGACTATATGCTCCAATAAAATGACATAGAATAGCAGATTGGATAACAAAACAAAACCCTACAATATGCTGTCTACAAGAGACCCACTTTAGGGTGAAAGATACACACAGATTGAAAGTGAGGTGATGGAAAGCTATATTTCATATAAATGGAATGACAAAGAAAGGGTAGCAATATTCATATCAGACAAAACACATTCTAAAACAAAGGCCATAAAGATAATGAAGGACATTATAAAATGATGAAAGGATCAAAACAAGAAGAAGGTATTATACTCTAACATTTATACATCCAATATAAGAACGCCTAAACACATAAAACAAATACTAACAGAAACAAAGGGAGAAATTGATGAATATACAATGATAGTATATTGTATATTATAGGAGATTTTAACACATCAAAGGTCAGATCTTTCAGACAGAAAATCAGTAAAACAATAGAGATTCTAAATAATACAATAGAATAGCTAGACTTAATTGTTATATCAGGACACTGTATCCAAAAAAAAAACACAAAAAACCCACCAGAATACACATTCTTTTCAAGTGCACACAGAACATTCTCCAGGATTAACTACATAGCTGTACATAAAACAAGCCTCAACAAATTTATGAAAGTGGAATGTATTTCAAGCATCTTTTCTGACCATAACAGCATGAAACACAAAATAAACTACAGAAAGGGAAGCAACAACAAAAATGATCACATATACTAAACACCATGTTATTAAAAAAAAGGAAATAAAATGAAAGAGAAAATTAAAAAATATCTTGAGACAAATGACAATGAAAACACAATCATAAAAAGTCTATGAAATGCAGCAAAAGCCGTTCATAGTGATATAGGCCTTCCACAAAAAAAAAAAAAAAAAAAAAAGAAGTTCAAATAAACAATGTAACCTACCATCTAAAAGAATTAGGGAAAAAACAAACAAAACTTAAAGTAAGCAGAAGGAAGGAAGTAAAACGATCAAAAAGGAAGAATAAAAGAAGTTTAAAAAACAATAGAAAAAATAAATAAAACCAAAAACTGGCTCTTTGAAGGTATAAACAAAATTGATAAAACTTCTGGGCAGGCTCAATAAGAAGAAAATAGAAAGGACCCACATAAAATAAGAAATGAAAGATGATAGAAATAACAACTGATATTGCAGAAACACACACAAAAAAAGAGAATATATGAACAATTATTTGTCAAAAAACTTGACAACCTAAAAGAAATGGATAGTTTCTAGAAACTCAGCACACCAAAACTGAATCAAGGAGAAACAGATAATTTGAACTGAACAATCATTAGAAGTGAAATAGAATCTGTAATAAAAAAAAAAAAAATAAAACTTTCTGCAAACAAAAGCTCTGGACCAGATGGCTTCCCTGGGGAAGTCCATCAAACATATAAAGAACTTATATCAATCCTTCTAAAACTGTTCCAAAATTTAAAGAAAAGGAAACAGTACCAAAGTCATTTTATGATGTCACCATCAACCTGATACCAAAATTAGACAAAGACACCACTAAAAAAGAAAATTACAGGCCACTATCTTTGAGTAATACAGATGCAAAAATTTTCAACAAAATATTAGCAAAGTAAATTCAACAACACATAAAAAAGATCATATACCATGATCAAGCTGGATTTATTCCAGGGTTCAACATACACAAATCTGTCAATGTGATACACCGTTTCAACAAAAGAAAAGATAAGAACCACATGATCATCCCAATAGATGCAGAAAAAGCATATGATAAAATTAAACATCCATTCATATATAAAAATTCTTATCAAACTGGGTATCTAAGTAAAATATCTCAACATAAAGAAGGCTATTTATGACAAACCCACAGTAAACATTATACTCAATGATAAAAAGCTGAAAGCCTTCCCACTAAAAGTAGAATAAGACAAGGATGTCCACTCTCACCATTTCTATTCAACATAGTATTGGAAATCTTAGCCACAGCAAATAGACAAGAAAAGGAAATGAAATATATTCAAACTGGGCAAGAAGAGATCAAACTGTCATTCTGTGCAGATTATCAAGAAACATCTAAAAAACCCTAAGGATACGAGATTTAACATGCAGAAATTTATTGCAGTTTTTCACATTAACAATGAAGTATCAGAAAAGGAAATTTAAAAAAATTACATGAAGAAAAAATTTTAAATTACATGAAGAAAAATAAAATAAAATAATACTTAGAAATAAACCTGACCTAGGAGCTGGTAAATCCCATGGATGGAGGACCCTGGTGGGCTGCAGTCCATGGTGTTGCTAAGAGTTGGACATGACTGAGCGACTTCACTTTCACTTTTCACTTTCATGCACTGGAGAAGGAAATGGCAACCCACTCCAGTGTTCTTGCCTGGAGAATCCCAGGGGCAGAGGAGCCTGGTGGGCTGCCATCTATGAGGTCACACAGAGTTGGACATGACTGAAGTGACTTAGCAGCAGCAGCAGCAGCAGGAGGTGAAAGACTGAATTAATCACTGAGAAGTCTACAACACTGATAAAGAAAACTGAAGATAAAGAAATGGAAGGATATTCCATGCTCTTGAAGGGGAAAAATGAATATTGTTAAATGACCATACTACCCAGAGCAGTCTACAGATTTGATGTGATCCCTATTAAATTAGTAATGACATTTTTCACAGAACTAGAATAAATAATTCTAAAATTCATATATAACTATAAAAGATGCAGAACTGCCAAAGCAATCCCAAGTAAAAAGAACAAAGCTGGAGGCATAATTTTCCCAAACTTCAGAAAACACTACAAAGTAATCAAAACAGCATGGTGTTGGCATAAAAAAAGACATACAGATCAACAGAAAGCCCAGAAACAAACCCATACATCTATAGTCAGTTAATCTTTGACAAAGGAAATAAGAATATACAAAAGAGAAAAGGCAGTCTCTTCAGTAAGTAGTGTTGGGAAAGATGGAAAGTCAATTAGTTAGAACATACCCTCTCACTATACACAAAAATAATCTCCAAATGACTTAAATACTTAACTGTAAAACAGTACTTAATAAAACTCCCAGAAGAGAACATAGGAGAAACATTGTCTGACATAAATCATACCAATATTTTTTTAGATCAATCTCCCAAGGGAACAGAAATAAAAGCAAAAATAAACAAATGAGATCTAATTAAACTTTAAGGTTTTCACACAGCAGATAAAATGATAAACAAAATGAAAAGACAACCTATGGAAAAAATATTTGCAAACAATGAGACCAACAAGGTCTCAATTTCCAAAACACACAAACAGTTCATACAATTCAACAACAATAATAAAACAACTCAATTTGAAAAATAAGCAAAAGGACTAAACACACCTTTCTTCAAAGAAGACACAGATGGCCACCAGGCACATGAAAAGATGCTCAACATCACCAATTATTAGAGAAATGCAAATCAAAACTACAGTGAGATATGACCTCCCATCAGTCAGAATGTCCATCATTAAAAAGTCTACAAACAATAACTGCCAGAGACGGTGGGCAGAAAAGGGAAACCTCCTACTTTCTTGGTGGGAATGTAAACTGGCACAGCCAGAGTGGAAAATATTATAGAGGTTCCTTAAAAAACTAAAAATAGAATTACCATTTGTCCAGCAAGCCCATTCCTGAGCATATATCTAAAAAAATGAAAACACTAACTCACAAAGATACAAGCAACCCAGTGTTCGTAGCACCACCACTTACAATAGCCAAGACATGGAAGCAACCTAAGTACCTATCCACAGATGACTGAATTAAGAGCATGTGGTGCATATATACCATGGATATGAAAGAATGAAATAATGCCATTTTCAGGAACATGGGTAGTACTAGATATTATCATACTAAATGAAGTCAGAAAGATAAATCACATACCGTATGATATCACTTACCTGTGGAATCTAAAATATGACACAAATGAACTTATTTATGAAAACAGAGACTCACAGATGTAGAAAACAAACTTATGGTTCCCCCAGGGGAAAAGAGGAGGAGGAGGGGATAAATCAGGAGGTTAGAATTAGCAAAAATACACTATTATACATAAAATAAACAACAGGATGCTACTGTATAGCACAGGGAACTATATTTAAAATCCTACGATAAACCGTAATAGAAAAGATATGAAAAAGTATATGTGTGTGTGTATAAAACTGAATCACTTGCTGTCCACCAGAAACTAACACATAATTATAAATAAACTATACTTCAATTTAAATATATATATATATATATATATATATATATATATATATATATAAAAAACATGGCATGCCTATGGAAGTCAATTCCAAAAGAGTTTAAAAATTCATATAAATTTTTAAAACAGGGCATGCCTTATGAATGCAAATGAACAACCAATATATCAATAATTAATATATGAACAACTTAATTCTTTCAAAAAATAAAATTGTCATTCAGCATACTATACGAGTAAAAGAAAGTTTAAGTAATAGTTTTGGCCAAAATTATTATTATTGATGGTTAAAGATGGTTAATACTGAAATCAGATTGATTATATTCTTTGCAGCCTAAGATGGAGAAGCTCTATACAGTCAGCAAAATCAAGACTGGGAGCTGACTGTGGCTCAGATCATGAACTCCTTACTGCCAAATTCAGACTTAAACTGAAGAAAGCAGGGAAAACCACTAGACCATTCAGGTAAGACCTAAATCAATCCCTTACGATTATACAGTAAAAGTGACAAATAGATTTAAGGGATTAGATCTGATAAACAGAGTGCCTGAAGAACTATGGATGGATGTTCATGACATTGTACAGGAGGCAGGTATCAAGACCATCCCCAAGAAAAAGAAATGCAAAAAAGCAAAATGGCTGTCTGAGGACGCCTTACAAATAGGTGTGCAAAGAAGAGAAGTGAAAAGCAAAGGAGAAAAGGAAAGATATACCCATTTGAATGCAGAGTTCCAAAGAATAGCAAGGAGAGATAAGAATCACCTAGAGCCAGACATCCTGGAATGCAAGTCAAGTGGGCCTTAGGAAGCATCACTACGAACAAAGCTAGTGGAGGTGATGGAATTCCAACTTAGTTATTTAAAATCCTAAAAGATGCTGCTGTAAAATTGCTGCACTCAATATGCCAGCAAATTTGGAAAACTCAGCAGTGGCCACAGGACAGGAAAAGGTGTTTTCATTCCAATCTCAAAGAAAGGCAATGTGAAAGAATGTACAAATGTGAGAGCTGGACTATAAAGAAAGCTGAGTGCCAAAGAATTGATGCTTTTGAATTTTTGTGTTGGATAAGACTCTTGAGAATCCCTTGGACTGCAAGGAGATCCAACCAGTCCATCCTAAAGGAAATCAGTCCTGAATACTCATTGGAAGGACTGATGCTGAAACTCCAATACTTTGGCCACCTGATGCATAGAACTGACTCATGTGAAAAGACCCTAACGCTAGGAAAGATTGAAGGCAGGTGGAGAGGGGGATGACAGAAGATGAGATGATTGGTTAGCATCATTGACTTAATGGACATGAGTTTGAGAAAGCTCCAGTTTATGACAGACAGAGAAGCCTGGCATGCTGCAGTCCATGGGGTCACAAAGAGTTGTACACAACTGAGCGACTGAACTGAAAAACTGAAGAAAATTTCTAGCTGACCATGTGGTCACTGCTTATGTTCGTTTTTTCATGCATAGGAAACACATCTCATTCTTAATAGTGGAATAGAAAAATCTAAGAGAAATAAAACAGAAGCAACAGTAGAACGTTGTGAAAGACTTCAGACTTCCTCGAAGGCATGTGAAAAGTCTTTTTTTTTTTTTTTTTTAATGCGGTCTTGCCCCTATTTTGATAATTCTGACTAGTAGCCAGCCAGTCGGAGAAGGCAATGGCACCCCACTCCAGTACTCTTGCCTGGAAAATCCCATGGATGGAGGAACCTGGTAGGCTGTAGTCCATGGGGTTGCTAAGAGTCAGACACGACTGAGCGACTTCCCTTTCACTTTTCACTTTCATGCATTGGAGAAGGCAATGGCAACCCACTCCAGTGTTCTTTCCTGGAGAATCCCAGGTACAGGGGAGCCTGGTGGGCTTCCGTCTATGGGGTCGCACAGAGTCGGACACGACTGAAGCCACTTAGCAGCAGCAGCCAGCCAGTGTCCCTTCTTCAGTAGCTGAATATATCCCATGTTGGTCTTTCACAGGCTGGGCTATATATCTTCCTTAATCAATTCAGAGCCAGGAACAGCTGGGGATACCCCTGTACACCAGAGTTCACAAAATCATTCAAATTAGCCACTCCACAGGGATCCTGGGAAACCTGGCTAACTCCACTTCACCTACCATACATAACCCACCACCTACAGTTCCAACTTGCTGTTATCCTGTCCTAAAAGGGCAACCCCCTGTATATCCTGCCTGACAGCCAACTCTGTATCAGATCTGTAAGTAAAAGAGAGTTCGGTCTTTGATCTATCCAAGTATCAATGTGCTGTAACCCACCATCAAAAGACTCTCTAAATCTTATGAAACAAGGAGTCTTAGATGCTGCCCATAAGAGGATCCCTGCCATTCAAATGCTGCAGAAATGATCCTGCACCCTGATCGTGGTCTTGGAGTGGCCTGGGGTAGTGTGACTTAAGAACAAACACAGTGGTGGACTCAGGGAGGTGGCAACTGGGCCTTCAGCCTACCATGCTACCTGCAGCAAGTTCTCCTGAAGGAAATCTAAGTTGCATATCTCACAAAGTCACCCAAACCCCATTCCAAGGATAGAGCTTACACTAAGGTATGAAATTCCTCTGTGATTCCCATCGGTGCAGGAGTATATGTGTGTTTTCAACTGGCCATCAGACTGGAAAGTGAAGCTGCTCAGTCGTGTCTAACTCTTTGAGACCCCATGGACTCCTACCAGGCTCCTCAGTCCATGGAATTTTCCAGGCAAGAGTACTGGAGTGGGTTGCCATTTCTTTTTCCAGGGGATCTTCCCAACCCACGGATGGAACCTGGGTCTCCTGCACTGCAGGCAGGTGCTTTATCGTCTGAGACTGGAAGCAAAGAGTAATAGGACTTAACTAGGGTTTACTTTCTCCCAAGAACAAAAAAATACACATATTCCCAATTACCATCAGCAGACAATAGTCAACCATGAGCATCAGCATGAAACCCAGCCTATGTGGGGGCAGAATGGCCACCAAACTGCCACAACAGGAAGCTACCTGCCTCTGGACTTCAAATTATGTGTATTCAGAGCCTGGATATTTTTTTTTGTTGTTGTTCTCAACATCAGGAAGCAGCCTACAGAATTTAATTTTTAGTGTTTTGCTACTATAGGCGTATGTGTTCCCCTATATAAAGTCATAGCATCTGAACATTCTAAGCAATCTCTTTAGCGAAGGTTCACCAAAACCTATTCATTATAGCATTTTTTTTTCTTTCAACAAATGCACTTAAGCCAGGTCTGTTTATCCCTGTACAGATCAAGAAGCCAAATAGGAATGAAATACTTTAAAGACAATGTTTACAAAGAAATATGGTCTAGCAAGCTCTTCTAATCACTCCTACAAATATTGGCATATTTTGACATTGTAGTTTTAATAAATGCAAGGATCTGTTACAGTTGATCATCTGCTTCACATTTGAAGTGTATTGATCACTTGACTTGAATTAATGATGCAAGTTTATTAATTGGACAATCAGGATCAGGAAGCTGGATATATTTGCATGAGAAGAGCTTCTCTTTTATTGACTTCCTCATGGGCACTAATGAAATTATCATTTAGGGTAATTTTGCTTCTTCTACTGATTGAAATATTATGATTATACAATATTGACTTTCCTTGATAATAAAATGAAATTGAATTATTAAAACTCATTTTAATGGCTTGGGATTTGCTTGTGTAATTTACTGCAGACTCTTTTACTTAAGAAACTTTTTTTCTAAATACTGAAAATTTTACTTTCTATAGAGCATGGTCTGAACTACTTTGGGTTTATTTTTAAAGTCAAATAGTTAAACTAGATGACACTGAATTCAAAGCTTTGTTGTTGCTGTTCAGTCGCTCAGTCATGTCTGACTCTTTGCAACCCCTGCAGCATGCTGGGTTCCCTGTCCTTCACTATTTCCCAGAGTTTCCTCAAACTCACGTCCATTAGGTCAGTGATGCCATCCAACCATCTCATCCTCTGTCGTCCTCTTTTCTTCTTGCCTTCAATCTTTACCAACAACAGGGTCTTTTCCAATGAGTCAACTCTGTATCAGGTGACCAAAGTACTGGAGCTTTACCTTCAGCATCAATCCTTCCAATGAATATTCAGGTTGATTTCCTTTAGGATTGACTAGTTTGATTTCTGTGCTGTCCAAAAGACTCTCAAGAGTCTTCTCCAACACCACAATTCAAAAGCATCAATTCTTCAGCGCTCAGCCTTTTTTATCGTCTAGCTCTCACATCCATACATGACTACTAGAAAAACCATAGCTTTGACTATTCAGACTTTTGTAGGCAAAGTAGCGTTACCTGCTTTTTAATATGCTATCTAGGTTGGTCATAGCTTTTCTTCCAAGGAGCAAACATCTTTTAATTTCACCACCTGCAGTGATTTTGGAGCCCAAGAAGATAAAGCCTGTCACTGTTTCCATTGTTTCTCCATTTATTTGCCATGAAGTGATGGGACCAGACACCATGATCTTAGTTTTTTTAATGTTAAAGTTTTAAGTCAGTTTTTCACTCTCCTCTTCTCCCTTCATCAAGAGGCTCTTTTTTGAGTTCCTCTTAGTTCCTCTTTGCTTTCTGCCATAAAGGTGGTGTCATCTGCATATCTGAGGTTATTGATATTTCTCCCAGCAATCCTGATTACAGCCTGTGCTTCATCCAGCCTGGGACTTCACATGATGTACTCTGCATAAAAGTTAAATAAGCAAGGTAACAATATACAGCCTTGACATACTCTTTTTTCCAGTTTTGAACCAGTCCATTGTTCCATGTCCAGTTCTAACTGTTGCTTCTTGACCTTCATACAGGTTTTGCAGGAGGCAGGTAAGGTGGCCTGCTATTTCCATCTCTTCATCAATTGTCCACTGTTTGTTGTGATCTACACAGTCAAAGGCTTTAGCATAGTCAACGAAGCAGAAGTAAATGTCTTTCTGGAATTCTCTTGCTTTTCTGATGATCCAATGGATGCTGGCAATTTAATCTCTGGTTCCTCTGCCTTTTCTAAATTCAGTTTGTACATCTGGAATTTGTCAATTCACATACTGTTGAAGCATAGCTTGAAGGATTTTGAACATTACCTTACTAGCAGGTGAAATGAGTGCAACTGTGCAGTAGTTTGAACATTCTTTGGCACTGTCCTTCTAAACTGACCTCTTCCAGTCATGTGGCCAAAGTTTTAGCCTTTCTCTAAAAAAAGTAATTTCTAAATTTCCTAAAAATTGTGATTGGTTAACTCCAAGGTCTTGATGACTTGTAAAAAAAGATATATTCATGTATACAAGACAGTGCATTTTTTAGAATTTCATTTTTTGTCTTCTGTTTCTGTTTTTTGAAATATGTAACACTACTGACTGCATAGATAGTTTCAGAAGCATTCATGTCATTTGATATGCCAATGTGAGATAAATATCATGTCCCAAATCTTATAAATAAAGGTATTGTATCTCAGGTAATTTGGATCTGCTTTAAGTCAAAGAGTTAGTTGATGGCAGATCTGGAATCTACAGCTCTTTTCTTCCCAAGATTGCTTCATGGTCCGATCCAAGCTCTTTTCACTGCACTACAACTCGATTAGAAAATTATTAATGTGCTAGTCTGTATAATGTAAGTAATGTATTTATAGGATACATTTAAAAATAAGCATTTTATTACTATTCCCAGTTGTTCTTTCCAACCCATTCAATGTGCATTCATTTGCCCAGACTTCTCATACCCAACATTTCCTTTAAGCTGTGATTTGAAACTAGTAGAGAGTAATAAGGTTTTTACACCACTTCTTTTAAAAGGAGCTACTATTACAAAGTCCTAAATGAAAGGTCTTCTCTAAAAGATAAATTTCCCCACTTATTGTCCTTTTCTCCCCCAGTACAACCATACCTGAAATATCTGGTAGAGAAACAAATGAGGATTTGGCATATACTCTGTTATCCTAGGGTCCAGCACATGTTCCCACAGCACAGGGCAGACAGAAAATTAGTTCATGACTTATTTTCTATGTGCTTCTTAGAAAGCAAAAGGAGCTAGGGAAATCCAGTATTGTTCTAATTGCTTTCTTTTTACTTGATCTATCTTGAACTATGCTTATTAAAACACAGGCCCACTGAGTCACATAAATCATTTTGTGGTGCTCATGATGGAGATCACTCATCCACCCACTACACTGAGTTCTCTCCAGAAGCAAACAAAGAGGCTAAGAATGTTCCTAAAAATCAGAGGCAGAAAATCTCTGAATTCAACTTCAGTATCCAACTTGAAGTATCCAACTTCAGTATTGTAGTCAGATACTCTAAGTGGGATGAGAAGTTTGCTTCAAATAAAATATAAGCACAATTTAGCCCCAAATTCAGAAAGAAATTACTCAGATTAGGCATTCTCTCTCGTGACTGTCAATATGTGTTTTCCAGGGATAAGGAAGAAAAGGAATGAGATCATTCTAACTCTGTAAACTCCACAAATTAAAGTTGCAAATGTAGACAGTTATTTTTCCTCTTTAAAACTCTGGGGGCTTCCTTGGTGATCAAGTGGTTAAGAGTCTGCCTTGCAACGAAGGGGACATGAGTTTGATCCCTGGTCAGGGAACTAAGATCCTGCATGTCCCAATGCAACTAAGCCTTTATGCCACAACGTCTATCCGTGAACAGAAATGAAAGCTCTCACATGACACAACTAAGACCTGATGTAGTCAAATAAGTAAATATACAATTTTTTAAAGTCTAAATGCTAAAAGGAAAAGCCACAGATTTTTCTCATTTGGAAAAAAATAGGAGAACTTTCTTGGTGGTCCACTGGCTAAGACTCCATGCTTCCGATGCAGAGGGCCTGGGGTTCAATCCTGGGTCAGGGAACTGGATCCACATGCCACAGCAAAGCCCTGGTACAGCCGAATAAATATTTGAGAACAAGAAAACAAAATTGTATACCAACAGACTTTTTAAAAGAAAGAAAAAATAAGAGCCATCTTCTGATTCCTTCTACTTAATGCATCACCCTTATATTATCTGCATTAGAATTTCACCAGTTACTGCTTCTTTAATTCCTTATGCACAAGCTTCAGTAAGACTTTGGAAGGCCCAGATGTTTTTTTTGTCTGAATGACAATGCAATGACTGAAATACTGCTACCTCAAATAGAATACTACCTTCTTTATTTTCTTATAAAGCCAAAATAATATTACCATTTGAAAATCATACTATAATATGGTTTATTACATCTACTTAAATGTGTCAGAGATCAAGTAATACTTCCATCCCTTTATTTTCTTGTTCAACAAGTATTAGTGAGTACATCCTTTTTCAGGTATTGCTTGGAATTAATCACTGAATGTTATTAATCATTCCTCCCTCCGTGTGGTATTCATGAAGACTTGCACATTCATATGGAATAAATCTAACAAATTATATGCTGACAGAAAGGTGGTACACAGACCATCACCCTGTCTTTGCTATAAAAGCCCTTCATGCATGTGTGCTCAGTCATCTCCAACTCTTTGCAACCCCATGGACTGTAGCCCGCTAGGCTCCTCTGTCCACGGGATTTTCTAAGCTAGAATGCTGGAGTGGGTTGCTATTACCTCCTCCAGGGGATCTTCCAGACCCAGGGATCAAACATGCATCTCCTGTGTTTCCTGCATTGCAGGTGAATTTCTTACCTCTTGAGCCATTGGGTGAAAGCCCTATATAGATCTAAATCAGGTATTTATAGTTATTGAAGGAGAGGTTTAGATAACAGGAAGTGGTGTAAACTGTCTTTCAGATGCATCAGAAGAAGGACTGTCTATGCAGAGAGCTTCAAGAATTTCATGACTCAAATTCCTCAGATATCTAGGTATTTTGTTTTGGTTTTTTGACAAGATTTCCTAAATAGCAGAATTATCACTTTATACAGCATAGATTTTTTTTTTCATGTGTGGTGACCTTACCATTCCAGTTGATGTGAAGGTAGCCACATGTTCAGAGTTCCTCAGACTTGTTAGGCTACTTACTTTGCATGACTTGCTGACAAGTGGCACATTTATTTGCAAGACAGAAGGCAGACCCACGAAATCTGTTCCCCCTCACGAATGCTATATTCTTTCTGATGCTTGACAAGCCTGTAGTAGAAGTGAGTCTGGAATTTTTTTCTGACCATCCTCAAATCCAGTCCCAGTCTTTTTTGACCATGTACATAAGACATAGAATTAGTTCATCCTCCAATTATAATACTTTAAAGAGGATGTTTAGCTTATTTCTTTCCTTAAATTTCCTATTTCTTTGCTCTGCTGCTGCTGCTGCTAAGTTGCCTCAGTCGTGTCCGACTCTGTGCGATCCCATAGACGGCTGTCCCTGGGATTCTCCAGGCAAGAACACTGGAGTGGGTTGCCATTTCCTTCTCCAATGCATGAAAGTGAAAAGTGAAAGTGAAGTCGCTCAGTCGTGTCTGACTCTTAGCGACTCCATGGACTGGAGCCCACCACGTTCCTCCATCCATGGGATTTTCCAGGCAAGAGTACTGGGGTGGGGTGCCATTTCTTTGCTCTAGTTGCCTTTAATTTCTGAGCCTGAAGTAACTAGACAGCATATTAAAAAGTAGAGACATTATTTGTCAACAAAGGCCCGTCTAGTCAAGGCTATGGTTTTTCCAGTGGTCATGTAGGATGTGAGAGTTGGACTAGAAAGAAAGCTGAGTGCTGAAGAATTGATGCTTTTGAACTGTGGTGTTGGAGAAGACTCTTGAGAGTCCCTTGGACTGCAAGGAGATCCAACCAGTCCATCCTAAAGGAGATCAGTCCTGGGTATTCATTGGAAGGACTGATGCTGAGGGTGAAACTCCAATACTTTGGCCATCTTGTGTGAAGAACTGACTCATTTTAAAAGATCCTGATATCAGGATGGATTGGGGACAGGAGGAAAAGGGGATGACAGAGGATGAGATGGCTGGATGGCATCACCGACTCAATGGACATGAGTTTGGGAGAACTCCAGGAGTTGGTGATGGACAGGGAGGCCTGTCATGCTGCGGTTCATGGGGTCGCAAAGAGTCAGGGACAACTGAGCGACTGAACTGAAATGAACTGAAGTAGCCTGTTAGTCAGTATACTTCAAATAATTTCTCATTTTGTTTTATATTAGAAATCATCTATTTCTTTGAACATGATTCAAAGAAATGGAAAGATATCCCACGCTCTTGGATTGGAAGAATTAATACTGTTAAAATGGCCATGCTATCCAAAGCAGTCTATAAATTTAATGTGAACCTTATCCAATTACTTGTTATATTTTTCAGAGAACTAGAAAAAATAATCTTAAATTCATATGGAACCATAAAAGACCTAGAATTGCCAAAACAATACTAGGAAGAAGGACAAAGCAGGAAACATAACCCTCTCAGACGTCAAACAATTCTACAAATCTACAGTAATCAAGACAGCATGGTAACTGGCACAAAAACAAACATATGGATTAAAAGAACAGAATAGAGAGTCCAGATATAAACTCACACACCTATGGTCAATTATTCTTTTTTGACAAAGAAGGCAAAAATGCACAATGGAGAAAAGACACTCTCTTTAGCAAGTGGTGCTGGGAAAGTTGAAATGCCACATGTAACTCAAGGAAGTTAGAACATACCCACTCACCATACACAAAAATAAACTCAGAACAGCTTAAAGACTTAAATACGAGACAGGATACAATAAAACTCCTAGAAGAGAACATAGGAAAAACACTATCCGACATAAATTGCACTGATGTTTTCTTAGATGAGTCTCATAAGGCAACAGAAATAAAAACAAAAATAAACAAATGGGACCAAATCAAACTTAAAGGCTTTTGTACAGCAAAAGAAATAATAGACAAAATGAAAAGACAACCCTCAGAATGGGAGAAAATATTTGCAAACAATGTGACTGACAAGAGCTTAATTTCCAATATATATAAACAACTCATACAACTCAACAACAACAAAAAACAAACAACCCAATCCAAAAAGAGGCAAAAGATTTAAAGATATCTTTCTCCAAAGAAGACATCAAGATGAATAGGCACATGAAAAGATGCTCAACATCACCAATTACTAGAGAAATGCAACTCAAAACTACAATAAGGTACTACCTCACACCAGTCAGCATGGCCATCATTAAAACGTCTACAAATAACAAATGCTGAAGAAGGTGTGGAGGAAAAGAAACCCTCCTAACCACTGTTTGCAATGTAAGTTGTTGCAGCCACTGTAGAAAACTGTGCTAGGGCTTCTCAGAAACCTAAAGCCAGAATTACTATATGATTGAGCAGTCCCACTCCTGGGCATTTATCGAGACAAAACCGTAAATAAAAAAGATATATTCCCCCGTATGTTCACAGCATCACTATTCACAATAGCCAAGACATGGAAACAACCTCAACATCCATCCTCAGATAAATGATAAAAAGATGTAGTCCACATATACAACGGAGCACTACTTAGCCATAAAAAATAATGAGATAATGTCATTTGCAACAGCATGGATCCACGAGACACTATGCTATTAAGTGAAGTAAGTCAGAGAAAGACAAATACCGTATGATATTACTTCTATATTGGACCTAAAATATGACACAAATGAACTACCAGAAACAGACTCAAAGACAGAGAGAAGAGCCTTGTGGTTGCCAGGGGGAAGGGACTGGAGGAGGAATGGAGTGGGAGGTTGGGGTTAGCATATGTCAGCCTCTACACACAGAATGAATAAACAACAAGGTCCCATTTTATGGCACAGAGAACCATATTCACTATCCTATGATAAACCATCATGGAACAGAATATATTAAAAAAGAATATATATTTATTATGTATAATTGAATCACTTTTCTGTACAGCATTAATTAACATAACACTGTAAATCAACTGTACTTCAACTGAAAAAAAAAAGGAAGAAATCATCTGTTTCTAAACCAAGTACTCCTCTATACCACTTATGAGTCTTGTGCTTTATTTGTGTTTCATTTCTTTAAAGAATTGAGCTCTGCATAAATAAAAATTTATACAAAAACCATTCAAATGGGGTGCTTATTATTTTTTGCATAATAATAAACATTTCAAATTAATAACAATTCTTGGGGTGGGATAGGGAGATAGAGAAAAATCTCACAAGTCAGTAAGGCCATAAGAAAAATAAATGCTAAGGTGTTTTTTGTACTACCTATTTTTTTTTTAATTCAGCAGATCAAATTATTTGCTCAGTCTGGGATATTCAACACAGTCTCTCATATTTTCATTGTGGATTTGTATATATACAAGATCATAATTTCACAGAATTTTATTAATATCAATCCTTGTTTCGTGACACATCCTCATCATATATAAATGCTAAGTTTTAATAAACTGCCACAGGGAGTGTTATTCCCTATTAATGGTTGTGAAGCAAAGTCCACCAAATAGATCTCTTTCCCATATTGTATTGTGATCTACCTTCGTAATTTTCCTGTATTAAATTCAAAATACAATGAGTCTTCCTTTTCAAGTTTTTAGTATAATGAATTTGTTTTGAATTTCAATTCAAAAGGAATCTTCTCTATTCCCATTGAGGCAATCTTGCTGATCAGCAGCATTTGGTGCAAATAGTAATCAAGCTTCAAAATTATGCAAAACATTCCCTGTTTCTCAAGAATTTCACTGAATTATTTAAAACTCAGTGGTGGAAACAAGCACCAGCTGTGGTGTGAAGGGAGTGGGAATTTGTAAATCTGCACAAAGGGTTGGAATGATCAGTGACTATAATTCACATAATTGTACACCCTTCTGCTGGCTGGACTCCGGGAAAATTACACTGAAACCTAACTGTGCAACACATATTATTTACCCAAAGAGGGTTTTTTAGTATTCAATTAAAAAGTGTTTTGTCACAGTATCTTGCCATCTGTTGAAAATTTTCAAGCAATATTACATAACTCTAGCTCATTTGTATGGTCTATGTACTGACACAATGTTAACTACATAATGCTGAAATGTATAGCAATGGCATAACCCCCAATGACATCAATGCAAGGATCAATGATATTCTCTTCCCCAAAGATTGTCACTTCATGGATAACAGTACATGTTAATTTGGTCAACGAAACTAAAGCTATAATAAAGAGAAAACAATAATAACAGGTTAAGGAGTTATTCTACAATTAAGTATTACTTTCAATCATACTGAAAACAGAGATGACAGCAACTTCACTGACTTGCCATACCTCTGGTATACAGAACACTGGAGTGGGTTGCCATTTCCTTCTCCAATGCATGAAAGTGAAAAGTGAAAGTGAAGTCGCTCAGTCGTGTCCGACTCTCAGCGACCCCATGGACTGGAGCCTACCAGGCTCCTCCGTCCACGGGATTTTCCAGGCAAAAGTACTGGGGTGGGGTGCCATTGCCTTCCCCGCTGGTATACAGAAACATGTCACAAAATTTAGCAAATCAAAAGCTGCAGCTATTCCATGTCTCTACCTTTGATTCTGTCAAAACCCCAGGGTGGAAAATAAGGATGTATATTGACCTATTTGCTATACTTATATTACTTTATTTCCCTCTGATTTAGGGAATCACCTATTTATTATGCTTCAAACAGGACAGAAACAGGCTAAAACTTTGATTTTTCTTCCCTTCAGATCATTTCATTCTCTCACCAAAAAAGATATGTTGAAGAGATATGTTAAATTTAGTTCACTGTGTATTTGTCAAACATCCATTATGAATGCTTGGAACTCTGAGATACGCAAGTATAAAAATGGTCTCTGTCCAAAAGGAACTTAAAATGTTATTAGGTAATAAGTGTGATCTACCAATCAAGACATCTGAAGCCACTGACCTTTAAAGAATGCTTATTTTGTTCATGAATTTCATGATAATAATCCTTTAAAAAATTAGCCTTCTGAATGCTATATATTAAAACAGATATGAGAGAATGTATCTTTCTTCTTGATACATTAGGAAATTGATTCCCTGTGAGAAGGTACAAATCTGTCCAAAGAGACAATGAATCTTTTCAGACATCTTTGTACACTAGGGTCCAAGAGTGGGGAAAATAGTCAAGGTTAGGATATTATTCAATTGATTTGAAAACAATTGTTTTTCCTGGCCTGAGCATGACTTGCCAAAATAACTTCCTGCCTTGAGCCTTCTTCTCCCTCAATGGAGGAGACAAGAAAAATGAGAAGAGTGAGAAAGGAAATCATTATTGGAAAGAGAGTAGGCACCTCAGACATTTTAAATGGAAAAAAAGGCAGGAAACCTGGTAGCAGAGAATGCTTGGGACAGATCATAAGAGCTGGTAGATATGAACTCAATGGTAACTTAATTATCTCAATCCCAGAGACCATCAGTTAAATAGAGAAACTTGGTACATATTTTTCTCTCTCTCATGCAAGAAAAGGAAATGCCTCTATTAAATGTTGTTCTGCAGGGCATGTGTTTCGTCATATTCTGAGTAATTTTGCTTGAAATAATATGGCTTTATTGAAAACACGAGCAGGAAACAAGAAGTGTTTATGTCTCAGATGAGGATTGTCATAAACGTTTTGCACAATTGCACTGAACAACGTGTCTACTCTAAGTGTATGTGACATTCTAAACTGCCTGTGGGAAAGCATAAAACCAAAGAGAAATTCAAGTAATTCCTAAACTAGGGGAAAGCCTAAGCCTTCACTCATTTTATCTTAGTATTCTAAACAAAATTGCCTCACTGTATTGACAAATACAAAATTATCCAAAGCAAGAGGGAGCTGAGGTGGGGTTTTTTGCCATTATATGTATAATGTGGGTTCTTTTCTATTTTAAAAAAAATAAAGCATAGACTTACTGTGGGCAAAATTGTGAAAAAATAATTATAGCAATACAGTATGTTAAAATTTGCTGACTTTTTATATGCATAATATAGTTCTAATCATTATAATCACTGTGTAAGTTGGTATCAATGTCTAATTTTTACTGATGAGAACAGACGAGATTAAATGATTTGCCCATTTGGGTAATTAGAGAGTAGCAAATTTCCGACACAATTCAGGCCTCATGATTCTATGTTCAGTACTCCTCTTCCACCACAAATATTACCCTTGTCCTCTTTTTTACTTCTTTTCTCCACCCCCTTTAAAGCAAGCAGTGATTTTGTTAACTCCGTTTTTTCCACAATCTTTGCAGTTATCTAAGTAACAGGTTGTTACTTAGAACATTCTGCTGCTGCTGCTGCTAAGTCACGTAAGTCGTGTCCGACTCTGTGCAACCCCATAGACGGCAGCCCACCAGGCTCCTCCGTCCCTGGGATTCTCCAGGCAAGAACACTGGAGTGGGTCGCCATTTCCTTCTCCAATGCATGAAAGTGGAAAGTGAAAGGGAAGTCGCTCAGTCATGTCCGATTCCTAGCAACCCCATGGACTGCAGCCTAGCGGGCTTCTCCGTCCATGGGATTTTCCAGGCAAGAGTACTGGAGTGGGGTGCCACTCTGACCTGTGGCTAATTCAAATACAAAACTACTAGAGGAAACCTGTACCTTTCAGTTCAGTTCAGTTGCTCAGTCATGTCTGACTCTTTGTGACCCCATGGACTGCAGCATGTCAGGCTTCCCCGTCCATCACCAACTCCCAAAGCTTGCTCAAACTCATGTCTATTGAGTTGGTGATGCCATCCCACCATATCATCCTATGTTGTTCCCTTCTCCTCCTGCCTTCAATCGTTCCCAGCAACAGGGTCTTTTCCAATGAGTCAGTTCTTCGCATCAGGTGGCCAAAGTATTGGAGTTTCAGCTTCAGCATCAGTCCTTCCAATGAATATTCTGGGTTGATTTCTTTTAGAATTGGCTGGTTGGATCTCCTTGCATTCCAAGGGCCTCTCAAGAGTCTTCTCCAACACCACAGTTCAAAAGCATCAATTCTTCAGGGCTCAGCTTCCTTTAGAGTCCACCTCTCACATCCATACATGACTACTGGAAAAACTGTAACTTTGACTAGATGGACTTTTGTTGGCAAAGCAATGTCTCTGCTTTTTAATATGCTGTCTAGGTTTGTCATAGCTTTTCTTCCAAGGAGCAAGCGTCTTTTACTTTCATGGCTGCAGTCACCATTTGCAGTGATTTTGGAGCCCAAGAAAATTTTGAAGTCTCTCACTGTTTCTACTGTTTCACCATCTATTTGCCATGAAATAATGGGACCAGATGCCATGATCTTAGTTTTCTGAATGCTGAGTTTTAAACCAGCTTTTTAACTCTCCTCTTTCACTTTCATCAAGAGGCTCTTTAGTTCTTCACTTTCTGCCATAAGGGTTGTGTCATCTGCATATCTGAGGTTATTAATATTTCTCTCAGCAATCTTGATTCCAGCTTGTGCTTCATCCAGCCTGGCCATTTCACATGATGTACTCTGCATATAAGTTAAATAAGCAGGGTGACAATTTACAGCCTTGACATATTCCTTTTCTGATTTGGAACCTGTCTGTCATTCCACGTCAAGTTCTAACTGTTGCTTCTTGACCTGCATACAGATTTCTCAGGAGGCAGGTCAGGTGGCCTGGTATTTCCATCTCTAAGAATTTTCCATAGTTTTCTGTGATCTACACAGTCAAAGGCTTTGGTGTAGTCAATAAAGTAGAAGTAAATGTGTTTTTGGAACTCTCGTGCTTTCTCAATGATCCAATGGATGTTGGCAATTTGATTTCTGGTTCCTCTGCCTTTTCTAAATCCAGCTTGAACATCTGGAAGTTCACAGTTCTAGGTCCACAGTTCAAGTATTGCTGAAGCCTGTAGTGTTGTTTATAAAGTCCTTAATATATTTTATGTTAAGTAGCTAAGAATGCCATAGAATGCCGGGCAAGCAGCTACCTGATTACACAAATTACATTTTCCCTAAGAAAACAGGCACCAGTGAGAGGGAGCAATCTTAAATTCTAAAGGCCTTTGTCTTGCTTAGACATATCTATGAAAAATTATAAACCTTCCCCAAGTTTCTTCCTTCTTTTTATTCTCCCTAAGTTCCCACTAGTCCCTCCAAATCTTCTTTCCACCTTCCTTACAATTTTGATCCTGGTTTTCTCACAGAGATCTGTTTTTAATGTTTCTAAAATATACTGTAACTTCATATACTAATATATTCTATTCTTTATCTGCTTCCTGTTATGCTTTTTCCTCTGATCACTGAGTTAGCAAATATTTACTATGTTATTAAGAGCAGAAGCTATGCTGTGCACCTGGAACAAGAAATCTTAGACATCCTTTGAAGATTTTTTTCCTAAGGTACCTTTCTCTAATTTGAAGAGAAATATAAGTACAAATTGTTGTGTAAGTTACTGACAGACAACGCAAAATAAGAAACACAGAAAAGGTAAGGTGAACATGAATGGGGTGTTGGGAGGTCTAGTATTTGAACTGAACTTAAAGGTAGAATCAGAGATTATAAACACTGGTATTCCAGAGAGAAGTTTCCCACTATACAAAGTCACAAAATACAAAATAGTATTGTGATTTTTGATGGATGGTTGGACTATAGGTACATCTTTGGAAATGGTAGGTAAAGCCAGATCATTTATCTATGGGTAGCAGGGACCTAGTCAAAGATTTTTAAAAGAGAAATAATGTTATCAACTATATGTGTTTAAAAAGGTATGTTGGTGACAATGTAGAGAGGATGGATTGGAGAGAGGAAAAGACAGAAGGCAGGAAAATGGTGTTAGGCAACAATTGCATACATCCAATTATGTCATGATGAGAATCTTAACTGTAGCAGAATCCAAACACAGGAAGTAGATCAAAAAGCCTGGGGCAGGGGGGAACACAGGTATGTGTGATATACATAAAGAACACAGAAGACAGGCTCACTGATTCTGTTGCTGGGGAAAGGATGGGTTCAAAGGGGAAGTCAGAGACTCCAGGAAAATTTATAATTCAGTGGAATTATCAAAGAGAATGACTGCCACTCTGGATAATATTAGAGAGGTACAGGAGAGAATGTGACGGAACTGTTCTGAAGTGGGAGATGTCAGGTGTCACTAGGATAATGGATTGATGGAGAAGGTGAAGCTTGCAGGTGGTAAAACAACTGTGAAGCTGAAATTCTTGATTTCTGGAGAAAAAGATCTCCATAGAGAAAGAATGTAGTCTCTTGTGAAATTCTCAGACCCAAAGGAACTCTGACATCTCATCACTTTCTTAAAGGCACCCTATGGACGCAACACATTTGAAAATGCTTTAGAGCTTGGGGGTACCACCATTAGCTAAACTGCCAAGAGGATCGGGCAGAGTTCTCTCTTGAAAGGAGATGCAAGTTTGCACCTTCCTTCTGAGCCACAGAACATAAATTATTCATTGAAGAACAAGACTGAACATAGAAATTAGAAAGACAATCAAGCAGATGATTTAATTCAGGAATCTTACCCCCACAAAAAAGTAGTCTCTCCAGGGTCACTAACAGAAAAATCTGTAAAATATCTTAAAGCCTTTCAGGAGGTAGCTGCCAGGTTAGGAGCTAAAAATGAGATTGCTGGGATAATCATGTCAAGAAGTGGGCTCCTGCAGAGAACCCACTGAGGCAAAAGCAAAACAGATGTGTTTGACAGGTTGGAAAATGGAAGCAAAAGAATGAAACATTGAATTTATAAATTTATTTTAAAAATTCAGCTTTCCCTAAAGGTTTTTCTTCAGGGACTTCTGGGTAAAGTAAAAGAACCTGTTAGGAAGAAAAATGTCACTTCATTTTTAAGAGTCTAGGGAAAAATAATTAAACAGATGAAGCTAGTTTAAAATCATAGACATTATGTATTAGAAGTTTTCCTGGCATCATTTAGTCTGCCAATATGGAAGACAGATATGTTCATAGAACTCATACGACCAAAGGAAAAAATCAAATGGAACAGGGGAGAAAGTTGATATATATTAAATAGCTATTATGGCCTGAATGCTTTGTGAGATGTTTTACATATGTTTTCTCACTTAACATTCATAGAAGTCTTACAAAACAGGAATTATTCTCCCTATTACATAGGGAAGGTGACTTAAGGCAAGCAAATGTATTTATTTATTTATATGTATTTTATTTATATAGCTATGTTATTCCAGAAAATATTTCAAGAGCAAAACAATGACTAAAGAAACCCAGATTATAACAAAAATAATAATTATTTTAAAGCAAGGAGACAAACACTAGAAAGAAAGCAAAGGAATATAGAATAAGGAATATATAAAACTATATTCCACATTCAATCTAAAAATGGCTGAGTTGGTCACATGTCTATGATACTTAATGATAAGAAAATGTGATGCTTCCTTTTTTGTGACTCTAATGCTCTCAAGAAAATTATTTTCCAAACTTTTGGGAATGTTTCATTAACCACAGTAATTCGTCCAATCCTTTCCTCATGAAATTCTTGTCAAGGGTCCTGGATTCAGTAGGAAAGTGAAAGAAGTACTTTAGGACTGGCTACTATTTAGTGCTGAACATGAACCAAGCCGCCTTTCTGATAAACTTTTAGCAAGATTCTTGAGAAGTCTGTGATTGATTCTTTGGTGGATGAGAAATTGTATTTGGTTTTAGGGTAATAAAAAATTCTATCTGAAATACACAGAAATATTAAGGGAAAAATCATATTACTAATTTTCAGAGGCATCTGTGTCTGATCTAATGAGAATAAATGGCAGTAGGACTTAACAAAATACTAAATAAATTGTACGACTTTAGAATGACTGTATGTGAAGTGTTCAGTGAGGGGTGCCAGAATAAAAAGCCTATAAGGAAAAAAGCTGAGGGCATAAAAGAGTTAAATAAACTTAAGGAAAAGTATTACAAAGTGATGTGTCTGTAATGAACAGAAGGATGCACCCCTGGCTGGCTGCCTCCACCAAGATTTAGTAAACAATTACCAAGATAGATTTCATACCATAAGTAAAATAGAAAAAAATTCTTCAGTCTATCACTTACAATGTCTGGAATATATTCAGAATATAAACTTAAAAAAGAAATATACAATTAAATAGGTATTTTTTAACAAGAATAAAACCTTCAAATGTTTAGAAGCAAGCAGCATAATTCTAAGTAATCCAAAGAACAAAGACAAAACCACAAGAGAAATTACAAAAGATTTTGAACTGAATGATAATAAGGAAACAACATGTCAAAAATGATAAAAGTCTACTAAAGTAGGAAAAATTACAACTTAAAAATTCCATATTTGGAAAGAAAATATTTTAAAAACATGACCAAGTTTCTATCTTAGAAAGCTTTTAAAAAAAGAGCAAGCTAAACTCAAAATATGTAGAAGGTAGAAAAACAAAAGTAGTAAGAGAAAAACAATAAAATTTAAAAGAGACAAGAGAAAATCAACAAATCAAATATTGGTTCTTTTAAGATATTAATTAAGTGATAAATATCTAGATAGCCTAATCAAAAAGAGAAATAAACAAATTGTCCCTATCAAAAATGATAAAAGTGACATCATTAAAAATACTATGGACATTAAAAAAGAAGTGAATATGATAAAATTTATGGCAATAAATTCAACAATGTAGATAAAATAGGAAAACTCCTTGAGAAAGCAATTTACTATAACTAACAAAAAGTCTTTGTTGAAAGAAACCTTTAGCACAAGATGGCTTCATTAATGTATTCTAGCAAACATTTAAGGAAGAAATACTAATCTTAAACAAACTTTCAGACAATTATTTTTGAAAATCCAAGAAGTGGTAATATTTACTAGCTTATTTTAAAAGGCAAACAAAACTTGACAAACATTTAAATAAAGTCAATTAATGATACCAATTAGGAACATAAAGGCAAATATCCTTCAGAAAATACTAGCAAAGCAAATTCAACAATTCATGAGAAAGCTAATACTTCCAAATCAAATAAAGTTCATTATGAGAGCAAAATTTATTCAATTTTTAAAAACTGATCAATGTAATCAACCACATTAATAGCTAAATGAGAAAACTTTTATGATAATCCTAATATTAAAACTTCTATAACTAACAGCAAAAAAAAGATGTTGTTTTCATCACAGAGTACTGGAATGAAAAAGTAGGAAGTCAAGCGATACGTGGAGTCACAGATAAGTTTGGCCTTGGAGGACAAAATGAAGCACAGCAAAGGCTAACAAAGTTAGTCAAGAAAACACCCTGGTTATAGCAAACAACCTTTTCCAACAACACAAGAGATAGATACCAACAAATGGTCAATATAAAAATCAGACTGATTATATTCCATGCAGCCAAAGATGGAGAAGGTCTATACAGTCAGCAAAAGCAAGACCTGGAAATGACTGGCTCAGATACTGAGCTCCAAACTATAAAAATGAGGCTTAAATTGAAGAAAGTAGGGAAAACCACTAAGCCATTCATGTATGACCTAAGTCAAATCCCTCAAGATTATACAGTGGAGATGATGAACAGATTCAAGGGATCAGATCTGGCAGACAGAGTGCCTGAAGATCTATGGACAAAGGCTCATAACACTGTACAGAACACAGTGACCAAAACCACCTCAGAAGAAAAGGAGTTGCAAGAAGACTAAGTAGTTGTCTGGCTTTACAAATTGCTTAGAAGAGAAGCAATAGGCAAGGGAGATTGGGAAAGATATACCCAACTGAGTGCAGAGTTTCAGAGAACAGCAAGGAGAGATAACAGACTTCTTAAGTGAACAAAGCAAAGAAATAGAGGAAAACAATAGAATAGAGATCTCTTCAAGAAAATTGGAGATAACAAGGGAACATTTCATGTAAGGGTGGGCACAATAAAGGACAGAAATGTTAAGGACCTAGCAGAAGCAGAAAAGATTAAGAAGTGGCAAGAATAGACAGAACAACTATAGAAACAGTGTCTTAATGACCCAGATAACCACGACCGTGTGGTCACTCATGTAAAGCCAGATAAACTGCAAGGTGAAGTCAAGTGGGCCTTATGAAGTATTACTACGAACAAAGATAGTGGTGGTGATGGAATTCAGCTGAGCTACATAAATTACTAAAAGAAGATTCAGTTATAATGCTACACTAAATATATTAGCGAATTTGGAAAACTCAGCAACAGACACAGGACTGGAAAAGGCCAGTTTTCATTCCAATCTCAAAGAAGGCAATGCCAAAGAACGTTCAACCTACTGTACGAGTGTGCTCATTTTGTATGCTAGTAACTTTATGGTCAAACTCCTTCTAGCTAGGCTTCAGCAGTACTGAACCAAAAACTTCCAGATGTACAAGCTGAGTTTAGAAAAGGTAGAGGAACCAGAGATCCAATTGCCAACATTCACTGGCTCATGGAGAAAGCAAGAGAATTCCAGAAATATCTACTTCTGTTTCATTGACTATGCTAAAGCCTTTGACTGTGTGGATGACAACAAACTGTGGAAAATTCTTAAAGAGATGGGAATACCGGACAACCTTATCTGGCTCCTAAGAAACCTGTATTTGGGTCAAGAAGCAACAGCTAGACCCTTACATGGAATAACTGAGTGACTTAAAAGTGTGAAAGGACATAAACAGCTATATATTGTTATAGTTTATTTGACTTATATGGAGACTATATCATGCGAAATGCTGGGCTGGATGAATCACAACCTGGAATCAAGACTGCTGGAAGAAATGTCCATAACCTCATATACACAGATGATACCAATCTAATAGCAGAAATTGAAGATGAACTAAATAGTCTCTTGATGAGGGTAAAAGAGAAGAGTGAAAAAGTTGGCTTAAAACTCAACATTCAAAAAACTAAGATCAAAGCATCTGGTCCCATCACTTCATGGCAAATGTTTGAAAGTGAAGTGGCTCAGTCATGTCTGACTCTTTGCGACCCCGTGGACTGTAGTCCACCATGCTCCTCTGTCCACAGGATTTTCCAGGCAAGAGTACTGGAGTGGGTTGTCATTTCCTTCTCCAGAAGATTTTCCCAACCCAGTGATCGAACGAACCCAGGTCTCCTGCATTGTAAGCAAGACGCTTTACCATCTTAGCCACCAGGCAAGTCCTTCATGGCAAATAGATGGGGGAAGAAACAAAAACAGTGACAGGCTTTATTTTCTTGGGCTCCAAAATGACTGCAGATGGTGACTGTAGCCATAAAATTAAAAGATGGTTTCTCCTTGGAAGGAAAGCTATGATAAACCTAGACAGCATATTAAAAAGCAAAGACATCATTCTGCCAACAAAGGTCAGTATAGTCAAAGCTATGGTTTTTCCAGTCACGTATAGATGTGAGAGTAGGACCATAAAGAAGGCTGAGTACTGAAGAATTTAAGCTTTTGAACTGTAGTGCTGGAGAAGACTCTTGAGAGTCCCTTGAACTGCAAGGAGATCCAACCAGTCAATCCTAAAGAAAATCAACCCTGATTATTCATCGGAAAGATTGAAGCTGAAGCTCCAATACTTTGGCCTCTTGATGAGAAGAACCAACTCACTGGAAAAAATACTGATGCTGGGAAAGACTGAAGGCAAAAGGAGAAGGGGGCAGAAGAGGATTAGATGGTTAGATAGCATCACCAACTCAAGGGACATGAGTTTGACCAAACTCCAGGAGAAGGTGAAAGACAGACAGGGAAGCCTGGTATGCTGTAGTCCATGGTGTTGCAAAGAGTCAGAGAAGAGTGAGTGACTGAACAACAGTAAAGTATCAAACACTAAATGAAATAAGTAAATTTTTGTTTGTTTTTATCTTTTGGTCACACCACTTGGCATGTGGGATCTTAGTTATGGGACAAGGTATCAAACCCATACCACCTGCATTGGCAGTGTGGAGTATTACCAGTAGGTCTCCAAGGAAGTCCAAAATAGTTTTTTAAGTTGAGAAACTATGCATGGAGTAGGTGTACAAGGAAAATAATCCTACTGTAATACAGAAACTGACTTGAACTTAAAAGATGATGGCAAATTATGGGGGGAGTGATAATGGAGAGGGGGAAAGCAAGAAGTGTTTTGTGATTCAAATAGAATGTAGTAGGAAAACCTAGTAAGGATGGAGATGGCAATTAATACAATAAGCCTCAATTGCTGTAAGGGTTCCAAAAATTTAAAGTGTTAAAGTTAAGTATGCAGGATAACAGAAAGCTAATCTGGTCCCATCACTTCATGGGAAATAGATGGGCAAACAGTGGAAACAGTGGATGACTTTATTTTGGGGGGCTCCAAAATCACTGCAGATGGTGACTGCAGCCATGAAAGTAAAAGACGCTTGCTCCTTGGAAGGAAAGTTATGACCAACCTAGATAGCATATTGAAAAGCAGAGACATTACTTTGCCAACAAAGGTCCATCTAGTCAAGGCTATGGTTTTTCCAGTGGTCAGGTATGGATGTGAGAGTTGGACTGTGAAGAAAGCTGAGCACCAAAAGAATTGATGCTTTTGAACTGTGGTGTTGGAGAAGACTCCGGAGAGTCCCTTGGACTACAAGGAGATCCAACTAGTCCATCCTAAAGGAGATCAGTCCTGGGTGTTCACTGGAGGGACTGATGCTAAAGCTGAAACTCCAATACTTTGGCCACCTGATGCAAAGAGTTGACTCACTGGAAAAGACTCTGATGCTGGGAGGGATTTGGGGCAGGAGGAGAAGGGGATGACAGAGGATGAGATGGCTGGATGGCATCACTGACTCAATGGACATGTTTGAGCCAACTCCAGGAGTTGGTGATGGACAGGGAGGCCTGGCGTGCTGTGATTCACGGGGTCGCAAAGAGTCAGAAACGACTGAGCGACTGAACATCTGGACTTATTTCATCAAAAGAAAGATAACTTTTACATTTTGTTATTTCAAAAACAAAATGTAAAGAAGAAAGCAAAACAGGATTTTTTTTTCTTCTAATGTCTTATTTTGAATTTATTTTGTATTTAATTTTCCAGATACCATTTGATTTCTCAATTTCAGTCAGGAAGAGAGCCCAGGGTTTTTGAAGGGATAGGCCTGGGAAAGACTAGGGATCTCTTCAAGAAAATCAGAGATACCAAAGGAATATTTCATGTAAAGATGGGCTCGATAAAGGACAGAAATGGTATGGACCTAGCAGAAGCAGAAGATATTAAGAAGAGGTGGCAAGAATACACAGAAGAACTGTACAAAAAAGAGCTTCACAACCCAGATAATCATGATGGTGTGATCACTGACCTAGAGCCAGACATCCTGGAATGTGAAGTCAAGTGGGCCTCAGAAAGCATCACTACGAACAAAGCTAGTGGAGGTGATAGAATTCCAGTGGAGCTATTCCAAATCCTGAAAGATGATGCTGTGAAAGTGCTGCACTCAACATGCCAGCAAATTTGGAAAACTCAGCAGTGGCCACAAGATTGGAAAAGGTCAGTTTTCATCCCAATCCCAAAGAAAGGCAATGCCAAAGAGTGCTCAAACTACCGAACAATTGCACTCATCTCACACGCTAGTAAAGTAATGCTCAAAATTCTCCAAGCCAGGCTTCAACAATATGTGAACCGTGAACTTCCTGATGTTCAAGCTGGTTTTAGAAAGGGCAGAGGAACCAGAGATCAAATTGCCAACATCCGCTGGATCATGGAAAAAACAAGAGAGTTCCAGAAAAACATCTATTTCTGCTTTATTGACTATGCCAAAGCCTTTGACTGTGTACATCACAATAAACTGTGGAAAATTCTGAAAGAGATGGGAATACCAGACCACCTAATCTGCCTCTTGAGAAATCTGTATGCAGGTCAGGAAGCAATAGTTAGAACTGGTCATGGAACAACAGACTGGTTCCAAATAGGAAAAGGAGTACGTCAAGGCTGTATATTGTCACCATGTTTAATTAACTTATATGCAGAGTACATCATGAGAAATGCTGGACTGGAAGAAACACAAGCTGGAATCAAGATTGCTGGGAGAAATATCAATAACCTCAGATATGCAGATGACACCACCCTTATGGCAGAAAGTGAAGAAGAACTAAAGGGCCTCTTGATGAAAGTGAAAGTGGAGAGTGAAAAGGTTGGCTTAAAGCTCAACATTCAGAAAACGAAGATCATGGCATCTGGTCCCATCACCTCATGGGAAATAGATGGTGAAATAGTGGAAACAGTGTCAGACTTTATTTTTCTGGGCTCCAAAATCACTGCAGATGGTGACTGCAGCCATGAAATTAAAAGACACTTACTCCTTGGAAGGAAAGTTATGACCAACCTAGACAGCATATTCAAAATCAGAGACATCACTTTGCCAACAAAGGTTCACCTAGTCGAGGCTATGGTCTTTCCGTGGTCATGTATGGATGTGAGAGCTGGACTGTGAAGAAGGCTGAGCGCTGAAGAATTGATGCTTTTGAACTGTGGTGTTGGAGAAGAGTCTTGAGAGTCCCTTGGACTGCAAGGAGATCCAACCAGTCCATTCTGAAGGAGATCAGCCCTGGCATTTCTTTGGAAGGAATGATGCTGAAGCTGAAACTCCAGTATTTTGGCCACCTCATGCGAAGAGTTGACTCATTGGAGAAGACTCTGATGCTGGGAGGGATTGGGGGCAGGAGGAGAAGGGGACGACAGAGGATGAGATGGCTGGATGGCATCACTGACTCGATGGATGTGAGTCTGAGTGACCTCCGGGAGTTGGTGATGGACAGGGAGGCCTGGCGTGCTGCGGTTCATGGGGTCGCAAAGAGTTGGACACGACTGAGCAACTGATCTGATCTGAGGCCTAAGTGCAGCTAAGGCTGAGGTAAGCCAATAATGCCCTGGCCCTTGTTATAGCCATGGCGTGTAGGATAGAGATGCATATTCTGAGCAGGGTGTTTCTATAATAGCAGATGTTTAAACTCTGCAGAGGGATCCATCTATCTCATGTGTGACCCAATCTTGAAAAGCATTTTGCAGCTGCCTGTGCCAGCAGCCAGCACAGGAGTTCCCATCCATGACAAGGTCATGCAGGAGAGCCCTGACAGGCAAGGCAAGTCAGGGCTTGAGGGCCCCCTGGATCTGCCTAAGCGTCTACCCCAAAACCAGAATCTGTGTGTTTTACTATTTTATGGCTTTTACCAACTCTTCTGACATTAATAGGGGGGCTGTCCCCAACCACCTTTTTCTGAAGAAAAATTAACTTAGAGCTCTAGTTAATAAGTCTCCTAGGCATAATAGGAGTTTTTCAATTCAAACCCCTCTGATGAATTTTTATCTTGCCTGACGGGTTTCTTCAGACTCCTGCAGCTACACATGTGATTGTTTACAGCCTCCCAACCACAAGAGGCACGGTAAGCTTAAGATATTTTAACAATGCAGAGCTTGTCAGAGAGTTAAAATTGTTTGAATAGAACTAGTAGAGGATCTCTTTGTTGAGCTAACGCTTGCTGCCAAGTTTCCATATCCCTTACCTACTGTGTCCCTGGGAGTGTATTGTTTAATATAGTTGGTATATAGAAATCTAAGTAGTAGCTTTAATGTTTGTAACCTCGGACCCTTGAGTTAATTCTTTTCTTGTTATAGCCCACCACACTTTTGCCCTATAGGAATATAACTTTATCTAATGTTTTCAGAGGGTGGTGCCTGACTTTAAATAAACACCTTTAGAAAAAATAAGTTTTCTGAAGAAAGGGTCATAAAATGTTAACAGGCCTCCTGGCCAGAAGATGATGTAAATCACCTAAAGCTTTTGCATATGATAAGTTTGCAGAAAGAAAGCCTGGCTTCGATAAGAATCAAGGACTGCTGACCTTGCATGACTCTACACGCCCACCCACCCCCTCCCCCGACCCCATTATCCTCTATGCACAACTTAAGGTATAAAAACTACTTTGGAAAATAAAGTGTGGGCCTTGTTCACCGAAGCTTGGTCTCCCCATGTTGTTCTTTCTATTTCCTTTTCCTTTTCAGGCTGACTCCCTGGAGCACAGGAGCCCTCTGTGTTCACCTTCCTGCCTGGGCTTCTAAGACCCACTTGAGAAGGTGCCTAAGGTTGGGCACCTTCAGCTACTCGAGAAGGCACCTGCGGCCTACGTGAACAGAGCATGTCCCGTCCTGGGGCTTTATTGGTTTTCTACGTAAACCAAGGAATATCAGCCTCTTTTCTCCTATTTTCTTAACTGCAAAATTCTTTCTTTATCTCTTTCTCTATTTCTCTCAGTCGCCGACACCGTCCTCCTGAGGGAATCCCTGAAGCCAACCGGGGCTGGACTCCGACATGGTACATGGTAGGAAACATCCCTTGGACAGCAACCATATCCAGGGAGATCATGTGGAAGAGCCCTCTGGTTCAGTGTAAACCTTGACCAGATTCAGAGGTAGCAGAGTGGAGGGATGATCACTACAAGGAGAAAGGGCCAGGACTCCTCTGTGAATGGCTGAAGATGCCACGTGTACCTCCAAGACCTGTACCTGCAGAAAGGGTGAGGAAGACTTCTTAGTCAGCTCTGGACTTGTCCAGCACTGTGCCACTCACAATGGGGAGATGCCATGCAGGAGTGCTGTGAAGAGGACTTTCTCACTGGATAAAGTGATCACCAGTGTGTTGAAAGTGAGGAAGCTTGTAGCCACCAGGGGGAATGTGTTCAGCACCAGGAAATCCACAAGGTAGGAAAGCTTTATGAGTGCAGCAATGTGGGATATTCTTTAGCCACAGGTCCTACTTTCTATCACACAAGGCAATTCATAGCAGAGCAATGCCTTACAAGGGCAATGATCAAGGGAAAAGTTTTTAGCAGCAACTCCAGCCTCAAAATACACCAGAGAATTCACACAAGTTCAAAGCCTTTTAAGGGTGCTAAATGTGGGAAATCCTTTGGGAGAAAATTCCACTTTTTTCAGCACCATAGAGTTCAAACTAGAGCAAAACCTTACGAGGGCAATGCCTGTGGGAGAGCTTTCAGCTACAAAGACAGACACACTTAGCGTCAGAGTTCACAGTGGAGAAAAGGTTTCTATGCGAGGCAGTTGTGAGAGAACCTTTATCCATAAAGATAGCCTTGTTGAGTGCCAGAAAATGCCACACTAGAGAGAAGTCGTATGAGTGTGATGAACGTGGGGAATTCTTTAGCCACAGTTCCTATGTTAAAATACACAAGCGAACTCATAGTAGAACAAAGCCTTATGTGTGCAGTGAGTATGGGAAAGTGTACATCAGTAGCCCCCACCTTAGTCAACACAAGGAAGTTCACACCACAGGAAAGCCTGTGCATGAAGTGCAAGCAGGAAATTCACTGATAATGCCAGCCTCTTTGACATGAGAGACTTCATACTGGAACAAGGTCTTGTGTGTTCAGAAAATACGGGAGACCCGACAGAAGACTCTCCCACCTTCCTTGGCCCATCAGAGTTCACATGAAGAAAGGCCTTATAGGGTAGAAGTTTTGGTGCTCCTCTGCCTGCATATATCAAGTTCATTTAGCACCAGAACCTTCACACTAAAGAGAGACCTTAAGAAAATGGAATGTGCTTTCTCCTTGCTTAAGGTAGTATGACTCAGAAAATCATGAGAAAAACTCTGAAAATAGCCTTTGCAATGGAACCAACAAACAGAAATTGAACTTCATACATCCAGTATACACACGGGGGAGATAACTTCAAGTACCAGATATGTGGGAAGCTTTCAGGAGATACTTTATATTTTCAAACCTTTGCAGGACTTTCTCTTGGCTGACGTGTATTATTGCCAGTGTCTGTTGCAGAAACTGTTGCCCTGCTACCAGCAGTGGGACCACATACCATGTGTTTCTTACCGCAGTGTACTCAGGGGAGGCAGAGTGACACTCTATCTCCTATTTCCTAGAGGGAATCATGAGTGATATTAACCCACTGGAGATCCTCATTTCCTAACCCTGGTAGTTTCAGTGTGGACATGACATAGCTCCTGCTGGAAAAATCTCAGCTAGCATCTGCTGCAATTTTCCAAAGGTTTCCATTTGCCATGGACAACATTGCCTCTACATGAGCTAGCCAAAACGGATTTCTCCAGGTTCCAAATCAACCAACCTGGGAATTGCCTGCATCACACTAATCTGACCTTATTGTAAAAGCTTTTACTCTGTACTGCTCACCCAATGGGGTTGGTTGAGAGAAAAAAATAGGCTATCAGGGAACAGCACTGAGAGCTAATTTCTTCCCTTCACACCTACAAAGGGTCTGATTGCTTTCCACAGTTAGGTATAAAATCAGGACTGTGGGCTGAGCTAAATAGCTAAGCAATTTGCTCAGTGGTAAAGAATTTACCAGCCAATGCAGGAGACACAGGTTCTATCCCTGGGTCAGGAAGATCCCCTGGAGCAGGAAATGGCAACCCACTTCAGTATTCTTGCCTGGAGAATCCCATGGACAGAGGAGTCTGATGGGCTAGAATTCATGTGATTGCAAAAGAATCGGGCACAACTTAGCACAATTAGACAATTAATTAAATTACTTAATTTTAAATAATATTAGATCTGTGTACATGTTATCACTGAACATAAAATGAGAAAATTATTCCTCAATATTTGCATATAAAAGATGACCAATATACTTGAGAATGGATGGACAAATTAATAAGGCTTATTAGAATGTTTTTGTGGTAAGCTCTGAAATGTAATTTTAGAAATTGGAACCATAGTTTTTAAAAATACATGGAACAGCTTTATATCCTTGGAAAAAGACAAGTTAAAGTGTTCCTATGTATAAATATATGTATTCCTATGTATAAAGCTGAAACTCCAGTATTTTGGCCACCTCATGCGAAGAGTTGACTCATTGGAGAAGACTCTGATGCTGGGAGGGACTGGGGGCAGGAGGAGAATGGGACGACAGAGGATGAGATGGCTGGATGGCATCACTGCCTAGATGGATGTGAGTCTGAGTGACCTCCGGGAGTTGGTGATGGACAGGGAGGCCTGGCGTGCTGTGGTTCATGGGGTCGCAAAGAGTCGGACATGACTGAGCGACTGATCTGATCTGATCTGATGTATAAATAAATATATACATGCTTTCTTTCCCATGCCTTATTGGCCTTGAATTTAAATTTATTATTATTTATGAATGAAAATAAATGTACATTTTTATTTTAAAAATGTTTATCACGAACCCATATTCCTTTTTGCCATTTTAATGGATTATTTCATTGCCTTTTTATGTAAAATGCAGGAGTAATATAAATATGAACACATCAGAATTTATTATACAATTGAAAGTTCTAGTCTAGAAGGCAATTGTGACTTGATGTCCACTCCACTCCTATATAAGCTCTACCTTCCATACACACAGTAAATGTAACTCCTATGAAGACAGGAATTTCTCTTCTTTGATCTAGTATCCATAGCACTCAGAATAATTTTTAAAACACAATGGTAGATAAGCTGATATAGTAATAAACTTAAAAATATGAAAAGAATGAAAAATAAGCATAGACCATAATATGTCATCAGATGTCCAACCATCTGATAGCATACAAACCTTGTTTTCTGATGGGAAGTCAGTGTTATACATCAGTTCAATTGCTCAGTCATGTCTGAATCTTTGTGACCCCATTCCATGGACTGCAGCACGCCAGGTTTCCATGTACATCACCAACTCCTGGGGCTTGCTCAAACTCATGACCAGCAAGTCGGTAATGCCATCCAACCATCTCATTTTCGGTCATCCCTTTCTCCTACTGCCTTCATTATTTCCCAGCATCAGGGTCTTTTCAAAAGAGTTAGTTCTTCACATCAGGTGGTCAAAGTACTGGAGCTTCAGTTTCAGCAACAGTCATTCCAATGAATATTCAAAACAGATTTCATTTAGGATTGACTGGTTGGATCTCCCTGCAGTCCAAGAGACTCTCAAGAGTCTTTTCCAATACCACAGTTCAAAAGCACCATTTCTTTGGCACTCACCTTTCTTTATGGTCCAACTCTCACATCCATACATGACTACTGGAAAAACCATAGATTTGACTAGACGGATCTTTGTTGGCAAAGTAATGTCTCTGCTTTTTAATATGCTGTCTAGGTTGGTCATAACTTTTCTTCAACATAGTAATCATCTTTTAATTTCATGTCGCAGTCACCATATGCAGCATTTTTGAAATCCAAGAAATGAAGTCCATCACTGTTTCCATTGTTTCTCCATCTATTTACCATGAAGTGATGGGACTGGAGGTATTCTTTGTTTTTTGAATGTTGAGTTTCACTCTCCTCTTTCACTTTCATCAAGAGTCTCTTTAGTTCCTCTGTGCTTTCTGCCATAAGGGTGGTGTCATCTGCATATCCGAGATGATTGATATTTCTCCCACCAATCTTGATTCCAGCTTGTGCTTCATCCAGCCCAGCATTTCGCATGATGTACTCTGCATAAAAGTTAAATAAGGTGACAATATACAGCCTTTATGTATTCCTTTCTCAATTTTGAACCAGTCTGTTGTTCCATGTCTAGTTCTAATTGTTGCTTCTTGACCTTTATACAGATTTCTCAGGAGGCAGGTCAGGTGGTCTGGTTTTCCCATCTCTTTAAGAATTTTCCACAGTTTGCTGTGATCAACACAGTCCAAGGCTTTGGTGTAGTCAATAAAGCAGAAGCAGATGCTTTTCTGGAGCTCTCATGCTTTTTCCATGACTCAGCAGATGTTGGCAATTTGATCTCTGGTCCCTCTGCCTTTTCTAAATCCAGCTTGAACATCTGGAAGTTTTCGGTTCACAGGCTATTGAAGCCTAGCTTGGAGAATTTTCAGCATTACATTGCTAGCATATGAGAAGAGTGCAATCGTGCAGTAGTTTGAGCATTCTTTGGCATTGTCTTTCTTTGGGATTATAATGAAAAGTGACCTTTTCCAGTCCATGGCCACTGTGGAGTTTTCCAAATTTTCTGGTATATTGAGCACAGTACTTTAATAGCATCATTGTTTAGGATTTGAAATAGCTGGAATTCCATCACCTCCACTAGCTTTGTCTGTAGTGATGCTTCCTAAGGCCCACTTGACTTTGCACTCCAGGATGTCTGACTCTAGGTGAGTGATCACACCATGGTTGTTATCTGGGCCATTCTTGCCACCTCTTCTTAATATCTTCTGCTTCTGTTATGTCCATACTATTTCTGTAATTTATTGTGCCTGCCTTTGCACAAAATGCTCCCTTGGTATCTCTAATTTTTTGATGAGATCTCTAGTGTTTCCCATTGTATTGTTTTCCTCTATTTCTTTGTGCTGACCGCTTAGGAAGGCTTTCTTATCTCTCCCTACTATTCTTTGGAACTGTGCATTCAGATGGGTGTATCTTTCCTTTTGTCCTTTGCCTTTAGCTTCTCTTCTTTTCTCAGCTATTTGTAAAGCCTCCTCAGACAACCATTCTGCCTTTTGCATTTCTTTTTCTTGGGGATGGTTTTAATCACCACCTCCTTTACAATGTCAGGAACCTGTGTACATAGTTCTTCAGGCACTCTATCAGATCTATTCCCTTAATTTATTTGTTACTTCCACTATAATCATAAGGGATTTGATTTAGGTCATACCTGAATGGTCTACTGGTTTTCCCCACTTTCTTCAATTTAGGTCTGAATTCAGCAATAAGGAGTTCATGATCTGAGCCACAGTCAGCTCTTGATCCTTATTTTTGCTGACTGTATAGAGCCCCTCTATCTTGGCTGCAAAGAATATAATCAATCTGATTTCAGTATTGACCATCTCTCGATGTCCATGTGTAGAGTCATCTCTTGTGTTGTTGGAAAAGGGTGTCTGCTATGACCAGTGCGTTCTCTTGGCAAAATTCTGTTAGCCTTTGCCATGTTTCACTTTCTACCCCAAGGCCAACCTTGCCTGTTACTCTAGGTATCTCTTGATTTACTACTTTTGCATTCCAGTCCCCTATGATGAAAAGACATCTTTTTTTTGGTGTTAATTTTAGAAGGTCTTATAGGTCATCACTGAACCATTCAGCTTTTTCAGCATTAGTGGTTGGGGCTGAATGGTGTGCCTTGGAAACAAACAGAGATCATCCTGTCATTTCTGAGACTGCACTCAAGTACTGCAATTTGGACTCTTTTTTTGACTATGAGGGCTACTCCATTTCCTCTAAGGGATTCTTGCCCATGGTAGTAGATAGTCATCTGAATTAAATTTACCCATTGCCATCCATTTTAGTTAACTGATTCCTAAAATGTCAATGCTCACTCTTGCCATCTCCTGTTTGACCACTTCCAATTTACCTTGATTCATGAACCTAATATTCCAAGTTCCTATGCAATACTGTTCTTTACAGCATCAGACTTTACTTTGATCACCAGCCATATCCATGGTTACTGTTTTTGCCCTGGCTCCATCTCTTCATTCTTTCTGGCGCTACTTCTCTACTCTTCTCCAGTAGCATACTGGGCACCTATTGACTTGGGGAGTTTATCTTTCACTATTATATCTTTCTGCCTTTTCATACTGTTCATGGGATTCTCCAGGCAAGAGTACTGAAGTGGTTTGCCATTTCCTTCTCCAGTGTACCACGTTTTGTCATAACTCTCCACCATGACCTGTCCATCTTGGGTGGCCCTACACGGCATGGCTCACAGTTTCACTGAATTAGATAAGGCTGTGATTCATGTGATCAGATTGGTTAGTTTTCTGTTACTGTGGTTTTCTCTCTTTCTGCCTTCTGATGGATAAGGATAAGAGGCTTGGAAGCTTCCTGATGGAAGGAACTGGCCTTGGGGGAATCTGGGTTTTGTTCTGGTGAGCTGGACATGCTCAGCAAATCTTTAACCCAGTTTTTTGTTAATGGGCGAGGCTGTTTTCCCTCCCTATTGTTTGGTCTGAGGATAAACTATGGTAGGGGTAATGGCAGTAATTGTGACTTCCTTCCAAAGGACTTATGCCAGCCACCTTTGTATTCAGTGCCCCTGACCCCTCAGCAGGCCACTGTCAACCCACAGCTCCACTGGAGACTCCTGGACACTCACAGGAAGTCTAGGTCAGTCTCTTGTGGGGTCACTGCTCCTTTCTCCTGTGTCCTCGTGCACAGAAGGGTTTTTTTGTGCCCTCCAAGAGCCTGTTTCCCCAGTCTTATGGAAGTTCTGTAATCAAATCCCACTGGCCTGCAAAGTCAAATTCCCTGGGGGTTCTCAGTCCCTTTGCTGGATCCTAGATTGGGTCCTAGAACTTCTGTAAAAGTGCAAGAACTTCTTTGGTATAATAGTTCTCCAGTTTTTGGGTTGTCTGCTCAGTGGCTCAATGGTGGGCCTAATGGCGATCTCCTCCAAGAGGACTTAGGCCACACACCATGCTTCCCAGGTCTGCTGCAGCCAGCGCCCTCATCCCGTCCCCACAGCAGGCCACTGCTGACCCATGCCTCTGCAGGAGACACTTACTCAGAGGTAGGTCTGGCTCAGTCTCTATGGGGTCTCTGGGTCCTGGTGTGCAGAAGGTTTTGTTTGAGCCCTCTGAGCATCTCTGGCGGATATGAGGTTTGATTCTAAACATGATTTCGCACCCCTTACCGTCTTGTCTGGGCTTCTCCTTTGCCCTTGGATGTGGGGTATCTTTTTTTGGTGGGATTCAACATTCTCCTCTTGATGGTTGTTTAGCAGTGAGTTGCAATTTTGAAGTTCTTGGAGGAGAACATGAGTGCTTGTCCTTCTACTCTGCCATCTCTGACAATACCAGTGTTGTCCACGGTCAGCCTAAATGGTGAGTCAGAAAAGGAAGTCAGAGAATCCTTAGTAGAGATGAACTTGTGATCATTTTATTTATTTAAAAGTACAGAAAAAAAGTAAATGGCCACATAAACTTGGGTTACTAAATAGTGGTACAGGAAGGAGGGAAGATACTGGAAAATCAAGACAATAAAATATATGAGAAGTTTATCAGTCCCGAGTTTAATGCAATTCCAGTTTAGTGCTGTACTTTCACGTTTAGGCCTTCCTGGTTTGTTATTAGAGTTTATATGATGAGATAGAGTCATTATTCTTTTCTGTACTTATGAAAATGCTGTAACATTCTATTTGGCATGTCCAAAAGTTTGCCAATAGATCTAGTTTGTCGTCCTCTCCAACAGAAATTTTTTGCAAGATGAAACTTACTCTACATTTTCTATTATGTTACTACTAATGACATGAGGCTACCGAACACTTCAAATGTAGTCAAGGAAACCAAATTCTTGATTTTATTTTCATTAATTTAGATGTAAATAACCACAGCTAAAGGCTGCCAAATTGTACAGAGGAATTTTAGATGATTAAAATAAGGCAAATCTATTTTATTTTTACAATACAATACAATATTATCATAAGGCAAAGTCTAAAACATTTCTTCCAACCAGCATATCACTGTGAGTTTAAGTTCTGGGATGACTGTAAACCCCAAAATGAAAAGAATATAACAAGAAAACGGGAATTTAGAACCAGTTGGGAACACAGAGCAAAGTGACAGAGGTAGATGGTGAGTATAATGTCTGAATGATACAGAGAATCATTATTTTCATAATAAAATACAAAGTTTATACATAATTGTGGCTATAAAGTATATCAAAATAATGATTCTCTCAGAAAAAATAAATTTTTGAACAAATTTACATACTAATTTTAGTCTTTGCTTTCCAAAAAAAAACTTTTTTTTTTTAATTGGGAAACTAATTATATTTCTGGTCTAATGATATTTTGCTTCTAAATATAATTTTAAGCTTGATTATTAATTGGTATGATTTTTTGATTCTCTTAGATTTTTAAAATTCAATTTGATTGCATTACTCTGATTTTGATGAACACATCTTAAGTTCAAGGGCCCCTCCTAGTTTAAAAGATAATGAGAAATATTATAAAAGCTGTATCAATAATGTTTTAAATGTGAAACATATGTTTCTATTGTAGTCTAGATAATTGGCTTTAGACTAAGAACAAGTTATTTTTCATACATGTGTGTCTCATTTTTTCCCTTAAAGCATTTTAGCACAGACTTTGATATAGTATCACGTAATTGTACTATCTCTTCTCCTTCATTATTTACATGCATAATCATTGTTATAAATTAGTTATTATAGAAAATTCTGTAACAGAATATTTGGACCACATGCTAAATAAAATACTCCAAATAAGTGAACATATATTTACAATGCATATTTACTTTGAAAACCTAAGATTGTGAAATGGATGCTTAAAATCTAATTGATGCCACCTTATATTTACCAGCAAAGTCTTTCTTATGACTAAAGTGACAGACAAAAATCTTTGACCTCAATGAAGATACTACCCCTTATGGTGACACTGCACATTTCCTACATTATTTTAAAATATTTTAACATTCAACTGTTGAGGCTGACAATTATCAATCTGATTGTAAATGAGAAGTATTTTTTAAAGCATCATTTATTTGTTCGCATAATATAGACAGCAATGAATCAATGCCAAAAAAATCTTCTGAAGTCAAGATATTTCTAACTCTCCCAAATGGGAAAAAAGAACATCCGCTTATAAATTCTGAAATCTTAGTACTGGGATAGATTGGAATAAAGAATACCTGAGCATTCCTTAAAGGCATAATATATGGACTGTTTGCCATTTCATATACTGTACTTCTTACCACTTGAATCACAGGGATTAGTTTCAGGATGAGCAGACTCAGGAGGGAATAATTCCATCCTGCCTCAATTCGACCTATTACTTAAGTCAAGAATTGTTCTTTATGGCTGACATATTCCAGTGCCTCTCGTCCCCAAACCAGAAGGCTATACCTAAGAAAGATATTATGATGTTTGTGGCAGCGGGGTTGGGCGGGGGAGGGGCGGGGGGAGAAATTAGGGAACCACATTTTGAAACTGTGTTTAGATCACTATCTTTGGTATTTCTAAGAAAAAAATCATGTTGCTGTGGTTTCAAAAGCTCTTTGAAACAAACACATTTCAGAAGTCATGATGGGAACACATTGTTACACAACACTGTTTTCTTCTTTTTTCTTTCCCCAGCTAAGTTTTACTTTCTTCACTGGTAGAAATATTTAACAGCAATATGTAACAGCTGTATGATTTATGCAATAATTGATGCAAAACTATATTGAATCCCCTGGCCATTCACCATATCTTTTGACAATATCAGTAAATGCAGCATGACTTGGTTTCTCAAACATGCAAGTAAGGCCACTTTCAGTGTGCTGGAACACCAAGTGAGACCACAGACTGATGTTTCTGTGTTGCCTGTTCAGGTTGGAAAGCAGGGACATGGTACTGTTTCTCTTTAATCACTAGAACAATCCAGTTTTACTGATCTGTTAACTATGGACAAGTACCAAACATTTTGCCTGATTCTCATCTGAAATTAGAAGTTCCTTTCAGGTTAGAGGACAGGTTGGGACTTCTTGGGGCAGGAAGCAGGTATAGTTCAGTGATTGCTCGTTGTGGCACATCACAAATGATGGCCAACGCTTCCTTGATTCCAACTTGTAAAATCTTCTCCTCTTAGTATTAACAATCAGATTCTTTTCACCCACAACTATAAACTCTCAAATATTCTTGAAAGCTCTTTATGCTAAATTTACTCTCCTCAACAAAAAAAGAAAAAATCTGAAAAAAATTAAACATTTGTCAGACTTTAAGAATCATTTATCTCTTAAAAAGTCAAATGTAAAAGAATGTTTTATCATGTTTCATCATTGGCTCTGGGAAGTCCTCACAGGTACCTTCCCATCAAAAAGCATACAAATTTACGGTGAAACCCACAGTCTGTAAGGCCTTCAGGGGCAGTCTCTCTACAGCTAGGTAAACTTTGAGGTCCTTGTGAACCGAGAGGAACTGCCACTACCATTGTCATCAGCACCATCACTGCTACCACTGTGCCAGCAAATCAAAAAGTTCTACACAAATCAAGTCAAATGAGGCTTCAAGATTCGAGACAAACTATTAGAGACAATATACTACCACTTATTGGTATGTTCCCTTCACTCTTTTGTGGAGAACTCAGTGCTGGCTATATTTTTTTCCTAAAAGACAATTTTTAAAAGCTTTAAAGTACAATGTTTTACAATGATTACTCTATTAAAAAATTTTTAATCACTCTTCCTTTGAAAGCAGTGAATACTCTACAACAGAGGTTAGAAAGGATGTTTTGTAGTTCTAAAAATTTAAATAAATTCCTTGGAGAGGTTCAGAATTGATAATGGGAGAAGAAAGATAAAAGATAACAATAAATATTAAAAAATAGAAGTGGAATAAATTAATAGTTTTTATCACCATATGCTTCAGATTCCTTACTTTTAAGACCTGAGTACTCATTTTGCAAGTGTCAGTGTTCAAAATAAAATATGAAACCAAACACTCCTTAATATGAAGAGGATTACATAATTATTTCAATGCAACAGAGAAACAATACTTAGAAGTACAGTCTACTCTTAAATCACAAACAATACTAACTATTATGTATTCTGCTTTAAGAATACTCAATATATTAAACATCTGGATTCAGAAGAAAATGTCAAAGAAAATTAGAGGTAAGAGGAACTTCAAAGATTACTGACTACAAGCTGCTACTACTATGACAAAGAAATGGAAATCAATGAAACCTGAACACTTTGTTTGTTTCAGCATTCTTGATTCAACCAAGTTGTAGAAGCTATTACTCATCAGAAAGGAATTTAGATGAGGCATGAATCAAGTTTACTTTTTTCAAAAGGCATATTGTATTTGAGATATTTGGTAATTATCCTAATTTTTTTCTGGAGATTAAATGAAAGTTTTGGTTAAATAATGGGCAACAAAGTAATTAATTTTCTCATTTAATTGACCAAATGATTTATTAGAGGTTACCTTTAAATATTAGTTTGTCAAGTAAGAATATACTTAAAAGTTACAAGATTATTTGTCCATAACCTCGTAGGAATGCATGTGTAATATGAAATGAGGTATGTCTCTGGAACCTCATAAGGCAGTGATCAACATCCTAACAATAGCTTCAGTAAATACAATAAAGAACTTAGAATATTTCTGATATCATTCCAAAACCCATGTCTATTGTAATCCAAATCCAATTCAGAGAAGCAAGTTGCTGAATTAGCAAAGCAAAATGCTAAATTTGGAGAACCAAATGGCATTTGGCTTTTGTTTGACTGAATATTATTTGTACCATAAATTCTTAACCTGTAAACCATGGACAGGATTAACAGGAATGTGCACTCACTGTGTAGGTGTATTATACTATTTATTTTAGAAGCTGTCTGAGACTTAAAAGGAATCTTTTTTAGAATTCTGACAGCAACATAAATACAATGAGTCACAAATGTGACTAACATAGTTAATTTTAATTTTATAGTATCCACATTAAAAATTAGGTGAAAGCAATTTTAATATAGTCTACTTAGCACAATATATACAAAATATTATTAGTTCAAACTGTAATCAACATAAAAATGATTGGTAAGCAGTTTTACATTTTTTGATCTTAAATTTTTGAAACCTAGTATGTAATACCTGCAGTGTATTTCAATTTTGACTTTCCACACTGCAAGTGCTTAGTAGCCACATGTGGCTAGTGGTTCCCATAAGGGCAATGAAGATCTAGAGATAAGACCTACAACAGGCATCAGGAAATACATCATGAATACTATTTCTTTCTGTTGATCAAGAGATAAATATTTAGTGCCACTAAATTTAAAATGATCCTCTTTGATAATTACTACTATTTCTATGCTTCAAACTAAGGGCCTACAGGAAATATTTAATGGTCAACAGATCTGGAAATTATCATCCTCTGAAAAGTGCCATTCTGAGAGGGAAGGATGCAGAAATAGACTACCGGATCTCCCACAAACGGAGAAAAGGAAATAGGCAGAGATTACAAAAATCTGCACTGTTGAAATGGTTCTTAAATTCACAGAAAAATCATCACATGACAAAATTTCTAAGTGGAGTTGAGTATCTTTTGTATATCTGTAAAAGGCAACATTCAGTAAACTGGTGCAGCCTCTATGGAAAACATTATGGAGGTTCCTTATAAAACTAAAAATGCAGTTGCCACATAATCCAGCAGCCCCACTCCTAGACATATACCCAGAGAAAATTATAATTTGGAAGTGTACATGCACTCCAGGGTTTACAGCAGCATTATTTACAACAGCTAAGACATGGAAGCAAACTAAAATGTCCATTAACAGATGAATGGATAAAAAGATGTAGTACATACATATACAACAGAATACTATTCAGCCATTAAAAAAGAACAAAATAATGCCATTTGCAGCAACACGAATGAACCCAGAGATTATCATACTAAGTGAAGTCAGAAAGAGAAAGACAAATACCATATGTTATCACTTATATATGGAATCTAAAATATGATACAAATGAACTTATCTATGAAATAGAAACAGACTCACACATATAAAGAGAAGAGACTGTGGCTGCCAAGGGGAAGGGAGAATGGGAGACAGAATGGATTGGAATTTTGTGATTAGCAGATGTAAACTATTATATAGAGAATGAATAAACAACATGATCATTCTGTATAGCACACAGAACTCTATTTAATATCCTGCAAAAGCCATAATAGAAAACAATATGAGAAGGAATAAATATACATATAACCAAATCATTTTGCTGTATACCAGAAATTAACACACTATTGTAAACCAACTATACTTCAATAAAATACATTATTAAAAAATAACCTTCAAGAGCTTGTGGAATCTTAGCAATTAAGAAATGCTCTTGAAATAGCATATACTACAATTAAATTTGGCTTAAATGCAACTATATTGATAAATATACAAAAACTATGTACATGATAAAAGTGATAAGTAATCTAATTTTTTTCTGAGTTTCTCATACTGTTACAATCAACCCTATCAAAAGTTAACCCTTTTTAACTTATCTGATCTCTTTATTTCATGGATTCATGGTTATGGAAGAGCTATAGAATCTTGAGGATGGTATCTTTCATCTTTCTCTATCAGTTCAGTTCAGTTGCTCAGTCATGTCTAACTCTGCGACCCCATGAACCGAAGCACGCCAGGCCTCCCTGTCCATCATCAACTCCTGGAGTTTACCCAAATTCATGTCCATTGAAGGGACTTCCCTGGTGGCTCAGACGGTAAAGCGTCTGTCTACAATGCGGGAGACCTGGGTTCAAGTCCTGGGTTGGGAAGATCCCCTGGAGAAGAAAATGGCAATCCACTCCAGTACTACTGCCTGGAAAATCCCATGGACAGAGGAGCCTGGTAGGCTACAGTCTATGGGGTCGCAAAGAGCCAGACACGACTGAGTGACTTAACTTTCACGTCCATTGAGTCCGATGATGCCATCCAGCCATCTCATCCTCTACAAACCCCTTCTCTTCCTGCCCTCAACCTTTCCTAGCATCAGGGTCTTTTCAAATGAGTCATCAGGTGGCAAAAATAGTGGAGTTTCAGCTTCAACATCAGTCCTTCCAATGAACACCCAGGACTGATCTCCTTTAGGATGGACTGGTTGGATCTCCTTACAGTCCAAGGGACTCTCAAGAGTCTTTTCCAACACCACAGTTCAAAAGCATCAATTCTTTGGTGCTCAGCTTTCTTTATACCCCAACTCTCATATCCATACATGACTACTGGAAAAATCATAGCCTTGACTAGATGGACCTTTGTTGACAAAGTAATGTCTCTGCTTTTTAATATGGCAATCTTTCTTTACAGGCCTCATATAACTAAATGGGTGATAATAATCTGCTTTTTGTACTGCCATGTACAAGGGTGTACAGTGTGACAGTAAAGAACGAGTGCTTGTTTCCTTCACCTCAGTTTCAATTCAGTTCAGTTCAGTCGCTCATTTGTATCCAACTCTTTGCAACCCCATGAATGACAGCACGCCAGGCCTCCCTGTCCATCACCAACTCCCAGAGTTCACTCAGACTCACGTCCATCAAGTCAATGATGCCATCCAGCCATCTCATACTCTGTCGTCCCCTTCTCCTCTTGCCCCCAATCCCTCCTAGCATCAGAGTCTTTTCAAATGAGTCAACTCTTCGCATGAGGTGGCCAAAGTACTGGAGTTTCAGCTTTAGCATCAGTCCTTCCAAAGAACACCCAGGGCTGATCTCCTTTAGAATGGATTGGTTGGATCTCCTTGCAGTCCAAGGGACTCTCAAGAGTCTTCTCCAACACCACAGTTCAAAAGCATCAATTCTTAGGTGCTCAGCTTTCTTCACAGTCCAACTCTCACATCCATACATGACCACTGGAAAAACCATAGCCTTGACTAGACGGACCTTTGTTGGCAAAGTAATGTCTCTGCTTTTCAATATGCTATCTAGGTTGGTCATAACTTTTCTTCCAAGGAGTAAGCATCTTTTAATTTCATGGCTGCAGTTAAGGTCATGGCTGCAGTTAAGGAAGAGATAAAAAGATGTACTAATATTTCCTAAACATTGAAAGTCTGAGAGATTTCTTCCCTTGTCTTATAAGAAATCAACAGTAAACTGGTTTTATATCTTGAAAGTTGTGACAGGAAAGTCACATGTGGGTAGAAGTATTGCTAGTTAAGACAACAGTGCAACATGTTTGGTTAGCAAAAGGAGAAATCATTTTTTCATCTGATTCCAGTGATTTTTTTTTTTTTTAATTTAAGCTCTCATTGGTGATTGCACGTCCATGATCCATCTGGTGGGTAGTGAAATTTTCAAGGGTGCAGCTGAGTTGGTCCTAAGGGAGCCACCAGATAGTGTAGATACTGCAGAAAAGCCTCTGGAAGATAAGGGAAAGCAAGCGAAGGATAGCATGGCTTCTCCCTTCTTTCTACTCTCTGTTCTACCCCCAGTGTTTTTGGCTACTCCTATATCCCTTGATACATGTATTAATATAAATGTAGTAGGAGCTGCAAAGTTATTCAGGAAATCTGACCAATGTTAAAAAGCCAAACCAAATAATTCAGACACAAGAATTTTTCTTTTTCCTCTTGAGAAAGTTTTTATTCCTAAAATATTTTGGTCATTTCCTTTACTCTGTTTAAGATACTGACACGTTTCTCAGGTTTGCCAAGAGTGAGAATGAATCAGCTTTTATTACATGGATCGTATGCATGAGAGGCTTTGAGATATCCTAAAGTATTAATGTCATAGTGTCAGCTCAATTCATCACACATTGATTTTTAAGCTAAAATATATTATTTATACTGTGATTGCTGCTTGCTATTTTCCTAAAGTGATCAAAATGATCACTCTGTATTTTCTCATTCTAGTTTGCAGTCTCTGGAGGAGTGTAACTATGTATTATTGCCCTTATTTTTTATATTAAAAAAACTAAAATGAAGAAAATTTAAACTTGATCACAGTGATTTAGTAATTTACTGATATAAGCCATATGGTATGTTTTTTCCTGTTTCAGAAAGTATGCTTTTTAAATAAGTTATTTTTCCTACATAATTTTAAAAAAGTATTATTTATTCCTACTCTTAGTTTCATATATATGCATAATTATATGCATTGCTTACATATTGCTCACAATTTCTTACATATAGAATTGCACTCCATTAATAAAATTTCCAAGTGAATGAAGCATGAATCAGCAATGTAACTGATCTTCTGTTTCATTATTGGCCTAAAGCACAAACCTCTGACTAAAGAAAAAAAATATATTCCCTTCGATATAAAACACTGCTGCTCCTAAGACTTTGTCCTTCCACTATGGAGATGTTAAGTAACAAAGAAAATAATCAAACAAAAAATAATCAAGTAATACTTATTTAAACTCATCAAACTTGAAACGGCGTATGTTTAGAATGATTTACTAACCACTTCAAAAAAGCAGAATGCTAGACAATATAAAATTTCTTTACACGTTTTTCAATAGATATTCATTGAATATCAGTATGAAGCAGTCACTGATGTGAAAAGTTTCATATAAATATAGGTAAGTAATGGTTTCTGCCTTTAAAGAAGTGAAAATCTGGTAACAAACTGTCGCAAAAATATCCATAAGCAATGACAAAATATTGCACACACACCCACAGAAAAAATCATCATGAGAGAGAGAAGTCTTATTTAAGAGAAACATGTGAAGGGATGCAGTTGGAAAGGGTTTTTACAAAAGAGGATGCACTTGAGTTGAGTTTTAAAAGTTGAAAGGTGACCACCATGAGAACTTTTAGAGAAGGCAATGGCACCCCACTCCAGTACTCTTGCATGGAAAATCCCATGGACGGAGGAGCCTGGTGGGCTACAGTCCATGGGGTCATGAAGAGTCAGACAGGACTGACTGACTTCACTTTCACTTTTCACTTTCATGCACTGGAGAAGGAAATGGCAACCCCTTCCAGCGTTCTTGCCTGGAGAATCACAGGGATGGGGGAGCCTGGTGGGCTGCCATTTATGGGGTCGCACAGAGTCGGACACGACTAAAGTGACTTAGCAATGAGAACTTCATAAGAGAATTTTATAGTCCAGGCAGGAATAAAGCACAAAGCACAGAAGTAGAAAAAGAAGGAAGTGCTCAGGACAGCTGAAGCATATGGAGGAGGCAGTGATGAATAATGAGGGGAGAGGGCTCTCATCAGGGGGGAATCTCATAGGTTACTTCCTGAATAAAGATATTGGTTATCATACTATGGAGTAGCTCTCCTGTGCTAGCCTGGGAAAGCTGTCTGCTCTCTAGGATACTGAGTTTTCATAAGACATGGGAAATAATATGTTCTCAGATCATAGATCCTGCTGCTGCCACTAAGTCGCTTCAGTCGTGTCCGACTCTGTGTGACCCCATAGACAGCAGCCCACCAGGCTCCCCCCATCCCTGGGATTCTCCAGGCAAGAACACTGGACTGGGTTGCCTGGACCCCTCCAAAATTTTAATTCACACATTTAGGGCTTAAGAAATGAGACAGTGGCTGACAGCTTTCTTCTTCAGTCCAGACCCTTCTAGGACCCCCCTGGGTTAATCTGGGTCTACTCAGAGTATCTGCAGATACCATTCTCTGGGATTTTAAAATTCTTCCTAAACTTAGATTGAACATTCCACAAGAGTTGATGTATCTTGCTCAGTCCTGACCAAATCTGTCACAATCCTAAATATTTCAGATTGTTCAGAAAGCTGGATAATGTGTGTAAAACTGGAACGCAACTGCTGGATGAATAAGGTCCTCCCTTATTATGGTTAGGGATTCACATGATTTCAGTTTAATTTCATGTAACTGTATTTGAGCCACTATGGTGTATTAACACATGGGCAAAGGGCTAGGTGGAATACCAGGGTGAAAACGGACAGTTCACTACCGTCAAAGGCCATGATCCCAAATTAGGTTAGATGGTACACTCGTATGCCTAACCCCCAATGGCCAGTGATATTATAGCTGGAAACTAGAAGAACAAGGGATTCTTTTCTACTCTTTCCTTTCTATGTTGTAGTTACAGAAATAATCATATTTAAGAGGCAGAAGTTTCTGAAAGTTATAGTAAAGCAGAGCAATGGTACAGACAGACAATCTCCACCATTAGCTGTGGTCTCTTCCAACAGTAAGCCTCTAGACACTATCAAAGCTTTCTGCCAGGAATGTGGGCTTATAAAAATGAGGGAAAAAAAGAACTCCACAAATGACATAACAAGATATACCAATTATTACTACATAATAAACCACACAACACTTAGTGGTTCAGAGCAATAACGTTTTTTGGCTCACAGTTCTGTGTAAGGTGGCAAGTTAGCTAATCTCCATTTGGCTCACTTATGCTGCTGCAGTTGGTGGGTGGGTCAGCCACTCATCAAATTTGGATGGCCTTATTCACATGTGTGCCAACTGACATATTATTGGCCAGGGTGACAGAAACAGCCTCTGAGGCCCTTAGACTTAGAACAGGCACACTATGCATTCTACTGGCCAAAGCAAGCTACACAGTCAGCTGAGATTTCAAAAGTGGGGAAATAGATGCTGTAAAGCCACATTGTGAAGACTCTGGATACAGGAATTAGAGGAGAACTGTGGCCATATTTGCAGACTACCAAATAAGAGGATTGAGAAATTTTTTTTAAATAGCACTGCACATTTCTACATTTTTTACACCATATATGTTTTATGGTAATACATTGTTTTTATTCAGTCATGTCTGACTGTTTGCGACTCCATGGACTGCAGCATGTCCTTCACTATCTCCAAGAGTTTGCTGAAACTCATGTACATTGAGTTGGTGATGCCATCCAACTACCTCATCCTCTGTCGCGCCTTCTCCTCCTGCCTTCAATCTTTCCTAGCATCAGGGTCTTTTCTAATGAGTCAGCTCTTCTCATCATAGTCAAAGTACTGGAGTTTCAGCTTCAGCAACAATCCTCCAGTGAATATTCAGGGTTAATTTCTTTTAGGATTGACTGGTTTTACATCCCTGCAGTCCAAGGGCCTCTTAAGAGTCTTCTCCAACACCACAATTCAAAAGCATCGATTGTTCAGTGCTCATATTTCAATAGAACAAAACCTGAAATGGCTGGCAGTGTGACAAGGAAGGGCATTGGCTGAGGGTAGATTAACTAAAAACATACTTGAAATACAGTTAAAGGGTGACTAAGTTAATCAAGGAAAGAAATACAACTTTCACAACAATCCATATGATTGAAGAGTTTCCATAAAAGTCTAAAAGTAATCATTTGAAACCTAACTATTCTTTAGGCTCTGCTGTGCTCATCGTACTTAAGATTTTATGTTATAACAACATGCCATGGTTGATTTATAAATGTATAAAGAATAGTTTCTCTTTCTAATATCCTTCAATCCACAAAACATGGTTGGTTGCTTTTTTAAAAATAATTTTATTTATTTATTATTTGTGGCTGGGTTGGGTCCTCCTTGCCTTATGCAGTTAGTGGGGGCTACTCTCTTGTGGTGGGGTGCAAGCTGCAGCAGTTGTGGTGTATGGGCTTAGTTTCTCTGTGGCATGTCAGATCTTCCCAGACCAGGGATCAAACGCATGTCCCCTTGCATTAGCAGACAGATTCTGAACCACTGGACCACCAAGAAGTCCGGTTGGTTGCTTTATGATTTCTTGCCATATCTTTTCTATATGTTTCTGTCCAATTTTATTACTGAGAGACACTATGATGTGGCACAGGGGATGTGGCATTAACACTGCCTGTGTCATAAGGATACTGTGTTTTGCCTAAGAATAAAAGCCTGCATCCAAAACCAAGTTCTTCAGCCAGTCTGTGAGATGGATCAGTCTGGAGACACTTGGACCTTCGCTAAGAGTCACTCATTGCAAGCCTCCAGCCCTTCAGGCTGGCAGAAGTGCTGTAATTGGACATGAAGTCCGAAAGAAGGCTCGCTGGTGGCTGCAGTCCAGTTCTGAGAGTGCAAGGCAGGGGTGATGATTTTGAGCATATGCTAGAGCCATAGTGGTGGGAAAAAGGCAGGGCTCCTGCTGCCCCTGTTGATCCTTCTGAGATGGAACGAACAAGATTTATGGCAGGTTCCACAGCCTTCAAAACAGGCCAGCAAGCTCCATGTGTTCTTTTTGTGACTGAAAGCCTGGATACACACTGTGTATATATCTTGGCCTAAGTAAAATAACTCGGCTGACCCATATTTACATTTCACTGCTGGTGTCCTAAACACAACTAGGATGGGCCCGGTGGCTGGTCCTGGCATACAGCACAATGTTTGTGTTTTTCTTCCCTGGGTGCCCCAGACGTTAGCTTCATTTCTGATTGGCATTAGCGTCTGCAGCTGTTTCTGCTCGTCTCCCCATCTCAGGCCTCTCGGTGATAGCACCGCTTTATGTCATCCATTCATTCTTCACCAAACATTCCTGAAAATCCACTCTGCAGTGAAATTTAAAAAAAAAAAAAAAAAAAACTCTCAAGATAAGAATATTTTCTTAATTTTCTGTGACAAGTAGTCATAAAAGCCAAACAAATTTGTTCTTTCAGTTCTCACATCTTTCATTTGGAGACAGCTGAACGCAATGAAGACTGTGTGATGATTCTTGTAGTCCCAGCATGCTGCTCCACAGACTGTGAACAAAATGCAACTTCAGTTCTGTCCTCTCCTGGATGTATCCTTCCCCAAGTAAATAAGGTTTAGTCACTCAGTTGTGCCCGACTCTTTGCAACCCCGTAAACTGTAGCCCGCCAGATTCCTCTGTCCATGAATTCCCTACCCCTGATGAAAATTCTGACAGTCACAGGGCTTTTGTTCGCACTCACTCCTAGATAACACAATGTCTTAAAATATTGCTAAGTCAAAAAAACAGTTTAGTTTCAGTATGTAGAATATCTACTGAAATATTGTGATCACTAAATCTTCTCTTCCATAATCCAGATTTGCTTCACGGAGTTGGTGTTCTGCCCTCCACCTGTCCTAGTTGAGATTTTCCTTCACTCACTAGCTGCAGTGAATGAAGAGATGAGATGATTTTTATTTGGACTGGTGCCATCTCAGGTTGACAGTCTTCTCTGGCCTTGAAGGAAGACAGAAGTTAGCTTCTTCTATTGGGCCTTGTCGAGTGTCCCTCCTGGGCTCCTGAGTCCCAAAGAGCCCAAATCCCTGGGGAAATGAACCTCTATGCTGGCTGGCAGTGGGACATTCCACAACGCATCTTCTTTCTTCTGCGGCAGAGGTCTTCCTGCCCCTTATGTGGCACTGTGGGACAGGAGCCAAAAGTCTCATGTTGGCTCTTTTGTTTTAAATGACCCATATCTGATTCACAAGAAGTGGTGGTATATTCTGTGAGAACTCTGAAAATTTAAGCAAAGCCAAGGCAGTGTTCTTCCCACTCTTATCACCAAATCTAGTGGTATCACATCAAGTGGTTCTCTCAAAGATCACCAAAGGCTTGGGCTCAGAAATTAGCATGCTCCAAAATTTAATTTTGAGTGCTCAAAGAAAAGCACAAACTTTCTCCAAAAAGATCTCCTTACCAGTCTCTTTCCATGGTTTCTGATATCTTTTTTATGTCCTTGATTTGGCAAAGGGGTGCAAGAGTCACTTTTTTGGGTTCTGTTTCCTTTAAAAAATCAGGATATGAGGGCAGGGACATAAGCTGTCCACACTATCTGTTATCCGATACTTTTCCTTATGGTACCTCAGTGGAAACCTGAAGCAGGCACAGTCCCATACTAACTTATTACACTCACTAGATAACTTTGCAGTAACAATTTAATCTTCTGGATCTGTATTTTCTCCTTCATAAAATGAGAAGAGTGAAGTTCAATCTCTATAGAGTCCTTTCCAGCTCTCAGACTTGGGGTTTTTGAAGTTAAGGTTCGACAGACAGTGTAACACGATGGAAAACACATTGAGATGGCTGTCAAGAAATATAATCCCTGCTGTAATCCAAGCAACTATTTGAATGACATTTTAAAAGTCTTCTAATTTTTCTGGGACTTAGTTTACTAACATACAATGAGGGAGTGGGTACTGGATGACTTTTAAGAATCTCACTCAGAGATTATTTACTGTTTCTGACGATTCCCTCTATTGTAAGTCCTTACTTTTTCACTAACAAAATAAGATTTTAAAACAAGAAAAATATCACAACTAAGCACAAAATATATCTGAGAAACTTCCTGGCCAGAAAAATATTAACAAAGGATGCAGTATTTAAGATCAATAATATTTTTGTAGGCTACACAGTGGGCATCTTTGGAATCTGAAAACTTGCTTTCTGGTTCTACTTTTGCCTCTTCCCCAGCTGCATAAGCAAAGATGTATCACCAAATCACTTTAAATTTCATTACTATTATTATTAGTTCAGTTCAGTCACTCAGTCACATCTGACTCTTTGCGACCCCATGGACTGCAGCATGCCAGGCATCTTTGTTTACTCAGAGCTTACTCAAACTCATGTCCATCCAGTCAGTGATGCCATCCAACTATATCATCCTCTATTGTCCCTCCTCCTCCTGCCTTCAATCATTCTCAGCATCAGGGTCTTTTCAAACAAGTCAGTTCTTCATATCAGGTGGCCCAACTATTGGAATTTCGGCTTCAACATCAGTCCTTCTAATGAATATTCAGGACTGATCCCCTTTAGGATGGACTGGTTGGATCTCCTTACAGTCCAAGGGATTCTCAAGAGTCTTCTCCAACACCACAGTTCAAAAGCATCAATTCTTCGGCACTCAGTCTTCTTTATAGTCCAACTCTCACATCCATACATGACCACAGGAAAAACCATAGCCTTGACTAGACGGACCTTTGTTGGCAAAGTAATGTCTCTGCTTTTTAATATCCTGTCCAGGTTGTCATAACTTTTCTTCCAAGGAGCAGGCGTCTTTTAATTTCATGGTTACAGTCACCATCTGCAGTAATTTTGGTGCCCAGAAAAATAAAGGCAGCCACTATTTTATTGTTTCCCCATTTATCTCCCTTGAAGTAATGGGAATGGAAGCCATGATCTTAGTTTTCTGAATGTTGAGTTTTAAGCCAACTTTTTTCACTCTCCTTTTTTACTTTCATCAAGAGGCTCTTTAGTTCCTCTTCACCTTCTGCCATAAGGGTGGTGTCATCTGCATACCTAAGGTTATTGATATTTTTCCCAGCAACTTTGATTCCAGCTTGTGCTTCTTGTGCCCAGCATTTCTCATGATGTATTCTGCATATAAGTTAAATAAGCAGGGTGACAATATGCAGCCTTGATGTACTCCTTTTCCTATTTGGAACCAGTCTGTTGTTCCATGTCCAGTTTTAACTGTTGCTTCCTGACCTGCATATAGGTTTCTCAAGAGGCAGGTCAGGTGGTCTGGTATTCCCATCTCTTTCAGAATTTTCCACAGTTTGTGGTGATCCACACTGTAAAAGATTTGACATGGTCAATAAAGCAAAAATAGATGTTTCTCTGGAACTCTCTTGCTTTTTCCATGATCCAGCAGATGTTGGCAATTTGATCTCTGGTTCCTGTGCCTTTTCTAAATCTAGCTTGAACATCTGGAAGTTCACAGTTCACGTATTGCTGAAGCCTGGCTTGAAGAATTTTGAGCGTTACTTTTCTAGTGTGCGAGATGAGTGCAAGTATGCGGTAGTTTGAGCATTCTTTGGCATTGCCTTTCTTTGGGACTGGAGTGAAAACTGACCTTTTCTAGTCCTGTGGCCACTGCTCAGTTTTCCAAATTTGCTGACATATTGAGTACAACACTTTCACAGCAGCATCTTTTAGGATTTGAAATAGCTCAACTGGAATTCCATCACCTCCACTGGCTTTCTTAGTGATGCTTCCTAAGGCTACTTGACTTCACATTCCAGGATATCTCACTCTAGGTGAGTGATCACACCATCACGGTTATCTGGGTCATGAGGATCTGTTTTGTATAGTTCTTCTGTGTATTCTTCCCACTTCTTCATAATATCTTCTGCTTCTGTTAAGTCCGTAACATTTCTGTCCTTTATTGTGCCCTTCTTTGCATGAAATGTTCCCTTGGTATCTCTAAAATGTCTTGAAGAGATCTCTAGTCTTTCCCATTCTACTGTTTTCCTGTATTTATTTGCACTGATCACTGTGGACGGCTTTCTTATCTCTCCTTGCTATTCTTTGGAACTCTGCACTCAAATGGGTATAACTTTCCCTTTCTACTTTGCCTTTTGTATCTCTTCCTTTCTCAGCTATTTGTAAGGACTCCTCGAAAACCATTTTTCCTTTTTCGTATTTCTTTTTTTTTTGAGGATGGTCTTAATCGCTGCCTCCTGTACAATGCCATGAACCTCTATCCATCATTCTTCAGGCACTCTATCAGATCTAATCCTTGAATCTAGTTGTCACTTCCATTGTGTAATCATAAGGGAATTGATTTAGGGCGTACCTGAATGCTCTAGTGGTTTTCCCTCTGAATTTGGCAATTAGTAGTAGTAGTAATAATAATAATAATTGACAGAGTTGATTTGAGGATCATATGACATAAATGTGATAGTGGTATTTACAGTATGAAATGAATGCTGATTGTTACCTTTAAATATATTCAGTAGTCTAGAAAGAAGACAATTATTTTTCTACTTATTCAGAATAGTGATGAAATAGTAACTTTGTGATGATTACCTAAATGTACAAGCCTGTAATACAACCAGAAACATGAGGGTTATTAAAACTGAGGGCCAGAAAGTAAAGGAGATCCTGAATGTAGTGAGGGATACCTTCTAAGATCTTTGTGAATCTACTGACTGGCTAGGCTCTTGATTTTCTTTCAAATCATATTTTAGTCAAGCCACATGCCATATTCCTTAGACTATCCCCATGTGAGTAGTTGAAACATTGACTAGAACATTCCAGTCATACTATATCACAAGGAGTGAGTATTCTTGTTCATGTCTGGTCCAAATTGTCACTAAACTAGACATTTCATTCTTTAATGTCCCTAAAACCCATGTCCCTGGGAGCCATCATTCTTTTAAATTCCTTGATATCTGCTTCACATTCAACCTCAATATTATGTTTTCTTTTTAGGGAATATAAAATTAAAATGTTTGCTTTTATTTATTTTATTTGTTATGGAAGTTTATATGTTACTTAGGCGAGACAATTTCATTCTCTGGTGGATGGCTCAAATTCATGCCTTTGCAAAATGACAAATATCATTTAACACATTCTAAAATCTCTAAAGTCCTGACCATTGGATCCTCAATGCCAAAGTCTACTATCATATCTAACAGCTCACCATGAACACATTTCCTTATTAATTCAATTTCCCTGTTTTTAATCATGCCTCTCTCTTCAAAACTCCAACATCTCTGCTTTCTCCCTTTTAGTTGATAATCTCACTTTTTAATTAACTGAGAAAATGAAAATAACCCCATTTCCCAAAACCAATTACTGACCCATCCAGTGACTTCTGTCCTGAAATCAACCCCCATGCCTGCCTACGTCACCATGTTCTCTTCTCTCCTGAACTGTGCCCACCAGCAGGCAAACAGGCTGAATTCTCTCCCATATTTGAATCCCTTTTTTGACTACTACTCCTTTTCCTTTTCTGCCCCATTTGTCTCTTCTGCTTCTTTTCTAAACTGCTGCCAGTGCTTAATATATTTCCTCTTATACACCCTCTTGAACCTACCTTAGAATGGCTGAAATTCCTACCACACCAAACATTCTGTGCTGACTAACAATGACTTCCACCTTGCAAGATCAGACAAGTGCTTTCTATGTCCTCACATTTCTCAAATGATTCACTCTTAGTCAAACAGTATTTTCACAGTTGATGGTTACTTTCTTCTTCAAAACCTCTTGTCTCTTAAGTTTCTGGGAAACCATACTCTTCTGATTTACTTTCTGATATATTAACTGAACTTTCTCAGTCTTGTTTGTTGAACTTTTTCCCCAACCTAAACGCTAGACTAGCCAAGAGCTTGACCTCATATTCTTTCTCTTCTCTGTTTACAGAGACTCCCTAGATTGTATCTTACATCCGTTTTCTTTTCCATGTATACATACTTCACCTACTATTATGGCTTTAAAGAAAATATAAATGTAGGTGAATTGTAAATCCATATAGTAGGTCTCTATCTTTTCCCTGAGGTCCACACTTGTAAAGCCAGCTGCTACTTAATGATTATCATGAAAAATGTATATGAGGCACCTCAAATTTAACACAACAAAAACAAGGTTTATTTTTATCAACGTCTAAGCCATTTTTCCCTAGTCTTCTCCATCCAAGTAAATGACAACCCCTTCCTATGAGGTTATTCAGACCAAAATCCAAGCAGTCATCTATGACTGTTCTCTTTCCTTCACATCCCACATCTAGTTCACCAGCTAAGTCAATTTGGCTTTGTATTGAGATTATAATTTTGCTCATTTCTCTCCATATAAACTGTATCACCTCAGTGCAGGCCACTCTTTTTCTAACTTGATTTTAGCAATAGCCTCCCTACTGGTGCCCTTGCTTCTACCCTTATCCATAGTCAACTCATCCTCCATTCGTCTGTGTCTGATGGCATAACTCTTCTTGAGACCATCTATGCCTTGACATTGCTTTTAAAATAAAATGTGTGCACACTAAACAAAATTCAACTTTCTCACATGAAAAAAAAATTGCATTTCTGTTAAAGAACAGAGATTATGGATATATAAACTATATATGTTTATATGGACATGTATACATACACATAGCAAGATACTGAATAACTTAAATAAGTCAACAAGTTAAAACTGTTGACTTTTAATAAAAACAAATAAAAATGTTTTTATTTCTTATAAGTTACTATGTTTAATTAAAAGCTAGCTGATAAATACAAAAAAGAATGAAAAGGTGTCATAAAATGTTAAGATAACATGATACTTCTAAGAGCTTTTGTGTTTTGAATTAATTTCTTCAGATTATGTACCCAGGTTCCTAGAAATGGCCATTCCTTCAGCCACCCATCCCTCATTGGAGTGACTTGAATAGAAAAAAAATGTATATATATGAATGAAGTAATGATATATATATATGAAGTATATACATATAAATATATATGAAGTAATGATCTGACTCAACACAGTTTTCTATTAATAGTCAAGTCCCTTTTTGCTGGTCTCCAAACCAAGACTCTTCATGTTATTCAATAGTGGAATGAATGGAAGGGGCCCAAGAAGTGACAATCTACATTATAAAGCTTTCAAAGGAAATTTAAATTCTTGCTTATTTACTCATCTGTGCATATCCTCTATTAACTGATGTAAAATTTATCAAAATAATCAAATCTCCCAGAAATCATAAAGGATGTGAAAATCATTACTCACAAACAATGCCTTTTTTCTTCACAGATATACCTAGCTCTGAGACTTTTCTAATCCTCCTGAGTATGTGAATAACAGCACATTATTCAGAGCTAAAACATTCCACCTTCCTAAGCCTTTCAATTTGAAATCAAGATAGTGTTCCAGTGTTTGTTCAGTGACCATCAAATGCCCCAATACTGGAAAGTATTTCTGCACTACATCTTTTACTGGGCTTTGGGCCAAAAACTTCCCACTGTAGATGTTCCCATTGGCCTCTATAAGGGAGAAATGATTTTACCCTAAACTTTAATTAGGAAGAAAAGGGTGATAAAACTGGTTAGCCTTTTCCTCCCAGGTTGGGTAAAGCAACCATCATATCTCTAAATGGATAAAACTCTCTACCTAAAATTTTGCCATTGACTACTGAAGTAATGAGAACTATTTCCCTCCTGGCTAGCTTTCCCCATATCAGATTCCTTACCCTCACGGGGGATGGGGCCAACCTACCATGAAGCAAAGCCACTCTCATTCTCCTGCTGCAACAATTGTTGGGATAGAGCCATGGAGGAAACACTGTGGGAAAGCAATCAAGACAACAGAGTGAGTTAATTTTGTGCTGTCAGAATAAAGCTTCATAACTCACAGATGTGAAGAATTGACAAGGAAACCTTACAGTCAAATCAGCTTCTCTACTCATCAAAGAATCTCTTTATCCCTGGAAATGATATAAACTTCAAACCCAATCACAATCTGGTTCATTTCCTGTTGCCCAAAGAACTGTCTGTTCATAACTTTTATTTTAATGGTTTTAACATAAACAATCTCCTCACCATCATAAATTCACCAGTTCAGATTTGAAAGATAAACTCTTTAACAATAGTTAAATAATTTCAAAGGATATCTTTATAAGGGAAGCTCATCATTTTACGGGATCATGTATTGTGTGTGTGTGTGTGTGTGTGTGTGTGTGTGTGTGTGTGTGTGAGTATGAAGTGTGGGGGAGAGAGAGAAGAGACAGTGGAAAGAAAGGGAAGGGAAACTTCCTACAAAATGAAACTGTTTAGCAGAATAGAAGTATTTCCCAGCAACCCAACAGAGATCAGCCATAAATAAATTTCAAATGAACATCTCAGTAGGCAACTTTGAGCCCTCACAGGCTGATCTGTTGACTCTATACCATCCTTTTGGGTTATGGGGTCGCAAAAAGTCGGGCACAACTGAGTGACTGAACAACAACAATAACAATACCATACTGCCAGTAACACTCTATTACTCATATCAATAGTCAAGATATTTAGAAAAGACATTTAGAATATCTGGCTCATAAATCCTGTCCCAGTCAATGCATGTGCTGACTTACATAAACCCATCATCTAGCAGGGCCATGCATTTTGGTTTGTCTGACTCAATGACCCACTAGTGACTTTATTTTACCATCTCTGCCCTGTGACTAAAGAGAAATAGTAGCAAAATTAATGGCAAAAGAGCTGCATAAAATATGTACCCTGAGCTGTGATAAAGATAATGTATCTAATTACAGTCCAAGAAGTCCTCATGAATATAACGCTCAAAGCAGAAACTCATTCCTTTAATTATATATGCAGTAAAGATGGCTAAGGGTCTGAGAACACTGATTATTGTCATTTTATACTTTCGAGGAAGCCTGGTAAATTGCCCATTAGGGATTAAATATAAAGAGCATGGACTGTAGTTCTTGCTTCTATTTATGATGCAGTAATTACATAGATGTAAATATATTTCAGTGCCATTTCTTTTTAGCTCGAGTATCTCCATCTGCACCATGGTGTTTAAGCTGTACTTTTTCTATATTCTTTACTCTGACATGGCCAAAATAATCTACAATGTACATCTATATTTGATGCCTTCTTGTCTAAAATGCAAATAGAATCATTTAAAAGCTAGTTTTCCAAGCACAAAGAATCGCTAGTCCTCAGCACGCATGTGGCAGATAAATTCACTAAGTTTGTACATAGTATATGAGTCTTCCAAACGAACAGGGACAACCTAGTTGAATCACTGAGATACTCCTTGGGATGACACACATGCAAATCACACACATGCAATTTTCAACAGGGCAAGTTTCATAGTTTTTAAAAATACTGGCAAATATTAGTGCAACAAATACGAATCAAATTCAGAGCACTTTTCAGTTCAATACTATTCAGCTACACTATAAGCTAATTCTAAACGTGACATGCCCTTGAGAAGAAAATATTTTAACAAATTAATTTTATTTGGGTTGATTCTACTGCAGCCTTTTCTGTTTTGTTTTGTTTTGGTTTGTTTTACAAACTTTTTTTTTTTTTTCGTTTCATATATGATATTATACATGTTTCAATGCCAGTCGCCCAAGCAGCTTTTTCTTGCAAGAGAAATGCACTCCAGATATATACATCACAATTTGTTTCAATCCTTGTTGGACCAATCTGGGAAGAAGAAAAGAAAAACAAAAAATCTTTTCCCAGGGTCATGCTAAGAATACAATTTTATAGAGACACAGACACGCTGGTATGTAAGTTTCAGTTTGGCAAACTTGAACAAAGCCAAAGATGGATGAATTCTGTCCCCAACCACACCTTAAAAGTTGTCACTAATCAAAAAACAGATGTGTTGATTTTAGCTCTATTCAAAACATTTATAAATTCTTTACAGGGTTTTATTTGGGGATCCTAAAGAAAGCAATGATGTTTTAGTTAAATCCTCAGTATTTTTCTGATTCACTTAATGTTAACAAGGCCATAGATAAGAAGTACATGTGAATTATAAGAAGAGAAATGTAAATATATGTGAGATGAGAATGTAAAGGAAGTTAAAGGTCTTAGAATTAGGTCAGTCTTAATTTTTTTAAGTCATAAAACTTTTCCAGCTCCATGCCTTTCCCCTTTCTTTTGTTCAACACGGTTAAAAAGTGTGGGAAAACAGCTGTCTGTTGTGGTTTTAAAAGCAGGAGAGTTACTAGTGTCTAACAAACTGTGAAGAGATGTGTGATGTGTCATAATGTGTAGGCAGCATTTGGGTTGATTAATCCTCCTTTGGTTGATTCAGACTCCCTTACATGCAAGCTCAGAAAGAAAATTGAGGCCATACAGTATGCTTTATCAGGCTGTTATTTACACATTAACACATCCCACGTACAAGGCGTAACCAGTGCTTTAAAAAACACAACATTAGCTTTACCATATTTAGATGCAACACAGCTTGTCCCTTCAAAAAAAAAAAAAAATGTTCATGGTTACCCAAATGAGATTGTAAAGTAAGCCATAATTACTAAATGTCTTATAAAAACATTCTTTCACTTAAATGTTAGAAACAGCATGATGAAAAGAAAAACAGATCAAACTTGAGAGCACTTTTAAAAAGAGTATCAAAAATCACCCCACCATAAAACCTCAAAGTCAACCTATTTAATACATAATGGAGTAGGACTGAGCACACACACACGGAGTGGCATTTATACAAATTCAATTTCTTATTCAGTGGGCTTTCACCTTGAGGGGTGGGAATGGATGGGGGGAATGGGAAGATATCCCCTAATTTATCTTGTTACACATTTCCCCAGGGTGTGCAACAGTTTTCCCAGGTGGCTCAGTGATAAACAATCTGCCTGCCAGTGCAGGAGACACGCATTTGATCCCTGGGTCAGGAAGATCCCGTGGAGAATGAATTGGCAACCCAATATTATTGTCTGGAAAATCCCAGAGAGAGAGGAGTCTGCCGGTCTACAGTCCATGGAGAAACAATCTTGTCACCCATTTCTCCAGCTTAATGCAAAAGCCCCACTTGGCACTCCACCCCAGTACTTTAGCCTGGAAAATCCCATGGACGGAGGAGCCTAGTAGGCTCCAGTCCATGGGGTCGCTAAGAGTCGGACACGACTGAGCGACTTCACTTTCACTTTTCACTCTCATGCATTGGAGAAGGAAATGGCAACCCACTCCAGTGTTCTTGTCTGGAGAATCCCAGGGACAGGGGAGCCTGGTGAGCTTCCGTCTATGGGGTCGCACAGAGTCGGACACGACTGAAGCGACTTAGCAGCAGCAGCAGTGATACAAGGGCAGTATTGGAATTTTTCAATGATAATTTTAATATGTGATATTTGTCTCAGGTTCTTACTTTAGAACAGAACTTCCTCATTAGATGTGATTCTACCATAGTATGTATTTATCTAAAAGTATTCAAATAGAATTTCTGGTGCTTACATTTACCATCTCAACTGACTGAAAGTCTTTCTTTTTTCTCTTCAGGTATTATTTCTGACAAATTGCTTGCTGTTAACATTTGGAAAACAGCTCTTTAAATAGTCTCAAGTTAAAGAAGTTCCTCAACAGACTGTTTTAACTATTGTTAATTCGTCAAACTCCTGAATATGAGTTCCCTCTGAAAGGACTTTCACAAGTGATTCATCCACCTCATCTCTAGGAACCCATTTTCCTCTCCTCTGCTCTCCAGCTGCTCGTCCAACTATAAATATGTCTCCTGATTCTTCTACAAGGAATGGCTTCTGTCTCTGTGTATCACAGCTACCCAGCCATTTGTTGGGCCCTACAAAGCCCGAGAACAAAGCTAGTGGAGGTGACGGAATTCCAGTTGAGTTATTTCAAATCCTAAAAGATGATGCTGTTAAAGATATGTCAGGAAATTTGGACACCTCAGCAGTGACCACAGGACTGGAAAAGGTCAGTTTTCATTCCAATCCCAAAGAAAGGCAATGCCAAAGAATGCTCAAACTACCACACAATTGCACTCATCTCACAAGCCAGGTTTCAGCAATACATGAACCGTGAACTGCCTGATGTTCAAGCTGGTTTTAGAAAAGGCAGAGGAATCAAGAGATCAAACTGCCAACATCCACTGGATCACTGAAAACGCAAGAGAGTTTCAGAAAAACATCTATTTCTGCTTCATTGATTAGGCCAAAGCCTTTGACTGTGTGGATCATAATAAACTGTAGAAAATTCTGAAGGAGATGGGAATACCAGACCACCTAATCTGCCTCTTGAGAAACCTGCATGCAGGTCAGGAAGCAACAGTTAGAACTGGACATGGAACAACAGACTGGTTCCAAACAGGAAAAGGAGTACGTCAAGGCTGTACATTGTCACCCTGCTTATTTAACTTATATGCACAGTACATCATGAGAAATGCTGGGCTGGAGGAAGCACAAGCTGGAATCAAGATTGCTGGGAGAAATATCAATAACCTCAGATATGCAGATGATACCACCCATATGGCAGAAAGTGAAGAACTAAAGAGCCTCTTGATTAAAGTTAAAGAGGAGAGTGAAAAGGTTGGCTTAAAGCTCAACATTCAGAAAACTAAAATCATGGCAACCAGTCCCATCACTTCATCGCAAATAGAAGGGGAAACAGTGGCTGACTTTATTTTGCAGATAGGGACTGCAGCCATGAATCCCCATCATGGAGATCAAAAGACCCTTACTCCTTGGAAGGAAAGTTATGACCAATCTAGACAGCATATTCAAAAGCAGAGACATTACTTTGCCAACAAAGGTCCATCTAGTCAAGGCTATAGTTTTTCCAGTAGTCATGTATGGATGTGAGAGTTGGACTATAAAGAAAGCTGAGCACTAAAGAATTGATGCTTTTGAACTGTGGTGTTGGAGAAGACTCTTGAGAGTCCCTTGGACTGCGAGGAGATCCAACCAGCCCATCCTAAAGCAGATCAGTCCTGGGTGTTGATTGGAAGGACTGATGTTGAAGCTGAAACTCCAATACTTTGGCCACCTGATGTGAAGAGCTGACTCACTGGAAAAGACCCTGATGCTGGGAAAGATTGAGGGCAGGATGAAAAGGGGACAACAGAGGATGAGATGGTTGAATGGCATCCCTGACTCAATGGACATGGGTTTGGGTAGACTCCGGCAGTTGGTGAGGCCCGGCGTGCTGTGGTTCATGGGGTCGCAAAGAGTCGGACACGACTGAGCAAATGAACTGAACTGAACTGAAGCCTGAGAAAGGAGGGAGGGTAGCACAGTACTTCGGTAACCAACAGAGTCTGTTTCAAGATATTGGGCTAAATATAGAGAGGTCTCTTTTCCTAAGAACAATTCAAATGCCTACAAGGGTTACAAAGGAGACAAAGTGAAAGGGAAATCCGCTGAGTCATGTCCGACTTTTTGTGACCCCATGGACTATACATATACAGTCCATGGAATTCTCCAGGCCAGAATACTGGAGTTTGTAGCTCTACCCTTCTCCAGGGGATCATACAAACCCAGGGATCAAACCCAGGTCTCCCACACTGCAGGCAAATTCTTTACCAGCTGAGCCGCCAGGGAAGCACAAAAGGAGACAAACAGCGACACAGATGTGCGGACCGGACAGAACCAGAGCACACTGGCTCCACCTTGAACATACAGTGCAGCGGCCAGCTCCTAAACCCCAGCTTACTGCCTTCTGTGAACTTAAACTGCCTCTGCCAGTGTTTCACCATGTTGCAGGAAAGGTCAATGTTTCAGATGATTCTATGAAATCTCCCAGCATTTAAATATTGGAAACTATTTTTTAAAGTTTTAAAACACTGTCCAGAGCAGATATAATGTTACAGATTACATCTAGTGAATGAAACACTGTTTCAGTGGGCAAAGAGCTATTCACTGTTATCATGAGCTATATACAGGTTAGGTGAATCTCAGGAATAGAGACAATCTATTTTAATTATTACTTGAATTATATGCATCCATATACGGCTAACAGGGGATTCTCTGGTGGCTCAGCAGTAAAAAATCTGCCTACAACGCAGGAGACATGACAGAAGCCATGCATTTAATCCCTGGATCAGGAAGATCCCCTGGAGAAGGAAATGGCAACCCACTCCAGTTCTCTTGCTTGGAGAATTCCATGGACACAGGAGCCTGGCGTGCTATAGTCCATGGGGCTGCAAAAGAGTTGGATATGACTTAGCAACTCAAATAATAATAAACAACATAATGGCTAACAGGTTTCAAGACCTCTCATGTGATCTTACCCTCTTAGTTATAACTATTTATAATCCTCTATTTCTAACTTTCAAAAATAAAATCCATTTAGAATAGAATTTTAAGGGGCAAATACATTTAATTTGTTCTCTAAATCCTGTTCTTCTGGGTCAATTTACATACACATACACATACACACACACACACACACACACACAGATATATATATAAATCAGGATCATGTCCCCCATATTGAAGGACATTCAGAATTCCAAGATTTCTTATGATTCCCCAGGGAACTATGGTCATTCTCTTGGTCACCTCTTACTATGAAATACAACTACTAACAGTTATCCTCCCACTGGTCACTATTCCTCTCACTCAAAGCTGTCTTCAAATAACAAGGCCATTGCATGTATAGATACTTAATACTTAACATTAAACAAGGGGAACTCAGTATACCCAACACAGAAAAGGAATCTAAAAAAATAGTGGACATAGCTTTTTTTAAGGGTCTTCTGTCACAAATCCCCATTATTGGTCCTGGGGAGTCCAGAGAATTGAGTTTGGGGATGTGAAGGGGGAGTCAGCAAAGGAGACCGAGAAGTGGTCAGTGAGTTAGAAGAACCAGGGACTTATCCTAAAGCTGAATTCCTAAGTTGAGAAAGTAAAAGTGAAGTCATGTCTGACTCTTTGCGACCCCATGGCCTATAGACTACCAGGCTCCTCCAACCATGGGATTTTCCAGGCAACGGTACTGGAGTGGGTTGCCATTTCCTTCTCCAGGGGATCTTTCCAACCCAGGGATCAAATGTGGGTCTCACACATTGTAGGCAGACACTTTACTATCTGAGCCACCAAGGAAGTTAATACCCACTATGCTGCTGCTGCTGCTGCTAAGTCGCTTCAGTTGTGTCCGACTCTGTGCAACCCCATAGACAGCAGCCCACCAGGCTCCCCAATCCCTGGGATTCTCCAAGCAAGAACACTGGAGTGTGTTGCCATTTACTTCTCCAATGCAAGAAAGTGAAAAGTGAAAGTGAAGTTCCCTGTGGAGTGAAGTTACTCTTAGCAGCCCCATGGATTGCAGCCCACCAGGCTCCTCCGTCCATGGAATTTTACAGGCAAGAGTACTGGAATGGGGTGCCACTGCCTTCTCAGAATACCCACTGTACCCTATTTTATGTCATTTCTTCTCTTGCTCACATGATGTCTCTAAGCAGAAATGCCTATCTTCTTTATTCATCCAGTTACAAATATTCTACTCAGTTTCTCTTTCTTTTCATTTCCTCATTTTGTTTGCTTCATAGTTTGTTTTCTTATTCAAGAAAGCCAAGCACTATTACTGTCTGATATTGTCCAAGTGAAAGTTAAAGTGTTAAGTTGCTCAGTTGTGTCTGACTCTTTGAGACCCCATGGACTGTATAGACTATAGTCCACCATGCTCGTCTGTCCATTCTCCAGGCAAAAATACTGGAGTGGGTTGCCATTTCCTCCTCCAGGGGATCCTCCCCAACCCAGGGATCGAACCCGGGTCTCTGGTATTGTAGGCAGATTCTTTACTGTCTGAGCCACTAGGGAAGTCAACTTCTTTTATTTTTTATTGGAGTATATTTGATTTACAATGTTGTGTTAGTTTCTGTTGTACAACAAAGTGAATCAGCTATATATGTACATATATCCCCACCCTTTTGAGCACTTAACTTTTTTAGAGAAAAAAATTATCTACTAACAGAGCCACTGTTGTGAGGATTAGAAGATAAGCGTGAATGAAACAGTTCACTTATGTATGCAACATATGCTCAGTACTCAAGGAATTTTCCTTCCACTCTTCATTTCTCCTCTCTGAATGTCTTCTCAGTCCAAAGAGAAGCAATTTCCTCTCAGTTACCTCAGATCATCAATGGCATTTTTTATTATATTCTGTTTTTCAAATTTTTTAAAATTTAAAGTAGAAAACTTTTGGATGCCAACAAATGTCTCCCTGATTTTTTTCTGAATTAGATCACACTTTTAAGAGCAGAATCACACAATTATCCATATGAGTAGCACCTTTTCTATTTCTACTTGACAGAAGGCAATGGCAACCCACTCTAGTGCTCTTGTCTGGAAAATCACATGGACGGAGGAGCCTGGTAGGCTACAGTCCATGGGGTCGCGAAGAGTCAGACACGACTGAGCGACTTCACTTTCACTTTTCACTTCCATGCATTGGAGAAGGAAATGGCAACCCACTCCAGTGTTCTTGCCTGGAGAATCCCAGGGATGAAGGAGCCTGGTGGGCTGCCATCTATGGGGTCGCACAGAGTTGGACATGACTGACGCAACTTAGTAGTAGTAGTAGCATTCCTCAGAGCAAGACTCTGAAACCCTGAAAACTTAACAACCGGTACTCTTTCTCTAACCACCCATTTTCCCCTACATTTCATTTCCAAATCCTTTCACTTTTCCAAATGCTTCTTCCTTTCTTCCCATCTCAGACTCTGGCCTTTATCACAAATTGGAAGGAAATTACCTTAGCTAATTTTGCTTTTCTCCAGTTCACCACTTCTGCCATTAGCCTTTAAAACATTCACTCCTTTAGAAGTGATAATCTTATCTGTGACAAAACTCATAGTGAAGAAAATCTAATAATTTAGAATCCACAATAATTTAAGGAAGATGCTTTTGCTGTGAAAAGACCTTAACATAATCTCGTTTCCCATGGCAAACATAATTTCCATAAAAACTCATAGAAAGACCAAAATAACACAAGGTTTTAAACAACCGGATGTCTTGGTCACAGTTTCAATGAACCAGATTTTCAAAACTCAACATGTACCTGAAGACTGAGAAATGTTGATGTCATTGTTCATTATTTCTAAATAATTAAATGCTGAGGTATTCTGTTACTGAGTAAACGTGAAACAGTTGTTTCTTTGGATTGTTAACAGAAGCATGATGCTGTGTTTAGGAATGTTTTGTACGGAAAGGAAATGGAAGATCTCTTGTATAGAAACACAGACAAGAATGATATAGATTTAAATACTAAATTATCCCGGTTGACAGATATTAATAAATTTGGCTTTGAGAATCACTGTGGCATCTCAGATTCATCTTGAATGTCAACAGATCATGAATACTGCATCACCAAATGACTTTCTTGGAATGTTTTCAAGATTGATCATACACATTTCTGTTCTTAGCACATCACAGATGGAAAGAATATATGGAATATGATTCCCTTTTCCAGATTTGGGAGGCAACCAGTCCTCAGGATTTCTGAAGTTTCTTCACAGAGAAGAGTCACCCTAAGCTCAATGCTGCGATTGCTCCAAAATGGGTCTTGGTCTAGAGCACTGTGGGGGTCAGGAAAGGCCTTTGCAGAAGGGTGTTCAGGAAAAAGAGAACGAAAAAAGTTGTTTTCAGCTGCTAATAGTCTATATATTTCAATAACTTCCATTAGAAAACATATTGCTTTTTCAACTTGCTTTCCATAAGAGCAGGTTTACATCTGTGAATATAACTTTTCTTATCTTGTGCACTATGGAAGCTTTTTGAGTACACACAGGATAAGAAATGAATTATCCCAATTATTTCTGATTGACTTCGCTATACATCTCAGAAACACAAACTTTACCATATATAAAGTGTAATCATTTGAAACTGGCATTAACACAAAAGAGCAGAAGTGCACAGAATGATATCAGAAGACAGGGCTAAGTGCACCTGCTCGAAACATTCTCCTTTCACCTAAACTGTCACTTCCATTCATGTACATCCTAAAACTCCACCTTAGTTGCATTGAAAGTAAAAGTCACTCAGTGATGTCCAACTCTTTGCAGACCCCATCTAGGCCAGAATATTCCCTTCTCCAAGGGATCTTCCCAACCCAGGACTTGAACTGGGGTCTCCAACACTGCAGGCAAATTCTTTACCAGCTGAACCACCAGGAAAGCCAAAACTCCACCTTGTTTGTATTAATAAACACTAAATTCCAATATATGAGTCTTTAATAGTTACTGTTAAAAAAAGACGCTTACTCCTTGGAAGGAAAGTTATGATCAACCTGCTGCTGCTGCTGCTAAGTAGCTTCAGTCGTGTCCAACTCTGTGCAACCCCATAGACAGCAACCCACCAGGCTCCCCTATCCCTGGGATTCTCCAGGCAAGAACACTGGAGTGGGTTGCCATTTCCTTCTCCAGTGACCAACCTAGATAGCATATTCAAAAGCAGAGACATTACTTTGCCAACAAAGGTTCGTCTAGTCAAGGCTATGGTTTTCCCTGTGGTCATGTATGGATGTGAGAGTTGGACTGTGAAGAAAGCTGAGCGCCGAAGAATTGATCCTTTTGAACTGTGGTGTTGGAGAAGACTCTTGAGAGTCCCTTGGACTGCAAGGAAATCCAACCAGTCCATTCTGAAGGAGATCAGCCCTGGGATTTATTTGGAAGGAATGATGTTAAAGCTGAAACTCCAGTACTTTGGCCACCTCATGTGAAGAATTGTCTCATCGGAAAAGACTCTGATTCTGGGAGGGATTGGGGGCAGGAGGAGAAGGGGATGACAGAGGATGAGATGGCTGGGTGGCATCACCGCCTCGATGGACGTGAGTCTGAATGAACTCCGAGAGTTAGTGATGGACAGGGAGGCCTGGCATGCTGTGATTCATGGGGTTGCAAAGAGTCGGACACGACTGAGCGACTGAACTGAACTGAAGAATATACGCACATATCAAGTTTAAGGTTGACTTGAACAGTGTTTTCAACACTTATAATAAATAAAAATTAGAAAATAACCAGAAAATTTTGATCGATAATAAGTAGTACATGATTAAAAATCTTAAAAGATATTCCAAAATAATTTCATAGTCTTCTTTAATCAAATGTCAATACCAGAAAAAAGTTCTTTGTGGTTCTCTGGACCACACTGGAAAAAAACTGGATTACATCGTAAGAAGCATAAACATACATCTTCCAGATCCAATGACTTTTTAAAAATTATTTTCAATTTTATGCTCATCATAAAAATAAGTTTCTTGCTAAATGCATCCTCCTGTAAACCTTATCAACCATTGTTTATCATTTATTCTGGGTGCTTCCAATCTGGAGTGACCAAAAAGCACTCTATATATCCTGGAAGGTATTAAGTTCCACTAAATGAAATTGCTCTTTTAGTAGCTCAAAATTATCAAACATCAGCAATTTTGTATTACTCAGCCTACAGTAGTGGATAGGAGTGGTTAATAAATGTAATTAAACAAATCAGTTATCTTTACTTTTTTAGATTTTAAAGGTTGACACATTATAAGCTCACAAAAATTACTGATTATTCCATGGTGACCAAAAGTTATAAATGCTGATTAAATATACTTTTATTTAATAAAACTGATAATTATATAACAAATACAACTTAATAGCAGCTTTAAATTTGCCGTATATAGTTCAAACAACATTGAAAAACAGAATTATCTCCCTCTTAGTAAATTCAACATAATTCTCAAAAGCTCATTTCTTACAGCAGAAGGAAATAGATAATAAACATATTCACTTCCTGCTTGTATAAAATTTGATGAGATAGCCAATCAAATTCAGAGTCCTCTCTCTCTCCACTCTCCTTTTAGTAATCAAAACTTCAAGAGTCTTACCATTGCTTCTCTGATAAGTGGCCTAACATGCGTGACCTCTTAAAGTGGTTCACTATTCACCTGACCCAGAAAACTCCACAAAATCATGCAAACCACAAAGTTGAAACCTTCGTTTTCATTTTAGGAACACTCATGAAACCGCCCAGGTCATTAAGGGTCTGCATATTTAAAAAGCCACCAAAGTATCTGAAGGATGGCCCTTTACAGAAGCAATGTGTGCCATTCCATCATTAAAACGGTGAAGTTGGTAGTGTGCACAGGCCAACAGTCAGGCTGGACACAGGGTCAGTGGCCCAAAAAGAGTGCTGAATTTATACTGCACATGCTCCAAAGTGCAGAGTGATACTGAACTTAAAGGCTTAGAGGTATATTCTCTAGTCATTGAACACATCCAGGTGAAGACAAAGCCCCCAAAGATGTGGCACAGGAATTACAGAGCTCATGGTCCAATCAACCCATACATGAGCCCTCCCTGTCACAGTGAGATGATCCTTACTGAAGAAGAACAGATTGTTCCTAAATCTAGTCAGAGGAGGCTGCACAGAAGAAAAAGATACACCAGAAGAAACAAAAAATTATGACCTTGGAATAAATGATACAAATAAGTAAAAATGTTTTTAAAAGTCTTACTGTTGTGACATTAAGCAAGGAGGGTTCACTGTGCATAAACTTATTATAGGGGAGGAAGAAGTTCCTCAACCCTCTTAGGGTCCCTGTGCTAGTCACTCTGTCATGTCCAACTCTTTGCAACCCTCTGGACTATAGCCCACCAGGGTTCGCTGTCCATGGGGTTCTCCAGGCAAGAATACTGGAGTGGGTTGCCATGCCCTTCTCCAGGGGATCTTCCCAACCTAGGGTCCCTAGATGAGTTTGAAAATTAAAGTGAAAAAGAAAGAGTAACAGGAGAAAGGCATATAATTTTATTGAATTTTTGCATATACACGGGTGCTCACAAAAGAATAAAGATCTGAAGAAATGACAAGGACAGGAAGCTTTTATACCTTTACAACAAAAACAATATGTTTGTGAAGAACTGACAAGACAAAGGGGTTTGGGCCAAGGATGGCAAATGAAGAAGTAACTAGGAAGGTAAGAGTTGCTTTAACAATCATTGTACAGACTTCTTGACTCCAAATTCCCAATCCTTGTGACAAGAATATCTTCCCCTTTCTGGTACAGTGAGATATTTCACATGAGAGTTTTGTAATTTGTTTCAGAGAAGAAGGATGAGAGGGTGAGGAGCCAGAGTGACCTTCCTGCTTCTGCCACCTTTTCAGAACTCCTTCAGTTTATGGTATTTCATATGCCAAGATGCCACATTTGGGGGTAGCATGTTCTGAATCCGATTGTTACGCTCAGGAATCCATTACTGATTAATCTTTCCATTCTCCCCAGCAGGAATGGCAGTGTGACACCCAGAGAATCCTAGCAGTCTCACCCTATCAGCTCATCTCTCTCCTCAGATCCGACATTCTCCCTTCAGAAGCCAGCGAGGCTTCCTGAACCACAAACTCAACCATCAAGTTCTTCATCCCTTTCTATGCCAACTCCTTGGGCAAGCATAGCATCTTCAGGTCTTACTGCTTTTTATCTCATACTTGACTCTACTGTGGACATTTTCAAATCTCTTCTATATTCAGTAGGAAAATTTAAATAGTGAGGGGGACTTATCTCTGGACTTCTTCTATTTAACCATACACTGCTAACATTTCTTTCCTCCATTGCAATGATTCCGTGCTAGAACATTCCACAATGATGAATTTTCCTGTGGTCTCAGACGGGGTCTGGGATAAATATCACATCTGTCCACAGATTCTCACATCTAGTAGTTTCCATCCTTCCTACTGGGTAACTGGTGGGTGGTGGTGGTCAAGGCTGATAGGAATAGAGTTCCACGGTGGTGGTTAAATTCTATTTCTTCCCTCACTCATCCCTAATACACCCCCATTAGCTCAGAAATAGTTATCCCTTTTTATGTAGAAATAAAATTAACTTACTGTGTATGATGTGTATATCTTTTTCATTCATTTTTCTTCATTCTTTTGTTTATGATATAAATATTTGCTCTGAGTTTGTCAAATGTTGCTCTCTGTACTCAAAACCAAATTGAGGGAATTTTAAAAATAAAAAAAGGCAATATAGACACTTTCTTCTCACCAGTTTCAGGCTATTGAAATCAAAAACCATACAGAAGTTCAAATAACTACCTTTTTAGAAACAAATCACCTTTCACTGTAATGGAGACTACTGATTTAGATAATAGTGGTAAAGAATTATTACTAACAAAATATTAATTATCTTCATATACTCTTATCTACATAGTTTCTTTCTCGCATGCATGCTATGTCCTTTTACTCATGTCTGACTCTTGGTGACCCTACTGACTGGAACCCACCAGGCTTCTTTGTCCATGGAATTCTCCAGGCAAGAATACTAGAGTGAATTGCCAGGCCCTTCTCCAGGAGATCCTCCCGACCCAGGGATCGAACACGCATCTCTTATGTCTCCTGTAGTGGCAGGCAGGCTCTTTACCAGGTTCTAGAGTCACCTGGGAAGCCCAGTTTCCTCCTATGTTCTTACAGTAACCCTCTAAGTTATGTCAAGAGTAGAAGTGACATGCTGAAAACTAATAAACCCTGTGATTTATTATTTATCTCACTGATTCTCACCACAACACTATGCATACAGAGAACGGCCCCATTTTCCACATAAGAAGCCTGAGGTTCCACAATGACTTAAGTGATTATTTAAGTTTACCTGACCTTAAATGCTAGAGCTAAAATCTAATCTAGAGCTTCCTAGTCTTCTCTACTACCATCATAACTTTTACATGTAATATCTGAAATATATATTATATATATACATATATAATCATTTGAATAACTTATAAAACTATTGGTAAAAGAGAAAATAATACTATGCAATGATACAACTATATATGTTTCTAAATTTCAAACCACTATACGAACACAGATGTATACTGAAATGAAATATTGATACTTCTTCTAATAACTGTATCATCACAGGACACAATTTATGGCTTTCTGCCATTTGATAATGAAAGTTAAATTTTCTGTGCTGTTACTGGAATAGGGTATAATAATTCATTCTTCAAAACTAATTTATATACAAAACATATTCTATACAAAGATGTTTGAGTTCCTGTATTTCTCTTCTTCTCACTTGGCAGCAATTTCTGTATGACTCAAGAAAGACAGAGTAAGAACCAATGGTAATTTCTTCAAGACACGTAGAAAAGACGAAGGGTACTGAAAGTGTGTGTCAGTTAAACTCATTCATTTGAAATTAAACTCATGTTCTACAGTGACAGAAATCCCAAATAAGGTATTTATCTTTAAGGATTAACAGTGTCTTATCGAAAGATTATTCTTGGTCAAAAAAAAAAAAAAAGTTCGTTTTTTCTTTCTAGTAGCTTTGGAAGCCACTATGGCCATAGACAGCAGTGGACATTTGAATCTGTTTTCCAAGGTGCATAAAAATCAGACTGAGTCTTTGGTAGTTTCATATCTTATTTTGAAAATATAATGAAATTGGCTACCTTTGTTCACAAATGCAAAATAAATGTGTCGGTGATCTCTATCACTGAAAATTTTTTAACATTTAATGCAATAATTATAAGGTGTTTGCCAACTACATTTCTAGAACTGACAATGTCCATTTCTGAACTTTTCATATCTTTAATAACCTCTGAAATTGAGACCGTAAAATAATGTGTTTTTGCATATATTTCAAACTATTTGGAGTGTTTTTTACTGCATGAATGGACATTGTGGTTATCTCAATAATCATTCCAAAATTCTCCATCATGAAGTAGTTATGAGAATTGGTTTGAACTGGGTGTATCTTGAGTGTTCTATAATCACTGAGATAATCTCAAATTATTCACTGCCCTTTTTGTCACAGTAATCCACACAGCAAATGATTCTGGACATCTTGGACAAATTCTATTAATTTTCTGGCCACTGAGATTAGTTGGAAGATTAGACCAATCATTACACAAATTGATATTTATGAAAATAAATCTGGAGACACATATCAATCCCCTCTTAATGATGTGATCATTGAATGTTTCCTCAGGCTGCCACCTTGAGAAACACCAATTTGAAGATATAAAGTAGACCAGAGACCTGATCAAACCATATCTAAACAAGTTATTTGCCTGAAACTCCTAAACTATATGAAAAATTCCCTTATAACTTGTCACTTGAGATAGATTTTAATCTAAGTTAAATAATCAGAACTGTTTATCTCCTTAACTCATAAGGATAGTTCTAACAAATATTTCCATTACTAGAAGTATTCTGCCTCATGATTTCTAAATTTTAACTACATTATCTTAGATTATCTGCTGAGTAATTTAAAGAGAAAATATATTTATACTAATTTGCTTAAAAGGTCAAAAAGCAAATTACATACTAGGCTGATTAGCATCATTTGTCCTCTTTCTCTGTAATCAAGGAACAGAGCCCAATGATCACAGTAATTATCTAGTTTAACAATATATTTCAAGCTTAAATTCCATTCAACTGGTCATTACCCAACTCTTGATCACTTTCAGTGACAAAAAACTCATCTCCCAAGATAGCTTCTTTCACAATTATTCAAAATTTATAGGTGAACTTCATTTTTATTCAAATTAGAGTGGTGACTACTAGCTTACTGCAAATCCTGTATACTTTAATGGTATTATTTCCATTTCTCTCTAGATAATAATCTGTTGCATTTATGTCTCTTCAGGTAAACGATCCATTGCTAGTTGCATTTAAAATTCCTGCTGTCTTTATTCATACTTGATTTTAGCCAAAATGCTCAAAAGTGATGCTATCTATTCAGAGATATCACTTCTATTTTCTTTTTAACCAATCAACACTGTGCTACTACATTTTTCTAATTTAGTAAATTATGATTTTAAAAAAAATTTAAAGGAATTGTGATTTTAATGCCATTTTTGTGCTGAAAAGTCAAAATTTCTATAACTGGCTGTGACAAAGATTGTTAGTTTCAAGTTACTAACAATTGCCTAACAAGATAGCTAACATTTCTTCCTTGCTGAAAGATCTCCCACCTTATTATATTTGGCAACAAGCCGTGTAAGCAAATATTTCACATTTTCCTATGTCCTTTATGGAGGTGGTCATGAGACACAGTGCTGGTTAAAGAGAAATAAAAGAAATCCTTTCGTTGGGACATTAGTGAAAGACATTATTTCAATAGGTACCTGCCTTTTTCCTGTCTCTTCTTTTTTCTGCCTAAAATACTGATATCCATAGATACCCACATGCAAGAAAGAAGGCTGAACAAAGTCAGAAAGAGCACAAGCCTGTACAAAATATCATCACTAGATTGCCTATCTTTGAACTTATTACATGAGCATATCAAAGTCTTAACCTTTTCAGCAATTATTTTCTTTTGACAGCTGAACGGTAATAATAATCCTCTGTCATCAAAATAAGTCTGTTTTCTTTCAAAATGAACAGTAATGCAAAATTATAATGAAGAAAAAGACTATAGAGTTGGTAAAGATTTAGAAAATGTGCAAGGTTTTAAAAATTGCATTGAACTATTTTTATGAATGTGCCCCTCCATTTCCAGAAGACAGTCTAAATGAACCCTGATAGACTATCATTTAATTATAATGTTGTCTTTTTAATAATAAAGAATGTTATGCCCCTCTCCATTTTTCTACATCCCAGTTGTTTCTAGGCACTTAACAAACTTTCTGTCATATTGGAGTGAGGGGGATATACGTGTGCATGTGTGTGCATAAATTAACATGTTTATACACACATAAGTAGAAGGCAATGGCACCCCACTCCAGTACTCTTGCCTGGAAAATCCCATGGACGGAGGAGGCTGGTGGGCTGCAGTCCATGGGGTCATGAAGAGTCGGACAGGACTGAGCGACTTCACTTTAATTTTTCACTTTCATGCACTGGAAAAGGAAATGGCCACCCACTCCAGTGTTCTTGCCTGGAGAATCCCAGGGACGGCAGAGCCTGGTGGGCTGCCATTTATGGGGTCGCACAGAGTTGGACACTACTGAAGTGACTTAGCAGCAGCAGCAGCATACACACATAAACACATACATATGTCTTAGTACAGTTGACCCCTGAACAACATGGATTTGAAATATGTGATTTCATGCATGGGGTTTCTTTTTCCCATAGTAAATACTACAGTACTACATGACCTGTGGTTGGTTGAATCTAGTGATGCAGAACTACAGATAAGAAGGAACAGAGCATACAAAGAGCTAACTATAAATTATACTAGGATTTTTGACTAAACAAAGGGTCAACACTCCTAATTTGAATGCTGTTCAAGGGTCAACTGTATATTCTGGCTGCTAACACAGAATAGAACATACAGCAGGACTTATCAACAACAGAAATTTATTTTTCACAGTTTTAGAGTCTGAAAAGTTCAAGCTCAAGAAACAGTCAGATTTGGTATCTGGCAAATTTGGCCTTGGAATACGGAATGAAGCAGGGCAAAGACTAATAGAGTTTTGCCAAGAAAATGCACTGATCGTAACAAACATCCTCTTGCAACAACACAAGAGAAGACTCTACACATGCACATCATCTGAGGGCCAACACTAAAATCAGATCGATTATATTCTTTACAGCCAAACATGGAGAAGCTCTATAGTCAGCAAAAACAAGACCAGGAGCTGACTGTGGCTCAGACCATGAACTCCTTATTCCCAAACTGAGACTGAAATTGAAGAAAGTAGGGAAAACCACTAGACCATACAGGTATGACCTAAATCAAATCCTTTAGGTTATACAGAGGAAGTGAGAAATAGATTTAAGGGCCTAGATATGATAGAGTGTCTGATGAACTATGGAATGAGGTTCGTGACATTGTACAGGAGACAGGGATCAAGACCATCCCCGTGGAAGATCAGATCAGTCGCTCAGTCGTGTCTGACTTTTTGCGACCCCATGAATCACAGCACGCCAGGACTTCCTGTCCATCACCAACTCCCGGAGGTCACTCAGACTCATATCCATCAAGTCAGTGATGCCATCCAGCCATCTCATCCTCTGTCGTCCCCTTCTCTTCCTGCCCCCAATCCCTCCCAGCATCAGAGTCTTCTCCAATGAGTCAACTCTTCGCATGAGGTGGCCAAAATACTGGAGTTTCAGCTTTAGCATCATTCCTTCCAAAGAAATCCCAGGGCTGATCTCCTTCACAATGGACTGGTTGGATCTCCCTGCAGTCCAAGGGACTCTCAAGAGTCTTCTCCAACACCACAGTTGAAAAGCATCAATTCTTCGGTGCTCAGCCTTCTTCACAGTCCAGCTCTCACATCCATACATTACCACAGGAAAGATCATAGCCTTGACTAGGGGAACCTTTGTTAGCAAAGTAATGTCTCTGCTTTTGAATATGCTATCTAGGTTGGTCATAACTTTCCTTCCAAGGAGTAAGCATCTTTAAATTTGATGGCTGCAGTCACTATCTGCAGTGATTTTGGAACCCAGAAATATAAGTCTGACACTGTTTCCACTGTTTCCACATCTATTTCCCATGTAGTGATGGGATCAGATGCCATGATCTTCGTTTTCTGAATGTTGAGCTTTAAGCCAACCTTTTCACTCTCCACTTTCACTCTCATCAAGAGGCTTTTTAGTTCTTCTTCACTTTCTGCACTAAGAGTGCCCCGCCGGCTGCGCCGCGCACTAAGAGCGCCCAGCCGGCTGCGCCGTGATGGAGGAAGGACGGCGGTGAGGTCCAGCTCACTAAGCATGGCCGAGAAGAGCTACCCCACGACCGAGGTCAGGAAGGGCGGCGGTGAGGAGAGACCCCTCGTCCAAGATAAGGTCCGATGACTGTGCAGCCGGGAAGAGATACCCCACGCCCAAGGTAAGAGAAACCCAAGTAAGAAAGTAGGTCTTGAAAGAGGGCATCAGAGGGCAAATACACTGAAACCATACTCACAGAAAACTAGTGAATCTAATCACACCAGAACCACAGCCTTGTCTAACTCAATGAAATTAAGCCATGCCCGTGGGGCAACCCAGGATGGGCGGGTCATGGTGGAGAGATCTGACAGGGTGTGGTCCGCTGGAGAAGGGAATGACAAATCACTTCAGTATTCTTGCCTTGAGAACCTCATGACCAGTATGAAAAGGCAAAATGATAGGATACTGAAGGAGAAACTCCCCAGGTCAGTAGGGGCCCAATATGCTACTGGAGATCAGTGGAGAAATAACTCCAGAAAGAATGAAGGGATGGAGCCAAAGCAAAAAGAATACCCAGCTGTGGATGTGTCTGGTGATAGAAGCAAAGTCCAATGCTGTAAAGAGCAATATTGCATAGGAACCTGGAATGTCAGGTCCATGAATCAAGGCAAATTGGAAGTGGTCAAACAAGAGATGGCAAGAGTGAATGTCGACATTCTAGGAAATAGCGAACTAAAATGGACTGGAATGGGTGAATTTAACTCAGATGAACATTATATCTACTACTGTGAGCAGGAATCCCTCAGAAGAAATGGAGTGGCCATCATGGTCAACAAAAGAGTCCGAAATGCAGTACTTGGATGCAATCTCAAAAATGACAGAATGAACTCTGTTCGTTTCCAAGGCAAACCATTCAATGTCACAGTAATCCAAGTATATGCCCCAACCAGTAACGCCAAAGAAGCTGAAGTTGAACGGTTCTATGAAGACCTACAAGACATTTTAGAACTAACACCCAAAAAGGATGTCCTTTTCACTATAGGAGACTGGAATGCAAAAGTAGGAAGTCAAGAAACACCTGGAGTAACAGGCAACTTTGGCCTTGGAATACAGAATGAAGCAGGGCAAAGACTAACAGAGTTTTGCCAAGAAAATGCACTGGTCATAGCAAATACCCTCTTCCAACAACGCAAGAGAAGACTCTATACATGGACATCACCAGATGGTCAACACCGAAATCAGATCGATTATATTCTTTGCAGCCAAAGATGGAGAAGCTCTATACAATCAGCAAAAACAAGACCAGGAGCTGACTGTGGCTCAGATCATGAACTCCTTATTGCCAAATTCAGACTTAAATTGAAGAAAGTAGGGAAAACCACTAGACCACTCAGGTATGACCTAAATGAAATCCCTTATGATTATACAGTGGAAGTGAGAAATAGATTTAAGGGCCTAGATCTCATAGATAGAGTGCCTGATGAACTATGGAATGAGGTTCGTGACATTGTACAGGAGACAGGGATCAAGACCATCCCCATGGAAATGAAATGCAAAAAAGCAAAATGGCTGTCTGGGGAGGCCTTACAAATAGCTGTGAAAAGAAGAGAAGCAAAAAGCAAAGGAGAAAAGGAAAGATATAAACATCGGAATGCAGAGTTCCAAAGAATAGCAAGAAGAGATAAGAAAGCCTTCTTCAGCGATCAATGCAAAGAAATAGCGGAAAACAACAAAATGGGAAAGACTAGGGATCTCTTCAAGAAATCAGAGATACCAAAGGAACATTTCATGCAAAGATGGGCTCGATAAAGGACAGAAATGGTATGGACCTAACAGAAGCAGAAGATATTAAGAAGAGGTGGCAAGAATACACAGAAGAACTATACAAAAAAGACCTTCACGACCCAGATAATCATGATGGTGTGATCACTGACCTAGAGCCAGACATCTTGGAATGTGACGTCAAGTGGGCCTTAGAAAGCATCACTATGAACAAAGCTAGTGGAGGTGATGGAATTCCAGTGGAGCTATTCCAAATCCTGAAAGATGATGCTGTGAAAGTGCTGCACTCAATATGCCAGCAAATTTGGAAAACTCAGCAGTGGCCACAAGATTGGAAAAGGTCAGTTTTCATCCCAATCCCAAAGAAAGGCAATGCCAAAGAATGCTCAAACTACCGCACAATTGCACTCATCTCACACGCTAGTAAAGTAATGCTCAAAATTCTTCAAGCCAGGCTTCAGCAATATGTGAACCGTGAACTTCATGATGTTCAAGCTGGATTTAGAAAAGGCAGAGGAACCAGAGATCAAATTGCCAACATCTGCTGGATCATGGAAAAAGCAAGAGAGTTCCAGAAAAACATCTATTTCTGCTTTATTGACTATGCCAAAGCCTTTGACTGTGTAGATCACAATAAACTGTGGAAAATTCTGAAGGAGATGGGAATACCAGACCACCTGATCTGCCTCTTGAGAAATCTGTATGCAGGTCAGGAAGCAACAGTTAGAACTGGTCATGGAACAACAGACTGGTTCCAAATAGGAAAAGGAATACGTCAAGGCTATATATTGTCACCATGTTTATTTAACTTATATGCAGAGTACATCATGAGAAATGCTGGACTGGAATAAACACAAGTTGGAATCAAGATTGCTGGGAGAAATATCAATAACCTCAGATATGCAGATGACACCACCCTTATGGCAGAAAGTGAAGAGGGGCTAAAAAGCCTCTTGAAGAGAGTGAAAGTGGAGAGTGAAAAGGTTGGCTTAAAGCTCAACATTCAGAAAACGAAGATCATGGCATCTGGTCCCATCACTACATGGGAACTAGATGGAGAAACAGTGGAAACAGTGTCAGAATTTATTTTTCTGGGCTCCAAACCACTGCAGATGGTGACTGCAGCCATGAAATTCAAAAGATGCTTACTCCTTGGAAGGAAAGTTATGACCAACCTAGATAGCATATTGAAAAGCAGAGACATTACTTTGCCAACAAAGGTTAGCCTAGTCAAGGCTATGGTCTTTCCTATGGTAATGTATGGATGTGAGAGCTGGACTGTGAAGAAGGCTCAGCGCTCAAGAATTGATCCTTTTGAACTGTGGTGTTGGAGAAGACTCTTGAGAGTCCCTTGGACTGCAAGAAGATCCAACCAGTCCATTGTGAAGGAGATCAGCCCTGGGATTTCTTTGGAAGGAATGATGCTAAAGCTGAAACTCCAGTATTTTGGCCACCTCATGCGAAGAGTTGACTCATTGGAGAAGACTCTGATGCTGGGAGGGATTGAGGGCAGGAGGAGAAGGGGACAACAGAGGATGAGATGGCTGGATAGCATCACTGACTCGATGGATGCGAGTCTGAGTGACCTCCGGGAGTTGGTGATGGACAGGGAGGCCTGGCGTGCTGCAGTTCATGGGGTAGCAAAGAGTCGGACACGACTGAGCGACTGATCTGATATGATCTGATCTGATCACTTTCTGTCATAAGGGTGGTGTCATCTACATATCTGAGGTTGTTGATATTTCTCCCAGCAATCTTGATTCCAACTTGTGTTTCTTCCAGTGCAGCGTTTCTCATGATGTACCCTGCATATAAGTTGAATGTACAGGGTGACAATATACAGCCTTGATGTACTCCTTTTCCTATTTGGAACCAGTCTGTTGTTCCATGTCCAATTCTAACTGTTGCTTCCTGACCTGCATACAGATTTCTCAAGAGGCAGATCAGGTGGTCTGGTATTCCCATCTCTTTCCGAATTTTCCACAGTTTATTGTGATCCACACAGTCAAAGGCTTTGGCATAGTCAATAACGCAGAAATAGATGTTTTTCTGGAATTCTCTTGCCTTTTCCATGATCCAACGGTTGTTGGCAATTTGATCTCTGGTTCCTCTGCCTTTTCTAAAACCAGCTTGACCATCAGGAAGTTCATGGTTCACATATTGCTGAAGCCCCAAAAAAGCAAAATGGCTTTGTGTGGAAGCCTTACAAATAGCTGTGAAAAGACGAGAAGCTAAAAGCAAAGGAGAAAAGGAAAGAAATAAGCATCTGAATGCAGAGTTCCAAAGAATAGCAAGTAGAGATTAGAAAGCCTTCTTCAGCCATCAATGCAAAGAAATAAAGGAAAACAACAGAATGGGAAAGACTAGAGATCTCTTCAAGAAAATTAGAGATACCAAGGGAAATTTCGTGCAAAGATGGGCTCGATAAAGGACAGAAATGGTATGGACCTAACAGAAGCAGAAGATATTAAGAAGAGATGGCAGGAATACACAGAAGAACTGTACAAAAAAGAGCTTCATGACCTAGATAATCACAATGGTGTGATCACTCACCTAGAGCCAGACATCCTGGAATGTGAAGTCAAGTGGGCCTTAGAAAGCATCACTACGAACAAAGCTAGTTGAGGTGATGGAATTCCAGTGGAGCTAATCCAAATCCTGAAAGATGATGCTGTGAAAGTGCTGCACTCAATATGTCAGCAAATTTGGAAAACTCAGCAGTGGCCACAGGACTGGAAAAGGTAGTTTTCCTTCCAATCCCAAAGAAAGGCAATGCCAAAGAATGCTCAAACTATTGCACAATTGTACTTATCTCACACACTAGTAAAGTAATGCTCAAAGTTCTCCAAGCCAGGCTTCAGCAATATGTGAACCGTGAACTTCCTGATGTTCAAGCAAGTTTTAGAAAAGGCAGAGGAACCACAGATCAAATTGCCAACATCCACTGGATCATCAAAAAAGCAAGAGAGTTCCAAAAAACATCTATTTCTGCTTTATTGACTATGCCAAAGCCTTTGACTGTGTGGATCACAATAAACTGTGGAAAATTCTCAAAGAGATGGGAATACCAGACCACCTGACCTGCCTCTGGAGAAATTTGTATGCAGATCAGGAAGCAACAGTTAGAACTGGACATGGAACAACAGACTGGTTCCAAATAGGAAAAAGAGTACGTCAAGGCTGTATACTGTCACCCTGCTTATTTAACTTATATGCAGAGTACATTGCAAGAAACGCTGGGCTGGAGGTAGCACAAGTTGGAATCAAGATTGCCGGGAGAAATATCAATCACCTCAGATATGCAGATGACACCACCCTTATGGCAGAAAGGGAAAAAGAACTAAAGAGCCTCTTGATGAAAGTTAAAGAGGAGAGTGAAAAGGTTGGCTTAAAGCTCAACATTCAGAAAACGAAGATCATGACATCTCGTCCCATCACCTCATGGGAAATAGATGGTGAAATAGTGGAAACAGTGTCAGACTTTATTTTTGGGGGCTCCAAATTCACTGCAGATGGTGATTGCAGCCATGAAATTAAAAGACACTTACTCCTTGGAAGGAAAGCTACGACCAACCTAGATAGCATATTCAAAAGCAGAGACATTACTTTGCCAACAAAGGTTCGCCTAGTCAAGGCTATGATCTTTCCTGTGGTCATGTATGGATGTGAGAGTTGGACTGTGAAGAAGGCTGAGTGCCGAAGAATTGATGCTTTTGAACTGTGGTGTTGGAGAAGACTCTTGAGAGTCCCTTGGACTGCAGGGAGATCCAACCGGTCCATTCTGAAGGAGATCAGCCCTGGGATTTCTTTGGAAGGAATGATGCTAAAGCTGAAACTCCAGTATTTTGGCCACCTCACACGAAGAGTTGACTCATTGGAGAAGACTCTGATGCTGGGAGGGCTTGGGGGCAGGAGGAGAAGGGGACGACAGAGGATGAGATGGCTGGATGGCATCACTTGCTCGATGGACGTGAGTCTGAGTGAACTCCAGGAGTTGGTGATGGACAGGGAGGCCTGGCTTGCTGTGATTCATGGAGTCGCGAAGAGTCGGACACGACTGAGCGACTGAATTGAAATGAACTGAGAGCCTGCTTCCTAATTCATAGAAAAGCATCATCTCACTATGGCCTCAAAAGGCAGAAAGGATAAGAGAGCTCTCCAGAGTCTCCTTTCAGATCAGATCAGTCGGGGCCCAATATGCTACTGGAGATCAGTGGAGAAATAACTCCAGAAAGAATGAAGGGATGGAGCCAAAGCAAAAAGAATACCCAGCTGTGGATGTGTCTGGTGATAGAAGCAAAGTCCGATGCTGTAAAGAGCAATATTGCATAGGAACCTGGAATGTCAGGTCCACGAATCAAGACAAATTGGAAGTGGTCAAACAAGAGATGGCAAGAGTGAATGTTGACATTCTAGGAATTAGCGAACTCAAATGGACTGGAATGGGTGAGTTTAACTCAGATGACCAGTATAACTACTACTGCAGGCAGGAATCCCTCAGAAGAAATGGAGTGGCCATCATGGTCAACAAAAGAGTCCGAAATGCAGTACTTGGATGCAATCTCAAAAACAACAGAATGATCTCTGTTCGTTACCAAGGCAAACCATTCAATGTCACAGTAATCCAAGTCTATGCCCCAACCAGTAACGCTGAAGAAGCTGAAGAATCTCCTTTATAAGTCCTCTAATCCCATTCATGAAGACTCTATCTTCAGGATTTAATCACCCACCACAAGCTTTATCTCTTTATCATCATACTGGAAATTAGAATTTTAACATGTGAATTTGCAGGGAGGTTAGGCAGAGACACAAACATTCTTCTAATATTTTCAATGGACCTGTCTTTTAGTTTATTTAGCATTTTCTCTGCTGTTACTAAGCTCCTAAGTTTGGTGAATTAACAGTTTCTTATTATGCTGTCTTCATTCTAGTATTTCCATTTTTTTATATTGCAGATTCCTCTTCATCTTGCCATTACATCAGAGATGAGAGCAGCTATGTTAGTCTCCCTCCATACTAAGTATAGATTGCTCTTGGAGCTTAGTTCTTTTTATGTGTTTTGTGTACTCAGATCTCTGACGGGTTTTAAAAGCCAGATTCTGCAGGTTATCTAGTTTATTTTGGTTTATAAAATCTCTTGCCACTTTCTAAATCTGAACTAAAACAAAACTATCATGTGGCTTTAACTGAAAAATTATAAAATCATGATACTTATTAACATGATTTCATTTTTAATTTAGTCAGTAACTAGATCAATTGTCCTATAAATAGAACAGTATATCAATACTCTAGAGACCCATGCTCTGGAATCTCCATTGCCACTGATTACCTGTGTGGCTTGTGGGAATGCATTCAATCTTATAGTTATCCATGTTTAAATATGCTAAGATGATAACCACTAGAAAGAGAAAAAAATAATAGTATTCAAATGAAAAATACTATTTAATGCTCAATTTCTTTGAAGAGAATAGAAAGAATATGAAACAACTATGATATAATGCTAACAATTATTAATTCTGAAATCAGTAATAGCACATTAGCATTCAAAAATTTGTTTTTTATAAATTTGCAAAATTAAAAAATATGATTTATAGTCATTAAGACAGACACATCACACCGAATCAGTGTAGCAACAAATGAAATAAAGGAAAAACATTGTGATTGCAGATCAGCCAGGATAAGGGGTATAGTAAAGAAAAATTTATAAAACTCACCAGGAAATTTTTAATAGGTTGGTTTTCTACTTGCTGTCAGGAACTCCACTTGTTGTCTGATATGAAAGTTGAAATATTCAAATGCAAAATCTCTAGAAAAACAACAAAAGAAAAATATTTCTTTTTGAATTACTAAGGCTTTGCAGAATCACCAGGATCTCCTTTCAAAGAAAGGCTTATAAATAAGCATATAAATAGGCCCAGTGTCTCATACAGATTTACCATCCTCCAAATGCATGAGCACGGTGGCTGCGACAGCGCATGAGCTCGGCCTAGAGGAGCTACCCTGGGCCCAATGACAGGGGCAGTGGCTGAGAGGAGCTACCCCACATCAGAGGTAAGGAGCAGCAGCTCCGCTTTCCTGGAACAGCCGTGAAGAGAGACCCCACGTCCAAGGTAAGAGAAACCCAAGTAGGACAGTAGGCACTGAGAGAGGGGATCAAAGGGCAGACAGACTGAAACTACAATCACAGACAACTAGCCAATCTGATCACATGGACCACAGGCTTGTCTAAGACAAACAGGTCATGGTGGAGAGGTCTGACAGAATGTGGTCCACTGGAGAAGGGAATGGCAAACCACTTTAGTATTCTTGCCTTGAGAATCCCATGAACAGTATGAAAAGGCAAAAAGACAGGATACTGAAAGAGGAACTCCCCAGGTCAGTAGGTGCCCAATATGCTACTGGAGATCAGTGGAGAAATAACTCCAGAAAAAATGAAGGGATGGAGCCAAAGCAAAAACAACACCCAGTTGTGGATGTGACTGGTGATGGAAGCAAGGTCCAATACTATAAAAACAATATTGCACAGGAACCTGGAATGTTAGGTCCATGAATCAAGGCAAATTGGAAGTGGTCAAACAGGAGATGACAAGAGTGAACACTGACATTCTAGGAATCAGCGAACTAAAATGGACTGGAATGGGTGAATTTAAATCAGATGATCATTATATCTACTACTGTGGCCAGAAATCCCTTAGAAGAAATAGAGTAGTCATCAGAGTCAACAAAGAGTTGGAAATGCAGTACTCGGATGGAATCTCAAAAATGACAGAAAGATCTCTGTTCATTTCCAAGGCGAACCATTTAATATCACAGTAATCCAAGTCTATGCCCCGACCAGTAATGTTGAAGAAGCAGAAGTTGAATGCTTCTATGAAGAACTACAAGATGTCTTAGAAATAACACTCAAAAGAGATGTCCTTTTCATTACAGGTGATGGGAATACAAAAAGTACGAAGTCAAGAAACACCTTGAGTAACAGACAAATTTGGCCTTGGAGTACAGAATGAAGCAGGGCAAAGGCTAATAAGAGTTTTGCCAAGACAACGCACTGGTCATAGCAAACACCCTCTTCCAACAGCACAAGAGAAGACTCTACACATGGGCATCACAAGAGGGTCAACACCAAAATCAGATCGATTATATTCTTTGCAGCCAAAGATGGAGAATCTCTATACAGTCAGCAAAAACAAGACAGGGAGCTGACTGTGGCTCAGATCATGAACTCCTTTTGCCAAATTCAGATTTGAATTGAAGAAACTGGGGAAAACCACTAGACCATTCAGGTATGACCTAAATCAAATCCCTAAATCACTTCCCTATACAGTGGAAGTGAGAAATAGATTTTAGGGACTAGATCTGACAGACAGAGTGCCTGATGAACTATGGACAGAGGTTTGTTAACACTGTACAGGAGACAGGGATCAAGATCATCCCCAAGAAAAAGAAATGCAAAAAAGCAAAATGGCAGTCAGAGGAGGCCTTACCAAAAGCTGTGAAAAGAAGACAAGCAAAAAACAAATGAGAAAAGGAAAGATATACCCATTTGAATGCAGAGTTCCAAAGAATAGCAAGGAAAGATAAGAAAGCCTTCCTCAGGAATCAGTGCAGAGAAATAGAGGAAAACAACAGAATGGGAAACACTAGAGATCTCTTCAAGAAAATTAAGAGATACCAAGGGAACATTTCATGCAAAGGTGGGCTCAATAAAGGTCAGAAATGGTATGGGTCTAACAGAAGCAGAAGATATTAAGAAGAGGTGGCAAGAATACACAGCAGAACTGTACAAAAAAGATATTCATGACTCAGATAATCACGATGGTGTGATCACTCACCTACAGCCAGACATCCTGGAATGTGAAATCAAGTGGGCCTTAGGAAGTAATGCTATGAATAATTCTAGTGGAGGTGATGGAATTCCAGTTGAGCTATTTCAAATCCTAAAAGATGATGCTGTGAAAATGCTGCACTCAATATGCTAGCAAATTTGGAAAACTCAGCAGTGTCCACAGGACTGGAAAAGGTCAGTTTTCATTCCAATCCCAAAGAAAAGCAATGCCAAAGAATGCTCAAACTATTGCACAATTACACTCATCTCACACCTTAGTAAAAATGCTCAAAATTCTCCAAGCCAGGCTTCAGCAATACATGAACCATGAACTTCCAGATGTTCAAGCTGGTTTTAGAAAAGGCAGAGGAACCAGAGATCAAATTGCCAACATCCGCTGGATCATTGAAAAAGCAAGAGAGTTCCAGAAAAACATCTATTTCTGCTTTACTGACTATGCCAAATCTTTGACTGTGTGGATCACAATAAACTGTGAAAAATTCTGAAAGAGATGGGAATACCAGACCACCTGACCTGACTCTTGAGAAACCTATATGCAGGTCAGGAAGCAACAGTTGGAAATGGACATGGAACAACAGATTGCTTCTAATCTGTTGTCACCCTGCTTATTTAACTTATATGCAGAGGACAACATGAGAAATGCGGGGCTGGAGGAAGCCCAAGCTGGAATCAAGATTGCCAGGAGAAATATCAATAACCTCAGATATGCAGACGACACCACCCTTATGGCAGAAAGTGAAGAAGAACTAAAGAGTCTTTGATGAAAGTGAAAGCAGAGAGTGAAAAAGTTGGCTTAAAGCTCAACGTTCAGAAAACTAAGATCATGGCATCTGGTCCCATCACTTCGTCGCAAATAGATGAGGAAACAGTGGAAATAGTGGCTGACTTTATTTTTGTGGGCTCCAAAATCACTGCAGATGGTGACTGCAGCCATGACATTAAAAGATGTTTATTCCTTGGAAGCAAAGTTATGACCAACTTAGGTAGCATATTCAAAAGCAGAGACATTACTTTGCCAACAAAGGTCCGTCTAGTCAAAGCTATGATTTTTCCAGTAGTCATGTATGGATGTGAGAGTTGGACTATAAAGAAAGCTGAGCGCTGAAGAATTGATGCTTTTGAACTGTGGTGTTGGAGAAGACTCTTGAGAGTCCCTTGGATTGCAAAGAGATCCATCCAGTCCATCCTAAAGGCAGTCAGTCCTGAGTGTTCATTGGAAGGACTGATGTTGAAGCTAAAACTCCAATACTTTGGCCACCTGATGCAAAGAACTGACTCATTGGAAAACACCCTGATGCTGGGAAAGATTGAGGGCAGAAGGAGAAGGGGACAACAGAAGATAAGATGGATGGATGGCATCACCAACTCAATCTACATGAGTTTGGGTAAACTCCAGGAGTTAGTGATGGACAGGGAGGCCTGAAGTGCTGTGGTTCATGGGGTCACAAAGTGTCAGACACAATTGAGTGACTGAACTGACCTGAAACCTAGCATTAAAGCTTAGAGCTAATGTATCCAGGAAGAATGCTCCACTGTGTCTAAAATTCTCACCCTATCTCTGCTTGAAAAGCATAGTAATCAGTCATTTTAATTTTTTTAGTAATTTCTGTCCCTATTATCTAGGACACTGTCCACTAATCGTATCCCAGAAGTCCTGCTGCTGCTGTTGCTGCTAAGTCGCTTCTGCTGCTGCTGCTGCTAAGTCACCTCAGTCGTGTCCAACTCTGTGCAACCCCATAGACGGCAGCCCACCAGGCCTCTCCATCCCTGGGATTCTCCAGGCAAAAACACTGGAGTGGGTTGCCATTTCCTTCTCCAATGCATAAAAGTGAAAAGTGAAAGTGAAGTCGCTCAATTGTGTCCGACTCCTAGTGACTCCATGGACTGCAGCCCACCAGGCCCCTCTGTCCATGGGATTTTCCAGGCAAGAGTACTGGAGTAGGTTGCCACTGCCTTCTCCGACCAGAAGTCCTACCTTGCTAGAAAAAGCAAGTGATCATTGCACACCTAATGAATTATGAGAAAGGCTCAAATTGCATGTATGGTGGAGGAAGTGTAATATATATGCCAAATTTTGGACATATGACTGTTGCCAGAGAAAATAGGATACCTTGATAAGCCATTTGCCATTCCTTATTAATGTACCCAACAAGGACAGGGCAAATGGAAGCAGTCCACCCAACCCACAGAAAATGGGTTTCTCGCAGGAAAGAGGAATTCTCATGACATAAAAGGAGGGAAAAGAATAGAAATAGTTCTCGGTATCATACCAAGTAGTCTCTTAAAAAGTAATAAAGAAACATAAATGAGAATTTGATATGAGATATGTATTCTCTACAAATTTGCTATAGCAACCAAGCAGTTAATTTTTTTCAAACAGTTAATTTTTAAATACACAGAATTAGGCATAAACATTTACTAAGTACAACTTATACAGTTATCAGATTCTGTATCTTCACTTAAATATTTTTGGTTTGCCCTCTTGATTAATTTTTATTTTACTAGTTGCAACTGACTAATATTTCCATAATAATTAATGTTGACACTCTCCAAACTACTCCAGGTACCATGTAGCATTTTTTTCACTGAGGAATCTTTACACTGAGGAACTCAAAAACATAAACTTGTGTGTCTCCTCCCCTCATAGAAGACAGCAATGAAAATATTAGTGGAACATTTACTGTGTTCTAGGGGAAGGCAATGGCACCCCACCCCAGTACTTTTGCCTGGAAAATTCCATGGACAGAGGAGCCTGATAGGCTCCAGTCCATGGGATCGCTAAGAGTCGGACACGACTGAGCGACTTCACTTTCACTTTTCGCTTTAGTGCATTGGAGAGGGAAATGGCAACCCACTCCAGTGTTCCTGCCTGGAGAATCCCAGGGACGGGGGGAGCCTGGTGGGCTGCCGTCTATGGGGTCGCACAGAGTCGGACACGACTGAAGCGACTTAGCAGCAGCAGCAGCAGCAGCAGCAGGCACTGTTTTAAGTATTGCATATATTTGAACTATTTACAGAACAGATCTTAATGCAAAGAAGAATTTGGTGTAAGTTTAGAGTAATTAGTTAATTTCACATTAAAATGCAAAATTTGCTCTCACGTCCAATGCTGCTTAAACAGATTTTTTCATGAGGTTTTCTTTTTTACAAACTCTCATTTGCATGTGTGAAATCTTGCTGTAAGGCTGTATAAGGCAGAATTAAAAGCAGATTTAGTGTGCATTACATCTCTATCACATAAAGGAAGACCTAAATGAACTCCCCAAGTTTGTCACACCCTTTGTTTATTTAAAGAACAGGACTAAATGTATCTATTCAGCTATGATATCTGATCAGGTGGTCCTACAGTGTTCAAGAATAGGTCTTCTGATTATTGTTGTGTGTACACAGAGCTTACCCATTCTAAAATGTTGACAAATCAAGTTAAAATCACGCAACAGAAAGGCAGAAGGCTTAATAGAGCCACTTAACATATAAACAATCTACAACTGAAACAAAGTGAAAAGACTTTTGTTCCAATGACAAGCTACAAATTCAAAGCATGAAAGTAGATGGATCCAATTCATGGTTATAGAAAACACAGACCCTCTCATCGTTATTTTCTCTATCAACCTAATTGAGCAACCAAAGTAATTTTCATAATAGAATTGGATCTATTTGAACAAAAACTTTAAGTATTTCTATTCCAGATGAATTGACAATTATATGACTGCTTGAATAAACAGGAATTTTGTTCTGATAAGTACTTGTGGAAAATTATTAGGTGAAATCCTATAATGAAAATGCAGTTAGTTTATAGAAGCTATATTTAAATTCACAATATTCTTATCTCAAAAATTTGGAGAGAAATCAATAAGAAAAACTCAATGAGTGACTATGTTGATTATGTTTTCTCAACTAATAATTTAGGGATATACAATAACAAAGGACTTTTACATCTCACCTCTGATTTTCCTAAATGGAAAGTTGTGAAAGTAAAATGCATCAACTCATCTTTTTTTAGGTATGTAATCATATTAAACTAAAACTATATCAGGACCCCTCCCAAAAAGCAGTTTTGTTTATAAAATGTTGGCTATTATTACCATTTTCTTCTATGCGTTTTTCTATCAAACCACTTAGATTTCTGCTTCTAGGCATCTTAGAATAATATTCACCAAATGATGCTGGAAAAATTAAATATCCAAATAATGAACTACACACTTTACCATATATCATATAAAATAGTAATTAAACCTAAATGAAGGCCTAAAACTGTAAAATTTCTATGACCTTACGTTAGCAAAGATACATTAGATAGGATACAAACACTAACTATAAAATAAAATATTGATAACATATTAAAAGTAATTTTTTCTTTTCAAGACAGCTAAAATAATGAAAAGGGAAGCCGTGCACTGGGAAAAAATATTTGAAAGCATGTCTAATAAAGGACTGGTATACAGAAAATACAAACAACTCAGAATATTAAGACAAGTGACCCATCTAAACATAGACAAAATACTTGAATGGAAAATTCACTACATATGTTATGCTAATAAAAAGTACATGAAAAAAATCTTAAAAAGTTAGTAAGAAAAATGCATAACAAAACATCCTACCACAACACAACCACTAGAACGGCTTAAATGTAACAATCACCCTGCTTATGAGACAGCAACAGAGACACTGATGTATAGAACAGACTTTTGGACTCTGGGACTGGGAGAGGGTGGGACGATTGGGGAGAATAGCATTGAAATATGTATAATATCATATCTGAAACGAGTCAGTCCAGGTACGATGCCCTATAACAGATGCCTGGGACTGGAGCACTGGGATGACCTGGAGGGATGGTGTGGGAAGGGGGGAGGGAGGAGGGTTCAGGATGGGGAACACGTGTATTATGGTGGCGGATCCATCTCGATGTATAGTAAAAGTAATACAATATTGTAAAGATAAGAAAAATTAAAAAAATAATAATAAAAAAAAATAAAAAACCGTAAGTACTGGTGAGAATATAGAGCAACTGGAATTCAGATACTGCAGAGGAAATTCAAATTGTATGCAACCTGCCTGAAAAACAGAGTAACAGTTTCTTATCAAATTAAATCCACTCTCATACAACCCACTAATTCTACTCATAGACATTTATCTCAGAAAAGGAGAACTTAGAGCCCCACAAAGTCTTGTTATCAGATCAGATCGGTCGCTCAGTCGTGTCCGACTCTTTGCGACCCCATGAACTGCAGCACGCCAGGCCTCCCTGTCCATCACCAGCTCCCGGAGGTCACTCAGACTCACATCCATCAAGTCAGTGATGCCATCCAGCCATCTCATCCTCTGGCGTCCCCTTCTCCTCCTGCCCCCAATCCCTCCCAGCATCAGAGTCTTCTCCAATGAGTCAACTCTTCGCATGAGGTGGCCAAAATACTGGAGTTTCAGCTTCAGCATCATTCCTTCCAAAGAAATCCCAGGGCTGATCTCCTTCAGAATGGACTGGTTGGATCTTCTTGCAGTCCAAGGGACTCTCAAGAGTCTTCTCCAACACCACAGTTCAAAAGCATCAATTCTTCGGCGCTCAGCCTTCTTCACAGTCCAGCTCTCACATCCATACATGACCACAGGAAAGACCATAGCCTTGACTAGGCGAACCTTTGTTGGCAAAGTGATGTCTCTGCTTTTCAATATGCTATCTAGGTTGGTCGTAGCTTTCCTTCCAAGGAGTAAGCGTCTTTTAATTTCATGGCTGCAGTCACCATCTGCAGTGATTTTGGAGCCCAGAAAAATAAAGTCTGACACTGTTTCCACTGTTTCTCCATCTATTTCCCATGTAGTGATGGGACCAGAGGCCATGATCTTCGTTTTCTGAATGTTGAGCTTTAAGCCAGCCTTTTCATTCTCCACTTTCACTTTCATCAAGAGGCTTTTGAGTTCCTCTTCACTTTCTGCCATAAGGGTGGTATCATCTGCATATCTGAGGTTATTGATATTTCTCCCGGCAATCTTGATTCCAGCTTGTGTTTCTTCCAGTCCAGCATTTCTCATGATGTACTCTGCATATAAGTTAAATAAACATGGTGACAATATACAGCCTTGACGTATTCCTTTTCCTATTTGGAACCAGTCTGTTGTTCCATGTCCAGTTCTAACTGTTGCTTCCTGACCTGCATACAGATTTCTCAAGAGGCAGATCAGGTGGTCTGGTATTCCCATCTCTCTCAGAATTTTCCACAGTTTATTGTGATCTACACAGTCAAAGGCTTTGGCATAGTCAATAAAGCAGAAATAGATGTTTTTCTGGAACTCTCTTGCTTTTTTGATGATCCAGGGGATGTTGGCAATTTGATCTCTGGTTCCTCTGCCTTTTCTAAATCCAGCTTGAACATCAGGAAGTTCACGGTTCACATATTGCTGAAGCCTGGCTTGGAGAATTTTGAGCATTACTTTACTAGCGTGTGAGATGAGTGCAATTGTGCGGTAGTTTGAGCACTCTTTGGCATTGCCTTTCTTTGAGATTGGGATGAAAACTGACCTTTTCCAATCTTGTGGCCACTGCTGAGTTTTCCAAATTTGCTGGCATATTGAGTGCAGCACTTTCACAGCATCATCTTTCAGGATTTGGAATAGCTCCACCGGAATTCCATCACCTCCACTAGCTTTGTTTGTAGTGATGCTTTCTAAGGCCCACTTGACGTCACATTCCAAGATGTCTGGCTCTAGGTCAGTGATCACACCATCATGATTATCTGGGTCTTGAAGCTCTTTTTTGTACAGTTCTTCTGTGTATTCTTGCCACCTCTTCTTAATATCTTCTGCTTCCATTAGGTCCATACCATTTCTGTCCTTTATCGAGCCCATTTTTGCATGAAATGTTCCTTTGGTATCTCTGATTTTCTTGAATAGATTCTTAGTCTTTCCCATTCTGTTGTTTTCCTCTATTTCTTTGAGCATTGATCGCTGAAGAAGGCTTTCTTATCTCTTCTTGCTATTCTTTGGAACTCTGCATTCAGATGTTTATATCTTTCCTTTTCTCCTTTGCTTTTCGCTTCTCTTCTCTTCTTTTCTCTTCTCCTCCAAGAGGAGCTACCCAACGACCGAGGAAGGACGGTGGTGAGAACTGGCGCACTAAGCACGGCCGAGAGGAGCTACCCCACGACCGAGGTCAGGAAGGGTGGCGGTGAGGAGAGACCCCTCATCCAAGGTAAGGTGCGATGGCTGTGCTTTGCTGGAGCAGCCGGGAAGAGATACCCCACACCCAAGGTAAGAGAAACCCAAGTAAGACGGTAGGTCTTGCAAGAGGGCATCAGAGGGCAAATACACTGTAAACCATACTCACAGAAAACTAGTCAATCTAATCACACCAGGACCACAGCCTTGTCTAACTCAATGAAATCAAGCCATGCCCGTGGGGCAACCCAGGATGGGCAGGTCATGGTGGAGAGATCTGACAGGGTGTGGTCCGCTGGAGAAGGGAAGCAAACCACTTCAGTATTCTTGCCTTGAGAACCCCATGACCAGTATGAAAAGGCAAAATGATAGGATACTGAAAGAGAAACTCCCCAGGTCAGTAGGGGCCCAATCTGCTACTGGAGATCAGTGGAGAAATAACTCCAGAAAGAATGAAGGGATGGAACCAAAGCAGTCTTGTTATAGGAAGTGCTTTATTCATTATGAGCTATAGCAGCTTTATTCATTATAGATAAAAACTGAAAACAACCTAGGTGTCCATCAACTGCAGGATGAATTAAACTCCAAAATAAAAAGGAATGAACTAATAATATGACAAAATAATACTCCACTGATTGAAAGCCCATTGTATAAAAATACATAAAATGTAACTGACCAATTCCTTGTTTAAATCATAGTATCTATATGCTTCCGTGTGATACTTTTGTCCCATAAACTATTAAGTTCTGTGGGTGCCAAGGAACAAACTAATGATATATACAAGAGAATGGGTGAGTTTTAAATCATCGTTAGATGAAAGAAGCTGAACTTTAAGTAAAGACTATATACCTACACACTGCTCTGCCACTCAGTTGTGTCCAAGTCTTTGCAGCCGCATGGACTATAGCCTGCAGGCTCCTCTGCCCATGATATTTTCCAAGCAAGAATACTGAAGTGGATACTCCAAGGGATCTTCCCAAGCCAGGGATCAAACCCACATCTTGTGCATCTCCTGCATTGGCAGGTGGGTTCTTTACCATCTGGGAAGCCCACCTACACACTACATGATTCTACTTAAATGACAGTTTTAAAAGGGCAAAATAGAGCTAAAGAAAGTGGTTGCCAGAGGCCAGGTGGGAATAGGGAAGGGGAATTAACTTATGCAAAAAAAAAAAAAAACTCTGAATGTTCTGACTATGCAGCTGGTTCAATCCATGTTGTTTTGTACACTTAAAATCAGTAATTTCATAGGTTATAACTCACTGTTACGGACTAAATGTGTCCTACCCCCAAAATCTGTTAAGTTGAAGCACTAACCTCCTGTGTGGTGGTATTAGGAGGTGGTGCCTTTGGGAAATAATTTGGTTTAGATGAGGTCATGAGGGTGGAGCCCCAGGTTGGGATTAGTGGCCTTATAAGAAGAACAGACACTAGGGCTTGCTCTATCTTTGTCAGGTGAGGATAAACTAAGGATGTGGCCATATGCAAGCCAGAAAGAAGACTCGTTCACCAGGAACTGAAAAGACTAGCACCTTGACTGTAGTCTTCTCAGTCTCTAAAACTGTAAGAAATGCATAACTGTTGCTTAAGCCACCCAGTCTCTGATATTCTGTTATAGCAGTCCTAGAAGAGTAAGACATTCATTGAAGTTTATTTTAAAATTAATAAATAAGTGGACAAACAAAAATTAGGTCTTGACCTAAAATAACTGGGGATGTACTTTACTAGCGTGTGAGATGAGTGCAATTGTTCGGTAGTTTGAGCACTCCTTGGCATTGCCTTTCTTTGGGATTGGGATGAAAACTGACCTTTTCCAATCTTGTGGCCACTGCTGAGTTTTCCAAATTTGCTGGCATATTGAGTGTAGCACTTTCACAGCATCATCATTCAGGACTTGGAATAGCTCCACTGGAATTCCATCACCTCCACTAGCTTTGTTCGTAGTGATGCTTTCTAAGGCCCATTTGACTTCACATTCCAAGATGTCTGGCTCTAGGTCAGTGATCACATCATCATGATTATCTGGGTCTTGAAGCTCTTTTTTGTACAGTTCTTCTGTGTATTCTTGCCACCTCTTCTTAATATCTTCTGCTTCTGTTAGGTCCACACCATCTCTGTCCTTTATTGTGCCCATCTTTGCATGAAATGTTCCTTTGGTATCTCTGATTTTCTTGAAGAGATCCCTAGTCTTTCCCATCCTGTTGTTTTCCTCTATTTCTTTGCATTGATCACTGAAGAAGGCTTTCTTATCTCTTCTTGCTATTCTTTGGAACTCTGCATTAAATGTTTATATCTTTCCTTTTCTCCTTTGCTTTTCGCTTCTCTTCTTTTCACAGCTATTTGTAAGGCTTCCCCAGACAGCCATTTTGCTTTTTTGCATTTCTTTTCCATGGGGATGGTCTTGATCCCTGTCTCCTGGACAATGTCACGAACCTCATTCCATAGTTCATCAGGCACTCTATCTATCAGATCTAGGCCCTTAAATCTATTTCTCACTTCCACTGTATAATCATAAGGGATTTGATTTAGGTCATACCTGAATGGTCTAGTAGTTTTCCCTACTTTCTTCAATGTAGATGATGTGTGATGTGGAATAACATTTCCTTAATGTACACGTAAAACTGCTTAAGTAGAACTGAAAATGCATCTTGTTGTGGTCAAAAAGGTATATTGGGCATGAGCATATAACAAAGGCTACCCAGGAAGACCTGGACCATGAATTTAGGGGAACACATTAAAGTATTAGGCTGTGGTGCAGGAGTGGTGGCATAGGAGAGAGAGAGAGCTGGCAGTGTTATATTGCTATACAAAACAGCAGCCAAGGCTGAGGCAAATTCCCCCATTCGTAATTCCCTCTACGTCCATCTGCCAAGAAAAACTGAACAGCAGCAGCACCAGCTGTTCTTGTTGCTCCACAGATTGCAGGCCTTGTTTCCCAAATTAACAACTCACCAACGCTTACCCATGGAGTTTACATAAGACAGGAACTAAGTCAAGATGGGATCTGGGAAGAAGGAGAAAGTAACAAGGAAGTATGATCACAAATTAAGGAGCAGACAACAAGGAGCTGTCTGTCTGAAGGACAAGCAGCACACTCTGCTGAGGAATTAGCACAAGGTCGATTTGCACAAGCAGACAGGGAAGGGGAGCAGGTGTCTGAGAAGTAAAAGTGCAGTAGTAAGACTGTGATTAGTACTTTGCCTCTCCCATTTCAGAAGAGAAAGGGAGAGACCGAAGAGTAAAATAATAAAGCATTATTAACACTGTCCATATGCCAAGCAACAAACTCAATGCACTGCATCTCATTAGACAGATGCTCAAGGGTAATGGACGAAATGAATTATGTCAACAGTATGTATTGCCTTAAATATTAAGATGACAATTCTTACTGTCTTGCTAAGAAAAGCACCTTGTTTTTTCTGGAGTCTCCTTTTTACTGTTTTGAAAATTGTATCCCTCAGTCCACATTCCTTTGGTTCCTGCAGCAGAAATGCTTTCCTGTGGCTTGTGGCTACTCTGAGGGCCAGTATATTCCAAAGTCACCTGCCGAATATGTGAACTAAAAGCTCTTGAAAGGGTAAATTCTGTTGGGAAGATGAAAAAATGAAAGCCACTTTTTCTTCTCTTTTCTCTTACTCACCCCTTCCTTTCTCTATTTTCTACTAACTTCTATCTCCTGGTTTTGGGCTCACCATAGACACAGAGAGCAGGTAGGAATAATTCCCATGCTATCATATCAACAGATGACAATATAATGAGGGACTCATTTGAAAAATGTATGTCCATCTCAATATCCTCTAAAGTAATCCATTCTGAACAAAGAACATAATGGATACAATGTAAATTACTCCATGTCATATCACTTGGTAGAGGTGGGGTAGAGGGATCTAACCAATCTATTGGTTTCAATCTTGAATATAAAAGTTTAAAGCAATTATTGGTGTTCCATAGTATGGTTTCTGGAAGTTATAGGTGAAAAGGTGTTTTTTTTTTTTAATTTACCTTATTCAATTTATATCCATGATTTTTAAAATGAGAAATATTTGTGACTTTATTCTGTACAACGTTAGAAGGTCAATATTTAATTTGCTGTGGAATGACAAACGAAAATTAATAAAAGGTACAGAACAATAATTAAAATGATGGCTACTCAGCCATTAAAAAGAATACATTTGAATAATTTCTAATGAGGTGGATGAAACTTGAGCCTATTATACAGAGTGAAGTAAGCCAGAAAGAAAAACACCAATACAGTATACTAACGCATATATATGGAATTTAGAAAGATGGTAACGATAACCCTGTATGTGAGACAGCAAAAGAGACACAGATGTATAGAACAGTCTTTTGGACTCTGTGTGTGTGGGGGGGGGGGGCCGAGGGGGGGGGGATGATTTGGAAGAATGGCATTGAAACATGTATAATATAAGAAACGAATCGCCAGTCCAAGTTTGATGCAGGATACAGGATGCTTGGGTGCACTGGGATGACCCAGAGGGATGGTATGGGAGGGGGGTTCAGGATGGGGAACACATGTACACCCGTGGCAGATTCATGCTGATGTATGGCAAAACCAATACAATATTGTAAAGTAATGAGCCTCCAATTAAAATAAATAAATTTCAATTTTTAAAAAATGATGGCTAAATATATAAATGAGATATGTATATATTTCCTCTTCCCTATGAAATATAAAATATTTAAAAATTATAATTCAAGTAATACATGCATTTACTATTTAAATGAAAAACAGATATAAACAACTAACTTTAAAAGATATAATAGACACTTCCTCAGTTATCAAACAATAAATGTAATTATCAAGAGTTTTACTGCCAACAAATTATTTGGACTTGAGGGTCACTGTCAGTGAGCCTTTATTTTCTTAGCTGTATTCTAAAATGATCCTGATTTTTATAACATCTAAAAATTCAGTGTTTTTCCTTTAAAAATAGAAAACAATAAATATATAAATAAATTTATAAATAATCTACGTAAATTATAAAACTATGCAATCAACATCTGAAAATAAAACAAATACATATGTAGTGACGTGGTTCAGACATGTTGTTTCCTGTCCCCATGAGGGCATTGATTTCATTGGTTTTATTCTGCAGTGTTCCTAAGGGTTTCAAAATGTTTATGCATTCTACTGTTGGAGCAAATAGTAAATGCCATTTTCAATTATTCACATCCAAGATACATTTTTCTTGAGACAAGATAATGGGAATCTTTTGAAAATTAACCTTAGGAAAATAAATTTAAATGCTCCCTCACAAAATCGTCCTAAATATAGTTTCAGGCAGGTAGAATACTATCACGATTAACAGAGTAAAATATTGCTGAGAGCTTGATGTGTAAGATCAGGGCTGCTGCTGCTAAGTCGCTTCAGTCGTGTCCAACTCTGTGCAACCCCATAGATGGCAGCCCACCAGGCTCCCCCATCCCTGGGATTCTCCAGGCAAGAACACTGGAGTGGGTTGCCATTTCCTTCTCCAATGCATGCAAGTGAAAAGTGAAAGTGAAGTCGCTCAGTCGTGTCTGACTCCTAGAGACCCCATGAACTGCAGCCTTCCAGGCTCCTCCATCCATGGGATTTTCCCAGGCAAGAGTACTGGAGTGGGGTGCCATTGCCTTCTCCAAGATCAGGGCTGCTGCTGCTGCTGCTGCTAAGTCGCTTCAGTCGTGTCCGACTCTGTGCGACCCCATAGATGGAAGCCCACCAGGCTCCCCCGTCCCTGGGATTCCCCAGGCAAGAACACTGGAGTGGGTTGCCATTTCCTTCTCCAGTGCATGAAAGTGAAAAGTGAAAGTGAAGTCGTTCAGTCGTGTCCGACTCTTAGCAACCCCATGGACTGGAGCCTACCAGGATCCTCCGTCCATGGGATTTTCCAGGCAAAAGTACTGGGGTGGGGTGCCATTGCCTTCCTCGAAGATCAGGGCTATCAGAGTTTAAATCCTACTCTACTGCTTCTTCCTAGTAATACAATCTTGAAGTTATTCAAACTCTGTTTCCCTTCAGTTAAATGAAAGGAAACAGAACCACAGCTATTAATTGCATTCTTGTAAGTAGGAAATGATATATGTATAAAGTAGGTGGAAGAGTACATTGTTGTTGTTGTTGTTGTTGCTTAGTTGCCAAGTTGTGTCCGACTCTCTTGCAACCCCGTGGACTGTAGGCCACCAGGCTCTTCTGTCCATGGCGTTTCCCAGGCAAGAATATTGCAGTGGGTTGCCATTTCCTTCTCCAGAGAATCTTCCCGACTCAGGGACTCAACTCGTGTCTACTGCATTGGCAAGCAGATTCTTTACTACTGAGCCACCTGGGAAGCCCAGAAGAATACACCATATTGCAGAAACATGAATGAATGTCAGCTATTTATTTTTGAACAAATTTTTATGGAATGATTACTATGCTCTGGGCATTGTTCTAGTTGCCTGAGACACAGTAGTGAACATGAGATTAAAAATTACTTCCCTTATATGTATAATTGATTCACTTTGTTGTACAGCAGAAATGCAACATTGTAAACCATCTATCTATATTCCAATAAAAATTAGTTTAAATAAGATACTCCAGAGGCAAACAAATTTAAAAAATAAAATAAAATAGCTTCCTTCAAGACGATTACATACTAATGGGAAGATGAACAATAAATAGTGTACAAAATACATATTCTGTTTATGAGAAGTATCACATAGAGGAGAGAGAAGAAACCTGAGTGGCAGAAGCAATTTTAGATAGGATGCTAGGGAAATATGGCTGAAAATGTGGCATATGTGAGAAACAATTTATAGGAAATGAGAGAGCAAAGTATGAAGTTTTCTCCAGGAAGAGAGTCTTCCAAGCAGAGGAAACTGCAAGTGTGAAGGCTATGTGGAGAATGGACTGAGCAAAGTGGTGTGTAACACAAGCAGTCAGATGGGTAAGATCAGAGGTAGGGAGCAGTAGGCGGTATGGGGAATAGGGTATTGAGGGTAAGTTATTCAACAGCTTATACTTAGAAATGGGAAGCTATTGGGGTGTGGGGGTGTGGCACAATCTGACTTATAGTTTACCAAGATTCCTGTAGCTAATAATAAACCGCAGTGTCCTCCAGTCGTCATTCTCAGCTCAACTTTCTAAACCAGTTAAAGAACTGCTTCACTTAATTCTCTTCCGAACCTTTCAGGGCTAATTATAAAGAGTTCTAAATGACTGTAACCATCCACACTTTAGAAGAGAACTTCCCATTCACACACATTTTTGGACACCCTAATTTCTACTTTTACTACATCTATCACCATTTGGAAACACAATTTACAGAATGTTAGATTATGAAAAGTGTACACACTTTGTCGTATCCAAATGAGAATGTGAAAGGATTCAGAGAAAATATTCTCTCAGTCTTGTAGAGAACACTAGGACAGTCTTTGTGGCTTTTTTATTAGTAACATCTACAGCTCAGTGGTAACTCAATGACCCTGTTCCTCCAGCTGACAGGTTATAAATGTTCAAGAGAACAATGAGGGCATCCGCCAGTGTGGGACGCCTGACGGCAGGGTGCACCACAGCGAGCTAGCGCCCTTCTTGTTTCTCACAGGAGCTGAATCATCAGGGAAGCAGAGAATTCAATCAGCCAACAGCTTGTGGTGCTTTCAAGGCTGCAGAGCATTTAAACTTTCTGAGGAGAGACAATTGTCTCTGGCTCCAGTTCCTATCCTCTTAAAACCAGCTGTACGCCAGCCACTCTCCATCCTTGATGAAGCACCCAGCTTAGCGAATTCCACTTCCCCCTAAAGACCAGTCAGAACTGCTGGGAAAGGCAAGCACTTCAAAGTAACACAGAGGTCTGGTCAATGTTCACATCACTTCAGAAAGCACTTGCCTGCTCAGAGATAAGGAGGGAAGCTGCAAAGGCTCTGAGAGCTTACAGCATCACTGCATTGCTCCCACCTGCTTTTCTGTTTCACCCAGAAACTTGAGTCATCTGGGAGGCACGCTTCTTGAACAGTTGAGCACAAATAACAACTGGCTGGGAAAACAGAACAGAAATCTTCTCTATTGTGAGTCAGAAGGGCGGGAACATGCCTGTGAAACAGATGTAATACCAAAGACTTGTGACTGCTGAGTCTTGAAAATCTTAGAGTGTTTTTTTGACTGCCAATTGTGTAACTGTCTGGCAGGACCGAACTCCAAACTGTTTTCTCAATAGTAGAGAACACATTTATTTTTCCCCTTTACCTTCTCTGTGAATGAAGATTTCCCTTTTCCACAATCCCAAATTGTAATTCAACGATTATAGTTAACTCTGAGATGATCTCCTCAACAGGGCTGTGCTAAGTTGTCTGACTCTTTGTGATGCTATGGACCATAGCCCTCCTGGCTCCTTTATCCACAGGATTCTCCAGGCAAGAAGACTGGAGTGGGTTGCCATGCCCTCCTCCAGGAGATCTTCCCAACCCAGGGGTCAAACCGAAGTCTCATATCTCCTGCAATGGCAGGTGGGTTCTTTACTACTAGCATCACCTGGGAAGCCCCTCCTCAGTGGAGAGAGAAATTAACTGAACCAGTGGAGATTCTCTCTGGGTAGAGACTGGCACAGGAATCCAGCTGCTCCCTTTTGTTTCAAAGAATAAACACAGCTTATTTCATTTCACCTCAGATCATGTACTATAAGCAAAGATATACATACATTCCCTTTCCAAAGACATTCAGTAAGGAGGACATTCATATGTTATATGTGGGTTGACACTTTCTTGGGATATAGATACACAAACCAATCCACTAAGAATACACAATCACTTCTAAGTTAGTGGTGCAATAAAGTTAAATCATCATCATTCACATAAAAATTCAGTAACATTCCCAAATGAAGAAACAACTGGCATTGAACAACTTCTGCTTTTATTAGTTAAATCACTGTCATAAGCAAAACAGTTTTCTTTTTAAAAGTATCTGTTCTCTATCTTTAGAATCTTCCTGCCAAATCATCCCACACTTATCAAGTCACATAAAGCTTACACAACCCATATTCGTCCACATCTAAATAATATGGGTTTGCCTGACAGGCACACGAAATGCTAATCAAATAATAAATAGCCATCCCTTTTTTATGAATAAAGTGACACCTAGCCTTTCTCCTCCTTTGCCACTTTCTCAAAGGCCTCTCTTTCACCAATCAAATCTACCATTTTTTTTAAACTTCCCATCCATGATCATCATTGATGATTGATAACCATCATTTATGATGACCTGGACTATTCAAAGACAAAAAAATGTTAATGTCATTTTAATTCAGGATAATTTGATATAACATTATAACAATATACTGACATGCAGCATTAAGAACAATATGATGTAGTTTTCTAAAAATTTACAGTCAATTAATAAAGTATGGTGTCCCACCCCAGTACTTTTACCTGAAAAATCCCATGGACAGAGGAGCCTGGTAGGCTCCAGTCCATGAGGTCGCTAAGAGTCGGACACGACTGAGCGACTTCACTTTCACTTTTCACTTTCATGCATTGGAGAAGGAAATGGCAACCCACTCCAGTGTTCTTGCCTGGAGAATCCCAGGGACAGAGCCTAGTGGGCTGCCGTCTATGGGATCGCACAGAGTCGGACAAGACTGAAGCGACTTAGCAGCAGCAGCAGCATGGTGTCCCTTTCTTGAATATCACCTTATCCCTGGCCCTGTCTATATTCTCATTCTGCCACTCTATGTCTTCTATTATCAAATCGCAAAGTTTCTACTCCACCCATCCATAGTTCTAACCCTCAACTCATTCACAGCGCTATTCTACCTGTGATTCTATCACTCATCCTCTTCTAATTGATCAAAATGGCAACTTCCATTAGGCTGAAATCTCTACTTTTATGCTGAATGGGCACATCATAGGCAGAATAATCATTAATATGCCATCTTTTACAATGGGGTGTCCCAGTTACATCTTAAGATATAGTAAACTTGTAATTATAGCATAAAAGAACTTCAGAATCAAAAAGATTGTGGCAATCACTTAAAACTACTAATCTTATTTTTTTGTATTTGCCTTTTTGTGGACATCTATGCATGAGTTCAATTAGTCAAAATCCTTAGCTTGTGACATAGTCTATTTGTCCATGAAAGGTCCCTCATGTACATAATTTTATTCTTCCCTCCATTCCTGGTATCATTCCCATTCCTTTCATTCCCACTGGATACCCACTACAGTACATGTCATTGAATATCTTCGTACATTTGAAAAAATAATTCTATGGGATTTAAATGTGTACAAAACTACAGGTTTATAATACTAACACTTTTATGTTTTGTTTTTCTTTTCATCCTACACTTATAAAGTATGTTGCTATAAATATATCTCATTCAATGCTTCTAACAGTGGAATAGTATTCCATGGTATATATATAATCATGCTTTACTTTTTTATTCTGCTAGTGAAAAACAACTAGTATCCTCCATCTGTCTACTGTAATAAACATGTGTAAAATTATTACTCTAATAAGACATTTCTAGGGAGGATATTTATAAATGGACTATTTTTAAAAGATGTGCATGGGATTAAGGGGAACCACAAGAGGTGTTTCAGTAGCCCAAGGTAGAAGCAGGAAAGCTCTACAACCCCTAGGTTGAAAAGAATAAGTGCAGGGAATTATTGCTGAACCTGAAAAAGAGAAGAGCTATGCTGAACCTATAACCAGAGAGGAAGAGTGGTGATCTGGGGTGGAGGAACAGAGCAGTTCAAGCTGCTTTTTTGGGTCTCTGAGGTTCTACTCATTTTTCTTCACTCTTTTTTTCTCTCTGTTCCTTAGACTAGATAATCTCCACTGACCTACACTGAGGATTGCTGGGTATTTCTTCTGCCAGCTCAAATCTGCTGTTGAGCCCTCTAGTGAAATTTTCATTTCACTGATTACAGATTTCAACTCAGTGTTTTTACTTGTTTTCATTTTTAATGATTTCTATTTCTTTACTGATGTTCTCTCTTTAGTAAGACATCATTCTCATATGCTTTTTTAGTTCTTTACAGATGGTTCCCTTTAGTTCTTTGAACATACTAAAAATAGCTGGTAAGGTTTTTCTAGTAAATCCGATGTCTCGACTTCCTTGGGGACCCTTTCATTCTATTCCTTGCTTTTTCTTTTTTCCTCCAGCATATGGACCACAACTTCTTGCTTCTTATAAGTCTTTTCATTTTTTTAATTGAAATCTAGACACTTTAAATCATATTATGTGACCATTTGGATTCCAGCTAACCTCAGCGTGGTGCATTTGTTGTTTGTTGTTACTGCTGCTGCTGTTTGTTCAGTGACTTTCTTGAACTCCTTTTATAAAGTACATATTTCTTGTAGCCAGATAGTACTTAAGTCTCTGTTTGATTAGTTTAATTGTCTAATGATTAAACAGAGATGTCCTTAAATATCTTACAGCATTTCACCAAAGGGCTATGCTTGTGTGTTGTGGCACATCTTCAGTGATGTAACTAGTGATGCAAAATTCTATTCTGCTTTAGTCTTTACTTTATGCTTGCTCAGAGCTTCAAGATCCATCAAAGATGAGAGTCAGAGACTTCTCAGGTCTTTCTTGGACATACACACAGTCTTGTACGTGTGTGCGGCCTTCTAGATTCCCAAGATTACTTCAAGGCTTTCAAAAGCCTTTTCTGGACATCTCATTACCCAATGTGCCCTTTTAAGTTTTTTGGCCAGCTTCTTGTTGATCCCAACATTTTTCACTGTTCAGGGAGCTTCAAGATTTAAAAATTACCACTGATTGTTTTCAACCAATACTTCAAGGAAAAAGCCATTCACAATGATTGAGGTTAAGTAAAAAGAGCCCTGCAAGTGGGGACTTCCAAGGAACTGCCAGACCAATGTGACAAAGACAACTCTCTGAGAATGAAGCTCCTGCAGAGTCTCAGATTTCCTCCACTCCCTTCAATGAATGCTTGGCTACAGGAGGCTTTCACAATGACTATCATTGTGAAACTGTTGATTTTCAAGACTACCACAGAACTGGAAAGGAGGAGATGGTACTACAGCAAGGCAAAATGCCAGATCACTGTTTCTTCTGCAGAGTAGCCTTTCTTCCCCAATAAATGCTCCTTAGATGTTTGCAAGCTTTTGGTTAATTTCCAAAGTTCTGAGAAGTTGACTTTGATCATTTTTAACAATGCTCTCACTGCATTAACAGACAAGAGGCTTTTCAGAGCTCCTTATTCTACAATCCTCGCTGATGTCACTACTTGTTAAATTTTCAGATTGGAATATACACATATATTTAATCTTCCAGTCATCATTTTTCTAAGGCATACTTTTATGAAATGTTCTTGTTTATGCTCCTATAGATCAACTGCACATTTTCTCCACCTTGCTTTGTGACCCAAGGAACAGACTTTGATGAACTGCTTCAATCAGACTATTTTGCCTGCTTTCCAGGTATGCTCAGACAGTGGGAGATACCAGCATGAGACTGGTGAGCAGGAGGAGAGAGGCAGGGAAAAATTACTCTCCCAACTGCTTCCCTTCTAGACCATGATTGGCAGTGGCTGCATTCCTCCACCACGTGCCTCTACCACAGGTGCAGTTTTGATGCTTTCTGATAACCATTCCTTCCTCTGGTCTCTTTGGACCTATGAGTGACACAGGCTGCCCACTGTTATTAATACCAGGCACTTCATCAAACTTTGTCCCTTAATTCTGCCCAGATTCTGTAAAATAGTTCTTCTATTCACTGTCCAATGAGTAAAATTTTAGATGTGATTAAATGTATTATTTTCGCCTAAGGATTTATGCTTTAGATATCTTAGTTAAAAACTCCTCTCCTATCCCAAGTGCAAAAAGTTATTTTCTAAAATTTTCTGCTACTAGCTTTATTCTGTTTATTTATTCATGTATGTCTTAATGCTTTTACATTCATTATTATACGAAGGTAGAGATTAGAGATAGATATCTCTATTAGCTTCCTGTTACTGCTAAAACAAACTATTTTTAACTAATGACTTAAAATAATGTAAGTTTATTTCCTTACAGTTCTGAAGGACAGAAAACCAAAATGGGCTTCACTGAGCTGAAATCAAGATGTCAGAGGAGCCATGCTCCCTCTCCAGTCTTTAGACAATGATTCACTTCCTTGCCCTTCTGGTTCCTAGAGCTGCATTCCCTATGTTCCTTGGCTCATGGCCTCTTTCCCCACCTTCAAAGCCAGTAGCATAGCATCTTCAAATTTCTCTGCTTTCATCTTCACATCATCTTTTCTCTTATATGTACCTTATTAATTTCAAGAGACCTATTGGATAATCTGAGATAATCTTATCTCAAAAATCCTTAAGATGTGAAAAGTCTCCCTTTTACAACCGTTTTGTAAAGTAATAGTCACAGGTTCTGTGGATCAGAATTCAGAACTCTGTGAGTGAGTCATTATTCAGGCCACCAAAGTATCCAGCCATATTTCATTCTACACGAGCCAGTTTTCTTAATGTCATCCATTAACCATTTCCCCCACTGGTTTATACTGATAATTTCCTCAAAAACAGAGTCTTTCACAACATACAGCTTTATTTTTGAGCACTCTAATCCAGTGGTTCTCAACTAGGGGCAATTTACCCCCAAAAGGACATCTGGAGACACCCAGAGAACAGTTTGCTTGGGACGGGGGCTGGGGTGCAAATCCTACTGGAATCAGCTGGGTTGAGGCCTAAACATATTTCATTGCCCAGAACATCGCCAACCCCACTCCCCACAACAAATTATAAGGCTCAAAATATGAATAATACTGAGGGTGAGGAGCCCTATTCCAGTATGTTCTATAGATGCATAGGCTATGCCTATCCCAGTGCCAAATTATTCTTATTACTACATATCTGTATAGTATAATTTCATTTATTTGAGGATTCGCCTCCCTCTAAGTTAAAAAAAAAAAAAAACACAGATGTGCCATATAAACATTATAAGCTGAATTTTTATAAATAATCTGTTGGCATTTCAGGCATTCATATTAATTTTTTTAGATTAATATTGGAAGAATAAGCAGTTTGACAGTGTTAATGATGAGAGGGAACTCTGGATGGCCCTAGAGATTCTTTCTGTGCTCCTTGTCATTAGCTTATCAACAGACTGGCTCAGCCTTTGGCTGATGTCAGCATTCTTGGCACACAAGTCTGTTCCCATGACCCCTGTAAGCAGACCTTGGTCATTCATATGCATAGTCCCCAGGGTTGGTCCCTGGCTGGAAAATCTGATACTTGATCATCCCTCTTTATTATCCATTCTAGATTCACCTTCTTTCAGCTAATTTCTGTCTTGTGTGTGTGTGTGTAGTCGCTTCAGTCATGTCCAACTCTTTGAGACCCTATGGACTTGTAGCTAACCAGTTTCCTCTGTCCATAGGATTCTCCAGGCAAGAATACTGTAGTGGGTTGCTATTTCCTCCCCCAGAAGATCTTCCCGACCATGGGATTGAACCCATGTCTCCTAGGTCTCCTGCACTGGCAGATGGATTCTTTACCACTAGCACCACCTGAGAAGCACTGGTTGGGTAGCATTTCTGGTGGGGTGTCTCATCCTTGCTTTTCAAATGATGGCAAAGAGAATCATGACACCAGCAGTTTGTAGAAGGTGGACAGCTCCTTATATCCTATGATAGCATAATATAATGGCTAATATTTTCACTGGTGATAAACTTGGATATCATTACTGCTAGAAATGGGCCCAAATGGCAGCTACAATATATCTAATACTAGAAAGAAATTAAGTGGTGCTAGTAGTAAAGAACCCACCTGTCAATGCAGGAAACGTAAGAGATGTGGGTTCAATCCCTGGGTTGGGAAGATTCCCTGGAGGAGGGCATGGCAACCTACTCCAGTATTCTTGCCTGGAGAATCCCACGGGTAGAGGAGCCTGGCGGACTACAGTTCATGGGGTCGCAAAGAGTCACACACAACTGAAGCAACTTAGCACACATAAAGAAACCAGGGAAATGATTTTATAAAGGACTGGGTATTAGGTGAATATTCCTGAACTATCTTGATTAACTGAAGAGAGATAATCACAGGTTCTCTATGATTAGTCATGAATCAAGGAAAACTGAGAAGTACTTAAGAAAAAGTATCCGCATCATCCCTATCCGAACTTCATCAACTGACTCCAGGCACAGAAGAATCCTTTAACTCTGTTGTGTCATAAAACATTATCCCTCTAGATTTTGTTGTTTAGTCACTAAGTCATGTCCACACACTTTGCGACCCCATGGACTGTAGCCTACCAGGCTCCTCTGTCCATGGGATTACCCAGACAAGCATAGTAGAGTGATCTTCCTGACCCAGGTAACAAACTTGAATCTCTTGCATTGGCAGGTGGATTCTTTAACCACTGAGCCACCAGGAAAGTTCCCTCTAGAACTTAAGTTTCTTCATAATTCTATGTATCCATAGCTTTCTGGTGACTTTAAAGGAAATAATAATTTTTAGATTTTTCAGAATTTCTTGTTGTTACAGCAATTTGAGAGTTTTTAAAATATGTCCACAAATCCTTCAAAACTATTTTGCCTTCAAGAAACAAAACTTTATTCCCATCTACTTGCTGCAGCTGCTAAGTCACTTCAGTCGTGTCCAACTCTGTGCGACCCCATAGACGGCAGCCCACCAGACTCCCCTGTCCCTGAGATTCTCCAGGCAAGAACACTGGAGTAGGTTGCCATTTCCTTCTCCAATGCATGAGAGTGAAAACAGAAAGTGAAGTCGCTCAGTCATGTCCGACTCCTAGCCACCCCATGAACTGCAGCCTACCAGGCTCCGCAGTCCATGGGATTTTCCAGGCAAGAGTACCGGAGTGGGTTGCCATTGCCTTCTTCATTCCCATCTACTTAAGTGTAGACAAGACTTAGGGACACATTTCTGGTGACTAAAAATAGCCAAAGTCATGGTTTGTCCCCAAAGACTGCAGTTTCCATATTGGAGAGGAGACTCACTCTGTTAATCAGATCACTCATTTTGTGGTACCAGGATTCCATATTCTAAGAACATTCAGGCAAACTATGGAAAGACCCACACGTAGAGAAACTGTGGAATCCAGGCAACAGCCATGTGAATGAGCCTACTTGGAAGTAGACTTTCTACCAGTAAAGCCTAAGATGACTGCAAACTCTAGTGACAAGGGTCTTGTCTGCAAGTTCATGAGATACTCTTAGTCAGAACTACTGAGCTAAAACAACTTAGACTCCTCACCCTCACAAAGGGTGTGAGATAATAAGTCTTTTAAGATTCTAAGGTTGGAAATAATTTGTTATACAGCAAGATATAATTAATGCAACAGGACTGAAAATCTTTCAAAGACTTCTACATTCCAACTGGAAGCCATTCATCAGGGAATTTTACCCACCCACTTGTATGGTTCCTAAATTTATATCGCTAATTCAGAAATCAGACCAGTTTTCACATATTATATTATTTTTCATTTGTCCCATCCACCCACTTCTATTTTCAGTTTCTCTATAACCCAATTTATGCTTGAAGGGAGTTATCTTAAAGTTCTAAAGTTATCTTTGTAACTGCATTTAGCACTTTGTGTAAGTTTTGTATTTCCAACCTACTAGAGAACGAGATGCCTGAAGGGAGGAAGGGTGTCTGTCCTTGCAAACCTTTGCACCTAGCATATATGGATCCTCAACACACGGTGGTTTAGTCCCTAAGTCGTGTGTGACTCTTAGGACTCCATGGACTATAGCCTGCCAGATTTCTCTGTCCATGGGATTCTCCAGCCAAGAATAACGTAGTGGGTTGCCATTTCCTTCTCCAGACGATCTTCCTGACCCAGGAATCAAATCCAGGTCTCCTATATTATAGGCAGATTCTTTACCGACTGAGCAACAGGGTAAGCCCTCAACACAAACAGGTTATTAATTAATAACTGGATAACTAATTAACAGTCATCATATATTCAGCCACAAACTAACTGTCTGAGCTGTGAATTGCAAAATATGGCTGAATGGTAATCAGAGTCACCAAGCATGGAAAAATATGATAAATATTCATTGCATATTTCATGTACACTGGCGTTGACTGAGCTTCAGTTCACTGTTCCAGAATTCTTCATATGTTTATGAGACATCTCCCATAGGAAAAAGGATCTTCAGTGAAATAAGTAAATCTAATATATGCCAGCTAATATAGAAAAGATGAGGGGAGGATTAAGATCCATTTCTGAAATGCCAGATGAGTATCTGTATCTGATTTACTGATTAACTTAGACCAGAACTAATTTTTGTCATCATGGTATTTGCTAGGAATCTAGACACACGAGGTCTGCGTATGCCACATAACAAGTGCACTAATGCTTCTCAAGTTCACGAACCATGTCTCTTCAACCTTGACACTAATCCGAACACAACAAAGCCACAATAGATTTTTGTTTTTCTAATCCCTTGTTATCAATTGTTTAAGTGCTTTGGCATAAAAAGGATGGAGAATGTCATTCCTTTATCCCCTGCTGGTTATACCTCTCCTAAAGTCATAATCCCTGTGACAATAACCGACTGAAGAGGGCCTGGCTTTGATGAGGCTCTTTAACCTCAATTCTTTTACATACTGTTTGTAATCTGCACAGCTATACAATTATTGAGCCTCCCTTTCTTTTTATGGCATCTTTTCACACTCCCAAAGCTCCCCAAACTTATAATTCAGCTTTGCTGGCATACAGACAAAAAACCTTCCCAACTGAAGTTTAAAATCATGCCACTGTTGGCCTTAATCTCCTTCTAAAACCCTAAAATATAAATTAGAGCTGTATTCATTGTGTCCCAAAGAGCTTTCTTTTCTGAAATCCACTCTCACTGCCGCAGGGCCTCCCTAGCCATTCACAATGGCCATCTGGCTGGTGTACTTTCCCAGATGGGCTCAGTCAGTACAGATTCCAGGGTCTAGGGAAAAGAGAGGAAAGAGACATTTGGTAACTGACTAAATTTAAAATGTACAATATTGAGACAATCTGCATATCCTTTTCTCTCAGCTTCACTATCACCTGCAAAAGTTATTTGTGTCTAATAGGAAGTGCCATCTTGGTTAACATACTTCACAACAGACTATGATTCCTTACTGAAAGAATACTTTGAAAGGTAAAGAGAATCATTCCTTAACTTTTAAAGAATCTGTTATAAATCTATACATAGACAGCTTTAATTACTGTGAAACAGTAAGTTTGAAAGATGTATCCTGCAACAGAAAAGAGGAAGAAGTAAAAAAGATATGTTGGACACTGTATTAAGTAACAATAGAAAACACTTCCATAGGGCTTAAAACATGCTGGCAAATGTCCTGAGTGATTTATATATGGGAAATCATTTAATCCTTACAATAAATCATGTGGAATATGCACTATTATATATTTAATAACAAAAATAATGCATAAAGTAAATAATTTATGCAAAGTGATACAGACACTGGCAGAACCAGCATTTGAGCAAATGGTCAAGTCCATTCTTAAGCCATACTATTTTCTCTATCCTTTATCCTGTGTTCTTGATCAGACTACCAAGTTGATCACATTCCAAGACTTGATTTCTGTAAGGTCAACTGTCACCAGGCAGTGGAAGTATGTTCGATGCAAAAACAAGCCTAAAGGTTGGAGATCTCCACTATCTACCATGTTAGAAGACTCAAGAACCTTGACAGCTAATACCTTTCTTAGGCTGAGGGAACAAGAATGTTAGGCAGGTCAGCCAATGAGGCCCCTGCTGCTGCTGCTAAGTCACTTCAGTTGTGTCCGACTCTGTGCGACCCCCTAGACGGCAGCCCGCCAGGCTCCCCCATCCCTGGGATTCTCTAGGCAAGAACACTGGAGTGGGTTGCCATTTCCTTCTCCAATGCATGAAAGTGAAAAATGAAAGTGAAGTCGCTCAGTCGTGTCTGACTCATAGCGACCCCTGGACTGCAGCCTACCAGGCTCCTCCGTCCATGGGATTTTCCAGGCAAGAGTACTGGAGTGGGTTGCCACTGCCTTCTCCCATTAGGGCCCAAGGTTAAGCAAATAATTGCTAACTGTACCACAGTAACAAAAGCCAGTTTCTGCCACATTAGGTTTCTGGCCACACCAAGAGCCTTAAACTTTCAGAAAAACAGACCACATAATATATATCTTTATGTCTGAGATATGTGTTTTAGATCAACTTAGAGTCAATAACTGCTATCTATACCACTTAGAACATCCTTTGGAAACTTGATAAAGTATATGAGTAATTATACTCCCAAAAAAAACAGAAAAACACAAATATCCTTGGCCTCCACAACAAGCAGGATCAGTAAAATAGTAAACACTATGTGCAAGGCTGTTGTATCGGATGCCTTCTATATCTCATGAGATCAAGAGTATAATCAAGAAGCCCTACTTTCACCTCTATGTGATAAAGGTGTAAAAACGTGGACTTTTCAAGGAGGGTACAACCCATGAAAAAAGTCAAAATATATGGCTAGACTGCACTTGCAGGGGGTACCATGTATTAAAAAAGGCCTTGCCATGAACATGACCATGGCCATTAAATTAAAAGATGGAGATCCACAAGGAAATGAGGTGTGGAAATTTGGAAATGGCTTTAAGCCACCACATCTATGGAGGCAGACTTTAAATCTAGCTTGTCTAGTTTTCAGAGAATAGAAGCCACAGGAGACATCTGGATTAGAAGAGGATACAAGTACATTTCTCTTTTCTCCCTTGATGCTTTATCTCTCATGAAAACCAAAGGTTTGTCAGCCTCCCTGAAGTTTTGATGGTCCTCTTAAAAACAAGCATTATAAACAAGTGGTGAAACTTTCCACTTTTGCACTCCCTAAACATTACAACCTTTTCCAACAACCCAAGAGATGACTCTATAAATGTACATCACTAGATTCTTAATACCAAAACCAGACTGAGTATCCTTTGCAGCCAAAGATGGAGAAGCTCTATATATTCAGCAATAACAAGACCTGGAGGTGACTGTGGCTTGGATCATGAACTCCTTATTGTGAAATTTAGTCATAAATTGAAGAAAGTAGGGAAAACCACCAGGCCATTCAGGTATCAGTTCAGTTCAGTTCAGTCGCTCAGTCATGTCTGACTCTTTGCAACCCCATGGACCACAGCACACCAGGCCTCCCAGTCCATCACCAACTCCCAGAGTTTACTCAAACTCATGTGCATTGAGTCACTGATGCCATCCAACCATCTCATCCTCTGTCATCCCCTTCTCCTCTTGCCTTCAAACTTTCCCAGCATCAGGGTCTTTTCAAATGAGTCAGTACTTCACATCAGGTGGCCAAAGTATTGGAGTTTCAGCTTCAGCATCAGTCCTTCAGATGAATATTCAGGACTGATTTCCTTGAGGATGGACCAGATGGATCTTCTTGTAGCCCAGGGGACTCTCAAGAGTATCCTCCAACACCACAGTTCAAAAGCATCAATTCGTTGGTGCTCAGCTTTCTTTATAGTCCAACTCTCACATCTATATATGACTACTGGAAAAACCATAGCCTTGATTAGATGGACCTTTGTTGGCAAAGTAATGTCTCTGCTTTTTAATATGCTGTCTAGGTTGGTCATAGCTTTTCTTCCAAGGAGTAGCTTTCTTTTAATTTCATGGCTTCAAACACCATCTACAGTGATTTTGGAGCCCAAAAAAATAAAGTCAGCCACTTTTCCCACTGTTTCCCCATCTATTTCCCATGACGTGATGGGACCAGATGCCATGATCTTGGTTTTCTGAATGTTGAGTTTTAAGCCAACTTTTTCACTCTTCTCTTTCACTTTCATCAAGAGGCTCTCTATTTCTTCTTCGCTTTCTGCCATAAGGAAATCAAATCCCTTATCGTTAAACAGTGGAGGAGATGGATAGATTCAAAGTATTAGATCTGGTAGAGAGAGTGTCTGAATATCTATGGATCAAAGTTTGTAACACCATACCGGACACAGTGACCAAAACCATCCTCAAGAAAAAGAAATGCAGGAAGGCCAAGTGGTTGTCTGAGGAGGCTTTACAATAGCTGAGAAAAGAAGAGAAGTGAAAGGCAATAGAAAGGGAAAGATATACCTAAGTGAATGCAGAGTTCCAGAGAACAGCAAGGAGAGATAACAAAGATTCTTAAGTGAACAGAGATAAGAGAAAAATAGTAGAATGAAAAATAGTAGAATGAGAAAGACTACATATCTCTTCAAGGAAATTGGAGCTATCAAGGGAACATTTTATGCAAGGATGAGAACAATAAAAGACAGAAACAGTAAGGATCTAATAGAAGCAGAAGAGGTGGCAGAAATACACAGAAGAACCATACAAAAGAGTTCTTAATGACTCAAATAACCACAGTGGTGTGGTCACTCACCTACAGCCAGACACCCTGGAGTGTGAAGTCAAGTGGGCCTTATGAAGCATCAATATAAACAAAGCTAGCAGAGGTGACTTCCAGTTAAGCTATATAAAAATCCTAAAATATGATGCAGTTAAAGTGTTACACTCAATATGTCAGAAAATCTGGAAAACTCAGCAGTGGCCACAGGCCTGGAAAAGTTCAGTTGTCATTCCAGTCCCAAAAGGGGCCATGCCAAAGAATGATCCAACTACTGTATAATAGCACTCATTTCACATGCTAACAAGGCTATGCTTAAAATTCTTCAAGCAAGGCTTCAGCAGTACGTGAACTGAGAACTTCCAGATGTACAAGCTGGGTTTCAAAGAAGCAAGAAAACAAGAGATCAAATTGCCAACATTCGTTGGCTCATGGGGAAAGCAGCAAAATTCCAGAAAAACACCTATTTCTGCCTCAGTGACTAAACCAAAGCCTTCAACTGTGTCGGTCACAACACTGTGGAAAATTCTTAAAGAGATGAGAATACTAAATCACCTTACCTGCCTCCTGAGAAAACTGTATGGAGGTCAAGAAGCAAGTTAGAGCTGGACATGGAACAACTGACTGGTTTCAAACTGGGAAAGGAGTACAGCAATGCTGTATATTGTCACCCTGCTTATTTAACTTATATGCAGAGTACATCATGTAAAATTCAGGTTGGATGAATCACAAGTTGGAATCAAGATTGCCAGGAGAAATACCAACAGTCTCAGATATACAGATACTGCTCTAATGGCAGAAAAAGAAGAGGAACTAAAAAGCCTGTTGATGAGGATGAAAAAGGAGAGTGAAAAAGCTGGCTTAAAATTCAGCATTCAAAAAACTAAGATCATGACATCCAATCTCATTAATTCATGGCAAAAAGAAAGGGAAAAAGTGGAAGTAGACACAGATTTTATTTTATTGGGCTTAGTGTGGACAGAGACTGCAGCCGTGAAACTAAGATGCTTGCTCCTTGGAGGTAAAGCTATGACAAACGTAGTCAGTGTATTAAAAAGCAGAAACATCACTTTGCCAACAAAGGGCCATATAATCAAAGCTATGATTTTTCCAGTAGTCATATACGGATGTGAAAGTTGGTCCATAAAGAAGGCAGAGCACCAAAGAATTGATTCTTTTGAACTGTGGCACTAGACAAGACTCCCTTGGACTACAAGGAGATCAAACAGTCAATATTAAAGGAAATCAACCCTGAATACGCACTGGAAGGACTGATGCCAAAGTTTAAGCTCCAATATTTGGCCACCTGATGTGAAGGGCCAACTCACTGGAAAAGATCGATGCTGGGAAAGATTGAAGGCAAAAGAAGATGCAGGCAGCCACAGGATGAGATGGTTATACAGCATCACTGACTCAAGGGACACGAATCTGAGCAAACTCCAGGAGACAGCAGAGGACAGAGGAGCCTGATGTACTACTATCCATGAGATCCCAAAGAGTTAAAAGAGGACTTAGTGACTGAACAATAAACAACAGCAACAGCAAATATTACAAGAGAAGAGTTACAAGATACAAAATTCTAGATCTTTTGAGAAATATCCAGAAATCTTTTAAATATAAATCTACATCTGATATTCAGCCAGGATTAAACCATACTCATAATCTCAAAGAAATATGCATGTTAGCATCTTTATTATCATTTATCCTACACATCAATATTAGGATTATGTTAATTTTCAACTACTCAAACTACTACCTAAAACCTTAACAAAGTACAACACAATGTTTCAAACAGGAATTTGGAAATGAATTTAACCTAACCAAAAAATAATGTTAAGGCTTATACTGTATATGGAATAATCTGTTTTTATGTCAGCAACCTACCTCATCTACACTTTAGCAACAGCCTCCTAAATGGATTCTCTCCATGTCTCTATTCATGCTGAGCCCAGAATATGAATCATACTACATAACTATCCCAAAGCCATCAGTAGCCACTCATTGACTAAAATATTAAGTAGAAGCACAAACGTTTTACTATGGATCACATGGTCATAAAATGCTCACAACTGGAATTTTACCAAGCTGGGGTTTCCATACTGGTTGTTTTAACTTGAATAAGAATGCTTTTTTTTTTTCTGTTAAAATAAACAGTAAGTAACAGTAACTTAGCTATAAACTGACATTAAAGATAATTTTCTCCAAAGAAAGTAATCATGTAGGTTAATAAGAACTGAAACTCACTGTAATAAACTTTCCAGGACCACTATACAATGTTTTCCTGGCAATATAAAGGAATGCCAGATCAAAAAGTAATAAGAATACTTGATTTTGAAATAATGACCACATATAAATGTTACATTTTTTGCAGCAAATATATTCAAGAGTTTTGTCTAGTACATTTTTTCAGTTTAAAATTTTTCATACATAGTTCTATAATTTTGGAAATACAGGGAAAACGATAACATAAAACTCCAAGTAGGATGCTTGGGAAGAAGAAAGAATGTTTAACCGGGTAGAATACGCAGCAGAAAATCATGGCATCAGGATAAAAAAATGGGTAAATGGCATCTCAGAAGATAATGGCTGTTTTAAAATTTCAGCAACAGTGCATTTTTAACTGAAAATTAGAGAAAATTGTACATTGAAATGCTATTGTAAAAAATAATATTGAGAAATCCTATGTATACTTTGGGGGTTCCCTGGTGGCTCAGTGGTAAAGAATATGCTTGCAAGGCAGGAGCTACAGGAGACACAGGGTTAGGAAGATCCCCTGGAGAAGAGCATGGCAACCCACTCCAGTATTCTTGCCTGGAGAATCCCATGGACAGAGAAGCCTGTTGGGCTACAGTCCATGGGGTCACAAAGAACTGGACACAACTGAAGAGAATTAGCACACATGCATGTACACTTTATACTGTTTTCCCCCGTAGTAATGTTTTGAAATTTTACATCATATTATGTTACTGATATTGATATCATCCATGCATTCAGATTCTCCCAGAAAAATTTTTTCAGAAAACTGAAAAAATTCACATTTTACTTTTATTCACTTATGGGCCTATGTGTATATTTAGCTCTCTGTATAATTTCATATGTATAGTATCTACCAGTCAGGAAACAGTTTCTACCAAAAGGATTCCTCCTCTTACTCTACTGGAATTCACATCCACCTACCAATCCCCCGCCATTCTGCTGCTGCTGCTGCTGCTGCTAAGTCGATTCAGTCGTGTCCAACTCTGTGCGACCCCATAGACGGAAGCTCACCAGGCTCCCCCATCCCTGGGATTTTCCAGGCAAGAATACTGGAGTGGGTTGCCATTTCCTTCTCCAATGCATGAAAGTGAAAAGTGAAAGTGAAGTCACTCAGTCGTGTCCGATTCTTAGTGACCCCATGGACTGGAGCCAACCAGGATCCTCCGTCCATGGGATTTTCCAGGCAAAAGTTCTATTCACTGTTAAATGAAATGAGTCCTTCATTTCTAAATTTTGTAATTTCAAAAATGTTGTGTAAATGAGTGCCTAGTCACTTCAGTCATGTCCGACTCTTGAGACCCTATGGACTGTAGCCCACCAGGCTCCTTTGTCCATGGGGATTCTCCAGGCAAGGATACTGGAGTGGGTTGCCGTGCCCTCCTCCAGGGAATCTTTCTGACCCAAGGATTGAACCTGGGTCTCTTGCATTGCAGGCTGATTCTTTAATGCTGAGCTAACAGGGCAGTCCTCAAAAACGTTACACAAATGTTATTACATATAGTATGTAATCTTTTCAGATTAGCTTTTCTCACTCAGCATAATTCTCTGGAGATTCATCCAAGTTACTGCACATACAATACTTTGTTCCTTTTTATTTCTGAGTATTTTATTTTCTCGGTTGTCTAATTTATTAATATGAAGTTTCTCATAGCATTCTCTTGTTAATTTCTGAAAGACTGCAAGATCTATATCCCATATTTTATTCCTGATAATGATGATCTGTGCCTTCCTACTTTTTATTTTTGTTAGTTTTGCTTGGTTATTAAATCAGTAACTTGATAAACTAGAACATGTGATTTCTGTTCTTAGTGGTTTCCTTTCTGCTTGCTATGGGTTTATTTTACTCTTTCTTGCCTAGTTTCTTTAGGTAGTGAGAGAGTCATTTCCTAGGCAGGTTGGTAAGAAGTCTAGGGCTCCCCAAGGAGAGAGGGGTCTGGAATTCTCAAGAAGGAAGAAAGGACAAACTTTTTTTCCTCTACATTCCTTAGGATTATATAACAATAATGTATCTTGCCTGAGGACAGTCTCTGGATTAAACCTTCTGGCTAATTCTGTTATCTTAAAATGTAAATTATGGGAGCAGGTGAGGTCTTTACAACCTCCAAACATTCTTTTGATTCACTGGCGAGTATATAACTCCACTGCTAACACTAGCAAGCAGGTACTCTTTCTGTCCCCTTCTGATACCTATGTCAGAAGCTTTCTCTATCTCCTTTATGCTTTAACAAAACTTTATTACACAAAAGTTCTGAGTGATCAAGCCTTGCCTCTGGCATCAGATTGAATTCTTCTCCAGAGGCCAAGAATCCCAGCGTCTTTCTGTGGTTCAGCAACCTTTCAGTAGGAACTTAACAGTATTCTCTTAGCACTACTTTAGCATCACCTTAGGTATTTTGGGGCTTCCTTGGTGGCTCAGATGGTAAACAATCCACCTGCAATGCAAGAGACCCAGGTTCAATCCCTGGATCAGGAAGATCCCCGGGAGAAGTGAACAGTAACACACTGCAGTATTCTTGCCTGGAGAATTCCATGGACAGAGATGCCTGGTAGGCTACAGTCTATGGGATTGCAAAAGAGTTGAACACGACTAAGTGACTATTATCTTTTTTTCTTTATTATTTCTTCTATACATATTTTGATAAATTATGTTTTTGTTTTCATTAAGTTCTGTTTCCTAAATTTTCTTTTGACTCATGGATTATTTTTGAAGTATTTTTTAAATTTTTGTGTGTCTATAGATTTTTCTGCTTTCTGTTACTGGTTTCCAGTTTGATTACATTCTTGTCAAAGAACATGCTATGCTATGCTATGCTATGCTATGCTATGCTATGCTAAGTCACTTCAGTCGTGTCCGACTCTGTGTGACCCCATAGATGGCAGCCCACCAGGCTGCCCTGTCCCTGGGATTCTCCAGGCAAGAACACTGGAGTGGGTTGCCATTTCCTTCTCCAATGCATGAAAGTGAAAAGAGAAAGTGAAGTCGCTCAGTCATGTCCGACTCTTAGCGACCCCATGGACTACAGCCTACCAGGCTCCTCCGTCCATGGGATTTTCCAGGCAAGAGTACTAGAGTGGGGTGCCACTGCCTTCTCCGAGAGAACATGCTATACTATTTCAATGCTTTTAATTTTGTTGAGTCTTATCATGTGGCCCAAGTTATTTTAATGAATGTGCCATGTGCTTGAAAAATATACAAATATTCATCAAGCCTTGGGTGGACCCACATTTCAGTTCAATCCTGTCGGCTGACTCTTGCTCAGTTCTTCTTAATCTTTGCTGATTTTTCTGTCTCATATTTCTCAGTAGTTGAGAAGATGATGTTGAAGTTCCCAGCAATAAATCTGTATAGTTTTCCTTTCAGTCTATTAGCTTTTGCTTCGTGTATTTTGAAGCTCTGTTATTTGGTTCACATTTAGGATCACTATGTCTTCCTGGTGATTAATCTTTTTATCATTATGTACTGTCCTTCTTTGTCTCCAGTAATTTCCTTGCTCGGATGACTATTTTATTTAATAATATAACCACTCCTGCTGTATTAATTTTATTAATGCTTGTATTAATGTAAATGCATCAAGCAAAAAGCAAAGACTGACTGAGTAGATATAAAAAGTTACTCAACTCTATTCTATTTACATAAAATTCAATTCAAATTCAGTGAAAAAAGGTGGTTGAGAGCAAAAAGAGAGACTACGCCCTTCCAATGTACTGTTGAACCCATCCAGTGCTTTATTTTTTTAAGTATTATAGTATTTTTTTCTGCTCTGTATTTTCCATTTGGTTCTTTTTTATGGTTTCTATTTCTTTGCTGAGATATTCTGTTTTTTCCTTTGTTTAAGGATAACGTGTATTTGATTAAGCATTTTTAGAAATGCTGCTTTATAATTCTTATCAGATAATGATGACATCTGATTCATTTTTATATTGGCTTTAGTTAATGTTTTTTCCAATTCAGGTTGTGATTTTCTCAGTTCTGAGCATGATATGTGATTTTCAATTATATCATGGACATTTTTTTCTATTATGACAGGAAATTACAGATTCTATTTAAATATTCTATTTTAGCAGGTAGTCATCTTATTTAGATTTAGTACACAGGTCTTGGTCTGCTCTTGTGGGGTCTAGTTCCACTGTCAATGTATTGTTAAAGCCTTTGTCATGCTATTTCAGTCTGCTTGGTTTTTCGGGTTCTACAGAAGGGATCTCTCCAGCAAGTTGATTAATGGATGAGAGATATGGTAATGTTCCTCTTTACTGGTGCCTCTGGCTACCTTGATATCTCTGGACAAGGAAGAGAATGTCAGGCCAATGGAGTCAAAGACATTTCTGCTGCTAAGATGTTTTCTGTGAATGGGTCCACCTTGCCATATTTGTTGTCGGGGGAGGAGAGTTTCATGCCCTCAGAAACAGAGGATCCAAGACCCAGCCACTTGTTTTGACTGAGTCTTTCCTGCCCATTCTGCCCACATGCCCCAGTGTTTCTGAGTAGTAGAAGAGGGGTGCAAATGCCTTCCTGGGCTAGACCACTGGCTGTATATATGCTCATGTTGCCAATTCCTCTCACAACTCCAGTATCTCTTGGTGGAAGAGGGGAGACCCAGACCACTCATCACTGGAAATCTCCCATGAACCATCTTTTTTGGTAGTACATAGCTCACTTGATGTTGACAGAAGGACCCCAGTTAGATACAGAGGAAGAATAAGCCTACCAGGACTGGGTCCCATTGCTAAATTAGGGTCAGAAAGCACCAGGTCCGAGTGACCTTGCTCTATTACAGAGGCAGACAGCACCCTGCCACTATGTGTTTCCTCTAGTTCTGAAATATCAAACCAGTTGGCCTTTTGCTTGCCATATTTTAGAATGCGCCTTGAAATAACTGTTGAACTATATACAAAGGTTAAACTTAGTGTGGAGGAGCAGAGAGAAACAAGTTCATGCTATCTTGCTGGGACTAAACACCCAATAGAACATTTTTTGAGGGTACATTTAATTTTCATATTATCTCTATTTTTTTTGTCCTTTTTTACTTTCCAATTTGTCTCTCAAAACAATTTAATCAAAAAACAGTCTATGGTCTTAATGACTGTTAAAAATTTCTTTTCAATAATTTTTAATATAAATTTGATTCTTGTGTTGATATGAAAAACTAGAAATGCTACTTAAAAATATACAATTCTGGCCTGTAGGAGATTGGTAAAATTACTCATACACATACAGAAACCATTTATCTGTGAAAACATTATTTTAAAAGGTTTAGTATTAATAAGTCAAGTTATAATCTTGCAAAAAAAGCTTATTAATCGTATCTTTAAATGTACTGCATCATTTGAATAGCATTGCATGATTCTAAAATTTTGGAGGACACAGAAATTTTATTCACTATTGACTGGCAAAAAAAAAATGATGTGAAGATATACTATCTTTAAAGGAGAACAGGAATAAACAGGGCATAGATGGAAAGGATTAATTTCTAGCATTTAAACTGATGGGAAATGTCTTCTAGAATTATTCATCTTTAATGCCTTTGGACATTATTACATTCAGTGATCTTACACAGAACTGAGTCCTAAGCAAAGCAAGACATATATGCCTTTCTAAAGCATTGTACTCAATTCCAACCTTAAAATATGGTTTATCTAATAACAATACTTGGTTTAACATATTATTTTGTTTCTATAATCTGTAGAAAATACATGTTCCACACTGATTTTTTTAATAAGAGGCTATCATAATTTTCTGAGGGCTCAGATTCAATATTCTATGGTTTGCATTCACTATACATCCAGTGAATCAGACGTGCTACCTGGTATGTTTTCAGATTTAAACTTTTTTACATTTTAATATTTTAATTAGGAACTTTATTTCTTTAGATAAGAAAGCTCTCATGAATTCATGCTTTTTTGGCTCATTTCAAGGTACCTTTGGGAATAATGACTAAAAAAAAAGTTTTAAAAACACATTGGGATAAAAGAGAGTATATATATTTTTAATTTTAAATAAAATAAAAGCAAAAGAGGCAGTTTTAAAATACATTCACAAATTGTTAAAACACTTCCTTTTAAGAAGTAAAATTTAATTTCCCTCCCATTGCATGTGGGCTGGATTTGATGACTTAATTTCATCAAATAGACCAAGGTAGAAATGATGGGATTTGATTTTCAAGATAGGCTAATTAAAGACTTTGCAAATTTCTCTTTATTTTCTCTTTGATCAATTGCTAAGGTGGAAGCTAGATGCCATGTCATGCATCACACATATATCATACTTGAAGACACTCAAGTAGCTGTATAGAGAGGTCTATATGGCCAGGAACTAAGGCCTCTTGTCAAAAATCATTAAGGAATAGAGACTTGCTAACAATCATGTAACTGAGCCAAGAAAGAAGTGGATCCTACAGCCCCAGTCACATTTTCAGATGACAGTAGCCCCAAAAAATATCTTGACTCTGATTCAGAACAATCCAGCTAAGCTATCTTCAAATTTTTGACCCATAGAAACTATCAGTGAATAAATACTTATGTTTTCCTGTCTCAAAATCTCAGGATAACTTGCTATGTGGCAACAAATAACTATAGGAATAAATTTTCTTACAGACTTTTAATTGGGCTTCCTTTGTGGCTCAGCTGGTAAGGAATCCACCTATAATGCAGGAGACCTGAATTCGATCCCTGGATTGGGAAGATGCCCCGGAGAAGGAAAAGGCTACCCACTCCAATATTCTGGCCTGGAGAATTCCATGAACTGTATAGTCCATGGGATCACAAAGAGTCGGACACGACTGAGCGACTTTCACTTCAAGACCTTTAATAAATTCAACTCCCCCTACCCATTTTAGTGTATCAATATTTTACTCTAACCTACTTCACTCTTTGATTTTTCACTGAAATTAGCAAATTAGAATAACATATCTAGTACATCTTTGTTTAGGTCAACTTAAGCCAGTCAATTTATAGTGCATTTTATGGTTTTCAATGAGGGAATTCTACAGCAGTAATATCTGCTCTGTAGAAATTGGATCATTAGTTTTTTTAATCACAAAGAGGTATTTTTTATGCCCATACCTGTGAATATTCTTATTCTGACCTTAACATGAAATTTATATGTACCTGTAGTTTTACTTAAACTATTTTATTATCTTATAAAAAACATATAGGGAATGATCTGTTGTTTTTAATTCTAAGTTCAAATACATCAGCATATTTCACCTTTTAATACAAATGGGCTTCCCTGGTGGCTCACTCAGTAAAGAACACACACACAATGCAGGAGACCTGGGTTTGATCCCTGGGTTGGGCATGGCAACCCACTTCAGTATTCTTGCCTGGAGAATCCCCATGGACAGAGAAGCCTAGTGGGCTGCAGTCCATGGGGTCGCAAAGAGTCAGACATGACTGGGAGACTAAGACAGCACACAGCACAAATATTTCAGTCAAAGTTAATGTGAAATTACTTGCAGCAAACAAACCTGCTGGGTTTAGTGTTAAGCAAGAACTCTAAAGCAAATAACGGTTTCCTAAAAGAGAAGTCTTGGGAGTGACATAATTCTGTCAGTGGTCAAACTATCTTCTCAGAAATCCCACTGATATGTGCAAGGAACTCCCAAAGAGAATGCCCTAAGAAGAATATTTGCAACTCTGGTCAAACCCAGTTTCTGTACTTTTCCATCAAACCCCCTCCTATGCTTTTTTGATCAGTTGCTGAAGTGGAAGCTAGATTCTATATCATACATCACATATATATCATACTTGAGGACATTCAAATAGCTGTATAGAGAGGTCTATATGGCCAGGAACTAAGGCCTCTTGTCAAAAACCATTAAGGAATAGAGACCTGCTAACAATCATGTAACTGAGCCAAGAAAGAAGTGGATCCTACAGCCCCAGTCACATTTTCAGATGACAGTAGCCCCAGAAAATACCTTGACTCTGATTGGCAAAACTGTGGCAAAAACTGGTAAAATTATTGTAGTATTTCAGGTAGGTGATTCTCCTTGAAGAAGAAATAAACTCCATGTTTCCATTCTAAACTGGATACATATTTCTCCAACTAATTATTTTATTACTATAATTTGGCTTGGCTAATTACAGCGTATTTCCTGATGATCTTTTTCTCACGTAAGTTTTTTTTTTTTTAATTCTGAACTTGGAGAATATTTTTCTTAAAAAAAATAAAATTGACAACATTTCACTGAAACGGCCTAGGAAAAGATGAGTTGTTCCAAATATCCAAGTTATCACAGACTACTTTAAAAGTTGCATCTGATAACTATATTTAATTAGTTTCCTAAATTTTACAGTATTTTAAAGTTGTGATCCAAACAAACAAACAAAAAATTAAATGTATGTGCAAATCACAAGTCTTCAAGCTCAACACAGCAACACATAGACTGCATTATGACGAAAAGTAATAATTTAGAGCATTTCATCAGGGCAAGTTGTCTTAAAGTTGATTTGAATATCATTTAGACATTAAACTGGAGTAAGGTACAACCAGAATCCCATGAATAAAGATTCTGCGATAGATATTAATTGCTAAAATGAAATACTGTGGCATTTTATAGTTAAGATTAATAATTTTGCCATCACACCAATCACTCTTGACACTTAAGGCTGAACTGCTTCCCTTATGTTACCAGCTCATGACAATACCAGCTCCTGTCTTATATTGAAAGGGACATTTCAAAGAGCTGACAACTGATCCTCAGGAATCTGAAAGGAAATATCAAGTAGGTGTTACTTATCCACATGTGAGGCTTCCAGGAAGACCAGGGGAATTTGTAAGGCTCAATATTGCTGGAAATTCACTTAATGCATTCTGTCCTTCTCCCCAGTGTCTATGCAGGAATGATTTAGGGATACCGGCTGCCATGTCTTGATTTAGAACTAAGATCTTAATCACAATAAAACCCCTGCCTTGGCAGACCTTTCCTGTTATCTTCATGAAGACCTCGGCATTAACAGGCACTCAGTCCTCACAGAACCACCTTATGGTTTTTCTGGGCAGTTATTCTCCTTTTGGAGTTTGCATTTAGGCCAACTGGAGGAAAGATGCAGGTGCTAAGAGACCCAACAAAAAGTGGAGCTGTGAGAGTTGTAGTGTAGTGTAAGTTAAAGAAATCAATTTTATGGCAGGACACTGTTTCTCCTGCTACTAACAGCTGCTCAGAGGATAGTGGGGAAGCCACCCTGCTGAGCAATTTTGAGTCAGAGGATGGAAAATCTACCTCATTTCCAGGCCAAAGGGTCTCACATTAAAAGACCATAAAGCGCAAGTCATTTAAATAGTAGCTCCGGGGGCACATTAACTTTCTGTCTTACAAAACGTCTGTTAATACAGATCTCAAAGACAAGTTCCTTGTCACTTTAACAATCAACATAACATAATAAGTTTTTAAATTTGGTTTTCTATCTCAGATACTTGTGTTCACACACACACACACACACACGTTTCAATAAATGAAGGAAAAGAGCAAGTCACCATTATTTAAATGTGGAAGCCACTATACCAAAAGGCTAACATTGGTCATTTGAAACCTCTGCAAAGCATTTAAACTGCTGAAATGGGCATGCCATCATTTATGTTGGGAGAAAAATAATAAATATACTGCCACACATATTGCTACAAACTTGATGAAGCTTTGAAATTTCTGGTTTTTGAATTTCGAGTATCTCTCTCCTTGAGGAATGCCTCAGAGGAACAAATATGGAATATAAATTGGCCTTTGAGAAGTTCACTGAGTTAGATGGCTGAATGCATGTCAACTGCTGAGTGTGCCACAGTCTTCGTAGAGAACTCTGAACAGCAGGACTGCCTGTTCCTGCGGCTGTCAGCCGGATGCTCCCTCGAGAGATGCAGCTTATGGGTGCTGCACTGTAACTGTAAACTGCTTGGGAGAAGAGGAGAGAGAGAGACTTAGAAATGTCTGGCAGCTCAAGGATCTGGTTTGAATGCCAAGTAGCAACTGAGACAACTGTGTATTAGCTTACATTCCCAAAGGAGAAGGGATTAAAAAAAAAAAGATAGCTAGATTCTTGTCAACTTTTTTCGAGAGTAGATAACATCAATGCTTCTCAATGAGAACTTTTTGGGGGGTTTTAAAAATATAAGTATATTTCACATGCAGGACAAATTAAAAGACTGACATTACAATTAATATATGCCCATCTAAATGGAATTATATAAATCAGTGTAATGCGCAAGCTACTAATGTTATATCTTAAAGACAGCATGCTGTAGAAAATATCCAGATTACTGTATTCAACTATCATAATGCTTTGTAAAGTGTAGACAGTGGTGTAGGCAGATATTATACAACATTTTTTTAAATGTTCCCACAATATAAAAACACCAGCATCATTATATCTTAAGCAATTGTTGCTTTTGTAAAGTGAAGTCAGCAACATTAGAAATTGAAGTAAAAACTAGATCAATAATATAACTCATCAGCTGATTGTAATATAGAATTAAATGGTAATTATTAATAAAAGCAGTAAAATAGTGTCCATGACAGAATGATCATCCATGACAGAAACATTTACTGATTTTCAAATTTTTAAAAAGTCAAAATTAGGAATTTTTTAGAAATTAACCACTGATAAACAGAAAAGTATGTGATACCTAAAGATGGACTTTTTTGAAATGTTCATTGCTCTAAGCTGTTTAGTTGTTTTACTGTAACATAATTAATTTGTCTAAGCAGAATTTTAACAATTTGCCTATGTAACCTATTAGTAACCTCACTGTGAAGAACAACAAGAAATTAGTTTTAATACATACTCTACTTTCCAACTTTGAAACTGCAATCAGAGCTTTCAGCAGATTAGATAAAGTCAGAGCATCCTATTTAGAAAAACTTCTCTTGGAAATAGAAATCTAATGTGATGCCTTTGCAGCAAACAAGGAGTTATATGAACTTGCCACTGACTGAGCCCAGGTAACTTGCCCTGAAGGGTGAGTCAGCATTCATCATTCTACCCTGACCATCTGCTCCTGTCCTTACTTTATATCTGCCTGTCTCTGATTCCTATAGCTCATCAGCAGGGCAGCAGCTGTTGGACTGCCTTCTTGAAGATACTTCAGCCTCAATCCTAAAACTTCACAGAAAAGGAAATATTAATTTGTTAACATCATCACCCTTCAATCTCTTTGTGCCTGAATCATGGGGAAAATCCAAAGTGATTTGTAAACACACCAGCATACAGAAGTGTTCCCTATTTCACACCTTTTGTTCCATCTTAAGGAAAAGCATGGTCCAGATGCTTATGTAATTCTCACCTTAACCCCGCACATTTTGAAAATTATGAAGGGCAAGGGTGGAAAGGAAAAATACTTGGGGAGGTATGATGCTTACCATATGTCCCAGATTTCAAATATTTTTCATCAAGCATTAAAATATTCCAGAAATTTCAACATTTTGCCTTGAAAATGCTTATTTTATACTGAGTCTCATATCTGGAAAGCCATGTGTTTTCCATTGCATGTCTTCATTTGTTTGGAAAATAGAGTCCAGAGGAGTTCAGTGGAAAGCCTGTGGGCATACTGTAAAAAGTTTCTTCTCATCAAATTAGCACAGTCATTTAAATTCACATGGTTCCATGGTACCAGCATATTACTTTGCACACAGTATGTGCTTACCAATGCTAAGTCTATTTAATTTAGCTCTATGATAAATGTCATATGGACAATGATACCCAGTCATTGACATTCTGCATCCCTCAAGAATATAGACCCACTAAACTTTAGGCTTCCCTGGTGGCTCAGACAGAGAAAGCAATGGCACCCCACTCCAGTACTCTTGCCTGGAAAATCCCATGGACGGAGGAGCCTGGTAGGCTGCAGTCCATGGGGTCGCTACAAGTCGGACACGACTGAGTGACTTCACTTTCACTTTTCACTTTCATGCCTGCAACACAGGAGACCCAGGTTTCTATCCCTGGGTCAGGAACATCACCTAGAGAAGGAAATAGCACGCCACTCCAGTATTCTTGCCAGAAAAACAGTATTCTTGCCTGAAGACTCCCATGGACAGAGGAGCCTGGTTGGCTACAGTCCATGGGGTTGCAAAGAGTCAGACACGACTGAGCAACTAACACTTTTAAACTTTAAAGAGCCAGGTTTCCACAGGAAAAAACTGCAGAACAACCAAACAGGACATTTTTACCCCAACTAATGAACTTCGATCTTAACTGGTCCTATATACAAGGACAAAGAAATACACAGTAAAAAGATCATCCATACCACATAACTTCCAAGTTCCTAAGACTCATGAAAAGTGAAGGTGAAAGTCACTCAGTCATGTCCGACTCTTTGTGACTACAGTCCATGGAATCCTCCAGGCTAGAATACTGGAATGGGTAGCCGTTCCCTTCTCCAAGGGATCTTCCCAACCCAAGGATTGAACCCAGGTTTCCCGCATTGCAGGCAGATTTTTTAGCAGCTGAGCCACAGTGGAAACTCAAGAGTGGGTAGCCTATCCCTTCTCCAGCAGATGTGCCTGACCCAGGACTCAAACCAGGGTCTCCCAGATTGTAGGCAGATTCTTTATCGACTGAGCTATTAGGGAAGCCCTCTTAAGACTCATGTTATCCCCCCAAAAGAGTCTCATTGGTTTTATTGTACACCAGAAATATCTGTCATTATTCCTATTATTAAATGCATGCATTTTCAGAGTGTTTGTATAAAGGAAATACAATATCTATAATGTGTAGCAATTTATCACTTTAACCTTCATGATTTCATTTAGCAAAATCAGATTTTTTTTTAGCTTTCCACCATACATTAGGAACTATAACAGGATAACTATAGCCCTTAAAGAGAGGGTGTACAGTTTTGATAACATCTTAAACACAACAGGTATTCTAAAATGGGATTCATATTCAGCGGGGCAGAGGCTGGTTCCTTGGGCATGAGGGATGAGCTCATGAGAACACTGTATTTCCATTAAAGGTAACTGAAGGAAAAGGAACAAAAACAAGCTTTTCGCTGTTACTGTTCTGGGCTGAACTGTGTCTTCTCCAGATTTATATGCTGAGCTCTTAATCCCTCTTACCTCAGAAGGTGACTGGATTTGGAGACAGAGTCCTTAAAGATGTACAAAAATAAAATGACATTATATGGGTGGGTCCCAATCTAATATGAATAATGTCCTTATAAAAAGGAGAGGTTAAAACATAGACTTGTGTGCTAAGTCACTTCAGCTGTGTCTGACTCTTTGTGCCCCATGGACTGTAGGACCCAGGCTCCTCTGTCCATGGGATTTTCCAGGCAAGAATACTAGAGTGGGTTGCCATTTCTCTCACCAGTAAAACATAGACACATAGAAGGAAAATCACGTGAAGATACCAGAGGAAGACGGCCACCTACAAGGCAAGAAGAGAGGCTTCAGAAAAATCTTGCTGACATCTGGATCTCAGATTTCTAGCCTTCAAAACTGTGAGAAAATAAATGTCTGTTGTTCATGCCACCCAGTCTTTGTTTTGGCAGCCCTAACAAACTAAGACAGCCATTTCTTTGTAGCATGTTGGCCAAGATAGAAAGTCACCCTCAGGCCTAATGGTATATTACATAATGGTATATTATATAATTAAAGATTAAAGATAATTACATAATTAAATATTACAAACATAATTTAATGCAGCTCAACAAGCTCAAAGGAGTAATATTCAAAAGGCATCACAGACTGAAGTCAAAGGAAAGAAAGAAATGACAAAATAGGAAGAAAGATTCCAAAAGACCAAGTAAAAAAATTGTGAATGGCATGGCTTAAAACCAGAAAAAAGATGAGACAAAGGAAAAAAACATTTTAAGAAACAAACAGAAAGTAGTCTACAGTGGTGATATTGAGCTGTGACTGCCAGTGGAGTAAAGAATATCAAGTGAAGTAAGATATGATGCTTTGATTTCCTGTTTGGACACACATGACAAAGCGTCCAAATTAAAGCTGGGAGCACTCTATTTTACTTTTTTAAAATAGCATTTTAAGTAAAGTTAAATCTTTATTGAAGATTTTTTTGGAAAGGCCATTTGGAATCAATGAATAAACTGAATTATAACATATTTTAAAAAACATACAACTGTATTATGTACTTATTCTGTACAGTTCATGAAATTAGGCTGACAAAAGGGCTATTCAGAAAATAATTTAAATACAGAAGTGAGCAAAGCCTGTAGCATCCTTATATTGTATGCTAGATGCCATGCTACTAAATGATTTATAGAAAATAGCTTTTTTCTTCATTTTTCTGTTATCTAGGCTTTCCTGGTGGCTCCGTGGTAAAGAATCTGACTATGATCTATGATGTAGGAGCCATATGAGATACAAATTTGATTCCTGGTTTGAGAAGAGCCCCTGAAGGAGGGCATGGCAATCCACTCCAGTATTCTTCCCTGGAGAATTCCATGGACAGAGACCAGCAGGCTACAATCCATAGGGCTGCAAAGAGTCAGATATGACTGAAGCGACTTAGCATGCACAAGCACAAGTTGTGGTATTTAAGACTAAACCAGTATTTAACTGATAATTCCATAAGACATAAAAATACAATAAGAAAATCAGTATGAAAGCCAGAATAAAAATATAGAGGAGGGGGTAAATACAGTATTCTGGGTAAATTTAAAATGAAACAAGAATGGATAGATAACAAATAGAGCTAAAGTAGTTTTCTTAAAAAGTCTCTTCTTAGGTATTCATGACTAGTCCAGTTCAGTTCACTCACTCAGTCGGGTCTGACTCTTTGCGACCCCATGGACTGCAGCACGCCAGGCCTCCCTGTCCATCACCAACTCCCGGAGTTTGCCCAAACTCAGGTCTAATGAGTCATTGATGCCATCCTATCATCTAATCCTCTGTCTTCCCCTTCTCCTCCCACCTTCAATCTTTCCCAACATCAGGTTCTTTTCAAATGTGTCAGTACTTTGCATCAGGTGGCCAAAGTATTGGAGTTTCAGCTTCAGCATCAGTCCTTCCAATGAATATTCAGGACTGATTTCTTTAGGATGGACTGGTTGGATCTCCTTGCAGTCCAAGGGACTCTAAAGAGTCTTCTCCAACACTACAGTTCAGAAGCATCAATTCTTCAGCACTCAGCTTTCTTTATAGTCCAACTCTCACATCCATACATGAAAACTGGAAAAGCCATAGCTTTACCTAGATGGACCTTTGTTGGCAAAGTAACGTCTCTGCTTTTTAATAAGCTGTCTAGGTTGGTCATAGCTTTTCTTCCAAGAAGTAAGTGTCTTGTAATTTCATGGCTGCAGTCACCATCCACAGTGATTTTGGAGCCCACCAAAATAAAGTCTGACACTGTTTCCCCATCTATTTGCCATGAAGTGATGGGACCAGATGCCATGATCTTAGTTTTCTGAATGTTCAGTTTTAAGCCAACTTTTTCACTCTCCTCTTTCACTTTCATCAACAGACTCTTTAGTTCTTTGCTTTCTGCCAGAAGGGTGGTGTCAGCTGCAAATCTGAGGTTATTGATATTTCTCCCAGCAACCATGATTCCAGCTTGTGCTTCTTCCAGTCCAGTGTTTTTCATGATGTACTCTGCATACAAGTTAAATAAGCAGGGTGACAATATACAGCCTTGACATACTCCTTTCCCGATTTGGAACCAGTCTGTTGTTCTATGTCCAGGTCTAGTTTTTGGGGGTTTGTTTTTCTATTTTTTATTTTTTTGAGCATTATTGTACTAGAATGTGAGATAAGTGCAACTGTACGGTAGTTTGAGCATTCTTTGGCATTGCCTTTCTTTGGGATTGGAATGAAAACTGACCTTTTTCAGTCCTGTGACCACTGCTAAGTTTTCCAAATTTGCTGGCATACTGACTGCAGCACTTTCAAAGCATCATCTTTTAGTATTTAAAATAGCTTAGCTGTAACTACATCACATCCACTAGCTTTGTTAGTAATGATGCTGCCATAGAGTGCTCAAACTACCGCACAACTGCACTCATCTCACACGCTAGTAAAGTAATGCTCAAAATTCTCCAAGCCAGGCTTCAGCAATATGTGAACCGTGAACTTCCTGATGTTCAAGCTGGTTTTAGAAAAGGCAGAGGAACCAGAGATCAAATTGCCAACATCCACTGGATCATGGAAAAAGCAAGAGAGTTCCAGAAAAACATCTATTTCTGCTTTATTGACTATGCCAAAGCCTTTGACTGTGTAGATCACAATAAACTGTGGAAAATTCTGAAAGAGATGGGAATACCAGACCACTTGATCTGCCTCTTGAGAAATCTGTATGCAGGTCAGGAAGCAACAGGTAGAACTGGCCATGGAACAACAGACTGGTTCCAAATAGGAAAAGGAGTACGTCAAGGCTGCATATTGTCACCATGTTTATTTAACTTATATGCAGAGTACATCATGAGAAATGCTGGACTGGAAGAAACACAAGCTGGAATCAAGATTGCCGGGAGAAATATCAATAACCTCAGATATGCAGATGATACCACCCTTATGGCAGAAAGTGAAGAGGAACTCAAAAGCCTCTTGATGAAAGTGAAAGTGGAGAGTGAAAAGGTTGGCTTAAAGCTCAACATTCAGAAAACGAAGATCATGGCATCTGGTCCCATCACTACATGGGAAATAGATGGAGAAACAGTGGAAACAGTGTCAGACTTTATTTTTCTGGGCTCCAAAATCACTGCAGATGGTGACTGCAGCCATGAAATTAAAAGACGCTTACTCCTTGGAAGGAAAGTTATGACCAACCTAGATAGCATATTCAAAAGCAGAGACATCACTTTGCCAACAAAGGTTCGCCTAGTCAAGGCTATGGTCTTTCCTGTGGTCATGTATGGATGTGAGAGCTGGACTGTGAAGAAGGCTGAGCGCCGAAGAATTGATGGTGTTGGAGAAGACTCTTGAGAGTCCCTTGGACTGCAAGGAGATCCAACCAGTCCATTCTGAAGGAGATCAGCCCTGGGATTTCTTTGGAAGGAATGATGCTAAAGCTGAAACTCCAGTATTTTGGCCACCTCATGCGAAGAGTTGATTCATTGGAGAAGACTCTGATGCTGGGAGGGATTGGGGGCAGGAGGAGAAGGGGACGACAGAGGATGAGATGGCTGGATGGCATCACTGACTCAATGGATGTGAGTCTGAGTGACCTCCGAGAGCTGGTGATGGATAGGGAGGCCTGGCGTGCTGTGGTTCATGGGGTCGCAAAGAGTCGGACACAACTGAGCGACTGATCTGATCTGATCTGATCTGAAGGCCCACTTGACTTCACATTCCAGGATGTCTGGTTCTAGGTGAGTGATCACATCATCGTGATTACCTGGGTTGTGAAGATCATTTTTGTTAAGTTCTTCTGTGTATTCTTGCCACCTCTTCTTAGTATCCTCTACTTCTGTTAGGTCCATACCATTTCTGTCCTTAATTGTGCCCATCTTTGCAATAAATTTTCCTTTGGTATCTCTAATTTTCTTTAAGAGATCTCTGCTGCTGCTACTGCTGCTAAGTCACTTCAGTCGTGTCCGACTCCGCGTGACCCCATAGACGTCAGCCCACCAGGCTCTCCTGCCCCTGGGATTCTCCAGGCAAGAAAACTGGAGTGGGTTGCCATTTCCTTCTCCAATGCATGAAAGCGAAAAAGTGAAAGTGAAGTCACTCAGTCGTGTCCAACTCTTAGCGACCCCATGGACTGCAGCCCAGCAGGCTCCTCCATCCATGGGATTTTCCAGGCAAGAGTACTGGAGTGGGGTGCCATTGCCTTCTCCGAAGAGATCTCTAGTCTTTCCCATTCTATAGTTTTCCTTTATTTCTTTGCATTGATCGCTGAGGAAGTCTTTCTTATCTCTCCTTGCTAGTCTTTGAAGCTCTGCATTCAAATGGGTATATCTTTCCTTTTCTCCTTTGCCTTTCGCTTCTCTTGTATTCACAGCTATTTGTAAGGCCTCCTCAGACAACCATTTTGCCTTTTTGCATTTCTTTTTTGGGGGGATGGTCTTGATCCCTGCCTCCTGTACAACGTCACAAACCTCCATCTACAGTTCTTCAGGCACTCTATCAGATCTAATGCCTTGAATCTATTTCTCACTTCCACTGTACAATTGTAAGGGATTTAAGTCATACTTTAATAGTCTAGTGGTTTTCCCTGCTGCTGCTGCTGCTGCTGCTAAGTCACTTCAGTCATGTCTGACTCTGTGCGACCCCATAGACGGCAGCCTACCAGGCTCCACCATCCCTGGGATTCTCCAGGCAAGAACACTGGAGTGGGTTTCCATTTCCTTCTCCAGTGCATGAAAGGGAAAAGTGAAAGTGAAGTCGCTCAGTCGTGTCCGCCTCTTAGCGATCCCATGGGCTGCAGCCCACCAGGCTCCTCCATCCATGGGATTTTCCAAGCAAAAGTACTGCAGTGGGGTGCCATTGCCTTCTCCAGTGGTTTTCCCTACTTTCTTCAATTTAAATCTGAATTTAGTAAAAAAGAGTTCATGTTCTGTGCCAGAGTCAGCTCCTGGTCTTGTTTTTGCTAACTGTATAGAACTTCTCCATCTTTGGCTATAGATAATATAAACAATCTGATTTCAGTATTGACCAGCCAGTGATGTCCACGTGTAGAGTCTTCTCTTGTGTTGTTGGAAGAGGGTGCTTGCTACGACCAGTGTGTTCTCTTGGCAAAGAGAGTTACAAATGTAACCACCCAATCCTGACAGAGTAAGAAATTGGTCTTCTCTATCTTCCCTACCTTGCCTATAACTTCAGTACTGAGATTACTTTTATAATTTTCAACTTTAAATCTTCAATACATCCCTTGTTGAATATTGTAGAATTAAGAGTGTATATATGGATATTTTCTATACCGTAAAGAGGATGATTGGGCTTCCCTGGTGGCTCAGAGGTTAAAGCGTCTGCCTGCAATGCGGGAGACCTGGGTTCAATCCCTGAGTGGGGAAGATCCCTTGGAGAAGGAAATGGCAACCCACTCCAGTATTCTTGCCTGGAGAATCCCATGGGCGGAGGATCCTGGTGGGCTACAGTCCACGGAGTCACAAAGAGTCGGACACGACTAAGCGACTTCACTTCACTAAAGAGGATGATTACAATGGAATGCTTTATGGAACATGTCATTTTTGAAAGTCAAGATGCTGAGTCCAATCCAAGACAATTAGAAAGAAAAACAAAAAGCACTAGTACTAAATGCTTTAAATAAGTCTTATTCCAGATCATCCGCATGTCTTAGGAAGGTAGTGAACTCAGACTAAGATCTCAAACAGAAAAAAATGACTCAGTATGATGCTGATGCTTCCCAGGAAAATGAAGGTGATACAACTAATATAGCTGTAATAATGTGATTATTAATTCAAACAAATATCTTGAGATCCTTGATATAGTCTTTTTTTTTTAAGAGTACTACTGTTCAGAAACCTATGACATGCCTGCCAGTATATTAGCTATCTCCCAAATATGATCTTCAACGCCCAGACCAACACCATAATATAAATGTTATTCTCTTTGTTAACTAGTGAAAGTGAAAGTCACCCAGTCCTGTCTGACTCTTTGCGACCCCATGGACTATACAGTCCATGAAATTCTCCAGGCCAGAATACTGGAGTGGGTAGCCTTTACTAACTAACTAGTGCTTAAAGAAAAGACTGTCAATATTGGAAATATTGTAATATTGTATATCTTTCTTTCTAGGAACCAAAGTTGACTTCTTATAGGTCCCACCTTATAAAGCTGCAAGTCTGGCTCTCTTTGGAATATACTCCAGACTTTTCAAGGTTGTCTCACTCTTCATAAATAAGAAAATATGATTTTATGATCCCTCATTTTATTAAGTATGTGACTCTATAAAGCATGAATAACTACAGCTTGTACCTGCAGATTCACTCAGAGCCTTAAGTTCAGTTCTCAAAAACAATACACAAACTTCTCAAAGCCAAAAGTCATTTATAGTCAGTATCTGAGGGGATCGATCAAGAAATTAGTACTAAAGTTTCCCTTAAAATTATGCTCTTTTTAGTAAAAATTATGATTCTTACACTTAAGCATGATATTTTATAATGGTGCTTATTGAAAACGTGTCTTCATTTAAAAAAAAAAAAAAAAAAAACATTTTATAACTTTAAGAACATGCCTAAGTAGCACACTAGATGACATCCTTAGAAATCTTCCTTGAAGATTTTAATATTTTTTGAAATTTCTCATCTAACCTTTCCCTTTATAATAATATTTCTATAAAATTCTGTCAAGGGGGATTTCTTGGCTGTACTTAATCTTTTCACATTAATTTTATAACTTAATAGGATTAAAACACTATTTTTACTGAAATTCCACAATGAACTGAAAAAGAAAATTTCTCAAAATTCCTCACAAAATTAGAGAATGTATAAAATCTAAGATAATCAAAATCCATAAAATCTAATTCAAAAGAAAAAACCTGATATGCTACTAAGTAAAGATTGTCAAGTTTATCTGTAGCCCTCTACAATTTTTTTTAATCTGAAGAATGCTTTGAAATCCCTTCCTATGAAAATTTGTGCTTATTTTTACAGTTTAAATGTTTCCCAGAATCCTCAATAATGTGATCTAGTAATCAAATGCATCTACTAAGAATAAGGGAAATAACAGTAAGATGACTAGATTTTAACTCCATGATTTCCAGTGACTGAACAGAAAAACGGTGACTTTCAATGGCAATTAAGCTATATAAAAGTGTGAACATAACATGATAATCAGGACTTCATCGTGCTTAAACCTGATGCTAAATAGTAACTACATGATAAATGTGTCTTACTAACACTTTTGGCCTAATCACATGATGTTACTAAATATTTAAACAGAGAACAGTATACATGTAGATATATAGATAGATAGATAGATACGCATGCTGTATTTAGAGATGCATACACAAAGTATTTTAATCAAGTGTTAAAAGGTTTTCTTCATTTGGATATATAAATATCATTTAGTAGAAATTTATCATGTTTTGAGGTACTGACTTCCTTGGAAAAAACCCAAATGAAATTCTGTGAAAAATTCCTTTTAAAATGACCAAATAAAAGAGAATAATTAATCTTAACAATCTTTATCCACTAATGTTAAAATATCATACAAAAAAGTATACAGTAAGAAAAAATTTTCAATTTTTAGATTGAAAAAGAAAGACACAAGTTAAATATTTCCCTTTCGATCAAAGTCCCATGAACTTGAAAGGATCTGTAAAGTGGAAACAGGTGTAGTCAACTGTTGGAGTATTTTTTAAACTGTTTGACACATTATAATAGTGTGATCCAAAACTGAAACTTGACATTACTATAAGCATTGGAAGATCATAAATCACTTTAGACAGTATACTGCAGTCATAGTTTTTTCACACTGGAAGTATGTTGTAATACTTTTTAATATGAGAAAACTTTAGTATTTTTAACATGAAAACTCTGAATTAATTTTGTTAATATGAAAAAAATATTTTTATATGAGAAAATTTTGCATTATTTTATTTCCTAATAAATATTACAAAGTTTAAATAATAGTAAGATGAAAGCTTAACTTTCTTTCCTTATAGTTAATAAATTGTATATAATTCCATATTGTTTGTAAAACAATTAAATATTCTTCATGCTTGGCATATTTTCAATGTTTTATTAAAACCTGGTCATATTAGAATGATGATTTCAAGTGGACTTCATACATATTCACATTTTCTAGTTGATTTAATTGATGTATAATTAAAATTATAAAAAAATTAAAATGCTAGTTAAAACATAAATTTTCATCTAATTTTGTTTTTGTAAGAAAGGACAATTTCATGTAAATGCTAATAATTTCATATTTTACAATAGCACCTTACCAAGGACTCCAATTTTTTCAAAGAAACAGTCATAGCATCTTTATCCCCATAATCTCACAGTGACACAAGTATAAAATAAATCAGATCAGAATAATAGCACATGGAATACTGTCTCCTTTCCCTACGCTAGGCATCACTCTTAGAGTGACAGTTCCACTCCAAGTCAACTTTCAAAAATTAAGAGTCATACCTAATGTTTACTGCTTCAAAACAGCTCAAAACAACTTATTACTGATTTTCAGTACATTAAGTAATAAGCATATATTAAACCCATTTATTTCTATCAAAATAGATATTTAACATAAGCTAAAAATGTTTAAGCATTACAGAAATTTAATAAGCAATTTGCTTTAGGTTAATTCAAAGGGTTTACTTGAAAACTTTACTCTTGACATTCTCAAAGGAATAATAAAAACAATTTCAATATTTTGTAAAATATATTTTCATCAAGGTTATTTGCTTTGCTTTTCCCCCTCTGGTCCTAAGAGGTTTCTGCCATTGTCCATTCAACTGCCTCAACTCTTTTTAATTCCCAGTTCCACTTCACTCAGATAAACATACTGTATGAAGAATAAAACTCAGCTATTTTTAACATTAAACTATGCTTTTCTAATGTTTAATGATACTACCAATACACGCTATGTCCTAATGATTTCTATTTTCTAAAAATCCCTTTCTGTTGTGAAGTTTTCAAAATCTGAACACATTTCATGGATTGAAGGCATCCAAACAGTCTCTAGCAGGAAAATATATGGCACACCAATCCTTTAAAATTGCATATAATAACAGCTGGGATTTATAATAACAAACAAAGGGAAAGATGAAGGAAATACACAAATCATAAGCTTCAAGAAACATATAAATCTTTATGAAGTTTTATCATAACTCAGAACGTTATCCTTTCAAAACATGCCAGATCACGCCAGACATTACACCCAGTTTTAAAATTCAGGTGCTTTGAAATCTCCAAGTCCTCTTTGAAGTCCTCTCAGCTTTGGACTTTTGGTCACTCCTCAGATCAAGTGTTGCACGCAACAGTTCTATGTTGTCCTATTGTTTCCCTATCATCAGTCATTGTTTCTTCTTCTCTTTAATACAGAGCATATATTTTTTCGCCTACAATATGTAATCTGAAACCTTTTTGCATAATAGGTTACATTTGTATAAGATAATGACATAAACTGGACTTAGTAGATTGAAAAGAGAAACTTTTTTTTTTCAAACCACTGTACCTTTCAAACTCACTGTGTCTACTTAGTTTTTCTTGCCTACATATTAGATTTTAGCCAGAATGTATCATTTTTCTCACATTAATTAATTTATTCATTCATTTTAAAAATGCCTCAAATGTCTACTAAATGCCAAACACTGTTCTAGGTGCTTTGGAAACATTGATGATCAACATCAAAAATTCCTAAGGCTTATAATCTAGTTGCGGAAAGATATAAAAAGTGAGTAATTCTATGGAAAAAAATTAAAATAACCAAGCATGATAAAGGAAGACAGAAAGTCCAGAATGGGAGTGCAGAGGAGTAGGGGAGGTATGTTGGGGGAGGGAGGTCAGAATTCAGTATTAATTGTGATCATTGGGTAAATCTCTCACAGAAACATCAGATTTAGATAAGATGATGAGTTTAGCCAAATGGATATCTGGTAGAAGACATTCCAGAACAGATAGAACAAAAAGCTTAAATAAGAACATGTCTGAGATGTTCACATGATAGCAAAGAAATGTGTGCAAATGATAGAAATCAGAGAGGGAGGAGGGCAGCAGAACATGAGAACAATATAGGCTGTTTTCTGGATTTGAGCTTCTAATGTGAGTGAAACAGAAATGGAACAAAATCTGACATAGTTTAAAAGGATAATTCAATATCCAGGTAAGAGGTGATGGTCATGCAAGCAAGGAAGGTAGTAGTGGAGGATATGGTTTAAAGATAGAGCCACCATCCTTTCCTATGAGGTTTGATATAGAATGTGAAAGAAAGGCACTAAGAATGCCTCGCAGGCTGCGCAGCGCACTAAGAGCGCGGCCGAGAGGAGCTAACCCACGACTGAGGAAGGACGGCAGTGAGGACCGGTGCACTGAGCATGGCCGAGAGGAGCTACCCCACCACCGAGGTCAGGAAGGGCGGCGGTGAGGAGATATCCCTCCTCCAAGGTCAGGAGGGGCGGTGGTGAAGAGAGACCCCTCGTCCAAGGTAAGGTACGATGGCTGTGCTTTGCTGGAGCAGCCGGGAAGAGATACCCCACACCCAAGGTAAGAGAAACCCAAGTAAGACGGTAGGTCTTGCAAGATGGCATCAGAGGGCAAACACACTGAAACCATACTCACAGAAAACTAGTCAATCTAATCACACCAGGACCACAGCCTTGTCGAACTCAATGAAATTAAGCCATGCCCGTCGGGCAACCCACCATGACTCGCAGTCATGGTGGAGAGATCTGACAGGGTGTGGTCTGCTGGAGAAGGGAATGGCAAATCACTTTAGTATTCTTGACTTGAGAACCCCATGAACAGTATGAAAAGGCAAAATGATAGGATAATGAAAGAGAAACTCCCCAGGTCAGTAGGGGCCCAATATGCTACTGGAGATCAAGGAGAAATAACTCCAAAAAGAATGAAGGGATGGAGCCAAAGCAAAAAGAATATCCAGCTGTGGATGTGACTGGTGATAGAAGCAAGGTCCAATGCTGTAAAGAGCAATATTGCATAGGAACCTGGAATGCTAGGTCCATGAATCTGTTGTTTTCCTCATTCTGTTGTTTTCCTTTTCAATATAGGAGACTGGAAAGCAAAAGTAGGAAGTCAAGAAACACCTGGAGTAACAGGCAAATTTGGCCTTGGAATACGGAATGAAGCAGGGCAAAGACTAACAGAGTTTTGCCAAGAAAATGCACTGGTCATAGCAAATACCCTCTTCCAATTACACAAGAGAAGACTCTATACATGGACATCACCAGATGGTCAACACCGAAATCAGATCGATTATATTCTTTGCAGACAAAGATGGAGAAGTTCTATACAATCAGCAAAAACAAGACCAGGAGCTGACTGTGGCTCAGATCATGAACTCCTTATTGCCAAATTCAGACTTAAAGAAAGTAGGGAAAACCACTAGACCATTCAGGTATGACCTAAATCAAAACCCTTATGATTATACAGTGGAAGTAAAAAATAAATTTAAGGGCCTAGATCTGATAGATAGAATGCCTGATGAACTATGAAATGAGGTTCATGACATTGTACAGGAGACAGGGATCAAGACCATCCCCATGGAAAAGAAATGCAAAAAAGCAAAATTGCTGTCTGGGGAGGCCTTACAAATAGCTGTGAAAAGAAGAGAAGCGAAAAGCAAAGGAGAAAAGGAAAGATATAAACATGTGAATGCAGAGTTCCAAAGAATAGCAAGAAGAGATAAGAAAGCCTTCTTCAGTGATCAGTGCAAAGAAATAGAGGAAAACAACAGAATGGGAAAGACTAGGGATCTCTTCAAGAAAATCAGAGATACCAAAGGAACATTTCATGCAAAGATGGGCTCGATAAAGGACAGAAATGGTATGGACCTAACAGAAGCAGAAGATATTAAGAAGAGGTGGCAAGAATACACAGAAGAACTGTACAAAAAAGAGCTTCACGACCCAGATAATCATGATGGTGTGATCACTGACCTAGAGCCAGACATCCTGGAATGTGAAGTCAAGTGGGCCTTAGAAAGCATCACTACGAACAAAGCTAGTGGAGGTGATGGAATTCCAGTGGAGCTATTCCAAATCCTGAAAGATGATGCTGTGAAAGTGCTGCACTCAATATGCCAGCAAATTTGGAAAACTCAGCAGTGGCCACAAGATTGGAAAAGGTCAGTTTTCATCCCAATCCCAAAGAAAGGCAATGCCAAAGAATGCTCAAACTACTGCACAATTGCACTCATCTCACACGCTAGTAAAGTAATGCTCAAAATTCTCCAAGCCAGGCTTCAGCAATATGTGAACCGTGAACTTCCTGATGTTCAAGCTGGTTTTCGAAAAGGCAGAGGAACCAGAGATCAAATTGCCAACATCTGCTGGATCATGGAAAAAGCAAGAGAGTTCCAGAAAAACATCTATTTCTGCTTTATTGACTATGCCAAAGCCTTTGACTGTGTAGATCACAATAAACTGTGGAAAATTCTGAAAGAGATGGGAATACCAGACCACCTGATCTGCCTCTTGAGAAATCTGTATGCAGGTCAGGAAACAACAGTTAGAACTGGACATGGAACAACAGACTGGTTCCAAATAGGAAAAGGAGTACGTCAAGGCTGTATATTGTCACCCTGCTTATTTAACTTATATGCAGAGTACATCATGAGAAATGCTGGACTGGAAGAAACACAAGTTAGAATCAAGATTGCCGGGAGAAATATCAATAACCTCAGATATTCAGATGACACCACTCTTATGGCAGAAAGTGAAGAGGAACTCAAAAGCCTCTTGATGAAAGTGAAAGTGGAGAGTGAAAAGGTTGGCTTAAAGCTCAACATTCAGAAAACGAAGATCATGGCATCTGGTCCCATCACTACATGGGAAATAGATGGAGAAACAGTGGAAACAGTGTCAGACTTTATTTTGGGGGGCTCCAAAATCATTGGGTGACTGCAGCCATGAAATTAAAAGACGCTTACTCCTTGGAAGGAAAGTTATGACCAACCTAGATAGCATATTCAAAAGCAGAGACATCACTTTGCCAAACAAGGGTTCGCCTAGTCAAGGCTATGGTCTTTCCTGTGGTCATGTATGGATGTGAGAGCTGGACTGTGAAGAAGGCTGAGCGCCGAAGAATTGATGCTTTTGAACTGTGGTGTTGGAGAAGACTCCTGAGAGTCCCTTGCACTGCAAGGAGATCCAACCAGTCCATTCTGAAGGAGATCAGCCCTGGGATTTCTTTGGAAGGAATGATGCTAAAGCTGAAACTCCAGTATTTTGGCCACCTCATGCGAAGAGTTGACTCATTGGAGAAGACTCTGATGCTGGGAGGGATTGGGGGCAGGAGGAGAAGGGGACGACAGAGGATGAGATGGCTGGATGGCATCACTGACTCGATGGATGTGAGTCTGAGTGACCTCCGGGAGTTGGTGATGGACAGGGAGGCCTGGCGTGCTGCGGTTCATGGGGTCGCAAAGAGTTGGACACCACTGAGTGACTGATCTATGAAAGAAAGGATTGCCCCCAAGGGTTTTATTGTGGACAAAAGGAAGAAAGGAAGGAAGTGAATCAGATGTTCAAGGGACATTGGGAAGTGAGGAAGCAAACTTGGGACATAATATTTGGAATTTCAAAAGTTTTATACATGTTGCATTTGTGATGCCTGCTGAGCAAGTATATATGTTGAGTAGGCAATTGGACATATAAATTTGTGGTTATACTACAGGTCAGCCAAGAGAGTTTAAAAATTTGGGAGTCATCAGCATACAGATAGTCTTTAGAGTCAAAAGGGTGGATGTATAACCATGGGTCTGTTATCTAAAAAAGAGCAGTCTAAAATCTAAGCTCTGGGCCATGGCAATGTCAAAGGGTCAGTTAAAAGAGAAGGAACAGGCAAAGAAAACTGAAGATAAACATCCAGTAAGTTAGGGAGAAAGTCAATCAATATCAGATCAGATCAGATCAGTTGCTCAGTCGTGTCCGACTCTTTGCGACCCCATGAACCGCAGCACGGCAGGCCTCCCTGTCCATCACCAGCTCTCAGAGGTCACTCAGACTCACATCCATCAAGTCAGTGATGCCATCCAGCCATCTCATCCTCTGTCGTCCCCTTCTCCTCCTGCCCCCAAGCCCTCCCAGCATCAGAGTCTTCTCCAATGAGTCAACTCTTCGCATGAGGTGGCCAAAATACTGGAGTTTCAGCTTTAGCATCATTCCTTCCAAAGAAATCCCAGGGCTGATCTCCTTCAGAACGGACCGATTGGATCTCCTTGCAGTGCAAGGGACTCTCAAGAGTCTTCTCCAACACCACAGTTCAAAAGCATCAATTCTTCGGCGCTCAGCCTTCTTCACAGTCCAGCTCTCACATCCATACATGACCACAGGAAAGACCATAGCCTTGACTAGGCGAACCTTTGTTGGCAAAGTGATGTCTCTGCTTTTGAATATGCTATCTAGGTTGGTCATAACTTTCCTTCCAAGGAGTAAGCGTCTTTTAATTTCATGGCTGCAGTCACCATCTGCAATGATTTTGGAGCCCCCAAAATAAAGTCTGACACTGTTTCCACTGTTTCTCCATCTATTTCCCATGTAGTGATGGGACCAGATGCCATGATCTTCGTTTTCTGAATGTTGAGCTTTAAGCCAACCTTTTCACTCTCCACTTTCACGCTCATCAAGAGGCTTTTTATAGTGTCCTGGAAATAAAATTTTTAAAAACTGAAATTCTGAATTTAGTAAAAATATCATTCCATACACGTGAGATATCTGAATTGGATTTCAGCAACCAAAATTTTCATAATAGTGGTGGCTGCTGAATATGAATCTACAAGTTTTAGAATCCTCCAAACACATTTTGCTCTTGAATAGAAGGAATTTTGGAGTAAAAAAATTCTTTAGCTCATTCCTCATTCTCTAAAACCTTATAGACTGTTTTAACATATGTTCAATACCATATTTATGATTGTGACTGACTCTAGAAAACTGACTATATTTAATCCTCTTGCTATTATCTTTGGGAATGGTACACAGCACATACTTTGATTTTTTCCAATTATTGAAGCTAAAAGACTATAACAAAACTGTAATACAATAAAAGAAATCTGCCAAATGCCAATCAATCATATTCCAAAGAGGTCTTTGGGGAAGGTACAGATGAAATGCTTCCTAAGTGCTTTCTAAACATTAACTCTGAAATGTTTAAAGAAAAATCTGAAGGTATTCTTAGCTCTTTTGGATCATGAGTTCATACCTGGAATCATTCTTCACTGATTCTTTCTACAGATCCATCCTAAATGCAGGATGCCCTGACAGTATCTTGCTCTATCAGGAAAGATTACATAACTAGATTTTACAATAATAATTATAAATTTTTATTTTAAAAGATTTCTCAGTTAAATGTAATCATTTAGAAACTCTTTTAAGAGAGCAAATGGCTTTCAAAGTGGTTCAATATAATCAACCTACCTCCAAGTAACCTGGCTGATCACTTCAGGGAATATTAAAAACTCAGTATTGGTCTCTGCTGCTGGAACATGGGACATTCAGCAGTGACTGCAGGCAGGTTAGCCCTGGTGAGTGGAAGGCCATGTTGCTGAGCTCACACATACCCTACTTCCTTGCCACCACAGCCACTTTGGTCAGGAGCCCATTGGGAACAGATGGGAGTGGCTTGGGAAAGAGGCTGATTGATGCACACAGAAAAAGTCATCCTATCCACTTGATCATTAAAATTCCCCTCTCCTGATATTACTTTCTAGGGAGCATTCACAAGGAATACAGACACTTTCATATTTTTACCCATTCAGAAAGGCCCATCAATATACTCCTTCTATAAATCTCCTTGCCATTAATTTTCCAATCATATTCCTTCCAAGTCCCTAATCATCTAGCCAACCTACTGGTCATAGCCCATGAATTTATATACAACTGATCATCTGGCATTTTTCCTCCTAAGAAAAATGAATAACCACATAAACTGCTCAAAGTTCTGCCCACTCACACTCTCCTTCTATAGGGGCTATAAGTGCTGGAGCTCTTTATTGAAGGTGGTACCTCCTATTACAGACCCACTCACTGTAACTGAGACCCAGATTTTCTCTTCCCTTATCAACTGGTCATATCTCTATAACCATATCTACCTCGAGATGAGGTCATAGGTGCAAGCTGAGAGAAATGAAGTAATGGGCCACTTCTTCATGCAACTTACTTGTGGCTTCAGAGCCTGCTCAAGCCTAATCCAACAGGCACTACTTGGATTTGATGATGGACTGTGACTGTGTACCCCCAACTTTATGACTTTATCTGGCCTATAAAGATGGACATCGCAGCTGCCTGGTATCTTAGTGGCCCATGGCTAACATTCAACTTCTACTAAGGCCCAATAACAAACCAAAAGTTGTTTCTCAAAAAGAGAGTAGTTTCCACAGTACACAACAGGGTTTGCCCCAAATTCTGAAGATTTTAAGCTGTTATTCATCAATAGAAGCCAATTAAAATCACTCTCTAACCAGGCCACATTAAGCACCACTGGACCTACTAGATCATATGGTCCATGTGGCAGAGCAGCTAGGCATAACAGACTTGACTTGTTGGAGAGCCTTATTTTGCTCTAGGCCTCAGTTAAAAATAGTAGGTTTTTGGCCACTTGGTAAATGGGCTGGAGTGACACAGCCAAATGAGCAATATGTTGCCTCTAAAATCCAAAGTGGTCCACTAATCATGATGTCTCTTTTCTGGGTGTTAGAGAAGCTAGATGGAACAACTTATCTTTCACTTTGAAATGGATATCTTGACATGCCCCACACCACATCCTCAGAAATTTCACTGATGTAGAAGATCCCTGAATTTCTGCTGGATTTATTTCTCACCCTCTGACATATAAATGTCTTACCAACAAGTCTAGAATAGTTGCTACTTTTTGCTCAATGGGTCCAATCGGAAAAATGTCATCAATGTAATGAGTCAATGTGATATCTTCTAGAAGGGAAAAGCAATCAAGATTTCTGCAAACAAAATTTTAACGTAAGGATGGATGTTTCCTATATATCTATCATATGTCAGTGAACGTATATTGTTGGCTTAGCCAGCTGAAAGCAAATGAATCTAGTGGTCAGGAATGGAGAAAAAAATCATTTGCCAGATCAATAGCAGTGTACCAGGTACCAGGATATGTGTCAATTTATTCAAGCAATGAAACCACATCTGGTACAACAGCTGCAACCAGAGTTACCACCTGGTTACAGGTACTGTAACGCACTGTCATTCTCCAAGATTTATCTGTATTCTGCACAGGCCAAATAGGCAAACTGAACGGGGATGAAGCAGGATCACCACGCCTGCATCCTTCAAGTCTTTGACAGTGGCACGGATTTCTACAACACCTTCGGAGATGAGGTATTGCTTTGTATTTACTATTTTCCTAGATGGAGGCAGCTCTAGTGGCTGCACTTGGCCTTTCCCACCGTAACAGCCCTCATTCCTTAGATCAAGGAACCAACCAAAGGATTTTCCAGTTGTTTAGTGTATCTGTTCCAATAATGCATTCCAAAGCTAGAGAAATAACCACAAGATGCACTAAGAGACCCACTGAACCCACTATAAAATTGGATCTGAGCTAAAGCCTCACCTCCAGAAGCTCTACTCTGACTGGTGGACCAAAGTGGCATTATGGATCTCCTAGAAATAGTGTCAGTTCAGATCCAGTGTCCAGAAATGCCTAAAAAGTCTGATTATTTCTGTTTCCCCAGTCACACACAGTGTGACTGTTTGCACAGTCACTGACTAAAAGGGTGATCCCTTTAGGGAAGCCTGGGGAAAATATTAACAGTATAAATTTCTGGCAGTGCAGCTGGGATTGTACTCAAGGGAACTCAGCATCTTCTTCATCCAAGGGGTTCTGGGTCTGTAAACTTGCTCAAGTCTGGGAATTGATTTAGGAGTCATAACTCTCTCTTATTATGACTCAAGTTAGACTTTTATTTACTTGGCCTACATCTTTTTTGCTTATACAAATCAAATGAAAATTTGTAGACTTCCCATCTAGTTCACATCTAGGAACATCATGATTCAACTGGCCAATGCCATAAATCTTTACTACTCAGACTCTTCTGGTTATTGCTTTGATTCTGATGTCCATTATGATAACCTCACCCACCTTGCCTTTGGTGATTTAACTACTTCCACCTGGCTTCTGTCACACATTTCCAACCCCCCAACCTGCCACCCCCACCATCCAACAATTCATACTGTATTTAGGTTTCCCAATTAAGTTCCCATTATAATTTATGACCTACAGAAAAGAGTGACCAGGGGCTCTTCAAAGATGCTGGAGTCACCCAAATTTATTTCTCGCAGTAGTGGTAAAAGGTGTGTTTTCTACATTCTTCAAGGTTGGGTGAACAAGTCTTACATGATATATCTGCTCTTAGAGTCTCATATCTCCCTAAACCTCTAGATCCCTTCCCCTACTGTATACCAAGACAGCTGTGGTATTTCATCTTATTTATTTAACACAGGTCACCTTCTGATCCTTGTTTCAGCTAACCAACCAAACTGTTAGAGCCCTCCCTAATCCCCTGAGCTGCAACATTATGCAATCTCTGCATATTGATACATATCAATGGTCTTCCCTGATAGCTCAGTTGGTAAAGAATCCGTCTGCAATGCAGGAGATCCTGGCTTGTTGGGGGCCACCGTGAGGCACTCCGCCCGTGGCAAAAGTCATGAGGAAGGAGGCTCGACATACGCAAATGCGGGATCAAGCCTCAGGAGTCCCCCTGGAAATCCTCAAGCATCTACCCCCATAACCAGAGCCTGCCTACTTTACTACTTTGTGCTCTCATCTACACCTTTGACTTTTTGGGGGGCTGTCCCCCACCACCTCTTTCAGAGAAGGAGTTAACTTAGAGCTCCAGTTAATAAAAATTCCTGGGCGTGACAAGAGTGTTTTAACCTACAAACTCCTCTGAAGGTTCTCTAGCCTACCTGACAGGCTTGTCCTGCCACATGTGATTGCTCACAGCCTCCCAACCGTGAGAGGCATGAGATGCTTTAAATCTTCTAAAAAGCCCACTTGGTCATGGTGTATGATCTTTTTAATGTATTGTTGGATTCTGATTGCTAGAATTTTGTTAAGGATTTTTGCGTCTATGTTCATCAGTGATATTGGTCTGTAGTTTTCTTTTTTTGTGGGATCTTTGTCAGGTTTTGGAATTAGGGTGATGGTGGCCTCATAAAATGAGTTTGGAAGTTTGCCTTCCTCTGCAATTTTCTGGAACAGTTTGAGTAGGATAGGTGTTAGCTCTTCTCTAAATTTTTGGTAGAATTCAGCTGTGAAGCCGTCTGGGCCTGGGCTTTTGTTTGCTGGGAGATTTCTGATTACAGTTTCAATTTCCGTGCTTGTGATGGTCTGTTAAGATTTTCTATTTCTTCCTGATCCAGTTTCGGAAAGTTGTACTTTTCTAAGAATTTGTCCATTTCTTCCATATTGTCCATTTTATTGCCATATAATTGCTGATAGTAGTCTCTTATGATCCTCTGTATTTCTGTGCTGTCTGTTGTGATCTCTAAGAGGCACGTGTACCCCAATGTTCATAGCAGCACTGTTTACAATAGCCAGGACGTGGAAGCAACCTAGATGCCCATCCACAGATGAATGGATAAGCAAGCTGTGGTACATATACACGATGGAGTATTACTCAGCCATTAAAAAGAATACATTTGAATCAGTTCTAATGAGGTGGATGGAACTGGAGCCTATTATACAGAGTGAAGTAAGCCAGAAAGAAAAACACAAATACAGTATACTAACGCATATATATGGAATTTAGAAAGATGGTAACAATCACCCTGCTTATGAGACAGCAAAAGAGACACTGATGTTTAGAACAGACTTTTGGACTCTGAGACTGGGAGAGGGTGGGACGATTGGGGAGAATAGCATTGAAATATGTATAATATCATATCTGAAACGAGTCAGTCCAGGTATGATGCCCTATAACAGATGCCTGGGACTGGAGCACTGGGATGACCTGGAGGGATGGTGTGGGAAGGGGGGAGGGAGGAGGGTTCAGGATGGGGAACACGTGTATTCTGGTGGCGGATCCATCTCGATGTATAGTAAAAGCAATACAATATTGTAAAGTTAAGAAAAATTAAAAAAATAATAATAATAATAAAATTAAAAAAAAATAAATCTTCTAAAAACAGGTTCTTTAGAGAAGTTAGAAAACTATTAGTATAAGTATAGTGGGCTGATTAGAAATTGTATTGGTGAAGGGTTTTTCATTTGTTGAGCCAATGTTTGCTGCTAAGTCTCCACATCCTGCAGACTCCACATCCTGGAGACTTCCTGACCAATTCCTGGGTCAGGAAGATCCACTGGAGAAGGGATAGGCTACCCACTCCAGTATTCTTGGGCTTCCCTTGTAGTTCAACTGGTAAAGAATCCAGCTGCAATGCAGAAGACCTGGGTTCAATCCCTGGGTTGGGAAAATGCCCTGGAGAAGTGAAAGGCTACCCACTCCAGCATTCTGGCCTGGAGAATTCTATGAACTCTATAGTCCATGGGGTCGCAAAGACTCAGACAGGACTGAGTGACTCTCACTTTCAATAAATTCAGCTATATTCCACTTTATATCTCTTTCATTAGTATCTAAAACCCTTAACAACAATTGCCACAAATAGCTCCCTGGACTTCTGTCTGTATAAATCGGAAAAGCAGTTCTTTCAGAGTTCAGCACTCTTCCTCATGGTCATACTCTGTATCTCACTTTTCAAGGCCTGCTGGGAAGTAAGTCTAGTTCAAGGTTTAAAAGCAGAAAGGAACTGTGGATGGCAGGTCCTAAAGAGGATCAGCAGCATTTTATAGGGCAACTGATTCATGGGAGGCCACTGCAGTCTCCTCATGCCTATCAGCTTTACTCCCCTGAGGTGAGATGAACGGAGGCTTCTACTTGCAAAGACGACTCCCCTGAGGTGGAGGTGGAACAGCTTCTTCTACTGGTGAGGACGACTCAGGATTATTAGAAGTTCCACCTCCAGACTTCATCAGGATCTTCCCCTAAGGCTGCATTCCAGTTTTAAGGATCTTAATCCTTTCCAATCAATGCCCTTACTTTACCAGCAGACACCAGTAATTTGTGTTATAATTTAGCCACTAGCAGGAGGAGACTCTGGGTCTGATTTTCAGCAACCTCTGGAGATAAAGATTTCTTTCAGGGCAGATATAGAAACTTTCAGGTCATTTATGTGGTGCTTAAGCTGGAAATCCAAATACTTGAGCTCATCTATTTCTTTTTTCTCTCCCAATTTTTTCCCAGCATAATTAGGGGCAGCCAGGCTTCCCAGGTGGAGAAGGCAGTGGCACCCCACTCCAGTACTATTGCCTGGAAAATCCCATGGATGGAGGAGCCTGGAAGGCTGCAGGCCATGGGATCGCTAAGAGTCTGACACGACTGAGCGACTTCACTTTCTCTTTTCACTTTCATGCATTGGAGAAGGAAATGGCAGCCCACTCCAGTGTTCTTGCCTGGAGAATCCCAGGAACGGGGGAGCCTGGTGGGCTGCCGTCTATGGGGTCGCACAGAGTCGGACACGACTGAAGCAACTTAGCAGCAGCAGCAGGCTTCCCAGGTCGTGCTAGCACTAAACAACCCGCCTACCAATGCAGGAGACATAAGGGACCCGGGTTATATTCCTGGGTCCAGAAGATCCCCTGGAGGAGGAAATGGCAACCCACTCCAGTATTTTTGCCTGGAGAATCCCAAGGACAGGCGAAGGCCACAGTCCAAAGGGTCATGAAGAGTCATACAGGACTGAAGTGACTTACAACACATGTTAGGGGCACCCACATAATCTCATTATTCTTGTTACATTCACAAAAATGTGCTAAGGTACCAAATACATGGCCACTCAAAAATTTGCCTTCTCTTAAGTGTTTGTTGAGGAGAATCCACCCTATGAACTTTTCTAAAACCAGCTTGAACATCTGGAAGTTCACAGTTCACATACTGCTGAAGCCTGGTTTAGAGAATTTTGAGCATTACTTTACTAGCGTGTGAGATAAGTACAATTGTGCAGTAGTTTGAGCATTCTTTGGCATTGCCTTTCTTTAGGACTGGAATGAAAACGGACCTTTTCCAGTCCTGTGGCCATTGCTGAGTTTTCCAAATTTGCTGGCATACTGAGTGCAGCACTTTCACAGCATCATCTTTCAGGATTTGAAATAGTTCAACTGGAATTCCATCACCTCTACTAGCTTTGTTCATAGTGATGCTTTCTAAGGCCCACTTGACTTCACATTTCAGGATGTCTGGCTCTAGGTCAGTGATCACACCATCGTGATTATCTAGGTTATGAAGCTCTTTTTTGTACAGTTCTTCTGTGTATTCTTGCCACCTCTTCTTAATATCTTCTGCTTCTGTTAGGTCCATATCATTTCTGTCCTTCATCAAGTCCATTTTGCATGAAATGTTCCTTTGGTATCTCTGATTTTCTTGAAGAGATCCCTATTCTTTCCCATTCTGTTGTTTGCCTCTATTTCCTTGCATTGAAACTGAGAAAGGCTTTCTTATCTCCTTGCTATTCTTTGGAACTCTGCATTAAGATGCTTATATCTTTCCTTTTCTCCTTTGCTTTTCGCTTCTCTTCTTTTCATAACGATTTGTAAGGCCAGCTCAGACAGCCATTTTGCTTTTTTGCATTTCTTTTCCATGGAGATGGTCTTGATCCCTGTCTCCTATACAATGTCATGAACCTCCGTCCATAGTTCATCAGGCACTCTGTCTAACATATCTAGTCCCTTAAATCTATTTCTCACTTCCACTGTATAATCATAAGGGATTTAATTTAGCTCATACATGAATGGTCTAGTGGTTTTCCCTACTTTCTTCAATTTAAGTCTGAATTTGGGGATAAGGAGTTCATGGTGTGAGCCACAGTCAGTTCCTGGTCTTGTTTTTGCTGACTGTATAGAGCTTCTCCATCTTTGGCTGCAAAGAATATAATCAATCTGTTCAAGCTGGTTTTAGAAAAGGCAGAGGAACCAGAGATCAAATTGCCAACATCTGCTGGATCATCAAAAAAGCAAGAGAGTTCCAGAAAAACAACTATTTCTGCTTTATTGAATATGCCAAAGCCTTTGACTGTATGGATCACAATAAACTGTGGAAAATTCTGAAAGAGATAGGAATACCAGACCACCTGACCTGCCTCTTGAGAAACCTCTATGCAGGTCAGGAAGCAACAGTTGGAACTGGACATAAAACAGACTGGTTCTAAATAGGAAAAAGAGTACATCAAGGCTGCATCTTGTCACCCTGCTTATTTATTTAATTTATATGCAGAGTACATCATGAGAAACGCTGGGTTGGAAGAAGCACAAGCTGGAATCAAGATTGCTGGGAGAAATATCAATAACCTCAGATATGCAGATGACACCACCCTTATGGCAGAAAGTGAAGAAGAACTAAAGAGCCTCTTGATCAAAGTGAAAGAGGAGAGTGAAAAAGTTGGCTTAAAGCTCAATATTCAGAAAACTAAAATCATGGCATTTGATCCCATCACTTCATGGGAAATGGATGAGGCAACAGTGGAAACAGTGTCAGACTTTATTTTTCTGGGCTCCAAAATCACTGCAGATGGTGGCTGCAGCCATGAAATTAGAAGATGCTTACTCCTTGGACGGAAAGTTATGACCAACCTAGATAGCATATTAATAAGCAGAGACACTACTTTGCCAACAAAGGTCCATCTAGTCAAGGCTATGGTTTTTCCTGTGGTCATGTATGGATGTGAGAGTTGGACTATAAAGAAAGCTGAGCGCCGAAGAACTGATGCTTTTGAACTGTGGTGTTGGAAAAGATTCTTGAGAGTCCTTTGGACTGCAAGGAGTTCCAACCAGTCCATCCTAAAGGAAATCAGTCCTGGGTATTCATTGGAAGGACTGGTGCTGAAGCTGAAACTCCAATACTTTGGCCATCTGATGCAAAGAGCTGACTCATTTGAAAAGACCCTGATGCTGGGAGGGGTTGGGGGCAGGAGGAGAAGGGAACGACAGAGGATGAGATGGCTGGATGGCATCACCGACTTGATGGACCTAAGTTTGGGTAAACTCTGGGTGTTGATGATGGACAGGGAGGCCTAGGGTGCTGTGATTCATGGGGTTGCAAAAAGTCGGACACAACTGAGCTACTGAACTGAACTGAACTGAGCCCTATGAACTATCAGTGTTCTCTTTACTACTGGAAATAGAGTCATTAGCGCTTCTATTTCTAGTAAGATCAGAGAACCAATTCTAGAAATCCCTGAATCAATTCAGAATCCTTTTTACAACTGTTCCTTTCATGCACAAAACATCAACCATACTGACTTTCTTTTTGTTCTATGAACACGACAGACATGTCCCTCTATTAACATCCCAGCTGTTTTATGATGAAACCATTTATCAGATACTGGTTTGACTAACTCCTTTACTTCTTCCAAGTTCTTGTTCTAACTTCTTGATTAATCTGCCCATCCCATTTAATATGGGAATCCACCAAATCTCCCTACTTATTCTATTTTTCTTTTTCTATAATGTGTATGGATTTCTAAAATAATGTTACATATTTTATTTCTTATATATTATTTCATTCTGTTGTTTTGTTCCTTACCTGTCTCTTCAGTAGAATATAAACTGTGTGTGCACACTAAGTCACTTCAGTCGTGTCCAACTCTGTGCCACCCTCTGGACTGCAGCCCCTCCAGGATCCTCTGGCCATGGGATTCTCCAGACAAGAATACTGGAATGGATTGCCACACTCTCCTCCTGGGGATCTTCCCAAACTAAGGATTGAACCCATGTCTCTTCTATCTTCTGCTTTGGCAGGCAGATTCTTTACCACTAGCGCCACCTGGGAAGCCAATATAAGCTGTGATCTTTGCCTATTTTATGTAATAATGTATCCTAAGATACTTGTTAAATAAATTATGTAATTAGATTTCTACTTCAGTAACTTAAATATAAGAAATATGAGCTTTGTACACATCACAAAGTACACAACTAGGAAAGGAAATTCATATGCAATGCACTATAATAAATATGAGTTCTGTTTGGAAACTCCAAAATCTCTCAAAACAGGTAGCCTCATTATCAGAGCAAATCATAGGGAGTTGCAAGGTGAGGAGGAGGAAGCTACAAAAGATCATTTTATCCAACCTCCTTACTCTTCTAAGGAAGACAGTTAAGCCCAAGGAAGTTAGGTGTATTGACGAATGTTTAAAAGTCACCTAAGGGCAAAAAATTAAGATTAGAATCAAATCTTCTAATTACCAACATTACATTCTTTCTACTTTCTCAAACTGGCAAATTCACTGCTCAAACAGAATTTATAACAATCGAATAAAAGGGTGAAAGAAGAAATTTCCAACATACTGATTATTTCAAAATGTAGGGCGGTTTCTAATATCAACAAATTGAAATCCTATCATCTAATATATTTGTTTCTCAAAAACAGCATAGATGACTGAGGTTTTGAATCTCTGGATGTAAAACTCTGAAAGAGGAGAGAGATGCCTTAGTGAATCTAAATTTACAATCTTATGGAGCTAATCTATTGGCCTCTGCCCCTCCATGAGAATTTCATTTTCAGAACTGAGATGAGCTTAGTGAAAGTTACTACTGACAGAAGGAAAGATGACATCAACTAATGACATGAAGGAAGTAGAAGTTGTCACTCTAAAGGAGTATTTTAGTCTACTTTGCTATTCAATAGTTTAAAAGAATCTTTTTTTTTCCATTTAAACAACCAAGGAATTAATTTAGCTAGGAGAAATGCATCTATGAATTGTGGTTATGCTTCAACAAACTAAATTTTGCCAGTAGAGTATAACTCTCCCACAGAGTTTTACAGAAGGAGAAACTGGGTCAGTGTTTTTATATGACTGGCTTCTCCTAACAAAGTAACGTGATACTCCCATTTTGCTGAAACTGAAGACCAAGAAGTTATAATTTTGTAGTAAAGTTTATAATTTTCTTTCCCAGGCATTTTGCTTTTTTGGTCTTGTGATTCTTTCCCCTACTTTAATGTTATGGCTAATTGAGATATATTTCTATCTAATGAAGGGGGAATGAATCGTCCCTGGTGAAAATTTTATACATTTATAGCTAGTAATGTCCATATATTTAATTCCCACTTCACTGGTAATGAATTAGTTATTAGGTTTTCTACATGAATTGGAAACAAAAGTTCATAAAACTAATCATTTAAGGTCAATGTTCATACAGTTTTTAAAAACTAGAATCTAGACAGCCACTTTAATTCTCTGATTTACATCAATGAAATATTTTTATACTCAGAAACCACTGTAAGTCTATAAAATAAAATTAGAATTTGAATATCATGTGCAAGCTCTCTCACACTGAAAGTTAATCACATTAGTTTTAAGTTGATTTATTAAAACTTGAAATGTTATAATACAGAGACATGAAGAATCTTTCAAACTCTAGTAGCAGACTATTCTCATTTTCAGAAAAAAAAATATTGCCTCATGTATTCAATGTAGTTTGGTTAACTAAAATGGAATTATTCTTTATCCCTGTTATTGTATGCACAGGTTAAGCTATCTCTTTGGGAGTAAAAAGATGACAGTTATTTTCTAAATTTTAAAAGCTAGCATCTTATTTTCCCAGCAGTATGCATTTTTTATTTGAAAAACTTGACTGCCACTCCAGGTACTTCAAACCTTATTTAAATGCAAATAGTATTCTGAAATACTTTCCTTCAACATACAATTCTCAATTGGAGAAGCAAGTAGTTTAATTTTTAAAAAACTGATAAGCAATTTATTAACTGGAGATTTTTATTTAGTTCATGACCTTCCTGGAACTACTTTAATTTAAATATATTTCACACAATATAAATTAAAATAATGAAAGGAAAGTGATGCGATGACTCACCAAACTGCCAAAAATCTGAACATGGTTTTATTCTCCGCCTTTTTGGCAAGTCTCTTCTTTATGCCAGGAGCCTCAATGGATAAACAGTAACATTCTAAAAAGAGAGTAGATACAAAAACACTGCAGAAGAATGTATGACTCCTCAAGAAAGAAAAATATCTCTTTGAATCATGTATGAATTAGGCATATAACGATGCTACAATTTTCTAAAAGCTTTAAAAGCTTGAAAGTTCGCCCAGCCACAGTTTCTCCTAGCATCAGCAGCAAAAAGATCTACATTTAATACAAAATCCTCCTAAAGTCATGTACTAGGTTTCCAAATTATTTAAATTCTTAGTCCTTAAAAAGCAAAGGGAGGAGGGGAGGGGGCGGGGTGAGGGGCGGTGGGGAGGAGATGGAAATCTCTTTTTTTCTCTCTAAGAGAGTAAATTATTCTGAAAAAGCAAAAATAATAAAAATATGTCAGCATAACCAAATCAGCTTTCAGTTTTGTCTCTAAAATTTAAAAGAGGCTTTAACGGTATAAAAAAATAGTACAAATTCTGACTATATGTTTTCTATATATCTCAATTTCTATAGTCTGGAATTAAAAATATTAAGATGGCCCATTACAGACTAGAAACATAATACCTATTTCCATTCCAAAAGGACAGTACCAAAAATGTATGTTTGAAAAATAGAAGTCTAAAACCTGGGTCATCTGGTCAACCTTGCCTTGCAGCATTCACACAGAATGCAATTTATTCTTTAAATTGAATAACATCTCACAAGAGAATAACACTATAAAAATAAACAATACCCCTGCCCTATAGGACCTCAATATTTCTTGCCACCAAGTAAGAGAAAGTACCCAAAGAGAGAACATAAACTTACAACTAGAGTGGGAAATAAATTTTAAAGTATGTATTTCTCCACAAATGACTAGCAAGAAAAGAGAGAAAAGAAATTCAAAAAACTGGTTCCATGAGGAACTATCAAGTTATATGATAAGCAGTAATTTTCAGGACAATAAGTCCATCATCTTCATAAGGAAGGAGACCTGTGCTCAGGATCTTTAAGAAAACAAGGAGAAGAACCAATATTTAAACATCTCCACATTTATTTTTTAAATTAAAAAGGAAGTTTTATGGCCTACAACACAGGGGGGAAAAGCAATCACTGAGTTATACACTGTTTTCCATTTCACTGAGCTTGATGATACTCTCAATAATGGTCAACCAAGGCTTTATCTTTAGATAACAGCAATAGCTAACATTCACTAAACACTTACAGTAGGTTAGGTGGATACTGTTCTAAGCAGTAAGTTTTTAGCTCATAGAAATCCTCATAACTTATTTTATAAATGAGATAATAAAGGCATATGCATGCTGCATGCTAAGTCACTTCAGTTGTGTTCAGGTCTTTGCAATGCTATGGACTGTAGCCCACCAGGCTCCTTTGTCCATGGAATTCTCAAAGCAAGAATACTGGACTGGGTTGCCATGCCCTCCTCTCCAGGGGATCTTCCCAATTCAAGGATCAAACGCACATCTTTTTTTTTTTTTTTTAAACGCGTATCTTTTATGTCTCCTACATTGGCAAGCAGGTTCTTTACTCTAGTGCCATCTTGGAAGCCCTAATAAAGGTACAGAGAATGTAAATTATTTATACAAATCACATAGCCAGTAATGAAACCAATAACTAACTCACTTAGTCTGATACCCAGATCCAACTACTTAAAGTTCGGTATGTCTTAGGAAGCTTAACAAAGTCAAAGGAGTTTGGATAGTAACAACAGAAGCATAAGACTGACTGAAACTTTTATTGTCAATTCTACTTTTTTCTTTTGTGATCTTGTATATTACTTTTTATTCTATTATATTTCAGGGTCAGAAAACAAGTGCACTTTCAAAGACTGGAAAATATTCATTTCACTCAAGGCCATAAAGGACACTACCAAATAATCCAACATCTTCTTTTAGTCAGATCATATTTTCTGTATTTTCGGTTGTACATCTGGGTATAGATTTACCCTGAAGACTGCTAAAATTATTTGGCCAGTAGCCTGAGACCCTGCCTTATTCTTACCAGTTTGGAACTATACCAGTCTCCACATAATTCCAGTTCTTTGTGGGGTACACACCAATTAGGTAAGATGTCTCAGAAATATGAATCACTTGGACGATGTAAACTTGAAATAAAGAGACTACCAAATACAGCAAAGATGGGTTTATTCAGGACAACAAGGAATTTCAATTTTGAGTCCAAAACCATGGTGAGCCACATCAAAGTCCCTGTGTAGCAAGGGAAGGAGAACACTTTCCTTGGTATAGAGAAGAAAAGGAAGTTCAGAGGGCTACAGTCAACACAGAAGGAGTCCATAACTTTTCACTGGCTGAGTACTTACCAGAAAAGAGGAGACTTTCTTCTTCCCATTGGGCTCTACTACCAGTGCAGGGCATAAGGATTCCCCCTTCCAGGTCCCCCACTCTATTTCATTTAGATTTGTGTTTATTAATTTTTTACACTGACTACACTTCCCATTACCTCATCATATCAACCTAATTTTCTGATTTCTCAACACAGAAGTAGGAAAAAAAAAAAACATAAAACTCTATAAAACACTAAACCTTGCCTAACCGCCCAATACCTGCTTAAATTCAAAAGATGGGCAGCTACTGAAGGCCAGCTTATTTCTCTTTCTGTATCAATATGGGCTGCTGAGAAATTGCACGTATGCTTGATAAGTTGCTTCAGTCGTGTCTGATTCACTGCAACCACATAGACTGTTGCCCATCAGGCCCTTCTGTCCATGGGTTTCTCCAGGCAAGAATACTGGAGTGGGTTGCCATTCCCTTCAAAAGAATTAACACAAATTATGAAAATCATGAAAGGGTGTCCAGCTCCACATGTAAGTAGCTAAGAAGTTGACACGTTGTCCTAATTTAACAAGTAAAACAATGAACAGACTGAAAAATCAGCAACTTTTCTGGATTCTTGGATTCATAAGACAGATAAGGACACAGAGGAACTACTGCCACCAAAGTAGGAGAGACAGACAAATACTGGGAGCCTCACCTTACTGGTACATTCAAAGCCACCTCAGGAACCACTGCTAGAGTGGGAAAACTTGAACCATAATTGACAAATTGCTGGAGGTTCGGTGCAGTCTGAGAGTTAAAAACTCCAGTGGTACCCACTTACAGGTAGCCACCATGCTTTTCAGGGTTTTGCCTCCACGACCTCAACCAAGTTCTCACAGTAAATAGCAGAGAAAAACAACCCCCATGTTTCAGGAAAAAGACATCACTTTGACATATACAAGACCTCTGTGTTCTGAATAAGCCTAAGCCCTGGCTTCAGGAAAAAATTTTAACCAGAGCCTAATCTCATGGGGTTTTATCAAAGCCTAACTGAGATACCAACAAAGGTTCATCTAGCCAAAGCTATTGTTTTTCCAGTAGTAATGTATGGATATGAGAGTTGGATTATAAAGAAAGCTGATGCCAAAGAATTGATGCTTTTAAATTTTGGTGTTGGAGAAGACTCTTGAAGAGTCCCTGGGACTGCAAGGAGATCCAACCAGTCAATCCTAAAGGAAATCAGTCCTGAATATTCGTTGGAAGGACTGATGCTGAAACTGAAACTCCAATACTTTGGCCACCTGATGCAAAGAGCAGACTCACTGGAAAAGAGCCTCATGCTGGGAATAGAATGTGGGAAGAAAAGGGGATGACAGAGGATGAGATGGTTGTATGGCATCACCGACTCAATGGACATGAGTTTGAGTAGGCTCAGGGAGTTGGTGATGGACAGTGAAGCCTGGCGTGCTGCAGTTTATAGGGTCGCAAAGAGCTGAAGATGACTGAGTGACTATCCTTGCCTTGAGAATCCTATGAACAGTATGAAAAAGCAAAAAGATAAGACACTGAAAGATGAACTCCCCAGGTCCGCAGGTGCCCAATATGCTACTGGAGATCAATGGAGAAATAACTCCAGAAAAAATGAAGACACAAAACCAAAGCAAAAACACCACCCAGTTGTGGATGTGACTGGTGATGGAAGTAAAGTCCAGTGCTGTAAAGAGGAGTACTGCATAGAAATCAGGAACGTTAGGTCCATGAATCAAGGCAAATCGGAAGCAGTCAAATAGGAGACAGCAAGAGTGAACATCAACATTTTAGGAATCAGTAAACTAAAATGGACTGGAATGGGTGAATTTAACTCAAATGACCATGATATCTACCACTGTGGGCAAGAATCCCTTAGAAGAAATAGAGTAGTCATCATGGTCAACTAGAGAGTCTGAAATGTAGTACTTGGATGCAATCTCAAAAATGACAGAATGATCCCTGTTCGTTTCCAAGGCAAACCATTCAATATCACGGTAATCCAAGTCTATTCCCCAACCAGTAATGCTGAAGAAGTTGAAGTTGAACACTTCCATGAAAACTAACAAGACCTTCTAGAACTAACACCCAGAAAAAAAGTCCTTTTCAATATATGGGACTGGAATGCAAAAGTAGGAAGTCAAAAGATACCTGGAGTAACAGGAAAATTTGGCCTTCGTACAGAATGAAGCATGGCAAAGGCTAATAGAGTTTTGCCAAGAGAACACACTGGTCATAGCAAACACCCTATTCCAACAACAGAAGAGAAGACATCACCAGATGGTCAATACCAAAATCAGATCATTTATATTCTTTGCAGCCAAAGATGGAGAAGCTCTATACAGTCAGCAAAAACAAGACCGAGAGCTGACTGTGGCTCAGATCATGAAATCCTTATTGTCAAATTCAGACTTAAATTGAAGGAAGTGGGGAAAACCACTAGACCTTTCAAGTATGACCTAAATCAAACCCCTTACGATTGTACAGTAGAAGTGAGAAATAGATTTAAGGGACTAGATTTGATAGAGTACCTGAAGAACTATGGATGGAGGTTTGTGACACTGTACAGAGGCAGGGATCAAGACCACCCCCATGGAAAAGAAATGCAGTAGGCAAAATGGTTGTCTGAGGAAGCCTTACAAATAACTGTCAATAGAAGAGAAGCCAAAGGCAAAGGAGAAAAGGAAAGATATACACATTTGAATGCAGAGTGTCAAAGAATGTGATCACTGACCTAGAGCCAGACATCTTGGAATGTGAAGCCAAATGGGCCTTAGAAAGCATCACTATGAACAAAGCTAGTGGAGGTGATGGAATTCCAGTGGAGCTATTCCAAGTCCTGAATGATGATGCTGTGAAAGTGCTGCACTCAATATGCCAGCAAATTTGGAAAACTCAGCAGTGGCCACAAGATTGGAAAAGGTCAGTTTTCATCCCAATCCCAAAGAAAGGCAATGCCAAGGAGTGTTCAAACTATCGAACAATTGCACTCATCTCACATGCTAGTAAAGTAATGCTCAAAATTCTCCAAGCCAGGCTTCAGCAATATGTGAACCGTGAACTTCCTGATGTTCAAGCTGGTTTTCGAAAAGGCAGAGGAACCAGAGATCAAATTGCCAACATCCACTGGATCATGGAAAAAGCAAGAGAGTTCCAGAAAAACATCTATTTCTGCTTTATTGACTATGCCAAAGCCTTTGACTGTGTGGATCACAATAAACTATGGAAAATTCTGAAAGAGATGGGAATACCAGACCACCTGATCTGCCTCTTAAGAAATCTGTATGCAGGTCAGGAAGCAACAGTTAGAACTGGTCATGGAACAACAGACTGGTTCCAAACAGGAAAAGGAGTACGTCAAGGCTGCATATTGTCACCATGTTTATTTAACTTATATGCAGAGTACATCATGAGAAATGCTGGACTGGAAGAAACACAAGTTGGAATCAAGATTGCCGGGAGAAATATCAATAACCTCAGATATGCAGATGACACCACTCTTATGGCAGAAAGTGAAGAGGGGCTGAAAAGCCTCTTGATGAAAGTGAAAGTGGAGAGTGAAAAGGTTGGCTTAAAGCTCAACATTCAGAAAACGAAGATCATGGCATCTGGTCCCATCACTGCATGGGAAATAGATGGGGAAACAGTGGAAACAGTGTCAGACTTTATTTTTCTGGGCTCCAAAATCACTGCAGACGGTGACTGCAGCCATGAAATTAAAAGACGCTTACTCCTTGGAAGGAAAGTTATGATCAACCTAGATAGTATATTCAAAAGCAGAGACATTACTTTACCAACAAAGGTTCGCCTAGTCAAGGCTATGGTCTTTCCTGTGGTCATGTATGGATGTGAGAGCTGGACTGTGAAGAAGGCTGAGCGCCGAAGAATTGATGCTTTTGAACTGTGGTGTTGGAGAAGACTCTTGAGAGTCCCTTGCACTGCAAGAAGATCCAACCAGTCCATTCTGAAGGAGATCAATCCTGGAATTTCTTTGGAAGGAATGATGCTAAAGCTGAAACTCCAGTATTTTGGCCACCTCATGCGAAGAGTTGACTCATTGGAGAAGACTCTGATGCTGGGAGGGATTGAGGGCAGGAGGAGAAGGGGACGACAGAGGATGAGATGGCTGGATGGCATCACTGACTTGATGGGTGTGAGTCTGGGTGACCTCCGGGAGCTGGTGATGGGCAGGGAGGCCTGGCGTGCTGCGGTTCATGGGGTCGCAAAAAGTCTGACACGACTGAGCGACTGATCTGATCTGATCTCTGATATGAAAGACTTCCTCCATGATCAGTGCAATCAAAAAGAGGAAAACTACAGAATGGGAAAGACTAGAGATATCTTAAAGAAAATCAGAGATACCAAGGGAACACTTCATGCAAAGATGGGCACAATTAAGGAACTGAACTGAACTGGAGTTCAGGAAATACTCAACTCTAAGCCAATCTAGCCATCCTGTTTCACCTAAGATGGAAAAGAAAAAACTGAGAAACACTTGTAAAGTTCATAGTCCAGAGTCATAAACAGGCTCACAAAAAGTGATAATGTATCTTTTCCACATTTTGTGATACTTTTTTCAACTTTTACAAATACAACAAATTTATTAGAGAGCTATCGAGAAATGGAAGAAGAGATCTTTTGTATTAGGGTGTGAGTGCGTGCATTGTGTTTGTGTCTCGGTGGGTCAGGGTGAAGTGAGGAAAAGACATCAGAATAAAGCTATATACATGAACATGTATTTAGCTAAGAAGGAAATAAGAAGTGATACTGAATCTAACACTCAAGTAGACAAAGCTTCAAACATCTTCACAGGAAATAAAAGAATAGTGCTAATAGCTGGATCCAATTTATAAGGCACTAAACGGATATTATAGGCGGAAGGGAGATGATTAATCTTCAGCTAGAACAGTGAAAGCTCAGCTGCAGTATCATCATAGTGCCACATTCCAAGACTGGAGGTGCTATGCCTTTTAACGTATTAATCAAAGACTATCCAGAATTAGGATGTTTAATTATTTGCAAGTATTCTTTGTATTTTTTATTCTCCTCATGAAGCCACTGATTACTATATGTAAGTTTTGCTTTCCTAAAATCTACTGTTCAAGGTCTCTAAAATCTTCTACTCCATTCTATTACCTTGACTCTGTCCCCCGTACACTTCACAAGTATGATTACATTTGCCCTTTAACTGTCTCCTTAACTCCAACTCCTTCTCATATTTATTTTAGAATAGTCAAAAGGTTCTTATCACAGGTAGACTGATCATGCTATACTCTTTATCTATAAACCTTCAACATTTTCATTTTACTCTAGAGATAAAGCATAGCAGTCACAACTTGCAGTGGGCAGGCCCCACTTACAAATCCAGTTGTATCTCCTAATGTCATTCTCTCATCTGTGATTTATTTCAGTCAAGCTACCAAATGTTTTTTGAAATACTCTGCAGGTATTTCCTTTTACTCTTATTTCTTAATAGAATCCCTTCCTCCGCCCAGCTACCTGAATTACTCTTAGAAATTACTTTGGAAAATTTGCACTGTCTTTCAAGACCTGCTCTTTATCTGATTCCTACTGCCTACCCAGAGTCAGCCCCTTATCTGAGTGCCACTTTATTAACACAGATATTACATTACAGTCACTTTACATGATGTCTCCCTTAATTTCATACACCCAAAAACGAAAACTGTGTTTAGCACATTGTAGGTACCTGGAGTAACAGGCAAATTTGGCCTTGGAGTATGGAATGAAGCAGGGCAAAGGCTAATAGCGTTTTGCCAAGAGAATGCACTGGTCATAGCAAACACCCTCTTCCAACAACACAAGAGAAGACTTGTGAGGAGGTTCCTGACACTGTACAGGAGACAGGGATCAAGATAATCCCCATGGAAAAGAAATGCAAAAAAGAAAAATGCCTGACTGGGGAGGCCTTACAAATAGCTGTGAAAAGAAGAGAAGTGAAAAGCAAAGGAGAAAAGGAATGATATAAGCATCTGAATGCAGAGTTCCAAAGAATAGCAAGAAGAGATAAGAAAGGCTTCTTCAGCGATCAATGCAAAGAAATAGAGGAAAACAACAGAATGGGAAAGACTTAGACATCTCTTCAAGAAACTGAGAGATACCAAGGGAACATTTCATGCAAAGATGGGCTCGATAAAGGACAGAAATGATATGGACCTAACAGAAGCAAAAGATATTAAGAAGAGATGGCAAGAATACACAGAAAAACTGTACAAAAAAGAGCTTCAAGACCCAGATAATCACGATGGTGTGATCACTCTCCTAGAGCCAGACTAACTGGAATGTGAAGTCAAGTGGACTTAGAAAGCATCACTACAAACAAAGCTAGTGGAGGTGATAGAATTCCAGTTGAACTATTTCAAATCCTGAAAGATGATGCTTTGAAACTGCTGCACTCAGTATGCCAGCAAATTTGGAAAACAGCAGTGGCCACAGGACTAGACAAGGTCAGTTTTCATCCCAATCCCAAAGAAAGGCAATGCCAAAGAATGCTCAAACTACCACACAATTGTACTCATCTCACACGCTAGTTAATTAATGCTCAAAAATCTCCAAGCCAGGCTTCAGCAATACATGAACTGTGAACTTCCAGATGTTCAAGCTGGATTTAGAAAAGGCAGAGAAACCAGAGATCAAATTGCCAACATTCGCTGGATCATCGAAAAAGCAAAAGAGTTCCAGAAAAACATCTATTTCTGCTTTATTGAATATGCCAAAGCCTTTCACTGTGTGGATCACAAGAAACTGTGGAAAATTCTGAAAGAGGTAGGAATACCAGATCACCTGACCTGCCTCTTGATAAACCTATATGCAGGTCAGGAAGCAACAGTTAGAACTGGACATGGAACAACAGACTGGTGCCAAATAGGAAAAGGAGTACGTCAAGGCTGCATCTTATCACCCTGCTTATTTAACTTATATGCCGAGTACATCATGAGAAACGCTGGGCTGGAAGAAGCACAAGCTGGAATCAAGATTGCTGGGAGAAATATCAATAACCTCAGATATGCAGATGACACCACCCTTATGGCAGAAAGTGAAGAGAAACTAAAAAGCCTCTTGATGAAAGTGAAAGAGGAAAGTGAAAATGTTAGCTTAAAGCTCAACATTCAGAAAACGAAGATTATGGCATCTGGTCCCATCACTTCATAGGAAATAGATGGGGAAACAGTGGAAACAGTGTCAGACTTTATTTTTCTGGGCTCCAAAATCACTGTAGATGGTGACCGCAGCCATGAAACTAAAAGACGCTTACTCCCTGGAAGGAAAGTTAGATAGATAGAGAAATAAATAAAGAAACGCAATAAAGAAATAAAGAAATCTAGATAGCATATTAAAAAGCAGAGATATTACTTTTCCAACAAAGGTCCGTCTAGTCAAGACTATCGTTTTTCCAGCAGTCATATATGGATGTAAGAGTTAAGACTGTGAAAGAAAGCTGAGCACCAAAGAATTGATGCTTTTGAACTGTGGTATTGGAGAAGACTCTAGAGAGTCCCTTGGACTGCAAGGAGATCCAACCAGTCCATTCTAAAGGAGATCAGTCCAGTCCTGGGTGTTCATTGGAAGGACTGATCTAAAGCTGAAACTCCAATACTCTGGCCACCTCATGTGAAGTGCTGACTCATTGGAAAAGACTCTGATGCTAGGAGGGATTGGGGTCCGAAGGAGAAGGGGATGACAGAGGATGAGATGGCTGGATGGCATCACCGACTCAATGGACATGAGTTTGAGTGAACTCCGGGAGTTGGTGATGGACAGGGAGGCCTGGTGTGCTGTGATTCATGGGGTCGCAAAGAGTCGGACACAACTGAGCAACTGAACTGTACTGAACTGAACTGAGGTACTCAATAAACACGTGAAACATGAATTAATGAATACTACCTTATCAGTAGATCAGCATGCCCCAATCACTGGTAAGCTAAGCTGTCAATGACCCTTCACTTTTATAAACACCTGCCCACCTCTAGCAGGCTTCACCATTTCCTTACTCTTCTTCCCATGACAAACTCTGTACTAATCCATATTTTGTGTCTGTATGTATGTCAGTTGCTCTTTGTGTCGAACTCTTTGCAACCCCATGGACTGTAGCCTGCCAGGCTCCTCTGTCCATGGAATATTCCAGGCAAGAACAGTGAAATGGGTCACCATTTTCTTCTCCAGGAGATCTTCCCAATCCCGGGATCGAACCTGGATGTCCTGCATTGCAGGCAGATTCTTCATCATCTAAGCTACTAGAGAAGCCCAACACATATTTTAACTGAATAAAAGTAAATGGAATAATATTTTGGTCAGAATATAAAGGAGAAGACTGTTACTTCTAAGAAACAGTTATTAGAAAACAATTCTCCAGGAATCTTTAGCATTTCTGCACAACTTGCAAGCAAAGGTACTTACTGCCCTTTTGTTCCAAACCACCTTTTAGTATGTTTTCATAGAAAACAGCCTTGGAAGACACACTACCTCCTTTCAAAGCAGAATGTCCCATACAAAAAGTTATTGACTTCCTCCAAGGAAAAGATTGTTTAGATGTGCCTGCAGCTCAATATAAACCGGTTTAGGTTTCCTAAGCTTGGTATTCCTCAGCTGTGGCATAAATCGAACCTATGGGCCTTGGTGGGGTGGGGAGCAAAAGACATCACTGCAAACATGAAGTTTGTGCTTTCTGCTGTGCTATAAGTGATAAAGCCCTTATTTTATGACTTGGGGTCTTATGTCCTCCTCCAGCTTCCATCAAAATATGCAAGCTTAGCATTAATTTGCAAGTACATTTCACCAGGGAGGATGAGAAGCGAACAGAGCCATGACTTCCTGGAAGAAAAAGAAGGTGACACAGATGGAGAGATGTATCATGTTCTTGGATTGAAAGATTCAATATTGTGAAAATGACTATACTACACAAAGCAATCTACAGATTCAGTGCAATCCTTGTCAAATTACCAATGACATTTTTCACAGAAACAGAACAAAAATTTTTACCATTTGTATGGAAACACAAAAGACTTTGGATAGTCAAAGCCATGTAGAAAAAGTAGAACAGAGTTGGAACATCAACCTTCCTGACTTCAGACTATACTAGAAAGCTACATTAATCAAGACATTATGGTACTGGCACAAAAACAGAAATATAGACCAATGGAACAAGACAGAAAGCCCAGAGATAAACCTATGCACCTATGGGCACGTTATCCTTGACAAAGGAGGCAAGAATATATAATGGAGAAGAGATAGCCTCTTCAATAAGTGGTACTTGGAAAATTGGACAGCTATATATACAATAATGAAATTAGAACACTTAATAACAATACACACAAAAATAAATTCAAACAGGTAAAAGATCTAAATGTAAGGCCAGAAACTATAAAACTCTTAGAGGAAAACATAGGCAGAACACTCTTTGACATAAACTGCAGCATGATCTTCTTTGACCCACTTCCTAAAGTAATGGAAATAAAAACAAAAATAAACAAATGGGGCCTAATTAAACTTAAAAGCTTCTGTACAGCAAAGGAAACTATACACACAATGAAGAGATAACCCTCAGAATGTGAGAAAATAATTTCAGACGAAGCAACTGAAAAGGATTCATCTCCAAAATATACAAGCAAGTCAAGCAACTCAATATCAGAAAAACAACCCAACCAAAAAATGGGCAGAAGACCTAAACAGACACTTCTCCAAAGAAGACATACAGATGCCCAATAAACACATGACAAGATGCACAATGTTACCCATTATTAGAGAAACGCAAATCAAAACTAAAATGAGGTATCACCTCACAAGGTCTGAATGGCCATCATCAAAAAAATCTATGACAATAAATGCTGGAGAGGATATGGAAAAAAGGGAACGCTCTTACACTGTCGGTGGGAATGTAAATTGATATAGCCAATATGGGATCTACAGTATGGAGATTCTTTAAAAAAAAAAGAAAAGAAAAGAAACTAGGACTAAAACTGCCATATGTCCCAGCAATCCCACTACTGGGCACATACCCTGAAAAAACTGTAACTCAAAAAGACACATGTGCCCCACTGTTCACTGCAATACTGTTTACAATAGCCAGGTCACGGAAGCAACCCAGATGTCCCTTGACAGATGAATGGATAAAAAAAACTGTGGTACATATATATGATGGAATATTACTGAGCCATGAGAAGGAACAAATGTAGGTTGGTTGAACTAAGGTGGATTAATCTAGAGCCTGTTATACACAGTGAAGTGCTGCTGTTGTTCAGTCACTCAGTCATGTCCGACTCTTTGGGACGCCATGGACTGCAGCAGCAACCAGGCTTCCCTGTCCTTCACCATCTCCTGGAGCTTGCTCAAAGTCACGTCTACTGAATTGGCAATGATATCCAACCATCTTGTCCTCTGTCGTCCCCCTTCTCCTCCTGTCCTCAATCTTTCCCAGGATCAGGGTCTTTTCTAAGGAGTTGGCTCTTCATATCAGGTAGCCAAAGTACAGGAGCTTCAGCCTCAACATCAGTCCCTCCAATGAATATTCAGGATTGATTTCTTTTAAGATTGACTGGTTTAATCTCCTTGTTGTCCAAGGGACTCTCAAAAGTCTTCTTCAACACCACAGTTCAAAAGCATCAATTCTTTGGAGCTCAGCCTTCTTTAAGGTCCAACTCTCACATCCATACATGACTACTGGAAAAACCATAGCTTTGACTATAAGGACCTTTGTCAGCGAAGTAATATGTCTGCTTTTTAATACTCTGTCTAGGTTTATCATGGCTTTTCTTCCAAGGAGCAAGTGTATTTTAATTTCATGGCTGCAGTCACCATCTGCCATGATTTTTAATCACAGAAGAAGTATTAATAAGTCAGAAAGGGAAAAACGAGTATCACATATTAACACATATATATGAAATCTAGAAAAATGGTGCTGATGAACCTATTTGCAGGGCAGGAATAGAGACACAGGTATAGAGAACAGACTTAGGGATACAGCAGGGGAAGGAGAGGGTGGGACGAATTGAGAGAATAGCATTGAAACATACATATTACCATATGTAAAACAGGTATCTAGTGGAAAGTTGCTGTATAACACAGGGAGCTCAACCTGGTGCTCTGTGACAACCGAGATGGTGGGATGGTGAAGGGAATGGGAGGGAGACTCAAAAAGGAGGGGCCTATGTATACTTTATGTCTGATTCAGATTGTTGGACAGCAGAAACTAGTAACACAACACTGTAAAGCAATTATCCTCCATTTAAATAAACAAAGAAAGGAACTAAGTCTCATAGGCCTGTTTAGAGATATGAAAAGAGTCCCTGCGATGCAGAGAGCCAAGAAGGGGAGGGGGAGGGAGGAAGTGTCTCTTAATGTCATACCTAATAATGAATATTTAAAGTAAATGAAGAAAGGTAGGATTGATTCAAGCTATTTCAATAGTGATATGACTGTCAGTCACTCTCCTCCAAGCAAGAGGAAGTAAAGATTTTATCATAACAAGAGAGCAGAAAGCATCACAATTCTGGCCAAAAATCAACATGGCTGTAGCTCTGAGTCAAGGAGTCCCTCAACCTGAAACAGTGTCAGTAATGATGAGCTTACTATCTGAAACAAGTACTGGGGAAATAAAAAACGGTAAAAATCTTTTTGGATAAGCCATGTGCATTTCCAGGACCACTTGAAACTAAGAGTAGATGTGCCATGCTTATTGGTGTGGGGTCATTCTCTCCCTCCGTGCACTCTATCCTTCTATCTTTTCCTCCTTCTGCCTTAATGTCAGTTGCTTTTCAGCAAAGATGATTAGGGGTGGGCTGAGGCTGTCCCTTCTTCATCATGTAAAACCATAAGTACCTATACAAGTACACTGGGAACCTTCAGGGACAGGAGCGATTCAAACTGTTATGACTACTGGATACAGGCACCCAACTTACCATCCTATTCAATCCTGCAGAACAAGAAGATCACCAAATTCAACTGCTCCTACCTGCACAGGGTTTACAGTGAGAGGCTTCCCTGGTGGGTCAGATGTTAAAGAATCTGCCTGCAATGTGAGAGACCCAGGTTTCAATTCCTGGGTCAGGAAAATCCCTGGAGAAGGAACTGGCAATCCACTCCAGTATTCTTGCCTGGAGAATCCCATGGACAGAGGACCCTGGAAGACCATGGGGTTGCAGAGTCAGATACAATTGAGTGACTAGATGACATGATGTGACTCAGAGTAAGAGGGGAAATCTAATGTGACTTTGTAGGTGGATCTTTCGGGACCAATTCAATGTACTGTTGAGCCTCAACATGTGACTACTCAGTAGGATTGATGTATTAAGGCTTGTACTTCACCATTCTATATGTGCCATACAGAGCTTCCCTCAATGAGGGAAGAGCCAAATGTAAAGAAATGTTAGTGGGACAAACCTCTCTGAAACTTTCTTACCAGTGGATGGGCCAGGAATTAGCATACACGGCTCTACTCTCTAATGTCCAAAGCTTTTACTGTATTGATGATGTCCTATTGGTTGAGGAGTCAGAAGTCCCAGTCTCAATGACCTTTAACGTAGTATTATCATGCCTTTTCAGTAGGAGTGGCTAATAAATTCTGAGAAAAACATGTACGTCCATGCAAAGCAGTTTCTTGGGACTATTTAGGTAGACTCAAAATACTCAGTGCCGTCAAAATCAAAGGGAAACTATAGTTTCTCTGTAATCCCCATGACCAAAAAGGAAACCCACGTTTATAGTAGTTATCCACAAGTGAACATCTTGCTTTCACTTCTACCACCAATGGCAAAGTTCGGGAGCACAATCCACAAGACTACAATCACTTGACACCAACTGTAGGTTCAGTGCCTCCAAGATTAGAAAATCCAGCCAAGTGGCTACCCTAGAAGTACTCTCAATATATGCCTCCTGGCTGGTGTAAGTTCTATTTGAGGGGCACCATTAACTACGATCAACACTTTCTTTCCAGAGGCACCTTCAGGATGCTCTTTTTATGAGGAAGCCAGTCATTAACATGGCTTGCTTTGAAAAACAGGTTGCTGACACCTCAGTGAAGATCATAAGGGACTTCAGTGTTTAAAGAAACACTACCTCAGGCCTGGAAGATATTCAGGTCAACCTGAACTCACTGACGAGGGTTGATATGAATGTGAGACTTGGCCTAGATTTCTCCCTTGCAGAACAGAGACTGGGCAATTTCTAATATATCTTTCTGCACCTGGCTTAATTAATTCCCCAAGCCAAGTGGAAAGGTCAATACAGAAACTTAAGGAGAAGCCATCTGGCTTTCTAAGGGACACCCTAATGGTTCATGGAGGCATGGCATGTTGAGGTAAATAGTGCATGTTAGCCCCATCTTTCTGACTGGAATCTTGGGACTATTCTTAATTAAATGCTGTGTGAGGCAAATCAGATAGATATGGTCCCAGTTTCTATCAGTTAGATTAACCAGCGTGCTGTCCTCTTGGAACTACATGTCACAGCAAAGTTGATACAGAAACAAAGGACTGCAATAATTTGGAGACCATCCCCCATGGATATCTCATGTCTGTACATTTTGTGAGCAAGGACGCTAACTACCAGTGACTACATTTTCTTCTGAATTCTTCTCATGGATGTCTACATTGCAAATAGCCTTGTCAGAGATAATGTGTCTTCCTCCAAGTTAGAATAAACAAACCCTCTAGAATAATAAAGATAACGTCTCCTACAGGGCAATGGTTGGACAGATTTGCCTGCAGCTTGTTATAAAATGTTGGGGTTCATTAAGCATGGGGTTCCTCAGCTATGATGCAAACCTACTACAAACACGACATCCACTCACACCCTTCTGTATCTCCTTACCATGAGACCTGGGTGACAAGGGCACTGATCACCCATAAAGTTTATGCTGCTTGTCTCTGTTTCAGAAGTCTCATGCTTTCTGCCAGAATTCATAAAACTGTAACAGGCTGACTCTTTAGCTTTCAAGTAGAATAAAACCTCTCTCAGACTCTATAATTCTTGATAGTGGTCAGCATTTTCAAAGCAAATTTGTGTAGGCAGCATGAGATGAGGTGAGAGGCTGAGTCAAGAAATGAGAAAAAATTACATGTCATTTCCACTGCTGTTCATTGTTAATTTGTGCATTTTTTCCTCACTGGTAAATTTCCCCTCTCAATTAAGGAGAGACATATACAAGAACATAGTTACCACTATTCAGCCTCCAACTGAAAACATATATATATATACATATTTTCTTTACTTAACTTTTGACAGGGAGGCCTTCATTCCATAGACACAATTTGAGAAATTAAGCATTTTTCAATCAAAGTATTAAGATACTAAATAAGAGAATAGAAACTGTTTAGAAACATACTTTCTAGAATTTATCATTAAAGTGGGTTATAATTCTTGGCCTACTGCTTTGGCAGCTGAGTATCTACAATGAACCATTCATACAATTCCAGAAATACTAGAAAAGGAAATAATATAAGCGGCATCCAGTCCCATGGCAGTACTGAACCTCATGAGTGCTGTAGATTTTTGCATTATATGCAAACATGTGATCATTTAAATTGTTCTCTCTATATATATGCCTGCTTTGAGGGTATGAATACACCAATATATAATAAGAGTAATTATACTGATATGCTTTAAGATCATCCATGAAATTATTTATAAAACTTTTATAAACTGGATCTTTTCTCTAATTGTTGCCAGTTAAAAATATACTTTATCCTTTCTGGAATGGATAGCAAGAATATATACTCTGGGACATCTGAGTATGAAGGCCCAAAGGAGACACAGGCCTTGGGAACAGCTGTTCTGGGGGCCTGACTTCTTGTAAATATTAAATCTAATTTATCCCAATTACAGCCAGCACATATGGATGTAATACTAGTAGGGGCATCTCATTTAAAAACATCAATATAGTTAATATATTTGGGTTCATTTAAAGTTTATAGTCAGAACAACATAAGGACCAGGATTCAAACTTTTAATGTCTATAAGCTGGCAAACATCCAAGTAAGATAATTCAGTTGGTTGCTGCTTGTGTCTCAGATGAGTTTTACAATTGACTCTTACCGTTACACAATAGAACCAGAAATACTCCCCCAAATAATGTATAAAGAACATTTTAAAATATAGAAATATCACTATATATCTTTATGAAAATTTTTCGTTATTTCAATTAAATCACTGATACAACTATTAGATTTACATATACAAAAATGGTAATATTTAAAATCAGAATTTTTGAGCTTAGAATTAGCCATAAAATTCTGAAGGATTATTTTGTCATAACATTATAATTGAGGGTTCTGTCAATAAAATTCAGGAACTTTAAAGTATAAATTATTGTCACGAAATGTATGTTTGCAAGAGATGTGTAAGGCAAAATTCAAATTCATTTGATTAATGGGTATCTGTTTACGAAGTCAAAGGTTCAGTGACTCCATCATTTTTAACCTGATTATATTTAAGCCTAATGGGTTGCTGAACTTCCTATAAGAAAAAAGGAAAAAGAGAATAAAAGGAAGGGAAGGGAAGGAAGGTAGAGAGGAGAGAGGAGAGGGTAAAGAAAGGCAGAAGCAAGGGAAGGAGGGAGATAAAAACGAAGGAAAAAGGGAAGCAATGGAGGGAAGAAGGAAGGGACTGGGGAGAGAGAGGGAGACAGAGAAAATAAAAGCAATACAAAACTGCTATATGCAGTCACTCACCAATTAGGGCATATTATTTAATATTTACCCTTTCAGTTCACTTAGTGATAATTAGACTCAGACTGTGAGAATAACTTGCCTTCCGTTAGAAAGCAATATACATTTAAGCAGAAATGTTTAATTTTGTTTAAATACCCATGTCTACGTTTCTAAATGGCATGAAAATTCAGGTGTGTGGATAATAAAGGGAAAAAGATTTCCCAAATGAGAACACAGAGAAGACTTGAACATGCTCCAAAAAACTATTGCCCATGGAACTTGAGAGTTTGACTCAAATTCCCTGCTAATATTAAAAACTAAATTACAGTATCTATGATGCTCATTTTTACATTCAGACATGTAGGAAAGAAAACAGTCTGCCTACTCCTCAAAATAAAACATTTCTCCTCTTATCTTTAATGTCAGAGGAATGCTGCATCCCTTTTGTGGTTTTTATCATTTCCTGTTGTCATTACAGTTATCTAAAATACCTCCCCTCTATCTGTACCCTCCTCGGGCATCTGATTCACCTGTGGATCACCATACTGCCTAGCACAGGCTTTGTACAAAAATGTTTGTGATATGAAAAGTTGTAAAAAAAAAAAAAAAAAGAATGATTCTTTATATATCTGACACTTTGTAGGTGGGGCTAGAATTCTCAAATCTAGACACTTAATACAGAATGTAATTTTCCCTGAAGTCTGGTCATAATTCTGAATGTCATGATCAGTCACCACTGGGAACTGAAGCTTTAGAATGGTAGTTAAGAGAATGAACCCTGCAGCCTCTTTCTATCTGTGGAAACTTCTACAAGTTACTGAAATCCTCTTAGTATCCACACTACCTGATTTTTGTGAACTTTAAATAAACTAATCCAATAAGGTACTTAGAACACTGCCTGAAACATGGAAAGTACTGACATTTTGTTCAGTTCAGCTCAGTTCAGTGACTCAGTCATGCCTGACTTTGGGACCCCATGAACCGCAGCACGCCAGGCCTCCCTATCCATCACCCACTCCCAGAGTCCACCCAAATCCATGTCCAGTGAGTCAGTGATGCCATCCAAACATCTTATCCTCTGTCGTCCCCTTCTCCTCATGCCTTCAATCTTTCCCAGCATGAGGATCTTTTCCAGTGAGTCAGTACTTGGCATCAGGTGGCCAAAGTATTGGAGTTTCAGCTTCAACATTCATCCTTCCAAAGAACACCCAGGACTGATCTCCTTTAGGATGGACTGGTTGGATTTCCTTGCAGTCCAAGGAATTCTCAAGTGTCTTCTCCAACACCACAGTTCAAAAGCACCAATTCTTCGGCACTCAGCTTTCTTTATAGCCCAACTCTTACATCCATACGTGACTACTGGAAAAACCATAGCCTTGACCAGACGGACCTTTGTTGGCAAAGTAATGTCTCTGCTTTGTAAAAAGCTGTCTAGGTTGATCATAAGTTTCCTTCCATGGAATAAGCATCTTTTAATTTCATGGCTGCAATCACTATCTGCAGTGATTTTGGAGACCAAAAAAGTAAAGTCAGCCACTGTTTCCACTATTTCCCCATCTATTTGCCATGAAGTGATGGGACTGGGTGCCATGATCTTAGTTTTCTGAATGTTGAGCTTTAAGCCAACTTTTTCACTCTTCTCTTTCACTTTCATCAAGAGGCTCTTTAGTTCTTCTTCACTTTTTGCTATAGGGTGGTGTCATCTGCAAATCTGAGGTTATTGATATTTCTCCCAGAAATCATGATTCCAGCTTGTGCTCCTTCCAGCCCAGCAATTTCTCATGATGTACTCTGCATATAAATTAAATAGACAGCTGTGGCTGCTAAGTCACTTCAGTCGTGTCCAACTCTATGCGACTCCATAGACGGCAGCCCACCAGGTTCCCCCGTCCCTGGGATTCTCCAGGCAAGAACACTGGAGTGGGTTGCCATTTCCTTCTCCTATGCATGAAAGTGAAAACTGAAAGTGAAGTCGCTCAGTCATGTCCGACCCTCAGCGACCCCATGGATTGCAGCCTACCAGGCTCCTCCATCCATGGGATCTTCCAGGCAAGAGTACTGGAGTGGGGGGGTGCCATTGCCTTTTCCATAAATAGGCAGGGTGACAGACAATATACAGCTTTGACGTACTCCTTTCCCTATTTGGAACCAGTCTGTTGTCCCATGTCCAGTTCTAACTGTTGCTTCCTGACCTGCATACAGATTTCTCAAGAGCCAGGTCAGGTGGTCTGGTATTCCCATCTCTTTCAGAATTTTCCACAGTTTCTTGTGATCCACACAGTCAAAGGCTTTGGCATAGTCAATAAAGCAGAAATAGATGTTTTTCTGGAACTCTCTTGCTTTTTCAATGTTCCAGTGGATGTTGGCAATTTGATCTCTGGTTCCTGTGCCTTTTCTAAAACCAGTTTGAACATCTGGAAGTTCACAGTTCACGTATTGTTGAAGCCTGACATTTCTCTGTCTGAGAAAAGTGAAATAAAACCTCCCTTTTTCTGGGTCCTTTTAGCTCACATGAAGTTGAGTCTGAAGGACCTAGTATAAAGCATAGTAAGTATAGTTGATAACATTGTATTATATAATTGACATTTACTGAGAGAATAAAACTTAAATGCTTTCACACACACAGAAAAATAATATATGAGCATATATATATATATATAAAACATATAACATACGTTAGCCATCATCATTATTATTATTTTGTAATTTCTATACCAAACAGAGGTCTACTAAGTACACAAAACTGAAAAGTACCCATAGGCTTTTTCTCTATTCATAAAAGTATATATACTTTTTCTAAAACTTAGGAAAAACTCAATTTCTTGTGTTCTTTTTTAATTTCAGCTTTTTTGAAGTACAACTGACAAAACTGTAAGATATTTAAAGTGTCTGTGTAAGATATTTAAAGTATATTTAAAGTGTATGGTAGTGACTTGATGTACTTATACACTGTGAAAGAATCCATTCCATCTAGTTAATTTACATATCAGTTCACATATTATCTTTCTCTGTGTGTGAAAGCCTTTAAGTTGTATTCTCTCAGTAAATGTCAATTATATAATACAATGTTATCAACCATACTTACTATGCTTTATACTAGATCCTTCAGACTCAACTTCATGTGAGCTAAAAGGACCCAGAAAAAGGGAGGTTTTATTTCACTTTTCTCAAACAGAGAAATGTCTTTGCCTAAGCCTCCTAAAATTGACCAGTCAGATAATAGTTCCAAAATCAGCCTCAGTAACCTTTTCATATTCTTTTCCTCCAGCCTGGCCTCTCAGATACTTCTCAATTGCTGCTGCTGCTGCTACTAAGTCACTTCAGTTGTGTCTGACTCTGTGCAACCCCATAGATGGCAGCCCAACAGGCTCCTCTGTCCCTGGGATTCTCCAGGCAAGAACACTGGAGTGGGTTGCCATTTGCTTCTCCAATGCATGAAAGTGAAAAGTGAGAGTGAAGTCGCTCAGTCGTGTCTGACGCTTCACAACCCCATGGACTGCAGCCCACCAGGCTCCTCTGTCCATGGGATTTTCCAGGCAAGAGTACTGGAGTGGGGTGCTATTGCCTTCTCCGACTTCTCAGTTAGTAACTCCATTTAATGAGAAAAGTAGATTTCTCACAAGTTTCTGTAACATATCTAGCTCTACGAAGCTGACTAGAGCAACCTTCAGGTTTAAAAATAGCTTTCATCATTCATTTCCCAGCATGAATTCAAACATATGCTTTCCAGAAGCAAGCTGGAAAAGAATGATTCATGACATTTGATTAATTAAATCCTCTTGATAAATACAATCCTGGCAGCAGCATTATGACAGATATTTATACGTGGATATTTAGACTTATAGAAAAGGAAATGACAACTCACTCCAGTATTCATGTCTGGAGAATCCCATGGACAGAGGAGCCTGGTGGGCTACAGTCCACAGGGTTGCAAAGAGTTTGGACTCTACCGAAGCGACTTAGTACAGACAGATATTTATCCTTAACTTCATATTTTGACCTTTAATATACCACCCTCTCTCAAAAAAAAGAAAAAAGAAAGAAAAACCATTGTCTAATGGCCAAAATATGCATGCTGCTGCTGCTGCTGCTGCTGCCGTCTCTTCAGTCGTGTCCAACTCTGTGCGATCCCATGGATGGCAGCCCACCAGGCTCCTCCATCCCTGGGATTCTCCAGGCAAGAACACTGGAGTGGGTTGCTATTTCCTTCTCCAATGCATGAAAATGAAAAGTGAAAGTGAAGTCGCTCAGTCGTGTCTCTCAGCAACCCCATGGACCCCTTGCTTTACAAGCTACCACATTCACAGAATTCTAATATAACTCACCCCAGACTTACACTGAACCTGTAATGTCAGTACATTTAAGAGAAATTAACTCAAGATATGTAAACTGATTGAGTGCCGAACTGTACTTCAGTTGTTAGAACTAATTTCCCCCCTCTGAATGTTATATTGACTTTTATACCATTTTAATAAGAATTCATAATGAGTATCATATTAGGAGAAGGGATTCTATTAAGTGAAAGTAACCCCATATGCATCCAAGCAAATGCCAAGTAGAACAAGAAACAGATTTTAAATGGAAGTTAAATTTCATACATATAATGAGTGATAATAATAGCTCATGGTTCTATAAAAGTTTTCATTAACAAAGCCCTTTCAAATATCCTGTCTCAGTCAGTCTTCATAAAATCCTTTGGTAAAGAAAGATATTTATCTAGAGTTTAGGCCTGACATGCTATGGATTGCTATTGCTGTTTAACAATGTTATCTTATGAATTGGGAATTTTATCATGGCAACATTTAAGAACAATCACTGGAACTGAATTAGTCATTTTTAAATGTTCTAGGAAAAGTCAATTGAAGCTAAAGAACGTTACATTCCCTCCTATTTTCCCTTTAAAAACATGACTAATTTGCATCAGAAACCAGGTGGTCAATTTGCATAGATAAGACCCAAGAAAATTTGTACCACACTATGAAATCTAGGGGGGCAGGGAATGGGAATGTGGGAAGAATAATGCAGTGTATGCTTTTTTAAAAAAAACTTTGACTTGCTAGCTCAAGCAAAGTCTGAATGGATCAGTGAGGACCAAAAATCTCTGTTCTTTTTCTGAAACCCTGACCATTGTTCACATGAACTATATCATATTTCTACTTTAGGAAACAATGAAGGAAACAATACCAGAATAAAATAATAAAAAATGGAAAGGTGAATGCAGAAATATAGCATGGCTAAGTGGAAATATGCCGAACACAGGGAGCTCAAATCTGGTGCTCTGTGACAACCTAGAGGGGTGGGATAGGGTTGGAGGTGGGAAGGAGGTTCTAGAGGGAGGGGACACACGTACACCTATGGCAGTTCACGTTGATATATGGCAGAAACGAACATAATAATGTACTGTCTCTACTTGTCAGCAAGGTACTTGTCTCTACTTTTTAATATGCCTTGTCAGTTGGTCATAGTTTTTCTTCCAAGGAGCAAGCGTCTTTTAACTTCACGGCTACAGTTACCAACTGCAATGATTTGGGAACCCAAGAATTTTATATTTTCTTGATATAGCATACTTATTTTATTGTTTTATTTAAAACATATTATAATAATAAATGTATCAGTTACAGAAACAAAATTGATTACTACTATCAAAAGTTGATAGTAATAAACATGAAAATACTTCAAGCTTCTTAAAATTAAGCTTGTATAATACAGTTGTTGGAGAAGGCACTGGCACCCCACTCCAATACTCTTGCCTGGAAAATCCCATGGAATGAGGTGCCTGGTAGGCTGCAGTCCATGGGGTCGCTAAGAGTCAGACACAACCAAGTGACTTAGCAGCAGCAGCAGTAATACAGTTGTTTTAGCTTTATCAAGCTGACATTAGGAAATGAGATGTAAACTCTTCTTGTAATCCGGATTATAGGACAGAAATAAGAGGGCTGACTCTGGTAACACACGGGACAGAACGCAAACCACTACAATTCCCTTTTCCACTTAAAAATGGCAGTTGGTAAGAATTGGAAACACTAGTAGAGACTGAAGATATTTCAATAATTAGCCTTTATATTATGAAAGACAAATTCCTGTTTATTCATGATAGATGTACATAGGAAGGTTGATCTCCCTGAGTACAGAACAATTACGGAATCACTTTAAATAAGAACTTTTCATTTATCTCCCCGATAGCCCAAGAGACAAGACACAAGAGTTGGGTTCAAGTTCTCTAGAGAGAAAGAAAAAGAAACCGGATCAACCTGCAATGGAAGAGAGTCTCAGATGTGAAGCTGCAAGTAAAAAATTATGTCACAATGCACTGGCAATGAACGATTATGTAAGTAATGTCTGATGTTCAACTTTTACATCATTTTCTTTTCAGATTCGCAAGTAACCCCCAGCATTCCTATCTATTTAAAATCTCCTACATAGAAAAAAAAAATGTTAGGAAACTCTTGGAAATCACATTAATGCACTGCAGTTTCCATAGTTAGCTGCAATGGAAGTTTAAGTTTCGTTTTGTTGCCAATATTTAAAAATAATACTGAATATTAAAAGAGAGTGTTGGAAACCTGGAAAATAGTCCATTACATATATAATTTAATTTACATGCAAATATTATTTATGCAATGCTCAAAGTGTTATGGTATTTAATAAGCTAGTAACATAAGCTCTTTCCTGTTGCTACTTTATTTCCTTTATTTGTGTATCCTAGGAGGGGCAGTGAGTCACTGTATTAGAAAGGGTGGACAATCTCTAGCCCATCAGTGGACAGCAAGACAGCCTGTTACCACCTCTTTGATGCAATTTCCTTGAGGTCAGGGAGTTTCGTTCTTCCATACCATATCCCCAGCACCTTGCAAATATTTGATGAATCAAAGTCTGTACTTCTCTCTGGCTCATTATTTAAAACAATAAATCCTGGAATATATTCTAAAATGGGGACTCTTCATGTTGGATTTTTAAGGTAGTTTCAGTTCTGGAAAGCAGTTATGTGCATCCAAGTGAAGTCGCTTCAGTTGTGTCTGACTCTTTACGACCCTATGGACAGCAGCCCACCAGGCTCCTCTGTCCATAGGATCCTCCAGGCAAGAATACTGGAGTGGGTTGCCATGCCCTTCTCCAGGGATCTTCTGGACCCAGGGATTGAACCCACATCTCTTACATCTCCTGCACTGGTAGGCAGGCTCTTCACCACCAGTGCCACCTGGGAAGCCAAGCAATTACACAGAAAAGAAATTTTAACTTCTTTTAATTGCTTATATCTGAAACTGTAAATTTTTTCCCTATAAATCATTCTCCAGATTAATGTCATTTTAAGCATCAACTGTATCTAATGAAAGTGGAATTGTTATTGTTTGGGAATTTTAAGAATAATTTTGATGTAATGATTATTTCCTGTCAACACATCATTATTTTTCATATTGCATACACAATTCTCCAAATGTCACAGATCTGAACACTTGTCTGAAAGAGAAAATTACTTTGAAAAATGTTAAAAATATATTTCTTTCCTGTCTAATCAAACAGCCTCGATATACACATCAATCTGTATAGTGATGTCTACTCACTCATGCCTACTTGCACCTTGAAAGTCTGAGGAAAAGATTTTTAAGAAAATATACATAATCTTCAGTGGTAGCACAGCTCCTTGATGGGGTTACATCTCATGTTACAAAAAATCTGAAACAAATAAAATGACATGGTTTGTGAGCTATAGCAGGATAGATGTCTGCTTTTCCCCTATGGTCCAACTGTTTTAACAAATTTTACTTTTCTGGACAATGTCATTTGATTCAATGCTGCTAGCTAGCACTGCATGCTACCCCCTCAAAAAATGTCTCTACTGTTAAACATCCACTGTTTTTCTATTTTTTGTACTTTCACTTCCTATTTTATGTCACCCTCTCTGGTAACTTTAACAGCCTACCACTGCACCCTTTAGTCATTAAATTTTTAGAATTCTATTATAAAAAATAAAGAAGAAAGTAAAGAAAAAATGTTCATCCTAGGAAGATGTAAACAAAGAACAAATTTTAAGGAAACTAGTATAAATTGTCCTTGATAAATTTTGGAGTTTTATTTTCCTTCCTCACCCTAGGCTTATTGTTTTTTTAAAAAAACTTAAAACTGTGTCTTATTCAGTTATTATAGCAATCCCATGAAATATTATTACTATCTCCATGTTACAGAGAGAAAAATGAAGCTCCAAGAGGCTAAATTATTTGCATAAAATATCACCAATACTAAGCTGAGCTACTGTTTAATTGCAATTATTTGACACAAAGTCCAATGTTCCTTCTATTATGACACATATGCACACAAGCACTAACGAAATACAAAGGAAAAATAGACTACTTTTCAAGTAAGGCCAACAATTTCCACTAACATGTTTTTGAAAACTTGTATTAAGATGCAAAATACATGGGGAAAAGCTCACAGTATATATACCACACTGAATTTATGAATTTTACATATACATCCATGTAGTTACTGATATAATACTGAACATCTTTAGTATCCAAAATGCTCCCTCATTCTCCCTCAGTCAATATCCTTCCCCAAACTAACCTAACTTCTATGAAAAAAACTATGCTTTCACTATTCATGAATTTCATAAATATGAGATTATATAACATGTTCTCTTTTGTGTCTGGTTCATTTGGTTCCACCTTACATCCCTGAGATTCATCCATATAGCTGCATCTGTAGAAATGAATCCACATAGTTATTCTAGTTTGTTTTTCCATGCATGTACTCTATGCATGAATATGCCCTCACTATATTTATCTATGATAGAGATTCTAGCCATTTCAGTTTGAAGCTGTTATGGACAGAGATTTAATAAACATTCTTTTGGATTTATTATGATGACCATAAGCACTCATTTTTCATGGGGATGTTTCTATACAGGGATGTGCTTAGCTGTAGGTGAGACTCATGTCTTTATAACCTAAAAGCAATTCTCTGTTCAGCCCAAATTACTATACTCTCTTAAAAGCATGTGCCTTGCTTCCCACTGCAGGAAAACTTCAAGTCAAGTAAGAAAGGCCTTGCTGCACTTGTTGCTGCCTGATTTTCCAGCCTGATCTACTGTCACTAGTGACATTACATTTTACTCACTGGAGACACAGAACTTCTTGAAATTGCCCATGCTGTTACCACACTCACACTCTGGCGAACACTGAACCTTCTGCTTACAGAGGTTTCCTTTTTTTCTCAAAGCTTTTTTTCTCCCCTCAATATTCACTTTGTTACATCCTATTCATCTCTGAAGTTTCCCTGATGGCTCAGATGGCAAAGAGTCTGCCTGCAATGTGGGAGACCTGGATTCCATCCCTGGGTTGGGAAGAGCCCCTGGAGAAGGGAATGGCAACCCACTCCAGTATTCTTGCCTGGAAAATCCCATGGATGGAGGAGCCTGGTGGGCTACAGTCTATGGAGTAGACTGTAGAGTCAGACACAACTGAGCAACTAAACACACACATATTCATCTCTGAAGATGCGTTTATGTTTCTGAATCCTCTACCAGACTATTAGCTCTTTCAGATCATTCATTTTTTTTTTATTTTATTGAATTGTAGTTAACTTATAATGTTGTGTTTAATTTCTGCTGTACAGCAAAGTAACTCAGTTATACATACATACATACATACATACATATATATATATATTCTTTTCCATTATGGTTTATCAAAGCATGTGGAATATACTTCCCTGTGCTATAAGGTAGGCTGTTGTTATTTATCCATCCTATATATAATTGTTTGCATCTGCTAGGCCCAAACTCCCCATCCTTCTTTTCCCCAACACCTCCACCTTAGCAACCACAAGCCTGCTCTCAATATGTGTAAGTCCATTTTTGTTTCATAGGTAAGTTTTGTGTCATGTTTTAGATTTCACATTTAACTGATATCATATAGTATTTGTCTTTTTCTTCCTGATTTACTTCACTTAGTATGATAATCTCTAGTTCCATCCATGTTGCTGCAAAACGCATTATTTCATTCTTCTTAATGACCGAATAATATTATATATATATATATATATTTCATATACATACACATATATGTATATATCCACACCATATCTTCTTTATCCATTCATCTATCATTGGACTATAGGTTGTTTCCAAGTCTTGGCTATTGTAAATAGTGCTGCTATGCACATTGCGGTGCATGTATCTTTTCAAATTATAGTTTTGCCATGCTATACACTCAGGGGAGGGATTGCTGGATTATACTGAGCTCCATACTGTTCTCCACAGTGGCTGCACCAATTTACATTCCCACCAACAGCTGTAAAGGGTTCTCTTTCTCCACACTCTTCCCAGCGTTGGTCTTCTCCAACACCACAGTTCAAAAGCATCAATTCTTCGGCGCTCAGCCTTCTTCACAGTCCAGCTCTCACATCCATACATGACCACAGGAAAGACCAAAGCCTTGACTAGGCGAACCTTTGTTGGCTAAGTAATGTCTCTGCTTTTGAATATGCTATCTAGGTTGGTCATAACTTTCCTTCCAAGGAGTAAGCGTCTTTTAATTTCATGGCTGCAGTCACCATCTGCAGTGATTTTGGAGCCCAGAAAAATAAAGTCTGACACTGTTTCCCTATCTATTTCCCATGTAGTGATGGGACCGTAGGGGCTGTTTTTATATTAGGCACTGCTGCTGTTGCTGCTGCTCTGCTGCTGCTGCTAAGTCGCTTCAGTCGTGTCCGACTCTGTGCGACCCCATAGACGGCAGCCCAACAGGCTCCTCTGTCCCTGGGATTCTCCAGGCAAAAACACTGGAGTGGGTTGCCATTTCCTTCTCCAATGCATGAAAGTAAAAAGTGAAAGTGAAGTCACTCAGTCGTGTCCGACTCTTAGCGACCCCATGGACTGTAGCCTACCAGGCTCCTCTGTCCATGGGATTTTCCAGGCAAGAGTACTGGAGTGGGGTGCCATTGCCTTCTCCATATTAAGCACTGCTCATTTGCAAATATCTTATCCTAATCTGTAGGATGTGTTTTTGTTCTGTTTATGATTTCCTTTGTTGTACAAAAGCCTGCAAGTTTGATTAGGTCCCATTTGTTTACTTTTGCTTTTATTTCTACTGCCTTGGGAGACTGACCTTAGAAAACATTGGCACAATTTATGTCAGAGAATGTTTCTCCTATGTTCTAAGAGTTTTATGGTGTCTTGTCTTATATTTGTTAAGTCTTTAAGTAACTTCTGAATTTATTTCTGTGTATGGTGGTGTGAGAGTGTATTCTAGTTTCACTGATTTACATGTATCTGTCCAACTTTCCCAACACCACCTGCTGAAGACTTTTGTCTTTTCCCCATTGTGTATTCTTGCCTCCTTCGTTGAAGATTAATTGTCATAGGTGTGTGGGTTTATTTCTGGGCTCTCTATTATGTTCCCATAATCCATATGTCTGTTTCCGTGCCAGTACCACAGTGGTTTTATTACTGTAGCTTTGTAACACTGTAATATTGTTTGGGACAGTTATGCCTCCAGCTTTTTTCTTTTTCCTCAGGATTGTTTTTATGGTTCCATATAAATTTTAGGATTATTTGTTCTAGTTCTGTGAAAAATGCCATGATATTTTGATAGGTATTGCATTAAATCACTATATTGCTTTGGGCAATATGACCTTTTTAACAATATTAATTCTTCCAATCTAAGAGTATGGGTGTCGTTCTTCGTCTTTGAATCATCTTCAACTTCCTTTATTAATGTTTTGCAGTTCTCAGCATGTGTTTCACATCCTTGGTGAAGTTTATTCCTAAGTATTTATTTTTTATTTTGTATGTGATTTTAAAAGGTATTGTTTACATTCCCTTTCTGATATTTCATTGCTACTGTAAAGAAACACAATCCATCTCTGTGTGTTAATCTCGTATCCTGCTACCTTGCTGAATTCGCTTATCAGTTCTAATAGTTTTGTGTTAAATCCTTAGAATTTTCTTTGTCCCATTCATATTTATGTTCCTGATTTCCAGAAGCATATCTGACCCATTCTTAAATAAATGAACAATGAATTTAGGAAGCATTCAGAATCAAAGAATTAGATGCAAAGACATATTACCTAAAATTACAAATTTACTATACAAGCTCTGTCCCCCAGTTCTGTGCAACACAGTGCAATTCATCTCTGAAAATGTGATAAAAAATTAGAATAAGTTTAAATATCATAAATTTCTAAGATTAATGTATAGGGCCTACATTTTCAAAGATTATGGTTCCTAGTTTTGAACACAAATGCAAAATGTTTAAAATTACTCTGTACAACTACCAATGTTCTTAATAATTTCAAGATGATGTCCTTAATGAAACTTTCACAAAAAAAGAATATAAATAATATACTTTTATAATTTAAGCATTAAGATTTCTTCACATACATAAAAACTGATCTGGAAGTGGATCGTACATCTGGAAACATTTTGTAAACTGGATTAGAATCTCATGAGAAATCCAAATGCATTACAGACTTAATCCAAAATTTTAGCTTAATTAGACTTCTCAAACCCTATAAGAAGCAATGCTCTAAGACTGGACTGTCATCAAAGGCATATGGTGAATCAAATGTGTGAAGAAATACAAGGTTTCAGAGTAAAACTTTAGCAATATATGTCCAAATGAAAGTGTTGTACATATCTGTACCAAAGGGGACATATACATTAAATAGTTGCCACTTATCCTCATTACAGAACCATTTCAGTTTTATGGAGAGGTCCAACTGTATTTAGTCTGGGAGCCCAAGAGACAAAATTTTAATAGCTGAAAAGAACAATTTTTGATGCTTTAAATCCCAGGTCTTTGTATGGCAATTTCTACTCTGAAGGTCCAAGGGAAAATCTTATCTCCCCTTTCCTCTATGTAAAGTACACAGATCTTTTATTTTTATTGCTTTAAATTGTTCCTGCCAAAAAAAAAAAAAAAAAAGCCTGATGTCTGGGCATATCACTACATTAGCTGATATTTAACAAACAATTCCATATATTGATTCAAGTGTAGAGGTGAAAACCTTTGGTATTATTTACTATGATTAAACCTTTTTCAGGAATCATATATTATAACATTATCTGTTTTTCATCTTTAACATAGTGTATGTAAAGTATGAATAGAAAAACTCATATAGATTTTATTTATAGAATGACTTGAAAAGTAATTTTGCTTCCAGATGTCTATATGATCAACTCTCTGAATTTAGAGAAATGTACAACAGTGACAGAGTTTACTAACAGTTTCAAAAGTTTTAGGCATTTCTTACTATTTTATTACTTTTTAATCCTTCTTCATTTTGAATGCCTTTTCTTATATGTTTTATTATTAAACTAGCTCACTAGGGAATATTTAAAAATACAGAAAATCTAAAAGGACCGGGAAAAAGTTCATCTTTAATCCCATCCAGAGAAAACCATAGACGACTGAAATTTTCTAAGAAGGAAGGAAGCTGTCACTAAAAATATGATAATTGCCAACCAGTTCTTAAGAATTCTGGATTTTATGAAGAAAAAAGACAAGACTGAACTTCTCCCAAGAACATTTGAGGAATTCTTGGGTGTCTCTTAAAATAAGTGTACTTTAACCAACTGCAAATGAAAAACTCCAGGGTCGTAAAATTCTGTGATCATATGAGTTATATGGAATATGGAAGTAATTAAACCCAGGAAATGGTAAGGAAAATAACAATAGAATAACTACGGAATATAAAAAGTTCACAAAGACTTTTAGGTAAGAACCAGTGAATAAGTAAATTTCTTAAACATCACCAATGTTAATGACAACTTCTCTCCCTGAGCTAACACCTTTAGTAGAAGAAAATTGAGCAATTTCTTGGGGACATTTCAAACCCTGATCTGAGGTTCTGAGCATGTTAGGAAAACTAGTAGGGCTAGAAAACTGGATAAGGGCAGAGAATAAAAAAGCTGCTAAATCCAATCCTTATTTTGTCTCATCTTACTGCTTCCCTTATCCAGAGTTTGAGGAAAAGAAGGGAGGAAAGGGGGAAACAAAAGGAGAGGGAAGGGGAGGAAAAGGGAGAAATTGAGAATAAACAGACAGTAGGCAGAAAAACTGTCAGAAGGTTCCCACTGGACTCCTCCTGAAAAATTACAGAAATTAAAGGAGAGAATACAGTATATGAACAAACAAAAATAATCACAACAAAAACTGTAAGAAAACATGAATGAGACTACAGATTGTCCTGAACTGGACACTGTGGTCAGAAAATATTTATATTTTGCCTTTTCGTTTCTCTTACGATGGTTTGGGAAAATCATCACTTGTCACCTGGCCACAGAAGCCATATGGTAATAATGGCCTACACCATCAACATCCACAAAATAACTTCAAGGAGCTACCAAAAACCCTGGATGGGTGAGATTCAAAAAAATCCAAACTGACCTTCCACCTCTCATCACTCTTTCTTCAATGCCTTAGTATCCCCGGGGCAAGTAGATTACACTCTAAAAATACTGCCTTCTCCCTTTCTTTCCAAGAGTTTAAAAGTGAGTCTCTATCCTCCTACAAGAGCAACAGTTAGAACCGGACATGGAACAAAAGACTGGTTCCAAACTGGAAAAGGAGTATGTCAAGGCTGCATATTGTCACCCTGCTTATTTAACTTACATGCAGAGTGCATCATGCGAAATGCTGGGCTGGATGAAGCACAAGCTGGAATCAACATTGCCAGGAGAAATATCAATAAAATCAGATATGCAGATGATACCACCCTTATGGCAGAAAGTGAAGAGGAACTAAAGAGCCTCTGGATAAAAGTGAAAAGAGGAGAATGAAAAAGCTGGCTTAAAACTCAATATTCAAAAAACGAAGATCATGGCATCTGGTCCCATCATTGCATGGCAAATATATGGTGAAACAATGGAAACAGTGAGAGACTTTATTTTGGGGGGCTCCAAAAGCACTGCTGACGGTGACTGCAGCCATGAAATTAAAAGACCCCTGCTCCTTGGAAGAAAAGTTATGACCAACTTAGAGAGCATATTAAAAATCAGAGATATTACTTTGCCAACAAAGGTCCATCTAGTCAAAGCTATGGTTTTTCCAGCAGTCATGTATGGATGTGAGAGTTGGGACTCTAAAGAAAGCTAAGCGCCGAAGAATTGATGTTTTTGAACTGTGGTGCTGGAGAAGACTCTTGAGAGGCCCTGGACTGCAAGGAGATCCACCCAGTCCATCCTAGAGGAAATCAGTCCTGAATATTCATTGGAAGGATGGATACTGAAGCTGAAACTCCAATAGTCTGGCCACCTGATGCGAAGAACTGACTCACTGGAAAAGACCCTGATGCTGGGAAAGACTGAAAGCAGGAGGAGAAGGGGACAACAGAGGATCAGATGGTTGGATAGCATCACTGACTCAATGGATATGAATCTGAGCATGCTCCCAGAGTGGGTGATGCACAGGGAAGCCTGGAGTGATACAGTCCGTAGGGTTGCAAAGATCAAACACAACTGAGTGACTGAACTGAACTGAACCCTCCTACATTGAGGAATGTAAACTCTAACAGCCCTATGGCGAATTGTATGGAAGTTGCTTACAAAAACAAAAATAAAACTACCATATGATCAAGCAATCCCAGCCCTGGGCATGTGTCCAGAGAAAACCATAATTCGAAAAGATATATGCACCCCAATGTTCACTGAAGCACTATTTACAATAGCCAAGATATGGAAACGATCTAAATGTCCACTGACAGAGGAATGAATAAAGAAGATGTGGTACATATATATAACAAAATATTGCTGTTGTCATTTATTCATTAAGTCATGTTCAACTCTTTTGAAACCCCACAGACTATAGTCTGCCAGGCTCCACCATCCATGGTATGTCCCAGGCAAGAATACTGCAATGGGTTACCATTTCCTTCTCAGGGAATCTTTCGAATCCTGCATCTCCCACAAGCAGATTTTCTTTATGACTGAGCCACATTGGAAGCACAGTGGAATATTACTCAGTCATAAAAAAGAGTGAAATAAAGCCATCTGCAATAACATGGATAGAGCTATATTATCATACTAGATGAAGTAAGTGAGAGAAAGATAAGTATCATATGATATCACTTATATGAGGAATCTAAAAAAAATTTTACAAATTAACTAATTTAGAAAGTTCAAACTACCTTACAGCTGTGCTCATTTCACTTGCTGGCAAAGTAATGCTCAAAATCCTTCAAGCCAGGCTTCAGCAGTATGTGAACCGAGAACTTCCAAATGTGCTTGCTAGGTTTCGAAGAGGCAGAGGAACCAGAAATCAAACCTCCAATATTAGTTGGATCATAAAGAAAGCAAAAGAGTTCCAGAAAAACATCTACTTCTGCTTCACTGATTATACTGATGCCTTTTTTGACTGTGTGGATCATAACAAACTGTTGAAAATTCTTGAAGTGATGGGAATACCAGACCACCTTATTTGCCTCCTGAAAAATCTGTACACAGGTCAAGAAGCAAGAATTACAACTGGATGTGGAACAACAGACTAGATCAAAACTAGGAAAGAAGTACAACACAGCTGTACATTGTCACCCTCCTGATTTAACTTACATGCAGAGTACACCACGATATAGGCCAGGCTGGATGAACCACAAGCTGAAATCAAGATTGTCACCTCCTAATTTATCCACTCCCTTCCCCCATCTATGTTTCCCCATTGAATACTGTAAGCTTGTTTTCAAATCTGTGAGCCATACAGGTTCACATACTGCTAAAGCCTAGCTTAAAGGATTTTGAGCATCACCTTGCCAGCATGTGAAATGAGCACAGATGTAAGGTAGTTTGAACATTCTCCGACACTTCCCTTCTTTGAGACTAGAATGTAAACTGACCTTTTCCACTCCTGCTTTTCATTGCCTGATTTTCCAAATTTGCTGACATATTGAGTGTGGTACTTTAACAGCATCATCTTTTAGGATTTTAAATAGTTCAGCTGGAATTCCATCACCTCTACTGGCTTTGTTCCTAGTAATGCTTCTTTTTTTTTTTTTTTTCTTGTTTTTTTCTTTTTTTTTTTTTTTATTTTTATTGAGTTTAGTTGAATTTTAGTGTTTAGTTTCAGGTGTACAGCAAAGTGAATCAATTATACATCTACATATATCCACTCTTTCTAGATTCTTCAAGCAGGCATACTCTTTTTTTTTTTTCCATATTTTATTTATTTTTTTTTATTTTATTATTATTATTATTATTTTAATTTTTCTTAACTTTACAATATTGTATTACTTTTACTATACATCGAGATGGATCCGCCACCAGAATACACGTGTTCCCCATCCTGAACCCTCCTCCCTCCCCCCTTCCCACACCATCCCTCCAGGTCATCCCAGTGCTCCAGTCCCAGGCATCTGTTATAGGGCATCGTACCCGGACTGACTCGTTTCAGATATGATATTATACATATTTCAATGCTATTCTCCCCAATCGTCCCACCCTCTCCCAGTCCCAGAGTCCAGAAGTCTATTCTATACATCAGTGTCTCTGTTGCTGTCTCATAAGCAGGGTGATTGTTACCATCTTTCTAAATTCCATATATATGCGTTAGTATACTGTATTTGTGTTTTTCTTTCTGGCTTACTTCACTCTGTATAATAGGCTCCAGTTCCATCCACCTCATTAGAACTGCTTCTTAAGGCCCACTTGATTTCACACTGCAGGATGTCTGGCTCTAGGTGAGTGATCACATTACACCATCATGGTTATCCAGGTTATTAAGACGTTTTTTGTACAGTTCATTTTTATAGTTCATCGTGTATTCTTGCCACCTTTTCTTAATCTCTTCTGTTTCTATTAAGTCCTTCCTTAACGTTTCTGTCCTTTATCATGTCCATCCTTGCATGAAATATTCCCTTGATACTCCAATTTTCTAGAAGATATCTCCAGTGTTTCCCATTCTACTGTTTTCCTCTATTTCTTTGCACTGTTGATTTAAGAAGGCTTTCTTATCTATTGTTGCTATTCCATGGAACTCTGCATTCATTTGCGTGTATCTTTAGCTTTGTCAGTTATATTTCACTTCACATAAAGCCCCCTCAGGCAACCATTTTGCCTTCTTGCATTTCTCTTTCTTTAGATTTAGGTTCAATGTTATGAACCTCCACCCATATTCTTTAAACACTCTGTCTACAAGATCTAATCCCTTGAATCTATCCATCACCTCCACTGTACAATCGTAAGGTATTTCATTTACATCATACCTGAATGGCCTAGTGGGTTTTCCCTATTTTCTTCAATTTAAGTCTGAATTTTGCAATAAGGAGTTTACAATCTGAGCCACAGTCAGCTCCAGGTCTTACTTTTGCTTACTATATAGAGTTTCTCCATCTTCAAGTGCAAAGAATATCATCTATCTGATTTCAGTATTGACCAACTGACGCTGTCCATGTATAAAGTTGTCTCTTGGGTTGTTGGAAAGGCTGTTTGCTATTATGAGCATGTTCCCTTGATAAAACTCTAATAGCCTTTGCCTACTTCATTTTGTACTTCAAGGCCAAACTTTCCATTATTCCGGGTATCTCTTGACTTCCTACTTTTGCATTCCAGTCCCCTATGATGAAAAGGACATCTTTTTTTTTTTTTTTCTTTAGTGCTTTCTTTTTTTCTTTAGAAGACACAAGGAGGTCTTCTAGGTCTTCACAGAACTGTTCAACTTCAGCTTTTTCGGAATCAGTGGTTGGGGCACAGACTTGGATTACTGTGATGTTGAATGATTTGCCTTGGAAACAAATCAAGACCATTCTGTCATTTTTGAGGCTGCACTCAGGTACTGCATTTTGGACTCTTTCATTGACTGTGAGGGCTACTCCATTTTTTCTAAGGGATTCTTGCCCAGAGTAATAGATTCAATGGTCATTGGAATTAAATTTGCCAATTCCTATCCATTTTTGTTAACTGATTTCTAAAATGTCGATGTTCACTCTTCCCATTTCTAATTGACCCTGTCCAATTTACCTTGATTCATGGATCTAACATTCCAGGTTCCTATGCAATATTGTTCTTTACAGTATCAGACTTTACTTTCAACACCAGACACATTCACAACTGAGCATCATTTTTGCTTTGGCCCAGCCACTTCATTTTTTCTGGAGCTATTAGTAATTGCTCTCCACAAACACTATATTAAACACAGCCACAAGAAAAATCTTAAAACATGCTAATAAGTGAAGATGTAAGAACAAAAACATGATCAATTTCAATATCATTTACATAAATTAAAAATAGATGCATGTAAACAGTAATATATATCTTATAAGACTATATGAATAGAAAAATATACGTTATGGTTGTCTTTTGTGGAAGAGGGGGTTGAACAATGGGAATAAAAGAAATGCATCAATATATAAAAAAGGAGAGGAACTTTTTTCAGAACAGTGTTGAGAATATCCAAATACTAAGGAATATATGACTAATGTCAGTTTTCATTCCAATCTCAAAGAAAGGCAATGCCAAAGAAAGTTCAAACTACTGCACAGTTGTGCCTATTTCACATGCTAGCAAAATAATGTTCAAAATCCTTTAAGTTAGGCTTCAGTAGTACATGAACTGAAAAACTCCAGATGTACAAGATGAATTTAGAAAAGGCAGAAGAACCAGAGATCAAATTGCCAACATCCACTGGATCACAGAATAAGCAAAGGAATTCCAGACAAACATCTACTTCTGCTTCAGTGACTATGTGGATCACAACATAGTGATTGTGACTGTGTGGATCACAACAAATTGTGGAAAATTCTTTAAGAGATGGGGACACTAGACATCCAATACAAAGCTGAGTACTGAAGAACTGATGCTTTTGAACTGTGGTGTTGGAGAAGACTCTTGAGAGTCCCCTGGACTACAAGGAGATCCAACCAGTCCATCCTAGAGGAAATCAGTCCTGAATACTCATTAGAAGGACAGATGCTGAAGCTAAAACTACAACACTTTGGCCACCTGATGTGAAGACCTGACTCATTTGAAAAGACCCTGATGCTGGTAAAGTTTGAAGGCGGGAGGAGAAGGGGACGACAGAGGGTGAGATGGACATGAGTTTTGAGTAAACTCAGGGAGTTGGTGATGGACAGGGAGGCCTGGGGTGCTACAGTCTACGGGGTCACAAAGTCGGACATGACTGAGCAACTGAACTGAACTACCTACCTCATGACAAACAAGTGCTCATGGTGTGCAGGTCAGGAAGCAACAGCTAGAACCAGACATGGAACAATGGATTGGATCAAAACTGGGAAAGGAGTATGTCAAGGCTATATATCGTCACCCTGCTTATTTAACTTATATGTAGAGTACATGATGTGAAATGCCAGGCTAGATGAACCACAAGTTGGAATGAAGATTGCCAGGAAAAATATCAATAACCTCAGATATGCCGATGACACCACCATTTAGCAGAAAGTGAAGAGGAAATAAAGAGTCTCTTGATGAAACTGAAAGAAAAGAGTGAAAAACCTGGCATAAAACTCAACATTCAAAAAACTAAGATCATGGCATCCGTTCCCATCACTTCATGCTAAACAGACTGGGAAAAAGTGAAAGCACTGACAGACTTTACTTTCTTGGGCTCTAAAATGACTGAGAACAGTGACTGCAGCCACGAAATTAAAAAACACTTGCTCCTTGGAAGAAAAGTTATGACAAACATAGGAAGTATATTAAAAAGCAGAAACATCACTTTACCGATAAAGGCCCAGATAATCAAAGCTATGGTTTCCGCAGTAGTCATGTACAGGTGTGAAAGTTGGACCATGAAGAAGGCTGAGTGCCAAAGAATTGATGCTTTTGAAATGTGGTACTGGAGAAGACTCTTGAGAGTCTCTTGAACAGCAATGAAGTCAAACGAATCAATTCTAAAAGAAATCAGTCTTGAATATTCATTGGAAGGACTGACACTGCAGCTAAAACTCCAATACTGAGGCCACCCGATGCAAAGAGCTGACTCACTGGAAAATATTCTGATGCTGGGAAAGCATGAGGGCAAGAGGAGAAGGAGGCAACAGAGGATGAGATAGTTAACTGGATGGCACTTTCAACTCAAGGGACAAGAGTTTTTAGCAAACTCCAGGAGACCATGAAGGACAGGGAAACCTGCTACAGCCCATGGGGTCACAAGTGCTGGATGTGACTTGGCGACTAAATGACGACAAGGAATATGATTAACTTCTTGCATAATTTTTTTTTTAAAAAATAGGAAGAAAAGAAAATAAGACAAGACAAAAAATATAAGAACAAGAAAAGATGAGACTCAAAAAGAAATACAGAGTAGGGGTGGTATTCTTACATTTTTGCCCTCATCAAGTGACACGATTCAACTTTCTGAAAGCAAGTATAATAATGCCGTACTTCACTCTTGTCTCAAGAACTGACAATGAGAAAATCTGAGTTTTGCTTCATTTGAATAAGAATGTACCATAGTTAATTTAATACCTGGTAATTATAAATTATATTAAATAAAAAGAAGGTGGTACTGTTTTCCTTTTTTCTTTACCTTTCTCTCTCTCTTTTTTTTAAGGGCATAAGCATTGTCACATGATCACTGTAATAGAATATTTAAAGGCTCAAAAGTAACAAAAATATATCAATATATATGTATATACATACATATGTGTATGGGCGTCCCTTGTGGCTCCGGTGGTAAAGAATTGCCTACAATGTAGGAGACCTGGGTTCAATTCCTGGATGGGGAAGATCACCTGGAGAATGGAAAGGCTACAAACCCCAGTATTTTGGCCTGGAGTATTCCATGGACTGTATAGTCCTTGGGGGTCGCAAAGAATCACACAACTGAATGACTTCCACCTTCACTTCTCAGATATATATAGAATGACAAGAATATAGAATAAATTAAAATAAATTTAGACACTGCATATATCATTACATTAATACAGTAGTTTCAATTGGAAATCATTATTCTAAATTCATTAGGTCATGTACATGCGTAAAATTTCAGTTCAGTTCAGTTGTTCAGTCATGTCCAACTCTTTAAGACTCCATGGACTACAACATGCCAGGCCTCCCTGTCCATCACCAAACCCCAGAGCTCCCTCAAACTCATGTCTGTCGAATCAGTGATGCCATCCAACCATCTCACTCTCAGTCGTCCCCTTCTCCTCCCACCTTCAATCTTTATAAGCATCAGAGTCTTTTCAAATGAGTCAGTTTTTCACAACATGTGGCCAAAGTATTGGAGTTTCAGCTTCAGCATCTGTCCTTCCAATGAATATTCAGGACTGATTTCCTTTAGGATGGACTGGTTGGATCTCTTTGCAGTCCAAGGGACTCTGAAGAGTATTCTCTAACACCATACTTCAAAAGCATCAATTCTTTGCTGCTCAGCTCTCTTTACAGTCCAGCTCTCACATCCATATATGACTACTGGAAAAGCCATAACTTTGACTAGACAGACTTTTGTTGGCAAAGAAATGTCTCTGCTTTTTAATATGCTGACTAGGCTGGTCATAGCTTCTCTTCCAAGGAGCAACAGTCTTTTAATTTCATGGAGCAGTCACCATCTGCAGTGATTTTGGAGCCCAAGAAAATAAAGTCTGTAACAGTTTCCATTATTTCTCCATCTATTTGCCATCAAGTGATGGGACCAGATGCCATGATCTTCATTTTCTGAATATTGAGTTTTAAGCCAGTCTTTAACTCTCCTCTTTCACTTTTCTTCAGAGGCTCTTTAGTTCTTCTTCACATTCTGCCATAAGAGTGGTATCATCTGTGTATCTGAGGTTATTGATATTTCTCCCAGCAATCTTGATTCCAACTTGTGCTTCATCCATCCTGGCATTCTGCATGATGTACTCTGCATATAAGTTAAATAAGCAGGGTGACAATATACAGCCTTGACGTACTCATTTCCTGATTTGGAACCAGTCTGTTGTTCCATGTCCGTTTCTAACTGTTGCTTCTTGACCTGCATACAGGTTTCTCAGGAGGCAGGTCAGGGGTATGGTATTCCCATCTCTTTAAGATGTCTTCCACTGTTTGCTGTGATCCACACAGTCAAAGGCTTTGACATAGTCAATAAAGCAGAATTAGATGTTTTTCTGGAACTCTCATGCTTTTTTATGATCCAAAGGATGTTGACAATTTGATCTCCGGTTCCTCTGCCTTTTCTAAATCCAGCTTGAACATCTGGAAGTTCATAGTTCATATACTGTTGAAGCCTGGCTTGGAGAATTTTGAGCATTACTTTGCTAGAGTGTGAGATGAGTCCAATTGTGAAGTAGTTTGAACATTCTTTGGCACTGCCTTTCTTTGGAATTGGAATGAAAACTGACCTTTTCCAGTCCTGTGGCCACTGCTGAGTTTTCCAAATTTGCTGGCATACTGAGTGCAGCACTTTCATATAATCGTCTTTTAGGATTTGAAATAGTTCAACAGGTATTCTATCACCTCCACTAGCTTTGTTTCTAGTGCTGCTTCCTAAGGCTCACTTGATTTAGCATTCCAGGATGTCTAGCTCTAGGTGAGTCATCCCACCATTGTAGTTATCTGGGTCATGAAGATCTTTTTTGTACAGTTCTTCTGTGTATTCTTGCCACTTTTTCTTAATATCTTCTTCTTCTGTTAGGTCCATACCATTTTTGTCCTTTACTGGGCCCATCTTTGCATGAAATGTTCCCTTGATATCTCTAATTTTCTTGAGGAGGTCTCTAGTCTTTCCCATTCTATTGTTTTCCTCTATTTCTTTGCACTGATCACTGAGGAAGGCTTTCTTATCTCTTCCTGCTATTCCTTGGAACTCTGCATTCAAGTGGGTATATCTTTCTTTTTCTCCTTTGCTTCTCTTCTTTTCTCAGCTATTTGAAAGGCCTCCTCAGACAACTATTTTGCCTTTTTGCGTTTCTTTTTCTTGGAGATGGTCTTGATCCTTGTCTCCTGTACAATGTCACGAACCTCCGTCCATAGTTCTTCAGGCACTCTATCAGATCTAATCCCTTCAATCTATTTCTCATTTCTACTGTATAATCTTAAGGGATTTGATTTAGGTCATACCTGAATGGTCTAGTGGTTTTCTCTACTTTCTTCATTTTAAGTCTGAATTTAGCAATAAGGAATTCATGATTTAAGTCTGAATTTGGCAATACAGAGTTCATGATCTCAGCCACAGTCAGTTCCAGTTCTTGTTTTTTCTGACTATAGACAGCTTCTCCATCTTTGCCTGCAAAGAATGTAATCAATCTGATTTTGGTATTGACCATCTGGTAATGTCCATGTGTAGAGTCTTCTCTTGTGTTGTTGAAGAGGGTGCTTGCTATGACCAGTGCATTCTCTTGGCAAAACTCTTCTAGCCTTTGCCCTACTTCATTCTGTACTCCAAGGCCAAATTTGCCTGTTACTCCAGCTATCTCTTGACTTCCTACTTTTGCATTTCAGTCCCCTATAAAGAAAAGGGTATCTTTTGGGGTGTTAGTTCTTAAAGGTCTTGTAGGTCTTCACTGAATCATTCAACTTCAGCTTCTTCTGCATTACTGGTCAGAACATAGACTTGGATTACTGTGATACTGAATGGTTTGCCTTGGAAACGAACAGAGATCATTCTGTCGTTTTTGAGACTGCATCCAAGTACTTCATTTTGGACTCTCTTGTTGACTATGATGACTACTCCATTTCTTCTAAGGGATTCTTGCCCACAGTAGTAGATACAATGGTCATCTGATTTAAATTCACCCATTGCAGTCCATTTTAGTTCACAGATTCCTAAAATGTTGCTGTTTCCTCTTGGCATCTCCTGTTTGACCACTTCCAATTTGCCTTGATTCATGGACCTAACATTCCAGGTTCCCATGCAGTACTGCTCTTCATAGCACTGGACCTTGCTTCCATCACCAGTCACATCCACAACTGGGTTCTGTTTTTGCTTTGGCTCCATCCCTTCATTCTTTCTGGAGTTATTTCTCAACTGATCTCCAGTAGCATACTGGGCACCTACCAACCTGGGGAGTTCATATTTCAGTGTCCTATCTTTTTGCCTTTTCATACTCTTCATGGGGTTCTCAAGCCAAGAATACTGAAGTGGTTTGCCATTCCCTTCTCCAGTAGACCACATTTTGTCAGAACTCTCCAGCATGACCCATCCATCTTGGATGGCCCTACATCGTATGGCTCATAGTTTCACTGAGTTAGACAAGGCTGTGGTCCATGTGATCACTTTGTTTAGTTTTCTGTGATTGTGGTTTTTATTCTGTTGGCCTTGTGATGGATAAGGAGCTTATGGAAGCTTCCTGATGGGAGAGACTGACAGGGAACTGGGTCTTGCTCTGATGGGGGGACGGGGGGGTCATGCTCAGTAAATCTTTAATCCAATTTTCTATTGATGGGAGGGGCTGTGTCCCTCCCTACTGTCTGACCTGAGGCCATGATATGGCGGAGTTAATGAAGATAATGGTTCTTCAAAAGGTCCCATGCATGCATTCCTGCACTGAGTGCCCCCAATCCTGCAGCAGGCCACCACCAACCCATGCCTCTGCCGAAAACTCCTGGACACTCACAGGAAAGTCTATGTCAGTCACTTTTGTGGTCACTGCTCCTTTCTCCTGGGAACTGGTGCACACAAGGTTTTGTTTGTGCCCTCCAAGAATCTATTTCCCAGTCCTGGGTAAGTTCTGGGGGCTCTATGGTGAGGTTAATGGCTACCTCCTCCAAGAGGGCTTATGCCATATGCAGTTTATATCATAATCATGTCTCAATGCTACATTATAGCCAGACCAAAACCAGCCTTTTAAAACTTATCTTGTTGTTTCTTTTGATGTATATAATGCATATCAAGAACCTACAGTGGAGAAATGAACTTGGTAAATAATCTCCTGACCATCTTTCCATGCCTGGTATTCTGGTCCTTATTAATCATCTCCCATAAATCTGGTCTTTGACACCACAGACAAATACAACTTTATTAGCTGCAAATCCATTTGGCGGCCTTTGAATGGCTTTCTCAGATTGCACAGCTCTCACAGTGCGACAAGTCCTTTCATGTTGATTAAAATACTTGAGGGATACAAACAACAACAGGATAACAAGAAATCCAGTCATTCCTTTCATCTGCCCAGCAGGGGCCAGCCAGCACAACTTGACTTTCTTCAAACAAAACTCCCCTTTTTGTGGCTGAAGAAAGGCTTTGGCAAACACTTATCCTTTGATATGATATGCACTTGACAAAAATCACAGAGCAAATCAAGCCACTGCTTTGAAGAAAATACTTATTAGAAACCTGAAGCTCTTAAGTGCACTAGGACTTAATGCCACTGCCAGCAACTTGAGGCCAAATGTGTCTGTGGCATTGATTTAAAGTCAAGTCCAAGCGTATTGACTTCAGGGCCGCGGCTGCCACCACAATTCTTAGTTTCATTGAAGAATACCTTGAAGAACTGTTTAGTTTTCAAGTGCATTCTGGAATTTCAGTTCTGTATTTCATTCTGGTAAAGCATGCATTTTATTATTTAGACAGAAAGGAATGTGAGGAAATCCTTGTTCTATAGCCTGTGCTCAAAGTACCAGAACCTCCAGTAACACATTAATTTCTTTTCAAAGTAGAAACTCAGCTTCTGAGGTGAGAATGCTGAGCATCCTGGGTCAAACCAGAATTCCAACATGAAGGGCCAGGGCTAGAAATCCTCATACACTTTGAATCCCATGGAAGACAAATGACACATTCAAATTAGGATAGTTTAAGGGACTTTTAATAAAAGGATTTATAAATGTATGTGCAAGGGTGGAAAGCCTAAAAGGGATAAACAGTACCTCTGGTCTTTTAATGGGTTTCCCTGGTGGCTCAGATGGTAAAGAATCCACCAGAGAGTGGATTCTAAAGTCCACGGGGCTGCAAAGAGTCAGACACAACTCAGCAACTAACACTTTCACTTTCACTGGCCTTTTACCAGGTAGGCATTAGCAACCCTAAGTCTGCAGAGGACTGAGTGCTGCTAAGTCACTTCAGTCATGTCCGACTCTGGGCGAACCCATAGACGGCAGCCTACCAGCCTCCTCCATCCCTGAGATTCTCCAGGCAAGAACACTGGAGTGGGTTGCTATTTCCTTCTCCAATGCATGAATGTGAAAAGTGAAAGTGAAGTCACTCAGTCGTGTCTGACTTTCTGCGACCCCATGAACTGCAGCCTACCAGGCTCCTCTGTCCATGAGATTTTCCAGGCAAGAGTACTAGAGTGGGGTGCCAGTGCCTTCTCTGAGAACTAAGTGGTGATGACCAAGGACAGAGTGGTGATGACCAAAACCCAGAGACAGAGGGGCTAGGTGGAGAGCAGCCACCTTCAGCAACCCCACAGGAACAGAACAAGGGGAAGAGGTCCCCAGACTCACTTCCCTACTTTCTATTTCCTACTGGTTTTCCCCAATGTCCTCACATAACCAGGGGACAGAGGGCCAGGGAGTCAGGTGACATGGTCCTTCCAGGTCATTTTTCCAGGGGGATGTGGCTCTGTGGAGCCTGCAGAAGACAGCCTACCAACTGACATCACCACTGCCACCTAAATCACCCTGAAGGTAAACAGCAGACACCTGCTTTAAGTGCTGATGTCAAGTAAAAGGAAAAATTCAAAACTCTCAGATTTTACTTAATAAAGCCCATTCAATTTTCCAAGGTGGAAATGTGGAAGTCAGGTTTGTAATTAAGCATAAAAACATAATATTACATAGATTCCATTAATGATTTACATGCACCCAAACAACACAAATATGTTTTTTAAAATACAGAAAGTATACTTCGCTGAAATAACTATAACAAGGATAAAGACATATGAAGAAACTAAATTATAAATATTCCCTGAAAGAGCATATTTCTGTAATAGTTTTATCCAAATGTTTTTTCCTCTTTGATTCAGAAAGTCATCACTAAAGAGAACGTCTACATATAAAACCTCTTCCCAGTAGTTCAGCTCTTACTCATCTCGAGACATTTCTGCTTTGATCTTTTCCTGACACTTCAGGTCCAGCATCCTCAAAGACACGTTCATGTTTCCTTCTCTTTCTTTCCACCCATGACTACTCTCTGAGTGACGGATCATAGGGGACAGGGTGGTACATACACACACTCTGAGCTTTTTTACATGGTAAACATTCAATGGGTATATTTACTGATTATTGAACAATTATGATTTTTAACATCTACTTTCAGTGAATAATGAAACTTTGCATGAAAAATATAAATGAGAAGCATAGTGGAGAAAGCACTAACTCTACTGCTATCCTTACATGACCTGGATTTGGAAGAATAAGCAATGATTTATGAAAAAGCCCACCCAACTTAGTAAATAGGAAATTTGATCTAAGAATATATCAATTAAATTAAAATAATCGTCTGTAAAGGAAATGAATGAATGCATTATTAACCTGTCAAAATCAGTAAATCTCAGAAATGTAATCTTAATTAGGAGATAGTGAAACTAGCACACACACAAAAGACTTCAATTGAAAAGTGTAGAGGAGGAACGGGCACTAGGCAACAAGCAGGTATCCCATGCCAGAGCTGGGACTGGTTACCAGTTTGACCATATGTAGTTCCATGGGGTATAAATGAAACAAGATGTGTCATGAGTTGACGACCATTGAAGTAGGTATAAGTAAATGAGGACTCTATGCCAGCACTGTCCAATAAAAATATAATGTAAGCCATTTATGTAGTTTCAAATTTTCTAGAAGCCATGCTTGGAAAAGTAAAAAGAAACAGATGAAATTCATTTTAAATCACATTTTAACTCAATATATCCAAAACATTATCATTTCAATGTGTGTCACTAGCCACGTTTGAAGTGCTGTACTGCCACCTTGACAGAAATTATTAGAAAAAAAAGCCGAGTTCTTTGCTATTCACTTTACTTTTATGCATGTGAAAAAAGTTTTCATAATAAAAAGTTTTTTAAAAAGTCAACAACCTTGCCCCTGTCTCTCACCATAGCTCAGTTTTCCCATTTACACGTTGAGGGAACTGTACTAGTCATTCAGATCAGATCAGTCGCTCAGTCGTGTCCGACTCTTTGCGACCCCATGAATCGCAGCACGCCAGGCCTCCCTGTCCATCACCAACTCCCAGAGTTCACTCAGACTCACGTCCATCAAGTCAGTAATGCCATCCAGCCATCTCATCCTCTGTCGTCCCCTTCTCCTCTTGCCTCCAATCCCTCCCAGCATTAGAGTCTTTTCTGATGAGTCAACTCTTCACATGAGGTGGCCAAAGTACTGGAGTTTCAGCTTTAGCATCATTCCCTCCAAAGAAATCCCAGGGTTGATCTCCTTCAGAATGGACTGGTTGGATCTCCTTGCAGTCCAAGGGACTCTCAAGAGTCTTCTCCAACACCACAGTTCAAAAGCATCAATTCTTCTGCGCTCAGCCTTCTTCACAGTCCAACTCTCACATCCATATATGACCACAGGAAAGACCATAGCCTTGACTAAATGGACCTTTGTTCACTAAGTAATGTCTCCGCTTTTGAATATGCTATCTAGGTTGGTCATAACTTTCCTTCCATGGAACGAGAGTCTTTTAATTTCATGGCTGCAGTCACCATCTGCAGTGATTTTGAAGCCCAGAAAAAGAAAGTCTCACACTGTTTCCACTGTTTCCTCATCTATTTCCCATGAAGTGATGGGACCGGATGCCATGATCTTCATTTTCTGAATGTTGAGCTTTACGCCAACTTTTTCACTCTCCACTTTCACTTTCATCAAGAGGCTTTTTTAGTTCCTCTTCACTTTCTGCCATAAGGCTGGTGTTATCTGCATATCTAAGGTTATTGATACTTCTCCCAGCAATCTTGATTCCAACTTGTGTTTCTTCCAGTGCAGCGTTTCTCATGATGTACTCTGCATATAAGTTAAATAAACAGGGTGACAGTATACAGCCTTGACGAACTCCTTTTCCTACTTGGAACCGGTCTGTTGTTCCATGTCCAGTTCTAACTGTTGCTTCCTGATCTAGTCATTAGATCATTTCTAAAGTGTCTTCTAATTCTGGTTCCAACATTTTCTTCCTAAAGTATTCTTTGTAATTTTTCACTACTTTATAGGAACATGGACATTTAAAAAAAAAAAAAAAAAAGGAATTCCTTTATGCTGTCAAAAAATTATGACCTGAGAATTACCATTCTTAATTTATCTAAGAAATATTTTCAGACAAATAACCATTTATATATAAAATAATTTTTCTACTGCTTCAAAACCAAATGGTCATATATAAACTCAGTTTACATTTACCACTATTTTGTTCACTTTTTCCTTTCACACAATAGTAACCATTTGGCCCTGGTGAGAAATGGAAAAGGCAGATTAAAAACACAAATATAAATCACAATTCATGTTCAAAAAGTGATTTTAAAGGAAAAGGAATTAAAATATCTTGTGAATTTTTCCCCTTATTTTTTAAAATTTGGTCTAGTAACTTCACGGATTTATCAAATGTGTTCATTTGATATTTTTTGTATTACATTTAATAGTTGTATTTATAGAGCCTCAACCTCACACTGTTCAAATTTTTTAAAGTAAAAATTTCTGTAAATAATTCAATGTGTTTAGTATAAAATACCTGTCTTTATAGCTGACAAAACTGTTTACTTTTAATTCGATTGCTTCGATGGCCTGCCAACCCATTCTGTCCTCTTAGCTTAGTATTTAGGTCAACCTGAATGGTGATTATGCTCCTAGTGTCATTTAGAAGAAACACTTCTAATTAATTCCAAATAGAAGGAAGTTTCATACTTGACCAATTTTAAAAGATCTCAGTATATATGAAAAATTCTATCTTACTAAATATAATTTACATTTTATATATGTAAAGGTTATGTGCAATATTTAAAAGGTTAATTACCAAGAAATCTCTGCAATTTTATTAATAGGAAACTATTTTTTGTACACATATGATAATTACATTTTTAAATCACTTTGAACACAATTATTTATGGACACTTTTATTACAATAAAATGGAGAAGGAAATGGCAACCCATTCCAGTATTCTTGCCTGGAAAATCCCATGGATGGAGGAACCTGGCAGGCTACAGTAAATGGGGTCGCAAAGACTCGGACATGACTGAGTGACTTCAGTTATTACAATAATTAGTTAATTATTAATCTATTTTTTAAAACAGCTAAAATCTATAGAACCACCTACTGAGTTAAATGGTAAATACCTGTTGAGATTCTCTCCCCCCAGTCATACTGCAAGTCTTGGATAGAGATACGATTAAACAGTCCTTAGAATGAGAAGTACGATGCTTTTATACCAGGTACACCATCTCTTTCAGTTGTTGATTTAAAATTGTAGTTTACTTCCTCTTGTAGCTTGAATAACATGCCCTACAGGTGAGTGAGAGCTCAGGGTACATGAGCTAATTACATAAAATAATAAAATTCATATCCTGAAATCAGACATACACACAAATAATTTCCAGAGGTTCCTTCACTATTACTCCCACAAAAGAAAATTTAATTAGAGACTTTTTTGGACAAACAAAAAATCACTACCATAAATCAATTCTTTTCTTTATGGTTTTCTTCGTTTAATCAGTTTATCTGGTCTTCATTACCTGTGAGGTTCCAGCCACCTCATTCTACAACTTTCACAAAAACAAAGATCCAATTTCCTTAATGGGACTAGACAATCTATTGGCACTGACAGGAACAGAAGTCTCTATGCAATTATGGGAATAAAGGTTGGTTCTCAATTATGGGGGAAAAAAAGGGTTGTTCCCCTGACTGGCAATCCTTAAATATAACATTAAGGAGAGACGTTAAGAAAAGAATACAAACAGGATTATACTACTAATTTTTCCCTAAGCACACATTTCTACTAACCTAATAACCAAAAAATTTAAAGATGCAAATTTAATTATTTCACTAGCAACATTTCCAGGCACCAATATGTCCTCAAGGGCTTCAATGTTTTATCACACAAGCTCAGCATCTGTGGCTCCTAGCCTGGCAGAAAAGTTTTCCAGGAGAATACTTTTTAATAATGGTAGCCAAAGGAAAAACAAAAACTTAGTGATATGACTTGGAGCTCTATACTGTCTAACAAATCAGGTGCCCAAACACTGGATAACTTTCAGGCCACATATGTTCGAGTAGTTGTCATCTGCAAAGGCAAAGCTTTCTTGGATGAAATGCCAACTTTCCTGCAAGAAACATAAGCCCCTCTGGCAATATTTAGACTTGCACTGTTAGTAATAGCCAGTGTCAGAAAAAATTATTGGATATGGTAATTCTTGATGTAGTACCTACAGAGACACCCAGTTGTTCTATCAAGAAGAGTAGGGTACAAAATGAGAAATGACCTTCAAGACCCAATTTTAAGCATGATCTACTGTGGCCCCAAAACTCATGATTACAAATATATCCTAGGTACTTCACAAGATGGACTCACTACCTCCATGATAAGTTTTCCCCTACACATGTTCTCATCTTCAGACATAATTTTTTCTCTTTATGCCCGGACATACCTGAACATCTCTCCCCAAAACATTCTCTGCTCTCCATTTCAGGGAATGGAATGTTTCAATACTTTAAAGCCACAAGAAAAATTCAACTTTCTGGAGCCAGTCATGACAGATCTAAACTAAATGAAATCACTCACACTTCTAAATTCCTATGGTCTCTTCTCCTTATTTGGCAGTTAAATTCCACATTTACAGTCTAATTGTTTTTTATATTATTTTTAGCTTTCACCCACAACTGTACAGTGAGCTGTTTAACATGTTAGACTCTGCTCAATTCCTATCACTGTACTCTCCTCAATATGATGTCATTCATTTCTGATGTGGTATAAACAAGACTTCTAAACTGTTATAGCAGAATGAGGAAGAATAACTGATATGAAAGGAAAATGTTCAATTATCACAGTAGCATTAAAGGACAGTGAGCAGGCAGTGATGCATGTGAGTGGCAATAACTAGGTAATAACATGTAGTACAGTCAAGAAGAAATATTAATCACATCAAAATCTAAAGAACAAGAGGAAATGACTGGCATAGCATCCAGCCACTCAACAAACATGTAATAAGTATCTATTACACATCAGCCAATGGGATTAACAATTACAAAATAAGAATGTAGACCTCTCTCTCAAAGATCTCTAGTAAGAAACATATAATCTAATAAATGTATAAATAATAATAAATAAATGAAACATAAATTATAAGGGAGATTTAAAGAGCTTTGCTGAGGATGGGGGTGGGGGCAGGGAAACATGGCTAGCCACACAGGCAGCTTATTCTCACTGTGTTGCCTAATATAACACAGCACCCAACTTTCTGTGGACACTTAATAACTACCGGTTGGCAAATCGATAAATGCCAGTGGTTGAGGAAAAAGAGATGAGTACCTTATCTTCCCAGCAGCCCAACAAGCTGGTGTGGATGGCATGGGAGCCTCCGTAGGTCTGACAGCTACACAGTGACTCCCAGTGGCCACAAGTTGAACCTCATCTGTAATCATAGCAAAGTAAATATATTAATATAATTATATATATATATATATATATATATAACACACACACATATGTATTATATCATTTAGTGTAACTACTAAAGTCATCACCCTTTTAACAAACTTTGGTGCTCATTCTGCTTAAAACTGAGTAATACTTCTGCCAAGCACAATACAGTGAGCTAAACAAACAAAAAGCTCCTTTCCAATCTCGAAAGCTGGATTCTATGATTTCAAACAAAATTTCTGGGATTTCCTTGGCGGTTCAGTGGTGAAGACTCTGTACTTCCAATTCGGGGGTGGAGCGGGGGGCATGAGTTCCATCCATGGTCAAGAACAAAGATCACACATACCGCACGGTATGGCCAAAAAAACACCTAATTTTCTAACATGCCCAGTGTGATGTTAGACCGCACATGAAGCTTATTCTGAGAAATAAGCCTTGTCTCCCAACTAACAAGTGGAAAAAGCTTTTGGAGAAAGATATGGGACTATTTCTGGCTCTGACTCTTGAGAGTCCCTTGGACTGCAAGGAGATCCAACCAGTACATCCTAAAGGAGATCAGTCCTGGGTGTTCATTGGAAGGACTGATGTTGAAGCTGAAACTCCAATACTTTGGCCACCTGATGCAAAGAGCTGATTCATTTGAAAAGACCCTGATGCTGGGAAAGATTGAGGGCAGGAGGAGAAGGGGACAACAGAGGATAAGATGGTCGGATGGCATCACCAACTCAATAGACATGGGTTTGGGTAGACTCCGGGAGTTGGTGATGGACAGGGAAGCCTGGTGTGCTGCAGTTCATGGGGTCACAAAGAGTCGGACACGACTGAGCGACTGAACTGAACCTAGAAATTAGAGGCATTTTTCTTTCCTCAGAACAATCATTAGCTTTATAAGAGTTCCAAATTGTCCCAATTACTGTAAATTATGTACCTTCTTCTCCTTCTTTAGAAAAAAGAATGGGTCTTTATATTTTTGGCCATTTTTATATTTTTGGCCATCATGCCATGGGTATTTCCACTGATGCTTAACACTTCTCTACCAATAAAAATGACTATGTATTAAAAGTAGGTCATTCTGGCATATCGGTATTTATGGAGTTCACTTTAGTTCAAACAACATAATACATACCAAATATGTGTCAAACATTATGGTACAGGAAGAACAAGGATGGGTAAGATACAGCCTGGGAAGGACTTACAATGGAGTAACGACGAGAGACCTCACTGTCCTCCAGATACCAGAGAATAGGAATAAATAACAGAAGCCAGCAATTAGAGCATCACAGTTACAAAGTCACCCTCATACATAACTCCCGCATGTTAGTCACTCTCCAAATTCAATCATTTTGTGAGCAACTGTCATCTTCAGTTCCATTCATAATGCTCAGGGAAGACCCTGACCTAGGATTCCAATGTTGTCAGCCATTCTCTTGTTCCTGTATATTAAATTAGACAAAGGCTCTGAACTGACATCAGAGAGAAGTGAAAGGAGACAGCTGAGGGAAAAGAACGGTAAGCTACGTATTGAAATCCTTTGAGAAATGCCCTGTCAGGAGTATAGCTAGAAAATGTAGGATTCGAGAAGCTGTATATTACCGTGTATGTGTCCAGGGAGATTCTTCTATCCCCAAATGAAAGACACTACATGAAATCAAAGGATAACACTGTCCTAAAACTGGACACCTAAGTAACATACATGCACATCTGTTCATGTAGACTGACCCCTAGTGATATGAACTGACTGCTGCAGGAACAAGTCTCAGAAAACTGCCTTTAAAAAAGAGACCAGGTTTACTCTCTTCAAAATATAGCACTATATAGCTTCATAAACATATAAATTCTAAGTGACATATGTAGCCATATTGCCCTCTCTAAAAACTGAATAAACAATCTACAAAATTTATAATAAAGGAGCAAGCAATTTAACACATAACAGACCTATTAGATGGGACTATCTCCCTTAAACAACCAAGTCACAGGTTAATCTATGTGGCCTCTGCTACTGTCACCACATCTGTGTCTCTATGAGACCACATTTTGAAGGTCTTCATAATAGGTTGCAAATGACTTATAACAAAGATTATTTTCAATTTTCTGATTTTATTTCAGGGAATTCTGACATACCACAAGATAACCTAGCCTAGTAATTATGAAATACAATCTTAAAAAATCAACTTAGAAATGTACATTTCTAAGTAATAAAAAACTAAAACACATGTCATTAATATGTTAACTACATAATAATTACAAATAAAACTGACAAAATAAGTAAAAATGAAGAGCAACTTATTTCATATATTATGTGCTCCTTTTTATAATCAAACAAAAATTACATATCAAAGTCAAATAACAGTTAGGTCTAAGGAAAGTGAGAAATGAGTAAGTGAATGGTTTTATACATATAAAACTAGAAATTAACAGCCTTTTCTTCCCCCTTCAACCTTGACCACAGAGTCACTAAGACAATTCTTGTTATAATTAAAGAGTTTAGAAACAAAAGTTACCCACAGGGGTCAAGTAAGAGGTCTCTTGATCATGTTCTCTTTCTTTGAGATATTTTCTACTGACCTCTCAAAGGCAAACTGCAAGATGCTCTAAAAGTGAGGCATTCTTTTTCTTTTTGCTTCTCAGAGAGAAATATTTGTATTTTTTGCTTTTTCCCCATCCCTACTAGATAAGTCCATGAGTCACTGGTGAGTGGGCAAGATAGGATAGTCACTCAAATCACGATTGCCTGAAGATAAACTTGTATATCCCCATCATCTTTTAAAAAATGGTTACTGTTTGCCTCATCTTAGAAAAAATATATACACATATATACACAATACACATACCATCTAGAAATTGTTCCACCATAAGTAACATATTCTATAATGCACTACAGCTCAAAGAAAGAAAGAAACCATAACTTGTTAACTACATAAAATGCATACCACTGAAAATGAAAATCAAAAGAAATGAGATAAATACATATGCAACCCATTTCTCGAATAGTGGAGTTAACCTGAAATGACTCTGCAAATTCAAGAATTCTTGAGGTCAACTTAAGAAGCTCCTAAATTATATGGCTTCTTCTAAGCTATTGGTGTCCTAGCAGAGTACATATCTTTGAATTTTTCCTCCTCCTTCACAACCAAAATCACAATAACTTAAAGAAAACTAACAAACAAGGAGGAGACAAAGTTCTGCTGAAAAAAACAAGAATGTGGTCAACAGTAGAAAGACCAATGCCCATCTCATGGCACTATATATCCTGGCATTCCACTAAAACAACTCAGAATATTTTAAAACTCAAGCTCTAAGGTTTAGCGGTTCTAATAAAACTTTCATTTCATTTTATTTTTTGCATGTAATAGAGAACCAATAGGCTTCCCTAGTATTTCAGCTGGTAAAGAATCTGCCTGCAGTGCAGGAGACCCTGGTTCAATTCCTGAGTCAGGAAGGTCCCTGGAGAAGGGATAAGCTACCCACTCCCGTATTCTTGGGCTTCCCTGGTGGCTCAGACAGTAAAGAAATCGCCTGTAATGCAGGAGACCAGGTTCAATCCCTGAGTGGAGACGATCCCCTGGAGAAGGAAATGGCAACCCATTCCAGTATTCTCACCTGGAAAATCCCATGGACAGAGGAGCCTGGTGTGCTACAGTCCATGGGATCACAAAGAGTCAGACACAACTTAGCAACTAAATCACAACCACCAAAGTTCACCTTAGATATGTTTTATGCAGCATGTGTTCTTCTTAAATAACTCTTAACTTCAAAGTACTTCAAAATCTATGTTGCTAAAACTCCATTCATACAATTTCTAAGTTTTCCCAAAGTATTGTCAGCAACTCCTCCCATGAATAATAGGAGCCAACATACAAGGTGTAAAACTCAACAACTAAAGCCTCTTCCTTATTTGAAATTACTACTGACAGACATGCCCGTTTATCAAAGAAATTTTTCTCACACTTTCTGCCCTTTATCTCTCACACCAGTGTTTTGAGAATCTCTGGAATAGTCCAATAGCTCTCAGCACACACATGTCCACAAATAAAGCTGTAATTCAGATGCAAAAACTCTGAAGCTTAAGACCATCAATCAAAGAAGACACACAAAAGCATGCACAAAATTCAAAATCAACACAAAGGTAAAATCTTCAGTTGTGACAAAAGTTCAGTTCAAGAGTGAAGAGCTAAAAAGAAGAACCATTACTCTACATATCCTAATCACAGGTCCTGCTTCAATCTTTGTTTTTTTTTCTTTTTCTGCTGTTGTATTTTTAACATATTTTTCCCTTGTATTAAAATCATGTCAGTGATCTATCACAGAAAACAGATCCAGATGGAAAAACAGAAAAATGCTCCAATTCACGCTACAGAATGGACAAAAGGGCTTAGGTTTAATATCCACTACTATATAAATAAGTCTCTCAGGTATCCTTGCATTTTCCAGTTTGAAAACCTTTAATTTCAACATGTGGAAGATTTAGCCGCATTGGCCTGTTACTTGTAATAGGTCTTGCCCTCCCTCTCTGCTACAATACTCCACAGAGCGATGAGAAAACATATTCCCTTCATAGTTACAGAGTTTGGAAATTAAAGTTATCTACCCAGAGGTAGATAAGTAAAATCTCACTTCATGAAAGCTTTCCAGATGTCTTTACATCCGTTTCTTTCCCGTAATGCAAAGAAGAACCAGTGCGGAAAACCCTGATATTTAAAATAATTCAATCTGGCAGTCTTTCCTGCACAAGTCAGAGCCTGTGTATAATGCTACTTATAACCTTCTTTTGGCAGCCTGATGTTCACAGCCACACGCACAGTGTAAGAACTGAACCATTTTGTTTCTTCTAAGCTCAACAACTACCACTGAGAGTAAACTTAGTTGCTTTGACATGGAAAATCCTAACAAATTTTAATTAAACAAACTATATTTTTTTCCAAACAGTCCCTAAGGCCAGATTCTCAGTTAAACGTGTCACTGCAATCATTCCAAACAGGTTGCTAAGATATGCAAAAATCTGGAACAATCAACTTTTTTAAGCTTAATGACCTAGCAATAATAATACCTCAGTTATTGAAAATCTGTCTCCAAGGTTTTCAATGTTTTATTCACCCTCTACCACTCACGTCACAGGTAAGATGTGGACAAAGTTAATAGTCTATAAATTTAGGCAAGTGAAAGTGAAGTCACTCAGTCGTGTCCGACTCTTTGCGACCCAGTGGACTGTAGCCTACCAGGCTCCTCCATCCATGGGATTTTCCAGGCAAGAGTACTGGAGTGGGGTGCCATTGCCTTCTCCCAGAGGATATTCCCGACCCAGGGATCGAACCCGGTTCTTCCGCATTGCAGGCAGACTCTTTACCCTCTCAGCTATCAGGGAAGCCCAAAAATTTAAGCAAAAGCACTCTGAAATCAAGTAGCAACAAAGACGACAGGGTGAGGCAGGAGTGCATTCAGTACCACCTAACATGCTGAGGTGAACACAATACACCAATATAATATACTAAGTAGACAGGAAAAGAGAACAGATGGGCCAGCACGCTTGACAAGTGAAGTGGGCTGACTATTATGCATCTCCTTTTCCACTGCAAAATGTGGAAACTGTGTTCTCAGGGTGCGGGTGTGTTGCTCAGATGACCTCTAAGGTATCTGAAGCTCTGGGTCATGAAGGCAGACATTAAATATAATTTCATCCTTTATTTCCTCTTCACTCATACTCAAAATGATGTGTTTTTTTTTTAATAGACATTTAATTTAACATAGAATGTAAATGTAAAACATTTACATTTTAATTTCATGGGACATTCATTGATAACTCTTTGGCACAAAAATAATAGCGACGAACACAACATATCCGATTTTAAAGCTAGAAAGGATACACTAGAGCCCACTTTGCCCAATCATTCCCATTGTAAAAAAGAAACGGAAACCTTGTTGGTGATACAAACTGTTCCAGATCACACAAGGAAAACGGAACAGAAGTGGAACTAGAACTCAGTTCCACTTACTCCTGGTATCAAGTTCCTTTCTTCCTTCCTTCATCTCTGCAATCTCCGTCTCTAACCCCGGAACACAGTCCATCTCACTGGTCTCCCTTGTTCAGGGCACCCTGGTGGCAGCACCCTCCACTCCTCTCCCTGCACGTGAGGGCTGGAGCACCGTGACGCCCACGGCACGTCCGCACGCAGGTGGGCCGCGGCAGGGCCTGCGCGGTACAGCCTGGCCTTGGGGACCATCTTCCATCCTTCATTTTTACCCCACTCTCTCCATTCTGGCCATTCTGGTCCAAGCGCCACATCACCTGCGTCATGGAAATATCTAGAACGATTCCTGCCCCGCAAGCCGACTGCATCTACAACCCTTTCTCCATCAAACACTGCAGTCTCTCCATCCCCTACACCACACTGGGAGCTTCGTCACAGCAGTGGGCAGTACAAATAAGTTTTCCTTGGAGCCACTCCGGTGGAGGAATGCATTTCTCTTTCTTACAGTGAATGTTTGTTCTCCAAACCTTCATGGCGTCGCTCTTCCTGTTCCAGCCGGCGGCGTGCGGAAGTGGGTGGTGCCGGGCTTGGCGTCCTGGCGCCGAGGCGGGGCGCGGAAGTCGGCACGCGGCTCTCGCCCTGGGCGTTCGCGGGGTCGCGTTATGGCAGCTGGGCGCCTCCGGGCCTGATGGTGACTCGGCCCGCGGAGGGGCTGCCCGGTGGTCTGGGATTCGCTCTCCACTCCCACTGCCAAGTGTTTTAAATGGCAATTACATTGGGATCTGGACTTCCCTGGTAGCTCCGTCGGTTAAGAATCTGCCTGCAGTGCAGGAGACCCTGGTCGGATCCGTGGCGGGGAAGATCGCCTGGAGAAGGAAATATCAGCCCACTCCGGCATTCTTGACTGGAAAATTCCATGGACAGAGGAACGTGGTGGGCGACAGTCCACGGGGTAGCAAGAGTCGGACACGATTTAGCGACTAAACCACCACATTATGCTGGGATAATGTCCTAAAAGTAACACGTCATTTCATTCTTCAGTTTTTAATTGGAAATTAACTATGACTTATAAAAGGACTATAAAGTAAAAGAAAGTGAAGTCGCTCAGTCGTGTCCGGACTCTTTGCAACCCCATGGACTGTAGCCTACCAGGCTCTTCTATCCATGGGATTTTCCAGGCAAGAATACTGGAGTGGGTTGCCACTTTCTTCTCCAGATCTCCCCGACCCAGGGATTGAACCCGGGTCATCCGCATTGTAGGCAGACGCTTTACCATCTGAGCCACCCAGGAAGTCCCTATAAAAGGACTATGGATGGGTTTTAACTAGTAAGTGCAGTTAGCCTTGGAAAACTATGTTGGGTTTTAAGCAAAGCCTCTCTTTTACAGTCATTTCTTTATTGGATTGTCGGAAGAATTTAGCACAATAATTTTTTGTGACATTATGACTGAACCTAATTTTGATAAGACTTATACCGTAATTTCAGAGAAGGCAATGGCACCCCACTCCAGTACTCTTGCCTGGAAAATCCCATGGATGGAGGAGCCTGGTAGGCTGCAGTCCATGGGGTCGCGCAGAGTCGGACACGACTGAGCGACTTCACTTTTCACTTCCATGCATAGGAGAAGGAAATGGCAACCCACTCCAGTGTTCTTGCCTGGAGAATCCCAGGGATGGCGGAGCCTGGTGGGCTGCCGTCTATGGGGTTGCACAGAGTCGGACACGACTGAAGCAACTTAGCAGCAACAGCAGCAGCAGTATACCATAATTTATGTCTTCAGTTCAACTTGTATTACAAACTTAAGTAAAATAGAGTTTCTAATTCCAGCTGTGAGTGTTTCCGTTTGCGGTTTGTTATTGAACTTAAAATTACATTCAGTAATTGAGCCTTCTAGGTACATGTAAAGTTTATTTTGCAAGAAAATTTGGACGATTGTTCCAAAACAATGAAGCAAAAGCAAATTTTTCTGGTGAGAGTACATATGTGAATTTTTAGAGATAACTATGGTTTCCCTGGAGCACACTTATTATGGTTTTTGACGCCTAGAAATTTTCAGTATCTCACATTATAGCGGAAGAAGAGACATGACTGGTTTATTTTTTACTGCTGTGTAAAATAGTGTACTGAGCTCTGTGTAAACACAGGGCTTTTCTAGTGGCATATTTTCCTTTTCCTGATAATGTATTTTGCAAACAAAGCCTTTAAGCATAATAAATTCTCCAGACTGAGAATGGAAAGCAGGCTTGAATGGAAAGCAGGCTTGATGTCTGACTTGAAAGTGACTTATTCATAAAAGGTCGGCAGACAGCATCAATATCTGATGATTTCTCACCAGTGCCTCACAAAACAATTTCAACTCCACATATATTTATTGATAACTTACTTCATGATAAGCCAAACTCTATTCTGAGTTATTATTAATTCTTGTTCTTATGTCTGATAGGCTCTTAAATAGCCTAGATGTGAAGATGTTTGGTCTTCCTAGGCAGAAGAGGAAACCATCATGGTAACTAAACATGAGTTTTCACCCCAAAATAAGAAAAAACAATGTCGGTTCTTCTGTCTTTCAAGGGTCCTACAGAACAAATTTGGATGACTGTCTAAATGTAGGATTTGTTACACTAATTGGCAAAAATAAAAGATTTTTATTTCCAATTTGCAGTTTTATGTGTTCTTTAGACATTTGGCCTGATATGTGAAATATGAAATCACCCATGGTGACAGTGCCTGTGTAAAAACTGAAGGTTCTCCTTTTTTCTTAAATTCTGTCATAATCTATATTTTTAAGACAAGCTCCATTGAAACTAGTGCTGCCAGCGAAAATCTTGCCATTTCCATTGAAAAGGCATGCAGATTTACTGAGCAGCTTCTCTTGTGTACTCAAGGAGTTTTAAATAATCAGTTTCACAAATGCAGAGATGAATAAGAGAGGAATAAAAGTGAAACCTAAGAAAACCTATTCATTCGGATCATCTCTCATGTTCAGAGAACAGTTCATGGCAGCAGTGGTGGCCAAATTTTCAGTTATATCTAGTTTTTAAATGGATAGACTATTGGATTAATAAAGAGCTTACTTCAGTGGTAATTTGGACATGAGAAATTTTTTACGTAGAAATGCATTGAATTACCAAATATTAACTAAAACTCTCTCTGTGCAAGCAGCTCAGATAGATACTGTTATTGCATATCTATTTATTCAGGAGAATGGCTTAAATAAAGGAGTTAGAACAGTTGAACACTGAGCTCAAATTATAAATTTACCTCTATGGTTCTTACTAGGTTGTCAGAAAAAGCCCACAAGAAACAAAATAGAACATCGTTTGACCTATAGATTCCAGAGATAAAGTACATAGAACAGTATTTTAGTTTTATATTTATTTGAAATATTTATTTATTGTCCAGTACGGTAAGGTTGCAAAGAGTCAGACACGACTGAGTGACTGAACTGACTGAACTAAAGGTAGTTTAACACGTGGCAATTTTTTAAATAATTGGCATTTGACATATTATACTTTAAAGTGTTTACAGTGAGAATGAAAGTCTCTGAACTATGAATTTATCCTCTGAATAACAAGCCAGAGCCTGGAAAATGTGTGAATGGCCAATAAAATTCAGTATATGATGTTCTTATTTTTCAAATGGATGAAAAACTCTGGAATTATGGAAACTGAGAATCCTGAAAAGAATCAATAATTTCTTTCCTTATAGTTTTATCTAGAAAATTACTTTAACATTGATCCAAGGCTTTTGGAAGTTCCAAATAAACAGCAAATATATGCATTGAATGTAACAAAAATACATCATTTTTAATTGTTTTGAAGAAATTTTCTTGAATTGCACTGTCTCAGACTACAGTACACCTGATCAGGTTAGAGTGGGATGGGTTATAACATTGGAAATAATCATTAAATCAAATCCTAGTCACAGATTAATAAACTAGACATGGAGTTGTCTTAGTGTAAGATGTCAGAGAAAAGTACTTTATCGCATACTCAAATTTACGAAATATCTTTTGAGTCCCTTTCACTTGCAAGTCTTTGGTTTAAATTCTATACAGTACATAAAAGTCAAAGAAAAATTTATGACCTGAGGAACTCATAGTTTAATATGACAGATGCAAACAACTATTAGGAGAAACATACACTCTGTGACAGAGGCACGAAACAGCAATATCCAAAGAGGATGACCCTTTATAAGGTTTGGAGATCTTGACATGAATAGTTACGGAAATCAGGAGTATATTAGTCCAAATGTGGGGCAAACGGGCAAAACCTGCATCTCCAGAACAGGGCCAGCTTTAAGAGACTAGACATAAACACACAGAGAACACACTAGACGCAAGTGAGGGCAATATTAAAATGGAAGGGCAGAGACAGTGTCATGTTTGTTGCAAGCCAGGTCATCAACAATACCTGGTCAGAGATTACATGGAGGAAAGAAAAAGAACTCATTCAATTCCCATTGTTTCTCATCTTGCCAGAACCAAGTAGACAAGACATATCCAGTCAACCAATGGTGTGCAAGTCTCCCAAAGATCTAATGCTCTGAGGACAGAGGTGAGAATGGGAAAGATTAAAAAGTAGAAAGGAGTTCTTCCCATTTGGAGGATCTGAGAGGGCTTCAAGAAAAGGTATTGTCTTAACTGCAACTTAATTTAAAGTTTCAGATAAGTAATAATCTTGAAAAGAACATGTAAGTGCCCATAAAAATCAAGTGTGTAAGAAATACATTTTGGACACAAGGGTCAACTGCTACAGGCCAGCAAAGAGGTGAGGCTACACCACAGATTCATCGGTAAGGTAGCTTGAAGTCAAGGAAGCTGTGTGAGTTGTGGGATACACAGAGCTGGCAGGTGCAGAGGTAGCCCATGTGGTTGGGAGATTGAGCAAATTTGTGTGTGTGTGGTGTCTCACTGCCAAATAAAAGATTTGCAGACACGGACAGAGAGAAGGATAGAAAAAATCTTTGGGAGAGTTCAAGTAAGACATATCATTATGAATTATTTTTTTACTGAAGTATAATTGCTTTACAATGTTATGTTAGTTTCTGCTGTACAAAAATGTGAGTCAGCTATATGTACACATATATTCCCTCCCTCTTGGGCCTCTCTCCAATCCTAAAATACATATAGCAACATACAGAGATGTATGAATATTTGTACATGTATTTCCTAGTTCTATTTTCTGAGAGGTCCTTGAAATAGTGCCATCCCACTAGCAATTAACATGTCTAATACCCAGATCTTGGTTTCAGCATACCATCCACCATCAGAAGAAACTAGAGCCTCTTAGGGAAATGGTTGATTCCACGGCTGGAGTGACGCAAACACAGAATGAACCAGGAACATCTACTTATGCCAAGTAGCAGAAAAATGTAAAGAACATAGAAGTCAGCTTAGGAATCCAAATCTAAAATGGTTTGTATCAAAGTAAGTAAGAGAGATTGATTACTAACTCACTGAACAAAATATGACTTTGTAAGTTCATATGGTGGTGCTAGTGGTAAAGAACCTGCCTGCCAAAGCAGGAAATGTAAGAGATATGGGTTCAGTCCCTGGATTGGAAGATCTCTAGAGTAGGAAATGGCAACCCACCCCAGTATTCTTGCCTGGGAAATCTCATGGACAGAGAAGGCTGGTGTGCTACAGTCCATGGGATTGCAAAGAGTTAGACATGGCTGAACATCTGAGTGTAAAGTAAACTAAAAAAGAATAAAATGAAGTTCATATAATATGGGCTTCTCTAGTGGCTTAGATGGTAAAGAATCAACTTGCAATGCAGGAGACCCTGATTTGATCCCTGGGTTGGGAAGATCCCTTAGAAAAGGAAATGACAACCCACTCCAGTATTCTTGCCTGGAGAGTTCCATAGACAGAGGAGCTTGATGGCCTACAATTCATGGGGTCACAAATAAATAAATGAACAAATAAAAAGAAAAAACTCTTCCTTACAGTAAAATGACAACAAATAAAAGAAAACAGAATGATGAAAATGGAAAATGGATTCTAACTCTACGTGTTAAGTTTTTCTCAGAAGTAGCTGCAGTAAACTCTAGTCAGGTCAAATTTTTGAAGAGACATTTTCTCTTCTGTTTTCAACCCTGAGTTATTTTTCATCCATAATAAAAACACAAAGTCAAGTATTTATATCTGCCTGCATGAAGCAGGAGAGTGCAGGAGGTAAATGGAGAATGTTAGGTTAGTTAATATGTTGGAATGGAGTATAACAGGTGATGTTCATTCTGGAAACTCACTTTGAGAACCACTGGCCTAACCTAACATTTTCCCCAGAAATCAGTTTCCTGGCTTTATTGGTAACTTGCAGAAAGTTCATGAGTTTTGGAATCTGACCAGATCCAGGCTCAAATCCTAACATTGTTCTAACTATGTAAACCTAGCAATTTGATTTTCAATAATCTAATACTTTTACAAGACTTTTTGTTGTTGTTTAGTCACCAAGTCATGTCCAACTCCATTGAGCCCTATGGACTGTAGCCCACCAGGTTCCTCTGTCCATGGGATTTTCCAGGCAAGAATACTGGAGTGGATTGCCATTTTATTCTCCAGGGGATCTTCCTGATCCAGGGATCAAGCGTGCATCTCATGCATTGGCAGGTGGGTTCATTACCATTGAGTCACCAGAATTAGTTATGTATCATTTATATGACTGTTTCCTTGAAGATTTGAATATAATATTATTATGGAATGGATGCTTGTGTCTCCTTAAATTTATCTGTTGAAATTCTAGCCCTCAGTGTGATGATGTTAGGAGGTGAGGCCTTTGAGAGGCAATAAGGATGGGGCCCTCATAAGCAGGATCAGTGCCCTTGTTTTAAAAAAATACATGTACCAGAGAACATGTATCCTCTATCTCTGCTTCTTCCCTGTGAGGATACAGTAAGTCTCAGTCTTCCCCCCAGAAGAGGGTTCTCACCAGAACTTGACATGGCGGCACCCTGATCTCATTCTTCAAGCCTCCAGAACTGTGAGGAATAAATGTCTGATATTTACAAGCCATTCAGTCTACGGTACTTTATTATAGCAACCAAAACAAAGATAAGTGTCATGCTGAATAAATGAAATGCTTTATTTGTCATAATTTTATCAAAACAGTATATTTTCTTATTTCAAGATTTTTCAAGATTAGAAAAATAATAAACCTCTGACTCATTCATTATACAAATCAAAGCCACAAGTGAAATGTTTATTGAAGAGAAAGTCAATAATTTAAGTACAATGAACTGTGTGGAGCCTGTAAGGAGCAGGAGTCTGGTGTATTTGGGTACCTTGGTAAAGCATCTAGAATAGCATCCTTCTCACTTTTAAAAGCAGATGCACTGAAATCCAGTTTCAAAATATTGGCCCAGAGCTGAGCTGTGGGTGCTAAACATGCATCACAGCAGTGAACCAGGTTTCCTGACAGCTCCCTGGGAAGCAATATTTCATTTCAAAACAGGTTTTTTGTGAATCAAAAGACAGCCTTCAGAATGGGAGAAAATAATAGCAAATGAAGCAACAGACAAACAACTAATCTCAAAAATATACAAGCAACTCCTACAGCTCAATTCCAGAAAAATAAATGACCCAATCAAAAATGGGCCAAAGAACTAAATAGACATTTCTCCAAAGAAGACATACAGATGGCTAACAAACACATGAAAAGATGCTCAACATCACTCATTATCAGAGAAATGCAAATCAAAACCACTATGAGGTACCATTACACACCAGTCAGAATGGCTGTGATCCAAAAGTCCACAAGCAATAAATGCTGGAGAGGGTGTGGAGAAAAGGGAACCCTCTTACACTGTTGGTGGGAATGCAAACTAGTACAGCCACTATGGAGAACAATATGGAGATTCCTCAAAAAGCTGGAAATAGAACTGCCTTATGATCCAGCAATCCCACAGCTGGGCATACACACTGAGAAAACCAGAACTGAAAGAGACACGTGTATCCCAATGTTCATAGCAGCACTGTTTACAATAGCCAGGACTTGGAAACAACCTAGATGTCCATCCGTAGATGAATGGATAAGAAAGCTGTGATACATATACACGATGGAGTATTACTCAGCCATTAAAAAGAATACATTTGAATCAGTTCTAATGAGGTGGATGGAACTAGAGCCTATTATACAGAGTGAAGTAAACCAGAAAGAAAAACACCAATACAGTATACTAACGCATATATATGGAATTTAGAAAGATAGTAACAAAAACCCTGTTTACGAGACAGCAAAAGAGACACTGATGTATAAAACAGTCTTTTGGACTCTGGGAGAGGGAGAGGGTGGGATGGTTTGCAAGAATAGCATTGAAATATGTATAATATCATATCTGAAATGAGTCGCCAGTCCAGGTACGATCCCTGATAACAGATGCCTGGGGCTGATGCACTGGGACGACCCAGAGGGATAGTATGGGGAGGGAGGAGGGAGGAGGGTTCAGGATGGGGAACACATGTATACTTGTGGCAGATTCATTTTGATGAATGGCAAAGCAATACAATATTGTAAAGTTAAGCAAAATAAAAAAAAAAAGTCCAGCTAGAGCTTCCTGCCTGAAAAGGCAAGAGAACCTGGAAATAATCAATTCAATCAAATAGCCAATCCTAATAAAAGTTGTAGAATATTATGATGCATGCCTCAGTGCATCAGTTAGTCAGGGTCCTCCAGAAATACAACCTTTTTTATATTCAGATATAGAAATAAATAAATATGTATATATACAGATAATATACATATATCACATATACATGTTACATATATGTAGAGAGAGGGAGACGGATGGAGAAGCAAAGAGAGACAGAGATATAGAGAAAGACAGACTGATTTTAAGAAATTTACTCTCATAATTGTGGGGACTGTTAATGCGAAAAGTCATAAGGAGACAAGTATCCTGGAAACTCAGGTAAGAGTTAAGAACTGACATGGTAGTTTTTAGTATGAAATCTGTTAAGTAAGCTGGCAGGCTGGAAAATCAAGCAAGAGTTCTATGTCACAATCTTGAGGCAGAATTTATTCTGTTCTAGAAAACCTACTTTTCTGCTCTGAAGACCTGATTGGATGAGACCCAGTCACACTGGGCTTCCCAGGTGGCGCTAGTGGTAAAGAACCTGCCTGCCAGTGCAGGACCCCAGAGATAATGGTTTGATCCTTAGGTTAGGAAGATTCCCTGCAGAAGGAAATGGCAACCCACTGCAGTATTCTTGCCTGGAGAATGCCATGGACAGAGGAGCCTGGAGGCTGCAGTCCATGGGGTCACAAAAGAGTCTAACACAACTGGGCACTTTACACTTTACTCCATTCATATTACTGATGACAATCTCTTTTCTTAAAATCAGCTGATTATAAATGTTAATCGTATCTGCAAAATACCTTCACAGTAACATATAGACCAGTGTTTGACCAAACAGTTGGCCACTATAGTCTAGTCATCATACAAAATTAACTGTCACACTCAGTATTTTGTAAAAAAAAAAAAAAAAACTTTTAAATTCTCAACAAATTATTTTCAAGAAGAGTGTATAAAAATTTGAAGATGGCCATTTAGAAAGTTATTCTTCAATGATTTTACTTCAAAACCATAGAAATATGCATTTATACAGGACTGTAAAATACATCCAAAATTATTCCAGAAGTTTATTCATTGTTGATAGGATCTATTCAAATACATATATAATGACTTGGGGTTTAACTACCCTAACCCCTAACCATAGAAGACCAAAAAGGAGGAAGGAGTTTTAAGAAAGAAGGAAAGAAAGCCTAGAAGAAGGTGAGGATTACTAAAAAGATGGCAAGAGAGGTGACAGAAAGAAAAGATAAAACAGACATAAAGAAATGAGAAGATTTTAATTAAAATCTATACGAACAATGACTCCAGTTTTATTTGAGAATATGGGCCAGGACAGCATTACTAAGGAGAGTTAATATGACATACAATATCATGGACAGTTCGGTTGTATCCAGACTCACACTGTTTAAAAAGAAATACTAACCTCATAGGCTTCCCTGGTGGCTCAGATGGTGAAGAGTCTGCCTGCAACATGGTAAGATCTGGGTTCGATCCCTGGGTTGGGAAGATCCCCTGGAGAAGGCAATGGCAAACCACTCCAGTATTCTTGACTGAAAATCCTATGGACAGAGGAGCATGGCAGCTTACAGTCCATGTGGTCGCAAAGAGTCGGACACGACTGAGTGACTAACTCTTCACTTCACTTCAACCTCATAGGTAATAATAGAAATAGGCTTCTTTTTTTTTTTAATTGCAGGGCATGGAACAATTTTAAAAATCTTACATGTAGAAAAATAAGGAATTTAAACATAGCATGTAAATTCAGAGAACTTCCCAAAATGGACACAAACCCTTTGTATGGAAGACAGCAACACAAGTCTTTTTACCTTGCAAGTCTCTTCCCCCTAGTCATTGTTCTTCCTCTAATCCTGTTTATCTCCTTTATTCATGACATTCACTTTCAAGTTAGTAAGGCTGCAAAGAAATCATGCAATGAGCATTGGAAGGTGAAAAGGTGGGAAGGTTCAGATTAATTCATCACAGATCAGCCACATTCTGTCCACAGCTTTATCATCTTTTATTCTTACATATAGAAAAACATCTTTAGTATATTTTTCACAAATTAATTGGGTTGGCTTAATCCCAGCAAGCACTTTTTCTTTTAAGTGAGAGAAAGTACTTGAAATTTTAAGCTTTTCTGGAATAATTTAAATATTTTTCTTGTGGAAGTGGCTTTTCTACTGGGTTCATATAATTAAAGTTAAAAAATTATTAAAAATTATTATTATTAAAAAAATAATAATAATAATGTGCCTTAAGCTTACCCTTCAAATTTAAAAGCCAGAATATAAAGTTTACAAAAAAAAAAAAAGTTCCTTATAAACTAGTAATTATCCAAAGAAAAATTGCAGCCAGAAGAGAAAAATAAGGTATCAGGCCTAAGTTGAAACATTGCTGAAGACCTCTGTAGTTTGTCTTCCTGATCTGGTAGTTACAGTATTGAGCACACACTTAATTCAGCCCTGCAGAGGTGAAAATAATGCATTTATAACTGTTTAATAAATGGTTTTCTTGTAATATTGGTAGAGTGTAAATAATCAAGATAATACTGTCCTAGATAACAACATTGCTCAAAATACGTTCATCATCTGATGTACATCATCTCATTTAATTTGTCCCTATAAAATAAGCTTGACAGGTACATAATATTAGTCTAATTTTATAAACAGGGAACCTTGATAAGAATTCTAGCAGGTATAAAGGTGAGACTAAGACTCCAACTTCTGACTCAAGAGTATTTTTCCTTGCAGTACTTTACATGCCTTTGGTTTGGTTTATATCAAGCTAATATTATTGAACACATTATGCTCAATATGATACCTCGTATATGTGGAATCTAAAAAATGCAAATCATAAAAGCAGAGGATTACCAGAAATTAGAAAGTGGAGAAATGAGAGAGATGTGTAAAGGTACATATTTGTAACTAATAGACAAATATGCCCTGAAGATCTGATACACAGTACAAGGATTATAGACAACAAAAGTGAAAATTGCTCAGCTGGGTTCAACTCTTTGTGACCCTCAGTCCGTGGAGTTCTCCAGGCCAGAATACTGGAGTGGGTAGCCTTTCCCATCTCCAGGGGCTCTTCCCAACCCAGGGATCAAACCTAGGATTCCTGCATTGCAGGTGGATTCTTTACCAGCTGAGCCACAAAGGAAGCCCAAGAATACTAGAGTGGGTAGCCTATCCTTTCTCCAGGGGATCTTCCCAACCCAGGTATCGGACAAGGGTTTCCTGTATTATAGGCAGATTCTTTACCAACTGAGCAATCAGGGAAACCCTATAGACAACAAAATTGGATCATAAACTTTAACCTTGCTAAGAGACCAGATCTTAACTGTTCCTATTACCAGAAGAAATGGTAATAATGTGACATGATAGAGATGTTGGCTATTACACAATGACCATCATATTGCAAAATAAATCTATCAGATCATTAAGTTGCACACTTTCAGTTCAGTTCAGTTCAATTCAGTTGCTCAGTCATGTCTGACTCTTTGCAACCCCATGAATCGCATCACGCCAGGCCTCCCTGTCCATCACCAACTCGCAGAGTTCACTCAAACTCACGTCCATGAAGTCAGTGATGCCATCCAGCCATCTCATCCTCTGTCGTCCCTTTCTCCTCCTGCCCCCAATCCCTCCCAGCATCAGAGTCTTCTCCAATGAGTCAACTCTTTGCATGAGGTGGCCAAAGTACTGGAGTTTCAGCTTTAGCATCATTCCTTCCAACGAACACCTAGGGCTGATCTCCTTTAGAATGGACTGGTTGGATCTCCGTGCAGCCCAAGGGACTCTCAAGTTCAAAAGGATCAATTCTTCGACACTCAGCTTTCTTCACAGTCCAACTCTTGCATCCATACATGACTACTAGAAAAACCATAGCCTTGACTAGATGGACCTTTGTTGGCAGAGTAATGTCTCTGCTTTTCAATATGCTATCTAGGTTGGTCATAACTCTTCTTCCAAGGAGTAAGCATCTTCTAATTTCATGGCTGCTGTCACCATCTGCAGTGATTTTGGAGCCCCCAAAATAAAGTCTGACACTGTTTCCAATGTTTCCCCATCCATTTCCCATGAAGTGATGGGACCAGATGCCATGATCTTCGTTTTCTGAATGTTGAGCTTTAAGCCAACTTTTTCACTCTCATCTTTCACTTTCATCAAGAGGCTTTTTAGTTCCTCTTCATTTTCTGCTATAAGGGTGGTGTCATCTGCATATCTGAGGTTATTAATATTTCTCCCAGCAATCTTGATTCCAGCATGTGCTTCTTCCAGCCCAGCATTTCTCATGATGTACTAGGCATATAAGTTAAATAAGCAGGGTGACAATATATAGCCTTGACATACTCCTTTTCCTATTTGGAACCAGTCTATTGTTCCATGTCCAGTTATAACTGTTGCTTCCTGACCTACATATAGGTTTCTCAAGAGGCGAGTCAGGTGGTCTGGTATTCCCATCTGTTTCAGAATTTTCCACAGTTTCTTGTGATCCACACAGTCAAAGGCTTTGGCATAGTCAATAAAGCAGAAATAAATGTTTTTCTGGAACTCTCTTGCTTTTTCCATGATGCAGCTGATGTTGGCAATTTTATCTCTGGTTCCTCTGTCTTTTCTAAAACCAACTTGAACATCTGGAAGTTCACAGTTCACATATTGCTGAAGTGAGGCTTGCAGAATTTTGAGCATTACTTTACTAGCATGTGAGATGAGTGCAATTTTGTGGTAGTTTGAGCATTCTTGCCTTCCCTGGTGGCTCAGATGGTAAAGTGTCTGCCTGCAATACTGGAGACCCAGGGTCAATCCCTGGGTTGGGAAAATCTCCTGGAGAAGGAAATGGCAACCCACTCCAGTATTCCTGCCTGGAGAATCCCAGGGATGGAGGAGCCTGGTAGGCTACAGTCCATGGGGTCACAAAGAGTTGGACACGACTGAGCGACTTCACTTCACTTTGAGCATTCATTGGCATTGCCTTTCTTTGGGATTGGAAGGAAAATGGACCTTTTCCAGTCCTGTGACCACTGCTGAGTTTTCCAAATTTGCTGGCATATTGAGTGCAGCACTTTCACAGCATCATCTTTCAGGATTTGAAAGAGCTCAACTGGAATTCCATCACCTCCACTAGCTTTGTTCGTAGTGATGCTTTCTAAGGCCCACTTGACTTCACATTCCAGGATGTCTGGCTCTAGGTCAGTGATCACACCATCGTGATTATCTTGGTTGTGAAGCTCTTTTTTGTACAGTTCTTCTGTGTATTCTTGCCACTTCTTCTTAATATCTTCTGTTTCTGTTAGGTCTATACCATTTCTGTCCTTTATCGAGCCCATCTTTGCATGAGATGTTCCCTTGTCTCTGATTTTCTTGAAGAGATCTCTAGGCTTTCCCATTCTGTTGTTTTCCTCTATTTCTTTGCATTGATCGCTAAGGAAGGCTTTCTTATCTTTTTTTGCTATTCTTTGGAACTCTGCATTCAGATGCTTATATCTTTCCTTTTCTCCTTTGCTTTTCACTTCTCTTCTTTTCACAGCTATTTATACAATGTTGTATGTCAAATATATCTCAATAAAAAGTTTTTAATTAAAATTTAAAGATTAAAAAGGGCTTACTGTGTGGCATGTGCTCTAAATATATTAATTTACATAATTCTTGTATCCATTCTATGAAGAAGATTGTATTTTACAGACTGAGGCCCCACAACCACTCCACTTGCTAACATCAGGCCTCAGCTTTTGCCCTCAGCAAAGTTTCAGAGTCTGTGATTTTAACCACTACTCCCTATTGTACCAAAAACTTTCATCTGAGATCATGGTTACCTGATTAGGAGTAGAGACTCGTTCTTAGAAAATCATTTCCTGAAAAAGCTTGGAATCAGTAGAAATTGTAGCACAAGTAGGAACATGTAATCGGGGAAGGCAATGGCACCCCACCCCAGTACTCTTGCCTGGAAAATCCCATGGACAGAGGACCCTGGTGGGCCGCTGTCCATGGGGTCGCTAAGAGTCGGACACGACTGAGTGACTTCACTTTCACTTTTCACTGTTATGCATTGGAGAAGGAAATGGCAACCCACTCCAGTGTTCTTGCCTGGAGAATCCCAGGGACGGGGGAGCCTGGTGGGCTGCCATCTCTGGGGTCGCACAGAGTTGGACACGACTGAAGTGACTTGGCAGCAGCAGCAGCAGGAAGATGTAAAGGAGAAGAAAACACATTTACAGACCACGTACTTGGGCTAGACCTGGAATTTTATTCGTTTGACTCATTCAGTCTGTAGCCACTAAAAGTATTGTATGCTATATAATTATCACAACTACTCCTTTGAATAGGTACAATCCCACTTGAAAAACAGAAAACTGAGACCCAGAGTCCTTAAATAATTTGCCTGTTATCAGAGCCAGAATTGAAAACTAGTTAAATTCAACCCCAAAGTCATTGTATTCTTACTTTGGTGCTTCTGCCGAGCAATTCATTTAATTCAGTTGAGTAAATGTAGATCTGATAGCAACTCTCAATTCCTGAGCCACAAATAAATCACAGACAGCTCTGATCATTGTCGCCAAGTAGGAGATAAGCCTCGAAGCACTTTGTAGCACTTTTGTGAATAGTTTCTTTTTTTAATATAAATTTACTTATTTTAATTGGAGGTTAATTACTTTACAATATTGTATTGGTTTTGCCATACATCAACATAACCCTGTATGCGAGACAGCAAAAGAGACACAGATGTATAGGACAGTCTTTTGGACTCTGTGGGAGAGGGAGAGGATGGGATGATTTGGGAGAATGGCATTGAAACATGTATAATATCTTATATGAAACAAATCACCAGTCCAAATTCGATGAATAGTTAGTTTCTATTGAGAAACTTTTTCCTTGGGCCTGGTCTACAGCATTAATGCAGTCCCCCAACCCAGTGCTTCTTAGTTCTTTCTCATTCAAAAGTTTATTTCCTTCACGGTGTTACGATAGATGCTTTCACATGTCTTACACAGATCAAGTTGCATTTTCTGTTTTTGCCTGTAACCTCTTTGAGGGCCTGAAACTCCAGCTCTGGCAGTAAGTAAAAGCTCTTTAACAAAGAACAATGTCAGCAAGAAGCTGGAATAAAGAGGCCTTCCCTAAGTTCTCCCCACAGCTACTGGACATAGCCTATCTACAAAGTCTGAGGTCACTTGGTAGGAGAGAATTCTAATAAAATAGCTGCTCATTTCTCACTTAGTGTCTCTCCCTGTACATGATGAGATGCACTCAAAATAGCAATACAATTATGCAGCATTCATATTTGTTGCTAGTACCTATCACTGAATAGATAATCAATAAACATATTTTGAATGAATGTAAAGTAATCCTGAAGTTTCAAATTACTATTACAGTGACTTACACCAGACTATTGATTTATCTTGTTAAATTAATATTGATTCTTCTTGTAAAACTTATATTTATCATCAAGGAATCAAGGTGCATGTGAAAAGTAGGTTTTCAATTATTACACAAAGCAATTAAATACCCAAACCTGTGATAAATCAGACCAACATATGATTTTAATATGGAAATAAAAGTTTTTCCTGATTGCTAAAAGCATAGCATCTCTATGGGGGGTTCTCTATCTCATTTATAACATGCAAAATAAAATCTCTTATATTGCTTCCATGTATCAACATAGTTATTTTAGACACAGGAGTCATTCAATTTCCAATTCCTGTGCCATAGTCAGTTGTTTATGCAAAGCTCTCAATAGAGAATTATCCAAGCTTCTCACTCATTCAACTTCTTATTAGATCACCAAATGACTAAGTAAGATATTATATTGACAGGAAGAAAGAAAAAGTAAAACCAACTATAAGAAACAAGTAGGTCTGCAAAACTATTTCTTCAATAATACCCTCATGTTTGCTTTTTTACACCTCAACCCTGTATTTCCCTCCATCACTACCAATGATAGAGTAGACGACTACAAGAAAACAAAAGCCTCTAAACATATTAATGTTAAATCATAGCATACCTAACAACAAAAATATTTTTCTAACTCTAATGAGTAAGTGACAAGTTAAGGAAAATTCCTGATCTTCTGACGATTAGGTGACTGAAGTGAAGTGAAAGTCGCTCAGTCCTGTCCGACTCTTTGTGACCCCATGGACTATACAGTCCATGGAATTCTCCAGGCCAGAATACTGGAGTGGGTACCCTTTCCCTTCTCCAGGGGATTTTCCAAACCCAGGGATCAAACCCAGGTCTCCCGCATTGCAGGCGGATTCTTTACCAACTGAGCCACAGGGGAAGATTAGGTGATTAGACCAACATAAACCAATGAATATGCCAATTCTATGTGCAGTACAATAACAAGCATGGTTTGCCAAGTTTAGTCTCAGACTTTTCACTGAAGCAATTACTATTAGATGATGTCATTTTTTTTTCATTTTTTAACTTTAAATTTTCAGAAAATTAATTTATAGGGCAGAAAGCTGCTAAAAAAGATAAATAAAAGTATTACATAAAAACAAAGGGTAGCTATTTTTAAGTTTTGAAGTTATAATAATTGTTTAAAAAATCTAAGTTGTTCTGAGACTAACAATTTTGTAGCAGTCAAAAACTATGAATATACTTAAAATAACAACAATTCTTAGGATCAAATTCCCTTCCAACTACTTTGCTCATGGAGAAATATTTATTTGGGTAGACTGGGACTTGGCTCAGACAATAAAGAATCTGCCTGCAATGCAGGAGACCTGGGTTCATGCCCTGGGTCAGGAAGATCCCCTGGAGAAGGGCATGGCAACCCACCCCAGTTTTCTTGCCTGGGGAATCCTATGGACAGAGGAGCCTGGTGGGTTCAACCCACAGGGTCACAAAGAGTCCAACACGACTGAAATAACTTGGCACACAGCACATACACTGAGTATGACGTCAAGTTCCTAGTGTAAGAAACTGAGTGGCTGGTGATGACTTTAAACCGAAATTTAAAACACAAGGAAAGAAGCAGGTTTAGCCATGTTGGGGCGGTGGTTCTTGATGGAAGCCACATGCATTCTCCCGGGAGAGCTGAAGGTTAGCTTTAGCGTGTTGAAGGCTATGATAGGCAGACTCCTAAGGTGGCCCCCAGTGATTGCTATGTGGTAGAATTCTCATCCTTATATAATTCCTTCCCCTAAAGAGTGAGTTGGAGCTAGTTATTTCTGTCTATCCAATATGACAAAAGTGATAGGATGTTATTTCCATTGTTAGGTTAGAAAAGTATGACTTCCTCTTGGCTAGCAGATTCCCTCTCTCGCTGGCTTTGACATGTTGGAAAATCCACACAGAGCAAATTGAGGGCAGCCTCCAGCCAACAGCCAGTGAGGTACTGAGGCCTTCATTCAATATCCCTGAATCCTGCCAGCAACCATCTATATGAGCTTCAAAAGAGATCCTTACCCATTCAAGCCTTCAGGTGAGACCCCCCCAGCCCTAGATAATACCTTAATTATAGTCTTAAAAGAGACAGCGAAGCAGAGGACCTAGTTAAACTACACCCAGATTTCTGACCTACAAAAATTATGAAATAATACATGTGCTATTTTAAGCCACTGAGGTTTGGGATAACTTGTTTCACAGTAATACATGACTAATACAATGGTAGTTAAAATTATAGAAGCAAATGAGATTTAAATTAAATGAAGCTATCCCCAGGTCAATCTTTCAAGGAAATAAGGAACATAGTTGGGTTCCTATCTTCTCTTTAATAACCATTTCTGAGTTCGCAGATTTTTAGTTCTTTAGATCTCCTTGTCAAAAAAGGAAACAAATTTGGTAAATTTATTCCTAATAAGGTGTTATTTTTCTATAATATGGTAATTTAAGCAGAGGAAATATTTGTATTTGAGGAGAGAAGACAAGGAGAAATTCTCTAATGCTGCTATATGACACTGATATTTATGGGTAAGAATTTTACCCCATCTACAACAGCCCCTATATCACTCTACAGGGACTGACTTTAAACATGCACTTTTATATTCCCATAGAAATATTTAAATATACTTTTGTTTGATTCCAGGTTTAAGATTATGGTTTAAGATTCTCAAGGGTAAGCAAAGTTTAAGTTCATATCAAATTGAAACCATAAGTAAAACTTTTGTGTAAAGTATCTCTCACTTTCCAGAATGACTTGGTTGCTCAATGTTGACATTACACAAATCTTTATAGTAATATCAACTGGCTTCTGCATGTTATTCCAAGACACAATAGCATAAATGATCAGCAAATCCTTTTCTTTCTGATAAATTTTATTTGACTGCCTGAGGTGTTTAATTATAATTCTTAGTTAAAATGTAAGTATATATTTTTATATTATGCATTTGGAGGGCAGACGTTCCTGGATTTTTTTCTCTTTGGAAGTAAATCAAAACATATTGCAAGACTTTTACTCTATTTGAGAGAATATAAGTCCCAGAAAGGGGCCTGAATTGAAAACGTGAGTGAAACTGCCTTTTCCACTGATGCTAAACTCTTTAGAAACAGCACACACAAGAACTTATGGATGCATATAATACATATTTATCTACTAAATGACTCTGTTGTGTAAGGAAACTAAAAGAAAAACCCACATTTCTAAAAGTGTAAAACTTCATGGATTAATAATTTCTATACCAAGACACTCAAGAATTTGTCATATATAAGAAATAAGAAAACAATTTTATTTATCTATAAATAAGGAAGCAATTTTAGGTTGCAAATTGTTTAGAATAGTTAATAAAAGCATCATTCACAGTATCCATGATTTTTCCACCAAAAGAGATTCAGACACTCATAAGTTTATATTACATCATTTATGCCTCTTTAAATGTACCTGTCAATGAGGCAAACATATAACAGCTTTAGAAAACAACAACAACTAGATTCCTAGTCGCTGGACCACAGAGGCTGTGATTCATAATCTAGAGAGGGATCTAGGCATGTGTTCTAAAATACTTTTTATATGATTTATATGACTGTCAAGGTTGAAAGACCACACTTTATTAGGATTTTTTAATGCAATTCTACTTCGGTAACTGAGGAGTCAGTACTAGAGAGAGCAAACACCACAGAAAGTATGAGAGAAATACACATATGCAGATATTCAAGCAGCTTCCCTATGGACCAATTCCATGGCTTTTGAATCTTCTCAACAAATCATGGACCAATTAAAGGGGTCAGAGTGTGGAGAAAGAGTAAAGATGTCATGAGGAAAATATCGCTCGGGAAAATCCCACTCACCCTAATGAAAGAATATCTTTCCCCTTACCTCAAACATTTCAAGGGGTGACATGTTTCAAGGGGACCACTCTGAGAGCTTTGAAATGTGTTCTCTGAGTTGAGCAACAAATCATACCTGAATCAGTTAAACAGATAGTGGCCTAGGCATAACTCCTACTACTTATAGAGAATGTAGTGATAGAAAGTAGGTCTGATAACTACCCTCAGTTAGAATCAGGGGACTTCTGCTATGACTACTGAGATGCTCTCTCAGAGGTAGTCAAGACAACAGATTCAGCCTAGGAGTTATCTGGGGGTGCTATCCCAAGGTTTTCTGGGACAAACAGAACCCAGCCAAAAAAGGCTGGATGCCCGGATCTGAAGAAGGAATCCAAGTCTTCATGATATCCCAGAAAAGAGATTAGTGGCTCATCTGCTGGTATGAAGGGCGCACAGGGACCCCTCAAAGCTCATGAAAGAAAATACTGGACCCAAAGGGCACACAGTCAGCTAATAATGGTACAACTTCAAGTCAGATCTCTCCAAATCCCTCACTTTACTTTATTTCTCCTACTCCCTCAGAACCTGCTCAGAACCTGCAGGATAAGAAACAGTAGGTAACAATGGAGGGAGCTAACAAGTGGTGAGAGCAGTTGATGTGGTGGTTCAGGTGGAAGAAAAGAGGAGAAACCGAGCATGTCTCCTTCCCTGATACAGACTTCCATACTGAGGCTGCAATCTGCAGACGGAGAAAAGACTTTGACAGTAAATCAAGCTTGCAGTCTTCACTAATGTCAGCCCAGATATTCTGTTTACTAATTGGAGAGTATGTTCTAAACATAAAGTTAATGAAAGACCTGTTATAAAATGATAGAAAAATCATAGTGCCTGCATCTAACACCTGCCAACACAGGTAGATGTAAGAGACATGGGTTTGATCCCTGGGTCGAAAAGATCTTCTGGAGGACGGCATGGCAATCACTCCAGTATTCTCGCCTGGAGAATTCCATGGACAAAGGAGCCTGCAGACTGCAGTTCATAGGGTTGCACAGAGTCAGATGCAACTGAAACAACTTAGCATGCACACACGAACGAATAGCCTCACTGAAAACATTTTGAATGGGCAGTAGGAGACAAAAATAAAGTTGCTTCTTAACTATATCATATGATATACTATTAAGTTATATATATTAACTTGACAGTGAGTTGATTACAGGGGAATAGAGTACCATGAAATTCTTGGGATGTAGATGGCAAAGTACTCTGGACGACTTTATTTAAAAGATTGATGTCTGGACTTAAGGCCAGTTATGTAGCATTTTTATTTTCTATTCATTAAGACAAAATATTTGTTTTCGTATTCAGCTTCCTAGAAATCAAAAAAGGAAAACCTCAAATGTATAATCTTCATTATCAAAACTAAGTGTCACACCATACCTCATCACAAAGTTTTTCTAAAACTGGTATGGAAAAATAAATTATCATTAAATGTGGGTATACTGTAACAAATGCCAAACAGAAACAAAATAGAAACAAACATGTCTAAAGCCCAGCTGCTTACCAAATCTCTGGCATCCAAACTTACGTTGTACACAGTCTTTGGTCAATCAGTCAGTTCAGTCGCTCAGTCATGTCCAACTCTTTGTGACCCCATGGATTGTTCTTAAAGAAGAGAAAAGGACAAACATTTTTTTTGTCCCCTCTACTTTCCTTAGTCTTAGTCACTTAAAACTCTTTTTTTTTCTCTTTAAGCCCAGAACTGATGATTACACAACAAACAACTCAGCTTAAACTCTGTACTAGGGATTATATAACAACAATGTACCCTGCTTGAGGACAGTTTCTCCTTCCTGAGAAACTTCTAATTAATCCTGATATCTTAAAATCTGAATTATGGGAGTGGGTCTAGTAGGATTTTTCAATTGTTATATTCTAATCCTGTTATCCTAAAATGTAAATTGTGGGAGTGGGTCTGGTAAAATTTTCACAAACTTGAGACATTCTTTTGATTTATTGTAATAACCAATTTAAAAGTATATAATTCCCTTGCTAAAGACTAGCAGGTGGGGCACTCTCCACCCCCTTCTGATGTCTATGTCAGAAGCTTTCTCTGTCGCTTTTCACTGCAATAAAACTTGTGCCACACAGGAGCCCTGAGTGGTCAAGCCTGGTCTCTGGTCCTGAAGCTAAATCATCTTCTTTGGAGATCACAAATCCGACACCACTCACCCTAAGCTATCACAACCCCATGGACTGCAGCACGCCAGGCCTCCCTGTCCATCACCAATTCCCAGAGCTTACTCAAACTCATGTCCATTGAGTCAGAGATGCCATCCAAACCTCTCATCCTCTGTCATCGCCTTCTCCTCCCACCTTCAATCTTTCCTAGCATCGGGGTCTATTCTAATGAGTCCACTCTTCACATCGGGTGACCGAAGTATTGGAGTTTCAGCTTTAGCATCAGTCCTTCCAATGAATATTCAGAACCCATTTCCTAAAGGGTGGACTGGTTGGATCTCCTTGCAGTCCCAGGGACTCTCATGAGTCTTCTCCAACACCACAGTTCAAAAGCATCAATTCTTTGGCGCTCTGCTTTCTTTATAGTCCAACTCTCACATCCATACATGACCACTGGAAAAACCATAGCTCTGACTAGACATACCTTTGTTGGCAAAATAATGTCTCTGCTTTTTAATATGCTGTCTAGGTTGTTTATAACTTTTCTTCCAAAGAGCAAGTGTCTTTTCATTTCATGGCTGCAGTCACCATCTGCAGTGATTTGGGAGCCCAAAAATAAAGTCTCTCACTGTTCCCATCGTTTCCCCATCTATTGGCCATGAAGTGATGGAAGCAGATGCCATCATCTTAGTTTTTTGAATGTTGAGTTTTAAGTCAACTTTTTCACTTCTCTTTCACTTTCATCAAGAGGCTCTTTAGCTCCTCTTCGTTTTCTGCCATAAGGATGGTGTCATTTGCGTACCTAAGGCTATTGATAGTTCTGGCAATCTTGATTCCAGCTTGTGCTTCATCCAGCCCGACATTACATATTATGTACTCTGCATATAAGTTAAATAAGTACGGTGACAATATACAGCCTTAACGTACTCCTTTTCCTATTTGGAACCAGTCTGTTGTTCCATGTCCATTTCTAACTGTTGCTTCTTGACCTGCAAACAGATTTCTCAGAAGGCAAGTCAGGTGGTCTGATATTCCCATCTCTTCAAGAATTTTCCAGTTTGTTGTGATCCATACAGTCAAAGGCTTTGGAATAGTCACTGAAGCAGAAGTAGATGTTTTTCTGGAACTCTTGTTTTTTCTATGATCCAACAGATGTTGGCAATTTGATCTCCAGCTCCTCTGCCTTTTCTAAAACCATCTTAAACATCTGGAAATTCTCGCTTCACGGACTGTTGAAGCCTGGCTTGGAGAATTTTGAGCATTACTTTGCTAGCGTTTTCATCAACTTCTTACCCATGATGAAAAGAATGTTACCTTTCTTCAGCTACAGGGAGGAACATTTTTCACATGGGAATTTCATCTCCTGCTTTTAAGAAAAAGAAGGAAGAGTTCTCCCTGCCCCAACAACACACTAGCCACTGCTTGCAGCCAATAAGAAGCCACAATCTTGAACTTTTGTTCTTCTCCATTGAACTTTTGTTCAAAATAACCCTCCCTAATTTCCTCCCTCCTAAAATCTAATAATAGTAAGCCTCTCTCCTTTGTTTCCTGGACGTGCCTATGATTCACCACCGCTGGCCTGAACCAAATTACAGTTCTCTGCTATTTCTAAGTAGAACTATTTTGCTTGTAAAATCAATGGCTGTTTTATTTTTGAGATTAACACCAACATAGCATAACATTCACAGGTTTCAGTGGCTATCTTTTGGGGGATCATTTTTCAGCCTACCACAACACATGAACAGCAAGAGATACATTATGTAACATGCAGAATAAGACTTTTAATCCACCTGTATTCCTTTAGGTAATAAACTAGCACTCGAAATCCAGAAATTTGCTGGATTTCAGTAACATCTTCTTTAATGTAATGTATTCTTACATTGTAACTACAGATACAATTTTTAATTCTCAGTAGTCAGAATGAAATAGATTTCTGGAAGCCAAAGATGTTGGTGGAATGGTCTATATAAGTAAGGATGGAACCAGATTATTATAAAATTCTATTAGTCACAAATACCTCTACTAAGAGCACTGCATATGGGAAGGAAATTTATTGCTCTCCCTTTAGGATAATAAAATCTGAAATAGCTCAATGTGGGACCTTAGCTCACCATAGAATTTTATTGCTGGATAGGATCTCAACCCTTTATCTTTACTTTTCAGATAAGAAAAGTGAGATTCAGGAGATCTGCTCACAGATCCCACAGCTAGCACAAGGCAGAATGAGATCCAAATTAATAGTTCTTCACTCCTCTTCCATGCTCTTCATTTTGAGCTATGCAACTCTCTTTTTTGTTTGGTCATTTACTGAAATAAAAACTAGTTTTAATCACCTTCTTGTTTAGGTTTTTGAACCTTTAGAATTAAAACACATTAATGGGTCTTTAGGCTTTCCTGGTGGTTCAGAGGTAAAGAATCTACCTGCAGTACAGGAGACATGTGTAGAAGACGCGGGTTCAATCCCTGGATCTAGAAGATCCCTTGGAGAAGAAAATGGACAACCCACTCCAGTATTCTTGCCTGGAAAATCCCATGGACAGAGAAGCCTGGCGGGCTACAGTCCATGAGGTCACAGTAGAGTCGGACACTGTCCAGTGACTGAACAACACACAATTAGTGTTTAAGCCTTTATTTCTGAGTTAGTAACATAAACGTTCTTACTAACCCCTTAACAGCAAAGGCCTAATCTGCAAAAGAGAGAATTCAAGAGGACAGCGCATATTGCTTAAATGCTATCAGATTAATTTAAAGGAGCTGGTTCAGTTAAAGAGTTAATGTGCACAAAAGGAAACAGAACCTGCAAGTGTCCTCAGTACAGATATACCGAGCAGCAGCAGTGAGCAGGGCTGAATTTGTAATATCTGGGGAGGTTCTCACCTACAAACTGAAGATGCAGAAATTTTCTCTCCCACACCGAACAAGTCAGTTTATGGTGTACTAAAAAAACTCACTGGCTACAGATCTATATTTTTTTTCTCTTGAAGAGAGATCTGATAAAAGGGCAAAATGTCACTCTGATATCCTTTGTAAATCACCTGCTTTCAAGTTTACCAGGTAAGCTTAGCAAGGAGACAGTTGATCATAACATAAGCTCCCCCTGTGTCTCTTAGTGATGCCAGCACACTATTTAAGAAATCCAACCTTTAAAAACCTCAATGATTTTGAAATGATTTTGTTCTTGTAGTCACTCATAGCATAAAATGAGATGTTACAATGGGGACCAAACATTTTCTCAGAATATAATATATTTTGTTTAGACAGAATTCCCTACTATTATTTATTCATGCCAATATAAATTATTCTCTTCAAATGAACTCAAGTCACGTAAACTCTGGCTTCCAGGAACCAGAGCATGTTTTCTTTTGGAGAGATGTGAATTTCACCTTGTTCCTAGAAAACTGAAAAATCAAATAACAAACAAACCCAGTGTTTACAATCAATACCCAGTTCAGTAACTCCTTGAGATTGTTTGACTTCAGTGTTGGTTGCAGTCTTGGGAGTATTAACAACTTGGAATCTTTTTTTAGCTCTCAGCTCCAAAACCAAGATGAGCTAGGGAAGGGAGTTGCCTTTATTATGGGGATCTAAAGGGGTACTCTGGCTTGTTTTATTTATTTTAAAGCCAAAAGCCAATTCAAGGATGATGAATAGTGTCAGTTTGACAGCATCAAAGACTGAAATTCTTCATTTCTTCCAAGGTTTAGCACGGCAGTGACTGTAATTTCTTCTACAGTTTACACAGAGAAGTGCTTTAATTCCTACCTGGATAAGCTGATTCTAAGAATGTGGTATCAAGATCATGATCTACTCTGACAATTCCTTTTCTCTTGATATCCCTTGTAAGTATGAGGGTGGATGTATTAAAAGAGATTTTTACTTTTTAAAAGATTTTTTTTTTTCCGTTGAAACTGAATGAAGCCTTCTAATTGAATTTATTCACCTCAGCACACTGATTGAAGGCTGAAGTTGATCTGGACCTGACCCCAGCTATGACTGATCTATGAGACCAATCTCAGATGGGCCTCAGATTTACTGACCTGAATTTTGCCAGACTGAAAGGAAAGTCTCATGGAAAGCTGACACTTACACAGTCTACCTTTCAACTTTAACAAAAACTTTACCCTGCTTTTTGGTTAATATAGAAGTGGTATATAGGAATGGATGTTCTTTTGTTACTGAGGGACATCCTTGGACAAAGAAAGATAAACACCTGTTCATCTAGTCATTACTACCCAGATAATAACAATGGCTTCGTTAAATGAGATTTTTCTCTGAGGCAATTTGTTTTTTAACATGTTTATTCCTATAAGTAACTAACTTACAGCATTTAAATATTTTTATTGAAATAATTATAGAAACTCAATAAAAGGATAGAAGATATTATTTTATTATTTCTTAAGCATTCTTTCCTTCAACTTTTTAAATATTATATGTACTTTTTAAGAGAATGAAGCTGGGTCTATATAAATAGAGGTCGAAAGGGCAGAAACATCATGATAATAAAATTTTGCTGAAGTAATGATGCTAGTTAAATTTGTGGAGCAACCACAATGTAACAGCTGTTGCTAGAAGCTTTTGGTTTAATAATGAAAATATAATTTGCTTTAAGGTGTTTATAGTTCCCTCAGAAAAACAATAATAATACACTGAGAAAAGGTAACAATGTGAAACAAAAGTGAAGTATTACCATCAAATATTGTATGTTCTTACAAAAATCAGTGTCCTTTAGAGTGAACATTTTTATTACATCATTAAGTGTTACATAATGTGGCATGGACTCCAAATATTGATGGAATAATTCAAACAAAAAATAAATTAAATGAAGTATGGGATATTTGAATTGTGAATTAGGATTTGGGGGGAAAAATAGTTTTTAAAAGTAGGGTTGGGGGAGGACACTGCCAGTTGAAAAATGCCATCAAACACATGAATTATAAGCATGAATTATATTGGGACAGTGGGGCTTTCTCATTTCTATGGGGGATGAAATATACATTGAAGTGATCTTAATGAATATTGCTTCTTTCTTCACATGAAACTTTTAGGGAGTGAAACACTGAGTGATTATTAGGATAATTTCAACACACCTCAAAAAAAATAATAAAATCATAGCAAATGAAGTTGGAGGGTGAAAAAAGATAAAGCACTATTTCTCCTCTTAAAGGACTGAATTTTGGAGTTAAGATTTGCTGCCCACAAGCTTGTCAGGAAATTTTTTTTTAAATCTCTTTCTTGATTTAAAATGATGAAAGCTAAGTGAGGAATTTTCTTGAATTTATTAGACTTATGTAGCACTTTATAGTTTACAAGTATAATCACTTACATTACTCATTTTATCCCAACTGGAGACAGAATAGCTGATTCAAGTGTCATTACTTCCTAGCTGAATGCCTTTGATCTTTCCTTTTTCCATTCCTTTTGATGTTTAGTTTTCTCTTCTGTTATATGAAAATAATAATACTTATCAAATAGAGTTGTAAATATTTTAAACATGTAGTGCTTGGAAGAGAGTTGGAACTTGAGCATGAGTCCACTAAGTTGACTGCGCATTGCCACCATTTATAAGATAACATAATCCACAAAAAAATCAAGTAACTTGCCAAAGACTTCATAGACTGATGAGATAGACATAATAGTAGTCTTCAAAACTACTATTCTGTGATTTTTCTACACAACTACAAGTATTTCACCTATGATCATATTGATTAATGTGAAGGTCTCTAGATATATTTTTATTTACATTGAGTTGGTATGTGCATCACTGTTATGCTTCTTAAACGATGTATGCATGGGGTATATGCTGTGTACTATTGTTTTTCAAAATCACAGATTAAAACTTGAATCACCTTTAAAATGGAGGCAGAGCAATATTTTGTACTAAAATAAGCAACTATATATAAACCATATATAATGAGGTAGACTTTTATTTTTTAATAAAAAGCAAAAAAATTGCTTGTAGAAGTTTGTTTTAGATCATATTTTCTTCTGTGCTTGGTACTTTTGGCAGGAAGATTTGATGAGCAATGAAATACCATGTTAAAGATCACAAAGATGTTTCTGTCCCCCAGAAATCTACATTTCCCAGAATACAGACTAGAGATTGGCATGGTTTCTAATCCTCTCTTCATACTATAATTTCTATATATTCTTATATCAGCTCTTTCCCATTTCTCCTTCTCTTCCATTTTAAAGGAAGGATTATTAAATATAGAATGGGAAAGGCAATCTGCAGAGGAAGACAAGCTTGACACTTTCTGAAACGTATTCTGTATCCCAAAAGACATGATTTTACTTAGATAAAATTAAAATTCTTAACTCTATTAAACGCTCTTATATCACATTTGACAGACATCTCGATCAGATCAGATCAGATCAGTCGCTCAGTCGTGTCCGACTCTTCGCGACCCCATGAACCGCAGCACGCCAGGCCTCCCTGTCCATCACCAGCTCCCGGAGGTCACTCAGACTCACACCCATCAAGTCAGTGATGCCATCCAGCCATCTCATCCTCTGTCGTCCCCTTCTCCTCCTGCCCTCAATTCCTCCCAGCATCAGAGTCTTCTCCAATGAGTCAACTCTTCGCATGAGGTGACCAAAATACTGGAGTTTCAGCTTTAGCATCATTCCTTCCAAAGAAATTCCAGGATTGATCTCCTCGATAGTAAACTTTAAACTCAAACTTTTTACTGCTCTTTGTGATGCTGGGGCTGGAAGACTGGAAAGAGTTCTGCTTTACCTGGTTGGATCTTTGTTGAACTGTGCCAACAGGTGGTGCTAGAGGGAACCTGAAAAACCAAGAAGAAAAAGACTTAATTGTTTCCTGTCCTGTCCCAGGGCCCCGAGCATACACCTACCCCTACCAGTAACAATTCTTTAGAAAGCACAGTTAACTCCAATTTGCAGTTTTTCCAGCCATCCCATTGCCTTGCTTTAAATCATTGCTTTAGGCACTATTTCTTTCCAAATCATTTCCTAAGTGCCTTGGTTATTATCACAAACAAGACTGACAGATATTTAGCTTGTGTTTTTTCTTTTTTTTTCCAACTTGATCTCTGTCAGAAATCTCAAGAGCAGTCATCCTATCTCTCATCTCTCCTCCAAAAATTCCAGATGGGATGGGTAATCTCCTTTTGTGATTACTGAAGAGAGTATTCAAATAAGTAAAATGAAATTTGTCTCAATACTGTAAGCCATGAGGCTATAAGATTTTATTTCAAACCTTGTTTAAAAGTGTCCATATAAAATATTACTGAATGAAGTAATTAATTGGGCCTTATAATTTTAAACATTCTCTTGAGAGCTTCTATGGGATTAGAAACTTTTTTTTTTCATTTTCCTCACAGATGCAACATAAAATACACCAGAAAACTAAACCACTGTACTCTCACATCTGTTTTTCCTACTTTATACATCAAAGTCTTCAATTTTTTTCCTCTTTTTTTCCCCTTTGTGTAATGCTATAAAAAGGTTTGTAAAACAAAATATTTTCAGTTTGCTACCCTTTCATAGGAAATGAATACTCACAAGTTAATTTTTTAAAATTTTTTAAAGTTCTTACTTTTAAGATGTTTAATATTCTATAAAAGTAGGAAGAATAATATAACTAATTCCCATATATTCATTATGATGGTTAATTTTATACACCAACTTGTTTGGGCCACAGTGTCCAGATATTTGGCCAACCATATTCTAGATGTCTCTTTGAAGGTGTCTGGGATGAGATTAACATTTGAATCAATAAACTTTGAGTAAAACAGATTGTCTTGTATAGTGTGAATGGTGGTGGTGGTTTAGTCAGTAAGTCATGTCCAACTCTTGCAACCCCATGGACTGTAGCCCGCCAGGCTCCTCTGTCCCTGGGATTCTCCAGGCAAGAATACTGGTGTGGGTTGCTATTTCCTTCTCCAGGGGATTTTCCCGACCCAGGGATTGAACCCGGGTCTCCTGCATAGGAAGCAGATTCTTTACCTACTGAACTATGAGGGAAGCCCCTACTGTGGATGGGCTTTGTCTAAGCAACTGAAGTCCTGAACAGCACAAAAGATTGGCTTCTTTCAAGCAGGAGAAAATTCTGCTAGAGGACAGCATATAGATTGTATCATATCTTCAACTTGCTGACCCATCCTACAGATTTTGGCCTTGCCAGCCTCTATAATTGTGTGAGCCAACACCTTATAATAAATAAATACACACATGCACACACATACATCCTATTGGTTCTATTTCTCTAAAGAACCCTGAATAATACACATATCATCTCCCTTAATAGTTGACAATTGCTATATTTACTTAATCTATTTTTGTGTGTAATAATTTAAAGTAAATACAGGTACATGACATTTCACCCCTAAATAAGTCATTATATTACTATGTATAATCATGAAAATAATATTTCCCTGCATAAGAAAATACTATTATTATACTTAACAAATGATTATTCTACATGTCATTTAATACTCACTTCATCTTAGAATTCTCCCAATGATCCAAAAATGTCTTGTTCAAATAAGAAGCCAATTAAGAACCAACCATTATGTTGGAGTGTGACGACACATAATACTTTAGATGATGTTGTTTTCCTCATAATGCATCATAATGAAAAGCACACAATGCCTGCACCATCTGTGATGCTAACATCAAAGTCCCTGTTTAAGGGATGATGGCCTTACTCCTCCTCTGTAAAGTAACATCTTTTTCCCTTTGTGACAGATAATCTTTGTGATGACATTTTGGCATCCTATAAATATCTGTAGCACTCTTTCATCTAGCAATTTCATAATTCATGAATGATCCTTTCCTGAGTCAAATATTTTATTAGAAGTCCCCCCAAAAAAGTTAGCAGAATATCCAATGATAAATTATGTAGGATTAAAAGAGCAAGAGAATTCAAAAAAAACATCTACTTCTGCTTCAGTGACTACACTAAAATCTTTGACTCTGTAAATCACAACAGACTGTGGAAAATTCGTAAAGCTATGGGAATACCAGGTCACCTTATCTGCCTCTTGAGAAATCTGTATGCAGGTCAAGAAGCATCAGTTAGAACTGGACATAGAACAACAGACTGGTTCCAAACTGGGAAAGGAGTATGTCAAAGCTGTATATTGTCACCTTCCTTTTTAAGCTTATATGGTTATATGCAGAGTTGTTCTGAAAGTTACTCAGTCGTGTCTGACTTTCTGTGACCCCATAGACTATACAGTCCATGGAATTCTCCAGGCCAGAATACTGGAGTAGGAAGCCTTTCCCTTCTCCAGGGGATCGTCCCAGCCCAGGGATTGAACCCAGGTCTCCCGCATTGCAGGTGGATTCTTCACCAGCTGAGCTACAAGGGAAGTCCGTATGCAGAGTACATCATGTGAAATGCCAGGCTAGATGAAGCACAAGCTGGAATCAAGATAGTCAGGAGGAATATCAATAACTTCAGATATGCAGATGACACCACCCTTATATAGAAGAATGCAAAGAGGAACTAAAGAGCCTCTTGATGAAGATGAAAGAGGAGAGTGAAAAAGCTGGCTTAAAGCTCAACATTCAAAAAACTAAAATCATGATATCCACTCACATGACTTCATGGCAAAAAAAAAGTGGGGAAACAATGAAAACAGTGAGAGACTTTATTTTCTTGGGCTCCAAAATCACTGCAGATGGTGACTGCAGCCATGAAATTACAAGATGCTTACTCCTTGGAAGAAAAGCTATGATCAACCTAGACAGCATATTAAAAAGCAGATACATTACTTTGCTGATAAAGGTCCATCAAGTCAAAACTATGATTTTTCCAGTAGTCATGTATGGATATGAGAGTTGGACCATAAAAAAAGCTGAGTGCCAAAGAATTGACACTTTTGAACTGTGGTGTTGGAGAAGACTCTTGAGAGTCCCTTGGACTGCAAGAAGATCAACCCAATCCATCCTAAAGGAAATCAGTCCTGAATATTCATTGGAAGGACTGATGCTAAAGCTGAAGCTCCAATACTCTAGCCACCTGATGGGAAGAACTGACTCATTAGAAAAGACCCTGATGCTGGGAAAGATTGAAGGCACAAGGAGAAGGGGATGACAGAGAATGAGATGGTTGAATGGTATCACTGGCTCAATGGACATGAGTTTGGGCAAGATTTGGGAGTAGATGATGGACGGGGAAGCCTGGGGCGCTGCAGTCCATGGGGTTGCAAAGAGTCAGACACAACTGAGCATCTGAAATGAACTGAACTGAACTAGAGAGCCAGTTCTATTCTCCATCTCTTCCTAATTTGTTTAACTCTGAACGTACTAGCATGGATACTCAGATTGCCATGGCTGAAATCAATAAAATCAAGAAAAAGAAAATTACTCTGGATGGAAGATCTTCTTTAAGATCTGGTTTTTATAAGACGAGGGAAGTTTGAAGGATTAGCAAGAAATATTGATGTTCAAAATTCCCAACTTCCATGTCACTGTAAGAAAATTATTTTGTATATATTACATGAAATTTTCTGATAGAACCAAAAATCGATAATAGATAAATTGTTCTTGGCAGTGCAAACCAAAGAGCTAACAGGTAACTTTTCCCCAGCTTTATTGAGATGTAATTGACAAAGAATTGAATTATTTTTATAAAGACCTAATTAAATAATGTTTACTGTATATAACCTATTAACACAGTTTTACCTGTTGCCATGTAGTTTTGTATGATCTGGAGAACATTTAACTTTTTTATTCCCATTTATTTCTCGTATTCACTCTGAGTCAAAGGTTTTGAAACTCTGAGTTTTCCCTCTTTGACATTAGATTTTCACCTTTTACCTACCATTGCATATCTTCTGCATGTATAAACTTACCTTCAACTTTACTAAGCCTATCGTGAAGGAACACCCACTGAGAATGAATGGAAAAGATATTAAAGTTTATGGGGATTTAGAAATTAACATTTTGATAGGAGCAAGGTGATTCTGAGACAATACTGGAAAAAAGCCAGCTCTGTCTAAGTTTTTGGTCTGCTCTGTTAGATTGTGGAGGTTTAATTAAGATCCCAATAGACTTTTGAACTCAGAATACTTATTCAAACTCATTGAACCCTTTGAGGTTGACTTGTTGCTAATATTTTTCCATTTTAGAGTAAGGTTTCCCATTGACACTAACCAACACCACCTCGATGTGGATAAGTGGAATAGGAAGTTCAAGATCACTGAACTCTTATAAAATGACTTATTTATTGTTTTACTTAATTCCTCAGACATACTTCATGGGCTTTTTCTACTATTATTATTAGATTTTTAAGGTCTATTTTCTATTCAGTGGCCCTGATCTTCCTAGGAAAATCCTGAACAACAGAGACAGCTGTTAAAAGAATGAACTCACTAATTAGTTTCATATTGGGAAAATAAATAGTGTAACAAGTAACTTACCTTATTGTTTATTTCTTAAGGAATAGTGTGGAAAACATCCACTCATGACTTAATTGCAATAAAATAAATTGGATTCAAGTTGTATGCTTTGGTTGACAAATTTTTTAAGGGTAGAACTGTTTCAGATTAAAATAAGAATCTGTCCTCATAAGCTTGGTTGTTATCTATCTATTTATTTATCTTTTTAGTCCAAGGAAAATTTAATGTTGAATAAATTATTCTCTGAAATCCAGATGGCATGCAACAGTCTGCTCCTTAAAGTACTCCAGCATTTTAGTCTGCATGTCATTCTGTCACACGAAATAAAATAAGAATGAGCACCTACTGAGAAATGATAGGTTTCTGTAGATTATAAATAAGTATTTCAGACACTGACATCAAATTGTTCTGTTTCAATAATGAAGTTTATTCATTTCATCTAATTTTTAAATAACACTTTGCTTTCTTTAAATGTAGATCTTATTTTTTTCATTGTATGATATTTCAGATTTTCTTTTTCCCATCTTCACCCAAGAACTTACTGGTCTATTATGGACTGAATGTGTTCTTCTAAAATTCATCATAAGAAAACCCTACCCCCCAAATGTGATGGTATTAGGAGGTGGGACCTTTGGAGGAATTAGCATTAGAGGAGGTCATAAGGGCAGACTCCTCCAGAACAGGATAAGTGCTTTTGTAAGAGTTATTGCTTCTCTATTCTCTGCCATGTGAGTGATAGTTGCTCGGTCATGTCCAGCTTTTTGCAACCCCATGGACTGTAGCCTGCCAGCCTCCTCTGTCCATTTTATTCTCCAGGCAAGAATACTGGCATGGTTGCCATTTCCTTCTCCACTCTGCCATGTGAGGATAACCACAAAATGACAGCCACCTACACTAGGAAATGGATTCTCGCCAGACACTGGATCAGCAGGCACCTTGATTTTAGATTTCCCAGCATCTAGAACTGTGAAAAATAAATGTATCTTACTTAAGTCACTCAATCCATGATCATTTGTTAGAGCAGCCAGAACCGACTAAAATTGTTTAAGCTAAATAATTGCATGTCACATACGAAAATAATATCTTTGAAAGATAATGCTGGTCAACTTCAGCATTTATGTTTTTACTTATTACTCAAACGATCCAGTGTTCTGAAACTCACAAATTCATCTTCTTTCTGGACAAACTTAAAATTAATGCCCATCAGAATTATTATGTGGTTCAACACAACTTGGCTTTTCATTTTGTCTGGCGCCAGTCAAAGTGAAGACAAACCCACAGCCAGTTCCTGTTGGGGCACAAAATATCAATTTGTGTTTCTCTATGACCACCACAGGCTAATTGGTGTCTAACCTGGGAAGTCCTCAAGAACACTTAACTATTTATGAATGCTTTCCCTACATTGTGTCACCTTAATCAGAAAAAAAGTGAGGAAGACAGTGAGATCAGGGGAAGCAGTAAGGAAAGAGAGTGATTGAGGGAAAAAAAGAGTCGTTACAAAGGATTTATAGTGGATTTCAGATTTCCTTTGCAATGTTCTCTAACAAAGTTTTGGAATGAAGGATCATTGTAATATGATGTCAATTAGTACACTATGAAAAAATAGGTAGTTCTACAGAGACCATTAGTTAAAATAATGAATGCGCCAAATCAAAATAACATTTTCTATTAAATTTATTATTTTATTAAATTTTAACAAATATTTGAGATAGTAATTTGAAGAAGTTAAGTAATTTTAACACACTCACTTGAAAAAATGTGTCCCATGTTTTCCTCAACTTGTAGCATTTAGCTCTATAATAATTCAGGGGCTTTAATTTGCTTTCAAAATCTTTACCAAAGCAGTTTATTATACTTCTGTTTCTTGTATCCAGCCATCTTTCAGGTTAAAAATACGTTTTTTAAAAGTTTGTGCTAAAGCTCTTATTTTTCTTTATAAGTAGGTAAAGTGAAAGTAAAAGTCACTCAGTTGTGTCCAACTCTTTGCGACCCCATGGACTATACAGTCCTTAGAATTCTCCAGGCCAGAATACTGGAGTGGGTAGCCTTTCCCTTCTCCAGAGCATCTTCCCAACCCAGGGATCAAACCCAGGTCTCTCTCACTGGAGGCAGATTCTTTACCAGCTAAGCCACAAGGGAAGCCCAAGAACACTGGAGTCGGTAGCTTATCCCTTCTCCATCGGATCTTCCCAACCCAAGAATCAAACCAAGGTCTCCTGCATTGCAGGCAGATTCTTTACCAACTGAGATATGAGGGGAGCCCCTTTATAAGTAAGTACATTAGATTTAATATAAATGATATCCAATAAATCTGTAAATTGCTGAGCTATGTCTAAATTTCTTCTGGCTTCTGTCCTTGTCCTTTTGGTGATTCTGAAGTAAAAAAAAAACGTATCTATGATTGATTACTTGCTATGATAGAGTACTGCTAGAGAAGATGTGATTAGTGGTAAACCAGAAAGAAGATTCCAATTTATACCCCTCAAAGTCTGTTAACAATATACAGTGTGGCACAATTTTTTTTTTTAATGGCCACAGCAAAATTTCTGGTTACACAGCAATATTTTCATATCCTTGCCATTCCCCCATCAATAAGTAGAGTCTATTTTCCCTACTTGAAAGAGAGTGGTACTTTAAATAAAATGTAAAGAATCCACCTCCAATGCAGGAGACCTGGGTTCAGTCCCTGGGTCAGGAAAATCCCCTGGAGAAGAGAGTGGCTACCAACTTCACTCTTCTTGCCTGGAAAAGTGCATGGACAGAGGAACCTTGTGGTTGCAGTCCATGGGGTTGTAAGGAGGTGGACACAACTGAAAGACTAATGCTTTCTCACTTCTCCCACAAGTGATGCTGTGTGACTCTGAAGTTAAGTTAGTTGTAAGTGATTACATGGCTTCTGCTGGACTTTCTTGAGCCCTTGGGATACTCATACTTGGAACCTACCCACCAGATGGAACTTGGAGGTGTTCAGCCAACAGTTCCTGCTAAAATCCCAGATCCAGCATCAGTTGTTGGATGTGTGAGTAAAAGATTCCAGCCCTTAGCCTTCTAGCTGCCCCTGTTAACACTGAGGCGCTGTGGATGATGCTTTAATCCAATGGGACCAGCATCCTTATAAGAAGAGAAAGAGACACTAGAGGTGACTCATGCGCTCCCCCTGGCCGTCTCTCTCCCCTACCCCGCCCCACCACCCCCCTGAACACACAGAGGAAAGACAGTGTGAAAACATGGGGAGAAGGTGGTCTTCTGCAAGCCAGGGAAAGAGAGAACTCACCAGAAACCAACCCTGTAGGCACCTTAATCTTGGACTTCTAGCCTCTGGAACTGTGAGAAAATAAATTTCTGTGGTTTTAACCACTTATAATCTGGGGTGTTTTGTTATGGCAACCTGAGCAGACCAATATAGATTTTGGTATTCTGAGTAGGGCATTACTGTTAAAAAAAAAAAAAAACTAAAAATGTGACAGAAACATTGCCAGCTGGGATTAAAGAGGACAGAAAGAGTGGGACAGAATAAAGGAACACTGTTGGATTTCAGGGATTCTAAAGGATGGGACAACAGAACTATCCATCTTTGAACAAGTAGTGTTCTTCAAAGAAAGGGAAGGATGATCAAGAGGGCAACTCGGGGACACTCCGGAATCTCACTCCTACCACAGCCCCTGGGGGCCAGACTCTTTCCCCAGTGATTTCTGAAGGTAAGGCTGGCTCAGTGTCTGTGGGTCAAGATGCTGCAAGACCACCCCACAGAGCTGCAGAGGCGAGACTGCCACCCAGAAATGTGGGGGTGACTCTTGAGTCTAGACACAGAGCACTGAGCCAAAGAGGATTCTTTTGAAGCTTTACAACCTGATAGAATTTTACTTGACTGGAGCCTGTCATCCATTTTTATTTCCAACTCCTCCCTTTTGGAATGGGACCATCCATTCCAAACTGTGAGAAATTTATTTTCTCACAGTTCCAGAGGCTAGAAGTCCAAGATTAAGGGGCCCACAGGGTTGGTTTCTGGTGAGTTCTCTCTTTCCCTGGTTTGCAGAAGACCACCTTCTCCCCATGTTTTCACACAGTCTTTCCCCTGTGCGTCCTGTGCCTGTCCCACCTTGCTTGTATTTTGGAAGCATATAAGTTGTCTAATTTCACAGGTTCACAGCTGGAGAGGAATAGTGAATCAGGTCTCACCTGCACTTGACTTACATGAAATTTAGACAAGGCTTTCGACTTGAAATTGATGCTGGAATGCGTAAGATTTGTGGGGGCTGTTGGGATAGGTCAAGTATATGGCATACGAGACGGACATGAATTTGGGGAATGAGAAGGCAGAATGTCATGAACCGAATCGTGCTCCTCCAAAATTCACATGTTGAGGCCCCAACCCCTCATTTGGAGATAGGGCCTCTAAGGAGACAATTAAGACTAAATGTGATCTTAGAAAGAATGAAATTTTGCCACTTGCATCAACATGGATGAACTTGAAAGGTATGGTATTCAGTGAAATAAATTAGAAAAAGACAAATATATGATATCACCTCTATGTGGAATCTAAAAGAACAAACTAGTGAAATAACAACAACAAAAAAGAAACAGACTCACAATTATAGAGAACGAACTAGTGGTTACGAGTAGGGATGTGAGAAGGGGAAGGGAAAAGACGGGGGCAATGGAGTGAGAAGTACAAATTATTTACTGTGTATAAAATAAACAAGCTCCAAGGATATGTTATATAGCACAGGAAACACAGCCAATGTTTTATAAGAATTATAAATGGACTATAGCCTTTAAAAATTATAATTCACTATGTTGTATACCTAAAATTCATATAACATTGTAAATCAACTATACCTTGAGAAAAAAAGGGCAAAAAAAAAAAAAAAATGCGAGCCCCTCATCCAGTATCCTTACAAAGTATTCTTATAAGAAGAGCATGAGCACAGAGAGGCTACATGAGGGCACAGCAAGAGGCTGAGAGTTCAAATACCCTTCCTCCCCACTTCCCTAAAGTGCTTGTCGGAAGGCCATGAAATGACCTTTGCAATGTGTTCTAACATACTGCAGTGGCAGAAAACATCAAGGCTAAACCATTTTATTCCATCCCATAGTGAATTATTCACTATTCTGCTTTTTTAAACATTTTCTTCTAAGCTTCTACTTTATAAAATGTTGATGCCTGTATCTTGAGAAAAAGAAATACCGCAAATAGGATTGAAATTATAAGTGTCTCTAGTGGGGATTACAGCATAAAGTAAAGGAAGGAAACATGCTGTTTTGAGTAACAGATGGAATTGGTTGACACTCAAACCCATCATTTTAACATTTGGGGTGAACTACCAAAGACAGATATTCTGAAAATAGGGGAAAAAAAAAAGGCACACTACTAAATAGTACAATACTAAATCATTGCATACAACATTTGTTTGTCTACAAGGTGCAACAAATTATATCATATTATTACAACCTCAAATTATAATTAAAATAAATTTGAGTTTATGCATTAGATATAAAATCTCCCTCTACTTGACTTATATTTATGTTTGTCTATATTTATTTACTTACTCTTCACATTGAAACTATGATCCTTGAATCTTCTGTATTTATAAGATAAGAATAATTTAATTCTGTATTTCAGGTTTGATTTATTTTTCTTCTTGATTGGGAAAATGGACTAACTCCCATAGATTATCCAGCATTATATATGATTTCATTATCTTTGTTTATTCAGATATTATTCAATTGTGAACTTGACGGTGACTATAAGACACAAGCTTGCAAAATAAGAGCTTTTCATTTTGAGATCAAGAAGTCATTAGGATTAACAAGTTAATGTTTATCAAATGACTCTGAACATTCATGTGTATGGCTCTGCATTAATACAAGGGATTATCTGGTAAGCCAAATTAACAGAAGTGAACAGCATGGCAAAACAGGAATCATCTGCTTTTAGGAATTAGGTAATTATATATAATTAATGGAAAGGAATAATAATTAGTGAATACATAATACTTACACAATAATCAGTTAACACTTTAAAAATAATTAACTTTGCTAATGACCATTTTCAACAAAATTAATGTGGTTTGCATGAGTAGCTGGTGACAACTAAAATACTAATAGGTCCTCATTACAGCACTGCCAGAGGGGATGGAAATAAAACGGTGAGAGCAAGCCTTCTTGATTTTCATTAGTATACTCTTTGCATTACTTTCGCTGAAACATAATAATTCTCTCCTTCAGAAAATTTAGTTTGGGTAGAATTTAAATGATAAAGCATATGTGCACATATTTATATTATATATATATGCTACATATATTTATCTGTATTTGCAATTACTGTATTTAAATGTATTAATTTCGGAGGAAATAATTCTGTACTATTCTGTTTTCAAAACTTTTTATTTTTATAAATCAGGGTATCGTCAATTAAAAATGTTGTGATAGTTTCAGGGGAACATTGAAGTGACTCAGCCATACATATACATGTATCCATTCTCCCCCTAACTCCCATCCCATCCAAACTGCTACATGACTTTGAGCAGAGTTCCTTGTGCTATACAATAGGTCTTATTGGTTATCCATTTTAAATATAGTAAAGTGTACATGTCCATCCCAAACTCCCCAACTATCTCTTCCCTCCAACCTTCCCCTGGCAATCATAAGTTCATTCTCTAGATCTGTGGGTCTCTTTCTGTTTTGTAAGTAAATTCTCAGAGGAAGTAATTTTAAAACTATCTCAGTAACACTTTCTCTTTTCCTTCTCCTAATATTTGGTCACTTATCAGTTGGTAAATTTTTTCCGTTCTAGACCTACTTCAGTTTTTCCATTCTACTCTCTCCCAATCACTACATGATATCCTGTAGGTATCTTACTTTGTTTTTAAGTCCTACCTTCTACCTTATACATCATCAGCAATCTTGTTTTTCCCCTAAAACCTGGTTTACAACTAGGTCTCAACCAACTCAAAAAGTATTAGTGTTTTGCCATTGCTTACAAGATAAAACCCCACACAGCAGCAAGACATTCAATGTGATCAAAGTCCAATCTAGCTTTCTTCTCAAATCTTACTTCACTCTTCTAATCCTGATTTTTACAGTTCTTGCAAGGATTATGTGCAATCCTTCTTTTCCTAAAGTTAGTAATTCAGACATTCAGTGGTAAGATGATGATCAAAACTCAAAGTACTCTAATTTGCCAGCTATTGTAATGATCTTCCAAACTATGCTCAACTTTCTCATTGAGTATTCAGAAAAATAATTAGTAGTTAGCACGAGAAAGAGATCTAAGTTGTGGTCAAGGAAACAATAAGATAAACCTTCCTGCTATGACCTTACCCGCTTCTAAGCACATTTTGAATACTGCCAACTCTTTCTAGGAGAGTGAGTATATACTGTAGCAATTTGTCTTCTTTTTCTCATCTTTAGGGCTTCCCTTAGAGCTCAGTCGGTAAAGAATCTGCTTGCAATGCAGAGACTTGGGTTCGACTCCTGCATCAGGAAGATCCCCTGGAGAAGGAAATGGCAACCCACTCCAGTATTCTTGCCTGGAGAATCCCATGGACAGAAGAGCCTGGTGGGCTACAGTCCATGGAGTCGCAAGAGTCATACATGATTGAATGACTTTCACTATTTCTAGTACTACTTCTCATCCTTGAATTTTTGGACATTTGCCTCAGGATCTTACCAACCGTGGGGGGTGGGACACAGGTTTGCTTATCTTAGACTTTTACATACTGCTCTTGGCAGAACATCTCTTGGGAGTCTTTTTGGAATAGGAAATTTAGCTAAACTATAGGCAAGGGAAAAGATATGCAAGAGACTGAGCTCACAATTTCAGAAAAATAAACGACCCAATCAAAAAATGGGCCAAAGAACTAAATAGACATTTCTCCAAAGAAGACATACAGATGGCTAACAAACACATGAAAAGATGCTCAACATCACTCATTATCAGAGAAATGCAAATCAAAACCACTATGAGGTACCATTACATGCCAGTCAGAATGGCTGTGATCCAAAAATCCACAAGCAATAAATGCTGGAGAGGGTGTGGAGAAAAGGGAACCCTCTTACACTGTTGGTGGGAATGCAAACTAGTACAGCCACTATGGAGAACAATGTGGAGATTCCTCAAAAAACTGGGAATAGAACTGCCTTATGATCCAGCAACCCCACTGCTGGGCATATACCCTGAGAAAACCAGAATTGAAAGAGACACGTGTACCCCAATGTTCATAGCAGCACTGTTTACAATAGCCAGAACGTGGAAGCAACCTAGATGTCCATCCACAGATGAATGGATAAGAAAGCTGTGGTACATTTACACAATGGAGTATTACTCAGCCATTAAAAAGAATACATTTGAATCAACTCTAAGGAGGTGGATGGAACTGGAGCCTATTATACAGAGTGAAGTAAGCCAGAAACAAAAACACAAATACAGTATACTAACGCATATATATGGAATTTAGAAAGATGGTAACAATAACCCTATTTTCGAGACACCAAAGAGACACTGATGTATAGAACAGACTTTTGGACTCTGGGACCGGGAGAGGGTGGGATGATTGGGGAGAATAGCATTGAAATATGTATAATATCATATCTGAAACAAGTCGTCAGTCCAGGTACGATGCCCGATAACAGATGCCTGGGGCTGGAGCACTGGGACGACCTGGAGGGATGGTGTGGGGAGGGGGAGGGAGGAGGGTTCAGGATGGGGAACACGTGTATACTGGTGGCAGATCCATCTCGATGTATAGTAAAAGCAATACAATATTGTAAAGTTAAGCAAAATAAAAAAATTAAATTAAAAAAAAAAAAAGAGACTGAGCTCACAGTGTTATCTCAAATACTACTAAAGGGCATCACTGTAATAAGAGGGAGATCACGTTAGGAGATGGGTCTCCTCAGAAGATGAAAAAGACACAAAGACAGAATGAATTAAACACGTGTGGTGTTAGGTACAGGCAGACCTTAGAAGTTATTTAGTCTTAATGGCTTATCTTGAAATGAGGTACAAAAGATATGGAGTGACTAGTATGGGGTTCTACAGTGAGTCCATGAGTGTGATATAATTTCAAAATGAGCATTCTGACTGCTAACTGGTCCAGTTTTTCTGCTAAGCCACACTCTATATCTGGTGTCTCTAAAGTAGAGTGCAGGCCTCCCAGGATGTGAATAAACCAAACCACTGTAGAGTGCAGAAAGTGTTAGCATTTATCATTACTTTCTAAACTTTAAAAAATTAAAGAAATAAGTAATATTAAGTTTGACATTAGTCCCCTCAGTAAAACAATATATATGTCAGATGCTCATGTCATCTCCAGTATTCAGGGGACAAGGAATGAGTGGATCATCTACAAGTAGGAAAATTGAGACAAAGGTTCTTTCATTTATGCTTTGTTTTCCTTTTATTGATGTATGTAGTAGTCTACGTTTGCACCAGAAAGTGGACTTTTAGATTATGATACTCAATTTTAACCAGTAAGTGAACTTACAAATTGTACTATTCAGTTTCAACTAAATTAAACCTCCACAAAGTGGACAAGTGGCGAGAATTACATTATTGCTAATCCTAGTATGAGAACCTCACTGACCACACTGCAAAATAAAATCAATGAAAAGCTGATCAGATATGTTAATATATCAACATTAAAATATTAAAGTTATCAAAAAATGATTAAAATTATGAACATATGTCCACATTCACTAACAAATAATCTCACCCTAAATATATATTTTGCATAGACATATTGGTTAGTGGATAATGGTAGGTATAAATATAATAAATGAGTGAATAAATACATAGCTGGTATAGCCAAAAACTGCTTGAGTTAAGGAGCCAGATATCAAATAACAATTGGCCAATAACTGGAGACAATCCAAATGTCCATCAGCAGAGTGGATAAGCAAATTGTGGTATATTTATACAATGGAATACTACTCCACAATAAAAAAGAAAGAATTATGGATACAATCAACATTTGGAGCCAAATTTCTGAAATGTTTTGCTGATAATATGAAGCTATATCAAAAGAAAAAAGAACATACCAAGTGATTTCATTTGTATGATGTTCAAGTTGAAATTCTAAGTGATAGAGATTAGAACAGTTGCTAAGGGATGGGAAAGGAATAAAAAAGGACATGGGAAGGCTTCCTAGGATGATGAAAGTGTCCTATGTCTGGTTTTAGTTGTTGGTTGCACAGGTGCATATGCTGCATTAAAATTCATTAAATGCTACATATAATATCTGTCTGTTTCACTGTGTATAAAGTTTGCCTCAAATAAATTCTAAAAACACACATTTAAAAGAATAACATCAGGTGGAACTCACACTTTTAACTAAGGCCCCTATGTTCTAGCTCTTTTTATATGATACTGTAATTTTCATTCATATGTCCACCTCTCCTCTTTATTGGGGGTGGATACTATGACTCATTTATTCCTAATTTATTCTACCACACACAGAACATCCCTTGGCACTGGCTCAAGGCAGGTGTTGTTGAAACAAATAAATGAAAAGGCACTAAATTTTATTTACAAGTTGTTTAATGTCCTTTTAATTAGCGAGCAGTTCCCCCACAATAACTCCAGGAGGAAGCATCTCATTGCTGCTAGAACAATAGTAAATAAATTTCTCCAAGTCCCTCAGGCATTTTGGACTTTAAATCAGCCAGCTTTGGGTCCCAAAGGGCATTTTACTATCTTGGGACCTTACCTTGAGCCCAATTTCTCATTGATATAAATGATGATAACAAGGCCCAACACAGAAGGCGTGAAGGGTTGTAAGTGATATAGAAAAGCACTAAAACACTGCATGACACATGTAATAAACATGCCATAAATGTTTGCTTTATTCCCACATTCTATAAGGTATGTGACTACATTTCTCGTGCACTCATCAAAATAATAGTTGTTTCTCTCAACCTTTAAATGTGTGCAGATGGCCAGAGAGGCTCACTAATTTACCTCTTGTTCCTGCATAATTTAGAGTTGCTAACCTACTTCTCCCCCAGATCTCTGTTTTTAATTTGGTGTGACTGGGTAAGTGGAAGTGTTATATTCCACACCTTCTGTGACTTGAGTGTCAGAAACCCTCTTTTAAACCCACTGGACACTTCCTCCAGAGCAAACCAAAACTCTTTCAGGGTGTGACAACTGAATCTAACAGTTCCTGGTAGAATTCAGTTTTATGAGACCACTAAATTATTCAAGGAGCTTCTCCCCTTCCACTCATTGCTTTACTGCCCACCTCACCCCAAAATGTGGTGTCAGTCGTTTACTGCTAAGTCACTGCCTCGAAAGATATCTCGTTTGAAAAAGCAAAAACCGGTGGGAAGAAAGCCAGCAGCATATATTTATTCTGCTTTCTATGAATCACTTATTTAAAAAAAAAAAAAAAAAGGCAGTGTTTTATTTGTAGCAATAAACCTGAATTCTAATCTTAGAAAAGGATTAGACTCTAGATTCACAACCCATGAGCCATCACTAGAAATTCACAAGTCTCTGTCTAACAAATCCTCGTTTGCATACTACAGTCATATCATATCAAACCTACAGATTGCAGAGATAATAGGCACTGAAATTTTGACTTTCATGAAACAATATCTACCAACTCCTCTATATATGTAATACTTTGAAATTTAATGTGTGTGATTTCAAGGAAGAAAACTATGAAGCTGGCAACTAGTCTCTTGATATAAGGATATTTAGATTTTAGTACTTTAACAGAGAATAATTTTTCCTGAAACCTCTCATTCCTACCACATTTTCTAATTAAAATAAATAAATAACTAATTTAATAAAATCAACTAATTCAAATGAGCAAAATGACCTTTATCTAACAAAGTGGTACGTTTACCAGACATGATGGAGGGAGATTTGTATAATCTCAGATGACTGCCAAGCCCACAATGTCCTCCTGAGAAAAGTGGCCAGAACCAGTCCTTTCCTATATGTGATGCTTTCAAAGGTATATGGAGTGAAACCAATCTAGTCCTTTGACAACACTGACTGCAGCAGCAATCAGTGTGCTAGTTAAAGACAACCAAGCTGGAGCAGGTTAAAAGTAAGGCCAACCACCTCTGAAGGGCTCCATTGTGAAACTATACCCTAACTGAAAGATGATAACCTAAGCCAATCAAATCTCCATATATTTAGGAACATAAATGATAAGTGAAAAAGTATCTCACATTCCTATTGCTGCTGCTAAGTCACTTCAGTTGTGTCCGACCCTGTGCGACCCCATAGACAGCAGCCCACCAGGCTCCCCCGTCCCTGGGATTCTCCAGGCAAGAGCACTGGAGTGGGTTGCCATTTCCTTCCCCAATGCATGAAAGTGAGAAGTGAAAGTGAAGTCGCTTAGTTGTGTCCAACTCTTCACGACCCCATGGACTGCAGCCCACCAGGCTCCTCTGTCCATGGGATTTTCCAGGCAAGAATACTGGAGTGGGGTGCCATTGCCTTCTCCGCACATTCCTATTAGATCCTAGATAATACTGAGTTACGATTTCAGTTCTCCAAGAGGAGTAGTACATGTTAATCTTAGAAAAACTTTCAACCTACTATTTCTCTATAAACTTAATAAGCTCCCTGTACCAAGGCAATTCCTGTGTGCCTCTTTCTTGTGGTATTAAAGAATCTGACTGACAAAACAATACCAGTGCTGGGAATAATGTATTTGTTTTAATATGCGTAGCAGAATAATAAAATAAAATAAGCCTTCATATTGACATCATAGACCAGATTTCTTACGTGCAGCTTTCCTTACCACGGGGAACATGTTTAAAGGGAATACAATTTGAAGGAACAAAAGGAATTAATTCAGCAAAGCAGTTGACTGTGAAAAATGTGTAATTGAGAGAATAGTAATTGCAAATAAATAAATAGCGTACTTCATTATACTAAATTTCCATTTTTCTCAGGGTGGCTCCGGGTAAAAAGTAGAGCTTTGCTTTAAAATAAAGGGTTGGCAAATACCAAGAGTAAAATGAAAATTCTCCCCAGTTTAGAATGGGTACCAATTCCAATCATTACTGACTTTTCACCAACAAAAGCAAGTGACTGGAAATAAGGTAAACACAAATGCTGCTGCTGCTGCTGTCATTTCAGTTGTGTCCGACTCTGTGCGACCCCATAGACAGCAGCCCACCAGGTTCCTGGGATTCTCTAGTCAAGAACACTGGAGTGGGTTGCCATTGCCTTCTCCAATGCATGAAAGTGAAACAGAAGTCACTCAGTCGTGTCCGACTCTTCATGACCCCATGGACTGCAGCCTACCAGGCTCCTCTATCCGTGGGATATTCCAGGCAAGAGTACTGGAGTGGGTTGCCACTGCCTTCTCCTAAACACAAATGCTACCCAGCCAAAAACAAAGAAAAGCACTAAGTTGCAGCCATCAGTTCAGTTCAGTTCAGTCGCTCAGTCATGTCTGACTCTTTGCGACCCCATGAATTGCAGCATGCTATACTTCTTAAATAAACTCTTAGAAAGCAGTGTAGACTAGTTTGGATCATATAGTAACTAGATAAAAAGGGCTTTTTATTCTAGCATAGCTAATTATTATTTCTCCCATAATTTTGCTTTCTCAATAATACAGGCCCTGAATGCAGTTTGCACAAATGTCTTGTACTTTTCTGTAACAAATGCCATCCTATTTATAATGGAAATCTAATTACATTAAGTCATGAAAAGATTAATATTTTGCTACTTATAATTGGTTTTAGCAATAAGTCTTGTTATCATTTACTCTCTGTTAAAGGCATGTGGCTTCATATATTCCAATGAAACTATTTTCTAATGTTTTAGTCTTGTCTCCCTGATTTCAGCCGTCATTTTTTTAAAATAATTTGAAGACATGGATGTGTTTTGCTGCTCCATCCATTATATTCCACATTATACATACTTGGCCTTGAAATATTTTCTGCTACTTCTTTCTCCCACTTTTCTTGCATGGTGACTCCAAACCAGCCTCATTCTCCCTCTGTATGCCAACTTCCTTTCTAACTCCAATCACAGCCCAGTTTTGTCTTCCTTTCTGTTTGATCTTGTTCTAACTCTAAATAACTTTCTAAAATACAGAAACTTGTATATATGTCTGTTAACTTTTTAGTTGAAGGATAGAGCCAAAGTTATTAGAAGTGAGTTAGATATTAGAAGTTATTAGAAGCAATGTAGGTATTAGAAAGCAAGCACAAAAAATCTTGATTTCCAAAAAAGAATATCATATTTAAATAATAATCAGCTTTACTTGAGGTTAACAACATAAATTAAACTACTCAAAGGTCCCTACTTAGAATGTTGCCCACTATTAGATCACAACTTCAGGAAAGTCGACTCATCTTTTCTCAAAATGGCAGAACAAAAGTAGCTTGGCTTGTGAGCATAATTATTCTTCATCTACCCAGCACTAACCCAAGGGCAATTTAATTCCATCAGCCTCATACAAACATTTACTGGTTTTGTGTAAGTGATGGTCATCTATCAGATATTGTGAAAAACAGAACAATAATTTCAATATAAAAAGCATTTCTTCCTACATAAAAAAGGAGGCAAAGGAAGGCCTGAAACTTGACCTTAGATACTAAATATTCTAGTGACTGCAATTTTAAATTAAACTATCCTTTTATGAAGGAGTAGAGGTTGGATTTTTTTCTGCTCTATTTATATTTTATTACATTTTAAAAAATGAATTTATGCCATGTAGTATAAAAATGGAACACAGAAAGGATGAGAAAAGAGTAACTATCACTTCCCTCCCAGTCCCTTAATTACAGAACAGAATCTCATAGACAATGCAATTACTTTGAAATATTTCTGTTTTCAGTATTTTATGATTATCTAATTTTCTAAGAAATGAAAGTCACTGTAAATATGCATCCTGAAAGGTCCTATACTTCTTAGTAATGAGAGATACATAGAATACTTCAAAGTCTTTAAAATGCAATGGACCTATTAGTCCTTTTGAAAGTCACTCAATTGTGTCCAACTCTTTGTGACCCCACGGACTATATAGTCCAAGGAATTCTCCAGGCCTGAATACTGGAGTGCAGAGCTGTTCTCTTCTTCGGGGGATCGTCCCAACCCAGGGATTGAACCCAGGTCTCCCACATTGCAGGCGGATTCTTTACCACCTGAGCCAGCAGGGAAGCCCAGGAATACTGGAGTGGGTAGCCTATCCCTTCTCCAGTGGATGGTCTCAACCCAGGATTCAAACCGGGGTCTCCGACTTTGCAGGTGGATTCTTTACCAGCTGAGCTACCAGTCCTTGTACTCCACACAAATCATCTAAGAGAGGCTATCTTTTGAAAGTCTAATCCATGAAACAAAATAAGGTTAAACTTAAAGTTTTGCCTGTGAAATTCAGAGTTCAAGTTGCATTGGAACTGCATTACTCAAGTGCAACCTTCTTTCAATAACATCAGATGAGATTATTTGGTTCAGAAATTCAGGTTATGGTGATAAAAATTAGAGGGTCACTCCTGGGTCTGATAACATTAATATCTGTGATTGGATTGGTTGGTTTGCATTCATGATTTAAGAAACAATCTCTAAGTCAATATTTCTAGAATTCATAGAACCTTAGAATGGAAAAGGAATAGAGACATCACCTGCAAAGAAATGACTTAATGATGGAAATGGAATCTCATGATTTAATAGTTAGGAGAGAGAGAGAGCATGAAAACCATTTTCTCTGCCTCTTGGAGAAGTGTCTTACTCCACTAAAGCAAATACAGAGAAAACAATTTCTGTCCACTTGACAGTATCTTTCGGTTCCTAGAGTTTTTTTACACACTAACACTGCTTTCCATATCTCTGGGCTCTGCTGAAGTGTTATTTTTCAATGCTTTTTGTTGTAATTGCTATTTATCTAAGCAAAAGAATAATTTTAATTGACTCCTTTTGGCTTGCATCTCAGCAGAAAATGTGAAAATTCAGCCCTAAGCTATTCTTTCAAATAATAAATACTTTATTTTTATTTGAACCAAAATTACATTTTTTAAGCATGTTCCAAAACAATAAAATGCTATGTGTAGCCAAAAGGAAATACTTTTTTTGTTGTTATAAGAGCCCTTATATAAAAAGCAAAGGATTCAACTCTCAATTCAACCACATTTTACAACAATCCTATTCTAATTGGTCTGAAAATAGGCTGTTTTATTTTTATGGAATGCATAGCTCTCCTTAACAAATTAGTTATTTATATAATGTAAAAAATAATATATTTATATATGTGGCTCAGAAGAATATTTCAGTCACCAGGAATAATTCATTAAAATATAGCTGAGTGAAAAAATAGAGCCAACACATGAAAAAACCAAAGGAAATAGAACAAAATGAAATCTAAGATTCATGTTAAAGCTTCATTTCCATACAGAAAAAAAGTGAATATAGACTTCATGAGCTGAAAATCATAACACAAAGAAAATTTGACTAGAGCAAGAGGGAGAGACTAACAGGAAACAAGCAAGAGACAACAGAAAACAAATATTTTTGGCTAATATGCTTACTTTTTGTTTGTGATACAAATTCTGATTTTCCACTGTATGTCTGTTTGATTTTGTCATTTTCATATAGCAGTTAGAAACCAAACGAAGAAGGGAAAATGTATCAGAAAAAAACCCCAACACAATCCTTCGTTTTAGCCAAATTTTAGGGGAGAAATTTCCAGGATCTGAAAATTGAGAGGAGGTATGCGTAAATGGAGTGGTAATAGGGTAAAAGAGGTCCAGTCAACCTTTTTGATCATCTTCAGTAATGGCTATTATTAGTTATGGCTGGGCCTGCAAAGCTTCCAGCCCTGCTGGGTAACCATCAGAGTACTGAACTAAATGACCCTTCATGATTCTCAAATACTATAATAGATCAATTGCATTTTAACATTTGCACAGCTGGTTGTTTGGTTAAATGTGGGCAATTCCCCAAGTTCTCATCTGATTTTGGAATGTATCTGTTCACTTAAAGCACAGTGTAATGTGCTGTCTTGAACAGTGTATTTGTACCAGGGGAATTCATTCAGCAAACCTGTGTTCCCACAAGCAAAACCTCCCTCCTAGACAGACAGCGCAAACGGTGGAAGGCATTGCAGCTTCATTGGTCACAGCCCTAAATACACACTATCTGATGATGGTTATTTTTAAACAGAGACATTATTAAGATTAGCAAAAGAATCAAAAGCCTTAAAAAAAAAAGAAAGGGTCAGCTGGCAAAATGAGTCCCCAGATGATTTATGATCCAACATGCAATTTATCAAATGTTGTCTGAATTTTCTTGTATGTAGTTTAAAACTAACTAAAAATCTGATTATAAAATACCATAAAAATTGCCCACAGATTCTAAAATAATAGAGTTAGGATAAATTATGAAAATTGTTACTAATAAATGTTAATTTGTCATCTTATATATAGTCCATGGGGTCGCAAAAAGTTGGACACTGAGCGACTTTCACTTTCACTTTTCATGCATATCAGAGAGCTCTTAATCTTTTTATTTTTTAAAAGAAATGTATATTATTTTTTCCTGTTTTATGGTGATTTCTTTCTACCATCCAGTGAGGAAAACAAAAGCAATGCGCTTCCTTCCTCAGAAAGCAATGGAGGTAAGATTATTGGATCAACTTAATCCTAGCTTCCCTTGTGGCTCAGCTGGTACAGAATCCACCTGCAATGGTGGGAGACCTGGGTTCGATTCTTAGGTTGGGAAGATCCTCTGGAGAAGGGAAAGGCTACCCACTTCAGTATTCTGGCCTGGAGAATTCCAGGAGAGGTCGCAAGAGTCAGACATGACTGAGCAACTTTCACTTTAATCCTAGCAGCCCCCCATAGCTGCTCCTGACAGGGGGGTTCAGAGCATTTCTGCTGCTGTGATTTAACAGTGAGCCCCTTGGTCCCAATCCTCAAATTCTCTCCCCTAAAGCAAATTCTTCTTTCACAGTCATTTTCACTTCAGGAGAAACATACTTGGATGTTAAGTTTGTTCAACTGCTTCTTAAGGAAAAACTGCCTATATGACATTTATACACAACCTCTGTAACTCTCCGTCTCTCCCTCTGTGAATGGGAATGATTTCAAAATTTATCTCAAAAAGTTTTGTGAGAAATAAAAGAACAGTTCATGTGAAATATATGGTGAGCACCTAGCAGTTAGAATATATACCATGAATGTTAGCTTTTATGATCAACTGCCCTGTTAGAAGACAAAGAGGCAAAGACTTCTTAAAACAAACTTGTAATTTAACATTTAAGACATAAAGAAAGCAAAGGACAGTAAAAGAGGAAATAGAGGAATGTTGTTCAGTTGCTAAGTCGTGTCTGATTCTTTTCAACTCTATGGACCGCAGCACACCAGGATTCCCTGTCCTTCACTATTTGCTGGAGTTTGGACAAATTCATGTCCATTAAGTTGGTGGTGCTAGAGTAATACCAAAGGCAAAAGACATTTTAAATCACTTTAATTCATGAAGTCATATCTGCTTCAAGGTCTAATTAGAAACTCAAAGAATGAAAGTTGAGTTGATCTCCATTCCATTTTTTTTTTCCTTTACAGAACATTCTACCTATTTCAAAGGGAGGCTACAGAAATATTACATTCATGAACATAGTGGAGATAAGTTAACACTCTGAAAGCGATGATATTTTTATTTGTTTATATCTTGTGCAACCTAAAATATCATCTATAAAGAAGTAACTCCATGAGGAGAGGGGAGGAGAGGGTGAGATGCGTGGAAAGAGTAGCATGGAAACTTACATTCAATTCAGTTCAGTTCAGTCACTCAGTCATGTCCAACTCTTTATGATCACATAACTAAAGCATGCCAGGCCTCCCTGTCCATCACCAACTCCCAGAGTCCACCCAAACACATATCCCTTGAGTCGGTGATACCATCCAACCATCTCATCCTCTGTCGTCCCCTTCTCCTCCTGCCTTCAATCTTTCCCAGCATCAAGGTCTTTTCAAATGAGTCAGCTCTTTGCATCAGGTGGCCAAAGTATTGGAGTGTCAGCTTCAACACCAGTCCTTCCAATGAACACCCAGGACTAATCTCCCTTAGGATAGAATGGTTGGCTGTCCTTGTAGTCCCAGAGACTCTCAAGAGTCTTCTCCAACACCACAGTTCAAAAGCACCAATTCTTCAGTGCTCAGCTTTCTTTACAGTCCAACTCTCACATCTATACATGACCACTGGAAAAACCATAGCCTTGACTAGACGGACCTTTGTTGGCAAAGTAATGTCTCTGCTTTTGAATATGCTATCTAGGTTGGTTATAACTGCCCTTCCAAGGAGTAAGAGTCTTTTAATTTCATGGCTGCAGTCACCATCTGTGGTGATTTTGGAGCCCAAAAAGTAAGTCAGCCACTGTTTCCACTGTTTCCCCATCTATTTCCCATGAAGTGATGGTACCTGAGGCCATGATCTTAGTTTTCTGAATGTTGAGCTGTAAGCCAACTTTTTCAGTCTCCTCTTTCACTTTCATCAAGAGGCTCTTTAGTTCTTCTTCCCTTTCTGCCATAAGGGTGGTGTCATCTGCATATCTGAGGTTATTGATATTTCTCCCAGCAATCTTGATTCCAGCTTGTGCTTCCTCCAGCCCAGCATTTCTCACAATGTAATCTGCATATAAGTTAAATAAGCATGGGGAAAATATACAGCCTTGACGTACTCCTTTACCTATTTGGAACCAGTCTCTTGTTCCATGTCCAGTTCTAACTGTTGCTTCCTGACCTGCATACAGGTTTCTCAAGAGGCAGGTCAGGTGATGTGGTATTCCCATCTCTTGGAGAGTTTTCCAGTTTCTTGTGATCCACACAGTCAAAGGCTTTGGCATAGTCAATAAAGCAGAAATAGATTTTTTCCTGAAATTCTCTTGCTTTTTTGATGATCCAGCTGAGGTTGGCAATTTGATCTCTGGTTCCTCTGCCTTTTCTAAAACCAGCTTGAACATCTGGAAGTTCACGGTTCATGTATTGTTGAAGCCTGGCTTGGAGAATTTTGAGCATTACTTTACTAGCATGTGAGATGAGTGCAATTGTGCGGTAGATTGATAATTTTTTGGCATTGCCTTTCTTTAGGATTGGAATAAAAACTGACCTTTTCCAGTCCTGTGGCCACTGCTGAGTTTTCCAAATTTGCTGACATATTGAGTGCAGCACTTTCACAGCATCATCTGCCAGGATTTGAAATAGCTCAACTGGAATTCCATCACCTCCACTAGCTTTGTTTGTTGTGATGCTTCCTAAGGCCCATGTGACTTCACATTCAAGGATGTCTGGCTCTAGGTGAGTGATCACACCATCGTGATTACCTGGGTCGGGAAGATCTTTTTTGTACAGTTCTTCTGTGTTTTCTCGTCATCTCTTCTTAATATCTTCTTCTTCTGTCATTTCTGTCCTTTATTGTGCCCATCTTTGCATGAAATGTTCCCTTGGTATCTCTCATTTTCTTGAAGAGATCTCTAGTCTTTCCCATTCTACTGTTTTCCTCTATTACTTTGCACTGATTGCTGAGGAAGGCTTTTTTTTATCTCTCCTTGCTATTCTTTGGAACTCTGCATTCAAATGGGTATATTTTTCCTTTTTTCCTTTGCTTTTCGCTTCTCTTCTTTTCACAGCTATTTGTAAGGCCTCCTCAGGTAGCCATTTTGCTTTTTTGCATTTCTTTTTCTTCGGGATGGTCTCGATCCCTGTTTCCTGTACAATGTCATGAACCTCCGTCCATAGTTCATCAGGCACTCTATCAGATCTAGTCCCTTAAATCTATTTGTCACTTCCACTATATAATCATAAAGGATTTGATGTAGGTCATACCTGAATGGTCTAGTGGTTTTCCTCACTTTGTTCAATTTAAGTCTGAATTTGGCAATAAGGAGTTCATGATCTGAGCCACAGTCAGCTCCCAGTCTTGTTTTTGCTGATTGTATAGAGCTTCTCTATGTTTGGCTGCAAAGAACATAATCAATCTGATTTCAGTGTTGACCATCTGGTGATATCCATGTGTAGAATCTTCTCTTGTGTTGTTGAAAGAGGGTGTTTGCTATGACCAGTGCATTCTCTTTGCACAACTCTATTAGCCTTTGCCCTGCTTCATTCTGTACTCCAAGGCCAAATTTGCCTGTTACTACAGGTGTTTCTTAGCCATGAAATTAAAAGACGCTTCCTCCTTGGAAGGAAAGTTATGACCAACCTAGATAGCATATTCAAAAGCAGAGACATTACTTTACCAACAAAAGTTCGCCTAGTCAAGGCTATGGTCTTTCCTGTGGTCATGTATGGATGTGAGAGCTGGACTGTGAAGAAGGCTGAGCGCCGAAGAATTGATGCTTTTGAACTGTGGTGTTGGAGAAGACTCTTGAGAGTCCCTTGCACTGCAAGAAGATCCAACCAGTCCATTCTGAAGGACATCAATCCTGGAATTTCTTTAGAAGGAACGATGCTAAAGCTGAAACTCCAGTATTTTGGCCACCTCATGCGAAGAGTTGACTCATTGGAGAAGACTCTGATGCTGGGAGGGATTGAGGGCAGAAGGAGAAGGGGACCACAGAGGATGAGATGGCTGGATGGCATCACTGACTTGATGGGTGTGAGTCTGGGTGACCTCCGGGAGCTGGTGATGGACAGGGAGGCCTGGCGTGCTGCAGTTCATGGGGTCGCAAAGAGTCGGACACGACTGAGCGACTGATCTGATCTGACAGGTGTTTCTTGACTTCCTACTTTTGTATTCCAGTCCTCTATAATGAAAAGGACTTCTTTTTTGGATGTTAGTTCTAAAAGGTCTTGTAAATCTTCATAGAACCATTCAACTTCAGCATCTTCAGCATAACTGGTCGGGGCATAGACTTACATTACCATATGTAAAATACATAGCCAACAGGAATTTGCTTAAAGGCTCAGAAAACTCAATCAGGGGCACTGTATCAACCTAGAGGGCTGGAGTGGGGACGAAGATGGGAGGGAGGTTCAAAAAGGAGGGAATATATGTATACCTATGGCTGATTCATGTTGAGGTTTGACAGAAAACAACAAAATTCTGTAAAGCAATTTTCCTTCAATAAAAAAATAAATAATTTTTTTAAAAAAGAAGTAATGGGAAATGATATCAAGAGTGAGCTTTGAGTAAGGAAAAACTCTAAAGATTTGACAAAGCTATATCTAAAATATCTCCAAGAAACAATCCGACACAGATAGAGACATGTGCACGCATGAGTTCTTGTATTTTTAGATGCTTCAGGATTCATTATTTATTTAAAAACTAAGTGAAAATGAGCATGTATATGGTTGCAGGAGTGCAAAGTTAAAAAATAAAGTCAAAGAATTCTTTCCTAGAATTGTTCAGATGTCAACATTGCCATGTTGGCCTTTATGGACAGAATTAATTCTTTATTTTTCCAGTTTGTTTCCTAGAAAGTCCTTGAAATTAAAGTTTTGTTTCTTTTGTGAAGAAGTGAGGAAGGATCAGACTTCAGAAAAGCAGGAACCAACCCCAAGGGGTTAATGAGGATGGAAGAGATGGAAGGGAGACAGGGCTAGGTGACCGGTACAGCTGCAGATCGTTAATAGCAATCAAGGGCCACTATAAACAAATCAGCAGGAAACAGAGTGGCTCTACATTTTCCTGGCCTAGTAGCAGGAACCATCTGGACAGAGAGAATTTGGCTTAAAATTCTCATAAGGGAACTTGGGTGGTTTTTGTTTTTTAACCACTCCAGCATAGTAGGTCACTGAAGTAAACAAGTTGAACCTGCTTGTGCTATAAAAGATTAAATTACTATCACAAAATATAAAATCCACAAAGGCTATGACTAACAACACAATAATATAGGAAAACTTTTACAGCTAGGGAAAAATGGGTATAGTTTTAAGAGTAGCCAGGGAAGCTTAAAAAAGGGAGAGAAAAGAAGGAAAAGTTATTGGTTTATAATATATATGTCTTCTGTTTTCCAGAGTTTAAAAAACAAATCATAGGTGGTTTAACTGGAGAAGGCAATGGCACCCCACTCCAGTACTCCTGCCTGGAAAATCCCATGGACGGAGGAGCCTGGTGGGCTGCAGTTCATGGGGTTGCTAAGAGTTGGACACGACTGCGCAACTTCACTTTCACTTTTCACTTTCATGCATTGGAGAAGGAAATGGCAGCCCACTCCAGTGTTCTTGCCTGGAGAATCACAGGGACAGGTGGGCTGCCGTCTGTGGGGTCGCACAGAGTCGGACACGACTGAAGCGACTTAGCAGCAGCAGCAGCAGGTGGTTTAATAGCATTTGAGTCCACAGAACTGGTGAGCATGATCAAATCTGTTTGAAAACATCTCTTAGGCAGTCCTGGATCAGGGAACTGCTAATGAGGATGCAAGTAAAGAAGAATCTGGAAAAACAGCTTGAAAGACTTTTCCCCCAACAAAAGGAATGGCTAGTCATGATAGAAAGAATGGCAAGAGCCAAAGGACAGCTTTTCTTGACTTTTCCTTCTGTCTGTACATTTACAAATCTCCATCATCTCTGCCCCACTTTCAAATGTTTACTATACCCAGACCAGACTCCATATTTTTTTTTTTTAACTAAGCATTTGCTATACTGCTGAAATGGCAACCCACTCCAGTGTTCTTGCCTGGAGAATCCCAGGGACAGGGGAGCCTGGTGGGCTGCCGTCTATGGGGTCGCACAGAGTCGGACACGACTGAAGTGACTTGGCGGCAGCAGCAGCAGCGTACTGCTTTATGTCTTCCTTTCTTTGCATCTGTAGGATGCAACATTTCACTGTCAAGGAGACAAACAGGCTTATCACCAGCGGGTAAGGGACTTCTCCATCTATGAATCAACAAGGTTAATTAGCTCTCTCTCCTGGCTTCTTTCTTTTTCAGATGTCGACTCTGTAAGGCTGACTCTTTCAAATATTGAATCTAGTCAACTTTGACTTCAGAAGTTAAACAAAAGAACTGATATTAAACTCAAGTCAGTCTCTGTATTTAACTTGATTTTCATTTTTTATTTTTGAATAGCTAGGGAAAAATGGATGTGAAAAAGTTGCTATGAAATACATTCACTATTGCTATCAGTTGGTAATTTAATCCTATGGGATACCCTTTTAAGATGTCTGCCCCCTTAGAGTTGAACTTAAACAGCCAAAAATGGCTGTTAGGCTTGCATCCAAGTTGTGGTCTCCATGTTCAACACTATATTGTGTAACTAAGAAGACCATACAATGCAGGAGCTCTGTGCTACCGTTTAGCAGCTCTGTACAGCTAGGCAAGCTGCACAGCCTCTTTTCCATTTTCTCATCCACAAAGTGGAGAAAATAAATAGGACCCACTTATAATGTTGCTGGAGAACTTAGCATTTCACTGTGAGCAAAGTCCTAAGCATTGTGCCACGCACGAAGATCAGGCTGTTTTAAGACAAGTTAGCTCTTGTTTTTTTCTCCAGGAACTGCTTTTGAAGAATTTTATGACTTTCCTCCATTTTAGGCAGACTCACTTGATTAGTACCCAGTTGTGAAATTATAAATATTTACTTGATTTGTACCCAGTTGTGAAATTATAAATATTTAGCTGTTTAGTTCAGTTCAGTTCAGTCGCTCAGTTGTGTCTGACTCTTTGTGACTCTGGACTGCAGCACGCCAGGCCTCCCTGTCATTTAGCTGTGAATAGTTCTAGTTCTCTTTTGTCATTATTTCCCGTCAAGTGCATTATGTGTACACTCTTCCCACCAAATAGAAGCAGAAACAATCTCTTGGTGTTTTGCTTTTCTCTCCTGGGCAGCAATTACAATTTGCTTGAAACAAGTTTATTTTAAGTCATCAAATCTATTTCCCTATGGTGTCACTGTATACCACCTATTTAAATATTTTTTCTGCTGATTTATTTATTTGTTCTTTGAAATAAAAATAAAGACAGTCATATGACAAAAAATATAATTTACTTATCCAGATCAGATCAGATCAGATCAGTCGCTCAGTCGTGTCTGACTCTTTGCGACCCCATGAACCGCAGCACGCCAGGCCTCCCTGTCCATCACCAGCTCCCGGAGGTCACTCAGACTCGCATCCATCAAGTCAGTGATGCCATCCAGCCATCTCATCCTCTGTCGTCCCCTTCTCCTCCTGCCCTCAATCCCTCCCAGCATCAGAGTCAGAATACTTAGAGGTGCCAAGCATCAGAATACTTAGAGGTGCCAAGCTCTGCTACACACTTAGGAAACGACAGTGAAAAAAAATGTCTTGCCCTCATGGGGCTTAAATTGTGGAGTGGAAGACAGGAAATAAATAGTATATGTGATATGCCAGATTGTAATCAGTGCTGAGGAGATAAAGTAGGAAGAGAAAAAATGAAATGTACAGATAGGAGTTTGAATCTTTAAACATTGACTGAAGCGGCTCACTGGAAGGTAAATTTTGACCAAAAAACCCTGAAAGCACAAAAGAGCTTAACTCTACCAATATCTGAAGGAGCAGCATCTCAGGGAGATGGAGCAGCAAGCGTCAAGCCCTTGAACAAGGAGTATGCTTGACTGTTTGAGGAAGAACAAGGAGGAGGATGGGTGGGCATGGAGAGAATAAAGGGATGAGAAGCAGAAGAAAATGACAGAGAAGAAATGGTGGCTTAGGCAGAAAAGGGCCTTTGTCTATTCTTTGAGTCAGGTATAAAAATTGTCTAGAATATAGTTGGAAGTCATGTCCAACTCTTTGCAACCCCATGGACTGTAGCCTACCAGGTTCCTCCATCCATGGGATTTTCCAGGCAAGAATATTGGAATGGATCGCCATTTCCTTCTCCAGGAGATGTTCCTGACCCAGGGATTGAACCCGGGTCTCCCACATTGTAGGCAGACGCTTTACCGTCTGAGACACCAGGGAAGAGTTGTATCTCAGATTAAGATACCGTAAATAGAACATTTCAAAGAAGAAATTAGTTTTTTGGCTAGTCACATCAAAGATCTTTATTTGTATGCATATTATTTAAAATGGGTCCTCTGTAGACATCATCCTTGATTTAATCTAAGGCTAAAAAATATATTGGAGAAAATATGACCATTGAATCTTTTTTTTCTTACCTCTATGCTAAGTGGTGTTGGAGAAGACTCTTGAGAGTCCCTTGGACTGCAAGAAGATCCAACCGGTCCATTCTGAAGGAGATCAATCTTGGAATTTCTTTGGAAGGAATGATGCTAAAGCTGAAACTCCAGTATTTTGGCCACCTCATGCGAAGAGTTGACTCATTGGAGAAGATTCTGATGCTGGGAGGGATTGAGGGCAGGAGGAGAAGGGGACGACAGAGGATGAGATGGCTGGATGGCATCACTGACTTGATGGGTGTGAGTCTGAGTGACCTCCGGGAGCTGGTGATGGACAAGGAGGCCTGGCGTGCTGCGGTTCATGGGGTCGCAAAGAGTCGGACACGACTGAGCGACTGATCTGATCTCTGATGCTAAATCCTCGGAGAAGGCAATGGCACTCCACTCCAGTACTCTTGCCTGGAAAATCCCATGGACGGAGGAGCCTGGTAGGCTGCAGTCCATGGAGTTGCTAAGAGTCGGACATGACTGAGCGACTTCACTTTCTCTTTTCACTTTCATGCATTGGAGAAGGAAATTCTCCAGGCAAGAACACCCACTCCAGTGTTCTTGCCTGGAGAATCCCAGGGACAGGGGAGCCTGGTGGGCTGCCGTCTATGGGGTCACACAGAATCGGACACGACTGAAGTGACTTAGCATAGCATAGCATGCTAAATCATGATCGCTCAGTTGGTAAAGAATCCACCTACAATGCAGGAGACCTGGGTTCAATCACTAGGTTGGGAAGATCCCCTGGAGAAGGGAAAGGCTACCCACTTCAGTATTCTGGCCTGGAGAATTCCATGGACAGTCCATGGGATTGCAAAGAGTCAGACATGACTGAGCGACTTTCACTTTCACATGCTAAATCACAGGATTAGTCACTTCATCAGATCAGATCAGTCGCTCAGTCGTGTCCGACTCTTTGCGACCCCATGAACCGCAGCACGCCAGGCCTCCCTGTCCATCACCAGCTCCCGGAGGTCACTCAGACTCGCATCCATCGAGTCAGTGATGCCATCCAGCCATCTCATCCTCTGTCGTCCCCTTCTCCTCCTGCCCTCAATCCCTCCCAGCATCAGAGTCTTCTCCAATGAGTCAACTCTTCGCATGAGGTGGCCAAAATACTGGAGTTTCAGCTTTAGCATCATTCCTTCTAAAGAAATTCCAGGATTGATCTCCTTCAGAATGGACCGGTTGGATCTTCTTGCAGTCCAAGGGACTCTCAAGAGTCTTCTCCAACACCACAGTTCAAAAGCATCAATTCTTCGGCGCTCAGCCTTCTTCACAGTCCAGCTCTCACATCCATACATGACCACAGGAAAGACCATAGCCTTGACTAGGCGAACCTTTGTTGGTAAAGTAATGTCTCTGCTTTTGAATATGCTATCTAGGTTGGTCATAACTTTCCTTCCAAGGAGTAAGCGTCTTTTAATTTCATGGCTGCAGTCACCATCTGCAGTGATTTTGGAGCCCAGAAAAACAAAGTCTGACACTGTTTCCACTGTTTCCCCATCTATTTCCCATGCAGTGATGGGACCAGATGCCATGATCTTCGTTTTCTGAATGTTGAGCTTTAAGCCAACCTTTTCACTCTCCACTTTCACTTTCATCAAGAGGCTTTTTAGCCCCTCTTCACTTTCTGCCATAAGGGTGGTGTCATCTGCATATCTGAGGTTATTGATATTTCTCCCGGCAATCTTGATTCCAACTTCTGTTTCTTCCAGTCCAGCATTTCTCATGATGTACTCTGCATATAAGTTAAATAAACATGGTGACAATATGCAGCCTTGACGTACTCCTTTTCCTATTTGGACCGTCACTTCATAATTTACCTTAAATTTAAAATATGTGAGAGGTCAACAAAATCCATACAAAATAAAGTATGGGCCGTGAAGCAATGGGTAAGGAGCTCTCCTCAATAAAAAGACAAGGTTATACCCCATGCCTAAGGAATCTATAATGCTCAGTGAAGAAGATTCCTTCAGCAACTCCTTGAAGACACTGTAAGGAAAAATCATTAACAGCAGAACATTGATAGGTCTATAAGATGATCTAATTGCCTTACAAATTTAAGACAAAAAAATGCTCAAACTGAGGCATGAGAACTTTTCATGAAGTAAAAGTTTTAGGGCTGAAACACTGTTACAGAGTGGGTCACTGTTAGAAGATCAAATTCAACTGACATCAGTTAGGCAACATGAAGAAGATGATGTTAGATTCTCAGAGAGGAAATGGCATTACAACTTAATGCGGAAGATAGATATTCCTTCAAAAGCCACGTTGAAATTTAGAACCAAAAGGAAACCAAAGATTTTCAGGGTCATTTTTATAACTTCAAGTACAAATTTAATGAGATAAAATATATATATTTAACTAGACTATGTGAAACATATATAACTTCTTAATCTACTGTATTTATTCACCAGTAAAAGAAAAACGTGTTTTTCCTTGATTTGGGGGGGAATTGTTTAACAATTTCTCTATTTTGTAGCCATTATGAAATTTGCTCTTCCCATTCCTGAGTGTTTTGTATCTCAAAAAAATTAATGTCTATTAGTAGAGATATAATAATTTTGATTTGTGAATAATAATGCTGACCTCTCAATATTCATACACACACACACACACACACACACACACACACATACAGAAACCAGTTGGGAATTTTCTCTCCCCCTGCCTAGGAAGATAAAAATAGGATTAAAATAGGATGCAAACTGACTTCTATAAGTCTAACCCTTTCATTTCACATGGATAATAGAGTCATTCAATGTGCAGAAGATACCTTAACACCATTACCTCAAATATTACATTTTTGTTCCAGATCAGCACTTACCAGGATTAATATTTACCTAAGCTATTCAACCAAAATAAGTTTAAGATTTGCTGTGAGCCAAGCCTAATGAGAATTTATCAGTTCACTCAAACAAAATGGCAAATAAAATCTGGAGACCATCTATTCTGTTCATGTAGCTCCTGCCCTATGCTTGAAGGTCAGAGCCCTACTGCTCCCCACCATCACACAGCAGGTTTTTCATCTATCTATCAGCACTACCAGCAATGTGCTACCAATGTTTCATCTGGATCTCAAGGTCCCAGAGCTTCTTCCTAGAGCTCAAAGTTGGAAGAGAGGAAGATGAACAGGAGAATGAAATCCACAGTCCTAGGCAGAACTCCAACCTGGAATTTCTGATTGCTGCCAATCTTCTCTTCAAACCATCCCAATACCTTGAACAATAAGTTCAGTTAAGTTCAGTCACTCAGTCATGTCCAGCTCTTTGCAACCCCATGGACTGCAGCACACCAAGCTTCCCTCACCTTGGTTCGTCCATCACCAACTCCCAAACCTTGCTCAAACTAATGTCCATCGACCTGGTGATGCCATCCAAATATCTCATGGTCTGTCGTCCCCTTCTCCTCCTGCTGTCAATCTTTTCCAACATCAGGATTTTCTCCAATGAATCAGTTCTTTGCATCAGGGGGCCAAAATTGAACTTTCAGCTTCAGCATCAACCCTTCCAATGAATATTCAGGACTAATATCCTTTAGCATTGACTCATTTGATCTTCTTGCAGTCCGAGGGACTCTCAAGAGTCTTCTCCAACACCACAGTTCAAAAGCATCAATTCTTTGGCACTCAGCTTTCTTTATAGTCCAACTCTCACATCCATACATGACCACTGGAAAAAACCATAGCTTTTACTAGATGGACCTTTGTTGGCAAAGTAATGTCTCTGATTTTGAATATGCTGTCTAGGTTGGTCATAGCTTTTCTTCCAAGGAGCAAGCATCTTTTCACGGCTGCAGTCACCATCTGCAGTGATTTTGGAGCCCCAAAAAATAAAGTGTCATTGTTTCCATTACTTCCCCATTTCTTTGCCATGAAGTGATGAGACCAGATGCCATGATCTTGGTGTTTTGTTGTTCTTGTTGCTCTTTTTATTTTTTTATTGAAGGATGATTGCTTTATAGAATTTTGTTGTTTTCTGTCAAACCTCAACATGAATCAGCCATAGGTATACATATATCCCCTTCTGAACCTCCCTCCCATCTCCTGCCCCATCCTACCCCTCTAGATTGATACAGAGCCCCTGTTTGAGTTTCCTGAGCCCAACAGCAAATTCCTGTTGGTTATCTATTTTACATATAGTAATATGTTTCCTCGGGGAAGGCAATGGCACCCCACCCCAGTACTTTTGCCTGGAAAATTCCATGGACAGAGGAGCCTGGTAGGTTCCAGTCCATGGGGTCGCTAAGAGTCGGACACGACTAAGCGACTTCACTTTCACTTTTCACTTTCATGCATTGGAGAAGGAAATGGCAACCCACTCCAGTGTTCTTGCCTGGAGAATCCCAGGGACGGGGGAGCCTGGTGGGTTGCCGTCTATGGGTTCGCACAGAGTTGGACACGACTGAAGCGACTTAGCAGTAGCAGCAATATGTTTCCATGTTACTCTTTCCATACACCCGTCTTCCCCACACCCCATGTCCATAAGTCTATTCTCTATGTCTATTTCTCCATTGTTGCCCTGTAAATAAATTCTTTAGTACCATTCTTCTAGATTCTGTATATATGTGTTAGAATATGATATTTATCTTTCTCTTTTTGATTCACTTCACTCTGTGTATAGGTTCTAGGTTCATCCACCTCATTAGAACTGACTCAAATGCATTCCTTTTTATGGCTGAGTAATATTCCATTGTGTATATGTATCACGACTTCTTTATCCATGCATCTGTCAACGGACATCTAGGTTGCTTCCATGTTATAGCTATTGTAAATAGTGTTACAATGAACAATGGGATACATGTGTCTTTTTCAATTTTGGTTTCCTTAGGGTATATACCTTGGACTGGGATTGCTGGGTCGTATGGTGGTTTTATTCCTAGTTTGTAAGGAATCTCCATACTGTCTTCCATAATGGCTGTATCAATTTACATTCCCACCAACAGTGCAAGAGCGTTCCCTTTTCTCCACACCTTCTCCAGCATTTATTGTTTGTAGATTTTTTGATGATGGCCATTCTTACTGGTGTGAGGTGATATCTCATTATAGTTTTGATTTGCATTTCTCTAATAATGAGCTATGTTGAACATCTTTTCATGTGTTTGTTAGCCGTCTGTAGGTCTTCTTTGGAGAAATGTCTGTGTAAGTCTTTTTCCCACTTTTTGATTGGGTTGTTTGCTTTTCTGGCATTGAGTTGTATGAGCTGCTTATATATTTTGGAAATTAATCTTTTGTCAGTTGTTTCATTTGCTATCATTTTCTCCCATTCTGAGAGTTGTCTTTTCACCTTACTTATACTTTACTTTGCTGTGCAAAAGCTTGTAAGTTCAATTAGGTCCCACTTATTTACTTTTGTTTTTATTTCTCTTACTCTAGGAGGTGGGCCATAGAGAATCTTGCTTTGATTTACGTCATCAAGTGTTCTGCCTATGTTTTCCTCCAAGAGTTTTGTAGTTTCTGGTCTTACATTTAGGTTTTTAACCCATTTTGAGTTTATCTTTGTGTCTGGTGTTAGGATGTGTTCTAATTTCACTCATTTACATGTGGCTGTCCAGCTTTCCCAGCACCATTTATTGAAGAGGCTGTCTTTGCCCCATTGTATATTCTTGCCTCTGTTGTCAAAAATAAGGTACCCATAGGTGCATGGGTTTATTTCTGGGCTTTCTATCTTGTTCCATTGTTCTATATTTCTGTTTTTGTGCCAGTACCATACTGTCTTGATGACTGTAGGTTTGCAGTATAATCTGAAGTCAAGAAGGTTGATTCCTCCAGCTCTATTCTTCTTTCTCAAGACTGCTTTGGCTAGTCAGGGTCTTTTGTGTTTCCATATGAACTGTGAAATTTTTTGCTCTAGTTCTGTGAAAAATGCCATTGGTAATTTGATAGGGATCACACCGAATCTGTAGATTGCATTTGGTAGTATAGTCATTTTCACACCTACCCAGGAACATGGAATATCTCTCCATCTGTTTATGTCATCTTTGATTTCTTTCATTAGTGTCATAATTTTCTGTGTACGGTTCTTTTGTCTACTTAGGTAAGTTTATTCCTAAATATTTAATTCCTTTTGTTGCCATGGTGAATGGGATCAATTCCTTAATTTCTCTTTTTGATTTTTCATTGTTAGTATATAGAAATGCAAGTGATTTTGGGGTATTGATTTTTTATCCTGAAACTTTGCTAAATTCACTCATTAGCTCTAGTAATTTTCTGATACTATCTTTAGGGTTTTCTATGTACAGTATCATGTCATCTGCAAACAGTGAGAGCTTTACTTCTATTCCAATCTGGATTCCTTTTCTTTCTTTTTCTTCTCTGATTGCTGTAGCTAGGACTTCCAAAACTATGTTGAATAATAGTGGTGAAAGTGGACACCCTTGTCTTGTTCCTGATCTTAGGGGGAATGCTTTCAGTTTTTCACCATTTAGAATAATGTTTGCTGTAGGCTTATCATCTATGGCCTTTACCATGTTGAGGTAGGTTCCTTCTATGCCCATTTTTTGAAGTTTTAATCATAAATGGGTGCTGAATTTTGTCAAAGGCTTTTTCTGCACCTATTGAGATGATCATATGGGTTTTATCTTTCAATTTGTTAATGTGATGTATCACATTGATTGATTTGCATGTATTGAGCAATCCTTGAATTCCTGGGATAACCCAACTTGATCATGGTGTATGAGCTTTTTGGATGTGTTGCTGAATTCTGTTTGCTAAAATTTTGTTGAGGATTTTTGCATCTGTGTTCAATAGTGATATTGGCCTGTAGTTTTCTTTTTTTGTGTTGTTTTTGTCTGGTTTTGGTATCAGGGTGATGGTGGCCTTGTAGAATGAGTTTGGACATGTTCTTTTCTCTACACTTTTTTGAAAGTGTTTTAGAAGGATAGGCATTAGCTCTTCTCTAAATGTTTGATAGAATTCTCTTGTGAAGCCATCTGGTCCTGGGCTTTTGTTTTGTGGGAAATTTTTTATCACAACTTCAATTTCAGTGCCTGTAATTGAGTTGTTCATAATTTCTATTTCTTCCTGGTTCAGTCTTGAGAGATTGAGCTTCTCTAAGAATCTGTCCATTTCTTCCAGGTTATCCATTTTATTCCCATATAGTTGTTCATAATAGTCTCTTATAATCCTTTGTATTTCTGCACTGTATGATCTTAGTTTTCTGAAAGTTGAGTTTTAAGCCAGTTTTTTCACTCTCTTCTTTCACTTTCATCAAGAGGCTCTTTAGTTCTTCTTCCTTTTCTGCCAGAAGGGTGGTGTCATCTGCATATCTGAGGTTATTGATATTTCTCCCAGCAGTCTTGATTCCAGTTTGTGCTTCATTGAATCCAGCATTTCATATGATGTACTCTGCATATAAATTAAAAAAGCAGGGTGACAATATATAGCCTTGACATACTCCTTTCCCGATTTGGAACCAGTCTGTTGTTCCATGTCCAGTTCTGTTGCTTCTTGACCTGCATACAGATTTCTCAGCAGGCAGGTAAGGTGGTCTGGTATTCCCATCTCTTTAAGAATTTTCAACAGATGTTGTGATACACACAGTCAAAAGCTTTGGTGTAGTCAATAAAGCAGAAGTAGATATTTTTCTGGAACTGTCTTGGTTTTTTGATGATCCAGCAGATGTTGGCAATTTGATCTCTAGTTCCTCTGCCTTCTCTAAATCCAGCTTGAACAGCTGGAAGTTCATGGTTCATGTACCATAAGTTATAGTTTATTTACACTAGCCTCCACACTTCTGAAACTACCATAAAATATCAATAAGATGGAAAATCCAGGAATACAGTTGGATCTGTTGATCAGCCTTTAAAAATAGTCTCACAATTATGACTATTAAATTTTCAAAGGTATATGGTCTTGCCATGGTAATATCAACTCACATTTGATACAAAGTAAGTTATCATTCCCTGGTGGCTCTGACAGCAAAGAATCTGTCTCCAATGCAGGAGACCCAGGTTCAATCCCTGGGGCAGAAAGGTCCCCTGGAGGAAATAAATGGCTGCCTCACTGCACTATTCTTGTCTGGGGAATTCCATGGACAGAAGAGCCTGGTGGGCTACAGTCCATGGGGTCACAAAGAGTCAGACACAACTGAGCGACTAACACTTTCACTTCAAGTTATGATTCAATTAGTACATTTTATCCCAGGAAAACCAGACAGGATTTTTTTATGACTTAAAAAATTATACCACACTTATTAGATATTTTAACTTGTTTACAGGTAACTGCACTCACCACCATCAATAACAAAAATATAGTAAGTGAAAGTCTCTCAGTCTTATCTGACTCTTTGTGACCCCGTGGACTATACAGTCCATGGAATTCTCTAGGCCAGAATACTGAAATGGGTAGTCTTTCCCTTTTCCAGGCGATCTTTCCAAGAGGCCATGAAAACTTCTGTCTAGGCTAATTTGCACTAGATTAGTTTCCCTATAGTCACCTTCTGCCCAAACTTAATCCATTTGGGCCTTCTCTTTGTGAAATGTAAGAAATGAAAGTTATTAAGTCACTTTCAAGTAGAGTAACCATTTTCTAAATTTTTTAAAAGAAATTTTATGGTTGCACTGGGTCTTTATTGCTCTACACAGGCTTTCTCTAGTTGCACCAAGTGAGGGCTACTCTGTTGCAGTGAACAAGCTTCTCTTGTTAAGGAGGATGGGCTCTAGGGTTGGGCAAGCTTCAGTAGTCATGGCACATGGGCCTAGTTGTTTCATCATATGTGGAATCTTCCTGGACCAGGGATTAAATCCATGTCCTCTGCATTGGTAGGCAGATTCCCATTCACTGTACCACCAAGGAAGTTCATAAATTAACCTTAAAATCAGATCAATAGCTGTCTTATCTATCTATCTACCTATCTATCTATTCTTAGAGATACAATAGTCTTAAATCAAGATCTTATTTCCCTGTCCAGGGATTGAACCTAGCTGCCAGTTTGCCAGAGGCTACAGGCTAGAGGCTAGAAAAAAAGTTCCCTGATTCTTACCCCATCTGAAACCAAGTATGTTGCAAGGAGGCAAAAACTGCAAAACAAGATAAAAAATTTATTATCAGAGACACAGTGCAACATATGGAAGAGCACACAGAGAAACATTTTATGTCACAGGTAAGGCAGAAATACAGATCTGGGGAGGAATGCAGGTGTCCTGAGTAAGGAGTGCAATATAGAGATGGCTTACATCACTTTTTTTTAGCACAGTCCTTCTTGGTCTTTGTCTACATGTGACCAATTAACTTGTTTCTTTCTTCACACTTGACTGGTCCTAGGACCCTCCACAAGGTCAGTGAGCAATTTTTTTCTAAGATGATCCCACCATAGGTAGGTGCATGGGTGCATGTCCAGACTTTGTGGGGTGGTGTCCCCTTCCCTATTTGACCTCCCAAGAAGCTTTGCTGCATATATGCATACAGGGAAGTCTTCCTGGACCTCAGGAGGGAATGCTTTATCTCTGTACTTTTGCAGAGCTCAGATTTTGCCTCTAGCTTTGTCCTTGGAGTATCTGGGTGAGAACAAAGCTTGAATTTTATTCTACTTGATGAACACCAGGTGTCCAGCCCAGGGGCCCATCTACCTTCTACCTCATATCCATCTATCTGCTGCCAGCTGCCAAGTCGCTTCAGTCGTGTCCGACTCTGAGCGACCCCACAGATGGCAGCCCACCAGGCTCCCCCGTCCCTGGGATTCTCAAGGCAAGAACACTGGAGTGGGTTGCCATTTCCTTCTCCAATGCATGAAAGTGAAAAGTGAAAGTGAACTCGCTCAGTTGTGTCCGACTTAGCGATCCCATGGACTGGAGCCCACCAGGCTCCTCCATCCATGGGATTTTCCAGGCAAAAGTACTGGGGTGGGGTGCCATTGCTTTTTCCATCTATCTATATCTGTATATACACATATATGTATGTATATGATGAATTCTGTTTCTATTATTCTAAGATTGTACTATAATCTAAATGTTTTATTTCTACACACACTATTGCTGTAACTTCTATGTACAAAACTTCATCTCACTACCAAAGCCACAATTAATCATCTGTTTTTTGTAGCATAACTCATTCCATTCCATGCTCTTAAAATGATCTCTCATAACATTTCTGATTAAATCTAACATTATTTTTTTTTACCATTTGAGTTCATATTGACCTATCTCCAGCTTTCAATGCCAAACTCTTTTTTTCCACTCTTTTCCTCATAAGTTCTTCCCAGCAGCCCACTGTATCAGCCTGTGCAGTGTTCCTCCTTCCTTCCTGAACCTTTCCAGAGTTAACAGAAATAAGCTGACACCCCCTTCTCCTCAACTACAACATAAAATCCACATGATTTTCTTTCTACATTCCCCCCAGATTGATACACATCAGTTTAAAGTCCTTTTCTAATTAATTTTGTTTTAAAAAGAGCTAAGGTTTGCACATCTTGCATATGTCAACTTATTTAATCTTCACAACTATTATGTGAGTAAGTACATTATTAGTCCCATTTTACAAGGAAAGAAACTGAGGCGCATAGAAGAGAGTTACCAAATGTCATATGCTAGTGAGTTGAAGAGCCGGGATTTAAACAGAAGCATTATGACTGAGCGACTTCCCTTTCACTTTTCACTTTCATACATTGGAGAAGGAAATGGCAACCCACTCCAGTATTCTTGCCTGGAGGATCCCGGAGATGGTAGAGCCTGGTGGGCTGCCGTCTATGGGGTCACACAGAGTCGGGCACGACTGAAGCGACTTAGCATAGCATAGCATAGCATTATGACTCTGAACCATGACACTAATCTGCTCCTTTGTGTACAGTATTTATCCTTTATTCATATTTTTTAAGCTTATATATCTCTGGTGTCTGTTCTATTATACTAAAAACTCTATTGTTACAAGAATAATGTAGTTTAATTCAAACTATATTTGAATTTTTTTTAACTTTCATTAATCTTTAGGAGTCAGTACATTTAGGACACTAACTTGGACAAGGCTGTAAAAAAATGCTAATACATGAGGGAAAAAAGACAAGGAAGAGATGAGAGAAATATGATGAAGCTGTATAAATAATATATTTGCTGAGATTTTCTTTAGGAAATCCATCATCTCCTTTCAAAGTTGTCTACTGCCTCAAACCATTGCTGAAAGATCACATTAATATTCTAGTCCCTTCAGATGGATTACTTGCTTTGTCAGAGGTATTTGTTGGAGGGTTGTGGGTTGGACTAAAATATACCTCAAATGTTAAAATCATGTTGCTGTTTACAGTATACTCTTTATATATACCTTAAATACATTATTTTACTTAATTATATCTCCCATGACCTCTTCCTTTTTCCTGGCTAGGAGTAAGTAAAATGACAAGATGGGAGAATGAATTTCTTAGGAAAACATTAATTTTTAGAAAACTAAAACAATTTCTCATGATATACACCGATCTTCCCCTTCCTAAGAACTAAATTACTCTCTTAATCAATGAGAAGGTTTAGGCTACCATTGCGGCAACATCATTTTGTGTGTCAGTTTCTACTAAATTGTAATCAAGATAAAGAAATGAAAAAGGTTTGAGGGCCAGTGTCCATTCCCACAAGTGGGAAGTGATGTACACTTCTGTCTTTACCATGCTCTACTTTTTATGGAAAGATATGCATGGGAAAATAACCACAAATTAAAAACTAAAACTCTCTCTTTGTCACACACACACAATAATAAATATAAAATAATCATTTTATTAATGGATTAATGTATAAAGTCCTTTTAATAGTAAATAAGCAGGTTGTCTTTTATCTGGTATTAATCATTCATATTTCAGAGAAAATGTGTTAGGTTTAACAAAGTAATTGCAGCTAAATTAATTGTGAAAGTGAATTTACTTTATGTATGTTGTACCTAGTCAAGGCTATGGTCTTTCCTGTGGTCATCTACGGATGTGAGAGCTGGACTGTGAAGAAGGCTGAGCGCCGAAGAATTGATGCTTTTGAACTGTGATGTTGGAGAAGACTCTTGAGAGTCCCTTGGACTGCAAGGCGATCCAACCAGTCCATTCTGAAGGAAATCAGCCCTGAGATTTCTTTGGAAGGAATGATGCTAAAGCTGAAACTCCAGTACTTTGGGCACCTCATGCGAAGAATTGACTCATTGGAGAAGACTCTGATGCTGGGAGGGATTGAGGGCAAGAGGAGAAGGGGACGACAGAGGATGAGATGGCTGGATGGCATCACTGACTCGATGGATGTGAGTCTGAGTGACCTCCGGGAGTTGGTGATGGACAGGGAGGCCTGGCGTGCTGCGATTCATGGGGTCGCAAAGAGTCAGACACGACTGAGCGACTGATGTGATCTGATCTGACCCCCTTAGATTCCTATTATTTGGGGTGAAATTTTATACTTCTTAGGTTGTTTTTATATTTTGTACTCTCCACTAAGTGTACAATAAAAACAATAACTTAAAAGACTTTTACTGGTCAGCAAATAGCAGCAGATGAAGTTAAGAGCTTTATTAAGGAGAAGATGTTATTGATGCAATTCTTTATTCTGTAACCAATAATTTTACAATTAACAGGAAATAAGCCAACTGTTTCTCTGGTATAGACTTTTTCATAGGGATTCTTGTGATGTGATTGCCAAAAATAGATTTTTACATCTGCTTAATGGTCACTGAAGGAATGATACATTTTCAAAGTACACCAATTACTTTCAATTTCAGAAGCTTTCTAACATAGTAAAAAGAGAATTAAGTAAAAAGAAGTCTTCTAAACTGCCTATAGAATGTTGCAAAATTTAAGTTTTATACCAGTAACATTAATAAGAACAAAATGTATCTCTAAACTGAGAAAAATAGTCATTACTCTCTCTGAGCTTGTGACCAAATCACTAGATATGATATATACAAGTTTTCTGTCTGTGAGTTTTCCTTTCACAAAAAAGGAATTACCCAGCACATTTTTACCACCCAGCAACACAGATAGCCTGCAATTATATTTAAGACAAATCCATATTGTGAAATCAAACAATCACTGTATTAAAAGACTCAAGTAACACAAAGATCGTGTTAACTCACAAAATCAATCAGATTGATGTTTGAAGTCCACAAAGAAGTCACTGTAGCTGTTCTTCAAGCTATTCCTTTGATGTTGTTGTTTTTTTTTTTTTTTTGCTTCCTTCCCCCAAATCAGGCCCTGATACTGGAAAGCTGAATTATAAATCTGTAGGGAGAGACATCTGTAAATGATACTGTAACCAATGGTCATGGCTAAATCCCAAATTTAATTAGGTGCAAAAAGATAAAAAGCAAGAGAGTTCCAGAAAAACACCTATTTCTGCTTTATTGACTATGCCAAAGCCTTTGACTGTGTGGATCACAAGAAACTGTGGAAAATTCTGAAAGAGATGGGAATACCAGACCACCTGACCTGCCTCTTGAGAAACCTATATGCAGGTCAGGAAGCAACAGTTAGAACTGGACATGGAACAACAGACTGGTTCCAAACAGGAAAAGGAGTATGTCAAGGCTGTATATTGTCACCCTGCTTATTTAACTTACAGGCAGAGTACATCATAAGAAACTCTGGGCTGGAGGAAGCACAAGCTGGAGTCAAGATTGCCGGGAGAAATATCAATCACCTCAGATATGCAGATGACACCACCCTTATGGCAGAAAGGGAAGAACTAAAGAGCCTCTTGATGAAAGTGAAAGAGAAGAGTGGAAAAAGTTGGCTTAAAGCTCAACATTCAGAAAACTAAGATCATGGTCTCCGGTCCCATCACTTCATGGCAAATAGATGGGGAAACAGTGGAAACAGTGGCTGCCTTTATTTTTCTGGGCTCCAAAATCACTGCAGATGGTGACTGCAGTCACGAAATTAAAAGGTGCTTATTCTTTGAAAGGAAAGTTATGACCAACCTAGACAGCATATTAAAAAGCAGAGACATCGCTTTGTCAACAAAGGTCTGTCTAGTCAAGGCTATGGTTTTTCCAGTGGTCATGTATGGATATGAGAGTTGGACTATAACGAAAACTGAGCAAGAAGAATTCATGCTTTTGAACTGTGGTGTTGGAGAAGACTCCTGAGAGCCCCTTGGACTGCAAGGAGATCCAACCAGTCCATCCTAAAGGAGATCAGTCCTGGGTTTTCATTGCAAGGACTGATGTTGATGCTGAAACTCCAATACTTTGGCCACCTGATGCGAAGAGCTGATTCATTTGAAAAGACCCTGATGCTGGGGAAGATTGAAGGCAGGAGAAGAAGGGGATGACAGAGGATGAGATAGTTGGATGGCATCACTGACTCAATGGACATGGGTTTGGGTGGACTCCGGGAGTTGGTGACGGACAGGGAGGCCTGGCATGCTGCGTTTGTTGGGGTTGCAAAGAATTGAACATGACTGAGCAACTGAACTGTTCTCACCTGTACACAAGTGCTGAATTCAATAGGACAAAGAAATAATCTTTCTTTTCCAAATTTTTTTATTATTACAAATTATCATGGGAAAAGTTCAGATTAATCAGATGGTGGTAATAGAAGTTGAATGGTTCAAAGTCATTGAGTTTGGCCAAAAGTGACTAAGATCTCAGAATATTTAGTGACTCAATAGGAACAACTTTCTTTATAAAACTTTGAGATGCTTATAAAAAATAGACACAGGATTCACTCTAGATACAATTATGATACCAAATCTTCCCAGCAACTCTGCTGTTATAAACCCTCTGAAGTGAAGTGAAGTTGCTCAGTCGTGTCCGACTCTTTGCGACCCCATGGACTGTAGCCTACCAGGCTCTTCCATCCATGGGATTTTCCAGGCAAGAATACTGGAGTGGGTTGCCATTGCTTTCTCCAGGCGATCTTCCCAACCCAGGGATTGAACCCGGGTCTCCCGCACTGTAGGCAGACGCTTTACCGTCTGAGCCAAAAACCCTCTAAGGTTGCCCTATTCGCTCCATCAAAACATGTGCCCTATTCTCTCCATCAAAACATGTGTCCTATGTTCTGATTCCAAAAGTTCCTAATCTCAGCTGTACCTGTAGTAAAACAAAAACCAAACTAAAGTGTTAATATTCCATGAAGTGAAGAGATCATTTGCTGACAGTGACTGATTTTTACGTGGTTTAATAAATCAAACTCCCCTCATAGCTTCTCTCACAGCTCAGTTGGTAAAGAATCTGCCTGCAATGCAGGAGACCCCAGTTCGACTCCTGGGTCGGGAAGATCCGCTAGAGAAGGGGTAGGCTACCCACTCCAGTATTCTTGGGCTTCCCTTGTGGCTCAGGTGGTAAAGAATCCGCCTGCAATGTGGGAGACCTGGGTTCAATTCTTGGGTTTGGTAAGATCCCCTGGAGAAGGGAAAGGCTATCTATTCTGGCCTGGAGAACCCATGGACTGTGTAGTCCATGGGGTCACAAAGAGTTGGACACGACTAAGCAACTTGCACTCACTCACTACCTGAAACCAAACTCCTACCAACATTGTTTTTCCAAACAGCTGTAAATGTACAGCAGAACTAAGCACATGAAGGAACTTATTTTTCCCACTGGGGTCTATTGCAAGATTAGAATTAGCGGGAAAGCTTTTTCAAAACCTATGTTGTGTCACAGTGCAGACAGGGTACAGTGATGGGACTCCTCCAGATAATTCAAATAAAAACCCTACCCTCAGTGCTTCTCAATCCTAATTGTGAATTATATCACGTTGTGAGCTTTTATTATATACAAGTGCCAGGGCTCTTCCCTAATCCAATTAAGAAAGAACGTCTATGATGGCTAGGGAACCAGTGTGTTTTAACAGTTCCCCAGGTGATTCTAATATGCGGCCAAGGTTAAGAACCACTGCCTTATATTAAGAAGAAATTGGAAACCATGAAGTCACCGAGTTTGTAAGGAAAACTGACTACATTATTTACCATAAAATATATAAAACCTTATGGTTTCAGTTTTACTGTGTATAGCTACAAACTTTATATTTACAGTTGACTGAACTTAGACACAGCCTAGTATGGGAGGATGTTTGGGGGGGAAATAAATAAAGATCTTAAGTACCTTCTAGTTTCTTATTCTCTCAGCTTTATCATTTTCATTCATTGAAAAATTCTTATTCATTGAAAAGTATCACTGTGACAACACCAGGTTCTTAGGCATAATAAGTTTTCAAATAAAATAATGATTAAAAATAGAGGGATTATAGCATAGCATAGGCTTTTTGTTTGGTAGTTTAACAGGCTTGAAAGACAAATACCCTACAACCATCCTGAAGTGTTCTTGTAACATTTGATCAAGCAGAGACCATGACCTAAAAGAAGATATGGACCTGAGAAAACTTTTGGAGGTGATGGATATATTCAGTATTTTGATTGTGGTAACTGTTTGGGGGTATATGTACATGTCAATATTTATCAAATTGTATACTTCAAATATATGCAAATATATATGAATTATACCTCAATAAAGTTAGAAACTATTAATATCATTATAATATTAAAAAAAAAGTGGAGACCTTGTCCTAAATCAAATGAGGAATCTCCACAGTTCTAATGCAGATAGAAGCTCAATATGCATTATTGATTGACAGGTGGAGGAAGGAGATAGTCTTAACCTGTTTATTTTAATTTCCAAGGCATTTAAAATATAAATTGTTTAATACACATATTTAAATAAGATATATATTCAAATACTTTGATTTTAGAAAAACAACGTAAATTATAACTACAAAAGTTTTTGTCAATCACAGAAGTAACTTGGGAAAAGATGAAAGAACTAATGCATACAAAGAGTAAGAAGCATTGCAAACTATTATTTCCAAAATTCTCAGAATTAGTTTTAGGCATGTTTTTGGTATCTGGAAAACATTAAGCTACTACAAATTCTTATTCAAAGAAGGCAATCTGTCAATAAAATATTGCAAATGTGAAATTGTGAGTGGAGTAAGCAGTTATCTTCATCATCATATTACAAAGGTAACTGTTGTAATTCCATAAACTCCCTCCAAATTCCAACAATAATGACTGAAATGACATTATTATATAAAGCTTTGAGCACTGATTACTTGCTATAAATACTCCTGGTAAAACTGGTATTGCCAGTTATTTAAAATAACTTTAACAGACATGAACTGATAGCATTTGGTGTAAAAAGCAAGACTAGAGGCTTCCAGACAGCATCAGAGTCCATATTTGTCCACTTTACAGAAACTGAAATGTGCTGTGCTGGCTTAGTCACTCAGTCAGGTCCGACTCTTTGCAACACCACGTGCTATAGCCCACCAAGCTCCTCTGACCATGGGGTTTTCCAGGCAAGAATACTGGAGTGGGTTGCCATGCCCTCCTCCAGAGGATCTTCCCAACTCAGGGATTGAATCCAGATCTCCCTCATTGCAAGTGGATTCCTTACCTCCTGAGCCACCAGGGAAACAGAATGATACTAATTTATACCCTCTCGGGATCAATCTCTACATCTGAAAAGATGCAGATAACACCGTGAAGCTATGGAAAGTTGGAACCACTTAGAATTAGATGCTTTTGAACATAATTTATTATAGCTTAAAAATTTGAAAATCTAGTATACTGATGTAAACTTAAATGTAGAAATAAAAATAGAAAATAATTTACCAAGAGCAGTTTACTCAAACAGAATTTGAGAGAAAACATTGGGGTAGTTTTTTAATAGTTAAAAAAATTTTTTTTCAAAGACTTTACCAGTCTAATAAACTAGTCTATAATAAATACGAGAATCTCATTTAAACTATTTCAATTATTTTAAGATAACACATTGTATTAGTATGAAATTCCTAAGTGGGTAATATTTTTAATTTTGTACATTTTGCTGTATTCATTTAAAAATATATATATTTATTTTATTTGGCAATGTCAGGTCTTCATTGCATCGTACAGGATCTTTCCTGGTTGTGTGTGGACTCTATCTGTGGTACATGCACTCAGGAGCTGCAGAGGTTGGGCTTAACTTCTCTCAAGCATGTGGGCTCTTAGTTCCCTGATGAGGGACCGAACCCATGTCCCCTGCATTGCAAGGCAGATTCTTAACCATTGGACCACCAGGAAAGTCCCTGTTCATTTTAACTTATTTAACTTTTTAGTAACATTTCATTTTATTTGCAGTTGTGCCGTAACTAAAATATTTGTCATTACATTTGCAAATAAAAAATGGTATAATGAGACTGTAAAGATAATATTAATTTTTATAATGTTAATAATTGTGATGTTTAATTTATAATTTTGTAATTATTTTAATTCAACTATTAAAATAGTTATAAATAATCATGTTACAATGTTAATGACATTATACATACATAAAGACAAATATTAAATAGTTTACATGCAAACAATTAAAGCTGTTTACCATATTATATGTGTATTATTTGTTAGTCAGTTTTTATGTCACTACTTAGTTCTAATATTACTTCTGTCCTAAGCCTGTGAGACAAGTTTTTTGTTTTACTTTTTAAATTATTATATCAAACATTATGTTCACATAGATCTCTTTTAAAAGTAAAACTAAACTCTTAGAGAAAACACAATTTAATTAAATCTTATAGTTTAAAGATATATACTGAAATGGTCATTGAGTTTGAGCACATAGTAGACAAATAAAACATTAATTATTATGAGCCAAAGGTTTTCAATTTTAAATTTCTGCTACTGTAGTCACAATTTCAGTCAGTGAAGCTATAATACACACACACACATAAACCATAATTCCCCACTATTGTTTAATAGCCATTAATATACTATGCATTTTCTGTATAGTGCTGGCCTCACTATCAGCTCAAATTAAGGTATCTTTGAAAGGATGAGAAATGCCCTAATCAGGCAAATCTTCCTGGATCATTCATTTTGTTGTAAGATTTGAGAGGCACAGAGTAATAAAAGAAATCATTAAACTAATATATAATTTAAAACTTTGTTTTTATGTTAAAACAAATACTGGTACCATGGAGATAAGTCCCCAGAATTTGTATGATTAAACAGGGGATGTCAAATGTATTGGATACAGATACTTCAGGCTACACCTCTGCCACGTGGGACACTCACCATTCTCTGCTGCAAGGAGGGCTGTAGTCCCTTCCTCTTGCTCATTGATGTCAGCTACACCTCTCACCCTGTATTATACAACCAAAATGTTGTTTTTTTGATTAATTTCAACAGATAATGAGAATGTATTATGAACCCACCATTTAAAGAGATATTCAAGGATAAGACAAAATCATTTAGGAAAGAAAGAAAGCAGAGTAACTTTTGTGGCATTCAATAAACATACAAGACTGATGCACAGAAAATAAGCATATAGGACAGATGCATAGAGAATAACGTGTGTGTGCGCACACGCTCTGCTGTGTCCAACTCTTTGTGACCCTATGGACTGTAGCCCTCCAGGCTCCTCTGTTCATGGAATTTTCCAGGCAAGAATACTGAAGTGGATTGCCATTTCCTTCTCCAGAGGATCTTCCCAACCCACGGATGGAATCCATATCTCCTACATCTCCTGCATTAGCAGGTGGATTCTTTACCACTGAGCCACCTGGGAAGCCCGTAGAAAATAATACATTTTAGTAAACCTCACAGTAGTTCCCGCAAGAAATATAATAATTACTCGGCACATATGGGTAAAGGAGAGAGGCCTAAGCATTAAAGTAAGGAGCAGACACTGCTCTGAGACCAGAGACTTTTGTTCTTAAATTAGATAGAGAAGAAGAGGGCAGTCTTCCCCATATGGAAAAACACCCTGAATAAAATCATATCACTGGCAATAATCAGGATCTGAGAAATATTACAAAGAAAGAAATGATCAGTCATGAAAGATTGGACAAGAATGAAGATGACAATAAAAGATTTCTACATTTCAAACTTTAGAAAACAGGTAAACAATGCTAAGGAAAGTCTGAAGGGAAATTTCGTGAAAGAAAAGCATGAATCTGGGTTTAAATATGTTGAATTTTCAGTCACTGGAGACACAGCCAGAAGAAAATGAAGGGTAGAGTTGGCACTTCACCAACATGAGAAGGGGCAGTGGAAGATAACGGTTACCATTTCTGCTACTGAGAAAAGCACAATCACTGTTGTCGCTTTTTCTTTTCACCACAGCTTCTCTTCCTTCTATATGAAACGCTGAGCAATGGATATTCTCAGTGAACGTTTCAGTGGAATCCCTAGGACGTCACAGTGTGCAGCGACATTGGGTCAAACCTCCTTCCACAGCTTTTTTATACACTCACTTTCCTGCACTCAACAGAAGTTTTTCTAACTCTTCCAAGAGTCATGAACTTTAATCCAAGGATGCTAGAAAATTGCTTTTCTGGTGAAGGGGCAGAGGATACCAAGATAAAGAGTAAGTGACCCCGTCACCCTTTCATCCTTTCAATCTCTGGAAGGATGGCTGGATGCAAGCTCCCCATAAGGAGATTAAGCAAAGTGACCACAAGAGTTTCTTACATTTGGCAACCTGATGTCTTCTAGGAGTATAGTGTAAACCAATAACAACCATGGCTTGCCAGATGGCACTAGTGGTAAAGAACCCACCTGCCAATGCAGAAGACATAAGAGATGTGGGTTTGGTCCCTGAGTCGGGAAGATCCCCTAGAGGAGGGCATGGCAACCCACTCCAGTATTCTTGCCTGGAGAATCCCATGGACAGAGAAGCCTGGAGGGCTACAGTCTGTGGGATCGCAGAGTCAGACATAACTGAAGCAACTTAGCCTAGCACATAGCACAAGTAATAACCAAGCCCAGGTGATCCAGGCTCAGCTCAGACTTGTGGTCAAAGACACATAAGACTGTCATCCCCCTGTATCTTCCGTGGGTTGGTTCCAGAACACTACCACTCCCAATACCAGAATTGGGCAATATTTGCATACAACCTATGCACATCTTCTTATATACTTTAAACCATCTCTACATTACTTCTAATACCTAATACACTGTAAATGCTATGTAAATAGTGCACAGGAAATTCAAGTTTTGCTTTTGGAAACTTTCTGGGATTTTTTTCTCTTTGAATATTTTCCATGGTTGAATCCTTAGAGAAAGAAACTTGGATAAAGAGGGCCAAATGTAGAGTAACTGAAAAGAATTAAAAGACATTCAAACCATTTAAAGATGTCATTGAATCAGACAAATCATTAAAACAGACTTTAAAAACTACGAATCATCTTAAATATCCATTTCCCCCGCTTTTATAACTCTTAACATTCCCACATGGATAGAGCCACTCCTAAAAGTCTTCCTCTCTGATACTGTCAACTCCCAACCCAACATGCTTCTTAACTTCACCTCCTGCAAGAGTTTTTGCCTTCCCTTCCTCTTTCACTTTTCTCCAATCACTATTCTTTTTTCTCTTCCCAAAGTAAATATTCCACCCTCCTTTTTTCATTACTTGCTTTTTTTTCTGTTTTATTTCAATGGCCCGTAATAGCATCAAAGTCACATAAGAAATTAAAGGCTTCTCCTTGGAGGTCAGGGGCAAGGAGAAACGAAGGAACAAAAGTGGGGCAGCGTAAAACATTCACACGTTAACATCTTTTGTTCCCATCACATGTGAACACTTCGTTTCCAAAGAATGTATCAGTATTATGTTTTATTTTATTCTCAAACTCCAGGCTCTTCATAAGAAAGACGTCTCAGGCGATCTACAGATCATCCTTGTTTAGTATCCCTTGGGCTTTTGGAATCAGTGGAAAACTATAAAAATCTCCATCGTTAAGTCTCAGGACAGAGATCTCAAGAGGCTCCTGATCTCGGAGATGGAAATGTCGTTGGTGCTTCCCTGGCACCTGAGATGAGATGCAGGGCACAGTGCAGCACCACCCACTGGCCGATCTGTGGCTCTGCACTGCCCCTCACCAGGAGGCAAGCGTGGGATTTCTGTCTGCCCCAAGAACCAGTAAACTGACATTTCCGTTTTGTTTTTTTTCGTCAGTTTGTTTTTGTCCTATTTTGCATTTAGGACGGAGAAGTTAATGATTAGTCAAATTTTATCTAACTTTTTAAGTGTTAGAGAATTACCAAGAAAGAAAAACGCTGCAAAAATACAGAATATGCTCTTTTTCTTCTAAAATGTCCAATAAACTTGTAGGTTACTGATGGTAAACACCTAGCTAAGTAGAAACTTTCATAGCAACTGCTAGTTACATAAAGTGTGAAAATACAAAAATATTCTTTGGCACATAGTGGACTTTAATAAACATTCATACACTAATCATTCTCCTTGAGGAGACTAAGTTATTGACAGTGGTTGCAGATAATAGTCTCTTAACTAGAAAACTAAAATATTACTTTTTCCTGAAGAATGAAAAATTTTAAAGCAAATTTGCTCTTAAAGAGTCTAATTTCAGGTAGTTTATTTGAATCATGTTTTTTATGATAATTGCACGTGTTTTAATAATTATTGTAAGTGTATTAGGGAGTGCTGTATTCTTAACCTTCACTTATAGAATAAGAAGTCACAGTATTTGCATTTGAAAGAATACGGGTTGTAACTATGGCAGAATATATACTCCTTACTCAACCTGTCCAGTTCTAATTCAATTATGTGATATGTAACTCTCCATTATACCTACTTAACTGTTTATTCAGCAGAGTAAAGAGACATCAACCTAAGTAGCACCAAGTGGCTTTTACCTAAGTGCAAGACTGTTTTATAGACATTGTTGAATTCTAATTGCATAGTGGATAACATATGAAATGAATGAAAATCATCCGGAATGAATGAATTCTTATCTAAAGTATATTATGTACCACTTAAGAAAAATGCTGAATACTTTAACTGTGATGAAAGGAAATTGAAATAAGGTTCCTTAATTTGGAATAGCTAGTCTATGGATACATATGTTTAATAGCATTATAAAATATCACTTCTAAGACACCATTATATTTGCAGACAGCATATTCTTAGGTCACAAAGTTATGATTCATATATATCAAGTCACTTAGCAGTGCTGGCAAGTGTTGCCAGCCTGAAATATAAAACAGAGAGGATAATAAAACTTTAACAAGCAGCAATAAAACTAATGAAATATAATCTCAGATATACTACTCTAATTCATCCAGAGAGGAAACACAATCACCCAATCCTGAGGATGAGGAAATGAAGCCAGGTCCATAAAAACACATATTCATCATAGTAACATGGGTCATTTTAGAATTAGAACTAGAGAGAATTCTAGCTGGTTACAGCAGTGTAATTATCATTGCCAAATAGATGAGGAAGACAGGATGAAGCGTCAGTTCACAAATGCTTATTTTGGCTCCATATTTAAAGCTATGGAAATGAAAATATTGACGTTATTTTTAATAGGGTTTATCTTTCATGCTGAGGACAGAGAAATTTCATGATAGATTGAGCAGCACTTAATAAGTTAGTTATGACTTCCAAGATCAATATGTAAGTGGGTCACACGTTTATTTACATATGGTTTGTACGTGCCTGTAATAACCACGCAATCTAGTCCAAAATAACCTCAGGTTGATGTTTATTACTGTGTCCCTTGAGGTTGTAATTTGACAATTGTGTGTTTCCCCTCCTTATTCCTTATCATTCTCATCTGCTTTTGAGAACTTAGAATTCCAAATTTAAGAGTAAGGGAGGAGAGAGAAAGAGAGAGGAAGGGAAGGAAGAGGAAGAGAAGGAGGTAAGAGGAATTTGTTATGTGAGTCCTTTCTCTGTAGCTTGATGTTCAGCACACAGAAGTGCTGTAAGTCAGCAAGCTAAGCAACAGAGAACAGACTTATCCAGAGATGAAATCAGGTAGACAAACTTTCCTTTTCTTTTAATAGATAAGCTCTGTAATTGTGTACATAGTATAGTTTACACATCCAAATAAATCAGTAAAGAGAAACTGGTTGACAGTCATTCATTCTCAGAAGCATCCACAAGACAGCTAAGAGTTCTGGACTTAGTTTGTTGCTGCTGAAGATCTTGGACAAAATTAGAGGCATTTCTATCAATGACTGACTTCTATTATCCAAGAAGGCTGAGGAAACACATAATGTCAAGTGTGGTCAAACATGAGTAAGACAGGATATGGGATTCTGTTCAGGTATATTTAAGATCAACAGAAATAAAGAGCAAGATGGTGTATGGAGATTGTATAGAAGTTTGGAATTCCTGTTTATTAAAGGGCAACCTAAATGGACTAGTTGGAATATTTTCCTAATGGAGTGAACTCATAAACAGATTATCCTTCATAAGCTAAGTTGACTGAAGCACGTTAAACAGCTCAAACCTAAAAAGGTGCTTGACATATAACAATGGAAAAAAAAAAAAGTGTCACATGAAAAATGTATGAATACAGGAATAAATTTTTTAAAGCCTAGGTTTTATCAGAGTAGAAAATATGATACAACGTTTAACTCAAATAAAAACAATCAAATTTATCTTATTTGCTTTCTGTTATCTCACATTTTGAAAAAATAAGTGTTCTCCTACCCACTGATTTAATTTCAGTTTGGTCAATAGGAGTATTAACATTGGCCTCAAAATTGTCCCCTTCAAAGACTTTCATGGTTTCTCACTTATCTTGAAATTTTAAAATGATAATTATTTATTAGCTACCAGGCAATGACACCCCACTCCAGTACTCCTGCCTGGAAAATCCCATGGATGGAGGAGCCTGGTAGGCTGCAGTCCATGGGGTCGCTAAGAGTTGGACACGACTGAGGGACTTCACTTTCACTTTTCACTTTCATGCATTGGAGAAGGAAATGGCAACCCACTCCATTGTTCTTGCCTGGAGAGTCCCAGGGACGGGGAGCCTGGTGGGCTGCCGTCTGTGGGGTCGCGCAGAGTCGGACACGACTGGGGCAACTTAGCAGCAGGAGCAGAACATAATACAAGAGAAAAATAAAATAATATAGTAATGAAATAATGAGGTTTGGAAGTGTTATCTACTGACAAAGAGTTAACACTATTATTTTACTACTCAGTATAAATGGCTTTTTACTAAAGTTGTGTTCCACTCTTTGCGACACCATGGAATATAGCCTACCAGGCTCCTCTGTCCATGGAATTTTCCTGGCGAGAGTACTGGAGTGGGTTGCCATTTCCTTCTCCATGGAATCTTCCTAACCCAGGGATCGAACTCTGGTCTCCCACATTGCAAGGAGATGCTTTACCATGTGAGCCACCAGAGCAGGCCTTCTTTTTACTAAAAATAGAATCAAAACAACAATACCTTTAATGTCTACCTGCTTTCACTGATTACCATTAATTCTATCAGCCTATGATTGGGGAGAGGAATCCTTAATACAAAGAGCATATACTTATAATGTTTGTAATAGAAGGATGTTCTGTGAAACAGGAAAATCGACTTAGGTCACATTCATGTTTTAATGGATAATTTTGATTATTAAATTATGCAGTTGGAAAATGATTTAAAAAAAAAAAAAAAGCTTTCTTTCATTATGCAACATTCATATAGCGCCATCGTGTGGTAAACTAATTACATACCAATTTATTTGAAAGTGTAAAAAAATACCAAAAGAGAAAGTGTGCTGTTTGCTTTGGTCCATTCTAATAAACTTGATCTTTTCGAAAAGAGCCTAGAAAGAATAAGCTGCAATGAACTCAACCAATAAACGTAAGCCCCAAACATTTATTTAGCAGTGGGCTTGGAAAGTGCATGCTTGAATTCAGAAAGAAATCATAGTTAGCTGAAAAGGCCACAGGGAGCAAATAACATTTCCCCTTTCAGAACTGTTCAATATTATAGGCATCATATGTTAAAACAGCAGACATGAAGCTGACCAAAGCGCCTTTTTTAATGTTACCCCACAGCCAGATTTTGTTCTTTATGTAATTATTTTCAAAAATCACAAGTTACAATTAAAAGGATAATTTATAACCATAATTCCTTCTTTTATCTCACTAAAAAAATACGGACATGAATGGACAAGTTTAAGTGCCCATATGGGGCAAATCAGAGCAATTTAAATTGTGAATATTAAACACTCAGTTTAATATTGTACTTTTCTCAAATCGTTTGTGTTTATTTTCAAAAGTACAAAATCAAACAGTAGCTCCAACTCTCTTCTACTTAATTTTCAGTCCTCATCTCTAATTTTACTGATGGATAGGCATAGTCATTCACATCACGAGATTATTTTAACAAATTTATATTTTATAAGTTAAAAATTTTCTTCTAAGGTCAGAACATGGAAATCAAGAACACAAGTTGGTAAGAGACTGACTACTGATTTAAATACAGGAGCTCTTAAGCCTTTACAATTCTTTTTCAGAAATATATTACATAAATTTAGGTATAGCAAAGGCCACTGAGAAAGGCAACTCTGTTGATGACTTCTCTCACTTTAGAAAGTATTAAATGGGCTTTTGAAATTTTTGCCTTTAGTAGATCGTGTAAAGAGAGAGAAATGGGGTCATTTCATTTAAACTCTATTGTCTTTATAATTGTTTTTAAGAAATGCCAAGTACCTTCAAACATACTATTTCAGATTATAAATTTTAAATACACCAATCAACTTTGTGAGACAAAGTCCTAGTTTTATTCTTCTTTCCCCTTCTCTGTAAAACATCAGGCCCAAGATGTAAAGGAAATTAAGAGGTACAAACTTGCAGTTGCAAAATAAATGTGTTGTGGGTATGAAATGTACACTGTGGGAAGTAGAGTCAATAACTGTGTACTATCTCTGTGTGGTGACATATTTTTAAAAAACACCAACACAAATTACTAGATTGAAAAGATATAAAATTATCAACAGATATAAAATCAGAAAGAACATAGCTATGAATCTAAATTTTTGGTCTTAAGCGGTCCATTTAACATAGTGTCATTCAACAACATATTAATGAGTTTATAATAGTTCATTTAAAATAAGTGTATTCTGGTGAAATTTAGTAATAAAGAAGATATCCATATATGAGAAAAAGAAAAAAAAATGACATAATAAGTAAATACCCTAATTAAGAAAGGAAAAAAATGTGCTAAGTAGAGATGGAGATTATCTAACCCAAAGACAAGTACTACAATTTTGGTTACAGTGTCTATTATGAAAAACAAAACAAATCCAATAAATAGGCATAATAAAGTAGAAAGCCTGAAGAAATCCTGGACACTCTAAAGTGAAAGTCGCTCAGTCATGTCCGACTCTTTGCGACCCCATGGACTATACAGTCCATGGAATTCTCCAGGCCAGAATACTGGAGTGGGTAGCCTTTCCCTTCTCCAGGGGATCTTCTCAACCCAGGGATGGAACCCAGGTCTCCTGCATTGCAGGTGGATTCTTTACCAGCTGAGCCACAATGGAAGCCCCAGACACTCTAAAAGGACTAAATGATTAAAGAAAGTGGAGCCACATTAAAACCAGTCCACAAGTTACTTAATTGCCTGTCAAAATCCCACAAAAAATTTAATTCAGCCACCATGTGTTTGGATATAATAGAAGTACCAGGGACAGGTGCCAATGGTAGTGCTACAGATGGAAAGTCTCCTGAATCTTCAACCCTTATGAAAGAGACGCATGGCTTCCAGTAGATTTAGCCGGGGGTAATAATATCAAGGAAGGAGTACTGGCCATCTTTTGGAGAAGGCAATGGCACCCCACTCCAGTACTCTTGCCTGGAAAATCCCATGGACGGAGGAGCCTAGAAGGCTGCAGTCCATGGGGTCGCTGAGGGTCAGACACGACTGAGCGGCTTCACTTTCACTTTTCACTTTCCTGCATTGGAGAAGGAAATGGCAACCCACTCCAGTGTTCTTGCCTGGAGAATCCCAGGGACGGGGGAGCCTGGTGAGCTTCCGTCTATGGGGTCGCACAGAGTCGGACACGACTGAAGCGACTCAGCAGCAGCAGCAACTGGCCATCTTTATAGATACACGTCTGTTATCTTCAGGACAAGGAAGAATGAAGGCACTCTGTAGTCAATATTTTTTTGACTGAAACTCACTTGAGATGGTGGAAGCAAAGGGCATCCGTTATATGGATATAAGTATGCAGTGTGGATATAAGTGTATAGTGTTACTCAAAGAGTGATCCAAAGAACACGATGGAATTAGTTACAGAAATTAAGAATTTAGAAAGCAGCGTAGCATTTGATAGAGTACTTTTTGTCCACTGATTCTATAATAAAATCTGTATTAGTTTTTTTCTGGCTGCTGTGACAAATTACCATAAATGTGGAGGCTTAAAACAAAGGAGATTTATTCCCTCATAGTTCTGGAGACCACTCCAGCCATCCTCTTTAAAAGGAGGGCCTTGAGCTATTGAAGTATCTTTGCCAGCATAAGCAGAGAGCAGGAAGTGCTTGAACGTTTACAACCAGCACTGCCTCCCAGGATGGCTGCAAGCCAATGTCTGATTGGTGAGGGAATATGAAAGCCCAGCAACTTTGCCTGAGTCAGGACAAACAGTGCATTGTAACTTACATTCCAGAACTCCCCTGCTGAATCAGGCTGTCACCACCCTTGCTTGAAAAAGCACCCTTGCTGCTTACCTTCCCTCCCCAGCTTCCCTCTCTCCCTTTCCAGTTTATCTGGGAGCACTTCCTTAATAAATTACTTGCATATGCATTCCTTGCTTAATGTCTCTTTATATTGAAGAAACTGACCTATCACGAGGGGCATTTCACAAACAACTTGTTTAATGTCTCCTTAGATTGGAGAACCCAACCTAGAACAAAAGCTGCCTCATACCTAGAGTAGCAGGAGCATCTTTAATGAGGATTAAAGAACCAGAATCAGATCATCCAGCTCTGTCTCTCCAGGCCTCTGGAGCCTTGTGAACTATTCCCTCTGCTTCTCTCTGCATGTCCATTTTATTTTTGTTTCTGTACCCATCCATCTCTGCTTTACTAGACATGACCACCACTTTCCATCTAATTTTTTGGTCTCAATTTATCATTTCTTTTCACTTAATAAAGTAACTTTTTCTAATGTATTCATAAAATTTTTAATATTTTACATAAAGTTTATTTCAATGAACTTTAATAGAAAAGAAATATCACTCTACAGCTCTAAAGATTACAAAACTCTTAAGAAGATTTTAGGAAGACTCATCTCCTAGGATCTGTTAGAAAATTCTTCCCTTTTAAGAGGAGAGATGAATGCTAAGGGCAGAAACAACTGAGCTTTCAGGAGATATCTGAAGGAAGACATGAAGCACCTCATTTTTGGACCTTGAAGAACAAACCAAGGGAAAACTTGAAAGGGAGGCATATCCTGAACAAACAGTGTATTTGTCTTTGAATACAGAAAAGCATTAAACTGAATGTAACATAGGAAAAGCTATTAACAACTAAACCATTTACTGAAGGATAGAACCTTGATTTGGCCATTGGTAGTTTTGGGGAAGGCAATGGCACCCCACCCCAGTACTTTTGCCTGGAAAATCCCATGGACGGAGGATCCTGGTGGGCTCCAGTCCATGGGGTCGCTAAGAGTTGGACACGACTGAGCGACTTCACTTTCACTTTTCACTTTCCTGCATTGGAGAAGGAAATGGCAACCCACTCCAGTATTCTTGCCTGGAGAATCGCAGGGACGGGGGAGCCTGGTGAGCTTCCGTCTATGGGGTCGCACAGAGTCGGACACGACTGAAGCGACTTAGCAGCAGCAGCAGTTTTACTGGTTAGAATAATTGAAGATAACTTTTTTGCTAATTATGATGAAAAACAGTATTATTGTTATCATCTACAAGATAGCTAACGTTTATTCAGTTTCTGTTATAGATCAAACATTGTATTTAAATCTCTTCATGTAAAAGCTCATTTACTTGTCACAATGATGTTTTGATAGGTATATTATGCCCTTTTTAAAGATGTCAAAAGTGAAAGTCGCTCAGTCGTGTCTGACTTTTTGCTGCCCCATGGACTATACAGTCCATGGAATTTTCCGGGCCAGAATACTGGAGTGGGTATCCTTTCCCTTCTCCAGGGGATCTTCCCAACCCAGGGATCAAACCCAGGTGTCCTGCATTGCAGGAGGATTCTTCACCACCTGAGTCACCAGGGAAACTCCAAGGTGAGGGGAAAGAAAGATGCCGTTTCTGCTTTAATGTTATACACTCTTTAGAAGGGTAAATGGATATTAATAATTATTACAAATAGGAAAGCTAGGAAGGAGAGAAACATGGTGCTATGAAGTATATAATAGGGGAAACTGATCTATGATGATTAAGCTGGGATTTGATGGCAGAGTCTGGGTGAGCTAAATAAAGTGAAAGGAGAGGGCTGGTGGAATAACATGTGTTAAAGTCCTGTGATGACCACTTGAGAAGTCATTTGAGTAAGGTCAGGAGTGACTTGAGAGGAAAGAATAAGGGTGTGACAAATATGAAACTAGTCTGGTAGTGTGGGCTGGACTGTCCAGAAAGTAGAAGGCCAAGTTGATAACACTGATCTTCATCTAGGAGCCGTAGAAGCCACTGAAGAGATTTCAACAAGAGAGTGGTGACTATGTCACTGAGGAGAACGAATCAAAGGAGCAAGCGTGTGGAACATGAACATCGAAGCCACAAATGATTGCAGCAGTAGAAGAGCAAGGGGAGGGCGGCCAGGTGCAGTGGCGTTGAAAATGGACAGCACCAGACACTTCTGAGAAACAGGAGCTCGTGTGAACAAAAATACACAAAAGCATAAAAACATCTGGTCAGAATACAGATTCATTCTTTCTAGAGTGAAACAGAAGGTCTGTGCAGAAATAGCATTAGGTGTGGACTTGAACAATGAATAAAAATTTCAGAGGCGTAAGTGAGGGGAAGATATTTTATCCAAAGAAAACAGCATGATCAAATCAGTGAAAGCTTAAAATGAAGCTTCTAGAGAGTAGATCGGAGAAGGCAATGGCACCCCACTCCAGTACTCTTGCCTGGAAAATCCCATGGATGGAGGAGCCTGGTGGGCTGCAGTCCATGGGATGGCAAAGAGTCAGACACGACTGAGTGACTTCACTTTCACTTTTCACTTTCATGCATTGGAGAAGGCAATGGCAACCCACTCCAGTGTTCTTGCCTGGAGAATCCCAGGGATGGAGGAGCCTGGTGAGCTGCCGTCTATGGGGTCGCACAGAGTCAGACATGACTGAAGCGAATTAGCAGCAGCAGCAGAGAGTAGATACTCTTTTTGGTGATTTTCTTCCCACCATTCAGTCCTCGAGTTATGCTTGTCACATACGAGTTGTTCAATAAAAGAGTGTATTCAGAAAAGAAGTGCATCCAGAGTAGCTGGATTGTGGAGAGCATAGAAGATATTTAAGGTGGACAATGACAAAGGAAACATAGCAAGATGAGTCTGAGCTTCCTCCTCTAGGCAGTAGCCAGTCAAGACAGTTTTAAGGCCACAAAAATAACTTGACGGACCTTCATTTAAAAAATATAAAAAATAAGAAAAAAGGACAAATTGAATACAAGGAGATTAGAAAGTTGAAGTAGAAATTACCACTAATTGAGAAGAGATAACAAATCCCCAAAATATTCTAGAGGTAGAACTGACGAGACTTGGTCACCAAAGAAATAAATTATGAGGTGAGCAGGGGAGAAAGAAGTATGCGGTCACAGATGAATGAGGTTTTTAGAGAAAATGCCTAAGTAAATGATAATCCTTTTATTTAAGGTAGAAGAATGAACAGGAGAAACAGACTTGCACAAATGAGTAAAAGTGCAATTTCAGGCTTTATTTGATTTTGCAATGCCAGGTATGTGTTCAGAATGAAGACACAGAATGAAAGCTCAACGTAAGTCGAGGACAGAGATAAATCTTTGGAAAGTGTTAGTTGTGCTCAGTCATGTTCAACTCTCTGCAGCCCCATGGACTGTAGCCCACCAGGCTCCTCTGTCCATGGAATTCTCCAGGCAAGAATATTGAAGTGGGTAGCCATTCCCTTCTACAGGGGATCTTCCAGAAGCCATCTTCAAAGAGCCTGGAGCCTGAAGTCTCCAAATGCAATATGCACAAAATGAGTAAAAATGAGGAAACTCAGCAGTGCAAAAATTTACATTAATTCACAGGAGATGGGCCTGTGTGGTGGCACAGAGGGTAGAGAATCTGCCTGCAATGCAGGAGAGCCAGGTTCAATCCCTATGTTGGGAAGATCCCCTGGAGAAGGGCATGGCAACCCACTCCAGTATTCTTGCCTGGAAAATTCCATGGACAGAGGAACCTGGCAGGCTACAGCCCATGGGGTCACAAAGAGTTGGATACCAATGAGTGAATAACACAGGGGATAAAGGAGGTTTTCTCATAAAGCATCCATTTACTCTATGGCAAAGAATTCCAAACACTCTCTATGGAAAATAAACTAAAAATGTGCTTCTTGCTGAAAGAATTCAGTTTCTAAGAAAAGATTAAGGAAATGATTCAAACTCTTTGAGGAAAACATAGGCGGAACGCTCTTTGACATAAATCACAGCAAGATCTTTTGTGACCCACCTCCTAGAGTAATGAGAATAAAAACAAAAATAAACAAACGGGGGACCTACTTAAACTTAAAAGCTTTTGCACAGCAAAGGAAACAATAAACAAAACAAAAAGACAACCATCAGAAGGGGAGAAAATATTTGCAAACGAGACGACTGACAAAGGATTAATCTCCTTTGTAGCTCATGCAGCTCAATATTAAGAAAACAAACAATAAAAAAATGGGTAGAAAATCTAAATAGATATTTCTCCAAAGAAGACATACAGATGGCCAACAAACACAAGAAAAGAGGCTGAACATGACTAATTATCAGAGAAATGCAAATCAAAACTATGAGATAACACCTCATACAAGTCAGAATGGCCAACATCACAAAATCTACAGATAAATGCTAGAGAGAGTGTGGAGAAAAGGCAATGTAAATTAATAGAGCCACTATGGAGAACAGTATGGAGGTTCCTTAAAAAACTAAAAAAGAACTACCCTATGACCAAGCAATCCCACTACTGGAAATAGACCCAGAGAAAACCATAATTTAAAAAGGCACAAGCAACCTAATGCTCATTGTAGCACTATTTACAATATCCGGGACATGGAAACAACCTGAAATATCTAGAAGCAAAAAAATCATTAGGAAGAGAAAAATCTGAGGCAAATGAAAAAGTATCATATGGCAAATTAACTGAGAATTTTATGAATAGAAATAGAATTTTATGAATAGAAATGGTTAGTATTAATTTGTGGGTTTTTATGATACACTTAATTGACGTCTGGTACATCAAAGGGGTTCAAAATAAGCCTCCCCAAAAATGTGCCCTAAAACTTTTGCATGAGGGTTATTTTGAGCTAAAGGCATTGAGACCCTACAGACTGAAGAGAACCTGCTTCCCCCTTCTTTAATTATATAGGAGAATTTAAACTTCCCCTTCCCCAAACAGGCTTCCCTGGTGGCTCAGGTGGAAAGAATCTGTCTACAATGCAGGAGACCTGGGTTCAACTCCCGGGTCAAGAAGATCCCCTGGAGAAGGGAATGGCAACTCACTCCAGTACTCTTGCTGTAGAATTCCATGGACAGAGGAGCCTGGCAGGCTATAGTCCATGGGGTTGCAGAGAGTTAGACATGACGGAGTGACTAACATGATTTCCCCAAACAAGAGTTCAGTCAGTTCAGTTCAGTTGCTCAGTCGTGTCGGACTATTTGCGACCCCATGAACCACAGCACACCAGGGCTCCCTGTCCATCACCAACTCTCGAAGTTTACCCAAACCTATGTCCATCGAGTTGGTGATGTTATCCAACCATCTCATCCTCTGTCATCCCCTTCTGCTGCTGCCCTCAATCTCTCCCAGCATCATGGTCTTTTCAAATGAGTCAGCTCTTCACAACAGGTGGCCAAAGTATTGGAGTTTCAGCTTCAACATCAGCCCTTCCAATGAACATCCAGGTCTGATTCCTGATTTCCTTTAGGATGGACTGGTTGGATCTCCTTGCAGTCCAAGGGACTCTCAAGAGTCTTCTCCAACATCACAGTTCAAAAGCATCAAATCTTCAGCACTCAGCTTTCTTTATAGTCCAACTCTCACATCCATACATGACTACTGGGAAAACCATAGCCTTGACTACATGGACCTTTGTTGGCAAAGTAATGTCTCTGATTTTTGATGTGCTGTCTAGGCTGGTCATAACTTTTCTTCCAAGGAGTAAGCATCTTTTAATTTCATGGCTGCAATCACTATCTGTAGCAATCTTGGAGCCCCAGAAAAATAAAGTCAGCCACTGTTTCCACTGTTTCCCCATCTATTTCCCATGAAGTGATGGGACCAGATGCCATGATCTTAATTTTCTGAATGTTGAGCTTTAAGCCAACTTTTTTACTCTCCTCTTTCACTTTCATCAAGAGGCTCTTTAGTTCTTCTTCACTTTTTGCCATGACACCAAGTGGTGTCATCTGCATATCTGAGGTTATTGATATTTCTCCCGGCAATCTTGATCCCAGCTTGTGCTTCTTCCAGTCCAGCGTTTCTCATGATGTACTCTGCATATAAGTTAAATAAACAGGGTGACAATATACAGCCTTGACGTACTCCTTTTCCTATTTGGAACTAGTCTGTTGTTCCATGTCCAGTTCTAACTGTTGCTTCCTGACCTGCATACAGATTTCTCAAGAGGCAGATCACATGGTCTGATATTCCCATCTCTTTCAGAATTCTTCACAGTTTATGGTGATCCACACCGTCAAAAGGCTTTGGCATAAAGCAGAAATAGACGTTTTTCTGGAACTCTTTTGCTTTCTCGATGATCCAGCGGATGTTGGCAATTTGATCTCTGATTCCTCTGCCGTTTCTAAAACCAGCTTGAATATCTGGAAGTTCATGGTTGACATATGGCTAATGCCTAGCTTGGAGAATTTTAAGCATCACTTTACTAGTGTGTGAGATGAGTGCAATTGTGCGGTAGTTTGAGCATTCTTTGGCATTCCCTTTCTTTGGGATTGGAATGAAAACTGACCTTTTCCAGTTCTGTGGCCACTGCTGAGTTTTCCAAATTTGCTGGCATATTGAATGCAGCACTTTCACAGTATCATCTTTCAGGGTTTGAAATAGCTCAACTGGAATTCCATCAACTCCACTAGCTTTGTTCGTAGTGATGCTTCCTAAGGCTTCACATTCCAGGATGTCTAGCTCTAGGTGAGTAATCACACCATCGTGATTATCTGGGTTGTGAAGATCTTTTTTTGTACAGTTCTTCTGTGTATTCTTGTCACCTCTTCGTCACATCTTCTGCTTCTGTTAGGTCCCTACCATTTCCGTCCTTTATTGAGCCCAGCTTTGCATGAAATATTCCCTTAGTATCTCTAATTTTCTTGAAGAGATCTCTAGTCTTTCCCATTCTATTGTTTTCCTCTATTTCTTTGCAGTGATCGCTGATGAAGGCTTTCTTATCTCTCCTTACTATTCTTTGGAACTCTGCATTCAAATGGGTTTATCTTTCCTTTTCTCCATTGCTTTCACCTCTCTTCTTTTCACAGCTATATGTAAGGCCTCCTCAAACCGTCATTTTGCTTTTTTGCATTTCTTTTTCTTGGAGATGGTCTTGATTCCTGTCTCCTGTACAATGCCACATACCTCCATCCATAGTTCATCAGGCACTCTGTCTATCAGATCTAGTCCCTTAAATCTATTTCTCACTTCCACTGTATAGTCATAAGGGATTTGATTTAGGTCATACCTGAATGGTCTAGTGGTTTTCTCCACTTTCTTCAATTTCAGTCTGAATTTGGCAATAAAGAGTTCATGATCCAAGCCACAGTCAGCTCCTGGTCTTGGTTTTGCTGACTGTATAGAGCTTCTACATCTTACAACTAGATATAATTTTTTTCTGAGTGGTCCATATATATGGCAGGGCAAACATCTAATTATCCAACATCTGCTCTTCTCCTTCGGAGAAGGCAATGGCACCCCACTCCAGTACTCTTGCCTGGAAAATCCCATGGACAGAGGAGCCTGGTGGGCTGCAGTCCATGGGGTCGCTAGAAGTCAGACACAACTGAGCAACTTCCCTTTCACTTTTCACTTTCATGCATTGGAGAAGGAAATGGCAACCCACTCCAGCGTTCTTGCCTGGAGAATCCCAGGGATGGGAGAGCCTGGTGGGCTGCCATCTATGGGGTCGCACAGAGTCGGACACGACTGAAGTGACTTAGCAGTAGCAGCTCTTCTCCTTACTGCCCTATGAATAACCCATCTGTCCTTGGAGGCTCCAGGCCCCTATCCCATCCCTTATCTCAGGGTGACATATATACTTCACTTAACCTTTCTGTCTTTGGACCCCTTATATTGTAGGCTCTCTACCCTTCCCCCATGGATGTGAGATTACCATACATACACAATTAAACTTTATTTTTCATGTTATTATTTCTCATGTTAATTTAATTCTTAGACCAGCCAGGAAAAAACTTAGAAAGGTAGAGGAACCTTTTTTTCTCCACCCCCACAACATCAAACCTTTAATAAGTCTGCTACACCTACAGATGCCTTGTACCAGATATATTCAGAAAAAATTTGAGAAAGCAGTCATCTTCTATATCTGGATTGACACTGTCCTCACGGGTATGGATAGTACTAGAAGGATAGTGTAATGGTATATAAAATGAACTATGCCAAAAGCAGCAGGAACTCAAAGTCAGAAGCGACTAAGGAAAGTTTAAGTGCCATCCCTGCCACCCACACACATCACATCCCAAGGTTCCAGAGAGATGGAAAGGGACCCGTCATACATAGGATGAGATTCGAGCAAAATAGTAATAATAATAAATCCTAAAGAAGACGGCCTTATTTGACATCTCAGTTATACCTTTTATAAAGTAAACAGTGGTGGATATAATACTGATTAGGATATGAAATCTACCCAGAATTAAGATAAAACTCAGAACTCCAAAGTAGTTTTGTGCTTAGGGTGAAAAACTTCAGGTTATGCTTCCCAAACCCCCAAAGGACACAAGTTCAGTCTCCTGTGCTGTCAGAGCTGCTTTTCTAGAGTTTGCAAAGCAACTAAAATAGAAGATGAGATTTGGAAAAATTCACATTTAAAGGATGACTTTACCAGAATTGCACCCCCATCACAAAAACTTTTTTTTTTCCCCCTCAGAGAAGCTGAGAAAGAATCTTGAGAAAGAAATGACACAAAAACTAAAAGCTAAGAGTGTTTCAGATGAGATAGGAGGCCCTGGTCAACAGGGCCCAATTTGGTTAAAACATCTTTGAGAGTTATAATTAAGACCTTCAGGTTGGCAAATGGGAGGTCAATGGTGACTTGTAGGAGAGAAGTTTTAGTGGAATAGCTGAGTTGGGTGGTGAGTTAACTTGTAAACATAAGAATTTCTTAAGTGAGCAAGAGAATTTGGATCACTCTCAATAAGTTTAGCAGTGATAAAGGGAAGGAGAAAAACCGGTAGCAGCCAAGAGATAAGAACTGACGAAAGACCTTTTTCAGAATTGAGAAATCATGAATAAATTTTTAGACTAGGGAAAATAAAAGAAAAGTACTAATTAAAAATGGAAGGAATGCAGTATTTGGTGGCACAGGGTATCCAGATGTGGAGGAAATAGGACAGGAGTGCATTGGACAGGATAAATCATGGGCAGGAGAAACTGCTTTCCTCTGCACGGAGGAGGAGGGCATGAAGGAGGGTAGAAAGCTAAATAGGCTGAGAAACACAGCGGGCTCTCTGTCTTCTCGGGGATTTGGACTTTAGGCAAACATGAGCACGCACGCATGCAAGCCAGTGAGGGCTGAAGGTGCAGGGTTGAGTTCAGGCATGAAGAGATAGCAAAAATTTGTTAAATTTATGGGAAAAGGTACTCTTGCCTGGAAAATCCCATGGATGGAGGAGCCTGGTGGGCTGCACTCCATGGGGTCGCTAAAAGTCAGACACGACTGAGCGACTTCACTGTCACTCTTCACTTTCATGCATTGGAGAAGGAAATGGCAACCCACTCCAGTGTTCTTGCCTTGAGAATCCCAGGGACGGGGGAGCCTGATGGGCTACCGTCTATGGGGTCGCACAGAGTCGGACACGACTGGGGCAACTTAGCAGCAGGAGCAGCAGCAGCAGCAGCATGGGAAAAGGAGTAAACTGGAGAGAAGCGAAAGAATTAGCATTTTGTGGATGCATGAAATGCAACTGAATGTCTTTAAAGTAGCTAATTATGTTGCATGAATTTTACTTCAACTTATAAAAAAAATTAATGAGCGAAAGTGAGACTCTAAAAAGCTATATAGTCAAGGTTAGCATGAAACAATGGGAAGAGAAGTGGAATACTCTAAGACCATGAGGGGTTCTATTTTGTACTGACCTGACACAAAATTGACTGAAATACGAATTTATCTTCAAAGGTAGAAAGAGAAAATAAAAGCAATATCTAAGCAAAAACAGAAAATATAGAGAAGGAAAAAAATGTACTTAGATATTGGGCACTTAAGTCAGGAGGGGGAGAAACAACTCTGTAAATGTAAATAATTGGAGGGATATTGTGTGTGTGTGTGTGATTCAGTAGAATTCATTTGAATTATTCACTGGGATGTTAAAGTAATGATGAAACACTCCTTTTGTGAGAGTATTTGAAAAATAATGACATGTCCATGTTCATATAAAAGTTGAGGATTTCCTTTGAGACAGTTCTGGCAAAATTTGCAGATGTGGGCTGTTCAACAGTAATATGAGTCATGTGTTTTGCCTGGGACATGAAATTCCAAGAATGAGGAGAAAAACAGGGTGCATCTTTGCATGTCAACATCTTCCTTAAACTGGTAATATCTCTTTAGAGTGCAATGACTTTTACCCTAAATCATCTTTTTTGTATTTGCATAAGGACGGCTCACTCTTGCTTCTTTTTGGGCAGAACACAAACGCAGCAGTCTTCATTGTTTCCCTTCACCTTCTGCAAATGTTCTGCTATAAACACGCAGCTCCAAAAACTTCTTTTCAAGATGCTCTCTCTTCTAGACAAGATGATGGTGAAGCATAGTATAGCTCATCTCAGCATGCTAAAAAAGGACTTACTAAAACTCACACATTTCATTTTTATTTATCTTATTCCTTGTTCTCCCTATACTCTTCACTGGTGAGCCTAGCTTCACTTCATGAGCCTAGCTTTTTTCAAGTACCATGGAGTCATTGGTATTTTAGGAGGTAAGGAGTTTGTCTGGAAGCAGCCGCGGATTCAAAAAGATTAGTGTTTTCCCTATACATAAATGTTTGCATCCTGCTTGGGAAGGAAGCAAAACAAGTATGTATTAGCAATAAACTTTATTTATTAAAAAAATGTAATGCTTGCCAAATGCCAGGCACTAGGGTACAAGTAATGTCCCTCCTTCCATAAAAATTATAGTCTATGGAATGATACTAAAGCTGAAACTCCAGTACTTTGGCCACCTCATGCGAAGAGTTGACTCATTGGAAAAGACTCTGATGCTGGGAGGGATTGGGGGCGAGACGAGAGGGGGACGACAGAGGATGAGATGGCTGGATGGCATCACTGACTCGATGGACGTGAGTCTCAGTGAACTCTGGGAGCTGGTGATGGACAGGGAGGCCTGGCGTGCTGCGATTCATGGGGTTGCAAAGAGTCAGACAGACTGAGCAACTGATCTGATCTGATCTGATCTGATGGAAAGATACATTGTAACTAAATAGTATACATGGAAGTATATACAAAATGTAGTTAAGTGCTACAAGGGAGAATAGATGGATTGATTTGTGAAAGCTTGAATAAAGATGGGGAGGGCTCTCATAGTAGAAAGAAAAACATAATAAGCAAAAGCAAAACAAAGACAAATGATTAAATGGCACTGGTGAAGGGCTAGGAAATGACATGATGAGGTAGAGATGATGGCTGAAGACAGCAGAGGGGCAAAGATTATAGAGGACCTGGGAACTTGAACATAAAGCTGGACAGGGAAGTATCTGTTTTAAAATGAGATTAACAATAAAACTAGCTCTTTCTTTCTATAATAGGGATTTACTCTTCTTCCTACAACAGGAGAATTTTGCAGGTAAGGAAGATGCCTGCACTCAGGGAAAAAAAACCTGAGGACATGTAGCAATCTGTCACACTTGTCCCTCATTCCCATGGGTTTTGTGTGTGTGCATGTACTCACTCATGTTTGACTCTCTGCGACCTCATGGACTGTAGCACACCACGCTCCTCTGTCCATGGAATTTTCCAGGCAAGAATACTGGAGCCGGTTGCCATTTCCTTCTCCAGGGGATCTTCCTGACCCAGGGATTTAACCCCCATTCCCTACATCTCCTGAATTGACAGGCAGATTCTTTACCAGCTGAGCCACCAGGAAAAGCCCACCATGGGTTTTACTTAACTGAAAACGAGTGGAGAGAAAGTGGATGAATGCAAAGTGCTACTTTAAAATCCAAGTTATTAAGAATAGAAATGAAAAGCATTTAATCATATTATTAAATTTGGTCAACTCATAATAAGTATTTTGTGCTTCTTTTCTCAGTCCTAGGGTACACTTTATATGTGGTATATTTTATCAAGAAGGTAATAGAGTTAAATATTTCTTAAATTTGAAGTATTACTGAGTAGTTTCATGAACACATAATGATGGACAGTCTCTAGAATAATATTGAAATATATGGTTTTTTTCCTGACAACCTCATGTGGTCATGTGAGCCCACTTTTCTAGATCTAATAGCCTAATGTTTTCCAGTTTCCAGTCAAATATGTAGGTAATAACAAAGTATATTTAAAAGCTGCTATCAGAAACACAGTTTTATTAATTAAACTGATTTATTCTCTTATTTAAGTTATGTAGCATCTGTCATTCTGTCCACACAAAGAGGCCTTAAATTTGTTTTTAATAATTAAATTAAAATTTTAATTTAAAAATTTTAAAAATTAAAAGGGAGGAGAACAAAGCATTGAATAATAGCTATCTATATAATTGACTAATCATAGAAAATAATTTTTGTTTGAATAAATCTATGGTCTACCAATGAGGGCTAGCTTGAATATGAAATTCTACAGTCTTCTTTTTACGTTATAAACCACACAATCAACTCTGAAAATTATATAGAAGAAGCACAATATATCAGTGCTTTAAAGTAATTCCTGCAGGAAGCAACAAAGACATTTTAATGCTTTCAGAGGAAATGCATCTAAATGAATTATGCTAGTTAATTATTTTCCTAGGTTCCTTACCTTCCCCCTCACATAATTTACAACAGAGTCAGAATCTATTTCTTTTATTAAATGAATGTTAACATGAGTGCTTAGTGGATCAGCAAGAATTCTCACACTTTTAGTGAATTAGCATTTCTATTCTTGCATCATAATGAATTAGAATGTATGTTCTAGAGGAGCTGGTAAAAATTGTGATGGTGCCAACATGTAGCATAAATATATCTTTCAAAGCTTTCAGATTTTGCCCTTTTTCTAAACTTGGTACTGTCAAACAAAGGGACAGATTTGAGCCACTTTCGATCAAGTGGAAGGTATAATCTCCCTTCTTCAGCACAAAAATGGAACCAGGAAGAACAAAACAGCCTATTACCATTTTCAGACAGACCTGAGACAAAATTGGAATGTATCAATGAATCAAGTTAGACCTGCAGGGATCACTCCTTTCAAGCCAGTTTGTTGACTTCCACATGACAAGTTTCTAGTCCAGTCAGACCGTCAACAATTGCAATGCCAAGGTTTTAATAAATTCTATGAATTCAGCCTAATTTCCTCTAATAATAACAACAATAAAAATAATAACAAATGTGGTTTTAGAAAAGGCAGAGGAACCAGAGATAAAATTGCCAACATCCACTGGATCATCAAAAAAGCAAAAGAGTTCCAGAACATCTATTTCTTCTTTATTGACTATGCCAAAGCCTTTGACTGTATGCTATGCTATGCTAAGTCACTTCAGTCGTGTCCGACTCTGTGTGACCCCATAGATGGCAGCCCACCAGGCTTCCCCGTCCCTGGGATTCTCCAGGCAAGAACACTGGAGTGGGTTGCCATTTCCTTCTCCAATGCATGAAAGTGAAAAGAGAAAGTGAAGGGATCATAACAAACTCTGGAAAATTCTGAAAGAGATGGAAATACCAGACCACCCGACCTGCCTCTTGAGAAATCTGTATGCAAGTCAGGAGGCAACAGTTAGAACTGGACAAGGAACAACAGACTGGTTCCAAATAGGAAAAGGAGTACGTCAAGGCTGTATATTGTCACCCTGCTTATTTAACTTATATGCAGAGTACATCATGAGAAACGCTGGACTGGAAGAAGCACAAGCTGGAATCAAGATTGCCGGGAGAAATATCAATAACCTCAGATATGCAGATGACACCACCCTTATGGCAGAAAGTGAAGAAGAACTAAAGAGCCTCTTGATGAAAGTGAAAGAGGAGAGTGAAAAAGTTGGCTTAAAGCTCAACATTCAGAAAACTAAAATCATGGCATCCAGTCCCATCACTTCATGAGAAATAGATGGGGATACAGTGGAAACAGTGGCTGACTTGACTTTACTGGGTTTCAAAATCACTGCAGATGGTGATGGCAGCCATGAAATTAAAAGATGTTTACTCCTTGGAAGGAAAGTTATGACCAACGTAAACAGCATATTAAAAAGCAGAGATATTACTTTATCAACAAAGATCTGTCTAGTCAAGGCTATGGTTTTTCCAACGGTCATGTATGGATGTGAGAGTTGGACTGTGAAGAAAGCTGAATGCCAAAGAATTGATGCTTTTGAACTGTGGTGCTGGAGAAGATTCTTGAGAGTCCCTTGGACTGCAAGGAGATCCAACCAGTCCATCCTAAAGGAGATCAGTCTTGGGTGTTCATTGGAAGGACTGATGTTGAAGCTGAAACTCCAATATTTTGGCCACCTGATGCGAAGAGCTGACTCATTTGAAAAGACCCTGATGCTGAGGAAGATTGAGGGCAGGAGGAGAAGCGGATGACAGAGGGATGAGATGGTTGGATAGCAACACCAACTCAATGGACATGGGTTTGGGTAGACTCTGGGAGTTGGTGATGGACAGGGAGGCCTGGTGTGCTGCAGTCCATGGGGTTGCAAAGAGTTGGACACGACTGAGTGACTAAACTGAATTGATGTATCACCTTACTATGGGCATTTAATATTCACAGCAACACAATAAGCCAGGCTTTATTATTATCCCATTGTACAGATAAGGAAACAGACACAGAGACATTAAGTGACTTGCCCAGGTTCACACAGCTAGTTAGTGATGGAACTGGCATTTAAACCAAAGAGTATGACTCCAGAATTCATACTCATAATATTATATTCCCTCATCTTCTCTGTTCTCTCAAATTTTAGTACCAATTTGATATGAATTTTGTACATGTAATAAATGTAATGAGATGATTGCTGCTCCCTTCCCTCAAAAAAAATATGGCCACATCTTAATCTCGTAAACCTATGGGTGTTACTTTACTCTGCAAAAAAAGGGTCTTTGCAGATGTGATTAAATTAAGTATCTTGAGGTGATTTTACCCCACTGGGCCCTAAATTTAATGGCAAACATCCCTGAAAGAGACGGATGCACAGAGGATAAGATACACACAGAGGACAAGGCAACATGAAGAGGAAGACAGGTTGCAGTGATGTGTTCACAGCTCGAAAAGCCAAGGAATTCTGACACCACCAGAAGTTGGAAGAGTTAAGGAGTGGATTCTCTTCTAGAGCCCCCAGAGGAAGCACAGCCCTGCGAGATTTCCAACTTCTGGCCTCTAGAACTGAGAGAATGCATTTCTGTCCTTTCAACTCAGCAAGTTTGTGGTAATTTGTTACAGCAGCCTCCAGCAATGAATATGGTATATAATGAGTTGGGTTTGGAGGATTACACTGAAAACACATTTTGGGAATATTCTTGCAAACTGGTGGTTAAATGACTACCAGTCAGGGGTCCCCTCACCCAACAGTCATTTTGCCATTTCAGCACTGTCTCTGCTTTAAGCAGTCTTGGGGAGCTAAGGTGGTTCACTCTTAACCCAGGTCTCCAGGTTCTTTGGGTTCCCCTGGTATCCCAGATGGTAAAGAATCCACCTACAATGTGGGAGACCTGGGTTCAATCCCTGGGTTGGTAAGATCCCCTGGAGGAGAGCATGGCCACCCACTCTGGTATTCTTGCCTGGAGATTCCCCATGGATAGAGGAGCCTGGTGGGCTATAGTCCATGGGGTTGCAAAGAGTCAGACACAACTGAGTGACTAAACACAGCACCAGGCTCTTCAGCTATCACTGCAGCTAGTAGCTTCTAGACTCTAACCATAGGGCATGTCTTCCTTTCATTAGAAAAGGCACTTTGTACCCTATAGCAGTTTAATTGTTACTGGTAGTATGTATAGGTATAGGAAGGAAATGGCAACCCACTCCAGTGTTCTTGCCTGGAGAATCCCACGGAGGGGGAGCCTGGGTGGGCTGCCATCTATGGGGTCGCACAGAGTCGGACACGACTGAAGTGACTTAGCAGTAGCATAGGTATAGGAAGAGGTGTGGACAAAGCAAGGTAGGAATATAAAGAGCTGCTAAAATGAGGAAAGGATTTTTATAACAATATTAATAGACCTATTCTAAAAACTAGTTAAGCTGGGCATATTCAAACCCCTATACACACCATTTCTCTCCACCCAGCTCATACACATACTCCTACTCTAACATCAGTTTTATATTTTTATAGAATAATTACTGAGGTCAGATATTCTCAAGCCAAAAGACATTTTAAGTCAAAACTTGGGGAAAATGGTGACAGCATAAAACCTATAAACATGACTCCACTGCCTGAATATCTGTTGATTTACCCTATACCTTCTCCTCCCAAATCAAAACTTTTACAAAAGCTACAGAACTGTTACGAATTGAACTGTGCTCTCCCCAAATTCCTGCGTTTCTATTATCTCAGAATCTGCCCTTATTTGGAGGCAGGATCTTTACAGAAGTAATTAAGTTAAAACGGGGTCATTAGAGTGGGGCCTGACCCAGTATGACTGTTGTCCTTAGAAGAAAGGGAAATTTGGAGGCAGATGTGTAAGAAGGGAAACAAGAAGATACAGAGGAGAGATGGTTGTCTACAAGCCAGAGAGAGAGACCTGGAGCAGCTCGTCTCTTCCTTGCCCTTAGCAGGAACCAAATCAGCCAACACTGCCGTCTGGCTTTTTACCATCCACGCCAGGCTGTTGAAAGCACCAGGGGCAGGTGTACAGTGCCCCCTCAATGCAGTGCCTGGAGAGCTTCTTTTATTCCTTATGTTCCCAGCTGGATTTTCTTTGGCATTGGTTTGATTGCTCTAACTCAGAGGCAGAATTCACCAACAGAGGTTTGCAGAGCTAGACCTAGGATATCAGTGTCTACCATGTTCTCTGGTTTGGGGCATTCTCATGTGGGAGAATGCCTGATTGTCATTATCAAAGGGACTGTCCTTCCTGACTGTTTGCCCTTGGTAACCATTAATGGCACTGGAGGGGGCTGCAGAAGACGTTTGAGGGTGACCGTGTATTAGACTACATTTGGCTTTGGTGTCCGCAGAATCACCACCTTTTGTTTATTTCTGGTGGGGGCCAGCATATAGTGAGCATAACAGGAGGCCTCCGATTGCCTCCGGTGGCCCTCACCTGGAGGCAGTCTTGGTCTGTATTATACTATACTCAGACTATGGACGACACCCACCCCTAACAGGACTGTAGCCCTGTGGCCACTACTGGAGCAGGCCAGAGCAATGGGATGCTAGGGGCAGCTGAGACAGGTCTGAACTATTCAGGTTTTAAGACTTTCCATAGGTTGACCAACAGTGTTGGGTTATCAGTCTTTCTGTTCAGTTGGGGACCTGGAGCAATGAAGTCAAACCACATTTGCTTCTGGGTTACTTTTACCAGACCATTCATAGCTGATTAGGACAGACTATTGGCTCTCTTAGCTCCCTCTGTCTCAGGCTTTTCCTCTAGCCTGTGCCCATTCTTGAAATTTTTGTTTCCCCAGATCAGCAATGGACTGCCCAACATCCTAAATACCCTGTTCCACACCTGGACTCAGTGTGGATATCCGTATCCCATACCAGGTGCTGGGGGTGGACTGGTGTATTTCAGCTTCCACCCCTGAAGCAAATGTGGCCTGACTAAGGCCTGCAAAGACAGGGACATAGATGGTCTGCCTATCTCCTTCCCAACTCCCTAAGAATTTGTTGTGTCTCCTCTATATATTTTCAGGGCTTCCCAGGTGGTGCTAGTGATAAAGAACCTGCAGAACACATAAGAGACCTGCATTCAATCCCTGGGTTGGGAAGATCCCCTGGAGGAGGGCATGGCAACTCAGTCTGGCATTCTTTCCTGGAGAATCCTATGAACAGGGGCGCCTGGCAGGCTACAGTCCATAGGGTCACAAAGAGTCGGATACAACTAAAGCAAGGCACACTATATATTTTCAGGACTCCGCATGACCAGGAGTTCCCTCTCATTAACCAAGCCTCCCTGCGGGATAGAATAATCCAGCTGTAAGGGAATGAGTCCCTTGACTGCCCTCCCCACAGCATCACGCAGGTGCTGCTGGAGGGCAGGGTGTATTTGGTGATGATGTTCATTTTCTCTGCCTCCTGCTGGGTCAAAGAAATGCCATCACCCTCTGTATCCTGCAGCCATGCCAACCAGCCTGAATGCTTTCCCTGGCCTTCTGCTGGGACTTGGCAGCTGTATCAATAAGCTCAAAGAAAAAATATTTTCTTATTATGAATGTTTCTTGAGTTAGGAGCTCTCCCACTGGCTTGGGTCACTATTGCTGTGTTTTTCCTTTCTTTTATATCAGGGGTCAGACAGGGCATTGGAGATTTCTTCCATTTCACTATTACCACAGCACCTCCCTCTGCACTCTCCTAACTTTCCCAGGGATTCAGCCTCTTAGGGTCCTAATCAGGCTTTGTCACAAGGAAAGACCTTGACTCATGGCAGTTTGCATCCTCTGAGCTTTGCAAAACACACACTAAGGTTTCCACCTTCATATCCTGTTGTTCCACCTTGTCTGCCAGTACAAAGTAAGCAGGGCAGTGGACACCCACAGGTCCTTCTCTAACCTCAGCTTTTCCAATTTTCTAACTTGAGCTTCAGCCTCTGGTTGGGCATCCGTATCCATTGACTTGCCCGCAGTAAAGACCAGCCCACTGTGGCAGCCATGTGTTTGCTTTCTCTGCCGCAGTACACTCTGCACAGTTCCTCAAACAAGCGCATTAGACCAGCTGGTGTTTTCAAGGACATCTGTCCACAAGCATCCTACCTAAGACCACTCCCACTCTCCCATATGGAGGTCAACGGCTAATCCAGAATTTCCTCCAAAGAAGCTCTTTCCCAGCACTCAGTTCTTGGGTCTCCTGGCTAGCTTGCCAACTGTTAGCTAGAAACTTCCTTGGGAGGGAGTAACCCAGGTGAAATCTGAAACTGGCCCCATATGTGGAGGGCAGGGAGAAACCAAAGAAATTGGCAGGCTGCTCTCAATTGGCAGATGGGAGGTTTAATGAGCTGTCTTGGGCAGCTGCAAGACGAGTGGATTTCTGCACCCACCTGCCAGAATCTTAAAAGTTTTTGAAGAGGCCTCAACTGGGTTCAATCACACCTACCATCCAGATAGTCTCAACAGCACATTGGTCTCTGAAGGCTGCATTCTTGAAAATGGCTCCCACCGTGGGAACAGTGGAGAGTGCATATTTTAAGCACATGGGATGCGGGGAGGAAACTTCAACTGCCCAGGTCCAACTCTCAGATCAAACGGGGGTCACGTCCTCTTGATTACCTCATCCACCAATATGTCACCATGTATTGTATTTATAACAAAAGCATCTGTAGAAAGCATAGAGTTTTGTTTATTTTTCTCCAATTTTAGAATATTTGTGCTTAGTAGAGATTACCTAAAGTAATTTAGTTTCCAATTGCAGCTTTGTCAATGGCAGATTTGAGATAACTGTTCATATCTACATGCCAAAATTTCTGAAATCTGGTTGTTGGGTTCCATTAAGTTTTTTTTTTAATGACAGTTTTGACATAAATGTAGTCCAGTTCATCTAGAAATCCATATAGTTATATCCATGCAAGAGTACTTCTTTATATTCCAAACTTCTGATATAACCAAATTGAACAATAAAATCAGAAAATGTGATAATTTGCAAAAGAACTACGTAAGTTATACCAAAACTCTCTAAACTCATATACATTCAAGAGAAAATTTGATGTTTCAATCCAAAAGGGTTTGTTTTTAGAACATTTTTAAGAGCCATAACAAGCACAGCATGAAACTTGTAGAAGAGTTTGCCTCAGCAGATCCACTGCCAAAGCAATATTTTCCTAATAATGGAAGAAGATTTAGAAAAAGAGTTATCTGCCAGTGTGTGTTTTCTGCCAAAAATGTGGTTTGTTTTAGAACCATACACACTTTCAGGCTTTTATTTTCTGTATGAAAACTACACTTAGAGTTCTTTTATACAACCATTATTTTTCAAAAGGTATAAAAAGTATATTACATACTAGAATAAGTTACTTTTCCTATAGTAGAAGAGGGACTTTTTTGGTACGTTGTTAATAAATCTTTTTATCAAAAACATGGCAAAATAAGCCCATTTTTAAAATGGGTTGTACGATATAGCTTTTACTAAATGACTAAAATAAGACCACTCCTGAGAAATAGCAGGTGATTTTATTTCCTAGTGGGTATGTACAAGGGGTTACCAGGACCTCTTCTTTGAGGTGGCCTGGACTCTCATGCCCATCCCATCCACCGCGCTTCCTGGGAGATGCATATCTCTGTGACGCACCTTAGAATCACCTATAGAGTCTTAAAACTCTCTGTTGCCCAGATCGCACACCAAACCAGTTAAATGAGAATCCTAAGCTGGAGGCTGGAGGGTGGAGCAGTGGTGGAAGAGAGGACATGAGTGGTCAGTGTGGTTAAAGGTCCACAGGTAGACACAAGAATGGACTTGTGGACACTGCCAGGGAAGGAGAGGGTGGGATGAATTGAGAGTAGCCTTGACAGACACACACTACCATGAGCAAAAGAAATAGCTAGTGAGAAGCCGCTGATAGCACACGGAGCTCAGTTCAGTGCTCTGTGATTACCTAAAGGGGTGGGGTGGGGCGCGGGTGGGAGGGAGGGAAGGTCAAGAGGGAGAGCATATACGTATACTTACAGCTGAGTCACACCGCTGTATAGCAGAAACTAACAGAACACTGTAAAGCAATTATACTCCAATTACATATTTTTTTAAATAAAATAAAGGTCCACAGGTGATTTTACTATGCAGCTGGCTTGAGGATCACTAGCTTAATGTACGGAGAAGGCAATGGCACCCCACCCCAGTACTCTTGCCTGGAAAATCCCATGGATGGAGGAGCCTGGAGGGCTCCAGTCCATGGGGTCGCTAAGAGTCGGACACGACTGAGCGACTTCACTTTCACTTTTCACTTTCATGCATTGGAGAAGGAAATGGCAGCCCACTCCAATGTTCTTGCCTGGAGAATCCCAGGGATGGGGGAGCCTGGTGGGCTGCCATCTATGGGGTCCCACAGAGTCGGACACGACTGAAGTGACTTAGCAGCAGCAGCAGTTTAATGTAAGCCCACTTAGCCTTCACACCATTGTTGACTGTGTATTTTGCACTTAACCCAGGCTTTCTCTAGGCTTGGCTCATCTTCCTTTGTGCTACCCAATTATTTTTCTCTAAATTTACCTGGTCTTTTCTTCTCTTTTTTTTTCCTCTTTCCCTTTGTTCTCCCTAACCTTTTCTTTTAAATTTCTACTTCGTTATCTCTCTTTTTAATCTCTGTAGATCTCAATTTATCATTACCTACTTTGATCTGGGAATACCAGACCACCTGATCTGCCTCTTGAGAAATCTGTATGCAGGCCAGGAAGCAACAGTTAGAACTGGTCATGGAACAACAGACTGGTTCCAAATAGGAAAAGGAGTACGTCAAGGCTGTATTATTGTCACCCTGTTTATTTAACTTATATGCAGAGTACATCATGAGAAATGCTGGACTGGAAGAAACACAAGTTGGAATCCAGATTGCTGGGAGAAATATCAATAACCTCAGATATGCAGATGACACCACCCTTATGGCAGAAAGTGAAGAGGGGCTAAAAAGCCTCTTGATGAAAGTGAAAGTGGAGAGTGAAAAGGTTGGCTTAAAGCTCAACATTCAGAAAACGAAGATCATGGCATTGGTCCCATCACTACATGGGAAATAGATGGAGAAACAGTGGAAACAGTGTCAGACTTTATTTTTCTGGGCTCCAAAATCACTGCAGATGGTGACTGCAGCCATGAAATTAAAAGACGCTTACTCCTTGGAAGGAAAGTTATGACCAACCTAGATAGCATATTCAAAAGCAGAGACATCACTTTGCCAACAAAGGTTCGCCTAGTCAAGGCTATGGTCTTTCCTGTGGTCATGTATGGATGTGAGAGCTGGACTGTGAAGAAGGCTGAGCGCTGAAGAATTGATGCTTTTGAAGTGTGGTGTTGGAGAAGACTCTTGAGAGTCCCTTGGACTACAAGGAGATCCAACCAGTCCATTCTGAAGGAGATCATCCCTGGGATTTCTTTGGAAGGAATGATGCTAAAGCTGAAACTCCAGTACTTTGGCCGCGTCATGCGAAGAGTTGACTCATTGGAGAAGACTCTGATGCTGGGAGGGATTGAGGGCAGGAGGAGAAGGGGACGACAGAGGATGAGATGGCTGGGTGGCATCACTGACTCGATGGATGTGAGTCTGAGTGACCTCCGAGAGCTGGTGATGGACAGGGAGGCCTGGCGTGCTGCAGTTCATGGGATCGCAAAGAGTCGGACACGACTGAGCGACTGATCTGATCTGATCTGACTTTGATCTGTGTTTACAGGGAAGAAGATATTTCTTTTTGTATTTTTCCCCTATCTGCCTTATCCTCTTCACCCAGTATCTTTTTGTACTCTTTGCTTCATCTCTTTCCTCTCCTTTATTCTTTATCTTGTATCTTATCAAATGTTTTCACTGAATCTCTGCTTTCGTTTCCTTTGCATCTTCTCCTATTTTCTCTTTGTTGTCTTGTTCTCCCCTACTTGTTTTGTTCACATACACACCCCTGTTCCTCTCTATCCTTTTCTCCTGTTCCTATTTTCCTCATTTTTGTTTTTGCTTTATATCTGTGTGCACATGCTTGGATGCATGTGTGTGAGTTTGTGTGTTTAAGTGTGTATGTACACATTCACATGCACATGGGAGAAATAAGAATGGGTAAGAAGGTGCATGAGGTTACAGTAGTACTCAGAGGCTGGATTTATGGCTTCTTACTCTGGTTATCCATGGGAATCCTGATTTAGTTGCCAGGGATGGGGCCAGGCAATCTTATAAGCATTTTTGAGTTTGAGATCCACTGGTTTAAAGATGAAAGTCCTTGAAAGCTTAGGACTAAATATATGTAATTCTAGCAATGATTGACAGGAAAAATCTTTTGGGTGTTGAGGATGATAGTGAGACAAGATCTCTGTGTGAGACATCATCTGAAAACATTGTGGGCACTAGGACTTGGAGGCAGAGAAACTAATGAAAAGTTCTATCTTACTGGGCCTAATTCAAAATAGCACCTCATTAGTTTTCCATTTCAAATCCATTTCTGCCTCCTCATAACCCCCTGCAAATGTTTATTTCTCTGGTGCAGCTCTTACCAATCTTGGGCCCATATTTGAATTACTTCTCCATTTGTCTGGTATCCCATAAACTGTAAATATATCAACAACAGGAGTAGGGCACTTTCTCCACTTTTTCCTAGGAGAGTATCCAGCCTAGAGTTCTAATTACCATAGTTCCTTGGTATCTGAGGAAGACCAATTCCAAAAGCTCCCTATTGCTATTGCTATTGCTAAGTCACTTCAGTTGTGTCCGACTCTGTGCAAACCCATAGACGGCAGCCCACCAGGCTTCCCCGTCCCTGAGATTCTCCAAGCAAGAACACTGGAGTGGGTTGCCATTTCCTTCTCCAATGCATGAAAATGAAAAAATGAAAGTGAAGTCACTCAGTCATGTCTGACCTTCAGCGACCCCATGGACTGTAGCCCTCCAGGCTCCTCCATCCATGGGATTTTCCAGGCAAGAGTACTGGAGTGGGGTGCCAAAGCTCCCTACAGGTATCAAAATCCACGGATGCTCAAGCCCTTTAAATAAAGTAACATCATATTTGCACACATCCTCCCGTATACTTTAAATAACTTCTGGACTACTTATATTTAGATTAGTGTAAAAGTAATGGTTTTACATTTTTTAAGTTTACCATTTTTACTGGAATACAGTCTTAAATAAATATGGTTATGTTATATATCATTTTAATGTGCATTTCTAGTTTTATATTCTTTTTGCTATGACGTGTTATTTGCTGTTTATATCTTTTAGACTATAGAAATTATGTTAGACAGAAAGCAAATTCAAGCGATTTTTGTTCAAGTTCAAAATGTGTCATAAGGCAGCAGAGATAACTCGCAACATCAGCAATGCATTTAGCCCAGAAGCTGCTAATGAACATACAGTGCAGTGGTGGTTCCAGATGTTTTCCAAAGGAGATGAGAACCTTGAAGATGAGGAATGCAGTGGCCAGCCATCAGAAGTTGACAACGACCACTTGAGAGTAATCATTGAAGCCGATCCCCTTACAACTACACAAGAAGTTGCTGAAGAATTCAACATTGAACATTCTACAGTCCTTTGCCATTTGAAGAAGTTGGAAAGGTGAAAAAGCTCGATAAGTGGATGCCTCATGAACGACCACAAATCAAAGAAATTGTCATTTGGAAGGGTTGGTCTTCTCTTTCTGTACGCAACAACAAACTATTTTTTGTGCAAAGAAAAGTGGATTTATACGACAATTGGTGATGACCAGCTCAGTGGTTGGACAAAGAAAAAGCTGCAAAGCAGTTCCCAAAGCCAAACTTGCACCCAAAAAAGTCATGATCATTGTTGGTGGTATGCTGCCCGTCTGATCCACTACAGCTTTCTGAATCCCAGTGAAATCATTACATCTGACAAGTACGGCAAATTGACAAGGTGTACGGAAAACTGCAATGTCTGCAGCCTGTGTTGGTTAACAGAAAGGGCCCAATGCTTCTCCATGACAATGCCCGACTGCATGTTGCACAATCAATCCTTCAGAAGTTGAATGAATTTTGCCCCAATTGCCATATTCACCCGACCTCTCACCAAATGACAACCTTGCACTTCTTCAAGCATGTCAACAACTTCTTGCAGGGAAAAGGCTTCCACAACCAGCAGGAGGCAGAAAATGCTTTCCAAGAGTTCATCAAATCCAAAGCATGGATTTTTATGCTACAGGAATAAACGAACTTATTTCTCTTTGGCAAAAATGTGTTGATTGAAATGGTTCCTACTTTGACTAATAAATATGTGTGTGAGCCTAGTTATAATGATTGAAACTTCACAGTCCGAAACGGCAGTTACTTTTGTACCAACCTAATAGTACCTGATGGAGAAGGCGATGGCATCCCACTCCAGTACTCTTGCCTGGAAAATCCCATGGACGGAGGAGCCTGGTGGGCTGTGGTCCATGGGGTCGCTAAGAGTCGGACACGACTGAGCGACTTCACTTTCACTTTTCACTTTCATGCATTGGAGAAGGAAATGGCAACCCACTCCAGTGTTCTTGCCTGGAGAATCCCAGGGACAGGGGAGCCTGGTGGGCTGCCGTCTATGGGGTCGCACAGAGTCGGACACGACTGAAGCGACTTGGCAGCAATAGTACCTGATACAATATAAATACTATGTAAATAGTTACCCAGTGTGTGGCAAATTCAAGTTTTGCTTTTGGGAGCTTTGTGGAATAAGTTTTTTTCCCAAATATTTTCCATCCATGGCTGATTGAATCTGCCTATGCAGAACCTACAGAGGGTCCACTGTAGGTCAATTTTCAGAGTCATTATCAGCATTTGTTTAACTGAATTAAATAACATACATTTGTCTTAAAACCGTTAAGCTGATATTATTACCAACTAAGACTCTACTGACACAGCAGGTTATATGTACAGTTAGAGACAGAATTTTTTCACTCCAACAATATAATATTCACTATATAACAATATAACATTTCTCTACCTAGTTATTTACTAATGTATTTTATGATGGGATAACTAGTTAAGAATATCGGTGAAATATAAACTTTTGAATTTGGCTGTAGACTCTTGAGTCAGACATCCTGGGTTTGAATCTCAGCTTGCCAACCTGCTACATATATAAAGAAGTCTGAGACTACCTGTTTTTCAGAACAGCCAGCTCAATTTGGCTACCTTATACATGCCAAGTTAGCTCAGGAAGATGCTCTCACCTCTGAAGGCTCCAGCCTCAGCTCCAGTGTCCAAAATGCTTTGTTTAAACTTCTTTACTCATTGCATTTTATTTTATATTTATTGTTTATATTTAAATAAGTAAAGTGTTTATTTTTGTGAACCACAGATAATAATGTTACCTCCTTCCTACATCAGCTAGATACTGTCCCCATCTTCCTTTTCTTCAAATCAGTTTAGAGAAATAATCAGAGTTAAACAAGTTGTTCTTCCATCTAGAGACAAGTTACAGAATGCGACTTCAGACTCCACCATTTAAAACTTGAGCAAAAAAAGGTGATTTCTCACTAGTAAAGTTCAAACTTTGTCTCATTATTCTCTCACAGAATTAGGATTCTTTTTGGAAAGGGCTTCTTGTGGGAAGTAGGTCAGCAAAGACTGAGTTAGCTAGTTCTCTGGATGCTATTCTTATCTACAAGGTACTTGCAGATCCAAAGTACTGATGAAGTAGTAGACTGTGGCTTGGGAGATGTCTCCCAGCCTCAGTCCTCTGCCACTTGTTTCAAACTGCTCTAAGCTCAGTTCCCCTCTATCTCTGATCCTCTTCGCTTCACATACCTTGGTTCAATAATCGGTTTTGATAATCTGGCCTCATAGGATGCTGTTCCATGGAATTGCTCCTCACCTTCACACTCTGTAAACATGACTGCAAGATAACCATGGGCTGAGCTGGACCCAAGCCCACCACTGGATGAACCTCTGACCAATGCCTCTTCTACAGGAGAAGAACTAATTTTCAAATATAAGTTCTCTGTGAAAGCTAGAAACCTGCTATGGCAAGTAACCCATGTGCAAGATCACTGTCAAATCAGTTTTATTTGTAAGAAACAAACTACTCCTATATAGGAATAATGATTCAGGTTTATTGCTTCAATTCCTGAGACAATCTAAAAGGACTGCCCAAGGAACACGAGTTTGAGGTCTACCATGGGCCTGGTGGCTCAGGCAGTAAAGAATCTGCCTGCAGTGCAGGAGGTCCAGGTTCAGTCCCTGAGTTGGAGAACGGGATGGCTATCCACTCCAGTACTCTTGCCTGGAAATCCCATGGACAGAGGAACCTGGCAGGCTACAGTCTATGAGGCTGCAAAGAGCTGGATTACCACTGAGAGATGAACACTTTAACTTTCATGGGCCTATTGAGTACTGTCACTTTCTATTCAGTTGAAATTAGCTCTTCAGACATTTTACCATCTTCAGTTTCACATGCACAGACTAGGTGCTTGATGAGTATTTGTTGATGAACAAATTAGATTTTTACAACACTTGTCCCTGGAGTTTACAGAGTCCCTCTCTTCTCCCAAGCTCATACTATCAGTAACAATATCAAGACATCTGAAGTGAAATTATTTTAAATAACACAGTCTTCTTCTACACTGACCATAGAGATTAAAGGTCTAAGGGATTTCTAAAAGAAATAAAGGCAATTATTAAACACACTTCTGAAAAAAGTCCTCTGTCCAGCAATAATACCATCACCAGAATGAAAAACAAAAAATTTGAAATACATTTCACATCATGTATGGAAGTGAGAGCTGGACTGTGAAGAAGGCTGAGCGCCAAAGAATTGATGCTTTTGAACTGTGGTGTTGGAGAAGACTCTTGAGAGTCCCTTGGACTGCAAGGAGATCCAACCAGTCCATTCTGAAGGAGATCAGCCCTGGGATTTCTCTAGAAGGAATGATGCTAAAGCTGAAACTCCAGTACTTTGGCCACCTCATGCAAAGAGTTGACTCATTGGAGAAGACTCTGATGCTGGGATTGGGGGCAGAAGGAGAAGGGGACGACAGAGGATGAGATGGCTGGATGGCATCACTGACTCGATGGATGTGAGTCTGAGTGACCTCCGGGAGTTGGTGATGGACAGGGAGGCCTGGCGTGCTGCGATTCATGGGGTCGCAAAGAGTCAGATACAACTGAGTGACTGATCTGATCTGATAAGACTCACATATGGTGACTGAGACTTGAATTACAATTTCCAACAGGAGAAAAAGGTGAATAACTCTGGTCTCACAAATTAACCATTATTTCACTGATATGCAATCCATCTCCACAAATGGTAAGGTGTATGGGACTCTGTAATGACCCTGTCACTTAGATTTTTCTCATGATACACAGCTCAAAAAGCACCAAATATCCTATTTGCCCTTCATGAAACCACTGTTCTCTACCACTCTTTAAGAATCTGTGTATCCTGGCAAAGATCAAGATCAAAGAACCAGATCCTTTCTCTTTCTAAGCCATTCTTTAAGTACATCTCAAAGATAGATATTGTTTATAAATGAGTCTGGAACCTCTGTGAAGATCACTGCATGTTGGAAAGTCTCTTTTTCATGGGAAAAGTGAAATTGACCCCCATAGCAACCCTTGTATCTGGACATGATTAAATGAGAATTAGAGAACTTCTTCTGAAATAAAATTCATTTTTTCTTTTCTTCTTTTTTAAGAATTTCCATTTACTTTCAGTTTTACTACTTCCTTACTTATTTACAAGCAGTTGATCAGATACATAGTTCAATATATGATCAATGATTGCTGCTGCTGCTGCTGCTGCGTCGCTTCAGTCGTGTCCGACTCTGTGCAACCCTAGAGACGGCAGCTCCCCCGTCCCTGGGTTCTCCAGGCAAGAACACTGGAGTGGGTTGCCATTTCCTTCTCCAATGCATGAAAATGAAAAGTGAAAGTGAAGCCTCTCAGTCGTGTCCGATATTCCAGGCAAGATCAATGATTGTAATAGTGTAACTCTAGAAGGCAATGGCAACCCACTCCATTACTCTTGCCTGGAAAATCCCATGGACGGAGGAGCCTGGTAGGCTGCAGTCCATGGGGTCGCAAAGAGTCAGACACGACTGAGTGTCTTCACTTACTTATTTACACCACTGTAATTATCAGTAGTTGCTCACTGAAATTCACCATCCACTATGCATGGTGGTAGCCAGGGGATAAATTACATCCAATAAAATGATCTAGCACAATTTCTGGTATGTGTCAAACACTCAGCATGTTACTTTTGCTTCTCTTTCCTTTCTGAGCTCCAGTCCACAACTCAACCATAACTACTAATTAAATATTACAGCTTCATTTGTCTTTCTTAAAGAACTACTGTGCTGCATGAGAATTACATGAATATTATGTTATTTTATGTTCTCTTCAAAGACTTGATAGAATATAGATATTATTCATATAAATTTTCAAAATATCACCAGTTAATTATGTCTTACATAATGTAAAAATGTCTATAGTGGAAAAAAGTTTACTTTCTAAAACTGTCAGTGAAACACCTAATACATACTCAATGTGAATGGTAGGTTTGAGAAGAACAAAACTGCTACTTGAAATGCATTACCAGTAAATATATAAGTCTTACCTCCTTACTTTAAAGCTAGGATATTAGAAAGACACAGTATTAACTGTGCCCCTCTGTGGTTTATCCTTTCATTAAAATTTGTTCTAGTTTTCATAGCTCCTTTTGTTCTTCAACAATCACATTCTGGGATTGTACTCTGGTAATTAAAGTTTGATTCAGGGAAAACCAGAAACATGTTTCATATTATTCATTCTCTCATTTGTTCTTTCCATCATTAGGTTCTGCCTTTCCTCATCTACACTTGTGTTACTCACACAGCCAGATTTAAGGAATGTACGCAATCAAAGTTTCTACACCCATTCCAACACAATATATTAGCCTCATAAAATCCAGTCACTAACCAGCAAAATTCATGTGCTGCTCTTATGAAAATTTGTCCCACTCATTATGTAATTCAGTAATAGCCCACTCATTATCTAATTCAAATGTGAAAACAGGTGAAAGAAAGATGAAGTCAAAGCTGGTTTCCCTGAGGGACTGTCTTGGAATAAAGCTTTAAGGCCTTCCACTCAATTCACACTTATCTCTTCTGCTTTCATTTCGAAAAAGTGAAAACAAACTATCTCCTCTGGTCAACAGTGTCAGCAGCAAAACCAATTAACAGTTCCTGGGATATAAAAACAGAATCTGGGTAATAAAATAAAGTCTAACCTTTTTCTTTTCCTTTGTGCTTAAGTTTCACTTGTTCACAGGGGGCTGCTTAGAGAGGGGCACATGCAGCGGCCTCATACATGGCCCTTGAGATCAGAGTTCCTCCTGTGAGGTGGCTGTGCCAGCACCTCAGGTAGGGGGCCTGTGTGCAGAAACACCAAGCAGGACCCTCAATTCAAGATGGCAGAGGTGGTGGGCCCTGTGCAGAGACGCTTCTCCACACTGTGTTCTGGAGTATGAGCAGCAAAGCTGAGTCTGCACTGATAGAACTCCACCCGCTCCCACCGCATCCCACCCTCCTCCCACTGTACAGAGGAGATCCCTGTAAAGCAGCCGGGCCCACAGCCCGTCAGAAGAGGTTGTACTCTAGAGCTGGAACTCCCACCTCTCATTCTCTGATCCAAGGATAACTTTGCTTCTGAAGAACCAAACTCGGTCTCCTATTGGTTCGAGTTACACCAGGCAGAAGGTCCCTTATTCGAAGACTGACTTGGGAGGACTGGTAATAATGGAATTTAGTCACACGTACTTTTGTTTGGATTCTAACAAAGGTTTAACTTCCTTGACTCCTCCCCCTGCCCTCTGCCCCCACACAAACAAAACAGATATTTAAACCATAGTTCATGATGATAAAATTAAACTTTACTTTTACAAACATAAAAAAAGAAATGTCATTTGTCACAAAAAATTCAAATTAAAAATTTTTATAGGTTTCATTAATTTCTAGACAGCAACAGAGGTAAGAATATTTTTAATATGATTCATATCACAAGAGAATCTTGTTTTCTTGAAAAAGGACCTTTTTAAAATTCCAGGAAGGTTAAAGTACCACAAAATAATCAAGATATGCACATTGTAGGTAAAACACTTCAGCTATTATTGAAACATAAGTATAATTACACACAGGAAAAAGGTATTATCAGGTGAGAAAAAATGCCTTAAGTATGCTTTGTCTTCTGCCAAACTGATGGACACGAGTGAGCTCTAATATCATTATGTTTAGAAACGGCTTCATCCAAATCCACCTGTACACCACTAATGTTCACTTCCATACAGCCTTGGTAAAAGGCATTCACTGGTGTGGCACTGAATGGAACATCTGTTAAAACAGAATATTAAAATATTAGCCCAAGACTTTTAGCATCTTACTTGCTTATAGTTAGAGGAATTATTCAGCCTGCTCATTTTCAATTAAATTCTAATCCTAAAGGAAAAGTCAATAATGTAATTCTGTTCAATAAGTTCATATTAGGTGACTTCTGTGTTATAAGGTGTTGTGTTTGGTACGGAATTCAGCAGAGCTTGTGTTCCTCTGATATTGTAAAAGTTCCAGCCAAACCTCAGATAAATAAACACGCTTTAGAAAGAGTAGAAAATAGCATATTCTTACTTGTGGTGTTCTATTTTATTTTCTCCTTAAATCTGAATAATAGGTTAAGCATTATTAAGACTTTTTTTCAACTCAAAATTATAGCTATTTGGAAATCTTTTTTAAATGCCATGAGAAATATGTCTATTTTATAATTGCTGGAATATAAGTAGATTTCTGTATTTTCCAAAGAAATAGTATCTTGCTGAGCATACAGTAGCAGGTCGTAATAAGGAATTCACTGCTGTGTAATGTTTGGAAAAATAACAGTTTTAATAATACTTCAGTGAACAGGGCCTCAAGGCTTTCCTATACTTTACTCTCCTTATCAAATTGAATATTTAGGCAACATCCTTGGATTCCTGAGAACTATGGTTCATCTTCAAAATAGCCATCTCTCTACTTGCTTCCTCTTTTCTTGGCATTTCATGTCCATGAATTTTAAGTCCTAATGGATATTTTTCAGCTCTTATTCTTCCTCCTCAGTACCTTATACAAATATATACTATATACTTATATATATATACATATATATATATATATACACATATATATATATATACTTCAAATTTCCCACTTCTAACTTGCCAATGTAGTAAATGAATCCATACTTTTCTATGGGCTCATCATTTGTTAAGAAATGATTTCAAGTCTGGCTGACTATCATAGGCTATACCATTGTTATAAATATGCCTGGAATCATCTATTTCACCTGATTTTTAATTCATAATATGTGACTTAACATGTCTCTTTTGCATATCAATTAAGAAATTATCCATTCCCTAGTTCACACTCTTCAGTTCAGTTCAGTTGCTCAGTCGTATCCAACTCTTTGCAGCCCCATGAACTGCAGCATGCCAGGCCTCCCTGTTCATCACCAATTCCCAGAGTTCACTCAAATCCATGTCCATCGAGTCAGTGATGCCATCCAACCATCTCATCCTCTGTTATCCCCTTCTCCTCCTGCCCTCAATCTTTCCCAGCATCAGTGTCTTTTCCAATGGGTCAGCTCTTCTCATCAGGTGGCCAAAGTATTGGAGTTTCAGCTTCAACATCAGTCCTTCCAAAGAAATCCCAGGACTGATCTCCTTTAGAATGGACTGGTTGGATCTCCTTGCAGTCCAAGGGACTCTCAAGAGCCTTCTCCAACACCACAGTTCAAAAGCATCAATTCTTTGGCACTCAGCTTTCTTTATAGTCCAACCCTCACATCCATACATGACTACCGGAAAAACCATAGCCTTGACTAAACAGACCTTTGTTAACAAAGTAATGTCTCTGCTTTTTAATATGCTGTCTAGGTTGGTCATAACTTTCCTTCCAAGGAGTAAGCGTCTTTTAATTTCATGGCTGCAGTCACCATCTGCAGTGATTTTGGAGCCCAGAAAAATAAAGTCAGCCACTGTTTCCCCATCTATTTGCCATGAAGTGATGGGACCAGATGCCATGATCTTCGTTTTCTGAATGTTGAGCTTTAAGCCAACTTTTTCACTCTCCTCTTTCACTTTCATCAAGAGGCTCTTTAGTTCTTCTTCACTTTCTGCCATAAGGGTGGTGTCATCTGCATATCTGAGTTTATTGATATTTCTCCCGAAATCTTGATACCAGCTTGTGCTTCTTCCAGTCCAGCGTTTCTCATGATGTACTCTGAATATAAGTTAAATAAGCAGGGTGACAATATACAGCCTTGATGTACTCCTTTTCCTATTTGGAACCAGTCTGTTGTTCCTTGTCCAGTTCTAACTGTTGCTTCCTGACCTGCTACAGGTTTCTCAAGAGGCAGATCAGTTGGTCTGGCATTCCCATCTCTTTCAGAATTTTCCACAGTTTATTGTTATCCATACAGTCAAAGGCTTTGGCATAGTCAATAAAGCAGAAATAGATGTTTTTCTGGAGCTCTCTTGCTCTTTCATTCACACTCTTAATGTATCAATTTCAACTTTTCCTCAATTTTTCCTCATGCTTTCTAAACACATCTTGCTTAAAATTAGTCCTTAGTGCTGTTGACAAAGTCCTGGAACCACAGAAATTCTGATATTTTTAGTTCTTCTAAACTCTTATTGTTTGTTTGATTTCCTAAAATTACATTCAACTAATTTGTGAATAAGGTAGTAGGTGGATTTCAATGTATTTAGAATTTATTCATTTGAACCATAATTATACTTCCTAATAATTAACCACATTAATGTAACTATGCATGTATACCTATCAATGGATATATCTAACGGATCTATTTATAACTTTTATAACCTATTTACTATATCATATATATATATATCATATTGCCGTGCCACTTGGCTTGGCAATTTCAGTTCCCCTGCCAGGGATTAACCTGGGCCACTGCAATGAAAGGGCTTTCCTGGTGGATCAGTGGTAAAGAATGTGCCTGCCAATGCAGGAGATGTGGGTTTGATCCCTGGGTCAGGAAGATCCCCCAGGGAAGGAAATGGTAAGCCACTCCAGTAGTCTTGTCTGGAGAATTCCATGGACAGAAGAGCCTGGCGGGTTACAGTCCATGGAGCTGCAAAGAGTCAGACAAGACTGAAGCCACTTAGCATGCTGCTGCTGCTAAGTCGTTTCAGTCGTGTCCGACTCTGTTCAACCCCAGAGACGGCAGCCCGCCAGGCTCTGCCATCCCTGGGATTCTCCAGGCAAGAATACTGGAGTGGGTTGCCATTTCCTTCTCCAATGCATGAAAGTGAAAGGTGAAAGTGAAGTCGCTCAGTCGTGTCCCACTTTTAGCGACCCCATGGACTGCAGCCCACCAGGCACCTCCATCCATGGGATTTTCCAAGCAAGAGTACTGGAGTGGGATGCCATTGCCTTCTCCTACTTTAGCATGCAGGCACGTGCAACAATGAAAGCACCAAATCCTAACCACTGGACCACCAGGGGATTCTGCTCCAGTCTATTTACTTATATTCCCCCAAAACCTAGAGAAAATTTCCACATATGGGAAATGAACACACTGAGCAGTTCAAGTATTTTAAAGATTAGTAGAAGTTCAGACACCAAACTATTCAAAAATGTTTCTAAAGAACTTTCAGCCTCAATTTTTTTGTCATTTAAAGTACAATGTTGATGCCAATGTCATATTTTCCCATATTAACCACTTTTCCTCTAGTTTTCCCTATCTTGGTAAATGGAATCTTCACCTATGCAACTGCTCATGCCAAATACCTAAGAGATTCTTTCAATCATTAATTTCTATTAGCTTTGCTTCTCACATATATCTCCAATCTATTCACTGTATACTATCTCCACTAACATCACCCTAGTCCAACAGCTTCCTCAGCTTCCTCAAGTGCAAAATGGAGATAACAAAAGTACTTTCCTCATAGGACTACTTTAAATATTAAATGATACACTTGAAACACTCTGAACAATGCCCAGACTGTTTGTTATTCACCATTTGAGACAATATCATTGTCACCACTGTTATTGTTAACTGCTTCTTCATCTAAACTGCTTCATTAGCCCCCAACTCATCATCCACTTATATCTGCCCACTGTCCATCTGCATCCATCATGCAGGGGAATTTTTTTAAACTGCATCATTGATATACCACTTCCTTGTCTAAAATTTTTTAATGATTCTTATGGCTCCAATAAGACGCAGAACTCTGAACCAGGTCTGTAATAATCCCACCCATCACCCATTTCACAGCCTCCTCTTGCATGACCATCCCCCTTGCTCAATGTGCTCTCACGGTACTGATCTATACATTCCTCAAGCATGTCAACCCCTTTCCATTCTGCCATGGACAGTTGCATACTAGCTACAATCTCCACCCTCATTACCTGGTAAACTTCATTTAATCCTTCAAATATCAGAGTTGTATCTTACTCTCTTCTTCAGAGAGCTTGTTCCTGGCCCCCACAACCAGATAAAGGCCTCATTTTTCAGGCTGTAAAAGCAACCCCAACTTTTCCTTCATAGAAGTTATGAAATTTTTAATTTTTTAAATATTTTCATAATCAGTTGTTTAATATCTGCCTCTGTCACTAGATGGTAAAGGTCTTAACAGCAGAGATTGTATCCATTTGTTTCTTGATGTGTCTCTATTGCCTGAGACATAGGGTCTTAATAAATATTGGGTGAGTGATGGTTGAACTGAAGAATAAATATTAAACTCAGAAGACAACTGTGAGTATAAAATAAAAATGGCAAATCATTTCTGGCTAGGATAGTCAAATGCATTAAAACTTGGTTAGTTTCAGTTTACCACTAAAAAAATTAAATAAAAATGACCAATAAAGTGTTCATGCAAGCCCCCAGGAAAAGAATAATGGTTACTAGAATTTTCTCTTCCCTTCTGATGCCCCTTTACTACAATTCAGATCAGATCAGATCAGTCGCTCAGTCGTGTCCAACTCTTCGCGACCCCATGAACCGCAGCACGCCAGGCCTCCCTGTCCATCACCAGCTCCCGGAGGTCACCCAGACTCACACCCATCAAGTCAATGATGCCATCCAGCCATCTCATCCTCTGTCATCCCCTTCTCCTCCTGCCCTCAATCCCTCCCAGCATCAGAGTCTTCTCCAATGAGTCAACTCTTCGCATGAGGTGGCCAAAATACTGGAGTTTCAGCTTTAGCATCATTCCTTCTAAAGAAATTCCAGGATTGATCTCCTTCAGAATGGACTGGTTGGATCTATCAATTTCATTGAAAATACACTTTTTAAAACTGAAGACAAAGTGAGAAGGTACCTGGAAGGCCACCCAGGTAAGTGACCACTGTTCCTTTCATTGCTTCATCCAAGATGGCAAATTGTCTTTGAAAGTCTTCAGAGTGGAAGCTATCCTTTCCAAGTTGAGTCGATAGCTCCAAATTGTTTCTGCTGACTCTGATTTCCAGAAAGGTTTGCTGATCAGAACACAGATTTAGGGCCTCTATCCGAGCTATTACCATACTTTCAATAGATACCAGGATATCCTGAAGAACAAAGACTTGTTATAAACAAATACTAACAGTAATGCCAAATAAAAGAGACTTTGGTTTTTAAAATTCAAAAAACTGAATTTCAATGAGATGGGGAAAATATGATAGAGCCTTCAAGTTTAAATGAAAAAACTTCTATTATCATAATCATTATTTTTGAATATACATTAGTTTTAAAAACTCTAGGTTTAGCTAAGATGTGAATGAATGTACAGCAGTTTCTGAAAATTCAAGAAACCAATGGGAACTTAAGTAGTATCTTAAGTAATAAATTTATTTTTATGAGCCTTCCCAATTCTAAAACTTACATATGGAAAAGGAAGGAGTTGAATCATTCTTTGTTGGGGAAAAGACTTAGAAAACTTAAAGTGCTTTAGTAAGCACATCCAGCAAGACTGAAAGGTTTATTTGTGCCACACAAGAAATCCTGCAGACTTGGGACAAACTGAGTGAAGTCTCTGAGAAAGAAAAACCAGGACTGTAAGTTACAGAGTATTTATCAGAAGGTTGTCAAATATATATACATACATATATATGGGAGAAGGCAATGGCACCCCACTCCAGTACTCTTGTCTGGAAAATCCCATGGATGGAGGAGCCTGGTAAGCTGCAGTCCATGGGGTCGCTAGGAGTCAAACACGACTGAGCGACTTCACTTTCACTTTTCACTTTCATGCATTGGAGAAGGAAATGGCAACCCACTCCAGTGTTCTTGCCTGGAGAATCCCAGGGACGGGGGAGCCTGGTGGGCTGCCGTCTATGGGGTCGCACAGAGTCGGACATGACTGAAGTGACTTACCAGCAACAGCAGCACATATATATGTGTGTGTGTTTATTTATTTTCTGAATGTTTATTTATTTTCTGAATGATACACTGAATTACTCACCTTGCCAAGAGTCATCTATGCAGATAGCTTACTAGCATATAGAGGAAATATAAAAAGGGAGAGAAAATAAAATAAAAACTAAGGAGGTGGGTGTTATGATGCTTTCCAGATAGCAGAAAAACAGTCTGAAGTATTTACAGAAACACAGAAAACATAGACAAGATAAAATAAATATCAAGGACATGGCATGTGTTAACCTCCTCTACTATCTGAATGTAGTGTTGAAGGCAGGATTACTGTTTTGCTTTAAAAAAAAAAAAAAAAAAAACAAATTAGCTGAAACCCAAATGTAGCAAGCTCCTGTAGTCAACTGAAAACAAAACTTAACAGGATTTTTTCAGGTTGCTTACAGTTAACCATCAGAAACTCCCCACAACCATCCCTTAAGTTGCAAACAGCATTTCTTTTTATCACCACAGGCATTATTCAATTATATGTCTCTTTCTAAAAGCCACAGAGAACATCCACGTCAACCATGGCACAAACGAAAGCTACTTGCTGTAACTTGCTGGAGAATCTACTGTGGATGACACAAGGACAGAAGTATGAGCCTCTAACAGAAGGCTGATTAATACAGACCTTCTGATAACTCTCATGTTTTCTTTTATCCGAGAGTGTTTCCTGTTCTTCCTTCTAATTTCAAGGCAGAGTTGCCAGTGGGAAGCCAAGTAGACTGGTTTTAGTTTTCCCTAGTCTTTCCTAATTTACTTAGCGGAGAAAAGATTAAGAGTACCAGAAAGCACAAAAAATTATAATTAGACACTGAATATTTCAGAGTGGATTGCAATCAGACTGACTTCTATTCTGTTAGTACAGATAAATTCCCAGGATACTTCAAAGATTCTGAAGAAGGGTGGATCTCTATGTACTCAGAGAAGGCTCCAAGCAGCCTTTGTGGGAGTCTGCCTAATCTAAACTATAGATGCAATACATAGGTTTTTCCATTCTCCCCTATCCCCTTAACCGCTCGGTGCACACCTTGGAAATAAGCCAGCAAAAAAGTAACAATAATGAATATTAATCACTTTAATGACATGCCAAATAATTTATGTAAGTTATTTCATTTTCAAAACACCACTTTGAGGTAAACACAGTTATAATATCCATGTTACTGATTTTTAAAAAATTAAAAAATAAGGATCATAAAGGTTCAGAGTAAAGTTACCTGAAGCTTTTCAGTGGCGGAATCCACCAAGGACAAGGCAAAGGGCACTGTGTTATCGGAAACCAAGGCCAACATAACACCGGTGCCCGCTGATGGGCGAATATTCAAGGACACATTGATTTGCCAAGCCTCAGGATTGGATTCATTCTCTGTTTAAACAATGAAACAGAAGCAGGATCAATGTACTCCTAAGTGCACCAGAGGAATTAATCTTATTAATATTCAAAGCCATCTTTGAGTGATATTAAAGAATTTAGTTCTTTCCCAATGATCTATATAACCTAGGCAAAACAGAGCAAAAGAAAACAGTTTTTAATGCAGGCAAGAAACACACAGATGAAACCTCATCCTTTAGTTCTTCCTACAACAGAATTCTGAATTGTGGTGTTTAGAATTATTATGAATTTTCCAGTTGCTCTTTAACAGCTCTCCCTTCTGTCTTACATACTCTCCAATGCTCAAATCTCAGAGTGGTTTTATTATAAAATACAAGAAAGTTCAACAAATTTATTGTAATATTTCTGAGGGAAAATCTGAGTGCAGCTGCCAACCCCAGCCCAGTACTTCTCTTCCTTATAGGAGTCAGGTTAGAGCTGCTGCTGCTGTTGCTAAGTTGCTTCAGTCGTGTCTGACTCTGTGTGACCCCATAGACAGCAGCCCACCATGCTCCCCCGTCCCTGGGATTCTCCAGGCAAGAACACTGGAGTGGGTTGCCATTTCCTTCTCCAATGCAGGAAAGTGAAAAGTGAAAGTGAAGTCGCTCAGTCGTGTCCGACTCTCAGCGACCCCATGGACTGCAGCCCACCAGGCTCCTCCATCCATGGGACTCTCCAGGCGAGGGTACTGGAGTGGGGTGCCATGCAGGTTAGAGCAGTGGGAGTCTGATCTCTATACATAGGGGTGTGGGATGGTTTGATAATAGAGAAATATTCTGAAGTCAACAGTTAACTTTGAAATTCTACTAGGACCTCTTCTGTAATTCTCTTATAATACTTAACTTTCTTTTTCTTAATTACTAGGTCAATAGTCTACACAACTAGAGGGCAAGCTCTGCAAGTCTCTATCACTGCTTTCCTCAGTAGTCACTTAACAAATATTTGCTGAACTAATATGATTTCAAAACAGTTTTGATTTCTAATAATTTGAAATAATTTGTAAACTAATAATCTGAAAATATTAGCTTAAGATCTGAATGAAGTCTTCCCCATTTAATACAAATAAATGTATAACAATAGTCCAAATATCACTCTGAAGCTTTAAAAGGGTGAATGTGAATGGAGAAAATAATTCTCCCTTGACAAGATATTCTTCCATTTAGCCACATCTAATACTATTACATTTTTCACTATAATCCTTTAAAGTCCACTCAAGAGGAAAAAAAAAAAAACCTCTATAATCATTTTGAAGTAAGTAAATTTACTGTAGGACATTAACAAACTCAGAATGAACATGCAGATATGGAGAAATTATAATGTAGAATTAAATATTAATTATAAAGTAGGCCACATTTATGTTATCTGTGAAACAACTAGTTAGTTACTTATGAAAGTAAATTCAGGTACAATAAAATTATCTTCATTTTCTTTTCAGAGCTTTTTTTCCATTGGAACAAATTATCATGGGCCTAGTTTTTTTCTATATTCAATCACCAAGTCAATTAACATATTTTTTTTAAAAAAGTTCATATTCAGAACAGAGCTAAAGTTAATGACATTGTATTAATTTACGTTAAGAAAACAGAGAGCAATAGTAAGATGCTTCCTTAAAACTGTAGTAATACTTTTAAGGCTGCAAATAAAGTTAAAATATGACTTTTTCTTAAATGAGGGATATTCAAATTAACCCTAAATTCATACCAAACATTGTTAGTAGCTCAAATAATGAACTCATAAAACAGAAAATGACAAACAAAGAAACCAACAAAATAATTGAGATATACAAATACCTAGTAAAAATATGGTGAGATACTCAATTTCAATAGAAACTGGAATAATTAAAACTATAAGATTTACTTTTTCAACTCTCTAATTAGAAACAAAACTTAAGCATAAACTTTCTTCTATTGGTAAAAGTATAAATTGATAAAGAGAGGTCCTCTGGCAAACCAGCCATTACCCTAAGCACAATGTATATTAAAGGAATTTGAAGGCTAGTCATGAAAACCAGAAAACCTAAGCAGTTTAACTCTTGACTAGATTGATTCAAGCCCTCTCATTAAGAGTCTAGCAAGTGGACAGATATGCTTATCTCCAAATGTTAATATGATTTATCTCAGTCTCTACTGTTTTATCTGACACCCACATTTAAGCCAAACATTATTAAATACAGAAGAAAAATAACCCATAGTCAAGAGAAAAAGAAATTAATACGACCAGCTTTAGATATGATGCAGATTTAGTTTCAATTCAAAACAGTAAGGAATTTTTGCTATTTGTTAATGAATAAATTTAAACATTAGTGAGAAGAGAAAGATACAATAGGAGATCACTTACTATAGTCTATGCTAAACTGAGCAACTCCAGTACCAGGATAGTAGGAACCCTTCTCCACATTGACAAGACAATGCTTATTTTGTTTTTCTTGAATGATTTCCTTTACTCCTGAAGTTCCCTGATTCATCAAATTCCAGCCTCGAATACATCCATCTAGACGAGGGTTAATCTAACAATAAAAAATATAGACCAATGAATGCATTTTAAACTTAGAAAAGGGGAGCTTTATTGATTATATTACTATAGCTATTGATATTACTATATTTATTGATTATATTACTGGATACAGGTTTTCATTTAAGGGCAAAATTCTTTCTTTGATGACATTTTAAAATATTTAGAATTTTATCTACATTTTTTTCAAGGTCTCCTGCAGATGACAATCTTTTCCAGTAAAAGTGCATTTATAACATCAGAGACCTTCACTGGGATCCTAATGATTTTTAACACCTTTAAGCCCGACCTGCCTCTCCTGCATCATCCGGCACTAACTTTTCTGCTTTCTAGTTCCATGTACGCTTTTACCTGTGGCCCTGGGTTCTCAGCTGCTTTTGTTTTTCATTAACTGTATTTACAACATAGGTTTGTTTTGCTGTCAAACACGAAGCCTCTTCAGGAACAAAAGTGTTTTGCATTCTTCAGTCTCACCAAAGCATCCAGCCACACTCAGACATGTAGCCATTTCATAAATAGTTGATTCTTTTTGAATAATTCATTTTACTTTTAAAATGTCTTGATTTTATCAATTTCAAAGGACAGGTATATTCACTCTAACATGAGTTAACTTACTCAGATTTTATATCATATCACAAATCTTTTAAAAGCTAAGGCAACTGAAATATATATAAAATAGTAAATATTTAAATTAAATCAGTAAGTGTAAAATTGGCAGATCCATGACTTCAAATGAAAAATTTTAAACTCCTCAAGGTCAGTGATCAGTCTCCTTCATGAAACCTTTTCCACAGAGGTTAGACAAACACATATAGAAAAATCATCTATTATATCTAGCTTCAATTTATGACAGGCGGCAGTTTTATTTCCCATCAAAGATTTTCTTTTAAAAATTCCACCTTACATACTATACTTGTCTCCCAAATTTTAGTCCTAAAACAGTCCTAAGAAAGTCTTACTTTGACTGGCTTCTAGAAAATAATGTACTTTTGGACTCAAATATATACATTTATATGTCTAATGGCTGAGTGTGGACTATTATGATGGTAATATGTAACTGATGCTTGAAGAATTTTTAAAAATCTACTTCTCCATGAGTAATACTGGGAATTTAAACAGGCTCAAAAACGCTACATTCATTTTCTTATTTCCTTACTACAATTTCAAAGGTTGATAATGTTATTTTTCCATGTTCAGTTCAAGTTTTCACAGTTGGTGTGTTCAACAAAATAACTTCATTTGACTCTCAGAAAAATACATTTTCAAATCTATTACAGATGAAAGATTTCATCCATGATGAATGATACAAGCTTGGATCATTACCGGTCTAATGAGTGCATTTTCCATTTTCCGAGGTACTCCTGCAAAGTATACTTTGGTTTCTAGAAACCCATTGGTGGGCTTAAAAAGGCTTCCAGGCTTATTTATATTCATTACAGCTTCTTTAGCTATTTTTACACTAATACTCTGTTCTAATTCTTCCACAGAGACCTACAATTAAAAAGACAAAAATTATCAAACAACCAAACATTACTGCATTTCATACGAAACACGAAGATTGAAAAATCCTGTTATTATTCCAGTACATAATTTTCCAAAGTAATCATTTTAATGCACTTGTTAATTTGTTCCAATACATTTCACATGTCAAATTAGTATAAAGGTGATAAAAATGCATTTTAGTGTGATAATTCTTGATCAAAACTAAATCAATACCATATTTTAAAGTTTAAAAATCAGTATTTTTCTATCACATTTAAACATTCATTTATAATATATATCTTTCAATCCCAGTGTGCCATAAAATTAAGTTTAAAAAAAGAGAGTCACTCTACAGAATCTTGGGAAACTTTTAAGTGCCCTTATTTTGCATCTGTCTGATAGTATATATATGAAATCAATAATGTAAATAAATTTTAATATAAATTAAGAGAAGCTAGTACATTCAGTATTATGTTTATTAAACACAAATTATATTTTGTTTCAAAATTCAAATGTAGTTGAGGTCATAAGAAAGCATAATATATTAAATTAAATTGGGTTTTTCCAATTTTGAAAGTAGTTAGGGTTTCTAAAAAAATTGGAAGTGGTGGTAAACAATAAATTTTTTTTTTCTTATAAAGGCAATTTGAAGAACCATTGCTGCAATTTCCTCATGTAAAACTGTAGGACTCAAAAAGCAAACTCTGCGTTTACTTATCAATCGGGGTAAGCAGACAATGGGCATACCAAAGCACTACTACAGGAAAGGAAAAATTATCCTCTAAAGTAAAATAACACCCCAGCATAAGCCTTCATTTGTAGCTTTTATGTTATTCTATGTATAGGAGCAAGTTTTGACAAATATTATACTTGAATTTAAGTATTTACATATTGAAAAATATTTTTAATAAATTATATTCTTTTTAATATAATATTTAGAGCAGTATATTGGATGTGATAGAGTTTAAAACCACAGATTGACAATAACTCATCTTGGTGTCTTTATGGCCCCCTTTATGCTGAATTTCCAAAAGCTTTCAGTCTATCTTAAATTAAAGGCTGGATCTTAAAAATATACCCCGAATCTGACCACTTCTCAGCACTCCTACTATCAACACTGCAGTCAAAGCTGTCGTCTTTTCACTGTGTTATTGCAATAGTCTCCTAATCCCGTATCCTGTTTTATCCTTGTGAAAGTGAAAGTGTTAGTCACCCAGTCCCATCTGACTCTTTGCAACCCCACAGACTGTAGCCTGCCAGGCTCCTCTGTCTATGGAATTCTCCAGGCAAGAATACTTGAATGGGTAGTCATTCACTTCTCCAGGGAATCTTCCTGACCCAGGTATTGAAGCCCGGTCTCCCACACTGCAGGCAGATTCTTTACCATCTGAGCCACCAGGGAAGCCCATAGTTGTGGCCCACGGGCATAGTTGTTCCGAGGCACGTGGGATCTTCCCAGACCAGGGACTGAACCTCAGATATCAATAACCTCAAATATGCAGTTGACAGCACCCTTATGGCAGAAAGCAAAGAAGAACTAAAGAGCTTCTTAATGAAAACTAAAGAGGAGAGTGGAAAAGTGGGCTTAAAACTTAAGATTCAGAAAACTAAGATCATGGCATCCGGTCCCATCACTTCAGATGGGGAAACAATGGAAATAGTGCCAGACTTTACTTTTGGGGGCTCCAAAATCACTGCAGACGGTGACTGCAGTCATGAAATTAAAAGACACTTGCTCTTTGGAAGAAAAGCTATGATCAACCCCAACAGCATATCATAAAGGAGAGACCTTACTTTGCCAACAAAGGTCCGTCTAGTCAAAGCTATGGTTTTTCCTGTAGTCAAGTATGGATGTGAGAATTGGACTATAAAGAAAGTAGAGCATTGAAGAATTGATGCTTTTGAATTGTGGTGTTGGAGAAGACTCTTGAGAGTCCCATGGACAGCAAGGAAATCCAACCAGTCCATCATAAAGGAATTCAGTCCTAAATATTTATTGAAAGGACTGATGCTGAAGCCGAAGCTCCAATACTTTGGCCACCTGATGCGAAGAACTGACTCGTTGGAAAAGACCCTGATGCTGGGAAAGATTGAAGGCAGGAGGAGAAGGGAAGGTTGGATGGCATCACCAGCTCAATGCACATGAGTTTGAGAAAACTCCAGGAGTTAGTGATGGACAGGGAAGCATGGTGCGCTGCAGTCCATGGGGTCACAGAGTTGGACATGACTGAGTGACTGAACTGAACTGAGGGATTGAATCCATGTCTTCTGCATTAGCAGGCAGATTGTTTACCACTGAGCCACTATTTTTACTCTCTACAGTTTCCACAAAGTCATTAGGTCCTAACCAGGATCATCTTTTAACATGCAAATTACATCATATCACTTCTCAAAATCATCTAAGGTCTTTCTACTTAATATAAAATTCAAGGTCTTATTCCAGACCACATTTCTGACCTCAGTTTTTACTACTCTCTCCCTCTTTCACTCCACTGCGTCTACACTCACTTTCATGTTGCTGCTCAAATAAAAACAAACACATCCTCTAGCCTAAGACTGTATATGTTGTTCATGTGACATAGAATTATCTTCTTTCCAAAATGTCTGCTGTCATGTGCCCTCAGGTCTCTGATTTAATGTAATCCCATCAGATCAGTCATTCAGTCGTGTCCGACTCTTTGCGACACCATGAACTGCAGCACACCAGGCCTCCCTGTCCATCACCAACTCCCGGAGGTCACTCAGACTCACATCCATCGAGTCAGTGATGCCATCCAGCCATCTCATCCTCTGTCGTCCCCTTCTCCTCCTGCCCTCAATCCCTCCCAGCATCAGAGTCTTCTCTAATGAGTCAATTCTTCGCATGAGGTGGCCAAAATACTGGAGTTTCAGCTTTAGCATCATTCCTTCCAAAGAAATCCCAGGGCTGATCTCCTTCAGAATGGACTGGTTGGATCTCCTTGCAGTCCAAGGGACTCTCAAGAGTCATCTCCAACACCACAGTTCAAAAGCATCAATTCTTCAGCGCTCAGCCTTCTTCACAGTCCAGCTCTCACATCCATACATGACCACAGGAAAGACCATAGCCTTGACTAGGCGAACCTTTGTTGGCAAAGTGATGTCTCTGCTTTTGAATATGCTATCTAGGTTGGTCATAACTTTCCTTCCAAGGAGTAAGCGTCTTTTAATTTCATGGCTGCAGTCACCATCTGCAGTGATTTTGGAGCCCAGAAAAATAAAGTCTGACACTGTTTCCACTGTTTCTCCATCTATTTCCCATGTAGTGATGGGACCAGATGCCATGATCTTCGTTTTCTGAATGTTGAGCTTTAAGCCAACCTTTTCACTCTCCATTTTCACTTTCATCAAGAGGCTTTTGAGTTCCTCTTCACTTTCTGCCATAAGGGTGGTGTCATCTGCATATCTGAGGTTATTGATATTTCTCCCAGCAATCTGGATTCCAACTTGTGTTTCTTCCAGTCCAGCATTTCTCATGATGTACTCTGCATATAAGTTAAATAAACATGGTGACAATATACAGCCTTGACGTACTCCTTTTCCTATTTGGAACCAGTCTGTTGTTCCATGTCCAGTTCTAACTGTTGCTTTCTGACTTGCATACAGATTTCTCAAGAGGCAGATCAAGGAGCCCAAAATCCATGGCTGCCAATCAACAGATAGCCTCCTTTTTAGTGAACCACATCTGCACCCAACTATTCTTTATTACATTTTCCTGTAACATATTTCACATTACACCATACTGGTTCACAATGCCACATTCACTATTAAACTGTGAGAGTCTAACCTCAAAGAACATGGACAATCTCTTACTATGGTTTCAGTCCCTTGGACTCAGGAATATAGCATTTTAAACATGCTTACTAAATCCTTATTGAATATATGATTGCAAGAATGGAAAGATATAATGAAATAATTTAGTGATGACTTTACATGGCTGCTTAACATGGACCTTTCGTGTCAGTTTCCATAGACTTAGAAAGTGTCTCTTTGGGGCACCACATTCTAAGGTGAAGCTGATCTTCTCAGATCTTCTCTACTGAAAGTAGCATTGATTTAATTGACATTCTCCCCTCTGTAGACTAACAGAAGTCTGTAGACTTCTCCAAGATAAGTTTCATGTGAATATAGTAGATTAAAGTTCTATTCTTGATTATTCAAATAAAGACTCACTTTTAGGGATTATCTAAAAATGCTAGTTTCTAAGCATTCTAATTGGTTTCAGCCAGTGCATCCTATTTGTACAAATCCATTAATCTATATGATAATATTTAAAATTAAATTAAATTTTTAATTTTGTTACTACATGTATTTCTCTTTTAGATTAAAAATATTGGTGGCTATCCAGTGTAGTTGTCCCAGATCAACCCTTGACCTTATAGGTGCAATATCACAGTTCACCAGTGACAGCCACTAAAAAAGGTAAAAAGTTAAAGACAAAATAGTTGTTTTTAACAAAGCTAATAACTGAAAACAACTTCAGTTATGGGAAATCCATACTGTTGAGAGAGAATAATTTCTCAGACCATTTCAGGTATTTACAGTGTGTAGAATACACTTCACACAATGTCAGGAAAACCCAAATTTATTTTGGTTTGGTATCACTATTAAAGTAATGATTAATGATTTTATGCAAACTGCATCAGAATGGAATGATTCTTTATGAGTTCTGCAAAACGTACCATATTCCATAAACCATCATTAATAACTTTGCCTCCAGTTGTCATTTTGGTTGTCTTTTCATTCTTAAACTGAATTTCAATCTTTCCCTCACGAAGCGCAATCAGGAACCAAGCTGAGTGATCAGAAGATTCTGCATACAGGATAACACCTTCTGAATCATATGTCCGGAAATCAAATTCAGCTGAAAATCTGAACAGTGGACAAAGAGAGAGCCTGAATAGTGAGAAATATTGAAGATCATGTTTTTCTTTTACTCTTGAACTGGCAAATAGCAGTATGTTGAAAGAGATAACTCTTTCACTAGAAAAAATAAAAAAGGGCAGGATTAAGCTCTTCTTGTGTTATCTCTGGCTCCATGTGTCCTTAAAATCAAGCTGTTTTACTTTCTTGCTTATTCGTGGAAACTTTTTTCCAAATGAGCATATGCTTTGATAAATTTTTCATCTTTTGGCATTTGTTTTGAAAGCTCTTTTAAATGCTGGAATATACATGTACAAATTTTGGGCACATTGTCTCAGAGTCTTTTATACACTATATAATCTAATATGAAGATTCTTTTTCTTCTGTATCCATATATGATTAATAAAAGATGTTTAATCCATGATTGGTTTATCCATCAAAGAGCAAATTTTCCCTATGATTTCATATATGTCAGGAAGGAATCACTCACAGAGATATACAAGATAGTATCTGAATAATTTCTAACATAATTAAGTCTTCATGTGTAAAGAATAGCAAGAAGAGATAAGAAAGCCTTCTTCAGCGATCAATGCAAAGAAATAGAGGAAAACAACAGAATGGGAAAGACTAGGGATCTCTTCAAGAAAATCAGAGATACCAAAGGAACATTTCATGCAAAGATGGGCTCGATAAAGGAAAGAAATGGTATGGACCTAACAGAAGCAGAAGATATTAAGAAGAGGTGGCAAGCATACACAGAAGAACTGTACAAAAAAGAGCTTCATGACCCAGATAATCATGATGGTGTGATCACTGACCTAGAGCCAGACATCCTGGAATGTGAAGTCAAGTGGGCCTTAGAAAGCATCACTATGAACAAAGCTAGTGGAGGTGATGGAATTCCAGTGGAGCTATTCCAAATCCTGAAAGATGATGCTGTGAAAGTGCTGCACTCAATATGCCAGCAAATTTGGAAAACTCAGCAGTGGCCACAGGATTGGAAAAGGTCAGTTTTCATCCCAATCCCTAAGAAAGGCAATGCCAGAGTGCTCAAACTACCGCACAATTGCACTCATCTCACACGCTAGTAAAGTAATGCTCAAAATTCTCCAAACCAGGCTTCAGCAATATGTGAACTGTGAACTTCCTGATGTTCAAGCTGGTTTTAAAAAAGGCAGAGGAACCAGAGATCAAATTGCCAACATCCGCTGGATCATGGAAAAAGCAAGAGAGTTCCAGAAAAACATCTATTTCTGCTTTATTGACTATGCCAAAGCCTTTGACTGTGTAGATCACAATAAACTATGGAAAATTCTGAGAGAGATGGGAATACCAGACCACCTGATCTGCCTCTTGAGAAATCTGTATGCAGGTCAGGAAGCAACAGTTAGAACTGGTCATGGAACAACAGACTGGTTCCAAATAGGAAAAGGAGTACGTCAAGGCTGTATTATTGTCACCCTGTTTATTTAACTTATATGCAGAGTACATCATGAGAAATGCTGGACTGGAAGAAACACAAGCTGGAATCCAGATTGCTGGGAGAAATATCAATAACCTCAGATATGCAGATGACACCACCCTTATGGCAGAAAGTGAAGAGGGGCTAAAAAGCCTCTTGATGAAAGTGAAAGTGGAGAGTGAAAAGGTTGGCTTAAAGCTCAACATTCAGAAAACGAAGATCATGGCATCTGGTCCCATCACTTCATCGCAAATAGATGGGAAACAGGAAAGTTATGACCAACCTAGATAGTATATTCAAAAACAAGAGACATTACTTTACCAACAAAAGTTCGTCTAGTCAAGGCTATGGTTGTTCCTGTGGTCATGTATGGATGTGAGAGTTGGACTGTGAAGAAGGCTGAGCGCCGAAGAATTGATGCTTTTGAACTGTGGTGTTGGAGAAGACTCTTGAGAGTCCCTTGGACTGCAAGGAGATCCAACCAGTCCATTCTAAAGATCAGCCCTGGGATTTCATTGGAAGGAATGATGCTAAAGCTGAAACTCCAGCACTTTGGCAGCCTCATGCGAAGAGTTGACTCACTGGAAAAGACTCTGATGCTGGGAGGGATTGGGGGCAGGAGGAGAAGGGGACGACAGAGGATGAGTTCGCTGGATGGCATCACTGACTCGATGGATGTGAGTCTGGGTAAACTCTGGGAGTTGGTGATGGACAGGCAGGCCTGGCGTGCTGCGATTCATGGAGTTGCAAAGAGTCGGACACGAATGAGCGACTGAACTGAACTGAGCTCTGACAATGCCTGCTGCTATTAAGACACTGAACATATATGCAGTTACTACAGGGAAGGATAAAAATCTTAAGAATGCTGGACTGAAAAATAACATATCAATTCATGGCCTTACGATACTTTAATGAAAATCAGCATTAACATTTCCAAGGGACCAGTAAAGCAAAGTGTCTGAAAAAAGGTAAACAGGAAACAGGAAAAATAGTTGTACAACTACTAGTCATCTAAGTTAAGTTAAAATAAAGGTAATTTAAATTAAAAAATTAAGATTTCAGATAATTATTAAATATGGCAAGAAAGAATCCCAGACTCTTTCCTTTTCTGTATACAATAGTAATAGTAAAAGAGGCATCATTTGTAATGGGCACAAACCTACCTCAAATAGAACAAAGAAATAGTGATAGAATGAACTTTCTAGCCTTGAGAATTCCAAGGAAATATTATAAAGAGGTAAACGTGGAGTAAAGCTTGTTGGGTAGATCACAATATACTAGGAATTTAAGTAACTCTGATTATATTTAAAAAGAACCATTTTGCTCTGAGTAAGGACTTCTATTCTCTTTCATATTCATCACATTTTGCTGATGTGAAGCATATATTATCTTGCCAAAACCTGAATCTGTGTATGGTCAGGATCTTCTAGAAGTTGATCCTATTATGGAGATAATTTCCTTCTCTTTGTAAAAACATGCTAAACCAGTAATTCAAAGAGTTGTGTTCTGCATATTTTCTGTCTGGAATACATCAGCATACTGATTCAGTACATTGGGGAACAATCCATTCTCTTTCAAAAGTATTGTAGAGTGAAAAAAGTGAACTTGTTAACTTTGGGGCAGCATAAGTATTTGATCCTGGGAAAGAGTTGAAGAAATTTGCAAAAAATGAAACAAAAAGCATTAGCTGTTCTTTGTGTCTTTTACACAGGTGGCAGCTTATAAAAATTCATCAAGCTGTATATATAAGATATATGTATATTACGTGTATATACTTCTCTGTGTGTATACGTGTGTATATACAAATACATATAATACCTCAACAAAAAGTTTAAACTAAATAATAAATACTGAAAGAAAACAATTGTTTGACCAATTTTATCTGGTGTTACAGCCCAAGCTTTTATGAATGGTGAGAAAGGAATACCTCTGAAAGTGTCTGAGATAATTAATTCTTCTTCTCATAATTATTCTCATAGCAAGGAAAGGCTGTCTCCAATCTATATCACTAGAAGATATTCTTTGTTCTGAGATGTTAAAGGGGAAAACCACATTTTGGGGGAAATGAGAGTGCTGAAAGGGCACAATTATATCAGTGAATAAATTTCAGTGTTCCTTAATAATAAAGTTTCTATGAATTGAGTTGAATTATTTAATGAGTATTCACTCATATATCTAATGGATTAAATTCTAAATATACATGCTTATCTAATTAAAATATTTTAAAATTTGGATTCTATAATCAGTCTCAAATGTTTCCTTTCCATTATTCCAACTACATTCCAATTTTTTTCCCCTAGTTCCAACAATTTATGGCTCTGAGAAAATTTGATAAAGTAGCATCATGACTCAAAAACAGAAGCAATTACTCCCTCTCCAAAGTCAACCCAACTACAGGAAGAGGAGATAAAGTACTCAGTCAACTCAAATCATGTAACACATTTCTTTAATATACTACCTCAGCAATCTTATCATAGTTTCCTTAATAATTATGAATATAACTATATTCTAAAAGCAGTTTCTTAAATTATTCCCGTTACTTAGAAAGCATAAAAAGGAATGAAAATTTCACAAATACATTAAATCCTCTTTTCCAGCTTCTTAAAAATATGTATTCATTAGAATAGGAAGAACTCTGTCTTAAGGTAAAATGATCACTAGGGAAGATCAGCCCAGAACAACCCCAAATGATTCAAGCATGAATCATATATGTGAAGTGTGAAATATATGTGAAGGAAAAAAAGAAATTTAGGGTACCCAATATCATCTGACTGATAATGCACCTAAATTATATGATTGTTAATAAAATTTCATGGATTTAAAACCTTTCAGTGACTCTTTCTGTCCTGACCTGCTTATTTCTATAATTATCACTGACATTGGTACCTCACCTGGTGGTTTCCGGCAAACGAAATTTTAAATACAAAACGACCCCTACAAACTGCTCTGCCAAGTAAAGCAATTCATAATTTTTGTCAAGGTCCAAAGGAAGGCACACTGGAACAGCCTGGAGAAAAGGCAAAAAAATAAGAAAAAGCATTGGTTACTGCTTGGTGTATGTGTCAGGATATCATGCTTTCTCTGGTTCCTAGTGTTCTTGTCCAGAGAAGGCAATGGCAACCCACTCTAGTACTCTTGCCTGGAAAATCCCATGGAAGGGGAAACCTGGTAGGCTGCAGTCCATGGGGTTGCTAGGAGTTGGACACAACTGAGCGACTTCACTTTCACTTTTCACTTTCATGAATTGGAGAAGGAAATGGCAACCCACTCCAGTGTTCTTGCCTGGAAAATCCCAGGGACAGGGGAGCCTGGTTGGCTGCCGTCTATGCGGTCGGTCGCACAGAGTCAGACACGACTGAAGCGACTTAGCAGAAGCAGCAACAGCAGTGTTCTTGTCAAACATATCCTCTCTGATATAATAAAATAAATGCATTGTAATAACAAAGCAATATCTTTTACTTCCTTGTATAGTCCATCAGCGTAATCTCCAAGAATGCATGCTAAGTCACTTCAGTCATGTCTGACTCTTTCTGACCCTATGGACTGTAGCCCGCCAGGCTCCTCTGTCCATGAGATTCTCCAGGCAAGAATACTGGAGTGGGTTGCTATGCCCTCCTCCAGGAGATTTTCCTGACCCAGGGATCAAACCTGTGTCTCCTGCGGGCTCCTGCATGGCAGGTGGATTCCCTACCACTGAGCTAGTTTTATTTATTTGTACCTAGCTTATTTGTTTTTCTTTGGAGTACCATTGCTTTACAATGTTGTGTTAGTTTCTGATGTTAAATAGAGTGAATAAGCTATGATGTTGTTAGTCGATCAGTTGTGTTCAACTCTTTGTGATCCTATGGAGGATCACCAGGGTCACCAGGCTCCTCTGCCCATGGGATTCTCCAGGCAAGAATCCTGGAGTGGGTTGCCATACCCTTCTCCAGGGGATCTTCCCCACCCAGGGAGTGAGCTCAAGTCTCCTGCATTGCAGGCATATTCTTTATAGCAGAAAAAGCTATATCTATACATAAATCTCCTCCCTCTTGAGCCTTCCTTCCACTCACCCTCCATTTGTTTTAAAGTCTTATTAAGCCAAATTTTTTCTGAGCAAAAATGTGCTCTCTGGATATCAAAGGAAATGCTGAAAAACCTGAACAGGATAAATATAAAGTAAGATATCATAATCTCCAAGGAATTTACCAAAAAAAAAAAAAAAAAGATTTAGAGTCAGATGATTTACTATCAGGGCTTCCCAGGTGGCTCTGGTGGTAAAGAACCCGTCTGTCAGTGCAGGAGAAATAAAGGGCGAAGGTTTGATCCTTGGGTCAGGAAGATCCCCTGGAGGAGGGCATGGCAACCCACTCCAGCATTCTTGCCTGGAGAATCCCATGGATAGAGGTGCCTGGCAGGTTACAGCCCACAGGGTCACAAAGAGCCAGGCATTACTGAAGTGACTTAGCACACATGAATGAACTATTATCAGGGTTTTGTTTTTTTTTTCTTTTAAGAGTAAAAACAAACATTTAAATGGAAAATTTTTTAAAGGAGAAGTTCTTGGGCATATATCTAGGGATATTCTGGGGAGAACTGTGCAAACAGTACTGTATTAAATCTAGGTCCTGAAATAATATCTCATTTCCTCTTAGAATTTCAGTAAATCTATTTCAAGGAAGATGGCAATGTGTAACTACAAAAAATACTGAAATAATAGGATATCAAATTACAAAATAGACATGCACATAATACATTTCAATGAAGTACTACCAAAGTTACTACATATACCAACTAGCTTTCCTTACCTTCCTTTACCAAATAGGTAGCATAATATGAAATGTTGACATTTTTAAAACATATACAGCTTCTCTTGGTAGCAGATAGAGAGTATGTGTAAATCAATGACTATTAAGTAATCAGTTAAGGGTATTTCTTTTTTTTAATGTCTACTTCATAAGCATGACATTTCACTTTCACTTTTAAAAATTAAAAGAGATTCATGAATTGGACTAAAGATCACTAACGTGATCCTTACTTAATGGGAAAAAAAAGAGCTTCAAATTTCTTCAGTGGAAGAAATATTAGAACCTACCCCCCAACATTCAATTTCTGGATCAATTATGAATTGAATTTGAGTAACCTAGAAGCAAGTTGGAGAGGTAATAACAAAACTGACCCCTCTGAATTTCGATATACTTAAACCTCAACTAAATCCTACTCTGATAAAATTGTTTGCACCTGAGATTTTATGCACACTCTTGCAAGTACTAACATGCCTAAGCCATGATCAAACTTGTCAGAGTGTGATAAACAAAAGTAGACACTGAAAAATGTTTTCACTGAAATTTCTATGGAAGATTTTTTCTCACAAAGTGTAACCCTTAGCTTTTTATAGTTTTTTAAGTAAACATAAACATTGCATTTTATAAAAGTACAGACTATACAGATGAGCACTCTTTGAACTGTGGCCCTGCAGCTTTTTCTTAATCTTAATCTTAGTCACTAATTATCCACATGCATGCTATGTTGCTTCAGTTGTGCCCAACTCTTTGTCACGCACTGTGGACTGTAGCCCATCAGTCTCTGCTGTGCCTGGGATTCTCCAGGCAAGAATACTGGAGTGGATTGCCATGCCCTCCTCCAGGGGATCTTCCTGACCCAGGGAAAGAGTCTGAGTCTCTTATGTCTCCTGTATTTGCTCTTATGTCTCCTGCTGCTGCTCAGTCACTTCAGTTGTGTCCGACTCTGTGCGAACCCTTAGACTGCAGCCCACCAGGCTCCCCCATCCCTGGGATTCTCCAGGCAAGAACACTGGAGTGAGTTGCCATTTCCTTCTCCAATGCATGAAAGTGAAAAGTCAAAGTGAAGTCACTCATATTTGCAGGCAGGTTCTTTACCACTAGCACCACCTGAGAAGTCCCTCACAATGTTTACCAAGTTACATGGTCAAAATTAGTAAATAGATTGTGACTTATAGCCTGTTTTGAACTATAGCAACTATAGAAGAAATCTGTATTCTTATTTACCTCAACTATGTGGAAATAAGTAACTGGATCTCAGTTTTAAAAAGAGATGGGAAGGTTAGTATTGCAAAGTGTTACCTCACAACTCTTCTGATCTTGGGCAAGTTTGAATCCTTTCTTTCCGTCACAGTAACAAGAGTAACCTCCAGGGTAATTGACACAAAGTTGAGCACACAAGTTCTCAGTGCATTCATCCACATCTGGGAGAAAAGAGAAAATAAATTTTAATATCTCCTAAATGTTCAACCCAACAGAAGAAGGACTATTCTGATTTTAGTATAAGATAATCAGTGATAATAAATCCTTAGTGAAAGAAATTCTTTGACATCAAATCACCTTTATGCACTTGCCACAGAAATTTAAATGAGTCACAAATGTAGTTTCAATTTGTTTATATACCTGAATCAACAAATTTAATGATTAACTTTCAGTAATTAATAATTAATAAAGATATAACAACTATTTCTAATTTTCTGATTTTTGAAGAAAAAAACAAGAGTCTCAATGTAACTGTTGAATCTGATCATATAAATTCCATTGACACTTTCTTCTTAACTCTTTGCTTTGAAGAAAAGAAAAGGAAGGGGAAAAGAAGGAGTGGAGGCGAGGACAGGAAGACAAGGAAGGGAAGAGAAGAAAAGATTCCTTTAAAATGAAGGTTAATGTGATTCACAGAGACAGAATCCACCTGCCAAGCCAGAGATGTGGGTTCAGTTCCTGAGTCTAGAGGATCCCCTGGAGAAGGAAATGGCAACTTACTCCAGTATTCTTGTCTGGGAAATCCCATGGACAGAGGACCTTTGTTGGCTATAGTCCATTGAGTCACAAAAGAGCTGGATGCAACTTAGCAACTAAACAACAATGTAGTTGGAGATTAAATGACTATATCAAGAAAATATCGCTTTCTATAAAGCAATGATTAATGGTGGCAATAAATTTAAGGACATACATTTATTTCTTATCAAAGATATAAAAAAAAACAAAAAATATCACTGTGCTACTACCTCCCATTTCGTGAAATTTCTATGATCCCTGTCCCAATCCATACTTTAAGAAAATCATTCTTGAAAAGTTGTAATAAGATGCTTCAGCTTAGATACACTTTAGAAATACGTAAAATCCTTGACCTTTTAGATGAATATACCCTGTGATCTTTGAAAATTCCCAAACTCAAACACTGCTATAGCATAGTTTCCCCTTAAAATGAGAACCCCTTTGAATGCCTTAAAATAGAACCCCAAAATTAGTGATCTCTCAATACTATTGAAATTGAATAGCATAACTAAAGTAATAAAATATTGTATATATATGTATGTCACATCTATTTCTTCTTTATTGACTATGCCAAAGACTTTGACTGTGTGGATCACAAGAAACTGTGGAAAATTCTGAAAGAGATGGGAATACCAGACCACCTGACCTGCCTCTTGAGAAATCTGTATGCAGGTCAGGAAGCAACAGTTAGAACTGGACATGGAACAACAGACTGGTTCCAAATAGGAAAAGGAGTTCGTCAAGGCTGTATATTGTCACCGGGCTTATTTAACTTATATGCAGAGTACATCATGAGAAATGCTGGGCTGGAAGAAGCACAAGCTGGAATCAAAATTGCCGGGAGAAATATCAATAAACTCAGATATGCAGATGACACCACGCTTATGGCAGAAAGTGAAGAACTAAAGAGCCTCTTGATCAAAATGAAAGAGGAGACTGAAAAAGTTGGCTTAAAGCTCAACATTCAGAAAACTAAGATCATGGCATCTGGTCCCATCACTTCATGGCAACTAGATGGGGAAATGTGGAAACAGTGGCAAACTTTATTTTGGGGGCTCCAAAAAATCACTGCAGATGGTGACTGCAGCCATGAAATTAAAAGATGCTTACTCCTTGGAAGGAAAGATATGACCAACCTAGATAGCATATTAAAAAGCAGAGACATTACTTTGTCAACAAAGGTCTGTCTAGTCAAGGGTATGGTTTTTCCTGTGGTCATGTATGGATGTGAGAGTTGGACTGTGAAGAAAGCTGAGTGCCAAAGAATTGATGCATTTGAACTGTGGTGTTGGAGAAGACTCTTGAGAGTCCCTTGAACTGCAAGGAGATCCAACTGGTCCATCCTAAAGGAGATCAGTCCTGGGTGTTCTTTGGAAGGACTGATGTTGAAGCTGAAACTCCAATACTTTGGCCACCTCATGACAATTTGTAGTTATTCAACATATACAATGAATATAACTACAATACAATACAATGTGATGAAGTTGGCTAATAATAAATCTGCAAATGCTTAAGGCTGACCACGGTAATTTCTATCTGGAGGAGTTGGAGAGTAGAAATGGTGTGTGGGAGAAGATATTGTTTATTGAGTATGTGAGGATATAAGACATCAAAGTCTCAAAAGGAGTATAAATAGTTGAAAAAAAATCTATTCTAAGACTATTATCAATTTAAGCAAATTCACAGAGAGATAAGTAGGGTTTGGCAGTTGTCAGTGATTAGGAAAGGGAGGGGGTGGAATTAATTGCTTGACAGCTATAGAGTTCTGTGTGGAAAAATTTTGGAACAGAAAAAATCAGAGGAGGATATGAGATAATTTGTACATATCCATGATTTAAAAAAAAATAACCCCATGACACATCTAAGCTACCTGGGCAGCAACACTGGAGTCAAATGAAATAATCACAAGCTTCAAGGAGCTCTCCCAAATCCAGACACAGACATCACTAATCACTGCTTCTCACGGTTTTAGAGCTTGGCTCTCATATGGTTATGATGAGATTTTCTTTTTACATATATTTAATTATAATGGAATTAAATCATTTACTATTTTACAATAAAATGACACACTTAAGCACACAGAGAAAATCACTGAAAAGCATGGCATAAAACCAAACATTTCTAACCACCTTGTTTTAAACTTGTCTTCCTTTCTGTGTGTGTGTGTTTCCTTTCAGCTTCTTTTTATTTTTGAATATTATGTGTTTCTTTTGCTTCTATCATATATGGGAGGTCTGGCACCCCACCCCAGTACTTTTGCCTGGAAAATCCCATGGACGGAGGAGCCTGGTAGGCTCCAGTCCATGGGGTCGCTAAGAGTCGGACACGACTGAGCGACTTCACTTTCCCTTTTCACTTTCATGCATTGGAGAAGGAAATGGCAACCCACTCCAGTATTCTTGCCTGGAGAATCCCAGGGACGGGGGAGCCTGGTGAGCTTCCGTCTATGGGGTCGCACAGAGTCGGACACGACTGAAGCGACTTAGCAGCAGTAGCAGCAGCAGCAATTCAAATACAGCTTACAGGGCCATCAGATTGCACAGCACTGAAGATCGTGCATGGGTCCATACTTTTAATCTGGAAGGAAGCCATCACTACCCCACTGATCAAATTAGAGCATGGATTTTACCACCTGAGAACATCTGATTACTGATATCAAAAAGAACCAATGCTTCTCATTTCAAATCAGGGTGCCAACTCACCCCCTGCACTACCAATAATACCAACAGAACTTTACCGTCACAAGACTTTGATACGGGATTGTATTTGTAGCCTTCAGCACATTCACATTCAAAGTCTCCTGGGATGTTCTTGCACACAGCTGTGCCACAAATGCTTGGCTTTAAAATGCATTCATCCACATCTACAAATGAAACAAGTATATTAAAAAAATTTTTTCCCATACCAGAAGACACTAGCAAAGAACACTTGATTTGTGTTTCCTGGGTCTAGTTTCATATATCTAATAAGACAACAAAATGGACTGGAAATAGCAAAATATTAAATCTATCATCACATTTTAGTTCAGTTAATACAGTTTCTTTCTACAAATGCATAGGGAGTTTGATTGGTGTCTGCTATTTCCTTGTAAAAGAAAAAAAGGGCTTTAATTATTTTCTTATCTACCAAGTTACAGTATGAAAATAAATTGAAGAAGAGACTCATCATATTCTTAGCATGTATTCCTAAACACATGTTTCTGAAATACAGTCTTAAAAGCTTATCTACACTGAAAAAAAAAAAAAAGCTTACTTACTCTGTATTATCATAAATATAAAAAATGGGATAAAAATGAGATAGCTCATCACTCTTACACCTTTCCTTTGGAAATGGACAATAGCTAAATCTGCATACTACTATTACGGCTTAAATTATTCGAGTGATTCAAATTTAAAATGGGATTGGGTAAGGTCTTAAACTATTTATGAAGCCACAGCTAATCCGGGATAAATTTTAACATTAAATTAATATTTCAGAAATTTCAAATTGCAACTAGTTACTGAATAACTGCCTGTGAAAAAAACAAGTGATAGAAATAGTTCAAGAGAGATATAATTATTATAGTGAACTTTTCTCATCTGTAAAGAAAGCTGAGCACTGAAGAATTGATGCTTTTGAACTGCAGTGTTGGAGAAGACTTGAGAGTCTCTTGGACAGCAAGGAGATCCAACCAGTCCATCCTAAAGGATATCAGTCCTGAATATTCATTGGAAGGACTGATGCTGAAGCTGAAACTCCAAAACTTTGGCCACCCTGATTTGAAAAACTGACTCATTTGAAAAGACCCTGATGCTAGGAAAGATTGAAGGTAAGAGGAGAAGGGGACAACAGAGAATGAGATGGTTGGATGGCATCACCAACTCAATGGACATGAGTTTCAGTAAACTCTGGGAGCTGGTGATTGACAGCGAGGCCTGGTGTGCTGCAGTCCATGCGGTCACAAAGAGTCGGACAGGACTGAGTGACTGAACTGAACTTTCTCATCTATACTCTCTGAGCAAAGACAAACTCAGAATAAAATCTAGATTTTCTACTCTAAAAAGCTGATAGTTTAATTTTTCCAAAAATAGGCCAAATTTTCAGACATTTCTCTATTTAAAATAACCTGCACAAAAAATAAATGAATCAATTTACTGTGGCAAGTAAATTTTCCTGTATCTTGCTTGTATCAATGCCAATATTCTGTATGTTATGAGGTACTATAGTTTTGCAAGTATTCCTGTCTGGGGAAATTGGGTAAAGGGTATATAGGATGTCTTTTATTACTCCTTACAACCGCATGTGAATCTATAATTACTTCAAAAAATACTTAATTTTTAAAAAAGAGCTATAAAATCCATATTTTCAACAGGATGTACAAACATGACTAAATTTATTTGATTTGAGGCATAGTACAAGAGCTCCTTTAAATTATATGAGTGTGGGTTATAGTATATACATTTTATGACTCTACAATGACATCTAATGCCTGATGAAAAGTTTTATTCTTGCATTTTTGGAAATTTACTGGCAACTTAATCCCAACCAAATTCACATTTTAAATAAAGGCCCTGTTGTAACAATTGTATATATATATTCTTCTACTAATTTTGTACTTTATTGCTTATGTATTGTGAACAAAACACTATGTAAATGAACTATACAAAAACATATGTACTGATCAACAGAGACACTCATTTCTAAGAGAACTTCTGGTTAATGTGTATTAACTCAATGGCTAAGGATTAAATTGCTCTTAATTAAATGTAAATCATAAATTCTTTAGCAGCACAAATTCTTTCAAGTATTTAGATGTTCAAGTACAAATGTGTATTATTTGCTTATGGAATGCATATTGTATCCTTTCATTGTGATGATTTTCTGTAACTAGTGTTCTAATGATACTCATATTCTAATTATCTACCCTCAAACACCTTCAAATAGGCAAACAAGAAAGATATATAATCCAAAATTGTATAATTGCTCATAAAAAATTGTTAGTTTATGCAGTTCACCTTAAAGTCACTTACCTATACTTTAAATGATATCATAGTAAATGACAGAATGATCTTGGTTCATTTCCAAGGCAAACTATTCAAATCACAGTAATCCAGGTCTATGCTCCAACCACTAATACTGAAGTAGATGAAGTTGAACAGTTCTGTGAAGACCTACAAGACCTTTTAGAACTAACAGTGAAAAAAAAAAAAATGTCCTTTTCATCATAGGGGACAAGAATGCAAAAGTAGGAGGTCAAGCGATATCTGGAATAACAGGCAAGTATGGCCTTGAGTACAAAATGAATCAGGGCAAAAGTTAACAGAGGTTTACCAAGAGAACTCACTGGTAATAGCAAACACCCTTTGCCAACAACCCAAGAGACAACTCTACAGGTGGACATAACCAGAAGTCAATACAAAAATCAGACTGGTCATATTCTTTGCAGCCGAAGATGAAGAAGCTCTATACAGTAAGCAAAAACAAAACCAGGAAATGACCATGAACTCCTTATTGCAAAATTCAGACTTAAATTGAAAAAAGTAGGAAAAACCCCATGGCCATTCAGGTATGGCCTAAATCAAACCCCATTTGATTATGCAGTGGAAGTGACAAATAGATTCAAGGGATTAGATTTGATAGACAGAGTACTATGGATGGAGGTTTGTAACACTGTATAGGATGTAGTGATCAAAACCATCCTCAAGAAAAAGAAAGGCAAAAAGGCAAAATGGTTGTCTGAGGAGGCCTTACAAGTAGCTAAGCAAAGAAAAGAAGCGAAAGGAAAAGGAAAAAAGGAAAAATATACCTATCTGAATGCAGAGCTCCAAACAATAGCAAGGAGAGATTTTAAAAAAGCCTTCTTAAGTGAACAATGCAAAGAAATAGAGGAAAACAATAGAATGGGACAGACTAGAGATCTCTTCCGAGAAGGCAATGGCAACCCACTCCACAGTACTCTTGCCTGGAAAATCCCATGGACGGAGGGGCCTGGTGGGCTGCAGTCCATGAGGTTGCTTGGAGTCGAACACGACTGAAGCAACTTAGCAGCAGAGATCTCTTCAAGAAAATTAGAGATAGCTTGGGAATATTTCATGCAAAGATGGGCATAATAAAGGACAGAAACAGTATGGACCTAACAAAAGCAAAATATATTAAGAGTTGGCAAGAATACACAGAAGAATTCTACAAGAAAGGTCTTAATTACCAGGATAACCATGATAGGGTGATCAACTCACCTAGAGCCAGACATCCAGGACAGTGAAGTCAAGTGGGCCTTGGGAAGCATTACTACGAACAAAGCTAGTGGAGGTGATGGAACTCCGGCTGAGCTATTTCAAATCCTAAAAGATGATGCTGTGAAAGTGCTGCACTCAATATGCCAGCAAATTTGGGGAACTTGGCAGGGGCCATAGGATTGGAAAAGGTCAGTTTTCATTTCATCCCAAAAAAGGGAAATGCCAAAGAATGTTCAAACTGTACACAATTGCACTAATTGTACTTGCTAGCGAGGTAATGCTCAAAATCCTTCAAGCTAGGCTCCAACAGTATATGAACTGAGAACTTCCAGATGTACAAGCTGGATTTAGAAAAGGCAGAGGAACCAGAGGGATTCCCTTGTACTCAGTTCGTAAAGAATCTGCCTACAATGCAGGAGACCCGGGTTCAATCCCTGGGTCGGACGATCCCATGGAGGAGGAAATGGCAATTCACTCCAGTATTCTTGCCTGGAGAATCCTATAGACAGAAGAGCCTGGTGGGTTACAGTCCATGTGTTAGAGTCCTTTAATGGACCGGGACCTGACGGTCCGGAGTCGACAATAAGAAAGTGGCAGAGAGAGAGAAAGAAAGAAAGAAAGACACGGGGATCCAAGCTCTGATGGAGCAAAGGTGTTTTAACGATCTTTCTGTGAGTATATATAGGATGTTGTACAAGAAATTTCTTTCGACAATGATAAAGATCAGAAAACTGAGAGCTTAACAGGCAGGAAGGCCAGGGGTCTCCAAACAGAGGAAATAGCCTGCAAGTGTCAGACATTTTTATCTCTCTTAAGGAGCAGGAGGAAACAAACTAGTGATTTTTTTTCCTTCTCTATACAAATTTAAAAGGAGGTTTCTCTTAAAAAACTGTGTTGCCATGACACCTGGTTTCACCTGAAGTTAACTATTCTCAAACCTTGAGATAACCAATGCATTTATTATGGAAATGTTTGTCTTAAGCTATGCTAATGCACTATGCATTTATCCCAAACTCTGTCTTCAAATGGGTCCTGCCTAATGGCTCAGAACCTATTTGACAAACCAGTATGTTATACTCAGATATTGTTCCCCTAATCTATGTAAACAAAACTATTTGTATGGTAATCTGTCCTTCTACAAGATTCAGGTTAATCATTTTATGGCCCAGGATGAACCATTTGGTGCTAAGATTATCCCAAAATGCAGCTTATGGGTGAGGGGCCTGGTGCCATTCAGAGTTTTAAGACATTCCTTTCTTTAACAGACTGCTAGTGACTATATAACATCCAGCCGAAGACTAGTAGGGGGGTACTCTTTCTGCCCTCTTCTGATGCCTATGTCAGAAGCTTTCTCTATCTCCTTTATACTTTAATAAAACTTTATTACACAAAGCTCTGAGCGATCAAGCCTCATTTCTGGCCCTGGATTGAATTCTTCTTCTCCGAGGGCCAAGAATCCTGGCGTCTTGGCGTGATTCAGCAACAACCTTTCAAAACCAAACCTACAGCAACCGTTACCAAGGGAAGAAGGGATTAATAATGGTCACAAGGTCAGGAGACAATCCATATATCAAGAAAGAGGATCGAGACTAAGCAGTTTTGTCCTAAGGAGAATGTTTACTGAAGGAGATTCAAGCCTGTTTCATCCTATGACCTCAGTCCTGGGAACAACGTGCCCCTCCACTGGCTTCTGATAACAGAAACTAATAAGGAACAGATTTATGAGAAACAGCACGTAAGAATCCTCCTGTTAAACATTACCTGACATCCATGGGGTCACAGAGAGTCAGACACAACTGAGTGACTAAACCACCACTTGGAGGAACCAGAGATCAAGTTGCCAACATCCACTGAATCACAGAAAAATCAAGGGAATTCCAGAAAAACATCGACTTCTGCTTCATTGACTATGCTAAAGCCTTTGACTGTGTGGGTCACAACAAACTGTGGAAAATTCTTAAAGAGATGGGAATACTAGATCATCTTAGTTGCCTCTTGAGAAACCTGTATGCAGGTCAAGAAGCAACAATCAGAATCAGACAAAGGACAACAGACTGGTTCCAAATTGGGAAAGGAGTATATTAAGGCTGTATATTGTCACCCTGCTTACTTAACTTATATGCAGAGTACATCATAGGAAATGCTGGGCTGGATGAAGCTCAAGCTGGATCAAGATTACAGGGAGAAATATCAACCTCAGATATGCAAATGACACCACCCTAATGGCAGAAAGCCAAGAGGAATTAAAGAGCCTCCTGGTGAAGGTGGGGCTTCCCTTGTAGCTCCGGTGGTAAAGAATCTGCCTGCGATGCAAGAGACCTGGATTCGATCGCTGGGTTGGGAAGATCCCCTGGAGAAGGGGAAAGGCTACCCACTCCAGTATTCTGGCCTGGAGAATTCCATGAACTGAATAGTCAGTCCATGGGGTTGGATGGTGACTGTAGCCATGAAGTTAAAAGACACTTGCTCCTTGGAAGGAAAGCTATGACAAACCTAGACAGTGTATTAAAAAGCAGAGACATCACTTTGCTGACAAAGGTTGTCTAGTCAAAGTTATGGTTTTCCCAGTAGTCATGAATGGATGTGAAAGTTGGACCATGAAGGCTGAGCATTGCAGAATTGGTGTTTTTGAACTCTGGTGTTGGAGAAGACTCTTGAGAGTCCCTTGGACTGCAGGGTGATCACACCAGTAAATCCTAAAGGAAATCAATCCTGAATATTCACTGGAAGAACTGATGGTGAAGCTGAAGCTCCAATACTTTGGCTACCTGATGTGAACATCCAATTCACTGGAAAAGACCCTGATGCTGGGAAAGACTGAGGGCAGGAGGAGAAGAGGGTGACAGAGGATGAGGTGGTTGGATGGCATCATCAACTCAATGGACATGAGTTTGAGCACACTCTGGGAGATAACAGACAGGGAAGCCTGTCTAGGACTGCAAGTGTGCTGCAGTCCATGGGGGTCGCAAAATGTCGGACACGACTGAGCGACTGAAGAACAATAGTGAGCTACGCCAAACACTACAGTGCAGTGAAGGACAGACCGCTCATTGAATAGAATTCAATTTAAGGATTTATGAAAGCAGACTATGAATAGAGATGAACAAGACAACTTTACATTTTAACTTACTAAACTTTTTTACCTCATCACAAAAAGAGGAGACCATGGTGAAGGGGTAGGGAGGAAGAGAGGGAAGAAGAAAGAAAAGAAAGGAAAGAAGAAAAAAGGGAAGGAAGAAAGAAGAAAGAAAAGCTTGCTCCCAATTTCTAAAGGCAACTCCAGGCTGGAAAATGTCATGTTTAGTTACCCACATACCTAGCACTTATATCTGAAGATTTAGTAAAAGACAGTTAAGCAATCTAATGGAAAAGATATCATGCAGAAAAAAGAAAGGCAAAATTTGGGGGAAAAAAATATTTCTTGTTTTTTTTTTAGTTTTTTTTTTTTTTAATTTATCTATTTTTTTATTGAAGGATAATTACTTTATAGAATTTTGCTGTTTTCTGTCAAACCTCAACATGAGTCAGACATAGGTATACATATATCTCCTCCCTTCTGAAACTCCTTGCCATCTCCCTCCCCATCCCACCCCTCTAGATTGATACAGAGCCCTTGTTTGAGTTTTCTGAGCCAAACAGCAAATTCCCATTGGCTATCTATTTTACATATGGTTATGTAAGTTACTTTACCAACAAAGGTTCGCCTAGTTAAGGCTATGGTCTTTCCTGTGGTCATGTATGGATGTGAGAGCTGGACTGTGAAGAAGGCTGAGCGCTGAAGAATTGATGCTATTGAACTGTGGTGTTGGAGAAGACTCTTGAGAGTCCCTTGGACTGCAAGAAGATCCAACCAGTCCATTCTGAAGGAGATCAATCCTGGAATTTCTTTAGAAGGAATGATGCTAAAGCTGAAACTCCAGTATTTTGGCCACCTCATGAGAAGAGTTGACTCATTGGAGAAGACTCTGATGCTGGGAGGGATTGAGGGCAGGAGGAGAAGGGGACAACAGAGGATGAGATGGCTGGATGGCATCACTGACTTGATGGGTGTGAGTCTGGGTGACCTCCGGGAGCTGGTGATGGACAGGGAGGCCTGGCGTGCTGCAATTCATGGGGTCGCAAAGAGTCAGACACGACTGAGCGACTGATCTGATCTGATCTGATGTAAGTTTCCATGTAATTCTTTCCATACATCTTACCCTCTCCTCCCCTCTCCCCGTGTCCATAAGTCTATTCTCTATGTCTGTTTCTCCACTGTTTTCCTGTAAATAAATTTTAAAAGAAACACACTAGCAAAATGACTTAAAAAGCTAAATTAACTGACAGGAATTATTTAAGCTTAAAATTAAAAAAAAAAAAAAAGTTATGACCAGTGATGAGATCTTAAATGTATAAAGAAAAAGAAAAACCAGAGTTTCATCTTTTTCAAAAACACAACAGGAAATGAGGTGCAGGATGGTTTATATTGGAAATTAGAAAGCTATTTCTGACAAGGAAATATAAAATACAGTGAAAGAAGTTACTAAGGATTGTGGTGATTTATTTGTAAACTGTAGGTCTTATTGAAATAAAAAATATAATAACAATACTATAGAGTCTGGAAGAAACAGGATCAACAATGATTTTGCAAATACTGTAGTATGCGAAGACTTGAATTAAAACTTCACTTTATCACCATATCATGAAATTCTTCATTAAAACATGTGCATGTGCATGTATCAATACACACATACATACACAATAAGAAAACAACAAAATACTCTGAAATAAAAAAACACCCAATCAACAATAAACTGAAGGCAGTCCCACAGAATCACAGGCTTCAAGGTGGATAATAACGCATACTTATTATAAATACTTAAAACTCAAGAGTTTTCCACGAATTTCCTAGAGAAATTCCTCTAACTGAATTTTTGCTCTTACACAGTAAATGCATTTTTTTATTCTACCTTTTTACTCTTACCTTTGCAGTCCTTTTTATTTGAAAGCATAACAAAACCATTTTTACAGGAACAGTGGTAACTTCCAGCTGTGTTTTCACAAATCTGGCTGCAACCTCCATTTATATTTATAGGATCTTTGCATTCATTTATATCTAAAAGGAGAAAACAGAGTACTTTCAAAGTAATAAAGCCTTTTGAGAACTTTTCAGGAGGTCAATTCAGATTGGGTATGTTACACATACCCATATCAGTTGGGTATGTTATACGTACCAGATTCACACGTTTCCCCTTGCCAACCTGATTTACAAATGCAGGTGAATGTCGCTTGGCCATCTTTGCAGGTCATATATCCATCTTCATTGCATGGCAGAGGATTACACTGGTCCGGAATGGCTAAAGGAAATACATATCTATTTAATTTTTATAACACAGCACAGTACAATAGAAATTTATGTCCTTTAATAGAAATCTCATGAACAAAGTCTATGGTATATGGGAAAAAATACTATGAGTCCTTCAAATACTTTTTCAAGAAGAAGAGTGGATCTATTAAACTTTTATAATTATTTCTGCAAAAGGAAGCTACTTTTTGTTTAAATCCACTCTTTTTTAAAATAATTTTATTTATTTATTTATTTTTGGCTCTGCTGGATCTCCGTTGCTGAGCTCGGACCTTTTCTAGTTGCTGGGAGCAGCGGCTACTCTCTAGTTGTGTCGCCCGCGCTTCTCATTGCAGGGGCTTCTCTAGTTGCAGGGCACAGACTCTATTGTGGGCTTCAGTAGTTGCAGTTCCCAGGCTCTAGAGCACAAACTCAATAGTTGTGGTGCACAGGCTTAGCTGCTTCTTGCATGTGGGATCCTTCTGGATCAGAGATCGAACCTTTATCTCTAGTATTGTCAGGCGAATTCTTTACCACTGAGCCACCAGGGAAGCCCCACAACTACTTTTATGTTTGCAAATATACACAATAGTTAATAATTGCAATTTAATATTCTTTTTATATATTACCTTATTTGAGCCTTAAAACAATTTCATGAGGTAGGCAGAACAATGAAATTATTCAGTACCAACAGAAAAATTTGAGACTTCCAATCAGGGATAACATAGAAAAACAGAGGGCCTTCCCTGATGGCTCAGACTATAAAGAATCCACCCGCAACGCAGGAGATCTGGGTTTGATCCTTGGCTTGAGAAGAGCCCCTGGAGTAGGGAATGGCAGCCCATGCCAGTATTCTTGTCTGGAGAATTCCCATGGAAAGAGGAGCCTGGTGGGCTACAGACCATGGGGTCTCAAAGAGTCAAACACGACTGAGCGACTAAGTACAGCACGGAATAACAGGGACCAGATTTATTCTCCTGCTTTAAATAAACATAACTCTAGTCAAATGGTTTTCAGACATTGGGCAACAGGCAAAACTGTGATTTTTAAAGCCAGGATATTTTATTTCTTTCATAAAATGTCACAGCACTTTATCACTATCTTAAATGATATGCCCATTTATTTCTTGATTTATTTATGGTCTCTCTCACCTCACTAGACACTGCAATGGTTCCTGGCTCTTGCATATTCCCGCACCTGTTTTTCCAGCCTTCCTAGCCAACTCTGAAAATTCCTTTCATTTTTCCTTGACATTTTCCTTAAGTTAGCAAAGCAAACTGTTAACTGCAATAAAAACACTTTTTAAAAATTTAACTAAAGTCTAATCACTGAACTTTTCAAAAAATGTCCTCATAAAAGCAAGTTTTCTGAAAATTAGCAATTTATTAGATATTAGTTATGTGTATGTGCTCAGTTGCTCAGTCATGTCTGACTCTTTGTGACCCTATGGATTATAGCCTACCAGGCTTCTCTGTCCATGGGAATTCTCCAGGCAAGAATACTGGAGTGCATTGCCATTTCCTACTCCAGGGGATCTTCCCAACCCAGGGATCAAACCTGCATCTCTTGCATCTCCTGCATAGGCAGGTGGATTCTGTACCACTGTGATATCTGGGAAGTCCAGATATTAGTTAAAAGAATAGAAAACAGGTTAATCAAGAAATTATAAAATTATTTTTCTGTCCTTGGGTAAATTAAAAAATAAAGTATGAATTAAATATACATGTTCAAGCAAACTGTTTTACTTGTGAAGTTACAGCTAATTTTGAATTATAGAAAGTGCAGATAAGTGAATATCTCAATAGTACCAATGCTGCATGTAAAATATTCACTGGACAAACATCCTAATTTACATGTTTCAATTTCACCTTTGTCTCTGCATGTCAGGAAATTGATAAACTAGAGACAAATAATGTTGGGAGCTGGCGTGGAGAGCTCCCCTTGTGGCAAAGGTCATGAGGAAGGAGGCTTGGCATACCAAAGGCGAGAGCCCCCTTGGATATTCTCGAGTATCTACCCCCAAAAAACCAGAGTCTGCCTACTTTGCTTTGTGCTCTCACCTCTGACTTTACTGGGGGCTGTCCCCCACCACTATCTCGCTCTCTCTAATAAAGAATTAACTTACAGTTCCAATTAATAAAGTTCCTGGGCATTAGGAGTGTTTAAATCCAAACCCCTCAGATAGCTCTCTAACTGGCCTGACAAGTTTACCCCGACTCCTACAGCCATGCATAGGATTGTCTACAGTCTCTCAGTCTCCAGAGGCAAGGGAAGCTTAAGATATTCAAATAGCTTAGAGTCTCTCAGAAAGTTAGAAACTGTCAGAATAAAACTAGCAAAAGATTTCATCAATGAGCCAATGCTTGCTGCCAAGTTTCCACATCCCCTGTATTGTATCCTTGAACGTGTATTAATTAATATAGTTGGTATGTAGAAAAAATAAGTAGTGGCCTTGGTGTTAGCAACTTTAGACCCTTAAGGTAATAAATTCTTTCCTTTGTTGTAAACCCACTGTGCCTCTGTCCTATAGGAATGCAACTTCATCTTCAGAGGATGGAGCCAAACCCTAAAATAATTGCTTTTAGAGAAAATAAGTCTTAAGGTTGACAAACCTTTGTCAAGAGTCATAAAATGTTAATAGGCCTTCTGGCCAGAAGCTGATGTAGAACACCTTAACTATTTGTATACAATAAGTTTACAGGAAGAAAGCCTGGCTTACTGCATGACTCCACCCCCTTCCCCCATTATCCTCTATGCATAACTTAAGGTATAAAAACTACTTTAGAAAATAAAGTGTAGGCCTTGTTCACCAAAGCTTGGTCTCCCCATGTCATTCTTGTTTCCTTTTCTCTTCTGTTCTTCCTTCATGCCAAAATAATTTGGAGCAGGGGGGTCCTCTGCGACCACTTATTTGCCTGGGCTTCTAAGACCCACTCGAGAAGGTGCCTAAGGTGGGGCACCTTCCGCTATTTGAGAGAGCACCTGTGGCCTCCGTGGTCAGAGCAAGTTTGGTGTCATGAAGTTTATTGATTTCCCGCGTAAACCAGTTATTATTGAGCATCTAATAAATCTCTCAGCCTTTGCTATCCCTTTATCGCCGACGCCGTCATCCTGAGGGAATCCCTGGACCCAACCGGGGCTGGACCCCAACAAAATAATCTACCAGATTTATCACTAGGCCTTATGTAAACTTCAGAGGGAAAAGGCTAATTTGATATCACAATATTTTACACATTTATATCCACATTTATACCAAATGTGGTATTCCAATAATTATACCAATAATTCAACATTTCTGCATTTATACCAGAAGTCAGAAAAATAAATGTGGCTCCCCTGTGATCTATTAGTCAACTGTAACATTTGCTCATAAGTACATGATTATGTAACAACAGTCAAAAAGCTCTTGGGAATAAAATTCTGGAGCCAATGATGTAAAGCTTGGCAAATAAGGACCACTTCAATTTAAAAGTTAGCTAGAAAATTCATTTTAAGCAGCCTTTACATCTAAAAACACATTCCTTCAGGGAGTTCCCTGGCAGTGCAGTGGTTAGGGATCTTCCTTGCTGTGGCCTGGGTTCAATCCCTGGTGGGGGAACTCAGATCCCACAAGCTGTGCAACATGGCCAAAAAGAAGAAAAGAACTCATCTTGTACATTTCTGATACATACAAATGTTATATGATACTTAAAAGTTTAAACTAAGTAAATAATAAACACTGAAAGAAATAATTATTTGGCCAATTTGATCCAGTGCTAGAGCCATGTGGCATATTCCCTACCTCCAGAAAAACACTATTCCTCAAATGTATTTTGAGAAAACCTCCTTACTTGGCCTACAGCCAGCCCTTCAAGGGCTCATTTGTTGATTTTTAAACAGTAGTTATATTTATATGGGTGTACTTTACTTGCAGGCTTTTGTCATTCTGTTTTTTAAACTGATGGTAGAGGTGTTTACCATTGACACAGCTCCTCAGGTCAGGGTAAGCATCAGTTGACAGGCGAGCAGCAGTGAATAATCCAGCTCTGAAAGAGCCAAGACAAGCTGTAAAACACAAACAAGTGTCATCTTAGAGCTGATACACTAAACTTGATCTGAAATCATGGTAGAAATTATCCAGAGCAGTAGGGTATATATGCTTCTGTGTATTGACATGATTCAGCAATCAAAATGTCAACTCTAAATGTCTCCATCCACCTTTTTGAAAAATAAAAAATCGACAAGCAAGATTGCAATATATACACAATCATAAAAAACATATTTATAGAAGCTTCTTTTTGGAAAAGAGCCTTAAAGCCAGAAGGGGAAAATATCTTGGATTAGCAAAGAAATTTATTGCCACATAAATCTATGTTCTTAATTCTGTAGCAGAGACCTAAAGTTACCCTCAATTCTCTAGACCAGAGCCTAATTTAGAAATTGTCTATTATTAAGTGAATATAATGAGTTAGTGTTTCTGGTTGTTGTAGGCAACTTCCAATTCTTCCAATGTTGCATAGAGATTAATAAAATAATGTTTGTATAATGCCTCAATATTACAAAGCAGGTTTACTTTATTCATTTTATTTCTCAACACAACTTTGTGAAATTAGATTCAGCAATCTGGCAGAAACAAGATGAAAAACAGAAATAAAATACATATGGACTTTAACCAGAGGTCATTTAAGACCAACAACATAACATGTCTTAACAGCCACTGAAGACAACATTGTATATATCAGTTCATTGTACAGAGAGTTGTAGTGCTTAATTGCTAAGTTGCGTCTAACTCTTTGCATCCACATGGATTGTAGCCCACCAGCCTCCTGTCCATAGGATTTCCTGGGACAGTCGCTAACCCACTAAAAAGGTGGTGTTTTGGTTATCTTTTGCTGAGTAAAGACTCCCAAAATTAGTGGCTTATAAAATAATCATTTTATATTACTTATGATTTATGTATCAAATATTTAGAAAGGGTTTATTTAAACTGTTTGTCTCTGCTGCACACAGGACGAGTCAGCATGGCTGGGGCTGGAAGATCCACTTTCTGGGATGACTTTTCACTCACATGTTTAACAGCGCAGGCTTCTCGGCATCTGTCTCCACACAGTATATGCCATGCTTCAGGGTTCTCCACATGGTTGTGTTTCCCTGAGTACGCAGTCCTAAAGTGGCACTGCTTTCATGGTACTTAGCTTCCAAGAGGAAGAAGAAAGAAGCTGCCAGGCCAATTAAGAGGCACTGTGTCACTTCCATCATAGTCTATTGATCAAAGCAGTCTCAGGGTCCACCCAGATTTGGGAGAGGGGGAAAAGGACAGATTCCACAAAGTGGCAAGATGACATTGCAGAAGAATATGTGAGATGGGAAATATTTTTGCAGTCATCTTTGGAGAACACAGTTTATTACAGATGGGTGCAAAGGCTTATTTGATGTTTGTGTGTATATTCCTTCCCTACAGCTTTTGTGACAAATCATCACAATCTCACCAGCTCAAAATAACCCAAATTTATTCTCTTACAGTTACAGGGATCAGAAGTCTAAAATTAAGGTGTTAGTAGGGCTGCATCCCTTCTAAAGACTCTAAGGGAGAATCCATTTCCTCTGTTTCTTCAGCTTCCACAAGCTACCAGCATTCCTTAGCTCATGGCTCCAACCTCATATCATTCTCAAGTCTTGCTTTATTGTCATATATCTTACTACAAACTCTGATCTCCTGCCTCCCTTATATAAGAATGTTTATAACTACACTGAATAATGTTCTCATCTCAAAATCCTTAACTTAAATCTTCAAAGACAACAATTAAGGTAACATTCAGAGGTTCTAAGGATAGGATATGAACATCTTTGGAGGGGGACAGTCACTATTTAGCCTACAAAGGTAGGTTATAATGTTTTCCCACAAAAACAATAGTTTATACTTACACTGCAGTCTTCCTGGAGACCCAATGAGACCTAGGCAATCTTAGGTCTTGAGTATTCTTTCCCTGAATTCATTTGTTCCTCCTCTTGAATCACCCACTCCCAGAATTATCTTATTCTAGTGTGAACATTTCATTAGAATTCTGGCTTGTAAGAAAGCCTCGTTTTGCAGTTCTGGACAAATCTGACAGCCAAAATTAAAATCTTTAAGCTAGAGGTTCAGGTGAAATGCTTCATATGGTGATTAGGACCCCAGGCCAGACTACAAAGTACGTTTAACCCATAAACCACCTTATATACGAGTCCATACTAATACACTGATAACATTTTTTTGGAATTTTTTTCTAATTTTTTTAGAAGTACAGTGTGAAGAGTGAGCTGCATGGTTACTCAAAGCAGTGTAATCCTACCCCTTACTTTCCCATTTCTCTTTCCTGTTGTCCAATAGGAATGCAGGAAGTGGGAGGGAATGAATGAGTAGAAAGGTGAGAAATGGAGAGAGATCTTCTTAGCTTTTGTAGCCTGAAGCAGAAGCTCTCCCAAGAACTGGAATTAGGAATAGAAACTTGGGCCTTCATGGAGGAAAGCCTGAGAGAGAGGCACATTCAGGAGAGGTTCCAGTGGTCAGGACAGAACACACTAGAAAGAAATCTTGGTTCTAGACTATGACAGCTCCCATACCCATATTGTCATACGATTATCTTTTGTAACATTTTATGATTATATTTTATTTTATAATTTTCATTTTATGATTATAAATCCAATCTATGTTGGGTTTATAGTAGTTCCCCCTTTAACCTACATTTTGTGTTTTGGTATTCCTTCTTTCCCTTTTTTTCTTTTTCCTTGTTTATTCTTGCCAGAGGTTCATCTAACTTACTTTCCTTACTTTGCATTTTCAAAGTGAGATTTTCTACTGTTAATCCTCTTTTTGTTTTCCATTTACTTCTATCCCTATTTTTGTTACTTCCTTATTTTTTGTTGTTGTTCAGGGTTTTCTCTATAGTATTTTTAAAAATTTGCTCGATTTGAATGCTCAGATTCTTTTAAAAATACCCAATGTGTCTTCTTACCGCTGCCTCAGAAGTCAGCACCCCAGGTCTCCACACACACAGTGGGTCAGGCCGCCTTCAGTCTATCCGTGGGCTGCTCACATTTCTTGACTTTTTTTTCATTATATTTTGTTATTATTAGCACCGGGAATAGCTATTGCTTCTTTTGAGATGATTTTAAGAGAAGTCAGCAGTCTGAACTAATCCACCAGTTGGGCAAGAACTAAAAACTAAAAGCTATTTCTGATGTTTACATTTTGGCTCAGAAAGCAGCATTCTTCCCAAGGAGTTTTTCTCTCATAAATTTAATCATCCATTTTATCCGGTGATATTTTACAGGCCTACACAGATGGCAGAGTTTACTCTATTTTCTAAGGAAAAGAACACAATTCAAAAACTTACCTTTATATAATGAAGCCCTGAGTATTTTTGCCCAAGTTCCATGTTTTCAGTACACTGCATGGAGAATGTGGATAGACTAACATGTTTCCTGAACTCTTAAAACTCTAAATCCAAACACTGTCCAAAAAATATGTAATAGTGATCTAATTTCTTGGGTGAAATTATCTCACTGTAAGGAGCTCCCAGCATGAGCTGTGGTAATTAGTGAAATTACTATTAGGTTTACCAGAGACAGGATTATAAACATTTCTTTTTCCCAATTAGGAACACCGGCCTACAAAATATACACATCAAATGACAAAAAGGTTTTAATTAAGGTAGAGCATTTCTGTTCTCAACAGTGGAATTCATCACATATAACTAAATAAAGACCAAAATATAAAATGTGAATCAAAAATAAGTCATAGTGAAAAAGGTCATACTTTTTCTTTCAACCATATAAATCAGTTGAATTATACTTTACATTTCAAGAAAGTTTGACATAATTTTAAAAAATTTTATCTAATTCATGTGTTTATTTGGTATTCCCAATAGCTCTGAAGTTAGAAAATAAAGTTACAACATAATATAATACAGAAATTAAAAAGTTAAATAAGTTGCCTAATTTGACACAGCAGAAACTTTTAGGTCTGAGACTAGAGCCCACATCATATTATTATTATTTTTCTTAGGACTTCAGCTTTTCTATTACACTGCCAAATAAGATAGGCAAAGAAAAGTGAAAGTTGAGTATATGTCTTTAAATAAAAGGACAGCAAGGATAGCAAATCTGCATACAGAATGAGATCTTACTCCCAAGGCTAATGAAATTGTATGGGGTGGGATATATATAAACAGAGGATTGGACTTCATCATATTTAAGTTTCTATCATTTCTAAGATTATATGATTGAGATCCTTTAAACTTACCTAAATATTTTGGATAAAAATATTCCTAGAAAAAAAGAAAAGAAAAAATATATCTTAACAAAGGTAAATTTCACTATAAAGTTAACATTTAATTTTAAACATGTTTTTATGTTAAAGATGCAATAAATTACATATAACTGTCATTTTCACATTACAATATAACATTTTTCTATAGTAAAAGGTACATCAGAAGTATATGGCTAGTAGCATTAAGCCAATAAAAGGCTTTTAGGCTTAAAGTAATACTGATCAATTAAATCATGCTTCAAAGACTTCTAAACTGAAAACAGGTTCCATTGAAGATGTTAAATGTGACTACATATGCCCCCTTTTAGTAAATCCTTTAATTTTTCCATGATGATTAGATACCCATTTGATACATTTGACATCATGTTGATTACACACACACACTAGATTAATTGTTGAATAACATAATTTGAATTGGACATTTATCTTTTAGCATCTTATGTACATGTAATACCTTACTTATAAACTGGTGATGTACCAAGAAATTTTTCTGTAAATCAGTAATTTGAACTAAGGAATACACTTTACCAAAAGGAGAAAAATGTTAACAATGATTTTCTGATGGAAAGGTCCCCAGGCTGGTTCACAAAAGCCTTTTTAAGCCATAAAATATCTAATTGCAGCACTAATAGCATAAGAACTCCTCATGAGAAACCAACATTTCTACACAAAAACAACCTCAAGTACAGAGCATAATTTTCATCCAGGATACAATTAAAGTCCTTATTCCTTCCTCCTCTCACATATAAACCTACACAACACTTATCTACTAATTTCTAAGAATGAGATCCAACCACTAAGCAATTCAGACATTGATATTGTCCTCTATAGCAGCAGTCCCCAGTCTTTTTGGCACCAGGGACTGGTTTCATGGAAGACAATTTTTCTTCCAGACCAAGGGAATGGGGATAGTTTCAGGATGATTCAAATGTATTATGTTTATTGTGCATTTTATTTCCATTATTATTACTTCAGTTCTACCTCAGATCATCAAGCATTAGATCCCAGAGGTTGGGGAACCCCCATTCTACAGAACAAAAGCCAGGACATAGGTAATGATGAATGGGTTCAACACAAGATAATGTAATGGGGAAAGGACGATATTAGGGACAATGTGAAGATAAGCAATAAGGTGGAGACTGGGAGTGTGGACTAGGGTATGAGGGATGTAGACAAGGAGTGTTTGGTAAAGGAAAGAAAGTGAGAAACAATAACAAATGCTTTTACTTTCATGTCTCCCACTTCTTCCTCACTCTTACCATCCTCTCTTTTTCTTCTATCCATAACACCATTATCAGAATGAGTGGAGGAGAGGAAGCACATAAATGAGCTTCTTTTCTCCACTCTTCCCCTCCCCTCCATATGTCTTCTGTCTCATTCACCACTCAGAGGCTAAACTATGAGAACATATTTATTGTTAGAAATACATGCTTAAGTACTGATGGGTGATATAATAAAATGAAATCTTGGGCATGCAGGCTTGTCTTAAAATATTCCGGCAAAAAAAAAAATAAAAATTAGAGTGAGTGGGGTACAGAATAGGCAGAACAAGAATAGCAGATGGTTGATAATCACTGAAAAGGGAAGGAATCCCTACTTTGGGATATAGTTTCAATTTCCATAATAAAAAGAAACATTTATGTGTATGTGTGTGGTGTGTGTATTTGCTTCCTACACAATAAGAGTACACTGTTACCTTGTGTGAAATAAAATATTTTTGCCTTGTCAACTGCTTTTCCACAAAAGACAGCAAAACTAAGAGAGAAACATTTGGTTTCAATCTTGGAGAGTGTTAAAAATGGGTACTTTGGGAAAAATTCCCTTTGAACCTATTAGAGTATGTGGAGGTAAGAGGATTAAAGGGTAATCCCAGAAAACACAAGTTATTACTGTCCTGGACAAGTTCTCTCACTATAGACAAATGGTTCCTGCTTGTTACTGCTTATCTAGTCTCATGGTCCCAGGAGCTAAGTCAGAAGTAAAGGAGGTATTTTGAAGATACATATGCAGATACACATGCCTCCTTCGTTTCCTTTTGGATATACAATTCATCCAGGAAAAAAATCTAGGGTAACCCCAGATCAGATCAGATCAGATCAGTCGCTCAGTCGTGTCCGACTCTTTGCGACCCCATGAACCGCAGCACGCCAGGCCTCCCTGTCCATCACCAGCTCCCGGAGGTCACTCAGACTCGCATCCATCGAGTCAGTGATGCCATCCAGCCATCTCATCCTCTGTCGTCCCCTTCTCCTCCTGCCCTCAATCCCTCCCAGCATCAGAGTCTTCTCCAATGAGGCAACTCTTCGCATGAGGTGGCCAAAATACTGGAGTTTCAGCTTTAGCATCATTCCTTCTAAAGAAATTCCAGGATTGATCTCCTTCAGAATGGACTGGCTGGATCTTCTTGCAGTCCAAGGGACTCTCAAGAGTCTTCTCCAACACCACAGTTCAAAAGCATCAATTCTTCGGCGCTCAGCCTTCTTCACAGTCCAGCTCTCACATCCATACATGACCACAGGAAAGACCATAGCCTTGACTAGGCGAACCTTTGTTGGTAAAGTAATGTCTCTGCTTTTGAATATGCTATCTAGGTTGGTCATAACTTTCCTTCCAAGGAGTAAGCGTCTTTTAATTTCATGGCTGCAGTCACCATCTGCAGTGATCTTGGAGCCCAGAAAAACAAAGTCTGACACTGTTTCCACTGTTTCCCCATCTATTTCCCATGCAGTGATGGGACCAGATGCCATGATCTTCGTTTTCTGAATGTTGAGCTTTAAGCCAACCTTTTCACTCTCCACTTTCACTTTCATCAAGAGGCTTTTTAGCCCCTCTTCACTTTCTGCCATAAGGGTGGTGTCATCTGCATATCTGAGGTTATTGATATTTCTCCCGGCAATCTTGATTCCAACTTGTGTTTCTTCCAGTCCAGCATTTCTCATGATGTACTCTGCATATAAGTTAAATAAACATGGTGACAATATACAGCCTTGACGTACTCCTTTTCCTATTTGGAACCAGTCTGTTGTTCCATGACCAGTTCTAACTGTTGCTTCCTGACCTGCATACAGATTTCTTAAGAGGCAGATCAGGTGGTCTGGTATTCCCATCTCTTTCAGAATTTTCCATAGTTTATTGTGATCCACACAGTCAAAGGCTTTGGCATAGTCAATAAAGCAGAAATAGATGTTTTTCTGGAACTCTCTTGCTTTTTCCATGATCCAGCGGATGTTGGCAATTTGATCTCTGGTTCCTCTGCCTTTTCTAAAACCAGCTACCCCAAAGGTCATCAAATTTTAATTCTCAAGGTCACCCTCATCCTGATTTTTAGAGGCACTATTTATATTCTTGCTACCCCCAGAACAAATTAGAAAAAGGCTTCTCCTAGGCACCCCACCCCAGTACTTTTGCCTAGAAAATCCCATGGATGGAGGATCCTGGTAGGCTTCAGTCCATGGGGTCGCTAAGAGTCGGACACGACTGAGCGACTTCACTTTCGCTTTTCACTTTCATGCATTGGAGAAGAAAATGGCAACCCACTCCAGTGTTCTTGCCTGGAGAATCCCAGGGACGGGGGAGCCTGGTGGGCTTCCGTCTATGGGGTCGTACAGAGTCGGACACGACTGAAGTGACTTAGCAGCAGCAGGAGAAATGGGGGACTAAAGATCAGCTCTAAGGGTCTCTTATTTCTGTAAGATATTTAGGGATCTTTATAGTTTTCTAGACTAACTTGGAAAAATGTATGCACTAAAGATATAAATTCTACCTCTGGGATTATCGATGATTTAAAGTGGCCTTAGGAAACTTCGCAATGGCAAGCCACTCCAGTACTCTTGCCTGGAAAATTCCATGGATGGAGGAGCCTGGTGGGCTGCAGTCCATGGGGTTGCTACGAGTCGGATGTGAATGAGCGACTTCACTTTCACTTTTCACTTTCACGCAATGGAGAGGGCAATGGCAATCCACTCCAGTGTTCTTGCCTGGAGAATCCCAGGGACGGCAGAGCCTGGTGGGCTGCTGTCTATGGGATCGCACAGAGTCGGACACGACTGAAGCGACTTAGTAGCAGCAGCAGCAGCTAGGAAACTTCCCAAGAGTTTATGGAATAAATTAAAAGTGTTCTTAGGAAACACGGTATTGAATTCTTCAGTAAGCATTCACTGAATATCTATTATGTACCAAGCTCTGAATTAGAGGTTCTGTTTTCTAAAGCTTAGTTGAAAATGCCAATGGAGAGAATTAATGAAGCATAGTGATAACAGTGATGTAGACATACACACACACACATGCACACGCACACACTAGAGATGCCTTCCCCTCACCCAACAGTACAAAATACTGGTTGAGAGAAAGTAGTTACAAACTATGAAATTTATACTATTTATGATAATTAGGTATAACTGAATTATAGTTTGGTCAGAGCATATTGCTTTCGGCAAATAGTATTTCCCTAACACGCCCACCCTTGAAGGCACTTCCTCCTGAAATGCTTCAGTGGGAAAATGCAGAAGGTGATACTGTTGTCATTGTTCAGTTGCTAAGCTGTGTTCAACTCTTTGGGAGCCCATGGACTGCAGCCCACAAGGCTCCTCTGTCCACGTGATTTTCCAGGCAAGATTACTGAAGTGGTTGCCATTTTCTTCTCCAGAGGATCTTCCTGACCCAGGGATCAAACCAGCATCTCCTGTGTCTCTTGCACTGGTGGGTGGATTGAGCCCACAGAAGGTGATATACACAATCATTAACTTTAAAAAGGAACACGAGGGAACAGAGACTAAAGCTAGAAATGTTCCATCTGTAACTATATGTCTAGGTTTACTAACTGATCATTTTTCATGAGTTCTTACCGTTTCCGGGTTATTTTCAAAGACTTCCCTGGCTTCTTCTTTATTGCACAGTTCTTCAATGCATTCTCTTTCAAGATTGCCCTTTTTTGTTTCTTCAAGCAATGTATTTGCACGGCGTCTCCTAATCAGAACTTGTGAAGCATGTTGCCTCGACAAAACTGAATGAAAAAAATATGTTTACATGAACAAATCTTTCATTTCTCCACCTAAAATATTTTTTAAACATGAGAATTTAAATCATTTTTTGTCTGTAAATTGCATGGCATTCAAAGTAGTGTTAAACTGAGGCGGGGGGAAATGCAGATACATATGTCCCTTTGGGTAACAACCCAAAGAGCAGTTTGGTGTGTAGCTACAGCACTTGTCTAATGATTCGCACAAATTATTCAAGTTTGTGCTTGAGGTCAAACATAGCTAACGAAAATTCAGCGTTTACCTCATTATGACAATGTTGGGAAAAACATCATGCTGAAATGATTGTCAAAAGTCATAGCCACAGCATCTTTAGAGTAACAAACTTTCTCAGTTTTAATAGAAAACTTGTGTGATATCTGAGAAATGTAGGAGTACAGTTCAATCAGCTATTTGAAAGATACTTGATAGGCTAAAACACCTGGTTATCTATATAAACGAGAAAATAAAAACCCATGGCAAAAGGAAGACCATATGCAAAGCACAAAATACAGAAGGCGAAGAGAAAAAAATGGTAACTTTGAGTATATAAAAAATTTTAAGCAGTTGACAAACAATGATAAAAACAACAAAGTTCAAAATCAAGCAACAAATTGACATCTAGAATTTATAAACAACTTTTGCAAATTTAAATAAAAAAATAATACAATATGGTAACCAATACAGGTATGTGTACAGTGTATGTGTGTGCATAGTCATTTAGTAGTGTCCAACTCTTTGCAACCTTTTGGACTGTAGCCTGACAGGCTCCTCTGTCCATGGGATTCTCCAGGCAAGAATACTGGAGTGGGTTGCCGTTTCCTTCCCCAGGGGATCTTCCCGACCCAGGGATTGAACCTGCCATCTCCTGTGTCTCCTGCAATGTAAGCTGAAAGTAAAGAAGTCATGTGTGCAAGTTTAAAAGCAAAATAAATAGTGTAAATAAAAGATAAACAAAACAATATCATGCAAACACCAATACAGAGAAAAATTAAAGTAGCCAATAAACATGTGAAAAGATGTTCAACACAAATCTTTTAAAGCAATCAGACTTTTGCCTAATAGATTTGCAAAAATTTAAAAGAAGGAAGGTGCTACTGCACTGAAGATCTCCAAGGTATATCATTAAATTGACAAGTGTAAATTATAGATGCCTCATCTATAGCATAATCCTATATATACCAGCCATACTTGTAGATGTGTAAATATCAGGTGGACAGAATACAGAGAAAAGAGTTTGGAAAGACACTCAAGCTATCATCTGCAGTTATATTTGAAGAAAAGAATGGAGAATATAGTTTGGGCTTTATCATTTTAGTATATGAATAGAACATGATTTCTTGATGAAAAAATTTTAAATCACATATAAAATCTACAAATAAATTTTTAATCCTGATTTTTAACCACAAATGGTTATTTCACTAGAAAGATAAGCAAATAATGTGAATAGCTAAATTAATTTTTTCTTATTTCTCTCATAACCCAGTATATAATAAGGGATAGATAATCAAAAGTTGATAATAGAATGAAGAAAAAGAACAGCAAAAGGACTAATTAATCAACATGTACTATAATTATTAGTTGGATAACTGAACACCTTTCAAGAGTGATTTATGTTTATTTATTTTAGTTTTATGAGTTTCCTCACCTACAAAACAGAAGTTTAAATGTGATGATTAACTAACAAAAGTGTTTGAGTTATATTGAATATTTTTAACAATCAGTTCAGTTCAGTTGCTCAGTCATGTCCGACTCTTTGCGACCCCGTGAATTGCAGCACGCCAGGCTTCCCTGTCCATCACCAACTCCCGGAGGTCACCCAAACCCATGTCCATTGAGTTGGTGATGCCATCCAGCCATCTCATCCTCTGTCATCCCCTTCTCCTCCTGCCCCCAATCCCTCCCAGCATCAGAGTCTTTTCCAATGAGTCAACTCTTCACATGAGGTGGCCAAAGTATTGGAGTTTCAGCTTTAGCATCAGTCCTTCCAATGAACACCCAGGGCTAATCTCCTTTAGAATGGACTGGTTGGATCTCCTTGCAGTCCAAGGGACTCTCAAGAGTCTTCTCCAATACCACAGTTCAAAAGCATCAATTCTTCGGGGCTCAGCTTTCTTCACAGTCCAACTCTCACATCCATACATGACCACTGGAAAAACCATAGCCTTGACTAGATGGACCTTTGTTGGCAAAGTAATGTCTCTGCTTTTGAATATGCCATCTAGGTTGGTCATAACTTTCCTTCCAAGGAGTAAGCGTCTTTTAATTTCATGGCTGCAATCACCATCTGCAGTGATTTTGGAGCCCAAAAAATAAAGTCTGACGCTGTTTCCCCATCTATTTCCCATATATCTCTCACCATTTTTATTGCTGCTCGAGATCAAGATAAATTAAGGCTGTGTGCGTCTAAAAGATGCTATTCTGTGAACATTTCAGCCACCAAGTGTATTGCTAACTAAAAAATGGCAGCCCAACCAGCAATGAAAGGGTCTGAGATTAAAATTATCTCATTTATTTGAAATAGTTTTAAGCATGCTATCTGATAATAAATATAGCAAAAACTTGGCCCTTCTGAAAAGAAGAAAGCTTTAGTGATTTAGCCATATCCGACTCTTTGTGGCCCCATGGACTATAGCCCACCAGTTTCCTCTGTCCATGGGGATTCTTCAGGCAAGAATACTAGAGTGGGTTGCCATCTCCTTCTCCAGGGGATCTTCCCAACCCAGAGATCAAACCCAGGTCTCCTGCATTGCAGATAGATTCTTTACCATCTGAGCCACCAGGGAAGTCTTTCTGAATGTCGAAGAAAATATGTTAGCCTTTCTGAGGAAAACAATAACATTTTGTATTAAAGATGAATATACTAATGTAATAACAAAATAATCAAGGTCAGATGCAATTGGAAAACAAACCACAAACATCACTCCTTAGCATTTCTTCCTTACAGAATATCAAACTTTAGAATTCAGAGGTTAATATGAAGGCAATGGCACCCCACTCCAGTACTCCTGCCTGGAAAATCCCATGGACAAAGGAACCTGGTAGGCTACAGTCCATGGGGTCGCTAAGTCGAAGACTGAGCGACTTCACTCTCACTTTTCACTTTCATGCATTGGAGAAGGAAATGGCAACCCACTCCAGTGTTCTTGCCTGGAGAATCCCAGGGAAGGTGAAGCCTGATGGGCTGTCGTCTTTGGGGTCGCACAGAGTCGGACACGACTGAAGCGACTTACCTTTCCCTATAAGAGCCTCACTGCATGACACAGACCTTGTATAGTAACACATATTATACTTATCTTTGGGGAAGTTCTAAATTGTTAGGGAGAACTAAAGTGATAGTTTTAAAAAATGCTCACATAAATTTATAAAATCAGAAGAAAACACAGTAAACTCCATTACTACTGAGATGATGAAAATCCAGAGCATACAAGATATTTGCTCTAAGTTATTAAGCTTATAAACAACAAAAGTACAATTTAGATCACAGGCACCCCAATGCTCAGACCTGCAACTATCCACTACTATTTGCTACTGCTTCTCAGAAAAGAGGGACAAGTGTCATTATTTCTGATAATGAGAGGAATATTAAAAATGAAAATTGTTACACCTCTGACCTAAAGGATAACAAAGCTAATAATTTAAAAAATGATTCTGTCTAAATAAATTTCGTCTGAATTTAAAAGTTTGTTTCAGTTTACCTAGGTTCAACCCAATAATATGTTCAACTGGGATGGTGTGTAACAACTTTCAAAGTGCATATTAGTGATTTCATTTTATCCTACATAAATAATGAAATATGCTACAGGATAGAATTATCATTTCCATTTTCTTATTGAAGAAATTGGAGCTGAAAGAAGTTATATGTATTTTTCAAGATCATAGAGCTACAAAGTGGTGCTAAGGAGACAGGAATTTTTAAAATTTATTTATTTTTAATTGGAGGATAATAACTTTACAATATTGTGTTGGTTAATACCATACATGAACATGCATCAGCCTTAAGTACACATACATCCCTTCCCTCCTGAACCTCCATCTTGAATCACCATCCCACGCCAAGCCACCCCTCTAGGTTGTCACAGAGCCCCAGTTTGAGTTCCCTGAATCATACAGCAAATTCCCACTGACTATTTTACATAAGATAGTACATATGTTTCCATGCTACTCTTTCCATTTGTCATACCCTCTCCTTCCCTAACTGTGTCCATAAGTCTGTTCTGTCTGCGTCTCCACTGCTGCTCTATAAATCAGATCAGATCAGATCAGATCAGTCGCTCAGTCGTGTCCGACTCTTTGCGACCCCATGAACCGCAGCACACCAGGCCTCCCTGTCCATCAGATCAGATCAGTCGCTCAGTCGTGTCCGACTCTTTGCGACCCCATGAACCGCAGCACGCCAGGCCTCCCTGTCCATCACCAGCTCCCGGAGGTCACTCAGACTCGCATCCATCGAGTCAGTGATGCCATCCAGCCATCTCATCCTCTGTCGTCCCCTTCTCCTCCTGCCCTCAATCCCTCCCAGCATCAGAGTCTTCTCCAATGAGTCAACTCTTCGCATGAGGTGGCCAAAATCCCTGTCCATACATATGCATTAATATATGATATTTGCTTTGCTCTCTCTGACTTACTTCATTCTGCATAGTAGGCTTTACGTTTATCCACCTCATCAGAATGGACTCAAATGTGTTCCTTTTTATGGCTGAGTAACATTCCATTGCATATATGTACCACAGTTTATTTATCCATTTCATCTGTTGACGGATATGGGGACAAGAATTTAAATATACCTATCCTCCAGTGCTCTTTCTTCTATGTATTCTACCACTTAAATGCCTACAATGTACTTGATTAAATAAAATAAATTTCGTGGTTTTTAGTGGAAATACTTGGTATCTTAAATAAGACATGTATTGTCTGATAAAATAAACCCACTCATCTAACAGAATGTGTTTTCAAAGGAATCTACCATTCCTTGTCAAAAAGATATAAATGTGACATCATGGATCTAAACTAAAACTACAGAACTGTTGCTGCTGCTGCTAAGTCACTTCAGTCGTGTCCGACTCCGCGTGACCCCATAGACGTCAGCCCACCAGGCTCTCCTGCCCCTGGGATTACTGTAGGATGAGAGAAATATATGTTCTGAAGTGTTCTTATCACTGGCTCAGAGTCTATCTGCCCCCAAATATCTATCCTGCTGGCATGCAGGAGTGTCTAAAAAGTTTCATTATTTATCATAATATTAAATATGGCACCATAAGCACATACATGGTCTTTTTGTATTATCTCCTATTAACCCAATCTCGCTGTTAAACACATAACAAACTACAACTCAGAGAAGTGGAGTTTAATCTTACCAAATTCACATAACTGAGAACAAAGTTCATCAAGCCTGGCTCCAAAACCCATTCTCTTTTGTCATCATCACATTGTTTCTAATCATTTGTTTCACTTCTTTTAGATTAAGAAGTTTTTCAAGAAAATCCTTGTGAAAAGCCGACTAACATGCTTGAAAAGTGTTACATTCAGATTAAAAAATTTAGGTTATATTTAGTTATGAGTAGTCCAAGATTGGAAACATGACTGAATCTGCTTGATTTTTTTACCTTATCTGAGTCATCCCTTCTTCAAAATAATGACCACAGAAGCTGAACAATTATGTCAATAACATAACCACTGACTCCCTCAATGACTTCTGTGGGAGCAAAAATTTTTTTCAGCATAAATTTGATTAAACAACAAAAATTAATTGTTGTTGGTACACAATTCATTTAACACCTGTCATAAGGATAGTGGAGTTAGCGTTGCTTCTGTGGTGGTGGTGGTTTAGTTTCTAAGCCACGTCCAGTTCTTTGTGACCACATGGATCATAGCCCACCAGGCTCCTCCGTCCATGGGATAAGAATTTTGGAGTGGGTTGCCATTTCCTTCGCCACGGGATCTTCCCCACCCAGGGATCACACCCACAGAACTACATCTCCTGCAGTGACGGCAAATTCTTTCACAGCTGAGCCATCAGGGAAGCTCAGCATTGCTTCTTCTCACAGGAAAATTCCCTCACTGTTCAACTCAGTTTGACTTCCATCAAGAGTTAAAGAAAAACATTAAAAGCCCCTTTTCCACTTAGGTGTCCAAGCCTGCTATGTTCTGTTCAGAGGGGTCAGAACTGCAAGTTGTCCAAAACCAACCAGTCAGATGCAGGTGAGGTAGCAGATGGAGGAGACCCAAACTTTAGGCTAGTTCATCCTCTGAATCTCTTACCTTTGCAGAGACAGGTCTCACATTCCTCCCTCCTAAAACTCATCTTTTTAAATTCTGCTTTCTGTCTCTTCTATTGGCCTCTCTTGGCATCCCAAGAATGAAAACTGTCCCTAAAGAATGTATCTGAATTTTAGGGAATTTTAGGCTAGCGTTTGGTTTGGCAGAGTGTTTGAATCTTTGTTTCTTCTTCAGTGTGGGACAGGGTCAGGGAAATGGCATCCAATGTACAAACAGAACAATTAGATAACACTTTGAGATGTAATTGTGCCTCCTGTCTCTCAACTGCTGAAATGGCACGTTTTGCTTACATAAAGACTGGTAAAAATAGAATTGCTATTTTTGATTGATATAGGAAGTTAATATTGTTATTTTCCAAATGATATAGAAAAACCATTAGTTAATAATGATTGGAAATTTTATTTTAAATAATCACATATTTGAGGGAGAAAGGATACATGTATATGTATGGCTGAGTCCCTTTGCTGTTCACCTGAAACTACCGCAACATTGTTAATCAGCTATATTCCAATACAATATAAAAAGTTTAAAGACTGAAAAAATTAATCATCACATATTAAGTGTAAAAATCTTATAAAGATTTATACAATAGAATATTTAAAATTGAGGGATATTAAAAAATATGAAGGTTGCAAGGAGTAAGAAAAAAACCAAAGATAGATTTTTAATTAGCATTCATCAGGCTACATAATTATTACAACTTCAGAAAAGCTTGTATTAGCCTTAAGAAACAAATGTTATGTCTGTACATATGTTATATGTCCATTCTTTTAAAGTAAAGTTTATTTTTTTTAAAGAGAGCTAAAATACTAGCTAATACACTTCTCTACATTTCACATTTGTTTCTTATTGAGGTCCAACTCCCATATCTGTACACCACTACCAGAAAAACCATAGACTTGACTACACTGCTGAGCAACTGATTCTGCTCATATTATTATATTAAGGATTGGGAAAACATTTTAAAAAGTATTCTGTAAAGGTAAACCATGCCTCTGTCTTTCAAGAGGACTAAGCAATGAAAAGGCTGACAAGGAACAATTTAAGAGAATCAAATACTGTAAGAGGTAGGTCTGTGAGTAAGTGAAAGTCACTCAGGCATGTCCAACTCTTTGCGACCCCATGGACTCTACAGTCCATGGATTCTCCAGGCCAGAATACTGGAGTGGGTATACTTTCCCATCTCCAAGGGATATTTCCAACCCAGGGATCGAACCTAGGTCTCCTGCATTGCAGGTGAATTCTTTACCATCTGAGCCACAAGGGAAGCCCAAGAACGACTGGAGAGGGTGGCCTATCCCTTCTCCAATGGATCTTCCCAACCCAGAATCGAACAGGGGTCTCCTGCATTGCAGGTGGATTCTTTACCAACTGAGCTATAAGGGAAACCATAAGAGGTAGGTCTGGAAAAGGTTTAAATCTAGGAAAGAAGAAGAGGAGACAACCTGTGAAGTATATAGAATACACATAAAGGTGAGTTTTATAACATTTGGATTAGGAGAAATGAGGGTTGGCATTTAGAAGTAGGAAAGCAGTGGCATTTTAAAAAATGTGATCATTGACTGTCCCCGCCCCCTCCACCTTCTAGAACAGATCAAATGAGTAGGGAAACAATGCTTGAACTGTTTAGTCACAACAGAAGTGAAATGAACCTCTCCTTACTTGAAGATTTAACTGTAACTAATTTACAGCCTCTAGTCTAGGAAAAAAGAGTAAATCGAACATTCTGCCAATTATCCCCAAGATTAAACCTTTGCTTTAGCCCTAGACAAAGACAGGGATTAGTTACTCCTTCCAAAACTACCCAAAAGATAGAACAGGCAGCTTATTACCTTGAAATAAAATATATTGTCCATTTCTGCTATTTCATGTGTTTGCTCTCAGTAACTGATAAATTAAGGTATTTTTTGAAGGAACCCAGAATTCAGAGTTTGGCAAGGTCTAAAGAAGAAATTTCTATAGCCCTCTCTTTTCTCCTCTAAACAACTATACTGTAAATTGGTTATACTTTCTGAGGCTACAACAAGAGGTCTCTTTTTAGGATGTGCAGCATGATATTTATGTAGTCAGCTTGCTTTGTCTTTTTTACCTCCTACACATTAGGGCACCAAAACACCATCTGATTTGATGTCATGTAGCAAGAGGTTACAGCCCAGTAAATGTTTTGTTTTTGTTCTATTTGACCTATTTTGTTAGGGTGGCGTCAATTAATATTATTAGTTCAGTGGCCTGTGTCTGTATTTATGTTTGGAAAAGCAAAAGGCAACAATAAGAGAGCTGGCCTAATTCTGCAATACCCCTCTTCCTGCACTATCTCCCAGACCTCCCCAATAAGCAATAAGTATTTCTCATGCTTAGAAGCTTAGGAAGACTAGATCTCAAAGGCTTCCATTTTGACTCTTGTGCTGTGCTTAGTCACTCAGTCGTGTCAACATTTTGCAACCCCACAGACTGTTGCCCACCAGGCTCCTCTGTCCATGGGATTCTCCAGGCAAGAATACTGGAGTGGGTTGCCATGCCCTCCTCCAGGGGTCTACCCAACTCAGGGATCGAACCCAGATTTCCCACATTGCAGGCACATTCTTTACCATCTGAGCCACCAGGGAGTCCCACCAGGGAGACTCTTAGGATATTACTATTTTTTAAGAGCTGATGTAGAAATAATATTATTTGGAATGTTGGTAAAGCATTGACTAGATGTTTATAATTCAACATAATTTCCACCAACCTTTCAGAACTCCCTGAGGACTTTCTAAAAGGCTGTAAGACACAGTCTAAATAATAGTGAGTAAAATGATAGCTTTGGAAAGGAGAAAAAATGATTGGGATAAGAAATCAAGATGAATGGATAAGAAAGCTGTGGTACATATACCCAATGGAGTATTACTCAGCCATTAAAAAGAATACATTTGAATCAGTTCTAATGAGGTGGATGGAACTGGAGCCTATTATACAGAGTGAAGTAAGCCAGAAAGAAAAACACAAATACAGTATACTAACGCATATATATGGAATTTAGAAAGATGGTAACAATAACCCTGTTTACGAGACAGCAAAAGAGACACTGATGTATACAACAGACTTTTGGACTCTGGGAACGGGAGAGGGTGGGATGATTTGGGAGAATAGCATTGACATATGTATAATATCATATCTGAAACAAGTCGCCAGTCCAGGTACGATGCCTGATAACGGATGCCTGGGGCTGGTGCACTGGCATGACCCAGAGGGATGGTATGGGGAGGGAGGAGGGAGGAGGGAGGAGGGTTCAGGATGGGGAACACATGTATACTTGTGGCGGATCCATCCTGATGTATGGCAAAAGCAATACAATATTGTAAAGTTAAGCAAAATAAAATTTAATTAAAAAAAAAAGAAATCAAGGAAAAGAAGGAAAATAAAACAAGTAATAAGGAAAGATGCATTTAACGTATATTGTTGTGGGACCAAGTATTGCAACTAGAAAAAGTTATTTCAAAGAGTAATGTGCTCTTTACCTTGACAATTACCCTTGACCAATACCCACAAAGGCTTAAATAGTAGCCTGCCCAATTACCTAGGACTCATAAGCTTCCCAAAAGCATTGTCCCTTTAGAAACATAGACCTTAACAACCACAGAGGCTGTATATTGTCACCCTGCTTATTTAACATATATGCAGAGTACATCATGAGAAATGCTAGTCTGAAGGAAGCACAAGCTGGAATCAAGATTGCCAGGAGAAATATCAATAACTTCAGATATGCAGGTGACACCACCCTTATGGCAGAAAGCAAAGAACTAAAGAGCCTCTTGATGAAAGTGAAAGAAGAGAATGAAAAAGTTGGCTTAATACTTAACATTCAGAAAACTAAGATCATGGCATCCAGTTCCATCACTTCATGGCAAATAGATGGGGAAACAATGGAAACAGTGACAGACTTTATTTTGGGGGGCTCCAAAATCACTGCAGATGGTGACTGCAGCCATGAAATTAAAAGACACTTGCTCCTTGGAAGAAAAGTCATGACCAACCTAGACAGCATATTAAAAAGCAGAGACACTACTTTGCTGACAAAGTTCTGTCTAGTCAAAGCTATGGTTTTTCCAGTAGTCATGTATGGATGTGAGAGTTGGACTATAAAGAAAGCCGAGGGCCAAAGAATTGATGCTTTTGAACTGTGGAGTTGGAGAAGACTGTTGAGAGTCCCTTGGACTGCAAAGAGATCCAACCAGTCCATCCTAAAGGAAATCATCCCTGAATATTCATTGGAAGGACTGATGTTGAAGCTGAAACTCCAATACTTTGGCCACCTGATGCAAAGAGCTGATTCTTTTGAAAAGACCCTGATGCTGGGAAGGATTGAGGGCAGGAGGAGAATGGGAAGATAGAAGATGAGATGGTTGGATGGCATCACCGACTCAATGGACATGAATTTGAGCAAGCTTTCGGAGTTGGTGATGAACAGGGAAGCCTGGTGTGCATGGGGTCGCAGAGTAGGACACAACTGAACGACTGAACTGAACTGAACAACCATAGAAGAACTCTAAACCAGCTACCTAGTCAATGTAATCAACTTAGGACTGTCTTCAAAAATTATGAAATAACAGCTAAAAATCACTAGATAATTGCATAAAATTAGTAGCATGAAAGAGAAGGGCAAGAGGAACGTAATAGATCCGAAAGGAAATAGAGGTAACTGAAGACATAGTAGATAACTTCCAAAAATCTATAAATAATATCCTAAATAAATTGAGAAAATCTGGCATCTATAAAATGAAAGTATGTCATGATAAAGAAGTAGAGAACTAAAATATGATATAGAAATTAAAAAGTGAAAGTGAAATTCACTCAGTCGTGTCCGACTCTTTGCAACCCCATGGACTATTCAGCCCATGGAATTCTCCAGGCCAGAATACTGGAGTGGGTAGCCTTTCCCTTCTCCAGGGGATCTTCCCAACTGAAAAAGTTAAAGGATGAATTAAAAAATAGTATGGACTACTACTCCTCACACCTCAAAAAGTCAGCCCTTTTTTATACCTATTGCTTTGACAAAGATTTTAAAAGAAGTTAAAATCCAACGTTGGCAAAGATGAAAGGAATTAGGTACTCTTAAAATCTACTTTTGAAATCAGATTTCCAAAGGATATCTATTATTAAGTAATTGCGGTTTTGCATTATTGAACTTTGCCATTTGATATTGGAATAAATTCTGAAATCAATGTAGTTACATTATACATCATTTTAATGTGCATTTCTTGCTTTATATTTTTTGCTAATGAATTATTACATGTTTATTTCATATATATTTTACATTATGGAAATGATGTTAGACAAAAAGCAAAATCAAGCCATTTTCTTATCCGAGTTCAAAATGGTCCATAAAGCAGCAGAGCCATTCTCAACATCAATAATGCAATTAGCCCAGAAACTGCTAATGAACATGCAGTGCAGTGAAGTTTTGCAAAGGAGACCAGAGCCTTGAAGATGAGGAGCACAATGGATGGCCATTGGATGTTGACAATAACCAGTTGCAAGCCATCACTGAAGCTGTTCCTCTTACAGCTAAATGAGAAGCTGCCAAAGAACTCAATGTCAACCATTCTACGGTCATTTGGCATTTGAAGCAAACTGGAAAGGTGAAAAAACTTGGTAAGTGGCTGCCTCATGTGCTGAAATCAAATAAAAAAAATTATCATTTTGAAGTGTCTTATACTACCCAACAACAACAAAGCATTTCTCAATGAGATTGTGGCCTGTGACGTAAAGTGGATTTTATACAACCAGGGACAACCAGCTCAGTGGTTGGACCAAGAAAACGCTCCAAAACATTTTCTAAAGCCAAACTTGCACCCCTCAAAAAGGTCACAATCACTCTTTGGTGGTCTGCTGCCGGTCCAACCCGCTACAGTTTTCTGAATCCCTGTGAAACCATTACATCAGAGAAGTATGCCCATCAAATTGATGAGATGCACCAAAAACTGAAATGCCTGAAGCCAGCACGGGTCAACAGAAAGTGCCAATTCTTCTCAATGACAACACCCACCACACATCTCACAACCAATGCTTCAGAAGTTGAACGAATTGGGCTACGAAGCTTTACCTCTTCTGCCATATTCGCCTGGCCTCTTGCCAACCGACTACCACTTCTTCAAGCAACTCAACAACGTTTGGCAGGAAAAATGCTTCCACAACCAGAAGGACACAGAAATTGCTTTCCAAGAGTTCGTTGAATGCTGAAGCCCGGATTTTTATGCTACAGGAATAAACAAACTTATTTCTCATTGGCAATATTGTATTGATTGTAATCGCTCCTATTTTGATTAATAAAGATACGCTTGAGCCTAAGGTGCTAAGTCGCTTCAGTCGTGTCCGACTCTATGCAACCCCATAGACGGCAGCCCACCAGGCTGCCCTGTCCCTGGGATTCTCCAGGCAAGAACACTGGAGCGGGTTGCCACTTCCTTCTTCAATGCGTGAAAGTGAAGTCGCTCAGTTGTGTCCGACTCTTCGCGACCCCATGGACTGTAGCCCACCAGGCTTCTCCATCCATGGGATTTTCCAGGCAAGAGTACTGGAGTGGGGTGTCATTGCCTTCTAGTTACAATGATTTAAAATTCAGAGTCTGAAATGCAATTACTTTTGCGCCAACCAAAATAATAACAATATGTGTCTAAAACCGTTTAATAGTCACATTCTTAAACTAATATATATAGGATAGATAAACAACAAGGTCCTACTAAATAGCACAGAGAACTATATTCAATATCCTATAATAAACCAAAATGAAAAAGAACACTGTAAATGTATATATAGCCCAATCACTTTGCTGGACACCAGAAACCAACACACCACTGTAAATCAACTATACTCCAATACAATTTTTAAAAAAAAGAGTAATTGGGGGCCACCTTGGAGGCTGTCTACCACAGGCTAACCTAACTTTTCCCTTTGGTTGTTTTCTGTACTTCGTTATTATTATTCTGCTTTTCCCCTGGGTAGATATTTTTAGAATTTTTCATTACATTAGAGAGTAAGATTTTCCACCAGTAAAAAAAAAAAGGTGCACTCTTTAGATATTCAACTAACAATTCCATTTCTAGGACATTAAACTGGGGAAATGAACATGGATATATGTAAAGAAATATATATGAATATGTTCATCATAATACTGTTGATATAAGCAAAACACTGGAAATAATATAAATGTCCAAAAATATGATTTTGTTTAAATATATTATGATGAACATTTATAAAGGAAAATTGTAAATCTGTTTTAAAGTGTGACATAGATTTTAATTTATTGATATAAAAACAATCATCATTCTTAGGTGAAATAACATGTTGCTGCTGCTGCTGCTGCTGCTAAGTCGCTTCAGTCGTGTCTGACTCTGTGCGACCCCATAGACGGCAGCCCACCAGGCTCCCCTGTCCCTGGGATTCTCCAGGCAAGAACACTGGAGTGGGTTGCCATTTCCTTCTCCAGTGCATGAAAGTGAAAAGTGAAAGGGAAGTCGCTCAGTTGTGCCTGACTCTTAGTGACCCCATGGACTGGAGCCTACCAGGCTCCTCCGTCCATGGGATTCTCCAGGCAAGAGTACTGGAGTGGGGTGCCATTGCCTTCTCTGGAAATAACATGTTACAAATACTATTAAGGACAAAATTCCATTCTTTCCCTTACATATTTTAATTTCTAAGAATGTACATATAGAAAAAAGGGATTAGAAAAATAAAAAGCAAAATGTTACTTTGGTCTCTTGCTAGTGAAGCTATAGGTGTATTTTTTTAAGCAAATTATATTAAGCATGGTTTAAAAATATAAAGAGATAGTAGGATATAGCCAGTGGTTTAAGTTGAGCAAAGATGTCCAATAGGGACAGAAGGTCAAAATGGAACCCCAGGAAACTCTAACATTTAAAGAAAAGCAGAAATCATCAAAACAACAGAAACAGAACTAGTAACACTTATGCAGAGGGAGAAAGAAAATTTGAAAATAATGCTTCTGGACATAAAAGGAGGTCAATTTCAAAAGGATAAGTTTCAACAGTGTCAAAATGCATACAGTTGGCTTAACAATAGGATCACCATTAACATTTTCTGTCCCCAGTACCCATGGGATGGTGAGAAGAGAGACCTCCAGAACGAACTGTTTCTTCAAGAAGATCAAGTGAGAATAGGAAGTGAAAGAGTGGCTAATAACTTTAATAGAGGCGGAGAGGAAGCGTAATGTTTTCCTCAAGTTGGGAAAGTGCATCACAGAATCACTGTGAAACTCATGAGAAAATGCCAAGTAGGCTATTTTGAAAGATGGAAAATATCATATAATTGCAGGAAGTTACAGTTTTACCACTTCTATGGAGATTTAAAAGCCAATGTCCTTGAATGTTGTCCTTTTAAAGTCCATTCCAAAAAATGGACCAGAGGTTTAACAAGAATTATGCTAATAGACTAGAACCAGTAAGAGCCTGTCCCTATTGCTTCACTCCATTGTAGGAAGGTTAAAGGTTCAGAATCTATGTGGGTAAATCACCCTTGGTCCACTTGTCTCCCCAGCCTGGAGAATCTGTGGGTACATATGGGCCTCTGGCTGTTGCTTTGTTCTCTCAGGTTGGTGGTCTGTTCAATACTCATAAAAAAAAAAAAAAAAAAACCAGCTATGGTGGCAAGGGTGGAGACTACATATAGACTCAATTACATAGATTTTCCTTCACAGAGGGCCACCAGACCAGACTCTTGCTCCTAAAAAAGACTCACCAAATCTGTTAGCAGAATTGCTATTCATTCAGCTGTTGGAAATGGGACAGATGACAAAATCCAATCAGTTACTTGGTGACTGGCTGACTAGTTAGGGCACTTTTTAAATGAAAAATGTTGTCCTTCTCTCCTCCAAGGGATCTTCTTAACCCAGAGATGGAACCCATGTTTCCTGCGTTGGCAGGCAGGTTCTTTACCGCTGAAACACTGAGGAATGTTAGTAAATTCCTATTTAATTCTCCTGAAATTATATCTTTGTGAAGCTTACAATGGAGCTTTAACACATTTATGGTGTAATTCAGTTTATCTCTCCCATGCCATTTCCTGAGACTAAAACATATCACAAGAAAGCATTTGTGACCAGTGAATGTGCTTAAACTTTAGAGAACAAACTAAGTGGCAACTAAAACGTACTAAATACCGTGATATGACTATATTCTTTTAGAGAAAACTCAACATCTTGCCTTGAATCGAGGCACGGAAACAAAGAACAGGACACACGAAGATAAACTATAAAGAATTCCTGCGATGATCTCAGAAGAGTGGCACTCAGTGCCAAAAACTGTCAGTAAAAAACGATCTGAGAACTACAATATTTAATAGTCCTTTTGACTTCAAGGTTAAAAAAATGACATCTGCTATGCAAACGCGCAGTCATCTCCTAACAATTCGTTTGTCAATGTTGAGATAAGCAAAGCAAGATCAAAGTCCAGAAATTGCAGAAGGGAGGTAGGCTGCAGCAGGGGGTGCCGGTTGGGGTCAGGCGCTTGTACAAATGGAAGACAGAGTGGGTTGCCTTTCCTCCCTACTTTTATACTGCAGTGTGCTCATCCTTGTCATGACTGAGAACTTCAACTGTTAGGGGCAATTGGTAGGCAGGTGTTCTAACTCCTTCACTGATGTTTAGTATCACTCTTGTTTTAGAATCTGTCCCGTAGGCAACACGACTCCCAATTGACTCTGCCCCACCATTACAACGCCCGCTAGATACACTGCTGATGGAAGCATTTGCTGGAAACTTTCTGGGAGGCTTCAGCCCCAGAAAAGAAAACCCGTCCAATAGGGCTCGTAGTTCAGTTGGCACCGCTGAGGAAAGAAGACAAGACGCTATTGATTACTCACAGTTCGCCTCCAAGACGGGAAACACTAGGGCGAGGCATGCCAGCAGCGTCCCCGTGCGCCCACCCAGGACCCTCATGGCGAAACGGGCGGAGGCGCGGGCAGAAGCGGCGGCGCGTCGCGGCGGGGACCCCTGCGCCCGGCGCGCGGCGGAGCTACCACCCCGGCGCCGCTAGTTAAGGACTGCGGCGCGGGGGCGCCTGCGAGCCAGCGCGCCAGCCGAGCAGCGGAGCCGGGGGCGGAGGGGACCGCCCGCTCCCAGCCCCCCGGCAGGCGGGGAAGTGATAACAGGGACATTTCCTGGAAGCTTTTCGTTTCAGAGCTGGGGGCAGGGCTCAGGGAGAGAACTGGAGGCCTGGTAAACACTGTCGAGACATTCTTCTGGCCCTTTACAGACTCCAGCGCTTCGTACCAGTCTCTGGAATATGAAGTTGGCCAAGAAGGGGAAGCAAAAGTGTTTAAAAAGACCATCTCCACCACCTCCAGCGAGCTGGAGTGGAAGACTGAGTGGCCCAGAAAACTGAGGACTCAGAGATCAGGGTTCAGTCAGTACAGTTCAGTCGTTCATCGTGTCTGACTCTTAAAGATCAGAGTATCCAGGCTTAAAACTTAAAAGGAAAAAATCTGATGTTGGCGATGAAGATGTTAACCAAAATCTGGAAGCGAATGAGAACTCTAAGTTGGCTACGGAGAACAGAGCTAATGGAAGCTAAAGTGATAGTTTTGATTATCTACGTTTTAATTTTGTTCTTGCATTTATAGTGTAAAGAAAGTATAGCAAAAAAAAAAAAAATGTTCTGGGGAGAAAAGAATGTATCGGATTCTATCACCTTCAAATAGCTCATTTTTGTTTTTTGCATATTACCTCTGCTTTTTGTGTTTAGGCATGCACATTTGAAACATGTTATTAATATTTAAGACTGCATTTAGAGCTGAACCGCCTAGAGTGGCCATGCTCTGTGTTTTACTAGTGACCTCCAGGAGTTGGCGATGGACAGGGAGGCCTGACGTGCTGCGATTCATGGAGTCGCGAAGAGTCAGACAAGACTGAGGACTGAGCGACTGATCTGATCTGATCTGATTATCTGTAAAATGGAGATAATAGTAAGTTTTTACAGTTTTGAGGAAATAATTTAGAGAGAGAACACATGCGAGGCAATTAGTGTGTTAAAAGGTAGCAGGTACTTAAGGCATGCTTCCTAGTATCACTTCCAGTATTTCTGCCTAGTGAATATATCAACTGATTTTCTGTGTGTGTCAAAGTCAATAGGCTGATGCTCTCTCAAGGGTGTTTCCCAGCTCTAGCTTTCTGTGGTTCTGTGATCCAGCTGGATGGAAGTTTATATGTGTCACTATTTCTGTAAATGTGCAAAGTAGTTGAACATATCCATATTCTTCCCTCTTTTAACTTCCTTCTTGCTATGTCTGAATCTACCATGTCAGTCTATTTAGATTTATTCCAAACCCAGGCTATTTAATTAAAAATATGTCTAATCTCTGTAGAATTGTTTGGTGTGCTGGCAATCAGAACATAAAACAAAATGACCTTTAAGTATTATATTTAATTACTGAATATTTAAATGTATTTAAGCCACAGCATTGCCTCATTCGTGAGGAAGAATTAAGAGTAGAATATCGGCTTTGAGATCAATATTTCACAAGGGAAGACTTCAAATATCATGAATCAACAACGATCATAACAAAGCATCACCCATATAGACATTAAAAAATATAGAGTATGAAGAAAGAAATGTTAGCAAAATGCAAGGGACCTTAAAAAAAATCTTGATCTTTAAAAAGTTCAACTGAATGTGAAACTTTTAAGTCATTTTAAGACCACAAATGTACATCACAGTCTAGGATTGGTTGTCAATGGTGAAAAATTGTGTGTCCTACCTACACTGTAATGTTGAATTTTGAAAAATTATACCCTGAAATTCTTTAAAATTTAATAATACATCTTTGGAGAAATTTTTCAGGTTTTTAATTTATTGCATGAATTCACTCTGTGAGGATGATTTCACCTTTAGCTCAATATTGATTAGCATTTGGTCAATTTCACTTAGTCAAAATTTGTTTTCAGTACACTTCTAAATTTGTAATTAAATCTTATCCAAAATTTGACTGGCAAACTAATCCCTTTTTCCTGGTTCTAATCCCATTCCCTCACCCAGTTTTACATTTCTCCATATAATCTTCTACTAATGTATTTTCCCACTTATTATATCTATTATCTACATCCTCCTTACTCTCTACCAGGTCTACTAAAAGTTGGTACTGGTCATTTGCCTCTACAAAGATTAAGTCATTAGTCACTGAAGCTGCTGACCTTCAACGCACGCTGAACAGAGTTCAGGGTGGAGATCAGGAATGAGGCACTCTGTGCTCTGGGAAAAATTGACAGAATGGGCCTTCAGAAAGTTAACATCTTTTCAGATTTTATGATGCCAAATTCTTGCATCTTCTCATATCTAGAAAACCACTAAAACTGTTAACAGTGATAGACGCTCCGTGTCACTAGCAGTAAGCCTCTGCCAAAATTTGTGCTTGCTTGCATATACCCTCCCTTGACAAAAATCGTACAATACTGAACTTTCTGCTACCTCTTTAGAAGTTATTAGCGTTATTTGAGATGTTCTCTCCCCAACTGTAGTCCTCATTTTGCCCCCAATAAAAATCTAACTTGCAACTCTGATGTTGTGCATTTTTTTTAGTCCACAACTACTAGAATGTAAAATACAACCACAAGGGCAGGAATTTTTAAATGTTTTGTTCACAACTATTTTCCTAGTGCTTAGAACAGTGACTGGTACATAAATATTCACCTAAATTCAATTTAACAGCATAAGTCTGGTAACATTTATGCCCAAATCTATCTATCTATGTATCTATGTATATTTCACATTTATACCTGAGTATTATGTGAAGTCGGGGAAGGCAATGGCACCCCACCCCAGTACTTTTGCCTGGAAAATCCCATGGACGGAGGAGCCTGGTAGGCTCCAGTCCATGGGGTCGCTAAGAGTCGGACACGACTGAGCGACTTCCTTTCATTTTTCACTTTCATGCATTGGAGAAGGAAATGGCAACCCACTCCAGTGTTCTTGCCTGGAGAATCCCAGGGACAGGGGAGCCTGGTGAGCTTCCGTCTATGGGGTCGCACAGAGTCGGACACGACTGACGCGACTTAGCAGCAGCAGCAGCATTATGTGAAGTGAAATTAACCAGACAGAGAAAGACAAATGCTGGATGTAATCACTTACGTGTACAATTTTTAAAAAGTTAAATTCACTGAAATAGAGAGTCAAATGGTGGTTTCAGGGGCTGAGAGGTGGGGAAATGAGGAGAGGCTGATAAAGGGTACAAACTTTCAGTTATAGGATGAATACATTTTGAGGATCTAACTTACAGCATGGTGACTAAAGTTAATTGTACTGTATTATATACTTGAAATTTCCTAAGACTGTAGCAAAGTCTTACCCCTCCCCCAAAAGAAAGAAAAAAAAAAAAAAGAAGGAATGTGAGGCTGTGGATGTGTTAATTAACTTGATTGTGGAAATCATTTCACAATGTATACATACATCAAATCATCAGATTGTACACATCACATATATTACAGTTTTATTTGTTAATTTTATCTCAATAAAACTGGAGAGAAATAAAAGAAACCAGGTAATATTTAGGATGCAAATTCAACAGTGTTTGGAAAATGAAGCAAGAGTCTTAATTAGAGTGATGACAGCAAGACTGTTTTTTCACTCAGAACTAATAGGTATGTACTGTGGCAAAACAGCCACAAAATTACAGTGGCTTAAAATAAGTGTTTATTTCTTGGTTACAGGCAGTCTACTACAGGACTTTCTAGGCGGCTGTCTTCCATGTGTTGCCTCATCATTCCATGCTATTTTTATTTTGTAGTACTTCAGAGGTAAAGTAGGCTTCCAAGGCAATGGCACCCCAATCCAGTACTCTTGCCTGGAAAATCCCATGGACGGAGGAGCCTGGTAGGCTGCAGTCCATGGGGTCAAGAAGAGTCAGACATGACTGAGCAACTTCACTTTCACTTTTCACTTTCATGCATTGGAGAAGGAAATGGCAACCCACTCCAGTGTTCTTGCCTGGAGAATCACAGGGACGGGGGAGCCTAGTGGGCTGCCGTCTATGGGGTCACACAGAGTTGGACACAACTGAAGTGACTTAGCATCATAGTTAGCATTGCACAAGAAGATAGAACATCAAGAATTGTGGACCAGCTCTTAAATGCCTTCACCAAAAGGGTAATACAGCCACCACACTCATATTCCATTGAACAAAGGAGGTCTTATGTCTTCAAGACAGTGGGAGTATCTATCTCATGTGCTTGTAAAAGTAAAAGAGAACTGGAAATAGTGAGCAGCACATGTCCATCAAACCATTTAATATAGTGAAAAACTAACAGTCAGCTACTTAGCTAACTGACCAACTGTATATTGGTATCAGAAATGTTTGGTAATGTACCACTGCCAGAATTAGCCTGACATGAAGTAGAGCAGGGGTTAAGCATAGTTCCAGAAATGCTCAAGGACAGTAACTACAGTATAGCTCTTCAGGTACAGAAGTCTAATAGTTATTAGATTCTCCAAGAGAACATATTTTTTAAGAAAAAGTAGAGGAACAAAGTCAGATTTTAAGGAATATAAGTAGGAAGCTGATACAGGAATAATCAGTGAGATCAGAAGATAACCAAAATAGTATGTAATTGTGGAAACCAAGGAAGGTAAGAATTTAAGAAGTGCTAACCATATTAATCGGGGAAGGCAATGGCACCCCACCCTAGTACTTTTGCCTGGAAAATCCCATGGACGGAGGATCCTGGTAGGCTCCAGTCCACGGGGTCGCTAAGAGTCGGACACGACTGAGCGACTTCACTTTCATTTTTCTCTTTCATGCATTGGAGAAGGAAATGGCAACCCACTCCAGTGTTCTTGCCTGGAGAATCCCAGGGATGGGGGAGCCTGGTGAGCTTCCGTCTATGGGGTCGCACAGAGTCGGACACGACTGAAGCTACTTAGCAGCAGCAGCAGCAACCATATTAATTGTAGTTACAGAGGTGTTATAGGATCTGGAAGGCACTCTGGGGAGAGGCAGTCTAGCACTGAGGAGGAATGGCTGGTTCAGTTAGGAAAGCCAGTAGAGGTCATACACTCTGGACAAACTGGAAAGAAAACTGAAGTTATTAAAACAGGACAATGCGAACAGAGACCAAGATACCTAACAGTTTGGAGACAGAGCTAGGAGGAGATATATCGTAAATATTTATGGGACAGGTATCACCAACTTCAGACATCTGCTGTTATTTGCTAGAAATTACACCTGAGCTTTATTTTTCTCATTTCATCATCTTAGCAGCCCTGCAAAGTGGGTATTGTGATCCCCATTTCACAGATGAGGATATTTGAGTTCAGAGCCAATAAGCTATATGAGTTGGGATTAGGGTTTAATCAATGAGTAAAAGACAGAAGTTAATTTTAAAACTAGAGGTAACTTAATCCCAAATCATTATTTTCTCTTGGATACACTGGGCTTCCTAGGGCCCTCTCTTTCTTTTACTAGACTTTTCATGGACACATGGATCCTTACATATAATGCATTCATTTCTTTCTATAGAAATGTACCTGCCATTTACTTATTTCCAAAGAATATAACAGAAAAGCAGATATTACATATTTCTTTAAATAAAATACAATGTCACAAAATAGCAGTAGCCTGCTGATGAAGGTGAAAGAGGAGAGTGAAAGAGCTGGTTTAAAACTCAACACTCAAAAAATTAAGATCATGGCACCTAGTCCGATCACGTCATGGCAAATAGATGGGGAAACAATGGAAACATTGACAGACTTTATTTTAGGGGACTTCTAAGTCACTGCAGACAGTGACTGAAGCCATGAAATTAAAAGATGCTTGCTCCTTGGAAGAAAAGCTATGACAAACCTAGTTCAGTTCAGTTCAGTCTCTCAGTCATGTCTGACTCTGCGGCCCCATGAACTGCAGCACGCCAGGACTTTCTGTCCATCACCAACTCCCGAAGTCCATCGAGTCGGTGACGCCATCCAACCGTCTTATCCTCTGTTGTCCCCTTCTCCTCCTGCCCTCAATCTTTCCCAGCATCAGGGTCTTTTCTAATGAGCCAGCTCTTCGCATCAGGTGGCCAAAGTATTGGAGTTTCAGCTTCAACATCAGTCCTTCCAATGAACACCCAGGACTGATCTGCTTTAGGATAGACTGGTTGGATCTCCTTGCAGTCCAAGGGACTCTCAACAGTCTTCTCCAACACCACAGTTCAAAAGCATCAATTCTTCAGGGCTCAGCTTTCTTTACAGTTCAACTCTCACATCCATATATGACCACTGGGAAAACCACAGCCTTGACTAGATGGACCTTTGTTGGCAAAGTAATGTCTCTGCTTTTTAATATGCCATCTAGGTTGGTCATAACTTTCCTTCCAAGGAGTGCTGCTACTGCTGCTAAGTTGCTTCAGTCGTGTCCGACTCTGTGCGACCCCATAGACGGCAGCCCACCAGGCTCCCCGTCCCTGGGGTTCTCCAGGCAAGAACACTGGAGTGGGTTGCCATTTCCTTCTCCAATGCATAAAAGTGAAAAGTGAAAGTGAAGTCTCTCAGCCATGTCTGACTCTAGCGACCCCATGGACCGAAGCCTACCAGGCTCCTCTGTCCATGGGATTTTCCAGGCAAGAGTACTGGAGTGGGGTGCCATTGCCTTCTCCCTTCCAAGGAGTAAGCATCTTTTAATTTCATGGCTGCAATCATCATCTCCAGTGATTTTGGAGCCCCCCAAAATAAAGTCAGCCACTGGTTCCCAATCTGTTTGCCATGAAGTAATGGACTGGTTGCTGCTAAGTCACTTCAGTCGTGTCCGACTCTGTGCGACCCCACAGAAGGAAGCTCACCAGGCTCCCCTGTCCCTGGGATTCTCCAGGCAAGAACAATGGAGTGGGTTGCCATTTCCTTCTCCAATGCATGAAGTGAAAAGTGAAAGTGAAGTCGCTCAGTCGTGTCCGGCTCTCAGCGACCCCATGGACTGGAGCCTACCAGGCTCCTCTGTCCATGGGATTTTCCAGGCAAAATACTAGGGTGGGGTGCCATTGCCTTCCCCAATGCACTGGTTGCCATGATATTAGTTTTCTGAATGTTGAGCTTTAAGCCAATTTTTTCCATTCTCCTCTTTCATGTTCATCAAGAGGCTCTTTAGTTCTTCTTCACTTTCTGCCATAAGGGTGGTGTCATCTGCATATCTGAGGTTATTGATATTTCTCCTGGCAATTTTGATTCCAGCTTATGCTTTTTCCAGCCCAGCATTTCTCATGATGTACTCTGCATATAAGTTAAATAAGCAGGGTGACAATATACAGCTTTGACGTACTCCTTTTCCTATTTGGAACCAGTCTGTTGCTCCTTTTCCAGTTCTAACTGTTCCTTCCTGACCTGTATACAGGTTTATCAAGAGGCAGGTCAGGTGGTCTGGTATTCCCATCTCTTTGAGAATCTCCCACAGTTTATTGTGTTCCACACAGTCAAAGGCTTTGGCATAATCAATAAAGCAGAAATATATGTTTTTCTGGAACTCCCTTGCTTTTTAAATGATCTAGCTGATGTTGGCAATTTGATATCTGGTTCCTCTGCCTTTTCTAAAACCAGCTTGAACATCTGGAAGTTCACAATTCACATATTGCTGAAGCCTGGCTTGGAGAATTTTAAGTATTACTTTACTAGTGTGTGAGATGAGTGCAATTGTGCAGTAGTTTGAGCATTCTTTGGCATTGCTTTTCTTTGGGATTGGAATGAAAACTGACCTTTTCCAGTCCTGTGGCCACTGCCGAGTTTTCCAAATTTGCTGGCATATTGAGTGCAGCAAAAACCTAGACAGCGTATTAAAAAGCAGAGATGTCACTTTGCTGAGAAAGGTCTGTCTAGTCAAAGCTATGGTTTTTCCAATAGTGATGTACAGATGTGAGATTTGGACCATAAAGAAAGTTGAGACCCAAAGAATTGATGCTTTTGAACTGTGGTGCTGTAGAAGACTCTTGAGAATCCCTTGTACTGCCAGGAGATTAAACCAATCAATTTTAAAGGGAATCGACCCTGAATATTCACTGGCATGACTGATGCTGAAGCTGAAGCTCCAATATTTGGCACCTGATGTGAACAGCTGACTTGTTGGAAAAGACCCTGATGCTGGGAAAGACTGAAGGCAGGGGGAGAAGGGGACGACAGAGGATGAGATGTTTGGATGGCATCACCAAATCAATGGACATGAGTTTGAACAAACTCCGGAAGATACTGAAGGTCAGGGAAGTCAGGGGTACTGTAGTCCATGGGTGGAAAAGAGTCGGATATGACTAAGCAACTGAACAACAACGACATGATCTACATCTTCGAGAAACTAAATAGCTACAATCTACATCTGTAAGAATTCTAAAGTGCATACGTCAAAATTTAATACCGGTTACCTTTAAGTGGAGACTTCCCCTGGTGGCTCAGACGGTAAAGCGTCTGCCTACAATGCGGGAGACTCAGGTTCAATCCCTGGGTCGGGAAGATCCTCTGGAGAAGGAAATAGCAGCCCACTCCAGTACTCTTGCCTGGAAAATCCCATGGACAGAGGAGCATGGTAGGCTACAGTCCATGGCGTCGCAACGAGTCGGACACGACTAACTTCACTTTCCTTTATGAGATCTTACTTTATCTTTTTCCTTTTTCATACTTTCCAAAATGAAAATATTCTTTTGTAAGCATAACCTCCACACAATATATATGGTATAATTCCATTTCACATTCTATGTAACAATAAACAATTCCTAAAGGATATCAACCCTTAATATTCATTGGAAGGACTGATGCTAAAGCTGAAGTTCCAATAATTTTGCCACCTGATGCCAAGAGCCGACTCATTGGAAAAGACCAACTCACTGGCAACTGAGCTAAGCAAATGTAGATGAATTTGAGCAAACTTCGGGAGATGAAGGACAGGGAAGCCTGGCTTGCTGCAATCCATGGGGTCGAAAAGAGTCGGACACGACTGAACGACTGAACAACAACAACAAACTAAAACGTCACTCTCATCTAAACTATTGGATAGTTAGCGAACGAGTTTTCCCCTCATTCTAACTTGATTGTCTCAGTGTATTTTTTCTGTAGTTGTGCAGCCAGAGTCCGCTGGCATCCCGCAGGATCCACTCCTTGCTTTAAGAAACAAAACAAAACACGCACAAGACCTGAGATCTCCGGATCTCAGTTGGGATTGGAGACAGACAAGGAGCAGCACGATCACACAGTTTGGATAAGTATACAGATCCCTCTTAGCCTAAGAACTGTCGGAAATCCCTCAACTCATCTCTGGACGCTTCCGTTGCCTAGCTACGAGAACCGCCTGCCCCTTCCCCCTCCTCCTCCCTCTTCAAGCCACTCCCCCTTCTCCCTCCCATCCCCGGTGGGGGCGGGGAGCCGGGACTCTTCAGCCACTGAGAGCGCCTCGCGACGGGCCATCCAACGGAGATTGGAGAGCTGTAAGGGCGGTGTTTGGGGCGGGCTTTCCGCGCCTGGGGGTAACGTCAGCACGTTGACGCGGGGGTTTTCTCTGGCGGCTGGAGAACCCTGTCGGGATTTGTGTAACTGCGCCTTTGCTCCCCACTACGTGGGCGAGGAGCGAGGTTTTCCGCTCGCCTGCAGGCGCGGTTTGGTGGGGTTGGTTTTGAGAGTGACCGCCCTCACCCTCCTCCCGGCCTCTCCTCCAGGCGCATTCTCCTCTGGGCCGCCTGGGAGCGGCGGCGGCGTCCCCGAGGACTCGGCCCAGGAGGACTAGCGGCCCTTCTCCGCTCCGGGCTCGGATGGGAGGCGGCGGGAGGAGCGGCCTGGGATGTTCAGTCTGATGGCCAATTGCTGCAACTGGTTCAAGCGGTGGCGGGAGCCCGTCAGGTAGGCTGGAGCCAGTTGGCCAGGTGCCTTCCTAGGGGAGGGGGCCAGCTGCGCCCCAAGGAAGGGGCGCCGCCTCTCCTCTCGGCCTCCAGCTCGAGTCCCTTACTGGCCGCTAGGGGATGCTTTCGCTCCCAGTTTGATTTATCTCCTCAGGGAGCGATAGGAGGACGTAGCCTTTCCGTTTAGTTGCAGTTAAGTTCTAATCCGTAATAGTTATTGTTACAATTTAAATGGGTCCTAATTTCTTAAAAAGTTGTGGGTTTTGTGTGTGTGTGTTTGGAATTGGAGTCTATCCGTTGTGTATTTTTCCTCTGAAACTTTTGTAATGGGATTTTTTAAAAATAGGGCATTATGAGATGTTTTTCATAAAGTCCACAAACACCTTCTCACTACACACACTGTTTTGTTTGAGGACTTGGACTTGAAATCTTTCTCCACTACTTAATAATTATATGACTTTCCCACTTTTGGTTCCACCCTCCTCGTGTTAAAAGAGGGTGATAATATGTGTGCTCTAGGAGTGTTGAATTAAATGAGAATAACTGATGGAAGGTGTTCTTAACTGTAGTGTAGCTTCAGTTTTTACATGAAATCTAGTTAAGCCCTTTAGTTGAAAAAAGTCCGCTTTTTAACATTTCGTTTTAAATGCTAAATATATTAATATTTAGAGCCCGCTATTTCGTATTCATTCATTTATTGAGAAAATACCACGTGCCAGGCACTGTGCTAGGAAGGAGTCAGTGAAAATGATGTTTTTAAAATTGAGCTGCTCAACCTATAAAGAAACCTTGAGTTTGTTTGTCTTTATAAATAATGTTTTTTAAATAATTCTACTTTAGAATTAAGCCAAGGGTAATTTATAGCAAAAGTTTGGGGTTTTTAAAAAACATTAACATTTATGTTAATATTAAAACATTAATTAATTAAAAAGGATGAACTATTCTTTAAAGAATGAAAAGCTATACGTATAAGGAAAAATAAATGTGTGTATTTGGAAATTTGCCTTAAATGGAACTTTTGAATTCTCCCATTATTAACTCTTAAATGAATGTGAATCTTATAAGTGATATGATCAACTTTCAAGAATCAAAGATGTGTTGGGTGTGTAGACTGATTTAATTTGTTTTCAACATACTCTGGTCTGATTGCAGTCTCTACTAAGCCTGGAGGATGTGTCTGGTTTTTAAAAAATATATTTTATTTTTCTAAGAAAGCACAGTAGTGGCGTGTGTCCTTTTAACTAAAAACATTCAAAAACTTTTCACTGCAAATAAGTTTTCAATTTAATTCATTATTCTTTGTTTTTGCTTCTCTCAGTAGCTGTAATGTAATAATCTTTGGGATGATTAAAGAAAATACAGAGTTCTGAGAACAGAGAATGTATTGATTTCTGAGTAGAAAAGATAATTGGATTGGATTTGATTAATAAAGCAAATTGAAATTTAACCCTATAACTCAGTTTATTTTGTTTAACAAATAGTAGTATCAAGATGCGAAGAGTTGACTCATTGGAGAAGACTCTGATGCTGGGAGGGATTGAGGGCAGGAGGAGAAGGGGACGACAGAGGATGAGATGGCTGGATGGCATCACTGACTTGATGGGTGTGAGTCTGAGTGACCTCCGAGAGCTGGTGATGGACAGGGAGGCCTGGCGTGCTGCGGTTCATGGGGTCGCAAAGAGTCGGACACGACTGAGCGACTGATCTGATCTGATCAAGATCTGTGCTGTCCAATAGGGTAGTGATAGCTGCATATGACTGTTGAGCATTTGAAATGTAGCTAGTCGGAATTGAGATGCTGCAGGGCTTCCCAGGTGGCTCAGTGGTAAAGAATCTGCCTGCCCAAGCAGGAGACCCGGGTTCAGTCCCTGGGTGGGGAAGATCCCTTGAGAAGGAAATGACCACCCGCTCCAGTACTCTTGCCTGGGAAATCCCATGGACAAAGGAGTCTGGGGTCTGTAGCCAATGGGGTTGCAAAAGAGTTAGACACCACGGAGCACACATGCATGCAAAGTGTATAATACAAAGTAGATTTTGAAAATTTATTATACAGGAAGGAAAAAGGTAAATATCAGTCCTTTTTTTTTTTTTTCAGTGTGATTACATGATCTTTCACATTTTATTTTCATTTTTTAAAATGCAGTTACTAGAAAATTTAGCCTTATATATATGGCTTGCACTATATTTTTTTATTGGACTTCATTAATCTAGATCATGGCCTAATATGAAGGACATGGATAAAATCTCTCAATGTTACATAGAGCTAACTGTCATATAACTTAAAAATAAATGAGTTATACCTATGTTTTAAGTACCCTGTTTGTTGATGCCTGGTTCATAATAATGGCTGAGTAAATATTTGCAAAGTATTGTATGTAGTTTGATTACTCCTTTGCAAATCCGTAAGGAAACAATACTAGCAGGTAGTCCATTTGCCAGAACAAATGGAAAATGAGCAAGCTGATTGTAAAAATATATCCAATTTTGTGGCTTTATAATATATTGCTCTGTAGTTTTTACATTTTAGGCTATACTGCTCCTTATTGAGATTCCCCTTTATGTTTATATTTTATGAAGATATGTTTGCAAATGTGAGGAGTTAGTGTGTGTAAGAGAGAAGATGATCATTAATACACTATTCTGAGGTTTCTTTGCTGACTTTACACTGCATCCTTTGTATTTATGTATTTGTCCTTACTTAGATACTCTCCCAACAAGCATATTATTCTGGAGATTGAAATCAGGGATTAGATTGCATAGTCAGAATGTGTGGATAGGACCAAGGCAGGAGTCAGAGGTCAAGTGTTCAAGCACTGATGCATGATAGGAGTCAGACCAGAATGCCAGGGAACTCAGGAATACCATATGTGCTATTGTTAACCACCAGAGAGAACCTAAATGTAGGCTCTGCTGCTCCATAAAGTTAACCTTGAATAGACTGAAAGCTAGACTCATAGATAAGTGACTTTGTCCTGTAGAATCAGTGGGTTTTTTTTTTTTTTTTAACTTTTTGAGTTCGTGATAACAGTGATCAGAGCTAAGAGATTAACATTGGTACAGTGCTATTAACTAAATTATAGGTTTTATTCTGAGTTCACTTGTTTTAACACCTAGTGCTTTCTTTTTTTTTTTTCCTGTCCAGAATCTAATCAAGGATTCTGCATTGTTTTGTTGAGTCTCTGTTCTCTCTCAGTCTGTAATAGTTCCTCTGTTTTTTCTTGTCTTTCATTGCCTTGAGACTTTGAAGAGTACTTGTCAATTGTTTTGTAAAATATCCCTCATGTTATTTTCTTGTGATTTGATAAGTATTGCTGCATAATTGGGTAAAGGAATACCATGGAGGTGAAATGTCCTTTTCAGTACATCATATCAAGGGGTGCCTGATTTTGATATGTCTTATTACTGGTACTGTGAACCTTAATCACTGAGTTATGGTAGTGTCTACCAGATTTCTCAATGTAGTGTTTTGAGTCATACAGGTTTTCATCTGAGTCCTAGGAGTTTTGACACTTTCCCCCTAGTCAAGTGTGCATAATTTTTGTCTTGCAATATTTTGAGAAAGAAAATTTGTGCAAGTACTTGATGCTTTGCACATAGTAGTTACTCAGTAAATAATAACTCTGATCTTAGGAGACAAATGCTGATTAGTAGGTTAATTTCCTTAATTCTGGAGGAGGAGATGGCAACCCACTCCACTACTCTTGCCTGAGAAATCTCATGGACAGAGGAGTCTGTGGACTACAGTCCATGAGGTTGCAAGAGTTGGACATGACTTATCGACTAAACTACAACTTCCTCAATTCATTTTGCACTTGTCAGCATAAACACCCTTCCCTTCCTTTCTTTCTGTTAGTAGAAGGGTTCTTTTTCCAAGGCTAGTTCTAGGAATAAATTTGTTTATTCCATTTCTTCCCATTTCCTGGTGAACCTCAGTCATTCAGCATTCACCCAGAGATCACAGAAAGAACTTGAGTGTAAGATTAAACCTAAATTTTTATCCCAAGATTTATTGTCCAGTTTGATCATCAAAAATACAAAATCTTTCTTTTGTCTTCAGAGCTCCGCTTCTGTTCTTTGCTTAGTATGTAAACATACGTAAGCCTCTCTTACCTAAAAAATAAACCAAATGAAATGTTTCCTAATGTTGCTATAAAAATTGCCATTAACTTAGTGACTTAAGCTTATTAGCCTGCAGTTCTGGGATCAAAGCTCTAAAATGGATCAGCAGGGTTGCTTGTTTACCTTCTGGAGGCTCTAGGGGAGAATATTTTTCTTTGCCTTTTCCAGCCGAGAAAGAGACTGCCTACATTCTTGGCTTGTGACACCCTTCCGCCATCTTCAAAGCCAACATCATAACATCTTCTGTCTTCTGTGATCTCCTCTTCCTTCTTATAAGTTCAAAGTTCAGTCACTCAGTCGTGTCTGACTCTTTGCGACCCCATGAATTGCAGCACGCCAGGCCTCCCTGTCCATCACCAACTCCCAGAGGTCACTCAGACTCACTTCCATCGAGTCAATGATGCCATCCAGCCATCTCATCCTCTGTCATCCCCTTCTCCTCCTGCCCCCAATCCCTCCCAGCATCAGAATCTTCTCCAGTGAGTCAACTCTTCGCATGAGGTAGCCAAAGTACTGGAGCTTCAGCTTTAGCATCAGTCGTTCCAATGAACACCCAGGACTGATCTCCTTTAGGATGGACTGGTTGGATCTCCTTGCGGTCCAAGGGCCTCTCAAGAGTCTTCTCCAACACCACAGTTCAAAAGGATCAATTCTTCGGCGCTCAGCTTTCTTCACAGTCCAACTCTCACATCCATACATGACCACAGGAAAAACCATAGCCTTGACTAGACGGACCTTTGTTGGCAAAGTAATGTCTCTGCTTTTCAATATGCTGTCTAGTTGGTCATAACTTTTCTTCCAAGGAGCAAGTGTCTTTTAATTTCATGGCTGTAGTCACCATCTGCAGTGATTTTGGAGTAAGGAGCCTTGTAATTACATCAGGCCTACCTGGATATTCCAAGATAGGCTCCTCATCTGAGATCCTTAGCTTAATCACATCTACAAAGTTCCTTTTACCAGGTAAGTTAGCACTGTCACAGGCTTAGGGAATTATAGTGTGGACATCTTTAGGAGCTTGTTGTTCTGTGTCTGACATTCTAAACAGTCTTATGCCTGCAGCCACAATCCTTTACTTTACTCCTTTACTGCTTCCCTTTACTCCAGACTTAACACCTGACTTTGTATGACTAGTACTTTCTCAGTTTTCTCCCCTCTCAAGCATTCCTGAACTTCCTGCATTACCCAGATCCTTCAGTTTTTCTTGCTACGCTAGGTACTGTCTGGTTATTAAATCCAGTGGATACTTTTCAATCTTTTGACATCAAATAACACTTAAGATCACGCTCTTCTTGGGAATTCTCTGATTTATTTTTCTTAATTTTCTTTTTTTAATCTTTCTATTTAACCTATTTCCTTTTCTGTCTCTTTTTGCCAGTTAGTCTTTCTTCACCTGATTCCTGAGTTTCCTCCAGGTTCTGTCTTCGACTCTCTTTTCTTCTACATATTCTCTCTTTATGGTCAGTCTCACAAGATAGGACTTCAGCTACCTACCACATCACCATTGACTCCCAAGTCCTTATTTCCAACCCAAAGACTTAACCACCACTTGAAGACTTAGATCTCCAGTTACCATAGAACCTTCAATAGCAGCACATCCAAAACTGAACTTTAAGTCTTTCATGTTGAATTGCATCTGCCTTCCTCTTACCCAGCTCAGAAGCTGAGAGTAATCCTGGATACCTCTTTGTGCTTTGTTATCTCAAATCGTCAAGTCCTTTGGTTTCTCCTTACTGAATACCACTTGTGTGTTTTGCACTCTTTCAGCCTTTCCATACCAGCGCTCCGTCTTAAGTAAGGCTTCCATTATTTCTCTCCCAGATCTCTTTGACAGACTTTCCACTATTCCCCTCAGATTTATCCTCCCCACTGTCAATAGTCTTTTTAGTATGCAACTGATTTTAAACCTTGAGTCTTTCCTAGTTGCCTTCAGGATCACATCCAAACTTATTACTTAGAGGATACTTGTGACTTGACCTGATCCTGGCTGTATGAACTCATCATAAACCATTCTTTTTCTTCCTGTCATTCCAGATTTGGAGTATTTAAATTCTTTAGTTCCTACATTCCTGCCTGAATGGCCTTCTTTTTAATTTTTTTGACTATTCCTCATCATGCTTAAATCTCACTTGGGAGATTCTTTCCTTCAGGAAATTTTCTTTGCATTCCAGCTAGATTCTTTACCTTGTATTGTGTTTGCTGAGTACCCCCCCACCCCCCTATTGATCTCTACGTACCCATGTACTCATTCAACTTCCGTAGTCATCTAGGATGTCTCCTGGACAGGAGGTGATGGTATTTAAAAACATCTAAAAGTAATGTGTGTTTATTGTTTTTGACAGTATTACTTTATTGTAGTTATTGTAGAACCTTGAAGGCACAGTTACGCAGAATGGGGCAAATTTAAGTTAACTCACAATCTTATCTGTCAGAGATGACCACTTTTTGCATTTTGGTGTAGAATTTCTTATATACCTGTAAATATTTTTAAACCATAGTGAGATAATGGAGTGCTGTTCCGCAGCTTTTTATGTATTTATCTTGCCTTAATGCAAGATAAATACATAAGATCAGTTATAAGATCAAGATAAATACATAATCTCAAGATTTATCTTGATCTTTATAAGATCAAGATAAATACATAAGATCAGTTTGTATCATTGCATATTTTTTGTTCAACATCTTTTTGTTAATAATGGCAGAGTAATGTGTTGTATCGGAGAAGGCAGTGGCACCCCACTCTAGTATTCTTGCCTGGAAAATCCCACGGACGGAGGAGCCTGGTAGGCTGCAGTCCGTGGGGTCGCCAAGAGTCGGACATGACTGAGCGACTTCACTTTCTCTTTTCACTTTCATGCATTGGAGAAGGAAATGGCAACCCACTCCAGTGTTCTTGCCTGGAGAATCCCAGGGACGGGGGAGCCTGGTGGGCTGCCGTCTATGGGGTCACACAGAGTCGAACACGACTGAAGCGACTTAGCATAGCATAGCAGTGTGTTGTATTAATTCACCAAGGTGTGTTTAATCATTCCAGTCTTTAAATATTTAGAATGTTTAAAATATTTTACTATTTCAAAAATGCCTTGGTGAGCATCCTTATATAAATGCTTTTGGATTGGGATTCTAGATCAAATTATATGAAAAAGTTTAAGGTATATCTTATATATTGCCAAATTACTCCTCAGACAGGCTTCCTTTTTTTTTTTTTTTAAACCGATTTCTATTCCTACCAGCATGGTGTAAGAGTGCTGTTTTCCTCAAAAAAATAGGAGCTGTCACTTCTTCATTTTTCTAGGTTAAGGTGGATATGTTAGTTTCTCTTTTCTTGATTACTGATAAGATTGTTTCCCCTTGGATATTTGTACTTCTTTTGAGAATTTCCCAGAGATTCCCTTTGCTTTTTTACTATTGGGAGAGGTTCATTTTGTTATTGTTATTTCTATGGGAGATTTTAAGTGTTTATTATTAGTAACCCTTTCTCTCTAATACATGTCATGGATATTTTTCTTTTGTTATATTTTTTAAGTTTTTGGTGGTTTTTGAAGTGTAAAAATTAAACTTTATAAATTCCAATGTATCATTCTTTCAGTGTAATATGTAGAAAATTCATCATCTGTCCAAGATTATATCCACTTATACTTTTTTCTAGTACTTTATGTTTTAATTTAATTTTTAACGTTTGACTCTCTTGAAATTTATTTTGTGTATAGGGAGCAGTGTTTATTTGGAACACAAGCCACTGTTGTTGTTACTCCGTCACCAGGTTGTGTCTGACTCTGACCTCAGTGAACGACAGCACTCCAGGCTTCCCTGTCCTTCACCTTCTCCTTGAGCTTGCTCAAACTCATGTGCATTGAGTCAGTGATGCCATCTGACCTTCTTATCCTGTCTTCCCCTTCTCCTCTTGCCATCAATCTTTCCCAGCATCAAGGTCTTTTCCATTGAGTTGGCAGCCAAAGTATTAGAGCTTCAGCTTCAGCATCAGTCCTTCCAATGTATATTCAGGTTAATTTCCTTTAGGATTGACTGGTTTGATCACCTTATAGTCCACGGGACTCTCAAGAGTCTTCTCCAACACCACAGTTCAAAAGCATCAGTTCTTCGGCATTCACCCTTCTTTGTCTCACATCCATACATGACTACTGGAAAAACTGAAGATTTGACTAGACGTGACTACTGGAAAAACTGAAGCTTTGACTAGACCGACCTTTGTTGGCAAAGTAATCTCTCTGCTTTTTAATACCCTGTCTAGGTTTGTTATAGCTTTTCTTCTAAGAAGCAAGTGTCTTTTAATTTCATGGCTTCAGTCACCATCTGCAGTGATTTTGGAGCCCAAGAAAATAAAATCTGTCACTGTTTCCACTGTTTCCCCATCTATTTGGCATGAAGTGGTGGAATTGGATGCCACCATCTTCGTTTTTTGATGTTGAGTTTGAAGCCAGCTTTTTCACTCTTCTCTCTCACCTTAATCAAGAGGCTCTTTAGTTCCTCTTAGCTTTCTGCCATTAAAGTGGTACTATTTTTACGCCTGAATTTATGATATTTCTCCTGGCAATCTTGATTCCAGCTTGTGATTCATCCAGCCCAGCATTTCACATGATGTACTCTGCGTAGAAGTTAAATAAGCAGAGTGACAGTATACAGCCTTGATATACCCCTTTCCCAATATTGAAGCAGTCTGTTGTCCCATATCCAGTACTAACTGTTGCTTCTTGTCCTGCATACAGGTTTCTCAGGAGGCAGGTAAGGTGATCTGGTATTCACATCTCTTGAAGAATTTTCCACAGTTTGCCATGAACCACACAGTCAAAGGCTTTATCGAGTCAATGAAGCAGATTTTTTTTGGAATTCCCTTTGCTTTTTCTGTGATTCAGCGAGTGTTGGCAATTAGATCTCTGGTTCCTCTGCCTTTTTAAAATTCAGCTTGTATATCTGGAAATTCTTGATTCATGTACTACTGAAGCCTACCTTGAAGGATTTTGAGCATAATCTTGCTAGCATGTGAAATGAGTTCAGTTGTACGGTAATTTGAACATTCTTTGGCATTGCCTTTCTTTGGGATTGGAATGAAAACTGACCTTTTCCAGTCCTGTGGCCACTTCCATGGTTCTCAGTAAATATCTGGACCCTGTCAGCAGGTCCTCACTCTTACATATTGTCATCTACATATTCAGAACTCCAATTATTTACACCAAGTAGCATCTAGTTGCTGAAATATTACATATAATATGATAAAATATGCCATGTGCTCAGTTGCTCAGTGGGTTCTGTTTGCAGCTCCCTGGACTTTAGCCCACCAGGCACTCTGTCCATGGAATGTTCCAGGTGAGAGTACTAGTTTGGGTTACCATTTTTGTATTCCAGGGGATTTTCCCGATCCAGGGATCAAACCTGCATTGGCAGGTAGATTCTTTACCACTGTGCTACCTGGGAAGCCCTGTGATAGAATATTTGAGAGTTTAAAGATGATTTCTAAGATTCCTAGCAAGGATTGCAAGCAGAATTGGAAAGGATGTAATTTTATTTGGGTCTTGAAGAAATTTGTGATTCCTGTATTTTTCCTGAGCATGATTTCAGGAATAGCCCACCTAGAGAGGTGGAAAATTAGCATCAGTTTAAAGGAAGGCATTTTGGCACAAGAATTATGTAATATAATTTAAAATATTAAAAAAAATTTTGCCAATATTTAAACAAAAAGAAAAATGTAATCAGTACTCAAGTGCTTGCCTCCCTAGGTTTTACTGATATTAACCTTTGGTCATCAGATTTAAGTTCTTTTTCCTGAAGAAATGGATAAATCTTTGAAAGCTCTCTGCACCCTATTTGTCTCTTACAACTTCCCACTAGCTACAACTAGTTTCTTACTCATCTGTGTTTTCCTTTGACACAGTTCAGCCTACCAAAGCTTTACTTCAAATTTATTAGTAAATTGTTATTCATCATGGCCATGTCTAAAAGAAGAGACTCAAATGTCACACTAAGCAATGTGACTTGTTGCTTTCTGTGTATCATTGTGGTATCTGGTAAAACATGCCATGATGTGGTATGTTATCTCTGCTAGGGGAAGCAGCACCCTGTAAACCATCTTTCATGGTCTTAAGTTAATATAACTGTAAATCCTAGACTATTTATGGAAATTGCTGATTCTTATTTCTTAAGTAAGCTGTACATGCAGATTAGCAAGGATTATCTGATGTGTCATGGCAGAATGGGAACTTCTTACATTTCTTTTTTATCCCCTTACAGCTTCTTGTTTATTCATAGTAGGAATCTCAGAATTTTGGGAGAGAAAGGGATCTAGAGATATTCTGATTCTATCTCTTTGTATTTTATTTTTAGTTTTGATTTTAAAAAATAGTCTTTTAGATCAATTTTAGGTTTACAGAAAAACCGAGCAGAAAGTGCAGTGAGTTCCCATATACCCTCCCTCCTCCTAGTTTCTGCTGTTACTAACATCTTGCATTAGTAAGGTATATTTGTTACAATCAATGAACAGATAGTGACATATTAACTAAAGTCCACAGTTTACACTATTCCTTTATGTTGAGGTTTTGTTTTACTTTTTTATATTAATATTTTAGAAATGAACAAGCAGACAATAAGAATTTCATTTGATCAAGCTTCAAAGGTAGCATATGACCCTAAGATTGGTCCCCGTTTTAGTACTCCATAAATTTAGATAGCGATTTTGGTGCAGAATTATCCTGACCTGTACAATCTGAATTAAAATACCAGAAAATAGTAATTATAAAATAATAGAAAAATAAAATCACAGCATAAATGGTTTGGTAAGTTTTTTCATTTCATTAATTCTTTTTGTGGTAGGTTTTTTGTTTTCTCACACATACATCATAAGGCAGTATTTCCAAGTCCCTTTTCATATGTATTTGTTATTTGCTAATTGTTCCATGTAGTTTTAAATATTTTAAATAATAAATACCAGTCCTGTTCCGTTAAATTTTGCTTTAGTTTTCTCAGTGTTCTATTTTAACTTGCATAACATTTTTGAAGTTAGAAATATCTTTTATATAATTATCTCATTTGAAGTATTATCTTCCTTAGTTGACAGATGAGGAAGTTTAGAGTTGTGCATGTTCAAAAAAAAGTTCAAAAAATTGTAATAATACCATTCAGAAAAGATTCAGAAATCACATGTTTTCTAAGTTCAGAATGTTAATATAATATGACTTATATTTCTGACATATTAATTTGTTTATCTTTTATATAAAAAAGGACCCTGAGATATTTAGTATATAAAAGTTTTTGGCTCTCTTAATCCCTACTTTTATTTTTTACTCAGAATTATTTTCGTTTTAAAAATATTTCTCACTGTTAATTATTGTGTGAAACCACAGCATGTAGATCTACTCAGAAAACTTTGATTTAATGTAAGAAAATAGGTAATTTTAATTACATTCTCTAATATTGAGCTGTTACTTTGATTTGAAGATTTATATAAATTGAATCCATTATAGTACAGTCTCAACTTAAAGTCATATATTTTAATTTTACTTATGTTTACTTAGCAAATAAAGTGAAAGTCAGTCAGTCCTGTCTGACTCTTTGTGATCCCATGGACTAGTCCATGGAATTCTCCAGACCAGAATACTGGAGTGGGTAGCCTTTCCCTTCTCCAGGGATCTTCCCAACCCAGGGATTGAACCCAGGTCACTTGCATTGCAGGTGGATTCTGTATCAGCTGAGCCACAGGGGAAGCCCAAGAATACTGGAGTGGGCAGCCTATCCCTTCTCCAGCGGATCTTCGCGACCCAGGAATCAAACTGGGGTCTCCTGTGTTACAGGTGGATTCTTTACTAACTGAGCCCAGGGAAGAGAGGGATCAGAAGCCCAGGGATCAGAAAATACATTTATATTGTTTCATTCAGTGAAAGTACAAGGTGTATGCTCAGCACATTTGATCCTGGGGCTGCACAGTTAAGACAAGTTCTAGTTGAGAAGAATGAATTAAAAGTTACATGAAAAAGTTAAGGATTGTTTGCTGTGATAACATGCCTGGTCAAGAAGACCTAGGAAGTTCCCACCCTTAAAGGCCTGCGGGGGAGTGACAGAAGACGAGGTTGCAAGAGTTTGGACTTGATTCTGTTTAAGGATTTTAAACAGAAAAATGTTATTCTTAGCTTTTTCATTAACATCATGCTGATGCTAAGTCGCTTCAGTCGTGTCCGACTCTGCGACCCCATAAACGGAAGCTCACCAGGCTCCCCGTCCCTGGGATTCTCCAGGCAAGAACACTGGAGTGGGTTGCCATTTCTTTCTCCAATGCAGGAAAGTGAAAAGTGAAAGTGAAGTCGCTCAGTCATGTCCGACTCCTAGCGACCCCATGGACTGGAGCCTACCAGGCTCCTCCGTCCATGGGATTTTCCAGGCAAAAGTACTGGGGTGGGGTGCCATTGCCTTCCCCGCATTAACATCGTAGTTAGGTTTTATTAACAGCATGCAGCTCATTACTTTAGTTAATCTACCTGTTACTAGGTAATCTACCTTGTCTTAGCTCTAACAAGTAGGTTATGGTTGTGATACACTGAAACGTGGTGAAAAAATATTTGATGAAAATGAGCCAGACAACCTGGCTATCTGGTGTATATCTGTGTGTGTGTGTGTATACATATGAGTGAAGTCGCTCAGTCATGTCTGACTCTTTGCGACCCCATGGACTGTAGCCTACCAGGCTTCTCCCTCCATGGGATTCTCCAGGCAAGAGTACTGGAGTGGGTTGCCATTTCCTTCTCCATACATACATATACATGTGGGTAAATTTTAGGATAAACAAGATGATTCCAGTTGCCCTTCAAATTAATAATAATTGTTTTTATGAATCACTGAATTTAAACTTCCCATAGAAATTGCTGTTAACTAACTAGCACTGTAACTTTGGGTAACTTTGATCTTCCCTACTTTCAGGGATGGCGTGAAAATAGATGATAGGGTAAAATATCTTTGAACTATCAAGACACATTATGAAATAAATTCAAAGCATTGGTATTTTAGGGTTTGTAAAAAGCTAAGAGCATTTATTTCTGAGGTACTTAATTAATGGCAGTTACCGAAAAGATTCCTTTATTTTGCAAAACTCTGTAGTGTTTGATATTGTTCTGTTAACCCTTTAGGAAACTGTTTCCATCCCAACATCACTATTGGTCTCAATTCTTCTGGCTGCAATTGTAAGAGTTCCTTCAAAGGTTCTTAGGGTTCCGTGTCCCCTTGTCCCCTAGCTCTTCCTTCTGTGCTCTTCCATCTATTCCTGTAGTTTTAATTAGCATGTGTAATAATCTCATAATCTTGGTCCATATCTCTCCTCCAGCTTCAGACTTCAATGTGAGACATGCACTTCTGTCAACATGTGGAAAGCTGAACCCATTAATCCTCCTCCGTTACTTAATCCCTTTCCATCTCTCTGGTCTCATTTTGTAGACTCCGTGTCTTGAATTTTATGCTGCAGTAATAGGTTGAACTATAGGTTGAGCACTTACTGTGTGCCCCAGGCATTGTGCACTTTACTTGCATGTCTTACATAATTTCACCATATCCTATGGGATGGATATTTTTATTATCCCATTTTGCTGATAAAATTCTGATAGGTTAAATAATGTGTCCAGGTCATATAGCTTGGAAATGACAGTTCTGGGGCTTGAACAGAGGTTGCTCTAGAACCAAGTTTATGACTATATATCAGAATACCCAGTATCCCTATTGTGATACTTATTACTAGTACAAACATACTGCACTTTTTACAATAGAGTCCTTTCCTTATCAGCCTTTCTGGTTTGGTATATAATTCAAGACTCAATGATAGCTATAATAAGAGCAAAGTGATCAGTTCCAGCTTCTGGGAAGGTTCACGTTATTAACTATTTAATGGTACTTGTTTCTTAACTAGCAGTATGTCAAGTTCCCTTTAGATTCAGTACATGGTTGTATTGAGCTGTGGTGTGTATGCATGTTCTCGTTTTGTTTAAGGCTGCTTTCCAGAGGTGTGTTCTTAATTGCCTGGATTTAGCAACTCAGCACCTAGTTCTTACCTTCGTGGTATGGTGTCTCAGGCAGTGTTCTTAGTCTGGAACCTCTCCATACTTGCTCCTGTTCTCACCTTCCTGTTCCTTGGCAAACTTCAGTATTTTAAGAACTTGGCTGAGGCATCATCACCTTGTGTAAGAAGTTTCCCAGACCTTCTGTTTCTCTAGGCTGAATGAAGTTTTCTGCTCTGTATTCCCTGAGCAGCTTGTGTAAGGATTTTAAACTTTCATAGTGTCACAGTGTACAAATATTTGTTCACATTTTAGTCACTGTCATTAGAAGGGAAGCACTCTGGGATAGAAACCATGTCTCAGGCATTTGTTCAGGCCTTTTTGTGTCTGTAGTACTCAAATGCCTAGTCTACTTTTGTTAATTATGACTGTCTAGCTCAGTGACAAAATGTTTGCTTTTATTGCTGCTGTCAACTTTCAAGACGTTATAAACCTAAGAACACTGTGTATTATTTTTTCAATTGAAGAGCTAATGTATTTGATCAATAATCAGAAGACATAGTCTTTTATTTCTCTGTTGTTACATAGCATCACAGCCAAATTGTTCCTAATCAATGATAATTTCTCATATTTTAAAAAGCTATAATGACATGTACATTTTGTTACATGTTAGATTGAACATATTCAGTGTTTAAGAGTTCCATAGAATTTTGAGTGATAGTTGATTGTTAGCCTTTTAAACCTATTCTATTCTGAAAATATATGTTTAATACATTGTTATCAGGCATGGCAGTAATTCATGCTGTGATTTTCATTTGTCCTGCTAGTGTTATATTTTTTCATTAAGGCTTTAGTTACCTCAGATATTTAATTAAAGCCATGTTTTGAAGTATATGGCATAATGATCTTAAATATTGACTATGTACTTGGAAGGATAGTCAACATAAAAATATAAATCCAGAAAGACTTATTTTGTCCAATTTCAGCATGATTATAATTTTTCAACATGATTTTCATGTTTGAAGAATGTTTTTTGTTTGAATCTCATATTCTGTTTTAAAAAAGGAAGCATTTAAGATAAAATCTAACAACTTTCCTTGGTAACTGCTTTAAGAACAATGTTTCGAAACGTATTAGCTCATTTCAGTTTACTAGCTCAGTGGTGTCCACTGTTTGTGACCCCACAGACTGCAGCACGCTAGGCTTCCCTTTCCATCACCAACTCCTGAAGCTTGCTCAAACTCATTTCCATCAAGTTGGTGATGCCATCTAACCATCTTATCCTCTGTCATCCCCTTCTCCTGCCTTCAATCTTTCCCAGCATCAGGGTCTTTTCAAATGAGTCATTTCTTCCCATCAGGTGCCCAAAGTATTGGATCTTCAGCTTCAACATCAGTACTTCCATTGAATATTCAGGACTGATTTCCTTTAGGATTGACTAGCTGGATCTCCTTGCAGTCCAAGGGACTCTCAAGAATCTTCTCCAACACCACAGTTCAAAAACATCAGTTCTTCAGCGCTCAGCTTTCTTTATAGTCCAGCTCTCACATTTGTACACAGCTACTGGAAAAAACATAACTTTGACCACACAGACCTTTGGTGTCAAAGCAATGTCTCTGCTTTTTAATATACTGTATGGGTTGGTCATAGCTTTTCTTCCAAGGAGCAAGCGTCTTTTAATTTCATGGCTAGAGTCACTGTCTGCAGTGATTTTGGAGCCCAAGAAAAAGTCTGTCATTGTTTCCACTGTTTGCCCATCTATTTGCCTTGAAGTGATGAGACCAGATGTCATGATCTTAGGTTTCTGAATGTTGATTTTTTAGCCGACTTTTTCACTCTTCTCTTTTACTTTCATCAAGAGGCTCTTTAGTTGTTCTTCACTTTCTGCTATAAGGGTGGTATCATGTACATATCTGAGGTTATTGATATTTCTCCCAACAATCTTGATTCCAGCTTGAGCTTCATCCACCCTGGCATTTCTCATGATGTACACTGCATATAAGTTAAATAAGCAGGATGACAATATACAGCCTTGATGTACTGCTTTCCCAATTTGGAACGAGTCTGTTTTTCCATGTCCAGTTCTAGCATTGCTTCCTGACCTGCATACAGATTCCTCAAGAAGCAAGTCAGGTGGTCTGGTGTTCCCATCTCTTTAAGAATTTTCCACAGTTTGTTGTGATCCACAAAGATTTTAGTGTAGTCAGTGAAGCAGAAGTAGATGTTTTTCTGGAATTCTCTTGCTTTTTCCGTGATCCAACAGATGTTGGCCATTTGGCCTCTGGTTCCTCTGCCTTTTCTAAATCCAGCTTGAACATCTGAAAGTTCTCAGTTCACATACTGCTGAAGCCTGGTGTGGCATAAGTCCTGTTGGAGGAGGTTGCCATTAGCTCCATTTAGTTGCTGAGCAGACAACTCACAAACTGGAGAACAGTTATACCAAAGAAGTTCTCACACTGTTGTAAAAGTTCGAGGGCCCACAACAGATTTCCCAACTTGGGGATCTGGCAAAAAGACTAAGAACCCTAGGGAATTTGACTTTGAAGACCAGTGTGATTTGATTACAGAACTTGCACAGGGCTGGGGAAACAGACTCTTGGAGGGCACAAACAAAATCTTGTGCATACCAGGACCCAGGAGAAAGGAGCAGTGACCGCACCAGAGACTGAGCCAGACTTGCCTGTGAGTGTCCAGCAGTCTCTGGCAGAGGCGTGGGTCGACAGTGGCCTGCTGCAAGGTCAGGGGCACTGACTACAGCAGTCTTGGGAGCTGTGGTGTGCTGGCATAAGTCCTTTTGAAGGAAGTTGCCATTACCCCTACCATAGTTTGGCCTGAGGCCAAACTACCAGGAGGGAACAAGGCCCCACCTGTCACCAGAAAACTGGATTAAAGATTTACAGAAAAAAGAAAACCAACAGAAAATGGGGATTTGTCCCCCAAAGTAATTTGGTTATGGTGATGTTTGAAGCACTGTGGATCTTGGAATAAATTATTCAAGAGCAATTGAATTAACTTTAATATTATGGTCTAATTCATTATGTATTTAGTAACTTGAATTATCCAAAATATTGTTTGTGCTATATCATCCATATTTTTGGATAGTCATTTATTGTATTTTGTTTAGGACATTATTTTATAGCTTAATCTTGTACTTTGATATTCAGAAATTATAAGTTCTTCAAACAAAAGTTGTAAAATTATACTCTATGTATCTCAAAGCTTCCTTAAGAAGTAAACATAGTTTTCAGTTAGTGATGCAGGTAAAACTTTCATGTGGATAGAAGTACCTAGGCTTCACATACTCCCTCAGCTCCATAAATTCATAGTCTGCTGTGTGCCTCTGACATTTCCACCAACCCCATTTCTGGCTGACTGGGAATGGGGTATGAGAACGCTGCTAACTGACTTACCACTGACTCAATCGTAGACATACTTTTGTTTATTCCTCATGGTGGATATAGGGATGGTTGAAGCATTTAGAAAAGACTGAGGCTCCTGGATAACAAAGCAAATTGACATGTTCAGTTCAGTCGCTTAGTCGTGTCTGACTATTTGCAACCCCATGAACTGCAGCATGCCAGGCCTCCCTGTCCATCACCAACTCCCGGAGTTCACTCAGACTCATGTCCATCAAGTTGATGATGCCATCCGACCATCTTATCCTCTGTTGTCCCCTTCTCCTCCTGCCCTCAATCCTTCCCAGCATCAGGGTCTTTTCTAATGAGTCAGCTCTTTGCATCAGGTGGCCAAAGTATTGGAGTTTCAGCTTCAACATCAGTCCTTCCAATGAACACCTAGGACTGATCTGCTTTAGGATGGACTGGTTGGATCTCCTTGCAGTCCAAGGGACTCTCAAGAGTCTTCTCCAACACGATAGTTCAAAAGCATCAATGCTTAAGCGCTCAGCTTTCTTTATAGTCCAACTCTCACATCCATACATGACCACTGGAAAAACCATAGCCTTGACTAGATGAACCTTTGTTGGCCAAGTAATGTCTCTGCTTTTTAATATGCTATCTAGGTTGGTCATAAGGAGTAAGCGTCTTTTAATTTCATGGATGCAATCAGCATCCATGAAAATAAGTTTCCTTCCAAGGAGTAAGCGTCTTTTAATTTCATGGATGCAATCAGCATCTATAGTGATTTTGGAGCTCAGAAAAATAAAGTCAGCCACTGTTTCCCCATCTATCTGCCATGAAGTGATGGGACTGGATGCCATGATCTTCTTTTTCTGAATGTTGAGCTTTAAGCCAACTTTTTCACTCTCCTCTTTCACTTTCATCAAGAGGCTCTTTAGTTCTTCTTTACTTTCTGCCATAAGGGTGGTACCATGTGCATATCTGAGGTTATTGATATTTCTCCTGACAGTCTTGATTCCAGCTTGTGCTTCTTCCAGCCCAGCGTTTCTCATGATGTACTCTGCATATAAGTTGAATAAACAGGGTGACAGTATACAACCTTGACATACTCCTTTTCCTGTTTGGAATCAATCTTGTTCCATGTCCAGTTCTAACTGTTGCCTCATGACCTGCACACAGGTTTCTCAAGAGGCAGGTCAGGTGGTCTGGTATGCCCATCTCTTTCAGAATTAATTGTGTCTGACTCACTTGTGTCTGACTCTTTGCAACTCCATGGACTGTAGCCTACCAGGCTCTTCCCTCCGTGGGATTCTCCATACAAGTGTACTGGAGTGGGTTGCCATTTCCTTCTCCAGGGGTTCTTCCCGACCTAGGGATTGAACCCAGGTCTTCCACATTCCAGGCAGACCCTTTAACCTCTGAACCACCAGGGAAGAAGAGTTAGTTAATTTCACTCACAAAATCCATAGTCCTCACCATGGCCAGTAAGGCCCACCTGATCTGGCTTCCGATGTGTTTCTAACCTCCTGTCTTCTTCCCTGTGCTGCCCTGTCTGGGTTTTACCACACTGGCTTCCTTGCTGATTCTGGAACATTCCTATGTCAACACCTCCCAACACATGTACCATGCCCACCGCCTTGGTCCCTTGGCCCCAACTGTGCTCTCTTTACTTCCTTCAAGACCTTGCTCAGACCTTGCCCTCCTTTCTCAGTGCGTCCTGCCCTGATCACCCTGTATAAAGCTTCTGTCCACCTCTACCCCCACTCCTGCTCCCCTTTATTCCTCTCTATTCTTCTTTCTGTAGTACTTAATTGCCTCTAATACAGGATATAACCTGTAATTTACTTATTTCTTATATTTATTATTTGTCTCCTGCAACTAAAGTATAAGTTTAATAAGGGAAGAGTTTATCATTTTTTGTTCTTCATTGTTGTTGTTATTTTAATAAGCAGGTGTCTCAGTACCTAGGACATTGGTCTATGGTATACAGAAAATGTTTAGTAACTATTTGTTCAGTATAGTCCAGCTCCAAGAAAGCTAGGCTTAGCCAGATGGAAAGCCAGATGCCTTCTTGGCATCTAAGTTTTGTTTTTTTAACCTTTCTTGGAATGGCTCAGATGGTAAAGCGTCTGTCTACAATGCAGGAGACCCAGGTTTGATCCCTGGGTCGGGAAGATCCCCTGGAGAAGGAAATGGCACTCCAGTACTATTGCCTGGAAAGTCCCATGGACAGAGGAACTTGGTAGACTACAGTCCATAGGGTTGCAATGAGTCGAACACAACTGAGTGACTTCACTTTCACTTTCTGGAATGATTGCCAGTGTACTGTACTTTGTAGAAACCCTGACTCCACTCCATGGAAATGTGGCCCAGTTATACTGTGAATTTTCTCTCTCTATTCCCAAGTGTGTGGTATTAATAAGTGGTCTCACCACTTGCTATACTAAGCAGTAGTTAAGCCTGGAACAGAAATGGGCTTTAGGGCTGGACTGAGTTCCCAGGATACTAGGAACTGTGTGGTAGGTTTGTTCCTTTATCACCTGTCCCAGGTTTAAGAAGTTCCTAGAAGTTAGGTCAATTAGGTTCTGGTTCTGACTGTAACCAATTCATTGTCTTAGCTTATGACTCTAGGCTTATGTTTCTTCAATTTTAAATTGAACTAGATTGTGTTTTTTTCCCCTTATTCTGAAGTTTAGCTATGTCATCGAAAACATTTTAAGTTTTCTAATTTAGGAACCCTCTTTTAAAATACATTAGCTCTTAGGTTAATAATCATGTTACTGTACTATAAGATTTGTATTCGGTAAGGTGTTATATATATAAAAACAATTGAGTGTACTAGTAGTGTGTAGAACCTAACCTAATTCTTTTCTTACATAATTTCACTGGAAAAAAACAGACTTTTGCTAATGGTTAGAATTCATTTAACTAGAAAATTGAGTCTTTAGATGTGATAAATAACTCATGTTCTAGAATCCATCTCTCTCTCTCCCTTTCTCTCTTCTTCCCTTTATTTCTTCTCTACCCTTCAGGTTATCTGCTGTACAGTTTCTGTTTTTTTGTGCTTAGCAAAAGGATGGCACTTTACAGGTATTTTTCAAGAATTTTGCTTTTTGAATATATATTTTGTTCATCATTGTACCCCTTAGCATTCAGCATATTGACTTGTACATAGTAGTTGCTTCTTAAGTATTGCTTGGATGAATTGAATGTATTTGCCTTTATTCTCCCCTCCCCCCACCACCAATATTTAATTCACTCAGAAGGTGATATTTTTTTAATTTTTATTATTTTAAGAAAGGTGACTCTTGTGATGGTGGGACTTGATAATGCTGGTAAAACAGCGACAGCGAAGGGAATCCAAGGAGGTAAGCTGAAAAAAAAATTATTATTAAATTATTCTGATTTATTTATTTAAATTGCTTTATTACATATTTGTTGGGTAGAGATATTGTGTACTCTATTACTTTATATTCTTAGTGTACTTGTGTCTAATATGGTGGATAGACTCTGGCTTAATAGTACCAGCCTGTTCTGTTTCAGATTTGAATGAATGCAAAGATATGGAGGCTCCTTGAGGTCTTTGATCAGCTAGGAGGAGTCACAGCTGTCTTCTAGCTGCTGCTGCTGCTGCTAAGTTGCTTCAGTCGTGTCCGACTCTTCGCGACGCCATAGACTGCATGCAGCCTACCAGGCTCCTCCATCCATGGGGTTTCCCAGGCAAGAGTACTGGAGTGGGGTGCCATTGCCTTCTCCAGTCTTCTAGCTAGTAGGAACGAAAAGTGTAAAAAGGACATGCCCCTGCTATTAAGGATGCATATCATCTACATTCTTTTGGCCAGAATTTAGTTAAAGAGCTACAACTCATTAAAAGGTAGAAATACAGATAGCCAGGACAGCTCTCTTTGTATCTCTTGATTTTTTTTTTCCAATATGATGTGTAATTTTTATAATTATGTTAAAGATACACTGAAGGGTTTTATGTCATTTATGTTACATCTCATTGAATGTATTTATTTAGTGTTAATTTAATGCTTTGTAACTATAATATAGAAGTTGCTGTACTAGTGAGTTTGTTGTGTACCCAGAAGATGTAGCATGAGCCATGCATCTTAAGGGTATGAATTGGAAAAACACCTAACATATATTTGTTCCTGAAAATAAATGTTGCAGCAAGATATGCATGACAAATAGGGAATTTTTACTTGGAGAAGTTTATGAAAGAAAATTGACGCCTTGCAAAACTTACTGTTGGAAAAGAATGTTCTGTCACCCCCAATTCTGTTTTATAATGTTAGATACAAACTATATATTAATTTCTTTTTTTTTGGCTGCATTTTGTGATGTGTGGGATTTTAGTCCCCCAACCAGGGATTGAACCAGTGCCCCCTACATTGAAAGTACAGGATCCTAAACTTTGGACCACCAGGGAAGTCCAACAAACTATATATTATTGTTTGAAGCAGTCTTCTAAAGGCTTTTTGTACCCCTCATGTGGTCACTTAGGTTATATCCTTGAAGAACTGTCACCGTCTAAATCAGGGGCACTCAATATATGTAAGCAAATTTGGAAAACTCAGCAGTGGCCACAGGACTGGAAAAGGTCAGTTTTCTTTCCAGTCCCAAAGAAAGGCAATGCCAAAAAATGCTTAAATTACTGCACAGTCGCACTCATCTCACACACTAGTAAAGTAATGCTCAAAATTCTCCCAAGCCAGGCATCAGCAATACGTGAACTGTGAAATTCCAGCTGTTCAAGGTGGTTTTAGAAAAGGCAGAGGAACCAGAGATCAAATTGCCAACATCCTCTGGATCATCGAAAAAGCAAGAGAGTTCCAGAAAAACATCTACTTCTGCTTATGCCAAAGCCTTTGACTATATGGATCACAATAAACTGTGGAAAATTCTGAAAGAGATGGGAATACCAGACCACCTGACCTGCCTCTTGAGAAACCCGTATGCAGGTCAGGAAGCAATAGTTAGAACATGAAAGGGAACAACAGACTGATTCCAAATAGGAAAAGGAGTTCGTCAAGGCTGTATATTGCCACCCTGCTTATTTAACTTATATACAGAGTATATCATGAGAAATGCTGGACTGGAGGAAGCACAAGCTAGAATCAAGATTGCTGGGAGAAGTATCAATAACTTCAGATATGCAGATGACACCACCCTTATGGCAGAAAGTGAAGAAGAACTAAAGAGCCTCTTGAAAGTCAAAGAGGAGAGTGAAAAAGTTGGCTTAAAGCTCAACATTCAGAAAACTAAGATCATGGGATTGGGTCCCATCCCTTCATGGCAAATAGATGGGAAAACAGTGGAAACAGTGTCAGACTTTATTTTTTTGGGCTCCAAAATCACTGCAGATGGTGATTACAGGCATGAAATTAAGACGCTTACTCCTTGGAAGGAAAGTTATGACCAACCTAGACAGCATATTAAAAAGCAGAGACATTACTTTGTCAACAAAGGTCTGTCTAGTCAAGGCTATGATTTTTCCAGTGGTCATGTATGGATGTGAGAGTTGGACTGTAAAGAAAGCTGAGCACCGAAGAATTGATGCTTTTGAACTGTGGTGTTGGAGAAGACACTTGAGAGTCCCTTGGACTGCAAGGAGATCCAATCAGTCCATCCTAAAGGAGATCTTTCCTGGGTGTTCATTGGAAGGACTGATGTTGAAGCTGAAACTCCAATACTTTGGCCACCTGATGCGACGTACTGACTCATTTGAGAAGACCCTGATGCTGAGAAAGATTGAGGGCAGGAGGAGAAGGGGATGACAGAGATGAGATGGTTAGATGGCATCACCGACTCAATGGACATGAGTTGGGTAAACTCCGGAAATTGGTGATGCACAGGGAGGCCTGTCATGCTGTGGTTCATGAGGTCGCAAGAGTTGGACATGACTGAGTGACTGAACTGAACTGAATTGAAATCAGGGGTTTGTAAGTTTCTTCTGTAAAGACCCAGATAGTAAATATTTTATTTTTTTAAATTTATTTATTTTTTTGGCCAAACCGCATGGCATGTTGGATCTGTTTCCTAATCAGGGATTGAATCCATGGAGTCTTAACCACTGGACCACCAGGGGAATCCCAGATAGTAAATACTAATATTTTAGACTCTGAGAGTCTTAGGGTCCCATTCCCAGCTACATAGTTCCGGCACAGTGGTTTGATAGGAGCCATAGACAGTATGTAAAAAATGAGCATGGCCATATGACAATGAAACTCTCCTTATAGACACTAAAATTTGATGTGTTATGAAATATCCTTGGGAATTGTTTTGGAATTATTTTAAAATGTAAAACATGTTCTTAGCTTGAGGACTATGTAAAAACAGGTGGCTCTCCAGATTTGGCCTGCAGTCCATGAAGCCTTATCCAAACATCCTCTTTTTTATTCCTTCAAAACCTTAGGTTCAAGGGAACAGGATCTAGGAACTTGCTAATAAATCCATCTGATTATTTGGTTGTACTTAGAATATCCTCTTTCCATCAGGTCTTTTTTTTTTTCTTCTAAATCCCACCTCTATATATCCATCAGTGCATTTTCTGAGTTTAGAAAATGTTCACGGTGTCATGTCATGAACAAAAAAGTCAAAGCTGCCTTCAGCTTCGAGCTGCCTTCTAACTGTTTTTGTTTTTCATTTTTATGTACTCTTCAGCCTACTCCAGTGACTGATTTCTTACCTTATTTTTCTTTACTAAAGAATCCAGTTATATAGAACTACTTGGAAGTTTTCCTAGGATATAGGTTTGATTGAGCCTTTTGATGCCTTTGTTTTTTGCTTATACTGTTCCCGTTTGCCTTATTAAAGAGAAATAAACTTTTCCTTAAAGACAGAATGTCTGCTTATCTCTAAAGACAGTCGTTTGTCATGTAGTCTCCTTTATGAAGTCCCTTCTGGTCTCCTACTGCCCTCACCCCTTATCACCACCATGAATACAGTTTACTACTACTATTTTTGTCTACTCCTGTTTGTATATAATACCTGTATCAGTGCTTAATTGCTCCTCTATTTATGTATTTCTCTACCTTCCAGACTATAAATTCCCAAGGGCAGTTTTACTGGTTTTGGTGTCCCAGGTCAGTCACGCCTTAGGGTATAGTAAGCCGTTTTCCTAAAACATTTCTCCCATGGCTTCTACTCTTTAGCTTACTTATGGTTCCTCTCTCTCTCTCTTTTTTTTAAATTAAAAGCAAATTTTATTGTATATTTCCTCCTTTCTTTTGAGATAATTTTCCTGTCTTACTGTATTGTGATCAGCTAAGTCCAAACCCTAGTGTTTCATCTATGATTTTATTATAGTTTCCTAATCTAAAAGTATTTTCCCTATCTTCATTTCATTCATTCATCTTCTCTTCTTCATGGCTGTCAAAGTGATCACATTAATAGGATATAGGTTCAATTGTACTAAAAAGCCTAAAATAATAGTGGCTTAACAAAATAGAAATTTATTTCTCATGTAAGAGCACAGGCAGAAGTAGTTTAGGGCTGGCATAGGAGCTGTATGGTATTAGGGACTCAAGTTCCTTTTCCTATTTGCTTTGCCATGCCTAGTATGTTCCCTTGCCAACCTGGTCCAGGGTGACTCAATACTACGTGTGTACTTCAGCGAGAAGGAAGAAGTAAAAAGGATGAAAGGAGACTGTTCTCCTTTTTTTTTTTTTTTTTAAGTGTGTGAACCAAAAGCCAGCATATCACTATAGTTCACAGGCTGGAACCTGTGGTATTCCAGAGCTGGCTCCTACTTGCTCATATTGGCTCATGTAGTCAGTGAAAGCCAAGTGAAAGCCAGTTAGGTACCTCTTCACCCACTTTTATGGTCAGGTGCCTCATATTGATAATTTCAAATTGGCCATAGTGGTAGTATTTACAGCATGAAAACTGACAAATACTATATATCAGACTATATATCAGAGTTCCACAGACTCCAAAGCCAATTAAACATTTAACAGTGATAGCTTATGATGAACGGTGTCAGATTCTTGATCTCCGAAGAAGATTTAGCTTTGGGCTTGATCAGTCAAGAGCTTTTGTGTGGCAGAATTTTATTAAAGTGTGAAAAAGGGACAGAGAAAGCTTCTGACACAGACATCAGAAGGGGTCGGAGCATGTCCCCCTCACTAGTCTTTCAGTTCAGTTCAGTCGTTCAGTCGTGTCTGACTCTTTGCTACCCCATGAATTGCAGCACGCCAGGCCTCCCTGTCCATCACCAACTCCCACAGTTCACTCAAACTCATGTCCATCGAGTTGGTGATGCCATCCAGCCATCTCATCCTCTGTCATCCCCTTCTCCTCCTGCCCCCAATTCCTCCCAGGATCAGGGTCTTTTCCAATGAGTCAACTCTTCACATGAGGTGGCCAAAGTATTGGAGTTTCAGCTTTAGCATCAGTCCTTCCAATGAACGCCCAGGACTGAACAAGTCTTTAGCAAGGGAATTATATACTTTTTAATTAATTATTACAACAAATCAAAAGAATGTCTCAAGGTTGTAAAATTTTAACCAGACCCACTCCCACAAGTTACATTTTAGGATAACAGGATTAGAATTTAATAATAGAACCTACCAGACCCACTCCCATAATATACATTCTAAAATATCAGGATTAGTCAGAAGGTTTTCCAGAAGGAGAAACTGTCCTCAAGCAGGATACATTGTTGTTATATAATCCTTAGTACAGAGTTTAAACTGAGTTGTTTGTTGTGTAATCATCAGTTCCTGGCTTAAAGAAAAAAAACCATTTTATGTGACTAAGACTAAAGAATGTAGAGAAAAAAAAAGTTTGTCCTTTCCTCCTCCTCAAGAACCTCAAACCCCTCTCTCCACTTCAAGAGCCACAGACCCCTTTCTCCTGTTCGGGGAGCCCGGACTGGGAATTGACTCTCTCAACAATATATACCGCAAGCACACTATCTAGAATCTGCTCTCACGGCCACCCCTAGGTGCCATAAAGACTGGGGATTGCCTTTTTCATCCTAAACAGCTATGTGCTTAGCTAAAAATCCAGGATTTTCTGATTTTCCAGTATTATTTCCCAATAGTTTAAAGGAATATTTTGGGTGGGAAAATTCTTTGTGTAAATTGATGCCTGCTACTGCTGCTGCTAAGTCACTTCAGTTGTGTCCGACTCTGTGTGACCCCTTAGATGTCAGCCCACCAGGCTCTCCTGCCCCTGGGATTCTCCAGGCAAGAAAACTGGAGTGGGTTGCCATTTCCTTCTCCAATGCATGAAAGCAAAAAAGTGAAAGTGAAGTCACTCAGTCGTATCCGACTCTTAGTGACCCAATGGACTGCAGCCCACCCTAGCATTGTTGATATTACCATATCTTTATTATATTTTAGTTGTTTATGTATATATTTCTTCTTTTTCCCTTTATGTAAGGAGTCTATTAGAACAAAAAATAGATCTTATTAATCTTTGTATATCTAGGACTTTGCATTGTACTTACCATATAACATAAGCTCCATAAACATTTATTGATTATGTATTTTCATTTTATCTTGAACTCTTTAGGCATTGTCTTAACACATATACTTTACTGAAATCCTCAGGATTGGGGACCATATGTCTTTGTACACCTGGTTCTTATATGGTGCCTGATTTATAATAGGCCCTCAATAAATAGTTACAGGCTTGGATGGATGGTTAAATACATGGAAGGACGGATGTAAGTACAGTGGCTTCAGCTGTCTTAGCAGTCTGGTGTTGTAGTATTGTGCAACTGTATGCTTTGTGCCAAGTGCTAAGGATACAAAGGTTGTTTCCAGGTATTAGGAAGGTAAGGGCTATTGTGAAAGCCAGCAAGAAGACAGAATATTATGATAGATCATGTAGGTAATACAGAAAGTAGGAAGGAATCATCAGACAAGGATTTATAGAAAAAGTTGTAACCTGAACATTTAGTCTTGAGTCCTAAAACATGGAGTCATGATTAAGAACTACAGAAAAAAAGAGAGAAGTTGGGGAGGGTGTTCCATGTATCAGAACAAACAGGCTTTTAAAGTTCTGTATACCTGAATTTGAGTCTTGACTCTGTCTACCATAGAACCTTGAAAAAATTACTTAATATGAATTGGCCTCCTAGGAATATTGCCATTATTTTATCTGTGCTTACATTGTTCTCCTGCCTGGAATGTTCTTCTCCCTTCTTTATTATAATTTATTTATTTATCTTCTAAGACTTCAGTCCTATTTCACTTTCTCTCTGAAGCCTTTCTAGGCCACAGCTTATCTCTCCCTCCTTATCTTTTTGCTCTTGAATGCACTTATTTGGGATGTTATAACAGAATACCATAGGCATGATGGCTTAAACAACAGGTATTTCTCACAGTTCTGGAGTCTGAGATCAGGGTGCTTATGTGGTCAGAAACTTAGTGAAGGCCCTCTTCTTGGTATACAGCCATCTTCTCACTTGTATCTTGATGTGGTGCAAAGAGAGAGAGGAAACAAGCTCTCTTGTGTCTTTTCTTATAAGGGCACTAATTCCATCATGGGGGCTCCATCCTTTTGATCTCGTATAAACCTAAACCAGAGATCAAATTGCCAACATCTGCTGGATCATCGAAAAAGCAAGAGAGTTCCAGAAAAACATCTACTTTTTTTAATTGATTATGCCAAAGCCTTTGACTGTGTGGATCACAACAAACTATGGAAACTTCTTCAAGAGATGGGAATACCAGACCACCTGACCTGCCTCCTGAGAAATCTGTATGCAGGTCAAGAAGCAACAGTTAGAACCGGACATGGAACAACAGACTGGTTCCATATTGGGAAAGTAGAACGTCAAGGCTGTATATTGTCATCCTGCTTATTTAACTTATATGCAGAGTACATCATGTGAAATGCTAGGCTGGATGAAGCACAAGTTGGAATCAAGATTGCCGGGAGAAATAACAATAACCTCAGCTATGCAGATGACACCATCCTTATGGCAGAAAGTGAAGAAGAACTAAAGCGCCTCTTGATGAAAGTGAAAGAGGAGAGTGAAAAAGTTGGCTTAAAGGTCAGCGTTCAGAAAACTAAGATCATGGCACCTGGTCCCAGCACTTTATGGCAAATAGATGGGGAAACAGTGGAAACAGTGGCAGACTCTATTTTTGGGGGCTCCAAAATCACTGCAGATGGTGATTACAGCCATGAAATTAAAAGACCCTTACTCCTTGGAAGGAAAGTTATGACCAACCTAGACAGCATATTAAAAAGCAGAGACATTACTTTGTTAACAAAGGTCTGTCTAGTCAAGGTTATGATTTTTCTGGTAGTCATGTATGGATGTGAGAGCTGGACCATAAAGAAAGCTGAGCACCAAAGAATTGATGCTTTTGAACTGTGGTGTTGGAGAAGACTCTTGAGAGTCCCTTGGACTGCAAGGAGATCCAACCAGTCAATCCTAAAGGATGTCAGTCCTGAATATTCATTGGAAGGACTGATGCTGAAGCGGAAACTTGGGCACCTGATGTGAAGAACTAACTCATTGGAAAAGACTGATGCTGGGAATGGTTGAAGGCAGAATGAGAGGGGACGACAGAGGATGAGATGGCTAGATGGCATCACTGACTCAACGGACATGAATTTGAGTAGGTCCCAGGAGTTGGTGATGGACAGGGAAGCCTGGCATGCTGCAATACATGGGGTCACAAAGAGTCGGACACAACTGAGTAACTGAACTGAACTGAAACCTGATTAATTCCCAAAGACCCCACCTCCTTATACCATCACCATTGGAAATTAGGGTTTCAGCAGGTGAATTTGGCTAGGATATAATCATGTAGTTTATATTATACCTTCACACTGTCCCCTCCAGACTTATTCACAGAACATATAGGTTCTTGTGTTATTTCCATTAATATTATGTCTCTCTGAAGTATACTGGATATTCTTTGAGGGTAGCAACCCTATTTTATTCATCGTTACATTTTAATACCTAACAAGGTTCTGGTACTGAGTACGTATTCTGAATATGTTATTTCTCTTATTTCTTCCTCAGGACAATTGACTTATTTTCGATGATAATTTTGGGGTGGGGGTGGGGCAGTACCTTTCAATTTGTACTTAAAGATAGCTGTATGTTTTAACTGTGAAACCAATTCTGGTCTGGATTAGATCCACATTTTTAAATGTCTAGTATAATTCTGTTTTTGGAATATATGTCTGCTTATATTGTTTCTAAACTTGCTTTTTTCTCCCTCTAGATAAGGCAGGTCTTTAAAAAATGTGACTTGTGATTGTCTTAATTAACTTTCTAGGGAGCTGTCTAAACTGTAGTAAGATGCTTGCTGAGAGGCAGTGGTACATTGCAAGTCTGTTTCTCAGTCATATCTAAGCCTAAAAGCAAATGCCTTTCAAATTTATTTTTGTAGTAGCAAATGTTTTGCTGAATGTGGGAATGATAATACCCTCTAAACCAGTGTTGTTCAGTAGAGCTGTTTGCAATGATGGACATGTTCTACATTGGCTCTGTTCGGTAGGGTAGGCCACCAGTCACATGTGACTCTTGAGTACTTTAATGCAGCTAGTACCACTGAGGAACTGAACTTTTTATTTAAGTTTTATTTAACTTTGAAATCCTCATGTAGTTTGTGGTCAGTATATTGAGTTTATAAACAAAGTTCAGGGGAGTAATATTTGTTGTGAATTCTATGATGATGTGGAGAAGGAAATGGTAACCCACTCCAGTATTCTTGCCTGAGACTTCTCACGGACAGTGGAGCCTTGGCGGGCTGTAGGCCATGGGGTCACAAAGAGTTGGATACAACTTAGCAACTAAACAATAACAACCACAGTGGTGAGCCAATGGAGCAGACAGACATGAAGTCTGAACTCTTCTCTGTAACCACTGAGTCACTTGCATCTGTTAATTGCTCATGCATTCTCCCTTGCCGTGCTTCTGTTTTTGTTTTGTTTTCCTACCTCTCTAAAAAGTGACTGTCACTCTCATTTTCAGTCAGTTCTAGAGACTTTTGCAAAGATGAATCTCAGTAAAGGACTACTTTAGTCATCTCATGGCTTAGAGGGTAAAGAGTCTGCCGCAGTGCGGGAAACCCAGGGTCAATCCTGGGTCGGGAAGATCCCCTGGAGAAAGAAATGGTACCCTACTCCAGTACTCTTGCCTGGAAAATCCCATGAATGGAGGAGCCTGGTAGGCTACAGTCCGAGGGGTCGCAAAAAGCTGGACACGACTGAGCGACTTCTCTTTCCTTTTTCCTTTTTAGTCATCTCAATTATGTTATTGGTCTGCTGAAATGCCTTTCGTGGCTTCCTGTGCTCTGTCTTCAGAACCCTCTTCAGTGTACATTCAGTATTAAAGATCTGCTCCAACTACAATGTTTAACTTGTTTGTATGTCTTGCCTTTTCCATTTCCGTTACTTAGATCACTGATCTGACTGTTTAAATTCAACGTAGCTTTAAGGTCTAGGTTTCACCTCCTAGTTCAAGGCTTGAACCTTAGTGATCTTTTTAATCTCTTACTGTCATTACCATTCCTTGGCAGTTATAATTGTATATATCCTGTACTTCTTTGTGCTGTCATATGCAGACGTGCAAAGCAATTCAATTTTAATTTATGAAAATATCCTGTATTCTTATAGAAAAAAACAAAATCTACTCTTTACATTTACAAGCTGTCCTTGAAAGTTTCTTTATTCCAATTATAGCTTTTATTCAGTTAATTAAAAAAGAATGGACCCATACTGTTCATTGTTGTCAGTTGCTAAATTGTGTCTCTTTGTGACCTCATCAACTGCAGCATGCCAGGCTTCCCTGTCCTTCACTGTCTCCCACAGTTGGCTCAAACTCATGTCCACTAAGTCAGTGATGCCATCCAACTATCTCATCCTCTGTTGCCCCGTTCTCCTCCTGCCCTCAGTCTTTTCCAGCATCAGGGTGCTCTCCCCCGAGTTGGCTGTTTGCGTCAGGTAGCCAAAGTATTGGAGCTTCTGCTTCAGCATCAGTCTTCCCAATGAATGATCAGGGTTGATTTCCTTTAGGATGGACTGGTCTGGTCTCCTTGCAGTCCAAGGGACTCTCAAGAGTCTTCTCCAACACCTCAGTTCCAAAGCATCATTTCTTTAGTTCTCAGCTTTCTTTATGGTCCAACTCTCACCTCCATACATGACTACTGGAAAAATCATAGCTTTGACTATATGGACCTTTGTGGTCAAAGTGATGTCTGCTTTTTAATATGATGTCTAAGTTTGTTATGGACAGAGGAGCCTGGCGAGTTACAGTCCATGGGATCGCAAAGAGTCAGACATGACTGAAGTGACTTAACACACAAATACTAGGTTTGTCATAGCTTTCCTTCCAAGGAGCAAGCGTCTTAATTTAGTGGCTGCAGTCACCGTCTGCAGTGATTTTGGAGCCCAAGAAAATAGTTTGTTACTGTTTCCATTGTTTTCCCATCTATTTGCCATGAAATGATGGGACTGGATGCCATGATTTTAGTTTTTTGAATGTTGAGTTTCAAGCCAGCTTTTTCACACTCCTCTCACTTTCATCCAGAGGCTCTTTGGTTCCTCTTTGCTTTCTGCCATGCTCTTCATAGCTTCTCCCATTGTTTGGTTGTTTTAAACTATTCCCTAAATGTTTAGTTTTTCTTTATAACTCTGAGTGGGTTGTAATGGTCCCTGGGGATGGCCGTGGTGTTGAAAGTTGAAATTTTTATTGTTTGTAACTTGGAGAATCTGTAACCTTAAAGGCAAAGGTTCATTTGTTTATTCATTGTACAAATACTTACCAAGTACCTGTTATATTGTAGGCATTATTAGGACCTGGGGTTATAGCAATAACAAGCAAACAAAAAGCCCTGTCTGCAAGGAGTGTGAATTCTAGTTGCATATTTTATAGTATATACCTTTCCTCCAAACCAATTTGCTTAGATGTAATGCTTATTATGTAAACAAATAATAAACATTCTATTTAGTACTAATATAAGATGAATAATACACTTATGCCATTTAAGTTGTGAAGTTAATGTTACTAATTTGAAGTCTCAAGATTCTTTTTCTTTATATCATTTGAAACAGAATATCCTGAAGATGTAGCTCCTACTGTTGGATTTTCCAAAATTGACCTTAGACAAGGAAAGTTTGAAGTCACCATCTTTGACTTGGGAGGTGGAAAAAGAATTCGAGGAATCTGGAAGAATTACTATGCTGAGTCCTATGGGGTAATATTTGTTGTGGATTCAAGTGATGAAGAAAGAATGGAGGAAACAAAAGAGACAATGTCAGAAGTGCTGAGACACCCTAAGATATCCGGAAAGCCTGTATTGGTGTAAGTAATGTTGGTGTTGGCCTTCCATGGTGGCTCAGACAGTAAAGAATCCACCTGCAGTGGGGGAAACCTGGGTTTGATTCCTGGATTGGGAAGATCCCCTGGAGGGAGGCGTGGCAATCCACTCGGGTATTCCTGCCTGGAGAATCCCCATGGACAAGGGAGCCTGGTGGGTCCGTGTGGTTGTAAGGAGTCGACAGGACTGAGCGACTGAGCTTGCGCGCGATGTTATTGTAAACATAGAAGCAGCAGCATTAGTCACTAAAGAAATCTCCCTAAGTTACAAAACACTGAAAAAGTGTTGTCACACTCTCACATAATCAAATGTATGTAATTTACTGGGAGTTGTTAATATACCAAGGTTTTGCTATAATGCTGTCTGTAGGGATTAAGGGCAGAGGCTATGTAATGAAAAAATCTTATTATTAGATCTGGATTTTCAGATGTGAACTCTTTGTTTTATTTGATAATTTACTCTTGTCAAATTTTGCAGATGGTCTATTAATGAGGTTCTAAAATGTTTTTCAATTTATTTTCCTCTTTTAGTAACATTTAGGTTTTGCCTCTTTTTTTTCCTTGAGTATTCTTGTTTGAAACTTACTTAGGTGGTTTATTTTTCTAATGCCACATTGATTTCTCAGTTTTTACTTTTGTATTTCCAAACTGAGCATATGATCTATGTTGTCATCAGCATGTGATCTGTGTTGTTATCAACTTAGTCATAGGCTTAGCATCATTTTCTTCAGCTGCTTAAACATTAAAAAAAAATTAAACGACAAAGCCTTTTTGCACTGTCTGCCCTCATAGCGTTTCTGGAGAGTAAACACAAGGTGGTGCTATGACTTTGAGACATAGTCAAGTGAAAAGTAGTTGAAATTGCTCTTAAAATTGGGGTAAGTGGTTTGTGTGCTCTTGTCTTCTTGTCCTTTTTCTCCTTCTTTTGCAATTCATAACTAATGATTGAAACAGAAAAAAAAAACACAAAAAACCAAGCAACCTATGAACATGGTTAAATGGGAAAGTATAAGCAAACTGTTTCTGTGGTCCTCAGTAATAAGTGAACATTTTTAAATGAGGCAGTCTGAAAACTCTGATTACAAAAAATAAAATGTTATTATACCATTTATTGTTAAGCTTATACTATTTAGTTTTTATACTTTTAACTAATTAGAGAAGTTATTTGATATATACAATTAATTATTTTATTGAATCTGAAAGAAACTTTAATAGACTTGTATACAAAGAGTAAACTTTGTTGAACCACATAGGCTAAATTAGTCTCTACAAATGTTGAAGCAAAGAACCAGTGACTTATAAAGAGTACTAATAGCTGGTGTTCATTTGTAAAATAATTGAGTGTGCTTTTTAACCCAGTGGTGATTTATTTATTCTTTTTTTTCATGTATTCTTTCATGCCTTTATTCACTCATACAAGTACTAATTCAACAAATATTTGTTAAGCATCCACTGTATCCCTGTACCAGGCATTGTTCTGGTACAGGGATCCATTTAGGTATAGGGATACATTTGAGAAGAGCAACAATAAAACTCCATGTGTAATCTCAGGCACTTACATTCTTGGAGGTGAGACACACAATAAATGTAATAAATAAATTGTACATTAGGTGATAAGTATATTGAAAACAAAACAAGTAAAAGAAGATCAGGAATCCTGTGGTGGTGGTGGTGACGGGCATGTTACTCTTAAAATAATCATAGTAGGTCTTACTGAGAAGATGACACTGAAAGTGAGTCAGTCCTGCAGATGTATGTGGCAAAGCCCTGAGGCAGAGGCGTGCAATTGGTAAATGTCTGCAGTGTTTACTGTATGGTTTGATAACTGTCAGCAAGATACCTGCTTTCAGCTCTGTCACTTCTCTTAGGAGTGAATTTGCAGAATTGGAAAAAAGGAAACAATTCACAGCTAGAATGATTGCTCACAATTACAATTTCACTGTCAGTGAGATCTCCCAAAGACATGAGAATTAATTATAGATCATATACTATGTTCATGAAACATAGAATGGTTCACCATCTGAATGGTTTTTCTTAAGGGAGTTTTACAACTGTAGAATTTTTGTTAATTAGGCTAAAGTTTTGAGATGTGTGTGCTTCAAAAATGTACACAGTTTACCAGAAAGTACATATTCTTAGTAAATTTAGAAGATGTAAGAAAGAATGAGGATAAAAAATGATTGGCCTATCATGCAAAGCCAACCACTGCTATCATTTTGATGAGTTTTCCTGTGCATATTTTTATAAAACATGTAATGTATGCAGTGTTCATATAATATATACAGTTTTCTATCCCACCCTTTTTTCTGTTTATAAATCCTTCTTTAATATCCATCTAAGTCCCACATTTGAAGATTCTCCTGTTTACCTTTTTGTCTCTGACCTACAATGTTTGTCTTATTGATGTTACTATTTTAATATTTGAGTGTCTTTACTCCTCTCTATTCCGTTTGATGTTAACTCCTTTCAACGTTTGTTCACTTCTCCCTTGTGTTACTGATTACTCTCCAGACCAGTCTCCCTGCTAGCATCTTGCCTGTTCTCTAAGCTCTCCTCTACAATGAAGGCAGGAGCCCTTTTATTTGATATTTTTCAAATCACAGAACTGGTTCATGCTTTCATAAGTGAAATAGTGCAAGAATAAAGTACTTAAGAGCTCCTTTTTAAATGCAGATTTGATCATTTTACTTTTCCTTAGAGTCCAGGTTGCCTTCATAGCTCCTTGTAGATAAGAAAGTCTGTGTTTTAACTGATAATAACTCTAGCATATAATAGGTAAGGCATTGAAAAGTAAGTGGAAAGGGTCGTAAGTGGCTAGTAAGTGGAAAGGGCCTCTAGTAGGGGCCTACTAAAGCCCATGTTCTGGGCTAGTGGGTATGGAAATGGAGGAAAGGCTACCCAAATTAGAGGCTGGCTACAGTGCTCCTTGTTGCACACAGCTGCTTCCTTCCTGCCCATGGACATCTGGACTTCTTAGCTGAAAAATGCAGTTATGGCATCTAATGTCTCTGCTTGCCACTTGTCTGAGCCTCAACTAGTGGATTTAGGATCTGCAAAGCCTCTTAGAACTCAGTTCAACCCCTTGATAATTTTTTCTTCCCATCCTCTAATAATGAGCAGAGAACAACAGACCTCTAAGAAGATTCAGTCCTTCAACAGAAGGAAATAAACTGGAAGAATTGTCTTATCAGTAAAAACAAAATTACAGATTGGTAGAGCAGGATTCATTCATGCTTTGAGAAGCAGAGTAGATGACAGTGACAGCAGGTCCTGGACACTTCTCCAGCTTTGCCTGACTTGATTCTGCATACTGGTCTGACAGTGTGTGTTGTTGTACATAAAATCTCAGTCACATTGCATTTTATGTCATAGACTTGAGGGTTCTCAGGAAAGGTCAAAATCATAGATCACTAGGCTTCTGTGCTTTATTAGCTTGGAAGTTATATAGTATTTACTTCTTAATCAGCATAATATTCTAGTCAGATCTCTGAAATAAGTGGTGAAAAGTGGAAAAAACATGGGTTTAGAGAGAAGATGGAGAGTTTAGAACCTGGATTCTACGAGCTATTGTGAATTTGTTTATGACGCTGGCAAGTCACTTTACTTTTTTCGGCTTAGTGGTTAAATGCTGTGCTGTGCTTAGTCACTCTGTTGTGTCCAACTCTTTGTGACCTCATAGACTGTAGCCCACCAGGCTCCTCTCTCCATGAAGATTCTCCAGGCAAGAATACTGTAGTGGGTTCTCATGCCCTCCTTCATGGAATCTTAACCCCAGGATCGAAGCCAGGTCTCTTGCATTGCAGATGGATTCTTTACCAGCTGAGCTACCACGGAAGCCCTAATGGTTAAATACCTCTTCTTTAATAAAAGTATTTGTAAAATATTGTATTCAGCTGTATATTATAATGTGAACCATATTATAGTCTATGCGAAGAATCCATTTTGGTAAAAAGGTAGAAGTGATTTGTATTTCTTCTAAAGAAATTAAAAACAGATTTGATGTAAATATCTGCTCTAAGATATTAAATGTTATCATGTTAAGCTGTGTATTTACCTAGAATAGAAAGCTTCTTTTCTCTCATATCTACTATTATAGAGATTAATATGAACCTACACTCTGATTGGGTTTCCTTTGTGGCTCATCAATAAAGAATCTGCCTGCCAATGCAGGAGATGTGAGTTCAGTCCCTGGGTTGGGAACATCCCTCAGAGAAGGAAATGGCAACCCCTCACAGTATTCTTGACTAGGAAAGCCCATAGACAGAGAAGCCTGGGGAGCTACACAGTAAGTCCATGGGGTCACAAAGAGTCAGACACAATTTAGGGACTAAACAAAAACAGTGTACTCAAATTAACTAAGGTTTGAAATACATTATCTACCCTCACATTCCCCTTCACATACACATGCTTGCTTTAACCATTTATAACTTAATTATTTTATTAAAAGCCCTAATACTACATAGTCAGATAAGAGGACCTTTCCGAGAGAAAAAGTAAACAACTTATGCAGTTGTATAAATAGCACTGAGATCAGCAGTAATTTCAAAATTTAAGCTCAACATCCACCGTAGAAGTTTTCTGTCAATAAAACAAGGCACTGTTTGTTGATTCCTTGCGACTGAGCTGGGAGGTATTTTGAACATCTTAAGTTGAAACTTTCAGTAACCCAAAGTTGTGCTAGTTATAAGAAGAGGAGTGTTCTTTCTGTATCTCTTCTTTCTGGATATAGTCTTAAATGTTGCCCTTAGAGCGAATATAAATTACCCTTCACTTTTTGTGGTTGAATTTCCTAATACTGCCAACTGAAATAACTCTGGAGATCCACTGCCTAAAATTTTCTCCCAGAATAATAACAACTCTTACTTGTGTTAGCACACTTGAACTCTTGAAATGGTGCCACTTTCTCCTTATGTACTGTCTGTTTTCTGTGGAGTTGTATGACCTAACTTAACTTTTAGTCAAACCTCATAAATTAGATACTTCATAACAAAAGTGTTAAATGTATAGGAGTTTCACTCAGGGAATAAAACATATCTCTTTTATAATCTGATTAGATGTTATGAACATTTCAGGGAAAAAGAATATTTTGACCTAGAGGTCTTTGTATCATGGACGGCTTCCCAGATCCTCTGTAATCACCTACACAGTTCTGAGTGCTTGTGCATTTTTCTTGAGAGCAGATTCTAGCTCTCTTCAAATTCCTAAAGGATTTCATGACCAAAAAGGTTAAAAAAATGGCAGTGAGTTTTTATATTAGGAGAAATAATAACCAGGATTTTATCATTTTTTGATAAGGGGATTTTTCAGCTTCTAAATACCAGCTTCTATATACCTATTTGACTCAGCTTTCTTCTAGACAATATTATGGAAAACTGTTAGTTTGAGTGATATTTTTTTCTTGTAAGTGCCCAAGAGAAGTTAATTAGGTTGTGGGTTATCCTAACACTGTCCTTAGAATTTAAGTCAAATGTATTTTTACAGAGTTACACCTTTCAATGAGAAATAGGAGAACCTGGGTCCTTTGTCAAATTCTGGAAACCCTTAAGTATGGGAGTGGGGCCAACCTATATCATTTAATCTCTTGATCTTTAGTTATAGTGGTGAGTCCCTTAATTTACTGTCTGAAACCTCTACTCACCTTATAGGGCCCGTTGGCTTAAGATTTCTTTTCTTCCAGTGGAAACTTACCAAGCTGTCATCTTCATCAACCTTATTTGGTTACACTGTAGACCTACCTCTGCATTACCGTGCTGAGGGCCACCTTTCATCTCTTACGGCATCCAGCTTCACTAGTAGCAGCTGTAGTGTACAGTAAAGCTTCTTAGCTGGTTGACTTCCCAAGTAATTTATGCTCCAAGAACCTGTAGAGGTTCCTATCTTTTCCCTCCCCCTGTCCCAACACACTCTATTATAAAACAAAACGACGAAGTAAAACCTGTTGACGGTGTTGTTAAGCAGCAAGATGTTATCTAGGAATCACCTGTGTCAGCATCAGACCAGGCTATATTTTTTTAGAGCAGGGCCAAGGATGCTTCTATTTTTTCCACAAGTTCTCCGGGTCTCTCTGATGCACAACAGAAATTGAGATCTACTGGTATAGGGGAAAGCATGGGCTCTGGGATCAGCCAGGCCTTGACTAGGTTACTTAATCATACTGAGCTTCTATGTTTCCACTTGTAAATAAGGATTTTAATATTTGTATTACATGAATTCTGAAATAATGTATTTAAAGCATCTAGTACAGTTCTTTACTAGTGTTCTGTGCATGTGATTGTGGAAATGAATAGTTACTGTTGATTGCTGATATGTGGTGCCCAGGTAGATTGAATTAGAGCTAGTTTTAAAGTATCTTGTGTGATTTCAGGTTACATAAAGCTTTTGATTTACAGAAACTGACATGACTTAGAATAAGTCCAAGTGCTCAAAGTAGTTTTCACTGTTTTTGTTATTGCATACTTTCTGAGCCAGTAGCTTCCTAATATTATGCTTCTAATGCTTAAGGATTTTTTTCTATTAAGGTAATTTTAAGGAAAAAATGGCTATTTTTAATACCTGTTGTATGTGAATAAACAATATATTCAGCAGCTAATTAGTTAAACATGTTGTTTTTGTTGCTTAATAGGATGCTTTTGAAGTATAACAATGAAATTGTACGTGGTATATCAGTTCAGTTCAGTTGCTCAGTCGTGTCTGACTCTGCAATCCCATGGACTGCAACACGCCAGACATCCCTGTCCATCACCACGTACAGGAATTTACACAAACTCATATCCATTGAGTCGGTGATGCCATCCAACCATCTCATCCTCTGTCGTCCCCTTCTCCTCCTGCCTTCAGTCTTTCCCAGCATCAGGGTCTTTTCAAATGAGTCAGCTCTTTGCATCAGGTGTGTGGTATATACACAATATACTGGAGTTTCAGCTTCAACATCCATCCTTCCAATGAACACCTAGGACTGATCATCATCTCGTTTAGGATGGACTAGCTGGATCTCCTTGCAGTCCAAGGGACTCTCAAGAGTCTTCTCCAACACCACAGTTCAAAAGCATCAATTCTTCGGCGCTCAGCTTTCTTCAGAGTAAAACTCTCACATCCATACATGACCACTGCAAAAACCTTGACCAGACGGACCTTTGTTGGCAAAGTAATGTCTCTGCTTTTGAATATGCTGTCTAGGTTGCTCATAACTTTCCTTCCAAGGAGTAAGCGTCTTTTAATTTCATGGCTGTAGTCACCATCTGCAGTGACTTTGGAGCCCCCAAAAATAAAGTCTGACACTGTTTCCACTGTTTCCCCATCTATTTCCCATGAAGTGATGGGACCAGATGCCATGATCTTCGTTTTCTGAATGTTGAGCTTTAAGCCAACTTTTTCAATCTCCTCTTTCACTTTCATCAAGAGGCTCTTTAGTTCTTCACTTTTTGCCGTAAGGGTGGTGTCATCTGCATATCTGAGGTTATTGATATTTCTCCTGGCAGTCTTGATTCCAGCTTGTGCTTCCTCCAGCCCAGCATTTCTCATGATGTACTCTGCACATAAGTTAAATAAGCAGGGTGACAATAGACAGCCTTGACGTACTCCTTTTCCTTTTGGAACCTGTTGTTCTATGTCCAGTTCTAACTGTTGCTTCCTGACCTGCATACAGGTTTCTCAAGAGGCAGGTCAGGTGGTCTGGTATTCCCATCTCTTTCAGAATTTTCCACAGTTTATTGTGATCCACACAGTCAAAGGCTTTGGCATAATCATTAAAGCAGAAATAGATGTTTTTCTGGAACGTTCTTGCTTTTTCGATGATCCAGCGGATGTTGGCAATTTGATCCCTGCTTCCTCTGCCTTTTCTAAATCCAACTTGAACATCTAGAAGTTCACAGTTCACATATTGCTGAAGCCTGTGATGTATGTGCTATATCGCTGTCCTATGAATCTTTCTGTGGTTGTCTTGTATTAAAAGGACTATGTTCAAATATAAATATTACTATAGAAAATTGCTATTTTCTGAAACCATCTGTATATAATTATGCTAATGAATAATAAATAATACTTGATTTTCTTAGTTTTCATGATAAACAATTTAGGACCAATTATAAACAAGTATCAGTAAGGCACTACATAAAAGGATATAGCACAGCTTTAGAAGGGACAGAAGAAATACGTCCCACCAACTGATTAACTGGGGAGTTTATCATTAAATTTATCTTTTTTTGTTACCATCTGAGCCACCAGGGAAGCCCTAAATTTATCTTTTATATATGTTTCTTAAATATTTGAAATTAAAAGATGCTTACTCCTTAGAAAAAAAGTTATAACCAACTTAGCATATTAAAAAGCAGAGACATTATTTTGTCAACAAAGTTCCTTCTAGTCAAGCCTATGGTTTTTCCAGTAGTCATGTATGGATTTCAGAGTTGGACCATAAAGAAAGCTGAGTGCTGAAGAATTGATGCTTTTGAACTGTGATGTTGGAGAAGACTCTTGAGAGTCCCTTGGACTGCAAGGAGATCCAGCCAGTCCATCCTAAAGGAGATTAGTCCTGGGTGTTCATTTGAAGAACTGATGTTGAAGCTGAAACTTCAATACTTTGGCTACCTGATGCGAAGAACTGACTCATTTGAAAAGACACTGATGCTGGGAAAGATTGAAGGCGGGAGGAGAAGGGGACGACAGAGGATGAGATGGTGGGATGGCATCACCGACTCAATGGACACGAGTTTGAGTAGGCTCCAGAAGTTGGTGATGGACACGGAGGCCTGTCGTGCTGCAATCCATGGTGTCACAGTGAGTTGGACACGACTGAACTGAACTGAAACATTTGAAGCTGATCTATAGGAAACATTTTTGTTTCTGCTTATGCTGCTGCTGCTGCTAAGTCACTTCAGTCGTGTCTGACTCTGTGCAACCCCATAGATGGCGGCCCACCAGGCTCCGCTGTCCCTGGGATTCTCCAGGCAAGAACACTGGAGTGGGTTGCCATTTCATTCTCCAGTGCATGAAAGTGAAAAGCGAAAGTGAAGTCACTCAGTCATGTCTGACTCTTCGCAACCCCATGGACTAAAGCCTATCAGGCTCCTCTGTCCATGGGATTTTCCAGGCAAGAGTACTAGAGTGGGTTGCCATTGTCTTCTCCGCTGGTAATTATGGTAACTAGCACAGTATAAAACTCTTCAATTTCTTTATATTTTATAAATTAAAATTATTTTATAGTGTTAGGAGATACATATACACACATATACAAATTGATATTTCTCTTCTTCCTTAATCCCACCAGGCTTTTAGTTTATAATTTTGCCCCATGGTTTTCTAAGGAAATAAAAACTATCATATAAGAATTGTCTCATTTTTCCCACCACCAAATTTGCTCAGTTATCTACTTTTATTCCTAACCTTCCCTTCCCTCCTATAATATGGAAGATATGTTGCTGCTCCTATCTAAAGTTAACTTCTCCATTCTTACTCTAGATCCCACCCCTTTCTACTACTGTATGTTATCCCTTCCCTTTCTTATACTGAATTTCTCTCCCTGGACTATTTCCATCAGCAGAATGTGCTCTGGGGTTTTGTGGTGTATAATGGAATTTTTTGACTCTACATCTCTGTCTACCTGTTTTCTCATTTTTATAGGATTCTATTCAAAATTCTGGAAAGAATTGCCTGTAGTGAATCTGTACATTTTTATATCACATTCTTTTCTCAGCATACTCCGTTTGTGCTTTCTTCTTTACAGTTCCTTGAAACTGCTCTTGTTGGAGTCAACAAATTATCTCTATGTTGCCAAATCCATTGTTACTTTGCTGTTCTTATTTTACCTAAAATTGATTATTTCCTCAGCTTTGGGGTTTTTTTTTTAAGCTTTTTATTTCCTCAACTTTGTTTTTCCTTTTTTTTTTTTTAGTTGAAACTCTTTATTTTTTATTGGGGTATAGCTGATTAACAATGTTGTGATAAGTTCAGGTGAACAGCAAGGGACTCAGCCATACATACACATGTATCCATTCTTCCCCAGGGTCTGCCTGGTGGCTCAGATGGTAAAGAATCTGCCTGGAATGCAGGAGACCTGGGTTTGATCCTGGGTCAGGAAGATCCCCTGGAGGAGGGCATGGCTACCTACTCCAGTATTTTTGCCTGGAAAATCTCCATGGACAGGGGAGCCTGGTTGGCTATAGTCCATAGGGTCTCAAAGAGTTGAACACAAATGAGCAATTAACACTATAACTATTCTCTCCCAAACTCACCTCCATCCAGGCTGCCACTTAGCATTGAGCAGAAGTACATGTACTATACGTTTGTTTTGCTTTAAATACTTTTGCATTATAGCATCCTTTTCTTGGTTTTCCTCCTACTTCTTTGATGGTCTCTTCTTAGTCTCCTTCATAAACTCCCCTTCTCCTTTACCTATTAATTTTAGAATATTTCAGGCTCTTTTCTGGGCTTCCAGGTTTTTGCATCTAGATACTTTAGAGACCTTATTTTACTTACTCAGATGACCCAAATCTATAGCTTTGACATGTCCTAAAAGTTCCTCCTGATGTAACTGGTATCTTAGAAACCTTCACTTAAGACATTTTATGGTCATTTCAGACTCTCTTGGCCAAGATAGAATTTCTTGATTTCTTCCTCACCCATAGTTTTGAAACCTTCATCTCTGTCTTTTCTGATTATAAATGGTATTATAATCCAATCAGATTGGATTATAGCTTTTAAATCTATCAGATTTTAGTCTAATTTTTCCCCATCACTGCAACATGGTATATAGTAATTAAGAACTATTTGCTGGAATCATATTGCTTAGGTTCAAATCCCAGTTCTCTGTACAGTTTCTGTGGCCCAAGTTAGGTTACTTAACCTTGCTGTGCTTCAGTGTTCTTATTGGTAAAATTGTAAAATTATTAGAATGATGCTGCTGCTGCTGCTAAGTCACTTCAGTTGTGTCCACCTCTGTGCGACCCCATAGACGGCAGCCCACTAGGCTCATCCATCCCTGGGATTCTCCAGGCAAGAACACTGGAGTGGGTTGCCATTTCCTTCTCCAATGCATGAAAGTAAAAAGTGACAGTGAAGTCGCTCAGTCGTGTCCGACTCTCAGCGACCCCATGGACTGCAGCCTACCAGGCTCCTGTGTCCATGGGATTTGCCAGGCAAGAGTACTGGAGTGGGGTGCCACTGCCTTCTCCTAGAACAATGCTGGGACATACCAAGTATGTTGTTTATCAGTCTTGAGTATTAGTATTGCTGATTCCACCATCACCACCTGCCCTCCCATCCTAGCCCAAACCTCCATCATTTCTTAACTGAGACTATTGCATTAGCCTTTTAATTGTTTTCTATATGTATGTGCTAGTCTTCTATTCACCTGCCCTAAATTCCATTCTCGACTGAGCAACTTCACTTTCACTTTTCACTTTCATGCATTGGAGAAGGCAATGGCAACCCACTCCAGTGTTCTTGCCTGGAGAATCCCAGGGACAGGGGAGCCTGGTGGGCTTCCGTCTATGGGGTCGCACAGAGTCGGACACGACTGAAGCGACTTAGCAGCAGCAGCAGCAGCAGCAAATTCCATTCTAACCCATTCTCTACAGTGGACGGGATGATGTTTCTTGAACATAAATTACATAACATTATTCCCAGACCAGAAACATCCTGAGGGCTTTGCACTCATTACACATGCTGGAAACTTCTGACTTCCAGAGCTTTACATCTAGCCCCTGCTGACCTTTCTTAACCTCACCTCTTACCTCACTGCTCTTTCCCCACTGATACAGCTGTATTGCTCATCTTTGAATGGAGTAACTTAGAGTCTCCTCAGGGTCTTTGTATTGTTTGTTTCATATGCCTAGAGTAAACGTTTCCCTTGTCTTCACCAGGTAAATCTTCACTTACATTACCCTTTAGAGAGGCCTATATTGACCACCCGGGAGAAGGCAATGGCACCCCACTCTACTACTTTTGCCTGGAAAATCCCATGGACGGAGGAGCCGGTAGGCTGCAGTCCATGGGGTCGCTCAGAGTCGGACAGGACTGAGCGACTTCACTTTCACTTTTCACTCTCATGCATTGGAGAAGGAAATGGCAACGCACTCCAGTGTCCTTGCCTGGAGAATCCCAGGACGTGGGAGCCTAGTGAGCTGCCATCTATGGGGTCGCACAGAGTCCGACACAACTGAAGTGACTTAGCAGCAACAGCAGCATATTGACCACCCAGTCAAAAGAAGCCGCTCTGACAGTCTCTATTTTATCATCCTTATTTTAAATCTCTGCCAAGAGCTTAACATTGTCTAATATTTGTATTTGTCATATCCCTTCTCCACTAGAATGTTAGTTCTAAAACTCTATCCCCACATTAGTTCAGAGTGTATCCCTAGTCCCTAGTTTACTGCCTGGCTTCACAATAAAGTGATTGAGAAACTTCCAAGAATAATATAGTTATCTTTTTCTTTATTTGCCAATTTTCTTAATCTGTAATACAGTGTCCTGAATGGATCCAAGTGCCTTCACTTAGCTTTTTAGGCCTTAAGTTAGAATCAGCTCCTAGTTACCAACTAGGCTCTTCATAGAGTACCTATTAAGTTGGGTTTTCCTAGGATTTGTTGACCACTGAGTTAACTGACCTATCTGAACATAAAAGGTTTTATACAGCTTCCAGTTTGATTTTGCTTTAGTATAGCACTCCTTGAAGTCTTGTTTTATACAATTCTTAACTACCAAAATGCTCTTAAATGAACCTGAAGGATTAAGTAGTTTTCATTTATTGACATTTATTTTGTTTAAGCATTGAAAGTTACAAAAAATACGTGATAGAGCTTGTTATCTGTCTAGAAACTTAAGATGATTCATCTCGTTTTTAATCGTTAACCCATCAGTTTGAAGTTAATATACTATATTTAGTTTAATAATCAAAGACTTGTTTTATATTTCTAGCTTGAGAAATTTCTGTCATTCTAGTAGGTAAGAATGAAAGGGGAAAATTATAATAGTGATGAAAGTTTATGAGTGGCTCTATGAAATGAAGAAGAGTGATATGAGAGAGTAAATTATAGGACATCCTTCATTCTAAACTGGAAAAATTTCTAAAATAGCTTCTTTATTTTGAGCCACAGCATGGACAACACCAACAACACAATATCTTGCAAGGATTTCTTTTTTTGTATTTTACAGCTAGTCCAAATTTTTCTTTAGTAGTGTTAACATATTCTTTTGTGCCATTCACTATCATTTCAATACTGTTGACACTTTCTCCCTGTTCCTCTACCAAAAGAGATATCTGAATGAAAAGATCCCTTAAATCCTTTATTTGGTTTTCCAGATTAACCAGTTCTTTGTGTCTCTGCTCTATCTCTGAGAGTTGTGCTTTAGTAATACTGATTTCTGTGAGTAAGCTTTCATTAAAAACTTCCCATTTTCCTTGATGAAGCATATCATTTACTTCTTCTTCAGGTAGTTCTTTTCCTGCAACTTCAAGCTGACGGAAAATAAACGTCCTGCACTTCTCTTGTTTTGCTGCTATTGTGTCATTGTATGTAAACATAGTTTGCTGAAAACGGCGGAACATTGCAGCATGCTGAAATTTAAGTATCCTTGTGACCACTGATGATAGACCACTTTCATCCTCTGACTTTTTAACTTCTTTTACTAAATCATCCAAACCTCTGTTAATGTGTTCTGCTTGGATTTTTATCTCTTTTGCAATGCTAGACTCTTTCTTAAGTAGACTAAACCTTCTCATTGAAGCCACCAGACTTTTCTGTTGCTGCCCAAATTTTTGAACATTATCTGTCAAATTGCTAATACTCTCTTGTAGTTTCTGTATTTCCTGTAGGTGTCTCTCAGCTACAGGCTCTCTCTCATAAATAACAGCTTGCTGCAGAAACACCCCTGGTTCCTCTGCTTCTGGAGTCGACACATCCTTGTCTTTAGAGAGCTCAGTTTCCTTTGTTCGTTGCTTCAGTTCTTGAAGTCGGTCTTTCATCTTCTTTTTTCTCCTAAAAGCAGAAATGATTGTGTTGAACAAAGGAAAAATTGGTGTTTTCCCCCAGTAGTACACGACTGAAGTGAATTAGCAGCAGCAGCAGCCCAGTAGTAGTTGGTTTCACATAGCTACATCTATCTCACGGGAAAAATCCTCATGGTTTTCTGAGAAGATGGTTAAAAATAAGAAAAATTGATAAGAATTGTCTCATAAGGATTACTCAACTAGGAAAAGTAATGTAAAATGTCTTATAAATTACTTTGTGTAATTCAGGGCTTCTGTGAGTCCTATTCAGTTGTGTAAAGTAGCTGAATAAGCAGTGATAGAGAAATAATTGCCCCAAAGTAAGTTCTTCAGTATCATGATACTGCCACAGAATAGTTTTTTCTTGATTTAGGAAGATTTATCTTAGAATGGATGATTTGACCAGATCTTTTTAGGACTTAAAGGTCACTCTGAATGTGTCCTTATTACTGAAGATATGATTCCCAGTTAATTTGGTCTATGTAATGGCAAAAACATTCTCATTTTGCTGTGCTGTGCTTAGTCACTCAGTCATGTCCTACTCTTTGCGACCCCATGGACTGTAGCCCATCAGGCTCCTCTGTCCATGGGGATTCTCCAAGTAGGAATACTGGAGTGCCATTTCCTCCTCCAGGGGATCTTCCTGGCCCAGGGATTGAACCCAGATCTCCCTTATTGCAGGTAGATTCTTACTGGCTGAGCCACCAGGGAAGCCCATATGTTTAATGCAACTAAAACCAGTATAGTGACGGGAGATTCTATATGAAAGCCTTAAGCAATATAGATAATGTTGAATTTATCTTAAAATTTCTCAGTCTTCTGGAATTGACTAACACATTATTTGACATAGCTTTGTTTACATAAATTCATAGTAAGTGGTATTTTTTATAGGATCTACAAAAATCTTATTTGAGAGACACTGATGATATTGACATTTACTATATCCTGTGTTGGTAGTTATTCAGGGCATCAGTTGGTGTACATAATTATATATGGTGATATGCATATACATGTATAATAATATGCATATGTGAATGAAGTGAATAAAAGGAAATCCCTTGTTAATAAAATACTTTATTTCCATAGTTAATCTTGACTTTAGAAAGGCATTCAGAATACCTTTCATGATATTTTTGTGGATAAGAAGTCATTAGGGAGTTACAGGTAGCTCATTGAACCACATGTGATATCAGTATCAATGAGGAGAAAAGGTCTCTAATATTATGCTGTTATACTGTCACACTCAGTGTTTGATACATTTATGCAAATAGTTTTTATCAGTTATTTGGATGTCATAGAAAGCATTCTTTTCAACTGTTGATGGTGCAAAATTTAGAGAGCTCTTTAGTATGTTGAAGTACAGAATTGGGATTTGAACACTATACTGAAATAAAAAATATATTTAACTGAATAGGTGTAAAATGTTTCACCTAGTTGTTTAGGAAACACCTTTACATCTATAAAATGGAATACCCTTGAGTTCATAGCAGGGCCTATGAAAATCAGTGATAGTGTTATGTTTACACTGACTAAGAAAGATATTTGTTTCACTGATTCTGTGCTAGTTAAAGCAGATAGGAAAGGGACTATGTTAAGTATGAGATGAAAATTCATAAATGGGGTATCTTCAAACTGTCATGGAAAGAATGATATTGGAAGGCTGTAGTATATGGAGAATTGTTGAAAGAAAAAGAGATATTTATTCTGAAAAAAAGAAGGTGTAGGGAATATCTGCAACTGTTTTCTAAAATGTGGAGGTCTGTATATATAAGATGGAGAAGGAAATGGCAATCCACTCCAGTACTATTGCCTGGAAAATCCCATGGACAGAGGAGCCTGGTAGGCTACAGTCCATGGGGTCGCAAAGAGTCGGACACGACTGAGCGACTTCACGTTCACGTCACGTATATATAAGAGGGATTAGACTTTATTAGGCTTTACTTGGCATAACTCCAAAAAGCAGTGGGTGGAAATTACATGGAGTGAGGTTTGATTTAGTATAAAGAAGGCTTTTCACATAAGTAGAGCTCTCTGAACATGAAATGAACTGCTTCATGACATAAAAACCTTGCCATCTCTAGAGATGTTCAAGATATTATTGAATGATGATTCAATCAAGGATACTGTAGAAATGATACCTTTATTACATAAAAAGTTAAACTAATATTCCTTTGCTTTTAAGCAATTGACATTCTGTCAGATAATTTTTGAAGCTTACTTTATGCAAAGTTTTAAATGCTGTATTGTATATTCAATAATACCTGTCCTTGAGTAATAAAACCTGTCTCTGAAGGAGGGTGGACAATATACAATTAAACAGATAAATGAGATAACTTTAGATCTTGATAGATCAATTAGGCAAGGCCTCTCTAAAGAGCTATTTGAGCTGTAAGACCTAAATATCAAGAAGATGAAGAGCCAAGGAAGTGTATCCTGAGAATTAGACATGTGGTGCCAGAGCAGTAAATTGGACTGCTGTGTTTTAAGGACAAAATTAATGCCTGTGTAAATAGAAATCAGTCTTCACAGGTGGCATTAGTGGTAAAGAATGTACCTACCAATGCAGGAGACTTTTAAGAGACTTGGGTTCAATGCCTGGGTAGATCCCCTGGAGGAGGGCATGGCAACCCACTCCAGTATTCTTGCCTGGAAAGTCCCGTAGACAAAAGAACCTTGTGGGTTACAATCCATGGCAAACAGTGGGACATGATGTAGCTGCTTTAGAGCTTTAGAGACAGGTAGAAATTAATATCAGAGAAGGCGATGGCACCCCACTCCAGTACTGTTGCCTGGAAAATCCCATGGACGGAGGAGCCCGGTAGGCTGCAGTCCATGGGGTCACTAAGAGTCAGACACAACTGAGCGACTTCACTTTCACTTTTCACTTTCATGCATTGGAGAAGGAAATGGCAACCCACTCCAGTGTTCTTGCCTGGAGAATCCCAGGGACAGGGAAGCCTGGTGGGCTGCCATCTGTGGGATCACACAGAGTCGGACATGACTGAAGCAACTTAGTGGCAGCAGCAGTAGAAATTAATGTGAGCAGTAACACCGAAGGAGTGAAATCAGGATGGTAGGCAGGGATCAGATCACAAATAGCCTTGTGGGTCAAAGTAAGGAGTTTAGATTTTATTTTAGATACAGGGGATGACAGTTAAAAGAGAAATAGGATATTGGCCTGAGGTTTATGTTTTTAATAGATCACTATATTCAGTTCAGTTCAATTGCTCAGTCGTGTCCGACTCCTTGCGACCCCATGGACTGCAGCACGCCAGGCCTCCATGTCCATCACCAATTCCCGGAGTTTACCCAAACTCATGTCCATTGAGTTGGTGATGCCATTCAACCATCTCATCCTCTGTCATCCCCTTCTCCTCTCACCTTCAATCTTTCCCAGCCTCAGGGTCTTTTCAGATGAATCAGTTTTTGGATCAGGTGGCCACAGTACTGGAGTTTCAGCTTCAACATCAATCCTTCCAGTGAACACCCAGGAATGATCTCCTTTAGGACATACTTGTCGGATCTTCCAAGGGACTGTCAAGAGTCTTCTCTAACACCACAGTTCAAAAGCATCAATTCTTCAGTGCCCAGCTTTCTTTATAGTCCAACTCTCACATGTATACGTGACTACTGGAAAAACCATAGCCTTGACTAGACGGACCTTTGTTGGCAAAATAATGTCTCTGCTTTTTAATATGCTGTCTAGGTTGGTCATAACTTTCCTTCCAAGGAGTAAGTGTCTTTTAATTTCATGGTTGCAGTCACCATCTGCAGTGATTTTGGAGCCCACAAAAATAAAGTCAGGCACTGTTCCCACTGTTTTCCCATCTATTTGCCATGAAGTGATGGGACCCAATTCCATGATCTTAGTTTTCTGAATGTTGAGTTTTAAGCCAACTTTTTCACTCTTCCTCTTTTACTTTTATCAAGGGGCTCTTTAGTTCCTCTTCACTTTTTGCCATAAGGGTGGTGTCATCTGCATATCTGAGGTTAATGATGTGTCTCCCGGCAATCTTGATTCCAGCTTGGGCTTCATCCAGCCCAGCGTTTCTCATGATGTACTCTGCATATAAGTTAAATAAGCATTGTGACAATATCCAGCCTTGACGTACTGCTTTTCGTATTTGGAACCAGTCTGTTGTTCCCTGTCCATTTCTGACAGAGGCAGGTCAGGTGGTCTGGTATTCCCATCTCTTTCAGAATTTTCCACAGCTTATTGTGATCCACACAGTCAAAGGCTTTGGCATAGTCAATAAAGCAGAAATAGATGTTTTTCTGGAACTCTCTTGCTTTTTCGATGATCCAGAGGATGTTGGCAATTTGATCTCTGGTTCCTCTGCCTTTTCTAAAACCAGCTTAAACATCTGGACGTTCTCGGTTCACGTATTGCTAAAGCCTGGCTTGGAGAATTTTCAGCACTAGTTTGCTATTATGTGAGATGAGTGCAGTTGTGCGGTAGTTTGAGTATTCTTTGGCATTGCCTTTCTTTGAGATTGGAATGAAATCTGACCTTTTCCAGTCCTGTGGCCACTGCTGAGTTTTCCAAATTTGCTGGCATATTGAGTGCATCACTTTCACAGCATCATCTTTTAGGATTTGAATAGCTCAACTGGAATTACATCACTGTATAGAAAATAGTTTTCTGATGACCTCCAGGAGAGATCTGGATGATGAAACTAGATGGAATAAATGGGAACCATTTGGGATATATTTTGAAGGTGTAAGCAATAGGACATATTGGTGATTTTAACGTTTCAGCAGCATGTAACCACCATTACTGCTTGACTTTACTCTTGCCTCTTTGGCTCTTCCTTCATCTTTTTCTCCTCTCTGATTTCTCCTTGTCTTCTCACCTCTGAATACTGGAATGCTTCCACAAGCAGTTCTCTTTCTATCCACCTTTGTTTTCAAGCCTCATAGCATTAAATACTGTCTGTTAGCTGATGACTCAAAATTATATATCAAGTATAGGCTGCTCTCATAACATCTGTCTACTCAGCAGCTCCATTTGAATGTCTGTGTCTAAAGACAATGTCTGATCTTCCTCCCAACTCCCAAACTGCTGCTCCAATTCAGTAAGTGGCATCTCTTCTAGTCTCTTCTTGCAGTCTTCATCCAGGTCACTTGACCAAAAAATTTGGAGTAATTCTGAATATTCTGTTTTGTGTCCTCCCCCCTGCCCTGCCATCCCCCCACACCTTCTATTTAAACTAATAGCGAATCTTGCCAATCTCTTTGGCGAACTACCTCCCTGGCTCAAGTCACCACCATCCTTTCTCACCTGGATTATTGCAATTGTCTCTTCCTTTGTATCCCCTTCTCCTTTGCCCCTTTGGTCTTTTCTTAATATAGATATCAGAGTTAAAATGTAAGTCAGATCACATCATTCCTATGTCTAAAGTCCTCTTTTAACATGATCTCTCAGAGGAAAAGCCAGAACCTACAAGGTCCTGTAAGGCTTCCCTTAGGTCTCTTTCCCTCAGTCTTTAAAGAGTCTGCCTGCAATGTAGGATATCCAGGTTTGATCCCTGGGTTGGGAAGATCCCCTGGAAAAGGAAATGGCAGCCCACTCCAGTATTTTTGCCTGGGAATTCTCATGGACAGAGGCTAGGCTACAGTCCATGGAGTCACAAGAGTCAGACAGGACTTGGTGACCCAACCACCACCACAAGGTCCTGTATGACTTCTCCACCCCTCTTTTTGCCTCTCTGACCCTTCCTCCACAACTCTTCACTTCCTCTGCTTAGCCATACTGCTCTCCTTGTCATTCCGTACACAAACCTGGCAGGATCCTGCCTTAGGGCTTTAGCACTTCCTATCTGAAATCTTACTGAAATAACACTGCTCTCAGTAAGGCTGTCCTTGGGCACCCTATCAGGAACTGCAACCAGCATCCCCAGCTTTAGTTTTCTTCCTAGCATTTTTCACTATATTTTACTTATTTATCTTACTTTATTGGCTGCTCTATCCCCTGAATATAAGCTCCATGAGGGCAAGGATGTTTGTTCATTCTGTATTTCTAGCACCTTGACAAGTCTTATGTTTATTCAAGTTCTCATATTGAGCCCTTTATACCTCGCGTTTTGAGTTCTTAATATTTGACAGGCACTGTTCTAAGTGTGTTGTGTGTTTAAGAACTCTGAATTAAGTATTAACAATAGTCTCTGTTTTACAGATAATAACATTAGGACCCCATCTTAGGGAACTTAACTGAGATGTCAGCTTGTAGAGTTGGGATTCAAATTCAGGCAGTCTAGTGTGAATGACTACTTCTTTGCTAAAATATAAAGCCTTTTTCAATGGTGTCAGATGCTCTATAGAGATCAGTTCAGGTAAGTTTTCAGAAGAGGCAGCTATTTAAATGAAGTGGTTGAGAAAGAAGGCATATCACAAGGGATAAGACATTGAAATCTGTTCTTGATGGAATGAGTCTTTTATATATATTAACAGTTTACTCAGACATTTCTGTGTACCTGAATTGCTGAGCATTTGAAGTATTGGTTGGAAACATTTAACAGCAAGTTTTGTTTCCTGAAATGCACTTATAATTTTCTGCTATTTAAATTATCTAAATATTTAATTCAAATAGCTTTAGGTTTTTTATTTAACCACTGATTTGCTATATTAAAAGTTTAAAAAGTTTCAGTCTGTATAATTTATGCAAATAAGAGACTTCTATGTAGGGAAAGGATTACATTCTCCCTGTCTCTCCACCTTTCCATTGTCTGTATTCTACCTTACTTGCTAGGAATAATTTCTCTACTTTAGAAATAGAGCTAACCAAATCTAGTGACTTACTAAGATCTGTGGGAAAAAAAAAAATAAGCTATAACATTAAGCCTTGAAAATCTGTGAAAAGATTAGTTAAGGGAGACGAGAAGGTGGCAATATAGATTGCAGACTTGGGTGTTAGGAAAGTAGATCAATATAAAACAGTTACCTGTCCATAGTGTTAAGCATGTCTTCTAGGAATGTATTTACTGGCCTTTGCCTTTACAAGTAGGAAATAAACAAAACAGAGGAAATTTATTTAATGGTGTGATCACTGACCTAGAGCCAGACATCCTGGAATGTGAAGTCAAGTGGGCCTTAGAAAGCATCACTACAAACAAAGCTAGTGGAGGTGATAGAATTCCAGTTGAGCTATTCCAAATCCTGAAAGATGATGCTGTGTAAGTGCTGCACTCAATATGCCAGCAAATGTGGAAAACTCAGCAGTGGCCACAGGACTGGAAAAGGTTAGTTTTCATTCCAATCCCAAAGAAAGGCAATGCCAAACAATGCTCAAACTACTGCACAATTGCACTCATCTCACATACTAGTAAAGTAATGCTCAAAATTCTCCAAGCAAGGCTTCAGCAATATGTGAACCATGAACTTCCTGATGTTCAAGCTGGTTTTAGAAAAGGCAGAGGCACCAGAGATCAAATTGCCAACATCCGCTGGATCATGAAAAAAGCAAGAGAGTTCCAGAAAAAACATCTATTTCTGCTTTATTGAGTATGCCAAAGCCTTTGACTGTGTGGATCACAATAAGCTGTGGAAAATTCTGAAAGAGATGGTAATACCAGACCACCTGACCTGCCTCTTGAGAAATTTGTATGCAGGTCAGGAAGCAACAGTTAGAACTGGACATGGAACAACAGACTGGTTCCAAATAGGAAAAGGAGTACGTCAAGGCTGTGTATTGTCACCCTGTTTATTTAACTTATATGCAAAGTACATCATGAGAAACGCTGGAGTGGAAGAAACACAAGCTGGAATCAAGATTGCTGGGAGAAATATCAATAACCTCAGATATGCAGATGACACCACCCTTATGGCAGAAAGTGAAGAGGAACTAAAAAGTCTCTTGATGAAAGTGAAAGTGGTAAGTGAAAAAATTGGCTTAAAGCTCAACATTCAGAAAATGAAGATCATGGCACCCGGTCCTGTCACTTCATGGGAAATAGATGGAGAAACAGTGGAAACAGTGTCAGACTTTATTTTTTTGGGCTCCAAAATCACTGCAGATGGTGACTGCAGCCATGAAATTAAAAGACGCTTACTCCTTGGAAGGAAAGTTATGACCAACCTAGATAGCATATTGAAAAACAGAGACATTACTTTGCCAACAAAGGTCCGTCTAGTCAAGGCTATGGTCTTTCCTGTGGTGATGTATGGATGTGAGAGCTGGACTGTGAAGAAGGCTGAGCGCTGAAGAATTGAGGCTTTTGAACTGTGGCGTTGGAGAAGACTCTTGAGAGTCCCTTGGACTTCAAGGAGATCCAACCAGTCCATTCTGAAGGAGATCAACCCTAGGATTTCTTTGGAAGGAATGATGCTAAAGCTGAAACTCCAATACTTTGGCCACCTCATGCGAAGAGTTGACTCACTGGAAAAGACTCTGATGCTGGGAGGGATTGGGGGCAAGAGGAGATGGGGACGACAGAGGATGAGATGGCTGGATGGCATCACTGACTCGATGGACATGAGTCTGAGTGAACTCCGGGAGTTGGTGATGGACAGGGAGGCCTGGTGTGCTGCGATTCATGGGGTTGCAAAGAGTCAGACACGACTAAGAGACTGATCTGATCTGAACTGATACTATTTTTTAAGTCCTTTATTAAAATAAAAACAAACTGATTTTAATTGAGAAAGATTTCATTACTAGAGCAGCCAATTAAATGTGCAGAAAGTTTGATGTTATCATTTTGTATATTTTTCACATCTTTTAGACTCTTTTTGGGATTCTCTGGTGGTTCGGGGATAAAGAATCTTCCTTCAATGCAGGAGATCCATGTTTGAAATTAATTTATATATATAATTTCATAGTTATTTATAATTATGATTAATTATGGTTAACCTAATATAATTCTTAATATAAAAATTCAGTTTTAAAAGATAAATTGTAAAGATTTTTAGCTTTATAAACTAATTTAGGTTGGAACTTCTTGTGAGTTTTAAATAATTCAGTTTATGAGAGCTTTCTTGTGGTCCCATTTTATCAGTCAAGATTTGCATAATTATGTCACAGTAATATCCAGTCACCAAATCTTGGTGTATTACAACCACAAAGATTTATTTCTCATTCATGTTTCATGTCCATGTTGGGTAAGCAGGGGCTGTCATTCCCATGTTGGTCTTTCAGAGACCTAAGCTCCACCTTTCTGAATGTGGTAGGTTGGTAGAGCAGTTGGAAGTACTGGAGAGTTCTCATAGACATTAACATTATGTAGCCCTGAAATGAAACAAAGCATGTTACTTTGCTTTGCAACTCCTCAACCACCTGAAGGAGGATGGTAGTAATGTGTAGTCCTCACCTGTTCTCCAGAAGACAGGTGATGAACCTGGTTTTTTTCACATTTATTGAATATTGTAATTTCCAAAATGAACCCTTAGAGTTAACTAATCAATATCTAACTAATCCTTAGAGTTGACTAATTGATTTGTCTTATGGGGAAACTGAAAATCAGAGAAGTTAAATGTCTTAACCAGAGCTTGTTGGTAGTACTGGTATAATAATGCATACTTCCTGGCTGCTAGGCCAGTGCTTTTTTACATTATAAGATGTTTAATATAAATTTCCTAGACTGTATATGTTATATAAAGCTGGCATCATCTATGTGCTCTTTTATATTCAGTATTTTATAAATATTTGATGATTATGCTAGTGAAGATTTTTAAAAAGAACTAAAAACTATTGGTAAGTGATTGTAGAAATTTTTATCATGTAATAACTTTGAGGAAGCAGTTATCACACATGATTTATTATATGCCTCTGATAAAAACTAACCTTTCCAGTATAGAGGGAAGTAATTCACTAAAGTTGGTTAGTTTAGTGAATTATCTTTAATAGTTCCATTCTGTTCTTTGCTTTATGGTCTATCACTTACTTATCTATATGCTTCCTCTGGTATTACCATATTGATGCTGAAAATTAATTCCTTCCCGAAGTGTTTAGGATGTTGTGTTGCTTTTGAAACAGTCATAAGCTCTTTTTTTTCTTCTTCCCGCCTTCCCTTCTTCCCTTCCTCCCTTGATTGCAGATCTGTTATTTTTCTTTATTTCATAGTAAATAGAAATAGATTATCCTAAATGAAACATGTTATAAGTGAAGTTGAATTGTTTCAGATATTGTATTATGTTTTTAATATAAATGCTGTGTTTAAAAGAGAAAAGTTATTGCAGGAAGTAGTGTAGCATATTAGATCTAAAATAATTATGTTAGCATTTGTATTAGTTAGGATTTTGCATATTAGAATTTTTCAAATTAAGTACTTTATAATTTAGAAAAATAAAAATAATTTGTTCTGATCTTATTTACCCGTGTCATGGGAAATCTAAAAATTTTTGAATTCTAGTCTTGGTACCATGAAGAAATTGGCATTCTTATATTTTCTTCTGCTATACCTCATAGTCATAGTATGAGATAAGACAGGAAGTGAGGTGTATTGCATTCCTATTTATGTACACAGACTTATGTATCCTATTCATTCATACATGTATGTACATACATACATGTAACTTACTATGAATTTTTATAACTACATTGTACATAGCAGGTATGATGTTTGTTGCACTATTTTTTAATTGACTTCTGTTCCTCATAATATAGGGAAAAGAAAAGAGTATTTGAGGCTTAGATGAGAAATAAGGGCAGTGGGTATCAAACCAAAACAGATTTTAATTTTTTTATTCATGTACTAAGTAGCCTAAAATTTTTTTTAAATTTCACAGTTGTGAAGAACTGCAGTGTATATAATTTTCTCTTTGATTGCATGGCTTGAAAAAAATCCTGAAATAAACTCTAATATACTTATGGCAAGTTAGGTTCTTTTATTTTTTGTTTTAGTTATCGATGAATCGATGAATGAACAGTGCCATCGTGCCATCAAAAGCCTCTTTTTGAAGCATCGTAGTTTAACTTATTTTTTTTAAAAAAAGAAATAGGATATTTCAAATATAGTAGCATAGTATACTTTTGCAAAGTGCTTTTAAGGAGGTAAATTTTACTGTCACTGATTTTGGAAATGAAGATATTTGACTCTGACTCTTCTAAAGGTGATCTTATCCTGGGTTTCTGTGTTTTTGGAAGAATAGTTTCCTAAAGGAATACCACAGCTTCATATTTGAATAAAAGATACTTTAAAGAACTCTTTAAAATATATCAATATGTATTTCATATTCATTAATCATAGTAAATTTACTAGTAAAAGAAAGTATTTTTAATCTCTTTTTCTATAAATCTATATATGCTACTGATATTAAAGGAAAAACAGATTTCCTTTCAGTGCATGCATGTTATAGTAAATGATATTTATATAAAATCAACTAAAGCTTTACTGTGTTCATCTTGTGTATGTCTTCATTTATTTCTTGTGAACATTTAAAATATATTTATGTTCAGGATCCTTTTACATTGTTAGGCTATTTCGGCTGCTGCTGTTGCTGCTAAGTCGCTTCAGTCGTGTCTACTCTGTGCGACCCCATAGATGGCAGCCCACCAGGCGCCTCTGTCCCTGGGATTCTCCAGGCAAGAATACTGGAGTGGGTTGCCATTTCCTTCTCCAATGCCTGCATGCATGCTAAGTCGCTTCAGTCGTGTCCTACTCTGTGTGACCCTGTGGATAGCATCCCTCCAGACTCCTCTGTCCTCAGGATTCTCGAGGAAAGAATACTGGAGTGGGTTGCCATTACTTATAAATAGTTCCTTTGTTTATTGTGGTCACCAACTTTTTTTCGTGGTGATGGACAAATGTATTTAGTAAACTTCATCAGCAGTTTATCTTCAGTAGGGAATTATATAGGAATGCCCCGAGTGCTTTGCATTATGGATATGTTCTTACCTCATTTTTATGATTGTCACAACTATGAATTTTACATACTCAAACTATCATAGCCCAGTTAGTATACAGTTGTCCCTGCATATTTTGGGGGATTGGTTCCATGATGCCCACAGATGCCAAACTCCATGGATACTTAGGTCTCTTATATAAAATGATGTAATATTTATATAGAACTTATATATATCCTCTTGTATATTTTTACTTTAAAAATATACTTCAAGTCATTTATAGATGACTTATAATACCTAATACAATGTAACTGGTATATAAATGTTTGTAAGTAAAATGTTCAGTTCAGTCGCTCAGTCGTGTCTGACTCTTTGCAATGCCATGAATCGCAGCATGCCAGCCCTCCCTGTCCATCACCAACTCCCGGAGTTAACTCAGACTCACGTCCATAGAGTCATTGATGCCATCCAGCCATCTCATCCTCTGTCATCCCCATCTCCTCCTGCCCCCAATCCCTCCCAGCATCAGAGTCTTTTAATGCTATATAAATAGTTGCTGGTGCATGGAAATTTCAAATTTTGCTTTTGAGAACCTTCTACATTTTTTCCTAAATATTGTCCATCTGATGTTGGTTGAATCCATGGACATAGGACCTGCAGATACTGAATGTGTGGGCATGACCTTTCTCTAGGGATCTCTATAGCTCAGGTAGTATAAGTATAGGCCTGATTTTTCTGTAATGATTTTGTAGCCTGAGCGAATACATCACTCCTTGCTGTAGTCCTAGACAAACCAACAGAGATTTTCCTTTTTCTGTATGCAGACTGTGTTCTATTTTTTTTTCTGGTACAATACTTTATACAGGAAACTTGACTTTAGTTCCCAATTATGCACACTCCAAGCCCCAGCCTCTAAGATAAAAGTGTTTTCCCGTAGTAGCCAGTGGTTGGTTGGTGTTGTTTAGTCACTAAGTCATGTCTGACTCTTGTGATCCCATGGACTGTAGCCCACCAGGCTCCCCTGTCCATAGGATGTCCCAGCAAGAATGCTGGAGTGGGTTGCCATTCTCTTTTCCAGGGGATCTTCCTGACCCAGGGATCGAACCAGAGTCTCCTGCATTGACAGGTGGATTCTTTACCACTGACCCAGTAACCAGTGGAGTTAGCTTTAATTCCTGCTCTCCACTTTGGCTCTGAGTGTTTTGGCTCTTCATTTCTGGCACTTGGAAATTTCCCTTTTTTACTTCAGATATAATGATGTAGTTTAGAAATTTGTCTTTCTTTTCTTTTTCCCCTTAAGATTATATCAAGCACTTCTCTAGGTTTCTAGCAAGAGGAGGAATTTCTTTAATCTGTGCATCTTCACTGAAAGTCATAGGTGATTAAAGAGTTTACATAATTCAGATGTTCCTTAAGTCCTTATATTCATCTCTGTAGAAACTAACTTAATGTAGGTATTTGGGTATACTTTCATTGTATAGATAAATTGCATTTTCTAGTAGTTGCATACTCATAACTATATGTATAACTATTTCCAATTTATCTTACGATCTTCTTCCATCTTCATAAATTATAATATAAGCAAAGTGAGATATCTAAGTGTATTAGAATTTAAAGTTGGAAGAGACAGAGTTCATGAAGGCATAAAATATTAAGCACATAGTTGTGACATCATTTAATTGTTTAGGTTAGTGAAATTGAAGATACTACCATTTTATGCAATTTTTTCTGTACCTTAAATTTATTTTTTTAATATCAGAAGAATTCTATCCAAATATGTCATCTTCCAGCATGTTTAATGCACTGCTTTGCTATACAATTTTGAATTTTACTGTTAATAACTGATTGTATCTTTGAGCTTAAATGTAATATTTGCAAAAAGAAAGTTAGAACACTGATTTATAAATACAGTAGTTAAATTGACAATTTGTTCTCTGAAATACAAAAGCAAACTTGTATGACTAAAAAGTTTCTCCACCCTATTGCAGATAGGGAACATTTCTAGGAACAGAAATATAAATAAAATTTTTCTAATGCTTTAGGAAATATGCCCTGGGTCGATACTTTATATAATTTATAGAGTTTTTAAAAGTAAGACATTTCTTTTTATAGTTACTATTATCTGCCTGCAATGCGGAAGACCCAGGTTTGATCCCTGGATTGAGAATATCCCTTGGAGAAGGAAATGGCAATCCACTCTATTCTTGCCTAAAGAATTCCGTGGACGGAGCAGCCTGGTTAGCTACAGTCCATGGGGTCTCAAAGAGTTGGACACAACTGAGTGACTACACTTTAACTTTTCACATTGAATAAACATTTCAAGAAATGTAAAAAATGTTTATTTAACATAAAATGGAATTTTTTTTGCTTTTGTGTATGAAGACAGCTTGCAGCATTTCCCTAGTTCAAGGTGAAAGCAGCTATTATTGGAATGTTCACCTGTTTGGCTGCTTACAGGAAGAAAAGAAACTAAAAAAAATTGCGAATTATGTTAATTATATCAGTTTAAATTATTATACATTTTTTTAGTAATGCAACCTTTGAGTGCTTTTTAAATTCTACTTTTTGTTTAGTGTAAAAAACTGTAAAATTAACTCTTTAACAGTAAGACTATTTTGTTTAAATATTAAGACATGTAATTTTGAACTCTCTCGTACCTGACTAAAGTAAGCTGTACACATATAACATTATTTTTATATTAAATTTAAAACTGCATTGTCACAGAGGTAATATGTTCTGGGTATTACATAGTCAGCTTTCACGTTTACCCTTAAAGCATTTACTAATGGAAATATTATTTTGATTTGAAATATTATCTATTAAAATCTCACATAACAATTGTAAAATAACTTTGAAGAAATATAAAAAAATAAAACATGTTTTGATTAAGCCTCTAAACTTAAATATGAAACTACCTGTGTAGTTTGCATTTAAGTGATAGTGACTTAAGTTTTTAAAATTATCAAATCAAATATAATATTGATATTAAATTTTATAATTTAAGTACTAACTGAAACATCTAAAAATTGAGTATTTAAAAAAAATTGAATATGTCGATATTTTACAGTAGTCCTTTTACAACACGATTATTTGTTAATTTCCTCAAATTAATTTTAAAGATTCTGGGAAACAAGGAAGAAATTAAGGCCTTATTGAAAATTTTCTTGAATTTTTAAACATTATACATATGTGGCAAGTTGGGTATAAACTTCTTTATGGAATTAAGTGGAAAAATGCTCTCTAAAGCAAGCACAGTATAATTTATATAGTCTGTTTATAGAGGAAAGAGTTCGAAGTTTATTTTTATAGGTTCTGACCTAGTGTTTCCAAAATGGAAAGATATTTTTTAAAGGACTTAAAAGGAAAAGTTGATTTTGTTTGTAGTGGTCTATTTCTGCTGCTGCTGCTAAGTCGCTTCAGTCGTGTCTGACTCTGTGTGACCCCATAAATGGCAGCCCACAAGGCTCCCCCGTCCCTGGGATTCTCCAGGCAAGAACACTGGAGTGGGTTGCCATTGCCTTCTCCGGTCTATTTCTAGGGACTCTAAACTCCTATCTCATTCAGCCTATCGATAGTATATGTGAACGGATCAGCTGCCTGTAGTCTGGTCCAAATGTGAACAAACCAGGTATCTTCAATTATCTGTTGAGTTCTTTTTAAATGTCACAGTTTTCAATCTCCGGATGTCTCACATTAAAAGTACAGAAAAGAGTGGTTTGTTTACCTTTGTCTTGTTCCTTTGGCTTGTTTTTGTTGCTTTTCCACCTGCGTAGTTGGAGTCTTGCCTGTGAGAGAAAATCTTGAGTACCATCTGTAACATTTTATTCATATTTTATTTAAATCTCTGTCTTATAGTTCACAGGCTAATCTCTGTATGGTTTTCATTTAGTTAACTTAATTGAAAGCCACATACTGAAGTCAAATAAGTTAGATATAAAGTTGTTTTGCAGTTCGTATCAAGTGAGAACAAATTGCTTACCTCACACCTGGAGAATCCGGTTCTGCCTGTTAGCTGCCTATTCTTTAGATTAAAGGACGATTGTTTTCACTGGAGCTAGTTGGTAACAGGAAGTCCTTGTTAAACTGTCTGCTATAGAAAACTTGGCACAGACTCTGAAATTCCTGTCCTATAGTATATATAAAATACATTACTCACAGAAAAGGGCGTTTGTAATCAGACAAAGATTACTTTGTTTTCTAAAGGTGTGAAACCTCGCTAAATTGATGGAATTTGAAATAAATAGGAATGAAAAGAACCTTGGATAAAGACTTTTTGTTCAGTTTACTTTAAAATAATTGAATTCCATCTTATTTTAGGGAATTTGCTTCGCTGGTGGCTTAGCTGGTAAATTCGAATGCTCCCGCGATGCAGGTGACGTGGGTTCAATCCCTGGAGAAGGGAACAGCTACCCACTCTAGTATTCTGCCCTGGAGAATTCCATGGTCTGTGTAATCCATGGGGCCGCAAAGTCAGACATGACTGAGCAACTTTCACTTAGGGAATTAAATAGTTGAATTCCATCTTATTTTTTTTAACTCAGAAAATTACCAAATTTCAGAACTACAACAGCCAGAAAAGAGATAGTATCTTTAAACTTGCAACTTTACTTTTCTTTTTGGTATGCCTGCTGTTTTTAAGTTTCTTTCATAATTTTCCACATGCAAAGACTGAAATTGCACAGTGCTGTTTTGCTGTTTATTATATCAAAAATTCAAAATTAAGTTTTACCAGAGTGAAATATTTGTAGGAAAAAATCAGACATGAAATTTCTCTTGGATGACTAACTTTTCTTACACTTTTTCTCTGCCTAAGGTGTTACGATTTGAGGATGAGAGGCGAGACATTGCTATAATAACTATCAAAATATCATTTGTATTTATTCTTTGGTTTAGTAATCCCATTTCTTGAAGTCTGTTCCCACAATAAGGAATAATACCTTCACACACTTATTCCTCACGGCCCTTTTTGTAAAAGCAAAACATTGAGAACTACCCATAAACACTGCATGTAGTTCTTTAGTGGCTGAGTAAATGATGAAGCATGCATATAATGAACATTTTGTTTATTAGTAAAGAATATAGTAATAAAGATGATTTCTTTATATTGCTTCAGAGTAATTTTAGGATTTACTGTTTGGAAAAAAAAAAAGCATAATGATTCACAGAAGTGTATATAGTATGCTAACTTTTGAGGAAGAAAGGGAGGGTATAGAAACACATATAAACACCCGTTAACCAATCACTACCAATGAATAGTCAAGGCCCAAATTGTGGTTTTTAAAATACCATTTTTTCCTTGTTGAAAGTTCATTCATCCTTCCACTGTACCCTCCTTGACTTGTTTTTATAGTTAGATGTTATAAGTAAAATTGATGATACTGCCATTTTTATGCAGTCTTTTCAGAGATATTGGTAGTGATGTTGGAGGAGTAGGCAGTGTTGTCATTGGGGGTGATACTGATTCAGAAAAACTTAAAAGAATAAATTGTAATGTGTATCTGGTTTGGATCTGAATTTGGACATTACACTTAAAAAAGATATTGAAAAATATTAATTTTTTTCAGAGCTCAAGTGTGACAGTGGTATTAGAATATTTTTAAATTTTGGGGTGAAGTGATATGACTGATGGGAACATGGAAGATAAATAGATGAGCAAACACGGTATAAATTTTTAAAGACAGGTGATAGGGTTCATTAGATTGATTATTCTACATATTTATGATATAATATATATTTTCCTGAAATACCACCAAACTGTTTCCAAGACAGTGTTTTATTACCTTTTGACCTCTGCCATCTGATTGGAAAATAGATGTTGTTCAGTCGCTCAGTTGCGCCCAACTCTTTGCGACCCCATGGACTGCAGCACGCCAGGCTTCCAGGAAAACAGTATTTTGTGGTAATTCCTAACTCTTTTTAGAACTTGTTTTAGTTTTTTCACTTGTTCCCCAGTTTGTTCCTAGTTGAGTATAAGGTTTTCTATGTCCAGTGCTGTGCTAAATAAATTAGATATAAGTGACATCATTTCTCCAGTAAATTGCACATTTATGTGAACACATCCACACCCTGGAAATACAGGTTAGCTCAAATAATACAAGCTTTGAATGAATATTTAGGTATGTGAAACATGATGCAGTTTGTATTTTAAAGAAGAAAAAAGACTTGGGATAAGGGCCTTTGCATCACAATGCAGCGTATTTTAAGAAGATAAGGCTCTAAGGTGAAAGGGGTAACTGATGGCTGAGTGCTGTGGAAACTAGTCCACTTCTTTTTCTGTTTGTACTTTGTTGTTGGCCTCTTGACCTATTGCTTGTTTTCTTGACATTTCTCTTTACTTGATTTCCCTTTTACAGGCAAAATCTTAAAAAATGTTTACAAACTTAAAGGAAAAATGATGGAATAAAGATAGTACATTGTTCTGTAAAGCCAGCATGTTCTGTAATCAGCAGGGTTAAAACTTTGGAGTAGGAACTTGGTGAGAATGTTTTTAAGCAGCTGTCTGATTGTATATTTGCTGTAAATCCACTTCACTTATGTCTTTCTAGGTTGGCAAATAAACAGGATAAGGAAGGGGCTCTAGGAGAAGCTGATGTGATTGAGTGTCTTTCTCTGGAAAAGCTGGTCAATGAGCACAAGTGCTTGTGTCAGATAGTAAGTGTTGAGGCTTCTTTTGTCCTATAAATTATATTCGGTATAACTTAGTTTTTGTAAAGGTGATAAGCAATAAGAGGGTAGGCAGCTAACAAAATAATTTATTAGTGTTTCTTTTTAAAATATTTTACCCAGGAAATACATGATCTCACTGTTCATTTGAAATTACTTAATACAGTGATATTTGTTTTCTGTTTAGTTGTTACTGACTTCTTTAAAATATCTTCCATCATTTCAAAGACTTTAGATTTGATTTTGTTTCAACATTGCTGACAAATACGTAAGCTATACAAACATGTTATTCTATAAATATTGTAAAATGGTGTAAGTATAAATACACAATTTATACTTAGGAAAAGTTTATAATGCATTTTGAAAGATTATATTAGAGTTATCCTACAGTCTTAAAGATGAACTGAGGATTTAATCATTTATTCTTGGTTTCAGAAAATGATTGTTAGGCATTGATCTTAAAAGATGCTTAGTGCCATAAATTCCTTGGTGTAAGAAATTAAAATTTTCTGCTATTTTTATTATGTAGTGTTAAATAGCAGTAATATTAATAGTATTTTTAATAGGTAGATTTTTTCTGTAAGTTCAGTTTTGTCAGTCAGTGATTTTGTTTAAAATTATCTAGCACTGCCAACCACTAGTGTCATAATCACTCTCAAAGCTTACAGGTATAATCCATAAAACATTTCAACTCATATGTACATACTAATCGGGGAAGGCAATGGCACCCCACCCGAGTACTTTTGCCTGGAGAATCCCATGGATGGAGGAGCCTGGTGGGCTCCAGTCCATGGGGTCGCTAAGAGTCAGACAGGACTGAGCGACTTCACTTTCACTTTTCACCTTCATTCATTGGAGAAGGAAATGGCAACCCACTCCAGTATTCTTGCCTGGAGAATCCCGGGGACGGGGGAGCCTGGTGGGCTTCTGTCTATGGGGTCGCACAGAGTCGGACACGACTGAAGCGACTTAGCAGCAGCAGCAGCAGTACATACTAATATAGTAATCATTGCAAAGATGTATTTTATAAGTGAAAGAAGCAGGTGCTTTATATCATTAACGAGTTAATTGATTTTGATTCTCCAGTAATTATACTAATGGTTTATGAGTAAATATTTGTAGAGAACTTTTAGTTTTAATCTTTAAGTCAAATAAACTTCTATTTTTAAGGAGCCTTGTTCAGCAGTCTTGGGATATGGAAAGAAAATTGACAAGTCCATTAAAAAGGGCCTTTATTGGCTACTACATATCATTGCAAGGGACTTTGATGCCTTAAATGAACGCATCCAAAAAGACACAGCAGAACAACGTGCTCTTGAGGAGCAAGAAAAGCGAGAAAGGGCTGAACGCGTACGGAAGTTACGAGAAGAAAGGTAAGTAGATTAATTATATAGCACAGTGCATATGAAAAGCCAGAAACACCTCACTTTTATGAATAGTTTTTTAGTTTGCCTATTCAGGTTTTTCTTGGTAAATTTTTTTTTATTTCTGTAGACTTAACAGGTTTGGTTGATAGAGTTCTAATTTTCCTAATGGTGGTATAGTAGTTACATTTACTGCTGAGGTATTTATCCCTCACAGTTTTACAATTTTTATTTCTTTATTTCTTATGACAACCTTTAGTGCAGTGGTTCTCAAGCCACAGGGTGATTTTGCAACTCAGAAGACATTTGGCAATGTCTAGGAACATTTTTGCTTGTCATGGCTGGGAGGTGGAGTGCAATTGGCATCTAGAGGGTGGAGGCCAGGGATGCTGCTAAACGTTCTGTGATGCACAGGACAGTCTCCCGTAGGAAAGAACGTGTTGTGGACTGAGATACTCCTCATTAGTGTCAGTGAAGATAGAAGGTAAGCTGTTAGTGCAGATCAACCAGCTGAAGCAAAATGTGATCTTCAGCACTAGTTTTTGTCTGAAAAAATGAATTGCACTATCTCAGGTTTTAAAAACATGTTTTTAAAACTATTTTTAAAATGTGTTGCCTAAATGGAAATTTTTAAAATGTTTAGCAAACTCTAAATTAAAAAAAAAATGTTTACATAAATTCTACCACAGAATCAGTTATAATAATATTCATGCTGGAATAAAATAGTACTCAGATTTGATTACATGCATGCATGCTAAGTCACTTCAATTGTGTCCAACTAAGTGCGATCCCATGGTCCATAGCCTGCCACGCTCCTCTGTCTATGGGATTCTCCAGGTAAGAATACTGGAGTGGTTGCCATTCCCTTTTCCAGGGGATCTTCCTGACAGAGAGATCTAACTGGCTTCTCAGATATGATTAGATGTTGAATTTAGTTCTTAATCCCAAGATTTCTCTTTCTTTCTTCATTTGATTGTTACATGTCAGGGGAGGGAAGAAACAAAAAGATTTCCAAGTGAGCCCTTGTGGCATCCAAAGTTGTCTTCCATCTGCCTAAGTAATATTGGCCTTTGTGTGCTTTAACAGTTGCAGCCTGGTAGATAAGAACGCACTAACTGTCCTTGGTGATGCCTTTGTGAGGTGCTCCTTCACACTGTCAAGGAAATCCTCTGATTACTGGTATCTTTCATTTAATTCAGAGTCAGGACTTGGAGAGGTAACTTTTCTATCCTCAAGTGCTCAATAACATGAGCACATCAGTGACATAAGTCTCTCTTGAGCCAATAAGAGGTTTTAGTTTCTGTGAGAATCTTTGATTTTCTATTCTAGTGTATATTTTCATGATATAAAGCTTAGTACACCCAACCATTCATGTAAATATGCCTTCTCTGTATTTATGAAAACAAAATATATGGCCATAGTTTTCTAAAGGCTTCTTTGGTTTTCCTCCACTTAGAAAACAAGCAAAAAGAAAAAAAAAGATTGAATAAAAGAAATTTAGTCTTTTTTTTTTTTTTTTTTTTCAGTTTTAGCTTTTTCCATAAAGATATTCCAGATCATGTTATGGCTGGCTTTTCTGGTACCCCTCTCCCCTTTCCTCCTTTCTCTTAGCCATGCCACTTGTGGTCTGAATCCTCTCCTGTTTAATAGAATCCATAATTAAATTTAGATGAGAGTGTTAAAAAAAAAAGAACTTTTTATTGTTAAATACAATTTAATAGGTTTTTAGATTTTTATAGGTTTAGATAATTTTGGAAAAAAAAAAACCAACAGTAAAACAGCTCTTATTGGTATCTGAAAATAGTATGTTAAAACCAGATACCTGAAATTACTTACTAATAAATGCATAACATTAATAATGAATAAATGTCCTGTAAGTATGTTTATATACAGAGAGCTTTCACATACATTAATTTACCTGAAATAGCTCTATGAAATAAGTATTTTGTCCACATTTATGGGAAAGCTGAGGCTCAAGTATGCAGATAAATGACCAAGGTCACAAAATTAGTAAATTGCAGATCACTAAATCTTGGCTTTCTAGGTTTAGGATGAGAGAATATATCTTTCCATCATAGAACTTAATAAATGCGATAGTAATGAACATTGACATTGTTCTACTATACTTAGTCTACTTGTAGATCTAAAATAGTCATGTTTCTGTCTATAGCTGCTTCTTTTAATAAATTATTACCTTTATCTCTGGGGCAACATTAATTTTAAGTCACAGAGGTAATAAAAATCTCAGTAGTAACTAATATAGAAATATTTATTTGATTTGAGTGACAAAGGGCAATTTATTTTTATAGCCTTTTCTACTTATGCAAAGCAATAATTGTTATCTAGTTCATTTATGATATAGAACTGTACACGGCTCTTAAGAGGTTTAACAATAAAACTTATCTAGTTACCATTAGAGAAGAGGATAGCGTTGGTTTGGGAGGGTAATTAATAAATTGATAAGTATAAATCTTTATTACATAGAAAAATAATCTGTACTGCAGACATTAAGAAGTCAGTCATAGAGAATGTCATTTTTTTCAGCATTTCTTTCTTTTAAAATTCAAACGATTAATCTTTACATGGAGATAGAGGGCTGTTACCTGCATAAGGATATCTGAAAATCAGTAATTCAAAGCCATATCCATATGTTTAAATACTGAATTTAATAACTATAAACCTATTGCAAGTGTTCTTAAACATGGTTTATCATTTTCTCATAAGGAATTCCAAATTTTTTCCTTCAAAATATAGAGAACAAAGAGAGCAAGAACAAGCTGAACTCCGTGGAACCAGTGGTATGGCTGAGTTGGACCCAGAACCAGTTATTGTTAATCCTTTCCAGCCAATAGCATCTGTAATCATTGAGGTATGGATAGTGGCGAATTAATTTTTATATGTTATAAAGTTGGAAGTTCAGAAAGGAGATGAGGAGTAGGGAAAGGAGGCAGGGAGATAGAAGTATTTCACCAGGGATTAATTATTTGTAAAAGAAATTTAAAGGGGGAGACAGGCTAAAGGTTTGCTGCTTTTTCTTCCTCTTCAATCTTCCCTTCTGATCTAGTATAAAAAGGAAGGATGGCTGCAGAATTCACTGAGAATGAAAATGAAGATAGGATATACAAACTATCTTATTCTGATAAATACATTTTGTCACATATCCTATGATAGTAGTGTTTACTCTTATTTACGTTGTCTTTATCCCTGTATATTGCTATTACTGTCCTTTTACAGTAATATTTACATGTTTATGAAGTATTAGAGTATGTAAATAACTTTCTAGCTATTTTCCGAGGATACGTAATGTTTGAAACTATGATATGTTCTTTTATATCTGAATATCATTTATTTTAATTTTAAATGTCAGAAGTTCTACAAAAATTAATTTGTAGATTTTAATCGTAAATTAAGGGTGAGAGTGTGTGTGTGCATGTATGTGTGTTTCTATATCTGTCTGTCTGTGTATCTGTGTCTTTGTTTTCATTTTCTACTGATGTTCAGAGTTTGCATTGGTCCTGCTTTAATCACTCCCAGCAGCTATGCTTCCTCAGTGGCAGAGCTTCCTAAACCGCCTCTTCCTTCACTCAGAGCTTAATGTGGCAGGTGGCTCGCCTGACCTACCTGTATGCTCCATCCCTCTTCCCCTATCACTGCCTCCTTCCACACAGGTATTCATCTGGAAAGGTGGATGATTATTTCTTTCTTGGGGCTGCTGCTGAGGAGGGAGGCAGCTCCACAGGTAAGAAATTGATTGTATAGTTTTTGGTTGCTTTATTTTTGCAAAATAGTTGGTAATATGAAATATTTGGTTTTAAGTTAGTTAAGAAATGAAATAAATGGAAATAAATGATCCTTTTTATCAAGCAAGTTTTCTTCCCCCCAAAACTTCTCCTTTAAAATGTTACCTGACATTTTTTTCCTTTGATTTTTATCACAGATAATGAAAATGGTGAGATGTTGGTTCCAGAATACACAATGAAACAATAGTAACAAACAGAGTTATATATAAGTATTTAGTATAAGAGAAAAGTGGCATTTCAAATCTGGAAGAAAAAAGTTATTGAAACAACTGAAGAGTCATTTGGAAAAAAAGCAAAATTATTGAACACTGTATACCAAATTAAATTTTAAAAGATTTAAATATTAAAAAAAGAAGCCTTAAAAACACTTAGATATAATACAGTTAGACATTTGTAAACTTGGAGGAGGAGAAACTTTCAAAGCAGGACAATGAGGCCACAAATCTCAGAATGAAAAATCACAAAATGGGAAAAATAAGTAGATCTTATTATATTCAGTTTTTAAAGAAATGTTCTACAAAGTTAAGGACAAAAAAAAAAAAAAAACTAATCGTAATGAAAAATATTTGAGAAACATGGGACCAAAAGAAAAAAAAAGAATCCTTAAAAAATTACTGTGTAAATAATGAGACTCTAATAGAAAAAAGGGCATTGGGTTATGATGGGTAGTTCCTTATAGAAAAAATTTAAATGGCAATAAGGATATTTTATAACTTATCTTCAGTAGTAATAAAAATAATAAATCAACACTGAGGTAAAAAAGTATTTATTAGTTTGGTGGAAATATAAAATATTGATAATGATTAAAACCTGGAGGGGACAATGGCAACCCACTCCTGTATTCCTGCCTGAAAAATCCCATGGACAGATGAGGCTGGCAGGCTGTAGTCCAAAGGGTCACCAAGAGTCGGACACAGCTGAATAACTGAGCATGATGATTAAAAAAGCACTAAAAAAGATGTGGGATGTTCCCTGGCAGTCCAGTGGTTAAGACTGCACACTTCCAGTATAGGGGGTGCAGGTTCGATCCCTGGCGGGGAAGTAAGATCCTACATGCTGTGCTGTGCAATCAAAAAAAGGAAAGATGTGGGAAAATATCACTCTTTCAATCCTTTTCCAGTGGTGTAATTTGACATTAGCTTTTATGAAGTAAAGTTTGTAGTATGTCACATTTTAAAATGTGCTTTACCCATTGATCCAGCAGCATGACTGTTAGGAATTTTTTCTGGAGAACTAATTCAATAATTGTATTTCTTTTAATAATGAAAAATTGAAAATCATGTCTTTGTCCATTGAGTGGGAGTTGGTAAAATAAGTTATGATAGAATTATTCAAAATAATAGTGTAATTGATGAAAGTAGTAATAGCTTACACATACATTATAATATAGGGAATCCCTGGTGGCTCAGTGGTGAATCCGCCTGCAATGCAGTAGATGGCCTGCAATGCAGGACATGTTGGTTCCATCCCTGGGTCAGGAAGATTCCCTGGAGAAGGAAATGGCAACCCACCCAGTATTTTTGCTTGGGAAATCCCATGGACAGAGGAGCCTGGTGGGCTGTAGTCCATGGGGTCGCAAGAATCAGATATGACTAAACCGTAGCATATGACTAAACCGTAGCATATGACTAAACCATAGCATAATATAATACTTTCATAGCTAACACTACTGTGTATGTGTCATGCAATATTGTAAGTCCTTCATAAATTGATTGACATAGAAAGAAATATATATTCTTAAATCTTTGATTCTTTTCTGTTTAAAAATATACATGTGCTTGTGCTTAGTTGCTCAGTAGTGTCCGACTCTTTGTCACCCCATGAGCTACAGCCTTCCAGGCTCCTCGATCCCTGGGATTTTCCTGACAAGAATACTGGAGTGGGTTGCCATTTCCTTCTCCAAAAATATACATAAATATGTATATATAGAGAGACAGTCACATTTGTGTATGTTTGAGGATGTGTATGTCTGTATGTGTGGGATAGGCAACGAAAAGCACCTCTCTGTGATTTGTACATCAAATAGTGATCATCTCTAGACTGTGGAATTACTAGTAATATAAGTGTTCTTTATACTATTTCTGTTTTCTGAATGTTTGGCAATTAGCATGTTTTAATGATACATTCAAATAATTTTTAATGGAAATATCACAGTGCCCTGAAATTACATAATGCTCATGAATTATTTGATTTCTCCCTTAAGCCGTCTTAGATATGACCATTATATTAAGAATGATACATTTCATTTTTGTCAGAATGAAAAAAAACTTGAAAGAGAGAAAAAGAGGCAAAATACAGAAGACAGTGATGGCTGCCCCCTGAAACATAAAATGGAGCATGAGCAAATAGAGACACAGAGCCAGATCAGTGACAGTAGCCAAAAAAACAGTGAGTTTGGAGTAGTAGAAAATTATAAGGAGGCATTAACACAGCAGTTGGAAAATGAAGATGAGACAGACTGGAGATCATCAGAATCAGGTAATAAATCTAGTTATTAAAAATATATAAAATATTTATTTTTATGGTCATTGTGTTTATTTTTAAGTTTTATGTATTGTATGTGACATATAAATAACATTATATAAAACTTAAAAATACTTTTTCATTTGTCATGGTTATTTTCACAAAGAAATGTAAGATTTTTCATCTCCAAATGCAATGTTTATTATTTTTTTTCATGAATTTTAGTTCATTAGTTTGCTAATTTTTGTTTTTTTTTCGTGATGTCTTAAAACCTAGCCCTTTGTAATTGAAAAGAATTTCAGCTGAAAATTCCATTTTCAATGATTAGGAATATTGTATAGCCCCAGAAATCCTTAGAGTGTATTTAAAATGTTTAAAATTCTTGGAGGGTTTGTTTTGTTTTTCTTAATCTTCATAAAGTTATAGTCAGCGTCATTTTCTTTATTTACTTTTGATTTTTCGGGGATGCAGACATAATTGAACATTTTGAAAGTTTTATGGCAGAAACCAACACAATACTGTAAAGCAATTATCCTTCAATTAAAATAAATTAAAAATATAATTTAAAAGCTATTTTATTATCAAATATCCATTTTACTCTTATTTTAATATTATATGAAATCTTTAATTTATAGTTACTTTTCTTTTTTTAAACTAGTTATGTAATTTAACAGGAAATTTATGTCTTTTGGTGTCATAGAGAGAGACCCTTTGGACTCACACAACCTGAGGTAGCATCCAGACTTTCTCATCTACTAGATGTATGTTATGTTACATAGTGTTCTTCAGTCCTTGTTTTTCTCATCTCAAAAATGGAGTTTTCATCTTTTTTTTTTTCCATCAGGCTTTTAGGTTTCCTTATAATAAAAGTAACTGTACAATGTTCCTAGCACAGGCCCGATACATGAGAGATACCCAGTAAACCGTTGCTTCCTTGCCATTCTTAGTTGGTGATACAGTAGCTAGGTATATGATGTATTTATAAAGATGGTGTATAATAATTTTTGTATAGTATTAAAGAATTTAATATGGGGTCTGCCCTGGTGGCTCAGAGGTTAAAGCGTCCGCCTGGAATGTGGGAGACCCAGGTTCTATCCCTGGGTCGGGAAGATCTCCTGGAGAAGGAAATGGCAACCCACTCCAGTATTCTTGCCTGGAGAATCCCACGGATGAAGGAGCTTGGTGGCCTACAGTCCACGGGGTCGCAAAGAGTCGGACACGACTAAGCAACTTCACTTTCACTTTCAAAGAGTTTATGAAAACAAGATCTTAGTCCCTGAGATGCAGAGTACCTAACATGGGTGTTTTGCTATATAAAAATACAAAGATTTGAAAGTTATACTTTTTTGTAATTTGGGAAGTTAGGGTATCCGCACTTGTACCCATATCACTCTGTTAACAGAGTAAAACAAAATATAGACTTAAAGTGGCCTCTAAATATATTGGAAGAACTCTTTCTAATAACACTAATACATTATTAAAGAACAAAATGGTTTGGTAGATGATTTGAAAATATTATTTAACACAAAATTGTTATTTCACATATCAATCCTGGGGTATATTTTTCCCATTATGTAGAGTAGGACACCAGGGACTTGGAAAGGTTGAGTAATTTGAGATCACACATCTCACCTGTGGCTGTGCTGATTCACTTCCCTCAATTTTCGATCCTCTGTTGCATAGCCTGTGCTCTTCCATGACCCTGACTTATTGCCCATGCTAAAGTACCGTATGATTCTGGAAAATCTCTTTCCTTTCTCCCAGCTGCAAAGCTTATAGCTTTAATTGTAAAAGGATGTCTCTGTTTATATCTAGAATAAAATGTTCTCAAGTGACACTAATTTATTTAGAAAAATAATGAGTTTCTAAATATATTTGTATTTCTTACTGCTTTATAGGTTTCGTAGATGTTGGCTGTTTCTTGTGTAACATAATTTCCATTTTAGAAAGTGTATTATATGTATAAATTTAGTGATTTGGGATTATCAAGTAAAATATTTCAGTGGCTCTGCTGTTTGATTATTTAGCTACTATACCATCCTGGTGTATGTTGTTAAAGTTTACATGTTAACAACATAGATTCACTTAAAACGTCTATATGTGCTTAAACAAGAATTTGTAAATATTTTTAGAAAAATTAAGATTCAATTCTTTAAGATCTAATATAAGTTTTGGTTACATACATTTATATTGAGCATCTTGGGCATTATTTTCATAAATAATGTGCTTTGGTTTGATCAGGGTCTTTTTTCACATTTCAAAGGATTATTTTTGGGCTTAGATCTGGAATCATTCTGTATATCCTACTGAGATAAACCGATACCCCTCTTTTTCTTCCAGGTCATCCGTAGCTTTGTAGAAGTCTCTGTAATTAGATAATTCCATTTATTTATTATGACACTTGAAAAAAAGTGTTACTTTTGGAAATATGGATTTTTTTTTATTCTGAATCACTTCTCATAGAACTTAAAATATGACTTTTTGCCACTCGCTCATATTTTTTAATCATTCATTCAATAAGCACTTACAAATTTATTCTTAGAAAAGGCAAGTTCACAGTTCATTATTGGTAACAATTTTTAAGTTAAAGTTATATTTCTATGGTAATAATAATATCAATATTCTAATTCTGTTCTTTTTTTTTATTATAGAAGTAACTTTTTCCAAAAGGCATAAAGTTTCATGTTTATATTCTTATATATATATATTCTTATAGATAACAGTAAAAAGAAAACTAAGAAACTAAGGATGAAAAGGAGCCACCGTGTAGAACCTGTTAATACAGATGATTCTGTTCCTAAGAGTCCAACACCACCCCTACCTCCTCCTCCTGGTGAGTAAATTGAAATTGATACTGAATTTAGAAATACTGCCTTAAACAGTGAAGAAAAATACAAAAAATTATGCAGTTATTCAGCGTATTCATAATCTTGTGAATTTGTGAGAAAGGTAGAATTCTTTTTTCTGTCTGCTTCAGAATTTATCAACATAAATATTGATTTTTTTAATTCAGAAAAAAAATGCTTTATGAAAGTAAAAAAATAGTAAAAATTAATAAGATGTCTTTACTTAAGTACCTCCTATAATGGATTCAGGTCCTGTTTGGAATATCAGTACCTAGATTGCTAAAGGGAATGTAATTGTAATGAATGGATGGTTAGTATGACCTTTTAAAAAATTGGATCTTTCATCCTGAAAATTAATGTTTGAAGCCCACATGTTTGAATGTTTCCATTGTATTTCCAACATACATCCTGACCTTCTAACTATGTTATGGAGATTAAATGAAATACTTTATATAAAGCACTGGGACGTAGTAATTTTGAGAAATTTTTTATCACTAAGCACTGTACCTCACATATTCAGTAAATACCTTACAATGTATATGTTTGTAGTTTACTTTTAGTCTTGCTAGAAGAAATAAGATGGTAACATTTTCCTTTGAGCCCCATTTTAGGACTTATTTCTGATATTCCACCTAAGTGTATATTTCTTTTAGCTTCTGTTGGGACTTAGATTAATAGCCTAAGGTTATTTATGATGGTGGTGAGGATGCTTATATTTTTAACTAAAGGAAAACAAAAATGTAAAGTAAGTATTACCAACCTAAAATTAATTTTAAAAAGAAACCATTTAAAATGGGTTTGTGGTTATTTGGTACTATATCATTCAATATGTACGAATTGACACTGAAGTTGTATACATTGCTGTCAAGAGAGGGATCCTCTTAACAGACCTAAAGAGATATTGTTTAACAGTGTTTTTAAATGTCTTTCTTTTTCTTCAGTTGGCTGGGGAACCCCCAAAGTCACTAGACTTCCAAAACTTGAGCCTCTTGGTGAAACACGTCATAATGGTAATGCAAAAGGATCAGTTTTCAAATATCTATACATGTCACATTCATTTTTCTTTACCTCATTACTTCAATAAACTTTTACTTTGGGGAGCCTTTCAAATACACAACCATCCTTTTTCATTATACTTCACTTTCATTTATTTAATTTTTTATTCTTGTGTCCTTTACCTCAATATAATTTGATTTAACATTTATCTTAGAAAACGGAGGTAAAGACCATCATAGCTTGTGGTTATCCATTATATATTAATGTAAATAGTTGTAAAAGAGAAAGATTTTAAGGCAGCTTAAATATGAGACAGTATAATTATGGTGTTAAAAACTTCATTGTACTATATATACTCAGTATACTCAATGATGCATGCATGGTCGTGTCCAACTCTGCGACCCCATGGACTGTAGCCTACCAGGTTCCTCCGTCCATGGGATTTTCCAGGCAAGAATACTGGAATGGGTTGCTATTTCCTTCTCCAGGAGATCTTCCTGACCCAGGGATTGAACCCACGTCTCCCTCATTGTAGGCAGACGCTTTACCATCTGAGCCACCAGGAAAATTTAGCTTACTAGAAAGAAAATTACTAAAGTCTTCACTGAATCAAGAAAACATTTTTTTGGATGAAATTAACATAAGGTATAGGACAGCCAGTATAGGGTATAAGAGCTCCACCTGGAAACTTGAAAAAGGACAGTGGAGAATACAGAACTGCCCTTTACAACAGGCAGAAATTCTGATTTCTAACATGCAAAAGGATGATTTATACATATAGAATTGTAGCTTAATAAAATTCATCAAGAACATCTCATTTCCTTTTTGATAATTCTGTTTACCTAATCTCGAACTTGGTTTCCTAAGAAGATCCATTTACTAGAAAAGAAAAATTCAGAAGGTTAATCTTTTGAAAAACATTATATATAATTTGAAATTACATCAGACTATATAAAATATTTTATTCAAAAAGTATTTAAATTTAAATGTTCTGGTTGCTTTCTTTTTCTGAATACTGTATCAATAATGAAATATTTCTTCAAAATCGTTCAGTTCAGTCGCTCAGTCATGTCCGACTCTTTGCTATCTCATGGCATGCAGCACGCCAGGCTTCCCCGTCCATCGCTAACTCCCAGAGCTTGCTCAAGCTCATGTCCATCAGGTTGGTGATGCTATCCAACCGTCTTGTCCTCTGTCATCCCCTTCTCCTGCCTTCAATCTTTCCCAGCATCAGGGTCTTTTCCAATAAGTCAGTTCTTCCCATCAGGTGGCCAAAGTATTGGATCTTCAACTTTAGCATCAGTTCTTCCAATGAATATTCAGAACTGATTTTTTTTACGATTGACTGGTTTGATTGCTTTGCAGTGAAAATTAAAATATTTTGTTAATTTCCAAAGACAGAAGGTTTGTCCTTCAACTTCAGAATAACAGTGAAGTCACATGTCTTTTGATGCTAACTTTACATCATGATGTTTTTGTTGACTATAATAGATTAGTTCTTGTTTATTTATATTTTGAAATTGTTTGTGTTAAAATATATTATCAGCTTAAATATTCAATATGTTGTTAGAAACAATTAGGTAGTGCTAATGTATGTGTATATAAATATATATACATGCATACATGTGTGAGAAGTGTTAATAAGCAGAAGAAATAAACTGTTCAAAGATGGAGAGGTGGGAAAACACACTGCTTAATTTGGAAAATAGTATAGTATGAAGTTACTTGTGACTAGAGCTTAGGTTCATGTAGGTGGAATAGATAAGAAATAGGAAATTTAAGGTTACAGAGAGATATTTAAACTGGAATTACAGCTTATAGCCAGATTGTTTAGGGCCTCACAAATATATTTAAGATGTCTAGACTCACTATAATTTTACAAGAGACAATATACATTTTTAACAGGGAAATAGTATTACAAGAGTTATTGTTTAGGAAAGTAATTTTTGTCACTATGTATGTATAGACTAGATTGGAGAAGGAAATGGCAACCCACTCCAGTGTTCTTGCCTGGAGAATCCCAGGGATGGCTGAGCCTGGTGGGCTGCTGTCTATGGGGTCGCACAGAGGCGGACACAACTGAAGTGACTTAGCAGCAGCAGCAGCAGCAGCATAGACTAGATTGTGCCCACACTAAGGTTAAGATCTCAGAAGATGCGGTAGTCAGAGTGAGAAGTGAAGAATGGGAATGGCAATGGAGAATAAAAAATGTGTTGAGAGAATATTTGAACAGTCATAAGTTCTATATGAAGAATGAATGTATAGGATGAAAGAAGAGAGGAACAGAATATTATTTGGCTGAAGGGGCTAGAAGGTTGGTGCTATCTCTAATACTGACAATACATGAGGAGAAAGGAAACTTGCTTTGGAGGTGTCTGTAGGCTTATCTATTTGGAAATGTCTATAAATCAGTGCAAATAAGATTCTGGAACTCTGGAGAAAGGGGACTCAGGTGGGTAGAAGGGTATGTAGGTAGTTTTTGTTTTGTTTTTCAGTTGTCATCACGTAATAGAAATGCTTTGTCCCTAATAGATGTTGTATATTTGTTTATTGAATGAATGCAGTTGAAGGAATGATAGTTTCCTGTTTCTGAGGGAAAGTATGTAGAATAAGGAGAAAAGAATGGTAGTATCTGGGGGAACATTAGATAAAAGCAACTAAAAAATAGATTGAAAACAGGCTAATAAGAAGGTTGTTTTTTGTTGGTTTTGTTTTTCTTTGCTTTCCTCTATTTTTAAATTAGAACTCCTAGAAAATAATTATAATGAATTAAATTTAAGACCACTGTTATTCTAATATATCAGTTAATTTTAAGTAGATCAATAAATTAACTTCTCAAAGCAGAAAATTAAACATTCTAACTTCACAAGTTTTAAAATATCTTCATTATTTTTTTCTCATAAATTTTAAGTCAAAGTATACCTTGTATAGCTAAAAAAAAGTATAATCAACTCTATTATCATTATGGAGAAGAAAGTAGGTATAATAAATTTAAAATTTTAATTAAAAAGTTTAAATTAATTTTTAAATTTAAAATTTTAATTAAAAAGTTTAAATTAATTTTTATTTATTTATTTATTTATTAGTTTTTTGAATTTTTTTATTAAATTTTATTTTGCTTTACTTTAAAATATTGTATTGTTTTTGCCATACATCAAGATGGATCTTCCACAAGTATACATGTGTTCCCCATCCTGAACCCTCCTCCCTCCCCATACTATCCCCCCGGGTCGTTCCAGTGCACCAGCCCCAGGCATCCGCTATCAGGCATCGTACCTGGACTGGCGACTCGTTTCAGATATGAGACTATACATATTTCAATGCTATTCTCCCAAATCATCCCACCCTCTCCCGTTCCCAGAGACCCAAAGTCTGTTCTATACATCAGTGTCTGTTTTGCTGTCCTGTAAACAGGGTCATTGTTACCATCTTTCTAAATTCCATATATATGCGTCATTATACTGTATTTGTGTTTTTCTTTCTGGCTTACTTCACTCTGTATAATAGGCTCCAGTTCCATCCACCTCATTAGAACTGATTCAAATGTATTCTTTTTAATGGCTGAGTAATACTCCATTGTGTATATGTACCACAGCTTTCTTATCCATTCATCTTGATTAATTTTTAATATTTATTGCGAGATTTCTGTTTGAGATGCTGATAGTTGCCAATTTTATCATCGCATCCTCTTCTCTTCTCTTTCCTAACTATTAATATATATTTATTTGAATGTGATTGATGAGAAGTAGAAAACAGACATATAATGAGCAAAGGGAAATAATTAAGTTAACTGCATTTGGGTTTGGCACTTAAAATTATTGAGATGAAAAATAATTTTTTATAGTCAAATTAGGAATTAAGGCAGATTCTTATTTATTCTTTGATTATTGACATTGATTCCTTGATGGCAATTCAATTTTACTTTTCTAATTTATTTTCTCTAAACCTGACTCTGGGTAATACATAAAACATACATTCAGAGAATAGACTTAAAAACAATCTTTATTCACTTTGTAGACACTCTTAATCCACACTTCATAAACGTTATGCATTATGAGAAATAAACATTGTTGGCCAAAAGTGCCAAGTATAAAACTAAAGAATATTTTCAAATCTTAAAATATGAATGAAGATTATATTTTGTATGTTATGTTTGAAGTCCTTTATTAAAATGGGTATCAATTTGATCATATCAGTTGGTCAGTGTGGTCAACTTATATCCCCTGCAGTTAAGGGAATAAGAAACCTGTTTTGTATAGAATGATATAATTTTCTGGCAATGAAATAATACAGAATCAACTGCAATTGATACTTCTTGTCATGTGATTTGGGTACTTTTCAATTCTAGAAGTAAAACATAATAGAAACTATTCATTCTGGTTTAATCATGAGTTCTGTGATATGTTAAAATTCTTGTTAATTTTGAAAGCAATAAATTAGAAAAGGCATACTTTAAATTTATCAAAATAATTGTATCTTATAATTTTATTAATAGCAGTATAATAACTGTATACTATGTCCCTGGCATATTGCTAAGCACTTTTAAGTACATTATCTCATTGTAATTCCTCTAATAGCCTTGTAAGATGGACAGTTTGTGTGTGAGAACCCTCACCCAAGCTCACACAGCTATAAATGACACAGAATTTGAAGTTAGGTCTGTCCAGCTTTGAAATCCATATTTTTAATTCATTTTATTAACATTGTTATATTAAGATTTCTTAGAGCATCATGGCAGCTTAGTATTCGCTTTAAATTTATAGTTGCTTGAACAATCATTTTCTCCTAATTTTTTTAAGGAGAGAATATACAGTTTATTTAAAAATTTTTTTAAGTGATGACATAATTGTGGGAAATATAGTATTGTCTATGGTACACTGTGGTAGAGGCTGCAAACTGATGACACAAGAGCATCTCTCATTGTTGAACCAAATTGATGCTCAAAATGTTTGAAATAGGGATGTACATGATGTTGATAAGTCTCATTATTGGTGGTGCTAACCTTCATCATTTGAATAAGGTGATATTTGCCACATTGTAAAATGTTACTATTTTCTTTGTAATTAGTAAATATCATAGAAGTGATACTTTGGGATATGCAAATATTCTGTTCTCCACAAACTTTAGCTTCTGTTTTAGCATCTGTCATTGGATTGTGTGTGCAATAATTTTTACTGTGGTATTTGCCTAATTGTAATTTTCTGTTACTCTTTCATTGAAATTTATTCAATTTCATTATTTTATTTTTATTTTTTCCTTCCAGTTTTATTCAAATATAATTAATCTAAAGCACTGTATAAGTTTAAAGTGTATAGAATAATATTTTGACTTACATACATCATGAAATGGTTGCCACAGTAAATTTAGTGAATATGCATATCTCATACAGATTAAAAAGGAAAAAAAAAGAAAAAAATTTTTTTCCTGTGATGAGAACTCTTAGGATTTTTTCTTTTAACAACTTTCATATGTAACATACAGCAGTGTTAATTATATAATTATATTAATAATGTTTTACATTACATTCCTAGTACTTATTTTCTAACTGGAAGTTTGTATCTTTTGACCACCTTAATCACGATACAAAGATACTACGTTATTACTGACTGTATTCCCCATTCTGTACATTTCATCCCTGTGGCTTATTTATTTTGTAACTGGGAGTTTGTGCCTCTTAATTTCCCTCACCTGTTCCCCTCATTCCCACACCCCACCTGCTGCCTTGCCATCCCTCTCCCTTGTCCAGCAGCCATCCCTTTGTTCTCTGTATCTATGACTGTTTCTGTTCTGTTTGTTCCTTTGTTTTTTTGTATGTTTTTTAGATTCCACACGTAAGTAAAAGTATACACTATTTGTCTTTCTTTGACTTATTTCACTTAGCATAATACTCTCTAAGTCCATTCATGTCAAAAATAGTAAGATTTCCATTTTGTTAGGGCTTAGTTATTGTGTGTGTGTGTGTGTATCACATCTTTAACCATTCATCCGTTGAAGGGCACTTAGTTTGCTTCCATATCTCGGCTACTGTGAATAATGCTGTAATGAATATCAGATCAGATCAGTCGCTCAGTCGTGTCCGACTCTTTGCGACCCCATGAACTGCAGCACGCCAGGCCTCCCTGTCCATCACCAGCTCTCGGAGGTCACTCAGACTCACATCCATCGAGTCATTGATGCCATCCAGCCATCTCATCCTCTGTCGTCCCCTTCTCCTCCTGCCCTCAATCCCTCCCAGCATCAGAGTCTTCTCCAATGAGTCAACTTCACATGAGATGGCCAAAATACTGGAGTTTCAGCTTTAGCATCATTCCTTCCAAAGAAATCCCAGGGCTGATCTCCTTCAGAATGGACTGGTTGGATCTCCTTGCAGTCCAAGGGACTCTCAAGAGTCTTCTCCAACACCACAGTTCAAAAGCATCAATTCTTCAGCGCTCAGCCTTCTTCACAGTCCAGCTCTCACATCCATACATGACCACAGGAAAGACCATAGCCTTGACTAGGCGAACCTTTGTTGGCAAAGTGATGTCTCTGCTTTTGAATATGCTATCTAGGTTGGTCATAACTTTCCTTCCAAGGAGTAAGCGTCTTTTAATTTCATGGCTGCAGTCACCATCTGCAGTGATTTTGGAGCCCAGAAAAATAAAGTCTGACACTGTTTCCACTGTTTCTCCATCTATTTCCCATGTAGTGATGGGACCAGATGCCATGATCTTCATTTTCTGAATGTTGAGCTTTAAGCCAACCTTTTCACTCTCCAATTTCACTTTCATCTAGAGGCTTTTTAGTTCCTCTTCACTTTCTGCCATAAGGGTGGTATCATCTGCATATCTGAGGTTATTGATATTTCTCCCAGCAATCTTGATTCCAGCTTGTGTTTCTTCCAGTCCAGCATTTCTCATGATGTACTCTGCATATAAGTTAAATAAACATGGTGACAATATACAGCCTTGACGTACTCCTTTTCCTATTTGGAACCAGTCTGTTGTTCCATGACCAGTTCTAACTGTTGCTTCTTGACCTGCATACAGATTTCTCAAGAGGCAGATCAGGTGGTCTGGTATTCCCATCTCTTTCAGAATTTTCCACAGTTTATTGTGATCTACACAGTCAAAGGCTTTGGCATAGTCAATAAAGCAGAAATAGATGTTTTTCTGGAACTCTCTTGCTTTTTCCATGATCCATCGGATGTTGGCAGTTTGATCTCTGGTTCCTCTGCCTTTTCGAAAACCAGCTTGAACATCAGGAAGTTCACGGTTCACATATTGCTGAAGCCTGGCTTGGAGAATTTTGAGCATTACTTTACTAGTGTGTGAGATGAGTGCAATTGTGCGGTAGTTTGAGCACTCTTTGGCATTGCCTTTCTTTGGGATTGGGATGAAAACTGACCTTTTCCAATCTTGTGGCCACTGCTGAGTTTTCCAAATTTGCTGGCATATTGAGTGCAGCACTTTCACAGCATCATCTTTCAGGATTGCATATATCTTTTTGAATTAGTATTTTTGTTTTCTTTGGAAAAATACCCAGAAGTGGAATTGCTGGATTGTATGGTAGTTCTATTTTTAATTTTTGGAGGAATCGCCATACAGTTTTGCATAGTGGCTGCTGTGCTGTTTACATTCCTACCAACTGTGCATGAGGTTTCCTTTTCTTTTGTTATTTGTGTTGTTTTTGATGATAGGTATTCTAACAGGTGTGAGGTGATACCTCATTGTGGTTTTGATTTGCATTTCCTTGATGATTAGTAATGTTGAACATCTTTTCATGTGTCTGTTGGCCATCTATCTGTTTTCTTTGCAGTAAAGTTTTTTCAGATCTTCTAGCCCACTTAAAATTTTTTTTGTTTGTTTTTAGATATTGAGTTGTATGAGTTCTTTGTGTGGTTTGGATATTAACTCCTTATTGGATGTATTATTTGCAAATATCTCCTCCCATTCAGTAGGCTCTTTTGTTGATAGTTTCCTTGCTGTGCGAAAGCGTTTTAGTTTGATATAGCCCCACTTTTTGATTTTTCCTTTGTTTCTTTTGACTGAGAAGACATACCTAACAAATATTAAGACCAGTGTCAAAATGTGTACCGCCTATGTTTTCTTATAGGAGTTTTATGGTTTTGGATTTTATGTTCAGTCATTTAAACTTTATTTTCATATATGGTGTGAGAAAGTAATCCATTCTGATTATTTTGCATGTGACAGTCCGGTTTTCTCAGTACCATTTATTGAAGAAGCTGTCTTTTCTCCACTATATATTCTTGCCTCCTTTGTCATAGACTTTTGTTAGTGGCAGCCTTAGAGTTTGCAATATACATTTACAACTAATCTAATTTTGCAAGCTGTTTTCTAGGGCATGTTCTTGCATGATGTGCTCGTATCTATTTAATACCCCCTTAGGCCACTTGGCCAGACAAAATGGATGCTGAGGCAGCAGTATCATGGAGCCGCTTAGCTGAACTCTGGCATGTGCGAAACTGGAAATGGGCCCCTAAATAAATTTTTAATATATTTATTTCAAGTGACCTTGAACACCTTTGCTTCTAGAATAATTTTTGAGTAATAGGCCAGAAAAACTGAAGTTTCCATATGCTAATAAGTTTATAAACCAATTTACGATAATTAAGGGCTGGGAACTTACTATGAAGTAAAAATTAAGACTGTTTTTGTATAAATATGCCCTATATCAATGAACTATACTGAAGTATCATTGTAAAATATTCCTAATACCAGAAAACTAAGATAATTTTTCTTACCAAATTCTTAGAAGTAATAGACGTTGGATAAGAACATGGATTGTACAAATACCGATTTTATCCGGGCTTTGGCAACAGGTTCCATTAGTTTTGGATGTTTGTTATTTGTTTTGTTCTGATGTGAATACTTACTTGGAAATAATAATAATATATATATTAGGTGCAGCTTTATATTAAATCAGTAGAGATTAATTTATAACATCGAATTAAAAATTTACCCTAGTGGTTGTTTTTTGAATTTATTCAACTTTTTTCCAATTCAGACTTTTTTTCCCCAATCTGCCCTATGCAATGCTTCACTTACAAGGTCAGAGTTTCTTACTCTTTTAAAGGTGTTGGTTGGAAATAAATGAATTGTGTCAGAAATCTTGATTTACCATAACAATTACATATTGTTGGTATACCCTCTTTACATAGATTTCTATGGAAAGCCACTACCTCCCGTGGCTGTGCAACAGAGACCTAACAGTGATGCTCACGATGTCATCTCATAACCAAGTCATATGGATGTGCTCTCTTTACATCAGCAAGATGAACTGGAGGGCCTTCTTTCTCAACAGAGGAAAACCTTGAACATCGATGACTGGGGCAAGATAACCATAGCAATATCAGTGAGCCAAAGACCTGACTGTACTGATAATTAATTGCTTATCCATGGCCTTCATGGTTTAAAAAAAAAAAGACCAGCAAATGGGATGAGCATTTGGAACAAGTTAGCAAGAGTTAGTGTTGACTCTGGTTTATATATCCCCACTCATGGGTGTATTCCTGAAGGAAAACCTGTTCAAAAAAAGAGCCAATGGACTCTGTACACTCCTTTACTATTTAATAGTCTTTATTTCTTTATTTTAAATGTTTGTAAGATATATGTGCATGGAAAGCGGATACTTGGGAATTTATAACCTCAATTTTTAACTTTTTATATTTTTCTAAAAGTTTTGTTTCAGGATTTTAATTACTATGATATTGACTGTGCACTTTTCTATAGATAGTTTGTTTCAACTGGGTCTGGAAAATGGAATAGATTTACTTGACAGACATGAACTATACAAAGGAGATATATGGTTTGAAGTATGTCTTATAATAGTATTGTTCTTTAAGTATACATCTTAATTTGACCTTAAGATATTTTTAAAATAGATTCTCACATTTTTATTTTACCAAATTATATTATTTGAAAGCACTAATTAATTGAATGTTTGTTGATGTTTTTCTTTGATGACATTTCCAATAAATGAAAGATACTTGCAATTCCTTTTGACTTAAATGTTTTTTAAGTTAGTAGAAATGTTTTATGAGATACTATTAAAAGTCCAAGTAAACCCCTCTTTCAAAGGTTAGATCTTTTCAGAAATCAAGGTACTCCTTCTCACTCCCTTCTTCTGTCAGAAGTTTCAGTAACTCTTTTAGGTTATTCTACCTTTTTTGTGCCTTGAAATTAAAGGCAAAAAGACTGAGAAAGCTACTATAGTCCAAAACTTTATAAGTGGGAAATGCTTGGGTACTACCAAAATAAGAATAAAATGTTGGTTTAAATTACATTTATAAAGAAACAATTCCAAAATAATTAATTTAAAATAATAGTACTTCCCTTGCACTGAAGAATGGCATCTATATATTCTGTTTTCCAACTGGCATTTAAAGAAACTCTTAGATATATATTTTGAATAATAGATTATAATGTTTAATTAAAAACATCCATGTACATCAAGGTGAAAATACTCTAAACAGAAATCACCTTGTTAAAATTGGTAAGTCAGTTTGGCAACTTGAACTGATAACAGATATATATATATACTGATATCTGACAATAACATGATTAAGCATGTCTAAGGCAGTTTAATACAATTATTTACTTAAAAAATTTTTGTTTTTGAGCATCATATACAATTCTTTGGAGTTTTGTACATGGAACTTACCAAGCGCACTGAGTAGAAAGCATTCTATTTCAGGTACAAAATTCCTAACAAATTTCATAGGTGACTGAAGTGTAAGGAAAAGTAACACAAGAAGACAGAATGTACATTTTGTATTGGCATTAGAGAAAAAACTGGCTTGTATATCTTATTGGTTCCTTTTTGTAAAATTTACATTAGTTCATTTTTTAAAACCTGAACTCATACTTTTGCATTTTTACTATTCATCTTGTTTGGGAATACATATATCTTTAAAATTTTTGTATCCTACCAGTGATTAGTGTACAATAATTACTGAGTTCATTTAATAAAATCATTTTTAAGATTTTGAAATTAAATATATGGTAAAATAGAATATTTTATATATCTCAAAAATTAATTTGTATTCTTAACGCATTCTAAAAATATTTTTAGTCTTGTAAATCCACGTGGCTTTTAACAAGTAAAATGCCTATTTTGTTATATGCTGCCTTTTCATTCTTAATCACTATGAATTATGACATTTTCACACAATAAAAATAGCTTGTATCAGTACGTTGTTTTGTTTTTCATTCGAGAAACTTAAATGATTTCTTTTTGGTAATAAAGGATTTTTAAAAATATGATTCTTGATATTTTAAGTTGAAAAATTAAAATAATACATTTTTGTTGTTTTTCATTAAAAACTTTTTCCTCTGCATACATTTTTATATATGTGAAACAAACATTATTTTAAAGACTGAAAAACAAGATCGTATTGTCTTATGATTCTAGATGACTCAAGGTGTGTCTCTTGAGATAAAACTATTATCCAAAAGATACAGCTTCACTTATTTGGAGGATAATTCTGTATACCTTTATGTGTAAAATATGTAACATATATACAATTTTGTATGTCATCACTAAGAGTATAAAATAGTTTTTTATACTATTTGTAGAAACAACAGTAGAAAGAAATGTTGAAAAATGCTAAACCATTTTGGCTATTGTTTGTGTTTTCCTCACTTTTTCAAACTAGGTTTTTTTTAACTTATCTTTTATAATGGAGGAAGCAAATTCATAATTTTGTAAAAATTAAATGCCATGTTTTCTGAAGGTTTAAGATTAAATGCTTTTTAAGTGCCAAATTATGGAATAGAACTCACCTAATTTGTAAACATTGCACGCAGCCATGAAATTAAAAGATGCTTTTAATTAAAAGATGCTCCTTGGGAGAAAAGCTATGACAAACCTAGACAGCACATTAAAAAGTAGAGACATTACTTTGCCAACAAAGGTCCATCCAGTCAAAGCTATGGTTTTTCCAGTAGTCACGTATGGATGTGAAAGTTGAACTATCAAGAAAGCTGAGCGCCAAAGCATTTATGCTTTTGAATTGTGGTGTTGGCGAAGACTCTTGAGAGTCTCTTGGACTGCAAGGGGATCCAGCCAGTCCATCCTAAAGGAAATCAGTCCTGAATATTCATTGGAAGGACTGATGCTGAAGCTGAAGCTCCAATATTTTGGCCACCTAATGTGAAGAGCTAAGTCATTAGAAAAGACTCTGATGCTGGGAATGATTGAAGGCAGGAAGAGAAGGGGACAACCCAGGATGAGATGGTTGGATGGCATTACTGGCTCAATGGACATGAGTTTGACAAGTTCCAGGAATTAGTGATGGATAGGGAAGCCTGGCCAGAGAAGGCGATGGCACCCCACTCCAGTACTCTTGCCTGGAAAATCCCATGGATGGAGGAGCCTGGTAGGCTGCAGTCCATGGGGTCTCGAAGAGTCGGACATGACTGAGTGACTTCACTTTCACTTTTCACTTTCATGCATTGGAGAAGGGAATGGCAACCCACTTCAGTGTTCTTGCCTGGAGAATCCCAGGGATGGGGGAGCCGGTGGGCTGCCATCTATGGGGTTGCACAGAGTCGGACACGACTGAAGTGACTTAGCAGCAGCAGCAGCAGCAGGAAAGCCTGGCATGATGTAGTCTATGGGGTCGCAAAACTGAGCAACTGAACTGAACTCAATCGAATAGTTGAGACTCATTCAGCATTAGAATATGCCACTATGCTTGAGGCTGATCTCTTAGTATTCTTTTACTATGGCAGTATTTTATTTTATTTGCTACTTGGTTCTATTTGCTATGCTTTTTGTATTACTCAGTTTCTCCCATTAAAGAAATACTATTCCTGCAGATGGCAAAAGCTTATAAAAAATGACACTGCCTATGTAAATAAAGCTGTAGGTTATATATTTTGTTATCCTTGGCTCTGCCACTTAAATTTTTCTCTAACTGAAGTATACTTTGCAGTTGAGGTTCTGTTAATACCCTCTAGTTTATCAAGAAATACATTCCAGTATATCCAAAAAATAAATTCATATATTTCTAAGCTTACGTTAAAAATGCTTTAAATTATCAAAATAGTAATAATCCATTGTCTTTGTAGAAACACAATAGAAGTGTTTTTTTAAAAATAGTAAATCAGAAATGAATTTTCTTTATTGAATGGGAGTTTATGTTAAAGGGAAAATATGAAGAAAATCACTTGTCAGGTTATAGTAGGAGTTGTGAATTCCTTTTGCCTGCTGATGAGAAAACAGTATGTCCTGGGTAAATGAAACCATGATCTCCAAATTTTATACATCCTTTTCAATAAACACTCTTGGTATACATTAAATATAAAGTTACTGTGTTAGTTTGCTAGGACTGCCAGAACAAAGAGTACCATAGACTGGGTGACTTAAACAATAGACATTTATTTTCTCATAGCTCTGAAGACTGGAAGTCCAAGATCAAGATGCTGGCAACTGTGTCTGAAACCTTTCTCCTTAGCTTACGGGTGGCCTCCTCCCTTTTGTCGTCACATGGGCTTTTTCTCTGTGTACATTTGCTGTTAGTGTCTCAGTGTGCCCAAATTTCCTCTTTTATAAGGACCCCAATCAATTAGATTAGGACCCACCCTAAAGGACTCCCTTTAACTTAATCACTTCTGAAAAGGCCCGATTTCCAAATAGTCACATTCTGAGGTAATGGATGGGAGAAGGCAAGGGAGGGGAGAGTTAGGGCTTCAACATAATGAATTTTCAGGGGAAAAGTTTCAGCCCTTCATTAATATACATATTCTCCTGTATTTTGTATATATGCCTTCCTAACTTTTTTTTAAAGATTAGGAAAAAAGTTAAATACCAGTTACTACATTCACTTCCCAGCTCCAGAGGATTATTGTCAGCTGTAGTTTGTAGACACCACTTTGGAGGGCTGTTATTAAAAAAGTGAGAGCCTCAGCTGACTACTAAAGTGACGTCCAAGATTTCCTCACCTGTAACTATACTTTGTTCTCTGCTTTGATGGTAAATTTCTCTGTTGTGTTTTTCTGCCATTCAGTTTAAGAAGCTAACACTCTCTTGATATCAGATTGTTTTACTTACAAACCCCGTCTTTACCTTTTTGATGCATAAATCTAAACATGAAGTACTTTCAGAGGTATTTTATATAATTATGAAAATTCATAGTTTATTCTGAAACACTTCTTAAGTGACCTCACAATAAAATTGCATAAGTATGTAGAAATTATTTTTCTGTATAGCAGTAAGTCCTTATATTCTTAAGCTGCCTCAGTCTTTATCATAACAATTTTAAAACCCTAGTACAATTTCTGGGGTTTGTGTCAGCTTAATTTCTTATGTTTGCAAAAACAAGTCTGCCTCTAATAGTTTCTGTTCTTAAAACTAAGTGTAGGACTTTGTTTATCCTCCAGTAGCTATTTGGTGTTGGGTAAGGGAAATCCATTAATATTCTTATGATATTGATACTGATTCTAATAGATGAGCAGGTTAAATGAGAAAGGTCAAACTAGAGAAAAAGGAGAAAGAACCTGAAGCAGGTCTCCTCTGTGAGAAGAAATTTCCAAGCAGTGGTATCAGTTACAAACAATTGCATACAAATTTAAAATATTTTCATGTTTAAAATCATGATTTTAAGAAAAATTGGAAAAGTACTTGGAAATGTGATATGGTTAATAGCTCTAATATAAAGGTAAACATAAATAGCACTAAGACAGCTCCAGATAAATGGATATGAGTGGGTAATTTACAACAGAAATATAGTAATAAGATTTGAAGATCTACCAGACTAAGGACATAATTGAAAAATACAAGATTATCAGACATGCAAAGATCATGAAAAAAAATGTCTATCAATAAGATAGTAAGTATGTTAACCTACATACTTTCAAATACTATGGAACTTCTAGAAATTATGTATTGTATGTGAAGAATTTTTAATAAAATGCTTATAAAAACAGGATACAATTTTACATAATTTTAGCAAACTTGAAAATGCATAAAATTAGAGAAACACACCAAAATGTTAATAGTGATTATCTCTAGTGGCATTATTCCACGATTTTCACTCTCAGGCTTAAAAGTTTTTTTTATTCAATTAAAATCAGAAAACAATTATGCTAAAGAAGGAGTTATAAAACAATATAATAACTAATATGACCTCTTTCCAAACATAACATATTCCCTTTCCCTTAAAGAAAAATAGTATATATGATTTTTACCTTCTTAAGTTTTTTTATATGTCGACTTTACGGGCTTCCCTGGTGGCTCAGAGGTTAAAGTGTCTGCCTCTAATGCGGGAGACCCGGGTTCAATCCCTGGGTCGGGAAGATCCCCTGGAGAAGGAAATGGTAACCCACTCCAGTATTCTTGCCTGGAGAATCCCATGGACAGAGGAGCCTGGCAGGCTACAGTCCACGGGGTCGCAAAGAGTCGGACACGACTGAGCAACTTCACTTCACTTCATTGCAGTTATACTACTACCACATTGATTCATTAAATGCAACCGTCTGTAAGTACAGAAAAAAATAAATGAAATCTCTTAGAGGCTTAAAGGCAAACTAATGACTTTTCCTTAAACTTTCAACAAAATGATGCATTTAATCATCTTAATACTATACTTTTTTTTTACACCAAATCTAAATTCATTTTTAATTATTGGATAACTTGTTTAAATAAATATATTAAGCATCAGATCACAATAGAGGTAATGAAATTTATCTTTTTATATGGTCTTAAGATTTGCACTTAGAGTATATACTTACACTGATATTTTGAGCATCAAGGGTCTCAAAATGATGATGCTCATTAAATATTAGGCACTACCTTAGCACTGACTTTCTCTGATAAATTGCTAATTGATATTACAAGGAAACAACGAAAGAGTAACACTAAAAGAGCAAATAAATTTCTATTCCTATCAGAATGGGTGTGATCCTTTCCAAAGAACCAGTAACAGTTTCCCTAGTAAAAGTGAGTGAGGAGGTTCATTTTTTAGGGTGTTAGAATGTAAGGTCATTGTGTTAGCATTTGGTATCAAAACTTCATGATAATCACTAAGATCAAGATAGTGAATATAATAATACACAGTAGCAGCTAACATTTGGATGTTAACTGTTTCTTAATCTCTATGCTAAAAGTTTTAACTGTGTATTTAAATCAATTTAATCCTTGAGACATTATTCCACTGAGCTATCTCTAGGAAACACGTGACAATTTTTTTCATCATATCTGTCCTTTTATCTTGAGTCCTGAATATCTGGGCTAATGGGAATCTTCAGATTTGGTATATTAGCAGTAACTATCTTCGCCTCTGAGAACATCTTAAAACAACGATCATACAAGCTGACTCATTAGAAAAGACACCTGATTCTGGGAAAGATTAAAGGTAACAGGAGAAGGGGACAACAGAGGACAAGATGGTTATGTTAGATGGCATCTCCGACTCAACGGCCATGAGTTTGAGTAAACTCCTGATGGCTCAGAGGTTAAAGCATCTGCCCCCAATGCGGGAGACCTGGTTCAATCCCTGGGTTGGGAAGATCCCCTGGAGAAGGAAATGGCAACCCACTCCAGTATTCTTGCCTGGAAAATCCCATGGACAGAGGAGCCTGGTGGGCTTCAGTTCACGGGGTAGCAAAGAGTCAGACACGACTGAGCGACTTCACTTTCACTTTCCGGAGTTGGTGATGGGACAGGGAAGCCTGGTGAGCTGTAGTCCATGGGGTCGCAGAGTCAGACACGACTGTGTGGTTGAACAACAACAGTGATAAACACTTCCATACTTTTTCTGAACTTCAAATACAGGGCTGCTGCTGCTGCTAAGTCAGTTCAGTCGTGTCCGACTCTGCGTGACCCCATAGATGTCAGCCCACCAGGCTCTCCTGCCCCTGGGATTCTCCAGGCAAGAAAAGTGGAGTGGGTTGCCATTTCCTTCTCCAATGCAGGAAAGTGAAAAGTGAAAGTGAAGTCGCTCAGTCGTGTCCGACTCTTAGCGACCCCATGGACTGCAGCCCACCAGGCTCCTCCATCCATGGGATTTTCCAGGCAAGAGTACTGGAGTGGGGTGCCATTGCCTTCTCCTCAAATACAGGGCAAAAAGACATTTTTCAGAGTGAGGCGTGGTTTCTGAAGACCCTCTGCCCAACGCTCCGCCCAGGGGCTTCGGCCACGCCCCCGGAGTAGGCAGACACTGCCTCCTTTTGTCAGGTGGCTCAGAGCGTAGAGTGTCTGCATGCAATGTGGGAGACCCTGGTTCGATCCTTCGGTCAGGATGATTCCCTGGAGAAGGAAATGGCAACCCACTCCGGTACTCTTGCCTGGAAATTCCATGAACGGAGGAGCATGGTAGGCTCCAGTCCATGGGGTCACAAAGAGTCGGACACGACTGAGTGATTTCACTTTCACTTGCTCTTGCCTCTCGCGGGACATGTGTTAGTTGCTCAGTCGTGTCCGACTCTTTGTGACCCCATGGACTATAGCCTGCCAGGCTTCTCTGTCCATAGAATTCACCAAGCAAGATTACTGGGGTGGGTTGCCATTCCCTTTTCCAGGGGATCCTCCCGACCCAGGGATTGAACCATGCATTCCTCACTGCACGCACAGTCTACCTTCTGAGCCACCAGGTAAAGACTCGCGGGACCTGGATCCTTTAAAAGGCGAGGTTTCGTAACTCGGGAAAGCAGAATCTCGCGAGAAGTTGAACCGGAAACGTGAGGGATGCGAGAGAATTCCGGCGAAAATCGTAAGATGGACTGTTCATTTGTTCCCGGCAAGCTTTAGATACCGGGTGGAATTGATTTCTTGTTTGATCTCTCCTGACGGGATGGTGTTGACCTTGGTGAGGGCTGGGATTCAGCCGCTTGCAAGATCCAGAAGCATTACCGACCGATGACGTTGCTAGGGAGGGGGCTGGGATGCGGGGAACTTGGTGATCTCAGGCTTTCTTTAGCTTCAGTCCAAAGCCCTAGAATAATGCTGAGTGTTTTGACCCTTGCTCTTGAGCGTTTTCTGTTTTCTCCCGACTCACCTCAGCCGCAAATAACCAGTCTGCACTCTAGCTTGGAGGCTTAATATCCTTTCGACTTTGAGGGGAATGCAGGCTCTTGGAAGGCTGAAACTGTCCTTGTCCCCGTGTTATCCTGGGAGATTAGAAGAATTTCTGTTACATAATTGACCTTCGATAAACTCTGGATTAGTAAATGGAATAAAACTGCAGCGAAGTTTCCACAGGAAACTCACTTTTCTTCTAAAGGCACTTTATTTTGGAATAATTTTACATTTACAAAAATATTATAAGATGATACATGCTTTTTCCTGAGTTCCCCTGATGTTAACATCTACAGTGGCTTATTTAGATTAATTTTGTTCCTTTGACACACATTCCTATGTTAGCACCACAATTCCACTTCACCTTTTGCCTTACATTTGAACAATAATCATTTGGAGAAACGTTTTTCCTAAGTAGATAGAGTATGATAATATAGTTTTATTACGTGTGAGGTATAGCTCCTATCTTAAGAACTGGTAATTATGAGGGGGGGGGGAGGTGTTATCTTAAGAAAAAAGACTGTGCTAGTAATGTTGAAATTCAATAAATTTGTAATAGAGTGTGTCAGCAAACTTTTCTTATCATCATAGCTGAAAGCAAAACCAGAGAGGAAGATTGCAAAACAAATTTGCAAAGTTGTATTGGATCATTTTGAAAAGCAGTATTCCAAAGAACTTGGAGATGCATGGAATACAGTAAGGTTAGTATAATTCATCTTTTGATGCTTTATGAAAGAACAAGAAACAAACCCTTCTGGGATAGGGGTACTGTGAAGATAAAAGAGTTTAAACCTGGCTACCATTTCTTGCTGTAGCTTCAGAAGAGAAGAAGGAGGAGGAAATAGCTTGAATCATAGGAAGATGGAAAGGGGAGAAAGAAAACTTTGTAGTCATAATTTTGTTATAAGCAAAAATTGTTATACCTTGCCCTGATTAATTGCTTTAATCTTTTAAACAGGACTGCCCACCAGTCTTGACAAAATTAATTATACTGTAACAGAAAAGTTTTTAAACTTCTGAGGATATTTGACTAGTTACTGAAAATTCAGAAGATAACGTGACAGATCTTTAAAGCCATCACTGCTTTGTCTTGGCTAAAGTCACTGGTGATCATGTTTCTGTTGTGTGTCTTTAGCTTTATGTGTCTTGAACATACATGCCTATGCACGCACACACACAAATTATTTAAATGTTTTATAGAAAACAGAAATGAGAAATAATTTAATGCATGGACATGAGAGAAGTTTGATTTGTATGTTCAGTGAGTTTTGCATTTGGTCAGTATGTTACTCTTACGGGTTTTTACACTGAGTGATGCACTATACCGTGCCCTGTGAAACACAGTAAGACAGTCCCCATATCCAGTTTTCTGACAGTCTGGTATTCATAGGAGAGGAGGAACATGATTAAAACTACATGAACTGCTAATTCCATAAGTATCCCAATGGAAGTAGGCAGGAGTACCGAGTCCTATGTAACAAGGCCTGATGGTGACAGCAGAGACCTAAGGAGAAGCCAAGTCTTGGTAATTTGACCAAGTATGAGATGGTTCTGAAGTAATTTTAGACAAACTGTTTTAGAAACTTGTAAATACTGTAGCTTGAAAATGTAGTTGGAGATTTATTTCAAAACTAGAGTTTTTAAATGAGTGTCTTCTGTCACAGAGAAGAAAAGAGGGATGAATAGTGAAGTGTGTAATTAATTCATGAGGTTTTCAGTATGCAGAGTTAAATCAGATAGAATAATAACCAGATAGCCAGACATCTACAGTATGCTTATTATGTGCCAGGCAATAGTGCCTTTGTTTGATGCTTGGAAGAAAGCTCTCAGGTTTCCTACTTTTCACATGAGGGAACTGCACATAGTTTAAGTATTAAAATTTGCCCAGGTTCACTCAGCTACTAAGTGACAGAACTAGGGTTTGTGTGCCCCTCTGGTTCACAAACTCCTGCTCACTCCTATTCTATATGCCTCTCATACCTCGGATGTAATTAGGCATAAATGGATGATTTAAAAAAAATTTCAAGAGGTGTATTGTCTTCAGACTTAACAGTAATCTGGCTACTCAGACCCTGTAATGAGTTATTTTTATATTTAATGTGCTCAGACAGATTTATAAATTATTATTTGACCCTAACCAAAATGAGCAGTGAACCTCAAATCCATTTGATTAGCCCTGCCTTCTGCTTCATCTACCTTTTTGTTGAGTTTTCATGGTAATTTAAGTTTTGCATAAACATGTGCTAAATGTGCTGTAAGCAAAATATAGGCTTTCTCTGCTTAGAAAGTAGCCTGAGCATGGAGCATGGCATGGGGAAATAAGAACAGAAGTTTTTTTGTTTTTTTAACTATTTACTTCCAAGACATAATATTGTGCTTGCAGAGTCTATGTACTTCCAGGGGAACGAGAGTGGGTTCTTGTGCTATCTAGAAAGCTAATAATTTGCTCAGTATTTTTAGTTATAGTAGTGGGGAAGATTTAGTGTTTAATTTTATTGCTCTGCAAAAATCTTTCTTGCCATCATCCTTTGAGCAGCCCTTTGAAGTTGAATTTACCCTGATTCAATTTTTGCCTTGTTACCTACATGCTCTTAAGGTGAGCCCATTCATATCACGTCCTTAAAGGTCCCTCAGTATGCTGTCCGGAGAAGGCAATGGCACTCCACTCCAGTCCTCTTACCTGGAAAATTGCATGGACGGCGGAGCCTGGTGGGCTGCAGTCCATGGGGTGGCGAAGAGTCGGACACAACTGAGTGACTTCACTTTCACTTTTCACTTTCATGCATTGGAGAAGGAAATGGCAACCCACTCCAGTGTTCTTGCCTGGAAAATCCCAGGGGCGGGGGAGCTTGGTGGGCTGCCGTCTCTGGGGTCGCACAGAGTTGGACACGACTGAAGCATCTTAGCAGCAGCAGCAGCAGCAGTGTGCGGTCATCTCCTGTGCTGCAGCCCTTCCATGGGAGGAAAGCAGGAAACAATGTCAGGAAAGAGTAGGAGACAATCAGCCCATTATTAAAATCTCTGAAGACTGAAAGGAAAGTGGCTCAAGAACGTATCTTGACGTACTTCTGTGAACTGATTATTTCTGGAATTCTAAACCAGAGTTTTAAAATGATTGTATGAGCGCTCTCTGGTGGGCAATAATGGCAATAAAGCAAAAGGGGATTTCTTTATTTTAACCATGAACTCTTTGTGGATTCTATAATCTGTGCAGTTACACAGAACTAAGCAATGGTACTTAGCAATGTCTAGATAAGATAATTTTTTATCCTCATCATTAGATAGAATGCAGAACAGAATAGTAAAGAAATCACAGAAAAGTTGAAATTCATGTTATGTAACAGACTTTGTCCAAACCAAATAATATGCAATTTTCAAGGGATATGTGAGCACAAGCAAGTTATCGTAATTGACTTCCAGATGCTCAGCTTTCATATATGCTCTTTCAGAAGATTACTCTGCTTCCCTTGATTAAGGGGATGCCTAGTCCTCTTTCCCAACCTGTCCTTCTACAGTTGTCTTTGTCCCATTTTACAAAAAAGGTCTCACTTTCAGTATCCTGACTTCCACATTGCATTCCCTCCAGGGTGTCAAAAATCCCTCTGCAAAAAACCATGGGACTGCTAGTGTAAATGACTACTACCAGATTCTTTGACAGGTTAAATGGTCTTCAAGTTTTGCTTTCAGCAAAAGTAAAGGACTTGGAATTGAGCTGTTAGCTAACAAATCATTTAAAATATTTCTGAAGATATTTAATTTAGTGATTGGAGACCATAACAGAAAATATTTTAACAAAAGGGTGACATTGCTTTAACAAAATGTATTTAATTCTCATCTACTTATTTAAGTGAGGCTTTTTCTTACCCCTTCTAAAAACGTAGAATAGAAATTGATGTTGAACCCTGGTCGTTATTTGTTGTTGTTATTTAGTCATTCAGTTGTGTCCCTACTCTTTTGAGATCCCTTAACTGCAGCCACCAGGCTTCTCTGTCTGTGGGATTTTCCAGTCCAGAATATTGGAGTGGATTGCCATTTCCTTCTCCAGGGGGTCTTCCTGACCCAGGGATTGAACCCACATCTTCTATATTGCGGCAGATTATTTACCACTGAGCCACCACAGAAATTGATGTTGAACCCTGATCATTATAGCACTGCACTAGGTAATATTCATTCCTGGATGCATCTAATTTCATTAAGGGAGCCATTTCCTATTAATTTTTTCTTTTTATGCTTAGAAGGAAAGTGAAAGTCGCTCAGTCCTGTCTGACTCTTTGCAACCCCATGGGCTATATAGTCTGGAATTCTCCAGGCCAGAATACTGGAGTGGGTAGCCTTTCCCTTCTCCAGGGAATCTTCCCAACTCAGGGACTGAATCCAGGTTTCCTTCATTGCAGGCAGATTCTTTACCAGTTGAGCCACAGGGAAGCCCATTTTTATGTATAGATAATTATCAAATGTATAAGTTATTTTGGTCAATTTTATACTAATAATTTTATTGATAACTACTCTGGAAGCTACTTTTAACACTTAGAACTTTAAGGCTACAATGAAAACAAATTTAGTATATGCATGCACATGTGTCTGTGAGTGTGTACGTGTGAGAGAGAAATATAGGGTAATAAAGATTAAAAGCACAAAATTATATTAGGACTTAAAGTTATAAAAGCTATATGGGGAAATATAAAGAAAAGGGAAAGGAACAGTGTAAAATTTCCACCTGTTCAAGAAGAGTCAGTCCATGAATTTTTAAATGGACAGTGAGTGATGGGTTTTAAAATCACTCTGGTATTTAGGTTCCACAGGATAGATTTTTAAAAGTAGTGTAATTTATATTTTAAAATGTCAGTTTTCACAGTATGCTGGAAGTTATATCTTTAAACATACGGTGAAGATTTTGATATCAACTTAAAAATGTTGCAGAAGGTGCAGAGTTTTTTTTCCAAAATGATGTCAGTGAATATGCTAGCAAAACATTTGCAGGTCACTGATCTTCTAGGTCCCAGTTCTGCTGATTGCTGGTGTACTTGAACTTCTGGCTTGGAGACCAGTAAGTGAAGCAGCTTCAGAATCTTGAGAGGAGGCCCGAAATACGACATCTGGCCAGTGTCTTCTTAAGTCTTCTAGTATATGCTCCCTCCACTGTCTGCTGGGCTACTTGTCCATCCGTCAGAGCTTTCAAAATGAATAGGCTATGGGGCATCATCCCACCAGTACAGGCACTGGAGTGCCAGGGAGAGCTGAGATTTGCATTAATACACAGCTTTGCTTTCTCAGGGCTGGTAAGTGCCACCCTGAGCAACCTTAGCAGTCCCATCGTTGAATTGATCCTGTTGTAGCTGTTCCTCAAGGGCCACTTAAGTCAAGCTGTTCCATTGTTAAAAGACAATAGGCTGCTTCCTAGAGGCAGGGCCCCTGGCACTAGGTGAGGTTTGAAGAAGAACTTCTCTTCCTCTTCCTGTCCTGTAGCACTTTTACTACTGTACTATGGTCTCAGACTCCTACTAGACTTTAAAGCCAGTGGATTTTGAATCAAAGACTTCTGCTTCAATAGTGATGTGACCTTGGAACTTGCCAAATCTCTGAAAACCTCGGTTAGCCTACCCTCTAAAATAAGCACAATATTTGGCCCTCACAAAAAAGCACATAGTGAGCATCTGGTCAGTAATCTTTATTATTATTAATATTGTCAGGGTGAGGTGGAGCTAGTGGATTGGATGGTAGGTAGAAAGGCTTCGCTGGAGAGAGAAGGCCTAATAGCAAATAGAGTTAGCCAGGCTGCAGGTTGGTTAGAGAGGAAAGGTCATTTTAGTGCAGAGGGGCCAGTTAATGCTAAGATTGTTAAAGGCTAAAGAAAACTTGCTCCAGGAAATTCAGGTAGTTCAGTTGGCTGGGTACAGATTAGGAGGGATCAGAAAATTGGTTTGTTCTGAACAAGGGCTTATTTTATCTAATTGTCAGAGAATGAGATAGAATTAATTTCTGAAGATTCCTGGCACATCCTGCTGTAAGTACATGTTTTTAAATCTAATGAGGCTGTCTCCTCCTAGAGTCTTTCAATGATTTCTCATCTATAGGAATTTAAAATTTATAAGATTGAAACTTGATATTCTTAGACTTGTCCCATGTAATCTGCTATACTGGACTACTTTTAATTCCCCAGATGAACTATTCTCCATCATACCTTGGTACCTGTACATACACGCTGTGCTGTTTGCCTTGGAACTTGTGTTGTCTTTTCATCCTTTGGCTAATTCCTCATCCTTCAAGATTTAGCATATTGGATGGTGTACAAGAATCTATAGTGTTCTTGAATTAAAGTTCTTGCATATAATAAGGTTAAATAAAATATGCAAGATTAATAACCTTTTTTAAGGGATCTAAAAGAAAATGTGAATAAATGGAGAAACATTGTGATGAAAGTTAGAAAGAGTGAATACAATAGAGATGTTAATTCTCCCCAAATTTAGTACATTTAATATAATCCTAGTCAAAGTTTTTATCTGTCTAAATCAGTTCAGTCCCTCAGTCGTGTCCAACTCTTTGCGACCCCAAGGACTGCAGCATGCCAAGCCTCCCTGTCCATCACCAACTCCCAGAGTTTACTCAAACTCATGGTCATCGAGTTGGTGATAACCATCAACCATCTTATCCTCTGTCATCCCCTTCTCCTCCTGCCTTGAATCTTTCCCAGCATCAGTGTCTTTTCAAATGAGTCAGTTCTTTGCATCAGGTGTCCAAAGTATTGGAGTTTCAGCTTCAGCATCAGTCCTTCCAATGAATATTCAGGACTGATTTCCTTTAGGATAGACTGGTTTGATCTTGCTGCCAGAGATCTAACCAGTCCATCCTAAAGGAAATCTGCTAAATATATCTTTACAAATATTTTATGAAAATTTTTTTTAACCAACTGTTTTTCATGTTCATCTGAAATAATAAACTTTCTAAAAGAGCTTTGGAAATTATGAAGAAAAAAATTAGATTTTTCCCTGCCAGATGTTAACCAATTGGAAGTGTTTAAAGCCAATTGAAAGTGTGTAAAGCCAATTAAAAGTGCCCTGCCAGATGTTAACCAATTGGAAGTGTGTAAAGCCATTTGTTGGCTAAGGGATGGACACATGATGTAAACCAAGCCTCTCCAGTCTGTATTAATAAAATTGTACTTCTGAGCATTATTTCCCTGTTACTACATGACTCAAAACTCTGGATCAATATTCAGCCAGTTTGGAGAGTATAATTAGGATGGACTGACATAAGGTTACAACAATAGATTTCCTTTTAGGGTCCATTTTAATTCAGTGGTTCCCAAAGTGTGGTCTGTGGATCAGCATCATTAGTATTACCTGAGGACTTACTAGCACTTCAACAGAAAACCCCAGGTGGGGCCCAGCAATCTCTTACAGTCACTCGATGCACATTAAAGTTTATGAAGCATGTTTTTAAAGAAAGAGATTGTCATCCTCCAGTAGAGCTGAAATGCTGGGCTCTGTGATGCACTGTCATAGTAAGAGGAAGTGATAAGAGAAAGCAATTTCACATATTAGCCTCAATTGAAATTCACATGACACTCTAAGAGTCGCAGGTGTTACATTTTCAACCAGCCATTCCTCACATAGGCAACACCAGGGTGAGTAGCAGCTGGAATTTATTTAATTGACCATGGTTAATGAGGCTCCCAAATAACTCAGCTAGAAAGGTCAGCTCGTAAATAAATATTTCCTGCTGTATCATTTGTCAGTTGATGTGAGCTTGTGATTGTCAAGAGATCTAACTGTTGGACAGAATAAAAAATTAGGATGGTACATCTGCTGGGGAGGTGGGGGCAGGGAAAACCTGCACCATCAGTCCATAAGTGATTTTTAAACCATCCTTGGTTTTGTATCCTCTGAGCCACTGATCGCCTCATTAACTCTTTTACTGTACTGTTCACTGTAGTTAGCTTTCCATACTTTTATCTTCATCAGAGGAAAACTTGAATACTTACTCTTTTGAACAGCCTTTAATGATAGTTCTTTTCCCTTTAAAATTAAGACTCAGGTTTTAAATTTTTTCTTAAGAAAAACACTTGCTTGTGCAAAGAGTGATAGACTAAAATCTTATTTTGATGGATTTTGAAGTATGTTAAAGATAGGTTGGAGAAGGCAGTGGCACCCCACTCCAATACTCTTGTCTGGAAAATCTCATGGACGGAGGAGCCTGGTAGGCTGCAGTCCATGGGGTCAGTAAGAGTTGGACATGACTGAGTGACTTCACTTTCACTTTTCACTTTCATGCATTGGAGAAGGAAATGGCAACCCACTCCAATGTTCTTGCCTGGAGAATCCCAGGGACAGGGGAGCCTGGTGGGCTGCATCTATGGGGTCACACAGAGTTGGACATGACTGAAGCAACTTAGCAGACTTAGCAGCAAAGACAGGTATGCAGATGACACCACCTTTATGGCAGAAAGTGAAGAGGAACTCAAAAGCCTCTTGATGAAAGTGAAAGTGGAGAGTGAAAAAGTTGGCTTAAAGCTCAACATTCAGAAAACGAAGATCATGGCATCCGGTCCCATCACTTCATGGAAAATAGATGGGGAAACAGTGGAAACAGTGTCAGACTTTATTTTTCTAGGCTCCAAAATCACTGCAGATGGTGACTGCAACCATGAAAGTAAAAGATGCTTGCTCCTTGGAAGGAAAGTTATGACCAACCTAGATAGCATATTGAAAGGCAGAGACATTACTTTGCCAACAAAGGTTCGTCTAATCAAGGCTATGGTTTTTCCAGTGGTCATGTATGGATGTGAGAGTTGGACTGTGAAGAAAGCTGAGCACTGAAGAATTGATGCTTTTGAACTGTGGTGTTGGAGAAGACTCTTGAGAGTCCCTTGGACTGCAAGGAGATCCAACCAGTCCATTCTAAAGATCAGTCTTGGGTGTTCATTGGAAGGACTGATGCTAAAGCTGAAGCTCCAGTATTTTGGGCACCTGATGCGAAGAGTTGACTCATTAGAAAAGACTCTGATGCTGGGAGGGATTGGGTGCAGGAAGAGAAAGGGACAACAGAAGATGAGACGGCTGGATGGCATCACTGACTCTATGGACATGAGTTTGAGTACACTCCAGGAGTTGGTGATGGACAGGGACGCCTGGCGTGCTGCGATTCATGGGGTTGCAAAGAGTCGGACACGACTGAGCGACTGAACTGAACTGAAAGACAGGTCATGTTTTTTTCGCAAGATAATGTGCAGAGAGGGACAAGACTGAGAGGCAAGTGAGGCATTCCTCTTTGGTGCAGATTTTAAGGGGCCCCTAAAACTCAGGAACCAAGATAAATACTGTTTTAATGACCAAAACTGATACCAAAGAAAAAAACCCATGATGAACAAAATATCAAAGTTTTAAAAACAGGATCAAAACAGTGCTGTGTTGAGCCATTTGGGAGCCTGAGGCAAAAGAAAAAGTAATTCTCCTGGTTCTGAAAATCATAGGTAAATAAAGCATAAGACTAGCATAAGACTAGTCAGGACTAGTTCCCTGACTTAGTATAAAATTGTATTACCGTGTATAATCTTTGTTTTTCTTTTTCTCCCTAGGGACATACTAACATCTCCATCTTGTTGGCAATATGCTGTTCTTCTTAACAGATTCAATTACCCTTTTGAACTGGAAAAGGATTTACATTTGAAGGGCTATCACTCACTCTTTCAAGGATCTTTACCCTACTATCCTAAATCAATGAAATGTTACCTTAGCAGAACTCCTCATAGAATGCCTTCAGAAAGACACCAAATTGGAAACCTAAAAAAATACTATCTCCTGAATGCTGCCTCCCTTCTCCCAGTATTGGCTCTGGAATTGAGGGATGGGGAGAAGGTTCTGGATCTGTGTGCTGCCCCTGGAGGCAAATCTCTAGCTCTGCTGCAGTGTGCTTATCCAGGTAATGTACTTTTCTCTCCATAACTGACAGCTTTTAAATATCCACGTTTCAGAATACTTTTAGAATATGCGGGGAGAAATGTAAGATTGAATTTTCAGAATTTTAAAGCCTAAAAACCAAGACAGTGTGGAGAAGAGTGGAAGTTTTACTGAGGAAATAGTGTAAATAACTTTTTTTCCCCCAGCTACTTAGTCCTTACAAGTAATTGGGAAACTACAACAAAACTACAACATTTTGTGAACACAAATCTGTCAGATAATATGAAACCTGATGATCTAATAACAAAGATTTTTAAAGTTTTATTGTTGCTTTTACACTTCAGAGTCTTGTATTGATGTCCTGGTCATACTTTTATGCAACAAAAACATACACATTTAAACTCATTTTTTGTATTATTGGACCATAAAGTTCTAAGAGAGTTCTGTCCAATAGGAATATAACATGAAATATATATATAATTTAATGTTTTTGAGCAATCTCATAAGAAACAAAATTAATTTTAATAATCCATTGTAACCTAACACATTAAAAATATTATTTGAACATGTAATCAAAATAGAAATTATCAATGAGATATTTACATTCTCATTCTTACAGTCTTTGAAACTGGTGTGTATTTTACACATAGGGTACATTTTAATTTGGATTAGTCACATTTCAAGTGCTCACAGCCTTGTGTAGCAAGTGGGTATAGTATTGGATGGTGCAATTCTAAAGATTTTAAAAGTTCTTTTGAAATGACTTATTGCTATTATTAGAACAAAAATGATGAAATATATGTAATACATATTTTATATATATTTGTTAAAAGTAATGCATTCATTGCAAATTCTTTTCTTAATGAGACAATACGACTTTTAAACTATTACTTCAGATTTCCCTGGGTGAAAATTACTTACGACTGCTGTTGCTGCTGCTAAGTCGCTTCAGTCGTGTCTGACTCTGTGTGACCCCCATGGACGGCAGCCTACCAGGCCCTACCGTCCCTGGGATTCTCCAGGCAAGCACACTGGAGTGGGTTGCCATTTCCTTCTCCAATGCATGAAAGTAAAAAGTGAAAGTGAAGTCGCTCAGTCGTGTCTGACTCTTTGCGACCCCATGGACTGCAGCCTACCAGGCTCCTCTGTGCATGGGATTTTCCAGGCAAGAGTACTGGAGTGGGGTGCCATTGACTAGATGAGACCAATTCTATCTTGGTCTCATCAAAATTTTTGATCGTTTTGTTTTTATAAGTGCAAATGCTGTTCACAGAGATGAAAAGATGAAATGGTGAGAATTGTGTTATAGTAACCTCACTAGTTCTTTAAACTCCTGAATTATAACCCTAATCACATAGATCTCATTCACTAAGTATTATTTTAATCATCTACTATATAAGTACTCTATGTAAACCAGTGTAAGACCTATGTAAACCTTTGTAAACACTAGGTCTGTTTTTGATTTTGAAGAAGGCAAAGGATTGGAAACTAATTTTAAAAGACTGTGTTGCCTAATTAGGAGACTCATTCACTTTCTCAGCCAAAGCACTAGTGTGCTGAACTGCCTTTGGAGTGCTCTGGGGGGTTTCTGTGCCATGGCACAACTTGCTGTAATAAGATTCTGGATGGGTGGGAAGTGTGCTCCTTATTTATAAAGTTGGTGAAGAGCTAGGAGAAGCCTTGACCAGAGGTGTTCTCCTTTTTTAAGAAACTCATCTGAAAATTGATTCCTTTGAAACTATCTAAGCCTGCAGCTGCTGCTGCTGCTAAGTCACTTCAGTCATGTCCGACTCTGTGCAACCCCATAGATGGCAGCCCACCAGGCTCCCCAGTCCCTGGGATTCTCCAGGCAAGAACACTGGAGTGGGTTGCCATTTCCTTCAGTGCATGAAAGTGAAAAGTGGAAGTGAAGTTGCTCAGTTGTGTCCGACTCCATGGACTGCAGCCTACCAGGCTCCTCCATCCATGAGATTTTCCAGGCAAGAGTACTGGAGTGGGTTGCCATTGCCTTCTCCAGAATATCATACTAAGGAATTTGAAGTCTTAACTAATGAGGAACCACTGTAGACTTCAAAAAGGAGAATGACATGATCAGATTTACATTTCACATCAGATGTGGCTTCACTGTAGGGAGTGAAGTAGTAGAGCTCATACCTGGAGGTGAGCAGGGCAGTCAGAAGAAGCCAGTTGCAGTGATTTAGGTGACAGTTGCCAGGGATTCAGGTCAGGCTATTAAAAATGCTTATCCCTTAAAAGTTGCTATGTATCCCCAGGGCGTGCATATCCTAGTTTGAGAACTGCTAATATATATCTTCCTTTGAGAGCATTCCTGTTGAAATAGTTTATAAACATTTTTATGAGAACTCTGAATCCAGTTGTACTAGGTGTTGGTATAAATATACCAGTTAAATGTATATTTTAGGTGAAAAAATACTGTGTGTTTTCAAATTGTGGTTAAAACTGTTACTGAAACTTGCTATATATATATATATATTTTTTTTTTTTTTTTGGTAAGAAATCACAACATAAGAGATTATTTTGTAAGTTTATTATTTTTATAATTTGAGCTGAAAATGAAATTTTATGGAATCGTGTTATAAGGAGTATTTGTTACTACTTTTACCCTCTATTCTTTGATAGCATGCTTATTTTGTTTGTTATGTCAGTCTTGAATATAGAATTTTTAGTATTGTGAAAAGTGGAAGAGAAATGCCAAATTTGGGTACCATTTTGAAAAGAGGGCATTTTAATCCTAGATTATCCTTATTAGTAGGCTATAAATATTTAACATGTTTATGGTAAAGAAATTCAGATTAGGAATCCAAAGGCAAATGGATATATTCTAGGAGTTTGAACTATAGAAGAATCTTCTGTTCTTAACATCAAGGGCAATGAGTTACAGGCAGTAGTCCAAGTAAAGTAGCTTTTCATCTAAGAAGGGCTAATGATAATGGTTTACTAAGAAGTACAGATGTCTTCATGCTGATGCTCAAATCCCAAATTAGGTTAGCTACAGTGCTTGAATCTGGAATGCAGATGCCATGCTAAAAAAAAAAAAGCTTTTATAAGCAAAACTTAAAATGATGGCTGCGCTAAATGTGCATTTATCCTCTGAATTTCTTCAGATCAGTACTGGCCTTTATTCTGGGTCAGGAGGCTCACAGCTTTGAATAATTAAAAAGCTCATATTTTAGGATGATTAAAAAAAATTAGCCTACTCTTCTGGTCTAGCTGCTCCTACCTCTTAGCATGGTGAGGGACTGTCCATTGTTTTTTACTGTTGTGTTTTTGTCAGTGGGGGCTTTGTAATGTCCTGGTGTTCATAGAAAAAGAAAAAGAAAAACAAAACACCTTTGATTCTAAATAGGAAAGCATTAAGAAGTTAAGAATGACCCAGCTTGATAGAGTGGCTTGATCAACTTTCTTGCTGAGGGTTGACATGAAATTCTCTTTGCTGTCAATAATACCCTTTTTACATCTAGTTAGCTTTTGGTGGTAGAGAACATTAGTCAGACTCTTTACTGAATTGCTTGTGCCCTTCTCCCTCTGAGCCTTTTGCATACTCTACAGGTACCATTTTCCCCTTTTTCCCTTTTGCTAATTCTTTTCCATTCTTCAGGTTTTCACTCAGAAATCAGCTTTCCTAGAAAGCCTTCCAAGAACTCCCTGCATTAGATGTATCTTCTTTTTGGAAATAATAACAGTGATAATTTTGAGCATGTAATAGGAAAAAGAAAAAGTAAAGCTGAGACTCGAAATGCTATTCCTGAAAAAGCTCAATGACTTTTTCAAGAATTTGTTAAATTTATCCCCTTTTCTACTTAGATGAGGGAAAAAAAAGATTTGGTTTATTTTTGGCAATTTAAGCTTGGAAATTAGTTCTTTCTCAATGTAGTGAGTCTGAGAGTGTGTGTGTGTGTGTGTGTGTGTGTGTGTGATGAAACTTGGATTGTAATGCCTTATATTATATATTTTTTAAAGTTTAACAAATCTAATCCTATTTCAAATAAAATCTGTCTAGACCAAACTGTAATATAGCATAAAGCTGTATTTCAGCTGAGAGTTACTTTAAAATGCTGAATTGAGGATCTTGACTAAAGCTACAATTTAATGAAAAGCTGCCTTGATTTTCAGTTTTAGCAATTTAAATACCTTTATTATAATGCCGTGTTTTACATCAAGTGAGCCACATTTAGTGAGCACATACTCTGTGTGAGGCATTGCATGGTAGGTGTAGAGCTCTGAAGGGTAGAGAGGTAACTAAGACGTTTCCTGTGATATGACAAACTGTTTTAGCCAACTCTCCTGTTAAAAATAACTTAAAAGTGTGGGATATAATACTAAAGAAAAGCAAAATCTTTTGAAGTCTGTCAACGTTCTCCAAATACTCAGTGGCCGAAAGTTAACAGTTTGAGAACCTGGGAGGTAAATTGAGCACTGAAGCTGGGTTTTCACTTGAGAGCATTTTTTTTTTTTTTGCTTCACCTGGGAAACTTACTGCTTCATGATCATGTGTGGTTAAAAGAAGCCAGAGCCTGCTCAATTAAAGCATCTATTAGGAAATTAACTTGTATAAACCTGAGACTCCAAAATACTTTTCTCTCCAATAAGGTAAACTAGGAAGAAATTGTTCTCTCCAAAGAACTGAAAGGAAGATTGTTTTCAGTTTTAGTGGTAGGGGAAGAGTGGACATACCCTCTGAAACTTTGTAACCAGAGCTAAGCCAGTATGGACCATTATAGTGAAGTTGCAGAGTTATGAAAATAAAAAACCATCTTAGTAGCAGCCACGGGGAAGGCAATGGCACCCCACCCCAGTACTCTTGCCTGGAAAATCCCATGCACAGAGGACCCTGGTAGGCCGCAGTCCATGGGGTCTCTAAGAGTCGGACACGACTGAGCGACTTCACTTTCCCTTTTCACTTTCCTGCATTGGAGAAGGAAATGGCAACCCACTCCAGTGTTCTTGCCTGGAGAATCCCAGGGACAGAGGAGCCTGGTGGGCTGCCGTGTATGGGGTCGCACAGAGTCGGACACGACTGAAGCGACTTAGCAGCAGCAGCAGCCAGAGAAGACAGTCTACCTTCAAAGGACAACAGTTGGACTGAGGAATGACCTCTGAGTGTAATCATGGAAGCTGGCATTCAGAGAAATGATGTTTTCAATCTGCTAAGAAAAGATGAGTGTCAATCTAGAAATACATTCATCAAAATATCCTTGAAGAGAAAAAGTGAATTAGACTTTTCTTTTAGACAGAGAGCAAGAGTGGAGTTTGTCACGAGCAATTCTGAAGGAAAAGGGAAAGCCATCCTAGGTGGAAAATGGAAGATACAAAAAAGAATTGAAGAAAGAAGAAAGTGAGAAATACATGGGGAAAATCTAACAGTCATTGGATATAGAAGACAATGATAACATTTTATACAGTTAAAAAATATAAGCGCAAATAAATCCCAATATACAATGCAGTAGCATCTTATTTAGGAGGAAATGTTATGAGATTCTTGCATCTTTTAGGAAAAATGGTGTAGATTGACTTATTTTAGGTTTTTCTTTTACATATGCATGTTAAATGCTTTAGGTAAGTTACCACTAAAAGAACAGAAATAGAATATAAGATATTTAAACCAGAAAAAAGTGGAATGAAATTTAACTAAACAAAGCCATAACCAGCTTGATTACAAACCCTCTTACATTTGTGCTCCCTCCTTGCATGATTTACTTCCTTTTATTTCTCACTCTTGCTTCCCTGGGATCGTACCCTTCTGTGATATAAACTTTTGTCTTAGGCTGTTTTCTAGTGATTTCAGGCTAAGACAAAAGCTTTCAGACACCTATCCATAAGCTGCATTAGTGAATCCTCCAAAAAACCACCCAAAATAAACAATGTAGACTAAATAAGAATGTTCTACCTGTACAAGTGAAGCTTTAAGGTGATTTTCTACTCCTTTTTGAAACCGCTCCCTAAATTGATGCCATCCTCTGAGTTCAGAATCCTTCAAGCTAGGCTTCAGCACTATGGGAACAGAGAACTAAAGATGTACAAGATGGGTTTTGAAGAGGCAGAGAAATCAGAGATCAAATTGCCAACATTTGTTGGATCATGGAGAAAGCAAAGTAGTTCCAGAAATAAATCTACTTTTGCTTCATTGACTATGCCAAAGCCTTTGACTGTGTGGATCACTACTAACTGTAGAGAATTCTTGAAGAGATGGGCATATCAGACCACATTACTTGTCCTCTGAGAAACCTGTATGCAAGTCAAGAAACAACAGTTAGAGATGGACATGGAACAATGGACTGGTTCAAAATTGGGAAAGGAGTATGTCAGCACTGTATAACGTCACCCTTCTTATTTAACTTATATGCAGAATACATGATACGAAGTGCCAGGCTGGAGGAATCACAAGCTGGAATCAAGATGGCTGGGAGAAATATCAACAACCTCAGATATACAGATGATACCACTCTAATTGCAGAAAATGAAAAGGAACTAAAAAGCTTCTTGATGGAGGTGAAAGAGGAGACTGAAAAAGCTAGCTTGAAGCTCAACATTCAAAAAACTAAGATCATGGCATCCAATCCCACCACTTCATGGCAAATAGAAGGGGCAAAATGGGAGCAGTGATAGATTTTATTTTCTTGGGCTCCAAAATCATTGTGAACAATGACTGCAGCCATGAAATGAGTCAGTTCTTCACATCAGGTGGTCAAAGTATTGGAGTTTCAGCTTCAGCATCAGTCCTTCCAATGAATATTCAGGGCTGATTTCCTTTAGGGTGGACTAGTTGGATCTCCTAGCAGTCCAAGGGACTCTCAAGTGTCTTCTCCAACACCACCGTTCAAAAGCATGTTATTATAAATGACAATTGTGTGAATGCCCAGAAAGTGGCAATGGTTGAATGAAAGAGAATACATTTTTTTTCTGTATACTATTCATCAGCCTTTAAAAATGATTCGCATCTCTGCTGATTGAGTTGGTAGTATTGCCTTTGAAGTATTGACATGTGGAGAGTCAGGAGACAGAAAAGTGTGCAAATAAAATTCTGTATATGCAGATAATTATATAAGCATATGTATATCAGGTTGATAATATAGGTTCCTTTTGATGGGTGGTTGGGCAATTGACACAGTGGGGACATAAAAAGTATGATGGAAAAAAGACACTACAAAAATGTTATATAATTCCATTTATATCGGTTTTATATGTAGGTGTAGACATAAAGAGATATGGTAGGATTATTTAATGAAAATGTTATCTGAAGTCTGAGTTTTAGATAATTTTTGGTGTTCTTTCTTTATACTTTTGTGCATTTGAAAATATGCTGTCTTTAATATATGAAATTTATGTTACTATAATAATATATATAAATATTTATAAATATATATTTAACTATAGGAAAAACAAAACACCTTTTTTTAGGGAGAGAACAATTTGCTAAATGCCTTCTATTTCTGAGAAGTAGCATATCATGGTGCTGAAAAGTAGGTGGGCTCTGGAACCAAGGTATCTTGGTTTCCTGCTGTGTAAACCTGAGCAAATTACTTAACCGCTCTTTGCCTCAGTTTCCTTATCAGTAAAAGAGAAATGATATAAAATTATCTACATGAGGATTAAATGTGTTACCACATGTAAAGTCTTAGAACAGTGCCTAGCCCTTAATAGGGACTCAAGATAATAATTACTACTATAAGAAAGTGAAAATTAGTCACTCAGTCATGTCTAACTCTTTGTGACTCCATGGACTATAGCCCACCAGGCTGCTCTGTCCATGAAATTCTCCAGATAAGAATACTACTGGAGTGGGTTGCCATTTCCTTCTCCAGGGTATCTTCCCGACCCAGGGATCGAACCCAGGTCTCCCACACTACAGGCAGACTTTACCAACTGAGCCACCAGGGAAGCCACTGCTACTACATGTATTGTTAGCAATCATTATGAGCATCTCTTGTTACTGCTTTTGCAATTCAATGCTGAAAGAACTGGTGCTAAAAGAACTGGGCTTCACTGATGGCTCAGATGGTAACGAATCTGCCTGCAATGCAAGAGACCTGGGTTCAATCCCTGAGTTGGGAAGATCCTCTGGAAAAGGGAATGGCAACCCACTCCAGTGTTCTTGCCTGGAGAATTCCATGGACAGAGGAGCCTGGCAGCCTACAGTCTGTTGGTTCTCAAAGAGTTGGACACTAATGAGCCACTAACACTAACATTATGAACATTTCTTGTTACTCCTTTTGCAGTTCTATGCTAGATATGGGCTTCCTGGTGGCTCAGATGATAAAGAATCTGCCTGCAATGCGGGAGACCTGAGTTCAATCCCTGGGTTGGGAAGATCCCCTGGAGAAGGGAACAACTACCTACTCCAGTATTCTTGCCTGGAGAATTCCATGGACAGAGGAAGCTGGCAGGCTACAGTCCATGGGGTTGCAGAGTCGAACATGACTGAGTGACTAAGCACATCACACATGCCAGATATGTTACTAAATTATCACAGTTAATCTTTTTTTTTTTTTGTCCTTCTAGTTTCATTGAGATACAATTGACATACAATACTGCATAAGTTTAAGGTGTAGCATTTCATCTTAACAACCACTTTGTAAGGTAGGGGTAGTAAAATGTCTCCTGTATCCTCTTAGGGCTTCTGGCAGTGGCTGACATAAGACAAGGTGACAGGAGTAAAGCATACACATACTTTTTCTCTTGGCCTTGACTCCCTCTCTCTGGTGATAAGAATATTCTTTACTCTTGCTATAGGGAGGGTATCTTTCACATGGGAGTTCATCTCCTTTCAGGAAGGAAAAAGATAGGTCACAATGCCCTTCCCACATCTGCTGTTATTCAAGTGCTTTTTACTCAAAATAATCAATATGCCAAAGCAGCATATTTTGGAGTGGAGTGTTCTAAACTCCTTCACTATTATAGTCCCCATTTTACAGATAAGGAAACTGAGACTCTGTAAGAGAGCTGAGTCAGTTTTCCAGAGTCTCACAATTCTTAATTTGAGCCTATGCCTTTCTTATCATAAAGCCAGTTACACTTTACATGCTTTTTTCCACATGTCACATACCTCCCTTTATTTAAAATCAAGGTGTTCTGACCTGGAGGGATCTTTATATATCATTTACTCTTAAGAGCTTTAGGAGAGAACTGTGTCTAAGGTATTGGTTGTATAGTATATCTTTAGGAATCTATAATTCTCTAAAGGTTTTTACCTTCAGAATTAAATTTGAATGAATAAATGGTGAGAGCTTCTGAGAGGCTCTGTAGGTATGACTATGGTAAATGTTTTATGAAGTGTTTGTGAGTGTACTTAAGTCTTTAAACATAAGACAATCATAATGTTTACCTCTCAGCCCTGTTCCTGTATAATTATGATGAACCAATGTATTTCTGAAACTTATTTGATCAAAAGTGGAAATTTAACAATTCTATTGTGTTCATTTAAAAAAAAAAACTTTTTAATCCTTTATATTTAGGTTATCTTCATTGTAATGAATACGATAGCCTGAGATTGAGGTGGCTGAGGCAGACGTTAGAATCTTTCATCCCACAGCCTTTGGTAAATGTAATTAAAGTGTCTGAATTGGATGGCAGAGAAATGGGAGATGCCCAGCCTGAAACCTTTGACAAGGTACTTTTATTACATTGTGACAGACTGATAGACTCCCAGTGATACTACTGTTATGTTGCTTTGTTGTGGTTATTTCCCATCTGCTTCCAGACATAGCTGGATACAATTTCTCAGTACCCTGGGAAATTCTGATAAAGTGAACATGGAAGCAGTTTTTATTTGATGGTCAGCATGTTCAAAGGAAGCGGTAACATTGGGATTGGGGATTATAGAATGCTTTTTATTTCCAGGTACCTCAAAGATACTCAGGAAGAGATCAGATATTATCTTGAGTCAGTACACTAACATGTGCACTGTATTGCTTTAATTCGGTAACATTTCGTATCAGAGTATGACAGTTGAAGAAAAAGACAGCAGTTCAGTAAACTGAAATTGAATTGTTAGTCTTAAATAGAAATGCTGAGAATTCAGGAATGTAGTAACATCTGTTTAAAATGAGTAACTTTAAAAAAATAAATAAAATGAGTAACTTTTGTAAAAGTTTTTGCTGTAGTCAACAAGAATGTGAAATATTAGTAGACATTAGTAGACTTTTAGTCCTCTCATTCCCCTTCTCCACTGAAAAAGACCTAAATGCTGAAAGTCACAGGAGATTCTTTTGTAAGGTATTAGTGAAGAAATGTTGTAAACAACTTACCATGGTGTATTTTCAGTTTTAAAATAAATTTACTTATTTATTTGACAATTTTTGCCACAATTTATGTAGCTTCCCTATATACTTTGTGTCTGAGGATATGTTTTCAGTGCATGCTTGGCTTACGTGTCATTTTTTTCTATAGGTGTTAGTTGATGCTCCATGTTCAAATGATCGAAGTTGGTTGTTCTCTTCTGATTCTCAGAAGGCTGCCTGTAGGATAAGCCAAAGGAGAAATTTGCCTCTTCTACAGATTGAACTCTTAAGGTAAGAGCTATTAATACAAAAGTTTATTTTGGTTTCTAATATAATTTCAGTAGGCATGACAAAACATGATGCAGGGCAGTGCCCAAATGGAGAGTTTCCCATGTAGGTGTCAATAATTAATTCTCTTGATGTCTGCACCCAGAAAATTCTCAGTCTCTTCCTTTTGAGTTTCATGTTGTAATGTCACCTCTGCCCTCCCACTCACCACCACCTTGATGAAATTCAGCGTGGCTATGCGTTGTCTTTTAAAGGACACAAATGATTTTATTATGATTTAAAGTTGTTTGCTTATCAGGACCATCCAAAGCATAGGGTTCCTCACCCTATTCTTTCACCAGGATGTGAATAGCCCCTCTGTAAGAGTAGCTTTGGACCAGGATGTTTTTCTTTTTGATTTTTTTTTTTCAGTAAGCACACATTGTTCTGGGTGAGTAAGAAGTTTTAGTTTGTTGTTAGCACTTATCTCCCCTCTAAGACTTTTCCAGAAAGGCATGACCACTGAGAGAGACTTGGTTTCTTCAGAGCAGAGCCATTTGGGGACATCCTGCTTTGGTTTCAAAAGAGATTTATATTTATACCCTAATCCTAAGCAATTCCTACTGTTGAATGCTGAACCAAAATTCTTGGACTATGTTAAATATACTTAAATGATGCTTTATCACTCATCACTTCTTACATGTTGAAGGAGAGTGAATGACAGTTAATATGCCCTGCTGACAATATGCTTTACTTCCAACTTCTGATTGATTCACAGCAATGAACATACACCATTTCCTAAGTGTTACAACCAATACTAATACATAGTCTTGTTCTCGTACCAGATTATGTCTCAGCTCATTCTGGTCATTCCAGGTAGCACCAACCAGCTGGTCCTGAAAACATTTCTCATCTTGTAATTAGACTATTTATTTGTATTCTTCCAATGTCAGCCCTTCATTTGCTATAACCCCAAGATATTTTGAGAATTCTTTTCTACCTTTCTCTTCTCTTTGGTTATTAGTTTTGGGATGTTGCATAGATCCAACCATAATACATCTTTTTTTTCTCACCTAAACTTCCTTGATCTGGCTCTTTAGTAAGTTACTCCTGTTATTCCAGACTTAGCCATTGTTATGCCTGACATTGCAACAGGCACCAGGTCTTTTGGTGCCTTATTAGCTTTGTTATCTCTAATTTTTTATTAACCTATCAGCAGCGAGGCTGCCTGAGAATATCATTTTTCTTCCTTCTCATAAAAAATCCTTCTTTCATTTCTTTTTCTTTCTGTACCATGCCACACTTTCTGTTCTGTATTCTGTGTACTGCTTTTCCTTCTGTTTTGCCTCAATTCATTATAATCTAACCTCTATTCCCTTTATTCTTCCAAATCTATACTTATTAAAGTTACTAAACAACCATTAAATTCATTGTTATTTCTCAATTTTAATTTTGTTTGATCTCTTGATAGCATTTAAAATATGTGTTTTATTATACAACTATTACATGGAAACATTTTCACTGTAAAAATTAAAAAAAAAATACAAATGAAGCAAAAGGTCTCCTTGACCAGAGACCCAACAAAATACCAGCTTTCTTCACAAGGTTGACTGTTGGACTTTGGTGTATACTCTTCCAACTCTTTCTGTAGCTTTTCTTATATATGCATAGAAAAATATGTTAAAAAATAAATGCTGTTATTACGTATGCATTGTTCTGAAACTGGCTTCTTCTTGTATTTAACATTCATTAAAGTCTTTTTCTCATAAATATATTTTGTTCTCTTCAAGTTCTGTGACATATTCAACAAGGTTAGTCTATAATATTTGAGTTAATTCTCTGTTTTTGGATATTTACATTCTTTATTTTTTACTTCTATAAACTATTCTTTGTCTCATTGGACACACAGGATAACATTTTTATTGATTAAATATCAAGAAATGGAATTAAGAATCAGACATTTTAATAGGTACAGATTATTGAATTGTAAATGGCTATACCAGTCTGCATTTTCTTTTGTACTTGACTTTGTTGACTACTTGTTCCTTCTTAAAATATTCCTTTCCCTGATTTTTGTGATCATGTGCTTTACTGGCTTTCTTCCGACTTATTTTCCTAATTGGCTCTTAATCAGGTCATCCCATAAATTTTGGGTTTCCTTGAGCTGCTGATGTTGGCCCTCTTCTCTGTTTACCTCATGGGTTCAGCTGATATAAGATGCTGTCTCCTAAATATGTGTCTAACCTTAGATCTTTCTTCTTAGCCTTATACCTCTATATCCAGTCATCGATCAGAGATCTCCACGCTCCTCAGACACATAGAACTGAATTTGTCTAGAGGAACTCATAATTTCAAATGCTCTCCTGTGCCCCTCCTCTGTCAAAATCAACAAAAATCAAATAGAAATCCCATCAACCTGCCTCTTTTCCTCCCCTCTCTATCTCAGTAATAGATCGCTTTGCTGAGATACCATAGCATCATGCGTTTGCCTAAGTCAGAAATCCATCCCCAAATCCTCTTTCTCTTATACCTAATCAATCACTAAGACATTTCAATTCTACCTGTTACATATTTCTCAAGCACATTCACTTCTTTCTCTTCTTAATAGCCTAACCTGAACCCCTGGCAGCTGTCACCTAAATCACTGCAATTGGCTTCTGACCGCCCTGCTCACCTCCAGGTATGAGCTCTACTACTTCACTCCCTACAGTGAAGCCACATCTGATGTGAAATGTAAATCTGATCATGTCATTCTCCTTTTTGAAGTCTGCAGTGGTTCCTCATTACTGTTAAGATTTCAAATTCCTTAGTATGATATTCTGGAGAAGGCAATGGCAACCCACTCCAGTACTCTTGCTTGGAAAATCCCATGGATGGAGGAGCCTGGTAGGCTGCATTCCATGGGATTGCTAAGAGTCGGACATGACTGAGCAACTTCACTTTCACTATTCACTTTCTTGCATTGGAGAAGGAAGTGGCAACCCACTCCAGTGTTCTTGCTTGGAGAATCCCAGGGACTGGGGAGCCTGGTGGGCTGCCATCTTTGGGGTCGCACAGAGTCGGACATGACCGAAGTGACTTAGCAGCAGCAGCAGCAGCAGCAGCAGCATGATATTCAAGTCCTCTTCTTATTTCACTAACCTTACTATCTCCGGACTCTTCTTGCACTGTGTTCCAGTTGAGCAGTTTCTCAAACTCACCTTGCAGGGTCTCATGTCTGAGGCCTGTGAGTTTCCTGTTTGTTTTGTTGGATTACTAACTCATTCTCCCCTCTCTTTTGGCTAACTTTACTGGGTCTTCAGGGATCAGGTCTGAGGGACTGAAGCCTTACCTGATACCCTAGGACTGGGATTGATAATCCCTTCATGTCCTTACCTTCATTTAAAAATACATTGATTGTCAGTTCTTCTGTTTGACATTTGCCTCATACTTGTTTTTTTTCCAACAAGACTAAGCCCCATGGGAGGAAGGATTGTCTTATTGTTCTTATTCCCATTATGCAGTTTGGTATCTGGCTTGTAGAAGAGGGAGTGGGGTCAGTAAATAATTGTTTAAAAACACTAAATTATGAGGGCTGAATATTTAGAATTTACACATGTAATTAAATTTATAACAAAATTAATCTGACAAAAATAATCACATAATCATTATTGTACTACATGGTAATTAGGCATAAATGTAAAGCAATTCACATGACTTATTTTGATTAGTATTAGTGTTACATAACCAAAGCATGGTTTTAGTTTGTTTAGAAATTTTTAATACATTTCCCTTGACATCAGATAACGTTTTGATCGTCATCACAAAGATCATGCATCTTTGTAAACCTCACATCCACACAGCCTTGTTCCCCAGCAGCTGAGGCTCTTCTTTATTGTCTGCCCCCTCTCCCATCATCTTACTCCCTAAAAGAAATGGCTTCAGCACCATGTCACTTTAGTAGCATATTAATAGGCTGCAGAATTGACATAGCAATTGCAGTGAATGTTGGTTTTCATGTAATTATACGTGATTGGGAAAGACCATCACACCAGCCTCTTCCCATTCTTTTCCTTGAGCAGCTACTCTGCATTCAGTGCCTCTGATGCTGGTCTGCCTGAGAGGTTTCAGAGCCACTTGAAGCAGTTGAAACTCTGAGGCCCTTGCTGTGTGATTATGATGCTAAAGGGGAAAGAGAGTGATACCAATGCTGTAGTCACAGATAATGGTTCTTGTTCATTCTCTGACATCTACAAATTTGCAGGTTAAAAAGATAAAGGAAAAAAATGATAATGCTAGCCACAATCTCTCTCTTATTTCCTGCCCTTGCCTCCAAAAAATGAAAAAAAACAAAAAAAACCAAACTCTAGTAAATTTTCTCATCAAAGATAGCTCTTTTACTACTATGTCACGTACAGAGAAATTTCTTTTCTCCCGAGTCTTCCTCATCTAGTTATTGCTTTACCATCTTTTAATAAAGACAATCCTTTTATTCCAGTAAGGAATAGAAGGTTTAAATGCAAGCACATGCAAGAGAGTGAATACATTGATGTGTATGAGTTTTAGTCAGATATAAAGGATTGATACAGATCCTTATTTGCATTTGCAAAGAACAATTAGAAAGCAAGCAAGCAAACACTGCCTAGCCTGATACTGGAGACAGAAGATGGCATTCAAGAGACAAAAGAAGTGAGAAGGAAAATTAAACGGCAAATAAGGAAAGCTTTTTGTTTGTACTATTTTGTCACAGATTGGATTTGATTGTTTCTGCATTTGTCTGCTGACAGATACGGTGCTCAAAGATATTTTATGCCTTCCATGGTTATTATTCACTTACCAAAAATCATTCATATTTACATTAAATAGGCAACATGTATAATATTCAGAATTTTAGCTTTTGAAAACCCAATACTGTATTACTGATTATTCTACAGCCAAACCTTAATCTTGCACCTATTGTTTATGAATGTGATACTTCAGTGAAAATCAATACCTTAGTTAAAAGAAGTTTCTTGATGTTAAAATTTTTAAAAGGAGTAATATCAGTAGATATGTAATAGTAACAGTTTTTTAGAAATTCCTTTTAAAAATTAATGCATGTATATAATTACACATAATCAAGAAAATAGTAATCTGATTTTTTTTTGGCATGAAAAGCTTATTGGAAGGCATAGTGATGACAGGAAATCCCAAACCATATGAATTTATTGTACACTTATTGAGGACTCTTCAGTTTATCCATACAGAGGTAGAAAATTTAGAATCTTCTATTAAATTTATACAACATGAATATATAAGATATATACAACTCTTGCACATGTTTCAGATCATGAGAATGTGGGATGAAGATATAAGGAATAATTAATTGAGTGTAAGCCAGTTCTAGTAGTGAAGTGCCATTTAAAAGTATACTTTTATTATCATTTCTCAAAATAATGTCTGAGACTAGTCATTTCAGTAACATACTATGTATGTGCACACTACATAATAAGATTCTCTTGCCTCATTTTTATTTAACTACATTAAGAAAACAAAATGGGAAAAGATGCTGAAAGTGATATAGACATAGTCTTTTTAGAAAGTGCCACGTTTGTGCAAGAGAAGTTTACATAATTTTTAGATGCAAAAGCATGAACTGAGGAGTTTGATTTATAACAAAAATATGAGTGTCTTATTGCAGTAATGTATCATGTCACCCTTTTCCTCAGAGGAAATCGATCATGTTTAAAATAGTGACCCCTTCTGGTTTTCTTTTCTCGCTACTTGACAAGTAAAATCGGATTTGTGAAGTCATTGAAAAAGGAAGCTTAGATTATTTGATAATGTTTTGCAAATTTGTATAAATCATTCAGATGATAGTCCTTAAAAAGTGTTACTCTTACAGTAAGAGTTGTGTTTTAAAAGAAATATTGAAAAATCAATAACATCTCTTCTGTCATGCTTTTGAGCTGAGATGAGGGATACCTTGGACTGTGGAGCATAGTCTTCATCATTCATCAACACAGTGACCAAAAATTGCTATGTATATATTAGAAGCATAATCTTTGGACATATTGTTCTAACAGAATGGAAGATTTCCAAAGCTGCTTCAGCAATGTGTATATTTTCTTTTTAAAGTTTAACTTAGTTAACTTTGCATACTGTCCCTTATATGCTTGGTCATATGTTTGGAATCCAGAAAACAAAAGCTGTTTTTAATGTTATTGCTACCATTGCTGCTGCTGCTAATTCTCCTTTTCCTTTCCCCTCCTCCTCCTCGTTTTCCTCGTCTTTCTTTTTTTTTTCTTTAAGTGAGGTGGCAGGAGTCAGAAATTCTGAAATTAAAAATATGTAACTTGGACAAAGTACATGTTTCTTTTTAATAAGAGTTTATAGATCAAAATATTCAGCATTGACTGAAATTGTAAAGGGTTGAGGAAATATCCATAGCTATACTTTCTAGCCATTGTACTTTCAATCATAAAAATATGTTTCAAGGGCAGATTGACAGTGTAAAAGACAATCTTGAAAATAAGATTTTTGTCAGCATTTATTAAACACCTACTTTGTGTCAGGAATTTTGCTAGACACGAAGATAACTAAAATACATATGAAATGATTCTTGTTTTCAAGATCCTCAGGGAAGTTATCATCAAATATGGTATAAATTTAGTGATAGAGGGACTGGTTAGGGTGCAGAGGGTACAAAAGGAGGGACACCTAACTTTGCTCAGGTTAAAGATGGGGTGTGGGCATTTTGTAAGATACATTTTACAAAATAAGCAACAGATAAATATCAATATTTAAACTGAAGATATTTTTCTAATAATTTTTCCTAATCATGAAAGTAATCAAGCCACATAAAGCATTTAGAATATACAAAGAAATATAAAGAAGAAAATAAGCCATTCATTGAAAGAAGCTATTATTATTTGGATTTACTTCCTTTGACTGCATATAGTACTTACAATAATGGAAATCATAGTGATATATAACATGATATCTTTTTCACTTATTTCATTAGGAATATTTTATATATTTTTAGTAACATTTTATTATTAAGTAGTCTTTGAAAACATACTCTTCAAATTACTACATCATATAAAATCTCTTCATTCAGGTGGTTAAGAGTATCAAAGATAGCTCTTTCTAATGATAGAATCTCATTAATGCAAGAAATAGTTACAAAAACATATCCTAGTGGAGATGAAAACATCAGGTTTTTTTTTTAATGATCCAGGCAAGAGTTTGATAATTCTTTGAGGCAGGAGTTAACAGCTGGCCTATGATCCATTTCTCTTTTCATCCAGGGAGATACTTCCACAGAAAGAAGGGAGAGGTGACCCAGTTAAACATGTTGATAACTGACCTCCTTGGTAAATGGACTAATGAATTTTGCTAAGAGGAGAACTCTTACTTATGGCATACTTTGAACAGAATGTCCCTGTTAGGATTGCCTGTGGTAAACACAACCTAGAGTCTATAGATTTACAAGGCATGTGTTCCTGGAGGATGTTGTGTAAGTTATTCAACTCCCTAAGGTATATTGGAGATGTGACGTAACCTAAATGCTCCCCATGTGTGAAGTGACCCGTCAACTTTGCTTATAGAAATCATCTGTTATTCTCAGCTAGAAAACATTCTGAGATAGAAGCAAGACCTAAGCCACATTGGATGTCTCTACTTCTTTTGTGCCCCTTGATTGCTTATATACTTGAAATTATTTTAGTAAAGCTTGAAGGTAAGATCTCTGGTTCATGAGAATCTGATTAGACAAAAAAGCCCTTTGTGTAGGCTCATCCGCAAACCCCAGCCAGTCATCTCTGATGAAACTAAATTAAGGAACATGATTTAGACCTGAGTCCCAAGTGCAAGGCTCTTATTCCAGTCCTACATCTCAGTCTTGGAACTCAGTCAACTCATCCAGCCAACTGTTAGAAAGTAATAGCCCTCCCCCTTATGTCCTCTGCAGGGAAATATGATTAAGAAGATGAAGGGAATTAATTAAGAGATTTCTTAATGTGGAAAAATACTTTATAAGTAGAATAAAAGTTCTTGGCTATAATCTTAAAAAGAGAATGAAGGGATAGGATCCAGTGTGCCAGAGCTCAACTAGGTCCAAAAGAACAAGAGAGGTTGTGATGTTCAGGGATTGTGACTTTTTTCCATTTTGCCTTTATCCACTAGTAAAAATAATAAGTAGAAAAACGTCTACTTCTGCTTTATTGACCACACCAAAGCCTTTGACTATGTGGATCACAACAGACTGTGGAAAATTCTTCAAGAGATGGGAATACCAGACCGCCTTACCTGCCTCCTGAGAAATCTTTATGCAGGTCATGAAGCAAGAATTACAACTGGACATGGAACAACAGACTGGTTCCAAATCGGGAAAGGAGTACATCAAGGCTGTATATTGTCACCCTGCTTATTTAACTTATATGCAGAGTACCTCATGCAAAACGCTGGGCTGGATGCAGCACAAGCTGGAATCAAGATTGCTGGGAGAAATATCAATAACCTCAGATACGCAGATGACACCACCCTTATAGCAGAAAGCGAAGAACTAAAGAGCCTCCTGATGAAAGTGAAAGAGGAGATTGAAAAAGTTGGCTTAAAACTCAGAAGACTTTCAGAAAACTTAAGACTGTGGCATCTGGTCCCATGCTGCTGCTGCTGCTGCTGCTGCTGCTGCGTCGCTTCAGTTGTGTTCGACCCTGTGTGACCCCATAGACGACAGCCCATCAGGCTTCCCCGTCCATGGGATTCTCCAGGCAAGAACACTGGAGTGGGCTGCCATGTCCCCATGACTTCATGGCAAATAGATGGGGAAACAATGGAAACAGTGACAGACTTTATTTACTTGGGCTCCCAAAATCACTGCAGATGGTGACTGCAGCCTTGGAAGAGAAGCTATGACCAACCTAGACAGAATATTAAAAAGCAGAGACATTACTTTTCTAAAAAAGGTCCGTCTAGTCAAAGCTATGGTTTTTCCAGTAGTCATGTATGAACGTGAGAGTTGGACTATAAAGAAAGCTGAGTGCTGAAGAATTGATGGTTTTGAACTGTGGTGTTGTAGAAGACTCCTGAGAGTCCCTTGGACTGTGAGCAAATCCAACCAGTCCATCCAAAAGGAAATCAGTCCTGCATATTCATTGAAAGGATTAACCACCTGATGTGAAGAACTGACTCACTGGAAAAGACCCTGATGCTGGAAAAGATTGAAGGCAGGAGAAGGGGATGACAGAGGATGAGATGTTTGGATGGAATCCCTGACTCAATGGACATGAGTTTCAGCAAGCTCTGGGAGTTGATGGACAGGGAAATGATGATGGACATCTGGTGTGCTGTAGTTCATGGGATTGCAAAGAGTCAGACACAACTGAGTGACTGAACTGAAATGAAAAATAATAATAATAGATACCATTTATTGACTGTATTAGCTATTTCTCCTCTCCTTGTTTGAAGAGGCATATAGATGGAGAGAATCTTGAATTGTTCACTCTAGCAAACTTGGCGTTTGGTTAGGGGGCATCTCCTCCTTTATATAAACTTGAGGTGAGGATGGTGATAGTTCTTCCCTAACCGTTTATTCTCGGGGAAGGCAATGGCACCCCACCCCAGTACTTTTGCCTGGAAAATCCCATGGACGGAGGAGCCTGGTAGGCTCCAGTCCATGGGGTCGCTGAGAGTCAGACATGACTGAGCGACTTCACTTTCACTTTTCACTTTCATGCATTGGAGAAGGAAATGGCAACCCATTCCGGTGTTCTTGCCTGGAGAATCCCAGGGACGGGGGAGCCTGGTGGGCTGCCGTCTATGGGATCGCACAGAGTCGGACACGACTGAAGCGACTTAGCAGCAGCAGCAGCAACCATTTATTCTTTCTTTAAATATTCACTGAGTACCACAAGGTACCAGTGGTAAACAGGGCAAATTCAAACCTTGTTTGACTTGGCTACAGTTATTGTTGTGAGTAATTAACTGTCCATCATTTCTAATTCAGGAGTCTCATGTCTTCTGCCAACAGCCATGGAACTTGATGGGCTTACTTTTAAGCTTGCACACAGGGTGAAATATCAGCCCCTTCATAGTTTTTGTCATTGTAGTACAAATATCTTCTCCCATGTTATGGCTTGTCCTTTTACTCTTTTGGAGTTTTATGTTTTTGTCTTTTACAGAAAGATGTTATTACTTTTTATGTAATTTATTAAATCTATGTCTCAAGTTTCTATAACAGAGGAGATCCCCCCTAACCTACCCACAAGGTAGCAGGTAGGCCGTTTTCTGGGTGAACAGTTCAAGATTGTCTCTACCTATGTACTTGAGCCTCTTCAGACAAGGAGAGAAGCAGCTGATGCAGTCAATGAATGGTATCTATTTTCTTTATGATGGGGTATGATTTGTACCTACATATTATGATACTCTGCATATAAGTTAAATAAACATGGTGACAATATACAGCCTTGACGTACTCCTTTTCCTATTTGGAACCAGTCTGTTGTTCCATGACCAGTTCTAACTGTTGCTTCCTGACCTGCATACAGATTTCTTAAGAGGCAGATCAGGTGGTCTGGTATTCCCATCTCTTTCAGAATTTTCCATAGTTTATTGTGATCCACACAGTCAAAGGCTTTGGCATAGTCAATAAAGCAGAAATAGATGTTTTTCTGGAACTCTCTTGCTTTTTCCATGATCCAGCGGATGTTGGCAATTTGATCTCTGGTTCCTCTGCCTTTTCTAAAACCAGCTTGAACGTCAGGAAGTTCACGGTTCACATATTGCTGAAGCCTGGCTTGGAGAATTTTGAGCATTACTTTACTAGCGTGGGAGATGAGTGCAATTGTTCGGTAGTTTGAGCACTCCTTGGCATTGCCTTTCTTTGGGATTGGGATGAAAACTGACCTTTTCCAATCTTGTGGCCACTGCTGAGTTTTCCAAATTTGCTGGCATATTGAGTGTAGCACTTTCACAGCATCATCATTCAGGATTTGGAATAGTTCCACTGGAATTCCATCACCTCCACTAGCTTTGTTTGTAGTGATGCTTTCTAAGGCCCATTTGACTTCACATTCCAAGATGTCTGGCTCTAGGTCAGTGATCATGAGAAATGCTGGACTGGAAGAAACACAAGTTGGAATCAAGATTGCCGGGAGAAATATCAATAACCTCAGATATGCAGATGACACCACCCTTATGGCAGAAAGTGAAGAGGGGCTAAAAAGCCTCTTGATGAAAGTGAAAGTGGAGAGTGAAAAGGTTGGCTTAAAGCTCAACATTCAGAAAACGAAGATCATGGCATCTGGTCCCATCACTGCATGGGAAATAGATGGGGAAACAGTGGAAACAGTGTCAGACTTTGTTTTTCTGGGCTCCAAGATCACTGCAGATGGTGACTGCAGCCATGAAATTAAAAGACGCTTACTCCTTGGAAGGAAAGTTATGACCAACCTAGATAGCATATTCAAAAGCAGAGACATTACTTTACCAACAAAGGTTCGCCTAGTCAAGGCTATGGTCTTTCCTGTGGTCATGTATGGATGTGAGAGCTGGACTGTGAAGAAGGCTGAGCGCCGAAGAATTGATGCTTTTGAACTGTGGTGTTGGAGAAGACTCTTGAGAGTCCCTTGGACTGCAAGAAGATCCAACCAGTCCATTCTGAAGGAGATCAATCCTGGAATTTCTTTAGAAGGAATGATGCTAAAGCTGAAACTCCAGTATTTTGGCCACCTCATGCGAAGAGTTGACTCATTGGAGAAGACTCTGATGCTGGGAGGGATTGAGGGCAGGAGGAGAAGGGGACGACAGAGGATGAGATGGCTGGATGGCATCACTGACTCGATGGATGCGAGTCTGAGTGACCTCCGGGAGCTGGTGATGGACAGGGAGGCCTGGCGTGCTGCGGTTCATGGGGTCGCAAAGAGTCGGACACGACTGAGCGACTGATCTGATCTGATCTGATTATGATACTAATACTATAGTAATTAAGTTAATGTATCACTAGCATGAGGATCAGTAAAGCAATTAAGTAGAATAAAGCTTGATCCATGTTAATGTGGACATTTGATTTATGACAGAGGTCAAAGTCAGAGTACTAGAAGAAGGACAGACTTAGTAACCAGGACACAAAGACAGCATTAATCATAGGGAAGAACTGTCACCATCCTTGCCTCTAGTTTCTATAAAGATTGCTTTGGCTATTTGGGGTCTATTGTGTTCTCATACACCTTTCATATGTATTTTAGAATCAGCTTGTCAAGTTTCCTGAAAAACTTGTTGAGATTTTGATTGAGATTACGTTGTGTTGTGTGTTAGTTGCTCAGTCATGTCCGACTCTTTGTGACTCCCAAGGAGCCTGCTGGACTCTAGCCTGCCAGACTTCTCTGTTTATAGAATTCTCCAGGTGAGAATACTGGAATGGGTGGCCATTTCCTTCTCCAGGGGATCTTCCTGATCCAGGGATAGAACCTGGGTCTCCTGTATCACAGGCAGGTTCTTTGCTGTCTGAGCCACCATCTATGAAATTCCACAGTGTGTGTTTTCATATTTTCATGGTCTGTTGTTTCATTTCTCTGGAATTTCATACTCTGTATGTTCCTTAGAAACATACATATTTTTTATATTTATAGGCCTTATTTTACCATCATTGACTTTAGTTTGGGGATTACATTAAGTCTACCAATCTGTAGAGTTTAAACATTTTCTATTATTTCACTGTATTGGTAAATTTGTTAAGTCTAAAAATTTGTCTTTAGATTCTTTTGGATTTTCAGCAAAGCTTTCACATTATGTATTATGTAGAAATATATGTAATTTTTCTAGTATCTACATGATAATATTTTGCTTAGGATTTTTCTATTTATTTCATAAGTGAGACTACCTATAATTTTTTTAATTCTTAAAATAGTATTAGAGTTTGGAATCAAGGATATACTAGCCTCATAAAATGAATTGAACAGTGGGCTCATTTATATAGTCTGGAATAGTTTATGTAACATTGCAATTATTATTTTTTTTCCATGTATATTTGGCAGAATCTCCAAGTGAAGCCATATGGGCCTGGAGTTTCCTTTGTGGGATGGATTTTGAATGTTGATAGAGTTTCTTTAATGGTTATAAGACTCTTTTAAGTTTTTTCTTTCTTCATGAATCAGTTCCATGAGTTTGGGGGTTTTGTTTTTGTTTGTGTTTTTAGTAATTTTCCCATTTCATCCAAGTCTACAAACTTATTGACATAGAACTGTGCACAATATCTCCTTGTTATCTTTTTAATATTTAGAATATTAGATTTAAATCTAATATATAATATTTAAATATTTATAATATTTAAAATATTAGAATTTATAATGATGTCTTCTTTTTATTTTTGTTAATCAGTCTTTCCTGAGGTTTGTCAAATTTTTATCAGGATCCAGTAGTCAAAACACTCTTCATCTTTTTTATTATAAGTCTGTTTTCTATTTTCAAACATATGGAGATTTTCTGGCTGCCTTTCTTATTATTTTCTTATTTTTATTATGATAAGGAAGCATATGCTATATCAGCTCTCTGAAATTTATTTTGACTTGCTTTAGGTCAGTTTTTATGAATATTTTATGTTGCTTTGAGAAGAATGTGAATTTTACATTTCTTTATTAGTACAGTGTTCTATATACTATTCATTCAGTGACATGTTCATTTCAATAAAATGAATGTTATTAAGTGAAATTTGTTAATTTTGTTATTCAAATCTTTTATGGTGTTACTTAAAAAAAACAAAACCCTGATTCTTCAATTATTGAATGAGATATGTATAATTTGAATTTGTACATTTTTCCTTGTAGCTCAGTCAAGTTGCACTTTATATATTTGAAGGCCATGTTATCGTAGCACACAAGTTTTGTTTTGTTAGTGGCTTTCCTACTAACTTTAGAACCCTTAGTGGTCACCCTATTTTAGCTATTAAAAAGTGGGGTTCTATTCTCCCTACTTAGTCTTTAGTTAGTGCATGCTCAGTTGTGTCCAACTCTTCGTGACCCCATGGACTGTCTCCTGCCAGGCTCCTCTGTCTATGGAATTTTCCAGTCAGAAATAGGGAGTGGGTTGCCATGCCCTCCTCCAAGTGAGTTGGACAGTACTGCTTCTATTTGTTTTAATGGTTTGTGCTTCTGAATAATATTTAATTTGAATAGCTTATTCTGTGACTTAACTGTTAAGTGTATAGTGGGGAGCTCCTGAAGTATTTTTAATAATGGAGTGAAATAATTACATTTGTATTAGAATTAGTAATTCCATATAATAGATGGATACAAGGGTGCAAACACAAAGGAAAGCTAATTAGGAAGTTGTTGAAATTTTCAAGGTGACTAATGATTATCAATGGGTTAATGTTACGACACAAAGGTATTCAAAATAAAGTGATACTTAAGCATTTCATTAACTCATCATAGTTGCTTCAGTTTGTAAAATATCACTGTTAACAAGAATTTATTTTTTATTGATAACTTGAAAAGCCTCTAATGGATATCAAACAAAATTAAGCTGAACAAATAAATTTAGTATAAGTATATAATAAGTATTTGACAATGGGAGCACATAAATTTTTCTATTTAAAAAATGTAAGCTTTTTTTTCAAGATTTCTAAATAATGGTTGAAAAGTATGGCTGAGGATGACCTGGCTGTTTTTGACTTGGGAGGAAGTGCTTCTTTGTCATTTGAGTATTCCTGTCATTTGGTGGTCTGTGTTATTTTCGCCTCTGCTGAATCTTTTGAATCTTCTTTCTGCTGGGAACAATGATTTTTATAATCCAAAGGGATTTGACCTAAGGCTGAAGAAGGAAGATTAGACCAGCCTTTCCATCAAGAGTCCCTGTGGCTCTTTTTCCCTCCCATCAGAATGGTTTTCCTGGCACGTGGCCTCATTCTGAGAGTTATTTACAGGTATCTGAACTTGCCATGGCTTTGACCTAAATAGAGTCACTAAAATGCCTTTGGTAAACTTTATGGGCTTTTAATTCTTTTATAACTCGACCACTGCAAGAGTTAAATGATTTCGTTCTTTAGTAGGAGATAGCTGTTGTTTTCCTCCAAAGAATTATTTACCGAACAGTGGTTTTCAGACTCTGTTCTGTAACTATATAGGGGTTCTGTAGCATTGCTTTTGGAGCATCTTGAGGGAAGAAGGGGGAATGACCAGGATAGTCTCTTAGTTCACCACAGCAAATCCAAGTAGAACCATGGTATTTCCATCTGATTAAACTGGTGGGATTTTATTTGAAGAAGTTTCTTGTTACTAAAAAAAAAAAAATTTTTTTTAAGTCTGAAAAACTCTTTTTTAGTGTTAAGCAATCTATTTATTCATGGGCCAAAGTCAAGTCAATTCTGGTGGTTTTCTTGAAAGCTTTTTAGTTCTTTTTCTTTGTGTGAGTAAACAGGCTATATCTGGTATTAGATCAAAGACCCTATCTTCAAAGTTTGGCAGGCCTAATATCTTGTTGTCACTCTTCTCTAATTTAAGCAACACAAAACTAAATTCCTCATGTTCAGTCTTAGCAGAGAGCTTTAATGCCTAACCCACCCTCTCATACCCATAATGAGGTAATTAACTGTTGAGAAGATATGCTGAACTTGTACATCTTGTACAAGTAGAAATTGATAATAAATATGTTAGAACTTGTCATTTATAATCTATTTCAGGAGTGTCTAGTGTCATTACTCTGCTCTACCAGCATTATATTAAAAATAACTCTTCTTTAAGGTAAAAACTTACTTCGAGTAGAGAGGAGATAATTATCAGCATAATCAGTTTTGTTTCTTAAGCTGACAAAGGAATAGCTTCTGGGTATGGTGTCTCTGAAAATAGCAAGTTCCATCACATTTCTTTATCTTGAATTTACAGAACTTCTTTGATAATAAACAGTTTGATATCTAGATATTTGATTATTTACTCTGAGCATAGTGAAGATTACCCTGAAGTCTTGTAAAATAATACTTTTGAAACTGATGATAGCACTGGGTAACTATCAACCTAGAAATATCTTTGTTTTAGGTAGTTACAATACCTGAAACTTAATTTTGCATCTACATTTATATGATAGATTGTACATGAGCTTCAACTTTTCACCTTAATGCTTTCTTTCGCTGTAGAACATAATAATGGTAGGGATTTTTATATTTACCTTCTTGCCGTGGCTGCTGTTTGTCAGCAGAAGTAGTAAACTGATACAGAGTGATGTGATAAGAAATAGGCAGTGGGAGAAGAAATGGGAATTGCTGAAAAGGAACAAAAATAGAAAAATTAGAAAGGAATACTAGAAGCCAGCAATGAGATATGGGAAAAAAATATATGAAATGATAAGGAAAAGTAAATGAAACGGAACTCCCCAAAAGAAAAGATAAGAAATGTAGTAGAATTAAACATTATGGTGGAGGGCAGACAAAGGGAACAACTTGGAGGTACAAGCTTTATGGAGTTCATAACAGTTGGTTTAAAGTGTGATTTTTATCATTTGTCAAATGTGTTAGTCGCTCAGTCATGTCCAGCTCTTTGCAACGTTGTGGACTGTGTAGCCTGCCAGGCTCCTCTGTCCTTGGGATTCTTTAGGCAAGAATACTGGAGTGGGTTGCCATTCCCTTCTCCAGGACCATTCGTTAAATTTTGTAGTAATTAAAGTATTTCTAGTAGTACATCAAATTAGGTTAATATATTTTTTAAAGAGTAGATTTGTTTTCTTCTTTTTAAAGCAAACTGCCTGTCGTCTCCCCCTGCCCCTACCTCCTTTGTTAATTTCCCTTATGTTACTAGAAGCTGAGTGTCAAGGTCAACATTTGTTTTTAAATAGATCTTAACTGCACTTTTGGTACCACATATCTCAGTTTTAAAATAATGACCATAGTTTTCTATAAAGACAAGTTCACTTACTAAACATTACCTCACAGTTCCACTCAGTGAGAAATAAGAGCACCACTACTAGGCAGTAACCTTGGCAACCCACTCCAGTGTTCTTGCCTGGAGACTCCCAGGGATGGGGGAGCCTGGTGGGCTGCCATCTATGGGGTCGCACAGAGTTGGACACAACTGAAGCGACTTAGCAGAAGCAGCAGCAACCTTCGTTAACAGGCTGTTTTTCTTTCTGTAGGAATTTATTGTTGGCAAGAGGAAAAATCTTTTTTACTAATTATAAAAAATGATGTAAACTTATAAATCACTTGTTAACAAAGGTTTTATTATTATTATTTTTCCTAAATAAACCCTCTGGCCTCTATTGTTTCCATCTGTTCTATTATATGAGAGTTGTAGATTGCTTGAGCTCTTTCCTCCTCAGAATTTTTGAGTTAGTTGTAATTCAGTATATTCCTTTGTTTTGCACTGAAAAGTTCTCTTGTTGACCCACCTCTTAATTAGGGTAACCTTCATTCGTTCACTTATTTCAAAAAATATGTTTTGAGAATATACTTTCTACTTGTGCTATAAATAAAAACATACAAAATGAATATAGCATAAATCCTGTTTTCAAGGAGCTGAAAATTTATTGCTTAGGAAAAACATAAGAGAGAGGAATTACTTGGTTTCAGAGATTAAGTAAGCTTTGAACTAGGTCTGAAAATACGAATCAATGAAGGTTTCAGGGTAAGTGAGCTTTGACGTGAATCTGGAAATTTGAATTAAAGTTCACCTGCTCAAAAGCAAACTGAAAAATAATTTATCTGAGCATTAGGACTCACTAAGCATCTAGAGAAATGAGGAAGAGAGTCATCAGGGATCTCCACAGTCATCAGGGATCCAGACCCTATCTATCTTCTATCTCGTGGTCCAGAGGGACAATTCCAACTCTTACTGTTTAATCTGCATTGCAACTAGTAGAAAGGAGAAAAAGAGCACATCTCACCTTACTTCCTTCCATTCACATCTTATGGGTCAGACTTAGACATATAATTACCTTTAGTGTAAGACAGTTTAGGAAATTAGCCTTCGCTGTGCCCGGTTAAAACTTCATTACTACAGAAGGAATTGAGAACAGATGTTGAACAACAATTAGAAGTGTCTGTTGCAGGCTGGAAATTCCTTGATCAGATAACATTGGCGTATGCAAAAAAAATTAACAAGGAAAATCCTTCAGCAAGAAAACCAGTTTGAAGATTTTACAATAAGAAGTAGGTGACAAAGGCCTTAACTAAGTGAATGGGAAGGAAATATAGATATGTGGTCAGTTTTGCAAGATATTGTCAATGGAGAATTAATAGGATTTTGTGATTCATTGGCTCTGGAGTGGGAAGAAAAGGAAGGTATTGAGGGTAACTGTTTAAAAGTATGAGCTGTATAGCACTATTACATAGACTTGAATCCTGGTTTGGATACTTAGACTGGTTTCATACAAGTCGCTTAACTAACCCTCTTGCCTTAGTTGCCTCATCTGCAAAGTGAGAATAGTAACTTAATTGAAAGATTGAATGAGATAATATATGTAAAACATCTAACTTTAGGGGAAAATAAACCAAGGATAAAGTTACAGGGAAGATTGATATTTAAGGCATAGGAAGAAGAGGAAAGGTAGATAAGAAAGCTAAAAGGGAACCTCAGAGAAGTAGGCGATGAACAAAAAAAGAACGGTATCCAGGAGGACAAAGTGAGAGCAGGTTTCTCAAAGCTGAGGATGAAGGACAGAATCAAATACTATGGTGAAGTGATTGCGAAAATAAACTTCTTAACTTCAGTTCAGTTCAGTCACTTAGTCGTGTCCAACTCTGCGATGCCATGGACTACAGCATACCAGGCCTCCCTGTCCAACACCAACTCCCGGAGTTTACCCAAACTTATGCCCATTGAGTTGGTGATGCCATCCAAGCATCTCATCCTCTGTCATCCCCGCTCTCCTCCTGCCCTCAGTCTTTCCCAGCATCAGGGTCTTTTCCATTGAATCAGCTCTTCACATCAGGAGGCCAAAGTATTGGAGTTTCAGTTTCAACATCAGTCCTTCCAATGAACACCCAGGACTGATCTTGTTTAGGATTGACAGGTTGGATCTCCTTGCAGTCCAAGGGACTCTCAAGAGTCTTCTCCAACATCACAGTTCAAAAGCATCAATTCTTCAGCACTCAGCTTTCTTTATAGTCCAACTCTCACATCCATACATGACTATTGGAAAAACCGTAGCTTTGACTAGATGTACCTTTGTTGTCAAAGTAATGTCTCTTTTTAATATGCTATCTAGGTTGGTCATAACTTTTCTTCTAAGGAGTAAGCGTCTTTTAATTTTATGGCTGCAGTCACCATCTGCAGTGATTTTGGAGCCCAGAAAAACAAAGTCTGACACTGTTTCCACTGTTTCCCCATCTATTTGCCATGAAGTGATGGGACTGGATGCCATGATCTTCATCTTCTGAATGTTGAGCTAAGCCAACTTTTTCACTCTCCTCTTTCACTTTCATCAAGAGGCACTTTAGTTCTTTACTTTCTGCCATAAGGGTGGTGTCACCTGCATATCTGAGGTTATTGATATTTCCCCTGGCAATCTTGATTCCAGCTTGTACTTCAGCGAGCCCAGCATTTCTCTTAATGTACTCTGCATATAAGTTAAATAAGCAGGGTGACAAAATACATTCTTGACTTACTCCTTTTCCTATTTGGAACCAGTCTGTTGTCCCGTTTTCCACTTCTAACTGTTGCTTCTTGACCTGCATACAGATTTCTCAAGAGGCAGGTCAGCTGGTCTGGTGTTTCCATCTCTCTAAGAATTTTCCACAGTTTGTGGTGATTCACATAGTCAAAGGCATTGGCATAATCAATAAAGCAGAAATAGATATTTTTCTGAAACTCTCTTGCTTTTCCAATGGTGGCTTTTTACTCATTTTATCAGTAAACTTCTGAGGAAAACATATTTTAATGTACCATTTAGAGTTATGGAAACAAAATTTGGTTAAAGGAATTACCAGATTCTTTGGAATGTAGAATAATTACCAAATTATTCTTGGACTGCAAGAAGATCCAGTCAGTCAATCCTAAAGGAAATCAGTTCTGAATATTCATTGGAAGGACTGATGCTGAAGCTGAAACTCCAAAACTTTGGCCACCTGATGCAAAGAACTGACTCATTGGAAAAGACCCTGATGCTGGGAAAGATTGAAGGCAGAAGGAGAAGGGGGCGACAGAGGAGGAGATGGTTGGATGGCATTACCAACTCCATGGACATGAGTTTGAGTAAGCTCCAGGAGTTGGTGATGGACAAGGAAGCCTAGTGTGCTGCAGTCCATGGGGTCACAAAGAGTCAGACATGACTGAGTGACTGAACTGATTTGGAATTTTAATGAAGGAATAACTGCCTTTGAGTTTCTAACCATTAAATGTAATTTGTTAAAATTCTTCAGGATGAGGATTTTGATGTAAATCTGAGATGAAGAGATTCAAATTATGTCCCAGAAGGAGGTATTTGCTTTCATTGATCTCATCATAAATTCAGTTCAATAACACTTTAATAGGTGAAGGTTGTATGCTCTATAAAAGAAACAGGTAACCAGGATTCTCAGGTCATAGCTTCAGACCTACTAATTCTTAGTTCCTTTTTATTAAAAGTGTCTAAAAGTCCATATTTATTCTTTACCTTCAGTGAGCATTTGGGACATTGGGATGATAAATGTATGCATGTGGCATCCTCTTTCTTACTGGCCCAGATTGCAGTCATTATACTTTGGTTCAAGGTAAAGTGGTTCAGTGGTAAAGCTTGCAGTCCTTCTCATAGTATTAGATTAGGCTGGCAGCTTTGTGCTATGTTAATTAGCTGTGTAACTTCAGGCAAGTCCCTGAGTCTTTGTGACCCTTCATTTGATAAATTGGGTCAGACGATTTACCCTGTACACTTCATAAGGTTTTATTAAGACTCCATGTGTGAAGTGCTCTTTAAAGTTAAGCATCCAGTAAACATAAGGTAACATTATTAATTTGGCTTGTCATTTATCCTTCATTTGGTTAACATAGGAATCAGCATCTCATTTGATTTTTGGACCAAATCCATGTTCCCATTAGTGAAAGAATATTCTATCCTAAAGAAAGAGTAAGAATTTCCTCATGGAGGAATACATGTACCCTGGAAGCATTTCACCTTTTTTAGTTTTGGATTTAGTTTTTGTCATTTGGGCAGTAAGATACTAATACAATGACTGCCAGTAGTTTTTACATATTTTCACATTACTAATTAGATAACTGCTTTTCTTTTTCACATAGGTTGCAAGTAGGCTTATAAAGTAGACTTTTATAGGACTTCTGAAACATTACTTGAATATTAAATGCTTACAAGGGACCAGTTGCAAGATTGATTTTTTTTTTTAAGTTTTTGAAATTATTGTATTCTACTTGGTTAAAAAAAATGTTTAATGCTGAAGTTTCTAAGTTAAAGGGAACAGGCTTGCTAATATTGTGTCAGTTTAGGGATTTTTTAGGTCTAGTTCACTTGATTGCTTCTCCATTGCCTGATTCTTTAATGGTGATAGAAAGGACAGGAAGAAAGATGAGGAGTAAATATGGGGCTGCCCAGGTGGCGATAGTGGTAAAGAATCTGCCTGTCAGTGCAAGAGAAATAAGAGACCAGGTTCAATCCCAGAAAACCCCATGGACAGAGGATCATGGCAGCTATAGTCCATAGGGTCTCAAAGAGTCAGACACGACTGAGCACATATACATGTGAGGACTAAATATATTAACCACAGTAGAGTTTAGCTGTAATCTGAATTTTCAAGAATATAGAATCTATGATTGTTTTACTTCTGTACCGGCAGTTGTGGTAGGAGACACTGTGCCTTTAACTTCAAACCCATTACAGGAAGATATAAAAATATGTTTATCCCTTGATGGTAAATCATAAGGAATTAGTATAAGGGGAGAAAAATCACTTTTATGCTCTGGTCAAAAGATGGCAGTATTGCTGTGCTTATTGTTTTCTTCTGCAGTTTGGGCTCAGTTTTTTCTTTATGTAAAAAACAGATTTAGTGATCTAATTAACAGTGACCCTTCCAGTGGAATGCCACATTTCTAATCAAGGACCAGAAGAATAGATCAGAAAAGTGGAATTTATATTTTTAAAATGTTTTAGATCGTTTTAATAGCTCTTTGTAAAAACAACATTCTTTAATACTCAGATTTGCCAGAGGAAAAATAAAGCACCCTGTGTCATGGTTTCAAGTTTGGTAGGCTTGAAATACCCTCCCTTTGAAATTTGGATGACTGTCAGGGTTCCAACATGTATTATAGGATTTTATTTTGTTTGTTTTTAAAGGTCATTGAACTTATTTTTTCAGTAAGCCATACTTTTTTTCTTCAGATGTAAAATCAGGTAATGCTTTTTCCTTGTATTTCTTTGGTCATTATACTTTACTTGTTGATAGTCTGGAAATATAAAGGTGGTCTCTCTTTTTTTTTTTTTTGCTGGGAAAGCGACATGTTCTCACCTTGTTTCTAAGCTGGTATTATAAATGGCTCTCTGGGCTTGATGCTCTGTTTTTCTCTAAGTAGATCTTTCAAGGACAGAGAAATTCAGTGAAAATCACTGAAAAAAAAATTACAAAATGAACTCCTAAAAAAAGTGGCTTTATTATTGATTGTGTAAAGTGTTCTTTCAAAAATACGAACATGTAAATCATAAGACATTTGGGAGGGGGTGATGGGGAAGAACCCTTGATGTATTGAGAGAACATAAAATAACCCAGCTTTTTTCTTAATTTCTATTAGAATAAGAAAATACTGTTGGATTCTGCATATAGAGTGCAGATTTGCCTATTTGATGCCTTTTAAAGTTAGCATTTAAATGATTTACTTTAAAAAATAATTAAGCTTTCAACAAATAACTATGTGTCTAGTCTATCATACAGCTACAGTATAGAAACTATTCTAATTAGCTTTGCTTTGTGACTCACTTGAATCTAAACTACAAGCCCAAAAATCTTATTAAAAATCTTTGAGGCCAGATGTATTTCAGAATTCTGATTTTTTTTAAAAGCAATATAGTACATATTTGTTGCATCATATCACCCACCTTCCTCGATAGGGTCTGGGGAAGCACCCTGTAATCAAACTCTGTATGTTTTCAGCAAAACGTTGAGCCCATTATACCACATGGGCTCAGTCTTGACCATAAATAGCCTTACTTCAATTTAGGTCAAATTTTGAGGCCAAATGAATCTGCTACCAACTTAAGAAAAAAGCTGTAGATTACAGAACTTTTTGGATTTCACTATGGAGTGTAAGAAATAGTACATCCGAAGTGCCATTTTGGTCTACTTTCTGAACTGCCAAAAATCAATTAAGTTTTCTGTTTGTAAATGGGAAAAATTTAATTTAATGTTATGTTCTATTTAATGGTTTTTTTTTTTTTAAAGAATATATTTTACTTTGACAAGGTGGTTTAAGTATAAAATGCATTTCAGCAAATACCATAATACACTGAAAGAAAACCAAAGATGTGGAAAAATTTGTACAGCCATTATCTGCCATGAAGCAACAGGGTATCTGATGTACATTCTGTGGCAAGAAAGCCATCATTCTTTTTCTCTTAGGAGTACTGTGGTAAAAGCATTTCCCACTATTTTATTCTATACTGTTAATCAAGATCAGCTTTATTTCCTGCAGTACAGTTGTGGGATAGAATCTTATTTCATATTTCAAGTAGGATTAAGCCTGATCAGCACTTAGATGGGAGACTTCTGAGGGGAATATATGTGTTCCGGGGAAACGATAGAGGGATTGTATTATGTGGCCATCCTGCTTCCTTTAGAAGTACTTCCTCCAACTCTGCATTAGAGCTGGACATTGTGCACTGAATAATATATAAAACCCAGGATAATGTCTACTAGTTCCCATTTCAGTTTAAAGTATTAGGTTAGCCTTTAACCTCATCTAATCAAAATAATACTTTGCTTCATCTTCTGTAATTAGTCATGACTTTTTCCTGCCTTCCACTGAGAAGTATGAGTAGAAAGCACTGTTGACTGTTTCTCTGCCATCAGTTATAAGTCAATAGTAAAGAAAGCCCGTGTTAATTTAACCTGTTATTTCATGTAATATAGTTAGTGTTATAGCACAAGTGAAAAATATCCCATTATTCAGGATCTTGTTAAGCCATGAAATATAAGTCTTTGAGAGGTCAAGGTACATAGCTCATTCGGAAAAGGTTAGCAGAGGATACCATTATGCCAGAATGGATGTTGCTTAGTTGTTTAGTTTTACTTTCTCTTATTAAAAAAGAAAAAAAAACTACATGGCATAGAAATTTACACAAGCATAGAGCAACCTTTTGCCTTCTACCAGATCCCAGGTCCAACATTGCTTATTTTTCTTCTCTAGTCCTGACTTATGCTTTTATATGGTCATTACCATGACTTTGCCAGTTTAATTTTAGTATTATTCAAATCTCTCTAACTTCTAAATCTTTTTTTCCCTTTTAGAATTTAAAATTTCTTACTGGGCTTGTTAAGACCTACTAAGCCATATCTTCTCTTCTGATTGTCATATTTTCTCTCTTGAAGTAACACCTGTTTCACACCTGCTAACCGGCCTTTAAAAAAGGACAGTCTTTAAAAAGCCTTTTAAAAAAGTTTCTCTTTTTGATTTGGATGAAACCTATCCAAATTAATTAGTATAATTACTTGGTTCTTACAGGCTATTTCAAAATACATGTGACTGACTATGGAAGTAAATGATTTATCCTAAACACTATGAAAGAAAATAATTCTCAGTATAGAAAAGTCTTGGCTATATGAACTCTATACGAACTCTTTTCATATTACCTGTTTTCCTTGATCTTTGAATACAGAATTATGGTATTTTTGAGGTCTGTAACTACTGTAAGCAAAAGGACAAAAATTGTATTTAAACAGCAATCAGCAGTGGCAAAACAGCAAGAGCCATTTGAAAGGAATTCCTAACATTTTGCTCTGAGACATTGAGATTAGCCCAATTCCTAAGAAAACCTTTGTGCTACCACACACAGCTTCCTTGTTAAGAAATTAATGTGGCCAGTTAAGTTATACCAACCTAATTTTAGAAAGATAAATTATGAAAACTGGAACAAAAACAAAGCAGAAGAATCAGCCAGTGTTGGCAACATTCTAGAAATTAATTTAAATTTGCATCAAGCTGGGAACATATTGTTTCTAAGTGATGAGGCTTCTATGTGCTTTTGTACAACTGTAGTGAAAAAGAATCATGCTTACTTGATTAGACATTGGCTTTGCTAACTGTGGAACTAGGATCAAAATAAATCCTTTTAATGGGAATTTAAAGATACCTTCATTCAAATTGTATATATCCCTTATACAGTAATCTAGTTTTTTTAAAAAAAACAGTCTTATACCTAATGTTATGAAAATGAGTGTAGTTGTTGCACAGTTGTAGCAAAATCTACTGATGCTGTGGGACTTCACTGGTGGCTCAGATGATAAAGAATCTGCCTGTAATGTGGTAGACCCAGGTTCGATCCCTGGGTCAGGCAGATCCCTTGGAGGAGGGCATGGCAGCCCATTCCAGTATTCTTGCCTGGAGAATTCCATGGACAGAGAAGGCTGGCAAGCTACAGTCCATGGGATTACAAAGAGTTGACATAACTGAGCGACTAACACTTTTTTCTTCCCATCATGATGCCTTAGTATGTCACTATTAAAAAAAAATTAAGAAGTCATCAACAGGTGTGTTAGTTTCCTATTGCTACTATTAACAAATTACCACAAATTTAGTGGCTTAAAATAGCACAAATTTTTTTTATATTACACTTCTGAAGGTCATAGGTTCAAAATCAAGGTGTTAGCAGAGCTGCAGTTTCTTTTTGAGGTTCTAGGGGAGTGCTACAATGTTTGTGTCCCTCAAAATTCGTATGTTGAAATCCTAATCCCATGTATGATTGCATCAGGCCTTTGGGAGGTGATCAGGTTATGAAGTTGGAGCACTCAAAAATAGGAATCAGTGCCCTTGTAACAGGAAACCCAGAGTGCTCCCTACCCCCTTCCACCAAATGTGGACACAAGGCCATCTATGTACCAGGAGGCAGGAATCCTCACTGATACCTACTGAACCCCTTAATCTTGGACTTCCCAGCTTCCAGTACTACGAGAAGTAATGGTTTATTGTTTGAACCACCTAGTCTCTGGTATTTTTGTTAGAGCAACCCTAACAGACTGAAACAGGGAGGATGATTTCCTTACCTTTTCAGTTTCTAGATTCAGCCCATATCCTTGGTCTTTGGCTAGCATTCCCGTCACTCCAAACTTAGCTTCAGTTATCACCTCTCTCTCTGACTCACCTACTCCCTTTTTCTATTTATAAGGATCTTCATAATTATATTGGGTTCAATCAGATAATCCAGTGTAATCTTCCCATTTGAATCCTTAATTCTATCACATCTGCTTGTATCCTTTTGCCATGTGATATGATATGTTTAAAGGTTCTGGGGATTAGGATATGGACATCCTGGGAGTCCATTATTCTTCCTCCCAGAGGCTATTACCCCGTTAACAGTTCACATCTCTGATGTCTAGATCTGAGCCTTTTTAAAAAGTTTCTGTGGAGAATATTTAGGGGGCAGTGACAAGAAGAAAGATTAAAAAAACCTTTTTTTAAGAAACTAACAACAAACATTGAAGATTAAGTAGTAAGCCTATAGTGGTAGTCACCTCCCAAATATTTTTTTAAATCAATAAATGGGTCCATGAGAAGACTAGAAATACTAGATACCATACAATTTTAGTTATCTGTTCCTGAGAGAATGAGTTTTCCAGAGAGTTAATCCCTTAACAGTCAAAATTTTAAAAAGATAAATGATCTCTATGGGAAAATCTGATATTTATCCTACTGTCATAGTTTCCCTTTAATTTGTATTGTTGTAGAAATACATGGCATGGGTAAAAATTAAAAATATAAATGAGCTTTTTACTTAGAAGTAACTTACCCATAACACTACCCTCTCTTCTAGCCTTACTCCTCAGAAGCAACTACTTCTAATAATTTGTTCTTTATTTTTCAAGTCACTACAAAACCTCTAAATAATGTTTATCCTTTATTATTTCATCTATCAGCTTTAGTGACCCACAGTATTTTATTTTATTGCTTCTCAGATACTCTGTTTTTACAAATTCAGAGTTTGTGGCACCATTTTTCCAACAGCCTTTGTTCACTTTATGTGTCTCTGTCACTTTTTGGAAATTCTCACAATATTTCAATCTTTTCATTATTATTATATTTGTTACTGTGATCTGTGATCAGTAATCTTTGATGTTATTATTATAAAATATTATGACTTGCTGAAGGTTCAAATGATGGTTAGCATTTCTTAGCAATATTTTTTAACTAAGGTATATATACTGTTTTTTAGACATAATGTTCTTGCACACTTAATAGACTATGTATATGCATGCTCAGTCAGTCATGTCCAACTCTTTGAGGCCCCCTGGACTGTAGCCTGCCCGGATCCTTTGATGGGGATTCTCCAGGCAAGAATACTGGAGTGGGTTACCATGCCCTCCTCTAGGGCATCGTCCCGACCCAGGGATCAGCCCAAATCTCCTGCATCTCCTGCACTGGCAGACAGATTCTTGAGCCATCTGCCAGGCCAGATTAATTGACTATAGTCTAGCTTTCATAGTTTTCACTTGTACCAGGAAACCAAAACACTTGTGACGTGGTTTGTTGCGACATTTGCTTTCTTGTGGTCTGGAACCAAACCAGCAGTATCTCCAAGGTGTACCTGTCCTGACTTCTTGCTGGCGCTTTTCTCACTTACACCTCGCTCACCTCTTCACACCACTCTGCAACCTGTATTCTCACCCTATTACACCTTGTCCCTCAGTGAGCTCAGAAACTTAGTACTGCACACTTAGATCTACATTTCTTGTTCTACAGGTGGTAGAAAGTATCTTTAAACACATTTGAGCTTTAATTATTTTTTGAAATAATCAGGGCACTACTCTTGATTTCTCTTTTGTAATACAGGAGCATGTGCACCCCCACCGTGTCTTTCATTTCTCCCTTCACTTCCCAGCGTCTTACACCTGCACCATTATGTTTGTGTTGTCAAGGCTGACAGTATTCTTTCTGACATTCTGTAATCTATTTTGAAACATTACCAGGATCAATCTGTGGAGTGATTCTGAACATTGAGGGCCAGTGATATAAATTTCTTAATATTATAAATATTGTTCACCACAGAATGGACTAATATGTTAGAATTAAATTTCCTTCTCTGTTGGTTTAACGTTGTAATCAGAGTGACACTGAGAGGAAAATTTTCTTACAGTCAGATTAGGCGAATAGACTCTCTCTCTTTCCCTTCATGTCCTTCTCCCCGACTTCCCTCTTCCTCTTCTCCCTCCCTCTGTCTCTGCCCACCCCGTCCCCCCACCCCAGGTACATGTACCACATCTTCAGTGTTTTCCCAGTTATTTCATTTCCTCGCTCCCTTCTCACTTCTCCCTGGAGTCTCCCTCTCCTCTAATCTGGAGCAGTTACTCTCTCAGGGCTCCCATGCAGTTATCATTCTGGGACTCCGCTCCCTTCACTGTTCTGCTCTGTGGTGTTCACTGATTTCTGTGTCACCTTTCTCCTCTTTCTTGATTTACCTCCTCATTTTGCTAGAGGTAAAATTTCTGAGTCTTCAGATAGCTGAAAGCTTCTTTCTCCCTGCTGTATATTTATTTGACAGTATGGCAAAAAATAGCACCCACTTCAAACTGCTTTTTCCCTAGGATTTGGAGTGCTCTACTCCACAGATGCCACTATGATTCCTGGGCCATTAGAGGTAACCAGTTTTTCTCTCTGTAGGTATTTAGCATTTTTCCTTTGTCCTCAAAGTTCTAAAACTTAACAGTAATGCATTTAAGTGTGTATGTTTTTCATTCATAAGTTTGGCATTTTGACTGTTATGTAAAACCCTCTGCACCCTCTCCTCTTAGCTCTCTCTGATCTCATCCTTCCTCTTCTTTCCTCCCTGTGTTACAGCCATGCTGGCTCCTCCTTCCCCACACATGTCTGACTGTCTCTGCACTGGCCATTTCATTTGTGCAGAATGCTCTTCCCTCAAATATCTACATGGCCCACTTCCTTGTCTCCTCAGGTCTTTGTTCAGATGTCGCTTCCTGAAGTGTCACCCTTTTCTAATTATCCTACTGAAAATTGCAATCTCTGATACCATCTAAGTACTCCTAATCCTCTTGAAAAAAAGAAAGTGAAGTCTCTCAGTTGTTTGGACTCTTTGCAACCCCATGGACTATATAGCCTACCAGGTTCCTCCATCCATGGGATTTTCCAGACAGGAATACTGGAGTGGGTTGCCATTTCCTTCTCCAGGAGATCTTCCCAATCCAGGGGTTGAACCCGGGTCTCCCACGTTGTAGGCAGATGCTTTACCATCTGAACCACCAGGGAAGTCAATCCTCTTACCTTCAAAATTAAACTTATCTTGATTTAATTTTCTCCATAGAACCTATCACTAAGTTAAAAATATATGCAAACTGTGATATTGTAAATATATATTTCATCTTTGTTCCTGGTTTCAGGCCAGAGCTCTTAAAACCCTTGTAATTTCCTAAGTGATGAGAGTGATAGGAACGTCTTATTATAATACATGGCTTTGGTAAGGGTGAAAGGAGCAATGTTTGTTATTCATAACAAGCCCATTTCAACCATACCTTAGTTTACATTAATGAGGTGGCTTTTGTGCAGCCCCTAAATGATAGGGGACCGGTTGCCAGGGAAACTGACTATGTCATTAGAGGTTGGAACTTTCAGCGCCACACCTCACCCCTTTTAAAGAGGGGAGAAGGGGCTGGAAATTGAGTTCAATCAAAGTGGCCAGTGATTTAACCAACTGTGCATGTTTAATGAAGCCTATATAAAAGCCCGTCACTGAAGAGATTTGGAGGGCTTTCAGGATGGAGAGGAGGTGCTGGGAGGGTAGTGTGCTTGTAGAGGGCATGGAGGCTCTGCTTGCCTCTCCCAGACTTTGCCCTGTGCATCTCTTCCATCTGGCTGTTCCTAAATTGTATCTTTTAATAATAAATCAGTAACATAGTAAGAGAGCCATTCTAGAAAAGTACTTAAGGTAAGGAGAGGGTTGTGGGATCCCTCATTTTATAGCCAGTGGGTCAGAAATGCCAGAGACTTGAACTTGCAGTTGGCATTCGAAGGACAGTCTTATGGGACCATGTGTATAGTGTTCAGTTCAGTTCAGTCACTCAGTCATGTCTGACTCTTTGCAACTCCATGAATCACAGATGCCAGGCCTCCCTGTCCATTACCAACTCCTGGAGTTTACTCAAACTCAGGTGCATCGAGTTAGTGATGCCATCCAGCCATCTCATCCTCTGTCGTCCCCTTCTCCTTCTGCCCCCAATCCCTCCCAGCATCAGAGTCTTTTCCAGTGAGTCAACTCTTTGCATGAGGTGGCCAAAGTATTGGAGTTTCAGCTTTAACATCAGTCCTTCCAATGAACACCCAGGACTGATCTCATTTAGGATGGACTGGTTGGATCTCCTTGCTGTCCAAGGGACTCTCAAGAGTCTTCTCCAACACCACAGTTCAAAAGCATCAATTCTTCAGTGCTCAGCTTTCTTCATAGTCCAACTCTCACATCCATACATGACTACTGGAAAAACCATAGCCTTGACTAGACGGACCTTTGTTGGCAAAGTAATGTCTCTGCTTTTGAATATGCTATCTAGGTTGGTCATAACTTTCCTTCCAAGGAGTAAGCGTCTTTTAATTTCATGGCTGCAGTCACCATCTGCAGTGATTTTGGAGCCCCTAAAAAATTGAGTTAAGAGGGTTGGGGGCGGTTCTGTCGTTCGTGTGGGCTGAGCCAGGCTCTGCCCCGGGGGTCAGGTTTGCTTTGAGTGGGTTTCTGGGGAGGTTGGGGCTGGTGGGCTGGAAGGATTTTGTTTTTCTTCAGGACAAAGTCCCTGCTTTTTCTTCTCTCTCTGGCGCTCTCCTCTCTGAGCCCACTCTCACTGCGAGTCTCTCCTGCTCTCCCCTCTCACTCTGCCTCTGGCCTCTCTGCTTGGGAGGGCCTGAACTGCCTCCTCACACAGACAAGCCTCTTTTCTTCTGAAGCCCCCCTTCCTTAAAAAAAAAAAAAAAAAAATTGAATTAAATTATAGGACATGAAGTCAGTGTTTGCAGAGAACTGGAGGATTGCTTGGCAAGGGAAAAACACACATGCAAACAAACACACATACATACATATATATGTATGTGAGTATGTGTATATATAATTATGTATGTATGTGTTGATATATATGTGCATATATGTATAAATCTTTTGTATTAGTTTGCTAGGACTACCAAATCAGAGTACCACAGACTGCATGGCTTTAAACAACAGAAATTCTCACAGTTCTGAAAGCTAGAAGTCTGAGATCAAAGAGTCCTTAGGGTTGGTTTCTTCTGAGGTCTCTCTGCTTGGACAACAGTCTTTTACCTATGTCTTCACTTGGTCTTCCTTCTGTAATTCTGTGTCCAAATTTCTTCTTCTTATAAGGACACTGGACATATTGGATTAGAGCCCGCCCTAATGACCTCATTTTAACTCCGTTACATCTTTAAAAATATTGTCTCCAAATACAGTCACATTGTAAAATACTGGGGGTTAGGGTTTTCACACATGAATTTTAAGGGGACTCAATGCAGTCCATGAGAGACTTACTGTTTATAGTCTGTCTCCTCCAGTTGTAATATAAGCTTCATGAAAGTTAGGGTTTTTGTTGTTGTTGTTGTGTTTTAATGTATATCCAACATCTAGAACAATGCCCAGCACCATAATAGATGCTGAATAAATAATGATGAATATTCTAGCCTTTTGATGAGTTAGTTTAATCTGAACACTTATTTTCATCTCTAGAAGATTCTTTTCTTATGACTGCACTAATTCAAGTCCCTCTCCCCTAATTATCTGCTATCTTTCCAGTACTCCCATTAATTGAAATTCGGACCTACTTGATTTGTCTTTCCTGTCTCATTTGCAGTCAATCCATTGTTACACTTTTTTGGAAGATTTTTCAACCATAACTTCCAAATACTCCTGTAAAACATCCTTTACTTTGATAACATGTATTTCGTTCCTAAGAGCTCTCTTCTTCATCAGTTTCATGGCATTCTCTTAGTGTTTTGTGGGTGCTTTATTTTTGCTGACCTTTCTGCATTAATCAGGTCTTGTTATTAATATGTCTCTTTTGTTCCCTCAATTTTCTGTTTCTTTATAGGCCACCTTTTGTTTGATATTTTTGTTCTTTTTTTTCTTAATTCTTTTATTTTTAGTTGAAGGGTAATTACAATATTGTGTTGATTTCTGCCATACATCAACCTGGATCAGCTATAGGTATACATATGTCCGCTCCTTCCTGAGACTCCCTCCCACATCCCACCCTACTCCACTATTTATTTTATTCTTCATCTCACATACTACATAAGCATTTCTCTTAATTATCCATCATTGTACATTTTTATTTAATAATGGGGCAATAAAGTATGTGGAGGTTTTTTAAAGGGGTGATATTTTGGCCTGGTGATGTGACTTTATGATTTGCTGAATGCAGAGGTTTCTTTGGTTTATGGGGTGCCTTCAGTTCAGTTCAGTTCTCAGTCATGTTTGATTCTTTGCGGCCTGTGGACTGCAGCATGCCAGGCTTCCCTGTCCATCATCAACTCCCAGAGCTTGCTGAAACTCAGGTCCATTGAGTTGGTGATGCCATCCAACCATCGCATCCTCTGTCATCCCCTTCTTTTCCTGCCTTTCACAGCATCAGGGTCTTTTCTAGTGTGTCAGTTCTTTGCATCAGGTGGCCAAAGTATTGGAGCTTCAGCTTCAGCATCAGTCCTTCCAATGAATATTCAGGACTGATTTCCTTTAGGATTGACTGGTTTGATCCTCTTGCTATTGAAGGGACTCTCAGGAGTCTTCTCCAATATTACAGTTCAAAAATATTAATTCTTTGGTGCTAAGCTTTCTTTATGGTCCATTTCTCACATCTATACATGACTACTGGAAAAACCATAGCATTGACTAGATGGACCTTTGTTGGCAAAGCAATGTCTCTGCTTTTTAATACGCTGTCTAGGTTGGTCATAGCTTTTCTTCAAGGAGCAAGAATTTTTTAATTTTATGGCTGCAGTCACCATCTGCAGTGATTTTGGAGCCCAAGAAAATAAAGTCTGTCACTGTGTCCATTGTTTTCCCGTCTATTTGCCATGAAGTGATAGGACTGGATGCCATGATCTTAGTTTTTTGAATGTTGAGTTTCAAGCCAACTTTTTCACTGTCCTCTTTCACTTTCATCAAGAGGCTCTTTAGTTCCTCTTCACTTTCTGCCGTGAGGGTGGTATCTGCATATCTGAAGTTATTGTTATTTCTCCCTGCAATCTTGATTCCAGCTTGTGCTTCATCCAGTCTGGCATTTCGCATAATGTACTCTGCATATAAGTTAAATAAGCAAGGTGACAATATACAGCCTTGATGTACTTCTTTCCCAATTTGGAACCAGTCCATTTTTCCATGACTGGTTAACTGTTGCTTCTTGACCTGCATGCAGGTTTCTCAGGAGGCATATAAGGTGGTATGGTATTGCCATCTCTCTCAGAATTTTCCAGTTTGTTTTGATCCACACAGTCAAAGGCTTTGGCAGAGTTAATAAAGCAGAAGTAGATGTTTTCCTGAAACTCTCTTGCTTTTTTGATCATCCAGCAGAGTTTGGCAATTTGATCTCTGGTTCCTCTGCCTTTTCTAAATCCAGCTTGAACATCTGGAAGTTCTTAGTTCACGTATTCTTGAAGCCTAGCTTGGAGAATTTTGAGCATGTTTTTTCTAGCATGTGAGATGAGTGCAATTGTGTAGTAATTTGAACATTCTTTGGCATTTTCTTTCTTTGGGATTGGAATGAAAACTGACCTTTTCCAGTCCTGTGGCCACTGCTGAGGGAGTGCTTTAGGTCTTCCTAAATAATTATTCAGCTTTCTTAGATTATTCGTTTTCCAGCTTTAGGGAAGAGATAAAATTGTCATCATATGCAGGTAGCATGATACTGTATGTATAAACTCTAAAGATTCCACACAAAAATTACTAGCACTGATAAATGACTTCAGCAATATAGCAGGAGACAAGATCAACATACATAATTTAGTTGCATTTATTTATAGTAACAATGAAATGTCAGAAAGGAAATGTAAAAAAAAAAAAAAACCTTGTAAAATCACACTGCTCACAAAATACTTAGGAATAAACCTAAAGAAATGAAACACTTACATGCTAAGAACTATATGGAACATTAAATAAGGAGATGGGAGATGATTCAAAGAAATGGAAAGATATCCCATGCTCTTGGATTGGAAGAATTAATATTGTTACATTGGCCATACCACCCAAAGCCATCTATAGTTTTAATACAATCCCTATCAAATTATCCATGACATTTTTCACAGGAATAGAAAAAATGATCCAAAAATTTATATGGAGCCGTAAAAGACGCAGAATTATGAAAGGAATCCTGAAGAACAAAAATGAAGCAAGCATAACCCTCTAAGACCTCAGACAATACTGCGGTGCTTCAGTAATCAAAATGGTGTAGTAGCACAGAAACAGACATGAATCAAGGGAACAAAGTTGAGAGCCAGAAATAAACCCACACACCTATGGACAATTAATCTTCAACAAAGAAGGCAAGAATATATAATGAGAAAAATACAGTCTCTTCAGCAGGTGGTGTTGGGAAAGTTGGACAGTTGCATGTAAATCAATGATGTTAGAACACTCCCTCACACCATACACAAAAATAAATTTAAAATTCTTAAAGACTTACATGTGAGACATGACACCATTCAGTTCAGTTCAGTTCAGTTCAGTCACTCAGTCGTGTCTGACTCTTTGTGACCCCATAGACCATAGCACGCCAGGCCTGCCTGTCCATCACCAACTCCCAGAGTTTACCCAAACTCATGTCCAAGAATATAATCAATCTGATTTGAGTATTGTCCATCTGGTGATGTCCATGTGTAGAGTCTTCTCTTGTGTTGTTGGAAGAGGGTGTTTGCTATGACCAGTACATTCTCTTGGCAAAACTCTATTAGCCTTAAGACACCATAAAACTCCTAGAAAAGAACATAGGCAAAACATTCTCTGACATAAATTGGACTGATATTTTCTTAGGCCAGTCTCCCAAGGCAATAGAAATAAAAGCAAAAATAAACAAATGGGACCTAATCAACTTAAAAGTTTTTGCACAGCAAAGGAAACCATAAACAAAAGACAACCTACAGAATGGGAGAAAATATTTGCAAACAATGCAACTGGCAGGGTTTAATATCCAAAATATACAAATATACAACTGCTCATGTAGTTCAACAACAGCAGAAAAATGGACAGCTCAGTCAGAAAATGGGCAGACATAGACATTTCTCCAAAGAAGGCTTACAAGTGGCCAATAGGAACATGAAAGGATGCTCAGCATCACTAATAGAGAAATGCAAATCAAAACTACATGAGATGGCACCTCACACCAGTCAGAATGCCCATCAATAAAAAGTCTACAAATACCAAATGTTGGAGAGGATGTGGGAAAAAGGGAACTCTGCCACAGTGTTGGTGGGAATGAAAGTTGGTGTAGTCACTGTGGAAAACAGTATGGAGGTTCCTCAAAAAACTAAAAACAGAGTTGCCATATGATTCAGTGGTCCTATCCTGAGCAGATATCCTGAGAAAACTGTAATTCTACAGGATACATGCACTTCCATGTTCATAGCAGCACTGTTCACAATAGCCAAGACATGGAAACAGCGTAAATGTCCATTGACAGATGAATGGATAAAGAAGATGTGGTACATATATATAATGGAATGCTACTCAGCCATGAAAAGGAATGGAACAATGCCTTCATGTATGAAGCTAGAGATTATCATACTAAGTGAAGTAAGTCAGAAAGAGAAAGACAAATACCATGATGTCACAAATATGGAGTCTAAAATATGACACAAATCAACTTATCTGTAAAACAGAAACAGACTCACAGACATAGAGAAAAAATTTGTGATTGCCAAGAGGGCTGGGAGGTGGGAGAGGGATAGATTGGGAGTTTGGGGTTAGCAGGTGCAACCTATTATACATAAAATGGATAGACAACAAGGTCTTACTGTATAGCACAGGGAACTATGTTCAATATCCTATGATAAACCATAATGGAGAAGAATGTATAACTGAATCACTTTGCTATACAGCAGAAATGGACACAGCGTTGCAAATCAACTATACTTCAATTAAAAAAAAAAACCTTCCAACTTTTTACCTGGCTCTCCAACTTGCCATAAATAAGAGTCTGAAATCTGTAGTTTATTATATATGCTTTGAATTAATATCTTTGTTTTCACTTCTTACTCCTGTTAACATTTTGTGTGCTTTTCCTCTTTAGTTCGACAGATCAAATTATGCCCTCTGTGGCTGTAGTTCTCTCTCTACTCTCTTCATTCTCTCCTGCTCCTCTAGCTACATATCATATTTCAGAAAAGTGCTCAAAATCACTGTTAGTTAATGTTAGTTTCTCAGTTCTTTTTACTTTATTGTTTTGTGTTAGTACATTTTTCAACACATTGTATTTAAGGATGTCTAAAGGAGAGAGGGAAAAAATCTTGTCATCAGTTTGCTTGTCTTGAGTTAGAATTTTTCAATCCTTTAATATTGAATATAGAAAACAGAATTTGAACTCATTTTCATAATGTGGATCTTCATAAGAAACCCCAGTGTTTGGGATGTGCTCTGTGAAAGTAAGGGCTTCCCTGGTAGCTTAGATGGTGCAGAATTCACCTGCAGTGCAGGAAACCTAGGTTCAGTCCCTGGGTTGGAAAGATCCCCTGGAGAAGGACATGGCAATCCACTCTAGTACTCTTGCCTGGAGAATCCCCATGGACAGAGGAGCCTGGAGGGCTACAGTCCTTGGGATTGCAAAGAGTCAGACACGACTGAGTGGCAAAGCACTTTGAAAGTGAAAGTTGCTCAGTTGTGTCCGACTCTTTGTGACCCCATGGACTATACAGTCCATGGAATTCTCCAGGCCAGAATACCAGAGTGGGTAGCCACTCCGTTCTCCAGGGTGTCTTCCCAGCCCCGGGATTGAACCCAGGTCTCCTGCATTGCAGGCATAATGTGGGTCTTCATTAGAAGCCTCAATTATTGGTATGTGCTCTAGTTGTTTAAATATAGGTGTGAGATGGGTCTGTCTGTGCTCTTGAATCCAGTAGAGAGAAATTCTTGATTAGTAACTTCTCTGGGGTTATAAACCACAGCAGCAGGGCTAAAACTTTTCTAGTTTTCTCTCTCAGTAGACCTTGCTTCCTACTCTACTTTTATCAGGACGCTCTCTCATGAACTTCCATTTACCTTAGAACATCCCAGTTCCCAGTTCATTCTCCCTTGTTGTTTCAGATGAAGAGCTGGGGTCCATCTTTTCTGAAGCTGTCCCCTCCATTTGCAGCCTGAAGTCCTGGGACTGTTCTCCTGGATCTGCATCTGCAGATATGTTTAAATCTTCCCCTTGATGTGGGGAAAAAACCTGCCTTCCCATCTTTTCCTTGAAGCTACATGTTCAGCTGGAAAAGCCTTCTAAATTTTTTTCTAAGTTCTAATTTCTTTGCATATAGGTATTCTCTTGATGTCTGTCTTCAGTCCACTTTTTTCTCTTGTCCTTTTCCTGGGAAATCCTGTTTGTTCCCATAACTTCATCTATTACTGAGCCCTAACCACTTTGCTGACATTCAGGTGCTCCATTCCACCTACACATTAGTTCAGTTCCGTTCAGCTCAGTTCAGTCACTCAGTTGTGTCCGACTCTTTGCGGCCCCATAGACCACAGCACGCCAGGCTTCCTTGTCCATCACCAACTCCTGGAGCCTCTTTAAACTCATGTCCATCGAGTTGGTGGTGCCATCCAACCATCTCATCCTCTGTCGTCCCCTTCTCCTCCTGCCTTCAATCTTTCCCAGCTCAGGGTCTTTTCCATTGAGTCAGCTCTTTGCATCAGAAGGTCAAAGTATTGGAGTTTCAGCTTCAGCATCAGTCCTTCCAATGAATATTCAGGGCTGATCTCCTTTAGGATGGACTGGTTGGATCTCCTTGCAGTCCAAGGGACTCTCAGGAGTCTTCTCCAATAGCACAGTTCAAAAGCATCAATTCTTCGATGCTCAGTTTTCTTTATAGTCCAGCTCTCACATCCATACATGACCATTGGAAAAACCATAGCTTTGACTAGGCGAACCTTTGTTGGCAAAGTAATGTCTCTGCTTTTGAATATGCTATCTAGGTTGGTTAGAACTTTCCTTCCAAGGAGTAAGCGTCTTTTAATTTCATGGCTGCAGTCACCATCTGCAGTGATTTTGGAGCCTCCACAAATAAAGTCAGCTACTCTGTCGACTGTTTCCCCATCTATTTGCCATGAAGTTATGGGACTAGATGCCATGATCTTAGTTTTCTGAATGTTGAGTTTTAAGCCAACTTTTTCACTCTCCTCTTTCACTTTCATCAAGAGGCTCTTTAGTTCTTCTTTGCTTTCTGCCATAAGGATGGTATCATCTGCATATCTGAGGTTATTGGTATTGATCCGTTCGTACCACTCAGTGTATTCCAAGAAAACGAGTTACTCCATACTCCACCTCAATCCTCAGGTCCTTAGAAGAACAAAACAAGAAAGTACACAAACATACTCTCTGTCTTCCCCTCGTGAATTGGTCTGATTATCATTTTTCTAGTCACTCAGGGATTTATTAGAAAGGAATAGTTGTAAGGCTATTTGTAAGGCTATACACTCAGTTATTACAGTCAGAGTACGATTAATTTCAAGTACATAAGTGTTCTTGCCCTCAGCCTCTATAGTTCTGTATTAATGTATCTAATCAATCTGCATTTTCCTGATTACACACAGATCTGCAATTAAGGCCTTACGTCCTGGAGGGTTGCTTGTATACTCTACGTGCACACTTTCCAAGGCAGAAAATCAGGATGTGATCAGTGAAGTTTTAAACTCCTACAGTAACATCATGCCTGTGGACATTAAGGAAATGGCAAGGACTTGCTCCCACGACTTCACGTTTGCTCCCACTGGCCAGGAATGTGGGCTCTTGGTGATTCCAGATAAGGGTAAAGCCTGGGGCCCAATGTATGTTGCGAAATTGAAAAAATCATGGACTACTTGAAATTGGAGATATGCCTTTTGTGAACCATTACATTGATAACACATGCATATATTATTATATTTCTTTTTCTAGTCTCTCTGCATGTTAAAATTTAAATAATAATGAAGTCACTTTCGCTGGATATGATTGGAATCCTATTTAGTTAATACTGTGGCATTTCAGAACTTTTCAGGTGTATATTTTTCCTAGAAATGTTTCTATAGTAATGATTTAAGATGCTGCAGATGGTGTTTGTTCTATATAATAAATCTACTGTATTTTACTTGGCCTTTTGTAGTTAAATTAATAGTAATATATGGTTTTAGGCATAAAATATTTAGAAATACATTCTATCCATAATGTCAGTGCTTTGAACCTTTAAAAAAGCACATTTCCTGGCCCTCTTGTCATTTTTCTCCTTATCAAATATACAGATTCTGTGAGGGTTTTTTCCTCTTTTCTGTAAGAACTGATTGGTATTCGGACACTAACTTCTTAGGCAGAAGTATTTCTAGTTCTAGCAAAATAAGTTTCTTATTTGCCAAGTTGTTTTTCATTACGAACTATCTTCTGTTTACTGCAAAGGTCAGTGACTCTATTGACACCAGCTTTATTTCTCCCCCGTTTTTTTTTCTGTATTCACAAATACAAATTGAAAGGGTAAATTATGTTGAAAGGCCGTTAGAACAGCAGATTCACATGCACATGTTTGACTTTCGACATTCAGCTTGTAGAATAATGGAGTCTATCCAGCAGGCTATAAAGCAAGTACTTGAAACAAAACCAGAATGATTAATAACCGCAATAACTGAACTATATTTGGAGAGTTTTGCTACATAATTGCAGTCATAATGAGCACTACAGAATCTGATTATCTTACAGTTGCAATCTGGAGGGGCTTTTTATTTCACTCCGTTATGAAATGTTATCTGAGAGTATGATGTCACATATTAATGCACAAGAGGGAAATGCCTAATGAAAGTGGATTATACTATTACCAAAACCGAGTACCATTTACAAAGTGGCTCTCCTTGTTTACACATATCCTTGGAATATTGTGTACTTTTCTGTGTATGTACTTAAAGTTTTAGCCTCAGGTTTGGATCTTCTGTTTTCTCTAGAAATTGCTTCACTCAAGAGTCCAGATATATTTTTCCCACTATTAAGAAAATTTAGGTAGTGTATTTTGAAAGAGTCCATCTATTTAAAAATAGCTTAAAAAAACTCTGTATAGATACAACATTTTGTTAAATCTGAATCTTTTTGAATTATTACAGTCTGCATTTACACTAGAGACTGTTTACTAATTTACTGTTGTGTTGTTGTTGTTTGATTTGCAAACCTGTATAACTGGGTTGCTATAACTGGGGAGTCCTAGAAAGAATTATTTTTGTATCTTCATTGCATTAACCATTTTGTTTCCTCTGTATCTAACTAATATATTTGAAGAAAAGCTGGATCTCTTGGACTCAATCAGATATACAAGATAAATACAGAAGAGTAATAATAATGGAAAAGATTTTTTTTACGTATGTGTGTGTGTATGTGTGTTTAGTTTGTCCTTATTGGTTTGTTTTTTCAGTTTGGAATCCTGCCTTTACTTACTGTGATGTTTAAAAAGTCCATTTTGTGTAGATTAATCGCAAAGTAAGTTGTCACAGTGCACTTTGTTGAATGTCATTGTTTTCCCAACACAATGCCTAATTTGAATACTTGGTATGCCATTGGATTAGGCCTTTCTGTGATTCCTGAAAAATACAAAGTTAGATATACCTGTAGCTCACTATTGTTAGCAATAATTATAGTGAAACATCTGACAATTCATTGAGCATAAATATTTTTCTTTATATGTTACTTTTTTGAACTTAAAAACAACTCCAAGAGTGAGTATCGTGACTGCCTTTTCTGAATGAGAAAACATAAGTTTAGTGCTGTTCCTAGCTGGCCAAGTCTATGCTGGTGAATAAAGAATGGAACCAAGATTAAAATTAGCTTCAAAGTCCAGCTCCTTCTTACTATTCTGCTCTGTCTCACGGGATATAGTTTATAGGAACCCTAAAGATTATCTACTGGCTTCATCCTTATTCTTCATTACTCAACCTTCCCTGTATTTGCAGTTCCCTATTCTCAGGGCATGAGAGGGTTAAGTAGTACTTGGGGGAAGAACCCTAACTTTGAAGTGTTTCAGGCCATGTTTGAAGGAAGTACCTCTTGTGATTGCAGTGCCCAGAAATCTCCCATAGAGGCATTCTGTGCCTTCCTTTTCTTTGCAGGTGCTGAATTGAAGAGTAGGAGTTTGGAGCAGCCTTGCAATGTCAACTGAAAAGCAAGGAGTAATTGATATTACTTTCTGTGACATTGAGTTACTTTCAGAATAGCTTTATAAAAATCTAGGTTGCTTACCAACACATTAACTTCTCTGCCATCAGCACGCTGAACAGCACATAGTTTCAGAAATAGACTCTGAATAAGTGTAATTAATGCATTTAGATGGTTTGTACTGAATTTGTAAAGCATCAGATATTATCTGTGGCTTGGAATCAAGGCAGCCTATGGTTCTTTATACTATTACATATCTATATAGCCTTATACTGAAGATTGCATGTTACTCCCTTAACAGTATTATGAAAAATATCCTTTTATACAATGTCAGCAAGCATAAAATAATAGATACTGCAACACTTGCTACATGAAGTAATCACAAATCTAATAGGCCCTTATCCAAGAAAGACTTTATGTCTGGAGATAAGCATGAGATAATCTGCGTAGGCTAATGCAACTCATTTGAAATACAAAGGAAAATTGGAACCAGTACCAACAATTTTATTAGATGCCAAGAAATCCTTTGATGCAGTTGAATGGGAGTACTTGTGTTATATGTTAGGTAAATTTTGCATCGGGGACAAATATAACAGATAGCACAATTTATGTTCATCTCATTTATATGGTTCAAATCAATGGTTTACTATCTTCTTTTCCTTGCCTTATTGCTGTACTGGGGAGGGAAGTAAGGATGATGCCCATTACTGATGTTGCTTTTCAGGCTGACATTGCAGCTCTAATATCACCCAGATCCCTTGAGTATCTGATGGATATTCAGATGAAGGTTCACAAGTTAACTAATGTCTGCTTATTATCTACTACTTGTGCTGAAAGCCCTAACAGCATCTGTCCTGAAAACATTAAAAGTGATGTCAGAATTTGGAATGCCTTCAGGCTGCAAAGTCAGTGGGAAAGAATCATAGATGCTATATTGACAAGAGTCATTTCTATTAATATTACTTATGCAACATTTAAAATAGAGTGAAAATTTTAAAAGAATTGATTTGGGATTCTCACTAGGGAATGATTAAACTGTAGAGTGGAAAAACAAACTTAAGAAATTGACCTGTTAATTCAATGCTAAGATTTTATAAAAAGAGGTTTCACTAAATCTGAGGAAGAAAGCCTCGTGGAGCATATTCCTCTTGAAAATTTAATTAGCTCAATCAAATATTAACTCCATACCTTTCTGTAACGTTTCACAAATGAAAATAATTTCCTTGGTCATGTGAGATCATATAGCCATGTTGAAACTGGGTGAAAGCATATGCTACCTTAGGAAAAAGACCATTTGCCTCATTGGAAGCTGTTTGATGGCATATGTCATGACTCAATTAAAGTTGCTATGGCTTGTCAAAAGGAATTTTCTGCTGCATATTGCTGTGGAAGAGCCCATTACACACAAATAACTATATAGCCTAGCAGAATCAACAGACTAAAACTGTATAGCTATTGAAAAATAAGAAACCTCCAGCTTCTTAAAAACATCCTAGTTCTTAAAAACAAGTGAAAGTAAAATTGCAGATATTAATAAGAATGGGCAAATTAAGAGGGATTAGCAGTGGTGATAGGAGAAAAAAGGGACTGGGCTTATTTTAGCTTATAATTGCTAAGTGATGTGATTGTTCATTTACTCATCCAAAGTGTTACTAACCTTTGCAGAATGACAAAACTTTACCCTCATTCTGGTACTACAGTAATTTCTGGGGTGAGGGACCAAGGAATGAGAGGACCGGAGTACTTGTGCTGACTCGTTAATTGATGTTAGTAGGGCAGGATTGAGGAGAAGGCAATGGCACCCCACTCCAGTACTCTTGCCTGGAAAATCCCATGGATGGAGGAGCCCGGTAGGCTGCAGTTCGTGGGGTTTCTAAGAGTTGGACACGACTGAGCGACTTCACTTTCACTTTTCACTTTCATGCATTGGAGAAGGAAATCGCAACCCACTCCAGTGTTCTTGCCTGGAGAATCCCAGGGACAGGGGAGCCTGGTAGGCTACCGTCTATGGGGTCACACAGAGTCAGACACGACTGAAGTGATTTAGCATAGCATAGCATAGCATAGGGCAGGATTGCTGTGGTCTTGTAGCTCATAGCTGTTAATGCTTAAGAAAAGGGAAGGCTGGTGGCACCTAGCTCATATGCCACTGGAAATTGTTTTGTGTGATATTTTTAGCCATGAAGAGCCAGTATAACTAGTTTCATTGATAGCCACCCCTCTTGATCATAAAAAGTCTTAAGTGTAAATCCTAGATTATAACAAATGTGTTTAACAAACACAATGTGTGTGCATGCTAAATTGCTTCAGTTGTGTCCAACTCTTTGTGACCCTATGGACTGTAGCCCACCAGGCTCCTCTGTCCATGGGACTCTTCAGGCAAGAATACTGGAGTGGGTTTCCATGCTCTTCTCCAGAGGATCTTCCCCATCCAGGGATATAACCCACGTCTCTTGCATCTTCTGCATTGGGAGGCAGATTTTTTACCACTAGTGCCACCTGGGAAGCCCAATAAACACAACTGACATACCCAAACCACCTATCTTCTTCAAAGTGATGACTTTTTGTCGTATATCCTAGCAGAAATAGTTTTTGTTAAATCTTGCCTGTGAAGCTATGCCATAGATGCATTATTTCCAGTTACTTAATTAACCTGACAACATAAGAGTTAACTCAACAGGTTCTTTTTTCACCCCACAGTATTCAGTTGGCTGAAGCTACTGTTGATATAGTTTCAACAGAGGTGATTTTTGAACCAGGAGAATGGTTCAGGAGAGGTTTAAGTGGGGTTTGAAATACCACTCTGGGATTGGGTCTAGATTGAGTCCATCTAGCATGTTTCAGAAGCAAAGGACACTATTACAGTCCTGAAGGGTTTCGGATACACTATTAAAAAAAAAATTACAACTCTTAGCAAAGTTTACACATTTATCTATCTGGTCATACTCCCAACACTTGATGAGGACTTTAGCATCTAGCTCATACCTTCCTCATTGGAACTCCTACCACAGGCTGAATTCAATATCACTGTGGGAAACCAATCAAATATTCCACTTTCCTGATTCCTTTACTGCCTCTTGCCCAGTGGCTTTCGTCTCCATTTGTCTTCTACACTCCTAGAAATTTCCTAGAGTTGGGCATTATCTAGAGCCATATTCTCCAGTGGACTTTTCTGTATGATGGAGATGTTTTATCTACCCTGGCCAATAGAGACAATATGGTACCTCTGCATGGTTATTGAACACTTGAAATGTGGCTAGTGTGACTGAGGAACACAATTTTTAATTCTATTGAATTTAAATGTAAATAGCCACATATGGCAAGTGGCTACCATATTGGACAAAACAAATCTAGAATTTTTCCATTTAGGGAAATTTAATCTCAGTACCTTCTGTTCTTCCAGCTTTCTTACTCTCTCATTCTCAATAAAACTGCACTCCAATTTTCTTGACACCCCTGTTCTTAAATCGTTACTGTCTTTTCTCTCCTGGTCTCCTTTCCTTATCCATCCTCGACCCTATGGTTAATAACTTAAAATTTTTCTCACAGTGCTTTCACCTCCTTCATGCTTTTGCATTCTGTTATGTCTGGTATTTAAACTTGCAACTCTAGGTAAGTCCAGTGGTCCATGCTTATACTGATGTATGGAGATGGATGATCATTATTTGGGAAAAAAAAAAATCATATAGTAGTGCAGATTGATGTTTTTTGTAAATTCACACACCTGTGCAGGTTGATTTCACTACAAATGCATGGTCACTTGCCTCTCGTAAGACTTTAACTTGCTTAATAACTTTGACTGTTTTTTGGCCAGCTTCCTTTTCCATTCTCATCAATGACTTTTCTCAGCTTCCACTGTTCTCCACAACTCATGTGTATAAACACTCTGCTCTTTTCTCTCAGAAGGTGCTCCCACCTCTTAGTTCCCTGAGAAAAATTATGGCCATCAGAGTGAATGTCCTGAATCTTTTCTCGTGCGTACTCCTTCTCATTCTGTTTAGAAGCACCTCCAGCCTTCTGTCCTCACAAGTTGGAAACCTGGAAGTTAATCTTTTCTCTTTCCTCTTCCTCACTCTCACCTCTTGAGAGTAACCAGATCTTACCTTTTTTATAGTTCTCTCTTGGTATTTTTGGCATTGGCTCAGTTAAGGTCACCTGAACTATTGAGTTTTCTTCACAATTCACCTTTCCACCTGCTGCGTCACACCACACCATCCATGCTGTCTATTGCAGCTGAAGCAACAAAAAACCCTACAACAAAACACCTGCTTAAAATTGTTTGGAGACTCCCCAAACAATTGCCAATGTTTGACAATTTCCCCAAACATTGCCTTCAGGATGAAATCTGAGTCCTTTAAGCATTTAATACTAGATTCTCTTGCTTTGAGATCTCTCACACACAGATATACATACACACAGTTACATCCTCTTTAACCTCATAAAAATATGAATAATTCTACTGAGCAAGTCTGTTATCACAGTGTATAAAGTGTTCCTGCTTATTGATTGGAAACTTAAAGGATATCCTTTAAATAACTTGTATTTCCCACTCTATAATTAGCTGGAGTTCTAGAAGATATGATGTAATTTTTTTCAAAGTGATCTAGACATTTTAAAATAGTATATATATATTTTTTTGCTCTTATGATCCTATCTGAAAGCTGTATAAATATATTTTGGGCTGCAATACTTAGTTTTTTTTTTAACAGCAAATGGAAAGAATAGTCAAATCATTTTCAAAGCTTGTGCATTCGACTGAGAGATGTAAATTAAATAGAGAATCCACTATATTATGGGCATGCTTAGGCATGCATACAGTATGGGAAAATCTCAAAATGAAATAGGCTCAGTAATAAGGTTGGAATGCCAATGGACAAATCCATAATAGTCTTCTGGAGGATACGTCAAACCTACAAGGAATATCCAAGGACAGAACAGTAGATGAGAATGTCTTAAAATAGAAGGAAATTGTACTTCAGCACATCAAGGACAGTAAAAAAACAGATTATTAAAGTAACACTTGCAGAATGATAGAAAAATCTTATTCTTTATAAACTTATCAGTTACTCCAGGGTTGTTTTTTTTTAATGTGAAAATTATTGTTATTTGGAACTACTTCTGCCTTTAAATTGATCTGTGACAGTGACTAGGTCTTAAACTTTATAAACCTTGGTTACGTAAGTTTTTGAGTAAAATAGATTAAGAGAAGGCAATGGCATCCCATTCCAGTACTCTTGCCTGGAAAATCCCATGGAAGGAGGAGCCTGGTAGGCTGCAGTCCGTGGGGTCGCTAAGAGTCGGACACAACTGAGTGACTTCACTTTCACTTTTTACTTTCATGCACTGGAGGAGGAAATGGCAACCCACTCCAGTGTTCTTGTCTGGAGAATCCCAGGGACGGGGGAGCCTGGTGGGCAGCTGTCTATGGGGTTGCACACAACTGAAGCTACTTAGCAGCAGCAGCAGCAGCAGCAGGGGAAATGAAATGTTTTCAGTTATTACTATATCACAGACATTGTTCTAAGTATTTATTTAAATATTGTTTTATTTAATGCAATCTCTTTAAAAAAAGATTTCTCTGACCTGTAGTTGAAATAGAAGTTGAAGACTAATATTGGGTACAAAAGTCATGGGCAGAAAGAGACAGACAGTAGTAGAGAACTAACATAAATCTAAGAGAAGTTGATAAACAGAAGAGGAAGATCCGAGTAGGCAATGGAACCATCCCAGGGAGAAGCAGGCAGGAGAGTCCAGTTGACAAGTACAGCTGCCCATGTCAGTTCACACTCTTTGGAGTTATATTCGGTTTCACTCACATATCAATGTACCAGAGAGTCTGGTTGTTTCTCTTGCTTTTTTGCAGAAAACCAGTCTATTTCCAAGCATGATATTTTTCACTCTTATTGGTCTCAAACTTTGGTAATATCAGATCAGATCAGATCAAATCAGTCGCTCAGTCGTGTCCAGCTCTTTGCGACCCCATGAATTGCAGCATGCCAGTCCTCCCTGTCCGTCACCAACTCCCGTAGTTCACTCAGACTCACATCCATCGAGTCAGTGATGCCATCCAAGCCGTATCATCCTCTGTCGTCCCCTCCTCCTGCCCCCAATCCCTCCCAGCATCAGAGTTTTTTCCAATGAGTCAACTCTTCACATGAGGGGGCCAAAGTACTGGAGTTTCAGCTTTAGCATCATTCCTTCCAAAGAAATCCCAGGGCTGATCTCCTTGAGAATGGACTGGTTGGATCTCCTTGCAGTCCAAGGGACTCTCAAGAGTCTTCTCCAACACCACAGTTCAAAAGCATCAATTCTTCGGCGCTCAGCCTTCTTCACAGTCCAACTCTCACATCCATACATGACCACAGGAAAAACCATAGCCTTGACTAGACGAACCTTTGTTGGCAAAGTAATGTCTCTGCTTTTCAATATGCTGTCTAGGTTGGTCATAACTTTCCTTCCAAGGAGTAAGCGTCTCTTAATTTCATGGCTGCAGTCACCATCTGCAGTGATTTTGGTAATATAAGTACCCCTTAAAGAGAAAAAATTCTCTGTGGCCCCAGTGCTTTTATTAAGTATTTATTTAGTTACAAACAGAACTGTGTGTAATATTCTGTATACTTATAGTCTTATACAATTTTAAAATCTATAACACCCTATAAAATTTTTAAAAGTTGAAAAATAAAGTTGAAATAGTAGCATTCATTTAAAATTAGAGGATGCTGTTCTGTTGAAAAACTACATTGCCACTTAAAATCTGGGTATGATATCTATTATTAAGGTATAGGGCTCTGGAGTTCAGTGTCTTAGCTATCATGCATTCCATAATTTTTCCATTCCAGTTTTCTTATTTGGACTTCAGAAAAATCTTTATTTTTGTGGTGTCTTAGAATGCCATTTTATCTCCAACTGTCCATGAATCCAGATTTGTTTATTAAGAACACTTTGAGGTTTGTTAGGTTATTTTTCCACAAATATTTAAAATAGTATTACTTGGTTTTCACTTACTGATAACAGAAACACCATAAGCACTGGAATGGTCAAGAATCTGCCTGCCAATATAGGAAATGCAAGAGATGCAAGATTGATCCCTGAGTCAGGAAGATTTCCCTAGAGAAGGAAATGGCAACCTACTCCAGTATTCTTGCCTAGAAAATACCATGGACAGAGGAGCCTGGTGGGCTGCAGGCCATGGGATTGCAAAGAGTTGGACATGACTGAGCATGCACACACACACACACACACACACACATTATTGTGACTGTCGAGATGATGCACGGTATGCCTATGTATGTTTTTTTATTGAAGTTTAGAATAGTCTCAAATGAAATATAAAACTAACCATATTCTCATAGGTGCTCAGTTAACTATGAATCATGAGCTTTTATGTGAGTAACACTTCTCTAGTCTTTACTGATATTCTTGAGTAGGAAAATGTGGAGCATCTTCAGACAAATGTGGCTCAGAGTTTGCCAGGAGAGAGAGAAGCATGTAGAAATCATAATTTAAATAAAAGGATAACATGTCTTTGGTCCATAGCCCTTCCCTACAAATATTTCTTTGCAGACCAGGGGCTTTTTTTTTTTTTGCATGCTGAAAAGATGGTCATGTAATGTATCATCCAACCAGGACATGTTTGGAAGTGTAAGCTATTAATAATTACACCAGGACAACTGATGTAACTAGGACTGTCATGAACACACCAGTCACATGGTCATCCTGTGGATGGGGCCGGGGCAGGGCAGGCACTCAAGCACTTAAATAGAGCAAATAGATCTCCTGCTTCATGAGAAATACTTCTGTCCCTTCGCTACCCATTCCTGCAGTCCCCACTGTCTGCAGAAATGAGATTCTTCTCCATCTAAGCACAAATAAAAACCTCTTTGCTAACAAAATGACTTCATGTCCACTTTTTTGCCTAAAATCTAAAGCATGAGGATATCCTTTTAATCAACAACTCAAGCTACACTCCTAACACTCTTTAGTGACTTCAATATGGTACAGTTTTTTTATGGTGCTTTGACAAGATCCCAACTGAGATAACTAATAGTCAAGATGAAGCTAAGCTGAGGCAGGGGCTTTCAAACTTTGTAAAGAAACATGAATCCCATATATAAGATGACACACACATATAAACCCATAGACACAGAAACTTTTATTACAAAATATTTATCTCTAAACTTGAGATGTGGCCCCCTGATGCATACAATTAAAAAAAACAAAGTGATTCTTCATGACCCACTAATGGTTTGTGACCTACAGTTTGAAGACAATGCTAATTAGCCATTCTCTTCTTCATCAAATAAAAAGGTACATATTATACTATGTTAATTCATTTTCCTATGCCTTCCCAGAACTTACTGTCTTGTTCTTGGCTCAAGTAACAGTCAGTTTTGAGACAGTTAAATAAATCTCATATAAGACATTGTATACGCTATCATTCAAAGTCATTCCCTTGTAAGGTCTTAATTATGAATTTCTCTTAGTTTTTAGTGAATATTTTCAGATTAGGAAGTCAATATAAATCAAGTTATTTCCCATTTTGCCTTGGGTATAGAGAAACATATTTAAATTCCATGTTCAACTGCAGCAAATATCTGTTTATCTCTCTTCATATACCCCATTCTCCACATGGCTTTTATTTACCCTTATCCTCTTTTTTTGTTTAATAAAATGGTTATATTATAGAAGATATACTGGTTAAGTGTATATGTATCAGAATCAAACTGCAGTTTGTGATGTTAAGCAAATTGTTAACCTCTTTGTATCATAGTTTCCTTGTATTATCAGTAAAATGATAATAACCATAATAATATCCACAGTTATAGATTTTTGTGAAAGGTAAATAAAACAATACTTTTAAGTACTTAGAGCAGTGCTTAGCCTATATTAAGAGGACAATAAGTAAAATTTTAGGAGCAAATGTAAAATTAATTAAGGATTCCTTTATTTCTCAATCTTAGGGACCAGGAAACTCCCATAAATCTAGTGTCATCTGAAGTGAGTATGTAAATGTGTTTCTGCATCTTATTGCATAAGATTATGCCTTCGTGATATTATGTATGAGTTTGTTTTCCCACTAGTATGTAAGAAACTTGAGGGTCAAGGGCTATCTTATCAATCTTTGAATTCCCCCATCTCTTCATTCAGTGCTTTCCTAGCATAAGTGTTTCATAAATGTTTAATGAAATACATTAAACAGGACTTTTCAGTATCAATGAAGTAAGAAAGTTCTCAGTAGAAAAGAGTAAAAATCCACACAGAGTTTGAGGAAAACACTGAGTTTGACTTTCAGATCATTAGATGAGGCGGTGAGGCCAAAGTAGAATGCCCAATTTTCCTGTCCGTGGTGGTTCAGAACATGGGCATTGTTAATAAATCTGGATGTAAAATCCTGTCTCAGTTACTTCCTACAAAACTTGGGCAAGTTATGTAACCTCTTTGAACTTCAGATCCCTCAGCTCTAGAACAGGATAATTGATACATTGTGAATTTAAAGTATTTAGCACAGTGTCTGATATATGGAAAGCAGATATATTAGGTTTTCTTCTGCTGTATCACAATTCACCACAAATTTTAAAAATTTATATTTTTACTTTAATTGGAGGCTAATTACAATATTGTAGTGGTTTTTGCCATACATTGACATGAATTAGCCAAAGGTGTACATGTGTCCCCCATCCTGAACCCCCTCCCATATTCCTCCCCATCCCATCCCTCTGGGTTGACCCAGTGCACTGGCTTTGAGTGCCCTGTTTCATGCATTGAGCTTGGACTGGTGATCTGTTTCACATATGGTAATATACATGTTTCAATGCTATTCTCTCAAATCATCCCACCCTCGTCTTCTCCCACAGAGTGCAAAAGTCTGTTCTTTACATCTGTGTCTCTTTTGCTGTCTCGCATATAGGGTCATCATTACCATCTTTCTAAATTCCATATATATGTGTTAATATACTGTATTGGTGTTTTTCTTTCTGACTTACTTCACTCTGTATAATGGGCTCCAGTTTCATCCACCTCATTAGAACTGATTCAAATGTGTTCTTTTTAATAGCTGAGTAATACTCCATTGTGTATATGTACAACAGCTTTCTTATCCATTTGTCTGCTAATGGACATCTAGGTTGCTTCCACGTCCTGGCTATTATAAACAGTGCTGCGGTGAACATTGGGGCACATGTGTGTTTTTCAGTTCTGGTTTGTTTGGTACGTGTGCCCAGCAGTGGGATTTCTGGGTTGTATGGTAGTTCTATTTCCACAATTCACAAATTTAACAGCTTACAAAGAGTACAAACTTCTCTCACAGCTTTCATGAATCATCTTAATGGGGCCCCCTGATTATAGTTGCATCTAAAGGTTAAAAATCAAGATGTGGGCCAGGTGTGCCCTCATCTAGAGCTCTGACTAGGGGCAGATGTGTTTCCAAGTTTGCTCAGCTAATTTTCATACTAGCTCCTAACAACTCGAAGGCACTGGCAGGTCCTGTCCCATGGTTCCCTGTATAGGCCCTCTCGCTTTGTGAATCTTTTGATCTCTTCCTTCAGGAAAAGCCCTATTGCCTTTAACCAGGGAAGTCCCCAAACTGGTCCATGGCCTTTTAGGAACCGGGCCACACAGCAGGAGGTGTGCGATGGGAGAAACCCAAACCATTCCCCCTCCCCTCCCCCAGTGGAAAAATGGTCTTCAGTAAAACTGGTCCCTGGTTCCAAAACAGTTGAGCACCACTGTCTTTAACTGTTCACTTTCTCAGGTCAGGCCCACCTAGGGTAACCTCCCATTTGATGAACTCAAAATTAACTGATAAATAATAATCAATACTAATCCAAACAGAGAAGGCAATGGCAAGCCACTCCAGTACTCTTGCCTAGAAAATCCCATGGATGGAGGAGCCTGGTAGGCTGCAGTCCATGGGGTCGCTACGAGCCGGACCTGACCGAGCAACTTCATTTTCACTTTTCACTTTCACACAATGGAGAAGGCAGTGGCAACCCACTCCAGTGTTCTTGCCTGGAGAATCCCAGGGACGGCAGAGCCTGGTAGGCTGCCGTCTATGGGGTTGCACAGAGTCGGACACGACTGAAGCGACTTAGCAGCAGCACCAATCCAAACATGGGGGTGATATTCCACTATATTCATAGGCCTGGCTCTATAATTCGTAGAGCTACGGAATTCTACAAGGGTTTGAGTTACAGAGGGTGGGATTCTTGGGGGCCATCTTACAATTCTGCCTAACAAGAGGTAATTTCAGATCCCCTCTGAACAAGCATTTAAGTTTTGGGAAAATGGTGACTAAAGAGAAAGAGAGTCACAATTCATCCCATATTCACTGAGTGTGTGCATGGCAGTGAGTATATGATGAGAGATTTGTGGCAGATGTACCCTCGCTGTGTGCCTCTATTGCTGTGAGCATTGTCTGACACTGGGTATGATTGTACTACTTATATACACATATTAATTATAAAATGTGGCCCTTTACTCTGTAATCAGGTGCGAAATTGAAGCCATGAAATTAAGACACTTGCTCCTTGGAAGAAAAGTTATGACCAACCTAGATAGCATATGCAAAAGCAGAGACATTACTTTGCCAACAAAGGTTTGTCTAATCACGGCTATGGTTTTTCCTGTGGTCAGGTATGGATGTGAGAGTTGGACTGTGAAGAAGGCTGAGCACCGAAGAATTGATGCTTTGAACTGTGGTGTTGGAGAAGACTCTTGAGAGTCCCTTGGACTGCAAGGAGATCCAACCAGTCCATTCTGAAGGAGATTAGCCCTGGGATTTCTTTGGAGGGAATGATGCTAAAGCTGAAACTCCAGTACTTTGGCCACCTCATGTGAAGAGTTGACTCATTGGAAAAGACTCTGATGCTGGGAGGGATTAGGGGCAGGAGGAAAAGGGGACGACAGAGGATGAGATGGCTTGGATGGCATCACTGACTCAATGGATGTGAGTTTGAGTGAACTCTGGGAGTTGGTGATGGACAGGGAGGCCTGGTCTGCTGTGATTCATGGGATCGCAAAGAGTCAGACACGACTGCGTGACTGAACTGAACTGAACTGAAGTTGAAGAAACAGTAATTTTTTTGAGATGAGAAGAAAATCTTGCTGTGTTAAATTTATTCACAGTTGGTAAATTTCCAATGCCGTCATCCCTCCATATTAATGGGTTTTGTATCTGTGAATTCAACAAAACACAGATTTAAAATATTCAAAAAAAATTCCAGACAATTAAAAACTCAGAACTTGAATTTGCCATACTAGCAACCATGTATATAGTATTCACCTTGTATTAGGTATTATAAGTAATCTAGAGATGATTTAGAGTGGACGGGAGCATGTATGTAGGTTATATGCAAATACTATACCATTTTTTAATCTGGGACTTGAGCATCCATGGATGTTAGTATTCATGGTGGGAAGGTGGAGAGGTGCTGGAATCAATCTCCCACAGATACTGAGAGACAACTGTATAGCCCTTTCCTAAGAGATTTTTCTAAGGTAAGTTCGATTATATGCTATATTATTATCATCATCATCTGGGACACTTTGATATAACTTGAAGGTGTATCGAGTTAGGAAGATATTGGTTCTCTTTCTTATCCTCCTGCACCAAGTGATGTAAACAGAAAATTTGTTATAAATTTCACTTGTATATGATATATTCAATGTTGAATGGAATACAGAGAAATATGAAATTATATTTATTGTTGATAAATTTTCAATCTAGTTGCAAATGTAAGACACAAATATGAAGTTAAGTCACAGTAGAAGGCAATGTATAACTATAAGTAAAATGAATAGTAAGTGTTAAGCGATGTCATAATTATAAGAGGGAGATGCCAAGAATGGCTAAGGGAAGTAGAGAACCACAACTAAACTTATACAGATGGGAAAGGTGTCACCAGATGGAGACATTTGAAGAGGACATTCTAGGAGGCTGGAGTGGCATGAACAGAAATGTAGATTCATACTCAGTGAAATGTATTTGTGTGTGTGTGTGTGTGCACGCTAAGTTGCTTCAGTCGTGTCTGACTCTTTGTGACCCTATGGACTGTAGCCCTCCAGGCTCCTCTGTCCATAGGATCCCCCATGCAAGAATACTGCAGTGGGTTGCTATGCCCTCCTCTAGGGGATCTTTCCAGCCCAGGGATTGAACCCATGTCTCCTGTGGCTCCTGTACTGCAGGCAGATTCTCTACCTCTGAGCCACCATGGAAGCCCTGAAATGTATTCATGGAATGGCAATTTGGCTGTATTCCAGAGTTCAACAGACTGTATTGGAAGACATAAAATTGACAATGTAGGTATTACATTATTTGAAACCTCAAATATGAATCCAAGGAGTTTGGACTTAAGAGACAATGGCAATCCATTAAACCTCTTTGAGAAGAGGAATGCTGCACAGAGTAAGTATTGAATATCTGTAGAAAGAATGAATAAATGCATAAAAATATACTAAGGAGAGTAATAGTTTGAGGAAGGTTAAACTGGTGGAAAAATAATATTGATCTAGTCCGTAAAACGGAGAAGGCGCCTGAGACCCACTCCAGTACTCTTGCCTGGAAAATCGCATGGATGGAGGAGCCTGATAGGCTGCAGTCCATGGGGTTGCTAAGAGTCTGACACAACTGAGCGACTTCACTCTTACTTTTCACTTTCATGCATTGGAGAAGGAAATGGCAACCCACTCCAGTGTTCTTGCCTGGAGAATCCCAGGAACAGGGGAGCCTGGTGGGCTGCCATCGATGTGGTCACACAGAGTCGGACACGACTGATGTGACTTAGCAGCAGCAGCAGCAGCAGTCCGTAAAATACTGAATAATAAAGATCTGAGACATGCTTATGTAGTCATAGGATCAGGGTTAGATTATATCATAACAGTGGGGCTTCAAAGGGAGGGATGGATGGAAAGGACAAATTAATAGAATTTCAAGATTAATGAAATATGGGGGGGGGGAGAAAGGGGAATTAAAAATGATTGGTATTTTTTTAAATGATGATAACATTTTAGTTTTCCGACATATGAAAGTTGCCCAGTCATGTCCGACTCTTTGTGACCCCATTGACTGTGTCCATGGAATTCTCCAGGCCAGAATACTGGAGTAGGTAACTGTTCCCGTCTCCAGGGGATCCTCCCAGCCCAGGGATTGAACCCGGGTCTCCTGCATTACAGGTGGATTCTTTACCAGCTGAGTCACAAGAAAAGCCCAAGAATACTGGAGTCGGTAACCTATCCCTTCTCCAGCGGATCTTCCCAACCCAGGAATTGAACCAGGATCTCCTGCATTGGAGGTGGATTCTTTACCAACTGAGCTATCAGGGAAGCTCCTATATATAAAATGAGGCAAATAAGAATATACTTCAAATACTCTCTTATTTCTATTGTCAGGTACATAAATGCCTAACACAATGCTTGAATGATGGTTGGTTTTCAATAAATAGTTGGTATTTAAATATTGTTATTTTCATGATTAATACTCTTTAATTCATGACCCCCAAATTTAAAATGCTCAAAAAAATTTTTTTTCATAATTTGTTCAGTAACCTGAAGTCTTTTAGGAGCAAAACTTTACCTGAACTGAGAAGTTATTTGTATCTTTATTTACCATGTAAATAACCATATTTTTGCTCCCTAAATATTCATATATTTATGGTGAGAAAAGATACTTGGTTCAACCTTATAACCCAGCTTTTCTTGTTTCCCTGACTCAGCTCCTCAGCAGATGTAAAAATATGACAGTAGCCTTCGTATTGTTATCTAGTTCAATCAAAGAGCTACTGACTGAGATACTCCTGAAAGTCTTAAAAAATATATAACATATGTAACACATTACTCTCCTAATAACTGAAAATATCTAATTTCAAATTACATCCAGCTCAAGGATTTTGGGTATGGAAGAGTGAATGTGTACTATTGTTGATGGAAACAGAAAAATAGAGAAAGTTGCTTGGAGAGAGAAAAAGAATTACTTTAAATATGTTGGGCTTAATTTGTTTTGTTTTGTTTTCACATCTAAGTGAAACTATTTTCCAGGCAAATTGGAGATACCTGATTGGAATTTCAGCCAAACAAGTGGGAGTTACATATAAGTGAAAGTTTAAGCCATGGGAAGGATGAAGTCTCCTAGAAAGGTTTTGGGGAGGATGGGAAAAAGCAGTGGATTATTGATACTTGGGATATGCACACAATACATGTAATGAAAAGCCCTGGTGGAGCAATCACAGTGGAGATGGTCAATCAGGGCTGAAGTCAGAGGGAATAGTTTGAGATGGAAGAGAAGCAGGACAGTTGAAGAGTTGCCAAGGAAAGACAATTTTAAGAAGGTGCAATTGATCACCAGAGTCACGGGCTACAAACAAGATCAGAGAAAAGAACAGAACAACATTGGATTTGGTAATTTGGTGAGTTCAAAGGTGATGACTGTGTAAACTGAGTTGCCAGCAGAGAGGAAACAAACCTTGTGGATTTAAGGGGGAATGGCAGTGGCCATACCTGGATTTTACTACCTCTTGATTATGCTCATTCCCAGCTGATCTAGGAACACAAGATTCAAAGAATCAGAGAATGTCCTAGCTAAATCTGAGCATATTTTCTATCTGTCTTGCTTTACAGGTAAGGATGCTGATATTCTTAAAGTGATAAGGCTTATCACTTCAGATAAAGGTTCTGATAATGGTTGCAGAGTTAAGACTAGAACATGAGTACTGAGACTCCCAGTTTAGTGCTGGGTCTGCTGGGCCTTAGTATCCAAGCAGAATCAAGCAGCACCTAAGGGTGCTGTTTGAATGACACCTTTAGTCGTTCAGCCCACAGAGTCCTGCAACCCACTTGGTAGCAAAGAAAGTACTAAGCAGCTCCTCTGCCAAGCAGGTCAAGTATAAAAAAGCAGTATCTCTTACATATATGTTCATGTACTTTTGTTATAAAGCATTTTTCTTTATACTAATTTGCCTCTCACACAATTAGTATTTTATGAGAAATTGAAAATCTTACACTTTCATATATTATCACTTTCAGTGAACCCAATGAACTTTCCTCTGCATCAGTATCCATTACAGAAGATTAGTCATGCTGTTCTTAAATTTTGAGTAGTTTCATTTTTCTTAGGCTTAATGTCTATAACTTGCAGAATTCTAAACATTTAAGAGGTTTAAGAGGAAGGAACACCACTGGAGAGTAAGTTCCTTCAAGGCAGGGACTTTATCTTATTTTATTTCTGACACACTAGAACAATGTCTTGGAGAAGGCAGTGACACCCCACTCCAGTACTCTTGCCTGGAAAATCCCATAGACGGAGGAGCCTGGTAGGCTGCAGTCCATTGGGTAGCTAAGATTCAGATACGACTGAGCGTCTTCACTTTCACTTTTCACTTTCGTGCATTGGAGAAGGAAATGGCAACCCACTCCAGTGTTCTTGCCTGGAGAATCCCAGGGACGGCGGAGCCTGGTGGCCTGCCATCTATGGGGTCACACAGAGTCGGACACGACTGAAGTGACTTAGCAGCAGCAGAACAATGTCTGGAGCAGAGTTTTGTTGCCAACACTTCCTAAGTCAGTCCTTCTGTGCCATGTTGCTTGAGCCCATCAATAATTGAAGGAGACAACTGGGTTCAGAAGTAAAGGAATCAGATCAGATCAGATCAGTTGCTCAGTCGTGTCCAACTCTTTGCAACCCCATGAACTGCAGCATGCCAGGCCTCCCTGTCCATCACCAGCTCTCGGAGGTCACTCAGACTCACATCCATCGAGTCAGTGATGCCATCCAGCCATCTCATCCTCTGTCGTCCCCTTCTCCTCCTGCCCCCAATCCCTCCCAGCATCAGAGTCTTCTCCAATGAGTCAACACTTCGCATGAGGTGGCCAAAATACTGGAGTTTCAGCTTTAGCATCATTCCTTCCAAAGAAATCCCAGGGAGATCTCCTTCAGAATGGACTGGTTGGATCTCCTTGTAGTCCAAGGGACTCTCAAGAGTCTTCTCCAACACCACACTTCAAAAGCATCAATTCTTCAGCGCTCAGCCTTCTTCACAGTCCAGCTCTCACATCCATACATGACCACAGGAAAGACCATAGCCTTGACTAGGCGAACCTTTGTTGGCAAAGTGATGTCTCTGCTTTTGAATATGCTATCTAGGTTGGTCATAACTTTCCTTCCAAGGAGTAAGCGTCTTTTAATTTCATGGCTGCAGTCACCATCTGCAGTGATTTTGGAGCCCAGAAAAATAAAGTCTGACACTGTTTCCACTGTTTCCCCATCTATTTCCCACGTAGTGATGGGAATGGAGACACGCAAAAACCCGTTCTAAATCACACGCAGCACACGCTCTCCCCACGTGCCTTGGGCGGGGCTGCCTGGTAGGCAACTCCGCAGGCGGAGCAGTGCTCTGGGGTGAGCACAGCTGTGCAGCTCACGCTCCAGACGGCAGGGAGCGCTAGGGGCAGCTTGTCTGTACACTGCCTGCCGCCACCATCTTAAGATGAACATCCTGCATGGCATTTCTGAACACAAACACCAGAGCTGAGGGGTTGACATAGCCCTTTCGAGCAAGGAAGGCTGGTGTGAAGGGCTAGGTGTGAGGCCTCTGCTGCTGCATTCTAGGAGCAAGTGAAATGAGGAAATACCAAGGAGAAAAAGGTTAGATTTATTTCATTACCCAGATTCTATTTTTATTTCCCGGGAATTGTCAGCGGGCTTTGCCCATGACAGTATATGTTCAATAAATGTAAATGAGTAAAGGAGTGTTCAGTAAACCTCATCCAGGAACAATGCTGAGAAAAGGTATTTATATTTGGCTCAACCTCCTGACCTAATGTGGGCTTGTTTTTCTGACTCAACTCGGATAGAAATAGCCTTCAGCATATTTGTAAATCAAGTGGTAGCCTGCAATCAAAGGAATAAATTAGAATTCTCTCTGAGAAATATCCTTAGCAGATTTTACTCCTTGGTAGCCAGTTCAGTTCAGTCGCCCAGTCGGGTCCGACTCTTTGCGACCCCGTGAATCGCAGCACGCCAGGCCTCCCTGTCCATCATCAACTCCCGGAGTCCACTCAAACTGACGTCCATCGAGTCAGTGATGCCATCCAGCCATCTCATCCTCTGTCGTCCCCTTCTCCTCCTGCACCCAATCACTCCCAGCATCAGAGTCTTTTCCAATGAGTCAACTCTTCGAATGAGGTGGCCAGAGTACTGGAGTTTCAGCTTTAGCATCAGTCCTTCCAAAGAACACCCAGGGCTGATCTTCAGAATGGACTGTTGGATCTGCTTGCCAGTAGTAACCCCAAATAAAGATTTGGGACTTGGGAAGGAGGTCATGGGGGGGGGGGGGGGCGGGGAGGGTGCTGGAATGCATTGATCCTGGCCTCTAATATTCTGTAATAATTTTATTTTTCTGTCCTGTTATATGTTTCTTTGTCTCCTTTGGACTTTTTTGTTTCTTCTGAAATGCAGTCTAGAGGGCAAAAGCATATACCAGAAAGTCCAGTTTTACTTGGAAAGTCTCTGTTGAAAATGGCTTATCAATACTTGCCACTTTTTCAGATAGACTGCACAAACATGCCTTATTTCAAGAAATGTGCGAAGTACTAATCATATTTTCCACCCTGTGCTATAAGAATGTTTTCTTTTTTCCCTGAGTATGATATGCTGTCAACCCATAGCATTCTAATGTCACATATTTCTAGCACAGCGAGATTAAAATACCTCAAAGGCCTAATGACTCCCACATGTCTCACCAAAAGCCCGATATTGCTAAGCAAAGGCCCATGCTTTGCTAGGGAACCATGCATTATGCTGGCAGGCGGCTTCACTGGTGAGTTACCTTGGAAGAAAAGCCTTGGCAACAGTGAAACATTTTCTTTTTCTCCTTAAAACCCTTTATTTGCTCACTACCCCAGCGCCTAAGTAAACCTGTATTTCTAAAACAGCAATCACGAAGTACCTAGCTATTTCAAGATTAGCTTAAACAACTACATTGGTGAAAATCTTCCTGACTTCTCTGCCAGTCTACCCTGAGGATGTTCTGACTTAATTCCTATCTTTAACAAGACCAAGAACACAGTCTTTTGCATCTCCGTGGGCAAAGTATTTACATATTCAGGAATCAGCTTGGCAAACCAGAGCTAAGAGTATGGGGAATAAATATTGTCTTCGTTTTTTTCCCCTCCACTGTCTGCCCCCCAACTTCAAAGCTGAGAATTTAATTCTTGAGTATGATAAGAGCCAAAAATTGGCAAAGGGAAGATGAGAATGGAGAGATGGTGTCTGTCAAAAACGTGTGTTGATCAGCGAGGCCTCTCTGCCTCTCCTGTGCACCCTGGGGCTCTCATGGTCTTGACAGGTGTTTCCCTTCTTCCCCCTTCCATCCCCTGGACTGGCTTCCTTGGGCCTGACAGGGGCAGAGGCAAGCAGTTCTCAGCTACGTATCCTGATTTAAAATGCATGGTGGGTAGAAATTAAAATGAGTTCTTTTTAAAGCAAAAATGTCACCATTCTCTTTCAGAGATGAAAGCCCGAGTAACAACTCTCAAGAGGAAAGATTGGTGTCAAATTATGAGGCTGTGTTTAGTGAGCTTGTGATTTATGTGCAGGAATATATAATTTTTTGACAAAAAGCAAGATGAGGTTGAACTTGTATTTATTTGGCAAACTAATATTGACTTCTTTTACTTTCAAGCCATCAGCATGCATTTTGTATGTCATGTACCCTTATTTAATACCACACAGCAAGGATATGCGTGTTCCTGTACAAAGTTAGGGCAGGTGCTCACCTACTGCAAGAAGTCGCCAAGGATTCCCTGGGATGAGGGCTGTCCCTCCATGTTGTTATGCATATTCGATGCCATTCATTTTGTTCTTAGTGGCATGATTTCTTTAGCTGTGTCTCTCCCTTTTGACTTAAAAAAAAAAATTTTAATTGATTATTTTTTTTTATTTTGACTCTCCTGAGTCTTCATTGCTATTCAAGGGGCTTTCTCTAGTTGCAGTGCATGGGCTTTTCCTTGGGGTGGCTGCTCTTGTTGTGGAACACGGGCTCCAGGGTGCATGGGCTTCACTAGTTGCAGCACAGGGGCTCTAGAGTGCTGACTCAGTAGTTGTGGCGCACCAGCTTAGTTGCCTTGCTGCATGTGGAGTCTTCCCAGAGCTGGGATCGAACCTGTGTCCCCTGCGTTGGTGGGTGGATTCTTAACCACTGGACTACCAGGGAAGTCCTCCCTCTGTCTATCAATGCTATAAACAGTAACCTTTACCTCTGACAAGTGGAAAAATTAATATAAGGGTCACTAATCTTTAGAAATTCCTTAGAAATATATATTCAAGCTCTCTTTATCTCTTTCCTCATGGCATGCTATTTTAGCAGTCAAACTACTTGTCACAAATAGAAATTCTGAATCACATGGTCTACCTTTATTAACTGATAATCATGAGTATGATAGCATATGACATTTTTCAATGGAGTATTAAGGACTAGTTTTATTCTGATTATTTGTCAAAAGAACTAGCTGAGAATCATTTGATCCAAATTTGTGGTGATGGGGTTTAGAACATGATACCCCAAAATATGGCACCTTGGCATGTATTTTAAGGTGAAGGAGCTTGACAAAAAGAAGGTGCAGGAAAGAGTCTCAGGACTCCATCTTGTCCGCCACACTCTGATGTGACACGTCCCCTGCCTAATCTCTAAGGAAAGCCTCCTTATCTATTGAGGAGCTTAAAGAAGAACCTGATGAAGGCTTCTGTTTCCCTCAGTTTACTACTCTTAGCCCCTGCCCTTTTGTCCTATGACATTTCCCCATCATTTCCTGCCCTTTATCAAACTTAATATAAAAATTTGCAAGGTTAATAATTTCTTCAGGCCTTCTCTTACTTATGAAGGCTTCTGTGCCATGTAAAACATGTTAAATAAATTTATATGCTTTCTCATGTCAATCTGTCTTTGTCACTTTACTTTTCAGCCCATCCAGGGATCCTAAGAGAGTAGAGTAAAAGTTTTTCTCCTTGATATCAGCTCCTGCTTCCATGTTGAATTCAGGTTGTTCTAGGGAGTGTGGCCCTCTCTGTATATATGAAGGGAAGTCTTGAAGTTCCATGTGTGCAAAGTAATCTCTGTGTTTTGCTGCTTGTCATTTCTATTATATTTCCAGACCCTTCAGGAGAAGGCAGCATTTCTGAGTCATGTCTAGCATGGTGCCTCATGAGGCTTAAGAAATCTTGTTCGAGATGTTAAAGGGAGATCAACACAGACACTGCCATACTGTACTCATAAAATTTAAGTTTGTGGTTCCTTCTTGAGTCCCTTCTTGAGTCTTTGTTCATTCAGGTCCTTTACTGATGCTATTCATCTCCCATCACATGTAAACACATGTCCAGGAAGATCTTGGAGAAGAGCTACCCTAATAAAAAAGAACACTCTCTTTGAAATGAGTCAGTTTAGTAAAGTCATTTGACTTTTGAATGCTGGTTTCATCTTCTGTGAAATAAGAGATGGTAATGCTATCTTTACAGGTTACTACATGGTCTAGGTGTTGGAGTCCTCTAAGCAGGTAGACTCTTCCCAGTCCTTCACCTTTTCTCTTGACTGGACTTCATTCACAGTGGTCTGGCTCCCCTGGATAATTGCTGGTGACCACACACACACCAGTGTGTGGTGTGTGTGATAATCCCTGGTGGCTCAGACGGTAAAGTGTCTGCCTACAATGTGGGAGACCTGGGTTCAATCCCTGGGTTAGGAAGATCTCCTGGAGAAGGAAATGGCAACTCACTCCAGTACTTTTGCCTGGAAAATCCCATGGACAGAGGAGCCTGGTAGGCTTCAGTCCATGGGGTCACAAAGAATCGGACACGACTGAGCACCTTCACTCACACACACACACAGTGTCTGGCACGTTGGCCTTTGTGCACAGTCCCTAATTTGTCCAGCTTAACAGCTACTCTCATTTGTGTTCTGAGGCCCAGCATCCCCAGACCCTGTAAGCTACTGCTTTCAATTAGTGTTTTAAGCTATTTTTCATCAGTATATATAACTTGAAGTTCTCTCTACCGGAGGCTCCAGAAGTAGACCTATAACTTGTTCATTCATTCATTTAACAAATATTTAGACTTATAGTTTTCCCCCTACTCCTTACCAACATTACAACCCTACGCCAGACTGTGCACTTTTTCTTTTTCTCACTTATTCTCAGTATACCACATGATTTATTAATTTTTATTGCTTCTCTCTTCATCATTTTATTTTCATTTTATCCAGCCTTTTTTTTTTTAATTTGGAGGATAATTGCTTTACAGTATTACATTGGCCTCTGCCATGCATCAGCCTGAATCAGCCAGAGGTATATACATGTCCTCTCCCTATTGAACTCCCCTAAAATCTCCCACCCACCCCACCGGCTAGGTTGTCACAGAGCATTGGGTAGTTCTCCCCACTTGATATCTATTTTACATATGCTAATCCTTCTCCTTTAGAGGGCAGACAGACTGGAAACAACAGTCACAGAAAACTAACCAATCTGATCACATGGACCACAGCTTTGTCCAACTCAGTGAAACTATGAGTCATGCCATGTAGGGCCACCCAAGATGGATGGGTCATGGTGGAGAGTTCTGATAAAATGTGGTCCACTGGAGAAGGGAATGCAAACCAGTTCGGTATTCTTGCCTTGAGAACCTGTGAACAGTATGAAAAGGCAAAAAGATATGACATTGAAAGATGAACTCCTCAGGTTGGTAGGTGCCCAATATGCTATTGTAGACTAGTGGAGAAATAACTCCAGAAAGATTGAAGAGATGGAGCCAAAGCAAAAGCAACACCCAGTTGTGGATATGACTGGTAATGGAAGCCAGGTCCAATGCTGTAAAGAGCAATATTGCATAGGAACCTGGAATGTTAGTTCCATCAATCAAGGCAAACTGGAAATGGTCAAACAGGAAATGGCAAGACTGTCGACATTTTAGGAAGCAGTGAACTAAAATGGACTGGAATGGGTGAATTTAACTCAGATGACCATTATATTTACTACTGTGGGCAAGAATCCCTTAGAAGAAATGGAGTAGCCATCATAGTCAACAAAAGAGTCTGAAATGCAGACTTGGATGCAATCTCAAAAATGACAGAATGATCCCTGTTCATTTCTAAGGCAAACCATTCAATACCACAGTAATCCAAGTCTGTGAGCCAACTAGTAATGCTGAAGAAGCTGAAGTTGAAGAGTTCTATGAAGACCTTCAAGACCATCTAGAGTGAAAACCCCAAAAAGGTATCCTTTCCATTATAGGGGACTGGAATGCAAAAGTAGGAAGTCAAGAACACCTGGAGTAACAGGCAAATTTGACCTTGAGTACAGAATGTAGCAGGGCAAAGGCTAATAGAGTTTTGCCAAGAGAACGCACTGGTCATAGGAAACACCCTCTTCCAACAACACGAGAGAAGACTCTACATATGGACATCACCAGATGGTCAACACCAAAATCAGATTGATTATATTATTTGCAGCCAAAGATGGAGAAGCTCTGTACAGTCAGCAAAACCAAGACAGGGAGCTGACTGTGGCTCAGATGATGAACTCTTTATTGCCAAATTCAGGCTTAAATTGAAGAAGGTGGGGAAACCCACTAGACCATTCAAGTATGATCTAAATCAAATCCCTTATGATTATACAGTGGAAGTGAGAAATAGATTTAAGAGATTAGATTTGATAGACTTCCTGAAGAACTATGGACAGAGGTTTATGACAGAGGTTATGTACAGGAGACAGGGATCAAGACCATCCCCGGGGGGAGGAGCTAAGATGGCGGAGGAATAGGACGGGGAGAACACTTTCTCCTCCACAAATTCATCAAAAGAACATTTAAACGTGGAGTAAATTCCACAAAACAACTTCTGAAAGCCGGCAGAGGACATCAGACACCCAGAAAAGCAACTCATTGCCTTCTAAAGGAGGTAGGAAAAAATATAAAAGACAAAAAAGAGACAAAGAGGGAGGGATGGACCTCTGTCTGGGGAAGGGAGTCTAAAAAGAGAGAAGTTTCCAAACACCAGGAAACATTCTCACTGCCGAGTCTGTGCCGAGCCTGGGAAGCACGGAGGGCAACATAACAGGGAGGAAAATAAATAAACAATTAAAACCCACAGACTACGAGCCCTTGATAGGCCGCAGCCCATGGGGTCGCTAGGAGTCAGACATGACTGAGCAACTTCACTTTCACTTTTCACTTTCATGCATTGGAGAAGGACATGGCAACCCACTCCAGTGTTCTTGCCTGGAGCATCCCAGGGACGGGGTAGCCTGGTGGGCTGCCATCTCTGGGGTCGCACAGAGTCGGCCACGACTGAAGTGACTTAGCAGCAGCAGCACAAGCCCTACGATAACTTCCCCAGCAGAGAAGCAGAGCAAACGCCTGCATCCGCCATTAGCAAATGGGGGCTGGGAGGGAGGTGCAGAGCGGGCTGCATCGCGGGCTGCATCTCTAGAGTAAGGACTGGCCTGAATATCCTGAGCGCTACCTGAGAGAAATAATTTGGGCTAGCAAACCAGACTGTGGGATATCTACCACACGGAAAGCCAGCCCTAACCTAAGACACCGCCAGGCCTGCGCACAGAACAAAGGACTGTACAGAGATAGCCGGCTGCAGACGGTTCCCCTCCGGTGACAGGCAGCCAGAGCCGATGGGAGGCAATCGCAGCCCTAGAGAGACATTATCCACAAAACTGTAAGCAGGCTTCTTTGCTAACTAAGACTTCTTGGGGCTCTGGTCGGCCAACATCCGCCTAAGAAAGTGCGCCGGTTGTACACCTAGAAAACCGAGTGGTGGGGAGGCAATAAGTCACAGAAGCCCCACTTGCTAAACACCTCATTACCTGTGCTGCTGGAATCTGCGAAGGGCACAAAACTCAGGCCCAACTGAGCCTGGACCTCTGAGGACTACCCAAGTGCCTGAACTTGAGCGGCTTAGACCTGGGAGGGGCAAGCAGCCCAGGGCCGGTCTAGGATGGTTCTGGCAGGGAAACAGAGAGCCTGAGCAGAGTGGGCAGGGAGGCTACACGCACCGTGAGCGGGGGCAGACCCAGTGTGGCTGAGCCACTGACAGCACACGCCAGTGTTATTTATTTGCAGCGTCCCTCCCTCCCCACAGCGCAACTGAACAAGTGAGCCTAAAAAAAAAAGGAGGGTGTCCACCACTGCCCCATTTGTATCAAGGTGGAAATCAGACACAGAAGAAGCTGTAACAGAGGGAACCGCCATGGAAGCGACAGGCAATAAACTAAAACCCTGTGGTTAGTACCAACTACATAGAAAGGGGCCTATAGATCTTGAGAAATTTAAGCCAGAACAAGGAACTAGCCAAAAATGAACTGAACCCACAATACCCACAACAATAACAGAGAAAGTCTTATATATATTTTTACTATTTTTACCATCTTTTTTTCTTTCTTTCTTTTTATTTTTTCTTTCTTTCTTTCTTTTTTTTATCCTCTGTTGCTAAGTCACTTCAGTCGTGTCCAAAAGTGCTCCTTTAATTTTCACTTTTATAACCTACTATGACTTTGTAAATAGATAAATACATAAATAAAAATAAATAAATAAAAGACCCTTCTTAAAAAAAACCCCCAAACTTCATATATATATTTTTTATAACTTTTGCGACCCTTTTTTTTTCCCTTTCTTTTTTTCTTTTCTTTAACATTGTATTTTTGAAACTCCAAACTCTGCTCTAGATTCTTAAGTTTAGCTTATTCGTAATTGTTATCAATTTTGTACCTATTTTTTTTTAAATAACTTTGTGACTTTTTTTTCCTCCCTCATTCTATCTCTTTATCTTTTCTTTGACATTGTATTCCTGAAATTCCAAACTCTAATCTAGATCTTTAATTTATGTTTTCTGGTATATGTAATCAATTTGTGCCTATATTTTCTTTATAATTTTTGTGACTTTGTTTGTTTTTGGTTTTGTTTTTATTTTCTCTCTTTCTTTCTTTTTTTCTCTTTCTATCTTTCTTTTTCTTCTTCTTTTCTTTAACAATGTATTTTTGAAACTCCAAACTCTACTCTAGATTTTTAACTTTTGTTTTTGATATTGGTTATCATTTTGTACCTATATTTTCTTTATAACTTTTGTGCCTTTTTTTTCCTTTTCTCTTTTTCTTTCCCTTCTTCTTTTCTTTAACACTATATTTTTGAAACTCCAAACTCTACTCTAGATTTTTAATTTTTGCTGTTAGGTATTTGTTACCAATTCTGTACCTTTAAGAACCTAATCTTCAGAACCCACTTTTTACAAGGGAGCGAGACTACTGGCTTGACTGTTCTCTCCACCTCCGGACTCTCCTTTTTCTCCACCAGTTCGCCTGTGTCTCCTCCCTAAGCCCTCTCTACTCTATCCAACTCTGTGGATTTCTGAGTGTTCCAAATAAAGGAAAACACTTAGGGAACTTATTACTGACTGGATCTGTCTCTCTCCTTTTCATTCCCTCCTTTTATCCTCATGACCACCTCTGTCTCCTTCCTCCCTCTTCTCTTCTCTGTATAACTCCGTGAACATCTCTGAGTGGTCCAGTTGTGGAGTGCAGTATAGAAGGAGAAGTTTTGAGACTACTGTAAAAATAAGCCAACAACTGGAAGCAGGAGGGTTAAGTCCAAACCCTGATGCCAGGGAACGTTAATTGACAGGAGCTCATCAAATGCCTCCATACCTACACTGAAACCAAGCATCACACAAGGGCCAACAAGTTCCACAGCAAGACATACCAAGCAAATTCTCCAGAAACGCAGGAACACAGCCCTGAGCTCCAATATACAGACTAACCAAAGTCACCCCCAAATCATAGACATCTCATAACTCATTGCTAGACACTCCATTGCACTCCAGAGAGAAGAAATCCAGCTCCATCCACCAGAACACCGACACAAGCTTCCCTAAACAAGAAACCTTGACAAGCCACCTGTACAAACCCACACACAGTGAGGAAATGCCACAATAAAGAGAACTCCGCAAACTGCCAGAATACATTAAGGACACCCCAAACTCAGCAATTTAAACAAGATGAAGAGACAGAAGAATACCCAGCAGGTAAAGGAACAGGATAAATGCCCACCAAACCAAACAAAAGAGGAAGAAATAGCGAATCTACCGGATAAAGAATTCCGAATAATGATAGTGAAATTAATCCAAAATCTGGAAATCAAAATGGAATCACAGATAAATAGCCTGGAGAAAAGCATTGAGAAGATGTAAGAAAGGTTTAACAAGGACCTAGAAGAGATAAAAAAGAGTCAATATATAATGAATAATGCAATAAATGAGATCCAAAACACTCTGGAGGCAACAAATAGTAGAATAACAGAGGCAGAAGATAGAATTAGTGAACTAGAAGATAGAATGGTAGAAATAAATGAATCAGAGGAGAAAAAAGAAAAACGAATTAAAAGAAATGAGGACAATCTCAGAGATCTCCAGGACAATATTAAACGTTACAACATTCGAATCATAGGAGTCCCAGAAGAAGAAGACAAAAAGAAAGACCATGAGAAAATACTAGAGGAGAAAATAGTTGAAAACTTCCCTAAAATGGAGAAGGAAATAATCACTCAAGTCCAAGAAACCTAGAGAGTCCCAAACAGGATAAACCCAAGGCGAAACACCCCAAGACACATATTAATCAAATTAACAAAGATCAAACACAAAGAACAAATATTAAAGGCAGCAAGGGAAAAACAACAAATAACACACAAGGGAATTCCCATAAGGATAACAGCTGATCTTTCAATAGAAACTCTCCAAGCCAGGAGGGAATGGCAAGACATACTTAAAGTGATGAAAGAAAAGAACCTACAGCCCAGATTATTGTACCCAGCAAGGGTCTCATTCAAATATGAGGGAGAAATCAAAAGCTTCACAGACAAGCAAAAGCTGAGAGAATTCAGCACCACCAAACCAGCTCTCCAACAAATACTAAAGGGCATTCTCTAGACAGGAAACACAAAAAGGGTATATAAATTCAAACCCAAAACAATAAAGTAAGTGGCAACAGGATCATACTTATCAATAATTATCTTAAATGTAAATGAGTTGAATGCCCCTACCAAAAGACAGAGAGTAGCCGAATGGATACAAAAACAAGACCCATACATATGTTGTCTACAAGAGACCCACCTCAAAACAGGGGACACATACAGACTGAAAGTCAAGGGCTGGAAAAAGATTTTCCATGCAAATAGGGACCAAAAGAAAGCAGGAGTAGCAATACTCATATCAGATAAAATAGACTTTAAAACAAAGGCTGTGAAAAGAGCCAAAGAAGGTCACTACGTAATGATCAAAGGATCAATCCAAGAAGAAGATATAACAATTATAAATATATATGCACCCAACATCGGGGAAGGCAATGGCACTCCACCCCAGTACTTTTGTCTGGAAAATCCCATGGATGGAGGATCGTGGTAGGCTCCAGTCCATGGGGTCGCTAAGAGTCGGACACGACTGACCGACTTCACTTTCACTTTTCACTTTCATGCACTGGAGAAGGAAATGGCAACCCACTCCACTGTTCTTGCCTGGAGAATCCCAGGGACGGGGGAGCCTGGTGACCTTCCGTCTATGGGGTCACATAGAGTTGGACACGACTGAAGCGACTTAGCAGAAGCAGCATGCACCCAACATAGGAGCACCGCAATATGTAAGACAAATACTAACAAGTATGAAAGGAGAAATCAATAATAACACAATAATAGTGGGAGACTTTAATACCCAACTCACACCAATGGATAGATCAACTAAACAGAAAATTAACAAGGAAACACAAACTTTAAACGATACAATAGACCAGTTAGACCTAATTGATATCTATAGGACATTTCATCCCAAAGCAATGAATTTCACCTTTTTCTCAAGCGCACACGGAACCTTCTCCAGGATAGATCACATCCTGGGCCATAAATCTAGCCTTGGTAAGTTCAGAAAAATTGAAATCATTCCAAGCATCTTTTCTGACCACAATGCAATAAGATTAGATCTCAATAAGAGGAGAAAAACTATTAAAAATTCCAACATATGGAGGCTGAACAACACGCTGCTGAATAACCAACAAATCACAGAAGAAATCAAAATCTGCATAGAAACGAATGAAAATGAAAACACAACAACCCAAAACCTGTGGGACACGGTAAAAGCAGTCCTAAGGGGAAAGTTCATAGCAATACAGGCATACCTCAAGAAACAAGAAAAAAGCCAAATAAATAACCTAACTCTACACCTAAAGAAACTAGAAAAGGAAGAAATGAAGAACTCCAAGGTTAGTAGAAGGAAAGAAATCTTAAAAATTAGGGCAGAAATAAATGCAAAAGACACAAAAGAGACCATAGCAAAAATCAACAAAGCCAAAAGCTGGTTCTTTGAAAGGGTAAATAAAATTGACAAACCAGTAGCCAGACTCATCAAGAAACAAAAGGAGAAAAATCAAATCCATGAAATTAGAAATGAAAATGGAGAGATCATAACAGACAACACAGAAATACAAAGGATCATAAGAGACTACTATCAGCAGTTATATGGCAATAAAATGGACAACGTGGAAGAAATGGACAAATTCTTAGAAAAGTACAACTTTCCAAAACTGGATCAGGAAGAAATAGAAAATCTTAACAGACCAATCACAAGCATGGAAATTGAAACTGTAATCAGAAATCTTCCAGCAAACAAAAGCCCAGGTCCAGACGGCTTCACAGCTGAATTCTACCAAAAATTTACAGAAGAGCTAACACCTATCCTACTCAAACTGTTCCAGAAAATTGCAGAGGAAGGCAAACTTCCAAACTCATTCTATGAGGCCACCATCACCCTAATACCAAAACCGGACAAAGATGCCACAAAAAAAGAAAACTACAGGCCAATATCACTGATGAACATAGATGCAAAAATCCTTAACAAAATTCTAGCAATCAGAATCCAACAACACATTAAAAAGATCATACACCATGACCAAGTGGCTTTATCCCAGGAATGCAAGGATTCTTCAATATCTGCAAATCAATCAACGTAATACACCACATTAACAAATTGAAAAATAAAAACCATATGATTATCTCAATAGATGCAGAGAAAGTCTTTGACAAAGTTCAACATCCATTTATGATAAAAACTCTCCAGAAAGCAGGAATAGAAGGAACATACCTCAACATAATGAAAGCTATATATATGACAAACCCACAGCAAACATTATTCTCAATGGTGAAAAATTGAAAGCATTTCCCCTAAAGTCAAGAACAAGACAAGGATGCCCACTTTCACCACTACTATTCAACATAGTTTTGGAAGTTTTGGCCACAGCAATCAGAGCAGAAAAAGAAATAAAAGGAATCCAAATTGGAAAAGAAGAAGTAAAACTCTCACTGTTTGCAGATGACATGATCCTCTACGTAGAAAACCCTAAAGATTCCACCAGAAAATTACTCGAACTAATCAATGAATATAGTAAAGTCGCAGGATATAAAATCAACACACAGAAATCCCTTGCATTCCTGTACACTAATAATGAGAAAATAGAAAGAGAAATTAAGGAAACAATTCCATTCACCATTGCAATGAAAACAATGAAATACTTAGGAATACATCTTCCTAAAGAAACTAAAGACCTGTATATAGAAAACTATAAAACACTGGTGAAAGAAATCAAAGAAGACACTAATAGATGGAGAAATATACCATGTTCATGGGTTGGCAGAATCAATATAGTGAAAATGAGTATACTACCCAAAGCAATTTATAGATTCAGTGCAATCCCCATCAAGCTACCAACGGTATTCTTCACAGAGCTAAAACAAATAATTTCTCAATTTGTATGGAAATACAAAAAACCTTGAATAGCCAAAGCTATCTTGAGAAAGAAGAATGGAACTGGAGGAATCAACCTGCCTGACTTCAGGCTCTACTACAAAGCCACAGTCATCAAGACAGTATGGTACTGGCACAAAGATAGAAATATAGATCAATGGAACAAAATAGAAAGCCCAGAGATAAATCCACGCACATATGGACACCTTATCTTTGACAAAGGAGGAAAGAATATACAATGGATTAAAGACAATCTCTTTAACAAGTGGTGCTGGGAAAACTAGTCAAACACTTGTAAAAGAATGAAACTAGAGTACTTTCTAACACCATACACAAAAATAAACTCAAAATGAGTTAAAGATCTAAATGTAAGACCAGAAACCATAAAACTCCCAGAGGAAAACATAGGCAAAACACTCTCTGACATATATCACAGCAGGATCATCTATGACCCACCTCCCAGAATATTGGAAATAAAATAAAAAATAAACAAATGGGACCTAATTAAACTTAAAAGCTTCTGCACAACAAAGGAAACTATAAGCAAGGTGAAAAGACAGCCTTCAGAATGGGAGAAAATAATAGCAAATGAAGCAACAGACAAACAACTAATCTCAAAAATATACAAGCAACTCCTACAGCTCAATTCCAGAAAAATAAACGACCCAATCAAAAAATGGACCAAAGAACTAAATAGACATTTCTCCAAAGAAGACATACAGATGGCTAACAAACACATGAAAAGATGCTCCACATCACTCATTATCAGAGAAATGCAAATCAAAACCACTATGAGGTATCATTACACGCAAGTCAGAATGGCTGCGATCCAAAAGTCCACAAGCAATAAATGCTGGAGAGGGTGGGGAGAGAAGGGAACCCTCTTACACTGTTGGTGGGAATGCAAACTAGTACAGCCACTATGGAGAACAATATGGAGATTCCTCAAAAAACTGGGAATAGAACTGCCTTATGATCCAGCAATCCCACTGCTGGGCATACACACTGAGAAAACCAGAATTGAAAGAGACACGTGTACCCCAATGTTCATAGCAGCACTGCTTACAATAGCCAGGACTTGGAAGCAACCTAGATGTCCATCCGCAGATGAATGGATAAGAAAGCAGTGGTACGTATACACAGTGGAGTATTACTCAGCCATTAAAAAGAATACATTTGAATCAGTTCTAATGAGGTGGATGGAACTGGAGCCTTTTATACATAGTGAAGTAAGCCAGAAAGCAAAACACAAATACAGTATACTAACGCATATATATGGAATTTAGAAAGATGGTAACAATAACCCTGTTTATGAGACAGCAAAAGAGACACTGATGTATAGAACAGTCTTTTGGACTCTGGGAGAGGGAAAGGGTGGGATGATTTGGGAGAATAGCATTGAAATATGTACAGTATCATATCTGAAATGAGTCGCCAGTCCAGGTTTGATGCCTGATAACGGATGCCTGGGGCTGGTGCACTGGGACGACCCAGAGGGATGGTATGGGGAGGGAGAAGGGAGGAGGATTCAGGATGGGGAACACATGTATACTTGTGGCAGATTCATTTTGATTTATGGCAAAAGCAATACAATATTGCAAAGTTAAGCAAAAAAAAAAAAAAAAAAGATCATCCCCAAGAAAGAGAAATGCAAAAAAGCAAAATGACTGTCTGAGGAGGTCTTACAAATAGCTGAGAAAAGAAGAGAAGTGAAAAGCAAAGGAGAAGAGGAAAGATATATCCATTTGAATGCAGAGTTCCAAAGAATACCAAGGAGAGACAAGAAAGCCTTCCTCAGCGACTAATGCATAGATATAGAGGAAAACAATAGAATGATAAAGACTAGAGATCTCTTCAAGAAAATTAGAGATACCAGGGGAATATTTCATGCAAAGATGGGCTCGATAAAGGACAGAAATGGTATGGACCTAACAGAAGCAGTAGATACTAAGAAGAGGTGGCAAGAATACACAGAAGAATAATACAAAAAAGGTCTTCATGACCCAGATAATCACGATGGTGTGATCACTCACCTAGAGTCAGACATCCTTGAATGCAAAGTCAAGTGGGCCTTAGGAAGCAACAGTACGAACAAAGCTAGTGGAGGTGATGGAATTCCAGTTGAGCTATTTCAAATCCTGAAAGATGATGCTGTGAAAGTGCTGCACTCAATATGCCAGCAAATCTGGAACACTCAGCAATGGCTACAGGACTGGAAAATGTCAGTTTTCATCCCAATCCCAAAGAAAGGCAATGCAAAGAATGCTCAAACTACTGCACAATTGCACTCATGTCACATGCTAGTAAGGTGATGCTTAAAATTCTCCAAGCCAGGTTTCAGCAAGATGTGAACTGTGAACTTCTCAATGTTCAAGCTGGTTTTAGAAAAGGCAGAGGAACCAGAGATCAAGTTGCCAACATCTGCTGGATCATTGAAAAAGCAAGAGAGTTCCAGAAAAACATCTATTTCTGCTTTATTGACTATGCCAAAGCCTTTGACTATGTGGATCACAATAGACTGTGGAAAATTCTGAAAGAGATGGGAATACCAGACCGCCTGACCTGCCTCTTGAGAAACCTGTATGCAGGTCAGGAAACAACAGTTAGAACTGGACATGGAATAACAGACTGGTTCCAAATAGGAAAAGGAGTATGTCAAGGCTGTATATTGTCACCCTGCTTATTTAACTTATATGCAGAGTACATCATGAGAAACGCTGGGCTGGAGGAAGCACAAGCTGGAATCAAGATTGCCGGGAGACATATCAATAACCTCAGATATGTAGATGACACCACCCTTATGGCAGAAAGTGGAGAGGAACTACAAAGCCTCTTGAAAGAATAGAGTGAAAAAGTTGGCTTAAAACTCAACATTCAAAAACTAAGATCATGGCATCTGATCCCATCACTTCATGGCAAATAGATGGGGAAACAATGGACACAGTGACAGACTTTATTTGGGGGGCTCCAAAATCACTGCAGATAGTGATTGCAGCCATGAAATTAAAAGATGCTTACTTCTTGGAAGAAAAGTTATGACCAACCTAGACAGCATATTAAAAAGTAGAGACATTACTTTGGTAACAAAGGTCCGTGTAGTCAAGGCTATGGTTTTTCCAGTAGGCATGTATGGACGTGAGAGTTGGACTTTGCTGAGTGCCGAAGTATTGATGCTTTTGAACTGTGCTGTTGGAGAAGACTCTTGAGAATACCTTGGACAGCAAGGAGATCCACCAGTCCATCCTAAAGAAAATCTGTCCTGAATATTCACTGGAAGGACTGATGCTAAAGCTGAAACTCCAATACTTTGGCCGTTTGATGCGAAGAACCGACTAATTGGAAAAGACCCTGATGCTGGGAAAGATTGAAGGCAGGAGGAGAAGGGGACAACAGAGGATGAGATGGTTGGATGGCATCACTGGCTCAATGGACATGAGTTTGGGTGGACTCTGGAAGTTGGTGATGGACAGGGATGCTTGGCGTCCTGTAGTCCATGGGGTTTTGCAAAGAGTTGGACATGACTGAGCGCCTGCCCTGAACTGTACTGAATGTGTATGTTTCCATACTATTCTCTCAATTTGTCCCACCCTCTCCCCTCCCCTCACTATGTTCAAAAGTCTGTTCTGTAGGTCTGCATCTCTCTTCATCATAATAGAAACTCCCCCAAGGCAAGGATCTTTGTTTTGTTTACTGACATATATCAAACTAATAGAACAGTTCCTAACACTATTTATTTCAAATATTTCAATATTTGTTGAAAGAGCTTACAATATATTTTATGAACATCAGTTCAGTTCAGTCGCTCAGTCGTGTCTGACTCTTTGCAACCCCATGAATCACAGCACGCCAGGCCTCCCTGTCCATCACCATCTCCCGGAGGTCACTCAGACTCACATCTATCGAGTCAGTGATGCCAGCCAGCCATCTCATCTGTTGTCCCCTTCTCCTCCTGCCCCAATCCCTCCCAGCATCAGAGTCTTTTCCAATGAGTCAACTCTTCGCATGAGGTGGCCAAAGTACTGGAGTTTCAGCTTTAGCATCATTCCTTCCAAAGAACACCCAGGACTGATCTCATTTAGAATGGACTGACTGGATCTCCTTGCAGTCCAAGGAACTCTCAAGAGTCTTCTCCAACAGCACAGTTCAAAAGCATCAATTCTTTGGCACTCGGCATGCTGCTACTGCTGCTGCTAAGTCGCTTCAGTCGTGTCCGACTCTGTGCAATCCCATAGATGGCAGCCCACCAGGCTCCCCGGTCCCTTGGATTCTCCAGGCAAGAACACTGGAGTGGGTGGGAACTAGTAAATTATATAGTTATTCCAGTGAATAGTTCACTGAGGACTTTCTTGACTCTCCTTAAAATGATCAGAGTTTCGCATTGAATATTCAACTTCTTTCTTCTGTTCTGCTGCTGCTGCTGCTGCTAAGTCGCCTCAGTCGTGTCTGACTCTGTGTGACCCCATAGATGGCAGCACACCAGGCTCCCCTGTCCCTGGGATTCTCCAGGCAAGAACACTGGAGTGGATTGCCATTTCTTTCTCCAAGGCATGAAAGTGAAAAGTGAAAGTGAAGTTGCTTAGTCTTGTCTGACCTTCAGCGACCCCCTGGACTGCAGCCTAGCAGGCTCCTCTGTCCATGGGATTTTCTAGGCAAAAGTACTTGAGTGGGGTGCCATTGCCTCCTCTGTCTTTCTTCTGTACTCTGAGACAAATGGAGTGTTGCTCACTTCCTCTGGGTTCTCTGTGAGCTCTTGATCTCCTGGGACCTATGGCATCATTACCATCAGCATCATCACCACCATCATCATGGTAGCTAGTTTCTAAGATGGCTCTTACTGGGCCTTCTCTACTAGGATTCACACTCTTCTATAGTCCTCTTCCATGTTAAATAGGGATGACATAGACAACCCATAGGACACTGTGAAAATCAGATCAGATCAGTTGCTCATTTTGTCCAACTCTTTGTGACCCCATGAATCGCAGCACGCCAGGCCTCCCTCTCCATCACCAACTCCCAGAGTTCACTCAGACTCAAGTCCATCGAGTTAGTGATGCCATCCAGCCATCTCATCCTCTGTCGTGTCCCCTTCTACTCTTGCCTCCAATCCCTCCCAGCATCAGAGTCTTTTCCGATGAGTCAACTCTTCGCATGAGGTGGCCAATATACTGGAGTTTCAGCTTTAGCATCATTACTTCCAAAGAAATCCCAGGACTGATCTCCATCAGAATGGACTGGTTGGATCTCCTTGCAGTCCAAGGGACTCTCAAGAGTCTTCTCCAACACCACAGTTCAAAAGCATCAATTCTTTGGCACTCACCCTTCTTCACAGTCCAACTCTCACATCGATACATGACCACAGGAAAAACCATAGCCTTGACTAGACGAACCTTTGTTGGCAAAGCAATGTCTCTGCTTTTCAATATGCTATCTAGGTTGGTCATAGCTTTCCTTCTAAGGAGTAAGCGTCTTTTAATTTCATGGCTGCAGCCACCATCTGCAGTGATTTTGGAGCCCAGAAAAATAAAGTCTGACACTGTTTCCACTGTTTCCCCATCTATTTCCCATGAAGTGATGGGACCGAATGCCATGATCTTTGTTTTCTGAATGTTGAGCTTTAAGCCAACTTTTTCACTCTCCATTTCCAAATAAATATGTGCAATTTCTGAGGCTACGTTACAAAAGACACAGCAGCTTTAGTCTTTCTCTGTTGGATCATTTGTTTTGGGGAAAGCCAGGTATCAGTGTATGAGGACAAGCCCACATGGCAAGGAAGGGAGAATGTCTGTCAACATGCTTGTGAGTAAACCATCCAGGAAGTGCGTGCTTCCTCCCACGTCAAGCCTTTTGATGACTACAACATTTTGTCTACACTTTCATGAGAGACCCTAGGCCAGAACCATCTGGTTATGCTACTCCCAAACTCTTGATCCATAAGGACTATAAGACAAAGAATATTTTTGTTGTTTTGTGCTATTACATCTTGAAGTAATTTGTTACACAGTAGTGGAAAGCTTATATAATCATCACTACACTTCTTGAATGCCTTCCATGTATGAGAAAGTCTATGATTTCATTCTTATATGAATGAGTTGGTAGCCATAGTCTCATACAGAGGAGAAAATGGAGGTCCAGAGAGGATGTCATACCTCTAGTGAGTGAAAGAGTTAGGATTTGAACAAAGGCTTTTATTTTTAACTACAATGCTGTTTTGAGTAGTATAATCTTTAGAGTATAAAGCAGTTGCTAGCAGTGTCTGAACATGGTGCCCGGGAAACTTGGCAACCACAAACCACTTTCTGTAATGTTCTTTTTGAGGCAAAAGGCAAAAGCATCCAGGTACTCTGAGTTTCAGGGATTATACAAAGCTTCCCAGAATCCCTTAAGATAAATGCATAGATTCTCTGTAGTAACAATTCTTAAGTGTTTAATTAGCTAGTCAGCTAACGGGTTCCCAATGCAATGGAACACACGGTAGGCAAGTTTGGATGATAGAAGTAGATCAGGGATAATGAATGATCCTGAGAAAAGAAAGAGATACACTGAAGTCATGTTTTTAAAACATGATAAATATTCTATCATTTCACAAGTTCTCCACTGCCGGGGTCCAGCCCTGGTGGATCCAGGGAATTCAAAGTGGGGATGGTGTTGGCGACGATCAAGAAACAATTGCTTAATTAAGTATTAATTAAAGATATAAAGAATAATAGAAATGAGGATAGCTCAGTGAGGAGATTCAGTGAAGAAAAGCAGATGAAATAAGGATAGCTCAGTGAGAACATTTAGTGGAGAAAGGAGGCTGAATAATTCAGCCAGAAGGTAAGAGAAAGAATGACATGGGGAGACCAAGTTTCAGTGAACAAGGCCCCACAGTTTATTTTTCAAAGTAGTTTTTATACCTTAAGTTATACATAGAGGGTAATGGGGGAAGGGGTGGAGTCATGCAGGGACAGCAGTCCCTGAGCCAGGCTTTCAAACTTATCATACGCAAAAGTTTAGGTCAGTTACATCATCTTCTGGCCCGAGGCCTGTCAACATTTTAAGAAACTTATTTTTCTCTAAAGGTGATTATTCTAAAGTCAGGCGCCACTCTCCAAAAGCATTAGATAAGGTTGCATTCCTATAGGGCAAAAGGTGAGGTGGGCTCAATCAAGAAAAGAATTAACTCAAGGGTCCAAAGTTACAAACATTGAGGCTACTACTTACATTTCTATAAACCAATTATATCAGTCAATACACTGCCAAGAACACACTAGGTAAGGGACATGGAAACTTAGCAGCAAACATTGGCCCAACAAGTGAAAAACCCTTCACTAATACAATTTCTAATCAGCCCACTATTAGTTTTCTAACTTCTCTAAAGAACCTGTTTTTAGAAGGTTAAAAGCATCTCGTGCCTCCCACTGTTGGGAGGCTGTAATCACATGTGGCCGGACAAGCCTGTCAGGTGGGCTAGAGGACCTTCAGAGGAGTTTGTAGGTTAAAACACTCCTGTCACGCCCAGGAATTTTTATTAACTGGAGCTGTAAGTTAACCCTTTTTTCAGAGAAGTAGTGGGGGACAGCCCCCGTAAAGTCAGAGGTATAGGTGAGAATACAAAGCAGAAAGTAGGCAGACTCTGGTTTTTTGGGGGTAGATGCTCGAGAATTTCCAGGGGGCTCCTGAGGCTTAATTTCACCTTTGCGTATTGCCGAGCCTCCTCCCTCACGACATTTGTCATGGGTGGAGCGCTGATCCAAGCCGGCTTCCGGCACTCCACCAAGTCTGGCCTTCAAAGAAAGGTGCATCTCTTTAATAGTAAGTGTAGCCTCTTACAATAGCTTCCATTGTTTTCCTTGCTTCTCTAGTATTTCATCTTAAAAATGGTTATATCTTGAAATTCCCTGTCAACCTAGTGGTTAGAACTCTGTGCTTTCACTGCTGAGGGTCTAGGTTCAAAACTTGGTTGGGGAATTAAGGTCCTGTATGCAAGTGGAGTGAAGAACATTAAAAGATCCCTGAGCTGAACTTTCTCCACATGCAGTCTCCCTGTTACAATGCCTATCAGTCCAAAATAGGATTAAATGTAATTAAAGTAATTCTCCCAGTGGAGAATTTAGATACATATTCTAATTGTTTAATATGCTTACATGAGATTTAGACACAAAACTATGTCTGTGAAACAGGTGCAAGCTTAAAATCTAACCAATGAGTACTTAAAAATGACAGTCTAATTTCCCTAAATATCTGAAGCACCCCTTACTGCTATTTTTTGTGCTCAATACTCCCATTGTCCTTCGTGTTTTAAATTCTTTTGCTGACTTATTTCCTCTGTCAGTTTTCCACAGTCAGCATCCTTTAAAATTGGCTTAGAATTTTGCTACAGAAAATGCTGAAAAATCCCTTGCTGATTGTGTATGACACGTACCCTACATAGAATATACCATATCCATTTTCTTTTTGAACAATGCCTCTTCCAAACATGAGATTAAAATAGAATTGGGAAAACCATCTAGAAATAAGCAAATGGTTGTAATAGAATGTATAACCAACTGCTTTCTATGATCACTAACACTGTATAAGGCGTTAAACCCAACTCCAAAAATACAAGGACATAAGTATAGAGAAGAGAAGGTTGGGTGTCTGCACAGATAACCAAATGGGGTAGGAGGAAGTGTTCAGTAGGAAACTTAATGAACCAGCAGGGTGTTGTGGCAGCCAATAAAGCTAATGGGCATTAACAGAAAAATTCTATCTGGAGTGAGGGAGGCGATAGTGTGCTCTGTTCAGACCGTTGTTAGGATATTACATTGTATTTTGAATAGCAAATTATTAAAGGAATAGAAGCAAATAAGGACGGTACTCAGATAAGAAAATTCAAGATGTTGGAGTATTTAAAATTTATGTCATATGTGAGGTATATTCAAATATTTAATGATCTCTGTGGATTCAAGGTTTATATTTTCAGTTAAGTTTTCAAAATATGGACCTGGAACCTATGCATGGAAGAAAATAGGCTGAATCAAAAGAATAAGAAGGTAATTAGCTGCTTCAGGAGGTTTGTATTTGCAATTACTGAAGGTGCTCAAACATAGAAAACTGCTTGAGAGAGAATGCACACAGATTTATATAGCACTTATAATATTCCAGGCACTATTCTAAGCATTTTCAAATATTATATTAATATCATGAGTCTTTATAATTTTGTTGTAACGTAGGAGCTGTTCTGACCTCATGATTGGGGAAGATGTTAGTTAATTATCTAAGGCCACTGGTCAGTACAAGCAGGGAATGGTTTTACTCTGATTCAGTATCTTTTTTAAAAAACAAAAATTATTTTTGGCTGCACTGGATCTTTGTTGCTTTGCATGACCTTTCTCTAGTTGCGTCTAGTGGGGGCTTCCTAGTGATATGCAGGCTTCTTGTGGTGGCTTCTCTTGTTGCAGAGCATAGGCTATAGTGTGTGCGCTTCAGCAGTTGCAGCACTGGGGCTAGTAGTTGCGGCTCTCGGACGCTCGAGCATAGGCGCAGCAGTTGCAGCACCTGGGCTTAGTTGCTCCGTAGCATGTGGAATCTTCCTGGACCTGGGGTCCCACCTGTATCCTCTGCATTTGCAGGTGTATTTTTATCCACTGTGCTACCCAGGGAGGTCTTAATTTTGCCTTAATCATGTGTGTTCTGCCTCTTCTTTCCTAGGCCCTGTTTGGTCAATGGAGAGGGAGAAAAACACACAAATGGATGCCTAATAAAAGTCAGAAAAGACATATACCAGGTATTAATATTGATTTTTCTGTGTAGGTAGAAATGTGCTATGTGCTAAGTCTCTTCGGTCGTGTCTGACCCTTTGTGATCCCATGGCCTGGAGCCCGCCAAGCTCTTGTGTCCATGGAATTCTCCAGGCAAGAATATACTGGAATTGCCATTTCCCTCTCCAGGGGAACCTTCCCGTGGGTAGAAATCGATCATATTATTTTACATACATTTTCCAAATATTCTATAGTAAAGACATATTTAAAATTATAACTTTAATATTATATATTTGTAAGTAGTATAGTGTCTTTTACTGTACTTATATTAATAAAAGCATAAATAGTTAAAGCTTGAAAGAACTAGAACAAGACTTTGGTCTCCCTTATTTTAGGATCAGTTTTTCTGATACAGGGTATATTCAGCATGGAAAAACATCTATTTCTGCTTTATTGACTATGCCAAAGCCTTTGGCTGTGTGGATCACAATAAACTGTGGAAAATTCTGAAAGAGATGGGAATACAAGACCACCTGACCTGCCTCTTGAGAAACCTGTATGCAGGTCAGGAAGCAACAGTTAGAACTGGACATGGAATAACAGACTGGTGCCAAATAGGAAAAGGAGTACTTCAAGGCTGTATATTGTCACCCTGCTTATTTAACTTATATGCAGAGTACATCATGAGAAATGCTGGGCTGGAAGAAGCACAAGCTGGAATCAAGATTGCCGGGAGAAATAGCAATAAACTCAGATATGCAGATGACACCACCCTTATGGCAGAAAGTGAAGAGGAACTAAAAATCTTCTTGATGAAAGTGAAAGTGGAGAGTGAAAAAGTTGGCTTAAAGCTCAACATTCAGAAAACGAAGATCATGGCATCTGGTCCCATCACTTCATGGGAAATAGATGAGGAAACAGTGGAAACAGTGTCAGACTTTATTTTTTTGGGCTCCAAAATCACTGCAGATGGTGACTGCAGCCATGAAATTAATAGACACTTACTCCTTGGAAGGAAAGTTATGACCAACCTAGATAGCATATTGAAAAGCAGAGATATTACTTTGCCAACAAAGGTCCATCTTAGTCAAGGCTCTGGTTTTTCCAGTGGTCATGTATGGATGTGAGAGTTGGACTGTGAAGAAAGCTGAGCACTGAAGAATTGATTCCTTTGAACTGTGGTGTTGGAGAAGACTCTTTCAAGTCCCTTGGACTGCAAGGAGATCCAACCAGTCCATCCTAAAGGAGACTGGTCCTGGGTGTTCATTGGAAGGACTGATGCTGAGGCTGAAACTCCAGTACTTTGGCCACCTCATGCCAAGAGTTGACTCATTGGAAAAGACTGATGCTGGGAGGGATTGGGGGCAGGAGGAGAAGGGGATGACAGAGGATCAGATGGCTGGATGGCATCACTGACTCGATGGACATGAGTTTGGGTGAACTCCAGGGGTTGGTGATGGACAGGGAGGCCTGGTGTGCTGTGATTCTTGGGTTTCAAAGATTCGGACATGACTATGTGACTGAACTGAACTGAACTGACGATAGAAAGACAGCTCTAGTGGAAGGCAGGCTCAGGTTCTACTTCTGACACTAATACAATCTGCACGTCCAAATGAGTCCCTTAGCCAGTTGGGGTTTTTGTTTATTTCTTTTTTTCTTTTTTTTTAATTTTATTTTGCTTAACTTTACAATATTGTATGGTTTTTGCCATTCATCAAAATGAATCTGCCACAAGTATACATGTGTTCCCCATCCTGAACCCTCCTCCCTCTTCCCTCCCCATACCATCCCTCTGGGTCGTCCCAGTGCGCCAGCCCCAGGCATCCATTATCAGGCATCATACCTGGACTGGCGACTCATTTCAGATATGATATTATACATATTTCAATGCCATTCTCCCAAATCATCCCATCCTCTCCCTCTCCCAGAGTCCAAAAGACTGTTCTATATATCAGTGTCTCTTTTGCTGTCTCATATACAGGGTTATTGTTACCATCTTTCTAAATTCCATATATATGCGTTAGTATACTGTATTGGTGTTTTTCTTTCTGGCTTACTTCACTATGTATAATAGGCTCCAGTTCCATCCACCTCATTAGAACTGATTCAAATGTATTCTTTTTAATGGCTGAGTAATACTCCATTGTATATATGTACCACTGCTTTCTTATCCATTCATCTGCGGATGGACATCTAGGTTGCTTCCAAGTCCTGGCTATTGTAAACAGTGCTGCTATGAACATTGGGGTACACGTGTCTCTTTCAATTCTGGTTTTCTCAGTGTGTATGCCCAGCAGTGGGATTGCTGGATCATAAGGCAGTTCTATTCCCAGTTTTTTGAAGAATCTCCATATTGTTCTCCATAGTGGCTGTACTAGTTTGCATTCCCACCAACAGTGTAAGAGGGTTCCCTTTTCTCCACACCCTCTCCAGCATTTATTGCTTGTGGACTTTTGGATTGCAGCCATTCTGACTTGCGTGTAATGATACCTCATAGTGGTTTTGATTTGCATTTCTCTGATAATGAGTGATGTGGAGCATCTTTTCATGTGTTTTTTAGCCATCTGTATGTCTTCTTTGGAGAAATGTCTATTTAGTTCTTTGGCCCATTTTTTGATTGGGTCATTTATTTTTCTGGAATTGAGTTGTAGGAGTTGCTTGTATATTTTTGAGATTAGTTGTTTGTCTGTTGCTTCATTTGCTATTATTTTCTCCCATTCTGAAGGCTGTCTTTTCACCTTGCTTATAGTTTCCTTTGTTGTGCAGAAGCTTTTAAGTTTAATTAGGTCCCATTTGTTTATTTTTTATTTTATTTCCGGTATTCTGGGAGGTGGGTCATAGAAGATCCTGCTGTGATGTATGTCAGAGAGTGTTTTGCTTATGTTTTCCTCTGGGAGTTTTATGGTTTCTGGTCTTACATTTAGATCTTTAATCCATTTTGAGTTTATTTTTGTGTATGGTGTTAGAAAGTGTTCTAGTTTCATTCTTTTATAAGTGTTTGACCAGCACCACTTGTTAAAGTGATTGTCTTTAATCCATTGTATATTCTTGCCTCCTTTGTCAAAGATAAGGTGTCCATAGGTGCATGGATTTATCTCTGGGCTTTCTATTTTGTTCCATTGATCTATATTTCTGTCTTTGTGCCAGTTGCCATACTCTCTTGATGACTGTGGCTTTGTAGTAGAGCCTGAAGTCAGGCAGGTTGATTCCTCCAGTTCCATTCTTCTTTCTCAAGATAGCTTTGGCTATTCGAGGTTTTTTGTATTTCCATACGGTTTTTGTTTATTTCTTTGTAAAATTCAAGAATTGGATTATTTTTTATGTAGTCCTTTCTATTTTTGACTTTCCATGATTCTATGCAGTTTTACTGTCTTATCCTAAATAAAAGGCAAATGATTCTAGGGTAGACATGAGAGTACCAGTTTATTAGCCTGCAAAATAACTAACATGTGGACAAATATCTTCACAATCTGTGTTATTAATTTATTTTCTTAATGCAGCCAAGCTATGAGAGTATTGTTTTGTAGATCAAAATAAGTCAAATATTAGCACATTTGTAATGTTTAATGTAATACAAGGAAAGACAATAATAATCAATAACCACTCTACTCATTAGTATTGAAATTACTATCACCTGCACAGATATACTTGCGGTTCAAATAATTAGAAAGTTCTACCATATAGCCTGACCAGCTTTGGAGTTAGAAATTTATATTTTGAATATGAAATCAGAATAAGTAAGGTATCAGAAAAATTAAGCTGTCTAATGATACCAGAATAAGGTAGCCTGAATTATCTAGATATCTACCTGGAGATTGAAACTCTGTTGCTTATAACCTCCATATACCACCTCTACCCAACCTTACCAGTTGGACTAGGACTCCCTGAAATCTATTGATGTGTTGAAGGCTCCTTTTTCTTGCATATTGCACAGTTGCTGCTAAGTCACTTCAGTCATGTCCGACTCTGTGCGACCCCACAGATGGCAGCCCACCAGGCTCCCCCATCCCTGGGATTCTCCAGGCAAGAACACTGGAGTGGGTTGCCATTTCCTTCTCCAATGCATAAAAGTGGAAAGTGAAAGTGAAGTCGCTCAGTTGTGTCCGACTCTTAGCGACCCCATGGACTGCAGCCCACTAGGGTCCTCTGTCCTTGGGATTTTCCAGGCAAGAGTACTGGGGTGGGGGTGCCATTGCCTTCCCCGTATTACACAGTTAGGTTCTGCCAAAATTGAAAACCGTGTACCTTTCCTTTATCTTTGCTTCAGGACTGGATCCAAATCCCTTTCTCTAGAGCATTGACTCACTTGAGTGTCTTTGCATATCTATGTCCTCATCCAGCTTACAGTGAAAAGTCTATGGACTTTTTTTATTTTACCAATTTCCTGATAGTTCAGTTGGTAAAGAATCTACCTGCAATGCGGGAGACCTGAGTTCATTTCCCGGGTTGGGAAGATCTTCTGGAGAAGGGAAAGGCTACCCACTCCAGTTTTCTGGCCTGGAAAATTCCATCGACTGTTTAGTTCATGGGGGTCGCAAAGAGTCGGACACAACTGAGCGACTTTCACTCACTCACTTTCTCAAGAAGGCGATAAATTCACAATAACCCCCAAGTATTGATGGCACTCTTTGCTCCTTCAGTGCAGTATGAGATTATCTGGGGCTAGAAGAAGCTTCTTAAAAAAAAAAAAAAAAGAAAGAAATTCCAGGCTGAGAATAAACTAAAGTTACCTGTGAAACCAGGCACCTCTACAAAGTTGTTACTTGCAACTTTGCTGCCCAAGAAAAGAAGCACCCAAAGCAACCGCAAATCAGCTTTGTAATTCACAGATGGGCGTTATTAACAATGTGCGCCATCTGGCAGCTTCCCTTTTTTGACTAATTTGTCTTGCTAACTAGGCTCAGTTATGCTTTATGCTGCTGAGGAAGTGCATGTGCTGTCAACATGTATATATAACAAATTTTAAGATTTCACAACCTTAAAATCATTATTTTAAAAGTTTTTTTCCTCTAAGTTTTGGCTACTCAGGCCTAGATATTGCTTTGCTTTCATGTACTATGTATCTTCCGTTTTTATATATCCTATTTTGACAGGGAACTTCTCAGAGATTTTCCTTTTAATCAGTATGGAGAAATGTCTATTGGGTACTGCAGTGGTAAACACTAGAAAATTACAAAAGCCCCAAATTCTGAAAATTCAGAAAAATTATATCAGTTATTATCTGTTTTATAGTTTCAAACTCATCTTCTATGAATTCTGTAAACTTGTAAGGTTGTCTGTGTATCTAATATTATTCTATGGTGTTTCTATTCTGAAGATATCCATCATTAATCTTCCCTTTCTTCCTGCTCAATATCCTTTTTATTTTAACTGGGAAAGTGCACATTATGGCATTCCCTGTATACAGTTGCTGTGGAATTGATTAAATACAATTTCAATAACTTTCTCATTATAGCTAGATCTTGCACTCTTTATGAGAGAATATCTTACCTATTGATTATAAGGGGCAGAAACCCAACTCAAACCAACCCTGGCAAAACAGTGGACATTATTGATTCACCACCAGGTAGAGAAATAAAAAGGAAATGGCAACCAGGTATGACCAGATCCAGGACACAAATGTTATTTTCAGATCTCTCTTTCAGCTTTCCCTCTGTCTGTGTGTGTGAGCCTCAGTGTCTCCTATTGTTTTGCAGTTTTCTTCTGCTGGTACCCTCATACCTGTAGGTGCCAGCTTAGCATCTTCAAAGAAAGGAGAACCAACCCTTTCCCCTTAGTTTCCACACTGCAAACCCAGGAAGGGACTCTGTTGGGATTTGCTTATTCACCTACCTGTGAATGAATCATGAGGCCAAATGGTATTGCAAACTGTGACTGATTCTGAGTCATTCTTTTGGTTAGAGGATGGGCAATCAGGCAATATTTATCAACTGAAAATGAGGATGACATGCTTTCAGATTAAGCAGACAAATACGGTAGCTACCATGGTTTACCACACTAAGAATAAAGGAACGTTCAATATTTAACTTTTCATTATGGTAACCAAACATCCTGGATTTTCTAGAACAATCCTGATTTCAAACAGTCTATCCCACTGAGTAACCCCATGTTCAAAGTTTTGGATTGGAGAATTAGATATCATTGTACTCTCAGACATACAGTGATTTGGCTCTCACAAAAGGATACCTTTTTGAACTCTCTTACATGACAATCTAGGTATTTTTTTTTAAAAGCTTTAATTAAAATGTGCTAGAATATAAAATCAAGGGGAACATGATCAATCGTAGGTGGTAAAGTATATAACAAAATACTTTCACAAAAGAAAAAAAGATCTTGAAGTTTTGGGTAAGCCTCCAAATCTTGCCAGCTATTATCTCTTGCCATATATAAACTTGTGTAACTCTCAACACTGACATTTAAGCTACTATTTTCCTGGCACTTTTCACAAGCTTATTAATTATGCTTTGAAATTTTGCTTTACAAACTATTACTTTTTAATGAGAGAGCTCATTATTTTTCATTGGAAATACTTCACTGCCAACTGCTACCATTTTGTAGAAGGTAGGCAGACTTCAATTTAAGTGGCAGCACAAGGCTCTATTATGCTTTTCTGTTCATATTGGCCCCAATCCGCCATCATTTCCCCTCCCTGCCAAAACAGACATTTCTCCCCACAAGGCATACATTTTTAACCCTTGGAACTTGAAGCAGCTATCAGAAGTCTACAAATTAATCTGTTCTGCCTTTGCTAACAGATGCCACACTGGCGCTAGGTACACAGAGGCTGAACTCAAGGGATTCGCAACATTAAGAGTAACTGCGAAAACTATAAGCATTCAAAAGGCACTTATTTAAATTCACCAGACTGTGGCATTTTGTTAAAAAATGGAAGCATGAACCCCTTCCTCATTACCCTTCTCAAGTGATTTCTCCTTTGTTGAAAACAGTGCTCATTTTAATAAATCCCCAAAGGACCACAACAAACAAATGTGACCAGAAAAACTGCAAGAGGTCGTAAACACTAATTATCATCAAATGCCACCAAAATCTTCTGGACCCAAGGGACTTTTCTTAAGTCACTGCCCACAGCACTGCTGCAATATGTGCCTTGTGTGATGAGTGGGAAAACCAACAGGCGGACGAGAATAAGATGCAGATAATGGTGTGCCTTTCAGTCCAAGTTACTCAAGAGGCACTTCCAGTTTGGCTGTTTAAAAATGACAACATGTTTTGGAAAGTGAATTTAAAGCAGAAGAATACTTTTTGCCATCTTACCACCATAAAAGGGAGAGAGTATACCACAGGCTTTTAGGAGTCATGAGAGAGTTGGGGCATGCCGTGTTCTGATTTAAAATCCTTTTAAAGACTGCCCGTTTTTTCTTACTCTTTTTCATTTCCTGATGATAGAACAGAAAACACTCTGTGGTAGGCAAGTGACACATCATTTTATGCATCCAAGTGCTTTATTCGCTTAACCATTTTTTTCCAGCAATTTAAATAAATCACAGAGATGGAATTAGATTTTCCTGAAGAGCTAGAGAAAGGCAGTGAGAGGCTGAGTCACAGTTAATTTCTATTGAGCTGATAGGAATTTTACTCCCTCCATTTAGGTGATCCTCATGTAGTTTGGAGAGTAATGTCTGGCATCTTATCAGCCTACTATAGAGGCTGCTTAAACTCCTGACTAATGAGTCTCTGAAATATTTTTAATGAATGATAGAGGGAGGACTATGAAATGCCCTCATGTTTATTCATTTCCTCCTTGTAATGCTGGCAGATAGATGGACTAAAAGATTGAGCACTTAAATAATTAACTCATTTAAAATGTGAATTATATGCATGATTTGCCTGACATGCTACTTGTGAAGTGGAACACACACTAAAACCTCTCCACACAGCAGTAGAGGTGGGGAGGAGAACAAGGTATTTTAGGGATGGTTAATCTGGGAAAATTTAGAAAAAGTATGAGACATTAATGGGAATGGAGAAACAGAGAATCAGATACTATTTTCTTCCTCCGAAACAGGGATTTGGTGATAATTTTTGATAAAGGGCCAAGTAGTAAATATTTGAGGCTTTGCAAGCCATATGGTCTCTGTTATATCTACTGAGCTCTGCCGGTGTGGTCCCCAAAGCAGCCATAGACATTAAGTGAATGAATGGATGTGGTTGTAGCACATTAAAGCATCATGTATTGGCACTGAATTTTGAATTTCATATACTTCTGAAGTGCAACAAAATTTTCTTCTTTTCGTTTTTGACTTTTGCAACCACTAAAAATGTAGAAAACATTCTTACTCACAGGCAGTACAAAAATAGTCAGTGGAGCCATGGATGGTTGTTTGTGATCCCACTCTGCTGCTGCTGCTGCTAAGTCGCTTCAGTCCTGTCCGACTCTGTGCGACCCAGTAGATGGTAGCCCACCAGGCTCTCCCGTCCCCGGGATTCTCCAGGCAAGAACACTGGTGTGGGTTGCCATTTCCTTCTTCAATGCATGAAAGTAAAAGTGAAAGGGAAGTCGCTCAGTCGTGTCCGACTCTTAGCGACCCCATGGACTGGAGCCTACCAGGATCCTCCACCCATGGGATTTTCCAGGCAAGAGTACTGGAGTGGGGTGCCATTGCCTTCTCCGGTGATCCCACTCTAGAAGGCTGTATATGCATCTCCATTTAGTTATGGAATGAGTGTGTAGGGCTTGAGTGGGACAGAGTGTTAGATAATTATGGGATGCTTGATTGAAATGGTCTTTCGATATTGCCTAGTCCAGAACTCTTACTTTAATAATTATCCTTAGCATTTCTAGTTTATTATTAGGTATGCTAGGACATATATGTCATAGTGCAGTACAAAGAGTGATGTGTGTCTGGTGATTTCACTTGGTTTAGGGTCTGCTTCTAGGCTCTGCAAGTCTAATAACATTTATCAGTGCTTTTGATTTTATTAGACCAGATGAAGCTGGCTCATGTTAACTCAGGATATTAACTTTTTTAAAGCCCTTTTTCACCTTTGCAATTTTATGAAACCTAAGGATCACTTTTTGAGAATAGTTGTTTAAAGGCTTAAAATAAAATACAATATCCAGTCATTGTTGATAATGAAAAAATATGTTAAAATACAGTTATAAAATTATAAATAATTTGTGCTATGGTAATATATTCAAAAGCAGAGACATTACTTTACCAACAAAGGTTCGCCTAGTCAAGGCTATGGTCTTTCCTGTGGTCATGTATGGATGTGAGAGCTGGACTGTGAAGAAGGCTGAGCGACGAAGAATTGATGCTTTTGAACTGTGGTGTTGGAGAAGACTCTTGAGAGTCCCTTGGACTGCAAGAAGATCCAACCAGTCCATTCTGAAGGAGATCAATCCTGGAATTTCTTTAGAAGGAATGATGTTAAAGCTGAAACTCCAGTATTTTGGCCACCTCATGCGAAGAGTTGACTCATTGGAGAAGACTCTGATGCTGGGAGGGATTGAGGGCAGGAGGAGAAGGGGACGACAGAGGATGAGATGGCTGGATGGCATCACTGACTCGATGGATGCGAGTCTGAGTGACCTCCGGGAGCTGGTGATGGACAGGGAGGCCTGGCGTGCTGCGGTTCATGGGGTCGCAAAGAGTCGGACACGACTGAGCGACTGATCTGATCTGAATATATACTTTTTTGTTAGCTCAGTAAATAACAGGATCTAGTAAAGTAGTGATGAACATAAATGCTATTTTATAAATAATACTTCATATCACAATGTGATATGAGAAGATCTGTGATTTCTTTTGGAAATAAAGTCTTAGATACTGTTAAAATCTCGCAGGATACTGAAGTATATAAGCCAGAATGCTAATGTAGTAATATTCAAAGAATTACATAAGTATTCAGCAGATCAAGTCTTCGTATAGTCTTTACTGTGTTGTTCTCTCTATGGGCCAAATATATAAGAAGTTAAAGCACAGGAAGTTTGCTTTCTGAGCAGGAAAGTTGAGCAAGGATAGTTATGATTCAAATAACTTGGTACTTCCATCTCCACAGGTGTTGATATAGGCAACAAGATGGTCTGCTTGCATTTTCTTGCTGACCTCTCCCCTAGGCAGTACTTAAATCCCAGCGTTTGCTCTAATGGAAGCTTTTCTGTTTTCTTTAGAAGCAGCTACTCTTAGTGGCACACTTTCTATATAATGGGTTTTTCTCTGGTTTATCTACATCTTTAGTAAGCCTCCAAACAATTTCTGGGATCCTTCAGTGAGTACCTTGCAGATGCTTCTAAACAAGAACCCCTCCTATGTTGTACTGCAAAAATGGCCATAAAGATCCATCCACATACCCTTCTAGCTATGTCCCAACACCCAACACCTCCCCCAACACTGCTTCTCAGCTTGACGGTGTGATTTTCTTTGATCAATGGGACATGAGCAAAATGACACAAGCAGGGCCTCGAAAAGCACTTGCACTTGGGAGTTTGCTCTCATGTTCTTATAGAAAACTGGAAAAACCCAATGAGAAAGTGGGGGCTCAGCTGTTGGATGATGAAAGACACATCCCAGACCATGCAGCTCCTGTCTAAACCACCCATGAGTGAACCAAGAGGAATCTGTCTCAGTTGAATCTGTCCCAAACCAGCAGAACCTCCTGCTCTGATGCATAGATTCTGGAGTATGATAAATGTTTAGTATTTTAAGTCTCCTTGTTGTATGATGGTTTGCGTGTTTGTGTGCATGCTGTCGCTTCAGTTGTGTTCGACTCTTTGTGACCCTGTGGACTGTAGCCCACTAGGCTCCTCTGCCCATGGGATTTCCCAGGCAAGAATACTGGAGTGGGTTGCCATGCCCTCCTCCAGGGGATCTTCCCAACCCAGGGATTGAACCCAGGTCTCCTGCATTGCAGGCAGATTCTTTACTACTGAGGTACCTGGGAAGCCCTGTATGATTGTTTGCACTGCAGTCAAAACTAACTGCTTATAATGCCATGCCATTTACTTTCCTACTTCATCCCTTTCCAGTGATACTATCCTCAAAAATCTGTGGAGATTACCGTGGTGCTCTGAAAACACTCTGCTAAAGTACTACATTTCTTTCCAGCCTTTGCTTAGCATCTCTCAGTATAACATTTTTTCACCGAGATGTAGAGAAGTTGCCTCAAGCATCCCATGTCTAATGCAAATATTGAGTGCAAATAAGTTACTGGTTTGATTCCAAATCTCATCTCTTCTGTTTCAAAGAAGGAATGTGATAGTGTAATAAACTCTCTCTTAAGTTGCATTTTAATGTAGAAAAATATACCACAGAGAGAAGACAAGGCTTTACTCAAAGAAATAAACTATTAGTGATGGAATTTCAGGAATCAATTGAGGTATTTATAGGCAAAACAAATTTCCTTACATACCTTACAGCTATGTCCACAGCGTCAGGACTAGGGTGAAACCAGCAAAGTTTCTAGAACACAAAAATTATGACATCTACTCTCAGCATCATGTTGGTACCGAGAGTGAAAGCCATCCTAAATTTTTTGCCCCAAACCTGTTTCAGCTCTGGTTTGCACCATTATGCAGGCCATAGTACTTACCAACATTTGCTATGAGTGTGGCAAGACACTGTTGGTTGCAACCCCAGCAACCATTTCTCTCCGTTTGGTCACGCTCATAACATACCAAGTTTTGTTCAGTTGCCTCCACAGATTTCTGTGTTCACAAAGAGTCCCTGTCCTCCCCTTCCTTGTCTACCCCACTCCTTGGGTGTGAGTCATTATCTTTGTGAGGCAGGATAAATCTAAGGCAAGCATGCTGCCCACACCTCTTCCCCATGATTGGTTCCCATGAGCATGTGACCAAGTCCTGGAGAGTGGAACTTGGCAGAGTTCTTCTGAGGTGCTCCAGGAATGATACTCTCCCTAATCAAAAGGAATATACACGAGGAAAGCCTCTTTTCTTTTCTAAACATATTGATAAATGATGCCTAGCCTTGCTACAACCATTTGCAACCAGGAGGAATAGATTGCGGACTTGCTAGAGATAACAGATGAAAGTAATGTCAAACACCTAGGTCCTTAATGACAAACCTGACCTGTTGAATTAACCACAAATGAGCTATACCTTAGAGAAGGAAATGGCAACCCACTCCAGTATTCTTGCCTGGAGAATTCCGTGGATGGAGGAGCCTGGTGGGCTGCTGTCCATAGGGTCGCACAGAGTCAGACATGACTAAAGTGAGTTAACAGCAGCAGCAGAGCTATACCTCTGGACTTCAGATATATGAGATAATGTTTTAAGCCACTTTTAGTCAAGTTCCTGTTAATTGAAGCTGCAAGTATATTTGATGCAACCAAATACTCTGAATTTGCAGAGAGTTTTGCCTGTGGGGGAGACTACCACTTCCTTAATGCTTTAATTAAACAACATACAGAATATCTCCTTTCATTTCAAGCATGGTTAAAGAAACAATAACAACGTAGGAGACCTGAGATCTTATGAATCAACGTAATTTAATTTGTGAGGTAAGCTGAATAGCCACAGGCTTGGTATTAATAAATACAGCAAGAAACCTGCAACTTTCTGTTACAGAGATGGAATCTCAGGACACTGGGGTGAGAAACACAGGTAATAATAAGCAGAGTACCTTTGTTTAACAATATGAGCACAATAGGAACAAAAATTGGTGGAGAAAAGAAATCTCACTTGTATTTAATATACTGAGATACACATCAGCAGTAATTTAGAAAAGCTTGCTAAGTACACACTTGATGGCCACATTTCCACAGAAATAAAGAGAGACTTTATGTTCATGGAGACTTTATTTTTAAAAGAAATCAGATATATGAGAAGAAAACAAAGATATTATGACTAGTACACGTTTAAAAATCTGGGGTTTTCTCCAATGCTGGACTATCTGCACTGGGAGTATGAAATCAGGGAGGTGTTACCAAAGGGAGAGAAGGGAGGCTAATAAAACCCTGGATGAGGAAAATAAAACCCTAGAAAATGTGAAAGCAGAAGGACAAAAATAGCATGCATTATGAAGAAGAGATGAGAGAAAATGAAAGAGACAGGGAAACTGAGAGCCTGGAATGTGATCCAGGCGGAGTTGTGGAGTCCATTGTCAGTGTGGGTACAGTGGGTACTGACTACAGGTTCAGCTTCTGCAGACAGAGCATGTGCACCAGGGGGCACCATAGGAACATGCAGCGGTTAGATGCTGAATCTTGGCAGTTAAGTCCTAGGCAGGAGTATGTGGTGATTTGTTGCCCTGCAGGAATGCCCCAGCTCTGCCCCCTCATACTGCAGCTTAGCCCCAGATCTGGGGCAGACAGGTCCTGGGAGAGCCAGGCACACAGGTCCACAGAGCCAGGCACAGCCACCTTGATTCCTGCAGCCACAATGCCCTGATCCCCAGCTCCGGTCTACTCCATACCACAGCCTTGTTATCTGGGATGAACACAAGAGGGAGGGATGTGATTTGGACTGTTTTTGAGAATTGCCATGAACATATACACATGTCCTCCATAGGTTCACTATGACTGTAAGGGTTTCACTTGCTTCAGCAATCACTGCCTTTAGGGCAGATCGCCCACTCAAGGACAATGGAACCTGATCAAATCTGACTCTTAAGGCTCATTCTCCAGCAACTAGGGAGAAGACCCCGCCTCTGACAGCCACAAAGCAAAGAGGAGGCCCAACCTCAAATATTAATACAACACAGGCTTTGGACACCACACCAATCACACCCCCTATCAAGGGGATAATGGCCAGAAGACTCTGAGGAAAGATGTGGATGGCATTCATACAAAAGACAGTCCTTGCCACAAAAATATTGGACACACACATTTTGCACAGAAATGCTCTCACATAAAAACACACCTTCAAGACCATGGTAGATGTTACTTATAAATTCATAGAAAGAGAGAAAAGTAAATGAAAAATCAGAGGAACTTCTCTCAATTAAAAGAACAAGAGAAATCCCCTGGAGGCACAAATAATAAAACAGACCTTACCTGTCTACTAGATCCCAAATTCAAAAGGTAGGTTATAAAAATGCTAAAGAATTGAGGAAATATTTTTAATAGAAATGCAGATCAGTGTAACAAGGAACTAGAAGCTATGCAGGTGAGCCAATCAAAATTAGACAACTCAATTACTGAGATAAAAACCAATGAATAGCATACTAAATAACACAGAAGAACAAATAAGTGATCTGGAAGATAGAATAATGGAAATCACCCAATCAGAGGAGCAAACAGAAAGACGAATGACAAAAAGAAAGGAACATAAGAGATCTATGGGATAATATAAAGTATACCAACCTACACATGAAAAGGACTCCAGAAGAAGAGGGAGAAAAGGGGACTGAAAATATATTTGAAGAAATTATGGTTGAAAACTTCCCAAACCTGAAGAAGGAAACAGATATCTAGGTACATAAAGGATAGAGAGTCCGTCAAAATGCTGAACACAAACAGACACACACCAAGACATATCATAATTAAAACGGCAAAAGTTAGAGTAGATTCTAAAGGAAGCAAGAGAAAATCAGTTTTTCAAAGAAAGAAATCATATGCCTTCCGTTGATTTGTGGCTCAATGAGGGAGCCACATCTAGGGAGGCAGGATCTTCTCCCTAGATGTTGGAGAATGAGCCTTAAGAGTCAGAAACAAAGGAAACAAGGGAACCGCGCCCGCGACCCCCCCCACCTCCCCCACCCCACCGCCCCGCTCCCAATAAGGCTCTCAGCTGATTTCTCTGCAGAAATTGAAAGGGAAAACCTAGGACTACCCAGCAAGATTATAATTTCAAATAAAAGAAGAAATAAAGACAGACAAAAATTTAAAATTCAGCAATATTAAACCTACCCTATAAGAAAGGTTGAATGAAAGGCCTATCTAAATAGCAAAGGAAGCAAGACTGTATAAGGGAAAATCATAGTAGGAAAGGCAGATGTGTAAAAGGATTGAAGATCACTTAAATAAACCAGTAAACAGATTAGAAAACACTCAAAAATTTTTTTTGTAAAAATGACTATAGCTCCAATTAACAGGAAAAGAAGCATCATGAAAGTGTTAAATAAGACATCAAAATCACAAAATGTGGGGAAGGGGAGTATAAAAATGTATATCTTTTAGAATGTTTGAAACTTATTACTATCAGTTTATAGCAAGTAGATATAGTTATGGGACAACATACTTGAACTCCACGGTAAGCACAGATCAAAAACATACAATAGGTTCACAAAAATCAAAAGAGAGAAAGGAACTCAACCATACTATAGAAGAAAATCATTAAACTACAAATGGACAAACAGAAGCAATGAACAGAGAACTGCAAAAACAACTGGAAAACAAGGTTTGAAATCACAATAAATACATGCCTGCTGCTGCTGCTAAGTCGCTTCAGTCGTGTCCGACTCTGTGCGACCCCATAGACGGAAGCCTATCAACCATCATTTTAAATGTCAATGGACTAACTTCCCCAGTCAAAAGACAGAGTGACAGATTGAATTAAAAAAAACAAGAACCTATAACATGCTGCCTACAAGAAACTTCAGGATGAAAGAAACACATAGACTGAAAGTGAGGGGATGGAAAATGATACTTCATGCAAAAAGAAATGAGAAGAAAGGGGGAGTAGCACTACTCATATCAGACAAATAAAATGTAAAACAAAGGTCCTAAAGAAAAATAAGAACATTGTATAATGATAAAGAGGTCTATATAAGAAGCGGATGTTACTCATTAACATAATATATGAGCACCTAAATATATAAAGAACCTGCCTACTAGTGCAGGAGAAATAAGAGATACAGGTTCCGTCCCTTGGTTGGGAAGATCCCCCTGGAGGAGGAAATGGCACCCCAGTCCATTATGCTTGCCTGGAGAATCCCATGGACAGAGAAGCCCGCGGGCTAGAGTCCATAGAGTCATAAAGAGTTGGACACTACTGAAGCGACTTAGCACACACACTCACAGTAGAGTCTTGGGTTAGAGTCATGCTTCACATTTTGGGCTTCCTTGGTGGCTCAGATAGTAAAGAATCTGCTTGCAGTGTGGGAGACCTGGTTTTAATCCCTGGTTTGGGAAGATCCTCTGGAGAAGGGAATGGCTACCCACTCCAGTATTCTTGCCTGCAGAATTCATTATGAGATATTATGGGATATGAGATATTACCTCACAGTGGTCAGAATGAATATCAAAAAGTTTAAAATTAATTCTGGAGAGGGTATAGAGAAAAAGGAACTCTCCTACACTGTTGGTGGGAATATAAATTGGTATAGTCACTATGGAGAACTGTATGGAAGTTCCTTAAAAAGCTAAAAATAGGGCTACCCTATAATCTAGCCATCCCACTCTTGGCTATACATCCAGAGAAGGCAAAAATTCTAATTTTAAAGTTACATGCACCCCGATATTTGTAGCAGCAGTATTTACAATAGCAAACACATGGAAACAACCCAACACACACACACACACACACACACACACACACACACACACACACACATGCAATGGAATATTCAGTTCAGCCACTCAGTCGTGTCTGACTCTTTGCAACCTCATGAATCTCAGCACGCCAGGCTTCCCTGTCCATCACCAACTCCCGGAGTTTACTGAGACTCAAGTCCATCGAGTCGGTGATGCCATCCAGCCATCTCATCCTTTGTTGTCCCCTTCTCCTCCTGCCCCCAATCCCTCCCAGCATCAGAGTCTTTTCCAATGAGTCAACTCTTCACATCAGGGGGCCAAAGTACTGGAGTTTCAGGTTTAGCATCATTCCTTCCAAAGAAATCCCAGAGCTGATCTCCTTCAGAATGGACTAGTTGGATCTCCTTGCAGTCCAAGGGACTCTCAAGAGTCTTCTCCAACACCACAGTTCAAAAGCATCAATTCTTCAGTGCTCAGCCTTCTTCACAGTCCAACTCTCACATCCATACATGACCACTGGAAAAAACATAACCTTGACTAGATGGACCTTTGTTGGCAAAGTAATGTCTCTGCTTTTCAATATGCCATCTAGGTTGGTCATAACTTTTCTTCCAAGGAGTAAGCATCTTTTAATTTCATGGCTGCAGTCACCATCTGCAGTGATTTTGTTGCTGCTGCTGCTAAGTCACTTCAGTCGTGTCCGACTCTGTGCGACCTCATAAACGGCAGCCCACTAAGCTCCTCTGTCCCTGGGATTCTCCAGGCAAAAACACTGGAGTGGGTTGCCATTTCCTTCTCCAATGCATGAAAGTGAAAAGTGAAAGTGAAGTCGCTCAGTCATGCCTGACTCTTAGCTACCCCATGGACTGCAGCCTACCAGGCTCCTCCATCCATGGGATTTTCCAGGCAAGAGTACTGGAGTGGGTTACCATTGCCTTCTCTGATTTTGGAGCTCCCCTAAATAAAGTCTGACACTGTTTCCACTGTTTCCCCATCTATTTTCCGTGAAGTGATGGGACCAGATGCCATGATCTTTGTTTTCTGAATGTTGAGCTTTAAGCCAACTTTTTCACTTTCCTCTTTCATTTTCATCAAGAGGCTTTTTCGTTCCTCTTCACTTTCTGCCATAAGGGTGGTGTCACCTGCATATCTGAGGTTATTGATATTTCTCCCGGCAATCTTGATTCCAGCTTGTGCTTCTTCCAGCCCAGAATTTCTCATGATGTACTCTGCATATACGTTAAATAAGCAGGGTGACAATATACAGCCTTGACATACTCCTTTTCCTATTTGGAACGAGTCTGTTGTTTCATGTCCAGTTCTAACTGTTGCTTCCTGACCTGCATATAGGTTTCTCAAGAGGCAGGTCAGGTGGTCTTGTATTCCCATCTCTTTCAGAAATATTAGTCAGCCATAAAAAGAATGAAATATTGCCATTTGTAGCAACATGGATAGACCTAGAGATTATTATACTTAGTGAAGTCAGACAGAGAAAGACAAATATTATATCATGTCACTTATCTGTGGAATCTAAAAAATACATGAATCTATATACAAAACAGAAACAGATTAACAGACATAGAAAACAAATTTATAGTTACCAAAAGGGTAAGGGAGGGTGAGGAATAAACTAGGAGTATGGGATATAGCAAGAAGAGATAAGAAAGCCTTCTTCAGTGATCAGTGCAAAGAAATAGAGGATAACAACAGAATGGGAAAGACTAGGGATCTCTTCAAGAAAATCAGAGATACCAAAGGAACATTTCATGCAAAGATGGGCACGATAAAGGACAGAGATGGTATGGACCTAACAGAAGCAGAAGATATTAAGAAGAGGTGGCAAGAATACACAGAAGAACTGTACAAAAAAGAGCTTCATGACCCAGATAATCATGATGATGTGATCACTGACCTAGAGCCAGACATCTTGGAATGTGAAGTCAAATGGGCTTTAGAAAGCATGACTATGAACAAAGCTAGTGGAGGTGATGGAATTCCAGTGGAGCTATTCCAAGTCCTGAAAGATGATGCTGTGAAAGTGCTGTACTCAATATGCCAGCAAATTTGGAAAACTCAGCAGTGGCCACAAGATTGGAAAAGGTCAGTTTTCATCCCAATCCCACAGAAAAGCAATGCCAAAGAATGCTCAAACTACTGAACAATTGCACTCATCTCACACGCTAGTAAAGTAATGCTCAAAATTCTCCAAGCCAGGCTTCAGCAATATGTGAACCGTGAACTTCCTGATGTTCAAGCTGGTTTTCGAAAAGGCAGAGGAACCAGAGATCAAATTGCCACCATCTGCTGGATCATGGAAAAAGCAAGAGAGTTCCAGAAAAACATCTATTTCTGCTTTATTGACTATGCCAAAGCCTTTGACTGTGTAGATCACAATAAACTATGGAAAATTCTGAAAGAGATGGGAATACCAGACCACCTGATCTGCCTCTTGAGAAATCTGTATGCAGGTCAGGAAGCAACAGTTAGAACTGGTCATGGAACAGCAGACTGGTTCCAAATAGGAAAAGGAGTACGTCAAGGCTGCATATTGTCACCATGTTTATTTAACTTATATGCAGAGTACATCATGAGAAATGCTGGACTGGAAGAAACACAAGTTGGAATCCAGATTGCTGGGAGAAATATCAATAACCTCAGATATGCAGATGACACGACTCTTATGGCAGAAAGTGAAGAGGGGCTAAAAAGCCTCTTGATGAAAGTGAAAGTGGAGAGTGAAAAGGTTGGCTTAAAGCTCAACATTCAGAAAACGAAGATCATGGCATCTGGTCCCATCACTACATGGGAAATAGATGGAGAAACAGTGGAAACAGTGTCAGACTTTATTTTTCTGGGCTCCAAAATCACTGCAGATGGTGACTGCAGTCATGAAATTAAAAGACGCTTACTCCTTGGAAGGAAAGTTATGACCAACCTAGACAGCATATTCAAAAGCAGAGACATTACTTTACCAACAAAGGTTCGCCTAGTCAAGGCTATGGTCTTTCCTGTGGTCATGTATGGATGTGAGAGCTGGACTGTGAAGAAGGCTGAGTGCCGAAGAATTGATGCTTTTGAACTGTGGTGTTGGAGAAGACTCTTGAGAGTCCCTTGGACTGCAAGAAGATCCAACCAGTCCATTCTGAAGGAGATCAATCCTGGAATTTCTTTGGAAGGAATGATGCTAAAGCTGAAATTCCAGTATTTTGGCCACCTCATGCGAAGAGTTGACTCATTGGAGAAGACTCTGATGCTGAAAGGGATTGAGGGCAGGAGGAGAAGGGGACGACAGAGGATGAGATGGCTGGATGGCATCACTGACTCAATGGGTGTGAGTCTGAGTGACCTCTGGGAGCTGGTGATGGACAGGGAGGCCTGGCGTGCTGCAGTTCATGGGGTCGCAAAGAGTCGGACACGACTGAGCGACTGATCTGATCTGATCTGATGGGATTAACAGATATAGACCACTATACATAAAATAGGCAAGCAACTGGGATTTACTGTATAGCACATTCAATATATTATAGTAACCCATAAGGGAAAATAATCTGAAAAATAATATATGTGTATGTATATATATATCGGGGAAGGCAATGGCACCCCACCCCAGTACTTTTGCCTGGAAAATCCCATGGATGGAGGAGCCTGGTAGGCTGCAGTCCATGGGGTCGCTAAGAGTCAGACATGACTGAGCGACTTCACTTTCACTTTTCACTTTCATGCACTGGAGAAGGAAATGGCAACCCCCTCCAGTGTTCTTGCCTGGAGAATCCCAGGGACGGGGGAGCCTGGTGGGCTGCCGTCTATGGGGTCGCACAGAGTCGGACACGACTGAAGCGACTTAGCAGCAGCAGCAGCATGTATATATATATATATATATATATATATATATATGTATATAACTGAACCACTTTGTTGTACATCTGAAACTAACACAGTATTATAAATCAACTCTACTTCAATTAAAAAATATGGCAGAATGGGAACACATGTATACCTGTGGCGGATTCATTTTGATGTATGGCAAAACCAATACAATATTGTTAAGTAAAATAAAAAAAATTTAAAAAAATATGGCAGAATGGGAAAGAATGTTTATTGTCTACCTACCACATGCTAGGCCCTTTAACATGCTTCCTCATTTAATTTTCATAGCAATCTTGGAAAGAAAGTGTTTTAGCCTCATTTTACATATAAAGAAATGAAGATTTATCAGCTTATGTGACTTGCCAGTGGGTGATAGGACTGGCAGTCAGATATAGGTTTGTCTACTGTGTCACTTTGCCTTTGAGTTTATGAAATGGGCTGCAAAGTCTTTAAATGGGAGGAGAAAAATTAAATCTATTACTAATTAGAATCTATATGTACAGTCTTTCATGTTGTGAGTGAAATCTGAGACCAAACAAGCTGACTGATTTGCGGCAGTGGGATTGGCCAAGTCAGAAGAGGGAAACAAGGGGAGAGGGAAAGCTGGGCTTCTGGGAGATGCAAATTTGACCTGAATGGTCTCGAATAATTCGATTCCATCAGAAGGGATTCTGTTATGAGGTAGGGGGACAGGAATACAGGAGAGCCCAAAGATGTGCTGTGACTGAAAGTATGATCGGCAGCCGCATCGGCTCAATACCTGAAGCTCTCCCAAATGCAGTAGAAACGGGGAGACAAGTAACTGGATATGACAGTGGTCCTGGGAGGCACCACCATTTATATGCAACACAATCTTATTGTCCTCTCTTGGTCCCTGTCTACAGCCCAGGCTTCTATCAAAGGTGGAGGATGCTTCCTAGAAGGAAACATATCAACTGCAAAGGGAATAAATTTCTGTTTTGGATTCTCTGGGTTAGTTCTTCCAGGGGCAGGTAACGTGGGAGAGTTGCCATGAGCTATCAAAACAGGAGGAAGATGCCATCAAGAGAAACCCCAGAACATCAGTCTCACATAACCTCTATCTGCCAAACCTTTTATTTTGGATGTTTCACAGGCATCTTACTTTCAACGTGTCCCCAACTGACCTCATTTTCTTCCTATTTGCCCTATTCTTTCTTGTCTTCATAATCATAGGCAGCCATATCAAGGCGTGCAATGCCCAAAACCATGGCTTCATTCTGGACTCTTCCCTCTCCTTGTCTGACACATCAAAAGTCCCTCCAAGCTTCTCTCTTTAATCATTGACTCACCTGTTTAATTCTTTTCATGGCCACTGCCCTTGCCTGGCATCAGATCTTAACGATATTTCATCTGGACCCTTCTAGCTGGTCCCATCCTTTTCATACAGTTCCTTTTAAGTTCATACCACCACCCCACCTACTCATAGTGAACTTTCTACCACACATTCCTGGTTTGATTAGCTACTTGTCACCTACAGAATCAGGACTAAACTCTTTAGCTACTAAGCATAGTACATAAGTCTCTCCAATATCTGGCTTTTAAGTACTTCTTAATCCTTATTTCTTCCCACTCTCTGCTCTGAACTTTACTATTCTAGCTATATGTGACTGCTGTGGTTCTCAGAATGTACTATATTGGCTAAGGCCTTAGGTCTATGTCCACACCTGGATGCTTTTTCATCATTTACTGCCTTGCTAATTTAGTCATCCTCTCCAGTACATTAGTCATTTTCTTTTGTAGGAATCCTGAACCAAAGATGAGGCTAAGTAATGCCTACTCCTCCTTCACGTTTGTGCTCCAAATACCACCCTCATTATATCCCTAATTTAACATATTGAAATTATCATTTTATGTGTCTGCTTTTCTCAGAAGATTAGAAATTAGATGGCAGGGCCTGAGACTTGCTTAGGTTTGTTTCTTCAGGTACCTAAAGTGACCTGGCACATGGTGGGCAGATGATAATTAAAACAAATGAAAATACTCTTATACTGGCCAAAGTTCACCATACACATGATGCACACACTCCATAAACATACTTTGAGCTGAAAGGATACTCCTAGGCTAGAGGCTTGGGTAATAGACAACAATACTGGAGTGGGTAGCCATTGCCTTCTCCAGGGGATCTTACTGACCCAGGGATTGAACCAAAATCTCCTGCATTGCAGGCAGATTCTTTACTGTCTGAGCCACCAGGGAAGATGTTATACTTGTTAAACCATCCAAATAGCAATCCTCAACTTCTTATTGTTTAAAAAGAAGCCAACAGAAGTGTTCTTTTTATAAATAGTTTTAAAAAATTATGCAAACAAAATTTGAGGGACTAACATCTAAATCATTTTAAGAGAATATGCTGAAGTTATTTCTTTGCTAAATTATCATCTGCAAATTAACTCATCCATGGACCTCCAGGGAACATCACTTGGAGGTTGCTCCATAATTCTTTATTTCTTTTTCCTTGTTCACCTCAGAAAACTAATTTGAGTCATACCACATTTCAGGCTAAATGTCAAGTCTGTGGACTAGGCTCAAGGTCTTTAACAATCTGGAAAATATATTTTTTCTGAATTTTCAGTGGACTAATTTACATCATTTATGCCTGTTGATAAGGCACAAGAGCTCTTGGGAGTGAGTTTTAAGAGCTTACAAAGTGGATGACTTATGGCCATCATACGTGCCTTGAAATCAAGGGCAGTTGAAAAATTGATGTTTTTCTCTTGCAGAAATAGACTATTTGCAAACTATGATACTGGAGGAAATGAATTTTGTACAGTTTATGCTGCAGGCATAGGTAGAAGGTATTTTTTTCCCCATGTTATTTAGAAAGATTGTCTTTTTGCTGATCTACATGTACACTTTCGATTGGTTTCCTAATGTGTGAAATTACAACAAATAATGATTATACACCCAGAGTAGTGAGTGCCCTGAGTATTTGTGGACCCAATAAATGTTGGCTGTTGACAGTGCAATGTTTTCACCTCCCTGATCACAATGAGTGGAAAGACACTGGAGTTAGAAGATCTAATTTCTAGCCTTGCCTCAATAGTCAATAAACTTTGCACTCTTAAGAGAAAAAAAAAAAAAAAAAAAGATGGATGCTTGCTGAGTCATGTCCAACTCTTGTGTGATGCCATGGACTATAGCCTGCCAGGCTACTCTGCCCATGGAAGTTTCCAGGCAAGAATACTGGAGCAGGTTGCCATTTCCTACTCCAGGGGATCTTCCTAATCCAGGGATTGAACCTCTCTTGAGCCTCCTGCATTGCAGGCAGATTCTTTACCACTGAACCACCTGGGAAGCCCTGTACTCTTAGAAAAGCCAGGTCTATTCTCAGGGCATCAGTTTATTCATCTGTAAAATGCAAGGATTGAACCTTTTGGCCTACAATGGTCTCTTTAGTTATACAATTTTATACTTGGTACTAAAACAATAAAGGTTTTAATGCTTGCATCATGGATTTTTAATCGCTTTTTCTTTTCTACTTATCTGTGTTTTCCAATTTTTCTTAGAATTTTTTACTGGGTTGTTTTAGAAAGCAAAAGTAATACATGGAATTTCATTGTTTCTGTGAAAAAATTTAAATAACATTATTTGAGAATCCATTATACATGCCATTGTATCAATACATAAATTATCTCATTTAATTATCATGTCTACACTGAGAATTAGAGATTATTATCCCCATTTATGATAAGTAACTTAAGGCACAAAGAGATGAAATCACTTTCTCAGTGCAACTAGTCAAGTTACAGAATCAGGATGCTAAGCTCTACATAGAAATTCCTAGTAGACCATGCTGCTTCTGTTTAACACATTTTAAGAAAATGACAATTCCTTATACATATTTAAAAATAAAATATATGAGGAACTGGGGAATAGGAAGGACTAGTCTAAGGAAGTTAGCTGGACTATTAAGGACAATGCTAAAATAAGCTTTCGTTAAAGCACTCTAGGGTATTTTCTGTTTTCTAGTGGTTGAATTTTTAAAAATTACCAGTGTCATAGCTGGTTGAAAGTACATTTGCCATCTGTTGTTAAAATCTCCATCTTCTGGCTGTCCTTTTCGAATCGAGTCGTGTATGCAGGTCTCATCATTAGTGATGTATGCTGTGCTTTCTATGAGCCACTGAGCTGCCATCAATCCAACTCCTCTACTAGCTCTTACCCAGCATCAGTGACAGATTTCAAGCAAAACTCCACATACTTGGCCTACCACCAGTTCATGCTGTCTGACTTTAATTGCTTCTTAATCCTTTCATTAATCTCTTGTTGATCCTCTAACACCGTCTGCACAACAGCACTCCAAACCTTCACTCACTGCAATTCAGGGTCCAATCATTCCCCCTCGTTTTGAAGTGGACAACGTTTCTTCTTTATCAAGAAGTTAAGAGACAGTTCTTTGTGAGCTTCATAAAATCTCTTGTCCTTTTTTACATGTCCTTTATCTTTTTTAACAAAGTCTGGGAGTAAAAATGCCTTTCTTTAGGACTGATGCTTCCACTTGAACCCCAGGTGTCATGCCTTAATCACTTCTCCTTAGAGCATCCTTATTTCTTCTTTTTCTCTCCACTTCATCCTTACTTCCACCATGTGGAAATATACATTTCTTAAACCTGCACTCTGCATTACTCAATTTCTGTTAAAATATCTCTTCTGTCTTTAACTTCCAAAATTGTTCTATTTATCTGTATTATCTCCCAACTTTGCACCATTTATTCCCTCTCCAGTTCCTAACAATACTGATTTTGAAGTTCCATATTGTTTGACTTTTCATAGTTCTTCTTTTTGACATGTCTTAAGCATCTGACCTGGTTTTTTGTTCTTTTTTTTTTTTATGAGTTTTTCCTCATTTCCAAGACTTTTTCATTCTATCCAAAAATAATTTTTGTTCTTCCACAAGTTTTTTCCTCATGTCTTGCGTGATAGAAATAGCACCACCAGTGCTCCATTTACCCAAGTTTCTCTTCATTTGTATCCAAGAAACTATAACCTGTCTAATTGGACCTGTTTTCTATACTGCAAATAAATGATCATACATTTAGCAGCTTAAAACAACATACATTTGTTATTTCACATCTTCTCTTGGTTAGGACTCCAGGCCTGGCTCAGCTGAGTCCTCTGCTTGGAAATCTCATAAGGCTGCAGTAAAGATCCTGGCTGAGAGTGAGGCCTCATCTGAGAAATGACCTACTTGTATGTTCTCACAGATTGCTATAATTCTATTTCTTTTGGTAGTTTTAGAATTTATGGTGGCTGGGTTCTTCAGCATCAATATAAAAGTGAATTTTACAGGAGATCTATTATCTATCTATCTATCTCAATATGCTACTGGAGATCAGTGGAGAAATAGCTCCAGAAAGAATGAAGGGACAGAGCCAAAACAAAAAGAATACCCAGCTGTGGATGTGTCTGGTGATAGAAGCAAAGTCCGATGCTGTAAAGAGCAATACTGCATAGGAACCTGGAATGTCAGGTCCATGAATCAAGGCAAATTGGAAGTGGTCAAACAAGAGATGGCAAGAGTGAATGTTGACATTCTAGGAATTAGCGAACTAAAATGGACTGGAATGGGTGAATTCAACTCAGATGACCATTATATCTACTACTGCTGGCAGGAATCCCTCAGAAGAAATGGAGTGGCCATCATGGTCAACAAAAGAGTCCTAAATGCAGTACTTGGATGCAATCTCAAAAATGACAGAATGATCTCTGTTCGTTTCCAAGGCAAACCATTCAATGTCACAGTAATCCAAATCTATGCCCCAACCAGTAATGCTGAAGAAGCTGAAGTTGAACGGTTCTATGAAGACCTACAAGACCTTTTAGAACTAACACCCAAAAAAGATGTCCTTTTCATTATGGGGGACTGGAATGCAAAAGTAGGAAGTCAAGAAACACCTGGAGTAACAGGCAAATTTGGCCTTGGAACACGGAATGAAGCAGGGCAAAGACTAACAGAGTTTTGCCAAGAAAATGCATTGGTCATAGCAAATACCCTCTTCCAACAACACAAGAGAAGACTCTATACATGGACATCACCAGATGGTCAACACCGAAATCAGATCGATTATATTCTTTGCAGCCAAAGATGGAGAAGCTCTATACAATCAGCAAGGACAAGACCAGGAGCTGACTGTGGCTCAGACCATGAACTCCTTATTGCAAAATTCAGACTGAAATTGAAGAAAGTAGGGAAAACTACTAGACCATTCAGGTATGACTTAAATCAAATCCCTTATGATTATACAGTGGAAGTGAGAAATAGATTTAAGGGCCTAGATCTGATAGATAGAGTGCCTGATGAACTATGGAATGAGGTTCGTGACACTGTACAGGAGACAGGGATCAAGACAATCCCCATGGAAAAGAAATGCAAAAAAGCAAAATGGCTGTCTGGGGAGGCCTTACAAGTAGCTGTGAAAAGAAGAGAAGCGAAAAGCAAAGGAGAAAAGGAAAGATATAAACATCTAAATGCAGAGTTCCAAAGAATAGCAAGAAGAGATAAGAAAGCCTTCTTCAGTGATCAATGCAAAGAAATAGAGGAAAACAACAGAATGGGAAAGACTAGGGATCTCTTCAAGAAAATCAGAGATACCAAAGGAACATTTCATGCAAAGATGGGCACGATAAAGGACAGAGATGGTGTGGACCTAACAGAAGCAGAAGATATTAAGAAGAGGTGGCAAGAATACACAGAAGAACTGTACAAAAAAGAGCTTCACAACCCAGATAATCATGATGGTGTGATCATTGACCTAGAACCAGACATCTTGGAATGTGAAGTCAAATGGGCCTTAGAAAGCATCACTACGAACAAAGCTAGTGGAGGTGATGGAATTCCAGTGGAGCTATTCCAAGTCCTGAAAGATGATGCTGTGAAAGTGCTGCACTCAATATGCCAGCAAATTTGGAAAACTCAGCAGTGGCCACAAGATTGGAAAAGGTCAGTTTTCATCCCAATCCCAAAGAAAGGCAATGCCAAGGAGTGCTCAAACTACCGCACAATTGCACTCATCTCACACGCTAGTAAAGTAATGCTCAAAATTCTCCAAGCCAGGCTTCAGCAATATGTGAACCGTGAACTTCCTGATGTTCAAGCTGGTTTTCGAAAAGGCAGAGGAACCAGAGATCAAATTGCCAACATCCGCTGGATCATGGAAAAAGCAAGAGAGTTCCAGAAAAACATCTATTTCTGCTTTATTGACTATGCCAAAGCCTTTGACTGTGTAGATCACAATAAACTATGGAAAATTCTGAAAGAGATGGGAATACCAGACCACCTGATCTGCCTCTTAAGAAATCTGTATGCAGGTCAGGAAGCAACAGTTAGAACTGGTCATGGAACAACAGACTGGTTCCAAATAGGAAAAGGAGTACGTCAAGGCTGCATATTGTCACCATGTTTATTTAACTTATATGCAGAGTACATCATGAGAAATGCTGGACTGGAAGAAACACAAGCTGGAATCCAGATTGCTGGGAGAAATATCAATAACCTCAGATATGCAGATGACACGACTCTTATGGCAGAAAGTGAAGAGGGGCTAAAAAGCCTCTTGATGAAAGTGAAAGTGGAGAGTGAAAAGGTTGGCTTAAAGCTCAACATTCAGAAAACGAAGATCATGGCATCTGGTCCCATCACTACATGGGAAATAGATGGGGAAACAGTGGAAACAGTGTCAGACTTTGTTTTTCTGGGCTCCAAAATCACTGCAGATGGTGACTGCAGTCATGAAATTAAAAGACGCTTACTCCTTGGAAGGAAAGTTATGACCAACCTAGATAGCATATTCAAAAGCAGAGACATTACTTTACCAACAAAGGTTCGCCTAGTCAAGGCTATGGTCTTTCCTGTGGTCATGTATGGATGTGAGAGCTGGACTGTGAAGAAGGCTGAGCGCCGAAGAATTGATGCTTTTGAACTGTGGTGTTGGAGAAGACTCTTGAGAGTCCCTTGGACTGCAAGAAGATCCAACCAGTCCATTCTGAAGGAGATCAATCCTGGAATTTCTTTGGAAGGAATGATGCTAAAGCTGAAACTCCAGTATTTTGGCCACCTCATGCGAAGGGTTGACTCATTGGAGAAGACTCTGATGCTGGGGGGATTGAGGGCAGGAGGAGAAGGGGACGACAGAGGATGAGATGGCTGGATGGCATCACTGACTCGATGGGTATGAGTCTGGGTGACCTCCGGGAGCTGGTGATGGACAGGGAGGCCTGGCGTGCTGCGGTTCATGGGGTCGCGAAGAGTCGGACACGACTGAGCGACTGATCTAATCTGATCTGATCTATCTCAATCAAGAAAGTGACATCCAATCACTCGTACCATATTCTTTTGACTAGAGGCAAATCATAGGTCCTGCCCACACTCAAAGAAGAGAGATAACACCAGAGGGATACTTAGAATTTTGCTTATCATGTTGCTCTTTCTACAGTACTCATGGGAGGAAAAGAAATGCCTTTTATCCATGCTACAGGAAAATTTTACTGTCAAGTTGGATAAACATACAAAATACACAAAAGAAAATTTAATTTACTATTGAGATCCCTAGGAAGGGAATAAGGTTGGGTTTAGCAAAACAGGTAAGAAGGAATGTAAGAGATGAGAATGAGTCAAAGAGGAACTGCGATAAACATTGTCTTTAAATGGTCTAATTTGATGCTTAAGATTTTTGTTTGGTTGTTTGCATGCTTTGACATTTCCAGTCCACCACAGACAAACTTTTCTAAAAGTGAAAGATCAAAGCAAAACCCAAAAAACTAAAAAAAAAAAAAAAGAAGAAGAAGAAATAAAAGCATATAAAATGAGTCCAATTTCCTCATATTTGATTTTAAAAGAGATGCAAAATTACTGCTACATTGCTATAAAACTTTCCAAATACTTATTTTCGTATCTGTACTTATTCCATTGAGGACAGGTAACATTCTGAGGACCAGCTGTGTGTGTACACTGCACACTTCGAGCAGAACTGATCTAATTTATTCCCAGCACATATTCTCCTGGGTATATAGTATTAATTCACTTTTCAAGATCTACGTCCAGATCTGTTTTCTGAGCTTCTTTTGTTCATTCATTCACAAGTGGTCCAGGTACTACACAAGACCAGACAAAATGCTAAATAAATTGATGGCTTCTCTTTGTACGTCTTTATTTCAGGATTCAAATGATCTCAAACATAGCATGTCAAAGAGTGAAGTTACTATCTTACCTCTAGCCTGCTGCCCCTCCAATAGCTTTTAGCTTTATGCTCGGCACTTCCACCCACAAGTTGCCAAAGTCAGAATGTTCCTTATCTACTCCTTACTCCCTCATATTTTCTTTCCAAAATACCAAATCTATTTACATACATCTCCAGTGCTCCCACATTTGTTCATCCACTGTTTCTCACTGAGACCACTATAGTAGTCTCCCGAGTACTCTCCTTGACTTCATTACTGCTCCTCTCCATTAACCACAACAGTATATTTAGGAGGGTCTTTCTAAACTCTCAACCTCACCATCTTACCACTTTGCTATCTTCTCATTCCCTGTCTGTATTTATCAGAGCACTGTCAAATTGGGTCATAATACAGAGAGGGAAATGGCTGAAATGTTTTCTTAAGTACTTGAAGTTAGAAACACTATCAGGTTTTATTGATATTTTGAAATGGATAGATGAAAAGATTCTAGAGCATGAGTAAATACGTTCTGGGGGCAAGCCCAGTCCATTTAATGGAACCATATTGGTCTGTACTTCCTCTTCTGTTCTTGCTATCACCATTCCAGTTAAGATCTCATCATAGCATATCTGGAGTAACATTGGTGGTGCTGCTGCTAAGTCGCTTCAGTTGTGTCCGACTCTGTGTGACTCCATAGACAGCAGTCCACCAGGCTCCCCTGTCCCTGGGATTCTCCAGGCAAGAACACTGGAGTGGGTTGCCATTTCCTTCTCCAATGCATGAAAGTGAAAAGTGAAAGTGAAGTTGCTCAGTCATGTCTGACTCTTAGTCACTCAGATATGCAGTGACCCCATGGACTGCAGCCCACCAGGCTCCTCCGTCCATGGGATTTTTTAGGCAAGAGTACTGGAGTGGGGTGCCATTGCCTTCCTCCTGGACTCTATTCACTTCCTTGAAATCCAATTTAATGCCTTTCCTGAGGCTTTAACTCTGGATCCAGAGATAATCAAATAAATGTTTGGTTAAATGCATTTATTTTGTCAACAACAACAAAAAATTAACTATCTACTCTGTACCAGTCATTGTTTCTGATGCTTGGCTTATATCAGTGAACAAAGTAGAAAAAAAAAATATATATATATATATATATATATATATATATATATATATATATACATATATACCCTTATAGAACCTACATTTCTTTTCATGAGATTTCGTTTATTTTTAACACTGAAATATATATACAGCTCAAGTTACACAGATACAGTAGCATGATCCTAGTAGAGAAAGCCATGGTTTCCCCATGCATTTGCAAATACTATGTCCACAATCCTATATCAATTATATATCACCATAGCAATGCCTTCAGAGAAAGCAATGGCACCCCACTCCAGTACTCTTGCCTGGAAAATCCCATGGACGGAGGAGCCTGGTAGGCTGCAGTCCATGGGGTCATTAAGAGTCAGCCATGACTAAGTGACTTCACTTTCACTTTTCACTTTCATGCATTGGAGAAGGAAATGGCAACCCACTCTAATGTTCTTGCCTGGAGAATCCCAGGGATGGGGGAGCCTGGTGGGCTGCCGTCTATGGGGTCGCACAGAGTCAGGCTCAACTGAAGTGACTTAGCAGCAGCAGCAATACCTTATAACTGCAGGTAAACCATCTCAAGTTTAGTGGCTCAAAACAATAAACTACTTTATTGCTCATGCATCTAAGTCATCTAGATAGTTCTGCTGATCTGTATTAAGCTCAACTGATCTCAGCTGGGCTGGCTCACACATCTGTGGAAACCTGGCAGATCAGCTAGAGGCCTCCTCATCTCCAATGGCCTTATTTGTGTGTGTTTGTGTGCTGTTTGCTAGTTGAGGTGATATAGGTGACTAAGCCAGATATATCTCACAACCTACCCATCTAATTCAAACTTGTTCACATGCTGGTGGCAAGGTTCCAATGGAGAGAGCAGAAGAGATCAAAGTCTTGAAACCTAAGCTCACATCTGGTGTGTGGACTCTTTTGGCTCTTCTTGTTGATCAAAACAAGCTGTAAGGTCAGTCTAGATTCAAGGGGTAGAGAAAGTGTTCCACCTTTGTAAGGGAGGAGCTGGGCACACTGTACAGGGAATGAACAGGGACTGAGGAATTGGGGACATTTTGGCAATCAATCTACCACTATTTCAGAGAAGGCAATGGCGACCCACTTTTGTGCCCTTGCCTGGAGAATCCCATGGATGGAGGAGCCTGGTAGGCTACAGTCCATGGAGTCTTGAAGAGTCAGACACAACTGAATAGCTTCACTTTCACTTTTCACCTTCATGCACTGGAGAAGGAAATGGCAACCTACCAGGGTCCAGCCCCAGCAGGATCCAGGGGTACCCTCGGGAGGGACCGCGTTGGCGAATGAATGACACGGGGAGGCCAAGCTTCTGTGAGTGAGACCCATTTGTCCCAGTTACAGGGACTGAGGTTGCCAGATGTACAGTGGTAGACCAATGTTGACTTAGGTCTGGGCTTCCTTCCTGTGAGACAAAGATAGAAGTCATAGATGATGGCAGGGGCCCGGTGACTGACAGCATTCCAGTAATGGGTTGTGATGTTGTTGGTTGTGAAGTCAGCATTTGGCCTCCTGAAAGCTCTCTCAAATGGGACTTTTTCAAAGGTTGCCAAGACTTGGAGTTCGATCTGTAACTGCTTGGGAAAAAACCTTGAGCTAGTCTTTCCAGTTGTTTTCCATGTTCAAGGGGTATTGCATACCAATTTAGCAACTTTCCATAGTCAATCCATCTGACAGTAGCAAAATTTGTAGATTCTGCACAGTTGAAACCATGATTAAAACCAGCATGGTAGCCATATGGGAAAGTGATCATAAATTCTCCAGCTTCCTGGGTGATCTTGTCAAAGGGAGTCTTTATTCTGCAGGATAACGCTATGGTACTTAGTTGTTCGTGGCTGGTCTGCCAACATCTCCAAGTGAAGTTTCAGCAGGCAGGTGCCCATCCACTCAGACACCAGCACGTCTACCTTCTTCAGCAGCAGCAACCCACTCCATTATTCTTGCCTGGAGAACCCCAGGGACAGAGGAGCCTGGTGGGCTGCCGTCTGTGGGGTCGCACAGAGTCAGACACAACTGAAGTGACTTAGCAGCAGCAGCAGCTACCACTGTTTGTCTCTCTGCAGATTCAGCATCTGATAGAATGAATGCTTATACAGAGATTTTTGCTTGTCAATTATCTTACACAGTTATCTTATTGCTGTATATATTTCATAACTACTGTGATGCATAAGATGAAAAGGTAAACTTCTAGGTTTCTGTGAGTTCCTTGAAGACAAGGAGCATACTTAATTCATCTCCTCATCTCCATGGGACATAGCACAGCACACTGTACAGAACAGACTATCAAAAACACTTGCTGAATCAAATGTTATTCACTGATTCATTTACATGAATCTGCAATAAAGAGCAGAGAGCAGTGTCATGTTGAGATGTCCTTTCACATCTATTTGGCTTAAAAGGGACATGAATACGTTGTAACTTAAAGTGCTTTCCCCATATTATTTGGATAGCTGATTTACTTCCCCATTTGATGGAGAAAAGAGTTGAAATACTTTAAACTTGACTCACTAACCGCCACCTGGTGATTCTGAGAAGATATAAGAATTGATTTCTTTCAGATAGTTAAAATGCTGGCTAAAGAAAAACAAAACAAAACCAGATCTACCAGGAAGGGAAGTAGAAGAGGCCAGAGGTATTGTCCTATGCCCAGTCAAGTTAGTCCAGTTAACCCATTTAACCCTATGCTTGGGGAGAAGATTGAAAGGGTGGTAAAAAACAAAAACAATAACAACAACAAACTATCAAACACTTGCCTTAGGCAAACCAAGTTAAGCATGTTAATAAACGGTGAAACAAATCTTTCAGAAAAGCATGTAAAATCGTCTTAGGAGGCCCTAACTATCTGGACATAAGCTCCAGATTGAGAGGTAAAGTAGAGATAAAGTATAAAGACCAGCTATTTTCACTCATAGAATTTGAGAGAATGTTACTGCTAGAAAACTCCAATATTAATAAAGGAGTTTTTTAAACTCATATTTTCCAGGGATATTTTATTTAAATATATTCACTGAGAAGATGAAAAACAGAAAAGAAAAAAAGAGGAAAGCTTTTCAGCTGTATTTGCTTTTTGCATTTGTAAATGTAATTCTGTCAACTTTGAAGAGTTGGAAGGAAATGAGATAGATATGTATGTTTTAAAAAAGTAACCTCAGAAAAATCGGAGAGATGAGGAATTTTAGTTAGATTTTAGTTTATTAAAGAAATTCTCTTTTTTAAGGATAGGGTGTATTTTCTCATATTCTCTTTGCTTTATAAGGAAAGATATGAATTGTTTAAATTAAATTTGAATGTTAAGACTTTGTTTTAAATGAAACAAACACCAAGAAATATTAAAAAAAAAAAAAAGAGGTTAGAATCTCTAACATGGGTAGTATAGTATAATTACTACAGTTTTAATTTAATCACAATAATCTATAACATAAATGGAATAATGTGATAATATTGATGTATACGATTGTATTCAAAGAAGTTCACTTTCTTTTTTTAATAGCATGTGCAGTCAGCCTTAGCTCTTACAACTGCAAATTTGTGTTTTGCTCAAGCAGTCCAGATGTTATTACATTCAGTTCAGTTCAGTTCAGTTCAGTTGCTCAGTTGTGTCCGACTCTTTGCAACCCCATAAACCACAGCACGCCAGGCCTCTCTGTCCATCACCAATTCCCGGAGTCCACCCAAACCCATGTCCATCGAGTCGGTGATGCCATCCAGCCATCTCATCCTCTGTCGTCCCCTTCTCTTCCTGCCCTCAATCTTTCCCAGCATCAGAGTCTTTTCAAATGAGTCAGCTCTTTGCATCAGGTGGCCAAAGTATTGGAGTTTCAGCTTCAACATCAGTCCTTCCAATGAACACCCAGGACTGATCTCCTTTAGGATGGACTGGTTGGATCTCCTTGCAGTCCAAGGGAGTCTCAAGAGTCTTCTCCAACACCACAGTTCAAAAGCATCAATTCTTTGGTGCTCAGCTTTCTTTATAGTTCAACTCTCACATCCATACATGACTACTGGATAAACCACAACCTTGACTAGACAGACCTTTGTTGGCAAAGTAATGTCTCTGCTTTTCAATATGCCATCTAGGTTGGTCATAACTTTTCTTCCAAGGAGCAAGCCTCTTTTAATTTCATGGGTGCAGTCACCATCTGTAGTGATTTTGGAGCCCAGAAAAATAAAGTCTGACACTGTTTCCCCATCTATTTGCCATGAAGTGATGGGACTGGATGCCATGATCTTAGTTTCTGAATGCTGAGCTTTAAGCCAACTCTTCACTCTCTTCTTTCACTTTCATCAAGAGGCTCTTTAGTTCCTCTTCACTTTCTGCCATAAGGGTGGTGTCATCTGTATATCTGAGGTCATTGATATGTCTCCTGGCAATCTTCATTCCAGCTTGTGCTTCCTCCAGCCCAGCATTTCTCATGATGTACTCGGCATATAAGTTAAATAAGCAGGGTGACAATATACAGCCTTGATGTACTCCTTTTCCTATTTGGAACCAGTCTGTTGTTCCATGTCCATTTCTAACTGTTGCTTCTGACCTGCATACAGGTTTCTCAAGAGGCAGATCAGGTGGTCTGGTATTCCCATCTCTTGAAGAATTTTCCACAGTTTATTGTGATCCACACAGTCAAATGCTTTGGCATAGTCAATAAAACAGAAATAGATGTTTTTCTGGAACTCTCTTGCCTTTTCGATGATCCTATTACATTGCCGCTGCTGCTGCTAAGTCGCTTCAGTCATGTCCGACTCTGTGCGATCTCAGATGGCTGTCCCTGGGATTCTCCAGGCAAGAATACTGAAGTGGGTTGCCATTTCCTTCTCCAATGCATGAAAGTGAAAAGTGAAAGTGAAGTCACTCAGTCATGTCCGACTCTTAGCGACCCCATGGACTGGAGCTTACCACGCTCCTCTGTCCATGGGATTTTCCAGGCAAGAGTACTGGGGTGGGGTGCCATTGCCTTCCCCGCCTATTACATTAGGCAAACACTATTCAGGAGAACAGTGGATCATGTAAATATCTTTAATATTATTCATGAATTTTATTTCCACAGTAGGTTGGTAATATGCCACACATACTCTCTTATGAATGACCTTATTTAACTTTTGCTTTTGCATTCCTGCATTTTTGGTTACAATTTAAAGAGATTCTGATATACTTCCCTGATACAGATTCAGTGTAATTTTACTACTTTTTGCTTTAGTTTTCTTAACTCTGTTTCTACTCTTTGTTTACCTTCCTGCTCTTTTTTTCTCCATCCTTAAAGCCCTCTTGGCACCAATTCATATCAGCATTTAGGAATGCAGGCTAAAGTTAATAAGTTTAGTGTTAGACAACATACAGACTTTAATGTGTGTGTATTTTTTAATCAGCCTATAATTTATGACTACTTCACAGTGTATCATCCCCTGGCGGAAATGAGACCATTAAATACTTGAGCTACAGGACAGCTTTGCTAAACATACAGCTCATATCATGTGATATCTGTGGGTGTATTATGATCTCAGAGAAATGAAAAAGAACATACAACATCAAAAACTAGATGAATCTACCTTTGTGCTTCACATATTAATGTATTTCTTAATCCCTATAAATAATTTTTCCATTTTAGTTAAAAAAATATTGAGTTAAGCTGAAGAGAAAGTAGAGAGAGCAGAAGGGAGGGGTCCTACTTCCCTCTTGACTTTTAGGTTAATATAAGAGGCAAAAGGATAAAAAGAATTCCAAAACCAGAATTTTTTGCTTAAATGTGTAAGAATATTCAACATAACCATTGAGGAATATCTTAAGTTAAAGTGTAAGTGTGTGTGTGTGTGTGTGTGTGTGTGTGTGTGTGTGTGCTCACATTCAGTTGTGTCCAACTCTGCGACCCCCATGGACTGAAACCCACCAGGCTCTTCAGTTCACGGAATTTCCCAGACAAGAATACTGGAGTGGGTTATCATTTCCTCCTCCAGGGGGTCTTCCCGATCCAGAATCAAACCCACGTTTCTTGCATTTCTGGCATTGGCAGGCAGGTTCTTTACCACTGAGCCACCAGGGAAGCCCAAGAATCTAAAAGCTACTGGTTATTGTCTCAAACTATTCAATGAAAAACCAATTATATGCAGCTTGAGATTTTTTAAAATGGGTATTTGTAACATGCCACTTTCCTCCTAGGACCATGAGAGATGTAACGAAAATGTACATGGCCTCTTAGGCTGTGCTTCTCTTCCTGTGTCATCATGTCCTATCTTTGCTTGATTGACAAGAGGACACTTCGTGTATGTTGAGGAGCTAGCTGTGTGCTGTCCATGTGTACTTTTTTATTTTTTTGACCATTCTTAAAGCATGTCAGGCAGAGTTTTGTAATTAGCTGAAAAGACACGCAATTCAGTTTCACTTTGCTGAACCCAATCTGTAGGATTGACAGCAGGCCTTTAATAGATTCCTTCAGTAGATAATTAGACCAGTTTAACGCAAGCATTGCATGAATTAACATTTGCACTTGGGTATGAATATTCAGGGCTTTCTGCAGGGTGAGTTTGTTTCCTAGAATTTGCAGGAGTGCCTATTAGGTGCTTGTAATATATTGATTAGTACAGAATAGCACCAATTAGAGGGTGTGGGAACATCACTGGAGTCAGAGATGATATGCTTATTGGTGATCCTTATGCTTTTTCTGTAATCTCTAACCCAGACAACAGAGAGCCTGCTTCAGTTTTGATGTGAATTTTACTCTAAATTGCTATGCAGAAAGCATACCAAGATTCCTAGCCTTTCCTGGAATTATGCCATCTGTTCGTTTCTCCTCTCTCTATGAGACTTTTCATCTTTAAGATTAACTCAAAAGATCATATGTTATAAATAAATAATGGAACAAATACATAAACAAAAGAGATCACTGGGCCATTGAAACTTTGCCTTTTGTAGTGATAAAAACTGCTTTGGCACAGCTTGCTGGTGTATCAAACATTGGTTCAAAGTCTTATGTGCATTTATTAGGGAATTTCAAAGAACTTAATGCTATTTGCAAAATCATCTCTGAGAAAATAAAAATTTAAACTATGTACCTTAAGGATAAACCTTGTCAGGGAACTTGGAGGTGGAGGGAGGGAGGGATTGTGTAACTGAGAGTAATGCAAGCTAATGTCTCTGTATGTAGATTTAAAAAAATTTTGTTTCCTGAAAACTCAAAGAGGTTGTGTAATATGGTGGTTAAAAGCATGTACCCTGGAGCAAGAATGCCTGTGTCTGGACCAAGTTTTACTACAAATTTACTAGCTATGTGACCTTGGGTCAGTTACTTAACCTCTCAGTTCAATCTGTCAATAGTATGATAACAGTAGTACCCACTTTATAGGGTTGTGAGGATTAAGGGAGTTTAATATATGTAAAGCACTTAGTGCCTAGTATTGTGTTAGCCCTATGTGTTTGCTCTTTATATTTGTTAAATTATATATATACACACAGATATTTCAAAATATCTACATTCAGTTCAGCTCAGTTGAGTTTGGGTGGACTCCAGGAGTTGATGATGGACAGGGAGGCCTGGCATGCTGTGGTTCATGGGGTCGCAAAGAGTTGAACATGACTGACTGAACCGAACTGAACTGATGGGACCAGATGCCATGGTCTTAGTTTTCTGAATGTTGAGCTTTAAGCCAACTTTTTCACTCTCCTCTTTCACTTTCATCAAGAGGCTCTTTAGTTCTTCTTCACTTTCTGTTATAAGGGTGGTGTCATCTGCATATCTGAGGTTATTGATATTGCTCCTGGCAATCTTGATTCCAGCTTGTGCTTCCTCCAGCCCAGCATTTCTCATGATGTACTCTGCATATAAGTTAAATAAGCAGGGTGACAATATACAGCCTTGACGTACACCTTTTCCTATTTGGAACCAGTCTGTTTTTCCATGTCCAGTTCTAACTGTTGCTTCCTGACCTGCATACAAGTTTCTCAAGAGGCAGGTCACGTGATCTGTTATTCCCGTTTCTTGAAGAATTTTACACAGTTTATTGTGATCCACACAGTGAAAGGCTTTGGCATAGTCAATAAAGCAGAAATAGATGTTATTCTGGAACTCTCTTGCTTTTTCGATGATCCAGAGGATGTTGGCAATTTGATCTCTGGTTCCTCTGCCTTTTGTAAAACCAGCTTGAACATCTGGAAGTTCACAGTTCATGTATTGCTGAAGCCTGGCTTGGAGAATTTTGAGCATTACTTTACTAGCGTGTGAGACGAGTGCAATTGTGCAATAGTTTGAACATTCTTTGGCATTGCCTTTCTTTGGGATTGGAATGAAACCTGACCTTTTCCAGTTCTGTGGCCACTGCTGAGTTTTCCAAATTTGCTGGCATATTGAGTGCAGCACTTTCACAGCATCATCTTTCAGGATTTGAAATAGCTCAACTGGAATTCCATCACCTCCACTAGCTTTGTTTGTAGTGATGCTTCTTAAAGCCAACTTGGCTTCACATTCCAGGATGTCTGGCTCTAGGTGAGTATATATATATATATTTACACCACATATAGTGTAGATATTTTGAAACAATCCTTTCTAAAGTATATAAAACACTGAATGTAAACTTTAAATATTTCAAAGAACTTCTTACTTACAAGATGTGACAGCTATTCACAATAGAGTCAACCTTAGATCTCCTTACTTTCCAGAATTAGGAAATCCCTGAGCCTCCTCCTCTGCTCCTAACCCTCCATGCAAGATCAGAAATGCATTTCTTGGTGTATAGTTGATGTACAATATTATATTAGTTTAAGGTGTACCACATAATGACTCTGAAGGTTAATGTCAGGTCTGGTTGTATGTTCACGGTCTGGAAAGCAACCAAATTATTTGAAGTGTGCACTCTCTATGATTTTCAGTGTTACAATCTTAACATTTTCATTACTGCAGCAAGGGTGAAGTGAATGTATAGATTGTGTATGAACATGAGCTTCCAATCTGTTTGTTGTCCTATCCTGGGTTAGGGCATTTGGATCAAGAATTGGAAGAATGTTAAAAAGTTCCTGTCTGCTCTAATTGAAAATGCCCGGAGGCCTGAATCTCAGTCAGAGAGGACCCATGCTGCTGTGAATAAAAGTGAGAGGGAAAATAGACCCCCTCAGTGGAAAAGTGGATTCCCTACCCAGCAGAAATGAAGAGCCCTGTTACTCCTGGGGTAATTTAGGAATAGCCTGAAGGCCACCTGTTCTTTATGGGTTTTCTAAGTGCTCCACAAATAAAAGTTGCTTAAATTGAGTCAGTGAGAGACCCCGGTTCTCAGAGTTCTAATGAAACCTGTCTGCCAGTGAGAGCAGGTGCTCTTCTTCTTACAGGTACTTTGAATTACAGAATTCTCACTTTTTGAAACACTGCTTCTGCAGATATGCGAGCTGGTTAAGACTATGTTCCCAATGTGTTGAAGACAATTGAAGGGAGATGTTTGACCAATACAAATTACATTAAAAAGAGCTTATCTGTGGTTTTTTAAATTGGGATTCATCAGATAAGTATGATCATACATTTTTTTTCTTTTAATAATGCACAAAGAATGCCAATGTTTTGTAACTGTAGGGAAGTCATTCATTTTAACCAGCATACTGCAGATTGCTAAATCCAAAACTCCTGCTCCTCAGGAAAAATAGTATTATTTTATTCAGGTATCTTTTTCAAATATTTATTTTATTTATTTATTTGGTTGCACTGGGTGTTAGTTATGGCGTGTGGGATCTAGTTCCCTGACCAGGGAATGAACCTAGGCCCCGTGCATTGGAAGCATGGCGTCTTAACTACTGGACCACAAGGGAAGTCCCCAAGTGTTTGTTTATTTGGGGAGATTTCTTTCAAGAGAGTTGAAATAATTGATTTTATACAGGAAGTGCTTCAATTGAGGTGAGTGCTGTGATAACACAGGATGAATGCCATGGGGTATTCTAGAGATTTTCTGTGAGAATGGTACAGAGGGACACTCTGTGTGTGGTGGGGAGGGACCCTCTGTGTGTGGTGGGGAGGGACAGGGAGGGGAACACTTTAAACTTGGTCTCAAAGATAACCATCATCAGTGTCAGGATTCTGGAGGATGTCTTTTGTCAGAGCCTGGTTAAAACCGATTTCCCATAGCATGGATAAATAAGAATGATGATTTGCTTTTCAAATGTCTATCAGATGAGATGAGAATGTCAGCATCATTTCTCCTCCTAAATTTTTCTCTTTAGTCTTATATGTGCAAACAGAAAAAGAAAAAAAAAGTTCTGTCTCCCATATGTAAATCAGCTAGGATTTTTCTAGTTTCTTTCTTTTTTGACTTTAATTGTGCCATTTTGTAAATTGAAGTTGTGAAATATAAAACTTGATTAGCATTCTATGAGTTTCCAGAATTTCCTTTAAGAGTTAGGGTACTGCATATATTTGAAGAGCACATTGTTATGTTGGAGGAAAAATAGGAAATATATTATTAAAATAAAGAAAGATGGGGATTCATAATCAGTTGATTTAAGATTTGGAATTTATCAATGCTGCCTTACTGTAGGGGGAAAAAAGCTGGAAGAAAACTTGCAAAATTTTTATGTTGCTCTCTGCCTGTGTCATTCAAATGTCAGGTTAAAGTATAACCATTTTTGTAGGAAACTTAACTAAATCTGTACACTTCAGCATGATACTGCATTGAGTGTTACAAGGGGATAATTCTCTTTTAAAAATGATGACTTTATGAATAAGTTCCAACATGAAAAAAATTTGTAAGTATAATCAACAAAAGGAATCTAAAAAGTTGGAACAAATGAAGTTATCCATTTATTTCTAACAAAAATATGTTCATTCTGCTCCTGCTGCTCCAGTTTCATTAACACTAAGTATGAGACAGATATTATCAGTGACAGCTAAGTCTATTGCTTGAGATTTTGTCTTTCATATGGGCATATAGGGTGCAAGTTATGCATTAAAAACTGTCACTTTTGTTAAGTGCATATTCCCCAATGTGCTGCATTGCTTTTTAAGCTCTCATTTTGCCTTTTATTTTTCTCTACTGTTTATTTCTCTAGGTATATACTCATTAGTAAGTTAAAATTGTGTTTCTTTTTTTAAAATTTTAAGGCAAAATGTGTAGCTGAAAATATCTTTTCCTTAAACCTATTTGAAAGTTTATGTCTGAAACTTTGAGAAGATTTACAGAGTATCAATGGCCTCTGAGCTGAAAATTATGTGAAAATGTCACAAAACAATGTCCTCATTTCCCTCCTAATTGCTTCATGTGTTTCCTTGTAAAAGAAGTAAGTTTTGAACCAGGTATTTCTTCCATAGTACCTTGCGTGATAAGGACCCTAGCAAGGTTATGTGTCACTTACATGTGGAAATCTGGTGGGAACCTCAAACCCAAATGATAAAAGAGACATGGTGCTAGAAGGAGCTGTCTGTACTTTTCAGGGTCAAACATTATCTAGGTAACCTTGGTCAAGATACTCAACTTTTATAAACTTACCTTTTTCTGTGACTTGAAGATGGTAATATTAGCCTATTTCCTAAGATTTTTATTGCAGACTGAATGGAACGCCTTCTGTCAAGCACTTTAAATAGTGACTGATCTGTTATAGGTACTCAGCAAATGGTAGTTAGTCGCTTCTTTCCTCTCAAAGGAAAGAATTTGAACAAGGTGGCTTATGATGTTAGTAACCCTAACTCTTACTTTTTCTAGCTTCTATTATTATTAACTAACATTTTTTTTGTTGTTTTAATGGGAAAAATGGAGAACCATATAAATGACTGGTAACTTGACTATATTGTGAATAGGAATACATACTGATTCAAACTTTGAAATGAAACTCTGGCAATATGTAGTAAGAGGATTAAAATCTACATCTTCTTCAACCTCCTTATCCTAAGGAATTAATCAGAGAAGCATGTAAATAATTATGTAGCATTGTTTATAATGTTGAGAAATTGGAAGCAAACTGTGTATTAAGAAATTAGTGAAAAATATTTAATGCATCTGCATAATGAAATATTTTATGGCCATTAAAAATGTTGCAGACATTCATAAATTTATATGGAAAGGTGATCATTATGTATTATTAAGAGAAAGAAATATACAACAAAACTATATTAGCTAAGTTAATAATATTTTTACAATTTAGTTTAAATAAATATGTACATAATAATTTCAATTACAATCTGTAGATGGTAAGATTTTTATTTTGTGTTTTTGGTATTGTCTGAATTTTTAAAAAACAATAAGCAGATATAGCTTTTTGTTTACTTATTTGAAATAATATTCATCATTTTAAAATATTTCATAAATATATAAAATTACTAAGGTAGCACATGCTATTTGGAAATTCAAACCATAAAACACATAAAGTAAGAAATGAGAATTAATCCCACTTCTCCTACTGTATTTAATTCAGAAGCAGTAATAAAACACTAAAATGTTCCCATTAATAAAAATAGCCAGGCCCTTACTAATCTAAATTTCTGTCATGAGAGCAAGCAGCAGAAACAGAGCACAGTATAGCGAGTTACCTCCCTAAATGATATGGTGGATGAAGCCAAGATATTCTGAGAACTGGGACTGTCCTTGTTAACTTTTTCCTCTGTGATATTTACCATTGTAGCCTCATTTGAGGCTTTAAATGAATTCAGAATAAAAATAACCTATTGCATTGGCAAAGAAGAGCCTTTCCTAATATGCAGAACACACATGCCCACCCACTGCGTGAAACTGCACTGACAAGATTCTGTTGGAATCTCACTGTGCCACAGTAAGCTGCGATGTATGCCAGTCTGGCAACCCACTCCAGTGTTCTTGCCTGGAGAATCCCAGGGATGGGGGAGCCTGATGGGCTTCCGTCTATGGGGTTGCACAGAGTCGGACATGATTGAAGCGACTTAGCAGCAGTAGCAGCAGCATGCTAGTCTACCTAGACCAGACTGAATCCAGTAACGCTATATAGAAAGGGTCTGCAGCAGATTTGGCTGAAGCAGCCAGGAAATCACACCTTGTTTTAACATCCATAATCACAGTTAAGGTTGCTTTCTGTTAATTGACCCAGAACCATCTGAAAGATGTCTGGTTTATAATTCTCCTGAAGAGCAAATTCTTCAAAGCACACAAGTAGGGAGCAATGTTTATTTTTGTATTAGATTACATCAAGTGTAAATGGGTCTCAAGTGATTTTAGTCACACAGGAATAGAAAATTACCTTTTTTTTTTTTTTTTAGCAGTTTTGAGAAGTAAGACAACAGAAATTTCATCACTAGTTTCTTTGATCAGGATGCTATCACTGTCAGTAAATGGTATTTTGCCACATCATCCTATTAATTATGTGTCACTCTCTTTGAGCTACTTTCATTTGAGGAACATGAGAAATCTGTAGTCTTCATAGAAAACTGCCTAACAGGAGAATGTGATCTCAGGACCCCTCCATGTCTTAACATGGGAGATGGCAAGGGGACTGCTGAAGTCACCAGGGGTACGATTTGCTTTTCCACCTTGCACACACACCTCCACAGCACTTTGTTAAAAAAAATAAATAAAAAAACAGGCTAACTTGTACTAGAAATATTATTCAAACCCATAAGGATATAAATCCATGGGCTCTTAAGTCCAACACCTTAACCACTCAGCCATTCTGGTACCCGCTGTTCCTCCACCTCTCTGAACCTCAGCTTTCGCATCTGTGAAATGTGGAGACTGTTACTATAATATTTATGAAGCTCCTACTGTATACCAGGCACTACACTAAGCATAAGAAAAGAAATGGAATCCAGCAACCATAGTCTTGCAGAGTGCATGGGGACAGTAAACATAACTTTTTAGTCTATCACTCAAGATGGGAATGGGAAGAACACAAGTGCTTAAAGCATCAGTGCTTTTTTATTCTCTTTCAATAGAAGCTGTTAAATAACTGACAACATAAGACAGCATGCTATTGGTGCTTCATTGCTTAGAACTTAAGAACGTCTCATAAATTTTGTGATAAACTCTGTTTTGAGATTGTAACTGAAATCTAAAAAAATATATTGTTGGGAAAATTAACTACCCATAATCTCAAGGAGATCCAACCAGTCCATTCTGAAGGAGATCAGCCCTGGGATTTCTTTGGAAGGAATAATGCTAAAGCTGAAACTCCAGTACTTTGGCCACCTCATGTGAAGAGTTGACTCATTGGAAAAGATTCTGATGCTGGGAGGGATTGGGGGCAGGAGGAGAAGGGGACGACAGAGGATGAGATGGCTGGATGGCATCACTGACTCGATGGATGCGAGTCTGAGTGTACTCCAGGAGTTGGTGATGGACAGGGAGGCCTGGTGTGCTGCGATTCATGGGGTTGCGAAGAGTCGGACACGACTGAGGGACTGAACTGAACTGAACTGAATCTCATAAATAGTTGGTAACTTGATCTCTGCCATATTATCCATTTTGTTATTGCAAAAGTATATCTGTTATATAGGTTAATGTGAAAGAACATCAAATATAGGACTTAAAAATAAATTCACTTACTTATGTAGAAGACGTCCCTAATATATAACGCTTTTCATAATTAAAAGATATAATATCTGGTTGAGATAATATCTGTGAAGGGTGTAAGGTCTGTTCCTAGATTCATTTTCTTTTGGTATATAAACATCCAGTTGCTGCAGCACTATATGTTGAAAAGACTGTGCTTGTTCTATTGTATTTCCTCTGCTCCTTTACAAAGTTCACTTCATGGTGTTTATTTTGATTTATTTCTGGGCTCTCTATTCTCTTCTGCTGATCTGTTTGTTTATGCTTTAAAGTAAACTGCATGGTGTTGAATACTGTAGCTTTATAGTAAGTCTTGATGGCCAGTAGTAAAAATCCTGCAACTTTGTTTCTCTTTTTCAATAATGAGTTGGCTATTCTGAGTCTTTTGCCACTCCGTATAAACTTTATGTTTTGTTGACATGTGTAAAATAACTTACTGGCATTTTGGTTCTGTTAAATCTATAGATCAAGCTGGGAAGAAATAACTTCTTAATAATATTGAGTCTTCCTGTCAATAAACATGGATTCTCTCTCCATTTGGAGGCTTCTCAGGTGACTCTAGTGGTAATGAATCTGCCTGCCAATGCGGGAGACAGAAGAGACACGGGTTTGATCCCTGGGTCGGGAAGATCCCCTGGAGGAGGGCATGGCAACCCACTCTGGTATTCTTACCCGGAGAGTCCCATGGACAGAGGAGCCTGCTGAACTATGGTTCATAGGTTTGCAAAGAGTCAGACAGGACTGAAGCGACTTAGCACACATGGCACACATCTCTCTATATAATTCTTCATGGATAGCTTTCATTTTGTAGTTTTCCTTATAAACATTTTGTACACATTTTTTAAAGATTCATGCATAAGTATTTCTATTTTTGGGGATAGGGTGCTAATAAATGGCAATGTGTTTTTAATTTCAAATTCTACTTATTCATTGCTGGTATATAGAAAAGTGATTGACTTTTGTATATTAATCTTGTATCCTGCTGCTGCTGCTGCTGCTAAGTCACTTTAGTTGTGTCCGACTCTGTGCGACCCCATAGATGGCAGCCCACCAGGCTCCCCCATCCCTGGGATTCTCCAGGCAAGAACACTGGAGTGGGTTGCCATTGCCTTCTCCAATTCATGAAAGTGGAAAGTGAAAATTGAAAGTGAAGTTGCTCAGTCGTGTCTGACTCTTAGCAACCCCATGGACTGCAGCCTACCAGGCTCCTCTGTCCATGGGATTTTCCAGGCAAGAGGGCTGGAGTGGGGTGCCATTGCCTTAACCTTGCTATAATAGCTTGTTAGTTTCAGAAGATTTTTGTTCATTTCTCTTAGATTTTCTACATAGACCATCATGTCATCTGTGAGTAAGGACAGTTTTATTTCTTCATTCTCAATATGTGTATCTTTTACTTCCTTTTATTGTCATCACGTTAGCTAGGGTTTCCAGAATGATGGTAAAAGCAGTATTGAGAAAGGACATCCTCACCTTGTTTCTGATCTTACCTGAAAAACTGAGTTTCTCAGTGTTAAGTTTGACTGTTGTAGGTTTTTGAGTAGATGTTTTTGTCAAGAAAGTTCCCCTCTCTGTCATGAATGGATGTTTAGTTTTGTTAAATGCTTTTTTCTTGCATCTATTGACATAATTGTGTATCTTTTTTCTTCTTTAGTCTGATGATGTGATATACATTAGATTTTCAAATGTTGAATCAGTCTTGCATACCTCAGATAAATTCTGCTTGGTTATAATAATTCTTTTTATACATTGTTGCATTTGATTTGTTAATATTTTATTGAGGACTTTTATACCTAAGTTCATGAGAGATATTTCCTGTAAAATCTTTGTCTAGTTTTAGTATTAGGATAATGCTAACCTCATAGAATGTGTTGATAATATTACTTCTGCTTCTATCTTCTGAAAGAGATTATAGGTAAATTATACCAATTCCTTCCTTAAGTATTTTATAGAATTCACCAGTGAACACATCACATCTAGTCTAGATGTGTTCTCATTTAAGGTTTATTATGTATGGACTGAATTTCTTTAATTGATATAGGTCTGTTCTGATTGTCTACTTCTTCTATTTCTGAGTTTTGGCAGTTTGTATCTCTCGACATATTGGTTGATTTTTAATGATGTATTTAATTTAAACATAAATTAGAGAATAATTCTTATAATTATGAGTGTTTATATCCATCAATATGGTGTATTTTTCCATTTATTTAGGTCATGTAAAAAGCCTGTAGTCATATATTGTATTATTTTTATGGTGATCTTTTCTATTTTGTTACATTTAGTCCTAGAGACTTAAGATTTTCATGAGATTTTTAACATTTTTTAAAAATGTGTTTTGTTATTATTGAATTATGAAATGCTATTGATTCTATATATTATGCTGATATCCAGGAAACTGAGTTTTCTTAGTATTTCTAAGAGTTTACCTGTTTATGCTGTTTCTTTTTGTATGTTGACTGTTATGTAGTGTCCAAGGAGAAAGGTCTCTCCCTTTTAGCTATTATTTTATTTATTTATTTTTCTTACTTTGTTACATACATTAAGATTTTTAAGCGATGAACAAGTTGCACTGTACCTGGCTTTAACATATTTAAAGTTTCATGATTTATATGTTTGTTACAGGGTTTTGTTGTTGTTGTTAGATGAATGTCTGCCTTTTTTAATATACAAGATTTTTTTAAAAATCATGAATAACTTTTAAAAAATATTAATTCTATTCAATTTATTTAATGTTTTGGTGTAGTTTTCTGATTTAATTATTTGTAATAAGGAGAAAACAAATATTCCATTTGATGAATGTTTTAAAAACCCATAAAAAGAGTGTAACTGTTAGAGAGAACAATGATTATAGCAGAGAATAGACGTAACGAAGAACCCACATGTTGAAGAAAGTTCAGGTAGATTGGTGTTTTCTAAAATGTAGGAGGAGGGGTAACTGAAGCCTTCAAGTGATTCCAGCTCCTATAACTGATCTTAGCCACATGAAAGACTGAGTGTGAGAACTGTCTAGTCTAGTTCAATCACCTCCAGAAACATGAAACATAATAATAATAATATTATCATATCCATGCTTATTTTTTGAGGTCATTAATTGTATTACAGTTACATGAGATTAACATTAGATGTTCAGTGAATGGTATATAAAAACTCTTTTTAGCTATTTTTGCAACATTTTGTAAGTAAAAGTTAATTCTAAATTAAATCTTCAGAACCTTGAGACATAATAAAAAATATTGTTGTTTTATGCCACTAAGATTGGTACAGTTCATTTCACATTAAAATATATAATACTAAACTATTGTCAACTGAAGCTCATGGAGATAGGAATGAAGGTGGATTTATTATAAATTAAGTTTTAATTTCAGATATATCTTGTTGCTATTCAGTTGCTAAGTCATGTCTGACTCTTTGAGACCCCATGGATTGCTGCACACCAGGCTCCCCTATCCTTCATTACCTTCTGGAGTTGTCTCAAATTCATGTTCATTGAGTTGGTGATGCTATATAACCTTCTCATCCTCTGCAGCTCCCTTCTCCTTTTGCCTTCAACCTTTCCTAGCAGCAGAGTCTTTTCTAATGAATCAGCTCTTTGTATCAGGTGGCCAAAGTATTGGAGTTTTAACTTCAGCATCAGTCCTTCAAATGAATAGTCAGGGTTGATGTCCTTTAGGATTGACTGGTTTAATCTCCGTGCAATCCAGGGAACTCTCAAGAGTCTTCCTCAGCACCACATTTCAAAAGCATCAATTCTTCAGTGCTCAGCCTTCTTTATGGTCCAACACTCCACATCTGTACATGACTACTGGAAAAACCATAGCTTTGACTATATGGACCTTTGTAAGAAAAGTGATGTCTCTGCTTTTTAATATGCTGTCTAAGTTTGTCATAGCTATCCTTCCAAGGAACAAGCATCTTTAATTTAATGGCTGCAGTCGCTGTCAGCAATGATTTCATCTTACATTATTGAAAGGCGCCAAAATAGAGCAGAGAACTCTTACACATGGTTTATCCAACTTTCCCTAATATTAACACCTTGTATAATCACAGTAAAAATAATGACATCAAGATATGAACATTTATACAATAATAGTATTAATCTAGAAACTTGGAATTTTGCCAATTGTATTATTCATGCTGATTTTCTAGTTCAAGATTCAATGCAGAATCCCTCTTTACTTTTAGTTGTTATATTTTGCTAGCCTTCACGGTTCTATTATAATGCCTCTTTGTTTGTCTTTTATGACCTTGACATTTTGGAGAGCATGGACCGGCTATTTTGTAGAATGTCACTCAATTTGGATTTAGCTGATATTTCCTCATGATTAAATTCAATTTATGCATTTTTTAGCAAGAATATCACTGAAATAATGTTGTAACCTTCTCAATGTATCATATCAGGAGATACAGCACAAGGACATGTCTTAAGTTATGTCTTATTATGCAGTTTTTATTTTTATCACTTGGTTTAATTTTTATCAGTCTAAGGTGGTGTCTTCCAGGTTTCTCCACTATAAGGTTATATTTTCATGTGTAATTAACATGTATCTTGTGAGGAGACATTTTGTAACTATGGAAATATCCTGTTTCTTATCATATTTTTGTCTACTAGTTTTAGCATCCATCTGTGACTCTTGCCTGATATAATTATTACTGTGGTGTTTGCCGAATGGTGATATTTCTATTTTCATAATTCCTTCCATATTTATTAATTAGAATTTTACTGTAACAAAAGCTGTTCCTTCTCACTCATTTATTTACTTATTTATTTATATCACTATGGATTATAATCCAATATATCACTTATTTTATTGTTCAAGTTGACTAAGATTTGGCCATTGAAATTCTCCAAGTTGTTTTTCAGTTTGCTCCCCTTATCTTCCAGTATTTTCTTTCTTTCTGCCACTAGAGTGTTATCCACGATTATCTAGTAGCTTCCCTGCCTCAGCCCTGGAGTCCATCATTCCTCCAAGAACCCTGATTTCTTTTGATGGAGGACAGTATTTATAAACTAAGGTCTGGGAATTAGGTGTTCTTATTACTAGTAAAAGAATATTGTTACTAGGGTCTCTCAGTGACAAGAGCTGCAAAATATACATGTTTAAGATGTTTCATATAGATATATCTGTGTTTGTTTCCATATCTACCTATTCATATTTATGTTACAGACGTGTCTGATTCCAATTCACTACCACTGCAAATTTCATTCTAGCCTTCTTTCTTTGTAAGCTCACTTTTCTAACAATGAAAAAATTCATTCTCATTTCCAGAGTATCCTTACATATGAAAATTGATTTTTGTTGGCATGGTCCTTTTTGGCTCCCTTTTCCCTACTTCTAACTCGACTACTTTCCATGCATTTCTGATCTCACACAGGTAATTTTGGCAATAGAGACAGATGGAGGCTATCAGTTGTGTAGAGTCATGCAGTTAAACATGCACAGGGGATCAGGTTGACAAGCAAGCACAGGCATTTAATTAATGTTTTTAAATAGCACTATTTTACCAGGCTAATTTCATATTGGTTTAAGAAAATCAATCATTTGATGGATTTTGTTGAGTGCAATGCTAACATCCTTCATCAGGATTTACAATAAAAATAGCAAATTGAGACTGAATACATTCAGACATGTCTCAGAAACTGAAAACAAACAAAATTAATATTATGCATTATTTTAATTTTGTAAGGGATGTTGGAACATTCTTTCTGTGAATAATGCCATACAAAACTAGTTTGTACTGTTCTGGTTATATAGTGACATGAATAAATGAATATCAATTAGACACTTGTTTTTCTTTTATTTTAAGCTTAAAAAGTTAGCCATAAAATTTGAATAATGTATGTGCCTATTTTAACTAATAGTCTTATTTTTTTTTTCTGCTACTTAGTTTAGAAATGATAATTTTAACTTGAGAGCATGTTTTGATTTGCAAATTTGTTGCCCAATCTCTTTTCTTTATAAATAGATATCTAACTATCCATAACTTTAGAAGTAAAATAATTCTATTATGTTCATGAAAGTCCTCATTATTGACTTAGATATCTTGAATGATCTTTATTAAATATAAAAAAAAGAGTTGTCTTGGCATGTGTGGGTTTTAGACTCAATATTCATTCCTATGAAGATCATCTTAGGAACTGTCTTCAAATATATAAAGGGTGAATGTTGGACAAATCATACCCGCTTTTTACAGACTGTTAAAGTATGCACAAGAGAGCCAGAGACTTAAATTAGGGTAAGGAATTTAAATTCCATTCTGAGGAGCAATTTTCTTATAGTGAGAACTGTTAAACCTCAGATTTGCTCTTGAAGTTGAGGATTTAGAACTTATTCTCTAAAGATCTTTATAAACTAATAAATTTGTAATTCCAGGATAGTTTAGGTGTGATCCCACCTTAATATAGAGACATAGACTTATCAAGTCCCCCAAAGGCCCCATCCTAGCCTTAAGATTCTGAGACTACCATCTGCATTTAGAATTTACATTAGGTTGGGACCAAGGAGCCTGTTTGATTCTACCCGTCTATGGAGAAGTGACAGCTACAGAAATGATGTGAGAGAACTTCCATGTACACACCCACATATCAGTAAATTTGGGACTAGAGTCCCCTCTGGTATGCCTGAATAACAGTAACAATAAGATCTTTTGTGTAGTATGCTACATCATTCTTAGGATTAGTTTTTGAAGGGTGTGTATTTCATTAGGACTTTCCTGTAGCTCAGATGGTAAAGAATCTGCCTGCAATGCAGGAGACTTGGATTCAATCCCTGGGTTGGGAAGATCCCTTGGAGAAGGAAATGGCAACCCATTCCAGTATTCTTGCCTGGAGAATCCCATGGACAGAGGACCCTGGTGGGCTACAGTCTGTGGGGTTGCAAAGAGTTGAACATGACTGAGTGACTAACGCTACCTCATTAACCATTATAACACCTGTGTGAGGCACAAAATAGGTCTTTACTATGCCTTTAGGGAAACAGGAGCAGAGATTTTAGAATTCTTGTCTGAGATCAAGAAGCAGAGTTGGGATTCTAATGTTTATTTTTGATAAGAGGCATTGCCCTTTCCAGTTTCCTGGTGCCTTTTGTTTGATAGTATTTGGAATGAAATGTAAATACCAGACATGAAAGAAAATTTCACATTGTAGTTTGTTCCATCGCTCAGTCACGTCCGACTCTTTGCAACCCCATGAACTGAAGCACACCAGGCTTCCCTGTCCTTCGCCATCTCCCGGAGCTTCTTGAGCTTCTTGAGCTCAAGAAGATTTCACGTTTGGACTCAAAGATGCACTTGTGGGGAGTGTGGGAGAGGTATGACTTGCTAGTGGGTGAATTTAGACCAGCACATCTCAAAGTCTCCTCTGAAGAACACTGTTCTATGAGATGATGATAGGTATTTACACTGTGTTAGTTAGGGTTTGCTTTAGCCTTGTGTTGGAGAAGGAAATGGCAACCCACTCCAGTAGTCTTGCCTGGAGAATCCCATGGACGGAGGAGCCTGGTGGGCTACAGTCCATGGGGTTGCAAAGAGTCGGACACGACTGAGCGACTTCACTTTCTTTAGCCTTGAGAAATAGAAAAAACAAACAAACAAACAAACAAAAAAACCACCCTAAAGTAACAATGCTATATACGAGATTGAAGATTATTCTTCTCTCACTCTGGAGTCTGGAGGCAGGCACTGTGTGGCCAGTGTGGTGATTCCACAATGATGCAGAAGCCAGGTTCCTGCCGTCTTGCAGGTTTCTTGTCTTTACTGAGTCTCAAGCTGCTTTGACTGCTCAGGCTGTAGCCATTAGTCTGTGTTGCTGAAGGGAGAAGAGATGGTATAGAGAAACGAGTGCTCCTTACCTTTGAGACTATTTCTAGGTCATCACACATAACATTTCCACATACATTTCATTGATCAGAACCTTGTTACAAGGCCAGGACTCACAGCAAGGGACAGTAGGAAATAAAGCCTATTGGCTAAGCAGCAGTGTGCCCATGAAAAACTGGAATTCCTACCAAGGAAGAAGGGATGAATGGATACTGGAATCAATCCTATCAATGACTGCTGTGCGTGTGTGCATGCTAAGTTGCTTCAGTCCTATCTGACTCTTCACAACCCTATGAACCATAGCCCACCAGGTTCCTCTGTCCATGGGATTCTCCAGGCAGGAATACTGGAGTGGGTTTCCATGCCCTCCTCCAGAGGACCCAAAGATCAAGCCCATGTCTCTTTACATCTCCTTCAATAGTAGGCGAGTTCTTTACCACTGGCGCCATTTGGGAAGCCCCTCAATGACCTACATACACCCATAAAATAGGTTCTGCTTTTTTAAAAAGAGAATTTTGTGGTCAAATAAGCTTCAGAAATACTAGATTGAATAACTTAAGCAGATGCCTTTAACACACCAGGCTTCTCAAAGATGCTAATGCATAATGTGGCAGTTTTAGAGTAGGATATACCATGCACATATGGTTCCCACTCTTTTTTGACTTTAGAACTCTTGACTCATGGAGCACCTGTTGGGATGAATGGTCCACAAATATATATTCCCCAAATATACTTCAAGGAAATGTTGCTGTAAACTATAGAATCCAGGATAGGCAATGCTTATCTGTTCCCTGCTGCCAAGTATGGGGTTGGCCAAAAAGTTTGTTCAGGTTTTTTTCTGTAAGATGGTATGGAAATTTTTTGTTCTAGTTCTGTGAAAAATGCCATTGGTAATTTGACAGGGATTACAATGAATCTGTAGATTGCTTTTGTTAGTATATTCATTTTCATAATATTGATTTTTCCAAGCCAGGAACATACATAGAGAAAAGATTTGTGGACACGGGTTGAGGGGGAAGGAAATGGTGGGACGAATGGAAAGAGTTGCATGGAAACAAATACACTACCATATGTAAAATAGTTAGCCAGTGAGAATTTGCTGTATAACTCAGGGAGCTCAAACTGTGACAACCTAGAGGGATAGGATGGGGTAGGAGGGAGGTTCAGGAGGGAGGGGATATAAATGTACCTTTGGCTGATTCATGTTGATATTTGGCAGAATCCAACACAATATTGTAGAGCAATTATCCTTCAATTAAAAATAAACAAATTTTTAAAAAGATGGTATGGAAAAAGCCAAACGAACTTTTTGACCAACCCAGTCCAATACCAGCTGAACAAAATATTGTGCCTTCTCTGAGTTACTTAATTTTATTCTATGTGTAAATCAGGAGTGGTGAAGCATACATAATGAGCATGACTATAGAGTAATTTGCAAATATAAAGGATTATGGGAAATACCAAGTAATTGTATGTTAAAGAGGAAATTCTTAAATTTTTGCCTAAAAATATGTCAAGCAATTTTTGGGTAGGTAGTTCAGTGTTCTCTAATACCTCTATTAAGAGAGAGGGTGCTTTCAAATAGCACAATAATAATAGCTACAGTGAACCCTGGACTGTGTATGCTCCCACGGCCCAGGACCAGGCAAAGCCAGTTTGTCTTTATTTATTAATTTATTATTATTTTTTTATTTTTAATTTTTGTACTTTACAATATTGTATTGGTTTTGCCATACATCAACATGCATTCGCCACGGATGTACACGTGTTCCCCATCCTGAACCCCCTTCCACCTCCCTCCCCATCAGAGAAATGCAAATCAAAACCACAATGAGGTACCAGTATGTCTTTAAATTTACCGACAGTCATGCTCTTTTTGTCTAGTCCATTCAAACTCTCCATCTTTTACATGACTGTTTAACACTACCCTCTCTCACTTCTAACTTCCAACTCCTCTTCCTCATCTTCTCTTTCTGCGTATGATCTGTTCGCTACCTCCATGCACACTCAGAAGTAGTCAGAGAGAACCTACACATACTGCCTCTCATTTACCCGCCAAGAAGCCTTTGTGTCTGCATGCTTCATTTTCTCACTTGTTACACAGAAGAACTGCACACATCTCATTCTACTGTGAGTCCATCCCCTTGGGCACTCAATTCCATCCCTCTTGCCCACTCAAGCGTGTTATGTTCATGATTTTTACTGTTCTCTCCTATGGTGCTAATTCTTTTCTCTTTACTGAGCTGCCCCCAATAACATCCAAACCTGCTTTCCCCCATTTAAAAAAAAAAAGAAAAAGAAAAAAGGAAATATTACTCTTTATTATTATTCTTTATTTTTCTGCAATAAACAATTTGTAATAAGCTTCTTGTTTTCTCCAAATTTTCTCCTCTTTGGGTTTAACCTCTCCAGACCACCCCCAACCCCGCACCTACTACTCTGAAATTGCCTTTGTCTAGGTCCTCCATGATTGTCATGTTGCTAAATCTAATGATCGATTCAAGTCTCAAGACTCATTCGTAACACAGATGGCAGCATTTGGCTCAGGAGATCTGCTCCCTTCTTCATTTGGCTTTCAATACATTGCTCTCTTCTGGTTTTCCTCCTACCCCACTGAGCATTTTTCTCACTGAAAAATGTAGTCCAGTATCCATTCAACATTCCAGAATGAAATCTCAATCTAAAGTCTTTTGGGAATTTTCAAAAAATTTCAAAACCCAAAATGGAGTCATACAGAACAGGTTACTTGGACTCTCTGAGTTAGTTTGTTCACATGACATGTAGAAGGTTTTGAACTGCATAATCTTGAAGCTATCTTGCTCTATTCTAATTCTTGGAAAGAATTACAGGGTCTAATATATAGATACAGAGACAAAATACCCAGTGTTGTAGTGTACACTCTATTCTAACCACATGGGGGCCTTCAGTTAATCTCATAGCATTTCTGATCCCTGGTCATCTCATCTGTTCCATAGGAAATAACAATATGTTTTCTGCCTTTCTAAAAAATGGTTATAAATATAAAAAATGAAATTCCATGTATAAATTTACTTCAAGAATGCTGCAATGCTATGTGACAGGAAAGGAGTGGTTACTACAAGTCTTGGAATCAAAGAGGTGAGTTTAAAACACAGTGGACTATTTCACTATAGAAATTTTATGATGTGAAGCTAACTCCCTCTACCAGTCTTCCACATCACATAAAGTGACCAATTCACCTTTTCAGTTGTTCCAGCCAACAAAACATTGGGATCTCTTTTACAGTCAACTCAATCAGAAAATACTTTTATTTCTTCTTTCAAAATCTGTCTGCAGTCCAGCTACTTCTTATCACTTTCACCACAACTTGCTACCACCTTTCTGATATATACCACAATCATGTTTCACCAGGAATGTTGCAATAACTTCCTCGTCTCTGGTTTTTGTCTTTACCCCATATAGTGTATGCTCTGCACATCAGCCAGAGTGATCCTGTTAAAGCACCTTGGAGATTATGTTACTTCTCTGCTCAAAACCCCTCACAGGCTTTCAGTTTCACTCAGAGTAAAAGTAGAAATCCTCACAGTGGCCTCCAAAGGCGCACATCACTCTCTTACCTCTTTGAACTCATCTCCTACTATCTCTGCCTCCTCCTTCATGAGACTCCAGACACACTAACCTTTACACAGTCTGTTTCTTCTGCCAGAAACACCCTTTACTCAACTTTCTACACGATCAGTTGCTCTGCTCCCCTTTTGTTCCTCAAATGCCATTTTCTCAATATGATCCACCCTCCCCTCCCTATTTAAAATTGCAACCCATTCTATTACTGTGACTCTTCTAATCCTCCTCCCTGGTTCATAATTTTCCGTGTCATGTCATCCCCCAACATACTATGTCATGGGCATGTTTATTATGTTTATAGTTTTTGTCCCTATCCTGTCCCCAGTTCAGTGATACAGGGATTTTTGTCCTGTTTTCCTCCATCATCGTTTTCCTCCCTCACCAATGGACTACTGGATTCAAAGCATCTAAAATAGTACCTGGAATTAATATGTAGTAGGTGTTCAGTATTTCTATCTTTTTTAATATTAAAAGTTATTTTTAATTGGAGTATAATTGCTTCACACTGTTGCGTTAGTTTCTGCGGCTATAGTGAATCAGCTATATGTATATATACACCAGGAAGCAACAGTTAGAACTGGTCATGGAACAACAGACTGGTTCCAAATAGGAAAAGGAGTACATCAAGGCTGCATATTGTCACCATGTTTATTTAACTTATATGCAGAGTACATCATGAGAAATGCTGGACTGAAAGAAACACAAGTTGGAATCAAGATTGCCGGGAGAAATATCAATAACCTCAGATATGCAGATGACACGACTCTTATGGCAGAAAGTGAAGAGGGGCTAAAAAGCCTCTTGATGAAAGTGAAAGTGGAGAGTGAAAAGGTTGGCTTAAAGCTCAACATTCAGAAAACTAAGATCATGGCATCCAGTCCCATCATTTCATGGGAAATAGACGGGGAAACAGTGCAAACAGTGTCAGACTTTGTTTTTCTGGGCTCCAAAATCACTGCAGATGGTGACTGCAGCCATGAAATTAAAAGACGCTTACTCCTTGGAAGGAAAGTTATGACCAACCTAGATAGCATATTCAAAAGCAGAGACATTACTTTACCAACAAAGGTTCGCCTAGTCAAGGCTATGGTCTTTCCTGTGGTCATGTATGGATGTGAGAGCTAGACTGTGAAGAAGGCTGAGCGCCGAAGAATTGATGCTTTTGAACTGTGGTGTTGGAGAAGACTCTTGAGAGTCCCTTGGACTGCAAGAAGATCCAACCAGTCCATTCTGAAGGAGATCAATCCTGGAATTTCTTTGGAAGGAATGATGCTAAAGCTGAAGCTCCAGTATTTTGGCCACCTCATGCGAAGAGTTGACTCATTGGAGAAGACTCTGATGCTGGGAGGGATTGGGGGCAGGAGGCGAAGGGGACGACAGAGGATGAGATGGCTGGATGGCATCAGTGACTCGATGAATGTGAGGCTGAGTGACCTCCGGGAGCTGGTGATGGACAGGGAGGCCTGGCGTGCTGCGGTTCATGGGGTCGCAAAGAGTCGGACACGACTGAGCGACTGATCTGATCTGATCTGATATATACACCCCCACCTTCTTGAGCCTCCTGCCCTCCGTCTCCCCCTCTAGGTCATCACAAAGCATCTGGTAGAGCTTCCTGTGCTACAGGCATCTTCCCACCAGCTATCTATTTCACATAGGGTAGTGTGTGCTACTCTCTCAATTTGTCCCACCCTCTCCTTCCTACCTGTGTGTCCAAAAGTCCATTCTGTATGTCTGTGTCTCTAGTCCCGCCCTACAAATAGGTTCATCAGCACCATTTTTCTAGATTCCATATATACACATTAATATACGATATTTGTTTTTTTTTTTTTTCTCTCTGACTTTATTCTCTATGATAGACTCTAGGTTCATTGACATCACTACAAATGTCCCAGTTTTGTTCCTTTTTATGGCTGAGTAATAATCTATTGTATATATATACCACATCTTCTTTATCCATCTGTTGATGGACATCTACATTGCTTGCATGTCCTGGCTATTGTAAATAGAGTTGTAATGAACATTTAGGGTATATGTGTCTTTTTGAATTATGGTTTTCTCAGGGTATATGCCTAGTAGTTGGATTTGTGGGTCATATATTAGGGTTAGAATTTTTGTTCATTTCTCCTCCCTCACTAATGGATTCCAAGCTCTCAAAATAGTACCTGGTATATAGTAGGTATTCAGGCAATGGCACCCCAGTACTTTTGCCTGGAAAATCCCATGGACGGAGGACCCTGGTAGGCTCCAGTCCATGGGGTCGCTAGGAGTCGGACACGACTGAGCGACTTCACTTTGACTTTTCACTTTCATGCATTGGAGAAGGAAATGGCAACCCACTCCAGTGTTCTTGCCTGGAGAATCCCAGGGACAGGGGAGCCTGGTGAACTTCCGTCTATGGGGTCGCACAGAGTCGGACACGACTGAAGCGACTTAGCAGCAGCAGCAGCAGTATTTCTTAAATTTTTTTTGGCCGTGACATGAGGCATGTGAGATCTTACTTCCCCAACCAGGACAAGGATAGAACTCCTACCTACTGCAATGAAAGCACAGAGTCTTAACCACTGGACCACAGGAGAATTCCCAGTATTTCTTAAAGGTTAAAAGTTTGAGTTATGAAGGCAGTACTAGTAAGTGGGTATTATATCTGTTTTGCAACTATATGAACTGAGGTTGGAAAGGCTAAATAACATCTCTAACATCACTCAGTCAGAAAACTGTATGGCCGGGATTCAGGCACAATCTTTGCATAGTGTCCACTAGAGTGTCCTCATTTAGTATGTTTTCTGATTGCTATGTCCAAAATCAGAGGATGAGAATGTTTCAAAAGCAGGGGATTGCCAATGGGCTCAAAAGCTTCCAGAAATACCATAAAGAAGACAAATTGAGAGGGTAAAGGCTATAATTCTTTGTAACTAGGTGATAATGACCTTTGCAAAAACTATTTCAGTAGCGGTGGAGCCAAAGCCAGAGAGCAATGGACGGGGGAATAAATGGACTGTAAGTAAATCATCTCTTTTTTAAAATGGGTAAGAGTTAAGTATATTTATGGGAGAAGGAAAAGAGGTAAAGACAGGTAAAATTATTGGTATGAGTATAGAGTTAAATAGAAGGAATTGCTTTCTAGGAATAGGCAACTCAGTGGGTAAAATGATGCATCAATATTCATGGAATTTTCTGGCCATGTTATTTTGGCTGTGTTGTGGGGTATGAAGCCTGTGGGAAAATAGTTGTTAAATAATCCCTCCAATTAACTTCTCCTTGTCTCTTGAAAGAAACTTTCTCATTTTTCTCAGGAAGTTATCCCTTTCTTCAGTTCTCCTACCTCAATTCCAGATACCTCAGTCTTAAGCAGATGAACTAAACATACTGCCTGTTGTTTTGGAGAGAAAAGAGAGACCAGCAGGTATAAGCTCTCTCAAGTCATCTTCTGACTTCTGATCTTGCTTCATCATCACTAACTTACCTTCTTTCCTCCTCTCAATAGAAAGGCATCCCTGTTTTTCCCCAAGTTTCAGACATAAGTCTAGAATCATTACATGTTCTTAAAGACCATTGTCATCAATTTTTTTTATTCTGAAACTTTAGTCACCAAGTTCTTTATCAGTACCTAAAAGCAAGATCTCCTAAAAGCAAGATCTCCTATGTATATAATATTCCCTCTAGACATCACTTCCCTAAATTTCCAACCATAATATATTTGACTTTATATGAAAAGGATATGTTCAACTTCTACCTCTTTGACGCTGGGAAATCACAAAATGAATGACTTCAGGCATATAGACCAAGGAAGATAGACTCATAAATAGATTATAATCAGATCAGATCAGATCAGTTGCTCAGTCGTGTCTGACTCTTTGCGACCCCATGAATCACAGCATGCCAGGCCTCCCTGTCCATCACCAACTCCCAGAGGTCACTCAGACTCACATCCATCGAGTCAGTGATGCCATCCAGCCATCTCATCCTCTGTCGTCCCCTTCTCCTCCTGCCCCTAATCCCTCCCAGCATCAGAGTCTTTTCCAATGAGTGAACTCTTCGCATGAGGTGGCCAAAGTACTGGAGTTTCAGCTTTAGCATCACTCCTTCCAAAGAAATTCCAGGGATGATCTTCAGAATGGACTGGTTGGATCTCCTTGCAGTCCAAGGGACTCTCAAGAGTCTTCTCCAACACCACAGTTCAAAAGCATCAATTCTTTGGCATTCAGCTTTCTTCACAGTCAACTCTCACATCCATACATGACCATAGGAAAAACCATAGCCTTGACTAGATGGACCTTTGTTGGCAAAGTTAATGTCTCTGCTTTTGAATATGCTATCTAGGTTGGTCATAACTTTCCTTCCAAGGAGTAAGCGTCTTTTAATTTCATGGCTGCAGTCACCATCTGCATTGATTTTGGAGCCTCAAAAAATAAAGTCTGACACTGTTTCCACTGTTTCCACATCTATTTCCCATGAAGTGATTGGACCATATGCCATGATCTTTGTTTTCTGAATGTTGAGCTTTAAGCCAACTTTTTCACTCTACTCTTTCACTTTCATCAAGAGGCTCTTTAGTTCCTCTTCACTTTCTGCCATAAGGGTGGTGTCATCTGCATATCTGAGGTTATTGATATTTCTCCCAGCAATCTTGATTCCAGTTTGTGCTTCTTCCAGCCCAGCATTTCTCATGATGTACTCTGCATATAAGTTAAATAAGCAGGTTGTCAATATACAGCCTTGACGTACTCCTTTTCCTATTTGGAACCAGTCTGTTGTTCCATGTCCAGTTCTAACTGTTGCTTCCTGACCTGCATATAGGTTTCTCAATAGCATTTAATTATTTGCATTGATTAAAAAAAATTTTTTGTCCTTTTTTCCCTCTATATATCACAGTCTCAATTGTTTACATTTAAGTTTCTTTAAAGTGAGGTAAAACTTAAATTAATTATGAAGTAACTTGAGTATAGTATTCTTCTAGATTTTCTCCAATGTTTTACAGTTGCTTCCATAGGTCTCATTTTACAGCAATATTTGGAGCAACTTCCTTTGGAAGGGAGTGGATATGGTCATAAAAGGGCAACTTAGGGGATCTTGGTACTCTTTGAACAGGGCGATGCTCTGCGTTGTGACCGCTTTAACATCCATATCCTGGTTGTGATATCTTAGTATAGTTTTTCAAGATGTTACCATTAGAGGAGATTGCTAAAGGGTACATTGGCTCTCTCTCTATTATTTCTTACAACTGCATATGAGGCTACACTTAAAATTAGAAGTTGAATTAAAAATTATTTATCAAACACCTGTTATGTACCAGGCACTATTATAAATACATAAGATACTTCAGTAAATGCATAAAAATCTTTGCAATCATAGAGCATACATTCTAGTGGGGGAGAAATTTTAGTGGGTGAGCCCATATTGCCCAGTGTTCTGCCTTGGCATGAAACTCAGTTCCATCCTGTAGGTTGTAAACATGGAAACCTTAGGGTTCAGACAGAGTGTTCTTGATATGGTCATTGACAAAGCACGTTCTTGTGGCAGATGGGGAAGTTGTTCCAAGTTACTTTGCAGGCAGCAGATGTGGGTGAGTGGGAGCTCAAACAAGAGAGGAAGAACATGGGCGGAGGTCTGTAATGACTCTAGCTGACTTACTGGCTTTGGGAACATTAAATTAGAAAAAGCTTTGAAGAAGCTGAGAATCTGTTGCTGTCAGATGGAAGTCTATTGTAACATTTGACATTTGATCTATATTTTCTGCCTTGGTCAAAAGCATCATTATCTACTTTGTCCCTCAAGCAGAGAAATTTTAATGTCCTACTTGGCTCTTCTCTCTCCCTAACATTGTGTCTAATCTGTTCACTCAGGATCCCCACATCCTCACTTCCTCCTCAATCAATTTTTTTCTCTATACTTCCAATATAAGTTAGATTATTATGGATGGTCTCTCAACTCCTGAGTATTTATTCAGTAGTCTCATTGATTATCCAAAAGTCTTATCATCACCTTAGTTCATGATTTATATTGTTTTCTAACTTATCTTTTAAAACTAAAAAATCTCAACATGTCACGCTTCTGCTTAACATTAACTCCAAGTCCAAACTCTATAGATTGGCTTACAAAATGCTTCAGTTTAACTCTATCAGACATTTCAAAACCATATCCTAAGAAGTCCCCATAATACACTCTGTGCTACTCATCACTGGCTTCCTTACCATTTCCTAAGTATCCTCCTCATCTTTGCATATGCTTTTTTTCACCATCTGAAGTTTCTACCCTATCATTTTGACTAAACTTCAGCTGATGATTTATCATCTACTGTAACATAATCTCTTTTCTGGAACCTCCACCAAAATCCTCTCTTTTGGAGTCAAAGAAGGGATTCTCTTACCATATAACAGGTTTCTATACACCTGCCACACTGACTTGCAGTCAATTCTTGCTAAATACCTCTCTACTACTTCTAGTCCTGCTACTAGGTAATAAGGGAAGAACTGGGAACTTTTCAGCAGGTGAATCCCTTCCTGTAATGTCTTGGGAAGGAATTTTTCTCCTGTGCATTTCTCCTTTTCTGCTTATGTATTCCTAATCCTTGGGTGTTCCATGTTCCAATTTCTCTTCAAAGTATAGAGGAGAAATAATTTTCCCCTACCTTTTTAAGTTCTTTGGCTGTTCTAATAATCAAATTAAATTAGGACAGATTAACAGGAGAAAAATTAATTGCATACATATGAGATCCCCATAAGAATATGAGGCCCCCAAAATGTCAAGCAATTGATGCCTCTATGGTATTCTGAGCTAAGGAGAAGGGGGTCTGGGACTGCAAATAAGAGGAAGACTCTTCAGGCAAGGGAAGATGGGAAGAGAAAAGGTTTGCTAAACAAATGTTTGCCATGCTATGCCAAGAAGTTTTCTGCTATAAAAATAAGTTAATTTTACTAACAACTCTATTCCTGATACAGGCTCCCTGTATAAATTCTTTTAGGCAGTTAAGGCAGAGGTATAAAGAAAAACTTTCTGAAGCCTCTGTTTCTCAAAAATACCCAATCCCAAGTGATCCTCATGCAACATATACACATTTTGAGGTGGAAAATTTTGCTCCTCTATAGAAGAAAAACAAGATCAAACTCAGCAGCTTCCACCTTCCCCCAGCTCTGTACTCCTAGGTGACTGAGCCCTTCTGTAGTGCCCAAGAATAAGCCTTTGTGTCACCCAGATCATACTCATCTGCTTGAAAAAAAAAATCACTATTTTATCTGCCTCATTTGCTACTTTCAATGACCTTGTGCTTAGAACAACAGTTATCCAACCATGTCCATACTTGCACCTTTGATTCAGAGAGATTTGTGTTCATCCAGGTGTCACCGTACTATGAACGGTGTCTCAGAGATCACCAGTTTTTTAAAAACTACTTGTACAAAGGACACTACTTAGCTTGAGATATGTGTCTATAAAATTGGTTGTCATCTATAAAGTGCTTTGAGTTTCTTTTTAACATGGGAGAAATGTATAATGCTCTTATTCATCTACATCCTTTCTACATCTACCAAGTGAATGCTATGTTGTCATGCTGATATATTCAAAACATTGCAGACCTTTATACTACTCTGCAAAATAATTATCAGAGTGTTTTGCATTTGCCAATGCTTTTGTGATGATACATGGATAGCAGTGGATGTCAAGGTCCAAAGAAGGACAGTTAGAGTGCCCTGAGAAATACTTTATGTTTTTGTTAACACCTTAACTCATCCATCCCACATATACTTCAGGTCTCTTACTATATTACAGTGACTATTATTATAATGGCTCATGAATCATGGTCTCTCTCTCTCTCACACACACACACACCCTCCTGCACACAGTGGTGGTGCACATATTGTTCTCCTGAAGAGCCACAGTATGATGCATATTATTTCACACTTAAAACATTTAACATCATTAAATTGAAAACAGAAGAAGCAGGGGAGGGAACAGAAGGTGATAAATGAAGAGGGGGAGGGAGAGTGGGAAGGCAATGTGTAGCAGAAAGAGGCAAGGCATATGGGGAAACAGGGCTAAGTCAAATTCATAGAAAATAACAAGCCAGTCTTGTTATTGATGACAAGCATTTGCTGTGTCTCTCATGGTGCTTCAACTGAAGGAGTGCTGTTACTGAGTAAGAGGACTATCTCACCATGGCAAAGACCCCTTCTCTATAGCATACATTGCTATAAAAGTACAGACCTTTAAAGACTGGAGCACAGACCTGGCTTTCTTTTCTTTTATCATTTCTATTCATATTTGGGAGGAAATTCCATCCTTTGTGTCCCAGGTTCCCTGAAGGGAAGATTCATTTACCTGCAGTTTCTAGAAGACATCTGATTATAATCACCATATAAATCCAAAATCCCTACACTTAGCCAACAGCAAAAGCAGTTCAGAGAACAAATAGTCAGCTGTTCACTCAGTGGACTTTGTGCCTCTTAGACACCAGACCATGCAGTTGGGCTCAGTGGGGAGAGGGACTTTGAAGTGACACAGACCTGATTGCAGTTCTGGCTCTAAAAAAATGTGACTCTGGGAAAATTTCTTCACTTTTTCAGGTCTCTAGGTCTTCAACAAGATAACTGGAAGGCCTAACTTAAAAAGGGATGCATCAACATTAACACTTGGCATAGCAAGTCCTATCAATGTAAATTTCTTTCTTTCTTTACATCCACCATTTGAGAACCTCAATTAGGACAGAAGCTAACTCTCTATGATTCTGACTTGCCTAAACATCTCTGCAGACTCGGCATGCTCTGCCAACCATCATAGTCAACAGTGGAGGCATCTTGGGCAGGAAGTTATCTTAGTGGAGATGATGGTTTCATTGATGGTAACCTCAGGAGTAGCTTAAACAAGGAGACAGAGCAGGAAAGAGAGAAAACCAAAGGGTTACTATGGAAAGAACTATGTTGATATCTAAATATGTAGGTATTACCTGTAAGCTTAAAGAAGTAGTTGGAGACAGTTCTAAAGCCAGCCTGGAGGTGTAGTGTCACACAGAAGAAATACTGTTTTGTGCTGCTTTTTAGGGGCCTGAATTTACCCAAGGCTAAAACAAGCTGGAAGGCTTCTTGTGCATAATCTCCAGATTACTGGCACTGGTCAATTTTGCCCCACTCACTGCCTTACTCCAGCATGATTTCATGTGGATTTCTAAAGATTTAACACCATAACAGTCTGAAAGAATTCCAAAAGGTTTTTTATTCCAAGAAGTATGTTATAACTTTGGTCAGAAAATGTTTCAAAAATATCTGCAATGTTTGCTATTGTGTGGCTGGTGTCCTTAGGAATCACTAGAGTTTTGGAGCAAGAAATTCTAAATATGACCCTAAGAAGACACATCTGAAATCTGAAAAATGAAATCATGGGAAGGTAAGCCTTGAAGGATGAAAAAACGGGCAGGCTAATTTTAGTTGAGAAATGAACAAACGCATGACATGGGGATGATCTTGGCTTACTCAGAGTTTATAGACCCAATGGTGAGTTTTCAGCTCCAAGTGAAGAGGCAGGAGGAATCTCTGTGAGAAGATCTCAGTGCCCACAAACTTTTCAGCCCCTTATACTTGACACAATTAGGCCATATGTGTTTTTAAGTGATCAATGCAAAGAAATAGAGGAAAACAACAGAATGGGAAAGACTAGGGATCTCTTCAAGAAAATCAGAGATACCAAAGGAACATTTCATGCAAAGATGGGCTCGATAAAGGACAGAAATGGTATGGACCTAACAGAAGCAGAAGCTATTAAGAAGAGGTGGCAAGAATACACAGAAGAACTGTACAAAAAAGAGCTTCACGACCCAGATAATCATGATGATGTGATCACTGACCTAGAGCCAGACATCCTGGAATGTGAAGTCAAGTGGGCCTTAGAAAGCATCACTATGAACAAATCTAGTGGAGGTGATGGAATTCCAGTGGAGCTATTCCAAATCCTGAAAGGGGATGCTGTGAAAGTGCTGCACTCAATAGGCCAGCAAATCTGGAAAACTCAGCAGTGGCCACAGGATTGGAAAAGTCAGTTTTCATCCCAATCCCAAAGAAAGGCAATGCTAAAGAGTGCTCAAACTACTGAACAACTGCACTCATCTCACACGCTAGTAAAGTAATGCTCAAAATTCTCCAAGCCAGGCTTCAGCAATATGTGAACCGTGAACTTCCTGATGTTCAAGCTGGATTTAGAAAAGGCAGAGGAACCAGAGATCAAATTTGCCAACATCTGCTGGATCATGGAAAAAGCAAGAGAGTTCCAGAAAAACATCTATTTCTGCTTTATTGACTATGCCAAAGCCTTTGACTGTGTAGATCACAATAAACTATGGAAAATTCTGAGAGAGATGGGAATACCAGACCACCTGATCTGCCTCTTGAGAAATCTGTATGCAGATCAGGAAGCAACAGTTAGAACTGGCCATGGAACAACAGACTGGTTCCAAATAGGAAAAGGAGTACATCAAGGCTGCATATTGTCACCCTGTTTATTTAACTTATATGCAGAGTACATCATGAGAAATGCTGGACTGAAAGAAACACAAGTTGGAATCAAGATTGCTGGGAGAAATATCAATAACCTCAGATATGCAGATGACACCACCCTTATGGCAGAAAGTGAAGAGGAACTCAAAAGCCTCTTGATGAAAGTGAAATTGGAGAGTGAAAAGGTTGGCTTAAAGCTCAACATTCAGAAAACGAAGATCATGGCATCTGGTCCCATCACTGCATGGGAAATAGATGGAGAAACAGTGGAAACAGTGTCAGACTTTATTTTTCTGGGGTCCAAAATCACTGCAGATGGTGACTGCAGCCATGAAATTAAAAGACGCTTACTCCTTGGAAGGAAAGTTATGACCAACCTAGATAGCATATTCAAAAGCAGAGACATTACTTTGCCAACAAAGGTTCGCCTAGTCAAGGCTATGGTCTTTCCTGTGGTCATGTATGGATGTGAGAGCTGGACTGTGAAGAAGGCTGAGCGCCGAAGAATTGATGCTTTTGAACTGTGGTGTTGGAGAAGACTCTTGAGAGTCCCTTGGACTGCAAGGAGATCCAACCAGTCCATTGTGAAGGAGACCAGCCCTGGGATTTCTTTGGAAGGAATGATGCTAAAGCTGAAACTCCAGTATTTTGGCCACCTCATGTGAAGAGTTGACTCATTGGAGAAGACTCTGATGCTGGGAGGGATTGGGGGCAGGAGGAGAAGGGGACAACAGAGGATGAGATGGCTGGATGGCATCAGTGACTCGATGGATGTGAGTCTGAGTGACCTCCGGGAGTTGGTGATGGACAGGGAGGCCTGGTGTGCTGCAGTTCATGGGGTTGCAAAGAGTCGGACACGACTGAGCGACTGATCTGATCTGATCTGAACTTACTTTATACCTGTATCCCAAGAAATAAAAAAAACAGTGAATGATCAGACCATTTCCAGCCAGTGCTTTAATGATCACTTCTTATGTGAGAAGCAGAAAGACCCTAGAGGACACTGGACTTAAAGCATCTTATTTTTTGTTAATAACACATTTTGAGTTAATGAGAACCCCTCTCAGATTGGTGATACTCTGTCTTAGAATGTCCTGGTTGGAAAAAGGGGACTTGACAGATTTCTGATTTCATTTAAGAATTATTTATTTATTTTTTGTACTTGACACCACTTTGAAGGTATTGAGGAACAGCAAAAACAGCACCTCACAAGGACAGTGAGTTATCAATTACTTTTAATTACTCCCCAGCTCTTGCCTTTAATTACCTACTATGTTAGCTGGGATTTATTGCACAGTAATAATAGTGATGCTTTGCATTTACATTGCTCTTTTCTCCAAGGAGTTCAAAGCACTTTATAGATATGGTTTCAGTATTAATATAAAGAATAAAAATGTTGAAAAATATTTTCATGAATAAAGCAATTGTAAAGTAACTATATTCTCCTTTTTCAGGTAGAAAGTAGTCTAGAGATAGTTTACAGTAAGAGTCAAATCTGAGGGACCCTGATAATAAAACTTCCCCCTCTACTCTATATTTTACATGGCTCTCATATTTACTGATTAAAAAATACTTTCCACAATAGATAAAATAAGAATATCACAAAATATTAACTAATAATAATCCCACTGGAAGTGCAATACTCTGCTCACTCTAAGATTTAAAATAATGTATATGAACTTTTTTTTTAGTCTAAAAAAACTTAGTGTAGTAGTGAAATATTTTGAAGACACCAAAGAGATAGAAATTTCATTTTTTGGCCTGTTGATTGTAAAATACATAAATAGAAAATTTACTATTAGTTATGTTGGGATATTTGTTATTTCATCCATTATCCTAAAAAATAATTGAAGTGAGGGTAGCTCTAATTAACCTCATTCTATAAATGCAGAATATTATTCACTCAGTCTGCATTTAATGTGCTTATATCTCTATTGCTTCAGACCGTATAACCTTATTGTTTCTCAAAGGTCTGTCTCCCAAGATTGAGAACAACTGGCCTAAGTTTCAAAGCCAGTGTCTTCAGGAACAGTTGCTCATACACAGAATAATTATGTTGAACTCCAAATGAAGAGCTGAAGAACATCACTCAGCATTCAAGAGCTCCTCAGCAGTTGGTGAGCTACCCTTCAGGGTTAAAGCTACTTATACATTAAAACAATGGAATTTACATGCTTCAGAGGTTTTCTTTCCTCTTATCTTGTCTGTTAGAATTAATAAGTTAGAAGCATTCAGCTCAGAATGAAGGCTTGATTGCATGCCTTTTGCTAAGGATCTGAGACGTGAGGAGACTGCAGTTTGAGACACTTACAGAGTGCCTTTTGGACCTGAAAGTGCCTTGCATAGTTTCCATCTTTATACCCTATTATTTGTATTTAAATACACTCTATTGCTTATAGAGATACACTAAAAATTGTAAGGTTTTTACATCTAGGCTAGAAATCATAATGAAAGCAAAATGTTTTGTTTCTAATTGGTCTTATTTGAGTAGTAAATTATGCCACACAAGATAAAAAAAGCATGAGTATTATCTTTTTTAGAATTTTGTTTACTAGTCTTCATCTCTGGTTGTTGTAGATAATCCTAGAAAACAAGTCAAGTTTGGAAAAAGGCAATGGAATTTTGATTAGGAGGCATGTATTTTTAATTCTAGTTTAGATTTTATCTTATACTGTTTTGAGAAAAAATTACTAAATGTAGCAAAAAATTTAACATCTTTCTTTTAAAGAAATTGAAAGGTTGGAAGCAACATTTTTTAAATTAGGTACGATATTGAGAGGGAAATTCTAAATCAGTGATTGCCTCTGAATCAGTTACTTGATTATATTAATTATCTCTTCTACCTTGGTTCTCCATTTACTGAATGAGGTTAATTATAGCTACCCTCACTTGTCCCATAGGATTTTTTAGGAGACTGGATAGAATAATAAATATACCAGTATACCTAGTGTGAGATAATCAGAATACAAAGTATTATACTATAACAGAATTTTAGTAAAGGAATGTATGTACTATAAAAACGAATTTTTAAATGAGAATATTTACCATAAAAGGAAGGATCTCAGAATCGGATGAAAAGAGAGTAAGAAGGTGGAGAGGGCAGGGATGAAGAAAGATAACAGGGAAGGGAAGGGATTAGATGATTCTAACAAGAGAAAGAATATAACATCTCTGCTATGTCATATAATTGGAGATAATTCCAGCATTGAGTTTGGGCTTTGAGAATGACAGGATGCATTAGTGGAGTGGGGGCCATCCATCTCTGTGGCCCATGGAATTCTGAAGGGCAAGGAATACAGTACATTACTGGGATCTAAAGTGGGTGTGTCTAAGGCTGAAGTTATTGGCTGTCCCCATATACTAGCTTCTGCTCCATTGTTTCTCCTAAGTTGTTCAATGAGATGATAATTCTACCCTGAACCCAGAAGTGAAGGCTTTAGTCATTGTTCTTGTTTTACTCTTCTTTATACTCCATATCAAGAAGTCTTCCAGTGCTATCAAATTTTTTCCTACCACATCGCTTTCAATTCTTTCTGCCTCTTTGCTGTCAGTACTGCACTGTAGTCTTGCTATTCTGGTCTTCTACCTGTTCTCCAAGTCTCCAGCCATTCCCTTTTCTGATACAAAATTCAACAGACCATCACTCCTATTGCAGAATTACTATCATGAGGTCAGATCTCTTTCTTCATCAGTCTTTGGCGAATCCTCACTTGCTACTGAATTAAACTTAGACCCTTTAGTACACTCTACTTGAAGTTGCCAAATATCCGATCCACTTTTCCAAACTCACTATTTATACTCTAATCACACTGACCTTACACCATCTCCCTTAATATCTTGTGTTTCACTCATATTTGAAGGTTTTATTCCTGCTATGCCTGTGCACTTGGAATTTGTACTCTCTAAATTCTTTTTTTTTTTCAGTTTCGTCAGTCTTTCAAACTTTCCTCAAATTTTGACACTGGGGTGCTGGAGCATGAATTGAGTGTTTGCATCTCCTCTCAGCTCTATGTTCAGTGATATTTCATTAACAATTAAAAACCATCCGTGGTGGAAATGTTTACACAATAAGTAACTAACAAATAGTAAAAATCGGGTACCACTCCCCAACCAGAACCAGTTTTAAACCAGCACATCACTGCTACTACTTCTAAATCTTTGATTGTTCCCACTGACTTATTTTGTATCTCTCAGTTGAATCCTTCTTTATGTATTAAAATAAATATTTTAAAAATCATTTAATTTATGGCTTGACTTCCCAGCCTAATTGTCTTCTGCAGTTCATTAGCCAGGTTCCATGCGTTCCTGTGTATCTTTCTCAGTATGGAGAAAGGTACTTACTAAGTGAAGATGGAAGCATTAGTATACAGCTCTTCTAGGCTTCTCTGGCTTTGAAGATTATTGCCTTTTACAAATTTAGAAATTATATATTATTAATTTTTCTTTCTATCCATCCAATGCTAGCGTGATGTCTCACTTGTATGGATCCAAAAGTGTTTGAATCACCTCTGAATGCTCATGGTGAATGGTAAGCAAATACAGACTTTTACATGATGATAAAGAGCCATATTAAAGTGGCTTTTTTCTACATTTTATTCCTAACCTAAACCAAACTGAAGGTGTAATTTTATCTAATAATGTACTTTAAATACTGAACCAATATCTTTGATGTTGGTTAGAATTTGTAAGTGTCTCAGATATAATTCAGAAGTCATGTAGGTGAATAAAGCTACTAACTAGCTAACATGTATTGAGCATGTACTATGTGCCACACACTATGCTTTTTACATATACTTTCTCATTTAATCTTGATATCATCTTTCTGAGGTTAGTACAATTAATATGCTCATTTTATGAATGAGGAAACTGGCTCTCTTATAGTTATGTGACTGTACTCAATCAACAGCACCAGCTTAGTAGTAATGGGATGGCTCTTAGCCATTCTGACTCTCAAATTCTCATCTTAACCACTCTATACCTTAATTCTATGCAAGAACAACACTTATTCTGTAAATTCCACACAAGAACAACTCTACCATTATAGAACTGGTGGAATTGTACTATATTTTCAGTGTTTGGCCATACCAAGTCAGGAATATTCTGAATATTAATCTAAATTTTTCAAACTAGTCTCTTAATAATACTTCTTTTGATTAGTGAAGTTTTATTTTCAACCTACTCTACTGTCCCATTTTAAGATTAAATATATTATATATATATATATATACATATATATATCTTGTTGTTTAAGTCATCACTTCATAGCAAATATAGGGGAAAAAGTGGAAGCAGTGACAGCTTTTCTCTTCTTGGGCTCTAAAATCACTGCAAATGGTGACTGTAGCCATGAAATCAGAAGACAATTGCTTCTTGGCAGGAAAGCAATGACAAACCTAGAAAGTGTGTTGAAAAGCAGAGGCATTACTTTGCTGACAAAGGTCCATATAGTCAAGGCTATCACCTTCCCATTGGTCATGTACGGTTGTGAGAGCTGGACCATAAAGAAAGCAAAGTGCCAAAGAATTGATGCCTTTGAACTGTGGGGCTGGAGAAGACTCACGAGAGTCTCCTGGACAGCAAGATCAAACCAGTCAATCTTAAGGGAACTCAACCCTGAATACTTGTTGGAAGGACTAATGCTGCAGCTGAAACTCCAGTATTTTGGTCATCTGATGAGAACAGCTGACTCATTGGAAAAGTCCCTGATACTGGGAAAGATTGAGGGCAGAAGGAGAAGAGGGCATTAGAGGATGAGATGGCTGGATGGCATCACCGATGCAATGGACATGAACTTGGACAAACTTCGGAAGATGGTAAGGGACAGAGAGGCCTGGCGTGCTGCAGTTCATGTGGTTGCAAAGATTTGGACATGACTGGCTGACTGAACAACAAAAACATCACTTAGGAAGCTCTAAAAACCATTTTTTTAGTGGAGGTCTTACTTTGTGTCTCAGTGCTAATCCAGATGGTCTGGAAATTAAAAGAGGGTAGGAGAAGGTGTGATACTTTTCATCAAAGACTTTATAATAAGCTGCTTGAGAAATGGCAGTTAGCATTTCTGCTACCTGAACACAGCAACCCACTTCAGTAATTTTGCCTGGAGAATCTCATGGACAGAGGAGCCTGGTGGGCTATAGTTCATAGTGTCACACAGAGTCAGACATAACTAAAGTGACTTACCATGCACGTACATATAGAATTAGAAGATTAGTTGGTAATTAGGTAATAATCTCTACAGTACTAATTGATAGAATATAAAAATTATAAGGTATCCATAAAAGTGAAATAACTGGAAACAGCTTCAAAGAAGTGGAAGTGGAAACTTGAAGGTTGATTTTGGAGGGCAGCAGATGCACAGATATAGTCGAGAGAAGAAAAACAACAAGCCAGTGTGCTTAGGCAGAAATTGAACATGATACATTTGGTGATGCTTTGCTGAGGCTGTAAATTTCTGAATACTACTGAGTTTTAATCCCATCAACTCTCAACATCATTTGTACAAATCTTAGGGCTTCAAGGCCATGACATACTTTATCCAGAAGAAACAGTTGCCTTGCTGACAAGGAAAGTCAAATTAAAGGCAGTGTTTACATCTTTATTTTGTTATGCATGTCAGCTCCTAGCTACTCATAGCATTCATTTTCCTCTCCTTGCTCCTCGATCTTTTGATGGTGTCTGGCAACTGAAAGCATTGGGGCCTTTGAGAGAAAGCACTGAAGTCTTTGACTGGGAGACTGTCTTGCAGGCTTGAGACTGTTGTTTTTGAACCAGTTATTGTCCTTTCTTTTTTTCCAAACTCAATTTATTACCTTGGAGTCTGTGATCTCACACTGGAGACAGTCATTGTCTCTACAATGCTTTAAAGTCATTTTCCCCTGTGATTCAGCAAGTGTCTGATTGCCCTTCTGCTTTTCTCCTATTTGTCTTGTTTTGCTCCTAGACAGGATTCCCATGTTCACCCTCAGATTTGGTTAAAGGTAGTAAGTGTTCTGAGGTAGTTCTTTCTCTGTTTCTGGCACCTTGTTGGGTAAAGTAATGTCCTCGTTTAATTTATAGTGACAGGCTTTCGTTAAAGTGTTCTTCTCTGGAGCCAACATAAGAGCGCATTCACTGAACTGGAAGAGGTTGCCTTTTTGTCTGGGTACTTCCCAGATGACTTGCTCATTCAGTGACCTCTTACCTCTTTCCTTCTTGACCTGTTTGGCTGCATGCAATCTTTTCTGATCAGTGGGTTGCTTTTCTTACTAGCACTCTTGAGAGACTTGGAGGAGAGTACAGTGAAAACTTTCTGTCCTCCTCATTCTGCAGCATTTCTGTCTTTTTTTTTTCTGGTACATTTTAATTTACAGAGTCACCCAACCATAACCATGGACAGCACTCTTTCTCAGGCCTCAGCTTTCCTCTTGTACATTTGTTTTTTTTTTTTTTGGGGGGGGGGCGGGGGGGGGGGGGCGATAATTATTTATCAGCTTCTGGTTGGATTTCCTCCCAAGTTCTCAATATTGAATCTGGTTCTATAATGAATCTGAGTCAATATCTCCTTAAAGAAATTTTATAATAAGAGATAAGTCCATTCAAGTTTTAATGCTCTCTTAAGATCCTTCAAAACAGGGGTTTCACCTGCATGCTGTATGTGGAAGGCTCTTTTTGTTCCAAATGAGGCTCTCAGGTCTTAGCTTTATAGAAATTAAGTGTTGGAATGTATTTTATCAGGTAATGATGCTGAAAACCCAGTCTCTATGCACTGGTGCTGGATTGAATCTTGGAGATAGAGTTTTGGGTAAAATACAAAGAATAGTTTTATTGCTTTTCCAGGCAAAGGTGAAACTGTTTAGCTTGGATTGAGACTTGAACCCATGTGCCGAGACTCAAACCCAGCCAAAACCCATGGTCCTCCAACTGGGATTACACACCTGGTTTCAGGAATCAATGAAGCTCAGCTTCTTGATATCTCATCTCAAAACTAATTCACTGAGAGACAAAGTGATAAGTAAGGAGTGGATTTATTCAGAGAGAAACACACTACACAGGTAGAGTGTGGGGCATCACAGAAGGTAAATGTGGCATCAAAATATGGAGGGGTCAACTTTTATGGGCTGAGTAATTTCTTAGGCTAAAGAGTGTGAGGATTATTCTGACCATTTTGGGGAAGGGATAGAGATTTCTAGGAATTGGGTCACTACTCACTTTTTGGTCTTTGTTGGTTGGCCTTGGAACTGTCATGGTGCCTCTGAGAATGTCATTTAGCTTGTTCATGTGTTACTACTGAGGATCAAGGTCTCGTCAAAGTTGACTTGTCTGCCATCTTGGACACATTTGGTTCTAAGCAGTTTATGTTGTTGTTTATGTCAGGCTATGTCATTCTTTCAAACACTGTGCCTTGCCCTCTTCCCTCTGGTTTAAAAGTGGGGACGCAGCAGTCTCCTTCCCTTGAAAACTATTTGTACTAACCCAGGAAGATTTGGTAAGGGATTTTATGGCAGTAGTTCAAGGGTGGGATTGCTGATAAGGATTAGGGTGTATGAAGGCCTACATTCCTTTAATCTGGTCTCAAGTAATCTCCTGATCGGCTTCTCTAGTTCCTTTTTCAGTTCAGTTCAGTCAGTCATGTCCGACTCTTTGAGACCCCCTGAATCACAGCACGCCAGGCCTCTTTGTTCATCACCAACTCCTGCAGTTCACTCAGACTCACGTCCATCATCTCATCCTCTGTCGTCCCCTTCTCCTCTTGCCCCCAATCCCTTCCAGCATCAGTACAGTTCAGTTCAGTCACTCAGTCATGTCCGACTCTTTGCGACCCCATGAATCACAGCACACCAGGCCTCCCTGTCCATCACCAACTCCTGGAGTTCACTCAGACTCACATCCATCAAGTCAGTGATGCCATCCAGCCATCTCATCCTCTGTCATCCCCTTCTCCTCCTGTCCCCAATCCCTCTCAGCATCAGAGTCTTTTCCAATGAGTCAACTCTTTACATGAGGTGCCCAAAGTACTGGAGTTTCAGCTTTAGCATCATTCCTTCCAAAGAAATCCCAGGGCTGATCTCCTTTAGAATGGAATGGTTGGATCTCCTTGCAGTCCAAGGGACTCTCAAGAGTCTTCTCCAACACCACAGTTCAAAAGCATCAATTCTTCAACGCTCAGCCTTCTGCACAGTCCAACTCTCACATCCATACATGACCACTGGAAAAACCAGAGCCTTGACTAGACGGACCTTTGTTGGCAAAATAATGTCTCTGCTTTTCAATATGCTATCTAGGTTGGTCATAACTTTCTTTCCAAGGAGTAAGCATCTTTTAATTTCATGGCTACAGTCACCATCTGCAGTGATTTTGGAGCCCCCCCCCAAAAAGTCTGACACTATTTCCACTGTTTCCTCACCTATTTACCATGAAGTGATGGGACCAGATGCCATGATCTTTGTTTTCTGAATGTTGAGCTTTAAGCCAGCTTTTTCACTCTCCACTTTCACTTTCATCAAGAGGCTTTTTAGTTCCTCTTCACTTTCTGCCACAAGGGTGGTGTCATCTGCATATCTGAGGTTATTGATATTTCTCCAGGCAATCTTGTTCCCAGCTTGTGTTTCTTCCAGTCCAGCATTTCTCATGATGTCCTCTGCATAGAAGTTAAATAAGCAGGGTGACAATATAGAGCCTTGATGTACTCCTTTTCCTATTTGGAACCAGTCTGTTATTCCCTGTCCAGTTCTAACTGTTGCTTCCTGCATACAGATTTCTCAAGAGGAAGGTCAGGTGGTCTGGTATTCCCATCTCTTTCAGAATTTTCCATAATTTATTATGATCCACACAGTCAAAGGCTTTGGCATTGTCAATAAGGCAGAAGTAGATGTTTTTCTGGAACTGTCTTGCTTTTTCCATGATCCAGTGGATGTTGGCAATTTGATCTCTGGATCCTCTGCCTTTTCTAAAACCAGCTTGAACATCAGGAAGTTCACAGTTCACGTATTGCTGAAGCCTGGCTTGGAGAATTTTAAGCATCATTTTACTAGCATGTGAGATGAGTGCAGTTGTGCGGTAGTTTGAGCATTCTTTGGCATTGCCTTTCTTTGGGATTGGAATGAAAACTGACCTTTTCCAGTCCTGTGGCAACTGCTGAGTTTTCCAAATGTGCTGGCATATTGAGTGCAGCAGTTTAACAGCATCATCTTTCAGGATTTGAAGTAGCTCAACTGGAATTCCATCACCTCCACTAGCTTTGTTTGTAGTGATGCTTTCTAAGGTACACTTGACTTCACATTCCAGGATGTCTGGCTCTAGATCAGTGATCACACCATCATGATTATCTGAGTTGTGAAGATCTTTTTTGTACAGTTCTTCTGTGTATTCTTGCCATCTCTTCTTAATATCTTCTGCTTCTGTTAGGTCCATACCATTTCTGTCCTTTATCGAGCCCATCTTTGCATGAAATATTCCCTTGGTATCTCTAATTTTCTTGAAGAGATCTCTAGTCCTTCCCATTCTGTTGTTTTCCTGTATTTCCTTGCATTGATCACTGAGGAAGGCTTTCTTATCTCTTCTTGCTATTCTTTGGAACTCTGCATTCAGATGCTTATATCTTTCCTTTTCTCCTTTGCTTTTCACTTCTCTTCTTTTCACAGCTATTTGTAAGGCCTCCCCAGACAGCCATTTTTCTTTTTTGCATTTCTTTTCCATGGGGATGGTCTTGATCCCTATCTCCTATACAATGTCACAAACCTTATGACATAGTTCATCAGGCACTCTATCTATCAGATCTAGTCCACTAAATCTAGTTGCTTTTTACTTGACCTCAATTGGTCTTCTCAGGAATGAAGAATGCTGACATCTTCCATTTGGGGTAATTTAGTTCTACAGGGCTTCCCAGGTGGCACAGTGATTAAAAAATTTACCTGCCAATGCTGGAGACACAAGAGACTCAGCTTTGATGCCAGGGTTGGGAAGATTCCCTGAGGGAGGAAATGGTAACCCACTCCAATATTCTTTCCTAGGAAATTCCTTGGACAGAGGAGCCTGGCAGGCTCTGGGGCTGCAAAGAGTTGAACATGATTGAGCAGGCGTGCACTTAGTTCTATAATGAGCTCAAAAGATATTGTTATGTGTTTTCCTTGAGGTGGAACCAGGACCCTGCCCCAGAGGCTGCACTATTGTTTCTTTGCATCTGGATCTCCCTTGTCTCTGCATCCATTCTCTTCCCTGATTAGCAGCTGTTTGAATCTGCCCTTTGGAATTCATAGAAGGTAATGAGGCTAGAGTCTGTTCTCTACAACAAGAAATGGGGGACACAGAAAGGCTTCTGTTCCCCAGGAGCCCCACAGGGTTCTGTTCAGTTTCAGTATGAAATCTGAAGCATGCTTGTTTGGCCTGTGGCAAAATACGATATTTCTGGTTCACTCATTTCTCAAGAACTCTTCCCTAGACAACATTTTCAAAATCCATGAGAAATTAATTATAATAAAATTTAAACTTTGGAAAAAGCCATGCTTTCCATTTTTCTTCATTATTTCTAAACCAACATGAGAAAACAAGTAGAAACAGTGGGACTTCTTGATGACTATAAAAATATGCTTTTATGGGTAGAGTGTAGTTAGAGTTATTGATGGTAAGAGTTGTGCTGGTGTTTTAAAATGTCCCTGAGACTTATTTTAATCAGGTAAGTAAGACATACAGACACAGAAATGACTGTTATGAAGGAAGAAGTGTTTATACTCACAAATTCCTAGAAACATAAAGTATGGGACTCTATGTAAAGGGTGTCCCTGGTGGCTCAGATGGTAAAAAATTCACCTGCAATGCAGGAGACCCATGTTCAATCCCTGGGTTGGGAATATCCTCTGAGAAAGGGAATGGCTACCCATTGCAATATTCTTGCCTAGAGAATCCCATGAACTGTAGCCTGGCAGACTACAGTCCATGGGGTTGCAAAGAGTCAGACATGACCGAGTGACAAAACACTCTCCCATGCACACTATATAGAGCCACTTGGCAAAATAACAGAGCTGATTAGGAGGCAGAGGGAAAGGAATGCAATGTGGGTAAGAGCCTTTATTATAGTTTTTGAGGGAGTGAATGGGTGACCAGGGTAGATATACAGTGGCCTTGAGTATAAGAGGAAGACAGAGGAGGTGATTATGAGATGTGGGTTTGGGATTGTTTGGTTTTCAAAGTATGCTCTCAAGTGAGTTGTTGGCTATCTTTAGGATTTAACTAATGGTGGGAGGGGCAGTCTCATCCAGTGTCAGCAAAGTCACAAGATGTTAAAGCATAAGAATAAAAAGACATGCTTAATACAGCTGGTAAATATTTTTAAAAATGTCTCTTGTAAAAACACCACCCACAAAACACAACCAGATTTGTAGCACTTGCTGAATTCCATTGGAACTTGAGCAATGCTATGACATAAGAAAATCCATTTTTAAGGATGACTTCTCTGACATGGCTATGTAGGAGGCCTTTGGTAAGGAGAAATTAGAATTAAGATGATATGTAGGGAGTTATGATAATATTCCACTGTAATCACCAGAGGCTCACCTTGGTGTTGGGAGTGGATTTCAGTCATCATCAAAGTTTAGGACTTCTTCCCTATGTATAATGAATTATAAATCAGATTGATTATATTCTTTGCATCCAAAGATGGAGAAGCTGTATACAGTCAGCAAAAACAAGACTGGGAGCTGATAGTGGCTTAGATCATGAACTCCTTATTGCCAAATTCAGACTTAAATTGAAGAAAGTGGGGAAAACCACTAGACCATTCAGATATGACCTAAATCAAATCCCTTATGATTATACAGTGGAAGTGAGAAATAGATTTAAGGGACTAGATCTGATAGATAGAGTGCCTGATGAACTATGTACTAAGATTTGTGACATTGTATAAGAGACAGGGATAAAGATGATCCCCATGGAAAAGAAATGCAAAAAAGCAAATGGCTACCTGAGGAGGCCTTACAAATAGCTGTGAAAAGAAGAGAAGTGAAAAGCAAAGGAGAAAAGGAAAGATATAAGCATCTGAATGCAGAGTTCCAAAGAATAGCAAGGAGAGATAAGAAAGCCTTTCTCAGTGATCAGTGCTAACAAATAGAGGAAAACAATAGAATGGGAAAGACTAGAGATCTCTTCAAGAAAATTAGAGATACCAAGGGAATATTTCATGCAAAGATGGGCTTGATAAAGAACAGAAATGGTATGGACCTAACAGAAGTAGAAGATATTAAGAAGAGGTGGCAAGAATACACAGAAGAACTGTACAAAAAAGATTTTCATGACCGAGATAATTACAATGGTGTGATCACTCACCTAGAGACAGACATCCTTGTATCCTTGAATCCACGAAGTCAAGTGGGCCTTAGGAAACATCACTACTTACAAAGCTAATGGAGGTGATGGAATTCCAGTTGAGCTATTTCAAGTCCTGAAAGATGATGCTGTGAAAGTGCTTCACTCAATATGCCAGCAAATTTGGAAAACTCAGCAGTGGCCATAGGACTGGAAAAGATCAGTTTTCATTCCAATCCCAAAGAAAGGCAATGCCAAAGAATGCTCAAACTACCGCACAATTGCACTCATCTCACATGCTAGTAAAGTGATGCTTAAAATTCTCCAAGCCAGGCTTCAGCAATACGTGAACTGTGAACTTCCTGATGTTCAAGCTGGTTTTAGAAAAGGCAGAGGAACCAGAGGTCAAATTGCCAACATCCGCTGGATCATCAAAAAAACAAGAGAGTTCCAGAAAAACATCTACTTCTGCTTTACTTACTATGCCAAAGCCTTTGACCGTGTGGATCATAATAAACTGTGGAAAATTCTAAAAGAAATTGGAATACCAGACCACCTGACCTGCCTCTTGAGAAAACTGCATGCAGGTCAGGAAGCAACAGTTAGAACTGGACATGGAATAACAGACTGGTTCCAAATAGGAAAAGGAGTACGTTAAGGCTGTATATTGTCACCCTGTTTATTTAACTTCTATGTAGAGTACATCATGACAAACAGTGGACTGGAGGAAACACAAGCTGGAATCAAGATTTCTGGGAGAAATATCAATAACCTCAGATATGCAGATGACACCACCCTTATGGCAGTAAGTGAAGAGGAACTAAAAAGCCTCTTTATGAAAGTGAAAGAGGAGAGTGAAAAAGTTGGCTTAAAGCTCAACATTCAGAAAACGAAGATCATGGCATCTGGTTTCATCACTTCATGGCAAATAGATGGCGAAATAGTGGAAACAGTGCCTGACTTTATTTTTTTGGGCTCCCACATTGTTGCAGATGGTGATTGCAGCCACAAAATTAAAAGATGCGTACTCCTTGGAAGGAAAATTATGACAACCTAGCTAGCATATTAAAAAGCAGAGACATTACTTTATCAACAAAGGTCCGTCTAGTCAAGGCTATGATTTTTCCAGTGGTCATGTATGGATGTGAGAGCTGGACTATAAAGAAAGCTGTGTGCCGAAGAATTGATGCTTTTGAACTGTGGTGTTGGAGAAGACTCTTGAGAGTCCCTTGGACTGCAAGGAGATCCAACCAGTCCATCCTAAAGGAGACCAGTCCTGGGTGTTCATTGGAAGGACTGGTGCTGAGGCTGAAAGTCCAGTACTTGGCCACCTGATGCAAAGAGCTCACTCACTGGAAAAGACCCTGATTCTGGGAAACATTGAAGGCAGGAGAAGGGGATGACAGAGGATGAGATGGTTGAATGGCATCATCAACTCAATGAACATGAGTTTGGGTAAACTCCAGGATTTTGTGATGGACAGGGAGGCCTGGCATGCTGTGGTTCATTGGATCACAAAGAGTCAGATACGACTGAGCAATGAAGTGAACTGATGATGACTTAGGTTTATCTCCCTGCAAACCACTAGAGCATTTACAGTTCCATTGATGGTGATAAAATATTACCTTGATAAAATATTACCTAATATAGATCAATGAGTGAAAGAATGGAATAAAATTTTCATTAAGAATTTTAGGAAGTAAAGAACAGTTTGTGAAGAATTTTACTTATAGCAGATATAAAGTAAGAAAATAAACCAAACATTTTATTCTGAAGTATCTTTAAGCCATGACAGATATTTAGAGTTCTTAAAATAAAATTTTAAATAATTTTGCCTCTAGTAATTCATTTCATGTTTTTTTAAAGATACTTGTAAGTGGAAATCTTGATATCCTCACAAGCTCATAAGTACTTCCCATAGATATCTTTTAAAAAAGAATTGAAGAAGATAAATGGATAGGAATGTTAATTTTCTGATAAAAATGCTCTTTAATATTTGGAGACAATTCTCCATGGGTTTCTTACCTTTCTGTACATCTTTTAGACAGTTTCTGCCTTTCACAAAGTGTTTTCCAGAATATTTATGCAGAAAATATGCTTGGAAAATAGAAATAGTGTCACTGCTGGAGCAAAAATTGGTCAGGCTTATTGTCCATTATTAAAAAAAGAAAGAAGGAAAAAACCTGGGTTCCCAAGTTTAGGATTCCTCTTCACAATGTAGCCCACTGTATTTATGTGCCTGTGTCCTGCTCCCTCTGTTTCACTCTGTGCGAATGGAGGCTCAGGGAACCAGCATGAATGTTGGCTGTCTGGCTACTCAATTGCTGTGAGTAATAACTTGCCCTTTGCCTTTGACCCAGGAATCCCATGTCTTCTACCAGCACTCATGAAATTTTGGTAGGCTAACTTGTTAGTTTGCAGGCAGGGTATAATGTCAGACCCTTTATACTTCTTGGTACCTAAAAAAATTTTACACACTTGTACCAGGGTACATTGTAAGACTATTCAGGGCAGAATTGCTTTTGATATCCCCAAACTGGAAACAAACTAAATATCACAGAGTAATGTGTCTGATCACAACAGACACAAGTAAACTATATTTTTAGACATAGATTCTTTGATATTAGTAGTATAAAGAAACAGGAGATATAATAAAAGTCATGGTAGTGGTGATCAGCCATGGATAAAGAGGGTAAATTGCAGAAGAAACTCACAGGGAACATTTATAGGGCCATTAGCACCCTATGTCATGATCTAGGTGGTAGATACATGGGTGCTTGGTTTATATTTATTCACCATTCTGTGTATTTGTGTCTAATGTACTTTTTGTGAGAGTGGTATTTCACAATAAGAGTTGTTAAAAATTACTTTAGAAAGAATTCCTTAATCTATTATTCTTTGGAAACGATAACCCAACATATTTGCTGTGAAAAATGTAAACAAGGAAAAAAGGAAACTTCATATTAAAGATTAAGTAAACCTTTACAGTCATTAACCACACAGTTTTTAAAGCTTTGTTGAATAAGATTCCTTGAAATGCTACTCTTAAAAATTTGAATGATTAGTAAGATTGAGATGGAAATCAGAGTTTGTTTTGAGAATGATTCTTGTATGTTTTTCATAGCGTTTGACTTCTGAGAGTAAGCACTGTAAATGTATACATAAGATGAATACGCTTTACAGAAGGCAGTGGTGATATTGCCCATTTGCAAGAAAATATCAGCATAATTTCCCTTGATTGATCTACTTTTCAGGAAAAAATGGTCCATTAACAAGGTGGGTATTTGGAATTATTTATGTTATCTCTGTGTGTTATGCTTTTGAAAGAACATAGAATATATGGTCATTTGATAAAATGCATGTTGTGGTTAAGAGAATTTTCATTTTTCAACTCCCTTATGTTCATTCCTATGTATTAAATATTAATATTACCTTGATCTGCCAATGTATGCATCTCTAGTATATCCTCTTTGCTCACTGCAGTATTTCTTTCTGTTTATTAAAATATACAGGAGATATAATCTTTTCAATCTTAAATATTTTTAAGGGAGAGGCAGTTTTCTTCAATTTGTCAATAAGATTTAAATGAACAATAGAAGTAATAACTACGAGACTGATTTAGTGGTGTAGTATGTCGAATAGCTAAAACATTAGAGTTTTCTTTGTGTTTTAAATGGTTTGCAATCTTTTCATCTTTAGCTGCTAAAAATCATACTACAGTTTCATAGGAGGTGCTGTACTCTAGGGATGAGGAAATGAATGCTAAACAAAAGAAGAGACTAACACAAGCCTACAGCATTAACAGTGGGGTTCAGAACCAAGAAGTCAAGATTCAAACACAAGTTCAAAGCTCTTTTCTACTAAATCACAAGTTCTTAGTCCCAAACCAAATCCATCAATACGTAAGGAAATTCTTCTCTGGCACTGCTCCCTTCTTTCCTCCCTAAGGCCCCCGTTTGTTGCCTTACACTCGTCCATTGAAGTTGAATTCACAACTCTCTAATTTCAATCTCAGTCCTGTTCTCCAGCTAGGGTGTGTACGAGGGAGAGAGAAGAATGAGAGATTTCTGGAGCCCTGAGGTCTGATTTTTCATTAGCATAAATATAAGCAACCAGGACCACAGAGGACCCAGCAGCAGATGGCTGTAAGTTCCCCTCTTGTTTAATATATTCTGAAATGGAATTAATTTTTAATACCACATATTAGCAGTCATCCAATACAGAGGTAATCTCCTTGAAGTTCCTTCCGGTAAGCACAGATGCTGTTGATGAGTAAATGGAAGTTTGAGTCTAATGGAAAGTGTTTTTCCACCTTTTCCTAGGATAGGCATTTTGGTCTGAATTTTGCTAGTGTGTACTTATAAGACACTCAATAACTGCTAACTCACTTAGGGTATGGCTGAGTGAATGGATCATAGTATAGTGGGGAAAGCACTGGACTGGAAGTCAGAGAAATTGAAATCTGTTCCTTGACTTTTTTGCTAATGAGTGGCGTGAGTGTAAATAAATCACTGTCTTGATTTTAGTTTGTGTAAACAAATGAATATATGAATTAATCTGAGGATTTCTAAGATACTGTTAACGAGTTCTCTGTTTTTCAGACGTTGTAAATGATAAATACTACTCATCGTCTTCAGCTATTCAAAATAAAAAGATAACTATGTTTTTAATTCAATGATTTAAATATGGTATATTTTGATGAAGCCCAGTTACCTGACATTTTTATTGCACATAATAATAAATAAAAATAAATACAATTTATAGAGCCCTTAGTATGTTTCAGGTAATGTATTAGGTACTTTATAAACACTATCTCATTTAATCCTCTATGAATTAGTCATTATCATAATTTTATAGATGATGAGACTTAAGCTTTGAGAGTTTGAGCAACTTGACAAGGCCCAGAAGCTGCTCCTGATTGGTAAGCCATGACTTCAACTCATTTCTGTGTTGCTCCAGAGGCCGTATCATAACCACAGCTGTGTACTTGAATGGAGCCTGATAATACAAGGTTATCAAAAAGAATTACTGGTTCAAGATAGGAGGTCTTAGAGTGGTTTTAACCTTAATTAAAAAAAATTTTAAAGGTAATATATAGTTACATTCTTTGTGCAAAATTCAGATAACTCACGGCAAGATGTGAAATTTCCTCTTTAGACACACTTCCACTCCCATTCTCCTTTCCAACAGTGTAATTGCTATCTATAGGAAAGTTTGGGAGGTGATATTAGTGACCAAAAGGAAACCCAAAAGGCCTCCGAAGGATAATTGTTTTCTGATTCTTAATCTGGGTATCTGGTAACCCAGAGATACCCAGTTTTGTGAAAATGCATCAGGCTATGTACATTTATGGTTTGTATACTTTGTGTATGTACATAATATTCCAATAAAAAGCTTATCCAAGAAAATGTCATTGTGTAAACATACTGTATGATTAGTTATCCCGGGGCCTCTCTTTTGGGGAACTTTAGGAAAAGCCTTATAAAAACCGAGTTTTCTCTTTATTCCTTGAGGATTCTACCCCATAATTTCTAGAATCCATTTTGGTTTTACCATTTGTTGGGAGCCTCCTACATACTCAGCAAGCTCTGTGCAATGTGTTTCTCTGTGTCAGGCTGCCCATATTCTCAGACGAATACCTAACTTCAATCCATGCTTAATTTTTAATCTTGAAAGTGAAAGTGAAGTCGCTCAGTCGTGTCCGACTCCTAGCGAATTCAAATATCAGATTTTCACAGTAGATCATGTCAGGAAGAATACTTCTTCCCCATCCGCTTGGTTTCTATGAGGAAGGATTTTACTTAAAATAGCGTAATCTATCTACATGAAGCTCTGAGTGGCAGCTTTTGGTATTTGTTTCCTTCTCCAATGAGTAGCCTAACACTTCCGTTTTCATGTATCTTAGGAGGCACATACTGACACAGAGCTCTTGCCCACAGTTGACCATAGAGGGCTTCATTGTTTCTGCTCACCAACATCCAGTGCTCTTCTCTGGACATGTGGAAGGCAGAATTTACTGGTGGGGTCATATTTATTAGCTTTGGCCACTGGCTCAGGATTGACAGTTGTATTCATTTTTGGAGCAGAGCATGTGATTGCCAGAAAAACTGAGAGACTTTTCAGAACCCTGTCTTATCTTTCTACCATAATAGGCAGCAAAGTCTGAGATGCTGTTGCTTCTTCAGTTTTGATTCCAGAGAGAAGACTAGAACATAAAGCAGAGTCTCATCTGACCTGTGATGGATACATTAAATGAGCAAGAAATATGCCTTTGTGGCTTCAAGTCACAGAGATTTGGGGGTCATTTGGTGTTGCAGGACAATCTGGGCTCTTCTGACCTATAGTCAGGAGTTAAACAGTAGCTGAGGCTCTGTTCATGGGTGTGAGGAGTCATTCAGCGCTGCCTGTATGGGGCATTTGTGATAAGTCGTTTGATCATGTCTGACTGTATGACTATGGACTGTATACTATGGACTGTAGCCCACCAGGCTCCTCTGTCCATGGGATTCTCCAGGCGAGAATACTGGAGTGGGTTTCCATGCCCTCCTCCAGGGGATCTTCTTGACCCATGAATCGAATCCATGTCTCCTGCGGCTCTTGCATTTGCAGGCAGATTCTTTACTGCTGAGCTACCAGGAAAGCCCTTCTGTAGGGTGGGTGAACCTAACTCTCAGGTTGATGTTTTAAGAATTTATTTATTAAAAGCTCAGAAGTTTATTTAGAGGCTATATTCTTCCAAACCAATGTAATATGTGATAGAGATTTTAAAAAATGTCTCTTGTTTACCTTTCTCTTCTGCCTTAATTGTTGGTTTAGAACTCTTATGGAGTAGAGGAGCATTGTCTACTGATGATGATGTATCACTTCAGTCATGTCCGATTCTGTGTGACCCCATAGATGGCAGCCCACCAGGCTTCCCCGTCTCTGGGATTCTCCAGGCAAGAACACTGGAGTGGGTTGCCATTTCCTTCTCCAATGCATGAAAGTGAAAAGTGAAAGTGAAGTCGCTCAGTCGTGTTGACTCTTAGCGACCCCATGGACTGCAGCCTACCAGGCTCCTCCATCCATGGGATTTTCCAGGCAAGAGTACTGGAGTGGGGTGCCATTGCCTTCTCCACATTGTCTACTAGACTTCCTCTATTGTAAATCTCTCAGGTTCTGAAGAGGACCAAGTGATCAGGAAAGGAAGTGAAGAGGTATGTAGAGAGGCAAGATCATGCCTGGTCTCCTGGGTAATGTTATCGATTTGTCTTTAATTCCATTAGGAATTCAAAGAAAGTTTCAGGCAGATATGTGTCAAGACAGGATTTGCATTTTTCCAAGAACAGTCTGATTGGTGTGTAGAGAGTGCATTAGAGGATATGAAAACAGACCTGGGACTCTGGTTAAGAAGACATTGCTGGAAATCCTGACAAAGCATGGTGGTTGCCCAAAGACAAGAAATTATGTCATGGTTAAAATGATGAAATAAACATGTCCTTTTTTCTCTTATGGTTTGGCTCGATCTGGGGATACATTTTAGAATACTTAGAGGAATGAAAGCATCACATAGCCTTCAGGCAATCTTCCAAGTGTGTTATTCTCTCTTCTTAATCTCTTTGTTTCTCTCTCTCTCTTGTATTATGTATGCATGCACACACACACACACAGAAACTTACACATAGCTTTTGATTTGAGATTACATTTTCGATAATAATTTTAAGCTCCCAAGTTCTGTATGTGCTTTAACAATCAGTTGATATCTCTTATATCATTTAAGCATTAATGAGGACCACATTATCTCTATCCTTTCAAGAGGGTCTGAAGCCGGCTCTATATCACCTCTGGCTCACAGCCCCTTTGTAACAAGATATCTCTGTCCAGAGCACTACTATCTTGCAAGGCACTCTAATCTCTATCTTCCCTCATTTACAAAGAACCTCCTACACAACACAGATTCCCTTGTTATGAGAAGCCAATGGCCACAGAGAAAGGAAAAACAATTTTTAGAGAAGGAGATCCTTCACCGTAGAGGAGAGGATCTCTGACTGCTTGCTCAAGCTGGCAACAGGTCTGTAAAATGCCAATTAAAAGGGACCAAGTGGCTTGTGGAGGTGAGGTACTTACTGCTGGGCGCTCCTCTCATTTCTATTTGCTGCATAAAGTTTAGCAGTAAAGTGAAAATCTTCTTTTCCACACAGCACATATATCTGATTTGAAGTCCATATGACCTTGGATGAATAGATGCCTAATGAGATTCTGTACATGAGGCCAAGGTTTTCCTAGCAAGACCGTTTGGGAGTATTCCAACACTCAGATGGGTAATTGATGCACTAAAGTTCTACATTATAGAACTTAGACACTGTGGTTTGAATCTGGAAAGATTTCAAAGGGTAGTTTACAAATATTCTGCTGCCACAATTAAAAACAATTCTCAAAAAGACATCCGTAAAACATCTACTCATGAGCCCTATAAAACCAGATATAAAATATCTAACAGATAAATTTTATTTTTTGTATATAAGAAGAGTTTGAAATCTCATTTGCTATTGAAGAGTCCGAGTCCATAAAAGGTGAATTTTGTTTTGGGGTAGCTTTTAAAATAGCAATAAAATTGTGAAAAGTGTTGTATGCTAAAGCTGCTTCAATTATAAAAGAGAGAGAAGGGGGAAAAAACTCAGTGTATCTATATAAAGATTTTTTTTCCCTAAGGCAAACATACGCTTATTTAGAAGTGTTAACTGAATTCAGTTTCACATTAAAAAAAAAGAGTGTGAGCTCATCCCTGTTTGCATCCTCAAAATTATCTGACTGACCAATAGATGGCGCTCTGATCTTAATTCTGGTGAAGACTTAATGATATAAACTGTGGATTTTTATAGAATTAAAAAAGGTTCACCATGTCTCATTCATTCATTCATTCAAAGAATAGTTAATGAGAATCCACTGTGGGCTAGGACTGTTAGGTCTCTTTCCACAGGGTCCAAGACCACTGTAAGGTAAGTAAAAACATCAACTTCTTTACGAAGTAATAATAGTTATTTATATTGCAATGTATTAAATACCTTCAAAGCTTAATGGCTGGCAATAACAAGGATTTATTACTAATCGTTGTTTTGTCAGGTGAGTGGGTCCTCTGCTGGTTTCTCCTCAGCTCCCTCTTTCGAGTAGTTATATTCAGCAGGAGGATCTCCTGGACTAGAAATTCTGAAATGACCCAATTCCCATGTCTGGCAGTTGGTGCTGACTGTACTTAGGGGTAACTTCATCTGCCTCTGTGCCAGCTAGCCCTGTTTTCTCACCTGGTGGTCTCAGAACAGTGCTTCAAATGGGTGAAGACAGAGCCATAAAGCCTCTGAGACCTATCTAGTCTTGTAAGTTACATCATGTCACTTCTGCTACCTTCTACTGATGAAAGAAAGTCCAAACTGGATTCAGGAGGTGAGGAAATAGACTTCATCTCTTGATGCAAAGAGTGGTAAATCACACTGCAAATTGACATTTGCATCCTGAGATGAGAGGACTTAAATGAATCATCATAGAATAGGCACTGCAGTCTAGTTCCTGCAGTCTCCTTGTAGAAACATTACTGGAGATGCCTGGACTTGCTATTTTTAAGGAAGAAAAGTGATATGTCTTTAACACAAAATGTCTATTGGGCTAAGGAGGCTAGTGTTTTGGTGGAGAGTAAAGGGGTACGTGGATTTGGATTATCCATCACGTGTGCTATGTGGATTCCTTCATTATTAGTCTTTCCGTTATTCCTAGATATTTAGTTTTCTTTAGCAGTTGATTAACCTTGTAAGAGTCTGTTAACTCTTAATCTTCTGCAGAAGGTAGGATGGTGAGAATGGAATGAGACAGAATGAAGTAGTGAGCTACCCTGGCAAGTCAGTGTGATATAGTTCTAGTATTTGTTGGTATTATACATAATCAGATAATTAACTTTTCTACACCAACATTCAATAAGCATACAAAAATACATTTTATAAGTTATATCTCTTTTTGTTATCATTTCAGTGATTATCTTCTGTATGTCAAGACTTTTACATATGTTACCTATGTTTCCAAATGTTATGCTGCTGCTGCTAAGTCGCTTCAGTCGTGTCCGACTCTGTGTGACCCCATAGACGGCAGCCCACCAGGCTGGATTCTCCAGGCAAGAACACTGGAGTGGGTTGCCATTGCCTTCTCCATTGTGTGAAAGTGAAAATGAAAGTGAAGTCGCTCAGTCACGTCCGACTAGTAGCGACCCCATGGACTGCAGCCCACCAGGCTTCTCCATCCATGGGATTTTCTAGGCAAGAGTACTGGAGTGGCTTGCCATTGCCTTCTCCGTCCAAATGTTATAACAGTCCGAAAAAGTGTCAATTCCTCTTTTACACAGAAACTGAGGCCTAAGTAAGATAGGTGAACTTCTTAAGCAAACTATTAAGTATATGACAGAATTTGGACATCCAGGTGCCTTCTCAGTATCCATTCTCCTCTTCTTTCTGAGCATCGAAACCCCAATTTTGCTGAAGATTTCAGCGTGCCCAGCCAAAGCTACAGTCTCATTTGCATGGTTAAGAGAAACTAAATGGCTGATAAAATGTAGCTGGAAATTGTTTTGTAGGGCTTCTGGGAAAGTGCCTGAGATAGAGGACTGACTTGGTTGATATGTACATCCTTGTATTGGTCCTTCCTACTGGAATAGGATATGATGCCTGGAGCTCCAGCAACCATGATGTAAGCATATGCATCTAGCCAGACTCTTAGGATGGTATAGCAGAGACTTTGATGAAGAATGGGCTCCTGAACAAGCTGTGGGAGCTGCTTTATCAGCTTTTATATTAGAGGAAAATAAGATTACCATCTCACTTATTTTATTTTTCTTATATAGGAAGTTATACTCAATTCTAACAGACTTGAGATTATATAACAGACTTTAATTATATAATTCAAAATATAATTCTACCCTCCATCACTTTATCTCAATGCTTTATTTAAAAGAAAAAAATATAAAATTTGAATCATAACAGTAATAAAATATTATTGCAGGTCCAAGAATGTCCATGCACTATCACAAGCCTCAACCTCTGCAAAAGATTAGAAAGAATCTGAACTCCTCGATTCTAGCCCCTGTAAACTTGTATTTCCAAGGCTTGCCTTCTTGTTCTCCAATTTCAGTCCATGGCTTCCACAGTAACATTTTCATGCTTTTGCCTTGGAGAATGAGAGTCCTTGTCTTTGCTTGAATTTTGTGACACTAAGACTCCTGCAGTGCTCTGACCTTCAGATACCACACCTGAAATCAGTGTGTCTTCAAATTTCAGGTGAATGAGAATCACATGGTATATTTGTAAATTAAAAAGTTCATTTTCAGATGTACCATAGAGATTTTGAATCAGCCGTTCTCCAGCAGGGTCCTGGAATTTGCATTGTACCGTATACTCCAGGCAGTTCTTAGGTATGTGATTCACAAGTTGACTTTGAGAAAACCTGCTAAGCCTTTCCCCCTAACCAGTGCCTTGTACTGTGCTATCTGACCCAAACTTGCAATGAGGTGGCGGATGACAATTATATGGGGTTATGTTTTCCTCTCATATGAGCCCTGCTGTGGTATGAATATCAGAGATGATGTCTGAAATTTAGTAAGTTAGAGTAATATAGCTTAGTTTTTGCTTACTATAGAAAATTTCTTACAAGTATTAAATTTGTACTAATTGGTATGGCTGGCACAAATTGAACCAGATGGATAGGTAAGTCTCCTATTTTCACAGACTTCCAGTTCCAAGTTGGCTTTTCTATGTTTAATTATTAAAGATTAATTTTATTTTGCAGAACATTCACAGAGAATTGCCAATACCTTTTCTCATAGGGCATAATTTAAAAACTTAAAAGATGAAAATTTTAATAAAAGTTTGAAAATGTTGCCAATATTTTTATAGAAGCTGTGAAATTATTCCAGTTCAATGCTGCATCTTAGACACAAAAGTTATAAGAAACTGAATTCTAGCCACACCTTGAAAAAAATATCTCCAGTGGCAAAATGGGCCATTTTCTGCTTCGTAGGGGATGTGTTCTTGAAAAGTGCAACAAAATGCCAGGTGTAAAATTAAAACAGTCAACTTATATGTTTTAAGACAGAACTGGACTTTTTACAAAATCTGTAATTTTGCCTGACTACCTCATTATATACTACTAGCATTTCATATCAGAAAAGGCGATGGCACCCCACTCCAGTACTCTTGCCTGGAAAATCCATGGATGGAGGAGCCTGTTAGGCTGCAGTCCATGGGGTCGCTAAGAGTTGGACACGACTGAGCGACTTCACTTTCACTTTTCACTTTCAAGGAAATGGCAACCCACTCCAGTGTTCTTGGCTGGAGAATCCCATGGATGGAGAAGCCTGGTAGGCTGCAGTCCATGGGGTCGCACAGAGTCGGACACAACTGAAGCGACTTAGCAGCAGCAGCAGCAGCATTTCATACATGCTTTTATGTTCTTTACTTTGTTCTTTTCCTTCACAGTTTTCCTTTCTTTCAGCTAGGTTTAAGTTGAATTACTGTCTTTTGTAATATGATCACTACTACTGCAGCTGCTGTTACTATTACAACTATTAGCACCACCACTACTACTGCTCCTGCTTTATCTCCAACTTCCACCAACTATTTATCATCTCAACATAGTGTCAGTATTACAGGTGTGCTGTCAATTTTACCCGTTTAGAGACACCTCTCCCTGTTCCTATATGAACTGGTTGATCTCTATAGAGGCCTGATGCACAGTGACTGTCTAGATGCTTCTGTTCTTCATTACCCTGAGGATTCTATTTCTCTTTCATGCTGGATCTTATTCTTCTAATTCTCTTCCCTGGTCTTTCTTTCCTGCTTATGATGGAACTCATTTCTAGTAGCATCCTGAAAGAGTTTGCATGGAAGGTAAACGTTTTGAGAGCTTGCGTGCTTGAAGATGTCTTTTTTTTTTTTTGCCATCACTCTTAATTGTTTGTTTGACTGGGTTTAGAATTCTAGCTTGAAATTAATGTCCCTTTTTAATTGTGATCATGATGCTCCACCCTCTTGAAGCTGACGTTTTAGTGTTGAGAGATCCAATGCCATTGTATTTCTTGATCATTGTATGAACTGTGATTTTATTTATTTTTTGTTCTTAAAGCTTCTACAATCTTTTTGTTGTCCCCGGTGATATGAAATATCATACATCTTAGTATAAGTCTATTTTATATATATGTCAGAACTTTGGTGAACATTTTCAATCTAGTGATTCAATTTTTTCATTTTGTGAACTTGTACTGAGTTGTTTACTTTATTGTTTTTCCTTCCTCTCTTTTTCTTGTATTTTTCTTTCTAGAGCCTATTATTTCAATGTTAGGTTCTATGGATTTAATTCTGTTTTTCTTTTTCTCTTCTATTTTCTTTTTTTTTTTTTTTTTTTTTATTTTGCTTAACTTTACAATATTGTATTGCTTTTGCCATTCATCAAAATGAATCCACCACAAGTATACATGTGCTCCCCATCTTGAACCCTCCTCCCTCCCCCCTCCCCATACCATCCCTCTGGGTCGTCCCAGTGCACCAGCCCCAGGCATCCGGTATCAGGCATCGTACCTGGACTGGCGACTCATTTCAGATATGATATTATACATATTTCAATGCTATTCTCCCAAATCATCCCACCCTCTCTCTTCTATTTTCTATTCCTTTGACTGTTTGTTATACTTTCTCAGGTCTATCTTCCGACTTTTACATTGGTTATTTAATGATTGCTATTGTAGAATGGCTTCCCACTCCAGTATTCTTGCTCGAGTATTCCATGGCCAGAGGAGCCTGGTGAGCTACAGTCCATGAGGTCACAAAGAATCGGACATGACTGAATGACTAACACTTTCACTTCACTTTCATTACACTTTTATTTTCTGTTTTTTTTTTTGTGTGTTTTGTTTTCTGAATGATCTTTTTATTTCTTCCTTTTTTTTTTTTTTTTCAATTGTGTGGTGGTGCAGTTAGCTATCCAATATAGATTTGTATCTCTTTCCTTAAAATAGAGTTGCTGATAGAAAGTGACTGCTCAATCAGGGACCACATTTCCAAGCTCCTCTTGCATCTTGTTAATGGAAAGTGAACAAAAGTAACATGTTTTTCTGGGCTTAAGATTTAAGAACTAGGTATTTTTCCTTTGTTCTTTTTCATCATTGGTCAGATGAATAGATAGACTCTAGGGACCAAAGGGATGGAGAAACCAAATTACTATGTGGAACAGAGCCCTTCCCTCCATCCTATTTCTAATTAAAGTTTACATAGGTGAGAAGTAAATATCTATGATATCAAGCCTTTGAGATGGTAAGGTGTTTCTATTGCGGCAGTTAGTATACTTTAATCAGTGTGTCATTTTGGATTGATTGATTGATGTAATAGCTTTTTTCTCTTAAAATATTGATGGTATTTTAAAAATTCACTTTTCTTCTTCTAGTGTAGTCTTGTTTTCCCTCATGTTGCTTTTCTGGGTGTTTGTCACTGTCTGTTACTTGGGGGCTTGCTTCAAATATCTTTAGTGGCCATTCATATTTAAGAAGAAGGAACACACATACACAAAATCTTGTTTGGAAGTTGTGTGCATGTGTGGGGTGTCTGGACTGTGGGCTTCAGAGCAGAGTGATTTGACAGTATGCTTCCTTGGGAAATTCTTTGTGAGAGCATACTGCCTAGAAATCCCCGGGTTGCCCAGAAAAGGTGCTTTTGACATCCTGCCTGGAGGGTATAGTCTTCACAGCCATTATTCAGAGAGACAGTGTCAGAGAGGGGTTGGGTGAGCCACAGAATGATGGGAGTCTCAGTATTTAGTATGGGGACTTTTATTTAATTCCTCTGTTTTTATTATGGTACCTCTGCCTGCAGGTGTAGCAGAGACACCCTCAATTTCACTCCAACTGCAGAGTAAACGTTTAGTCTGCCAGAGTGAGAGAAGAGTTGCTGTCCGGCCTTCACAAGGTGAGGGTCCAGGAAGACCAATGGTTTCTCAAAGAGGACTTTCAAACAACTCTGCTGTTTGTATCATCGCTGTTACCCACAACTCTCCCAGAGATACCTGGTCCACTGAATCTTGGGTCTTTGGGGGACTCTGTTGCTTATATCAGATTGCTTTTGAGCCTTTGCTACTGCTGGCTCAGAATTCAGCTTTCTCAGATTTGCCAAGTAATTTACACTCATCCAGCTGCTTCCTAGCTTGCATTTTTGTCCCCTTTCCAAATATTCTTTGTCTATGTGAGTTCATGCCTTTATTAAAAATTACAGTGTGTTGGGCTTTTAGAAGACAGCAAAGGTCTATAAGTGCATTAATTTGTCATCATCATCTGGAAACATTAAAAAAATTTAAATTAAAACCCACTCAATTTTATAATTTCCCAAATAGCAGAACATCAGTATTGTTGCTCCTCTCTTCTGAATTGTTCAGTGATCTCAGAAGAGTACTCTCAGGGGCAGATCTTGCCTACAGTTGCCTCACCAAGAGAGAACTGGGGAATGACTGATTTTCTAGTGGGAGTCATTTTTTTTTTTTTGGCTGCCATTGTATTCATAGCTGGTGTACAGTATTGCTCTTGTAAATCGGTTTGGCATAGCTCATGGCTGCATTTATGCTCTGCTCTCTGCTGGTCTAGATTCCTGCACAGGTTTTCTGATGGAGGTTAGCCTCACTCCTTCAGCCAAGAGTGGTCCATAGTTTCTCTCAGAGTTGCATCCTTTTAGTTCATACTCATGTACTTAGCTGCTGTTTTCAGAATATGGCACATATTGGCTAAAATGAACATCCAACTTCAGCTACAGCTGACCCAGAATGAAGCCTCACTGAATAAACCTGGGGACCCAATTCAGACTCCTTGTCCATAATAATAAGTTCTTTTTAAAGCACCCCAGGGCCCTTTTTGGCCAGGAGTCATTCTAGAAACTGGAAGTCTGGACACTGTTTGAAAACTTCTAGCCCCAGACATAGGAGAAAGCACAAATTGGCAGCACTTATATGAAATTTGGAAGGTAAGAGAGAATCAGAAATCCACTATTACTCCTCTTGGCAGTTCAGATATGTGGGTCTCAGCTGAAGTGAGATTTTGCAGGGGCCTCCAGTATTGTCCTGTGAGTGCCTCAGCTCAGTGCTAGAGGCAGCTCTGATTACTGTCAGCATTTTCCCGTGGATTCTGCAAACTTTCAAACCCTGAATGCTAGTGGTCCAGTTTCCTGACCTCTATTTCTCCAGCATGTCTGACAGTTTGGTAAACATATAACTTCTTGTATTAATTCTCTTTGTGCTTAAAACACACAAGTGGCTTGCTTATGACTACTGTTGTACCCATCTTCTCCTGTGGCACACTTTTCTCAGGGATTTGAGGGCTTGTTGTCTACACCGAGAAAAACATGGTAACTTTCAAATGGAAATTCCCATAGGGGGAACTGTGTGTGGGTTGTGAGTTAATTTCTACTGAACTAGGGAGGCACCCTGCTCCACACAAAAGTGTGGGGGAAATCCAAGAATCACTTGTAAATTATTTGAGGACTGCCTTAATTCTTCAACGGGGCCATGAAATATGTTTAGAGGGAAAAAAATCAATTTCTTTAGGTAAATAAGTGAAAAATTTTAATATTTTCTTCAGAAATCAGTTACATTGGTAGGCACTATATAAATTGTATGGCAACCAGAGCTATAATTCAGTGAATCTCATCCTATCTAATTTAAACTTATTATTGTCCACACTGTCATCCTATGGAAAAATTAGAAAACATTTTTTGGCTTCCTTTTCCTAAAGAGCTTTGATTATTGGATTTCTCTATTCATTATGGAGTCTCTTTTACATTAAATATAATAATTAATTTCTTAGTGACTGATTATTTTCAATTCCATTACTTCTGTTTCACTGGAGGTATAGTCCAAAAAAATGCCTGAATAAAGAGAATGCATAATTCTAAGAGTATAACATTGTTATATCAGGTTTATGTATAAATTTATAAAGTCATTATATATTGGAAGAATCCATTAAGGTCAGGTAATTGAACCTTTTAGAATAGTCTTTTCAAAATAGTTTAAATATACGAAATATTATTTATCTCTTATCATTTTAATGGCAACTGTAGATAGGTCATGGGTTTCACAGGTGGCACTAGTAGTAAAGAATCTGCCTGCCAATGCAGGTAGACTTAAGAGATGCAGGTTCGATCCCTGGGTTGGGAAGATCCCCTGGAGGAGGGCACGGGAGCCCACTACAATATTCTTGCTGATAGAGGAGCCTGGCAGGTTGTAGTCCATAAGGTTGCAGAGTTGGACACGACTGAGTGACTTAGCATGTATGCCCGTAGGTAGATTATAAAAGGATCTTCTGATTGACCCAAATATATTCTGATCCCAAATCATGAAAGTTCAGTTCAGTCACTCAGTCGTGTCTGACCCTGCGACCCCATGAATTGCAGCACGCCAGGCCTCCCTGTCCATCCCCAACTCCTGGAATTCAATTTTAAAGTTTTTTTTATTTTATCTTATATTTAATTACATGAGCTTCTCCTAGTCTTTTCTGGAGTAAGTAGGATATAAATATCACATAAACAACAACAAAAAATGACTGTATGAATTTAACCAAACTTTTAAATCTCACTATCTACGTCTATGATGGATATTAAATGTAACTAACCTAGCCAGTGATTATATTCCATGATAGTGCCTTACTGGAAGATTCCTTCCTCCTCAGCTCTCCTTTGAATTTCCTCCAGGATCCCTGGTTTGGGAAGAACAGGGCAGTTCTAAAAAGTGCCACCTGTAGACCAGCAATTTCTCTTCTATTTTTGCTACATAACCTGGACCAGTTGCACCAGCCTCTGCCTGTGCTGGAGCCGAGCTCCTCTCATATGCTGACCTCCATGTCACTCACACAGTCTGTGTGTGCTGCTGTCAACCTCTTTTACCTCCCTGACTCTTATTCACCTTCCCTTCCACTAGCCAGGAAATTGCCTTCACTTGTGATTTTCAACTTGAAAGCTGTTACATCATTAGTGATGGCGAGTTCCTCTTGATGTTGCAACTTTCTGTTGCCCAGGGGACAGGACTTTTGGCAGGCTAGATGAAGGGATGGTCAAGCCTGTTCAGACCTTCATCTGGAACCTCTGGTTCCTCTGTAATCCCCACCTGGCTCTTCCATCTGGACTACTTGTCGCTCACACTGGGCTCTTCTCTGAATTCCCAGAGATTCTCTCTAGTCTAATTCATCTTTGGGGAAACTTCCAGGCCTTTATACAAGATTACATCCCAGTTGTGACACAAGTTCAAACTTTTCTCCTGCTGATCACAGGATCCCAGAAAAACACAGTAACACAGCCTTACATCTGTTATGTCTGCTAATGAGGTTTCCCATCCCAGAGCCAAAGAGACCACCAGAGGGCACTGTCTCCTAATCTTACATTCCATTGGAACACTCTTGGGGATCAGATCAGATCAGATCAGATCAGTTGCTCAGTCCTGTCTGACTCTTTGCGACCCCATGAATCGCAGCACGCCAGGCCTCCCTGTCCATCACCAACTCCCAGAGGTCACTCAGACTCGCATCCATCGAGTCAGTGATGCCATCCAACCATCTCATCCTCTGTCGTCCCCTTCTCCTCCTGCCCCCAATCCCTCACAGCATCAGAGTCTTCCAATGAATCAACTCTTCGCATGAGGTGGCCAAAGTACTGGAGTTTCAGCTTTAGCATCATTCCTTCCAAAGAAATCCCAGGGCTGATCTCCTTCAGAATGGACTGGTTGGATCTCCTTGCTGTCCAAGGGACTCTCAAGAGTCTTCTCCAACACCACAGTTCAAAAGTATCAATTCTTCAGCACTCAGCCTTCTTCACAGTCCAACTCTCACATCAATACATGACCACAGGAAAAACCAGAACCTTGACTAGACGAACCTTTGTTGGCAAAGTAATGTCTCTGCTTTTGAATATGCTATCTAGGTTGGTCATAACTTTCCTTCCAAGGAGTAAGCACCTTTTAGTTTCATGGCTGCAGTCACCATCTGCAGTGATTTTGGAGCCCACAAAAATAAAGTCTGACACTGTTTCCACTGTTTCCCCATCTATTTCCCATGAAGTGATGGGACCGGATGCCATGGTCTTCGTTTTCTGAATGTTGAGCTTTAAGCCAACCTTTTCACTCTCCTCTTTCACTTTCATCAAGAGGCTTTTTAGTTCCTCTTCACTTTCTGCCATAAGGGTGGTGTCATCTGCATATCTGAAGTTATTGATATTTCTCCCAGCAATCTTGATTCCAGCTTGATTCCAGTCCAGCGTTTCTCATGATGTACTCTGCATAGAAGTTAAATAAACATGGTGACAATATACAGCCTTGACGTACTCCTTTTCCTATCTGGAACCAGTCTGTTGTTCCATGTCCCGTTCTAACTGTTGCTTACTGACCTGCATACAAATTTCTCAAGAGGCAGGTGGTCTGGTATTCCCATCTCTTTCAGAATTTTCCACACTTTATTCTGATCCACATAGTCAAAGGCTTTGGCATAGTCAATAAAGCAGAAATAGATGTTTTTCTGGAACTCTCTTGCTTTTTCCATGATCCAGAGGATGTTGGCAATTTGATCTCTGGTTCCTCTGCCTTTTCTAAAACCAGCTTGAACATCAGGAAGTTCACAGTTCACATATTGCTGAAGCCTGGCTTGGAGAATTTTGAGCATTACTTTACTAGCATGTGCGATGAATGCAATTGTGTGGTAGTTTGAGCATTCTTTGGCATTGCCTTTCTTTGGGATTGGAATGAAAACTGACCCTTTCCAGTCCTGTGGCCACTGCTGAGTTTTCCAAATTTGCTGGCATATTGAGTGCAGCACTTTCATAGCATCATCTTTCAGGATTTGGAATAGTTCAACTGGAATTCCATCACCTCCACTAGCTTTGTTCGTAGTGATGCTTTCTAAGGCCCACTGACTTCACATTCCAGGATGTCTGGCTCTAGGTCAGTGATCACACCATCGTGATTATCTGGGTCGTGAAGATCTTTTTTGTACAGTTCTTCTGTGTATTCTTGCCACCTCTTCTTAATATCTTCTGCTCTGTTAGGTCCATACCATTTCTGTCCTTTATTGAGCTCATCTTTGCATGAAATATTCCTTTGGTATCTCTGATTTTCTTGAAGAGATTCCTAGTCTTTCCCATTCTGTTGTTTTTCTCTATTTCTTTGCATTGATCGCTGAAGAAGGCTTTCTTATCTCTTATTGCTGTTCTTTGGAACTCTGCATTCAGATGCTTATTTCTTTCCTTTTCACCTTTGCTTTTCACTTCTCTTCTTTTCACAGCTATTTGTAAGGCCTCCCCAGACAGCCATTTTGCTTTTTTGCATTTCTTTTCCATGGGGATGGTCTTGATCCCTGTCTCTTGTACAATGTCACGAACCTCATTCCATAGTTCATCAGGCACTCTATCTATCAGATCTAGGCCCTTAAATCTATTTCTCACTTCCACTGTATAATCTTGGGGAATACAGCTACAAACCTTTGTGTTGAATGCAAGTTTAGATACACTGTGAAGCCTAAATGAGATAATAAGTAGTTGCAATGATTGTTTCTTTGAAAGTAAAAGTGTTATTCACTCAGTAGTGTCTTTTGCAACCCCATGGTCTGTAGCCTGCCAGGCTCCTCTGTTCATCCAATTCCCCAGGCAAGAATACTGGAGTGGGCTGCCATCCAGGGGATCTTCCCAACCCACAGATTGAACCCGTCTCCTCTAATGGCAGGCAGATTCTTTACCACTAGGCGCCACCTGGGGAGCCCTCTAAATGTTATGGATTGTATGTATTATTTCATTCAATTCTCATGTACCCCAGATTATATTTGTGAGTTTATCTGCCAATAAGATTTAAATGGTACTGCTTCAAATACTAACAATTCCATGGTTCCCCCCACTTCAAGTTCTATTAATTTGTCTGTGTTAAATATTCACATTTTCTCTGCCTTTGGCTCCTGAAATTGTCTATTTGTACAAATCAGCTTAGTTTTTCTGAAAAAACAGTAGGACATCCATTTCATTCACACTAAGTCTCTCAGGGAATCCACAGGTAAGGGTCAAGTTGTCATTTTTCTTTTTCCCTCCAGACTTTTTTTTTTTTTTTAATTTTATTTCTTAAGAACCAATCAAATCCCTTCCTCCTTTCTCTCTCATAACAAACAAATGAATGTGTTTGTTGCTTGAGCTTTCTCACTCAAGTTACTTATTCTTAAACAATGGGAAAAAGAAATCTGAAAGTGAAATCTTGGTGAAATAGCTTGGATGTGTGAACACTTTGGCAATGGAATGTTTATAATTTAGGAACTTTTAGCATATGCAAAAAGGCTCTTAAACTAATCAGAATTTCATAGGGTTGTTCTCTAGCAGTTACATGTGGAGTGAGTTAATTATGAACCAATGCCTAAAAAAGTTTAGCACACTGAGAAGATATCAGCGATATCTCAAATGAATATTAATGTTTTGAAGTGTCTATGTAATTGAAATCAATTTGAATGTAAAAATAATTTGAAAAATGCTAATGCAATGGCAGAGTCCTGAGCAGATAAATATGTCAAAACACAGTAGAATTTCTCTGAGGCTAAGGCAGAAACCTGCATTGTGAGCAGACTGTCAGATAGGTAGATTTGACTTTCTTTTTGCTCCTTTAAGACTACCTTTTAGATTTTCCTATTTGTATTTTCAGTGAGAAGATTTTTGCTTTGGCCTTGCTGATTTTTCTGGGAAATAGTACTTCTGTTTTTATTTTGACTTTGTTTAAAGTAAACTGACTTATCTAAATGTCCAAGTATTGGTTTGGGAGTCATAAATAAACTTTAAAGTGATTAATGATTTGAAAAATACGTTGATTAGATAAATACTACATTATTCTGCTGATATGGGGGTATCTGGGCTTTCCTGATAGCTCAGTTGGTAAAGAATTCACCTGCAATGCAGGAGACCTGGTTCAATTCCTGGATTGGAAAGATCCACAGGAGAAGGGATAGGCTACTCACTCCAGTATTCTTGGGCTTCTGTTGTGCCTCAGTTGATAAAGAATCCGCCTATAATGCAGGAAACCTGCGTTCAATCCCTGGGTAGGGAAGATAAGATCTCCTGGAGAAGGGAAAGGCTACCTACTCCAGTATTCTGGCCTGGAGAATTCCATGGATTGTATAGTCCATGGGGTCACAAATAGTCGGACACAATTGAGCAACTTTTCCTTTCACTTTCATGGGGTATCTAAAATAATTAAACTGGTAGAAGCAGAGAGTAGCATGGTGGTTGTCTGGGGCAGTGTGGAGGGAGAAAAAAGGGGAGTTGAATAGGCATAAAGTTTTGGTTATGTGAGATGAATAAGTTGTAGGGGTCTGCTGTCCAGCATGGTGCCTGCAGCTAAAAATTTTGTAGAATTTGTAAAGAGGATAGATCTCATATTAAAATTAAGTTTCTTACACAAAGTAAAAAAACAAACAAACTAAAAAACAGTAAAAGAGAGGCATGAGGAAACTTTTGAACATGATGGATATGTTTATTATCTTGATTGTGGTGATGGTTTGCAGGTCTATATATCCAACTCATTAAGTTGTAGGTTTTAAATGTCTACAGTCTTTTTTCACATTAGCTATGCGTCAATAAAACTGTTTTTAAAAAGAAATATGTATGGTAAAGAAATTAAAATATGTTGATTTTTTTTATTGTGCTATAATTGTATATAACATATTACTTTCCAATGTACAACATATTGATTAGATATTTGTATATATTATCAAAGGATCACCTCAGTAAGTCTAGTTAACACCTCTCATCAAATATATTTAAAACCATTTTTCCTTGTGACAAGAATTTTTTTGTAAGCTTTTTATTTTGTATTGGGGTATAGCTGACTAACTGTGATAGTTTCAGGTGAACAGTGAAGAGACTCATCCATATATACACATGTATCCATTCTCCAACCTACTCTCCCATGTGATGAGAAGTTTTAACATGGACTCTCTCATCAAGTTTCAAATAGAGTGGTATTAATACATATTAATTAAATATAGTGGTATTAATCATAATCACCATGCTCTATATTGCATCCTTAGGACTTATTTATTTTGTAACTAGACATTTGTACCTTTTGGTCACTTTTACCCATTTTACCCACCTCTCACCACCCCCTCTGGCAACCACCAAACCTTTCTCTGTATCTATGAATTTGGTGTTAAATGTTTTTGTTTTTTTTTAAGATTCCATTTGTCTTTCTCTGTTTGACTTACCCCACTTAGCACAGTGCCCACAAGGTCCATCCATGTTGTGGCAAATGGCAAGATTCCCTGGTCATTTTCTTATTAAAGCCTCTACAACAGTCATGTGAAAAAGGCAGAGGAATCAAGACTGTTCCCAAAGCTCAGATATATTACCCAGGCTACTGCATAATTCTTTACAGTTATATTGTGCTTGACCATTTTAAAGTGATTTCAAATATTAATACATTGTCTCATTTGAGAGTGTCTTCTACATTCTATGCAATGAATTATCAAGTTCTATCCATTCTCTCTCATTTGCTATTACACCTGTCAAAATCTTTCATTCCTTGATTCAGAGTATATCCAGCTTTTTCCCTAACTTCCAGTCATATGGAATCTACCCTTTTCGAATCTCCAATAGCATATAATTGTTTCAATCATATGATCCTTGCTGCATGCTTCCTTAAGTGTACTATTTTCCATATTTGATTTATTGATAATTCTTTATGACAATTCTAGAAATTATTAGTTTTTAAATACTTTCAAAGGTTTCCCAAATTGTTTTCCCATAGCAATTACTCAAGAAATGCTTGTTAAATCAATAAGACATTTCCTCTTTTTTCCTATTGTCTATCATTGATCTTCTTTCTGCCCAAACTTAATGCTATCTACCTATCAATGTTTTCCTTTGTCCCAGTCAAAACAGTGATACTATTCACACTTTTCAGTTTAAAAACAAATAAACTAAAACCAAAACTAAACTAAACTTCCCATGACTCTGCTGATATAATTTTTTCCCCCTTGAGATTCTCTCTGAAATTCTCCTGAGCTATTCTGACCTAATTTATCTCTCCCTTCTTCACCCTCTTGTGTTTAGAGCTTGCATCTGTATGGCTATATTTCTGTTTTCTGATTTTTCATGGGCACTTAGAGGGCAAGTTAAAAGTGATATGTGCCTTCCATGCTGATTACTCAAACCAAATAAGAAGACTGTAGAATGCTGTATTATTGGTGTGTTTTAAAATATCCCCCAGGTGCCTAGCACAGGATGAGGCAAATGGTAGGAACTGCAAAAGAATTGTGTTGAGCTGAATTGATTCACATAACTCATTTCCTGGGAGTCTGGCTTCAAGATTACATTATGCTCCACAGATATTTTCTTTAATGTGTTCTTCCATCTTATGACATTGCAAAACAGTTTGTATTCATTGTCTAGAATATTTAACACAAGAGTTTATTGACTTTGCTTTTATTTCCTGACCAAATTGGAACCCTTTGGACTATAAATTGGGTTGTAAATCTGATGTTATTAGATTTTCCATTACAAAATTACATTACCCTCATGTTCTAAATAGGTTAGATATTTTAACTATTTCTAGTTGTCTTCTGAAAGATCGTAACTCTATGGAATCTGAGAAATTTTCTTTGTAATTCCCAAAAAACATCAAGAAAAGAGATTTACTTTTCAGCGCTGTAATATGGTCTTAGTGTGATAAAGTTTGATATCAAACTTCCTTAATGGAAAAGAAACACTCCAGTATTTTTAGACATTTATAATGTCTCTATGGTCAATAGCAAGAGATTGATTTTTGTGTAATACTTTGCTCTGATTTCCCTTCTGAGTTTATATATTCAGTGTTTTCCATTGTGTCTGACACACAGTGGATTTTCCTTAAATATCAGTGGAATAAATACACGACTGTATCAATGAAAGCTTTCATGTGCACATACATATTCTGTTTATGCCATTTGATTTTTTGATTTATGATTTTATAACAAATTTGCAGTGAAAAGAATATTCTAATATTCTCCAAGTAAGGTACATGGAATATCAGTCTTATAAGAAATTGATAAATGTTACTCAAAGAAGTGGAATGGTTCATGGAAAATAAAGAAGTCCCAAGTTAAACAAATTAAACAATTTTTTTTTTTTTTTTTTACAATCAGACTTCTTGTGACTTTATATGCTAATCTGTACTAGAACTCTCTAATATAGTATGCTGTATTACCCAAATTTAATCCCAGTAATATTAGAGTTCTTGGTTTTAAGTAACAGAAACACAACTCAAAATGGCCTGGCTTAAAAATAGAATTAATCTGCTTATGAAATATTCAGGGGTAGAGTGACTTCAAGCATGCATCGGTATGTTTGCATCAATTTCCCTTGCCCCAAGTCCCATGTGGTATGGGGCAGAAGAATGCCTCATATGCAGTTCATTTACCCACACTAACTTTGGGTAATTCATTATTCTTTCAGCAAGCAGTAAGCAAACCTTTTCTTTGTCTAAAGAGGAGTTTTACCTCATCCCTCAAGATGGCTCAGTGCAAAGACATTCCTGATAAAAGGCACCATGTGAAGGGTAGTTACGGCCTTTCTTCCTGGCATACCTAGTGAGATGTGTAGACGCAGGAGAACTACATGAAGGACTGTCACCCAACACCTAACTTGAAGATATTACTTTAATCCCATTTCAACCAGCTGAGAAGTTGAACAGGAAATTCTGGAGTTGGCTGCTGCTGCTGCTGCTGCTGCTAAGTCGCTTCAGTCGTGTCCGACTCTGTGCGACCCCATAGACGGAAGCTCACCAGGCTCCCCTGTCCCTGGGATTTTCCAGGCAAGAACACTGGAGTGGGTTGCCATTTCCTTCTCCAATGCATGAAAGCGAAAAGTGAAAGGGAAGCCGCTCAGTCGTGTCAGACTCTTAGCGACCCCATGGACTGGAGCCTACCAGCCTCCTCTGTCCATGGGATTTTCCAGGCAAAAGTACTGGGGTGGGGTGCCATTGCCTTCCCCGTCTGGAGTTGGCAGGGTTTTGTAATATTTCTGAAGTTATGTCATATATACAATAGTCTCCTCTGTGGAGCTATGCTCATACCAGGAATGTTAGTTGCTCAGCGGTATCGAACTCTTTGTGACCCCAAGGACTGTAGCCATCAGGCTCTGCTGTCTATGGAGTTCGCCAGGCAAGAATTCTGGGGTGGGTAGCAATTCCTTTCTCCAGGGGATCTTCCTGAGCCAGGGATCGAACTCGGGTCTCCTGCATTGCAGGTAGATTCTATAGCATCTGAACCACCAGGGAAGAAGCGCTGTAAGAGGAGCATAAATTCAAGTACAGAAAAACTATACATGTGCTTTGGGGACATTGGGATTTATTATAAAAAAGAGACAACATCTTTTACCTTTTATGATTGAAGAATGTGATTGCTTCGGTGTGAAAAAGAGGATAAATGAGATTATTTGGTTTTGTTAGGAGAACACTTAGCTATGTTTTCTTTTAATACATTTGACTTCCAATTATTAAGCAATTGCTCAGCACGCCCTGTGAAGAGTCTTCATGAAAACGAAGAGCCTGAAAGGTCTTCAGTGGGCCTTGTTCTAAATCTGGCTTCCATAGTGGTTTGGCAGTTTATCAAAAGCCACATTAATCCTTATAAGTAGTGCTTGATTGTCAAAAGACAGCCCCCTTATTCCAGTCTTGCAGACTGAGCTACACTTATTATTTTCCTTCACTCCTTGTACAGAGGCTGCATGATTACCAAGTGATCATGTGTAAACAAAAGGCTGTTTTGTGCTGATAAATGAATCCCCACTGTTGCACAAACCCCTAGGAGTCTGCATTAAAAACAAGTTGAGATGCAAAACCGAACCTAACATTTATTTTAACAGCAGGCACTTATCATTGGTGACATTACCTGATATGGCTGATAATCTAAGGCGTTATGATTTTGGAGCAAAGTTTGGTTCATAAAGACATACAAGGAGATGAACCATGGGTACTACTAGAAATTTTGAGCAATCCTTCGAACAGAATAATCTTATCTTCATTCATCATCCAGCTAGCTCTCTCCTCTCCCTGAAATGAGACAAGGTAAATGCACAGCTCTCATTAATGCTAATAGCAGCTTCAGAAGCAAATCCCTTGTTCCTCCATAAGAGAGGATAGTTGCCCTCTCTTGTTTCAATATGCTATAAACCTGTGTCAGTCAAAGCTAATTGGTGAGAACTTGGAAGTACATACAATTTGAAATTAATCTTTTAAAAGAGTGGCCAACATGATTGTTGATGATGGCGAGTCACTGAATAGAAGGAAATGATGTTTCTTCTTGAAGTGCTGACTCTGGTGCTGTGTACTGTTCTTAGTCGCTTAGTCATGTCTGACTTTTTATGATCCCATGGACTGTAGCCCACCAGGCTCCTCTGTCCGTGGGATTTTCCAGGCAAGAATACTGGAGTGGATTTCCATGCCCTTCTCCAGGAGATCTTCCCAACCCAGGGATGAACTCATGTCTCTTAAGTCTGCCTGCATTGGCAGGCAGGTTTTTTACCACTAGTGCCACCTAGGAAGCCCCTGAAGTGCTGACTCTGGTAGGTTGATACAAAGCCTAAGTTCCTGAGCCAGATTATCAGCTTGCTGTTTCTTTTTCTGATACCAGCCTGTCGGGGTGTATTGGGTTGGCCAAAATGTTCACTGAGGTCTTCGACTGACCCAATACCTGAGTAAACCAGGAAGGAAACCTATGGTTAAGGCATACTTACATGGCAACTAGCACTTTTGTATAGTGGAATGTACCTCTGATACATGAAAAGTAAATTGAGTCATTTCTCTACTTTGTGAGGATAGGAGAGTAGCTTAATAATCTCTGCATCCCAGTTACTTCATCTATAATATTAACTCTCCTAATATTTCACTCTCAGTGTTTTTTCTGAAGGCTAAATGAGATAACATAATTACAGCAATAAGGGGTAAAAATAAGATGCTTGTAGAGGCTCCCACTCAATGTTACTGAGAGATGATTCCTAGGCAGAAGGTGAAACTTCAGTTCAGTTCATTTCAGTGGCTCAGTCATGTCTGACTCTTTACGACCCCATGGACTGCAACATGCCAGTCCTCCCTGTCCATCACCAGTTGCGGAGTTTACTCAAACTCATGTCCATTGAGCCAGTGATGCCATCCAACCATCTTGTCCTCTCTTGTCCCCTTCTCCTCCTGCCCTCAATCTTTCCCAGCATCAGGGTATTTTCCAATGAGTCAGTTCTTCACATCAGGTGGCCAAAGTATTGGAGTTTCAGCTTCAGCATCAGTCCTTCCAATGAATATTCAGGACTGATTTCCTTTTGGATGGACTGGTTGGATCTTCTTGCAGTCCAAGGTATTCTCAAGAGTTCTCCAACACCATAGTTCAAAAGCATTAATTCTTTGGCGCTCAGCTTTCTTTATAGTTCAACTCTCACATCCATACATGACTACTGGAAAAACCATAACTTTGAGTAGATGGACCTTTTTTGGTAAAGTAATGTCTCTGCTTCTAATATGCTGTCTAGGTTGATCATAGCTCTTCTTCCAAGGAGCAAGTGTCTTTTAATTTCATGGCTGTAATCACCATCAGCAGTGATTTTGGAGCCCTCCAAAATAAAGTCTGTCATTGTTTCTCCTGTTTCCCCATCTATTTGCCATGAAGTTATGGGACCAGACACCACTAGGTGAAACTTCAGGACCCAGCTTGTCTGAGGAAAAAGAAGAAAAAAAAAATATACAGAAAAAAGTAGCGAGGGATTTGACATTCCCATGGAAGAATCCAGAGGACTGAGGGAGGTGAGGAAAAGTTGAATCCAGTGGTATTGAGGGATGATAAAAGATGAGGCTTGCACTTGACAGAGCCTTTGGGGAAGGGAAATGGCTAAACAGCATATGATACCCAGTGGTATATCTGATATATGGCCATCATCTGTCCCTGCGACATCTTCAACAAATCTATAATGTTCACTAAGATATTTGCATAACTGAATTGTCTGGAGAACTTAAGTCTTGATTCTGGGTATGGAACCCATGGTTGACTCAAGAGGAGGCAAGATTCTTATGTTTACCAGATGTTAAAGTTGAAAAATTTAACTGAGACATCCAGAGAGATAAGAGGTAGGAAATCCTTAGTGACCTGGCAGACCAAAATGCAAAAATTCAAATCAAATGGTAATAAGTAGTTAGTTAGTGTTACTTGCTCAGTAGTGTGTGACTCTGTGACCCCATGGACTGTAACCTGCCAGTCTTCTCTGTCCATGGGATTCTCCAGGCAAGAATACTGGAATGGGTTGCCATTTCCTGCTCCAGGGGATCTTCCAGACCCAGAGATTGAACCTGGGTCTTCTGCATTGCAAGCAGATTCTTTACTGTCTGAGCCACCAGGAAAGCCCGATAATAAGTAGGGACACTTTAAACTTATGATAAGAAAGTGAAAGGATAAAGTGGGATAAAGAAACAGGACAAGGACATTGAACAGATCCTTTTTGTGGAGAAGACCTTTTAGGAGGAAGTTGTCCCATTACTCCTAAGGGGAAAGGGGACAGTGACTGTCACTTCACTTCAAGGCCTGGTGAAGAAGACCCTCAATGGGACCAATCAGAGAGCCTGATGTGTTCTCTCCTGTTTGCGTACACGTTGCATGGATACCTGAGAAAGCAGCTTGGCCTGTAGCAGAGTAGAGAGAGAGTGTTCACAGAGAGCTGCATTTGGGAAGTTATAGCACACTTCATTGGCTGGTACTGGGGAAAGAAATGTGTGATGTTTTTCATGGCTCAAATCTGGAGAGGGAGAGTTGGCCTGGAACTATTTTAGCAGTTTCCCAAAGGAACGCCCTGGGGAGGTGAGCAGTTACCATCCAAAAATCTATGAGTTGAGTGGACTGAACCACCAGAGAAACAGGACTCAGAGAAAACAGGTGTCACCCTGCTCAAAGGAGCTTTGGTAGGACAGGTTCAGGGTAGGAGGCTCCAAAGGACCCTCAAACATGCCCAGGAAACAGTCAGCATTCCACGTCTGCCAGACCTACCTAGGGTGCATGAAGCCAACTTGGCACAACAACAGTAGCTTATTAAGAACTTTCTAAACTTACTTTTCTTAACTGTTTCCTGCTCATATCCTTCCCCCAGCTAGCAGGGTGTATGCCAACAGCTTGCAAGTGAGGAGGCGATGATGGGAGACAGAATGCAGGGGTTGACAATACTCCCTTTCCAAGAGGCAGATAGCCCACTGGTGTACCAGACTTGACTAAGGAGCACTGGAGGGCTCCTATCTTGAATTGGGATTAATATCTTGGTTTGTATACTTTTTTGAAAGGTTTATTTTATTGGAGTATGTTTGATTTTTAATATTGTGTTAAGTTCTGCTATAACAACAAAGTGATTCAGTTATACATATATATATATTATTTTCCATTGTGGTTTATCACAGCATATTGAATACAGTTCCCTGTACTATACAAGAGGACTTTGTTCTTTATCCATCCTATGTACAGCAGTTTGCACCTGCTAATCACAAATTCCCAGTCCATCCCTCCCATGATCCCCTCCCTATTGGCAATCACAAGTCTGTTTTCTATGTTTGTGAGTCTGTTTCTATTTCATAAAAAAGTTCATTGTGTTATATTTTAGATTCCACATGTGAGTAATATCATATGGTATTTGTCTTTCTCTTTCTAACTTACTTCACTTAGTATAATAATCACTAAGTTCATCCGTGTTGCTAAAAATGGCATTATTTCATTCTTTTTTATGTCTAAGTAGTATTCCATTGTATGTATATATATGTATATATGCATACATATTATATATATACACATACATATTTTATATATATATATATATATATATATATATATATATATATATGTACACCCCACATCTCCTTTATCCATTCATCTGTTGATGAACATGTCACTTCCATGCCTTGGCTATTGTGAATAGTACTGCTGTGAATACAGGGGTACATGTATCTTTTTGAATTACAGTTTTGTTCATATATGTGCCCAGGAGTTGGAGAAGGAAATGGCAACCCCTCCACTATTCTTACCTGGAAAGTATCATGGACAGAGGAGTCTGGTGGACTGCAATCCATGGGCTCACAAAAGTCGGACATGCCTTAGTGACTAAACCATCACCACCATGTCCGGAAATGGGGTTGCTGGATTATATGTCAATTCTAGTTTTGTGAGGAATTGTCTTCCATATTGTCTTCCATGGAGGCTGCAGCAATTTACATTCCCACCAACACAGTAGGAGGATTCCCTTTTCTTCACACTCTCTCCAGCATATGTTATATGTAGATATTTTAATGATGGTCATTCTGACCAGTGTGAGGTGGGACCTCATTACAGTTTTGATTTGCATTTCTCTAAAAGAGTCAGACATGACTTAATGACTAAATAACAACAAATAATTCGTGATGTTGAACATCTTTTTATGAGACTGTGAGACATCTGTATGTCTTTGGAGAAATGTTTATTTAGGTTTTTTACCCATTTTTTGATTGAGTTTTTTTTGTTGTTGTTGTTGACAACAGCAATGAGCTGTTGGCATATTTTGAAAATTAACCCCTTATGGATAGCATTGTTTGCAATTATTTTCTCCTAGTTCATAGATTGTCTTTTCATTTTGTTTATGGTTTCTTTTGCTGTACAAAAGCTTATAAGTTTGATTAGGTCCCGTTTGTTTATTTTTGCTTTTATATCTATTGCCTTGGGAGACTGACCTATGAAAACATTGGTACAATTTATGTCAGGAAGTGTTTTGCCTATATTCTCTTCTAGTTTTATGGTTTCATGTCTTATATTTGTCTTTATTGGCTTGGATACTTTTAATTTGGATACTGAGATGATTTTTTTTGTATATATAGTAAAATGATGACCACAATAAGACTAGGTAACTTCCATATCCATCACCTTACATAGTTTTTTGTTCTTTTGTTCCTGTGATGAGAACTTTTAAGATCTACTTTCTTAGCAACTTTCAAATATATAATATAGTATTATTAATGATAGTTCCTATGCTGTACATTGCGTGTTTGATCACCTTCACCAGTGTTGTCTACACACTACCCCCACCCCCAGTCTCTGGTAGCCAATGAAACTGTGTTTTCAACTTAAACTGACTATAGTAATGTGTGCTATCTTAGCATAAGCATAAAAGTCATAGGGCTTGCAACAGACATCTGAAGCCTCATTTTTGGAGCAGCAGCAGCACCTAGAAACACATTAGAATATAAACACTTAGTCTCTAATCCAAACCTCCCATATCAGGTAGGAGTAGGGCCTAGCCAGCCCTCTCGGTGACTCTGATGTGCACTAAAGTTTGAGAACCACTGAGCTAGAGAAATGAGGCAGCTCCAGCTTTACAGGGGCTTCTTACAACCTGCTAATAAAAAATATAGCAAAAGGGTGGAGAAATACAGTCTACACTTCACAACGTAGCCATTAGGGATTATATGAGGAAATGAGTCAAAGATTTTTCATGATAAATGTTGGCTGACATACCTTTTTTCCTGCCAGGATGTCTGCCTGAATTTTGTGGGCAGCAAAGATCCTGGTTGGGGTGAATCAGCTTGGTAGGCTGCAAAGTTATGCTGACGCTTGGCCACAGAGTCAAGGGCAAGCCTCCCCATATCTGCTAAATCCAACCCAAGCATGCTGAGTCACTCAGGTGTGTCCAACTCTTTTGCGACCCTATGGACTGTAGCCCATCAGGCTCTTCTGTCCACGGGACTTTCCAGGCAAGAATACTGGAGTGGGTTGCCATTTCCCCCACCAGGGGATCTTCCCAACCCAGGGATTGAACCCGTGTCTCTCATGGCTCCTGCACTGACCAGCAGATTCTTTACTGCTGAGCCACCTGGGAAGCCACCGACCCCATGAAGGTTCTTTTAACTGATGTGTAACATTTAGGCACGAGGAGGATAACCACAGGCAATATCCTAGTTTGTCAAAGACTTTCTTTTATGTTAATATATCCATATTGTACATGGAGCAAAACTTAAGTAAAAAACAAATTTAAGAATAGAATCTAAACACTTTCTTGGATTAAGGAAAGTAAAGACTAGCTGTTACAGCTGTCAGTAAGTATGTAAAAAAAAAATACAAATAAGCGATGAACAGATTTTCGAGCCCAAACATTGTGCCAATCCTATGTCATTTGTTAAAATAAAAATACATGTTGCCTCACAGAGGTATTACCAGGTGACATGAATTATAATAGCTGTAGAAATGTGAAAATGAAAGAATTCCAAACCCTTAAAAATGAAGTCTAGTATAATATTAAAAGAATTTAAAATCAAATGTAAATTAGAAGTACAGCCACTTAGAACAATGAAAATTTTATTCAAAAGCAGTAGTATTTTTAAGAATACTTTTACAACATGAGACCAATATCCATAGTAGTACAAAGTTTTGCATGGTGATGGTGATATGTTTTCTTAAAGCTGATTATAGTAGAGTAACAACCAGGCTATGTAACCTCCTAGTTGTTATTTACTATATCCAAATCCTGAAAGAGGATGCTGTGAAAGTGCTGCACTCAATATGCCAGCAAATTCGGAAAACTCAGCAGTGGCCACAGGACTGGAAAAGGTCAGTTTTCATTCCAATCCCAAAGAAAGGCAATGCCAAAGAATCCTCAAACTACCACACAATTGCACTCATCTCACGGCACCCCACTCTAGTACTCTTGCCTGGAAAATCCCATGGACAGAGGAGCCTGGTAGGCTGCAGTCCATGGGGTCACGAGGAGTCGGACACAACTGAGCGACTTCACTTTCAATTTTCACTTTCATGCATTGGAGAAGGAAATGGCAACCCACTCCAGTGTTCTTGCCTGGAGAATCCCAGGGACGGGGGAACCTGGTGGGCTGCCGTCTGTGGGGTCATACAGAGTTGGACATGACTGAAGTGACTTAGCAGCAGTAGCAGGACATGCTAGTAAAGTAATGCTTAAAATTCTCCAAGCCAGGCTTCAGGAAGTGAACCGTGAACTTCCTGATGTTCAAGCTGGTTTTAGAAAAGGCAGAGGAACCAGAGATCAAATTGCCAACATCTGCTGGATCATGGAAAAAGCAAGAGAATTCCAGAAAGTCATCTATTTCTGCTTTATTGACTATGCCAAAGCCTTTGACTGTGTGGATCACAATAAACTGGAAAATTCTGAAAGAGATGGGAATACCAGACCACCTGATCTGCCTGTTGAGAAATATGTATGCAGGTCAGGAAGCAACAGTTACAACTGGACATGGACCAACAGACTGGTTCCAAATAGGAAAAGGAGTACGTCAAGGCTGTATATTGTCACCCTATTTATTTAACTTCTATGCAGAGTACATCATGAGAAATGCTAGGCTGGAAGAAACACAAGCTGGAATCAAGATTGCTGGGAGAAATATCAATAATCTCAGATATGCAGATGACACCACCCTTATGGCAGAAAGTGAAGAGGAACTAAAAAGCCTCTTGATGAATGTGAAAGTGGAGAGTGAAAAAGTTGGCTTAAAGCTCAACATTCAGAAAACAAAGATCATGGCATCTGGTTGCATCACTTCATGGGAAATAGATGGGGAAACAGTGGAAACAGTGTCAGACTTTATTTTTGGGGGCTCCCAAATCACTGCAGATGGTGACTGCAGCCATGAAATTAAAAGACGCTTACTCCTTGAAAGGAAAGTGACGACAATCTAGATAGCATATTCAAAAGCAGAGACATTACTTTGCCAACAAAGGTTCATCTAGTCAAGGCTCTGGTTTTTCCTGTGGTCATGTATGGATGTGAGAGTTGGACTGTGAAGAAGGCTGAGCGCCGAAGAATTGATGCTTTTGCACTGTGGTGTTAGAGAAGACTCATGAGAGTCCCTTGGACTGCAAAGAGATCCAACCAGTCCATTCTGAAGGAGATCAGCCCTGGGATTTCTTTGGAAGGAATGATGCTAAAGCTGAAACTCCAGTACTTTGGCCACCTCATGAGAAGAGTTGACTCATTGGAAAAGACTCTGATGCTGGGAGGGATTGGGGACAAGAGGAGAAGGGGAGGACAGAGGATGAGATGGCTGGATGGCATCACTGACTCGATGGACATGAGTCTGAGTGAACTCCGGGAGTTTGTGATGGACAGGGAGGCCTGGCGTGCTGCGATCATGGGGTTGCAAAGAGTTCGACACGACTGAGCGACTGATCTGATCTGATCTGATATTATATGTTACTATACTATTCTGTAGCCTACCAGGCTCCTTTGTCCATGGAATTTTCAAGGAAAAAAATTCTAGAGTGGGTAGCCATTCCTTTCTTCAGGAGATCTTCCAACCCAGGGATTGAACCTGGGTCTCCTGCATTGCAGGCAGATTCTTTACCATCTGAGCCACCATTGAAGCTGTTATATAATAACAACCAGGCTGTGTAACCTCCTGGTTGTTACTATATTATAATATACTCTAGGAAAACATAAGCCCTTGGTTATTAATGTGTTTCAATTTTTCTTTAAAAAACTGAGTTTTTTAAAAAATTTTATTTAACTTTACAATATTGTATTGGTTTTGCCGTATATCAAAATGAATCTGCCACAGGTATACATGTGTTCCCCATCCCAAACCCTCCTCCCTTCTCCCTCCCCATACCATCCCTCTGGGTCATCCCAGTGCACCAGCCCCAAGCATCCAGTATCGTGCATCGAACCTAAGGTTTACTTTCATTTTAAAATGGAGTTTTTTCCAGAGGAACACTTTTTTGGATGGTTCCATTGAATCAAAAAATGATGATGATGTGTGTGTGTATGTGTGTGTGTTTATGTTTGTGTGTGTAAGGGAATGGGTTGAGGTAGGGATATCAATAATTAAAATTCACCTTGTATAAAACTTCCTTGTGAAATATGTTTTTAAAAAATCATTCTCTCATTCTCTTTATTATGCTTTTTCTTTCCAGCTGGGTTGTAAGCTCCATTTTGAATTTCTCATTTTATTCAATATGGTGTAATAAACACAGTAAAGGCTCACCAAGTGTTTATGCAAACACTAGATAAACTAGAAAAACACTTTTCACTAATACCATCATCTGTCTATTGAAGAGCTTTTTGTCAGTCCCTCAGCAGACATATGACTGAGTTAATTTGGGGTTAGGGTAGAAATAACCTAATATTTGAAACAATTTCACTAGGAATAGTCAGTACAAAGGTCATTCAGAAGCAGCCAGAGGTTATCACTGTCTCCCTATTTTTGTGCAGCAAGGCCCCTTTCTTTCAGAGAAGTGATTTTGAAAATGACTAAAATTCTCATCTTAAAACCTTCCAAAATAAAATAAACTTTCCATGAAAATAGTATCAAAATATTATCCTTGGAGCTGTATAGCATTCCATTATCAAATGTGTATCCAGCCATATATACTGACTGGAGGAGGAAATGGCTACCCACTCCAGTATTCTTGCCTGGGAAATCCCATGGACAGAGGAGCCTGGTGGGCTATAGTCCTGAGAGTTGCAAGGACTTGATTGAGTGAGCACACACATACATACTGGATTTGGGTTTATCCCAAGAGATAGTAGACTTATTGACACCACAGTCTTGCAGATATAGTTAAGTACTTATACTTAGTTGGCTGCACAGTTTCTAGTTCCTCAATTAAGAGAGGAGGGATAATAACATCTGCTGGGGATGCAGAGGAAATTAAGTCATGTTGGGAAGAGCAGTGAAGCTCTTTGGCTTCTGCAGAAAGACCTGATAATCATTTCATGGCTGCACTTCTCTAAGCCTATGGATTGAGAGTTTGACCTAGCGACAATCTGAATAGCAAAGCATGTTTTTTCTTAGTGCCAATTTTCCTGCAAAAGCATATTTTTGATTGGACTGCATTCGAAAGCATAATTAAATGTTGCAGAGACTCTCAGAACTTTCAACCATTCTCTTTTTCCTTTTTAATTTGATAACACAAACAAGTCTAATGTTTCCTTTTGCTGGCTCCAGATGTCCATTGTGAATGTAAATGATGAGCCAGTAGTGCTGATGCTTCCACAGACCCGATATTCAGAGTGAAAATGAATCGTTGCACATCCTGCAGGTGCCTCTGCTGAGGGAATCTTTTCACTCTGAGGACATTTAACAGACAGAATATACAGCTGGTCAAAGAAAGCCTTTAGGCTATTTCAAAGTTTCTATATAAAATAAAATGCTTCATAAAGTTTGCTGAAAGTAGAATTCTATAAAGTATGGTTATCTCCATTCTTTCATTTTTATTCCAATAATCCCAGGCTCTTTTCAAGGCTGAAAACACTATTATTAAGAATCAGGTAAATTTCAATATTTGGAATTCTGTCAGTGAGAAAAACTTCCATTTGGCCTGTCATTTGGAGGTTATATTCAAGTTAACAACATCAACAGAAATGCAGTGATTCTTGTATCTTATCAATAATTGCTGCTTGCAGTTTGATTTTGAGCTTTGTAAGATCTCTTCAGCCAGTCACATGTTTGTGCCAGAGCCCTTCAAATGACACCTAATGAGAACCATTTATGGAGATGGCAGTGGTGTTTGGGGAGAGAGCTGTTCATATACTTAGCATTTGAACAAAACACACTGTATGATTTTTTCAATCGGGGTCTGGGATTTGGGAAGAGTCTATCACTGAGTCTAAATTGGCTACTGAAGTACTTGTGACTGCAGAATTTGGAATCAGAAAACATATCTGGAGAGTGTTCCTTCCCTCCTCTCCTCAGAAGCCCTGAACAATTGTACTCCCTGTGTCTGCTGGGCTCTCTTGTGATGACTCAATGTATTCCTTTTCCCTCAAAGATCCCTGCATTCTGGAACAATTTTATTCCTTTCTAACTCTGTGCTAAAATCCAATTCTTTCAACACAGCTGACCACAGCAAGAGGAAAACAAACAGATGGAGTTAATTCACGCTAAGATGAGAAAGTCTGCTGGCCTCCATGGGGGTATTTGCTTCATAAAAACAGTTTCTTGAGATGCTAAATTTATCTATAATTTGCAGAACCCAGAAAATGAAGTAAAGAATTTCAATTGTGGAGAAGAGTCTTGGATTAAAAAAATTTTTTTTTCACTATTTGGACCATAATAGATTAGAAAAGAGATTTGTAAACTTGCCTTATGCTGATCAGAAAAAAATAGATTGAACTATGATCAAATGATTGGCTTCCCTCCATAGCTCAGTGGTAAAGAATCTACCTGCAATGCAGGAGACCTGGGTTCATTTCCTGAGTCGGGAAGATCCCCTGTAGAAGGAAATGGCAACCCACTCCAGTATTCTTGCCTGGAGAATCCCATAAACAGAGGAGCCTGGTGGCCTCAGTCCATGGAGTCCCAAGAGTCAGACATGACTTAGCGACTAACGCAACCATGATTGAATGATTAATACATATAAGGAAAAATGTCTCTCAAAGATTGGTTGCTCCTGCAAGTATTTGAAAAGAACATTCACAGAGGCACATTTTGGCAAGGCCAGCTGTCTGAGTAAGCTTCTGATTCCTATTTCATTCCCAGTTAGGTTTGTTTACAGAGAAGAAATGTGCTGACCGTATAGACTTGAAGAAAGCATGTAGGACTTGTTTTAGTTGTTTTTTTAAAAAAATATAAATCAGGGTAGGGTCAAAGAAACAGAACAACTACAATTTTTTAAAAAATAGAGATTATAGCTTATACTATTGTGGGAGATGGTTAAACAGTCTCTGTAAAGCTGCAGAAAGCATTTTTCTGGCAGGCAAGGGAAGGGAATCATGGGAAGTATAGTTCCAGCTTAGCTAAATTGCTGTGGTTCAAGCCTGTTCCACACAGAATAATAACACACTAGCTTTCTGGTTTTGTGTATCCTCTTCATAAATGTGTTGATAAGAATCTGACTCTAAGAGATGGATCTGCTCTTGGTGAATGACAAAATAAGAGACCTGGCTGAAGGCCAGAGCCTGGGGTGGTGGGGGGAGTTTATCCCACAAAGCTACCAAGTGACACTTTGTGAAGGCTCTTAGACAGCCTACATTATCCCTCAGGCAGTGCAGAGGCAATCTCTCATCATTTTGCTTCTGGTCACTCTTCTTTTTCCTTCTGGTCATTCTCTTATTCTTTTTGAATTTCTATACCTGGGATGTCTCATATTCCCATCTCAGAGGTTACCATGGACAGTGATTTTTCTTTGGTATCCAGAAGACAGATATATAGCTATACATATATATATGTATATATATTATATATATATATATAATTTATAATATTATAAATATATATATAATTTTTCCAGATTGTTTTCTGAGTTATTACAAGATATTGAATATCTTTCTTTGTGTTATACACTAAACCCTTGCTGCTTATCTATTTTATATGTAGTACTATGTATCTGTTAATCCCATACTCCAAATATATCTCATCCTCCCCAACTTCTTTCCTTTTGGTAACCATGAGTTTGTTTTCTATGGCTATGAGTCTGTTTCTGTTTTGTAAATAGATTCATTTATATTATTTTTTAGAACCCACATATAATTGATCATATGTTTGTTCTTCTCTCTCTGACTTACTTCACTTAGTGTAATATTCTCTAGGCCCATTAATGTTGCTGCAAATGGCAATATTTCATTCTTTTTTATGGCTGGGTAATATTTCATTTTTCTTTCTTCATTCATCTGTTGACAGACACCTAAGTTGCTCCTATGTCTTGACTATTGTAAATAATGAAAGCTGCTAACTTTTGAAAGGATAAGTTGTATCAATATAAAAGCTATGTTTTCTCCTTATATGCAATTCTTTTGGCCAATAATGGTCCAAAAGTTCAAAAGCTATGTTATTTTTTCAAATATAGTCTATTTCAACATCACCTGCCACCTCAGGGGTTGTGATGCCAGACAGTAAGTGGCTATTAGATAAAGGACATAAGCCAAGGATGATAACTGGAATCTGGAATCAGAGTACATAGGGTGAGAACCAGGTTGTCACGATGCACTTGAAGGACAAGGGTTGGGATAGAGCAGGCCGTAGTTAGATACTCATGTTGCAACAAGGATTGCAGAGCTGGAAGGCAGGCTTATAGGAGACCTATGAAGAGGGAAGGAAGGAAGAGCAAGCAGATGAGAGACCTAATGCAGGGGTCAAAACTGACTTTTGTTCTGTGTTGCCCTTTTCCCTTTGTCAGGAAAAGCTGAAACTCCCTGTTTAAATCAGGAACTTCTCCAGGGTTGCTAGACTTGTGTCTGTGGGTGGAGTTAAATAGGGGATTTCTGGGTGAAATGCAAGTAGAGAGTAAGAATAAGAGGGCAGCTGTTGGTATGAAACTTCTCACACAGATTCGGACTTCTGGAAAGAGAGCTTGCAATGACATGGTGCTGATCAGTCCGTGAGCTCAGCCAAGTCAGGTAGAGTTTTGTGTAGCATTGACTGTCTCTTTAAGAATACCCCTCCCTCTCCCACCTAGATTTGGGTATCTAGGATTTGGCAGCAAGACAGTCAAATCACAGACAGTAAGATTTGGGAGAGAGGAAATAATTGAAAAGCTTGCTTGCTTATTAGGCAATAAATTATGTCCTGGGATTGATGCCAGGGTGGTTTTGGAAGGACCAATACATACTGACCTCTAAGAAAATGGATTTACTGTCGAATAGTCTTTGTATGAAATCTTAACTAATGAGGGGCACGTCAAAGCGGCATGGTTAGGCAGCTCCCGTGCAGGCTGCAACAAGGCTGGGAGGTTAGATACTGCTGACATCTGTCTGGCAGAGACACTGTTGTTTGGAACTCCTGCTAATCAGAAGCTTGTCCAGACCATTTCTCGCTATGGTAGATCATCCTTCCCTGAATTGTGATGCAGATTAGGGGAAAGAGGTGCTCAAATTTAAAAGGGACTGTCAAATGTAGTGGTGGTGTCTACCCTGTGAGTGTTTCTAAAACCGAGTATGAATTTTTGAATTAAATATTGCACTGTAGCCAGAGGAGTAACTGTTGAATAGAATGGCAAATGTGATCTGTTTCTTGTAGAGGAGCAGAGACCAAGACTATTTACCTTACTTCCTGAATACAAAGATGAAATTATGACTATAAATATTGGATGAAATGTTTAATTAGTGTCTATGGTTAGATAAGTTAGAAAACCCCTAAGCAAGTGGCTCAGTCGAGGGGAAAATAATTATTTTGTCAATACTAATAAATATCTGTAGAGCAATTTAAAATAACCTCAGTTTTCTTAACAATACTGTGACATATAGTGTGATCTCTTCAGTTTACAAAAGAGGAAGCAGACCTATCTCATCAACACAGTGGTTATCAATTGGGGGCAGTGTATCCCTCCCACCCCCAACCCCGGGGACACGTGGCAATGTCTGGAGATATATCTAGTTGTCACAACTGGGAGATGGGTGCTAATGGCATCTGCTGGATAGAGGTCAAGGATGCTGCTAAACCTCCTACAATGCACAGGACAGCCCCCAGAACAATGAATTACCTAGACCAACATGTCAATATTGCCCAGGTGAGAAGTCCTGAACTAAGATAATGTCATTACGTGGTAGAGACACGACTAGAATCCAGGATTTTTGACCCTCTATGTGTTGTGCTCATTACAATATGTTGCATTTTCTCTCTAAATCAGATGCCTTTAGAACAGGAGAAACATTTGCAGCTGGAAAATGTTTTTATGATTTCCTAGACTATCTAAAGAGGGTCGCTCTACATCTTGGTATTGAGGAAACTTTTGTCTGCTAGCTTTTCACAGAACTGAAGAAGTACCAGTTGAAGGGTGTGATGGCACAGGATAATAGGAGCAGGGATGATGTGAGTTGCTCTGGAGAACAAAGTGGTGTAGCAAGCCTTGGGGAAACACTTTTAAACTGGAGTACAGATTTGGGAGGTGGGATAGGTAAGGGGTCAGTATTGAAAGAGGAAGAACTGGTGGAAAAACCAGGGAGTTTTGTGGAATAGAACACAGGATTAATGAGAATTATAGAAATAAATTATATAAATCATTAAATAGAATTATGTGAGATGATGTTTACCTGGTGAATCTCCAGTTTCCCATCACAAAAACACTGGTAAAATATACATAGCTCATTGGTGCTTGCAGGGCGGAGAACTTCCGTAGTGTAGCCCTCACTTTCACTTTTCACTTTCATGCACTGGAGAAGGCAATGGCAACCCACTCCAGTGTTCTTGCCTGGAGAATCCCAGGGATGGGGGAGCCTGGTGGGCTGCCGTCTCTGGGGTTGCACAGAGTTGGACACGACTGAAGCGACTTAGCAGCAGTAGCAGCAGCCCTCATTTGGTTATAAACTTATTAAAAGCAGTCTTGTTAAAAGAAAGGGATAATCTCAAAATATCAGTTTTTGGTTCTCCAGCTGGTTCTTAAGATATGCCCTAAAAAATGGAGGATTGGAAGTTAGCAGGAAGGTTGAGTATCAGTTCTACCTTTTAAAACTGGTGTGACCTCTGAAATTTAGTTTTATTATCTGGAAAATAGGGATCATGATACTTGTCCTGCATACTTTACAGGTGTATGGTTTAAATTCAATAATAGTGATTTTGTCAAAAGGAGAGTGATTTACAAAGTCTTTATCATCTGCATGTTAATGATTCTCACATTTCTATGTCTAGCCTAGGTCATGGAGAAGGCAATGGCACCCCACTCCAGTGTTCTTGCCTGGAGAATCCCAAGGACGGGGGAGCCTGGTGGGCTGCCGTCTATGGGGTTGCACAGAGTCGGACACGACTGAAGCAACTTAGCAGCAGCAGCAGCCTAGGCCAACCTCAAAGTCACCAATTAGCCTTCCCTGTGCAGGTGCAGTGCAAGCTGAAGCTCACTGTGAAATCTGAGAGACAACACAGATTGCCAAGGGGAGTTGGTATAGAAATCTATGGAAGGGTGTCACCTCTGCGTCTGGTGGTAGATCCAGGATTGCTATTGGGCAGCAGAGCCCCTGAAGAGAAAGATGTTTGCAGGGAGGACAAGCTGGAACCACCAATACCTTCATTTCTGCCTCTCACTTCATCCAGTGAGAAGGACCCTCAGAAAGTAATGGCTGCTATTTTATTTCTGTCATGATGGTTATTTTTTTCTACTTGACTGGGTTATGGGATGCCAGAGAGCTGGTCAAATATTACTTCTCAGTGTGCCTCAAAGTTGTTTCTGGAAGAGATTCACATTCTAATCAGTAGACTGAGTAAAGAAGATTGACCTCACTATTGTGGATTAGCCTCATCCAATCTGTTGAGAGCCTGAATAGAATGAAGAGATGGAGGAAGGGCAAATCTGCTCTTTACTTGAACTGGGACATCCATCTTTGCTTGACCTGAAACATTGGCTCTCTTGGTTCTGGAACTTTCAGATTCAGACTGGGACTTAGAGCCTCAAATTTTCAGGCCTTTTGTACTCTGAATCACACTATTGGCTTTCCCAATTCTCAATTTTGCAGACAGTAGATTGTGGGACCTCTTTGCCTCCATAATCTGTGAGTCATTTCCTTTAATACATCTTTCTATCTATTTCCTAATCTCCCACAAATTTGGCTTTGGGAAAACTCTAAGCAACATTATACATGGCAAGTGATTTCAGTTTCAACAAAATTCCAGGTTCAACAAGTTAACACAAGCACAAAACAACTTCAATATCATGTCATTTACATCTTTGATATGTTTGCTAGTTACGGTGTCATTGAAAGCAAGTGCCTCCAAGGCAGAGTGATCTGTTATTTAGCCCTGGATATGAAACAGCAAGAACAGTGACTGGCACATAGTCGGTATCTGTTATAGACTGAATGTGTCTCCCCAGAATTCATATGTTGACATCTTAAGCATCATTGTGATAGGAGATGAGGCCTCTGGGAAGTGATTAAGTCAAGAAAGTAGAGCTCTCATGAAGGGGAATAATGCCCTTAAGAAGAAGTCCCTGACGGCTTGCCCCTTCTTTTTATCACGTGAAGACACAATGATAATATGGTTGTCGATGAACCAGGAAGTGGGCTCTCACCAGACACTGAATCTGTTGGCAACTTGATCTTGAACTGTCAGACTTAAAAGCTGCAAGGAAGAAATGTTTGTTATTTGAGCCACTCAGCCCATGGTTATTTTACTTATAGTAGACCAAACTAGGACAGTGCCTAATAACTATTCATTGAAAAAATAAGTGAAAGATAGAAGAAAGAAAAAGCAATCAGTTCATTTATCTAAATTCTTAAATTTGGGACCTTTGGAAACTACCTTAACTTTGCAAATGCACCAGAAGGGCATTTTTGTACATATAAAATACTATAGATTGCACCTTAATATCTTGAAGGAATTCCACTAGCCTTCAGCTATTTCTGTTTTAGACTGAGATTGATGATTAGTTCAGTGAAATTCACTTTAATGTTAGTAATGACTTGCTTTGTGCCAAGAACTGAGCTGGATTTGCAGATATTTGAAAACATCAAAACATCTTTCAAGTCAGGATTGTTCTTATATCTTGGAAAAAAGTGGTTACCATTGGCCTGACTTTGGGGTCTTTTTTGGCCAGGTAAAAGTTCTATTATCAATAGAATTTTGCTTCTTTAGCTTGAAGTCATTTTGTTTGTTTATAGCTCTCAGTTAAAAGTACAAATACATGTTATTCCCACCTATCAGTGAGCATTTTAAGGCATCTCATATTACTTTAGATAGGATCTGAGAGGGGATAGGGAAAAGGAAGGTATGTTGAAATGTGACCAATTTATGATATAACAAAGGATGTGATAAAGTTTGTTAGTTGCTCAGTCATGTTCAACTCTTTACGACCCCATGGATGTAGCCCACCAAACTCCTCTGTCTATGGAATTCTCCAGGAAAGAATACTGGAGTGGGTTTTCATTTCCTTCTCCAGGGGGTCTTCCCAACCCAGGAATTGAACCTATGTCTCCTGCATTACAGGCAGATTCTTTACCATCTGAGTCACCAGGGAAGCTTCCAGGGAAGTGATAAAGTTAACAGATGAATAGCCAGATACAGACACACAGGTGACTTCTGTGCTCATGGAGTTAGGGTGCACCACCTTCATGGCACCTGGATTTGTTCACCAATCTTGAAGCTCTGAGAATTTCATACTTTGGGGATTTTTATGGAATCACTATACAGGCATGATATGTCATTAATTCAGTCTAAATCCTTCCTTCCCTTCCTGGAGAGATGGGAGATGGAGGAGAAAAAATTCGAAGCTTCTAATCATGGCTTGGTCTTTCTGGTGACCAGGCCTCATTCTGATGCTATTCAGGAGTCCACCAAAAATTTTCTTGTTGGAACAAAATACACTCCTATCACTCAAGAAATTCTAAGTGACTTAGGAGCTCTGTGTTAGGAATCAGGAACCAGGATTCAGTTCAGTTCAGTCTCTCAGTCGTGTCTGACTCTTTGTGACCCCACGAACTGCAGCAAGCCAGGCTTCCCTGTGCATCACCAACTCCCAGAGTCCACCCAAACCCATGTCCATTGAGTCGGTGATGCCATCCAACCAGGGTGAAAAGACCAAATATCAAAGCAAAACATGTTATTTGTGATCTTATTACCAAGAAAAATTAGAAGAGTTTGAGAAGCTCTGTACCAGAAACGAGGGACAGAGATCAATATATTTTCTCTTATTTCTCTGTGCCTCAAGCAGATTTCACCTTTGGCTTCTACCTGGTCCTACTTTATCACTTTGGGGGAAAAAAGATGTTCAACACATACCTATATGAAAAGCTGTATAATTTCTATAGTAATATATCTCAGCCTTAATGCATTTAGAAGGATCAATCTTAAAATCTTAATACTGTGAACTCTTGTAGGTTCCTAAAGCCTGTTTGCGGGGAAGGCAATGGCACCCCACCCCAGTACTTTTGCCTGGAAAATCCCATGGACGGAGGAGCCTGGTAGGCTCCAGTCTATGGGGTCGCTAAGAGTCGGACACGACTGAGCGACTTCACTTTCATTTTTCACTTTCATGCATTGGAGAAGGAAATGGCAACCCACTCCAGTGTTCTTGCCTGGAGAATCCCAGGGACGGGGGAGCCTGGTGAGCTTCCGTCTATGGGGTCGCACAGAGTCGGACACGACTGAAGCGACTTAGCAGCAGCAGCAGCAAAGCCTGTTTGGGATTTTTGAGGTCAAAACTATCTTCCCAACAATGCTAAAAATTTTTGCTCCTCATATTTATAGGTGCACAATAAAGCTTCCCAGAGGCTAACTGATGTGTGATAACATCATTGATCTGATGATCAGCTTAATAGAATGTGTGCTTCTGTATTCTTGTGCTTTAAAAATTTATCAGCTTTAGTTTCTGATAGCTATATCCTACATAAATGAAAGCTCTTTGGCATATTCAGTAATGATTTTAGGAATGTGAAATGACTCTGAGACCAACAGATTTGAGAACTGTTAATTTGGGACAGCTGCTTCTAAAACTGGTTGGAATATTGGACAAGATGAGATTGCTCTGGACCTTTTGTTTTCATTTCTGCTGGCTTCCCTTCCCTTATTTCAGAACTCATAGACTTAGATCCCCTAGGAAAAGGAGGGGAAAACCTTGTTAGAGTATTTTATGCTATTCAAAGACTTTTAGATCTAAAACCAAATGAGAGGAAATGGAATTTTTCGGTGGCAGAACCAGCCTTTTCCAATGTTAATCTTTTGAATCTTTAATCAGCTGTAAAATAGGATGAGGAACTAACTAAATAGGCAATAGATATTTATGCCCATTTACAGGAAGACAATAGGAATCCCAATCATCCAACCAATCAGGGCAGAATAATTCTCCTACCTCAAATTAAGAGCTGTACAAACCTGGCAAAGTAGTAAAGGCCTTTCGGGTAGGTCTGTGAGCCCTCAGAAAAATAATGGTGGCCAGGAAATGTTACTCAAAATAACCCCTTTTCTGATGCCACTGCTCAATATGTGTGTGCATATCTAGTTTTCCCTAACAGTACAGAAACCATATCCTGAATTATACTCTTGTTCACAATAAAAAGATAAACCCACACTGAACAATCATCTTAAGGTTGATAGCATGGTTTATTTTGATTTAGAAAGACCTGCAAAATTCAGTTTTCATGAATCACAGAGGTAATTAAGACTATGAGATTACATTTTTTGAATAATGTAGATGATAGGCCTCTGTCCTCCTTGGAAGTACCTGGGACACTTTGAAATGTGATTTCTGCACAATAAACATACATAATTGTGAAAATAGGTAATGTCCACACTCAAGAAACAGACTCATTTTGCATTCCTCTATTTTATCTGCATGGAACATTTAAGTCTTGGTTTTTGCAATTATAGTTTTGAATTTTATTTTTGCCCAGTTTATCACTTTTTTCAAAAAGACAAACTGAAAATATGTGGTCACATTGTATACTTTTAAAGTACAATTATTATAAAGTAACTGAAATGAAGATGTGATATGTAATGGGAAGCGATGCCTATTTTCTCTTTTCTCTTTTGTTCTTGGAATCTTAAATTCAAAGAATTAAGGTAAGCATATTCTGAAGTTTTCCGCACATTCTTACCATCAGTTTTTGTAAAATCTGCCTTTTGTTTGATTTTGTTATTGCTTCCCTCTCCATTTCTGATTCTCTTTTCCTCTCCTCTCTACTGTGGTCATCCACTCTGAAAGGTTTGAGATGGATGTGTATACATCCTTGTTGTATAGATAGTGTTGTTATGTGTGAGAGGTATTTCTTAATTTGCTTTTATAGTATCATGTTTTGGAGTTCACTTTACATCTTTCTCTTTATACTCCATACTATGTTTTAAGAAATCTATGTTCTAATAAGCAATGTTTATTGCTTCTGTTACAAAATATTCTATAGAATACATCTGCTCCATCCTAGTTTCTTATCTCCTTAATGATGACCACCAAACGCCACATCTCATTGATTAATTATTTTATCCAATTTTTTTCAGAATATAAATTGCATGGAGGCAGGGTTTTCTGTGTGTCTTATTTATAGCTGCATCCCCATCACTTGGAAGGGTCCCTGGCACGTAGTAGAGGTTCTAGAAAATTTTTGTTGAATCCATAATGATTTCATTTGCATTTGGTTAGCATGTGGAATAGAGATGAATAAAAACTGCCTAAGCGTTAACTTCCTTGTACTATTCTACCCTGAGTTCCTAGCTTAGGTTAAGTCTTCCTGTATACTTGCTATATATAGTGGGATTTTCTATGGAAGTACCAGTTATTTACAGTTGTGATTGTCCTGATTCTTGATTCAATTTCCTGCTTTGCTCGTTTGTTGCCACCTAACACAGACAATTAACTTCACTATGCTTTTCCTCTGTCATTTGGCAATCTCTGCCACAGGTTCTCACTGGCATGTGATTCTTGGCAATAGGAGATAGTGGTGACTGTGGTAGTGGATTTGGGAGCAAGGGAATCCTAAAATCTTTATTGGCATTGGCCCTGAGGCTGGGCAAATAAGTACATAATCACTGCAAATACTGCCTTAATATAAGTTCTCCAGTTCCTTTCCCATTGCCTTTTCCCCACCAAACTGCTTTCCTAAACTGGTTCCATGTAGAAATTCTGGAAGAGCCTCTGACTGAGGCTGATAAACATTGAATCCTGTAGTTCCCCATTGACATCACTGAGGCAGAGTATTGTGCTTTTCTCTATCCCTTTAACTATAATTGTGAGACTTCTTTATCCTAAGAGAACCGTTTGAACAGAAGGAATGTGGGTGAGAGAAAGAGGGGGAGGTCAGGAAAAAAGTGCACATGAGGTTCGCAAGATTTTAGTGATGTTTGCAAATATTAAAGCTGATAGAATGCTCAGAAAGTTATATGTGAGAATTACCAGTGGAGTTATCCTCAAGGTCCTAGCTTACTGTAGAAAATTGAATGGATTTATGTAATGGGACAACCTGGTTCAATTTGTGACTAGAACCTAATCAATGCAGTAACATACTCAACAAGGCTGAGTGTAATCTTCACTTCTCCTGCTAAACTGTAATTTATCAAAATAAATTCAAGATCCATATTGCTAAGTATCATCCACTAGTGCAGGGTTAATTATATAAACTTCAAAACATGCTAGCAGTCTTCATAGATAAATTAGTAGCTGGCATAAAATCTAATGGCAAAAGAAATTTGCTCTCAGGCTGACAGTTTCTGGTAGTCAGGAGTACATAGAAAATGTAGTTTAAACATTCATTCTCTAGTTCAAACACTAATTGGCCAGTGGTTTGATCACAGACACTGGTATTGTTGACCTCATTAACTTCACCCTATCTCGACATGTTAAAAATACCGGGGGAAGAATAAGTGCATAAAACAGAAATTAGGCTTTAAAAATCTTCTATTGTCTTGAAAGCTCAATTAGCAGTGAAATGTCAGTTTTGTAGTGTGGGCTTTTTAGGAACTAGGTTTGCAACAATCTGACATTCACTTTCAAGTGGAAATCATGTAGTACCTGACAGTAGATTTTCACTTGCTTGTCTTTTGCTGCTGCTGCTTGTCTTTTAAATGTTATGAAATCTGTTTTTCTTCCTTCCTTCATCTCTCCTTCCTCTCCTCTCCCCCTCCCTCTCTGCCTCCCTTTTCTCGGTGGAGGTGGCTAGACTTAAGGGCTCAGGCAGAAATGTACTCTAGGTTTCTAATGTTTAGAAAGTGTGAATGTATGTGTGTGTGACTATCAAGAGAAGTCTTATTTAACATTTTGGTAACATATCTCATTTCTTCTCTCTTCCTTTTGTTCTGAGCATTTCACCTGAGAGCAACATTAACAACCATGCTTTTAAAAACTTTTTTTTTTCATGGAAGTTAAAGGAAGGAAAAAGTTATATTCTTTGTGACCTGTGAGAGAGATTCAGGATTTTTGGCATATAGTGAACCGGAAGGATTGATCTGAGTCCAGGGTTGCTCTGGGCAAATGCAATCTGTCTGTCAGGCAGCAGCTTGGGGAGGCAACTGTTGAGCATGTTAATCTGTCCCACAGATCCTCTCTTCCCTACTCCAGAGGGACCTCCCAGACCTTCACCTGCTTACTCTTCCCGCTTCTGAGCCACACACATCTCCTGATTCACAAAGGCTTGTTATCTTCTAATATTCACCCCCACCTCAAACCTCCACAGTCATTATAAAGGCTGGACTACCCCTTACCTTTACAATACTGACACCTCCTATTGCACGTAAATTAAAGTTCTTTTAAACTTAACTTTAGCTATATAAGATGTTAATCAATGATTATTTTTACTTATCAGATAATTATAAGAAAAAATTTATTATTTATGAATGCTGCCTCTTAGATAAATATATTTATTTTCTAATTTCCATTTTCCATATGAATATAAAGATGATCATTTAAAATTTGACCAATTTGAAATAGATATTCAACTAATAGGGACTTTATTGAAAAGGGCTATCACACAGCTCACTGAAATTTCTGGTTTAGATCTTCAAATATATTTTCAGACTCAATTTCAGAAATTTTGTAAGGAGAATTTTAACATTGTGTAGTCTACTGGTTTTCAAAACTTGGGGAGGAAAGTAGGAACAAATCCTATTTTCACATAAATTCCTAGAGAAGACTAGAACAGAGCTACCTTGGCAATGAATGCTGCCATTGTCTTCTCCCTTTGTTTTCCTCTATGGAACCACAGGGCTTTATTAAACATCATTTTAAAGCCAGTGAATGTGTCCAGAATCATTTCTATTTTGACTCGTAAATATTTCCTTTAAACATTTCATTGTTACACTGGAGCCCTCTGCAAAAAAACTGAGATCTGGTCTTCCCTGAATGGGAGGCCTAGTCCTGTCGGCTCCTTACCAAGGCATCCACCTTCTTCTTTTCCTGCACCTGCAAGCACTCAGCAGGTCCAACAAGACATTTATTAATAGCTTTTGAATTTATCCTTTCTTTTCCATTTCCCCAGCTACTGTATGTATTCTAACCAGTCTTCCTATTTCTGGTCTTTGCCTAACTCAAATGCTTTAGCGTCAGGGATAGACTTAATTTATCACAAGTAAGTAGGAAATTTAAAGTCCTTAATTTTCTTAAGAGCAAGTAAAACTGTTACACACCACCCATAAGACAAAGGAACATTGAGTCGATGAACCTTCATGCTGTTGTTTCTGGGTAGAATATTGGTTCTCTCCCTAGCAAATTTCATTATAAAAGGGTGTTCAGTTCTCTGAACATCTTTTAGAAGACATGGGTTAAGCAAGGAAAATAGTGATTTATAGGTTCTGTTATGAACTGAAATATTTTTCCCCAAATTTATATATTGAAGCTCTAACTCTCCGTCCACCTCAGATTATAACTGTTTTTGGCAATAGAGCATTTAAAGAGGTAAATAAGACTAAATGAAGTCTCATGGGCCCTAATACAGTATGCCTGGTGTCCCTATGAGAAGAGACAAAGACCCTAAGCATGCATGCTAACAAAGAAAAGGCCATGTGAGAACATAGCAAGAAGACACCCTCTGCATGCCAAGGAGAGAGGCCTTAGGAGAAGGCAAGTCTGCTTACACCTTGCTCTAAACTCCCAGTCTCCAGAAGTATAAAAAAACAAGTGTTTATTGTTAAATTATTCAGTCTGTGGTACATTGTTATGGGAGCCCTGGAAAATTGATACTGAATCCGAATGAAAGTTGCATTTCTTTGTTATTGTTAAAAAAAAAAAAAAGTTCATTAATTCTGATCCATCCCTGCCAGCAGTATTCATGGTATGGAGCTGATTCTGCATTCATATGTTGAATTGTGATAGTAGCAAACAGGAACATATAAATTGTTGTTGCTCTTAATAGAAATATGGTATCAAGGTGGGCTTGTATATTTTCTTCCATTTAAAATATAAGGTAGAATGTGCAGTTTTCTTCTTTATAAGAAAAAATGAAAAAAAAAAAAAAAAAGAAGAAGCTGCTGACTTTTCTTCCCTATCAAGTGTTTCAGGATTATCAGGTCACAGTTTGTGCATAAAAATTCAGCCAAATATGGACATTGCCATCTCAGTTCAGTTCAGTTCAGTCACTCAGTCGTGTCCAACTCTTTGCGACCCTATGAACTGCAGCACGCCAAGTCTCCCTGTCCATCACCATCTCCTGGAGTATACCTAAACTCATGTCAATTGAATTGGTGATGCCATCTAACCATCTCATCCTCTGTTGTCCCCTTCTCCTCCTGCCCTCAATCTTTCCCAACATCAGGGTCTTTTCAAATGAGTCAGTTCTTCAAATCAAGTGGCCAAAATATTGGAGTTTCAGCTTCAACATCAGTCCTTCCAGTGAACACCCAAGCATGATTTCCTTTAGGATGGACTAGTTGGATCTCCTGTCTTCTCTAACACCACAGCTGAAAAACATCAATTCTTCAGCACTCAGTTTTCTTCACAGTCCAACTCTCACATCCATACAGGACCACAGGAAAAACCACAGCCTTGACTAGACGGACCTTTATTGACAAAGTAATGTCTCTGCTTTTTAATATGCTGTCTAGGTTGCTCATAACTTTCCTTCCAAGGAGTAAGCGTCTTTTAATTTCATGGCTGCAGTCACCATCTGCAGTGATTTTGGAGCCCACAAAAATAAAGTCAGCCACTGTTTCCAGTTTACTCACCTATTTGCTATGAAGTGATGGGACCGGATGCCATGATCTTAGTTTTCTGAATGTTGAGCTTTAAGCCAACTTTTTCACTCTCCTCTTTCACTTTCATAAAAAGACTCTTTAGTTGTTCTTTACTTTCTGCCATAAGGATGGTGTCATCTGCATATCTGAGGTTATTGATATTTCTCCCAGAAATCTTGATTCCAGCTTGTGCTTCCTCCAGCCCAGTGTTTCTCATGATGTATTCTGCATAGAAGTTAAATAAGCAGGGTGACAATATACAGCCTTTACGTGCCTCCTTTTCCTATTTGGAACCAGTCTGTCATTCCATGTCCCGTTCTAACTGTTGCTTCCTGACGTATATACAGGTTTCTCAAGACGCAGGTCAGGTGGTCTGGTATTCCCATCTCTTTCAGAATTTTCCACAGTTTATTGTGATCCACACAGTCAAAGGCATAGTCAATAAAGCAGGAATAGATGTTTTTCTGGAACTCCCTTGCTTTATTGATGATCCAGTGGATATTGGCAATTTGATCTCTGGTTCCTCTGCCTTTTCTAAAACCAGCTTGAACATCAGGAAGTTCATGGTTCACGTATTGCTGAAGCCTGGCTTGGAGAATTTTGAGCATTTCTTTACTAGCATATGAGATGAGTGCAATTGTGCAGTAGTTTGAGTATTCTTTGTCATTGCCTTTCTTTGGGATTGGAATGAAAACTGACCTTTCCAGTCCTGTGGCCACTGCTGAGTTTTCCACATTTGCTGGCGTATTGAGTGCAGCACTTTCACAGCATCCTCTTTCAGGATTTGAAATAGCTCAACTGAAATTCCATCACCTCCACTAGCTTTGTTCATAGTGATGCTTCTTAAGGCCCACTTGACCTCATATTCCAGGATGTCTGGCTCTAGGTGAGTGATCACACTGTTGTGATTATCTGTGTCATGAAGATCTTTTTTTGTATAGTTCTGTGTATTCTTGCCACCTCTTCCTAATATCTTCTGCTTCTGTTAGGTCCATACCATTTCTGTCCTTTATCGAGCCCATCTTTGCATGAAATGTTCCCTCGGTATCTCTAGTTTTCTTGAAGAGATCTCTAGTCTTTCCTATTCTATTGTTTTGCTCTATTTCTTTGCACTGATCGCTGAGGAAGGCTTTCTTATCTCTGCTTGCCATTCTTTGGAACTCTGCATTCAGATGGGTATATCTTTCCTTTTATCCTTTGCTTTTGGCTTCTCTTCTTTTCACAGCTATTTGTAAGGCCTCCTCAGACAGCAATTTTGCTTTTCTTTTCCATGGGGACGGTCTTGGTCCCTGTCTCCTGTACAATGTCACGAACCTCTGTCCATAGTTCATCAGGCACTCTGTCTATCCAATCTAGTCCCTTAAATCTATTGCTGACTTCCACTGTATAATCATAAGGGATTTGATTTAGGTCATACCTGAATGGTCTAATGGTTTTCCCCACTTTCTTCAATTTAAGTCTGAATTTGCCAATAAGGAGTTCATGATCTGAGCTACAGTCAGTTCCTGGTCTTATTTTTGGTGACTGTATAGAGCTTCTCCATTTTTAGCTGCAAAGAATATAATCAATCTGATTTCGGTGTTGACCATCTGGTGATGTTCATGTGTAGAGTCTTCTCTTGTGTTGTTGGAAGAGTATGTTTGCTACGACCAGTTATTGTCATCTCAATAACTTTGTAAAACAAAAACAAAACTTGGCATTGTTAATTCTGAAAAAGAAATAGCAGTAAAAAAGTCATATGCAATACCAAAAACAACATAGTTTAGTGGAATTAATAGATTTTTTTAAAAAGAACTTAATGGGGATTCAATGTAAAGCTGGCAGAGGCTGCCAAAGATGAAATAACTTACTTTAAAAGTGCTGGAGCAAAGGTACAAGTTCAAATGCTAAAGATAAAAATAAATTTGTAACAAATCAAAAAGGAAAAAGATAAAATTCTAAAATTAGACTCAGAAAATAACTAAATGCTGATGTTGAAGAGTGACTCTGTATCATTCATCATAACTATCCCCTGCTCAATGTCTACCAAGCAGGGATGACAAAAACCTTAATATTTCTGCATGCACTCTTTTTCTGACACATCATAAATACTGTTAATCATTAGCAACTGAGCCCATAACCATTCTGAATCCTTTAAGAAGTATTTAAGAATAAATTAAACAGTATAAACATAGGTAACTCCTCTTTGTATCTCAGGTTAAGATATCAGAGCAATTTCTCAAATGGATACTTAACTCCCAAGTTTATTCCAGGTTTGTAAAATATTAGCATGTAAATGGATTTTGGGGTTTAGCAGTAGAAACCTTTAATTTTTGTTAGTATACATGTTATATAAATATTTAGAAGCATTTCCATACTACTTATTTGGAACATTTTAATCTTGTCTGGTTCTCAAGCTCTCCCAGGCTTAATCATCTTTCCTTTAATATGTAATAACATATATTTATGGACAATTTAGCTTTTTATCTTTTTTTGTTCCTCATAATCTTCTTTTTCTCCCTTACCTGAAGTGAGTCAGAAGGCTTATGTCAATGTGGATTTGTTCATTTTTTGCCATCATTGCCTGGGTTCTAGCAGGATATCTTCTATAAATACATGTATGTTATATAAATTCTTTGACTATTAAAAATCATATTTTTTTCTCATTTCCTCTTGAATGTGGTTTCAGTGGACTTACTCTCATGATAATGCATGATTGCAGAAAAGATGTGTCCAGAGTCAGCAACAAAGACCATTCTAGGAGCATCTGAGTGTGTTTTAAAAACACTTGTTTAATTATCATAACATACGATGAGTTCTGGCCACCAGAGGGAAAATCCATTTCTAAAGGGCATTCATCAGTTTTGAAAACATAAAAAAGATGAAATTAAAAGACGCTTACTCCTTGGAAGGAAAGTTATGACCAACCTAGATAGCATATTCAAAAGCAGAGACATTACTTTACCAACAAAGGTTCGCCTAGTCAAGGCTATGGTCTTTCCTGTGGTCATGTATGGATGTGAGAGCTGGACTATGAAGAAGGCTGAGCGCCGAAGAATTGATGCTTTTGAACTGTGGTGTTGGAGAAGACTCTTGAGAGTCCCTTGGACTGCAAGAAGATCCAACCAGTCCATTCTGAAGGAGATCAATCCTGGAATTTCTTTGGAAGGAATGATGCTAAAGCTGAAACTCCAGTATTTTGGCCACCTCATGCGAAGAGTTGACTCATTGAAGACTCTGATGCTGGGAGGGATTGAGGGCAGGAGGAGAAGGGGACGACAGAGGATGAGATGGCTCGATGGCATCACTGACTTGATGGGTGTGAGTCTGGGTGACCTCCGGGAGCTGGTGATGGACAGGGAGGCCTGGCGTGCTGCGGTTCATGGGGTCGCAAAGAGTCGGACACGACTGAGCGACTGATCTGAATAGTTTTGAAAACATAAAAAAGCTAAACTGTCAGAAAGTTAATTACTTCATCATAATAATTTTGATTAATTGCAAATATTTCATTGATGTTATAAAGACACAATATATTTTAAAGCATCTTAAAACTGCCTTGCCTTCCCCTCCCAAGGAAATCGAGCAGAACTTCCTGTTTCAAAAAGAAATTCTTTAAGATCATTTATCTGATCAGATCAGATCAGATCAGTCGCTCAGTCGTGTCCGACTCTTTTTGCGACCCCATGAACCGCAGCACGCCAGGCCTCCCTGTCCATCACCAGCTCCCGGAGGTCACTCAGACTCACACCCATCAAGTCAGTGATGCCATCCAGCCATCTCATCCTCTGTCGTCCCCTTCTCCTCCTGCCCCCAATCCCTCCCAGCATCAGAGTCTTCTCACATGGGTCAACTCTTTGCATGAGATGGCCAAAGTACTGGAGTTTCAGCTTTAGCATCAGTCCATGAAACAGCTGTCCACCTTGCAAGTCACTTCACATCTCTGATTTATCTCATTGCCAGTTAGGAACACTAGTAATAGCTAACTTTTAATGAATGGTTACTCTGTGCCAGGCATTGTTCAGAACTGTTTTACATGTAAATATTAACTCGTTTAAACTTCATAAGACTTCATATTGTTATGTCTTCTGCCACTTCCTAAATGAGGAAATTCAAGTAACAAAGAAGTTGCCCAAAGTAACTCAGTGAGTTGGAAGGGCCCAAGATGCAAGTCTCAATGACCTAAGTCTAAAAGCCTATGCGTAAACCATACACTGTATGTGCTTGCTGTTTTAGTAACTTAAGTAGAGCTATTATAACATTCCTGTATTAGATGCATCTCATGTAAATCAGTTTAATGATTGATTAATCACTGTTGTTCCTAACGTAGAAATTAATTTGGATCTAAACATTTTGAATTCTGTTCATTGAACTCTTTCATGTTTTCAGTGCATGCTTATGTCCTGATAAATCAAATGCTATCATTTCATTTGTTTATTGAAAGAAATTTGTTGTCATGATGCCTTTGAGGATGGCAAAGAAGGAACATTTTCAATTTTTGCAAAAATTCTCACTTTTCTACTTTCCCTAATGCTTTTCAGTCTGCAAGTACTGGGGTCCAGGTTTATGTTTTATCTGCCTTCAAGTCACAGGATACAAAATCTGTGTGCACTGCTCATGATAAGTTTAGGAGATATTTGTGTAAATGTCATGCTGCATGTAAAGTGACAAGAATTTCACTACAATTTGACATGAGGTGAAGAATTAATTAAGGGATATACATACAAATGAGCTGGGGGAAAATATTTTGCTATCAGGCAGTTTAGAAAATGACCATAATGAACATTGTTGGCATTTTTGTGACCTATATAAATGCTATATAAAGCTTTATCAAAAAATCTAACGAGGTCAGAAGCAGCAAAGCATTAACTAATGGGTACTTAAGCTACTTGCTAAATGAATCATATTAAAGCTTCAGAAGAATAAATCACTATTTACTGATGCAGAAGAGATTACATGATTATTGCAAGTCACAGGACATGAGGATGTAATATCATTCATATAATACAGAATAAAATAGACCTATTTATTGCAAGTTGTTAGTTTTGATTCACATTCTTTTTTTTAATTAGTAAAACAAGTGTTAATGGCAAAAAGCTGGGATGCCCAGAGAAAAGTATTCATTCTACAGAGCTGAACTAGGAATTTAAAGCGTTAAAAATTATTTTATATTTAGTACAACCTCCCCTCAAATAACTTAGTGTTCTTCAAAATGTGACACTGTCTAATTCTCTTAGATTGTTTTCTCATCAAAACTTTAGACTATGATTTGAATGAAATATTTATAGGAGAACACCAGTAGGGTGATGATGAAATGGGCTGACCCCACTGGGTTGAATGATACCTTCTCAATTAGTCTTGGCCTTGCAATTAAGAGTAAGCTGTTCTCTAAAGTGAGCATCCTGTTCCTTGGTCACACCTGGATCTTTCAGATCAGATCAGATCAGTCGAACAGTCGTGTCCAACTCTTTGCAACCCCATGAATCGCAGCACACCAGGTCTCCCTGTCCATCACCAACTCTGGGAGTTCACTCAGACTCACATCCATTGAGTCAGTGATACCATCCAGCCATATCATCCTCTGTCGTCCCCTTCTCCTCCTGCCCCCAATCCCTCCCAGCATCAGAGTCTTCTCCAATGAGTCAACTCTTCGCATGAGGTGGCCAAAGTACTGGAGTTTCAGCTTTAGCATCATTCCTTCCAAAGAAATTCCAGGGCTGATCTCCTTTACAATGCACTGTTTGGATTTCCTTGCAGTCCAAGGGACTCTCATGAGTATTCTCTAACACCACACTTCAAAAGCATCAATTCTTCGGCGCTCAGCCTTCTTCACAGTCCAGCTCTCACATCCATACATGACCACAGGAAAAACCAGAGCCTTGACTAGACGAACCTTTGTTGGCAAAGTAATGTCTCTGCTTTTCAATATGCTATCTAGGTTGGTCATAACTTTCCTTCCAAGGAGTAAGCGTCTTTTAATTTCATGGCTGCAGTCACCATCTGTAGTGATTTTGGAGCCCATAAAAATAAAGTCTGACACTGTTTCCACTGTTTCCCCATCTATTTCCCATGTAGTGATGGGACCAGATGCGATGATCTCAGTTTTCTAAATGTTGATCTTTAAGCCAACTTTTTCACTCTCCACTTCCACCTTCATCAAAAAGCTTTCTAGTTCCTCTTCACTTTCTGCCATAAGGGTGGTGTCATCTGCATATTTGAGGTTATTGATATTTCTCCCAGAAATCTTGATTCCAGCTTGTGTTTCTTCCAGTCCAGCATTTCTCATGATGTATTCTGCGTATAAGTTAAATAAGCAGGGTGACAATATACAGCCTTGACCTACTCCTTTTCCTATTTGGAACCAGTCTGTTGTTCCATGTCCAGTTCTAACTGTTGCTTCCTGACCTGCATACAAATTACTCAAGAGGCAGATCAGGTGGTCTGGTATTGCCATTTCTTTCAGAATTTTCCACAGTTTCTTGTGATCCACATAGTCAAAGGCTTTGGCATAGTCAACAAAGCAGAAATAGATGTTTTTCTGGAACTCTCTTGCTTTTCCCATGATCCAGCAGATGTTGGCAATTTGATCTCTGGTTCCTCTGCCTTTTCTAAAACCAGCTTGAACATCAGGAAGTTCACAGTTCACATACTGCTGAAGCTTGGCTTGGAGAATTTTAAGCATTATTTTACTAGCGTGTGAGATGAGTGCAATTGTGCGGTAGTTTGAGCATTCTTTGGCATTGCCTTTCTTTGGGATTGGAATGAAAACTGACCTTTTCCAGTCCTGTGGCCACTGCTGAGTTTTCCACATTTGCTGGCATATTAAGTGCAGCACTTTCATAGCATCATCTTTCAGGATTTGAAATAGCTCAACTGGAATTCCATCACCTCCACTAGCTTTGTTCATAGTGATGCTTTCTAAGGCCCACTTGACTTCACATTCCAGGATGTCTGGCTCTAGGTCAGTGATCACACCATCGTGATTATCTGGGTCGTGAAGATCTTTTTTGTACAGTTCTTCTGTGTATTCTTGCCATCTCTTCTTAATATCTTCTGCTTCTGTTAGGTCCATACCATTTCTGTCCTTTATTGAGCCCATTTTGCATGAAATGTTCCTTTGGTAGCTCTGATTTTCTTGAAGAGATCTCTAGTCTTTCCCATTCTGTTGTTTTCCTCTATTTCTTTGCATTGATCGCTGAAGAAGGCTTTCTTATCTCTTCTTGCTATTCTTTGGAACTCTGCATTCAAATGTTTATATCTTTCCTTTTCTCCTTTGCCTTTTGCTTCTCTTCTTTTCACAACTATTTGTAAGGCCTCCCCAGACAGCCATTTTGCTTTTTTGCATTTCTTGTCCATGGGGATGGTCTTGATCCCTGTCTCCTCTACAATGCCACGAACCTCATTCCATAGTTCATCAGGCACTCTATCTATCAGATCTAGGCCCTTAAATCTATTTCTCACTTCCACTGTATAATCATAAGGGATTTGATTTAGGTCATACCTGAATGGTCTAGTAGTTTTCCCTACTTTCTTCAATTTCAGTCTGAATTTGGCAATAAGGAGTTCATGGTCTGAGCCACAGTCAGCTCCTGGTCTTGTTTTTGCTGACTGTATAGAGCTTCTCCATCTTTGGCTGCTAAGAATATAATCAATCTGATTTCGGTGTTGACCATCTGGTGATGTCTATGTATAGAGCCTTCTCTTGTGTTATTGGAAGAGGGTGTTTGTTATGACCAGTGCATTTTCTTGACAAAACTCTGTTAGTCTTTGCCCTGCTTCATTCTGTATTCCAAGGCCAAATTTGCCTGTTACTCCAGGTGTTTCTTGACTTCCTACTTTTGCATTCTAGTTCCCTATAATGAAAAGGACATCTTTTTTGGGTGTTAGTTCTAAAAGGTCTTGTAGGTCTTCATAGAACCATTCAACTTCAGCTTCTTCAGCGTTACTGGTTGGGGCATAGACTTGGATTACTCTGACATTGAATGGTTTGCCTTGGAAATAAACAGAGATCATTCTGTCGTTTTTGAGATTGCATCCAAGTACTGCATTTCGGACTTTTGTTGACTATGATGGCCACTCCATTTCTTCTGAAGGATTCCTGCCTGCAGTAGTAGATATAATGGTCATCTGATTTAAATTCACCCATTCTAGTCAGGGACTGGAGAAATTTGAGTATCTGTTCCCATTGTCCATGGATCTTCTTATTGTCTCAGATTGTCTCTTTTTTTTTTTTTTTGTTTTGGCCTGCTAGTGTGGTGCCTTGGCTTCTGTCTCTACATCCTCCAAAAATGGCTAACCCTATATAGATTCAACTGTTCATACTTTAGAACCAACCTTTATCTTAGGACATATGTAAGAACGTGGTGAAAAGCAGTAATAAATAATTCTACTTAAAAATTAAAAATTTAGATGCCTCAAAAACTGAAACAAGATTATTGTGGTTTTACTCTGTCTATGGTGATCCAGTCTTCTAGAACTTGAGTTCTGTTTCCTAGTTTTCATTCTTCTGGAGGGAGCCATCTTCTCTTCAGTTTTTATCACTAGGTATCAAGGCCTTGAATCCAGTCCTTCCCATTGTCCAGCTTATGGTCATAAATATCTGTTCCACAGATATTTGTTACTGGTAATGAGTCCCACCCTATTCTAAATACAGCATTTTCCTTTCCTTGCCTTATCATTGCTGTCTAGACTGTAGACTCTCTCAGAGCAACAAATGTGTGTGCTCTTTCCAGCTAGAAAATCTTGATGAGTTTACCCAATCCATTTCTTCTGCTGGAGTCCACAACTAAATTGTTCTTTGTAGATCTTCATGTTTGGTTGAGACTAGTTCACTTGATAAAACTTAAGCAAAATTCAGATGCCAGTTTCAGTTTGAGCCAATTAAGAGCAGATGTGCATTCTCTAAACCCTCTAGCTCTCTCTGTCTCTGTTTCCTTCTCCTTCTCTCTCTCCGGCTCAAGTATGTGTATGCGGATGCACATGCCTGACTCATGGATGCTACACTGATTGTGAAAACATATATTGAAGACAGTGGAAGTAAAACAAGTTTCCTTTGCTGAATGACTGCATACAGCAGAATCTCTGCTATAAATCTGCATTGGAATATGATAAGCCACAGAGACTTTGGCTTTCTTTTTGAGCAACAAACCTATTTTAAATTAATCATAAATGGTCTGCGGCCATCATAAAAATTGAAAGTACATGGTCATGGCAATAATTTGGTAACAGAATTCAGGGAAGCGGATACTGAAGGCTGAAAATATGGCAGTTCATATGATTCTGACAACACATGTGGTAAGATTATAACTTACCATATTGTGGGGCAGACCAAATGCCTTATCAGCTTGCAGTCCTAGGGAAGGTGCATTGAAATAATAAAACTATTAGAGTATGTTGACTAATAGTAAGTATGGTTCCCAAAGATAAAGGGCAGGAAGCAACAGTTAGAACTGGACATGGAACGACAGACTGGTTCCAAATAGGAAAAGGAGGCACGTTAAGGCTGTGTATTGTCACCCTGCTTATTTAACTTCTATGCAGAATACAACATGGGAAACACTGGGCTGGAGGAAGCACAAGCTGGAATCAAGATTTCTGGGAGAAATATCAATAACCTCAGATATGCAGATGACACCACTCTTATGGCAGAAGTGAAGAAGAACTAAAGAGCCTCTTGATGAAAGTGAAAGAGGAGAGTGAAAAAGTTGGCTTAAAGCTTAACATTCGGAAAACTAAGATCATGGCATCTGCTCCCATCACTTCATGGCAAACAAATGGGGAAACAGTGGAAACAGTGGCTGACTTTATTTTTCTGGGCTCCAAAATCACTGCAGATGGTGACTGCAGCCATGAAATTAAAAGACACTTACTCCTTGGAAGGAAAGTTATGACCAACCTAGACAGCATATTCAAAAGCAGAGACATTACTTTGTCAACAAAGGTCCGTCTATTCAAGGCTATGGTTTTTCCAGTAGTCATGTATGTATGTGAGAGTTGGACTCTAAAGAAAGCTGAGCCCAGAAGAACTGATGCTTTTGAACTGTGGTGTTGGAGAAGAATCTTGAGAGTCCCTTGGACTGCAAGGAGATCCAACCAGTGCATTGCAAAGGAGTACAGTCCTGGGTGTTCATTGGAGGGCCTGATGTTGAAGCTGAAACACCAATACTTTGGCCACCTCATGTGAAGAGCTGACTCATTTGAAAAGACCCTGATGCTGGGAAAGATTGAGGGCAGGAGGAGAAGGGGATGACAGAGGATGAGATGGTTGGATGGCATCAGCGACACAATGGACATGGGTTTAGGTGAACTCTGGAAGTTGGGACAGGGAGGCCTGGCGTGCTGCGGTTCTTGGGGTTGCAAAGGGTCAGACACGACTGAGTGACTGAACTGAACTGAACTGAAAGATAAAGGTGACCTCAGGAGAAAATTGACCAACCAGTAATCATAAATGAATGGAAATAGAGAAAGTCCAGTATAAAGATGCTTGAAAAGTTGGAAAAATTGACTGTGGCTCTGAAACAATGGATAAAAAATTTGATGGCAAAATGACGGAGAAAGCTCATGAGCAAAGAAACGTGTTGAAAATAAGCTTTCTAGTCAAGACTGATAGTCTCAAGGAAGCGGCCCTTATGGTTGGAGTGACCTGTTAGCAAAAAACAAACAAACAAACAAACAAATAAGTATATCAGATTTGGGAACTATGTCTGTGAAGGAACTTGGGTATGTTTGCTGTGCATCATGCTGTTTGGAGACTAATTAAGAAGCCCAAATAAACAATAAGCCAGGACTGAAACTCTCTTACTAAATTTTAATTCAAACTAAAGTTTAGCTAAAACTCAACTCTTGGAACTTAAGCCTGTCATGAGCAGAATGTGAGTTCCCCAAACTTTTCTGTCTCCAGAGTGAGCAGAATATCCAAACTTTATTTAAATATGGCTATGAAGATTTTGACTTGGAAAAAACCACATTCCATTAACGCAGAAGGCAAGATCAAAAGCAAAAGGAATGAAGATGTTCTTTCCAAAGAACAGAATCAGATTTGTAATATTTATCTGTAGGACTTCAGAATTGCTGTACACCGATAATTTCTTTGTGATTTCTATTCTTTTCTGAATATAAATGTTTACTGCAGTTATACTTTCCTGGTTCCATCATTATTCAGTGTCAGAGGTAGGCAGATAATTTCTATTTTTGGTTCACTAGTCATAAGACCTTGAGAAGTAACATCAACAAGTTAAGAAGAACCTTGCATCACCAGGAGTTCTTGAACTTTCAGCTGACTACAATGAATGCTTAAGACGTTGAATTTTCCTTGAGAGTGGATGAGTGTGTTCTACATGTGGGATGAAAGCAAAATGGATTTTCTATTGACTACAAAGGAGGATTGTGGCAGAGACAGTGGTATGTGTTCAATAAACCCCTTTGTTTTTCCTCTTATTGGACTGTTTATATAGATAAAGCTATATGACTCATTCTGATGGAAGGAATGTGGCAGAATTATTATACAGCTTTTAAATCTGGACCATAAAATCACCAATGAACAATAACTCTCTTCCTTTTTTAGGGCATTTTTGGAGTTTATTTTTTAAGATGATGACATCATAAAATGAAGTGAAATGAAGTCACTCAGTCATGTCTGACTCTTTGTGACCCCATGGACTGTAGCCTCCCAGGCTCCTCTGTTCATGGGATTCTCCAGGCAAGAATTCTGGAGTGGGTTGTCATTTCCTTCTCCAGATAAAATGAAAGGAGTCAAGTTTGTGAAGCAAAGTCCTGCTTGCTCCCATCACCATTTCATAAGATTATGGCGTAAACATTCAATAAACTTTTATTAAATGATTGAAACTTTATATATTTTTTTCTAGAAGTTAGCCTTTCCTGACTAGTACACACAATAGTTGCAACTTCTGGTCTTTTTATGATACTGCTCTTGGATTTATTCTGTATTTTTTCTTTATACCTTGAGCATTTCTATTTTGTTTAATCTATGCTTTAACCAGTATGATAATCTATTCTGTTTCTTTAGATTGATTTCATAAGTTACTGAATTGAATACTTGGTTTATTTATTTTTATTCTTTGTTTAAAATGAAAGCATTAAAATCCCTTAATTTTATTCTAAGTAGTACAATTTACCCTGGTTTTCTGGGTACAACTTTGGCCACATCCCATAAATGTTGACATATCATTTTATTTTAATATATTCTCTTTGTTATTATTTTCCAAAGGGCACCCAGTGAAATTTTTATTTCCTCACTAATAAAGAGTTTGGGAATTTTTTTTTTTAACATATGGTTCAGCATACTGATTATACTGGTTTTAATATAGTGCTCTTCTGCTTATAGCTGGGGAATTTTGGGTGAGTTTTCTAATTTTCTGAACTTCTTTTACATGCTTCATGGCATTATTTAGGGTGTTAAATGAGAAATTTCAGGCAAAATCATTAGCATGGTGCCTCATCATATCACTCAGTAAATATTAGTGAATGCCATGAAATTGCTTTATCGTAGTATTTTACTGAACTATAAAGATAGTAACTATGTTCATGGAGGAAGAGCAGTCCAATTTTCCAGTTGAACCTGGTTCTCTGAACACTAGGACCAGTGGGAGAAGAGCACAGGATCTCTGATTCCAATATAAGAACAGAAGGATCCCTCTCTTCTACGTGTCTGTGTCAGGGTATTTTGGTTATCTTCCTCGTGTGGAATAAACCACCCCAAAATGCAGTGACCTAAAACAGTTACATTTAGTTTGCTTAGAAATTTGGTATTTGGGCAAGGCCTACTAGGGTGCCTCATCTCTGCTCCACACTGTATCAGCTGGGGCATTGTGAGGTCTGAGGGCCAGAATCATTAAAAGTTTCACTCATTTGTGTATTTAGTGGTTGATTATCCTGGCTGTTGGTTAGACCTTAGCTGATGCTGTTGGCTAGAACACAAACTGGTGGCCTCTCCATGTGGCCTGGGCTTCCTCACAAATGGTGGCTGAATTCAAAGAGTGAGATAGAGAGAGACAGAGAGCCAGGTGGAAGCAGCATTGTTTTTCTAACTGATCAACAGAAGTCATGCAATACGTCTTCTTCCATATTCTATCTGCTAAAAACACATACTGCTGCTGCTGCTGCTAAGTTGCTTCAGTCGTGTCCAACTCTGTGCGACCCCGTAGATGGCAGCCCACCAGGCTCCCCCATCCCTGGGATTCTCCAGGCAAGAATACTGGAGTGGATTGCCATTTCCTTCTCCAATGCATGAAAGTGAAAAGTGAAAGTGAAGTCACTCAATCATGTCTGACTCTTAGTGACCCTATGGACTGCAGCCCACCAGACTCCTCCATCCATGGGATTTTCCAGGCAAGAGTACTGGAGTGGGTTGCTGCCGGGGTCCAGCCCCGGCTGATCCAGGGTATTCGAAGGAGAGATGGCGTTGGCGACTTATTTACATATTAATTAGAGATATAAAAAGTAATAGGATGAGGATAGCTCAGTAGGAAAATTCAGTGGAGAAAAGAGGCTGAGTAGCTTGGTTTACGCGGGAGACCAATAAAACTTTAAGACAAGAAGTTTGCACCACTTGCATAGGCCACAGGCGTCCTTCCGTTCTCCCGAAGGAGAGGAGACACTGAAGCCTCCCCGGTTGGATCTTAGAAGTCCCGGCATGATTAGCAAGCTTGGTGGGTTCCGTGCTCCAGATGGAAACTTCAGCCGGAATGTAAAGGAAAGAATGACATGGGGAGACCAAGCTTTGGTGAGCAAGGCCCGAAGCTTTATTTTCAACAGGGGCTTTTATACCCTAAGTTACACATAGAGGATAATAGGGGATGTGAAATCATGCAAAGCCAGCAGTCTTTGATCCTTATCAAAAACCAGGGTTTCTTTCCTGCAAATTTATCATATACAAATGGTTTAGGTGATTTACATCATCTTCTGGCCAGAAGGCCTGTTAACATTTTATGACTCTTGACAAAGGTTTAGTCAACCCATAAGACTTATTTTCTCTAAGAGTAATTATTTTAAGGTTTGGTACCATCCTCCGAAGATAAAGTTGCATTCCTATAGGGCAGAGGCGCAGTGGGTTTACAACAAAGGAAAGAATTTATTACCTTAAGGGTCTAAAGTTGCTAGCACCAAGGCCACTACTTATTTTTTCTACAAACCAACTATATTAATTAATATACATTGAAGGATACAAAACAGGGGATGTGGAAACTTGGCAACAAGCATTGGCTCATTAATAAAATCTTTTACTAGTTTTATTCTGACAGTTTCTAACTCTCTGAGAGACTCTAAGCTATTTGAATATCTTAAGCTTCCCTTGCCTCTTCAGGCTGAAAGACTGTAAACAATCGTATGCATAGCTGTAGGAGTCTGGGTAAACTTGTCAGGCCAGTTAGAGAGCTATCTGAGGGGTTTGGATTTAAACACTCCTAATGCTCAGGAACTTTATTAATTGGAGCTGTAAGTTAATTCTTTATTAGAGAGAGGGAGATGGTGGTGGGGGACAGCCCCCAGTAACGTCAGAAGTGAGAGCACAAGGCAATAAAGTAGGCAGACTCTGGTTTTTTGGGGGTAGATGCTCGAGAATATCCAGGGGAGCTCCTGAGGCTCGAGCCCGCATTTGCGTATGCCAAGCCTCTTTCCTCATGATCTTTGCCACAAGTGGAGCGCCTGTCCATGCTGGATCCCCGCAGGTTGCCATTGCCTTCTCCGAAAAGCACATACTGAAAGTGAAAGTGAAAGTGAAGTCGCTCAGTCGTGTCCGACTCTTTGCGACCCCGTGGACTGTAGCCCACCAGGCTCCTCTGTCCATGGAATTCTCCAGGCAAGAATACTGGAGTGGGTTCCCATTTCCTTCTCCAGGGGATCTTCCTAACCCAGGGATTGAACCCGGGTCTCCTGCATTGCAGGCAGATGCTTTAACCTCTGAGCCACCAGGGAAGCCCTGGTTATTATTATTATATTATATCATTGGTACGTTACTATTTAGTTGGGTTTCACCAGTGATTCTAAAAATGCCCCTTTTTATTTTCCAAGATCTAATCCAAGGCAATCTTTCATGTCTCTTGGATCTCTTCAAGTCCATGATAGTACATGATAATGTATCATTCTTTCCATGATTTTCAGTCTTAAGGGGGTGTGTGGAGAATGCCCCTCATACTGGCTGAAGCTTTCTCATGATTAGACTTGTGTGATGTGTTGGGATGAATAGCTCTGAGATTAAGTGCCCTTTTCACCACATTTTGTCAGGTGGTTAGGGTTAGGGTTAGGGTTAGGGTTAGGGTTAGGTACAGGTCTCCTGTATTGCAGGCAGATGCTCTAACCTCTGAGCTACCAGGGAAGCCCATACTAAGGAGATCTAAATTCAAGGGACAGTGAAATAGAGTCCACCTTCTGATGGACAATCAATGTTATATCGTAAGAATACATGGATGGAAAATATCAGTATGATCATCTTTGGAACATATTTGCTGCACTTTTTTTTTTTTTTTGGCTTTTATTTCTACCCCCTACTCTGACACTAAATGAAAATTTTTGTTAGCTTCTGGATTGAATATTGGTTCTAAGTCTTTTCTCTTATCATTTGTTGCCTTCTGAATCCTCATAGGTATTTTAGTGGGACTATTAGAGAAATGATATATTACACTCTTCATCAGAGCTTACTTAGACCATAGCGGGTGACTTTTGAATCTTTCCCTCATGTTTAAACAAAGATTTTATCAGGAAATACCACCAAATTAACCTGGGTTAATCTGAATTTGGTGAAATAACTAAAATATACTTCCCTGTGGATAATAATTCCTTCTTCATTTTAATTTAGCAGTGTACCCCTGCTTTGTTTATGGCTATAACATTAAAGGATGGTAGAATCTGGCCCTGGACTGGAAATGTCATGAAGATTGGAGTTGTGATCTATGCTTTGAGCAGCCAAACCTAAATCAAACTTTGAAATATTACTTGGGTTGGCATGATGCAGCCTGGACCAAGGACATTACTGCAAGCCAAAACTTTTGGAACAGTAGATAAAGCTCTGACATTCATACCAGCTGTGACTTTGATTAAGTCACTCTTCTATGAGTCCTGGATATCTGCCTGAACTTTCTGGCTAGACCTGCTCACCCCCTTTTCAAAACTGGATAGATAGGGAAGGCCAACAAAGTAGGTTACTACTTACTAAATTTATTTAAAAATTAAGTAGTGCTACATGATGTATTGGCAGAACCTGGATCAACTGTACAGAACCTATTGCCTTGAGTCAATAAGTCAAGTCTAATAAACTCTTTAATAGCTTGAGCCTAGAATTATATTTGCTAATATTTATTGAATGCTTAGTATAGAGCAGGAACTATGCTGAACATTTTACATTTATTGCGCATAATTTTCTTGAACAAGAAAATTGAGATAGGTGTTATTATTACCCTTAGAGGTAGAGAAGCTGAGGCTAGAAAAGTTAAACACTTACTCAGTAAAATTCAGCAACTGAATGGCAGAGCAGGAATTCAAACTGGACAGTTTGTGACTTCAAAGTCTGTTCTTGCAAACTTCACTGTACTACAGATATGATGGAGATCAAGTTCAACCCTGCTTAATTTCATGATGAAATCATTTAGGCCCAGAGGTTCTTTGACCTTCCCAAGGTCACAAAGCTACTCATCTGTCAGGCCTTTATGTAAAAATGTCAAAATATTTTGGTGATTCTGTACACATCATCGCATTGTGAAGATTTAAAATTTCATTTAGAGGCTCTATATCACAAATATTCACTAAGTCATAATCCAGATAATTAAATATCAGAATTATATTTCTAATCTATGTTTTGTCAGTACTTGAGTTCTTAAAAAATTGTTGCTTGGTAAAAAAGTTCTCTAAAACAGATAGTGTCAACATCTCAACACTTTATGTCATGGAGATCAATGAAATAATGACTGTAAAGTACCCAGTGTAAAACACTAAACATTATTTAGATAAACTACAAGATGCCCATATCACTGTTGTGTTTGTGACTGAGATCATTTCTCGCTATCAGCTGACCACAGCGCAGAAATCCAAAAACCACAAGACACTCCCCTCCCATCTACCTAAAGTGGTTCTTTCCTTCTCTGGTTAAGCAGTTAGGAGCACAGAGTGTTGTGGTTGTTGAATTTCTTCACTGTGGGTAGCAAAGAGCAAAGAAATGATCATAGTCACAAACTGAGCAATAGAACAAGCTTTACTGGCATGTTTATGTATTTCCTATAAGATTCTACACCAAAGTGCGATCTTGCATTTCCCCGAGGACCAACCACAAGCATATTACTGCATAATGAAAATTATCAGGATAAAGCCCAACACAGTGCCATCTGGTGGTTTCCATCGAATAATAAAGTGGGTACCATATAAATCCTTTCTCATCTCACTTTAGCTTCTTGTCGACTATAGAAAGCCAGCTTTGATCATGTGTTCTTGATAAAAAGTTCTCTATATTATGGAAAATTTCAGAGAGTAGATGACTGTTTTATAGTGAAAAGATTCCCCAAGAATTTTTTTCCAGACTTAAAATAATTATGTAACTCAGGGAGCTAAACCTGGTGATCTGTAACAACCTAGGGGGTGGTATTGGGTAGGGGGGTGGGAGGGAGGTTCCGGAGGGAGGGGATGTATGTATACTTATGGCTGATTCACGTTGTTGTATGGCAGAAACCAACACAGCATTGTAAAGCAATTATCCTCCAATTAAAAATTAAAAAAAATAATTATGTGCACTAAATGTGGGGGAGTGCTTTTAGATTATGTAAGAGTGAAAAAAATGTCTTTATGATATTATATAAGTATCATGTGCATTAGTCTTCCCTTGTGTGATTTTTCCAGGTTAGTTTCATGGATTATCTGTCCTTGCATGTGTCCTTTTGGTAGCGTTCCTGAGAATTACTTTAATACAAAGCAGGCATCTTAATACTTTCCCAAGAAAATAACAGTAATGCATAGTAGTGTGAAACACAGCTATTCACTGGTTGGTGGTAGCTATTCAGTGGTTGGTATATAACCACTGCGTTCCTTAAGACAGGAAACTCTGGGTTTTGAGAGTGACCAAAACACTTCCCAGGGTGGCTGGCTGGTGATGCGGGTGTCATCCTTAATGGGCCTGCTCCTAATCCAAGGGGTGGGAGCCAAGTTAAATCATCTACTTTGTTCTCATTGTTGTGACAGTCCTGAAATCTATACATTACTTGCAAATTACCCATCTGTTTTGAGAACAGAAAGGAATCACACTCCACTTTCAGCCACTTTTTTTCCTCTTTCTGTAAAACAATTGTTATCCTTAGTCATTTTTTTTCTTTTTCTCTGTGCAATATATGTTATTTTCTTCAGTTTTTTTTTCTTAACCTGAGGGTTATTTCTTGTTTAACTTGGTTATTTCTTCCCAATGCATTGACAAAATATCTCTTATGCCCTAGCAAGTATGCCATAATCATGTATGGACTTGGTTGATTATATCTCTTTGCAGTTAAATCAAATATCCAGTTTTTAAGTTTCATTTTAGCTCTGAATTATATAACATGAAATGAATGTTAACCATAAATGGTTAAAAAACCCAGTAATAGAAATAGGTAATGCTTTCTTAATCTACATTCTTCTGTGATTTAAACTACTTTTTCGAGGCCTGACAACTTTGGAAAATTTCTTAACTGTGTCACGTCTGTAAAGCTGATAGGTGCTTCTTACAGCCAGCTGATAGTTTTTGAATTCATGGCAATTTTACATATCTACACATGAGGCAAAGTAAAGAAAAAAAAAGCAAAAGAGGAAATATTCTTTTTAATAGCTGCTCTGTACATTTGCCTAAAATATAAATCTTTACAAAATCTCAAAGTGATGATGAGTTTATTTCAGGATAAAAGAAAAGTAGGGAGGTTGGTTGGGCATTTTATTACAAAGTGCTTTAGTTAGGACAGCAAACCTCTCAACTCCAGGGTGAGAAGGACCCAGGGTTATGGAGGTAAAGGGTGAAGTGTGAGGAAAGAGGAATATTTCCTGCTCCCTGGTTCTCAAGATTTTCACCTTTAGATTTCCTATCATTTCCATATTTTATCCTTTTCTGCCTTTTGGAGCTCAGGCCCCTGGCCCCGGGACTTGAAACTGAAGTACTTTTACTCTGATAGGAAATGTATCCCTCCCATTCCAAGTTGAGATCGTGAATGAGCTTTTTAAAGATACATCACAGCATGGCATTTAGATTTCAGAAAATTCTCAGGACAGAACTTTGTTTCGGCTCTCTAGCTATCTGATTGTCTCTAGGGAAAATGCAAACGGAGTCCTAAATAAATACTCAGCAACCTGAACTCTTAGAACATAGTCCATGTGGAAGCTAGAGGGTGCTTTTATGTTTAGAAATATCAAAGAAAACCTTATTGGCTGCTCTCCAAGCTCTGGAAAATCTTGATCGTTCTGAGAAACCCTAGCAGAAGTCTGCAGGAAGCCGGGAAACACATATTACTGAACTTTTGAACTCTGAAACAGCATCTATTTTCTTAATTCTTTTTGTTGATTCCTCTTTGATCTCATCTTATTAGAAAGATTATACCCTAACATTTTAGCATATTTAAAATAAACTGCTTCTACAATCCTCCAGGGAGAATAGCTTAACTTCAGCCTTTTCTCAATCTCTAAAGCTCTTTACCAGCATGCACTCACCTTCATGGAAATCATTAAGTAATTCTCCCTAACTGGGAGTTTACTTTTCCAAATACCCTCTAGGCAGGGATGTTTGTATTTCATCATTTAAATATGAACCTATTTTTAACTTTGTGCCTCTTTTTAAAAATTTACTAATATTTATTCATATCAATGTATGGCAAAAGCCACTACAATATTGTAAAGTAATTAGCCTCCAATAAAAATAAATAAATTAATTAAAAAATAAAAAATTTACTAATAAAACTAAAAACAATGGGAGGGAATAGACACCATGCCTATGGTGCTGGTGGTGGTGGTGACGGTGGCCTTTCGTCCTCCTGCCATTTGGCCAGAGCCTTACATTCAGAAAGGGCTTCCCTGGTAGCTCAGACAGTAAAGAATCTGCCTGCAATGCAGGAAACCTGGGTTTGATTTCTGCATTGGGAAGATCACCTGAGGAAGGGAATGCCTACCCACTCCAGTATTCTTGCCTAAACAATTCCATGGGCAGAATAGCCTGGTGAGCCACAGTCCATGGGCGTCACAAAGAGTCAGACATGACTGAATGACTTTCACTTGACATTCAGAAAGGGTCCCAAATTTACAACTTTTGCTATAATCTTAAAATGAGGAAATAATATAGCTTCATACATAAAATAAAGGATTGAAAGATGATCATCCTATATTTCAAACTTGTGTTTGTTACCAAACCACATCAGTATAGCATACTATGAAGTGATATTTATTTCAAAACACTAATCCTACAATTATCTTTCAAATAGCAAAATACGTTGCATTGTAATTTTTGTTTTAAAAGTGTTATTTCTTAATGTAACACTGATAAATTTACCTGTAGTAATGAATAGTATTAATAACATTAATGACATTTCCTCCCTCCCCCTGTTCCAAATATCACCCAGATTTATTTTGGCTCTGTCCCTCACTCATCAGCTCACTCTGTCTTCAACTAGGAATGGCCCTGGGTGGCTCAAACCAGCCAGCATGTTTCACTCTTGTAGCTGCAGTGACTGGCCCAGGAATGGCTATGGCTTCAGTGGTCCTTCCTGACTGAGTTCCAGAACTCTTTTTGAAAGAGCTTTTGGATTCCTTCTCCAAATAGATTTAAAAAAGGAAACATGTACCTTGTACCATGAGAACAATGCACCTTAAGAAGGCAGAGAGGATAAACAAAGAAGCTGGATCCACTGCTTAGACAGGTGAGCGAAGAGGGAAAAGAGAACAGGGTCCCTCTTTTATCCAGTCATAGACATGCCAATCCAGAGGCCAGATATATCTCAGGAATTTTTTTCTTTGTGATGAACAATTATCCCCACTTTTGAAAGGGGAGATTGAATTAGATTTTCTGTTATTGGCTATATAAGATGTCTTAACCTTTTTCTGTAAGCTTGATGTGGAATTTCTTTAATTTTTAATGTCCATAGATCCTCAAAATCTTGAAGTGACAAAGGCCTCTCTTAGCTGTTGAGTGGCCCTGACTCACTCTGATGTTTGTCACCCACTGCAGGTGGTCTGTCCAGGGCAAGGTTTCCAATGAGTCAGAGGTCTGAGCTGAAAACAACTGTCCCCAATTCAGGAATGTTCAATGGCTTTAAGTCTGTGACGTTGAGAATCCAGTATACCTACCCTCTGCTTTACATTCTTAATCAGATTTCAAAAAACAGTGAAACGCAGAAAGATGTTCACTGAATAGGATATGACCATGATGTAAAAATCTATCATATCAGATCAGTCGCTCAGTCGTGTCCGACTCTTTGCGACCCCATGAACTGCAGCACGCCAGGCCTCCCTGTCCATCACCAGCTCCCGGAGGTCACTCAGACTCACACCCATCAAGTCAGTGATGCCATCCAGCCATCTCATCCTCGGTCGTCCCCTTCTCCTCCTGCCCCCAATCCCTCCCAGCATCAGAGTCTTTTCCAATGAGTCAACTCTTCACATGAGGTGGCCAAAGTACTGGAGTTTCAGCTTTAGCATCATTCCTTCCAAAGAAATCCCAGGGCTGATCTCCTTCACAATGGACTGGTTGGATCTCCTTGCAGTCCAAGGGACTCTCAAGAGTCTTCTCCAACACCACAGTTCAAAAGCATCAATTCTTCGGCCCTCAGCCTTCTTCACAGTCCAGCTCTCACATCCATACATGACCACAGGAAAGACCATAGCCTTGACTTGGCGAACCTTTGTTGGCAAAGTAATGTCTCTGCTTTTGAATATGCTATCTAGGTTGGTCATAACTTTCCTTCCAAGGAGTAAGCGTCTTTTAATTTCATGGCTGCAGTCACCATCTGCAGTGATTTTGGAGCCCATAAAAATAAAGTCTGACACTGTTTCCACTGTTTCTCCATCTATTTCCCATGTAGTGATGGGACCAGATGCCAAGATCTTCATTTTCTGAATATTGAGCTTTTTTATTCCTTTTGAAGAGCTCACCTTTAAGTACAAGTTAACCCTAGGCCAGTCATTCTCAGCCAAGATGATTTTGTCTTCTAGGGAACATTTGGCAACATGTGGAGCCCTTTGTTGGTTGTCACAGTTGTGGAAAAGGTGTTACTGGCAACTAGTGGGTTGAGGCTGGGGACGCTGTTAAGCGTCCTACAGTGCACAAGTCTGCCCTGTAGCAAAGAATTATCCAGTCTACAATGTTAGTGATGCTGAGTTTGAAAAATTCTCTTCTAACCATTTTAGGTACAACTAAAACTGATGGTCTAGCTGTTGATCCTTTTTCACTCTTGCCCAGTCTTTATTTCCTGTCTCTCTGTGTATGTTGAATGAGCTTGGTGTTTACTGTTTTACAGAGCTTCTTGATTAAGATTTTGATATTTTTCTCTGTTATTGGGAGAAATTGATAACTTTGAAAATTGACAGTTTTTTCTATGTTGCAATTAAACAATTTAAAGAAATATTCTGTAACCAAGAGATGACTGCACTCTCCTTCACTGCTTTTCTTCCTCTTTTTTTGCAGTAAGTCATAAAGGCATTGCTCATTTTTTGTTTTTTGAAAGATTCAAAGTTGTGTACAATTTTTCCTGCATTCCAGAAGCTCTCAATCTAATAGTGGAAATGGGCAAAACATTTAAATTACTTTAGTACAAGAGCATGCATGCGTGCCAACTCATTTCAGTGATGTCCAACTCTTTGCAACCCCATATGGACTGTCGCCCACTAGGCTCCTTTGGCCATGGGATTCTCTAGGCAAGAATACCAGAGGGGTTGCCATTCCCTTCTCCAGGGGATCTTCCCAACCCAGGGACTGAATCCACGTCTCCTGTGGTTCCTGCATTGCAGGCGGATTCTTTACCGCTGAGCCATCAGGGAAGCCCCTAGTACAAGGGAATAGCTGTCATATTTAATAGTGGCATCACCAGAATACTATTTGGGTACACATGAAAGAGAAACCAGGCATAATTTATAATTTACCTACTCCTGGGATAAATGCTGTTGGACAAATATGCCTGCTCTAAAGGGTCACTTCCCGCTTGTCACTTTCCTCTGGTGGCAGGCTTCTTGTGTGCCTTGGGGGTTGATCGACAGCCGCCTGGGGTAAGGATGTCAGCTTTAATCATTCACCTTCCCCTGTGCAAAGACAGCAAGGAGAAAACGCAGCTCAGCAAGGCTGAGAGGGCATGAAATTGTGTTAAGCAACACTCATGACAATGACTGGATTTGCTATTTTAGAGTAAATGACTAAATGTTTTTTCTGAAATTGTAATTTTCCTGTGCTGTTAAGTGTAAAGGTGACCGCACCATGGCAGGCTCTCAGCAGTTTGTACTCGACAGCTAATCAGGTTGATTCATTCGGTGAGGTGGGCAGTGAGCTCAGTCATAAAGCCGAACTGAGTTCTTACCTCACTGAGATGTACAATGCCACACATTCTTTTTCTTTCTCATTTTTGAAGGAAAGAAATCTCTGTGCAGACTTTTCAGGAAACACTGTGAAGACATGCGGTTTTATATTTGCCGTACAAAATATAATCATCTGTGAACAAAACCAGTTCCTTTGTTGAGTTTGCTGGCAGCCTTTCAATAAATGATTCAGGCTGCTGTCGCCAATGGGACTCAAAGTTTTTGGTAGGGACTATCCTGAGTTTATTCTAACTCAATCCCAATGCTAGTGGAGTGTAAAATGTATGTTTATCTATTGCTAACTTCATCAGAGCTGACCAGAAGCAAGTTAGCAAGAGCTCAGTATTACCAAGTTTCCCCACAGGATGGCATCCACTGGTTGAAAACAAAATTTACAGCATTAGCAAACTCATAAAAATAGAGATGGAGTAAATTATCTATTAGGCTTTACAATGTTTAGGGTCTATTTTGATACACATTTTAACTTGATCATAGTGAGTGAAGGTGGTGTGGGTGTTTGCCAGGATCTGGCATGGGAATACAGATGGAATTTGTGGTATGTGCAGAGAGAAAAATCAACGTGTGCTGAGGGTGGAGTTGCTAACAAATAAAGCTTAGCATTTCAGAGCCCCTGATCACCAGCTGGCCATTTATGGAATTAATTTTTTTCCCCTCCTTCAGAAGATTAGCCACTATCAAGATATCAAATCAGAACAAGCAGAGTCTCAAGGCAAATTAAAGAGCACAGAACAAGATGATTTGCAGTTTTGGTTTGGTCATCAGATCAGATCAGGTCAGATCAGTCGCTCAGTCGTGTCCGACTCTTTGCGACCCTATGAACTGCAGCACGCCAGGCCTCCCTGTCCATCACCAACTCCCGGAGTTCACTCAGACTCACATTCATCAAGTCAGTGATGCCATCCAGCCATCTCATCCTCTGTCGTCCCCTTCTCCTCCTGCCCCCAATCCCTCCTAGCATCAGAGTCTTCTCCAATGAGTCAACTCTTCGCATGAGGTGGCCAAAATACTGGAGTTTCAGCTTTAGCATCATTCCTTCCAAAGAAATCCCAGGGTTGATCTCCTTCAGAATGGACTGGTTGGATCTCCTTGCAGTCCAAGGGACTCTCAAGAGTCTTCTCCAACACCTTGGTTTGGTCATAACAGAGTGCTAATATTTTTATAGCATGAAAAGAATAAAAGTATAATATTTTAGCTAAATGACCATAAAAGTCACATGCACCAACCCTGAATGCTTCTAATGGGGAAGAAAGTTCCAAAGAGAAGGAGAAATTTTTCTTAGCCAAGACAAGAACAAGGGCTGTGGTCACTCAATATATCCACTTAGAGTGGACTTATCCAGTGGGAAGAGAATGAAGGTGTCTGTCTTGAAGATATGTGTGCCCAGCAACTATATATTTTTTTTTTTTTTGATGTTAACAATTGAATTTGTTACAGTATTGCTTCTGTTTTACGTTCTGGTTTCTTGGTCCCAAGGCATATGAGATATTAGCTCCTTGACCAGGGATTGAACCCACACACCCTGCATTTGAAGGTGAAGTCTTAACTACTGGACCACCAGAGAAATCCTTATATTTTCAAAATTAGATTTATATTGCAATTCAGTAAGAATAGCAGTTTTCTAAAGATGATTTAGTCACTATAAAAGTGACTAAAGCTGAGAAATGTCAACTGTCCATATTGAAGGATGCCATTATTATTAAAAACACTTGGGGCAGCTGGGGGGTGGTAGAAACTGGGGGTAGGAGCACTAAGACTCTTTCAACACACCCTTGGTGTCTCTGTGGAATCTGAGCCTTCTGAGCCTTTGTCAGATCACTTTCCACTGTGGGATATTTTCTTGAATCTTTCAGAGCCCTGCACAGTGAATAACTGCTGTTTTTGCTAGGGATTATCTTCCTTCATCCACCTTTGAGACTCCTCTTGTGAGCCACCTGTCCATTTGTCCATTACATGTCACAGGCCTTGTATGGCTAGCCCTATCAAGCATACGTCCCCATCACCTTGGAAAGGACACTGAAGTCCTCTTGGAGGAATTATTTCCTCACTAATGAAAGTCAAGTCACAGTTCATTTTTTCTACTACTAGCTGTCAATTTCATTTCAGCTACCAAGTACCTTGGAGCTCAATGTTTGTGGGCAGATACGCTTTTCTACACATCATTTGGACTAGAGGTGTCTACTGTAAAGCTTATAGAAGGCAAGAGTGTTGTCTTTTTCAGCTCACATAGCTCTTACAAATGTAAGTATTTCATTAAAAAAAGTGCAAACAGCAAACAGAAGGAAGCTACTAGTGATAACATCTTGGTGTTTGAAAATGTCCCAACTGTAGGTATAGCAAATTGCATCTAGTTCATTAAATGTGAATTTTGGAAGGGACTGTTAAAGTAACAATAACTGTAACCCATTCATTAAAATGCTGATTCACTCTGAGTCTGGGAGTCTGTATTCTTAACCTATCCATCGGACAGGTAGAGGTCAACTAATCCTATCCAGTAAGTCCCCTACATACGCCTTCAAGTTGTGAGCTTTCAAAGATGTGAAAGTACATTTGCATGTCCAACAATGTAAGTTAGTTCATGTGTCTAGCATTATTTGTAAAATCTGGGTGTCTAGGCTACCTTTTGTTGGACTTACGAAGAAATTGGATTTACAAATGCATTCTTGGAACAGAGCTTGTTTGTGTGTAGAGGACTTACTGTATGACACTTGAATTTTCTGTTTCTGGAAACCCATTGACTCTTGAAGGCCTCAATGGAATAATGGTGATACTATTTAAATCTAATGATTCTATTTCTTGGAAACAATAATAATCTTCCTACACATGTTTGTCTGTCTTATTTGTGCATGATAGAACTGGATATAGGAATCTGTGAATCTAATATGTTTTAAATCAGTTTGGAGTCCAGAGTTGAAGTATATAGAGAAATTAGAGCAATGTTATTATGTATTGCAAAAGCAGAGAAGCCCCAGGTCCCCTCATCTGCCCACGTCTGTTGTGTTTAACACAGAGAATTTTGTACTAGTGTTTTGAAAACAGGCCCATGTAACACGTAGACAAGCCCAGGACACCTCTTAGGTAGGAATATTTGCAAGAGCAAAATCTCCTCAAGCCACATCAACAGTGCCTTCATCTTCCACAGTTATAAGTCACGGTTCTTTGATGATATTCTGTTAGGCAAAGAAGAAAAAAATAATACCAGTTTTTCTTTCTTTTACTTTTTTTTTTTTTTTTTTGTGCTCTGTTATTATCAGTGTATAAGCCAAGACATAAAGAGGGCTTTAACATCTTTGTTAGTAAGCAAACAAAGTGGTTACAATTCTTCTGACAAGAAGGTGTGGAAGGGGGTGCCCTGGAAGGATCTTCCTCTGTCTTTCCCCACTCTTCATTTCCTCCAACTTGACAAGCTGATTGCAGAGGCCACCGAAAACACCCGTGTCTCTCTCAGATTGAGAGCATTTGTTTGGCATCTGTGCGGGTGGCTTTCTTGCTGTGGGGTGTCAAGTCACGCAATGGGAAAGAAGGCAGCAGTCTCAGCCGTCGCCTTCCTGTGAGCGCTGTGCTGATGAGCAAGTGGCCCAATTAGAAACTGAAGAAAATACCTCACTGTGGGGGACACAGCTTACTTTACCGACTGCAGCTTTATTAGTAGATTGACAGGGGCAGCCAGGAGAGGTTGCAGCGGCTGAGAGGATATGGAGACAGAGTTCATGTTTCCTCAAGAGGCAAGAAATCACTCTCTCACGGGTGTTGGCAAGTTGTTGATCTTGAAAATCAGAAACCTCATTCACAGCCAGTTTTCTAGACATTATTCATGTCTTAAATTACTTTGAGAGATATTACCCAAATTTAATGTCCCACGACACTTGAAGTATTACAGATTTCTCCAGAAGCTCCCTTCAGCCTGTGCATCCACACATGGCCATTTTAATAGCTCTCCTCAGGATTTTCTCACACAGAGCCCCAAGTCCTTGGCTGTCTGCAAATGTTGCCTTTGGTTATTTCTTGGTGTTTTCGGAGTTGCTTTATATATCCCCACTATCATGTTTTCTTATGCCAGGTGCAAAGATGCCCATCTTGCCTGCAGAGCCTTTGTCTTCCTCAGTCAGACATCAGTCAACCTTGTGTTCTGTTCACTGCTCCCAGGCATGGACACTGACTTACTAGACCCCTTTATCTGTTGGTTCTGTGTCCAGTCTAAAGCGGAGTGAAGATTTATACATATATCTTTTCCTTTTGGGGACCATACTCTGCTTTCTTTCCTCTCATGCCTGGAGGTTCAGGGGTCTTCATGTCCTGATTCTTCCCCTACACCTGCCCTACTGTAGACGCTCCACTCTCAATCAAGCCTGTCATCAGCTGTGTGCACGATGACACACAGTTCTGATACCTGAGTTTCCAGGCACTTTTGGAGATTGTGACATTATTGGACAGATTGGTGTAACTGCTATGTCTTCAACTTTGTATTAAAATCTTTTCATGGTAATTCCCTCTATCCTCCCCCCCCACATCAACAACCCCATATTCCCACCAATATTCTTATTCTCTTATTTCACCTTTCAAAGAGGACCAGTGATGTCAGGTAAAATGTTCTTAACCTCTTCCTCTCCACTCATAATGTGACCTGTATAGACTCAGAATCTAAGGTCTTTCTCATTCAATGTAAGAAAAATCTCATCCTTCCTACAGCAAGCAAACAACATTGCTGAGGGTTTGGAGGCACAGATGATGGAGCCAGATCGCTGTTAGTATTCAGATCTTGTCTCAGCTTTCTCATCTGTAGTAGGGGCATAGTTAGGTATAGTGGTTGTGAGAATGTAGTGGGACTTTCCCACTTAAAGCAGTGTGCTCAGCATCATAGCTGACAGACAGTTATCATTAACTACATTGATTCACAGTTCTTGGGCCCTGGATCCCATCTCTCATATTTGTAGAAAATATACTCAATCAATTGTGATGACCATCTTCTATGTAGTCATCTCTATCTTCCTTACTGGCTTAAGTGTGCTCTATATTTTTGTTTCTTCTTCCTTTCATTCTTATTTTGGAACTTTAAATGGCAGGTCATCCCTTTGAATACTGCAAGGTCAGTCTCACTTTTTAAAAACAATATATTAAATTTTTTTCCCTATGTACCCTGATATCTTTATGCATTTGCTTTGCCTTTCTCTTCCTTAATGGCCATATGTGTTTCTTAGAGCTCAGAGCATCTTCTTTTTATATTTCTTCCACTACATCTAAACTTATAATCTTTCAGTTTTATTAGCCAGCTTTGCTCAAAATGGACAGCCTCAGATTTCAGTGGCTTACAATAAAATTATTTGGTCAAAACCTATCCTTTGAGGAGATAAGAGAGAGCTACCTTTAAATTGAGAAGGACTGCTTTGGAGAGCCATTTGGACTGTGTAGATATGAGAGCTCAGGTATGTTGAGATGTCTGATATTAGAATACTGTAAAATAATATAAAACAAATTTGTTTTTATTCCCCTTATGGGCAGAGAGTATCATTGAAGAAATTAATATGATATTAACTGACTGTCTTTTAAATACTTCTTCTTGGTTCCATATATGAATTAAGGGGTCCAGGACTTAGGAAAAAAGATTGATCCTCTTTATTGTTGTATGTATTCATTCAATAATTCTTTCATATATTCATCCATTAAGTAGATATTTATACTGCATATTTATAGATATGCAAGGTAGATACTTATAGTGTATATAGTGCAACATGCCATATACTCTGTTAGGTTCTGGGGTTATAATAATGTCAGTTCAGTTCAGTCACTCAGTTGTGTCCTAATCTTTGCAACTCCATGAATCGCAGCACGCCAGGCCTCCCTGTCCATCACAAACTCCCGGAGTTCACCCAAACCCATGTCCATTGAGTCAACTCTTCACATGAGGTGGTCAAAGTACTGGAGTTTTGGCTTTAGCATCACTGGGAAAACCATAGCCTTGACTAGATGGACTTTGTTGGCAAAGATTGCGGTCATGAAATTAAAAGACAGAGTGATGGAGGTTATATTTATTTCTATTTTTATACTTATTTATTTTTAGGAAATAGATGGTACATACTATGCTCCATTCTAGAATTTATGGATTTTGGCTGATACATCAGTTCAGATGTTATCTCCTAGACCTAAACCTTGAGATTGTGAAGCATGGTATTATATTATAAGGCAGCAATTACTTGCTCAACCATTTACAATTGTTTTCTCAGGAGATGGCCGTTTTGTCTCTCAAGGAAATGACAAAATGTCAATGAGGTTTCAGTTCAGGGGCTTAGGGGGAACTGGGAGTCTCACATTCACTAGTTGAATATGTTAAGCTAGGGATATTTTAAGCTGAGATTCAAATCAGAGATTCCCCTGAGGTGGATTCTGATGTTTTGTTTAACAAAGCAAACTATGAGTCCAAATTATTCATTACCATATTCATAAGTAGTCTATTTAGTAAGATGGTATGGAGATAATAATAAAAACAAATATTGAATAAAGCTCTTTCCCTGTCAACCTTTCCAGCACATACAGTGTGTTGATTCATTGTTAGTCTGGAGTCGATGATTTAAAATTAATGAGCATATACTCTTGATTGCTAGGTGAGATACCTAAGAAATTGGAAATGTGTTGCTAGACTTCTGAGAGCTTTTCCTGTATAACAATGTAGGATTAAGGAAAAAACTCATTTTTTAAAGATATAACGAAGATCATCCATTAAAAAATATTTTTATCTATTTGTTTTATTTTGCTGCACTGGATCTTCAATCTCCATTGCCACAGGAAAAATCTTTTAGTTGTGGCATATGGGATTTTGAGTTGCAGCCTGTGAACAACTCTCAGTTGCAGTTGTAGCTGCAGCATACAAACTCTTAGTTTCTGCATGTGGGACCGAGTTCCCTGACCAGGGATTGAACCCGGGCCCCCTGTACTGGGAATGTGGTGTCTTAGCCACTGGACCACCAGGGAAGTTCCAAAATTCATTTTAAATGAACTTTGACATCCAAAATATATTGTAGATGGTTCTCTTACTTAAATGTAATAATAATCTGTACTAAATGGAAGTGCTGTTACTGAGCAAAGGACTCACTGACCAGCACACACAGAAGCCAATACTATGGCACTGGCTTTTGAGAAAAGAGCTTTATTGTGAGCTTGATCAGTAAGGAGATGAGAGGCAGGGCTCAATTCTGTTTTCTTGATCAGGAGTTTGGTCAAATTTCTTGAGTTAGGGGAGGATAGGTTGGTATGCAGAAGTGCTGGTGGGGCAGATTTCAGTGAGAGGGCTTTGGATCTTGGTCATTTCTTTTTTTTTAAATTATTATATTAATTGGAGGATAATTATTTTATAGTATTGTGGTGATTTCTGCTACACATCAACATGAATCAGCCATAGGCATACATGTGTCCCCTCCCTCGTGAACCCTGGACCTGGTCATTTCTGGTAAGATATGGTAAAGGCGACTTCAGCACCCATTTTCCTGGTCAGCGGACCCTTTGTTTAGCATTCAGGTTCCTGTCCGTCATGTTCCAGTCTTTTGGTTCCGTGGAGGGGAGAAACTTTGGTTTTAGGTGTTGTTTGAGGTCAGATTTCCTCCTCTGCACATGCTTTGGGTATATGACTTGCAGTTTTGTTCTGGACAAATTCAATATCTTATTAGAAACAGGATAGGATCAGTTTGGGGCTGATTCTGCAGTTACATTCCCAGGCTACTCAGTGGTAAAGATTCCATCTGCCAGTGCAAGAGACACAGGATATGTGGGTTTGATCCCTGGATCAGGAAGATGCCCTGGAGGAGGAAATGGCAACCTACTCCAGTATTCTTTCCTGGGAAATCCCATGGACAGAGGAGCCTGGTGGATTACAGTTCATGGGGTAGCAAAGAGTCAGACAGGACTGAGCATGCGCACATTGCAGTTACAGTCCTACAGTATTTACTAGTATTAATTTTTCTTATCCTTTCTCATTTGCTTCCATTCTCTGTTTTTTGTATTTCTTATATTTTATGATTTTTCAACTAGAGTCTGAAGACAAGTTGCAAGTAATACTCTGGCTTGCACTTGTCTTTGTTCATGTATAGGTGCTAAGTCGCTTCAGTCTTGTTCGACTTTTGTGGCCCTGTGGACTACAGCCTGCCAGGCAAGAATACCAGAGTGGGTTGCCATGCCCTCCTCCAGGGGACCTTACCAACCCGTCACTTGGTAAGATATCTGCTGTATTGGCAGGCAGGTTGTTTACTACTGGTATCACCTGGGAAGCCCCACTTGTCTTTATAATCTCTTGACTTTATATTCTCTTTTGTGCATCAGATTCTTTGCATAATTTCTGTGCATGAACTATCGCCATTTATAGCTTACCAAGTAGAAATATATGCCTGTTTCATTTTTGCATCCTGTTTACTAACAGTGTTTTAACAAGGTAGTAAAATTCTAGATCCTGATATGTTAATATGTTGAAAGGCTGTTTGCTTGCCTTGTAACCATCTCAGAAACAGCTGAACTGTGTTCTCCTTGGGGTGGTGGGTGGGTGGGACTCACAGAAAAGAAATGTGATTAAAAAAATCTGTTGAAAAAAAAAAGTCTGGAAGGTAAATTAAGATCTGTTAGAAAAGAAAAGTTCTCTCTTAGTTCTTCAGAGACAGTACCATTGCACTCAAGTACAGGAAAATTATTCTTTCTTCATCATAAAATGAGGGAGAGGCAAGTTTGCCATGCAGCTAATGATGCTTGTGGGAATGCATCTTCATAGACACATGCCTTCCTATTCCCCTGAGTCTATTTCCATTTTGTAAATAAGTTTATTTGTATCATTTTTTAAGATTCTACACACAAGTGATATCATATGACATTTGTCTTTGAGTGAAACAACAGACTGGTTCCAAATAGGAAAAGGAGTATGTCAAGGCTGTATATTGTCACCCTGCTTATTTAACTTATATGCAGAGTACATCATGAGAAACACTGGACTGGAAGAAGCACAAGCTGGAATCAAGATTGCTGGGATAAATATCAATAACCTCAGATATGCAGATGACACCACCCTTATGGCAGAAAGTGAAGAGGAACTAAAAAGCCTCTTGATGAAAGTGAAAGAGGAGAGTGAAGAGGTTGGCTTAAAGCTCAACATTCAGAAAACGAAGATCATGGCATCTGGTCCCAACACTTCATGGGAAATAGATGGGGAAACAGTGTAAACAGTGTCAGACTTTCTTTTTCTGGGCTCCAAAATCACTGCAAATGGTGACTGCAGCCATGAAATTAAAAGACGCTTACTCCTTGGAAGAAAAGTAATGACCAACCTATTGGTCATTATTTGAATAGCATATTCAAAAGCAGAGACATTACTTTGCCAACCAAGGTCCATCTAGTCAAGGCTATGGTTTTTCCTGTGGTCATGTATGGACGTGAAAGTTGGACTGTGAAGAAGGCTGAGCGCCAAAGGATTGATGCTTTTGAACTGTGGTGTTGGAGAAGACTCTTGAGAGTCCCTTGGACTGCAAGGAGATCAAACCAGTCCACTCTAAAGGAGATCAGCCCTGGGATTTCTTTGGAAGGAATGACGCTGAAACTGAAACTCCAGTACTTTGGTCACCTCATGTGAAGAGTTGACTCATTTGAAAAGACTCTGATGCTGGGAGGGATTGGGGGCAAGAGGAGAAGGGGACGACAGAGGATGAGATGGCTGGATGGCATCACTGACTCGATGGATGTGAGTCTGGGTGAACTCCAGGAGTTGGTGATGGACAGGGAGGCCTGGCATGCTGCGATTCATGGGGTCGCAAAGAGTCGGACACGACTGAGAGACTGAACTGAACTGAACTGAAAAGAAAGACTATTATATCACTTAGTATGATAATCTCTAGGTCCATCCATGTTGCTGCAAATGGCATTATTTAACTCTTTTTTTATGGCTGAGTGATATCCCATTATATATTCACACCACATTATCTTTATCCTTTCATCTGTCAATGAATGTTTAGGCTTCTTCTGTGTCTTGGCTATTGTGACTCCCTTTGTGATTGAATCATTTTATGCTTTAATGTCTTTCACTTTACTGTTTGTATATTTACTTTGTAGCTACCATGAGGTTTACATGTTTTATTGTTATAAAAGTATATTTTAAGCTGATAATTTAACTACATTTTATCCATACCAAAGCTCTACATTTTCATACTCCCCACTTTTTGTTTTTGATGTCATGATTTATATCTGTTTACATTATGTATGCACTAGCAAATTATTATAGCTATAGGTATGTTTAATCAGTTTGTGTTTAGCTTTTATACTAGAGATAAATGTAGTTTACATATCACCATTTCCAGGTGGTGCATCTGTAAAGAATCCGCCTGCCAGTGCAGGAGACACAAGAGACACGAGTTTGCACCCTGGGTCAGGAAGATCCCTTGGAGTAGGAAATGGCAATCCACTTCAGTATTCTTACCTGGAAAATCCCAGGGACAGAGGAGCCAGCCTGGCTATAGTCCATGAAATTACAAAGAGCTGGACACGACTGAGCTTGCACTGCACTGCAGCAGCATTACAATATTTTTTGAGTTAGACAATATATTTGCCTCTACCAGTGAGTTTTATACCTTTTTTCAGCTGAAGAACTCCTTTAGCCTTTCTTATAAGGCATGTCTAGTGGTGATAAACTCCTTCAGCTTTGTTTGACTGGAAATACCTTTATCTCTCTTTCAAATATGAAAGACAACATAACTGGATAAAGTATTCTTGGCTGAAATCTTTTCTTTCATTATTTTAAATATACCTGATATATCTATTCTGACTAGTAAGTTTCTGCTGAAAAATCATGGTAGAGGGTTCCCTTACATGCAACAAACTGCTTTTCTTTGGCTGCTTTCAAAATTCTGTTTCTATTTTTAAACTTTGACAATTTGATTATGTGTCATGGTGTGGGTCTCTTTGATTTTTCTTATTGATATTTTTAGGGCTTTGTGGATCTGGATGTTTATTTCTTTTCTCAGATTTGGAAATAAAATTCATAGAAATTTTATTATTTCTATGAATAATTTTTTTGTCCCTTTCTCTCTCCCTCCTGCTTCTGGGACTTCCATATTGCATATGTTATTCCAGTGGAAGTATGCCGTTAAGTCCCTTGTGCCACCTTCTCTATTTCATTCTTTTTTTCCTTTTTGTTCCTCTGAGTGGATGTCTTTCACTGAATTATCTCCAAGTTTGTTGATCTTTTCTTCTGTTTGATCTAAACTAGCTTTGAGACCTTCTATTGAATATTTCAGTTCAGTTATTGCATTCACCAGCTTTATGATTTTGATTTGGTCCTATTTGTATTTTTCGTTTCTTTGTTGAAATTCTCACTTTGTTCATGTGCTGCTTTCCTGATCTTAGTGAATATATTTATGACTTTTATTTTGAATTTTATTTCTTGGATAAGTCAATTATCTCCTGTTCGTAGGGTTAGTTTCTAGAGATTATCTTGCTCTTTTGATTGAAGCACGTTCTCTAATTTCTTAATTTTCTTTGATCTCTGTGTTGATTTCTGTGCCTTACATGAAATAGCTGCCTTTTCCAGTCTTAAAATATTGACCTCATGTAAAAGATAAACTTTGTCAGTCAGCCTGGCCTGAGATTCTGGGTGCTTCTTAAACCTTTCTCTTTGCTCAAACTGCCTCTGTTCTTAGTGTCCCCAAGAGATTAGTGTGTGTCAAGTCCTGTCAGTGTCCAGAAGGTGGAGAAAATGCTACATGTCTGTTCAGACTCCCAGAGGACTACTAATTGTTTGCCCTGTCAGCTCCCAGATGCATGCTAATTGGAAGCCCAACTTTTAGGTGGCAGCTGGGAAACTCAGAATGTTAGATTTGTGGTCTAGACTCCATCATGGAGAAACTGGGAGCTGGGCATTTTTGTTTACTCGTTTTGTGCTAAACCTGTTGGAATAGCCACTAGGTCTGCTTGTGGACATAAAAAAACTTCTTCTTTGTGCTCTTTGGTCTGGGAAACTTCTGAATGCCAAGTCCTTGTTAGCTTCCAAATTTGGTGATTTAGGAGCTAGTCCATTAGTAGGCATGTGAAGAAGTTGGGGCAGTAGATGCATGAACCAGATCCTTCTAGGAAAAAGCCGGAGAATTGTTTTTTTCTTCAGAATGAGCCTGGGGAATATGGTGTGGGAAGCATTCTTTCAGGTTCCCAGAGAAACCCAATGAGGTCCCAGATTCAGGCTGATTAGAGCCACAACCCTCAAGAAGCATTTGAGAAAATATGTAGTCAAACCTTTCCCTGGAAGGAGGAGGGATCTGGGTGTTTTTGCCTGCTCCTTCTATTCTGAGCCAGGGGGTAAAGTGAGGGATGAGGAAGGGCAGATGTGAGAAGTGCTCATGAGCCCATTTAAAACCAACTCTTCATTTTCTGTGCTGCTGGGGTACTTAATGCTGAGCCCTATTGTCTATCAGAGCTGTGTGATTTCTAAGTCAGTTCTCAAGTGCCGCCCATAAATATTGGGACATGATTTGTAGTTCAAATCCTTTGCTTCTCAGGGAGAAGCTGCTGCTGCTAAGTCGCTTCAATCGTGTCCGACTCTGTGCGACCCCATAGACAGCAGCCCACCAGGCTCCTCATCCCTGGGATTCTCCAGGCAAGAACACTGAAGTGGGTTACCATTTCCTTCTCCAGTGCATGACAGTGACAAGTGAAAGTGAAGTCACTCAGTCGTGTCCGACTCTAGCGACCCCATGGACTGCAGCCCACCAGGCTCCTCCATCCATGGGATTTTCCAGACAAGAGTACTGGAGTGGGGTGCCATTGCCTTCTCTACAGGGAGAAGCTGGGCATTAGCAATTCCCTACTGGTTATAAGGTGCTGAGCTGGGGTAGGGATTTATGATGTGAACATGTCTCCACCTTCCCTACGCATTTAAATGGGGATATGTTCTCAATTGCCTGCTATGTAGGAGTCAGTAACTGTTTCTTGCATTTATTTCAGAGGAAATTAATCCTTATGTAGCTGTTTATTTGGTGTGGTCCATGGGAGGCAGGAAAGGTGGTAGCCATATATTCCACTGTTTTTCTAACGTCTTCCTTTTGTAGCTCTTAATTAAAGAAATTGACTAAGCAAAAGGGGCCAAAGAGTCCTTTGGAGTTTTAAATAGATTTTTTTTCTGTAGGTTGCACATAGCAAGTAAACTTGAATCTTCTCTTTTACTTCATTTTATTGTAATTTATTCAATTAGGAAATCATAGTATATGTTAATTATATACAATTTTGATCATTATAGAGATGTGGACTGAAGAAAGTAAAGATTCCCATAAAACCATCCCTACAGATAACTCTTATTGACTATTTGATGCACATGCACAGTCTTTAGTTTTTTTCTATATATTATTTTTATTAATATTATTTTATAAAAATTAAAATCATGCTGTAAATACTATTTTCAACTCACATTTTTACTTACATTCTATTTGAATGTGGCTGTTTAGATCAACCTTATTCTTTCTGATGGCTGTGTTTGTATACCTTTGTTTACTTGATTCTCGTCTGTTGGATGTTTTTTCCTCAATCTTTGTCTATTACAAACATTTTCCTAAGTAATATCTGATACACTACAGTACAACTGAGCTCATTTCACATGCTAGCAAGGTAACGCTCAAAATCCTTCAAGCTAGGCTTCAACAGTACATGAACTGAGAACTTTCAGATGTTCAAGGTGAATTTAGAAAAGGCAGAGGAACCAGAGGTCAAACTGCCAACATTCATTGGATCACAGTAAAAGCAAGAGAATGCCAGAAAAACATCTGGTTCACTTACCACGCTAAAGCCTTTGACTATGTGGGTCACAACAAACTGTGGAAAATTTAAAGAGATGGGAATACCAGACCACCTTACTTGCCTCCTGAGAAGCCTGTATGAAGGTCAAGAAGCAACAGTTAGAACCAGACGTGGAACTAGTTCCAAACTGGAAAAGGAGTACGTCAAGGCTGTATATTGTCACCCTGTTTATTTAACTTCTATGCAGAGTATGTCATATGAAATGCCAGGCTGGAAGACTCACGAACTGGAATCAAGATTGCCAGGAAAATTATCAACAACCTCAGATATGCAGATACCACTCTAATGGCAGAAAGTGAAGAGGAACTAAAGAGCCTCTTGATGAAGGTGAAAAAGAGTAAAAAAACCCCACTTAAAACTCAGCATTCAAAAAACTGAAATCATGACATCCTGTCCCATAACTTCATGGCAAATAGATGAGAGATAATGGAAACAGTGCAGATTTTATTTTCTTGGGGTCCCAAATCACTGTGGGCCATGATCACTTTCCCATGAATGCAGCCATGAAATGAAAGACTCTTGCTCCTTGGAAGAACAGCTATGACGAAACTAGATAGCATATTCAAAAGCAGAGATATCACTTTTCTGACAAATATCTGTATAGTCAAGGCTATGGTTTTTCCAGTAATCATGTATGCATGTGAGAGTTGGATGATAAAGAAGGCTGAGCACCGAAGAATTGATGCTTTCAAACTGTAGTGCTGGAGAAGACTCTTGAGAGTCTCTTGGACATCAAGGAGCTCAAACCAGTCAAACCTAAAGGAAATCAACACTGAATATTCAATGGAAGGACTAATGCTGCAACTGAAGCTCCAATACTTTGGCCACCTGGTGCAAAGAGCCAACTCATTGGAAAAGACACTGATGCTGTGAAAGATTTAGGGCAGAAGAAGGAATGGATGACAGAGGATGAGACGGTTAGATGGCATCACCAACTCAAAGGACATGAGTCTGAGAAAGCTCCTGGAGATAGTGAAGGACAGGGAAGCCTGGCATGCTGCATTCCATGGGGTTGGAAAGAGTTGGATATGACCAAACAACAACAATATATGTATCTTGAGTCACTGGTGGAAATAATATACATATTTTGATTCACTGGTGGGAATGTCTCAGTTGTTTTTATAAAATTCCCTTGGTGAAATTGATGGGTTGAATGAATAAAACATCATAATTTTAATATATACTGCAAAATTGCTCTTTAAAATAGTGATATCCCTATATTATTCTTACAACAATGTGTGAATTGTACATGAGAATATTAATTCCTTTCCTTCAATGACTGACAATGAATAAATTAAAAAGTGTACCTCACTATGATTTTGTTTTGTTATTTGAGTGTTCTGTTATATGTGTTTGAACATAATTTAAAAAATTGGGATATTTGCTTATCTTTGTGTTGTCTCTTTACATTTTGACACATTTTTTTTTTTTATTACTGTGTTAGATTTGTCAGAGGTCTCTTTCTGTTTTCTCTATTTACATAGGTACATGAAATTATTTGTTGCACATGTTGCAATTGTTTTCCCATTTACTTTTAAAAATGAATATGAATTATATTTTGTTAATATAATTTTCAAATATTTATGAAACTAAATCCATTAATCTCTTTTTAAAGATCTCTTTATGGTTATAAACATTAAAAAAACTATCTAAAAATAGATGTTTTTCCATATTGAAATATAAAACTTTTGTTTTTTATCTTTTGTTTTCATCTTTTTATTAAAATTTTTATATTCTATTTATTTCCAAGTCTAGGCATTGATTTCAACATTCAGAAAACGAAGATCATGGCATCCGGTCCCATCACTTCATGGGAAATAGATGGGGAAACAGTGGAAACAGCATCAGATTTTATTTTTCTGGGCTCCAAAATCACTGCAGATGGTGACTGCAGCCATGAAATTAAAAGACGCTTGCTCCTTGGAAGGAAAGTTATGACCAACCTAGATAGCATATTAAAAAGCAGAGACATTACTTTGCCAACCAAGGTCCGTCTAGTCAAGGCTATGGTTTTTCCTGTGGTCATGTATGGACGTGAGAGTTGGACTGTGAAGAAGGCTGAGCGCGGAAGAATTGATGCTTTTGAATTGTGGTGTTGGAGAAGACTCTTGAGAGTCCCTTGGACTGCAAGGAGATCCAACCAGTCCATTGTGAAGGAGATCAGCCCTGGGATTTCTTTGGAAGGAATGATGCTAAAGCTGAAACTCCAGTACTTTGGCCACCTCATGCGAAGAGTTGACTCATTGGAGAAGACTCTGATGCTGGGAGGGATTGGGGGCAGGAGGAGAAGGGGATGACAGAGGATGAGATGGCTGGATGGCATCACTGACTCGATGGACGTGAGTCTGAGTGAACTCTGGGAGTTGGTGATGGACAGGGAGGCCTGGCGTGCTGCGATTCATGGGGTCGCAAAGAGTCGGACGTGACTGAGCGACTGAACTGAACTGAACTGAGGCATTGATTACCTTAAGTAAAAATGATATTTGAACCTTTATATTTACAAAGTAAATAAACTGAGATTTAGTAAGAATTTCTTTCAATGTCAAACTCTAATAGTATATATAAAGTATAATTTACCAGAGACCATGTTATGCTGAATTCTTCATAATTCAAGGTTTCTAGTTCCACCTTGGTTCTTATCTTTCCTTCTTGACACCAGCACTTTTCCTTCAGTAATATAGGGCTATTTCACATATTTAAAAAGGCATTTTGCCTTCCCTGGTGGCTCAGCTAGTAAAGAATCCACCTACAGTGTGGGAGACCTGGGTTCGATCCCTGTGTTAGGAAAATCCCCTGGAGAAGGGAACGGCTACCCACTCCAGTATTCTGGCCTGGCGAATTCCATGGACTGTATAGCCCACGGGGTCACAAAGAGTCAGACATGACTGAATGACTTTCACTTTTTACTTTCTCTTTATAAATTTCAATGAGAAGGTGAAAATAAAAGACTATTGAGGGTGAAAAGTGGAAGGGTAAAATGTAAACATAAAACGCTCATTAACCCAAGGAAGAAGTAAGAACCAGCCAGGCAGCCAACCACATTACTAGCTACCCATGAAACAATACTATTGTACTCACTTTTCTGCTAAGAGCAAAAGGTTTACTTTTTAAATTAATTCTATTAATTATCTATAAATAAGTAAGAGAAAGTTGCCTTTCTGACAGTTACCATCAAAAAGCATCTTTCTGCTGTTGAAAGAGCTTGTCTAGGTCATTTTTCCCTTCCTATATCTGGTGTAAAAAGTTAGGCACATTAAACATGCATTGTATTTGGATAAAGCTCTCAAACACAAACAGCTTTTCAAACACTTCTGGAAGTTTCTCCTGACTCAGGCCTTCACTGACAAGAACACATTATAAGCACTATAGGTGTTCCCCGTTTAGGGGAATACGTCCTCCAAGAGAGTTAAGCTTATGGAGTCTTTAAATAAATTGAGACATGCTTTTCCCCTTGATGTTGTATTTCCATAAATAAAATATATGGGACCTCTATGAAATAGTAATGAGGATGATGATGATGATAATGATGCTAAATATAGTAATGTTATCTGATCATAACTGAGGAGTTCTGACATAATATCAATAGTATCATATAACAACTACCATTCATCAAGTATTCTGGCTACTATGCCATGTAACAAGTAACCCTAATACTTGGTGGTGTAAAACAATGATTTATTTTAATTTCATAGATACTGTGGGTTAAGAATTTGAAAAAGGCACAGTAGAGATGACTTGTCTCTGCTCTAGGATGTCTGAGGTCTCAACCAGAAGACTTCAAGCTGAGAGATGGCATGATCTAAGACTCCTTCACTCATATATCTGTTGGTTATTGATGGCTGTCAGCTGGGACCTTAGCTGGGACTTTCAGCTGGAACATTTACACATAGCCTTTCTGTGTGTCCTGGGTTGGTTGTTGGGTTCCAAAGATGAAAGTTTCAGGAGAGTAAGACTCAGGCAGAAGACGTATTATGTTTTATGATTTAGCTTCATAAGTCAAGCACGGCCACTTCTACATACTGTCTTGGTGTTAAGACAGTTACAAAGATCTACACAGTTTCAAAGGGAAGTGAAATAGGTCCTGCCTCTTGATAGAGGAGTGCCAGTATCATATGACAAGAAAACAGTGTGGAATAGGTGGAATGGGGTATATATTTTTATATATGTATATATTTATGTATTGTTGTTGTAGTTCAATTGCCCAGTCATGTCTGACTCTGCGACCCTGTGGACTGCAGCATGCTAGGCCTCACTGTCCTTCACCATCTCCCAGAATTTTCCCAAGTTCATGTCCATTGCATCAGTGATGCCAACTAGCCATCTCATCCTCTGATACCCTCTTGTCCTTCTGCTCTCAATCTTTCCCAGCACCAGGGACTTTTCCAAAGAGTCCACTCTTCACATCAGATGACCAAAATACTGGAGCTTCAGTTTCAACATCAGTCCTCCCAACAATTATTCGGGGTTGATTCCCCTTAAGATTGACTGGTTTGATCTCCTTGCTGTCCAAAGGACTTTCAAGAATCTTCTCCAGCATAAATATACATATTTGTATATGTATGTATATATATATGCCAACCATCTTTAGAAAACCCCATTTTCGGTGGGTGTGGGTTAGCAGTCAAACCATTGTAAATTATTTAATTCAGAAAATTTAACCATAAAAATTTAAACTGTTCCAGAGCATTCTAACCTCTAAGGAAGCATAAAATTCTTTAAATGATGTATTTTCTGGACATAGCAATTTCTGGAAATTTTTGCCATGAAATTCTAGGCACAAGTCTTCTTAACTGAAGTGGTTTATAATAGCTGTGTATAACAGGCTCTACTCATTTTTCTTGGGGCATCATTGATAAGAACTTGAACCAAGACTTGTCCCAGTTGATACTACAATTGCCAAGATTCTCTGGTAAAATCCCTGAAAAAGTCACTGACAACACCCTTGATGGTACCAAAAGGAACCACCTTTGAAACTGAACTATCAGGGTTAAGACAGTTTGCCATTCTCTGTTATCCCAATGTCTGTGACTTTAATCTCTTTGAAGAAGAGAAAAAACATTGGTCTTTTGTGATTTTATCATTAGATGGAATGACCAATTGTCTATCAGGAAAGTTAATGTTAAAAATTTGAGAAATTTGGGGAAGTGGACATGGCAGACACTGAAACTTTAAATTCTGTTTCACTCCTCAGAATCTCTGTGGAGTGTATAATCATGAAAAGAGTTAACATTTTGACTAATGGTAGATATATAAACTATAACCCAATAAACACAGAAGCTGAAAATACTGAAAATGGGTTAGTTAACTATAAATTGAGTCCATTATTATTTTCAAGCATTTAGGCCTGGAACCTACCCTCTTATGAATATTTCTTTTAAAATTACCAGAGGAAAATAGAATAAGATCAATATTCTATTCACTTGTCACAAATAACTATTGCCTTTAGTTACTAATACCATTTATTTCAAAGAGGTGAGCAGACATTCCTAAAAGCTCCCATTTGCCAGTGACAGAAGACAGCCATAAAGCCGACTTTTCTATTTGTGGTTAGATTTCAAAATGCTGAAATAGGCTATAATAAAATGTGCTTTGTTCCTAGAAGACTGTGTAGCTTGTACGACTTTTTACACTCAACAGTTATTTTCTTTTCTCTGTAAGGATTTTTTTTTTTCTAAACGTAATTCTCAACTAGCTCATATTGAATAGACCTTTGTAAATCACACCACCCTCTAGCTTGTTAGTGAGTCCAGAAGACTGAGATTCATATCTGACATTCTCTTTCTCATTCTCCACATTATGCTTACTGCTAAATCCTCATAATTTTACCTCCAAAATGTGTTTTAGGCCACACCTTTATATCCATCTCTACTTCTAGATTTCTAGTACAAGTGAACATTATCTCTTGCCTGAACCACTGAAATAACCTCCAAATTCATCCTCTCATTTTGTCTCTTGTTCCTCTCAAATTCATTTTCTACATAACAGCCTAAGAATTATTTTTAAATCTTCAACTTAATCCCATGTTATTTCTCATCTTAAAAATTTTAAGTGGCTTTGCACGGCACTTAAAATGAAATCCATATTCCTAATTTTCAGCTACAAGATCCTCATTGAAATATTTTCCCCATTAAGTTTACGTATGATGGATAATTTTTACTTACCTCTTCAGATTCAGATTTCTAGATGGGAGCAGAGTGACATCAGGGCATTTACACACTCAACTACCCCTCTGCAGTTGGCTGCACCAGCTCCATTCAAATGACAGCTACCTACTCCATATTATCATCACTGATCACTCCTTGCCCCTTCAGGCTCAGAGCAATAATGGTTTCTGACTGTTGGTATATGACTGATAAGATATATGGTAGTTGAAGTGTCCTAAAATATGGGTTCTTGGATTGAGTAACTCCATATATTTGAGAAACTCATAGATATTCTATTGATAGGGAAGAATAGAACACCAGTAATCTATGGTAATCTTACTGTGTCATCATCATTTCTCAAATCTTCACTCATTTGACACAGGCTTAACTGCATGTAGAAAGCAAGGCGGGTAGGGGACCAAGTGCTACAGCAAATGGTCTTAGAGTAGCAAGAGTCTCTATAAAGATTGTGGATCAGTGGGCTGTTTCTGAAGTCCTGGAGGTCATACATGGTAAAAGGGACCAGTTTAAGGTCATAAAAATACAATCCAGAGTATAAGATGGACGTCAGAAACCTTTGAGAGCATCTTTGAAAAGTCTTTCATTTCCTGTAGTCACAAGACAGATTTGGCTGAGTACCAAGCCCAGGGCCTGATTGTAAGGGTCGCAGAGCTGTAGTGCTAACTCAAGGCTTGGTCCAGTTGGAATAATGGAATCTTAACTCCCTACCCTATCTGAAGGAATAAGACTTTCCTTGAATGAAACTTTAAAAATGTTTTTTAAATTTTTAAATATGTATAAATACATTATTGAAGTATAGTTGACTCATATTGTTTCAGGTGTACAGCAAAGTGATTCAGTTATGCAAACACACGTATATTATTTTTGAAATTATTTTCCATCATAGTTATTATAAGATATTGACTATAGTTCCCTATGCTATACAGTAAACCTTTGTTGCTTCTTGCATATCTATTTTTAAATTAGAAATCTAGCATTCTATTCATACTAAGTCAAACAAGTGGAATCAAGATTTCATAATTTTTTAGTTAGGCAAAAATTTGTAAGTTTTCTAAAATATATTTACATATATACGTATACAAAAGCTTTTCTACTACATTTGATAAAGGCTTGAGAAAGAACATTGAAAAAAATGAAAGATGGAGAAATTGGAGTTACTAAACTCCAATTGAAATGAAATGGGAGCACTGAATATGAAATAGAAAAAGTGAAACATGTAGCCCAATTGTTTTTTAACATGGTGCTCATCAGAAATATATCTGGAGCTCTGGAGAAAAAAAAGCAATAATTGAGCATTTATATTTTTCAGAAAATTTCAAGATAAATCTGATATGCATCTGGATTTTAAAAAGTGATTACAGGTTTTTCTATTAGATCCTAGTTTGGTGATGTAGAATTCTATCATTTTTCTGTTGATCAATCATGATACAATGGTATTGAGTAATAGTTACATAATCACAATAGTAAAAGATGTTTGTCAGTTTTCACAATCAATAGCCAGACAAAAACTAAAAGATAATTACAATTGCAAGCCATAATGGGAACATGATTAACAATACAAAATAATTACATAGAATATGGGGGGCTCAAGTGAGTGATGTGGTAAGTGGAAGTGCATACATGCATGTGTTTGTACCCACCCAACCAGTGTTTTGGTTGGTGCATGTAATCCATTTACATTTAAGGTAATTATCGATCTGTATGACTCTATTCTCCAAGCCAGGCTTCAGCAATATGTGAACTGTGAACTTCCTGATGTTCAAGCTGGATTTAGAAAAGGCAGAGGAACCAGAGATCAAATTGCCAACATCTGCTGGATCATGGAAAAAGCAAGAGAGTTCCAGAAAAACATATATTTCTGCTTTACTGACTATGCCAAGCCTTTGACTGTGTGGATCACAACAAACTGGAAAATTCTGAAAGAGATGGGAATACCAGACCACCTGACCTGCCTCTTGAGAAATTTATATGCAGGTCAGGAAGCAACAGTTAGAACTGGACATGGAACAACAGTCTGGTTCCAAATAGGAAAAGGAGTACGTCAAGGCTGTTTATTATCATCCTGCTTATTTAACTTATATGCAGAGTACATCATGAGAAACACTGGGCTGGAGGAAGCACAAGCTGGAATCAAGATTGCTGGGAGAAATATCAATAACCTCAGATATGCAGATGACACCACCCTTATGGCAGAAAGTAAAGAGGAACTAAAAAGCCTCTTGATGAAAGTGAAAGAGGAGAGTGAAAAGGTTGGCTTAAAGCTCAACATTCAGAAAATGAAGATCATGGCATCCGGTCCCATCACTTCATGGGAAATAGATGGGGAAACAGTGGAAACAGTGTCAGACTTTATTTTTCTGGGCTCCAAAATCACTGCAGATGGTGACTGCAGCCATGAAATTAAAAGATGCTTACTCCTTGGAAGGAAAGTTATGACCATCCTAGATAGCATATTCAAAAGCAGAGACATTACTTTGCCAACAAAGGTCCATCTAGTCAAGGCTATGGTTTTTTCTGTGGTCATGTATGGATGTGAGAGTTGGACTGTGAAGAAGGCTGAGTGCCAAAGGATTGATGCTTTTGAACTGTGGTGTTAGAGAAGACTCTTGAGAGTCCCTTGGACTGCAAGGAGATCCAACCAGTCCATTGTGAAGGAGATCATCCCTGGGCTTTCTTTGGAAGGAATGATGCTAAAGCTGAAACTCCAGTATTTTGGCCACCTCATGTGAAGGGTTGACTCATTGGAAGAGACTCTGATGCTGGGAGGGATTGGGGGCAGGAGGAGAAGGGGACGACAGAGGATGAGATGGTTGGATGGCATCACTGACTCGATGGACATGAGTCTGAGTGAACTCCGGGCGTTGGTGATGGACAGGGAGGTCTGGTGTGCTGCGATTCATGGGGTCGCAGAGACTCAGACACGACTGAGCAACTGAACTGAACTGATGACTCTATTACTTTTTCTTTAATTGTCTTGTATTTATTTTCTGTATTTCTTTTCCTTCTTTTGTGTTTCCTGCCTAGAGAAGTTCCTTTAGCATTTGTTGTAAAGCTGGTTTGGTGGTACTGAATTCTCTTAACTTTTGCTTGTCTGGAAATCTTTTGATTTCTCCATCAAATCTGAAGAAGAGTCTTGCTGTGTAGGGTATTCTTGGTTGTAGGTTCTTTTCTTTCATCACAGTAAATATATCATGCTTTCCAACTGTGGCTTGTAGAGTTTCTGTTTAGAAATCAGCTGATAGCCTGATGCGATTTCCCTTGTATGTTTATTGTTTTCCTCCTGTTGCTTTTAATATTTTATCTTTGCCTTTAATTATTGTCAGTTTGATTACTATGTGTACTGGCGTGTTTCTCCTTGAGTTTATCCTGCCTGGAACTCTCTGTGCTTCCTGGACTTGGTTGATTATTTCCTGTCCCATGTTAGGGAAATTTTCAGCTGTTATGTCTTCAAATGTTTTCTCAGGTCCTTTCTTTCTCTTTTGTCCTTCTGGTACCCCTATAATGTGAATGTAGCTACATTTAATGTGTCCCAAAGGTCTCTGGACATGGAACAACAAACTGGTTCCAAATAAGGAAAGGAGTACATCAAGGCTGTTTATTGTCACCCTGCTTATTTAACTTATATGCAGAGTACATCATGTGAAATGTCGGGCTGAATGAAGCACAAACTGCAATCAAGATTGGTGGGAGAAATATCAATAACCTCAGATTCGCAGATGACACCACCCTTATGGCAGAAAGTGAAGAGGAACTAAAGAGCTTCTTGATGAAAGTGAAAGAGGAGAGTGAAAAAGTTGGCTTAAAGCTCAACATTCAGAAAACGTAGATCATGGCATCCAGTCCCATCACTTCATGGCAAATAGACGGGGAAACAATGGAAACAGTGAGAGACTTTATTTTTTTGGGCTACAAAGTTGCCTCAGATGGTGACTGTGGTCATGAAATTAAAAGGCACTTGCTCCTTGGAAGAAAAGCTTTGACCAACCTAGACAGCATATTAAAAAGCAGAGACATTGCTTTGCCAACAAAGGTCCATCAAGACAAAGTTATGGTTTTTCCAGGAGTCATGTATGGATGTGAGAGTTGGAGTATAAAGAAAGCTGAGCACCGAAGAACTGATGCTCTTGAACTGTGGTGTTGGAGAAGACTCTTGAGAGTCCCTTGGACTGCAAAAAGATCCAACCAGTCAATCCTAAAGGAAATCATCCCTGAATATTCATTGCAAGGAGTGATGTTTAAGCTGAAACTCCAATACTTTGGCCACCTGATGCAAAGAACTGACTCATTTGAAAAGCCCCTGATGCTGGGAGGGATTGAGGGCAGGAGGAGAAGGGGATGACAGAGGATGAGATGATTGGATGACATCACAGACTCAATGGTCATGAGTTTGAGCAAGCTCTGAGAGTTGGTGATGGACAGGGAAGCCTGGTGTGCTACAGTCCATGGGGTTGCAAAGAGTCAGACATGACTGAGTGATTGAACTGAACTGAACTGAAAGATCTTTTAGGCTGTTTTTTTTTTTTCATTCTTTTTTCTATATTCTGTTCTGTGGCAGTGATTTCCACCATTCTGTCCTCCAGGTCATTTATCCATTCTTTCTGCCTCAGTTATTCTACTACTGATTCCTTCTAGTGTTATTATTAATCTCTGTTTGTTCTTTAGTTCTTCTAGGTCTTTGATAAACATTTCTTGCAGCTTCTCAATCTTTGCCTCCGTTCTTTTCCTTTGATCCTGAATCATCCTCACTATCATTATTTTTAATTCTTTTTCTGAATGTTTGCCTGTCTCCACTTCATTTAGTTGTTTTTCTGGGATTTTGTCTTGTCCCTTCATTTGGGACATAACTTTCTACTTTTTCATCATGATTAATTTTCTGTGATAGGACTTTTGTTTTAGCCGTTGTGAGACTGTGTTTCTTCTTGCATCTTCTGTATACCCTCTGATGGATGAAGTTAAGAGGCCTGTAAGGTTCTTCATGGGAGGGACTAGTGATGGGAAAAATGGGTCTTGTTCTGGCGGGCAGGGCCTTGCTCAGTAAGGCTTTAATCCAATTATCTGCTGATGAGCTCTCTCCTTGGTAGTTGTTTGGACTGAGGTGACATAGCCCTGGGGTCTACAAGCTCTATGGTAGTGTTAATGGTGAACTCCAAGAGGGTTTATACCAAGGAGGACCTTCCAGGGCGCCCGTCTCTGTGGTGAGCCCCTACTGTCCCATGCCTCCATGAGGTGCTCCAAAACTAGCCAGTAGTTTTGGTTCAGTTCCTGTGGGGTTGCTGCTCCTCTCCTCTCAGTCTTGGTGCATGCAAAATTTAGTCTGTGCCCTCCAAGATTGGAGTCTGCTTCCTTCTGTCCTCTGGAAGGCCTATAATCAAATCCCACTGGCTATCAAGACCAGATTCCCTGAGGATTCCCGGTCCCTTTGTTGAATCACCAGGCTGGAAGGCCTGACATGAGGTTCAGAACCTTCACAAAAGTATGAGAACTTCTTTGGTATTATTGTTCTCCAGTCTGTGGGTCACTCACCCGGTGGGTTAGGGATTTGATTTTTTTGTGATTGCACTCCTCCTACTATCCTGCTGTGGCTTCTTCTTTGTCTTTGGAAATGCATTATCATTTTTTGGTGAGTTCCAGTGGTCGATGGTTGTTCAACAGCTAGCTGCAGTTTTTGTGCCCTTGCAGAAGGAAAGAGCACACATCCTTCTATTCAGCCATCTTGAACCAGAAGCCCTCCTTGAATGAAGCTAATGGCTGCTCCTGGGTGGGGTATCTTACAAAGTGCCAGTTCTACTTACTGTCCCTCTCCTTCATGTTTCCTCTGCCCATAATAAGAGTTAGATCCCAATGTAGATCAGATGGAGGCACACAAAATGTGCTTTGGAAAGGTGTAGCTTATACATCCAAAGGATTGTTAGATAACATCAGTTTGTATTAGTAACAATTAGGAGCATGTATTAAATGTGAATTTTATGGGTGTTATTTAATCGGACAAAAATGATTGATATATACACACCCACAGAAATTACAGAATTTAATATACTGGTTTAAGCACCTGGGAGTGATTTTAATCAACTTGTGTTGTTTAGTTTCCAAGTTGTGTCTGACTCTTCATGACCCCATGGTCATTGGTGGCCTACCATCAAAAAAGTGTTAATACTGGTATTTCCTTGGCATGTTACAGAAGGAATTAAAAGTCCCAGGGAGAGAGAAAATACTAAATTCATGTAATAGCATAAGCTGCTCAGATGCTCCTCTAATAATCTTATCAGGAGGACTAGATTCACTTTCTCAAAAAGACATTTAAAAAAACAAAAAGCAAAATGCCTTGGTGAGGAGTCACTAATGTCCTTGAAAAACTGTGGTGGCCATACTCTATAGGCTGGAGGTCATGGGGGGGATGCTGGTTAGCTTACGCTCATCCACTAGATAAATCCCAATTTAGGGCTTGTGGATTTCAGTAAGAGCAAAGCATTAGTACTCTGAATGACACAATTAAAGAACAGAGAATAAAACTCCACTTCCAAAATCTCCAAATCCTGGCAGTACACACTCTTTGTTTGACATAAGGTTGTAAATCAGAAACCTTATAAATCAAAAATATATTTTTTATTGATTTTAAACAATTTGGTGATATTTCTCTTTGTGTCTTTTTAGTCAAAGTAATTCAAAATTCTATTTTCCTGCTGCTTGTTTTTTTAAATAGTTAATTGATTATTAATTTGTCAGTCTCAGGTCTTAGTTGCAACAAAGGATCTTTGTTGCAACATGCAGCATCTTTTGTTGCAGTGCTTGGATTCTCCAGTTGTGGCGCACTGGGTCTGGAGCCCGTGGGCTCAGGAGTTGCAGCATGTGGACTTAGTTAGTCCAGTGGCATGTGGGATCTCAGTTGAGTTCCCAGGGTTCTCCCTCAGTTCCCTGACCAGGGATCAAACCCCTGTCCTTGCACTGCAAGGAAGACTCTTAACCATTGGACCACCAGCAGTCCTGCCTTCTTCTTGCTTTTAAACCTTTAACCCTTTCTCAAAAGTCAAGTCCAACTTATAAATTGTATGTTGTATACATTATCATTTATATATTAATATATATTTTACATATATGTATACTCCAATTGGAGTTAAAAGAGGAATGTAGATAAGCACGTGTGACAGATTAAGAAGATTTTAATAGGCTCTGAAGAGCATGGTTGGAGATCCATTGGTCAACTGGTCAAGGTGATTGGCTCGTTGCTTTTAGAATCGTCCTTTCCCTTTCTGAAAGGAAGGTGATGAGTTATTGCTATCAAAGGCACTGCATCTTCATAGAACTCATAAATAATATTTAGTGACTCAGTAATAGCTTTAGTCAATTCCTTAAGTACCTTGGGATGTGTGTTATTCAGTTCAGGTCAGTCGCTCAGTCGGGTCCGACTCTTTGTGACCCCATGAATCGCAGCACGCTAGGCCTCCCTGTCCATCACCAACTCTAGGAGATCACTCAAACTCATGTCCATTCAGTCGGTTAGGATCTGATAACTGGATGGAATCCAGTTTTTAATATAATCTTTTATATGAATCTGACCAGTTTTTTTTTTTTTTTTTTTTTTTTTTACCACATATCTAGTTAATGACTGGTATAGAAAACTAAGGAAAAGTTGCTAGTATCATTGGTGGAGTTTTTTTTTTTCCTTTTACTACAGGTCTAGTAAAATAAAAGTGAATTTCAAGTTTATTTTTCAGGATCCTCCTGAAAAATGAATATGTATATCAAGAAATATATTTTCAAGATCATATGAATAAGGATTAATGAAATTTATTAAATATGTTAGTAATTATTTTCTCATGATAATAGATTTTAATTCACAGGAAAATCCTCACCAGCTTGAAACTGAGTTTCAGTGGTTAATGTAACAGCAGTAACAACAAAAGTTACAAAAGTTAAGACTGATATTTGTTGAGCATTATGTTCTAGGCCCTGTGTATTAAGAGCTTTATACAGGTGAACTCATCGAAACTTCAGGTCATATTACTATCTGTGTGGTGTCATATACAATTTCACAAATGAGGGAACTAGGCCTAGAGAAGTTAAATAAAATTTTCATGGTCAAACAGGTTCAATGCTATTGAAACCTAGAAAATTGAAACCTAGACAATGTCTACATCCATAGTCCATGCTAAACTGTATTCCCCTTGATATTTCTAATTATCGTGATGGGGTAAGCAGAACTAAGAAAAACTGGCAGTTCATAGTCTCAAAGGAGTCTAAAAATTAGATACATGATGAAATTTAGAAGTCATATAGCCAAACTATCTTCTTTTACTGATGAAAAACATAAATTCCAACGGTATAATGTAGAAACCATATTGTCTGGGATCACCTGCTACAAATTAAGGGAATTTAAGCTTCTCAATTCCTTAATGTTCTTATCTGCAAAATGGGGGTGATAATAAATAATGGAATTTACCTCAAAAAGTTGCTCCACAAGTCAATATTATCCATGTTATTTGTATCTAGCTTTCTCTCTTTCTACAGTTTAAGAACAAGAGAATTCATTAAGTGTGTTAGGAAGAATGAGTAAATACACAGCTATCTATGTGTCATTTTATAATATCATTCTCAGACATATTAGAATAAAATATAAAGGAACCTCCAACCAGGGGTATATATAGCAAAATAAAAAGTTAATTAAAAATTGGCAGAAATGAAGGCAATACATACACATATATATACACATACACACACTTTTTGTTTTTGGTTTCTTGGGGCTGTTTTGTAGACAGGAGGAGGTTTTCTATCTTTATCAAGATGCTACTTTAAAAGTAGCAGAAAACCCAACCAATGCCTCTCCATACTAAACAATTATATTAACAAAAAAACGGTGAGTAAGCAGTTGGCGGCACTGGTTTATGTATAATCCTGCCAGGGTTTCTGTCTGTAAATTGTACTGGTTTTTCTCTCCTGGTCTCAAGATGGTCCTGCTGCTCCAGAAATCATGAGCTGTGTTAACACACAAAAATAGGGAGGGAATGGAGTGAGCCTCTTCTATTCTTTTTATTAGGAAAAACCCTTCCAAGAAAACCCTAGCACCTCTAATATCTTGTCAGAACTGGGGCCATCATATTTCCAGCTGGTTTCCCAGTTCAGGAAGCCAATGGACAGTAGAGTTGAGAATGGACTTTAGCTAGTCAATTGTATTATTTAGATTTATGATGACTATATGTTGACCACACTTATATATTAGCTGGGAGATATATTAATGGAAATGGGGAAAGAAACTACCACTTACAGAGTAATTCTAGTCTGTAGGTTAGGTACTTCATGGTCATTGTTTCATTTAATCCTCAAAACACCTTTGGGAAAATAGATGAATAAACTGAGACTTGATGAAACCTATTGCAAATATCTTAAAATACATAATATTCTTTGAACCTCGGTTTGACTGACTTGACAGTCTGTGTTTACAATTAGAGAATGAAAAAATGAAAACAGCTAAATAGCCACAAATTAGTGAATACTTATCAAATGCCAGGCATCATGAAAACCAATACATTTAAAAATAAATGATCAAATTCCTCCTCACAATAATCCTGTGTGATATCTGTTCCTATTTTATAGCTTGGTAAATGGAGTCAGGGAAGTTGACTAGCTTGTTCAAGTTTATTCAGCTAAAGCTTTGAGGCTGGAGTTGGTATCTAGTTTTGGTCTAAATCCAAATAATTTGCTCTCAAGCACTAAAACAGATTTCCATTTATCATCTATATTTAGGAGAGTGTTGTTTAACTTCCCATCTTAACATGTTGATTCTAGAAGTATACAGAATATAACCAGGTAGGTATTGAAAATGTACAGTGGAGTTCTTCCCCATTTGTTTGTAAGCAATGTTAGGATAAAGTTCTAGGAGAAGAAAAGGAAATATATGTAAGGTCAGGGATGTCTGGTATAGCTAATCTATCTTACCTGATGGTCTGGAATAGCTTGGGGTTGGAAAAGACAGTTAAATAGAAAAAGTTGCCTAGAAGCAACTTGTTCTATCCTTTGTGACTACAGTGCCATGTATTCTTTATTTAAAGCCTTTTAAAATGCTTCTAACAAAACAAAACAAAACCCACAACACCCTAAGACCAATATGTCCCCACAGTTGAGTAATAGCTTTAGCGTTCTCTTTGCTTATTAAAACATTCTAGAACAAGCAGCTTTATAGAAATGAGGAAAAGGCAAGTATAAGGAATTGTCTTTGTTAATGATAAATGATAGTGTATACTTATCAGGAGGTTTAGAATGGTCACCAGGGGGTGGAAAGATGAGGACTAATTTTTCCCTATATAAGTTATATTTAATTTAAAGATGCTCTAGAGGCCTAAATCCCTTCAAAGGCAGTCATGCAGGGTTTCAGAAAGAGATGCTTCAGCACAGTTCAGTGAGCAGAGTGAAAACATTTGCCCTGTAGATATCAAACACCTAGGAAAAAGAGTACCTACAATATCTGACAGCAACCACCAATGGAAAAAAAAGAAAATAAAAACAGGTGTGAGATTTTATTTCCAATACAACAGTGATGAGCTTATAAAGTGACTCTGTGCCTCAGATGTCTGGTCTGAGTATCTGAATAATTTTATTTCTCAAGATGTCTTGTCAGTGAATCTTTCATTTTCCATTTGATCTATGCTTATGGGTGAGTTTGTCCATTCTAATGATTAGGAAAAGTGACTGCATGCAACACTAATCCCAAAGAGAGGATAATTAGGCATTTCAAATCCCTGTGGTTCTCTTCAGATTAATAACCATCCCTTTCTGTAATTTGAAGCTATAAATACATGACATTATATAGTAGTTTATAACATAGATTTTTTTCCATTCTTGATATAAGACAAACACATAATGAATCTTTGTGTTTTTCAGAATAATTTAAATATTTAAAACTTTATTCTGATCTTCTAATATTAATACATTTAATAATAGCATGGCTGTTTCCAGGGATAAAATTGCAAATAATAGTCATAACTAACATTTATTGAGTTATTTCTAAGTTCTAGACTTGTAAATATTTCATGAGCCTATTCTCACTTAATTCTCTCAGCAACCTTATGTAATCTGTGCTCTTATTATTTTTATTTTGTGGTGAGAAAATGATGCCCAGAGTGATATGTACTTGTCCAAGAGAACATAGCTTATAAGTGGAAAAGTTAGATCTGAGTCCAGAGTATTAACACATAAGACAATGCTAGAGAAATTTCAGTTGTACAGCTATCTGAATTTAAAACTACATTGAACTATAATAGTTTCCTATTGGGAAAGTGGAAATATGAACATCGCTCCTTACAATTCGTAGCAATGACTTTGGGATAGCTGGTGCTCCAGTGAATGTCTGATGAATAAATAAATGAATCAGTAATAAAATACAGAGGAAATGCTAATACCTGAGTAATTTAGAATAATTTTCTTTCTTTATTATCTTCAATCATATTCAAAGTCTTGAAGAGTGGATATTTGCTGGTATTAAATAGGAGAATTTCAGTGTGTTGCATTGTTGACCGTTTATACATGGATCATCTGTGCTCTGCATTATTTTTTCTATTGAAAATATGTAAGGGAATTCCCTGGTAGCTCAGTTGGTAAAGAATATGCCTGCAGTGCAGGAGACCTGGGTTCAGTCCCTGGGTTGGAAAGATCCCTGGAGAAGGAAATGGCAACCCACACCAATATTCTTGCCTGGAAAATCCCATGGACAAAGGAGCCTGGCAGGCTAAGTCCATGGGATCGTAAGAGTCGGACACGACTTAGCAACTAAACTATCAGTGTGTTTTGTACCACTTTTATCTGTTTTTACCCTGATCCTGTTGACCAAGACACTTGCTAAGAGCACACAATTCAAGCTTTGAGCTGACTGAGCAGATATAAAGACTCACATGGCAGCAGAATAATTTTGCAGAGAGACAGACTTCTTTATTTGTTTGCTGCCCAGGAGAGCAGCTTTATGAAACTGCCCCTCAGAGCAATTTTTCTTGCTTCAGGAAGTCAGGTCATGGCCACAATCCGACAATGTGATCTTCTCATGGATTTTGGACTTTTCTTGCCAATGTTCCCATGTTGTGCATATAATTGAGAACTGAAAAATATATACGTTTTCCTTTAGGGTAATCAATGGACATAATGGCTGTTAAAAAAATTAAGTCACTTCCTCATTGAGGTTCAAAGAAATTTACTTTATAAAACTTTAGTGCATAGTATCAAATTCTTCAAAAAAAGAGTACAATACAGATTTTATCATTCCACTTTTACTTCTTCCTCAGCATGTAAATTGTATACAATTCTCCTTGATACTCAAGGCTTCCAAGCCCCAACCCAACATTTACTGTCAGCCTTAAATCCAACTTATTCCATATATATGCTATCCAGGGCTAAATTAGACTATAAATTATTTCCTGAATATTCACTATATATTCAATTCTTCATCTCTGTGGAAATCCTACTCATTTTTCTAGGATGCAAACTCCTTTATGAAGTACTGACTAATGCCTTAAAATAGAGCTGATTTATTCTTTTATTTCTTATTACTTTGTGATTCTCTTGCAATAGATACCAAGTTTTACTTCTGCTGCTGATATTTCTATATTTGTCATTTGCAAGCTTTTGGAGAGCCTGGAAAATAGCTTATCTTTCTGGAAGTAGGGTATATTGGGGAGTGGTAAATTGATGGCGTTGTGTAAACTGGAATTAGATGTGATGTACAAGAGTCAGAAAATAGGAGTTTCAATTAGCAGAGAATTATTGGTATTTAAGAAAGACCATTTAAAGTCAACTCAATTTAAAAGGAGATCAAACTTTTATAATAAATTGTTAAAATATCTTACTGGCAATATATCTTGAGAAATGAAAATATGTTTTTTCTTATATTTAATTTATATCTGAATAACAAATCTATTCCAATTATTAAACTGAACAAAGAATTATTTAAGGAATGTTTTTCCCAGATATGATTTTCCTGACTAGCCTGTCATGTATTATTATTTCATTTGTAATTTTTGCAGATCATCATTTAGAGTATCATTTTACAAAATTATTCATTAGTTTTCCCAAAGCCTCTCTAGGTCCTTTGATATTCAGAATATTTCCTTTTAAAATTTCAAATTGTGTTACCATCCTTGTTGACCTTTCTTCAACTGATTAGTGTCTAGGCTTGCCATTTTCTAATTTGGCAAATGATGGTTCTTGTGATTCAAGAAATCTCCAATGTCACTCTCATTAACTTCGTGAAATTTTGCTTATTATACTAGAAATTCAACATCTTTTAAAAATACTTCAAACTATATTTGTATTACGGACCAATACTCAGTGAAATATGGTCAGGCAAAAATGCTGAATTTAAGAACTATTAAATAGGAGGAATGTTTCAATTGATAATAACCTTATAAATGATCTGTTTATTGTATATACTTTTATGTTATTTCCCCACTATAGCTTTGGATAATGAATCATCTCTTGTGTACTTTTGAATTGACCTGCTTTCCTTCCTACTTCTTCCTTGGTATTCTACCCAGGATCACTGAATATGATTTTGAAGTTCATGTCTACAAAAGGTGCACCTGCATGTGTGCTAAGTTGCTTCAGTCATGTCCAACTCTTTGTGACTCTATGGACCATAGCCCACCAGGCTCCTCTGTCCGTGGTATTCTCCAGGAAAGAATACTGGAGTGGCTTGCCATGCCTTCCTCCAGGGGATCTTCCCAATCCAGGGATCAAACCCACATCTCTTATGTCTCTTGCATTGACAGATGGGTTCTTTACCACCAGAGCCACCTGTGTTGTTGTTCAGTTGCTTAGTTGTGTCCAATTCTTTGTGATCTCATGGACTGCAGCATACCAGGCTTCCCTGTCCTTCACCATTTCCTGGAGTTTGCTCAGACTTATGTCCATCGAGTCAGTGATGCCATCCAACCATCTTGTTCTCTCATGCCCTCTTCTCTTCCTGTCTTCAATCTTTCCCAGCATCAGGGTCTTTTCCAGTGAGTCAGTTCTTTGCATCAGGTGGCCAAAGTATTGGGCTTCAGCTTCAGCATCAGTCCTTCCAATGAATATTCAAGGCTGATTTCCTTTAGGATGGACTGGTTGGATCTCTTTGCAGTCCAAGGGACTCTCAAGTCTTCTCCAACACCACAGTTCAAAAGCATCAGTTTTTCATGCTCAGCCTTCTTTATGCTCCAACTCTTACACCCACACACCATCTGGGAAGACCACAAAAGGTGGATAACTGAGGGCAATTGCTTTTTCACTAAGTCTAGGATAAACTGCATCTCCTTGGAGAAGAGATACCTTTATCTTTGCACAAAGTTCATGTTCACTAGTGACACGCCTTTTGAGAAAATGAGCCAAGATACTCCACAGGTTAAAGCTGGCCTTGGTCCCATCATTCCTCTCTTGCTTGTTCCTCTTCAGCCGTGCATGCCATCTTGCAGGTTCTGCTGTACTCTATGCAAACTACCTCACCAGGGCCTTTGTACTTGCTCTTGTCTCTTCCATTTGAAGTGCTCTTGATGAAAATGTGCACGTGCTTCTCCAGCTCCATTTCTCAGGTCTTGGCTCAAGGAACACCTTTACAGAAGGGCATGCTCTGGCCACTCTACCCCAAATATCATTCATTTTCTATCCGTTTTTCTTTTTACTTTTCTTCTTCACACTGCTTAATTTTTTCTTTTATAGCACTGAGAGTATACTACATATTTGTGTATTTCTGTCTTACAGCACTTAGAAGAGTAATCGGTCAGTATTGTTTAATAAATGATTTTCTAAACCATCAAATAACCTCAATTTCACCTTTGCAGGTTGGTGGAAAGGCAACTTATTGTTAAGAAACTATAGAGCCATATGATAGATTCATTTGTTCTTAGTAGGCTTAGCAGTGCAAACAAGTTTTTTGTTTGTTTAACAAAAATTTTGTTTTATTCAGAAATTACTCTGTGTATAAGGGAAATTTAGCCAATTGATTGGTCTTCCAACCAATGCAAGAGATTGTTAAGAGACACAGGCTCTATCCCTGGATTGGGAAGATCCCCTGGAGAAGGACATGGAAACCCACTCCAGTATTCCTGCCAAGATAATCCCATGGAGAGAGGAGCCTGGTGGGCTATAGTTTATGGGGTTGCAAAGAGTCAGACACAATTGAAGTGATTTAGCATGTATATACAACTAATTGATCACCATCTAATCCCAGGAAATTTTATACAGCTTCTTGTACCTAATAAGGATTTTTGGGTCATCTGCTCAAAGAAAGCCAGATGTTACTTGAACTGAGATGAAACTCAGATCTGGTATCATTCACAATGTGTGAAATTAAAAGCATTAGTTGCTCAGTTGTGTCCAGCTCTTCATGACCCCATGGACTCTAGCGCATCAGGCCCCTCTGTCCATGGAATTCTCCAGGCATGAAGTAGGTTGCCATTTCCTTCTCCAGGAGAACTTCCAAATCAGGGATTGAACCCCAGTCTCCTGTGTCTTCTGCATTGGCAGGAGTATTCTTTACTGTTGAGCCACCAGGGAAGTCACATCATTCATACTGTATGTAGCTCTATTTTTCCCATTAGTGGTGGTCTTTGATGACTAAGTAGCATTGTGCAGCAGTGGGAATCACAAAAGATCTGCTGATGTGGCAGCCAACAGACTTTATACATGTTTGGTATTTCAGTGCTTAGTATTTCCTGGACAACTGAATTAAGTCACTTAGAGATCAGCATTATTGTTTCAAAATTTAAAAAATTAAGTCATGTACCACAGCTTTATCCATTCACCTACTGATGGACATCTAGGTTGCTTCCATGTCCTGGCAATTATAAACAGTGCTGCTGTGGTACATATACACAATGGAGTATTACTCAGCCATTAAAAAGAATACATTTGAATCAGTTCTAATGAGGTGGATGAAACTGGAGCCTATTATACACAGTGAAGTAAGTCAGAAAGAAAAACATCAATACAGTATACTAACGCATATATATGGAATTTAGAAAGATGGTGACAATAACCCTGTATACGAGACAGCAGAGGAGACACTGATGTATAGAACAGTCTTTTGGACTCTGGGAGAGGGAGAGGGTGGGATGATTTGGGAGAATGGCATTGAAATAAGTACAATATCATATATGAAATGAGTCACCAGTCCAGGTTCAATGCCTGATACCGGATGCCTGGGGCTGGTGCACTGGGATGACCTAGAGGGATGATATGGGGAGGGGGGAGGGAGGAGGGATGAGGGTTTGGGATGGGGAACACATGTATACCTGTAGTAGATTCATTTTGATACATGGCAAAACCAATACAATATTGTAAAGTTAAATAAAATAAAAATAAAATTAGAAAATGAAAAAAAAAATTAAATCATGAAATGATTAAAAGAATAGTTTAATAAGTACACATAGCTTCCCTTTCAGTTCAGTTCAGTCACTCAGTCATGTCCGACTCTTTGCCTTAGATGTTCTAATTTTTATCATTTTTCTGCACTTGCTTAAAAAGCTCTATCAATATATACATTTTCATTTATACCCTTTTTGCTGAAATATTTGAAATTAAGTTGCAAACATACTGATATTTTACTCTAAATGCTTCAACTTGTATCTCACAATAGGGCATCCTTTTACATGAACACAGTATCATGTTCATATATAAGAATAAGGCTATCATTACAGTCATATCTGAGATGCAGTTCTATTCAGATTTCTCCAGTTGTCCCACATTTCATTTGTAGTTGTGTGAGTGTGGCTTTTATTTATTTATTTTATTATTTATTGTTATCTAATCAAGGGTTACAATTTGCATTTAGTTGTTATGTCTCCTCAGTCTCTTCTAATCTATAACCATTCCTTTGCTTTTTCTTTCTTTTTTGTCTTTCAGAACTTTAAGTTTGTCAAATCCAGGCCAGTTGTTTTGTAAAGTATTCTACAATTTGGACTCGTTTGCTTTCTTATGACTAGTTTCAGGTTTAAGTATTTTTCACAAGAATATGTTATAGGTGCTAGTTTATATTTCCCGGTGCATCATATCAGAAGAAACAAAATGCTAGTTTTTCCTGCCCGTTACTTATGATGCTTGCTTTAATCCCTTAGTTAAGATTCTATCACTATTAAAAAAAATACCTTTTTTTCCATAATCAAAAAACAAACTTAGTGAAACTTTGAGAGTGTAGGAATCCTTTTACTCTGTTTTTTAGCATCATTTGATGATTCTTGCCTAAATCAATTCTTACATTGTCATTTGTAAAATGATGATTTTCTAATTTTATTATTCCTTCTCCATCTAATAGCTGCTGCTGCTGCTGCTGCTAAGTCGCTTCAGTCGTGTCCGACTCTGTGCGATCCCATAGACGGAAGCCCACCAGGCTCCCCTGTCCCTGGGATTCTCCAGGCAAGAACACTGGAGTGGGTTGCCATTTCCTTCTCCAATGCGTGAAAGCGAAAAGTGAAAGTGAAGCTGCTCAGTCGTGTCCGACTCTTAGCGACCCCATGGACTGGAGCCTACCAGGCTCCTCCGTCCACGGGATTTTCCAGGCAAAAGTACTAGGGTGGGGTGCCATTGCCTTCCCCGATCTAATAGCTAGTATTCTTTTATTACATAGAGTTTTTCCTCCCTTCTTGCCCCCATACATTTAACTGACTCTTCTTAAATGTAATATATTGTAGTTTATTATTATTTTTTAAATGTTCCAATTGTTCCAGATTTGGCCAGTTGGATCTTTGAAGCTAGCCTCTATATTTTTGTTAGATCTCCTTCAAACACTGAGTACTTTTTTAAAGCTTTCTGATTCTACAAGAATATTTAGCAGTGCCAGTGAAACTCTAGTTCCTTTATGTGGAGAATGGTATTTAGAAACCCAGATCTTGGCTCTAGATTAGCACATTGATGTTAGGGTAGCATGAGTAATTTTCACTTCTGTTGTGTACATTATTCTTCTCCCACTTGTTTAATTTTGGATTATATGCAATTAGAGCATTTTTTTCGTTTGTACTTTCTTCAGCTAAGTATTTAATTTCAAATGCTGGTACCTAAAATTCTCCAGGATTCCTAAGAATTGGCAGAGGGTGAGAATCCTCTGTCTTCATCTGACAGCATGAAAGCTTTAGACTTTCACACTTCGTTCAAATCTTTCTCAGTCACCTCTGTTTGTCTTTCATCTGATTTTTACAGATGTTCTGAAGTTCCCAAAATAAATAGAGATAATTAGTGAACCACAATATCTGGAAGATAAAGCAAGTGCTTACCTGTTTGCCTTGCCATCTGTTCCAGTTTGGATTGGATAAGTACATATTCAGTGGCCCCAAACAGCATGCAAGTCTCAAATACCCACTGTGGCTGGCTCCAGTTCTATCTGGTTGATTCTGATAATTTCATTACAACTGTTCAGATTTATAAACCCAGAAATTAAAAGAACATAGACATGTTAATACCTAAGTAGTCCTTAACCACCATGCCTTAAAAAAGGAGTTTTACAAGACATTGTTTCACTGAAGGACTATTATTATTTTAATGGAACATGTTATACATGCACATTATTTTAAAAGGTTTTTTTCTACCTTTCTGGATTTGTCACGCCTTCATTTACAAATAGAAAATTAACTGTACTTTGCTTTTAATTGTTCCAAATACGATGATGGTGAAAAGACACAATACAAATCTTAACTTTCCTACCAATGTTTGTATGTGAAGATTAAGAGTGTCTGTGACTAGTTCAGAGTGATAATTTCTATTGGCTCAAGTCCATTAACTGCGGGGAAAAACACCTGGCAAGGAGGTTGGTAGCAGCCCGTTCCTGTTAACCTTTCAGCCTTCACAATAAGTATCAGCAGGCACAGAGTCAGGGCCTCTAATTAACTGGCATTAAAGCATCTGACAGCTAATAACTTTTTAAGGGTTTCCAGGACTAAGTAAAATAAAAATGTTCTGATTAATTAAAATCAAAGAATTTTCAAATTCCATAGTCTTAGAACTGAATAACTTTTAGGCATATAAAGTAAAATAAAGATCAGTGCAGCCTCTCAGGAGACATTTTCTATAAACAAAATAGATTTTCAGAATATATTATTTTAGCTACTTTAATCCAGTTTAATTTTTAGGTGCTGTGCTCTATTTTTAGTAAAAGGGAAAGTAACTAAGAAGTGGAAAACTTGAGTGTCAACTCTAGAAGTAAAGATTTAACTAGCTTCTTCTCACCTTAAAATAACTTCTGCTAGTGAATTATAAAAGCTTTTTGTGCAAAATTGCTTGTCGTGTCCTACTCTTTGCAACCCCTTGGACTAGCCTGCTAGACTCCTCTTGTCTATGGGATTCTGCAGGCAAGAATACTCGAGTGGGTTGCCATGCCCTCCTCCAGGGGATTTTCCTGACCCAGGGATCAAACCTGGGAAGTCCATAGAGACCCTTTAATCCCCGATAAATATGATAGATTAAATCTCAGTCCTGCACAGGAACCACTCTAAGAAAAATATTTAAAAGCTTGACCTATGCCCTTCTTTTTGTCTTGCCCATAAGAAAATCAAACAATTTGCATGTGACCTATCTCTATAAAGAGAACCTGCTCCACAGTGCTTGTATGGAAGCTAAGATGGACTTGAGGAGTAAGCCAAAGATGGAGGATCATTGAAACAGCTATGATCCTGCAAAAACTGAGTCAGAAGTCATCTTCTTTCTTGTGTCCAACAGCTGAGGCTCTAGTACTGGACACAACTCTATTTGAAGAAGGCATAGATAAAGATTGGGGCAGGGAGGCAGTTCATGTCATTGCTGGCTTAAGGCAAAGAGAGTTGAGAACCATATTTGCACCAGAGTGAGGTTTCTTAGAGGAATGTCTCAGCTACCTGTGGGTATAGGAATGTTTTTTTAAAAAAAAAAAAAATGTGACATAGACACTCATGGCCCAGCTCCTCTGGATGGAAGGGATTAATACTATTTTTAAGACTGGAAGGGCTCCTCAGACAGTGAATAGAGACCTTTATTGGAAAAACTACCCCATCCTTTGCCTCTTGTGTGTCTTCTTCATTCCTCATACTCATGAAGAGCATTTTATTTCCCATCATTGCCAGTCACCAAACAATGCTGTGACCCCAGCTGGGTGCCTTACCATTTAACTCAATTCTGATGCTATCTGCCTAGAGATAGCATCTGATTCTACAGACCAAGGGCCCAGTCTCACGAGACTGCTCCCCATTTCAGATGACAAGAGCAAACAGTAAGTCTCCAGGTTATCTCCAACTTTTGTCCAACTTGGCTGCAAATTAGGGGTTCCTATGACTTTCTCCCTCTTGGATTTGCCTTATTTGCTCAAGTGGCTTACAGAACTCAGGGAAAAACATATTTATGTTTATCAGTTTAACAAAGCATATGATAGAGGATGGGCTTCCCAGGTGGCACTGGTGGTAAAGAACCTGCCTACCAATGCAGGAGATGCAAGATGTGGGTTTGATCCCTGGGCCAGAAAGATCTCCTGGAAGAAGTCGTAACAACTTACTTAAGTATTCTTGCCTGGAGAATTTCAGGTACAGAGGAGCCTCATGGGCTGCAGTCCATGGAGTCACAAAGAATCAGACATGACTGAAGAAACTTAGCACTCACGCACACATGGGAGAGGATACAGATGAATATCTAAAGAGATACACAGAGTGAGGTCTGGAAAGGTCCTGAGATTCAAATCTTTCGTCCATGTCGAGTCGGGCTGCATCACTCTCCCGGTGTGGACATGCCAACTCGGAAGCTCTCTGAACCTTGTACTATTTATTGGGATTTTCATGGGGGCTTCCTCCCTGAAGAATGACAGATCATTAACTTCATTTTTTCTTTCCCTTCTAGAGAACAGGGTTGTGGAATATGGGGTAGGGGCTGAAAATGCCACACATCTAAAACAGCTTGGTCTTTTTGGTGCCCAGCCGATATCCAGGAGCCTTTAGGAGCCCACCCAGTGTTACCTCATTAGAACAGGAACTACTCCCAGTGTTCTTATCATTTAGGAATGATATGAATACGTATATTTTATATTATTGATAAATATACATATTTTATATTACCTCGCAAGTACCCAATACAGTAAGGTAAAAACTTGACCAAGCTTCCAATCTAACTACCCAATGTTAAAGAGCCTGGAGAAGACAATATTTTTAGCTGTTTGCATGTAGGAGGTAAGATTCTGGGGAAACAAATTAAAGTAAGGCCCTACCTTCTTAGCATGGCAGGTTCTTTGAAATAAAAATTTTTTTTCAGGGATGCAAATATTTCTAGTGAGAAAAATGTGGCAGGTTAAAACTTTGAAATGTTAACCACAGTTCTTTATAGTTTGCCTTTTTTTCTAGAGCAGACAGCTATAATATTCCACATTAACATTTCAAGAAATGGATATAACCAATATGAGAAATGAAGAGAGAAAAGAAGAAAAACTTTTGAAAGGACTTTTGAAAAGACTTTTGAAATTCCTTATTAGGAGAAAGGCCTTTGGACTTTTCAAACTTTAAAGTTTTTTTTTTTTTTAATCAGACATTGGAATTAGAAGAAAACATAGTAGATGGAGTCAGTATTTTCTGAGCTTAGCAATTCAATAGAATCTCCTTAGACTGAAAAGGAATAATCAGATGAGAAGCAAGGAAGTTCATGTATGGCTGGCCTCTGTGTTCTGTTCCTCCACCCTTGCTCGAAAACTGGAAAGGCATAGATAGACCCCAAATCTCAGAGTAAGATTTCTTCCCTCTTTCCAAGTGAGTACCCAAAATCCCAAGATCCTTGTTGTCAGTACTCTGTAGAGGCAAAAGGCAGACTGGAATGACGTGTATAAGATGAGAGAGCCTGGAGCAGCCTCACAGAATCTCACAATCTACAGCAGCAAGGGAGGGCAGCTGGTTGTTTCCTGTGTAAGTAACACAGAATGAGAGAGAGTCAGACCTGGAGCATTCCAACAGAAGAGGGCATGAGAAAACACAGAAGCAGCCTGCATTGATCAGTGAGTGAGGATTAGATAGGAATATGCTCATCCCAGAGGATGTAGACAGGAAGAGCTCAAGAATGAGTAAGGACCAATACTATCTCCTCATTCCTTAGAATACTAAGAACCCTTGACTTATGACAAAACTCCAGGAATAAAGGAAATGGTCCGAACTTAAGATATTATTTTTGTTTGATCAACTAGAGACCCAAAAAACAAAATTAAGTTGAAGTATAGAAAAATAAACACATTTACACTTCTTGCCCACCTGAACTTTATGGAATGGGATCTATATCCATTATATTTTAAATTTAAGTTATTCATGTGTCAGCTTTATTAATTTCTATTAGAATGTGAGTTCCTGAGTGAAAGTGGTTTACATCTCTTTCATCTTTCTGATTTCCAGGGATCTCAAAAATAAAAGAAAGTTTATATTTACTCAATGGTTTTGAATGGTTTAATCCAAAAATATTCCTAGTAGCAAATTTTCTTGGGTAACAATCAATCATCCACTATGATCAAGCCTAGTGCTCAGGTGCTTTTATCATTTTGATGAGTCTTTGGACATAATCAGCTATAGTTGAACATCAACTAATCCAAAGACTTTGTGAAAGGGCAGCAAACCAGAAGATCCTAGAAACTGGAGTATATAGGTACCCAGTCTCAATATCTGATATCACTATACTTCTTGAAGTACTGTCTTCTGTCTTGGTTTCTAATATACTCGACTCAACGCATCTAGCCTTATTCCTATCTTTGTGTACCTGTTTGCATGGATGTGGCTTCAGTTGTCTGACTCTTTGCAACCCCATGAATTGTAGCCTGCCAAGCTTCTAGGTCCATGGAATTTTCTAGGCAAGAATACTGTAGTGGGTTGCCATTTCCTACTCCAAGAAAATCTTCCTACTCCAGGAGATCTTCCTCACTCAGAGACTGAACCCACATCTCTTGCATCTCCTGCATTGGCAGATGGATTCTTTACCACTGTGCCACCTGGGAAGCCATCATTGTACACTCCTACTCAGGTTTTTTGGGAGTTGGTTTCTCCTTCATTGAGCTTATTCAAACTCCAGATTATAAATTCCATCTGGATACTGATGATTCACACATTTATATATCTGACTCATTTTTCTCTCCTGAGCTCCAATTGCCCCCTTGCCTCTGCATCTAGAAGTCTAATAGGCTTCTAAAATTTAACATGTCTAAAACTGAGCTCCTGATATACTCCCCCAAGCCAACTCCTCCAACAGTTTGTTGCCATCTCAGTAGATGGCAATCTTCTGTTTCCAGTTTCCTAATCCAAAAACCTGGTTTCATTCCTGACTACTCTTTTTTTCTCGAACTTCACATCCAAGCTCACACAGAAATCTTCTTGGTTCTATCTTTAAACATACCCAGAACCTTACCATTCTTATCATGCCTACTACTGTTGCACAAGTCCGAGCCTCCATTGGCTCTTGTCTAGATGGTTGTAACAGCCTCCTAGCTGGCCCCTCTGTTTCTAACCTTGTCCCCCCATAGCCTATTATTAACATGGTGATCACAGTAATTATTTTAAATTTTAATCGGACTAGGTCACTTCTCTGCTCCAAATTTTTCCATGGCTAATTCAGAGTAAACCCCCGAATCCTATCTATAACTCTTTCCAAGTGATCTGACCCCACAGGACCTCTCACCCTTCATCACCTCCCTCTTAGAACCCAGTAACTCTGGCTGCCTTGCCCTTTCTCGAACATACCAGACATTTGCTCAAAACAAGTCCTCTGTGCTGCTGCTCTCACATTTGAGAATGTTTTCCCCTATTATATCAACACCATTAGCTCCTTCATTTGCTTCATATTTTTATTCAAATGTCATTTTTTTACTATTACTCCCCTGGTCAGTCTAAGATTTCAAAGCACAATCCTTACATCATAGGATCTTTCCCTGTTTTATTATAATTTATTCTTAGAATACATCATTTATTCGCACATATATTTTACTTTGTTTATCTTTATTATCCGTCTCTTGCTTGACAATCTTTCTTTCCTTACAAGCCCTATAGTAGTGCTTGGCATATGGTAAGTACTCAGTGAATATTTGTTGAATGATCATTTAGCAAATAAGTTGGTATTTACTAAACTCTTCTCAGATTCTTTTTTAGATTCATTAATTTGTGGCCATGTGAAAGAAATCCATCTTAGTAACAACATTTTTCAGTGTAGGTTTTACTCTAGTTCATTACAAAACTCATTATTAAAATGCTTTGGTAAAACTAGTTTACATTTGATGAAATATTACTTTTCTCCTAGCAAATATGCTTTCTGACTACAATGCTATCTAGAAAAGACTCTTCTAGTAATTAACATAAAGATTATTTTGCCTCACTGTAAATTGGTTCTTTATACTAGGATGGTTTCTGGACTAAGTCTTAAAACAAGCATTATAATTTTAAATAAAATCTGTGTCTTTGTTGACAATCTTGTTTGCTTTCTTCTCTGCTTGTGTTGTGATTTTTTATTAGAATTTTCAACTTCCTCATTTCTGTTCATGGAAACCCTACATATTAAAGTTGTAATACTTTTAATACTTGTTAACATTACTTTCTCTATTAGTGAACTGATTTTTGTCTGCAAATTGTCCACTGTTTTGGCATCAGGGAAGGAGAGAAGGACAATGCTCTCTCTGAAAGGAGGAGCATATGAAATTGGGGCAAAGTGATAGAATTTTAATCTATTTCCAATGCTTTAAAGCCCCAGAGTGGGGTGAAGTCCACTGCATGCGTAAGCAGAAAAAATAAGAGAAGAAAGGCTATAACCTTGCTCAGCATGTGCTCCTTCAGTAGGAAACTCCAGGGCTGCTTTGGCTAACATATATTCAATAGTAACTACCTCAGCATGTAGGCTTCCCAGGTGGCAGTAATGGTAAAGAACTCACCTGCCAATGCAGGAGACTTAAGAGATGTGGATTTGATTTCTGGGTTGGGAAGATCCCCTGAAGGAGGGCATGGCAACCCACTCCAGTGTTCTTGCCTGGAGAACCCCATGGACAGAGGAGTTCAGCATATTCAAAAGGGGTGGGTAGTTTGGTTTGGTGGAGAGAAGGGTCTCAATGACACGTCCTGCATCCTCAAGTGTCAGAGGGTATAGATAGTGGTTTAAGGCATAACAAGAGAACTTAGTGTGGCGGAAGCAACCTAGCTCAAAGGATTAGATGAAAGGTGTGGCAATGACTCAGTGGTCTGCAGAATCAGGGGGTAGCGGGGGAAGCTATGTCAGCTTGAAGGCTAAGTTGTTATTGTTCTGTCACTTTCCAACCCCATGAACTGCAGCACGCCAGGTTTCCCTGTCCTTCACCATCTCCCGGAGTTTGCTCAAATGGAGGACTGAGAGATAAGACAAAACTAAGAAATTTAGAATCACAAGGGTACAGCCATAGAACAAAAAGTTTAGCTCTGGGAAGTGATCACCAGCTAACACTTTTGCCCTCAAGATTAGCTTGAGCATAGAGCATCTCCCTCTGTCAGTGCTGAAAGTCACCTAAGATGCCCACACCCAGTATGCAATTACCAGGGGACAGCAAATTGTAGCCCTGAGGCCAACACTGCCTGCTGCCTGATTTTGTATGTCCTGTAAGCTAAGAATGGTTTTTACATTTCTAAGTGGTTGAAAAATAATCCAATATTTTATAATATGTGAATATTATATGAATATCAAATTTCACTTAAAGTATCCATAATTAAAGTGTGATTGGAATATAGATTTCCTGCTGCAAGGGCAGAGTTGAGTGACTGCAGTAGAGGCTGTATGACAGATAATACTGTCTAGCTATTTACAAAAAAGTTTGCCCATCTTTGCAATATGCTATCTTAGAAAATAGACTAAGAACAAAGACAAATCTGAAGAACTAAGCCATAACCTCAAAAAGACTGAATTAACCCCCAAGAGGCAATTTAATTATTTAGTCTACTAAGTGTAGTTGGCACTTGTGGTAAAGAACCTGTCTGCCAATGCAGGAGACATAAGAGACTTGGATTCAATCCCTCGGTCAGGAAGATCCCCTGGAGGAGGGCACTGCTGTTGTTGCTTCTAAGTCGTTTCAGTCCTGTCCGACTCTGTGTGACCCCATAGACGGCAGCCCACCAGACTCCTCCGTCCCTGGGATTCTCCAGGCAAGAACACTGGAGTGGGTTGCCATTCCCTTCTCCAATGCATAAAAGTGAAAGTGAAGTCACTCAGTCATGTCCGACTCTTAGCGACCCCATGGACTGTGGCCCAACAGGGTCCTCTGTCCATGGGATTTTCCAGGCAAGAGTACTGGGGTAGGGTGCCATTGCCTTTCCCTGGAGGAGGCCACAGAAACCCACTTTAATACTTTTGCCTGGAGAATCTCAAGGATAGAGGAGCCTGGTGGGCTATGGGGTCACAAAGAGTAGGATATGCCTGAAGTGACTTAGCATGCACACAAATTTAATTAGAAAAAATTAGGATTATCAAGAAATTCCAGGTGATGCCAATTCTTACTCCTAAATGGCTCCATAGGCATCCTCAGTTATGAAGTGCATCAGAGAGAGGTGCCCTCAATGGACTGAATAGATTCCGTACAGATTTCCTTTAGACCATCAGTAGATCCTGTTTGACCTACTCACACCTTATGTGATGATACTTTATAGCAAGTACCAAACACACAAAGGTTGTATTAGAACCCAAGCTTATGAAACCACTAGGCAAAACTGTGAATTAGCTTTTTTAAAAAAATCTTCTCTCTTTCTTCCCCTTCCAAGGGAGTCTGATTTCTCTCCTTGCTAAGGTATCAACCTCACTCAAGCTGTTTTATTGATGTCTCATGTCATTCTTGCATGTCCTACTCTATTCTCTACAAGACAGTGGAAATACCTTATTTGTTTACATTGAAAGATAAATGTCTGATAGTTATGAGTATCTCTCCCAGATATTTTGAAAATAACAGTTTACTATTGAAAAGGAATAAATTCCAAATGGAAGAACATCATATTTGGTTATGTGCTTTAAGAATTAAGCTGTGGGCCCATGTTAACACAACAGGTCAATTTTTTAAGGAATCACATGTACATATGTGCTGTTTTCTTTTTTGAAAACAAAACAAAACAAAACAACAAAACCTTGCATTATTCACTGCAATTTTAAAAGAGATAAAATAGGAAGAGGTTAAGAATTGTTGTATCAGTATTTACAGCATCAAACTTCCATCACTGGTCACATCCACAACTGGTCATTGTTTTTGCTTTGTCTCCATCCCTTCATTCTTTTTGGAGTTATTTCTCCACTATCTCCAGTAGCATATTGGGCACCTACCAACGTAGGGAGTTCATCTTTCAGTGTCCTGTCTTTTTGCCTTTTCATGCTGTTCATGAGGTTCTCAAGGCAAGAATACTGAAGTGGTTTGCCATTCCCTTCTCCAGTGGACCACAATTTGTCAGAACTCTCCACCATGACCCGTCCATTTTGGGTGGCCCCATACGGCATGGCTTAGTTTCATTGAGTTAGACAAGGCTGCAGTCCAAGTGATCAGTTTGATTAGTTTTCTGTGATTGCGGTTTTCATTCTGTTGGCCCTTTGAAGGATAAGGATAAGAAGCTTATAGAGAAATCTGTATACAGGTCAAGAAGCAACAGTTAGAACTGGGTATGGAACAACAGACTGGTTCCAAATCGGGAAAGGAAAGGCTGTACATAGTCACCTTGATAATTTAACTTATATGCAGACTATATCATGCAAAATGCCAGGCTGGATGAAGCACAAGCTGAAATCAAGATTGCCAGGAGAAATGTCAATAACCTCAGATATGCAGATGACACCACTTTTATGGCAGAAAGTGAAGAATTAAGGAGCCTTTTGATAAAAGTGAAAGAGGAGAGTGAAAAAGTTGGCTTAAAACTCAACATTCAGAAAACTAAGATAATGGCATCCAGGCACATCACTTCATGGAAAATAGATAATGAAATAATGGAAACAGTGACAGACTTTACTTTCTTGGGGTCCAAAATCACTGCAAATGGTGACTGCAGTCATGAAGTTAAAAGATGCTTGCTCCTTGGAAGAAAAGCTATGACTAACCTAGACAGCATATTAAAAAGCAGAGACATTACTTTGCCAACAAAGGTCCATCTAGTCAAGGCTATGGTTTTTCCAGGAGATGAGATATGAGAGCTGGACTATAAAGAAAGCTGAGTGCTGAAGAATTGATGCTTTTGAACTGTTGTGGTGTTGAAGACTCTTGGGGGTCCCTTGGGCTGCAAGGAGATCCAACCAGTCCATCCTAAAGGAAATCAGTCCTAAATATTCATTAAAAGGACTGATGCTGAAGCTGAAGCCCCAATACTTTGGCCACCTGATGCAAAGAACTGACTCACTGGAAAAGACCCTGATGCTGGGAAAGATTGAAGGCAGGAGGCGAAGAGGATGACAGAGAATGAGATGATTGGATGTTATCACTGACTTGATGGACATGAGTTTGAGTAAGCTCTGGGAGTTGGTGCTGGATGGAGAAACCTGGGGTGCTGTAGTCCATGGGGTTGCAAAGAGTTGGACATGACTGAGCGACTGAACTGAACTGAAGAATTGATGTTGGTTAAAGACATCTGAGAAGGCAATGGCATCCCACTCCAGTACTCTTGCTTGGAAAATCTCATGGATGGAGGAGCCTGGAAGGCTGCAGTCCATGGGGTTGCTAAGAGTCAGATATGACTGAGCGACTTCACTTTCACTTTTCACTTTTCACTTTCAGGCATTGGAGAAGGAAATGGCAACCCACTCCAATGTTCTTGCCTGGAGAATCCCAGGGACGAGGGAGCCTGGTGGCTGCCATCTATGGGGGTTGCTAAGAGTCAGATATGACTGAGCGACTTCACTTTCACTTTTCACTTTCAGGCATTGGAGAAGGAAATGGCAACCCACTCCAGTGTTCTTGCCTGGAGAATCCCAGGGACGAGGGACCCTGGTGGCTGCCATCTATGGGGTCACACAGAGTCGGACATGACTGAAGTGACTTAGCATAGCATAGCATAGCATAGCAAAGCAAAGACATCTGAATTTTTAAGCCAAGTGGAAAGAAATATGTAAGTCATCACTTATTTTTTAAACTCAATATTGAACATAAACATTACTACTGATAGGGGTTATCATTTCTCTGATTAGTGACATAACAACCATACTATTATAGTTTTCTGTCATTGTTCAGTTGCTAAATTGTGTCCAATTCTTTGTGACCTCCTAGACTGCAGCACTCCAGGCTCCTCTATCCTCCAATATCTCTTGGATTTTGCTCAAATTCCTGTTCATTGAATCTGTGATGCTATCTAACTCTCTCATCCTCTCCCACCCTCTTCTCCTTTTGCCTTCAATCTTTCCCAGCATCAGGGCCTTTTCCAATGAGTTGGCTCTTCGCATCAGGTGGCCAAAGTATTGGAGGGTCAGCATCAGCAATAGTCCTTCCAATGAATATTCAGTGTTGACTTCCTTTAAGTAGACTCTTTGATTTTACTTAATTCCTAGAAACAACTCTGTGAATAGATATTTCAATTTCTCAGCTATTAGTACTAATAAATTTAATCATTTCCCACTGTGGGTTATGTAGCCTATAAGTGACAAAACCAGGAGTTAAGTTGAAGTCTGTGTAACTTCAAAGATTTTTTTAAGTTAAAAATTAACCACTGCTTGACTATAATTTCTAATGTTTGAAATACATTTTTTCAAGTGACTTAGCTTTTAAAAAATAATTATTGAATTTTCTATCCATTGGTCCTTAAAGGCTTCAGCAGTCTATCTTGTTTCTTGAATCCTCAAGGTTAAAAGGCCCAGTTTAACTATGATAACATTCTTGGTAAAGGAGATATGGCAAGCTAGCAACACATTTTACAGAGTTAACTTTGAAGTTATTTGATATTAAATCAGTTTAACTTATGGATGTTTTTTCACCGCCCCAAGGTCCCTTTTATCCTGTCATACAATTTGCTGTCAAACTAAATGATGCATTTAAATAAAACGACCAAAGATAATGATTATAACAAGAGAGAGACCAGGACAATTACTGTTGTAATGTCATTCTGATCTGAATGACCCTATTATGTTGGAGTCATGATACAAAGAGTGTCAGGTCATGGTAAACTGTTGCTTTTTCTCAGTCAAATAATGCAAGTTTCTAGGGGGTTGCCATTCAAATAAAAATTACCCAAAGTGTAAGTATTTGTTATAAGTAGACTCAGGAACAGTCATAACACTAATTGGAAGTAGAATGTGAGAAGCATGACATTAAAATCTGTTTTTTACCAGAGTTTATATAGCATGATAAAATAATGGGGAAGAACAGTGTGATTACCAAATTGACTTGGCTACACTGTGAAATAGAAAGATAATTGATAAGATGTCTTTCAAAGACAACTGGGTTTGTGAACTTAAGAATTGAATTTTTGTGTTGGATAAAAGAAACTGCAGATTTCCAGATTACAGTCTAAAAGAACATCTTTTCCTTCTTTGCTTCTTTTTTTCTTCTTTCCCCTCCCCTTCCCTTTCCTTCTCTTTCCTTCCTTCCTTGCTTGACTAAGGTGAGAAAATCCTGGAGCCTATTATTATTTTACTCACTTGCACAAGGGGAGCTCTTATAATGTTATTTTTACCTTTCAGTTTCAGTCACATGAATTTAACACCTATATATACTTGACTTAAATGAATAAATTTCTGGAAGAAAATAATTATATTTTACAGCTATTTTTTGCTGCTTTGTTCATGCATCATTAACCAGATTTTTTTTTTTTAATTTCAGAAGCCAGTAGACAGATACCAGAAAGTTTTGTTTCTTAAAAATTTGCTCCTCTTATAAATTTTCTTAGTTTATTTCTAAGTTGGATGTTTCATAATTTCCCTTGTGACTATGTTTTTCTCATTTAATATATCATCTGTTCTTAGTGCCCTAGTTTGTGGATTCACTCCATGAATATGGAGTCTATTGAGACTATTTTGATTTTGTGATACTTATAGGATCTAGGATTTTGTTCTCTTAAAACAATATTTTTGTTTTATAACCAGAAGCCAGACTTAAAGTACATCATCTTTCTTTCTATCAAAACTCATCAAATAATGAGTTTGCATGTCCTTATGTTAATTATATATTCTTTTCTCAATAATGGAACATATAGTTTTATGCTATTTATCTGTTATTTTAATCCTAAAATAACAAGCTTATAAAGGGGAGAATATAATTTTTCCCCTACCTTTTAAAGTTTTCAGCTGGGGGCCCTGTCATTCAGTCAGTTCTGTCACTCAGTCACGTCTGACTCTTTGAGACCCCATGGACTTCAGCATGCCAGGCTTCCCTGTCCATCACTAACTCCTGGAACCTATTCAAACTCATGTCCATTTTGTCGGTGATACCATCTAACCATCTCATCCTCTGCTGTCCCCTTCTCCTCCCACCTTCAATCTTTTCCAGTGTCAGGGTCTTTTCCAATGAGTCAGTTCTTTGCATCAGGTGGCCAAAGTATTGGAGTTTCAGCTTTAGTATCTGTCCCTCCAATGAACGTTCAGGACTGATTTCCCTCAGGATTGACAGGCTGGATTTCCTTTCAGTCCAAGGGATTTTCTAGAATCTTCTCCAACACCACAGTTCAAAAGCATCAGTTCTTTGGCTCTCAGCTTTCTTTACAGTCCCAACTCTCACATCCACACATGACCACTGGAAAAACCATAACTTTGACTAAATGGATCTTTGTTGACAAAGTAATGTCTCTGCTTTTTAATATGCTGTCTAGATTGGTCAAAGGTTTTCTTCTAAGGAGCAAGCATCTTTTAATTTCATGGCTGCAGTGATTTTGGAGCCACCAAAAATAAAGTCTGTCACTGTTTTCATTGTTTCCCCATCTATTTGCCATGAAGCGATGGGACCAGATGCTGTGATTTTCTGACTGAGTTTTAAGCCAAATTTTTCACTCTCCTCTTTCACTTTCATCAAGAGGCTCTTTAGTTCTTCTTTGCTTTCTGCCATAAGGGTGGTATCATCTGCATATCTGAGGTTATTGATATTTCTTCCAGCCATTTTGATTCCAGCTTGTGCTTCATCCAGCCTGGCATTTTGCATGATGTACTTTGCATATAAATTAAATAAGCAGGGTGACAATGTACAGCCTTGAGGTATTCCTTTCCCGATTTGGAACCAGTTTGTTTTTCCATGTCCAGTTCTAACTGTTCCTTCTTGACCTATATACAGTTTATCAGGAGGCAGGTCAGGTGGTCTGGTATTCCCATAGGAAGCATCACTAAGAACAAAGCTAGTGGAGATGATGGAACTCCAGTTGAGCTATTTCAAATCCTAAAAGATGATGCTGTGAAAGTGCTACACTCAATATGCCAACAAATCTGGAAAACTCATCAGTGGCCACAGGCCTGGAAAAGGTCAATTTTCATTCCAATCCCAAAGAAAGGCAATTTGTTTAGGATTGCCTAGCAAAGTAATGCTCAAAAGTAGCAAAGTAATACTCAAAATTCTCCAAGCCAGGCTTCAACAGTACATGAACCATGAACTTCCAGACGTTCAAGCTGGATTAGAAAAGGCAGAGGAACCAGAGATCAAATTACCAACATCCACTGGATCATCAGAAAAGCAGGAGAGTTCCAGAAAAAACATCTACTTTTCCTTATTGACTATGCCAAAGCCTTTGACTGTGTGTATCACAACAAACTGTGAGGCCTTATAATAAAAACTTAATAAAATAAAACAAATAGAACACTTGCTAACATGAATAATTCATGTATACATGGGAGATAACAAGGAAAAAAATGAGTAACTCTCAAATGTGTCTTAAAATTGACTTAAATCTAATTTTTGGCAAAAGACAAAGGGAAAAGGATGTGAAAGAGGTCAGTTATAGGGAGATGATCAGAAAAAGTATGATAATGAAAAATAAGAGAAAGATTTGCTATGTAATTTAAGTTGGTACCTTCTATATTGAAAGGATGGAGAAGGCAGTGGCACTCCACTCCAGTACTCTTGCCTGGAAAATCACATGGATGGAGGAGCCTGGTAGGCTGCAGTCCATGGGGTCACTAAGAGTCGGACACGATTAAGCAACTTCACTTTCACTTTTCACTTTCATGCATTGGAGAAGGAAATGGCAACCCACTCCAGTGTTCTTGCCTGGAGAATCCCAGGAACGGTCGAGCCTGGTGGGCTGCCGTCTATGGGGTCACACAGAGTTGGACACGACTGAAGTGACTTAGCTTAGCATAGCATAGCATAGCATATTGAAAGGAATTTCTAGAGAGTCATCTTCTTCTTCTTGGTATACCCTCATAAATGGAGACTTCCTTTATAAATATGATTTTTCCTTACAAAAGGATCACTTCTACTATATTTTCAGAGGTGTCTGCTGTTTCTCAAAATAATCCTTATGTCCAAGAGATATTTTCTGGTGGCATCTTCTGCCATTCTTAATTCTGTTTTAATTTTGATATTTTTAATTCTTTGTGTGTGTGTGTTTTAAGGGAAAATAATTTTGAAGTATTTTCAACAGAACTTTAAAAAGAATATAAAAGAATCTTTCTATGTAGGACATTTGAAAAACCAGAGTTAGCTATTTAATAGGAACTTTCTTTCTTGTATTTGGTGACTTCTCTCAGTGAATTTGATGGTATTTTCAATCTTGCTAAAGTCCTGCAGTCAAATTCTGCACAACTCTTCCTTCTAATTTTGTACCGATGATAGCCTCTTCTTTCTGAGATGCTCTCACTCTTCTCACAGCCACACCTTTCCTTGCTCTTTTCCTAGCTCTCCAAGTTTTTCTGTGTCTTTGTCTTCCCCCTTACATTTGCACTTCTCCAAGTATGGTCCTTAGTTCATCTGCATGCATAATAGTCATTATAGTAGGATTCCTATTTAAAAAAGCAGATTTTTGATCCTAGTCTTGACCTTCTAAAGAGAAATATTCTAGTGATGGAGCCCAAGAATCTACCTTGCAGCAAGTTTCTTGCAGTGCAGCTTATGCACAGTAAAGTTTGAGATTTGCTAGCTTAAAATGATGAGTTGCTTCCGGATCCTTCCACATTTTTGCCCTAGTCACACCAAGAATCTTTCTATTATCTGAAAATGAAGTAAAATTTTTCTGACCTCCATGTTTGTGCCCATTCTAATTTCATTCCTGAGTCTGAGTTCTATCTCTTTTTGGAAGTGCACCAACTGTTAAATTTCTCTTGAATCTGGTGTTTTGCCTATCAACAGAGATGCCAGAACCAAAAACTAGAGAGTAACCCTAATTTTTGTTCTTTTCTTCTAGATTCATTCCTTCATAGGCTCCTATTTATCTGGCTCCTAAATATTTTTTACGTTTCATCCAGTTCTCTCCAGTACCATTTTTACTACCTTGCCCCTGCCCCATATTATTGCTCATCAAAATTATTACAACAGCAATTTTTATAAAGTCTAATAAAGTCTCAATCATTCCCCATCTAAGGTCTTAATCTAATCCAGTCACTTCTGTGATTAAAAGCTTTCAATGGGTCTCATTTGCTTTTTTTTTTCTTTAAAAAAAATTTAGTTTTTAATTGATGGATAATTGCTTTATAGAATTTTGTTGTTTTCTGTCAAACATCAACATCAATCAACCATAGGTATACATGTAAAATATAAACTCCCTAGTGTAGCTTTCAAGGCCCTTCATGATTGATCATTGTCTATTTATCCAATTTATTTCTTAGCTCTCCCAGCTTCATACTTTATAATTTGGTCACAGTCAACATTTCTTAGTTTTTTCAAGTTTCTATGCTGTTTCTTGTCTCTGGACTTTTATACATTTATACTTTGTTTCTTGGAGCCCTGTTCTTTACTCTGATAATTTATTCCTAATATTTAGGTCTCAGTTCCCTGGTAGCTCAGACAGTAAAGAACCTGCCTGCAATGCAGGAGATCTAGGTTCAATCCCTGGGTCAAGAAGATCCCCTGGAGAAGGGAATGGCTACCATTCCATTATTGTTGCCTGGAAAATTCCATGTATAACTGAGCCTAGTGAGCTATAGTTCATTGGGTCACAAAGAGTCAGACATGACTGAGTAACTAACACTCCACACTCCTCTGGATGCCCTCTGTTTCACCTCTTGGTTGGGGGCACAGAATCACAACAGTGCCCCAAACAAAAAGGAAGAAGGGTTACTACCCTAACATTTTATTTATCTCATAGTATTTTCCAGAATAAGATCAAACAGTCACCTGTAGCTGCAAAGGAGGCTGTAAATGAAAGAGTCTTTCAAAGGGAATGAAATATTAAGAATTGTACAGATTGATCATGATTCATCACTCAGACTGGACAAATTGCTGTGAAGCAACAGTGGGATTCTGTTTTCAAGAAAGAAGGGAAAGTGGCCTAAGAGGAAGTGTTTGCCAGGTTCCCCTTATAGATTGACACTCCAGGGAGCTGGGTTGAGTACCAGCAAGCCTATGCCTTAATCTAGCCCTAGTTACTTCCCCCTCTCCTTAGACACTAAGGGCTATTTATTTCCAAAGTAAGAAGCAAATGCCTGAAGGGCTCTGCCAGTCAAGGTTAATGTCTAGGCATCTTGTGTTTGCTGTCTCTTAAGGGACCCTTTTGCTGCTTTGCATGTTACTTGTTTCTGGAATTGAAGAAACACCACTTAAAAGGATTAATTTGACTGGTGCTCCAGAGAATTTGGAAAGCAAACAACTGTTTCTTTTTTGTCAATATGGCAATTAAGAATGAGGAGATTAAAGAAAGAAAAGTAAATGCAGCTTTTATTTCTACAGTAGACTGATAGGCCAGTGAGTCACTGAATAGGTAATGAGCACCAGAACAGTTTTAGATTAAGAAATCCAGTTCAGGGATAAAGTCTCTCTTTTGTCAACTACTTTCACCTTAAAGTACCTAAATATAGCATAGACCAAAACTTGCCAACTTAGAATTAGAAATTAGTGGATTTTTTTGATTGTATATAAAAGTATTTTTATACCAGTAAGAAATCTGTATGAAAATTTGGTTTCAAGTAAAAGTAGATTTTTCTGCAGTGTTACTACTAATTTTACTGTGGATGACAAAATTATATAGTCAGGTTATTAGACTAAATGATGCAATAGGAGTATTAGTAGCTGATATGGAATGATATGAAATTACAGTCTTACAGAGTGAATCCTAGCTTCAGTTCTGTTATCAATTTACCTGTCAGTTATTTTGGTAAAGGTAACTCTTTCCTGATATTTTAAACAATGGTGATGATGCCTCCTTTACCACTGGATTGAAGAGCACTTCATTGTACCCCTAACCCTAGCTTAGTGGTTGACACATGACAGAAATTCAGTAAATACTCATTAAACAGAACATAGAAATTAAAATGATGTATATATATGGGGTTCCCTGGAGGCTCAGATGATAAAGAATCCACCTACAATATGAGATACCTGGGTTTGATATCTGGATTGGGAAGATACCCTGAAGCAGGGCACGACAACCCCGCTCCAGGATTCTTGCCTGGAGAATCTCCATGGACAGAGGAGCCTGGTGGGCTATCGTCCATGAGGTTGCAAAGAGTCAGACACAACTGAGCAACTAAGCACAGCACAGTATATATATATATATATATATATATATATATATATATATATATATATATACATATATACGTATATATATATGTATCATCGAAAAGCTTCTTGATGAAAGTGAAAGTGGAGAGTGAAAAGGTTGGCTTAAAGCTCAACATTCAGAAAACGAAGATCATGGCATCCGGTCCCATCACTACCTGGGAAATAGATGGAGAGACAGTGGAAACAGTGTCAGACTTTGTTTTTCTGGGCTCCAAAATCACTGCAGATGGTGACTGCAGCTATGAAATTAAAAGACGCTTACTCCTTGGAAGGAAAGTTATGACCAACCTAGATAGCATTTCAAAAGCAGAGACATCACTTTGCCAACAAAGGTTCGCCTAGTCAAGGCTATGGTCTTTCCTGTGGTCATGTATGGATGTGAGAGCTGGACTGTGAAGAAGGCTGAGCGACGAAGAATTGATGCTTTTGAACTGTGGTGTTGGAGAAGACTCTTGAGAGTCCCTTGGACTGCAAGGAGATCCAACCAGTCCATTGTGAAGGAGATCAGCCCTGGGATTTCTTTGGAAGGAATGATGCTGAAGCTGAAACTCCAGTATTTTGGCCACCTCATGCGAAGAGTTGACTCAGTGGAGAAGACTCTGATGCTGGGAGGGATTGAGGGCAAGAGGAGAAGGGGACGACAGAGGATGAGATGGCTGGATGGCATCACTGACTCGATGAATGTGGGTCTGAGTGACCTCTGAGAGCTGGTGATGGATAGGGAGGCCTGGCGTGCTGCGGTTCATGGGGTCGCAAAGAGTCGGACACGACTGAGTGACTGATCTGATCTGATCATCGAAAAAGTATATATATGTATACATATATATGTATACATATATATGTACATATATATGTATACATATATATGTATATATATATGTATCATCGAAAAAGCAAAAGAGTTCCAGAAAAACATCTATTTCTGCTTTATTGACTATGCCAAAGCCTTTGACTGTGTGGATCACTGTAAACTATGGAAAATTCTGAAAGAGATGGGAATACCAGACCACCTGATCTGCCTCTTGAGAAATCTGTATGCAGGTCAGGAAGCAACAGTTAGAACTGGTCATGGAACAACAGACTGGTTCCAAATAGGAAAAGGAGTACATCAAGGCTGTATATTGTCACCATGTTTATTTAACTTATATGCAGAGTACATTATGAGAAATGCTGGACTGGAAGAAACACAAGCTGGAATCAAGATTGCCGGGAGAAATATCAATAACCTCAGAAATGCAGATGATACCACCCTTATGGCAGAAAGTGAAGAGGAACTAAAAAGCCTCTTGATGAGAGTAAAAGTGGAGAGTGAAAAGGTTGGCTTAAAGCTCAACATTCAGAAAACGAAGATCATGGCATCTGGTCCCATCACTACATGGGAAATAGATGGAGAGACAGTGGAAACAGTGTCAGACTTTGTTTTTCTGGGCTCCAAAATCACTGCAGATGGTGACTGCAGCTATGAAATTAAAAGACGCTTACTCCTTGGAAGGAAAGTTATGACCAACCTAGATAGCATTTCAAAAGCAGAGACATCACTTTGCCAACAAAGGTTCGCCTAGTCAAGGCTATGGTCTTTCCTGTGGTCATGTATGGATGTGAGAGCTGGACTGTGAAGAAGGCTGAGCGCCGAAGAATTGATGCTTTTGAAGTGTGGTGTTGGAGAAGACTCTTGAGAGTCCCTTGGACTGCAAGGAGATCCAACCAGTCCATTGTGAAGGAGATCAGCCCTGGGATTTCTTTGGAAGGAATAATGCTAAAGCTGAAACTCCAGTATTTTGGCCACCTTGTGCGAAGAGTTGACTCTTTGGAGAAGACTCTGAAGCTGGGAGGGATTGGGGGCAGGAGGAGAAGGGGACGACAGAGGATGAGATGGCTGGATGGCATCACTGACTCGATGAATGTGAGTCTGAGTGACCTCCGAGGGCTGGTGATGGACAGGGAGGCCTGGCGTGCTGCGGTTCATGGGGTCGCAAAGAGTCGGACACAACTGAGCGACTGATCTGATCTGATCTGATATAATTATTTTTATTTTCTTCCATGATGTGTCTTATTTCAAAACCTACTTACAGAAATTAAGGGATACATTAAAATCACATCATATAAACATTTAATTTGAAATACCTTTAGGATTCCATTTGGCGGTATTGAGATTGACTTCATCTATAAACCTTCAGAATTACTTTTAGGAATACATTTTATTTATAAGCCATTGGAACCATTTAAAACAGACTTCATAATCTTAGATTTTTTTTCAAGCCTCATTCTACTGGGTAAGGGTACACCTGAAATAGCTTTTGATGTGCTGTGATTTTTATTATCAGTCATTAACTGTGAAATTAATCAAAAGCCGAACTTGCTGAAGGGTGACCATGAAGAAGGGACTGTACTCATTAGAACATAATTTCAGGATAAAACCATGATAGAGTATCCCCTGACTATTTCAATTCCTGGGAGAGTTGAGATAAAGTGGCCCTTAAGACTTGGTGGTGAGTACTGCTGAGAGGAAGGCATCAAGGCAGTTCCTGTCTCTCCAGCTGAGAATTCCACCTACAAATACCCATCTGATGCTTGCATACCAGTTATCTCACATGATGAAACCTATAGGAAAGACAGAGAGGGTAGTGAACCTAAAGAGGAAAAAGGATATTTTTTTCAGAAAACTTTGTGCTTTAGAAATCCCTTTGAAATACCAGGAAAGAGAGGAAACCTTGTTAAATTATTTAAGCAAAGAGGCCATTAGGCTGAGGTGGATTTGAGGCCTTAGTAGCTTACATAAGCAAACCAAATCCTAAGCCTCTAATGCCTTAAGTTTTAGAAATTGGAACCTAAAGGATGATAAATCTCAAACAGCTAACTGTGCTTTCCCAAATAAAGCAACCACTTAAACTATAGTCAGCCCAATAATTTCCTTTTTTAGCTAGTTCCTCTTCTCTATAAAAGTCTTTCCCCTACCTCCTGTTGGTAGAGAGATCCTAATCATTTCTGAGTTGGTACTTCATTCAAATAAATTTTTACTCAAATAAACTCTTGATTTTTAATATGTCTCAGTTTATCCTTGAACAATATTAAATGCAAGAGTTATTTCAATAGTTACTGCTTCTTCTCTCCTTTGCTTCTTGGGACCAGCAATAGCCATGTTTAATTGATGGTAGGTAGAAACATACTGTAATAAGGACTGTAAGGTATTATGAAGAGGTCTGATGGTAACCAAATGGTAAACTAATGCCCACAAAAATGTTAGTGTCAACATTGCAACACCTATAAACAAGGGTAATGTCACTATCCAAAGACAATCACTTGTACATAGAAGTGAAAATGAAATATTACCCACTTTGTTTTGCCTTCTTGATCATCGTCTTTTTTAAAATTAATGAATTTATTTTAGTTGGAGGATAATTACTTCACAGTATTGAAGTGATGGTTTTGCCATACATCAACGTGAATCCGCCAAATGTATACATATGTCCCCTCCATCCTGAACCACCGCCCCCTGCCCTCACATCATTCCCTACTCTATCCCTCTGGGTTGTCTCAGAGCACTGGCTCTAGGTTTCCTGATCATTGTCTTTCAACAAATTTTTATCAGAGCATGCTGCTGCTGCTGCAAAGTCGCTTCAGTCGTGTCCGACTCTGTGCGACCCCATAGACGGCAGCCCACCAGGCTCCTCCATCCCTGGGATTCTCCAGGCAAGAACACTGGAGTGGGTTGCCATTTCCTTCTCCAATGCATGAAAGTGAACAGTGAAAGTCAAGTCGCTCAGTCGTGCCCAACTCTTCGCGAACCCATGAACTGCAGCCTATCAGGCTCCTCGGTCCATGGGATTTTCCAAGCAAGAGTACTGGAGTGGGGTGCCATTGCCTTCTCCTTTATCAGAGCATGCTGCTGCTGCTGCTGCTAAGTCACTTCAGTCGTGTCTGACTCTGTGCGACTCCATAGACGGCGGCCCATCAGGCTCCCCCGTCCCTGTTGATGTATGGCAAGAACACTGGAGTGGGTTGCCATTTCCTTCTCCAATGCAGGAAAGTGAAAAGTGAAAGTGAAGCCGCTCTGTCGTGTCCGACCCTTAGCGACCCCATGGACTGCAGCCCACCATGCTCCTCCGTCCATGGGATTTTCCATGCAAGAGTACTGGAGTGGGGTGCCATTGCCATCTCCTTTATCAGAGCATAGTTGACTCCAAAGGGCTTCTACAGTAGCTCATAGGTAAAGTGTCTGCCTGCAGTGCAGGAGACCTGGGTTTGATCCCTGGATCAGGAAGATCCCCTGGGGAAGGAAGTGGCAACCCACTCCAATATTCTTGCTGGAAAATCCCACGAAGGAAGGAGCCTGGTACACTAGAGTTCATGGGGTGGGAAAGAGTTGGACACAACTGAGCGACTTCACTTTCACTTTCATAGTTGACTTACAGTGTTGTGTGTTAGTTTCAGATGTACAGTAAAGTGAGCCAGTTATTCACATACATATATCCATTCTTTTTTAGATTCTTTTCCCATATCAGAAATTACAGAGTACTGAGCACAGTTCCCTGTGCTGTATAGTAGGTCATTAGTTATCTATTTTATATATAGTAGTGTGTATATGTCAATTCATGATTAAACTAGACGTGAATGTGAGAGTTGTTGCCCTAGGGAAAAAAGAACAAGAAAGAACCTGTAAAGAGAGTAAAACTCCTGACTTTTAGTCCCCAAGTAGGCTTTTGTAATTTTCTGTTGGAGATAGTCAAAGAGCTGAAGAATGTTTGAAAAGCAATACCTGTGCACTATTCCAACAAAAAGAGGTTTGTAATAGAACAGCAGAAGTTGGGCTTGAATGTATACCAAGAGGACTAGAGCATTCAAAGCATGGAATCCACATCTAAAACTGCCGGGCCAGGAAGAATGAACAGTAAACCATTTCCTAAAGAGCATAAATATACAGTGTTTAAAATGAGAAAGATAATGTAAATTTTGTTTTTTACTTTTAAATTAATTTTTCTTTAACTGAGATATAGTTGATGTACAATATATAAATTTCATGTATATAGCATTGTTATTCACAATTTTTAAAGGTTGTACTACATTTATAGTTATTTATAAAATATTGGCTATATTCCCTGTGTTGTATAATATATCCTTGTAGCTTATTTCATACATTGTAGGTTGTACCTCTTAATCCCCTACCATTATCTTGTCCCTCCCTCTGCCCTCTCGCCCTGGTAACCACTAATTTGTTCTGTCTAACTGTGGTTTGTTTCTTTTTTGTTATATTCAGTAGTTTGTTTTATTTTTTGTTTTTAGATTCCACATGTAAGTGATATCATACAGTATATATCTTTCTCTGTCTAACTTAATTCACTTAGCATAATACCCTCCAAGTCCATCCATGCTTCTGCATTTGGTAAAATTTCATTCTTTTCTATGGCTGAGTGTATTCCATTGCCTATATACAGCATATTTTTTATCCATTCATTTGTTGATGGACACATAGATTACTTCTATATCTTGGCTATTGTAAATAATGTTGCTATAAAATTGTGTTGCATAGATTTTTTTATTAGTGGTTTTACTTTTCTCAGATATATACCCAGGAGTGGAATTGCTGGGTCATAGGCAGTTCTATTTTTAGTTTTTAGAGAAATAACCATTGTGTTTTCCATAGTGCTGTGCCAATTTACCAGGGTTCCCTTTTGTCCACATCCTCATCAACATTTGTTATTTGTGGTCTTTTTGATGACAGTCATTTCTGACTTTTTTGAGGTGGTTTTATTTTTGTTTGATTATGGCTTTAATTTGCATTTCTCTGATAATTAACAATGTTAAGCAAAAAAGGTAATTGAATTTGATGTGACTGATGGGACTTGAACAGGGCCATTCCCATACATCCCTGAGCAGATGAGGACAATTCTCTTAAACCTCTAAGTACTAGTCTTGGTTTTCCTTTTTATTATATGACTTAAAGAAACTGTTATCAAAACAGAGTCATCCACTGCATCATCAATCTGCTAACATATATTTCAATGCTTACTCTGCTAGGTATTTTTATCTATACATATTTGTGTATATTTATATCTATAATTCGGAGAAGGTGATGGCACCCAACTCCAGTACTCTTGCCTGGAAAATCTCATGGGCGGAGGACCCTGGTGGGCTGCAGTTCATGGGGTCGCACAGAGTCAGACACAACTGAAGTGACTTAGCAGCAGCAGCAGCAGCATATCTATAACTGTATCTTTTCCTATACTTTATTTGCATCTGTATCTACACCTGTAACTATACCTGTATCTAAAAGTATTATGGCTTGGGAAATTCTGAGAATATAGTGACAACTGGGAAGAAAATAAAAAATAAACTCATAGTCAATATTTATAGCAAAACTCGGTCACAAACTATTGCTTTGGATTTCAAAATATAAACAGGCGAGAACAAGTCACCAATAGCCATAAAGCCTGCATAGCAACATCTTCATCAGAAGAAGCAAAAGGAAGTAATAGAGTGACTGAAGGTCCTGTGATAAGAACTCACTAACCAGCCAATAAATGTCACCGGAAAGTGTGGTGCATCCATTAGAAAATAACAGTTAAAAGTGGGAAAGGTTTCTTCTGTTTCCTATAGTAGGTGAGTGCTTTTAAGGATCTGGGATTGGTTAACCCTCATGAACTTAAAGTGGAGAGTGAAAAAGTTGGCTTAAAGCTCAACACCCAGAAAACGAAGATCATGGCATCTGTCCATCACTTCATGGGAAATAGATGGGGAAACAGTGGAAAGAGTGTCAGACTTTATTTTTGGGGCTCCAAAATCACTGCAGATGGTGACTGCAGCCATGAAATTAAAAGATGCTTACTCCTTGGAAGGAAAGTTATGACTAACCTATCAAAAGTAGAGACATCACTTTGCCAACAAAGGTCCATCTAGTCAAGGCTATGGTTTTTCCAGTGGTCATGTATGGATGTGAGAGTTGGACTGTGAAGAAGGCTGAGCACCAAAGAATTGGTGCTTTTGAACTGTGGTGTTGGAGAAGACTCTTAAGAGTCCCTTGGACTGCAAAGAGATCCAACCAGTCTATTATAAAGGAGATCAGCCCTGGGATTTCTTAGGAAGGAATGATGCTAAAGCTGAAACTCCAGTACTTTGGCCACCTCATGCGAAGAGTTGACTCATTGGAGAAGACTCTGATGCTGGGAGGGATTGGGGGCAGGAGGAGAAGGGGACGACAGAGGATGAGATGGCTGGATGGCATCAGTGACTCGATGGACGTGAGTCTGAGTGAACTCCGGGAGTTGGTGATGGACAGGGAGGCCTGGTGTGCTGCGATTCATGGGGTTGCAAAGAGTCAGACACGACTGAGTGACTGAACTGAACTGAACTGAACCAGGGTTTCCTTTAAGGATAGGGTCCCCTACTAAGGAGAAGCTGCCAGAAGTAGAAAGAAAATTGGTCTGGATATGGACAATAATAAGAAAAGATGTTTCTGTAAAAGTGGGAAAGGGAAACAGAAACAGAAAAATCTCAGAAAACAAGGGAACACATTTTTAACCCAACACACCAATACTAGAAGAAGGAAACTTTGAAGTTAGAAAATGTCATTTGAACTAAATCACTTCTAAAAGCTCAAGAAAATAATTTCACATGAAAATGAATAACAAAAATGTGTTGTTCTAAACCCCATTAAAAATTATCAAGTTACAGGACTTCCCCAGTGGTCCAGTGGTTTTTTGAGAATCCACCTGCCAATGAAGGGGAAATGGGTACAATCCCTGATCTGGAAAGATCCCACAGGCTGGGGAGCAACTAGGCTTGTGTATCACAACTCCTCCATCACAACTCTAGAGCCCGCCAGTCACAACTAGTGAGCCACATGCTGCAAGTACTGAAGCCCAAGTGTGCTGGAGCAAGTGCTCCACAGTAAGAGAAGCCACTGCAATGGGGAGCCTGTGCACCACAACTAGAGAATGGTCTCTGCTCTCTGCAACTAGAGAGAGCCTGTGCACAGCAAGAAAGACCCAGCACAGCCAAAAATAGATAATAGATACATAGATAATTATCAAGATACAAAGAGACTAAAGACGAAAACATGCTAGAATGATCTATCTATAGAACAGATAAAAATTATAATCTGCTATTTCAAAACAAGTTTAATGACATTAAAATCTAATGTAAGATATAAATGAATGGTGTATCTGAATTTCTTAAAAGTCAGAAATAAGATTAAGGACCTCAAGAAAGAATTAATCATAAAAGATCATACTGGATGAGGCAAACAAACAGCAAATAATGTCTTAAGAAAAATGAAAGGTTAAAAGTTAAAAAAATTGATATCCCATTTTTTTGGAAAAAGGAAAAGGAGCAAAGAGCGATAAGCAAAGAAGATACATGCACAGATGATAGGAGTATCTGAAGAAGAAAACCAAAGCAAAGAAAGAACCAATATTCAAACTGTAATTCAAAAAGGTTTATCTGGATACTAAAAAAGAGACATTAAACTCTTATTGAAAGAACACATTTTATACTCAACAGTATCAACATAGATAGACCAATCATCAAGATCTATGTTAGGGAAACTCCATGGCTCAGATGGTAAAGAATCTGCTTATAATGAAGGAACCTGGCTTAGACCCCTGGGTCAGGAAGATCCCCTGGAAAAGGAAATGGCAACTCCAGTATTCTTGCCCAGAAAATTCCATGGATAGAGAAGCCTGGTGGACTACAGTCCATGGGGCCTCAAAGAGGTGGACACGACTTTCCTTGGATTTGAAAGAAAAAAAATCCTTTGGGCATCTGGGCAAATTTTCCTCTTAGTAAGGGAAAATTACATCATCATTATAGTGAAAGTGGAGAGTGAAAAGGTTGGCTTAAAGCTCAACATTCAGAAAACGAAGATCATGGCATTTGGTCCCATCACTACATGGGAAATAGATGGGGAAACAGTGGAAACAGTGTCAGACTTTGTTTTTCTGGGCTCCAAAATCACTGCAGATGGTGACTGCAGCCATGAAATTAAAAGATGCTTACTCCTTGGAAGGAAAGTTATGACCAACCTAGATAGCATATTCAAAAGCAGAGACATCACTTTGCCAACAAAGTTTCGCCTAGTCAAGGCTATGGTCTTTCCTGTGGTCATGTATGGATGTGAGAGCCGGACTGTGAAGAAGGCTGAGCGCCGAAGAATTGATGCTTTTGAAGTGTGGTGTTGAAGAAGACTCTTGAGAGTCCCTTGGACTGCAAGAATATCCAACCAGTCCATTGTGAAGGAGATCAGCCCTGGAATTTCTTTGGAAGGAATGATGCTAAGGCTGAAACTCCAGTATTTTGGCCACCTCATGCGAAGAGCTGACTCATTGGAGAAGACTCTGATGCTGGGAGGGATTGAGGGCAGGAGGAGAAGGGGACGACAGAGGATGAGATGGCTGGATGGCATCACTGACTCGACGGATGTGAGTCTGAGTGACCTCCGGGAGCTGGTGATGGACAGGGAGGCCTGGCGTGTTGCAGTTCATGGGGTCGCAAAGAGTCGGACACGACTGAGCGACTGATCTGATCTGATCTGATACTTTTTGACAGCAACGATTCACACCTGAAGATAATGAAGATATATTAAATATAACCAAGAGAGGAAATGTAAAAATAAGAACTTTGTATCCAGCGAAATTATTCATAAATCAGGTAGAAATTTTTGTCAGTTTACAGAACTCAGGGATATTGGGAATTTCTTATGAGCACATGTTGGAGGACTCTGCTGGAGAGTGAGTTGTTTCAGATGACCAGACTGACTAGGGTGATACTGACATATGTAATTGTGATAATAATGTATAGAACTAGGAATAAAGAAGGGGTAAAGAGTATGGTGTGTAATGGGCTTCCCAGGTGGCTCAGTGGAAAAGAATCCACCTGCCAATGCCTGAGAAGTGGGTTCAGTCTCTGGGTCAGGAAGAGCCCCTGGAGGAGGAAATGGCAACCCACTCCAGTACTCTTGCCTGGGAAATCCCATGGACAGAGGAGCCTGGTAGGTTACAGTCCATGGGGTCGCAGAGTCGGACACAACTGAAATGACTAAGCAGGCACGCTCAGTGGAGTAAGTGGTAAGTGGAGGTGCTAGATTTGGACAAACCATTCACCTTCCTTGCAGAGATTCTTTTAAGGACTTCTAAATACCTGAGTGTTGAATTTAGTCCAGTAACTTTAGACTGAGAAAATCTCCTTGAAGGACCTACGTGTGTGTTATCTATTTTTTTTTAAAAGGATTGAATGAATGAACGTGAATGTGAAGTCGCTCAGTCATGTACAACTCTTTGTGACCCCACGGACTGTAGCCTACCAGGCTCCTCTGTCCATGGGATTTTCCAGGCAATAGTACTGGAGTGGATGGCCATCCCCGATCTTCCCAACCCAGGGATCGAACCTGGGTCTCCCGCATTGTAGACAGACGCTTTACCGTCTGAGCCACCAGGGAAGTTTTAAAAGGGATTAAATACTATAATTTTTAACACTGGTAGAGCTCTAGTAGTCTTCTTGTTAGTATTTGCAGGATATTCACCAGTGGAATACCTCTGTTTTTGCCTAACATTTTTCATAAAATAATGTTGTTTTAAGAATAATGCTGTATTCCAATCTGTCACTCCCTGGGGCAAAAGAGCATGGCTGAGCATCCAAGGTTATATTTCCTGTCTCTTAACATATATGTGGAACCTCTCTACAATAAAATATTTTGAACTTAATACCCCCTTCTTATGTATCTGAAACACGTAGTCTGTCATATTGTTCTTCACCTTGTAGCTTTCACTCTTTTAATCAGATGCTCTTCTATATATTAAGGAAGTTCATTAGTAAAAATATTGTTTGAGGAATATATTAGAATATGTATCAAATCAGAGGTACCTCATCAGCTCCTATAATGTATAACAGAGGAAAGAGCTGAGACCACAGAGGTTATGACTTTCTAGTGTTTACAAAGCAAGTTCACAGCTAATACTTTTTGTAACTATACTCAGGATGTGAGTTAATTTACATTGTATCCATAGAAAAACAAAGAAAAATATTCCTGGATTATTAATGGTTTCAAAAAGATTGAGTTACCCATATGAAACCTCTAAAGTTATATGCAGAAAAGGCATATTACAGATTGTATCTGACTTCAGGGTCATGGGTACAATACCAAATAAAATGTGACAAATTAATATTATTGCATTATTTATTCCATAATATATTCATTTTGCTTTGCATTATCTTTATGGTACTTTAGAAGTGTTGAAAAAAAAAACAACCCAGTTGATACAAGTTATATAAGAGAGCTTTAATTAAAATAGTGTTTGATCATCAAAATTGATTTCAGTCATGATAAGTTATCATCCCCTTCCCTAACCCCTTGGCAGCCTTGCCATGCAGGCTGATTCTTTCTTGGAAAGGCAAACTTTTCCTTGTCTTAATGACATATGCTTCTCTGATTTTTTCCACATATCCTGTGGACATTTTGCTCTTTTATTACTCCTATCTCTTAAAGTAGCAACCTCCAGTTTCTTTCCATGATTCTTTCAACTTATATCCCCATACTTTTTGTGTTTTCAAGTATTTCCACATATTCAACCATCATCCTTGCATATATGACTTCTAGTATTTTTGACTTGTTTCCAACTACTGAAGCTGCATTTCAAACTGCCTATTAAATATGTTTATTTTGATGTTTGCTGGTATATGAGGTTTAATACATCCAGATCTGAATTCATTATTTCCTCAACATCTATAACCATCTTGTCCTCCTTATTTTCCTCTTTTTGTTGATGTCACATCTTTTTCCTAGTTACCTAGACTCAAAGCCTAGGAATAAAATTTCCTTATTGTATATCATTTCCTTATCCTTGACATTCACAGAGTTGTCAAGACTTGCAGATTTTAACCTTTGAAATAAGTGTTCCTTTATCTATCCTCAATTTTGCATTTCTCTTCTACAATTCTAGTTCATCTTTTTCCAGACTATTGCAGGAGTGAACTGTTGTTCTCTTTACATCTAAAAGTCTTTGTAAATTACCTTGTAAATATGTTATGCTAATCTGCCAAAAGCATAGCTCCTGTTTGCATGTTAAAAGGCTGTCAATGGTCCTGACTGGCTATCATTTTTGTCAAAGCATAATAACTTCTCTAGGAAATGGCTTTAGACTACCTTGCTCTTCCCTTTTCTTTCACTTTGCTATATGGATGCTATTCAAGTGTTTCTCAAATTTAACGTGCATATAAATCATACGTAGATAATGCACTATTCTCAAAAGGTACTGTGTGCTTGCTTGGTTCTGTGCTATTCATTGCCTCTATACCTTGTCTCCTATCTCCTATGATAATCTTATTCCTCCTTCAAAATGAATACTGAAAGCCAACATATCCATGAGATCTTATTTGGATGAATTTTATGTTCTTTCTCAAATTCTGAAACATCTATATGTATATTGTTCTTAACACAAACTATATTACCTTGTATGATATTTTCTCAAATAGAAGGTAAGAATTGTGAAGATGAGACATGCTTTATTTTACTCTAAATTCCCTATAGACCTTGCACAACACTTCATATGTTGTAGGTACTCAGTGACTACTATTTAAATGGAATCACTCTGTGTTTTGAATGACACTGATAGAATAAACATAAACCACTAGCAAGCAGAAGTGTGTTCGTAATTAATGTTTGTGATATTTCCTATAAACAGGAAAAACTTAGATTCTCTTTAGCTGTGGCTTTTCCAGAAATGTGTGGATGCATGTTGATGTATGGCAAAACCAATACAATATTGTAAAGTAAAAAAAATAATAATAACAAATAAATAAATAAAAATGGGGAAAAAAAGAAAATTCTTCAGATCAGATTAGTCGTTCAGTCGTGTCCGACTCTTTGCGACCCCATAAACTGCAGCACGCCAGGCCTCCCTATCCATCACCAGCTCTCGGAGGTCACTCATACCCACATTCATCGAGTCAGTGATGCCATCCAGCCATCTCATCCTCTGTCGTCCCCTTCTCCTCCTGCCCTCAATCCCTCCCAGCATCAGAGTCTTCTCCAATGAGTCAACTCTTCGCATGAGGTGGCCAAAATACTGGAGTTTCAGCTTTAGCATCATTCCTTCCAAAGAAATCCCAGGGCTGATCTCCCTCAGAATGGACTGGTTGGATCTCCTTGCAGTCCAAGGGACTCTCAAGAGTCTTCTCCAACACCACAGTTCAAAAGCATCAATTCTTCAGCGCTCAGCCTTCTTCACAGTCCGGCTCTCACATCCATACATGACCACAGGAAAGACCATAGCCTTGACTTGGGAAACCTTGTTGGCAAAGTGATGTCTCTGCTTTTGAATATGCTATCTAGGTTGGTCATAACTTTCCTTCCAAGGAGTAAGCGTCTTTTAATTTCATGGCTGCAGTCACCATCTGTAGTGATTTTGGAGCCCAGAAAAACAAAGTCTGACACTGTTTACACTGTTTCCCCATCTATTTCCCATGTAGTGATGGGACCAGATGCCATGATCTTCGTTTTCTGAATGTTGAGCTTTAAGCCAACCTTTTCACTCTCCACTTTCACTTTCATCAAGAGGCTTTTGAGTTCCTCTTCACTTTCTGCCATAAGGGTGGTATCATCTGCATATCTGAGGTTATAGATATTTCTCCCGGCAATCTTGATTCCAGCTTGTGTTTCCTCCACTCCAGCATTTTTCATGATGTATTCTGCATATAAGTTAAATAAACACGGTGACAATATACAGCCTTGACGTACTCCTTTTCCTATTTGGAACCAGTCTGTTGTTCCATGACCAGTTCTAACTGTTGCTTCCTGACCTGCATACAGATTTCTCAAGAGGCAGACCAGGTGGTCTGGTATTCCCATCTCTCTCAGAATTTTCCACAGTTTATTGTGATCCACACAGTCAAAGGCTTTGGCATAGTCAATAAAGCAGAAATAGATGTTTTTCTGGAACTCTCTTGCTTTTTCCATGATCCAGCGGATGTTGGCAATTTGATCTCTGGTTCCTCTGCCTTTTCTAAATCCAGCTTGAACATCAGGAGGTTCACGGTTCACATATTGCTGAAGCCTGGCTTGGAGAATTTTGAGCATTACTTTACTAGTGTGTGAGATGAGTGCAATTGTGCGGTAGTTTGAGCATTCTTTGGCATTGCCTTTCTTTGGGATTGGGATGAAAACTGACCTTTTCCAATCTTGTGGCCACTGCTGAGTTTTCCAAATTTGCTGGCATATTGAGTGCAGCACTTTCACAGCATCATCTTTCAGGATTTGGAACAGCTCCACTGGAATTCCATCACTTCCACTAGCTTTGTTCCTAGTGATGCTTTCTAAGGCCCACTTGACTTCACATTCCAGGATGTCTGGCTCTAGGTCAGTGATCACACCATCGTGATTATCTGGGTCGTGAAGCTCTTTTTTGTACAATTCTTCTGTGTATTCTTGCCACCTCTTCTTAATATCTTCTGCTTCCGTTAGGTCCATACCATTTCTGTCCTTTATCGAGCCCATTTTTGCATGAAATGTTCCTTTGGTATCTCTGATTTTCTTGAATAGATCTTTAGTCTTTCCCATTCTGTTGTTTTCCTCTGTTTCTTTGCATTATTCGCTGAAGAAGGCTTTCTTATCTCTTCTTGCTGTTCTTTGGAACTCTGCATTCAGATGTTTATATCTTTCCTTTTCTCCTTTGCTTTTCACTTCTCTTCTTTTCACAGCTATTTGCAAGGCCTCCCCAGACAGCCATTTTGCTTTTTTGCATTTCTTTTCCATGGGGATGGTCTTGATCCCTGTCTCCTGTACAATGTCACGAACCTCATTCCATAGTTCATCAGGCACTCTATCTATCAGATCTAGGCCCTTAAATCTATTTCTCACTTCCACTGTATAATCATAAGGGATTTGATTTAGGTCATACCTGAATGGTCTAGTGGTTTTCCCTACTTTCTTCAATTTCAGTCTGAATTTGGCAATAAGGAGTTCATGGTCCGAGCCACAGTCAGCTCCTGGTCTTGTTTTTGCTGATTGTATAGAGCTTCTCCATCTTTGGCTGCAAAGAATATAATCAATCTGATTTCGGTGTTGACCATCTGGTGATGTCCATGTATAGAGTCTTCTCTTGTGTTGTTGGAAGAGGGTATTTGCTATGACCAGTGCATTTTCTTGGCAAAACTCTGTTAGTCTTTGCCCTGCTTCATTCTGTATTCCAAGGCCAAATTTGCCTGTTACTCCAGGTGTTTCTTGACTTCCTACTTTTGCATTTCAGTCCCCTATAATGAAAAGGACATCTTTTTTGCGTGTTAGTTCTAAAAGGTCTTGTAGGTCTTCATACAACCGTTCCACTTCAGCTTCTTCAGCATTACTGGTTGGGGCATAGACTTGGATTACTGTGACATTGAATGGTTTGCCTTGGAAACGAACAGAGATCATTCTGTCATTTTTGAGATTGCATCCAAGTACTGCATTTTAGACTCTTTTGTTGACCATGATGGCCACTCCGTTTCTTCTGAGGGATTCCTGCCCACAGTAGTAGATATAATGGTCCTCTGAGTTAAATTCACCCATTCCAGTCCATTTTAGTTCGCTAATTCCTAGAATGTCGACATTCACTCTTGCCATCTCTTGTTTGACCACTTCCAATTTGCCTTGATTCATGGACCTGACATTCCAGGTTCCTATGCAATATTGTTCTTTATAGCATCGGACTTTGCTTCTATCACGAGACACATCTACAGCTGGGTATTCTTTCTGCTTTGGTTCCATCCCTTCATTCTTCCTGGAGTTATTTCTCCACTGATCTCCAGTAGCATATTGGGCCCCTACTGACCTGGGGAGTTTCTTTTTCAGTATCCTATCATTTTGCCTTTTCATACTGTTCATGGGGTTCTCAAGGCAAGAATACTGAAGTGGTTTGCCATTCCCTTCTCCAGCGGACCACACCCTGTCAGATCTCTCCACCATGACCCGCCCATCCTGGATTGCCCCACGGGTATGGCTTAATTTCATTGAGTTAGACAAGGCTGTGGTCCTGGTGTGATTAGATTGACTAGTTTTCTGTGAGTATGGTTTCAGTGTATTTGCCCTCTGATGCCCTCTTGCAAGACCTACCGTCTTACTTGGGTTTCTCTTACCTTCGATGAGGGGTTTCTCCTCACCGCCGCCCTTCCTGACCTTGGGGTAGGGGTATCTCCTCTCCGCCGCCCTTCCTGACCTCGGTCGTGGGGTAGCTCCTCTCCGCCGTGCTTAGTGCGCCAGTCCTCACCGCCGTCCTTCCTCGGTCGTTGGGTAGCTCCTCTCAGTGCGCCGCGCGGCCGGCCAGGGGCTCTCAGTGCAAGGCCAAAAAAAAAAAAAAAATCAGACTCTGCCCTATTTTTAAAACAACACATTTCAAGTCAACTTAATGTTTAAAATTAAAAAGGAAAATGTTAAGTAGAAACAGGGTGTTCTTGTGGCTGAACTGGATTCTTTTACTTAGTTCTTCAACATATTGTTTGAAAAATGCTATGTGTTCTCAGTGGTTGTCTTAGTTTGTCAGCACTCAGGCAGAGGGAGAATTGTGTCCGTTGTAAAGAGAGAATTGCTAGAGCTTTGGACTTAAAGGAAAATTGTCGCTGGGGGTGTTCATTTAATCATTCACATTTCTTGTGTTATTAATATATGCCAATCTGTGTTATAGATGCAGAATTGAAAATCATAATCATTTTCTTAGAATCTGCAAAAAATCTAGTGGGAAAGATGAAAAAATAAACTATCACTAACAAAGCAATGTGACAAGTGGTTAAAAAGATTGGGGAAGCTAAGGAGTCTAAGAGAGTGAGTAGCATTCCTTTGGTAGAACAGGCAGGGGAGGACATTTCACAGTGAGCAGCATTCCTTAACATTATTTTTTTTTCATTATCACCCTCCTAAAGAGCATTTTTAGACTCTTTTTTTCCTAAATGCTAGCCCGAGCTCCATGAAATGTTAATACTACCGATATATTGTATGTCCCTTTATGCATTGTGGCATGTTGGAGAGCCATAGACCATTATAATAGCTAACAATTTTTTTGTCCCGGCAAGAGCCAATTTTCATTCCCTTGGGTCAATGTCACCCCCATTGAGAATGCTTGGCATGGAGGAACTAACTGCCTAGATCCAGTCAGTCAATTTGAATACCTTAGGGTTAATCTTGCCAACCTTTTTAGTTTCCCACTGCCCCCAGATTGTTGTCTCTAACTTGCTGTCAGCAATTTTCAACTGATTATGGCTGTCAGCTAACTGGCTTTTAGGGTAACCTTCTTGGCATTTAGTAGGTTAAGATTCTGCTGTGAGTAACAGAAAAGTGAAAATTAGTAGTGGTTTATGCAAGATAGTTTAGTCCCTACTCTTTTCTTTATGTCAACGAAGGGCTGCTGCTGCTGCTGCTGCTAAGTCGCTTCAGTCATGTCCGACCGACTCTGTGCAACCCCATAGATGGCAGCCCACCAGGCTGCCCCATCCCTGGGATTCTCCAGGCAAGAACACTGGAGTGGGTTGCCATTTCCTTCTCCAATGCATAAAAGTGAAAAGTGAAAGTGAAGTCGCTCAGTCCTTAGTGACCCCATGGACTTCAGCCTACCGGGCTCCTCTGTCCATGGGAGTTTCCATGCAAGAGTACTGCAGTGGGGTGCCATTGCCTTCTCTGCAACAAAGGGCAGAGATGGGCAAACCAGAGCTGAAATATATATGTCTCTGCTCTTGAAGGACCAAATATGCCTCTTGAAGGACCCAGATTCCTTCCAGTTCATGCTGCCTTGTCACTTTAGATTGGCCCTTGTCCAGGTTGGCATCTGTAGCCTAGCAGCAGGAGGAATCGATGTAGAAGTAGGAGGGAAGCCGCGTGACAGCTGTCTGGTAAAGTAGGGTTCAGGAAGCTGCTGCAGAGTTCCCATTATCCTAGCACATTGCCCAGGAAATAGGCACATGGCCATACTTGGCTACAAAGGAGACTGAGCCATGTTGCCTTAATTCTGGTGGCCTTATGCCCAGATAAAATTTTTGTGAAAAATGAGACTGGATAGTGAGGAACCACAAGAGTTTTTGTTACCTCCTGCCATGAATTTTCACATTGAAGGAATTATTTTTGCTAGATATATAAGATTGCAACATTGATTGGATCAAAATACAATGCATTACAATGATCCACAACCAAAAATTCAATGAGTCAAGCTTCTTTAAGTATTCTTTTTCCCATATAATTCCTATCTAGGCATGACTTTTTAAATATTTATGATTAACAGACAGGTATAACTGTTCTTTTTTATTTATTTAATGTTATAAATATGTATTTCTCTGTTATAGAATCCTCATAATTTTAATAGCTTTATATTTGTTACACTAAATATTTTCATGTGTATTAACTTTTCCTTGTTTTTTATTATCTTTTTTTATTTCCTTTCTCTTCCTACCAAAAGTGAGATAATTGGGATAAAGAAATTCATATGTCTTGAAATATACTGAAAAACCATTTTTTAAAAAGGAATCTTCCAATTTATTACTTTTTGTGTTATGTATGAGAGTGTCAGCTTGATTACCAAATTCTCTCATTATTTTGGCTTTTAAAAAGGCACATTACTCTTATTTCAGTGTGTTCTTTTAAGAACCAGCAGAGTTGAACATTTTATATATATATATTTTTTACTTTATTAATCTTAAGTTGTTCATGTCACTTTTTTCATTTTAGTGTTATCTTTCATACTAATTTCCATATACTTTTTATATAACATATATATTAGTTTATATATACATAAATTTTGCTGCAGATAGTTATCTAAATGTTTTTCGTTTTCTTTTAAAATCATTATTTTTATCATTCTATATATTTTTTACATAATGTAAAAAAATTTTACATATTGTAAAATAGCTCTTTTATACATGTGGAGCTTACATATCATATAATGATACATGTTGTGAGATTGTATATGATTGATATTTGTTTCTCCAAATTGCTCAGCAGTTATCACATTACATTTTAAAATAAATCCTCCCTTTACATCTATGATGTAGCATTCTTACTACATAAATATATAACATATATGTGCATATATATATGGATATGGATACAATTGGATTTATTACTCTATTTTATTTCTGTTTTTGCAGCAATTTCCACTGATTTGATGATGTTTTAAAATATACTTGGCAATAAAGAATAATGTTAGCTCTTATTTTACCTTTATAACCTTTCTTTTAAATGCTATATTTTGAGAGATTTATCCATTTTTAAAAGGATATATAGTTTTTAATGGAGTATTTTTAAAGAGGACAAAAACCCAATGATAAAACTTTCTTTGGACACAGGGATTAAATTTTGAGAGTCATAAATGAGTACTGAGGAGTAGAGCAGCTCTCTTCATCCTCACCTGCCACCTTCAAGCAGTAGTACCTGTGGAGAATGCATGGAGAGTTTTCTGATCACAGGTTGGAGGGAGGCTGAAGCTCAAATATCTTTACATTACTCTGACACAAAGTTCTAGGTTACTTGATTACCTCTCACCAATCATCCTTTAGGGAAGCTATCTATAGGAAACAACATTTTTCTCTAATGCCCCAAACAACCCTTATCTTCTTTATATTGGTGTTCAGTTCAGTTCAGTTCAGTCACTCAGCATGTCCAACTCTTTGTGACCCCATAGACTGCAGCATGCCAGGCCTCCCTGTCCATCACCAACTGCCGGAGTTTACTCAAACTTATGTCCATTTAGTTGGTCAGGCCATCCAACCAAATCATCCTCTGTTGTCCCTTTCTGCTCCAGCCCTCAATCTTTCCCAGCAAAAGAGTCTGTCTCAAATGAGTTAGTTCTTTGCATCAGGTGGCCAAAGTATTGGAGTTTCAGCTTCAGCATCAGTCCTTCAAATGAATAATGATTTCCTTTAGGATGGACTGGTTGGATCTCCTTCCTGTCCAAGGGACTCTCAAGAATCTTCTCCAACACCACATTTCAAAAGCATCAATTCTTCAGTGCTCAGCTTTCTTTATAGTCCAACTCTCACATCCATACATGACCACTGGAAAAACCATAGCCTTGACTAGATGGACCTTTGTTGGCAAAGTAATGTTTCTGCTTTTTAATAAGCTGTCTAGGTTGGTCATAACTTTTCTTCCAAGGAACAAGCATCTTTTAATTTCATGGCTGCAGTCACCATCTGCAGTGATTTTGGAGCTCCCCCCAAATAAAGTCTGTTACAGTTTCCACCGTTTGCCATGAAGTGATGGGACCAGATGCCATGATCTTAGTTTTCTGAATGTTGAATTCAGTTGTATTGGTATATGACCTGACAAATCACCACTACTATTTTCCCAATCCCTGTTCTAGAACCTGAGAGAAGATCAGGAGACAGAAAAGGCAGGAGGGACCTTTAGCAGAAAAACCAACCTAAAAAGATGCATGGCAAGGAGAGGGGGAAAGTAATTAGAAAAGAATGACTGAGTTGATTCAGGTATGTGATTGTTCTCTTTGGTTTCTCTACACATTTAAATGCATATGAGCATTTAATGTGTGTTCCTTTGAGCTAGGCTAATTTTTCTGACAGCTCATGGCATACACCAAACCAAAACACTGTTGTCTGACTTAAAATTATATGCAAGTTTAAACTCCTTCACATTGCAAGTTTTTCCTTTTTGTTGTAAGAATATAAAATAACAGGTAAGGCCCAATTTACATAAATTTGCTCACTTTAAGCAATCATAGCTTGAGATGAGTTTTTTGAACTTGCAACTTGCAGTTTTATTCACTAAATTATCCAGGGGCCACAGATCCCTTTGTGCATATGTAGGCTCAATATAAAGAATGACACCACAGGTATTAGTGTATTTAACTTATTTCCTTGTATAATTTTTATGGGAAAATATAAATAGAAGGGACGGTTGGTTATTTTGGCTAATTGATTCCTAAATCTGTCCAAGAGGAAGTCAACACCTGATTTATTACAGAATTTTGCAAAATTCAGCTGACAAATTTCACAAACCTTTCTTTTCTCATCAGTTCAGTTTAGTCACTCAGTTGTGTCTGACTCTTTGTGACCCCATGAACCGTAGCACACCAGGCCTCCCTGTCCAACACCAACTCCTGGAGTCTACCCAAACCCATGTCCATCGTGTCGGTGATGCCATCCAACCATCTCATCCTCTGTCACCCCATTCTCCTCCTGCTTTCAATTTTTCTCAGCATTAGGGTCTTCTCCAGTGAGTTGACTCTTCCTATCAGCTGGCCAAAGTATTGGAGTTTCAGCTTCAGCATCAGTCCTTCCAATGAATATTCAGGACTGATTTCCTTTAGAATTGACTGATTGGATCTCCTTGCAGTCCAAGGGACTCTCAAGAGTCTTCTCCAACACCACAGTTCAAAAGGATCAGTTCTTCGGTGCTCAGCTTTCTTTGTAGTCTATCTCTAACATCCATACGTTACTACTGAAAACACCATAGCTTTGACTAGATAGACTTTTGTTGGCAAAGTAATGTTTCTGCTTTTTAATATGCTGTCTCAGATCAGATCAGTCACTCAGTTGTGTCCCACTCTTTGCAACCCCATAAATCGCAGCACGCCAGGCCTCCCTGTCCATCACCAACTCCTAGAGATCATTCAGACTCACATCCATCGAGTCAGTGATGTCATCCAGCCATCTCATCCTCTGTCGTCCCCTTCTCCTCCTGCCCTCAATCCCTCCCAGCATCAGAGTCTTCTCCAATGAGTCAACTCTTCACATGAGATGGCCAAAGTACTGGAGTTTCAGCTTGAGCATCATTCCTTCCAAAGAAATCCCAGGGCTGATCTCCTTCAGAATGGACTGGTTGGATCTCCTTGCAGTCCAAGGGACTCTCAAGAGTCTTCTCCAACACCACAGTTCAAAAGCATCAATTCCTTGGCACTCAGCCTTCTTCACAGTCCAACTCTCACATCCATACATGACCACAGGAAAAACCATAGCCTTGACTAGACGGACCTTTGTCGGCAAAGTAATGTCTCTGCTTTTGAATATGCTATCTAGGTTGGTCACAACTTTCCTTCCAAGGAGTAAGCGTCTTTTAATTTCATGGCTGGAGTCACAATCTGTAGTGATTTTGGAGCCCAGAAAAATAAAGTCTGACACTGTTTCCACTGTTTCCTCATCTATTGCCCATGAGATGATGGGACTGGATGCCATGATCTTCATATTCTGAATGTTGAGCTTTAAGCCAACTTTTTCACTCTCCACTTTCACTTTCATCAAGAGGCTTTTTAGTTCCTCTTCACTTTCTGCCATAAGGGTGGTGTCATCTGCATATCTGAGGTTATTGATATTTCTCCTAGCAATCTTGAGTCCAGCTTGTGTTTCTTCCAGTCCAGCATTTCTCATGATGTACCCTGCATATAAGTTAAATAAGCAGGGTGACAATATACAGCCTTGACTAACTCTTTTTCCTATTTGGAACCAGTCTGTTGTTCCATGTCCAGTTCTAACTGTTGCTTCCTGACCTGCATACAAATTTCTGAAGAGGCAGGTCAGGTGGTCTGGTATTCCCATCTCTTTCAGAATTTTCCACACTTTATTGTGATCCACACAGTCAAAGGCTTTGGTATAGTCAATAAAGCAGAAATAAATATTTTTCTGGAACTCTCTTGCTTTTTCCATGATCCAGGAGATGTTGGCAATTTGATCTCTGGTTCCTCTGCCTTTTCTAAAACCAGCTTGAATATCAGGAAGTTCACGGTTCACATCTTACTGAAGCCTGGCTTGGAGAATTTTAAGCATTACTTTACTAGCGTGTGAGATGAGTGCAATTGTGCGGTAGTTTGAGCATTCTTTGGCATTGCCTTTCTTTGGGATTGGAATGAAAACTGACCTTTTCCAGTCCTGAAGCCACTGCTGCTGCTGCTGCTGCTGCTGCTAAGTCGCTTCAGTCGTGTCCGACTCTCTGCGACCCCATAGACAGCAGCCCACTAGGCTCTGCCATCCTTGGGATTCTCTAGGCAAGAACACTGGAGTGGGTTGCCATCTCCTTCTCCATTGCATGAAAGTGAAAAGTGAAAGTGAAGTCGCTCAGTCGCAGCCGACTCTTAGCGACCCCATGGACTGCAGCCTACCAGGCTCCTCCATCCATGGGATTTTCTAGGCAAGAGTACTGGAGTGGCTTGCCATTGCCTTCTCCTGCGGCCACTGCTGAGTTTTCCACATTTGCTGGCATATTGAGTGCAGCACTTTCATAGCATCATCTTACAGAATTTGGAATGGTTAACTGGAATTCTATCACCTCCACTAGCTTCGTTTGTGGAGAAGGAAATGGCACCCCAGTCCAGTACTCTTGCTTGGAAAATCCCATGAATGGAGGAGCCTGGTAGGCTGTAGTCCATGGGGTCACTAAGCATCGGACACGACTGAATGACTTCACTTTCACTTTTCACTTTCATGCATTGGAGAAGGAAATGGCAACCCACTCCAGTGTTCTTGCCTGGAGAATCCTAGGGTCGGGGGAGCCTGGTAGGCTGCCGTCTATGGGGTCGCACAGAGTCGGACACGACTGAAGTGACTTAGCAGTAGCAGCAGCAGCTTTGTTCGTAGTGATGCTTTCTAAGGCCCACTTGATTTCACATTCCAGGATGTCTGGCTCTAGATCAGTGATCACACCATTGTGATTATCTGGGTCATGAAGATCTTTTTTGTACAGTTCTTCTGTGTATTCTTGCCATCTCTTCTTAATATCTTCTGCTTCTGTTTGGTCCATACCATTTCTATCCTTTATCAAGCCCATCTTTGCATGAAATGTTACCTCAGTATCTCTAATTTTCTTGAAGGGATCCCTAGTCTTTCCCATTCTGTTGTTTTCCTCTATTTCTTTGCATTATTAGCTGAAGAAGGCTTTCTTATCTCTTCTTGCTATTCTTTGGAGCTCTGCATTCAGATGCTTATCTCTTTCCTTTTCTCCTTTGCTTTGCACTTCTTTTCTTTTCACAGCAATTTGTAAGGCCTCCCCAGACAGCCATTTTACTTTTTTGCATTTCTTTTCCATGGGGATTGTCTTGATCCCTGTCTCCTGTACAATGTCACGAACCTCATTCCATAATTCATCAGGCACTCTATCTATCAGATCTAGGCCCTTAAATCTTTTTCTCACTTCCACTGTATAATCATAAGGGATTCGATTTAGGTCATATCTGAATGGTCTAGTGGTTTTCCTTACTTTCTTCAATTTAAGTCTAAATTTGGCAATAAGGAGTTCATGGTCTGAGCCACAGTCAGCTCCTGGTCTTGTTTTTGCTGACTGTATAGAGCTTCTCCATCTTTGGCTGCAAAGAATAGACTCAATCTGATTTCAGTGTTGACCATCTGGTGATGTCCATGTGTAGAGTCTTCTCTTGTGTTGTTGGAAGAGGGTGTTTGTTATGACCAGTGAATTTCCTTGGCAAAACTCTGTTAGTCTTTGCCCTGCTTCATTCCGGATTCCAAGGCCAAATTTGCCTGTTACTCCAGGTATTTCTTGACTTCCTACTTTTGCATTCCTGTCCCCTATAATGAAAAGGACATCTTTTTTGGGTGTTAGTTCTAAAAGGTCTTGTAGGTCTTCATAGAACCGTTCAACTTCAGCTTCTTCATCATTACTGGTTGGGGCATAGACTTGGATTTCTGTGACATTGAATGGTTTGCCTTGGAAACGAACAGAGATCATTCTGTCGTTTTTGAGATTGCATTTCGGACTCTTTTGTTGACCATGATCGCTACTCCATTTCTTCTGAGCGATTCCTGCCTGCAGTTGTAGATATAATGGTCATCTGAGTTAAATTCACCCATTCCAGTCCATTTGAGTTCACTGATTCCTAGAATGTTGGCATTCACTCTTGCCATCTCTTGTTTGACCACTTCCAATTTGCCTTGATTCATGGACCTGACATTCCAGGTTCTTATGCAATATTACTCTTTACAGCATTGGACCTTGCTTCTATCACCAGTCACATCCACAGCTGGGTATTGTTTTTGCTTTGGCTCCATCCCTTCATTCTTTCTGGAGTTATTTCTCCACTGATCTCCAGTAGCATATTGGGCACCTACTGACCTGGGGAGTTTCTCTTTCAGTATCCTATCAGTTTGCCTTTTCATACTGTTCATGGGTTCTCAAGGCAAGAATACTGAAGTGATTTGCCATTCCCTTCTCCAGTGGACCACATTCTGTTAGATCTCTCCACCATGACCCACCCATCTAGGCTGGTTATAAGGGAGAAGGCAATGGCAACCCACTCCAGTACTCTCGCCTGGCAAATCCCATGGCTGAGGAGCCTGGTAGGCTGAAGTCCACGGGGTCCTTATGAATTGGACACGGCTGAGCGATATCACTTTCACTTTCATGCATTGGAGAAGGAAATGGCAACCCACTTCAGTGTTCTTGCCTGGAGAATCCCAGGGATGGGGGAGCCTGGTGGCCTTCTGTCTCTGGGGTCACACAGAATCAGACACGACTGAAGCGACTTAGCAGCAGCAGCAGCAGCAGCAACAGGTTGGTTATAACTTTCCTTCCAAGAAGCAAGTGTCTTTTAATTTCATGGCTGCAGTCACCATCCTCAGTGATTTTGGAGCCCAGAAAAATCAGTGTCAGCCACTCTTTCCCACTGTTTCCCCATCTATTTCCCATGAAGTGATGGGCCTGGATACCAACTTTTAAGCCAACATTTTTACTCTCTTCTTTCACTTTAATCAAGAGACTCTAGTTCTTCTTCAATTTCTGCCATAAGGGTGGTGTCATCTGCATATCTGAGGTTATTGATATTTCTCCCAGCAATCTTGATTCCAGCTTGTGCTTCCTCCAGCCTAGTGTTTCTCATGATGTACTCTGCATATAAGTTAAATAAACAGGGTGACAATATATAGCCTTGATGTACTCCTTTTCCTATTTGGAACCAGTCTGTTGTTCCATGTCCAGTTCTAACTGTTGCTTCCTGACCTGCATACAAATTTCTCAAGAGGCAGATCAGGTGGTCTGGTATTCCTATCTCTTTCAGAATTTTCCACAGTTTATTGTGATCCACACAGTCAAAGGCTTTGGCATAGTCAATAAAGCAGAAATAAATATTTTTCTGGAACTCTCTTGCTTTTTCCATGATCCAGGAGATGTTGGCAATTTGATCTCTGGTTCCTCTGCCTTTTCTAAAACCAGCTTGAACATCTGGAATTTCACAGTTCACATATTGCTGAAGCCTGGCTTGGAGAATTTTGAGCATTACTTTACTAGGTTAAATTGAAGTCAGGTGGGCCTTAGGAAGCATCACTATGAACAAAGCTAGTGGAGGCCAAGGAACTCCAGTTGAGCTATTTCAAATCCTAAAAGATGATGCTGTGAAAGTGCTGCACTCAATATGTCAGCAAATTTGGAAAACTCAGTAGTGGCCACAGGGCTGGAAAAGGTCAGTTTTCATTCCCATCCCAAAGAAAGGTAATGCCAAAAAATGCTAGAACTACCACACAATTTCACTCATCTTACATGCCCTGACAGACAATGCATTGATTGCTTAATCTCTTGGGAAATATGGAATCATCTGCATGGAGGATCTGATTCATGAGGTCTGTACCATTAGAAAATGTTTCAAAGAAGGAAACAACTTCCTGTGGCCCTTTAATTTGTCTTCTGCATGAGGTGGAATGAAGAAAAAGACCACCCATTTTGTAGAAGGTGGAGATGCTGGCAACAAGGAAGACCAGATCAACAGGCTTATTAGAAGGATGAACTAAGGTGAGCAACTACATCCAGAAAGAAATTTACCTAATGCTAGAGTAAATTGCAGAGGAGGCAATGGCACCCCACTCCAGTACTCTTGCCTGGAAACCCATGGATGGAGGAGCCTGGCGGGCTACAGTCCATGGGGATCATGAAGAGTCAGACACAAGTGAAGTGACTTAGCAGTAGCAGCAGCACATGCTAGTAAATTAACGCTCAGAATTCTTTCCTCATACTCTCCATATAAATGAATCCCGTAGAAAAATGAAATATAAAGAGTAGTCCAAAGAGTAGTCCGAATACCGGGGAAGGCAATGGAACCCCACCCCAGTACTTTTGCCTGGAAAATCCCATGGACGGAGGAGCCTGGTAGGCTCCAGTCCGTGGGGTTGCTAAGAGTCGGACACGACTGAGCAACTTCACTTTCACTTTTCACTTTCATGCATTGGAGAAGGAAATGGCAACCCACTCCAGTGTTCTTGCCTGGAGAATCCCAGGGACAGGGGAGCCTGGTGAGCTTCCGTCTATGGGGTCGCACAGAGTCGGACACGACTGAAGCGACTTAGCAGCAGCAGCAGTCCGAATACACGTCAAGTATCAGTGAAAAGTTGTTAAAGCCGAACTCTCTCAGCCAAGTAAACATTCATTTTAACAAATATCCCTCTCTGATTAGTTTTTGCCTTGAATACTGCTAAAATAAATACACACAAAATCAGTCTTCAGGGTTTTCTTACTATTTGCTGTGATTGTGTAGTTCAATTCATTAGAAAACTAGCAATACATATCACAGTTTAGTTCCCTGCACTGCCTTGCAGGGCTGCTATTGAAATGAGTTTCTGGCTCTGGATATGCAGGCAGAAGTCTCTTATGTTGGCTTCTCAAAAAAGGAAGGAAACAGCAGTTATATCCACATCTAATAACACAAAAGCTATAGAGTCATTCCCAGTACTCATAAGTATGTTACTAAAGTAGGATGTCTTTTTCTCCCTCAGATAAATTTTTTTTTTTTTTTTTTCAAAAAGACAGGTGCAGATTTGTTCCAGCTAAAGCCTAGGAAGAAGTCTGAGAAATTCATGTATTGTGCATTATTTATTCAAAGTATTGTTTATCTGGGGTCTTTTTAAATTTAGTTTTAACCAAAAGAAAAGAAATGACCAAATCCAAGAATCATCTATAACATTTCTGATATAGAAATCTTTTATGGATAAGGTGTTTGTTTTTAAAAAGTCTTTGTTATTAAAAATATTATGAAAATAAACCAGTTTTAGGATGTATTCTCATATGCAGGGCAAGAGGACATAATCAATTTATGTTTTGTGGCACTTTTCTAAAAAATATGGTCGCTGAGCAATCAGAAGAATCTAAAGTTATTTCAGCATGTGCTACTCCAGTGCTCTGGAGACATATGACATCAGACTCCTCACTGGCGTTCCTTCTCACCAGAGGCAATGTGATATATGAGCAATTGCACTGGCCTTGAAGTCAGCTGAACTCGAGGACACATTACAGCCTCTCACTCTTTCTGTGTCCCTGGATAAGTTTCTTAACCTTTCTTTCTGTCTATGCCTATTGCAAGATTTCAAAAAATGATACAAATCTACTTGCTAGGCCATTGTGAACACCTGTGATGATGTATACACAGTATTCACTTTAATGGCTATAACAGCACAGGGATTCAATGACTAATAGCTATTATTGTTTTTCTTTCTTATAACTATCTTACGTTATTTTCCTAGCTCACCTGTGTGAATATATCTTAATTGTACTTAACATTTATACCCTCATCCTCTTTCCACACCCATGAAAGATACTGTTAATTGTTAACTGCACTGTGTTTAGATAGTCTTAGAACCTAATCATCTTACAAATTTGCTGAGGGAGAGATACTGTGTTATATACTTTTTTTAATAGGTGTTATAATTTCCAGTACAAATTGCATGCAAGAAAAGATACATTTGTTGCATCATTTCTCAATTTTGTCATTTGAATTCTATTATAGTTTAGTTTTTTGCAGTACTGAAAGAACACAGTAAGTGGTAACTAGTTTGTGCCATCCATGTTTTGAAAGTAATTTTGAAGGCTGATAGTAGGATCAGGTTCCATTATGAATAGGTACCTACCTCTCACCTGTTAGTCTCCATTCATTTATGAAGAGATCCAGAATTCAAAAGGTAAAGAGTCTCCAACACTCTGTTCATCCTTTCCTGAGAAAGTCCAAAACTGAGTATGCTTATGGAAACTAAACCTTTAGGGAATAGGAAAAGCCAGTGCTACCTCAAATACTGGGCCCATGCTGTCCCAAAGGACAACAATTAGTGTCAGCTCAAGCAAAAATTCCCAAGGACAATTTCATCAAGACAGATGGGGACAGTTGTAATACACAGTTGTAAGAATTGCCCAGTTTCCTGTTATCTTTTTTTTTTTCAGTTTTATTGAATACCATGATTTAGATCTCTATGTAGAGTAATGGGATCTGTCTGCAATTCTACTTTTCCCCCAACTTTGCATTAGGAAGATCCCACCAGCTCTCAATTGTGTTGTTTTTTTCAATAAATATTAAACTTCTAGTTTTCTTTTTTTTAGATTTTTTTTTTTCTTAAAATTGGGAAAGACTTCAGTAAAAGCATAAAACAATATATGTATTTAGAGATGAGGACACACTTATTAAGTGAATAGTGAACAAATTTCTACTTCAGAAAGAAAAGAAAAATATTTCAACTCAGGGTGATAGCTTTCTTGATATGTTAAGCAGGATTCTGAGATGGCTCTCAAGATTCCTGTCTCCTGGAGTATATAGTCTGTAGTATCCCCGCCCATGGGTGTGGAAAGAACCTGTGAATAGAATGGATGTCACTTCCATGGTTAGATTACAGTATCGGACAAAGGTGTAGAAATTTTTCAGGTGGAATTAAGGTTGCAGATTAGTTGACTTTGAGTTAATCTCAGGGGAAACTATCTTTGGTGGGCCTGGTCTAAACTGGTGACCTATTAAGAGTCTGAGCTTTTCCTGATGTTGGAGAGATTTGAAGCAGCCAGTGCTATTCTCTCTCACTGGCTCTGAGGAAGCAAATTGTCGTCTTGTGGAGAGGGTAACATGAAAGGGACAGCAGGTGATTTGCTAGCACAGTGCCTGGTTGATGACCAGCAATAAAGCAGGGACTACACTTCACAGTTGCAAGGAACTGAATTCTGCAAACAACTAGTGAATTTAGAAGGGGACATGAGCCCCAGATGAGGACACAGGCCCAGCCAACACCTTGAATTTACTTCACCAGGCCCTGGGATAACTTAGGTAACCATTATCCAGAGCATGAAAACTGTGAGATAAGAAAGTTGTATAGTTGTACACAGCTAAGTTTGTAGTAATTTTAAAGACAGAAATAGAAAACTAATACACTTAGATAAGAAAAAATTTGAATCCATTATTTTCTTTTTCATATAAAGAAAAAATACTTTCTCCCTTAAATTTAATTATTTCACTGGCAGGTGTTTTGATTCCATCCTATATCTTCAAAGTCACTCTGCACTCATACTCCCAATGAGCATTTATCATGCCAGGTCTTTTCCTCCTTAAGATAGTCTTTTATCTATTCTAGGTCCCTCTCTAAATATCTTTCCAACTCTATCTAAAAGAGTTGTCTGTAATTACTTTTGGGAATTTACCTTCTCTTATTCACTGCAAGCTAAGTTGCCCCCATTAATCCACAAGCATATTCTTCCTGTGTTTGTTCATAACATTCTTGTTAATGAGTCCATTAGACACTTTTCAGTTCTTATCATCCATGACCACTCAGCAGCATTAACATATTTTTTCTTATAAATGCTTCTTTTTGGCTTTATTGTAGTTCACTCTTCTCATTTTCCTGTTTCATACCTAACATCTTTTTTTTTTTTCCATTAAATCTTAGTATTATCTAGGCTCCATCCTTTGTCTTCTCTTTTTGTTAGTCTGAATAATATCCCTTAGCAATCTCATCTACTTCCTTTATTTAAGTTGCCATATATGGTGCTGATGAGTAATCTCTAGACCTGCTGTTTCTTCTTTGCTTTAAACCTATGTATACAGTTGCCAGTAGAAAGAAAGTGAAACTGTTAGTCACTCAGTCATGTCTGACCCTTTGTGACCCCATGGACTGTAGCCCACCAGACTCCTCTGTCCGTGGAATTCTCCAGGCAAGAATATGGAGTGGGTTGCTATTTCCTTCTCCAGGGCCTCTTCTCGACCCAGGGATTGCACCTGTGTCTCCCACATTGCAGGCAGACTGTTTTTACTGACTGAGCTACTAGGGAAGACCTAATATACATAAAGTTCAATAATTACAGAGTTGCTTTTTTCCTACCCACCCTATTTTAGTGAATACATCAACTATCTCCCTGGTTACTCCCTGGTTACAACTATCTCCCTGAGAGAATCTCCTCTCAGATTCTCAATCTGAGAATCTTGGCATTATCTTAGATCTTCTTATCTCCCTCATTTATTCCTTTACCCATTCTGCTATGTCTTAGTATACCTTACTTATATTCTTTTTCAAATATTTAATTAAATACACTAGTATATCCTTTTATTTTCTATAATATCCTTGAAGCCAATTTCTCTTTTCAATCCAGGCTATTTGTTTCTTTGCTTGGTGCATGGAGTAACCTCTGTAACACGCACATGTGATTAAGCCTCTTGACTGCTTAAAGATTTCAGGACTCCTTTCCTTCCGGGTAAAATTCCAAATTCTTTCCCATAAACCTTTCTTCGTCTTCCTCTCCTTATAGTCCTCTCCCGTATTAACACCCACAGTTCTTTCTGTTCTCTGACTGCCCCCTCCCCTGCTGAGAAATTCTTTCATGTCTGCCTCATTTATTTCAGTTGGTCAAGTTATCCCTTGTGATCAGGCAGAAGAAGCCTTCTTTGATCTATCAAACCAGCACCGGGTGTTCAACTTTGTCCACAGTTGCGCTGTGTCCTGAACTCTCAAGCTGTGTTATACTTAAATGGCTTTTCTACTCTTTTAGACAATAATTTCTTTAAAGTGAGCCAGCCTCTTTTTCAATGTTGACACCTCTAATTCTAACACAGTGCCCGAGACAGCATAAATATTTTAGGAAAATGTTATTGATCAACCAAACTATAGTTAACTTTTATCATGTCATAAAAATGCACTAACAATGGTACAATATTAATTACTCAGTGAATTTTTGTTGTTTAGTGATGAACGTCCCATATACAAAACTGTACTAAAGATGTTTACATGTATAATATTGCTTGAAAACTGAAATTATATAAGCAAATTCAGGCAAAAAATTTTGAGGAATATTTCTTATACTTCTGTTTATATATCAGCTCAGTTCCTATTGTTTCACTTTCATGCATTGGAGAAGTAACTGGCAACCCACTCCAGTGTTCTTGCCTGGAGAATCCCACAGAGGGGGAGCCTGGTGGGCTGCTGTCTATGGGGTCACACAGAGTCGGACACGACTGAAGTGACTTAACAGCAGCAAGATTAGTGAAGCAAAGTCAGTCAGGTATTTTATTTGCATAGCTATGCCTGGGAAGCCCTTCCTCTCCTATACCTCCTGCTTAGCTCTGTGGTTAAACTTTTTATCCACTCTATTATCAAGTTCCATAGTTTGTGTCTCCTCAATATCTATCCTATCCATCTGATCCTCCTTGTCTTTCTCTTACTGTGTGTCTCCAAGACAGCTCTTCCATAGTTACTTTCTACCTAGTCTAATCCATATGCAAATTCATCATACAGAAAGACAAATTATGTCTATTCCCTCTAATGCATTTAAAGATTTTCCATTGTTGAATCAAGAAAAAGGTCCTTAGCTTGCTAGTCAAGTGCCTCTATGACATGTCTCCCTATGAATTTATCAGCTGCCTCTTCACTTCTTTCTTATATGAACCCAAAAGGACGTATACACACATAATTTGGCCAAACACGTTCTATACTTTCCAAGCTTTCTATTTTTGTTGTAGCTTTTCCTAAATCTTCTTAATTTTTAAATTAATCCTTCTAAAATCTTGCACAAGCATCAGGGTCCCAATCATAAAGCATCTACTGCATGAAGCAGTCCTTGATTTCTCAACCCTATGGTATCACTCTTTTGAACCACATTAATTTCCACCCTCTTACATCACTTATATTGATTGTTAATATAGATATTTGTAGGGTTGTCTAACCCTCTCCCCACTTCCCAGGCATTAGATCACCATCGTCTTGAGAGTATAGTTTATAATCTCACCCCCACAGTGTAGTTTTGCATCTTAGAACTAATATTAGTTACTATTTTTCTTTTTTGTTAAAACAGAATTAAATTTTCATTTATCAACATACATTAAAGAAAGCATTCCACTTATAAAATGAAGTGAGGAGTTAAAATAAGGAGTAAAAGTAAAGAGTTTCTTAGGATCAAATATATTAAGAAAATTTAGTGTTTAAGTTTTTAATTTACTGGAATTTTATTTTAATTGGATTCACTTCTCTTTTTTTAACTTTTTTGTCCTTTTCTCTTTGCCATATATGTCACATGTAGATATTTCTTTTTCCTGATGTCAAAGGCTTTTCCTTCTATTTGATTTTCCCTAGGGTGAGGCAGAATGATTTAGAATAAGCTAATTTTGACTTGCATCCTTACACATTCCTGAAAATGTCGATGTTTTAAATTGCATACCTCTGTACGGAATTTGTGAAGTCTTGATTTACTTCCACATTCTCCTTTGAGCAACAAAATACACCGTGCTTAAAAGCAAGCTCTTTGAAGAATGCAAAGTAATGTCTGAAAGAAATATTACTCAGAGTATCACTTCTCGGAAATATCTCAATAAGCTCGACATACTTATCTGCACAGTAGTAAACCTCTAGACTCAGCAAGTTAATTGGATTATTAGTCAGTGACTTCCCTTTAGGAAAAAGGGGAGGCAGTCTTCATGGAGGGTAAGTGCTACATGAGGTCTATATATATTTGTGGGCTAGTTTCAATGCTGTACTTTCAGAAAGTCATTTCATTTATGCCTTTTGTTGGATGATGTTTCCATAGCATACTAACCTGGATACATTTAATCTTTACATTTTTAGGAGAAAGCTGCTCAGTTTAGAGTATGTTTACTTCTATTAAAACATTGCTGTTTGAAGCTGCATGTAGATCTTTTGAGAAGCCCCATGCTTGAGTCTTGATTTTTACATTTTCATGACAGCTTTTACATGCTCCTGAGCGTGTAGGCTCTGAGCTTCTACTGAAGCATGTAATTACTGGCGATGACTTAGCACCCGCCATGTGGTACCAAGTAATGGCAATTGGAAGCAATGTCAATAAGAGAGAATTGGCAAGCTGGAGATAGCTAAGTGAGATAACTCAGAGACTCACATGCTGTGGTAAGCACTTCCGCTATTGCTAGTAGCACAAAAGAACTTTATTTACAAAAATTTTTCTGTAATCTCCAAGGTGTCCACATCAGAGGAAATTAAAGGGCTGCTTTGTAGTTTAGAATGAATTCATGGCTCTATGGATGATTTGCATGTTTTACTCTCCCAAAATGAGTTTTCGCCTAACCTGTCATTCTGTGTTCTGCCTCCACAATTTGATTTGCTTTTTTATTTGAGGCCAAATCTGTAAAGAATAGCTCTCAAGACACATAGCTATGACCTGGAAGATTTAGGAATGAGATTGGAGATGAACTTTTAACCTTAGCCTTTGATCGGTACAGGAATCACATGGGGGAGATTATTAAAACTGTAGATTCCTGGGTTCATTCCACAGAGATTCAGATTCAGTAGGTCTGCAATTAAGGCAAGAATTCTTCATTTTTCTGAGGCACTGACTTTTTGGACTAGACTGATAAGACACTGCTTAAGTTAAAGCAGTGCTTAAGTTAAAGGAAAAGAGCGACCTTTTAGCTTCTTTCTACTCAATGTGTGATCTTTGGCTCAACAGGATCCTGAAGCAGGACAAACTGCAAAGTCACAGGCCCTGGAATTTGCATTTTGACAAGTGTGATTAGAGTGTGAGAATCATTGTTTTAGCAAACACAGTGGATTTAATTATAGCTGCTTAGTTAATTAGATTAGCTGTCACCCCAAAGAGAGAAAGGAAAGTAGGACACGAAGAGGAGCTCTTGGATGGAAGGAGGTGTGTGTGTTAGTCACTCAGTCATGTCCAACTCTTTGCGACCCCATGGACTGTGGCCCGCCAACCTCCTCTGTCTACGGAATTCTCAAGGCAAGAATACTGGCTGCTGCTGCTGCTAAGTCACTTCAGTCGTGTCCAACTCTGTGTGACCCCATAGACGGCAGCCCATCAGGCTCACCCGTCCCTGGGATTCTCCAGGCAAGAACATGGAGTGGGTTGCCATTTCCTTCTCCAATGCATGAAAGTGAAAAGTGAAAGTGAAGTCGCTCAGAATACTGGAGTGGGTAGCTATTCCCTTCTCCAGAGATCTTCCCAACCCAGGGGTCTAACCCTGGTCTCCTGTATTGCAGGAAGATTCTTTAGCATCTGAACCACCAGGAAAGCCTGGATGAAAGGGTGAGCTACAACAATTGGGACATTAGATTGGAAGCATAACATAGTGAATTCAGCTATTTTAAGCATCTATAAAGCAGGATAAATTTTATGAAGATAAACTAAATCACATAACCGAGTGAATGTGCTCCTTGTCATTTAGCAAGATAACCATTACAAGCTAAATACTAAAACTGTGTATTTAATTTATAAAAGCATATTTATTACATTAGAAATAGGTATAAGGCTTGAGTCATTTTGGTAGGAACAAGTTGTGTGTAGAACTGGCTATCAAGGTAAGCAGGGCAGATTTCACCAGGATTCCAGGGACCCTTCAGCCCAGTATTAGAAAGTGCTCAACTATATTGCTGTTTCTTTGGTCAAAACTATCCTATCTATGTCACTTATTTATATCTTGAATTTTGAGCAAAGCTGCTTGGATAAATTATTATTATAGTCTGTTCATTATGCTTTAATGTTTGATGGCTGGAACAGTGGAGAAGGAAATGGCAACCCACTCCAGGATTCTTGCCTGGAGAATCCCAGGGACAGAGGAGCCTGGTGGGCTGCCATCTATGGGGTCGCATAGAGTCAGACATGACTGATGCAACTTAGCAGCAGCAGCAGCAGGCTGGAACAGATAGATGGTTTCTGAGCCCTCCCTATTTTGAAATTTGTACAGACTGATACAGTCATAGCTGTTGAATAATTCAAGGAGAAACTATCAGATCTTCTGTAGATACCCATGATTGTTAAGCCTGGCTACAGATGCATTTTGCCTGAGTCAAATGATCTCAATTAAGATTAAAGTTTCAAGCAAAACATAGAAGCTATGTTGTCTAAATGAGTCCTAAATCTGGTGAAATGAATTCAGCTATTTTAAGAATCTATAAAGCTGAATAAATTTTATAATAATAAATTAAATCACATAACCTAATGAATGTACTTGTTGTCATTTAGCAAGATAACCATTGCAAGTTAAATACTAAAACTGTGTATTTAATTGATAGAAGCATATTTATTGTATTAGAAATACATAAAGTTACCCTGTAATGTCACTACCACACTGAGTTCTGTCTTATTAATTCCAAAGAAACACTGTGAAAGTTTTATGGTAATTTTGACAAATTAAATTTCTTGGTGTTTTAATTTGGATTTTGTAATCTTTCTTGCCAAATGATTACTTAACCTCTATAATGCTAACTTTCTAGTAATTAATTGGTATTTAGTTATCATATCACCAGTAAGGTTATAATCTTACTCAAAAAAATGTTTTTTTTTTCTTTTAAACTAAATGCTCATTTTAATTTAAATTTTTTTTTTTTTCAGAGTAGTAGTGGGAGTTTTTATACATGGGATGGTGAACTTGGTCATTTTTTCCAATTGAGCAAACAAGGTTAACCTTTCAAGATTAGCAGGGAATTTAGGTTTCATTCTTGCTGAAAACTGCTCTGAAATTTAATTTTCTTTCTAAAACATAAATCCAAATCACATATCTTCCTCCCTTGGAAATTTAAATAGAATCATCATTTGGCTTATGACATAATTATTGAGTGCAGAGATAATAAAATGTGAAGACTAAGATTTAGTGCACTGATTTAGATAGTATTCTTGTCCCTCAATTAAAAGTAGCAAGAGTCATACATATTTATTTCTGTATAATATATCACTCTTTCTTAAGAGATACAGGAGATGTGGGTTTCATCCCTGGCTTGGGAAGGTCCCCTGGAGAAGGAAATGACAACTCATTCCAGTACTCCTGTGTAGAGAATCCCATGGACAGAGAGGGTAGACTACAGTCCATAGGGTTGCAAAGAGTCAGACAGGACTGAAGAGGCTGAGCATGAACACGACCTTAAATTTCCATAATGAGAAGAATCACCTGGGGGCACTTGTTTAAAAAATACCACTTCCTGGGGTTTTCTTGGAGATTCTGATTTGCCAGGACTGAGATGTGGCTATGGAATGTGTATTTTTATTAAAGGCCAAATAATTTAAATTACCAGGGAAGGCAGGGAAACACTGTTCTCAAATTAATATCTGGACAAAGAGATTTCAGAATCACTTGTGCCGAAAAGAGTGTAGACCAATGTGCTCAAACCCAGCTGCACATTAGAAGCACTCTTTTAAAAATCTTAGTGGCCAAGGCACATCCCAACCACTTTCATCATAATCTCTAAAGTGGCACCTAAGGCTCAAAATGAGAGATTGGGGAACTACCTCACAGAAGAATGGAATGGCCACACTACCTAGTATCAGAAAATTTGAACAGATTTGAAAGTGAAAGTTAAGAAGATAAGCATTAGAGAAAAATAAGGCATAATTTTTAAGGTGATAAGGTTATAGAGTTACTGCTTGTTTATGGAGAAAACATAATTAAAATGATTGAATTAGGAATCTATGGTTTCAAAACTTTGAGCTTGTATTAGAATCACAGCGAAGGCTAGTTGAAAAGGACTGACTCATCCCACCCTAGAGTTTTTATCAGATGTCTCGGGACAGAATCTAAGATCTTGAGCTTCTAATAAGTTGCAGGTAAAGCTCCTGCTATTGATCCAAGGAATACATCTGAGAACCAATGCTCTAAAGGAAGGAAGAGAGATACCACATGCGAGTATGGTGGAGCTAAGGTCGATTGAGCGGGCCCAAGCCTGGTTAAGATGTTTGTCTGAGAGAATAGCTACTACATGGGATTATATTAGAAATAGCTAACTGTGCTTCCCTGGTGGCTCAGAGAGTAAATAATCCATCTACAATGTGGGAGACCTGGGTTCGATTCCTGGATTGGGAAGATCCCCTGGAGGAGGGCATTGCAACACACTCCAGCATTCTTGCCTGGAGAATCCCCAAGGACAGAGGAGTCTGGTAGACTATAGTCCATGGGATAACAAAGAGTTGGACACAACTGAGCTGCTGAGCACAGCACATAGAGTTCCTGGTTCAGCCTAGGTGGCTCAAAGATAAAGAGTGTGTCTGTGAAGGCAGGAGCCATTGGAGACATGGGTTCAGTTCCTGTGTTGGGAAGATCCCCTGAAGGAAGAAATGGCAAGCCACTCCAATATTCTCACTTGGAGAATCTGATGGACAGAGGATCCTGGTGGGCTCAGTCCACGGGGTCACAAAGAGTCACAACTGAGCTACTGAACACACACACACACTCACACACAGATAGAGTTGCTACTAGGTTGAGGTGTTGTACCAAACATTTTATACATATTAAGTGGCTTAATCCTTAACATAATCTTATGACAAATGCACTATTATCATTTCTTTCATAGCTGTGGAAGTTGAGGTATAGGGAAGTTAAGTAATGTATCAATGGCAATGCAGTTAGTAAATTGTAGATTTGGGATTAGAATCTAGGTGGTTTGTCTACAGGGTCCATGCAGTTAACTACTGTTATGCTCAGGGAGATGAAGGTGGACAAGCTTCTTTCAAACAATAAATGATTGTAGCAGATCTAGAACTCACTCACTTTACATATTTTAGGATCCCCACAGGGAAAATCTTGAGAAATATGTTGGGGAAATAAAGATTGGACCATAAATCAAAGTAAAAGTAAAGACAGATCCAGAAACAAGCTTACATAAAAGGAAGAAAAGGGCTAATTTATGGGGGAGTTTAAAATACTATAGATCAGTTATGCCTTTCTGAAAGAGTTTGGAAATAGTAAAAAGGTATATAAACAACTAAGGGCACACTCTATCATTAGAGAAAAACTATATAGCATAAAGAAATATTATCAGTTCAGTTCAGTTCAGTGGCCCAGTCATGTCTGACTCTTTGTGACCCCATGGACTGCAGCAGGCCAGGACTCCCTGTCCGCCACCAACTCCTGGAGTTTACTCAAACTAATGTCCATTGAGTTGGTGATGCCATCCAATCATCTCATCCTCTGTCACCCCATTCTCCTCCTGCTTTCAATCTTTCTCAGCATCAGGGTCTTCTCCAGTGAGTTGACTCTTCCCATCAGCTGGCCAAAGTACTGGAGCTTCAGCTTCAGCATCAGTCCTTCCAATGAATATTCAGGACTGATTTCCTTTAGGATTGACTGATTGGATCTCCTTGCAGTCCAAGGGACTCTCAAGAGTCTTCTCCAACACCACAGTTCAAAAGCATCAATTCTTCGGTGCTCAGCTTTCTTTATAGTCCAACTCTTACATCCATACATGACTACTGGAAACACCATAGCTTTGACTAGATAGACCTTTGTTGGCAAAGTAATGCCTCTGCTTTTTAATATGCTGTCTAGGTTGGTCATAACTTTCCTTCCAAGGAGTAAGTGATTTTAATTTCATGGCTGCAGTCACCATCTGCATTGATTTTGGAGCCCCCAAAATAAAGTTTCTCACTGTTTCCACTGTTTCCACATCTATTTGCCATGAAGTGATGGGACTGGATGCCGTGATCTTAGTTTTCTGAATGTTGAGTTTTAAGACAAGTTTTTCACTCCCCTCTTTCAATTTCATCAAGAGATTCTTTAGTTTTTCTTTACTTTCTGCCATAAAGGTGGTGTCATCTGCATATCTGAGATTATTGATATTTTTCCTGGCATTCTTTTTTCCAGCTTGTGCTTTATCCAGCCCAGTGTTTCTCATGACATACTTTGCATATAAGTTACATAAGCAATATACAGCCTTGATGTACTCCTTTCCCTATTTGGAACCAGTCTGTGGTTCCATATCTAGTTCTAACTGTTGCTTCCTGACCTGCATACAGGTTTCTCAAAAGGCAGATCAGGTGGTCTGGTATTCCCATCTCTTTCAGAATTTTCCACAGTTTATTGTGATCTACACAGTCAAAGGCTTTGGCATAGTCAATAAAGCAGAAGTAGATGTTTTTCTGGAACTCTCTTGCTTTTTCGATGATCCAGCGGATGTTGGCAATTTGATCTCTGGCTCCTCTGCCTTTTCTAAAACCAGCTTGAACATCTGTAAGTTCATGGTTCATGTATTGTTGAAGTATTTTGAGCATTACTTTATTACAATGAGAGATGAGTGCAATTGTGTGGTAGTTTGAGCATTCTTTGGTGTTGCCTTTCTTAGGGATTGGAATGAAAACTGACCTTTTCCAGTCCTGTGGCCACAGCTGAGTTTTTCAAATTTGCTGGCATATTGAGTATAGCACTTTTACAGCATCATCTTTTAGGATTTGAAATAGCTCAAATGGAATTCTATCACCTCCACTAGCTTTGTTCATAGTGATGCTTCCTAAGGCCCACTTGGCTTCACATTCCAGGATGTCTGGCTCTAGGTGAGTGATCACACCATCATTATTATCTGGTTTGTGATGATCTTTTTGTATAGTTCTTCAGTGTATTCTTGTCAGCTCTTCTTAATATCTTCTGCTTCTGTTATGTCCATACCATTTCTGTCCTTTATTGAGCCCATCTTTGCATGAAATGTTCGCTTGGTATCTCTTAATTTTTTGGGAGAGATCTCTAGTTTTTCCCATTCTGTTGTGTCCCACTATTTCTTTGCACTGATCACTGAGGATGACTTTCTTATCTCTCCCTGCTCTTCTTTGGAATTGTGCATTCAAATGGGTATATCTTTCCTTTTCTCCTTTTCCTTTTGCTTCTTTTCTTTTCACAGCTATTTGTAAGGCCTCTTCAGACAACTATTTTGCCTTTTCTCACTTCTTTTTCTTGGGGATGGTCTTAATCCCTGTTTCCTATACAGTGTCATGAATCTCTGTCCATAGTTTTTCAGGCACTCTATTTATCAGATCTAACCCCTTGAATCTATTTGTCACCTCTACTGTATAATCATAAGGGATTTGATTTCGGTCATACCTATATGGTTTAGTGGTTTTCCCTACTTTTCAATTTCAGTCTGAATTTGGCAATAAGGAGTTCATGATCTGAGCCACAGTCAGCTCCCAGTCTTGTTTTTGCTGACTGTATAGAGCTTCTCCATCTTTGGCTGCAAAGAACATAATCAGTCTGATTTCATTGTTGACCATCTGGTGATGTTCATGTGTAGAGTCTTCTTGTGTTGTTGGAAGAGTGTGCTTGCTCTGCCTAGTGCTTTCTCTTGGTAAAACTCTATTAGCCTTTGCTCTGCTTCATTCTTTACTCCAAGGCCAAATTTGCCCATTACTCCAGGTATTTCTTGACTTCCTACTTTTGCATTCCAGTCCCCTGTAATGAAAAGGACATCATTTTGGGGGCATTATACGAAGGCTGAAACATGCATATATGGAGTAATAACCACATCTGGAGAGGTTTTGGTTTTCATTAGGCCAATGGGAGTACAGGCTTTGGTAACACCTATTATGATTTTCATTTATGAATCTGTAAGGGTGATTTTCAATTAGAGAAATTCCTGCACTTATTTATTTTTTTGTTCAACTATAATTTCAAATATTTACCCTATAAGCATTAAGGCACAAATGATTGAGCACAAGACAAGAACACATTACTTTGGGATGGTGCTCACATTCTGTTGAGGAGAATGGTAATAAACAAATAAAATAATTGTAATATGTTAGATGTTCATAAAATATTTTTGAAGAAAATAAAGCATATAAGACAGAGTATGTTGGGGATGGTGGCAGTGTGTGAAACAGTAGATGAGAGTAAAATTTTCTCATACAAAGTATTCGGAAATGTCTCTGATAAGTTCTTTTTTATTTTTTTTCCAGAGTGTATCTTTATTTTATGTATTTTTTAAAATTTTATTTTATTTAACTTTACAATATTGTATTGGTTTTGTCATATATCAAAATGAATCTGCCACAGGTATACATGTGTTCCCCATCCTGAACCCACCTCACTCCTCCCTCCTCATACCATCCCTCTGGGTCGTCCCAGTGCACCAGCCCCACGCATCCATTATCGTGTATTGAACCTGCACTAGCGACTCGTTTCATATGTGATATTATACGTATTTCAATGCCATTCTCCCAAATCATCCCATCCTCTGCCTCTCCCAGAGTCCAAAAGTCTGTTCTATACATCAGTGTCTCTTTTGATGTCTTATATACAGGGTTATTGTTACCATCTTTCTAAATTCCATATATATGCGTTAGGATACTGTATTGGTGTTTTTCTTTCTGGCTCAATTCACTCTGTATAATAGGCTCCAGTTTCATCCACCTCATTAGAACTTATTCAAATATATTCTTTTTAATGGCTGAGTAATACTCCATTGTGTATATGTACCACAGCTTCCTTATCCATTCATCGCCTGATAGACATCTAGGTTGCTTCCATGTTCTGGCTATTATAAACAGTGCTGCGATGAACATTGGGGTACATGTGTCTCTTTCAATTCTGGTTTCCTCAGTGTGTATGCCCAGCAGTGGGATTGCTGGATCATAAGGCAGTTCTATTCCCAGTTTTTTAAGGAATCTCCATACTGTTCTCCATAGTGGCTGTACTAGTTTGCATTCCCACCAACAGTGTAAGAGGGTTCCCTTTTCTCCACACTCTCTCCAGCATTTATTGCTTGTAGACTTTTGGATCGTAGCCATTCTTACTGGCGTGAAATGGTACCTCAAGGTGGTTTTGATTTGCATTTCTCTGATAATGAGAGATGTTGAGCATCTTTTCATGTGTTTGTTAGCCATCATACAGATGGCTAACATTTCTTCTTTGGAGAAATGTCTGTTTAGTTCTTTGGTCCATTTTTTGATTGGGTCATTTATTTTTCTGGAATTGAGCTGTAGGAGTTGCTTGTATATTTTTGAGATTAGTTGTTTGTCTGTTGCTTCATTTGCTATTATTTTCTCCGATTCTGAAGGCTGTCTTTTCACCTTGCTTATAGTTTCCTTTGTTGTGAAGAAGCTTTTAAGTTTAATTAGGTCCCATTTGTTTATTTTTGCTTTTATTTCCAATATTCTTGGAAGTGGGTCATAGAGGATCCTGCTGTGATTTATGTCAGAGAGTGTTTTGCCTATGTTTTCCTCTGGGAGTTTTATAGTTTCTGGTCTTACATTTAGATCTTTAATCCATTTTGAGTTTATTTTTGTGTATGGTGTTAGAAAGAGCTCTAGTTTCATTCTTTTACAAGTGGTTGACCAGTTTTCCCAGCACCACTTATTAAAGAGATTGTCTTTTCTCCATTGTATATTCTTGCCTCCTTTGTCAAAGATAAGGTGTCCATATGTGCATGTATTTATCTCTGGGCTTTCTATTTTGTTCCATTGATATATTTCTGTCTTTGTGCCAGCACCATACTGTCTTGATGACTGTGGTTTTGTAGTAGAGCCTGAAGTCAGGCAGGTTGATTCCTCCAGTTCCATTCTTCTTTCTCAAGATAGCTTTGGCTATTCGAAGTTTTTTGTATTTCCATACAAATTGAGAAATTATTTGTTTTAGCTCTGTGAAGAATACTGTTGGTAGCTTGATAGGATTGCATTGAATCTATAAATTGCTTTCGGTAGTACATTCATTTTCACTATATTGATTCTACCAATCCATGAACATGGTATATTTCTCCATCCATTAGTGTCCTCTTTGATTTCTTTCACCAGTGTTTTATAGTTTTCTATATATAGGTCTTTAGCTTCTTTAGGTAAATATATTCCCAAGTATTTTATTCTTTTCATTGCAATGGTGAATGGAATTGTTTCCTTAATTTCTCTTTCTATTTTCTCATTATTAGTGTACAGGAATGCAAGGGATTTCTGTGTGTTGATTTTATATCCTGCAACTTTACTATATTCATTGATTAGGTCTAGTAATTTTCTGGTGGAGTCTTTAGGGTTTTCTATGTAGAGGATCATGTCACTGCAAACAGTGAGAGTTTTACTTCTTCTTTTCCAATTTGGATTCCTTTTATTTCTTTTTCTGCTCTGATTGCTGTGGCCAAAACTTCCAAAACTATGTTGAATAGTAATGGTCAAAGTGGGCACTCTTGTCCTGTTCCTGACTTTAGAGGAAATGCTTTCAATTTTTCACCATTGAGGATAATGTTTGCTGTGGGTTTGTCATATATAGCTTTTATTATGTTGAGGTATATTCCTTCTATTCCTGCTTTATGGAGAGTTTTTATCATAAATGGATGTTGACTTTTGCATCCATAAATGGATGCAAAGGCTTTCTCTGCATCTATTGAGATAATCATATGGTTTTTATTTTTCAATTTGTCAATGTGGTGTATTACATTGATTGATTTGCAGATATTGAAGAATCCTTGCATCCCTGGTATAAAGCCCACTTCATCATGGTGTATGATCTTTTTAATGTGTTGTTGGATTCTGATTGCTAGAATTCTGTTAAGGATTTTTGCATCTATGTTCATCAGTGATATTGGCCTGTCGTTTTCTTTTTTTGTGGCATCTTTGTCCGGTTTTGGTATTAGGGTGATAGTGGCCTCATAGAATGAGTTTGGAAGTTTGCCTTCCTCTGCAATTTTCTGGAACAGTTTGAGTAGGATAGGTGTTAGCTCTTCTCTAAATTTTTGGCAGAATTCAGCTGTGAAGCCATCTGGACCTGGGCTTTTGTTTGCTGGAAGATTTCTGATTACAGTTTCAATTTCCATGCTTGTGATGGATCTGTTAAGATTTTCTATTTCTTCCTGATCCAGTTTTGGAAAGTTGTACTTTTCTAAGAATTTGTCCATTTCTTCCACGTTGTCCATTTTATTGCCATATAATTGCTGATAGTAGTCTCTTATGATCCTTTGTATTTCTGTGCTGTCTGTTGTGATCTCTCTCTTTTCATTTCTAACTTGATGAATTTGATTTTTCTCCCTTTGTTTCTTGATGAGTCTGGCTAATGGTTTGTCAATTTTATTTACCCTTTCAAAGAACCAGCTTTTGGCTTTGTTGATTTTTGCTATGGTCTCTTTTGTTTCTTTTGCATTTATTTCTGCCCTAATTTTTAAGATTTCTTTCCTTCTACTAACCTTGGGGTTCTTCATTTCTTCCTTTTCTAGTTGCTTTAGGTGTAGAGTTAGGTTCTTTATTTGTTTTTTTTTTCTTGTTTCTTGAGGTATGCCTGTATTGCTATGAACTTTCCCCTTAGGACTGCTTTTACAGTGTCCCACAGGTTTTGGGTTGTTGTGTTTTCATTTTCATTCATTTCTATGTAGATTTTGATTTCTTTTTTGATTTCTTCTGTCATTTGTTGGTTATTCAGCAGCGTGTTGTTCAGCCTCCATATGTTGGAATTTTAAATAGTTTTTCTCCTGTAACTGAGATCTAATCTTACTGCATTGTGATCAGAAAAGATGCTTGGGATGATTTCAATTTTTCTGAACTTACCAAGGCTAGATTTATGGCCCAGGATGTGATCTATCCTGGAGAAGGTTCCGTGTGCACTTGAGAAAAAGGTGAAATTCACTTTTTGGGGATGAAATGTCCTATAGATATCAATTAGGTCTAACTGGTCTATTGTATCATTTAAAGTTTGTGTTTCCTTGTTAATTTTCTGTTTAGTTGATCTATCCATTGGTGTGAGTGCGGTATTAAAGTCTTCCACTATTATTGTGTCATTGTTAATTTCTCCTTTCATACTTGTTAGTATTTGTCTTACATATTGCGGTGCTCCTATGTTGGGTGCATATATATTTATAATTGTTAAATCTTCTTCTTGGATTGATCCTTTGATCATTATGTAGTGACCTTTTTTGTCTCTTTTCACAGCCTTTGTTTTAAAGTCTATTTTATCTGATATGAGTATTGCTACTCCTGCTTTCTTTTGGCCCGTATTTGCATGGAAAATCTTTTTCCAGCCCTTCACTTTCAGTCTGTATGTGTCCCCTGTTTTGAGGTGGGTCTCTTGTAGACAACATATGTAGGGGTCTTGTTTTTGTATCCATTCAGCCAGACTTTGTCTTTTGTTGGGGCATTCAGCCCATTAACATTTAAGGTAATTATTGATAAGTATGATACCATTGCCATTTACTTTATTGTTTTGGGTTCAAATTTATACACCCTTTTTGTGTTTCCTGTCTAGAGAATGTCCTTTAGTATTTGTTGGAAAGCTGGTTTGGTGGTGCTGAATTCTCTCAGCTTTTGCTTGTCTATAAAGCTTTTGATTTCTCCTTCATATTTGAATGAGATCCTTGCTGGGTACAATGATCTGGGCTGTAGGTTCTTTCTTTCATCACTTTAAGTATGTCTTGCCATTCCCTCCTGGCTTGGAGAGTTTCTATTGAAAGATCAGCTGTTATCCTTATGGGAATTCCCTTGTGTGTTATTTGTTGTTTTTCCCTTGCTGCTTTTAATATTTGTTCTTTGTGTTTGATCTTTGTTAATTTGATTAATATGTGTCTTGGGGTGTTTCACCTTGGGTTTATTCTGTTTGGGACTCTCTGGGTTTCTTGGACTTGAGTGATTATTTCCTTCCCCATTTTAGGGAAGTTTTCAACTATTATCTCCTCTAGTATTTTCTCATGGTCTTTCTTTTTGTCTTCTTCTGGGACTCTTATGATTCGAATGTTGTAACGTTTAATATTGTCCTGGAGGTCTCTGAGATTGTCCTCATTTCTTTTAATTCGTTTTTCTTTTTTCTCCTCTGATTCATTTATTTCTACCATTCTATCTTCTAATTCACTAATCCTATCTTCTGCCTCTGTTATTCTACTATTTGTTGCCTCCAGAGTGTTTTGGATCTCATTTATTGCATTATTCATTATATATTGACTCTTTTTTATCTCTTCTAGGTCCTTGTTAAACCTTTCTTGCATCTTCTCAATGCTTTTCTCCAGGCTATTTATCTGTGATTCCATTTTGATTTCAAGATTTTTGGATTAATTTCACTATCATTATTCTGAATTCTTTATCAGGTAGATTCGCTATTTCTTCCTCTTTTGTTTGGTTTGGTGGGCATTTATCCTGTTCCTTTACCTGCTGGGAATTCTTCTGTCTCTTCATCTTGTTTAAATTGCTGAGTTTGGGGTGTCCTTACTGTATTCTGGCAGTTTGTGGAGTTCTCTTTATTGTGGCGTTTCCTCACTGTGTGGGTTTGTACAGGTGGCTTGTCGAGGTTTCTTGTTTATGGAAGCTTGTGTTGGTGTTCTGGTGGATGGAGCTGGATTACTTTTCTCTGGAGTGCAATGAAGTGTCCAGTAATGAGGTATGAGATGTCTATGGTTTTGGGGTAACTTTGGGAAGCCTGTATGTTGGAGCTCAGGGCTGTGTTCCTGTGTTGCTGGAGAATTTGCTTGGTATGTCTTGCCGTGGAACTTGTTGGCCCTTGTGTGGTGCTTGGTTTCAGTGTAGGTATGGAGGCATTTGATGAACTCCTGTCAATTAATGTTCCCTGGAGTCAGGATTTGGACTTAAGCCTCCTGCTTCCAGTTATCAGTCTTATTTTTACAGTAGTCTCAAAACTTCTCTTTCTATACTGAACCATTGATAAAACATCTAGCTTAAAGATGAAAAGTTTCTCCACCATGAGGGTCACCCATAGAGGTTCACAGCGTTACATGGAGAAGAGAAGAGGGAAGAGAGAGTTAGAGGTGACCTGAATGAGATGAGGTGGAATCAATAGAGGAGAGTGTGGGCTAACTTGTAATCACTTCCTTATGTGCACTCCACAACTGGACCACTCAGAGATGTTCACAGAGTTATACAGAAAGAGAAGAGGGAGGAAGGAGACAGAGGTGGCCAGGAGGATAAAAGGAGGGAATGAAAAGGAGAGAGACAGATCCAACCAGTAATCAGTTCCCTAAGTGTTTTCCATTATCTGGAACACACAGAAATTCACAGAGTTGGTGTTCTTGCCTGGAGAATCCCAGGGACAGGGGAGCCTGGTGAGTTTCTGTCTATGGCGTCGCACAGAGTCAGACACTACTGAAGTGACTTAGCAGCAGCAGGGTAGAGTAGAAAGGGGTTAGGAAGGAGACACAGGCAACCTGGTGGAGAAAAAGGAGAGTCCAAAGGGGGAGAGAACAGTCAAGCCAGTAATCTCGCTCCCTAGTAAAAAATGGGTACTGAACATTGGGTTCTTAAAGGTACAGAATTGGTAACAAATACCTAAAAGCAAAAATTAAAAATCTAGAGTAGAGTTTGGAATTTCAAAAATACAATGTTAAAGAAAAGAGAGAAAAAGAGAAAGAAAAAAAATCACAAAAATTATAAAGAAAATATAGATACAAAATTGATAACAAATACCAAAAAGCAAAAGTTAAAAGTCTAGAGTTTGGAATTTCAAAAACACAATGTTAAAGAAAAGAAGAAGAAAAAGAAAGAGAGATTAAAAAAAACAAAAACAAAAACAAACAGAAACCAAAAACAAACAGTCACAAAAATTATAAAGAAGATATAGGTACAAAATTGATAACAAATACCATAAAGCAAAAATTAAAAGTCTAGAGTAGAGTTTGGAATTTCAAAAATACAATGCTAAAGAAAAAAAGAAGAAAAAGAAAGAGAGATTAAAACAAAACAAAACAAAACAGAAACCAAAAACAAACAGTCACAAAAATTATAAAGAAGATATAGGTACAAAATTGATAACAAATACCAAAAAGCATAAATTAAGAATCTAGAGTAGAGTTTGGAATTTCAGGGATACAATGTTAAGGAAAAGATGAAGAGAAAGAAAGAGAGAGAAAAAGAAGTCACAAAGGTTATAAAAAAAAAATTAGGTACGAAATTGATAACAAATACCAAAAAGCTAAAATTAAAAATCTAGAGCAGAGTTTGGAATTTCAAAATACAATGTTAAAGAAAAGAAGAAGAAAAAGAAAGAGGAAAAAAAAAAAAAAAAACCACAAACAAAGTCACAAAAATTATAAAGAAGATATAGGTACAAAATTCGGAGAAGGCAGTGGCACCCCACTCCAGTACTCTTGCCTGGAAAAATCCCATGGATGGAGGAGCCTGGTAGGCTGCAGTCCATGGGGTCGCTAAGAGTTGGACACGACTGAGCGACTTCACTTTCACCTTTCACTTTCATGCATTGGAGAAGGAAATGGCAACCCACTCCAGTGTTCTTGCCTGGAGAATCCCAGGGACGGGGAAGCCTGGTGGGCTGCCGTCTATGGGGTCACACAGAGTCGGACACGACTGAAGTGACTTAGCATAACATAGCCTAGCATAGGTACAAAATTGATAACAAATACCAGAAAGCATAAATTAAAGATCTAGAGTAGAGTTTGGAACTTCAGGAATACAATGTTAAAGAAAAGATGAAGAGAAAGAAAGAGAGAGAGAAAAAAAGTCACAAAAGTTATTTAAAAAAAGGTACAAAATTGATAACAAATAGCAAAAAGCTAAAATTAAAAATCTAGAGCAGAGTTTCGAATTTCAAAAATACAATATTAAAGAAAATAAGAAAAAAAAAACCAAGGTCACAAAAGTTATTAAATATATATATATGAAGTTTGCTTTTTTTTTTTTTTTAAAAAAAAAAAGGGTCTTTTTTTTTTTTTTTTTGTAAAGTAATAGTAAGTTATAAAAGTGAAAATTAAAGGAGTAATAGAGGACTTAACATTTTTTTTTAAAGTTAAAAAATAAATAAAGAAAGAATGATCATAAAATATATATATAGGACTTTCTCTGGTGTTATTGTGGGTATTGTGGGTTCAGTTCATTTTCGGCTAGTTCCTTGTTCCAGCTTATATTTCTCAAGATCTATAGGCCCCTTCCTATGTAGTAGGTACTAACCATGGGGTTTTAATCTATTGCCTGTCTCTTCCAAGGCAGTTCCCTCTGTTATAGCTTCTTCTGTTTTTTGGTCTCTTCAGTGTCTGATTTCTGCCCTGATACAAAGGGAGCGGTGGTGGACACCTTTTTTTTTTTAAAGGTTCATTTGTTCAGTCATGCTGTGGGGAGGGAGGGACGCTGCAAATAAATAACACTGGCATGTGCTCACAGTGCCTCAGCCACACTGGGCCTGCCCCCGCTCACAGCGCATGTAGCCTCCCTGCCCACACTGCTCAGGCTCTAGGTTGCTCCACCGGGAACCATCTGTGGCCGGCCCTGGGCTGCTTGCACCTCCCAGGTCTAAGCTGCTCAGGTTCAGGCACTCGGGTAGTCCCCAGAGGCACAGACTCGGTTGGGCCTGCATTTTGTGCCCTTCCTAGGTCTGAGCAGCACAGGTGATGAGTTGTTTAGTGAACGTGGTTGCTGCAACTTATTGCCTCCCCGCCAGTTGGTTATCTGGGTATACAACCAGCGCACCTTCTCAGGCGGATGTTGACCATCCAGAACCCCAAGAAGTTTTAGTTAGCAAAGAAACCTGCTTACAGTTCTGTAGATAATGTCTCTCTGGGGCTGTGACTGTGCCCTTCCGGCTCTGGCTGCCTGTCACCCAAGGGGGATGGTCTGCAGCCAACTATCTCTGTACAGTCCTTTGTTCTGTGCGCGGGCCTGGTGGTGTCTTAGGTTAGGGCTGGCTTTTCACATGGTAGATATTCCACAGTCTGGTTTGCTAGCCCAAATTATTTCACTCAGATAGTGCTTGGGGTATTCAGGCCAGATCCTTACTCTAAGCGAAGCAGCCCGTGGCTCCCTGCCCAGTCCCCACTTGCTAATGGCGGATGCAGGCGTCTGAGCTGCTTCTCCGCTGAGGGATTTACCCTAAGGCTCGTAATCTGTGGGATTTAATTGTTTTATTTTTCCTCCCTATTATGTTGTCCTCTGTGCTTCCAAGGCTCAGCACAGACTCAGCAGTGAGAATGTTTCCTGGTGTTTGGAAACTTCTCTCTTTTTAAGACTCCCTTCCTGGGACAGAGCTCCGTCCCTCCCTCTTTTGTCTCTTTTTTGTCTTTTATATTTTTTCCTACCTCCTTTCAAAGACAATGGGCTGCTTTTCTGGGTGCCTGATGTCCTCTGCTGGCATTCAGAAATTGTCCTGTGGAATTTACTCAGCGTTTAAATGTTCTTTTGATGAATTTATGGGAGAAAACGTGTTCTCCCCATCCTATTCCTCTGCCATCTTCAAAATATCTGATAAATTCTTAATTGAACAAAAAACTGAAAGAAATGAAGTGTGAAGGAAAAGGAAAAGTGAAGCCTTAGCCAGAGCCCTAGAACTGATCACCTGTTTCATTAAAAGACATACAGGTGCCCATGTCATGCATGGTCAGGTCTGATAACAACATATTTCCTTGGCACTGAAAGAAACCAAATTCCACAGGACAGAAATCACCCAAGCATGATTGTAGTCAGAATTTCCTGAAGGGAAGCTTTCCCTTTCCTGTAACTGGCAAGTGGACAGTGTGGGTTTCCTACCAATACAATTCCTATGGGCTACAAGTGGAGGCTAACTGCACTTACACATGTGCATATATTCTGGACTTTGCTTATCCTGAAAGAGAAGAAACCGTAGGGAAGCATTTAAATTTTGAACAGAAAATTCTTTTATTTTGACTCACCAAGATATGTTTCTTTTGGTCAACAAAAACATTTTACGGCTACTGATGTACAAGAAAGAACAAGGAAATGTAACATTACATGAATATATCACATTCTTTGACCTGTTGAGCTATGTTCTCTAAAATTTGGAATGGGAAATTAAAACATTTCATATTTAAAATAGATGGGGGCAAGTTTTGAAATACTGTTTACTCAATTAAATATGAGAAGGTGAATCAGAGAATACACATACTTTTGTTTTTTCTGTTCTGTTTATCCTGGGACTAAAATCAAATTTGTGTATGCCAGTAGAGAAAGGTATCACTGCATGAGATCTGCTATCTCAATCATTAACTTGGAGCACATTCCTAAAGATACTTTGGGAGTAGGTTATAACCTTATGTCATAAAACCAAAACTGGGCTAAGTGTAAATGCAGTCTAGTGGTACACTGTAAAGGTAGTCTGTGATCCTTTATCAGAAAGATTCTATGATACTTTCCTGGAAATAGGGCATAGGAGAGACATTGGCAAGTCTATTGTTACTGTTTGCTTTATGAGTAAGCACTAGAGAACCATACTGTGGCTTGGAAGTTATGGCTAAAAGCAAGTACTAAATGGAAAGGTAGAGAGAGTGGCAAATGGGAAGGTCTCCCAGGAATGGATGCAATTATACTATCCCCCAAGAAAGAGGTTTAGAGCAAGAAAATAATACTGTTTCCCATAATGCATGTGGACAAGTGGTAATGTTGAGAGTAATCACTTGAATTGTTTTCTGCAGAGAAGAGAAACAGATGCCAGGTGAATTAAGAATTCTTTCTACAAAACTCTATTTCATAATAGATTTTTTTCTGTTGAATTAACTTACTGGAAACTAGCTAAAGCTATAGCTTGGCTCATAACCTGTAGCCTTTTTCTTTTACCACTTTGGTTTTTTTCCAGTGTCCTGAGAGAAATACTACCGTTAATTGGAAAGGGAGGAAGATACCCCATCTAAAAATATTTAAAATAAAGGAAATCATGCAGACTAAATTCTCTGACCAGAATGGATTGTTATAATAAATAAGTAAAAATAAAATGACCAGGAAATCCCTAAGAGTTGGAAATTAAAGTATCTAATGTCAACAATATGTGTAATGGCTTGACCATCATTGGCACCCATATGGCAGAAGTCCTAAGGGATTTTAGGAGGATTCAGTTAATTCAGGTAGGCTGGAATATGGAGGCCTATCATCAAGAATAAAGCAAACTGCTAACTTTCATTTCTGCCCAAGTTTGAGTACAAGTTGGCCAGAAATATAAAAGGTGATTTGGAGACTGAACAGCAACAGTAGCATTTTAGATTTTGAGGATCACGTATTTTTGGTTATGTCTACAAACAGTCCTGACTTATGATGTTTCTATTTACTACTCTTCAGCTTTATAATGGTGTGAAAGCAATATACACCCAACTAGAAACTGTACTTTGAATTTTGTCTTTTTTTGAACTCTCTCATGCTGTTGGGCTGTGACGGGGAGCCGCAGCTCCCAGTCAATCACATGATCACAAGGGTAAATAACCAATATAAAATAACAATTCTGTGTCCATGAAACCATTGTTTTTCTCTTTCACTACTGTATTCAATAAATTATATGAGATACTTAATACTTCATTACAAAATAGGCTTTCTGTTAGATGGTTTTACTCAACTGTAGCCTAATGGAAGTGATCTGAGCTTGTTTAAGGTAGGTTAGGCTAAACTATAGTGTTCCATAGATTGGGTATATTAAATGAATTTTTGGCGAATGATATTTTCAAGTTACAGTGGGTTTATTGGGACCATCATAATTCCATCATAAGTCAAGGAATAGCTATATCCAAATCTCTCATATGCTGTCATAGACAATATGTAATTGAATGGTCACAGGCAGATTTGACCCATGGACTATAGTTTGCCAGCCTCTGGATCTCATCATATATTCTGTGATAATCTTTATTAGGTAAAAATGTTGGACATAGTGGAACTCAGAAGTCAAAGTGGGAATTGATTTTTTAAAGATTTAATCAGTAGTTATTTTACATAGTTTACCTTATGTTTACATCTTCTGAAGTCACTGGGAAACCTAAAATTGTTTTTTATTGTTTCAACTGACTTTCACTCATGATGGCGTCTTTCCTTGTTTATTTGACAATTGTGAACTGTAGTAAATTTATAGGATTTTGTGGCCCAGATTGAAGGCAGAATTCCAAAGAGAATTTGCATTTGCTTTTGATACGAGTGTGTGTAAAGAATTTGCGACCATTTAAAAATTTCAGTTTGAGGTTTCCCCAACTATGATGCTGGTTAACCACAGGCAAAGAGATTTATGATGGTAAATATCCAGGGAAGACATTATTATTAGTATTTTTTATTGTCATTATCATCATCATTACCAATCCTTTCCATCGAGAGCCCTGGCAAATATAGGTACATTTCCATCTCTTCTTTATATTACTAAATGGACTTTTTCTAGTCATTTCTTCACTTGTTCAGTTGCTAAGTCAAGTCCAACTCTTGCGACCCCATGGGCTGCAGCATGCCAGGCTTCCCTGTCCTTTGCTTTCTCCCAGTTTGCTCAAACTCATGTCCATTGAGTCAGTGATCCTGCCCAACCATCTCGTCCTCTGTCACCCTGTTCTCCTGCCTTCAATCTTTCCCAGCATCAGAATCTTTTCCAAAGAGCCAGGTCTTTGCATGAGGTGGCCAAAGTATTAGAGCTTCAGCTTCAGTATCAGCCCTTCCAATGAATTTTCAGGGTTGTTTTCCTTTAGGATTAGCTGGTTTGATCTTGCTGTCCAAGGGACTCTCAAGAGTCTTCTCCAGGACCACAGTTCAAAAGCCTCAATTCTCTGGCTCAGCCTTCTTTGTGGCCCAACTCTCATATCCATACATGACTACTGGAAAAACCATATGACTATACAGACCTTTGTTGGCAAAGTGATGTCTGCTTTTAAATATGCTGTCTAGGTTAATGGCACCCCACTCCAGTGCTCTTGCCTGGAAAATCCCATGGATGGAGGAGCCTCGTAGGCTGCAGTTCATGGGGTCGCTAAGAGTCGGACACGACTGAGCAACTTCACTTTCACTTTTCACTTTCATGCATTGGAGATGGAAATGGCAACCCACTCCAGTGTTCTTGCCTGGAGAATCCCAGGGACGGGGGAGCCTGGTGGGCTGCCGTCTATGGGGTTGCACAGAGTCGGACACGACTGAAGTGACTTAGCAGCAGTAGCAGGTTTCTCATAGCTTTTTTTCCAAGGAGCAAGCGTCTTTTAATTTCATGGTTGCAGTCACGATCTACAGTGATTTTGGAGCCCAAGAAAATAAATCTGTCACTGTTTCCATTTTTTTCCCCTTCTATTTACTATGAAAATAAATATGGAAAATTCTGAAAGAGATGGGAATACCAGATCACCTGATCTGCCTCTTGAGAAATTTGTATGCATGTCAGGAAGCAACAGTTAGAACTGGACATGGAACAACAGACTGCTTCCAAATAGGAAAAGGAGTACATCAAGGCCGTATATTGTCACCCTGTTTATTTAACTTATATGCAGAGTACTGGACTGGAAGAAACACAAGCTGGAATCAAGATTGCTGGGAGAAATAGCAATAACCTCAGATATGCAGATGACACCACCCTTATGGCAGAAAGTGAAAAGGAACTAAAAAGCCTCTTGATGAAAGTGAAAGTGGAGAGTGAAAAAGTTGGCTTAAAGCTCAACATCCAGAAAATGATCATGGCATCCCGTCCCATCACTTCATGGGAAATAGATGGGGAAACAGTGGAAACAGTGTCAGACTTAGTTTTTCTGGGCTCCAAAATCATTGCAGATGGTGACTGCAGCCATGAAATTAAAAGATGCTTACTCCTTGGAAGGAAAGTTATGACCAACCTAGATAGCATATTCAAAAGCAGAGACATTACTTTGCCAACAAAGGTCCGTCTAGTCAAGGCTATGGTTTTTCCTGTGGTCATGTATGGATGTGAGAGTTGGACTGTGAAGAAGGCTGAGCACCGAAGTATTGATGCTTTTGAAATGTGGTTTTGGAGAAGTCTCTTGAGAGTCCCTTGGACTGCAAGGAGATCCAACCAGTCCATTCTGAAGGAGATCAGCCCTGGGATTTCTTTGGAAGGAATGGTGCTAAAGCTGAAACTCCAGTACTTTGGCCACCTCATGCGAAGAGTTGACTCATTGGAGAAGACTCTGATGCTGGGAGGGATTAGGGGCAAGAGGAGAAGGGGATGATAGAGGATGAGATGGCTGGATGGCATCACTGACTCGATGGACGTGAGTCTGAGTGAACTCCAGGGGTTGGTGATGGACAGGGAGGCCTGGCATGCTACGATTCATGGGGTTGCAAAGAGTTGGACATGACTGAGTGACTGATCTGATCTGATCTGATTTATTATGAAGTGATGGGACTAGTTGCCATGAATTTAGCTTTTTGAATGTTGAGTTTTAATCCAGCTTTTTCACTCTCCTCTTTGATCTTCATCAAGAAGCTTTTTGTTCCTCTTTACTTTCTGCCATTAGGGTGTTATTATCTGATGTTATTGATATTTCTACAAGCAATCTTTACTCCAGCTTGTGATTCATCCAGCCTAGTATTTCACATGATATACTCTGCATATGAATTAAATAAGCAAGATGACAATATACAGCTTTGTATAATGCCCCCTTTCCCAATTTTGAACCAGTCTGTTGTTGCATGTTCATTTCTAACTGTTGCTTCTTGACCTACATACACATTTCTTAGGAGGCAGATAAGATGGTCTTGTATTCCCATACACTAAGTGGTCTTAAGTTCAGGAGCTCCATTTTGCACAGTTTCAAAGCCTATTCCTTTGATCACCATACAGATCTTAATCTCCACATTCTTCAAAGAACTTATTATTGATAAGTTGGTAGTGCCTATCTACTTCATTCCTGTGTCTATCTTTTGGTTGCTTTTGAACTTAGTTTTGAAATATTTGTGTAGTTTATTAGGCCTCTTGAAGCTTCAACACAATGAAGATTATAAAGTCCCTCACAATAAAAATTGTTCATATATATATATATAATATATATATTCAAATATATATTTTTATATATATACAGAGAAGGCAATGGCACCCCACTCCAGTACTCTTGCCTGGAAAATCCCATGGATGGAGGAGCCTGGTAGACTGCAGTCAATGGGGTCTCTAGGAGTCGGACACGACTGTATAACTTTCAAGTAGACAACCTGAGCGACTTCACTTTCACTTTTTACTTTCATGCATTGGAGAAGGAAATGGCAAGCCACTCCAGTGTTTTTACCTGGAGAATCCCAGGGACGGGGGAGCCTGGTGGGCCACCGTCTATGGGGTCGCACAGAGTCGGACACGACTGAAGCGACTTAGCAGCAGCAGCAGCAGCAACATATATTTAGACTAACTTTAAGTATTTTCTCTACTAAGAAGTCTCAGAGGCCCATATTTATATCAAAATTTTAAATGACATTAATTAGAGTAGCACTTCAAAATATTCATAGTATATTTGAAAAAGGAGCTTTATGGCTAAATGAATTGACAGTATTCTGAGTTAAACTTAGTGACACAGGTTTCTTTACAGCATAATTTTTCAGAAACTTTGAAATGCAAAGGGAGTATTGTGAATTTCTAAAATAAGGCATAACAAGCTGCATTGTACTCTAATTTAAATATGAAATCCTTTTCTCTTGGTGCTTCTCATGGGACAATAGATGTATAACATATTTGTATCCTTTTTATACTACTTTTCTTTCTATTTAAATATGAAAAAAATGTATACATATATTTTCATGAATATTTATTCTTTTCTTTCATTGGATATACAGAAATTTAAATAATTAGTGCTTAAAATGGAAGCTATGTATAGAACATAGGAAGAGTAAATTGTTTTTAATGTAAATCTAAATTATCAAGATGACTAATAAATAGAATTTGTTATATTATACTTTCTCATTTCTATTCATCCTAAATCTCCCCAAACAAACTGATGTATAGCAGATATCAGGACTAAATGGGGGAAGGCAATGCCACCCCACCCCAGTACTCTTGCCTGGAAAATCCCATGGATGGAGGAGCCTGGTAGACTGCAGTCCACGGGGTCGCTAAGAGTCGGACATGACTGAGTGACTTCACTTTCACTTTTCACTTTCATGCATTGGAGAAGGAAATGGCAAGCCACTCCAGTGTTCTTGCCTGGAGAATCCCGGGGACGGAGGAGCCTGGTGGGCTGCCATCTATGGGATCGCACAGAGTCGGACACGACTGAAGCGACTTAGCAGCAGCAGCAGAACTAAATCCTTAAATGCATAGAAATACTAGTGCCTAAAACACATATGTAAGCATGAACATGTTTTCTTTTGGGGGTTGGATTGAATAAATGAAAATTGAATTTTAAGATGCTAACTACTTATGTTAATACTATGTCTTCCTTAGTAACAATATTCATTCATTTTCTATGAAAAATTTCAATTAGGTTTCATAAAACTCAATAACTAAAAATTAAATAAAATTTGAAATATTTTAAAATACACTACCAGATCTTTGAAAATATTGTATCCTTTATGCTGACTGTCATGCAGTCACCAGATGGTGGACTTTATGAATAACTCAATTTGTTTAGTTAATGGTACTATGTATATTAATATCTGGGAAATTTCACCCAACTTCCTTCAGTTGAGAATGGATTATCCAGTATCTTATAAAGGAAATATGTTTTATCTCCATCATATCACATCTTGTAAAGAATAAATAAATTTAGTTTTAAAAACAAAGATAATGCATGCGAGTCATAACTGGTATAGGGAGCTGGCAATCTTCCTCCTCATGCCTTTGTATCTTGGCTAGAGAGCAGTGAGATGCAGGAGACTCAGGTTTGATACTTGGGTTGGGAGGATCCTCTGGAGGAGGGCATGGCAACCCACTTCAATATTCTTGCCTGTAGAATCACATGGATAGAGGAGCCCGGCGGGCTACAGTTCAAAGGGTCACAAAGAGTCGGATACAATTGAGCACATATCAAATACATACATGTAGTTTTACTTTAAACTTTTGTACAATATCCAATGAGTAACTTATAAACTCATAATGTTAGGACCCCAAGGGAGACAATATCCTAGAAATCCCACTTAAGATATTTTAACATATATAAATGCAAGTTACAATCTTATCTCATATGATTATCTCACATCATTTGTGATATCCAAGTACATAGAAAGAGGAGAGTGGACTATGGGTTTAAAAAAGAATCATATACTTATTTAGCATATTGAGTTAAAAACTTAAATTTGTAACCAAAACAGCTAAGAAAGTTCTTATGTAGTTTTTCTGTTAAAATAATTTACTTCATTAAAATTAAGACTAGAACACTTGTTTTTAGTTGTGGTTCTTTTCCTAATGTAATCATAGCCTTCAAACCTGTGACTAGCTTACTGAATAAGAAGAGTTGCCTTCCAGTGATTTCATGTTAATATAATTTGTGTATCTTTTGAAAATGAAGTATATGTCTAGATATGATTAATTAAAAATATATATTAATACTCTAACAAAAAAAGCATTATTTGTAGAAAATTATTGCCAATTACATTGTTCGCACCAGTGTTTTCAATCAATTTTATTTAACTAAAGCTCCACCCCACTGACTAAAAATCACATCAGTGATAATGCAAAGGAAGAATGGCAAACTACATCATCAGCATCGACTCCAGGAAGGTCAAGATACCAACCTTGGATTAATACGAGGAGGCCTTCATAACTTAAGACACTCGAGAAAACACGCAAGTTGCCTGACAGTCCTAACTGTGATGAAAATCATCCACTGAAGTGGGTATTACTGTAAATCTTTGTCTACATGACAGATTTACATCTCCTTACCTCCATAAAATTCACCCTTAATGGCACAACACCTATTAAGCTGAGATATTTCTGGGTGTAGTACGTCATGGTATTTTCCTATATAGTTTACATTATTCTTGGCATTTCATGGCCTGTCTCATGAGACGGCTAAGAAGGAAAATATAGTAACTTGCACTCACTTCTCAAGGACAAAATGCCATGTCTTACCAGAGGAAACATTCAGAAAGTGAAAAGCAAATACTGAGAATAATAAGATTGAAGAATGTGGCATATGCAAAATCTGGAGGCTTAGGGAAAAACACTTCATTTTGTGGAATGTGATTTTAATTCATTACTGAATTCCCTTCAAAATGGAACAAATAAGCATTTACAAAAGTTCTTTCTTAGAGCTGGGTATGTACAGGGGAGAAAATATGATCTTTGACATAAACCCAGTCCTAGAACTTGAGCTTCCATCAGTACTTGTATAGAGAAACCCTGGGGCCTCAAAAACATTTGAGTAAAACCACTGTAGCACTTTCTGACAATTCAAGCTGAGCAAGCTTTGTGTAACAGAGGCAATTAAAATGTCCAGGCTCTCCCTTGAGATACGTCAGCACATTGAGAACCTGGGTTACTGAATAACTTAATTCTTATTCACATAGTGCCTGAGAGGAAAATAATTTCAATTCTTACCACAGAATCTTTCTACTTTCTCTCTGGGGGAAAAAAAAAAAAAAAAAGCAAACAGTTACAAGAGTGTATTAAACTTTTGACATGTTGTTATGAAGCTTTTGGCCATAATGCAGGGAAGAACATTCTATAAGCTAATGTCACTACATGTTAGGTGGGCTAAAAATAAATTTCAAAAACTAGATTGTAGCATTCCACAACTGAAAGCAATCTGTGCTTATTTTCTCTTTCAAAGCCCTGATTTTTATATATGCTGCTACTGCTAAGTCACTTCAGTCATGTCTGACTCTGTGCAACCCCATAGACGGCAGTCCACCAGGCTCCCCCATCCCTAGGATTCTCCAGGCAAGAACACTGGAGTGGGTTGCCATTTCCTTCCCCAATGCGTGAAAGTGAAAAGTGAAAGTGAAGTCCCTCAGTCGTGTCCGACCCTCAGCGACCCCATGGACTGCAGCCTTCCAGGCTCCTCCGTCCATGGGATTTTCCAGGCAAGAGTTCTGGAGGGGGTTGCTGTTGGCTTCTCCGGATTTTTATATATGAAAGAGGTGCAAAATGACTAATTCAAGTTCATATTATTAACTAATGTAGAACTAGGATTTAAGAAAAGAGTGTTCTTCAGAGTTTGAACCCAGATAAAGTTACAATCATGTTTGCTTCTCGTGAAGCAAGCTTTGAGGAATGTACTGCAATAGAAAGGCCTTTGTGCCTTTGTACTGTGGGAAAGGAGAAACAGAGAAGATGAAGTTATTGAAATTCAAAGCAAAGTTTTAGAGAACTTGTACTTCTTTTGAGTGTCACATATAGGACTGCCTGATCCATTTCTTTCCTTACAGCAACATCCCTTTTATTTTATATTAGTAATAAAGGGCACAGTAGAAAGGCCTCACATGCAACAGTGTAATCATTACACCAAGGTTTGGGTGTATAGTGTTTATTAGTGCTACAAACTATTGGAAATAGCCATATAGATCTTGTGGAAAAGTCCTTTTATTATGGCTAGTAATGTTTTCACATAATAGGGGTTCAGAAAATATTTATTTGATTTTCTTCTTTTGTCGGTATTTTTTGTTGAGCCTACATCTAAGATAATCTGTCTGGAACATCAATGGGCTGAAAAATTAATATATTGAGATGTTCAACATGCATCATGCATTTATAGGTTTTAATATAAAAGGATTTTGTTGAGACTGCTGAACAGTTATCTTCACAAAGCAAGATGGGAAAGTTCTCATAATGCTAAGTATTAACAAGTAGTCTGTACTTCCTTTTGATTTACAGAAAAAGTACAAGAATATTTGGATTAAACTGTTGTCCACTTGATAATTTCCCAGCTGTCAGTTAGGTCAAATCAAACCCACTATGCAGAGATTAATTTGCTCTGGTGGGTAGAATATTTCTATCATGAACCAATTGTTAATGGTATTTCCCATCCCTCCCTAAATTTATATGTTGAAATCTCCAACTCCCAATGTGACTGTATTTGGAGATGGGGCCTTTATTGGTATAATTTAAAGTTAATGAGGTTGTAAGGGTGGGGCCCTAATACAATAGGGTTGGTGTCCTTATATGAAGAGACACCAGAGGGCTTTCTCTCTTACTTCTCTCTGTGAAGGGACAGTAAGAATGTGGCCTCTGCAGACTAGGAAGAGTTCTCACCAGAAATAGACTCCACCAGGCCTTACCTCAGACAGCTGCAGAGATGTGAGAAATATATTTTCATTTTTAAGCCATCCAGTCAATAGTATTATAACAATCAGAACTAACAAATACAATTGCCACTTAAAACAAAGACGTGTATTTAAACAAATACAAATAAACATTTTGGGGAAATTATTATATGCTTAAGTGAGTGAAGTCGCTCAGTCGTATCTGACTCTTAGCGACCCCACGGACTGGAGCCCACCAGGCTCCTCTGTCCATGGGATTTTCCAGGCAAAAGTACTGGGGTGGGGTGCCATTGCCTTCCCCATTATATGCTTAAAGCTTTCAAAAATTGCATTGTTATTTTTTTCTCCTTCTCCATATCTTACTTTTTTTTTTTTTTTTTTTTTAACTTATCCACATCTTAGCTCATTGAGAGCAAACAATTCTTGGGAGATTAAAGACACACATCAGATCAGATTAGATCAGTTGCTCAGTCGTGTCCGACTCTTTGAGACCCCATGAATCGCAGCACACCAGGCCTCCCTGTCCATCACCAACTCCCAGAAGTCACCCAGACTCACATCCATCGAGTCAGTGATGCCATCCAGCCATCTCATCCTCTGTCGTCCCCTTCTCCTCCTGCCTCCAATCCCTCCCAGCATCAGAATCTTCTCCAATGAGTCAACTCTTCGCATGAGGTGGCCAAAATACTGGAGTTTCAGCTTTAGCATCATTCCTTCCAAAGAAATCCCAGGGCTGATTTCCTTCAGAATGGATCGGTTGGATCTCCTTGCAGTCCAAGACACACATACAAACTTATAAAAATAGAGCATTGCAGTCTTTCTACCAGTCCAATCCCTTTGTAGATCCACTAAAAAAGAGATGAGAAGTTTTAAATAGAATTCGATTATTTAAGAGCATACTGTGTTATGTGGCTCTTCTCCTTACTTAAATTTGTTTCTAATTTTGTCCTTTGGATCAAGCATGTCATCTCCAAAGGCTTCATGAACAGCTACTGCTTGCATTTGAGCTGTTTAGAGACAGAAATGCTGTTTCTCCAAGTTGAGAAATTGTGTTGGCATAGTATAAAACATAGATTTAAGTTAGAATTATGTTGGAAAAAGTTATTTCCTTTGCAACCCAAACAAATTAAGAGGAAGGAAAATATCATTTAGTAGAATTCAAAACTTATGAAATTTTGAAAGAGTTCCAGAAATTTTAACAAAACCTAAAATATTTCTTGGCATTTTTGCCTAGGGATGAATATTTTGGGAATCTAAATTAAACTTGTTGACAGAGATATACTGAGAATGTGTTAATGTATTGCTGTTTTTGTTTCTAGATGTAAGTACTGTCCTATGAGCTGAGGATTTGTACTTGAATATACTTACGATGTATTTTTAAATCATGCTCATATGCCCATAGGGTAGAACATTCCACAATGCTTATAAAACTAAACAGAGAAAACCAAAATTAACAGATTTCAAGATTACTGCTATGCTATATATCATCTACTAATTGACGAGAAAGTGGCAGATGCTATGGAAGTTAAAAATTCAGGAAGACTGCTAAAAAGCTCTAAACTGCTTTAATTCTGTAGATGATATGTGCTTTTAGATGCTATATCTGATTGCCTTGAGCCACTATTACAGCTAGCTGTTCATCTCCATTTTAGCCAGCTTGGACCATTGAGTTGCATTAGTATTTCAATTTTACATGAGGTATAGGAAAAGCCAAGTTGCAGCTCAGGCAAAATGGAATTTTAAAGTGCACAATAGGCTTTGTAGAAATGTTATGGAGGTCGAAGTTGCTATTGTTGAAAAAGTATAAGTCTAATTTTTAAAGCCAACTTTCTAAATTTAAAATTTAAAAATAAATTTCTGGCATTTTTAATTCTAATTCTATAAAATAATCTTAAACAATTACAATTCCCAAAGCTTCCTCTACTATATATTTGCTAAGTAAAATAAAGTACACACAACATCTAGCATAGCATAATTTTTGCATAAATATTATTTCCTTTCCTTCTCCTTCTTAACAGAGGACTAGGGTTGGAAGAAAGTAATTCTTTGACCTGCTTTGTCTACAGTGTGGATATTGCTCAGCTCTCTAATTTGGTGGTTATAAAGAAAGGAGAACAGTGGAAACAAGCTGGGCTAATTCTAGTGTCTCTGATCTAGGAAAAGAAACATCTGATTTCAGAATCTTTTGAAGGAAAATGTGATGGCTAATTTTATGTCAACTTGACTGGGCTAAGGAATGCGTAGATAACTGGTAAAAGAGTGTTTCTGATGTGCCCATGAGGGTGTTTCAGGAAGAGATTAGTATTTGATTCAATAAACTCAGTAAAAGATCCACCTTCACCAATGTGGGGGCTTCCCTCATAGTTCCATTGGTTAAGAATCCACCTGCAGTGCAGGAGACCCTGATTCGATTCCTGGGTTGGGAAGATCTGCTGAAGAAGGGACAGGGTACCCACTCCAGTATTCTTGGGCTTCCCTCGTGGCTTAGCTGGTAAAGAATCTGCCTGCAATGCGGGAGACCTGGGTTCGATCTCTGGGTTGGGAAGATACCCTGAAGAAGGGAAAGGCTACCCACTCCAGTATTCTGGCCTGGAGAATTCCATGGACTGTATAGTCACAAAGAGTCAGACACTATTGAGCGAATTTCACTTTCACCAATGTGGATAGGCATAACCCAATTCTTTGAGGACCTGAATGGAACAAAAGAGTGAAGGAAGGGTGACTTTTTTCTCCTTATTTCTTGAGCTGATACATCTATCTTTTTCTGCTTGCTCTTGGACGTTGTAGGTTCTGGTTCTTGAACCTTTGAACTCTGGGACTTATGCCAGTGGTACTCTTCTTCTCAGGCCTTTGGGCCTAGACTGAATTATACCACTGGGTTTTCTGGTTTCAGGTGGCAGACTGTGGGACTTCTCAGTCTCTATAATTGCATGAGCCAATTCCTATATATATATATATATATATATATATATATATATATATATATATATGCTTCCCTGATAGCTCAGTTGATAAAGAATCCACCTGCAATGCAGGAGACCCTGGTTCAGTTCCTGGGTCAGGAAGATTCCCTGGAGAAGGGAAAGGGAATTCACACTTCAGTATGTATGTGAATTGTTAGTTGCTCAGTCATGCCCAACTCTTTGCAACCCCATGGACTGTGTGTGTGTGTATAATTTATGTTTATATATCCATATCTATATATCTTCTATTAGTTTTGCTTTTTCTGTGAAGCTCAGAGCAGAGAACAAAGACATTGGAATTGAGACAAGTTCTAGCATACAATAGGCAATAAACATTTATTGAATGAGCAAGCTGATATACATAAAGATAATAAGTGCCAACATAAGTGCAAGTGATAACTGAGCAAGCTAGAAACAGAAGTCATAGAGTATATTAGTCTGTTCAGTTTGAACCACAGACTGGATGGTTCAAACAATGAAAATTTCTCACAGTTCTGGAGACTAGAAGTTCAAGATCAAAGTGTCATCATGGTTGTTTTCTGGTAAAGCCTGTTTTCCTGGTAGCAGATGGTGGCCTTGAAGGAGAGAGATCTCTCTCTTCTTCTTATAGACACAAGTCCTATCAGATCAGGGCCCAGTTAACTTTAATTATCTCCTCAAAGACCTCTCTCCAAAAATAGTCATGTTAGAAATTAAGGCTTTGACATAAAAATTTGGGAGCTGACATAATTCAGCTCATAACATGGAGGGAAACTGAGATTATGCTTTAGGCAGCTGTTGTCTATAACAATCCACATGTCTTTCACCTTGAAAACTAGTTTTAGAACTATAAAATCTGCTCTCATCTAGGATTTGCAGGGTGGAGATAGGAGGAATTTTAAGTGGTTCATTGTATCTATAGTATGCTCAAAAGTTTCAGATTTGAGGATGCCAAAACAAATTTTTTTGAGAATGGCCTAAAGGGCATTGTAGTGTCCAGAATGTGTGAATAAAGTTTTGGCTTCTTTTAAAATGTTTTGCTAATTCTGCTTGATGATGCTCCGTGAGACAAGCTCCGTGAGAGTTACAGAACTTTTATATCGAGAAAAGATTTTCTAAAAATCTCCTTTAAAATTGTTCAGTTAGGATGTTGTATTCACCAAGATTATTTGAGCAATAATAGGAAGAAATCTAATTTAAGGAATACAACATTTTTTTTAATTAAGAAAATGATATAATTCATAGAAGAAGGGAAGACTGTTCTGCAGTTCTCAGACATGGGACCTGGAGGCTCAGTGCTGGCCAGGTTTCTTTCTCCTAGAATCTTATTTTTACCTTTCTGTGGCTATAGGCTTGTCTTTTAGACTCTTCTGTATAAATACATTTCTCTAGATCAGAGATTGGAGAGGAGGAGAGAATTTTATCCAAAATATTCATTTAGAAAAATACTAAGGAGAAACTCTTGTTGGACTAATCTAGCCATGTAACCATTCCTGGAATAATCTCTGGGCTGGAGGATGAGATACAGCTATGAGTGGATCATGTGTTTTCAAGGTTTTGACTGGAAAGGTAGGCTACTATCATTGGCAGTTCAGTTGGAAAGACAAAGACCTTATCACTGAGGAGAGAGGAGAGGTTATAGGTAAGAAAACTAACAAATACCCATAAGAATCTACTCTCTGAATGAATGCACAGCACCCACATCTGTTTTCCCACATGTATACTTTTTAAAGGACTATGTATTATGTCTAACTCTTTCATGTATAATCACAAACTCTCTTACCCTTTCCCTCAAGGGGTAGCAATTAAAACTGCTTAATTCAACCTTAAATCTAGACTCTTGGGAGATGAAATGTCATCTCTATCAAGCCCAGATGTGGTTTCTCATGGGCAGGCAAGTTATATATTGAATGGTACATTTGATCACCTGATACTCACAGCATGCAATGAAGATTTCCATTCAGCAAAGGTGGAGTTTCTCAACTTTGTCATTATTGATATTTTGGGTTGGATAATTCTTTCCTTTTGAGAGCTGACCTGTACATTGTGGACTGTGTAGCAGCACAGCTGGCCTCTACCCATCAGATATCAGTAGCAAATCTCCTCCTTCTCCTCATGTCATGATGATGAGAAACATCTCCAAACATTACCAAATATCTTCTGAGGGGCAAAATCACTGACAGCAAGGAACCACAGAGTTAGAGGGAAAATGTGAAGCATCAGGAGTTGTCAAATGTCCAAACCACTATATTCATTAGAGTGGAGTAATTATGATCACTCTGTCTTGGAGTCAAATTCTTTGGGTTTAGATTTTGACTCTATCACAACGTTTTCTATGTTTGAGCAATGGACTTACCTTCTGTAAGCCTGTTTTCTTTTCCACAAAATAATGATAGAAACAATCTAATGAGATTGTTTTGAGGATTCAGTAAACCTTAACACAGTGCCTAAACATGATATGATAAGTGAATTTCCCACTAACATTAGCTATTATCATATTACCTAGCTAGGCTGGAACATTAAGATTCATTCATAGGTTGATTCACTTTCCAGAAAGCAGAGTGAGTTTCTTGATCATATATTTTGTTGTCCTGATTCTGCCAATGGGGAAAATTTCATTTTCCAATGTTCCTTATAGACATATCTAAAGAGCTATTAATGAGGCTTCACTGGCTGAAGAATGGTCTACCTATAGAGAACAATCTTACTGTGACCATGTGGATTGCCTCCTCAGTTAAATAATCATATACCATTGTTCACCAGGCTTGGGGTTTCTCTTTCATAAGTATTTTTCTTTCTTTCCTTCTATCCTTTCTTCCTTCCTTTCTTCTTTCTAGCCCCTCCTTCCCTCCTTTTTCTTTTTCGTTCCTTTCCTGCCTCTTCTTCTTCCCCTCTCTCTCTTAAGCTCTAAGTACATGCTTAGTCCCTCAGTCATGCCTGATTCTTTGTGGCCCCGTGAACTGTAGCCCACCAGGCTTCTCTGCCCATGGAGTTTTCCAGGCAAGAATACTGGAATGGGGTTCTGTTTCCTACTCCAGGAGATCTTCCCGACTCAGGGGTTGAACCCACACTCCTCTGTCTCCTACATTGGCAGGTGGATTCTTTACCACTAGTGCCACCTGGATAGCCCAAGCTTCCAAGGTCTATATATAGTTGCCTGTAAATTTCATTTGTTGGAAATCTTTTAGCAGTAAATAAAGTTAGAAATTGCATCTGGATCTTTGCTCTGCAGTTTCTGCTTCTTAGCAGGTCTTGTACCTTCTAAGTTTCTCAGGTCTCAGCTTGATTCCCTTGGCTTAAATGACTGCCCAAATCAGGATGAAGCAACAGGCTGGAGTGGTAAGGCAAAGCTTCCCACTGCCCAGAACCTGTGTCTCCCTTGATGGTACTTCTCCACCAAGTAGGGAGTTCAGAACAGGAGATATTTGGGGGTAGCCTCAAACATATTTTATTGTTGGATATGTCTTCAAATCAGTAGCATATTCTACTGACTCTTTCTGGATTCCAGTCTTAACGGCTACAATGTTTCTCTTTTCCTAAACTTTGGGAACACAAATTCTGATTTAAGGCAAAGAATCCAAGTGTTGTAATTCTTTAGAATACATTGAATATGAATTTTTGCAATTACAACTTAATGGCCATGGGCAGAAAAAAATCTCTTAAAAAAATCTATTTATCCTAACTATGGCCTTTTTTTTTTTTTTCCAGATGAAGAAGTTTGCATCAAAACTTGTTTGGGAGTGGTATACTATCAGTGGCAAGTTTTGGTTCTCTCTGGATCCATTTTCTGTAGAGTAAAACTACGGTTTTCTACTGGGGTTGAAAAGGAACAACAACTTATTTTCATCCCCTGGGATAGTCCTGGAAGACAGCTAGTGCCTCTACATGCTAAGACTTGACCCCACATTGTAGGCTTGCCTTATCACTCTCTCAAGTGCTTTTTTAGCTCCCAAAATATTGCTACTGTTATGTTTCATTGTCTTTGTCTTTGTATGTTTATGCTGTTTATTATTTTTCTCAGAAAGTTTTCTGTCATTTAATTTCAGGCTCAGAATATGTGTAAACTGTTATTTGTAAGTGTCATACAGGTGTGAAGTGAAGTGAAATGAAGTAAAAATTGCTGAGTTGTGTCCAAATTTTTGCAACCCCATGGACTATACAGTCCATGGAATTCTCCAGGCCAGAATACTAGAGTAGGTAGCCTTTCCCTTCTCCAGGGGATTTTCCCAACCCTGGGACTGAACCCAGGTCTCCTGCATTGCAGGCAGATTCTTTACCAACTGAACCACAAGGGAAGCCCTCAAATAGGTGTACTTTATAAGAAATTTCATTAGACCATTGATCATTAACAATCAACTACAACTGGGGCAGCCCCATCCAAAGTTTATGCAGTTGCTTTGGTAAAATCCCATTGATTAGATTTTTCACTTTATCAGCATTCTTTAGGTCAAAAAGTTTATATTTAATTTTCTGATAAATTGATGAAATGGATGAGTTCATATAAAAGACAGTCATTTCCTTTAGGCTCTTAATTTTTTGGAGACATCTTGATAATTTCATGTCATCATCTCTTTGCTGTGGTATGAATAGATTGACCACTGATTTGTAATGGAATTAGCCTGGTCTTTCCTAACATTTTTGTGCTATCATTGGCGGAAAGGAATCTTTTCACTGAAAGAACTATATTGATTTCCACAATAAAATATCACATCTTTTAATATTGAAAAATGTTTCAAACTTTGAAAATGCTAACACAGATTTTAGTGAGAGGAAAAGGAAAGTATCTATATTTCATGTTGTTATGCAGTGACCAAAATTATTATCTATGAGTTTTTACTTTTGCAAATACAGATATATACTGACAAATCTTTGCCTTGTGGCTTCTGACCATAATACATCTAATTGATTATACTAACAAATAATAAAATAGTAGGTGGTATATCGGAGAAAGCAATGACACCCCACTTCAGTACTCCTGCCTGGAAAATCCCATGGACAGAGGAGCCTGGCAGGCTGAAGTCCATGGGGTTGCGAAGAGTCAGACACGACTGTGTGACTTCACTTTCACTTTTCACTTTCATGCATTGGAGAAGGAAATGGCAACCCACTCTAGTGTTCTTGCCTGGAGAATCCCAGAGACAGGGGAGCCTGGTGGGCTGCCGTCTATGGGGTCGCACAGAGTCTAACATGACTAAAGCGACTTAACAGCAGCAGCAACATGTGGTATATTTTAAAAATATCTAACTCCCATTTCTTCATTCCTGATACTGCTTATTTAGGCTTTCAGTTCAGTTCAGTCACTCAGTCGTGTCCAACTCTTTGCAACCCATGAATCGCAGCATGCCAGGCCTCCCTGTTCATCACCAACTCCCGGAGGTCACTCAGACTCACATCCATTGAGTCAGTGATGCCATCCAGCCATCACATCCTCTGTTGTCCCCTTCTCCTTCTGACCCCAATATCTCCCAGCATCAGAGTCTTTTCCAATGAGTCAACTCTTCACACGAGGTGGCCACAGTACTGGAGTTTCAGCTTTAGCCTCATTCTTTCCAAAGAAATCCCAGGGCTGATCTCCTTCAGAATGGACTGGTTGGATCTCCTTGCAGTCCAAGGGACTCTCAAGAGTCTTCTCCAACACCACACTTCAAAAGCACCAATTCTTTGGCGCTCAGCCTTCTTCACAGTCCAACTCTCACATCCATACATGACCACAGGAAAAACTATAGCCTTGACTAGATGAACCTTTATTAGCAAAACAATGTGTCTGCTTTTGAATATGGTATCTAGGTTGGTCATAAATTTTCTTCCAAGGATTAAGCATCTTTTAATTTCAGGGCTGCAGTCACCATCTGCAGTGATTTTGGAGCCCCACAAAATAAAGTCTGACACTGTTTCCACTGTTTTCCCATCTATTTCCCATGAAGTGATGGGACCGGATGCCATGATCTTCTTTTTCTGAATGTTGAGCTTTAAGCCATATATGAGGTTATTGATATTTTCCCTGGCAATCTTGATTATGCCTATATCTCAGTGTTTCCATATTGGAGTTACCTATGGAGCTCTTAGAAAATGTTGAGGTTCTGGCCCCAACCTAGAGCAATTAAAACTGAATCTCTGAGAATGGCATCTGGACAGCAGTACTATGTAAGCTGTTGTTTAGTCGCTAAGTTGTATCCAACATTTTTGTGACTCTGTGGACTGTAGCCTGCCAGGCTCCTTTGTCCATGTTAAGCTCTACAAGTAATGATATTATGCAGGTGGAATTGGAAAATATTGATCTCTCTTATGTCCTATTGGAGCATAAAAATGAGTAATTTTTTGCCTTCTGATGGCATATTTGGCTTTGACTTTCCACTGTTTCCTGACCTCAGGATCTATGAGATCTCTGGGTTCTGAATATTTGTCCTTATTTTGCTTACAGAGTCCTAATAGGGAATTCTAACATTTAAGCATATGGAATCCTAAAATATAAAATAAATTTAAGAGAATTTTGCTTTTGCATTTGTAGAAAAATGCTTGAAACACAAAACCTGTTTTGGACTTTCTGTCTAACCTGGTCAGAAACTGCATGAAGTCTTAGTTATTCAAAGCCAAATTATTTTAATTCATTTAAATTAATATCTGATTATTTGAATATATTTTATTAATACATAAACATTCTTTTATGTTGTGGGTGTTTTATAATACTATATATAATATCTTATAATTTTTTCCTCTACAATATTTGTTTTGGTTTCCCTAGATAGGAAACTAATTTTTTCTTACCTAACATATGCCATAGGTTACTTGAGGGTGTCAGGGTTTAAAAGCTTGTGGATACTATGAAGTCATGAAAAGTTGAAGGCTTTAGAATCTGGATTACTTTTGACATTCCAACATAATTGAATGATAAAAAAAGATAAAGACCTTAAAAGAGGACTTTCTTGCTAACAGCTATTATTTATGGAATGTTGATTGTCATGGTAATGGAAGAAACAGAAATCATTTATTAAATATTCGATTATTTATTAAAAATATTTATTTGTGTTTACTATGTGGCAGGGCTTCCCTAGTAGCTCAATCTGTAAAGAATCTGCCTGTTGTGCAGGAAATCTGGGTTTAATCCCTGGTTTGGGATGATACCCTGGAGAAGGAAATGGCAAACCACTTCAGTATTCTTGCCTGGAAAATCCCATGGACAGAAGAGCCCAGCAGGCTACAGTTCATGGGGTCACAAAGTCAGACATGACTTAACAGCTAAACCACCACCCTGTGTGGCAGGCAATGTGTTAGACATTTTAAACAGGGAGCCAGATTGAAAAAGATTATGTGAAAACAAGTATGGAAATATGTATACTCTAATTTGTAAAAATCTGTAAAAAAAATGTGTCAAAAATATTTTGTATGTACTTAAGATATTTGGCTCTATCTAATTATATTTCCTTTTAAAATGGTTAAAAATGCCTCTTGAGATTCTTCAAGCCAGACTAGTTTCTGGCTTTCCATGTTACCTAGGCCCCTAAAGTGATACACAAAAAAATGTGTAGAGAGAAAATGACCCTGGTTATTACTGAGAGCTTGATTCCTGAGAGTCACTGCTCCTCCTAATTCTTGATCTGAATTCTTTACTTACCATCACTTTTTAATTGCCTTAATTATACTTGATCTTGTTTATCCTGGTTTGGGATTTGTTTCCCTCATCATTTGTCACATTTCTTGTATAATTTACTCCATCTTTGTGTACATACCATAGATCCAAGACCAGAAGTGAGATTTTCCTATGTCATAATCATTATTTTCCTGAGCAAATTTTGGAATCACTATGATTTGATTTTATCTCTACTGGCCCCATAAATTCTCATGACCCTCAAGCTGTTTTCCTAATTTGTGCAAATCTTGAAGATGTTCCATAATTTAACATCTTGCTCATTATTTTTCACAAATGAATACTTTCTACAGTGAAAATTATTAATAAGTAGAAATTTAATTGATACATATTTTTAAATGGTAGATTGATAGTAAAATTATTTCTTAAGACACTGGTTCTTATATAAAATATAAAATATTTTATTGTTAGATGTGTCTTCATATATGTTATGAAAATGTGTCATATAACTTTATTTTTGAATTTTTCTTAATTAATAAAAGAAAATGAAAGCATCTCTTTTAGAAGCCTTCTCTGATTCCTTTAGTCTGGAGTACACCCATAGCACTAGCAGTGTGCCACTCTAAATCCACTCCCCAGATTGCTTCCAAATATCTATTTATGTTTTGTTTCCTACAAGTGCCTGCCAGTTTTTCTTTATAATGGAGGTCTGCCACATTGCTTGACTAAGGTAAAACCTCAGTGTGTGTTGACTTATCATGCAATAGGACAGGCTCTAAGCCAAAGATAAGCTTGATTGTTAATGGCAAGCCCTGTTTCTTTTGGCTTATTTGTTGTTTTGAGTTAGTCTTGTTTCAGAACAACCTAAGTTATGTGATCATATGAATTAGAAATGTGTGCCTTCTATGTTCTTAAAAGAATTTCAGCTTTGTTCAGATAGTGATCTATCACCCTACAGCCCATATGACTCAAGGGAAATGGTCACATTTGAAGCTGTACGGTTAGTTAAACATGGTTAACTATGTTTACATGTTAATGTGATGATTAGTCTAGTAAGCCAATCTCAAAAAATTCAAGCTTCTTTTTAGAGGATGATTTTGAGAATTCATAATTAAATCCCAATCACTTGGAAATTTCAGTGGGCTGTTTTTTTGTTTGGCTGCCACTGGGTTTTCCTTGTGGTGTGCCGGCTTTCTTTAGTTGCATACTGGTTTTTTTCGTTGCGGAGCACAGACTCTAGAGCACATGAGCTGGCGTGTGGGCTTCTTGCTCTAGCTGTGGCTCTTAGGCTTAGTTGCCCTCCATGGCATGTGGGATCTTCATTCCTTGACCAGGGTTTGAACTTGCATCCCCTACATTGGGAGGCAGATTCTTAATCACTGGACTGTCAAGGAAGTCCCTGATTGGGCTACTTATTCATTCAAGGAGATTGGCCTATTCAGATAGGAAGAAAAAATATTTACCCCACAATTAGGAAATTGAATTTTTTGTCCTGTCTTACTTACTATACATGAACAAGAAAGCATGTTACTACAGTTGCTACCAACAATCGTCTTGCTACCATGGAGAAGGTTTTCTAATAATATAATTGACACATAGTGGAGGGGAGAGCTGAGGTGATGCAGAGAAGCAGAGCTAGATCTGTAATATATCATCCCTGGAGACTATCCCATTTTTTATTTATATTGTGTAAGAAAAATGTCTTTCTATAAAGGCTGTTGGAATAATAACTGTTACCTTCTAGGTAACATAATGTTAAAAATTCTCCATCTCCTCCTTGCTTTAAAAAAAATCATTATATCTGTTGACTTTTCTCCTGTAATTCAGGCTACAATCATCCATAACACCTTCAACTATTTCTTCTGTCTACTTACTCATGCTGTACCTCAAAATTTCTATTCATAACTTTTCCCTTACTGTAAGGCCTGTATGCAGGTCAGGAAGCAACAGTTAGAACTAGTCATGGAACAACAGACTGGTTCCAAATAGGAAAAGGAGTAGGTCAAGGCTGCATATTGTCACCCTGTTTATTTAACTTATATGCAGAGTACATCATGAGAAATGCTGGACTGAAAGAAACACAAGTTGGAATTAAGATTGCTGGGAGAAATATCAATAACCTCAGATATGCAGATGACACCACTCTTATGGCAGAAAGTGAAGAGGGGCTAAAAAGCCTCTTGATGAAAGTGAAATTGGAGAGTGAAAAGGTTGGCTTAAAGCTCAACATTCAGAAAACGAAGATCACGGCATCTGGTCCCATCACTACATGGGAAATAGATGGGGAAACAGTGGAAACAGTGTCAGACTTTATTTTTCTGGGCTCCAAAATCACTGCAGATGGTGACTGCAGCCATGAAATTAAAGGATGTTTACTCCTTGGAAGGAAAATTATGACCAACCTAGATAGCATATTCAAAAGCAGAGACATCACTTTGCCAACAAAGGTTCGCCTAGTCAAGGCTATGGTCTTTCCTGTGGTCATGTATGGATGTGAGAGTTGGACTGTGAAGAAGGCTGAGCGCCGAAGAATTGATGCTTTTGAACTGTGGTGTTGGAGAAGACTCTTGAGAGTCCCTTGGACTGCAAGGAGATCCAACCAGTCCATTCTGAAGGAGATCAGCCCTGGGATTTCTTTGGAAGGAATGATGCTAAAGCTGAAGCTCCAGTATTTTGGCCACCTCATGCGAAGAGTTGACTCATTGAAGAAGACTCTGATGCTGGGAGGGATTGAGGGCAGGAGGAGAAGGGGACGACAGAGGATGAGATGGCTGGATGGCATCACTGACTTGATGGGTGTGAGTCTGAGTGACCTCCGGGAGCTGGTGATGGACAGGGAGGCCTGGCGTGCTGCAGTTCATGGGGTCGCAAAGAGTCGGACCCGACTGAGTGACTGATCTGATCTGATCTGAAGGCCTGTTGATAATATCCTTTTGCTCCTCAACTTCCCCCAAGTAACTTATAAAGACTACTTTAGGATAAATAAACTCCCTCTCTGAGAGAAGTTTCAGAGCCAGTTGTTAGGATGCTACAATTTTCACATTTCCTTAGTCTTTCCATCACTGAGGATGCAAGAGACTACAGAATCCTGGAGACAGTATAACAGTGTCTAGGTGCTCAGATCCAGAGTTAGTCTGTGTTCAAATGTTGACCTCACTACTTAGTGACCTTGGGTGAGTTATTTAACCTTGCTCAAACTCAATTTCATCATCTACAACAAGGGTAGACAAACAGTGGCCCATAGACAAAATCCAGCTTGCTGTCCCCCAACTTTTTTTGTAATAAAGTTTTATTGGAATACAATTACATTAATTTGATTTATTTGCAGCTTTTTCACCACAGTAACAACTGAGTATCCGTGACAGACTGTAAGGCTGGCAAAGTTTTTCCAGTGGTCATGTATGGATGTGAGAGTTGGACTGTGAAGAAGGCTGAGAGCTTTTGAACTGTGGTGTTGGAGAAGACTCTTGAGAGTCCCTTGGACTGCAAGGAGTTCCAACCAGTTCATCCTGAAGGAGATCAGCCCTGGGATTTCTTTGGAAGGAACGATGCTAAAGCTGGAACTCCAGTACTTTGGCCACCTCATGCGAAGGAGTTGACTCATTGGAAAAGACTCTGATGCTGGGAGGGATTAGGGGCAGGAGGAGAAGGGGACGACAGAGGATGAGATGGCTGGATGGCATCACTGACTCGATGGATGTGAGTCTGAGTGAACTCCAGGAGTTGGTGATGGACAGGGAGGCTTGGCGTGCTGTGATTCATGGGGTCGCAAAGAGTCAGACATGACTGAGCGACTCAACTGAACTGAGCTGACCCCTATACCAAAAATATGAGCTAACACCTGATCTATAAAATTATAGGGTTAGTGAGACTCATCCACATAGATGGTTAGCAGGGCAGCGGGTAAGCTCAGTAACCCTCATTTAGCTGTCATTACTGTTAATTATTAACGGTTGTTGTTAATAATAGTAATGATTGGGAAAAGGTCAGTGCCTTCAAGTCAAAAGTTATTTGAATAAATAACCTCAGCACATTTTGCAGTTGAGGGGAATGACTACCATGAGGACACATGATGTAGTTTCACTGAACAATATTTATAAGCAGGTTGAAGAAAATAATATTTCTGGAGTAAGTACCCCAGGTGAGGTATAAATAAAATTAGAAGGCTGCATTAATGTATTTATACCACCCCAGTGAGACTGAGATACTTTAAACCTTATTTTTTATCCAGAGGAAAAAGTGTTATTGAAAAATTATAATTTATTGCTATTGTTAATTCAATAATAACAATTGTGTTTGTGCTGCTTTAGAGGAGAGTGTTTGGCCAGACAGTGGAACAATTAATAGAATCTCTATTTCCCCTAAGAGGTTTATTTGTCATGTCAAAGTTACTCTGGTCTGGTACAACACAGATGGTGTTGTGACAGCACAAAATGATGAGTGCCACATTGTTCCTTCTAATGATCTTCTTCTCAATTCATCTTGTTTTGCAGCCTTGGATCTCTGCTACATGATTGTTTTGAAAATAGAGGGAATCAAGCAGGGAAAGTCACAGAAGATGTTAAATCATTATTTTTTTGATTGGTATGTGGGTCCAGAATGCACTAAAACAATGTAAATATGAAAAAAAAAAGCCCACCATCTATATCCCATAAATAAGAAAAAAAAAAAAACCTTAATACTTACTTTTATCAGAAACAGTGGAAGGGGACTTTCCTGGCATTCCAGTGCTTAAGACTCCAAGCTTCCAGTGCAGGGGGTGAGGGTTTGATCCCTAGTCAGGAAAGTAAGATCCCACATGCTGTGGGGCATGGCCAAGTAAGTCAGAAAGATAAAAACAAATACCTTGCATTAATGCATATGTATGGAATCTAGAAAAATGGTACTGATTAAACTACTTGCAGGGTAGGAATAGAGACACAGACATAGAGAATGAACTTGTGGACACAGTGTGGGAAGGAGTGGGTGGGTCCAACTGAGAGCATCGCTTCAGTCGTGTCCGACTCTGTGCGACCCCATAGACGGCAGCCCACCAGGCTTCCCCGTCCCTGGGATTCTCCAGGCAAGAATACTGGAGTGGGTTGCCATTTCCTTCTCCAATGCATGAAAGTGAAAAGTGAAAGTGAAGTCGCTCAGTCCTGTCCGACTCTAGCGACCCCATGGACTGCAGCCTACCAGGCTTCTCCGTCCACGGGATTTTCCAGGCAAAAGTACTGGAGTGGGGTGCCGTTGCCTTCTCTGATACATACATTGCTATGTTATGCTATGCTAAGTCACTTCAGTCGTGTCTGACTCTGTGTGACCCCATAGACGGCAGCCCACTAGGCTTCCATGTCCCTGGGATTCTCCAGGCAAGAACACTGGAGTGGGTTGCCATTTCCTTCTCCAATGCATGAAAGTGAAAAGAGAAAGTGAAGTTGCTGTGTCCTGTTGCAATCTTAGCAACCCCATGGACTGCATCCTACCAGGCTCCTCCATCCGTGGGATTTTCCAGGCAAGAGTACTGGAGTGGGGTGCCATTGCCTTCTCCGGATACATATATTACCATGTGTAAAATAGGTGGTGGGAAGCTACTATAGAACACAAGGAACTCAGCTCAGGGCTCAGCTTGACCTACAGGGTTGGAAAAGAGGGAATGGGAGGAAGACTTCAGAAGGACGGGATATATGTATATCTAGAGCTGAATCACATTGTTATATAGCAGAAACTAACACAAAACTGTAAAGCAATTATAAGCCAATGAAAAAAATTTAAAAGATTAAAAAACACAGTAGAGGTATCATCATATCAGATCAGATCAGTCGCTCAGTCGTGTCTGACTCTTTGCGACCCCATGAACCGCAGCACGCCAGGCCTCCCTCTCCATCACCAACTCCCGGAGGTCACTCAGACTCACATCCATCGAGTCAGTGATGCCATCCAGCCATCTCATCCTCTGTCGTCCCCTTCTCCTCCTGCCCCCAATCCCTCCCAGCATCAGAGTCTTCTCCAATGAGTCAACTCTTCGCATGAGGTGGCCAAAATACTGGAGTTTCAGCTTTAGCATCATTCCTTCCAAAGAAATCCCAGGGCTGATCTCCTTCAGAATGGACTGGTTGGATCTCCTTGCAGTCCAAGGCACTCTCAAGAGTCTTCTCCAACACCACACTTCAAAAGCATCAATTCTTCAGTGCTCAGCCTTCTTCACAGTCCAACTCTCACATCCATACATGACCACAGGAAAGACCATAGCCTTGACTAGGCAAACTTTTGTTGGCAAAGTAATGTCTCTGCTTTTGAATATGTGATCTAAGTTGGTCATAACTTTCCTTCCAAGGAGTAAGTGTCTTTTAATTTCATGGCTGCAGTCACCATCTGCAGTGATTTTGGAGCCCAGAAAAACAAAGTCTGACACTGTTTCTACTGTTTCTCCATCTATTTCCCATGCAGTGATGGGACCAGATGCCATGATCTTCGTTTTCTGAATGTTGAGCTTTAAGCCAACCTTTTCACTCTCCACTTTCACTTTCATCAAGAGGCTTTTTAGTTCCTCTTCACTTTCTGCCATAAGGGTGGTGTCATCTGCATATCTGAGGTTATTGATATTTCTCCCTGCAATCTTGATTCCAGCTTGTGTTTCTTCCAGTCCAGCATTTCTCATGATGTACTCTGCATATAAGTTAAATAAACATGGTGACAATATACATCCTTGACGTACTCCTTTTCCTATTTGGAACAAGTCTGTTGTTCCATGACCAGTTCTAACTGTTGCTTCCTGATCTGCGTACAGATTTCTCAAGAGGCACATCAGGTGGTCTGATATTCCCATCTCTTTCAGAATTTTTCACAGTTTATAGGTATCATAGTTGTATACAAAATAAATTTGCTAAGCTAATTTAATCATTTCTATGACAAAGTTCTGGGTATGGTAGATAAAGAAAAGCTTTATACATAGTTAAAAAAAAAGATATATAGGTAAATCGTGATTCTCTTGCTTAATTCACTAGTGCAAAGACACAAAACTAGTTAGAAAATTGAAGATGGAATCAATAAAAATAGTGTACATGTCAGGAGGGAAAACAAGTTCAAATAATGAAGAATATTAAATCCAAGATAATAGCAAGAATAGATAAGAAAGCCTTCTTCAGCGATCAATGCAATGAAATAGAGGAAAACAACAGAATGGGAAAGACTAGAGATCTCTTCAAGAAAATCAGAGCTACCAAAGGAACATTTCATGCAAAGATGGGCTTGATAAAGGACAGAAATGGTATGGACCTAACAGAAGCAGAAGATATTAAGAAGAGATGGCAAGAATATACACAAGAACTGTACAAAAAAGATCTTGATGACCCAGATAATCACGATCGTGTGATCACTGACCTAGAGCCAGACATCCTGGAATGTGAAGTCAAGTGGGCCTTAGAAAGCATCGCTACGAACAAAGCTAGTGGAGGTGATGAAATTCCAGTTGAGCTATTCCAAATCCTGAAAGATGATGCTGTGAAAGTGCTTCACTCAATATGCCAGCAAATTTGGAAAACTCAGCAGTGGCCACAGGACTGCAAAAGGTCAGTTTTCATTCCAATCCCCAAGAAAGGCAATGCCCAAGAATGCTCAAACTACCGCACAATTGCACTCATCTCACACGCTAGTAAAATAATGCTCAAAATTCTCCAAGCCAGGCTTCAGCAATATGTGAACCGTGAACTTCCTGATGTTCAAGCTGGTTTTAGAAAAGGCAGAGGAACCAGAGATCAAATTGCCAACATCTGCTGGATCATGGAAAAAGCAAGAGAGTTCCAGGAAAACATCTATTTCTGCTTTATTGACTATGCCAAAGCCTTTGACTGTGTGGCTCACAATAAACTGGAAAATTCTGAAAGAGATGGGAATACCAGACCACCTGATCTGCCTCTTGATCAACTTGTATGCAGGTCAGGAAGCAACAGTTAGAACTGGTCATGGAACCACAGACTGGTTCCAAATAGGAAAAGGAGTATGTCAAGGATGTATATTGTCACCCTGTTTATTTAACTTCTATTCAGAGTACATCATGAGAAATGCTGGACTGGAAGAAACACAAGTTGGAATCAAGATCGCTGGGAGAAATATCAATAACCTCAGATATGCAGATGACACCACCCTTATGGCAGAAAGTGAAGAGGAACTAAAAAGCCTCTTGATGAAGATAAAAGTGGAGAGTGAAGAGGTTGGCTTAAAGCTCAACATTCAGAAAACGAAGATCATGGCATTTGGTCCCATCACTTCATGGGAAATAGATGGGGAAACAGTGGAAACTGTGTCAGACTTTAATTTTCTGGGCTCCAAAATCACTGCAGATGGTGACTGCAGCCATGAAATTAAAAGACGCTTACTCCTTGGAAGGAAAGTTATGACCAACCTAGATAGCATATTCAAAAGCAGAAACATTACTTTGCCAACAAAGGTTCGCCTAGTCAAGGCTATGGTCTTTCCTGTGGTCATGTATGGATGTGAGAGTGGACTGTGAAGAAGGCTGAGCGCTGAAGAATTGATGCTTTTGAAGTGTGGTGTTGGAGAAGACTCTTGAGAGTGCCTTGGACTGCAAGGAGATCCAACCAGTCCATTCTGAAGGAGATCAGCCCTGGGATTTCTTTGGAAGGAATGATGCTAAAGCTGAAACTCCAGTACTGTGGCCACTTCATGCGAAGATTTGACTCATTGGAGAAGACTCTGATGCTGCGAGGGATTGAGGGCAAGAGGAGAAGGGGACGACAGAGGATTATATGGCTGGATGGCATCACTGACTCGATGGATGTGAGTCTCTGTGACCTCCGGGAGTTGGTGATGGACAGGGAGGCCTGGCGTGCTGTAGTTCATGGGGTCTCAAAGAGTTGGACACGACTGAGCGACTGTTGATCTGATCTGATTACATTCAAAAGCTGACTTTATGATATTATGCTATTAACATACACTTTGATTTAAAGGGTGTTGACAGAGTAGAAATAAGATAATGCTATATTCAAATTTAAATTTTTCTGAGGTTTACTGTATGGTTTTCAAATTTTTGTACTTCGATTATTTCTGCTTATGTAGATGTTGATGTGTGTGTGTGTGTGTGTGTGTGTGTGTGTGTGTGTGTGCTCAGTTGCTCAGTCATGTCCAACACTTTGTGACCCCATGAGCTGTTAGAATGCTAGGCTCCTCTGTCCATGAAATTTTCCAGGCAAGAATATTGGAGTTGGTTGCCTTTTACTACTACTACAGAGGATCTTCCTGACTCAGAGTTTGAGCCTATAATCTCTTATTTCTCCTACACTGGCAGGTGGATTCTTTACCACTGCACCACCTAGGAAGCCCACTCAATGCCAAATCAAAGTTTCCTTCATCCTGTACATCTTCCCTAAATAAGCAGAATAATTGTAAAAATTTAAGAAAAGATTTTCTCAAATATAACTCTTAGGAACATTCAACATATATGTAAACAGTCAATTTTAGATTAACAGTAAGTTTCAGCATTAAAAAAATAATATTAAAGTAGGTAATTATACCAGCTTCCTAGGTATGAGAAAGATGATGACTTTCACAAAGATACACCTATTAAGTCTGATAATACTTAGCTTAAGTGGCAGTTTAGATTCTTCATGCAGCCAATTTTTGCTCTATACTCTTAACATTCCTGACTAAAGTAGAAAATCTTATCTCACAAGAGGGGCATTACAAGGTTTTAATTATTAGATCACTCTGGATATTTAAATCATATTTCTTTCTGAGTCAATAAAACTTTTCCATTTGGAGGTCAGATTCATTAGTTTCTGATCCAGTCTTTGTTTGCTTTCGACTTGGGAACATCTGTTCTGTTGTTGTATGTGGAGGTTGTTTGTAAATTGCTTGAATTTTTTTAACCTATTTCTTTCTCCAATGAAAAAAAAAATTCAAATGCTAAGAAAGAGTGAGATTCTTTCTGAGTGACTAATCTAAGAAATTTTCCTGTTTTGTTTCTGTCTTCATCAATAAAAGTTCTGCTATTTTGGTGCTGAATTGGTAGCTTTAGGTCCTTTAGGATACTGAACGTATCACTGAGAGGTACCACTAAAGCAAGCCATGTGTAATCATTCAAATGATTTTGCCAGGCTATATTGTTGTCAAGTGTTTTTCATCTCATATTCTATTTTGAATTTGGTTAATAAAATTTTTCCTTGTTTATCAGTATGCTTCCATGAGGAAAGTTATTTGTGTAATTATTGTCAGTTTCTTGATACAATATGCTGAAAGATATACATGCTCAGTGGATGAAATGTGGTCATAATGAAAGTTTTCACAATTTTTTCCTCTCTGGATATGACAATGTGGTGGATTGGCATGCAAATATCACATTTAAAAAATTGTTGAGTAGTGCTTTTCCTTGTTAGGCACAAAAAAGCTGCTCTGTCAAGATTAATCCCAGTATATACTACAAAATAAAAATATTATCCCCTGTAGCATATTTTTTAGCAATAAACTACATAAAAAGCCATCAGGGACTTTTCTCTGTTATACTGCACACAGCAAAAGTCTTATTCACATGTTTTGCATATGCATGGTGTTACCTATTACAAAATGAAATATGCACATAATATTTTAGTAATTGCTTTTCCATATTATATGCCATGGATATGTTTACTCAACTTTTAGGTTACACCGTAAAAGTAAGCACTCTCTTTTCTTTGTTTGGGAAGAAGAAAGTATTAGGACAGACAGCTTGGACCTAGAGATGGAATGGTGTGTTTAGAAGGGTAGAGGCCTCCTTCTAGCCCTCGATTCTATGTGAAAACTTTGATCTTGTTAATCAGTTTTATTTATGCCTCTCACAGTAAGTTAGCTGTGCTCTAATTAATATAAATACCAAATCTCCTAACTGAGAAAAATTTATATCAATAGTGATGAATCTAACTGTATCTATATCCATAATCATTAAAGAAGATCTCTTAATATCTTGGAGTCTCAGCTATTTAATCTGTAAAATATAGATGCTAGCAGCTACTTCCTATGGTGGTTGTGAGTATTAAATGGTATAAAATATACAAATGCTTTAGCATAGTTTGAGGAGCTGTGAATAGGTACTCAATAAATTTTAACTTTTACTATTGAATTTGCTATTTAGATACTTTCAGTTCAGTTCAGTTCAGTTGTTCAGTCATGTCCAACTCTTTGCCACCTCATGAATTGCAGCATGCCAGGCCTCCCTGTCCATCACCAACTCCCAGAGTTCACTCAAACTCACGTCCATCCAGTCGGTGATGCCATCCAGCCATCTCATCCTTTGTGGTCCCCTTCTCCTCCTGCCCCCAATCCCTCCCAGCATCAGAATCTTTTCCAGTGAGTCAACTCTTCGCATGAGGTGGCCAAAGATACTTTGAATAGTCACTAAAATAATCACTAATTTACTATTATTATGAATTGAAATTGTATTTAATGAAATAAGTTTCAGATAACTTTCTTGTTGCTTTAACTTGTTTGATGCTGAGATATGCATTAGTCTGGATCTTGACCTAATAGATACATCTCCAACTAGCCAATGCACTTCTCAACCAGTGCTTGTGGGTCCCTTAATTCTTTCAGCTGAGTTCTAGTCTCTCTGTGTTTTATGCATTAATTAAAACAATAGTTGTAAATTGATTGGTATATAGATAGTACTCAATAAATGATAATTATTTTCAGTTATTATTTCTCCTTCACTTTAGTGATGAGGAAGAAAGATTCAAAGGTGTTAGGTGACATATTCAAAGTTTCTTCTATTTTTGATGTATTATTTACCCTTGGTAAAAGTAGAACAAATCAAACTATGCAACAAAGGATTTGTTGAAAGGGTTTTATGGTAACTAACAGAGCCAGTGGCATAGCTTATTACTCAAGCTTGTGGAAGGATAGAAAATTGAGACATTCATGGTACTTGATGATCAACAACAAAGACCCTAATGCTCTCATACTGTCTCCCTCTTGTTCAAGAAAAGTGCATATACCTGGAGTTTTCAATTATCCAATTTCTCAATATTGGAAGATGTTTTCATACTTTGGGAAAACTCCAATCATGTGGATATTTTGTATACACAAATAAGCATTATTTTATAATTATCATGTAATAATGTGGCTTGAGGTACTTTAGTAATCTCATTGATTTCTTAGCTCTTTGCTGTATCCTACTAAACAAATTCACTGGAGAAGAGAATATGAAATGGAAATGTACATTTTACTGCACATAAGTTAGATGCAATATTTACTACAGCACATAGAACCAATCACATTATTAGGCATTTAAATTATTTACCAAATATAAAAAGTGAATATACTTCTTGGCAACTTCAGATCCGTGTTTTTTTTTTTTTAAAGCAATTAACTTTAAATATCCATAAATCATTTTAAAAAGTATATTGCCATACTGTTTTAAGAGATTTGAATTTGGGGGCAATTTTCTACTGAAGATCTGCTGAATTAATTACAATTAAAATTAATTTGGATTTTAAATTCCTCAGGGAAGGATTTGATAAAAAATTTCATATAAAAATGTCATTCATCATACATTAAAATAAGCATCGTGGTTAGGAGCTGGACTCAAGCAGTAGATGTCAGGATTTGAATCCTGATTTTGCCACATACTGGGTTTATGACCATGGGAAATAAAACCTCTGAGCCACCATTCATAACTGCAAATCAGAATAATAAAGATAGTTACCTTGTAGAGTTCTTGTGAGCATTAAGTGAATTAATCAGTGTGAAGTCCACAGAATAATGGTCATTGGTATGATTGTTACTCTATAGAAGCATAATTTAAAAATATTTGCCTTGTGAATGAATACAAGATACTTTAAGTATCAAGAGAACTAATAGTAAATCTCAAATCTGAGGCTTTGTGTCTTCTGCAATTTTCTAAAATATTTGGCCTAATCTTTCTAATATGGTCTTTGGGTTCTAATTGCACATATGTTAGAGCTTTTCACTATATTTTATATTTCTCTTATGATCTTTTTTGTATATTCCATTATTTTCTCTCTCTATTTCAGTATAGATATTTTCTACTGGCCTGTTTTCTCCACTTCAGCTATGTCTGTCTAATTTGCTATTAAATCAATTCAAGTTTTTTATTTCAAAGATCAAATTGCCAACACTCACTGGATCATCAAAAAAGCAAGAGGGTCCCAGCAAAACATCTATTTCTCCTTTATTGACTATGCCAAAGCCTTTGACTGTGCGGATCACAATAAACTGTGGAAAATTCTGAAAGAGATGGAAATACCAGACCACCTGACCTGCCTCTTGAGAAACCTGTATGCAGGTCAGGAAGCAACAGTTGGAACTGGACATGGAACAACAGACTGGTTCCAAATAGGAAAAGGAGTACGTCAAGGCTGTATATTGTCACCCTGCTTATTTAACTTATATGCAGAGTACTGGACTGGAAGAAACACAAGCTGGAATCAAGATTGCTGAGAGAAATACCAATAACCTCAGATATGCAGATGATACCACCCTTATGGCAGAAAGTGAAGAGGAACTAAAAAGCTTTTTGATGAAAGTGAAAGTGGAGAGTGAAAAAGTTGGCTTTGAGCTCAACATTCAGAAAATGAAGATCATTTTCATTTTGGCATGAAATGGGACCACATGGCATCTGGTCCCATCACTTCATGGGAAACAGATGGGGAAAGAGTGGAAGCAGTGTCAGACTTTATTTTTTTGGGTTCCAAAATCACTGCAGATAGTGACTACAGCCATGAAATTAAAAGACGCTTACTCCTTGGAAGCAAAGTTATGACCAACCTAGATAGCATATTGAAAAGCAGAGACATTACTTTGCCAACAAAGGTTCGTCTAGTCAAGGCTATGATTTTTCATGTATGGATGTGAGAGTTGGACTGTGAAGAAAGCTGAGCACCGAAGAATTGATGCTTTTGAACTGTGGTGTTGGAGAAGACTCTTGAGAGTCCCTTGGACTGCAAGGAGATCCAACCAGTCCATTCTGAAGGAGATCAGCCCTGGGATTTCTTTGGAAGGAATGACGCTAAAGCTGAAACTCCAGTATTTTGGCCATCTCATGCGAAGAGTTGACTCATGTGAGAAGACTCTGATGCTGGGAGGGATTGGGGGCAGGAGGAGAAGGGGACGATGGAGGATGAGATGGCTGGATGGCATCACTCACTCGATGGACATGAGTCTGAGTGAACTCCAGGAGTTGGTGATGGACAGGGAGGCCTGGCGTGCTGCAATTCATGGGGGTCACAAAGAGTTGGACACGACTGAGCAATTGAACTGAGCTGAACTAAACTGAAATTTTAGTTGGAGAATTTTTGTTTGGTTCTTTAATATATTTTCTGAATTTCTGCTGATCCTCCAACCTTCTTTTTCTTAAATATATTAATAGCACACATTTAAACTTCATGGTTAATAATTTTGATACAGATTTCACCTCTTTTGGAAAGTTTACACTACTTCGCTTTTATAAAAGATCTAAACTAGTACTTGCTTTTGCTAACAGAAAGAAATCTGAAGAGGACTTTGCTTTCACAAAAACAGGCAAAAGGGAACAGCAGTTCTCAGCATTTGTTTTTCCATTGTAAAAGCAGTATGTACCCCTACCAGTGAGATGGTATAACCAAGTTCCTTCCCGGGGAACTACACTCAGCATCTCAGCATCAAGCTGTTTCTGAGAACTCTGTGCTTCATCTCGATTTATGTTGTGCATTCATTAGCAAGATGTATCCCAAGGAAACTGCATCTATCTATGACTTTTGCTATTTTGGCTTCACAGAAATGCTCTACTTTTGGATAATGGGGAAAACCTGTATATGAATCTTCTGTGGTCATGTTTCTATTATCTCTTTTTTCTTTTGCTTTTTAGTATTTTAATCTTATTGTCTGATATGCTAGGTAGTTTTTGGTTAAATGCTGGATGTTGTAATTATTTTGGTGCTCTTTATGGCCCTGAATAATCTTTTCTTTCTTTAGCAAGAACTTATTGTTGCTTCTGGCAAATTGTTAGGGAACATGTAGATCAATAATCTTATTTCAGTTTTTCTAAGGTAAGATGACTTTTAATTAGCTCTGTATCTTCAATATAGCCATTGAGGAGTCAAGCAGGAATCTTGGAATGTTTCTTATGATCCTCCTTGATGCTTCCTGAGCCTGAAAAAAAAAAAAAAGGTGAAAGTGTTAGTTGCTTAGTAGTCATGTCTGACTCTTTGTGACCCCAGGGACTGTAGCCTGCCAGGCTCCTCTCTGTCCATGGAATTCTCCAGGAAAGAATACTGGAGTGGGTTGTCATTCCCTTCTCCAGGGGATTTTCCTGACCCAGGATTAAAACTGGGTCTCCTGCCTTGCAGGCAGATGCTTTACCATCTGAGCCATCAGGGAGACCCCTTCTTGAGCCTACTTCAGTGCTAGTCAACCTTCCATGAGATTACCCCAAGTCTGCTTAGCGTCTCAGCCACCGCTTTCTACTCCCCTGCAGCCTGGACATAGGCCACAGCTTATTAGGCAGCAAATGGTTATTGAGGATAAGCAGGGCCAAATACCAGGTTTCTATGCCTTTTTTACCCCCTCTCTGGCACTAAGAGCGCCCCGCCGGCTGCGTCGCGCACTAAGAGCGCGGCCGAGAGGAGCTACCCCACTACCGAGGAAGGACGGCGGTGAGGGCCAGCGCACCAAGCGCGGCCGAGAAGAGCTACCCCACGACGGAGGTCAGGAAGGGCGGCGGTGAGGAGAGACCCCTCGTCCAAGGTAAGGTGCGATGGCTGTGCTTCACTGGCCGGGAGCAGCCGGGAGCAGCCAGGATGAGATACCAAAGGTAAGAGAAACCCAAGTAAGACAGTAGGTCTTGAAAGAGGGCATTAGAGGGCAAATGCACTAAAACCATTCTCACAGAAAACTAGTCAATCTAATCACACAAGGACCACACCCTTGTCTAACTCAATGAAATTAAGCCATGCCCGAGGGGCAGCCTGGGATGGGTGGGTCATGTCATGGTGGAGAGAGATGACAGGGTGTGGTCCGCTGGAGAAGGGAATGGCAAACCACTTTAGTATTCTTGCCTTGAGAACCCCATGAACAGTATGAAAAGACAAAATGGTAGGATACAGAAAGAGAAATTCCCCAGGTCAGTAGAGGCCCAATATGCTACTGGAGATCAGTGGAGAAATAACTCCAGAAAGAATGAAGGGATGGAGCCAAAACAAAAAGAATACCCAGCTGTGGATGTGTCTGGTGATAGAAGCGAAGTCCGATGCTGTAAAGAGCAATATTGCATAGGAACCTGGAATGTCAGGTCCATGAATCAAGGCAAATTGGAAGTGGTCAAACAAGAGATGGCAAGAGTGAATGTTGACATTCTAGGAATTAGCGAACTAAAATGGACTGGAATGGGTGAATTTAACTCAGATGACCATTATATCTACTACTGTGGGCAGGAATCCCTCAGAAGAAATGGAGTGGCCAAGATGGTCAACAAAAGAGTCTGAAATGCAGTACTTGGATGCAATCTCAAAAATGACAGAATGATCTCTGTTCGTTTCCAAGGCAAACCATTCAATGTCACAGTGATCCAAATCTATGCCCCAACCAGTAACTCCGAAGAAGCTGAAGTTGAACGGTTCTATGAAGACCTACAAGACCTTTTAGAACTAACATCCAAAAAAGATGTCCTTTTCATTATAGGGGACTGGAATGCAAAAGTAGGAAGTCAAGAAACACCTGGAGTAACAGGCAAATTTGGCCTTGGAACACGGAATGAAGCAGGGCAAAGACTAACAGAGTTTTGCCAAGAAAATGCACTGGTCATAGCAAATACCCTCTTCCAACAACACAAGAGAAGACTCTATACATGGACATCACCAGATGGTCAACACCGAAATCAGATCGATTATATTCTTTGCAACCAAAGATGGAGAAGCTCTATACAATCAGCAAAAACAAGACCAGGAGCTGACTGTGGCTCAGACCATGAACTCCTTGTTGCCAAATTCAGACTGAAATTGAAGAAAGTAGGGAAAACTACTAGACCATTCAGGTATGACCTAAATCAAATCCCTTATGATTATACAGTGGAAGTGAGAAATAGATTTAAGGGCCTAGATCTGATAGATAGAGTGCCTGATGAACTATGGAATGAGGTTCGTGACATTGTACAGGAGACAGGGATCAAGACCATCCCCATGGAAAAGAAATGCAAAAAAGCAAAATGGCTGTCTGGGGAGGCCTTACAAATAGCTGTGAAAAGAAGAGAAGTGAAAAGCAAAGGAGAAAAGGAAAGATATAAACATCTAAATGCAGAGTTCCAAAGAATAGCAAGAAGAGATAAGAAAGCCTTCTTCAGTGATCAATGCAAAGAAATAGAGGAAAACAACAGAATGGAAAAGACTAGGGATGTCTTCAAGAAAATCAGAGATACCAAAGGAACATTTCATGCAAAGATGGGCACGATAAAGGACAGAGATGGTGTGGACCTAACAGAAGCAGAAGATATTAAGAAGAGGTGGCAGGAATACACAGAAGAACTGTACAAAAAAGAGTTTCAAGACCCAGATAATCATGATGATGTGATCACTGACCTAGAGCCAGACATCCTGGAATGTGAAGTCAAATGGGCCTTAGAAAACATCACTACGAACAAAGCTAGTGGAGGTGATGGAATTACAGTGGAGCTATTCCAAGTCCTGAAAGATGATGCTGTGAAAGTGCTGCACTCAATATGCCAGCAAATTTGGAAAACTCAGCAGTGGCCACAAGATTGGAAAAGGTCAGTTTTCATCCCAATCCCAAAGAAAGGCAATGCCAAAGAATGCTCAAACTACCGAACAATTGCACTCATCTCACACGCTAGTAACGTAATGCTCAAAATTCTCCAAGCCAGGCTTCAGCAATATGTGAACCGTGAACTTCCTGATGTTCAAGCTGATTTTAGAAAAGGCAGAGGAACCAGAGATCAAATTGCCAACATCTACTGGATCATGGAAAAAGCAAGAGAGTTCCAGAAAAACATCTATTTCTGCTTTATTGACTATGCCAAAGCCTTTGACTGTGTAGATCACAATAAACTATGGAAAATTCTGAAAGAGATGGGAATACCAGCCCACCTGATCTGCCTCTTAAGAAATCTGTATGCAGGTCAGGAAGCAACAGTTAGAACTGGTCATGGATCAACAGACTGGTTCCAAATAGGAAAAGGAGTACGTCAAGGCTGCATATTGTCACCATGTTTATTTAACTTATATGCAGAGTACATCATGAGAAATGCTGGACTGGAAGAAACACAAGTTGGAATCAAGATTGCTGGGAGAAATATCAATAACCTCAGATATGCAGATGACACGACTCTTATGGCAGAAAGTGAAGAGGGGCTAAAAAGCCTCTTGATGAAAGTGAAAGTGGAGAGTGAAAAAGTTGGCTTAAAGTTCAACATTCAGAAAACGAAGATCATGGCATCTGGTCCCATCACTACATGGGAAATAGATGGGGAAACAGTGGAAACAGTGTCAGACTTTATTTTTCTGGGCTCCAAAATCACTGCAGATGGTGACTGCAGCCATGAAATTAAAAGACGCTTATCCTTGGAAGGAAAGTTATGACCAACCTAGATAGCATATTCAAAAGCAGAGACATTACTTTACCAACAAAGGTTCGCCTAGTCAAGGCTATGGTCTTTCCTGTGGTCATGTATGGATGTGAGAGCTGGACTGTGAAGAAGGCTGAGCGCCGAAGAATTGATGCTTTTGAACTGTGGTGTTGGAGAAGACTCTTGAGACTCCCTTGGACTGCAAGAAGATCCAGCCAGTCCATTCTGAAGGAGACAAATCCTGGAATTTCTTTCGAAGGAATGATGCTAAAGCTGAAACTCCAGTATTTTGGCCACCTCATGCGAAGAGTTGACTCATTGGAGAAGACTCTGATGCTGGGAGGGATTGAGGGCAGGAGGAGAAGGGGACGACAGAGGATGAGATGGCTGGATGGCATCACTGACTCGATGGGTATGAGTCTGGGTGACCTCCGGGAGCTGGTGATGGACAGGGAGGCCTGGCGTGCTGCAGTTCATGGGGTTGCAAAGAGTTGGACACGACTGAGCGACTGATCTGATCTGATCTGATCTGGGATTTGACCCCTAAATTCTTCAACTACAATGCCTCTGTAGTATCTTTCAACAAATTTTGAAACATTATTTTGGTTTTTCCAAATGTTCTCAGTGGAAAGGTTAGTATAAAAATACCCATCACCACAACCACGTGTGGAAATGGTAGTAATCATTCACTCTTGAGGAATCTATTGGGCTGCCTTTCATACTGCCAAATTCCTCTTTTACTTGCAAAAGCTTAGTGCATTTTTATCCAAACATCTTTTGCTCACATGTACACATAGACTTTCACTTTCATCTTCCTTTCTCTGACTCCTAATTTTTCTGATTCTCCTTATTTTTGGTTACTTATTTCAGGAAAATCATCTCCAGTAGCAATTTCATATGGAAGTTCTAATTACTAAATATAGTACTAGTATTAAAAATACAACAATGAGGAGGGAAAGCCTATAAATCTTGCAAAGAGACATCAAAATGAATCATTATCGTTAAATACAGCTTTTTAAAAATTCTGTAATGTTCCGAATCTGAATCTCCACAAATCAAAATCCTTGCTTATCTCTTTTTCTTATATTTAAGTTGCTTTTCAAACAACAACATTCAATAAATAAGTTAATGGTAGAATTATAAGAGCTAATATTTAATGAAAAAATGTTTAAAGTATGGGATCAGAATTTTATTACATCATTCTCTATTTCTTCCTGCCTCAATTATTTGATGCAAACTTTTGACCCTATTAGGAGAATCTGTTATTGCCTTTTTGAAGATTTTCTCTTTCAAGTTGTCTAAGCAAATGAGGTACTTATTTAGTCAAAAGAAGTCAGTGCTGCTTTCAAATGTCAGGTGGCCCTTTGCTTCTAGCATGGTTGAAAATTTAAACATCATAGATGAATACAACCTTGCCCACTTTGTGATGAAAAACTCGCTGGGTCAAATTGCTGCCCCGGCCCCAGAAGTTGCACCCTGTTGGGTTCTGAGAATTATAGCTTTTAAAACTTAAACTCTTTTTCATTAAGGCATACTTCTCAAACATTGACCATTTTATGAGGGGAAACAGAATTAACCTTTCTTTATCAACTTCATAGCCTTAGGTGTTGAGCCCGAGTTCCTGGTTCTGACTTCTTTCTTCAATTGTGGTTCCTTTTGGAGTCTGTTTTTCTTTTCCCCATTAGCAGTTCTCTCTTGAGACCATCTCAATCCATCAGAGCTAATATTAAATTGAAAATTAGGGCAAAAGATGTGATTCCCTTTCTTAAAGTCTCTTTGACGCCTACGTAAATTTCCCTCAAGAACCAAATCTAAATCAAAGTGTTTGCAAGAAGCATATTTTGTCAGACCACACAGGCTTTTGTTAGACACTTCCCTGGGGAAATAGCTGTTTTTGTAATTGTTTAATATAGAGGCTAATTAAGTGCTTAAGAGTTAAAAAGGTCTTCTCTAAAGTGAGTATATATTCACTTTCAGTATAACTCATTTAGCAGTTTTCTTGTTCAAAAGTATCTTTTGGTTTTACCTGACTTTGATCGCTTTAAGGTACTTCATTTGGGAGAGAATTGACATGTACACAAATAACTGTAAGTCAGTGTGGGAAAAGGATTCTGAAAGCCATGGAACAAATATATATTGGAGATATACAGGATAAAGTGGTAACTCTTTATAATTCATTTTAAGAAATAACAAAAGATAATAATTAGCAAAAAGAGTTTACCTGGGAATTAAGCTTTTTTGAGCTAGCGATCACCGTATCTGTAGAATAAACATATTAATGCCTTCTAAATCACTGAAGTGGAAATAGACTTCAGTACCAATCCTTTAAAAATTGGAGGCTGCATGTGTTTCTGCTACCATTTTTTTTTTTTTTTTGCACTTTTCATGTTTTGCTCTGGAAAATGTTTAAAGTGGAGTCAATGAATGTGAGAGAATTTGGTATCTTGAAGAAACAAAAAGATGTTTGATATGTGAATCACTTGATTTTGTGGGAGTAATGTCATAGGATTAAAGGTTTTGCTTAATTTATACTCAAGCATTCAGAAATTCAGCAAGAAGGTGTGGTATATCTGCTTTCTGTTAAGGATCAGAACTAGCTATTATACACAATACAGATTCCTGCCAGTATTCCCCCTCCCTTCTTTCATGTGTTAATGAAAGATCCTGGATGACCATTTATCATGTATTGCGTTTATTTCTCCCTGTCTTAGTTCTTATTACAGAGAACATCATTGGAAAGACATCATACTTTCATAGATGACTAATCTGGGATTAAGATAGATCACCCATTGCTTCATAAGTAACATCTGGCATCAAAAATAATTCCATTGACTTGAAATCTCATAAAATCTAACCTCATTAGACTGAAGAAAAGACTGTCATTCTCTCTGGTTATAATGAACCATTCCTACAGAAAGTCACACAAAGGTGTTTTATAATTTTCCCTAAAGATCTATAAAATGGCAAACACATTTTCTGGAGCTAACATGGAATTCAATTCCCCATGAAAAAACCATAAGAAAAAAGATATAATTCTGAGGCACAGATCATGTTTTACCAAGTAGCTTCTAGTTTGCTGGTACTTGTTTTGCTGATCTATAACCACATATGACAACAGTGGAGACAATTGATTTCTAATGAAAAATATGTTTTTGTAGCCAATATGGCCCATAAGCAGTATCACTTTCCCTCCAGATAATAAACTTAAGTGAAAAAATTGTATACATAATTATATCACTGATAGGTTTAAATTGATGAGAAAGATTTACTGTTTTCTGGGAATAAATCAAGTCATTTTTTTTTTCTTCCAGTCTCTAATGATCTCAAATCAACTCTGGGAACTTTCTGAGTTCATATGAGATAATTATAGTTTTAACAGAAAAAGGTTAAGAATCACGTTAATTAAAGACAATAAGGTTTCTTTGGTGGCCTAGTGGTTAAGAATCAGCCTGCAATTCAGGGGACATGGGTTCAGTCCTTGGTTTGGGAAGATCCCACATGCCACGGTGCAAGTACGCCTATAGGCCCCAGCTACTGAGCCAGTGTCCTGGAGCCTGTGGTCCACAAGAGAAGTCACGATAGTGAAAGGCCCGTGTACCAGAACTAGAGAACTGTCCCCACTCACCACAACTAAAGAAAGCCTGTGTGCAGCAATGAAGAGCCAGCATAGCCAAAACAAATGAATGAATAAATCTTAAAAAAGCAATAATAATAGGCTTTGAAATTATTATAAAATAATAATAGAATAAAAATCAAGAATATTTTCTTTAAAGAAACTTTTGATGCAGAGTTTTAATTAAAAAACTAGGTATTTTCAAGAGCTGAACTTGCTATAATGCTAATTGCTTTATTGTCTTTGAAAAGTGTTGCTCACACTATCTTCCTGATGGCACAATGAAAAAAATTCTATTCATACTTTCTCTATGAAACTAATAACATTTTACAGGAATTAAAAGTAATATGTAGTAAAGGTGAAAACACTAGTGTGAATTGTTAATATACTCTTCTCATTTAAAATATATGAGCTTAAGAATGCATAAATTGAAAAATCTGAATGATATATATTGATAGTATTAATATATACACACAAATTTTGAAAGCATGTTCTATTTTTATGTAACATACTTTTAAATGTTGATTTATCCTTCTCTAGGGAACAGTACAATATAGAAAAGCAGGAGATAGGTGAATTCATGGTATGTAGAAAGTTATTTCTGTAGATACTGTCTTCTGATTGTGTTATCACAAAGAATTTTTATATTTTTAAATAAGTAACTAACTGCAGAAAAGACATTATTCATATTACTGTGCCTTTTTCTTTACCAAGGAATTTCAATTTCTCCAAATTTTGTTACCCTGTTAGTAAAAGAAAACAACAGCAAAAATGTCCAAGCCAGATTAGACTAGACTCTACAGTGCTCAAATGACTATAAATGTTAACTCTAAGAGGTTCTCTCCAACTGGTAGCAAATAAATTCCCTTAAACCTTTTTTTTTGGTGAATGATTTATTTAAAATACAAAAGACTATGTAGAATGTACAGTCTAGTTTTAAACACATAGTGGTAATCCTCAAAGGGAAGGGAATTAGCATTTTTAAAGTACTAACTATTTGGTGCTCTTCTAGTTGCTTTACAGTTGTTCGTTGCCAATTGCCAGTTGTTTCTTAATCCTTTCTTTAATTCAGGGATACATTTCACCTGCTCAAACAATAGGGCTTAGAGAATGTAAGTAAACTGTTCAAGGTGACATAGCTATTTCATGCTGGGAATGTATTTCAAATAGATAACTGTCTAGCTCAAAAGACCATGCTCTTTTCATTATATCACCCTAGTGACAAAATTGTTCAAAATCAATGTGTTGGAGAAGTCTACTTATTGTGAATATATAGATCAGCTGTCAGCAGTAGTTAGACTTGAGGTTAACACGCAGTTAAGCAGGTTTTCTTTGTGAGGCAAAGCTTTTAGAACTTAATATATTTCTGTTAAATAAGAGAAGAGAGGCCCTTTTAAGAGTAAGAGGGGTTCTAATAACCTGTTAGTTCAGAAACTGTAAATAGTCTGATAATTTGCTACAGTTTACACACACACACTATTCATGGTGTTCCCCTGGCAATGCAAGGCTGTACATTGTCACCCTGCTTATTTAACTTATATGCAGAGTACATCATGAGAAACACTGGGCTGGAAGAAGCACAAGCTGGAATCAAGATTGCCGGGAGAAATGTCAATCACCTCAGATATGCAGATGACACCACCGTTATGGCAGAAAGTGAAGAAAAACTAAAGGGCCTCTTGATGAAAGTAAAACAGAAGAGTTGAAAAGTTGGCTTAAAACTCAACATTCACAAAACTAAGATCATGGCATCTGGTCCCATCACTTCACGGCAAATAGGGAAATGGTGGAAACAGTGACAGAATTTATTTTTTTTGGGCTTCAAAATCACTGCAGATGGTGACTGCAGCCATGAAATTAAAAGATGCTTATTCCTTGGAAGAAAAATTATGATCAACCTAGAGAGCATGTTAAAAAGCAGAGACATTACTTTGCCAACAAAGGTCCATCTAGTCAAGGCTATGGTTTTCCAGTAGTCATGTATGCATGTGAGAGTTGGACTATAAAGAAAGCTGAGCATGGAAGAACTGATGCTTTTGAACTGTGGTGTTGGAGAAGACTCTCGAGAGTCCCTTGGACAGCAAGGAGATCCAACCAGTTTGTCCTAAAAGAAATCAGTTCTGAATAATCAGTCCTGATACTAAAGCTGAAACTCCAATACCTTGGCTGCCTGATGCTAAGAGCTGACTCATTTGAAAAGACCCTGATTCTGGGAAAGATCGAAGGTGGGAGGAGATGGTTGGATGGCATCACTGACCTGATGGACATGAGTTTGAGTAAACTCTGGGTGTTGGTGATGGACAGGGAGGCCTGGCGTGCTGCAGTCCTTGGGGTCGCAAAGAGTTGGACATGACTGAGCGACTGAATTGAACCGAACACACACACACACACACACACACACACACACAGAGTAACATAGAAGAAAAGTTCTCTGGGTCAGAGAGAGAGAGAGAATTCTTTTTGCCCTCAGCAAAACATAGCAGCCAGAGAAATAACTTACATCAACTTTTCATGTTCCTGTTACCAGAGGGTGAGAAGATGAGCCTGGTACTTATTTCCATTTGGAGTGGGTTGTACCATGGGAGAAAAAAATCCCAATCTAAGGAGAGTCTGAGCTTTTACTAGGGCTGCTGGTGATGTTCTTATCTTCCATTCTGTAGAGAGATTACTCATTACTGTGGAGAGTAAGAAGGTCTCCTCTGGGGTGGCTGAGAAAGGCATTACAAGATTTAGTACCCTGAAATGTAAGCAAAAACAGGAAGGAAAGACCTTCCCTTTCTCTATCTTGGAATGTCTCTAAATCTCTCTGGAGGAAGATTATCTTCAGTCTTGATATTCAATCATGCACTTTTTTCAAAGGCCTAGAATTTGCAAGAATTCAAGAAGTTCTGGGTAGCTGTCTTAGCCCTAAAAAAGCAGAGCATGAAACAACTTAAATGCAAACAGTCTATTAAAAGTGTGATGTAAGGCAGCAGGAATTAGACACAGGCAATGAAATAGGAAGCCAGGGAGCCAATAAAAGGTTATACTATGAAATGCCTTCTTGTGGCCTTTTGGAAGATATTCCACTTTCTCCTGATGGTGATTGACCTTTTTTACTGTGGCGCATGTGAAACAGTAGTTAGTATGGTACTATATTATATCACATTGGTTCACATCTCTTGTTCCCTCACTCCATTTTTTTCCTCACTGTCACCTCTTGTGTTTGCTTAGTGAAGTAAAGTTGCCCAGTCGCGTCTGACTCTTTGCTACCCCATGGACTGTAGCCCACCAGGCTCCTCAGTCCATGGGATTTTCCAGGCAAGAGTACTGGAGTGGGTTGCTATTTCCTTCTCCAGGGGATCTTCCCAACCCAGGGATCGAACCTGGGTCTCCCACATTGTAGGCAGACGCTTTACCGTCTGAGCTACCAGGGAAGCCCTTGTGTTTCCTTACATGTCTTCAAATAAAGCGTTTCTCTCTCTGCTTTGCTGTAGGCTCTGTTTTCTAGAGGACTTTAGGCTGAGATGATGTGCTTTGTGATTTAAGAAGATACGCTTTTACAAACATCATATTAAATGTATCCTTTTAAATTTGAGCTTTTTTAAAAATCCAAATTATATACTGAACATTAATAAACTATTGTTTTTAAGTGTCTACACAGAAAAAAACAGTGGTCTCCTGCTCTACTGTCTTTCTGCTTCTGCCTTTGCATATATCTAAACTCCATAGGCAGTATTTTCCAACTCTTTATCAATAACATGTATTATTTACTTAGATATCTCTTTCATATGTGAATGCAGTTTTAGAAAACACCAATTTTAGGCAGTGTGTATTTACTACTATGACGTTGAGGGGTTATAACTTTTGCGGTGTTCAAGTTTATCCCTTCTGCTTATCCCATCACATCGTTGTTTTTTGCCTGGTTAGTAACTCACTCATTTTTCCATTTACTCAGTTTTATATATACCCATGATTATTTTTTTCCAGGATTTACCAATATAATCTAATAAATACCAATGATAATATTTCTAAACACTCCAACTTATTAAACAATTTGTTCCATTTCATTTTCTTGTAAATCTCTTTCAAACCTCTACCCCTCTGCTCTGATCTGGAAAAGTTACTGTGTAGAAATAACACTTATAATCATCCTGGTATTTCCCACAATTTCTCCCCTCTGCTAGATATCTTATTTCTTGAATATTATTTCTTCCTATTTCTTGGTTTACTCCTTCCTTTGGGTGGAGTGTATTCTTTAGATGTCTAAAAAAGGAGGTAAATATTGGAAATGTTTTGAATTAAGCTGCTACACAGACCTCATCTAGGTTCAAGATTGGAGACAAAGATTACTTGCATTTGGCTCAAATTATTTTTACTTTGATTTGTACTAAATTGGTAGACAAAATTGCAAAAATACATGAGAGGAGGTATAAAAATGGCTCAAATTGTGCTCAAAGTTCTGTGTCCAATGCAGCCTGCATAGAATAGGCAAATCTTATGATCATAAATACAACTAACTGGATGTTTGCTGCTTTTTGTTTCATTGGATTGGGAGGAGGCACAATGTTAGCATTCAAGGGTCTGCCTGAAATGCTTTTATTACTGGGGCATTTCAGTTCAGTTCAGTTCAGTCGCTCAGTTGTGTCCAACTCTTTGCAACCCCATGAATCGCAGCACACCAGGCCTCCCTGTCCATCACCAACTCCCAGAGTTCACTCAAACTCACGTCCATCCAGTCAGTGATGCCATCCAGCCATCTCATCCTCTGTCGTCCCCTTCTCCTCCTGCCCCCAATCCCTCCCAGCATCAGAGTCTTCTCCAATGAGTCAACTCTTCGCATGAGGTGGCCAAAGTACTGGAGTTTCAGCTTTAGCATCAGTCCTTCCAAAGAAATCCCAGGGCTGATCTCCTTCACAATGGACTGGTTGGATCTCCTTGCAGTCCAAGGGACTCTCAAGAGTCTTCTCCAATACCACAGTTCAAAAGCATCAATTCTTCTGCGCTTAGCCTTCTTCAGAGTCTAACTCTAACATCCATACATGACCACTGGAAAAGCCATCGCTTTGACTAGGCGGACCTTTGTTGGCAAAGTAATGTCTCTGCTTTTGAATATGCTATCTAGGTTGGTCATAACTTTGCTTCCAAGGAGTAAGCATCTTTTAATTTCATGGCTGCAGCCACCATCTGCAGTGATTTTGAAGCCCCCAAAAATTAAGTCTGACACTGTTTCCACTGTTTCTCCATCTATTTTGCATGAAGTGAATGTTGGGCTTTAAGCCAACTTTTCACTCTCCACTTTCACTTTCATCAAGAGGCTTTTTAGTTCCTCTTCACATTTAGCCATGGCTAAATACTCCTTGTGTATATGAAAATGTTTTATTTTCTCAGTATGCTTGATTGATGATTTGTCTGGATGGAACATTCTAGATTGAAAATCATTTTTCCTCCCAACGGTGGATGCTTGCCTTCACTGCTTTTTAGCATCCAATATTGTTCTTAAGTAATTCAATGCCATTCTCACATATCTTCATTTTTGTTATGTCATTTTTTTTATTCTCTCTTAAAAAGATTTTGATTTTCTCTATAGCCATTAAGTTATATCACTGTGAACCTTCTCCAGCGCCTTGTTCACCTCCACTGGTACTTTGATAGCAGTTGCAAGGGTAGAGAGGAAGGGAACTTTCTGCTTAGGTAGATACTTACTATCTGCCCCTGACTCCCTTCAGGTACTTTCATGCTTCAGTAAAGTGATTCTAGGTTTCCCTTTCTTCCATTGTTTCATGGCACTGGGACTGTAAATTTCAAGGCAGATCTATATTCCAACTGATTAAAAAAACATATCTGACATGTTTGATAATGAAATACAGAGATGACTCAAAATAAAGAGTTTAGGAACTACAATGAGTTATAAATAAATGGACTGGTGCAATTATGATGAGTTATAAATAAATGGATTGAGCCTGTTTAAATAAAAACTAATGCCAAGTAAAAGTGAGATTTATGGTTAAAGCACTGAATACAAATTTATAAACATTGAAAATGTGGAAATAATAAATTAAATTCAATAGATTGTGTGAAGGAAGTTTGGAATTCCCATCTACACACTTTTTATATTTAGTGGATAATAAGTGGATAATGTCAGTCTAATAAGTATAGAAATAATGGTGAGTAAAACAGTCATCCATTGTAAGAATTCAAATCAGATAGTCTCATGTACAATGAAATATATCAATTTATTAGTGATTGTTACATCCCCTTCTTTTAAGGAAGAAGTATTTTTTTATGTCTTGAATAAAGAATTCAAGTTATTGGCTAGAAGAAACATGGCAGGAAAAAGGTGTCCATGGCAGTTTGAGTATCCTTTGATACAGGTAGAAGACTAGGAGTTTCATGAAGTTTTACGATGTGTTACTTTTTTCAGAGACCAATAAATACCTTAATTACTTTAAAATTATTCTTGTTTTTTATTGGTATTTTCTAGAATGACACTGTGCTGTGATTGGGCTACAATGTAGTTTAACTCTCTGTGTTGTACATCTGTAAGTGCTAGCTTATATACTTTGTAAGATTAAACTTACATATACTCATATTTTAAGAGAGAGGGGAAATGAAATGGTTTGCTATCCTCTTCAATTGAAAAAGTAAAAATACAAATCATGGCCTGAAACAAGCTAGCTTTCATTCCTTTTCAGTTTTCCCACTCATAGGTCTCACTCATCCCTATTATAAATAGAGGTCTATTTATTTCCTGTACAATTGTAGGGTAGAATCCATAAGATCTCAGAGTTTTAAGGTACCTAGAAGATTAAATGACTTGTCCAACTTCTCTCAGGTAGTTAGTAACAGACTTTTGACTGAGTTTCTTTGCACATTATCTCTTTAAAGTTACAATTCTCCAATTATGATAGACAACATTTACTAGAGAGTCAGACTTAGATCTGGTTCAAACCCAGAAATCTGTCATAAGAAATACTCCAGTTGTTATAATCCATGTTTGGGTATACATTGTTTTAAGTTTGTTTCTACTAAGGCAGTTCAGTTGCCACTTATCTCACAAAATCTTTATATCATACTGCTTTCAGGCCTGGTTAGTAATAAAGGAGTAATTTTTATTTCAGTCCTTACAGAAAGAAAACAGATGAATATGACCACGTTGTGCTTTATCGTTCAGTTTTCAGAAGTTGCAAACAACTAGATATTGTCAAGATAAGACCCAAAGTGGCACTTTCACATCATGGTTATGTTGGTTTAACCTGTTTGAAACTGTACAAATCTTTAGTAGCCATTTAAATTTCAGCCCCAGAAACCAATCTCAAATTCCTTTCTTATAGATAATAACAATTTGCGGGTAAATGGAATTTCTGTATATCCAATCTGCAGCCTTATTTCATGTTTTTCTTCATCTGCATTACAAAAACTTTATGAATCTGGGCTATAATACAACAATGTAGTTCACAGTCCATTGGTGTTGCTGAAATCAGTCATCTGAGATGCCTGTATGGACATGATTTCACAGGTAATGGGCTGTTTCAGTTCTGCTTGAACTTTCATTGCCAGCTCCACCCCAGCAGCAGCTGCGCTTTACTGTTGTCATTTGGAATACATAAATAAAGGCGAGAACACTGATATTTCTTTTGATATTCATTTCATAAATAATTAGGGTAAGTGCAGAGACTATACAGTTGCTTTGAATGAAAAATGCCATATAATTTTTGACAACTTAGCATATTTTCATATATTATAGATGCATTTATAAGCAGAGCATTGTTTATGATTGGTCAGCATTGGTTCTGAATCACATTCTAAAAACTCTCTGCCAAATTTTCATATGCCTTATTTTTGGCAAATTAAGTTTTTAAAGTGAAACAAGCATATGTCTTATCAGTAATGAAATGAGAAATAATACAAATAAAGTCATTGAGTTGGGCAGAAAATATAGAATTTTTCAATGCAGAGGCTGACAAATTATGACCTGTGTGTCGAATCCAGTCCACTGCATGTTTTTATAAACAAAGCTTTATTGGAACACAGCCACTACCATTGGTTTCTGTTTTTCTCCAGGCAAGAATACAAAAGTGGATAGTCATTCCCTCCTCCAAGGGATCTTCCTGACCCAGGAACTGAACCCAGGTCTTCTGCATTGCAGGCAGATTCTTTACTGTCTGAACCATCTGGGTAGCCCCATCTCTGACTATACATCAATTATAACAGTACAGCAGTTTTAACATGTACAATATAGTCCAGGAAGGCTAACTATATACTATTTGATGCTTTATAGAAAAAGTAACCCAGTGGTTTGCAGCCTTAACAGAATTCTTGGGGACATTTTGAAAAAAACACAGAATTATAAACTCAGTACTTAGGGATTTGATTTCACTTATGCTATGGCACCCCACCCCAGTACTTTTGCCTGGAAGATCCCATGGACGGAGGAGCCTGGTAGGCTCCGGTCCATGGGGTCGCTAGGAGTCGGACGTGACCGAGCGACTTCACTTTCACTTTTCACTTTCATGCATTGGAGAAGGAAATGGCAACCCACTCCAGTGTTCTTGCCTGGAGAATCCCAGGGACAGGGGAGCCTGTGAGCTTCCGTCTATGGGGTCGCACGGAGTCGGACACGACTGAGGCGACTTAGCAGCAGTAGCAGCATGCTGGAGAGAGGTTTAGAGTTTCCTACATAATTTGAATGTGCAGCAAGGATTAAGAAACACTGTTTGACCTCTACAATAAGTTTACATTCCTCCAAAAGTACATTACATTGTTCTTAGAAATTTGGGGAGGAGGACAATAAGAATCACTGTTTGTCAGATCAGTCATGATCTCAGGTGAGAACAAACTCAGGATGACTTTCTTCTTTTCTTGGTTGACTTCATAAGTCACAAATGATCTGGCATGACTTGAGATGATCTTAGAGAAGTTGAACACCATGTAAAATATATTTATTTTTATTCAGAGGAAAGAAAATTCATTTTGAGTTGAGGTTTCAGGGAAGACATCACAGTGTTTATTTTGAACTGTGTAGATGCTTCAAATATGGATAGGATCCAATACCTCAAATAGGGTTGTGGTAGAGATTGCCTTGTTTAAATAAGTCTACTCTAAAATTCCAGAATCAGAGTTTATCCACCTTGGCTTACCTTTGCCCAATTCAGTTCAACAAAAAAATATTTTAATCCAAGCACTGTTAAGTATTGAGTACATCATGATGAACCAGAGAGACATGACCTTGCTCTATTGGAGACTCTGTACAGCAACAGTACATTGTGATAAACACATTGATAAGGGAAGTGTACCTTTTAGTTATATAGGAGAGATCCTTACTCAGCCTTTCATGAGCTAGGAAAACTTTTCAGACCACATACATTCTAAGTTGGGATCTTTTGAAAGATTGGTATGGAGCAGGTTAGAAAGGCTGTTCAGAGCAAGAAGATAAGAAGGGCAAGTTTAGGCAGTGGCAATAATTTTGGAGTGATTAGCACAGAGTACTAGAGATATGAATTTGGAGTTTAATTAGAGTTAAGATTTTAAGTGCCTTTTGAATGTTGTGTTGAGGTGTCTGGACTTTGCACAAGACAACAGTAAATTCTAAGAGTTTTGAGTTGTAGAATGGCATAAAGAAGGCAAAAATGTTATTCTACTTTTATGTGAGGGGAAATAGTCAAGAAAGAACAAGTGTTGAGACAGAAATAATTGTTATATCTGGGGCACAGAGAGTGTGTCCTATGAAGAAAAACTGATAACACAAGGAGATAAACATGACTTTTACAGGTAATTTGGAGGCATAAAAGTTAGAGGACTTGGTAAATCCTTATATGTTTCATGTAAAGAGGGAGAATAAAGAATTTGGAATGACACAGAGTATAACTCTATCTTTATTTAAGAAAAAAAGAATTGGAGTGCCTGATATTGACCTATAGAATTTGCTGCTTCAGTTTATCTTTATCTTTCTTGCCTCCAATTCTGCTACTACTGAAATACCTATAAAAAAGCTCTGGCTCTACTGAGACCACCAAGGCAAAGTCAATTTGCTTCATGACCCTTGAGGAGAGGGTTGATTTTGAGGATTTCACTTTGTAATGGCTGGGGGCTCATACTGAAATGAGCTGTGACACATTCACAACTATCTTAATATTGCAAGATGTAAAAGACAAGGATATTTGCATACCTTTTCTGCCAGCTTTGGACAAGAAACCCCTTCACCTTAAAGATCCATTCATCCTTCCAAATGATTCCACTTAATGTATGACTCATATGCATTCAACTGCTGTACTTGGAACATTTAAAGGATCCATGGGCCATTTACTTCTTTTAGAGATTGTTAGCAATGCTATCCTGGGGATTTATGCTTCCTTTACCATGTTTTGTGAACTGTGAGCTGGGCCTTTACTATTCATTTATCCTAGTCCTGAAAAGCCAAAGCAAGAATAAAAGAAAATAGTGAGGGAGGCAACATTTATATTTATTGTTTGTACATTGAGCATTGGCAAAACAGTATTCTGCATTCAAATGAAAAATATTCAGCAATGTATGTATCAATTATAGAATTACCCAGTGAAAAGGATACATTTTATCTGCATTCATATTGATTCCAGGTTGTCATAGAACATTTTTATTGAAAGTAGCACATGGTTTACTATGAAAATAGATTCTTGAATTCTCTTGCTAATCTCTTCACTTTGCTTTTTTGCATTGTAAAGTTTTCTCTTTCACTTTAACAGCCAAATATTAAATGCAAGTAGGTGTGAGGACTGAAACTGCATAACTGATCAAATTAACTATCCTATTTTTAAAAATATAATTTCTTCTTTCTTTTGCTGTCCTTTCCTATTAGATTGGAAAGCTCTCACAAGTCACTTCCTCTCCATATGCCAATTTCTTACCTCGATTCTAATCACAGTAGATATTTGATCTGTATTTAAAATTTAATTGAATTCCCTTTTCCACTCACTCCCACACTGAACTGTCTTAAAGACTCTCTCTCTTTAAATTTGTTTTACAACTATGAGTTATTTTTTATTTTTCTCTTTGCAGTGTCAGTTCTCTCACTTCCAAGTGTCTGAGGCTCTCACAGAGAGCATTCTTCTGGTAGGTTTTGATCTACTTGAGTTTGAAGTGTTTCTGTCTTCAACCCACCTGTGCTTGGCATTTCTAAAAGTGGTAAAAGGGTTTCATGGTTGTGCATAATTATAGATAGTGAGCATACTTTTATCTATAGGAAATGGCAAATTCTAAACTCAGTATTTCTTTATTGAATCTCTATAGGAAAATATACAAAAGAAATAGCTTTGTCTTAAGATTTTCAGGGAAAAATCCTAGGAATCCCTTATTTAGAGCACAATTAAATGGCAAAGATTATACTGACTATAGAAATAGCAATAGGTATTCAGAAAAGGAAGATAATTCTAGGAGTTGGGGTAATTGGAAATCTTTAGTATCAAAGATAGGGCTTGAACTGGGAAATGAAGTTTGAACAAAATTAGAAGAGGCAGAGGAATGGATAGAGTGGAGGTGGCAAGGCACTGAGGGAAGATAACAGCTACTTTAAATAGAGAAAATGACCTAAACAAATAAGGAAGGTAGCCTCGGTTTATGGCAGAAACTCCACCTGGTGAGATCACGTACATGCATCCACCACTTTACCCATGACTCTGTTTTCTTGGACTGGGTTTGACTCTCATCTTTGTGTATCTGATTTTGACTTGACAAACCAGAGCTGTAGTTCCTGTATTCTTGATGTTAATTTTTATTTCCCTATTCATCCAGTATCCTAGGCTCATGGTACTAAACCAGACCCAGGTTTTCTTTTGTTTCTCTCCTTGATTTACCTTGCTGCTTTTGACTGATTTTGATACCTACACCACGTTCTGGTCCTTAATGATCTAGCAGAAGAAATAAGATGAAAACTATAGTTTATTTTGAGTTACTTAAGGGTTATCACAGTTGATTACTGATTTTATCAGATACATATGAACTTTCTCTAACCTATTTTTTGTCTTCTTTGTCATAAATTTTCAAAAGAAAGATAATAAGAAACTATAACAATGTGCTTCAAAGCTTCCAGAAGATTTACTGATAAGATGGGAAAAATCAATCATCTTATAAATAATGACTTTGCTATTTTGTTGATCAGTGAGCTCATAAATATGTGTAATGCATGGTTCTAGGTCCTAGTCATAGAGAAATAAATACATACATCCCTCAAGGAGCTTGCATATTGGTGTCAGGAAGAAGAAAATATACATAGAAAAATAACTGATTAATTTCATTTCATTTGAGAGGGTGATACTTAAGCTGAGATGCTCAGGAAATTCCCTGGTGGCCCAGTGATTAGGACTCCAAGCTTCCACTTCAGGCACAGCTTTGATCCCTGGTCCGGGAACTAAGATCCCACATGCCACCTGCCATGGCCAAAAAAAAAAGGCTGAGACGTTCAATCAGAGTATCTTTGAGGAAATGATATTGAAGGTGGGATGTGACAGGACAGATAAAAAGGAATTAGTCATGCAAATAATTAGGGGAAGAATATAAGCAAGAATAACAAATGCAAAGACTTCAAGTGGAAAAGAATTTGATGTATTCAAGAGATAGAAATAAGGCCAGCATGTTTTGAGTATAGTGGGAATGAAGATAAAAATAAAGCCTTGTATATAGTGAGAATAAGGATAAAATTGAAAAATGCATATGTTAATATATTAGATTTCTAAGAAGTAGATACTTGCCCAATGCCCCATGTTGCTCCAGTTTTTATGACATATTGTGACATTTCTATTTAATTTTTTGCTTACCTTTATGGGTTAACTGAAGGTCAGATATTTTGAAAGACTAAATCAGTTTCTAGTCCTGTGGCAGGATTTTGGCTTGCAGCAATTTCATCACTTATCAAAAATCAAAGTAATTTTTCTTCCTTTTTAATATTTAAAATGTGATAAAACTTCTCTTCCTTATTACATTTTCCAGCAGGCTCAAAGTTTATGATGTTATATGTAGGCAATGCTAAATGAAGAAAATGCTAATAAAATTTAACCAAGGGTTCATTTTATGTGACTACAAAGTGGATGTGAGTTTGGCTTCTCCTTTCAACATGGTCTGATGAACATTGTGGCTTATAAATGTGAGTTTGAAATCCTAGACACTTTCCTTAAGCTCCGTCAACTTAGACAAATTAATAAATTTTGGGGTCTTCATTTCCCTCATTTATAAAATGGAAAATCATTTAATGAGGGCTTTATGGGGATTAAATTAGGAGATGAAGTATGTGGAAGCACCTAATGGTTGATAGCATATTATACAATAAATGCTTGAGTATGTGATACGAGTGTAAGTATGTATCTCATCTTTCTTTAATGCTCTTTGCCTCCTCATTTGTCCACAGAAGTGTTCTGCTCTAAATAACATGGTGTTGAACAACAACAAAAAAGATATGGATATTTACATCAAAAAACTTTTGGGGGTACACCTTTTGTTTGGGTGATGATTAAATTAAATGTTTCAGGGCTCATTCCTACAATTTTATGGTGGTTTAGCCAGCCCTTCTTGGGAAGAGATTTGCTATGTAATAGGAATCTTAACTTTCTTCCAGGGCACCGAAGGCTTCAACTGTGATATTCTCATCTGACTTCTCATTTTCTTGCTTATTCTGTGATTCAGAGTCTGTATTTGACATCCATTTTTATTCTTCCCTAACTTCTACATATTTGATCATGCAACTGATTTCTTAAGCTGATCCTTAACTTCTTTATGTGCTAGTTTTGTGTTTACGATTATATGGTGGAAGTGAGAAATAGATTTAAGAGACTAGATCTGATAGACAGACTGCTTGATGAACTATGGACGGAGGTCTGTGACACTGTACAGGAGGCAGGGATAAAGACCATCCCCAAGAAAAAGAAATTCAAAAAAAGCAAAATAGCTGTCTGAGGAGGCCTTACAAATAACTGAAAAGAAGAGAAGTGAAAAGCAAAGGAGAAAAGGAAAGATATACACATTTGAATGCAGAGTTCCAAAGAATAGCAAGGAGAAATAAAAAAGACTTCCTCAGTGATTAGTGCAAAGAAATAGAGGAAAACTATAGAATGTGAAAGACTAGAGATCTCTTTAAGAAAATTAGAGATACCAAGGGAACATTTCATGCAAAGATGGGCACAATTAAGGAGAGAAATGGTATGGACCTAACAGAAGCAGAAGATACTAAGAAGAGATGGCAAGAAAACACAAAAGAACTATACAAAAAAGATCTTCATGACCAAGATAATCACAATAGTGTGATCACTCACCTAGAGCCAGACATCCTGGAATGTGAAGTCAAGTGGGCCTTAGGAAGCACCACTACAAACAAAGCTAGTAGAGACGATGGAATTCCAGTTGAGCTATTTCAAATCCTAAAAGATGATGCTGTGAAAGTGCTGCACTCAATATGCCAGCAAATTTGGAAAACTCAGCAGTGGCCACAGGACTGGAAAAGGTCAGTTTTCATTCCAATCCCAAAGAAAAGCAATGCCAAAGAGTGCTCAAACTACCACACAATTGCACTTATCTCACATGCTAGTAAAGTAATGCTCAAAATTGTCCAAGCCAGGCTTCAGCAATATGTGAACCGTGAACTTCCTGATGTTCAAGCTGGTTTTAGAAAAGGCTGGGGAACCAGAGATCAAATTGCCAACATCTGCTGGATCATGGAAAAAGCAAGAGAGTTCCAGAAAAACATCTATTTCTGCTTTATTGACTATGCCAAAGCCTTTGACTGTGTGGCTCACAAGAAACTGTGGACAATTCTGAAAGAGATGGGAATACCAGACCACCTGATCTGCCTCTTGAGAAATCTGTATGCAGGTTAGGAAGCAACAGTTAGAACTGGACATTGAACAACAAACTGGTTCCAAATAGGAAAAGGAGTAAATCAAGGCTGTATATTGTCACCCTGCTTGTTTAACTTATATACAGAGTACATCATGAGAAACACTGGACTGGAAGAAGCACAAGCTGGAATCAAGATTGCTGGGAGAAATATCAATAACCTCAGATATGCAGATAACACCATCCTTATGGCAGAAATTGAATAAGAACTAAAAAGCCTCTCGATGAAAGTGAAAGAGTAAAATGAAAATGTTGGCTTAATAGTCAACATTCAGAAAACTAAGATCATGGCATCCGGTCCCATCACTTCATGGGAAATAGATGGGGAAACAATGGAAACAGTGTCAGACTTTATTTTTCTGGGCTCCTAAATCACTGCAGAATGTGACTGCAGCCATGAAATTAAAAGATGTTTACTCTTTGGAAGGAAAGTTATGACTAACCTAGACAGCATATTAAAGGAGAGACATTACTTTGCCAACAAAGGTCTGTCTAGTCAAGGCTATGGTTTTTCCTGTGGTCATGTATGGATGTGAGAGTTGGACTATAAAGAAAGCTGAGGGCCGAAGAATCGATGCTTTTGAACTGTGGTTTGGAGAAGACTCTTGAGAGTCCCTTGGACTGCAAGGAAATCCAACTAGTGTACCCTAAAGGAGATCAGTCCTGAGTGTTCATTGGAAGGACTGATGTTGAAGCTGAAACTCCAATACTTTGGCCACCTGATGGGAAGAGCTGACTCATCTGAAAAGGCCTCAATGATGGGAAAGATCAAAGGCGGTAGGAGAAGGGGACGACAGAGGATGAGATGATTGGAAGGCACCACCGACTCAGTGGACATAAGTTTGGATAATCTCCAGGAGTCTGTGATGGACAGTGAGCCTGGCATGCTGCATGCAGTCCATGGGGTTGCAAAGAGTTGGACATGACTAAGTGACTGAACTGAACTGAACTGAACTTGTTCCTTCTAGACATGATGTGCATCCCAGAGTCCTTTGCCCCTACTGAAAATTCTACTCTGTTGGTTTTTTTCAATTACTTTTGGATTTAGTGAGGTGCAAGTGAAATCCTTATCTTTTCAAAAATAAAATTAGGGAAGGCCACAGAAATCAAGAGGCAACTGAGAATGATTTGTTAGGTGTTGTTCCAAAACCCAAAATGATAGTGTTTTAAAAAATGGTACTGTTTTATTTTATTCCCTTCATGGATCACAGCCTTGCTGTGGTGAATGAGCTTGCATAACTCATTGAAGCTCTGAGCCTTGCCCTGCAGGGCCACGCAAGATGGATGGGTCATGGTGGAGAGTTAGGACAAAACATGGTCCAGTAGAGGCAGGAATGGCAAGCCACTTGCCAGGAGAACACCATGAACAGCATGAAAAGAGGAAAAAATATGACCCCGGAATATGAGCCCTTCAGGTTGGAAGATCTCCAATTTGCTTCTGGAGAAGCTGCTGCTGCTAAGTTGCTTCAGTTGTGTCCAACTCTGTGAGATCCCATAGTTGGCAGCCACCAGGCTCCACCGTCTCTGGGATTCTCCAGGCAAGAACACTGAAGTGGGTCGCCATTTCCTTCTCCAATGCATAAAAGTGAAAAGTGAAAGTGAAGTCACGCAGCCATGTCTGACTCGACCCTATGGACTTCAGCCTAGCAGGCTCCTCTGTCCATGGGATTTTCCAGGCAAGAGTACTGGAGTGAGGTGCCATTGCCTTCTCCATACTGGAAAAGAGCAGAGGGCAATTATTAATATTTCCAGAAAGAATGAAGCTGCTGGACCAAAGTGAAAATGACACTCAGTTGTGGATGTGTCTGGTGGTGAAAGTTAAATTTGATGCTGTAAAGAACAATATTGCATTGGAACCTGAAATGTTAGGTCCCCGAATCAAGATAAATTAGACATAGTCAAGCAGGAGATGGTGAGATTGAACATAGACCTCTTAGGAATCATCTAAAATGGACAGGAATGGGAGAATTTAATTCAGAAGACCATTACATCTACTGCTGTGGGCAAGAATACCTTAGAAGAAATGGAGTAGCCCTCATAGTCAATGAAAGAGTCTGAAATGCACTACTTGGTTGCAATCTCAAAAATGATAAAATGATCTAGGTTCATTTCTAAGGCAAACCATTCAAAATCACAGTAATCCAAGACTACATACACCTCAGCCACTGATGCTGAAGAAGCTGAAGTTGATTGATCCCATGATCTACAAGACTTTCTAGAACTAACACCAAAAAAAGGGATATTATTTTCATGTTATGGGAGTGGTATACAAAAGTAGGAAATCAAGCGATATCAAGAATAATAGGCAAGTTTGGCTTCAGCATACAAAATGAAGCAGTGTGAAACCTAACAGAGTTACATCAAGAGAATATGCTGGTCATATCAAACACCCTTTGCCAACAACCCAAGAGACGACTCTACATACGGACATCACCAAATGGTCAATACTGAAATCAGATTGATTATGTTCTTTGAAGCCAAAGATGGAGAAGCTGTATATAGTCAGCAAAATCAAGACCTGGAGCTGACTGTGTCTCAGGTAATGAGTTTCTTATTGTAAAATTCAGGCTTAAATTGAATAAAGTAGGGAAACTCACTGGGCCATTCAGGTATGAGCTAAATCAAATACCTTATGATTATACAGTGGAGGCAACAAATAGATTCAAGGGATTAGATCTGGTAGACAGAGTGCCTGGAGAACTATGGATGGAGGTTCATAACTTTGTACAGGAGGTGTGAAAGTGGAAGTTGCTCGGTCGTATCCGACTCTTTGCGACCTCATGGACTTCTCTAGGCCAGAGTACTGGAGTGGGTAGCCTTTCCTTTCTCCAGGGAATCTTCCCAACCCAGGGATTGAACCCAGGTCTCCCGCATTGAGGCAGTGACCAAAACCATCGCAAAGAAAAAGAAATGCAAGAAGTCAAAGTGGTTATCTGAGGAGGCTTTACAAAGGGCTGAAGAAAGAAGATCATGGCATCTGGTCCCATCACTGCATGGGAAATAGATGGGGAAACAGTGGAAACAGTGTCAGACTTTGTTTTTCTGGGCTCCAAAATCACTGCAGATGGTGACTGCAGCCATGAAATTAAAAGACGCTTACTCCTTGGAAGGAAAGTTATGACCAACCTAGATAGCATATTCAAAAGCAGAGACATTACTTTACCAACAAAGGTTCGCCTAGTCAAGGCTATGGTCTTTCCTGTGGTCATGTATGGATGTGAGAGCTGGACTGTGAAGAAGGCTGAGCGCCGAAAAATTGATGCTTTTGAACTGTGGTGTTGGAGAAGACTCTTGAGAGTCCCTTGGACTGCAAGAAGATCCAACCAGTCCATTCTGAAGGAGATCAATCCTGGAATTTCTTTAGAAGGAATGATGCTAAAGCTGAAACTCCAGTATTTTGGCCACCTCATGCGAAGAGTTGACTCATTGGAGAAGACTCTGATGCTGGGAGGGATTGAGGGCAGGAGGAGAAGGGGACGACAGAGGATGAGATGGCTGGATGGCATCACTGACTCGATGGATGCGAGTCTGAGTGACCTCCGGGGGCTGGTGATGGACAGGGAGGCCTGGCGTGCTGCGGTTCATGGGGTCGCAAAGAGTCGGACACGACTGAGCGACTGATCTGATCTGATCTGAAGAAAGAAGAGAAAGATAAGAGAAAGGGAAAGATATGAGAGCGTCAATTCCTAGGCAGGTTGGTAAGAAGTCTGGGGGTCCTCGAGGAGATAGGGGTCTGGAATTCTCAAGGAGGAGGAAAGGACAAACATCTTTTTTTCCCTCTACGTTCCTTAGTCACATTAAATTTTTTTTTTTTTTAAGCCCAGAACTGATGATTACACAACAAACAACTTAGTTTAAACTCTGTACTAAGGATTATATGACAACAATGTATCCTGCTTGAGGACAGTTTCTCCTTCCTGAAAACTTTCTGACTAATCCTGATATTTAAGAATGTAAATTATGGGAATGAGTCTAGTAGGATCTTTCTATTGTTAAATTCTAATCCTGTTATTCTAAAATGTTAAGTGTGGGAGTGGGTCTGGTAAAATTTTCACGAACTTGAGACATTCTTTTGATTTATTGTAATAACTAATTAAAAAGGTATATAACTCCCTTCCTAACACTAGGGAGGGGGCACTCTCCATCCCCCTTCTGATATATATGTCAGAGGCTTACTCTGTTCCTTTTTATGCTTTAATAAAACTCTGCTATACAAAAGCTTTCGAGTGATCAAGCCTGGTCCCTGGTCCCGAAGTTAAGTCTTCTTCTTCAAAGATCATGAATCTGACACTGTTCACCATAAGCTATCAGATATACCCAACTAAATGCAGAGTTTCAGAGAAGAGCAAGGAAAGTCAAGAAGATCTTAAATGAACAATGCAAAGAAATAAAGGCAAACAGTAGAATGGGGAAGACTAGAGATCTCTTCAAGAAAATTGAAGATATCAGTGTTGTAGCCACACGTTCCAGGAAACAAACTCACTCAGAAGGACAATGCAAATAGTGGAGTGCAGTTTATTACACCGGTGGGCCCAAGACAGTCTCCTCTTAGCCAAGGACCCCGACCAGTTTTTGTGAAAACCTTATATACCCTAAGTGTACGTACTCAAACCCACCTCCCGAAATTCCTTGAAACTAGTCTGGACAAGGTAAAAGAGAGATATGATCAAAGTTAACCCATGATTCATGTGTCATAAGCCTAGATAGTTAAACAGTGGCCATTCATCAATAGGCCTGTGGTCATACCCCAATAAGCATAATGGGATTTATGACTTTGTTTTTTTACAGAGATAATTACCATATTCTTTTAGGGGAAGGAGAATCTAGGTACAAGTCCTGAGGCTCCTTAATTGGGGGTGGGAGTGGGGGGAGGTCTGGTTTTCCATTGATATGCCCTTTCCATAGACACCAGGTGCAAAGTTCAGAGTTCATTGGGAGGGTAACCATGCGTGTAGCCTAATGTTCATAGCCTGGCCTAAGATGGAGTCCAGTTCTGTCTGTTTCCTTCTTCATCAAGGGAACATTTCATGCAAGGATGGGCATGGTAAAGAACAGAAAATGTAAGGACCTGAAAGAAACAAAAGAGATTAAGATGTGGCAAGCATACACAGAACTATACAAAAAAAAAGTCTTAGTGGTCTGGATAACTATGATGGTGTAGTCACTCACATAGAGCCAGATATCCTGGAGTTGGAATCAAATTGGCCTTAGGAAGGATTGCAATGAACAAAGCTAGTGAGGTGATGGAATTCCAGCTGACCTATTTAAAAACATAAGAGAAATACTGTTTTCAATATGTCAGTAAATTTGGAAAAACAGCAGTGTCCACAGCACTGGCAAAGGTCAGTTTTCATCCCAATCCCAAAGAAAGGCAATGCCAAAGAATGTTGAAACTACTGAATAATTACACTCATTTCACATGCCAGCAAGGTAATTCTCAAACCCTTCAAGCTAGGCTTCAGCAGTATGTGAACTGAGAACTTGCAGATGAACCAGCTAGATTTCGAAGAGGCAAAGGAACCAGAGATCAAGTTGCCAACATTTCTTGGATCATGGAGAAAGCAAGGGAGCTCCAGGTAAACATCTATTTTTGCTTCATTGACTATGCTAAAGCCTTTGACTGTGTGGATCACCACAAACTGGAAGATTCTTAGAGATGGGAGTGCCAAGACACCTTACTCATCTCCTGAGAAACCCTATATTCAGGTCAAGAATCAGCACTTAGAACCAGACATGGAGCAATGGACTGGTTCAAAATTGGGAAAGGAGTCTGACAATGGTGCCTATTGTCATCCTGTACATTTAACTTATACGCAGCATACATCATGCAAAATGCTAGGCTGAATGAATCTCAAGCTGGAATCAAGATTGCCAGGAGAAATTTCAACAACCTCATTTATGCACATCATACCACTCTGCTGCTGCTAAGTCACTTCAGTCGTGTCCGACTCTGTGCGATCCCATAGACGGCAGCCCACCAGGCTCCCCTGTCCCTGGGATTCTCCAGGCAAGAACACTGGAGTGGGTTGCCATTTCCTCTAATGGCAGAAAATGAAGAGGAACTAAAGAGTCTCCTGATGAGGGTGAAAGAGGAGAGTGAAAAAGTTGGCTTAAAACTCAACATTAAAAACACTGAGGTCATGGCATCTGGTCCTGTCACTTCATGGCAAAAAGAAGGGAAAAAAGTAGAAGCAGTGACAGATTTATTTTCTCTATTTCCATAATCACTATGGATGGTGAGTGCAGCCATGAAATTAAAAGATGCTTGTTTCTTGGAAGTAAATATACAATAAACCTTCAGTTCAGTTCAGTCTCTCAGTCGTGTCCGACTCTTTGCGACCCCATGAATTTCAGCACACCAGGCCTCCCTGTCCATCACCAACTCCCGGAATTCACTCAAACTAACGTCCATCGAGTCGGTGATGCCATCCAGCCATCTCATCCTCTGTCGTCCCTTTTTCCTCCTGCCCCCAAACCCTCCCAGCATCAGAGTCTTTCCCAGTGTGTCAACTCTTCACATGAGGTGGCCAAAGTACTGGAGTTTCAGCTTTAGCATCATTCCTTCCAAAGAAATCCCAGGGCTGATCTCCTTCAGAATGGACTGGTTGGATCTCCTTGCAGTCCAAGGGACTCTCAAGAGTCTTCTCCAACACCACAGTTCAAAAGCATCAATTCTTCAGCACTTAGCTTTCTTCACAGTCCAACTCTCACATCCATACATGAAAAACCATAGCCTTGACTAGACGGACCTTTGTTGGCAAAGTAATGTCCCTGCTTTTCAATATGCTATCTAGGTTGGTCACAACTTTCCTTCCAAGGAGTAAGCATCTTTTACTTTCATGGCTGCAGTCACCATTTGCAGTGATTTTGGAGCCCCCAAAAATAAAGTCTGACACTGTTTCCACTGTTTCTCCATCTATTTCCCATGAAATGATGGGACCAGATACCATGATCTTCATTTTCTGAATGTTGAGCTTTAAGCCAATTTTTTCACTCTCCTCTTTCATTTTCATCAAGAGGCTTTTTAGTTCTTATTCAATTTCTGCCATAAGGGTGGTGTCATCTGCATATCCGGAGAAGGCAATGGCACCCCACTCCAGTACTCTTGCCTGGAAAATCCCATGGATGGAGGAGCCTGGTGGGCTGCAGTCCATGGGGTCGCAAAGAGTCGGACACGACTGAGCAACTTCACTTTCACTTTTCTCTTTCCTGCATTGGAGAAGGAAATGGCAACCCACTCCAGTATTCTTGCCTGGAGAATCCCAGGGATGGTAGAGCCTGGTGGACTGCCGTCTATGGGGTTGCACAGAGTCGGACACGACTGACGCAACTTAGCAGCAGCAGCAGTAGCAGCATCTGCATATCTGAGCTTATTGATATTTCTCCCAGCAATCTTGATTCCAGCTTGTGCTTCTTCCAGCCCAGCGTTTCTCATGATGTACTCTGCATGTAAGTTAAATAAGCAAGGTGACAATATACAGCCTTGATTTACTCCTTTTCCTATTTGAAACCAGTCTGTTGTTCCATGTCTAGTTCCCACTGTTGCTTCCTGAGCTGCACAGAGGTTCCTCAAGAGGCCTGTCAGGTGGTCTGGTATTCCCAACTCTTTCAGAATTTTCCACAGTTTCTTGTGATCCACACAGTCAAAGGCTTTGGCATAGTCAATAAAGCAGAGATAGATGTTTTTTCTGGAACTCTCTTGCTTTTTCCATGATCCAGCGGATGTTGGCAATTTGATCTCTGTTTCCTCTGCCTTTTCTAGAACCAGCTTAAACATCTGGAACTTCACAGTTCACGTATTGCTGAAGCCTGTCTTGGAGAATTTTGAGCATTACTTTACTAGCATGTGAGATAAGTGCAATTGTACGGTAGTTTGAGCATTCTTTGGCATTGCCTTTCTTTGGGATTGGAATGAAAACTGACCTTTTCCAGTCTTGTGGCCACTGCTGAGTTTTCCAAATTTGCTGGCATATTGAGTGCAGCACTTTCACAGCATCATCTTTCAGGATTTGAAATAGCTCAACTGGAATTCCATCATCTCCACTAGCTTTGTTCGTAGTGATGCTTTCTAAGGCCCACTTGACTTCACATTCCAGGATGTCTGGCTCTAGGTGAGTGATCATACCATCTTGATTATCTTGGTCCTAAAGATCTTTTTTGTACAGTTCTTCTGTATATTCTTGCCACCTATTCTTAATATCTTCTGCTTCTGTTAAGTCCATACCATTTCTGTCCTTTATCGAGCCCATCTTTGCATGAAATGTTCCTTTGGTATCTCTGATTTTGTTGAAGAGATCTCTAGTCTTTCCCATTCTGTTGTTTTCCTCTATTTCTTTGCATTGATTGCTGAAGAAGGCTTTCTTATCTCTTCTTGCTCTTCTTTGGAGCTCTGCATTCAGATGCTTATCTCTTTTCTTTTCTTCTTTGCTTTTCACTTCTCTTCTTTTCACAGCTATTTGTAAGGCCTCCCCAGACAGCCATTTTGCTTTTTCGCATTTCTTTTCCATGGGGATGGTCTTGATCCCTGTCTCCTGTACAAGGTCATGAACCTCCGTCCATAGTTCATCAGGCACTCATCTATCAGATTTAGTCCCTTCAATCTACTTCTCACTTACACTGTATAATCATAAGGGATTTGATTTAGATCATACCTGAATGGTCTAGTGGTTTTCCCTACTTTCTTCAATTTAAGTCTGAATTTGGCAGTAAGGAGCTCACCTATGACAGGCTGTTAAAAAGCAGGAAATCACTTTGCTGACAAGGGTCCATATAGTAAAAACTATGGTTTTTCCAGAAGTCATGTATGGATGTAAGAGTTGGACCATCATGAAGGCTGAGTGCTGGAGAATCGATGTTTGTGAACTGTGGTGCTGGAGAAGACTCTTGAGTGTCCTTTGGACTGCGGAGATCAAATCAGGCAATCCTAAAGGAAATCAGTCCCAAATATTCATTGGCAGGACTGATGCTGAAACTGAAGCTCTAATACTTTGGCCACCTGATACAAAGAGCTGACTCATTGGAAAAGACTCTGTTGCTTGGAAGGATTTAAGGCAAAAAGAGAAGGGAGTGGCAGAGAATGAGATGGTTGGATATAATCACTGACTCAATGGACATGAGTTTGAGCAAACCCCAGGAGATAGTGGAGGACAGATTAGCCTGATGTGCTGCAGTCCATGGGGTTGCAAAGAATCAGTCATGACTGAGTGGCTGAGCAACAACAACATATTTATTTTATTAACAAGATTTATTCTGCTGGGTATATGCTTTGAATTAAATAATTTCAAACATGCAGAAATCTTTCTGGCTGAAGGCATTTTTTATCCTTTCTCTTTCTTGTATTCAAAGCAAAGGAAAGAGTTGGAAATGTTTTGATTTGTATTACCACCATCAAAGTATTTACTAAACATTTACTCTTGTTAAATGGTGCCTATTTCAACAAGATAATGTAAGCTCTCTCAGCCTTTTTAATATTTATAACTGAGGCAAACTTCACATCATCTTGGGATGCTCCTGGCACCTGGCATTGTCTTCCTACCTTTGATTTGCCTTTTTCCTGTCTCTTACTCTAAGTGCTGTAGTGGGGAGATGTGATCTTTAAACCAATAGGTATAGTAAACATTGTAAGTGTGATGATAAAACACATACACAATACAATGGGAACATGGGGAATGGAATAGCTATGCTTTCTTTACCCAGCACTCAGTGGAAAGGTGAAGGTTGAATTGAGCTTTAAATTATGAGCAGGGCTTGGCAGGTGAATAGTAGAGATGAGAATTATAAGAGGTCTTGGTAGATGATGCCCATATTAGTCAGGGTTCTGTAGAGACACAGACCATTAGACTGGTTGCAATTAATTGACTGATTAAGGGATTGCAATTGGTTCATGTAATTATGAGGCCTGGGAAAAAGTCTCATAATCTGCTGTATGCAGGCTGGAGACACAGGAAAGCTGGTCCTGTAATTCAGTCAAAATCTGAAGTCTTGAGAACCTATGAAGTCAATGGTACAGCCTAGTCCAAGGGCAAGAGAAGTAGCAATAGGGGTGAATTCATCCTTCTTCTGCTCCTTTTCTGTTCAGATTATCAGCAGATTGGATGATTCTCATCCACATTAGGAAAGGCAAGCTGCTTTAATCTGTCCACCTATTTAAATGCCAAACTGATCTGGAAATGCCCTCATAGACACACCAAGAAAAGATTAATATGGGCACCCTGTAGCCTAGTGAGGTTGATACATAAACATGACCATCAAAATGTTCAGAAAATATACATTTGAAAAGCAGTCAGTAGTTCACTGTGACTAAGCAACTTTTAAAATTTAATCCTCCAAATATTTTAGATATACCTGTGATTTTTGTGAAACTTTTCTCTAATATGCAAATCTATTGGTTCAACCAGGGAGTTTAGGGAGTCCCTCTTGTGTGACATGACTTGTACCTTACCTTCACTTTCTTCCCCAGCCTGGTTATCAGAAGTTGAGTAAGAATGTAACTAAGTATTTTTAAACTTTATAGGATGATTGTAAATTGAATGAAAAATCCTCTTTATTCTTGACTAAATGGAAAACTTCACGTGGAAATGTGTAAATTGAATCTTACATTCTTCATTGCAATTCATCTCACAGAGAAGGAAAAAGCATATAATTTAAGAGTTCAAAGTAGACTGAGGAAGGATCTACTTTAATCTTATCAGTCTGTAAGCTTCCAGTGACCTGAAGTGCTTATGACATATTTAGATTTCTCTTGAGGCTCAGCCCCATAAAAATTTGCAAAAGTTATGTGGTATCCTCTAGCCCTCCATTTAGAAATGAATCTAAATGTGTTCCAGAAGCATAATTTTCCCTCTCAAGTTCATAGACTCAATTGAATGGTAGAGCCCAACATGATAGAAAATTATTTATTATTATAGCAACTTTCTTAATGATTGATGAATATTAAGTAAGAATAAGACACTGAATCTTAACCAGAATGTAAGTAAAATCAGGAAGTTATATTCCACTTGAGTATCACTAGGGCTTTCCTGAAAGCTCAGTTGGTAAAGAATCTACCTGCAATGCAGGAGACCTTGGTTTGACCCCTGGGTTTAGAAGATCCCCTGGAGAAGGCAATGGCAACCCACTCCAGTAATCTTGCCTGGAAAATTTGCTAGACAGAGAAGCCTGGTGGGCTACAGACCATGGGGTCACAAGAGTCGGACATGACTTAGCAACTAAACCACCACTAGAGTATCACAATGGAAAATTCATCCCTCAGACATTGATTGTGAGTGTTCTCCTTCTCTGAATGTATTCACTTCTCTTCCATCCTAGACTTTTATACTAAGTGAAGCCAGATCAACTCCTGGATCATTCTCTGATGAATTTTCTTTTTGTGACTGCTCCATAAATCATGCAACCTCTGAACACCAATTCTTCTAGCTACAGTGTAAAACTACAGTGAGGATTCATCTCACACTGGTCAGATGGTGGTAATAAAAAAAAAAAAAAATAAACAACAAACACTGTTAAGGATCTACAGAATAGGGAAGCCTCTTGTGCTGTTGGTGGGAATGTGATATGTCACTGTGGAGAACAGTGGGAAGATTTCTTTAAAAACTAAGAATAAAACTACCATATGACCCAACAATCCCACTACTGGGGATATAACACAATTCTGAAATACACATGTACTCTAATGATCATTGCAGCACTATTTACAATAGCCAGGACATGGAAGCAACCTAATTTTCCACTGACAAATAAATGAATAAAGAAATTGTGGTACATATATACAATAGAACATTGTGTGTTTGTGCTTAGTCGCTCAGTCATGTCTGACTTCGTAGACTATAGCCGACCAGACTTCTTTGTTCATGGGATTCTCTAGGCAAGAATACTGAGGTGGGTAGCCATTCCCTCCTCCAGGGGATCTTCCTGACCCAGGGATCAAACCCTAGTCTCCCACATTGCAGGTGGATTCTTTACCATCTGAGCCACCGGAGAAGCCCACAGTAGAATATTACTCAGCCATAAAAAAACAAAAAAAACAAAAAACAAATTTAAGTCAGTTTTAGTGAAGTGGATGGAAATAGAGACTGTTATGCAGAAATAATAAGTCAAAAAGAGAAAGACAAATATTGTACATTAATGCATATATATATATAATATAGAAAAATGGTACTGATGAACCTATTTGCAGGGCAAAAATAGAGACATAGACATGGAGAACAGATTTGTGGACACAATGGATAAGAAGAAGGTGGGACACATTGAGAGAGTAGCACTAAAGCATATACATTATCCTATGTAAAATAGATAGCTAATGGGAAGTTGCTGTGTGACACAGTGAGATCAACCTGGTGCTCTGTGACAGCCTAGAGAGGGTGGTATGGGGTGGGGGGTGGGAAAGAGGTTTAAGAGGGAGGGGACATATGTATACCTATGGCTGATTCATGCTGAGGTATAGCAAAAACTAACACAACGTTGTAAATCAAATATCTTCCAATTAATTAAAAAAAAACTAGAATATATATACCTAAATATAAATTTACATATGAATATATGTGTATATACATATAAATATATATATCAAAGTACTATCCTTCTTTCAGAATCATACACACAAATAGTCATACCTCAAGTGCCCTATGACTTTCTATTGGCCTCTCCTCTGTTCATTAACATGTTGCTTTTCTCCATGTATTGGCCTTCTTTTCTGTCTATCAATTTCTCCATTTATCCATCAAAATGTTTTTTCTTTTTTCAGCCATACATTCATGCTCTTCTATCATCTTCAAATATTTAATAGTGTTCTACACTAAACAAAAATTTATGATACAGAAAGGAATAATGCATAGTTGTTATTGACAAATATTTTAAAAATACTTAATTTTCTATTTATTTTAAGGTACTCACTCTATGTTCCCAACATAAAAGTCTATGTGCTGAATAAAAGTCTTTAATTTTTAAATATTTTACTTTGATTTTTAAATTTTAAAATTACAGATGACCATAGAAGACAATTCAAAGATATATAAAAGCATATTCCTAATACAAGCTGCTGCTGCTGCTGCTAAGTCACCTCAGTCGTGTCCAACTCTGTGCGACCCCATAGACGGCAGCCCACCAGGCTCCCCTGTCCCTGGGATTCTCCAGGCAAGAACACTGGAGTGGGTTGCCGTTTCCTTCTCCAATGCATGAAAGTGAAAAGTGAAAGTGAAGTTGCTCAGTCGTGTCCGACTCTTAGCGACCCTATGGACTGCAGCCTACCAGGCTCCTCCATCCATGGGCTTTTCCAGGCAAGAGTACTGGGGTGGGGTGCCACTGCCTTCTCCCCTGATACAAGGGCTACACTTAATACCAATTATCCATAATTTTACCACTTTGAAATAAGCACCAATGTGCTCTTTACTGCAATTTCCTAAACTATTTTTTGCTTTTGGATATACATTAGAGCTCAGAGTATGCTTTGGAGATTTCCTATATTAAGGTTGCTAAATATATGAGATGATTGCTGAATTCGTGGATTAATTGTTAAAATATAGATTCCTGGGCAGTGTCTTTCTTGAGCTATTGCATTAGTTGTCTCTTGGGTGATTATGGTGCATACTGATGTTTGAGAACAAGTAGTACATGGATATACTGATGTTTTATCTTATTACTTCATTTTTTTTTTTTTTTTTTTGTCTTAATATATTCTCCTTCTAAAGTCTCAGCTAATAGTCTACCCATGGAGAAAAGGCTTAAGATGTTTTTTCCTGATTATATTGAGTTTATATCTGGTTTTTAATCAAAGTGTAACAGAAAATTCACTAGAAACAGTGCTTTCCCATATATAATGCTTACCCTGAACCCCTAGAAAACATCATAAAGACCACACGTATTATACTAGACTTCCATATCCTGCTGTAAAAATCACAGCCCACATCTGCCCAGTAGCAGCCCTGAACAGAGAGAGAGCCTTGTCAAGGCTTCTCTGCCTTTTTCTTCACTGAAAAGCATGACAGAGGCTTCTTGGTCCTGGAATTTTGCCTCTCGGCATATTGCAGTCCTACTTGGAAACAGATGAGGCAAATGGCAGATGATAACTGTCAACAGGCTTCAGAGGAAATGAAATATTTGAGAAAAGTGTGGAAAGACTTGTTGATTATTGTTTAAAAACTTCCTCAGTTTGCAATAATGATAGGACTTTCCAGAAATCACACTTTCCTATGAAAGATAGGCAGATAATACTACGTTGTGTCTGATGCAGTATTTGGTAGAAGGATGGGGAAATCGTAAAATCAGCTGACTGCTTCCTCTATTTAATGACAAAGAGATCATTAACCTTGATTTTTTTTTAAACAGTAAAAGCAGAACCAATTCTTTATTTGAGTGTTATTCATATACAGCTTGCTTTTTATCTTCATGTGCCAGAATTATGAAGTTTTTCAAATAGTTGCTTTTCTGTGTCTGAGTAATGAAATAATGAACCATAAGGAAAGGAAGAGATGGTTTATACCCAAGTAGATTAATGCATTGGAGAAGGAAATGGCAACCCACTCCAGTGTTCTTTCCTGGAGAATCCAAGGGCCGGGGGAGCCTGGTGGGCCCCCCGTCTATGGGGTCGCACAGAGTCGGACATGACTGAAGCGACTTAGCAGCAGCAGCAGCAGATTAATGCAGAAGTACACTGTAGAATTGCTTTGACTTCATGCCAAACACTGAGCCAAGAGCTTCAGATACATTTTTTTTTTCACTTAAAATGTGAATACTGGGTCTAATTTCCTGATTAAATTGTTTATTTGCATCTTTCCACTTATTTAATTTATTTATTCTACCTGTTTATTACTATGAAGGGAAGTAGAATATGGCATCTCTAAATATGCCACTTTGGCATTTTGTCTTGAATTAAAGGTAGGTACTTGAGGAACAGCCAGTACAAGAAGGGCACTCTGGCCCTCCTTGGTTCCCTGGAAGCAGGAAATAAATCTCTCATGTGAAATGTACTACCCCAGTTCCAGGAGGTAGAAGATATCCTTATTACTGGAGGTAGAGAAGTTAAGGAGAAGGCAATGGCATCCCACTCCAGTACTCTTGCCTAGAAAATCCCATGGGTGGAGGAGTCTGGTAGGCTGCAGTCCATGGGGTCGCAAAGAGTCAGATACGACTGAGAGACTTCCCTTTCACTTTTCACTTTCATGCGTTGGAGGAGATGGCAACCTATTCCAGTGTTCTTGCCTGGAGAATCCCAGGGACGGGGAGCCTGGTGGGCTGCCGTCTATAGGGTTGCACAGAGTTGGACATGACTGAAGCAACTTAGCAGTAGCAGAGAAGTTAAGGCCCAGATGTTACTCATTCCGCAACTTACTATCCCAAACCCAAACCCGTTTGTCTTCTCAAGTCTTCACAAATTTATTACTTGTCTGAAAGATATAAAAATGTCCTTTGGTCACTTCTTTGAGTCTTATGTATTTATGGGTCTTCTGATAGCTCAGTTGGTAAAGAGTCTGCCTGCTGTGCAGGAGACCCAGCTTTGATCCCTAGGTCAGGAAGATCCCCTGGAGAAGGAAATGGCAGCCCACTCCAATCTTCTTGCCTGGAAAATCCCATGGGCAGAGGACCCTGGCGGACTACCATCCATCAGATCACAAGAGTCGACTTGGCGACTAAACCACCACCTGAACCTACAAAGTTAAATTTGTTTTTATTCTGCTAATCTGTCTTACATTAATTTAGTTATTATGTCAATCAAAGAACCTTGAAGGGAAGAAGAGAAAAATTTTCTATCCCTGCCACTGTCTTTCTTTATCCATGGATTATGAACATTGTTTCCCCAGGACCTAGAGTGCCTGGCATGTAGTAGATGTGGGAATATATGCCCTAGACCTGATCTACCAGGCATTCTGGGGAAGAACTGTCCAGTGATGGTTCTGTGTGCCTCCTGAGGGCAGCTTCCAGTGCTCTTCTCAAAATTTACACATTTCATTTCAAATGAAATCTATAGTCAAAGGCATATCATTTTTAGGCTCTTCAGGATCAGGCTCTAACTTACTTAACTGGTTTGATCTCTCACTGTTTTCATACATGTATTTTCTCACTTCTAAACCTCTGCATTTTCATTCCTTTTATCTTAAATGCTCCTTATTGCTCTTGAAATCCTACTTAGACTGTGTGACCAAGCCTTGGTTTAAAAGTCCTTCTCTGATTTCCCTGGATAGAAGGAGCTTCCCAGCCTTTGAAACATCAATAGGTTTTTAAAACTGTCTCAGGACACCTAACACATGATGTCTTATATCATTTTAATTGCCGTTTGTTCTTCACATGTGTATGTTTTCCTGGCACTAGATGACTACCTTGAGAGAAGTAACCTTGTCGCCCATTCAAGCAGATATGAAATAAGTGCTCAGAATTTATTTATTGAATGAATAACTGGATATATGGGGAAAAAGAAATCTTCACTAGATACTTTATTATATAAACCCAGGAAAAAATATTTTCCAGAATATGATACTATCTCTCAACAATTCAGAGCTATCTTATTATGCTTTTTATGGAATGATTCACTGCATAGTTCTAGTAGTCTAGAAGTTAGATATTGTTTGTATTTAACTGGCATTCAAATAATGTGGTTGCATAATTTGAATAATATAACTAGCCTAGACCAAGTCAATATTTATTTTTAGTAATTAAATTATTTTAGGATGTCTAATATATCCTCATGCAGGTTTATTCAGTACTTCTAAAATTATTTGATTATGGCTATCAAAATTGATTGCTTTTGAAATTCATTTTTTATCATAAAATTCAATCTAATCCAGAAATTATAAAAAAAATCTATAGTGGAAATATATTTTCTGAACTCAGGGTATATCCTAATTGGTTCTGAATATAGATTGAATATATGTTCCAGAAAAATCTTATGAGGGAATTTATGTGATTTAAAAATGTTTATTATCTAAAACTTCTCTAAATTATAGGGGAATTGAGAGTGTGTTTCAGAAAACAGAATAACCTATAGTTCGCTCTGAACATGGAGCAAAACCATCTTTGGATAACTATATGGGTAATTGGGTCAAAAAGGGCTCTAAAAGATTAAGCTAGGAATATTTTTTATTTAATTTCAATATCTTGAGATTGTTATAAAAAATCAAAATAATATTAGCCTGTAGATTATCTGTGATCACTGCTAAAGATAGAATTTGGGATGTAATGGATTGCCCTCTGTTTGAGGCAGCATTTCTCCATTAAAAAATATTTTTTAAAGGAATTTTTTATTAAGCCCCTTGCATGTACCTGGTGACATGTCTTCAGGTGAATGAAAATGAATATTACATTAGATCTGATTTTAGGATGCCTATAGTACAGATGAAACTAGTACAAAGGAGTATTTTTGTTGGGAGTGGGAGGGAAGATGGTCCAGCTTCAGTCAGGTGGTACAGTGGTAAACTATCTTCCTGCCAATGCAAGAGACACAAGAGATGCAGGTTTGATCCCTGGGTCAGGAAGAACCCCTGGAGTACGAAATGGCAACCCACTCCAGTATTCTTGCCTGGAAAATTCCATGCACAGAGGAGCCTGGTGGCCTACAATTCATGGTGTGAGGAACAGTCAGACACAACTGAGCACGCAAGCACCAAGGTCAATGCCCCTACTTTGCTTTTCCGTTTCCTTTACTATATTATAGGAAAATCACTTTAAAAGTGACAAATCTCTATTTCAAGCTTATAAAAACAGAGAATTTCTCACAAATGCATATACTACATGTTTGACTCCTACCCCTTCTTCTCTGTCCCACCCCTGCCAGTGGGCACCACAGAAGATACAAATAATCAGGTACTTGAAGAAATACTTATTAGGATATGGACACTATTTCTCTCTTTCCTTGTTCTTTTCTTTCTTTAAAAAAAAAAAAAAAAAGTGATAGAAAAGTCTGACATCGCAAGGCATTGTGAGTACATGACCTGTAGGAAATCTGTAGAGTCACAGTGAGGGGTGGTGTTCAGAGGTTGACTGATTGATGTTAATAAAGAATATGGTCCCTTTGGAATAGATTTCTCCCCAACCCCTGGAGGTGCCTCTCAGGAGTGCAACACTTGCCTGACAGACAGGTGTTAACTGTGAATAGAGATATGTAACTGAAAACTCAGTAAGGAAGAATGCTGTCTGCAGTTCTGACTCAGATGAAAAAAAGAAGAGAGGACTGTAAATTCCATCGTATCTTTCACCAGAAGCAGGTGGAGAGAAAATGTGATTTCTGAAAAGATTCTCAGTGCTCTGTGACAACCTAGAGGAGTGAGATGAGAGAGCTGGGAGGGGGATTCAGGAGAGGGGGACATATGTATACCTGTGGCCGATTCATGTTAACGTATGGCAGAGGCCAACACAAAATTATAAAGCAATTACCCTCCAATTAAAAAAAGAAAAAAAGACTCCTTGAAAAGATCTTTTCCACTACTCATCATTGAGAATCCTTACCTGTATGTCAAGCCTTTCGACATATTACTTTGATGAGCTTAAACTGTAATTATCCTGAGATACCTTTTTTTTAATTAGATTCAGAAGAGATATAAATGACTAATAACTGACTCCCTCTTGGGAGAAACTTTTAACCACAGGGAAAGTAGACAAGACATAGGAGAAATGAGTAATTTGAGAGTAGCGAGAACACACAGCACAACAGGAAGGCAGGAAAGAAACTATGGTGTATACAATGACAAGCCTGGTCTGCTGAAATGTTCTTGGGGCCACAGAGCTCTATCTGTATACATTATCATGAAATTACGGACATGAGTCAGAGAGACTGAGGGGACTGTGTGACTTAAATCTTATATAAGTGAGCTCTTGGAGTAGGGTGGCATTCTTGCTTGTATGTTCTTGAAATTGGCAACTGAGTAAAAAAGAGAACAACTGGAGAAAAGAAAGAAAAGATGGAAGTGGTGTGAAGAAAATCTAAAGTAGATTTCCAAATGCAGATTTAGGGATTTTTGAAAATGAACTGATATGGTGTAAGCACTTGTTAAGATTTCTTGTCAGTAGATCATCACGTAAGACTCCTGACTCCTACTTTGGGGTTAGATGATTTCCTGACTCTTCCTCTTTTTTTTTTTTTTTTTTTTTTGGATTGTTAATGGAATATCTATCATAATGACAGAACTCCAGTCAACATCTGGAGACAATTCTAAAGCTAGCTAGATCCTTGGTGAAAGTCAACTAAGCAGCTAGTTATACTTTTTCCTATCACAACTGCTTTTGTCCTTTACAAGAAGCTATTTCATATTTTTTCCTCTCACATATTCTCTGTGCAGATTTTTTGCAGTATGAAAAATCATATTACTTTATTCTTTGTGTTGGTAATTTATGATTCTTCTTAACAAAGTGAAAGTGAAGTGAAGTCTCTCAGTCGTGTCCAACTCTTTGCAACCCCATGGACTGTAGCCTATCAGGCTCCTCTGTCCATGGGATTTTCCAGGCAGTCTCCTGCATTGAAGGCAGTCTCCTGCATTGCTTTACCGTCTGAGCCACCAGGGAAGCCCCTTCTTAACAAAGGCTGACTATAAAAGCGTTGTCTTCAGTTAGCTTGTTGTATTTGGTCCACGGAACTTCCTAGGCACGTGTGTAATATTAGAAGACAATGGCACCCTACTCCAGTACTCTTGCCTGGAAAATCCCGTGGATGAAGGAGCCTGGTAGGCTGCAGTTCATGGGATCGCTAAGAGTTGGACACGACTAAGCGACTTCACTTTCACTTTTCACTTTCATGCATTGGAGAAGGAAATGGCAACCCACTCCAGTGTTCTTGCCTGGAGAATCCCAGGGACAGGGGAGCCTGGTGGGCTGCCGTCTATGGGGTCGCACAGAGTCGGACACGACTGAAGCGACTTAGCAGCAGCAGCAAGAATTGTTAAGTTTTTGGAGGAATATCAATTCATGCATAAGTCTCCATTTAATTTTTGTAATAAATATTCTTCTTAAAACTTGTTCTTATTCTAGAGCTTATAAGTCGACGATTTGAGGTAATCAAGAATTTCCCATTAAGGGTATCATACCTTCTCATATGGCTTTTCTGTGAAATGGTACTGAATGAAGTGCAGTACCCCCAAATACTCCTCCTTGACCCTTTGGCAGGGTTTACGTGTCAGGGGAGTGGGTAATTTTCCTCGGTTCTGTCTTGTCACAACAAACATTTGAGGCAACAGACGTTAAAGCCCTCAGTGCGTCACAGCTCCTGGATAGTGTGTTACAGCTCCCTCAGTTTTATTTAGAAAATAAAGGAAAATACATCCTGAAGGCATGAGGGCACGCCAACCCAAAACACGTGAAGAGAAGAGAGAGAGAGAAAAAATGAGTGCGCCCGAGCGCGCAGGAGAGAAAGAGACCTCTGGCCTTTTGGCTCCTCTTTTGCTTTTTTCCTCCCCCTGGGCCTGCCCTATGTAAATTTGGCTAGCCAGGAGTGCTGTTTTTTCTACCTGAGATCCTCACTCCAGTCCTTGGACCTTCCTTTGTCCTATTTTCGTGGGCTTTTCCCTTCCTTGTCTTTTAGCCACCACCATTCTGGACTCCTTTTCCCTATTCTAACTACCTAACATAAGCATTAAGAGAGAGAGGTGTCCCTAAGTCTCTGTGTCTCTGCTGCTGCTAAGTTGCTTTAGTTGTGTCCGACTCTGTGCGACCCCATAGACGGCAGCCCACCAGACTCCCCCGTCCCTGGGATTCTCCAGGCAAGAACACTGGAGTGGGTTGCCATTTCCTTCTCCAATGCATGAAAGTGAAAAGTGAAAGTGAAGTTGCTCAGTCGTGTCCGACTCTTAGTGACCCCATGGACTACAGCCCACCAGGCTCCTTTGTCCATGGGACTCTGCAGGCAAGAGTAGTGGAGTAGGGTGCCATTGCCTTCTCCTGTGTCTCTGATAACAGGGAGTTATTGTGTGAGCTGTGAGCCTGATGGGTTAGTAGGTGCTGGAAGTGCCTGGAAGGCTGCTTCTGAACCATCTGCCAAGCAGGGTTCCTTACTGTTCTCTAAATGTACCATGTTCATTGCTGTGGCTAATGTTTAGAAAATGAGTATGGAGAGTAGGGAGAGAGTACAGATCTTTCAAGTCTCCTGTTAAAAGTCTCCTATTAAAATTCCTCCTCCATTGTTAAACTTTCTGATCATTCCAACCCCCTAGCTCTAAATACTGTGAGTGTCTGTAACACTTATTATCATATTCTCTCATTATGGCTTTTAATCATGTGCTGTCTTTATCATTTTCAAAATGTTCCTAGGGTCTGTGTTATACTTGAAGTACAGGAAGATTGCCCATTTAACTTCCCTTGTCTCCTTTATGGGTTTTTCTAAGGGGCCACTCCATTAAATTCTATCCCTGTTGAATAAATGAGTTATAAGCATTATTAATGATTTAAACAGTTTAAAATTAATATTTTGTTTGAATAAGTAAAGTGGAAAAATGAGCTGATTATTATTAAACAAATGATGGAATAGAGAGTTAAACAGCTGCTGCTGCTAAGTCGCTTCAGTCGTATCTGACTCTGTGCGACACTGTAGACGGCAGCCCACCAGGCTCCCCCGTCCCTGGGATTCTCCAGGCAAGAACACTGGAGTGGGTTGCCATTTCCATCTCTAATGCATGAAAGTGAAAAGTGAAAGTGAAGTTGCTCAGTCGTGTTCAACTCTTAGCGATCCCATGGCCTGCAGACTTCCAGGCTCCTCCATCCACTGGATTTTCCAGGCAAGAGTACTGGAGCGGGGTGCCACTGAGTTAAACAGCAGCACTTTTCAAGGTTCTGGAGTATATGGAAGAATACATACTGTTAAAATATAGTGAATTCTGTGTGGATCAATAAGAAGAGATGGTGTTAAATGATACTCTTCTTCTTTAGTTCTTTTTCTTTGAAATTTTTGAAAGCAATATCTGCCTGTCTACTCAGTATGTTTAGGAACACTGTAAATTGAGAGAGCCAATCCCTTGAGAAGAGATGGGCTACTTGTACTTATTTGCACAGGAAACCTAAACCAATTTAGAAGTGCAGGGAGGTTGGATCAAACTTCAGTTGACTGAAGAAAAGTGAATAACATTTCAGGTCAAGAGGAACATATCACAAGTGAGCTATCCTTTAGTCTCAGGATATAGCAGTAAGTACAGAGGGACTTTCTATGTCACTGGCATCATATCATAGGATCTTTGCCTGGATATTTCAACTTTTTCAACTTCAAAATGGAGTCAGTACATCTTATTTTTCATTTATTCCCTCCCTAAAAATATTTTTTTTCTGGCCTCAATATGGACCAGAACCATTTCTAAGGACTAGGAGATTCAGCAGGAGAAAAAAGAGATAAACTCTTTGCTGTTCCACATCGAGTATTCTAGTATATTTTTGTGTGTATGTATGTTGGAGGGGTCGTTATATAAGTGAAGATGTGCAAAACCTCCAAAATAGAGACATTCAATAACAATAGCTATTTGTTTTAAAAATGAAACGTTTTTGTTATGATTCAGTTATGATGCAGAAGTATGGTCAAGAAGATTTTTTTCCCCTACTTATGCTGAACACAAACATCAAAGCGATTAACATAACCAAGCTGGTGCACATGATTTTCAATGCTTGACTTGGGCATTTTGAGTATGTTGGCTCTCTCCCAAGTGCTATAACACTTTATCTGTGCTGTGTTCAGTTGTGTCTGACTCTTTGCGACCTTGTGGACTACAGCCCATCAGGCTTCTCTATCCATGGGATTTCCAGGAAGAATACTGAAGTGGGTTGCCATTTCCTTCTCCAGGTCAGGAATTATAATCCAACATGTATCATATATGAGTTTTGTAATCATGAGCTGTAATCATAGCTTCATTTTGACAGAGACAGTGCATATCCTGTATCATTCTATCCCCTGCCTCTAAAACTCAAAATTATCTGATGAATGAATAAATAAATGTATAGATGAATATGCTGGGTTATATGGAGGTCCTTAGTTTTACTGTATATTTTTAATTATCCAAAGAGTATTATTGTCAATTCACCCTTTGCTGAATTAGTCTTTTAGGGACAGGTTTTACATCTCGACAGAAATGAGGTCTCTGTTACACAAGTCTTGTAAAAGTCATAGTTTACTAACATAAACTCTAGTGATGCATTTTCTGCATCACTGCATCAAAGTATTTATATGTATGATTTTATTTTGATCCTGGAAGATAGGTGTTTGAGCATCTGTATCATTTTGCAACTTGAATGGCAACAAGCGTTCAGGAATGCCAGAGGACCTCAAGCTGGCAACAGCACAGTGGCCATTGCTTGTAAAACTCCCTTTTCCCAAGGGAGATGTGCTCTGGTGGGTGATGGTATTCAGCCTGGCCGGGATGAGGTCCTAACAAGTCTCCAGTGCCTGTAAATAGAAGCTACCCAGATTACTTTCACATCAAACATATCATTTCAAAACTACCTGCGTAATTGTACTTCTGGTTTCTCTGATGATTTATTTAGCTTCAGGTAAAAAGCCTCTTGATGAAAGTGAAAGTGGAGAGTGAAAAGGTTGGCTTAAAGCTCAACATTCAGAAAACGAAGATCATGGCATCTGGTCCCATCACTGCATGGGAAATAGATGGGGAAACAGTGGAAACAGTGTCAGACTTTGTTTTTCTGGGCTCCAAAATCACTGCAGATGGTGACTGCAGCCATGAAATTAAAAGACGCTTACTCCTTGGAAGGAAAGTTATGACCAACCTAGATAGCATATTCAAAAGCAGAGACATCACTTTGCCAACAAAGGTTCGCCTAGTCAAGGCTATGGTCTTTCCTGTGGTCATGTATGGATGTGAGAGCTGGACTGTGAAGAAGGCTGAGCGCCGAAAAATTGATGCTTTTGAACTGTGGTGTTGGAGAAGACTCTTGAGAGTCCCTTGGACTGCAAGAAGATCCAACCAGTCCATTCTGAAGGAGATCAATCTTGGAATTTCTTTGGAAGGAATGATGCTAAAGCTGAAACTCCAGTATTTTGGCCACCTCATGGGAAGAGTTGACTCATTGGAAAAGACTCTGATGCTGGGAGGGATTGAGGGCAGGAGGAGAAGGGGACGACAGAGGATGAGATGGCTGGATGGCATCACTGACTCGGTGGATGCGAGTCTGAGTGACCTCCGGGAGCTGGTGATGGACAGGGAGGCCTGGCGTGCTGCGGTTCATGGGGTCGCAAAGAGTTGGACACGACTGAGCGACTGATCTGATCTGATCTGATCTGATAATTTGTTTCTAACAGCAACACTTTTTGCTGCATTATCCATGGCTTCTATGATGGCACAAGGCATTCTACATGCATTTCAGGCTTGAAAGTATGACTGGTCTGTATGCATGTTCTGTCAGCAAATTTTTCCTATTGTAAAAAACTCAGAATGAACTGAATACAGCAGGCCTGGAGACGGCCTCTAAAACAATGCCTTTTATTTACTGCTTAGATAATCCCTATTGATAGCCATCTGTTGCCTCATTGACAGTCTGGTGAATGATAGGTAAAATCATGGGTTCAAATAGATATGATGTATTTAGATCCTACCATGTGCAAGGTATTTTGGTAGGCTTTTGTGGCCTAGATGTATGATTAAGGCACAAATACTTGAAAAGTTAAAAAAAAGGTTTAAACCCAACACTGTATTCTGTACATGGTAGGAGCTTGCTCTTAGTATATGGCACAGCAACCTACTCCAGTGTTCTTGCCTGGAGAATCCCAGGGACAGGGGAGCCTGGTGGGCTGCCGTCTATGGGGTCGCACAGAGTCGGACACGACTGAAGTGACTTAGCAGCAGCAGGGCTTTAATATGTTTAATGAAATGAATAAAGCATAACATTAGAATTCAAATCTATAAATTTCAGATGAATAAATGGTAATGGTCAGTTCTCTAGAAGTTTGTATTAAGGAGTGATACATTCAGGCCTAGAAAAACTTTAAATGTAAGATACTATCTGTCTCTCTATCTATCTATCTGACATCTATTTATATATCTTTGAGGTTTGCAAAGTATTTATATGTATGATTTTATTTTGATCCTGGAAGATAGGTGTTTGATCGTCTTTATCATTTTGCGACTTGAAGGGCAACAAGAGTTCAGTATAAATGTAGAGATGGAAAACTGTCCCTTCTTCCCTTCTATGCTCTTTGGCTGGCCTAATAATGAAACTGACAAGACACATTAATAGGAGAAAAACAAATTTCATATGTATGGAAGCTGCATAAAAATATGAGACTTTTCAGAGGTCAGAAAATAGAGGCTTATATATTGTCCTAAGCTAAGAAGAAGAAGCAGGTAGGGGCTTGGGGCTTCAAAGGGAAGAAAGACAATTCATAGGAAGATGGGAAGAGAAAATGTTGGGTAAAAAAATGTCCCCATATCATACAGATAAATCTTTCTGATATAAAATATTATTCAGGATAGTAGTTCTCTTCTTGATACAGAGCCCCATCCGAATTCTTTTAGACAGTTAAAGGGGAGGTAAAAAGCTTTTCCTGAGTCTGCTGAACCCCAGTTGTCTTCAGCTTAAAATAATCCACATGCCAAAATGGCATATTGTGGAGTGTATTCTGCTCTCCTTTATAACTTTTAAAAATGACATAGCTGCTGCTAAGTCGCTTCAGTCATGTCCAACTCTGTGGGACCCCATAGACGGCAGCCCACCAGGCTCCGCCGTCCCTGGAATTCTCCAGGCAAGAACACTGGAGTGGGTTGCCAATGACATAGCTAGTCCCTAACAAAGTTAAACTCTGTTCATGTTATTCCCAGTCCAGTGCTCCTTCCAGCATAGGACAGTGTCATCTTCCACTTTAATGGAAGCACTACTACCTGTAGTAGTGTTTCACTAAGTTGGTACAGATGCTCTAGATGAAAATTACCTTCAGTTGCTCTCCTAGAATCTGAAGGAATGCAGTTGCAGTCATTCTTCCAGTCTTTTAGATGAATGTCTCCAAACACGGAATGTTTATGCCTTCAGAAGAAAATTGCTATGCTATGCTAAATCACTTCAATCGTGTCCGACTCTGTGTGACCCCATAGACGGCAGCCCACCAGGCTCCCCCGTCCCTGGGATTCTCCCGGCAAGAACACTGGAGTGGGTTGCCATTTCCTTCTCCAATGCATGAAAGTGAAGAGAGAAAGTGAAGTCGCTCAGTCGTGTCCGACTCTTAGCGACCCTATGGACTGCAGCCTACCAGGCTCCTCCGTCCATGGGATTTTCCAGGCAAGAGTACTGGAGTGGGGTGCCATTGCCTTCTCCGAGAGGAAAATTAGTGCTTATCAACAACAATGGTTGAAGAATCCATACAGTTCTTTCTAGACACTATTGCCTAGTATGTGGCTGTATGTGGGATCAATGAGTAGGGAACCAGCTGAGGACTGAAAGGAAGAACATGAGTGAGAATAAAAAAATAGACAGATCTTGCAAATAACAGTCATTCACTCACAAATGATTCTTGGGCAGTGATTGGATAAAGCACAAAGAGGGACATTAAGCCTTCCCTAGTTTGCTTGCTGATAAAAATTGTCCCCTAAGTGTGTTTTAGTCCATATGGCAGAGTACATTTCTGGCAAGAGTGATTTCTAAACAGCAGGCTTCTTTTTAGGGGTCTGGCACAGATTTTACAGGTGATAACCTGCCTTGTGCCCCAGGGCAGATGTATTACTCTGCAACAAGAAGTTGATGCTTAACCTCTGCCTGGCCTCAAAAGCCACTCAGTGGTAAAGTCAAGCAATTTCACATACTTCAACCTAATGGACCTTCAAGCCTCAAGGCTGCCTTGTTCTATCTCTTGAATATCATCGCTTTTGTGTATAATCAAGCACCTCAACAGTCTGGCAAGGATGCTGTAATGAAGTGGGACCATAGAACTCTGATGTCCTTTCTCCACAGTAAGCTCCCAGGTGGGGCTGTCATTTTGTCAGCTCTGACTAGCCATGGAGTAATTATCTTTATTGCCTGTCAGGTATGCAAGTTGCTCCTGCTCACATGACAAAGCAGAAAGGACACAAGCCAAATTTGCATATATATGGTTTGGTCCTGCAGACCTGGCATTTTCAACAAAAAAGATAGTGATTTGGAAATGATACTGGGTGTCTTTTTTTTTTTTTTTTTTTGCATTTGATTCAAAGGTCTGTTTAAGGAAAATGAGCAAGATCCCATAAAATATCTAACATTTTCTTTCCTACCTTTGCCCTATATTTTTATTCTAGTTATTTCAAATAAGAATTTTGAAAGCAACTCATCTTTTCCTGTTTAAAGACATATATCAACATTCTTGATATGATGACTCTGGAACCTCTGAAATTCATCAAGAAGTTTCATTATTAGTCTGTTAGTATTTTTAAAGTTTCATCCCTTGAGACAATGGAGCCAAAAACTGCCTGTGCATCAGCTTTTAGTGTTACCCTATTCTCATCCCATGTGCCCTGATGGGAAAATTTTTCTGTTTATCATATCTATTGAAATATCGCTTATATTTCTATATAACTTTTCCTAATATTTCAGGCCCTCAGTATTCTCATACTGTATCATCCAGATTTAATATATCATATATAATACATTATTGTTTTTCATTTTATATGAATTCAATCTACTTTTCAGGCTAGAAAATCAGCTATGTTATGTTGGGAGCCATGTTAGGCATTACTGACAAAATGGAGGCACGTGCCCAACCCCCTCTCCTCATGTCGCAGGCACGGTCCCAGGATGAAGGAGTTAGGCCTTGTGATTCTGACTTGTTCTTTCCTTTCTTTGGTTGAGTTGGCTGGAAAGAATGTTAAGGTGCTTGAGAGAAGCATGAGAAAGCACAAAGCCTTCTACAGTTGTGCCCAGAAAATAATCTATAAATTAACCATTGACATTTGTTCAAGGATCTTTACAAAAAAAAATGTTCCAGGTTGAGCACATAGGCCACAGCATTAGGCCATGGGAAGGATTGTTTTCTGAGACCTCTTTGTGAGGGAAATATTTATGGCAAAAGAAATTTGCTGAGTTTAGGGTTTGGAATAATTAAGAATAGCCAGAGGGTGCAGAAGGGCCTAGAAGAGCTACTCCATGTTCAAGGTCAGGAGGGGCGGTGGTGAGGAGATACCCCTCATCCAAAGTAAAGAGCAGTGGCTGCGCATTGCTGGAACAGCCATGAAGAGATAACCCATGTCCAAGGTAAGAGAAACACAAGTAAGACGATAGGTGTTGCAAGAGGGCATCAGAGGGCAGCACACTGAAACCACAATCACAGAAAACTAGTCAATCTAATCATACTAGGACCACAGCCTTGTCTAACTCAATGAAACTAAGCCGTGCCCTGTGGGGCCACCCAAGATGGGCAGGTCATGGTGGAGAGGTCTGACAGAATGTGGTCCACTGGAGAAGGGAATGGCAAACCACTTCAGTATTCTTGTATTGAGAACTCCATGAACAGTATGAAAAGGCAAAATAATAGAATACTGAAAGAGGAACTCCCCAGGTGAGTAGGTGCCCAATATGCTACTGGAGATCAATGGAGAAATAACTCCAGAAAGAATGAAGGGATGGAGCCAAAGCACAAACAATACCCAGTTGTGGATGTGACTGGTGATAGAAGCAAGGTCCGATGCTGTAAAGAGCAGTATTGCATAGGAACCTGGAATGTCAGGTCCATGAATCAAGGCAAATGGGAAGTGGTCAAACAAGAGATGGCAAGAGTGAATGTCAACATTCTAGGAATCAGTGACTAAAATGGACTGGAATGGATGAATTTAACTCAGATGACCATTATATCTACTACTGTGGGCAGGAATCCCTTAGAAGAAATGGAGTAGCCATCATGGTCAACAAGAGTCTGAAATGCAGTACTTGGATGCAATCTCAAAAACAACAGAATGATCTCTGTTTGTATTCAAGGCAAACCATTCAATATCACAGTAATCCAAGTCTATGCCCTAACCAATAATGCTGAAGAAGCTGAAGTTGAATGGTTCTATGAGGACCTACAAGACCTTTAAGGACTAACACCCAAAAAAGATGTCCTTTTCATTATAGGGGATGGAATGCAAAAGTATGAAGTCAAGAAACACCTGGAGTAACAGGCAAATTTGGCTTTGGAATATGGAATGAAGCAGGGCAAAGTCTAAAAGAGTTTTGCCAAGAGAACACACTGGCCATAGCAAACACCCTCGTCCAACAATACAAGAGAAGACTCTACACATTGACATCACCAGATGGTCCACACCAAAATCAGACTGATTATATTCTTTGCAGCCAAAGATGGAGAAGCTCTATACAGTCAGCTAAAAAAGACCAGGAGCTGACTGTGGCTCAGATCATGAACTCCTTATTGGTAAATTCAACTTAAATTAAAGAAAGTAGGGAAAACCACTAGACCATTCAGGGATGACCTAAATCAAATCCCTTATGATTATACAGTGGAAGTGAGAAATAAATTTAAGGTACTAGGTCCAAAATCACTGCAGATGGTGACTGCAGCCATCAAATTAAAAGAAGCTTACTCCTTGAAAGGAAAGTTATGACCAACCTAGATAGCATATTCAAAAGCAGAGACATTACTTTTCCAACAAAGGTTCGTCTAGACAAGGTACAGTGTTTCCTGTGGTCATGTATGGATGTGAGAGCTGGACTGTGAAGAAGGCTGAGTGCCGAAGAATTGATGCTTTTGAACTATGGTGTTGGAGAAGACTTTTGAGAGTCCCTTGGGCTGCAAGGAGATCCAACCAGTCCATTCTGAAGGAGATCAGCCTTGGGATTTCTTTGAAAGGAATGATGCTAAAGCTGAAACTCAAGTATTTTGGCCACCTCATGCGAAGAGATGACTCACTGGAAAAGACTCTGATGCTGAGAGGGATTGGGGGCAAGAGGAGAAGGGGACGACAGAGGATGACATGGTTGGATGGCATCACTGACTCGATGGACATGAGTCTGAGTGAAATTCTGGAGTTGGTGATGGAGAGGGAGGCCTGGTGTGCTGCGATTCAAGGGGTCGCAAAGAGTTGGACACGACTGAGTGACTGATTTGATCTGATAGGCAGAGTGCCTGATGAATTATGGACTGAGGTTTGTGACATTGTACGGGAGACAGAGATCAAGACCATCCCCATGGAAAAGAAATGGAAAAAAGCAAAATGGCTGTCTGCGGAGGCCTTACAAATAGCTGTGAAAAGAAGAGCAGAGAAAGGAAAGGAGAAAAGGAAAGATATAAGCATCTGAATGCAGAGTTCCAAAGAATGGCAAGAAGACATAAGAAAGCTTTCCTTAGCAATCAGTGCAAAGAAATAGAGGAAAACAACAGAATGGGGAAGACTAGAGACCTCTTCAGGAAAATTAGAAATACCAAGGGAACATTTCATGCAAAGACGGGCTTGATAAAGGACAAAAATGGTATGGACCTAACAGAGCAGAAGATATTTAGGAGAGGTGGCAAGAATACACAGAAGAACTGTACAAAAAAGATCTTCACGACCAAGATCATCACGATGGTATGATCACTCACCTAGAGCCAGACATCCTGGAATGTGAAGTCAAGTAGACCTTAGAAAGCATCAATACGAACTAAGCTAGTGGAGGTGATGGAATTCAAGTGAAAGTGCTGCACTCAATATGCCAGCAAATTTGGAAAACTCAACAGTGGCCACAGGACTGGAAAAGGTCAGTTTTCATTCCAATCCCAAAGAAAGGCAATTCCAAAGAATGCTCAAACTATGGCACACTTGCACTCATCTCACAAGCTAGTAAAGTAGTGCTCAAAATTCTCTAAGCCAGGCTTCAGCAATATGTGAACCGTGAACTTCCTGATGTTCCAGCTGGTTTTAGAAAAGGCAGAGGAACCAAAGATCAAATTGGCAACATCTGCTGGATCATGGAAAAAGCAAGAGAGTTCCAGAAAAACATCTATTTCTGCTTTATTGACTATGCCAAAGCCTTTGACTGTGTGGATCACAATAAACTGTGGAAAATTCTGAAAGAGATGGGAATACAAGACCACCTGATCTGCCTCTTGAGAAATTTGTATGCAGGTCAGGAAGCAACAGTTAGAATTGGTCATGGAACAACAGACTGGTTCCAAATAGGAAAAGGAGTACGTCAAGGCTGTATATTGTCACCCGGTTTATTTAACTTCTATGCAGAGTTCATCATGAGAAATGCTGGACTGGAAGAAACACAAGCTGGAATCAAGATTGCTGGGAGAAATATCAATAACCTCAGATATGCAGATGACACCACCCTTATGGCAGAAAGTGAAGAGGAACTCAAAAGCCTCTTGATGAAAGTGAAAGTGGAGAGTGAAAAAGTTGGTTTAAAGCTCAACATTCAGAAAACCAAGATCATAGCATCTGGTCCCATCACTACATGGGAAATAAATGGGGAAACAGTGGAAACAGTGTCAGACTTTATTTTTTGGGGTTCCAAAATCAGTACAGTTTGTGACTGCAGCCATGAAATTAAAAGAAGCTTACTCCTTGGAAGGAAAGTTATGACCAACCTAGATAGCATATTCAAAAGCAGAGACATTACTTTGCCAACAAAGGTTCGTCTAGTCAAGGTATGGTTTTTCCTGTGGTCATGTATGGATGTGAGAGTTGGACTGTGAAGAAGGCTGAGCGCTGAAGAATTGATGCTTCTGAACTGTGGTGTTGGAGAAGACTCTTGAGAGTCCCTTGGACTGCAAGGAGATCCAACCAGTCCATTCTGAAGGAGATCAGCCCTTGGATTTTTTTGGAAGGAATGATGCTAAAGCTGAAACTCCAGTACTTTGGCCACCTCATGTGAAGAGTTGACTCATTGGAAAAGACTCTGATGCTGGGAGGGATTGGGGGCAAGAGGAGAAGGGGACAACAGAGCATGAGATGGCTGGATGGCATCACTGATTCAATGGACGTGAGTCTGAGTGAACTTTGGGAGTTGGTGATGGACGGGAAGGCCTGGTGTGCTGCGATTCATGGGGTCGCAAAGAGTTGGACACGACTGAGCAACTGATTTGATCTGATCTGATTTCAAATCCTAAAAGATTCAGTATGCCAGCAAATTTGGAAAACTCAGCAGTGGCCACAGGACTGGAAAAGGTCAGTTTTCATGCCAATCCCCAAAAAAGGCATTGCCAAAGATTGCTCTAACTACTGCACAATTGAACTCATCTCACACGCTAGTAAAGTAGTGCTCAAAATTCTCTAAGCCAGACTTCAGCAATATGTGAACCGTGAACTTCCACATGTTCAAGCTGGTTTTAGAAAAGGCAGAGGAACCAGAGATTGAATTGCCAGCATCCACTGGATCGTGGAAAAAGCAAGAGAGTTCCAGAAAAACATCTATTTCTGCTTTATTGACTATGTCAAACCTTTGACTGTGTGGATCACAATAGACTGTGGAAAATTCTAAAAAGATGGGAATACCAGACCACCTGACCTGCCTCTTGAGAAACCTGTAGGCCGGTCAGGAAGGAACAGTTAGAACTGGACCTGGAACAACAGACTGGTTCCAGATAGGAAAAGGAGTACGTCAAGGCTGTATCTTTTCACCCTGCTTATTTAACTTTATGCAGAGGACATCATGAGAAACGCTGGGCTGGAAGAAGCACAAGCTGGAATCAAGATTGCCAGGAGCAATATCAATAACCTCAGATATGCAGATGACACCACCCTATGGCCGAAAGTGAAGAGGAATAAAAAGCCTCTTACTGAAAGTGAAAGTGGAGAGTGAAAAAGTTGGCTTAAAGGTCAACATTCAGAAAACTAACATCATGGCATCTGGTCCCATCACTTCATGGGAAATAGATGTGGAAACAGTGGAAACAGTGTCAGACTTTATTTTTCTGGGCTCCAAAATCACTGCAGATGGTGACTGCAGCCATGAAATTCAAAGACACTTACTCCTTGGAAGGAAAATTATGACCAACCTAGATAGCATATTGAAGAGCAGAGACATTATTTTGCCAACAAAGGTCCATCTACAAGGCTATGGTTTTTCCTGTGGTCATGTATGGATGTGAGAGTTGGACTCTGAAGAAAGCTGAGCGCTGAAGAATTGACGCTTTTGAACTGTGGTGTTGGAGAAGACTCTTGTGAGTCCCTTGGACTGCAAGGATATCCAACCAGTCCATTCTAAAGGAAGTCAGCTCTGGGTGTTCTTTGGAAGGACTGATGCTAAAGCTGAAACTCCAGTACTTTGGCCACCTCATGCGAAGAGTTGACTCATTGGAAAAGACTTTGATGCTGGAAGAGATTGGGGGCAGGAGGAAAAGGGGATGACACAGGATGAGATGGCTGGATGGCATCACTGACTTGATGAACGTGAGTTTGAGTGAACTCTGGGAGTTGGTGATGGACAGGGAGGCCTGGCATGCTGCAATTCATGGGGTCCCAAAGAATGGACAGAACTAAGCAATTCTACTCAACTGAACTGTTTAGCCTTTTTAGGAGATAGTGATCTTAAGATGCTAGGGGGAAACAGGATTTAGAAAGATAAGAAATAAACTGAGGAATGTAGCATGAATTACAATGTAATCACAAGTTAAGTGTAGGACACATAAGAAGAATTAGATAATAGATAGTAAAGCCAATTCTGAGAGAATCACTGAAGTAGGAACTCTGTTTGTAGAAAAACAATGATTTCTGGAGACAGTAAATCTGGGTGGGGAAAGCTAAAAATATCAAACCTCTGATCTAATGCTTTTGTCAAAGTATAAAAGAAAACCTGGAGTTTGAAATAATCATGTAGGTCCATAGTATGAGTCAGAGGCTACATCATCGTCTGCCGACACCACTCACCCCTTCAGGCTGATTCCCTGGCTGCTGGAGCTGGACTCTGGCAGTGTTATCTGTGCTTTTGTTTCCTAGGAAAGGCATAGGTCCATCAGATGTTAGAGTTGGTTGTGTTGCCTAGGTCTCTTCCTTTATAGTTGAGGAAACTAAAACCCAGTGAAGGTTAAGGTCCTGTTGAAGATATTTTAGTGAGCTAGTGGCAGAATTGAAACTATAGAACTAGTTATGGAACTTTCTATCAGTCCACTGCCTTACCTACCACAGGTATTCAGTAAGTGCATGATATGGATGTGTTGACTTAGCCAGTGTTTGTCCACTGCTGGAGGGAGCCATTTTTGGTTTGTCATCACATTCATAAGTACAAATTTACATAAATATATATGTTAAGCAATGTATATCTTGAATATGACATTAATCTTTACTGGGCTTCAGCTTCCTCAAATACATATGTATATTCCCCCCTTTTCCCCCATCAAGGCACATGGAATGAGAGCAGAATACTAAAGTCTAACACACAAGGAGGTACAGGCTTCATTGCTTCAAGTGATGATATTTTAAAACAAAATATTAGTAGACTAATAATGCAACTTCTTGGTGAAATTCAGAGGTTCCAGAGCAATTGTTTTTAGAAATGTTGGGATATATCCATGAAACCAGAAAAGGCAGTTACTTTCAAGATCTTTGTTTGAGTTGATTTGAATAGAAATATGGGGCAAAAATAGGAGAGAAAAAGAAAATATCTATATAAAATCTGGAGCTTCATCACATTTGGAATATGGCATTCAATTATTTGGCCCTAGTGTATTTTAGCATATTTTCACTTTTTGTTATGTTAAAATTGTGATTAATTTGAAAAATATCGAGATTTACTAGAAAAATATCATGGAAGGTGGCCATATCAAACAATATTAAATTAACATTAAATGTTATTGTGACATTAAATGTATTAAAATTAAATTTTAGGTTAAGAGTTTGAAGTAGTAATAAACTCATTTTCTCAGGTAATTTCTTTTTCAGTTGTTAAACAGTTCAAGGAAAGGAATTGCTTAGGAGATATGGGTAAGAATCCTGGGTCATTAACCAAACATCAGGGACCTTAAACCAGCAAGACTGATTCTGGTTTAGAGTTGAAGCTGAAGCTCTGATTCCATTGTTTGTCGTTATGCCAAGAGCAAGGACTCTCTGGTGAGGGTTTTTGTTTGTTGTGTTTTTAACCTTTAAATTATTTTTATTTAGAATAGCAGCCATAGCCAGATGAATTGTTATTATTCTAGATTTTGGGGATATGCATGCATGCAATGCCTCTATAAAAACACAAACCCATGCCTACTTAAGATATGTGCCAAATGTTCTGTAATCAAGGCAAGATGTTTCAGAATTTTCACATAAATCAAGATTTTCATATTGATAGGTCAACTTAGTGCTTCAAAAAAAAGAATCACACTTCATTCACTTCTCTCAAAATAGTTGGGATCCTGTCTTTACTTTTAGGATTGGACTAGTTCTAGTATGCAGAGCATGAAAAAGTACTCATCCTAATAAACTGCTTTACCTAGTGTTTTCTTCAAGGCCTAGAACCTATTCTAATTTTCAGAATTTTAATATTCAGAGAAGCTTTGGAGAGTCTGCATTAAATTAGGGTTCCTCCTTATCTCACTAACATAGGTGAATCCTGCAAATTGATTTCCATTTAGGAAGTTAACCCAATACTAAATTATATTCTGAACATTTAAAATGAAAGTAGGCCCTTTGAACTTTACTCCTATTGAGTTCTGAAACTGGGGTCGGGAACTGACATGGACTTCTGAAGATGTAGGATATTGTCCTAGGAGAACAACTTACCATTACGGGTACAGAGGCTAGTCCCACGTTAATTTCTTTGGAAGCAGATGATTGGATGGAATTTGTTGTACACGTATTTATTAGGGAAAAAAAAGACTAAAAGAATGGAATGAAATGGAAAAGAGGAAGATAAAACTTTGAGGCAAGACCAACAAAGTTCCAGCCTATCCACTGAAAAGTTCTGGAGGGTGTACAGCCCATCAGAGTGTATCATGTTGGGTCACCACCTCCCCATAAGGCAGTTGCTGGATGTAGGCTGCCTTAAAAAGGAATTGACATCAATTCAGATGACTCTTTATAGCTGAGATAGACACAGGTTCTAGAACCTGGTTTGGGCACCTGGAATGAATTGTCATCTGGGCACTATCTGCTGACTCCATTCCTTGCAGCTAGACAAAAACAGTCACATCTCTAAATCTACCATTCTTTCTTTTATTTGCTGCTGCTGCTGTTAAGTCACTTCAGTCATGTCTGACTCTTTGCAACCCTATAGATAGCAGCCTACTAGGTTCCTCTGTCCCTGGGATTCTCCAGGCAAGAACGCTGGAGTGGGCTACCATTTCCTTCTCCAATGCATGAAAGTGAAAAGTGAAAGTAAAGTTGCTCAGTCGTGTCTGACTCTTCGAGACCCCATGGACTGCAGCCTAAGCTCCTCCATCCATGGGAGTTTCCAGGCAAGAGTACTGGAGTGGGTTGCCATTGCACATACTATTGGAAATTCTACTAATCCTTTGCTGTACCTTTCAAAAGTCAGAGGAGTTTATTGCTTAGAAGTTGAGGAGCTGACAGTTTAAGTCATAAAAAGTAGTAATTTAGAAGCAGAGTGATTATGGTCTTAGTACAACCTGTTAATTTTACCGAGATGACAGCAGAACAGTTATTGCATGGCTTGAAAATGAAAGTCACTCAGTCGTGTTCTACTCTTTGCGACCCCATGGACTATACAGTCCATGGAATTCTCTAGGCCAGAATACTGGAGTGGGTTAGTTGTTCTCTTCTCCAGGGTATTTTCCTAATCCAGGGATTGAACCCAGATCTCCCACATTGCAGCCTGATTATTTATCAGCTGAACCACCAGGGAAGCCCTCGCATAGCTTCAGTTCAGTTGTCAGTCATGTCTGACTCTTTGCGACCCCATGAATTGCAGCATGCCAGGCCTCCCTGTCCATCACCAACTCCCGGAGTTGACTCAAACTCACGTCCATTGAGTTGGTGATGCCATCCAGCCATCTCATCCTCTGTCGTCCCCTTCTCCTCCTGTCCCCAATCCCTCCCAGCATCAGAGTTTTCTCCAATGAGTCAACTCTTCGCATGAGGTGGCCAAAATACTGGAGTTTCAGCTTTAGCATCAGTCCTTCCAAAGAACACCCAGGACTGATCTCCTTTAGAATGGACTGGTTGGATCTCCTTGTAGTCCAAGGGATTCTCAAGAGTCTTCTCCAACACCACAGTTCAAAAGCATTAGTTCTTCAGCACTCAGCTTTCTTCACAGTCCAACTCTCACATCCACACATGACCACTGGAAAAACCATAGCCTTGACTAGATGGACCTTTGTTGGCAAAGTAATGTCTCTGTTCTTCAATATGCTATCTAGGTTGGTCATAACTTTCCTTCCAAGGAGTAAGCGCCTTTTAATTTCATGGCTGCAGTCACCATCTGCAGTGATTTTGGAGTCCCCCAAAATAAAGTCTGACACTGTTTCCACTGTTTCCCCATCTATTTCCCATGAAGTGATGGGAGTGGATGCCATGATCTTCGTTTTCTGAATGTTGACCTTTAAGCCAACTTTTTCACTCTCCTCTTTCACTCTCATCAAGAGGCTTTTTAGTTCCTCTTCACTTTCTGCCATAAGGGTGGATAGCTTAATCAATGTTAAATTTCTTGTTAGACTCAAGATAAAGAGTAGGTCTAAGAATTCTTAGATTATGATCGAAACTGTACTCTGCCTCTAATGTCACTGTATTTTAAAGCTATCCACCCTTAACATTATTTTATTTTTCTTTACAGCATGATCATAATTTTGAACCAGAATAAGTTAATATGAAGTGATGCCCTTGGGTCTTATCCAAGTTGCTGTTTACTTCTGTGATCGAAGGAATGGTGACCTATAGAAAAATAACAAAGAACTGCACAGGCTTGAAATAGTCAATTAAGGTGTTTCTCCTCTGAAAATACCTTCTTAAATAAAGCACCATTTCAATAATTAGCACTATAAAGTACAAAAGGGCACCATTAACAAAAGGAAATTGCAAAACATATTAAATTAACATATCAAAAGATCACAAATTGTTCCTTAAAAAACATAGCCCCTAAAGGCAGGCATAAACAATTAGCAATGAGGTCATGCTTAGGTTAATAGTGTATTTGGATTACTGTTGAGACTTTAAAAAAAAAAAAAAAGAGCACATTTCTCAGAACCAGGTTAAGGAATCTTACTCAAATAGGAAGGAAATAGAGTTTCTGTCACTAAACACTGCTTTCCAGCCCCAGACAATCTCCGTTTTCCACACAAATCAAGCACTAAGGAAAAGCTAGTTCTAATAAAATGCCCTTGTCAGTTTCAGTGCATGCTAGTGCTATGTGATTTATTTGGGGTCACTTTACCTTTTTGGTAGAATAATCCTCTTTGTTATTAAAAGTCTGTTAGAAGTTCTATCTCACATCTCAGGATCTGAGTGAAAAGAGGTCTGGGGCTCAAAGCAGTTGAGAGTTTAGGGTTAGAGTAATTGGAAGATTAAAGGTTCTAGATTTAAAGAAGTTTAGGCTTTGCATGGGCTTCCCTTGTAGCTCAGTTGGTAAAGAATCTGCCTACAATGGAGGATACCTGGGTTCAATTCCTGGGTCAGGAAGATTCCCTGGAGAAGGAAATGGCACCCACTCCAGTATTCTTGCTTGGAGAATCCCATGGACTGTAGCCTGCCAGGCTCCTCTGTCCATGGGGTCGCAACATTTGGACATGACTTAGCGACTAAACCACCACCACCACCACCACCAGGCTTTGCATGTAAGGGATGTCTTATGATATTTCTCCTCTGTCTCACTTTACTCTGTATGACAGTCTCTAGGTCCATCCATGATGCTGCAAATGGCATTATTTCATTATTTTTAATGGCTGAGTAATATTCCATTGTACAACTTCCCTGGTGGCTCAATGGTAAATAATCCACCTGATGATGTAGGAGACGTAGGTTCAATCTTTGGATTGGGAAGATCACCTCGAGAAGTAAATGGCAATCCACTCTAGCATTTTGCTAGGAAATCCCATGGACAGAGGAGTCTGACAGCCTACATAGTCCAGTCCATGGGGTTGCAAAGAGATCGACACCATTTAGTGATTAAGCAACAACAGCAATGATATTCCATTGAACATATGTACCAAAGAAATGATACAAATGAACTTATTTAGAAAACAGATACAGACTCACAGACTTAGAGAATGAATTAATAGTTGTCAATGGGGAAAGAAGAAGGGAAGGGATAGTTAGGGACTTTGGGATCAACATATTCATACCACTATATTTAAAATGGGTTACCAAGAAGGACCTACTGTATAGCACAGGGAACTCTGTTCAATGTTATGTGGCAGCGTGGATGGGAGGGGAGTTTGGGGGACAATGGATACGTGTATGTGTATGGCTGAGTCCCTTTGTTGTCCACCTGAAACTATCGCAATATTTTTATCAGCTATGTGAAGTGAAAGTGAAAGTCACTCAGTCGTGTCCAACTCTTTGCGACCCCATGGACTGCAGCCTGCTAGGCTCCTCTGTCCATGGAATTCTGCAGACCAGAATACTGGAGTGGGTAGCTGTTCCCTTCTCCAGGGGATCTTCCCAACCCAGGGATAGAACCCAGATCCCCCTCATTGCAGGCAGATTCTTTACCATCTGAGACACTAGGGAAGCCCACGAATACTGGAGTGGGTAACCTATCTCTTCTCCAGTGTGTCTGCCCTACCCAAGAATCAAACCAGGGTCTCCTTCATTATAGGTGGGCAAATTCTTTAACAGCTGAGCTAATTGCCTATACTCCAATATAAAATAAAAAGTTAAACAACAACAAAAAGGAGGCTCTAGGATTCTATGTCAACTTGGGTTTTGGGAGGATTAAAGAGGTTTTATGGACAAAACTGGAAGGATTTAGCCCTGAATTATGTGATCAAATATGTTTTAACACATTTGGGTTTTGGAGTATGATATGGTGGCTGCGATCAGTGCGCCAAGCGCAAGCAGCTGCGACCAGCGTGCCAAGCGCGGCCGAGAGGAGCCACCCCATGTCCGAGGTCAGTGGCAGAAGCCGGGAGGACCCCATGCCTGAAGGGCGGCGGCCAAGAGGAGTTACCCCACGTTCAAGGTCGGGGCAGCAGCCGAGAGTACCAGACTGCGACAGCGCAGGAATGGCCGAGAGGAGCTACCCCGTGACCGAGGTCAGGCAGCCGAGAGGAGATACCCAGTGCCGAGGTCAGGGGTAGTGACAAGAGAAGTTACCCCGCATCCAGGTCAGGGGCTGCTGCCGAGAGGAGCTACCTCATGCCCCCACACCCGAGGACAGGGGCGGCGGCCGGGAGGAGCAACCCATGCCAAAGGCCAGGGGCGGTGGCCGGGAGGACCAACCCCATGTCCAAGGACCCGTGGCTGCAAAGGCGCAGGGAGGCCTAGAGGAGCTATCCCACATTGAAGGTCAGGAAGGGCGGCTGTGAGGAGAACCCCTCGTCCAAGGTAACGAGCAATGGCTGCACTTTGCTGGAGCAGCCGTGAAGAGATACCCCACACTCAAGGTAAGAGAAATCCAAGTAAGATGGTAGGTGTTGCTAGAGGGCATCAGTGGGCAAACACACTGAAACTATACTCACAGAAAACTAGTCAATCTAATCACACTAAGACCACAGCCTTGTCTAACTCAACGAAATTAAGCCATGCCCTGTGGGGCCACCCAAGATGGGCAGGTCATGGTGGAGAGATCTGACAGGGTGTGGTCCACTGGAGAAGGGAATGGCAAACCACTTCAGTATTCTTGCCTTGAGAACCCCATGAACAGTATGAAAAGGCAAAATGATAGGATACTGAAAGAGAAACTCCCCAGGTCAGTAGGGGCCCAATATGCTACTGGAGATGAGTAGAGAAATAACTCCAGAAAGAATGAAGGGATGGAGCCAAAGCAAAAAGAATACCCAGCTGTGGATGTGACTGGTGATAGAAGCAAGGTCCGATGCTGTAAAGAGCAATATTGCATAGGAACCTGGAATGTCAGGTCCATGAATCAAGGCAAATGGGAAGTGGTCAAGCAAGAGATGGCAAGAGTGAATGTCGACAGTCTAGGAATTGGCAAAATGAAATGGACTGGAATGAGTGAATTTAAATCAGATGACCATTATATCTACTACTGTGGGCAGGAATCCCTCAGAAGAAAAGAAGTAGCCATCATGGTCAACAAAAGAGTCTGAAATGCAGTACTTGGATGCAATCTCAAAAATGACAGAATGATCTCTGTTCATTTCCAAGGCAAACCATTCAATATCACAGTAATCCAAGTCTATGCCCCAACCAGTAACACTGAAGAAGCTGAAGGTGAACAGTTCTATGAAGACCTACAAGACCTTTCAGAACTAACACCCAAAAACGATGTCCTTTTCATTATAAGGGACTGGAATGCAAAAGTAGGAAGTCAAGAAACACCTGGAGTAACAGGCAAATTTGACCTTGGGATACAGAATGAAGCAGGGCAAAGGCTAATAGAGTTTTGCCAAGAAAACGCACTGGTCATAAAAAACACCCTCTTCCAACAACACAAGAGAAGACTCTATACATGGACATCACCAGATGGTCAACACTGAAATCAGATTGATTATATTCTTTGCAGCCAAAGATGGAGAAGCTCTATACAATCAGCAAAAACAAGACCAGGAGCTGACTGTGGCTCAGACCATGAACTCCTCATTGCCAAATTCAGACTGAAATTGAAGGAAGTAGGGAAAACCACTAGACCATTCAGGTATGACCCAAATCAAATCCCTTATGATTATACAGTGGAAGTGAGAAATAGATTTAAGGGCCTAGATCTGATAGATAGAGTGCCTGATGAACTATGGAATGAGGTTCGTGACATTGTACAGGAGACAGGGATCAAGACCATCCCCATGGAAAAGAAATGCAAAAAAGCAAAATGACTGTCTGGGGAGGCCTTACAAATAGCTGTGAAAAGAAGAGAAGCGAAAAGCAAAGGAGAAAAGGAAAGATATAAACATCTGAATGCAGAGTTCCAAAGAATAGCAAGAAGAGGTAAGAAAGCCTTCAGCGATCAATGCAAATAAATAGAGGAAAACAACAGAATGGGAAAGACTAGAGATCTCTTCAAGAAAATCAGAGATACCAAAGGAACATTTCATGCAAAGATGGGCTCGATAAAGGACAGAAATGGTATGGACCTAACAGAAGCAGAAGATATTAAGAAGAGATGGCAAGAATACACAGAAGAACTGTACAAAAAAGAGCTTCATGAACCAGATAAACATGATGGGTGTGATCACTGACTTAGAGCCACACATCCTGGAAAGAGAAGTCAAGTGGGCCTTAGAAAGCATCACTATGAACAAAGCTAGTGGAGGTGATGGAATTCCAGTTGAGGTATTCCAAATCCTGAAAGATGATGCTGTGAAAGTGCTGCACTCAATATGCCAGCAAATGTGGAAAACTCAGCAGTAGCCACAGGATTGGAAGAGGTCAATTTTCATTCCAATCCCAAAGAAAGGCAATTCCAAAGAATGCTCAAACTACCACACAATTGCACTCATCTCACACGCTAGTAAAGTAATGCTCAAAATTCTCCAAGCCAGGCTTCAGCAATATGTGAACCATGAACTTCCACATGTTCAAACTGGTTTTAGAAAAGGCAGAGGAACCAGAAACCAAATTGCCAACATCCGCTGGATCATGGAAAAAGCAAGAGAGTTCCAGAAAAACATCTATTTCTGCTTTATTGACTATGCCAAAGCTTTGACTATGTGGCTCACAATAAACTGTGGACAATTCTGAAAGAGATGGGAATATCAGACCACCTAATCTGCCTCTTGAGAAATTTGTATGCAGGTCAGGAAGCAACAGTTAGAACTGGACATGGAACAACAGACTGGTTCCAAATAGGAAAAGGAGTACGTCAAGGCTGTATATTGTCACCCTGCTTATTTAACTTATATGCAGAGTACATCATGAGAAATGCTGGGCTGGAAGAAACACAAGCTGGAATCAAGATTGCCGGGAGAAATATCAATAACCTCAGATATGCAGGTGACATCACCCTTATGGCAGAAAGTGAAGAGGAACTCAAAAGCCTCTTGATGAAAGTGAAAGTGGAGAGTGAAAAGGTTGGCTTAAAGCTCAACATTCAGAAATCGAAGATCATGGCTTCTGGTCCCATCACTTCATGGTAAATAGATGGGGAAAGATTGGAAACAGTGTCAGACTTTATTTTTGGGGGCTCCAAAATCACTACAGATGGTGATTACAGCCATGAAATTAAAAGACGCTTACTCCTTGGAAGAAAAGTTATGACCAAACTAGACATCATTTTAAAAAGCAGAGACATTACTTTGCCAACAAAGGTCCGTCTAGTCAAGGCTATGGTTTTTCCAGTGGTCATGTATGGATGTGAGAGTTGGACTGTGAAGAAGGCTGAGCGCCAAAGAATTGATGCTTTTGAACTGTGGTGTTGGAGAAGACTCTTGAGAGTCCCTTGGACTGCAAGGAGATCCAACCTGTCCATTCTGAAGGAGATCAGCCCTGGGATTTCTTTGGAAGGACTGATGCTAAAGCTGAAACTCCAGTACTTCGTCCACATCATGCGACGAGTTGACTCATTGGAAAAGACTCTGATGCTGGGAGGGATTGGGGGCAGGAAGAGAAGGGGACGACAGAGAATGAGATGGCTGGATGGCATCACCGACTCAATGGACTTGAGTTTGAGTCAACTCCGGCAGTTGGTGATGGGCATGGAGGCCTGGCGTGCTGTGATTCATGGGTTCACAAAGAGTTGTGATTCATGGGTTCACAAAGAGTCAGACAGAATCTTAACTGACTGAGAGCGACTTGACATACACACAATCTTCCCCGTATCAACTGTGGATGTCCTGTAAGGTACCACTTAGAGAAGTATGTACGTACATCTTTATGAGGGAATAAGTTTTCTATGTATACAAATTTGTCAAAATGCATACTCCAAAAGCATTATTTTCCCCAACTAACAATACAGATCAAAGTCAATTCTCTGCTGAGATATATTCCCCAATGAAATTATTAGAGACATCACTAAATTTCTTAGTGTGAAGTTCCTACATTCAGGTTATTTTACTTTATTTAGGTCTCCTCCATAAACAGAAAGCCAAAATAAAACAAACATTGTTTCTGTTTTTGAAATGGTAACTTTTGCAGTTTACTAATCAAAGGTTCATGAAAGTTTATTTCCAGAATTCTCTGCTACTTTAGTTTTCTACTCACAAAGCTCTCAAAAAGTGCATAATAATATTTTGATGGCTTAAATTTCTATTGAAACTTACATAGCTATTTTACACCTAAAATTGTGGATATTTCAAATAAAGACTGTCAAGATTTTCATTCCCATATTACAAAGCCTCTTTAATGATGTGGAATGGAGGGGGGAGGTATTTTTAAATTGCCATGGATCCATGAAGTTTAATCTGTGTTAGAATAATATTTGTATAGTTTTTTTTGAGAAAAATGTTTATTTTAATTGAAAGATAATTGTTTTACAGTGTTATGAACATTTGTATAATCTTTTGCAGTTTATAGAACAATTATCACTAAATGGATAAAGTATGAGCATCTTGAATTTTAATATACAAAAATGAATAGATTGCTGATTATATGTATCCATTAACCTTTCCTTTGTAATAAAACATCCTAAAGTTGAGTAACTTAAAACATATCAATTTTCGTAACCTATAGAAGTTGTCATGGACAGAGAGAGGGGTATTTTTGTAATTAATGCAGAATACTGTAAAACAATGTGTTGCTTCAAATATAAATTGATACTCATTGCTCACTATACCTAAATGATCATGCTGAAGTATTCTACCAGTGTTAGATGCTAAATACTTCATTAAAGCTCTTTGAATCAAAGTAGTATTTGATTTTCATTTAGTCAGTCTTGATGATTAAAACCTGTGGTACATATACACAGTGGAATATTACTCAGCTACTAAAAAGAATGCATTTGAATCAGTTCTAATGAGGTGGAGGAAACTGGAGTCTATTATACAGAGTGAAGTAAGTCAGAAAGAAAAACAGCAATACAGTGTATTAATGCGTACATATGGAGTTTAGAAAGATGGTAATGATGACCCTATATGTGAGACAGCAAAAGTGACACAGATATAAAGAACACAGATATAAAGACTAAGAAAATCATCACTAATTTGGAAAAGGGATATACATGACATAAAATCTTGCCAAACAAGAATATTGGGATGGGAAATGTTTGTGTTCAGCATTGAATTGACTCTGTGGGAGAAGGCGAGGATGGGATGATTTGAGAGAATAACATTGAAACATGTATATTACCATACGTGAAATAGATGACCAGTCCAAGTTCAATGCATGAAACAGGGCACTCAAAGCTGGTGCACTGGACAACCCTGAGGGATGGGAAGGGGAGGGAGTTGCAGGGAGTGGTTCAGGATGGGGGGATACATGTACAGCCATGGTGGATTCATGTCAATGTGTGGCAAAAACCACTACAATATTGTAAAGTAATTAGCCTCCTATTAAAATTAAATAAATTAATTTTTTTTAAAAAAGCCCAATCTGATATTACGTTTGTGGCTTTAGGTTATGTACTTCCAGGAGAGCACAGGAAAACCCTATATGTGCACTCCATAAGCATATTAAACTTAGAAACTGGTAATTGAATGACTTAAAAAAACAAACAAACACAAAAAGCAGTACCTTAAAATGAATGTTCACCCACTATGTTGTCAAGAAAGAACAGCTGGCAAGAATTCTGCTCCATACTGATAATGATAGTTTCAAAGTCTGCAACCTTCTAATAAAACCATGTGGTAGTTAACCTTTCTCTATTTCTTCCTTTTCAGAGTTGCCAATAGTTGTCATAAACATTCTTTGAACACAAACATTTCCCATCCCAATATTCTTGTTTGGCAAGATTTTCTGTCATGTATATATCCCTTTTCCAAATTAGTGATGATTTTCTTAGTCTTGGAGGTTATTTGGAAGTACAATGTGATGACATATTTTTAGGGAGAGTTAATCATCACATAAAAAAGAAAAAAATAACCTCACTCATGAAAGTTATTTCCAGTTATTTTGGTAATTAAAGAAATTGCAGCTATCATGTAAAAATTTCAATAAGAACAAACTTGATTCCCATGACAAGATGACTTTATATTGCTGTTTAAATATATGTTATATTCTGCTTATATGTAAATATGCTATACTTTTATTTGCTTTGATTTCAATCTGCAAAAACTTACACAAAGTGACAGTAAGTTTTAGCTTAACCTGTGTTAAAGTAGTTCTTAATATTCCTTAAGAACTACTGAACTATTAAACAAACTGAACTTAATGGTGAAATTATGTGTATATATATATATATATATATGCATGTGCATATGTGTTTCTGTGTATATGTATTTATCTGTACATATATATGTATGCATATATCATCTATTTGTCTTTAGCAAAATTGGTAGGAAGGGCACATTGAGCTCTTTCTCAGTTTGTCCTGTTTTCAGATGGATTGTATTCAATGAGTGCATTATTTATAGAATAAATATAATCTGATGAAGAGTTATCCTATTTATAAACAGACGCCCATGAAAATATAAGAAAACCCATATGTGTAAAATAATTGGGGATATCAAAGTTGCAAACATGGTTACACTAAAACTGTGATCTAACACATTTATTTGTTCATTTACTATTAATCCTATATGCTAGACACCATACTAAGTATGGATTGTCTTTAATCCATTGTATATTCTTGCCTCCTTTGTCAAAGATAAGGTGTCCATATGTGTGTGGATTTATCTCTGGGCTTTCTATTTTGTTCCATTGATCTATATTTCTGTCTTTGTGCCAGTACCATACTGTCTTGATGACTGTGGCTTTGTAGTAGAGCCTGAAGTCAGGCAGGTTGATTCCTCCAGTTCCATTCTTCTTTCCCAAGATAGCTTTGGCTATTCGAGGTTTTTTGTATTTCCATACAAATTGAGAAATTATTTGTTCTAGCTCTGTGAAGAATACCATTGGTAGCTTGATGGGGATTGCATTGAATCTATAAATTTCTTTGGATAATATACTCATTTTCACTATATTGATTCTGCCAATCCATGAACTTGGTATATTTCTCCATCTATTAGTGTCCTCTTTGATTTATTTCACCAGTGTTTTATATTTTTCTATATGCAGGTCTTTAGTTTCTTCAGGTAGATATATTCCTAAGTATTTTATTCTCTTCGTTGCAGTGGTGAATGGAATTGTTTCCTTAATTTCTCTTTCTATTTTCTCATTATTAGTGTATAGGAATGCAAGGGATTTCTGTGTGTTGATTTTATATTCTGCAACTTTACTATATTCATTGATTAGTTCTAGTAATTTTCTGGTGGAGTCTTTAGGGTTTTCTATGTAGAGGATCATGTCATCTGCAAACAGTGAGAGTTTTACGTCTTCTTTTCCAATTTGGATTCCTTTTATTTCTTCTTCTGCTCTGATTGCTGAGGCCAAAACTTCCAAAACTATGTTGAATAGTAACGGTGAAAGTGGGCACACTTGTCTTGTTCCTGACTTTAGAGGAAATGCTTTCAATTTTTCACCATTGAGGATAATGTTTGCTGTGGGTTTGTCATATGTAGCTTTTATTATGTTGAGGTATGTTCCTTCTATTCCTTCTTTCTGGAGAGTTTTTTATCATAAATGGATGTTGAATTTTGTCAAAGGCTTTCTCTGCATCTATTGAGATAATCATATGGTTTTTATTTTTCAATTTGTTAATGTGGTGTATTACATTGATTGATTTGCGGATACTGAAGCACTGTTTGTAATAGCCAGGACATGGAAGCAACCTAGATGTCCGCCAGCAGATGAATGGATAAGAAAGCTGTGGTACATATACACAATGGAGTATTACGCAGCCATTAAAAAGAAAACATTTGAATCAGTTCTAATGAGGTGGATGAAACTGGAGCCTATTATACAGAGTGAAGTAAGCCAGAAAGAAAAACACCAATACAGTATACTAATGTATATATATGGAATTTAGAAAGATGGTAACAATAACCCTGTATATGAGACAGCAAAAGAGACACTGATGTATAGTACCATCTTTTGGACTCTGTGGGAGAGGGAGAGGATGAGATGATTTGGGAGAATGGCATTGAAATATGTATAATATGATATATGAAATGAGTCGCCAGTCCAGGTTCGATGCACGATACTGGATGCTTGGGGCTGGTACACTGGGACAACCAAGAGGGATGGTATGGTGAGGGAGGAGGGAGGAGGGTTCAGAATGGGGAACACATGTATACCTGTGGCAGATTCATTTCGATATATGGTAAAAACAATACAATATTTTAAAGTTAAAAAATAAAATAAAATTTAAAAAAAAAAGATGAAAAGGAAAAAATAAATAAATACAAATAAAACCAGCTTGAACATCAGGAAGTTCACGGTTCACATATTCCTGAAGCCTGGCTTGGAGAATTTTGAGCATTACTTTACTAGCATGTGAGATGAGTGCAATTGTGTGGTAGTTTGAGCATGTTTCTCAGATGGCCTAAATTTCCTTCTACTTTGGGTCTCTGTTGAATTCCCCTTGTCATCTGAGAAGTCTTTTCTCAAGTTGAACTGTGTTACCACAGTTTTCCTCTTCTGCAAACGAGGATGATATTTGCTTTGATGATCTCACGGGCTTTCTATGAGGATCAAATATAATAGAGTATTCACAGACAATTATAGACCCAAAGCTGTACTATCCCAAATCTCCTTAGAACTGACTTTAATCTTTCCCACAGCCTAGCAAGGGAGCCAGGGCACTGGCATTTTAAAGAACACTGTTATTTTTTCTAGGGGCGGGGAGGTCTCTTCATAGAGGTCTCTCCTTATCTATCTGCTTAACTGGTTTCCTGCCTTTGCCTATTTACTCTTTGTGATGCATCCTTTATTTCTTCATAGAGATGATCAAGTTTTGTAGTAATGGATTTGCATGTTTACTCATTTATTTTATGTTTTACAAGGCTATAGATTTTATGAAAATATAAATTGGCTGTGATCTTTACTACTAAATAAAGGTCATCTATGAGCCTATAGGGCAAGCTGAATACCTTCTTATGAAAGGGACAAAATAACCTTATATCAGTAAGCCTCCAATTTTAATGTGAATAAGAATCATGAAAGTGAAAGTTCCTCAGTTGTGTCTGACTCTTTGCCACCTCATGAACTATAGCCTACCAGGCTCCTCTGACCATGGCCAGAATACCGGAGTAATTAGCCACTCCCTGCTCCAGAAGATCTTCTCAACACAAGGATCTTCCCAACCCAGCATGGAAGCCAAGGTTTCCTGCATTGCAGGTGGTTTCTTTACCATCTGAGTTACCAGGGAAGCCCAAGAATACCAGAGTGGGTAGCCTATCCGTCTCCAACAGCTCTTCTCAACCCAGGAATAAAACCGTGTCTCCTTCATTGCAGGCAGATTCTTTATCAGCTAAGCTACTAGGGATAAGAATGATAAAACTTGCTAAAAAATATGGATTCTGAATTTCAACCTGGAACATTTTGATTTTGTGGTTTGGTCTGGGATTCAGAAATCTACATATTAACTCCTTCCACTTCCCTCCATGGTTTGGATGTGAATGATCAACAGATTTTCCTTTATAAATACTGATGAGGTGATACATGTCATACATATTGTGTGAGAATCCCTGCTGCCCTCAGTGATTTGGTAAGAGTTAGAACTGGCTTTCTTGACATACCCAGAGAGGAACCCCTCTGGAAATGTACACTGTGAGGGTGCAGATTATTCTTTCATTTTGTCTCAGAGCACAATTACAATTCAGACTCTTGAAGGGATGGAAAATGAGGTTTCCTAAGGACACAGTTTGGCAGACCATAGCAGTGCTGTGTCTTTAGGCACTGGATGCCTGCCAGAAGCACTTGCCCAGCACTAATTGCAGAGCACCTGAACTTTTATCCATCATCTGTTCTGCTGCACAAAACTTGAACACACCAATGAATGGCTTGCATTCTTCCCAGCCACTCCAGGATGGGAGGAAAATCCTTTCATTAAATTAGGCTATTATTTTCCATTTGAAACCTCAATAGAGGTTTAGAAATAGGTGCCAGTTTCTCTTTTGCCTGTAGGCCTAGAAATCAGAATAACTGCTACTGAGAAAAGAAAGCAGATAAGACCTTGGCAGCAATGCTATTAAATTGCCTTTACCTATGCAGTCTGGAAGCAGATGTTAATGACAAATGGTACAGCTCCAATCTGAAAACAGCTTAATCATTGCTTAGGCTTATGTTGCTTGCCTGCTACTCTCTGCTGATTCTTCTATGTCTGGAAATCTCTATATATTTCTAGATCTGTACCTATATCTATATGTAGATCTGTATCTACATGCATATCTATACATATATACATTGACATCTATTTTAATAGTGAGGTTTGTTTACTTTTAAAAATTGTTGACATTACCTCATTATAGATGACACCTCTAGGGCATTTTGTTTTCCTAAGACCATAGCCAGCAGTAGAGGCACTTATAACCATTTACATTGAATTTGTGAAGTTTGATTATTTCCTAATATAAGACATGGCTTTCTATCCCCACCTCTATCCAAGGTTTAAAGCAGACTTAAAACTCAACATTCTAAAAGCTAAGATCATGGCATCCAGTTCCATAACTTCATGACAAATAGATGGGGAAAAAGTGGAAGTAGTGGCAGATTTTATTTTCTTGGGCTTCAAAATTACTGTGGATGGTGACTGAAACCCCCAAATTAAAAGATGCTTGCTCCTTCGAAGGAAAGCTATGACAAACCTAGATAGCATATTAAAAAGCAGATGTATCCCTTTGTCAAAAAAGGCCTGTATAGTCAAAGCTATGGTTTTTCCAGAAATCATGTACAGATGTGAGAGTTGGATAATGAGAAGGCTGAGCACTGAAGAATTGATGCTTTCAAATTGTGATGCTGGAGAAGACTCTTGAGACTCCTTGGACAACAAGCAGATCAAACTAGTCAGTCCTAAAGGAAATCAACCCTGAATGTTCATTGGAAGGACTGATGCTGAAGCTGAAGCTCCAGTGCTTTGGCCACCTGATGTGAAGAGCCAACTCATTGGAAAAGATCTTGATGCTGGGAAAGATTGAGGACAGGAGGAAAAGGGGGCAACAGAGGGTGAGGTGTTTGTATTACATCATTGACTCAATAGTCATGAGTTTGAGCAAGCTCTGGGAGATGTGAAGGACAGGGAAGCCTGGTGTGCTGCCTTCCATGAAGTCACAAAGAGTCAGACACAAGTGACTGAACAGCAACAAAAATCCAAGGTTCATAAAAGTAGTTTTACTAAGCAAGGCAAAGCAAATGAAAAAAATTCAGGCATTTACCTAAATAATACACTTTAAAATTCATTTCATTAAATAACAATGAAACTTTTGTATTTAGATTATTTATTGTATTGCTACCTTTGAATAAGAAGGCTATTTGAGGATATGGGGCCCAACAGTTGGAAGCAGGTATAACTTATTTTGTGAGTTAGAAAATTACTGTCTTCCTCTGGCTTTGTGATACTTGGGAATGACTGAATGAGTTAATGGGCCATAAGACAGCAGACTGCTAAGGGCAGGGAAAATATGAAGCTGGGGGATATTTAAAATATGTGACAAGTATAGAGCTGAGATTGACATCTTTGCTGACAGGGTAAAGCAACTATAAAACCATATGTGACTACTTTGTGAGATGGCTTAAAGGCTAATGCAAGGACGATTGGATCGACTGTCTCAGTGAGTAGATTCTTTGAGAGAGAATAAAATGAAAATTGATATATTATCAAGTTCCTTCAGGCCTAGAGAATCAGAGTCAACAGGCTTCTTTTGGCTCAAATAATTCACTCTGACTACTTAAATCAGTGGAAGTAAACATAAATTCTTATGGGTATCTGGAGCAAGTGCTCTGGATATAAGAAGTATTTCAGATATTTGTACTTTTGTACTAAATTTTATTTTCTTACTTTTGCTAGAAATCCAGGAATAAAAATATTTTACTGTCTCATAATTTTATGATTAGAAAAGAAACAATCTAGGTGAGATGATAAATAAGAATCAGATATGATATGTTAGGGCAGGGGGTCCCAGCAAAAAAAAGTGGACCTGGAGGTCCCATGCCTCCTCAAAAATGGATAGTCACTCTGCTTTGCAGCTAGAGGTGGCTATGTGAGAATGTGGGCCCAGACCTGCTGGTTATTCCATTCTCAAGAGAATCTAGAGTATCAAGTTTTCAGATGGAAACTCTTGATTTTTAAATTGTGTCTGCTTAGTCAATTTTTATGTAGTCTTTTTCCAATATAGATATTCCTCAGTTCAACAGTTTCATGAGTATCTCAGCATCTCCTGTTCTTAACTCAGAGCAAACTTCCCAGAGGCAAATGGGGTGTGATTTATGTCACCCTGAACCCTAGAAGATAGTTTCTTAGTGAGTTGATAAACAACTGTCTCTCTCTCTTTTTTTTTTTTAACCTAGGGCTTAACTGATCATTTGTCTTTTGCCATTAGTTTTGAAAATTCACTTTAAACGCATCATCAGAGGAATATAGGAAACATAACAATAAAGTTTATTTTAAAGTAGATTTTAGTATCCACAAGTCAAATCTCTGTTCTCAATATATAAAGTGTATATGACAATAAATGATCATTAAACATGCCCAGTTAGAACAGTTAGAACTGGACATGGAACCGCATGGACTACTTCCAAATTGGAAAAGGAATACGTCAAGGCTATATATATATATATATATATATATTATATATCACCCTACTTATTTAACTTATATGCAGAGTACATCATGTGAAATGCTGGGCCGTATGAAGCACAGGCTGAACTGGGAGAAACATCAGTAAACTCAGATATGCAGATGACACCATCATTATGGCAGAAAATAAAGAGGAACTAAAGAGCCTCTTGAAATTCAGAGGAGAGTGTAAAAGCTGGCTTAAAACTCAGCATTCAAAAACTAAGATAATGACATCTGGTACCATCGCTTCATGGCAAATAGATGGGGAAACAATGAAAACAATGACAGACTTTATTTTTTTAGGCTCCAAAATCACTGCAGTTGGTGTCTACAGCCATGAAATTAAAAGACACTTGCTCCTTAGAAGGAAAGCTATGACCAACCTAGACAGAATATTAAAAAGCAGAGACATTACTTTCCTGACAAAGGTCCATCTAATAAAAGCTGTGTTTTTTTCAGTAGTCATGTATGGATGTGAGAGTTGGACCATAAAGAAAGCTGAGTGCCAAAGAATCGATGCTTTTGAACTGTGGTGTTGGAGAAGACTCTTGAGAGTCCCTTCCAACCAGTCCGTCCTAAAGAAAATCAGTCCTGAATATTCATTGGAAGGATTGGTGCTGAAGTTGAAACTCCAATACTGTGGCCACCTGATGCGAAGGAATGACCCATTGGAAAAGACCCTGAAGCAGGGAAAGATTGAAGGCATGAGGAGACGGCAACAACAGGATGAGATGGTTGGATAGCATCACCAACTAGATAAACATGAGTTTGAGCTAGCTCCCAAATTTGGAAAGGGACAGGGAAGCCTCGTGTGCTGCAGTCCATGGGGTCACAAAGTCAGACACGACTAAGTGACTGAACTAAACTGGAACATGAAATATAGATCTCTTGCCACCATACTTTAATGTGTCTCTGTGGACTTGGTCAAGCTACCTAAGCTCTTATAGCTTCTCTTATTCTGAGTGTCTTCATTTCTCGAAGAAAATAATAGTATCTGCTCTATAATCTCACAGGGGCATATGAAGATGAATAAAAATTTCATGTAAAATCACTTTTCATATAAAGAATACTACCAAAATACACATTTTAAAAACCAGGCAAGTATTATCAAATACCTACAGGTAATATTTGGAAGAACTGAGCCAAAGAAATAAAGATTTAGCATTCCACTTTGCCCATGTAATTATTAATTTAAGAGTGATTTTTTTGCAAACAGTCATGCTGCAGAGTGATTTTTCTCTTTTACTTGCCCTCCCAGCTTTACTGATATATAATTGACACATAACATTTTGCAAGTTTAAGGTGTATAGCATGATGATTTGGTACACATATATGTTATGAAACAATGACCATAATAAAGTTAGTTAACACATCCTTCAGCTAACATAATTACTCTTCTGTGTGTATTTGGTGATAACATTTAAGATCTACTCTTAGAAATTTTCAAGTATCTGATATAGTTTTGGTAAAAAAATGTCACCATGTTGCATGTTAGATGCCCAGAATTTACTTACACTAGAACTAGAATTTGTATCCTTTGACCAACATGTCCCTAACCCTCCACCCACTAGACAGTGGAAACTACCATTCTATTCTCTATGAATTCAGCTGTTCAAGCTTCCATATGTGAGGACATACAATATTTGTTTTTTTTTCCCCCTGAATTACAAAATATATACTTTGGCAGTTATAATCCATAGAAAGCTAATTCTCTTCTTGTTTAATACTTCATCAGATGAATGTGTCAAGTGTTGACCTAACCAGAAGCATTAGTCAAGAAGAGAAATCTTTAAATTATTTCAATCTCTGTTTTACTGAGGTTATGGCATTTTAAAAAACTTCCTTAAGGAAGCAAACTTTTGGACATATGACAAAAATCTAGATCCTCCGAAAAGCACCCTGTTGTACATAAGAAAGCAGGGCATGCTGTGCTTTTGTAAGTTCACCTGGAGTAGGCTGCAACCAAATGTAAGAAAAAAATCAGTTTTCCCAGTTCTGAAGGATTCAGAGAAAAAATTTTATTTTAAATTTGTCATGTAGTTGGAACAAATGTACTTGAAAATATCTGTTCCTTAATTGATGGCTCTTCTGGAAACAGTGAACATAAAAGCCAGTTTTCTTAGTCTAAAATGATGCTGCTTCATTCGAAAGTGAGTCGCTTTTTTCTTTTTGTGGAGAAAGAATGGGGAAACGTTTCCAGAGAAATGAATGACCTGAATGGCCAGATGAAGAGGGTCAGGGTTAGGAGGAGATGCCAGTGTAGCTATGGTAGCCTGACATGGACAAAGTGATGCTATCTTGGTGCCACGGCAAGTATAATCTATAAGGAAAAAGATGTGAACTCAGAATGCATAAGCACCACATAAGGGGACAAAATTTAATTCTGTGAAAGTGGATCTACGTGAGAGAGAGAGTGTTTCTAGTGAGTACAGGTAGGTAGCTTCAATAATAGAGCCAAGCTGTTGCAGAGAACATTATGTGCTGGCTTGCAGTATAGACAGGAGGAAGAGTATGCAGGAGCATCTCAAAAAAACGAAAAACTGTGAGTTAACATTGCTGAATAAAGGAAAGGTGATTATGTAATAAGCTGCAATCAGGGCTGTTATATAGTTAGATAACAAAGGGGCATTGTACAAAAGGCATGAATACATTTTCAAAAAGATGCCTGCAAAAAAAAAAAAAAAAAGTCAAGGAAAGCATATGCAAAGGATAAAGACTATGTTCCTCTGACAAAATCATTTTGTTTTTGCTGTAACTTTTACTAGCTCCTTCTTTAAGAAGGAATATTGATATAAATTATTTTGAATATCCCTTATAGTGATAGTGTTAGTCACTCAGTCGTGTCAGACTCTTTGAGACCTCATGGACAGTAGCCCACCGGGCTCCTCTGTCCATGTAATTCTCCAGGCAAGAGTAGGTTGGAGTGGGTTGCCATTCCCTTCTACAGGGGATCTTCCTGACCCAGGGATAGAACCTGAGTCTTCTACATTGCAGGTGGATTCTTTACTGTCCGAGCCACCAGGGAATAACACTTATATGTGTGGCAATTAACACATTAAAAAAACAAGCTTTTTATATTGAGGTCTGATTTAAACCTGTAATATTATTATGTTTGAGGAATTTATTATTATTCTGAAGTCAAGCATTTACTACTTCAGTAGATCCATAGTGTATGATGAACATTCTCAAAGAAATTTTACATATTTTAACAACTGTAAGTTATGTTTATGTGTATCAAAATCTTGTTGGTTTCATAACCAACTCCCAAGGCAGAGAAAGACAGGGACTGAATTTGCCTTTCTATAATCCGACACAGCTGATATAAAGAAGGGTTAAACACAGAATTGGCAACCCTAAAGGGGATTGTTGCTCTTAAGTACTAACAGATGCCATTCCTTCAATTACAAATTTGAGAAGAGAAAATTAATTAATTAATTTATTTATTTTCATTTTCGAATGTTGAGTTTTTCTTAAAAATTTATTTATTTTAATTGGAGGCTAATTACTTTACAATATCGTGTTGGTTTTGCCATACATCAACATGAATCCGCCATGGGTGTACAAGTGTTCCCCATCCTGAACTCCCCTCCCACTTCCCTCCCCATACCATCCCTCTGGGTCACCCCAGTGCACCAGCCCCAAGCTTCCTGTATCCTGCATCGAACCTGGACTGGAGATTCATTTCACATAAGATAATATACATGTTTCAATGCCATTCTCCCAAATCATCCCACCCTCTCCTTCTCCCACAGAGTCCAAAAGACTGTTCTATATACCTATGTCTCTTTTGCTGTCTTGCATACAGGGTTATCGTTACCATCTTTCTAAATTCCATATATACGTGTTAGTATACTGTATTTGTGTTTTTCTTTCTGGCTCACTTCACTCTGTATAATAGGCTCCAGTTTCATCCACCTCATTAGAACTTATTCAAATGTATTCTTTTTAATGGCTGAGTAATACTCCATTATGTATATGTACCACAGCTTTCCTATCCATTCATCTGCTGATGGACATCTAGGTTGCTTCCATGTCCTGACTATTATAAACAGTGCTGCAATGAACATTGGGGTACATGTGTCTCTTTCAATTCTGGTTTCCTCATTGTGTATGCCCAGCAGTGGGATTGCTGGGTTGTATGACAGTTCTATTTCTAGTTTTTTAAGGAATCTCCACACTGTTCTCTATAGTGACTGTACTAGTTTGCATTCTCACCGACAGTATAAGCGGGTTCCCTTTTCTCTACATCCTCTCCAGCATTTATTGCTTGTAGACTTTTGGATAGCAGCCATTCTGACTGGCATGAAATAGTACCTCATTGTGGTTTTGATTTGCATTTCTCTGATAATGAGTGATGTTGAGCATCTTTTCATGTGTTTGTTAGCCATCTGTATGTCTTCTTTGGAGAAATGTCTGTTTAGTTCTTTGGCCCATTTTTTGATTGGGTCATTTATTTTTCTGGAATTGAGCTGCAAGAGTTGCTTGTATATTTTTGAGATTAATTCTTTGTCAGTTGCTTAATTTGCTATTATTTTCTCCCATTCTGACGGCTGTCTTTTCACCTTACTTATAGTTTCCTTTGTTGTGCAGAAGCTTTTAATTTTAATTAGGTCCCATTTGTTTATTTTTGCTTTTAAAGTGATGAGTCTTGGCAGAGTTCAGAGATTAACTTGCCTCTTCTCACTTTAATCCAGAATTGCTTAATCCCTAAATTCACTAAAGTCCAGTGTTCTTGCCTGGAGAATCCCAGGGACGGCAGAGCCTGCTGGGCTGCTGCCTATGGGGTTGCACAGAGTCGGACACGACTGAAGCGACTTAGCAGCAGCAGCAGCAGCAGCAGGGCATAAATTCTCGTTAAACACTTACTTATTTCTTCCCAGCCTAAAAAGCACCCTTAAAATTCATAGTTGAAGGTACAGAGGAAGAAAGCAAAGATGATATGACTGACAGAAATGAGAAATTGCCTGCTCTGGGTTAACTTATGATAGCCAAGCCTCTTGCTCAACTTGATCACTCAAGGTGGCACAGGGAGAGGACAAAAGGTAGAGCTATATAAGAAAAGGCAGGGCTCCTCAAAAGCCCTACCTTATGCCCATCATGATTTTTACAAAACTGGTGGCACTTAGCCAGGTCCTTCTAGAAGCTTATTTTGTATTTTCTTTATGCCTGTTTCCTTAGCACCAACCTATTCTAAGATATTCTTAAAATGAAAGACTACATACAGATGAGTGCAATTTTCAGCAACCTTAAATAATTTTTCATAAAGAGTTCCATAGAAAAATAGAAACAACAATAAGTTCTCCAAAGCTGATTCAACATTTTCTTGAGATAAGAGGAAGCTTTCATGGTTGTTGTTGCTTTCTCTCTTATGAATTTCTTACATATTTTATATTTCTGATTTGACTAAGATTTCCTGATTTTGTTCTTATGACAAGTGATATTCAAATCCACTTATGAAGCATCTTATGAAATACAAAGTATTTTGAAAAAATTTAAAGAGAAGTATTATATTTAAGTTCTCTTGAACCAGACTCCTTATTTCTATTTGATGCTATTCATTGGAAAGCTTTATTTTTTAAAATGCATATTTATTAAAAAATTTCTCTGGTATAAGACAAGTTTAGTAAGTTACTGGAGAAGAAAATGGCAACCCACTCCAGTATTTTTGCCTGTAAAATTCCGTGGACAGAGGAGCCTGGTGGACTACAGTACATTGGGTTGTAAAGAGTCAGACGTGACTGAAGTGATTGAGCAATAAGTTATCATTAATGTCAAGTAAAGAGTAATCAGAAATTTATTTCATTCATTACTTAACTCATTTTTTGGTATACTTTTACTGTTATTATTGAATTAGTTTCTATATTAATTGATTCATCAAAGACACTTATAATTCCTACATCCTTGAGAAGTAAATTGAATCTCTACAACATTGGTCTCTGAAGTCATATGAACTCAAGCATGATGTACTGCAATGTGACTGAAGCCATTAGAACTTGTATCATTCTCTAATTCTTATAATATTTTTTGTGTGAGTAATAGTATGTCTATTTTATCAGTACAATAACATTTAGAACATATGAACAAAGATATTTCAAATTTATATAGAATTTTTGAATAAATATTTCTATATTAAATATATATATATATCAAAGAAAGCCTATGTTCTGTACATTTACCTATATTGACTACATAATTTAGAGATACACTATCCAATAAGGTAATCAGTAACCAGAGATGCTGTTGAATACTTGAAATGAAGCTAATGTAACATGTTGAAACAATAATATTTTGGACATATTGGCTTAAATTAAATATGATATTAAAATTAATCTCACCTATTAATTTTTACTTTAAAATGTGTGCTACATAATTTAAAATTAAATATGTGGCTCACATTTTTATATTGAATAGAGTTTTTCTAAAAATATATTTTGTCTAGATAATCAAGGTATTCTAGATATTGCAAATATATACAATGTACATGGGGATGGTTCTCAAAACTGTCTAATAATATATCTATGTGATCAAATCATTATTATACAGTGCTATAAAGTACAGTTTATTTGAAATATTAATTGAAAAAGCAGAATTATAAATAGCTTACGTTTATTTATGTATTTATAGTTACTGTATTAGACACATTGTAATCTCTACAACTTCTCCTTTCAGAGAACTGCTTTCTCTGATTTTTAGCTCTATAAATGTGACTTTCTAGAAACTTCCCTACTAATTTTCCTCTAGACACAAGTGACCAACCTAGACAACATATTAAAAAGCAGAGACATTATTTTGCCAACAAAGTTCGTCTAGTCAAGTCTATAGTTTTTCCAGTAGTCATGTATGGATGTGAGAGTTGGACTATAAAGAAAGCTGAGTGCCAAAGAATTGATGCTTTTGAACTGTGATATTGGAGAAGACTCTTGAGAGTCCTTGGACTGCAAGGAGATCCAGTCAGTCCATCCTAAAGGAGATCAGTCCTGGGTGTTCATTGGAAGGACTGATGTTGAAGCTGAAACTCCAATACTTGGGCCACCTGATGTGAAGAATTGACTCGTTTGAAAAGACTCTAAATGCTGGGAAAGATTGAAGGCAGGAGGAGAAGGGGATAACAGAGGATGATATGGTTGAATGGCATCACCAACTCAATGGACATGAGTTTGAGTAGACTGGGAGTTGGTGATGGACAGGGAGGCCTGGCATGCTGCAGTCTATGGGGTCATGAAGAGTCGGACACAACTGAGCGACTGAACTGACTGAGACACAAATGATTGGAATTGATCTAAGCTAGATTGGTCAGAATATTTCTGAATTCTGAAAACTTTATCAGAGAATCATATTTTGTCTTGTTGGCCAATAATGTAAGATGAGAGTTCAGGAGCAGATAGTGTGCATATGTTTAGTCCTGTGGAGAAAGCCAGATTGCTCTGAGCAACAGTGAGGAAGAATGACAGAAGCAGAGATGAGATATGTAGACAGCATCTTTTTGCATGATTCTGAGGCTACCTATATTTCTCACTCATTATCTTTGCAGTTATCTATCACTTAAAATAAAATGGTTTAAGGCAGTCATCAGGAGTATAGAGAAAACTTAGTTTATTAATGGTTCATCTTGTAGTTATTAAATATCATGGCTATAGGGCATCTGGTCCCATCACTACATGGGAAATAGATGGAGAAACAGTGGAAACAGTGTCAGACTTTGTTTTTCTGGGCTCCAAAATCACTGCAGATGGTGACTGCAGCCATGATATTAAAAGACGCTTACTCCTTGGAAGGAAAGTTATGACCAACCTAGATAGCATATTCAAAAGCAGAGACATCACTTTGCCAACAAAGGTTCGCCTAGTCAAGGCTACGGTCTTTCCTGTGGTCATGTATGGATGTGAGAGCTGGACTGTGAAGAAGGCTGAGCACCGAAGAATTGATGCTTTTGAACTGTGGTGTTGGAGAAGACTCTTGAGAGTCCCTTGGACTGCGGGGAGATCCAACCAGTCCATTGTGAAGGAGATCAGCCCTGGGATTTCTTTGGAAGGAATGATGCTAAAGCTGAAACTCCAGTATTTTGGCCACCTCATGCGAAGAGTTGACTCATTGGAGAAGACTCTGATGCTGGGAGGGATTGGGGGCAGGAGGAGAAGCGGACGACAGAGGATGAGATGGCTGGATGGTATCACTGACTCGATGGATGTGAGTCTGAGTGACCTCCGGGAGTTGGTGATGGACAGGGAGTCCTGGCGTGCTGCAGTTCATGGGGTCGCAAAGAGTCGGACACGACTGAGCGACTAATCTGATCTGATCTGATCTGATAGGATTTTAGTCTACTTTCTACTTGTAAAAGAAACAGAACCCAAAATTGGATTTTAATTTTTAAAAATAGCTTTTCTGATTTATATAAAATATACATGTTGATTAGTGATCAGATATGTAAAATGTAATCAAACATAAAGAAATAAAAATCAACTCATACCTGATTCAGAGAAAAGTCACTGTTTCATTTTACACATGATTTTTATACATTTAAAATCTTTGTATTTGATTTTAGCCAAATTTGTACAATACTGGATATTCAATATTCTATTCAGTATTTGATTTCTATTAAACATTATATCACAAGCATTTTATTGTTATGTTAAAATAACATATATGTTTTTTAAATGACAGCATTAATTCTAGGTTAGAGATACATTGCTGCCGCTGCTGCTAAGTCACTTTAGTCGTGTCCGACTCTGTGCGACCCCATAGACGGCAGCCCACCAGGCTCCCCCATCCCTGCGATTCTCCAGGCAAGAACACTGGAGTGGGTTGCCATTTCCTTCTGCAATGCATGAAAGTGAAAAGTGAAAGGGAAGTTGCTCAGTCCTGTCTGACTCTTCGTGACCCCATGGACTGCAGCCTACCAGGCTCCTCTGTCCATGGGATTTTCCAGGCAAGAATACTGGAGTGGATTGCCGTTGCCTTCCCTGAGAGATACATTATGTATATGTTTTTACCAGTCTTGTAAGTTTTAAAGCTTTTTTCAATTTTCTAGTAGTATAAATACTGCTAGAAATGAATATATATTTTTGCCTGTAAGTTTTTGACTACATCTTTGTATGTTTCCATAGGACAGATAGTGAGATAGATTATAGATCAAAAGAGTATGGCCATTTTCACATACTGATTTGTGTTGCAAAGTTCCTTATGGGAAAGTTTGTAGCAAATTCATATTTTCAGTAGTGATGTTTAAGTGCCCAACTCACTGGAATTTCATCTGTATAGGATATGATATTTTAAAAATTGTCTAAATAGTGCTTTATATTTTGTTACCACTAAGTATATAATTCAATAAATTTATATAGATAACAATGAAAGATTTTTAAATAAAATATATTTATAAAATCAAATAACATGAGATTTCAAGAATTATACAAAACACAACCTTAGAAAATTTAAATACAATCTCAGAAAGTCCAAGTGTTAATAGTGATAAACTAAAATATCATAGTGATGAAAATGAAGGTATTACAAACTGTAGACGTGAGTTTGCGAAGAATTTTAGAATGATATGCAAATCTATATATGAAATATAATTATATCCAAGCAATTTAGAATTCTGTTATCAGAAAAGAAATGATGCATTAAAGAAGTAGAAAAATAATATAAGGAAGAAAACGAGCATACAAGTATGAGTTTAAAATATTGACTATAGATCAAGAGGTATGTTGTGAAAGAAAGAGGGATATCGGGAATTGGACATAAGACAGATCTTGGAAAATATGTAAATAAAAGAAAGAATAAGCACAATGCCTATTCCTCTGTGTACCATTGTAGCCCACATTTCTTTGATAATTGCTTTAAACTTGTCTTTGCCTTTGTAAACACATTTAAAGGGAATTCTCCAAGGGCAAAGAGGTGATAGATAATAGGTGAAGTAATAGGCTGCCACAGAGGGTAAACAGAGAGTTTTACTTCTTAGACAGCTGTCCTCTGGAGAAGCAAGTTTCATTATTTGAAACCAACTTGTCTATTTTCCCCCTTTGATGTGTCGTTAAAGTTTTACAAATTATTTGAGATAGTGCTTCTTTTCTAATACTCTAAAATGTTGCTGATGCAGAGAAAATGCTCCAAGGTTAATAAGCTAATCTTTTATCATATAAAACTGCATATATATTCTAGCTGTGATCGTGTTCCAAAATGTGCCTTAAAACACTTCATTAATAATAGCTGATGTCTTTACATTTTAAGGTGGGTCAATTATATTTGACATTGTAGTTGAATTTCATTAAAAAATAGAAAACAATAATTTTCAAAGTTTTAGAAATAACATTTTATTTTTTGCTCATAAAAAAGGGCCTTTGGGAGGAGTCTGAAATGCACAAAAATATAGCACTTTTGATATGAGGAAATATGTAACTATATTTAGTATTAAGTATGTGTCCTTAGAATACAAACTTTCAAGAGTAAATGGGCAATTTCTGCCTCAACCCTGTTTCCCCAAAAGCAGTGCTGAGAAATTTTGCTTGCGGGTAATTCAAGCAAATCACCTGCAAGGAATTAGGTCTCATGGAGTGGGAATGACAGATAGGGATATACAGTATGAGCTTCTGAGCAGACTAAACAATGTATTTTAGAACTCTCACTAAAAGGAGGGCATATTTCTATCAGCTCCTGCCCCCACTGGTCAAGCATGGTCCTGTGGGCAATAACTCATATTTCTAGGTTAGATGTGCCATGCTGCTTCTGCTGCTGCTAAGTCGCTTCAGTCGTGTCCGACTCTGTGCAACCCTATAGACGGCAGCCCACCAGGCTCCCCCGTCCCTAGGATTCTCCAGGCAAGAACACTGGAGTCAGTCACCATTTCCTTCTCCAATGCATGAAAGTGAAGCTGCTTAGTCATGTCTGACTCTTCATGACCCCATGGACGGCAGCCTACCAGGCTCCTCCATCCATGGTATTTTCCAGGCAAGAGTACTGGAGTCGAGTGCCATTGCCTTCTCCGGATGTGCCATTAATGAGTGCTAATGAGTTCCCATGAGCATCCCAAACACCATACCATTAGGGAAAGCCTCATGTAGGATGTGGGAGGTACATACCCAACACAGATCTTTGGTGAGGGGTTTATAGTTTCCATCAGTGTGAAGCTGGTTGCAGTCTCTGCAGGTCTGGTTATCACAGTAAGGGTGACACTGAGAGGATTTGATATTAGGCACAAGGGAAGTATATGCAGTCCAGCCCTTGTAGCACTCAGATCTATTCAGACTCTCTGTAAATCCCCAGGATTATTTGAACAAGGAAGGGTTACCAGCAGTGCAGCTTGTCCTGAGGCCATAATTGGTATTTATTATCTACCTCTTCATCCATTCTAGATTTAGCTCACCCTCAGTCAGAATTCCAGCTTGTCTACTCTGCTTGACTAGTGAAAGGATCCTTTAGCCCTGAAGGGACTGAATCTTTAATTGAATTGTTTTATGGTATTATAGTTGTTGCAATTGTTTGTTCATAGTTATTACTGAGTACAGAAGCACCAAGAGATGCTTCCACAAATCACTTGTTTCCCAGACATGTTTCTTAGTGCCCACTGTGTAGCAGCAATCCTAGTTCCTCATTTAGAGCCATTCTTGAATGGGAGTACAGTACAATAGCAGTCTATTTGTGGCCAGTACCAATAACAATCCATCTGTGAACCAGGGCCAGATATTTTCCTTTTTGGTCAGTTAGCTCTAGGGCATGTCTCCAAAAAGGCTGAGTGTATTTCAGAGTTAGCTGAAGTGTGGTCTGAGCCTTTTCTTTTTTATAACTTACTTTCATGTTCTGGATCTGCTCAGGCACCATGCTGAACATATCATTTCTATCATGTAGTTGGTTTCTGCCTGCTGTGTGACATGATGGACAACTCCAACTCACAGTCCCTAAATATCCCATGATCAGGTCTTACATCTTTACTAGGGCTATTAGTAGAGTAGGAACTATTTTTCAAGGACTGATCACTCTGTGCCACAGAAAGCATGGGCTTGCTGGGAAACCCTTAGAGTCTGTACAGCGACTCTTCTACTGTGCCTTATCAGAGATTCCACAAAGCCTTTTAAAAATATACTTCCATCATCATCAGATATGCTAGGTCATATGATCTTAATGTCCAGACAGTCTGCACCCAACTTAGACTTCCTGCAGGACCTTATGGTGCTCTGGAAACTATTCAAAACAGTCAGTATTGTAAGTCACCCAGTAAAAATGTCAAAATAGAATTTTCAGATTTTCTCCAAATATCAAAAAGGGCTATCAAGCGATGGCCTTTTTTCTCATCATAGGTGGTGGTACAAAATGCACTAATTTGTCCTTTTTAATTTTTTTAAATTAAATTTTATTTGCTTAACTTTACAATATTGTATTACTTTTGCCATACATCGAGATGGATCGGCCACCATTATACACATGCTCCCCATCCTGAACCCTCCTCCCTCCTCCCTCCCCATACCATCCCTCTGAGTCGTCCCAGTGCACCAGCCCAGGCATCCGTTATTGGGCATTGTACCTGGACTGGTGACTCGTTTCAGATATGATATTATACATATTTTAATTTTGTTCTCCCAAATCATCCTACCCTCTCTCGGTCCCAGAGTCCAAAAGTCTGTTCTATACATCAGTGTCTCTTTTGCTGTCTCGTAAACAGGGTTATTATTACCATCTTTCTAAATTTCATATATATGCATTAGTATACTGTATTTGTGTTTTTCTTTCTGGCTTACTTCACTCTGTATAATAGGCTCCAGTTCCATCCACCTCATTAGAACCAACTCAAATGTATTCTTTTTAATGGCTGAGTAATACTCCATTGTGTATATGTACCACAGCTTTCTTATCCATTCATCTGCAGATGGACATCTAAGTTGCTTCCAAGTCCTGGCTATTGTAAACAGTGCTGCTATGAACATTGGGGTACACGTGTCTCTTTTGATTCTGGTTTTCTCAGTGTGTATGCCCAGCAGTGTGATTGCTGGATCATAAGGTAGTTCTATTCCCAGTTTTTTGAGGAATCTCCGTACTGTTCTCCATAGTGGCTGTACTAGTTTGCATTCCCACCAACAGTGCAAGAGGGTTCCCTTCTCTCCACACCCTCTCCAGCATTTATTGCTTGTGGACTTTTGGATCACAGCCATTCTGACTGGCGTGAAATGGTACCTCATAGTGGTTTTGATTTGCATTTCTCTGATAATGAGTGATGTTGAGCATTTTTTAATGTGTTTGTTAGCTATCTGTATGTCTACTTAGTTCTTTGGCCCATTTTTTGATTAGGTCATTTATTTTACTGGAATTGAGCTGTAGGAGTTGCTTGTATATTTTTGAGATTATTTGTTTGTTGCTTCATTTGCTATTATTTTCTCCCATTCTGAAGGCTGTCTTTTCACCTTGCTTATAGTTTCCTTTGTTGTGCAGAAGCTTTTAAGTTTGATTAGATCATCTATGACCCACCTCCCAGAATATCGGAAATAAAATCAAAAATAAACAAATTTGTCCTTTTTTAAATGGAATTCTTCAGTATTTTCCTGACTGTTGGATATGTGTAAACTTCATCACAGAAACTTCCAATACCTGAGTCATCATTTTATTTATCTTTTGCATGTGTGCTCAGTCACTCAGTCATGTCTGACTCTTTGTGACCCCATGGAAAGCCTGCCAGGCTTCTCTGTCCATGGAATCCTCCAGTCAAGAATACTGGAGTTGGTTGCCATTTCCTCCTCTAGGGAATATTCTGGGCCTCGGGCCATGTCTCCTGAGAATCCTGAATTGGCAGGCAGATTCTTTACCGTTGAGCCACCCCACTCTCTGGCAATTCTGTCTACCAGATTATTAACTTCTCTTGAGTTCCAGTTAGTGTTATTTCACATTGTAATCAACCACTAATGTTCTGAACAATGTCAGAGTGATCAAATTTCCTGTGAAACAGAATAGTTCCCTGAGGACACAGAATGGGATAGTTAAGTCTTGAGAAAGGACTGAGTATGTATGGCTTAGATTGGAAAAGGTCAGTTTTCATCCCAATCCCAAAGAAAGGCAATGCCAAAGAATGCCCAAACTACTGCACAATTGCACTCATCTCACACGCTAGTAAAGTAATGCTCAAAATTCTCCAAGCCAGGCTTCAGTAATATGTGAACCGTGAACTTCCTGATATTCAAGCTGGTTTTAGAAAAGGCAGAGGAACCAGAGATCAAATTGCCAACATCCGCTGGATCATGGAAAAAGCAAGAGAGTTCCAGAAAAATATCTATTTCTGCTTGATTGACTATGCCAAAGCCTTTGACTGTGTGGATCACAATAAACTGTGGAAAATTCTGAAAGAGATGGGAATACCAGACCACCTGATCTGCCTCTTGAGAAATTTGTATGCAGGTCAGGAAGCAACAGTTAGAACTGGTCATGGAACAACAGACTGGTTCCAAATAGGAAAAGGAGTACTTCAAGGCTGTATATTGTCACCCGGTTTATTTAACTTATATGCAGAGTACATCATGAGAAATGCTGGACTGGAAGAAACAGAAGTTGGAATCAAGATTGCTGGGAGAAATATCACTAACCTCAGATATGCAGATGATACCACCTTTATGGCAGAAAGTGAAGAGGAACTCAAAAGCCTCTTGATGAAAGTGAAAGTGGAGAGTGAAAAGGTTGGCTTAAAGCTCAACATTCAGAAAACGAAAATCATGGCATCTGGTCCCATCACTTCATGGGAAATAGATGGAGAAACAGTGGAAACAGTGTCAGACTTTGTTTTTCTGGGCTCCAAAATCACTGCAGATGGTGACTGCAGCCATGAAATTAAAAGACGCTTACTCCTTGGAAGGAAAGTTATGACCAACCTAGATAGCATATTCAAAAGCTGAGACATTACCTTGCCAACAAAGGTTCGCCTAGTCAAGGCTATGGTCTTTCTTGTGGTCATGTATGGATGTGAGAGCTGGACTGTGAAGAAGGCTGAGTGCCAAAGAATTGATGCTTTTGAAGTGTGGTGTTGGAGAAAACTCTTGAGAGTCCCTTGGACTGCAAGGAGATCCAACCAGTCCATTGTGAAGGAGATCAGCCCTGGGATTTCTTTGGAAGGAATGATGCTAAAGCTGAAACTCCAGTATTTTGGCCACCTCATGCGAAGATTTGACTCATTGGAGAAGACTCTGATGCTGGGAGGGATTGGGGGCAGGAGGAGAAGGGGACGGACGACAGGGGATGAGATGGCTGGATGGCATCACTGACTTGATGGATGTGAGTCTGAGTGACCTCCGGGAGCTGGTGATGGACAGGGAGGCCTGGCGTGCTGCAGTTCATGGGGTCACAGAGAGGTGGACACAACTGAGCGACTGATCTGATCTGATGTATGGCTTATCTTTCCCCTGTGAAAGAAAGCTTCTTTCTACCTCCTGTACTGTTAGCAATTGAGAAGAATGTGCCCAGTAGATCAAGAGCTATATACAAAGTTCCAGAGGCTATGTCTATATGTCAGTCAAGAACTACTTCTAGCACAGAAGCAGCTATGAATAAGGCTATCATTTGGTTAAGTTTATAATCGCCTATCTTCATGTACTATAATCCATCTTCTTTTTCAGAGACAAATAAGTGAACTGAAAAAAGATTTTGGTGGGAAGTAGCAATAGTATATAAAATTCTTCCTGGGTAGCAATATTGCCTTTTTTTTTTTTTTTTTAAACAATCTGACAGAGTTCAGTGGTGAGTTAAAGTGCTTCCCCTTATCCTTCCTACCATATGATCTTACACCATAGGTCAGAGAACTGGTGTGAAGGTATACCAACTGCTTTATATATCCAGTCAATTATATACTTAGAGACTGAAGAATTAATCAATCAGTCTGAATTTTGGACCATCATGCTATGGATTTGGGTCAAAACTATCTCTATTACTCAGTTTTTATAAGTGAGGTGAAATGATAGTCGCTCAGTCGTGTCCAACTCTTTGCAACCCCATGGACTATACAGTCCATGGAATTCTCCAGGCCAGAATACTGGAATGGGTAGCCTTTCCCTTCTCCAGGGGATCTTCCCAATCCAGAGATTGAACCAGGGTCTCCTGCATTGCAGGTGGATTCTTTACCAGCTGAGCCAGAAGAGAAGCCCAAGAGTACTGGAGTGGGTAGCCTATCCCTTCCCCAGGGGATCTTTCCAACCCAGGAATGGAACCAAAATCGCCTGCTTTGCAGGTAGATTCTTTACCAACTGAACTATCAGGGAAGCCCTTCACAAATCAGAGCACTCACAATAAACTTTCAGATCCTCTGGTGTCAGTATCTTAAAAGGCCTTGTATAGGGTCACAGATCTCTTTAGGAAGTTATTAAAGAAATGTTTATCATATATGCTTGCGTAGGCCTTTTGTCAAGGGAATCTAACTTCTTTGCTATGAGCTGAATTGTGTTTCTACCAAATACATGTTAAAATTCTAATCTCCACAATATCTTAAAATCTGACTGTATTTGGGGATGGTTTTTTTTTTAAATAGATAGTTAATTTAAATTAGGTCATTAAGGTGGGCCCTAATCCACTAAGACTGTGTCCTTATAAGAAGAGGAAATTTGGACACAGGTAGATACAGAGGGATTTGAACTATTTAAATCCCTAAAGGATGATGTCATCAAGGTTTTGCATTCATTATGTGAGCAAATCTGGAAGACCCAGCAGTGGCCACAGGACTGTAAAAGGTAAATCCTCATCCCAATTCCCAAGAAAGTTAGTACCAAAGAATGTCAAACAACTGTACCCATCTACCACACTAGTAATGTTGTGCTTAAAATCTTGCACACTAGACTTCAGCATTATGCAAACCAAGAACTTCCAGATGTCCAAGCTAGGTTTAGAAAAGGAAGAGGAACTAGAGATCAAATTGCAAACATTTGCTGGATTATAGAGAAAGCAAGGGAATTTCAGTAAAACAGCTATCTCTCTTTCATCAACTACACTTAAGCCTTTGATTGTTGTGGATCATGACTAACTGTGGAAAGCTCTTAGAGACATGGAAATACCAGACCATCTTATCTGTCTCCTGAGAAACTTGTATGCAGGTTAAGAAGTAACAGTTAGAACCCTGTATGGAACAAATGATTGCTTTAAGATCAAGAAAGGAGTATGGCAGGGCTGTCTGCTATTACCCTATTTGTGTAACCTGTATGCTGAGCACATCATGAGAAATGCCAGGCTGGATGAGTTACAAGCTAGAAAAAAGATAGGTGGGAGGAACATCAACAACCTCAGATATGTGGATGATACCACTCTAATGGCAGAAAGTGAAGAGGAACTAAAGAGCCTCTTGATGGGGGTGAAGGAAGAGAGTGAAAGAGCTGGTTTATGACTAAATATTTTAAAAAAACTAGATCGTGGCATCTGGCCTCATTACTGTATGGCAAATATAAGGAGAAAAGGTAGAAGTAGTGACAGATTTACTCTTGGGCTCCAAAATCACTGTGGATGGTGACTGCAGCCATGAAATCAGAAGACGATAATTTCTTGGCAGGAAAGCTATGACAAACCTAGATGTGTATTGAAAAGCAGAGACATTACTCTGCTGACAAAGGTCCGTATAGATAAGGCTATGGTCTTTCCAGTGGTCATGTACGGTTAAGAGAACTGGATCATAAAGAAGGCAGAGCAATAAAAAATTGATGCCTTTGAACTGTGGTGCTGGAGAAGACTCATGAAAGTCCCCTGGACAGCAAGGAGACCAAACCAGTCAATCTTAAGGGAGATAAACCCTGAATATTCACTGGAAGAACTGATGCTGAAGCTGAAGCAACAGTATTTTGGCCATGTGATGTGAACAGACAACTCATTGGAGAAGTCCCTGATGCTGGAAAAGATTGAGAGCAGAAGGACAAGAGGACATCAGAGGATTAGATGGCTGGATGGCATCGCCAATGCAATGAACATGAACTTGGGCAAACTCTGGGAGATGTGAGGGACAGGCAGGCCTGGTGTGTGGCAGTCCATGGGGTCACAAAGAGTTGGACACGACAGGATGACTGAATAACAAGGTACAGAGAGAAGATAAGTGAAGATGTAGGGAGATGATCATCTCCAATCCAAGGGGTGATGCCTCAGAAGAAACCAACTCTGCTGAGACCTGAGCTCAGGTGTTCAGCCTCCAGAATTGTGACAAAATAAATTTGTGAATATTACGCTACCTTGTCTGTGGTAGTTTATTAAGGAAACCCTAAGAAACTAATACATACTTTAATTAATGGATACTGTATATGTGGATAGATTTGTGATTAGATTTTGAAATTGGGTGAAGTATTATAATTTTGCAATATAGTAATCTATCTTAGCCTTCTGGTTTCCAGAATTTGATTGTGTTGTTTTTAGGTTCTTATGGAAAATTAACATCATAATATCATATCAAAAAAATATATATATATATATATGATACTTAAATATCAGCCATGAAAATTGAAAGTGAAAGTGAAAGTCACTCAGTCATGTCCAGCTCTGTGCAACCCCATGGATGCACAGTCCATGGAATTCGCCAGGCCAGAATACTGGCGTGGGTAGCCTTTTCCTTCTCCAGAGGAACTTCCCAACCCAGGGATCCAACCCAGGTCTTCCACATTGCAGGCAGATTCTTTACCAGCTGAGCCACAGTTCAGTTCAGTTCAGTCCCTCAGTCATGTCCAACTCTTTGTGACCCCATGAATCGCAGCATGCCAGGCCTGCCTGTCCATAACGAACTCCCGGAGTTCACTCAGACTCACATCCATCAAGTCAGTGATGCCATCCAGCCATCTCATCTTCTGTTGTCCCCTTCTCCTCCTGCCCCCAATCCCTCCCAGCATCAGAGTCTTCTCCAATGAGTCAACTCTTTGCATGAAGTGGCCAAAGTACTGGAGTTTCAGCTTTAGCATCATTCCTTCCAAAGAAATCCCAGGGCTGATCTCCTTCAGAATGGACTGGTTGGATCTCCTTGCAGTCCAAGGGACTCTCAAGAGTCTTCTCCAACACCATAGTTCAAAAGCATCAATTCTTCGGCACTCAGCCTTCTTCACAGTCCAGCTCTCACATCCGTACATGACCACTGGAAAAACCATAGCCTTGACTAGATGGACCTTTGTTGGCAGAGTAATTTTCCACAATAAACTGGAAAATTCTTCAAGAGATGGAAATACCAGGCCACCTGACCTGCCTCTTGAGAAACCTGTATGCAGGTCAGGAAGCAACAGTTAAAACTGGACATGGAACAACAGACTGGGTCCAAATAGGAAAAGGAGTACGTCAAGGCTGTGTATTGTCACCCTGCTTATTTAACTTATGTGCAGAGTACATCATGAGAAACATTGGGCTGGAAGAAGCACAAGCTGGAATCAAGATTGCTGGGAGAAATATCAATAACCTCAGATATGCAGATGACACCACCCTTATGGCAGAAAGTGAAGAGGAACTAGAAAGCCTCTTGATGAAAGTGAAAGTGGAGAGTGAAAAGGTTGGCTTAAAGCTCAACATTCAGAAAATGAAGATCATGGCATCTGGTCCCATCACTTCATGGGAAATAGATGGGGAAACAGTGGAAACAGTGTCAGACTTTAATTTTTTGGTGCTCCAAAATCACTGCAGATGGTGACTGCAGCCATGAAATTAAAAGACGCTTACTCCTTGGAAGGCAAACTATGACCAACCTAGATAGCATATTGAAAAGCAGAGCTGAGCCACAAGGGAAGCCCAAATATCAGCCATAAATACATATATATGATGCTTAAATATATATATATTTATAATTATATATATTATATATATAAATATATAATTTATTAGTCCTCCTTTACCACTGATTTCTATGGGTTCAGATACTCTGCCATTCTAGTCTTACTTTAACTTTTAAGTGCTGCATCTGGTTTCTAGTATTCTGGAATTCTAGAATTCCTGTTGATACCATTGAGTCCAGTAGGAAGCATCTCCTACTCTTACCTCTGTCTGCCGAGACCATATGCACTAAACTTGTCAAAGATGCTAGTGCCTCTCTCACTAGCACGTTTCTTATAATCTTTGTGAAGATATGTCCCCTGGGTCCTGCCAGGAAACATAATCAGGTGGCAGGTTTTCTAGTCTCCTAGTTAATTCATTCAGGTGTTTTCATTTTCCTAAGTTTTATGATCCCTTTCTCAATACCATTCCAAGGAAGTCTCATAATCTCTATTTAATAGAGATTTATCATTGGATCCAAGCTCCAAAGAGCCACTCATGTTGCATGTTAGGATCAAAGCTAGGTGCCCTTACTAAGATACTGAACTCTGTGTTACAGGATTCTAATCCAATAAATTGTCTTCTATGCACACTTATTTTCTGCTTTATCACCACCACCCCGCCCCCACCCCCACCCCCCGCCATTGACCACTACCCACTATAGTAGCCTCAAGACCACTTTCTATTGTTCACCTGCCAAGTCATATCCAACTCTTTGGGACCTCATGGACTGCCACACACCAGGCTTCCTTGTCCTTCACCATCTCCTGGAGTTTGCTCAAACTCAAGTCAATTGAGTTGATGATGCCATCCAATCATCTCATCCTCTGTCATCTCCTTTGCCTCAAAGAAATCAAAGGCTTTAGTGTAGTCAATGAAGCAGAAGTAGATGTTTTTCTGGAATCCTCTTGCTTTTTCTGTGATCCAACGGATGTTAGCAATTTGATCTCTGATTTCTCTGTCTATTCTAAATCCAGTGTGTACATCTGGAAGTTCTCATTTCACATACCGTGGAAGCCTAGTTTGAAGGATTTTGAGCATTACCTTGCTAGAATGTGAAATGAGCATAATTGTATGGTAGTTTGAATATTGTTTAGCATTGTCTTTCTTTGGGATTGGAATAAAAACTGACCTTTTCCAATCCTGTGGCCACAGTTGAGTTTTTAAATTTTCTGGCTATATTGAGTGCAGCACTTTAACAGCATCATGTTTTAGGATTTTATGTATGAGTAAGTGGTCTTGCCTTTTCATTTAGAATCCCATGAACAGTATGAAAAGACAAGACCATCTAGTCACACATGTATTCCTCTGGTTTCTGCTGGTGCATATTAGCAGTCCTTGAAATTCCTTCAGTGTTTAAGAAATTGTATTTCCCTATTTGGACTGTACTGAGACCAATCCTTGGTTTTTGACTTGATAACAGTGAGGAGTTGCGAATATACACTGTGAAGAGGACAAGCAAAATCTGTCTAGACATTTTCCTTATAGTCTTTGCAGGGTAGTAAAGAATTGGAAGGTCACTTTATCAATGGGGAGAAGCCTGTTCTTTTACTGCCTTGAAGAGTTCACAGTTATCTATGGATTCAAGGTTCTTAGAATTTTTTACCAAAAAATCTCCACTGAATTTTTTCAGTTATATTTTATACATTTTCTTATTAGGGCTCAGACTCTGACTTAGCAGCTCTATCAAGACTGTGCGTTTCTTTGCAGCTCTACCAATTCACCATAAAATCTCGTGCCTGATTTTCAGTACAGTATGTCCTGTGTGGCTAGACTAGATATGGATTTTCTCAAATAGTCTTCTGGAGTCCTCCTTTCTTTTCAGGCATGCTTTAATTTGATAGTAGGCCAAATGGAACCTGTCATTTCTTTTCTCAATACTTTCTTTTTTTTTTTTTATATATGTTGCTTTACTTTTTTTAATATATAGAAAAAGTAGAAAATTACACATTAAATTGTTAACATAGATTGCTTTAGAGGTAAGAAATTGAGTGAGAAGAGAAAAACTATTTATATTTTTATATATTTTGGTTTAATTTGAACTATTACCACAATCTTATTTTCCACTTGAATTTTTTTAAATTTTATTTTATTTAACTTTACAATATTGTATTGGTTTTGCAATATATCAAAATGAATCTGCCACAGGTATACATGTGTTCCCCATCTTCTCAATACTTTCAAAGCAATCAATTCATTTTATAAAATTAAATCCTACAAAATGGTATTTTGGTAGCCATGAATGCCAACACTTTAGGTTTCCATTAGTATTTCATTCTAATTTCCTAAAGGTGATATTCTCACAAATTGTGGTGGTTTTGTGTGCTATGGTCCTACCACACATCACCAACTGATTGGAGCTTTATCCAGTTTCCAAAACCCATTCTGAAGATGTGTTACACAAAATTAATTAAAATAACAATTGCCTTAGCGTGGGTACCAAAAAAGTATAGCTTGAGAGAAAGGATTATACACAGAGAATCAGAGTGAGGAATGAGAGAGTAAAATGGGGAAGGAGAGAAAACTAAAATAAAGATGCATTATTAAGTTGGCAATCAGTATGAGAAACTGCAGGTTGATTTCACTGCATTTTATGGAGTGTTTTATGAAATGTGTCTTAGAATGATCTGCCTGGGGGATGAAAGGAGGAAGCATTTATCCACTGGCTTTCATCTCACATTGATTAAGGATGGCTCCTGGGCATTCACTCTCCCACACTTCTAGATTTGTCATGCTTAAATGCTGAGCGTATTTGCTGACATCCCACATTGTGGCATTAAAAAATTCCTGAAGACAAGAGATATGAAGCAATGACCTAAAATTTCACCTATTTGAAGCTTATCAAAGTTAGTAAGGATGGGTCACTGAAACAGCAGCTGGAATAAGAGGTGGGGTCAGGAACATTTGAAGTGGGGACAAAGGAAGTCTGATTTGTAGGCCAATAACTGGCTTTATTGGTAAATGATATGTTCACATATTTCCTTTTTTATAAATTTATAAATTATTAGGTTTGTGAGAGAGTTTCATACAATTGGACATTCAACTACAATGTAGATTTATTTTAGGTCATGATTGTAAATAATAAAGGAATTGATAAAAATAAGGAATTCTGTAGCTTCCCGGTGTGCAAGTTAAAGCGTGGATTCCCAGCTTGTTGGAAGTCTCATCGTAATTCTTTTCTCCTAATTTCTATAGCTGCATTTGCCTATCACTACATTTATCAATGATTTGTTTCTGATATTATACAACAGAGTGGTGTTGCTATGGATAAAATATGATGCATTATTTCACTCATGAATATTTGCTTGAATTAGATCAAAGCTTATTAGCAACTATATAAAAAGTGAGGTGATTTTTCAGGATTTCATTAGTTCCTGTTAGAAATACAAGTTGGAGTTCAGATGAGATGTGAGCTTTTTTGCCCTTCATAGTTTTGGGTACTGGTTTTCCAAATGATCAAGGACAATGATGATAGTTTGTAGCTTATTCAACATCATTGTTGTTAGGATCTCTGGCACACTATAGATATGAAATAAATGAATATATATCTAAATTATTTTCATTTCCATGGCTTTTCTATTCATTTTTATATAACTTATGACCTCTTACTAGAATTTCATTTTAAAGGCTGCAATGTGTAAAATGGAATTGAGATTTGAGGCATTGAGGTGTGTCTCATATTGTACACAATGCTGCTGCTACTGCTGCTAAGTCACTTCAGTCGTGTCCGACTCTGTGTGACCCCATAGATGGCAGCCCACCAGGCTCCGCCATCCCTGGGATTCTCCAGGCAAGAACACTGGAGTGGGTTGCCATTTCCTTCTCCAATGCATGAAAGTGAAGAGTGAAAGTGAAGTTGCTCAGTCATGCCCTTTACTCTTAGCAACACCATGGACTGCAGCCTACCAGGCTTCTCTGTCCATGGGATTTTCCAGGCAAGAGTACTGGAGTGGGGTGCCATTGCCTTCTCCATTGTACACAATGAGTATTAATAAATAACTAATGCATCATCTTTCAGATGAATTATTTCCTTATTCTTTCCCTGTACTTTGCCATTACTAATTTAACCTTGGTTAATTTTACCAAAACCAACTTGTTTTGCTTATGGTAAAAATTCTCTATTTGTGTCATGCTGCTGCTGCATCGCTTCAGTCCTGTTCGACTCTGTGCGACACCATAGACGGCAGCCCACCAGGCTCCGCCGTCCCTGGGATTCTCCAGGCAAGAACACTGGAGTGGGGTGCCATTTCCCTCTCCAATGCATGAAAGTGAAAAGTGAAAGTGAAGTCTCTCAGTCATGTCCGAAGCTGATCTTCCCAACCCAGGGATCGAACCCAGGTCTCCTGCACTTCTAGCAGATTCTTTACTGACTCAGCTACCAGGGAAGGCTATCTTACCATAGACTATTTTAGTAGGCCCTAAATGCCATCACAATTGTCTTTATAAGAGAAAGGCAAAAGGAATTTTGAGAGACACATAAAAGAGAAGAAGTTTCTATAAAAGTAGAAACAGAAATTGGAGTTATGTGCCTCAAGCCAAGTAATGCTGGCAAGGGATGCTGGAAGATGCAAGAAGCAGAATCTGCCCTAGGGCTTCCAGAGGAAGTAAAGCCCTGCCAATACCTTGATTCTGTATGCCTGGCCTCCAGGATACGTGTTTCTATCATTCTGAGCTACCAAATTTGTGGTAATTTGTCATCATAGCCTCAAATAATGAATATGATGACTTTCCAGTATTAGAAACATGGCATGCATTTAATTAGTTATGTACTTTTACCCAGGATCTTGATGCTCTGATGACAGTGAAGTAGAATATATTCACAGTCATGTAATGGAATGTCCCCCGTGGTCAGTGGGCATATGATCTGTGTAACCCGAGCTTCTTGCAGTGCTGATATCTATCCTGAGAGTGTTCTGCTAATTATGCTTTATGTTTTTTTTGCATGTTAGAAGCTACCTTAGCTTCTATTTCCCAAGCTTGGTTCCCTACACTCCTAGGATATTGCCAGACTTCATGTTTTGTTGTTGGTGGTGGTGTTTGTTTGTTTTCAAAGAAATTCCTTGAAATCATGGTGGGTTTTTAGAAATTGCAATTCTTGATCTACCGAAAGGGTGTGAAGAAAAAGGAACCCACCTACGCTATTGGTAGAAATGTAAATTTGTACAGCTATTATGCAGAACAGTATGGAGATTCCTTAAAAAACTAAAAATAGACTTACCCTGTGCTGTACTTAGTCACTCAGTCATGTCTGACTCTTTGTAACCCCATGTACTATAGCTGGCCAGGTTCCTCTGTCCATGGTGATTCTCCAGGCAAAAATACAGAGTGGGTTGCCATGCCCTTCTCCAGGGATCTTCCTGACCCAGGGATTGAACCCTTATCTCTTTTGTCTCCTGCACTGGCAGGCAGCTTCTTTACTACTAGTGCCACCTGGGAAGCCCAGAGTTACCATATGATCCTGCAGTCCCACTCTTGGGCATGTATCTGGAAAAAATTAATTCAGAAAAAGATATATGCACCCCAATGTTCATTGAAGTACTACTTAGAATAGACCTGGAAGCAACCTAAATGTCCACTGACATAGGAATGGATAAAGAAGATGTAGTGTATACACAGTGGAATATTCAGTTCAGTCGCTCAGTTGTGTCTGATTCTTTGTGACCCCATGAATCGCAGCATGCCAGGCCTCCTTGTCCATCACCAGCTCCTGGAGTTTACTCAGACTCACATCCATCGAGTCAGTGATGCCATCCAGCCATCTCATCTTCTGTCGTCCCCTTCTCCTCCTGCTCCAACCCCTCCCACCATCAGAGTCTTTTCCAATGAATCAACTCTTCACGTGAGGTGGCCAAAGTACTGGAGTTTCAGCTTTAGCATCATTCCTTCCAAAGAAATCCCAGGGCTGATCTCCTTCAGAATGGACTGGTTGGATCTCCTTGCAGTCCAAGGGACTCTCAAGAGTCTTCTTCAACACCACAGTTCAAAAGCATCAATTCTTCAGCACTCAGCCTTCTTCACAGTCCAACTCTCACATCTATACATGAGCACAGGAAAAACCATAGCCTTGACTACTTAACCATAAAAAGAATGAAATAATGCCATTTGTAGCAACACAGATGGATCTAGAGATTATCATACTAAATAAAGCAAGTCAGACAAAGACAAATATCATATTACTTATATGTGGGATCTAAAAAAAAAGATACAAATAAAGTATTTACAATTACAAGTAGACTCATACACAGAAAGCAAATTTATAGTACCAAAGGGGTAAGTGGAGGAAGGGATAAATTTGAAGGTTGAAATTAATGTATACACACTACTATATATAAAATAGATAACCTACAATGACCTACTGGATAGCACAGTGAACTATACTCAATATTTTTGATGTTTTTGAACTGTGATTTTGGAGAAGACTCCTGAGAGTCCCTTAGATTGCAAGTAGATCAAACCAGTCAATCCTAAAGGAAATCAATCCTGAATATTCATTGGAAAGACTGATGCTGAAGCTGAGGGCTCCAATACTTTGGCCACCTGACGTGAAGAACTGACTCTTTGGAAAAGACCCTGATGCTGGAAAAGATTGAAGGCGAGAGGAGAAGGGGACAACAGAGGATGAGATGGTTGGACGGCATCACTGACTCGATGGACATAAGTTTGAGCAAGCTCTGGGAGTTGATGACAGACAGGGAGGCCTGGCGTGCTGCAGTCCATGGGGTCGCAAAGAGTCGGCATGACTGAGTAACTGAACTGAACTGAAGTGATAAGGGAAAAGAATCTGAAAAGGATATATATATGAAACACTGTGCTATATACATGAAACTAACATCACATTGTAAATCAACTACAGTTCAACAAAGAAACAGACAAATAAAAATTCCTTGAAACCATAGTGGGTTTTTATAAATTGCAATTCTGGATTTGTAACTGATTCAGGCAAAATATATTAAATGCTTTGCAGCTGTAAAAAGAGAACAAACAGTTTTCCCAGTACTCAAGTCTGTTTTCTTCCTTTGATTAATAACGAAACATACAAAATACTTCAGTTAATCATTTTTGGATACCTATCATTATCTCTTATATTTCTCAGAAGTCAAAATTTAATAGAAACTACTTTTTAATCTTGCAACAATATTATCCAATAACCCTTTAATAAACAAAATGAACATCAAGTTCCCTTTGGAGTAGTGCTTTGGGTTCAATACAGGAGGATACAATAATCATATTTTACTCTTTAATATTCTTTTCTACAACAATGATTAATTTTACACTTCAGGCCACTGTCCTCTGCACTCAAAAGACCTTTCCTTTGTTGTTGCTGTGTTACCAACATATCAGGTTTTATGTCCCATCCATAGATGCCATCTTTTCTCTCTGTGTTCTCACGTAGCCAAATACCTTTATTGAAGTTTAATATGCCTTAGGGGCACAGTAAACTTTGCAGTGATTAATTGGAAAAGCTTTAGATTTACACAAGACATTTCTCAAAATATTGCATATATTAAAGAAGTGTTAGGAAACTAAATAAACAGGAGATGGACATTTGCACTACTATAATCCAAACAAACCTGATGCTCTGTTTAGTGTCTTTAGCTTCTCTTAACCTCTGTTTACATAATGTCCTGTAGACAAACCATTCTCTGGGGGGAAATCAGTAAAAATGTTAGGTGATTCATACCAAAATTATGGCTTAATTATTTTTTTCACTAGTTGGTTATAGTTTTATACAGAAACAGCCTTTGGTACAAGGGTTAGTTATTTCTTCTGTCAAATGGAATTCACAGAAAGTTAATTATAATATCCTATGCTCTTTATCCTTTACTCAAGTGGGATCAGATCAGATCAGATCAGTCGCTCAGTCGTGTCCGACTCTTTGCGACCCCATGAACCGCAGCACGCCAGGCCTCCCTGTCCATCACCAGCTCCCGGAGGTCACTCAGACTCACATCCATAGAGTCAGTGATGCCATCCAGCCATCTCATCCTCTGTCGTCCCCTTCTCCTCCTGCCCTCAATCCCTCCCAGCATCAGAGTCCTCTCCAATGAGTCAACTCTTCGCATGAGGTGGCCAAAATACTGGAGTTTCAGCTTTAGCATCATTCCTTCTAAAGAAATCTCAGGGCTGATCTCCTTCAGAATGGACTGGTTGGATCTTCTTGCAGTCCAAGGGACTCTCAAGAGTCTTCTCCAACACCACAGTTCAAAAGCATCAATTCTTCGGCGCTCAGCCTTCTTCACAGTCTAGCTCTCACATCCATACATGACCACAGGAAAGACCATAGCCTTGACTAGGCGAACCTTTGTTGGTAAAGTAATGTCTCTGCTTTTGAATATGCTATCTAGGTTGGTCATAACTTTCCTTCCAAGGAGTAAGTGTCTTTTAATTTCATGGCTGCAGTCACCATCTGCAGTGATTTTGGAGCCCAGAAAAACAAAGTCTGACACTGTTTCCACTGTTTCCCCATTTATTTACCATGCAGTAATGGGACCAGATGCCATGATCTTCGTTTTCTGAATGTTGAGCTTTAAGCCAACCTTTTCACTCTCCACTTTCACTTTCATCAAGAGGCTTTTTAGCCTCTCTTCACTTTCTGCCATAAGGGTGGTGTCATCTGCATATCTGAGGTTATTGATATTTCTCCCGGCAATCTTGATTCCAACTTGTGTTTCTTCCAGTCCAGCATTTCTCATGATGTACTCTGCATATAAGTTAAATAAACATGGTGACAATATGCAGCCTTGACGTACTCCTTTTCCTATTTGGAACCAGTCTGTTGTTCCATGACCAGTTCTAACTGTTGCTTCCTGACCTGCATACAGGTCAAGTGGGATACTTGAACAATAAAAGGGAATTAAATAGCTATCCAAGAGACTAAACACATGCCAATGTGGGACACTGGGGCTGAAGGTATATACTACTTGTTCCCACCTCCACAGTTCTCTCTGACAGTGAATGTCCGGCCTTCAGTTCAGTTCAGTTCAGTGACTCAGTTGTGTTCAACTCTTTGCAACCCATGGACTGCAGCATGACAAGCTTCCCTGTCCATCACCAACTCCTGAAGCTTACTCAAACTCATGTCCATTTGGTTGGTGATGCTATCCAACCACCTCATCCTCCGTTGTTCCCTTCTCCTCCCACCTTCAATCTTTCCCAGCATCAGGGTCTTTTCCAATGAGTGAGTTCTTCAGATCAGGTGGCCAAAGTACTGGAGTTTCAGCTTCAGCATCAGTCCTTCCAGTGAATATTCAGGACTGATTTCCTTTAGGATTGTCAGGATTGATCTCCTTGCAGTCCAAGAGACTTCTCAAGAGTTTTCTCTCCAATACCACAGTTCAAAAGCATCAATTCTTCGGCACTCAGCTTTCTTTGTAGTCCAACTCTCACATCCATACATGACTACTGGAAAAACTATAGCTTTGACTAGATGGACTTTTGTTGGTCAAGTAATGTCTCTGCTTTTTAATATTCTGTCTAGGTTGGTCATAACTTTTCTTTAAAGAAGCAAGCGTCTTTTAATTTCATGTCTGCAGTTTCCATCTACAGTGATTTTGGAGCCCAAGAAAATAAAATCTCTCACTGTTTCCATTGTTACCCCATCTATTTGTCATAAAGTGATGGGACGGGATGCCATGATCTTAGTTTTCTGAATGTTGAGCTTTAAGCCAACTTTTTCACTCTCCTCTTTTACTTTCATCAAGAGGCTTTTTAGTTCCTCTTCACTTTCTGCCATAAGGGTGGTGTCATCTACATATCTGAGGTTATTGATATTTCTCCTGGCAATCTTGATTACAGCTTGTGCTTCATCCGGCCCAGCATTTCACATAATGTACTCTGCATATAAGTTAAATAAGCAGGGTGACAATATACAGCCTTGATGTACTCATTTCCTGATTTGGAACTAGTCTATTGTTCTATGTCTAGTTCTAACTGTTGCTTCTTGACCTGCATACAGATTTCTCAGGAGGCAGCTAAGGTGGTCTGGTTTTCCCATGTCTTTAAGAATTTTCCACAGTTTGTTGTGATCCACACAATCAAAAGCTTTGGCATAGTAAATAAAGCAGAAGTAGATGTTTTTCTGGAACTCTTTTGTTTTTTCAATGATCCAGCTGATATTGGCAATTTGATCTCTGGTTCCTCTGCCTTTTAGTTGCTTATGAAAAGAAAAAGTATTACATTTCATATGGTCTTCATACTTCAAATGATTAAAAATTAACATTGTCACTATCTCCTTGTGTAAACAGATAAAACTGTCACTCTGGGGCATTGGTCTAGACCCTCAGTAATTATTATCTACCATCCTCAAAAATATCTAAAAGCATAATATCTTCATAATACCATTGCTCTCTAGTGATGGGCTTGTGCATTTTTATTGCAACTATATTATTTCAATCTCAGAATAACATTTCTTGAGGTATCTTTCAAAAAATTATATAATACAATTTATACTGTTGACTAAATTAAAAGACGCTTGCTCCTTGGAAGGAAAGTTATGAGCAACCTAGATAGCATATTCAAAAGTAGAGACATCACTTTGCCAACAAAGGTTCGCCTAGTCAAGGCTATGGTCTTTCCTGTGGTCATGTATGGATGTGAGAGCTGGACTGTGAAGAAGGCTGAGCGCCGAAGAATTGATGCTTTTGAACTGTGGTGTTGGAGAAGACTCTTGAGAGTCCCTTGGACTGCGAGAAGATCCAACCAGTCCATTCTGAAGGAGATCAATCCTGGAATTTCTTTAGAAGGAATGATGCTAAAGCTGAAACTCCAGTATTTTGGCCACCTCATGCGAAGAGTTGACTCATTGGAGAAGACTCTGATGCTGGGAGGGATTGAGGGCAGGAGGAGAAGGGGACGACAGAGGATGAGATGGCTGGATGGCATCACTGACTCGATGGATGCGAGTCTGAGTGACCTCCGGGAGCTGGTGATGGACAGGGAGGCCTGGCGTGCTGCGGTTCATGGGGTCGCAAAGAGTCGGACACGACTGAGCGACTGATCTGATCTGATCTGATACTGCCTATGTATATTTATCTCTTCCAGAAAAAAACACACAGATAACTCTCTTTTAATGCCATTCTAAAATGACAATATGGCAATAAAACAGATAAATTATGGGGTCATGCTTTGAATTTGGGGGAATTTTTATATTTTCGGAAGGATAAGGTTGAAGGGGCTTAAGAGATTTTTTAAAATTAACATCCATATTTTTCAGAAGGAAAAAGATGAGTCAATGTGTAATGGCATATGCCAAAAGTCATGCAGTTTATGGCAGAAGTAATACTGGTGTGTGAGTCTCCTGATGCCTGGTACTATACCTTATCTAAGATACAAGACTTCATAAATGATTCACAGCACAATGTTTTAGGCAGTACATTTATTTAGTGCATATTTGGAAACATTGATTTGATAGTATTTTTTTGGATTCATATTTAGTTTATGTCAATAGTTTCATAGAAAGAAGACTCGGAATTAGTCCTGCCTTGGCAATTACTTTGTTATCACATAGATTACCTCACATTCCTTACCTGATGTTCTGATTATGTGACTTCTAAGGCCTCTTCCAGTCTTTATAACCGTGTTCTGCACTATAAATTTGTATCATCTACCACCCCCAGAATAGGAAATGTCAACCTACTCCAGTATTCTTGCTTGCAAAATTCCACGGATAGACGAACCTGGTGGGCTTCAGTCCATGGGTTGGACTGAAGTCGCAGAGTTGGACGTGACTGAGCATGATCACATTCATGGTATTATTCTACCTGGGGGAACTCTTCATCATGGATGAATTGACAAAGCAGAATTCTTGAGGAATGGTGTTGTTTCTTACCTCTCTTTACAGTATAGCCAAAATCAGCCTCAGAGCCCAGTCCCACAGGTTACTCCTGACAGCCCCTAACAAAGCCTCTCCCTGTGACATCACCCAGCTGGGCACAGTCAGGTAGATATAGCCTGCCTGCCAGGGAACACACCAGGCTAAAGTGCCAAGAGGTTACTATAAGGAGCTTTAAATTTTTCTTTGAATACTTTCTGAGGATTGGAAAAATTTGTATTCCATAAATACATACAACATTTTAAATATATAAAAGTGATATTGTGAATAAGAAAAAAAATCTATTTTAAGATACTAGTGAATTCAGAGTAAATTTTATCTTTTATTTTCTTAAATACTGAAATTACCTCATACTAAATGAATATTATCATATGGGGAGTCAGCAGCTACTTTGATTTTACCCATGTCCTCACTTAGGAAGAGGTCTGCAGGCCAGCCTCTAGTATCTCCCCATTATTTTTTGCTTAGAAATCAGGTGAGTGCTCTGTGTCTCAGGTAGGAAAAATCAAACCAATATGAACTAAGACGTTTAAAATTGCTGGTGATTTAGTGAACAATATCTTCATAAAAATAGTTAAAATTTTTCTTAGAGGCTTAAAGACTTCAGTGAGTCACAGTGGGGAGTTCCAGGTGTTTTGACAGGTTTCTAAATAACAAATTTTAGAACAAGAGGATTTTTGTTGCCTCTCCAATCACACCTGCTCTGGTGTTGGATATTATCCACTCTGCATACTCATTTTAGTCCTGAAGTTCCTTTGATTATTAGGAATCTTCATGCTTGAAAAGCTGGCTCTGCTACTCCTCCACAGAGTGAGGGAGGGAAATGGCGCATTTTGCAAATTTCAGTGCTTTTGAAAGAAATAATGAAAAGGAGGTGGTGCTGCTTCAGAAGGCAAGCTACAGATGGAACAAAAGGTTAACTCAAATTTCTGCTGAAAATAGAAAGTAAAAATAGTAATGATGATCTATACAAGAGCAGAAAACACAGCAAAGTGAAGTTATTCAGTTTGAATCAGCAACTTCTTTTAAAACATCCTCTGGTTGTTCAAAGGGTTTTATTTTACAAATTGTCATTCTGTAGGCATGTCTGACAACTGGTTCATTGTGTCTCTTTTACCAATTGTCAGCAATAGTCTTTCTTTGGATCCACCAAGAAACTTCACTGTTCTGAGATAGTTTCTTTGAGGACAAATGACCCAACTTTTCCTCTATGTTTGCTGAAAAAGAATTCAAAGCTTAACTTTGCACTCAGTGGCTTCTCTTTATATTAACAGATGCTTTCCACTTCCCCCATCACTAGAAATGGGAGTTTCCTTGCTTTTAGACATCAGTTTTTTGTCTGTCTGGTACCTCACCCATAAAAAAGATAATCTATCCTCACAGAGGTTGCATTGGTGTTAAAAAACTGCTTTTTATTAGAGACTTCTGTGGAATGTACAAGTGGTATATGTATAGTAATGTGACTGAAATACAATAATCCCTGCTGAGCATTCCGCAGTGTGGCTTTGAATAGGTACTAAGCAATCTGACAGGATTGGCTTCAGTTACTTCTCACTTTTGAACAGTTTCAGAGCTCCTGAATTAGAAAAAAATTGTCCTTTCTTAAGAAAAAGAGAGTAATACATTCTTAGAGAGCTACAAGTGACCGTGACAGAAGAGGCATATTAAATCTAGTGATTAATACTTGAGAGTCATTTCTCTGTTATAAACAAAATCTTTAAAATTATATTGAAAAAGTATTGCTTTAAAAATATGTTGACTCTTGTCCAAAGTGTCCTATCTCTATTAGTAACACAACAGACTAGATGTAGATTTTTTTTTTTTTTTTCCATTTAAGGACACTTATGAACAAATAATGTCTTAGGTCTACATAAGGCTTAAATGTACAAGTATGACAGGCACGTTCAAATAAAACATGGCATCATCATTTCTGATAATATAGGTATTAAAACCCCTGTAATAGATGATGAATTTGCTGTCTAGGAAGGCAATGTCACTGCTTAAGATCACTGTGTCAGAAACTCCTAGTTTTCTATCAATATATTTCATGGAGCTTTGGCTACATACATGACCATGAATGAAGACTGTGTTTCCCAGATTGCTTTGAACCTATGACTAAGTCTTGGCCTACACGGTATACGTATATATTCTCTGTGTAGGGCTCTGCACAGGCCTCTGTGTACAGCTCTGTGTTTGTTCTCCTTCTTGCTAGCTCTAGTAGGGGTCTGATGGTGGGAGCTTGGCAGCCAATGTGGACACTCCTGATGGTGCAGCATAAAAATAAGATAGGAGGAACTTACCTTTGATTAGCAATCTTAAACATGGCAGAAGAAAAGTTTGAGAGTTCATACCAGATTATATATTTGATAGCCATGAGATATAATAAAATCTAACCCATGTGTTAAGTTACAAACTGTACCACTTCAATATAGCTGGCATGTGTCAATATTGTAGATCTTTGCACTCCTTCTTGAATCTAGCCTGTTTAAGGTTTCTCCAATACTGTTAAAAACTATTGTTTTATTACATTTTATGGTATAGTAGACTATATTGTGATATGGATTCATTTAAAATTCTTGAAGCACTAAGGATTTTAAAGTGCTTTTCAAGCATTAATTTTTATGTAAGTAAAAATGTCCACATTATAACAGTTTATAGAGATGTAAATGAAGATATTAGAATCCTTTACAAAATTCACTGGAACTTTTAAGAAAGAGGGAACTAAGATAAGAATTGAAGCTGTTAGACTTGATTTCCTCTCCTATCACCAATCTGTCTTATTCACTTCCTTCCAGTGGATTCTTTTAGTAAAACTCCTATTTCCTTCAAACAGCTGGTAGTAGTCTTGTCTCCTAATGATATACACCACATTAAAAAAATACTACTAATCTAAAAATTCTACTCTGTGAAGATAAGTGTATGGTTTGGAAGATGAAAAATGCTGACTATGTGATTACATTCCTGTCTACTTGTATAATACATGATCATGAAGCCATTCATCATTCTTTCCGTGGACTTAATTTTGGGGCTGGGTAAAGGGAAGATGAAGTAAGCAGAGAATCAATTAACTTTCACTCGGCAGACAATAGTTCTGGCTCTGATGTTCTACATGCTCTTTATTTTAAAGGCGATTATAAAGAACTTTAGTGACTTGTCAGTTAGCCACAGAGCTATGGCTTATCTCTGTATTTCAAAAGACACTAGTTTAGGAATCTTTATCCCATTCCATGCTGTTTCTTTTATCCTTCCTTTAACCTTTTGGGAAGGAAGAAAAATGTCTAAAATCACAGCTAGGCCCCTTTATTATTTGGGTGATGATGAGGCAAGTTGATGAACTTCTCTCTCTAGTTATTCAAAGAATCTAATAATTATCTCTACGTGATGTTAAAATGAGACAGTATATGTAAAATCCTTTGCATAGAGCCTGACACATTGTAAGTGTTTGGTAACTTATTTATTCCAAAATTGTTTAATAAGCAATGAAAAAAACAATAGATAAGAGAAATACTTGGTGGGGTTAAGGAATTTATTTTTCCAAAGCTGAAAAAAATTACTTCTGAATTTTCAATTAAGGGAGAAAAACAGATTGGGAAAAAGTTTAATGTGGGTAAATGAAGGAGCATTAATTCTCTTTCATAGAAGCACAAACTTCATAGAAGCATAAACAGTTTATGTTTGTAGAGTGCAGCAAGTATGAGTTTTGATCAGCCATAAATAGGATAGAATTTTCAAACGTATTATGGTTTATGTTAATTTTGAAATGAATTTATAAGTTCATGCCTTTGAGTAGTTAAAACCTGTGAAGTACCTTTGAATTCACATTATTTTTGTGAGGATTTGTTGGACACATGAAGAAATAAATGTTTATAATATAATTAAGACAGACAGTCATTTTCTTAGTTAATAAGAGCAAGCCGAGATTTGTTTTTCAGAAATAAAAAAACAAACACATAAAACCCAGTCAACTAACCAGTGACTAGTTTAAGCCAAAGATTAAAAGTCATTACAAACATTATGAGGGGATTTTCTGAAGTTCCACTGATGGAATGCTGAATTCAAGTTTATTTATCACTGAATAATAACAGTCATTCTACTGATATTTATTGAGAGATTATAGGATTCAGTTTCATTAAGAAAGCACTTCTTTTCTAATAGTGAGGAGAACTGAACATGATTTTTCTACTTTCTCAGTTCATAGCCTAGAGAGGAAGATAGGCTTTAATTAATAACAAAAACATAAAACTGTCTCTAACCCCTTAGCACAGTGGAGAAATTCAAGGTGCTATGAAATATTATACATAAAGAATTTGACCTAAAAAAGGAGGTCAGGGAAGTGACAGTTATGCTGAGATCTGAAGTAGGAGTGAACCCAATGAAGCAAAACTACCTTTTACATTGACATCATGGCTAGAAGAAACATAGCCAGAGTGGCTGAAGCGGAGAAGGGAGCCCAATGAGAGACCAAGGTGGAAAATCTCTTGGAGAAGACTGTGTGAGTGAGTGATAGTCATTCTGTCATGTCTGATTCTTTGTGACCCCATGGATTGTAGCCTGCCAGGCTCCTCTGTTCATGGAATTCCCCAGGCAAGAACACTGGAGTGGGTTGCCACTTCTTTCTCCAGGAGATCTTCCCCACCCAGGGATCAAACACAGGCCTCCCACATTGCAGGCAGATTCTTTACCATCTGAGCCATCAGGGAAGCCTTTAAAGAGCACTAAAAACACTGGCGAGGAGTTTTGTGTTTATAGCTAAGCACATTGGAAGTTCATTTACATAGTTTATGTCTTTGCTGGGGGTAGGGGCATGACCTAATCAGATATGCTCTTTGTAAGGATCTCCCTAAATGCAGTGTGAAGAATGAATGGATTTAATATATATCACACTTCTTTCTGAGTACTTCAGGTGGGAGATGATGGTGTTTCCTCCTCTTCCCAGATGCTTGTTAACTTCTTATGGGAAAAGACTTTATATATATATATTTATATTTTATAGTGTTAGACTCAAATTACATAGCAAGTTTATTTTTGCAGAGTAAATTAAAGAAGGGTAAGTTTATCAGTTATTTAGATAATAGAATAATTAGGTTGGTTACTTATTATCATTTGATTTAGTCATATGAAAAATCAAAGCTGACTGGATAATTAGTAATCCATATCATACTCTGTTTTGAATCCTTGAACTAATAGAAAGAAATTGAAATTTAGGTAACCTCAGATATGCATATGATACCACCCTTATGACATAGAGTGAAGAGAAACTAAAGAGCCTCTTGATGAAAGTGAAAGAGGAGAGTGAAAAAACTGGCTTAAAACTCAACATTCAAAACACTAAGATCATGGCATTCAGTCCGATCACTTCATGGCAAATAGATGGGGGAAAAACAGAAACAGTGAGAGACTTTATTTTCTTGGGCTCCAAAATCACTGCAGATAGTGACTGCAGCCATGAAATTAAAAGACACTTGCTCCTTGGAAGAAAAGCTATGATCAAACTAGACAACATATTAAAAAGCAGAGACATTACTTTGCCAACAAAGGTCAAACCTATGATTTTTCCAGTAGTCATGTATGGATGTGAGAGTTGACCATAAAGAAAGCTGAGCACTGAAGAATTGATGCTCTTGAACTGTGGTATTGGAGAAGACTCTTGAGAGTCCCTTGGACTGCAAGGAGATCCAACCAGTCCATCCTAAAGATCAGTCCTGGGTGTTCATGGGAAGGACTGATACTGAAGCTGAAGCTCCAATGTTTTGGCCACCTGATGCGAAGAGCTGACTCAGTTGAAAAGACCCTGATGCTGGGAAAGATTGAAAGCAGGAGGAGAAGGGGACGACAGAGGATGAGATGGTTAGATAGCATCACTGCCTCAATGGACATGAGTTTGAGCAAGATCTAAGAGTTGGTGATGGACAGGGAAGCCTGGTGTGCTGCAGTCCATGGGGTCTCAAAGAGTCGTACATGACTGAATGACTCAACTGAACTGATCATAATCTGTTTTGAATCCCTGAACTAATAGAAGGGAATTGAACTTTAGCTTGTACAAATAAAACTACAAAGTGGTTGCTGAGTTGTTAATTTTTAATTGCTTGTTCATTGTTCTACATCAGACCTACATGTTTTTTGTTTTTTTTTTTTTTTGAACATCTGAAGGTACTTATTATTGTGGGTTTTTTTTTTTTTTTTTTTTTTTTGTTTCTTTTTTTTTTCAGTTTTAAATCTTTTTTTTAATTTTTAAAATTTTATTTTTATTTTATTTAACTTTACAATATTGTATTGGTTTTGCCATGTATCAAAATGAATCTGCCACAGGTATACACGTGTTCCCCATCCTGAACCCTCCTCCTTCCTCCCTCCCCATACCATCTCTCTGGGTCGTCCCAGTGCACCAGCCCCAGGCATCGCCAGTCCAGGTTTGATGCCTGATACCAGACCTACATGTTATCATGAATTCTCTTTTTTTCAAAAAAAAAGAAAAACATGAGCAATCTAATAAACAGATTGTGCCTCCTACTTGGGATTTTTTTTTTATTTTAATAATTCTATCAGCTCATATTGTGTTTTGAATTAAAAATGAAGTTGTTATTTTACTTAGTGGACATATTCTTGAAGGCTATGCTGAATTTTCCAAACTGTCATTTTACAAACAAATGTGCATAGAAATGGACCTACACAGGGAAAAAAAATCACATATGGACACTTAAGTGACTATTCTTCACGGGTTCTCATAACATCCTTCAAAGTATTAGACAAAATGTTAGATGTTATCTAGCATGCAGATATCTGGATCATTCCAAATAAGTACTCCAAGTCAAATTTTAAAAAATATATCAGATACTCTAAAAAAAATGTTTTTTTGAGTTCAACAGATGCTTATATCTTAAACATCACATTCAAATTGATTTTAAACATGTATAATTGTCATTTTGTTGTGATTCAGTCACTAAGTCTTATCTGACTCTTTGTGACCCATGGACTGCAGCCTACTAGGCTCCTCATCCTTCACTGTCTCCCAGAGTTTGCTCAATTAATGTCCGTTGAGTATGTGATGCTACGTAAGCATCTCATCCTCTAACACCCTCTTCCCCTCCTGCCCTCAGTCTTTCCCAGCATCATGGTCTTTTCCAGTGAGTCAGCTCTTTGTATCAGGTGGTCAAAATATTGAAGCTTCAGCTTCAGCATCAGTCAGTCCTTCCAATGAATATTCAGGGTTGATTTCCTTTAGGACTGACAGATTTAATCTCCTTACTGTCCAAGGGACTCTCAAGAGGCTTCTCCAGCACAATTGGAAGGCATCAATTCTTCAACACTCAGCCTTCTTTATAATCCAACTCTCACATCTGCACATGACTACTGGAAAAGTCACAGCTTTGACTATATGAACCTTTGTCGGCAAAGTGATGTCTCTACTTTTAATATGCTGTCTAGGTTGGTCATAGCTTTCCTTCCAAGGTGCAAACGTTCCAATTTATGGCTGCAGTCACCCTCCACAGTAATTTTGAAGCCCAAGAAAAGAAAAGCTGTCACTGCTTCCACTTTTTCTCCATCTATTTGCCTTGAAGTGATAGGACCAGAAGCCATGATCTTAGTTTTCTGACTGTTGAGTTACAAGCCAGCTTTTTCACTCCCTTCTTTCACTGTCATCAAGAAGTTCTTTAGTTTCTTTTTGCTTTCTGTCATTAGAGTGGTATCATCTGCCTAGTTGAGGTTGTTGATATTTCTCCCAACAATCTTGTTTCTAGCTTGTGATTCATCATCTTGATCCCAGCATTTCACATAATGTACTCTGCATATAAGTTATATTCACAAGATAACCATATACAGCCTTGTTGTACTCCTTTTCCAATTTTGAACCAATCCATTGTTCCCTGTCTGGTTCTAACTGTTGCTTCTTGACTTGCATACAGGTTTCTCAGGAGGCAGGTAAAGTGCTCTGGTATTCCCATGTCTTTAAGAATTTTCACAGTGTAACAGTTTCATGTGATTCACAGTTTCCTGTGATCCACACAGTCAAAATCTTTAGCATAGTTAATGAAGCATGAAGTAGATGTTTTTCTGGAATTCCCTTGCTTTCTCTATGATCCAATGAATATCCAAGGAAAAATAGGATCTCTTGTTCCTCTTCCTTTTTTAAACCCAGCTTGTACACCTGGAAGTTCTCAGTTCACATACTGCTGAAGCCTAGCTTGAAGGATTTTGAGCATGATCTTTCTAGCATGTGAAATAAGCACAATTGTATGATAGTTTGAACATTCTTTGGTATTCCTCTTCTTTGGGATTGTACTGAAAACTGGAATATTCCAGTCCTATGGCCACTGCTGAGTTTTCCAAATTTGCTGGCATGTTGAGTGAAGCACTTTATTTTATTTTATTTTAGTGAAGCACTTTAAAAGCATCATATTTTAGGATTTGAAATAGCTCAGATGGAATTCCATCACCTCCACTAGCCTTGTTCATAGTGATGCTTCTGAAGGCCCACTTAACTTCACACTTCAGGATGTCTAGATCTAGGTAAGTGACCACAACCTTGTAGTTATCTGGGTCTTTAAGACTTTTTTTTGTATAGTTCTTTGTATTCTTGCTATCTCTTCTCAATCTTTTCTGCTTCTGTTAGGTCCTTATCATTTCTGTCCTTTATCATACCCATCCTTGCATGAAATGTTCCCTTTATATCTCCAATTTTCTGGATGAAATCTCCGGTGTTTCTCATTCTACCATTTTCCTCTATTTCTTTGCATGTTCATTTAAGAAGGCCTTCTTATCTCTCCTTGCTATTCTCTGGAACTCTGCATTCAGTTAGGCCTATTTTCCCTTTCATCCTTGCCTTTTGCTTTTCTTCTTTCCTCACCAATTTGTAAAGCCTCTTCAGACAACCACTTTGCCTTCTTGCATCGCTTTTTCTTGGGGATGGTTTTGGTCCCTGCCTCTTGTACAATGTCATGAACCTCTGTCCATAGTTCTTCAGAAACTCCACCTGTTCTACTTCTTTGAATCTATTTGTTACCTCCACTATATAATCATAAGGGATTTGATTTAAGTCACACTTGAAATTTCTAGTGGTTTTTACTACTTTCTTCAAATTAAGCCTGCATTTTGCAATAAGGAGTGCATGATCTGAGCCACAATCAGATCTAAGTTTTGTTTTTGCTGACTTAAAGACCTTCTCTATCTTTGGCTGCAAAGAATGTAATCAATCTGATTTTAGTATTTACCATTTGGTGATGTCCACATGTAGAGTCATCTCTTGTGTTGTTGGAAGAGGTTGTTTGCTATGACCAGTATATTCTCTTAACAAAACTCTGTTAGCCATTTTATATTCTGAGACCAAACTTGCCTGTTTCTCTAGATATCTCCTGACTTCCTACTTTTGCATTCCAATCCCCTATGATGAAAAGGACATCTTTTTTTTGGTGTTGGTTCTAGAAGGTCTTGTAGGCTTTCATAGAACTGGTCAACTTCATCTTCTTTGGCATTAGTGGTTCAGGCATAGACTTGGATTAGTGTAATATTGAATGGCTTGTCTTGGAAACAAGCCGAGATCGTCCTGTTGTTTCTGAGACTGCATCCAAGTACTTGATTTCAGACTCTTTAGTTGACTACAAGGTCTACTCCATTTCTTCTTGCCCACAGTAGTAGATGTAATGGTCATCTGAATTAAATCCTCTTATTTCTGTCCATTTTAGTTCACTGATTCCTAAAAGATGTCAGTGTTCACTCTTGCTATCTCCTCCTTGACCATGTCCAATTTATTAGTATCTTGATTCATGGACCTAACATTTTTTTAGGTTCCTATGCAATATTGTTCTTCACAACATTCAGCCCTTCCCTTTTTTTTCCTCCCCTCTCTCCCCCCTTTCCTCCCTTTTCTTTTTTTTTTTTTCTTTTCTTTTCTTCCCCCTCCCCCCCCCCTCCCCTCCTCCTCTGGCCCCTCCCCCCTTCTTTTAGTTTCCAGCCCTTTCCCGAAGGCTGGGAAAGAAGGGAAATGTCATTTCAGATCAATAGATAGTCGCTCAGTCGTGTCCGAGTCTTTGCGACCCCATGAACCGCAGCACGCCAGGCCTCCCTGTCCATCACCAGCTCCCGGAGGTCACTCAGACTCGCATTCATCGAGTCAGTGATGCCATCCAGCCATCTCATCCTCTGTCGTCCCCTTCTCCTCCTGCCCTCAATCCCTCCCAGCATCAGATCTTCTCCATGAGTCACTCTTCACTGAGGTGGCCAAAATACTGGAGTTTCAGCTTTAGCATCATTCCTTCTAAAGAAATTCAGGATTGATCTCCTTCAGAATGGACTGTGGATCTTCTTGCAGTCCAAGGGACTCTCAAGAGTCTTCTCAACACCACAGTCAAAAGATAATTCTTCGGCGCTCGTTCACTCCAATTGGACTTTCCTTCCACATAATTCGCAATTGGACCCAAAAAAAAAAAACTACTTTTCCCCATCTATTTCCCATGTAGTGATGGGACCAGATGCCATGATCTTCGTTTTCTGAATGTTGAGCTTTAAGCCAACCTTTTCACTCTCCACTTTCACTTTCATCAAGAGGCTTTTTAGCCCCTCTTCACTTTCTGCCATAAGAGTGGTGTCATCTGCATATCTGAGGTTATTGATATTTCTCCCGGCAATCTTGATTCCAACTTGTGTTTCTTCCAGTCCAGCATTTCTCATGATGTACTCTGCATATAAGTTAAATAAACATGGTGACAATATGCAGCCTTGACGTACTCCTTTTCCTATTTGGAACCAGTCTGTTGTTCCATGACCAGTTCTAACTGTTGCTTCCTGACCTGCATACAGATTTCTTAAGAGGCAGATCAGGTGGTCTGGTATTCCCATCTCTTTCAGAATTTTCCATAGTTTATTGTCATTTAAGTACTCTAAAATAGTATGCATTGAGTTTTTTTGTTTGTTTTTCTTTTCTTCTCTCTCAATAAACTGGCTTTATAATCCTGAGAGATATGAGTTGCAGATTGATTAATCTAACACACATTTAAGGAAGGAAGTTCATTTAAGGAAGTTCAAGGAAAAAAATCATAATTGAAATATTAGTGACTTTGAACATATTCATGTAAATAAACCTCTCTTGAAAATCAGGGGTAGTATGCTGCTGCTAAGTCGCTTCAGTCGTGTCCGACTCTGTGTGACCCTATAGACAGCAGCCCACCAGGCTCCCCCGTCCCTGGGATTCTCCAGACAAGAACACTGGAGTGGGTTGCCATTTCCTTCTCCAATGCATGAAAGTGAAAAGTGAAAGTGAAGTCACTCAGTCATGTCCGACCCTCAGCGACCCCATGGACTGCAGCCTACCAGGCTCCTCCATCCATGGGATTTTCCAGGCAACAGTACTGGAGTGGGGTAGTATATACAGTTAAAAGATATTTGTAAAATAGCCCTTGAGATACTTTGTAACTTATAAAAGTAAGCAGAGACAACTGAGCTACTTCTCACCCTATTGGTGGCTTTTTTTTTTTTTTTTCCTGCTCAACTACTCAGACAATGGGTCTAAGAACTTCAAATATTAACTGTTTCCTGAATTTAGGAAGACAAGAATAATCAAATTTCCACCATGATTCTTGACAGTCTTCTTCCATGTTCCTTTGTCTAGTTCTTTTGTGTCTGTTTTTAAGTTTCTCCTTTGCTGTGTTAGCCTGTATCTCTCCATTGCAGTCTCCTGCACCCTAAATTTCTGTGCTTTATTTTCTATATCTTTCTTAATCTCTTCTCTCTCTCTCTCCCTGAAGCAAGCTATATTAAAATATCATTGTTCAGTGAATGCTTCCCTGTACCATATGTAACTCTCATTATTCACACATTCCTAAATAAATCTGTTGTATTTATCACTCTAATTATCATCAAGAAAAGGAAATGTTTTTGTGCCATAAAATATAGCTTTTCTTTGAGAAATTATTCAAATTATTTCCTAAGACCCCCTATTTCCTTTTCCATCAAAGGCTGAATAAAAATTAGAGTCAAAGGGTCATGGATTTCTTGTTCCTTATTTATGATTAAAAGTACAGTGAATTATAGTTTTGTTTCTCCTTGTGGGATGTAGTAAAGAAGTTTAAAGTGAATATAAAAAGGTTAAATATTATAATGAAATAATATAGAGTTTTAGGAGTTCTGTGTCATTTAACTTCTTGTTTTGCTAATGCACTTTGATGAAGTGCAGGTTAAGCTGGTGCAAACCAAAGACCCCAAAATATGGGCTAAAAAAAGACCTTTGTCTCTTTCTCATATTACCAGCCAAGAATAAGCAGTCATAGCTGGTTGGCTAACTGCTTAACTTAATATGTTACTGCCATCTCTGTTCCAGTTCTCACTGACTACTGGGCAGCCACAAAAGGGAAAGAGCCAAGATAGAAACATGTATTCTTTCTTAGGACCTAGAGTTGGGCCTTGTAGTTTTCGGTTTTTTTTTTTTTTTAAGATTTTTTTTTTAACATGGACCATTTTTATTTTTAAGTCTTTATTGAATCTGTTACAACATTGCTTCTGTTTTTCTTTTTTTTTTTCTTTTTTCTTTTGCTTAACTTTACAATATTGTATTGCTTTTACAATACATCAAGATGGATCCGCCACCAGTATACACGTGTTCCCCATCCTGAACCCTCCTCCCTCTCCCCTCCCCACACCATCCCTCCAGGTCGTCCCAGTGCTCCAGCCCCAGGCATTTGTTATCGGGCATCGTACCTGGACTGACGACTAGTTTCAGATATGATATTATACATATTTCAATGGTATTCTCCCCAATCATCCCACCCTCTCCCGGTCCCAGAGTCCAGAAGTCTGCTTCTGTTTTTCATTTTGTTTTTTTGACCTCAATGTATGCTGGATCTTAGCTCCCCAACCAGGGAAGGAACCTGCACCCCTTGCAATGGAAGGCGACGTGTTCACCACTCCACTACCAGGGAAGTCCCGGCACTTGTAGTTTTTGCTCGCATCCTATCAGCTAGTAAAGATATTAGAGACCCATTAGCAGTTTCTGCCAGAGTTCAAAGAATTTAATTGAAAGCAAATTATTTAAACAAAATTCTTTCCATTCCTGGCATGCATTTAATTTTAGAATTTGGTTTATTTCACTTTTATTATTATTGATCTCGGTGACAATCAAGACATTTTAAAAACGCTGGAGTTCAAGCATGAGTCTTTTAGTATAGTACCAAGTGGACATTATCACAGAGTGTGTAGGAAATAGTAGATGATTAAAATATTTCTCCAGTCATAATGAAGAGTTGGGTCACACCCTATTTCACTAAACTTCAATGAAAGAGTCCTTACAGTAGACTTTCCTAGATCTGGTGTTGAACCTGTTTGTCTCCAGCTCTCCTTTCTCTCTTCCACTCTAATGACATGCCAGTCACATTTTCATTTTTGATTTTCCTCCTAAGTGCCAGCCACTTTCTCACCTCTAAGCATGTATTCTTAATATTCTTTCCCTTGGAAAGCTCTCTCCTCTAAAATTTCTGCAATATTTGCTTTCTTCTCTTGGAGGAGGTAATCAAGAGAGGACACGACATGGGTTAACCTATGACCTTGACCCAGGCAGTCAGAATTCCCTCCTTGGAATGTGTGCTTTTCTGGCCTCCTTGCTAGAACTTGCCCAAAGACAACCTTGAGAGAGCAATGAGTTATTGAGCCTATCTGGATGGCATATGTGACTGAGACCAGTACAGAACTCTATGTAAAATTTTAACATTCTGGCACTGGTATCTGGCTGTGGTAGTCTACTCATCTTGTGGATACCCAAGACCACCCTTAAGAGGATATTCCCTTTATTAATAAAACCACCACCCAATAATCTGCAGAGACCTGCCTCCTTCTTTCTCTCTCTCTGCCCTTTGAGTATGGGGGCAGATTTCAGATTGTACACAAGAGGCTCCAAGAAGTGTATGAACCAACATCTGTCCTTCAGGTCTTTGTTTAAATGTGATCTTCACTAAGATCTTCTATCTTAGTAAAGCCTACTCTGATTTTCCTCTTTAAAATTTCAAATCCATACCTAGCATTTTTTTATTCCACTTTCTTGCTTTATTTATTACATTGGAGTTATCACCATCTAAGTTTCTATAAATTTCACTTATATATTTTGTTTATTGGACATCCTGCACAACCAACTAGAATGGATGGTCTTTGAGGGCATCCAATTTTTGTTTATTTTATGTTTGTTTCCCCAGGCTATTACAGTGCCAGACACATAATAAAATCATCAATAAATGTTCTGTGACAAACGAATGAGTGATTGAATAAATGAATCACAAAAGTAGAATGATATTAACTTCAGTAGTCATTTTCTGAAAAACTGATTCATGCATTGACATTTTTCAATGTTTCTGACTTTTCTTGGGAAATCATGCTTTGTTTCACATTGTAAAGGTAATTGTTTTTTATTTTGTGCACTGAAAAAATCTAAGGAAAATAAAGTCCTCAGTAAGAGAGAACATTTCATAAAATTAGGAATGCTTTTTTTCATAAAATCTATAAGTTCAGTCACTCAGTCGTGTCTGACTCTTTGCGACCCCCTGGACTGCAGCACAGCAGGCTTCCCTGTCCATCACCAACTCTTGGAGCCTACTCAAACTCATGTCTATCGCGTTGGTGATGTCATCCAACCATCTCATCCTCTGTTTTCTCCTTCTCCTCCTGCCTTCAATCTTTCACAGTATCAGGGTCTTTTCCAGTGAGTTGGTTCTTTGCATCAGGTGGTCAATGTATTGAACTTGCAGCTTCAACATCAGTCCTTCCAGTGAATATTCAGGACGGATTTCTTTTAGGATTGACAGGTTTGATCTCCTTGCAGTCCAAGGGACTCTCAAGAGTCTTCTCCAACACCACAGTTCAAAAGCATCAATTTTTTGGTGCTCAGCTCTCTTTATAGGCTGACTCTCACATCCATACATGACTACTGGAAAAATAATAGGTTTGACTAGATAGACCTTTGTCAGGAAAGTAATGTCTCTGCTTTTTAATATGCTGTCTAGGTTGGTCATAGCTTTTCTTCCAAGGAGTAAGCGTTTTTTAATTTCATGGCTGCATTCACCATCTGCAGTGATTTTGGAGCCCAAGAAAATAAAGTCTGTCACTGTTTCCATTGTTTCCTCATCTATTTGCCATGAAGTGATGTGACCAGATGCAATGATCTTAGTTTTCTGAATGTTGAGTTTTAAGCCAGCTTTTTCACTCTCGTCTTTCACTTTCATCAAGAAGCTCTTTTTCTTTTCTTAAATCTCTGCCATAAGTGCGGTGTCATCTGCATATATGAAGTTATTAATATTTCTCCATTCAATCTTGATCCCAGCTTGTGCTTCATCCAGCCCGGCATTTCACATGATGTACTCTGAACATAAGTTAAATAAGCAGGGTGACAATATGCTGCCTTGACGTACACCTTTTCCTCTTTGGAACCAGTTTGTTGTTCCATGTCCAGTTCTAACTGTTGTTTCTTGACCTGCATACAGATTTCTCAAGAGGCAGGTCAGGTGGTCTGGTATTCCCATCTCTTTCAGAATTTTCTACAGTTTGTTGTGATCCACACAGTCAAAGGCTTTGACATAGTCAATAAAGCAGAAGTAGATGTTTTTCTGGAACTCTCTTGCTCTTTTGATGATCCAGCAGATGTTGGCAATTTTGATCTCTGATTCCTCTGCCTTTTCTAAAACCAGCTTGAGCATCAGGAAGTTCATGGTTCATGTACTATTGAAGCCTGGCTTGGAGAATTTTGAGGATTACTTTGCTAGCATGTGAGATGAGTGAAATTTTGCAGTAACCTGAACATTCTTTGGCATTGTCTTTCTTTGGGATGGAAGACATCCCAAAGATTGGAATGAAAACTGACCTTTTCCAGTCCTTTGCCCACTGCTGAGTTTTCTAAATTTGCTGGCATATTGAGTGCAGCACTTCCATAGCATCATCTTTTAGGATTTGAAATAGCTCAATTGGAATTCCATCACCTCCACTAGCTTTGTTCATAGTGATGCTTCCTAAGGCCCACTTGACTTTACATTCCAGGATGTCTGGTTCTAGGTGAGTGATCACACCATCATGGTTGTCTGGGTCATGACATTTTTGTATAGTTCTTCTGTGTATTCTTGCCACTTCTTCTTAATATATTCTGCTTCTGTTAGGTCCATACATTTTCTGTCCTTTATCGTGCTCATTGTTTGTGACATTGTATAGGAGGCAGTGATCAAGATCATCTCCAAGAAAAAGAAATGCAAAAAGGCAAAATGCTTGTCTGACAAGGCCTTACAAATAGCTGAGCAAAGAAGAGAAGCTAAAGGGAAAGGAGAAAAGGATTGATGCTGCTGCGGCTAAGTCACTTCAGTTGTGTCTGCCTCTGTGTGACCCCATATATGGCAGCCCACCAGGCTCCCCCGTCCTTGGGATTCTCCAGGCAAGAACACTGGAGTGGGGTGCTGTTTCCTTCTCCAATGCATGAAAGTGAAAAGTGAAAGTGAAGTCACTCAGTCGTGTCTGACTTTTCACGACCCCATGGACTGCAGCCTACCAGGCTCCTCTATCCATGAGATTTTTCAGGCAAGAGTACTGGAGTGGGTTGCCATTGCCTTTTCTGAAAAGGATTGATATACCCATAAAATCTATATCTAGGCTTAGAAATGTCCAAGCCTTGATTTTAGTTACTCCATCCACATTAAAATCTCTTTAAAAGATATAAAATTATATTTCTTTGCAGTATTGTTCCAATATTAAAATTGTTATTTATAGTTTTCTTATATTATGAAAAGAATTCTTGAGGCTGAGAGCAAAGCTCTAAATTTCATGTTGCCTTATAGCTTTATTTTTAATACAATGAATATAGTTCAAGTGATAATTTCAATCATTAGGGTCATTCTATATTGAAACATAAGCCATAAGAGCTGGTTGTTTAGCAGAACTTATTTTTATATTAAATTGTGTCATGCAGTTCTTTAATATATGTTATCTAAGTGCCAATTAATTCCCAAGCAGTAGTTAAGCACCCAGATTAATGTTTCCACTCACCACATGAAGTGATTCTGAAAATCCCTATGGAGGTAATTGCAAACTTGTTTTAGGTACAAATGTACTGATTTAGTTTTACAGCCAGCAGAGTCAAATCTGAATGTAGCCTAAACAAGGTGTTGTTGAACAAATTGTTCTGAGCATAATTGTCAAGAATGCTTCAAAGTGATAATTAGGATGATAACAAATGATATCCCCACGGGAGCAAATTGTCAGACAGCATAAAGCTGCAACCTTTTGACAGAATCTAAGAGTTAATCTATATTTAAAACAATTTCACAAAAATAAAAGTAAAATTTTGGGGTTTTTTTGATGACCACATACTTATAAGTGCTACTCAGATCAGATCAGATCAGTCGCTCAGTCATGGCTGACTCTTTGCGACCCCATGAACTGCAGCACGCCAGGCCTCCCTATCCATCACCAGCTCTCGGAGGTCACTCAGACTCACATCCATCGAGTCAGTGATGCCATCCAGCCATCTCATCCTCTGTCGTCCCCTTCTCCTCCTGCCCCCAATCCCTCCCAGCATCAGAGTCTTCTCCAATGAGTCAACTCTTCTCATGAGGTGGCCAAAATACTGGAGTTTCAGCTTTAGCATCATTCCTTCCAAAGAAATCCCAGGGCTGATCTCCGTCAGAATGGACCGGTTGTATCTCCTTGCAGTCCAAGGGACTCTCAAGAGTCTTCTCCAACACCACAGTTCAAAAGCATCAATTCTTTGGCGCTCAGCCTTCTTCACAGTCCAGCTCTCACATCCATACATGACCACAGGAAAGACCATAGCCTTGACTAGGCAAACCTTTGTTGGCAAAGTGATGTCTCTGCTTTTGAATATGCTATCTAGGTTGGTCATAACTTTCCTTCCAAGGAGTAAGCGTCTTTTAATTTCATGGCTGCAGTCACCATCTGCAGTGATTTTGGAGCCCAGAAAAACAAAGTCTGACACTGTTTCCACTGTTTCTCCATCTATTTCCCATGCAGTGATGGGACCAGATTCCATGATCTTCGTTTTCTGAATGTTGAACTTTAAGCCAACCTTTTCACTCTCTACTTTCACCTTCATCAAGAGGCTTTTTAGCTCCTCTTCACTTTCTGCCATAAGGGTGTTGTCATCTGCATATCTGAGGTTATTGATATTTCTCCCAGCAATCTTGATTCCAGCTTGTGTTTCTTCCAGTCCAGCATTTCTCATGATGTACTCTGCATATAAGTTAAATAAACATGGTGACAATATACAGCCTTGACGTACTCCTTTTCCTATTTGGAACCAGTCTGCTATTCCATGTCCAGTTCTAACTGTTGCTTCCTGACCTGCATACAGATTTCTCAAGAGGCAGATCAGGTGGTCTGGTATTCCCATCTCTTTCAGAATTTTCCACAGTTTATTGTGATCTACACAGTCAAAGGCTTTGGCATAGTCAATAAAACAGAAATAGATGTTTTTCTGGAACTCTCTTGCTTTTTCCATGATCCAGCGGATGTTGGCAATTTGATCTCTGGTTCCTCTGCCTTTTCCAAATCCAGCTTGAACATCAGGAAGTTCATGGTTCACATATTGCTGAAGCCTGGCTTGGAGAATTTTGAGCATTACTTTACTAGCGTGTGAGATGAGTGCAATTGTGCGGTAGTTTGAGCATTCTTTGGCATTGCCTTTCTTTGGGATTGGGATGAAAACTGACCTCTTCCAATCCTGTGGCCACTGCTGAGTTTTCCAGATTTGCTGGCATATTGAGTGCGGCACTTTCACAACATCATCTTTCAGGATTTGGAATAGCTCCACTGGAATTCCATCACCTCCACTAGCTTTGTTCCTAGTGATGCTTTCTAAGGCCCACTTGACTTCACATTCCAGGATGTCTGGCTCTAGGTCAGTGATCACACCATCATGATTATCTGAGTCGTGAAGCTCTTTTTTGTACAGTTCTTCTGTGTATTCTTGCCACCTCTTCTTAATATCTTCTGCTTCTGTTAGGTCCATACTATTTCTGTCCTTTATCGAGCACATATTTGCATGAAATGTTCCTTTGGTATCTCTGATTTTCTTGAAGAGATCCTTAGTCTTTCCCATTCTGTTGTTTTCCTCTATTTCTTTGCATTGATCGCTGAAGAAGGCTTTCTTATCTCTTCTTGCTATTCTTTGGAACTCTGCATTCAGATGTTTATATCTTTCCTTTTCTCCTTTGCTTTTTGCTTCTCTTCTTTTTGCAGCTATCTGCAAGGCCTCCCCAGACAGCCATTTTGCTTTTTTGCATTTCTTTTCCATGGGGATGGTCTTGATCCCTGTCTCTTGTACAATGTCACAAACCTCATTCCATAGTTCATCAGGCACTCTATCTATCAGATCTAGGCCCTTAAATCTATTTCTCACTTCCACTGTATAATCATAAGGGATTTGATTTAGGTCATACCTGAATGGTCTAGTAGTTTTCCCTACTTTCTTCAATTTAAGTCTGAATTTGGCAACAAGGAGTTCATGGTCCGAGCCACAGTCAGCTCCTGGTCTTGTTTTTGCTGATTGTATAGAGCTTCTCCATCTTTGGCTGCAAAGAATTTAATCGATCTGATTTCGGTGTTGACCATCTGGTGATGTCCATGTATAGAGTCTTCTCTTGTGTTGTTGGAAGAGGGTATTTGCTATGACCAGTGCATTTTCTTGGCAAAACCCTGTTAGTCTTTGCCCTGCTTCATTCCGTATTCCAAGGCCAAATTTGCCTGTTACTCCAGGTGTTTCTTGACTTCCTACTTTTGCATTCCAGTCCCCTATAATGAAAAGGACATCTTTTTTGGGTGTTAGTTCTAAAAGGTCTTGTAGGTCTTCTTAGAACTGTTCAACTTCAGCTTCTTCAGCGTTACTGATTGGGGCATAGACTTGGATTACTGTGACATTGAATGGTTTGCCTTGGAAACGAACAGAGATCATTCTGTCGTTTTTGAGATTGCATCCAAGTACTGCATTTTAGACTCTTTTGTTGACCATGATGGCCACTCCATTTCTTCTGAGGGATTCCTGCCCACAGTATTAGATATAATGGTCCTCTGAGTTAAATTCACTGCTACTAAGTGTAGGTAAATGAGAGAGATCTATTACGCTCTATTGAATGACACTATTTTTTCAGAATAAGAATTTTTTTTCAGTCATGATAAATAATTAGAGGGGCAAATGTGCTATTATATAGGATTTCTCAAATACAGGGGAGAATGCTCCTGCAGTATAGTTGTAAGGAATCCCCTCATCTCCCATCAGCATACAAGATCTAGCCTGTGAACTTTCATAGACAGGAGCTAAAATTTCTGGTCTTAGAGTGGCAGGCAACCCAAGCTAATGATAATAATAATGTTAATAATAATTACCATAATAAAATCAATATTTATTGAACACTTAGTGTGACACACATTGTGTTAACCAATTTAAATACATAATTTACTTTTCACACCAATGTTGGGAGATGAGATTGTTTTATTTCATTTGACAGATGAGAGAATCAATCAGAAGTAGCCAATAATAGAGCAAGGATTAAAACTCAAGTCTGTCTTATTCTACAGTTCTTAATCTTAACTGCAACTTTATACTGGTATAGTTATATCAGTGACATGGCATGCTTAACATCCTTTATTGGTATTAGAATGCTGTGCTATGTTTCCAGAGTTCTCTTGAACACATATTTCACATTTTGTTAGGTGCTGGTTGGGTGTCTGTGCTGCACACTTACTTTTCATCATTCCAAATTTCCTGAACTTGATACAGAGATGATGTAATACTGCTAAAGAATCAGGCAATGTCCTTTAAACTAATCTTTATATAACTTGTATCATAAGCTATGATGAGACCCTACTGACTTGTTATCATGCTTGAAATACTTACATCAGATCAGATCAGATCAGTCGCTCAGTCGTGTCCGACTCTTTGCGACCCCATGAATCGCAGCACGCCAGGCCTCCCTGTCCATCACCAACTCCCGGAGGTCACTCAGACTCACATCCATTGAGTCAGTGATGCCATCCAGCCATCTCATCCTCTGGTGTCCCCTTCTCCTCCTGCCCCCAATCCCTCCCAGCATCAGAGTCTTCTCCAATGAGTCAACTCTTCTCATGAGGTGGCCAAAATACTGGAGTTTCAGCTTTAGCATCATTCCTTCCAAAGAAATCCCAGGGCTGATCTCCTTCAGAATGGACTGGTTGTATCTCCTTGCAGTCCAAGGGACTCTCAAGAGTCTTCTCCAACACCACAGTTCAAAAGCATCAATTCTTTGGCGCTATCATTTCTAAACATTTTGGGAAACTCATGCATGTTTTCTTTTCTGTATATAAAATGGATATGATATGACGTTGCTGTGTTGATGATTAAATGAGGAAGTAGGAAGTATAGGAAGTATATTTCAAGGTCATGGCACAGTGCTGGGGAGGCCTACGCAGCTCAGATTACTGGTGGAAAAAGGGGCAGCCAGTTATCAGGATTTTTCTTTGATGTAAAGGCACACAATAAAAAGAACTCTACTAAAATCAAGTGTCATTCATAAAGGGTACCTTTTGCACTGGGCTAGGCAAAGAAGGCAATGGCACCCCACTCCAGTACTCTTGCCTGGAAAATCCCACGAACGGAGGAGCCTGGTAGGCTGCAGTCCATGGGGTCGCTAAGAGTCAGACATGACTGAGCGACTTCACTTTCTCTTTTCACTTTCATGCATTGGAGAAGGAAATGGCAACCCACTCCAGTGTTCTTGCCTGGAGAATCCCAGGGACAGGGAAGCCTGGTGGGCTGCCGTCTATGGGGTCACACAGATTCGGACACGACTGAAGTGACTTAGCATAGCATAGCATAGGCACAGTACTAGGTATTGATGCAATGGTGAAAACAATAGACTTCTTTTCTGAATGTTTGCTGCTGCTACTCCTAAGTAGCTTCAGTCGTGTCCGACTCTGTGCGACCCCATAGACGGAAGCTCACCAGGCTCCCCTGTCCCTGGGATTCTCCAGGCAAGAACACTGGAGTGGGTTGCCATTTCCTTCTCCAATGTATGAAAGTGAAAAGTGAAAGTGAAGTCACTCAGTCGTGTCCAACTCTCAGCAACCCCATGGACTGAGATTCTCCGTCCATGGGATTCTCCAGGCAAAAGTACTGGGGTGGGGTGCCATTGCCTTCCCTGTCTGAATGTTTATGAACAAGTAAATTGAAAATGTCAAATTATGATAAAGAAGGTCCAGACCAGGGTGCGATGAGGGACAGTGATGTGCTGGGGATCTAATCTGGAGTCCACAGCTGGGGAAGGCCACTCTTGGGAAGGGTTATGTTTGTGATGAGACCCAAATGAAGAAAATGAAACCAGTAGAGAGAATCTCAGAGGTAAAAGGAACAGTGCATGCAAAAGCCCTGATGTGAACAGTTTGGTAAGTCGACAGAACTGAAAAGGCAGTGACAAAATGGAGCCCTTGGCTACCTTGGGAGTGAGAGAAGGATGTGGAGACGGGATATGACCTAGGAGGGATAGTAAAGCAAGGAGGGGGTGTGACACTGAATAGCAGCATGAAGGTACGGAGCTGAGGACCGACCTGGGAAAAGTGCCAGTTCCTTTCCTGTGCAGGTCCTGTGGGGCCATGCCGACCTGTGGCCTGCAGAGCATCTGCTGGGGAGGAGCCTGCACCAGCCTGCACCTCTCAATCACTCACCCACCCTCCTGCCTCCCAGCCCCTCTTATTTCCAGAGCCCTGAGCGTTTTTATAACCCAGTCACTAAAGCAGACACCAAGAAAACAGCTTTGTGAAGTGCTCTGTCAGAGTGTATTTCCCTTGCAGGCTGCTGCTGCTTGACGAGATTATCTGTTCTTGGGCTCACAGGCCTACAAGGTTGCTTTTCTCAATCAGTTTTGCTTTAAGTCTTTTAAAATTGGAGCAGGTCAGTGGAAGGTTATATTTGCAGTCTTTGTTGTTTAAAGGTGAAAGTAAACATGCTGTCTCATGTGAAAGTAAACTACTCATTTGAAAAGACCCTGATGGTGGGAAAGATTGAAAGTTGGAGGAGAAGGGGATGACAGAGGATGAGATGGTTGGATGGTATCACTGAGACAATGGACATGAGTTTGAGTAAACTCCAGGAGTTGGTGATGGACAGGAAGGCCTGGTGTGCTGCAATCCACGGGGTCACAAAGAGTCGGGCACGACTGAGCGGCTGAATTGAATTGCACTGAAACATGCTGATGGCAGGAGGAAGAGAATTTTTAGCTGTGCTTTGAACTGAGCACTAACTTAGAAGAACTTGGAAAATTAAGGTAATTAGGCAGAGCTAAGTGAAGGGCCCTACTAAAGAGCCTGCAGATTTGATTCTGTCATCCTTCTGACCTCTGCTAGTGACAGAATTTAAACTATTTGTTATTCTTTTTTGCCTAAGTAACAAAATGCTGTGACCCAGGTAAGTACTGTGCTCCTTGTTCATTTTCTGGTAGAGGTGAAGCATTGTTTGGAGATTGAGAAATGTGAGTGGGGTGTGAGGATTGAGGGGTCAGAGAGAGAGAAACAGAAAGAATATGAGACTTGAGTGTACTAAAACAGATCAAGCTGGCTCAATAGATTACTGAGGCAGTTTTCTATTTCCCAAGAAGATATTGTTCCTTGTTACCTGTAACCAGACTGCATGCCAGAAATTTACTCAAAACAAATGATATTAATTAGAAAGATATCTAGCTCCCAGCCTCTTAAAAAGCAGATGCACCAGGGAAATTGTGCTGACCTCTCTGTTTTCAACAGACACAGCAAGATGCATCAGGCTGGAAGGGCTGCACCAACACGAGGAGGTGGAAATGTCTCTGAACTGAGGCATTGTTTCTGAGTCCTCTCCCCAGAGCCTCTAGAAATGTCATGTTTGTACTTGGCCAAGTGGCAGCCTGCTTTGTGAAATCAGACACACCGATTGCCTCAAACACATTGCACAACCCTGCATTGTTTCATGTGCTCTTGTCTCTGGCCCAGGAATATCCACCCGTATATTCTGTATCACGTTCATTGTGTGGGAGGAGTTGCAAAGCTTATGAGCTTGAACACCCCAGCCAAATGAGTCAGGAAAACGAACATTCCCACAGAAGACTTTAACAAGACTTCTCTTTCCCTGCTGTGATACTCAGATCTGACAGAGGGAAAAATAGCAACAATTTATCAGAGTGGCTGAGTAGGGTAAGGTATGAATGTTTTATGAAAGAGAAGGGAAGGCCTAGGCAGATATTCAAGTGGCTGGAGATATTGAAGTAGCAGTGGCTGAGGGAGCTGACTAAAGATAGCTCCAAACTTCCTTGGAAAATGCTGGCATTGAGTGCTAAGTGTCAGCCCCTTCACTGACCAAGGAGTCACCTCCAGAGCCCCTAAATGGAATTTTCAGAGTACTGGTTAACAGTGATGATATACAGGATTGGCTTTCTTTATAATGCAAGGCAACCTGTCACTTTCTTTTGAGCTGATTGAATCTTTGTGTGTGTGCTCAGTTACTTCAGTCGTATCTGACTCTTTGCGACCCTATGGACTATAGACTGCCAGGCTTCTCTGTCCATGGATTTCTCCAGGAAAGAATACTGGAGTGGGTTGCCGTGCCCTCCTCTAGGGGTCCTTCCTGACCAAGGGATCAAATCCACCCTTCCATGTCTCCTGTATTGCAGGTGGTTTCTTTACTGCTGAGCCATTGGGAAAGTCCTGCTTGCATCTACAGAACATCTATTGGTTATAATGTGTCTCACATTTTTTAAAACAAAACCGAATACTTCTTTCCAAACTCTGAATTTTTCTTTATTCTTCTTATTTCATCTCTGTCAACTTCAAGTCATTATTCCCCCTGCATTTCCTGCACCTGCATCTGAGCAGCTGAATGAGGTGGGAGAGAAACAAGCCATGCTGGTTACTTCGACTTTAAATTCACAGCTATTATCTTTGTGGGCTTTTCATGCCACAGCATAACATCCGATGTCTGTCTGATCTCTTTAGGCTCTACTCTTCTAGATGCTTGTCGAATACATTTCCTTTTCTCCTTCAACCTGCAACAACTTTTCCTTTCAGTTGATGACCTTGCTTGCTTATTTATTTAGAAAGGAGAAGTCATTGGGAAAAGGGTTCCACAAGCTCCCCTCAGCACACACATTTGCTTGCATTTTTGCCCACAACTTAATAAGCTTTACTACGAATGAATGTCCCTGGTTTCTACTTGAGCCCTGTATCTTCTCTGCACTTACCCAAGAACATTGCTCCTGGGCTCTAGAGCAGAGGCTCAGTAGTTGTGATGCGTGGGCTTGTAGTCCACAAGTAGTTGCCCTGGGCATGCGGGATCATCCTGGGACAGGGATCAGACCCATGTTACTGCATCGGCAGGTGGATGCTTAACCACTGTACCACCAGGGAAGTTCACTCCCTTTCTTTTACTAAATGATTTCTTCAACATACAGACATTCCTGAAATGTCTTACAACTGGTAAATTGTTAAACAAATGGTGATACATCCATACCATGTATAATGAAGTGGAACAATTATTGATACAGCCAGCAACTTGGATGGATCTCAAGGATATGCAAAGTGAGAAAAAGCCAATATCAAAAGGTCATATACTGTATGATTCCATTTACATAACATTTTAGGAAAGGAAAATTATAGAGATGGCAAACAAATTAGTGACTGCCAGTGGTAAGGAATAGAATCAGGGAGGAGTGAGGTCATGGCCAAGAATATGCAGCACAAGAGGGATCTTTGCAGAGTTGGAATAATAGTTCTGTACTTTGTGGTGGTGGTTACATGAATTTGTACAAGTGATAAGATGACTTAGAACTCTACTTCTACATTATACCAAGGTATAATTGATTTTTTGGGGGATAGACATCTATGATATAAACATAGTATAAAACTGAGTAAATATTTTTAGGACTTATGTGCACTATCTTTGCATATTTCTGGGAATCTATAATCATTTCAAAATAAAAAAGTAAAATATACCCACAGTCAAATATATATCAAATTTTAACATATCAAATGCCACCAAATACATTAACTTGTACTTCCAAATTGACTAACAAAAAAACACCAAACAAAGCAAGGCAAAAATTATTTTTAAAAATCAGAACAAATTATTTAAAAATAACTCTCTTGATCCTTCATGCTTTTCTAACTATCACTTCATTGCTCTATATTCCTTCACAGAAAATCTAAAAGTGATTTGCTTACAGTCCTCATTTCCAGCTCTTCTGTCCCCATTCTACCCTAATTAGTAGTTAAAGCCCATTATTCCAATGATGTTGTTCTCAGTAGAGCCACCATTGGTCATGGTGCTAGATTGAATGTCTAATCTTCTCCCCTCATGTGAGTAAACCTACCAGTGGCATTTGAGAGGGTATTTTTACCTCTTCCCATCTTCCTTTAAATATTTTCCCCTTAGAAAAGAGTGATCTGCAGGGTGTTACACTCTCCTGGCTTTCCTCCTTATGCCCAGCTATTTCTTCTTAATCTATGTGGTTTGTTCTTCCTTGTCTCTTAGACATGTTATCCATGCATAGATCTAGACATCAGAGTTTGGATTACATCTTTTCTATTTCTATATTCACTTCCATATTTAGATACCTTTACTTCAGTGTTTTATACTTCAGTATTAGCATATCCCAAACAAACCTTTGATCTCACCCTCCCCCAGCCTGTTCCCCCTGATGCTTTACCTATTCAGTTAACAACAACTCCATTTTTCCAATCACTTAGGCCAAATGTCTAGGAGACATCCTTGACTCCTCTCCATTTTCTATACCATACATCCAGTATATCAGAAAATGCAGTAATGTCTGTCTAAAAATTTAGGTAGGATCTGCCTATTTCTCATCACTTTACCATCATACTAAACTGGTTAAGCTACTGTTATCCCAATCCATGTTATTGTAGTGGCTTCCTAATTGTTCTCCCTCCTTCTGTTCTTCGTTTTTTCTGGAGCCTAGTCCAAACTCAAGGTGCAGAAGGATCTGTCTGAAACATAAGCCATGTCATACATCTTATATAAGTTCTATGAACGTTCATGCACATGTCTTTCCAGAGACATATGCTTCTATTGGATAAATACCTAGGAATGAAATGTGTAGGTCACATTGTAGCTGTATGTTTAATTTTTAAAGAAACTGCCAAAAACTGTTTTCCAAAATATGTATAGAGTTTTATATTTCCATCAACACTGCATGAAAATTCAAGTTCCTTCACATCATAATGTATTGTGACAGAAAGCAGTTCAGTGGTTGTCTGACAAAAGGAAAAAGGATAGAGTTGTGATGGGAAGAGATGAGTGGATTATAGTGAGTGCTAGGAAACTTTTGAGGATAATGGTTGTATCCATTATCTTGATTCTGGTGATGGCTTCACTGGTATATATATATTTCAAACTTATTAAATTGTATGTTTTAAATATATAGCTTATTGAATATAAACTATACCTCATAATGTAGTTGCGTTTATGGGAAAGATAATAATAATGTTTCATCTAGAGATTATAAGTATTAGATAATACACATACTAAGCACAAACCTGGCTTATGTTAAAGGTTCAATAAATATGGCTATTATAATTTTATTATTGGTAATAAAAGAACTAATCTTGTACTTACTGCTCTATAGATGGGTGGCTACTTCAAAATTGGAGAGGAAAATAATCTTTTCCTAGTATAGTTAGCACAGTTATACTTTTGAGAAAAATTTTTGACATTTATTAATGTATCTGGACTTCTAAAACATTTCCTGCAATGTGAGTGAACGTTTTATTAATAACTCATCAAAAAATCCATGAAAGTAGAATAAATTTTACAAAGTCTGATGAATGTGGATATAATTCCTTTGTTCAGTCCTTTAATCTGCTTAGAATCAGGGACATTACCCAGGGTATGAAGCAATGGCAATAGAACAGAGTAGATCTAAGTGGTCAGCTCTGAACTTCCTTAATAGGAAGCTTTGTACAGAACCACTGCTCTTTCATTCAATAATACTACAAAAATACCCCACTTTTTTATTCACTGGTTCCTTTCTCATTGCCTTATTGCTAAAATTCAGGGCCATTTCATGATTCAGAAAAATTCTTAAACTATTGTTTGGTGCTTTGGGTTTCCATTTCAGGAAAATATATTTTTGGCTTCTGTGCCTTCCATGTAGCTCTATTTATAAGAACATGTTTCATTTTAAGGAAAAAAATTAAACAGAAACAAAGCAATAGCTACAGAAACCTGGATATGACTTTCTGACACTTTCCTCAGCAGCTGGATCATATAACACCATTTTTAGTTAAAATAAATATGTTAAAAATAATCAAGATTGCTCCAATGTAGTGAGGGAAAAATACACTTAGGCTCCACTTACTATTAGGCATCATTAATGATGTTGATTTTCTAGAAAAAATAAATTGCTGTTTTCTTCCTTTAAATTTGTCATTTCATTTTTTTATGTTCATTTATCAGAGGAACCAGAGATCAAATTTCCAACATGTGCTGGATCATAGAAAAAGCAAAAGAGTTCCAGAAAAACATCTACATCTGCTATATTGACTATGCCAAAGCTTTTGACTGTGTGGATCACAACAAACTGTGGAAAATGCTTAAAGAGATGGGAATACCAGACCACCTTAGTTGCCTCCTGAGAAATCTATATACAGGTCAAGAAGCAACAGTTGCAACTGGACAGGGAAAAGCAGACTGGTTCCAAATAGGGAAAGGAGTATGTCAAGGCTGCATATTGTCACTCTGCTTATTTAACTTATGTTCAGAGTACATCATTTGAAATGCTGGGCTGGATGAAGCACAAGTTGGAATCAAGATTGACAGGAGAAATATCAATAACCTCATATATGCAGATGACACCACACTTATGGCAGAAATTTAAGAAAAGCAAAAGAGCTTCTTGATGAAAATGAAAGACAAGGGTGAAAAAGCTGGCTTAAAACTCAACATTCAAAAAACTAAGATCATTGCATCTGGTCACATCACTTCATGGCAAATAGATGGGGAAACAATGGAAACAGTGAGAGACTTTATTTTCTTGGGCTCCAAAATCACTGTAGATGGTGACTGCAGCCATGAAATTAAAAGACATTTGTTCCTTGGAAGAAAAGCTATGACCAACCTAGACAGCATATTAAAAAGCAGAGACATTACTTTACCAACAAAGGTCTGTCTAGTCAAAGCTATAGTTTTTCCACTAGTCATGTATGGATGTAAGAGCTGGATTATAAAGAAAGCTGAGCACTGAAAAATTTATGCTTTTGAACTATGGTGCTGGAGAAGAGTCTTGAAAGTTCCTTGGACTGCAAGGAGATCAAACCAATCCATCCTATAGGAACTCAGTCCTGAGTATTCATTGGAAGGACTAATGCTGAAGCTGAAAGTTCAATACATTGACCACCTGATGCAAAGAACTGACTCATTTGAAAAGATCCTGATGCTGGGAAAAATTGAAGGTGGGAGGAGAAGGGGACAACAGAGGATGAGATGGTTGGATGGCATAACAGACTCGGTGGACTTGAGATTGAGCAAGCTCTGGTAGTTGGTGATATACAGGGAGGCTTGGCATGCTGTAGTCCATGGGGTCACCAAGAGTTGGACACAACTGAGCAACTGAACTGACTGACTGATCTAGGTAAACTTCTTTTACTTCATTCTTGTGTTTATAAATAAAACAAGGAAAACATACACAACATGCCATTTTTAACTGACTATGATAAATGACCACTGAATGTATTAAGAATCTTTGCTATGGTGGTTTCTTAAAGAGGTTTTCTTTTCACAAGAGAACTATATTTTATTGTGAAGAAAATTTGACTTATAATATTAATAACATTTTGGATGCTAAATATGACAGAAATTTTGTTGGGATGTTCTGCCTATTGTTGAAGTTGGTTTTGTTCTTCTTTATGTCTGGCCTTTCTAATTTAAACATTCCATGGTTATATAGTTTACTTAGCAGAGTATATATTGTCATTATTGTTTTTAATTCTCCAGATATTTACAGCATATTGTAAGTGTTAAATGCAAGAGCTTTTGGCTGCTAGGCTCAGAATTAGCTAACACCATGCATGCAATGCCACATAGAGAAGCTAGTAAGAGCATGGTTGTCACACACAAAAACAAACCCAGGCTCTGTCATCCAGAACACGGGAGATGTTTTCTTATGAATAAATATGAACTCACTTCAAGAGCTGCCAGGGCCAATGAGCTTGCATACTCCTGTGGTGAAATCAGGAGTGCTGACTGACAGAGCACACATGGAATGGCAGTGATGGGCTGTATGATGAATGGAGAGGGGACATGGTGTATGAGCTGTATGAATTAAGTATGTAGTTTGCCTTTGATGCTTCAGTGCTTCAACCAAGTGGAAAGATGATGCCAGATGTGGCTATTTAAAAAGTGCTTCAGGGAGTGGTCCCAAGATGGCAGAGGAGTAGGATGGGGAGACCACTTTCTCCCCCACAAATACATCAAAAGATCATTTGAATGTTGAGCAACTTCCACAAAACAACTTCTGAACGCTGGGAGAGGACACCAGGCACCCAGAAAGGCAGCCCATTCTCTTTGATAGGAGGTAGGACAAAATATAAAAGACAAAAAGAGAGAAAGAGTTAGGGACAGAGACCCGTCCTGGGGAGGGGGTTGTGAAGGAGGAGAAGTTTCCGAACAGTAGGAATTCCCCTCACAGGTGGGTCTGAGGGAAGCTTTGGAATCTCAGAGGGAGACATAACTGGGAGAAAAGTAAAAAGCCCACAGAATATGCATCTAACCACAACTGCCACTAGAGTAGTCCAGACACACGTCTGCCACCAGCGAGTGCGGCTGGACAGGGAGGTGTGGGATGCGTAATCGGTGCTTAAGGTAAGGACCGGGCTTGAATGCCCTGAGGACAATCTGAGGGAGCTAATATGAGATCAGATCAGATCAGATCAGTCGCTCAGTCGTGTCCGACTCTTTGCGACTCCATGAATCGCAGCACGCCAGGCCTCCCTGTCCATCACCAACTCCCGGAGTTCACTCAGACTCAGGTCCATCGAGTTAGTGATGCCATCCAGCCATCTCTTCCTCTGTCGTCCCCTTCTCCTCTTGCCCTTAATCCCTCCCAGCATCAGAGTTTTCCAATGAGTCAACTCTTCACATGAGGTGGCCAGAGTACTGGAGTTTCAGCTTTAGCATCATTCCTTCCAAAGAAATCCCAGGGCTGATCTCCTTTAGAATGGACTGGTTGGATCTCCTTGCAGTCCAAGGGACTATAGCAACCCAAACTGTGGGATCCGGAGAGAGAGAAAAAAAAAAGATAAACTTCCCAGGAAAGGCTTTAACATGCAGTCTGGCCTGCTCACAGAACAAAGGATTGAGCGAATACCAAAGGAGAGCTAGCCAGCTGTGTACAGGCCCCTTCCCCCTGCTGGAGGCAGAGAGGCAGATAAGCGACAGCCAGAGCTTGAAGGCAAGGGGCTCCTGCAATCTCGGCCCCAGAGACCGGTATCCTCCACCAAACTGTGAGCAGGCTCCCAGTTGCCAACCACGTCTTCCTGGAATCCTGGATGGTTGACATCTGCCAGGAGGGTTGCAGCCTGAGATCAGTGCCCCAAAGGAGACATGTGGAACACTTGAAACGGTGCTCTCATGGCGCACCCTGGAAACCAAGCAGCCAGGACTAGGGAGGTGATTAAGACGCATGGTTCACCTGGGACAGTGTGCCTGCCAAGCACCTAATCACCTAAGTTGCTTGGAACTGGGAAGGGCACAAAACGCACACCCAACCAAGTCTGTGCCCTTGCAGAGTACCTGAGAACCTGAGAGGCCTAGACCTGGGAAGTGCACAAAACGCAGGGCCTGCTTTGGACATGCCCCTGCAGAGCACCCTGCAGCCCGAGCAGTGTAGACCTGGGAAGCACACACCGTCTTGAGCTGGGGCAAACCCCGTGTGGTCCATATACTGGGAGCACTCCCCACACATGCCAGTGATATTTGTTTCCAGTCTTCCTCCCTCCCCACAACACAGCTGAACAAGTGAGTCTAAATAAGTGACCACCTAGCCCCCTTGTGTCAGGGCAGAAATTAGACATGGAAGAGACTTGCAAACAGAGGAAGCCAAAATAAACAAAAAAGAGAGAATCATTCTGGCAGTGACAGGTGCAACAGATTAAAACCCTGTTGTTAGCATTGACTAAGCATTGGAGGGGGCCTATAGACCTTGAGAACAAGTACAAGCTGGAACAGGGACCTATCTGAAACCGAACTGACCCCACACTGCCCACAACAGCTCCAGAGAAATTCTTAGATATATTTTTACTATTATCACTTTTTAATTTTTTTAAAAATTTAAGTTCTTAAGTTCTTTGTTACTCCTTTAATTTTCATTTTTATAACCTATTACCTTGCAACAAAAGACTGTTTTTAAAGCAAGTTTCATATATATATATATATATTTTATAATTGATTGATTTTTTTGTGTGTTTTTAATTTTTTTTTTTTGAGATTCTAACCTCTACTTTAGATTTTTAATCTTTGCTCTTTGGTGTTTGTTATCAATTTTGTACCTTTAAGAATCTAAACTTTGGTATCCGTTTTCACTTCAGTCAGTCAGTCAGTTCAGTCGCTCAGTCATATCTGACTCTTTGCGACCCCATGAATCACTTAGGGGTGTGACTACTGACTTGATTGCTCTCTCCCCTTTTGACTCTCCCTTTTCTCCCCCAGGCCACCTCTATCTCCTCCCCTTCCGCTTCTCTTTTCTACTTAACTCTGTGAATCTCTGGATTTTCCAGGCTGTGGAGAACACTTAGGGAACTGATTATTGATTATTGGCTAGAATTGTCTCTCCCCTTTTGACTCCCCCTCTTCTCCTCCTGGTCACGTCTATCTCCCTCCTGCCTTTTCTCTTCTCCATGTAACTCTGTGAACCTCTTTGGTCATCCCTCACTGTGGAGAATTGTTTAACCATTAACCTAGATGTTTTATCATTTGTCCTGTATGGATGGAGAAGTCTTGAGGCTACTATAAGAGTAAGATTGAAAGCCAGAGGCAGGAGGCTTAACTCCAAAACTTGAGAACATCACAGAACTCCTGAGTCCAGGGAACATTAATAGACAAGAGCTCACCTAAAGGCCTTCATGCCTACACTGAAAAGCTCCACTCAAGAGCCAACAAGTTCCAGAGCAAGACATACCATGTTAATTCTCCAGCAAAACAGGAATACATCCCTGAGCAATAAAAGACAGGCTGCCCAAGGCCATACCAAACCCACAGATACCCCAAAACTCACTGGACACTTCATTTCACTTCAGAGAGAAGAGATCCATCTCCATCCACCAGAACACAGATGCAAACTCCTCTAACCAGGAAATCTTGACAAATCACTAGTCCAACCCCACCCACAGGGAGCAGGCTCCACAACAAAGAGGAACCACAAACTTCCAGCCTACAGAAAGGGCACCCCAAATACAGCAATCTAAATAAAATAAAAATGCAGAGAAATATTCAGCAGGTAAAAGAACATGATAAATGCCCACCAAACCAAACAAAAGAGGAGGATATAGGGAGTCCACTTGAAAAAGAATTCAGAATAATGATAGTACAGATGATCCAAAATCTTGAAAACAAAATGGAGTTACAGATAAATAGACTAGAGACAAGGATTGAGAAGATGCAAGAAATTCTTAACAAGGACCTAGAAGAAATAAAGAAGAGTCAATCAATACTGAATAATACAATAAATGAGATAAAAAACACTGTGGAGGGAACCAACAGTAGAATAACTGAGGCAGAAGGCAGGATAAGTGGAAGATAGAATGGTGGAGACAAATGAAGCAGAGAGGAAAGAAGAAAAAATTAAATAAAATGAGGACAACCTCAGAGACCTCTGGGACAATGTTAAACACCCCAATCATAGGAGTCCCAGAAGAAGAAGACAAAAAGAAAGGCCATGAGAAAATACTTGAGGAGATAACAGTTGAAAATTTCCCTAAAATGGGGAAGGAAATAGCCACCCAAGGTCAAGAAATTCAGAGTCCCAAAGAGGATAAACCCAAGGAAAAACACCCCAAGAAACATATTAATCAACTAGCAAAAGCAACTAGCAAAAGAAGAAATGAATAACTCCAGGGTTAGTAGAAGGAAATAAATCATAAAAATTAGGGCAGAAATAAATGAGGAAGGAACAAAGGAGAGTATAGTGAAAACCAACAAAACTAAAAGCTGGTTCTTTCAGAAGATGACTAGAATAGACAAATCATTAGCCAGACTCATCAAGAAAAAAAGGGAGAAGAATCAAATCAACAAAATGAGAGATTAAAAGGGGGAAATCACAACAGACAACACAGAAATACAAAAGATCATAGGAGACTACTATCAGCAACTCTATGCCAATAAAATGGACGACTTGGAAGAAATGGACAAATGCTTAAAAAAGTATAAGCTTCCAAAACTGAACCATGAAGAAATAGAAAATCTCAAAAGATTCTTCACAAGCATGGAAGTCAAAACTGTAATAAAAAATCTTCCAACAAACAAAAGCCCAGGACCATACGGCTTCACAGGTGAATTCTACCAAAAATTTAGAGAGAAGTTAACACCTATCCTACTCAAATTCTTCCAGAAAATTGCAGAGAAAGGTAAATTCCCAAACTCATTCTATGAGGTCACCATCAGCCCCAAACCAAAACCAGACAAAGATGCCACAGGAAAAAAAAAAAAAGAAAGAAAACTACTGGCCAATGTCAACAGATGAACATAGAAGCAAAAATCCTCAACAAAATTCTAGCAAACAGAATCCAACAACATATCATACATTATGACCAAGTGGGCTTTATTCCAGGGATGCAAGGATTCTTCATATTCGCAAATCAATCAATGTGATATAACACATTAACAAATTGAAAGATAAAAATCATATGATGATCTCAATAGATGCAGAGAAAGCCTTTGAGAAAATTAAACATCTGGTTATGATACAAGCCCTCCAGAAAGCAGGCATAGAAGGAACATAGCTCAACATAATAAAAGCCATATATGATATACTCACAGCAAACATTATCCTCAATGGTGAAAAATTGAGAGCATTTCCCCTAAAGTCAGGAACAAGACAAGGGTGTCCACTCTCACCACTACTATTCAACATAGTTTTGGAAGTTTTAGCCACAGTAATCAGAGAGGAAAAAGAAATAAAATGAATCCAGTTTGGAAAAGAAGTAAAACTTTCACTGTTTGCAGATGACATGATCTTCTACATAGAAAACCCTGAAGACTCCACCAGAAAATTACTAGAGCTAACCAATGAATGTAGTAAAGTTGTAGGATATAAAATTAGTATACAGAAATACCTTGCATTCCTATACATTAACACTGAGAAAACAGAAAGAGAAACTAAGGAAACAATCCCATTCACATTGTGAGGAAAAGAATAAAATGCGTAAGAATAAATCTACCTAAAGAAGCAAAAGACCTATATATATAGAAAACTATAACACACTGATGAAAGAAATTAAAGATGACACAAATAGATGGAGAAATATGCCATACTTATGGAACAGAAGAATCAATATAGTGAAAATGAGTATACTACCCAAATCAATCTATAGATTATGCAATCCCTATCAAGCTACCAATGGTATTTTTCACAGAACTAGAACAAATAATTTCGCAATTTGTATGGAAACACAAAAAAACCTTGAGTAGACAAAGCAAACTTGAGAAAGAAGAGTGGAACTTGAGGAATCAACCTGCCTGACTTCAGGCTCTACTACAAAGCCACAGTCATGAAGACAGTATGGTACTGGCACAAAGACAGAAATATAGATAAATGGAACAAAATAGAAAGCCCAGAGATAAATCCACACACCTATGGACACCTTATCTTTGACAAAGGAGACAAAAATATATAGTAGAGAAAAGGCCATCTCTTTAACAAGTGGTGCTGGGAAAACTGATCAACCACCTGTAAAAGAATGAAACTAGAACATTTTCTAACACACACACACACACAAAACTCAAAATAGATTAAAGATCTAAATGTAAGACCAGAAACTATAAAACTCCTTCAGGAAAACATAGGCAAAACTCTCTCTGACATAAATCACAGCAAGATCCTCTATAACCCATCTCCCAGAGTTATGGAAATAAAAGCAAAAATAAACAAATGAAACCTAATTAAACGTAAAAGCTTTTGCATAATGAAGGAAAGTATAAGCAAGGTGAAAAGACAGCCTTCAGAATGGGAGAAAATAATAGCAAATGAAGCAACTGACAAAGAATTAATCTCAAAAATATACAAGCAGCTCATGCAGCTCAATGCTATGCTATACTATGCTAAGTCGCTTCGGTTGTGTCCGACTCTGTGTGACCCCATAGACGGCAGCCCACCAGGCTCCCTCATCCCTGGGATTCTCCAGGCAAGAACACTGGAGTGGGTTGCCATTTCCTTCTCCAGTGCATGAAAGTGAAAAGTGAAAGTGAAGTCGTTCAGTCATGTCCGACTCCTAGCGACCCCATGGACTGCAGCCTACCAGGCTCCTCTGTCCATGGGATTTTCCAGGCAAGAGTACTGAAGTGGGGTGCCATTGCCTTCTCTGCATGCAGCTCAATACCAGAAAAATAAATGACCCAATCAAAAAATGGGCCAAAGAACTAAGCAGACAATTCTCCAAAGAAAACATACAGAGCTAACAAGCACATGAAAAGATGCTCAACATCACTCATTATCAGAGAAATGCAAATCAAAACCACAATGAGGTACCATCTCACACCAGTCAGAATGGCTGCTATCAAAAAGTCTACAAACAGCAAATGCTGGGGAGGGTGTGGAGAAAAGGGACCCCTCTTACACTGTTGGTGGGAATGCAAACTAGTACAGCCATTAGGAAAACAGTGTGGAGATTCCTTAAAAAAACTGGAAATAAAACTGCCATATGACCCAGCAATCCCACTGCTGGGCATACACACTGAGGAAACCAGAATTGAAAGAGATTCGTGTACCCCAATGTTCATCACAGCACTGTTTACAATAGCTAGGACATGGAAGCAACCTAGATGTCCATTGGAAGATGAATGGATAAGAAAGTTGTGGTACATATACTCAACAGAATATTAAAAAGAATGCATTTGAATCAATTCTAATGAGGTGGATGAAACTGGAGCCTATTATATGGAGTGAAGTAAGTCAGAAAGAAAAAAGCATCAATACAGTATATTAATGCATGTATATGGAATATAAAAAGATGGTAATGATGACCCTATATGCGAAACAGCCAAAGAGACACAGATATAAAGAACATACTTTTGGACTCTGTGGGAGAAGGAAAGGGTGGGATGATTTGAGAGAATAACATGGAAACATGTATATTACCATATGTGAAATAGATGACCAGTCCAAGCCTGATGCATGAAACAGGGCACTCAAAACTGGTGCACTGGGAAAACCCAGAGGGATGGGATGGGGAGGGATGTGGGAGGGGGGTTCAGGATGGGGGACTCATGTACACCCATGGCTGATTCATGTCATTGTATGGCAAAAACCATCGCAATATTGTAAAGTAATTAGCCTCCAATTAAAATAAAATAATTAATTAAAAAAACAGTGCTTCAGATTCCCTGATGTAGTAGCCATTCATGATGGCTCTGCTGAGGAGAGATGCCAAATATGGTAAAAGTGATTGGGCTTATGACATAGTAAGCAATCTTTATTGACCTATTTGAGATTGACAGAGTGAATATAACTGGATTCCTATCTTACTGTAAAGTTTGCATTTATCACAGGAATAAAAGAAGCAAAGAGACTATAATTCAGGGACAGATGTTTTGTTGCACAATAATTCGTTTTCCAAACTGTACCTCATAATTTGTAGTAAACAGTATTGAGGGATCCAATTGCAACCAGCTAGCAATGAATTTATACTTACAGTAATATTATCTAAGCTATCTTTGCTTTTTGGAAAAATAGCTAAGCAGTTCTTAGGTTAATCTATTTTAGTACTAGCACATTTTGGGGGAAAGCAATGGAAACAAACAGAGGCTAATGAAGTCCACACAATTTTTGGTGTCTGCCTTATAACTGTAACTTGTTTGGGAAGCAGGAAATGCATTCAATAGTAGATATTTAATATACTTTATTATTTCTACCGCCCAGACCTTTCATATTGGAGAAGGCAATGGCACCCCACTCCAGAACTTTTGCCTAGAAAATCCCATGGACAGAGGAGCCTGGTAGGCTGCAGTCCATGGGGTCGCTAAGAGTTGGACATGACTGAGCAACTTCACTTTCATTTTTCACTTTCATGCATTGGAGAAGGAAATGGCAACCCACTCCAGTGTTCTTGCCTGGAGAATCCCAGGGACGGGAAGCTTGGTGGGCTGCCGTCTATGGGGTCGCACAGAGTCGGACACGACTGAAGTGACTTAGCAGCAGACCTTTCATATGTTTCTTTTTAAGCTACTCTCAATAGTGGTGATGATTCTTGATGACACTCAGAAACTATGATGGAATAGTTTCTATTCATTTGGACAATTATTTAGATAATTTTAATGTTTCTTTTTTTCCCCCAGTGGGAGGTGAGGAGAGGGTCCATAATTTTCCAAAGAGGATAAAATCAGGTTTCATTATTTTAAAATTAGATTTTAACTTCTAGTTCTATCATGGGGCAGAGATATTTTCTTGCACAGAGAGATGTTTTCTACTTCTCCTAGACCATAAAGTATCATGAGGGATAAAACTAGGTCATTTCATCTTTATATTCTTAGAGCCTAGTGTAGAAGCTGCCAGTCTATTCCTATTGATTGGAAAAAAGGAAGAAAGGAAAGATGCTAGTAATTTTACTACTGGCTTTTGAAGTCAGTTAGCCACCTTTTCTTAAGTGGCCGACAGATCATAAATTTGAGAACTGTGGTCTACTTTTTGTGATATGTGTAATAGCATGTCTGAGGGACAAGTCTTTGTGTAAAATCATTCTTTCTCTTCCCCAATATTTACTGGAAAAGAATCATGTGGTAAACATATAAGTGCTGATTCACCATGTTATTTGCTTTGGCCAGTGAAATGTGAACAATAGTGACATATATCACCTCTCATGAAATTGTCTGCTTCTCCTTCATCCTTCTGTTATGGTTTCCAGTGACATTCTATAAAATCTAGGTCTCTAAATGAGACTAATGTTGAGCTGTTACTCCATGGAACATAGAAGCAGCCTATCATAGATGTTTATAAGGAATAATTCTTTTTATTTTTTGCTACCAATAGAGTTAAAATTCTAATAATCATAGCCCCCAATTATCCTACAATCTTTTGCCATAATGAGTCACAAGTAAGAAATTTAATGAACCTAAGAAAATAAAGAGTTATTCTTCATGGTTCAAAGGCTATTGGAAGAGTGCTGGATTGTTTCTTCTGGAAAGTAATTTTTCTTTTCTAAATAGGTGTTTAGAACACATCATCTTGGAGAATTCTTTTTAAAACAGTTTTAGAATAGTGGTTGAGACAGAAGGTTCTGAAGTCATTCTACCTGGGGATCAATCACAGATTCCTCATATACTAACTGTTTCACTTTGGGCAAGCTGTATAAAGTGTCTTTATCTATAAGTATAATAATTGAACACATTTCATAGAGTTGCCAGAAGGGGAGACCAGAAGCTGACAGCCAGGATATGGGGACATATATTCACACTGTGTAATGAGAGAGCCTCTTAATTCTAAAGCTTACTCTGACTGTCAAAGTACTATTTGAAGTGGTATTTAAGAATGAATAATCCTGCTAGAGAAATAACAGAAGACTGTTAGATTCTGATGAATTGATTCAATGGCAACTTTAGGCAAAGCCAATCCATATTGTTTAAGGGTAGGGAAAACTATGCATTCATATTGCAAGTATCCAGGGAAGATTTTAACCCAAGGGGAAAAAATGTGGAATGTGAGTAACAAGCCTCAGACTGGCATATTGGAGGGAAATGTTTCCTTTTTGGTGTTCAGGTAGTTGGAGCTTGGATCCCAAGTGGAGGGAGACATGCTTCTGAGAACTTATTCTAGGAAGGGTACATATGATGGCACCAGGTCATGGGGGAGTGCCAAATAGAAGAAATGACGAATGAAGGAACTTAAGGCTGTGAGGATGCCACAGTTAGGGTCCAGGTTTAAATCCTCAGCTTTGTAATTCCTTTGTACTATTACAAAGCCTCTGGAAAATCCTTGTGTATGTTGTGGTCTGGTTTACTGTCATTCTGGGGAATCAAAAAAGGGCTGGTGCTGCCATGAGGGACTGTGTGGTACAGGCAAAGCAGCATTGGTTTTTGGGTTCCCAGCCTCAAGATACTAGGAGATGGACTCTGGAAGTGGGAGGTGGTTATCACAAACTTGACTCATGGCTAAGATAGTGAAAAAAAACAGAGTAAATCTGGGAAACATGTAAGTATTCTCTACAAATCCTCACAAACACTTAGGTACTGGAATCTGGTAGAATATTAAAAATCTGGTTAAAAATTAAGCAATCATGATTCACATATTTAAGGGAAATGGGAGGTTATAACTTAGTGAAGTCTGGAATATTTGTTTAACTATATCACCACCACCACCACCATCACTACCATCATCATCATCTGTATAAACTGGATTCACAAATCTGTAATGAAAAAAATAATTTTATTTCATATTAAATTCTTTCAGTAAAAGCATCAGAATAATTGACACAAATTGCATGCCTCCAAGACTGTTCTAGATTTTCTCATGATTTTTTTCAGGTTTCTGATGCTCATAACATCCTCAGATCTTCTGCTCCAGCCTTCTTGACTGGTCCCAGCTGTTGCCTCTTCTGCCTCTATTCTCGCTGCCCTGTTGGCACAGTCATCCCCCAATGGTGAGTACCACTGATGCTGCCTGTCTGACTTCTGGAAGGAAAGCAAGTTTCCCTTTATCCCCAAGAGCACAGCTGAGACCAGGCTGTGACTTTTTACAAGACATTGTAACATATTACAAGTACAAATTTAAATTTCACTTACTTGTGTTTATTATTTTTGGAACCATCAGACTCCAGAATCAAAATCTGAATCATTGTGTCACCCCAAGAAGGCCTCTGATAACTGAAGGTCACCCACTTCTCAATGCCAATGGGATTCTTCCTAAACATCACCCTGTCTCAACTGTCTATGTCCCATTCCTGTCCTCAGCCTCATGTTTTTTTCCTGCCATCCCGTTTGATGTCTTGTCTCAGGATTAAATATGTTCCAACATGATAGGCAATAAGTAGACCCCTCTCTTCAGAGGGAAATTACTGTTCCAGGCAGATGGCTGCAACAAAACAATCCCAATAGTTGATGGCATGTTTACAATCAAGTTGAATATTAAATCTTAAATAGCATTACATGGAGGACACCAAGTGTCCAGTACTGGCTGCTGCATCTAGTCAAGTTCCTTCTCAAAGCCTGTGCTTTATTATGAAATAGAGAGAGGGTCAGTTCTGCCTGACAGTTAATCAATGAACTTATCTCAGGAAAACGCAAAGGTGTAAGCCAAATACAAAATATCATTTCTCTCATTTTTTTATAGCTTAGTATTGTGAAGCATTATTAAACTTTGCAGTGACTTTTCACTGAGGAATCTTCACAACCTAAAGGACTCCCCCAAATGGTCCTTTTTAGTGTAAAGGAAAGTTTGCCTTAAAGACAATTTCCCATTTTCATCCTGAAAACATAAATTACTACCAATCCCTAAAATGGTAAATTTCTTTTATGAAATGTTAAGAGCCATACTTTGCTAGGTGGGTTTGATTCTAGTATGTCCATAATTAATAACTGATTTCAGAACACTGACCAATTTCTATTCCTATGGGATTAAAAAATGTGCAAAGATCACTATTCTATGGTGTTCTAAAGTTGGAATAAAAATACTAAAGTTAGCATTAAGTAGTAATAAAAATTCTAAAGTTAGAATAAAAAATTTGAATTATTTATGTATATATTCTTTACTAGATCTAGGCAGACTTTATGTTAATACAGATTTCTATAAGGGAGGCTTATTGGTCTCTACAAGGATTATTTTACAAGGAAATCAGAAATACTTAATTCATTGAGATTACCTTCCTCAAATCCTGGAATGGAAACTTTTATTTCCATCTCATCAACATTAGGTAATGACTCTAAATCCATGTAATTGAAGGGTCAGTGTTGATTCTGGGATGGTTTGGATTCCTTGTTGCATTGCCCAGTTCTGAAAATCATTTTTGCTGTGCCTTTGAAATCTTGTCTCAATATTCTGGCTAGGATATCTTCTTTCAGGGTCCTTAATACAGATGGCAGATTTCATAAGTCTTTTCATTGGTAAATGTTCAAAGAGTACTTTATGAAAGTTCTGTGAATATATTTGAAAGGTTTGCTTTGTTGCAATGTGCTGTGATAAATGGCTATTTAAGAGTTAAAAGTGTCTACTTTGAAGTCAAATTACCTATATTTTTTTATCCTGACTGCCACTTACAAGTTATGTGACTTTGTAAAGTTACTTAATATTCTAATGTTTCAGTTTCTTTATCTGTAATGTGATGATAATACTAACATATACATGATACATATATTATGGGAATTAAATAGGATTCTGTGTGTGTATGTGTGTGTGTGCACATAAAAACTTTTTCTAAATTAAAGAAATGTTGCCATTTAAATTTTGGTCACAAAGTGATTTTCCAATGTAGATGAAAAAATATTGGTTGGCTGCCCAATTTCTGCATGCCATTCTAACACTCTGTCTTTAATTTAAGCATCTTTGCACTGTAGGCCATATCTGGTGTTCTATTCAGAGATGAGGGAAGGAACATGTTGAACTGGGAAATGTCAGTTACAACCTGGAGCCTAAATTGAAATCAGAGCCCATTTGCATAACACTGTAATAACATCAAGCATAGCTCTCTCCTCTCCCCACAGGGGTGTAGCAGTTCCAAGAAATTATTCCTTAATCATTTCATGTCTAATATCCTGTGGGCTACAACTGCACTCCATAGCTAGGAGCGTTGCCCTTTACTAATAAATTCTGGTGAGTCACTGATTCTGTACCTCTAATTATTTTTGAAACAAAATAAACTATAAAAATCAACATTGTGGCATAAAATATGGAAAAGTTAAAGGTCTTTACATGAAAATCTTTTATTTCAGACCACTCATGAAATCTGACATGTCTAACTTTCTGTAATTATGCTGCCAGTATTAAACCACTGTTTCCAATTACTACATTTGACAGCTTTTCATCTCTTTGGCATTGACTAGATTAGAAAAAAGATAAGAATAAAATATAATTTCCAACTGGTCTTATTTCATGGGTATGGTCTTGGGAACTGAGTTTTGAAGTAGAATCTTGGAAGGAAGGAGTATTGTACAAATACTAACCAATATTAGAAGGGGATTGTTTTTGTGAGCATTATATCTAATGATAGCAATGTGTTGTCTTTCCTATAGAAATGGCGAGGAGCAGTATGTGTAGTATCAAAAGCCATTTATTTTACTTTGGAGCCAAGCACCTTGGGTTCAAATCTGGCATTGTTGCATATTGGTTCTGAGGTTTTAATTTTTTCATTTAACCTCTCTCTCCCCCAGGTGTTAGCTAAAAAAAAAAAAAAAAAAAAAAAGGCACAATAATAACACAACTCATGGTATTGTTGTGAATCTAAATAAGTTAATGTATGTGACAACTGGAAGGGTGTCTGGCACATGATGTGTACTGGATGATGCTAGTTCTTGCTAACAATTTCCATCAAAGATCATTATGTCTGATTTGGCATGTTCATATGGTACCTAAAGACAGTAGCAGACACCTTTAATTTCTTTCTTTATAACTAATCAGTTATTAAGTTTATTGATTTTCTAAAAAATAATCCTTCAGAAGTTTTTATTCTGATGGACACCAACCTTTTTCAGCCTTTTATTATGTCTTCATTGAATTAATGCATTAGCTTTCCACCTGATTTCCATGTCTGCAGGCTTTACCCACTTTACTGGGTCCTAAGCATCACTGTCAGATCAATTTTCCTTAAAGTCAGATTGAGCCCATCACTGTTCAGCTTTGGATCTTTAGTAGTGCTCTATTTCTCACAGTATACAATCCAGACATTTAGTCTTTATATTCAAGCTCCTTCCATGTAGCCAGCCTCAACCTTGAAAATCCTTCAGTTGTGTTCTGCTCACTATTCCTATAGTGTATTTTCCTTTACATCTGTTGCAAGTGTGTTCTTCCTTTCGGAATATTCTCTTGATTTCTTATCACTTGCATTTCAGTTTCATGTGTGCACCTCACAATAAATTACACATGCTTTGAAGGAAAGGAGAAATTGCTGACAACTTTCCCACACTAGGGTTTGCATGAAGTACTTGCTCAATAAATATTCTACAAATGAATGCTTCTCATGTTACATTGGGTGCAGCTTTCCTTCTGAAAGGGCTTCCTTAGTGGCTCAGATGGTAAAGAATCTGCCTGCAATGCAGGAGACCTTGATTCCATCCCTGAGTCAGGAAGATCCCCTGGAGAAGGGAATGACAACCCATTCCAGTATCCTTGCCTGGGAAATTCTATGGACAGAGGAGCCTGGTGGGCTACAGTTCATGGGGTCAAAGAGTCAGACGCAACTGAACGACTAACACTTTCACTTTTCTTCCCAGACAAGAGTGGGTTTTCAAATTTCCTTAAATTTCCACATGAATTGGTTGGAGAATATCCTTTTTGGAACTGCTCAAACTGTTATCCTGTAATTGTTAAATAACATCATTCTAAAGACATGCAGTTTTTGCAGTATTTTTGGATGTTACCTTTTAGATCTATTTCTCTATGTTAGTTAATAATACTATTGTCTTTACTCTGAGCCAGATATTGTAGTAAATATTCTATATACAATCTCATTTAATTCTTACAACAACCCGTCTTATTAAGACAATATATTATTACAATTCTTATTTATGTAACTGAAACTCAGAAGGTTAAGTTACTTTCTGAAGGTCTGTCAGCCTGTATACAATCAAGGGGTGTATCTATGATAGTTCAGTCATAAAGAATCCATCTGCAAGTGCAGGAGATGTGGGTTCGGTTTCTGAGTCAGAAAGATCCCCTAGAGAAGGAAATGGCAACCTACTTCAGTATTCTTGCCTGGAAAATCCTATGGACAGAAGGAGCCTGGTGGGATAAAATCCCTAGGATCACAAAAAGTTGGACACGACTTAGCAACTCAACAACAACAACATACAAATTAGGGTTTCAGAGCTTCAAGCTGAGAAGGAAATGGTAACCCACTACCATATTTTCTTGTCTGGAGAATCCCATGAACAGAGGAGCCTGGTGGGCTACAGTTCATGGGATCTCAGTCAGACATGACTGAATGACTAACATACACAAATTTCTGTTAATAGTGGTTTTGGGACTTACTCCCTTAGAGTTGATTATGAAAATTTAATTGGGAAGAAGCCTTAATTTGGAAGGAGAAGAAACTGTTCTAGAACTATCTGTAGCTTCATGTCTCATTTCTCATCTTCAGGAAGTGTAATGCATAGTCAGTTTTAGAACATGATCATGATTTGGCATTAAAATGTAAAGAATGTTTAGCAAGCATGATGTGGCAAACAGATGGCAGGTAACATACATGGTAACATACATGTGCCAGAGACATCTCAAGGCAGAACAATGTTCCCTTGTAGACAATGCACTAAAAACCAAGGAAGCAAGAGGTAACAACTAGGTTGGTCTATGGATTAACTTCAAACTGAGACACATTAACAGAGTATATTATGAAAAGTCACAAAATGTTGCTTACAGAAATAAGTTATATGCAGCTCGACATGTATCGCAGGTGTGAAAGAGAGTATCTTATATATAAATTAGAACCTCATACCTTCTTGAAGAAAACATTTAAAGCACCTGCCCAGATCCCTTAAAAGTGTGTGTACATGTGTAGATAGAAAGATTTCTGACCTTCTCTTCTCTATCACTCTCTGAAAATACATGAATTCCATTTTTAAAATCCAAACTATATGTTGTGTCAAATATCACTGTCTTATCAAAAATCTGTAGTTTATTTGACACAATTGGATTTATGTTGTCCAGATCAACTTTTGTGTGTGAACTAAATATAAATTCTGTGTATAGTTTTACAGATAAAAAAGAGTAAAGAGCATTTCCTCAGAGGTAAAACAAATAGTAAGTCATATATTAGAAATTTAATCTTAATTTTATGCTTTTGGGTGAATTATTTTCCTCCTCATAATTATCACGTTAGTGCTTTTTTATTTTTTCTTTTGAGAGTTTAAGAAGCGCATTGAAAAATAAAGTATCTGATTGGTAAAATGGACTGTAATTAAAAATGTTGAGTGGAGGAGAGGAGGTCAAGATTTCACATAGGAAGATGGAACTCACCTCCTCCCAGGAATGCATCAAAATTGCAACTACTTACAGAGCAACTATCCATGGGAAAAGATTTTCCACAACTAAAGACATAAAGATGGAGAAGGCAGTGGTACCCCACTCCAATACTCTTGTCTGGAAAATCCCATGGATGGAGGAGCCTGGTGGGCTGCAGTCCATGGGGTCGCTAAGAGTCAGACACGACTGAGTGACTGCACTTTCACTTTTAACGTTCATGCATTGGAGAAAGAAAATGGCAGCCCACTCCAGTGTTCTTGCCTGGAGAATCCCAGGGATGGGGGAGCCTGGTGGGCTGCCGTCTATGGGGTCGCACAGAGTCAGACACAACTGAAGTGACTTAGCAGCAGCAGCAGCAGCAGCAGCAAAGACATAAAGAAGGAACCAAAGTTCAATGGGTAGAAGGAGCAGATGTGCAGTATCATCAAGACCAAAACCCTTCAGTTTGACAATCCATAAATGGGGGCTGTACAGGACTTCCTCAAAGAGCTTTTAGCCTCATATTGGACTCCCCAGCCCAGGGAAGATCACTGGAAGATCACCTGAACATCTGGTTTTGCAAACCAGCAGGGCTTATGGTTGGGAGGATGGAGTGCTCTCTTATGGTTGGGAGGATGGAGTGCTCTAGGAAACAGACTCCTCCCTTAAAGGGTACATGTAAAATCTCACATGATCTGAGTCTTAGTACAAAGGTGATGATTTAAAAGAAGCCTGTATCAGAGGCACTTACTGATCTCGGAGAGCCTCCTGAAGAGATAGGAGGCAACTGGGACTCCCCCAAGGTTGGAGGCACTGGTTCATGCATTTGTGAGTGCATGTTCAGTCGTGTCGAGCTCTTTGTGACCTTATGGAATGTAGTTTGCCAGGCCCCACTATCCATGGGATTTTCCAGCAAGAATACTGGAGTTGGTTGCCATTTCCTACTCCAGGGGATCTTCCTGATGGATCAAACCTGCATCTCTTGTGTCTCCTGCATTGGCAGGCAGCTTCTTTACCACTGAGACACCTGGGAAGTCCTGTAGACACTGGAGGCAGCCATTTTGGGGAACTCATTTTGCCATAACATCAGTGCTGGCAAGCAACAATTTGGAATCCTCCTTCCAGTCTAGTATTATCAGGAACTAGCCCCACACACCAGCAAGACAGCACCAGCCCTGAGCCCACCTGGGTCATACAGACAACTGCATGGAAATCTGGCCCTATGCTCCAGTAGACTGGTACCAGTATCAAACCCCCTTGAAAGTGAAAGTTTCTCAGTCATGGCCAACTTTTTGCAACTCCATGGACTATACACTCCATGGAATTCTCCAGGCAGAATACTGGAGTGGGTAGCCTTTCCCTTCTCCAGGGGATCTTCCCAACCCAGGGATTGAACCCAGGTCTCCTGCATTGCAGGCAGATTCTTTACCTGCTGAGCCACAAGGGAAGCCTAAGAATACTGGAGTGGATCTTCCAGACCCAGGAACTGAACTGGGGTATCCTGCATTGCAGGTGGATTCTTTACCAACTGAGCTATCAGGGAAGCCCTCAAACCCCCTTATTGGGCCACATAGACAGTCATGTAGGGAACCAGCCCCTCCCTCCAGTGGATTGGCACAAGTCCAGAGCACCCGCAGAGTGCACAAGCAGCTGTGCAGTGACCTGGTCCTACCCTCCAGCAGGCGGGAACTGGACCAAGCCCTGCCAGGCCATGCAGACAGTTACACAAGGACCCAGCTCCACCTTCCAATGGTCTTGTACTAGACCTGTGCCCTGTGGACAACATGTAGCTGAACAGGAATTTGATCTTGGCCATAGTGGGCCTATAGCAGTCCTAAACTCCTCTATTCAAACTCAATCTATTCAATAAGGAGTGCAATGTAATGATCATAAAGATGATCACTGAACTCAGGGGAAGGATGGATGAAGACACTGAAAATTTCAACAAAGAGTTAGAAATTATATTAAAAAAACAAGCAGAACTGGAGAACACAATAACCGAAATTAAAAAAAAAAAAAACAAAAACACTATAAGCAATGTAGATTGAATGATGCAAACTAATAGACTGGTGATCTGGAAGACACAGTAGTCGAAATCATCCAAGTTGAAAAGAGAAAAAGAATTTAAAAAACTGAAGCTAGTCTGTCTTTGAAAAATGCCCCTGGTAATTTGATAGGGATTGCATTGAATCTGTAGATTTCCTTGAGTAGTATAGTCATTTTGACAATATTGATTCTTCCATTCCAAGAACACAGTGTATCTTTCCATCTTTTTATGTAGCCTTTAATCTCTTTCATTACTGTCTTGCAGTCTTTGGAGTACAGCTCTCTTGCCTCCTCAGGTAGAATTATTCCTACATATTTTATTCTTTTTGATGTGGTAGTAAATGTTTCCTTGAATTCTCTTTCTGATCTTTGTTGTCAGAAATGCAACAGATTTCTGTATATTGATTTTATATCCTTCAACTTTATAGAATTCACTGATAAGCTCTAGTAGTTTTCTGGTAGCATCTTTAGGATTTTCTCTGTATAGTATCATGTCGTCTGCAAACAGTGGCAGTTTTACTTTTTCCTTTACAATTGTGATTCCTTTTATTTCCTTTTCTTCTCTGATTGCTGTGGCTAAGAGTTCTAAAACTAGTGGAATAAAAATAGCTAGAGTGGACATCCTCATCTTATTGATTTTAGAAGGATGCTTTCAGTTTTTCACATTGAATATGATATTTGCTATAGATTTGTCATAATCACAAACAATGATAAAATAAATTGTAAATGACAAAAACAAGTAGAAAGTTATATCATGCTCATGGATTGAAATAGTTAATATTGTTAAAATAGCTATAACCCTCAAGACAATCTACAGATTCAATGTAATCCTTATATAAATACCTGAGGCATTTCTCACAGAACTAGAACAAATAATTCTAACAGTTATATGGGGTTTCCCTGGTGGCTTGGTGGTAAAGAATCTGCAAACCAGTGCAGGCAATGGTTTTGATCCCTAGTCTGGGAGGATCCTTCCTGTGGCAGAGCAACTAAGCCCGTGTGACACCACTATTGAGCCTGTCACTCTAGGGCCTGGGACCCAACCGGTGGGCCCATGTACCACACCTATTGAAGCCCGCACACCCTAGAGCCTGTGCTATACAACAAGAGAATCCATAGTAATGAGAAGCCTATACACAGCAACTCAGAGAAGGCAATGGCACCCCACTCTAGTACTCTTGCCTGGAAAATCCCATGGATGGAGGAGCCTGGAAGGCTGCAGTCCATGGGGTCGCTGAGGGTCGGACACGACTGAGCAACTTCCTTTTCACTTTTCACTTTCATGCATTGGAGAAGGAAATGGCAACTCACTCCAGTGTTCTTGCCTGGAGAATTCCAGGGACGGGGGAGCCTGGTGGGCTGCCGTCTATGGGGTCGCACAGAATCAGACACTACTGAAGTGACTTAGCATAGCATAGCATATGTAAAAGTATCAAACTGGACTATATTTTCACTCCATATACAAATACGAAGTCAAAATGGATAAAAGACAAATGTAGGACCTGACACCATAAAACTCTTAGAAGAAAAGACGGGCAATATGTCTTTAATGGGCTTCCCTGGTGGCTCAACTGTACGGAATCCACCTGTAATGCAGGAGATGCAGGTTCAGTCTTTGGGTTGGGAAGATCACCTGGAGGAGAGCATGGCAACCCATTCTGGTATTCTTGCCTGGAGAATCCCATAGACAGAGGAACCTGGCAGGCTACAGTCCATAGAGTTGCAAAGAGTCGGGCACCACTGAAGCTACTTAGCATGCAGACACATCTTTAATATTGGTCTTAGCAACATTTTTTGGGTATGTCTCCACAGGTAAGGGAATAAAGCCATTAATAGCAAGTGGGACAGAATCAAACTGAAAAGATTTTGTGCAACAAAGGAAAATACCAACAGAATGAAAAGGCAGACTACGAATGGAAGAAGATATTTGCAAACAGTATATCCAATAGGTGTTAATATCCAAAATACACACAGAACTCATAGAATTCAACATCAAATAAAAAAAATGGGGAGAGAACCTATGTAGATATTTTTTCAAAGAAAATGGTTACAGGTGACCAACAGGCACATGAAAAACTCCTCAAGATCACTAATCATCAGGGAAATGCAAATTAAACCACAATGAGATACCACCTCACACCTGTCAAAATAAAAAAGAGATCAAATAAAAAGTGTTGGCAAGGATGTGAAAAAAGGGAATTCTTATGCACTGTAGGTGGGACTATAAATTGGTGTAGCCACTATGGAAAACAGTATGGATATTTCTCAAAAAAATAAAAATAGAACTGCCATATGATCCAGCAATTTCATTTCTGGGTATTTACCATAAGAAAACCAAAACACTAATTGAAAAATATATATGCACAGCGATGTTTATTTTAGCCTTAGTTACAATGGTCAGGATATGGAAGCAACCTAAGTGTCCTTTGATAGATCAAGAAGATTAGATATATATAGATACACATATTATTTAGCCATAAAAAATGAAATCTTGTCACTTGCAAGAATATGAATGGATCTAGAGTGTATTATGCTAAGCGAAAAGTCAGACTGAGAATGATAAATACCATATGATCTCACTTATATGCAGAATCTAACAAAACAAACAAACCAAAATGAAAATAGATTTACATTGATAGATACAGAGATTATTGTTATTGCTAGAGGGGATAAGGGTGAAGAGGCAACACAAGTGAAGAAGATTAAGTGAAGATACACATTTCCAGTTATAAAATAAATAAGCCAGGGGGTGTATTACACAGCATAAAGTGTGTGGTCAGTAATATTGTAATAAATTGTTGTGAAGATAGATGGTTTCTAGACTTATTGTGGTGATAATTTCATAAATTATGCAAATTTCAAATCACTATGTAATAATCTGAAGCAAATAATACTGCAAACGAACTATATTTCAATAACATTTAAAGAATGCTGAGTGGATTTTACATGTAAATATGCAAACTTATTTTTCTTATAAAAGATATCTTTTATGCTTCCTTAGAGCAGTTTGCTTTTGCAAATACACAAGTTTTTAAAAGAACAACTCTAAAGGCACAGATGCACCGACAAGCAATGATATACAGTATGCCCCTTTGGGTGGGCTAGCCTGAGCAGATGGACCTTCAGTCTGTATTAAAAGTCAACTGATGTGTGCTTTTGCCAATCCAGTTTGGAAAAGTTTGGAATTCTGTCTTTCTAATAAGTGGTTCACCATGTATTTTCTGAAAATTCAAATTAAGCTGTGGTTGTTTCTAATTCTTCACAGAAAGTCCTGGTGGCCAAACCTAATTTCTAAATAAAGTCTGAACTTCTTAGCTGAAATTTGGTATTTACAACTACCTACTGACCCTAGTTCATCACATCAGCCTCAATATTTGTTGTGTCCTGTCACAAATCCCTCCAATCCTGTAAAATAGGCCTCTCAACCAAATCATGAATTCATTAATTTTCTGAATATGCAATGGTACTGCTTTAGCTATGTGAACAAGAGTACTTTCCCTCATGTTCTAGTCTGAGTTGTCTCTCATATACAAGGCTTTCTTTGCTTACTCTAATAAAATTCTTTCTTTTGCAAAACTCCTTTCGTCCTTGTGTATTTCTTTAATTTTCAACTTTAAAAAATAATTCTAATTCTCTTTTAGGTAGCTCTTGTCTCTACATGTGACCTGTTAAAATTAGGACTGTAATTCCTATACTGTAATTCTTATATTAGCGAGGAAAGTAACAGGCTTGCTGCTGCTGCTGCTAAGTCACTTCAGTCGTGTCCGACTCTGTGTGACCCCATAGACGACAGCCCACCAGGCTCCGCCGTCCCTGGGATTCTCCAGGCAAGAACACTGGCTTAGCAAGTATTACAATCAAGATTGTAATCTTGATTGTAATCTTCATTTTTCTGGCTAAATGAAGACAAGACAACAAACATGGGACTTTGGCCTTTTACTATCAGTTCTTACTCTCTTTGGGATTTCTTTCACTACCAAACTTTCAGTTATGTCTTCCTAAGTAATTAGAGATTACTTCCTAAGTAATCCTATGTCTTCCTAAGTACTGGGAAGTTGTTCCTTGTTTTCCTATGTCTTATGATGTTTGTTTACAAACTGAATTGGAAATCACGGTGAACACATTCTTATTAGACTGGAGCAGTTTTTTGGTCTTGCCTAACTTACCACTTCTTATATCTAAGATGTCTCATATAATTTTGAATTAAGCATAGAGTATAGAAGATTCTTATGTCAATATGGAAGTCAAAGTCTTAGAAATAGTTTATTCATACTTATTGGAGAAGGCAATGGCAACCCACTCCAGTGTTCTTGCCTGGAGAATCCCAGGGATCGGGGAGCCTAGTGGGCTGCCATCTATGGGGTCACACAGAGTCGGACGCGACTGAAGTGACTTAGCATAGCATAAGGTTTTTCTAGTTCTTATGTTTTACAACTAAAAGTTGTGTCACACAATTAAAGTTAATTCTAGGCCCAGGTAGAAACATTTGGAGAGAGCTGTGAGTTACCCTTAGCAAATGAATCATAGTGGACTCTAGTGCCTATTTCAATAGCTCAGAGTTGGTTTTCTAGTATATTTCTTTCTATGCTCCTGAAGTTTTAGTTGTTTTTCCTCAAAGAAGAAGGACATGCTGAGATGGGTTGAAAGTCACTCAGTCATATACGACACTTTGCGACTCCATGGACAGTAGCCCTTCAGGCTCCTCTGGCCATGGAATTCTTCAGGCAAGAATACTGGAGTGGGTTGCCATGTGCTTCTCCAGGGGATCTTCCCAACCCAGAGATTGAACCTGCATCTTCTGCACTGCAGGATTCTTTACCGTTTGAGCTAAGGATGGAAAAAGAGGTAGTATTTGGAGAATAAAGGTGTGAAAGGAGGGAAGAACACGAAGGAATCTGAAAATAAGAATTGATTCTCTTTTCCTGATTACCTGTGCATTCTCCAGACCATAGGTATGAACCATTCACTTGTAGACTGAAGTGAAGTTTCCTTCAGCTACAAATGTGTTTTATTTAGTTCTCATAACATTGTTCTGCATAGTGTTTTGGAAATCTTGATAAAGGTTCTAATATTGAAAAATTGAGAAATTTAACACAAAAAATCTAAGTTGTGGCTTCTTTTGGAAAAATTTTTTAATTCCTATGTAAAAACAATATGCTCAAATTAGGCAGTATTTTTCTCATTAGCCAGGGCAAGAGCTGTTCAGGTTTGGATAGGTCCTACCTAGCATGAGCCTTTTTCTTTACACAGCTGAATTGGCCCTGAGACACTAAGTTCCTCACTCAACTGCCCCAGACTAAAGTCAATGTCAAGGGACTAAAAGTCAGATGTCCTAGAAATGTGCCTTGAGTAGTTTACATAAAATATTTTTGTTTTTACATTGATGAGTAATATCACAAACTTAAAGACTCCAATTAAAATAATTTAAAAAACCCTATTAGATACTACCTAAATGAACAAGAAATGTACAATTGTCCATGTTATTGTCAAATATATGAATTTTTTCCTGTTTTTGTAAAACTACTAGTTGAAAAATGTCTAAGCACAGCTATTTAACTATGTAATTCATCAAAATTTGGGTTGAAAAAATAGAATTAGCACTCAGTTTTAGCAATTTCCCTGGGTCGGGAAGATCCCCTGGAGAAGAAAATGGCAACCCACTCCAGTATTCTTGCCTGGAGAATCCCATTGACAGAGGAGCCTGGTGGGCTACAGCCCACGGGGTCGCAAAGAGTCGGACACAACTGAGCGACTTCACTTTCACTTTAGCAATTTGGGAAGTAATTTGATGTATTCAGTAAGTTTCATTCCAAATATATGGCAATGCTTTGTAAAGCCAGATGTGTTAGGTGCTAAATCATGTCTGACTCTTTGTGACCCCATGGGCTGTAGCCCTCCAGGCTCCTCTATCCATAGCATTCTTCAGGCAAGAATACTGGAGGGAGTTGCCATTTCCTTCTCCATGGGATCTTCCCGACCCATGGATCTCACCCGAATCTCTTGCATTGGCAGGTTGATTCTTTATTGTCTGAGCCATCAGGGAAGCCCTGAGTCACCGGGGAAGCCCTTGACAGTCAAAGTTATCATTTATTTCTACTTTCCAAGGAATAGCTCTTGACTATTTCCCCTAAGTTTATAAAAAGAATAATAAGAATTTCCAGTAAATTGTTATTGAAAAAGGAACTATTCCTTGCAAAGTTGCTGGTGAGAGGTTGAGAAGGCAATTTTTCTTCTTTTTGATTCTTAGATCAGTCCTTCTGAAAGCAAATAGAATTTGTAATAAATGACCTTAAATAGTTTACTTTTTATAAAATGTGAAGTCTTTAAAATTTCCTTCAAAAATTCGGAAGGTTGTTTAGACTAATGGAATCTACCAGTTTATTTCACATAAGCTGTTAGACAGCTTCCAAAGAGTAATTCCTTTTAGACATTACACAGAAGTGCAGGAAGAGGCAGTGTTAACTTTATGAAAACAATGTATCCCTGAAAAAAATTGGTTGTAGGAAGATTATGTAGTTTTATGGGAAATTCTTTCACATTTGTAAACTTAAATCTTCTTCAGAATACCTTTGGTGTTTTTAAAGATCTCTTGAAAAGTGTGAGTAGTTTATAGATACTTTAGATAATGGGCTTTCAGTAGATACTGCTTGATATAGAGAATATGTATGTATTATAAATTTGGTTTTGTCTGTTTATTGCAATGAGATTATTTTCCATTAATAAGAGCTTCATTTTCATTTAGTCCTGCTATCTAAATTTATGTAAGACCCTAAATTATGTGTTTGGTGGCTTCACCCCAGACAAAAAATGTACAGTGTCATAAATTGATACTTTGCTTTTTTTTTTTTACTTTTTATTTTAGTGTAAAGGAGAAGAGCTGTAGAAAATGTACTCTAAATTAATTGATCATATTTATAAATGTGAAAGTGAGGCTGATGATTTCTCAAGGTGAATGCACTGCTCTTAGAAATTATCCATTGCTCTCTTGGCTTGATTTTATCACTCTGAGTTGTTCCTCCCTGAGTGAAGGCCTTTGGAGACACTTTATTCTTAAACCAATGATAAGGATAGAGTTTTTAAAAACACTCTATTTCAGCCAATGTTGTCATTACAGTTAAGAAGCAGAGTGACATTTCATGAGTTGATACTAACTTAAAAATTTTTTTCTTAATGGAAATATGACATGTTCTCTGTGTCTTTTGAAATCTTAAAATTTATGAAATCTCTCATGAGCTAGAAAAGTAGAGATTGTTTAAAGTTGACATTTTCCTTCTGTTTCTCTGAAGCTACATGGTGGAATTGCAGTCTCTTTAGGGAATTAAGCTTTATAATAGACTACTTCTACAGAGTAGTGAAATCTAGCTTATTTCATATTATCCTAGAAACACCGCCGTTAAGGGGATTATAAAAATTATCTTGTTCAACTATCATTGCAGGCTTATATCTTCTCCATATCACATCTGACAAGTTAAAAACTAATTTCTGCTTCAACTCACCCTGGTGTTGAGAAAGCTTTCTGCCCTGAGGCATCCTCTTTCATTCCTGCTTATCTATGACTGTTACAAAAGCCTTCTCTGTATAGTGTTGAAATCTGTTTTGTGTGTGTCAGATCAGATCAGATCAGATCAGTCGCTCAGTCGTGTCCGACTCTTTGCGACCCCATGAACCGCAGCACGCCAGGCCTCCCTGTCCATCACCAGCTCCCGGAGGTCACCCAGACTCGCATCCATCGAGTCAGTGATGCCATCCAGCCATCTCATCCTCTGTCGTCCCCTTCTCCTCCTGCCCTCAATCCCTCCCAGCATCAGAGTCTTCTCCAATGAGTCAACTCTTCGCATGAGATGGCCAAAATACTGGAGTTTCAGCTTTAGCATCATTCCTTCTAAAGAAATTCCAGGATTGATCTCCTTCAGAATGGACTGGTTGGATCTTCTTGCAGTCCAAGGGACTCTCAAGAGTCTTCTCCAACACCACAGTTCAAAAGCATCAATTCTTCGGCACTCAGCCTTCTTCACAGTCCAGCTCTCACATCCATACATGACCACAGGAAAGACCATAGCCTTGACTAGGCGAACCTTTGTTGTGTGTATGTGTTTCAATTCTTTTGTCCTAGTGATTCCTTCCAAACAAGTTGTATGTGCATGAATATATGGCATTTCAGAAGTCTAAAGACAGTTAATAAATTCTTCTTAAGCCTCTCTTTTCATGGCTAGGCATCCTCAACTACTCCAAAATGGATATAGCTTCCAATTCTCTAATTAATTTGCTTCTTCTCCTCCAGATGATATTGATATTTCAATATTCCTCTTAAATTGTGACTCTCAGAATTTTATATAGACTCCAAGAGTGGTCTCATTTATATAGAGTAACATGAGATTTTCATTGTATCATTGCAGATTTTCTATGTCCATTTGTTCATTTTATCATTCACTTTGTTGGATGATCTCTCACATTGCTGATTGATTGTGTTTCCTATTAAGGTATAATCCCCAAATATTTCACAGGTGCTAGTATTAGCACTTTACTTATCTGGACCTATATTTGTATAATTTTAAAAAGTCCAAGTACAGGTTCTTACTAATATCTTACATAATAGTTTTAAAATTTCTATTTAAGAAGTATTTACATTGTTAGACTTGAACCATTATTCATTGCATTGAACCTTGATTGTACTCTCTAACACAGTGGTCCCCAACCATTTTGGCACCAGTTTTGTGGAACACAATTTTCCCACAGACTGTGGGGTGGAGGGGATGGCAGGGGATGGGTTAGGGATGATTCAAGTGCATTACATTTATTGAGTTTTTTGAGCAGGAGGCAGAACTTGGCAGTAATGCAAGTGAAGAAGAGTGGCTGTAAATACAGATAAAGCTTTGCTTACACTGCTCACCTCCTGCTGTGCATCTGATGCCTAATAGGCCATGAACCAGTACTGGGGTTTGGTCTAACATAAGGACTTTCCTTACAGGGTTTATGAGTCTACTAAATACGCTATTAAATCATTATGGACATTTTCAATAAGATAAAATAAAATGATCTAAGGATATCCAAGACCTGTTTAGTATATTTAGTATATTTCACTGCTGCTTCTTTCATTCTAGCTTCCCATTGACCTCCAGCTAGGAGGTTGGGAGCAGTTGACTCATCATCTTCTTTAGGCTTGGGCCCTAATATGTTGAAGCTGCTGCTACTGCTACTGCTAAGTCGCTGCAGTCGTGCCCGACTCTGTGCGACCCCATAGACGGAAGCCCACCAGGCTCCCCCGTCCCTGGGATTCTCCAGGCAAGAATACTGGAGCGGGTTGCCATTTCCTTCTCCAATGCATGAAAATGAAAAGTGGAAGTGAAGTCGCTCAGTCGTGTCCGACTCTTAGCGACCCAATGGACTGGAGCCCACCAGGATCCTCCGTCCATGGGATTCTCCAGGCAAAAGTACTGGGGTGGGGTGCCACTGCCTTCCCCAATGTTGAAGCTAGTTATCATAATTTAACTATGTATGTCACAGTCCTTGGTTAATGGACAGTTCAATCAGAGAATAGATATTCGTTGATCGGATAGAATGTTAGGTTGAGAAAAAAGAAGTCTCTTTCTCCTGGTCTGGATGATGAGACAGGCAGAAGTGAGGCCTAGAACTGCTTATACCTACTTTGCTAACATGAGGGATATCAGCCTAAGGATGAAGTAAAAACACATAGCTGACAAAACTTCTTAATATAAGTGAAATTGAAATTCTAGTCTATCAATGTCTAAAGCTTTATCTTTCTCTAAACTTTTTCATTAAATGAATAACTATACTCAGAGAGCAAGGAAATTAATGTTAGCTACCTTAAGATACCATAAAATATGAGTAGATTAATGCAACAAAAAGGCTATATTTTATCCACATAATGTCTGATGTGAGTTAGCCTTGTGCAGTCACACAAGGAACCAGACTTCTTCCATCTTATTCTGCCACCATCACAACTGTGGCAGGTAGAGAGAGAGAATGAGAGGAAGAATTTGGCTTTTAACTGCCTTGGTCTAGAAATAAAATATGTGGCTTCTACTCTTAATTCATTAGCTTGTACTAGTCATATGGCCCCAAACTGAACACCTGGAAGGCTAGGAATTGTTGAATAATATTTTGTGAGTATGAATGGCATCTGAAAACCAACATCCTCTCTTCAAGGAATGTAGGTTTTCACAAAAGACTTAAGGAGCCACTGATCAAAAACTCTGCTTTCCATCTGCAAACATCCCAGAGGTATGGATATATTAATGGCCTGACTACTGGGCTCAGGGCAGTGTGAAAACACACAAATTATAGTAATACATTCTTCCAGTCCCTATCTCTTCTTTTCATTTTGAAGTCAAGACTAAACAAACTCTTAATTCCTGGTCACATCTCCTATTTTCCCTGGTGGCTGGCAGATAAGAAATTTCTGTTCCTATAGTGTACTATCTCATCTGTAAGTTTTTACCATACTTTAGTATGTAATCTTTTTAGGCCAGGGGACTTGAAATCATTTAGAGAAGCTAAATGCTATCTTATCATCTCTTTACAGTAATCTTCCGGATCAATTGCTTTTACCAATACTTATTCAACCTTCTCCAGGCTAAAAATTATTTTTTCTGGTCAGAGAATATGGAAGTAAATAGAACTTTCTGAATCCAATTTTGTGTCACTTGTTCAATTTATAAAATCTTGCCAGACATATTGCAGATGAATTCTTTTTGTTCTTGCTCTGGATATAAATATAACTTAAAAATGTTTTATCATCCTTATGCAATTTATTCACAGTCAGTCAGTTCAGTCACTCAGTCATGTCCAACTCTTTGTGACCCCATGTACTGCAGCATGCCAGGCTTCACTGTCCATCACCAACTCCTGGAGCTTATTCAAACTTTTGTCCATCCAGTCAGTGATGCCATCCAACCATCTCATCTTCTGTTGTCCCCTTGTCCTCCAGCCTTCAATCTTTTCTAGGATCAGGGTCTTTTCCAATGAGTCAGTTCTTTCATTCAGGTGGTCAAAGTATTGGCATTTCAGCATCAGTCTTTCCAATGAATATTCAGGTTTGAGTTATTTTAAGATTGATTGATTAGATCTCCTTGCAGTCCAGGGACTCTCAAGAGTCTTCTCCAATACCACAGTTCAAAAGCATCAATTCTTTGGTGTTCAGCTTTCTTTATAGTCCAACTCTCACATCCATACATGACTACTGGAAAAACCATAGCTTTGACCAGATAGACCTTTGTTGGCCAAGTAATGTCTCTGCTTTTTAATATGCTGTCTAAGTTGGTCATAGCCTTTCTTCTAAGGAGCAAGTGTCTTTTGATTTCATGGCTGCAGTTGCCATCTGCAGTGACTTTGGAGCCCCCCAAATAAAGTCTCTTACTGTTTCCACTGTTTCCCCATCTATTTACCATGAAGAGATAGGACTGGATGCCATGATCTTAGTTTTCTCAATGTTGAGTTTTAAGCCAACATTTTCACTCTCCTCTTTCACTTTCACCAAGAAACTCTTTAATTCTTCTCTTTCTGCCATAAGGGTGGTGTCATCTGCATTTCTGAGGTTGTTGACATTTCTCCCAGCAATCTTGATTCCAGCTTATGCTTCATCCAGCCCGGCATTTCACATGATGTACTCTGCATATAAGTTAAATAAGCAGGGTGACAATATAAAGCCTTGATGTACTCCTTTCCTGATTTGGAATCAGTCTGTTGTTCCATGTCCATTCTAACTGTTGCTTCTTGACCTACATACAGATTTCTCAAGAGGCAGGTCAGGTGGTCTGGTATTCCCATCTCTTGAAGAATCTTCTACAGTTTGTTGTGATCCATATGGTCACAGTTTTTGGCATAGTCAGTAAAGCAGAAAAAGATGTTTTTCTGGAACTCACTTGCTTTTTCAATGATCCAACAGATGTTTATCCACAAACATCAGTTGATTCTGTGTTTTCTGGCACTGTTCTCACAGGCTCATGTTTCTTTCCTATTTGTGCTTGGTTTTATGTCACTACCCCTTTTCTGCACATAAATTTAAAAGTTAAAGCCATCCAAGTGATGTTTATGGACCCCCTGTGAATCTTCAGATCCTCTCCTTTATGACTGTTCTTGTAATTTCATAGGTGGAAATTCAATTTCAAGTGATTTCCAAACTCTGAACTTTCCCATTTCAGTGTCTAAACTACATGACTATTTATATCTTTCACTTACGGTCTGACATTTTCCTATCTGAAGTTTAGGGTAGCTTTTTCTCCTGATTGACACAGCCACCCTATGTTTGGAATATCCTTGGTGTTTAATAAGTAATTTTTGAATGAATGTATTTGAACTAAGCAAGAATAAAATTCCCTCTTCATGAGAATCCTATTTTTTAATTGAATCTTTACGTAAGTCTTTAGACAAATTTGACGATTCAGTATATCTTTTTTTTAAATGGGAATTTCAATTTGATTTTTTATATGACTTATGATAAGCTTTCTAATTATAGAGGTTAAATTTTAACCACTGAGTTTGTTAAATCCTTTTGAATGAGTGTAACACGTATCAAAAATGGCGCTGCAATGAAGTACTCTTGCCTGGAAAATCCCATGGATGGATGAGCCTGGTAGGCTGCAGTCCATGGGGTTGCAAAGAGTTGGACACCACTAAGCAACTTCACTTTCACTTTTCACTTTCATGCATTGGAGGAGGAAATGGCAACCCACTCCAGTACTCTTGCCTGGAGAATCCCAGGGATGGGGGAGCCTGGTGGGCTGCTGTCTATGGGGTCGCACAGAGTCGGACACGACTGAAGCAACTTAGAAGCAACACGTATGATCAAAGTTACAGGTTTAATATTCATATAGGCAGTTATTACTTAAGAGATAATTATATATAATCTTGTATTCTTGCCAACAAGCTTCACTGGCCATCAGAGAAGCATGCCAAGAGAACACAAATATAATTCTCTTATCATTATTAAGGGCAGACAAACTTTGATATCTCTTTCATATCTGTTTCCCTAGTCTGTATTCACTATTGCATAACTTTTAAAAAGTTTTACTCAATCTTATTGAAACTCTTGAATATTGCTTCAGAATAAAGGGAAAATGTATGCTAACTTTAAATGTAAGTTATTAACATTGACATTAGCATCAATAAAAGAAGCAGACATTTATAAATTATAACCAAAGAACTGTTATTTTAAATTATTTTTATTTTTTAAAATTTTATTTTATTTAACTTTACAATATTGTATTGGTTTTGCCATATAGCAAAATGAATCTGCCACAGGTATACATGTGTTCCCCATCCTGAACCCTCCTCCCTCCTCCCTCCCCATACCATCCCTCTGGGTCGTCCCAGTGCACCAGCCCCAAGCATCCAGTATCGTGTATCAAACCTGGACTGGCGACTCGTTTCATATATGATATTATACATATTTCAATGCCATTTTCCCAAATCCTCCCACCCTTTCCCTCCCCCAGAGTCCAAAAGACTGTTCTATACATCAGTGTCTCTTTTGCTGTTTCGTATACAGGGTTATTGTTACCATCTTTCTAAATTCCATATATATGCATTAGTATACTGTATTCGTGTTTTTCTTTCTGGCTTACTTCACTCTGTATAATAGGCTCCAGTTTCATCCACCTTATTAGAACTGATTCAGATGTTTTCTTTTTAATGGCTGAGTAATACTCCATTGTGTATATGTACCACTGCTTTCTTATCCATTCATCTGCAGATGGACATCTAGGTTGCTTCCATGTCCTGGCTATTATAAACAGTGCTGCGATGAACATTGGGGTACACGTGTCTCTTTCAATTCTGGTTTTCTCAGTGTGTATGCCCAGCAGTGGGATTGCTGGATCATAAGGAAGTTCTATTCCCAGTTTTTTAAGGAATCTCCATACTGTTCTCCATAGTGGCTGTACTAGTTTGCATTCCCACCAACAGTGTAAGAGGGTTCCCTTTTCTCCACACCCTCTTCAGCTTTTATTGCTTGTAGACTTTTGGCTAGCAGCCATTCTGACTGGCATGAAATGGTACCTCATGGTGGTTTTGATTTGCATTTCTCTGATAATGAGTGATGATGAGCATCTTTTCATATGTTTGTTAGCCATCTGTATGTCTTCTTTGGAGAAATGTCTATTTAGTTCTTTGGCCCATTTTTTAATTGGGTCATTTATTTTTCTGGAATTGAGCTGTAGGGGTTGCTTGTATATTTTTGAGATTAGTTGTTTGTCTGTTGCTTCATTTGCTACTATTTTCTCCCATTCTGAAGGGTGTCTTTTCACCTTGCTTATAGTTTCTTTTGTTGTGCAGAAGCTTTTAAGTTTAATTAGGTCCCATTTGTTTATTTTTGATTTTATTTCCAATATTCTGGGAGGTGGGTCATAGAGAATCCTGCTGTGATGTATTTTAGAACAGAAGATTTTCTTTAGCTTTGGAGACCATAGTTTACCAAATCTAGACTTTCTAGATTTCTCTACAAAACCTAAGGTAGATAGCTATTATGACTGTTTGAGTATTTCCAGAAGTGAAAAGCCCCTTTTTGGTAATTCCTTTTCTAATCAGTCATACTATAAAGTCTCTTCATTACTTTCCTCATTATCTTTTGTTTCTTGAATTCTGAGTCTTCTTTGATGGTTTATGTGACTGTGGTGTGGAAACATAACATTAGTATTTTCCTTATGGAGCATATAAGGCAGAATTTCTGAATATTTGATGTTTATGAAGAAAAAGTGAATGAAAGCTATTATAATTATGCTGTTACAGTAGGTACAAAATTAAAATAAGGCTGAACAAATCTGTATTAGTCATCTTATTGTTGGTAAAATTTTAAACTTTACTCCCAATCTTTAATGATATCTTGACTTGGAATAGAATTTTAAATTGAAAGTAATTTATCCCTCAAATTTTAAAGACATTTTAGTTTGGCTTCAAGAGTTTCAGGTAGGAATTCTGAGATCACTTGGGTTGTATAACGTCCTCTTTGCCTCCCTACTAGAAGCATTTAGAATATTCCTTTAATATTTGGTTCAGTATACAGTACCAATGTATTTAAAAAACTTTCAGAATTTTATACATTTTTAACATTCAGAAATTTGAATTTTAAAAATTTCATGTACATTAGCATCCACATATATAAATGAAAGCATAGTCCATACCAAGACTTATACACAGATATTTATGAAAACTTTATTTGTAAGGTTCAAAAACTGTAAATAAGACAAATATCATCTACAGGTTAATGAATAAGCAAACTGTAATATTGGAACACTATTCTGCAATCAGAAGGAATGTATTACTAATATCTATTCACAAAATGAATGATTCTGAAACTAGCTATGATGAGTGAATGAAATCAGGCTAAAATCAGTACATAATGTTAAATTCTACTGCAAATTAATTTCTAGTGACAGAAAGCAGAATAATAGTTGGGAATGGGGCAGTAGAGTGAGGAGAGGAGTGAATGGGGTGAGAGACAGGTCTTAAGGCCTTTTATATTCAGTGAAATGCCAGGCTGGATGAAGTACAAACTGGAATCAAGATTCCAGGGGAAATATCAATAACCTCAGATATGCAGATAACACTACACTAAGGGCAGAAAGCAAAGAGGAACTAAAGAGCCTCTTGATGAAAGTGAGAGAGGAGAGTGAGAAATCTGAGTTAAAACTCAACACTGAGAAAACTAAAATCATGGTATCTGGCCCATCACTTCATGGTCAAAAAATGGAAACAATGAGATTTTATTTTCTTGGGTTTCAGAATCACTGTAGATGGTGACTGCAGCTATGAAATTAAAAGATGCTTGCTCCTTGGAAGAAAAGCTATGACCAACCTAGACAGCATATGAAAAAGCAGAGACATTACTTTTTCAAAAGTGATCTGTCTAGTCAGAGCTATGGTTTTTCCAGTAGTCATGTATGAATGTGAGAGTTGGACCATAAAGAAAGCTGAGCACCAAAGAATTGATGCTTCTAAACTGTGGTGTTGGAGAAGACTCTTGAGAGTCCCTTAGACTGGAAGGACATGAAACTAGTCAATCCTAAAGGAAATCAACCCTGAATATTCATTGGAAGGACTGACTCTGAGGCTGAAGCTCCAATACTTTGGCCACTTGATGCAAAGCACTGACTCATTAGAAAAGACCCTGATGCTGGGAAAGATTGAAGGTAGTAGGAGAAAGGGATGACAGAGAATGAGGTGGTTAGATGGCATCACCAACTCAATGGACATGAGTTTTAGCAAGCTCTGGGAGTTGGTGATGGACAGGGAAACCTGGCATGCTTCAGTCCATGGGTGGCAAAGAGCTGGACACAACTGAGCAACTGAACTAGGATGATGGAAAGAAAGAAAGTGAGGTTGTTCAGTCGTGTCCAACTCTTTGTGACTCCATGTACTGTAGCCTACCAGGCTCCTCCGTCCATGGGATTTTCCAGGCAAGAATACTGGAGTGGGTTGCCATTTTCTTCTATAGGAGATCTTCCCAACCCAGGGATTGAATTCGGGTCTCCCTCATTGTAGGCAGACACTTTACCATTTGAACCACCAGGGAAGGATGATGGAATATACTGCTAAAAGCTTAGTCAGAGCCCTAGCTTAGGGGCAACACTTTGTAGGGGTAAGGCACTGATTCCCAAGGAGGCTACTGTATAATGAACTAGCTGTTTATTTTCTGTTGGAGAATCGCTAAAAGCTAATATGAACAGCTCCAGGCATTATATGTTGGAGATAGGAGTGAAGTGAAGAAGTGACGTCACTCAGTCGTGCCCGACTCTTTGCGACCCGTGGACTGTAGCTTACAAAGCTCCTCTCTCCATGGAATTTTCCAGGCAAGAGTACTGAAGTGGGTTGCCATTTCCTTCTCCAGGGGATCTTCCCGACCCAAGGATCGAACCCAGGTCTCCCGCATTGCAAGCAGACGCTTTACCGTCTGAGCCACGAGGAAAGCCTGGAAATAAGAGTAGTTCCTATCAATATGTTTAAGGATTGTGGTTTTCAGGGAGGTAACATTTTAGTCATTTAGGGGACAAAGAATTTTACTGATTTGGATGTTGTGAGTACAAACAAATTGCTTTTAGCTCCTATTCTTGACAATGAACCAGTAAACAAAAACAGGGACTCCTACAATATCAGAAATAATTAATGATAATTTACATAAAGTATTAGGGGGATGTCACACAATGGGAGTAAAAAGGAGTATATCTGGGGACCTGCCCGGGGTTTCACTAGGACATTTCTTGTGCTTCTGTGGTTCTGTGCACTGAATTACTGGTAAATGGCCAGTTGCATCAACTATGGCCTGTCAAGATCAAGACATCTAAAGACTCAGAATCTTTGGGGAGGAAGACTGGAAATCTCCATTTCAGATGCCTGTAAAAATAAAAATACTTTCTATCTTGTGACTTTATACAAGGCATGTACTTGTTTTACATGTGTTGGCTTTATTAACATTCTTTTGTTTCTTTTTGTTTTCATTCCTACTTTTATGACACCTTAAGTATATGTTTAATTTCTTAATAAAAGTGATTTTAAAACTTTTAATTTAAAACTTTGAGGTGTATGTTTGTTTTCTATCAAAGACATGGTAAGTTTATCTTTTATTCCTAAATTCATCAGGTCAGGATCATTAAATAGTAAAAGTATATTCTTTTTATATATTTTAAATTCTTTAAAATATTTTCTACGTTTTCCTAAGAAATAAGCACTTCATATTGTTGTTGTGTATTACTTATCATCTTTCTGTGGAAGCACCAGAAGTAAAAATTTTTCTGTAGTTAAGCAAACAAATCCTTTTCTCTTCAACATCCTTTCCTTCCAAATAGGAATATTAACCCTAGAACATTATGGAAGAAGCCTGTGAAACATTATAGCTATATTACAAATAACTTGGGAACACATCTTTATATTTGTTGAACATAGAAATATATAGAAGAATGTAAGAGAAAGAAGAAAAGGTATTATATCTATTTCCATGGCCATCAAAATCACAGCTGGTTCTATTTACTAAGCATTTACAAAATGGGTGACAGTTTCAAGGATCACTTAGATTTGTTATAAATTTAAAAATTTTTGCAAATGGATTCATAGTTGGTAAGTTGGGAAATTTGAAAAAAGCTGTTTCTAATAATCACTGATATGTTTTACCTTGTATAATTTAGCCACTTAACACATTGTATCCATATGCAAGGCTTCACAGGTGGCACAGTCATAAAGAATTAGCCTATCAATGCAGGATACATGAGAGCTGTGGGTTTGATCCTTGGGTTGGGAAGATCCCCTGGAGTAGGAAATGGCAACCCACTCCATTATTCTTGCCTGGAAAATTCCATGGACAGAGGAATCTGGTGGGTTATAGGGCATGGGATTGCAAAGAGTCAGACATGACTGAGCATACACACACACATATGCAATTTATCTATATAATTTAAAACAAAAATAATATTTTATTATTCAGGGAAGACATAATTTATGAGTGTAGAAAAATATCTGAGAATTCCAAGTTAATAATTTCAATAGTTTCATTGTATTTTTATAGTTTATTCTCTGCATCTGCTCAACCAAATGAAATCTTAGGATTTATATCCTTATAGCCCCTGGAAACAAAATGATCTGAGGTCTTGATATCATTATGTTTCCACCATTGTGTACTTCAAGTTCTACACTAAAGGGCCTGAGAATGTTACTTACAGTGTTATGAATAATTGGTTATAAGTTTCCTTTTCTTTTTCGGCTGCACAGCATGCAGTATCTTAGTTCCCCAGCCAGGGATCAAACCCGCTCCCTTTGCAGCAGAAATGTAGAGTCTTAACCACTGGACTGCCAGGGAAGTCCCTGATATAAATTCCTGATGCATGTATCAGTTTGATGACTTTCAGGGGAAAAAAAAAATTCACAGTCTAAAACTAAACCACGCATTAAAACCTTCAGGTCCAATTTTTGATGATAAAAATGTAAAAATATTTTCTGAAGCAAATTTGTGAGACCTGATACTGTTCACTGAAGAACTGTTAGGAATCTGGTTAGATGACCGTGAAATCTGAAGATGTTCCCAAGAATATGCTTTCATTCAAATTCCTAACCACATAGTTAGACCAATCAAATTCAACACCATTTTTTAGCTGAAAACTTATTAAACACTTTTATAAGCTCTCGTTCCATTATTATGATTTTAAATTTATTTATTTTGAGTAGAAGTTAAGCTTTTCTAAAAGTACAACACTGAATAACAGCCAGAATTCCAAAGTGTGTTCCTGTGTAGTGAAAGGGCCAGGAAAATCACATGCAAATGATCTTGAGATTTCAGAAATCTAGTAAAGATTATTTACTATTATATTTACAAGTCCTGGGGATTTGTGCTGAGTGTTCAGGCTGCAGAGTACTTTGCCTGTTCTCCCCTGAGGAAGAACAGAGCCTGGACACAACAATTGGCAGCGCTAAGTGCTGCCTGTGTACCAGTGAATGCACTTACTTGAGGGAGGTAGGAGTTTAATTGCTTGTGGGATAGAGATTTATCCAGAGCAGGTTCCAGTCAGTCTTCACTAGGTTCTAGGATGTTCAAGGTCAGGAACAGAGTTTGTATAGTCTCTTCAACATTCCTTCCTCCCCATCTGCTTATCCTGAACCATATGTACAGTTCAAGCCAAATAATTTTTATAAACAAATGAAGGAATTCTAACTTACCATGCAAGACAAAGTATGAATACTTCTTGTTCTTTATTTGTATATGTTGAAAATGAATTTAAAAAGGGCATAATGACAGCTTCCCCCTATGCTCAACTTATGCTTTTCTATGAAATAAAGGACTTCTCTGTTAGACAAGTAAAAAGGAAATATTTTAGAAAATCTGTGTCTGGACAGACATATCCTTTTTAATGATTTGGATGGTATTTCTTAATTTTTTTTTTTTTTTTTTACTTTTAAAGGGTTAAATAATATATTTTCTAATCCTAATAAATGAATGCAGATTTTTGATAAATGTTGTGACCTTTGACAGATTTTTGAGTCTTTTAATAATCAGAGAAAGAGTTTAAGCTACTTAATTATAAAAGTATTAATTATAGGAGATAAACACTAAGAAGGACTGAAGTTGGCATCGGCCTTGGTAAAACTTGGGTCATTTAAGTCACCAGATAATTGGGCTGTCCTAATTGCAGGCCCTTGAAATGATCCTGAGTTCAAGAACCTTGTCATGACCCCGCAAATGCACTAAGCAATCACTTATCTAGAAGAACTAAGAAAGTGCTCAGAATGTTAAGGTGGTCTTATTCAGACCCAGAAATCTTGCCCCTATGTGATAATGAGCTATGGCTTATTCAGTACTGTAACACTGAATACAAAGGAACTATTGAAAGTATTAACTTGGAATTCTCATATATTTTCTCTATATTTTAAAAAACATTTGCTTTTTGTTTTATTTAAGGAGAGGGTCTTTTTTCTTTCTTGCAGACTAATTCTTTGTAAATGATTAATCTTTTTTATGATTGTGATATTCTTCCTTATTTATCTTTTACTAGACTGCATGTTCATTAGCTTTCTGACTTTGTTCTAAGTTCTGTTCCAATAGACTTACGTGAGGCTATTCTTCCTTTTAGCACATGGAGAGCCATTTCCATACAGGATGGTTCCCCTCCTTTCCACTGCCTTTGAGGCCCATTTTTGAAGGGGATTGTAGAGGGCTAGTCATATATTAGTACCTCCATCTGGTACTAGTTTACTAAGTAGTGTTCATGATCACTTGTGTCTGACTATTTTGTGACCCCATGGACTGTAGCCTCCCAGACTCCTCTGTACAAAGGTGCCATGGTTCTTAGTTATTTGCTTGTGTGGTTCACACATGTCTTCAGGGCCTACTAGAGCCTTACTTTGTATATCTTACTTTTACTTTATATGGAAATACTGCCTGTTGAAATCCAAAGCTATGGTTTGTTGAATTATCATAATAGGCAATTTGGTTCATGTGGTCATTAGATATCTCATGTTCAGTCACTTGGTCTGTACAAGGGCCCAGTCACAAGTCTGGAGGTGCTTTTCTAATGTATAAAATTTGCCAAAAGAGGAGGACATGGTCTTATTCTAGGGATTTTTCTGGTTTTCTTTCTGGGATCACCAGAAGCTTCATATAGCATCTGTATGCTAAAGAAAATTCTGAAACCACTTGAACTGCTGGGTCATTATGCCTAGTAGAAGCAAAATTACACTATAATCTAAATCTGATAAAGTGAAATTTCTGTCTCCAGATCACACTGATAACAGGCACACTAGGTGCCATAATATCCAATACAGGATATTTTGCCTCTAAAATCCATAGACATCTACAAAACATTGTGCTTATTCTTCTGAGTCTGGTTCTATCTTTTACTTTAGAAAGAACATTCTGACATGATCCAAACTTCTAGACTCCTGGAAACTATACCAACAGGACAGACTCATGAGTATTTGTAGTTGCTTCCCTACCTTCGGGCACATGTTTGTCTTAATAAGCTCTCCAGAGCTCTAGTTAATTAACAAATTCTCTATGTGAAAGGAAGCTAAAGAGTTGACATAGACCTGTGGCAAGACAGTAAAGTTACACAGTATTCTCTGACATGGAAATGCAAACGATTTATTATTTTGCTTACGAACTTTGTTAGAAAATTAATTATTTACTATATACAAGTGCTAAAATTATGTTGAGTTGTACCTATAGAGATACCCAATCTGGAATCATAGCTGCAATCAACATCAGTACTTGATTACATTTTTAATGATCTTCTGTTATTCTCCATGATCCATCAAGTTTTTGCAGTGACCAAAGAGCTAGTTCTTCGGTGCTATGCTAGGAATCAAAACACTTGCACATGTCAAATTTTCGATTGTGGCATTAATCTCTATAATTTCCCCCAGGAATGGTATACTATTTTCAGGAAGAGATGAGATAACAGGGAATTTTATTCTTTCTACAAAATAACCTTTGTTCCATATACTATGGAACAAAGATAAGACTCCTTCTTGATAATTAAATATATTCTATTTTTACTGCATGTTCTGAAGCCACTGCTAGGACAACCCAAGAGTCACTCTGATTAGTAAAATATAAAAGTATTTTGGGTTTTTGAGGATAAGCATGAGTTCAGAGTCAGTAACTGAAAGATTATGAAGTATGGATATTTCTCTTTTTAAAATCATTCTGGAAAATGGTAATGGGTCCATTTGAGGAATTAGATGGAGGCTTAATTTTCAAACTGAACAGCTTCAGTGTTTTTCATGGGGGAAACTCTGTCTTAACTGACTTGGATGTGAGTTTGAGTGAACTCCGGGAGTTGGTGATGGACAGGGAGGCCTGGTGTACTGAAATTCATGGGATTGTAAAGAGTCGGACACGACTGAGCGACTGAACTGAACTGAAACTGACTTTGGTGTAGTAACAAACCTGTGAATCTCCAAATAGCAATTTGGGTCAGAATTTTCTCAGCAAATCTAGAATTTATCATCCTATACATGTTAAGAAGCACTTAAGTAGATTTTTAGGAATCAATTTATTTCACTTCTGAGAGTGTGAGTAATTAGCAATAGATTTCCATGGATCAAACACTATTGTAGGGATTTCTCTAGTGATTCAGTGGTTGAGAATCTACTTTGCAATGCAGAGCACTTGGGTTTGATCCCTAGTTGGGGAACTAAGATCCCACATGCTGTAGAGCAATTAAGCCTGTGTGCAGCAACAGAGGATTCCTCATGATGCAACTAAGACATGGCACAGCCAAATAAATAAATAAAATTTAAAAGACCAGTATTGTAGCCACAGGCATTTTCTCCTTATGGCTTCTGTGCTCACATTTTCTACCACTCTAGAATCCCATTTTTACCATTGAGGTCCCAGAGTCAATTTTTCATTGTAGCATCTCACACTCTCATCTCTGGCCTACAGAGTATAAGCACCAGACAGATCAAGAATGTTCATACCTCCATCATGAAAGCATTTCTTAATGTCTTGTTGGGGGAATGTCCTCCCAGATATCCTAAGAGAATATGGCTAGGCAATCACCAAGAAGATTCCACTTAAAAGATTTATTCCAAGTGTATTTCCTTAAGAATTAAGACTTTCCATTACAGTATAATGTGGAATTGTATTTTTTTTTTTTTTGCCTTTCAATTTCATTAATGATAGGTTTTGTTGAGAGAAGGTTTAGATTAGCCAAGCTAGTAGAATATTAACATCACACCTAAGTGCTAAAGCCTAGCCTACACAATAAATTCTGAAACCGATGTGAAAGGATCCATGCCATTAATTAGAAAGCGAAGAAGAACTAAAGAGCCTCTTGATGAAAGTGAAAGAGGAGAGTGAAAAAGTTGGCTTAAAACTCAACATTGAGAAAACTAAGATTATGGCATCCAGTCCCATCACTTCATGGCAAATAAATGAGGAAACAGTGAAAACAGTGACAGACTTTATTTTTTTTGTGCTCCAAAATCACCACAGATGGTGACTGCAGCCATGAAATTAAAAGACACTTGCTCTTAGAAGGAAAGTTATTACCAACCTAGACAGCGTATTAAAAAGCAGAGATATTACTTTACCAACAAAGGTCTGTCTAGGAAAGCTATGATTTTTCCAGTGGTCATGTATGGATATGCGACTTGGACTATACAGAAAGCTGAGCACTGAAGAGTCGATGCTTTTGAACTGTGGAGTTGGAGGAGACTCTTGAAAGTCACTTGGACTGCAAGGAGATCCAACTAGTCCATCTTAAAGGAAATCATTAGTGAATATTCATTGGAAGAACTGATTCTGAAGCTAAAACTCCAATACTTTGGCCACTTGCTTGGAAGAACTGACTCATTTGAAAAGACCCTGATGCTGGGAAAGATTAAAGGCAGGAGAAGAAGGGGATGACAGAGGATGAGATGGTTGGATGGCATCACTGACTCGGTGGACCTAAGTTTGGGTAAACTCCGGGAGTTGACGGTGGACAGGGAGGCCTGGCGTGCTGCAGTCCATGGGGTCGCAAAGAGTCAGATAGAACTGAGCGACTGAACTGAACTGATCCTTAAATTCTACATGTGGTCTAACACATTTATAACCAAATACCACACAGATCCCAAAGTTTATATTTGTGAAACATTTTAACTCATGTGATATATATAAATATATATATATATATATATATATATATATATATATATAAGAATTTTGTTATCTTATTTGGAAAACTCAGCAGTGGCCACAAGATTGGAAAAGGTCAGTTTTCATCCCAATCCCAAAGAAAGGCAATGCCAAGGAGTGCTCAAACTACCGAACAATTGCACTCATCTCACACGCTAGTAAAGTAATGCTCAAAATTCTCCAAGCCAGGCTTCAGCAATATGTGAACCGTGAACTTCCTGATGTTCAAGCTGGTTTTAGAAAAGGCAGAGGAACCAGAGATCAAATGCCAACATCTGCTGGATCATGGAAAAAGCAAGAGAGTTCCAGAAAAACATCTATTTCTGCTTTCTTGACTATGCCAAAGCCTTTGACTGTGTAGATCACAATAAACTATGGAAAATTCTGAAAGAGATGGGAATACCAGACCACCTGATCTGCCTCTTGAGAAATCTGTATGCAGGTCAGGAAGCCACAGTTAGAACTGGTCATGGAACAACAGACTGGTTCCAAATAGGAAAAGGAGTACGTCAAGGCTGCATATTGTCACCATGTTTATTTAACTTATATGCAGAGTACATCATGAGAAATGCTGGACTGGAAGAAACACAAGTTGGAATCAAGATTGCCGGGAGAAATATCAATAACCTCAGATATGCAGATGCCACCACTCTTATGGCAGAAAGTGAAGAGGGGCTAAAAAGCCTCTTGATGAAAGTGAAAGTGGAGAGTGAAAGGGTTGGCTTAAAGCTCAACATTCAGAAAACGAAGATCATGGCATCTGGTCCCATCACTGCATGGGAAATAGATGGGGAAACAGTGGAAACAGTGTCAGACTTTGTTTTTCTGGGCTCCAAAATCACTGCAGATGGTGACTGCAGCCATGAAATTAAAAGACGCTTACTCCTTGGAAGGAAAGTTATGAGCAACCTAGATAGCATATTCAAAAGCAGAGACATTACTTTACCAACAAAGGTTCGCCTAGTCAAGGCTATGGTCTTTCCTGTGGTCATGTATGGATGTGAGAGCTGGACTGTGAAGAAGGCTGAATGCCAAAGAATTGATGCTTTTGAACTGTGGTGTTGGAGAAGACTCTTGAGAGTCCCTTGGACTGCAAGAAGATCCAACCAGTCCATTCTGAAGGAGATCAGCCCTGGGATTTCTTTGGAAGGAATGATGCTAAAGCTGAAACTCCAGTATTTTGGCCACCTCATGCGAAGAGTTGACTCATTGGAGAAGACTCTGATGCTGGGAGGGATTGAGGGCAGGAGGAGAAGGGGACGACAGAGGATGAGATGGCTGGATGGCATCACTGACTCGATGGATGCGAGTCTGAGTGACCTCCGGGAGCTGGTGATGGACAGGGAGGCCTGGCGTGCTGCGGTTCATGGGGTCGCAAAGAGTCGGACACGACTGAGCGACTGATCTGATCTGATCTGATCTGATGAAGCTAATTGTCCCAGATGCAGCCAGGAGTTGAGGATGGAATCATTTTTTTTTTCAGATGGAGGAAGGTTTAGGGGGAAAGTTAAAATTTCAAGATCTCATTAATATCTGTTGAGTTGTCTGCATCCTGCTCCTTCCCTTCTAGTGGAGGAGTTGGACATTTAATTGGTGCTGAAAGTCCAATTCTTATACATTCCTATACATGGTCTCAGCCATGTGTTCCTTGTGACTAGAGAAAATAAAAGTCTTCATGAAAGTTGTCACACATTTTGTTGTTCTACATGTATTTTTGATTTCACATAGTTTCAAATTTCTCTTTGCCTTATATTAATTCTCTAGGGGCATTAGAAGAAATCAGGTGGACATTTGAACTTTAAAATCACTGTCTTTTCTATTGAATAGTGTCAAAGCACTCAATCTCACAATGCTGTTTCCTCCAACTATATTTATCCAATGTTACTGGCAGTAAAAATTTGAGCAATGATGCCATGTCATGCCATAGGTTATTTGTATCCTACTTTTCCCCAGAATAGAGGTTATCTATGAGCCCCTTAAAGCTCAACATTCAGAAAACGAAGATCATGGCATCTGGTCCCATCACTACATGGGAAATAGATGGAGAAACAGTAGAAACAGTGTCAAACTTTATTTTTCTGGGCTCCAAAATCACTGCAGATGGTGACTGCAGCCATGAAATTAAAAGACGCTTACTCCTTGGAAGGAAAGTTATGACCAACCTAGATAGCATATTCAAAAGCAGAGACATCACTTTGCCAACAAAGGTTCGCCTAGTCAAGGCTATAGTCTTTCCTGTGGTCATGTATGGATGTGAGAGCTGGACTGTGAAGAAGGCTGAGCGCCGAAGAATTGATGCTTTTGAACTGTGGTGTTGGAGAAGACTCTTGAGAGTCCTTTGGACTGCAAGGAGATCCAACCAGTCCATTCTGAAGGAGATCAGCCCTGGGATTTCTTTGGAAGGAATCATGCTAAAGCTGAAACTCCAGTATTTTGGCCACCTCATGCGAAGAGTTGACTCTTTTGAGAACACTCTGATGCTGGGAGGGATTGAGGGCAGGAGGAGAAGGGGACGACAGAGGATGAGATGGCTGGATGGCATCACTGACTCGATGGATGTGAGTCTGAGTGACCTCCGAGAGCTGGTGTTGGACAGGGAGGCCTGGTGTGCTGCAGTTCATGGGGTCGCAAAGAGTCGGACACGACTGAGCAACTGATCTGATCTGATGAGCCCCTGGATTATATAACCAACCAAATCTCATAATCTCATTTTAAGGGTGAGTTTTTTAGGACACTCCTGATATCAGTGGCTGTTTCAGAAAAAGCACACTCATATTAAGATGATTTGAAGATGGTGTATTTATAAGGGGCCAAATTAAAAAGAAATGACTGGGAGCCTTGAAAAACACAAAGATTGATACAAAATCCTAGAAGCTTGCTAACAGAAGCAAATGTTAGCCTTTCTAGGTATAGCAGTGATGTAGGGTAGGAGAGCTTTCCAGAACCAAAAAGAATTGTGTAGAGTAGGCCATTTTGAGTTCAGTAGTGCCATATTTTCAAGGGGGCACAGCCAGCCTGAAATGACTTCAAAGGAAGAGAACTGGGGTCAGCAAAGCCTTGACCTTGCTCTCATCTCTACTTCCAGAATCCCCCAGGCTTCCCCAGCTGAAAGAGTGCAGGAGATCTGATTACATGTCGGCCGCCTGGAGCGTTGTGTAAGTTGGAATACTGTGGCGAATGGATCTGGAAGGGCAAATGGAGTTGCTAAGCACATCTTATCTTTTTCATTGATTTTTTTTTCTCTGAAATTCTAGTTATAGTCATGCATTTCATTCTTTTCGATTGGGTATATCTATAATTTATTAGAAGGCTGTGTTATGCTGTTGCTTCAGTCCTGTCCGACTCTGTGTGACCCCAAGGACTGTAGCCCACCAGGCTCCTTTGTTCAGGGGTTCTCCAGGCAAGAATATTGGAGTGGGTTGCCATTTCCTTCTCCAATTAGAAGGCTATTGTGAAAATATCAAGGATGCTATGCACGCACACAAAAAGCTGGCAGTACACGGTCTTCACAGTCACTGTGTACTTGATATGGTGATTATACAATTTAGAAAAATATCTTGAATAAGACGTTCATTCCTGAAGACTGCATTTGGGTTTCTGTAGCTCGCATTTACCAGTTGATTCATTGTTTCCAGTATAAACATGGAATTCAAACATTAAGATGCTATGATTCAGCCTTGTAAGTGAAGACTGTAACTCTGTTATAGTCTGTAGGTACTTTTCTCAGATTACAGGGTAGATTGATTTTTATAGTCATCCTTTATTTCTTCTTTGAAAATGTCACTGTAGACTGAGATAATATGTTTCAGTAAAATTACACATTTAAGTTTGATATGAAATATACTGATGTGATATATAAGGTTTATAAAATAATATTTTATATGATAATTTAAATTATAGGACAACATGTACATATTTAAGGTCAAATATTTTTGATTCAGAATGAGTCCCTTTCACTACTAGCACCAAAAAAATGTATAGTTTCTTATCTTTTTTATCTACAGCAGAGTTACTTAAGGAAACTAGAGAAATTTTAAGACCTGCTTTGGGGGAAAACTTTCAGTTTTCATTGCTCTGCTAAAAGCAATAATGATAAATGTATTGCTCAAATAAAATATGTAGTGGAAACATTTCCAGCACTTCCATCTGTTGTTACTTATCAGTTTAATAAGTTAAAACAGGATGTTCAACCTGCAAGCTACATTTACTTCACAGTAATAAATACCACTGATCTAGAATATTTAAAATCCAGTATTATTGTAGAACTGAAAGGAGAAAAGAAGAGAATTTCTATTTCAAATAGTGCTATATTAGTAGAAAAGGACCAGTAACAACCACCTGGACTCATGCTACTTTTTTCTTTATTTTTTGATGCAATGTGAGACATCAGAATCATAAATAAATAGAAATGAAAATGCTTTCGTGGGGAAAAAAAAAAAAACCCAAATGCATTAGAGAATGATGATCACACTGTCAAAAACTTAATTTTAACTGTTTCTTATTTACACTTTGATTGAAGGTTAAAACTAGTATTTTCTCAGACTTTACTCTGTGTCCATCTGGGAGGAAATGTAAATATCTGATGTTAAAATACTCAACTGATAGATAAAATATGCCACTGAAAAGAATGATCATGGATTACTCCCTATAAATAGCATTTAAAATGAAATTAAATTAGACTACTAGGATAAAAAAAATGATACACATATGTCACATTTAAAAAAATTAATTTTTGGTTGAAACCAATTATTTTGGTTATTGAACTACAGGCAACTGAGGATCAGGCTATAAAAATCTTAGAAAAAATAATTATCAGTCTGAAATTTTAGAGATCCTAAGAAATAATGCTTCTTTATAATTACAACAGTAACAAATACTTACCGTGGAGTTCTCAACATTTTTGATCTTAGAATAAAAAAAAATCTGCTTTGACGATTTCTTTCTATTTATTAAGGTCATGGAAGAAACTATTATTCATTTGTGTTCTGTAATGCTTCAGTTCAGTTCAGTTGCTCAGTCGTGTTCAACTCTTTGCAACCCTATGAATTGCAGCATGTCAGGACTCCATCCATCGCCAACTCCCGGAGTCCACCCAAACCCATGTCCATTGAGTTGGTGATGCCATCCAACCATCTCATCCTCTGTCATCTCCTTTTCCTCCTACCCTCAATCTTTCCCAGCATCAGAGTCTTTTTCAATGAGTCAGCTCTTCACATCAGGTGGCCAACATATTGGAATTTCAGCTTCAACGTCAGTCCTTCCAATGAACACCCAGGACTGATCTCCTTTAGGATGGACTGGTTGGGTCTCCTTTCAGTCCAAGGGACTCCCAAGAGTTTTCTCCAACTCCATGGTTCAAAAGCATCAATTCTTCAGCATTCAGCTTTCTGTATAGCCCAACTCTCACATCCATACATGACCACTGGAAAAATTATAGCCTTGACTAGACGGACCTTTGTTGGCAAAATAATGTCTCTGCTTTTCAATATGCTGTCTAAGTTGGTCATAACCTTCCCTCAGAGGAGTAAGCGTCTTTTAATTTCATGGCTGCATCACCATCCACAGTGATTTTGGAGCCCAGAAAAATAAAGTCAGCCACTGTTTCCACTGTTTCTCCATCTATTTGCCATGAAGTGATGGGACTAGAAGCCATGATCTTAGTTTTCTGAATGCTGAGCTTTAAGCCAACTTTTTCACTCTTCTCTTTCACCTTCATCAAGAGGCTCTTTAGTTCTTTTTCACTTTCTGAAAGTGGTGGTGTCATATGCATATCTGAGGTTATTGATATTTCTCCCAGCAACTTTGATTCCAGCCTGTGCTTCTTCCAGCCCAGAGTTTCTCATGATGTACTCTGCATAGAAGTTAAATAAGCAGGGTGACAATATACAGCCTTGACGTACTCCTTTTCCTATATGGAACCAGTCTGTTGTTCCATGTCCAGTTCTAACTGTTGCTTCCTGACCTGCATACAAATTTCTCAAGAGGCAGATCAGGTGGTCTGGTATTCCCATCTCTTTCAGAATTTCCCACAGTTTATTGTGATCTACACAGTCATAGGCTTTGGCATAGTCAATAAAGCAGAAATAGATGTTTTTTTTGGAACTCTTTTGCTTTTTCCATGATCCACTGGATGTTGACAGTTTGATCTCTGGTTCCTTTGCCTTTTCTAAAACCAACTTGAACATCTTGAAGTTCACAGTTCACATATTGCTGAAGCCTGGCTTGGAGAATTTTGAGCATTACTTTACTAGCATATGAGATGACTGCAACTGTGCAGTACTTTGAGCATTCTTTGGCATTGCCTTTCTTTGGGATTGGGATGAAAACTCCATCCTGTGGCCACTGCTGAGTTTTCTAAATTTGCTGGCGTATTGAGTACAGCACTTTCACAGCATCATCTTTCATGATTCAAAATAACTCAACTGGAATTCCATCACCTCCACTAGCTTTGTTCATAGTGATGCTTTCTAAATCCACTTGACTTCACATTGCAGGATGTCTGGCTCTAGGTGAGTGATCACATCATCATGATTATCTGGGTCATGAAGATTTTTTGGTATAGTCTGTGTATTCTTGCCACCTCTTCTTAATATCTTCTGTTTCTGTTATGTCCATACCATTTCTGCCCTTTATTGAGCCCATCTTTGCATGAAATGTTCCCTTAGTATCTCTAATGTTCTTGAAGAGATATCTAGTCTTTCTGATTCTATTGTTTTCCTCTATTTCTTTCCATTGATCACTGAGGAAGGCTTTCTTATCTCTTCTTGCTATTCTTTGGAACTCTGCATTCAAATGGGTATATCTTTCCTTTTCTCCTTTGCTTTTAGCTTCTCTTCTTTTCACAGCTATTTGTAAGCCCTCCTCAGACAGCTATTTTGCTTTTTTGCATTTCTTTTTCTTGGGGATGGTCTTGATCCCTGTCTCCTGTACAATGTCACGAGCCTCCATCCATAGTTCATCAGGCACTCTATCAGATCTAGTCCCTTCAATCTATTTCTCACTTCCACTGTATAGTCATAAGGGATTTAATTTAGGTCATACCTGAATGGTCTAGTGGTTTTCCCTACTTTCTTGAATTTAAGTCTGAGTTTGGGAATAAGGAGTTCATGATGTGAGCCACAGTCAGCTCCCTGTCTTGTTTTTGCCCACTGTATAGAGCTTCTCCGTCTTTGGCTGCAAAGAATATAGTCAATCTGATTTCAGTGTCAACCATCTGGTGATGCCCACGTGCAGAGTCTTCTCTTGTGTTGTTGGAAGAGGGTGTTTGCTATGATCAGTGCATTCTCTTGGCAGAACTCTATTAGCCTTTGCCCTGCTTCATTCTGTACTCCAAGGCCAAAATTGCTTGTTACTCCAGGTGTTTCTTGACTTCCTACTTTTGCATTCCAGTCCTCTATAATGAAAAGGACATCTCTTTTGGGTGTTAGTTCTAGAAAGTCACACTTCATACAATACAAAAACATTTTTAAAATTTTTACTGAAATCAGGTTTGATTTCTTGCTACCCAAAAGCCAATATGAGAAGTAAGTGTTGGTGGAAAGTTGCTTTAATAAGAAAAGCTGGCAATCTGGGTAAAAGGTGGACTCATGTCTCAAGACTGGCTCTGCTCAGCTATGACAGTTTTTAAAGAGAAAAAAGTTTGTATATCATTCTCCATTGCATGCAGATTGGCTCTTTCTTCAGATGTTATCTTGCTCACATGATCTGCCTGCTAAAATCTCTTTGCAGGGTTGAATACTAGTCATTCTTTAACTACTTAATTCTTCATTCTTCTTTTAATCTAGGAAAAGGATCAACAAGTTAGGCAAGGCATTGTGTACACTCAGGAGATCATAATTCAGGAGTTTAGGTTAAATTGCTTAGTGACCTTGTTCCTATAATTAGGTTCCTTTAAGGTTAGGGGCGAATAGAAATGGGCAAACAGGAAACAGGAAAAAGAGCTGCTTTCAAAATGTTTCAAAATTTAAATAAATTACAAGTACTGTTTACAAGTAATTGATTTTATTTGACCTGAATTATCATCATAACTTCTGAACACAGACAATATTTTAAAATTCTACTCAACAGTTTTATTGATTGATTGGAGAAAAATGTGGATAAGGTAAATCCTCACAGTGAGCATACTCTTTTCATTGGTAAACTATAAAAATTCAGCTTATTTCAGGTTTTAAAACTCTGAATAATTATTCTACCAGAAATCTAAAGAAACAATAAAGGTATAATAGTGATGAGATAATTTGAATGAGTCCAAACTTGCTATAAAACTCTTAGAAAAATGGAAACAAAAGACTAGATAGTGTGTTCTAACAATATTATAAACTATTCAAAGTACAAAACTTCAGGAAAAATGAATAAAGCTTTCATTTAATTTTGTTATTATAATCATGTTCATTAATTCACCAAAAATATATTGAATTTCTTAAAGTTAGAGACTAGACTGATTTCTGCAGCTTTTATTAATTTGCTTGCTTTCTAATAGCATGATATTTAGTTTTTAAAAATTCGACGTATTATAGGGGAGCAAAATTTCCCACCCCAAAATGTCTCTTTTGGCATGTAGATCATTTTGAGCTGAGAATAGTTAGGGCTCAAATGATTCAGGAAGAAACTGTGGCCTTCCAGAACTGCCTGAAGAATATAGATAGAAGACCTGATTCAGGGGCAAAGCTATCACCATAGATAACTATAGTAAAAACTAAGTGTGTAGCAGGGAGGAACCTAGCAGGGTCTATTTGTTAAAATTCTTCTCTTTGTCCCATTGTCTCTGTATGGCCTAGCAAACACTTGTTTACCAAACATTTGCTTTTCTGTCTCCTGTCAATAACCTTTCTCCCCTTCGAAATCCCAATCCACTACTTCCTAACATCCTCTTTTGTCTTTAGCTGAAGTATTTAAGGTAAATATTTCAGTCACTTTGGTGAGTTATTCAGTTTTCCTGGGTCTCTCCCACATACACAGGTTACTAAACTTTTGTTTGATTTTTTTTTTCCTGTTAATCTATCTCATGTTGATTTAATTCTTAGACCAGCCAGAAGAACCTAGAAAGATAGAGGAAAATTTATTCCCCCGACATCAATGTAAGTTATCAAATCTGTGCTTTAGTCAAGAAATTTGCTTTGTACTTTTCAGAATATTTTTAAACATGCTTTATTTGCAGTGCTTATAATAATTTGTTTGCCTTGCTTTTAGAAGACGATGATTGATTAAGGAATTGAAGGACTGAACCTTTTTTTTTTTTTTTGGACTCTGTTTTTTTTTTTTTTTTTTGGACTCTGTTTTATTTTTAGTGTATACTAATTTTATGCTGAGCTCAGAGACTGCAACTTCTGAGTCTTCCTTAAGTGGATGAATCAGTTAACGTTATATAGTCACATAGCAGCCCTACTAATCTTTTGAAATGAAAAAAAAAAAAGATATATTAGTAATCATCAATAAGAAAAAAATATATTTTAGGTTTGACTAAATCTATCCTTCAGAGAAGGCAATGGCACCCCACTCCAGTACTCTTGCCTAGAGAGTCCCATGGACAGAGGAGCCTGGTGGGCTGCAGTCCATGGGGTTGCTAAGGACTCAACTGAGCAACTTCACTTTCACTTTTCACTTTTATGCATTGGAGAAGGAAACGGCAACCCACTCCAGTGTTCTTGCCTGGAGAATCCCAAGGACGGGGGAGCCTGGTAGGCTGCTGTCCATGGGGTCGTGAAGAGTCGGACACGACTGAGCGACTTCACTTTCACTTTTCACTTTCATGCATTGGAGAAGGAAATGGCAACCCACTCCAGTATTCTTGCCTGGAGAATCCCAGGGATGGGGGAGCCTGGTGAGCTGCCCTCTACGGGGTCGCACAGAGTCGGACACGACTGAAGCGACTTAGCAGCAGCAGTAGCAAATCTATCCTTACCACTAAAATAAAATAAACAAAAATAAATCTACCAAGGAAATTAGAAGCTGAAAATCTTAAATTTTAGGATCATCAAATTACTGTTCCTCACCAGAATGTCAATTCTTTGAGACCTGTAAAAACAAATGCTTTGCAAATGATTTTGGAAAGACAGTGATCAAAATGCAATCAGTGGCTTGGATATAATTCAATTGTATAAAGCATTTGTCATTGTAAGGGCAGAATGCTTAGTTCTTTGTAAAAAAGAGTGTTAAAACAGCTTTTAAATATAGCTGATTATTTGAAAGAAACAGTGAATCCTCTGTAACCATATCAACAAAGCACCATTTTAATGCAAAACCCAAAAAATCAACTTTGATTTGCATTTCTGGATGTTTTATGATACCGATCTCATTTTTAATGGGTTTTAATCTTATTTTATGTCTACTAATGCAAAGTAATTTAAATTGATTTATTTAATTTTGACCAGCATTCTCTTTAGCATCCATTTTGTGTACAAGACTGGATATACAAAATTAGTATGAATGTACGCCCGTGGCGGATGCATGTTGATGTATGGCAAAACCAATACAATATTGTAAAGTAAAAAACAAACAAACAAAAAAATGAAAATGCTCTTTTTTCTCAGGAAACTTATTATATGAGAAAGAACAAATTATATAGATTCTATAGTGCTCTGTATTATAACACTGTAATGGTTGATACTTACACCATTCTACTTTTCCTTAAGGGTAACCATTTTTGTGTGATATGGTACATGGTGAGACCTTGGGCATAAAAGAATCATTTAACTTCTTGCTACTAATTAGGCAATTCTCCAAGTTACTTGATTAGAATCAATGTTTATATAATACTGTAATTGTATATAAGGCATTTAGTTTGTCTAATGTTAGTAGTGATAAAGGAACAATGACAGATAAGAAATGCACTTAACTAGAATGTGTCTATTTTAGTGAATAAAAAAATACTAATCCAATTTTTATAGGTGGAGTGCCAATATAATCAACCTGCCATCAAGTAACTATATGGCTTTCCCAACTCTATAATTTTAGGAAAATTAAAGGGGTTACATTGTTGATAGCTTTCAAGGAAAAGTCTTGCACTAACATTAGTGATTGATTGAATTAATGAGGGCAAGTCCATTGTGCAGGCCCATGCATTTACCTCCTCTATTGGTAGAGATGCTTTTCCATGACCTCACTGAGCAGGGACTACAGTAAATGAGAAAGTATGGTGATGGAAACGCACAAATTGATTTATCTTTCCATTTGATTATTAAGATTTTTTTTTACAAAATTACAACCTACTGAATGCAAACATATTACCTAAATATATATTTTTAAAGTGCTGATTTTGAGATAAGGGCTTTCCTTGGAGCTCAGTCAGTAAAGAGCCTGCCCGTAATGCAGGAGACGTGGGTTCGATTCTTGGGTTGGGAAGATCCCTTGGAGAAGGAAATGGCAACCCAACTCAGTATTCTTGCCTGGAGAATCCCATGGACAGAGGAGCCTGGTAGACTCACAGTCCATGGGGTCGCAAGAGTCGGACATGACTTAGTGACTAAATCACCACGGCCATTTTGAGATAATGTCCTAGAAGTCCATATCTGTGTTGCCAGCACATTGTATAGACTATTCAGGTTTAATTTACTATGTTTACTTTTTCTTTGGACAACTAATGTCAGAGAATACTCATGGGTTTGTGTTGCTAGTTTCTATTGATGGAGAGTTGAATTACAGCTGGAATACATGCTTTGGAAACATGAGGAAATTTCCAGTGCTAATTATGAACATTTTCTGCATAAGACTGTGCCTTATTTTGTATGTATTCAGTTCAGTTCAGTTCAGTCGCTCAGTCTGTCTGACTCTTTGCAACCCCATGAACTGCAGCATGCCAAGCTTCCTTGTCCATCACCAGTTCCTGGAGCTTACTCAAACTCATGTCCATTGAGTCAATGATGCCATCCAACCATCTCATCCTCTGTCATCCCCTTCTCCTCCTGCCTTCAATCTTTCCCAACATCAGGGTCTTTTCCAAAGAGTCAGTTCTTCACATCAGGTGACCAAAGTATTGGCATTTCAGCTTTAGCATCAGTCCTTCCAGTGAATATTCAGGACTGATTTCCTTTAGGATGGACTGGTTGGATCTCCTTGCTGTCCAGGGGACTCTCAAGAGTCTTCTCTAACACCACAGTTCAAAAGCATTAATTCTTCAGTGCTCAGCTTTCTTTATAGTCCAACTCTCACATCCATACATGACTACTGGAAAAACCATAGCTTTGACTAGATGGAACTTTGTTGGCAAAGTAATGTCCCTGCTTTTTAAAATGCTGTCTAGGTTGGTTATAACTTTTCTTCCAGGGAGCAAGCATCTTTTAATTTCATGGCTGAAATCACCATCTGCAGTGATTTTGGAGCCCAAGAAAATAAAGTCTGTCAGTGTTTCCATTGTTTCCCCATTTATTTGCCATGAAGTGATGGGACCAGATGCCATGATCTTATGGCATTCAGAAATGCCATTTCTGAATGTTGAGAGAAATGTTGAGAAATGTTGAGAATGTTGAGAAATGGCATTCAGAAATGCCATTTCTGAATGTTGAGTTTTAAGCCAGTTTTTTCACTCTCTTCTTTCACTTTCATCAGGAGGCTCTTTATTTCTTTGCTTTCTGCCATAAGGGTGGTTTCATCTGTGTATCTGAGGTTATTGATATTTATCTGGCAATCTTGATTCCAGCTTGTGCTTCATCTAGCCCAGCATTTTGCATGATGTACTCTGCATATAAGTTAAATGACCAGGGTGACAATATATAGCCTTTATGTACTCCTTTCCCCCAATTTGGAACCAGTCTGTTGTTCCATGTCCAGTTCTAACTGTTGCTTCTTGACTTGCATACAGATTTCTCAGGAGGCAGATAAGGTTGTCTGCTATTCCCATCTCTTTCAGAATTTGCTACAGTTTGTTGTGAACCACACAGTCAAAGGCTTTGGCTTAGACAATAAACGAGAAGTAGATGTTTTTTCTCTGGAACTCTCTTGCTTTTTTGATGATCCAGTGGATGTTGGCAACTTGATCTCTGGTTCCTCTGCCTTTTCTAAATCCAGCTTGAACATCTAGAAGTTCATGGGTTATGAATTGTTATAGAAGGGAGGGGGGAAAAAAAAAAAAAAAAAAATATTTTTTATTTTTTGAAACCCCAAAATACTTTCTAAATATTGTCTTTATTAATTGCAGAGAGAGAGTGTGAAGAAACTTAACCTTTCATTTTGGAGTAGATGTCCTAACATACCTAAGACTTGAAACATATACATTTTTATGGGATTTATTTCTAGCTCTCTGTCATTTTCACACGTCTTTCCAAAACATGGGAGATTCATGAATTGAATTAAATTGTTCTGGTAATGGGACCACATCTGGAAGTGTAATTATAATTTGGAGTAATTCCCTGATTAAGCTTATAAAATTTTATTCCCCTTTTCAAAGACCCATCCAGCAAATTTGGTAAAACAGTCAAGATACACTCATCTTTCAAGTCTCAGTGGTGCTACTCGTCTCTATCATTTTTCCCAGTTATGTGATGTACCATATGATTTATTATTTTTGTAAAAAAAAAATGAGTTCTAGGGCTTTATCTTTGTTATTTTCACCATAATAACTCTTCACAGAGCAAGTAGACATATAGGAAATTTTCCACTTGGTAAGCATCTTCTTCAAGAACTGGGAATGTTAACAGCATGAGTTAAGAATCCCCTGATATCCAAATAAAGGCTCCAGAGAGAAGTCACTAAATCCTTTTCAAAATAAAGGCATTTTTAAAATTTCTCATATCACTCACAAATTTCTTGGTAAAATTAGTGAATTCTGAGGTTATTTTAGTGCATAGTCATTTATCTTTGGTGAGATCTTACTATTTTACTGAATCCTATCCTAATTCTTGTTACACTTCTAGAGTTAAAAGAGATGGGAGTGGTGGGGAAAGCATTATGATTTTTTTTTTCCTGATAAGATTTTAAACAAGAGAAGAAAAGATTTTTAGAGAAGGATCTTTTTGTTGTTGTTGTTGTTGCTGTTCGGAGAGTATCCCATGCTATTCAGATGTTCAAATATATTCTTTCAAGTTTTCATGATTCTAGTTTTTCCAAAACACTACCATACCTTATGGGATTCCCTGGTGGCTCAGATGGTAAAGCGTCTGCCCACAATGCGGGAGATCTGCATTTGATCCTTGGGTCAGGAAGATACCCTGGAGAAGGAAATGGCACCCCACTCCAATACTCTTGCCTAGAAAATTCCATGGGTGAAGGAGCCTCGTGGGCTACAGTCCATGAGGTTGCAAAGAGTCAGACACAACTGAGCAACTTCACTTCACTTACCATACCTTATAGAAAATGATACTGCTTGCCTTCAAATTCAACTGTCATTATAAATCAGCAACTTAGAGGATTCACATCTACATTTGGTTTTCAGCCGCCTGTGAGTACAGGTGATAATAACTGTTTTAACACCATCATAGGAAGCCCCTAGATACAAGTCCATCACCTGACATAAAACTTAGGAATCTGATGTTCTGCATGTCTTTATCTGTCAAACAGTGTTAAGAGCAACCACAATATTCTACAGTTTTTGAGTTTACCATTTAAAAAAATATTTTGTATCAGTTTCTTAGGGCTACCTTAACAAATTACCACACATCCAAAGTGGATAAAAGCAGAAAGATATTATATCGCACTTCTAGAGGTTAGAAGTCCTAAATCAAGATGTTGGTAGGGCATGATCCTCTGAAATCTGTAGGAGAATTCTTCCTTGACTCTTTTCTTTGATTCTGATGGTTTTCAGGCATTCTTCAGTATTCTTTGGTTTACAACTGCAAACATTCAATCTCTGCGGATCAAGAAGGCAGAGTGGGAGGATGCTGAATTTACCTCCTTTCACAAGCACATTTAAAAATACCGGTACATATAGAACAACTATAGCTGAAATCGACCTGAGGATTAGCAGAATGGCTCTTCTACAACCAAGACCGTAAAGAAAGATCCACAGAGTCTAGTAGGTAGGGAGGGGAAGCAATTTAGTCAGGACCAGCACCCTAGTAGGGATTCAGAAGAATAGTAGGGTATCATAGGTTCAGGGATCCTCTCTTGGAAGCAAGGTATTTGAGCCGTATGTTAGAAGCCCCAGCCTGGGGACTGATAAAGGGAAGGTGAATCCCCTTAGCTCGTTAGCTAGGTTGGAAACCAGTGGGGTTGACTAAAGGGCTGTGAAAACCTAAGACTCTGCTCTTAAAGAGTGCATGCACAAATTTGTTTTCCCCCTGTCACAGCACAAAGGCAAAAGATTAAAAACTAGCTGGGGCTCTGGCTAGCTTTCAGGACAGCCCCAGCACATGCTCCAGCCTGCGCCAGGCCCCTATTCCAGCTAGTCTTGGTCCAGTACTTCTCCCCACTAAGGCACTGGCTACCACTGCCCATGAAAGTGTGCACATTTAGAGGAAAAGGAGCCAGCTCAAGCCCTGGACCTACTTCTGACAATGAAGATTGCCAGCACATATGCCCCTGTACATACTTGAGAGGGACCACAAGTAACCCAGTAATGTGGCTCCAACCCCTCTGATCCTGACCCACCCCCTAACCAAGGTGCACTCACTAGGGAAAAAGTGAAACCAGCACAGAAGTGCAGCCTCAAGCCCTCAGGCCTCAGCCCTGCCCCTAGCCAAAGTGGAGATTGCAGTCACACCCAGGAGAAACCCACCACCCTCAGGGATCCTGATCCAGTCCCTCAGGCCTCCAGTCCCTCCCTTGCCTCCTAATAAGGTGGTGATGGCCATTGAGCATACGAGAAGCCCCTGTCTGCACCTGGCTCTGGTTTTAGGCCCTCCAACTCCAGCTCTACCTCCCATTAATGTGAGTTGTCAGTGTATCCCAGGGGAAGATATAGCCTGTGCTCACTTCAGATCCAGCTTTCTCACAAAGCCACTGGGTACATGTAGACAGCTTAGGGACCCTTTCACACAAGGGCAGACCTTCAATACCAGGATAGATAACTGTTTCACCTAATTTCATAGAGACAGAAAAAGTTAAACAAGATAAGAAGATAAAGGAATATGTTTCAAATGAAATGACAATGTAGAAGTCCTGAAAAAAACAAACCAAGAAACAAAAAACTAACGGAATGAAGGTAAATCATTTACCTGATGGAGACTTCAAAGCAATAGTTATAAGATTGCTAACTGAACTTGGGAAAAGAATAGATGGACGCAGTGAGAATTACAACAAAGAACTAGAAATTTTTTTGAAAAATCCAGTCAGAGCTGAATAATATGATAACTGAAATGAAAATGCACCAGAAGGAATTAACAACAGATTAGGTGAATGCATACTGACTGAGAAAATAGGATAATGGAAATCACCCAATCAAAACAGCAAAAAGAAAAACAAACTTTATTTTTTTATTATTTTTAATATAAATTTATTTATTTTAATTGGAGGCTAATTACTTTACAATATCGTATTGGTTTTGCCATACATCAACATGAATCCACCACAGGTATACACGTGTTCCCTATTCTAAACCCCTCTCCCTCCTCCCTCCCCATACCATCCCTCTGGGTCATCCCAGTGCACCAGCCCCAAGCATCCAGTATCATGCATCAAGCCTGGTCTGGAGATTGGTTTCACATATGATATTATACATGTTTCAATGCCATTCTCCCAAATCATCCCACCCTCTCCCTCTCCCACAGAGTCCAAAAGACTGTTCTAGACATCTGTGTCTCTTATGCTATCTCACATACAGGGTTATCATTACCATCTTTCTAAATTCCATATATATGCATTAGTGTTTTTCTTTCTGGCTTACTTCACTCTGTATAATAGGCTCCAGTTTCATCCACCTCATTAGAACTGATTCAAATGTATTCTTTTTAATGGCTGAGTAATACTCCATTGTGTATATGTACCACAGCTTTCTTATTCATTTGTCTGCTGATGAACATCTAGGTTGCTTCCATGTCCTGGCTATTATAAAGAGTGCTGCGATGAACATTGGGGTACACGTGTCTCTTTCAATTTTGGTTTCCTCCATGTGTATGCCCAGCAGTTGGATTGCTGGGTCATATGGCAGTTCTATTTCCAGTTTTTTTAAGGAATCTTCACACTGTTCTCCATAGTGGCTGTACTAGTTTGCATTCCCACCAACAGTGTAAGGAAAAAAAAACTTTAAAAAATGAGGATAGTTTAAGGGATGTTTGAGACATTAAGTGTATAAATATTCACACTGTAGGAGGCATAGGAGGAGAAGAGAGAGAGAAAGGGGTAGAAATTGTATTTGATGAAATTATGGCTAAAAAAGTTCTTGAACCTGAAGAAGGAAATAGATATCCAGGTACAGGAAGCACAGAGGGTCCCAGACAAGATAAACCCAAAGAGATCCACCGTTAGTTATATCATATTGAAATGGCAGAAGTTAGAGAATTTTAAAGGCAACAAGAGAAAACAAACAGTCACAACAAAGGGATGGTCTACCAACTGATTATTCAGCAAAAACTTTACAGGAGAGAATAACATGTATTTAAAGTATTGAAAGGAAAAATCCTACAGTCTGAGATGCTCTATCCAGCACGTTTGTCATTCAGAATTAAAAGAGAAATAAAGAGCTTCTCAAACAAGCTCTTTCAAAAAATGAAAAGAGCTCATAAACACTAAATCAAACTTATGAGAAATATTAAATGGTCTTTTTACTAAATGAAAAAGAAAAAGCTATATTAATAAGAAATTATATGAAGGGAAAATCACCCTGGGAAAGGCACATATATAGGAAAGTCAATGGTTTAATCATTTAAATAAGCTGGTATAAAGGTTAAAAGACAAAAATTTGAAATCAATTTTGACTACTATACAAAAAACAGCTAAGGAATAAGCATGAAGATATAAAATATGACACTGAAAACAAAACATGGGAATGGAGAATAAAACATGTAGATATTTTAGAATGTGTTTAACTTCAGTGATTATGAGTTTAAAATAAGTCAATGTATATGAACTCTATGGTAACCAATTTGTATGAACTCTATGGTGAGTGGTGGCTGTGTGACTCTGGAGTGGCTGAGAGAAGATAACTCACGTCCAAGGTCAGGAGTGGTGGCCCTGAGGAGATACCCCATGTTCAAGGTCAGGAGCAGTGGCTGCACTTTGCTGGAGCAGCCATGAAGAGATACCCCATGTCCAAGGTCAGAGAAACCCCAGTAAGATGGTAGGCTCTGGAGTGGCTGTGAGGAGATACCCCACGTCCAGGGGCAAAGGAGAATCCCCAGCAAGATGGTAGGAGGGATGAATTCACATTTAGAATCAAACCCAATTCTTTCCAGAGATGCTCAGAGGGCTCAAACAAACCTTGTGTGCACCAGGACCCAGGGACCCACAGAGACAGAGACGGAACTGTATTTGAGTGTCTGCTGTGGAGGTAGGGGTCAGCAGTGGACTGCCACAGGGACAGAGGCTCTGGGTGCAGCAGACTTGGGTATGGCATAAGCCCTCTTGGAGGAGGTTGCCATTAACCCCATCATAGAGCTGCCAGAACTTACACAAGACTGAGAAATAGACTCTTGGAGGGAACAGACAGAACCTTGTGCAGATGACCCAGGAGAAGGGAGCAGTGACCCCACAAGAGACTGACCCAGACTTGCCTGTGAGTATCCAGGAGTCTCCAGCAGAGGTTTGGGCTGGTGGTGGCCTGCGGCAGGGTTGGGGATGCTGAGTTTAGCAGTATATGCATGGGATCTTTTGAAGGAGGTCATCATTATCTTCATTACCTCCACCAAGGTTTGGCCCCAGGTAAATAGCAGGGAGGGAACCACTTACACCCATCAACAGAAAATTGGAGTAAAGATTTACTGAGCATGGCCCAGCCCATCAGAACAAGACTCAGTTTCTCCCTTAGTCAGTCTCTCCCATCAGGAAGCTTCCATAAGCCTCTTATCCTTTTCCATCAGAGGGCACACAAACTGAAAACTACAATCACAGAAAACTAACCAATCTAATCACATGGACCACAGCCTTGTCTAACTCAATGAAACTATGAACCATGCTGCGTAGGGCCACCAAGATGGACGGGTCATGGTGGAGAGTTCTGACAAAATGTGGTCCACTGGAGAAGGGAATGGCAAACCACCTTGGTATTCTTGCCTTGAGAACCCCATGAACAGTATAAAGGCAAAAAGATAGGACACTGAAAGATGAACTCCCCAGGTTGCTGCTGCTGCTGCTGCTAAGTCGCTTCAGTCGTGTCCGACTCTGTGCGACCCCATAGACGGAAGCTCACCAGGCTCCCCTGTCCCTGGGATTCTCCAGGCAAGAACACTGGAGTGGGTTGCCATTTCCTTCTCCAATGCATGAAAGTGCAAAGTGAAAGTGAGTCGCTCAGTCGTGTCCGACTCTTAGCGACCCCATGGACTGCAGCCTACCAGGCTCCTCCGTCCATGGGATTCTCCAGGCAAAGTACTGGGGTAGGGTGCCATTGCCTTCCTCAACTCCCCAGGTTGGTAGGTGCCAAATATGTTAAAGGAGATCAGTGGAGATATAACTTCAGAAAGAATGAAGAGATGGAACCAAAGAAAAAGCAACACTCAGTTGTGGATGTGACTGGTGATGGAAACAAGGTCTGATGCTATAAAGAGCAATATTGCATAGGAACCAGGAATATTAGGTCCATGAATCAAGGCAAATTGGAAGTGCTCAAACAAGAGATGGCAAGAGTGAACGTCGACATTTTAGGAATCAGCAAACTAAAATGGACTGGAATGGGTGAATTTACCTCAGATGACCATTATATCTACTACTTTGGGCAAGAATCCCGTAGAAGAAATGTGTAGCTATCATGGTCAAAGAAAGAGTCTGAAATGCAGTACTTGGATGCAATCTGAAAAATGACAGAATAATCTCTGTTCGTTTCCAAGGCAAATCATTCAATATCATGGTAATCCAAGTCTATGCCCTGCCCAGTAAAGCTGAAGAAGCTGAAGTTGAACGGTTCTGTGAAGACCTACAAGACCTTTTAGAACTAACACCCCAAAAAGATGTGCTTTTTATTATAGGGGGCTGGAATGCAAAAGTAGGAAGTCAAGAAACACCTGGGGTAGCAGGTAAATTTGGCCTTAGAGTACAGAAAGAAGCAGGGCAAAGGCTAACAGAGTTTTGCCAAGAGAATGCACTGGTCATAGCAAATACCCTCTTCCAATAGAACAAGAGAAGACTCTACACATGGACATCACCAGATGGTCAACACCAACATCAGACTGCTTATATTCTTTGCATCCAAAGATAGAGAAGCTCTATACAGTCAGCAAAAACAAGACTGGGAGCTGACTGTGGCTCAAATCATGAACTCCTTATTATCAAATTCAGACTTGAATTGAAGAAAGTGGGGAAAACCACTAGACCATTCAGGTATGACCTAAATCAAATCCCTTACAATTATACAGTGAAAGTGAGAAATAGATTAAAGGGACTAGATCTGATAGACAGTGTCTGATGAAATATGGATGGAGGTTCATTACATTGTACAGGACACAGGGAGCAAGACCATCACCAAGAAAAAAAAAAAAAAAAAAAAAGGAAAATGACTGAGGAGGCCTTACAAATAGCTGTGAAAAGAAGAGAAGTGAAAAGGAAAGGAGAAAAGGAAAGATATACCCATTTGCATGCAGGGTTCCAAAGAATAGCAAGGAGAGATAAGGAAGCTAAGTTTCTCAGTGATCATTGCAAAGAAATAGAGGATAACAGTAGAATGGGAAAGACTAGAGATCTCTTCAGAGAAGGCAATGGCACCCCACTCCAGTACTTTTGCCTACAAAATCCCATGGATGAAGGAGCCTGGTAGGCTGCAGTCCATGGGGTCGCTAGGAGTCAGAGACAACTGAGCAAATTCATTTTCACTTTTCACTTTCATGCATTGGAGAAGGAAATGGCAACCCACTCCAGTGTTCTTGCCTAGAGAATCCCAGGGATGGGGAAAGCTGGTGGGCTTCCGTCTATGGGGTTGCACAGAGTCGGACATGACTGAAGTGATTTAGCAGCAGCAGCAGAGATCTCTTCAAGAAAATTAAAGACACCAAGGGAACATTTCATGCAAAGATGGGCACAATAAAGGACAGAAATGGTAATGGACCTAACAGAGGCAGAAGATATTAAGAAGAGCTGGCAAGAATACACAGAAGAACTATACAAAAAAGACCTTCACAACCCAGATAATCACAGTGGTGTGATCACTCACATAGAGTCAGACATCCTGGAATGTGAAGTCAAGTGGCCTTAGGAAGCATCACTAGGAACAAAGCTAGTGGAGGTGATGGAATTCTAGTTGAGTTATTTCAAATCCTAAAAGATGCTGCTGTGAAAGTGTTGCACTCAATATGCCAGCAAATTTGGAAAACTCAGCAGTGGCCACAGGACTGGAAAAGGTCAGTTTTCATTCCAATCCCAAAGAAAGACAATGCCAAAGAATGTTCAAATTACCTCACAATTGCACTCATTTCACACATTAAAAAAGTAATTCTCAAAATTCTCCAAGCCAGGCTTCAGCAATATGTGAACCAAGAACTTCCAGATGTTCAAGCTGGTTTTAGAAAAGGCAGAGGAAACAGAGATCAAGTTGCAAACATCCACTGGATCATCAAAAAAGCAAGAGTTTCAGAAAAGCATCTATTTCTGCTTTATTGTCTATGCCAGAGCCTTTGACTTTGTGGATCACAATAAGCTGTGGAAACTTCTGAAAGAGATGGGAATACCAGACCACCTGCTCTGCCTCTTGAGAAACCTGTATGTAGGTCAGGAAGCAAAAGGTAGAACTGGACACGGACTGAAGGTAAGGGAAAAAAAAATATTGTGTGTAAATGGAAAAAAAAATGTGGGGATATTAATATTCTTATCAGACAAGGTAGACTTAAAAAATCTAAATAAAAGACAAAAAAGGTCATTGTATATGATAAAAAGCCCAACACAGGAAGGGAGTATAACATTCATGAACATAGGCATCTAATATAAGTGCAGTTAAATACATAAAGCAAATATTAACAGATATAAAGGGAGACATCGACAGTAATAGTAGGGGACTTTAACAACGATCAATGGATAGATCGTTCCAGACAGAAAATCAATAATGAAACAGTGGCCATAAATGAGACATTAGACCAAGCTAATTATCAACCCCAAACAGCAGAACACACATTCTTTTCCAGTACATATGGTACATTATCCAGGATAGATCACATGCTAGGCTACAAAAGAGTCACAACAAATTTAAGAGTATAGAAATTATATCATGTGTTTTTATTGACCTCAGTGATATGAAACTAGAAATCAATACCAAGAAGAAGAAGAAAAAACATAAAACCATGTAGAGACTAAACAACATGTTAATGAAATGGCCTCATCCTGACTTGACTAATTCCATATGCAATGATCCTGTTTCCAAAAAATTCACTGTGAATAAGTGAGAGATATTGGAGGTTAGGATTTCAATGTATATTTTTAGGTGATACAATTCAATCCATAACATATTCTATCCAGTTACAACTACAGCCTCATAGGTTTTGCTTTTATGTAAATCTAAATTTTAATTCAGTTAACATTTTTTTTCCTTTGCAAACTTGATATTCTAATGTTTTAATACTCAAAAGAGTTTTACTGATTTAGATTCATCTATAATAGGTAATACTGCCTAGTTTTATTCCATTTCTCTAAAATTGTGGATCTGGAATTCCATTTCTGGTAACAACTTTGGTAACACTCAGATGTCTTTGTTCAATAAATGGGGCTAACATAGTTTCCTTTGTTTTAAAGAAAAGAGATTTATTAAGATATCTAGAAGCCCATAGAATAAGTAGGAAGCCTGGATAACAATGCTTGGTAACAGATCAGAAGCAAAAAGATGACCAAGAATCTGACTGTAGTTACAACAGAGAAACCATCACTTAGACTGTTGCTAAATTTGTCTCTACTATTGAAACTTTGACTTTGCTAATGATTGCATGAGTATATTCTAACTGCCCAGCCATTTTGGTCAGTATCTTAAGATTCAAGTCTTAGCAAGAGTTCAACTTGTTTTCATGTTATGTTTAGCTGTTAGGGAGCAGGGAGAAGGAATATCTGCCTGTTCCTACTGGCTATCTTCAACCTATTTCTCTCTCTCTCCTGCTTTCTTCCTCCCTTTCTGTCCCTTCTTTCTTCCTTCCTTCCTCTCTCTCTCTCTCTCTCTCTCTCTCTCTGTCTCTCTCTCTGTCTATCTCTTTCTTCTTTATTTTCACTTTCCACCTCACTTGTACCACTGAGTTCAGTACACTCTCTCAATTGGGGAAATTGATTTTTCCTTAATGTTGTTGGCTTGGCAGTACATTAAGTCCCCAAATTCTTTTTTTTTTCCCCAGGCTCTTATAGTGATTTAAAATGTGGAAAACAAACCAAAAGCTATCAGATTTCCTCTTTGTTTTTCCCTTTTTTCCATATTCATTTTTTGAGGCAATAAAATAGTTATGTGGAAAGTAACAACATTGATTCATATCCTCTGTTCTAGATATTTTACAGATAAAAGACAAAGTTCAGAGAGGGTAAGTTATGTGTTCAAAATGATACTAATCAAAGTAGTGAATCCAAAGCATAAATCCAAATTTTCTGACTATAGTATTTGACATTTTCTGGTATACTATGCTATTCCTCAGTGGTTTACAAAGTAGATTTGATAATTGAAGTGATGAGATAGGACAAGATGGTTGGATTGCATCAGACTCAATGGACATGAGTTTGAGCAAGCTCCAGGAGATGGTGAAGGACAGGGAACCTCGTGTGCTGCAGTCCATGGGGTTGCAAAGCATCAGACATGACTGAGCAACCGAACAATGACAACAACAGAAATGATAGATTATGTACTGATACCATTAAAATGTTGCATCTTTCCAACTTGATGTATAAATTGAATGCAATTTCAATCAAAATTGTGCAAATTGTTTTGCAGGCATTGAAAAATTGATTTTAAAGTTTATAGGGAAAGGCAAAAGAATAGACAGTAAAACATTAAAGAAAAATCAAGTCAGAAGACTGATGCTGCTCTACTAAAACTTACTATAAAGCCAAGACAGTGCAGTATTAATGAAACACAAATAGATCAGTGGAATAGAACACAGATATAGTCACCTGATCTGTGGCAAGAGTGATTCAATGAAGAAAGGACAGTCTTTTCAGTGCCATTGGAAAAAACAGGATAACCACATGCAAAAATATATTAATAAATAAACCTAGACACACACTTTATTCCTTTCACAAAGAAGAATTCAAAATGGAACACAGACCTAAATGTAAAATGCAAAGCTATAAAACTCCTAGAAAATAGTATGAATACCTAGATGACGTTGCGTTTCACAGTGATGTTCTAAATACAACATGCAAAGCACTATCCATGAAAAAAAAAAAAAAGAATTGAGAGTTGGGCTTTGTGAAATTAAAATTGCTCTGAGAAATACACCATTAAATAAATGAAAATACAAGTCACAAATTTGGAAAAATGTCTCTGCAAAATATATATCTGTGAAAGGACTTAAAAGACTGGCATTAAGAATATACAAAGAACACTTAAAACTCAACAGTGAGAAAACAAATGACCCAGTTTAAAAATGGGCAAAAGATTTGAACAGATACCTCACCAAAGAAGATATACAGATGCCAAATAAACATGTTAAAATGTGCTCAGCATCACATGTCATCAGGGAAATGCAAATTAAAAGAATAATGAGATACCACTACAAACCTATTAGAATGATCAAATTCCAAAACACTGACACACCAAATGTTGCTGAGAATAAGAACAGGAACTTTCATTCATTGCTTGCTGCTGCTGCTGCTGCTAAGTTGCTTCAGTCATGTCCGACTCTGTGCAACCCCATAGATGGCAGCCCACCAGCCTCCCCTGTCCCTGGGATTCTCCAGGCAAGAACACTGGAGTGGGTTGCCATTTGCTTCTCCAATGCATAAAAGTGAAAAGTGAAAGTGACTGGAACATAAAAATGATATAGCCACCTTAGAAGACAGTTTGGCAGTTTCTTACTAGCTAAATATACTGTTGCACATTATCCAGCAATTGTGATACTTTATTGGAGAAGGCTCTTGAGAACCCCTTCGACTGCAAGGAGATCCAACCAGTCCATTCTAAAGGAGATCAGTCCTGGGTGTTTATTGGAAGAACTGATGCTAAAGCTGAAACTCCCATACTTTGGCCACCTTATGCGAAGAGTTGATTCATTGGAAAAGACTCTGATGCTGGGAGGGATTGGGGGCAAGAGGAGAAGGGGACGACAGAGCATGATGGATCACATCACCGACTCGATGGACGTGAGTTTGAGTGAACTCTGGGAGTTGGTGATGGACAGGGAGGCCTGGCGGGCTGTGATTCATGGGGTCACAAAGAGTCGGACACGACTGAGCGACCGAACTGAACTGAAGTGTACTTTACCCAAATGAATTGGAAAAACTACACACAAAAACTTTTACACAAATGTTTAAAGCCGCTTTATTCATAATTGCCAAAATTTGGAAACAACCAAGATGTATCTAGGAGAAGGGACAGAGGAGCCTGGTGGGTTTCAGTCCATGAGGTCGCTAAGAGTCAGAGATGACTGAGCGATTTCACTTTGACTTTTCACTTTCATGCATTGGAGAAGGAAATGGCAACCCACTCCAGTGTTCTTGCCTAGAGAATCCCAGGGACAGGGGAGCCTGGTGGGCTGCCGTCTATGGGGTCGCACAGAGTTGGACACAACTGAAGTGACTTAGCAGCAGCAGCAGCAAGATGTATCTAATAGGTGAGTGGATAAGTGTAGTGCGGTACATCTAAACAATGAAATAGTGTTCAGTGCTAAAAGAAAGAGTTATCAAGCCCATGTGGATAGCTTAAACCTTATGTTTTAAACAGACATTGAGAAATCTTCAATGCATTAATAAGTTAAGAAAGCCAATTGGAAAAGGCTACATATTGCGTGACTTCAGATATATGCTGCTGCTGCTAAGTCGCTTCAGTCGTGTCCGACTCTGTGCGACCCCGTAGACGGAAGCTCACCAGGCTCCCCCGTCCCTGAGATTCTCCAGGCAAGAACACTGGAGTGGGTTGCCATTTCCTTCTCCAATGCATGAAAGTGAAAAGTGAAAGTGAAGTCGCTCAGTCGTGTCAGACTCTTAGCGATATGTGACATCATGAAAAAGGCATAACTATGGAAACTGTATAAACCTTGGTGATTTTCAAGAGTTCAGGGGGACGGAGGAAGGGGTAAATAGGTGGAGCACAGATATTAAGGACAGTGCTATTATTCTGCAAGATACTATAACTGTGTATACATGTCATAAAACTTTGAGTATACAAAACAAAGAGCAAACTATAATGCAAAGCCATGAACTTTAATTAATAATAATATGTCAATATTGCATCATCAATTGCAAAAAGTGTACCAGGCTAACATAAGATGTTTATTACAGGAGAAACTGTATGTAGGGTGTTGAGGGTGTATATGGGAACCCTATGCATTTTGCATTCAGTTTTTCTGTACATATAAAACCAATCTAAAAAATGAAGTCTATAAAATAGCATAGATATTGATTAAAAAAAAAGATCAAGAACACATTGAGATGGCAAAATAGCATGGAAGGACCCATGCAGGATACATTTCAGTGACTGAAATATTAGGTTGTTTTGGAACCAAGTGAAAGATTTAAGTTTTGGGTGCAGAGTTTAGCAGAGGCTAAAGAATCTTTGAGCAGGGAAGTGAATTGCTACCACTAGACTTTAGGAATTTGAGTTGAGAATATGCAGTAACTTAATGCCTTAAGATAACAAGTAGGTATTAAGAGGGCCTAGACTAGAGCATAGTAATATATGAATGAGAAGCAATCTCTATCAAGAAGGCTCCTGTGGAAATGTGTTAAAAAATTGGTATTGGAACTCATACTTTCTCTCTGTTCATCTCCACTGGCTGCTTCTCCTAAGTTTACAGATTTGCTTCAATTGTATTCATCCACAAGAAGATGTTTTCTTATCTCTTTTTTTTTTCCTACTTAAGCTACTATCTAAACTCTTCCTTTTACTACAGTGTGCTTCTTAAAAGAGGAATTACTTTCACTGCATTCACATTCTCATAGACCACTCTCTTCTTGCAAAATCTCTCCCCCAACACCCCCTCTCCACTATTTCTTTTAACTTGGATTTTCTTTTTTTAAATTCTTCACCTGTTTTGTTGAGTATTCTCCTTTAGCTCACTTGTCAATGTTGGCACTCTTGAGCAGTGCCTATCTTTTCAGTGAATGTGGAAGGAGAGTTTTGCACTCAGATCAGTTTTCTTCACAGTATACACCTCACCTGGAAGCAGTCCCATTTGCACCCAGGATTTTAATTGTTACATACACCCTGAGGTCTTCCACTTCACTCTCTGCATCCAGATGCCATTTCTAGAGATGTATTTCTGTTTTTTACCTTCCAATTCCACAATCAACTCAAACTTGAAATGTTCCAAATCAAACATTTTTCTTCCTTATGTATCTTCTGCTATCTTTTAATATGGAAATGTTATATTTAACACTTCTATCTTCATATCATCCCTATCTTCCCATGTATTTGTCAAGTTCAGTAAATTCTACGTCTAAAATGATTTTCAGATCTGCTTTTCTCTGTCTGCATTCCCCAAGTTTTCATTATTACTTACCCAAATCACTGAATCAGTTTTTCTTCCACCATTATATCTTTCCTTTGACATCACTTTGCATTGCTGCCAAAATTCTCCATCATGTGAATTTGGCTATTCTGATTTCAAAGACCTTAATATAGGATAAAATTTAAATAATCTAGCATGTCATTCAATCCCCTTTACAATCTAGCTTCAACTTTACTCTCTAGGCTCGTTCTTCTTAAACTGTCTGGAGAGAAGACCATGCCTGTTTTCCTTTCCTTCTTTTAATCCATTGTGAGCAACAGTTTTATAAAATTGAATATAAAGTCTTTATCAGAATAATTAAGACTTGCTGGGGCATTGTAGCAATGTCAAATTACCATAAAACACTTAAGTTGTTAATCACATTTTCTCCAGTTTCACGGACACTTCATAGTTTATAGTTCAGCACCAGGAGTACTGATCTAGGTTAGTACATTCTCTTTCTCCATAATATCAATACTTTTGTGTAACTTTTGTAGTAATCACACCAACTATTTGAGGGATCTGATAAAAGATGAAAAATGTTTGCTGAATAACTCATAGAGGACATACACATAAAGGAATTAAAAATTTTTGACTTTCCATGAGATCATAAAATCTGTTTCTAAAAACATCTAACTATCTAAAGACTTTGATGGTGGAGTAGAAGGACATGTGCTCATCTTCTGTGAGAACACCAAAATTCCAACTAGCTCCTTGTGATTTCAGAATTTTGGTGCTATTGATTGTAATGGAGGAATGGAAAAGTATTTCAAAAACATTAGCTCTACAAATATAATACACACAATTGGATCAAATTGTAAATTAGTTCAACCATTGTGGAACAGTATTTGGTAATATTTATTAAAATGGAACATATATATCCTCCATGACCAAGTACATCTACTATTAGGTGAAGTGAAATGACAGGAGTGTTTTATGCTTCCCAGACATATGTACTAATCTTTATATCAGCAGTATCCATAGTAGTCCCAATCTGGAAACTATCCAAATGTCCACCTACCATGGGAGAATGGCATTAAAACATGTATAATATCATATAAGAAATGAATCGCCAGTCCAGGTTTGATGCAGGATACAGGCAGCTTGGGGCTGGTGCACTGGGATGACCCAGAGGGATGGTATGGGGAGGGAGGTGGGAAGGGGGTTCAGGATGGGGAACACGTGTACACCTGTGGTGGATGCATGTTGATGTATGGCAAAACCAATACAATATTGTAAAGTAAAAAAAATAAAATAAAAAAACAACAACAAAAAATAATATCTCCTTTTTAAAAAAATTAGAGTTTAAAAGTTTGTATATTAATTCAATGGGATGCTACTTAGTAGTGAATATGAACAAATTGCAACTATACTCAACAGCATAGTGGATATCTTAAATATAAGGTGAGTGAAAGGGGACCTTCACACAAGAGTATGTACTTTACGATTCCATTTAAATCAAGTACAAATAAAGGCAAAGTTATTCTACCTTGTTAGAAGCCAAGTTAGTGATTACTCTTAAAGGAATAACAACTAATAGTGAGCACAACAGGGGTTCATTGATGTTACTCATATACTTTTTCTTCACATGTGTGCTCCACAGATCCTCAGACTCCCATTATAAAGGTCCGTTAAGCCATGTAGTTATGGTGTGTTTGTTTGTTTGTTTTGGTATGTATATTGTACTTTAGTAAAAATTTTACTTTAAAATAGTTTTTGACTAAGTTTCTGCTAGTGACATGATATCTAAGAGGGAATTACCTATGGGCGGGTAAAAATAAAGGACTAAAATATGAGAACTTAGATACTAGAGTCGAAAAGAAAGACATGACTGCTAAAATCATCCACATGTCATTTTGGGTGAGTAAGTGGAAAGCTGGAAAATAAAAGTCAAATTTTCAACTTTAAGATACACAACATTTGCACATCAGGAGGAAAAATTGTAATAAAAAAAGGAATCAAGGAAAGAGGGTAGAGGAAAAATTAGAGAAAATTTTCAGAGTTGAATAAACTAAGAATTTATTTTGAAAAGCAATTGTTCAGTAATAGCAGAAAAAAGCAGGGAAAAAATAAATAAAATAATAGTTGATAGCCGAAGAATTGATGCTTTTGGACTGTGGTGTTGGAGAAGGCTCTTGAGAGTCCCTTGGACTGCAAGGAGATCCAACCAGTCCATCCTAAAGGAGATCAGTCCTGGGTGTTCATTGGAAGGACTGATGTTGAAGCTGAAACTCCTTTGGCCACCTGATGCAAAGAGCTGACTCATTTGAAAAGACCCTGATGTTTGGAAAGATTGAAGGCAGGAGAAGGGGACAACAGAGGATGAGATGGTTGGATGGCATCACCATCTCATGGGTTTGGGTAGAGTCTAGAAGTTTGTGATGGAGAGGGAGGCCTGGTGTGCTGCAGTTTATGAGGTTGCTAATAGTCAGACAAAACTGAGTGACTGAACTGAACTGATCTTATAAGGAATAACTGGTCTCTTTGGGGTAATGTCAATATTTTGGCCATAATTTAAATCAGAGTTGAGATTAGTAATCAAATAAGTGGTGAAGAATGGAGTAAGAATTATTGCACACATTTTTGAATAGTTTCATTCATAAATATGGGGGAAAATGACTTTGCAAAGAACACTTGCAACATTTTCAACAGCAAAAAAAAAAAAAAAATCTGGAAATATCAATTAATCATCTGTCTTCCACTTCATTTCTCTGAGGCACTGATACCAGAAACTCTAAAACTGAAACATATGCAAATCAGTTTATCACCTAGATAAATCTTTTCTAAGCTGTATATTGTAGCTCTGTCTATGACCTTATGTAGTTGTTATAATGCCTGGATATAATGAATGTTACATAAAATACCAAAAAAATCACTATAATTATTAAAATTATGAGCACATGTAAGCATTTTCAAAATAGACAAATTAAAAGCTGAAGTACATAATCAACTGTGAATTGAGTTATCAATGCTCAGACAGCATAACTGATTCAATGAAACATGGCTCCATGCACTTCACATTTGTGAAAGTTTATTACATTTATTATAAACTAATTAGCATTGCAATGCAATAGTATAACCTAAGGGGCTGGCTTGCCTTCAGTAGTTCTGAAGGTAATGGAGGTTGAAAGCCTGTCTATTTTGGTAAATAGTTCTCCTCACTCATGAATTATCTTAATATAATATGTAAAATAAGAATATGATGCAGTGTAAACTTGAGAACTTTGAACTATATGAGATGAAAATGCTGAAAGGAGCTTTAAGAAACAAGTTTAGACTATCTGTTAGGATATAAGTGATACTGAATCTGAATGGTGTTTCTAGGTAATATATTACTAGCTATCAACAAAGCGAGTATATAACTAGATAGACAAAACTAAATCCTCCCTATTTTCACCCCATGTGGACTTTCTCTTGGAATTGATTGCCTATCTACAGTCTTCTACATACAGTGATAGTGTTGCATGATGGTTGATTGGAATCATGTGGTGGTGATGGCTTAGTCACTAACTGGTGTCTGACTCTTTGTAATCCCATGGACTGTAGCCTGCCAGGCCCCTCTATCCATGAGTTTTCCCAGGCAAAAATACTGACTTGGGTTTCCATTTCCTTCTCCAGGGGTTCTTCTCAACCCAGGGATCAAACCCCCTTCTCCTGCACTGCAAGCAGTTTCTTTACCACTGGGCCACCAGGGAAGCCCATATTGCCTGGGTTCAAATCCCAGTTCCACTACTTCTGGCTGCTCCACTACTTCTACTTGTGGTTCTGACAAGTTCTTTAGTCTCTTTGTGTCGGAGTTTCCTCAACAGTAATAGGGAGTATTGTAATAGTCACATCATCATAGGAGAATGGCGAAGATTGAATGACGTGATGCATGTAAAGTATTTAGAATAGTCTGGCACACAGTCAGTCCTAAATGTTAGCTCCTGTTTACAGTACTTGACCTCAGTCCTTGGATGTTTAAATGAAGGTCTGAGCTGAGGACTGGAATAAATATATGGTTCTTCATGATAAAATGTAAGCATTTGTGTGTTTTTGTTGTTACTTAGAGAAAAAGAGAGAAGGAAGTAGCAGCAAAGAGAAAAAGAAAGATAAGGTCAAGAAACATGAGGAACTGGACTTCAAAGAGAGGGAATGCTTGAGGTATCTTTTTTAATTCATTAAATTTTAAAGAAGGTTATTTATTTAAGAACTTTTGGTAGACAAATTTTCAAACATAATGAAGAAAAAATAGTATGATATACTCCCCCATGTACTCATCTCCTAGATCAACAATTAAGAACACATGTTTTGTCTATGCATTCACTCACTCATTCTCCGTCCCCTCAGTTGGACCATTTTAAACCAAATCCCAGTATATCATTTATTCTTTATTCATCAGCATATATGTCTATAAGATAAGGTCTCTTGATATATATAATAATCACAATTTATTATCTCATTTGCAACAAAACAGAATTCCTTGGCATTATCAAATAGTCAGTGTGCACATCTTTCCTCTTTCTTAAGAAAACATGGATACTTATGAAAAAGTGAAAACGTTAGTCATTCAGTGGTGTCCGAGTTTTTGTGACCCCATGGACTATAGCCCACCAGGCTCCTCTGTCCATGGGATTTCCCAAGCAAGAATTCTAGAGTGGGTAGCCATTCCCTTCTTCATGGGAATCTTCCCATCCCAGGGGTCAAATCTGGGTCTCCTGCATTGAAGGCAGATTCTTTAGCATTTGAGACACCAGGGAAGCTCATATTCAACTTAAAATCAGTTGCCTTGATAATATGTAAATTATATGTTTTCTTGGCTTAATTGAAACTAGTTACATACAAAAGCTTGCTTAAGATGTGTGTGTGTGTGCGCGTGTGCGTGCGTGCATGTGATGGATATCTAAATAAAAAGGTTGGTCTAGGTTGATAAGGTCTCTTGATACATATAATAATCACAATTTTATTATCAAATTTGCAGCAAAGCATAATTCCTTGGCATTATTGAATACTCAGTGTCCAAAATTTTACCTATTTCTCCAGAGAACATGCATACTTTTATTCAATTTAAATTTTATTTTCTTGATAACATGTAAATTATATTTTCTCTCAGTTTAATTAAAACTAGTTACATACAAAAGCTTGCTTTAGATGTGTGTGTGTATGTGTGATGGACATCTAAATAAAGAGGTTGATCTAGGTTGAAATTGTATGAAGTGGGAAGAGCAATGCATTCTGATAGAGAGTGTATTAGTCACTCAGTAGTATCCTACTCTTTGTGACCCCACGGACTGGAGCCCACTAGGCTCCTCTCTCCATGGAATTCTCCAGGCGAGAATATTGGAGCGGGTTTCCATTTCCTTCTCCAAATTTCATATAAAGCCTTGATTACCTTCCATTACTGAGCTTGTGGAATCATAATCTTTTCATCTAACATATACCACCCCCTTAGACTTATTAACCCCTTATGTTTAGCTCAGTTTTCTTTCTTGGTATAGCAAAGTTGTGGCATTTCCTCTATCAAGCCTAGGGCTTTTAAAACTGCCTGTATTTTATCTGTTGGTATGTAATCTGCTTTCTTTGCTTCTTGGTCAGCTCGGTGATTTCCTTTTCCAATTTCAGACCTGGGAATCTGAGAATGATGTCCTCTACAGTGAACAGTCATTTCTTGAGGCTCTTGTATAGTAACCACCGGCTGGACATCTTTGGCCAGATCTGGAACCTTGATAGTCTACATTCCAGGGCCTATTATGTCTTCTATTTTAATTTTATGATTAACTGTTTAACAGTTAACTTCTGTCTCTTTCTGTTTTCTGTTAAAATCATTTGGCGATGAGGGTGGTTCCTTTGCCCTTTCAGAAACAGAGTGGTCCATAAATTAGTTGATAAATCTATTCCTATTAAAGGGATGGGGCAAATAGAAATGAATGTAAAAACAACTGACCATCAGCATTGCACAAAATGGGCTCTAGGAAAGTGTGTCCCTATTTCTTCCCTGACAAACCCATTACATATTCCTTATGATTGTTAAGGTTTCTAATCCTTTGGGTTAAGACTGAGAAGGTTGCACCAGTGTCTATAAGTGGCCAGCCACATCAAAGATCACCCAAGGCTGAACATTAGTTATGTAGACAGTATCTCTAGGCAGCGCCACGTTCAGCCTCGGGTCCCGTTAATTTTCTGATTGCAAAACCATCAATGTCTGAGGGGCCACTGTTGCTCTCTGGCATCGGGGCATTCGCTCTGACAATGCCCTGGCTGCTTGCAAAAGACACATTGACCACAGTCTTTCCCCCAGGGTGCCTTTTATCTACACATGATACACCAGTCTTGTATGGGTACCCACGGACCTTGTGGTCTGCCAGGACCAGATAGATTGGCCCAGAAAAGGCAGCCTCCTAGTTGGTGGTCTTTGAGCAGACAGAGCCATTGCAATCATTTGGGTCTCTTGCATATTTCTCTGAATGCGTTCAGTTTTTTCAGCCATAATTATTGAAGACTGAATAAGCCAATTGGAGTAAATCATTCATTGGAGTTTGAGGACCAGCAGTGATGTCTGGGGCAGACTGTGCTATGAAATGCATAGTCAAAAAAACCCATCCCTCAGGGGAGGAGAGATCCACATTTGTATACTTCCTAAAAACCTCCTCTAATATCCTTTGGAAGACTGCAGGATTTTCATCCTGTCCCTGTTGGACCTCTTTCACCTTTTCATAATTAATAGGTTTTACTGTAAGTTTCTTCATACCCTCTGTTAAACAGTTAATCACATGATCCCATCTATCTCTATCAATAGAATTCAGCTGCTAATTCCATTGCGGGTTTGTATAAGATATTTAGGTATTTAGTCTAACTATCTTGCAATAAAAGTATGGTTATATTTGGCTGTAGAACATCCAAAAAATTTAATATTAAGATTCATTATGCCCTAATTTCAAATCTTTGTATTTGTGTAACAATAGAAGAAGCATGCCTTTTGTAGCCACACAGATCTAAATTCATTTTTGTTCTCTACATACTACTTTTAACACATTTGGCTCAGTTTCTGTTTGATCTTCATCTGTTTTTTTAAAATGATAATAACTGCACCAATTGTGGCATGCTGAAGTGATAATTAAATGAAATGATTATGAAGACATTTAGCACAGAGACTAGTATAGGAGATACTCAAATAATCCAAGCCTCTCTTTACTAGAAAAGGGGACTATTAGTTCTGGCTATGAATACCAAGCTATAGGCAATATTTATTAGCCATCTGTTTAACAACTTCATATGACAAATAAATATGGCTTATTGACAAAAACATATAGATTTAAAAGTTTGCAGTTCAATGTAAAGTTGTCAAGTGACAAACTCAGCTAGATTTACTTCCTAATATGATTACATGTGGAAATTTTAAAAAAGGTAGCCCATTTGGGGCAGCTCTGATAGAAATATATAGTAGCTAGTGTGTGAAAGACATGGTAATTCTTCATTATTTTTACTGGTATGATCGCACTTGGACTGACGTATTAGATTTTGGACTCCATGTATTTTGATGCTATAGATTGTGATTTTACTTATAAGTAACAAAACAAATGAATAATAATAACAAAACAAAACAAAATAGATAAGAGAATAAACAGGTGATTGTTAGAGGGGAGGGGGCTGTGAAGATCAGTGAAATAATTGAGGGAAATTAAGAATTGAGAAGTAAATGAAGTACAGTGTGGGAAATGGAGCAAATAATAATGTAATATCTTTGTATGATGATGAAGGTTGTCAAAAGATACAAACTTCCATTATAAATAATTAGTAGGGATGCAATGTTCATGATTAATATAATAGTAACACTGCTAAATATTATGTATGAAAGATGCTGATAATAAACCCTAAGAATTATCATTATAAGGAAAATATTTTTTCTTTTTCTTTTATATCTATATGAGATGATGGATATTCACTAAATTTTACTGTGATGGTCACTTCATGATTTGTGTAAGTAAAATCATTATGCTGTGCACCTTAAACTTATACAGTGTGTATATGTATGTGTGTGTGCTCAGTCATGTCCAACTCTTTGTGACCCTGTGGAATATAGCCTACCAGGCTCCTCTGTTCATAGAATTTTCCAGGCAAGAATGCTGGAGTGGGTTCCCATTTTGCCCTGCAGGGGTTCTTTCCGACCCAAAGATTGAAATCTGTGTCTCCTGTGTCTCTTGCATTGCAGGCAGATTATTTACCCACCGAGCCATCAGGAAAGCCCATGTTGCAGTCTTGTTCATTGTTTTCCGGTTGTATTTTATGCTCTATGCCTTTTTTATTCTCTTACTCTCTTCCTTTGTGGTTTGATAATTTTCTTTAGTGTAATGTATGGATTCCTTTCTCCTTATTTTTCTGTGCATCTACTATAGGTTTTTGGTTTGTAGTTACCATGAGGTTGGTAATAATAAGCTATGTATACAGCAGTCTATTTTAAGTTAATGAACTTAAAAGTTAAAGTCACTTAAGTTCAAATGCATTCTGAAAACACTACATTTTTACTCCTTGTTCCCATCTTTTCTACTTTTGAGGTCATATTTCACATCTTTTTTAATGTGTGTCCCTTAACTATTGTACTTATAGTTGATTTCACTACTTTTGTCTTTTAACCTTCATCATACTAGCTTTGTAGGTGATTGATTCACTACCTTTACTATATGTTTGCTTTCACTACTGCTGCTAAGTCGCTTCAGTCGTGTCCGACTCTGTGTGACCCCATAGACAGAAGCTCACCAGGCTCCCCCGTCCCTGGGATTCTCCAGGCCAGAATACTGGAGTGGGTTGCCATTTCCTTCTCCAATGAATGAAAGTGAAAAGTGAAAGTGAAGTCGCTCAGTCGTGTCCGACTCTTAGCAACTCCATGGACTGGAGCCTACCAGGATCCTCCGTCCATGGGATTTTCCAGGCAAGAGTACTGGGGTGGGGTGCCATTGCCTTCCCCGTTGCTTTCACTAGTGAGCATTTTTCTTTCAAAATTTTTTTTTTTTAGTTCTAGTTATGATCTTTTCTTTTCCGCTTATAGAAATCCCTTAGTATTTCTTTCATGATTTGTTTAGTGGTGGTAAGCTCTTTCAGTTTTGCTTATTTTGGAAACTACTTATTTCTCCTTCAATTCTGAATAATAAAATTTCTGGATAGAGTATTCTTGGCTATAAGCTTTGTACCTTTTAGAACTTTGGTTGTATTGTGCTATATCCTTCTAGTCTATAAAGTTTCTGCTGGAAAATCAATTCATATTTTATGGGGGGTCCACATGTGCTTGTTTCTCAGTTGTGTCTGACTCTTTGCGGTTCCATGGACTGTAGCCTGCCAGGATTCTCTGCCCATGGAATTTTCCAGGCAAGAGTACTGGAGAGCAGTGCCATTTTCTACTCCAAGGGATCTTCGCAACCCAGGGATCAAATGCATGTCATTTATATTCCTTGTACTGGCAGGCAGCTCCTTTACCACTAGTATCACCTGGGAAACCTTCCTTGTACATAGCAAGTTGTTTTTATTTTGCTGCCTTTAATATTCTTTATTTTAAAAATTTGACATTTTAATTATGTGTCTAGTTGTGGAACACTTTGGGCTAATCTTTTTTGAGACTCTCTGTGCTTCCTGAACTTGGATGTCTATTTCCTTCATCATGATGGAAGTTTTCAGCCATTATTTCTTCAAAGAAATGTCTTTTCTTCCCTCTCATTTCCTTCTGGGACACTTATAAAGTAAATGTTAGTACACCTGTTGTTATTCCAAAGATATCTTAATCTGTCATCATTTTTAAAATTCCTATTCCTTTTTGCCACTCCAACTGGATGATTTCCACTACCCTGTGTTCTAGATTGTTGATTTGTTCTTCAGCCTCATAGAATCTGCTGTTTGTTTCATTTAGGGTATTTTTCATTTCAGTTACTGTATTCTTTAGTTTTGATTGGCTCTTTATATATTTCCTGACTCCTTGTTGAAATTCTTTTTGTGTTTCGCCATTTTTATGCAGTTCAGTGAGCATCTCTATGACCATATTTTGACCTCTTTATCAGGTAGATTACTCATCACTGTTTTAATTTCCTTTTGTGTGAGGTTTAGTCTTGATCTTTCATTTGGAACACATTTCTTTATCTCCTCACTTTGCCTAACTCTCTGTGTTTGTTTCTATGTACTAGGTAGATCAGTTCCATTTCCCCAGTTTTAAAGAAGTGACCTTATGTAGAAAATTTCCCCCTCTGAAGAGAAATCCCCTCTGTTCATCAGAGTCAACTGTTCCGGGGGTATCCTCTGTGTAGACTGACTGTGCCTTCCTGTTGTGTCAATGCTGAAACTGCTGCACATGTTCTGGTGTGTGGGACTGACCCTGAGGACTAACCAGGATTGCTGTCAGTGCTTAAATGGGTGCTGGATGAAAGTGAAAGAGGAGAGTGAAAAAAGTTGGCTTAAAGCCCAACATTCAGAAAACTAAGATCATGGCATCTGGTCCCATCACTTCATGGCAAATAGATGGGGAAACAGTAGAAACAGTGTCAGACTTTATATTTTTGGGCTCCAAAATCACTGCGGATGGTGATTGCAGCCATGAAATTAAAAGATGCTTACTCCTTGGAAGGAAAGTTATGACCAACCTAGATAGCATATTCAAAAGCAGAGACATCACTTTGCCAACAAAGGTCCATCTAGTCAAGGCCATGGTTTTTCCAGTGGTCATGTGTGGATGTGAAAGTTGGACTGTGAAGAAAGCTGATCACGGATGAATTGATGCTTTTGAACTGTGGTGTTGGAGAAGACTCTTGAGAGTGCCTTGGACTGCAAGAAGATCCAACCAGTCCATCCTAAAGGAGATCAGTCCTGGGTGTTCTTTGGAAGGACTGATGCTAAGGCTGAAGCTCCAATACTTGGGCCACCTCATGCGAAGAGCTGACTCATTGGAGAAGACTCTGATGCTGGGAGGGGTTGGGGGCAGGAAGAAAAGGGGATGACAGAGGATGAGATGGCTGGATGGCATCACTGACTTGACAGACAAGAGTTTGGATGAACTTCTGGAGTTGGTGATGGACAGGGAGGCCTGGCATGATGCGGTTTATGGGGTCTCAAAGAGTCGGACATGACTGAGCGACTGAACTGAACTGAGTCCCCGCTGGGCCTGACTATAAAGCTTGGTTATGGCTGCTGCCTTTTGGGGCAGGGCTGGTCTTGTTGTTCATGGTTGTGGGGGCCAGTTGTGATATTTGGGTGCACTGGTGAGCAGGTCTGATTCTCTGAGGTGGGAGCTGCTTTAGGTGGATTCTGGTCTTAAAGCAGGCTGCCTGCCAGGTATGATGGAAGAGAGCTGCTTTGGAGATACCAGTCTGGGCTGGTGAGTGTGATGGGGACGCTCCTCAGTAAACTTCTCTGGTGGGGTCCATGGTGTTAGTTGGGTTTATATAGAGTGATGGAAATGGCACCCACCAGCACTGTGTCAGCTATGTGGAAAGAGAATTCAAAACAAATTGCACTTGCCAATGCTTTTGTCTCTGGAGAATATTCCACCAGATCACTGCCCCTCCACACACACCCTGAAGTTAGTCAATGAATCTTCTTTTATGGCCCAGATGTTTTTCAATCTACTGCTTCTGCACTAGGAATGAGCATGTGAGTTTGTGTTTGAGCTCTTCCAGAACAAAGCCTTGATTTCCTGCAGTTCTTGGGCTCTTCTAGACATAAGCCCCCTGGTCTTCAAAGCCAGACACTGTGGGGACTTCTCTTTCCAGTGTAGGGCCTCAGGACTGGAGAAACTTGTGAAGCTTGACTTATGTGTTTGTGATATCTCCTTCCATTTTTGGGTCACTGCATTGAGGGTATGGGTCCTGAATAGACTGCATCTCTACCCTTCCTACTAATCTCAGTGTGTTTTTCCTTTATATCCTTAAATGTAGAAAAACTGTTTGGTTAGTCTTCAGGTTGTTTTCAGAGAGAATTATTTTATATGTAGTTGTAGTTTTGATGTGTCTGTGAGAAGAGGTGAGCTCAGAATTTTCCTACCCTTCTATTTTGATCCTGCTTCTTGAAAAACAAATTTTGAAAGCACCAGAGAATAACACGTTGCTTGTGTGCTCAGTCACTTAGTCGTGTCCGAACTCTGCAACACCATGGACTGTTGCCTGCCATGCTCCCCTGGTTCATGGGGATTCTCCAGGCAAGAATATTGGAGTGGGTTGCCATGCCCTCCTCCAGGGGATTTTCCCAACCCAGGAATCAATTCCAGGTCTTCCTCATTGCAGCTGGATTATTTACCATTTAAGCCACCAGGGAAGCCTAACACATTGCATAGAAGAAAATAAAATTTAAAATTCTGTAAGCTTCTCATTAGAGACAATGACAACCAGAAAAGAGTAGAACATGATCTTTATTTTTTTATTTATTTATTTATTTATTTATTTATTATTATTATTTTTTTAGTATGAACAAATTGTAACATGATAGTGTTTAGTTTGAACAATTAATACATTTCAGATATAATATTATACATATTTCAATGCTATTCTCCCCAATCATCTCACCCTCTCCCAGTCCCAGAGTCCAAAGTCTGGTCTATACATCAGTGTCTCTTTTGTTGTCTCGTAAATAGGGTTATTTTTTACCATCTTTCTAAATTCCATATATATGCATTAGTATACTGTATTTGTGTTTTTGTTTCTGGCTTACTTCCTCTGTATAATAGGCTCCAGTTCCATCCACCTCCTTAGAACTGATTCAAATGTATTCTTTTTAATGGCTGAGTAATTTAGTGACAAAATCAGAAGTTTTGCTATGTGCTGTTTGCTCTGAGCCTATACTTCCCATGGGATGCTTGCAGCTAATGACTAAGAACAGGATGGACACTAAGGCAGGCCCAATCCTATGAAGTATGGGATTTTTCTGAGTGATGACTTTGGATCCAAAATTCCTCATCAGTCTGGCCAAGATTTTGTTAGAACTATGCTGTATTCTGAGACTCTTTCCTCACAGGCCTTCTTTCTTCTCTGTCTGTCCTTCTGAAGGGGCTTCCCTAGTGGCTCAGACAGTGAAGAATCTGCCTGCAATGCAGGTGACAAGGTTGGTCCCTGGGTTGGGAAGACCCCAGGGAGAAAGGAATAGCTATCCACTCCAGTATTTCTTGTCTGGAGAATTCCATAGACAGAGGAGTCTAGAGGGCTACAGTTCATGGGGTTGCAAAGAACTGGACATGACTGAGCCACTAACACTTTCACTTTTTACCTCCAAAGACCAGACACACATCATAATCTTATAGCTCTCCTTACTTTCTCTGACTCTCTAACTTTTCTGTCATGGACATGTACAATGCAAACCTCTTGTGTGTCTAATTTCAATCTCACGTTTACTTCTTGGAGACTCAGAACTAATGCAAGGTTGCCACATTCTTTTTCTAGAGCTGATAAAAGATGGGTCTGTTTTATAGAGGACATATTTAGGAAATAGTCAAGGAAAGAAAAATATTAGAAAACTTCTTAGTTGAGTCTTTATCTTTTTATAGATTAAGGGTGTTAAAAGCCCTCTAAATATACTGCCCCTCTATTATTCTGTGTCTGAATGATAAAGATACATTTTGTGCCTCTGGAGCTTATGTTCTGAAGCCTCTGTCCTAGAAATGCATTACTCTACAAACATTGGTATTGAAAAAACTGAATGAGAAAGTTGAATTAGGTCAATAACATTAGAAAAATATTGAGTTGCTGGTAGGTAAAATTCTATATTATTCTATGAGACAATATAAGGATTGTGTTAGAAAGTTAAATAGATCTTACCAAAAAAAACCCCTCATTAGGAATTTTAGTATTACTATATATTAATACTTTGAAAATAAAATTAAATATTGAACATCCAAATATGTAAATTAACTGATCAATTTTAAAGTTATTAAGAATGATTTTACTTTCTGAAAAATAGCTTCATGTTATTTTAAAAACTTATTTTCCACCTTCATTGCTTATAACCCATCACTTAAAACTTAACTTTATCCTGTTATAGTTCTCCATTTTCATTGTCATCACCCTACCATAGACCTTTGGTTTTTCATATCTAGATTGCTGAAATAGCTCTTGACATGCTTTCTCTAACCCAACTGTGGTAAGTAACATTCTTTGGACTCAGAATTTGGACTCTGAGTTTGAATTCCTTTGTTATATCATGCTAATTTTGGTTTGCATAAATATAAACTTAAAATTTATACATCTTTATTTCTCACCTGTTCAAAAGATTAAATGGAAATATATATGCAAAATATAAGGTACAAATCTTGAACATGTCAGTGATGAATATTGCTATAAAATATCTATTTCTAGCATTACATTGTTTGAAATCCTTCAATGTTTTCCTGTTTGCTCTGGAATCAGCCTTAATTTTTCTTTTGATTTTAACCACTTCTAAGTGCTCTTTCCTAGTTTTCCACCTGAGAAATATTTATTGACCACCCACTGTGTGCCAGGTATGGCATTTTTTTTTTCTTTTCTGTTTCCAACATATACAGCTAGCTCCAAACCCTGGAGAGGCCTGGCCTCTCAGTGTACCATCAAAACGTTTGGTTTGTGTCTGCTTCAGAATATTCCTTTCTTTATTATATACTTTAACTTTATACCAAAGTATTTTATACTCAAAGTATTTATTGAATGCATAATATGTGCCATGCACTGTGCAAAAAACTGACAGCATATGCAGCAAAGATGGTTTTGCTCTCAAGTTGCTTATGGTTTAGTGAAGAAAACACACAACCAAAAAGTAAGTTAAAAAGCTTCTGTGTTAAGTTCTATTATAATAGAAAGCATCATGTAGTTTTAAAGAGCAAAAAGAAGTAAATAACCTAATATTGGCTTGAATTTGAAACCTGAAGAATGAAAATGAATTAGGCATAGTTGTGGGAAGAAGTTTGGAATGGAGCATGCAGGGAATGTAGCTAGTGTGAGCAAGAAGTTGCAGGGATACGGTGCAGCTTGTGAGCTGCCCACTAGCCAAGAGGAGATGTGGTGTTTTCCATGGATTCAAATAGTATGAGTGGAAGAGTGCTTAAAAATGGGCCAAGGAGGTAATCTTAAAAAAAAAAAAAAAATGTTGAGACTAAGGAGGTGATAAAAATGAGATTATATAGAACCATGTAAACACTTGTTAAATAATTTAATATTTTCATAAGGACAGTGGGAAGGAATTTTAGCAGTTGAATGATGTACTTAAATTTGAGTTTAATCTAATCAGATCATCTGATAAGAATTGAAAAATGGGGCAAGTATGAAGAAACTGAAAGGAAGAGGGACCCATAGAAAATAGTCAAGGTAAGAGGTAATGATGACCTGAATTAGGTAGTTCAATAAGACTAGATGATTAGAGAGATATAGATATGTTTACATTTATTTGCAATATCATTTAAATTTTATTTTTCATTTGACTCTAAGTTCTGTAGGGTGGTGTTTTTATTTGTCATGTATTTTCTATGCATAGGAAAATACCTAGAATATCTAGTAGTTTAAGATATATTTTTGAAATATGAAATTAAAATAGATTAGAAAAAAAAATTATATTGAAAAGTTGACAAGAAATAGACTGATTGGATGTAGGAGCTGAAAAAATCTAGTAAAATGTCTTGGTCTGGCTTGATCAAACAGGTAGGCGATGGCACAAATAACTGAGAAAGATAATATTATGGGATATGAAAGAGGTTTAGTGAAGAAGAAGAAAAGTGCAGTTTTGGATATATTAAGTTTAAAATGACTGGGGAATTACATTTGGAGGTTTCTAGTAAATATCCTTTGAATATTGAGCTCTTGAGCTTAAAAGTACATTTGAGCTGGAGACAGAGCTCTAATAGTTAATCACAATACATGTCACCTATCCAGTAATTAAATGTTGCAGACCTAGTTCCAATGGAGATATATATTGAATGCAACAATATTTTGAAATAGGTATGCAGTTATTAGCCTCATTTCACAAATGGTAAGTTTGATGTTTATTGACATTACACACACACACACATTGAAATTGTTTTTCCCCAAGTTTACATGGATTGCAAGTGATGGAGTTCTGATTTGAACCCAAGTATCATGTAATTTTAACCACAATGATGCATTTCCTCTCTTCTAACAACTTGTTAATATAGATGCTAGCTAAAGAGGAGGCGCATAACACAATGTCAGGGAGAGGCTATTGTCAGAAAAGAGGTGATAAGAAACACAACCTTAGGGTTATGAGTGGAAGAAATGTTGTCAATAAATGTGATTGTAATATGATCAGAAATAGAATGGGGAGGGGGACGAGAAAAACACAGTGTCACAAAGACACATGAAGACAAAGTTTCAAAAATGTAGGTTGTTGACAGTGTCCAAGCTACTAAGAATTCATGAAGATAAGCATTACAAAGTTTCCCTAGCAAAAAAGAAATCATTGCTGATCATGAAATAAATAGCTTTAGCAGTGTGGTAGTAAGAGAAACCTGTCTTTGAAATTTTATAGTTGTAGATGAATTAGAAACATAAATGTAGAAGATGTATTTTAAAGTTTTAAATGGAAGGGAACAAAAGGATAGAAGTTGGGCATAAAGTGGAGTTTAGGAAGTATTTATGGGGTTGACCTTGTTTGTAGAAAAGAAAAAAGTTACGTTTAGAATCTGATAGAAACTATGTGAAAGCTTAAATTGTATGCATGTGGAAGTTGGAGTGATGGGTAGTAAGGGAAGCCTTCCCTAGTAAAAAGGCATAGAGCCCCCACAATGGGTAGACATTCAGGAAAAGTCATAGATTTTGTGGTGAGAAATTGAAAGTGTCATTTTGATAGCTTATACTTTATGGAGTAGAAGGTAAGTTCATCTTTTGATAAAAGGCAATTGTTTGAGAAGAAAACAGAAACAGAGAAACAGAGAGAATTGAGACATAGGATCACCTGACTTTGTTTTCTAATAGATCTTATTATTCCTTAGATACTTAAAGGAAAAATGTTCATAGCTGATAAATTCAGGTAAAAGAAATCACTGTTTAAAACTTTATTATACTATTCCCAAATTCAAGTGCAGAACTTGAGTGATGTAGGATATGGACTTCTAGTTAGATCCTTTTGCCTAGACAGTCTAAGGTCTCAACAAAATTACAAACAAATGGTTTACTTTGTCCTTTTTATTTAAATATATATCCAAAATCTCAAACTTTAAGATTCCAATGGAAGAGAAAAGCAAATTAATACTAATCACATTGGTTAATGTGCTAAACAAACAACTTAAAAATGCAATTCTTACTAACAGCCCTATTACTATGTTGAATAATTCATAAAAAAACTTCCCACCTTCTCAGACTGGAATAAAGACAATGAAGAGTGGGGCAGCACAGGGGAAATAGAGAACAATATTAATTTTTTTTTGGTAAATCATAGATACAAACTTTAAGAGGACACAGACTTTGAGAAAAAAGTAGAAAAAACTTACTCTTGTAGATTATATGAATTCCTGGAAGTGTTGAGGATATAGGAAAAATTAGAATATACAGGAGACATAACCCATACCATTGCATGATTTTTCTCTTACCCAATAAATAACCTAGATATAGATATGGAGAAATCAGGCAATTTTTAAATTCTAAGTTGAGGCTTGTCTTGTTACTGGTAAGGAAAAACCTGTAGAACAAAAAAAGTTGATATTAAAAGAATTTAAGTTAAAAAATAAAAATATGAAACAAATGATAATTTATGAGATATTAGAGATTTTAGGATATTGGAGATTTCTACACAGTAAAGATGCATTGGGAAGCACATGACTTAGTATGATGGACAATAGGTCTTGATTACAAGAAAATGTTTCCTTTATTTTTTAACTAGAATATTTCCATATGATGACACATCAAAAAGTTTATCTGTGAAATATGTAATGGTTTGGATTATTGTTCAAACAAATATTTGCTCTCACCTCCTCTGACACTGTGGATGGAATATACTTTTGTGCTCCATTAATGTTGTGTTTGAATTGGCCAATGACATGTAAGCAGAAATATCTGTATATCAATGATTAGTTTAGGTTTTGAGAAGTGTCATATATTTAATTTAATTTGGTTCCAAAAGAGTCACAGATGTTTGAAGCAGAGCTGCCCAAATTAAATTTCTGTCCTGCCTCTGGAAACAGAGCCACCCTGGTCAACTTGCAAACCCACAGCTCTCCATGTGATCTGAAGACCTGGGAGTGTGATCACTGATGCTTACTTCTTAATGTCATAGAGTTATGGGATGCCTGTTGAGAGTGTCAACTGAAAAAAATGCACAATGTGAAAGTTGTGAGTTAAACTTTATTGGGGGACAAAATGAGGACTATAGGTGGGAAACAGCATTCCAGATAACTCTGGAAAATCCAAAGCAGTAGGGGGGAATGTCAGTATAAGTGATTTTGGTGAAGTGGGAGGGTACACGCAATCAAGCACACATTTTTGCAGAAGGATCCTGCTAGTTTCATGAAGTTTACTGTTAGTAATGAGGAACAGATTTAGTGTTTCTCTATATATGAGCAGATGCAATAATTAGGCTTATAAACTCTTCTAAAAATATCTATCTGAAGGCCTGTTCTGCCAGTTTTCCCCAGAGCACAAGGTGTCTCATTCTGGATCACCACCCTGAGATCTTTTCAAGGTGTGTTGAAAGTCAGTAGTTACAGCAGCTTGTGATTTAATACTTGTAGAGGCAGATGACAAGTGCCAATTTTTACTCAGCAAGAGAAAGGGACAATGATGGAGTAAAATCAAGGGAAAAAAAAATCTCTGACAGTGAAAAAGTCAAGAAATTGAATGCTGAAGTGTTGAAAGAACGAACCTGAATGTTAATAATATTGGAGGTGCAGGGAAATCAGAGAACAAAATCCTAAATTCTCCATTTACTTAGTATGAGGAAGGGGAGTTTAGAAATGACAATATTTAAGAGAGAAAAAGAAAGAGAGGATATTGCAACAGAATGGCAATAATTCCAAAAATGCAGAAATTTTCAATATGAAGATGAAGTAATGATCTGAAAGTAGTACTAGAGAACAAAAGGAAATGAACTCCACTTTTTTCTTTAATTTTTATTGAGATCTAATTGACATGTAGCACGGACACGACTGAAGTGACTTAGCAGCAGCAGCAGCAGCAGCAGCACAGAGTAAGTTTAAGGGGTACAGCAGAGTAACTTATATATGCTGAAAAATGATAGCCACTATAAGTTTAATCAACATTCATTATCTCATGTAGGTAAAAAAAATTTTTTTCTTTTATTTCATTGAGATGAGAATTTTCAGGATCTACTCTCTTGGCAATTTTTCTATTCTTAAGTGTGTATAGTGTCAAAGAGAGTGTAGCTTCTAATTGAAAGGTGCATTAATCAAGGTTCTCTAGAAGAACAGAACCAATAGGTTCTTTCTCCCTCCCTTTTTCCCCCTCTCTCCTTCTTTCTTTCTTGGAATTGACTCAAACTTTAATGGAGGCTGAGAGATTACAAGATCTACAGTCAGAAAGCTGGAGAACCAGGAGAGTCAATGGTGCGATTTGTTTGCTCCTAAACACTGAGAACCAAAAGGGTCAATAGCATAAATCTCAGTCTAAGTGCAGAAGGAGACAGATGTCCAAGCTCAATAGTCAGATGAAGGACAAACTCTCTTTCATCAGCCTTGTTGTTCTGCTCAGAACTTCAGTGGATTAGGTTAAGCCCACTTACATTGGGCAGGACAACCTGCTTCAGTCTACTGATTCAAATCTTAATCTTATTCAGATACACCCTCACAGATACAATCCATATAGTATTTTACCAAATAACTTGGCTCCCTATGACCCAGTTAAGTTGACACATAAGGTTGACTATCACAAAAGAGTATCAAGGGAAGTATATCCTTAGAGGAAAGTGATATTTCATCAAGACAAATAGATTAATGGAGTTTCAGTGAAGAAATTGAGGACATATGAAAACTTCTGTTTTATTTTTCTAATACTTGAATCTTGAAAATCGTGTTCTCTGGCAAATAGTAAAACTGAGTGTTAATTTGGCTTGTTAAATTAAGGGAGCTTCAGCCTCTAATGTTCAGGATGTGCCGTTCTGTGCTAAGTCACTTCAGTCATGTCTGACTCTGTGACGCTATGGACTGGAGCCCACCAGACTCCTCTGTCCATGAGATTCTCTAGGCAAGAATATTGGAGTGGGTTAAGGATATTCTGATCACTTTCAGTGACTATAAGAACAGAGAACCCTATAAAAGATATGGCAACTCTGCAGCCATTCAGGATTCAAATTTAAACTAGATTAAGATCTATGGGCTTCAGTTATTTAAGTATATTCCTCATCTTTACTGTAAGTCGAATGTATTCTTTTCTTAGCACAAGTGACTGGCATAAAAAAAAAAACAAAAAAACCTTGAAATTAATAGAAGTGACTTCATTTTTTTAAGGACATGTTTGCAGTTATTCTTATTATTTTTTTTTTTTTGCATAGACCTCTAGGAAAAATTTAAATGGCATACCAAAGAAATTTTGAATCTGTCTCTTTTAGAGACAAATTTTAACACTGTCTTGTCATAAGTTTTATCACGGAAATTGTCTTCAGTTGTAAAATAGTCAACTATGATTTTTTTTTTTTTTCAATAAACAGGGAGCACCAGAGGCTAGTAGGGCCTTGTGTTAGTTACTGACAGATGTAGAGTTGTTTATAGTACTATTCCTGCCCTTGAGTAGCTAACAGTTGGAGAGATGCAGAGTTTGAATTTAGATAATTGAGAACATCGTGCACTAAGTATGATCCAATTGTTATAAACTAAGCTTTACAAGAATAGAGAGAAGAGTATTTGTAATTTGACTCAGAAAAAAATTATTCAGATCTTAAGGGACAAGAAGGATACATTAAATTACTTTTGCTGATGGAATAAATTACTACAAGCTTTGTGACTTAAAACAACACCAATTTATCATCTTACAATCTGAGAGTTCAGAAGCCAAAAAATAGATCTCACTGGACTAAAATAAATTTGTCAGCAAGATTTTATTTATTTTTTTGAGGATCCAGGTTAAGAATTACTCCCACTGAAGTAGTCCCCTCTCTTTGAGTAAAGACAGAACCTGTGATTTGCTTCTAACCAAAGAATAGGGAAAGAATCCACATCCAAGGTCATTTGTGCTGTTGGTAGAATCCAGTTTTTGAGGCTATTGGGTTGAGGCCCCCATTTCCCTGCTATCAGTCGGAACTTGGTCTTTGCTCCTGGAGACTGTTATCGTTCTTTCTCATGGCCTCATCTATCTCCACTAGTGGCATGTTGGAGTCCCTTCTTGCACTTTCAATCTCTCTTACCTCCTCTTCTACCATTAGGTAGAGAAAACTCTCTGTTTATAATAGGGCTTGTGGGATTTAAATCATGTCCACATGAATAATCATCCTATCTTAAGATCAAATGTGCTCTATAGAATAGTAATCATTGAAGTGATATTTCAACATATTCACTAGTACTGGGGATTAGGTTATGGAATCTTGGGAGCTGTTTTAGAGTTAGGACTTTATACTTAGGATTTAGACTCTATCTTAGCAGGTTGTTGAGAAAGGGTCTCCTTTTGGCTTTGAGGAAGCAAACAACCCTGTTGTGAACTGCCTATGGGAAGGCCACGACTGCAGGCTGCCTCCAGAAACTGGGAGTGGCCTCCAGTCAACAGCTCTTAATAAACTGAGACTCAGTCCTATAGGTAGAACCTCAAGAATTTGAATTCCTCCAACAGGGTTTAAGCTTGGTAGAGGACCTTGAACGTTAGGAAAGTAGATAGTCTGAATGATGCTTTGATTTCAACCCGTGAGACCCTGAGCTGGAGTACTCAGCTAAACTGTGCCTCCTCTCCTGATCCTCAGAAACTATGTGATGATATGTGATAATAAGAGCCTCATTTTTTGTGTGTTTTGTTTTAAGCCACTAAACTGTGGTAATTTGTTAGAAGCAACAGAATACTAGCATATAGGACTATCTTTTGGAGATCTTGATTCAGAAGATCTGGGGTCAGAATTAAAGCCTGCAGTTTATCAAATAACAGAGGGGAATTTGGTGCAGATAGTCTCTTAGCTAGTTTGAGAAACCCTGAATTATTTCTCACAATTTCCATCTTTCATTAAGATGTAGGAAAAGCTCATCATTGCGATTTTGTGCCTGGGAGAACTGCATGCAGCCAGAGTCTTCATTCCTTCATTTCCTTCGGGAGAACATTACTCAGTGAAAGTAGCTTAAAATCTGTAATAACCTGAGAAATACCCCAGAGCAAGAGAATCTACAAAATCCATGGCACTTGAGACATAAAACAGCATGTTCTTTCCAAAGATTGGGTAATTCAATCATCTTCCAGAAGGCCACCAGCAGGAGAATGATAGAAATGACATGTTTGCTGTTCAAAAAAGAAGAAAAAATGTAATTGGAAGCAAATCAGACAAGATGTTCACAGATAAAGGAGGAAATATCTGCTGATTTAAAAAATTGCGTGCTAGTTTACTTACTGCTGCTGCTGCTGCTAAGTCACTTCAGTTGTGTCGGACTCTGTGTGACCCCATAGATGGCAGCCCACCAGGCTCCCCAGTCCCTGGGATTCTCCAGGCAAGAACACTGGAGTGGGTTGCCATGTCCTTCTCCAATGCATGAAACTGAAAAGTGAAAGTGAAGTTGCTCAGTCATGTCTGACTCTTAGCGAACCCATGGACTGCAGCCCACCAGGCTCCTCCATCCATGGGATTTTCCAGGCAAGAGTACTGGAGTGGGGTGCCATTGCCTTCTCCAAGTTTACTCACTGGCCAACAATAAATTTCTATTTTCATCATCACAATTGAACTTTGATTAGAATTAAATGTGAATGTTTTTGCATTCAGAAAGTTTTTTTTTTCTAATGCCTAGAGATAGATTTATAAAGAATAAAGATAAGTCACTTTAGCAGTAGAAGGTGCTATTTATCACTTCATAAACCTAAGAACTGATTTCCTAAAAAAAAGTAGTGAGTACCAAGGCTGCAATTATAATTTCAGTACTTAGAAACAAATTCAGTTTTTAATTAGCACACAAACTGCCTAGCTTGTGCTTATTGGAACACATAGTTTTGAAGCAGTTCTGGAGCTTTGATCTGTAAAGTCTTTTACAGTCTTTTACAGGCTATATTAAACCAGGTTTTGTTTTTTTTTTTTTTGCCTAAAGTATACTTTGGCATCATTGAGGAATCAAAACAGCTAATTCTGAATTGAGGGCAAAGCCTAGTGGCATGTTGATAGTAAGCTTGTTAAATCATGCATATTTGGGAAGGGTGGATCAAACTGTCACAATAAATGTTACTCTAAACATAAAAGAATTTTTTTGTCAGCAATATCACTTAAAATTCAACTATAACATTGAAATATTTCTTCAAAAATAAATTTTCATAGTTGATAAAAGATAGAAAAAAAAAAAGATTAAGGCCTTACCAGAACTTTTGTGGGTAAAGAGTTGAGGATTAATTGATAAATAATATTTTATTTAAATAATTGAAAAAATTATTGAAATAGACTGATAATATTTGTAACATGCATCTGAATGGCATTTTAGAATTTATTGAAAAAGATTGCAAGACAGCAAAAGAGACACAGGTGTATAGAACAGTCTTTTGGACTCTGTGGGAGAGGGAGGGAGGGATGATTTGGGAGAATAGCATTAAAACATGTATAATATCATATAAGAAACGAATCACCAGTCCAAGTTCGATGCAGGATACAAGAAGCTTGGGGCTGGTGCACTGGCATGACCTAGAGGGATGGTATGGGGAAGGAGGTGGGAGGGGGGTTCAGGATTGGGAACACGTGTACACCCGTGGTGGATGCATGTTGATGTATGGCAAAACCAGTACAATATTGTAAAGTGAAAAATAATAATAATAAAAAAAAAAGATCCTAAAAATCTTGCCTGTGATATAAGACTCCAGTTTTAAAAGATTAAAATAAAATATGCAGCAGAAGTGGCACATAGCCTACAGAGCCTAAAGTATTCCCTTTTACAGAAGAATGACTGTTCTCTGTGCTAGTACTAGGTAGGACAATTTGATGACAACCACATGGCTGGGATAAATTTTATAGAGATCTCTCTTTACCAACACTGCTGCTGCTGCTGCTGATGATCACAATCCTGTCTGACTCTGAGTGACCCCAAGATGCACCAAGAGAAACTTATTTCCTCATGGTTCTGGAGACTCGAGGTCCAGGCAAGAACACTGGAGTTGGCAGCCATTTCCTTCTCCAATGCAGTGAAAGTGAAAAGTAAGTCCAAGCCTCTCGTGTCCTGACTTATAGATGAGCATCATCCATGCCCTGCAGTTTCTTCACTACCTCCCTCCGTGTGTGTCTCTGTTCAAATTTTCTCTTTTGTATAAGGACAGTGATCATCCTTGCTCCGTACCCAACTACTCTCGACCGATAAAATCTGCAAACTAGATGACTTACAAGAAACTATTTCCTCATGGTTCTGGAGACTAGAGGTCCGTAGGTGTTGGCGGTGTTGGGGGCGGGGGACATGTTCCAAGCCTCTCTTCCTGACTTATAGATGAACATCTTTTCTAGTTTCTTCACTTACTCTCCCTCCGTGTGTGTCTCTGTTCAAATTTTCTCTTTTGTTAGGACGGTGATCATCTTGGACTAAGGACACATAGTCATGACTTCATTTAAACTTGATTATCTCTGTAAAAATCCTATCATCAAATAATATCACATTCTGAGTAGTGAAGGTTAGGATTTCAACATATGGATTTGGGAGGGACACGATTCAATGGTTGAATAACAACAGACTTCTTTAATATTCTCTTCATCACTCAAATGAAATTTTAATTTGAAAGAGAACTATATAGATTATATGATTTGCCCAAGGTCAAATGGCTAAGGATGAGGAGCATAGTGGCTGGCCATCAAAATTTGAGAAGGACCAATTGAGAGGATCATTAAAGCTGCTCCTCTTACAACTACATGCTGCTAAGTCACTTCAGTTGTGTCCGACTCTGTGGGACCCCATAGATGACAGCCCACCAGGCTCCCCCATCCCTGGGATTCTCCAGACAAGAACACTGGAGTGGGTTGCCATATCCTTCTCCAATGCATGAAAGCCGTTTTTCCTCCCCCCCCCCCCCCCCGCCCCTCCGCCCCCCCCTCCTGGATTTTTGGCAAGAAAAAAAGGGGGGGGGCCTTCCTTCCAAAAAAAAAAAAAAAATAAAAAAACAAAATTAAAAAAAAAAAAAAATAAAAAACCCCCCGCTAAGAGAAAAAAAAAGAGAAAATGAAATATAAAAAAAAATTTTGGACTCTGGGACTGGGAGAGGGTGGGAAGATTGGGGAGAATAGCATTGAAATATGTCTAATATCATATCAGAAACGAGTCAGTCCATGGACTGATGCCCGATAACAGATGCCTGGGACTGGAGCACTCCTTCCCTCGAGGGATTTTCGGAGGGGGGAGGGAGGAGGGTACAGGATGGGGAGCACGGGTATTCCTGTCATCCAACAACTACATGAGAGTAATACAAAATTGAAAAAAAAATTTGAAGCAAATTGAAAAAAAAAAAAAAAAAAAAAAAAAAAAGAAAAAGCTTAGTAAGTGGGTACCTCATGGGTTGACAGAGATCTCAAAAAAAATAATCATTTTGAAGTGTTGTCTTCTCTTATTCTATGCTAAAACAATGAACCATTTCTCAATCCTATTGTGACATGTGACAAAAAGTGGAATTTTTATGACAACTGGTGATGACCAGCTCAGTGGTTGGACTCAGAAGAAGCTCCAAAGCACTTCCCAAAAGCAAACTTGAACAACAAAAAAAGGTCATGATAACTCTTTGGTGGTCTGCTGCTGGTCTGATCCACTACAGCTTTCCAAATCCTGGGGAAACTACTACATCTGAGAAGTATGCTCAGCGAATTGATGAGATGCACCAAAACTGCAATGCCTGCAGCCAGCACTGGTCAACAGAAAGGGCCCAATTTTTCTCCACGACTCCGGACTATACAACACACAACAAACGCTTCAAAAGTTGAACAAATTGGGCTACAAAGTTTTACCTCATCCTACATTTTCACCTGACCTCTCACCAACCAACTACCACTTCTTCAAGCATCTTGACAACTTTTTGCAGGGAAAATGCTTCCACAACTAGCAGGAGGCAGACAATGCTTTTTAAGAGTTCATGGAATCCTAAAGCATGGATTTTTATGCTACAGGAATGAAGCAACTTATTTCTCATTGGCAAAAATATGTTGATTGTTACTCTTTCCATTGTAATTTTTCCTATTTTGATTAATAAAGATGTGTTTGAGCCTAGTTATAATGATTAACAATTCATGGTCTGAAACTGCAATTACATTTGCACCAACCCTAGTGGTAAAGAATCTGCCTGCTAATGTAGGAGACATAAAAGACATGGGTTCAATCCCTGGGTTGGGAAGATCCTTGGAGAAGGAAATGGCAACCCACTCCCATATTCTTGCCTGGAGAATCCCATGAACAGAGAGCCCTGGCAGGCTACAGTCCATGGGATCAGAGTTAGACACAACTGAAGTGACTTAGCCCGCATGTAACACTATGTATAAAATTGTCCTCTAAAACTCTAGAGGACAGTTTCTCCTCTAAAGCTGTCCAAGTGGACTTGCCCTCCTCCAAAGCATGTTGTCTACCAAATGCTGCTTCTGGGCTCCTGCCTCTGCTCTCTGCTCATGATAAGGCTCAGCCTCCCACTGGACTAAACTAAGCTACATGGTAGGAGGATCTTTATAGATCCTCAGTCTTGGCAAGATGAGAACAGCTTCCAGAATGAATCTAAACTGAGAATATCTCTTCCATTGCACAGATGTCATTGACTTAATTATATTTCCTGTGATAAAATATTGAATGTCTCCTCCAGCCACTACCACCTAGAGTTTTATTGTTTAACTACAGCATGCTTATTTTTGAAACATCAACTATGATGTATGAATTCATCATCTTTTTAAGTGCATCATTTAATTAGAAGCCAGAAAAGAACACACTCAAAGTGAATTGTTCCGTCTAAGTTTGGCCAGCATTCTTTTTACACTACAGTTTAACCTGAATGATAAATATCAATATTAGCTTTCTCCAGTTAGGCTTACCAAGTAATAGGTGTCTAAATAATTTAAGAAACATATTTGCATTGAATTATGTAACTTGAATTATGCAGACTACAGGTCCAAACTCTTCCAAGAAATGCTAAATATTTATGTTCCTTTGTTGACAATTTTTTAGAACTTTCTTTTTTTAATCTGAGTAAATGCATATTTCTCTACACATGTAATCATTTTATTCATGGCTCTCCTTCTCTTCTGTCTTAATAAAAATTGCATTAATTTGTTTATAAACCTGTTATTACTTTTATGTATAACATTACTTAGCTATATTTGTATATAACATCACTTTGTCTACAAATATGATGATTTATACTAATTATTCTGCATTATTGTTTGAAATTAGGGAAACAATCACACAGTAAAACTGTGTGCTATTTTGCTTTTATACCCTAAATCTAGGCCTCTGCTCAATAGTTCTCCAGAACAGTTGAGTCCTTTCTTCCTTGATGATTCTTGTTGAAATTGAGTAGAAACTTAAAGTCAAAGCAATGTAAGGCTTTTCCCTTGACCATTGTGTCTCTAACACTATACAGCTCTCCTCCAAAGCCCCAGAAATCCCATTTCAGTGAGTAGGATTTCAAAAATTCTCAATACCAGGTAGTTCTGAACACTGGCAACCTGTAGAAATCATGGAAGTTTCAAAATGTTCAGTTTTGAGGGTAAAGTTGTAAATTCTCTGTACTTCCAGAACCCTCAAAATGGAGGTCAGCTTTTGAGGCTTGAGGACCACTGATATTGTGACTGTCTTTAATTTAGAGGTGGAAAGCAGAATTGCTTCTCCCAACATAATCAAGCATATGAATTGAAGTGAAAGTGAAAGTCATTCAGCTATGTTTGACTCTTTGTGATCCCATGGACTATACAGTCCATGGAGCTCTCCAAGACAGAATGTTGGAGTGGGTAGCCATTCCCTTCTTCAGGAGATCTTCCCAACCCAGGGATCAAACACAGGTCTCCCACATCGCAGGTGGATTCTTCACCAGCTGAGCCACTAGGGAAGCCCAGGAATACTGGAATGGGTAGCTTATCCTTCTCCAGCAGATCTTCCCAACCCAGGAATTGAACTGGGACCTCCTGCATTGAAGGTGGATTCTTTACCAACTGAGCTACTAGGGACACAGTAGATAAAATATATCTCTCTGTAAATACTGGTGATACTTTATGCTTATCTTCCAAATTTTAATTTTGTGCCATGGGTTGAGGCCCAGAGATTTGCATTTTAAATAAGAATTCTGGTATTTTTCTTTCAGGTGAGCTTTCCTTTGAGAAAACAAATGGGAGAGGTAAGCCCTTTTCCATGCTTCTCTTACTTTGCATCCTTATGGTACTTATAGGCTCCTGATTTCTTATAGCTACGTGCTACCCCTGGTCCCATCATTCCCATGGATATCCATGATGCCAGCCTGGTGACTGCCTCTACTTCCATCAGCTCTGGCTTGAAGAGGGGAACATGTGGAACTTATAACTGATGTTGATCATTTTCTCACTGAACATTTATAATAACCTTGATTTTGGACAGTTCCTGAGTGGGGCATTTGTTGCCATTTGGGGGAGATATAATTCAAATGTCCTCCAGAATTGGGAATATGCTTGCTCTCATTCTGGAAAGGCTGGCCAGCTTTCTCAAGCCAATATCCTCAGAGGACTTTATCCAGGTGTCTCTATACCATTTCTCAGAATTCCACACTTTTATTACCAGGGCTCTGATCTGAACAAAATTGATCTGTCTAAATGATGTTCAAATACCTCTGGAGCTCTGAACTCTATCAATGGTTCAGTTTCTTGATTACCTATGTTTATTTGACCATTTACTACTTGTCATTGGTCTTCAGTTTCTCATTATCTCTCTGCAGGCTATCAATACATATTAATAATAACCAGTAAACTTTACTATCATATGCATGGATCATTGGACCTATACATTCCTCTCCACTGAACCTTGCCCAGGTCATCACCAAAGTTTTAACTGTTGTGCCAGAGACTCATCCACCTCCTTTGCCTACTGTGCACTGAGTCCTAACTCTAAAGGTTGTTGTTCGTTTTGTTGGGCCACTCTCAGTATCAGTAGTGTGAATTTGTGTCCTCTGAGAGGCAGGTGCTAAGGCAGGATTGTACATCTGGGATTTATTTGGGGAAAGTGTCTATAATGGAAAAGGGAATGGAGTCAGAGGAGGTGATGGTTAACCTATAAGACCATCATACAGGTCTGACCTCTATGAAGGAGAAAGTAAGGGTTGTGTAGAAAGAATTTCAGATTATAGTATGTCTCTGAGAAAGTTTGGATAGGCCCACCGTGGAATCCTTAAGCCAAAGGCCCTCAAGGGAGAAATCACACCTCTTGTAGGACTGAAACTGTTTTAGTATCCTTATCATACTCAATAATTTGCTGAGAGCAGCTGGGGGAAGCGTGGTCTCAGTATAGCTGCAATGGCTTCAGAGTGTAGCATCTCAGGTTGTTTTTCAATTACATGCCCCACAGGCGGAGAATCATGCAAAAAATCAAGGAAAACTGAATGCATTTAATAATATCTGATTCAAACTGGGCAGCTATTTAGCTGCCTGGGAATGTTTTTTTTTTTTTTTTTTAATCAACAACTGGGAATTTTTTGCCCACTGTTTTCCATCTCCAGGGGCAAAGTGAAATGAATAACTGAGATCCTTATGGGTTTTTCTGAGATGAGTTAAGTCCTAAGTATAGTAAAATATGAACCTAGAACCTCTTAGACTAAGTATTTCTCCTAAGAGGAGTTTGCTCAAGAATAAGCCTACAGATTCATCAAGGTACTTCCTTGGTGTACCAGTAGGAACACCAGCCAAGTTGTATTTTCCCTGTCAACAGTCCCTCTCCTGCTGTTGTTGCTGCTGCAAATAGACTTCTACCTTAAGAATTTTGTAGCGTTTGCTATGTCAGTGTCTGTCAACCCTAAATTCAAAGTTATACTATAGAGGATACTTTTGTTTGCAGGTATTGTTTTGGAGTCGTGTTGGACTCTTTGCAAACCCATGGACTGTAGCCCACCATGCTTCACTGTCCATGGGATTTTCCAGGCAAGAGTACTGGAGTGGGTTGCCATTTCCTTCTCCAGAGGATCTTCCCGACCCAGGGAATGAACCCAGGTCTCCCGCATTGTAAGCAAGACGCTTTACCGTCTGAGCCACAAGGGAAGTCCTAATTGTTTTGGAAGTTACTTCAGAATTTTCTATTTTTTTTTTTAATATCCTGTATAAATTGGAATGTGGTTTGAGCATTTGAATTTCTTTTCAGAATAGAGTACAATGGATTCAGATAACTTGTGAAGAGATCATTCAAACAAAATTTTGAAAAGTGCTCCAGATATTTAAAAATTGTTTAAATTTATTGAAGGCATTTTAGAAACCCTTCAGTCTCTACTAATGCTTTTCATTTATTGACTATTTTGGAATTTAATATAGTATTAGTTTCTGCCTAATTGAAATAGAGTGCTAAAATTGTTTTATAACAATTGTAAAAATTTAAGTTAAAAAATGGAATCTAACATAGAGGGCTTATTGCTTACAGAAAGCTAATATCCTGAGACATGGCACGTAATGGACAATGTAGTTGCTTTTGTTGGCAAAGCAATTATTAGTGATGATTGTGTGTAGATCAGAATGATATTAATATTTATGGTAGTAATGTCTGTTCAGTTCAGTTCAGTTGCTCAGTCTTGTCTGACTCTTTGCGACCCCATGAATTGCAGCACACCAGGCCTCCCTGTCCATCACCAACTCCCAGAGTTCACTCAGACTCACGTCCATCGAGTCAGTGATGCCATCCAGCCATCTCATTCTCTGTCGTCCCCTTCTCCTCTTGCCCCCAGTCCCTCCCAGCACCAGAGTCTTTTCCAATGAGTCAACTCTTCGCATGAGGTGGCCAAAATTCTGGAGTTTCAGCTTTAGCATCATTCCTTCCAAAGAAATCCCAGGGCTGATCTCCTTCACAATGGACTGGTTGGATCTCCTTGCAGTCCAAGGGACTCTCAAGAATCTTCTCCAACACCACAGTTCAAAAGCATCAATTCTTCAGCACTCAGCCTTCTTCACAGTCCAACTCTCACATCCATACATGACCACAGGAAAAACCATAGCCTTGACTAGACGGACCTTTGTTGGCAAAGTAATGCCTCTGCTTTTGAATATGCTATCTAGGTTGGTCATAACTTTCCTTCCAAGGAGTAAGTGTCTTTTAATTTCATGGCTGCAGTCACCATCTGCAGTGATTTTGGAGCCCAGAAAAATAAAGTCTGGCATTATTTCCACTGTTTCCCCATCTATTTCCCATGAAGTGATGGGACCAGATGCTATGATCTAGGAAACTAAAAAACATATCTTGTTCAAATTCTGAGAAAAATTAAATAAATATAAAATGCTAAACTTTGGCCATTTTTAAACCACTAGAGAGGAAAGTTCTGATATTACCCTGAAAGAATCTAGACTAGCGGAATCGTAAAAAAGTGACTTATAAAAATAGAGGCATAATTCCATAGAGGTGTTCTCTATTCCACAGAGATATAACTGACATACAACATTATATTAGTTTCAAGTGTATGACATAATGATTCGAAGTTTGTATATATTGTGAAATAATTACCACAATAAGTCTAGTTAATATCTGTCATTATATAGCTAAGAAACTTTTTCTTATGATGAGAACTTTGAAGATTTACTCTCTTAAAAACTTTCAAATATGCAACAAAGTATTATTGACTATAGTCACCATGTTGTATATTACATCCCATGATATGTTTATTTTATAACGGGAGGTTGTACATTTTGACTCTTTCACTTATTTCAATCCCACCCTATCCCCACCCTGCCTCTTGCAACCACAAATCAAAAAAAAAAAAAAAAAATGACATTTTAATATTGATCATCTCTTTGAGCCATCCATTTGATGTTTTTCCTTTACATAATACATAATACAGCTTTACTGTGATTAGCTGCAAACTTCTGAAAGAAGCCAGCACTGTCTTAAAAATGCCTAGTACTATTGCCTGGATTATCTTGCCATTTACTCACAGGCTCCAGGAGACCATTTACATCTCCCCACTTTTGTTCTTGGCCAATTCTCACTCCTTTTCCACTGTCCTCATATTCTGCATTTAGCAGAGTATTTCACCTGGAACAAGGTTATCTAGTTTCTCATCTTTGTGATTATTTTAGACATTATTTATTTTAATTACTAAAGTTCAGAAGTATTTTGAGAACACCAGTTTTGAAATTGGTGTCAAAGCTTGTTGAAACTCGTGTTTTTCTAATATTTTTTTTTCTGTAGTCTTAGTAGAAATATTGAAGATAAAATAACTTACAAAATTATCTGGCATAGTTTTTACCTCTTGTAGTATTCAGTAAATATTATTCTATACAGTGGTGTGCTCATACATATTTAGCAACACATTCTCAAAATAGAAAAAAATAAAAAGGTTAATTTGCAAATGTACACATTTCCATGGTGTTATTCCTTCCACCACAGCTGATTCCAAACTACCCATGCGAAGCCACTGACTGGGGACTTATGGAAGGATATGCACAATCAGATTTTGAAAGTGAGCGCCAACTGGCTTCAGTATACCACTGACTCTCTGGCACAAGCTATCATTGCCTTGCCCATATTCCTCACAACCATACCATTTTATTGCACCCTGCTTTAGTCTCCAACTGCTAGTTTCTACATGTCTCAGTCTGAGGGTTATCTGTGGATATGGAGTTCCTTTCTGCTAAAACAGTAGTGCCAAGAAATTATTTTGGCAGGAGAAATAACCAGTAGCAGTTTAACCAATGACTGACAATGTTTGGTGCGCCAATTCACCATCTTTCTCAACTATCCAACGGGATAAGTCTGAAGTTTTTGTTCTATCAATAAAACCATGCTCATTGTTACCCAGAAGTCAGTCTCAGGGTAATGCTATATTGTCTTCCCTTCCCTTTGTCACTTTCCTACTCCTTTAATAGGATCTCTTCCTAATAAAACTACCTGCATCTAATACTATCTCAAGATCTACTTCTACTGGAATGCAAACTTCTATTCAATATCCATTTTGGTAGATGTCTTTAGAATATTAATGTCTAGCCAAATTCATATGTCTCTTTGATATTCCCACCATTACATCGAACTCAAAATGATCTCTTTTATTCTACCAGATTCTTTTCTTACCGTATCATTTCTGTATGGGATGGCTCCAGGTGCTTCTTGTTTTTGATAAAAAATATTAACATCTTATAGCATTAGGGCTCCATGAAATCCTTTGCAAAGGAGATAATTTTGCTACCAAATATGATCTATTTGCAAGCCTGGGTAAGACAGGGTCTGATTCATTTAAAGAAATAATTTAAAAAATTTATTTATTTTTGGCTGTGCTAGGTGTTTGTTGCTGAGTGGGCCTTTCCCTAGTAGCGTTGGGTGGGCTTTTCATTGTGGTGGGTTCTTATGTTGTGGGGCACGGGCTCTAGAGTGTGTGGGCTTTTGTAGGTGCAGCTCCCAGGCTCTAGAGTACAGGCTCAGTAGTTGTGGTGCAGGTTATTGCTCTGCAGCATGTGGGATCTTCTAGACGAGGAGTCGGACTTGTGTCTCTTCTATTGGCAGGCCAATTCTTTACCACTGAGCCACCAAGGAAACCAGCAGATTCTGTTCTTTAGTTCTGATTTTCAGGTTTTATTGGAAAAAATATGGATACCCAAATATGAGCAAAGGATTGCACCTGATGGGAGAGAGGCCAAAGAACAGAGCAAGAGAGTGATATGGAAAATAGCATACTAATATCAATGGAACTTAAATTCCTTGAGGTGTTTTTAGATATAATATTCATGTTCTTATAATTGCTTCCTCTTTTTTCCTCTTCCACATTGGTAGTATTTTCTCTAAACGACTTCTAAACATAAATTTGCTTCATTTTTTTTTTTTTCATTTTTATACTCAGTTATTTTGTTTTGGCTCTTTTCTTTTTGAAACAAAAGTAGCCAAAAACACAGCTATGGTCACAAAAGGATAATGTTAATGTCTATCTCAATCTTCAAACTGGGAGTAAATGTTTACTAGGGAAATGAAAAAAAATCTGCCAGAAGGAAATATCTGAAATGTTTGACATGTTTAAAAAAAAATTTCTTTTTGTTATACATAAGATATCTACAATAACAATTTCCTTCATCCCAACTGGCAATGTAAACAACATAGAAACAGGAACAAAAATGAAAGGGAGAATATACAAAAATTATTAATGTCCCCTTTCTTTTGTGATGTACATTCTGCCTGATTATGATAGAAGAGATGTCATCTATGTTATGTCTTTAGACTGTTGGCTCCAAATTGCCTTGCTTCTTCTCATGTCTGCTACAGGAGTCATAAATCCTATAGTGGGGATGACAAGAAATGACAAGTACAGTCCAGTTTACAAAGCTGGCTTTCAGTGCCACCCCTGGTATTAAGGTAAGTTCTTGCATTTACCAAGGGACCTAAATGTCACCATGTATCTTGTGAAACCAGTTTACAGATACTTGAAGTGAGTCCTTTTCTAAAACACTTGGAACAGCCAGGCAAATGCATGTTTTTGAGGTAAAAATTAAATCCTGAAATAAAGCACTTCATGTCAGTGTAAGATTTCCTCTGGCTGTCATCACATATTGGCTGTTCTCACTATAAGAGAAATTAGAACAATATTTTTCTTTCACTCGGAGCTCTTAGGGAAGATTTCAAGCACAGTTAAGCTGTTGTAGACTGAAGGCTGGGCTTCTGTGAGAACACATACTTAATCAGTGAATACTGAATTAAAGGAGAAATTAAGGAATAAGCATGTAAGTCAGGCACCATATGAATTGGCCAAATCATTTTTAATATTTCGAGTTGCTGAATAAGCAAGTCATTCAATGCCATTTTTTTTGTTTCTAGGGCAATAATGATTCAAAACAAGCAATGGCCAGTAGCAGATGTTATTGTTGGAACCAGGGCTTTATAATGGAATCAGGGTAGTACAGATCAAATATACTCTTCTTAGGGAATTTTTATTCATATTTTCTACATTGTTGAAGGATGCCACTTTTCATGATTATTCCAGCTGAAAGGAAATATTTTTTCATTATATGTTCGCTGCCACAGTTTCTTATAGTAAGACTTCTGATCTTTGATTTATGCTCTTCTTTGGTCACCAAATCTCATTTATAAGGAATAAAGAAGCTTTTTGTTTCTGAGGAAGTTCTTTTTTGTGACTGCTGTTATGGCCAATTGTCAAAGAAAAATGGGAGCAACAGATAATTTCTTATTGAATAAGATCAGAAAAAAAAAGGAAGTTGTTTTCTGGTTATGTGGAGTTGAATAAGTGGCTCATTATGGTTTCCAAATATTTGATAGATTTTGTTCTTAATTATCTTTTAGTATCAAAATGCATTTTCTAAGATATCTTTACTCCCTAGAATGGCAAAGTGACAAATGCTTATAAAAAGACTAAAAATATTTATTTCAGATAAAAACCCTCAGATCAGATCAGATTAGTCGCTCAGTCGTGTCCGACTCTTTGCGACCCCATGAATCGCAGCACGCCAGGCCTCCCTGTCCATCACCAACTCCCGGAATTCACTCAGACTCATGTCCATCGAGTCAGTGATGCCATCCAGCCATCTCATCCTCTGTCGTCCCCTTCTCCTCTTGCCCCCAATCCCTCCCAGCACCAGAGTCTTCTCCAATGAGTCAACTCTTCGCATGAGGTGGCCAAAGTACTGGAGTTTCAGCTTTAGCATCATTCCTTCCAAAGAAATCCCAGGGCTGATCTCCTTCAGAATGGACTGGTTGGTTCTCCTTGCAGTCCAAGGGACTCTCAAGAGTCTTCTCCAACACCATACTTCAAAAGCATCAATTCTTCAGCGCTCAGCCTTCTTCACAGTCCAGCTCTCACATCCATACATGACCACAGGAAAGACCATAGCCTTGACTAGACGAACCTTTGTTGGCAAAGTAATGCCTCTGCTTTTGAATATGCTATCTAGGTTGGTCATAACTTTCCTTCCAAGGAGTAAGCGTCTTTTAATTTCATGGCTGCAGTCACCGTCTGTAGTGATTTTGGAGCCCAGAAAAATAAAGTCTGACACTGTTTCCATGATCTTCGTTTCCCCCCCTATTTCCCATGAAGTGATGGGACCGGATGCCATGATCTTCGTTTTCTGAATGTTGAGCTTTAAGCCAACTCTTTCACTCTCCACTTTCACCTTCATCAAGAGGCTTTTTAGTTATTCTTCACTTTCTGCCATAAGGGTGGTGTCATCGGCATATCTGAGGTTATTGATATTTCTCCCAGCAATCTTGATTCCAGATTGTTTCTTGTGTTTCTTCCAGTCCAGCATTTCTCATGATGTACTCTGCATAGAAGTTAAATAAACAGGGTGACAATATACAGCCTTGACGTACTCCTTTTCCTATTTGAAACCAGTCTGTTGTTCCATGTTCAGTTCTAACTGTTGCTTCCTGACCTGCATAAAAACCCTCACATAGTCCTATATCAAAATTTGGACCCCTCAACTGAAGACACAGTCTGAACACTTTGAAGATTCTTTGAAGAGCAGAATTTTAATTAATGAATCAGCGTATTAGGTCACAGTGGTAACCTAGACAGAATTTAAGTTGGTATTTTCTTTGGTTCCTTTTCTGTACCTTTATTCCCCCCTATCTTGTCCCATGTCTGATTCCTTATTATTTTTTCTAGATACCCATTAACCATTATTTTGAAAATTTGGTCAGGTCTCTCCTTATACAACTTTTGTCAGTTGGAATACAGAGGCATGGATGACATGTGAGCTAAAGCTTCCTGGACACAACTTCTATTTTCAAATGCACTAAATCAGCCTCTGATTAGTCAAGTTCAAGCAGGTGTAAGGAGATCATTTGAAGCTGAGAACCATATAAACAATCCCCCCCCCAGCCCACTATGCTGTTTTCTTCAAACCAACATTTGCAGCTTATCCATCCATGAGGAAAGAACCCCAAGGAGTCTTAGAAGGAAGTTGATTGAGGTCATGAAAATTCTAAAATTTTTCATATAGAAAATGATCAAAGGCTAATATTTCACATCCACTGAAAGTGCAAAAACACATGTTTCAAGACTAATACCTCAGAGTTTTGAGATTTAGGTTATATGTAGTATATGTTTGAAAAAGCCACTTAGATCAATGTTTCCAAAATATATTCTGAGGAAAATGAGTCTTTCAACTTCTTTCCCCACCTCCTGCCACCCTCTCCACCCTCTGAATTCATCAAAACAAGAACAAAACTTCAATGGTCTTGGGAAATTACAGTGTAAATTAGTAAAGTCAAGTCATGCAATGCTCTGCAGTGGATCAACCTCTCTAATGCAGATTAAAGTTCAATATCTTCAAGATCCATTTGACTCTTGAGGATCTGTCTTATCTATAAATGAGCATCTATGGGGATAAAAGCAAAATATTCATCTTCCTTGGGTTTTATCTTTGCTATTTACAGAGTGAAAAGTTGAAAATAAGTGAGTTTTCAAACATAGTCTTGAAGATCACCAAATGGTGACAAAATATAGAAAATCCATACTGATATGGGAGTACACATGAGCTAACCCTTCTTTCAGTTCTAGTTTTGTGTAATTCTATGACTAAATGAACTCTGAGTTTGTTTACAGACATGAAATTTCTCAACTGTCAGGACTCTACATCAATTAAATTTGTTAAGTATTCAAATTGTCCATAAGAAAAAAATTAAGTCTCTTTCTACTCCATTAAGTATAATGTAACTCCATTGTATAAAGTTGCTTATGGACTCACCCAGGAGTAGATAGTTACTGTGCCTGTAGAAACAGCTGGTTTGGGGGTACAATTAGGAATTATCTGTGAGGATAGTAAAGCTGTGCAAATTTATCTTTTTTATATAGATGATGCATTTTTAGGGAAGCAATGATACTTTGCCAACAAAGGTCCGTCTAGTCAAGGCTATGGTTTTTCCAGTAGTCATGTATGGATGTGAGAGCTGGACTATAAAGAAGGCTGAGTGCTGAAGAATTGATGCTTTTGAACTGTGGTGTTGGAGAACACTCTTGAAAGTCCCTTGGACAGCGAGGAGATCCAACCAGTCTATCTTAAAGGAAATCAGTCCTGGGTGTTTATTGGAAGGACTGATGTTGAAGCTGAAACTCCAATACTTGCCACCTGATGCAAAGAGCTGACTCATTTGAAAAAATCCTGATGCTGGGAAACATTGAAGGTGGGAAGAGAAGGGGACAACAGGATGAGATGTTTGAATGGCAAGACCAACTCAATGGACATGCGTTTGAGTAGGCTCTGGGAATTGGTGATGGACAGAGAGGCCTGGTGTGCTGCAGTTCATGGGGTTGCAAAGAGTCAGACACGACTGAGTAACTGAACTGATATGCGATGATGATGTGTTCTCCTTATGTCTCCCCATATGCACATTTTGACTTTAAAAACATCAAAACTTCTTATGTTTTCTGCAATGTATTTTTTTCTCCTTCCTTCAGTTTTTCTCCATTATTAGCTGTTATTTTTTCTTTCCTTCATTTCTAGACTTTGTTATAAGTAGTAAGGATCCAGGCAAGTGTTAATATAGCTCTTGTTCAAATATTTTCTCTCTTTAAACAGGGTACTTTGGAGAAGGAAATGGCAACCCACTCCAGTGTTCTTGCCTGGAGAATCCCAGAGACAGGGGAACCTGGTGGGCTGCCGTCTATGGGGTTGCACAGAGTTGGATACGACTGAAGTGACTTAGCAGTAGCAAACAGGGTGCTTACCAACCACTTTTATATAGATTTATTTTTTTTTTCTTCCTTTTGCTTTTGTCTCCTTTACAGCTTCAGAAACCTAGAAGGGCCACAGTTTATGTCTAATTTTTCCCTTCGATTTCCTTTTTTACAAAATTTCATTTCTTTAAACTCATTCTACAGGACATTTCTGTCTTGAAAAATGAGACAGACTGTGTTAAGCACTGTTCATTACTACTGTATTCTTCTGTTCCACTATTGTAAAATGTACTGAATGCCACGTTCAATTTGTGCTTGTGTCAAAACAAAAAGAGATAGCAGTTTAAGGCCTCTGTTCATTTCCTTTCTATTATACTTGGAGTATTTCATACTTTGAAATAGTTTTCAGCTCATGAAAGAAAATTAAAAACCTATATCCTTTTTACCCCTTCAGCAAAAGAAGGCAGTAACTTTTAATTTAACCATTTTTTCTATAAAAAAAAAATAAAAGAGAGTTTGTGGTTTTATGTGTTAAGGACCAAACAAACATGATACAATGCCTGCTATTATCTTGGGAAATTAGCTGTAGAGCATTCAAAGGCTTTCTGCCAAGAGCTTCAAATTCATTTCTTTGATTTTTGAATAGAAATTTGTCTGGCCAAGCAGATGTATGATTCAGAGGGAACTTTTTTCTCCCCTCAGAAATGACTCTTGACATCTCCAGTCCTGCCATCTATCTTTGTTTGTCTCTTTGTCTGTGTGACTCTGTAGAAACGGGCTTCATAAGATCACATTTTTTCTGTCCCGCAGAAGACTGTCTGATCCTGTCTTTGAAATCCTGCCAAGAATCATAAGAACCCACGTGTTCAGGCAGAATGTAGTCCAGTAGCATAGCAAAGTGTTTAGGGAATGTTTGCAGCAAGAAAAGTCTTATCAATAATGTGACTAGGAATTTAGATGTGACATTGTGACCCATATTAAGTGGAGGGAAAGGATCCAAATGTGGCCACTTTGAGTGTATTGTAGGAATTTTTTGCACAAACTAAGTCAGAGCCATGCTTGTGACTGCTTCCAAAATCACCCTAGCTTTAGACAGGAACTGATAATCAGCAAACCCAAGGACTTTTTTAGATTTTCAGGATAAATGATAAGAAAAAAAAAATGTAGTACATGGAGAGTGAAAATTACAAAGAACATCAGAAACAGTGTGAGTATCCCAATGAGTTAGGAAATAATGGTTGATAAATTTCCAAAAATCTCCAATGGTGTAGAGGAAAGTGTGTTGATGTGACATCAAACAGACTAGATCCTGATATCTATTGTAGAATTATGGTCATTTTGCTTAATCTCTGTGAATCTCAGTTTTCTCATCTGTATCAACCTGACAGTATTGTTGAGAAGATCATTAACGATAAGGTGTATAAAGTGCTTCACGTGGTATCTAATGCATATGTGTTAATTGTTATGTTATTATTCATTTTTTTAAGTATCAAGCTAGATCTCTTTTCATTGCTTCAGATAACAATATTAATGAAATCAGGGCCATGAAGGAGAAATTGTAGCTGTAGATTTATTGTGCATATCCCAGACATTGTGCTGTGAAAGAATTAGGATAAATCTGAGAAAAATACATTTGTTTTTTAAATATGTGTTTTGTTGCTTGGCTTGTTGATTAAAATTGAGAAAAGCCAATTCCACAAGGTGGGTTTAGAGCCTTTTATTGAAAACTGCAAAGATGTGAAGATGTTATGTGAAGTATATTGGAAAAATGAAATGAAAAGTTGGTTGCACAGTTCTGTCTAACTTTTTGCGATCCTGTGGATTGTAGCCTGCTGGTCTTCTCTGTCGATGGAATTCTCCAGGCAAGAATAATGGGGTGGGTAGCCACTTCCTTCTCTAGGGAATCTTCCAGACGTGGGGATCAAATCTGGGTCTCCTACATTGCAGACAGATTCTTTACCAACTGAGCCACTAAAGCAAATTTAAATATGTTTCAATCAGGATCATCTTCCCACTCTTTTCCCTTTTTTGGTCTTACTCTCTACTTTTAAATCCTCCTTTTTCTTCATCAATCCTTTTTTCCTCTTTTTTGTCCATCTTTTCTTTTATTCATTTTCTTTTGTCATGTAAGGCTTCTATTTGTTTTCTTCCTTTTTTCTGCTTCAAAATCTCATGATTAACATTCAGTTAATAAATCACCTGTTATCATCATTTTGGAGAGTATATGCTCTCCAAATATATATTAAGATATGCTTAATATATCAGTTAAAAAAAAGGTTTGAACTGGTTATGGAAGCTATAACAATATGAGTTTTTGTTTTGACAACAGAATAATCTACATGAAATTCTTCCCTCAGAATTTAAAATTTATTTAGAGGCAGAAACTTGTAAAAAGTATGATTTAAAGATTTAAAGAAAGCTGTGGAACATATACACAATGGAATATTCAGATCAGATCAGATCAGACGTCACTTAGTCATGTCCAACTCTTTGCGACCCCATGAATCGCAGCACGCCAGGCCTCCCTGTCCATCACCAACTCCCGGAATTCACTCAGACTCACGTCCATCGAGTCAGTGATGCCATCCAGCCATCTCATCCTCTGTCGTCCCCTTCTCTTCCTGCCCCCAATCCCTCCCAGCATCAAAGTCTTCTCCAATGAGTCAACTCTTTGCATTAGGTGGCCAAAATGCTGGAGTTTCAGCTTTAGCATCATTCCTTCCAAAGAAATTCCAGGATTGATCTCCTTCACAATGGACTGGTTGGATCTCCTTGCAGTCCAAGGGACTCTCAAGAGTCTTCTCCAACACCACAGTTCAAAAGCATCAATTCTTCGGCGCTCAGCCTTCTTCACAGTCCAGCTCTCACATCCATACATGACCACAGGAAAGACCATAGCCTTGACTAGGCAAACCTTTGTTGGCAAAGTAATGTCTCTGCTTTTGAATATGCTATCTAGGTTGGTCATAACTTTCCTTCCAAGGAGTAAGCATCTTTTAATTTCATGGCTGGTTGGGGCATAGACTTGGATTACTGTGACATTGAATGGTTTGCCTTGGAAACAAAGAGAGATTATTCTGTCGTTTTTGAGATTGCATCCAAGTACTGCCTTTCAGACTCTTTTGTTGACTATGATGGCCACTCCATTTCTTCTGAGGGATTCCTGCCCGCAGTAGTAGATATAATGGTCATCTGAGTTAAATTTACCCACTCCAGTCCATTTGAGTTCGCTGATTACTACAATGTTGACATTCACTCTTGCCATCTCTTGTTTGACCACTTCCAATTTGCCTTGATTCATGGACCTGACATTCCAGGTTCCTATGCAATATTGCTCTTTACAGCATTGGGCTTTGCTTCTATCACCAGACACATCCACAGCTGGGTATTCTTTTTGCTTTGGCTCCATCCCTTCATTCTTTCTGGAGTTATTTCTCCACTGATCTCCAGTAGTGTATTGGGCCCCTACTGACCTGGGGAGTTTCTCTTTCAGTATCCTATCATTTTGCCTTTTCATACTGTTCATGGGGTTCTCAAGGCAAGAATACTGAAGTGGTTTGCCATTCCCTTCTCCAGTGGACTACATCCTGTCAGATCTCTCCACCATGACCCGCCCATCCTGGGTTGCCCCACAGGCATGGCTTAGTTTCATTGAGTTAGACTAGGCTGTGGAATATTACTCAGCCATTAAAAAGAATACATTTGAATCAGTTCTAATGAGATGGATGAAACTGGAGCCTATTATACAGAGTGAAGTAAGTCAGAAAGAAAAACACCAATGCAGTATACTAATGCATATATATGGAATTTAGAAATGGTAATGATGACCCTATATGCGAGACAGCAAAAGAGACACAGATGTGTAGAACAGTCTTTTGGACTCTGTGGGAGAAGGCAAGAGTGGGATGATTTGAGAGAATAGCATTGAAACATCTATATTATCATATGTGAAACAGATCGCCAGTTCAGGTTTGATGCATGATACGGGGTGCTCAGGGCTGGTGCACTGGGATGACCCTTAAGGATGGAATGGGGAGGGAGGTGGGATGGGGGTTCAGGATGGGGAACAAATGACCCATGGCTGAGCCATGTCAGTGTATGGTAAAAACCACTACAATATTGTAAAGTAATTAGTCTCCAATTAAAATAAATTAAAAAAAAATTTCATTGGATGAATTAAAAAAATAAAGATTTAAAGAAGCTTTGTCTCTCTAAGAAATATAACTTTGAGTTTTAAATTTGTAAAAAGTTATCTTTTGAGGGGATGTGCATGGGAAAGTGTGTCATAAGGAGACCTACTTAAACTCACAGATAACATTGCCCAAGATTGTTGAAGAAACATTGAAAACATAGGAACATGTGTTTTAGATTTAGAAATTGAAATCCAATCATTCAATAATGTGGAATACCCTTAATGATTGAGCCACAGCTATGTGTCAGAGACTTTACTTGGAGATAAAGAGGTAGCTTTGTCTCCTTTGTGTGGAGTATAAGGTATTGCCCTTATAAACTGTCTGTTCTGGTGTGTGGTGTGTATTTGAGATGAGAAGGTGAAGCAGTTGGGAAAGTAGGATAATACTTAGGCTGAATCAGCATCTTTTCCTGAAGAGGTAGCTAAAAAGAATTGTTATTGTAGATACAGCTCAACACCACTTAGTATATAGAGATGTGTCTGGATAAGAGAAATTATACTGCAGTTGGACTATTCAGTTCTGATGCAATTGTTGTATTTGGATCCATAGATTAGTACACACTTTGCTCTTAGGGGATTATAGTTTTTCTCAAAGGCAACAAGTGTTCCCACAGAAAGTCAAACTGGGATGAGGCTTATCCTTGAATAGAAAGAGATAGCTAAAGAGGTGGACTTGTATTAGTATACTCGGAGTGTTCCCTGTGTTCAGGATGACTAGGTCTAACAAAGAAAGACTAATCAGAGGTTAATAGGCTGTGACAGCAGTAGTGCAGAGTGAAGTAATCTCAAGCATTATATGCAACTGAAAGATTGAGACTGCTTCATAAATGGGAAAGTTTGGCAAAAATGAGGGCACCACTCTTTTACTTCCCTACAAGTAAGCCAACTTAGTGTAGAATCAGACTCTTCTTGAGGGGGAGACAGTGGTACCAAAGCTGCCAGGATAGTTAGAAATGGTGGTTGAATGTGGAGACTGAGGGAGTGGAAACACAGCTGACGTATTTGTTTGCAGATACTAGTACCCTTGCCTGGAGAATTTCATGAACAGAGAAGCCTGGTGGCTACAGTCCATGGAGTCGCAAAGAGCCAGACAGGACTGAAGTGACTTAGCATGCATTCATGCAACAGAACGATCTCTTACTTTATTCTGGAATATACCTGGGGACTCTTTGAAGTGGTGCAATGCTCACAATAAAAATGTGACCTCAGATAATACAGGCTGGTGAAGAGAGGATGCCAGCAAAAAATAAGCCTAATTTTCTGAAGAGATCTGGTCTTTTTTTGTAAAGTAATAAGTACCAAAAAAAGAGTATTGATTAAAATTAACAAATCCCTTTTGCTATTGAATTTTAATGGAAATAATCAAGTGCAATTTTATTGAGTTATAATTTATGTTCAATAAAATACAATAATTTTTAAGTGTATAGCTTGATTAAAAAACATATATGCACTGTAACCAACATTCACATTTATGCTCACATGTAGTTTCTAGAATTCATCTCTGATGCTGTGTATGCTAGGTCACTTCAGTCATGTCCAGCTCTTTGTGGCTCTATGGACTGTAGCCCATCAGGGTCTATCTATTACTTAGACTAATATTTAAACTAAAAAAGGAGTTATATTCCTTTTTGTTGCTGGATAAGAAGCAATTTTAATCTGTCTTCTTTGTACAACTATGAAATAAAAGAGAAAAGTAATTCAATTTGGTTTCTTATTTTGTTTAAGTAATAAGGAAATGGGCATTATTTTCTTATGAATATGAAGTAACTGGATTTAAAACATTTTAAATAGAAATAAATTGTTAATCAAACTATGATTTAATGAGCAATACCAGCTTATGGAAAGCTGTATGAATTTTACAAAAATTTTACTTTCATTAGAACTACAATTCATTGTGTCTTTATTAAGTATCTTGAATCATTGCATTTTTTTATGAAAAACATATTCATAATTGAATGTGTTCATTTGCATTTTTCATGGACAAATCTGTTCCTATAACAATGGTGATGTGAATTTTCTCATAGCAGTTTAAATACGTTAGTTTTCTGATTTGATTCTAAGGACTTGGGAAGATTGAAAGGGGCATAAGGGTGTAAATATACATTGTCTGATAATATAAACTGTATATGTAAGTATAGTGTGTCAAACATTTGCCCACACCCTGTTTTTGGTTCCTGTTTGCTTTTTCTTGATCCTTATTCTAGAGGTACACTTTTCATTTATCTATCTTCAGCATATTCCTCCCAACTGAGTTCTTGTCACGGAACATTGAAGCGTTCACTAGCTATTCTCATCTTAAAACACACACATTCCATAAACAGATATATCTACAACCTCCTAATTCCCATATTTCCCTTCACCACTTCTCTATTTATTGTCTCTTTTCTACATCTAAATTTCCCAAGTGTTGTCTGTGTATTCTGTCTTCAGTTCTTAATCACAGATGTATCCTTCAACTCTGTCTAATCTAGATTTCACATCACTACTTCCCAATCTCCTTAAGAGGCCTCTCACTAAGGGTAACGGGTGATTTCCAGAAAGCACAGCCAATGCGCATTTAATCTTTCAGCAGCATTTGACAGGCTGAGTGCACTCATTTTCTTGAAATTCTCTTTTCTTTTCAATTTTATGTCACTGTTCTGGGTTTACTCCCATCTCCCTGGCCAGACTTTGCCAGTATCTTTGCTGGCTCCTGCTTTTTTATCTAATCTTCAAATCCAGGGTACTCAAGATCCCCTTCTCTTCTCTTTCTATATTCTCCTCCTAAGTGCTCTCATTCTAACCATAGCTTCACACATTTCTTATGGAACAAAAAATTAAATCCTTGTAGATCATACTGGTCATGTGAGGTCTGGCCCCTATCTCTATAGTCCTGTCTTAAATGACTCAGTTCTCTATATATCAGCCTGAATCCTTTAATTACTTGAGTGGTCTGTGCTTTCTCCCACATATTGGCCTTTCGTATACTCATTACTAGCCTAGAACACTAGTTAATGCCCCACCTCCTCAGGTTAGGGCAATGCTTTGTCATCTATCAGACCTCAGATGAAAGGTCACTTCTATAGCAAGCCTTCCTCAACACTCATAATGCAAAGCTCCTCTTTTTGCCTACTTCCTTTGCAGCTTTTCTTTTTTAATGGATTATGGGTAACATCTAAATCTTACATTAGGTTCTAAACTACATCAGGTAGGACAAGACCTTTGTTTTGCTCATATTTGTATCCTCAGCTCCTGGAACAGTGCTTTGTTGTTGTTGTTCAGTCACCAAGTTGTGTCAGACTCTTTGTGACCCCATGGACTGCAGCACCCCAGGCTTCCCTGTCCTTCACCATCTCCTGGAGTTTGCCCAAGTTCATGTTCAATGAATTGGTGATGCCATCTAACCATCTCATCCTCTGCATCCTCTTCTCCTTCTCCCTTCAATCTTTCCCAGCATTAGGGTCTTTTTCAATGAGCCAACTGTTCACATCAGTTGGCCAAAGCACTGAAGCTTCAGCTTCAGCATCCATCTTTCCAAAGAGTATTCAGGGTTGCTTTCCTTTAAGATTGACTGATTTGATCTTGATTTTCAAGGGGCTGTTAAGCATGTTCTCCAGCACCACAGTTCAAAAGCATCAATTCTTCGGTACTCCAGCTTCTTTATTGTGGCAGCTCTCTGTACATGACTACTGGAAAGACTATGGCTTTGATTGTATGGACCTTTGTCAGCAAAGTGATGTCTTTGCTTTTTAACACACTGTCTATAGTGCTTGGTAAATAATAGCTCTTTACTCAATATTTGTTTCAGGAATGCTTATTTATAAATAGTATTTGAAATATCTTGTCAATAAAGATATACTATTGTGTATCTATATATCTATATATATACAAGATACACTATAAATATCTTGTCTTCATACACTACCAGATGTTGAAAAACCTTAGAAGCTCTGTGAGATATACATATATAGGGAAGGGGCTGTTTACATAGGGATTACTTGGACATTTTGAATAAAACCAACATTATTTGTCACAAAGAAATTAAATTACAAAGAAATCTTGTTTAAAAAAATAAGTTGTTTTTTTTTTTTTATTGAAAAACCCTATTCATGTTTCTTTTCTTTTGCTAGAAAAGCATGGGGTATTTTCTACAGTATACATGATATGGACTAGCTACTACCACTGTACTTTTACTATTAAAAACTGAAAAATTTAGAAATACCCAGAATTTTGAGATGTATCTATACACATTAATTCATGCTGTATGTTGTTTGCTAAACTATCTTTGTTTCTTCTCTATTAATTGCACTGTTTTCTAAAAAAAATATTGAAACCATTTGGGCACTGTTGAACACATATAACGGAATCTTTTTGTAACAAAGGAACACTAGTTTTGTTATGTAAGCAAGGACAAGCCCTGACTAGATCTGACAGGCCATCTGTTATATTTCAGATGTCCTAGAAGCTTTATTTCCTGTTAAGGTTGGCCCATAGATCCAAAGTACATGTCATGTCTTTATGAAGCTACCTTCTTTTCTAAATGACTAGAAGGAAATGATTGGTGAATACCATGTTAGAGAATAATCACTGGTACTAAAATAATATCTTGGTCCAAAGTATGATTCATGCAGGTTTCATCTTTTCTTTCATTTTCTAGTTTCCTAGACATGAAGCAACAACAGCTCTAATATTCTCAAAATTCTGGGAGTCAGAAAATTGAGCAGGGCCCAGATAGAGTTGTGGTTTGAGTTATCACAGATAGAGAGCTTTTGGTTCTGACTGCCAAATGAATCCCTTGATTCTTCTACACATCAGTTCACTGGGGCTGAAATGTCCAAAATGGCTTTCTCACTCCTTTGTATGGTGCCTGAGTTAAGAACACTCTAAAATCTGAGGCTAACAAAGGATCTCTCTCTCTATGCAGTTGTTCCACATGGCTGGCTTGGGGTAGGGAAGTAAAACTTCTCATAGATGCCTGGATTTTCTAATTTAGCATTGTTATTAGGTCTAGAAAGCTGCAATAAAAGAATGCCTGAGACTTAACAAGTTACTAACAAAAATTATTTTGTTAAAAAAATCAGTTGTATCTTACTGGTTGAAACTTACATAAATACAGACTTAGGATAGAGACTTTACCTTCTTTAGCCTGTGATATATTCTTCCCTGAAATAGCAAAACAAACTTAAGCTCAGGCTATGTTCACACTACAGAAAGGCTATGTTTATAATATAAACATGGTAGTTTCTTCACTGTATGAGCCAAATCAAAACAGATAAATCAGGGCTTACTGTGTAAATCTACTCTTAACATCACTTAACAGTTATTTACTGAATGTCTATTATGTGTCAGGAACAATAGCAAACCCTGGAAATATTGAGATATATATGACATAATCCCTGCCATCAAAAATCTTGTGTTCCAGAAGGAGAGACAGGCAGGTTGGCAAATAAATAGAATATACTCATCAAATGCTGTAGGGAGCTGGATGAAGAAGTCATTTTTTTTAGCCATTTGTGGGAGGTAAGGAGAAATTATAGAAAGGAAGTGACATTCTGAGCAACATTTTGTGGCCAACGGGACATATGTAAATATACAAGCAAACAGAAAAGTTGTTACTAATTGAAGCAAAGCTTTTTCTGATGTTAAGTTTGAGATTTTAAAATATAATAATAGCTTACTTTCATATTAGAATTCCTAATATTATCTAAAAACAATTATGTGTCTCAAAAATAGAAATGAAACAAATGAGACATATGACAACTCAATGTATGGAAAGCTCAATGTCTTTCCATACCTCAAAGAAATAAAAATTCAAGTTAATCAAGTAATCAAGTTAAGCATAAACAAGCTTGTACTACGTGTGCACTTGGTACACACACTAAATAATATCTAGCTTTGGTTCAAGAATACTCATCTACTACTGATTTAGATTTAAATTTTTACTTTCAACTGAAGGTGACTGGATATTTTAAATTTCTCAGAGCCTTATCTAATAGTAGTAATGTATGTAAATTATAGATGTTTTTATTTTTAAAGTTAAGAAAATTCAACTATTATTTAACATGGAACTCAGTTTCTTTCTTCTTTTTTCTTTTTTCAAATTTTCAGTTATTTTGCTTTATACCTAGGTGGACTCTCTTTGTGATCCTAAAGGCTTCCCAAAGCTCTTGGTCTACTTGTCTCTTTATTATTTATTTTTAGAAATGAGAGTGAATGTCTTTTACCAGTATTCCCAGAGAGCATCATGAATTTTATTTTGAGTGGACTGGATCACTCAAACCAAATTGGTTTACTGTTAAACCAATCATGATGGCAGAGGGATGGAACGTCCAGTTGGTTTAGGATAACTTACACAGGACACTGCAGAATTTGGCACACATTCAACTTGCAAAAATTGAAATCAAGGTGGTTAAAAGGAGAATGTGGGATGCTTCTGTGAAGGTAATTAATAATTGTCCACCACAGAGATAAACATATGGATAAACAGTAGATTAAATGATTCAAAAGGCTTGAGTTTTCTGGGTATTTTTTTTTTTTTTTTTTACTGTTCTTGTTATAAAGACAGAAACAAATATAAGTTCCATTTCAAGTGTGCTATTTTCCCAATGAAATAGTGATACAACTGATGGAAAGGTACTAACATTCCCAGCCTAAAGACATATGTTCACTTAAACTAAGTGAGAACGAAAAAATACCTTACAGAGATAGCTGCACAGAGCCACAGATGCAGTGACGTATCTTGCAGTTTGGAAAGATTCCCTTGCCTTTAGGTTCCAATAGGGCGCTACTTCTGCCAGGGATAACACCTGACAGTGACAAAGACACCATCACCTTCCTCAAGAATTTTCCTTTGTATCCTCATAGGGTGGGGATTTTACATGTGCTACTGACTCCTTTCAAGTAATCAAGAAACTGGCTCGCTACCTCCTTGCTCAACAGAGGAGTATTCCTGAGTGCTTACTGGAGATATGTGAACCAAAGGTGAATTTTCCCTCAGTTAATAGTAACAAGAATTCCAGTGAGAATAAAAGACTTAGAGTTCCCAATCAGAGAGGACACCTTGGTTATTTTTCAAATGTACCATTTTCTAAAAGGCCAGAATTTTGATCCTACCTGAAGCCTATTCTTACAACATTGTTATTAGGGAAATGCACAGCCAGTGCTCATTTTTGGTAGACATTAAAATACAAATTAGCTAATAATTATTAACCCATTTATACTCCCTTTGGAGTCTTTGTGTGAAAGTATTAGTCACTCAGTCATGTCTACCTCTTTGAGATCCTGTGGACTGTAGCCCGCCAGGCTCCTCTGTCCATGGAATTCTCCAGGCAAGAATACTGGAGTGGGTAGCCATGCCCTTCTCCAGGGGATCTTCCTGACTCAGGGATTGAACCTGGGTCTCCCTCATTGTTAGCAGATTCTTTACCATCTGAGCCACAAGGGAAGCCCCAAATAATGGGGGTACAGGGGATTGAATCCAGAGTTTCATGCTTACTAAGCATACTATACCACTGAGTCATGTCCCTTTAGCAGACTATAAACTTTATGAAATAAAAGACTCCTTGTATATTTATATATTTCATAGTTTTAAAATTTAGTGTTTTTGATATATGTAAAAAATTGTAAAAACTTAGAAGTATGTATTTAAAAAATCACCTGAAACCTCACCAATCTAAAGTCAATCATAATTGACTTTTTTTTTTTTTTAAGAGCCAGAGGATCAAATTGCCAACGTCCACTAGATCATCGAAAAAGCAAGAGAGTTCCAGGAAAACATCTATTTCTGCTTTATTGACTATGCCAAAGGCTTTGACTGTGTGGGTCACAATAAACTATGGAAAATTCTGAAAGAGATAGGCATACCAGACCACCTGACCTGCCTCTTGAGAAACCTGTATGCAGGTCAGGAAGCAACAGTTAGAACTGGACATGGAACAACAGACTGGTTCCAAATAGGAAAAGGAATACATCAAGGCTGTATATTGTCACCCTGCTTATTTAACTTACATGCAGAGTACCTCATGAGAAATGCTGGGCTGGAAGAAGCACAAGCTGGAATCAAGATTGCTGGGAGAAATATCAATAACCTCAGATATGCAGATGACACCACCCTTATGGCAGAAAGTGAAGAAGAACTGAAGAGCCTCTTGATGAAAGTGAAAGTGGAGAGTGAAAAAGTTGACTTAAAGCTCAACATTCAGAAAACTAAGATCATGGCATCTGGTCCCACCACTTCATGGCAAATAGATGGGGAAACAGTGGAAACAGAGGCTGACTTATTTTTTTGGGCTCCAAAATCACTGCAGATAGTGATTGCAGCAATGAAATTAAAAGATGCTTACTCCTTGGAAGGAAAGTTATGACCAACCTAGACAGCATGTTAAAAAGCAGAGACATTACTGTGCCAACAAAGGTCCGCCTAGTCAGGGGTATGGTTTATTCCAGTGGTCATGTATGGATGTGAGAGTTGGACTATAAAGAAAGCTGAGTGCCAAAAAACTGATGCTTTTGAACTGTGATATTGGAGAAGACTCTTGAGAGTCCCTTGGACTGCAAGGAGATCCAGCCAGTCCATCCTAAAGGAGATCAGTCCTGGGTGTTCATTGGAAGGACTGATGTTGAAGCTGAAACTCCAATACTTTGGCCACATGATGTGGAGAGCTGACTCATTGGAAAAGACCCTGTTGCTGGGAAAGATTGAGGGCAGGAGGAGAAGGGGACTACAGAAGATGAGATGGCTGGATGGCATCACCAACTCGATGGGCCTGGGTTTGGGTGAACTCCGGGAGTTGGTAATGGACAGGGAGGCCTGGTGAGCTGCAATTTATAGGGTCGAGAAAAGTCGGACACGACTGAGCGACTGAACTGAACTGAGAGGATATATACAGTGCTTTGTTGTTGTTTAGTCCCTAAGTCGTGTCTGATTTTTTGCTACCCTGTGGACTTCAGGCTGCTGGGCTCCTCTGTCTATGGGATTTCCCAGGCAAGAGTGCTGAAGTGGGTTGCCATTTCCTTCTCCAGGGGATCTTCCTGACCCAGAGATTGAGCTCATGTCTCCTGCACTGGCAGGCAGATTCTTTACTGCTAAGCCACCACGGAAACCCTATTTGGTGCTTATTGCTCAATAAACATTCAAAATACATTTTCTATATTTGAACACAGAATGAATATAAATAGGTTATATATTTGCTTATAAACATTTGCTGATATTCTTCTTTTAACATGGATAGCTTAGTTCTCTTGTAAACATTTGTTCAATCAAGCTTGATTGAAATTTAAAACAAGATGTGCTCTGAGTATTTTGCAAGTTGTTTTTCTTTGACAGGAATTCACACTTTCTCATCCTATTTGTATGATACCATTTTAATTACCTGTCACTGCCTAAGCAGTGGGAGAAGGCAATGGCACCCCACTCCACTACTCTTGCCTGGAAAATCCCATGGCTGGAGAAGCCTGGTAGGCTGCAGTCCATGGGGTTGCAAAGAGTTGGACATGACTGAGCAACTTCCCTTTCACTTATCACTTTGATGCATTGGAGAAGGAAATGGCAACCCACTCCAGTGTTCTTGCCTGGAGAATCCCAGGGATGAGGAGCCTGGTGGGCTGCCATCTATGGGGTCGCACAGAGTCGGACACGACTGAAGCGACTTAGCAGCAGCAGCAGCCTAAGCAATGGGTGAGTGATTATACCTCAGATTTGGCAGATGATGGGGGAAGGGTTGAAGGAAATTTTCAGCTTATTATGACTCAGTGAGGCACTAAACATAATATTCCAGGACAAGGAATATGTTATCATCAACTTGTCACTAGTGCTAATCCCTTATCCATCACAGGAGTTTTCTTGACTAACTTGTGAAAACCCAAGTCACTCTCTGTTCAGAAGGTTGACAGTTTAATGCAGGGAAAAGTCAAGAGACAGGGAGTAGTCTATGCCGTTCACTAAAAAAACAAAATGCCCTAGTTCTTGTATCTTGTGATACTCACAGAAAACAGAGCTGGGAATACTTAATGATGGAAACAAGGGAGTAAGAAAAATTCAAGAACTTGTTAGGTATAAGTAAGCATCTATTATCAAGATATGCTGTAAGGTTTCATTCTAAGAGTTTTCAGGGAAAAAACTTTTCCAATGATACTTGGTGGTTATATTACAATCTTCCCAATACACTAAGAAAGTAAGCATATCATTTTTAACTGGGAGAAATTTACTGATATGTTTTTCTTATATTGACAATATTCTTGTGATTAATTTGCTTACTTTTCATGGTGAATTTATGATATTAATCCAAAATGAAGCTAATAGAGAATAAAGGATAATAACTCAGGCTACAGACTACACTCCTGCAGTCATTTGCTTTCTGTAAGTAATGAAAAGGAAGGTTTATATAGGATGCCATGAAGTGTGTGCTAAGACAAAATTAAACTATCATGTTTTCAAAGAAATATGTTACAAGTCCCATGTAGTGGAGTAAATAGAGGCAAGAAACAGGAAAGAACAATAAAGAGAAATAAAGTTTTAAAAGAGAAAGGAAGAAGGATGAACTTCTGTGGTCTAAACTGAGCTCCACTACTTACTAGTCATATGACTTGGGACAGGTTTTTGTATTTCTTATCTCTTATCTATAAATATGTAGTTAATAATAGTGACTATCCCATAGAGATATTTTGGAGATCCAATGAGTTAATAGATTTGAAGTACTTAGACATTTAAAAGAGTAACTGGCACATAGCAAGAGAGAATAAGTGTTAGCTTTAATTATTATGTCTTAAAATTAAATTTTGAGTGGACCCTGGGAGTTGGTGATGGACAGGGAAGCATTGCATGCTACAGTCCATGGGGTCTCAGAGAGTCAGACATGACTGAGCAACTGAACTGAACTGAACAGAAGTTGAGATATAGGTAAGGTAAGAATAGCATAAGATATCTGTATTATAAGTAATTTTTCAGTGTTCTAGGGTATTCTTTGAGGGCTTCTCAGGTGGCTCAGAGGTTAAAGCATCTGCCTGCAATGCAGGAGACCTAGGTTCGATCCTTGGGTCAGGAAGATCCCCTGGAGAAGGAAATGGCAACCCACTCCAGTATTCTTGCCTGGAGAATCCCATGGACAGAGGAGCCTGGTGGGCTACAGTCCACGGGGTTGCAAAGAACAGTCCACGGGGTCGCAAAGAGTAGGACACGACTGAGCGACTTCACTTTCACTTTCAGGGTATTCTTGTTAACCTCTTCATGATAAAAAATCTTTTGCTTACCAACCACTAAGAAAGAAATGGCTGCTGGAGTAAGTGTATACCCACTTTAGATGTTTTCTCTGATTAATCTAATCAGCAAAGCTTCAAGGTTTTATTTGATCTCAGAACAAAATAAATTCTTCCAGGTGGTTTAGAATATACTATTACTATTTATTCACTTGAATCCAATGACTGGCTAGATATTAGAGTTATCAGGAGGTTGAAATGCTACTTGGAACCTGTGGTAAATAAGAGAGTTACTGAGGAGTCCTATTTGATTTCAGCAAAGGCTGTGACATCTTCAATAGATTCATTTTGAGAAAACTTTCCTACTAGATTCTGGTGAAGATCAAATGCCTGACCATGAGTCAACAAGTGATCAGACACCTCAAGGTGTCTTTGTATGGCAAAATACCCATCATGCACTAATTGCTGTTGTATCCACCCAGTGGCCAACTTTGTGTTTCTTTCACCATTTCAACATTAAGTGGTATAATTGGGACCAGGATTTCATAAGTCCTCTGAAGTAGGCAGACATCTACTCTGAAGTAGTCAGATATCAAGGCTTATACTAGTTCTTATATAAGGAATGCAAAATCTTATGCCAGATTGTATAGAGTTTGGATATAATAATATTGAGAAGAAACTTTTGAAAGTGTTATAGGGGTAGACATTTCATAATAGCTCAGAATTGAAAATTATCATATCCATGTGAATATTTGCCAAAAAATTTACCTCTGTGAACACTTTCAAATCAAATGGACTGTCTCAAGATCATCCATCTTCTTTCTTCTGTAAATCTGATGCTTGCTCAATGGCTTAATGAAAAATGAGGCCTTGAAGTAATCTTTTTCTGAATTAGTATGCATTTCCAATTCAGTTATAAACACTGCTGAATGCTCAGAGTATCAGAAACTAAGGACTTCCCTAGTAGCTCAGCTGGTAAAGAATCCACCTGCAATGCAGAAGACTCCGGTTTGAATCCTGGATTGGGGAGATCCCCTGGAGAAGGGATAGGCTACCTACTCCAGTATTCTTGGGCTTTCCTGATGACTCACATGGTAAAGAATCCACCTGGGTTTGATTCCTGGATTGGGAAAATCCCCTGGAGGAGGGCACAGCAACCAACTCTAGTATTCTTGCCTGGAGAATCCTTATGGACAGAGGAGCCCGGCCGGCTACAGTCTGTGGGGTTTCAAAGAGTTGGATACAGCTGATTGACTAAGCACAGCAAATAGCACAGGGTCTCTTACATGGTTCATGTGAATTGGAAAGATCCCTTTGGAGAAAGGAAATGACAACCCATTCCAATATTCTTGCCTGGGAAAGAGGAGTCTGGCTGGTTACAGTCCATGGTGTTGCAAAAGAATCAGACATGACAGCAAATAAGCAACAACAACAACAACAGGTCAGCTTCTTGGTGGTTATTCCATTGTATGAGTACCCTCTATCATGAAACTTTCATCGTCATAAATTATTCTAAATTTGAGTTGAATTTACCTCCATGTCATTTTTCTTCTAATTTCACCTCCTATAGATTTATGAGTCTTCAATTTCAACCATATACATATGTGTATACATTTCACATTATTGGAGAAGGAAATGGCAATCCACTCCAGTACCCTTGTCTGGAAAAATCCCATATATGGAGGAGCCTGGTAGGTTACAGTCCATGGGGTCGCAAAGAGTCGGACATGACTGAGAGACTTCACTTCACTCACTTCATACTTTATCACCAGAGAAGGAAATGGCAACCCACTCCAGTACTCTTGCCTGGAGAATCCCATGGACAGAGGAGCCTGGCAGGCTGCAGTCCATGGGGTCACAGAGAGTCGGACACGACTGAAGTGACTGAGCACGCATGCACGCACATTTCACATTATTAAATCCATAAACCATATTTCCAATCCAGACATACATTCTTGGCTAAGGAATTTTCTTGTTTATAGTAGGTAGATAGATGATAGATAGGTAAGTAAATAGATAGATAGAGGATATTTTAGCTTTATCTAAGGAAATGTTCAGCTCATTATGCAAATATTTGGATGACAAGAGACAAACTCATCTAGTCATTCATATGCTTCCATATACACAGTGTTATGTCAGGAAAACATTATAAGAATGAAATAATTTAATTTTTTATGGTACATTTGTTGTCATGGGTATATAGACTTTTATCTTAACACAATTTGGGCAATATTTGGTGTACTAATGATAAATTATACACATTCTAAATAATACTTCACCAAATAAATTAGTTATTAAATGCAAATTGCCTAAAGACACCTGCTTACTTGTTTTTTTTTAATTCATTGCTTGATCAGAAGATGTAATGCAATTTGTCATGCTCTGATTTCCCAAACATGCTTGTCCTTGGAAGTCATTTTCTAAATGATGATTAAGAAACAGACACACTCTTCTACAATAAAAAATATTGTAAAAATAGTTTTTGCCCATGTTACTGCAATGCAAAATTGACTAGCTGGAGAACAATGAATATTGCTCAATTGTGGTGATCCTATGAACATAATATACTAAGCAAACGCATTTCCTTTCAAGCAATGTCTGCCCTTCAGTATATAATTTCTCTTGAGTTTATTATTTACCGACTTATTTCTGGGCATTTAGGAAGTTTGGCCATAGTTTATCTTTGTAAGATAAATTATTTTTAGAAAAAACCACATTTGTATGATAACTTATAGCAATCAAATATGTGATGTATATCTTCTAAGGTCACATTGATATATGAATTTTGGAGTTATTAGCTTATTTCTGATAGTTGAATACATAAAACCATAGAATTATAGTATTGAAAATGAATTTATATCTCAGATTCCTTGCAATCAACTGCTACTTAATCCCCCATTTTTCTTTACAATGTTCTCAAACAGTTTAACATTTTTTTTTTTTTTTTTGTAGTATAGTTGGTTTATCAATGTTCTGTTAGATTCAGGTGTACAATAAAGTGATTCAGATATATATGTCCATGTGTATATGTAGATAAATATATCTATTTATATATTATTTTTCAGATCTTTTTTCATTATAGATTATTATACTATGTTGAATATAATTCCGTGTGGTATGCCATAGGTACTTGCTGTTTATTTTATTTATAGTAGTGTATCTATCTTAATCCCATACCTAGAATTTATTCTACTCCCTTCCTCTTTGGTAACCATAAGTTTGTTTTCTATGCCTGTAAGTATATTTCTCTTTGTAAATAAGTTCATTTGTAATGGTAATTTTTACATTCCAGATGTAAGTGATATCATATGGTATTTGTCTTTCTCTGTCTGACTTATTACACTTAGTATGATAAGCTCTAGGTCCATCCATATTGCTTCAAGTGGCATTATTTTTTCTTTTCTGTGACTGAATAATCTTTCTTTATGGATGAGTAGTATTGCATTGTGAATTCCCTGTGGTATATTCATATACACACATATTATATACCGCATCTTCTTTACCTATTCATTTGTCAATGGACATTTAAGTTGCATAAATAGTGCTGCTATGAATAATGGGGTACATGTATCTTTTCTAATTAGAGTTTCATCTTTTCTGGATATATGCCCAGGTATGGAATTTCATGATCACATGGTAACTATATTTTTAGTTTTTTGAGAAATCTTTGTATTATCTTCCATAGTGGCTGTGCCAATTTACATTCCTACCAACAGTGCAAGAGGGTTCCCTTTTCTCCACACTTTTCCCAGCATTTATTATGTATAGACTTTTTGATGATGGCCATTATGACTAGTGTAAGGTGATATCTCATTATTATTACTTCTCTAATAATTAGCCATTTGGAACATATTTTAAAGTGCTGTTTGTCCATTTGTATGTCTTCTTTGGAGAGATGTCTATTAGGATCTTTTGCCCACTTTTTGATTGGGTTGCTTTTTTTATATATATATTGAGCTTCATGAGCTGTTTATATATTTTGACGATTAATTCCTTCTTAGTCACTTCATTCACAGATATTTTCTCCCAACCCAAAGATAGTCTTTACATTTTTGTTTATGGATTCCTTTGCTGTGCCAAAGATTTTGAGTGTAATTAGGTCTTATTTATTTATTTTTCCCTTACTTTAGGAGATGGATCCAAAATAGTATTGCTGCAATTTACATCTAAGAATGTTGTACCTATGTTTTCCTCTAGGAGTTTAATAGAGCATCTGATCTATCTTATCCCTTTATGAAGCAGTTATCTGTACTTTGAATATTCTAGTGAACTAATCACTTGCTAAGTAGCCTCTTACATTTTTGAACAATTCAACTTTTGCTTTTCTTTTAAACTGGGTGGAAATCTGTCTTTCTGTAATTTTCATTTATTAGTCCTAATTCTTCTTTCTCATGAGACTGCTTCAGATATTTGAAGCTTGCTGGTATGTTCTGGTAAGTAACATCTTTCTAATTAAGTTCCTGGGTTCTCCAATTTATCTTAATATTATATTGAATCAGATCAGATCAGTTGCTCGGTCGTGTCCGACTCTTCGCGACCCCATGAACCGCAGCACGCCAGGCCTCCCTGTCCATCACCAGCTCCCGGAGGTCACCCAGACTCACACCCATCAAGTCAGTGATGCCATCCAGCCATCTCATCCTCTGCCGTCCCCTTCTCCTCCTGCCCTCAATCCCTCCCAGCATCAGAGTCTTCTCCAATGAGTCAACATAGGTTAATATATTATTTCTAGACATTATTATTTTCCTCCCTTGAAAGTTTTGTTATATTTTGTTCTAAAGTTCAAGGTAACTAGATCAAAGAACAATTTGTGCTATCATGTGAATTCTTATATCTGGATGCTTGGGACTTTGTTGACCAATATTCTATGTAGTGGATTGGATTTTTCACTTTTCATTATTTTATGAATATTAGAATTTATATCATGTATTTCTTATGGCAGGAAATGAAGAACTAAAGAGCCTTTTGATGAAAGTGAAAGAGGAGAGTGAAAAACTTTGCTTAAAGCTCAACATTCAGAAAACTAGGATCATGGCATCTGGTTCCATCACTTCATGGCAAATAGATGGGGAAACAGTGGAAACAGTGAGAGACTTTATTTTTTTGTGCTCTAAAATCACTGCAGATGGTGACTGCAGTCATGAAATGAAAAGACTCTTGCTACTTGGGAGAAAAGTTATGAGCAACCTAGACAGCATATTAAAAAGCAGAGACATTATTTTGTCAACAAAGGTCCATCTAGTCAAGGTTATGGTTTTTCCAGTAGTCATGTATGGATGTGAGGGTTGGACTATAAAGAAAGCTGAGCACCGAAGAATTGATGCTTTTGAACTGTGGTGTTGGAGAAGACTTTTGAGAGTCCCTTGGACTGCAAGGAGATCCAACCAGTCCATCCTAAAGGAAACCAGTCTTGAATATTCATTGGAAGGACTGATGCTGAAGCTGAAACTCCAATACTTTGGCCATCTGAAGCAAAGAACTGACTCATTTGAAAAGACCGTGATGCTGGGAAAGATTGAAGGTGGGAGAAGGGGACGACAGAGGATGAGATGATTGGATGGCATCACCAACTCAAAGGACATGAGTTTGAGTGAACTCCAGGAGTTGATGATGGACAGGGATGCCTCACATGCTGCAGTCCATGAGGTCGCAAAGAGTCAGACACGACTGAGCAACAGAACTGAACTGATTTCTTATTATGCAGATTTCTATTTCCCTCCATTTTTTTTCTCAATACTTTTACCTTATGACAACATCAAATGAGAAAGGATCAGGGATATATATTTTTTCCTTTTGAGTAGGCTTGCAGATTTCTTCCAAAAATGGGTTTTAGAAGAGTCATATTTTGTAATACAAAGTCAACATGGAGAAGGACCCAAGCACACTTCAACCAGTAAGACTTTCTACATGCATTTGAAATGAAAAAATGAGACTTAAAGGATCTTGACTTAAATGGATGAACAAGCAGATCTAGAGCAGAAAGAGGTTCTAGTGACTGTAACTCCATTTAGGAGTGTCATCATGCAAGACAGATATAAATATGTATTTCAAAACATTTCTAGAAATTTTCAGTATGGATAAGAAAGACTAATCAATGTCAAGTTTAGACTTTTTCCCTTGACTTCTTAACTTGATGGCCATCACTCTCAAAAATACTTTGCTACAAACTGGGACATTTTATTTTATAATAACCTTATAATTTTCAAAATTAGGATATTTATATCTGATACATTCTCACTGTCTAATCTGGAGAAGGAAATGGCAACCCACTCCAGTGTTCTTGCCTGGAGAATCCCAGGGACGGGAGAGCCTGGTGGGCTGCCATCTATGGGGTCGCACAGAGTCAGACATGACTGAAGTGACTTAGCAGCAGCAGCAGCACTGTCTAATCATCAGACTTACAGAAGTTAAACTAATAGTCTCAGTAATGTACTTTATGGCAAATGAACCCAGCTCCAAGTTACATATTACATTTAGTGTTCATGTCTCAATTTAGAAAGATTTCTCTGTCTTTCCTTATGTTGGTACTTTTAAAGTTATTGTAGAATGCACCCTAGTTTGGGTTTGATATTTTCTTATATTAAGATTCAGGTTATGAGTCATTGGGTGAATAATTATAGAAATGATGCTGTGCTCTTCTTTGCATCCTATAAGGTGGAATATAATTTGGAACATGTTCAGTTTATTCAGTGTATTAAAATAGTGTGTCAGGCTTTTCCAATGTAAAGTTACTGCTTTCCCTACTATAATTAAAATTGATTTTGTGGGCAATTATTCTGAATCAATGTTAATGAATTCATTGAACATTTAACTAATGAATATCACTATGGATTTATCATTTCCCATTTTATTCAGTGGATTTTGATCTTACTACCAGCATTCATTTTGATGTTCAAATTGTCCCTGATGACCAGTAGGAGTCCTCTCAAGCCATGATCTGTTGTTTCCTTCTAACAGGTACCTGCCTTTTTTTTTTTTTTTTTTTGAGTATTTCCTTGCTTTTTGGCATAGACAGATATTGCTGACTCACCTTGTATTTTCTATGCCTCAGCCTAGAATCAAGTATTTCTCTAAGGAGCCTTTATTCCTTTTCATGGAGACCTGTGTTTAGAAGCCAACACTCAGCACCAGATATGCTCATTGTTATTGAGGTTTTGCGTCTCCCATTTTCTCAGTGGACAGAGTAGGAAATAAATGCATTTGCATCATATTTACATACATAATTATGTGTAAATAAATTCTATATACATAACATACACATGCACATAACATATGCCCATTTATATTTATTTGTTTTATTCTCATCTCTCTATCCATCAAAATCACTGACTTTGCATTGATATCTCTGATTCTAATTCAACCATTGAGGGTTCATTCTACTTTCCTGTGTTTTCTTACTTCTAACTCCCTTTCCAAATAGTGACAAACTTGGTTTCCATTACACTTAGTATATTAAGAATTTAATTATTCTTTCTGCATGCAACCAGTCTCCCATCTCTACCACCACACCCTTCCAAGCTGATGCCCCTTTCATTCACTAGGACTCTGACCTTCCAAGCTGTGGCTCCCCCACACAGACACTCTCTTTACCATGACTAGGCTCCTGAACCTCATGTCAGCTTGTACCCACTGCATGGAAACTGTCCTTGCCCTGCTCAGGCTCTGACACTCTGTGCTATGGGTGCACCTTCATCAGAATGCTCGTGATCTGAAAACCTGCATGCTGACTCCTTTTCATGGGTCAGTCCTCCTCATTCATCTTATCTGGACTCTGACACCTTGAGGAGGACTGGCCTACTCCATCCTTGCCAAGTGGATGTGCTTCTGCTCAGGCACTGACACCCCAGACCAGGTGGTGCTGCTTTGTGGGCGCCTTCCTTGTCCTGTTTGAGTTCTGATTCCTGAGACCAGGCAGTCCCCATTCCATGCATGGATGTACATCCCACCCTGCTCAGGCATGACACCATCCAGCAGACTGTCCCTTGTAGGGATTGGCTTTCTCTTTCCAGATGCACACCAGCATCTTATGCCAGGTTGCTATGAATGCCATTTCCCCCAATTCAGGCTATAACATCATGCAGATTGTTTATCTCACTCATGCCTTTCTCAACTCCTTTGGGCTTTCGCTGTGCTGGGCTTTCCCGCCTATGAACCTCATCTTTCATCTGCTGAGGCTCTGATACCTTGACCCAAACAACCTTGATCCACCACTCACACTGCAACACAACACTAGATCAGTATGGCTTCTCCCCACACCCATCTGCTCGAATGTCTACTTTGTTCTGTCCACCTATGTCTTTAGAACTAAATTACCAGGAAGGGGGGAAAAAAGAGGAAGAGGGAGAGAAAAACTAAAAGAGACTTGTTATTTATAAAAAGAATTTAATTAGTAAACTATATATATATATATATAAACAGACTACATCTCTTCTTTACAGACTTGATTAATCACTCTACTTCATTCAGTTCCTTTTCATTCCCAATGGGCTTGAAAAATGTACCAATTTTGGAATTTAGGAAAACTCAGTGTGAATAGGATCTTGGAGGAAGAATTGGGGTCTTTCTGAAATTCTGCACTTTCTGTCTTTTAAGACCAGGACACATACTCACATGTGAGATATATTCTCTTTTGGTACCAGGAAAAGTGTTAAATTAGACATATGCATATTTCTAAGCAAACTGACTCTGAAATTCTACAGAGAAACCCTACGCTATCAACAGTTCAACTGTTCATGCCAAGAACACTGCTAACCTAAGATGTTTCTGCCTTTCTGAATTTTATGCCAAAAGCAATTAGAGTTGCGAAAGTTGGCCTTGGAAAATTAAGAACCTGTTCATGTTGACATAACATTTGCAATGTTGATGTTTCCAGTCCCAGCATGGATTTCCCATTTAAACTCATATGCAATCCTTTTATACAGAATTTTTAAAAAGTATCTGAATATAGACTGAAAAAAAAAAAAAAAAAGAAACCTTGATGTATGAAAGCAATCATTAAAATCTACATCAAAAGAAAGCTCCTATAAAGTTTCAGTTTATCAGCATAAGTCATGTTTTCCAAGCTAATTGACTGCCTGGGACTTTAGTTGTTTTTTTTTTTTTTCCTTTCTCTATTTCTTCCTTTTCTCCTGTCCTCTCCTTTCTTTTCTTCTCCTTTTCCTTCCCTTCCCTCCCTCTTCCTGCCTCCTCTCTCTCTCTATCTCTTTCTGTCCTCCCAAATACTGATTTCTCTGTCATGTTTTGATTTCACTTTCCGTTCTCCATTAGTTGATTGCTTGATCCATAGAATGATATTATCATTTATAAAGACTTAGCAGTATCCGTCATGGAATAGACATATCTGGGTCAATTCCCCCTCCTTTCCAGAAAGCTGAGAGGGAGAAGGATAATTAATAATATAGAAATATGTCAGTCTATATTCTGAAAACAGAATACTTCTGGCTAGTTCAGTGAATTTACTTAAAATTGTCTTTAATCAGCCAGGTGTTTATTGCACATGATGCCAAATACCTAGGAAGACTGGACACTGAATTGCTTAACTATTTTGATGCTCCATGTAAGCTTAATCATTACAGGATATTCCACTGAATCACTTGATTTTATCAGAGACTTTGATGATGGGCAAATAATGCTTTTCCTATGTAAGACTTTTCATGTGTTTTATGCAGACATCTTATATGTGTTTTGATATATAAATGAGTATCTTGGCAACATACACAATATTTATGATTAAGATCAAGAGTCAGTCTTCAAAACTTATTGTGGCCACATTTGTAATCCACTAAAATTTTTATGATGTTGCATTTTCTTTTACATAAAACCAAGCAAGCTATGACTATGGTTATACAATGTCATGAATTTTACATTTAAACTGCATAGTTTTGATATTTACCCATCTAAGGTAATAGTTGAAGAATGACTATTCTTATTAATACATATGCAAATAGAATAACAAGTATTAGGCCAAACGGTAAAAGCAAAAATAAGTTGAATGTACGGTTCAGGGTCTTACAACTAGCAGATGGTAGTGTGTGCGTGCTAAGCCACTTCTGATGTGTCCAACTCTTTGCGACCCTATGGCCTATAGCCTGCCAGGCTCCTCTGTGCATGGGATTCTCCAGGCAAGAATATTGAAATGGGTTACCATGACCTCCTCCTGGGGATCTTCCCGACTAAGGGATTGAACTACATTTCTTATGTCTCCTATATTGGCAGTTGGGTTTTTACCACTAGTTCCACCTAGAAAGCCCAAGCAGACATTAGAGATGGAATCACATCCAGTTCTATCCAGCTGGAATTGTGACATCTTAGCAAATAAAGTGGATGAATTTTGAATAATGGGCCTTATCTTATCATTTAGATATGCATTTGGGGAGGGATATATGTGTGTTTGTATATTTGTATGCATGCATTTAAGTGAAACTAAGGGTTTGAATTGTTTCAAAATTAAAAGAGAGGTTCCCCCCCCCCCCCGCCCCGGCTGTAAATATGATATGGTTTTTGTGTAAATTGAAACAATATACAAAAGTGTTACAAAGAATCTAACATTTAGTCCTCAAACAAAAAGCAGCTGTTATCTTTGATGGAAATTTTATAACATATAAATGCATCTCATAGATAAAAAATTGATACATAAACTTACACAATCAATTTCACACTATATATGCTTTTTTTGTAATCATAGAAATTGTATTATAATTAATTCTCAATAGAGCTTTCATAAATGTTTTATGTTTGGACAAAATTACATTTTATGGGTATGTTGATATAACTGAATACTTATGATAATATTAGGTAGTTATGATTATATAATCCTTTTTATTTATGATAAAATAATCACAATCACAATGGTGTGATCACTCACACTCACCTAGAGTCAGACATCTGGAATGTGAAGTCAAGTGGCCCTTAGGAAGCATCACTATGTACAAAGCTAGTGAAGGTGATGGAATTCCAGTGAGCTATTTCAAATCCTGAAAGATGATGCTGTGAAAGTCCTGCACTCAATATGCCAGCATATTTGAAAAACTCAACAGTGGCCACAGGACTGGAAAAGATCAGTTTTTATTCTAATCCCAAAGAAAGGCAATGCCAAAGAATGCTCAGACTACCACACAGTTGCACTCATCTCACATGCTAGTAAAGTAATGCTCAAAATTCTCCAAGCCAGGCTTCAGCAATATGGGAACCGTGAACTTCCAGATATTCAAGCTGGTTTTAGAAAAGACAGAAGAACCAGAGGTCAAATTGCCAACACCCACTGGATCATTAAAAAAGCAAGAGAGTTCCAGAAAACATCTATTTTTGCTTAATTGACTATGCCAAAGCCTTTGACTGTGTGGATCACAAGAAACTGTGGGAAATTCTGTAAGAGATGGGAATACCAGACCACCTGACCTGCCTCTGAGAAACCTGTATGCAGGTCAGGAAGCAACAGTTAGAACTGGACATGGAACAGACTGGTTCCAAATAGGAAAAGGAGTACATCAAGGCCGTATATTGTCACCCTGCTGATTTAGCTTATATGCAGAGAACATCATGAGAAAGGCTGGGCTGGAAGAAGCACAAGCTAGAATCAAGATTGCTGGGAGAAATATCAATAACCTCAGATATGCAGATGACACAAGTGAAGAAGAACTAAAGAGCCTCTTGATGAAAGTGAAAGAAGAGAGTGAAGAAGTTGGCTTAAAGCTTAACATTCAGAAAATTAAGATCATGGCATGTGGTCCCATCACTTCATGGCAGATAGATGGGGAAAGAGTGTCTGACTTTATTTTTTTGGGCTCCAAAATCACTGCAGATGGTGATTGCACCCATGAAATTAAAAGATGCTTACTCTTTGAAAGGAAAATTATAACCAACCTAGGCAGCATGTTAAAAAGCAGAGACACTACTTTGCCAACAAAGGTCCTTCTAGTCAAAGATATGGTTTTTCCAGTAGTCATGTATAGATGTGAGAGTTGGACTATAAAGAAAGCTGAGCCCTGAAGAATTGATGCTTTTGAACTGTGGTGTTGGAGAAGACTCTTGAGAGTCCCTTGGACTACAAGGAAATCCAACCAGTCCATCCTAAAGATTAGTCCTGGGTGTTCTTTGGAAGGACTGATGTTGAAGCTGAAACTCCAGTAGTTTGGCCACCTGATGTGAAGAGCTGACTCATTTGTAAAGACTCTGATGCTGGGAAAGATTGAGGTCAAGAGGAGAAGGGGACAACAGAGGATGAGATGGCTGGATGGCATCACCGACTCAATGGACATGGGTTTGTGTAGACTCCGGGAGTTGGTGATGGACAGGGAGGCCTGGCGTGCTGCGGTTCATGGGGTCGCAGAGTTGGACATGAGTGAGCAACTGAACTGGAGCTGGAATATTAATTAAATGTCTTACTGTATGGAAAAAATGTGTATTGTATAAATAAGATAAAAAATATAACCAATTAAACACATACAGAGCCAGTTTTTAGTTTGAGAAGACTCTAGTCAATAAGCTGATGTTTGGGGCTTCCCTAGTGGTCCAAGTGGTTAAGAATTGGCCTTGCAATGAAGGAGACACAGGCTTAATCCATTGTTGGTGAACTAAAATCCCACGTGCCACAGAACAACCAAGCCCATATGTCACAACTAGAGAGTCCTCAGTGAAAGATCCTGTGTGCCAGACACAGCCAAATAAATACATAAATATTACAAAATATAAGTTGTTTTTTTACATATCCATTCCTAAAGGCATATTTCTTTCTTGTGAAATGGAGAATTTATCTTATTTTTGCTTTATATTATAGTTTTATTACACGTATATTTATCCTTAACAGATAAATTGTTCATTTTTGGTTTTGTTCAGTTGCTAAGTCACATCTGACTCTGAGCAACTGCATGAACTGTCACACAGGCTTTCCTGTCCTTCACTATCTCTGGGAATTTGCTCAAACTCATGTCCATTGAGTCAGTGATACCATCCAACCAACTCATCCTCTCGCCCACCTCTGCTCCTACCTCAGTCTTTCCCAGCATCGGGTCTCTTTGCACCAGGTGTCCAAAGTATTGGCGTTTCAACTTCAGCATCACTCCTTTCAGTGAATATTCAGGAATGATTTCCTTTAGGATTGACTGGTTTGATCATCTTCCTATCCAAAGGACTCTCATGTGTCCTCTCTAGCACCACATTCAAAGGCATTAATGCTTTGCATTCAGCCTAGTTTATGGTCCAAATCTCACACTCATATATGACTACTGGAAAAAATATAGTGTTAAATATATGGACTTTTGTTCGCAAAGTGTATGTCTCTACTTTTAAATATGCTGTCTAGGTTTGTCATAGCTTTTCTTCCAAGGAGCAAGCATCTCTTAATTTTGTGGCTGCAATCACTGTCCACAGTGATTTTGGAGCCTGAAAAAATAAATCTTTCACTCTTTCCACTTCCTCTTTATCTATTTGCCATGAAATGATGGGCTATATGCCATGATCTTGATTTTTTTAGTGTTGAGTTTTAAGCCAGCTTTTACCATTCTCTTCTCTTACCCTCATCAAGCAGCTCTTTGATTCCTCCTCAACTTCTGCCCCTAGAGTGGTTATCATTTGCATATCTGAGGTTGTTGATATTTCTCGTGGCAATCATGATTTCAGCTTTGAGTCATCCAGTCCAGCATTACACATGATGTACTCTGCATGTAAGTTCAATAAACAGGGTGACAATAAATAGCCTTGACATACTCCTTTCTCAGTTTTGAACCAGTCAATTTTCCTTGTCTGGTTCTAATTGTTGCATAGTGACCTGCATTCACGTTTCTCAGGAGGTGGGTGTTTTTAAGATTGTATGCATTTTTTTGAAACTTGTATTTTTTTTCAAAATTATGTTTTTGAATTTATGTTGATACAAATAACTCTACTTAATTCATTTTAGCTGCTGAGTAATATTTCATTATATGATTTTATTCATTTCTCACTCTATTATCTTTACAATGAACACAGATATTTTGTGTCACGGACAATGCGTCTATCAATATATTGGGTCATACACAGAGTATTCTTCCATTCTGGATAGTAGATATGTTATCCTAAAAAGTAAAAAGATATAATATTAGAGAAAACTTTTTGTGAGTACTTTGTAGAAGACACATAATATATAGAATACTATGATAAAGTACGTCTCAAATATCCTAAGTGTGAGATTGCTGAGTTTTCTGGTAAGCATATCTTCAAATATATTAGAAAAAATTATATTTATTTCTAAAATGGTTGTGCTAATTTATATTCACAATATCAGAGGATGACTGTGCTATCACATTACATATTCTTGGAACTGACAGATTATAAAAGCTTTCTTGTTAATCTGATCAGCATGAAATTGTATTATCTGGTAGATTTTTACTTTCAGTTTGTTCATCATCTTCTATAAAAGTTCATTAATAGTGTTTGTCCAAACAAGGTGAAAAGAACCCTCAGAATGGGAGAAAATAATAGCAAATGAAACCATTGACAAAGGGTTAATTTCCAAAATATACAAGCAGCTCATGCAACTCAATACCAGAAAAACAATCAACCCAATCAAAAAGTGGGGAAAAGACCTAAACAGACATTTTCCCAAAGAAGACGTACAGATAACTAGCAAGCACATGAAAAGATACTCAACCTCACTCGCTATTAAAGAAACACAAATCAAGACTACAATGAGATATTATCTCACACCAATCAGAATGTCCATCATCAAAAAGTCTACAAATAATAAATGCTGGAGAGGGTGTAGAGAATAAGGAAACCTCTTACATTGTTGTTGGGAATATAAATTGATACATCCACTATGGAAGATAGTATAGAGATTCCTTAAAAAAAACAAAAAACAAAACTAGGAATAAAACCATCATATGACCCAGCAATCCCACTCCTAGGCATATACCCTGAGGAAACCAGAATTGAAAAAGTCGCATGTACCCCAGTGTTCATTGCAGCACTATTTACAGTAGCTGGAACATGAAAGCAACCTAGATGTCCATTGACAGATGAATGGATAAAGAAGCTGTGTTCTGTATATGTGATGGAATATTACTCAGCCATAAAAGGAACACACTTGAGTCAGTTCTAATGAGGTGGATGAACCTAGAGCCTATTATACAGAGTGAAGTAAATCAGAAAGAGAGACAAATATCATATACTAACACATATATATGGAATCTAGAAAGATAGCACTGATGAAATTGTTTCCAAGGCAGGAATGGAGACACAGACATAGAGAACAGACTTATAGACATGGTGAGGTGGGTGAGGGTGAGCAGAGAGGAAGGAGAGGGTCAGATTTATGGAGAGGATAACATGAAAATGTACATTACCATATGTAAAATACATAGCCAATGGGAATTTGCTGAATGAGTCCGGGAATTCAAACAGAGGCTCTTTAACAACCTAGAGGTGTGGGATGGGGAAGGAGATGGGCCAGAAGTTCAAGAGGGAGGGGAGGGGATATATATATATATATCTGTGGCTGGTTCATGCTGATGTTTGGCAGAAAACAGTAAAATTCTATAAAGCAATTATCCTTCACATTAAAAAAAAAAAAACAAACTCAGTAATGAAAACAAAAACTAATAGGAACTTTAATGCACTATCACAGAGTCACAGAAATAAATGTCACCAGAATGCAGAAAAAAAAAAAAAGATTTTGTCCATTCCTATATTGGAATTTATCCAATTACCACTGGAATTTTTATTGAGTTTGTTTCCTTTGTATATTCTGAATGCCAGTACGCTACACTCTATCAGTTATAGTTGTTGCAACTACATTTTCTCACTCTTCTTTATTTGCTGATACATAATTATTAAGTATAATATAGCTGATTTTGGAAGTATTTGTCTGCCTTTTCTGTATTTTTTGTGTCTTGTTTTAAAAATCCTTCTTTATTCAGAGTTTACCAATGTATTTTCACCTAAACGTGCTAGTTATATTTTTCATATATAGTACTTTATTCCATCTAGGATTCATTTTTTTAACATGATAAAGAGTATATATCCATTTAAATTGCTTTAAAAATTATAACAGCTAGGCAAGCAGTATCTAACTTTCTCATTTATCTGTGTTATACATTTTAAGTCATAGATAATTTTTTCTGTATATGTGTATTTCCCTTCCATAATTTTGTTTTCTCCTGTCCTTGGATTTGTGAGGTAGACAATCTGCACTGCTATATGTAGTCTCTTTTCTCAAAAGAAATACTTAAAATTTTCCCATCAAGTACTGTTACAGATTTTTCCCTTACTCTCTTACATCATCAAGACTCTGTATTCTCAGTTTACTTATAGTTTTATCACTACATTTATTTTACCCGAATGTTTATATTCATATATTGAGATGATAAAAATATGTTTCCTCTTTAATCTGACAATGTGATAAATTACCTTAAATGTGCTTCTAATATTAAACTAACTTTAAAAAAACAATATGATGATTATTATTACCATTTGAAAGTGAAAGTATTAGTCATTCAGTCATGTCCGACTCTTTGTGACCCCATGGAATGTAGCCCTCATCTGTCTATGGATTCTCCAGGCAAGAATACTGAAGTGGGTTGCCATTCCCTAATCCAGAGACTCTTTCCCACCCAGTGATCGAATCCAGGTCTTTTTTATTGCAGGCAGATTCTTTACTGTCTAAGCCACCAAGGAAGCCCAATGGACTTCATTAAAATTTGTTTTTCAGTTTTTTTGATTTTTTTCATCCAGCAATATTTATTATCTTATTTAATTAATTTATGTATTTTTATTTTGTATTGATCTTTACTGGCATATAGTTGCTTTACCATGTTGTGTTAGTTTCTGCTGTATAACAAAGTGAATTAGCATCTAACTATATTTAAACTTGCATTAATGTTTGTTCTTTGAGGCATACATTGTTTGTGAGTATGTTTTTAAACGTCCAAATATTTGTTTTATTGTTCAGTTTATGTGTCAGTATATAGTTCTAAGTTGATTTCATCATGATCAATAAATATAATCTATATGACACTAATTTTTACAATTTGTTAAAACTCTCTTTATGGCAAATACATGGGATATTTTTATTAAAACACTATTTAAAAGTTGGCTTAAAGCTCAACATTCAGAAAATGAAGATCATGGCTCCTGGTCCCATCACTTCATGGCAAGTAGATGGGCAAACAGTGGAAACAGTGTCAGACTTTATTTTTGGGGGCTCCAAAATCACTGCAGATGGTGATTGCAGCCATGAAATTTAAAGACACTTACTCCTTGGAAGGAAAGTTATGACCAACTTAGCATATTCAAAAGCAGAGACATTACTTTGCCAACAAAGGTCCATCTAGTCAAGTCTATGGTTTTTCCAGTAGTCATGTATGGATGTGAGAGTTGGAATGTGAAGAAGGCTGAGCACCAAAAAATTGATGCTTTTGAACTGTGGTATTGGAGAAAGCTCTTGAGAGTCCCTTGGACTGCAAGGAGATCCAACCAGTCCATTCTGAAGGAGATCAGCCCTGGGATTTCTTTGGAAGGAGTGATGCTAAAGCTGAAACTCCAGTACTCTGGCCACCTGATGCGAAGAGTTGACTCATTGGAAAAGACTCTGATGCTAGGAGGGACTGGGGACAGGAGGAGAAGGGGACGACAGAGGATGAGATGGCTGGATGGATGTGAGTCTGAGTGAACTCTGGGAGTTGGTGATGGACGGGAGGCCTGGCGTGCTGCGATTCATGGGGTCGTGAAGAGTCGGACACGATTGAGCGACTGAACTGAACTGAACTGAACTGATGCTGAGGAAGAATAGGCCTTAAGGTGGCAATGTTTTTAGCTTGCTAAGTCATGTCTCATTTTTTGTGACCCATGGACAGAGCACACCAGGCTCTGTCTTCCATTATCTCCCTGCGTTTGAATCAGTGATGTTATCTAATCATTTCATTCTCCATTACCCCCTTCTCCTTTTGCCTTCAATCTTTCCCAGCATCAAGGTCTTTTCCAATGAATTGGCTCTTCACATCAGGTGGTCAAAGTATTGAAGCTTCAATTTCAGTATCCAGTCCTTCCAATGAATATTCAGGACTGATTTCCTTTAGGATTGACTGGCTTGATCTCCTTGTAGTCCAAGGGATTCTCAAGAATCGTATCTAGTGCCACAAATTTGAAAGCACTGAGTTCTATAAATGTCCATGTGATAAAACTTGTTTAGTGCATTATTCAAAAATTTAATACTTTATCAGTGAGAATGATGTGAAATCATTTATAAACCTTATGGCATATATGTCTAATCAGAATAGGTATAAGCTTAAAGAACTGGCACATACAGGCAGATGGTCACAATCAATAAGTAATACATTTTCTACTTGTCTTTTTTTTAAGAACGATGTCTTGAAACTCTTACCATTGTGGTTGATTTTACAATAATCCCTTGAATTCTAAGAATATATTCTTTTATTACTTGCATATGCATTAAGAATTGTAATAACAATGAATTGAATTTTTAAAAATTCTGATTCAATGACTCCTTCATCCTTCATCCCTAATAGACCATCTATTTGTCTGTATAATCTTTCATCCTCAGGTTGGGAATTCAGGGCATCTTTAAAGGGAGATTTCAGGGCAGCAAGAGAGTGAGAATGCAAATTGCAAGACCTCCCATTCCATCATTATCACTTCAGCTGTAGGTCATAAGGTCAGTCAGATTCAAAAAGTAGAGAAAGAGACACTTTTTTGATGAGTGAAGCTGGAAAGAATTTGTGGATATTTTGAATCCTCCGTAGACTATTTACCCTCTCTTTTAATATTCCAAGCTATCAGTGTCCAGTATTTTAGAATGACTTTTTAAAAAGGCTTTATTTATTTAGAGTAGTTTTAGGTTCACAACCCAGGGATTGAACCCAAGGTCTCCCATATTGTGGGCAGATTCTTTACCATCTGAACCACCAGGGAAGTCCTCACTTAAAAAAGACTTTGTTTAGAGCAGTTTTAGGTTCACAGCATAATTGAAAGGATGATACAGAGCTTTTCCTATATTTCCACTCCCCAACCCCCACACACACATAACATCTCCTATTGATCAGTATCCCCCACTCAGTTCAGTTCAGTTCAGTTGCTCAGTCGTGTCCGACTCTTTGCGACCCCATGAACTGCAGCACGCCAGGCCTCCCTGTCCATCATCAACTACCGGAGATCACCCAAACCCATGTCAATCAAGTCGGTGATGCCATCCAACCATCTCATCCTCTGTCATCCCCTTCTCCTCCTGCCCTCAATCTTTCCCAGCATCAGGGTCTTTTCAAATGAGTCAGCTCTTCCCATCAGTGGCCCAAGTTTTGGAGTTTTAGCTTCAACATCATTCCTTCCAGTGAACACCCAGGACTGATCTCCTTTAGGATGGACTGGTTGGATTCTCTTGTAGTCCAAGGGACTCTCAAGAGTCTTCTCCAACACCACAGTTCAGAAGCATCAATTTTTCAGTGCTCAGCTTTCTTTATAGTCCGACTCTCACATCCATATATGACCCCTGGAAAAACCATAGCCTTGACTAGACGAACCTTTGTTGGTAAAGTAATGTCTCTGCTTTTTAATATGCTGTCTAGTTTGGTCATAACTTTCCTTCTAAGGAATAAGCGTCTTTTAATTTCATGGCTGCAATGGCCATCTGCAACTATTTTGGAGTCCAGAAAAATAAAGAGAGCCACTGTTTGTTTCCACTGTTTCCCCATCTATTTGCCATGAAGTGATGGGACCAGATGCCATGATCTTCGTTTTCTGAATGTGAGCTTTAAGCCAAGTTTTTCACTCTCCACTACCACTTTCATCAAGAGGCTCTTTAGTTCTTCACTTTCTGCCATAAGGGTGGTGTCATATGCATATCTGAGGTTATTGATATCACTCCCGGCAATCTTGATTCCAGCTTGTGCTTCTTCCAGTCCAGCGTTTCTCATGAAGTACTCTGCATATAGGCTAAATCAGCAGGGTGACAATATACAACCTTGATGTACTCCTTTTCCTATTTGGAACCAGTCTGTTGTTCCATGTCCAGTTCTAACTGTTGCTTCCTGACCTGCATACAGGTTTCTCAGAGGCAGGTCAGGTGGTCTGGTATTCCCATCTCTTTCAGAATTTTCCACAGTTTATTGTGATCCACACAGTCAAAGGCTTTGGTATAGTCAATTAAGCAGAAATAGATGTTTTCTGGAACTCTCTTGGCTTTTTCGATGATCCAGTAGATGTTGGCAATTTGATCTCTGGTTCCTCTGCCTTTTCTAAAACCAGCTTGAATATCTGGAAGTTCACAGTTCACGTACTGCTGAAGCCTGGCTTAGAGAATTTTGAGCATTACTTTACTAGTGTGTGAGATGACTGCAATTGTGTGGTAGTTTGAGCATTCTTTGGTATTACCTTTCTTTGGGATTGAAATGAAAACTGACCTTTTCCAGTCCTGTGGCCACTGCTGAGTTTTCCAAATTTGCTGGCATATTGAGTGGAGCACTTTCACAGCATCATCTTTCAGGATTTGAAATAGGTCAACTGGAATTCCATCACCTCCATCAGCTTTGTTCGTAGTGATGTTTCCTAAGGCCCACTTGACTTCACATTCCAGGATGTCTGACTCTAGGTCAGTGATCACACCATCGTGATTATCTGGGTCGTGAAGATCTTTTTTGTACAGTTCTTCTGTGTATTCTTGCCACATATCCCCCACTGCTGCTGCTGCTAAGTCACTTCAGTAGTGTCCAACTCTGTGTGACCCCACAGATGGCAGCCCACCAGCTCCCCAATCCCTGGGATTGTCCAGGCAAGAACACTGGAATGGGTTGCCATTTCCTTCTCCAATGCATGAAAGTGAAACGCGAAAGTGAAGATACTCAGTCGTATCTGACCCTCAGCAACCCCATAGACTGCCGCCTTCCAGGCTCCTCCATCCATGGGATTTTCCAGGCAAGAGTACTGGAGTGGGGTGCCATTGCCTTCTCCATCCCCCACTAGAGTAGTACATTTATTACAACTGATGAATCTACATTTCTACTTTAAAATTTTTTCAAATTTAATATTTATTTTACTATTTTATGCAAACAATGTAAGTGTACCACAATGTTTTTGGTCACCTTTTTTTTTGTTTTTAATTCATATTTCTACTAGATTCGTGCTCAGTGTAAACTAAGTCTTTTAGCTCTTTCTATCTGTTGACACTCAGATTCCTTCAGGTTTTTTTTTATTATGAAAATATTATTTGCCGTGTTGTTGAAACACTATTTGGATCATTATTTAATTGGGATAACACTTCTCTCAGCTGTCACCTGGATTTCCATGCACAGGAAAAGATAATAGTGTTTAAGAGCCTAACTACTGGGGCCAAACTTTGTTGGCTCAAATCTGGACTCTCCTTCCTAGTATCTGGGGAATTTGGAATAAATTAAATAAATTTTCATCATTCAGTGTATTCACCTGCAAAAGAAAAAAAAATAGTTTGTGTCATAGAGTTAACTAAATAAACCATAGTATCTGTAAAATAGCTCATGTATTTTATACACTCAGTAAAATTTAGCATTTATAATTTTTCCTATTGTTTTTGGGAAGCATATTTTCAATGGTCTTTCTTATACCTTCAAGATTTTATCTTTGCTTTAGAATGTTTTATTTCAAGTAGTCTAAATGAATTTATTTTTATTTATACTACTTTGAATATAATATGGCTCTTGAGTATCATGACTTTTGTCTTTCACAAACTTTGGAGAATTCACAGTATTTTAAACATTTTCTTTTCCCTTTTCCTCTGTCTTCTCATACTAAATCTCCAGTTAAATCTTATATTTTGATATTCTTATTTTGATCTTTGGAAGGAATGATGCTAAAGCTGAAACTCCAGTATTTTGGCCACCTCATGCGAAGAGTTGACTCATTGGAGAAGACTCTGATGCTGGGAGGGATTGGGGGCAGGAGAAGAAGGGGACGACAGAGGATGAGATGGCTGGATGGCATCACTGAGTCGATGGATGTGAGTCTGGGTGACCTCCGGGAGTTGGTGATGGACAGGGAGGCCTGGTGTGCTGTGGTTCATGGGGTCGCAAAGAGTTGGACACGACTGAGCGACTGATCTGATCTGATCCGATTTTGATCTTCAGGTCTCTTAGAATCACATGCATTTTATTTATTTCCTTCTTGTCTCTCTGTGCTTCATTCCAGGCTAATTTATATATATGTTTTATATGTATATATAATATAAATATACATATACACACATGTATGTTTTCCAAATAACTGTAAGAATTATGTCAAAATAAGCATAGAAGAAATTACAATCTATTGATGGGAGTGCATTCCTAGACACTGGAAAGAAGTAATTTTGTTTAGAATAATTAAATAAACTAAGTTCTTTGTCAATAAAGATTTTGTTTATTAGATGTCTAAGAGAACTTTGGAGAATGGTTGATATATGGTAGATGTTCAATAAATATTTACTGAGTGTCTAAATAAATGGTTGACCAAGGAGAAGGAATTGGCAATCCACTCATCCACTCCAGTACTTCCATGGACAGAGAAGGCTGGTAGGCTACCGTCCATGGGGTTGCAAAGAGTCGGTCAGGTCTGAGTGAGTTTAGTTTCAGTTTCAGGCTTAAGGTATAAGTTGAAATTAAATACATTCCCTGGTGGCTCAGACAGTAAAGCATCTGTCTATGATGTGGGAGACCCGGGTTTGATCCCTGGGTTGGGAAGATCCCTTGGAGAAGGAAATGGCAATCCACTCCAGTACTATTGCCTGGAAAATCCCATGGACAGAGGAGCCTGGTAGGCTACAGTCCATGGGGTCGCAAAGAGTCGGACACGACTGAGCGACTTCACGTTCACGTTCACGTTCAAGCTATTTTGAGGTTTATGTAGTACATGACAGATGACTAGGTCTTTTTTGAACTAATCCTTAGCAGAGACAAAATACTGCATTCGATAAGAATCTGACTTTAAGCCATTCCTATTATCTCATGGATTGACATTTTCTAACTTTGTATATCAGTTCCTTTGTTCTTCACCTTTGGTAGGGAAGTGATGAGACACTGTGCTGTCAGTAATTTAAAGGGTTGTGCTTCCTAGTGTCTCTGCTGTTTGATTTGTGTGCTTTGTTTATTGCCTGTGACATGAAAAATATAACTTAGTTGGTGTTGACTGCTGTCATGAGTTAAGCTACACTCGGCACTGTGTATTCAGATTTCATTTGTAGTGTATCAGGCAGCTGAAAGCAGCTTTTGATCAGTTCTAAATGAAGCAATTAAAATGACCTACTCCACAGAGCTCATAGCAGTAATTGTGAAATTTTTGAGTGCTTGAGTATGGATAATATCCATGACATGAAATTCTGGATCTGAAGAATTGTGGCTTCATAATTTTCCTATACTGTATTTTGCATGCCCATTTTGCTCCATGAGAGTTTCAACTCAATGAAACTTAATTTCTGTATCTCAGACATTGTGCCTGACAATAATGCCAGGAGGCACCTATACATAAAAGTCAATATGTAATAGCAAGTATTATGAGTTGAAATTGTGTGACCTTACAAATTCACATGGTGAAATCCTAATCCTCAATATCTCAGGAAGTAACCTTTTTTAGAAACAAGATCTTTATGGAGGTAATTAGGATAAGATGAGATCATGAGAGTGAACTCTAACCCAGTATGACTGCTGTCCTTTTAAAGGAGGGAAGTTTGGAGATAGATTGGATCATAGGAAAAGCTAGAGAATTCCAGAAAAACATCTACTTCTGCTTCATTGCTAAAACCTTTGACTGTGTAAATCACAACAAACTGTGAAAAATTCTTAGAGATTGGAATCCCAGACCACCTTACCTGCCTCCTGTGAAACCTGTATGTATGTTAAGAAGCAACAGTTAAAACTGGACATGGAAGAAACTTGGATGGAGTCAAAATTGGGAAAGGAGTATACATCAAGGCTGTATATTATTATCCTGATTATCTAACTTAGACACAGGGCACATCATGCAAAATGCCAGGATGGTTGAAGCACAAGCTGGAATCAAAATTGCCAGAAGAAATATCAATAACCTCAGATATGCAGATGACACCATCCTTATGGCAGAAAGTGAAGAGCAATTAAAGAGCCTCTTGATGAAAGTGAAAGAGGAGAGGGAAACTCTCCATTCCCTCTCCTCAGCATTCAAAAAACTAAGATCATGGTATCCGGGCCCATCACTTCATGGAAAATAGATGGGGAAACAATTGAAAGAGTGACAGACTTCATTTTCTTGGGCTCCAAAATCACTGCCATGTAATTAAAAGATGCTTGGTCTTCGGAGGAAAAGCAATGGCAAACCTAGACAGCATATTAAAAAGCAGAGACATTACTTTGCCAACAAAGGTCCCAATATTCAAAGCTAGGTTTTTTCCAATAATCATGTACATGTATGAAAGTTGGACAATAAAAAAGGCTAAGCACTGAAGAATTAATGCCTTCAAACTGTGGTGCTGGAAAAGACACTTGAGTTTCTTGGACAGCAAGAGGATCAGACCAGTCAATCCTGAAAGAAATCAACCCTGAATATCCATTGGAAGTACTGATGCTGAAGCTGAAGCTCTAATACTTTGGCCACCTGATGCCTGCAAGATTGAAGGCAGGAGGAGAAGGGGACAACAGAGGATGAGATGGCTGGATGGCACCACTGATTCAATGGAAATAAATTTGAGCAAGCTCTGGGAGATGGTGATGGACAGGGAAGCCTGGCATGCAGTCCATGGGGTCACATAGAGGTGGACATGACTGAGTAACTGAACAATAACATCAATGAATAGAGAAAGAATACCATGTGAAGATGAAGGTAGAGATTGGAGTGATGCTTCTACATTGAAGAGTGACAGCAAAACCACCAGAAATTATGTAAGAAACATGGAACAGATTATTTCTCACATACTTCAGGAGCAATCAACCCTGTTGACACCTTGATCTCAGACTTGGAGTCTCCAAACTGTGAGCTAATAACTTTCTTTTGTTTTAAGCCACTCAATTTGTGGTATTTTGTTATAGCAGCTCATCAAACTAATACACCAAGAAACTTGATCCCTTTTTGTTGTTCTTAATTAAATTACTTACTTTCAGCTGCTAAGGATATACTCACAGATGAGGAGCTCATCTAAGGCTAAAACCATGTCTTTCTTGTTGAAAATTTAGAAATGTCCAGTGTTTTTGATGTGAGCATTGACATGCTGAAAATAATATTTTGGAGACTATGAATACTGAGATTTCACTTGTATTTGGAAAGTTTTTTGATGTTTAAGGATAAAAGCATTAGATAAAGTACACATTAAAAACATTATAATCAGTGTGAAATACATTGAGAGTCACCTAGGATTATGCCCAGTGGTAAGTTAGCTAATTGCAGTGCCTTTCTGATTAAGTCATTATAAGGATACCTAAAATAATTGACTCCCTACTTGGCCAGTTGATTATGTTCCACCATCATTTTCCCTAAAATAGGTGAATCGCTTGGGCTACAGTCAGTATATAGAACTGTGGCCTACAAGTCTCATGCAATGTTTTGGAGTCTTCATAGAAAGAAAATACATAGTTTAAAAATCATCTTAGCTTTATGTCTTTAACATGAATATGGTAGGCAAAATAATACCATGCACCACTCCCCAATATGTCCACACCTCAATCTGCAGAAACAGCTTAGTTTCTCAGCTGAGTTCAGAGTCAGAGGGAGATATGTCTAAGGAAAAAGAATCAGAGATGCAACATTGTTGAGTTTCTGCTTTGAGGATGGAAGAAGGAGCCATGATCTGAGAAACAAGGGCAGCATCTAGTAGATGGAAAAGGCAAGGAAGTGATTCTTACCTAGAAACTCTGGCAGGGAATGCAGCCCTGCCAACACCAAGATTTCAGCTGAGTGAGATTTGGGTTAGACTTCTAACCTACTCAGCTGTGATATATTTGTGTTGGTCTGAGCTTCTAAGTTTGTGGTAATTTGTTACAGCAGCAATAAGAACCTAATAACAATGGATGAATTGTTAATACATGTTGATCATCTAATTGTGCAAGATGCTTTAAATTTTATGAGACAGATTGTAAATAATAATAACAACAACAATTCATTGTGAAACTGAATGAGATACAACACTCAGTATCTTTAAACCCCATTTATGTTAGTCAGTTCAGTTTCGTTCAGTCACTCAGTTGTGTCTGACTCTTTGCAACCCCATGGACGGCAGCACTCCAGGCTTCCCTTCCTGAATTGTTACCTCCCCTCTTTAAAGAAAAAATTATTGCAGTATAGTTGATTTACAATACTGGGTTAGTTTCAGGTGTACAGCAAAGTGAATCAGTTATATATGTGTACATAGATCCTCTCTTTTTTAGATCTTTTCCCATATAGGCCATTACAGAATATTGAGTAAAGTTCCATGTGCTATACACAAGGCCTTTATTTTCTGTTTTATATATGATAGTCTGTATATTTCAATCCCAATCTTTTCATTTATTCCTCTCCCCTTAACCCCTGATAACCATGTTTGTTTTCTACATCTGTAACTACTGCTGTTTTGTAGATAAGTTCATTGTACCTTGTTTAGATTCATATACAAGCAGTGTCATATGATATTTGTCTTTTTCTGACTTATTTCACTCAGTACGACAATCTCTATGTCAACCCATGTTGCTGCAAATGGTATCATTTTATGGCTGAGTAATATTCCAGTGTATATATGTACCGCATCTTTATCCATTCCTCTGTCATTGGACCTTTAGGTTACTTCCACGTACTGGCTGTTGCAAATACTGCTGCAATGAATATCAGGGTGCATGCATCCTTTTGACTTTTGGTGTTCTCTGGATATGTGTCCAGGAGTGGGCTTGCTTGATCATATGGTAGCTCTATTTTTAGTTTTTTGAGGAAATTTTCATTGTATTCTCCATAGTGGCTGTACCAATTTATATTCTCAAAAGTTTAGGAGAGTTCACTTTTCTCCACACCCTCTCCAGCATTCAATATTTGTAGATTTTTTATGATGGCTGTTCTGATCAGTGTGAGGTGATACTTCATTGCAGTTTTGATTTGTGTTTCTCTAATAATTAGTGATGTTGAGCACCTTTTCATGTGTTTTTTGGCCAGCTGTTTGTCTTCTTTGGAGAAATGCCTGTTTAAATATTCTGCCCATTTTTTGGTTGACTTGCTTGATTTTGTGATAGAGTTGTTTGATTTTTTGATATCGAGCTATGTGAATTATTTGTATATTTTGGAGATTAGCCACTTGTTAGTTCCTTTATTTTCAATTATTTTCTCCCATTCTGCGGATTCTTTTTGTCTTGTTTATGATATCTCTTGCTATCCAAAAACATTTAAGTGTAATTAGGTCCCATTCACTTGTTGTCTTTCTTTTCATTACTCAAGTCAATGGATTGAAAAAAGATCTTGTTGAAATTTATGTCAAAGAATGTTCTGCTTATATTTTCCTCTTAATTTTTTTTTTAGTATCCAACCTTACATTTAGGTCTTTATCCATTTTGATTTTATGTTTATTTATGGTATTTGGAAGAATTTTAATTTCATTATTTTACATGTCGCTGTCCATTTTACCCAGCACCACTTGTTGAAGAGATTGTTATTTCTCCATTATATATTGTTGCTTATTTTCTCATAGATCAGGTGACCATTGATGTGTGGATTTATCTCTGGACTTTTTATCCTGTTCCATTGAACTATGTTTCTGTTTTTGTATCAATACCATGCTCTTTTTATGACTGTAACATTATAGTATATTCTGAAGTCAGGGAGCCTGATTCCTCCAGCTCCATTTTTCTTTCTCAAGATTGTTTTGCTATTCAGGATATTTTGTATTTCCATACAAAGTGTAAAATTATTTGTTCTAATTCTGTGAAAAATGTTATTGATAATTTGATAGGAATTGCACTGAATCTGTAGATTACTTTAGGTACCATAGTCATTTTCACAATATTGATTCTTCCTGTTCAAGAACATGGTATATCTGTTTGTGTCATCTATGATTTCTTCAGTATCTTATAGTTTTTTAAGTACAGGTCTTTTGCCTCCTTAGGTGGGTTTATTCCTGGATATTTTATTATTTTCCTTGTGATGACACAAGGGGTTGTTTTCTTATTTTCTCTTTCTGATCTTTTGTTGTTAGTATATAGGAATGCAAGAGACTTTTGTGTATGAATTTTGTATCCTGAAACTTTACAAAATTCATAAATGAGCTTTAATAGTTTTCTGGTAGCAGTTGTAGGATTTTTGTATAATATCATGTCATCTGCAAACAGTGTTACTTTTACTTCTTATTTTCCTATCTGGATTCCTTTTATTTCTTTTTCTTCTCTGATAGCTATGGCTAAGTCTTCCAAAACTGTGTTAAAAGTGGTGAGAGTGAACATCCTTGTCTTGTTTCTGATCTTAGAGGAAATGTTTTCAGCTTGTCACCATTGAGTATGATGTCATCTATAAGTTTGTCATATATGGCCTTTATTATTTAAAGTGGGTTCCCTGTGGGTTTGTCATATATAGCCTTTATTATGTTGAGGCATGTTCCTTCTATTCCTGCTTTCTGGAGAGTTTTTATCATAAATGGATGTTGAATTTTGTCAAAGGCTTTCTCTGCATCTATTGAGATAATAATATGGCTTTTATTTTTCAATTTGTTAATGTGGTGTATTACATTGTTTAATTTGTGGATATTGAAGAATCCTTGCATCTCTGGGATAAAGCCCACTTGGTCATGGTGTATGATCTTTTTAATGTGTTATTAGATTCTGATTGCTAGAATTTTATTAAGGATTTTTGCATCTATGTTCACAGAATGGCTGCAATCCAAAAGTCTACAAGCAATAAATGCTGGAGAAGGTGTGGAGAAAAGGGAACCCTCTTACACTGTTGGTGGGAATGCAAACTAGTACAGCCACTATGGAGAACAGTGTGGAGATTCCTTTAAAAACTGGAAATAGAACTGCCATACGACCCAGTAATCCCACTGCTGGGCATACACACTGAAGAAATCAGAATTGAAAGAGACATGTGTACCCCAATGTTCATCGCAGCACTGTTTATAATAGCCAAGACATGGAAGCAACCTAGATGTCCATCAGCAGACGAATAGATAAGAAAGCTGTGGTACATATTAACAATTACTCAGCCATTAAAAAGAATACATTTAAATCAGTTCTAATGAGGTGGATGAAACTGGAGCCTATTACACGGAGTGAAGTAAGCCAGAAAGAAAAACACCAATATAGTATACTAACGCATATATATGGAATTTAAAAATATGGTAACGATAACCCTGTATGCAAGGCAGCAAAAGAGACACAGATGTATAGAACAGTCTTTTGGACTCTGTGGGAGAGAGAGAGGGGGGATAATTTGGGAGGATGGCATTGAAACATATATGATATCATATAAGAAACAAATCGCCAGTCCAGGTTTGATGCAGGATACAGGATGCTTGGGACTGGTGCACTGGGATCACCCAGAGGGGTGGTATGGGGAGGGAGGTAGGTGGGGGATTCAGGATGGGGAGCACGTGTACACCTGTGGCAGATTCATGTTGATGTATGGTAAAACCAATCAGATCAGATCAGATCAGTCGCTCAGTCGTGTCCGACTCTTTGCGACCCCATGAACCGCAGCACGCCAGGCCTCCCTGTCCATCACCAGCTCCCGGAGGTCACTCAGACTCGCATCCATCGAGTCAGTGATGCCATCCAGCCATCTCATCCTCTGTCGTCCCCTTCTCCTCCTGCCCTCAATCCCTCCCAGCATCAGAGTCTTCTCCAATGAGTCAACTCTTCGCATGAGGTGGCCAAAATACTGGAGTTTCAGCTTTAGCATCATTCCTTCCAAAGAAATTCCAGGATTGATCTCCTTCAGAATGGACTGGTTGGATCTTCTTGCAGTCCAAGGGACTCTCAAGAGTCTTCTCCAACACCACAGTTCAAAAGCATCAAATCTTCAGTGCTCAGCCTTCTTCACAGTCCAGCTCTCACATCCATACATGACCACAGGAAAGACCATAGCCTTGACTAGGCGAACCTTTGTTGGCAAAGTGATGTCTCTGCTTTTGAATATGCTATCTAGGTTGGTCATAACTTTCCTTCCAAGGAGTAAGCGTCTTTTAATTTCATGTCTGCAGTCACCATCTGCAGTGATTTTGGAGCCCAGAAAAATAAATTCTGACACTGTTTCCACTGTTTCTCCATCTATTTCCCATGTAGTGATGGGACCACATGCCATGATCTTCGTTTTCTGAATGTTGAGCTTTAAGCCAACCTTTTCACTCTCCACTTTCATTCTCATCAAGAGGCTTTTTAGCCCCTCTTCACTTTCTGCCATAAGAGTGGTGTCATCTGCATATCTGAGGTTATTGATATTTCTCCCAGCAATCTTGATTCCAACTTCTGTTTCTTCCAGTCCAGCATTTCTCATGATGTACTCTGCATATAAGTTAAATAAAGAGGGTGACAATATACAGCCTTGACGTACTCCCTTTCCTATTTGGAACCAGTCTGTTGTTCCATGACCAGTTCTAACTGTTGCTTCCTGACCTGCATACAGATTTCTCAAGAGGCAGATCAGGTGGTCTGGTATTCCCATCTCCTTCAGAATTTTCCACAGTTTATTGTGATCTACACAGTCAAAGGCTTTGACATAGTCAATACAGCAGAAATAGATGTTTTTCTGGAACTCTCTTGCTTTTTCCATGATCCAGCGGATGTTGGCAATTTGATCTCTGTTTCCTCTGCCTTTTCTAAAACCAGCTTGAGCATCAGGAAGTTCACGATTCACATATTGCTGAAGCCTGGCTTGGAGAATTTTGAGCATTACTTTACTAGCGTGTGAGATGAGTGCAATTGTGTGGTAGTTTGAGCATTCTTTGGCATTGCCTTTCTGTATGGAGAAGCTCTATACAATCAGCAAAAACAAGACCAGGAGCTGATGTGGCTCACATCATGAACTCCTTATTGCCAAATTCAGACTGAAATTGAAGAAAGTAGGGAAAACCACTAGACCATTCAGGTATGACCTAAATCAAATCCCTTATGATTATACAGTGGAAGTGAGAAATAGAATTAAGGGCCTAGATCTGATAGATAGAGTGCCTGATGAACTATGGAATGAGGTTCGTGACATTGTACAGGAGACAGGGATCAAGACCATCCCCATGGAAAAGAAATGCAAAAAAAGCAAAATGGCTGTCTGGGGAGGCCTTACAAATAGCTGTGAAAAAAAGAGAAGCGAAAAGCAAAGGAGAAAAGGAAAGATGTAAACATCTGAATGCAGAGTTCCAAAGAATAGCAAGAAGAGATAAGAAAGCCTTCTTCAGTGATCAATGCAAAGAAATAGAGGAAAACAACAGAATGGGAAAGACTAGGGATCTCTTCAAGAAAATCAGAGATACCAAAGGAACATTTCATGCAAGGATGGGCTCGATAAAGGACAGAAATGGTATGGACCTAACAGAAGCAGAAGATATTAAGAAGAGGTGGCAAGAATACACAGAAGAAGTGTACAAAAAAGAGCTTCACCACCCAGATAATCATGATGATGTGATTACTGACCTAGAGCCAGACATCCTGGAATGTGAAGTCAAGTGGGCCTTAGAAAGCATCACTATGAACAAAGCTAGTGGAGGTGATGGAATTCCAGTGGAGCTATTCCAAATCCTGAAAGATGATGCTGTGAAAGTGCTGCACTCAATATGCCAGCAAATTTGGAAAACTCAGCAGTGGCCACAAGATTGGAAAAGGTCAGTTTTCATCCCAATCCCAAAGAAAGGCAATGCCAAAGAATGCTCAAACTACTGCACAATTGCACTCATCTCACACGCTAGTAAAGTAATGCTCAAAATGCTCCAAGCCAGGCTTCAGCAATATGTGAACCGTGAAATTCCTGATGTTCAAGCTGGTTTTAGAAAAGACAGAAGTAAAACCAATACAATATTGTAAATTAATTAGCCTACAATTAAAATAAATAAATTAAATTAAAAAATAAAATAAACTAAACCAGTTAAAAAAAATGTAGGTTTCCTCTAAATCCACTTTCTGGAGAGTTTTTATCATAAATGGGTGTTGAATTTTGTCTAAAGCTCTTTTTGTATCTATCGAGATGATCATATGGCTTTTATTCTTCAATTTATGTGGTATATCACATTAATTATTTTGCATATATTGAAGAAATCTTGCGCCCCTGGGATAAATTCCACTTGATCATGGTGTATTCCACTTGATCATCATCACACCTTTTAGTGTGTTATTGGATTTGGTTGCTAGTATTTTTTTGAGGATTTTTGCGTGTATACTCATCAGTGATATTGGCCTGTAATTTTATTTTTGATATCTTTGATTTTGGCAAAAGGGTGATGGTGGTCTCATAGAATAAGCTTGTGAGTGTTTCTTCCTCTGCAATTTTTTGGAATTTTCAGAAGGTAGGTGTTAACTCTTCTCTAAATGTTTGAAAGAATTCTCCTGTGAAGTTGTCTGATCCTGGCCTTTTGTTTGTTGGGAGTTTTTAAATCACATATTTTATTTCAGTACTTGTGACTGGTTCTGTTCATATTTTCTGCCACTCCCTTCTGGCCTGCATATTTTCTGCTGAAAAATCAGCTAATAACCTTATGGCAGTTCCCTTGTATGTTATTTGTTGCTTTTAATATTTTTCTTTGTATTTAATTTCTGTTAAGTGATTACTATGTGCCATGGTGTGTTCCTCTTTGGATTTATCCTATATGGGACTCTGAACTTCCTGAATTTGAGTGGCTATTTCCTTTCCCACTTTAGGTAAGTCTTTCATTATAATCTCTTCAAATATTTTCTCAGGTCTTTTCTGTTTCTCTTCTTGAGTCCTCCTATAATTTTAATGTTGTCATGTGTAATGTTGTCTCAGTGGTCTCTAAGACTGTCCCAATTTCTTTTCTTTTCTCTTTATTTATTCTGTCTGCAGCAGTGGTTGCCACTATTTTGTCTTCCAGCACACTTATCTGTTCTTCTGCCTCAGTTATTCTGCTATGTATTCCTTGTAGAGTATTTTTTATTTCCATTGTTGTATAGTTCATCTTCCTTTACTTTTTCTTTAGTGCTTCTGGGTCTTTGTTAAATATTTCTTGCGTCTTCTCAATCCATGCCTCTGTTATTTTTCTGAAATCTTGGATTATCTTAATTATCACTATTCTGAATTCTTTTTGAAGGTAGATTGCCTATCTCCTCTTTGTTTAGTTGGTCTTATAGGTTTTTACCTTACTTCTTCATTTGCAACAGATTTCTCTATAGCCTCACTTTGTCTAACTTATTGTGTTCATGGTCTCCTTACCACAGGCTGTAGGACTGTAGCTCCTCTTCCTTCTGATGTCTGCCCACTGGTTGATGAGGTGGTTATTGAGCAGAACCTCAGCTGTGGTTTTAGCCTCACCTCTGCTTGTGTTCCTCCCACAGCGTCTGTTGCCAAGGTTCCCTGGAGCACAAGTGCCCATGCAGGCCAGCGGGGGTGGAGACATCAATGGGCATGCCCATCACGGCCAGCACAGCCAAGGAAGCTTGGCGAGGCTGGAATATGGGAGGAAGTTCTTTAGACATATGAAAAATAAAATTGGCATAGGCCAAACTGTAAAGAACTGTTTCTATTGATAATAAAAAGCCAAACATTAATGAGGTTTTTCACAGTACATATTTTGAACTGCTGAAACATTTGTTTTTCAGAAGCAGTGTAATGTTTTGACAAGGCTCAGTGTTAGAAAGTTAGTGCTCTATCATTAAACTTGAATATATAGTCTAATTATATATATATATATATATATATCTTTTTGTTGTGAACCACTGAAAGTATATTTATCTATATTAGTATTTATTATCTGAAAGGATTGTTGACTCACCTAATGGAAAAATCTGGAAGCAAATCTTGCTTCAGGCATTGAGACATTTAGATTAGAAGCAGGAAAAATTGAATCCATGCTACAATTAATATATATATAGGTAAATAGATAAGTGATAGATAGATACACAGATAGATAGAATTGCAAAACTATTCTAGGTATAGTTTTTAAACAGTTCAGACTAGAAAAATGTAAAACATTGAATTGGAGGAAAGGGAAAGAGATTTTATCAGGATCCTTGTTTTTGTTTGTTTTTTTCTAGTCTGAGGTTTTATGCTTCTGTGATGGCACTACACATAGTCCTTCCAGCTTCCATGTGCTTTCTGAGAATGCACTGTTATATCAGTAAATGCTTATGGATTCTAAGACATAGTGGATAAAGGTGATTTTTTAAATACTAAAAAAAAAAAAAAAAAAAAAAACCAGACAACTCAGTATGAGCACACTTTACAATGTATGTCAAGAGAAAACCACAACTACAAGGACCTCCACCTTAATGCTAAACATCTGACTAATTTGAGTAATTCTAGGTTCCTTTCTGAAATATTTATAAACTCTAAAATTTAAAATCAGTTGAAATGTTCTTCAAAATGATTACTTTTAATCATTTGTATTTCATGATTTCATAATTCTAAAAATGGTTTAGCATTCTTTAAATTTCAAACCACTAGTTAGTTCTTTTTAGATAAACTACAAGTTCTTTTAATAATACTGGTAGGGGAAAGTATTTGCTTTTCAAGCAAACTAAATGTGACAACTAATCATTCAGGCTATTTGTCACCTGGTGCAAATATTGAATAATAGCTCCTACTTATCTCTAGTGTGATTCAGCAATAAAGAAGTGTCATCTACTTCCTAAAAGGTCAAGTGGATTATTAATTAAAAACTAATTATTCCACTTATGAATTCTGTACAGTTAATTTGCACTCAATAATTCTTGATACTAAGTTTACTAGGGATCATTTTTCTTGGCTATTGTTAACTTTATAGATTTGTTAACTGTAATATTTATAGAAAATAAAAGGTATATTGAAAATCAAAATCCACAATTTTTCCAGGCTCATATTATAAACTAGTTAAAATAAATTCCTTTTAACTTGCTAGGGAATTAGGCACATTTGTAATTAGCTGAGTTTCAATTTATGAAGGTATGCATTGTTTTATATTATTTCCTCCATTTATATTGCTCTGGATTTTATTGTCAGGTTTCCTTACAATATAATTTTCATGGATTTATTTTGCAGATACTTTATATATTTTGGTGTGAATCTCCTTTTCACATACATTGATGAATTATTTATTTAAGTGAACAAATCTGTTTTGGTTTGGTGGAGAAAAAAATACTCATCAGTCTGCCTCACACAGAAGCCATAATATTCGTGTTCTACATCAATTCTGATGCCTATGAGACTATGTATAAAGTAGATGTAGAGGAATCATCTTATCAGGCTCTTTCTCTGAATTCTCTTCAAAATTAGAAGTGACTTTGATACATTCCATGCTGTGATATCATAAACTGTGGTCAACACCTAGGCTGCATATTCTCTTGGAATATTATGGTAGGTATAACTTGAGAGTATAGTCCCATCACTACATGGGAAATAGATGGAGAAACAGTGGAAACAGTGTCAGACTTTATTTTTCTGGGCTCCAAAATCACTGCAGATGGTGACTGCAGCCATGAAATTAAAAGACGCTTCCTCCTTGGAAGGAAGGTTATGACCAACCTAGATAGCATATTCAAAAGCAGAGACATCACTTTGCCAACAAAGGTTCGCCTAGTCAAGCCTATGGTCTTTCATGTGGTCATGTATGGATGTGAGAGCTGGACTGTGAAGAAGGCTGAGCGCCGAAGAATAGATGCTTTTGAACTGTGGTGTTGGAGAAGACTCTTGAGAGTCCCTTGGACTGCAAGGAGATCCAACCTGTCCATTCTGAAGGAGATCAGCCCTGGGATTTCTTTGGAGGGAATGATGCTCAAGCTGAAACTCCAGTATTTTGGCCACCTCATGCGAAGAGTTGACTCATTGGAGAAGACTCTGATGCTGGGAGGGATTGAGGGCAGGAGGAGAAGGGGACGACAGAGGATGAGATGGCTGGATGGCATCACTGACTCGATGAATGTGAGTCTGAGTGACCTCCGAGAGCTGGTGATGGATAGGGAGGCCTGGCGTGCTGCGGTTCATGGGGTCCCAAAGAGTCGGACACGACTGAGCGACTGATCTGATCTGATCTGATAGACTTTTTCATGGGATGTAACAACACTTTAAATTGATACAGTTCCTATGTTTACAAAGCACTAAATCTTTATAATAACGCCGTGAAATAGATATTAGTGAATTTTGAGTCATTCATATATAATAAATCAATAATGGATGAAGCATAGGTTTGTTGTTGTTGTAGGGTTTAGAGTCTGGATTTTACTTTTCAATATTTCAAAATTTCTTAGAATTTTATAGTTTCAATTTCTTTGATCTTACAAACAGAAACAAAATACTACCCAGTGACAATATTGTCAACCAAATTTTATTGTAAGACATAGGTACCATTTATCATGAGTTTATTATATGTCAGGCACTATGCTAAGAAGTGATTTTTTAATATAATATCATTTGGTTTTTACAACAACATTATGAGGTGAATTATAAAATAGCTTACATTTATATTCTGTTTATCATGTTTCAGGCACAGTTCTCAGTGCTTCTATATATTATTCCATTTAATAATCACAAAATATTGCAAATGAATCATGCACCTTTGCTATTATTGACATTTTACAGATCAGTCAACATTGGCATAAAGAACTTAAGCAACTAACCTGATCACATGACTTTTCAATGGTGGAACCAAATCTCAAATTTAGGAAGCCTGTCTCCAAACTCTACTCTTCACCACTCTGTTTATTGCACTCTAATAAATACATCCTCCAGTAGAACCTAGTAAGCAATGTTAGTGATGAACCAAAACTGCCTTTCATTTTCTTTTCCCCTCTCCAGTTTACAAATTAAGAAGCTGAAAGAAAAAATTAAGCATCCTATCAGAGATCACATTATGAAATATGAAGCTGGACTCAGACCAGCCTAACATTCACATTTAGTGTTTTGTTTTATTTTGTTGTATTCTTTTCGTTTTACCACAGCTGCCTTTTACACATTCATGTGTAAACCTAAATAAACAGTCAGACTTTGGCAGACAAATGTCTTGATTATATACATCATAGTTTTTGTGAAGATACTTTAGATTCAGAACATTTCCAAAACAAATTTATCTGTTTTATGTGCCCTGGACAGAAATCCCACAAAAATGCTAAAACCTCCAATCCAGAAGTTATCTAGGTGAAATGTGCACACTCTTTAACAGTAATATATTCCTTCTTGAGTATTTATGAACAATATTAAAGCAAGATATTATAAAAGCTTTAAAAGACTTACATACATTTTAAAAACAGTGATTTGAGTGATATGGCTCTTAAGTTTTAAACTACCTTCATGTAGAGGCTGCATCAGAAAATTGTTCTCTAGTTTTGTTTATTTTCTAGAAGAAAATCAGTGAACTCTCAGGTATTAGGGAAGAGTCACTTTACTTCAGAGTGGCTGAATTGTCAAATCTACAACTTGTCTTATGATTGGCTTGATGAAGTTTGTTTCCCCCAACCCTCAAAAGGAGCTCCTTGAAAGCAAGGCTCGTGTCCTATTTGCCTTTGCATTTCCAGTGCTCTGTTCATGTAAACCTGTCCTTATCTGCCTTGCTCTCATTTCAGTCACATCTGCCCTGTTTACCTGTGTTCTGAAATTTATGCCCTCTCATCATTGCAAATGATGATGATACCACACTGTATCAAAGATGCTCCTGCTCATGCACGTTCCTCTGGTTCTTCCCTAAAGCTTTAAACACACCATGCTCTGTTCATAATAAATGGTAATAACAACAGCCAAGCCACATAATTCTCTCAACACTAAGTCCTCCTTAGCAAGCATACTATTTCTTTTCTTTCAAAGCCAACAGTCTTGGAAAAATAACCCATTTTTCTCATCATCACTTTTAACACATAACTGACTTCACCCACAACCAGTCCAATAAAACTGATGTAATTATGATTGCATGGTTATTTGTAACCTCACTATACCTACATTAGATGGATGAACAGTATTCAATTTTTATTACTGATGTTTGAACCAGTTGATATGTAACAGGCTTCTCTTTCATGCCTGAGTTCTGAAGCATTTTAGAAAATAGGACATGGGTCAGTGAAAATGGAGATTAAAATGTCAACATTATCACTTACAGTATCTAAGTTGAAGGGCATGGATTCTGTCTAAATAGGCTTTCTAACACCTCCATGAATCAGATGTATCCCAAGTTGTAAGTCTCCCAAACAGGGATAAGAATTTTTGCCATGGCAGGGAATAGAAGCTGAGACCTATCTGCAGGTTCCTTTTTCCAACTCACTTTTCTCTGGGGAAAGAAAAACCAGGAAGGTCACTTTAAGAGCTGTTTCTTCACATGGAATCATGAGATCAGGGATAAAAGATGTTCTTTTGTAACACTTTTCTTATTTGAGCTTATTGTATAGTTCAGCCTATACAAAAAGGCTACAGCCTAAAACTATAGCCTTTAGTCACAAGAACTACAGCCTAAAACAACATGCATTTGAACTGCATGGGTCCACTTATAAGTGGATTTTCTCAATAGTAAGTACTACAGTACTATGCAATCCACAGTTGGTTGAATTGACTGATGTAGACAAACTGCAGATGCAGAGGACCAATCATAAGTTATAATTGGATTTTCAGCTGCTTGGAGGATGAGTCTCCCTAACCCTTGCATTGTTCAAGGGTTAACTGCACATGTGACAGAATTATCATATGCGTGAATCCTTAGTCACTCAGTCATGTCTCTTTGTGACGCCATGGACTGTAACCTCCCAGGGTTGTCTGTCCATGGAATTCTTTGGGAAAGAATATTGAAGTGCATTGCCATTTCCTCCTCCAGGGGATCTTCCAGATCCAGGAATTGAACCCAGGTCTCCTGCTTCTCCTGCATTGGCAGGCAAATTTTTTACTAACATGCCACCTGGGAAGCCCAAATTATTATATGCTCACCATTAAACTTTTCTTCTTTCTTAGCCTATCTTTTAATTCTAATTTCTAACATCTTTTGATGTTTCTTGTCAAACGCTTTATAAGTTTTTATATTTAACTCTTTAAATGAGTTGTTATGTTTCCATTCTCTTTTCGTCTTACACACTGTATGCTGTCCTTAGGTCCTTACCTACTCATTAGTTTATCTCCCAGTCTTATGCTTTTGATTCTAGAATAAATATCTCTACCCCAGATCTCTTTTCAGGGATTAAAAGAGATGAGAATCTTGGGAATAAATGATAAACAATGCAAAATCAGAGTTCATACCCAAATTTCCTCTGAAATTACTTCCAGTTAATGGTACTGAAATTTGCATATTGCCCATTTAAGAAACTCAAACATTGTCTTTTTCTACTTCTTTTTTATCCTATAAATCTTATATTTCCAATGTGTCATGCATTTTTACCTTCTTTTATATCTCTTCTCAAAATTTTAATTCAGGCCTTTACTTGCATTTTGATAAGTACAGTAGAATTTATATTTGTATTTCAGACATGTTTATTTTATTTCCCTCTAATCAGTTTTCTAAATGATCTTAGAATACTTTTTCAAATATGAATCTGGTTTTATTGTCTTCATGCTCAGTGCATGAAGCCTCAGGTAATTTGGCCCAAAAGGACAAGGTCAATAAGTTGGTGAAAACAAGTTGGTTGACCAGTATAATTTTATTGAAACTAAGATTTAGTTAAAAATAGAGATCTTCAGATCTTTTTTTCCCAAGTGTTGCAAGTATTATAGCCAATGGTATATTATAAGCCTGTCTTTAATTTGCTAATATGATTTTGGTAGTTTTGTTTTCCTGAAAGTGTTTCCCAAGTCAATTATTTTTATTATCACTGTATATAAAATTTCAAAATGTGAAATCAATATAAATATTCCAAAATAGTAAAAATGATTAGAGAACTTAATATCATTAAAAAAAAAAGAAAAAGAGAAAGCTTAAAAAGTAAACTAGTGTTTGTAAGTTTCAGCTGAATAGTAGGGAATTAGTTTAATAATAGGGAATTGGTTATAAAACAATAAGCATTTGAAAAAGATCTGCCTCAAATATACACAGAAAACTCTTAACACAAAATAAGGTAGTAACAGAGAAGTTGTCTTCTGGTTAGTAGGTAACTTCTTTTTGCTGGCTTTTCTAATTCAAAAAAATTTTTTATGATGAATTTAATTTTAAATGAACTTAATAGTAAATAAAAATTATTAAAAGAAATTTGAAGTAAAGAAAGGAGTCTGGTGCTTTCTAAATTATTTTTAGAAACTTATTTTTGTATACCTGGCAATGTTTTAATAATCTTAGAAATATTCAAAATGGAAATTTACAATTTCTAATTCATTTTTTAAGCTTCTTCTTCTTCTTTTTTTTTTTTTTTGATATTATAGTGACTACTTTGTAATCTGCCACAATCTATAGCTTTTTATTGTCAAATAATTGTTTCTCATATTTCTGTATAATAACAATGCATAGCAACAATAATTGTTGGGGAATACATAAAAAATATAATTGGATTCCCACTTAGATCAGGAACAAAGCAAGAATGTTCTTTTTCACTACTCCTTTTCAATATTGTACTGGAAATCCTAACCAATGCAATGAGATGAGAAAAGGAAATAAAAGATACTCAGATTGGGAAGGAAGAACTAAAACAGTTCTTGTTTACAAATGATATGAGTGTCTATGTAGAAAATATATATAAGACTTGGATGAATTTTTGAAGCAGTGAACAAATAAATAAGAAATATTTTGTTGAATCACTGAGTGATTAATTAATTAATTAATACCCAAGATTAATTTTTGGAGAAGACAATGGCACCCCACTCCGGTACTCTTGCCTGGAGAATCCCATTGACTGAGGAGCCTGGTGGGCTGCAGTCCATGGGGTCGCGAAGAGTTGGATACAACTGTGCGACTTCACTTTCACTTTTCACCTTCATGCATTGAAGAAGGAAATGGCAATCCACTCCAGTGTTCTTGCCTGGAGAATCCCAGGGACGGGGGAGCCTGGTGAGCTGCCGTCTATGGGGTCGCACAGAGTCGGATACGACTGAAGTGACTTAGCAGCAGCAGCAGCAGCAAGATTAATTTTGGGTACAAGTAAATTAAGCTTGGTTCCAAAGAACTCTTCCATATGTTATTGCTTTTATTTTATAATTATTTTTCCCTATAAAGGTAAATCCTTCATCTGTATCCCTTTCTCAGAGAAAACTTGCTCTTTGTTGAAAAACTGTCTGATCTTCACTTCTTAAAATGTATTTCAAAAAGCAGTGGCTAAACTGGAGCTCTATTGATATAGATGGGTAAGAGAAAAGTGTAAACTTCTCAATGATGTATAGACCTAATTTTCCTTTTAACAATCAAAACAGCCTTCATCTATTCCTATTATTATATCCAATCAAGCATTTGGATAAAGTAATCCTTTAGTGAACAGCAAATCAAAATGAAGTGAAAATATAAAGTATTTAACTACAAAAATTACACCTAAACACATTATTAATATATAATTAATGACTGACAAGTTGACTCTTCAGGTTCAAATAGTGGTAGAACTCAACCTTGAAACACTAATAATTTCATCCCCTTTCTCACTTTCCAAAAATGTTGACTTTCCTGAGTTTTTATTGTCTTCTTCGTATGCACGTCAGAGGCAGAAACAAGTACTAATAGAGCTTGCACTCTCTCACACCAAATAAAACCATAATTGTCAACAACCATCAGCAGTTTCACAGAAAGAAATTAGAACAACAAAAATACTCATCACTATTTTAATTTTATTCATTAGGGAAAACAAGAAGTTTTTTATATGTGGCTTTTTTCAGTGCTGTTCTGCAATGTTGCCAAAACTTTACCTTTTTCAGGGAAATCAGAACTAACAAGGATTTAGACCTTCATCTAGGAAACTAAATGAATGTTCCAATGTTATTCCTATAATGGCTGATAGATGAAGTGGCAGCTGTCACCAAAAAACAAAACAAAACAAAACTCTCTAATGCTTTAGTGTAGTGACTATTCAGCAGTTGAATACAAGACACTGCTTCAAGCTCACAATGGCTGCCAAAACTTTCATTGCCTTGCTATTGCCTTTGTCTTTGAAAAACAGTTTTCCCCAGGTACGGTCAGTAACAGAAACATAGTTTTTTCTTTTCTCCTAGACAGAGTCGGACACAACTGAGCGACTTCACTTTGACTTTTCACTTTCATACATTGGAGAAGGAAATGGCAACCCACTCCAGTGTTCTTGCCTGGAGAATCCCAGGGACAGGGGAGCCTGGTGAGCTTCCGTCTATGGGGTCGCACAGAGTCGGACAGGACTGAAGCGACTTAGCAGCAGCAGCAGCAGACAGAATCCAAGCTGCTCCCTGTGAAGAGAACATATTACCCTGCTCAGAGAGGAGTACGTCTCAGAAAGACATTCTCATCAAAGGGGAATTATGCTTTTGGATCAAAAGCATTTTCAAGGTCAAATATGTTACAGTTAAAAGAGACAGAGAAAAAGGAAATGACACATATATTGCATGCCAAAAATTCTCTTGGTAAAATTACCTTGTTTCTAAGTATTTGAAAATTTGGGGTTCTATTGTTTAAGTCAAACTGAGCATTTTATACATGTGACAGCAAGCCTATTTTTTTTTCTTTCTTAGATAAGATTGTATATTTTTTTTTTTCATAGAGAAAAATGACAGTCCCTATGAATACTTAGGGATGGTAATTCTTCTCTATGAAAAAAAATTGTACAAGTGTGAGCCAACATTCTATCTTTTAAAACATAATTGTAACAATATTTTAACCTTTCTCTTGAAAACTTTTGACTCTGGTATGGGGAAAACCAGAGTGTGTTAATCTTTTCATCATGTATTCAATATAGAGAGCTCTTTGTTTTGTACCCAAAACTTTGCTTTTTGTATTAAAGGCTCTGAAACTTTCATCAATTGAAATTTGATTTTGATTTTCCTGGAATCTTATACTTAATTAGAGGAGATAAAAGCTTTTGGGAGAAAGAGTTGAGAAGGGGCTGGATCAAAGGCTGTTGTCCTGTCCTTGAAAGTCATAGTGAGGAGAATGTGGGTGTAGAGGACCAGATTGAATGAGGCTTAGTGTCTACTTTAAAATGAAAATCTTTGAGCATACATTGGGTAGTTATTTAGTGAGATTTTTCCCTACTAAAGTTTTTTTTTTCTTTTATTTGTTTATCAATGAAAATCATTCAATAAACTTTTAATAGAGCACAGTTCTGCTTGAAGATTTCTATATAGTATTATGTCATTTGAAAATTCTTATAAATCTCTGCAAGAAGCAATCATTTATCTAGATAACTTGACCTCCAGGATCTACTTTTATATTTTCCACTACCATAAATAAATGAAAAGAGACAATGCTGACTAAAATAAAAGTTGACTTAATAAAAAAATTCCCTATTTTACCTATGATCTCAAGTCATGAAATATTCATTATTCATTTAGCTTCAACCATTTTTCATTGGTTACAGTATATTTTATTTAACTAAAGTTATTTAGAATCCTAATATTTATATATATATATGAATATATATATATATATATCGGATCAGATCAGTCGCTCAGTCGTGTTCGACTCTTTGCGACCCCATGTCAGATCAGATCAGATCAGTCACTCAGTCGTGTCCGACTCTTTGCGACCCCATGAATCGCAGCATGCCAGGCCTCCTTGTCCATCACCAACACCCAGAGTTCACTGAGATTCACATCGATCAGGTCATTGATGCCATCCAGTCATCTCATCCTCTGTCGTCCCCTTCTCCTCTTGCCCTCAATCCCTCCCAGCATCAGAGTCTTTTCCAATGAGTCAACTCTTCTCATGAGGTGGCCAAAGTACTGGAGTTTCAGCTTTAGCATCATTCCTTCCAAAGAAATCCCAAGGCTGATCTCCTTCAGAATGGACTGGTTGAATCTCCTTGCAGTCCAAGGGACTCTCAAGAGTCTTCTCCAACCCCACAGTTCAAAAGCATCAATTCTTTGGCACTCAGCCTTCTTCACAGTCCAGCTCTCACATCCATACATGACCACAGGAAAAACCATAGCCTTGACTAGGCGAACCTTTGTTGGCAAAGTAATGTCTCTGCTTTTGAATATGTGATCTAGGTTGGTCATAACTTTCCTTCCAAGGAGTAAGCGTCTTTTAATTTCATGGCTGCAGTCACCATCTGTAGTGATTTTGGAGCCCAGAAAAATAAAGTCTGACACTGTTTCCCCAACCTATTTCCCATGAAGTGATGGGACTGGATGCTATGATCTTCATTTTATGAATGTTGGGCTTTAAGCCAACTTTTTCACTCTCCACTTTCACTTTCATCAAGAGGCTTTTGAGTTCCTCTTCACTTTCTGCCATAAGGGTGGTGTCATCTGCATATCTGAGGTTATTGATATTTTTCCCAGCGATCTTGATTCCAACTTGTGTTTCTTCCAGTCCAGCATTTCTCATGATGTATTCTGCATATAAGTTAAATAAACATGGTGACAATATACAGCCTTAATGTACTCCTTTCCAGATTTGGAACCAGTCTGTTGTTCCATGTCCAGTTCTAATGGTTGCTTCCTGACCTGCATACAAATTTCTCAAGAGGCAGATCAGGTGGTCTGGTATTCCCATCTCTTTCAGAATTTTCCACAGTTTATTGTAATCTACACAGTCAAAGGCTTTGGCATAGTCAAGAAAGCAGAAATAGATGTTTTTCTGGAACTCTCTTGCTTTTATCCATGATCCAGCGGATGTTGGCAATTTGATCTCTGGTTCCTCTGCCTTTTCTAAAACCAGCTTGAACATCAAAAAGGTCACGGTTCACATATTGCTGAAGCCTGGCTTGGAGAATTTTGAGCATTACTTTACTAGCGTGTGAGATGAGTGCAATTGTGTGGTAATTTGAGCATTCTTTGGCATTGCCTTTCTTTGGGATTGAGATGAAAACTGACCTTTTCCAGTCCTGTGGCCACTGCTGAGTTTTCCACATTTGCTGGCATATTGAGTGGAGCACTTTCACAGCATCATCTTTCAGGACTTGGAATAGCTCCACTGGAATTCCATCACCTCCACTAGCTTTGTTCCTAGTGATGCTTTCTAAGGCCCACTTGACTTCACATTCCAGGATGTCTGGCTCTAGGTCAGTGATCACACCATCATGATTATCTGGGTCATGACCCTTTTTTTTGTACAGTTTTTCTGTGTATTCTTGCCACTTCTTATATATATATCAGATCAGATCAGTCGCTCAGTCATGTCCGACTCTTTGCAACCCCATGAACTGCAGCACGCCAGGCCTCCCTATCCATCACCAGCCCTCGGAGGTCACCCAGACTCACATCCATCGAGTCAGTGATGCCATCCAGCCATCTCATCCTCTGTCGTCCCCTTCTCCTCCTGCCCTCAATCCCTCCCAGCATCAGAGTCTTCTCCAATGAGTCAACTCTTCGCATGAGGTGGCCAAAATACTGGAGTTTCAGCTTTAGCATCATTCCTTCCAAAGAAATCCCAGGTCTGATCTCCTTCAGAATGGACCGGTTGGATCTCCTTGCAGTCCAAGGGACTCTCAAGAGTCTTCTCCAACACCACAGTTCAAAAGCATCAATTCTTCGGCACTCAGCCTTCTTCACAGTCCAGCTCTCACATCCATACATGACCACAGGAAAGACCATAGCCTTGACTAGGCGAACCTTTGTTGGCAAAGTGATGTCTCTGCTTTTGAATATGCTATCTAGGTTGGCCATAACCTTCCTTCCAAGGAGTAAGTGTCTTTTAATTTCATGGCTGCAGTCACCATCTGCAGTGATTTTGGAGCCCAGAAAAATAAAGTCTGACACTGTTTCCACTGTTTCTCCATCTATTTCCCATGTAGTGATGGGACCAGATGCCATGATCTTCGTTTTCTAAATGTTGAGCTTTAAGCCAACCTTTTCACTCTCCACTTTCACTTTCATCAAGAGGCTTTTTAGTTCCTCTTCACTTTCTGCCATAAGGGTGGTATCATCTGCATATCTGAGGTTATTGATATTTCTCCCAGCAATCTTGATTCCAACTTGTGTTTCTTTCAGTCCAGCATTTCTCATAATGTACTCTGCATATAAGTTAAACAAACATGGTGACAATATACAGCCTTGACGTACTCCTTTTCCTATTTGGAACCAGTCTGTTGTTCCATGACCAGTTCTAACTGTTGCTTCCTGACCTGCATACAGATTTCTCAAGAGGCAGATCAGGTGGTCTGGTATTCCCATCTCTCTCAGAATTTTCCAGTTTATTGTGATCTACACAGTCAAAGGCTTTGGCATAGTCAATAAAGCAGACATAGATGTTTTGCTGGAACTCTCTTGCTTTTTCCATGATCCAGCGGATGTTGGCAATTTGATCTCTGGTTCCTCTGCCTTTTCTAAATCCAGCTTGAACATCAGAAAGTTCACGGTTCACATATTGCTGAAGCCTGGCTTGGAGAATTTTGAGCATTACTTTACTAGCGTGTGAGATGAGTGCAATTGTGCGGTAGTTTGAGCACTCTTTGGCATTGCCTTTCTTTGGGATTGGGATGAAAACTGACCTTTTCCAATCTTGTGGCCACTGCTGAGTTTTCCAAATTTGCTGGCATATTGAGTGCAGCACTTTCACAGCATCATCTTTCAGGATTTGGAACAGCTCCACTGGAATTCCGTCACCTCCACTAGCTTTGCTCCTAGTGATGCTTTCTAAGGCCCACTTGACTTCACATTCCAGAATGTCTGGCTCTAGGTCAGTGATCACACCATCATGATTATCTGGGTCTTGAAGCTCTTTTTTTGTACAGTTCTTCTGTGTATTCTTGCCACCTCTTCTTAATATCTTCTGCTTCTGTTAGGTCCATACCATTTCTGTCCTTTATCGAGCCCATCTTTGCAAGAAATGTTCCTTTGGTATCTCTGATTTTCTTGAAGAGATCCCTAGTCTTTCCCATTCTGTTGTTTTCCTCTATTTCTTTGCACTGATTGCTGAAGAAGGCTTTCTTATCTCTTCTTGCTATTCTTTGGAACTCTGCATTCAGATGTTTACATCCTTCCTTTTCTCCTTTGCTTTTCGCTTCTCTTCTTTTTGCAGCTATTTGCAAGGCCTCCCCAGACAGCCATTTTGCTTTTTTGCATTTCTTTTCCATGGGGATGGTCTTGATCCCTGTCTCCTGTACAATGTCACTAACCTCATTCCATAGTTCATCAGGCACTCTATCTATCAGATCTAGGCCCTTAAATCTATTTCTCACTTCCACTGTATACTCATAAGGGATTTGATTTAGGTCATACCTGAATGGTCTAGTAGTTTTCCCTACTTTCTTCAATTTCAGTCTGAATTTGCCAATAAGGAGTTCATGGTCTGAGCCACAGTCAGCTCCTGGTCTTGTTTTTGCTGATTGGATAGAGCTTCTCCATCTTTGGCTGCAAAGAATATAATCGATCTGATTTCGGTGTTGATCATCTGGTGATGTCCATGTATAGAGTCTTCTCTTGTGTTGTTGGAAGAGGGTATTTGTTATGACCAGTGCATTTTCTTGGCAAAACTCTGTTAGTCTTTGCCCTGCTTCATTCCGTATTCCAAGGCCAAATTTGCCTGTTACTCCAGGTGTTTCTTGACTTCCTACTTTTGCATTCCAGTCCCCTATAATGAAAAGGACATCTTTTTTGGGTGTTAGTTCTAAAAGGTCTTGTAGGTCTTCATAGAACCGTTCAACTTCAGTTTCTTCAGCGTTACTGGTTGGGGCATAGACTTGGATTACTGTGACATTGAATGGTTTGCCTTGGAAACGAACAGAGATCATTCTGTCGTTTTTGAGATTGCATCCAAGTACTGCATTTCGGACTCTTTTGTTGACCATGATGGCCACACCGTTTCTTCTGAGGGATTCCTGCCCGCAGTAGTAGATATAATGGTCCTCTGAGTTAAATTCACCCATTCCAGTCCATTTTACTTTGCTAATTCCTAGAATGTCAACATTCACTCTTGCCATCTCTTGTTTGACCACTTCCAATTTGCCTTGATTCAGGGACCTGACATTCCAGGTTCCTATGCAATATTGTTCTTTACAGCATCGGACTTTACTTCTATCACCAGACACATCTACAGCTGGGTATTCTTTCTGCTTTGGTTCCATCCTTTTATTCTTTCTGGAGTTATTTCTCCATCGATCTCCAGTAGCGTATTGGGCCCTTACTGACCTGGGGAGTTTCTCTTTCAGTATCCTATCATTTTGCCTTTTCATACTGTTCATGGGGTTCTCAAGGCAAGAATACTGAAGTGGTTTGCCATTCCCTTCTCCAGCGGACCACACCCTGTCAGATCTCTCCACCATGACCCGCCCATCCTGGGTTGCCCCAGGGGCATGGCTTAATTTCGTTGAGTTAGACAAGGCTGTGGTCCTGGTGTGATTAGTTTGACTAGTTTTCTGTGAGTATGGTTTCAGTGTATTTGCCCTCTGATGCCCTCTTGCAAGACCTACTGTCTTACTTGGGTTTCTCTTACCTTGGGCGTGGGGTATCTCTTCCCGGCTGCTCCAGCAAAGCACAGCCATCGCACCTTACCTTGGATGAGGGGTCTCTCTTCACCGCCGCCCTTCCTGACCTCGGTCGTGGGGTAGCTCCTCTCGGCCGTGCTTAGTGTGCCAGTCCTCACCATATATATATAAAATTATATATAAATAATATATAATTATATTATATATATAATTATATATAAATAATATATATATATATATATAAAATTGTCTGGGACAAGATCAGCAGACCCTTTCTAAGGGATTTAATAAATCCACTAATTACGTTGATACATATTAAGCCAAGAGTTTAGTTCCCTTTCTAAGAAACTTCACTATACCAATACTCCAAAAGTTAATATATCATTCAGCTGCCAGGAACATACACACATTTACCAAGTTCACAACATTGGTATATAAAACCAAGAGGATGATTTATGCTTGTAAATTAAGATGTATCACTATCCACAGATACATATATCTAACAGTATGTATCTCTTTTACATGGTCAATTCCTAAACATATTACATATCTCTAAACATATTACATATCTCTAAACATATCACAACTCCATATTGTCATACCTTCAAGCTTGTTACTGAGGTTTTCTTTGCACAGAATATTCTTCAGAGGGAGATTTCAAGGTTGAATTTTGATCATATAACTCCTGCTCAAACGCTATAACCAGGATAATGTCTGTTCCTTAATTTAGTTTTCTATGAACCAGTATGATTTGGCTTCTACCTGAATTTCTAGAATTATCTTTCACAAGTCCCTACCACATTGGCCCTCTACTTCAGAATACTGATCTTCTTTTAGTTTCTTGAAAATATTTGCTGTTTTTCAACTCAAAATTTTTGCCCATGTTATTCCCTCTCATGGTCTCACTACACTCTTTCCCCTTCACCTGTCTAGCTATTATCTCAGCTCAGGTTAATGGAATTTCTCCAAAAAGTATTCCCTGATCCCATTTTTAAAAATATAAATATATTACATGTCCCTGAAATAAACTCACCATAAGATCTCGAATTCTCTTGTCATAGTACCCATCACACTTTACTGTATGTGCTTGCTTAACTGTCTACGTTCCTCACTAAAGCATAAGCTCAGTGAGGGTGGGGACAATGGCCATTTTTTAAATTTTTCTTTTCATCTATCATGATTTCCAGTATTATGGAAATATCTTTCAATATTGAGTGAATAAAGAAACATTTTCAATGACAGTTTCTAATTTTAAAATGATGATTTTTAACACTTCATGAAAGAGAATCAAAAGTTCAGCCTGAAAAGCTCATTCTTGTTATTTACTTGCTAAGTCATGTCAGACTCTTACGTGACCCCATAGACTGCAGCCCACCAGGCTCCTCTGTCCGTGGGGTTTTCTGCATTCTCATGGTCATGTTCTCTCTATAACAAATTGAACTTTGACTTCCCTGGCAATCCAGTGGTTAACATCCCACACTTCCACTGCAGGGGTTGTGGGTTCTATCCCTGGTTAGGGAACTAAGATCCTACATGCTGCATGGTGTGGCCAAAAATAATAATAAATAAATAAAGGACTTCCATGATGATTCAAATCATAATCCTAATCTAGAGACTGGACAATAAATGCATCAAGGAGATGAAGATATCTTTAGATATATCCAAGTAAGATCAGATCAGATCAGATCAGTCGCTCAGTCGTGTCCGACTCTTTGCGACCCCATGAACCGCAGCACGCCAGGCCTCCCTGTCCATCACCAGCTCCCGGAGGTCACCCAGACTCGCATCCATCTAGTCAGTGATGCCATCCAGCCATCTCATCCTCTGTCGTCCCCTTCTCCTCCTGCCCTCAATCCCTCCCAGCATCAGAGTCTTCTCCAATGAGTCAACTCTTCGCATGAGGTGGCCAAAATACTGGAGTTTCAGCTTTAGCATCATTCCTTCTAAAGAAATTCCAGGATTGATCTCCTTCAGAATGGACTGGTTGGATCTTCTTGCAGTCCAAGGGACTCTCAAGAGTCTTCTCCAACACCACAGTTCAAAAGCATCAATTCTTCGGCACTCAGCCTTCTTCACAGTCCAGCTCTCACATCCATACATGACCACAGGAAAGACCATAGCCTTGACTAGGCGAACCTTTGTTGGCAAAGTGATGTCTCTGCTTTTGAATATGCTATCTAGGTTGGTCATAACTTTCCTTCCAAGGAGTAAGCGTCTTTTAATTTCATGGCTGCAGTCACCATCTGCAGTGATTTTGGAGCCCAGAAAAACAAAGTCTGACACTGTTTCCACTGTTTCCCCATCTATTTCCCATGAAGTGATGGGACCAGATGCCATGATCTTCGTTTTCTGAATGTTGAGCTTTAAGCCAACCTTTTCACTCTCCACTTTCACTTTCATCAAGAGGCTTTTTAGCCCCTCTTCACTTTCTGCCATAAGAGTGGTGGCATCTGCATATCTGAGGTTATTGATATTTCTCCCAGCAATCTTGATTCCAACTTGTGTTTCTTCCAGTCCAGCATTTCTCATGATGTACTCTGCATATAAGTTAAATAAACAGGGTGACAATATGCAGCCTTGACGTACTTTTTCCTATTTGGAACCAGTCTGTTGTTCCATGACCAGTTCTAACTGTTTCTTCCTGACCTGCATACAGATTTCTTAAGAGGCAGATCAGGTGGTCTGGTATTCCCATCTCTTTCAGAATTTTCCATAGTTTATTGTGATCCACACAGTCAAAGGCTTTGGCATAGTCAATAAAGCAGAAATAGATGTTTTTCTGGAACTCTCTTGCTTTTTCCATGATCCAGCGGATGTTGGCAATTTGATCTCTGGTTCCTCTGCCTTTTCTAAAACCAGCTTGAACATCAGGAAGTTCACGGTTCACATATTGCTGAAGCCTGGCTAGGAGAATTTTGAGCATTACTTTACTAGCGTGTGATATGAGTGCAATTGTTCGGTAGTTTGAGCACTCCTTGGCATTGCCTTTCTTTAGGATTGGGATGAAAACTGACCTTTTCCAATCTTGTGGCCACTGCTGAGTTTTCCAAATTTGCTGGCATATTGAGTGTAGCACTTTCACAGCGTCATCATTCAGGACTTGGAATAGCTCCACTGGAATTCCATCACCTCCACTAGCTTTGTTCGTAGTGATGCTTTCTAAGGCCCATTTGACTTCACATTCCAAGATGTCTGGCTCTAGGTCAGTGATCACATCATCATGAGTATCTGGGTCTTGAAGCTCTTTTTTGTACAGTTCTTCTGTGTATTCTTGCCACCTCTTCTTAATATCTTCTGCTTCTGTTAGGTCCACACCATCTCTGTCCTTTATTGTGCCCATCTTTGCATGAAATGTTCCTTTGGTATCTCTGATTTTCTTGAAGAGATCCCTAGTCTTTCCCATTCTGTTGTTTTCCTCTATTTCTTTGCATTGATCACTGAAGAAGGCTTTCTTATCTCTTCTTGCTATTCTTTGGAACTCTGCATTTAAATGTTTATATCTTTCCTTTTCTCCTTTGCTTTTCTCTTCTCTTCTTTTCACAGCTATTTGTAAGGCCTCCCCAGACAGCCATTTTGCTTTTTTGCATTTCTTTTCCATGGGGATGGTCTTGATCCCTGTCTCCTGTACAATGTCACGAACCTCATTCCACAGTTCATCAGGCACTCTATCTATCAGATCTAGGCCCTTAAATCTATTTCTCACTTCCACTGTATAATCATAAGGGATTTGATTTAGGTCATACCTGAATGGTCTAGTAGTTTTCCCTACTTTCTTCAATTTCAGTCTGAATTTGCCAATAAGGAGTTCATGGTCCGAGCCACAGTCAGCTCCTGGTCTTGTTTTTGCTGATTGTATAGAGCTTCTCCATCTTTGGCTGCAAAGAATATAATTGATCTGATTTCGGTGTTGACCATCTGGTGATGTCCATGTATAGAGTCTTCTCTTGTGTTGTTGGAAGAGGGTATTTGCTATGACCAGTGCATTTTCTTGGCAAAACTCTGTTAGTCTTTGCCCTGCTTCATTCCGTATTCCAAGGCCAAATTTGCCTGTTACTCCATGTGTTTCTTGACTTCCTACTTTTGCATTCCAGTCCCCTATAATGAAAAGGACATCTTTTTTGGGTGTTAGTTCTAAAAGGTCTTGTAGGTCTTCATAGAACCTTTCAACTTCATCTTCTTCGGCTGAAGTAAGATAGCCTGTTGCAACTATTTGACCATGTATGCTGAACAAGTCAGATCACTGGCTAAGGTGCTCTTTTTCCTCTTTAGTATTTAGAAGGGCCTAGGGAAAGTTTACTCTGTGTTTCTCTCTCATATACACTTTCTATATATATGATTCACCTTCTGGGTAGCATCGTCCTTCTTTAATTATTATTTTTTAATTAAATTTATTTTTTTTAATTAGAGGCTAATTACTTTAAAATATTGTATTGGTTTTGCCATACATCAACGTGAATCCGCCACAGGTGTACACGTGTTCCCAATCCTGAACCCCCCTCCCACCTCCCTCCCCATGCCATCCCTCTGGGTCATCCCAGTGTACCAGCCCCAAGCTTCCTGTAATCTTTAATTATTTAGAAATTGTGACTCTATTCTCAGAGGCAGCCTACATCATACCTCCAGAGAGCGAGGGAAAATGCTACTTTTTGCATTAGAACTGAGCAATGAATATATCAAATAAAAAATTACTGAATAAATTAATTAAAAGAAGTAGCCATTGTTGATAACAATGGAGAAATTACATTAGATCAATAGATATAAAATTATCTGAAATTCAAGATCACAGGGGAGTTTCGTAAAAATATAGATGTCTAGTCTTCATTCTTTGAGATTTTTATTCTCTAAATAATGAAATGATCAAGGAAATTATGGAAATCAATAAGCTTAAAAAGACTTTTTAAATTTTTCTTTACTTAATAAATATAATGTCTAGATAGTGTATGTTGGTCATCCTCACTTTTTTTTATCTCACCATAAGATTCTTTTGATTAGATGTGTTAGGAAACAGCTATTTCCTTAGATGAAACATGCTAGCTTTCAATGTTTACAGTACCCTGTATGTTTGTGCATATTTATTTACATAACTGCACATGAATAGATATGCTATTCTCCTCCTGTAGAATTGGCAGATTTTTTTGTGTCCCTGATGGCTTCACTCTAATCTCATCTTTACTGGCAACACACTCTTATCAGACATTTCACAGAGCATTTCATTTACAACCCTACAAAATACACTGACACATCACATTGATTTGAGGACTCTAAAAACTAGATTGTGAAAACTTTTCAACTTGAATGAAAACAGTTTTAATTCAATTTTATAGTTTTAGGCTACAATTCCATCACTTAGTTTTTCTCCATAACCAGTACCTAGAAATACTTATAAATCCGAAAGTTAGTTAAATTATGTTAAAAAAAATGCTATCTTAGTAAAAATATGTAACTGAAGTGTTTTATATCAGGTACAAACTGTTGTAACAATGTGCAGAGTTTTTAAAATATATAGATTATTCAATACATACTCATCGTGTTTCTTCTATGTATTAGGTACTGTGGAAGAAATTGCAGATTCTTGGAGTAAACAAGGCAGATATGATACCCATCTTCATAGATCATACAGTCCAGTATGTAACATGGTTGTTAAGTAAATTTATATTTATAATTATGATTATAAATATGATTTTCTTGCTATGCAAGAAAAGATCAGAGTAACTATTCATCAAAATTCTTATAAAACAATTATACAATATGTGACCTTTTGTGACTTTTCTTCACTTAGTATGATGTCTTCAAAGTTTGTTCATGTCTTAGCATGTATCAGTACTTATTCCCTTTTTACTGTTAAATAATATTCCATTGTGTAGATATGACATATTTTGTTGATAGAATTTTTGCTGTATCCTTTGGTAGAACCATGCCCACTCTGCAATCTGAGGCATCTTGACCCAAGAGCCTGGGGTTGCAGAGATGTGCAAATTCTCTCAGCAGGTTCACTGGGCATGAAGAGTTACTTCTACTTTCATACTGTGGTTCTTGAACTCATGTATTCTACCTATTAGACATATAACACCATACAATTGTCATTGATTTAGGGCATACACTATTTCTTGGGGGATGGTTTCCTATTCTCTTAGAGTCTTCTCTCTAAGGTTGCAGCTCTAAAGGTTGTTTATCATTTTGTCAACTGCAACTTCTAAGCAGTATGATATGTGAAATGACTCATGAATCCTCTGGCTATGTGCCCACTGCTGAATCTCATTTGCTCTAAAACAGATCACTGTCCCCAGTTGGATATGATGGAGGATACTATGCTGATGAATCAAGTACTCTGAAAGCCTTGGGTAAGTGGTGCTGGAGAAGGCCTTGTGGGAAGAATAAGCAAACAAGATGATTTGCCATCCCTTACAGGATATGTGGGTTCAATGTAATCAGCCTGTCACCAAATAACTAGTTGTTCTTGAGGATGCTAACATTTTTTGGTTTATCTTGTTGAGAAATTTAGTAATAGCAATAGAAGTTTGGTAATAGCAATAACTAAAATGGCCTTGGTGAATGAGAGCTTATGTTGTTACATCTATTCCCACACCCCATTCATGCTTCCATGGGCCAATGCACAGTGTTGAGGTGGATCATGAAAGTATTTGGCTGATATCAACTGCCTTTTGTTACATCTACTTGGTTGTTTGAGAAAACTTCAGTGGCTTTCTGGAAACTTGTTAGTATGCAATGTAAGATCTTCACACTCTGTGCTCAGTATAATCAATCTATTTACATGCCTCTTCCCTAGGATTTTTTGTTATCAATTTTCCAATTATTTTTCTTCCAGATTCCCTGACCCACTAAACACTGCCCATTAGTCTTTGTATAGTCTTGCTTCATGCCACTTTCCACACAAAGTAGATGACCAGGTGCATCTTCCAAAGCCATAGTATTTGGGAAGTTTTTGCTCAATGTTGCTTTACAAGTGCTGTGATATTGAAAACATACCCTGTTGTACCCATATCTGAGCTAAATATTTTGTCAACAAAGTCAAACTTTTTCTTTTCCATCAGTTGGTCATTAGGGATACTCTCCTTCCTGACTTGTCTCATAAGCTTGAGTTGAAGAGGAATGCAAGAAAAATGTTAAGTTCTTTGGGCCATTTGCTTATGCATTTTACTTGTGATTTCTAACTCTGTTCATGTCTAAATCCAAGATGTGCCATTCCATCTTATGATAAATTGCTGTTCGGCTGGCACAAGTTTATCACTTTGTGTAAATATAACAGAGTTCAGTTCAGTTCAGTTTTGCTCAGTCATGTCCGACTCTTTGCGATCCCATGACTGCAGCATGACAGGCTTCCCTGTCCATCACCAACTAATGGAGCTTACTCAAACTCATGTCCATCAAGTTGGTGATGCCATCCAACCATCTCATCCTCTTTTATCGCCTTCTCCTCCTGCCCTCAATTTTCCCCAGCATCAGGGTCTTTTCCAAGGAGTCAGCTCCTCACATCAGGTGGCCAAAGTATTGGAGCTTCGGCTTCAGCATCAATTCTTCCAATGAATATTCAGGACTGGTTTCCTTTAGGATTGACTATTTTGATCTCCTTTCAGTCCAAGGGACTCTCAAGAATCTTCTCCAACACCACAGTTCAAAAGCATCAGTTCTTCAGTGCTCAGCCTTCCTGATGGTCCAACTCTCACATCCATACATGACTACTGGAAAATATAACAGAACTCAGATTATAAAGAAAAGCTTCAAGTGCATCTTTTCTATTTATCTTATAATCAGGCACCCCTTCTCTACTAAGACCCATTAGGAATCCAAGACCTTGTTTTTGAATGGATATTCTCTTTGGAACAGGCATGGTCATGCAAGTGACTTACAGTGAGGTACTTGTGGGAATAATTCCTGTAAAAGAATGAACAAAGCAAGATTGGTCAGAGAAAGAAGTTAAACTGTAGTTAAGTTAGAAAAATGAACTCAGCTAACCTTTCAAGGATGTCTGAGGCTGAGATTTTTAGAGATATTCCAAATTAAAGAATGGGCTTTTGTCTTTGTACCTATACATCAACACATTATTGGAAGCTGAATTCCCTAAGGAAGGAAGGGCTTTATCCTTGGACAAAGTAGTCATGGAGAGTGCCTCAGTTATGGAATTGGAAGAAATGAGATTCAGGATCCTGAGGGAGCGATCTGCACTGTGTACCAAAACTTTTGCTTCTAAATAGGTGTAGAATAAACATTATCATCTATATTTGGTATTTTTCTCTTCTTTTTATTGAATTTTTAAAGTTATGCATGGTGTAGGCCTATGTAAAGACTTCAGTAGTTCCATCTTTCAAATATCCAAACTTTTGACCACATTTTTAAAGAAATTTCTTCCTAGAGAAATTAGAGGAGAATATAGCAGGCAGGACAAGGAAGGGAAAGAAGCCAAGCAAGACTGTGGGTCAGGCACAGCTCCTCAGAGGTTTGCTTCTCCTGATCCTGGAGGGTGACTCTGGTGTGAATTACATTTCAGATGATGGAATTGCAGTTTCAAAGTTCCAAACCCTGAAGTCATGGTTAGCGCAGTCATAACTCCCAGGCTTCTAGCTCTGTACTGTGAGGTCAAATAGGTCCAGCAACCTCTGCAGAGCACCCTAAAGAAAATCAAAGATGTGGGCCACAAAAAACAAAAGCACCTCAAAGAAAGAAGGGGGCACATTTACAGAGTTAAAAGGAAATAGAGAGGAATCTGAATTGAACACCAACAGTGTTTGCTACAGGGAGTGATATGGGAGCAACCACTTAAAAAGTAGTATGTAACCTAAATTACTTTTTTAACTTTCTTTTCTGTTTTTTGCTTTTTATTCTATAACATTTGCAAATATTAGAATATTTAATTATCCATATCTTTTCATGTTGAACAGAGTGATAATTTCTTTTGCTTAGAGTATTTTAATTTCACCTTTTTTCCAAGCTGATGTAGAAAAAAATGCTATTTTGGTATTGATTAGATTCATTGATTTTGGAAATCGGTGAAAAACTATGAAATATCTTAGATGTCAAGATATCAAATAAAGGCCTGAACTACTTGGAAACATTTCAGTTTTTCATGTGAAATGCATAAGATGCCAAGACCTTATAAAAGATGAAATTATAAAGAACAGTCACCTCTAAATAAAGGAGAATGTTACATTCATAGGCTGATTCCTTCCATATCTCTTGCTAATTTCTCATCTGCTTGATTTAGGATGTCTCTTGGTATAGTACTTGGGGGAGAATGGAAGTTAGAATAAGACAGCAATATGCCAAAATGAAAGAAAAGTTTGTGTGTGTGTGTGTGTGTGTGTGTCTGTGTCTATGTGTGTGTTATATGCTTTAATCAAAAGGTAGTTCTTTGAGTCAGGCAGAAGATTCCATAGACTTGTTTCCATTAATTAGAAAATTTCTCATAAAATATTTTATGATTTGCAAGTCAACCTAGATCCATCTTCTGTTTCTAATCCATGGAGCCTCAAAAGTATGGTAGGGTTCTGATACTTTTATCAGGATAACTAAAGCATTGCTTCTTGTTAAAGCCTTGACTAACTTTAAAGCATATTCATAGTCATTCTTTAGAATAATTTTCTTTTTTCTGCCTATATCATACAATTTTCACTTAAATTAATAATTCACAACAAGCAACTCATTCTTGTCCCAAACATGTACATATTCATTCAAAGCATGAATATGTTGTGTTTCTTTCTGAAGATTTTCTGAAAGGCATTCATTAACCTACAGCTCCCTATTAAATTCTTCAATAACTTTTCATTGCTGTCAGGAAAAATGAGGACCTATATGTGTCTCTCACCATCTAGGCTCTGCCTGATTCTCCAGTTTCTTTTTGGGCTTTTCTCTATGGAGCCCAAACTTCACCTATGCCAAGCACATTTACAGTTTTCCAGATGGATCATACTTCATCCTATATGTACTTATACTATAGTGAAAGTGAAGTCGCTCAGTTGTGTCCAACTCTTTGCAACCCCGTGGACCATAGCCCACCAGGCTCCTCTGTCCATGGGATTCTCCAGGCAAGAATATTGAAGTGGGTTGCCATTTATACTATACATACACATAAATATAATATATAAATATAAAATCATATAGTTTAAAGGAATATATATTATGTATATATACACATAATATATATTTTTAATTTTCATTATTCACAGTTCATCACTGTACTGACTCCTATTTTTCAGAACTTATTTCATGTCCAAAGTACATTTCAAAGCTTTCTCTAACTTGTTCCCTTCTAGGATGAGTTGAGACTCCTCCCATTTTTCCATATGTAAGGTTAACACTGTATATATTCTACTGTTTTGCATGTATTGATTATTTGTGTCTCTCTCCTGTCATAATTCATCAAAAGAATTTTTACTAGTTATTTAAAATTTTCCAGTCCAAGTGCTTGGGTTATGAAGATGAATAAAATAGTCACTGTTCTCTAGTAACTCCAAAAGTAATACTATCAATTATCAGATCAGTTCAGTTCAGTTGCTCAATCATGTCTGACTCTTTGCAACCCCATGAATCGCAGCATGCCAGGCCTCCTTGTCCATGACCAAGTCCTGGAGTTTACTCAGACTCATGTCCATCTAGTCAGTGATGCCATCCAGCCATCTCATCCTCTGTCGTCCCCTTCTCCTCCTGTCCCCAATCCCTCCCAGCATCAGAGTCTTTTGCAATGAGTCAACTCTTCACATGAGGTGGCCAAAGTACTGGAGTTTCAGCTTTAGCATCATTCCTTCCAAAGAAATCCCAGGGCTGATCTCCTTCAGAATGGACTGGTTGGATCTCCTTGCAGTCCAAGGGACTCTCAAGAGTCTTCTCCAACACTACAATTGATGTTCAAAAACATCAATTCTTTGGCACTCAGCTTTCTTCACAGTCCAACTCTCACATCCATATGTGACCACTGGAAAAACCATAGCCTTGACTAGATGGCCCTTTGCTGGCAAAGTAATGTCTTTGCTTTTCAATGTGCTATCTAGGTTGGTCATAACTTTTCATATCATAAAATAAATAAGTATAAAATAAATATTCATGAGTCTATTCTTATAGGAAAAAATGATTAAATAAATTAAAAATGAGACTAGTGGAAAAATCTCTTGAACCCCCGAACTCTTAAATCTCTTGAATTTGGAACCCCCCCAATTTCCAAATAATGTATTTAGAAACCCCCCTCCTCTTTAAGAAGCTATGACATAACTCTCTCGCTCTTACCAAAGGGATGCCTCTAGTGACTTCTTTTAAAGATAACTGTGTGTAAAAGAAAAAAAGAATAACTTCACAGTGGAGAAGCCTGACAAACACTAAACTCTACCTTCACCAGGTGATCAAGGTCTGCATCAGTAGTGATAAATCATATGGATTGCACGACTCCTTAATACAATGTGATGATAATGGCACACAATCTCAGTCTAATCATGGGAGAAATATCTGACAAACACTAGTTGAGTGACATTCTACCTAATGCCTGAGCAGTGTTTCTCAAAACTGTGAAATCAAGAGCAAAGTTGGAAAAAGTGTCACAATCAGGAGGAAAGTAAGATGCGATGACTGAATGTAATGTGGTATATTGTATGTGATCTTGGAATAGAAAGAAAAAGTACATTACACTAAAAACTCAGAAAGTCTGAAGAAAGTATGGATTTAAGTTAATAGTAAAATGTAAACATTGTCTCATTATTTGGAGAAATATGCCATACTAATGTCAGATGTTAGTAATATGGGAAACTGGGTTCGGGATATATGGAAACTCTCTACTGTATTCATTTTTTTTTTCCTGGAAATTTAAAATTATTATAAAATTAAAGATTTATTTTTAAAAGTCACTATTTCTTCTCTCACTTACCACTTTGCCAATTGTAAAGAATAAGACTTTAGTGGTTGCCCTAAATATGAATCATTAAATGCTATTCTTATCAAAGAGTGAACACCTGCTATGGGAGGCCATGAGTTTGAATAAAATTTCAGAATTTGGGCTTCCCTACCCATTAAATCAAAAAAGGGAAACTTAAGCACTATTATTAAAAAAAATCACTAAACAGAGTAAGTATTAATTTTAGTAGAGTATTCCATTCTCTTGTATTTCTCAAATAATCTGTAACTGTACTGTCCACTCCAGCCACACACTTTGGATTCCCTTTATGTAATTGTATGAAATAAAAATATAATCTCTTTCCATATAAGTTGTAAGCTAGATCTGCAAGATTCTTCTATTATTTTATTTCTAAGATTATATGATTCTGAATTTCTAAAATTTCAGAAGAAATTGTGAAGAAATTTGACTAGTCAAAAACATGTATGCATAAAGGACAATGCTTTTTATCTAGTTGTTATTATTTGATTTGCAAGGCACCCTTATTGATATTTGCTTTCCTAATGATCTTTGTTTTCAAATTATTTTTGGATAGGATTTTCTTGTATTTACCATATTGCTCCCTTTTTTCTCCCTAAGTTCAAATACAAGTGATATACTTTTTGTCTTTTAAACTTCATATTATGTGAATATAACACAGAATGGGAACTTGAAATTGAAAAAAGAATGATTCAGTTATAGAAAAATAGAACCATTTTTTGTATATCTGAATCTGTGCCTGAGATTGTTGTTGACTGAATACCCCTTTTTGTGCTATGATAATTATTATTTCAAGAAGTGGGAATAAGGGGATGTAATAAACAAAATAGAATTGTGTCCTAGGAGTTAAGGTAGGGGTTTCAAGTTCTGGGGCTTTCATGCATCAAATATTTGACCAAAGCAAGATCTAAATGTACTCAACTACAAAATGGAATGATCACTTTAAATAATTTCTAGAATCCTTCCTGGATTTAACATATTTTTGAAACACAATTAATAACCAAAACTCAAGTGTAAAGGTGTTTGAAAAATGAGCCAAACTTATGTGAAATTCTCATGGTAACTCTTTCCCATAACCAACTCATATTCACATAAAAGGCATGAGTTCTTCCATCTGGGTTGTTACTTCATTTTTGTATTATGTTATGTTAGTGTTAATGTAACTCAGTAATTAAGTAAATTGCAAAGCATAATTTGGATATCAAATAGAGGGAATAGAGACCTCTTAATCACTATTTTTAAATGAGCTTCAGAAATAATTAAAGAGAACTGTGACCTTTTTAAAAGAATTCTACTGTGTGTAAAAAATAGAGACACAAAGATTCTTTCCCTCTTTCACTTCATCTCTCTTTAACACTTACTTTCTCTGTCTATTTGGCCTGTATGACTGCATTAATTTCCTGAGGCTGATGTAATGAAACATCACAAATGGTGGGGTGCATTAAATTAAGATAAGTTTATTGTCTCACAGTTCTGGAGGCTAGATTTCCAAAAAGCAGGGCCAGGCTCCCTCTGAAATCTGTAGGGCAAAATCTTTCCTTGCTTCTGCCAAGCTTCTGGAGATGGCCATCCATCCTTGGCATTTCTTACTTTGCAGCTAAATCGACTCCAATTTCTACCTCTGTCATCAAATGATATTCTCCCTCTGTTTTGGTTTCTTCTTTTTATAAAGACACTGGTTATAAACAGTGCTGCTATGAACATTGGGGTACACGTGCCTCTTTCAATTCTGGTTTTCTCAGTGTGTATGCCCAGCAGTGGGATTGCTGGGTCATAAGGCAGTTCTATTCCCAGTTTTTTGAGGAATCTCCATACTGTTCTCCATAGTGGCTGTACTAGTTTGCATTCCCACCAACAGTGTAAGAGGGTACCCTTCTCTCCGCACCCTCTCCAGCATTTATTGCTTGTGGATTTTTGGATCGCACCCGTTCTGACTGGCGTGTAATGGTATCTCATAGTGGTTTTGATTTGCATTTCTCTGATAATGAGCGATGTTGAGCATCTTTTCATGTGTTTGTTAGCCATCTGTATGTCTTCTTTGGAGAAATGTCTATTAAGTTCTAGGAACTTAGGAAGCAACCTAGATGCCCATCCACAGATGAATGGATAAGCAAGCTGTGGTACATATACACGATGGAGTATTACTCAGCCATTAAAAAGAATACATTTGAATCAGTTCTAATGAGGTGGATGGAACTGGAGCCTATTATACAGAGTGAAGTAAGCCAGAAAGAAAAACACAAATACAGTATACTAACGCATATATATGGAATTTAGAAAGATGGTAACAATCACCCTGCTTATGAGACAGCAAAAGAGACACTATTGTATAGAACAGACTTTTGGACTCTGGGACTGGGAGAGGGTGGGACGATTGGGGAGAATAGCATTGAAATATGTATAATATCATATCTGAAACGAGTCAGTTCAGGTACGATGCCCGATAACAGATGCCTGGGACTGGAGCACTGGGATGACCTGGAGGGATGGTGTGGGAGGGGGGAGGGAGGAGGGTTCAGGATGGGGAGCACGTGTATTCTGGTGGCAGATCCATCTCGATGTATAGTAAAAGTAATACAATATTGTAAAGTTAAGAAAAATTAAAAAAATAATAATAATAAAAAAAAATAAAGACACTGGTTATATTGTGTTAAGGGCTCACCTTTCACCGGTATGGCCTCTCTTATTGAAATGACTGATTATATTTGCAATGACCCGTTTCTAAATGTTACCTTCTGAGATGGTGGTGGTTAGTTTTGGTATATCTTTTGGGGGAGTGCACAATTCAACTCATAACAATAATACAATACAGATTAATATGCACAGAAACTCAAACATGGAATCATTCCAAAATGAAATTTTAAGTATAACAACATAGTTCATGTGATTGATGAATGCAAGGATATAGTAATGGCAGCTAAGTGTGACTTTAAAATCAAGTAAACAAGGAATAAGCTTTGGGAAAAGGTGAAGAGATTATTTCAAGATTAATAAGCATCATATCATGACTCTTCCCAGGAAGTAGTTATATATTAAGCTGTCGTTTGCACTCATGGGAAATAATAGGAAACCATTTGGTGTTCTTATTTTTCCAGCACATCTTATATGCATATGGTATATTCATGTAGTTTTCTGAAACATCATGGAAAGGATAGCACCTGTGACATTCAGATAAATAAGAGTTGGGCATTAGGGCATGCTAAGATGCTTACTCCTTGGAAGGAAAGTTATGACCAACCTAGATAGCATATTCAAAAGCAGAGACATTACTTTGCCAACAAAGGTTCGCCTAGTCAAGGCTATGGTCTTTCCTGTGGTCATGTATGGATGTGAGAGTTGGACTGTGAAGAAGGCTGAGCGCCGAAGAATTGATGCTTTTGAACTGTGGTGTTGGAGAAGACCCTTGAGAGTCCCTTGGACTGCAAGGAGATCCAACCAGTCCATTCTGAAGGAGATCAGCCTTGGGATTTCTTTGGAAGGAATGATGCTAAAGCTGAAACTCCAGTATTTTGGCCACCTCATGCAAAGAGTTGACTCATTGGAGAAGACTCTGGTGCTGGGAGGGATTGAGGGCAGGAGGAGAAGGGGACGACAGAGGATGAGATGGCTGGATGGCATCACTGACTCGATGGATGTGAGTCTGAGTGAGCTCCGGGAGTTGGTGATGGACAGGGAGGCCTGGCGTGCTGCTGTTCATGGGGTCGCAAAGAGTCGGACACGACTGAGCAACTGATCTGATCTGATCTGATTTGCTGCCAGTGGCTCAGTTAATGACCTTGTAAATGATTCACTGGCATGGCATCCTGTTAGTAATTTTTGATCAACATGTGGTCCCTGAGTATGTTAATATATACCACCAGAATGCAATAACATCGGAAACAATTCCATTTTCATTAGCTCTCAGACTGGAACCACCTGATTTAGACATTAAGCTAAGATATTGGAAGTCTTTAACAATTACTCTTTTTAATCACCATTGTGGCTTTTATCAATGTTTCAGCATATAACTTGTTTTGTGAAGTGTTTATCTTTAAAATAAATTTTAAAAAATTATATATTATTCAAGACATTTTGTTTCAATCTGTTTTTTCATATTTTGAGCTGAATTATCTATTCAAATAAAACTCCTCAATAAGCAGCATTTATGAATACATTGTTTAATTCTTATACATTTTGGTAAAAAACATATTTCACAAAACTTACCATCTGATCCTAACCATCAGATCAGATCAGTCGCTCAGTCGTGTCTGACTCTTTGTGACCCCATGAACTGCAGCACGCCAGGCTTCCCTGTCCATCACCAGCTCCCGGAGGTCACTCAGACTCACATTCATCGAGTCAGTGATGCCATCCAGCCATCTCATCCTCTGTCGTCCCCTTCTCCTCCTGCCCTCAATCCCTCCCAGCATCAGAGTCTTCTCCAATGAGTCAACTCTTCGCATGAGGTGGCCAAAATACTGGAGTTTCAGCCCTAGCATCATTCCTTCCAAAGAAATTCCAGGATTGATCTCCTTCAGAATCGACTGGTTGGATCTTCTTGCAGTCCAAGGGACTCTCAAGAGTCTTCTCCAACACCACAGTTCAAAAGCATCAATTCTTCGGCGCTCAGCCTTCTTCACAGTCCAGCTCTCACATCCATACATGACCACAGGAAAGACCATAGCCTTGACTAGGCGAACCTTTGTTGGCAAAGTAATGTCTCTGCTTTTGAATATGCTATCTAGGTTGCCATTTCAATATACAATTCAGTAAAGTAAGCCCAATTACATTGTTTTGCAAACTGAATATTATGTTTTCCAAATTCTACATTTCCTTATGCTAATTTGTTTTGTGTATGTGTGTACAAATTGCCATTTGATAATTTTTTTAGAAATCTGTATCAACAGGTACACACAATCATGTGTATTATATGATAGAAGACACTGCTTAGACTAGTTATTTCCATGTCCTTTGGCAATACTACAGGATCTCTTCAACTATTTATTGTTTTGTTGTTTTTAGTTGCTAAACTGGGTCAACCTCTTTTGAGACTGCATAGACTGTTGCCTTGGAGAAGAAAATGGCAACCCACTCTAGTATTTTTGCCTAGAGAATTCTGTGGACAGAGGAGCCTGGTGGGCTGCTGTCCATAGGGTTGCACAGAGTTGGACACGACTGAAGTGACTTAGCATGCATGCATGCATTGGAAAAGGAATGATAATCCACTCCAGTATTCTTGCCTTGAGAATCCTGTGGACAGAGCAGCCTGGTGGACTGCTGTCCATAGGGTCGCATAGAGGCAACTAAGCAGCAGAGACTTAGCAGCAGCAGCAGCAGACTGGTGCCTGCAAGCTCCTCTGTCCATGAGATTTCCCAGGCAAGAATACTGGAGTGGGTCACTATTCCTTCTTCAGGGGAATCTTCCCCATCCAGGGATCCAACCCCATGTCTTTTGCATTGGCAGGAGAATTCTTTACAACTGAACCACAAGGGAAGCCCTAGGAGAGTTAAAATTCCTTTGAATATACTGTGAATGATAATTCATTTTCTAAAGCCCAGGCAGCTTCTCACTTCTTACCATATGTTTCTTTGAAACCACTGGGATGGGAGCTGAAGGCACAACTAGAAAATAATTAGGATCTTTGTAGGGTCTGTGGCATTGTTTTTATTTAAATGGAGATTGTGTTCCTATTGGCACCACCTCGATCATAGCCATAAGGCCCAATATTCTAAAGCACAGAAAATTTAATATTTATCTTAATTTTAAAACTTAAGTTTAAATGAATATTATGTACATTTACATATAATAAATAGGAATTGATCTTACTATAAATTTGCCTTAAATTTTTGTTAAATGTTCCATAAACTGACCATCATGTTTATAATAAGCAATATTTAAATAAAGATTATATCCTGTCTTAGAAATTAACATATTTTTGCCAATTATTCAAAAAACTGCAACTCTTAAAAATAAACAAAATCTCAAAAATTTACATCAATATTATTTTTTCTTTTAAGTTTCTTATAGCAATAACAGATAAGCAAAATATTGGCTCAATCATAAAGTTTATTCAGGGAAAAAACCCAAATGAAGTTTTTTGGCCAACCCAGTATTTCTGTTAACTTTAGAGTTGCCTGCAGAATATTGCAGAATTACTTCTATTATGAAACACTTTATATCTACCAGAAAGACTTAAAAGTAGCTACCTGGTCATCTATCAGGACTATTAAGGAAAAACTTCCTTGTAACACTGTGAAAGTTACTTGGAGTTTTCTGCTGATACCACTGACTCAAGTTTCTATGTGACCTTGAACAATTTACTCAAATTTTGAAGTTCCCTTTGTCCTGATTTGTAAAAGGGAGTGACTCTGAGTCTCTGATTTCCAAAAATTCTAGGCAGTTCACATACCCTGTGAATAAGTTACAGAATTTTAAAAGCTGTCCTAGTATAATACCCTATCCATATGCTCACATTTGTACTTTAACCTGAAGATTAGAAAATTTTGAAAGTACAGAGATTTTTGGTTTGATTGCAAGAGTGGGATGTATATGTGAACCTTTTCAAGATGGTTTACACCTGCCAAAATTCACATGTTTTATTTTCATGGAGTTTCTTCTTTTGATTTTAAATCCTGGTAATATTTATTAGAGAAAAACAATACAAAAAATCCTCTTTAACAGCTAATATACCAACCAATAGACTTTCATGAATAATTTTAATTTCATTTTCTTAGCTTTTGAGGTATGGCACCCCACTGCAGTACTCTTGCCTGGAAAATCCCACGGATGGAGGAGCCTGGTAAGCTGCAGTCCATGGGGTTGCTAAGAGTCGGACATGACTAAGCCACTTCCCTTTCACTTTTTACTTTCATGCATTGAAGAAGGAAATGGCAACCCACTCCAGTGTTCTTGCCTGGAGAATCTCAGGGACGGGGGAGCCTGGTGGGCTGCCATCTATGTGGTCACACAGAGTTGGACATGACTGAAGTGACTTAGCAACATACAAATTAAAGAAGTAAAAATTGTAATGATGATTGCATTTAACCATTCTTAATGTTACAAAATTTCTTGAATTTAATTTCAAATCATATCCTATCAATGTGAAAGTCATTCTTAATATTGCTTATAGAAGCATTAATGAGCATTTGTTTCAATAATATGTCTTGTTTATGCTTATCAAATATGATAAGAAATTATATGATTTTCTATGTGTAATTTATGTAAGTATAAACACAAAATTCCCTCTGGTAATCATTTTCAGCTTAATATGAGCCCTTTAAAGAATTGCTATTTTAAAAGTACAGTATTAAAATCACCTATTGTTTACAGTTATGCTTTAATATGTTTGATACAGTCAATATGTATTATTTTGAATCTTAACCATAAAATTTTGAAATTATAATCTGGAAAAAGTGTATGTACAAATACATACATATGATACATAATTATATGCCTAATCATATATATATTATATACATGGTTATATAAGTGACTATGTATTTCATTCTGTATATATATGATCAGTTTAATGCTGGCCATTTTCCTAACAATACAGAACCCTGCCAATGCAGCATCTTTGTCTATTAATTTAACTCAATAAGTAGCTATATTTAGACAGATGTGAGCCTATCAAACAATAAACCTCAAAAGTAAGTAGGATTTTTATTTGCAATAGCTCTTATATCAGAGCTCTATTTAGTTTGAACTATTTGTCAAATAATAGAGAAAAAAATGAATCTGAAACAGAGTTAAACTGATGATTCATGGGCTGAGTTCTATCCACAGATGCATTTTTTTGTCTTCATGGTTTATGCAAAGAGTGATTTAAAAAATTTTCCTGCTGCTGCTGCTAAGGCGCTTCAGTTGTGTTCAACTTTGTGTGACCCCCATAGATGGCAGCCCACCAGGCTCCCGGTCCCTGGGATACTCTAGGCAAGAACACTGGAGTGGGTTGCCATTTCCTTCTCCAATGCATGAAAGTGAAAAGTGAAAGTGAAGTTGCTCAGTCATGTTCGACTCTTAGCGACCCCACCAGGCTCCTCCATCCATAGGATTTTCCAGGCAAGAATACTGAATTGGGTTGCCATTGCCTCCTCCAAAAAAAAAAAAAAAAAAAATTTCCTAGTCTAAGGTTAACCATAAATCATTAGTAACATGAAGGCAGTGGTCTTTGCTTTCTGCAGTTTCTACATGCAAAAAATTTGCTGTAGTTGTTCCACTTGCGAGGGACATGCTTTCTAGACCACCCTACTTAGTTTGATTCAGCCAGTTACATTACTCTCTGGTTCATGGATCTTTTAATCCATTTATTACAGTTTATTCTGCCTCTTCACTGCTTCTTGAGCACTGCTTATCAATGTCATGATCTCTTAGTTATTAGTGCAATTGACAAATTACCAGGGGCATAAGCTTCTTAGTTTTTTGCTTGTTTGTTTTACCCTCATCTTAGCCCTAATCCTTTTCTCTTCACTTTTCTGAGCATATTCAAAGACAAAATTGTCATTGAGTCCATGCATGTACTTGTTGTTACATGCATGCTAAGTCATTTCTGTTGTGCCCATCTTTCTGTGACACCATGGATTGAGGCCCACCAGGCTCCTCTGTCCATGGGATTCTCCAGGTAAGAATATTGGAGTGGGTTGCTGTGCCCTCCTCCAAGGAATCTTCCTGACCCAGGGATCAAACCTGCATCTCTTTTGTGTCCTGCATTGGCAGGAGGGTTCTTTACCGCTTGTGCTACCTGGGAAGCATGTTGCTGCATAACAGGCCAGTAAATCGAGAGATGAGGTGTTGGAAAGCGAACAGTGACTTTATCAGAAAGCCCGCAGACTGAGAAGACGGAGCACAAGTGTCCCAAAGCACGATTTAACCCAAGTTACAATTCAGGATTCTTTTATACTAAAATGGGAGGAGGTGTGGTTGCTACTGTAAACTTTACCAGACCTCAGAGGGAAAGTGATAATTTCTGTTATTTAGCTGTCCTCTTAGGTTTGGCCTCAGTGTTTCTGTAAACCTCCAAGACAATTGTTATTTTCCATTCTGTAACTTTTTATCTTTTTAGGAATGCAAGAGTGTCATATCTTCAAAGTTCAGGTCTGGAAGGCAGATCCTTGAAACTTGGTCATCATGTATATTTCAGTCTATAAACAACATTATCTTACAGAAATGCAGAGTCAGCAAGGCTAAGCACAGGGCAACAGAGCACAAAGTTTAGAGCTAGGGAAATAGATTCAGTACAGATTCAGGTTTATTCATTTTTTTATAAAATCACAACTAAATTTTACTAAACTTCTTTTATATATATATATATATATATATATATATATATATATATATATATATATATAAATTACCTAAACTTGAGAATGGAGAAGGGGAGGAACATAACCCCATACTTTTAGGGAGGTTGGTTTGAAGGGAAAATCATGGCAGTAAAAGAAAATAATAGGAAAGAGTGAAGGAAGGAAAAAGGGAACTCTAAATGTCTTCCCCATTAAAGCATAAAGAATATTCTTCAGATCTCTAGGAAGGAACAACAACAACAGAAATTAGAACTAGAAACCAGGCTTTAAAGGCTGTAACAAACTAAATGTGCTAAGAAATGGGTCACAAGGGCTATATTCCTATATTGCTTAAAGATTAGCAAAAACAGCAAAAACAAACCCAATGAAAATGTATACACAAAGATACAGCTCTATTTACTCATCCTGCCCCACCTTTTCCATTAGAGTAAAATGGAAATTCCCAATTATCTGAATCCAATATTTAGAAGGGCTTGACATTAGACACATTCAGTAGATAATCATACATTCATATTAATTTTGCATATGTGAGAGCATTTGAATAATGTGTAATACTTTTGAATTCAGTTCCATCACATAAAGGATCCGGTTATGAAGAAAACTTATTTTCCGAGATCTTGTGTTTAAACATGTACATCATTTAAAATAATAAGTATCAATACATAACTAATTAGCTTACAAGGAGGAAAAAGTGATATATTAAAGAGAGATATTAAAATTACATTCAGGCTTCCTTATTTGCCATTATCAGAATAACAAATCCTTTTTTTTTTTTTTTTTATAGGAAAGCTGGCTTTCAGTTGACAAGACCTGCTCCACAATTCCACACAATCTAAGTTCTGCAATCTGAGTTAAATTGCCCAGTCTTTGTGGAAAAATTATCTTAAAGGAATTATTCTCAGGATTTAGGGGACTTATATAATAATTACATTTGAATCAATTTTAAAACTTAACAAAATGACTATTGAAAATTTGAAAGAAAAAACAAACAAATTTAAGCCAATTAGTTTGAGAATGACTATTTAACCAATATTGATCACATTCAGTGCAGTTCAGTTCAGTTGTTCACTCATGTTAGACTCTGTGACCCCATGGACTGGAGTACACCAGACCTCCCTGTCCAGTGTCAACTCCTGGAGTTTACTCAAACTAAGGTCCATTGACTTGGTGATACAATCCAACCATCTCATACTCTGTCGTCCCCTTCTCCTCCTGCCTTTAATCTTCCCCAGCTTGAGGGTCATTTCAAATGAGTCAATTCTTCACATCAGGTGGCCAAAGTATTGGAGTTTCAGCTTCAGCAGCAGTCCTTCAAATGAATATTCAGGACTGATTTCCTTTAGAAGAGATTGGTTGGATCTCCTTGAAGTCCAAGTGACTCTCAAGAGTCTTTTCCAACACCACAGTTCAAAAGCATCAATTCTTCGGCACTCAGCCTTCTTCACAGCCCAACTCTCACATCCATACATAACTACTGGAAAAACCATAGCTTTGAGTAGGTGGACCTTTGTTGGCAAAGTAATGTCTCTGCTTTTTAATATGCTATCTAGATTGGTCATAGCTTTCCATCCAAGGAGCAAGTGTCTTTTAATTTCATGGCTGCAGTCACCATGTGCAGTGATTTTGGAGCCCCTCAAAATAAAGTCTGTCACTATTTCCAATGTTTCCCCATGTATTTGTCATGAAATGATGGGACCGGATGCAATGATCTTAGTTTTCTGAATGTTGAGTTATAAGCCAACTTTTTCACTCTCCTCTTTCACTTTCACCAAGAGGAACTTTAGTTATTATTCGCTTTCTGCCATAAGAGTGGTGTCATCTGCATATCTGAGGTTATTGATATTTCTCCCAGCAATCTTAATTCCAGCTTGTGCGTCATCCAGCCCAGCATTTCTCATGATGTACTCTGCATATAAGTTAAATAAGCAGGATGACAATATACAGCCTTGACCTAATCTTTTCCTGATTTGGAACCAGCCTGTTTTTCCATGTCCAGTTCCAACTATTGCTTCCTGACCTGCATACAGGTTTCTCAAGAGGCAGGTCAGGTGGTCTGCTTTTCCCATCTCTCTCAGAATTTTCCACAGTTTATTGTGATCCACATAGTCAAAGGCTTTGGCATAGTCAATAAAGCAGAAATAGATGTTTTTCTGAAACTCTCTTGCTTTTTTGATGATCCAGCAGATGTCAGCAATTTGATCTCTGGCTCCTCTGCCTTTTCTAAAACCAGCTTGAACATCAGGAAGTTCAAAGTTCACATATTGCTGAAGCCTGGCTTGGAGAATTTTGAGCATTACTTTACTAGCATGTGAGATGAGTGCAATTGTGTGGTAGTTTGAGCATTCTTTGGCATTGTCTTTCTTTGGGATTGGAATGAAAACTGACCTTTTCCAGTCCTGTGGCCACTGCTGAGTTTTCCAAATTTTTTGGCATATTGAGTGCAGCACTTTCCCAGTCACATCTTTTAGGATTTGAAATAGCTCAACTGGAATTCCATCACATATGCTGGCTTTGTTCATAGTAATACTTTCTAAGGCTCACTTGACTTTGCATTCCAGGATGTCTGCATCTAATTGAGTGGTCATACCATTGTGATTATCTGGGTTGTGAAGATCTTTTTTGTATAGTTCTTCTGTGTATTCTTGCCACCTCTTCTTAATATCTTCTGCTTCTGTTAGGTCCATCTCATTTCTGTCCTTTATTTTGCCCATCTTTGCATGAAATGTTCCCTTGGTATCTCTAGTTTTCTTGAAGAGATCTCTAGTCTTTCCCATTCTATTGTTTTCCTCTGTTTGTTTGCATTGATCACTGAGGAAGGCTTTCTTATCTCTCCTTCCTATTCTTTTGAACTCTGCATTCAAATGGGTATATCTTTCATTTTCTCCTTTGCCTTTTGCTTCTCTTCTTTCACAGCTGTTTGTAAGGCCTCCTCAGACAACTGTTTTTCCTTTTTGCACTTCTTTTTCTTGGGGATTGTTTGATCCCTGCCTTCTGTACAATGTCACGAACCTCTGTCCACAGTTCATCAGACACTCTATTTATCAGATCTAATCCCTTGAATCTATTTGTCACTTCCACTGTATAATCATAAGGGATTTGTTTTAGGTCATACCTGAATGGTCTAGTGGTTTTCCATACTTTCTTCGCTTTAAGTCTGAATTTGGCAATAAGGATTTCATGATCTGAGCCACAGTCAACTCCTGGTCTTATTTTTGCTAACTGAATGGAGCTTCTCCCAGAGAAGGCAGTGGCAACCCACTCCAGTACTCTTGCCTGGTAAACCCCATGGATGGAGGAGCCTGGTGGACTGCAGTCCATGGGGTCGCTAAGAGTCGGACACGACTGAGCGACCTCATTTTCACTTTCCTGCATTTGAGAAGGAAATGGCAACCCACTCCAGTGTTCTTGCCTGGAGCATCCCAGGGATGGAGGAGCCTGGTAGGCTGCCATCTACGGTGTCACACAGAGTCAGACACGGCTGAAGTGACTTAGCAGCAGCAGCAGCAGCAGCATGGAGCTTCTCCATCTTTGTCTGCAAAGAATATAATCAGTTTGATTTTGGTATTGACCATTTGGTGATGTCTATGTGTAGAGTCATCTCATGTGTTGTTGGAAGAGGGTGTTTGCTATGACCAGTGTGTTCTCTTGGCAAAACTCTGTTAGCCTTTGCTCTGCTTCATTCTGTACTCCAAGGCCAAATTTACCTGTTCTTCCAGGTTTTTATTGACTTCCTACTTTTGCATTCCAGTCCCCTATAATGAAAAGGACATCTTTTGGGGGTGTTAATTCTAGAAGGTCTTGTAGGTCTTCATAGAACCATTCAACTTCAGCTTCTTCAGCATTATGGTCTTGGCATAGACTTGGAGTACTGTGATATTGAATGATTTTCCTTGGAAATGAGCAGAGATCATTCTGTTGTTTGTGAGATTGCATCCAAATACTGCATTTTGTGCTCTTTGTTGACTGTGATGTCTACTCCATTTCTTCTAAGGGATTCTTGCCCACAGTCATAGATATAATGATCATCTGAGTTAAATTCACCCAGTCCAGTCCATTTTAGTTTGCTGATTTGTAAATGTTGATGTTCACTCTTGCCATTTCTTTTTTGACCACTTTCAATTTGCCTTGATTTATGGGCCTAACGTTCCAGGTTCCTATGCAATATTACTCTTTACAGCATCAGAGCATGGCCCCATCCATCAGAACAAGACCCAGTTTCCCCCTCAGTCAGTCACTCCCATTAGGAAGCTTCCATAGCCTTTTATCTTTCTCCATCAGAGAGCAGACAGACTGAAAACCACAATCACAGGAACCTAACCAATCTGATCACATGGACCACAGCCTTGTCTAACTCAATAAAACTATGAGCCATGCTGTGTAGGGTCACCCAAGACAGACTGGTCATGGTGGAGAGTTATGACAAAATGTGGTCCACTTAAGAAGAGAATGGCAAACCACATTAGTATTCTTGCCTTGAGAACCCCATGAACAGTATGAAAAGGCAGAAAAATAGAACACTGAAAGATGAACTCCCCAGGTCAATAAGTTCCCAATATGCTTCTGGAGATCAGTGGAGAAATAACTCCAGAAAGTATTGATTCCATTGTCCTGAATAAATTACCAACAAATAAAATCATGTTAAAAATGCATTTCTTCATAAGGGGCTCATTTAATGTGTTCTAATCACTTTTAAGCTATAAATAAGAACTTTATCTCTGAAAACAGTAAAATTAAGATAGTTTACAGCTTAACAGTAGCTGACTTTTACTCTTTAACTACGCTACATACATGTAAAATTGTGTTTTCCATTTGGTCTACTTCTTTTCATGTTGTAGATATATCCTCCCCCTTACATAGAATAGGCTTCTTATCCTCCATCTATAGGAATCTCAAGGAAGCTCTACCCTGGCATATTCTGAGAGAAACTGTCTATTCTTCCTTATTCAAATCTTACAGTGTCACCATCTCTATCTGACTCCAGAGCACGTGAACTAATCCCTTAGTGACAGGTGTCTCTGTCAATGACAGTCACTACATGAAACCCCAGATTTCCAGGTCATTATTTCTCTACATCCAATCAGTGTTTTTCAAATTTGACCAATCATAAGAATCACCTGTAGACTTGTTAAAACATAAATTTATGAGCTCAACTCTTGGAAATTCTGACTTACTAGGTAATGCAGAGACTGCCAGTCCATAGATTACATTTTGAGACTGCTGAATCTGTGTTCTGTTTGTTCCAATTATTCACTGTTCCTCAGCTTCTAGGTTGAGTCCTTTCCAATATGCTCTTTGACCCTTCAGTTCAGTTCAGTCGCTCAGTTGTGTCTGACTCTTTGCGACCCCATGAATCGCAGCATGCCAGGCCTCCCTGTCCATCACTAACTCCTGGAGTTCACCCAGACTCATGTGCATTGAGTCGGTAATGCCATTCAGCCATTTCATCCTCTGCCATCCCCTTCTCCTCCTGCCCCCAATCCCTTCCAGCATCAGGGTCTTTTCAATTGAGTCAACTCTTTGCATGAGGTGGCCAAAGTACTGGAGTTTCAGCCTCAGCATCAGTCCTTCCAATGAACACCCAGCACTGGTCTCCTTTAGGATGGACTGGTTGGATCTCCTTGCAGTCCAAGGGACTTGCAGAGTCTTCTCCAGCACCACAGTTCAAAAGCATCAATTCTTCGGTGCTCAGATTTCTTCACAGTCCAACTCTCACATCCATATATGACCACTGGAAAGACCATAGCCTTGACTAGATGGACCTTTGTTGGCAAAGTAATGTCTCTGCTTTTGAATATGGTATCTAGGTTGGTCATAACTTTCCTTCCAAGGAGTAAGCATCTTTGAATTTCATGGCTGCAGTCACCCTCTGCAGTGATTTTGGAGCCCAGAAAAAGAAAGTCTGACACTGTTTCCACTGTTTCCCCATCTATTTCCCATGAAGTGATGGGACCAGATGCCATGATCTTAGTTTTCTGAATGTTGAGCTTTAGGCCAACTTTTCCACTCTCCTCTTTCACTTTCATCAAGAGGCTTTTTAGTTCCTCTTCACTTTCTGCCATAAGGGTGGTGTCATCTGCATATCTGAAGTTATTGATATTTCTCTGGCAATCTTGATTCCAGCTTGTGGCCCATCAAAAAATTCTCATAGCTTCATCTTCTATGAATGTTTCCTCTGCATGTTTACTTTGACAATCAAAAATACTTCTGTCACTGTTTTCAAAAAAGTATGGGCTCTTTCAATATGTACTTTCAAATCTTTTTCTAATTATTTCAGTGAACTTTTCCTTAAAGATTTTTACATTTGTTTTCCATCCTTTCTTCCTCAGAGATTGCTATTACATGCAGCAATCTTGCTACATATAGCAATCAATTGCTATTATATGCTGCTGCTGCTAAGTCGCTTCAGTAGTGTCTGACTCTGTGCGACCCCATAAACGGCAGCCCACCAGGCTCCCCCATCCCTGGGATTCTCCAGGCAAGAACACTGGAATGGGTTACCATTTCCTTCTCCAATGCATGAAAGTAAAAAGTGAAAGTGAAGTCGCTCAGTCGTGTCAGACTCTTAGCGACCCCATGGACTTCAGCCTTCCAGGCTCCTCTGTCTATGGGATTTGCCAGGCAAGAGGACTGGAGTGGGGTGCCATCACCTTCTCTGTATTATATGCTATTGTATGTTGAATCTTCACCAATTAGTCACATTTTATTTGTTTGTCTTCTCTTCAAAAAAAAAAACAAAAACAAAAACAAAAAAACTCTATTGAGATATAATTCACTTACCATACATTTCAACCATTTTAAAATTTATAACTAATGATTTTTAGCATGTTTACAGATATTTGAAATAACCGCCATGGTCAGTTTAAGAGTACTTGAGTCTCCTCAAAAAGAAACCCATGTCCTGCAGTTGTTACTTCCTTGGGGTGTAGTTCCGGAGAGCTTTTCTAACCTCACAGAGCTTCCTCCTCTCTTGATTTCATAGTGTCTGAAGATACGGTAGTGTGTTCTCTGAGTTTTCTGGTCCATTCCTATTCTTCAACTTTATCTAGGCCTTCTTTTCCTTTTGTATGTTGCCCTTTCCTGTCAATTTTGTTCTATTGTCAGCAATTTCCTGTTAGGGATCTGTCTGAGAAGCACTTGTAGTTAGATATTTTCTGGAGTTGAAATAGGCTACATGATTCCAGCTCCATCAGATCTGTCCATGGGCTTTTTGTACTTAACTATTTCTAGATTTTAAGTTAGGTAAAGTCATTCTCACTTTCAGTGACTGTTCCTTATTTGGTGTGTAATGCTTTCCAGTCAACACTTGTGTCTACTGGAGAGTTTCCTGTTAGATGTCCCATCGCTTTCTTCTGCCTCTTGTTACTCTTTCTACTACACAGACAATGAAAGTTCAGTATACAGGGCTTATATTAGTGGTGTTTGTTCCTACCTGCTTATCTTTTGAAATTTATCAATATATTTAATGGTTATCTTTGACAGTAACATTGTCCAAGGGTTTTTGGTTTGCTGCTAATTTCTCTCTGGCTTTTGTTTTATTATTTGATATAAATTCTGTAATCCAGTTATTAATTGTTTGATGTGGGGGCAAGAGTCATACTTAAAAATAACTAGATAAAAGAGTCAAATAAGTTCTAGAGGTATTTATTGATGATCATAGCCAGAAAGTTAATAATTTACTAATACATAAAAATTATACAATCACGTTTTATAATAATTTTAATTAATTTTAGGCTTTGTCATGCTGTTCTTTTTTATGCTTATAATTAATCCAATAGCTCATCAGATTCCATCATATTACCAATTTGTTTCTGTTCTTTACAAAACTAAGTTAAATAAACTCGATTATGAGTTTGACAAAGCTAAGTTAAATAAACTTAATTATGAATTAATCTGTTTTGTTTGTTTTGCCTTTTATGTTGGCAATTTTTTTATTTATAGTTTAAGGAAAATAACTTTAGACTATTTTCCCTTTATTTTTGTTACATGAAACTACATTTTAATACCTTATCAAAATTTATTTTAAATTTTGTTTTCAATACTTAATTGGGAAGGAAAAAATTTCCCTTCTTCTAGGTTATTTCAGTTCAGTTCAGTTCAGTTGCTCAGTCATGTCTGACTCTTTGCGATCCCATGAACTGCAGCACACCAGGCCTCCCTGTCCATCACCAACTCCCAGAGTCCACCCAAACTCATGTCCATTGAGTCGGTGATGCCATCCAACCATCTCATCCTCTGTCATTCCCTTCTCTTCCTTCAATCTTTCCCAGAATCAGGGTCTTTTCAAATAAGTCAGCTCTTCACATCAGGTGGCCAAAGTATTGGAGTTTCAGCTTCAAAATCAGGCCTTCCAATGAACACCCAGGACTGATTTCCTTTAGGATGGACTGATTGGGTCTCCTTACAGTCCAAGGGACTCAAGAGTCTTCTCCAACACCACAGTTCAAAAGCATCAATTCTTCTGGGCTCAGCTTTCTTTGTAAGCCAACTCTCATATCCATTCATGACCACTGGAAAAACCATAGCCTTGACTAGACGGACCTTCGTTGACAAAGTAATGTCTCTGCTTTTTAATATGCTAAGTTGGTCATAACTTTCCTTCCAAGGAGTAAGTATATTACTTGCAGCCCCCAAAAATAAAATCAGCCACTTTATTTTTGTGTCTCCATCTATTTGCATGAAGTGCTGTGATGGGACCAGATAACATTACCTTAGTTTTCTGAATGTTGAGCTTCAAGCCACCTTTTTCACTCTCCTCTTTTACTTTTCTTCAAGAGGCTCTTTAGTTCTCCACTTTCTGCCATAAGTGTGGTGTCATCTCCATATCTGAGGTTATTGATATTTCTCTTTGCAATCTTGATTCAAACCTGTGCTTCCTCCAGCCCACCATTTCTCATAATGTAGTCTTCATATAAGTTAAATAAGCAGGGTGACATATACAGCCTTGACGTACTCCTTTTCCTATTTGGAACCAGTCTGTTGTTCCTTGTCCAGTTCTAACTGTTGCTTCCTGACCTGCATACAAATTTCTCAGGAGGCAGGTCATATGGTCTGGTATTTCCATCTCTTTCAGAATTTTCCAGTTTATTGTGGTTATTTGGCAGACTTAATAATTAAATTGACATAAAAGAGAGTAAAAAAAAAAAAAACATTTAATTTCATATGTCCACAAGCTCCATAAAGATATGAGATTCCAAGGTAGTCAGGCAATTGAATTTTATAAACCATCCTGAGTTAAGGAAAGGGATGAGGTCTTGAGGTTCAAAGGGAAAGAAGACAATTCACAGGAAGATAAGAAGAGTAAATGTTAGATAAATAATTTGTCTTGCTATACAGATAAGTCTTTTAGATATAGAAAGTTATTTCTGGTAATAGTTCTCTTCCTGATACATGCCTCCTTTCTAAATTCTTTTAAGCAGTTAAGGGGGGAGATAAAAAGCTTTTCCTGAGTCTGCTTGGTTTTGATTGTCTTTAACTCAAAATAATCCACAGGACATTTTCGGATGTATATTTTGCTCCTTTTAACTTCTAAAATTTAAGAGATTTAGATAGATTCCTAACTTCCCTAACATCTTTAATATATTAAATAGTACTAAAATTCCATAGTTCTCAACATTCCTTCACCAATGCCACATATGAAGAATAAAATACCCATGAAAGACATAGTCCTTCTCTAGATGGTGTTTGAGATGTAAGTGAGAGTGATGTTATTTAGTGGGATAACCTTGACCAGACTGTAATTCATAAAAAAGTGGGTCATTCACAAAGTGTGGTACCTTAAATATTGTTTGTAACAAATTACCTGTAATACATCCCTATGACTGATTACAACACACCAATTTGTCACTGCTCAGTAGCTAAAAACCACTGAATGACAAAAAGTTGACCTTTTCAGTGGCTTTCTAAAGGGTTTGTGCAAAGCTTACATTTTAAAGGAAGCTTCTGTGTATTATAAAATGTCATCATAATTTGTCTTCACTGCCGTAAGTATTTTTATTTACTCAGGAGAATTACCTTGCCTTAGGAAAAAGATTTTTGTTCCTGGCATTCTTTAACTTCACTAGAGAGCAATTTTTACAGAATACCCTTCTAGAAAACATTCTAAACTTTATAAACATAAACTTATTTTTTATATATATATATATTTTTTATTTTGCTTAACTTTACAATATTGTATTACTTTTACTATACATCGAGATGGCTCCGCCACCAGAATACACGTGTTCCCCATCCTGAACCCTCCTCCCTTCCCACTTCCCACACCATCCCTCCAGGTCATCCCAGTGCTCCAGTCCCAGGCATCTGTTATAGGGCATGGTACCTGGACTGACTCGTTTCAGATATGATATTATACATATTTCAATGCTATTCTCCCCAATCATCCCACCCTCTCCCGGTCCCAGAGTCCAAAAGTCTGTTCTATACATCAGTGTCTCTTTTGCTGTCTCATAAGCAGGGTGATTGTTACCATATAAACATAAACTTATTAACATACAGTTTTCCTTTGGTAACAGAACAGTCATTTATAGCTGACAGAGTTTTGTGGCTCTGTTGTCAAGTAATGGTATTGAAAATAAGTGCTTTTTTCTGGTGCTGCTATTCTCTGACTGCTCTTTAACTTAAAAAAAAAGAAAGAAATGTTTTGAGATACACTTAAGACTTCAGTCTACTCATTTTTTAATCAATGAAAAATATTATTCTAATGTCTAAATAATATTTGTTTCGGAAGATACTTGAGATAGAACTTCTAGCCTATAATCACATTACGTTTATCATCAATTTTTATTGAGTGTTTGAATAAGGGCTAGAGCAGGCAGAAATAATACAACACATTTCTCTTTGGAAAAATGAAAGTTGTTTTGAATTATGAAATTAAGATTTATCTCCCAAATAATATGTACATTTTGAAAGAGAGTCATCAGAATTTGACCACCCTCACCCCATGACCAATGGTTTTCAGTTGCAAGCCACACAGAAATGGCTTTGGCTGTGCTTATTAGAAAATTAATTTATCAAAAGATATGTTGTAACTCAAAGAAGATTCTGAAAGACTAAGCAGCCTGGGTATACCTAAAATTAAACTGCAGACCTAGTACAGTGAGGGTGCAATTCTTTAGTAGCAACACACACCCTAACTTGATAACACTTCCACTGTCCATACTGGACCCTGAATGTTGTGATTGCAAAACTCCCAGTCCTTCTTTAGGAAATTTGTTGCTGTTTTTACCACTGTGGGTGGCATTTAGGAAGCACTAAGTCGTTGTTCCTAATTCACAGTACAGGATAGACTTTTAGATTTTACTGGAATATCTAGGTCTTATGCTCACACTAATGCTACAGAGCAGACTGGGAAAAGTGCCTATTCAGAATTTTCACTTTCTATCATAAGCTTTACCTCTCATGTAGACTTATAAAGTCCCCCAAACATAGATAAGGAAATGGCAACCCACTCCAGGATTCTTGCCTGGAAAATCCCATGGACAGAGGATACTGGCAGGCTATAGTCCATGTGGTCACAAAGAGTTGGACTGGACTTAAGGACTAAACAACAACACAAAAATATAGAGAGGAGGTTTAGATACTGATAAGTGAATTAAAGGAAAAGTATCCCATACAAAGTTTCTCAGTTTTTCTACCAGATGATTTTTTTTTAAAAACAACTCTTTATTTTTCTTTTGTGTTTTACTGGTGTGGATCCTGCAAACACTGATGAAACTGAACAAAAGCTACTACTCCCTGGTTACCATTTAAAATCTAAAAATGTCCAAGTAATTTCCTTCAGTATTTCAAGCTACTTCTATGTACGTCCTGTGTGTCCAAAGAAAACACTGTAATCATTTTCAGAATGTGAATTCCTTAGTCTCTCTTTTGATTCTTTTTAAGAGACATAGAAAGCCCTTCCCAATGATGGTTCTCTATTCATGAAGTAAGTACTTTGATTGTGAACGATTAATCGTCAATCAATGTGCCTTTAAAAACTGTGAAGAAAATTCACTAACCTTTTCAAGTTTCTATCCAGAGCTTGGCCTGGGGGCTCAAGTGATTTAGTAACTTATTTGATTTTCTTTTCCTAAAGTTTAAAAACACAAAATTTCTTTGATTTAGCCTTTTATATTCTCTGTGTTGCTTCCTGGACTCTGATATCTGACAAAATGTCAAATAACTTAGGGAGAAGTTTTATTAAACGTTGCCTTTATGTCCTGCCACCTGGAGGTGATTCGGATTCTGATTTAAATCCAGACTGCTGCCAGGATTTGGAAAAGTTCCTGTTTGGCCTTGGGTCATACTCAAGCTGTGTACACTCAAAAGCCTCTGAAAGTTTTGAAAATGGAATAGAGGATTCAGTCAGAGATAAAGGCCCTCTGTATGGTTCATTATTGCCTGAAAGAATCTACTGCCACCATCATAGTCTATTAGCAACATTTTTCCTCTTAGGGATGCATACCTAACAGAAATGTGTGTATTTATTCACAAAATGCATGCATTATCATGTTCTTAGAAATACTATTTATAAGACTCAGAACTGGAAGAACCCAGATGTTCATCAACAGTCAATAGATAAATTATGTTGTAGTTAGTAAAATGAACACTAAAACAGCAATGAGAATGAACTATTGATACAGTAGCAACATTTGAAAAACACACAAAAAAATGATTTGAGCCAAAGAAGCAAGACAAAAAGATATATATATGCTAAAGGTTCTACTTTTTCTTTAAGTACCAAAATAGGCAAAAATCAAATTCTGCTCATAGAAGTAATGACATTGGCTTCCTCTGGGTGAAAAATAATGCCTTCAAGGTAACACATGGGGGTTTTTAGTTACCAGTCACATATTTCTTCATGTGAGTGCTATTTTCATGGGGATGTTCACTTAGTGCAAAGCTCTTGAGTTTGATTCCTGGGTCGGGAAGATCTGCTGGTGAAGAGATCGGCTACCCACTCCAATATTCTTGGGCTTCCCTGGTGACTCAGCTGGTAAAGAATCCACCTGCAATGTGGGAGGCCTGAGTTCAATCCCTGGGTTGGGAAGATACCCTGGAGAAGGGAACGGCTACCCATTCCAGTATTCTGGTCTGGAGAATTCCTATGTTTCAAAGAGTTGGACATGACATGAGCAACTTTCACTTTCACTTGAGTTGAAAACATAACTTTGTACTTTTTTTTTAGGTGTATGTTATGCTTCAGTAAAAGTTATATATCAATTTTATTAATCTTTAAATAATTCATATAATGTTTGAATATTCCTTTTACTCCCTTTTTTACTGAAAGTGATTTACAATATTGTGTTAGTTTCAGATGTACAGCATAGTGATTCAGTGTTTTTGTAGATTATATCCATTATAGGTTGTCACAAGTATGCTTTCAGACTTAAAGCTGTGGTATTATTCTCTAGATCAGAAGTACTTTGAGATCTTTTGAAAATATATTTGTTTTAAATTTATTTATTTACTTGGCTGAGCCAGGTCTTAGCTGTGGCACTTGAGACCTTCCATCTTAGTTGTGGCATGCAGGATTTTTTAGTTGCAGCATGTGGGATCTAATTCCCTGACCAGGGATCAAACCTAGAACCCCTACATTTGTTGCTCAGAGTCTTAGCCACTAGACCACCGGAGAAATTCCCAGATTCTTTTTTTTTTTTAAATATTGATTCTGACTGTCCTGAACTCTTGCCTGGAAAATCCCATGGATGGAGGAGCCTGGTGGGCTGCAGTCTATGGGGTCGCTAAGAGTCGGACATGACTGAGCGACTTCACTTTCACTTTTTCGCTTTTATGCATTGGAGAAGGAAATGGCAACCCACTCCAGTTTTCTTGCCTGGAGAATCCCAGGGGCAGGAGAGCCTGGTGGGCTGACGTCTATGGGGTCACACAGAGTCGGACACGACTGAGGTGACTTAGCAGTAGCAGTAGCATGTATAGCAATCCACGCAACTTCATTACTGGATAGTTATTTAGTAATAAAATGTAAGTTAATCATTTGGGAGTGGTATCATTTTAAAGTAAAAAAAAAAAAAAAAAACATTTTTATTTCATTCTCATAGAGAACTGAAAGACACACTGCCTGAGAAATATTCAGTGTTATAAATGCACAGAAAGTAGTGTTCCTCTACTACACTTGATTTAATTCAAATTTCTATACTTAATCATATAAATGCCTAATAGTGTCACCAGCCTATGTAAGTGCTAATTGCCTGTATTTTATTTTAAAATGAAGAGGACACTCTACTGAGTGACTGAGCATGGGCTTGATACCAAACTTCTAATTTGTGTGCTTAAAACATCCAGCACTTTCCAAACGTATTCCTGTCATACCTCATTGCATTTTCTTAATTAACTGATAGTTTTTCCAGCTAAAGGTAAGCTCCATCTTCGTCTATACAATGTCTATCTTATTTACTATTTCATCTTCAATCTCGCACATTAAATAACACATATTTGATATTTAATATTTGGAGATGTTATATATATTATATTAAATATCAAATATGTGTTATTTAATGTGCGAGATTGAAGATGAAATAGTAAATAAGATAGACATTGTATAGACGAAGATGGAGCTTACCTTTTAGCTGGAAAAACTATTGGAGAAGACTCTTGAGAGTCCCTTGGACTGCAAGAAGATCCAACCAGTCCATTCTGAAGGAGATCAATCCTGGAATTTCTTTGGCAGGAATGATGCTAAAGCTGAAACTCCAGTATTTTGGCCACCTCATGCGAAGAGTTGACTCATTGGAGAAGACTCTGATGCTGGGAGGGATTGAGGGCAGGAGGAGAAGGGGATGACAGAGGATGAGGTGGCTGGATGGCATCACTGACTCGATGGATGCGAGTCTGAGTGACCTCCGGGAGCTGGTGATGGACAGGGAGGCCTGGCGTGCTGCGGTTCATGGGGTCGCAAAGAGTCGGACACGACTGAGCGACTGATCTGATCTGATCTGATTTGGAGATGACTAGATAAAGTAATCCTTCGGAGAAGGCCATGGCACCCCACTCCAGTACTTTTGCCTGGAAAATCCCATGGACAGAGGAGCCTGGTGGGCTGCAGTCCATGGTGTCGCTAGAGTCGGACACGACTGAGCGACTTCACTTTGACTTTTCACTTTCATGCATTGGAGAAGGAAATGGCAACCCACTCCAGTGTTCTTGCCTGGAGAGTCCCAGGGACAGGGGAGCCTGGTGGACTGCCGTCTATGGAGTCGCACAGAGTCGGACACGACTGAAGCGACTTAGCAGCAGCAGCAGATAAAGTAATCCAACTAAAAGTATTCAAACAGGAACATTTTCTTGGCTTTTCTTGAAAAATTTGTACAATCTTCTAAATTCCAAATCCTGATTACAAGCATTTGACCAAGTGGGGAAATAAAAAATGCATATATAAATGTATATATATTATACTATTATATATAATTTATTAAATTCTCCTGTGAGAATTAAAGCATAACTCTAAACACGAAGACTACTGATTTGAAGGAACCTGTAAATAATGAGACAGCAGCAAGAGGAGGAAACACTGGTACACATTTAAAATTAAGGTCAACATTTTTGAGAAGCTGTGTATTTTTGCCATCAGTTGTGATTTTCCGTATTCTGAGTAAATCCAGGATATTGAGAAAAAATCCACAGTTTACCTTATAAATGTAAGTTTGAGATGTCTATTAGACAAATATTTGTTTTTAGCTGGTGAACTATGATTTCAAATCATTGATTTCCTTCAAACATTACATACATCTTAGCATTTATCTTTGTTCTGTTGAAAAATCTGATAGTGAAAATGAATTACAGTTGGTTTTGGTAAGAATCACTTGGCCCACACATTGCATTTTGAAACCTTATAAAATCACTGTTGAGTTGCTTTTTTAAAATTTATATTTGGAATAATTTAGCAACTATGAAATACTAGAATATCACATAATTTCCTTTTAAAAATTAGACCCAGATGTTTAGAATAACATCATACTTGCAGAATTCAGAAATTACTAATTATGTGGTGGAAAGAAAGTAAATAATAATTTTAAAATAAATATATTTAAAGACAATTTTTTTTCTATTTTAAAAGCTTTTCTTCATTTTTTCTTCTCTCCATCTCCTCTAATAGCCCCTTCCTTTCCCCCCCTTTTCCTTCTTTCCTTCCATAATTTTCCTTTAATTATAATTTAATTGAGCATTACTATATTCCAGGCACTAAACTAGGCATTTAAAAAGATGCAAGGGTAAGTAAGTCACAGATGCATTTGAAAACTTGAAAGCTTATTATAGGATATAAAACATTGTCCTAACTATACAAATAAAACACAGTTTTGAAGATGTTTAATGGAAAGAGAAAAGTACATATAAACTTTTAAAAATTGATTATTTTCTGTTATCCTATATTCCATCTTATCTAAATAAATTTTATGTGCAAAAATACTTGTCAGTTTTGTGCTTTAGAGTGCCATGTTCCTCATGGTACACCAGGATTTATTATCAAGTGAACTCATAATTATTAGGGCCAAAGTTAAAATATAAAGTTTCTACACATTCTCTGTGACTAAAAACATTCAAGATTAGAGGAGAAATAAAGTACAAGGGCAACTGAGATCTTTTTATCTATACAATATTAAATACATATCATGCTTACATGAGTCTTGGAAGAGTTCTGTAGAACAATTCAACCTTATTTTCAAATAACCCTTGGCAGGTAGTATCCTATGAGGTCCTTGAAATTCCTACTAATAATATTGTCTGAATGTCACATGAAACTGTTGTGCTTAACTCTCCATTTTATTCCCATCAACTTACCGAATTGCTAGATTCAGAGTCTGAATGTAGCTGTCTGACCCTGAGAAAGCAGGGTAAATGAAATACAGAGATATGTTATTGGTTTGAATAAAACCTATCTGTCCTTAGAAGGCCCATTTATCTCCACTACACAGAAAGATCTCCTGGACTGAAGAAAGAGCTATAAACTCATGGACTTGGGTGCTGTTTTTTACTCAGTTGCTGGCAAAGTGGACCAGAATTTTTTAGATAAGGACTTTAACTTACTGAAAAAATTTCATGAAGAATTTGTAATGACTTCCTATGATGGCAAAAGTATGATATTAAAATGATATACTGATATTTAGAAATTTAAAAATGAAATATTAGCATCTACATCTTTGTTGGAAGCCCCACTGATAACCCTAATATTGAGAATATAACCCTCTCCAGCCTTGACTCCAGGAAAGGATGAATCTCTGGATGACCAATTTGAGGAAATGGATTCCAGAGACATCAAGCAACACATAAGTACACCTTGTTATCCTAAAAAGAGATAATAGAACTGTGGAGCATAGTAAAATGCCTACGAACATATGAGTAGGCATCTGTTGAGAGATGTGATTTACTAAGGAAACAGTATGGAAATAAAGAGTAAAAATTTGAACCCTTCCGGATGTCAGATCAATTGTGGTCTCTTGTTAATGAATAGTCCTTTGAGACCTAAGTTCAGTTTTAATTTCTTTGATGTCTCAAGGACTTAACGTTTGGGTCATAAATAAATCCTGGACCCTCCTGCCTCATCACACACGTCTATTCTTATTTAAGCTTTGGCCAAGATTTCTTCAATATTGCACAAGCCCTTCTTTAATTTGCTGTGTTTTACTCAACCTAGCAGTCTGCTTTCAGTGTATTTCAGTCTATTTCCAACATAACCACACTCCTTCCTATGAGATCTGACACAAGCTCCATCAGGAAACAAACCCATTCAAATTTTTCATCACTTTTTCCACTCTGATTGTTTTCAGTGTTGCTTCTCTCGAAGCTATCTGGTACAATTTTTAAAGAGGGATGGTATGGGGAGGAAGGAGGGAGGGGGGTTCGGGTTGGGGAACACGTGTATACCTGTGGCGGATTCATGTTGATGTATGGCAAAACCAATACAATATTGTAAAGTAATTAACCTTCAATTAAAATAAATAAATTTATATTTAAAAAAAGAATCATATTTGGGGTTAGAAGCACTATGATAAAAATTCTAAAACATCCTCATGCTGCTATGAGAATAATAATAAAAAAATTTAATTTGAGTAAAATTTTATTGGAGACATAGGATCCATGAAGGTGCTCTCTGATAAACTCATTCTTCAATTTGACTCCAATTTTTTTTTCCCAAATGTTGTCTTGTGTTTCCTCAAAAGACAATAAATATTTTTGAAACGTACATCTGTGTTTGTTGAAATAGAAAATGCTTACATTTATGAGCTAATAGGACAAGCAATGCTCATCAGACTGTGTTTTTTCTCATCTTACTATGTTCAGTGCGCCTTAATGTCTCTCATATCCTTTAGAGTAGTAATACAAAACTGAATTCTAGCCAGTAAAAGATGCATAAAATGATACAGACTACTTCAAGGTTCATAAAAATCCTATGTGTAAAATTCTATTCCATTTTCCCATTGCATGGTAGGTATGGAGACAACATTGAAAATCACAGTGACCAAAATTAAAATGCCAGGTTCCTAAATGATTTATAGGACACTGTGGCCCTTCCCTACCTAATTGACTCTCTTTGGAGGATGCTGTTCCAAAAGGATCCACATTTGACCCAATAGATATAACTGAACAACAGAACACCTCTAATATAGTCTTTCATCTGGAAGCAAAGATGGAATTTGGGATCATCTCCTTCAGAGAGAATTTTCTATGTGCGAAAAGAAAAAGGCAAAAGAAGGATGTGATCATAAGGCAAACCATCAGTGACATAGGTTCCTGAGCTTTGGGGGCTACTTGATGTAACAGCATACAGATAATACTAAACTAAAATCCTAAAGTAGGGTGCTACTATAAAAAACCCTCAAACCATATGGTACTGGCATAGTTGTCTAAGAGAGCAAAACACAGAGGGGACATACAGTGATGTGCTGTGCTTAGTTGCTCAGTTGTGTCCGACTCTTTGCAACTCCATGGACTGTAGCCCATCAGGCTCCTCTGGTCCATGGGGATTCTCCAGGCAAGAATATTGGAGTGGGTTGCCATGCCTTCCTCCAGGGGATCTTCCCAACCCAGGGATGATCTTAGGTCTTGAAAATCCTGGAAAACTTAGGTCTTCCACATTGCAAGAGGATTCTTTACTGACTGAGCCACCAGGGAAGCCCAGGTGAGCAAAACACAGAGGGGAAATACAGTGATATATATGTTAACGACATATCAGAATCCTTGACAAAAGTGTTGCCTCTATTAATTTATGACTGATTGAAATTATAATGGATTAATCTTAGTTCAGGCATACAAAATAGAGCTGTGGAAATTTTACACATAGAAATTTTATAAAATAAAATATGAACTGAGGATGTAGTCTCAGATGCATCCTGCACCATTGATAACTTGAACTTTCTGTGAACTTTATGCTGGTAAAGAATCCACCTGCAATGCAGGAATTCCCAGTTCAATTCCTGGGTCAGGAAGTTCCCCTGGAGAAGGGATAGGCTACTTATTCCAGTATTCTTGGGCTTCCCTGGTGGCTCAGATGGTAACAAATCCACCTGCAATGCAAGACCTAGGATCAATCCCTGTGTTGGAAAGATCCCCTGGAAAAGGGAAGAGCAACCAACTCCAGTATTTTATGCTGGAGAATCCCCATGGACAAAGGAACCTGGCAGGCTAGAGTCCATGGTGTTGAAAAGAGTTGAACACGACTAAGCACACACTTAATCCATGTCTCAAGGTTGTTCCTTTAACTATGCAACCATTTTGGACCTCAACCAATCTTTGCTTAAGAAGCACCTTCTTGCCAGTTCATGTACTGTGTGACCTTGCAGTTTTTGCCTTTAAGAAAGTGAAAGTTGCTCAGTCTTGTCCCACTCTTTGTGACCCCATGGACTATAGTCCCTGGACTTCTCCAGGCCAGAATACTGGAGTGAGTGGCCATGCCCTTCTCTAGGGCATCTTCCCAACCCAGGGATAAAACCCAAGTCTCCTGCATTACAGGCAGATTCATTACTAGCTGAGCCAACAGGGAAGCCCTTGTCTTCATGACCCTCCTCCAATTTTGTAGTCTGGAGGAACACAATTCAAGTGCTTCTTGAATCTGTGTCTCCCAAGGAGCAACACTAACAAAATAAATGCCTCTTTATTTCAATCAAGTTTCAGTTTCTGAAAATTTGGTTAACATAGTGTTAAAAACAATCTATACACCTATTGAGCTAGAAGCTCTAAAAAGAAATTGACTGGGGAAAAAGAGTTAGTGACTATTGATATTGGCTTTTTAGCAGTTTTTCAACAAGTGATGACTACAGAAGAGAATTATGAATTGAATGGTTTGAAAGCAAAAATAAAGGAAACTATCTTCTAAATATTATATAGTAGGCAATAGAGTGGGAACTTTTTCACCACTAAAGATTCATAAAGACCCAGACTTGGGTCAAAGATTACATGAAAGGTAGCTTTCTCTTGTTCACAACTTATAGCATCAGTGTTATTTCCAGCCAAATGAGAGAGAGAAGCATAGAGGCAAAGAAGCAAATATAAAGAAAATTTAATTCTTGTGTCTAAAAAGAACTTCAGATGTTTTCCTGAAGTTGGAATAACTTAAACCAAATAACTTATAAGTCTTAGAAGTACCAGACAAGGTTCACTCAATCCTAGTTTGGGTTATATCCTAAGGATATCTTATTCCTAACCTGTCACTGATTTTTCAGTGTGGGGTTGCAGGGGAGAGCGGATAACCAGCATTATAGATGATGGAATAACATATCTAAAATTTCTGGTTTTTCAGCTGAATGCAAAGGTAAAGTAAAATGTGGAATATTTTTATTTGGGTAAGGGAAAGACAGTATTCTATGTGTGGAATGAAAAGTGCAAAAATATATTTGATGATAGAATGTGACAGAGAAATCTAGCACTTGCATGCTTTCCCTCTCCTTTCTAGCCATGTAAACAAAGGGCACTTGTCTTTCAGTTAAACTGGAAACATGTTTCTGAGCTTTGGTGAATGTAATGTGGATAGAAATGTGGTATGCTGCTTCTGGGCCTGACACGTGAAAATCTGTCAGATATTACTCACCATCTATCCCTCCATTCTGTATACCCAGGGTTGAAGTTGAGGATGGTGGCACCACAGGGTGGAATAAACTGTGAAATCTGAATAACTGCTTAGCAAAATCCCTTTTCTTTCCTATTCCTCATTATCCAACCTAGACAGGAATGTAACACAAAAAGCAAATAAATCTTTGTTTAATTGAGTTAAGCCATTGATATTTGGAGTTTTTCTTTTACATGGTTAGAATAGTCTTAAATACACAGATCTTGACACACATATACATAGGAAATTGAGACTTTCTGAAACATATAAGACATATATTTATAATATACATTATATAAAAACTGATTTCAAGTAGTGACTTATAAAGTCCATCTTGTCATCTGAAAAAAGAAAAGGGACCGAACCTGTAGGAGAGAAATTTATTGGGAATGAATGGTATACAATGATTTATGAGGAAACTTAAAATATCCCCACTCTCCCTTTCTTGAAGACAATTTTAAAATGGACAGAAAAAAATGCAGAAAAACTCTAGGCTGAACTTTTGAAACTTGTAGCATGGTGTGGTATATATACCTCAGAGTGTGCAATACATCATGTAGTACAAATATATAATATAGCCATTGTGGAAATTAGGATGTCCTTAAAATGCTACTGACTGAGAGTTCTAGGTAACCCAAGAGACATTGGTACAACTGGCCAGGAAGATAGTGTAGTAAGTCTTAGAGAAATGTTGGAGGATCAAATTGCCAATATCCGTCGGATCATCAAAAGAGTGAGAGAGAAAAACATCTACTTCTGCTTTATTGAATATGCCAAAGGCTTTGACTGTGTGGATCTCAACAAACTGTGGAAAATTCTGAAAGAGATGGGAATACCAGACCACCTGACCTGCCTCTTGAGAAATCTGTATTCAGGTCAGGAAGCAACAGTTAGAACTGGACATGGAACAACAGACTGGTTCCAAATCTGGAAAGGAGTACGTCAGGGCTGTATATTGTCACCCTGCTTATTTAACTTATATGCAGAGAACAACATGAGAAACGCTGGACTGGAAGAAGCACAAGCTGGAATCAAGATTGCCGGGAGAAATATCAATAGCCTCAGATACGCAGATGATACTACACTTATGGCAGAAAGTGGAGAACTAAAGAGCCTCTTGATGAAAGTGAAAGAGGAGAGTGAAAAAGTTGGTTTAAAGCTCAACATTCAGAAAACAAAGATCATGGCATCTGGTCCCATCACTTCATGGGAAATAGATGGGGAAACAATGCAAACAGTGAGAGGCTTTATTTGGCTCCAAAATCACTGCAGACGGTGATTGAAGCCATGAAATTAAAAGATGCTTGCTCCTTGGGAAAAAAGTTACCAATTCAGATAGGATATTAAAAAACAGAGACATTACTTTACCAACAAAGGTCCATCTAGTCAAAGCTATGGCTTTTCCAGTGGTCATGTATGGATGCGAGAGTTGGACTGTGAAGAAAACTGAGCGCCGAAGAATTGATGCTTTTTTGTGGTGTTGGAGAAGACTCTTGAGAGTCTTTGGACAGCAAGGAGATCCAACCAGTCCATCCTAAAGGAAGTCAGTCCTGACTGTTCATTGGAAGGACTGATGCTGAAGCTCCTCCAATACTTTGGCCATTGATGCAAAGAATTGACTCATTGGAAAAGACCCTGATTCTGGGAAAGATTGAAGGTGAGAAGAGAAGCGGAAGACAGAGGTTGAGATGTTTGGGTGGTATTACCTACTCAAATGGACATGAGTTTGAGTAAGCTCCAGGAGTTGGTGATGGACAGAGAAGCCTGGTGTGCTGCAGTCCATGGGGTTGCAGAGTCAGACATGACTGAGTACTGAACTGAACTGAACTAATCACTCAGTAAGGTATGGAAATGCATAAGTTCTGTTCAGGTCAGTTACTCAGTTCTGTCTGATTCTTTGCGACCCCATGGACTGCAGCTTGGAAATGCATAGATACTAGTTAATAGCCCATATCTATCTCCAAACCATGAGAGACCATATAACATATGAAAAGACAGAAGTGGAGGGAGTACAGGAGTTCAAGGAAATTCAGGTCCTCCTTAGGGGCTGCTGAAACAGAATTTAGTCAAGAAAAAGGGCTTACATGCCAATTTTTTGATTTGTTTGTTTGCTGCTTTTCTTTCACGATTGCTCCTCCTATGAAAATAAACATGACAGAAGTTGCATCTCTGTCACCTGGAATAGTGTTTGGCAGATGGGCAGACTCAGTATGAATGTATTCAATAATTAATAAATATATCCTGTTGGTATGAGTCTCCCCAGTTGTATTCTCATATATGTGTACTTGTTGTTGTTGTTGTTGATGGTAGAGGGAAGAGAGGTTTCTAAGTGTTAAGAGAAAATAGAACTTGAAATTTTTTTTCAAAATTAGAATCTGAAATAATCAGATCAGATCAGATCAGTTGCTCAGTCGTGTCCGACTCTTTGCGACCCCATGAACCGCAGCACGCCAGGCCTCTCTGTCCATCACCAACTCCCGGAGGTCACTCAGACTCACATTCATCGAGTCAGTGATGCAGCCATCACTGAGATGAGTGATCCAGCCATCTCATCCTCTGTCGTCCCCTTCTCCTCCTGCCCCTAATCCCTCCCAGCATCAGAGTCTTCTCCAATGAGTCAACTCTTCGCATGAGGTGGCCAAAATACTGGAGTTTCAGCTTTAGCATCATTCCTTCCAAAGAAATCCCAGGGCTGATCTCTTTCAGAATGGACTGGTTGGATCTTCTTGCAGTCCAAGGGACTCTCAAGAGTCTTCTCCAACACCACAGTTCAAAAGCATCAATTCTTCGGTGCTCAGCCTTCTTCACAGTCCAGCTCTCACATCCATACATGACCACAGGAAAGACCATAGCCTTGACTAGGCGAACCTTTGTTGGCAAAGTAATGTCTCTGCTTTTGAATATGCTATCTAGGTTGGTCATGAAATAATAGTCTGTATAAAATTATGAGTATATTACTACAATTGTGAAAAAACTACTGTAATTTCATCTTTGTCTTTTTATCATGCATTTAGAAAAGAAATAAAATTAATTTATTTCAGAATGATATTTAGAATTTATTATTGTCCTACAGGTATCCACTGATGGATGAGGATAAGAGTCTTGTGCAAGTTTCCTGATGGGAGACACTGGCTGTGGGGAAACCTGCATCTTGCTCTGGTGGGCAAGGCCATTCTCAGTAAATCTTTAATTCAACTGTCTGCTGATGGGTGGGGTTGTGCTCTTTCCTTGTTGGTTGTTTGGCCTGGAGTGACCCAGTCCTACAGTCTACAGGCTCTTTGGTAGGGCTAATGGTGGATTCCAAGAGAGTTTATGCCAACATGTACCTCCTAGGACTGCTGTGCCCAGTGCCTCTGTCTCTATGCCAGGTTACTGTCAGTCCAGGCCTCTGCAGGAAACCCTTAAACACTCACAGGCAGGCCCGGCTCAGTCTCTTGTGGGGTCATTGCTCCTTTCCCCTGGGTCCTGGTGCACACAAGGTTTTGCTTGTGCCCTCCAAAAGTCTCTGTTTCCTTCAGTCCTGTGGAAGTTCTGTAATCAAATTCTGCTGTCCTTCAAAATCAGTTTCCCTGGGTATTCTCAGTCCCTTTGCTTGATCCCCAGGTTGGGAAGTCTGATGTGGGGCCTAGAATCTCTGCAAAAGTGTGAGAACTTCTCTGATATTTTTATTCTCCAGCTTGTGAGTCATTCACCTGGGGTGTGTGGGATTTTATTTCAACCTGATTACATCTCTCCTACCATCTTGTTGTGGCTTCTCCTTTGTCATTAGGTATAGTGAATCTTTCTTTGGTAGGTTCCAACATCCTCCAGTCAATTGTTGTTCAAAAGCTCGTTCCAAATTTGGAGTTCTTGCAGGAGAAGATGAGGGCATGTCTGTCTACTCTGCCATCTCAGTTGCCATCAGAAAACTTGCATAGTCTTCTTATTTACCTCTGTCAGAGAGCAAACAGAAGAAGCAAGAAATACAACCCTACAGGCTCCAGAACAAAAGACATAATCACAGAAAGCTAAACAAAATGATCACGTGGATCACAGCTTTGTGTAACTCAATGAAGCTATGAACCATGCCATGAAGGGCCATCCAAGATGCATGGGTCATGGTAGAGAGTTCTAAAAAAAAAAAATGTAGTCCACTGGAGAAGGGAGTGGCAAATCATGTCAGTATTTTTGCTTAAAGAACTCCATAAACAGTATAAAAAGGTAAAGGGAAAAGATACTGAAAGATGAGCATCCCAGGTCAGAAGGTGTCCAAAATGCTACTGTGTGGGGAAGAGCAGAAGACAATCACTAATACCTCCAGAAAGAATGAAATGGCTGGGCCAAAGCAGAATGACACCGAGTTGTGGATATATATGTTGGTGAAAGTAAAGTTTGATGCTGTAAAGACAATATTGTATAGGAACCTGGAATGTTAGGTTCATGAATCAAGGAAAATTCAGTTCAGTTCAGTCACTCAGTCACATCTGACTCTTTGTGGCCCCATGAATAGCAGCTTGTCAGGCCTTCCTGTCCATCACCAACTCCCGGAGTTCACCCAAACCCATGTTATTTGAGTCGGTGATGCCATCCAGCCATCTCATCCTCTGTCATGCCCTTCTCCTCCTGCCCCCAATCCCTTCCAGCATCAGGGTCTTTTCAATTGAGTCAACTCTTTGCATGAGGTGGCCAAACTACTGGAGTTTCAGCCTCAGCATCAGTCCTTCCAATGAACACCCAGGACTGATCTCCTTTAGGATGGACTGGTTGGATCTCCTTGCAGTCCAAGGGACTCTCAAGAGTCTTCTCCAGCACCACAGTTCAAAAGCATCAATTCTTTGGTGCTCAGCCTTCTTCACAGTCCAACTCTCATATCCATCCATGACCACTGGAAAAACCACAGCCTTAACTAGATGGACATTTGTTGGCAAAGTAATATCTTTGCTTTTTAATATGCTACCTAGGTTGGTCATAACTTTCCTTCCAAGGAGTAAGCGTCTTTTAATTTCATGGCTGAAATCACCATCTGCAGTGATTTTGGAGCCCCCCAAAATAAAGTCTGACACTGTTTCCATTGTTTCCCCATGTATTTGTCATGAAATGATGGGACCAGATGCCATGATCTTTGTTTTCTGAATGTTGAGCTTTAAGCCAACTTTTTCACTCTTCTTTCACTTTCATCAAGAGGCTTTTTAGTTCCTCTTCACTTTCTACCATAAGGGTGGTGTCATCTGCGTATCTGAGGCTATTGATATTTCTCCCAGCAATCTTGATTCCAGCTTGTGCTTCTTCCAGCCCAGCGTTCCTCATGATGTACTACTTCATATAAGTAAAATAAACAGGGTGACAGTATACAGCCTTGACGTACTCCTTTTCCTGTTTGGAACCAGTCTGTTGTTCCATGTCCAGTTCTAACTGTTGCTTCTTGATCTGCATACACATTTCTCAAGAGGCAGCTCAGGTTGTCTGGTATTCTCATCTCTTTCAGAATTTTCCACAGTTTATTGTGATCTACACAGTCAAGGCTTTGGCATAGTCAATAAAGCAGAAATAGATGCTTTTCTGGAACTCTCTTGCTTTTTCCATGATCCAGCGGATGTCAGCAATTTGATCTCTGGTTCCTCTGCCTTTTCTAAAACCAAGTTGAACATCTGGAAGTTCATGGTTCACATATTGCTGAAGCCTGGCTTGGAGAATTTTGAGAATTAGTTTACCAGCGTGTGAGGTGAGTGCAGTTGTGTGGTACTTTGAGCATTCTTTGGCATTGCCTTTCTTTGGGATTGGAATGAAAACTGACCTTTTCCAGTCCTGTGGCCACTGCTGAGTTTTCCAAATTTGCTGGCATATTGAGTGCAGCACTTTCACAGAATCATCTTTCAGGATTTGAAGTAGCTCCACTGGAATTCCATCACCTCCACTAGCTTTGTTCGTAGTGATACTTTCTTTCTTTCTTTCTTTTTTTTTTTTTCCATAGTGATACTTTCTAAGGCCCACTTGATTTCACATTCCAGGATGTCTGGCTCAAGGTGAGAGATCACACCATTGTGATTATCTGGGTCGTGAAGATCTTTTTTGTGTAGTTCTTCTGTGTATTCTTGCAACCTCTTCTTAATATCTTCTGCTTCTGTTAGATCCATACCATTTCTGTCCTTTATTGAGCCCATCTTTGCATGAAATGTTCCCTTGGTATCTCTAATTTTCTTGAAGAGACCTCTAGTCTTTTCCATTCTATTGTTTTCCTCCATTTCTTTGCATTGATCACTCCGGAAGGCTTTTTTATCTCTCCTTGCTATTCTTTGGAACTCTGCATACAGATGCTTATATCTTTCTTTTTCTCCTTTGCTTTTCACTTCTCTTCTATTCTCAAGTAGTTCCTCAGACAGCTATTTTGCTTTTTTGCATTTCTTGTCCATGGGGATGGTCTTGATTCCTGTCTCCTGTAGAATGTCAGTAACCTCTATCCATAGTTCATCAGGCACTCTATCAGATCTAGTTCCTTAAATCTATTTCTCACTTCCACTGTATAAATCATAACGGATATGATTTAGGTCATACCTGAATGGTCTAGTGGTTTTCCCTACTTTCTTCTATTTAAGTCGAATTTGGCAAAAAGGATTTCATGATCTGAGCCACAGTGGGCTCCTGGTCTTGTTTTTGCTGGCTGTAAAGAGTTTCTTTGTTTTTGGCTGCAAAGAATATAATCAATTTGATTTCGGTGTTGACCATCTGGTGATGTCCATGTGTAGAGTCTTCTCTTGTGTTGTTGGAAGAGGGTGTTTGACATAGTCAAACAGGAGGTGGCAAAAGTGAACTTTGACATTTTAGGAATCAGTGAAGTAAAATAAACAAGAATGGGTGAATTAAATCAAATAACCATTATATCTATTACTGTGGGCAAGAACCCCTTAGAAAAATGGGGTAGTCATCACAGTGAATGGAGCACTATAAAATGAAGTACTTGGGTGCAATCTCAAAAGCAATAGAATGATCTTGATTCATTTCCAAGGCAAATCACGCAATATCCTGGTAATCCAACTATGCCCCAACCACTGTTGGGAAGAAGCTGAAGTTGACCAGTTCTGTATTGACCTATAAGATTTTATAGAACTAACAACAAAATAAGATATCCTTTTCACCATAGGAAACTGGAATGCAAAAGTAGGAAGTTAAGAGATACTTGGTAACAGGCAAGTTCGCCTTGGAGTACAAAATGAAGCAGGGCAAAGGCTAACAGTTTTGCCAAGAGAACACACTGGTCATAGGAAATAGCCTCTTCCTATACAAAAGATGACTCTATCCATGGACATCACCAAGTGGTCAATACTAAAATCAGACTGATTACATTCTTTGCAGCCAAAGATGGAGAAGCTTTATACAATCAGCAAAATAAGACTTGGAGCTACCATGGCTCAGATCATGAGCTCCTTATTGCAAAGTACAGTATTAAATTGAAGAAATTAGGATTGATTTGATCTAGGTATAATCTAAATCAAAACCCTTATGATTATACAGTGGAAGTGACAAATAGATTCAAGGGATTAGATCTGGTAGACAGAATGCATGAAGAACTATGAACAGAGGTTGGTAACATTGTACAGGAGGTGGTGACCAAAACAATTCCAAAGGGAAAAAAAATACAAGAAGCTGATTGATTGTCTGAGGAGACCTTATAAATAGCTGAGAAAAGAAGAACAGCAAAATGCAAAGGAGGAGGGGAATGATATACCCAACTGAATGCAATATTCCAGAGATAGCAAGGAGAGATAAGAAGGCCTTCTTAAGTGAGCAAAGCAAGGAAATAGAGTAAAATAACAGAATGGGAAAGACTAGAGATCACTTCAAGAAATTTGGAGATACCAAGGCAACATTTCATGTAAAGATGGGCACAATAAAGGACAGAAATGATAAACATCTAACAGAAGCAGAAGATATTAAGAAGAGGTGGCAAGAATGCATAGAACTATATTAAAATGATCTTAATGACCCAGATGACCACAATGATGTGACCACTCACCTAGAGTCAGACATCCTGGAGTGCAAAGTCAAGTGGGCCTTAGGAGGCATTAGTATGAGCAAAATTAGTAGAGGTGATGGAATTCCTTCTGAACAGTTTCAAATCCTAAAAGATGATGCTGTTATAGTGCTGTACTCATAATGGCAGCAATTTGGAAAGCTCAGCAGTGGCCACAAGACTGGAAAAGGTCAGTTTTCATTCTAATCCCAAAGAAAGGCAATGCCAAAGAATGTTCAAAATACTGTATAATTGTGCTCATTTCACATGCTAGCAAGGTATATGCTCAAAATCCCTCAAGCTCTCCTTCACCTTAAGTGAACCAAGATCTGGATGTACAAGCTTGTTTTAGAAAAGGCAGAGGAATCAGAGATCAAATTACCAACATCTGTTGGATCATAGAAAAAGCAAGGAAATTCCAGAAAAGCACCTACTTCTGCTTCACTGACTATGCTAAAGCCTTTGACTATGTGGGTCATAGCAAACTGTGGAAAATTCTTATGGAAATGAGAATACCAGATAACCTTACATATCTCCTAAGAAACTGGTATGCAGGTCAAGGAGGAACAGTTAGACTCAGACATGGAGCTATGGACTGGTTCAAAATTGGGAAAGGAGTACTTCAAGGCTGTATATTGTCACCCTGCTTATTCAACTTCAATGCAGAGTACATCATGCAAAATGCTGGGCTAGATGAAGCTTAACCAGGAATCAAGATTGCTGGGAGGAATATCAACAACCTCAGATATGCAGATGATACCATTCTAAAGGCAGAAAGCAAAGAGACTAAAGAATCTCTTGATGAGGGCAAAAAAAGAGAGTGAAAGAGCTGGCTTGAAACTCAACATTCAAAAAAGGAAGTTCATGGCATCTGGTCCGGTCACTTCATGCCAAACAGATGGGGAAAATGTATAAACAGTGACAGACTTTATTTTCTTGGACTCCAAAATCACTGAGGATAATGACTGCAGACATGAAATTTTAAGACTCTTGCTTCTTGGAAGAAAATCTATAACAAACCTAGACAATGTATTAAAAAGCAGAGACATCACTTTCTCAACAAAGGTTCGTAGAGTCAAAGTTGTGGTTTTTCCATTAGTCATTAGTTTTTCCATGTGAGAGTTGGACCATAAAGAAGTCTGCCACCAAAGAAATAATGCTTCCTAACTGTTGTGCTGGAGAAGGCTCTTAAGAGCCTTGGATAGGAGAGAAATCAAACCGTCAATCCTAAAGGAAATCATCCCTGAATATTCATTGGAAGGACTGATGCTGAAGCTGAAACTCCAATACTTTGGCCACTTGATGTGAAGAGTTGACTCATTGGAAAAGACCCTGATGCTGGGAAAGATTCAGGGCAGAAGAGAAGAGGGTGGTAGAGAATGAGATGGTTGGATGACATCACTTACTCAATTGACATGAATTTGAGGAACTCTGGGAGATAGTGAAGGACAAGGAAGCCTAGTGTGTTGTAGTCTACGGGGTTGCAAAGAGTCGGACATGAGTTAGCGACTCAGCAATAACAACCAGTGTCCAAAGAATTTAGGTTCTTAGTGTAGTCTTAGTTTTTGAAATACTTATTTACTGAAAATGTCTCTAGTGTTTGGACTTTACTAATTCTTTTTTGAAGGTCCTCATTCCTACAGTCCTACAGAGCTTACTCTCCCTTCACACCACCCCTGTACCACATTTGTTCTTTTCCTTTCTTAGTTCAAAAAAAAAAAAAAAAAAAAAACAAAAAACAAAAAAAGACAAGAAAAGCAACTGCTTGAGTGCAGGAGCATTTGATGAGTCAAGTTGCTGTGGATATAGTGATACATCTGACATTGCCTTTCTTGTTATTAATGGGATTCTAATTAGAGCAATCAGTTTTAATTAGTATGCTGCTGTGTAGCAATCTAATAAAATACTGTGTCTAGGAAAATTGATCTGGCCCTGATGCTAATTACTCTTCTAGACTCTAAGCTTTATAAAAATAAGAATTGATTGCTTCTAGGCAACCTATGTTTTTTTCTCCTTTCCTTTGTGTTCTCTGGCTTTCTTGTACACAGAGTTTTCTACTTAAGTTGTCACCTTAGTTCATATTTTGTTTTCTTTCTCTATTTGTGCCAAACCTTGGATTTGGTGTAACCTGAAAAGAGCATGGCTTCATCACTTGTCAGAGAAAACGGTCCTCAGTTAAACTTTTCTTCTTGGGAATGTAACGGATCAGAGCCTCACAATCCTAAAGGCTGGCTTAGAGTTAAGGCTCACAGGGTTAGTCTCAGGTTAGCCTCCACATAAATCAGAGTCAGAGAGAACTGGAGCTGTGGCTGAAATCAGAGAGGACAGTAACAATAACATTAGAAAAGAAATATCTTAATAACTTACATGTGGGATGTGCTACTGCTGTTTTCTCAAAGCAGCATGGCATTTTTAACATTAAATAAATTATTTCCAATAATCAAGTGGCTGGTTGGTATCTTCCTAGCTTCTATTTAACTTTAAAATCAGAACAATCTGAGATAACTGGTGTTTTCTTTTAGTTATAGAGTACACAGACTATAAATCTTGAAGGCTGCCAAATTTTTAGATGAATTTTTAGCTCATTAACTGTATCACCAGACTTTTTATGAAATTACTGTTGGAAACAAAATTTAAACTTGTCATCCTACCTAATAATAATTTGAATTCTATTTTTCTCCATTTCTTTTAAACACAATTAATTGTAATAATGTTTTAAATTCAAGGGCAAAGTGAGAGATTTCTTGATCTTCATAAATTTTTTTTTTCTTTTATGCTAGCATAACCAATCTTCAAACACTGATGATCTTCATTAACAGTTTAAACTTGTTTTGGGGGGTGGTCCTCAAGAAGTGAGTAGCTCTAAAATTTCATGAAATCCCTAGTAAATGTCTTATGAGGTTACTGGACAAACATGCATGGCTTCATGCATGTTTGTCTTTAAGAATTCATTCAATTTTACCTTGTGAGGTTAAAGAAAGTTAAATTGAAGTGGTACTGAATCCTTCGATCAGCGTGTTTCACATTGTGATGAGGCACATCCATGAACTATTTGTCACCTGTGCATAATTGAGTTTCCCTGGTAGCTCAGAGGATAAAGCGTCTGCCCGCAATGCAGGAGACCTGAGTTCAATCCCTGGGTCAGGAAGATCCCCTAGAGAAGAAAATGGCAACCCACTCCAATACTTTTGCCTGGAAAATTCCATGGATGGAGGAGTCTGGTAGGCTGCAGTCCATGGGATTGCGAACAATTGGACACAATTGAGCAATTTCACTGGTTCATAATTGTTACTGAAAGAGTGTGATGGGTCTGCCTGCTCGCTGCTCAAAATCCAATAAACAATTCGCCATGTTGGTGGAAAGGAAATTTAGCTTTATTTCAGATGCCGGCAACTGGTGGGGGAGGGTGGCAGAAATCTGTCCAAAGATCAACTCCTTTCCTGCCCATGACAAGCAGGGGGTGAGAGCATTTATAGACATGTAGAAACAGCACAGTCCTCTAATAGTCATCTTCAAGTTGGTCATCAGTGGTCAACCAGCATCATCTTGGTTGTTTTAGGTACAGTTACTCTTCAGTTCTGGGGTGCACTTGTTCCCATTTCTTTGCAATCAATTCTCAGAATTGTGGCAGCTCAAGTCCTGAGTACAGTTTGGTCATCATGGAGAGAACTCTTCCACCTGGAGTTTTAGTATCTAAAAGATAACTCACAAGATATGGCTCAGGGTGTTATCTATAGCCCTTGAGGAAGAACTAAACATCCTTAACTATGCTTAATGACTAGATTATTATAAATAATAATAATTATTTGACTGCTTTCTTTGACTGCTTCTTTGACTGCTTTCCTTTGTTTCAGCATTCCTCACTTCTCCAATTAAACTTATTCTTGGACTAAAGCTTTCCACAGGCAAAAGGCAGAGGACAGGTGGTGGGGGTGGGCAAGGACCATACGTTCCTGTTTCATTTCATAGAAGTTTATGCCAAAGTGAAAATCATGTAAGCCATTAAGCACACTGTTTAGGTCAGCTGACTTTTTTTTTTTTTTTTTTTTTAAATAACAAGTGTTTATCAATGAAGAAAGTAGCAAATTATTTACATTCTAACACAAGCTCCTTATTTCATTTTCACTTATGCATTGTCACTATGAGTAAGTCCTGATGTATTGACTGTCTGGCCATAATGAAAGATAAAATATGTTTTCCAACAATTAATATGTATGCAGATCATATAATAATGATGGAAGATGTGAGCTCCAATGAACCTACCCTCATCTACAAATTTTTGTATGTTCTAAGCATGTCATCTGTTACATTCTTTTTTTTGTTGATAATTTTTTTAAATTTAAATTTATTTATTTTAATTAGAGACTAATTACTTTACAATATTGTATTGGTTTTGTTACTTTCTTGTTTATCCTCACTGAAATTTCACTGTTGGAGTGTGAAAGAAGCAATATCAGGAAGGAGTAATGTTTATTTCATTCTAACCAGCAAATAATATCTGAATGATAATTTGAAAGCATTGAAAATTTTGAAAGAATATGGCTAATCCATGGAAAAGCTCTTGGAAAAATTATAAAGAACATTCTTACCATAGTTAGACATGTAAATGAAAATCTGAGAGAAATTAAAAAAAAAAAAAAAGCAGGGAAAGGATTTGCTGAATCTTGTAGTCAGAGAGACTGCCGGAGAGACTATAAGGGAAATTCAAGGCATTCAAGTATGATGTGCTTACTCCAAATTGAGGATAAAAACTACCTTGTGCATTACTTAGTCTGTTGTCACCTGGCCCTGGCCTTCTTTTTTCTCTTCACTTGTGCATAGCAATAGGATCTTAAAATTGATCATTTAGAGAAATTTCCTGTAACTCTTCGAATCTTTATGGGTCAAATGCTAAGTGCAACTGACACTGGAAAAGCATAATGGTGAGAAATGATTGCTAACTAGCTGTTCTGCCTAACGGAAGGGAAGGGGAAAGAAATAATATCATGAATCATCTGCCCTCCCAGAATTTGTTCAGGAAGTGAGAGTGTTTCTCATAGTCCAGATATGGGTCATTTGGGAAAACAATCAGCTCTGAGTTGTTAAAGTAGCTTTGATGAAGAGGTCAGATTAAAACAGCAAATGAATTCCAACAGGTACAGATTAATAGTGCAGATTTTAGAAAACCAGGACTGAAGAAGGTCACACTTCCAGTCACAGTAAATATCTGAATTAGTGAACTACAGGGAAGAGATCCCCATGATAAAAGAGAGAAATCTCTGCAGAGTCATGTAAGTAGATGCTCAGCTAAATACTCTGAATACTCAGAAAGCCCAGGGAGAGTCAGGTATAAACAATATCCCAGCCAGATAAAATTTGGTATCAGGCAGATATGACCTTTCCTGACTTCAAACTTGTCTCCTCTTCATACTTCTCTCCAACTCCAAAGAAACTAAAAGGCAGCCTAATGATGATGTGATAATAGCGGTGGCAGAAGATAGAGGTTGGTATTATAGCCCATTATACCCCTCATCCCACTCTAGGCTTCTCAAAGATTTTCATTTTTTTCCCAGGAAGTAGCAGATAAAATAGTATAAACAAGGGTATTTAATTGAGGGCTAGTTCTATTTACAGACTGGAGAAAGAAATGGCAACCCACTCCAGTACTCTTGCCTGGAAAATCCCAGGGATGGAAGAGTGTGGTAGGCTACAGTCCATGGGGTCGCAAAGAGTCGGACACGACTGAGTGACTTCACCTTCACCTTCTATTTCCAGAAGAAATAATATAACTTACAGATTTCACATAGTAAGTAGAAAACGTTGTATACTTTCTCTTTATGAATTGTTTCCTTCAAAAAATTTTTAAGTTTTGGTTCTACCTCTTAAGATGGATGTTACTGACAAGCTATATGGATTCAGATTTGGATAAACAGAATGTTGAAGAAATGTATGAGAAGCAGTGAAAGTAATTGAGAATGTTGAGCTGTGAGCAAAGGGAATCTTGAGGGAGCCAAATATCTGAAAAGTTTTTAGAGAAAAGGAATTAGACTTCTTTGTTGCATGCTTTTCCCTATCAGGATGTGAGAGCTGGACTGTGAGGAAGGCTGAACGCCGAAGAATTGATGCTTTTGAACTGTGGTGTTGGAGAAGACTCTTGAGAGTCCCTTGGACTGCAAGAAGATCCAACCAGTCCATTCTGAAGGAGATCAATCCCGGAATTTCTTTGGAAGGAATGATGCTAAAGCTGAAACTCCAGTATTTTGGCCACCTCATGCGAAGAGTTGACTCATTGGAGAAGACTCTGATGCTGGGAGGGATTGAGGGCAGGAGGAGAAGGGGACGACAGAGGATGAGATGGCTGGATGGCATCACTGACTCGATGGATGCGAGTCTGAGTGACCTCCGGGAGCTGGTGATGGACACGGGAGGCCTGGCGTGCTGCGGTTCATGGGGTCGCAAAGAGTCGGACACGACTGAGCGACTGATCTGATCTTTCCCTATCAGGTGGCGATGAGATTAGACAGAGCTATTATGCATTGGAGAGGAAGGCACCACTCCAGTATTCTTGCCTGGAGAATCCCAGGGACAAGGGAGCCTGGTGACCTATGGGGTCCCAGAGTGGACACGCTGATGCTAGCAGAGCATGCAACTCTAGATGCTAGAGGACAGAGATCCCGAAACATGGAGCAATCATATGTTGGTTTGGCAGTCAGCTTCCAGTCCAAAGTTTTTCTGGTATGCTATCCTAGTCTTCAGGTTTTAGGAAGCTAAATCCCACTGTTCTCAGCTTCTCTTTCAGATAAGATTCCCTCAAATAAAGTTGTTATATGTAAAAGTTTGAGGGCAGAATTAAAGAAAATGCCATCTTCCTACTGCATATATTGGATTATTTTGTTTATTCTTTAAAAATTGTATGTGCCCCCAAAGCACTTCCCAGCTGGAGTTAGTTTTAAAGAACTCACCTGCCAATGCAGGAGACCTAAGAGGCTTGGGTTTAATCCCTGGGTTGGGAAGATCCCTGGTGAAGGACATGGAAACCCACTCCAGTATTTTTGCCTGGAGAATCCCTTGGACAGGAGAGCGTGGTTAGCTACAGTCCATAGGGTCTCAACGAGTCAGACATTACTAAGGTGACTTAGCAAGCAAAAACAGATGGGCTGTTTTAGGCTCAAGTTTTCAGTGACTACTGCAGCAAAGAGCAGTTACAGAGGCAACAGTTGTATTATTCATTCATGCTGAACACCAATAGTTCACACATTCTTCTTCCAAACATGTGGTAAGTTTTCACATCATTAACCTCTTGAAACAGGCAAAGTTATGTTACATGTTTTGCTCAATAGAATGTGAGGGAAGTGGCATATATATCACTCCCATGTTGAAGCGTATACAAACTGGTATGTAGTTCCATATTATTTCTCTTCTTTTGGTAACGGCAAAGGTGGAACTGTGTGTTGCAAAGCAGTTAGAATGTTCAGCCGTCACATGTGTGACAGTTGCCCTAGTGACTCTTCCAGATTTGCAGTAGATCTTGTCTGGTAAGAAATATATCATCATTTTTGTTTTGGATTTTTCCCCCATTGTTTTATATCATCATGATTTTGGAATTATTTGTTACTATAGCAAGACCTAAACTAATCTCAACACTGCAGAAATTGACATAAGGCTTAGAATGTAATAACAAAGCCTAAAATAGGTAACATTGACTCGAGCAGAATTCTTGAGGAGACTGGAGTCAAAAACTAACAGTCTATGCTATTCATTGCTGGAAATACTTGGTTAAATGGACTTCTGAGTTAATAGGGAAGGATATCATATACTTAATGACCTTTCAGGTCTAGACGAAGATGATAGCAAAGTGAACATGGGTTGTGTGTATTGATTACTATTGACTGTGGTTGGAAGGTATTATATGACAGAAGTAAGTTCAGAAAAGAATTGGACAGTTTAACAAGCAAGAATAAAATGGAAGAGAGATAAACTAGAAACTTGGGGATTTGTGGTATTGGAAGAACCTTTCTTAGCCCTTCACAGTACATGTAAAAACTAAAGAAGGCTTTGAATCACACAAGTTAAATTAGCTGGCCACCACATCTGTTATTTTAATCTCTGAATGGATTAATCTATCTCAGGTTTAAGATCCAATTAAAATTGTGGCTGAGTAAATCTTTTAATTAGTTAAAATGTCTCATGGAAAAGAGATTAAGGTATGTCTCAATTACAGAGCTACCACAATCAAAGCACATAGAATCACAACTGGTCAAAAGAGAGAGATGGTCATGGGACAGAAATTAAATAAATACTACAAATTTTAAAACAATTTTCTAAGATGAACTATGCATTTGACTATTACCACTTGTTTTTGATTGGACTCAAATAGTCTACTAAATTTTTTCAAGAGATTTTCCATCAAAAGGAATAAAATCTAAATTAAAAGTAATCTCTAGCTGAAGAATTAAAGGAAACTTTGGCTCACAAACTAGTATAAGCAGGAACTGATCTGAGAAAATTGCTCAGTCACAAAGAAAGTATATTTTCCCAGTTCCTAGTTGTGATGCCAGTTCTGAGAAGGAAAATGGCAAAGGAAGAGTTTCTCAGTGACCACAGAGTCAGGAGGAGGAGCTATTTCTCCTTAGCAGAGAAGGGACATAATGAAGGAATATTGCCCACACTTAGAGTAGAAAGTCCATTGGGAATTCTAAATTGCTACAGGAGAGTATCTTCTGTGTGTATCCCATTCTTCTCCTCTCAGAATGGAAGTGTTCATTGAAATAATCTTGTCCACTCCTACAAATTGGGTGTTTTGGCACACCATTTGCCTTTTAGTTTATAAAAGCATAGGATCAAGAGCAACTATATCTGGACCTGATGTAGAGACTATCATGAATGCCAAGAAGCTCTTGACTGTCAGCTTAAGTGATGCAATTAATTTAGATTTGGGGGCATTAAGAGGGCATACTATGTTAGTTATTAGTACTGTTCACCAATATTGTTAAACATTTTCCTTCCAGATCAAAGGTGTGGATAAATTTCCCTGCCAACTAGCATATTCATGTGACTTGCTTTGGCTGATGAGTAAAATACACCATATATAATTTTGGGGAGAAATTATTTAAGAACTGTTGAATTATTTTTTAATCTGTTTTTCCCCCTGCCACGGGGTTCATATATGTCCATATTTATATAAAGATGCAACTATGAGTGAAACATCTCATTGGAGATCACAATCTGGGAGAATTTCCATGATCTAGAGTAAATTTTGTATGAGTAAGAAATAAGGTTTTATCATTTTAGCCTAATGAGATTTTTAGGTTGTTTTTTTATTGCAACATGATTTGGCCCGAACTTAATAATACAACACAGTTGGGGTTTTGATCCTGAACCCAAGTTCTAGTATTGACCACTTGATTTCCTGTCTCCCTGATTATGATAGAAATTGTAGCTCCTTGAAAAGCTAAGGCTAGAGTAAAATTCTGTGCTCCAGGCCTTCTAATAATTTTGTAAGTACTAATACACTATTAAGCCCCATTCTTTGAAAGTACTTGCAGTCTATTCTGTTTCCTAAAGTTGAACCCTGACTTATCTGCCAGTCAAGGAAGAATGCTACAAGTCAAGAACTAAGATAGAGAACCTATACCAGGTAGATAATCTTATAGATAAGATGGCAATAGAAGCGAAAAATTAAAAACTTGAAATTCAATTATGAAGATTATAGACATGAATACAGCCTGGACTATGGAATGGAAATCTGAACCAGTTTCCAAAATGATTTGCTTAGGAATTTTAAATGATTCCAGTGTAATCCTGTGTGGGCATGGTAGATTAACTCAAGGAAATTTCAATTGTTGCAGAACAGTGGGAGTGTCCAATATAGGGCATAGGGTTAAACCATTATACTTAATATATGACACAATTTTCTAAAGCTCTAAGGACAGTTCAGGCTTCTTAACCTTCCTGTGAGGCAATGAGCTTCTTTTCACAGGAAATGTTCAAGCATTTTATGTGTGATATTGGTAACAGATATTGCTGACAGACTGTCTATATCAGAAAGTTGTCACATTTTTTATTATCATGGCAAAAAGCAAACAAAAATAATTAATGGGAAACTTCCATTTATATCTCTTAAATTTGCATTAACAAGTTTAAAGTGCATATGTTTATACAGGTGCATACAGATCTACACATACATTTCATCTCATGCTCTAAAGATTTGTAGGGCTATTAGGTGGGTGATATACAATCTTATCAAGCTTGGGAAATCCTTGCTTTTGGATGACTCTAAAATGAGATGAGTAGTCAGAGTCTTGGGTAATTTCATTGCCAGAGTGTGGGAATTTGGAAAATGAGCTAGATGATGCTATGAGATACTTTACTTCTAAGGTTGTGTGAATGATGGAAATAGACTGAAAAGGAAAATGTAAATTATTTCAGTAATGGAACTATGTTAGCTCTAATGAGGCTACAGATAATTATATAATATATGGAAAGCACAGGTCTTCTAGAAGAAGTATACACTAAGAAAAGTACTATGTTCCTATGATTATAACTACTGTTTGATTTGCTTTTGCAAATGAAAGTAACTTGATACTTTCATTAAACTGTAAAGACATTCTTATTTCCTGATAAAAATTTATAACTGAAAATACTGATTCAGAGAAAGTATCTCATTTTGAATAATCTTTGGTTAAAATAAATTAAGTATATATAAGCTAGTTTCTGCTAAAGCAGTTACTAGAAAAATAAACAATACTGGAACCTAAGAGATCTGTAGGATATTAGAAAGAAAATAATAAATGTTAATGACATTAGCAACAGGATGCCACCTAACCAGTTTGAGAATACAGCCTATAAAATGTGTAATTCTCCCTTAGATATTAGAAATTGACCACATAAAAATATCAAAATTTTACTTGGAAGAAAAATGACATAACATGTATAGGCCAATTATTCTAAAGAGAAACTGTAAAACAAGGTAAAATGTTACCTGAGATTTATATTATGATACTTGACATTTGCCTTATTTTGAAGTTCAACGTTTGCTTTCAAAAGTTCTGTGTTAGAAATCAGCCTTGTGCATGACTAGCTTTAATGGTGACTATTAAAAAAAAATATTTTGAGGATTTAGTAACCTACGTTCCCCTTTACATTATCTTGAAGGCTGGCAAGTCCAAACCCTTCAGCTCAGGCAGCAGACTGGAGACCCAAAGAAGAATTGACATTGCAGCCCCAGTCCACTGAGACAGAATTCCCTCTTTTTCAGAGAACATCAGATATTTTTTCTCTTAAGGCCTTCAACTGATTGATGTATATCCACATTATGGAGAGTAATCTCCTTTACTAAAAGTTCACTGATTTAAATGTTAATCTCATCTAAAAAAATACCTTCACAGAAACATCAAGACTGTTTTTTGACCAAAGGTCTGTGTACCATGGCTTAACCAAGTTGGCACATAAAATTAACCATTATAATCAACTTTATAAAGGAGCCTAGAATTCTCCCAGTTTTTACCTTTCCCCTACAATGTATATTATATGATTGACTCTCTGGGCTAAATCCCTAATAACAGTTTAATATATAACTCCACTTTTAGAGGGATTTGTATTTTATTTTATTTTTATTTTATTTTATTTTATTTTATTTTTTACAATATTGTATTACTTTTACTATACATCGAGATGGATTAAAGTTGCGGATATAAAATTAACACAAGAAATCCCTTGCATTCCTGTACACTAATAACGAGAAAAAGAAAGAGAAATTAAGAAAAATTCCATTCACCATTGCAATGAAAAAATAAAATACTTAGGAATATATCTTCCTAAAGAACCTAAAGACCTATATTTAGAAAACTATAAAACACTGCTGAAAGAAATTAAAGAGGGATTTGTATTTTAATGAGATGAAGTTTCTAACCTAAAATGATTAAAGTCTCAATATATAATTTCAGTTTTATTTGATCAGCAGAAAATTATTACTTTGAGTAATAAATTTTGCTTTGGTCCATAAGTCTAACACCTAATCAGATTTCTGTTCTACACAGACACACACTTTGTCTTGGTTATAAGCATCCAGACACACCAATTAATTCAATTCAATATCATTGATTAAAATGCCTACTTTGTGCCAGGACTGTGCTAAAAATCTGAAGGTAAAAATAGATAATCTCATAGAAGACCTCATAGTCTGGTAAGGGAGATGTATACGCAAATAAATAAGAGACAGTTTGACAAATGGCTGCACTAATTGTACAAACAAACTATTATAGTAGAGAAAGGAGATAATAATGGTTTCAATCTAGGGTTGTCAAAAAAGCTTTCAAAAATATAAAATGACAGTCATGTGTTGAAAGATGACTCACTAGATGAATTACAGGTAGGGAAGCAGGAAATGAAATTTAGCAGACAGGGAAAAGCAGGGGGTGCCTGTGGGAAGAACTGAAGCTGCCTGGTTCAAAGCCTGTATGAAAAGATTGGTGGGGACCAAGCCAAGGGAGATGGGTTGGGCCAGGTTTGAATGTGTACTAGGAAGACTGGACTTGATCCTGTAGAAAATGCAGTGCCATTGAAAGTATTTAAGATGAGAAACAACCAGATCAGATCTTTGTTTTAGATATTTAACTCAGATAGGTAAATGGAAGAAAAATTAGAGTCTCAGAGAGACTCTAGTCAGATAATCATTTAAAAAACAGTTATAACTGTTTCCTAAGAGAAAATCTAAACATAGTGGTGGAAATGGAAAAGAGAAAATTTATTTGAAAATGTTTTTGGAAGGACCTTGACAACACATTTGACTATGTGAATGCAGAGAGATGAGGATTCAAAGATTATCTCTTGGTTTATTACATAATAACTCCAAATGTCATAATTCTTTTAATTGAAGTCTTTCTGAACATTATTGGACACTCTCCTATATTTTTTTAAAAAGCTAATGAACATAATTTCACTTTAGAATAAAGTCATCAATATGAACATTCAGTATTATTTTACTGTAATTTGTAGGAGGGCTTCCCTGGTGGCTCAGTGGTAAAACAACAACAAAAACACCTGCCAATTTAGGAGATGCATATTTGATCCCTGGGTCAGGAAAATCCCCTGGAGAAGGAAATGGCAACCCACTGTGGTAATTTTGCCTGGGAAATTCCCATCGACAGAGGAGCCTGGCAGACTATAGTCTATGGTTACAAAGAGGCAGATATGACTTAGAGACTAAACAACAACAAACAATTTATAGCGTAGCTTTATTTACATTTGTAAGACTTTATTTTTTTTTTTCTTCTGTTTTTAGTCTACTTTTGTGGCCATTATTGAAGACTTTATTAAAGATTTTTAATATAATTTCTAGTTTCTTATTTCTAATAAAGGGTCCACTGGGAAATCAGAACAAAATCACAAAAGTAGTACACTGCTGTTGCTTCTGTGTCGCTTCAGTCATATCCAACTCTGTGCGACCCCATAGACAGCAGCCCACCAGGCTCCCCTGTTCCTGGGATTCTCCAGGCAAGAATACTGGAGTGGGTTGCCATTTCCTTCTCCAGTGCATGAAAGTGAAAAGTGAAAGTGAAATCACTCAGTTGTGTCCGAATCTTAGCGATCCCATGGACTGCAGCCTACCAGGCTCCTCCATCCATGGGATTTTCCAGGCCAAGAGTACTGGAGTGGGGTGCTATCGCCTTCTCCGAGTAGTACACTAGTGAGAGGAAAATTTGTGAGCAAGAGTATTGGAATGGAACATTTCTTATGGAATAAAAAGAAAGAAGACTTTTGTCCTGAGGTTTTGTGACAGGTTGAATCTGTACATGTGTGTACACACTTAGAGATTTTCTTCACTAACTTTTTATTTCATAAGGGCGTATTAGAGAGTTTAGCTTGACTGTACCCTAACACTAGATGGGAAAGATTTTATTATTAATACATAGGTCTCATGTGATGTATATGTACAAGTGAAGATCTTTAATTATTAGTTATTTAATTATTAGTTCATTATCTCGAGTTTCATTGTTGATAGTAGAAATGCACTGTTCTAAACATATTACTATAGGTCAGACATTGGCAAAACTATGACCTATAGGCCAATCTGATCTGCCAATGTTTTTTTACTCAATATCCCAGGAGCTAAGAATGTTTTTTACATTTTTAAAGAGATAAAATAAAAAGTTGAATATAAGAAAGAGACAATATTAGGCCTATAAACCCTAAAATATATAGCATCTGGACCTCTACAGAAAAAAATTTGCTGCCCCTAGTTATGAATACAGAGAAGGCAATGGTATCCCACTCCAGTACTCTTGCCTGGAAAATCCCATGGATGGAGGCGCCTGGTAGGCTGTAGTCCATGGGGTTGCTAGGAGTCGGATACGACTGAGCAACTTCCCTTTCACTTCTCACTTTCATGCATTGGAGAAGGAAATGGCAACCCACTCCAGTGTTCTTGCCTGGAGAATCCCAAGGACAGAGGAGCCTGGTGGGCTTCCATCTATGGGGTCGCACAGAGTCGGACACGACTGAGGCGACTTAGCAGCAGCAGCAGCAGTTATGAACACAAATTTATTTCTTATATCTTCTTTTTGTTGTCACTTTCATTTTTGTTTACATATACACCATCTCGCTAAATGAATGATCAACTCATTGAAGGGAGGAACCAGGCCTTGGGACTGAGTAGCTCCTTGACATTTGGTACTGTATATTCCTATGATCTGTTGTTATAAAATCTGTATAGATCACAAAGATTCCTAATATTTGTAGCTGAAAAAGAAAGAGGGAGAATGATAAATTCTGCAGAAAAAAAAAAAATGAAAAAAAAAAAAAAAAAAAAAAAAAAAAAAATAAAATACGTTTTTATAAGAATTTCAGTTTGAGATGTCAAGAACTTTCAGAGGTTCACTTCTCATTAATTTTTTAATCCTTCTACAAATAGCAGTTTTAAAAAAAAAAGATTTTTCTATATCACTACCTTGGAAAGAAGCAGATAGCTAACAAAATGTAAAAACATCTGAATTTTAACTGTGGTGGTTTAGTTGCCGTCATGTCTTACTCTTGCGACCCCATGACTATAGCCCACCAGGCTCCTCTGTCCACGTGATTTTCCAGGCAATAATACTGGAGTGGGCACTTCCCTTTCCAGGGGATCTTCCCGATCCTGCCTGGAAGGCAGATTCTTTACCGACTGAGCTACTGGGAAAGACTAATGCCCTAAATAATGTGTTTAACTAATGTCCTTTAAAATAAGGAATAACTTTATGATAAGTAGAATGGGTGCTTTGTTCATCTTCTAGAGAGGAGATCCTATGAAAAATGTATGGCATAGCAATGAGACCTGAAGTTTAAGAGGACATATTAACATATTAATCCTTTGATCGTATCAGTTTACCCCATCTGCTTTGAAATTAAATAATTACTTCTATAACACTCTTTTGGGCTTCCCTCATGGCTCAGATAGTAAAGAATCCACCTGCAATGCGGGAAGCCTGGGTTTGAACCCTGGGTTGGGGAAGACCCCCCTGGAGGAGGGCATGGCAACTCACTCCAGTGTTTTTGCCTGGAGAATCCCCGTGGACAGAGGAGCCTGGCAGGTTACAGTCCATAGGGTTGCAAAAAGTCAGACACGACTGAGCAACTAAGACAGCACACAACCCTCTTTTAAAGATCCATATCAGTTTTAAATATGTATATATTTCTGAAATATATTCATCTATTTAACAAAGAAGATAACGCAATAAAAAAAAGATAGGCAACACTCTAGTGAGTAAGTGTGCAGCCTCTAGCCTGAGATTGTTTTAATTTGAATACCACTACTCTCTTGGACTGTCCCTGAAAAAAGGTAAATGTGAGCAGTTCCGTCACCTGTAAAATGGGTATAACAGTAGGGCTTTCTTTATAGAGTTAATGAAAATATTAAAAATAAAATTTTATATAGACACTTATAATAGTATTAAAAACATAACTAGCAAAGAGAGCAATAAATGATTGGCTTTTTTTTTTTCTTCTGTCTGTTAGAAATACTTACTGGCTAGCTCCTATTCTTCTATGAAGCACACAATATTCTACCTATCATAGCCAAAAGTGTCTTTTAGTTCTATAACAAGATAGTAACTGGCCAACTGCAAGCATCTCTTCAGGGAATTTACAGTTGATGTTTATATTTTCTAAGAAACAGTGTAATTTTCATGTACTTAGTTTTCTACATGGGTCTATTACATGCTATTCCAGTTTGCTCCATCTTCCCTTCCCTGTTACCATTTGTGTGCCAAGAAGTGTTTGGCTTTATTCACTGCAGGAATGGAAAGTATAGATTTTTTTTTTCAAAAGAGCTTTACTTTTCAGTCTCAAATCTCCATAATTTCTGGAAAACCTTTTCAGGAAAGGGCTTGAGGAGAAAAAGTATCATTCTGCCTTTCTGCAGCTATTCTACTTAACCACAAGGAATATAAATTAGTACTCACAATACTTCTATATTTTGTACACTGTACTGTATTTTTAAAATGATAAAGATATTGCAACTTTAATGATTCTAGAGTGAAAAATTAACTTAGATGCTGATGATCATAGATTTCCTCTTCTGGTCTCATAACTAGAGAACAACATAAATGTTGTGATTCATTTCTGTAGCCATTATAGTCATCAACTGACATCACCATCAAAAGTCAGGGGACAAAAGAGTCCCTTATTTTTTATTAGAACAATTGTAAGAAAAAAAATTTTAAAGGGAATCTGAACAATAAGTTGATGCCAATTTCCACTACAGGGAGCAAACCTGAGAAAGATCATACACAATGTAGCTGATATATTAGCAATATTTTGCTTCAGGTTGTATATAAACTTAATAGAAAAATTGAATCTGTTTTCACACAGATGTTAGATACTAAAAAGTCAAAAGCAATCCTTAGCAGCTTAAATATACCAAGTGAAAATGTATGTGCATGCATGATCATTTGTGTCTGACTCTTTGTGACCCATGGACTCTACCCCAACAGGTTCCTCTGCCCATGGAGCAAGAATACTGCCATTTCCTACTCCAGGAAATCTTCCCTACCAGGGATTGAACCTGCATCTCCTGTGTCTCCTGCATTAGTAGGCAGATTCTTTACCACTGAGCCACCTGGAAAGCCACAAAAATGTATACTTGCATATAAAAGCCATATCTTGATGTAGGTTGTAATTCAAACTCATATTTGTTCATCTATGTAGAATGTAATGCTCTTTATTATCATTATTATCCTTAATCATTAATGCAATAAAGTACAAAGTTTAATATTTTTGACTTTCTGTTTGAGAGGTGCACTTATACTCAAAATAGAAATGGGAGATTCAGCCCTGGAAAGGTAGTGCTGGTCTAAAAATGACAATGTGATTTGAATTCAACTATATGGTGTTATAGGAAAGGAAAACTTATAGGAACAGTAAAAGCAATGAACGCCAGAGAGGGAACAAATATGTGGCATGCAGGGGATTTTTAAGGTAGTAAAACTGTTCTATAAGAAACTTTAAGGGTGAGTCCATGACATTATGTATTTTTTAAAACCTATAGAACTGAACCTTAATGTAAACTAAGGACTTCAATTAGTAATAATGTATCAATATTTGTTCATCAGTTGTAACAAATGTACCACACTAATTTAAGATGATAATAGGGGAAACTGTGCAGCCAGTAGAGAAGATAGGCCATATAAGAACTCTGTTGCTGCTGTTGTGGCTAAGTCATGTTCAACTCTTTTGTGATGCTGTGGACTGTAGCCCGCCAGGCTCTTCTATCCATTGGATTTCCCAGGCAAAAATACTGGAGTCGTCTGTCATTTCCTTCTCCAGGGGATCTTCCTGACCCAGGGATTAAACCCATGTCTCCTGCATTGGTAGGTGGATTTTTTTTTACCACTGAGGCACCTGGGAAGTCCAAGAACTCTCTGTACTTTCTGCTTAATTTTTCTGTAGATCTAAAACTGATTTGAGAAAATCTATTAATTAACTTTAAAAAGTTGCATTCCTATAAGTTGCAGTAGATAGAAACTGCTAAAATGATCTCAAAAAAGAAATAGCACAGTCATCTCAGCATCAAAGAATTATAGAGCTAAAAGACACCCAAAGGAAAATAGCTACTCTAGTCTCAAAGCTTTCTAAGGAGCGAGATGCTACCACTTTCCAATTCTAGGATTTAATTACTTTCTGGGTCTAGTGAACTACCCTGTGTATTAATAATTCTGCCTTCTCTGTGGTAGATAGTGAGTTGATCAATAGCCCCCTTAAATAGCCATTTTCTACTAGAGTTTACTTCTTAAGTAAATTACCAATTTACCTTTTTGTCTGGTTCTGAATAAATGGATCCAACACCTTTAATCTTTTGTTACAAATGCAAGCTATAATGAACTAATAGGAAGCTGGTGAACAAAAGTAGTTAATCTATGGCAAGCCTGTCCTGTAAAGTTTACATTTCTAACGTAGAAGCTGTCAAATTCAAAAAGATTGAATGTCTTAAAGAATATACTCAAGTAAAGGAAAATTTCTTTTTATTAATATATTGACCTTTACAGCTTTGTTCTCACACTGGATTATGTTCACTTTTAAATGTAAGAGTGAATAAAATTTTGGCTATCCTAAAATTAGTTTGACTAAACTCATTCAAAACCTAATTTAATTCACTCCTTTGATGATGTCAATACCGACAACTCCAATTTTTCAAATAAAATCTCTCAGTTGAATAATCAAATGCCAAATATCCATTCTCAAGAAGAGGTAAAACCATAAAAGATAGTTACATGTTGACACCGATATTTGCTCAAGGGAAGATGTAACAGAGAACCCACATTGTATATAGCTCATTTCTGAAATAAGTCTCTAGATGAATTAAAATGTTAATGTTTGAACCTTTTTAACTGCCAATTGTCCATGAAATGATAAATACCACTGAAGGCATGGTAATAAAATGTGCAACAAAATTATAAAGGGCGTAATTTCTGTGAACATGCCTTCTTTCTGAGTATAATAAATTCTACTCATCATAACCACAAGAGAACAAAAGAAATTTTCTTTTCTTTTCACAGGAAGAATAAGCACTAGATCCTAGCATATTTCAAATCAATTTTATATTGTCTAATACTCAATATTAAGAGCTATTTTATTATCTCAAAATTATTTTTTGTATTAATTTGTATTTCACTTATTTGGAAATCATGCATTTCTGTTTAAAATGATTCACGGAATCAAGATAAAGATCAAAATGTATTTTTCCTGTATCTTTGTTGTGCTTAAAATTTATACCTCTCTCAATTTGTAGGTGTTAATCATGAGCACATTTTTTTTTTTTTTTTCTTCTTTTACTAGAAGACAGCTGTTGATACAAGGTTATGAGATTATGGCACTTTTACATAGTAAATTGAAAACTAGTAGCTTGACTGTTCAGTCGTAAGTCTTCCTTTTGATATCTTTCATCCTCTGTTGACAGTATAGTTATCAATCACAAGACTGTCTAGAATGTCTTGTTTTATCAGGATATAAAAAATCATCATTCCCATATCACTTCCTATTAATCTAGATGCAAAGTGTTATGGTATTAATAAAATCTTCCAAAAGATCTTTCCTTAAGGACATCAGAGAATGTATGAAGACTGGCTAGTTGAGGCAAGCTGGATTCTCTGGGAAGTAGATGACAAGATAAGGTTAGGTGTGTGAAAGATTTTATGAGTAATACCCATGGAAGGAAAGGAGGGGAAGCAGGACAGGATGAGATAGTCATCAGACTGTTGACTCTTCAAAGTCTTTTTTAGCCCAATATGGAACAACAGAGCAGGGGTTGTGAATTAGAGGAGTCCTGTATGGAGAAGGAATGGCTAGGTTCAAATCAGAATTGCTGTTCAATGAGCACCACCTTAAACAATCATTGGTTGAAAGTCACTCTAAAGCAGAAAGAACTTTGCTTTGAAATCTGAGATGAACATTTTGAATGAGTTAACAGCTAGAGGCCACGGTCTAATCAACACTCATTACAAGCAAGGATCTGTGTGGCTCATTTCTGCTGCAGTCCACTCTTTGGGCATAATGTAGCATAATCTACATTGATGCTACATGATGTAGCATAATCTCTCCACACGGATTCAATGAGCAGCTTATTCAAGCACTGATGAGATTTTTTTCTTGAGAGAAAACTTGGAATAAGAGGGTCAAAGACCCTCCTGCAGTTGGTCTCCAGACTGGAACTGGCACTCACTACTATCTTAAGTGTTGTGGTATTAATAATTTTCCTTGCCAAACTTCTGTTAATATTGATAGTTTATCTCATAGAATGATCCAAACCTCATTCCTTAAGATTCTGAACCCTTGGCAGCATTCTTTAAGATTCTGACCCTTTTCAGGTCAGAATTGCTATTCATTCATAGTTACGACTGCTTACCCAATTCATTCAGTTATATACTCTGTGATGGTACTTCAGCTACACCTACATCAGGTAATTCTAATGTTCTATCAGGCTGCTATCTAGTTGAAGGTGAATGTGACTTGTAGATTCCATGTTTATGGGGCTTCTTCCACATGCCCTTTTCACTGTAAAGTAGGCTACCTGTTTATTTATGGCCCCAAAGTTCCAATTCTACCAGGGCCCAGCAGCATGCCAATAGCTATATTTTGAAACATATATAATTCTCTGCTAGAGTTGACATGGTTTTAGTCCAGGAACCCAGGGCTCCATTTGTGATTTTTCCAGTGGTACTCTCCATAAAGTCCACAATGAATATTTTCCACCACTGAACTCTCTAACACAGTATGGGGTGCTGGATCATATGGTCTGAGTGGCAGGACTGCTTGCACTGCAGCATGACCCGGTGCCAGACCTTCTTTGCCCCAGGTCTCATTCAAACTGGCAGCTTCCTATATCACCCTATTTCTGGGCCAGAAGACCATTTCTAGGTGTGGAATATGGTATTATAAAATTTTAGAGGCCTTCTGAGCAATAAGCTTCATTTTTGGTACAAAGGGATGAAAGATACACCAAAGTGTCCTTTGTTTTGAAGTGGAGGGATTGGCATGCCCCCGGCTATTGGTCTTCTAATTTTTTTTCTTCTTCTTGATGAAGTAATAGATTCCTAATTCATCATGTAGTTTAACTCCCACCTTTAGGAGCTAATGTCATTTAAATTGATCACATAGACACCTCTTGCTCATCCTGCCTAATTATTATTATAGTGAATCAACATGATATTTTGTGAAAATATCTTTTGGGGATATATTAAGAGGATAGAATGTTCAGCCATGGGGCAAAGCTAATAAATGTTGTAGTACATTCTAACTGAATGTGAATTGTTCTTGATTTTCTTTCCTGATAAACAAGGAAACTCTAAATCATTGACTGCTTAGTAGGTTTCTGAGGTTCTATTAATCTGCCCTAGTGACAATAGTACATCAGATCTGACAGTTCAGTTGTGATTAAACCTACAATTTAATTGATGTTGTGGTGGTCTATACTGACTCTTCATGGTCAATTCAATTTTGGCAGAGTTCACATTTATGGGTTAAAACCACAACGAGATACCACCTCACACCCGTCAAAATGACTATGATGAAACTGTCTACAAATAATAAATGTTGCTGAGGATGTGGAGAGAAAAAAAGAACCCTCATATACTATTGGTGGGAATGTAAATTGGTGCAGCCACTTTGAGAAACAGTATGGAGGTTCCTCAAAAAACTAAAAATAGAATACCATATGATCCAACAATTCCACTCCTTGGTAAATATCTGAAGAGAACAAAGGCACTAATTGTAAAATATATATGTGCACCCCAGTGGTCACAGACAAGATATGGAAGTAATCTAAGTGTCCTTCAACAGATGAATGGATGAAGAGTGATTGTATTGCTTGTATTGTATTGTATTATTATATTGTATTGTTCAGTCACTGAGTTGTGTCCAACTCTTTGTGACTCCATGGACTGGAGCATGCCAGGCTTCCCTTTCCTTCACCATCTCCCAGAGTTTGCTCAAACTCATGTTCATTGTATCAGTGATGCCATCCAACCATCCCATCCTCTATCATACCCATCTCCTTTGGCCTCCAATCTTTCTCAGCATCAGAATCTTTTCCAATGAGTCAGCTCTTCACATCAGGTGGCCAAAGTATTGGATATAAACATGCATATAACGCAAAATTCAGTTCAGTCACTCATTTGTGTCCCACTCTTTGCAACGCCATGGACTGCAGCACGCCAGGCCTCCCTGTCCATCACCAACTCCTGGAACTTACTCAAACTCATGTCCATTGAGTCGGTGATGCCATCCAACCATCTCATCCTCTGTCATCCCCTTCTCCTCTTGCCTTCAATTTTTCCCAGCATCAGGGTCTTTTCCAATGAGTTAGCTCTTCACATCAAGTGGCCAAAGTATTGGAGTTTCAGCTTCAGCATCAGTCCTTTCCAATGAACAGTCAGGGCTGATTTCCTTTAGGATGGACTGATTGGATCTCCTTGCAGTCCAAGGGACTCTCAAGAGTTTTCTCCAACACCACAGTTCACCACCCTTATGGCAGAAAGTGAAGAGGAACTAAAAAGCCTCTTGATGAAAGTGAAAGTGGAGAGTTAAAAAGTTGGCTTAAAGCTCAACATTCAGAAAACGAAGATCATGGCATCTGGTCCCATCACTACATGGGAAATAGATGGGGAAACAGTGGAAACAGTGTCAGACTTTATTTTTCTGGGCTCCAAAATCACTGCAGATGGTGACTGTAGCCATGAAATTAAAAGACACTCCTTGGAAGGAAAGTTATGTCCAACCGAGATAGCATATTCAAAAGCAGAGACATTACTTTGCCAACAAAGGTCCATCTAGTCAAGGCTATGGTTTTTCCAGTGGTCATGTATGGATGTGAGAGTCGGACTGTGAAGAAGGCTGAGCACCAAAGAATTGATGCTTTTGAACTGTGGTGTTGGAGAAGACTCTTGAGAGTCCCTTGGACTGCAAGGAGATCCAACCAGTCCATTGTGAAGGAGATCAGCCCTGGGATTTCTTTGGAAGGAATGATGCTAAAGCTGAAACTCCAGTACTTTGGCCACCTCATGGGAAGAGTTGACTCATTGGAGAAGACTCTGATGCTGGGAGGAATTGGGGGCAGGAGGAGAAGGGGATGACAGAGGATGAGATGGCTGGATGGCATCACTGACTCAATGGATGTGAGTCTGAGTGAACTCCGGGAGTTGGTGATGGACAGGGAGGCCTGGCATTCTGCAATTCATGGGGTCGCAAAGAGTCAGACACGACTGAGCGACTGAACTGAACTGAGGCCTTGTGAGAAACAGTATCTATATTTTCTTCCTGAAGTAAATGCCAACTCTAAACAGAGAGAGGGAGGATAGATCAGTTCTTTGTTTCAAGTGGTTTAGAAAAATATGAGGAGTCAGAGTCTTTGGAGACAGTAACACAGATGTCCTCAAATAATGCGTCAAAGGCCCAACTTTTCCTAATTCGGGTCCTGACTTTGGCATAACAGACCTACCTCATTTGTTTCAAAGATCTTTGAAATTCAGCCACTTTGACTAAAATTCTTATGCTAACGTTCACCTTTTTCTATTTTTCTGCTGTGTGAGATGGAGCATCTTTGTATTCCCAGAGACTCTGGTTCTCACACTAAGTTTTCAGTTCTTAGTACTTGCCTTCAACTTTTTGTTGTCTGCCTGTAGGGAATAAATGCATCTTAGTGACAACATCCAATGCCTCAGTCCGTATATCTGTTATTTACATTGTATGTTTCAAATGTCTGAATCATGGCAAGGACCAGAGTAATTCTGTCCTCCATCAGGCCAAACCAGCACACCTTCAGTGAATGGTTGAAAACTGAGACTGCCACCTTGTGTCAGGGCAATGACACAAGTCCTATCTTGAATAGGATTTGAGTGATCCATTCTCCTATCTGCCACAACAGATTTTTAAGGTTAGAATATCCAGATGCTTTGCTCCTTTCCCCATCTCTCTTCTACAGAACATGTAATATAAGATTAAAATTGGAGACAAAATTGGAGAACTATTTTTTAAAGCACAATTACCATGGTATTATGTTCTTGGCCAGAGTCTTACAAAACAAGCATGCTATATTCGTTTTTACTGCTACTTTAATGAATTCCACACATTTAGGGGCTTAAATCAACACAAATTTACTATCTTACAGTTACAGAGGTTAAAAATTCTAATATCAAAGAATCTGGATGGTTATGTTCCTTCTGAAAGTTCTAGGGGAAAATCCATTTCCTTGTCTTTTTTTTTTTGTTTATAAGCTTCTGTGAGACAACTGTATTCTTTGGTTCATGGCACCATTTTGCATTTTTAAAGCCAGCAATGGGCACTCCTTCTCTCTCTCTGCTTCTGTGATCATCTTGCCTTTTTTTTTTAGGATTTCCCCTTTAGCTTCCCTCTTATAAGGACCCTTGTGATTACAGTGCTTCCACTCAGACAATGCAGGGGAAGTTCTCTATCTCCAGATCCTTTCCATATACATCAGAAAGCATTTTAAGATATTAACTTGGATATACTTTTTATACCTTTTTTATGACAATTCCCTTTCAGATCCCATTAGAGAGTTCCTATGCTCTCTTAAGGATAAAGATATAAATCAAACAAAATTTCAGTGTTGAAACTGGATTCAGATGCATATTCTTGAAATCATAGCAGAAGTTGCTGTGACTAAAGTGTTTGAGAAAGAAAGACATTGTTTGTTTTTTCATGTTGATACTTTTAATTCTAAAAATTTCAAAGGTCAGCTGGAAATGCCAGGGCCTCATCATGGATCTGGGCACAATAGGCTTTGATATCCAAGAACAAGTGGCGACTTCACACAATGAGTAAAACTGCAGTGGGTGTGTTCTATCTTTCTGATGTCAGAGCTACATGTAAGGTTTTAGGGTTCTGGATCATATCTGGGAAAGAACTGAAAGAAAAGAGAAAGAGAGGATGGTTTCTGCATTGATGCTGTTTTATGCAATAAGAAAGTAACAGTTTACTGTAGCTAATAAATATAAATAAGTGTTTGATAATAAATAAAATAATATCATTGAGCAAAACAGGGAGACTTTTTATAGATTTATACAGAAATTTAATTTTTTGTTGAGCTGGATGTACTTTCTAGCACTGGAACAATTTAATATATTGAAAAAAATTTGTAAAGCAGATGTGATTGCTATTTCAATGATTATTTGATTGAAATTTAGAGACGTATTGCAGCCAGTGAATAATGTTGGAAAGCAGCTCTCCATGGTCTTTCTGAATCTCTGCACTTTTTGTGGAGAAACATTGGTATTTTTTTGTTCCAAACTATCTGTTCAAGGATGGCACCACCCTAATGGCAGAAAGCAAAGAGGAACTGAAAAGCTTCTTGATGAAGGTAAAAGAGGAGAGTGAAAAAGTTGGCTTAAAACTCAACATTGATAAAACTAAGATCATGGAATCCAGTTCTACCACTTCATGAAAAATAGATGGGAAAACAATGGAAACAGTGACAGACTTTATTTTCTTGGTCTCCAGAATCACTGCAGATGGTGCAGGAAATTAAAAGACACTTACTCCTTGGAAGAAAAGCTATGACAAACCTAGACAGCGTGTTAAAAAGGAGAGACATCCCTTTGCTGACAAAGGTCCATACAGTCAAAGCTATGGTTTTTCCAATAGTCATGTATAGATGTGAGAGTTGGATCATAAAGAAAGCTGAGCACCAAAGAAATGACGCTTTTAAACTGTGATGTTGGAGAAGACTCTTGAGAGTCCTTTGTACAGCAAGGAGATCAAAAGAGTCAATCCTGAAGGAAGTAAACCCTGAGTATTCATTGGAAAGACTGCTATTGAAGCTGAAACTCTTACAATTTGGCCACCTGATGTGAAGAGTCAACTCACTGGAGAAGACCCTGATGCTGGGAAAAATTGAAGGCAGGAGGAGAAGGAGGTGACAGAGAATGAGATGGTTGGAAAGCATCATCAACTCAATGGACATGAATTTAAGCAAACTCTGGGAGACAGTGAAGGACAAGGAAGCCTGATGTGCTATAGTCCATGGGATAGCAAAGGGTTGAACATGACTGAGCAACTGAACAATAGCAACAGTCTATTCAAGGATGTTGGTATAGCGAACAGTCTTGGAAGATAGAAATAGCAACATCTTCCTCCAGAGCAAAAGATTTGTTTTCAGACTAGGAAAATTATGATAATGTCTCTGTACAGGGAACATTTGGGGCAGGTTTGACACGAAGAACTCATAAGATAGGGACTTCTTAAGCTCTGAGTTCCTCACTATGATGTGAACCTACTGTTTATATAGTATCTATTTGTACCTCTCAGCATGGCACTCTGGGCCCAGGGTGAAGAGGAACACATTGAACATGAAGTTCATGATGCCTTCTGTGCTTTGCAATAAAAAGTTTTCTGTCTTTGACTCAATAGTTTCATGTCTTTCTCCACTAATGATGACACTGTGACAGGCTAAGTTGTTAGCTTGCAAGTAGAGTAAAATTTCAGATCACTCATAGTTTCTTGAGTATGGTAGAAGCAAGATTGCAATTTTGGCCATTTCTGACTCAATGGACATGGGTTTGGGTGGACTCTGGGAGTTGGTGATGGACAGGGAGGCCTGGCATGCTGTGGTTAATGGGGTCACAAAGAGTTGGACACGACTGAGCGACTGAACTGAACTGAACTCTAGAACCTGCACTTGAAACCAAGCATTTGAATGTAACCAGTCAGTTTCTACAGAGGGAATCAGCTAAAATGAAATTAGCATAAATATGGTGAGGAAATTTGCCCATTCTCTTAGTAAAATCAGATTTTGATCTTTCAGTTTGGTAATAGGAGAATTTATTTACTTCATAAGCCACTTTACCAATATTTTCTGTTTTCAAGGTATAATTGGTGAAACATTACTCTAGAAGAAGTAAAATTGGCCAAGAAAATTGTAAGAAAAAACCCACCTTGGTACACCTTATCCTTCTTGAAAAGTGTGTTAGTCATTCAGTTGTGTCTGACTTTTTGTGACCCTATGGACTCTAGCTTATCAAGTTCCTCTGTCCATGGGATTTCCCAGGCAAGAATACTGAAGTGCGTAGCCGTCGCTTCTCCAGGGGATATTCCCAACCCAGGGATCAAACCCAGATCTCCTGCATTGCAGGCAGATTCTTTACCATGTGAGCCACCAGGGGAATCCTTATTTTTCTTAGATATGGTTGATACATTAGTATTTAAACTTTCTGAGAAATTCTATAATTAAGTTTGACTTCTTTATTTGGAATCTTATTTCAAATATCCCAGATTATTTGATAGCAAAATTTCTCCTCTCCTCTATGGATCTAGGATCCCAGTGAATACATTTTGAGAATCACTCATTGGGATAGATGCATCTTCTCAGCCTATTCTCATCCTGTTATCACAAGGCTTTGAATAGCTTCTAGTTTAAATGGTTATACCTATACTAATAGAGATAAGGAAAGATTTGTGAGTCCACACTTGGGCTGCAGCAATTATTCTGAGCCTTAGATTCCCAATAAAATTGTCGTGATGCTAAAAAGTTCATATTTTTAAAACTCCCTAGGCTACTATAATGTGTAGCCAGAGTTAAGTACCATATGATAGAGCAGTAAAGCAGGAACTCACTCCTGGGGAAATCATAAAGAAAGTATAGAGTCTATATATTATTCTGTCAATATGGTAACTGCTAGCCACTTGCTAGTTTATAAATTTTAGTTTAAATTAATATAATTAAATGAAATTTAATCTCTATTTCTGTCATTCTTAGTCACATTCCACATACTCCATTAGCCACATACAGCTAGTGCTATAGTATTAAATATTATATATATATTATAACCTATATTATTTATATATGGTATATACAATATATGTATTATATATACACATATATATAATATATCATATATACATATAATATACATACACATATAACATGCATTATATATGTAATATTTATACATAACATAATGTTTCCATCATCACAGAAAGTTCTGTTGGTCAGTGCTGCTATATAAGCTACAGAGTTCTCTCCTAGCATGGCCATAGCCAAACTTAGAAGTTCTAGGTTTTGTTTCATTAAGGCAGTCAGCACTCTTTCCTAAAGGGGACTAAAGAGGATATAAATGGAAATTTTCATGCAATGTGTGTGATATATGTATATGTGGGTGCATGTGAGTATGCACACGTGTGTTCACATGCTGTGGAAATAATTGTAATAGTCTAACTCCTTTAGCTCTATGAAATGCATCATGCTCTAAATTCATGCTAATGTAAGAAAAAAAATGTAATGACTTAATATCCTTGGAACCCAACTTTAGGAATGTTTCCAAACAATCAGGACTTATTGTCTTAATATTGCTTCCCTAAAAGATTTTCTCTAAAGTTATTATTTTTGTTTTCTCCCTAAGGGTCCCTGATTTCTCTAATTCTTGTCTGGGAATCACCCCATAGTTAGAGAAGAAATCATGATCATTAATTAAATTCAGTTTTATAAGATGTTGCCATTAGCTACAGGATCTAAAACTATAACCTAAATTTTTAATTAATATGTTCAAAAGGGCTGGGAAAATATTTCAGGAAACAAATGAAAACAAGCAGAAGGAAATTATTTTGTGCTATAAAAACACGTAATTTTTATTTGTTTAGTTGTTAATTTCTGTCTGACACTTTTGAGACCGCATGGACTGTAACTCGTCAGACTCCTCTGTCTATGAAATTTCCTGCAAGAACACTGGAGTGGAGTGGAGTGCCATTTCCTTCTCCAGGGGATCTTCCCAACCCAGGAATAAAACCATTGTCTCCTGCATTGGCAGGCAGGTTCTTTACCACAGAGTCACCAGGAAAGCCCACATTATTTTGTTACAAAAGAATTTTTTTAAACTTCTTGCAAAGATAGTTTTAATATTTAGCTATTCCATATAAGTTGAAGATAAAAAAGGGTCCTCTATAAAAGTTTATGGTTATCAAGTATGTGTCATTTAGTGAATGACTTGAAATGTGTAAAGAAAAAAACAATCCTTTTATGATCACTCATGTAATTTTTAAAACCAGGGCTCACCTATAAGGAAGGGTGATTTGCTGTTTTCTTTCTATGGAAAACTGGAGAAGGGGAGAATCCAAGAACATAATTTTCTGACTTTAATCCAGGTTTATTAGCCACAAACTTTGATCAAATCGAAAAATACAAATACTTTTGAATGATAAAATCTCCATTCTTACTACTCTAATACTGTCTTCATCTTAGCAGAGTGAATAGTCCCTACTTCATTCTATGAAATCCCTCCCCATGCTAGTTATTCAGTCGTGTCTGACTCTTTGCCACCCTAAGGACTGTAGCCAACCAGGCTTCTCTGCCCATGGAATTCTCCAGGCAAGAATACTGGAGTGGATACCCATGCCCTTCTCCAGTGAATCTTCCCAATCCAAGGATTAAACCTGGGTCTCCTGCATTGCAGGCAGATTCTTTACCATCTGAACCACCAGGGAAGCCAATTCTATGAAGTCAGAATTACCCTAATACCAAAACAAAGACATTACAAGAAAACTAGATAACAATATTTCACATGAACATTGATATAAAAATTCCCAATGAAACATTAACAAATAAAATTTAACAATGTATACAGAAATTATGCACAATGATCAAGTGGATTTGTCCCAGGTATTGCAGTCTTGGTTCAGCATTTTAAAACCAATTAATGTAATCTATTACATCAAAGGATAGTGAAGAAAATTACATAATCATATCAATAGATATAGAAAAATCATTTGAAAAAAATCTAATACCCACTCATAATAAAATCTCTGCAAACTAGTAATAGAGTGGGATTTCCTCAACTTGATAAAGATCTTCTAAAAAATACTAAAGATAACATCATACTGAATGGTAAGAAATTTGTAATTTCTCCATTAAGATTTGGAACAAAGCAAGGGTATCCTTTGTCACCACTGCTTTTCAACATTGTATTAATACTCCTGGAAAATGCAATAAGACAGAAAAAAGAAATAGAATATATGCAGATTGGGAAAACAAATTCTCCTTATTTTCAGATAGCCTGCTTGAATACATAGAAAACCCAAAAGAATGAACAAAATGATGACTCAAAATAATGAGTAGTTATACCAAGACTAAAGGATATAAGGTTGATATACAATAGTTGATCATTTTTCTATGTATGAGCAATGAGCAAGTGGAATTTTATATTAAAATGTAATACTATTTATATAAGAACTCCAAATATGAAACGCTTAGGTATGAGTATAATTAAACTTATTTAAGATGTGTAGAAGGAAAATTACAAAACTCTAAAGAGATATATCAAAGAATCAATAAATGGAGAAATATTCAATTTTCAAAAATAGAAAGACTTGAGATGTAAGTTTTACCCACAAAAAATCTATAGATTCAATGCAGCAACCTAAAATTTGGTTAGGGTTATTTTGTGGATACTGATGTACTACTTCTAAGCTTCTAAACTATACTGATGCACTACTTCTAAACTTTCCTGAGAAATCTGTATACAGGTCAAGGAACAACAGTTAGAATTGGGCATAGGACAATAAACTGGTTCCAAATTGGGAAAGGAGTACATCAAGGCTGTATATTGTTACCCTGCATATGTAACTTGCATGGAGATAACATCATGCAAAATGCTGGGCTGGATGAAGCATAAGCTGAAATCAAGAGTGCCAGGAGAAATATCAATAACCTCAGATATGCAGATGACACCAACTTTATGGCAGAAAGTGAAGAGGAGCTAAAGAACTTCTTGATGAGAGGGAAAGAGGAAAGTGAAAAAGTTGGCTTAAAACTCACATTCAAAAAACTAAGATCCTGGCATCCAGTCCCATCACTTCATGGCAAATAGATGGGAAACAGTGGAAGCAGTGAGATATTTTGTTTTCTTGGACTCCATATTCACTGCAGATGGTGACTGTAGCTATGAAATGAAAAAAACGCTTGCTTCTTGGAAGGAAAGCTATGCCTAACCTAGAGAGCATATGAAAAAACAGAGACATAACTTCGTGTCAAAATTCCATACAGTCAAAGCTATGGTTTTTCCTGTAGTCATATATAGATGTGACAGTTGGACCATAAAGAAAACTGAGCGCTGAAGAATTGATGTTTTCAAACTGTGGTGTTGTAGAAGACTCTTGAGAGTCCCTTGGGCTACAAGGAGATCAAACCAGTCAATCCTGAAGGAAATCAGTCCTGGATATTCACTGGAAGGACTGATGCTGAAGCAGAAACTCCAATAATTTGGCCACATAATGCAAAGAACTGACTCACTGGAAAAGACCCAGATGCTGGGAAAGATTGAAGGCAGGAGAAGGGGACAATAGAGGATGAGATGGTTGGATGGTGTCACCGACTTGATGGACCTGAGTTTGAGCAAGCTCTAGGAGTTGGTGATGGAGAGGGAAGCCTGGCATACTGCAGTCCTTGGAGTCACAAAGAGTGAGACACAGATCAGCGACTGAACTGAACTCAACTGACTTCTAAACTTGTTACAGAGCAGCAAGAGACCCAGAGTAGCCACTACAATTTTCAAGGAGAAGAACAAAATCAGATGACTGACACTGCTAGACTTTAAGACTTAACATAAAGCTAGTTATCAAGACAATGTGATACTGGTTAAATAATAGACAGATGTGCTGTGTTCAGTCACTTCAGTCATGTCCTACTCTTTGCAACCCTATGGACCGTAGCCTGCCAGGCTCTGACCATGGGATTTTCCTGGCAAGAATAATGGATTGGGCTGCTATTTCCTTCTCTAGAGGATCATCCTGAGTCAGGGATTGAAACTATGTTTCCTGCATCGCCTGCATTGCAGACAGATTCTTTACCACTGAGCCAGTGGGGAAGCCTGTAAATCTACAGAATAGAATAGAATTCATGGAAATCAGATCAGATCAGTCGCTCAGTCGTGTCCGACTCTTTGCGACCCCATGGCAGCACGTCAGGCCTCCCTGTCCATCACCAGCTCCCGGAGGTCACTCAGACTCATATCCATCGAGTCAGTGATGCCATCCAGCCATCTCATCCTCTGTCGTCCCCTTCTCCTCCTGCCCTCAATCCCTCCCAGCATCAGAGTCTTCTCCAATGAGTCAACTCTTCGCATGAGGTGGCCAAAATACTGGAGTTTCGGCCTTAGCATCATTCCTTTCAAAGAAATCCCAGGGCTGATCTTCTTTAGAATGGACCGGTTGGATCTCCCTGCAGTCCAAGGGACTCTCAAGAGTCTTCTCCAACACCACAGTTCAAAAGCATCAATTCTTCGGCCCTCAGCCCTCTTCACAGTCCAGCTCTCACATCCATACATGACCACAGGAAAGACCATAGCCTTGACTAGGCGAACCTTTGTTGGGAAAGTAATGTCTCTGCTTTTGAATATGCTATCTAGGTTGCTCATAACTTTCCTTCCAAGGAGTAAGCATCTTTTAATTTCATGGCTGCAGTCACCATCTGCAGTGATTTTGGAGCCCAGAAAAATAAAGTCTGACACTGTTTCCACTGTTTCTCCATCTATTTCCCATGTAGTGATGGGACCAGATGCCATGATCTTCGTTTTCTGAATGTTGAGCTTTAAGCCAACCTTTTCACTCTCCACTTTCACTTTCATCAAGAGGCTTTTTAGCCCCTCTTCACTTTCTGCCATAAGGGTGGTGTCATCTGCATATCTGAGGTTATTGATATTTCTCCCAGCAATCTTGATTCCAACTTGTGTTTCTTCCAGTCCAGCATTTCTCATGATGTACTCTGCATAGAAGTTAAATAAACATGGTGACAATATAGCCCCACATAAATATGGTCAACTGATATTTGACAAAAAAACCAAGGCAAAACAATAGAGCAATTACAGTTTTTTTCAGCAAATAATACTGGAACAACTGGACATCAATGTGCAAAAAACAGATGAATTTGGGAAAAAAACCTAGGTCTGACCCAAGGTTTTTCCTGTGAGTATCAGTTCAATTCAATTGCTCAGTCGTGTCTGACTCTTTGTGATTGAGAGAATCAATTCCTAGGCAGGTTGATAAGATGTCTGGGGTACCTGAGGAGGAGAAAGTGGTCTGGGGTTCTTGAAGTGAAGATAGGATTCTGGGGTTCTCAAAGAGGAGGAAAGGAGAAACATTTCCCCCCCTCTCTCTTTTCTTAGTCTTAATCACATAAAATGTTTTCTTTTTTCTTTAAGCTCAGAGCTGATGATTACACAACGAACAACTCAATTTAAACTCTGTCAGTTCAGTTCAGTTCAGTCCAGTCATTCAGTTGTGTTTGACTCTTTGTGACCCCATGAACTGCAGCACGCCAGGCCTCCCTGTCCATCACCAACTCCCGGAGGTCACTCAAACTCATGTCCATCAAGTCAGTGATGCCATCCAGCCATCTCATCCTCTGTCGTCCCCTTCTCCTCCTGCCCCCAATCCCTCCCAGCATCACAGTCTTTTCCAATGAGTCAACTCTTTGCATGAGGTGGCCAAAGTTTTGGAGTTTCAGCTTTAGCATCAGTCCTTCCAATGAACACCCAGGACTGATTTCCTTTATAATGGACTGGTTGGATCTCCTTGCAGTCCAAGAGACTCTCAAGAGTCTTCTCCAACACCACAGTTCAAAAGCATCAATTCTTTGGCACTCAGCTTTCTTCACAGTCCAACTCTCACATCCATACATGACTACTGGAAAAACCATAGCCTTGACTAGACAGACTTTGTTGGCAAAGTAATGTATCTGCTTTTTAATATGCTATCTAGGTTGGTCATAACTTTCCATCTAGGGATTATATAACAACAGTGTACCCTGCTTGAGGACAGTTTCTCCTTTCTGAAAAACTTTTGATTAATCCTGATATCTTAGAATGTAAATTATGGGAGTAGGTCTAGTAGGATCTTTCTATTGTTAAATTCTAATTCTATTATCTAAAAATGTAAATTGTGGGAATGGGTCTGATAAAATTTTCACAAACTTGAGACATTCTTTTGATTTATTGTAACAACTAATTTAAAAGTATGTAATTCCCTTGCTAAAGACTAGCAGGTGGGGCACTCTCCATCCCTTTCTGATGTCTATGTCAGAAGCTTTCTGTGTCGCTTTTCACTGTAATAAAACTTGTGCAACATAGGAGCCCTGAGTGGTCAAGCCTGGTCTCTGGTCCCGAAGCTAAATTTTCTTCTTCAGAGATCACAAATCTGACTCCGTTCACTGTAAGCTATCATGACCCAATGGACTGCAGCATGCCAGACTTCCCTGTCCATCACCAACTCCCAGAGCCTACTCAAACTCATGTCCATCGAGTCAGTGATGCTATCCAAACATCTCATCCTCTGTTGTCCCTTTCTCCTCCCATCTTCACTCTTTCCTAGCATCAGGGTCTTTTCCAGTGAGTCAGTTCTTCACATCAGGTGGCCAAAGTATTGGAGTTTCAGCTTCAGCCTCAGTCCTTCCAATGAATATTAAGGACTGATTTCTTTTAGGATTGACTCGTTGGATCTCCTTGCAGTCCAAGGGCATCTCAAGAGTTTTCTCCAATACCACAGTTCAAAAGGATCAATTCTTCAATGCTCAATTTTCTTTATGGCCCAAGTCTCACATCCATACATGATTACCCGAAAAAACATAGTTTTTATTAGATGGACATTTGTTGGCAAAGTACTGTCTCTGCTTTTAATATGGCCATCTAGGTTGGTCATAGTTTTTTTTTCCAAGGAGAAAGTGTCTCTTAATTTCTTGGCTGCAGTCACCACTTGCAGTGATTTTGAAGCTCAAAAAGAGTCAAACTGTTTCTATTGTTCCCTCATCTATTTGCCATGAAGTGATGATACTGGATGCCATTATCTTAGTTTTCTGAATGTTGAGTTTTAAGCCAGTTTTTCCCCTCTTCTCTTTCACTTTCATCAAGAGGCTCTTTAGTTCTTCTTTACTTTTTGCATAGGAGGGCCTCTCCTTCCCGTGACCGGCGCACTAGGAGCGCCCCGCCGGCTGTACAGCGCACTAGGAGCGCCCCGCTGGCTGTGCTGCGCACTAGGAGAGCTACGCCAGGACCGAGGTCAGGAAGGGCGGCCTCCAAGGCCTCCAAGGTCAGGAAAGGTGGCGGTGAGGAGAGACCCCTCGTCCAAGGTAAGGTGCCATGGCTGTGCTTTGCTAAAGCAGCCGGGAAGAGATACCCCACGCCCAAGGTAAGAGAAACCCAAGTAAGATGGTAGGTCTTGCAAGAGGACATCAGAGGGCAAATACACTGAAACCATACTCACAGAAAACTAGTCAATCTAATAACACCAGGACCACAGCCTTGTCTAACTCAATGAAATTAAGCCATGCCCGTGGGGCAACCCAGGATGGGCGGGTCATGGTGGAGATATCTGACAGGGTGTGGTCCGCTGGAGAAGGGAATGGCAAACCACTTCAGTATTCTTGCCTTGAGAACCCCATGAACAGTATGAAAAGGCAAAATGATAGGATACTGAAAGAGAAACTCCCCAGGTCAGTAGGGGCCCAATATGCTACTGGAGATCAGTGGAGAAATAACTCCAGAAAGAATGAAGGGATGGAGCCAAAACAAAAAGAATGCTATGCTATGCTAAGTCACTTCAGTCGTGTCCGAATCTGTGTGACCCCATAGACGGCAGCCCACCAGGCCTCCCTGTCCCTGGGATTCTCCAGGCAAGAACACTGGAGTGGGTTGCCATTTCCTTCTTCAATGCATGAAAGTGAAAAGAGAAAGTGAAGTCGCTCAGTCATGTCCGACTCTTAGCGACCCCGTGGACTGCAGCCTACCAGGCTCCTCCATCCGTGGGATTCTCCAGGCAAGAGTACTGGAGTGGGGTGCCATTGCCTTCTGGTGATAGAAGCAAAGTCCGAAGCTATAAAGAGCAATATTGCATAGGAACCTGGAATGTCAGGTCCATGAATCAAGGCAAATTGGAAGTGGTCAAACAAGAGATGGCAAGAGTGAATGTAGACATTCTAGAAATTAGCAAACTAAAATGGACTGGAATGGGTGAATTTAACTGAGATGACCATTATATCTACTACTGTGTGCAGGAATCCCTCAGAAGAAATGGAGTGGCCATCATGGTCAACAAAAGAGTCCAAAATTCAGTACTTGGATGCAATCTCAAAAATCACAGAATGATCTCTGTTTGTTTCCAAGGCAAACCATTCAATGTTATAGTAATCCAAGTCTATGCCCCAACCAGTAACGCTGAAGAAGCTGAAGTTGAACGGTTCTATGAAGACCTACAAGACCTTTTAGAACTAACACCCAAAAAAGATGTCCTTTTCACTATAGGGGACTGGAATGCAAAAGTAGAAAGTCAAGAAACACCTGGAGTAACAGGCAAATTTGACCTTGGAATAAGGAATGAAGCAGGGCAAAGACTAATAGCGTTTTGCCAAGAAAATGCACTGGTCATAGCAAATACCCTCTTCCAACAACACAAGAGAAGACTCTATACATGGACATCACCAGATGGTCAACACCGAAATCAGATCGATTATATTCTTTGCAGCCAAAGATGGAGAAGCTCTATACAATCAGCAAAAACAAGACCAGGATCTGACTGTGGCTCAGACCATCAACTCCTTATTGCCAAATTCAGACTGAAATTGAAGAAAGTAGGGAAAACCACTAGACCATTCAGGTATGACCTAAATCAAATCCCATATGATTATACAGTGGAAGTGAGAAATAGATTTAAGGGCCTAGATCTGATAGATAGAGTGCCTGATGAACTATGGAATGAGGTTCGTGACAGTGTACAGGAGACAGGGATCAAGACCATCCCCATGGAAAAGAAATGCAAAAAAGCAAAATGGCTGTCTGGGGGGGGGCTTACAAATAGCTATGAAAAGAAGAGAAGTGAAAAGCAAAGGAGAAAAGGAAAGATATAAACATCTGAATGCAGAGTTCCAAAGAATAGCAAGAAGAGATAAGAAAGCCTTCTTCAGCGATCAATGCAAAGAAATAGAGGAAAACAACAGAATGGGAAAGACTAAGGATCTATTCAAGAAAATCAGAGATGCCAAAGCAACATTTCATGCAAAGATGGTCTCGATAAAGGACAGAAATGGTATGGACATAACAGAAGCACAAGATATTAAGAAGAGGTGGCAAGAATACACAGAAGAACTGTACAAAAAAGAGCTTCACGACCCAGATAATCATGATGGTGTGATCACTGACCTAGAGCCAGACATCCTGGAATGTGAAGTCAAGTGGGCCTTAGAAAGCATCACTACGAACAAAGCTAGTGGAGGTGATGGAATTCCAGTGGAGCTACTCCCAATCCTGAAAGATGATGCTGTGAAAGTGCTGCACTCAATATGCCAGCAAATTGGAAAACTCAGCAGTGGCCACAAGATTGGAAAAGGTCAGTTTTCATTCCAACCACAAAGAAAGGCAATGCCAAAGAATGTTCAAACTACTGCACCATTGCACTCATCTCGCACGCTAGTAAAGTAATGCTCAAAATTCTCCAAGCCAGGCTTCAGCAATACGTGAACTGTGAACTTCCAGATGTTCAAGCTAGTTTTAGAAAGGCAGAAGAACCAGAGACCAAACTGCCAACATCCGCTGAATCATGGAAAAAGCAAGAGAGTTCCAGAAAAACATCTATTTTTGCTTTATTGACTATGCCAAAGCCTTTGACTATGTGGATCACAATAAACTGTGGAAAATTCTGAAAGAGATGGGAATACCAGACCACCTGATCTGGCTCTTGAGAAACATGTATGCAGGTCAGGAAGCAACAGTTAGAACTGGACATGGAACAACAGACTGGTCCCAAATAGGAAAAGGAGTACATTAAGGCTGTGTATTGTCACCTTGCGGATTTAACTTATATAAAGAGTACATCATGAGAAACGCTGGAAGAAGCACAAGCTGGAATCAAGATTGCCGCGAGAAATATCAATAACCTCAGATATGCAGATGATACCACTTTTATGGCAGAAAGTGAAGAAAAACTAAAAAGCCTCTTGATTAAAGTGAAACAGGAGAGTGAAAAAGTTGGCTTAAAGCTCAATATTTAGAAAACTAAGATCATGGCATCTGGTCCCATCACTTCATGGGAAATAGATGAGGAAACAGTGGAAACAGTGTCAGACTTTATTTTTTTTTGGCTCCAAAATCACTGCAGATGGTGACTGCAGCCATGGAATTAAAAGACGCTTGCTCCTTGGAAGGAAAGTTATGACCAACCTAGATAGCATATTCAAAAGCAGAGACGTTACTTTGCCAACAAAGGTCCATCTAGTCAAGGCTATGGTTTTTCCTGTGGTCATGTATGGATGTAAGAGCTGGACTGTGAAGAAAGCTGAGCGCTGAAGAATTGATGCTTTTGAACTGTGGTGTTGGAGAAGACTCTTGAGAGTCCCTTGGACTGCAAGGAGATCCAGCCAGTCCATTCTGAAGGAGATCAGCCCTGGGATTTCTTTGGAAGGACTGATGCTAAAGCTGAAACTCCAATACTTGGCCTCCTCATGGGAAGAGTTGACTCATTGGAAAAGACTCTGATGCTGGGAGGGATTGGGGACAGGAAGAGAACGGGTTGACAGGATGAGATGGCTGGATGTAATCACCTACTCGATGGACATTAGTTTGATTGAACTCTGGGAGTTGGTGATGGACAGGGAGGCCTGGCGTACTGCAGTTCATGGGGTTGCAAACAGTCGGACATGACTGAGCAACTGAACTGAACTGAATGTCAGCCAAACTAGTAATAATGTAGTTAAGTGTTAAATTAATGCCTTTTTGGGTAATACATAAAAAATTACACATTTAGTACTATATGGAGAGGGAAATGGCAACCCAGTCTTGTCTTCTTGCTTGGAGAATCCCAGGGACAGAGAAGCCTGGTGGGCTGCTGTCTATGGGGTCACACAGAGTCGGACATGAATGAAGCGACTGAGTGAAAGAAATGGCAACCCACTCCAATATTCTTGCCTGGAGAATCCCAGGGACGAAGGAGGCTGGTGGGCTGCTGTCCATGGGGTCGTACAAAGTCAGACATGACTGAAGCGACTTAGCAGCAGCAGCAGCAGAAATAGGAAATAGAAAATAAGAATGAATATTTCTGTGAGTTCATAGTACAGAACTAGCTTGCAATTTAACAAAATATTTTAACTAACATTAATATTGAAATACAGTGAACAGTATTTCAAATGTTCATTTTTAGGAAGTTCCAGACAAAAAGGTCCACAGCCTGAAACAGATGCAATTGAATTAACCATCTCTTTTAGATGTGCATTTGTAGATAAAATTTTCTAGCAAAATATCATTGAAAAGTAACCATGTAGTGAGGGGCGATATTTTTATTAATAAATGATGCTGCATTTTAAGCCAGGTTTTAGTAACAATCATAAGAAAAATATATATTTGAAAATAAATATAGCATGTTTAGCAAAATAAACTGGTCCAGGTCATGATATTTTTTTCTGGAAAGTGACTATAAACTTTATAAATCTATATAATGCAAATATGCACTTAAATCTCCATTAGGTCAAGTTATTTATTTTTTTAAATATTAAATTTTTCTGCTTTTTGTAATATTTTGATCTTGTTCCCACTAAAAAAAAGGGAATATGTAACTCAGATTTTTGTCTCTGTTCTATTTTTTTCTCTTTTAGCTCAGTAAATTAGCTTCAAATGTTACATTTCCTTGCTAGCTCAGGTGTAACATAGAGATTTAGTAGGTAAACTTCCCCCTCCTTTTGTCCACTGCTGCCATAGAAGTCATACCCCTTTTTCATTCACCAGCTGACCAGTGTCTTCTCCAAGTCTTTCTCCAGTCCTACTTTCTTAATTTTTTTTTATTATAATTGTATTTATTCACTTAATTTTGGCTGTGCTGAGTCTTTGTTGCTATGTTGACTTTTCTCTTGTTGTGGTGACTGGGGGCTACTCTCTAGTTGCTGTGCTCAGGTTTCTTACTGCATGGCTTTGCTTGTTGTGGAGCACAGGCTCTAGCATGCATGGGCTTCAGTAGTTGCAGCTCCAGGCTCTAGAGCACAGGCTCAATGGTTACAGTGCAGGGGCTTAGTTGCTTAATGGCATGTGGTATCTACCTGGATCAGAGATCACACCTAAACCCGTGTCTCCTTCATTGGCAGGAAGATTCTTTACTCTTGAGCCACCAAGGAAGCCCCAGCCCTACTTTCTTAAACAGGCTTCTCCTTATCCCCCCTTCCACCTATTTTACCACTCCCCCTAAGCCACAATCTCCATATTTCATAAACATTAAATTCAAAAAATGTATCTGCCTGTGATTTTGCTTCTTCTGAAGTACAGTACACTGAATATGGTATAAAAAGATCAAAGTGAATTTGTTTACTATATTGTTCTTTCAAAATACGTCTGCTGCTAGCAGGTCTCTGGGTATGCGTACAAACATCATATAGCTATAAAAGGAAAGAAACAAATGCCAGGCACATAGCACCAAGCTGAGAAACCAAATGTTAAGCAGAGATAATGAAGGGGCTGAGCTTGGAAGTTATCTGTGAGACTCAGTACTGACTGCTATTTGGAATATCAAACATTCTAATGAGTATGGAACATTGTAGGCTTCCCAAGTAATAGAGAAGATTGGCATCAGGGTCCATGTTGTAGTCATACTACAGCCAATAATTTAAGGATGAGATGATAGAAGGAAAAAGCATTTCATAGTCTCCATCAAACAAAGGAATAGAGTGGTAATTTCAATGCTCTCCCCTTTAAGGCAAAGAGATGAATAATATAATAACAACTTGAATAAAATATAGTAAATGCAGAAGTTAGTCAAGGAAAGGATCGTGCTCCTGTTAACTGTGATCTAAGTTCACAAATCGACCAAATCCTACTGGATTCCCTGTAAAATATTTCAGAGAAGATCTTTTGTTTCAGGATGAAAGGGCTTGGGTGCATTGTTCCAAGTAAACCCCCCGATATTGGAGTCAAAGTGCAGTTGGCTACATCTGAGAGATTTTTGGTGACTTACCAAGAAATTTCCAATGTGGACCAGTTTGCCATTAATTTTGAAACTAGGTCCCATCTTGGGGAACACCACCCTCTGGGTCAGCTACTATGTGTCCTGTGACGTCAGGAACTACAGATTAAGCGCTAATGGCCCTTCCCTTTCACCAGTTGTAGTTCATAGGGAAAGCTGAGGAAAAGGGAAAGGGTCAGAATTTCTAGCTTTCCCATGGTCCTCAAGCCTCTGTCACAACTTCTATATTCAGTCCTGGCAAAAGGGTTTGAAAATGAGTTTTCCAGTTATTTACCTGAAATTTCTTCTTTGTTCACAAAATAGGTTCCCATCCTCATCCTTGTGTTTCTAAATACTTTTATAAGATTTGTGATCATTTTGAAATCAGTTTTCCTAAATTAGAATTCAAGTGCCTTATAAATTCCCCAGCAATTTTATTTGTAGATAGACAGGGACATTTAATTTTGTTAAAATGTTAATGGCTCTTTAGTGATTTAAAGTAATGGGCCAGGCTGATAATACACCATTATGTACTAAGCATCAGAAAAATTTCTATAAAAATTTTGATGTATTCTTTTTCTAAAGTTTTCTTTTTTTATATTCAGTTAATCCTAAATGCAAAGACCATTGAAAAACAAAGGATTAAAAATTAATTTTTCTTGGCTAACTCCATGGTAGCTGACAAATAACAAATATTTCAAATTAGTTAATTCTAAATGATTTATACAGAAATCAGGGAAGGCAATGGCACCCCACCCCAGTACTTTTGCCTAGAAAATCCCATGGACGGAGGAGCCTGGTAGGCTCCAGTCTGTGGGGTCGCTAAGAGTCGGACACGACTGAGCGACTTCACTTCACTTTATACAGAAATGGTATGGACCTAACAGAAGCAGAAGATATTAAGACGAGGTGGCAAGAATACACAGAAGAACTGTACAAAAAAGATCTTCACGACCAAGATAATCACAATGGTGTGATCACTCACCTAGAGCCAGACATCCTGGAATGTGAAGTCAAGTGGGCCTTAGAAAGCATCACTACAAACAAAGCTCGTGGAGGTGATGGAATTCCAGTTGAGCTATTTCAAATCCTGAAAGATGATGCTGTGAAAGTGCTCTACTCAATATGCCAGCAATTTGGAAAACTCAGCAGTGGCCACAGGACTGGAAAAGGTCAGTTTTCATTCCAACCACAAAGAAAGGCAATGCCAAAGAATGCTCAAACTACCGCACAATTGCACTCATCTCACACGCTAGTAAAGTAATGCTCAAAATTCTCCAAGCCAGGCTTCAGCAATACGTGAACCATGAGCTTCCAGATGTTCAAGCTGGTTTAAGAAAAGGTAGAAGAACCAGAAATCAACTTGCCAACATCTGCTCGATCATGGAAAAAGAAAGAGACTTCCAGAAAAACATCTATTTCTGCTTTATTGACTATGCCAAAGCTTTTGACTGTGTTGATTACAATAAACTGTAGAAAATTCTGAAAGAGATGGGAATACCAGACCACCTGATCTGCCTCTTGAGAAACCTTATATGCAGGTCAGGAAGCAACAGTTAGAACTGGACATGGAACAACAGACTGGTTCCAAATAGGAAAAGGAGTACATCAAGGCTGTATATTGTCACCCTGCTTATTTAACTTCTATGCAGAGTACATCATCAGAAATGCTGGGCAGAAAGAAGCACAAGTTGGAGTCAAGATTGCCAGGAGAAATATCAGTAACCTCAGATATGCAGATGACACCACCCTTATGGCAGAAAGTGAAGAGCAACTAAAAAGCCTCTTGATGAAAGTGAAAGAGGAGAGGGAAAAAGTTGGCTTAAAGTTCAACATTCAGAAAACTAGGGTCATGGAATCTGGTCCCACCATTTCATGGAAAATAGATAGGTTAACAGTGGAAACAGTGTCAGACTTTATTTTCTGGGGCTCCAAAATCACTGCAGATGGTGATTGCAGCCATGAAATTAAAAGACGCTTACTCCTTGGGTGAGAAGTTATGACCAACCTAGATAGCATATTCAAAAGCAGAGACATTACTTTGCCAACAAAGGTCCGTCTAGTCAAGGCTATGGTTTTTCCAGTGGTCATGTATGGATGTGAGAGCTGGACTGTGAAGAAAGCTGAGCACAGAAGAATTGATGCTTTTGAATTGTGGTGTTGGAGAAGACTCTTGAGAGTCCCTTGGACTGCAAGGAGGTTTAACCAGTCCATTGTGAAGGAGATCAGCCCTGGGATTTCTTTGGAAGGAATGATGCTAAAGCTGAACCTCCAGTACTTTGGCCCCCTCATGTGAAGTGTTGACTCATTGGAAAATACTCTGATGCTGGGATGGATTGGGGGCATGAGGGGAAGGGGACAACAGAGGATGAGATGGCTGGATGGCATCACTGACTCGATGGACATGAGTCTGAGTGAACTCCAGGAGTTGGTGATGGACAGGGAGGCCTGGCATGCTGCAATTAATGGAGTCGCAAAGAGTCGGACACTACTGAGCGACTGAACTGAACTGAAATAATTTATATCTTTACCACAAAATATTCAAAACTCAGTTGTATGAATTTTACTAAGACACAATTGCTTACTAATATCTGAGCCTTTGCTATCTTTCCAAGGTACTGTGCTGTGCCAAGTCGCTTCAATCATGTGCGACTCTGCGACTCTATGGACTATATCTTGCCAGGCTCCTCCTCCATCCATGGGTTCTCCAGACAAGAATACTGGAATGAGTGGCTGTGTCCTCCTCCAGGGGATCTTCTTGACCCAGGGATCAAACTCACATTTCTTATTTGTCTTGTATTGTCAGGCAGGTTCTTTACCACTAGCACCACCTGGGAAGCTCCACCTTTTCAAGGCGAACAGGCCTAAAAGTCAATTCAGCAAACATTTGTAGAGGACTTCCTAAACTTAAGTCAACAGTGAGCATTGTGGGATTCAAAGATAAAAAGTAAGTGATGAATCCTGTCTTCAAGGAATATGCACTATTCAGTGTGATGCAGTACAGAATGAGGTAGGCAGAATAGTTAAAGTATAAACAAAAGTGCTCATAAAAACTAGAGGGAGTAATCAGTGAGAAAAGAGAGCTCAATTGAATAAATGCTAATTGTCCTGGACTCTAAACAATGAATTGAAATAAAGTAAGCCAAGAAGAGAATAATTATTATAGACACAAGTTTATGTGAAGATAAAGTAATCCATTATGGGCAAAATAAGATAAAAACTAGTCTTATGATGAACATGGCTTTACTCCCACTATTAAGTGTTATTAAGAGTCTAACAGATTAGACACTCCCATCTGTCATTTCAACTTTTTCTTTAAAACACATTTTACGCTGTAGCATACTCGATAACTTACATGTTCATATTCATCACCTAACTCTCAGTAATGGAATTGCTAGCCATGCACACATACACACTCCACACAAATACTTTCTAGTCTTGCTTCACTTAGTACTTTAAGAACTACATTTCCATTCACCCTTGTAATTAGGTGTGTCCATGTGAATGAATTCTAGTCATAGCCACTGTTGGAAGAAAAAAAAAAAAGACCCAGGGAAATATTTAAACAATTTGGCTAAAAGTGTGTTATTGGCACACTTTTTGGCAATGGGTTTGCCTCCAGGACACAGGTGTTATGAAAACTACTGTTAAACCTAAGCAAAATGAGAAAGGAAAACCCACAAGAACATTGTTGTCATTGGGCATGTAGATTCAGGGAAGGCTACCACGACCAGCCATCTGATCTATGAATGTGGCGGTCGACAAGAGAACTATTGAAAAGTTCAAGAAGGAGGCTGCCAAGATGGTAAAGGGCTCCTTCAAGTATGCCTGGGTCCTGGACAAACTGAAAGCTGAATGTGAGCATGGTATCACTATTGATGTCTCCCTGTGGAAATTTGAGGATAGCAAGTACTGTGTTACTATCATTCATGCCCCAGGACACAGAGATTTCATTAAAAATATGATTACAGGCACATCCCAGGCTGACCGTGCTGTACTGATTCAACAATCAACAACTGCTGGTGTTGCTGCATTTGAAGCCAGTATCTCCAAGAACCAGCAGACCCATGAGCATGCCCTTCTGGCTTACACTCTGGGTGTAAAACAGCTAATTGTTGGAGTTAACAAAATGAATTCCACTGAGCTACTCTACAGCCAGAAGAGATATGAGGAAATTGTTAAGGAAGTCAGCACTTACATTAAGAAAATTGGCTACAACCCCAACACAGTAGCATTTGTGCTAATTTCTGGCTGGAATGGTGACAACATGCTGGAACCAAGTGCTAACATTCCACGGTTCAAGGGATGGAAAGTCACCCATAAAAACGGCAATGCCAGTGGAATCATCCTGCTTGAAGCTCTGGGTTGCATCCTGCCACCAATTTACCCAACTGACAAACCCTTGTGTTTCCACTCCAGACTGTCTATAAAATTGGTGGTATTGGCACTGTCCCTGTGGGTCATGTGGAGACTGGTGTTCTCAAACATGGCATGGTGGTCATCTTTGCTCCAGTCAATGTATCAACTGAAGTGAAGTCTATAGAAACGCACCATGAAGCACTGAGTAAAGCCCTTTCTGGGGACAATCTGGGCTTCATTGTCAAGACCGTATCTGTCAAAGATGTTTGTCGTGGCAATGTGGCTGCTGACAGCAAAAATGACTCACCAATGGAAGGAGCTGGCTTCACAGCTCAGGTGATTATTTTGAACCATCCAGGCCAAATCAGTGCTGGATATGCACCTGTGCTGGACTGTCACACTGCTCACATTGCTTGCAAGTTTGCTGAGCTGAAGGAGAAGACTTATCATCATTCTGGCAAAAAGCTGAAAGATGGCCCTAAATTCTTGAAATCTGGGGATGCTGCCATTGTTGATATGGTTCTTGGCAAGCTCACGTGTGTCGGGAGCTTCCCTATCCTCCCCTGAGCTGTTTTGCTGTGTGTGACATGGGACAGACAGTCACTGTGGGTGTCATCAAAGCAGTGGACAAGAAGGCGGCCAGAGCTGGCAAGGTCACCAAGTCTGCCCAGAAAGCTCAGAAAGCTAAATGAATATTATCCCCAATACCTGCCACCCCAGTCTTAATCAGTGGTGGAAGAACGGTCTCAGAACTGTTTGTCTCAATTGGCCATTTAAGTTTAATTGTAAAAGACTGGTTAATGATCATAATGCACTGTAAAACCTTCAGAAGGAAAGGAGAATGTTTTGTGGACCATATGTTTTGTGTGTGGAAGTTTAAGTTATTAGTTTTTAAAATCAGTATTTTTTATTTTTTTAATTTAATTTTATTTTATTTAACTCTACAATATTGTATTGGTTTTGCCATATATCAAAATGATCTGCCACAGGTGCACATGTGTTCCCCATCCTGAACCCCCCTCCCTCCTCCCTCCCCATACCATCCCTCTGGGTCATCCAAGTGCACCAGCCCCAGGCATCCGGTATCAGGCATTGAACCTGGACTGGCGACTCATTTCATATATGATATTATACATATTTCAATGCCATTCTCCCAAATCATACCACCCTCTCCCTCTCCCAGAGTCCAAAAGACTGTTCTATACATCAATGTATCCTCTGCTGTCTCACATACAGGGTTATTATTACCATCTTTCTAAATTCCATATATATGCGTTAGTATACTGTATTTGTGTTTTTCTTTCTGGCTTACTTCACTCTGTATAATAGGCTCCAGTTTCATCCACCTCATTAGACCTGATTCAAATGTATTCTTTTTAATGCCTGAGTAATACTCCATTGTATATATATACCACAGCTTTCTTATACATTCATCTGCTGATGGACATCTAGGTTGCTTCCATGTCCTGGATATTATAAACAGTGCTGCGATGAACATTGGGGTACACGTGTCTCTTTCAATTCTGGTTTTCTCAGTGTGTATGCCCAGCAGTGGGATTGCTGGATCATAAGGCAGTTCTATTCCCAGTTTTTTGAGGAATCTCCATACTGTTCTCCATAGTGGCTGTACTAGTTTGCATTCCCACCAACAGTGTAAGAGGGTTCCTTTTTCTCCACACCCTCTCCAGCATTTATTGCTTGTAGGCTTTTGGATTGCAGCCATTCTGACTGGTGTGAAATGGTACCTCATAGTGGTTTTGATTTGCATTTCTCTGATAATGAGTGATGTTGAGCATCTTTTCATGTGTTTGTTAGCCATCTGTATGTCTTCTTTGGAGAAATGTCTATTTAGTTCTTTGGCCCATTTTTTGATTGGGTCATTTATTTTTCTGGAATTGAGCTGTAGGAGTTGCTTGTATATTTTTGAGATTAGTTGTTTGTCTGTTGCTTCATTTGCTATTATTTTCTCCCATTCTGAAGGCTGTCTTCTCACCTTGTTTATAGATTCCTTTGTTGTGCAGAAGCTTTTAAGTTTAATTAGGTCCCATTTGTTTATTTTTTATTTTACTTCCAATATTCTGGGAGGTGGGTCAAAGAGGATCCTGCTGTGTCAGAGAATGTTTTGCCTATGTTTTCCTCTAGGAGTTTTATGTTTTATGGTCTTACATTTAGATCTTTAATCCATTTTGAGTTTATTTTTGTGTATGGTGTTAGAAAGTGTTCTAGTTTCATTCTTTTACAAGTGGTTGACCAGTTTTCCCAGCACCACTTATTAAAGAGATTGTCTTTAATCCATTGTATATTCTTGCCTCCTTTGTCAAAGATAAGGTGTCCATATGTGTGTGGATTTATCTCTGGGCTTTCTACTTTCTTCCATTGATCTATATTTCTGTCTTTGTGCCAGCACCATACTGTCTTGATGACTGTGGCTTTGTAGTAGATCCTGAAGTCAGGCAGGTTGATTCCTCCAGTTCCATTCTTCTTTCTCAAGATAGCTTTGGCTATTCGAGGTTTTTTGTATTTCCATACAAATTGAGAAATTATTTGTTCTAGCTCTGTGAAGAATATTGTTGGTAGCTTGATGGGGATTGCATTGAATATATAAGTTGCTTTGGATAGTATACTCATTTTCACTATATTGATTCTGCCAGTCCATGAACATGGTATATTTCTCCATCTATTAGTGTCCTCTTTGATTTTTCTCACCAGTGTTTTATAGTTTTCTATATATAGGTTTTTAGTTTCTTTAGGTAGATATATCCCTAAGTATTTTATTCTTTTCATTGCAATGGTGAATGGAATTTTTCCTTTAGTTTCTCTTTCTATTTTCTCATTATTAGTGTACAGGAATGCAAGGGACTTCTGTGTCTGATAAAATCAGTATTTTTTTAATGAAAACAACTTGACCAAAAATCTGTCACAGAATTTGAGACCCATTAAAAAAAGTTTAATGAGAAAAAGAAAAAGTGTGTTATTGAATCCATGGGCCTATGTGAGATATGATAATTTTAGTAGAGCATAGTTACTTCTGAGTTGGTTTATTGTCCAATAAGTGCATGGAAAGAATCTGTACAGGGTCCAGGTACCATCTCCTCTTGCTCAGATTAAGAGGCCCCTCTGGGCTTTTTATTGTCAAATGTGACATTCCTGACTAATTTCTTATCTCATATTGTGAGAAAAAAAGTAGCAGCAGTATGATTACTAATGATTCCACAGCTTTATAGAACCTACTTGTATTTAATATTCCTCTTGCATCTAATTTTTCTAACTCCATTTGTTTAATGCATATTTCATCTTTACTCCAGTTCAGTTCAGTCACTTAGCCATGTCCGTCTCTTTGTGACCCCATGGACTGCAACACACTAGGCTTGCCTGCCCATCACCAACTCCCAGAGTTTGTTCAAACTCATGTCCATCGAGTCAGTGATGCTATCCAACCATTTCATCTTCAGCCGTCCCCATCTCCTCCTGCCTTCAATCTTTCTCAGCAACAGGGTCTTTTCCAGTGAGTCAGTTCTTTGCATCAGGTGGTCAAATATTGGAGCTTCAGCTTCAGCGTCGGTCTTTACCACAACACTGCATTATCCATCATGCTGTTAGAGACTATGGCCATGGTAAGTCACTTCAGTCACGTCCAACTCTTTGTGACCCTATGGACTATAGCCCTCCAGGCTCCTCTGTCCATGGAGATTCTCCAGGCAAGGATACTGGAATGGGTTGTCATGCCCTCCTCCAAGGGATCTTCCCAAACCAGTAATTGAACTCATGTCTCTTGCACCTTCTACATCAGCAGGCAGGTTCTTGACCACTTGCACCACCTGGGAAACCCTGTTAGAGACTACCAGCTTTCAATGACTTTCTCAGAAATTCTTATTGTGTCTCATGTGTGATGACGACAAATGCAAGAATTATCCAGGGAATGTAGACTAATATGAAAGAGAATTCATTTTCTGACCATTTTAAAGTTACCATTTGGAAAGGATAATAGTACATCTTCTAACCATGCCTTCTCTTAAACCCTTTACATCATAATTACTAAATTCCTGGAGTATGATCTCTTAGAATGTTGAGTACATCCCTGGCTTCCATATACTATTACCAGTGGAGAGGATAGATAAGGGACCAATGGGTGGAGCAAGAAAAGAAGCTACATCTATCTGAGAAATGTCCATCTGGCAGGGCTTAAGGCTGACTTGGATGAGCATAGTACCACAATGCCTATTGGAGGCAAGAAAACAAGAATAATAGGAACAAAATTGTCATTGTGGAACAAAAATCTCAAAATCATTTGAAAGACATAGGTGTAGGCACTACTAAAGGACAGCCTGATATGTGATACTAGGTGCCATCAGAATGGGGCTTACAAAATAAAAGACACTTTCTTCCACTACTTACCACCTGTGGATGCTACAGACAAGCATCAGCACCATAGTCACATTGTGGACCAGTGACAGCTGATGCATGGGTTCATATGTGTGGTTCAAGCCCAACTGTTGGTGCTAGCTGTAGGTGGTCTAGATCTCTAACTCAGCATATGTCTAATCTGAGTGACATTCAGCCAGCATCAGTATGCCAACTAATTTAGTCACCTTAATTTTAGGCAACCCTGCAAAGAAATACCACAAGAGCTAATGGGAATGATTTGCTCATCAGGCTGCCTTCCTGAAATTAAAACCTCAGCACTGGATTCAGAATGATCTCATAGACTTAAGTCCTGGAGCTTTTTGGAGCATCCAGTTTTCCTTACACATGAGGTAGAAGATCACAAGATGACCCAAGGGGAGAACTGGAGATGGAAGTTCACAGAGGACCTAGTCTAGGTATACTTAGACATTAAAGTCTATATATGTCTATCTACTTAGACAGGACTTCTGGCCAGTTCCATGCCAGTCCCAGGCAACCAGGGGCCTTATATAATTATGAAGAAGGCACCCTAGAGCATGGATCCCATGGGGTGCAGGGCTTGAAACAGAGGCCCTACATGCTCTTGTCTAAGGCAATACTTGTTCTATCCAATGGAATAGCAGCAGAAGAATATTGATTCTGATTTTAGAATATAAAGGCATACAAAGATTTCAAATTTATTTATTTTCTTTTGCCTACTGGATACTGTATCCCAGCAGTATCTTAAAGCCACATGTTGAATGGATGTGTTCAGCAAAGTAGCCCTACCTCCACCTTGAATCCAGAGTAACTCTTTTGACAGTTTATCCGTATGAGATATTTGTTTGAGTCATTATATATTTGGTGGGTTGTTAGTTGCTCTAGCTAATATAATTACTTCTTAAAGTGAAAATTCAAGAAGGGTTGGGATTTTGCTACTTTGTTCCTGTTTATTCCTAGTGTCTGGAAAATGTCAGACCTGGTAGTGATTTGTTATGATTGATATTAGGCATCAGTCAGTTCACTTCAGTTGCTCAGTCGTGTCCGACTCTCTGTGACCCCATGAATCGTAGCACGCCAGGCCTCCATGGCGTAACCATAACCTCCCTCCATAACCAAGTCCTGGTTCACACAGATTCATGTCCATCAAGTCAGTGATGCCATCCAGCCATCTCATCCTCTGTCGTCCCCTTCTCCTTCTGCCCCCAATCCCTCCCATCATCAGAGTCTTTTCCGATGAGTCAACTCTTCATATGAGGTGGCCAAAGTACTGGAGTTTCAGCTTTAGCATCATTCCTTCCAAGGAAATCCCAGGGCTGATCTCCTTCAGAATGGACTGGTTGGATCTCCTTGCAGTCCAAGGGACTCTCAAGAGTCTTCTCCAACACCACAGTTCAAAAGCATCAATTCTTTGACGCTCAGCCTTCTTCACAGCCCAGCTCTCACATCCATACATGACCACTGGAAAAACCATAGCTTTGACTAGATGAAGCTTTGTTGGCAAAGTAATGTCTCTGCTTTTGAATATGCTATTTGGTTGGTCATAACTTTCCTTCCAAGGAGTAAGCCTCTTTTAATTTCATGGCTGCAGTCACCATCTGCAGTGATTTTGGAGCCCAGAAAAATAAAGTCTGACACTGTTTCCACTGTTTCCCCATCTATTTCCCATGAAGTGATGGGACCGGATGCCATGATCTTCGTTTTCTGAAGGCTGAGCTTTAAGCCAACTTTTTCACTCTCCTCTTTCACTTTCATCAAGAGGCTTTTGAGTTCCTCTTCAGTTTCTGCCATAAGGATGGTGTCATCTGCATATCTGAGGTTATTGATATTTCTCCCAGCAATCTTGATTCCAGCTTGTGTTTCTTCCAGTCCAGTGTTTCTCATGATGTACTCTGCATATAAGTTAAATAAAGAGGGTGACAATATATAGCCTTGATGTACTCCTTTTCCTACTTGGAACCAGTCTGTTGTTTGATGTCCAGTTCTAACTGTTGCTTCCTGACCTGCATACAGATTTCTCAAGAGGCAGATCAGGTGGTCTGGTATTCCCATCTCTTTCAGAATTTTCCACAGTTTATTGTGATCTACACAGTCAAAGGCTTTGGCATAGTCAATAAAGCAGAAATAGATGTTTTTCTAGAACTCTCTTGCTTTTTCCATGATCCAGCAGATGTTGGCAATTTGATCTCTGATTCCTCTGCCTTTTCTAAAATCAGCTTGAACATCAGGAAGTTCACGGTTCACATATTGCTGAAGCCTGGCTTGGAGAATTTTGAGCATTACTTTACTAGCGTGTGAGATGAGTGCAATTGTGCGGTAGTTTGAGCACTCTTTGGCATTACCTTTCTTTGGGATTGGGATGAAAACTGACCTTTTCCAATCCTGTGACCACTGCTGAGTTTTCCAGATTTGCTGGCATATTGAGTGAAGCACTTTCAGAGCATCATCTTTCAGGATTTGGAATAGCTCCACTGGAATTCCATCACCTCTACTAGCTTTGTTCATAGTGATGCTTTCTAAGGCCCACTTGACTTCACATTCCAGGATGTCTGGCTCTAGGTCAGTGATCACACCATCATGATTATCTGGGTCGTGAAGCTCTTTTTTGTACAGTTCTTCTGTGTATTCTTGCCATCTCTTCTTAATATCTTCTGCTTCTGTTAGGTCCATACCATTTCTGTCCTTTATTGAGCCCATCTTTGCATGAAATGTTCCTTTGGTATCTCTGATTTTCTTGAAGAGATACCTAGTCTTTCCCATTCTGTTTGTTTTCCTCTATTTCTTTGCATTGATCTCTGAAGAAGGCTTTCTTATCTCTTCTTGCTATTCTTTGAAACTCTGCATTCAGATGTTTATATCTTTCCTTTTCTCCTTTGCTTTTCACTTCTCTTCTTTTCACAGCTATTTGTAAGGCCTTCCCAGACAGCCATTTTGCTTTTTTGCATTTCTTTTCCATGGGGATGGTCTTGATCCCTGTCTCCTGTACAAGGTCATGAACCTCATTCCATAGTTCATCAGGGACTCTATCTATCACATCCAGACTTAAATTTAAGAAAGTGGGGAAAACCACTAGACCATTCAGGTATGACCTAAATCAAATCCCTTATGATTATACAGTGGAAGTGAGAAATAGATTTAAGGGACTAGATCTGATAGACAAAGTGCCTGGTGATCTATTGATAGAGGTTTGTGACATTGTACAGGCGACAGCGATCAAAACCATCCTCAAGAAATAGAAATGCAAAGAATCAAAATTGCTGTCTGAGGAAGCCTTACAAATAGCTGTGAAAATAAGAGAAGTGAAAAGTAAAGGCGAAAAGGAAAGATATACCCATTTGAATGCAGAGTTCCAAAGAATAGCATGGAGAGATTAGAAAGCCTTCCTCAGGGACCAGTGCAAAGACATAGAAGAAAACAACAGAATGGGAAAGACTAGAGATCTCTTCAAGAACATGAGAGATACCATGGAAACATTTCATGCAAAGATGGGCTCAATGAAAGACAGAAATGGTATGGACCTAACAGAAGCAGAAGATATTAAGACGAGGTGGCAAGAATACACAGAAGAACTATACAAAAAAGATCTTTACAACCCAGATAATCACGATGGTGTGATTACTCACCTAAGGCCAGACATCCTGGAATGTGAAGTCAAATGGGCCTCAGAAAGCATCACCGAACAAAGCTAGTGGAGGTGATGAAATTCCAATTGAGCCATTCAAATCCTAAAATAAAAATGGTTTTAAAGTGCTGCACTCAATATGCCAGCAAATTTGGAAAACTCAGCAGTGGCCACAGGACTGGAAAAGGTCAGTTTTCATTCCAATCCCAAAGAAAGGCAATGCCAAAGAATGCTCAAACTACCACACAATTGTACCCTTCTCATACACTAACAAGGTAATACTTAAAATTCTCCAAGCCAGGCTTCAAAAATACGTGAACTGTGAACTTCCAGATGTTCAAGCTGGTTTTAGAAAAGGCAGAGGAACCAGAGATCAAATTGCCAACATCCACTGAATCGTGGGAAAAGCAAGAGAGTTCCAGAAAAAACACATCTATTTCTGCTTTATTGACTATGCCAAAGCCTTTGACTGTGTGGATCACAATAAACTGTGGAAAATTCTGAAAGAGATGGGAATACCAGACCACCTGACCTCCCTCTTGAGAAATGTATATTCAGGTCAGGAAACAATAGTTAGAACTGTACATGGAACAACAGACTGGTTCCAAATAGGAAAAGGAGTACGTCAAGGCTGTATATTGTCACCCTGCTTATTTAACTTCTACGCAGAGTACATCATGAGAAACGCTGGGCTGGAGGAAGCACAGGCTGGAGTCAAGATTCCTGGTAGAAATATCAATAACCTCAGATATGCAGATGACACCATCCTTATGGCATAAAGTGAAGAAAAACTAAAGAGCCTCTTTATGAAAGTGAAAGAGGAGAGTGAAAAATTTGACTTAAAGCTCAACATTCAGAAATCAAAGATCATGGCATATGGTCCCATCACTTGATGGCAAATAGATGGCAAAACAGTGGAAACAGTGTCAGACTTTATTTTTGGGGGCTCCAAAATCACTGCAGATGGTGACTGCAGCCATGAAATTAAAAGAGGCTTACACCTTGGAAGTAAGTTATGACCAACCTAAACAGCATATTATAAAGCAGAGACATTACTTTGCCAACAAAGGTCTGTCTAGTCAAGGCTATGATTTCTCCAATATTCATCTATGGATGTGAGAGTTGGACTATAAAAGAAAGCTGAGTGCAGAAGAATTGATGCTTTTGAACTGTGGTGTTGGAGAAGACTCTTGCGAGTCCCTTGGACTGCAAGGAGATCCAACCAGTCCACCCTAAAGGAAATCAGTCCTGAATATTCATTGGAAGGACTGATGCTGAAGCTGAAACTCCAACACATGGCCACCTGATGCGAAGAGCTGACTCATTTGAAAAGACCCTGATGCTGGCTAAGTTTGAAGGCGAGAGGAGAAGGGGATGACAGAGGATGAGATGATTGGATGGCATCACCGACTCAATGGACATGAGTTTAAGTAAACTCCGGGAGTTGGTTTTGGACAGGGAGGCCTGGCGTGTTGCATTCCATGGGGTCACAAAGATTCGGACAGATCTTAGTGACTGAACTAAACTGAAGGCTGAATAGCTGTATTGAAACCTTAAATTAAAATGAAGAAAAATTGAAAAATAGAAGTATTAGTAATGCAAACTTTTGTTTTCACGGGGTTAGGTCAGGCTGATCTCTCTTAGCTGTTTCCTTTCTGTCCTCTGCTTGGCCTGTCACTATTCATCCATCTTATGTGTCGAGTAATAGCTGGTACAACAATTTATCACAGAGTAGCCTGTGCTATCTCATTTCTTCAAGTCAGTCCGAAGTGTGTTAAGGCTTAGAACATCAGTGATGAGCAGGAGGTGGGAGTGGTTATAGGTAAAGGAAAACAAATTTTCAGTAGATTGGTGGTAGGGTCAATTTTTTCCTCATAATCTACATGTAAAATGTGAAAATTACAGTCTAGAAAAGTAGAATTAGCTTTTAATAGTAGCACAGCATGGAAGCAATGAGTTTAAACTTTGAAGCCAGCTTCTCAGTTTTAAATTTCAGCTTTACTACTTACTAGTTGTGCATCTTTGGACAAACTGTTTAATCTGTCTTCAGTTTCCTGATATTTAGAATTGAGATAGTAGTAATACCTATTTTATGGAGACTGAATGAAACAATATTTAGAAAGTTTCTGGCCTAAAGCATATACTACATAAGGGCTCTATAAAATAGATTACTGTGTTTAAAATTATTTTTAAAGTTCATTTAATGATTCACTCAGTATTGGTGTGTGTGCTTTTCAGACTACTTTGACCTATTACCTTATGATTAACTAAATATTACAGCTGAGAATGAGAAAGCTCCCTTTACAGCAAGGAACTAGGCTGGCACTTAAAGCTGCAGATCAAGAGGTTTTCAATCCTGTAAATGATCCAGAACACCAAAACACCAACCAAGGCCACTCTAAGACATTAATGAAATGGCACACAAAAAGAGACCACTTTGTGATTTTATTCAAGCACCTCCCATCCCCTCCAACACACAGTACTCTCCACTTCCAAGTATCATGAGAGCCCAGCCAATACTTTTGTTGTGGTTATTGTTCAGTTGCTAAGTTGTGTTTGATTCTTTGCAACTGTATGGACTGCAGCATGCTAGGTTTTCCTGTCCTTCACTATCTCCTGAAGCTTGTTCAAATTCATGTCCATTGAGTCAATGATGCCATCCAACCATCTCATCCCCTGCTGCCCTCTACTCCTTTTGCCTTCAATCTTTCCCAGCATCAGGGTCTTTTCCAATGAGTTGGCCCTTTGCATCAGGTGACCAAAGTATTGGAGTTCAGCTTCAGCACTGGTCCTTCCAATGAATATTCAGGACTGAGTTCCTTTAGGATGGACTGGTTGGATCTCCTTGCAGTCCAAGGGACTCTCAAGAGTCTTCTCCAACACCACAGTTCAAAAGCATCAATTCTTCAGCACTCAGATTTCTTTATAGTCCAACTCTCACATCCATACATGACTACTGGAAAAACCATAGCTTTGACTAGATGGACCTTTGTTGATGAAGTAATGTCTCTGTTTCTTAATATGCTGTCTAGGTTGGTCATAACTTCCTTCCAAGGAGCAAGTGTCTTTTACTTTTATGGTTTCAGTCACCATCAGCAGTGATTTTGGAGACCCCCAAAATAAAGCCTCTCACTGTTTCCATTGTTTCCCCATCTATTTTCCATCAAGTGATGGGACCATAGGCCATGATCTTTGTTTTTTGAACGCTGAGTTTTAAGCCAACTTTTTCATTCTCCTCTTTCACTTTTATCCTTCCTCTTAGTCAAGATTAATTAGATATGCGATCATAGAATTAGCCCTGCTTCTTGACATCATTCACTCCAAAGTGAACTGCTGCTTCTTCAAAGATCCTCACTCTCCCTCACCCAACAAGTCATCATCTAACAAAAGCACAAATCCTGTGGTAAGCCCTCTCAGAAACCCTCTTACTGACACCTCGTGGTACCCTATGGTGTGTGATCTGCCTCATTGGAACTTGTTCAGCTATAGGTCAATTGTTGGTTATCTTTGGCTAGAGGGCACCGAGACATTATTTCCTATGTTGGTATTTTTATTCATGTAGAATAGCTGTACTTTTAATACTGACACAATTCAGTCTTGGCTATTTGGAGACTTGGAAAGTGTTAAGTCTTGAATCAGTTCAATTTTTACAACAGTAAAATGAATGGACAAAAGAATATCTGTAGTGGAATGCAATTCCCTAAGCTAGAAGCAGGTTTTTATGCACATTTTGCATGTAATATTATTGTCATCCATATTACATTTCTGTTCCAAGTAAGAGAGAGATTGTTCATTGTTTGATTTGGTGGGGTTGTTTTTCCTGAGGTGTTTTTCTCCTTTTGTTTCCTCAGATTTATGAGCCTGGCATGCTTTTCTGTCTGCTGCTGCAAAGACTATTGTGCCCATGTACACACAGTCTGGGCAAATCATTTATTTCAGACCTTTAAGAACATTCTTTTTGTACCCTCAAAAACAGGAATTTTTCATTTCAGTCATCTGTTCCAATATTAGTAGTGATTCTATATTGTCAGTATTCATTTTTTTAAAAATATAAATTTATTTTAATTGGAGATAATTACTTTACAATATTGTATTGGTTTTGCTATACATCAACATGAATCCGCCACGGGTGTACACGTGTTCCCCAACCTGAACCCCCTCCCACCTCCTTCCTTGTACCATCTCTCTGGGTCATCCCAGTGCATCAGCCCCGAGCATCCTGTATCATGCATCAAACCTGGACTGGCGATTCATTTCATATATGATAATATACGTGTTTCAATGTCATTCTCCCAAATCATCCCACCCTCTCCCTCTCCCACAGAGTCCAAAAGACTGTTCTATACATCTTTGTCTCTTTTGCTGTCTCACTTACAGGGTTATATATAAAAAAGAAAGTTATAGTTGAGGGGACTTTGACACAGATGAAGGCAGTGGTGGTGAAAATGGTCTTGGATTTTATGCCATCATCACAAAAATTTTGGTCAGGGATAAACTTAATTTTTAAATACTTAATTTTTCTTTTGTCTTCTGTTTCTTTCATCCTAACCGCAAATGTCATGAAAATAAATCTATTCCAGTTTTAGCAACAATACAGTGAAATTGGAGCTAATAATTCTATTAATTCAGAGAACAACATATTTTAGTTAAAAATAATAATCCTTTGTCTTGACCTATCTGAATGGTTATCTTGTTGATAACCATATAATATAGTATATATCAATGTGTTACCTTGTTGAGGAGTATAATTTTTTGACAGAATTATATTATTTCTCCATTTTACTTTTATAACTTTAATAATTGTCCCTGAGAATTTATAAGCTTCTATTGCCTATTAATCTATGCCTTTTTATCTATAACAAAATTGTCTGATCTTGTCACATTACATGCATGTAATTACATATATTGTCACATTATCATGTTATAGGGCTATATGAGACTATGAAAATGTGTGTAACTCATCCTCTTAGGTACAGAGCAAGCTTTGTTATAACTGCCCTTAAAAATAGCCTTTCCTTCAAGTTCCCCAGAGAAGAAGATGATTCTTTAACCTCTAATTCTGAAAAGAAAACTGTCTTTTAAAGAAATGACCATAGTGTCTGCACTAGTTTGCATTCCCACCAACAGTGTAAGAGGGTTCCCTTTTCTCCACACCCTCTCCAGCATTATTGCACTATGGAGAACAGTATGGAGATTCCTCAAAAAACTGGGAATAGAGCTGCCTTATGATCCAGTAATCCCACTGCTGGGCATACACACTGAGGAAACCAGAATTGAAAGAGACACATGTACCCCAATGTTCATCGCAGCACTGTTTATAATAGCCAGGACATGGAAGCAACCTAGATGTCCATCCACAGATGAATGTATAAGAAAGCTGTGGTACATATACACAATGGAGTATTACTCAGCCATTAAAAATAATACTTTTGAACAAGTTCTAATGATGTGGATGAAACTGGAGCCTATTATACAGAGTGAAGTAAGCCAGAAAGAAAAACATCAATACAGTATACTAACACATATATATGGAATTTAGAAAGATGGTAACAATAACCCTGTATACGAGACAGCAAAGGAGACACTGATATATAGAACAGTCTTTTGGACTCTGGGAGAGGGAGAGGGTGGGACAGTTTGGGAGAATGGCATTGAAACATGTATAATATCATATATGAAACAAGTCACCAGTCCAAGTTCGTTGCATGATATTGGATGCCTGGGGCTGGTGCACTGGGACGACCCAGAGGGATGGTATGGAGAGGGAGGAGGGAGGAGGGTTCAGGATGGGGAACACATGTATACCTGTGGCAGATTTATTTTGATATATAGCAAAACCAATACAATATTGTTAAGTTAAATAAAATAAAATTAAATTTAAAAAAATTAAAAAATAAAAAAAAGAAATGACCAGAGAGACCTTTGCTAAGTCACTTCAGGCGTGTCCAACTCTGTGTGACCCCATAGACGGCAGCCCACCAGGCTTCCCCGTCCCTGGGATTCTCCAGGCGAGAACACTGGAGTGGGTTGCCATTTCCTTCTCCAATGCATGAAAGTGCAAAGTGAAAGGGAAGTCGCTCATTCGTGTCCAACACTTCATGACCTCATGGACTGCAGCCTACCAGGCTCCTCCGTCCATGGGATTTTCCAGGTAAGAGTACTGGAGTGGAGTGCCATCGGCTTCTCTGAGAGAGACCTTAACCATACCCATAAGAACTTGACAAAGGTACACATTTATCATTTGCTTTTGAAGGTCTCATACTATACCTTATGATACTGGCATTTCACAGAGTCAGTAGATATTATGTTTTCTTTTTCCCCTGTCCTCGTTATTCCTTTGTCTACTTTAACATCAACTATGCTGGGATTAAATGCCTGCATAGTTTACAGGAAAAGATGAATCTCATTTTAGTTCCACTATTGGCAGCAGAACTATTCCCAAACCATTCTTATTGCAGTTCTTATGAAAACCAGCTGCAGGTCTCATACAAGGGCAAACATTAGCATGCATTCTGAAGGATTTCTATGCATATTTTAATCAGCTAAAATATGACAGTTTTTTCTATAATATATAATCAAACCTTCTCAGGAATCGTTTTGTCATTTGTGAAAAAAGATACAGTATCACTCATCAAGAATTTTCGTAGTGAACATGGTAAATTACATAGTCACTCTCTTGTTTGTATTTTTCCATCTCAAAATTGAGACTATTTATTTCTGTTAAACTCACATAAAACATGTATTGACATTAAGTTAAATACTCCCATTCTATAAACTTTTAGAGAATAATTCAACATTTTGGGGGAAAAAAAGGAAAAAAAGACTATCAACATGTAGCAAAACAGGAAACATCTTACTCTGTAATATTTTCCAAAAGCCAAGGTAATACTTTCCATAAACATTACAGAAATCAAAATACACTGGCTTTGATGAATTTAAATATAGTTTTCATAGCCATTTATTAGTAGGAAGTCATTTATCTATTTGGCATTTAATATACTTCCCAGGTTGTGCTAGTGATAAAGATTCCTCCTGCCAATTTGGAGACACAATAGACGAGGGTTCTGTCCCTGGGTCAGACAGATCCCTTGGAGCAGGAAATGGCAAGCTACTCCAGCATTCTTGCCTGTGGAATTCCATGGACAGAAGAGCCTGGTGGGTTACAGTCCAAGAGGTTGCAAAGAATCAGACATGACTGAAGCAACTGGGCAGGATCACACATGCCCTATCTCATGATTCCTTGTTTCTCTGTTTTTAACATTTTTGTTGTTGTTTTTTTTTCCGTTGGTCAACAGCACAACTTTTCATATACCATTGTTTAAAGACAAACATTCCTTATCTGCAACTTGTCCTTTTTGAGCATGGAGTCTTGGTAAAGATGTGTTTATTTTAAAAATTACACTTAATGCTCAGATATGTGGTCTGAATAGTTATTGGTTGTCCTTTGGTCATTCAGTCGTGTCTGACTCTTAGCGAATCCATGGACTGTAGCCTGCCAGGCTCCTCTGTCCATGGGATTTCCCAGGCAAGAATACTGGAGTGGGAAGGCATTTTTCTCTCCAGGAGAACTTCCCAACTCAAGGATTGAACCTGTAGCTCCTGCACTGGCAGGTGGCTTCTTTATTGCTGAACCACATAGTAGGGAGGCATAATTAAAATTTTAAAAATAAGATTGCTCCTGAAAAATCTCAGGTTTATCATTACTTAAAGGAGAAGGTCTTTCCTGTGGTCATGTATGGATGTGAGAGCTGGACTGTGAAGAAGGCTGAGAGCCGAAGAATTGATGCTTTTGAACTGTGGTGTTGGAGAGGACTCTTGAGAGTCCCTTGGACTGCAAGGAGATCCAACCGGTCCATTCTGAAGGAGATCAGCCCTGGGATTTCTTTGGAAGGAATGATGCTAAAGCTGAAACTCCAGTACTTTGGCCACCTCATGCGAAGAGTTGACTCATTGGAGAAGACTCTGATGCTGGGAGGGATTGGGGGCAGGAGGAGAAAGGGACGACAGAGGATGAGATGGCTGGATGGCATCACTGACTCGATGGATGTGAGTCTGAGTGACCTCCGAGAGCTGGTGATGGATAGGGAGGCCTGGCGTGCTGCAGTTCATGGGGTCGCAAAGAGTCGGACACGAATGAGCGACTGATCTGATCTGATTAGTGATCTCTGACTGATCCCTTTATTTCATAGAGTAGGAAGTTAAGACTCAGAAAGTCAAGCAAGGAATAGAAACTGGTTGATCCCATCTCTGTTCTTTCCAGCACCAAGCCCAATTTCTCTATTTCCCCTCAGGTTTATGGACTTCCACTGCATTTCTCATTTCAAATAGCTGATTCATATGTGATCCTATTTTACTTTTGCAACTGCTATAGCTTCAGGAACCAGCAGTTCTAAGGGAGGATATCACAGAGTTGCTTCAGCAGCAGCATTCCCACTCCCTCCACCCATGCTCACCATCCCTTTCAATGTTCAGATGAAGAGGAGTTTCTCATTTTTATCATATGATCTGGGACTATGGCCTTTACATCCACAAGTCAATCTTTTGTTTGTGTATCCTACAGAGACCTATGTGACTAGAATTCAGACCTCTTTCCATGCAGGAACTGCATTCAGCAAGAAATCTGGCCTGAATTTTAAAAGATTATAACCAAAAGCCTATGAAATAGATGACTAATAGGGACCTGCTGAATAGCTCAGGGAACTCATCTCAGTATTCTTTAAGGACTTGTGGGGGAAAAGACTATAAAAAAAAAAATGGATATATGTATAACTGATTCACTTTGCTATCCACCTGAAACTATCACAAATTTGTAAGTCAACTATACTCCAGTAAATTTTTAAAAAATTTATATCAAGGAATACCTAAATGGTTCCCTTGAAGTTAAACTTGCTTCTCTCTCATCCTATGTCTTATACATGAGAATAATGAAGGTGTTTGATCTCTATGCATTGACCTAAACCTTACTGCTAGATAGATCTCAAGTTAAGCCCACAGAGACCAGCATTAACCTCATTGTCCACTAATGAGGTAGTTATTCAATCTATTTGTAAATCTCAGTCATTCCTCACTCTTTGTTTACCTTTGCCTATGCATAACTTTTGTTAACTCCAAAAGTAAATTAAAGATCGCTGATTAAAGATGGTTGAATCCTTGTTGTTATTCCTCTCATTGAGATGCAGAGTTCCTCCCTGTGCCTGTACTAGCTTTAGTTAAGTTTGACTAATAAAAGCTAGTGGAAATGACATCCTGAGACTTTTGTGCTAGTTCATTAGAAGTTTTGCAACTTCTACTCAGGTCCCTTGGAATGCTTGCTTTAGGTCTGACTGTAATTAGACCACCAGACGATGAGGAAGTCCACATGGAGATGCTGCATGGACAATGGAAAAGCCCAGAGAAAAAAAAAGCAGGCTTTGGCTTTTCTATCCATTCTAGTCTAGGGGCTAAAACAATGAGTAATAAGATTCCCTTGAATATATCAGGCCCTAGCAAAGATGATATGAAGAACTGTAGGATCTATATGGCAGCCAGAACCAAGAACCAAGATGTATGATCTAGTTCAACCATCCCAGCCATATCTTGCCATTTAAGCTGCTCCACCTGAGTCCCAGTCCTTATGGTATAAAGACAAGCTGTCCTCACTATGTGCTGCCCAAACTCCTGAACCACAAACTTGCAGATACAATAACATGGCTGCTATTTTATGTCATTAATTATTGGGGTGATTTGTTATTCAGCAATAGATTGCCAGACAATGAGTTGATTCTAAAACTTGTTCCAGTTGAATAGAAACCTAAAACATGTAGCATAGGATCTGGGATGAGGGACAGGGTATAAACAAGATGTGAAGAAGGGGAGGTTAATGACAACATGCATGAGCAGAAATGGTCCTTGGTGCCTCACTCTAACTTTGAGAACATAATGCTTGTTGCTTTAAAATCTCATGTATTTCTTCTTTGGCCAAGCTAACCTGGAATAGCACAGGAAAAAAATTCTGTGAAATGTTACTTTTGCTTAACTAAACTGATTCAATACCATCATACCATGTTGAACATGACTGTTGAAAAGCTTGGCCACAGTCATGGCTGATCTCTTATAATCACTTACTTCCAAACTATATCACAGTGCTGATTTCTGGCCTATTGTTTCCACAGTTCCTCCACTTTCAGATCAGATCAGGTCAGTCGCTCAGTCGTGTCCAACTCTTTGCGACCCCATGAACTGCATCATGCCAGGCCTCCCTATCCATCACCAGCTCTTGGAGGTCACTCAGACTCACATTCATCGAGTCAGTGATGCCATCCAGCCATCTCATCCTCTGTTGTCCCCTTCTCCTCCTGCCCTCAATCCCACTCAGCATCAGAGTCTTCTCCAATGAGTCAACTCTTCGCATGAGGTGGCCAAAATACTGGAGTTTCAGCTTTAGCATCATTCCTTCCAAAGAAATCCCAGGGCTGATCTCCTTCAAAATGGACCGGTTGGATCTCCTTGCAGTCCAAGGGACTCTCAAGAGTCTTCTCCAACACCACACTTCAAAAGCATCAATTCTTTGGCGCTCAGCCTTCTTCACAGTCCAACTCTCACATCCATACATGACCACAGGAAAGACCATAGCCTTGACTAGGTGAACCTTTGTTGGCAAAGTAATGTCTCTGCTTTTGAATATGCTATCTAGGTTGCTCATAACTTTCCTTCCAAGGAGTAAGCATCTTTTAATTTCATGGCTGCAGTCACCATCTGCAGTGATTTTGGAGCCCAGAAAAATAAAGTCTGACACTGTTTCCACTGTTTCTCCATCTAATTCCCATGTAGTGATGCCATGATCTTTGTTTTCTGAATGTTGAGCTTTAAGCCAACCTTTTCACTCTCCACTTTCACTTTCAACAAGAGGCTTTTTAGTTCCTCTTCACTTTCTGCCATAAGGGTGGTATCATCTGCATATCTGAGGTTACTGATATTTCTCCCGGCAATCTTGATTCCAGCTTGTGTTTCTTCCAGTCCAGCATTTCTCATGATGTACTCTGCATATAAGTTAAATAAACAAGGTGACAATATACAGCCTTGACGTACTCCTTTTCCTATTTGGAACCAGTCTGTTGTTCCATGACCAGTTCTAACTGTTGCTTCCTGACCTCCTCCACTTTAGGTCTTCTCTAGAATGACCAATGTCAGCTTTCAAAATAATTGGATGAACTATCAGATCAGATCAGATCAGTCGCTCAGTCGTGTCCGACTCTTTGTGACCCCATGAATCGCAGCACGCCAGGCCTCCCTGTCCATCACAAAATCCCGGAATTCACCCAGACTCATGTCCATCGAGTCACTGATGCCATCCAGCCATCTCATCCTTTGTTGTCCCCTTCTCCTCTTGCCCCCAATCCCTCCCAGCATCAGAGTCTTTTCCAATGAGTCAACTCTTCCCATGAGGTGGCCAAAGTACTGGAGTTTCAGCTTGAGCATCATTCCTTCCAAAGAAATCCCAGGGCTGATCTCGTTGGATCTCCTTGCAGTCCAAGGGACTCTCAAGAGTCTTCTCCAACACCACAGTTCAAAAGCATCAATTCTTCGGCACTCAGCCTTCTTCACAGTCCAACTCTCACATCCCTACATGACCACAGGAAAAACCATAGCCTTGACTAGATGAACCTTTGTTGGCAAAGTAACATCTCTGCTTTTGAATATGCTATCTAGGTTGGTCATAACTTTCCTTCCAAGGAGTAAGCGTCTTTTAATCTCATGGCTGCAGTCACCATATGTAGTGATTTTGGAGCCCCCCCAAATAAAGTCTGACATTGTTTCCACTGTTTCCCCATCTATTTCCCATGAAGTGATGTGACTGGATGCCATGATCTTCGTTTTCTGAATGTTTAACTTTAAGCCAACTTTTTCACTCTCCTCTATTACTTTCATCAAGAGGCTTTTTAGTTCCTCTTCACTTTCTGCCATAAGGGTGGTGTTATCTACATATCTGAGGTTATTGATATTCATCCCAGCAATCTTGATTCCAGCTTGTGTTTTTTTCCATTTCAGCGTTTCTCATGATGTACTCTGCATGTAAGTTAAATAAGCAGGGTGACAATATACAGCCTTGATGTACTCCTTTCCAGATTTGGAACCAGTCTGTTGTTCCATGTCCAGTTCTAACTGTTGCTTCCTGACCTGCATACAGATTTCTCAAGAGGCAGATCAGGTGGTCTGGTATTCCCATCTCTTTCAGAATTTTCCACAGTTTATTGTGATCTACACAGTCAAAGGCTTTGGCATAGTCAATAAAGCAAAAATAGATGTTTTTCTGGAACTGTCTGGACTGGATGAACTATAAGTTCTTCTAAATAAAATCCTCTGATTCTTCCATTAAATGCTCTGGCAGGTTAAAATTTATAGTCATTATCTCCTATGAGTGTATTCACAATTTGGCTCTAGCCATCTTATATGCTAATATAGTGACCCAGGTTTCCTATGCTTCCTGGAAGTTCATACTTTTTGTGTTTTTTGAACAATTTAAGCATTTTATGCTTTTATATTTATCTCCCTTGTAAATTCCTGCTTATTGTTTTAGATCAAACTCAAATATCACTTTTATTCTTCCTAACCAACTACACACCTCCATTGCATTCTTCACAAGTCAGTGAAAACTATTTCTTCTATGGACAATCTGATGCAATAATTTGAATATTTATTATAGTGTTTGTTTTTTTAAATTGCAGTGTACTCTTTGGAAACTCAGTCTATAATCCCCAGAAAGACTTTGAAATCTTTAAAGATGTGTACAATTTGACTTATTCCTTTCCATGTTGTCAGCATTTACAAAAGTTCTGAAAGTTTTCAAGCACTTAACATATATTTGATGAAAAAAAAAACTTAAATTTCCATAGGTGGTGAAAGTATAGCTAAAGAAACTTGATAAATCTATTTTTGGTGTGTGACTTTTGTGTAATCACTACATTGTCTGAAAAAATAGCTATACAAGAGTTTAACTATTTATAACACCAAATATCTGTATGAAGCTGTGTTGGAAGTATGAAAAATGCAAATTTTAGGTAGAATATAGTCTTGAACATATAGACATCTAATTCTTCTGCATTAAATACAATACAGAACATTAAAAATTGTATACTATTATTCTCTTTATTTTGATCTTTCTTCAAATGAGTCAATCCACTTTGATAAGTCCAAAATAATCAGTCAGTTGTCCAATTTTTATATTCTTGAGGACTGATTTTTCAAACTTTACTAAAATTTTCCCATATCCTTTACAGTAAAAGTTACATATTGGAATTCTTAGAACTGTAGTGTTTACTCTTATTATTTTTGAAATCTTTGCACCAAATACTTTCCACAAATCATTATGTTTAAAAAAAACGTATCTCATAATTCTCTTTGCCAGATGTGGAATGCTGCCTCTCAAGGAAGATTCCATATGCATATCTCATTTTGGTCTTTTCCTACTGATTTTATAAAAATAGAAATGTTTGACCTAATATCTAACCTATATGATATACTAAAATGTATTGGTTGAATATGATAATTTGTCTGTGTCTGTGTTTGTGTAATGTGTACCTGGAGGGAGGGCTTCCCTGGTGGCTCAGACAGTAAAGAATCTGCCTGCAATCCAGGAGACCTGGGCTTGATCCCTGGGTTGGGAAGATCCCCTGGAGAAGACTCATTCCAGTATTCTTGCCTGGAGAATTCCACGGGCAGAGGAGCCTGACAGGCTACAGTCCATGGGCTCGCTGGGTCACAAAGGGCTTCCTTCATAGCTAAGTTGGTAAAGAATCCACCTGCAATGTGAGAGATCTGGGTTTGATCCCTAGGTTAGGAAGACCCCCTAGAGAAGGGGAAGGCTACCCACTCTAGTATTTTGGGCTGGAGAATTCCATGGACTATATAGTCCATTGGGTCACAAAGAGTAGGACACAGCTGAACAATTTTCACTTTCATAGCTGAAGGGAAAAGAGTATTCATTTGACTTATAATTTACATGATACACATAAAAATCACACAGATTCACATGTATAGCCTTAGGTATTAATTATATGCAATTAGCAATTCTGTAGTAATTACACCAATATTTATCTGACAGTTCTTGAACAGTCCTCTTAAATTATTCTCATGAAAATAAACCACTCACTTATGCCACTGTATTGGAGGACCTGCTTTATTTACTTTGTTACCAAATGATTTTGCTATATTAATGATTTTTATTGATATAATTGTTACAAATAAATACTTTCTTAATTCAAACTCAAAACACCACCAAACTGTTCTTCAAAGATTCAACAAGCCTTTAGATAGTTCCTTCCTCTCTAGAATGCAAACTAAAAGCAGGGGATTTCAGTCTATGCTGTGCTTGCTATGCTCAGTCATTCAGTTGTGTCCAACTCTGTGACCACATGGACTGTAGGCCACCAAGCTTCTCTGTCCATGGGGATTCTCCAGGCAAAAATACTGGAGTGAGTTGCCATGCCCTCCTCCAGGGGATCTTCCCAACCCAGGGACTGAACCCAGGTCTCCTGCACTGCAGGTGGATTTGTTACCATCTGAGCCTCCAGGGGAAGCCCAAGAATACTGGAGTGAGTAGCCTATCCCTTCTCCAGGGGATCTTCCCTACCCAGGAATTGAACCAGGCTCTCCTGCATGGCAGGTGGATTCTTAACCAGATGAGCTACCAGTTCAGTTCAGTTCAGTCGCTCAGTCATGTCCAACAGGGAAACCCCATTTCAGTCTATAGAAAGAAAGAAAGAAAGAGAGAAAAAGAAAGAAAGAAAGAAAGGGAAGTTGCTCAGTTGTGTCCGACTCTTTGCGACCCCATGGGCTGTAGCCTACCAGGCTCCTCCATCCGTGGAATTTTCCAGGGAAGAGTACTGGAGTGGGTTGCCATTTTCTTCTCCAAGGGATCTTCTGGACCCAGGGATCAAACCCAGGTCTCCTGTATTATAGACAGATGCTTTACCATCTGAGCCAAATGACCTTAAATGCCTCAGACACCTATTACCATTAATATAGCTTTTCACTACCCTTGAAAAGTGATACCCGAATTATGCTGGAACACCCAGTGACAGTGAAATAGCAGCTTCTCATTCCATCTACTTTTGGGGGGCAACAGTCACTATTAAAATACTTCTAATTCAAATTTCTCCTCTGTTTCCTTCCTACCACTAGCATGCAGAACAAATCTAATCTCCCATGGAAAAGTTCTTAAATAATATCATGACGGCTATCCTGGATACCAAAGTATTGTCTGTGCAAGGACATTTGGCTTTATTAAGTCTGCCAGAAAGTTTTAATATACTTAGTACCTACTCTGTGCCAAGGATTGTGCTAGACATTTGAAATACAACCTTAAACGAAGCAGATCTCGCCCTGGGCTTGTGAATTCACCATCTGGTAGAGGAGGTAGATAATAACTCATACAAAAGTAAGATGAACTTTAAAAAAAAAAAATTAAGTCCCCTCCTCCAACTTCTCTGAACATACTTATTTTCTATATTCCATTTTGTTATTCCCAAACAGATGCATTATTCCAAATATGATCTGATTAGTAATGACTTTAAGCATTACTCTCATTGCCTTAGTTCCCTTAATGATAAAAGGGGTGATTGGAATATCTATATCCTTAATTGAGAGTTTTAAACAACATAAAATATATAAAGTATTTAGTATAGTGCTTGTCACTTAGAAAGTACTTCATAGATGTCAGCAAGTATTACTGCATGCAGCAAAATCATAATTATCTTCCTTCTTTTTCCTACATGGAACTTCAGTCACATTAGTTTTAATGGTGAATATATTATACTACTATTAGGACTTTTCCATGCATCTTGCTTCTTAACTATGACTGAATCATCATGTAAATCTTAGATGTTTTACTTTTCAAATATAGCTTTTGCTTATGTAAAATTTTATCTTTATAGAAAAGATGCACCATTTCAGATGCAGTCTAAAGCTCTTGATCCTCATTGTGTTATGCAGCGTTATTTCCTTCCCACCCATTTTTAACATCCTGCACTTAAATAACATGCCTATTATTTTAAACATTGGTCTGTACAGGTCCAAAGCTAAAAATTTTGTGGTAATTCACTGAGCTAGCTGGGAGTTAGATATTTTGGAGGGAGTTATATTTTTTAGTTCTTCTAGAGCTGAAACTTGATATATAATATTGATAATAATAAGATTAAGCCTTAAAGTTTCCTTCATAAACACAAGCATATTGTAAGTTTTTCCTAGGTCCCACTCTAATTAGTTAGAAATGCTGCTATAGCTACACTGAACCTTGTTTGGCTCTGTGAGTGAGGGCTAAAATGAAATTTGCTACACAGATACAGACTATCAAATCAACAAGATCACCAATTTATGGACCAGAGGGACAACTCCTAAGTAATCATAATCATATCCATAACTGCCATAGTATTTATGATTGGTTAATTGAGACTTACCATGGTGACTACAAAAAAAAAAAAAAAATGTAGAAAGGAAGAAGGAAAAGGCAGACTTAAACAAAGCAGCAGATGCCTCTATTGTGGCTGCCAAGAGACACAAGTCCTTTTCATGCAGACCATCTGAAATTTACTGTAAAACTTTGGTTGGCTGAAAGCTATCCACACCTACCAGACATGCTGTTAAGGGAGATGTGCCATCTCTTTTACATAAATGATACAATGCCCAGAACAAGTCATCTGTGGGATAATGGCATCACTTTTGATATCCCTGCAAATGGTATCAAATAAGTGGCAGACAGATTCATTTTACTTGTAAATGCATGCTTGTCTAGCACCCACTCATACACTGATATCTGTTTAAAGGGTTATTTCTCTTTATGGTCTCCTTAAGTACTGCATAGGCATTTAATACTATCTTCAGGGAGCAGACAAGACTAGAATGATCACCATTTCACACATTTCTGAAGAGCTGTCCATTTAGACCCTTGGGAGAGTGTCTCCTTTGTGCTACCTTTTAAGCACTTGGTTATACTGCAAGCTGGTTATAATTATAGCTGCTAATTCAAAATCTGTTCAAGCCCCCTAATTATTTAAATGTATTATTCTTTTTAAAATTTTTATTGCAGGTTTTCTGAGTGGCTCATGAGTTCTGACAGAGGGAGAAACGAGAGTTTTATCTGGGGTCTTTCAACTATTCTTAAAGGACTTACTCACTTTTTCTGGACAATAACCCTTTTTAAATGTTTTATTGCCGTTAGGACTAGCTACAGATTACCAGTTCCTAAAGATGCCAGTTTACAGGGTAATACAGTATGCCAGAAAAGTGATGATATATTCTTTTGATTCCTCTATGGCTACCCAGTTGAGGTTATTTAATCCCCTGAAGACTCATTAGCAGTGTGTGTGTGTGTGTGTGTGTGTGTGTGTTGGGTGTAGGGAGTGGTGAAAGCTTAGCACCTTCTCTCTTCTTCACACCTACAATATTTAACATCCTCTCTTTGACCTTCATCACTGACTCAGTTCAATCCTTCATCCATTTAGTTCCTTGCTTATTGCAGAAGACTACCAGTTGATCTCCTGGCCTCCAATCTAGCCTAATCAGCTCTGAAGAAAATCAAGGCAAGTCTGACAGTTATAGAGCCTTTGAGGTAGGCAAGACTGGGTTCTGAGCAAGACACCTAGAGTCAGAGAATATTGGATTCCAAGGGCAAAGAGAACCAAACAAAGAAGGCCAATGGCAACAACACTGGAGAAAACAAACTTGTCAGATCTAAACAAAAATGTTCAGAAATGTTGTACAGTTTATTGTTAGAGTAGCTTATTTTAAAAAATACAAAAAGATAGAATGCACACATTTTTACTGTATCAATTCAATTTTACTCAAAAGCTGAACATCATAGCTTCCTTCTAAACATTCATCCACAAGAGGAATAGTATATATATATATATATATATATATATATATAAAATTCAGTTCAGTTCAGTTCAGACACTCAGTTGTGTTCGACTCTTTGCGACCCCATGAATCTCAGCACGCCAGGCCTCCCTGTCCATCACCATCTCCTGGAGTTCACTCAAACTCACATCCATAGAGTCGGTGATGCCATACAGCCATCTCATCCTCTGTCGTGCCCTTTTCCCTCTGCCCCCAATCCCTCCTAGCATCAGAGTCTTTTCCAATGAGTCAACTTTTCGCATGAGGTGGCGAAAATACTGGAGTTTCAGCTTTAGCATCATTCCTTCCAAAGAAATCCCAGGGCTGATCTCCTTCAGAATGGACTGGCTGGATCTCCTTGCAGTCCAAGGGACTCTCAAGAGTCTTCTCCAACACCACAGTTCAAAAGCATCAATTCTTCAGCACTCAGCTTTCTTCACAGTCCAACTCTCACATCCATACATGACCACTGGAAAAACTATATATATCTATATCTATCTATATACATCTAGTGATGTCCATGTATAGAGTCTTCTCTTGTGTTGTTGGAAGAGGGTATTTGCTATGACCAGTGCATTTTCTTGGCAAAACTCTGTTAGTCTTTGCCCTGCGTCATTCCGTATTCCAAGGCCAAATTTGCCTGTTACTCCAGGTGTTTCTTGACTTCCTACTTTTGCATTCCAGTCCCCTATAATGAAAAGGGCCTTGGAAGGAAAGTTATGACCAACCTAGATAGCATATTCAAAAGCAGAGACATCACTTTGCCAACAAAGGTTTGCCTAGTCAAGGTTATGGTCTTTCCTATGGTCAGTATGGATGTGAGAGCTGGACTGTGAAGAAGGCTGAGCGCAGAAGAATTGATGCTTTTGAACTGTGGTGTTGGAGAAGACTCTTGAGAGTCCCTTGGACTGCAAGGAGATCCAGCAAGTCCATTCTGAAGGAGATCAGCCCTGGGATTTCTTTGGAAAGAATGATGCTAAAGCTGAAACTCCAGTATTTTGGCCACCTCATGCGAAGAGTTGACTCATTGGAGAAGACTCTGATGCTGGGAGGGATTGGGGGCAGGAGGAGAAAGGGACGACAGAGGATGAGATGGCTAGATGGCATCACTGACTCGATGGATGTGAGTCTGAGTGACCTCCGGGAGTTGGTGATGGACAGGGAGGCCTAGCGTGCTGCGATTCATGGGGTCGCAAAGAGTCCGACACGACTGAGCGACTGATCTGATCTATCTATATATATATATATACATATATATAAATATACACATACATACATACAGATATATATAGAGAGAGTCTTTAAGAGAGTGTCCATACTGTCTTTGTTGGGGCTACTACAACAAAATAAGATGGATTGAATGGCTTATAAACAAGAGAAATTTATTTCTTACAGTTTGGGAGGCTAGAGGTACAAAATCAGGTGACTTCTGAAATTCTCTGGTGGTGAAGAGGCAAAGGAGCTTTGTGAGATCTCTCTTATAAGGTCACTAATTTCAGCCATGAGAGTTCTACCCTTACAACTTAGTCACCTTCCAAAGACTCTCCTTGCTGATACTGTCACATTGGGTGTTAGTATTTCAACATATTAATTTTTAGGGAGCACGAACATTCAGACTACAACAATATATTACACATTCAATAAATTTTTTGAATACTAGCTATGAAGAAAGAAAAAAAAGTAATTTCTTCAATTTCTTCCCTTACAAAAGTAAATAGTCAAAGTAGAAAATTTCTGAAACCCTTAATTTTAATAATTTATACTTGTATGATCTGAAGGGAAAATAGCAAATATTAATTTCACAATTTTTGAGTCAGAATTGTTCATTCTTTCAATGGTTCTGTTTCCAATTTAACTAGCATTAGAGTTTTATTTTTACTTTCTAGTTTATGACTTCTGAAATTGGGACTATAAACTGGCTCCTTCTTTAATAGTGTTGATTATTCCAGGAAAGCAAAAAAGCAGGAGGAGGGACAAGGCATTTGGACATTGGACTTATTTGAGACATGATTCAGCTATAGTCAAGATTTTATATTAATAAAAAAATTGCCTAGATTCCATCCATAACTATTCCTAAAGAGCTGGTAGTTACTTTGAAAGTAGAAAGGTTAAAAAAAATCAGGAAATATGTTTAGTTCTTGAATTCCTACTCAATTATTTTATTTCCAATACTATACTTACCAAACCTATAGGTTTAAGAAGGGAGGCTATACACGATAATGGAAATAATATTTGGACTGGTGAGAAATGGGCCTTGTAACTTCCAAGACTCTGAAATTCCTAATTTTAATAACTGGTGATGAAGTATACTCTTTTTAATATCATTATAGTTTATAGTAAATATCAATTAATACTAAGCTCACATGCATTAGAGCTGTTGATTAGATAGCTATGCAGGGAAATACAGTACATGCTTCTGGGATGGGAGTTGTGAGGGTGGGGAGAATGGTGCTCTGTGAATTATGACTGCTTGTTGAACATTTTCTCTGACTACACACAGTAAAATTTCCAGTATTATTTTCAACCATAACAAAAAGCAGAAAAAGTGGAAATTTATTTTAGAAGCTAAATCGACTGGAGAGGATATATAAGCCTAAAATATTAATTAACACTCTCAATGTAATTATTGCTGAAATTTTTAAAAATGAAGATGAAATGCCTATAATGTAATTAATACTAGCTGTGAATTAAACCTACCACTGTAATAAGTGGAGGTAAACTTCCTTATATTAAATATTACCTGAAATAGGAGTCTACTAGCTAACTATCAAATACAGTTTTATTGTCAAGGCTGCTACTGCTGCTAAGTCACTTCAGTTGTGTCCAACTCTGTGCGACCCCATAGATGGCCTCCTACCAGGCTCCCCCGTCCCTGGGATTCTCCAGGCAAGAACGCTGGAGTGGGTTGCCATTTCCTTCTCCAATGCATGAAAGTGAAAAGTGAAAGAGAAGTCGCTCAGTCGTGTCTGACTTAGCGACCTCATGGACTGCAGCCTACCAGGCTCCTCGGTCCATGGGATTTTCCAGGCAAGAGGACTGGAGTGGGGTGCCATTGCCTTCTCCGATTGTCAAGCCATCATTATGTTTAAGAGATTAAGACCAACTCCATGAAAAGAGATTTCTAATGAAGGTGATTCCTTAGTTTCAAACTGAATGCTTTATGAGAAATTCTATGAATTACTTTAGCCATAGAAAATGACTTATTTGGGAACTTCCCTGGTGGTCCAGTGGTCAAAGCTCCACACTTCCCTGAAAGGGGCACAAATTCAGTCCCTGGTCAGGGAACTAAGATCCTTCATGGCACACTATGGCCAAGAAAAAATAAATAAAGGACTCACTTGACAATTTATCTTCTGCTGAAAAGCAGAATAACCATGTGTATTTGTGTTTCCAAATATAATGGAAATATCTACTCAAATTATGAATAAGTATCTTACTTACTTACTTCCTGAGCTTCCCTGGTAACTCAGGGAAGCTAACGCTGAGTTAAAGAATCTGGTAAGACAATGCTGGTAAAAAATCTGCCTGCATTGAGGGATACCTGGTTTGATTCCTGGGTAAGGAAGATCCCCTGGAGAAAGGGTACGGTACTCACTCCAGGATTCTTGGGCTTCCCTGGTGGCTCAGTAGGCAAAGAATCTGCCTGCAATGTGGGAGACCTGGGTTCAATCCCCGGGTTGGGAAGATCCCCTGGAGGAGGGCAAGGCAGCCCACTCCAGTTTTCTTTCCTGGAGAATCCCCATGGACAAAGGAGCCTGGCAGGATACAGTCCATGGGATCAAGAGTCGGACATAACTGGGCAACTAAACACACATCTTACCTATTATTGTGTTCTTTTATTAGTAAACACTGGAAGAAAAACCTAACTTCTGCTGTTCTGATTCATTTACACTTAAACCATCCAATTCAATGCTTGCAAAATGTTTTTAATGCACAAGAACTATAATTATACATATAATAGCATTTTTATTTCTGCACCATAGAGGTAATATTTTTTGATCATTTATGAATCTTATTTAAGAAGAAAACAAATGAAAAATGTAAATGAAGAGAAAGTAGTTTTACTTGATTTCAATTATTTCTGTATGACATTACTACATTTTAAAATGAAAGAGTTGATGTAAAATACAGCCAAATTTTGTTTCTATATAGAGGCAAAGACATGGTCAATATTATTTCTTTCAGCTTAATTGAGATGTAATTGACATATAGCACTATAAAAGCTTAAGATGTATAGCATAATGATTTGACTTACATATATCATGAAATGACTTTGTTCACAATAAGTTTAGTGAACATTCAACATGTCATATAGATTCAAAATAAAAGAAATAGGAAACAATTTTTTTCCTTGTGATGAGAACTCAGGATTTGTTTTCTTGACAACATTCTTATATAACATACAACAATGTTAATTATGGCTTCCCAGGTGGCCCAGTGGTAAAGAATCCGCCTGCCAATGCAGGAGATACAAGAGACAAGGATTCGATCACTGGGCCAGGAATATCCCCTGAAGTAGGAAATGCTAACCTGCTCCAGTAATCTTGCCTGGAAAAATTCCATAGATTTTCCTGAAGAGCCTGGCAGGCTGCAGTCCATGGGGTCACAAAGAGTAGGGCATGACTGAGCATACAGCACACACACACACACAATGTTAATTATATTTTTAGTGTTGTACATTGCATCCCTAGTACTGGTGTATGTTATAACTGGAAGTTTATACCTTTCAGCTGCCTTCATCCAATCCCACTACCCCTCAAACCCTACCTCTGGTAACCACAAACTTAATCTTTTTTTTTTTTTTCCCCTAAGTTTCCTTGTTTTTTTTTTTTTTTTTTTTTTTTTTTTTAAGTATAATTTACCTATAACTCTATGTTAGTTTCAATTGCATAGTATTTTGATATTTCTATACATTTCAAAATGATCACCACAATAAGTGAAGTTACCATATGTCACCATACAAAGATATTGCATAATTATTGACTATTCTTCCCACTATATATTTCATACCCATTACTGATTTATTTGGCAACTGGAAACCTATAGTTTTTAATCTCCCTCATTCATTTCTCTCCTCCCCTTTTCATCTCTCCTCTGGCAACCACATGGTTGTTCTCTAGTTATGACTTTGTTTTATGTTTATTCATTGGTCAGTGTTATTGAAGGCTCTGCTTGTAGAATATGAAACTTACTTATTACTGGGAAAATTTGGTAACTTTTAAGCTTCTCAAATCCATTGAAATGGATTAGACTACTCACAGTTCTATCATATTCTCCAATTCTCTGTGCCATGCTATATTAGCAAAATGAATTTTATTTTCTTGCTAGTTATTTTACAGATAATATTAAACTGTCTTGCATAAAAAGTTTGAGTGAGTTACTACCAGTATCAAGATTCAGTGGTTAATTGAATCCAGAGATTTAATCTGAGTTATTTTGAAACATAAACCACTAATTGCATTTATGATGTGACCCAGGAAATGATCAGCAGCTATGATTAGAAACAGACATAGAATTCTGGAGAGGAATCAAAGTTGTGTGTCATGTTTTGCACTACAGTTCTTAGTGACAAGGTATCTCCATTGATAATATAAAGTAATAATGGTCAAAGGAATAAAAGCAATAAAACTGAATTTTTCACCTTTGCTACTTTGAACTGAGACTCCCCTGTAACTCAGATAGTAAAGAATCTGCCTGCAATGCAGGAGACCTGGGTTTAATACCTGGGTCGGGAAGATCCTCACGCAGGTCACTGTTCTAGGCACAAATGATAGAGCAATAAGAAGTGTTTAATACCTGGGTCGGGAAGATCCTCACGCAGGTCACTGTTCTAGGCACAAATGATAGAGCAATAAGAAGTGTTTCCTGTCCTCTTGGAGTTCCCACTCTATCCAGGAGAAACACAGAGTAAACAGATAATTAACACATGATATGCTGCATGGTGAAAACTATTCAGGACAAAAACAAGACTGGATAAATATTAAGCATTTTAGAGAATGTTATTATTATAGGAAGGCTCGTCTGATAATGTAGAGTTTCAGTAGATATCAGCAAACCACATGCATATTTGGGGGAAAACTCCATTAGGTAGAGGGGAGAGTAAGGACAGTGGCCTCAAGAGAGGACCAGGCTTGTCATGTACAAGAGACAGCAACAATGTCAGTGTGGATGGAGGAGGGAGGAGAGGGCAGACTGATAGAATCTGAGGCCTGGAAGACATTACTGAGAGCTGCTCACACACGCAACACACATCAGTCCTGTAGGGAGCATAGATGTACAACAAAGCTTTTATTCTGGAAGAAGCCTAAGACTAATTTACATAGAGGACAACATAATGCTTAACATGACTAAATTATTAATTGTGTAGAGCAGATTTTATGATAGTAACTAATTGATACTAAAATTGCTTAAAATCTCCTAATGTTGTAAGAATGATGTTAACTTATAATTACCTTCAAACTATTTTTTTTTTTGTAGTACATGAAACACCCTACAGAATAATTTGAAATGCATAGGTACAGTTTCAAAAAATAGACCCGATTATATACTGTAAAATACAGGACGACAAATTTAAAATAAGTACAACACACAGTTCTCAAATATTTATTATGTTCTGGTTAATGGGCATTTGAAGGAAAAAACAATAATCAGGAGTCATGTTGGTTGATTTAAAACAGGCTATTTTTTTCTTTCAGTATTGTTATCCTGGTATCCTAGAGAAATGTGTTAAGCATTGACATTCATTAATGTTATTTGAATCTAGATTCCATAAGTTATTTATGAAGGTCCCTTTGAAATCAGATTGATTATATACTTTGCAGCCAGAAAAAACAAGACCAGGAGCTGACTGTGGCTCAGACCATGAACACCTTATTGCCAAATTCAGACTTAAATTGAAGAAAGTAGGGAAAACCACTAGACCATTCAGGTATGACCTAAATCAAATCCCTTATGAGTATACAGTGGAAGTGAGAAATAGATTTAAGGGCCTAGATTTGATAGATAGAGTGCCTGATGAAATATGGAATGAGGTTCGTAACATTGTACAGGAGATAGGGATCAAGACCATCCCCATGGAAAAGAAATGCAAAAGAGTAAAATGGCTGTCTGGGGAGGCCTTACAAATAGCTGTGAAAAGAAGAGAAGCGAAAAGCAAAGGAGAAAAGGAAAGATATAAGCATCTGAATGCAGAGTTCCAAAGAATAGCAAGAAGAGATAAGAAAGCCTTCTTCAGCGATCAATGCAAAGAAATAGAGGAAAACAACAGAATGGGAAAGACTAGGGATCTCTTCCAGAAAATCAGAGATACCAAAGGAACATTTCATACAAAAATGGGCTCGATAAAGGACAGAAATGGTATGGACCTAACAGAAGCAGAAGATATTAAGAAGAGGTGGCAAGAATACACAGAAGAACTGTACAAAAAAGATCTTCATGACCCAGATAATCACGATGGTGTGATCACTGACCTAGAGCCAGACATCCTGGAATGTGAAGTCAAGTTGGCCTTAGAAAGCATCACTACGAACAAAGCTAGTGGAGGTGATGGAATTCCAGTGGAGCTATTCCAAATCCTGAAAGATGATGCTGTGAAAGTGCTGCACTCAATATGCCAGCAAATTTGGAAAACTCAGCAGTGGCCACAGGACTGGAAAAGGTCAGTTTTCATTCCAATCCCAAAGAAAGGCAATGCCAAAGAATGCCCAAACTACCACACAATTGCACTCATCTCAGACGCTAGTAAAGGAATGCTCAAAATTCTCCAAGCCAGGCTTCAGCAATATGTGAACCATGAACTTCCTGATGTTCAAGCTGGTTTTAGAAAAGGCAGAGGAACCAGAGATCAAATTGCCAACGTTCACTGGATCATGGAAAAAGCAAGAGAGTTTCAGAAAAACATCTATTTCTGCTTTATTGACTATGACTTTGACTCTGTGGATCACCACAAACTGTGGAAAATTCTGAAAGAGATGGGAATACCAGACCACCTGATCTGCCTCTTGAGAAATTTGTATGCAGGTCAGGAAGCAACAGTTAGAACTGGTCATGGAACAACAGACTGGTTCCAAATAGGAAAAGGAGTTCATCGAGGCTGTATATTGTCACCTTGTTTATTTAACTTATATGCAGAGTACATCATGAGAAATGCTGGACTGGAAGAAACACAAGTTGGAATCAAGATTGCCGGGAGAAATATCAACAACCTCAGATATGCAGATGACACCACCCTTATGGCAGAAAGTGAAGAGGAACTCAAAAGCCTCTTGATGAAAGTGAAAGTGGAGAGTGAAAAAGTTGGTTTAAAGCTCAACATTCAGAAAACGAAGATCATAGCATCCAGTCTCATCACTTCATGGGAAATAGATGGAGAAACAGTGGAAACAGTGTCAGACTTTATTTTTCTGGACTCCAAAATCACTGCAGATGGTGACTGCACCCATGAAATTAAAAGAGGCTTACTCCTTGGAAGGAAAGTTATGACCAACCTAGATAGCATATTCAAAAGCAGAGACATTACTTTGCCAACAAAGGTTCACCTAGTCAAGGCTATGGTCTTTCCTGTGGTCATGTATGGATGTGAGAGCTGGACTGTGAAGAAGGCTGAGCGCCGAAGAATTGATGCTTTTGAAGTGTGGTGTTGGAGAAGACTCTTGAGAGTCCCTTGGACTGCAAAGAGATTCAACCAGTCCATTGTGAAGGAGATCAGCCCTGGGATTTCTTTGGAAGGACTGATGCTGAAGCTGAAGCTCCAATACTCTGGCCACCTGATACGAAGAGTTGACTCATTGGAGAAGGCTCTGATGCTGGGAGGGATTGGGGGCAGGAGGAGAAGGGGATGACAGAGGATGAGATGGCTGGATGGCATCAGTGACTCGATGGACGTGAGTCTGGGTGAACTCCGGGAGTTGGTGATGGACAGGGAGGCCTGGCGTGCTGCGGTTCATGGGGTCTCGAAGAGTCAGACACGACTGAGTGACTGATCTGATCTGATCTGATCTGGAATATATTGGATATAAGAGACAAAGATAAATGTGATTATTATAGCATTTTATAGATTAACAACTGGAAGTAACAACTTTATTTTAGGCTGTATCTTGGTTTGTAAGACTCTTGTCATATACTTGCAATTCGTTTTTGAGAATTAACCATGCCACCATGCATTGGGAATACACTGGTGAATAAACAGATACATTTTTTTTTGCATTGAGGCAACTTGTAATTCGCAAAGAGGATATAATATACATAATTTATAAGGTGTCATATACCTTTAAAAAGTACCCTCTAGATGAAAGTGTTAACACAGACCAGGAAACTTCTGCAAGAGGTGACAATTTAAGATGTGTCTGGAGAATAAGTAGTTTTAGCTAAGTGAGTAAGAAGATGGCTATAATGGAGAATATTATAGGTAGAAAGAAGAGAGAATATGCTGATACCAAGATTATTATGTCAGAAAAATTGAAGGAAAAAAGTATAAGTGGAACATAAAAAGCAAAGAGTGGTGTAAAAGTGGCGATATGGGCAGATGTCAGATGAATATATTTATATATTGTATTTTATTTAGAATTTCAATGGGAAGACATTAGAAGATATTATGTAAAAAAATAAAAGGAAGCTTATCATGAGATTAATGATAAAGCTAAACAAATTTAATTTAAAATAGGTTAATAATAACACTATGTGTATTAGTTCTTCAGTCATGTCTAACTCTTGGCGATCCCATAGACTATAGCCCACCAGGCTCATCTGTCCATGGGTTTCTCCAGGCAAGAATGCTGGAGTGGATAGCCATTTCCTTCTCCAGGGGATCTTCCCAACCCAGGGATCAAAGCTAATAAAATTCAAAATGAACCCATATCTTTACTAGAGTTCACTTCAGCATAAGCACTACAATGTCAGGGATATAAACTTTATTTACAAATGTATTTCAATTCTTTAGACAGAACTTGCAAAATAGTAGATGTAGATAAATATTTATGGAAATGAACTAGTGAGACCTTTATAGACAAAGCACTATAGCATTAAGAATATGTGTTTTCAATTGAGTTGACAGCTTTATAATTTCACTAAAAGAACTATACTCCAGTCTTTGGGAAAGATAATAAAGTAGAAGAATAAAACTAACATTTGAGGTATTTTAAAGTTTCTGTCTGACAATGTCCTCTTTTATTCCACTCAAATCTAAGTCATCTATTTTTGATATAATTTTATTACAGAGCACACACATGACAAATAAAAAGAAGTTTAGAGTATCTTTGTACTAAATCCCAAATTACTTTTGTAGAAATATCTAGTTGGCATGTAATATTAGTGCAAAAATAAGATGAAAGATAATTACATAAAAATCAGTGATAATTTCCTAACTTTTATCAATAGGTCGATTTTTAAACTAGATCAGTGGTGTTCAACTCTGTGACTCCATGGACTATAGTCCACTGGGTTCCTATATCCATGGAATTATCCAGGCAAGAATACTGGAGTGGGTTGCCATTTCTTACTTCAGGGAATCTTTTTGACCCAGGGATCAAACCTGGATCTCCTGCATTGTAAGGGGTTTCTTTACCATCTGAGCCACCAGGGAAATCCCAGAATGAGATCTATTAAACACATTTCCCCAGAGAAATAGAACAAGCAGGAGTAGCATATATGTGTATATACAAGGACATTTTTCATGAGTAATTGGCTCATGTGATTATGGAGGCTGACAAGTCCCAATCTGTAGTGTGGGCTGGAAGCCTGGACACCCAGGAGACTTGATGATGCAATTTTAATCTGCAGGAAGTCAAATGGAGCATTCCCTCATGCTCAGGGAGGCTAGTCATTTGCTCTACTCAGATCTTCAACTGATTAGATGAGGTCCGCTCACTTTATGGAAGTCAGTTTAAAAGTTTATGTATTTAAAAGTTAATCTAGTAAAAGTAATACAATATTGTAAAAAAAAAAAAAATAAAATAAAATAAAAGTCTATCCATTAAAAAAAAAAAAAAAAAGTTAATCTCATTCAAAAACATCCTCCAGGGTGATACATACAACTCACCACCACACTAGGTAAATATTCTGTGTCCTGTAATCTTAATCGCAACCAAAACTGAATATGAAGAACAGTAATGAGGAAATGTGTTTGCAGTACTCAAAAAAGACTCCGTTATATGACTTAAGTATCCAAATCTTCCTGATACGTATCTTTTATATGAATAGCAGTTGTGAAACAGAATTTCTGGTTATAAATAGCTGGTATTTTCTGAAGGTCTTTGTTTTTTATTTTGATAAACGAGTGGAGTGGATATTATGCTTCCTGGACCTCCTACTCCACTTTCAGGATCAAGGCATTAATTTTTCCAGCTGCTCAGAGTGTTGCCTGCAGACAGCTTACTGCTGAGTCTCTCCCCCGAATTACTCTAGGCATTTAATAATATGCTTCTGCATTATTGAGAAAGGAAGGGGATGATTTATATCTGGCAGCTACTTCAGATAGCATTTGGGCATGGTGAAAATTTATGTAGATAGTCTGCATATGTAGACTAATCTGATTATATTTTCTCTGTTAAACACCAAATTTTGTTTTTAAGGGAAATTTATAAATCATGTTATATTCAAGAATGATATTCCTTCACTGCTTTTACTCAGACAAGATCTTAATACCATTTAAGATACCCAGCCACATGAAGTACATTAACCAAATGGTTTTAGGTATAATTTAGATTTTATAATTGTATATTCTCATATTTAATTTTTTTCTTTTCATTGGAATATAATTTACAATGTTGTGTTAGTTGCTGCTATAAAACTTTGTGAATCAGCCATATGTATACATATATCGCTTCCCTGTTGAGCCTTCCTCCCACTACCTGCCCCCACCCCATTCCACCCATCTATGTCATCACAGAGCACTGAGCTGAGCTACGGGTGCTATACAGCAGCATCCTACTAGCTATCTATTTTACACATGGAAGTGTATATATGTCAATGCCATCATCTCAGTTCGTCCCACCCACTCCTTCCCGCTCTGTGTCAACAAGCCCATTCTCCCCGTCTGTATCTCTATTCCTGCCCTGCAAATAGGTTCATCAGTACCATTTTTCTAGATTCCATATACATGTATTAATATATTTGTTTTCTCCTTCTGACTTCCTTCACACTGCATGACAGGTTCTAGGTTCATCTATATCACTTCAACTGACTCAATTTCATTCCCTTTTATGGCTAATACCCCACTGTATATATGCACCACATCTTCTTTATCCATTCATCTGTTGATAGACACCTAGGCTGCTTCTAAGATCTAGCTATTATAAATAGTGCTGCAGTGAACATTGGCATACATGTGTTTTTTTGAGTAAAGAATTTACATTGACACACATCATGTCTCAACGGAGTGATAGCAGAACGTTCTTAATCATTTCAGTGACTGCTGGTCTGGCAAAATATGATAAAATTCATTCATTTTACACAGCAGTTCCATTATGTTTTTAGTACCTTGGTGTATGATTTGAAGTCCTAAGTAAAATTCATCAAGAAAACTATTTAACAAACTAAAGCAATTTCAATAGTGAAAGAAAAACATGGCACTAAACTCTTCCCAGGGTGGTGACAGTACCATATATTGGGGTATAGATAGAGTTTTGAAATAGGCAAAAGCTCTCCTATGTGACTTTCTTTCTCTTTCCTGAATCCTTATACTTCTTTTTGGTGTGTTGTTTCCTAGTCAAACTCCTTCTCTTTTCACTACTACCTTCCATTACTTCGATTGCCACTCCTCCCCATCTGATAATGCTTAAGGGAAAGTAATAAACAATTAGCATTCAGTCCATTCTCTCCTTTTACAAGGGCAGAATCTCCGGACAAATAACTAAGGAAGGAGACACTTCAACTCTCCTCTGTAGACCCTCTAAAAACAGAGTACTCTGAACATTAACCAGCAATAATTGTTAGCCAAAGAGTCTTTGGATGTGTAATCTTTGTAGCAGAATGTTCCTCCTCTAAGATTGCTTATTTTAAACAAAACTAGAACTTTGTGTTTATGGCCCAGGGCTTTCTTGAAAATGTCACAAAAGCTATGAAACTATCTTAGTATTAAATAGTTCATGCTGAAATGGCAGGTTTTGTGTAAGTAATATAGATTTGTAATTACTTAGGGCTGGAGTGCATTCTGATGAGGAGAGAAAGGGCCGGATAGACCTGATGGTACTAGACCTCTCCTTGCTTTTTCTCTGCCCTGTAGTTCCTTGTGTCATTGAAGCATTAATAAAGTTGATACTGGGTAAGACCTCCACTTCTTGTATTTCTGATTTGCCAGTCTAATTCTTTGTGCTACCTCAGCATTCCAGGATCCATGGTGGATCATCTCCAGGTTTGTCATACTGAACCAGAACAGATTGTTATGAAAAATGACTACATGCTAACATGATAAGATGGTTATTAATGCATTGTTTTTGTTTCATTGCTCAGTAGTGTCTGCCTCTTTCTGAGCCCATGGACTGTAGCTCACCATGCTCCTCTGTCCATGGGATTCTCCAGGCAAGAACACTGCAGAGGGCTGCCATTTCCTTCTCTATTAATGCATTATCATCCATCAAATTAAAAACAGTACTGTAATTAAAGATATGATTCCAATTTGAAAAAAATTAGTGTCTTGGAAAACTCAAATATGTTAAAAGGTAGATATCTGTCCACACTTAATATCACATATATTGGAATAATCTCTATATATTTGCTTAAAAAACTGAAGCATAATTCAAAGCCACATAATCTAATCTATCAGCATGCCTCCCTGTTAAAAGAACATATTATCAACAGGATACAAAAACAGAGGAAGGAAAAATCTACATAGGAAAAGCTTTACCACACTGAGTAAAATGTCTTATCTCTAAACATGAATTTGACATGAGTTTGAAGTTGGATGTGAATCTGAGCAAACTGAGAGATAGTGAAGGACAGGGAAGCCTGGTGGCTACAGTCCATGGGGTCACAGAGAGTTGGACACCACTTGGCAACTGAATACCAATTCTTAAACTATTTGATATGAATTTTTAAGAAGAGCCTAATAGAAATTTCATAAAAGAGTATACATAAATAGGAGTCTTGACTACTTGCTGATGCAGGTTTGAACAGATTTTTTAAAAAGATTAAAATACTTCTTTTTATATCATATTTAGAGAGTTTTGTTCACTTCCAAATAGAAAGGTTGTATTGACAAAATGAAGTCAGATGTGTTTAATTATGAAGAGCTTTTTCCACTTTGAATTCAACATAAAAATGAAGGTTTGTGAAATGAACTATGTTTCATTCAGGCATTTCTTAATGAATTTTAATATTATTCATACAGAACTAAATATGTTTTCAGTTTCTGCAGGTGTAAAAAATATTCAAAGGAACACTATTTCCCAACAAATGAAACTATTTCCATCACCAACCAGCCTTGAAAATGTTACCCCTAGGAATAAAGAACTTTTCTATGGTTCTAAGGCTCTTGTTCAGGACCCATTATGTCAAAGGTAGATTAAAATATAACATTTTCCCATCTGTAAATTTAGTATTTCAATACTTATGCTAGTTCTCCTTTCTCTTTTCTAAGAAATAGAGATATTTCTTTTTAATGATGATGATGACTATAGACTGTTATTATCCTCATGAGACTAAAAAGGTAATAACAGGAATACAACAGCTATCATTTAGAAATTATGCTCAGAATGCATCAGTATGAGCTCATAGAAGTAAATAAAGGGCAGAACTATTTGTAACTAATTAAGAAGTTAGCTTCAGTTTTATGTATACTAAAACCAAATTCAACAGGTTTTTTATTGCTTCAATTTATATGAACCATAAGTCAAATTATGTCCTTCAATGTTTCTAGTGGTTATAAGCAATAAGAGTCTGAGTATTATGGCCTAGAAAAATGAATGTTCATTCTGTCTGTGCATGAATCAAGAGTAACTTAGTAAAAATGGGAAGATATAGCTTTTTTAATTCAAAAACTGTTTACTTCTTTTAATTAGTATTGATATGTATTTTAATTTGAACAGAATTTAAATAGAAAGTATATCACATTTCCTATGTGAAAATCAGTTTTCTAATAATATCATTTAATAATATTCATAAGAAGTCAGCAAAGTACAGGGATAGAATGTAGCTCACAAATAATTTAAATATTTATGCATATGATTATACCTAAAAATGAACTATTTTTTATGAATAAACTTTTTTTAAGTATAAGCATATGCATAAATATTTAAATTATTTGTGAGCTACATTCTATCCCTGTACTTTGCTGACTTCTTATGAATATTATTAAATGATATTATTAGAAAACTGATTTTCACATAGGAAATGTGATATACTTTCTATATATCGTGAGAATCAAGATTGCTGGGAGAAATATCAATAACCTCAGATATCCAGATGACACCACCCTTATTGCTGAAAGTGAAGAAGAGCTAAAGAGCTTCTTGATGACAGTGAAAGAGGAGAGTGAAAAAGTTGGCTTAAAGCTCAAAATTCAGAAAATGAAGATCATGGCATCCGGTCCCATCATCTCATGGCAAATAGATGGGAAACAGTGGCTGACTTTATTTTTCTGGGCTCAAAAATCACTGAAGATGGTGATTGCAGCCGTGAAATTAAAAGACACTTACTCCTTGGAAGGAAAGTTATGGCCAACCTAGACAGCATATTAAAAAGCAGAAACATTACTTTGCCAACAAAGGTCTGTCTAGTCAAGGCTATAGTTTTTCCAGTGGTCATGTATGGATGTGAGAGTTGGACTGTGAAGAAAGCTGAGTGCAGAAGAATTGATGCTTTTGAACTGTGGTGTTGGAGAAGACTCTTGAGAGTTCCTTGGACCACAAGGAGATCCAACCATTCCATCCTAAAGGAGATCAGTTCTGGGTGTTCATTGGAAGGACTGATGTTGAAGCTGAAATTCCAATACTTTGGCCACCCCATGTAAAGAGCTGACTCATTTGAAAAGATCCTGATGCTGGGAAAGATTGAGTGCAGGAGGAGAAGGGGACAATAGAGGATGAGATGGTTGGATGGCATCACCGACTCAATGGACATGGGTTTGGGTGGACTCTGGGAGTTGATGATGGACAGGGAGGCCTGGTGTGCTGCAGTTCATGGGGTCGCAAAGAGTCAGACACAACTGAATGACTAAACTGAACAATAAACTTTAGGCACACATAGAAATACAAATAAAACTCCATAAAAAAGAAAGGTGACAGGATTCTGAATGATGAATATCTCAGCTTGTGAGATTTAGGAAAAAAAAAAGCTTGAATGAATACCCAGGATTAGATATGCTGCTGCTGCTGCTGCTGCTAAGTCGCTTCAGTCATGTCTCACTCTGTGTGACCCCATAGATGGCAGCCCACCAGGCTCCTCCCGTCCCTGGGATTCTCCAGGCAAGAACACTGGAGTGGGTTGCCATTTCCTTCTCCAAAGCATGAAAATGAAAAGTGAAAATGAAGTCACTCAGTACTGTCCGACTCTTCGCGACCACATGGACTGCAGCCTACCAGGCTCCTCCATCCATGGGATTTTCCAGGCAAGAGTACTGGAGTGCGGTGCCATCGCCTTCTCCGAGGATTAGATATAGGTTTGCCCAAATCCTTTCTTTATTTCCTTAAACTCTGTATTGAAATGTAAACTTGTTATAGAAAACTACACTGTCACAAATACATAGTCCAGTGGGTTTTTACAAACTAAACACACCCTTCTAACTCTCATTCAGATTGAGAAATTTAATATTAAGAGTAAACAAGCAATTCCCTCATGCTTTCTCTCAGTCTTTATCTCTTATTCCCACCAAGGGTAAGTAAACATTTTCCTGACTGCTAACATCATGGATTAGTTTTTGCTCGGTTTTGTAATGTATATAATAAAAGTCATACAATATGAACTCTAGTATCTGCTTTTCCCCCCTCAAATTAGACTTGTGAGATGAATCTATGTTTTTTTAATATTTGTTTATTTGTCTGCATTGGGTCTCAGTTGCACCCTGCAGGATCTTCATTGTGTCATGAGGGATCTTTCCTTGCAGTGCACAGAGTTGCTAGTTGTGGCTCAAGCTCAGTAGTTGTGGCCACATGGGCTCCCTAGTGGTATCATTGGAGAAGACTCTGATGCTGGGAGGGATTGAGGGCAGGAGGAGAAGGGGACGACAGAGGATGAGATGGCTGGATGGCATCACTGACTTGATGGGTGTGAGTCTGAGTGACCTCCTGGAGCTAGTGATGGACAGGGAGGCCTGGCGTGCTGCGGTTCATGGGGTCGCAAAGAGTCGGACACGACTGAGCGACTGATATGATCTGATCTGAGTGGTATCATGAGGCCTTCAGCGCACAGGGACTTCAGTAGTTGTAGCATTTTGGCTCTTTAGTTGTGGCACAAAGGCTCCAGAGTGCACAGTCTCAGGAGCTATGGTGCATGGGCTTAGTTGCTCTGTGGCATGTGGGATCTTAGTTCCCTAATCCAGGACTGAACCCACATTTCCTGAATTTCAAGGTGAGTTTTTCAAGGTGAATTTTTCAAGGTGATCACTGGATCACCAAGGAAGTCCCAGTCCATATTTTTGAGGTGTTGTTGCTGATAAGTCACTTCAGTCGTGCCCGACTCTGTGCGATCCCATAGACGGCAGCCCACTAGGCTCCCCTGTCCCTGGGATTCTCCAGGCAAGAATACTGGAGTGGGTTGCCATTTCCTTCTCCAATGCATGAAAGTGAAAAGTGAAAGTGAAGTTGCTCAGTCGTATTCGACTCTTAGTGACCCCAGGGACTGGAGCCCACCAGGCTCCTCCGTCCATGGGATTTTCCAGGCAAGAGTACTGGGGTGGGGTGCCATTGCCTTCCCCCTGGGGTGTTGTTGAGGTGTTGTTATAAAGGGCTAATTGTTGATGCATAATTTCTTTGTCTTGTTGTTGTGCAGTCATCCAGTGTGCACACCCAACTCCTTGCGACCCCATGCCAGCTTCCCTGTCCATCACCAACTCCTAAAGTGTGTTAAATTTCGTGTCCATCTAGTCAGTGATGCCATTCAACCATCTCATCCTCTGTCGTTCCCTTCTCCTCCTGCCTTCAACATTTCCCAGCATCAGGGTCTTTTCCAGTGAGTCATTTCTTCACATCAGGTGGTCAAAGTACTTGAGCTTCAGCTTCAGCATCAGTTTTTCCAATGAATATCCAGGACTGATTTCCTTTAGGACTGACTGGTTTAGTCTACTTGCTGCCCAAGGAACTCCCAAGAGTCTTCTCCAGCACCACAATTCAAAGGAATCAATTCTTCTTCACTCAACAGCAGATGTAAGAGATATGGGTTCTATCCCTGGGTTGGGAAGATATCCTGGAGGAGTAAACAGCTACCCACTCCAGTATTCTTGCCTGGAGAATCCCATGGACAGATAAGTTTAGTGAGCTACAGTTATAGTGTTGCAAAGAGTGAGACATAACTGAAGTGACTTAGCATGCATGCATGCCTTCTTAAAAAAAAATTATTTTAATTGGCGGCTAATTGGCAGCTAAAATATAATATTGTGGTTTTTGCTATACATTGACATGAATCAGCCATGGGTGTACATATGTCCCCCATCCCAAACCCCCTTCCACCTCCCTCCCCACCCTATCCCTCTGGTTTGTCCCAGTGCACCAGGTTTGAGTGCCCTGTTTTGTTCATTGAACTTGGATTGGTGAACTATTTCATATATAATAATATACAGGTTTCAACGCTGTTCCTTCAAAGCATCCCACCCTCGCCTTCTCCCACAGAGTCTAGAAGTCTGTTCAGTGTCTCTTTTGCTGTCTTGCATATAGGGTTATTGTAACCATCTTTCTAAATTCCATATATATGTGTTAATATACTGTATTGGTATTTTTGTTCTGACTTACTTCACTCTGTATAATAGGTTCCAGTTTCATCCACTTCATTAGAACTGATTCAAATGCATTCTTTTTAATAGCTGAGTAATATTCCATTGTATATTTTCCACAACTTTCTTATCCATTTGTCTGCTGATGGACATCTAGGTTGCTTCCATATCCTAGCTATTGTAAACAGTGCTGCAATGATAATTGGGGTCTCTTTCAATTAACATGTGTCTCTTTCAATTCTGGTTTTCTCAGTGTGCATGCCCATGAGTGAGATTGCTGGGTCCTATCACCTATTCTATCGACATGAGTTTGAGTAGACTCCGGGAGTTGGTGAAGGACAGGGAGGCCTGATGTGCTGCAATTCATGGTGTCGCAAAGTCAGACACAACTGAATGATTGAACTGAACTGAACTGATGGCAGTTCTATTTTCAAGCTTTTAAGGAATCTTCACACTGTTCTCCATAGTGGCTGTACTAGTTTGCATTCACACCAACAGTATAAGGGGGGATCCCATTTTCCCACACCCTCTCCAGCATTTATTTGTAAACTTTTTAATAGCAGCCATTCTGACTGGCATGAGATGGTACTTCATTGTGGTTTTGATTTGCATTTCTCTGATAATGAGTGAGAAGACTCTTGAGAGTCCCTTGGACTGCAAGGAGATCCAATCAGTCCATTCTGAAGGAGATCAGCCCTGGGATTTCTTTGGAAGGACTGATGCTAAAGCTGAAACTCCAGTACTTTGGCCACCTCATGCAAAGAATTGACTCATTGGAAAAGACTCTGATGCTGGGAGAGATTGGGGGCAGGAGGAGAAGGGGATGACAGAGGATGAGGTGGCTGGATGGCACCACTGACTCGATGGACGTGAGTCTGGGTGACCTCCGGGAGTTGGTGATGGACAGGGAGGCCTGGCGTGCTGCAATTCACGGGGTTGCAAAAGTCGGACATGACTGAGCGACTGAACTGAACTGAACTGATAATGAGTGATGCTGAGCATATTTTCATGTGTTTGTCAGCCATTTTTTGATTGGATCCTTTATTTTCCTGGTACTGAGCTGCATGAGCTGCTTGTATATTTTTGAGATTAATTCTTTGTCAGTTGTTTCATTTACTATTATTTTCTCCCACTCTGAAGGCTGTCTTTTCACGTTACTTATAGTTTCCTTCATTGTGCAAAAGATTTAAAGTTTAATTAGGTCCCATTTGTTTATTTTTGCTTTTATTTCCATTACTCCGGGAGGTGAGTCATAGAGGATCTTGCTCTGATTTATGTCGGAGAGTTTTTTGCCTATGTTTTCCTCTAGGAGTTTTATAGTTTCTGTTTTTACATTTAGATCTTTGATCCATTTTGAGTTTATTTTTGTGTATGGTGTTAGAAAGTGTTCTGGTTTCATTCTTTATAGGTGGCTGACCAGTTTTCCCAGCACCAGTTGTTAAAGAGATTGTATTTTATCCATTGTATATTTTTGCCTCCTTTGTCAATGATAAGGTGTCCATAGGTGTGTGGATTTATCGCTGGGCTTTCTATTTTGTTCCATTGATCTATATTTCTGTCTTAGTGCCAGTATCATACTGTCTTGATGACTGTAGCTTTGTAGTATAGTCTGAAGTCAGGCAAATTGATTCCTCCAGTTCCATTTTTCTTTCTCAAGATTGCTTTGGCTATTCGAGGTTTTTTGCATTTCCATACAAATTGTTAAATTATTTGTTCTAGTTCCGTGAAAAATACTCTTGGTAGCTTGATAAAGATTGCAATGAATCTCTAGATTGCTTTGGATAGAATACTTATTTTCATTCTATCGATTATTCTGATCCATAAAAAGGTATATTTTTCCATCTCTTTGTGTCACTTTTGATTTCTTTCATCAGTGTTTTACAGTTTTCTATATATAGACCTTTTATTTTTCCAGGTAGCTTTATTCCTAAGTATTTTATTCTTTTAATTGCAGTGGTGAATGGGATTGTTTCCTTAATTTCACTTTCTGTTTTCTACTTGCTAGTGTATAGGAATGCAAGGTATTTTTGAGTATTAATTTTATATCTTGTAACTTTACTATATTCATTGATTAGCTCTAGCAATTTTCTGGTGGAGAGTTTAGGGTTTTCTATGTAGAGGATCATGTCATCTGCAAATAGTGAATTTTACTTCTTCTTTTCCAATCTAGATTCCTTTTATTTCTCATTGTTCTCTTATTTCTGTGGCTAAAACTTCCAAAACTATGTTGAATAGTAGTGGTGAGAGTGGGCACCCTTGGCTTGCTCCTGACTTTAGGGGAAATGCTTTCAATTTTTTGCCATTGAGGATGATTGCTGTGGGTTTATTCTATATAGCTTTTATTATGTTGAGCTATGTTCCTTCTTAGTTTCATTGAGTTAGACAAGGCTGAAGTCCGTGTAATCAGATTGACTAGTTTTCTGTGATTATGGTTTTGGTGTGTCTGCCCTATGATGCCCTCTTGCAACACCTACCATCTTACTTGGGTTTCTCTTTACTTGGACATGGGGTATCTCTTCGTGGCTTCTCCAACAAAGTGTAGCCGCTGCTGCTTACTTTGGATGAGGTCTCCCCCTCCTGACCTTGAAGGTAGAGTAGTACATGGGGTAGCTCCTCTTGGCCACTGTCCCTGTCCTCTTACATGGGGTACCTCCTCTCAGTCGCTGCCCCTGACCTCGGACGTGTGACCACAGCCTTGTCTAACTCAATGAAACTAAGCCATGCTGTGTGGGGTCACCCAAGGTGGACAGGTCTTGGTGGAGAGGTCTGACAGAATGTGGTCCACTGGAGAAGGGAATGGCAAACCGCTTCAGTATTCTTGCCTTGAAAACCCCATGAACAGTATGAAAAAGCAAAATGAAAGAGGAACTCCCCAGGTCAGTAACTGCCCAATATGCTACTAGAGATCAGTGGAGAAAGAACTCTAGAAAGAATTAAGGGATGGAGCCAAAGCAAAAACAATACCCAGCTGTGGATGTGACTGGTGATAGAAGCAAGGTCCGATGCTGTAAAGAGCAATATTGCATAGGAACCTGGAATGTTGGGTCCATGAATCAAGGAAAATTGGAAGTGGTCAAATAGGAGATGGCAAGAGTGAATGTCAACATTCTAGGAATCAGAGAACTAAAATGGACTGGAATGGGTGAATTTAGCTCAGATGATCATTATATCTACTACTGTGGGCAGGAATCCCTTAGAAGAAATGGAGTAGCCATCATGGTCAACAAAACAGTCTGAAATGCAGTACTTGGATGCAATCTCAAAAACGACAGAATGATCTCTGTTCGTTTCCAAGGCAAACCATTCAATATCTCAGTAATCCAAGTCTATGCCCCAACCAGTAATGCTGAAGAAGCTGAACAGTTCTGTGAAGACCTCCAAGACCTTTTATAACTAACACTCAAAAAAGATGTCCTTTTTATTATAGGGGACTGTAATGCAAAATTAGGAAGTCAAGAAACAGCTGGGGTAACAGGCAAATTTGGCCTTGGAATACGGAATGAAGCAGGGCAAAGGCTAATAGAGGTTTGTCAAGAGACGCACTGGTCATAGTAAACACCCACTTCCAACAACACAAGAGAAGGCTCTATACATGGACATCACCAGAGGGTCAACACTGAAACTAGATTGATTATATGCTTTGTGGCCAAAGATGGAGAAACTCTATATAGTCAGCAAAAACAAGACCAGGAGCTGACTGTGGCTCAGATCCTGAACTCATTATTACCAAATCCAGACTTAAATTGAAGAAAGTGGGGAAAACCACTAGATCATTCAGGTATGGCCTAAATCAAATCCCTTATGATTATGCAGTGGAAGTGATAAATAGATTTAAGGAACTAGATCTGATAGAGTGGCTGATGAACTATGGATGGAGGTTCATGACACTGTATAGGAGACAGGGATCAAGACCATCCCCAAGAAAAAGAAATGTAAAAAAGCAAGATGGCTGTCTGAGGAGGCCTTACAAATAGCTGTGAAAAAAAAGAAGTGAAAAGCAAAGGGGAAAAAGAAAGACATAAGCATCTGCATGCAGAGTTCCAAAGAATAGCAAGAAGAGATAAGAAAGCCTTCTTCAGTTATCAATGCAAAGAAATAGAGGAAAACAACAGAATGGGAAAAACTAGAGATCTCTTCAAGAAAATTAGAGATACCAAGGGGACATTTCATGAAAAGAAGGGCTCGATAAAGGACAAAAATGGTATGGACCTAACAGAAGCAGAAGATATTAAGAAGAGGTGACAGGAATACACAGAAGAACTGTACAAAAAAGATCTTCATGACCCAGGCAATCACAATGGTATGATCACTCACCTAGAGCCAGACACCCTGGAATGTGAAGTCAAGTGGGCCTTAGAAAGCATCACTATGAACAAAGCTAGTGGAGGTGATGGAATTGCAGTTGAGCTATTTCAAATCCTGAAAAATGATGCTGTGAAAGTGCTGCGCTCAATATGTCAGCAAATTTGGAGAACTCAGCAGTGGCCACAGGACTGGAAAAGGTCAGTTTTAATTCCAATCCTACAGAAAGGCAAGGCCAAAGAATGCTAAAACTACTGCACAATTGAATTCATGTCACATGTTAGTAAAGTAATGCTCAAAATTCTCTAGAACTTCCACATGCTCAAGCTGGTTTTAGAAAAGGCAGAGGAACCAGAGATCAAATTGGCAACATCTGCTATATCATCAAAAAAGCAAGAGAATTCCAGAAAAACATCTATTTCTGCTTTATTGAGTATGCCAAAGCCTTTGACTGTGTGGATCACAAGAAACTGTGGAAAATTCTGAAAGAGATGGGAATACCAGACCACCTGACCTTCTCTTGAGAAATATGTATGCAGGTCAGGAAGCAACAGTTAGAACTGGACATGGAACAATAGACTGGTTCCAAATAGGAAAAGGAGTATGTCAAGGCTGTATATTGTCACCGTGCTATATTAACATATATGCAGAGTACTCATGAGAAACGCTGGGCTGGAAGAAGCACAAGCTGGAATCAAGATTGGCAGGAGAAATATCAATAACCTCAGGTATGCAGATGACACCACCCTTATGGCAGAAAGTGAAGAGGCACTAAAAAGCCTTTTGATGACGTGAAAGAGGAGAGTGAAAAAGTTGGCTTAAAGCTCAACATTCAGAAAATGAAGATCATGGTATCTGGTCCCATCACTACATGGGAAATAGATGGAGAAACAGTGGAAACAGTGTCAGACTTTATTTTTCTGGGCTCCAAAATCACTGCAGATGGTGATTGCTGCCATGAAATTAAAAGACACTTACTCCTTGGAAGGAAAGTTATGACCAACGTAGATAGCATATTCAAAAGCAGAGACATTACTTTGCCAACAAGGGTCCATCTAGTCAGGACTATGGTTTTTCCAGTGGTCATGTATGGATATGAGAGTTGGACTGTGAAGAAGGCTGAGCACCAAAGTACTGACGCTTTTGACCTGTGTTGTTGGAGAAGACTCTTGAGAGTCCCTTGCACTGCAAGGAGATCCAACCAGTCCATCCTAAGGGAGATTAGTCCTGGGTGTTCATTCTAAGGACTGATGCTGAACCTGAAACTCCAGTATTTTGGCCACCTCATGTGAAGAGTTGACTCATTGGAAAAGACTCTGATGCTGGGAGGGATTGAGGGCAGGAGGAGAAGGGGACAACAGAGGATGAGATGGCTGGATGGCATCACCGACTCGATGGACATGAGTTTGGGTAAACTTTGGGAATGGTGATGAACAGGGAGGCCTGCTGTGCTGTGATTCATGGGGTCGCAAAGAGTTGGACACAACTGAGTGACTGAACTGAACTGATGTTCCTTCTATGCCTTCTTTCTGGAGAGTTTTTATCAATGGGTGTTGAATTTTGTCAAAGGCTTTCTCTGCATCTATTGAAATAATCATATGGATTTTATCCTTCAATTTGTTAAATTGGCATATCACATTGATTGATTTGCAAATGTTGAAGAATCCTTGCATCCCTGGGATACAGCCCACTTGGTCATGATGTATGATATTTTTAATATGTTGGATTCTGTTTGCTAGAATTTTGTTGAGCATTTTGCATCCATGTTCATCAGTGATATTGGCCTGTAGTTTTCTTTTTGTGTAGCATCTTTGTCTGGTTTTTGTATTAGGCTGATGTTGGCTTCATAGAATGAGTCTGGTAATAACCTTACTCTGTAATTTTCTCGAAGAGTTTGAGAAGGATATGGGTTAACTTTTCTCTAAATTTTTAGTAGAATTCACCTGTGAAGCCATATGGTCCTGGGCTTTTGTTTGTTGGAAGATTTTTTTATTTCACTTTCAATTTTTGTGCCTGTGATGGATCTGTTAAGATTTTCTATTTATTCCTGGTTCAGTTTTGGAAGGTTATACTTTTCTAAGAATTTGTCCATTTCTTCCAAATTGTTGATTTTATTGTCATATAGTTGCTGATAGTAGTCTCTTATGATCCTTTGTATTTTTTGTGTTGTCTGTTTTGATTTCTCCATTTTCATTTCTAATTTTCTTAATTTGATTCTTCTCCCTATTTTCTTGATGTGTCTGGCTGTGGTTTGTCTATTTTATTTATCTTCTAAGAACCAAATTTTATTTAGTTTTGCTGATTTTTGCTATAGTCTCCTTTGTTTCTTTTTCATTGTTTCTGTCTTAGTTTTTATGATTGCTTTCCTTCTACTAACCCTGGGTTTCTTCATTTCTTCTTTTTCTTGTTGCTTTAGGTATTAAGTTAGGTTATTTATTTGACTTTTCTCTTGTTTCTTGAGGTAAGCTTGTAAAGCTATGAACCTTCCCCTTAGCACTGCTTTGACTTCTTCTTTGTGGTCTAACTCTCACATCAGCACATGAATACTGGAAAAACTGTAGGTTCAACTATACAGGCCTTTATCAGCAAAGTAATGTCTCTGCTTTTTAATACACTGTCTAGGTTTGCCATAGCTTTCCTGCCAAGGAACAAGCATCTTTTAATTTCTTTGTGAGAATATACCAAAATGTATTTGCTTTTCTATGAACAGGCCTATCTTAGCTTCGTATTTGAGGCTATTATAAACAGCTTCTGTATAAATAATGCTCATACTTGTTTTTGATGAACATGTGTATGTGTAAATATGCTTAACATATATACAGAAGAATAATGACTGGGTCATAGGATCTGCACACCTCTGAATTTAGTTCAGTTTAGTTCAGTCACTCAGTCATGTCTGACTGTTTGGAATCCCATGGACTGCAGCACGCCTGGCCTCCCTGTCCATCATCAACTTCTGGAGCTTACTCAAACTCATGTCAGTGATGCCATCCAACCATCTCATCCTCTGTCATCCCCTTCTCCTCTCACTCTCAATCTTTCCCAGCATCAGGGTCTTTTCCAATGAGTCAGTTCTTTGCATCAGGTGGCCAAAGTATTGGAGTTTCAGCTTCAACATCTGTCCATCCGATGAATATTCAGGACTGATATCTTTTAGGATGGACTGGTTGAATCTCCTTGCAGTCCAAGGGACTCTCAAGAGTCTTTTCCAACACCACACTTCAAAACCGTTAATTCTTTGGTGCTCAGCTTTCTTTATAGTCCAACTCTTACATTCATACATTACCACTGGAAAAACCATAGCCTTGACTAGGTCAATCTTTGCTGACATTCAATAGCTTTTTGATATGCTGTCTAGATTGGTCATAACTTTTATTTCAAGGAGTAAGCACCTTTTAATTTCATGGCTGCAATCACCATCTGCAGTGATTTTGGAGCCCCAAAAATAAAGTCAGACACTGTTTCCCCATCTATTTGCTGTGAAGTGATAGGACTGGATGTTATGATCTTAGTTTTCTGAATATTGAGCTTTAAGCCAACAACTGAATTTAGTAGATCCTGCCAAATAATTTTCCACAAACATAGTCATTTATATTATCTTGTTTCACTGTAATACTCCATATCTTTGTTAGATTTTTTTTTTAACACTTTAGGCATTGTGTCTAATGGGCATTACTTTATGGTTTAAATTTTCATTCTCCTTATCACTGAGGAAGTTTAACTTTTTTCCATTCTTTTATTGTTCATTTAATATACTTTTTTGTAAAACGTTTATGCAAGTCTTCTGCCATTTTTTTTATTGAGTTTCTATCTTTTTCTTGTTCATTTGCTTTCTATATCTGACTCCTTCATCACTAATCTATATTGCAAATACTTTTTTTTTTGCTCCATTTATTGCCTATTCACACTGAATGGTGTTTTAGTAATCAAATATATACAAATAGTTTGCTCTGATATCTTAGAAATATTTTCTCTTGTCTTAGACATATCCACAGTTGTGTTTGGTATGAAGTAGGAATCAAGATATGTATTTTCCCCACATGAAACTCCAACTCAACTGGTAACATTCTTGAAAAAAACAACTCTTTTCTCACGTCACTGTACTAAATTTTACTTTTGGCAGTGAGTTATAATTTTTAATTACATTATCAGAAATAATTAAATTAAAAATAAACTAAATGAAAATAAACTATAAATGGAACAAGGATTGTGTTTAATCCAATTCTGAATATCTTGTGCATAATAAATAAGTTTTAAAAATAAAATTAAAAGTAAAAAATATATGTTAAGTTAGACTATAAAGCCATAATAGAATTTAGCTAGGAAGGGCTTCCCTGGTGGTTCAGTGGTAAAGAATCTGACTGCCAGTTCAGGGGATGCAGGTTCAATCCCTGGGTTGGGAAGATCCCCTGGGGAAGGAAATGGCAACCCACTCCAGTATTCTTGCCTAGAGAATCCTGTGAACAGAGGAGCCTGGAAGGCTATAATTCACGGGGTCATAAAGAGTCAGACATGACTTATCAACTAAACAAGAATTTTGAGGGAAGAAAAGAAATCACACTAGATATATTAATAAAGGGAATTTAACACAGGGTAACATTTACATAACTATGGAAGGGTGAAAAAGCAAAAAGGCTCTTACTCTATGGGTTGTATTATACCCAGAATTATTAACTATGGAAAGCAGCTTCTACCCATAGACCTGGGGAACAAAGGAGCTAGAGTTCAGGCTAGCTGTTGAGCAATGACATAGTCACCACTGGCATCTTGTGAACCCAAGGAAGCTGGTTCCAATGATACCAGACAAAGCTGGAAGCTAAAAGGAGCTGCTGAGACTCAGTTGTGCCCACAGCAAGCAAACAGATATGCAGAAGTTTCTTCTCCATTTTCCCTGTTTTCCAATCTATCTCTGCTCTTTTTTGGCAAAATATATTAATAATAGAAAAATGAGGACTTCCCTGGTGGCTCAGCAGTGAAGAATCTGCCTGCAATGTAGAAGATGCAGGAGACCGGAGTTTGATCCCTGGGTCAGGAAGATCCCCTGAAGGAGGGCATGACAACCCACTCCAAGCCTTACCTGGAGAATCCTATGGACAGGGGAGCCTGGCAAGCTACAGATCTGGGGTCACAAAGAGTCAGACACAACTAAAGTGACTGAGGATGCATGCACACTAATAGAAAGCCACTGGCAAAGAAAAATTAGTATTCATAGAGTTCTCAACTTCAGCATAAGAAAACAAAATCAAGCAGAGTGCATTTGGAACTGAGAGATAATAGGTTAATAATGGTACAATGATACAACACATTTAAACATCAAAGAATACTATGCAATTTCATTCACATTTTGATTTAGATTTACATTTATTGTTTGATGATGTGTATTAAGGCACAGTCAAAATAACAAGTTACTTCATTCAGAATGTGCTTATACTTATTTATTTGGAACTAAATTTCACATATAAATGTGGAGGTTACAACTGAGTAAGTTGGTTTTCATTTTTTTTTAATCTTATATATATTTATAGTATAAATTTATGACTTAAGTGTGATAAACTGCCTTGGATAATGGTTATAATCTAAATGTTTCTTATTTTACTGGGTGCATTATTTTTTTATTAACTAAATATTGCTCTACCTTCATCTTCTTCCAGTATCTATGGTTCCTGTGCTAAATCACTTCAGTTGTGTCCCACTCTTTGTGACCCCATGGACTACAGCACACCAAGCTCCTCTGTCCGTGGCATTCTCCATGGGTTGCCATACCCTCCTCCAGGGGATCTTCCCAACCCAAGGATGGAACCTACTTCTCTTATGTCTTCTGCATTGGTAGGTGGGTTCTTTACAATTCAAATTTTCTAAATGGTTACCGTCATCATCCTTTTGTGTCAAAATATTTCAGCCACTTTCTTTAATATTATATTATCAAGTGTATTTCCCATGATAAATAAGCAAAATACAAAATGTTCTGAAAACTTGCAAATCAAAAATTGTACATCTCAGTCTATTAAGAGAATGATATGGGAAAGGATAAAAATCCTCATTTGAGTGTTATTGTTTTTATGTCTGCTGCCCTAAAAAATGATTAGGAGGTTACTTAAAAATGTGTTACAAGCTTATGGAGGCTGCACAGAGCCATTTGGGAGAGATGTAAACATAGAACTGAAGAACATAACTTTAGCCTGTATAAATTTACTGGTTCTGTTGACTCCCTATCAGAAGAATGAGGTAATACAATGAAAAAACATCTATAAAACAGTGGTTGTCATCAGGAGGCCAAGAAAATATCACCAGTTAACTGTATTCCCTCCTCTATTTATTTATTTGCTATGTCAGAGAAATGCACGTGCATAGATGATACCACTCTAATGGCAGAAAGTGAAGAGAAGCTAAAGAGCCTTTTGATGAGGGTGAAAGAGTAGAGTAAAAATTTAGCTTGAAAGTCAGCATTAGAAAAAAAAAAGCTAAGATCACTTCATGGCTAATAGAAGGGGAAAAGGTGGAAGTGTGACAGACTTTATTTTCTTGGTTTCCAAAATCACTGCAGATGGTGATTGCAGCCATGAAATTAAAAGATGCTTGCTCTTTGGAAGAAAAACTATGTCAAACATAGACAGCATATTAAAAGCAGAAACATTACTTTGCTGACAAAGGTCCATATAGTCAAAGCTATTGCTTTTCCAGTAATTATGTGCTGATGTAAGAGTTGAACCACAAAGAAGACTGAGCACTGAAGAATAGATGCTTTTGAACTGTGGCATTGGAGAAGACTCTTGAGAGTCCCTTGGACACAAAGGAGATCAAATCAGTCAATCCTTAAAGAAATCAACCCTGAATATTCATTGGAAGGACTGATGCTAAATCTGAAGCTCCATTACTTTGGCCACCTGATGCGAAGCAGTGACTCACTAGAAAAGACCCTGATGCTGTGAAAGATTGAGTGCAGGAGGACAAGGGGTGAGATGGTTAGATAGCATCACCAACTCAATGTACATGAATTTGAGCAAACTCTAGGAGATAGCAAAGGACAGGGGAGCCTGTTGTTCTTCAGTCAGTCCATGCGGTTGCAAAGAATCAGACATGATTTAAGATTGAACAACAATAATGGCAACAAATTAAGCTTTAGGGATAGTGGGAAAAAAACAAAACAAAACAAAACCAGCATAACTTAAAGAAAGAGGCTTATTTCCCACATCTCCTATCATAAACCTGTCTCAAAATATGGGAGTTCCAAAATTTCCATGGAATAAAATTAACTCTGATTGTAATGTTTCAAATATTTCAAAGTGGGTAGCAAAATAAAAATTAATGTGAGCCACTGAAAAAAAAATTAAAGCTCAGCATTGATAAGAAACACTGGTTATTTTCTCATTGTTCTTGTAATTATTGCATGCACAAATACTTCTTTCAAAATTAACTTAAAAGAAAATATGTTAGAATATCTAGCTGTTGATTTCTGATATAAGCAGAAAAAGAGATGATTCTTTAAAAATATACCTTAACTTTCTGTCTGTTGCATTTGTGTTGATGCCCAATTTTTCAGATAATGTGCTATCCTTAGTCGCTCAGTTGTGTCCAACTCTGTGACCCCATGGTCTGTCAACCCCATGGTCTGTTGCTTCCCAGATTCCTCTGTCCATGGGGATTCTCCAGGCAAGAATACTGGAGTGGGTTGCCATGCCCTCCTCCAGGGGGTCTTCCCAACCCAGGAGTCAAACCCAGGTTGCCTACATTGCAGGTGGATTCTTTACCAGCTGAGATATCTAGAAAGCCCCTTTTCAGATGATATGTATGATCAAATTCTAGTTATGATTACAAAGTAGAATGAATCATAAATTGTAATGTATTTTACCCCAAAAGATTTTATTAGCAACACTAATAAACCAATACACAAATTTCCTTTTCATTTTTCTTTATGTTTCTTTTCCTTCACTGTTGAAATGGCTGTTAACAATCAAAGGCTGCCAGAAATAGGAAAACAGGAAATGAAATGACTGTGGAGTTAGACAGTGCATGCGAAGCAGGCTCCCATGGGAGTTGGCCAGCAGGGAGAATTCTCAGGCATAGAACACCACAGAGCTGATAGCTTGACAAACTTTAAAATTGGGAGCAGAATAAAAATCACAGGTGAATGAATATAATCTCCAGAAATAGATCAATTCCTGAGACAAGTCAGGTCTTGAAGAAATGCAAGTGGATTCCATTTTCTTCTAAAAGTTTCCATTTTAATTTGTTAAACTTTCTTTGGATAATGATGATAGAGTTATAGGAAACTAAAATAAAAATAATTGATGAAAGTGAAAGAGGAAAGTGAAAAAGTTGTCTTAAAGTTCAACATTCAGAAAATTAAGATCATGGCATCTGGTCCCATCACTTCATGGGAAATAGATGGGGAAACAGTGGAAACAGTGTCAGACTTTATTTTTCTGGGCTCCAAAATCACTGCAGATGGTGAGTGCAGTCATGAAATTAAAAGACGCTTACTCCTTAGAAGGAAAGTTTTGACCAACCTAGATAGCATATTCAAAAGCAGAGACATTACTTTGCCAACAAAGATTCGTCTAGTCAAGGCTCATGTATGAATGTGAGAGTTGGACTGTAAAGAAGGCTGAGAGCTGAAGAACTGATGCTTTTGAACTGTGGTGTTGGAGAAGACTCTTGAGAGTCCCTTGGACTGCAAGGAGATCCAACCAGTCCATTCTAAAGGATAGCAGCCCTGGGATTTCTTTGGAAGGAATGATGCTAAAGCTGAAACTCCAGTATTTTGGCCACCTCATGTGAAGAGTTGACTCATTGGAAAAGACTCTGATGCTGGGAGGGATTGGGGGCAAGAGGAGAAGGGGACAACAGAGGATGAGATGGCTGGATGGCATCACTGACTCGGTGGACACGAGTCTGAGTGAACTCCAGGAGTTGGTGATGGACAGGGAGGCCTGGTGTGCTGCAATTCATGGAGTTGCAAAGAGTCAGACATGACTGAGCAACTGATCTGATCTGAGAAACATATTCCAACTCAAGAAATGGTAATCTTAATCGACTGAATGCTTTTTGCTATGGCATTATCATTGACATTCATAATTCCTTTCATCTGGTCATGTGATAGCACTTACCAACACTAATTTTAGCAACTGCCCTGATTTTGATTTAGTTCTTAACCTTGTATTACAAGGAGAATATTGTACTAGGTGTCCCAAATGATTAATACTTGGTCCTATCTCTTATAGAATTTGCAAACTAATGGGTGCAATCGTTACATATAACACAAAAATAAGTATTAAGTAAAATATTTGTTTACAAATGTTTAATGTTTTTAAAACATTTAATAAATAAGTATTTACTAAATATTTAATAAATATCTACTATTTAACAAATATTGAATAAATATCTGCTATATAAACTAGGGCTTCCCAGGTGGCACTAGTGTAAAGAACTCACCTGCCAACACAGGCAGAGAAGGCAATGGCACCCCACTCCAGTCCTCTTGCCTGGAAAATCCCATGGACGGAGGAGCCTGTGGGCTGCAGTCCATGGGGTCGTTAAGAGTCGGACAAGACTCAGCGACTTCACTTTCACTTTTCACTTTCCTGCATTGGAGAAGGCAATGGCAACCCACTCCAGTGTTCTTGCCTGGAGAATCCCAGGGACGGGGGAGCCTGATGGGCTGCCGTTCATGGGGTCGCACAGAGTCGGACACGACTGAAGCGACTTAGCAGCAGCAGCAGCAGCAGCCAACACATGAGATGTAAGAAAATTGGGTTTGATTCCTGTGTTGGGAAGATGCCCTGGACAAGGGCATGGCAACCTACTCCAGTATTCTTGCCTGGAGAATCTAATGGACAGAGGAGCCTGGCAGGCTGCGATCTATAGGGTTGCAAAAAGTTGGACATGACTAAAGTGACTTAGCACGCATGTACACATGTATGCATGCGTATGAGCCAAGCTTTTATGATAGGTGAACCTAGTAGAACACTTTTAACAGATAATATCTGAACTATGCTTTTAATCAGAAAAAGGAGATTGATTGGTGGAAAATTAGGAGAATGAGATTCTTTGCTTAGAGCAGAACACATAAAATTACAGAGTTGTAAAAGCATACAATATGTAGGAAAAATGTAAATATGGATTTGTGCAAGTTTTGTAAAATGATGTAGAAAAAGAAAATGGAAAGTTAGATCAGAGAAACATCCTTACTGACTTGGTAAGTGTTTAACACTTTACTCCAAGGAAAGGGAAAGCAATTGTAAGTTTTAAGAGTGAAAAAAAAATACTTCAATCCATGAATTAGGAATAAACACACCTGAATTTCAAAAGGACATATAAAAAATCTAATACTTCATTTTTCTCTTTAGTTTTATAATTCTTTACTGTTACACATTTCGATATACACAGTATATATCCTTAAAATCATAACGTGCTTAAGTCTAGGAAATATATGCATGTAAGTCTCTTTGAAAATTTTAACCTTGCCAAGAACCAGCTCTGTTGATTTTCACATGGTCCTGATTTCCTTTCTAAAGAAAGCAGGCAGAGTGGTTTGGAGGTCTTGGAAAAATTACTAAATATGTCTGTTTTAATTTTTTATGTATAAAATGAAACAATCAAACCCTTATTTAAAGAACAGAAACAGACTCACAGAGAACTAACTTATGGTTATTCTGGGAGTGGGGGGTAACCATAAGTTGGTTCTAAACTACCCCCATATATATCATATAGTTCAATTTACAGAGCATTTTCCATTAGCATGATGCTTCACAAGACATTTGTTATGGAATCATACTATAAAAAATGTTTTCTCTTTACATTGGTTCAGTGCACATTGAACAAGACAGTGATCAGATGGCATGTGACTTAAGTTTAATCAACACACACCTTTTTCCTTTAAATATTTTTGTTCGATAGTAATTAAGTCCTGCGACTATTGCACAGACTCTCCCATAAAGATAGGTTTTGGTACATTAAGTTTCAGTTGTTATGGTATTCCTTAAGGAGAAAAAATCATAAAATACACTGTTCAAAATTTGCTTGGCTGACATGCAATTTTTGATAAAACAATTCCACATACACTTTGAATTGCAGTTTAAAATTTTGACATTGTTGACTTGTTCAATATCTTGATAGAAAGCTATGTTCAGATATAGTGATAGCAATTGTATTTGGATACTTCATAGCTACCTGATGAATTCAATGAAATAAATTTATCTTCTTTCATATCATGAAAGTCTCATGTTCAGTCTCAGTCTTATGCTCATGCTCAGTATCTCAGTCGTGTTCAACTCTTTGTGACCCTATGAACTATAGCCCACCAGGGTCCTCTGTCCATGGGATTTCCCAGACAAGAATACTGGCATGGGTTGCCTCTTTCAAATATTCTTTTAAAATAATATTTCCTCATGACAGAATAAACCACTGCACTGAAGTATTATACATACCAAATTGTCTGAATAGGGCAATTCAAAAATGTTTCTAGTATATTTTAGTACAAATATTAAAAAGAAATTTAGTATAAATATTTAGTACAAATATTAAAAAGAAAACATTTCGTCAATGAATTAGAAATAGCAATTAAATGAAATATCTATGAATTAACAACTATAACATCCCAAATGGGTAAGATCAGATCAGATCATTCACTCAGTCATGTCCAATTCTTTGCGACCCCGTGAATCGCAGCATGCCAGGCCTCCCTGTCCATCACCAACTCCCAGAGTTCACTCAGACTCACGTCCATTGAGTCAGTGATGCCATCCAGCCATCTCATCCTCTGTCGTCCCCTTCTCCTCCTGCCCCCAATCCCTCCCAGCATTAGAGTCTTTTCCAAGGAGTCAACTCTTCACATGAGGTGGCCAAAGTACTGGAGTTTCAGCTTTAGCATCATTCCTTCCAAAGAAATCCCAGGGCTGATCTCCTTCAGAATGGACTGGTTGGATCTCCTTGCAGTCGAAGGGACTCTCAAGAGTCTTCTCCAACACCACAGCTCAAAAGCATCAATTCTTCGGCGCTCAGCCTTCTTCACAGTCCAACTCTCACATCCATACATGACCACAGGAAAAATGATAGCCTTGACTAGATGAACCTTTGTTGGCAAAGTAATGTCTCTGCTTTTGAATATGCTATCTAGGTTGGTCATAACTTTCCTTCCAAGGAGTAAGCGTCTTTTAATTTCATGGCTGCAGTCACCAAATGGGTATATTCTACTTAAAAGAATATAATCTTACAAATATTAAGATTTTTGACTTATCAAAGACTACAAATTTTATTTCTCTTGACAACTGTGGCCCAAGAGTCCTAGTATGTTAAGAGTCATCATGCATGCCAGTTTTGTTTCTAGAAGTTTTGACTTGATTTTTCTCCACATTCTTCATATTCCTACATAAACTAAAATGGAATCCACCTTAAACTACCTTCAAATCTACTAAACAAATAATAATAATAATATCAGGGTCAAATTCATGGAAACATTGTGCCCCACTTGAGAAAATTAAGTGATTAAAAAACAGGTGACTAGTCCCATGCCAGACCCTTGGCTAACATACTTTAACATGTGTCACTTTTCAAATTAGTTTTTCCTCTTGAATCTCTAATATGAAGTCATAGATTACTTTCTTTAGGAGTCAGAGATTTAGCTCTTCTTATTTCTTTTCATATATTATTTGTAAATGTTACATAGAAACATATATTTTTGATAGATATGACCAGTTTAGCTCCCTATAGAAAAAATATCTTTCTTTCTGACCCAAGTCCGTTTTTTTTCCACTTGAATTTTGTGAAATGTTTGGTTAAAGCTATGAAGGACATGGACATTCCTCACCCAGAACAATGTCAGTAGAGAGAATAGGACATTGATTTCTAATACTGTAAGAGACTAAGATTTAACTGCTCTTTCTCTCTCTCTCTATATATATATATATAAATTAAATGTATATATATATATATATAAATGTATATATATGTATATATATACATATAAATGTATATATGTATATAAAATGTATATATACATATAAATGTATATATGTATATAAAATGTATATATACATATAAATGTATATATGTATATAAAATGTATATATACATATAAATGTATATATGTATATAAAATGTATATATATACATATAAATGTATATATATAAAATATGTATTTTATTGAATAAGATAAAACTTTATAATTAAGAACCTGAAAATTTTACATTTTATTTTATTTCATCTACTATTACAGGCAAATTGTCTCACTGTAATTTTACCTATGAAACAGGGTGAACTTATGAAAAGTAGCAACAAAAAATATATATGAATGCTACTTTATCCAATTTCCTAGAAACCATAGTAAATATTCTCTTTAAGACTGGATATGACTATACTTTATTAGACTTGAACTGTATTCTGGGTAATTGTCCAGTAATAACCTTTGTTAAATTGTACAAAGTCTTTACTTAACAGAGAACACAGACTCCCCAACTTCTAATATTATCATCATTCAAGATAATGAGCAACACAAACCATTCTATTACCAATCTAAAAGCAATAAATGTCAAAGTAAAGAAGTATGCAATATTCTGGCCTGAAAGAACAAAGGACAAAAGTAATGATAATACCTCTTTATATTTGCAGTCTATTATATCATGCATAACAAATGATGCCATAATTGCAGACAGTGTTATTTTAACAGGTTATAAGGAGAAGATAGTGGGGGAGGTGAGAGGGTGTTCTGACTATTGCTGTGAAAAATGCTTCAAGCTTCTTAATTTAAAATGTACAGCAAGAAGAAGATATTGTTAGTAGAGTACGTTTGATGTTAGTTCTTTGAGTCGTATAAGCTGAAGATTTCAGTTTGATTACTCATCCAATTCACTGGGTTGTTGACTTCAAGGTAGTTGGAACAAAGGACCATAAACAATATATTTCTTAACTAAATCATCATTAGAATAAATAGGGAGTAGATACATAGTTTCTAGCTAGTCATTCCAAACATTCTAGTGGAAATAAAACCCTGTTCCCCTAGTGGATGTTGAACAATAAAAATCATATCCATCCTTCGGCATTACAGCTCATATGTGTCTATGCCCTGTGAGATACTAAGGTTTCAAGACTGTGGAGGGAAAAGATACTGGGGCTGCAAATGAAGTCTCCACTCAAATTCTGACTCCTCCCTTGATTAATAAATGAAACTATTTTAAAGTATATTTTTTGAGTGAAAAGAGACTTGAAGATCCTGTACTTCACAGAATTGCACAAAATACAAGGATAGTCAGGAAGTTCTCACTTGTTGTTGTTGTTGTTTTCATACAACTTTTCCTCTTTAAACTTATCCTCTAAAGTTTATCACCAAGCCAGGCTTCAACAGTACATGAACCGTGAACTTCCAGATGTTCAAGCTGGTTTTAGAAAAGGCAGAGGAACCAGAGATCAACTGCCAGTATCCGTTGAATCATCAAAAAAACAAGAGTGTTCCAGGAAAACATCTACTTCTGCTTTAATGACTATGCCAAAGCCTTTGACTGTGTGGATCACAACAAACTGGAAAACTCTTAAAGAGATGGGAATATCAGACCACCTGACCTGCCTCCTGAGAAATATGTATGCAGGTAAAGAAGCAACAGTTAGAACTGGACATGGTACAACAGACTGGTTCCAAATTGAGAAAGGAGTACGTCAAGGCTGTATATTGTCACTCTGCTTGTTTAATTTATATGCAGAGTACATCAGGAGAAATGCTGAACTGAATGAAGCACAAGCTGGAACCAGGAGTGCAGGGAGAAGTATCAATATGCAGATGACACCACCCTTATGGCAGAAAGTGAAGAACTAAAGAGCCTCTTGGTGGAAGTGAAAGAGGAGAGTGAAAAAGTTAACTTAAAACTCAACATTTAGAAAACTAAGATTATGGCATCTAGTCCCATTGCTTTATGGCAAAGAGATGGGGAAACTGTGGAAAAGGTGATGGACTATTTTGGGGGCCCCAAAATCACTGCAGATGATGATTGCAGCCATGAAATTAAGACTCTTGCTCTTTGGAAGGAAAGTTATAACCAACTTAGACAGCATATTAAAAAGCAGAGACATTACTTTGCCAACAGAGTTCTGTCTAGTCAAAGCTATGGTTTTTCCAGTAGTCATGTATGGATGTGAGAGTTGGACTATCAAGAAAGCTGAGCACCAAAGAATTGATGCTTTTGAACTGTGGTGCTGGGGAAGACTCTTAAGAGTCCCTTGGACTGCAAGGAGATCAAACCTATCAATCTTAAAGGAAATTAGTCCTGAATATCCATTGGAAGGACTGATGCTGAAGCTGGAGCTCCAATACTTTGATGAGAAGAGTTGACTCACTGGAAAGACTTCTGACATTGGGAAAGATGGAGGGCATGAGGAGAAGGGGACGACAGAGAATGAGATGGTTGGATGGCATCACTGAGTCAATGGACATGAGTTTGAGCAAACTCGATCAGATGGTGAAAGACAGGAAGTCTGACGTGCTGCAGTCCATGGGGTCACAAAGAGTCAGACACAGCTTAGCAACTGAACAAAAACAGCAACAAACAAACAAATTGGAGAGGTTGATATCCTTTCTCAGTATTTTCTCTTTTTGGACCACAAACAAAATTACCTTTGTAGTCTGGCCTGTGAACAGCATCCACAAATTGGTTTTCATAGAAATAAAATACAACATATTTTTCCCCTTCAGGATATGTACAGCTAACCATAACTTACACGAGAGTGATTAAATACAGTTTGTAAATAAATCACTGAGTGTAACTAGAAAATTCACTAAGAGAATGGAAGCATTTTGCTTTAGAATAATTGCATTTGCTTCACCCGATGGGTGTAAGATTCTCTAAGGTACTGTCTGCAGCAGGATTAGTTATGAGTTACTGCCTCACAACTTTGTTTCTGCTGTCAATCAGCCAATCCTTGCCTGCCTTGCTCCAAAGGCATCACTGTACTGGTTGGTAGGTGATATTTTTGTATTGGGCATTAGTACAAAATGCTCTGGGCGTTAGTCCCATCTTGTGCTTTTCTTTAAAGAATAATATATATATAATTTCATTATAGAATAATATGCCTTCATAGAGTTAGTATACAAATGAATAATATTCTGAAGTATACAACCATTTCAGTCTCAATACAGTTGCTATAGTGCAAGAAAGTGAAAGTGTTGCTCAGTCATGTCTGACTCTTTGTGACCCTATGGACTATAGCCCGCCAGGCTCCTCTGTCCATGGGATTTTCCAGGCAAGAATACCAGAGTGGGTTGCTGGGGAATACTTTCTCCTCAGTAAGTTTTGTTTCAAAACTAATGGGATGGTTTCTTCTCTTTCTTAGAAGGACCAGAATACTCTGTACATATCAGTAATTTGCAAATTAGAGTATTTGTGAAAATATTTCTTATTTAATTCAACCAATATTCAGTGTAAGTAATTTCTTTAGAACTAGCATATTTTAAGGATGACTTTGGAAGCTGTACTTATTTTCTGATTGGACTTGCTACAAAATTCAACATCTTATCTCCTTTTAAGGGTGTTCTTTATTCTGAATAAGTGAAGACATTTTTTATGAGTGTCCATCTCTGGCAAGTACAGTCTAAATTTCAGCTGGTGATATTTACCTTTAATGCTCTCAGACTCTTATTGAGTCATCTGTGGAGTCTCCTCCAGTACATTTTCTTTGATTTGTCATGAGAACAATCTGATAAACTTGCTTGGAGATTGATTATTGCAATTTTGTTTAATTTTTTTATTAAATTTGTTAAATAATATCTCAGAGTATATAACTCCATCTCAGAAGACCATTTTTCTGGTAGAAGCTTTTGGTCCTAAACCAAAATATTCAAGGTATTTTCTGTTGTATGTTGGGTGATTCCTTTTTTAATGCTCTAAAATTATATCACATATGTGACCTATTAAGAGGATATTTACTTTTACTAGATATATCTCATGTGATCCTATGTTCATTAATGGCAAGTATCTATGTCTCTTACATATTGTATCTATTCCTTGGAACTTAATAAATATTCTATATTACTTCTCTGTATAATAAAAACAAAGGAAAGCCTTTGTCATTCCAGATTAATATGGCTACTTTGGGCAAATAAAGTGACACATTCAGGACCAAACACACTATTGTGGGTTTTAGGGACTTTGTGGTGTTGAAGTCAATTTTCAGGTTGTAATGTTAGATCTGAAATAATTAAGAAAACCATTATTACAAACATACTGGCTAAAATAAAAATATATGAGCTAACATGTCTTTCAAGCTACTAATTTATAACTCTTATCACAAAGGGCCACATTCTGCTCTCACATATGCAGGTAAGCTAATCCGTGTTTACTAGAGAAGTTGAGAATAATTTCCCAACAATACAATTTAGCCCAGTGAGTTTAATTAAAATTAATAACCCATTTGGTGCAGTCATTATTTAGAAAGAAGGAGATCCAGACTTTAGCAAGATAGTCAAAATTAGAGGGGAATAGTTTTCTTAATAAAACGATTCACTGATGATGCTATTTTAAGTGACTTTAAAATTCACTTTTAATGTTTCTAAAGAAAATAGAATAAATTATTGCATTTTTCCTACCTGAAGCTACCAATTAATATGGTGCTTGCATTTTGAATTAGCATAAACTTTCCCACTCCAACTTCAAAAAACATGTTAAGGTTTAAGGCAATTTATTCTTAACATTATCTTAAAAACTGTGCCTATAGTACTTATTACTGACTTTCTTTTCCATTTGGCTCTAGATTTTGTAACAAAATTGGTTACCTTTGAATAGTCAAATTCATTTCATAATTTTTACAGCATATCCAAAAGTTCATTTGTTTCAGGTCATTAAAAATAAAGGCCATTTTAAAAACAAACCATTTTCCATTTATACAATGCATGTTTAAAAAAAACTGAGCAACCTTGTTGGGAAAAGCTAACGTATGTTATTTCTAAGACAAAACTAACAAAGCAGCTGAATATCTATTTGTTATTATGTAACTGAGGATTAACAGCTGTAATTTATGCTGTTAATGACTACACACACAACTTGAAAACATAAGAATGATTTTCCCTGTAAACAGATGAGGAAAATGAGGCATAAAGATATTCTTTTAAACTGCTCAGGTCAGATATTTAAAATAAAACCCAGTTTTTTTCCTAAAGTGACTATCCCCTTTCTAAGCATGACACTTCATTGCCTCAAACTATGCTGTGAACAATTTTGCTTGCAGTCCTGAATGTGTGAGTCACCAGAGGGAGCACAACGGCTCAGTAATCAAAAAATGGTGGAGATATCCTAATAAATTGTGCTAAATGGATATAAATTTGACTTTAGAATAGAATGTGCAAATCTATCCACAGAAAGAAGAATTTTTTTTTCCTCTTTTCCCCCATATTTGGTAGAAGGTGGATACAGGCTGAATTTTTTTGAAGCTAAAAGCCATTACACAAGAAATAGTATCCTTAACAATAGTGTTTATATTTTAAGTGTGTACATTTGCCTAATAAAAACCAAATAATATCATGATTTCTTCTGAATATTATGCAGAAGTGCATAATATGTATCAGCCAAACATATTATTTTAGTCTTGGTGAGCTGAACAACTCCTTGCAAAAATGAAACTGCAAATATTAAGACCAACATATAAAAGAAGTTAAAGCAGATTCTGGCTTGGATAGTGGGAAGAGGTGAGCTGAAGCTACTATCCAACCATCTCTCTCCAGTGATTCTGGGACAGATGAGTCTCTACAGGATCTCTTGGTCCTTTACATCAAAATTGTTTGGGGATCTTTAAGCCAGATTTTTAAATGTAAATTTTTAATATCTTAAGAATGTATTGGACAGGGAGGCCTGGCGTGCTGCGAGTCATGGGGTCACAAAGAGTCGGACATGACTGAGCAACTGAACTGAACTGAAGAATGTATTACTTACCTTTTAATTCTCTCTATATGCAAAAATAAAAATGATTAAGACAACCAAGAAAAACTTAGATGTTCTATTAAAATAAATGAAGGTCAAGCCTTCAGCAGACAGATTACATTCAATAGTGAGTAGATTATGGTCAGTAGTTTTAGTAATGGGAAACCTGGGAAGAGTTTCAAGACAGAGAGAAGAATGGACTATGAAAAAAGCTTTGGAAAGACAGGCTGCCTCTCTAAAGCTAAGATGATGGATCTTCTAACAAAATAAGGAACTTAAAGTAATAGACCACTAGGTAAATAAAAATGAAATTTGTATAGTAAAAATATGTAATGATTACATTAGAATTGTTATATTATCTAGTTTCAAGGGAAAAATTTGGAATAAACAGAATTATAAAATCTAACCTTTCCAATAAAAATTAGTTGGTTAAATGCTATAGCTTATTGTTGTTCAATCAATTATCATGTCTGACTCTTTGCAGCCCAATGGACACAGCATGCCAGGCTTCTCTGTCATTTACTATCTCCTGGAGTTTGCTCAAACTCTTGTTCATTGAGCTGGTGATGCTATTGAACCATCTCATCCTCTTTCACCCACTTCCTTTCATGCCCTAAATCTTTCCCAGTATCAGGGTCTTTTCTAATGAGTTGACTATTTGCATCATGTGGCCAAAGTATTAGAGTTTCAGCTACAGCATCAGTCCTTCCAATGAACATTCAGGGTTAATTTCCCTTAGGATTGACTGGTTTGCTGTCCAGGGGATTCTCAAGAGTCTTTTCCAGCACCACAGTTCAGAAGCGTTAATTCTTCAGTGCTCCGCCTTCTTTATGGTCTAGCTCTCATATCCATACATGATGACTGGAAAAACCATGACTTTGACTATATGGACCTATGTTGGCAAAATGATGTCTCTGTTTTTTAACGTGCTATCTAGGATTGTCATAGCTGTCCTTCCAAGGAGCAAGTATCTTTTATTTTGATGGCTGCAATCACCATCTGCAGTGATTTTGGAACCCAAGAAAGTAAAGTCTGTCACTCTTTCTATTTTATCCCCATCTATCTGCATGAAGTGGTGGATCACAATAAACTGGAAAATTCTGAAAGAGATGGGAATACAAGACCACCTGATCTGCCTCTTGAGAAACCTATATGCAGGTCATGAAGCAACAGTTAGAACTGGCATGGAACAACAGACTGGTTCCAAGGAAAAGGAGAACGTCAAGACTGTATATTGTCATCCTGCTTATTTAACTTATATGCAGAGTACATCATGAGAAATGCTGGACTTGGGATCAAGACTGCTGGGAGAAGTATCAATAACCTCAGATATGCAGATGACACCACCCTTAGGGCAGAAAGTGAAAAGGAACTAAAAAGCCTCTTGATGAAAGTGAAAGAGGAGAGTGAAAAAGTTGGCTTAAAGCTCAACATTCAGAAAACGAAGATCATGGCATCTGGTCCCATCACTTCATGGCAAATAGATGGGGAAACAGTATCAAACTTTATTTTTCAGGGCTCCAAAATCACTGCAGATGGTGACTGCAGCCATGAAATTAAAAGACACTTACTCCTTGGAAGAAAAGTTATGACCATCCTATATAGCATATTGAAAAACAGAGATATTACTTTGCCAACAAAGGTCCATCTAGTCAAGGCTATGGTTTTTCCAGTGGTCATGTATGGATGTGAGAGTTGGACTGTGAAGAAGGCTGAGTGCCGAAGAATTGATGCTTTTGAACTGTGGTGTTGGAGAAGACTTTTGAGAGTCCCTTGGACTGCAAGGAGATCCAACCAGTCCATTCTAAAGGAGATCAGCCCTGGCTGTTCTTTGGAAGGAATGATGCTAAAACTGAAACTCCAGTACTGTGGCCACATCATGTGAAGAGTTGACTCATTGGAAAAGACTCTGATGCTGGGAGGGATTGGGGGCAGGAGGAAAAGGGGACAACAGAGGATGAGATGGCTGGATGGCATCACCAACTCAATGGACGTGAGTCTGAGTGAACTTTGGGAGTTGGTGATGGACAGGGAGGCCTGGTGTGCTGTGATTCATGGGGTCACAAAGAGTTGGACACGACTGAGTGACTGAACTGAACTGAACTGAACTGAAATGAACTGATGGGATCAGATGCCATGATCTTTTTTTTTTTTTTTTTAATGTTGAGTTTTAAGCCAGCTTTTTCACTCTCCTTTTTCACTTTCATTTAGAGGCTTTTAGTTGTTTGTTTTCTGCCATCAGGGTGATGCCATCTGCATATCTGAGGTTATTGATATTTCTCCTGGCAATCTTGATTCCAGCTTGCGCTTCATCCGGTTCAGCATTTCTCATGATGTACTCTGCATATAAGTTAAATAAGCAGGGTAATGATATACAGCCTTGACATATTTCTTTCTTAATTTGGAACCAGTCTGTTGTTCCAAATCCTGTCTTAACTCTTGCTTTTTGACTGTACACAAGCTATAGCTTGTAAGTGTTATTTAATAGTTAAGCTTCACACAGCTAGTGAAATGGTTGCATTTTTTTATATTAAGCAGAGAAGAATATTTGCTGAATCTTGTATAGACTGTTTCAGCACTTGGGAATCATTTCAAAATTAGATATATTATAGACGTGTTGATTATAAGTCCATATATAACTGCAGTATTCGTATAATTCTTATTGTGTCAAACAAAAAATTAGCTTAAAAAATTCACCCCTGATAAGCAAGGATACAAAATAGTGAAAATGTTGAACAAGGAGAGAGTGATTTTAGAAAAATATGAAGGCAAGCTGGATCATTTAGATAAGCATTCCCTTCCCTTTTCCCCCAACTCCATCTCCATTTTATATTTTAGAAACAAAGGTGATATCTTCATTTTATTTGAATCAACCATTTAATCATTGGAATCCTTCCATCTCATTTAACTTTCCTATTGAACTCTATTGACAAACTCTCAGAGGTAGTTTGAATTGACACAAACACAGTATGTAGGCTGCCCTTCCCAAATACTGCTGTTGCTTGGAACAATGTTTATCAGCAGGGAATCACTCAGGCTGCACGGATCACAAGTTAATGTCAATTGACCCTGCTTCTTGTTATCTAAAGCTGTGAAGTTTTTCATAATCTGGAAAAATGTAGAGGAGCGCATCCAAACTACTCATTAGTATAAATATGACACTATATCTTCCACTTTATTTTATAAATTGGTTTCTCAATTTATATGGTGAAAGAACAGTATTAAAGGACAAGTAAGCATTTTTGCTGTTGTTCATAAATGTCTTCATATGAAATTGAATAAGATTCGGATAGCTTATGTAATTATGATAAAATCACAACATCAGAAGTATTACTTTAAGACATATGTTTGACTATGACTAATTCATGTTGCTATTTGGTCAAAAACAACAAAATTCTGTAAAGCAGTTATCTTCAACTTAAATAAATAAATAAAATCAGATTTTAAAAAGTATTGTTTTCATTTCAGAAAGCCTCTAGAAGGGGTATAACACATCAAGTTTTATTGTAAAAGAAATAAATTTGCAAAAGTTGTTCCACTTCCAGGGAATTTTTTTCCTTAAAATAGAGCTCTTGCTTTTATTTTTCTATTATTAAGTAGTTCCACCACTGGTATATCAAAATTTCACAGCACTTATATTACCCACTAATATTTCAAGTGCAAGTAAAGTGAATTTTATGTTGTCAGTTGTTTGTTCACACTTCACAACTTTGATTTCTCTTCAAAGAGAGATGGAGCTGTCACTGGAGTTAGAGATTTTCAAACCTGGAGTAAGTTAAAGTGCCAATGACCAGGCTGTTTATAGGACTTCTGTCTATTATACTGACAGATCCTCTCTAGAACAACCAGAAATTCTCTTTAGGGCAATCTAAAATTTACAATCCTGTTATGAGAAAGAATATGAAGGTGTTCTATCTGCCTTTCCTTTCTACCTCTGGTCATACATAACCATCATTATTTCTCTGCTCAGCCATCGCAAATACTGAGAACATAAGCAGAACAAGGAAGGGTTTGGCAGCAGAGAAGTTTATGGTTCAAAATATTTAACTGACCAAAGAATTTTTTTAATTCAATATTTTACAAATAAGCTGCAATCAAGTTCTCTGCTGGTGATTAAAAGTGTTCAGATAGAAAAGAAAAAATTATATATTTTCAAAATGAAGAAACTTTTGGCCTATCATTGATTAGCTAGGTGAACAGAGGCTGTTTGTTTTCAATCAAATAGGTAATAGTATTTTCCTATCATGTGTGGATGATATTTAAAAATAAATTGATTTTATATCTTAAAAAATAATGTATTTTTCTCTTACAGTGACCACAATGTTTTGAAAAGTAAGACACAAAAAAATTGTTTCCACAAAATAAATAGCTAAATGAAGGCATTTTGTCTTTACACTTTCTGTTGTTTTGTTTCTTGGGAAAAATGTGTTTCTTAGCAATTAGAAAGAGAAGGCAATGGCAACCCACTCTAGTATTTTTGCCTGGAAAATCCCATGGATGAAAGAGCCTGGTAGGCTGCAGTCCATGGGGTTGCTAAGAGTCAGGCATGACTGAGCAACTTCACTTTCACTTTTCACTTTTATGCATTGGAGAAGGAAATGGCAACCCACTCCAGTGTTCTTACCTGGAGAATCTCAAGGACAGAGAAGCCTAATGGGCTGCAGTCTGGGGTCACACAGAGTCGGACACGACTGAAGTGACTTAGCAGCAGCAGCAGCAGCAGTAGCAGCAGCAGCAGCGATTAGAAATGGCTGTCATTTGCATCTTTTGCTTATACATATCACACACACTCATGGTCACACACACAGCCCATGATTATGAAGCAATGAGCCACATTGGGGAGCCCTTTATACTCATGAAATATGTCATAGCTTATACAGATGACCCGTGAAAAACATGAATTTGAAGTGCTCAGGTTCACTTATGTACAATTTTTTTTTTTGCTAAATATGTATTACAGTACTTCATAATGAACAGTTAGTTGACACCTAAGTTGTGGGACCACAGATACAGAAGGCAGCCTTCTGTAAAGCTATATGCACATGTTTATACAGTTATATGCAAATGTTTGTGTGGACGATCAGCCACTGTAACCCCTGTATTGTCCAAGGTCAGCTACAGTCTCATTTTAATTGGCTTAAACCAATGGGTTGGCTTCTTTTAGCCCATCACTCTCATGTATAAACTAATGAGATTAATGTTTCTAACTTACTTAACCCTCCTTAGTTTCTATAAGGAAAGAGAAAAATTAAAGTGTACACATAACAAAAGTGGATACATTAAAAGCACAAGATGAGATAAAAATACAGCTATGCTCATTTAAAAATAATTAAAGGCAGAGGAACCAGAGATCAAATTGCCAACATCCATCGGATCATTGAAAAAGCAAGAGAGTTCCAGAAAAAACATCTATCTCTGCTTTATTGACTATGCCAAAGCCTTTGACTGTGTGGATCACCACAAACTGTGGAAAATTCTGAAAGAGATGGGAATACCAGACCACCTGATCTGCCTCTTGAGAAATCTGTATGCAGGTCAGGAAGCAACAGTTAGAACTGGAAATGCAACAACAGACTGGTTCCAAATAGGAAAAGAAGTATGTCAAGGCTGTATATTGTCACCCTGCTTATTTAACTTATATGCAGAGTGCATCATGAGAAATGCTGGACTGGAAGAAACACAAGTTGGAATCAAGACTGCTGGGAGAAATATCAATAACCTCAGATATGCAGATGACACCGCCCTTATGGTAGAAAGTGAAGAGGAACACAAAAGCCTCTTGATGAAAGTGAAAGAGAGTGAAAAAGTTAGCTTAAAGCTCAACATTCAGAAAATGAAAATCATGGCATCTGGTCCCATCACTTCATGGCAAATAGATGGGAAAACAGGGGAAACAGTGGCTGACTTTATTATTTGGGGCTCCAACATCACTGCAGAAGGTGACTGCAGCCATGAAATTAAAAGATGCTTACTCCTTGGAAGCAAAGCTATGACCAACATAGACATGTTGGTCATGTCTATGTTGACCAAGCAAAGCTATGACCAACATAGACATGTTGGTCATGTCTATGTTGACCAACATAGACATAAAAAGCAGAGACATTACTTTGCCAACAAAGGTCCATCTATTCAAGGCTATGGTTTTTCCCGTAGTCATGTATGGATGTGAGAGTTGGACTGTAAAGAAAGCTGAGTGCTGAAGAATTGGTGCTTGAACTGTGGTGTTGGAGAAGACTCTTGAGAGTCCCCTGGACTACAAGGAGAGCCAACCAGTTCATCCTAAAGGAAATCAGTCCTGAATATTCATTGGAAGGACTGATGTTGAAGCTGAAACTCCAATATTTTGGCCACTTGATGCAAAGAGCTAACTCATCTGAAAAGACCCTGGTGCTGGGAAAGACAGGAGGAGAAGGGGATGACACAGGATGAGATGGTTGGATGGCATCACCAACTCAATGGACGTGAGTTTGAGTAAACTCCAGGAGTTGGTGGTGGACAGAGAGGCCTGGCGTGCTGCATTCCATGGGATCTCAAATAGTACGACATGACTGAGCAACTGAACTGAACTGAACTGAATTGATGACTCATGAATCAAATCCTCTTTTCAAAAATATAGCTAAGAAAATATAGTAAGAACTGCTCTTGATAGATCCTAAGGTACTAATTTTTCTGTCAAATCAAAGTCACCCAACCAAGATGGCCTTAACATTATATTCAGCTTGACTAAATTACAGATAGACTTTTTTCTCACTCTAGGCCACTGACCTGTGAGAGTAAGTTGACTTTAGAAAACTTGTAAATTATTTCTCTATCCCTTTAAGATGTAATTCTTTTTTTTTTTTTTTTTTTAGTTCTTTCCAGTTTTATATTTCAGGAATGTCTTTCTCAAGATGCTGAGGGTCATCTCTTTGAAATACTATAGTCAAGCAAGATAACAGCCCTATATCATGCTTCAAGTCTAAACCACCCTCTGTCATGAAGCTAGGAGCATGTATACAAATATTATCAGTTAGTAAACACAGATGCCCTCTGATCTTCCCACCCCAGCTCTTAAAACTCTCTACACCTTGTTTTAGAGAAGTTGAGCTCAGACTCAGTTCTGGCCTTTATCTCCTAATACAGTAGCATTGAATAAAGCTTTCTTTGCCTGTTTGACTTTTTCCAGTCCAACCTTTGCTTCAGTTCACACCTCCAGTGCTCATATAAATTAATGTGGTCTTTTGTGTATGTCTGAAAGTTAGTCACTCAGTCAAGTCCAACTGTTTGTGACCCCATGGGCGGTAGCCCACCAGACTCCTCTGTCTATGGAATCAGAGAACTCAGTGACACGACTGAGTGACTAATTTTCACTTTCACTTTTGCATAGATCTATATGGATGATTCTGGGAGTGACAAACAACAGGAAAAATAAAGTTCACTCATTGCCTTCAGTGACGAACATAAAAATTTGGACTGGTGATTTTGGACTGTGTGAATGTATACATATCCTTAACACTAGATAGAAGCTTTGTGTGTGTGTGTTTTTCCTTTAATATTAAATTGAAATTTTAGTTATTTTGAAAATGATTATTTTTTAAAAGATCATACAGACTTCTTTTTTTTTTTCATTCCTATGGTTCACAGCAAGTGTGCATTATGAACTCATTAATTAAGATCTTTGTCATATGTGATTAGTTGTAATAAATGAAAGTGAAAGTTAGTTTCTCAGTCATGTCCAACTGTTTGTGACCACATGGACTATAGCCCCCAGGCTCCCAATCCATGGAATTCTGCAGGCAAGAGTACTAGAGTGGGTTGTCATTTCCTTCTCCAGAGGATCTTGCCGACCCATGGATCAAACCTAGGACTCCCACACTGCAGGCAGATTCTTTACCGACGAAGCCACCAGGGAAGCCACTATCTCATGAGAATTTTATAGCCTTTTTGTAAAGACAATATTTTTAAAGTCCATTTGCATGTTAAATATGAAAAGGTACTAACGATCAACAAATCATGACTCTTGTTTTGCAGAAAAGGAAATGAAGCTTATAAAGATTAGATATCTCTTCAAAAATTGCACAGTTACTTCTATGCAGAGGTTGGCCTAAGGCTAAGGTGTCTTTTTGTTTTTGTTTATCTTTTCTTTTTTGTTGCTGTTATTTTCAATTTCTAGGTCAATAGCAATAACTCAATGAAGTCAAATGTTATCAATTAATTAACATAGTGACATGGTTGGTTTGTAATTATAGTACAGAAAGTCACTAGAGAGTTTGTCTTTAGCTCTTTAGAGCTAAATGTTTCAGTGTATTTAATTTACTCTCTTCAAATCTATATTGGTACCAACTACTTCTACTGTTAAGGGACTTGGTCTAGGCTCAAAAATGTGAGACAGACTCATTGGAAAACTGTTGATTACTCGAGTTCAGTTCTTAGGCCATGTACCTTTTTATATCAGTATTATGATGGAAATGTATGCCTTGCTTAAACACTTTTACTGTCTTTGCTGCTGCTGCTAAGTTGCTTCAGTCGTGTCCGACTCTGTGCGACCCCATAGACGGCAGCCCATCAGGCTCCTCCATCCCTGGGATTCTCCAGGCAAGAACACTGGAGTGGGTTGCCATTTCCTTTTCCAATGCATGAAAGTGAAAAGTGAAAGTGAAGTCACTCAGTTGTGTCCGACTCTTAGCGACCCTGTGGACTGCAGCCCACCAGGGTCCTCCATCCATGCGATTTTCCAGGCAAGAGTACTGCAGTGGTGTGCCATCACCTTACTGTCTTTCAGATCAGATCAGATCAGTCGCTCAGTCGTGTCCGACTCTTCGCGACCCCATGAACCGCAGCACGCCAGGCCTCCCTGTCCATCACCAGCTCCCTGAGGTCACTCAGACTCGCATCCATCGAGTCAGTGATGCCATCCAGCCATCTCATCCTCTGTCGTCCCCTTCTCCTCCTGCCCTCAATCCCTCCCAGCATCAGAGTCTTCTCCAATGAGTCAACTCTTCGCATGAGGTGGCCAAAATACTGGAGTTTCAGCTTTAGCATCATTCCTTCTAAAGAAATTCCAGGATTGATCTCCTTCAGAATGGACTGGTTGGATCTTCTTGCAGTCCAAGGGACTCTCAAGAGTCTTCTCCAACACCACAGTTCAAAAGCATCAATTCTTTTACTGTCTTTAGCCCTGCTCAAATACCTGCTAAGGTAATAGTTGATCTAATAAAATAATTTCAGCAGAAGTTATATTGTTCAAAATATATTTTAAAAGTTTCTTTAGAATATATTCTTGTGGGCATTCAAATGTCACTACATCCACTGCTATCTAATCTAAGAAAGTAAAAAGCTAGTATGAGTAAGATGTTCATGACATTCTAAGACCAAGCAAGTGTTAAATATGAACAGAAACAAGAATTTGCGTTTAAATTAAATGCATTATCAGTGACATGTCATTTCATTTCTTGAAACTGACTCATCCCAATGACATTATAATATGTCAATTATGTTTTTTTATACAAGATAATAATATATAATTTGAAATTATAAATATTGGATATGAATAATCTTTTGCTATGTCTTCTATAAATGTTTCATTTATTAAAGTTTATTTATCACATGATGATGGTGCTAGGTGATAAATGTAGGGGAGAGCAAAATATTTCAGCATTTGTATTTGTAAAAGGACATTGAGAGTAGTCATATTCCTTATTTTAAAATATCTAGTCTATGTGAGAATAGTAAAAATATACTTTTTTTAAATTGTAAAATGTGTCTTTAAATTCCTAGTATAATTTTATGAGTAAAGTAACTATTTTATAATAGTTTCCAGCATTTTAATAGAAGTAAATGACATTTAAAATAAAACAGTAGTTGAGACGATGGCTATGATTTCAGTATAACTAGCATTCCCTTTCATTTGTCCCAGCATGTCTTTTTCACACCTGATATTATTTGTCTACTGTCTTAGTTATGAAACCAAGTGAGGGAACAAATAGTTATATTTGCACTGATCAAATAGTTCAGGAAAGGTGCTTTCAGCAGAAAGGTTTTGGTAACTAGTTCCTGAGGGCACTGCAATAAAACATGTGGATTCTGGATGAAAAAAGACTTCTTAAAGTATTTGAGAAAAGAAAAAAATCTGCAGATTTTGAAAGGGGCCAAAAAGCTCAGCCACCAGGGTCTTAATCACAATGATATTGTTTTGTAAATTATTCTTACTACTCACTCACTCTTTGTACTCACTCCTCTCCCCATCTGTTCACCTTTGTTTTTCTTTGCCTATGGATCATTTCATATTCACCCTCTGTTTTAAATTTTCCTCTTGACCCAAACCTTCTGCAAATTAAATATATTGGGGCTAATTAGAAATAGAGCAATGGCAACCCACTCCAGTGTTCTTGCCTGGAGAATCCCAGGGACGGGGGGAGCCTGGTGGGCTGCTGTCTATGGGGTCGCACAGAGTCGGACACGACTGAAGCGACTTAACAGCAGCAACAGAAATAGAGCAAATGGCTACTTCTTTCCTTGATTAAAAAGTTACCAATTTTTCTAAATTGTTTCATTTAATAACATATGGAAGTGTATTTCATCTGAGAGTAAATTTAATAACAAAAAGGGATCAATAAACTGCCTTCAAAGAAGTGTTACGTTTGGGGTTCCCTCCCCCCACTGAGAATATTTTGTAACTTGCCTTTTAGCCCTGAGATAACATTAGTCTCTTTGGATCTAAGGTCAACTCTGAGTTTTCAGTAAAAATGTAAATTGGTCCATGCTTTTAACATAATAGTCCATTCATCTCAGGTAGAGGACGAATCTCTAGCTTCACTCAATTCTCAGGCTGCATAAGGAGATGTTGTGGGGATTTTGATTTCTTTGGTCACCTTGAAGTAGTCTCTGGAAATAAGTGAAATCACTGTTAGAACTTCAAAGCATTATTAATATGTAAGAAATTTTCGTGAATTTTATGCTTCTTGGGGTATATCTTTGTCAGAATAAGAACTAAAAGAACTTTGCTAATATCCCCAAAAAGTGTTGTTCACAAAACAATTGTAATGTAGGAAATGGAACACAGAGGATTTTGGCACTGTCAAAGTAAAACCTGTACAGATCAGCTTTAACGTACAATGGGGTTTGTTATTCATAAACCCATTGTAAGTTGATAATATTGTAAGGTGAACTTTTGCAAGTCAAGGACCATCTGTATTGGACAAAACTGAACAGGACAAGAAGACTTTATTCAAGGCTATTGCAGTAGAGAAAAAGGGCCCTAAGTGAGTCTGAAATTCAGCTCTGCTGAAACAAAGCACTGGAATGAATTAGTTGAAGAGCATTGCTGGATATTAGGAAAGAAGTTGATTGGTAGGATATTTCTAGCACCTTGAGTTAGTCCTGAGTTTGGATTTTTTTTTTTTTTTTTTTTTTTTTTGTGATCGGGCCATCTGCATTTGCTAATTGAACTTAGGATACTTATACATCCACTGAAGCTGCGTTATATAGCACTTCTTCCTTCACAGTTATAAAGACAGTCAGACCCTAGGTCCTCGGGAAATACACTCCTGGGTTGTGATGCTAGCAAGAAGCTTTCAAGAATATGTACATCTCATAAGGGATAGAACAAGAATTTACTCTTTGAAAATTTTCTAAAGTAAATACTCAAAGAAAAAGGAGGCCAAGGGGCCCTAGAATTAGGAGGAAGATTAAAGTTTAGTCAAGCTGAGGAATAAATTAAAGCCTTCCTGGTAAGTACATTGAAATACTATAGGGCATAAAAAACCATTAAGATATATGAGGATCTATTATTCCTCTAGAGACAGCATCAGAAAAGGTAATAAGTCTTCTCATAAATGATCCCTTTTGGCAACAACAGTAACACAGTCCTGGGCTAGATTGGTTCTCTAGGAAATTCCTTTGTTGAATTGAGGCTTTGTGGTTTTATTTAAGACATATCTCAGCTGTGTAGTTTAGGATAGAAACCAGTCACTAAGTAGTCAAAAGGCACTGCTCAGTTATAAACGCTGGAAGGAGAGTTGATTTAAACTGATGACCAGATAACCAGAAGATTTTAAATCAAGTAAAAAAATTTTGTCCCATTTATTGGTTATTCCATTGTATACGTAATTAAGTATAAAAAGTCACCTTGTATTCTCTTTTAAACAAAAGGAGCCTTAAGAAACTTAATATAGTTAAGCATTTTAAAGATGTGCATGCTCATTCATGTCTGACCCTTTGCAACCCTGTGGCCTCTAGCCTACCAGGGTCCTCTGTCCATGGCATTCTCCAGGCAAGTATACTAGAGCGGGCTGCCTTTTCCTTCTCCAGGGAATTTTCCCAACCCAGTGATGGAACCTGTGTTTCTTATGTCTCCTACATTAGCAGACATGTTCTTTACCAGCTGAGCTACTGGGGAAGCCCCCCAAATTCTAAAGATCACACACACAAGAAAAGGGATTGCTAAAAGTTTGTCTTCACTTGAATTGAGAGGCAAGTTGCATTTATCCTTCAAAAGTCTTATACCTGTTTAATTAGTTTTTATGGGGAAAAAAAGGAGAATTATATCAGTATATTACTTTTGCTTAACTAATGATCCTTTTGCCCTTTTGGTTAAATATTGTCCTCACGTAAACACAGCTTTAGAGGCAGTCCGGAGAAAGGATGGAGACATACCTAATTGTTGTTTTGATTTGAAATCTCTTAAAGCCAAATGAAGTGGAATAATGCAATTCTTTATTTATATTCTTTGGGTGCAAGGAGATAAATCCTCCAAGATTAAGTTCAGAAGATACAAAGAATCAAGATTTTATTTCAAAGAAATAAATGCAAAACATAGATTTACAGCAGCAACCATAGGATTTTAGAGAAAATTCTGGGTGAAATGATTATTTTTTTAAAAAAGAAGACTAAATATCATTCAAAGAAATAATGCTAAATAATATTCGAGGGACTATAAGTAACTAAAATTGTATAAAATTGTCCACCTGAACCAACAAAAACACAGTTCAGTTCAGGTCAGTCACTCAATTGTGCCTGACTCTTTGAGACCCCATGAACCGCAGCACGCCAGGCCTCCCTGTCCATCACCAACTTCCAGAGTTCACCCAGACTCATGTCCACTGAGTCAGTGATGCCATCCAACCACCTTATCCTCTGTTGTCCCCTTCTCCTCCTGTCCTCAATCTTTCCCAGCATCAGGGTCTTTTCAAATGAGTCAGTTCTTCGCATCAGGTGGCCAAAGTATTGGAGTTTCAGCTTCAACATCAGTCCCTCCAAAGAACCCAGGACTGATTTCCTTTAGGTTGGACTGGTTGGATCTCCTTGCAGTCCAAGGGACTCTCAAGAGTCTTCTCCAACACCACAGTTCAAAAGCATAAATTCTTCAGTGCTCAGCTTTCTTAGTCCAACTCTCACATCCATACATGACTACTGGAAAAACCACAGCCTTGACTAGACGGACCTTTATTGACAAAGTAATGTCTCTGCTTTTTAAAATGCAGGAGCAGCAGCTGTACAGTGCAGGAGCTACCCCATATCCAAGGTAAGGGGCAGCAGATGTGCTTTGCTGGAGCAGCCGTGAAAAGATACCCCACGTCCAAGGTAAGAGAAACCCAAGTAAGATGGTAGGCGCTGAGAGAAGGCATCAGAGGGCAGACAGACTGACACTACAATCACAGACAACTAGCCAATCTGATAACACAGACCACAGCTTGTCTAACAAAAACACAAGAACAATTCAAATGAAAAACATCTGAGAGAATACTTTCTTTAAAAATTTCAGACTTTAGAGAGAATAGGAATATGAATTATGACCTCATTTTTGAAAAATTTTTTTCAAGACCTTTCCATTTAACCAACTGTGGAACATTCTAATCTTATAGTATAGGGATCAAACATGCGTCCCTTGAGTTTCCTGTATTGGTTGTCAGATTCTTTATCAATTGTACCACCTTGGCCAGTGGGTATTCTTAGTACTATTCAAATTAGTAATCATTTTCCTCTTCCTAGTAAGATGAATCAGTTAGGTTACCTCCATTGATAAAAGTGAACAGTGATTATCTCCAATCTAGGTGACCTTGGAGGGGAAAGTGGTGGTGGGTGTTGTGTTACTCTTCACAACACCATTCCTATGGTGGTGGGTGGGAAGTTACTCTTCACCTTCCAAAATACAGCCATCATTTCCTGTGATTTTGTCCTGCTTTGAGATGTAACAAAGCTAGGAAACTGAGTTCTTATAGTTCCAAAGTATTCATAAATTCAAATTTCCCTATCATTTAATTTTTACTCTTACATTTTTCTTTTTTCACCTTAAAGATTCCATATGTACCCCATACAAATACATTTTTGATATTTCTCTCATTCTCTACCTCTGTTTGGGGATAGTAGCTAACAAAATGAAAACAAGCATGAATGCATAAAAGCCTCAAAAAACGATAACAATAAAAAAGGCCAGGGGATTGCCACGGCTATGAAACACAAGAGATATCCTAGTTAAAGTGTTATCTGTTAAAGGATACCATAAATAGATTTCTTTAATTTCTTTGTTTCCTAAATGAGAAAATTGCGGCCATGTTAAAGGTCATATCCAAGTTCACACCGGAAAGTGGACGCCACATAAGACTTAGAATTCTGTGTTCTTAATTACATACTGCACGTGTTTGACCAAATATCCAATTTGGTGAAGAATAAAAGAAAAATAGGCATGGGGAGAAGTGCTGCAAAAGTCTTTGTGGTTCAGTGCTGTTTCACAGCAGTCAGTGAAATTCCAGCAAGAATGTTCCAAATCCTGTGAACACCATAAGTATCTGTCTGCACTTGATAAATATTATCATTTTGAAATGATTCCTTTAATGGTATTTTCACAAGCTGTTAATGGCTGTGGTTGAAAGAGGCTACCTCACATAGTCTGATATGTCATAATTCATGCCATAGTCACTGTTTTTTCTTCTAGGTTGATGGCCTCTTGTTGACTTTAAGTATAGCCTGCATGCTTTTGCTAACCTTACATTTAATATATCACACGGCATGATACGATTACACAATACTGAGAGCCTGCGGTCAAAAATGCCACTTCTGTAATTACATAACCTGCTATCCTTCATCCATAGAAAAGCTGCAGAAACAGAAACAGTTGAGCATTTAAATTAAGGCAGGCAGCACATGGTCCTTTCTAGCATTATTTATGTGATACAAAAGTTGGAATTTATGAAACTGGAGTTGCAAAATTAAAAAAATGGAAGATGGAAGTTTACCAAACATATAACTTTCACAAAAAATGTTAATTTATTCCTTATAAGAAAGATAATGGATTGAAATAATTATATTCTGGTTTGACAAGGACTTAATGCCAAAGTGAATCAATACATTCATGTTTGTTATTTGGCATGTAGATTATGGATTATTTATCTAATACAAAACATGATAACATTGATTTCCACCCCTTATAATAGTTATGGAGTACAGTTTTATCGGATTTCATTGCCACAGTCATATAATAGCAAGTAATTATTTGTGTAGGGAAGATTAGTGCTATTTCATCAACCTTACAAAATTACTCTTTTCATGTTTATGTTAGCATTTGCTACCATGCACATGTCGTCACAGTCATTTAGTGATATCAAACATATGCTTTTTATGTTTTTTGAAAGATTTTGCATGTCTAAATTTCTCTCTGTAGCTATTACATAATTTACTAAACCATTTCCCACTGATTACATATTTAGTTAATCTCTAATTTTTATTCTTATAAATAATTCTATATTGAATATCTGCATTATTAAAACTAGCCCTTCCATATAAATAATTAATTTCTTATGATGAATTTTCAGAAAGTAGACTGCTAAGGAAAAGAGCATATTTTTTAGTTTTGTTTTTTTTTTTGATTCAGGTTTAGATAGTGATTTTCTACTAGTGTTTAAATTATACCCCACAGCCTATTATTCATGACGGAAAATGAGGATAACATTAAATTTTAAAACAAGAAATGCTTGCGGTTTTTGTTTTATACTATAAGATTTAAGACACAATATTATGAATTATGGAATTAACTGTTAGAATAAAACATGAAGAGAAATATATTGTCCACATGTAATCAGAGTTGAGTTATTTTTGATTTTGAATATTAATGAGCAACATATATTTTATATCACAGAAATTTCTGTTGTGCAATATAATGAAATACATTACAAAGAATGCTTAGAATAAAATGATTTACAGGAATTACAGAGGCATTTTAATTAAGTATTAGACTAATTTTCAAGATCTTAAAAGTAAATATTATTTTTGGTAAATGTATGAAATAAAGTTTTGTGATACCTGATCATGCCACTGTTAGAAAAACCATGAGGAATTAGTCGTCTTTTCCATATTCTGGGAAAATCAAGATATATTTTCATAGTGTCTTGCATGATTCTGGGATTAAAATATGAATAAATTTTTCATAAAGGATAAAAATTGCTATTTTTCTTTCTTTCTTCCTTATTCTCCTTTTCAATCTTAAAGCCTGATCATCACTGAGGGTTAAACAAATCCACATAAAATCTCCATGGGAACTAGTAATAATGTGTGGCTACATTTGTCTTTAATTTTTATTTAGCTAATTTCCCTAAAATTACTTCTTTCTACTGAATGAATTACAAGTCCCCTCTGGAGCCATTAGATAAGCCTCCGAACAAATGATGGATTTTTAGATCTACCATCAATAAGCTAGTCTATGTAGATTTATTTCTTTTTATTTAAATAGATCTGCTGAGCTAATTACCCATCTGTTTACATGTCTATGCTCCTCCTATTCCAAGAGGATTGGAAATGACTCCCTGTTATTTATTGACAATTCTAAGAAAAGTTTTCTAGCTTATTTGAAATATTCAAATTATCCCAGAGGAAATAAAAATAAAAAGCCTTCAAGATCATGATGGTGAAAATGTAAGGATGCCCCTAAAGTTCAGCTCATTTCCTCTTTCCCGGGTCTATCTATTCCTCTTTCTTAGGCATTCATCATTATCAGGTTTTGTATTCATTGTAAGAGAATACTTGGTCTAGGCTAAGTCTAAAATCGTATCAATCTGAAAATGTATCAATTTTATATAGCACAGGGAAAGAGTATCTTGAGTTTCTTTTTGAATGTTTTTGTGCATATGTTAGGTTGAATTGTCTATTCCTTTGCTGAAATCCCTAGGTCTTACAGATTACAGTTTTTAGCCTCTACCTTATATCTTTTAGATTTTTTCTATCCATCCATAATTCTCACAGCTTCTCCAACTTTCTCCTCTGCCTCTGGAAAACTATTTTAAAGAATCTAAGCCTGAAAAGGATTTAGTGCATATTCTGGAAACTTTGGAGATAAAGGAAAAGCTCATGTATGATTGGCAGTCTAGGATAGAAGGCAGAAAGTAGATGTTTTCAATATTTCTACCAAAAAATTGTATTAATTCAAAAGAGCATCTTTTGCATTTTGGCAAGAGCTGTGTATCATGCATGTGGTTGGTTGTATTCATGCGTTCATGAGTGGCATTCATGGCATTTACTGACCCATGTGCTTTGCTTTGTATGTCTTCTGAGACAGAAAGCTGAAGATGTGTTAAATATATTTATTAGAAACCCCAAAATGTTTTTTTAGGAAGAATTTTCACATATATATATACTTTAAAGTTTGCCTATATATTTCCTATCAAAATTAAGTAACATTCAGAAAAATCAAAGAATAAGTATTAGAATCAGTACCAAGAGAGTTTACATGTAATTGTCCTGCTAGATATATACGCCAAAAAATAATTCATTCACATTATAAACTATTTTGAACAGACACTTTTTTTCAAACTATATTTTGAATAAAAATGAACTTTTGCCTTATCATTCTTTGTGTATTAATAGTATTTTAATATTGTGTATTCTAATTATTATGTTTAAAATATTAAGTAACACAGTTTAAAATATTCTTCAAGCAAATATTAATCTTTATACTGAATTTATCATCACTAATGTCATTTTTCCCTTTCATTTTTTATATCTAGAAACCTCACAGGTATAGAATATATATATATATTCCTGTGTTTCTCTAAGAGTTCAAGAACAGTATTGGATATACTATTGTTATTGTTTAGTCACTAAGTCCTGTCTAACAGTTTTGAGACTCCATGGACTGTACCTCTCCAGGCTCCTCTGTCCATGGGGTTTCCCAGGCAAGAATACTGGAGAGGGTTGCAGCTTCCTCCACCAGGAGATCTTCCTGACCCAGGGATCAAACCTCTGTCTCCTGCTTGGCAGGCAGAATCTTTACCACTGAGTCACCTGCGAAGCCTATTAAACTGATGGACTAATGGGTTTTTCATATAAGCTTATTTTATGAGTTCAAATAATGAATGTGTATACTGTTTACATAACTCCTTTATATTCAATTAGATCTGTGCATTGTAAATCCAAATACTTTTTTAGTAATGTTTGGAGTGTCTCCGGGTATTCCTTTGCAATTATGCAAAAAGCAAGAGAGTTCCAGAAAAGCATCTATCTCTGCTTTATTGACTATGCCAAAACCTTTGACTGTGTGGACTACAACAAACTCTGGAAAATTCTTAAAGAGATGGGAATACCACACCACCTGACCTGTCTCTTGAGAAATCTGCGTGCAGGTCAGGAAGCAACAGTTAGAACTGGACATGGAACAACAGACTGGTTTCAAATAGGGAAAGCAATATGTCAAGGCTATATATTGTCACCTTGCATATTTACCTTATATGAAGAGTACATCAGGAAAAATGCTGAACTGGATGAAGCACAAGCTGGAGTTAACATTGCTAGGAGAAATATCAATAACTTCAGATATGCAGATGACACCACCCTTATGGCAGAAAGTGAGGAAGAACTAAAGAGCCTTTGATGAAAGTTTAAGAGGAGAATGAAAAAGTTGGCTTAAAACTCAACATTCAGGAAACTAAGATCATGGCATCTGATCCCATCACTTCATGGCAAATGGATGGGGAAACAGTGGAAACAGTGGCTGATTTTATTTTATTTATTTATTTTTTTTTGGCTTGAACATCACTGCAGATGGTGACTGCAGCCATGAAGTTAAAAGACGCTTACACCTTGGAAGCAAAGCTATGACCAACCTAGACAGCATTTTAAAAAGCAGAGATATTACTTTGCCAACAAAGGTCTATCTAGTAAAAGCTATGGTTTTTCCACTAGTCATGTGTGGACGTGAGAGTTGGACTACAAATAAAGCTGAGCACCAAAGAATTGATGCTTTTAAAATGTGGTGTTGGGGAAGACTCTTGAGAGTTCCTTGGATAGCAAGGATATCCAACCAGTGCATCCTAAAGGAAATCAGTCCTGAATATTCATTGGAAGGACTGATGCTGAAGCTGAAACTCCAATACTTTGGCCACCTGATGCAAAGAACTGACTCATTTTAAAAGACCCTCATGCTGGGAAAGATTGAAGGTGCGAGGAGAAGGGGACGACAGAGGATGAGATGGCTGGATGGCATCACCAACTCAATGGACATGAGTTTGAGTACACTCTGGGGGTTGGCGATGGACAGGGAAGCCTGGCGTGCTGCAGTCCATGGGGTTGCAAATAGGTGGACACGACTGAGTGACTGAACTGACTGAAGAAACAGTTTGTTATCTAGGTATTCTGTTCAATTATTCTGTTCAGGCTGATACACTGTCATAGGTGGAAAACAGTCTAGCCTAAGACCAGATAAATCTGTGTTCAAATCTCAACGATATCCCAATCCATTGTATAATTTCATACAAATTGTATTACATCTTTCTAGTCTTTTATTTTTATTTTATTTGTCTGACTTTTTGTGACCCAATGGATTATACAATCCATTTAATTCTCCAGGCCAGAATACTGGAGTATGCAACCTTTCCCTTCTTCAGGGGATCTTCCCAACCCAGGGATCGAACCCAGGTCTTCCACATTCCAGGTGGATTCTTTACCAGCTGAGCCACAAGAGAAGCCCAAGGACACTGGAGTGGGTAGCCTATCCCTTCTCCAGAGGATTGTCTCAACCCAGGAATTGAACCAGGGTCTCTTGCATTGCAGGCAAATTCTTTACCAACTGAGCTATCAGGGAAGCCCAATTTCTCATTTATACAGTAGTAACAAAAATGCAAATTTTATGGTCTGTTTAAAGGATTAAGTAAAATACATCTCAATAATTTGGTTTTTCTCTCTAATATAATGTTTATCATTTCCTATGAAACAAACCAAATTAAGTAGGTATTTTCTAAGTAGGGGTTTTCTAATCAAGAAACTCTTCTGTGTAGAACTAGGTAGCATCTGGCTTTTATTCCCCATGAGTATCATCCTGTTTTTTCACAATGTGACTTTCTTGCCTCAATGAGTGAAACAGTGACTGCGCATAAAACACTCTTTGGTCAAGGTCTGTGTTTTCTTAGAAATGCTACCATCAATTGATCCATCATCATTAGCTCTATAATAACCAGCATTGATTACAGCACTCAGTTTGTTCTACAAGGATTCAGGTGGTATCAAGCTTCCTTCTTACTTAAAGGATTTGAATTTCCCTTATCTTCACAAGAGACTTGTTTCAAATGAAAATATACTATAACAGAACTGCAATTGATTTATAAAATTAAGCATTTGGAATAGCTCTGAGCACAGTACTAGAAATGTATTATTTGTATAAAAATAGAGAATTGCAGTCATTAAAAGATTGCAAAGTCAAGGTGCCTTTGACTTTGTATAAGTAAAACGAGTGATTCTAAGACGTTTTACAAAGAGGAAATAAAATATTTTCCAGTCCCCTTCATAAAATAAATTTGAATGCTTTCACAGAAGTAACTGGAACTGTGGTTGAACTCGAAAGAACTGGTTCCCTTTGTAGATTGCTTACTGTTACTGAGTCAAACTAATTCATTGATCAAAATGAAGGCAAATAAATTCTATATTTAAAAAAATAGTGGTGGAGGTGCCAGTGAGCAGATTTGCTGGAAACCAGCAACAAACTTGATTCACATGGCAGATGCCGACTTCGGTGTATTTGTAACTGAGTCTGAGGCCAGGTCCTGAAAGCCTATTTCAAATAAAGACTGTATTATTAGATGACTCCTTGATAGAAATTCTATCTGAAGCTTTAGGTCACAATTGGACAGGTTTGTAGTTTGACAGATAAAATATGATCCAACTAAACCTATAGTCCTGACTCAGACAGACTAGAAATATATGATGTTTTCTTTGTGTTATCTGTAACAAAATGAATTCGATAAAGGAAACTGAGGAGACTGCATTGACATCATTTCAGTTTTTTTCTTTTTTTAACAATCTCTTTTCATCTAATCTTTTGGTGAGTTAGTGTCTCAATTTTTTTTTTTTTTTCTGCTAGTATTTCATAGTGACCCTCAACGAACATTCAGAGATTCCCCACCCCTCTGCTATACATGCATGTTAGGAAATCATAGCTCTGTTAGCATGTATATGTGTTGGACCAAGCTAATCTTGGACTTATACTGAATTATTTAACTTGTGATGGAGTGCACTGTTTTCTAATACCAATTACGTAAAAGCATTTTAAAGCCAGACTTAATGATGTATAAATTACTTGATGTGGGTTAACAAGGCAGTATGACTATCTATCTGGACCCCAATTTGAGTGATTAATCCATTAGTTTATTTCTTCACCTAAGAATCATTTTCCTCCAATTCATCCTCTGGGAAATCATGATTTTATTTTCTCCTGACCCTTTGATTTTATCCAACCATTTATGCCACTCTGAGCTGAGGATCTTTATTCTACCTTTTATCAGTTACAACTATCTGTAAGTTTTTGGCAAATTTTTCCTTGTCCTCTAGGATTCAACAATGACTCAATGATAATTTAGATGACATCAGTCCTAAAATACATGGACTGTATGACTTTACCCAAAGGAAATGATTACTGGCATAGCTTCAAATAAGACTGTTCTGTTAAGTGGTGGCAAATATAAAATTAACAATAGTAACAAGGTGATAATTACCTTTGCACATGATATTATTTTGGATATAATTGCCAATGCCATGAAAGTAAAAAAAGAAAGAATCCTCAAAGTTAAGAAATCAGTACAGTCAACAAAAACTAGAATTCTGTCAATGTAGGAACAAAGCAATACACTTGTCAGCCAATAAAAACATGACATTTAAAATGAGAAAATGCTGGTTAGGTATATAATACTAAAAACACAGAAACTTTACAGTTCTTTATTTTTTGCTATATCGTTTCAACTATATTGCCATCAAATTGTGCAGAAATCAAAATACTAAAATATTTAGAATTTTAAAACTCTACAGTATTCATTTAGCTTCATTTTAGCAATTTACCTTTTCTTAGAAATATCTGTATTTTCCAGTGTCTTAAGTTATCGGCTTCTATGCAATCTATGTTGAATTTGAAAAAATTGTGTTGGAAAATAAACTCATGAAGATTATTACTATTAATGTCTTACTCAGAGTATGCGTTTAACTTTTGCTTCAAATAATCTTGAAATGGTTCTTTTTAAATTGAACATTGCCTCAGTAACTATTTTACATGTCCTCATATTTTGAAAAAAGTTATTTTGTTTTCCAATAAATTACAATATTTAAGAGGAAGCAAGAGATACCTGGACTAACAGGAAAATTTGGCCTTGGAGTGCAAAATGAGGCAGGGCAAAGGCTAACAGAGTTTTTCCAAGAGACCACACTGGTCATAGCAAACACCCTCTTCCAACAACACAAAAATGACTCTACACATGGCCATCACCAAATGCTCAATACTGAAATCAGATTAACCTTATTCTTTGCAACCAAAGATGGAGAAACTCTGTGTAGTCAGCAAAAAAAAAAGACCTGGAGCTGACTGTGCCTTGTGTCATGAGCCCCTTATTGCAAAAAGTAGGCTTAAGTTGAAGAAAGTAAAGAAAGCCACTAGGCATTTCAGGTTTGACCTAAATCAAATCCCTTATCACTATACAGTGGAGGTGAAAAATAAATTCAAGGGATTAGATCTGGTAAAGTGCCTGAAGAACTATGGATGGAGGTTCATAATACTGTACAGGAGTCAGTGACCAAAACCATCCCAAAGAAAAAGACATGCAAGGAGGGAAATTGGTTGTCTGAGGAGGTTTTACAAATAGCTGAGGATTGGGAACACATGTACACCCATGGCTGATTCATGTCAATGTATGGCAAAAACCACTACAGTATTATAAAGTAATTAGCCTCTAATTAAAATAAATTAATTAAAAAAACCAAGTAGCTGAGGAAAGAAGAGAAGCAGAAAGCAAGAGAGAAAAGGGAAAGATAATATGCAACTGAATGTGGAGTTCCAGAGAATAGCAAGTTGAGATAAGAAGGCCTTCTGAAATGAACAATGCAAAGAAATAAACGAAGACAATAGAAAGGAAAAGACTAGAGATTTCTTCAAGAAAATTGGAGATATCAAGGGACAATTCATGGAAGGATAGGTATGATAAAGGACTGAAATGATAAGGACCTCACAGAAGCAGAAGATATTAAGAAGAGGTAGCGAGAATACACAGAAGAATTATACAACAAATGTCGTAATTACCCAGATAAACACGATGGAGTGGTCACTCACCTAGAGCCAGACACCCTGGACTGTTGAGTTAAGTGGGCCTTAGGAAGTATTACTATGAATAAAGCTAGAGGAGGTGATGGAATTCCAGATATTTCAAATCCTAAAGGATAATGCTGTTAAAAGTGCTGCACTCAATATGCCAGCAAATTTGGAAAACTCAGCAGTGGTCAGAGGACTGGAAAAGGTCCATTTTCATTCCAATGTCAAAGAAGGGAAATGTCAAAGTATGTTCAAACTACTGCACAATTGTACCCATTTCATATGCAAGCAAAGTAATGCTCAAAATCCTTCAAGCTAAGCTTCAACAGTAAATGAACTAAGAACATCAAGATGTACAAGCTAGATTTAGAAAAGGTAGCGGAACTAGAAATCATATTGCCCACATCCATTGGATCATAGAAAAAGCAAAAGAATTCCAGCAAAACATTTACTTCTGTTTTATTGACTATGCTAAAACCTTTGACTGTGTGAGTCACAGCAAACTGTGGAAAACTCTTCAAGAGATGGGAATATCAGATCACATTACCTGCCTCCTGAGAAACCTGTATGCAGGTGAAGAAGTAACAGTTAGAACTGGACATGGAACAACAGACTGGTTCCAAATCAGGAAAGGAGTACAGTGAAGGCTGTATATTGTCACCCTGCTTATTTACCTTATATGCAGAGTACATCATGAGAAATGCTTAACTGGATGAAGCGCAAGCTGGAATCAACATTGCCAGGAGAAATATCAATAACCTCAGATATGCAGATGATACCACCCTTAAGGCAGCAAGCAGAGAAGAACTAAAGAGCCTCTTGATGGAAGTGAAAGAGGAGAGTGAAAAAGTTGGCTTAAAACTCAACATTCACAAAACAAAACCATGGCATCCAGTGCCATCACTTCATAGCAAATAAATGGGGAAAACTGGAAATAGTGACAGATTTTATTTTCTTGGGCTCCAAAACCACTGCAGACCCGGGATTGCAGACATGAAATTGAGACGCTTCCTCCAGGAGATAGTGAAGGATAGGGAAACCTGGTGTGCTACAATCCACGAGCTCACAAAAAGTCGAACATGATTGAGTGACTGAACAACACTCCTATTTTTATTATGGACACACTTTTTCATAGTGACAAAACCATGTTTGTCATAATGACAAAAACTTTTGTTGTATGAATTATTGTATGTTATGCTATGCTATGCTAAGTCACTTCAGTCGTGTCCGACTCTGTGTGACCCCATAGACGGCAGCCCACCAGGCTTCCCCGTCCCTGGGATTCTCCAGGCAAGAACACTGGAGTGGGTTGCCATCTCCTTCTCCAATGCATGAAAGGGAAAAGAGAAAGTGAGGTCGCTCAGTCATGTCTGACTCTTAGCGACCTCATGGACTACAGCCCACCAGGCTCCTCCGGTCGTGGGATTTTCCAGGCAAGAGTACTGGAGTGGGGTGCTATTGCCTTCTCTGAATTATTGTATAGGTCAGATAAAACTTTATAAATAAAATTTGAATGTAAGACTCTCTTTCATTGAGTCACTTATTGAGAGTTGTCACAAGTGAAAACAACTTTCATTTCCTCTGTGACATTAGCCAAGTCAATGAACCTTCCTAAGACTTGAATTCATTTATTTTCCATCTACATATAAAGAATATGAATTACCTAACATTACTATACAGACTATCCCAAACTAAGAAGCTCTTGGCTCTTTGTGCATGTGTATCTGAGTTGTATGTGTGTTTGTGTGAGAGAAAGAGAGGAATTTTTACTTTCCCTAAAAGTTGAGCTCACTTTGGCATTAATTCTGAGCAAGAGGTGGAGATTGATTTTACCCTAATTCATGCTCTGTTTCTAAGAAAAGCAAAAATGAATATGAAGTGGATTCAGAGTTATTTGTCAGTAATATCCAGTTTGAAGAGACCCTGAAAGCTGTTGTCAGATCCTATGTAAGCTGGTCATTTAGACTAAAAGCTTGACTTCTACTTGACTTCCAATCAGTTTAACATTTAGTGATTACTGAAGCTTACGGCATGCCTTCAATGCTGGGATATCCTGAGACTTTTGAGCTACATAAATAATTTTACTTCCATTTTCCATAGCATTCTCATTATCTGCTGTGTCTGTTCTCACTCAACCTAAATTCACCTTACCTAATACTAGTGTTGTGTTCTTGTCTGCCACAATCTTCACTGTTTTTAAGCAGTAAATATTAAATTCCTTAGGTGCTGAAAAATAATAATCTAAAAAGGCAGAACATACTATGAAATTGACTTTATATGGTTGAAAAGACTAATCTTAGAACTCAAAACATTAAAAAAATTAGTGTAAAAAAAAGTTACATTTTTGAACGGAAATTTAAACCATTACTATTTACAGTAGGAAGGAAAATAATCAGAAGAAGTTAGGGCAAGTGAGTAGACACAGGAGAGGCCAGATTCTGTTACAATTATTGTTATGTAGATATAGCAAAACATTCAATTTTATGCATTTATGCACATATATCTTTTTTTTTCTAAAACAAAAACATAGCTCTTACAATTTAACCTTCTTTCTTTGTCTCTTGCTTTGAAATAGCCCATGGTAAGCTATCTAATTTTTGTCGTTTTTGTTGGTCATTTTCTATAAAATTCATGATTTAGCATATTAGGAATACCCTAATGTCCTTCCAAAGTGCTGGTAAGCATGTTATTTTCTGATGGGTGAAACATGCTTTAATATTTGTATTTTTGAGGTCATTCTAGGCCTACAATTTGAGGCTTCATGAAGACATATGGATTATATAATACTTTAAAGCCTTATGAAAAATAAATTCTTGTTGGCCTACTTCACAATTTGTGACAGGAAACTCTGCCACAGGCTTATGGGTAGTAATTTGAGTGATTTACATGTTAATCCTATCTAATTATCTTTCTAAGATTTTCTGTAGCTGTGAATTATGATCCATGCTAATATATGTCTAGGTACTCAGTTCAGTTCAGTTCAGATCAGTCGATCAGTCGTGTCCGACTCTTTGCAACCCCATGAATCGCAGCATGTCAGGCCTCCTTGTCCATCACCAACTCCTGGAGTTCACTCCGACTCACGTCCATTGAGTTGGTGATGCCATCCAGCCATCTCATCCTCTGTCTTCCCCTTCTCCTCCTGCCCCCAATCCCTCCCAGCATCAGAGTCTTTTCCAATGAGTCAACTCTTCGTGTGAGGTGGCCAAAGTACTGAAGATTCAGCTTTAGCATCATTCCTTCCAAAGAAATCTGCTGCTGCTGCTGCTGCTAAGTCACTTCAGTTGTGTCAGACTCTGTGTGACCCCATAGACAGCAGCCCACCAGGCTCCCCTGTCCCTGGGATTCTCCAGGCAAGAACACTGGAGTGGGTTGCCATTTCCTGCTCCAATACATGAAAGTGAAAAGTGAAAGTGAAGTCCCTTAGTTGTGTCTGACCCTTAGCATGGACTGCAGCCTACCAGGCTCCTCCATCCATGGGATTTTCCAGGCAAGAGTACTGGAGTGGGATGCCATTGCCTTCTCCCCAAAGAAATCTAATCATTACTAATTAACAACTTCCATCAAAAATTACTTTTTATATTATTGTATTGGCATAAATATTTGATATGCAATTTATTTGGAAATTCAATGATTTATTTCAGAAATTATAAAAGCAAGTTTTCAGTTTTCTCTTATTATTCAAGCATAGTATGATTTTAGATAAGGTATATTTTACATGGATAAAGTACATTTTCTTCAGTAAAATATACTGAAAAGGAAACTAAATTTAGATATAAAACCTCTACTTCAGCAATAGATTTTGTGAAGCTTTTTTCTTTGATTCCTTGTTATTCACAAATATATTTGATGCAATTTTTTGACTTGAATGCTGTGTTTTAAAATGGATAATCTATTATTATCACTACTTCTACCCTGAGTAACACTGATCTATGGGTACACTTTATACTTACGGTCAATTAAATCATCTCAGAAGCAACTCTGTACAAGGAAATGTTAAGGTCTTTCAGGACTTCCCAGGTGGTGGCTTCCCTGGTAAATGGTTTGCCTGCAATGTAGGAGATCGGGATTCCATTCCTAGGTTGGGGAGATTCCCTGGAGGAGGGCATGGCAACCCACTCAGTATTCTTGCTTGGAGAAACCCCATGGATAGAGGAGCCTGGAGAGCGACAGTCCACAGGATCACAATGAGTTGGACATGACTGAAGTGGCCTAGCTTGCACAGACAGCTTTAGTTGGGGAAATTTCTTGCAACATATTGATGATATCATTGAAGACATATCTCCATGTGACTCATCTCTACTGCTGCCATAGTTGTGGGTTTTAAACACCACCCAAAGTCCTTTATTTCCTATCTCAACTTTAACTTGATAATCTTATTTCTTGTCTCCTATAGACATACTTTTGCACTGAGCTTTCTTCCAATAATTGTAGTTAACCATTTCCATTTTTTTCTCCTGTTCTGATCTCATCACTTTTCTCTTACCTGTTGCTCTAGTTATACAGCATGAATTATTCTCATAAACATCAAGTACCTACAGGCAAGTTGAGGTAAACAAAATTAGAGTAATTAATTCAAGCTGAAACAACTATTTTTCCTGATAGTTTTAAAGAGTATGTAAGTTTTAAAACCTGTCAGATTATATACACATTACAGAAATGTCAATGTCCTGAAGCATATATTTCTTATCAGAGTATAGGAGGATATATAAATTAAAATTTTTGAAAAAATATGATGACCATGGCTGATATAAATGATGGATATAAACCAGATAACATATGAATCCAAAATCTAGGAAGTCAGTGATATTTTTAATTGAGAGGTCGATGAAGATAAGATCTAGGAAAGGAAGTGTTAGGTACTGAATGTATCCCCCAAAATTCATAATGGAGAAGCCATAACCCTCAATGTGGTGGCATTAGGAGGTGGAGCATTTGGAGGTAAGTATTGATAGGTTACCACTGAGCCACCTGGGAAGCCCGCCTGGTAAAGAATCCACCTGCCAAATAGGAGATACGAATTCAGTCTCAGGGTAGGTAAGATCCTCTGGAGAAGGAAATGACAACCCACCCCAGTATTCTTACTGAGGAAATCTTAAGGACAGAGGAGCCTGGCAGGCTACAGAGCATGGGATGCCAAAAAGTCAGATATGTCTTAGTGACCAGACAACAACAAATTGACAGGTAGATGGAGGTAATGAGAATGGAACCTTTGTGATGGGATTAGCACTTTTACAAGAAAAGGAAGGACATGAGAGAGCTTCTTTTATCAAGTGAAGATAAACCAAAGATCAGATCAGATCAGATCAGATCAGTCGCTCAGTCGTGTCCGACTCTTTGCAACCCCATGAACCGCAGCACTGCAGGCCTCCCTGTCCATCACCAGCTCCGGGAGGTCACTCAGACTCACACCCATCAAGTCAGTGATGCCATCCAGCCATCTCATCCTCTGTCGTCCCCTTCTCCTCCTGCCCTCAATCCCTCCCAGCATCAGAGTCTTCTCCAATGAGTCAACTCTTCGCATGAGGTAGCCAAAATACTGGAGTTTCAGCTTTAGCATCATTCCTTCCAAAGAAATTCCAGGATTGATCTCCTTCAGAATGGACTGGTTGGATCTCCTTGCAGTCCAAGGGACTCTCAAGAGTCTTCTCCAACACCACAGTTCAAAAGCATCAATTCTTCGGCGCTCAGCCTTCTTCACAGTCCAGCTCTCACATCCATACATGACCACAGGAAAGACCATAGCCTTGACTAGGCGAACCTTTGTTGGCAAAGTGATGTCTCTGCTTTTGAATATGCTATCTAGGTTGGTCATAACTTTCCTTCCAAGGAGTAAGCGTCTTTTAATTTCATGGCTACAGTCACCATCTGCAGTGATTTTGGAGCCCAGAAAAATAAATTCTGACACTGTTTCCACTGTTTCTCCATCTATTTCCCATGTAGTGATGGGACCAGAAGCCTTTGACTGTGTAGATCACAATAAAGTATGGAAAATTCTGAAGGCGATGGGGATACCAGACCACCTGATCTGCCTCTTGAGATATCTGTATGCAGGTCAGGAAGCAACAGTTAGAACTGGTCATGGAACAACAGACTGGTTCCAAATAGGAAAAGGAGTACATCAAGGCTGCATATTGTCACTATGTTTATTTAACTTTTATGCAGAGTACATCATAAGAAATGCTGGACTGGAAGAAACACAAGTTGGAATCAAGATTGCCAGGAGAAATATCAATAACCTCAGATATGCAGATGACACCACTCTTATGGCAGAAAGTGAAGAGGGGCTAAAAAGCCTCTTGATGAAAGTGAAAGTGGAGAGTGAAAAGGTTGGCTTAAAGCTCAACATTCAGAAAACCAAAGATATTTGACTGCAAACCAGAAAGTGGGCCCTTATTGAGAACTGAATCAGCACTTTGATCTTGGACTTCCAAGCATCCAGAACTGTGAGAACTATATTTCTGTTTTTTGAACCACCCTCTGTGGTATTTTGTTAATAGCAGCTCAAGCTGATTAAAACAGTAATAGTCATCTCTTTCTAGGTGTGGTTAATCTAGAATTAACTATGAAAATACAGTTACAGTCAGAAGGATGACCTGTTGCTTCTTTTGTTACTATGTTTTGAATATCTAGTGAGGTATTTCTGAAATCCAAACCACTTCAGAATATGCAAGATGATGGCTTGTGAAACTTGAGAATACAGAGAATTTTAGCCTGTTGTATTTAAATTTGGAAGACAATCTAACTAAAAATTAATCACTAAGATAGCAATAAAATGATCTTAATCATTAATGTAACTATTTTTTAGTCAAATACTGCCATTTGGTCCTGAGTGTATCTGTGAGTTTTGTGGGGGCCAAATACAATATTTTAATTTTATTAGGCAAATGCAGAAAATCAAAGTGGACTAAATATACAAATCATGCCTTCCTTCCTGGTAAAGACCACAAGTCATAGTGCCCTAAATTTGTAAAAATTTCATGGGGACTTGGAATATAGAAATAAGATAGGAGAACTGAGTTGTCCAAGACAGTCAGTTCTGTAGTGTAACATGTATACGTGCCTGGCAAGTAGCTTCATTCATATTTGACTATTTGTGATCTATGAACTGTAGCCCGCCAGGCTCCTCTGTCCATGGGATTCTCCAGGCAAGAATCCAGGGTGGGTTGCCATGCTCTCCTACAGGGGATCTTCTCAACCCAGGGATCGAACCAGCATTTCCTGCAGTTCCTGCATTGCAGGCAGATTCTTTACCACTGAGTCACCAGGGAAGCCTGTAGTGTAATATATATGTCCTTAAAAATCACTTCTCTATGTAAAATCACTACATAAAAAAAGAAAAGACTACTGGAAAATTGGAATTAGGACATAACACTAAAAAACTTTTTCAATGACAACTAAAAATATAAGAAGATAATAAAAGCAGTTTTACCCAGTGTGTGAGGAGGGAATAGTTAAGAAATACACAAATACTACAACATATAAGGTAGTTTACCCTAGGACTATAACTGAGGTGTTGAGTGTAGAAGTGAGCACCAAAGGATTGCAGCTTTGGACTTACTGTGAAGCAGTTAAAAGGGGTTTCTTTGTAAACAGATGGAAAATTATAATACCACATGTGGATGGGTGTGTGTCTCAGAACAAATAAGTTGGACTGAGGTGGCTGAGGGATGTTTTAAATGCATATTCTATTTGTTTGAGCTCACTTAGCCAGTTATAGTTTTCTGCATTCATGTAATGGTTTTCATGGGAGTGTCCTATAAGCAAACATTAAATTTGTGTTACATTTTTATTATTGCTTATTATAGCATTCATCTTGAGACAAATCTGCATTTTTAAAACCAACATTGTAATATAATTGACTATACATAGATAGACACACTGTGGTGGCTGTCTGTACTCTTCATGTTTTGAAGTTCAAGTTTGCTTTACCAAAACAGCATTATCTGTGTCATTATATATTAGCCATTTATCTGATTTTATTTTAAATTTCAATTTTTTTAATCTTAAAATTTGTATTGACTTTATGTTTTGTTGCACAAGACTTATGTGCAAGGAGATTTTAGACCAAAGTTGCTTATTTGTATGTCACTAACTTTCTAATTCAACATGATTTAGCACTCGAGTTCCAAAACAATATTTTCCCTGAAAAATTCTTGGATTTTCAAGTTTAGGATGTGATATATTAGAGAGCTCTTGTCATCTGTCCTCATTTCTATTCTCCTTATTACTTTTTCTCAAGAATCCTACTATATAACCAACAAATACTCATGCTAAAATAAATGCACTGTAACCTGGTGCATCATATATTTGATCTGAAGCAATTAATGCCTGTATCAAAACCACATTGTCCCCTGGGAATAATTAGAGTCTTTTCTATTTTCAAAGAGATTTTGAGAATTAATAACTTCTGGACATTTTAGAAAATACATATACCTTCCTTCATTTTTTCAATATTTCAGTAAAAAAGTATTTCTTGGTTTTGAGTCATCTCTTATTATTGCTTTATTTCTTCACTTCATTATTCTTGGAAGAAATGTGCATTTTGGATCAATATATATTAAATATCGTACATTAAACGGGCCAAATTTTGCTGAGTTCAAGACAATTTTCTAAGGGAAATAATGCATCATCTTCTATGTGAATTTCTGTTAGGAGGTGGCTGTTGGCAGCTGTGTTTAACGATCATTGCTGTAAGCCTGATTTAAACTGTTCTAACAAGTAAACCTCACACTTCAGTATGAACATAGAAGTTCTCTGGCATAAAAAATGCTTAGTTTATTGTTCTTATTTTCTTGAAAATTAAAAATTGCAAAGCGTTTTCTCTTCTTCCCTCTCTTGTTTGCTCCCTCTCTTCTTTCCCTGGCTCTCTTGTCAGTACTTCCTTCACAACATATAACAAAATCAAAATATTTTTGTATATGCTCTAATAGAACAATTCTCACGTGCTTTTAGTAGAAAAATAAATATGTTAAATTATATATAAATATGAAACTAGTTTATATATTTAGACTAATTAAAACTCATTTTAAATTATAAGATATTTTAAGTTAAGGCAGATTTATGAGGAAAGGCATTCATTAAAAAAAAAAAAAAAAAAAAACTGTGAGTATTCCAAAGTAAAAACGGATGTTAGAATCAAAAGAGTCACAGTTCAGAAAGAAAGGAAGTTAGGGAAAGTTGAGACCTGAAGCAAATACTACTTGTTAGCTTAAGCAGAGGTGAGGTAGAAGTCAAGAAAATACATTTTTGCTACTAAGACAGTATGTATGGGTGGCCTTGGGGTAAGGAAACAGCACAGGTAGAAGAACTGAAAAAAATTCATGGTAGCTGAGTGTGGAGGGATTTCATATGAGTGTTACAGAACAAAGCAAAAGACAGGGAAGCAATATCAAATAAGGCAGGGTTTTAAAGTCCAAGGAAAGAATTTGGTCTTTATTTTGAGGACAATGGAAAACAATCAAAAGGATTTTAGTTGGTAGTTGTCATGGCCAGATATATCTCATAAAATATCACAAGATCAAAAATGGATGAAGAAATAAAGTGAGAAGGTGGAAATAGCATTTAACAAGCTATTGCATTAAAAGAATATGATCTGATCATGACATACTCCTGTAGCATTTTATGACATTAAGAGAGCACTGTAACTAGGACTCCCAGAATCGCTGTGGAGATGGAGGTGCCTCAGATGGTAAAGAGTCTGCCTGCAATGAGGGAGAGCTGAGTTCAATCCCTGGGTTGGGAAGATCCCCTGGAGAAGGAAATGGCAACCCACTCCAATATCTTGCCTGGAAAATCCTATGAATGTAGAAGCCTGACAGGCTACAGTCCATGGGGTTGCAAAGAGCTGGACACAACTGAGCGACTAACACACACACATACGTGAAAAAAAGATAATTTTCTTTTCAGTCAGGACTTAGGATTTGTTGCTTGTGTTTTAGGAACAATGACACTCTTTTTCAGTGGTACGTTGGAGCCAATATGTGGAGTTGCCAAGATACAAATGAAAATCCCCAAATATCTAGAAGAATAGATGTAAAGGAAAATTTCAAAACATCTAGGAGAATATTTCCTGGAAAATAACTTGGTCAAAACCTGACAATCTTACAGCATCCTGGGGGTTAATGAATACTAATGGAGCTATAGATGCTTTATTATGAAACACCAACTAGCAGCTTCATTTGAGTTGGGGTCAACATCTGCCTATTTAAAGAAGTCAGTTTGCTATGAAATTATTAAGGTGTAACTATTTCTCACGAGCACCACTAGATTTACGTGTCTGCTGTATAAAAAAATGAAGTGATCAGAAAAAAAACAAACAAAACACTCTTCATTTTATGGACATGGAAAGGAAACATACAATTTTGTTTTCTCAAGACAAATTATATTGATTTTAAATTTTATAAACAGATTATGAACCAACATCAAATCTAGATTAATATATCTATGATTCAAGTCACTTCTGTTTAATCATCATGTCACACACTGTCCTAGAGAGTCACAGCCTGTTTACAAGTGTATTTCCCAGATATATTACTATTTTAAACACCAGAAAACATATGAAATTTTTTTTTAATGAAAAATTCTGTTTTCAACTTACCTCGTAATCAAAGCTTCCCAGTGGCTCAGCGGTAAAGAATCTGCCTGCAGTGCAGGAGACATGGGTTCAATACCTGGGTGGGAAGATCCCCTAGGTGAGGGCATGACTACCCACTCCATTATTCTTGCCTGGAAAAATCCCATGGACAGAGAAGCCTGGTGAGCTACAGTCCACAGTGTCTCAAAGAGACTGAAGTGACTGAGCATGCAGGCACGCTCCTTTTTGAATTTAAAACACGTTAACTGTAATTAAAGCAGAGTGAAAGTTTATATTGGCATTTGTGAAAAAATCCAAAGTAAGGTTTTTATGGAGAGCTTAGATGACTCAATTTCAGAACTGAGCACTGTAAAAGGAGAGATATGGGATACATGGGCTTTGTGCTGGGGCTAGGTATTCCTGGCTTCACAGAGATCAGAACAAAGTGGAGAGAGAGGAATTCCTGGGGAAAAAATATCAACCTAAGATTGATCGAAATCTAGCGATGGAAAAGGGCCATTTGATTTAATGGATTTTATGTGTAATTGTGAATATCCTGAAATTATCTAATAAAATGAGAGAAGCAGTGGGAAAGTAAAATCATTTAAAGATATAAAATATATCTTCATGTGAGGATTCGATGAGATAGCATACGTAAATTATAGTGATGGGCAAAATGGTAGCAATTACCACTCCTATAATTCCTCTTGATGCTACTAGATCAACAAACCACTTCAAACTGAAATAGCTTTCTTCTCAGTAACCTTGTTCTTAATTACATGTCTTTTGTACTGTCCAAAAGGCAAATGTACTTGCATGTGCTTATGTATTTGTTTTGATATGAACAAACATTGTTTGACATTGAAAAAACCTGTTTTGGAGCTGGATTAAACACATAACAAATGAGGAGAAAGAACAAGAACATTGTCTGGATGCCTAGACACAAGGCATGATTTTCTGTTAGAAGAAATAAATGAAGATAAGCACTTCGTTGGGCAGAGTATGGTGAGAGAGATTTTTACTATATGAGAAATTCAGAAGAACATATGGGGAAAAAGAAACCTGAACTGGAGATGCCTCTTTCCTCACATACTTTATACCTGAAGCCATAAGACTAGAGGAGATGGCCTGAGGAGGCAGTGGTGTATGTGAGAGTAGAAATTCAAAAACAAATTTGAGACATCCCAGCATATAGTGTTCTTCCTGATAAGATGAACCCTGAGGAACCAACAGAAAGTGATGCTGGTATGAGAGAAAATGTGGACTGAATATGGAAGGAAGTAGTGGCCCACAAGGTTTAGGGAAGCTGAAAGGTCAAGTAAACTCAAGTGAAACAAGTAGTTTTTATCTTCAGCTGGGCAAGTTATAAAAGCTATTTTTAAAAAATTCTAGTATATTTCAGTCATATTCAGATTTCTCTGTTCATACAAAAGACCTTGAACTTGGAAAACTTAGGGGACTTTTCTCTACTTAATTTTCTTAGGTATATGTGTTACTTGATGGGTTTACAAAAATGTATTATACTCAATTAAAATGAAGTAATTAGCTCAACAGTTTAATAAAATTCTAGATTTGGGAGAAGTATACCATAGAATAGAGAAAGTATACAAACAATTAAAATATAAGTTCTCTAAGCATCTTAATTTTTTATTATTTTGAAAACAAATGACATTTGAGGATACTGTAAATAATTTGAATATGTAAAATAGATCCATATGAATTATTGGTATGTTAACTATGCCTTCTATACATGTACTAGGTATATTGTTTTTTGTATGGTTGGAAGGGGTTTGGTTTTTTAAAAAAGGTAACAAAAGTTGAGATACATGACCCTTTTGTGAATTTTACTCCTCTTGCTTAAAGTGCTCAAGCACTACCTCCTCTATAAAACATCCCCTCTAGGCCATCTTCCTGATGGAATAAATCATTCTGCCACTGTATACCCACACTGTAACTTGAGTGAGTACGTTTTAACACCTACTTTAGATGGTGGTGCCTATTAACCAGGTCCTATGTATCAAGTCTTATTCTTCTGTGTCACTAGTGCTTAGTTTACAGCTTAATATGTAGTATCAGCTCAAAGAATCTTTATAAATTATTGTATTAATTTTCTTGGAGAATATAGATTATAGAAATAGAGATGCTCTTACATTATTTTAGTTTAGAGAAAGTGAAGCTTCCCTTCATTTTCAATGTGACAATACTAACAGTCTGAGGTAATAAATGCCTTGCTCAGAAAATTATTTCTTATCAAAGAAGGATTTTAATCATCATATTTTAACCTGGAAATACATGTATAAAATTATTAACATTACTACAATTACTGTATTTATTTTAGAAAGCAAAAATGCACCAACATATATATATGTCCACCTCGTTGAACTCACCTCGCATGGACTGCAGCATGCCAGGCTTCTCTGTCCTTCACTATCTTCCTGAGTTTGCTCAAACTCATGTCCATTGAGTCAATGATGCCATCCAACCATCTCATCCTCTGTCGCCCCCTTCTCCTCCTGCCCTCAATCTTTCCCAGCATCAGGGTCTTTTCCAATGAGTTGGCTCTTTGCATAAGGTTGGAGTTTCAGCATCAACATCGGTCCTTCCAATGAATATTCAGGAGTTGATTTTCTTTAAGACTGAGATCCTTGTTTGATCTCCTTGCTGTCCAAGGGACTCTCAAGATTCTTCTCCAACACCACAGTTCAAAAGCATCAATTTTTCAGCACTCAGCCTTCTTTATGGTCCAACTCTCACATCCATACATGACTACTGGGAAAACTACAGCCTTGACTAGGTGGACCTTTGTTGGCAAAGTGATGTCTCTGTTTTTAAATACGCTGTTTAAGTTTGTCATAGCTTTTCATCCAAGGAGCAAGTTTCTTTTAATTTCATGACTACAGTCACCATCTGCAGTGATTTTGGAGCCCAAGAAAATAAAGTCTATCACTGTTTCCATTGTGTCCCCATTTATCTGCCAAGAAATGATGGGACTGGACACAATGATCTTAGTTTTTTAAATGTTGAGTTGTAAGCCAACTTTTTCACTCTCCTCTTTCACTTTCACCAAGAGGCTCTTTAGTTCTTCACTTTCTGCCATAAGGGTGGTGTCATCTGCATATCTGAGGTTATTGATATTTCTCCCTGCACTCTTGACTCCAGTTTGTGCCTTATCCAGCCCACCATCTCACATGATGTGCTCTACATATAAGTTAAATAAGCACTGTGACAATATACAGCCTTGATATATTCCTTTCCCAATTTTGCACTAGTCCATTGTTCCATGTCCAATTCTAAGTATTGCGTCTTGACCTGCAAACAATTTTCTCAGGAGACAGTTAAGGTAGTTTGGTATTCCATCTTTTAAGAATTTTCCACAGTTTGTTGTGATCCACACAGTCAAAAGCTTTAGAATAGGCAGTGAAACAGAAGATGTTTTTCTCTTCAGATCAGATCAGTCGCTCAGTCGTGTCCGACTTTTGCGACCCCATGAACCGCAGCACGCCAGGCCTCCCTGTCCATCACCAGCTCCCGGAGGTCACCCAGACTCACACCCATCGAGTCAGTGATGCCATCCAGCCATCTCATCCTCTGTCGTCCCCTTCTCCTCCTGCCCTCAATCCCTCCCAGCATCAGAGTCTTCTCCAATGAGTCAACTCTTCGCATGAGGTGGCCAAAATACTGGAGTTTCAGCTTTAGCATCATTCATTCTAAAGAAATCCCAGGGCTGATCTCCTTCAGAATGGACTGGTTGGATCTCCTTGCAGTCCAAGGGACTCTCAAGAGTCTTCTCCAACACCACAGTTCAAAAGCATCAATTCTTTGGCGCTCAGCCTTCTTCACAGTCCAGCTCTCACATTCATACATGACCACAGGAAAGACCATAGCCTTGACTAGGCGAACCTTTGTTGGTAAAGTAATGTCCCTGCTTTTGAATATGCTATCTAGGTTGGACATAACTTTCCTTCCAAGGAGTAAGCGTCTTTTAATTTCATGACTGCAGTCACCATCTGCAGTGATTTTGGAGCCCAGAAAAACAAAGTCTGACACTGTTTCCACTGTTTCCCTATCTATCTCCCATGAAGTGATGGGACCAGATGCCATGACCTTCGTTTTCTGAATGTTGAGCTTTAAGCCAACCTTTTCACTCTCCACTTTCACTTTCATCAAGAGGCTTTTTAGCCCCTCTTCACTTTCTGCTATAAGAGTCGTGTCATCTGCATATCTGAGGTTATTGATATTTCTCCCGGCAATCTTGATTCCAACTTGTGTTTCTTCCAGTCCAGCGTTTCTCATGATGTACTCTGCATATAAGTTAAATAAACATGGTGACAATATGCAGCCTTGACGTACTCCTTTTCCTATTTGGAACCAGTCTGTTGTTCCATGACCAGTTCTAACTGTTGCTTCCTGACCTGCATACAGATTTCTCAAGAGGCAGATCAGGTGGTCTGGTATTCCCATCTCTTTCAGAATTTTCCATACTTTATTGTGATCCACACAGTCAAAGGCTTTGGCATAGTCAATAAAGCAGAAATAGATGTTTTTCTGGAACTCTCTTGCTTTTTCCATGATCCAGCGGATGTTGGCAATTTGATCCCTGGTTCCTCTGCCTTTTCTAAAACCAGCTTGAACATCAGGAAGCTCATGGTTCACATATTGCTGAAGCCTGGCTTGGAGAATTTTGAGCATTACTTTACTAGCGTGTGAGATGAGTGCAATTGTGCGGTAGTTTGAGCACTCTTTGACATTGCCTTTCTTTGGGATTGGGATGAAAACTGACCTTTTCCAATCTTGTGGCCACTGCTGAGTTTTCCAAATTTGCTGGCATATTGAGTGCAGCACTCTCACAGCATCATCTTTCAGGACTTGGAATAGCTCAACTGGAATTCCATCACCTCCACTAGCTTTGTTCGTAGTGATGCTTTCTAAGGCCCATTTGACTTCACATTCCAAGATGTCTGGCTCTAGGTCAGTGATAACATCATCATGATTATCTGGGTCTTGAAACTCTTTTTTGTACAGTTCTTCTGTGTATTCTTGCCACCTCTTCTTAATATCTTCTCCTTCTGTTAGGTTCATACCATCTCTGCCCTTTATCGTGCCCATCTTTGCATGAAATGTTCCTTTGGTATCTCTGATTTTCTTGAAGAGATCCCTAGTCTTTCCCATTCTGTTGTTTTCCTTTATTTCTTTGCATTGATCACTGAAGAAGGCTTTCTTATCTCTTCTTGCTATTCTTTGGAACTCTGCATTCAGATGTTTATATCTTTCCTTTTCTCCTTTGCTTTTCGCTTCTCTTCTTTTCACAGCTATTTGTAAGGCCTCCCCAGACAGCCATTTTGCTTTTTTGCATTTCTTTTCCATGGGGATGGTCTTGATCCCTGTCTCCTGTACAATGTCAGGAACCTCATTCCATAGTTCATCAGGCACTCTGTCTATCAGATCTAGGCCCTTAAATCTATTTCTCACTTCCACTGTATAATCATAAGGGATTTGATTTAGGTCATATCTGAATGGTCTAGTAGTTTTCCCTACTTTCTTCAATTTCAGTCTGAATTTGGCAATAAGGAGTTCATGGTCTGAGCCACAGTCAGCCCCTGGTCTCTCTTAGTAGCTTGAAATCATTCATGAAGGAGAATTTACACCATAGAAGTCAGTGAACACTACAAATTTGTATTTCAGTTGGTTATTTGTTTTATTTTGTTTTGTTTTGTTTTGTTTTTGTTTTTGTTTTTGTTTTTGGAGAGCTGGTTGTTAAAACAGCACATCACCTTTTCCTCTGTTTGGTGTGCCTTTCTCCCACATGTGTGAGATGCTGGTTTTTAGCCAAAGACTTGGTTCTATGACTATAGTTGCTTAGGCTAGTGGCAAACATACCCTGTGTCATTTATAGACAATTGAAAATAATATTTATTCTATGCTATTACCATATAACATTTATTAAAATCTTAACCATATCAGGCTGACCCTCTGTAAATGTATTTACTAATCAATCATTTAAAGTTAAGTTCCTTTACTTGGTCACAATGAAACCAATATATAAGCCAAGTTGGAGAGGCTTCCTTGCCTTATTATTTAAGCCTAATCACCTCTGAATGGTCTGACTACTCTTCATAGGGAAAATATCTGCCATTCCTTTTTTTATTGCTGCTTTCAATTTATACAGGGCTTCCCATGTGGTGCAGTTGGTAAAGGATCCACCTGCCAATGCAGGAGAGGCAGGTTCAATCCCTGGGTCAGGAATATCCCCTGGAGTAGGAAATGAAAATCCGCTCTTATATTCTTGCCTGGAAAACACAGGGGTCCCTGTAATACGTACCTATGTTTTCCAAAATTCAGTAAAAGAGTCACCACTTTCTGAGAGGCTCAAAAATATTCAGAGACTTTAATTGAAATTATATAACATTTTTATAATCCTATATGGGAATAAATCAATATACTTATGCTTTTAATAAAGATCTTTGTAATTAGACAACATAACAAAATGGAAAAATAACCCACAGAAAATTTGAGTAGTAAAACTAGGTCTCAACAAGTGTATAGATCACTTGCCAGCTGCTCCACAAAGGGTATACTGAGCAGAGTATCTATGAAGTTTACTGGACTAATACCTGTGACACCTAATTATATCTAAAACAAAAGGGGGAAAAAAGCTGACTAAAGGAAATCATTTTTTTCATAAGCATCTAAACACAGAAAATACTTCTGAAATTACTGTGGAGGTGGTTGGCTGCTTTTGTTCTTTTTCACTTGCTAAAATTTAAGGAAAATTATAATTCACCTGTATTGTTTGGCAAACCAAACCATTAACTGAAATTATTATTGTAGCTCATCAGTATTTGCAAAAATTTCCAAGAAAAGAAAAAGGAGCTTATTAAATGTAAATGCATGGTTTTATGAATCAAAGGCTTTGAAATTTTATAAGTGAACAAACAATTCACACAGGTATACAGAAATACACATGGCAAATTGGGCAGAATTTAAAAACATAAAATTGTCTTTTATGAAATTAACTGTAGATTCTCTGGGAAGAAAGGTCTATTAAAAAAGAAAAAAAGTTCAATCAACTCTAAATCCAGATTGCAGTAATGCCCAAAATGCATAACCAATGGCTTCCCCTTTAGGACAGCTTGGGGGAATTTCCTTGACATTTATGCCTCATTACTTTCATCATTACCACTAGACCAAATTGTGACTTCTGTATTTAGCATACTTCAATGGGCTTCCCTTGTAGCTCAGTCAGTAAAGAATCTGCCTGCAGTGCAGGAGACCCAGGTTTGATCCCTGGGTTGGTAAGAGCCCCTGGAGAAGGAAATGGCAACCTGCTGCAGTATCCTTGCCTGGAAAATCTCATGGATCCCATGGACAGTGGAGCCTGGTGGACTGCAGTCCATGGGGTCTCAAAGAGTCAGGCACAACTGAGCGACTAGCACACACTTACTTAGTGGTATCTAAGGCTAGAGCTCACTATCACAGAGCTGGAAATTGTGGTCCACCAAAGTTTTCTGGGTTTTACCAGACTTTGTCTTTTGCCTATAGTTTCCTTTTTGGAGGATAGGTGATTCTGTAATAGACTGATATGCATGTACAAAATTACTTTTCTATTTATTAGTATAGTAGAATGAAACCTCTTTTGTTAATTTTAGATAGGTAATCCATTTTATCAGATTACTGGAATGGGTTGCCATTTCCTTCTTCAGTGGATCTTCCCAACCCATGGATTGAACCCAGTTTTCCTGTATTACAGGCAGTCTTATTGCAGGTGGATTATTTACTGACTGAACCACTGGGGAAGCCCCTGTTTTACCACAGGTAGAGTCTAGTTAGAATTTTCTCCTAAAGAGGAATGCTAGATGATTCTGACTTAATTCATGTATTTCTCAGAATCTATTCTCCAGGTGGCCATATTGCTAGGGATCCTTCCTTCTCTATTGCCCATTTTTGTTCTCAACACCTGATAATTCATATTTATCCAATATATCAATTCATTTAGGATATGCTGCTGCTGCTGCTGCTGCTGCTGCTGCTAAGTCGCTTCAGTCGTGTCTGACTTACCAGGCTCCCCCGTCCCTGGGATTCTCTAGGCAAGAACACTGAAGTGGGTTGCCATTTCTTCTACTAAAACACTTCTCAAATTTCCCTGATAGCCTTTCTGTATCAATGTTCTTATTAAAGAAACATTGATTTGTACTACCGCAGTCAATTAATCAGTTAATCAATCTTCTAGTCAATTCTTATTTTCTTTTTCATATCAAGTTCTCTGGTTATCTTGGATTAGAATTCTCTAAGGCTACACTGAAAGTTTCTCTTTATTTCCTCAAATTCTCAGAACATTGTATGAGTCTGTTTCCTGGATATTCCATCTTTTATTCAGTATTATCAGTGACCTTATACTACCTCCTCATCAATATTTGAGTTAAAAAGGAATTCATAATTTTCTTTCATTTTTCACCATAAGGACTATAAGCCTTTTAAAGAGTTACAATTATGCTTATCCTGAATGTTTTCCTTAGGACAGAATTGCTCTATAGTAGAACAACGCTTGTCTTCTTCCTGAGTGAGGGTTATCCTCAAAATCACAAGGTCAGCTACAATTTCATGAATGCTTACCTTACTGGACATGATTGACTGTTGTCAACAATGGATAGTGAGAAAGGCTTCAGGGGCTAGTCCCCTATTACATTCAATTTAGACTTACACGTGAATCCTTAGTCACAAACAGCTATAGATTTTCAGCCTCAAATAAACCATTCTCAAGCTTTGGGATTTACGGTCCTTGATTAAAATGCATTTTTACCTGATGTTCTTGTGAGAAAGGAGTTGCCTTAGGAATATTCATGAAAATGAATGAAAACGACCAATACCCAGTTAACCAGTAAAACTCACTTTAAAGCAGAAGGCATAGTTTTCCCAACGTCTCAAATTCAGTGGTCAGCTGCTATGATGTAGGGGCTTCCTCCTCTTTGTTCTCAAATCTTCTCTCTGGGGCTATTTTTATAAACTGTATGATACATATCATAAAGTCCAGAAGAAAACCCCAGTTTATGGCAAAGATATATATATATATACTGAGAGTTTCTTCTTTCTGTTGGCCATGGTACATAAAATCATCTCATACTAAAATCTGACTGACAACTTTCAAAATGATCAGACAGAAAATACCTTTTGACTGTTGTTCGGTAATTGCCTCTCTGACAAAATCTCATGGTTACTCAGTGACAACCCAATGTATAATTCTGGTCTGACTATTTTTTTCTCTCTCTTACAGATGGGTTTTGACAGCAATTTTTTTTTTAATTTCTTAGGAGAGCTATTTTCTATTATTTTTTTCCCATATATGAAAAGGGAGAAATATTTCCTTTGGCTTCCAGTTGAACTTACTGCTCTCCTTTCTGTTTTATATTCTTGCCTTTTCTAAAACCTGTTGACATTTACACTCATACTTATTGTACATTTGCTATGGTTCATGCATAAAGAAAACCCGAAAGCAATGAATTTCTTCTCTAAAAAGGGGTATGCTTTCAAATGGCCATTATGTTCACTTTCTTTAGCATCTTTTGTTAACCAGCTTCTACCACAAAAGATGCTATTGTGATGCTACATATGGGAATGATCTAAACAGAAGTTATTTTTCATTTGCAAAACTGATTAACTTTATTGGTAACATTTTCCCCTTGAAGAAATTTTTATTCTTTTAGCATTTATTTTGCTTTATAAACTCAGATTAACCACCCTTTTGCTTTATGCTTAGTGATACAACGAATTCCTCCAAGTGGAGTTTGTACAGCCTAAGATTTGTTTATTTTGTGTGTGTTTGTTTTTCAGTAATTTTATGTATTACTTTTCAATTTATACACCTAGGTTTAATTTTTATAAAATACATGAGATTGAAATCTGTTTTTCCAGATTGCTAAGATGTTTGAACTAATAATTTGTGTTGAATAACTGAATTTCTGCTTTTCCTTCAATGTTTAAAATACCTGATTTATCATGTTAGAAAATCACATTTTTGGGTCTGTTTCTGCACTCTCTGTTCTGCTTATTATTTCTTTTCATCATTTTATTAATCAATGTCAAAATGTTTCAGTTAATGTATTTTCCTAACAGTTTTCATATGTGAAAGGCTAGAAGTTTAAATTCTTTTATTGTAAATCTTTTTTTTTCCTTCCGTCTTTACATGCTTAATTCTCCAGAAACTTTATAAATCACCTGTTAAATTAAAAAAAACTAGACCTCTGGGCATTTGGGGGGATAAATTCCATTTTGTTTATGAATTAGTTTAGAAAGTATTGATCAGAGATCAGATCAGATCAGTTGCTCAGTCGTGTTCAACTCTTGGCAACCTCATGAATCGCAGCATGCCAGGCCTCCCTGTCCATCCCCAACACCCAGAGTTCACTCAAACTCACGTCCATCTAGTCGGTGATGCCATCCAGCCATCTCATCCTCTGTCGTCCCCTTCTCCTCTTGCCCCCAATCCCTCCCAGCATCAGAGTCTTCTCCAATGAGTCAACTTTTCGCATGAGGTGGCCAAAGGACTGGAGTTTCAGCTTTAGCATCATTCCTTCCAAAGAACACTCAGGGCTGCTATCCTTTAGAATGGACTGGTTGGATCTCCTTGCAGTCCAAGGGACTCTCAAGAGTCTTCTCCAACACCACAGTTCAAAAGCATCAATTCTTCTGTGCTCAGCTTTCTTCACAGTCCAACTCTCACATCCATACGTGACAAGGCTATGGAAAACTCATAGCCTTAACTAGATGGACCTTTGTTGGCAAAGTAATGTCTCTGCTTTTGAATATGCTATCTACGTTGGTCATAACTTTCCTTCCAAGGAGTAAGCGTCTTTTAATTTCATGGCTGCAGTCACCATCTGCAGTGATTTTGGAGCCCCAGAAAAAGAAAGTCTGACACTGTTTCCCAATCCATTTCCCATGAAGTGATGGGACTAGATGCCATGATCTTCATCTTCTGAATGTTGAGCTTTAAGCCAACTTTTTCACTCTCCTCTTTTACTTTTTTCAAGAGGCTTTTGAGTTTCTCTTCACTTTCTGCCATAAGGGTGGTGTCATCTGCATATCTGAGGTTATTGATATTTCTTCCGGCAATCTTGATTCCACCCTGTGCTTCTTCCAGTCCAGTGTTTCTCATGATGTACTCTGCATAGAAGTTAAATAAGCAGGGTGACAATATACAGCCTTGACGTACTCCTTTTCCTATTTGAAACCAGTCTGTTGTTCCATGTCCAGTTCTAACTCTTGCCTCCTGACCTGCATATAGATTTCTCAAGAGGCAGATCAGGTGGTCTGGTGTTCCCATCTCTTGAAGAATTTTTCACTCCAGATCACAGATGATTTTATTTTCATGATTTTTTTTTGCATATTTTGAAATAAATGTACACTACTTTTGCAATAAGAAAAATGAAAGAAAAATATATTTAAATTAAACTGTTGATTGAATGATGGAATGATTGCATTTATAACTATCAAGTTAGACAAACATGCGATTAATTTAGTCAGATGCCTTATTTTCAGCAGAACTGACTAATGTTTGGTTCACCTAAGTTGCCCAGCAATCTGTTCTGGTAACTGTAGACACTCTTTAAGTACTTTGGAAGAAACCCTGTACCTTGAACATAGTTTGCTTTATTTTTAACAGTAATTTTTCAGAATTCATTTATTGCTACCTGTGCTGCCTTATGAATATATTAGTTGCCCATTGGGCATTCAAGTGGTTAATAGATTAAATCTCTCTAATTACAGAGGAAATCAAGATGTGTTGACATCTCTGCTATCTGGGGGGAGTGACAACCCTGGGTGCCTGCCACATTGACTTTCATGCTACATTTGTTTGTATCAAAAATTCTCTGTAAAAATAATTTTACAGAGTAAAGTAGTGGAAGTAGCTCACAGGAAAAAAAAAAGTATATATTTTATCAGATTTGTCTAGTCAGCTGTGACATCAGTCCCCTCCCATTCTTACAAATTTAAAGTCCCAAGAGTAAGCAACAGAACATATTGCATTAATTACCTCTAGGATCCTTTCCTCTCAAGGCTGGTGTGGAGCTGCAGAAATGGCATAAACCTGGGGAATAAGAGACTGGGTTCTGGTCGTGGTCCTTATTTGTGACCCTGTCAATGAAACTTGAATGTAATTCACTTTTTAGTTAGAGAATTAGACTAAATTTTTTCCAAGCTCCATTTTGGATTTAAATTTCTGTGACTTTATTTTTCATTTATTTCTGGATTTAGAAGGGAATTAGTTTAGTAAGCCTTTAGGACATTTCCATTTCTCTTAAACAGTAACTTTGATCCTTTTGCCAAGTTTTCATGGCACGTTTTCTCTTTTAATTCCCATTTCATTTTCACCATCATCAGAAGAAATATTTTCTTACACAAAAGAGTTTGGACACTTATATCATTTGCTTATAAATGACTTCCAATCATTTGATAGATGTGGCTACACTGTTGTATTTTTGTAATATCTACCTATCAACATACAGATGTACATATGAAAAAGCTATATATGAAAAACATACACATGGAAAAGCTACATGAACCTTAATTTATGAAGTTTTCTTGACTCTTATATTTCACAACTTCTGATGAATTAAAAAATTAATTTTCTTAATAGTGATTAATTTTCTCGCTTCACTAATCAAACAGGAAAATTTAGGAAATGCATTCTTTTTATGCTTCTCAGATTCCTAATTTGTTTAATTTCTAATTTGTTTAAATGTTTAATTAAGAACAGTGCAGCTAATATAGCTAAAATAATGTGAGCTGAAAGATGAATGTGGAGCTTTTTCTTACAGCACAGATAGGAGTTCCCTGGTAGTTCAGCTGATAAATAATCTGCTCGCAATGCAGGAGACCCAGGCTTGATTCTGGGTTGGGAAGATCCGCTGCAGAAAGGATAGGCTATCTACTCCAGTATTCACAGGGTTCCCTTGTGGCTCAGCTGGTAAAATATCTGCCTGTAATGTGGGAGACCTCGGTTTGATCCCTGGATTGGGAAGATTCCCTGGAGAAGGGAAAGGCTACCCACTCCAGTGGCCTGGAGAATTCTACAGACTGTACGGTCCATGGGATAGCAAATAGTCAGATAAGAATGAGTGACTTTTTAATCTAATCTAGAAGAACAGTGCAGCTAATTTAGCTAAAATAAAGTGAGCTGAAAGATTTATGTGGAGCTTTTTCTTATGGCACAGATATGGTGCACTTATTAGAAATAAAACAATTCTTAGATATTTGTGAAACTTTTGGAATATAATTTGTATTTAAAGATACATTTTAGGATTTATTTTTAAGATCAACAATGTATGTTTACCTCTAAAATAGTGCATTGGTTGATTTCCTTAAAATTTCAAAATTAGTAAAAAGAGAATATTTGCTCCTTTATTTTCTAGTAGATCTTGAATGATTGACAACATATTTGAACTCATTAAATCAATAATCCAGAAAAAAATTAGAAATTAGTCAGTACATTTAAAAGCAACCAAGTAGAACTCACTTAATGACTTCAATTAAATGGTGGCTAAAGTAATTTCTTGAAAGTCTCTTCCTGGTGATCACTGTTTGTCATGTCTGAAATTGTGAAAATTTGGGAAGTGTGTTTCAGTCATATATTTTAGTATAAAACTAACCAAATTCTTTTGAATGGTGGTGTTGGAGAAGACTCTTGAGAGTCCCTTGGACTGCAAGGAGATTCAACCAGTCCATCCTAAAGGAGATCAGTCCTGGGTGTTCATTTGAAGGACTGATGCTGAAGCTGAAACTCCAATACTTTGGCCACCTCATGCGAAGAGTTGACTCATTGGAAAAGCCCCTGATGCTGGGAGGGGTTGGGGGCAGGAGGAGAAGGGGATGACAGAGGATGAGATGGCTGGATGGCATCATCGACTTAAAGGACATGAGTTTGAGTGAACTCCGGGAGCTGGTGATGGACAGGAAGCCCGGCGTGCTGTGATTCATGGGGTCACAAAGAGTCGGACACGACTGAGCGACTGAACTGAACTGAACCAAATTCAGGTCATTTTTATCTAATCTATAATGAATTTTGATTATCCTGAACATATATTATGACTTGCAATTCATGTATTTTCAAATAAGAAAATAATCTCACTTATTTTCCTCTATAGTATAAATTTATTTTTACTAATTAGTTTTGTTTCCTTTTCTTGTCATACCCTAGCTTCTGTTACTTGAGCTGTTTCACTCATTTCTATTTCTACCTTTTGTGTATCACCGTACTTTCTTTACTCACAGGAAACAGAGGTACCTCCATTATACTAATTGTCAGAATGATGGCTGTGCTTAGCCACTCAGTCTCAGTCATGTCCGACTCTTTGTGATCCAATGGACTACAACCTCCAGGCTTATCTGTCCATGGGAATACTCCAGGCAAGAGTACTGGAGTGGGTTGCCACACGCTCCTCCAGGGGATCTTCCCAGCTCATGGATGGAACCGGCATCTCCTGCATTACAGGCAGATTCTTTATCAGAACTTTGTACTTTTTAATGTGCATAATACATGTGTGCTTATGAATCTCTTTATCATACTCTGATTTTTTTTCAAGATGGAAATCTCCCCTTAGATATATAGTAGATTTCAACATTGAACTCAAGTCTCCTCTAATTTGTCTTGAAACAAGGCTGACAGAGATCAACCAAAGCTCCAAGCTAATATCGAGACTTGTGAGAAGTAAACACATACGTATAATAGTATGCTACTGAGGTTTTATGCTTATTTATTATACATTAGTTTTGAGGTGATAACACACTGATAGAAGAACTTTCCAAAATCATCAGTCATATCATTCATTAATAGTTATAGAAAGACTGGCTATCTCAAAGATAGCTTTCACAGTTCATATTGTTTTATCTGATGAAAAACAAAGGCCTGAAATGCCAAAGGAGAAAAGAGAAGGATGAGATGTGCAGACTGGATTTTTTTTTTTTTTTTCCAGTCATACTTCTGACTTAAATTTACCTTACCTGGGGGTTTTTGCCCTCTCCAGGGTTCAGCAGGTCAGAACTATTTCCTAATTGTTGGTTTCATTTTACTTTTTCCCCCTCAGATTCATCAGGTACTACTCCCCTACCTGATGTATATCATCTAGAAAATGCTCTGTTTATTGCACCTAGTTGAGGTTTTGTTTGTTTTGTTTTAATTTGTTTCACTTCTACTGTAATTGCCTTATGATATCATAGGAGACATAAATGAAAGTGCTCAGCCCACAACCCTGAAGTAGATTATCATTAGGAGGTGGATGGTTTCTACTATGTTGTCATTGCTTAAAAAATTGAATTTTACTTAGTGCCCTTTGCTAAGTCACTTCAGTCGTGTACGACTCTGTGTGACCCCATAGATGGCAGCCCACCAGGCTTCCCCGTCCCTGGGATTCTCCAGGCAAGAACACTGGAGTGGGTTGCCATTTCCTTCTCCAGTGCATGAAAGTGAAAAGAGAAAGTGAAGTCACTCAGTCATGTCCGACTCTTAGCGACCCCATGGACTGCAGCCTACCAGGCTCCTCCATCCGTTGGATTTTCCAGGCAAGAGTACTGGATTGGGGTGTCATTGCCTTCTCCGTAGTGCCCTTTAGTGAAGAAGAATAAACTAGGCATAAAGTTCAGGGTTTTTAGTCCTTATGGCCAGGAAAATGATATTGAAATATAATAATTAATTCCCTATGATAGTTGAGTTATTCTGCCTTTGTTCATAGTATTTTTTTTAAAGTAATACTGCTTTTTAGTCATGTATTTAAAATAATAGCTAAGTCACCAACTAAAAGACCTCTTCCAATACTGAACATGTTTTCTAATCTATCAAGCACTAGTGTAATAAAACACCCTGCATGACACAATACTGTAAAACACTTCAATATATCCTTGTGAGCATAGTAATTAACTTGTGTTAATTTAGTATTTTATAAAGTTATTCATTAACTGTGTTTCTGAAAAATTAGATTCAAATTAGAGAATTTTATAATAATAATAAGATTAGTTACAATGAATAACAAAATTCCCATCCTTTGCAACTTAGTGGGTCAATTTAATGAAATCTGAAATGTGTTCAAATTTAACTCTTTTAAAATATCAAAAAGTTTGTGCACAGAAGATTCAATCATATCATATTTATATAGAGAATTTTGGATTATGCAAAGTAAAGTAAAGTATTCATTATTTATGGAGTGTAGCAGTAGTTATAAAAGTTGGCTTTTCTATCATATTAAAATTCCATAAAAGGAAATAAAAACTAATAACCTTCCAAAGAGTAAAAAATTTTTTCTATTAGATATACATTAATTAAAGCAAAGTTAAATTTAATTTAAAAGCATATTATCATTGTTTGCTCAAACAATAAAATTACCTGATCATGCAGTCATTAGCTTTGAGTAGTTTGCTCTGAATTAATTCCATTCTGTTGGGAGATAATTACAAAACTTTCTAATTTTTAAGGTATGCTGAGACAGGAAATTATGTTCTGTAACACATGCTAAATTGAACTATGGTCAGCATAAACTAATGGAACACAGAGAATTTACTGTCTTTACATATCAGGCCACTGTTGTCTTCAGTTGTAACAGTTAGTTTAAACTTTCATACCCAATACCAGTCCCAAACATTAGGAACCAGTTTTGTCTCACTTCCAAATTTACCTTGGTGAAACTTAATAAGTCTGTGAATAAAATGATTTGAAGCTAAAGACACTGTTAGGTTATTTGGTTTTTTATAACAGCAATTTTTGTAATGATCTTTTATTAAAATATTGTTCTGAGCTATTATTTACATTTTCAAATATGTAGACATTTTCACTGTCATGAGAACTGAAATTGCTGCAAATTTGATACATTTTTACTTATGACATGGGTTATCTTTCTTATAGATATGACTTTTTTGATGAATCAGATCAGATCAGATCGGATCAGTTGCTCAGTTGTGTCCGACTCTTTGTGACCCCATGAATCACAGCACGCCAGGCCTCCCTGTCCATCACCAACCCCAGGAGTTCACTCAGACTCACATCCATCGAGTCAGTGATGCCATCCAGCCATCTCATCCTCTGTCGTCCCCTTCTCCTCTTGCCCTCAATCCCTCTCAGCACCAGAGTCTTCTCCAATGAGTCAACTCTTCACATGAGGTGGCCAAAGTACTGGAGTTTCAGCTTTAGCATCATTCCTCCCAAAGAACACCCAGGGCTGATCTCCTTCAGAATGGACTGATTGGATCTCCTTGCAGTCCAAGGGACTCTCAAGAGTCTTCCCCAACACCACAGTTCAAAAGCATCAATTCTTTGGCACTCAGCCTTCTTCACAGTCCAACTCTCACATCCATACATGACCACAGGAAAAACCATAGCCTTGGCTAGATGAACCTTTGTTGGCAAAGTAATGTCTCTGCTTTTGAATATGCTATCTACGTTGGTCATAACTTTCCTTCCAAGGAGTAAGCGTCTTTTAATTTCATGGCTGCAGTCACCATCTGCAGTGATTTTGGAGCCCAGAAAAACAAAGTCTGACACTGTTTCCACTGTTTCCCCATCTATTTCCCATGCAGTGATGGGACCGGATGCCATGATCTTTGTTTTCTGAATGTTGAGCTTTAAGCCAACCTTTTCACTCTCCACTTTCACTTTCATCAAGAGGCTTTTTAGTTCTTCTTCACTTTCTGCCATAAGGGTGGTGTCATCTGCATATCTGAGATTATTGGTATTTCTCCCAGTAATCTTGATTCCAACTTGTGTTTCTTCCAGTCCAGTGTTTCTCATAAAAAAAAAGAAGAAATACAAAATTATGTATCTATTTTGATGAATAGATATATAATTTTATATTATTTATTTTTTTATTACTTCATTTGTTGTTTTATATTTTAAGTATAACTTCAGAACAGTGGAGGGATAGACCTCATAGAACATCACTACAGGAGTAACAAAGACTGGTATCTATGATAACCTAGCACCGGTTTTTCCAATGGTCATGTATGGATGTGAGAGTTGGACTGTGAAGAAAGCTGAGCATGGAAGAATTGATGCTTTTGAACTGTGGTGTTGGAGAAGACTCTTGAGAGTCCCTTGGACTGCAAGGAGATCCAACCAGTCCATTCTAAAGGATAGCAGCCCTGGGTGTTCTTTGGAAGGAATGATGCTAAAGCTGAAACTCCAGTACTTTGGCCACTTCATGGGAAGAGTTGACTCATTGGAAAAGACTCTGATGCTTGGAGGGATTGGGGGAAGGAGGAGAAGGGGACAACAGAGAATGAGATGGCTGGATGGCATCACTGACTCGATGGATGTGAGTCTGAGTGAACTCCGGGAGCTGGTGATGGACAGGGAGGCCTGGCGTGCTCTGCTTCATGAGGCTGCAAAGAGTCTGACACAACTGAGAGACTGAACTGAACTGAACTAAAACATATCTAAATTTTAGTTGTACCCTGTTGAAATACTGTATTTTTTAGTATCTTCTGAACAAATAGGGGTCAATAGTGCATAAATTAATGCTGATATCTGACTGTCCCAGAAAGTTTCAGAAGACATATTAATTTGGCTGGTACTTTTTGTCTTTGACGTTTCTTTTTTCTTCCTGACTAAAATTCAGACTTCATGAACTGAAGCTGTAAACTGACTATAATGGAAAGAACAGATTTACGTTGACCTACATCCATTTTTCTAGTTATTTGAGGGGAAAAAAAACCCCTCATACTTCAGTCAATATCATTTAGTATTTTCTTGCATACAACTGGACTTAATCCTTAATCGTAATATCTGATTTTAGAAAGAAAGTGAAGTTGCCGCCTCATGGACTGTAGCCCACCAGGCTCCTCCCTCCATAGGCTTTTCCAGGTAAGAATACTGGAATGGGTTGCCATTTCCTTCTTCAGGGGATCTTCCCGACCCAGGAATTGAACCCAGGTTTCCTGTATTGCGGGCAGATGTTTTAACCTCTGAGCTACCAGGGAAGCCACACTCAGCTCTTTGCCTATTGAGCTATTGGAGAATTCCCTGTTTCTTGGGGGAGTTTTTAAGTATACCATGACCCAGACTCCATCCATTCAGGTAATGTAACCAATAAATTCTGGGTGAGATAGGCATTGATAATTTAAAAAAAAAATCTCTCTAGGAAAACATTTACTGCTCAGGTTGAGAACAAGACTTCCAGTTGTTCTACTTGGTTAATCTACTAATAAGATGGTATCTTGAGTGAAGTCATCAGTTCTGATTCAGAAATCAACTTTGAAAATACTTTAATTGTTTTCCTATGACTTAAATTTTGAAAATGACTGTGCTACCACTGTGGACTTTTTAGTAAGATTTTTTTTAATAGTAAATTAAATAAGATTATAATTTTTAAAAGCAAAATAGTAAGCAATAATTTTCTGAAATTATCTTTTAATACCTTCCTTCTAACTGAAATATGGTGAATCAAAACATTTCCACTCTGATTGAAAATGATATATGTACATGTGAATGCTTATAAATAAAATAACTTTAAAAGGCAAGTGTCATGAAATATGGGAATAAATTAATTCAAGGATTTTAAATATTCCTTGAATCTTGAGTTATGTCTACTAATTTCAGATGAATCAAAGCACTGGCCTTATTCAATGACTCCTGTATTAGAAATTATATGATAAACTCCCCTTAAAATTTAGACTAAGATCAGTATGGTTTAAAACTGTAATAAATCTTTATATTGAAAATTGTATAGTTTTATTTTCCTTGTCTATTTTCTGATGGAAGAATTTTGATTTTTAGGTCATCAATGTTATTAATTTTTATGATGTGGGATTGTAGAGAATATATTTATATATTTCTGCATAGTTCATGCTTTCTGAGAAAAATCTTAGTGAAGCTTGGAACCTAGTCTAAAAAAGCAGGTCTTAGAAGTTAATGTACAACCATGAGAACTCAAGAGGAATTTATCTAACTCTGGAAGTATGCAATTACTTTTCATAGGGTTGAAAAATAATATCCCTTTTTGGTGAGACGTCCCCGAGTTGCAAAGCTAAGGACAATATTCTTATCTTTCCCCAGGAGAGATTTATTTACATTCCAAAAAGTGTAATATGAAAACAGAATCTTCCAAAGGGATAAAAGTTTTTCTCCTTCCTTTAAGGATGGGAGAAGGACAGTGTGTACACAGGTATGCAGATTAATTTTTGTGGTGTTTTTCACATTCAGCACATACCCCAGTACATATAGGTGACATCTAGTTCTAGTCACACTGCTCTAGGGGAAAGAATTGGCCAAAGGAGACTCAGTGCAACTATTATTATGTAAATATATAGTCTCTGCTCCAGAAATCTTATGGATGCATCAGATTATTATGAATAAATATGACAATTGCAAACATAATACATGCCTTTTGGTTTAAAATTGATTTTTGTATTCCAAAGATTTTGCCCTTGGTTTTGTAACTTTAAAAATTTCTGATTGATTTGTAGTTCTTAATATACATTGTGAGGTAAATAATAACTATATACTTTTACATGTAGCTACCAAGTTGGCCAAACACAATTTGTTAAAGTATCTATACCCCTCTGTTTTGTTTGTTTTGGCTTTAAATGTTTCATAAGGATGGAGTGGTATCTGGCATGACACCTACAGCACATCCTGTGAATATCTCAAGCTTGGACCAAACAGAATGGTAAAACTGCCGAGCTGGAGTCCCCAAACCAAAATCTCAGTTCCTTTGTCTTGAAATCTATTTTATTTGATGCTAAACTAGCGCCTTCAGCTTTCTCATTCTAACAACCTGGAAGATCTTTTTCCACTCAATTACTTTCAAACTATCTGTATTTAAAGTGTATATTTCATAGGCAGCATGACTTATTCATTCATTTGATAATCTGATGCTGGGAAAGGTAGAAGGCAAGGAGAAGGGGTGGCAGAGGATGAGAAGGTGAGATAGCATCACTGACTTAATGGACATGAATTTGAACAAATTCCAGGAGATAGTAGTGAAGAACAGAGGAGACTGGCTATAGTCCATGGGGTGGCAAAGAATTGAACATGACTTAGCAACTGAACAACAAAAACAATCTCTGCTGTTTAACTGGCATATTCAGAATGTTAGCATATAATATTAACTATTGATGTTGAATTTAGATCTACTATATTACTGTTTTTTCACTTTTCAACTATTTTTGATCTCTCTATTCTCTCTCCCATGTCCTTTTGTATAATTTTTGTTTATCAAAATTCCATTTTAATATATTTATTGGCATTTTTATCTATACATATTGGTGTTACACTATGTATCCTTGAATTTTCATACGTAACTGGGGGTTAATATTATATCACTTTAAGTCAAAACTGAAAACCTTTAAATCATATAAGCTCTTCCCATCTTCATTTTATATATTTGCCATATGTTTTTTAACTATAATTTTTAAAAACATAAAATGATATTTTAAATTTTGCTTTAAAGTCAGTTAAGTGACTTAAAGAAAACTAGTGCTTTTTTCTCCTTTCCTAATGCTTTCCCTTCATTCCTCAGGATGTAAGTTGCACTCTCACAAACTTTCACATGCGTAAAGCAATACATAATATATAAATACATACTTTTGTAGCATAGGTCTCCTATTGACAGTTTTTTTAAATTTGTTAATTTTAAAGTGTCTTATTTTGCTTTAATTCTTGATGGATATTTCATTGATTATAGAATTCTAAGTGAACAGATTTTTCCCCTTATGAAAAGGTTGATTTTTTCCTACAAAATTTATCTTAAAACTCTTTTCTCATTTTTATTGTTGCTTTTTTGGAAGTAATAGATGTACCTTTCTGACTCATATAGAATTTCCTTTGTTGGTTTTCAGAAGACTTTCTATAATATGTCTATATATCAATTGGAAATAATTAGAATTTTTTCCTAGGTATTATAGATCCTTTTGTATATTTTACCTGGTGAATTTTATCTGTTAATCTCTTCTCTGTTTATAGATTTCAATTTCCATGTATTAGATTTTTATACTATGTTTCATATGTTTTTATACTCTTTATGAATCTCTTGCCTTTTTTATCTCTGTGCTTCAATTGGGATATTTTTTTCCTAAGCACTTTTCTAGTTTATTAATCCTTTTTTAAATGTCTACTGTATTATTGATACATCCTAGTTATATTTCTGATTTTTTTCAGTTTTAGAATTTCTATTTAACTCTTTTAAATACAGCTGCCTATGACATAGTCAATAGGCCAGCATATTTGGAAAACTCAGCAGTGGCCACAGGACTGGAAAAGGTTGGTGTTCATTCCAATCCCAAAGAAAGACAATGCCAAAGAATGCTCAAACTACCACACGTTGCACTCATCTCACACGCTAGTTAAGTAATGCTCAAAATTCTCCAAGCTAGGCTTCAGCAATATGTGAACCGTGAACTTCCTGATGTTCAAGCTGGCTTTAGAAAAGGCAGAGAAACCAGAGATCAAATTGCCAACATCTGCTGGATCATGGAAAAAGCAAGAGAGTTCCAGAAAAACATCTATTTCTGCTTTATTGACTATGCCAAAGCCTTTGACTATGTGGATCACAATAAACTGTGGAAAATTCTGAAAGAGATGGGAATACTAGACCACCTGACCTGCCTCTTGAGAAATCTGTATGCAGGTCAGGAAGCAACAGTTAGAACCGGACATGGAACAACAGACTGGTTCCAAATAGGAAAAGGAGTACGTCAAGGCTGTATATTGTCACCCTGCTTATTTAACTTCTATGCAGAGTACATCATGAGAAATGCTGGGCTGGAAGACACACAAGCTGGAATCAAGATTGCTTTGAGAAATATCAATAACCTCAGATATGCAGATGACACCACCCTTATGGCAGAAAGTGAAGAGGAACTAAAGGGCCTCTTGAAAGTGAAAGAGAAGAGTGAAAAAGTTGGCTTAAAGCTCAACATTCAGAAAACTAGGATCATGGCATCTGGTCCCGCCATTTCATGGGAAATAGATGTGGTAACAGTGGAAACAGTGTCAGACTTTATTTTTCCGGGCTCCAAAATCACTGCAGATGGTGACTGCAGCCATGAAATTAAAAGATGCTTACTTCTTGGATGAAAAGTTATGACCAACCTAGATAGCATATTCAAAAGCAGAGACATTACTTTGCCAACAAAGGTCCATCTAGTCAAGGCTATGGGTTTTCCATAGCCTTGTCATGTATGGATGTGAGAGTTGGACTGTGAAGAAGGCTGAGCACCGAAGAATTGATGTTTTTGAACTGTGGTGTTGAAGAAGACTCTTGAGAGTCCCTTGGAATGCAAGGAGATCCAACCAGTCCAACCTAAAGGAGATCAGTCCTGGGTGTTCATTGCAAAGATTCATGCTAAAGCTCAAACTCCAATACTTTGGCCACCTCTTGCAAAGAGCTGACTCATTGGAAAAGACCCTGATGCTGGGAGAGATTGGGGGCAGGAGGAGAACGGGACAACAGAGGATGATTTGGCTGGATGGCATCACTGACTCGAAGGACTTGAGTTTGAGTGACCTCTGGGAGTTGGTGATGGACAGGGAGGCCTGCTGTGCTGAAATTCATAGGGTCACAGAGTCAGAACTGAGTGATTGAACTGAACTGAACTGAACTGATACTTAAAAAATTGAAATAGAAATTTTGTGTTTAAAAACAGTTTTAAATTTATAGATAAAATGTAGAGATAGTACAGAGTCTCAATACCCTTACATGAATATGGTGCTTCTGTTCAACTTAATGAATCAATACTGATATTAACATATTACCAACTAAAGTCTATGCTTTATTCAGATTTCCCTAGTTTTCATCTAATGTCCCTTTTCTATTATGCTATATTTTAATCCTGTTGGTACTGTGGCAAAGTGTTGGGGAGAAGAGCCATTCTACAATCTTATAAATAAATCTTATTATTTTATTGGGCCTGTGTTTCTGGTCTATAACTTTTACAAGTATTTCTCCTTTGATACAATATTTTTTTCCTGCAAGATTGAAAGGGAAAAACAGAAAGATTAGAGGTTGTTTGAATGTGAAGAATGCTCTTCTTCTAGATGGAATTAGACTCTGGTGAAGTCTTTCTCCTCCAGAGAAGGCCTTTGTTATAGAGAATGCTCCGCTTGTACTGTGTTCTGCGATGACCACTCTTCTCTTGCTGCTACTAGTCATAATGGATCATTTTTGGCTCCTGACTTTGAGAACCCAGTGCGTTTCCTTGAGGGAAAATTGATTAAAGTATGAGTGTTCCCTAAGACTGTGGCTTCCCAGGTGGCTCAGTGGTAAAAAAATCTGCCTATTAATGCAGGAGGGTTGGATCCTTGGGTCAGGAAAATCCCCTGGAAGAGGAAATGGCAACCCACTCCAGTATTCTTGCCTGGAGAATCCCTTGGACAGAGGAGCCTAGTGGGGTCTGTTCAAGGGGTCCCAAGGAGTTGCCCACAACTTAGTGACTGAGCACAAGACTGCAGCTCCAGGAATTTCTCACACCCAGCCTTTGGTGATTAATCAAATTTACCGTGTATGATAATCATCATATAGGAATCTACTAGTGTTTGTAGCTCCAGTGGCTTCTGGTCCAGGTAAGTAGATCTAAACTGTGAATTTTCAGATTTGAGGATGGCAGTTTGCCCTTCAATCTCAGTTCTCTAATAGGTAAAAGGAACTTACCATTTTTCAGTTTAAGCTTTGCTTGTTGTAAATATTGCAGTAGTGACTTCTAAAGTGTTCCATTTTGGAGCTGAAGCCAGCATTCCTCAATCTCTTTTGGTAGACACAGAAACATTAACTTACGTGTCTTTATACATTGTTCATTTTGGTTTGGTTTCATCTCGCTCCTTTAGGGTCTCCTCCCTTGGAATGCCTGTGATCTCTTTTTGAATGTCAGAAACTCTTTAATGAAAGTTGACAAGGCTCTCACTTATGTTATCTTCATCTCAAAAAGATTTAATGTTTTTCTGGTAAACAGAGAGCTTAAACACCACCTTGATCTAGGTAACAGTGTTTGTTAAGCTGTGTTACTGTTGGTTATTTTCAATTACCTTTCCTCCTGAAGAATAATTCTTGGTTTTAGCTATCATGTAATTTCAACTTAATCTCTCTCTCCCTCTAATACCCCCTCTTTTTTTTCTTGCTCCCTCTCCTTTTTCTTTTCTTTTTTTCCTGTTAACTAAAAAACAAAAACAAAAACTTTGTCTTGGTGGGAGCTGAATTCCAACCTCTGTCACCTCAGCATTGTAAGACCACTGAAATCTTTGTGGAGCACTTCACCCACATAACTACTGCTTTCTGCTTTGTGTGTATCACCCTTTGAAAAGGCAGTTTAAGAATGGACAAATACCTTATTATGGGTTGGGGCTTCCCTGGTGGCTCAGACAGTAAAGAATCTACCTGCAACTACCTGCAATGTGGGAGACCCAGTTTCGATCCCTGGGTAAGGAAGAAGGGAATATCTATCCACTCTAGTGTTCTTGCCTGGAGAAATTCACTGACAAAGGAACCCAGTGGGCTACAGTCTGCTGCTGCTGCTGCTGCTAAGTTGCTTCAGTTGTGTCCGACTCTGTGCAACCCCATAGACGGAAGCTCACCAGGCTCCCCTGTCCCTGGGATTCTCCAGGCAAGAGCAGAATCAGCCATGACTGAATGACTAACACTTTCATTTTTATTATGGGCTGAATTGTGTTCCCCAAATTCATATGTCTAAGTCCCAGGGCTCAGTACCTCACAACATAACCTTATTTGGAATTAAGATCTTTAAAGAGGTGATTAAGTTAAAGTGAGGCTCTTAGGGTGGAGCCCTCATTCTATATGGCTGCCATGCTTACAAGAAGAGAGAGGGATCAGGGATGTGTGTGCCCAGAGGGATGACCATGTGAAGAGATAGCAAAAAGGCAACCCTCTGAGTGTAAAAGAGAGAGGCCTCAGAAAAATCCAACTTTGCTGGCACCTTGATCTTGGACTTCCAGAATCCAGAAGTGTGAGAAAATAAATGTCTGATGTTCAAGCCACCCAGTGGGGTATTTTGTTAGGGGAGCTTTAGCAAACATATTTTATGAGCAAATCTGAAACACAATTGTAGTTTCATAAGTATAAAGCTCTGACTTTCCTGTTATGTTTCAGTCTATCTGGCTATCTCACAGTATAACTTCACTACTGTTAACTCAGTAATACCTTGGATGTTACTTTCCCTAAGCCTTTACTATTCCTGTTGTGACTTGAAAAATCATTCAAGGGATGAGGCTAAAGAGCCCGGCTTGGTATGACTTTCTTCTCTCAAGAATTTTCACCCCTTGAATGTTGTCTGCCTTGTACATTTTTCTAGGCTTTATGATTGATCCTTGTTAGGAGAGTTAGTCTTGTACTAGTTGCCCTAACGTGAAGTTGAAATCTCTTTTCAATTGTTTTAGTGTTTAATTTTTTATTGGTGGTTGAAAAAAATGAAGACATAATAGACAATGGTGCTGTAGTTTATACAGTGTATAAAGTGAGGTTTGGGTGCTCAAATTTTTCTGCAAATTATTCATTTTTCTCTCTCTCTGTCATTGTATATAGCTACTTCTAAGTTACCACTGAATTTCCAAAGTGAATGCTTTTTTAAAAAAAAATTCCATCTGCCTTCAGAATGTTTTCTTCCATAAATAAGTCAAGTTCAGACTTATCAAAAGAGATCCAAAGATTTGTCTCTATTTCTATCACAAGATACAAATAAATATATAAAGAGACAAATCCAACTTTCTCTGTGAGCCTTTAATGAGAGTACACTAGTGTCTTGTTTAGTGATTTAAACATTTAATAAAATGAAAAAGCTAAGCAAAATAATCACTTGTGGTATCTTTTAAAGCCTACTATGTCATGATAGACACTAAAACCATTGCTAGCTTTTATTCTCTTAGTTGATTTAGGTTGTACCCTTACCTGAAAATTATAAACTACAGTTATATAGGATATAATTATATATGTTTGTACCATATACTTCATATCATCAACTTTAAATGTGATAAACATTATTTCAAACCACAGCATTTATTGATATTTTGTTGAACTTACTATTTATATATTTTTACCCAAAGGCAATTTAATACTTAGAGAAGAAGCAATAAAGTTTTATTATTGAGAATTTCAAATTTAAGATACCACCTTTCTTTAAAGCACGGGAAATCTAGATGGTTTCTATATTTGGAACCACACTCTTATCAACTTGATTTTCAGATTTGTACACAACTGTCCTAAAATAATGATATTGGTAACAGTAACTTCATGATTTATGAGGCTTATGGGAAAAAAGAAAAGCACAATCAATTCTTTTTCATGAGAGGTTGAGATCAGTAGGTTTCCTTCAAAGGAGTTCTTTGTCCACACATGGAAAGGGTTAGGGGAAAAGAAGGGATAAAAGCTCACTCCTTTTTAATACAGTCTGTGAAAGTGGTGCAGTGAGGCAGAAAGCTTCACTGAAGGTCTATGATACAGGTCCTGTAATAAGCAACAAAGAGAAAGTCAATTTCAAAAGTCTTTTCAGAAAGTAGATTAAAAAAAAAAAAACACACTGAAAGGCCAGCTCAAATAAAGAATTGTACCATAAAAAATAAAAAATAGAGAAGTGCTAAATAATTGTACTAGAGTATCCACTGTTGTTGACTTCCTTTTGTCATAACATATTTAAAAAATATTTTTCCAAATATATATTTCTAAATATTTATATTCCAAAGAATGAAAGCCTAGTGTTCAACTTAGACAAAGGAATTTTTGTTAAAAAAAAAAAACACAAAAAACAGAAAATATCACATTCATTTGGCCTATAGTATTTTGATCCATAGCATATAAATTTTAACATTATCAACCTGTAAAATTCATGGTAAGTCACATAAAGATACCCATCTTTTCAGCTTCTTTGGAAGGGGGAAAAAAAAAAAAAAAATAAAATATATATATATATATATATATATATATATATATATATATATATATATATATAAATCAGAAAAAAAACAATTTCCTGATACCCAGCTTTCTTTAGACTGAGTGTGTGTTCTCCTTTTCCATTGTGTTTACTTCTTATTGTCTCCCAAGTGTGAGATGTCAGCTACATTTATGACAGAATTCGGATTATTTAATAATATATTTAAGAGAAAATTTTAAACTCACATTTCTATTAAAAGTGGAAAAATTTAAAGACCAGCGGTCTGTGTTTCAGATAATGGTATTAATCACTGCTCTTATTAAAGGTAAAGCATATCTATACATTTTAACATTTAAGATGTTATTATGAAAAAAAGTAAAGATGTTGTTAAAAATTAAACAACACTAAGATAAAGGCCACAATTCAGAAATGTCAAATGACTAAAAGAAAATATGAACTAAAAAAATACAAATGGCACTGCCACATGCTTTCTTTGTTGTGGATGTGTGTGTATACATTAAAAAAAAGACACAAAGTGTAGCTGACTTACAATGTTGTATCCCAAACATACAACAAACTGATTCAGTTATGCATATATATATATATGTACATATGTATATTCATTTCTTAAGATTATTTTCCATTTTATAAGATTATTATTATTAAGTAATACAAGGTTATTACAAGATGTTGAATATAAGTCCCCACACTACACAGCAGATCCTTATTGTTTATTTTATGTTTAGTAGTGTGCATATGTTAATCAAAACTAATAATTTATCTCTACCCCGACCTTTTCCTTTTGGTAACCAGAGATTTGTTTTCTATATCTGTGAATCTATTTCTGTTTTATAAATAAGTTCATTTATATCATGTTTTCAGATTCCACATATAAGCAATATCATATGTATTTGTCTCTGTCTGACTTATACAGTATTATAATCTCTAGGTCCATTCATGTTGCTGCAAAAAGCTTTATCTCACTTTTTTATGACTAATATTCCAGTTTGTGTGTGTTTGTATACCGTGTATACCACATTTTCTTTATCCATTCATATGTTGATGGGCATTTAGGTTGCATCCATGACTTGGCAACTGTAAATAGTGCTGCTATGAACATTGGGGTGCATTCAAATTAGTCTGTTCATCTTTTCCAGATATATGCTTGGAAATGAGACTACTGGATCACATGTCCACTCTATTTTTAGGTTTTTTGTTTTTTAATTTTTCTTAACTTTACAATATTGTATTACTTTTACTATACATCGAGATGGATCCGCCACCAGAATACACATGTTCCCCATCCTGAACCCTCCTCCCTCCCCCCTTCCCACACCATCCCTCCAGGTCATCCCAGTGCTCCAGTCCCAGGCATCTGTTATAGGGCATCGTACCTGGACTGACTCGTTTCAGATATGATATTATACATATTTCAATGCTATTCTCCCCAATCGTCCCACCCTCTCCCAGTCCCAGAGTCCAAAAGTCTGTTCTATACATCAGTGTCTCTTTTGCTGTCTCATAAGCAGGGTGATTGTTACCATCTTTCTAAATTCCATATATATGCGTTAGTATACTGTATTTGTGTTTTTCTTTCTGGCTTACTTCACTCTGTATAATAGGCTCCAGTTCCATCCACCTCATTAGAACTGATTCAAATGTATTCTTTTTAATGGCTGAGTAATACTCCATCGTGTATATGTACCACAGCTTGCTTATCCATTCATCTGTGGATGGACATCTAGGTTGCTTCCACGTCCTGGCTATTGTAAACAGTGCTGCTATGAACATTGGGGTACACGTGCCTCTTTCAATTCTGGTTTTCTCAGTGTGTATGCCCAGCAGTGGGATTGCTGGGTCATAAGGCAGTTCTATTCCCAGTTTTTTGAGGAATCTCCATACTGTTCTCCATAGTGGCTGTACTAGTTTGCATTTCCACCAACAGTGTAAGAGGGTTCCCTTCTCTCCGCACCCTCTCCAGCATTTATTGCTTGTGGATTTTTGGATTGCAGCCATTCTGACTGGCGTGTAATGGTATCTCATAGTGGTTTTGATTTGCATTTCTCTGATAATGAGCGATGTTGAGCATCTTTTCATGTGTTTGTTAGCCATCTGTATGTCTTCTTTGGAGAAATGTCTATTAAGTTCTTTGGCCCATTTTTTGATTGGGTCATTTATTTTCCTGGAATTGAGCTGTAGAAGTTGCTTGTATATTTTTGAGATTAGTTGTTTGTCTGTTGCTTCATTTGCTATTATTTTCTCCCATTCTGAAGGCTGTCTTTTCAGCTTGCCTATAGTTTCCTTTGTTGTGCAGAAGCTTTTAAGTTTGATTAGGTCCCATTTGTTCATTTTTGATTTTATTTCCGATATTCTGGGAGGTGGGTCATAGAGGATCCTGCTGTGATGTAAGTCAGAGAGTGTTTTGCCTATGTTTTCCTCTAGGAGTTTTATGGTTTCTGGTCTTATATTTAGCTCTTTAATCCATTTTGAGTTTATTTTTGTGTATGGTGTTAGACAGTGTTCTAGTTTCATTCTTTTACAAGTGTTCAACCAGTTTTCCCAGCACCACTTGTTAAAAAGATTGTCTTTAATCCATTGTATATTCTTGCCACCTTTGTCAAAGATTAGGTGACCATATGTGCATGGATTTATCTCTGGACTTTCTATTTTGTTCCATTGATCTATGTTTCTGTCTTTGTGCCAGTACCATACTGTCTTGATGACTGTAGCTTTATAGTAGAGCCTGAAGTCAGGCAGGTTGATTCCTCCAGTTCCGTTCTTCTTTCTCAAGATAGCTTTGGCTATTTGAGGTTTTTTGTATTTCCATACAAATTGAGAAATTATTTGTTCTAGCTCTGTGAAGAATACCGTTGGTAGCTTGATGGGGATTGCATTGAATCTATAAATTGCTTTGGGTAGTATACTCATTTTCACTATATTGATTCTACCAATCCATGAACATGGTATATTTCTCCATCTATTAGTGTCCTCTTCAATTTCTTTCACCAGTGTTTTATAGTTTTCTAAATATAGGTCTTTAGATTCTTTAGGAAGATACATTCCTAAGTATTTTATTGTTTTCATTGCAATGGTGAATGGAATTGTTTCCTTAATTTCTCTTTCTATTTTCTCGTTATTAGTGTACAGGAATGCAAGGGATTTCTGTGTGTTAATTTTATATCCTGCAACTTTACTGTATTCATTGATTAGTTCTAGTAATTTTCTGGTGGAATCTTTAGGGTTTTCTACGTAGAGGATCATGTCATCTGCAAACAGTGAGAGTTTTACTTCTTCTTTTCCAATTTGGATTCCTTTTATTTCTTTTTCTGCTCTGATTGCTATGGCCAAAACTTCCAGAACAATATTGAATAATAATGGTGAAAGTGGGCATCCTTGTCTTGTTCCTGACTTTAGAGGAAATGCTTTCAGTTTTTCACCATTGAGGATAATGTTTGCTGTGGGTTTGTCATATATAGCTTTTATTATGTTGAGGTATGTTCCTTCTATTCCTGTTTTCTGGAGAGTTTTTATCATAAATGGATGTTGAACTTTGTCAAAGGCTTTCTCTGCATCTATTGAGATAATCATATGGTTTTTATTCTTCAGTTTGTTAATGTGGTGTATTACGTTGATTGATTTGCGGATATTGAAGAATCCTTGCATCCCTGGGATAAAGCCCACTTGGTCATGGTGTATGATCTTTTTAATGTGTTGTTGGATTCTGATTGCTAGAATTTTGTTAAGGATTTTTGGGTCTATGTTCATCAGTGATATTGGTCTGTAGTTTTCTTTTTTTGTGGGATCTTTGTCAGGTTTTGGAATTAGGGTGATGGTGGCCTCATAAAATGAGTTTGGAAGTTTGCCTTCCTCTGCAATTTTCTGGAACAGTTTGAGTAGGATAGGTGTTAACTCTTCTCTAAATTTTTGGTAGAATTCAGCTGTGAAGCCGTCTGGGCCTGGGCTTTTGTTTGCTGGGAGATTTCTGATTACAGTTTCAATTTCCATGCTTGTGATGGGTCTGTTAAGATTTTCTATTTCTTCCTGATCCAGTTTTGGAAAGTTGTACTTTTCTAAGAATTTGTCCATTTCTTCCATATTGTCCATTTTATTGCCATATAATTGCTGATAGTAGTCTCTTATGATCCTTTGTATTTCTGTGCTGTCTGTTGTGATCTCTCCATTTTCTTTTCTAATTTTATTGATTTGATTTTTCTCCCTTTGTTTCTTGATGAGTCTGGCTAGTGGTTTGTTAATTTTATTTACCCTTTCAAAGAACCAGCTTTTGGCTTTGTTAATTTTTGCTATGGTCTCTTTTGTTTCTTTTGCATTTATTTCTGCCCTAATTTTTAAGATTTCTTTCCTTCTACTAATCTTGGGGTGCTTCATTTCTTCCTTTTCCAGTTGCTTTAGGTGTAGAGTTAGGTTATTTATTTAGCTTTTTTCTTGTTTCTTAAGGTATGCCTGAATTGCTATGAACTTTCCCCTTAGGACTGCTTTTACAGTGTCCCACAGGTTTTGGGTTGTTGTGTTTTCGTTTTCATTCGTTTCTATGCAGAATTTGATTTCTTTTTTGATTTCTTCTGTGATTTGTTGGTTATTCAGGAGTGTGTTGTTCAGCCTCCATATGTTGGAATTTTTAATAGTTTTTCTCCTGTTATTGACATTTACTCTTACTGCATTGTGGTCAGAAAAAATGGTTGGAATGATTTCAATTTTTCTGAACTTACCAAGGCTAGATTTATGGCCCAGGATGTGGTCTATCCTGGAGAAGGTTCCGTGTGCACTTGAGAAAAAGGTGAAATTCATTGTTTTGGGATGAAATGTCCTATAGATATCAATTAGTTCTAACTTGTCTATTGTATCATTTAAAGTTTGTGTTTCCTTGTTAATTTTCTGTTTAGTTGATCTATCCATTGGTGTAAGTGGGGTATTAAAGTCTCCCACTATTATTGTGTTATTGTTTATTTCTCCTTTCATACTTGTTAGTATTTGTCTTACATATTGCGGTGCTCCTATGTTGGGTGCATATATATTTATAATTGTTATATCTTCTTCTTGGATTGATCCTTTGATCATTATGTAGTGACCTTCTTTGTCTCTTTTCACAGCTTTTGTTTTAAAGTCTATTTTATCTGATATGAGTATTGCTACTCCTGCTTTCTTTTGGTCCCTATTTGCATGGAAAATCTTTTTCCAGCCCTTCACTTTCAGTCTGTATGTGTCCCCTGTTTTGAGGTGGGTCTCTTGTAGACAACATATGTATGGGTCTTGTTTTTGTATCCATTCAGCCAGTCTCTGCCTTTTGGTTGGGGCATTCAACCCATTTACATTTAAGGTAATTATGGATAAATATGATCCCGTTGCCATTTACTTTGTTGTTTTGGGTTTGAATTTATATATCCTTTTTGTGTTTCCTGTCTAGAGAAGGTCCTTTAGTATTTGTTAGAGAGCTGGTTTGGTGGTGCTGAATTCTCTCAGCTTCTGCTTGTCTGTAAAGGTTTTGATTTCTCCTTCATATCTGAATGAGATCCTTGCTGGGTACAATAATCTGGGCTGTAGGTTCTTTTCTTTCATCACTTTAAGTATGTCTTGCCATTCCCTCCTGGCTTGAAGAGTTTCTATTGAAAGATCAGCTGTTAGCCTTATGGGAATTCCCTTGTGTGTTATTTGTCGTTTTTCCCTTGCTGCTTTTAATATTTGTTCTTTGTGTTTGATCTTTGTTAATTTGATTAATATGTGTCTTGGGGTGTTTCATCTTGGGTTTATCCTATATGGGACTCTCTGGGTTTCTTGGACTTGAGTGATTATTTCCTTCCCCATTTTAGGGAAGTTTTCAACTATTATCTCCTCTAGTATCTTCTCATGGTCTTTCTTTTTGTCTTCTTCTTCTGGAACTCCTATGATTCGAATATTGTAACGTTTAAGATTGTCCTGGAGGTCTCTGAGATTGTCCTCATTCCTTTTAATTTGTTTTTCTTTTTTCTCCTCTGATTCATTTAATTCTGCCATTCTATCTTCTAATTCACTAATTCTATCTTCTGCCTCTGTAATTCTACTATTTGTTGCCTCCAGAGTGTTTTGGATCTCATTTATTGCATTATTCATTATATATTGACTCTTTTTTATTTCTTCTAGGTCCTTGTTAAATCTTTCTTGCATCTTCTCGATGCTTTTCTCCAGGCTATTTATCCATGATTCCATTTTGCTTTCCAGGCTTTGGATTAATTTCACTATCATTATTCGGAATTCTTTATCAGGTAGGTTCGCTATTTCTTCCTCTTTTGTTTGGTTTGGTGGGCATTTATCCTGTTCCTTTACCTGCTGGGAATTCTTCTGTCTCTTCATCTTGTTTAAAATGCTGAGTTTGGGGAGTCCTTACCGTATTCTGGCAGTCTGTGGAGTTCTCTTTATTGTGGCTTATCTGCACTATATGTGGGTTTGTACCAGTGGCAAGTCGAGGTTTCTTGTTTATGGAAGCTTGTATCGATGTTCTGGTGGGTGGGGCTGGATTTCTTTTCTCTGGGGTGCGGTGGAGTGTCTAGTGGTGAGTTATGGGATGTCTATGGTTTTGAGGTCGCTTTGTGTAGCCTGTGACTTGGAGCTCAGGGCTGTGTTCTTGTTTTTCTAGAGGTTTTTCTTGGTATGTCTTGCCATGGAACTTGCTGGTCTTTGTGTGATGCTTGGTTTCCGTGTAGGTATGGAGGCATTTGATGAGCTCCTGTCAATTAATGTTTCGTGGGATCAGGGTTTGGACTTAAGCCTCCTGCTTCCTGTTATCTGTCTTATTTTTGCAGTAGTCTCAAAAAGTTCGTCTTCTATATTGCATTCCACAACTAGACTGCTCAGAGATGTTCATGGAGTTATGCGGAGAAGGAGAAAGGGAGGAGGGAGATAGAGTTGGTCAGGAGGATAAAAGGAGGGAGTGTCAAGGAGAGAGACAGATCCAGTCAGTAATCAGTAAAGAAAAGAACAAAGGAGAGAAAAAAAGCCAAGGACAAAAAGAAAAAAGAGAAAAACACACACACACACACACACACACACAAAAAACCAAAACAGGGTCGCAAAAGTTATATCTAACAGTGGAGATTAAAGAAGTACTAGAGGATAAAAACATAAAAATAAAAGAAACAAAAACAAGAAAAACACACACACACACACACACACACACACAAAAACCAAAACAGGGTCGCAAAAGTTATATCTAACAGTGGAGATTAAAGAAGACTAGAGGATAAAAACATAAAAATAAAAGAAACAAAAAAAGAAAAAACACACACACACAAAAAACAAAACAGGGTCGCAAAAATATCTAAAGTGGAGATTAAAGAAGTACTAGAGGATAAAAACATAAAAATAAAAGAAACAAAAACAAGAAAAAAAAAAAAGCCCCACACACAAAAAACAAAACAGGGTCGCAAAAGTTATATCTAACAGTGGAGATTAAAGAAGTACTAGAGGATAAAAACATAAAAATAAAAGAAAAAAAACAAGAAGAAAAAAAGAAAAAAAATTAAAAGGAAAGAAAAAAATTTTTTTTTCTTTTTTTTTTCCTCTTCCTTTCAATAAAAAAATAATAAAATTTTAAAAAAACATATATTAAAAAAAAAAAAAAAAGGAAATAATGTTGGTAAAAATAGTAACAATATGTATAAGAGTTTCTCTTTTATTGCTGTGGGTTCAGTTCATTTTCCGCTAGTTCCTTGTTCCGGCTTAAGTTTCTCAAGATCTGTAGGCCCCTTTCTCTGTAGTTGGTCTGTATAGTCCTTTGTTCTGTGCGCGGGCCCGGCAGTGTCTTGGGCTTGGGCCGGCCTCTTCTGTGGACGGTGCCGCAGTCTCGTCTGCCAGCCCGAACCACTCCCGGCGGGAACGGCCGGCGCGGCCACGGCTGGCGGGGGAGCGGCGGCGAGGGGATGGTTCGCACGGAAACAAGAACGGTCGGCGGTGGGGGTCAACCCGTGCGGGAGCCCCCGGCGCAGGGGGCGGGCGCGCGCTATAGTCCCTTGCTCTGTGCGCGGGCCCCGCAGTGGCTTGGGCCAGGGCCGGCCCCTCCTGTGGTCAGCGCTGCAGTCCGGTCTGCCGGCCCAAACCACTCCCGGCAGAAACGGCCGGCACGGCAACGGCTGGCGGGGGAGCGGCGGTGAGGGGATGGAGTGGTTCGCATGGGAACGGTCGGCGGCGCGGGGGGCGACCCGCTCGGGAGCCCCCGGCACAGGGGGCGGGTGCGCGCCCGCGAGGGAGCGGCTGGCGGCAGGGGGGAGGGGAGCGCTCCTCGGGGGTGCTTCCCATGGGGGAGCGGCCGGCGGCGTGGGAGCAGCCCGCAGCGTCTTCCCGCCCAGCCCCGGCTTGGTACTGGCGGAAGCGGGTGTTTGCGATGATGCCTTCCCGCCGTGGAAGCCACCGCAGGGCTCGTAGTCTGTGGGTCTTAATTGTTCAATTGCTTTCCTCCCTGTTATGATATTCTCCGTGCTTTCTAGGTTGGCACAGACTCTACAGGGAGAGTTTCCCGGTGTTTGGAAACTTTTCTTTCCCTTTCCAGGCTCCCTTCCCCGGACAGAGGTCCGCCCCTCCCTCTTTGTCCCTCTCTGGCTTCTATATTCTTTCCTACCTCCTTTAGAGGGGAGTGAGTTGCTTTTCTCAGTGTCCGATGTTCTCTGCCGGCATTCCGAAGCTGTTTGAGGAATTTACTCGGCGTTTAGATGTCCCCTTGATGAATTTGTGGAGGAGAAAGTGTATTCCCCATCCTAATCCTCCGCCATCTTAACCGGAACCCCCTATTTTTAGTTTTTTTAAGAACATGTGATTTATTTCTGATATGGTGTGGTATACATTAGCCCTTCTCTTTGGACACTAACATCTGAACAACTGTTTTAAGTTTGAGGAACTTGAAATATTTTAATTATATAGAAATGATACATGATGAATATTATCATATCAGTTGGTTTGCTTCCATTGGAATGAGTATTTTAGAAGTTACTATTTAAGAACAAGACAATTTTATTTAGAGAATGGAATATTTTAATTTGAGATAATAGTCTGTTTCAAATCCTCCCCTTCTAACTTCTGTCCTATTAATGTCATACATTTTACTTCTACACATAAGTCCCATTATTATTATTTTTGTTTCAATAGTCAATTATTTTTTTAAAGAGATTTAAATAATAAGAAAAAAACAGTCATAGTTACTCATGTAGTTACCATTTCTTCTATTCTCCCTTCTTTTGTGGTGATCCATTTTACATCTGGTATAAATTGTTTCTTCCTGAAGGACTTAATCAGTTTTGGGGCAGTGAGTCAGCTGCATTGCTTCAGCTTTTCTATGTCTAAATTCATATTCATTGTTTCATCTTTTGCATGTCTAAAAAAACTTAATTTTACTTTTGTATTTGGAAGATTTTTTTTTCTTTAAGTATCTGAAAGAATTTGCTTAACTCTTTTCTCGTGTTCATTGTTTCTGATGAGCCTTGTGCTGTCATCTTTATTTATAGATAATGTGTCACTTTTCTCTGGCTACTTTTAAGACTTTTCTTCATCATTGATTTTAAGCAATTTAATGACAATGTCTTCATGTTTCTATGCTTGATTTTGAGTATCTGGGGTCTATAAGTTCATTCTTTTAATTTTTTTTCTCTTACAATTTTAAAGATATTGCTTTCCTTAATTATTAACATAAGCAAGTAATTTGAAAGTGTTCTTCAGTTACTGTTTTTAAAACTTATTTTAAAATAGGACTTTCTTTTGCTTTTCAAAAAGAAATAGTTTCCTTAACTTATGCATTTGAATTTTTCACATTTTCATATTTGTTGGTTTAAGTTAAAACAACTTTTAAATTAATTTTTTTTGTTTTTACATTTTATGCAGTCTCACATGCTGGAATCATACTGGCACCTCTCACTATCCAAAGTAAAGTTAAATTTTTGTTTCTTACTTCAGTGTTACTCAGAGTTTGTAGCTACTTTCTATTGTTTGGCAGTTGTATATTTAAACAGGCTCTGTTTTACTTCAAAGTTCTTCCATTGCATGCTTAGCTCAGGCTATACAGAAGATTATTGTTGGAGAACTAGAAGTTTCCCATAGGGCTTCCCTGAAGGTTGAGTGGGTAAAGAATTCAGAGACACAGGAAATGCAGGTTCTGTCCCTTTGTTGGGAAGAACCTCTGGAGGAAGAAATGGCAACCCACTCCAGTATTCTTGCCTGGAGAATCCCATGGACAGAGGAGCCTGGAAGGCTACAGTCCATGGGGTCTCAAAGAGTCAGACACGATTGAGCAGCTGAGCACACAGCACAGCATACAGAAGTTTCCCATAGTCAGCATAAACGTATAAAACAATATTGAATCCTTATTGTTCCTCTCTCTTTTCCTATTTTTTTCTTTGTAGCATCTCAAATTGTGGTAATGCAAATAATATTGTGTAGTACTATTTGTATAGCACAAGCTGGAGTCAAGATTGCTGGGAGAAATATCAATAATCTCAGATATGCAGATGACACCACCCTTATGGCAGAAAGGGAAGAGGAACTAAAAAGCCTCTTGATGAAAGTGAAAGAGGAGAGTGAAAAAGTTGGCTTAAAGCTCAACATTCAGAAAACTAAGATCATGGCATCTGGTCCCATCACTTCATGGGAAATAGATGGGGAAACAGTGGAAACAGTGTCAGACTTTATTTTTGGGGGGCTCCAAAATCACTGCATATGGTGACTGCAGCCATGAAATTAAAAGACGCTTGCTCCTGGAAGGAAAGTTATGACCAATCTAGATAGCATATTGAGAAGTAGAGACATTACTTTGGCAACAAAGGTCCATCTAGTCAAGGCTATGGTTTTTCCAGTGGTCATGTATGGATGTGAGAGTTGGACTGTGAAGAAAGCTGAGCATGGAAGAATTGATGCTTTTGAACTATGGTGTTGGAGAAGACTCTTGAGAGTCCCATGGAATGCAAGGAGATCCAACCAGTCCATTCTAAAGGAGATCAGCCCTGGGATTTCTTTGGAAGGAATGATGCTAAAGCTGAAACTCCAGTACTTTGGCCACCTCATGCGAAGAGTTGACTCAATGGAAAAGACCCTAATGCTGGGAGGGATTGGGGGCAGGAGGAGAAGGGGATGACAGAGGATGAGATGGCTGGATGGCATCACTGACTCGATGGATGTGAGTCTGAGTGAACTCTGGGAGTTGGTGATGGACAGGGAGGCCTGGCGTGCTGCGATTCATGGGATTGCAAAGAGTTGGACATGACTGAGCAACTGAACTGAACTTATTTGTATAGCAAATGTAATCTTAAAATAGATAAGGAAAGAGAAGTCCTAATTGGAGTGCTGATTATAGGAATATGATTCAGAAAGTTCAATGTTCCTTTAGTAAGAAAAAAATTCTCTTTAATTAGTTAAGAACCTGTGCACCTAAAGTAAATCTGTAGATACAGTAACAAAGGGTTATAGTCACCCCTTGTATAGGGTCCAGACTCCATTAATAGTCCTCAAGGTCTCTTCCCTGGTTTAATCAATAAAAACTTATGGAACCTGTAATATATTTGATCAACATACCTAGTTTCCAGAGCTACTGAAAATCCATATCTCTTTGTCTGAATATCCTTTTAGTGTTAAACCAGACTTTATCTTACACCAATATTTCATAGACTAAAATATGCATTCTTCAGCAGCTTTGCACATCTCACTTAAACCTAGTTGAATGGTGATATACTTAAATTCTCTTGAAGCATGGCAGCAAAAAGTATCAATGTTGCCTTGAAAAAAGCAAAACAATCTAGCAATGAAAATTAATTCCAAAGGGGAAAAAAGTCTATAATTTGAAAGCCAGAAATACATTGAGTTTAGTTCTTGAAAATGTAACCATTATTTCTAAAGACCATGTAAAACAGTAATGTAAAATGTGAATTTTTACAATTTTTTAGAGTAATATCAACAGCTTTGATAAAATATAAAATGACTAGAGAACTCAGAGCCCTTGCAAAAGACAGGCAGGGAAAATACCTGCTGTTCCTCTTGGCGCAGTTAATAGCAAAATACCTGCCAATAAAACCTTGGCAGAATATTTAAACAGCAGAATTCTGCCAAATTTATTCTCATATACTTTTTGTTTTGTTAAAACAAATTGATAGGAAGTATCATTGTTTTATGAAGATAAGAAGTAATCAAAGAACTATTTTTTTCTTTTTTGGAGAAGGAATTTTAGCATTATAAAAGAGTTGTCTAATGTGTCTTAGTATTTCCAGTGTGACTGATAAAAATTTGATCTGCATGCACAGTTTGGAATAAACACATATATATGCTACTCCCTACTTTCCCAGAACAGGATAGCTCTCCTATTCTGATCCTCACACCTACCTTCAAACCAATACATACACTGTTTATTACAAAGATACGGTTATGTTCCAACAGGAAACACTTTTTTTCAAGCTACACATTATACCATCAGTTCACCGAATTAGTATGTCCATGTATGAGTTGTTACTAATGATTTTAATGGTTTTATTCTACTTACTTATATGGTTCCTGTACTACTGACCAGTGTATATTATGTAATCTTGTCTATCCCATATTCTCTTTCTTGGGCAAAAATAATGCATTAATACATACAAAGGAAAATGAAGTGGTCCAGGTATCTACCTTCCTGAAAAGATAATGAGATGTACACAAAAGCTTAGTATTCATTTATTAGATCATAGAGATATTATCCACAATTAATTTATCCTCAGTCTCTTGTTAAAATAGAGAAAGTTTCTCTGAAGTCTTTTCCTACATATTTTCCTTATAATTATGTGGCACTTTTTCTGCACCTCCCAACTGCCACCGAGAACATCACATGCACATGTCCTATTTTATTTTTCTTTAATTCTAGATAAAATTCCTCTACTTTTGCTGAAGACTTCTCAAGTAATAGTAACAATAGTTATTACATCTTGAAGACCTATTAATAGAATTCAGACAGCACTGTGATATATTCTCTGTAATCTTATAAACATTTCTTGCATTTTTGAATTATCATTTGTAATTTTTAAAAAGAAATTAAAACCTAAAACAATTAAATATCTTTCAAAATATGTATACCATAATTTATGTTAATTTCTATTTTTATGTTAACCTCCTTTTGCTTCTAAAAACACTGTTGACTACTTATTCTAATTCACTTATTAAGCTCTGAGCTCCCTTGAATATATAAAATATACATCATTCATATTTCTATCATTATCATGCTTTGCTTAGAACCTGAAATTCAGTAAATGTTTAATACATATGATGAGTATAAATAAAAGAAAATATTTTTATAATTCTGAACTTCTAGAAGTCTAAGTGACTTTGCCACTGCATGCTAAAATATTTCATACACATCATGTTAATATAAATTGTTTTATCAATTATATGCATTATTCACATTTATCAATGTATACAGTTTAGTTTTCTGAATTTTGGAGTTAGCTAGAAAAATCCAAACACTCATTATTATATCAGACTGGATATAAACTACAAAGCATCAGGTGTGCATGAATCCAACTGGAAGATCAGTTAAAACTGGGCTCTTTGAAGAAACTTGAGAAAAATTTATAGCACAATCCTGTGATTATGATATTACAGTTGCCATAAAAACTGCTTGAAGAATAAAAAATTTGAGGCCTTCTTGAAAAACAAATTACTGAGCTGAGTAATTCCTATATCTTATATCCTACTGAAAAAATAAAACTGCACCTTCAGAAAAAATCCCTATTAACATCCTCTTGCTGATAGTTAGGGTATATCTTTCCCATAATCCTAGATGTTTAGTTCTTTCTCATATAACTGCAATGCCCTTAAGCCACTGAAAATGTACTTTTCCAATTTCTGAACAATGGTGTAAGAAAATATTATAAGAATGTAGAAACCATGTTGCATATAAAATTGGTATATTTCTAAACATACTATTCTAAGCTTATTAAATTAACAAATCCTAACTGGATGCTTCATCATCTGTATATTATATTTTGTTATTTAATAGTAGAAAAAACTATCCTTGAAATTTTTTGTGCTTGGTTTTGATATTCTCTGATTTATTCATTTGCTATGGGCAATAGTAATTACAAAGTGTACTTAATCCTTGATTTCAAGGAATGACCAATCATGGGGAGAAAAGGCACATGTATATATGAAACAATTAAAAGCAATACAAGTTGATATACAAGTCATCATAATGATTATAATGACTGATTAATGTCAATAACCATAAAAAATATTTCAAGAGCATTCAGAGGCTTTATTGTTTTATAAGTAGTCAGGGTTTACCAACTACTGAGAAATATGTGTAATTTTGAACACGTGATGCTTGCAGTAAAAAAATGTGTATGTATGTATGTAAGTGTATATGTGTGCCTATGTGTATTTCCTTTTATAGCACAGATTACTTTTACTGTGATTCTGATGGAATTCTGTAATTTCTAAAATGATAAGGTACATTTGTCCTGACCTAGTTGCTTTGATACAGTGAAATTTAACCTACAGTTTGTTTCCAGTTCACTGAAATATATTTGGAATCTAATCTCATAGTAAACCTGAGATTCTCAAACTTCTTGTCTACATAATAATCAGTCTTGGAAGTTCTTAGAAAAGTACAGATTGCTAGTATCTATCCTTAGGGATTCTAATTTTTTTTTTTTGTCCTCATGTTGGCCTAGAAGTCTGCATTTTAATTAGTTTCCTCCCTACCCAAAGGATCCTGACATAGATGGCTGGTAGAAAACTTACTGGGAAATATTATACTATGCCATCCGGTGAAAGCCAAGTTCTGGTTATCTTAATTGCTAATGCATCACCAGTATCTTGCGAGATTTTGTAAAATGACTGTTTTAGAGAGCAGTGTTTTGTTTTGTTTTGTTTTCATTATGTAGTTGTTTATTTAGTAATTTAGAACTTCTTATTGTTATTTAGGGCTTCCCTAGTGACTCAGATGGTAAAGTGTCTGGCTGCAATACAGGAGACCCGTGTTAGATCCCTTGGTCAGGAAGATCCCCTGGAGAAGGAAATGGCAACCTACTCCAGTACTCTTGCCTGGAAAATTGGAGGAGGAACCTGGTAGGAGGGAGGAGCCTGGTAGGCTACAGTCTATGGGGTCGCAGAGTCGGACACAAATGAGCAACTTCACTTTCTTTCACTTTCTATTGTTATTTATGAAACTGCAATGTTCATTGTGACAATATAGATTAGCTCTTAGGAATGCAGCAATACTAAGACAAGAAAGCACATCATGAGAAATGTTAGAATGTGGTAAATGTATCAGTAAAGATTGGGATGGGTTGCCGGGAGTCTGGGAAAGGTTATCATTTCTCATATTGAGATCAGAGGGAAGACTTTCTAGGTCAGGTGATGACTATGCTGACTCCAGAGAAAAACTGGAATCAGTGGGTCAGAGAAAACTGGTTGAAGTTTGTTCCTGTCAGAGAAAAGATCAAGACAAAAGGCATGGAAACATGTGACATTGTTGCTGTGGATGAACTGCAAATGGGCAGAGGCAAAGTCATTTGATATGGAGGATGCAGAATGAAGAAGAATGCAGCAGGAAATACAACCAGAGAGAGAGAGAAAGGCAGAGACTAGATCACTGCAGGGTGGGACAAATGACAAGCCTGAGCTGGATGTTCTCTTTGTATATCATGCTGCTGCTGCTGCATCACTTCAGTCGTGTCCGACTCTGCGTGACCCCACAGACGGCAGCCCACCAGGCTCCTCCGACCATGGGATTTTGGAGGCAAGAGTACTGGAGTGGGGGTGCCATTGCCTTCTCCATTGTATATCATAGGGTCATACAAATTTGCTCTGGAAAATGTATGATATTCAAATCAAAATTATAATTCTCATGAAACAGTTGTAGACAGCAGCTGGCCTGTTGTGCATTCATTGAGGAGAAGAAAAGAAGAGGGATGACTAGATCTAATCACTGCCATTCGATGTCAAGGTTAAAACATCAATGATATATGCTAAAAGGAAAAGGCTTTATCTCTGAAATACCAGTAGTGGATGTCTCCTGTTGAGGATTAGTAAAGAAAAGAGAGCCCAGTTATCTTCTGGTCCATAGGCTAAGGCTTCCTGTGGAAGCTGATGGAAACTATGTAATTCTCTGGGATAAAACTAGAGGTATTTGAAAACTCATCCACACCTCCTGCTATAACCTCACCCAGAGTCTTCATCTATTTTCCTGGCATAGAGTGCATATTTCTGTATGACCCGGGCAGCTGCTCTGGATATCCTAAATTCCTCTCTACATCATCTGAACCTATTGATTGCCTCCACACAGCAAATTATTAGTAAAGTTTGATACAAAGCATGATGTTTTGTTTCTATCAATCTTACTTGGCAAATCAATTATTTGTGCTGTCTCAAGTGATAGGTGGCAAAATTAATATAGAATAACACCATAAATTTTTTGGAGAGAAAAGTAGGGATGGATACTTAGAAACCAAAAATTTTACATGCCATGCTAAAATTACCCTGGTCATTTTAGAGAGAAGGGCTGTGTAATATTACTATTTTCTCATCATAAAACCAGGATAAACTAGAAATGCTTTAGGTTATAGAACAAAGAAGCAAAGACAAAACCACTTATCTTCTGTTGATTACTAATTATAAATTTTAGGCCACAAATAGAAACCTTATTAGGAAAAAATATCTATTAAACAGGATTCAGGGTTAACTTTATTTACGAAGTCCTGGGAAAGTGCTTGAAAGTGATTAAAATAAAGGTTGGGATAACAAAGAATGAGATTGCTTCTATAGTGGGAAGTGTTTTCCTTGGAATTAAAAATAAAATGCTGAGTTTTAATTCTTGCACACTTATGATATCTCCTGCAAAACTAGTCAGCTATTGCAAATAAACAACACTGTTTATAAATCCATGTCACCTTACCTATTCTATGTAATGGCCATTGTTTCATAGGAAGAATCACAGAATTGGGATAAAATTGAGCCTATTCTGCTGGCATAGTAACCCTTGTAAACTAGCTGTATGCCTGGAAATTATGGCCTAATTGTTTTTCTTGACCTTTACTGCTTCCAAAGGGGATAGATAGGGTATGTCTAAAGTGGGTAAACGGAGTGTAGATTGTTTGGTGTTGTTTTAAATATATGATTAAAGAAGAACTAGCACTACAAATGGCACCCCACACCAGTACTTTTGCCTGGAAAATCCCATGGACGGAGGAGCCTGGTGGGCTCCAGTCCATGGGGTCGCTAAGAGTCGGACACGACTGAGCGACTTCACTTTCACTTTTCACTTTCATGCATTGGAGAAGGCAATGGCAACCCACTCCAGTGTTCTTGCCTGGAGAATCCCAGGGACGGGGGAGCCTGGTGAGCTTCCGTCTATGGGGAATTCACACAGAGTCGGACACGACTGAAGTGACTTAGCAGTAGCAGCAGCAGCACTACAAATGATTGTAGCCTAAAGTCTTATAATGCTACAGGAAATATAGTATTATGCAGACAAAAGTTTTTCAGAGAGTAGGTCATGAAGTTTTGGCAAAGAAGAAAAAAGGAAAAACATAATGTAAAAAATAACTGATAAATGGATGTTGTGTAAATTCAGAGAGTTAACATCAAGATCTTAAAAATCAATTCTCTGCTTTTGGGGGGCTTAGTGGAATTCTCTAAATACAGAGGTAATGTGATGGAAAATCCCTATTCCTAGCAATATGAGAGGCATTCTGTTCTGTTCTGAATACAAATAGATCACAAGTGAAGAAAAACTGAATCAGTAAATAACATGTAATAAAAAGGGGCCAAGGAAGAAACCTGATTTTTCAATCATTTAAGTTTTTTTCTACTGACATAAAATAACAAAAGTAAAACATAAAGCTTAAAGATACAATGCAGTTAAATAAAATAAAAAGCAAAATTTTTAGAGTTAATGGCTAATAATATGTGCTGGGAGAGGCAGGTAATGGAGCTCTATTTGTACAAAATGTATCAGTGACTACACTGACATTTTCTGTTATATTTATTTCTACACTGAGACATCAATTTATGAAAAGAGTGAATCAAGCAAAGAGCTTTCAGATATCAAATGCAGCCTGGAAAACAATTTGATTTAAAGACTTTTCTCATTTTGTCTAATTGCCAAAACAATTTGTTAGGCTAAGGAGACAAAAAATATTTTTAATAATATCAACTATTCAATCTAGATTTTAAACAAATCAAAAATTTTAATCTGGTTGTCAGTTTAACAGACAGAGCTAGATACTGTGAAACTGCATTTTAGAATTAAATGAATGTGCTGGTAGTATTTTAAGAAGTTAATTGTTAAAACATTTTTTCTGGGTGTTCATTTTTTATCCTTTAAGGTAAAGTGATACACCCTTCCTTTCTTTCTTCCTTCCTGTCCTCCCTTCCTCTCTTTCTTAAAATGGCATTACTACCCATCTTTATGAAACACCAACATTTAGTCCCTAGTTTTTACTTTACAGCCAAGAAAATAAGATTCTAGGATAGAAAACAATATTTTCAATGTTAACACAATAAAGAAATGACAGAATCAATTATAACTTATTTCAGAATGACTACAAGGGTTACCTATTTATTTTGAGGGGAAGGAATTACTTTTTTCATAATAATTTTCAAACCCAGGTAATGATCTATATGGGAAAAACTGAGCCTATTACTTCACAGCCATCTCTTATTCCAGTTTGAATATAGTACCACTCATGGTTTTATTTTGTTGGTTATTTGTTCTCCAACCTTTATTACATATTTCAGTTTGAAAGATCTAATATAATATTGATTAGTTGAGGAGTTTATTTGGGAGACACCTTGATATAATGTACTTACTAAATAAAGGAATTAAATCTTGAAATATATATATGTATATTTCTAATTTTTTAAAATTGGAGAATAATTGCTTTACAATATTGTATTGGTTTCTGACATACAAAAACATGAATTAGCCACAGGTATATATATGTCCCCTCCCTCCTAACTGCCCCATCTCCATCTGAATTCCATCCCTTTAGATTGTCAGAGAACACTGGTCTGAGTTCTGTGTGTCACACAGCAAATTCTCACTTGCCATCTACTTTATGTATGGTAATGTGTTTCCATGCTATTCTCTCAATTTGTCCCACCCTTTCCTTACCCACCGTGTCCACAAGCCTATTGTCTATATTTTTAATGTTATGACTGTTACTGAACCAAACTTATATCCTCTCACCCTTGTACAATAAAGGCAAACTACTGGCATGAGATGTGGTGAAGTAAAGTACAGCTTTTATTGCAGGCACCAAACAAGCAGAACAGGCAGCTTATGCTCGAGACCAGAAATCCCCAATGACTTTCAGGGAAGTGGTTTTAAAGACAGTATGAGGGAGGGGGCTACAAGATATGTGACCAGATTGTGCACAATTCTTAAGTTGGTTGAAATCAAGGTAAAGTTTTATGCCGCATCAACCTCTGGTTTCAACCAGTCTAGGCTCTATGTTCTTGTGGTCAGTAGTTTTCATATGGTGAGAGTCTGCTTTCTGTAAAAACAACTTAGAAATATATGTCAGGTCTTTATATATATCTTTCAGCAAACTATGAGTTCAGTGATTCTGCTATGGGATAGATTTATAGTTCAAATTATAACCAGCTTCCCAGCCCAACAGCTATTCTTTATTTCTTCATCTTCACATTTCATAACTTTATAAATTAACTGCATAAATTAACTTTTAAGTCAGCTTTTAGAGACTCATTGGAGGCCTGGGAGACTAAAGCAAAAACCTTTTATTTCAAAGGACAGAGACACAGGGCCTTGTATATGGTTTCATTACCAAGTATGTAGTCAATTCCAAAATTAAAGCTTCGATTAAACCCTACCACTGGTATATGAGTTCTTTACTGACAAAATTAAAATCTTTTTTAGAAAATATTTGTTGTAATGTTTTTTTAACAAACAGTATAAGATATAGTTTTCTGCAGCTTGATCAATGACCTTTCCTGAATCATACAAACTAAATTTTAGTTTTCAATATTTAAATATCCTATACACTTTTAAGCACAATTTCCATTGTAAAATTAATTTCATAATTTTAATTTTATTTGAATGAATGCTAGTTTTTATATCTCAACTCCATTTCTCACTGAAAGCTCAAATTCCAATCCTCTCTACGTTAATTCATTAACATAACCAATATTCTTGTCCTCATGTAATAGAGTCTTTGAAATGTGAAAAATGAAGAAAACAAGCTGTTCCATGAAATTGGGACTCTACAAATGAATGCATACGTGGGCATGTTTTTAATGGTTTCAACTATAGCAGTTTCCTATAAACAAGTTTAAAAAAGCCAGAAGTGAATTGCATGATTTTATATATCCTCACTATAAAACAATTTGCTTCATTTTGTCTCTTTTTAATATATATAATATATTATATATGAATAAAGATTATGTATATTCCATTGGTTTGAGATTTAAATATTAGTTTTGTTTTGTTTTGCTTTTTTAACCAAGGAGACTGGTCTTATAGGTATGGACTTGGACCAAACCTTCTCCCATTCCTAATTTATCTTCTATGATTGGAAATAAAGTGAATGTGAAAGTGTTAGCCACTCAGTTGTTTCCAACTCTTTGTGACCCCATGGACTGTAGCACACCAGGTGCCTATGTCCATGGAATTCTCCAGGTAAGAATACTGGAGTGGGTAGCCATTCCTTTCTCCAGGGGATCTTCCCAGCCCAGGGATCAAACATTGTGGGAGCCCAGGTCTCCCACATTGCAGGCAGATTCTTTACCATCTGAGCCACCAGGGAAGCCGTCCATGATTGGAACTCCTACATAAAATATGTATCTGACAAAATGAAACTATTAGGGCTTGCAGAGAATGATTGGTCCAAGCTTTTAGGAAGCCTTTGGTGTTAATATCTGATGTTAAAGTAAATAATACTATTATAAAACTACTATATTACACATAAATTACATGTAAATAAGATATTTAATATTTTATAGTCACAACGTGTTTAAATGTTACTTTATTTTGCCATAAATATTTGGTGACACATATGTTATTATACATTGTATTATATAAAAAATTACTCAGAATAAATTCCTCTTTTAAAACTACATCAGATCAGATCAGTCGCTCAGTTGTGTCTGACTCTTTGCGACCCAATAAATTGCACCACGCCAGGCCTCCCTGTCCATCACCAACTCCCGGAGTTCACTCAGACTCACGTCCATCGAGTCAGTGATGCCATCCAGCCATCTCATCCTCTGTCGTCCCCTTCTCCTCCTACCCCCAATCCCTCCCAGCATCAGAGTCTTTTCCAATGAGTCAACTCTTCGCATCAGGTGGCCAAAGTATTGGAGTTTCAGCTTTAGCATCATTCCTTCCAAAGAAATCCCAGGGCTGATCTCCTTCAGAATGGACTGGTTGGATCTCCTTGCAGTCCAAGGGACTCTCAAGAGTCTTTTCCAACACCACAGTTCAAAAGCATCAATTCTTCGGCACTCAGGCTTCTTCACAGTCCAACTCTCACATCCATACGTGACCACAGGATTTAATGAACATGGAACATTAAAAATATTTCCTTTTAGTGCTTAAGAACTTATAGCTTGAAATTTGATATTGTGACCATTTTATCTGAATATTTGTATTCACAAAAGAAATCACTTAAGCAGTTCTACTGTGATTTATAAGGTAAAATAATTCTTTCAAAAACTCAAATATGGTCTTAAAGTGAGGACAAATGGCAATGACTGGGACATTCTATATAAATTGTTCACCTGATTGGTGGTCCAGAGTTGAAGGAGTAATAGCAAATTTTACTGGACTAACCAAATAAGAATATAGAATTCAACCAAATTCTTCCTTCTGTATTTTGTTCTTACAATGCTTCAATTCCTTCTGTTATTTGTAGCTGGTTTGTTTTGGATTATAATGACCATTATGAATGTTGAATTGTTTTCAGTGAAAAATGACTTTTTATTGATTTGGTTAAATCTGACCTTTTATCTTTCTGACAAGTGTGATAAAATAATCCTTATATCTCCTCCATTTGCAATAGCTCAAAGCAGAATTCAAGAACAAATATGTTGCTTTACCTAGTTTTCCCAAAATCTAATTGCAATAATGGAAAGATTTTTTAAATTCCTTATAATAACTTTCATCCTAGAGGGTAGTTCGCATAGTGAACACTTGATATTTGCAAAGAGCCATGGATGGTAAAGAGCCTAGAGCTTGAGAATATCTTTTTGTGTGTGCTGCAGACAACAGAGTGTGCCATCAATTAAGATAGTAAACCATCAATTAAAATAGATATATGAAAATTCTAAGAAGTGAAAGAAAATCATGTACTTCCATCTGATATATGGATGAGACTAGCTTCTTCAAGGCTATAATAATTTAGACAATATCAAAAATTCATTAGTGGGAAAAACATGGTGAATTTGAGAAGGAAAAGCAAGTGTCTTGGCCATCCCATTGTAGAAGGATCAATACAAGAAGAGAAGGACAATTTGTAATTACTAAGTTTGTTTCCCTAGCCTGAACTTACTTACACTTAATATTACCTGTTATACTGTGCAATCATTTGTCTTTAACTAGCACTCAGACACAAACACTAAAACACATACATAGTTTTTTGAACATATAATTGAACCATGTATCACAAACTGTGATTTTTAATTATCTTAAAAATAAAATAAAAACTTACTTTAAAGCTTCCATAATGTGCTTGCTGCTTATTCAGAAATCATATATACATATATATGTATATATATATTTGGCTATGCCAGGTCTCATTTGCAGCACATAGGATCTTCAGTCTTCATTGAAGCATACAGGGCCTTTTCCCTTTTTTGCAGCGTCTTACAAACTCTTAGTTGTGGTATGTGGGATCTAGTTCCCTGACCAGGGACTGAACTTCAGCCTCCTGCATTGGGAGTGAGGGATTTTACCCACTGGACCGTGAGGGAAGTCCAGGACTTATTTTAAGGAGTGGGAATCAAAATGAACTAAGAGAGAAAAGGGAAATGAAAGCAATATTTTTTAACTTGAGAAATTTGGTTATTTTAGTAAATGCCATTGTTAAATACACTTTCTGCAGTTTTTTCCTTCTACAGGTATAAGGCTATGTATAATTAAAATATAATACTGTAACTATATTGAACATAAAATATTTAACATATGTGTTATAATTTAAAATTTCTCCAAAGTGTTCCATGTGTTAGGCATCTCTGTTTTAATTTTTCTGGAGTCTCCTCTACAGAGAATCACCCTCCCAAGTATCCCAAGCATAGTTTCTAGAAGTCTAACATTTCTTACCTGCCCATGACGCCTCTCCCATGCTTCACCTCCCTTTTCACCTTCAGTCATCAAGGAGTCTGCAGTGCGGCTAAAGTACTGAGTTTAGTGTTAGACAGTATCACAGAATGATGGTTAGAAACAAAACATTATCTCCTACCTTAGGAATCCTTTCAACAATGGTGGTAGGGAAAGAGAACACCTTTATTGTTGAAGAATTTTTAAACCAGAATATGATGCCCATAACAGTCAGCTCAGAGGTTGCAAAGACAGTAAAGACTATGCCCTTATATATCCAAACAGATGCAACCCACTACATGTATGCTTTCAAGATAAACAATAACTAGTTCTTAAGTAAAAGGACATGCTGTGCTTAGTCACTCAATTGTGTCTCTTTGAGACACTATGGATGTAACCTGCCAGGCTTCTCCATCCATGGGGATTCTCCAGGCAAGAATATTGGAGTGGGTTGCCATGCCCTCTTCCAGGGGATCTTCCCAACCCAGGGATCAACTGAACCCAGGTCTTCACCATTGCAGGCAGTTTCTTTACCATCTAAACCACCGAGGAAACCCAAAAGATGTGAAAGAACTATTTGTCACACAGTTCACATAACATTACCTGATAATTGGGGTGACCATTGGTGGGGTGAATGTCTGCCTTAATTAGTTGGTTTTGTATCTTTTCCTGTCTTTAACAGGAGGAAGTTTTGCAGCTTAGGGTAAGGCTCCCAAAGTTAGGCTCCTACCTTCCCACAGAAACTGAGAGAAACTCTCTTGAAGTTTGCATTTCAAAACTAAGTTTGCAGGTCCTTGAGAAAGACATTCCCGGGTCATAAAGCTGACAAAGGCCAATCCAGTCTTCAGAAGGATTTATACACATTTCACACAGGAAAAAGCACTTACAAGTTTTCTCAAGTAAGTGTTCAAAGAACAAGTTGAGGGAGGGAAGTGTATTCCCTTATTTTCAACAGAGAGAATTAAGTCTTAAAGTTGTATTTTTGCTTAAAGTAGAAACAAGAGTATCTTGTGTTTGAGTCTCCTTAAAAACATTTTTATACAATGATTTGCCATCATTTCCTTTAAAAAGTTTCTTGTGAACTGCCCTGCTGTGCTGTTTATCTTTCCCTTTACTAGCCTTTTTGCAAGGCAAAAGGTGAAAAAAATATCTTTAATAAGTTAAACGTAACTTGATAAAAAATATAGTTTCTGGTTCAAAGTTCATCCTTTGCCTTACATTTTATTTCAACTTTAATGTTTAAAGTTGATGCTTGATTTTAGTTATGATGAGAAAGCAAGCTAATTTAAAAATTCAGATTGAAATCTCTGTATTACACAATGCTTGATTACAGTCACATTAATCACAGTTCATATTAACCCCTGGATACTGTAGATTGCCTTTCTGAATAATGATTGCTCTCTAGGGTTATCACTTATTAAAATAGAAGTCGTTTAGAAGAATGGTCTATAGCATTTCTAGGTTCATTGATTTCATAGCATGCATTTAGTAAGCAAGGTAGAGGAGTTAACATTTTTTGATATTTTTCAAAATATTCTTATTGAATACACATGTCTCTTGAAGTTATCTTTGATCCAAGAGTTGTGTGTGACTTGAGAATTGTCTTCTATTCAGAGTTTGTTTTCTTCTGATTAGAGTTACTGATATATGAATACTTGCAATATTCATATATGGAACAGTGATCCAAACCAAGAGCTGTACAAAATTTGCAATACACTATCCTTACTTGGAGGTTAAGATAAATATACATAAACTGTATTATATACATTAATATAAATTCATGCCACAAGACTGAAATAAATAAACCAGATATGAAACGAATAATTGGAGAAGGAAATGGCAACCCACTCCAATGTTCTTGCCTGGAGAATACCGGGGATGGGAGAGCCTGGTGGGCTGCTGTCTATGGGGTTGCACAGAGTCAGACACGACTGAAATGACTTAGCAGCAGCATGAAGCTAATAAGCAAAAGCATTTGATGAGATTTTCTTCTCCGTTAATCATAAATACTGAAAATGAAATAACAACATATGTGCTTAATTATACACAATGCCATATTGTATACAGTCTATCTCTTACTTTAGTTTATTTGGAAAATAAAATAGTTTGACAATAGAAATAGAAATATGTTTTATGTTAATTAAGTCCATTTTTTTCAATTTGTGTGTTATTTTTTGTTCTATGTCAATCAACTAGTCTACTTTCTCACTGGCAATCACTAATGAACACATAAGTCTATTAATGCTGCTGCTGCTAAGTCGCTTCAGTCGTGTCCGACTCTGTGCAACTCCTGAGACGGCAGCCCGCCAGGCTCCCCCAACCCTGGGATTCTCCAGGCAAGAACACTGGAGTGGGTTGCCATTTCCTTCTCCAATGCAGGAAAGTGAAAAGTGAAAGTGAAGTCTCTCAGTCCTGTCCGACTCCTAGTGACCCCATGGACTGCAGCCTACCAGGCTCTTCTGTCCATGGGGTTTTCCAGGCACAAGTACTGGTGTGGGTTGCCATTGCCTTCTCCAATTCTATTAACAGTTATCTACAAAACAAATTGACATCCAGTTTTCAGTCATAAATTTATGACTCTTGAAACTCTCTTTTTAATTGCATTTTGTCCTGTTTCACCAGAGGACCTTTCCTCTTGATCTTTCAGTTCATGTAATTTTGCTCTGAAATTTTTAAATTACTAAGACCTGTTATTTACTTATTTATATTCTCAAGTCTCGGAGAAGGCGGTGGCACCCCACTCCAGTACTCTTGCCTGGAAAATCCCATGGATGGAGGAGCCTGGTAGGCTGCAGTCCATGGGGTCTCTAGAGTCGGACATGACTGAGCGACTTCACTTTCTCTTTTCACTTTCATGCATTGGAGAAGGAAATGGCAACCCACTCCAGTGTTCTTGCCTGGAGAATCTCAGGGACGGGGGATCCTGGTGGGCTGCCGTCTATGGGGTCACACAGAGTTGGACACGACTGAAGTGACTTAGCATAGCATAGCATAGCATTCTCAAGTCTATAATTTAAACTTGTTTGTCAATAGTAATTTTACATGATCACAGAAAAGTCTAGATTCCAGATTTTCTGTCTCACAGTGTCTCTTCTTGAATCCTGTTTACTAGTTTCAAGCCAGTCTTGATGAAAGTATGTATGTATGGTGAGCACTAGACAGGGCATCTTTGTACAATTCACAAAATCATTCAAGTAATTTTTTATATTTCTGTAGTGACATGACCTGTCTCTAAGATATTTGGAATGGATCCCTCATTATGAAACAAATTAAAGGAAAAGTCCTTGATTGAAAGGACAAGCGGATGTGTTGAACTTCAGATATTTTCCCCACACTCATTCTAGTTTTCACTATCCTGAGATATCCATGTGAAACTAGATGGGCTTCTTCAGAAAACACATTTTAAAAATGGAGATTAAAAAAATGTTGATACTAGAATTCCCAATAAGTGTGACCATAACCAGTAAGTCAGAGGTAGCAGTATTAGGAAAAAGCATTTCTGTAGTATGTTAATCTGACTTTAAGATATATTTTTGAGTTAAAATGAGAATACATAGAATATATTTTTTATTAACTCTCAAGAATATATTTGACAGTTTGAAAAGCAACTTTGAAGAGAATAAACTCTATGTTAAAGGAACATATCTAAATTTTTACTTAATTGTCATAGGATCCAAAAACAAAATAACAATAAAAATGTCAATCTGTACCCCCATTTCAGTATAATGAGCCCATTTTCTAGTGTATCAAGTTTGTTTTTTATTTATCTTTAACTCCTTCAAACTATTTACAGTGTTCTTGGATACAGTATTCTATGATTTGCTCAACATATATATTTCCATTTTTTCCAGTAATGGGAGTTATCACAAATCCTTCAGTTTTTCAGTTTCACAATTAAGGTACCAAATTTAGTGGGTTCCCAAATAAATGAAAGCTTTTAGAGTGTTCAAATCTTTATGTATTCTTTCTCAGCTCTATCATAATTTCATCACATAGTAGAATTCACAATAGCCCATTTTGCTTTGATTGCAGAGGTACCAAGAAAAGTATTTCATGGGTTTCTTATGGGGCTGTGTCATTTTTCTTTTGCTGTACAATAAAGCACTCCATAATTTAATACTTTCAAACCGCAATCCCTTATTATTGCTCACAGGTCTATCAGTCAGTTAGGCAGTTCCTTGGATCTGAACTAGCCTCAGCTAATTTCTACTGGACTCATTCATGACATTTATAGCCAGTTGGCAGAGTAAGGTCTGCTATGGCCTCCCTCATATGTTAGGAATTAGCTGGCAATCAGCATGAGTGATAGGAATGACTGAGCCATTTGTCTTCATCTAGTAGGTTCTCCGGAGAAGGCAATGGCACCCCACTCCAGTACTCTTGCCTGGAAAATCCCATGGAGAGAGGAGCCTGGTAGGTTGTAGTCCATGGGGTCGCGAAGAGTCAGACACGACTGAGCGACTTCACTTTCACTTTTCACTTTCATGCATTGGAGAAGGAAATGGCAACCCACTCCAGCGTTCTTGCCTGGAGAATCCCAGGGACAGGGGAGCCTGGTGGGCTGCCGTCTGTGGGGTCGCACAGAGTCGGACACGACTGAAGTGACTTAGCAGCAGCAGCAACAGTGGTCACAAGGTTAATTCTCATTGCAAGCCATAGAATAGTATAAACTTCCACTTGATGAGAAGACCAGCAAAGTCCAATTGCAAAAGGTAGTTAAAATAGGAGATGATTGAAGCCATTTTTGAAATAATCTATGACAAGACTGATACATCTTCCAATAAATCTTGTCATTTTACAAATCAGTAGACATTAATAAAAAATCAACTTTCATAGAAAAATTGTGAGCAAGGCATTAAATTTGAATCAATGCCAAATTATAATACTAAATCAAAATTAGATTAAGCAAACATTTTGCAACCTTAGAGATTTTAAAACAGATGAATTTTGTTTCCTCTTAGAAATTCAGAATAACGTTGATGAATTTTTTAATATATCCATTAAAATGTAGTCTTTACTACTTGACCAGAATTCACTTATAATCTTCAGATATTGTATAAGTGCTTTCTGAAAAGGGGACTTAAGTGTTATGTGGTCATGTGGAGAACAAAGTGTTTTTATTGTAAAAGGAAGCCATTACAATGAATTTCCTGATTACTATGTAATCATATAATATAAGAAAAATACACTTAGTTTAATGTGCCATTTATTTTGACACTGTTCTGATAGTATACTAAGCAATGATAAATATAATAAATCACACTCAGCTTTTAAAAAATTTATATAATGTTAATATCTTTTTAAATAATGCGGAGTTTCTTAAGGTTTTGGCCCTGAATAATGATCTTTAAAATATTTTTAAATCATTATTCCTTATAACTGTATACAGTGTTAAACTTTTTTATAAGTATATTGGTTCCTTAGAATCATCAATCATAACTCAACTAATTATAAGCAGAACTATTTTGAATTTTAAGGCTGAAAAAATATACAAGGCTTGTCTATGGAGTTGTTTAAATATCTAGCAAATAAGTGGTTTTAAGATTTTTCTCCATATTGTAAACAACAACCTAGACAAGGGAAAATAAATAAAAAGGGGCCCTAATTTTTTAAAAATTCTATTCTATATCTAGGTGGTTCATGCATGGAATATAAACATAAGAGAATTGTTTTGAATTTTATTCATTGATCATATACTCTTTTTTTACTTCCTCAATCTCTTACCATAGTTAATAAATTATGATACAGATTCCTAGAGAAAGAAAAGAAAAAACTTGAATTAGAATAGAGGTAACAATTTCATGCTATAGTCCTGCTTTTTCTACATGTGAATCTTTTTAAGGGTCATCAGGCTTGTCACCAAATGATAATAATAAGGCAAATAAAGAATCTGCCTGCAGTATAAGAGACCTGGGTTCGATCCCTGGGTCGGGAAGATCCCCTGGAAAAGGAAATAGCAACCCACTCCAGTATTCTTGCATGAAAAATCCCATGGACAGAAGAGCCTGGTGGGCTACCATCCATGGAGTCACAGAATTGGACTTGACTTAGCAACTAAACCACATTATTAATATAACTGCTGAATTATACTTTATAGATTTCTGGAAAAGAAGATAATATGCCTGGGCAGACTGAGGCAAGGTTAAAGAACATGGAGTATGGCAAAGCGGAAAGCTAATATGTAGTAGAAAATAATGGCAATAGTTTGTAAGATACAATATTTAAATATTGGACTGTTAGTGAAAGAAATTGAAAGTTACTCAGTCTCCGACTCCTTGTGACCCCATAGACTATACAGTTCATGGCATTCTCCAGGCCAGAATACTGCAGTGGATAGCTTTTCCTTTCTCCAGGGGATCTTCCCAACCCAGGGATTGAACCCAGGTCTCCCTCATTGTAGGTGGATTCTTTATCAGCTTAGCCACAAGAAAAGACCATTGGACTGTTACTTATCTATTAATTATCTTAGTAAAGGAAATAAAATATTAGCAGGTACTACCACTAATGAAATTCCCTTGTATAAAAGATATTTTCAAACTCTATTCTGCAAGAATCTTCTAATCAAAATCAATGGATGAACAAACAAAAATCAACTCTCTCCACATTTTAAAATAGTTTTATAGGTGTCAACCATTTCAAATGCTCTTAGCTACTGAGCTCCATTTTAATAGCAGATTTCCTCTGTGGCTCAGATGGTAAAGCTTCTACCTACAGTGCGGGAGACCAGGGTTCAATCCCTGGGTCAGGAAGATCCTCTGGAGAAGGAAATGGCAACCCACTCCAGTACTCTTGCCTGGAAAATCCCGTGGACGGAGGAGCATGGTAAGCTACAGTCTATGGGGTTGCAAAGAGTTGGACACCACTGAGTGACTTCACTTTCACTTACACTTTCCATTCTCACATGCAGGACTACATGTTACCCTTAGTTTTTATATGTATGGAATGACTCATGGATTATTTTTGTTTATACAAAACTTTAATAGCTGTTCCTAATTTTCATGCAGCATAATATCATGACAATGTAATATTGTCAAACTTAGTTGCTTCCCTTTCCTTCCATCCTCTGACCTCTGAGAGATGCCCTATCCCCAATTAGTTAGACCTAAATAGCAAGGAAACCTATTGATACAGTATATATACATAGGTTTGACTTCTAGGTTTTAAGGCAGTGTGGGCAAGAGTTGTGAGTGAATTTGAAGGGTCAATAGATTGCAAAGCATCCCTATTTAATCTTACCCTAGTATGCCCTCAGATCTTATCTCTTACTATTTTTGTGGGCTTTAATGAAAGTTAATAAGTCAGGTTTTCACAAAAGTGTTCCTCCCCACTTATCAGTGGCCACAACCCCTTGGGTCTCTTGCCTAGGGCATACAATTCTTGCTACTGGTTTCCTGGGAGCAGGGAGAGAATATGGTTGATAATTTCATAATTCAGTTTCCAGATTTCTACCTAGACTCTTGTTTTGAGCACTAGCCTCACACTGTCTCTATTCTCCTCTTTTCTTTTTTTATTAAAGATTTTTTTTTTTTTTTGATGTGGACCATTTTTTAAAGTCTTTGCTGAATTTGTTGCAATATTGCTTCTGCTTTATGTATTGTTTTTTTGGCCATGAGGCATGTGGGATCTTAGCTCTATGACCAGGAATCAAGCCTGCACACACTGCATTAGAAGGCAAGTCTTAACCCCTGGACTGCCAGGGAAGTCCCCCTCTCTTTGCTTATATAACTTTAGTACAATTACTCATGCATTACAACTGTGATTTCCTGCTGAATTAGTGGTAGCAGAGTCCTAAGATGGTAAATTAGGATTCTAGATAGCCAAACTAGGGCCCCCATCAATTAGATTTTAACCCTTTATCTTGTGCCACCAGGCTCAGAGCCCCTCAGTGGTAGCTTCTTCTTGGATTCCCTTTCTGTTGTCACTGTAGCTATTTTATTTATTTATTTACTAATTTTCTTTCCATTTTCCTTGGCTTAATAAAAATAGCTCTCCAATAATCACTTTTAAACTTCCAAATTATTGAAATTTCTTTTTCATGATGTCTTCAATTATTGTGGATATACCCTCTTGTATTACTCTTATAATGTTCAGTTCAGTTGTCTCTCAGTCGTGTCTGACTCTGCAATCCCATGAATTGTGGCACGCCAGGCCTCCCTGTCCAACCCCAACTCCCTGAGTTCACTCAAACTCACTTCCATCGAGTCAGTGATGCCATCCAGCCATCTCATCCTCTGTCGTCCCCTTCTCCTCCTGCCCCCAATCCCTCCCAGCATCAGAGTCTTTTCCAAGGAGTCAACTCTTCACATGAGGTTGCCAAAGTACTGGAGTTTCAGCTTTAGCATTAGCCCTTCAAAAGAACACCCAGGACTGATCTCCTTCAGAATGGACTGATTGGATCTCCTTGCAGTCCAAGAGACTCTTCTCCAACACCACAGTTCAAAAGCATCAATTCTTTGGCACTCAGCTTTCTTAACAGTCCAACTCTCCCATCCATACATGACCACAGGAAAAACCATAGCCTTGACTAAATGGACCTTTGTTGGCAAAGTAATGTCTCTGCTTTTCAATATACTTTCTAAGTTGGTCATAGCTTTCCTTCCAGGAGTAAGTGTCCTTTAATTTCATGACTGCCATCACCATCTGCAGTGATTTTGAAGCCCAGAAAAATAAAGTCTGACACTGTTTCCACTGATTCCCCATCTATTTCCCATGAAGTGATGGGACCAGATGCCATGATCTTCATTTTCTGAATGTTGAGCTTTAAGCCAACTTTTTCACTCTCCTCTTTCACTTTCATCAAGAGGCTTTTAAGTTCCTCTTCACTTTCTGCCATAAGGGTGGTGTCATCTGCATATCTGAAGTTATTGATATTTCTCCTGGCAATCTTGATTCCAGCTTGTGCTTCTTCCAGCCCAGCGTTTCTCATGATGTACTCTGCATATAAGTTAAATAAGCAGGGTGATAATATACAGCCTTGACGTACTCCTTTTCCTATTTGGAACCAGTCTGTTTTTCCATGTCCAGTTCTAACTGTTGCTTCCTGACCTGCATACAGGTTTCTCAAGAGGCATGTCAGGTGATCTAGTATTCCCATCTCTTTCAGAATTTTCCACAGTTTATTGTGATCCACACAGTCCAAGGCTTTGGCATAGTCAATAAAGCAGAAATAGATGTTTTTTCTGGAACTCTCTTGCTTTTTTGATGATCCGACAGATGTTGGCAATTTGAGCATTACTTTATTAGCATGTGAGATGAATGCAATTGTTCAGTAGTTTGAGCATTGCCTTTCTTTGGGTTTGGAATAAAAACTGACCTTTTTCAGTCCTGTGGCCACTGCTGAGTTTTCCAAATTTGCTGGCATATTGAATGCAGCACTTTCACAGCATCATCTTTCAGGATTTGAAATAGCTCAAGTGGAATTCTATCACCTCCACTAGCTTTGTTTGTAGTGATGCTTTCTAAGGCCCACTTGGGTTCACATTCCAGGATGTCTGGCTCTAGGTGAGTGATCACACCATCATGATTATCTGGGTCGTGAAGATCTTTTTTGTACAGTTCTTCTGTGTATTCTTGCCACCTCTTCTTAGTATCTTCTGCTTCTATTAGGTCCATACCATTTCTGTCCTTTATTGAACCCATCTTTGCATGAAATATTCCCTTGGTATCTCTAATTTTTTTGAAGAGATCTCTAGTCTTTCCCATTCTGTTGTTTTCCTCTATTTCTTTGCATTGATCACTGAGGAAGGCTTTCTTATGTCTTCTTGCTATTCTTTGGAACTCTGAATTCAGATGCTTATAGCTTTCTTTTTTTCTTTGCTTTTCGCTTCTCTTCTTTTCACAGCTATTTGTAAGGCCTCCCCAGACAGCCATTTTGCTTTGTTGCATTTCTTTTCCATGGGGATGGTCTTGATCCCTGTCTCCTGTACAATGTCTTGAACCTCCATCCATAGTTCATCAGGCACTCTATCTATCAGATCTAGTCCCTTAAATCTACTTCTCACTTACACTGTATAATCATAAGGGATTTGATTTAGGTCATACCTGAATGGTCTAGTGGTTTTCCCTACTTTCTTTTATTTAAGTCTGAATTTGGCAATAAGGATTTCATGATCTGAGCCACAGTCAGCTCCCAGTCTAATTTTTGCTGATTGTATAGAGCTTCTCCATCTTTGGCTGCAAAGAATATAATCAATCTGATTTCAGTGTTGACCATCTGGTGATGTCCATGTATAGAGTATTCTCTTGTGTTGTTGGAAGAGGGTGTTTGCTAAACCAGTGCATTCTCTATGCAAAACACTATTAGCCTTTGCCCTGTTTCATTCCGTACTCCAAGGCCAAGTTTGTCTGTTACTCCAGATGTTCCTTGACTTCCTACTTTAGCATTCCAGTCCCCCATAATGAAAAGGACATCTTTTTTAGGTGTTAATTCTAAAAGGTCTTGTAGATCTTCATAGAAACGTTCAACTTCAGCTTCTTTAGCATTACTGGTTGGGGCCTAGACTTGGATTACTGTGATATTGAGTCGTTTGCCTCTGGGAAAGACGCATCTAGAAATGTTTGTGGTCTGTCAGCTATGTTTTCCCAGAACTCTGAAAATTCACTAAATACCAAAAAAAGAAAAAAAAAAAAAGAAACAAACAAGAAAAATATTATGGGTCATTAATAGAGATTTGAGGAGAAGAGCTTTTGTAGAGTCTGAGGAGACAAGTGATGTTTCTTAATTTACAATTTTGCTAATTCTTGTTTTAATGACAAAGGGCTTATTTTAGTGGATGAATTGTCAGGTGTTATAGAAGGATAACCTTTCGTATCATAAATAAAATGTAAGTGAATGTGACTATCATTTCATGATCAGTATTTTTTACTTTAAATTTCATTTCATCAATTTTAATTTTATTTTTACACCACCATATTGCCTTATCCATGGGGTCGCAGAGAGTGGGACGCAACTGAGCAACTGAACTGAACTGATTGCCTTATCAGGAAAACAACACTGATACCAAGTAGTTCAAGAGAGCAAATGCAGAAATTGGGTACAGTTAGTAAAACAAGGGAAGATAAGATATAAATGCTGAAGAACAGCATGATTCATAACTGTAGGAAGATGCATCCTGGGATAAGACGAGTAAAAGTACTAGGTGATATTATCAGAGGCTAGAAGTTAATACCACCTCCTGCTGCTGCTGCTAAGTCACTTCAGTCGTGTCTGACTCTGTGCGACCCCATGGATGGCAGCCCAACAGGCTCCCCTGTCCCTGGGATTCTCCAGGCAAGAACACTGGAGTGGGTTGCCATTTCCTTCTCCAATGCATGAAAGTGAAAAGTGAAAGTGAGGTCGCTCAGTCGTGTCTGATGCTCAGAGACCCCATGGACTGCAGCCTCCCAGGCTCTTCCGCTCATGGGATTTTCCAGGCAAGAGTACTGGAATGGGGTGCCGTCACCACCTAGTATTGGCTTAATCGGCATGAGAGGTGTTAGGTCTGAGTAAGATCATGGAAATGACACAGTAATTTTAGTGACCCTAAAATGGAAGGAGAATACCTTAATTTTTCCTTTCTCTTGCTCTACAGTCTTCCACCCAGTGGTTCCCTTTACTGAAAGTAACAGGAAGACAAAACCTGGGCATGCAGAGGCAGATAATTGATATGAGACAGGAAAACCACATCACCAGCCACCTTCTCTATTCTCCTTTTCTACTTTCACTTTACTTGCTGTCACAAAACAGCATCATAATTAACAACTCACGTTTTAGTTCAAATAGGCTAGAATTCTTGCTCTTCCACTTAGGAGAAGTGTGACTTTCAACAGACTGTTTAAAGTCTCTCAGCTTCCCTTTACTTAATCTTCTAAATGAGGGTGATAATAACAGAACATGCATCTTAGAGTTGGTTTAGGGATTAAAAGAGCTCATAAAGTGCCTGGAACAATGCTGGGGATGCAGACACCTTAATGCTGCTGCTGTTTAGTTGTTAAATTGCTCCTGACTCTGCTAACCCATGGACTGTAGCTTGTCAGGCTCCTCTGTCCATGGGATTTCCCGGGCAAGAATACTGGAGTGGTTTGCCATTTCCTTCTCCATGGAATCTTCCAAATCCACGGATCAAATCCACATCTCCTGCTTGGCAAGCAGATTCTTTATCACTGAGCCACTCGGGAAGCCTAGACACCTTAATATATTTCAGCTATTATTATCACCACTCTGTACACTTTAAGATGAGTCTGAGAATGGACCCACTTTATAGGGATAAAAGGTGGGATTCCAGAAATGTTGAAGTCTTGGCTATTTATTCTTATTTATTTATTTCTTACTTATATCTCTTAACTCTGGTCTGGTATCACAATAGAATCAACTAGTGTGTGCGTGTGTGTTAGTTTTAGTTGCTCAGTGTGTCCGAATCTTCTCAACTCATGGACAGAGAGCCTGGTGGGCTACAGGCTCTCCAAGCAAGAATACTGGAGTGGGTTGCCATTCCCTTCTCCAGGGGATCTTCCTGACCCAGGAATAGAACTCAGGTCTCCTGCATTGCAGGCAGATTCTTTTCTGTTTCAGCTACCAGGAAAGAAGAATCAACTAGGGAACTTGTTAAAATGCATATCTAGGACAATATCAGGGACAAATACACCACAGTGGAGAAGCTGGAACACAAAGTTATATTTAAAAAGCTTTTTGGTAATTTCTGTGCACAAAAACAGCTGAAAAACATTGCCAAAGGGGTTCATGAACAAACAACTCTCCCTTCCTTATCTCCCATTTATAGTAGGTGGAGGAATTCAGATTTGTACCTGATGACATGGATATTTCTACTGAGATTCAGGTAGGATTTTACTACCAAGTTGTCACAAATTTGAAACTGGCTTATGTTTTACCTTTGATGCCTCTTGTAAATTTGTTCTCCCTTTTGACTATTTCCACCTTTACTGGAGACAAAAAGAAACCAGCAATACTATATTTTTACTTTTCTTAATATCCAAGGGAGGGATAAAGTTGGCTAAGCTGACCACACAGTATCTCGATAGTTTTTGTTGCTGTTTTCAGTAGAACATTTTTTTAAAAAGAGAAAGCATACAGTATTATGAATTCAGCAACATCTTTTAAAAAATACTCTGATTGAACACATACATCTGCTGAATTGGTTCTGTGTTTATGTTCTTTGTAGGTATACAGCTTTTTCTTTTGTTGTTGTGTTACTTTTTAAATTATATTTCAAGTTTTTCTTACATCATAGAATTTCCTGTAATTAAGTCTCACATTTTAAAATTCTACTGTTAAAAATCAGTTTTTGTATAGTTTATTAAAAACTAGAATAATTATACCCCCAAATGGGATATTTTTAAAGTGTAAAATTTTATCTGTAGTCTGAAGATGCAAATGTTTTCCACTGAGTCATATACAGGTGTTTTGTTTTAGTTTCAGCCTATCAATAACCAGTGGGACTGGACTAGCACTTGGCTTTGTATTATGATTGCAAGAGGCCTTTCAGTGATAAGCATCAGGAAACATTAAAAAAATAAAGATTTATCACTGACAGGACCTGGAAATTACACAGCAAGCTTGGGGCCACACAGCAAGGTAGCAGGTAAAGAGCTTGAGTGCTCAAGTGTGGGGTCCTGCTCTTATTGGGGTTGAGGGTGGGACCTAGAATTTCAGGATCACTCTTTATTGATGAATTTAAAACAGGAGAGAGAGAATTTAAGCCTCAGGAAGAGAAAAACAAGTGGCCCAACTGGTCAATTATGGAAATCAACCAAGATCTCTAAAACAAAGGAGCCTCAGTGTGGGAGGCAGCTGAGCTCTTTATCTAGTTATGTGGCTGGCCGGGTGTTTATTCGCGATAGCTGGCTTTGAAGTGGTTGCCCCTTTGAAGTGGATGCCACGGCAATTAAAGCTTAAGTCAGGCACTTGCATTACAAAAAAGAAAGAAAAAAAACTGTCAGGATTTACAGTGCACTGTGTTATCTATATTACTGCTGCATTAGAGGGATGTGGATAAAGATCTTTTCATTATGGGAAATCTGAACAGTTTAGTGGAATGATTTACTCATAAAATACCAGACATGTCAATTAAGCTAAAAGCAAAAGATTAATAAACAGTGGCTGCATTTCATGTTTTATACAAGTTAAAGGAAATTTATCATAATTAAATTAGCTTTACAGAATTCAGTCATTAAATGACCCCAAACCATGATCAAATTTAAAATATTTTATACAGTGTGCACATTATGAGAGATTCTAAAAGGAATCAAGTTGGGCTCAATTATCTATCAGAGTTTGCTCTACAGATTATAACTTGAATTATTTCCTTTCTCTTCATTTGAAATAAATTGGAAGTGATGAAGTAGTTTGGAATTTATTCTCATTTTCAGGCATTGCTAGAACTTGGGTTAACCACTTGCATTTTTTAATTCAACTTTCCCCATAACATTGACTGCTTTCAAAATAGGTTTTCTTCAACCATTTTCCATCTGAAGTACTGAGTCTTACACAGATCCAAATAAGTGTTCTGGTTAAGAATAAGATTCTAGTTGCCCCAAAGATCATGATTGTTACCCACACACATCAATGTCCTAGTTTCTCTTTATTTAACTCACACCCTTTCCCCTCCCCCCCGCGGGCCTGGCTCATGGAAGAGTCAGCAAAACCCTTGTTTCCTAAGGGTTTTACAAACCACTGTCAAATCACCATGTCTCAACAGGTTGTCCTCTTTCAATGTTCATACACTCTTTATTTAACTCACACCCTTTACATCCTCCTATCACTATCCAGTGTTGCACTCAATATGCCAGCAAATTTGGAAAACTCAGCAGTGGCCACAGGACTGGAAAAGGTCAGTTTTCATTCCAATCCCAAAGAAGGGCAATGCCAAAGAGTGCTCAAACTACTGCACAATTGCACTCATCTCACACGCTAGTAAGTAATCCTCCAAATTCTCCAAGCCAGGCTTCAGCAATATGTGAACCGTGAACTTCCTGATGTTCAAGCTGGTTTTAGAAAAGGCAGAGGAACCAGAGATCAAATTGCCAACATCCGCTAGATCATGGAAAAAGCAAGAGAGTTCCAGAAAAACATCTATTTCTGCTTTATTGACTATGCCAAAGCCTTTGACTGTGTAGATCACAATAAACTGTGGAAAATTCTGAAAGAGATGGGAATACCAGACCACCTGATCTGCCTCTTGAGAAATTTGTATGCAGGTCAGGAAGCAACAGTTAGAACTGGTCATGGAACAACAGACTGGTTCCAAATAGGAAAAGGAGTACGTCAAGGCTGTATATTGTCACCCTGTTTATTTAACTTATATGCAGAGTACATCATGAGAAATGCTGGACTGAAAGAAACACAAGTTGGAATCAAGATTGCTGGGAGAAATATCAATAACCTCAGGTATGCAGATGACACCACCCTTAATGGCAGAAAGTGAAGAGGAACTAAAAAGCCTCTTGATGAAGGTGAAAGTGGAGAGTGAAAAAGTTGGCTTAAAGCTCAACATTCAGAAAACAAAGATCATGGCATCCAGTCCCAGCACTTCATGGGAAATAGATGGGGAAACAGTGTCAGACTTTATTTTTCTGGGCTCCAAAATCACTGCAGATGGTGACTGCAGCCATGAAATTAAAAGACGCTTCCTCCCTGGAAGGAAAGCTATGACCAACCTAGATAGCATATTGAAAAGCAGAGACATTACTTTGCCAACAAAGTCAAGGCTATGGTTTTTCCTGTGGTCATGTATGGATGTGAGAGCTGGGCTGTGAAGAAGCCTGAGTGCCGAAGAATTGATGCTTTTGAACTGTGATGTTGGAGAAGACTCTTGAAAGTCCCTTGGACTGCAAGGAGATCCAACCTGTCCATTCTGAGGAGATCTGCCCTGAGATTTCTTTGGAAGGAATGATGCTAAAGCTGAAACTCCAGTACTTTGGCCACCTCATGCGATGAGTTGACTCATTGGAGAAGACTCTGATGCTGGGAGGGATTGGAGGCAGGAGGAGAAGGGGACAACAGAGGATGAGATGGCTGGATGGCTTCTCTGACTCGATGGATGTGAGGCTGAGTGACCTCCGGGAGCTGGTGATGGACAGGGAGGCCTGGCGTGCTGCAGTTCATGGGGTCGCAAAGAGTCGGACACGACTGAGCGACTGATCTGATCTGATCTGATCCCTCTATTTACAGTAACAGAAGGTTTGGTACCCTCTCAAATACTTTTGAGACATATTCATGTCCTCACCATTTTAAGAATCTTTTTCCATTTCACTTCAGAAATCTTCAGACTAAGGCAAAATGAAATATTTTCAGCTAGAATTATTCTACTTCTAATATATAAAATAATCTCAATTCATCTTTCTTCTTGTAAAACTGAGAAGTGATTCTTCTGTAGTAAGCACACTCTGTGTTATTCTTATAAAATTCACTGGTTACTAATTGTCCACAAGATTAAATGAAAAATTTCTGACTAATATCAAGATTATCTACCAACTGGCCTCATTTATTTTTCTAACCTACATCATAGTTATTTTGCTGATAGGGCCTAGATTGTGGTTTCCATTTTATATTTGATGCTTGTATATTATTGTGCTAAAACTTCCCTCTTACCAGAAAGTCATATCATCGCCTTAATTTTGCTATATCCATGTCTTAACTATACTTTGAGAAAATATTTAAATATGAGCTCCTCTAAGATGTCTTAAGAGCAAAACAAGTACTGTTTATATTAATATTGGTAGTAGAATCCTAATTTCACAGTTGAGAAAAAGAGACTGAAATATTGTAGTTTTCTATTATAAAGCTACCAAGAACTTTTACTGTTTCTGAAACATAATAGGTATTTTCCTCAAATATATAAATTAATGTAATGATAAACCTAATGTTTCTGAGAAGTATAAATCAATTTTTTATCCATTGCAACAACTTTCCCAGAGTTCAGGCCATTCAGCAAATGTCTTTTGGACTTCTGGCCAAATTAATCTTTGCACCAAGCAATTCTTCACACTACAGCCAGGGTTATGGTTGTAAGATTTAAATATGATTGTAACATTCCATAACTTTTGACACTTGAGTGATTCCCCATTATTGTAATATGGATTTCAATTTGTTAATGTGGCTTACAAGTCTTTGAGGATATTTTATCCTATTTAATTCAGTTCCACTCCTCTCCTTCAGAGCCACCTCTTGACCTCTACAGCTCCATGTTCACCAGACTTCTGTAGTTGTCCTAACATCGTATGCTCTTTCAGTGCTGACCTTGGCGTATCCTTTTCTCTTAATTTAGAACATCATTTTTCCTGACTCTCACAACAATCTTTGTCTAACTCAAGTTTTTTTTTTTTTTTTTCCCCAAATCCTAGGCTAGATATCACTTCACTTTATGTTGTTAAGTCTTTCTAAATATGATAATACTGTACTTCCACTATCATAATTATTGCATACTCTATTGTAGTTACTAGTTTCTCATTTGTATAGTATAGTATTTTTTCACTGTGTCCAATTAACATATATTGATTGGGCTTTATTGTTTGATCACCACTTTAAATAAGGAGGAGGGTGTCCTCACACAACTAAGCAACAAGGACAGACAACTGTCCTATGATTCAGCTCAATTCTAACACTCTCCATTTGCAAATACCACCAGATTCTGAAACCATTTACCTCAGATTGGGACTTGAACCCAGGTGCTGGGACTTGAACCCAGCCGGAGCCCACAGTCTTCCAACTGAGTTCACAGACCTAATGAAGTTCTGGTTCTTGATGTCTCATTGCAGAAAGAATTCAGTGAGAGACAAAGTGATAGATAAGAAGTAGATTTATTCAGAGAGAAACTTACTCCACAGTGTGTGTGTATGTATTGAGTGTGGTGGCCTCAAAATGTAGTGAAATCAGTTTTTCTGACTTGGTAATTTCATAGGCTAATGAGGGGGAGGGTTGTTTTGAGGAAGGGGGTGGAGATTTCCAAGAATTAGGCCACTTGTCCACTTTTTGGTCTTTTGATGGTACCTTGGAACCATCATGGTGTCTCTGGGTATGTTGTTTAGCATGCTGATTGAGGATCCATGTTTGTTCAGAGGTTGACTTGTCTGCATCTTGGACCCATTTGATTCTAACTAGTTTATGTTGTGTCCTTAAGTGTGTTAGTCACTCAGTTGTGTCCAACTCTTTGCGACCCCATGCACTATAGCCCACCAAGTTTCTCTGTCCATGGAATTCTCCAGGCAAGAATACTGGAGTGGGTTGTCATTTCCTTCTTTAGGGGATCTTTCCAACTCAGGGATTCAACCCGGGTCTCCTGTATTGCAGGCAGATGTTGTGTTCTTGGGTTATGTTATTCTTTCAACAGTTGTGCCCTGCACCCTCCCTTCTGTTTCAGTTCTACAAGTTAAGGGCTCAGTTTCATAAGACTGCCTTAACTTCAGGTGCCAATCACAAACCCACATTGTTGTCCTATGCTCTGACCCACTGACTATAGACTGGAAAATCCCTCAACATGTTCTTAGAGTTTGGTAAATTTCCTAGAATTACTCACAGAACTAAGGATACCTATTTATTCACTAGACTTTTGGTTCACTACAAAGGAATTGGTGGCATTAGTAATTCAATGGCCATAAACTTGGGCAAACTCTGGAGAATGGTGAAGGACAGGGGAGCCTTACAAAAAGTCAAACATGACTTAGTGACTGAACAACAGTCAGTGAACCCAGAGCCAGATGAAGAGATAAATAAGGTGAATAAACAAAGGTACTTCTATCCTCATGGAGTTTGGGGCCTGGGACAATGGCATGTGGAATTGTTCTGAACTCCTCTTTTTGACTACTTTTAGTGGAGACTTCATTACATAGGCAAATTTGATTGAATCATCACTCTAGGCAGCCATGTTTCCAGGGAGCATTCTTAGAAAAGTAGGTTTAAAAAAGAGAGAGGGGAGAGAAGGTTCATTGGATCAAAACTAGGAAAACTTAAAGTGGGCAAATTTTATCATAAACATCTCCAGCATTTATGTCAAAACCCAGCTGAGAGAATCTCTGTTCTAGTGAGATAACTAATTCTTAGGTAGGTTAATAAGGAGTCTGGGGCCTTCAAGGAGAAAGGGGTCCAGGGCCCTCAAGAAGGAGAAAAAGACAAACTTTTTTTTTCTACATTCCTTAGTCTTAGTCAGTAAGAGATTATTTTCTTTAAGCCCAGAGCTAATGATTACACAACAAAACAACTCATCTTAAACTCTGTACTTAGGATTATATAATAGCAATGTATCTTGCTCAAGAACAGAATACATGCTTCTCTTTCTTCACAGGAACCTTCTGACTAACCTTGTTATCTTAAGATGCTGTGGGAGTGGGTCTGGTAAGATCTTTCTATTTTTAGTTATAATCTTGTTTATTTAAGATGTATGTTGTAGGAGTGGGTCTGGTAAAAGTATATAAGGCTTTGATAAGACTAACAAGGGAGGCACTCTCCATCCCCCTTCTGATGTCTATATCAGAAGCATTCTCTGTCCTTTTTCACTTTAATAAAACTCTGCTATGCAAAAGCTCTTGAGAGATCAAGCCTGGTCCCTGGTCCTGAAGCTAAATCTTCTTTGGAGATCAGGAATCCAATGTTATAAAGCTAGGAACCTTCTTTAAGCCCTGGGCAGAGTTGGGAGTGCCTCTTTTTTTGGTTCTTTTGTCATCCTGCTCAATCCTCTTGTTTGCACTTATCATATTACATGAACAGTCTATTGAACAACCTACTCAGTAGATTGAAAAGCCTGAGAGCTATAAACTTGTATATGATGTGTGAGTGAAATTGAGTGGCCCTAAAACTGAGTTCTCTTACTGTGTTTGTGATTAACCTCTCTACTCAGAAATTTATTCTTTTTCTGAACCAACCCTATTGCATTCAGAATTGAAAAGTATCAAAGTAAAAGGGGATTGAAACCAAGCTGGACCCCATGGGGCTTTCCTGGGTACAAAAACCTCTCTGTGTCCCCTGTTTCTTGTTTGTATGGAAAAAAACAAGAAAAAACCTTTAGTCTCTTAGGCCTTCCCAGAGTTCCATAGACCAGGCACAGGCAGTTAATGATTATGAAATACTCATAGAACTCCTAGTTCCTCTGGAAGGGATGTAAATAACAATATAATGTGTATTTTTGAGTTGTTCTAGAGAAATTAAGATACCACCCCTGACTTCAGTGGAAGATGGTGATTGCATGTTGACCACAAAACACAGACTTCAGACTGGTTGGAACCAGGAAGCTGAGATTCCTGAAACATCACCCTGTTATCTAACCACCAACCTGTCAGAAGAAGGCCAGGCATCTTATGATCCTTCCTCCTAACACTGTCCCTGAAAACCATTGCCTGAAAGCCACCAGGAAGTTGGTATTTTGAACATGAGTTTTTCATTCTCCTTGTTTGTGCCTTGCAAGGATACCCTTAATTTGCTATAAAAACCCAGTATCAGAGTGGTACCAAGCTCAGGTTCAGCTGCTTACCACTTGAAAGCCAATACTGACAAGATGAATGTTGGTTGGAAAGGAAAAGTTGCTTAATTCAGGAGGTGGGTAACCTGGGGAGAAGGTGGACTATTTTTTGAAAACCAACTCTGAAGATTCTGCTCAATCATGAAAATTTTTAAAGTGAAAATCATTGGTGGGGAGATCATGTCCATATCTTTGTTATCTTCAATTTTGTGCAGACTTTCTTCTGAGTGGGTGGTGGTGAGGTAACGGTGGTACTCCAGAAATCTTGAGTTCAGCCTGACATAACAATCTTTCACCTGGGTGGGGGCTTTAGTTCCTACACAAGAACTCAAAAATATTGTTGTAAATATTATATATATATATATATATTCATTGCTGCACTATTATCTTGACCACCCCTCCTTTGTTTCTGCATTCTCTTTCTTCCCTGATAAACAATTGCTTGAACCTTTGCTTTGGAACTCAGGGAAGATCAAGGGAGTTTAGTTAGTGTTAGTTGCTCAGTTGTGTCAGACTCTTTGTGATCCCATGGACAGCAGCCTACCAGGCTCCTCTGTCCATGGAATTCTCCAGGCAACAATTCTGGAGTGGGTTGCCATTCACTTCACCAGGAGGTCTCCCTTACCCAGGGATTGAACCTGTGTCTCTTGCATTGCAGGCAGCTTCTTTACCATCTGAGCCACATCAGAGAAGCCCATAGGGCTGAATGAAGCCTATTTCCAATTGAGAACAGGGAAATAATTTGTACCCAGAAGGGTACCCCAGGGTCCTGATCAGTTTCAAGAGTTTATTATTATTATTTTTTTTTTTTTTGCCATAGACATATGAGCCCTTTCTTGGTAACATTCAGTTCATTTCGGTTCAGTTGCTCAGTCGTGTGTGACTCTTTGTGACCCCATGAATCACAGCATTCCAGGCCTCCCTGTCCATCACCAACTCCCAGAGTTCATTCAAACTCATGTCCATTGAGTTGGTGATGCCACAGAGCCATCTCATCCTCTGTGATCCCCTTCTCCTCCTGCCCTCAATCCCACCCAGCATCAGAGTCTTTTCCAATGAGTCAACTCTTTGCATGAGGTGGCCAAAGTATTGGAGTTTCAGCTTCAGCATCAGTCCTTCCAATGAACATATCTCTTTTAGAATGGACTCGTTGGACCTCCTTACAGTCCAAGGGACTCTCAAGAGTCTTCTCCAACACCACAGTTCAAAAGCATCAGTTCTTCGGCACTCAGCTTTCTTCACAGTCAACTCTCACATCCATATGTGACCACTGGAAAAACCATAGCCTTGACTAGATGGACATTTGTTGACAAAGTAATATCTCTGCTTTTGAATATGCTATCTAGGTTGGTCATAACTATCCTTCCAAGGAGTAAGCGTCTTTTAATTTCATGGCTGCAACCACCATGTGCAGTGATTTTGGAGCCCCCAAAATAAAGTCTGACACTGTTTCCACTCTATCCGCATCTATTTCCCATGAAATGATGGGACCAGATGCCATGATCTTCGTTTTCTGAATGTTGAGCTTTAAGCCAACTTTTTCACTCTTCTCTTTCACTTTCATCAAGAGGCTTTTTTATTCTCTTCACTTTCTGCCATAAGGTTGTTGTCATCTTCATGTTTGAGGTTATAGATATTTCTCCCTGCAATCTTGATTCCAGCTTGTGCTTCTTCCAGTCCAGGGTTTCTCATGATGTACTCTGCATATAAGTTAAATAATCAGGGTGACAATATACAGCCTTGACATACTCCTTTTCCTATTTGGAACCAGTCTGTTGTTCCATGTTCAGTTCTAACAGTTGTTTCCTGACCTGCATATAGGTTTCTCAAGAGCCAGATCAGGTGGTCTGGTATTCCCATCTCTTGAAGAATTTTCCACAGTTTATTGTGATCCACACAGTCAAAGGCTTTGGCATAGTCAATAAAGCAGAAATAGATGTTTTTCTGGAACTCTCTTGCTTTATCAAGGATCCGGCGGATGTTGGCAGTTTAATCTCTGGTTCCTCTGCCTTTTCTAAAGCCAGCTTGAACATCTGAAAGTTCACAGTTCACGTATTGCTGAAGCCTGGCTTGGAGAATTTTAAGCATTACTTTATAGGGTGTGAAATGAGTGCAATTGTGCAGTAGTTTGAACATTCTTTGGCATTGCGTTTCTTTGGGATTGGAATGAAAACTGACCTTTTCCAGTCCTGTGGCCACTGCTGAGTTTTCCAAATTTGCTGGCATATTGAGTGCTGCACTTTCACAGCATCATCTTTTAGGATTTGAAATAGTTCAACTGAAATTCCATCACCTCCACTGGCTTTGTTCATAGTGATGCTTCCTAATGCCCACTTGACTTCACATTCTAGGATGTCTGGCTCTAGGTGAGTGATCATGCCATTGTAATTATCTGGTTCATGTAGATCTTTTTAATATAGTTCTTCTGTTTATTCTTGCTACCTCTTCTTAATATTTTCTGCTTCTGTTAGGTTCATATCCTTTCTGTCCTTTATTAAGCCCATCATTGCATGAAATGTTCCCTTGTTTCTAATTTTCTATAAGAGGTCTCTAGTCTTTCCCATTCTATTGCTTTCCTCTATTTTTTTTTTTTTTTTTTTTTTACACTTATCACTGAGGAAGGCTTTGTTATCTGTCCTTGCTATTCTTTGGAAGATTGCATTGAAATGGGTGTATCTTTCCTTTTTCCCTTTGCTTTTCACTTCTCTTCTTTTCTCAGCTATTTGTAAGGCCTCCTCAGATAGCCATTTTGCTCTTTTCCATTGAGTACTTTTTGCATTGATCCTTCTTTGGGAGACAGGGATCAAGACCATCCCCATGAGAAAAGACTATTCAGGTATGATTTAAATCAAATCCACAATGAGTATACAGTGGATGTGATGAATAGATTTAAGGGATCAGATCTTGTATACAGAGTGCCTGAAGAACTATGAATGTGGTTTCTAATATTGTACAGGAGGTGGTGGCAAACACCATCCAAAGAAAAAGAAAGGTAAGAAGGCAAATTGGTTATCTTACAAATAGCTGAGAAAAGAAGAGAAATGAAAGGCAAAGGTGATTGGGAACACGTGCATACCTGTGGCAGATTCATGTTGATATATGGCAAAACCAATACAATATTGTAAAGTTAAAAAATAAAATGAATTAAAAAAAAAAAGGCAAAGGTGAAATCTAAAGATATACTTAACTGAATGCAGAGTTCCAAAGAATAGTGAGGAGAGATAAGGAGCCTTCTTAAATGAAAAATGTAAAGAAGAGGAAAACAATAGAATGGGAAAGACTACAGATCTATTCCAGAAAATTGAGCTACCACAGGAACATTTCATGAAAACGTGGGCACAATAAAGGAAAGAAACAGAAAGGACCTACCTAACAGAAGTAGAAGAGACTAAGAAGAGGTGGCAAGAATACACAGAAAAACTATACAATAAAGATCTTAATGACCAAGATAACTAGGATGGTGTGATCACTCACCTAGAGCCATACATCCTGGAATGTGAAGTCAAGTGAGCCTTAGGAAATATTACTATGAACAAACTCAGAGGAGGTGATGTAATTCCAGCTGAGATATTTCAAATCCTAAAATACACGCTATTAAAGTATTGCATTCAATGGGCCAGCAAATTTGGAAAACTCAGCAGTGGCCACAGGATTGGAAATGGTCAGTTCTTGTTCCAATGCCAAAGAAGGGAAATGCATAATTGTGTTAATTTCACATGCTAGCAAGGTAAAGCTCATAATCCTTCAAGCTAAGCTTCAACAGTACATGAACTGAGAACTTTCAAATGCTCAAGATGGATTTGGAAAAGGCAGAGGAAATGTAAATCAAATTGCCAACATCAGTTGGATCATCGAAAAAGCAAGAGAGTTCCAGGAAAACATCTACTTAGGCTTCATTGACTATGCCAAAGTCATTGATTGTGTGGATCACAACAAACTGTGGAAAATTCTTGTTGTTGTTGTTCAGATGCTCAGTTGTGTCCAACTCTGTGTGACCCCATGGACTGCAGCAGGTCAAGCTTCCCTGTTCTTCATTATTTCCCAAACTCATCATTTGCTCAAACTCATATCAATTGAGTCAGTGATGTCATCCAACTGTCTTATCCTCTGTCACACACTCCTCCTCCTGCTTTCAGTCTTTCCCAACATAAGGATCTTTTCCACTGAGTCAGCTCTTCACATCAGGTGGCCAGGTCAAAGTACTGGAGCTTCAGCTTCAGTATCAGTCCTTCCAGTGTATATTTAGTGTTGATTTCCTTTAAGATTGACTGGTTTGATATCCTTGCTGTCCAAGGGACTCTTAAGAATCTTCTCTAGTACCACAGTTCCAAGGAATCAATTCTTTCGCTCTCAGCCTTTATCATCCAGCTCTCACATTCATATATGACTACTGGAAAAAAACATAGCTTTGACAATACAGACCTTTGAAAGCAAAGTTATTTCTCTGCTTTTTAATACACTGTCTAGGTTGTCATTGCTTTTCTTCCAAGGAGCAAGCATCTTTTAATTTCATGGCAGCAGTCAGAGTTCACAGTGAATTTATAACCCCCCATAATAAAGTGTGTCACTGTTTCCATTGTTTCCCCATCTCTTTGCTGTGAAGTAGTGGCACCCCACTCCAGTACTCTTGCCTGGAAAATCCATGGATGGAGGAGTCTGATAGGCTGCAGTCCATGGGGTCGCTAAGAGTCAGACATGACTGAGCGACTTCACTTTCACTTTTCACTTTCATGCATTGGAGAAGGAAATGGCAACCCACTCCAGTGTTCTTGCCTGGAGAATCCCATGGACTGGGGAACCTGGTGGGCTGCCGTCTATGGGGTTGCACAGAGTCGGACATGACTGAAGCGACTCAGCAGCAGCAGTGGGACCAGATGCCATGATTTAGTTTTTTGAATGTTCAGTTTTAACCCAGATTTTTCACTCTCCTCTTTCACCTTCATCAAGAGGCCCTTTAGTTTCTCTTCACTCTGCCATAAGGGTAGTGTCATCTCCATACCTGATGATATTGGTATTTCTCATGGCAAACTTGATTCCAGCTTGTGCTTCATCCAGCCTGGCATTTCATATGATGTACTCTTCATATAAGTTAAATAATCAGGAGAGCAACTATAGCCTTGATGTGCTCCTATTCCAATTTTGAACCAGTCCATTGTTCCATGTCTGGTTCTAACTGTTGCTTCTTGACCTGAAGACAGGTTTCACAGGTGGGAGCTAAAGTTTCTGGAATTTCCATCTCTTTAAAAAATTTTCCACAATTTGCTGTAATCCTCATTGCTCAGTCGGTAAAGAATCTGCCTGCAATGCAGGAGACTGGGGTTCGATTCCTGGGTTGGGAAGATCCCCTGGAGAAGGAAATGGCAATCCACTCCCATATTCTTGCCTGGAAAATCCCACAGACAGAGGAGCCTGGCAGGCTACAGTCCATGGGGTCACAAGAGTCAGATATGACTTAGCAACTAAACCACCACCACCACACAGGCAAAGGCTTTAATATAGTCAACGGAGCAGAAGTAGATGTCTCTCTGGAATTCTCTAGCTTTTTCTATGATCCAACAGATATTGGCAATTTGATCTCTCATACCTCTGCCTTTTCTAAATCTACCTTGTACATCTGGAAGTTCTCACTTCATATACTGTTGAAGCCTAGCTTGAAAGATATTCAGCATTACTTTGCTAGCATGTGAAATAAGTGAAATTGTGCAGTAGTTTGAGCATTCTTTGGCATTGCCCTTCTTTGGGATTGGAATGAGAACTGACTTTTTCCAGTTGTGTGGCCACTGCCAAGTTTTCTAAATTGCTGGCATATTGAGTGCAGCACTTTCATACAGCATCATCTTTTAGGATTTGAAATAGCTCAACTGGAATTCCATCACCTCCACTAGCTTTATTTGTAGTGATACTTCCTATGGCCCCCTTGATCTCATACTGCAGGATGTCCCGCTCTAGGTGAGTGATCATACCATCATCGTTATCCAGGTCATTAAGATCTTTTCTGGTATAGTTCTGTGTGTTCTTGCCACCTCTTCTTAATATCTTCTGCTTCCGTTAGGTCCATACTATTTCTGTCTTTTATTGTGCCCATCTTTTCATGAGATGTCCCCTCAGTATCTCTAATTTTCTTGAAGAGTACTCTAGGGTTTCCGATTCTATTGTTTTCCTTTATTTTTTTGCATTGTTCACTTAGGAAGCCTTTCTTATCTCTCCTTGCTATTCTGTGGAACTCTGCATTCAAATGGGTATATCTTTCCTTTTCTCCTTTTCCTTTCACTTCTCTTCTTTTCTCAGCCCTTTGTAAGGCATCATTGCAACCATTTTGTCTTTTTGCATTTCTTTTGCTTAAAGATGTTTTTGAACACTCCCTCCTGTACAATGCTGCAAACCTCTGTCCATAGTTCTTCAGACACTGTCTATCAGATCTAATCCCTTGAATCTATTTCTCACTTATACTATATAATCATAAGGCATTTGATTTAGGTCATATCTGAATGCCTAGTGGTTTTCCCTATGTTCTTCAATTTAAGTCTGAATTTGGCAATAAGAAATTCATGATCTGAGCCATAGTCAGCTCCTGATCTTGTTTTTGCTAACAGTATAGAAGTTCTTCATCTTTGGCTACAAAAAATATAATCAATCTTATTTTGGTATTGACTATCTGGTGATATCCATGTGTAGAGTTGTCTCTTGTGTTGTTGAAAGAGCGTGTTTGCTATGACCAGGGCATTCTTTTGGCAAAACTCTGTTAACCTTTGCCCTGCTTCTTTTTGTACTCCAAGGCCAAACTTTCCTGTTACTTATATGTCTTTTGACTTCCTACTTTTGCATTCCAATCACCTATGAGGAAAATGATATCTTTTTTTAATGTTAGCTCTAGAAGGTCTTGCATGTTTTCGTAGAACCGTTCAACTTCAGCTTCTTCAGCATTAATGATTGGGGCATAGACTTGGATTACTATGATACTGAATGGTTTGCCTTGGAAACAGAGATCATTCTGTCATTTTTTGAGACTGGTCTCATGTACTGCATTTCAGTCTCTTTATAGCATAGGTCTCTACTTTCACCACCAGACATATCCTCAGATGGGCATTGTTTCTGTTTTGGCTCAGCCTCTTCATTCCTTCTGGAGCTTATTTCTCTGCTCTTCTCCAGTAACATATTGGACATCTACCAAACTGAGGGGGTTCATCTTTTAATGTCATATCTTTTTACCTTTTTGTTCATGGAGTTCTCAAGGCAAGAATGCTAGAGTGGCTTGCCATTCCCCCTTCCAGTGAAACACGTTTTATCAGAACTCTTCACCATGACCCATCTATCTTGGCCCTACATGGCATGGCTCATAGTTTCATTGAGTTAGAGGCTTGATTCATGTGATCAGTTTGTTTAGTTTTCTGTGATCATGGTTTTCATTTTGTCTGTCCTCTGATGGATGAGAATAGGAGGCTTGTGTAGGCTTCCTGATGGAAGTCTGTCCCTATGGATCTAGTTTTGGTGGACAAGGCCATGCTGAGTGAATTGGCTGATGGGTGCGGCAGTGTGGTAATGATACTAATGGCCACATCTTTCAAAGGACTTATGCGAAGATGCTGGGCATCTCAGGACTATTGTAGTCAATGCCCTTGACCATGTGGCAGGCCACTGTGGACCCACACCTCCACGAGCAGCTCCCAAGCACACACAGGCAAGTCTGGCTCAATATCTTGTGGGGTCATTGCTTCTTTTTCCTGGGTCCTGTTGCACACAGGGGTTTGTTTGTGCCTCCGAGAGTCTCTGTTTACCCAGTCCTGTGGAAGTTCTGCAATCAGATCCTGCTGACCTTCAAAGTCAGATTCCCTGGGGATTCTCAGTCTCTTTGCCGGATCTCGAGGTTGGGAAGTAGGTTTTGGGGCCTAGAACTTTTGCAGCAGTCTGAGAATTTCTTTGGTATATTGTTCTCCAGTTTGTGAGTCACCTGCCAAGAGACTCTATAGTGGAGCTAATGACGATCTCCTTCAAGAGGCCTTATGGTACACACTGCACCTTCCAGGACTGCTGCTGCCAGAGCCCCTGTCTCTTAAAGAGATGGGAAAATTCTTAAAGAGATAGGAATACCAGACCACCTTACTTGTCTCCTTAGAAACCTGTGTTCATGTCAAAAAGCAACAGTTAGTACCAGACATGGAACAATGGACTGGTTCCAATTTGGGAAAGGAGTATGTCAAGCCTGTATATTGTCACCCTGCTTATAAAACTTATATGCAGATTACATCATGCAGAATGCAGGGCTGGATGAAGCACAAACTAGAATCAAGATTCCCTGGATAAATATCAATAACCTCAGATATGCAGATGACACCACCTTTATGGCAGAAAGTGAAGAGGAACTAAAGAGCCTCTTGATAAAAGTGAAAGAGTAGAATGAAAAAGCTGGTTTATAACTCAACATTCAAAAGCTAAGATCATGGTTTCTGGCCCCATTGCTTCGTAGCAAATAGATGGAGAAAGAGTGGAAACAGTGACAGTCTTTATTTTCTTGGGCTCCAAAATCACTGTGGATGATGACTACAGTCATGAAATTAAGACACTTGCTCCTTGGAAGACAAGCAATAACAAATCTAGGCAGTGTATTAAAAAGCAGAGACATCACTTTGTTGACATAAGTCATTGTGCTCAAAGCTATAGTTTTCCAGTAGTCATGTATGGATGTGAGAGTGGGACAAAAAAGAAAGCTAGTGCCAAAGAACTGACTCCTTGGAACTGTGGTACTGGAGAAGACTCTTGAGAGTCCCTTGGACTACAAAGAGATCAATCCAGTCAATCTTAAAGGAAATCATCCCTGAATATTCATTGGAAGGACTGATGCTGAAGCAGAAGCTCCAATACTTTGGCCACTTGATGGAAAGTGCCAACCCATTGGAAGAAACCTTGATACTGGAAAATATTGAGGACAGTAGGAGAAGGTAGTGACAGAAGAAGAGGTGGGTGAATGACATTACTGACTTGATGGGTATGAGTTTGAGCAAGCTCTGTGAGATAGTGAAACCTGGCATGCTGCAGTCCATGGGGATGCAGAGTTGAACAGGACATAGTGACTGAAAAAAATAACATCTGCATCTGCCTCAGTATGCTGTAAGTTCCTTGTGGGAGTTGGAAGCCATACTCATTTCTAGTAAATAATACAGTGCTTATCTATGGCTGGCATGTTACAAACATTTTTTCTGAGTACCCTAAAAATTAATGTAACAGAATCTCTAGATCAAAACTTAAGGAGTTTAATGTTCAAGAGTGCTATAATTCTTTTCCTACATTATTTCATTTAGACCATGATGTTTTTGGCTCTGCATAAGGCTTATGATCTTACTGATGACAAGGCTCAGTTGGAGATAAATGGCTATAGACAGGAACTGATGCTGTTCTATTTTGGCACAAACAAAAATTGTAAGTTGAAGTTAATAAGTGATAAGGTTTAAGAGTTAGTTAATAAGTCAAATTAGAAAAAAGGGGCTTTGAAAGAATTCATAAACCATTGATATTACATTTTACTTGTTTTCTAATTATCTACAATAGATTGTAGCACAAAACTGAAAGATACAAGTAAACAATTCTTTATTATTAAAAAGTTCAAGTCATTTCATCTGTATTTAAAAATAGTGTTACTCTGAAAATATGTCTTTGTCAGTTGCAGGAAACTCAACTCTACTGTTCTGTTTTTATTTAACCATCTGTCTTGTTTTACATTTTCAAATTATTCAGACTAGAAAACATAAGGTGTTATTTGTTAAATAGCATCCACCTGATGACTCTGATTTTCTTCAGCTTTGAAGTGTCACCCAAGATGGTGTCACCATAACATATTTAGATGCTGTCACCACATCCTTCCAAAGCATATATCAAATACTATAAATGTTCATTTTCTATTCTTACTCTTTATCCTGTTCCTTTTTATCACCTTCTTGTCAAGTTTCCATGGGAACTCTAATGGAAAAAAAAAGTAATGATAAATTTTCTAGGTGTACCAGTTTACTAATATTTTCACTGTGGGGTTTAATGCTGAGAGAGCTTTTACCTCATCACAGATATGGATGTACATTCTTTAACAGGAATGAGATGGCATGTTCCATATGAGATTTAAAAATATTTTTCCCTTTCTTATGCATCTGAATTATCTGACCTAGCTTTTATGTGAAACTATTTGACTGTAACCATTTATACGTTTATGAAATATGATATATACCTTCATTGATCTCGGTAGTTTTGATTGTTTGCTTCTAGTCATTACTCTAATGTTAGGAAAGTGTTAGTCACTCAATTGTGTCTGTCTCTTTGTGACCACACGGCCTGTAGCCCACCAGGCTCCTCTGTCCATGGAATTCTCCAGGCAAGAATATTTAAGTGGGTTGCCATTTCCTTCTCCAGGGGATCTTCCCAACTCAGGGACCGAACCTGGGTCTCCTGCATTGCAGACAAATTCTTTACCATCTGAGCCACTAAAAGCAAAAGTAACAAATAAGGAAAACCTTGGGAATTTTCTTATGACAAAGTAGTAGTGGTGTGACAGTTATAGACACAAGCGATTAGTTTTAGAAGAACTCAATCTCTCTACCACCACTCTTCTAATATTGCAAATTATCCATATATACAAAGTAAAATTCATTAGAAATCAAAACAAAAAACAAGATGATGTTATGAGTCTGTGAAATGATACTTGTTCTTAAACTACTTTGTTGCTTCTGCTTTCTCCTCTACTAACCTTCCAAAGGGAAAGATTCGTTATTATCCATAAATGAAAAGCATGTAAAATTACATTTCATAAATCTAACTTTCCATGAAAAAGAAAAAAAAAAAACAAAAATAATGACAAAGGCAGATCAAAAATATTCTCATTTAATGAAGTATCTAAGAGAAATTTAAAAAATAATATTGTAGGTTAATTAATAAAGGCAGATCACCTATTTTTCCACATTTTTACTTGTATGAGGAGCCTATTTTTGACAATTAAAAATAAAAAATATTTGTCAGTTGGAGCTTTTCTGGTGGCTCAAATGGTAAAGAATCTGCCTACAATGCAGGAGATCATTATTTTGCTTCATAAAACAAATATTTTATTAAAATTGCCTGAAGCAAAATTCATCTGAATCTTCAGTTAAACAACAGCAGAACCCACTTGCTTTCCAATCAAGCCCCAGACATTTTCTGGTTGAAATATCAAAGATTTTACCTGAGTCTGCCACCATCAACTGGAACACAACAGAGACAATAGAGGTTAATGAGCTCCTCTGTGGAGAAGGAGGGTTTAAATCCTGTTAAGGGCTTTCCCTATGGCTCAGCTGGTAAAGAATCCACCTGCAATGCGGGAGACCGGAGCTCAATCCCTGGGTTGGGAAGATCGCCTGGAGAAGGGAAAGGCTACCTACTCCAGTATTCTGGCCTGGAGAATTCCGTGGACTATACAGTCCACGGGGTCACAAAGAGTCAGACACGACTGAGTGACTTTCAAACTTCACACAAGGGACTTGCCAGGTGGTGACAATGTTAAAGAATCTCTCAGCCAACTTAGGAGACGTAAGGGACAAGAATCTCTAGGTTGGGGAAAATCCTGTGGAGAAGGAAATGGCAATCCACTCCAGTATTCTTGGAGAATCCCATGGACAGAGAAGCCTGGTGGGCTCTAGTTCATAGGGTCGCAAAGACTCAGACACGACTGGGCGACTGAGCACAGCATGAGCACATGCAAATGTGCAAGAGTTTTAAGTTTTGCATAATGTTCCAAAAAATCTTAATTTCCTAGACTTTCAGCTTTAGCATTAGTTCTTCCAATGAGTATTCAGGGTTGACTTCCTTTAAGATTGACTAGCTTGCTCTCCTTGCTGTCCAAGAGACTCTCAGGAGTCTTCTCCAGCATGACAGTTCAAAGACATCAGTTCTTTGGTTCTCTGCCTTCCTTTTGGTCTAGCTCTCATAACCTTATGTGACCACTGAAAAGACCATAGACTAGATTATATGGACAAAGGCAGAGTAATATCTCTGCTTTTGAATACACTATCTGGGTTTGTCACAGCTTTCCTGTCAAGAAGCAATCATCTTCTATTTTCATGGCTGCAGTCACCATCTGAAGTGATTTTAGAGTCCAAGAAGAGGAAATCTATCACTATTTCCACCTTTTCCCAATATATTTGCCATGAAGTAATAGAGTCAGACTTTATTTTTTGGGGCTCCAAAATCACGGCATATGGTGACTGCAGCCTTAAAATTAAAAACACTTACTCCTTGAAAGGAAAGTTATGACCAACCTAGATAGCATATTCAAAAGCAGAGATATTACTTTGTCAACAAAAGTCTGTCTAGTCAAGGCTATAGTGTTTCCAGTAGTCATGTATGGATGTGAGAGTCGGACTGTGAAGAACTCTGAGCACCGAAGAATTGATGCTTTTGAACAATGGTGCTGCAGAAGACTCTTGTGAGTCCCTTGGACTGCAAGGAGATCTAACCAGTCCATCCTAAAGGAGATCAGTCCTGGGTGTTCATTGGAAGGATTGACGCTGAAGCTGAAACTCCAATACTTTGGCCACCTCATGTGAAGAGTTGACTCATTGGAAAAGACCCTGATGCTGGGAGGGATTGGGGGCAGGAGGAGAAGGGGATGACAGAGGATGCGATGGCTGGATGGCATCACCAACTCGAATGGTGTGAGTTTGAGTGAACTCCGGGAGTTGGTGATGGACAGGGAGGCCTGGTGTGCTGCAATTCATGGGGTCGCAAAGAGTCAGACACGAATGAGCGATTGAACTGAACTGAATAGAGCCAGATGCCACAATCTTAATTTTCTAATATTTAGTTTTAAGCTGGCTTTGTCACCCTCCTCTTCACCCTCATCCAGAGGCTCTTCAGTTCCTCTTTGCTTTCTGACATTAGAGTGGAATCATCCACACATCTGAGGTTGTGTATGTTTCTCCTACCTATCTTGATTCCAGTTTGTAACTCATCTGGTCTGCCTTTCTCATGATGTGCTCAGTATATAGGTTAAATAAACAGGGTGACAACAGACAGCCCTGTCATACTCCTTTCTCAATCCTGAATAAATCAGTTGTTCCATACGTGGTTCTAACTCTTAGAACAATAAGTGATTAGAACCCAGTTAGAGATGCTGTTTAGGAGAGTTTTAAAATCAAGAACAACATTTATGATGGTGATATGGATTTGAGAACCATTAGCCTATTTGTAATTATTAACTATACAGGAAATTATTAGATATTGGGCCAGGGAGACCAGAGTATAAAAAGAGAAGGATCTAAGACTACAATGCTGGAGAGTATCAATGTTTAAGAAACATACAAAAAATATTCAAAGGCAACATGAAAAGGCATGAATCAGGTATGTAGAGAAAACAATAAATATTAGGAAAAGATCATTTTTAATAATAAATAATAATTTTGCATTCTAGGTAACAGTTTGATATATGTTAACATCAGATCAGATCAGATCAGTCGCTCAGTCGTGTCCAACTCTTTGTGACCCCATGAATCGCAGCAGACCACGCCTCCCTGTCCATCACCACCTCCCGGAGTTCACCCAGACTCATGTGCATCGAGTTGGTGATGCCATCCAGCCATCTCATCCTCTGTCGTCCCCTTCTCCTCTTGCCCCCAGCATCAGAGTCTTCTCCAATGAGTCAAGTCTTCGCATGAGGTGACCAAAGTACTGGAGTTTTCGCTTGAGCATCATTTCTTCCAAAGAAATCCCAGGGCTGCTCTCCTTCAGAATGGACTGGTTGGATCTCCTTGCAATTCAAGGGACTCTCAAGAGTCTTCTCTAGCACCACAATTCAAAAGCATCAATTCTTCGGCACTCAGCTTTCTTCACAGTCCAATTCTCACATCCATACATGACCTCAGGAAAAGCCATAGCCTTGACTAGATGGACCTTTGTTGGCAAAGTAATGTCTCTGCTTTTGAATATGCATCTAGGTTGGTCATAACCTTCCTTCCAAGGAGTAAGCGTCTTTAATTTCATGGCTGCAGTCATCATCTGCAGTGATTTTGGAGCCCAGAAAAATAAAACCTGACACTGTTTCCATTGTTTACCAATCTATTTCCCATGTAGTGATGGGACCAGATGCCATGATCTTCGTTTTCTGAATGTTGAGCTTTAAGCCAACTTTTTCACTCTACTCTTTCACTTTCATCAAGAGGCTCTTTAGTTCCTCTTCACTTTCTGCCATTAGGGTGGTGTCATCTGCATATCTGAGGTTATTGATATTTCTCCCGGCAATCTTGATTCCAGCTTGTGTTTCTTCCAGTCCAGCATTTCTCATGATGTACTCTGCATAGAAGTTAAATAAACATGGTGACAATATACGGCCTTGATGTACTCCTTTTCCTATTTGGAACCAGTCTGTTGTTCCATGTCCAGTTCTGACTTTTGCTTCCTGACCTGCATACAAATTTCTCAAGAGGCAGATCAGGTGGTCTGGTATTCCCATCTCTTTCAGAACTTTCCACAGTTTATTGTGATCCACACAGTCCAAGGCTTTGGCATAGTCAATAAAGCAGAAATAGATGTTTTTCTGGAACTCTCTTGCTTTTTCCATGATTTAGCGAATGTTGGCAATTTGATCTCTGGTTCCTCTGCCTTTTCTAAATCCAGCTTGAACATCAGGAAGTTCACAGTTCACATATTGCTGAAGCCTGGCTTGGAGAATTTTGAGCATTACTTTACTAGCGTGTGAGATGAGTGCAATTGTGCGGTAGTTTGAGCATTCTTTGACATTGCCTTTCTTTGGGATTGGGATGAAAACTGACCTTTTCCAGTCCTGTGGCCACTGCTGAGTTTTCCAAATTTTCTGGCATATTGAGTGCAGCACTTTCACAGCATCATCTTTCAGGACTTGGAATAGTTCCACTGGAATTCCATCACCTCCACTAGCTTTGTTCGTAGTGATGCTTTCTAAGGCCCACTTGACTTCACATTCCAGGATGTCTGGCTCTAGGTCAGTGATCACACCATCATGATTATCTGGGTTGTGAAGATCATTTTTGTATAGTTCTTCTGTGTATTCTTGCCACATCTTCTTAATATCTTCTGCTTCTGTTAGGTCCATACCATTTCTGTCCTTTATCGAGCCCATCTTTGCATGAAATGTTCGTTTGGTATCTCTGATTTTCTTGAAGAGATCCCTAGTCTTTCCCATTCTGTTGTTTTCCTCTATTTCTTTGCATTGATCTCTGAAGAAGGCTTTCTTATCTCTTCTTGCTATTCTTTGGAACTCTGCATTCACATGTTTATATCTTTCCTTTTCTCCTTTGCTTTTCGCTTCTCTTCTTTTTACAGCTATTTGTAAGGCCTCCCCAGACAGCCATTTTGCTTTTTTGCATTTCAGGAGGTCAAATGACAAAAAGAACAGAAGCATATATTTAAAAAAGGAAGTACTGAATTATAACAATGTTGCACACTTATACATGTTTTTTCTAGAATCATTCCTAATTTATTAGAGCAAATCAAAGTTAAATATAAGTGTTTTCTTTTCTACACCACTTTTATATGCATGTGTATATAAAATATGCTTGTGAATGCATTAAATTATTTTTAATAATCAATTTATACAGAAGTCTGATTCTATTATAATCAGAATCAATTATTATGCTATGGTAGTTAGTAGTAGCAAAGTGTGTTTATAAAATATTAAAAAGGCTCCCAGGGACTTACATTATATTCATTAATTTTTTAAATTTATAATTATGAGGAAGTTTATACATTTGTAAAGTACACAGAATAGCATAACAAATGTGTATGAACTCATCATAAAGTGTCAACAATTATTAAGTCATTTTATGTGCAGTATTTTATAATATACATTTATAATAAGAATTCTATTTAAGAAAATGAGCTACCACATTATTATGGTTCCTAAAAAAATGAGATTTTTAAAACAATTCAACACTAATAGGATATGTGACATGAAATCTCCCATATCTCAACATTTTTGACCTATAATTCAATTTAATATCTTCAAATAGTGTTCAAACTTAAATATTTCATAAGTGTGTGCATATGTGGTCTTTATTCATTATGTATGTTTATTTTTTAATGGCTTAGAATTGTTTTAATCAGGATCTCATAAACTTTAAATGTTGTAGTTGATTATATATCTTTGAAATTTATTTTATTCTATAGAGCTCTCCTTGATAACTTTTGTCCCCCTTGAACATTTTTTTGAAGAACTTAGATGTTGTTTTTCATAGGGTCCTTACAATCTGAAAAAGTTTAACTACATCTTCATGTTTTCATTTAACTCAATCTTATATCTCCATATTTCATTTATATTTTATGTTTTCATAAATATTTTGTATAAAAACTATTTCATATTTTTTCCTATTGGATTTTTTTTCAATTTTTGTTTAAGAAAAACTCTGCATGTGTGTGTATTTGTGCTCAGTCATGTGCAATTCTTTGCAACCCTATGGACTGTAGCCCAACAATTCTAGGTGGTGGTCATTAATTAGGAGCTACGTAGTAATTGATTGGGTCTGTTTTTGAGATACTTGGTATTCTCTATCCTCAGGTTCTACATGTGTGGACTCAATGAAACATACATGGAAAATATTTGAAAAACAATTCCAGAAAGTCCCAAAAAGTAAAACTTGAATTTGCTGTGCACAAGCATCAATTTCCATAGCATTTACACTATATTTACAACTATTTACATAGCATTTACATTGCAATGAGTAATTTCAAAATTATTTTAAGTGTATACGAGGATGTGTGTAAGCTATATGCAAATATTACACCATTTTAAACAAGGGACCTGAGCATTCACGGTTTTTGGTATCTGAAAGGATCCTAGAACCAATCCTCCTTGAATACCAAGGGAATTATATTAACAGACACTGATATCATTACATCCATTCATATATTAAATATTACAGAATGATCACATTGTTATTTTATATCACCTCCTTATTGAAAAATTAGAATAGTTTTATAATAATAATTTTTTCTTATCAATAATTTGGTTAATCTAAAACACAAATTATAGAGGGAGCAGCAGGATAAATAATGGATCTTCCAATGTACTTACTGGGTCTTTATAATCAACTTTTTCCTTAAACAGTTTCAGATTTACAGAAAATTTGTGAAAATAGTACAGAGATTTCCCTTAATTGAGCCCAAACACAATTTTGCTTTTTATTGATTTCAAACTTTAGCATATTAGTTACAATTGATAAACCAATACTGATACATTCTTATTAACTAAATTATTTACTTTATTATTCAGATTTCCTTACTTTTTACTCAGTATCCTTTCTGTTTCAGAATCCTATCCAGGATATCACATCAAATTTGATCACCATGTCTTTAGTTTAGACTTGCTTGTGACAATTTCTTGGAAGATGTTTATGCTATGGATTACCTTGACAGTTTTGAAGTGTACTGATCAAGTATTTTCTAGAATGCTTGTCATGGTTAGACTGGGCTTATGGGTTTTTGAAAGATAGACCACAGAGGTAGAGTACCTTTTTATCACATCATATCATTCATTGGCACATACTTTCAACATGACTTATCACTGTTGATGTTGACATTGATCAACTTGCTGTGGTAGTATTTGTCAAGTTCCTTTACTGTAAAGATGTTCTTTTTATTTCCCCTTTACAGTACTCTGAGAAATAAATGACACTATTCAGTCCATACTCGGAGTGTGGAGTCATACTCTACATCCTTGAGGGTTGAATATTTGCATAAGCTATTTGGAATTTTTTGGCAAAAGTTTTAGCTCTTCTCCCAAATTATTTACTTACTTATTTATTGAATCACTTCTTTAGATCAGTGTGGATTCATTGATATTTGTTATTTGGATTATGATTCAGTACTTCCTTCTTTCTTTATGCAAATTACTTCAGCTTTGGCTTTTGAGGACTCTTTTACTTTGCTCCTATGTCTCTTTAATATTGTCCATCAGAGGAAGTGCTTTTGTACTTCTGTCCTTTCTGGCATTATAAGATGTTGAAGCTCATTTTATATTTGTCCTTCTGTAGTTCTCAAATCTGTCATTTGTTTGAGGAGCCTGGGATTCTTTTATTAAAAAGTGGTAATAGAAACAAAGTTCTGCATACTAGATATGTTCATTGTTTATAAATATTTCCCTAATTCTCTGTATCTGTTAGCCTAAATAAGAGTTCATATGGATGTCTCTAACTCGAATCCATTGCCACATGGTTCATTCTTACTTCCTCCTCTACTCTTGTAAACTTCCAGTCTAGTAGTGAGAACTTGGTTCTCAACATCTGCCACACATTTGCATGATTCTAAAATACTTGTGCATAGTAGTATCAGAATTGTTAACCTAAACTCACTTTAGCAACTAGATCATAGTACTTATATACAGTCTTTACTCTTATTTTTTCAGACACTATTTATTTCTAAAATAACTTAGATCAGCACCTCTCTCCCCACCTGCCACTGTTAGTGAGGTTGTTTCATTTGTTTATAACAAAGTTAGATTGCAGCATTACAGTCTGTATTCCATCTAAAGTTAGACATTTCCCTAACTCTTACTTCTGTTGACACTGTTGCAGATGGCATGATCCTATACATAGAAAATCCTAATGATGCTACCAGAAAACTAATAGAGCTATCAGTGAAAGGAGTAAAGTTGTAGCATACAAATTGATACACGGAGATCTCTTGCATTTCTATACACTAAGAATGAAAGATCAGAAAGAGAAATTAAGGAAATTATTCCACTTAACATTGCATCAAAAAGAGTAAAATACCTCGGAATGAACCTACCTAAGGAAATTGAAGATCTGTTCTCCAAAAATTATGACACTGATGAAAGAAATAAAAGATGACACAAACAGGTGCAAATATATACCATGATCTAAGATGGAAGGAATCAATAGTGTCAAAGTGACCATATAAGATAGTCTACAGATTTAATGAAATCCCTATTAAATCACCAATGGTATTTTTCACAAAACTAGAACAGAAAAAACATTTATAATTTGTATCAGATCAGATCAGATCAGTCACTCAGTCGTGTCCGACTCTTTGTGACCCCATGAACTGCAGCACCCCAGGCCTCCCTGTCCATCACCAGCTCCCGGAGGTCACTCAGACTCACATCCATCGAGTCAGTGATGCCATCCAGCCATCTCATTCTCTGTCGTCCCCTTCTCCTCCTGCCCTCAATCCCTCCCAGCATCAGAGTCTTCTCCAATGAGTCAACTCTTCGCATGAGGTGGCCAAAATATTGGAGTTTCAGCTTTAGCATCATTCCTTCCAAAGAAATCCTAGGGCTGATCTCCTTCAGAATGGACTGGTTGGATCTCCTTGCAGTCCAAGGGACTCTCAAGAGTCTTCTCCAACACCACAGTTCAAAAGCATCAATTCTTCGGCGCTCAGCCTTCTTCACAGTCCAGCTCTCACATCCATACATGACCACAGGAAAGACCATAGCCTTGACTAGGCGAACCTTTGTTGGCAAAGTAATGTCTCTGCTTTTGAATATGCTATCTAGCTATATCTAGCTATAATTTGTATGGAGACACACAAAAAACCAAATAGCAAAAAAAAATCTTGATAAAGAAGAACACAGCTGGAGGAATCATTCTCCCTGGTGTAAGACTATAATGCAAATCTACGGTGATCAAAAACTGCATGATACTGGCACAAAAACAAAAATATAGATTAACTAAACAAGATAGAAGCCCAGAAATAAATCCATGCACCTATGGTCTATTAATCTATGACAAAGGAAGCAAGAATATATGAAATAAAAGGCAGTCTCTTCAATAAGTGGTGCTAGGAAAACTGGACAACTACATGGAAAAGAATAAAATTATAATATTTTCATAAAACCATTTAAAAAAATAAACTCAAAATAGATTAAAGACCTAAATATTGAGACACTCTTAGAGGAAAACAGGCAAAACACTGACCTAAACTTTTGAGCTAAATTGCAGAAATATTCTTTTTGACCTAACTCCTAGAGTAATCAAAATAAAAACAAAAATAAACACTGGAAACTTAAAGTTAAAAGCTTCTGCACAGCAAGGAAAAAATTTTAAAAAATCAGAAAAAGACAAATACACAGAGTGGGAAAAAATATTTGCAAAAGAAGCAAAGAAGCAACAAGCAAAGGATTAATCTCCAAAATATACAAACAGCCCCTAACAGTTCTGTCAAAAAAAAAAAAAAAAAAATGAAAAGAAAAAAACAAACAAACAAATAAAACAATCAAAAAAAGGGCAAAAGATCTAAATCAACATTTCTCTAAAGACATACAGATTGCCAAAAATCATTTGAGAAGATGCTCAACATCACTAATTTTCAGAGAAATGCAAAGCAAAACTACAATGAGGTTATCACCTCAGATCAGGCTGAATGGCCATCATCAAAAAGTCCACAAATAATAAATGCTGTACAGAATGTGGAGAAAAGGGAACCTTCCTACACTGTGGTGGGAATGTAAATTGATACAGCCACTATGGAGAACAGGGTGGAGATTCCTTGAAAAACTAAAAATAGAGCTGTCATATGATCCAGCAATGCTGCTGCTGCTGCTGCTAAGTTGCTTCTGTCCTGTATGACTCTGTGCGACCCCATAGATGGCAGCCCACCAGGCTCCCCTGTCTCTGGGATTCTCCAGGCAAGAACACTGGAGTGGGCTGCCATTTCCTTCTCCAATGCATGAAAGTAAAAAGTGAAAGTGAAGTCGCTCAGTCGTGTCTAACTCTTTGCGACTCCACGGACTGCAGCCTACCAGGCTCCTCCGTCCATGGAGCTATCATATGATCCAGCAATCCTACCCAGAGACATATATCCAGAGAAAACCATAATCTAAAAAGATATATGCATCCTAGTGTTCACTGCAGCTCTATTTGCAATAGCCAAGACATTTAAGCAGCCTAAATATCCACTGACAGAAGAATGGAGAAAGAAGATGTGGTACACATATACAATGGAATATTATTCACCCATAAAAAGAATAAAATAATGGCATTTGTAGCAACATGGATAGACCTAGAGATTTTCATACTATGTGAAGTAAGTCAGGCAAAGAAAAGTATCATATATAATCACACCTGTGGAATCTAACTTTTTAAAAAAATATATACAAATGAACTTATTTTCAAAACAGAAACAGACTTACAGATTTTGAAAACAAACTTCTGGTTACCAAAGGAGCGACTTGGTGGGAAGGGAAAAATCAGGAGCCTGGAATGAACACACACATATTACTGTATGTAAGACATATAACCAACATGTATAGCACAAGGAATTCTGTAGAAAATAATCTAAAATGGATTGTAAAGTAATTATCTTCCAGTTAAAAATATAATTAAATTTTAAAAAGAATCTAAAAAGAATGAATATATGTATATATGTATATGTATATATAGGCTTCTCAGGTGGCACAGCAGTAAACAATCCACCTGCCAATTCAGGAGACACAAGGGACACAAGTTCAATCCTTGGGTCAGGAAGATACACTGGAGAAGCAAATGGCAACCCATTCCAGTATCCTTGCCTGGGAAATCCCATGGACAGAAGAGCCTGGCAAGCTACAGTCCTACGGCTGTAAAAGAGCTGGACACGACTTAGCAACTAAACAGTGTCAATATCTACCACTACAGTGTCCTGAAAGATAATCTCCACACCCTAAAATTTCTCTTGTGCCTCACCTATTCAACCTTCACTCTCCTATCCCTAAATCCCATATTAAACACTATCATTTTATTCTAAATATAGATTTTGCCTTTTCCAGAATATCATATAATTGAGATCATAGAATGGGTAATTTCTCAGATTGGCTTCTTTCAGTTAGCAATGAATCATTAGATTCACTCATGCATTTTCATGATTCGACAATTCATTTTTGTTTTTTGTTTTTCATTGAATAATAATACCTCAGTTTATCCACTTACCCATTGAAGGGCATCATGGTTGCTGACAGTTCATGAGGAATAAAAATAAAGATGCTATAAAAATTTGTGTGCAGATTTTTGTGTTGATACAAATTTTCAAATTGTTTGGATGAATACTTAGGAGGATTGCATGTTAAATGTTTAGCTTTGTAATAAATTGCACAAATATCAAGAGTGGCTTACCACTATTATCTGTGAAAGAAATTTCTTGTTCTATATCCTCACCAGCTATTGATATCATCCTCTTTTTTTTTTTTTTTTAACTTTAAACATTCTAATTGGTGTGTAGTGGCATCCCATTCGTTTATTTGCAATTCCCTAATGATAAATACCATTGAGAATTTTTTCATATGCTTATCTGCCATTTATATATTTTATTTGGTGAAGTATCTCTAGGTCTTTTGTCCATATTTTGATATCTTAATTGAGTTGTGTTTTTTATAGTTGAGGTTTATTTTTGAGGGATCTTTGTGTATTTTGGATGCAATTATTTATCAGAAATGTGTTTTGTTGCAAATAATTTCTTATAGAATATGACTTGTTATTATATTTTTAACAGTGTTTATCTCACAGAGGAAGTCTTTAATTTGAGTAATGTTCAACTCACTGAAAAACTTTTCTGTATTCAAAAACTCATTGCTAAACCTATGGCCATCTAGATCTTTTCTGTTTCCTTCTAGCAATTTATGATTTTGTGTTTTACAATTTTGGCTTTATAATCCATTTAGACTTAATTTTGGGGAAAAGTCTATGTTTTGTGTCTTGTTTCACTGTTTTTAACATATGAATGTCCCACTGATCTAGTATCATTTGCTGAAAAGATCATCCTTTTTACACTGAATTGCTTTGAGTCTTTACCAAAGACCAGTTGACTGTATTCTTGTGGGTCTATTCTGGGGCTCTGTATTTTGTTCCTCTGATACAATGTGCTGATTCTTTCACAAACAACACACTATCTTGACTGTTGCAGTTTTCTAGTAAAATCTTGAAATGCAGTAGTTAGTGAGTTCTCCAACTTTTCTTATTCAGTATTGTGTTAGATTTTTTAGGTCTTTTAGAGGAAAAGGTTGAGTGATGGATTGAGAGTGAGAGTGAAACACTATGGAAATTACCGAAAGGTGCAAAGTGACCTAGGAATAATCTACACAAGCTCTACACTTTCAAACATGATTCTGAGAGGACTTAGTCAACATCATGGTAATTGGGTAGGTAAAGAAGTTATCGGAACAATACTGTAAAGTTAAGTAAAATAAAATTAAAAAAAATAAAAATAATAGAGACCCACACACAAAGAAATAAATAAAAACTAACCTTTATTGGGGAAAAAAAAAAAAAGAAGTTATCAGAGCAGGCAATGGCACCCTACTCCAGAACTCTTTCCTGGAAAATCCCATGGACAGAGGAGCCTGGTAGGCTGCAATCTATGGGGTCGCTAAGAGTTGGACACGACTGAGCAACTTCACTTTCACTTTTCACTTTCATGCATTGGAGAAGGAAATGACAACCCACTCCAGTGTTCTTGCCTGGAGAATCCCAGGGATGGGGGAGCCCGGTGGGCTGCCGTCTATGGTGTCGAACAGAGTCGAACACAACTGAAGCGACTTAGCAGTAGCAAGAAGTTATACCTGTAACTTAATTTGATCAGAACTTTACCCTTATGACTTCACTGAAATTAAGAGAAGAATACCCTTGTACTTCTGATGTCTGTCTGTAATTTTGGAAAATTGCTTTGAACTATGTCAGAGAGATGAGTAAATAAGAAAAGTTAGAGCTCATGAAACCAGAAGTTTAAACTTTAAAGGGAAGGAAATCTTATACTTTTAATATAACAAGAGACTATTCCTCACAAAGGTGCAAAAAAAAAGAAACTAGAAAATATACTTTATTTTCCCTGAGGAGGGTTAATACCAAAAGTATTTTTAGAAACCAGTCCGCATTAGACACTGATCAAACCAAACCATATCCTAATCCCTAGACGGCCTCAGTGGTTCATACTTGCTGTACCTCAGGACTAGTTCTCTCTCTCTCTTTTTTTGGGGTCACAAATCATGAGAGTGGGAGATTCTAATTCCCTTCCAACTAATCAGAGTGATGTTACTAGTAAATCAATTACCTTTAAGTGCCAAACTAAATAAACACTCTCTTGGAATCTGATCTTACGTATCCCTGATCTTTGAAATGATTTTTCTAAGCACCTTAGGTTTAGTTTTTCAGAAAGTGGAACTGATGGATACGTTTTGTGTTCACTGAGTTTCTTTTCACTAGATAAGAACTAAAAAGGAATTTCTGTCAAAGGGAAAAAATGATTTATTTTATATGATGTGACGGTTTCATCCATCATAAAATTAGCTTGCAGTAATTTAGCTCTTAAAAGGGTCTCTTAAAAGAATCTTGGTAAGTTGACAAGACTATTTTTATAGTTTTGTTTCTTTAAGAATTACGCTGATTCCTTAGTTTATTTTCTAAAACACTTGGGCAATTTGAAAAGAGCAAAACACATAAACATAAATTCAACTTGTACGAGATGAATCATACACTAATCCCCAGTGGATGAAATGAGGCTTTGAGTTGTAAAAATTTTAGCTGATACCAAATATAAATCTAAATTTCTGATAGTGTTATTTGAAGTACAATATGGCATCAATAAGGAAACATTTTTAGTCAGATCAGGAATATAACCTTCAGATCAGATCAGATCAGATCAGTCACTCAGTCATGTCCGATTCTTTGCGATCCCATGAATTGCAGCACGCCAGGCCTCCCTGTCCATCACCAACTCCAGGAGGTCACTCAGACTCACATCCATCGAGTCAGTGATGCCATCCAGCTATCTCATCCTCTGTCGTCCCCTTCTCCTCCTGCTCCCAACCCCTCCCAGCATCAGAGTCTTCTCCAATGAGTCAACTCTTCACATGAGGTGGCCAAAATACTGGAGCTTCAGCTTTAGCATCATTCCTTCCAAAGAAATCCCAGGGCTGATCTCCTTCAGAATGGACTGGTTGGATCTCCTTGCAGTCCAAGGGACTCTTAAGAGTCTTCTCCAACACCACAGTTCAAAAGCATCAATTCTTCGGCGCTCAGCCTTCTTCACAGTCCAGCTCTCACATCCATACATGACCATACTTACAAACAAATCAAGGCTATGGTTTTTCCTGTGGTCCTGTATGGATGTGAGAGCTGGACTGTGAAGAAGGCTGAGCACCGAAGAATTGATGCTTCTGAGCTGTGGTGTTGGAGAAGACTCTTAAGAGTCCCTTGGACTGCAAGGAGGTTCAACCAGTCCATTCTGAAGGAGATCAGCCCTGGGATTTCTTTGGAAGGAATGATGCTAAAGCTGAAACTCCAGTACTTTGGCCACCTCATGTGAAGAGTTGACTCACTGGAGAAGACTCTGATGCTGGGAGGGATTGAGGGCAAGAGGAGAAGGGGATGACAGAGGATGAGATGGCTGGATAGCATCACTGACTCGATGGATGTGAGTCTGAGTGAACTCTGGGAGTTGGTGATGGACTGGGAGGCCTGGCGTGCTGCAGTTCATGGGGTCGCAAAGAGTTGGACACGACTGAGCGACTGATCTGATCTGATCTGATAAATCAGAATTTATTAAGCGTTTATAATATGCAAATTACTGCCATAGATGTGACAAGATGCTATGGAGACTACACTAAAAGAATGCCCTTAGAAATCTCATAAAGTCAAATTTATGCAGATATAGACATTTTGCTTGCAATAAATGTTGTGTAACATTTACTGGGGAAAAATGATTTCTGAAATTTTCATATCATTAATTACAAACAAAATGAAATTAAGAACAAATGGATGAATAAAAACAGGTCTGTATGTCTGAAGAGTTTTTCCATTTCCTCTAAATACTCTGATGTGTTGCATCATAAATTTAGGGATGAGACTGTTAGAAAGGGAGCCAACATGAAATTGCATATTTAAATATTTTGGACACTATTCAAAATCAACAGTATGATTAAAAAGCCAAAAAAAATAAAAATAAAAACCTTTCCTTGAGGAACAAAATTGAACAGAAGGTGGCCGGAGAATTCCTTCTGGTAATGGAGCTCTTTAGAACTCCAGATAAAACCTCAAAACCTCAAAATTTGAGAACAAAACCTCAGAATAAAGCTGACTACCATTATGCAAAGCATGGAATTAAGAATAAAACAAAGCCAAAAATCTTCTATATTAAAAAATATACATATGCAACAAAAATATACATTAAGGAATTAAGTAAAAAAAAATTATGTGATTAATCACCTAAATATATCTACTCAGTAATTTTAATGCAATAATGTTACAGTTCAGTGTATTAGGAATCTATCTGGCTTTGATTTGTGAACTCTCCCTGGTAATATCCGCTTTAAAAAATGGATTTAGATTTCCTTTGTATCTGATTAACGTCTCATAAATACAAATAAAATATATCTTTCTTTTCCTGGCTGCTTCTTTATGGGAGTTCTGATGGAAGAAAAGAAGACATTGGACATAAAGGAATTCTTTATGGAATTAAAATAAAACAATATATAGACTGAATATAAGGGAAGGCATCATTATTTTTACTGATTACAGTAAAAGACCTTCTTTTCTCTTGAAGATCACTTTGGAAATTCACAAACCAGCATATATTTCATTATGATAACTTTCCTTGTTTAGTAGCAGGTATTTCATCAATGACAGTTGACTTGAAAGCATTAAACATACTTAAATTTGCCAGAATAAGACACTTCTTCTTGCACTGTCTCCTTTATATACATGAGGAGGCTAGGCTAAGTCACTTCAGTCGTGTCCGACTCTGTGCGACCCCATAGACGGCAGCCCACCAGGCTTCCCTGTCCCTGGGATTCTCCAGGCAAGAACACTGGAGTGGGTTGCCATTTCCTTCTCCATATACATGAGGAAGTATTACCTTTTCCCCAAATTTTGATCTAATGGTGTTTGATGTTATGCATTTTCTCAGACAATTATGCAGTGAAAGAAAAAGCAATTTATAATCATTCCTGCTGCTGCTGCTGTTAAGTCGCTTCAGTCGTGTCCGACTCTGTGTGACCCCATAGACGGCAGCCCACCAGGCTCCCCTGTCCCTGGGATTCTCCAGGCAAGAACAATGAAGTGGGTTGCCATTTCCTTCTCCAATGCAGGAAAGTGAAAGTGAAAGTTGCTCAGTCGTGTCTGACTCCTAGCGACCCCATGGACTACAGCCTACCAGGCTCCTCGCGTCCATGGGATTTGCCAGGCAAGGGTACTGGAGTGGGGTGCCAATGTCTTCTCCGAATCATTCCTAGAATAAAGATATTGAGCATAGAAAATTCAATAGATGCTAAGAATTCTGACTACTTAGGTGAAACAGGTTTCTGTAATTCATTTCTTATTATCTTTCTAAAGTCACTGAATTATATTATTCTCTAATATTTAGACACTGGTATTTGTATATAATTGCTATGGCTCGGAGAAGGCAATGGCACCCCACTCCAGTACTCTTGCCTGGAAAATCCCATGGGCAGAGGAGCCTGGTAGGCTGCAGTCCATGGGGTCGCTAGGAGTCCGCCGTGACTCAGCAACTTCACTTTCACTTTTCACTTTCATGCATTGGAGAAGGAAATGGCAACCCACTCCAATATTCTTGCCTGGAGAATCCCAGGGACTGGGGAGCCTGGCGGGCTGCTGTCTATGGGGTCGCACAGAGTCTGACATGACTGAAGCGACTTAGCAGCAGCAGTGATATTTATTAAGTACTTACCCTACTCAAAATGTATGATTTATTCAAAATGTATGATTTTGTTCGTGTAACACTTAACGCCATCCTGTGTGTGTGTATGTGCGCACATGTGTGTGTGTGTGTGTGTCTATTCCAGATAAGGAGTTTCTGGTCTCTCTGACATCATAATTTAGTGACAAAAAATAGGAAGTATGAGCTCCTTAAGTCAATCAAGATATCTTATTTGAATTAGCACAGTAGGCAACAGAATAGATGATCCTGCCCTCAAGGATCTTAAGAATTAAATGCAAATTTAGGCAATGTTGGATTACATACTACAGAGTGAGAATTCAAGCTCCAACCACACACAAAATACATTGTGTGATATCTGCCTGGGTATAGGCAGTTATAGAGTCTATGAGATGGGTCTCTGGGAGGAAACTGCCCTCACACAGCAGATCTGGGGCCGAGCCAGTGCACTGCACTAAGACTCAATCCCCAGGATCTCATGCAAAGCTGTATTTCATCCCAGGTACCTTCATTTGGAGGGGTTTTTTGTGTGTGTGTGAGTTAGTCATTCAGTTGTGTTTGACTCTTTATGACCCCATAAGTGGTAGACCGCCAGGCGCCTCTGTCCGTGGAATTCTCTAGGCAAGAATACAGACATTGGTATTTGTGTATAATAGCTATGGCTAGTGACATTTAAAAGAAATGCAAAAAAGCAAAATGGCTGCCTGGGGAGGCCTTACAAATAGCTGTGAAAAGAAGAGAAGTGAAAAGCAAAGGAGAAAAGGAAAGATATAAGCATCTGAATGCAGAGTTCCAAAGAATAGCAAGAGATAAGAAAGCCTTCTTCAGCAATCAATGCAAAGAAATAGAGGAAACTAACAGAATGGGAAAGACTAGAAATCTCTTCAAGAAAATTAGAGATACCAAGGGAACATTTCATGCAAAGATGGGCTCCATAAAGAACAGAAATGGTAGGGACCTAACAGAAGCAGAAGATGTTAAGAAGAGGTGGCAAGAATACACAGAAGAACTGTACAGAAAAGATCTTCACGACCAAGATAATCGCGATGAAGAATTGATGCTTTTGAACTGTGGTGATGGAGAAGACTCTTGAGAGTCCCTTGGACTGCAAGGAGATCCAACCAACCCATTCTAAAGGAGATCAGTTCTGGGTTTTCTTTGGAAGGACTGATGCTGAAGCTGAAACTCCAATACTTTGGCCACCTCATGCAGAGTTGACTCATTGGAAAAGACTCTGATGCTGGAAGGGATTGGGGGCAAGAGGAGAAGGGGATGACAGAGAATGAGATGGCTGGATGGCATCACTGACTCGATGGATGTGAGTCTGAGTGAACTCCGGTAGTTGGTGATGGACAGGGAGGCCTGGCGTGCTGCGATTCATGGGGTCGCAAAGAGTCGGACATGACTGAGCAACTGAACTTAACTGAGTGACATTTATTAAGTACTTATCCTACTCAAAATGTATGATTTTGTTCATGTAACACTTTGCACCATCCTGTGTGTGTGCGCGCGCACGTGCGTGTGTGTGTGTGTGTGTGTGTGTGTGTGTGGCGTGTCTATTCCAGATAAGGAATTTCTGGTCTCTCTGACACCATAATTTAGTGACAGAAAATAGGAACTATGAGCTCCTTAAGTCAATCAAGATTTCTTACTTGAATTAGCACAGTAGGCAACAGAATAGATGATCCTGCCCTCAAGGATCTTAAGAATTAAATGCAAATTTAGGCAATGTTGGATTACATACTACGGAGTGAGAATTCAAGCTCCAACCACACACAAAATACATTGTGTCCCAACCCAGGGATCAAAGCTGAGTCTCCTCAGTTGCAGGCAGATTCTTTTTCCTCTCAGCTATATATCAGTCAACTCAGTTCAAAATAAATAGTTGTTATGATAATAATCTAGAAAACAGTTTTCAACATTTTTACTCTTCTTTAGATAAACTAAAACTGGAAAAACCTAGATTATGATGAAATTTATAAGTAAGACAATTGTTTTCCAGATTTACTATAGATTTTTTTTATTAACTTTCTAATATGTGAATATTATCTTTTCACATACAATTAAAAATAATTTTAAAAATTACATACCTTTATCAACTATTTACAAATCATTTATTTATCATAACAACTATTATTTTGAAGTTAATTACATAGTTAGCATAACACTTGCTAGTGAGGGAAACTGAAAACCAACTACTTGCCATGACACAATTTGAAATGCAGGAAAAAGTGTGTATATATACTTAGTATGATTTGCTGAATCAGAAACCTTTAGCATCTGTGAGTATTACTCAGTATTTTTTCATAAAGAGAAAGCTATCAGTTAATTAGGATAAATGAATTGGATTTCCTCATAAGTGTTTCCACTAAAATTGTCATTATTTTTCAAATTCTCACTTATTTACCTTTGAACACGCTGTCCCCTCCACTGAAAAGGCTGCTCAGCTATAATCCTGAGAAATTACTATTACTTTTTTTTCAAGAATCCAGGAGAAGCAAGGATTTCCCTGGAATTATTTTCAAATTATTTCTTATTAAAGTCAGGTAGCCCTACATTTGTGCTCAAAATCTCCCTCTCTAAACCATTATTATTAATTTATTAATCTTTTTATACAAATATCAGTCACAGCTGACAATTATTAAGAACCTTGTTATTATATGCTAGGCCATGTTTACATCAAGTTACACATATTAAATTATTTAATCTTCTTAATATCCTATGTGCTGCTGCTGCTGCTGCTAAGTCGCTTCAGTCGTATCTGACTCTGTGCTACTCCATAGACGGCAGCCCACCAGGCTCCCCCGTCCCTGGGATTCTCCAGGCAAAAACACTGGAGTGGGTTGCCATTTCCTTTTCCAATGCATGAAAATGAAAAGTGAAAGGGAAGTTGCTCAGTCGTGTCTGACTCTTAGTGACCCCATGGATTGCACCCCACCAGGCTCCTCCATCATATGCGCTAGGTACTAATATTTCCTTCTATTTTATAAATGTGAAAGAAGCTTGCAGAGTTTGAGTAATTTATATGAAGCAACATAGTTAGCAGGGAAAAACATCAGGATACAAACTTAAGAATTTGGGCTTCAGATCAGATCAGATCACATCAGTCGCTCAGTCGTGTCCGACTCTTTGCGACCCCATGAACTGCAGCACGCCAGGCCTCCCTATCCATCACCAGCTCTCGGAGGTCACTCAGACCCACATTCATCGAGTCAGTGATGCCATCCAGCCATCTCATCCTCTGTCGTCCCCTTCTCCTCCTGCCCTCAATCCCTCCCAGCATCAGAGTCTTCTCCAATGAGTCAACTCTTCACATGAGGTGGCCAAAATACTGGAGTTTCAGCTTTAGCATCATTCCTTCCAAAGAAATCCCAGGGCTGATCTCCTTCAGAATGGACTGGTTGGATCTCCTTGCAGTCCAAGGGACTCTCAAGAGTCTTCTCCAACACCACAGTTCAAAAGCATCAATTCTTCAGCGCTCAGCCTTCTTCACAGTCCAGCTCTCACATCCATACATGACCACAGGAAAGACCATAGCCTTGACTAGGTGAACCTTTGTTGGCAAAGTAATGTCTCTGCTTTTGAATATGCTATCTAGGTTGGTCATAACTTTCCTTCCAAGGGGTAAGCGTCTTTTAATTTCATGGCTGCAGTCACCATCTGCAGTGATTTTGGAGCCCAGAAAAACAAAGTCTGACACTGTTTTCACTGTTTCTCCATCTATTTCCCATGTAGTGATGGGACCAGATGCCATGATCTTCATTTTAGGTCATGCTTTTCTGGACTTCACTTATTTCTCAGACATCGATCATTGTATTTTGGTTGCTGATACAAGCAGTTAGTTCTTGCTATCAGAATTATGTCCATTTCACCTTTCTATTCTTGTTATAGAGCACCAATTATTGGAACATAATATTACTTATCATTCTGTTTTTAAATAAATGAATGATATTTTAAATGGAAATATTGTTTAGCTTGACATTTGGAGGACTGTCTAACTATATCGGGCATCTTTTTATAGCAGGACATTTAGTGATAAGTAGAAGGAACGCTGCATGTTTCTAATTGCTTAGGTCCTCTGTTTCTTTGAAGATCCATAGGAGCTTATTTTTCACCTGAGAATAGTATCAGCATTATTTGGTATTTGATTGTGTATTCTTGTTAGGTTAATAAATCATGGAGACTGAAAATTGAAATATCATTGAATAAATCCAAATTTTTTTTCAGTTCTGTCATTCTATCCATAAAGTTCAAAGTGCTGGTTGTCTGAGTTCATAAAATTTCCACTAGATTGATAGGTTAGAGCCACTCCATAGAATCAATGTCACACAAACCATGTGGGCTGATGGATTTTTTCACATCAAACTGTCATCTTGTCTCTGCTGTTACATTATATTTCCTATCTCTACAGTGACTCAAATTGTTATTTTTTACAGCTGGTGCCCCACTACAAAATAACCCAGTATATTTTTGACCACCCATTCAACAGTTTATTGATATCCAAAGGCTTTAGTTTGTTTGTTTGTTTGTTTGTTTTTCCTAAGTTTGAGTCTAAAAACTGTCTAGATTTTTTTTTTTTTTTTTTTGGTGGCACAGATCTAAAAACAGATCTATACATAGAAATCTCACTGTGACAGGAAATCATTTTAGGAGTCAAGGTTGACTTATGATGTAACATTTTACTTTCTTCTTATTTATATCTTTATATCAGTTATCACCCAGCTTAACTTGATGATGTTTGATGATGACTGATGTCAGCGGTGCTCTGAGAATTAACTTTGGGGATTTTGTATTTATGTAGGCAACAGTACCTTCAGACAAGGAACCACACGTGCAGGAAGATTCCCTGGAGAAGGAAATGGCAACCTACTCTAGTAGTCTTGTTTGGGGAATCCTATGGACAGAAGAGCCTGGTGAGCTTACTAGGACTGTGATTTCATTAATATAACATGTTTATCAACTGAGATTCTGCCAAATTGAATTTTATAATTGGTATTTATATCCTAATAATCAGTAAATGTATTTTGGTATATTTCTACTCATATAGACTTAATTAAAAAGTTGTGGTTACTCTCTGCTATCTCTTGTCAAATAATGAAATCTGGTTTTTGTTGTTTTTTCATTTCTATACTACTTACACAGAAGAAAAATTAACCACAAAATAACATTGTTAGAATAACATTAATGTCAAACAACTATTGCTTCATTAGGAATTAATATTTCAAGCAACCATAAAAAATCTTAATTGCTCTCAAAAATTTTACAATTTCAGCAAGCCCTTTTTTTAAAAAAACAATACAGACTATATGTTTTAAATATTCTGTTATGACTTATGGAAGTAATGGAATAAGTTTAAAATGTTAGTGTAAATTAAAGTTGACTAAATAAAAAAGTAGGTAATTTACTTCCACATAATATTATTTAAGTATTGCTTTTAATTTTGAAATATGTAGAACAATTACATATTTTTCTATGCACAGTATCTTATAAAACACTATTCTTCCTAATGTGTATGCTTGTGTGTGTGCTCAGTCATGTCCAACTCTTTACTACCCCATGGACTGTAGCCTTCCAGGTTCCTCTGTCCTTGGGATTTCCCAGGCAAGAATACTGGAGTGGGTTGCCATTTCCTCTTCCAAAGGATTCTTCCTAATAACTTGAGCTAATTCAAGCTTTTAAAAAACATGTAAGGAATGTGATTTAGCTAAGTGCATCTATTACTAAATGTGGGATGATTTGCAAACATGTAAATATTAGATATTTTACCACAATTAAATAGTGACAAAGGATCATCATCCGGAATAACAAAATGAAAACTAATTTATGAAAAATAATCATTGTATCTTCCTTTTGCATACTGACAAAACACCATAAATTCAGTTGAAAATAAAACTTTTTCTAGAATAGGTTCAAAATTACCATTGTCTTTTTTAAAGAAGCAAGTGGAATAATATTTATATTAAATAGACATCTGTATTAGTTTTCTAAGGCTGCTGTAAAAAAGTACCACAATTGGGGTGGCTTAAACAATAGAAATTTGTTCTTTCACAGGTTGAGAGGATAGAAATTTGAAATCAAATTGTCAGCAAGGCCATACTTTTCCCCCAAGACCCTTGGGGAGAAATTTTCTTTGCCTTTTTCTAGCTTTGGGTGGTTTCTGGCCTTCTTTGGTGTTCCTCAGCTTCTAGGTATGAGACTCTATGAGACTCCACTTTCTGCCCTATCTTCGTTAGGTCTTTTCCCCTGTCTTCACATCACCTTCCGCAGGTCTCTGTGTTCATGTCTCTGTGTCTCTTCAACTCTTATTGTAAGGACCAGTCTTACTGAATTTAGAGCCTGAAAGTGAAAGTGTTATTTGCTTAGTCATGTCTGACTCATTGTGACCCCATGGACCAGAGCCTACCAGCCTCCTCTGTCCACGGAATTCTCCAGGCAAGAATACTGCAGTGTGTAACGATTCCCTCTCCAGGGGGATCTCCCTGATCCAGGGATCTAACCTGGGTCTCCTGCATTGAAGCCAAGATCCAAATTATTTTCAGTTACCATAAAAATAATCAATTTTGTACTTTTCTTTCAGTGAACAATATAATTTTCTCCAGGAATATTCAATAAACAGTCTAAACACTTTGAGCCTAGCATAAAAAATATAAAATATATGTTAAAATTACTTATTTAATACATTCTATATTGAACTAGATTTGTTGTTCAGTCTTTGGGTTGTGTCTAAATCTTTGGAACCCCAGGGACTGCAACATGCTAGGCTTCTTTGTCTTTCACTATCTCCTGGAGTTTGTGCAAACTCATGTCCATTGAGTTGATAATACCATCCAGCCATCTTATCCTCTGTTGTCCCCTTTTCCTTCTGCCTTTAGTCTTTCCTAGCATCAGAGTCTTTTCCAGTGAGTCGACTCTTTGTATCTGGGAGACAAAGGATTGGAGCTTCAGCTTCAGCATCAGTACTTCCAATGAATATTGAACTAGATAGTGTGTTCCAAATTCAAGACCTTCTTGGAACCACAGAATTGGATCTTATTTGAAAAGAAAGTCTGTAAATATAATTAGGTTAAGATGAGAACATACTCCAGTAGGGTAGGCTTCCCTGGTGGCTCAGATGGTAAAGAATCTGCCTGCAGTGCAGGAGACCCACGTTCAATTCCTGGGTCAGGAAGAGTCCCTGAAGAAGGAAATGGCTACCCACTCCAGTATTCTTGCCTGGAGAATTCCATGGACAGAGGAACCTTTACCCTATATGGGAGATAAGAATTTGCCTAAAACATCTGTGAAAGCCTAAGTGCCCAAATAAAACTTGAAGAAGGAACAAGTTGCAAAGGCCAGAGATCTGGAAGGAAACAGAGAACAAGCTACATGTTGGTCATTTGCACAGGGTTTAGTTAAGGAATTATTTATAAAGATATGAAGAGAATGCACGCATGCATGCTAAGTCATTTCAGTTGTGTCTAATTGTTTATGGACTGTAGCCTGCCAGGCTCCTCTGACTATGGGATTCTCCAGGCAAGAATACTGGAGTGGGTTGCCATACCCTCCTCCAGGGGGTCTTCCCAACCCAGGGATCAAACCTGCCTATCTTATGTATTCTGCATTGGCAGATGGATTCTTTACCACTAGTGTCACCTGGGAGCCCCATGCAGAGAATGGTGGGGGTAGTATTAAATGTGCATGCCCAAGAGCTACTGCAAGGTCATACTGCAGTAGGCTAGGCTTCCCTTGTAGCTCAGTCAGTAAAGAATCTGCCTATGGTGTGGGAGATCCATGTTTGAATCCTGGGTCAGGAAGATCCTCTGGAGAAGGGAATGGCAATTCACTCCAGTATTCTTGCCTGGAGAATCCCATGGATGGAGGAGCCTGGCGGACTACAGTCCATGGAATTGCAAAAAGTCGACATGACTGAGTGACTAACACACACAAAAGAACTAGTAACATTAACGGAAAGAGTCCTTTTCCATGCCTAAGCCCAGAAGAAGAAGTTATCTGGAACCAAAAACAAAGAGGCTAAGGGGAGATGGCCATGCTACAGAAGCTGGTACCCTAGATCATGCACTCAATCAAGTGAAGCAACCTTGCAGGAGGAAGCTAGGGTAATAATTATTCTGGCTTCTATTTCCTCCTTCTACTTCCCTGCCAGTGACCCCATTATCAGATTCCAAACAGTTTTCCAAATAGAAAACTATATTTTGGGGCTCCAAAATCACTGCAGATGATGACTGCGGCCATGAAATCAACAGACACTTGCTCCTTGGAAGGAAAGTTATGACCAACCCAGACAGCATATTAAAAAGCAGAGACATTACTTTGCCAACAAAGGTCTGTCTAGTCAAGGTTATGGCTTTTCTAATAGTCATGTACGGATATGAGAGTTGGACTATAAAGAAAGCTGAGTGCCAAAGAATTGGTGCTTTTGAACTGTGGTGTTGGAGAAGACTCTTGAGAGTCCCTTGAACTGCAAGGAGATCCAATCAGTCCATCCTAAAGGAAATCAATCCTGAATATTCATTGGAAGGACTGATGTTGAAGCTGAAACTCCAATACTTTGGCCACCTGATGTGAAGAGCTGTCTTATTTGAAAAGCTGAGAAAGATTGAAGGCAGGAGGAGAAGGGGATGACAGAGGATGAGATAGTTGGATGAAACCACTGACTCAATCGACATGAGTCTGAGTGAACTCCAGGAGTTGGTCATGGACAGGCAGGCCTGGTGTGCTGCAATTCATGGTGTTGAAAAGAATTGGATAAGACTGAGCTACTGAACTGAACTGAAACAGAAGCCAGAAGCAAGAAATCTCATTGATTTATATCCATAGAGAGCAACCTCTCAGAGGCATCTTTGGGTGAACAATCTTATAGTGAAGATTTGAAAGTTCATCTCAGTTTTGTTTTGTATCTATCCTAGAATGTCTCTCTATCCTACCTATCCTTGTTTATACTTTCTGATCAAAGCTAAAGAATAATACTATTTACTTTTCATTTTTAATATGTTTAAATGTCAATCTTCCTTTTTGTTTGACAACTGAAAGACGAATTTAGCTAAATTCTACAATCCAAGCAATGATAGGAGGTAGCGAAACTCTATGTCATTTTGTTGTTATTGTTGTTGTTACATGTAGAAACCAACACTCTGCAACTGACAATGACATTATACAGTGCTTGTGTAGTAGGCAGCAGATTCATTCCAGCATGCTTTACAGCAGTTGCTGCCATTTGATAAGTAACTCCATATGGACTGATGTTGAAGCACTAAATCATTATGTCTTCTTCATGCCAAACACTGATTCATAGCAGTAACTTACCCTGCAACTCACTGCTACCAGAGTTTAGAAAATATACTTGTTTTCCACAATCACAATGGTGCCTTCAGTTTATTCTCTTTTTGGCTGGATTTGACCATACTGATATTTTAGCATCGCCATGTGTGTTAAACTAGTTTCAGTCAGGCATCTACTTATAATCATAACAGGATTTGAAGGGACCTTAAAGGTCACATAATCTCCCTTCTCACTAGATGCACAGAATCCCCAAATGAGAGTCATATATCTGACTTCTCTTCAAATAATCCAATGACAGGGAACTGACTACTTGAGATGCAGCCTTTTCTATGCTTGGATAGGTTTCATTGTTAAAGTTCTTCTTTATGTTAAGGGGAAATTTATTAACTCTATTTTTCAAATCTTAGTCTTAGTTCTAGTCTCTAGGATAATAAATTTAACTTTATTTTTTTATTAAGTCTTAAATATTCACTACCTCGAGATATTTAGCAAAGCAGTCACAATTTAGTTAAGGTATATATCCCCTAATAACCATACAGAACAAATTTAACCTGTTCCTAGTTTTCCAAAGCAGTGAGTTCTATGTCATTCTAATTCTATATAGAAATTCAAGTTAAAAAGTCAATGAGAATTTTAGAAGTGTGGAATTCAAAGACCAAAGGTTCGCCTAGTCAAGGCTATGGTCTTTCCTGTGGTCATGTATGGGTGTGAGAGCTGGACTGTGAAGAAGGCTGAGCACCGAAGAATTGATGCTTTTGAACTGTGGTGTTGGAGAAGACTCTTGAGAGTCCCTTGGACTGCAGGGAGATCCAACCAGTCCATTCTGAAGGAGATCAGCCCTGGGATTTCTTTGGAAGGAATGATGCTAAAGCTGAAACTCCAGTATTTTGGCCACCTCATGCGAAGAGTTGACTCATTGGAGAAGACTCTGATGCTGGGAGGGATTGGGGGCAGGAGGAGAAGGGGACGACAGAGGATGAGATGGCTGGATGGCATCACCAACTCGATGGACGTGAGTCTGAATGAACTCCGGGAGCTGGTGATGGACAGGGAGGCCTGGTGTGCTGCAGTTCATGGGGTCACAAAAAGTTGGACATGACTGAGCGACTGATCTGATCTGATCTGATCTAATTCAAAATTATATATTGATGTCCTGATTCTTCTTTAGAGTTATAAATGAGCAGATAATATGTGGGAATTTCCAGAAAATAATTGTTCTCATTGTATATAAACGACATTGCTCATGCTGCTACTGCTAAGTCGCTTCAGTCATGTCCGACTCTGTGCGACCCCATAGATGGCAGCCCACCAGGCTCTGCCGTCCCTGGGATTCTCCAGGCAAGAACACTGGAGTGGGTTGCCATTGCCTTCTCCATTGTGTGAAAGTGAAAAGTGAAAGTGAAGTCGCTCAGTCGCGTCCGACTCGTAGCGACCCCATGGACGGCAGCCTACCAGGCTCCTCCATCCATGGGATTTTCTAGGCAAGAGTACTGGAGTGGCTTGCCATTGCCTTCTCCGCATCACACTCTAAGCTTCCCAATTTCCTCCATTCCCGTCTCCCCTACTCCAAACGCCTCCCTCCCTCCTCTTGCACTGATCAACGCCCACTTTCCTTCAGCTCTGAGCTGGTCTACAACACACTCAGGGGGACAGTGAAAGCAGTAATTGAGGAAAGGGCCAAGGGCTTGGGGCCTCAGGGAACAAAGCCTTCAGATTCTAATTGCTTGAGGACCTTGTTCATTAAGGTCTTATTCCTCCAATCAGAGGCTTCCCTGGGGGCAGGGAACCCACCTGTCAAGCAATAGACTCAGGCTCGACCCCTGGGTGGGGAAAATCCCATGGAGAAGGGAATGCCACCCACTCAGGTTATTCTTGCCTGGGAAATCCCACAGACAGAGGAGCCTGGTGGGCCAGTCCAGGGGGCTGCCAAGAGTCAGATACGACTTAGCAACTAAACCACCACCACCTTTATCTTGATCCACCCCAAGCCCCTCACCTACTTAGCTCTGCCTCCCTCCACAACACACCTGTTCTCTAGGTGCTTCTGTGGGGCCATATGAGCCTCAGCAAAGGGCATTAAAAGTTAAACACTGTCCTGCTTTGGCCTCAGTGCAACAGTCAACACAGCGCAAGCGCTACAGCCCCTGCCCAGCCACAAAGGGTCATCACATGACTCATTATACACCTTTACTTCTTTTATATTAAGAATTTACAAAACCCGGGGAACTCTTTCACAGATGCCCGATGGGTCCACAGACCTCAGGTTTGAGAAGCACAGACTCCAGACTTGCGTGGACAGGGTGCCAAAAGGGACTGAACCTCAAGGGTAGGTGGTGGAGGGTGGGGACGGCAGTCTAGGAATACGGGGGGCTAGGGAGAGACGGCATGGGGGGTGGGGTGGGGGGAGCTTCACGGCCCAGGGTGGTTCTGAAGAGGCCTGGGGAAGGGAAAGTCAGGGACAGTCGCTGGGGTTCTGAAGGAATCTGGGGAGGTTTCTGGAACTGAGGATCCTCGGGGGTCCCCCACTGAGCCGGAGGAGGCGCCCTGGGGTGAGCTGACTGGCGGGGTCCGCCCGGGGGTGTCGAGTGGAGAGCGGCCCCCTTGAGACCCTCAGACCCCTGCCCCTCCAGACCCCCCGGCCACTCTCGGGATCCACGGCTGCCTGAAGGATCCTGACGGACCTCGGTCCCCAAGACCCACCCTCAACCCTTCTCTCAGGAACCCCAGCCCCGAAGACCCCCGGGATCCGCCCGGGCCCCTCCAGACGCCCCTGGCTCCCGAGACCCTGTGGGGATCGCCGGCCCTTTCTTGCCCTACACTTTTCAGAGTCCTCGCCCGAAACCCGTCAGGACTCTACCTGCCCAGACTCCGAGACATTGCTCATAGAGTGTTCTTAATTTCAAAATCTAAACTTAAATTTGATGTAGAAAGCAAATCTGAATTTTTAGTGAAATTCCTATTAATATCATTGGTTTTAATTTCTATCTAAATCTGAAGTGGGTTGTCATTTCCTTTTCCAAGGGATCTTCCTGTCCCAGAGATATAACCTGGGTCTCTTGTATTAGCAGAAGTATTCTTTACCACTAGCACCACCTGGGAAGTGCCGATCAAATCTGAAATAGAGAGAAAAAAATAAATAAATAAAAACATTCTAAGAATCCCAGCAAAACATAACCATTGACTACATATTGATCACTAACTAAACATTTGATTACTGAACATATACACAAAATGGGGCTCCCCAGGTGGCACTAGCGGTAAAGAACCAGCCTTCCAAAGCAAGAGATATAAGTTCAATCCCTGGATCAGAAAGATCTCCTGGAGGAGGACACGGTCACTCACTCCTGTACTCTTGCCTGGAGAATCCCATAGACAGAGGAACCTGGCTGGCTACAGTCCATAGGGTCACAAAGAATCAGACAGGAGGTTGTCTAAAGCAACTTAGACAAAAAGCAACTTAGCACAGCATGGCGCACGACACATATATGAAACATGCTATCTCCATGCTGCAGCTTAAATGCACTTTTCTCAAAAGAGTTCTCCACTGGTCTATCATCCACTATGAAGATTACTTGCATTTTTCATTCCCCTGCATTTAGTTTATCTAATCTTCCAAACTTTCCTCACCTAGACAATGGACTAAATATCTGCTAAGCTGATTTTACCATGGATTTATATCAATATAGTTCATTTATTTATTAAGAATTGAATACTTAGGTCAGGCATGGAATAAAAAAGAACAAGAGTCAATCTAAACTGTGAAAATATCTAATAACATTTTCCCCAGATTTAGTTCTACACATCACATTCTGTCTACATTCTAGTCTAACAATACTGTTTTGAGAATGATTTGTCTTGTTCATCTTCTAATATTACCTTATCTGAATTCCATCCATATTTTCAGATATTCGGATTTTGCAAATGGCTCTGAGATTTGCATTTCAATGCAGATTGAGTCCAATTCTGCTCTTGGCATAGCTGCCCTTCACATCACAAGAATTTTGCTCAAATTTCTTTTTCATTTTCTCATTGAATAAGGCAGAATTTGAAAAAAATAAAGCTTTATGTACATGTCACCATAGCTAAGGATCTTATAAGTGCTGGCAATTGACTAAATGTAAAAATTTCTTAACTTATCTAGAATATTTAATACTTCAGTATTTTATATGTTCTCTACTCAAGACACTTATTTGCTTATTTATTTTTCCTGAATGAAGTCTTAAAATTGTTTCCAAAGCAAATCAGTCCCCAAATTCAGTTTATGTATAACCATAAGAAAACTGCTGCTGCTGCTGCTATCGCTGCTGCTAATTCACTTCAGTCGTGGCCGACTCTGTGTGACCCCATAGACGGCAGCCCACTAGGCTCCCCCGTCCCTGGGATTCTCCAGGCAAGAACACTGGAGTGGGTTGCCATTTCCTTCTCCAGTGCATGAAAGTGAAAAGTGAAAGGGAAGTCGCTCAGTTGTGCCTGACTCTTCACAACCCCATGGACTGCAGCCTACCAGGCTCCTCCATCCATGGGATTTTCCAGGCAAGAGTACTGGAGTGGGGTGCCATTGCCTTTTCCGATAAGAAAACTATTGATTATTTATCATTACGTGAGTTATTTATAGCTAAATGAACTTATAGTCTCCAAAAATGTGTCAACTACAAATTGGCACTAGCCAGGAGCATTTGCTATCTGCCTCTGAGGAGATTGGATCCTGTGCTGATGCAGCTGTTGACCTTCCACACACCCTGAAGGGAATTAAGCATGGAGAATGAGGTGCTTAGGGCTCCAGGGAAACGGGTAGAACAGGGCTTTAGATAGGTAAATATTTTCAGGAACTGATTTCTTGATCCCAGTCCCTTTATCTCCTCATATTTAGAAAAGCACTAAATTCTTTCATGGTGACAGCAGCTCCTTGTGACTACCAGAAAGCCTTTTGTGAAATAAATGCTGGACTGCATTGAACTCCCCCTTCTCCATAATCTTATATATTGACCTTTTCTCACTACCTCTTTGGAGCAGTTTCTCAGAGCTGTCTGAGGTGCTGTCTCCTTGACTACAGTCCTCATATTGCCCCCAAATAAAACTTAACTCACAGTTCTCACATTGTGGATCATTTTTTAGTTGACAAATTCATATAATATTTGATGAATAACACAACTAAAATATAACTGAATTGGAAAAATAATAAAATTTAATGATTACATCGCCTTTACATATAATCATAGCAATTTTTATGCCGTTTTCACTAATTTGCATCTCTAATTAAGGCTTGTTAATAAAGTATAACACCATTAGAAAACATAGAGTAAAACACATGAAAAGGCAAAACAACATAACTGTGTCCTTGTTGAGAAGCAGCCCTGACTATGGGTACACAGAGATACTTTTTATGAAGACTTGATTTAAGATGATTTTTAGTATTTGTATTTAAATATAAAGTATCAAAAGCAAAATAATTTCCTACACAAGCCCTTGTGAAATTAGTTTTCAAAAAATGTTTGGATAATAAGTGAGTACTTTTTTCTGTAGAACAGTACAGCTGTGTACTTTAGGTGATGTCAACATATTTATGGAACTGTTGCATCATTTGTTCAATGCACTTTGCAGACTGCATTACACAGATGAGGTGAAAACAGCAGGATATTATTTATGCTGCAGCAGCAGCATGGCTTTGAAAGTGACACCACAATCTGTCTAAAAGTTACTAATTTAGCAATACAAATGTAGATTTCTTCCTACTTTCTGAGGGTGCTGTGCTGTGCTTAGTTGCTCCATTGTATCCGACTCTTGTGACCCCAGGGACTGTAGCCTGCCAGGCTCTTTTGTCCATGGGAATTCTCCAGGCAAGAATACTGGAGTGGGTTGCCAAACCCTCCGTCAGGGGATCTTCTCAAGCCAGGGGTTGAACCCAGGTTCTCACGAATTGCAGATGGATTCTTTACCATCTGAGCCACTAGGGAAGCCCATGGGTACTGGAGTGGGTAGCCTATCCCTTCTCCAGGGGACCTTCTCAACCCAGGAATCAAATCAGGGTCTCCTGCTTTGCAGGTGGATTCTTTACCAACTGAGCTACCAGAGAAGCCCTTATAAATAGGGGGAAAGGTCATGTTCCATTAAGGATATTCGTTCATCTAAAGTAAGTCTAGACCAGGTTGTCATTCCCTTCTCCATGGGATCGTCCTGATGCAGGGATCAAACCCAGGTCTCCCGCATTGCAGGTGGATTCTTTACTACTGGGCCACCAAGGAAGCCCCTTTTCTCATGGTGAAAGTGAAGTCACAAAGTCGTGTCCGACTCTTGGTGATCCCATGGCCATGGGATTCTCCAGGCAGGAATACTGGAGTGGGTTGCCATTTCTGATGGTAACAATATGCAATTCTTTAAAAGGAAAAATTATACTTCACATGTTTGAAACTTATTTCCATTATTTGCTTGCATTTTAGTAATAGGTAAACATAGGAGAAAAGGGCAACAGAGGATGAGATGGTTGGATAGCATCACTGACTCAGTGGACATGAATTTGAACAAACTTGTGGAGATAGCCAAGGACAGGGAAGCCTGGTATGCTGAAATTAATAGGGTTGCAAATGATTGGACAAGACTTAGTGATTGAACAATAACAAACATAGTGAAAGGGGAATAAAAAATAAAACCTTTCCCCAAGGCCTCAAGATGTAACCTATTTGATCAACAAGTTTTGAAAAATTTTGCAGAAAAGTGTGATCTCAAAAACATTTCTACCTTAAATGAACTAAACTGGAATAATGGTGGGGTTGGGAATCTAGGTAGGCTCTCTGAACTCTGTCAGTGATTTATTAACTGAGAACCTTTGGGGAATCGGTCATGAAAAAAAGGCTTCCTCTAAGATCCTTCAATTTAAATCTCAATAATATGGAAATTTTAATTCTTTCCATGTTTTCAAACCAAGGGCTTCAGCTTCCAACTTCTTGGTTTAACAGCGCTGCCCCAGAGCACAAATGAGCAACCAAAATGCCCTTATCCAGTATCTGATGTCATGGTGCCTCCTTGCTCACACGTCAGAAACAACAATGTTGCTTCCTTCTGTCCCAATGGACTCTCACCCTCCCTCTGATTTAGGTTCTTGTTAGTTGCAGTGTGATGATTAAGCACAAGTAAGACCAGGAAAGAAGGAAGTCATATTTATTGTACAGCTAATTAGGCACTGTGCTAGTGCCTCACATATGTTATTATTCAATTTCCTTTCTGCTTTAATTACTCTTTACATCTCTCTACCAATATATTCAGTTTTCTGTTAAGACTTCCCAGTGAAATATGCAGTTTTGATCCCTGCCCTGGTTGGTCTTTTCCCCACAATCCCTGTTTACTTTCTTACAAAGGAATTGTTTTCCTTTTTTCTGTTTTTTCCTTTTTAACTCATCTTCTAGAATGTCTAAACTTCAGTCTGGTCTGAAAAACTGATTATAATCACTAGCCCTCTTCCTGGGTCTTATCCTGGCCTCACACTCCTTTCAAAGTGAAAGGTACCTCTCAAGAAAGAACACTTAATTTTCTCATGCTCTCTCTCTTTTTTTAAATTTTTATTGGTTTAGTCTTGGAAAAACTTAAGTAGTTAAAAAGAATTCTGAGCATAACTTTTCTATTCCCTTGTAAGCCATAAATGAAAGAGAATGAGTTCTCTTTAATTCCAGATATATAATCATTTAATTACTTTTCCATCTCAAAAAGAAAATGTTGACGTTATTTCTCATCACAGGTTATTGGAAGAGAATGGTAGAGTTTTGTTCTAATGGGGCCCAGTTTGGTGTACCTGGTGTCCTGCAATGTAACAATACAGTCTGGACTTGCCTATCTCAGAACTGTGAGGTGATGAGAGTTGAGCAGTCTTCCCTTGTGGCTCAGATGGTAAAGAATCTGCCTGCAATGCAGGAGACCCAGGTTCAATCCCTGGTAAGGAAGATCCCCTGGCAAAGGGAATGACAGCCTACTCCAGTATTCTCGTCTGCAGAATTCCATGGACAGAGGAGCCTGGTGGGATATAGTCCATGGGGTCCCAAAGAATTGGACATGACTGAGCGACTCTTCACTTTTACTTTTACTTTCGCTTTCAACAGTTCAGAGAAAAAGAGAAACTTCATAGTGAAAACAAACCTATAAGATAAAAATTGTTATCCAAATTGTGTAGGTGAACAAAACAGAAACTCATGTAATTTTAATGTTTGTTTATTCAATACAAAGTGTGGCAGTTTTGAACTCAGATCTCTTTAAATTCAAAGATAATGGACTTTGCATTATAATATGTCTTCATAGCAGAACATATCTTCTATAGAACCCTGTCTGTGACTTATTTCCACTACATATTCAACATTTGCCTGAGAGTTTACAACCAAGAGTGTCAATATCTTATGAGTGTCACAAATTATAGATGACATATAGTAAATGATTAACCGAAGTTTGAATCATCTTTTTGTAAGTGAATTATGACATAATTTTCCTAAAGTAAATTTTCATACAATAGAATAGTTGTTTTAAGATTGCAGATTCATGTTTTACATTTAACAACTGCATGTATGTACTTGTCTGACTTCTGCCCCCAATCAAAATCTAGACGATTTCTGTAGGTTTAAAAAGTTCCTCTCCCACAGAGTCCAGAGAGAGGGAGGTGGGAGGGGGGTTCAGGATGGGGAACATGTGTACACCCGTGGCAGATTCATATGGAGGTATGGCAAAACCAATACAATATTGTAGAGTAATTAGCCTCCAATTAAAATAAATAAATTTATATTAAAAAAATAAAAAGTTTCCTGATTCCCTGATGTAGTCAATCCATGGGGTCTTCACATCTCAGACAATCCTTATCGGATCTCTATCAGAGATATAGGTTTAGTCCAAGTCTAGAATTTCATACAAATGGAAACAGTATGTACTGCTTTGTGTCTGGTTGTGCCTGGTTTGTTATTTTCAGTATAATGTTTTGAATTTCATCATTATTGTTGTAATATCAGAAGTTCATGCTTTTTATTACAAAATGCTATCTCATAATATGTATGTACCTTAGTTTATTTATACATTCACTAGTTGACAGATATTCAATTTGTTTCCAGTTTTTGCTTTACAAATAACATGGCTATGAATATTTGTGCACCAGCTTCATTGTGGCCCATATGTTTTTTTTTTCTGAATTAAAAAGTCTGTACATATTTTTGGAGAAGGCAATGGGACCCCACTCCAGTACTCTTGCCTGGAAAATCCCATGGATGGAGGAGCCTGGTAGGCTGCAGTCCATGGGGTTGCTGAGCGTCAGACACGACTGAGTGACTTCACTTTCACTTTTCACTTTCAGGCACTGGAGAAGGCAATGGCAACCCACTCCAATGTTCTTGTTTGGAGAATCCCAGGGATGGGGGATCCTGGTTGGCTGCCATCTCTGGGGTCACACAGAGTCGGACACAACTGAAGCGACTTAGCAGCAACAGTACATATTTAGGATATAAGTCCTTTGTCAGATAGGCACATCACAAGCATTCTCTTTGAGTCTGTGGCTTACCTATTATTTTCAAATGCTGTTATCATTTGAATATCACAAATATTTAATTTTTGACAAGGCAGAAGAACCAGAGATCAAATTGCCAACATCCACTGGATCATAGAAAAAGCAAGAGAGTTCCAGAAAAACATCTATTTCTGCTTGATTGACTATGCCAAAGCCTTTGACTATGTGGATCACAAGAAACTGTGGAAAATTCTCAAAGAAATGGGAATACCAGACCACCTGATCTGCCTCTTGAGACACCTGTATGCAGGTCAGGAAGCAACAGTTAGAACTGGTCATGGAACAACAGACTGGTTCCAAATAGGAAAAGGAGTATGTCAAGGCGGTATATTGTCACCCTGCTTATTTAACTTATATGCAGAGTACATCATGAGAAATGCTGGACTGGAAGAAACACAAGCTGGAATCAATATTGCTGGAAGAAATATCAATAACCTCAGATATGTAGATGACACCACCCTTATGGCAGAAAGTGAAGAGGAGCTAAAAAGCCTCTTGACGAAAGTGAAAGTGGAGAGTGAAAAAGTTGGCTTAAAGCTCAACATTCAGAAAACGAAGATCATGGCATCCGGTCCCATCATTTCATGGGAAATAAAAGGGGAAACAGTGGAAACAGTGTCAGACATTATTTTTCTGGGCTCCAAAATCACTGCAGATGGTGATTGCAGCCATGAAATTAAAAGACACTTGCTCCTTGGAAGGAAAGTTATGACCAACCTAGATAGCATATTCAAAAGCAGAGATATTACTTTGCCAACAAAGGTTCATCTAGTCAAGGCTATGGTTTTTCCTGTGGTCATGTATGGATGTGAGAGCTGGACTGTGAAGAAGGCTGAGCGCCGAAGAATTGATGCTTTTGAACTGTGGTGTTGGAGAAGACTCTTGAGAGTCCCTTGGACTTCAAGGAGATCCAACCAGTCCATTCTAAAGGAGATCAGCCCTGAGATTTCTTTGGAAGGAATGATGCTGAAGCTGAAACTCCAGTACTTTGGCCACCTCATGCGAAGTGTTGACTCATTGGAAAAGACTCTGATGCTGGAAGGGATTGGGGGGCAAGACGAGAAGGGGACGACAGAGGATGAGATGGCTGGATGGCATCACTGACTCCACGGACGTGAGTCTGAGTGAACTCCGGGAGTTGGTGATGGACAGGGTAGCCTGGCGTGCTGTGATTCATGGGGTCGAAAAGAGTTGGACACGACTGAGCGACAGATCTGATCTGATTTGAGAGTACAGTTGTTATATAATATTGTATAAATTTCATGTGTACAGCATTATAGCCTGTTATTAGTATTCACTACAAACTGATCACCACAATAAGCTATTGTCTATCACCATACTATTGACACCCTTTCCTCATTTCAGACACTCCCTAACTGTCTTTCCTTCTGGTATTTGTTCTCTGTGAGGTTTATTTTGTTTATTTATTTTGCTTTTTAGATTCCACATGTAGGTAAAATCATATGATATTTACCTATCTCTGTCTGACTTACCTCACTTAGCATAAAACCCTCAGGTTTTATCCATGTTTTTGCAAATGGCAAGATTTCCTTCTTTTCTATGGCTGAGTAATATTCCATTGTGTAATGTGTATGTGTGTGTGTTGTTGTTAAGTTGCTCAGTTGTGTCTGATTCTGTGCGACCCCATGGACTGCAGCACGTCAGGCTTCCCTGTCTTTCACAATGTCCCAGAGTTTGCATCTCATCTTCTTTCTTTCCCTTCTCCTCCTGCCTTCTATCTTTCCCAGCATCAGGGTCTTTTCCAGTGAGTCAGCTCTTTATATCAGGTGGCCAAAGTATTGGAGCTTAAGCTTTGGCATCAGTCCCTCCAATCAATATTCAGAGTTGATTTCCTTTAGGATTGACTGCTTTGATCTCCTTGCAGTCCAATGGAGAATTTTCTCCAGCACCACAGTTTGAAAGCATCAGTTCTTCAGCAGTCAGCCTTCTTCATAGTCTAACTCTCACATCCATACATAAATATTGGCAAAACCATAGCTTTGACTATATGAACCTTTGTTGGCAAAGCGATGTCTATGCTTTTTAACATGCTGTCTAAGTTTGTTATAGCTTTTCTTCCAAGGAGCCTTTTAATTTCATGGCTACTGTCACCCATCCACAGTGACTTTGGAGCCCAAGAAAATAAAATCTGTCACTGTTTCCATTTTTTCCCCAATCTATTTGCCATGAAGTGATGGGACCAGAAGCCATGATCTTAGTTTTTTGAATGTTGAGTTTTAAGCCTGCTTTTTTACTCTACTTTTTCACCTTCATCAAGAGGCTTCTTAATTCCTCTTTTCTTTCTGCCATTAGGGTGCTGTCATCTTCATATTTGAGGTTTACAATGTATACTTCTTAAAATCACAGTGTACCTTCAAATAATATGATACTGCTTTTTCTAAACAGAGAAGGCAATTGCACCCCACTCCAGTTCTCTTGCCTGGAAAATCCCATGGATGGAGGAGCCTGGTAGGCTGCAGTCCATGGGATTGCGAAGAGTCGGACACGACTGAGCAACTTCACTTTCACTTTTCACTTTCATGCATTGAAGAAGGAAATGGCAACCCACTCCAGTGTTCTTGCCTGGAGAATCCCAGGGACAGGGGAGCCTGGTGGGCTGCCATCTATGGGGTCACACAGAGTCAGAGCCGACTGAAGTGATTTAGCAGCAGCAGCAGCTTTTTCTAAAATCCAAAAACACTACAACTGATTGATTGTTATTTGGACTACTGAGTTGTCTGAGTTCTTCCTATATTTTTTATATTAACCCCTTATCAGATAAATGACTTGCAAATATTTTTTTCCTATTTCATAGGTTACCTTTTCAGTTTGTTGATGATTCCCTTCACCGTGCAGAAATTTTTGAGTAATCCCACTTGTTTAATTTAGCCTCTGTTGCTTTTGTTTTTGGTGTCAAATTTAAAAATTATTGCAAAGACCAGTGGGAAAGAGTTACTGCTTTAGTTTTCTTATAGAAGTTTTATGGGTTTAGGTCTTAGGTTCTTTCAAGTCAGTAATTCATTTTGAGTTGACTTTTTTGTTAATGGTGTAAGATAAAGCTTCAGTATCATTGTTTTCCCTTTCCTTATTGTGTATTCTAGGTTCTTTTGTTGTAAATTAGTTGCACATGTATTGATGCATTTATTCCTGGGTTCTCTGTTCCATTGATCAAAAATAATAATACTAAATTAAAACGATTACAAAATGTCATTCTGTTTTTCCCCTGTCCTCTATGCTAGGAAACTCATTGGATTTATTTTTACTTATAACTTTCACTGCACATTGGTTTGGTTTTGCTTTAAGAGCCAAATATGTTTGAAGCAAGCTTTATTTTTAGTGAGAAGAGAATTTTATATTTATTCACATTCTTATCATTAGTAAAGCTTTCAACTTCTTTCTAAAAATTTGAGTGTTCATCTGAAATAGGCCTCTTTTAGATTATAGAATATCTTGAATATTTTCTATATTTTGAAGTTTCTCAAATTTGTTTTTCTGAAAATGTTTCATTTCACCTTTATGTTTGATTTATTTTTCCAAGTATAACTTTCTGAGTTGAAATTTTAAAGTATTTAAATCTGCTAATAATTTATTGCATTGTCTTCTGACTAGCATTTTTTCCAATGGGAAGTGAGCTTTTTTTTTTTTAATATTTGTTTCCCTGTACATAATTATCTTTCTTTGTGGCTACTATTAAGGTTTTCTTTAGACTATTGGTTTTCATAATTTTTATCATGATGCTCAGAATTCATTTAAAACTTTTTTTATTCTACTCTAATTTTGCTGAATTTCTTGTTCTTGATTTATATTGGTCCTAAAACTAGATGGTATTTGCTCATTATTTCATCAAATATTTTTTTCTTCCCCATCTTGCCCCAGGTTACAATTTCATATATGTCAAGTTACTTATTTTACTTCAGATTACTGAATTTCTAGTCACTTTCAGCCTCTGTCATATTTTATTTTAATTATATCTGTTGATCTACCTAAGTTTTAATATCTTTTTCTTTATAGTGTCTAATCTGCTATTATGCTCACCAGTGATGACTTTTCATTTCAGGTTTTTCTAAAATTTCACAAAATTTCATTTTTTTCTTTTTTAATAATTTGTTTTCTTTCTTATGTTTATAGTTTTATTTAAAATACTATACATATTTATCATAGCTATTTTATGACCACATTATATTCATTTTTTTCTGTTCTGTTATATTTACTGATTTTTTCATGATCATGGATGTTATTGTTTTACCTAATAAAAATTTGTTTTGTGTTTAATTTTATTGTGAATATATGAATCTTAACTGTTTTTCTTTAAGAATGTTTAGTTTTGTTCTTGTCGGCAGTAAATGTATTTGTAGCTCAGTTAGATTTTTTCACATCTTATAAATAAGATGTTTTTTATACTTATATTTATAAATAAGTTTCATTAGTTTGAATCTAGAATAAGCTTAAGGGTCAGTTTAATTATACTCCTAAACCACATGACATGGAATCTTTGCTAAAGTCTGTGTGCTCAATATAGTATGTTCTTTCCAGTTTTGTCAAACTTGGATATTTCCCAAATTTATGTGTTGTAGTAGCTTTTTGGTTTATAGGGTTTTGGTATTTCTTCTTTTCTTGGTTTAATTGAATCTTACCCTATGATATTTGAGTTATTACTCAGCCAAGATCTATGGTATATCTAAACAGATTTCTACTTGCCTTTCCTCTGTATAGCTTCCTACTCTGACAGTCTGTCTTGAAAATTCCAGCTGCATCAGACTTCCAGACTTTTGATCCCTCCTTTCCAACTTCACCAAAGTCATTGCTCTCAATCCTCCCTACTCCAGTTTTTGGTAAATGTTTCAGGACAGAAAGCCAGTATGAGCAAAACATTCATTTGATTAGTTTCCCTAGCTAAGGTAAGGCAATAACAATTTCTTTATTGAACATACACTTAATAGAAGAAAAACAATGACAGCAGTAATAGTAATCCAAACATAGGTTCATGTTTTTACTTGCTTTGTGTAGGTAACTCAGTGTGCTGTGCTTAGTCACTCAGTTGTGTTCAACTCTTTGTGACCCCATGGACTGTAACCCACCAGGCTCCTCTGTATGGAATTCTCCAGGCAAGAATAACGAGTGAGTATTTGTTTCTCCAGGGGATCTTCCCAACACAGGGATCGAACCCAGGTCTCCCATATTGCAGGCAGATTCTTTACCATCTGAACCACCAGGGAAGCCTAGGTAACTCATGAAGCTGAATAAATTGCCTAGTTGTTCACCTCAGCTTCTGTACTTTGCATATCTACAGACATAGCTTACTAGCATATGAAAGGCACATTTTTCTCCCAAACAATAATAGAAACAACAATACCTTTTCCAAAATAAAATTTGAAAATAAATATTTCCCAAAACGAACTTTTATAAAAGGAATAATACTAGTCATTTATTCCATTTTATGAATAAAAGTGTCTACAGGGAAATCACTAGAGAATCTGCATTTATCAGCTAACAGTTATAATCATCTACCTTCATGCACAGTTTGAAAAGCAATATGAAACTTTACAGAATTTTATAGAAGATCTAGCAGCAGCAGCATAGAAGATTTATGCAACAATCTTTTTAAAAAATACCATGCTTTTCTTTGCTTTTAAAATTAAGAAAGGAATATGTATTTACTGAAGACAAACAATGCACCTGGCAATGTTCTGGTGATCTGATATACTTTCATTTAATCTTAATAACAATCAGTCTGAGTTATCTGTTATTGTTCTTGTTTTCTGCAAAAGAAAGCTGAGTGCTGAAGAATTGATGCTTTTGAACTGTGATGTTGGAGAAGGCTCTTGAGAGTCTCTTGGACTGCAAGGAGATCCAATCAGTCCATGCTAAAGGAGATTGGTCCTGGGTGTTCATTGGAAGGACTGATGTTGAAGCTGAAACTCCAGTACTTTGGCAAACAGCTGACTCATTTGATGTGAACAGCTGACTCATTTGAAAAGACTCTGATGCTGGGAAAGATTGAGGGCAGGAGGAGAAGGGGATGACAGAGGATGAGATGGTTGGATGGCATCACTGACTCTATGGACATGAGTTTGAGTAAGCTCCGGGAGTTGGTGATGGACAGGGAAGTCTGGCATGCTGTGGTTCATGGGGTCGTGAAGAGTTGGACACTACTGAGAGACTAAACTGAAAGTTAAGATATAAGCTTATTCATTTTCCAAGATCTAACAACTACTAGTAGCAGTGCTGCAATTTAAACCTAATTATTTTAATCCAAACTACTTTCTTTTCCCCAAACAATGCATTTTCACAAACACAATGCATTTACCTATTGCTATTTTCTAATTGCACACCACATGTTATAATCTTAAACCTAACATTTGTACAAGCTCAGAAGGCCACATGTGTCAAATGATGTTAGCTGCTGTTTTCCTTCCCTCTGAACTCACACTCACACACATATATTAGTGGGAAATACAATATTTACTAGAGCTGAAACAAGTAAGAGAGGCTTTGGATATAACAGGAAAAAAAATCCAAACAACAAAAAAATTCCTAAGTTTTGATATTTCTGTTCTTAAAAATTGAAGTGTTTTTTCAGATTGCTTTATTACACAATCTTTAGTTTTTTCTCTCCTTTTTTCTCCTTTGAAGCTCCTTTGAGACTCCTTCAAAGGAGAAAAATTATGTTCATTACTCTTTCACTTAGGTATTTGTCCTAAAAGGTTTATCAAATCAATATACCAATTAACTCAAACAAGATGTCATAGAAGCTATTAAGAAAATACATATTACTTCTTGTAATTATACACATAGACTTTTATTTAAAAAGTCAAATTTCACTGACAATATAAGTTAACATAAGTAAGAACAAAGGACTAGGAACTCTTAATGCTTCCAAGGCATTGTCACAGAACAATTATTCAAATTAAACCTACATTTTTCTTTTCTTACCCTCTGTACAATTTAGGTAGATTCTAGTACAGTAAAAACAGTTGGTAGTGATGAAACATTTATACTGGAGAAAATAAGTCCTAAATAACCTATTTTAAATACTTGTACAATCCACAGATTATCAATAACATCATTGATAATTAATAACTTTATAAAGACATGTACAGTCAGTTGTTACATAATAATTACATGTTTAAAGGGTGATAATGTAGAATTGTTTATGTAAAAAACGAATGGTAAAAAAATAATGTATCTTTTTTGTAAATGACTTTACTAAGACTCTTCAGCATTTTATATTCACATTTATACTACAAACTGTCCCAAGTTGTCCCCAAGTATCCTTCTGCTCAATGTGGCTTAATCCAATAGAATGAGACAAAGCTAGGTTCAGAAGCAAATAAAAGTTTTATTCCTTGATCAGAAAGCAGCACACCCGTCGGGCACAATTGTTCTGCTCACGCTCCAGATCACAGTGCTGGGTGCAGTATCCCTACACACAGCCTTCTGCTGCTGTCCTGAATTGAAGTGTTCTACCTGGCATTTCTGCACACAGTTGCAGAGCTGAGGTGTTGGTGCAGCACTTTGCATTAAGAACTCTGGTCTAGGTACCAGTGCAAGGCTTCTGCAAATGACACCCTATAAGCAAGTGAAACTAGACTAAGCAAAAAGGAAAAACAAAAACTAGACTTTATTACCCAGATTCTATTTTTATTTCCCTGGAATTATTAATTGGCCTTGCTAGTCACACTCATACCAATGAAAAAATGAAAGTAATTATATCAAAGTGCCAGGTAGCAGTTTTGATGATCTTTATACTGTTTTACTTTATATTTAATGACATTGACAAAATAGAGCAATGATGTATTTAACAATTTCAGGTCTTTTCCAATCATACTGTAACATTTCACTTGACCCATGTGTGTGTTTAAGTAGACTTATGAGAGTTTATCTTTTTTCTTTTTAAAAGACACATACATTTGACAAAATGAAATAGCAAATTTCCCTAGCAATTTGACCCCAAGGATTTGAGAAATGGATTATTTAAGAAAAAATGTAACATTTTCCTTGGAATATGAAGTTATTGATGAATCATTTCAGAATTGTTTCCTAAATCCTGTTAACTTCTTAAATGAATGAAGACATGAATCATGAAAATAGTTATGTTTAAATAGTTTTATCTAGGATCTTAGGAAGCTAAATCTTTACGGAGAGTACCATATTGATGAAATAAATGTCTTAAAATTTGGACAAGTACTTGGGATATATATCCTAAATTTGTCACGGTGGCATTGAAATAGCACAGTTACAAGAGATACTCCCATAAACTATCTTATTAGGAAGTTATTTAAGAAATTAAAGTGTCTAGAATGTAGAATCATCTAATTTGCTCACTATATTCCAGAATTTCTGGGACGATAAGCTCATTACAACTCAAGAGCCAATTGTAAGAATTTTTATGAGACTATTATACTTGTCACAATTAGTAGTTTTTTATCTAGAAATAGTTTTCAAAATAAAACACGAAAATAATTCAGCAATATTGCTCTAAAGTATATATACAAAAATTAAGCAATTTTAGTTGGATTTGATATTAGAAGAAATAATAATATAAATTTTTCTTAGTTAAGACTAAAAATGCCATTAGTCAAGATTAATAATAGAGATAAGAGATTAAATGCTAATCTACAGGAGACTTATGAGACTTTCAATACACAGATATCTAAAGCCAGTCTCTTTTAATAACTTTTTAATTGTGTGTTAATTATTTATTCATTAAATTGTTTATTCTAGTACTTTATCTAGAGTCTCTAGTGGCTCTGAATGAAAGAATCCAAGCCCCTAGTTGCTTGTAAACAACAAAGCAGACATTTTTATTGCATTTAAATTAGTTGTGATGGGAAAACATGTGAGGATATGCATGGAGCTTTCTCAGCCTTCATGAGCTTAACTTACTGCTTAAATCAGAAATCTCAACATTCAAATATTAATTTTAAAATTAAGTCAAAATTAATTATATTGACTCTATTTTTGACTCAAAACTAGAATATGTGAATTTATGATAAATGCATATCGCAGGAAGATTTAGAACATACTATCTATAATCAAGACTTCCTATAAATTGGACCTATAATTAAGGAAACAATACATACCTTGATTTTTTCTTTTTTAAAAAATTACTTATTGTAAGCCAAGGTATGGAATGACATAGCATGGTCTTTGTCCTTAATGAAATCATATTCTAGTACAAGATACAGCTGTGAAAACAAAGTATCAAAATATGATGAGAAAAGTGTAAAATACTATGAAGTTACAAATGAAGGGGCAGAGATTGCTGCTGCTGCTGCTGCTAAGTTGCTTCAGTCATGTTCGACTCTGTGCGACCCCAGAGATGGCAGCCCACCAGGGTCCCCTATCCCTGGGATTCTCCAGGCAAGAACACTGGAGTGGGTTGCCATTGCCTTCTCCAATGCATGAAAGTGAAAAGTGAAAGTGAAGTTGCTCAGTCGTGTCTGACTCCTAGTGACCCCCATGGACTGCAGCCTACCAGGCTCCTCCATCCATGGGATTTTCCAGGCACTGGAGTGGGTTGCCATTGGGGCAGAGATTAGGGGATCATATTTTAGCTTGCTTTTGAAGGATGACTACATTCAACAAGGCCAAGCAAGTTGTTCCTAGGGAAATTTAGAGAAATTAAAAGATGTTTGAGGAACAGCAAGATTAAAGGTCTGGAATACAGGGACATACAGACTTGGAAGACAAAACTGAAAGTAGATGTGCAATTGACTAGTAAACAATATTGTGCACCAGGAATTAAAATTTTAATTTTATTTTAAATTTAAACTGAGAATCAATACATGTGCTTTTGAAGATAGTTGGTTTATTTTTCTTTTAGAAAAATAACTCTGACATCAGATTAAAATATGGATGGAAGCACTGATTTTCTGTAGGCAGTGGGGAATGAAGTAAGAATAATTAAAAACTGTAGATGAGAAATAATAGAAGATCTGAATTACAGAAATGGCAGTGGGATTAAACAAATGAAAAGTGAAAGTGAAAGTCGCTCAGTCTTGTATGATTTTTTGCAACCCCTTGAACTATATAGTCTATGGAATGCTCCAGGTCAGAATACTGGAGTGGGTAGCCTTTCCCTTCTCCAGGGGATCTTCCCAACTCAGGGATCAAACCAGGTCTCCTGCATTGCACGCAGGTTCTTTACCAGCTGAGCCACAAGGGAAGCCCAAGAATACTGGAGTGGGTAGTCTTTCATTCTCTAGGGGACCTTCTGGACCCAGGGATTGAATTTTGGCCTCTCACATTGCAGGCAGATTCTTTACCAACTGAGCTATCAGGCAAGCTTGGGATTAAACAGGGGCAGGGCAATTGCAAGAAACTCTGTTTGGGTAGAATAAATGTTAACTGACTGGATAATGAGCAGAAAGATAAGAAATTGTTTAATATAATTATGAAGTTTTTAGTTTGAGGTTATCATGAAGCTACTAACTAGCATAAGGGATTTCACAAAGTGGAACCAGTTTTAATCATGCTGGTGGATCTTAATTTATTTGTCCCTACACATCAAGTGGTCAAATGTGACTTTTCCTTCCTAATGGATTCTGCTACACTGGATCACAGAATGGGGAAGTGCTGGAATTATAACAAGTATTTTACTAGTTTTGTTAATGGGACAAGTTTATTGAGTCATATATAATCTAAAGAAAGAGGAATGACAATATAAAAATGTCCTGATATTTAGTTTTCTAACAAATGTGTGCACATTGTGTGTGTGTGTGTGTGTGTGTGAGTTGCTCAGTCATGTTTGACTCTTTGCTACACCATGGAGGGTAGCTCGAAAGTCTCCTCTGTCTTTTGAATTCTCCAGGCAAGAATAGTGGAGTGGATTGCCATTCCCATCTCCAGGGGATCTTTCCCACCCAGGAATGGAACCTAGGTCTCCCACATAGCAGGCAGATTCTTTACCATCTGAGCCACTAGGGAAGCTCCTTGTGCACATTACTTGACCTCAAATGTGAAGGGAAGTTTTCAGTATATTAGTGTACATATAAGAAGGCAGAAACTTGATTCCAGTGGATTTGCTCAGTCATAAAGAAAAGTCAGGAACCATTCAATGCAAGTCTCTGTGAAAAGGATCCAGAGCCCTGGTTTGAGTTCTCTGAGTCATACAGCATATCTCATTGATTAGCTATTTTACACATGGTAGTGTATATGTTACTCTCTCCATTTGTCCCATCCTCTTCTTCCTCCCCTCCACCCATGTCCATAAGTCTGTTCTCTATGTCTGCATCTCCATTCTTGCCCTGCAAATAGGGAGGGAGATTAACAAGGGAGGGGACATATGTATACCTATGGCAGACTCATGTTGATGTATAGCAGAGGCCAACACAATACTGTGAATCAATTTTCCTTCACTTAAAAATAAATAAGTTTGGGGAAAAAAAGAAAGTAAACAACAACAACAAAAGTGTCCAGAGAACAAGATATTACAAGAGATAAGAAGAAAAAGTACATAATTCTAAGGTGAATTCCAATTATAAGGTAAAATCCATTTAAATATTTCTTACAGTTCATATAAAAATGTTAAGACAGAGGAAAAGAAAAAAAAAGCAAGAAAAACGGGTTCTTTGAAAGTTTCATGAAGAAGTATTTCAAAAAAGGGATGGGATACAATTATTATATTCAGGTAAGATTGCATGGGGCTTTCCGGGTAGCTCAAACAGTAAAGAATCTGCCTGCAATGAGAGAGACCTAGGTTTGATCCCTTGGTCAGCAAGATCCCCTGGAGAAGGGCATGGCAACCCCCTCTAGTATTCTTGCCTGGAGAATTCTATGGACAGAGGATCCTGGAGGGCTCCAGTCCATGGGGTCAGAAAGAATCAGACACAACAAAGTGACTAACACAAGAACAAGATTGCATTGTTTCCATTTTTGGAAAATTGTGCTTTCTAATACAAAGAATAGAATTTAACATATTTACCTTCTTAGGATTGACAGAACTGAGCCTTGACAGGTCTCTACTTCCAGTAACAGAGCGTGCCCTTATAGAACAAAGAAACAGTCTGCTTACTGTGGTCTTATTATTCTACCAAGACAGAGGAAGGGTTCCATGACCAATGTCTTCTACTGAACTTAGCACTAGTTGCTTTACTTCTGCTGCAAGGAAAATGAACATTGAGAAGTCTGGAGCTAATGGCACCACTTTTTTTCAGGAAAGACTCCTCCTGGAATTAACCATTAAACCAATGATCCATCAAATATTTGGCTATCCTCCCAAGGGAAGACAAGGTCCACAGGTCACAATATTTCTTAAAAGAGTTTTTTTTCTCTTTCTCTGAATCATTCAGATGAGATATTATCTTGTCAGACATAGAATCAAAAGCCTGAATTATACTTTTTCATCTTTTACTCATTAGTTTAGAAAGTAATTATAAACAATGTCTGTTAGTTCATTCATTTTAGATCTTAAATATTTACATTCATAATCTCATCTAAGGTAAATGTTATATTAATTAAACAATTTGTTAACATATTTAATTGTAGTTTTTTTTTTTTCCATTCACAATCCAGGAATTGTTCTAAATACTGATAGGAAGACTACTAGCTTTTTTTTTTTTTTTATGATCAACATTTTATTACTGTAGATTTTGCAGGGCTCTTAATTCACCCTTTTGCAAACAAAGTATTGCTTTACTCATTGTGACACATAAAACAGATGTGGAAAAATCAGTGGAATCCTAAAAGTAAACAGTGACTCTCAATTTAGCTACCATCACTACAGGAAACCCATCCCTGCAGCATAAGATTAAAAGATTACAAAACAAGTCAGTCTTAAATATACTTTGGTTTCCCTCAGAACACACACACACAGAAATTGAAAGGATGAAAAACCATGGTTACTTTTTATATGTCACTGACTCCCAGTTTAGGTTTCTTATATGATAGTATAAAATGCAGTGGTTATATTTACTATTATTTCAAATTACATTTTGATAGAAATATTCCTCAGTGTCTTATTATTGGTCTTTGGAGAAGTGAACCAGTTTTTTAAATACAAATACTTACCCTTCTACTCTATTTAATGTTTTACATGCTAACCATGCAGCAGATTAATATTTTCAGGATTCTATCTCATTTATACAACTTAAATTCTATTGTATATTTGGACACCATTACAGTTAATCTAAAATCATGTATGTATTAATAAACTTTTACAGCTCAGTCGACCAAGGAGACTGATACCTTTCCCACAGTAAATTGACAGTATTTATTACAAAGAGTCAATAGAAACTCTCTGAATATTTTGAATTGATTTTAAAATGACTTGACTTTACAGAATCTAGGGCTGCTCTAGCTTTCTGAGCCTATCTATACTTGGGTTTCAATTTTAATTTGATTTTCTAACCCTGAAATCTGCCTCTTGAGAAATTTGTATGCAGGTCAGGAAGCAACAGTTAGAACTGGACATGGAACAACAGACTGGTTCCAAATAGGAAAAGGAGTACGTCAAGGCTGTATATTGTCACCATGTTTATTTAACTTATATGCAGAGTACATCATGAGAAATGCTGGACTGGAAGAAACACAAGTTGGAATCAAGATTGTTGGGAGAAATATCAATAACCTCAGATATGCAGATGACACCACCCTTATGGCAGAAAGTGAAGAGGAGCTAAAAAGCCTCTTGATGAAAGTGAAAGTGGAGAATGAAAAGGTTGGCTTAAAGCTCAACATTCAGAAAACAAAGATCATGGCATCTGGTCCCATCACTTCATTGGAAATAGATGGGGAAACAGTAGAAACAGTGTCAGACTTTATTTTTCTGGGCTCCAAAATCACTGCAGATAGTGACTGCAGCCATGAAATTAAAAGACGCTTACTCCTTGGAAGGAAAGTTATGACCAACCTAGATAGCATATTCAAAAGCAGAGACATTACTTTGCCAACAAAGGTTCGCCTAGTCAAGGCTATGGTCTTTCCTGTGGTCATGTATGGATGTGAGAGCTGGACCGTGAAGAAGGCTGAGCGCAAAAGAATTGATGCTTTTGACCTGTGGTGTTGGAGAAGACTCTTGAGAGTCCCTTGGACTGCAAGGGGATCTAACCAGTCCATTCTGAAAGAGATCAGCCCTGGGATTTCTTTGGAAGGAATGATGCTAAAGCTGAAACTCCAGTATTCTGTCCACCTCATGCGAAGAGTTGACTCATTGGAGAAGACTCTGATGCTGGGAGGGATTGGGGGCAGGAGGAGAAGGGGACGACAGAGGATGAGATGGCTGGATGGCATCACTGAATCGATGGATGTGAGTCTGAGTGAACTCCGGGAGTCGGTGATGGACAGAGAGGCCTGGTGTGCTGCGATTCACGGGGTTGCAAAGAGTTGGACACGACTGAGCGACTGATCTGATCTGATCTGAACCCTGAAATCTAAATATTTAACAAACATCATAGTCAAATCTACTGTAGATGTTCTTTGGACAAAACTGAGAACATAGTCTTAATCATTATTACTTTGCTCTCCAAAGATTTTATATAGAAAATCATTGGTCTAGACATGGTGTGTGGACTTCCCTGTTGGCTCAAATGGTGGTAAAGCATCTGCCTACAATGCGACAGACTGGGGTTCAATCCCTGGGTGGGGAAGATCCTCTGGAGAAGGAAATGGCAACCCACTCCAGTACCCTTGCCTGGAGAATCCCATGAACGGAGGAGCGTTGTAGGACATAGTCCATGAGGTCCCAAAGAATCAGACACGACTGAGCAACTTCACTCACTCACTGACTTACTCAGACATGGTGTGTGTGCAGTTAGTTGCTAAGTCATGTCAGATTCTTTGAGACCCCATGGACTGAAATCTCAAATAGGTAGAAATAGTAAATATAAGTTAATTATTTTAATTAAACATGTAATATGCTAAATAATACATTAATTACATATGTAATAACTTACATGTAATAAATTATAATTATTTAATTTACAGAAAAATTAAAAGTAGAATTATCTAAAAGAATACATTGTCTTAAGCAGTGGTTCTGAAATGTAGCTTGTATCCAATACACCTGGAAAGTGAAAGTGAAGTCAAGTTCAACTCTTTGTGACCCCATGGATTATAGCCCACCAGGCTCCTCTGTCCAGAGGATTTTCCAGGCAAGAGTACTTGAGTGGGTTGCCATTTCCTTCTCCAGGGGATCTTCATGACTCAGGGATGGAAACAGGTCTCCTCCATTGCAGACAGAAACTTTACCGGCTAAGCCACCAGGGAAGCCCATTATACCTGGAAGGCTACTTAAAAAAAAAAATCCTGGGTCCTACCTGCAGAATTTCTTATTCTTTAGTTCCTGTGTGGAAGCCAAGAATTCATATTTCTTAAAAGTTCCCAGATAATGCTGATGCTGCTGTTTCAATAACTGTATTTTGAGATCCATTGCCTTAAAAGATTCAAACTGAATTCCATTTTCAAAACTTTGCTTTATATACAACTTTACATGGTAGAAAACATATAATCTAGCACCATTGTGTAAAGGAATATACCCTTTATTTTAGAAATTAGAAAACCAAGGCACAGGGAACTAAGCGATTAATTTAGATCATAATTCAGGGTACTTTACACTGAAAATGAATTGAAAGATATGTGGGAAGGTTCATGTCTTTACGTGCTTCAGAAAAGAGCCAGATTTAGTAATGGATATGAAAGGGATTTTGTGAGAGAAAAAAGATTCAACAGACTACAGAGATGAAGAATATCAGAAAATGCATTAGGAAATAGCAAAAAAAAAAAAAATGAAGCTGATTCAGTTCTAGTTTCTACATGTTAAAAATTGGAAGTAGTCACCTTCATCTTCGTACTGTCACTTCAGTCGTGTTGGATATTGTGACGCTATGGACCATGTCCCACCATATTCCTCTGTCAATGGAATTCTCCAGGAAAGAATACTGGAATGTGTTGCCCAGCCCTCCTCCTGGGGATCTTTCTGACCCAGAGATCAAACCCACGTGTCCTCCTATTGTTGTTCAGTTTCTCAGTCGTGTCTGACTCTTTGAAACCCCATGGATAGACTTCAGCATCAGTTGTTTCAATGAATCTTCAGGATTGATTTCCTTTAGGATTGACCAGTTTGATTTCTTTGCAGTCCAAGGAACTCTCAAGAATCTTCTCCAGCATCAAAGTTCAAAAGCATCAATTCTCTGACACTCAGCCTTCTTTATGGTCAAAATCTCACATCCATACATGACCACTGGAAAAACCATAACTGACTATATGGACTTTTGTTGGCAAAGTAATGTCTCTGCTTTTTAATATGCTGTCTAGGTTGACCCTAGCTTTTCTTCCAAGCAACAAGTGTTTTTTAATTTCATGGCTGCAGTCACCATCTGCAGTGATTTTGGAGCCCAAGAAAATAAAATCTGTCACCGTTTCCATTGTTTCCCCATATCCCGAGTCTCCTGCATTGCAGGCAGATTCTCTTACAGCTGAGCCACTGGAGAAGCCGTTAATCCTACAACAAGATAAAAGCTGAATAAACTGAAAATTAACAACCTTTCTTACCTGTTAGACAGATGAAACTAAAGTTGCAAATTGTTGCTGCTGTGTTGTTCAGTTGTTCAGTCAAGTCCAACTCTTTGCGATCCCATGGACTGTAGTACACCAGGTCTTCCCTTTCCTTCACTATCACCTGGAGTTTGAACAAACTCATGTTCATTGACTCAGTGATGCTATCCAAAGATCTAGTCTTCTGTTGTCCCCTTCTTCTCCGGGCTCCTAATCTTTGCCATCATCAGGGTCTTTTCCAAAGAGTTAGTTCTTCGAATCAGGTGGCCAAAGTATTGGGGCTTTAGCAACTGTCCTTCCAATGAATATTCAGGGTTGATTTCCTTTAGGATTGGCTGGTTTGATCTCCTTGATGTCCAAGGACTCCCAAGAGTCTTATCCAACACCACAGTTCAAAAGCATCAGTTCTTTGGTTCTCAGCTTTCTTACAGTCCAACTTTCACAGCCCTACACGATTACTGGAAAAACCATAGCTCATTGACTATCTGGAACTTTGCTAGCAAAGTGATGCCTCTGCTTTTTAATACTCTCTCTAGGTTTGTCATAGCTTTGCTTCCAAGGAGCAAACATATTTTAATTTTGTGTCTGCAGTCAACATCCACAGTGATTTTGGAGCCCAAGAAAATAAAGTCTATCATTGTTTTCATTTTTTCACCATCTATTTGCAATGAAGTGATGGGACTGGATGCCACGATCTTTGTTTTTTGAATGTTGAGTTTCAAGCCAGCTTTTTCACTGTCCTCTTTTACCTTCATTAAGAGGCTCTTTAGTTCCTCTTCACTTTCTGCCATTAGGGTGGTATCATCTGCATATCTGAGGTCACTGATATTTCTCCTGGCATCTTGATTCCAGTTTGTGATTCATCCAGCTCAGCATTTCTTATGAGGCACTGTTAAATGAGCAGGGTGTCAATAAATAGCCTTGATGTACTTCCGCAGTTTCCAATCTTAGGATGTTCCCACACTTTCATGGATTTATTTTAATGAACCCCACCAGGTTTTCAAGAAAAAGAGCCAAGAAGAATCAGAGGCAGAAGTTTGGAAACAGTAACCATCAAAGAAAATACTCCCAGCATACTTCCCACACCAAAAGCCTACTCTCTATTGTAAAGTATTTTATAAGAGCCTTATCTGGCATATACTAAAGGGCAATTAATTATTCTGCCTACTATACTGACAATACTAACAGCACCAATTCCTGGGGAAAATATGGAGTAAGGAAATGTAAAATGGTTCAGCCACTTTGGTAGACAGTTTGGTAGTTACTTAAAAAATTCAAGTCTTATAACCATGTTTCTAGACATTCACTTATAACATTTGAAAACATGTCCACACAGAAACTTATGTTCTACATAGGAATGTATATAGACGCTTTATCCCTAAACATCATAAGTAAAGCAAATCAGATGCCCTTCAATAAGAAAAAGAAGAAACATAATGTGGTACATCCATTTGTTGTTCAATCACTAAGTTGTGTCCGACTCTTTGTGACCCCATGGACTACAGCCTGCCATGCTTCCCTATACTTCACCATCTCTCTAAATTTGTTCAAATCCATGTCCATTGATTTGGTGATGCTAACTATCTCATCCTCTGTCACTCTTTTTTTCTGCCCTTAATCTTTCCCAATATCAGGATCTTTTCCAATCAATGCATCAGTTTTGTAGTTCAGCTTCAGCATCTGTCCTTCCATTGAATAATCAGGATTGATTTCCTTTAAGATTGACTGGTTTGATGTCTTTGCAGTCCAAGAGACTTTCAAGAGCCTCCTCCAGCACCACAATTCAAAAGCTTCAATTTTTCAGAGTTCAGTTTTCTTTACAGTCCGACTCTCACATACATGACTACTGGAAAAACCATAGCCTTGAGTAGATGGACTTTGTTGAAAAAGTAATGTCTCTGCTTTTAACGTGCTGTCTAGGTGTGTCATAGCTTTCCTTCGGAGGAGCAAGCATGTTTTAATTTCGTGGCTGCAGTCACCATTCACAGTGATCTTAGAACCCAAGGAAATAAAATCTGTCACTGCTTCTACTTTTTCCCCTTCAGTACATCCATACCACTAGTATATTATTCTGCATTGAAAAATGAGCTATCAAGTCAAGGAAAGACATAGATACACCTAAATGCATATTTCAAAGTTCAAAGGCTGTCAAAAAAATCTATATACTAAAAGATTCCAATTATGTGATATTATGGGAAAGCCATAACTGTAGAGATAATTAGCATGTGTGGTTTCTGCAGACCATGGATAAGATGCAATGGAATTCTTATATGGTGAAACTATTCTGTATGATACTATAATGAAGGATACATGACATTGTGCATTTGTCAAAACCCATGGAACTTTACTGTTTCCCTCGTGGCTCAGCAGTAAACAATCCACCTACAATTGAGAAGATGCAGGAGACCTGGGTTCCATCCTTGGGTCAGGAAGATCTCCTGGAGAAGGAAATGGCAACCCACTCCAGTATTCTTGCCAGGAAAATCTTAATGGACAGAGGAGCCTGGAAGGGTACATTTTCTTGGATCACAAGCATTCAGACATGACTGAGCACAGACATGGAACTTTGCAGGATATGACTGAGCACAGACATGGAACTTTGCAGGATATACCTTAATGTATGCAAATTAAATATCCTTTAGGGGGTAGAAGATCACAGGATGGTATTCAGAATGTGACTGAATAAGCTAGCTGTATTACAAAAGCATGAAACAATCTCACCAAAGTGGATATGGGAAAAGATAGAGCCTTAGAGAAACTTTGGAAATGAGTGGAATCTGTAAGATTGAAACAAAGAAGCTGAAGATAAGCTTTATACCATGATTAAAAAGGTTGTTTCTAGGGGTATTGTCCTATCTGACTCTTTTGCAACCCCATGGACTGTAGCCTGCCAGGCTTCTCTGCCTGTGAGATTTTTCAGGCAAGTATATGGGCATAGGTTGTCATTTCCTCCTGCAGGGGTTCTACTCGACTCGAGGACTAAGCCCACATCTCCTATGTCCCCTGCATTGCAGGTGGCTTCTTTAGCACTGAGCCATTGGCAAAGCCTTCCAGGAGTACACATGCATGCATGCTAAGTTTCTTCATTTGTGTCGGACACTTTGCAACTCCATGCACTGTAGCATACTAGCCTCCTCTGTCCATGGGATTCTCCAGGTAAGAATACTGGAGTGGGTTGCCATTTCCTCCTCCAGGGTATCTTCCCTACCCAAAGGATAAAATTCATGTCTCTTCTGTCTCCTGCATTGGCAGGCAGGTTCTTTACTACCAGCACCACCTGGAAGCCCTTCCAGGGGTAGTAAGTTAAAAATTGTGTCGCTACTGTACATATATACTGGAAACTAACAGCTAAGTAAATGGATGGCAGATTGTGGGAGGCAGGTTTCTCACAGTTTGATTGAGTTTGCAGACCAACAAGAGGAAGGCCCTAAAATGATTTGTAGCATCATGGATTATAGTTGGAGATTCTATGAACTCACAGTTAGCTTAACATAGATACACATATTTGCATATAAAATACTTAAAGAAATATGTATATGTACACATCTATTTCTTTGTTGTGCCAACCAAGAGAGCCTCGGAATATTAGCAACATCCAGTAGCAATGTGGATATCCATGCACATATCTTGGTTTTTATTATTGTTCAAGAAAGGACCCAGAGCTATTGGAGAATTATCTAAATCTAGAACTGAGACAGGATCTATGCAACAGGAACCTCATGTTGCCAGAAATTAAGAAAATGCTCAATAAGAAAAAAAAAATCCCTATATTTATGGCATTATTTCAAAGAGAAATAATGACCGGAGATCCCAGTGGCCAAAACTAGAACAGTTTAAGCAGTAAGATAAAATAGTATTGGATTATAACTCAATGTATAAGACCAGTATAATGGTCTGAGTATACTTGTCTGAGCTCATATAAATATGAATAATTCAAATAATATGATAAATAAATAACTGGAACAACAAATCTCTCTGTTAGCAAAATTTCATTTAATTTATGTAGATTCTTCCCCCTCAAGGAGCAGATTCATGCATCCCACTCTTGAAGTGTGAGCTTTGTGTAGTGACTTCCTTCCAAAGAGTACAGTATGAAAATATGAAAAGGAAACGAGTAACTTTGCACTGGAGAATATCACAACCAGGTGATCAAGGGCAGTATCAACAGTGGTAAATCATGTTGATAGTATGTCTCAATATTATGGACAAAAATACTTTATAGTTGCGGTCTTCTCCCCAATAAATCATAAATTCAGTCTGACCATGAGAAAAACATCAAACAAATTCCAGTAGAGGGAATCCTGAAAAATCACATTCAAAAACAGGAAAGTCTGAGGAACTGTCACATCCAAGAAAAACCTAAGGGGACACAAGTAAATTTAATGCGATACCTTAGGTAAAAACTCATGTAATCTGAATGAAGTAGATAATAGTAGTGTAGCAATATTGGTTCATTAATTTTAACAAACATATATAGTAACAACGGGGAAGGCAATGGCACCCCACCCCAGTACTTTTGCCTGGAAAATCCCATGGACGGAGGATCCTGGTAGGCTCCAGTCCATGGGGTCGCTAAGAGTCGGACTCGACTGAGCAACTTCACTTTCACTTTTCACTTTCATGCATTGGAGAAGGAGATGGCAACCCACTCCGGTATTCTTGCCTGAAGAATCCCAGGGACGGGGGAGCCTGGTGAGCTTCCGTCTATGGGGTCGCACAGAGTCGGACACAACTGAAGCGACTTAGCAGCAGCAGTAGCAGCAGCATATAGTAACAAACATACATAGTATTATTAATGTTGCACATAAATTCAGTGAGGGGGTGTATGTACTGTCTTCTCATATTTTCAATAATTTTAAAAGTGCTTAAAAATAAAGCACATTAAAATATTTACTAGTTACATTAGTAAATTTTATCTGAAAAGTCTTATTATCCTTGCAAAGTTTAAATCAAAATCAAAATCTTGCTATTTTCCTAGACACCTGTCATAAATGACAGTAAAACCTACATTCAGATTCTTTAATACATCTTTAAACTCTCCTGTGTTCAGAAATGAATGGTAAATGGCTTTGCATTGTGTGTCTGTGTGTTTTAAAATCTCTTTTTCTTTCATATCCAAGTCCTCTAACCCTTTTAGAAGCTAAATTTTGTCGTTTTAATATGATGGTAATTGCTGTATGCTGTTCTACTCAGTATCCGAGGGTATTGCCTTGGGGGAAAAAAGAGATAAGTGCTCTATTGAGTTTAAATAGATTTGCTCTGAAGATATGCCAAAGTATATTTTATTATTTTTTGAAAACCTCTGTAAAATGAATCTGAATCTATTTCAATTGCTTCATGTTACTGATGGTAGAACTTTTGAATGAGATTTTTTTTTTTCTTTTTTGGTCCTAGATAAAAAATCTGAAAAAACAAATAACCATTCGGTAAAACTGTTAATCGGAGAAGGCAATGGCCCGCCACTCCAGTACTTTTGCCTGGAAAATCCCATGGATGGAGAAGCCTGGTAGACTGTAGTAAAACTGTTAATATAAACCTGTTGTTTGTGATTTTACTGGAGAGTTTCTTTAACTAGACAACTCTGCATTCATTTCCCAAGAACAAATTGTGAAATGCACAGAACAGTTTATGGTAACCTGTAGCATCTTTTTTTTCTAAAGAAGTAATCTACATATTTTAAGGGTGAGTACATGTGTTGCTGCTGCTGCTAAGTCACTTCAGTCATGTCCGACTCTGTGCGACCCCACAGACGGCAGCCCACCAGGCTCCCCCGTCCCTGGGATTCTCAGGCAAGAACACTGGAGTGGGTTGCCATTTCCTTCTCCAATGCATGAAAGTGAAAAAATAAAGTGAAGTCCCTCAGTCATGTCCGACTCTTAGCGACCCCATGGACTGCAGCCCACCAGGCCCCTCCGTCCATGGGATTTTCCAGGCAAGAGTACTGGAGTGGGTTGCCATTGCCTTCTTCGGAGTACATGTGTTGCAATCATTCAAATTTTTTAATACATTATCCTAATTACATCAACAGAACAAGTATATTTATTAGATTTAATGGTTGAAAATAGTATTAAATAATAGAATATACTTCTTCCCTTTTTTAAGTTGGTTAAGACTGTTGGAAATGTTTAATTCAAAGCTTTCAAATTTAATTCTGGGATGCTTTCATCTAATAAAATCTTTAAAATGCATAAATAGTGAAACTGTTAAGGTTGAAAGGGAGTGGGGGAGGTGGAAAAGTCCTTTATCTTTGTTGTTAACTCCTCCATCTCTACCATCACAGAACCTTGTAAATTTCGGAACATGGTCTGAAAATTAAATGACACAGATCCAAGTACCTTCATTTATCAATATGCTTTTTAAAGGAATCCTTTTGAAGAAAAGTGCAAGTCTGAAGGGTAGAAGAAATTACAAGATGTTGAGAGACTTATTGATGTTTCATATTGAATGGCAGAACTAAGCTTGATAAATATTCAGAAATATTCAGAGAGAATAGAGACCTTGAGTCCATGACTGCTTCTCTTTCCACTACACCACACATCTTCAATCATAATTATGATTATGAAGGAGAAAACCTGAATAGTTATTTAAAATATGTGATTTAATATAAAGAAATTGTATTGCCTAGATAAATTCGGGGATGTAGTTCTCCAATTCAAAACCACAAGTTGTTCAGTTGCTTCATTTAAAATTTTCCCAAATCACAGCTGATATCACAAGATATTTGTTGTTTTACTCAATCTCAGTACCACTTATGCTGTTATTTAATTTTGTTCTTAACAGCAGTAACTTGGATCAGTAAAATTTTACAATTTATTTTCAAAGAAACATGTACTTAATACCAGTTGTCTTTAATAGACGTTAACTGTCAAAATAAAATCATTGAAATTCAAGAAAATTCTCTCTAGAAACTGTTATGTGTCAAAAGCTGCTCTTGCTTTGTTAAAAAAAAGATTCATCTTATTTAAGACATTGTAATGCAACTTAGAACAAAACTGAAACTTCTTTTTGGAAAGTTGGGAAAGAAAACTAGAGTGTTGTTACAATTATTGGGCTTCCCTGGTGGTTCAGTGGTAAGGAATCTGCCTGCCAATGCAGGAGATGTGAGTTTGATCCCTGGGTTGGGAAGATGTCCTAGAGAAGAAAAGGACCACTTCCTTCAATATTCTTGCCTGGGAAATCCAACAGGTAGAGCAGCCTGGTGGACTACAATCCATGGGGTTGCAAAAGAGTCCAACTTGACTTAGAGACTAAACAACAACAATTAGAATCATTAGTGACTCCATAATAATTTCCATCAGCCTCCTAAAAGCCTACCATATAAACACGTGATTCAAATAAAAACAGTGTGTTCGCTATGCAAATCCAGTCTCAATTTATTGGCAATTCTCTTCCACCTAAATTGTGAATTCTATGTCCCTCCTGATATGAAATAAGGACCAGTCACTGTGCAGGAAAAGAGACTGTACAGAAGAACCAGAGACCCACTGGACCTGAAGGCCAAGTGGACAGGCAGAGGTAAGATACCTCAGAGGCAATGAGGCCACAGAGATCTGCATGCTCTTCCTCAACACTGAATACTTCAGTTCAGTTCAGTTGCTCAGTCATGTCTGACTCTTTGCGACCCCGTGGACTGCAGCACGCCAGGCCTCCCTGTCCCTTGCCAGCTCCCAGAGTTTACCCAAACTTATGTCCATTGAGTAGGTGATGCCATCCAACCATTTCATCCTCTGTCGTCCCCTTCTCATCCTGCCTTCAATCTTTCCCAGCATCAGGATTTTTTCAAATGAGTCAGTTCTTCACATCAGGCGACCAAAGTATTGGAGTTTCAGCTTCAGCATCAGTCCTTCCAGTGAATACTCAGGACTGATTTCCCTTAGGATGGACTGGTTGGATCTCCTTGCAGTCCAAGGGACTCTCAAGAGAAAAAAAAAAAAAAAAAAGTTGTCTCCAACACCACAGTTCAAAAGCATCAATTATTCAGTGCTCAGCTTTCTTTATAGTATAAACCTGAATGAATACTTGAGGTTATATAAAAAAGATCCCAAATCATATTATGATTCTAAATAAAGAGCAATCCCCTGAGATGCACTGTTTTATCACCTAGGTCATGTAAGTGCTAAAAACTGGAACATTATATAAAATAAAAATGTGCTTTTGGGCACTTAATTTTCAAACATGTAATTTATAGTCTTGTGTGTTTTTTAGAGAAGAGATTCTGTTTGCTAAATCACTCAGCCATGTCCAACTCTTTGTGACCCCATAGGCTGTAGCCTGCCAGGCTCCTCAGTCCATGAGATTCTCCAGGCAAGAACACTGGAGTGGGTAGACATGCCTTTCTCCAGGGATCTTCCTGACCCAGGGATCAAACCTGGGTATACTGCATTGCAGGTAGATTCTTTAATGCTGAGCCACCAGGGAACCCCAGAGAAGAGATTATCTGCATGTAATTTCCTAAGTTTAATAGATTCACTCATTTAATAGTATTTTGGCCAACTGCTAGATGCCTACTCCTTTGGATTAGAGATAGAAAACTAAATATAGCAAATAGATGAGGTCCTGTCTATTGAACAAGGAACATTTTTCTTTGTATGGCAGTGTACATATCCCATGGAAGGATCTCAAGTACTAGTTTGTGTGTGTGTGTGTGAAAAAACAAATCAAGCCATACTACCTTAAGTCAAGAAATCAAGAAATATTTGTGGGGTTGTACTATGTCTACAGTAGCATCCAAGGTGCTATAAATTTTTTCTTATTTGATGGGAAAACACTAACTTCATAGACTACATTGTTTGATTCTCAAACATTGCTTTTTCTCTTTTTCAGTTGGTTACTTCTTTCCTTCTCTCTCTGCTTTCCTCCCTCCTTCACTCCACCACCCTCTTTCTTTCTGGGATGATTTCTGCAGTTCCTTTGAAATTAGTACCCTTAGGAACCTTATTTAGGGAAATATTGACACAAAAGAAAAACAAAGTGGAAAAATTGCTCTTATTCATTTCTTATAATGATATTTTATACATGCTAAATTTCTATTTTTGTATTAGTTCATCACAGGTCAAATTTCACCTGAATATAATTAGTATTTGTAAATAATGTTTGATCTAATTTTTGAATCAGACATTAGCATTGGATCATTCTTTTTCTACTTTATAAATCAATAAGCTCACTTTTTGCTTCCAACAAAGTTGAAAACCAGTTTTTACTTTCTGTTCTTAATAAAATGTGCCTTTCTTGTTCAGGAATCTGAAAGACTGCACAGTGCCAAATACTGAGAGCTATGTTATAGTGTACAGAGTGATTTTTATTTTTTTCACCCTTTGGAAATGAAGCCACACAAAAACACAGTAGGGTAGTCCTTCTTTCATACACAGTGTGCTGCAGTCCTAGAGGACTCTTATTTACAGTAACTGATGAAAGACTGAAGAGTGGATCTTGCTGAGATCAGCTCCTTCTGTGCTCACCTGATTGACTAAATATGTGTTCCACTTAACTGCTGCTGCTGCTGCTAAGTTGCTTCAATCGTGTCCTACTCTCTGCGACCCCATAGACAGCAGCCAACCAGGCTCTCCCGTCCCTGGGATTCTCCAGGCAAGAACACTGGAGTGGGTTGCCATTTCCTTCTCCAATGTATGAAAGTGAAAAGTGAAAGTGAAGTTGCTCAGTCGTGTCCCACCTCAGCGGCCCCACGGACTGCAGCCTTCCAGGCTCTTCCATCCACGGGATTTTCCAGGCAAGAGTACTAGAGTGGGGTGCCATTGCCTTCTCCAGTTAACTGCTCAATAATAAAACCAAATAGATGCCATTACACAGATTGTAATTTCTGATTAGTAATTTTCATTAGAAAATAGTTTTCCTTTTCTAAAGCTTTGTATGCTTCAAGTAGATGAATTTGGAGTAGCCCTCATAGTCAACAAAAGAGTTCAAAACGCAATATTTGGGTCCAGTCTCAAAAATGACAGAATGATCTCTGCTCATTTACAAGCCAAACCATTCAGGATCACCGTAATCCAAATCTATGCCCCAACCAATAATGCCAAAGAAGCTGAAGCTGAATGACTCTATGAAGACCTACAAGACCTTTAAGAACTAAAACCTGAAAAGAATATCCTTTTCATCATAGTGGACTGGAATGCAAAAGTAGGTGGTCAAGAGATACTTGGAATAATAGGCAAGTTTGACCTTGGAGTACAAAATGAAGCAGGCCAAAGGCTAACAGAGTTTTGCCAAGAGAATACACCAGTCATAGCAAACTGGTGTATTGTATAGCCTCTTCCAACAACCCAAGAGAAGTCTCTACATATGGACATCATCAGATGGTCAATACCAAAATAATATTGATTACCTTCTTTGCAGCCAAAGATAAAGAAGCTCCATACAGTTAGCAGAAAAAAGACTGGGAGCTCATGGTGGCTAGATCATGAACTTCTTATTGCAAAATTCAGACTTAAATTGAAGAAAGTAGGGAAAACCATTAGGCCATTCAGGTATTACCTAAATCAAACCCCTTACGATTATACAGTAGAAGAGATAAATAGATTCAAAGGATTAGATCTGGTGAACAGAGTGCCCGAAGAAGTATGGACAGAGGTTCATAACATTGTGCAGGAGGCTGTGATCAAAACCAACCCAAAGAAAAAGAAATGCAAAAGGGCAAAGGGTTGTCTGAGGAGGCAAATAGCTGAGATAAGAAGAGAAACAAAAGGCAAGGAAAAAGGGAAAGACATACTCATTTGAATGCAGAATTTCAAGAATAGCAAGGAGAGATAAGAAAGCTTTCCTAAGTGATCAATGCAATGAAGGAGAAGAGAACAATAGAATGGTAAATACTAGAAATTTATTTATGCCAAGAAAATTAGATATATCAAGGGAACATTTCATGCAAAGATAGGCACAGTAAAAGACAGAAATGGCATGGACCTAATAGAGCAGAAGATATTAAGAAGAGTTGGCAAGATTACACAGAAGAGCTATACAAAAAAGATCTTAAGGACCCAGACAACCATGGTGGTGTGATCACTCACCTAGAGCTAGACAACCTGGGGTGAGAGGCCAAGTGAGCCTTAGGAAGCATCACTACTAACAAAGCTAGTGGAGGTGATGGAATGCCAGTTGAACTATTTCAAATCCTAAAAAGTGATGCTTTGAAAATGCTGCACTCAATATGACAACAAATTTGGAAAACTCAGCAGTGGCCACAGGATTGGAAAAGGTCAGTTCTCATTCCAATCACAAAGAAAAGCAATGCTAAAGAATGCTCAAACTACCACACAGTTGCACTCATTTAACACACTAGCAAAGTAATGCTAAAAATTCTCTAAACTAGGCCTGAATGGTATGTGATCTGAGGACTTCCAGATGTTCAAGCTGCTTAGAAAAAGCAGAGGAACCCAAGATCAAATTGCCAACATCTGTAGGATCATAGAAAAAGCAAGAGAGTTCCAGAAAAACATCTACTTCTTCTTCACCGACTGTGCTAAAATCTTTGACTGTGTGAATCACAACAAACTGTGGAAAATTCCTAAAGAGATGGGAATATCAGACCACCTTACCTGCCTCCTGAGAAATCTGTATGCAGGTCAAGAAGCAACAGTTAGAACCAGCCACGAACTGGTTCCAAATTGGAAAAGGAGTAGGTGAAGGCTTATTTGTCACCTTGCTTATGTAGCTGATATGCAGAGTACATCTTGAGAAAAGACAGACTAGATGAAGCATGAGCTGGAATCAAGGTTTCCAGGAGAAATATCAATAACCTCAGATATGCAGATGATACCACCCTTAAGGCAGAAAGTAAAGGGGACTATAGAGCCTCTTGATGAAAATGAAAGAGGAGAGAGAAAATGCTGGCTTATAACTCAACATTCAAAAAACTAAGTTCATGGCATCTAGTCCCATCACTTCATGGCAAATGGTTGGGAAACAATAGAAAGAGTCACAGACTTTATTTTCTTGAGCTTCAAAATCACTGCAGATGATGACTTCAGCCATGAAATTAAAAGATGCTTTCCCCTTGGAAGAAAAGCCATGACCAACCTAGACAGCATATTAAAAAGCAGAGATGTTACTTGCCAAGAAAGGTCCATCTAGTCAAAGCTGTGATTTTTCCAGTAGTCATTTATAGATGTGAGAGCTGGACCACAAAAAACTGCTGAGCACTGAAGAAAGAACTGATGCTTTTGAGCTGCGGTGTTGGAGAAGACTCTTGAGACATCCAACCAGCCCATCCTAAAGGAAATCAGTCCTGAACGTTCATTGGAAGGACTGATGCTGAAGCTGAAGCTCCCATTCTTTGGCCATCGATGTGAAGAACAGACTCATTTGAAAAGACCCTGATGCTGGAAAAGATTGACGGCTGGAGGAAAAGGGGATAAAACGGGATGAGATGGTTGGTTGCCACCATTGACTCGATGGACATGAGTTTGAGTAAGCTCTGGGAGTTGGTCACAGACAGCGAAACCTGATGTGCTGCACTCCATGGGGTTGGACACGACTGAGTGACTGAACTAAACTGAACTAAAGACTTGGAAACATCTGAGCCAAAGGCAGAACAATTGATTTTTCATATATAATATTTTGTTTCAAAAATATATACGTCATTTTCCTCTATTGCTCATTTTAGAACTTGAATACTTGTTTGCTGTAGATGTATCTTTTCTCTTGAAAGTAAGGTTCACAAATGCAGAGATAAAATTTTATGCTTTTAATGTGGGTCTCAGACAGTGAAGTATCTGCCTGCAATGCAGGAAACCTGAATTTGATCCCTTTCTTGGGAAATCCCATGGAGACGGGAATAGCTACGGAAGAATACCCCAGTATTGTTGCCTGAAAATTCCCATGGACAGAGGAGCCTGGCGGGTTGCAAAGGTTGCAGATCCATGGGGTTGCAAAGATTCGCACACAACTGAGCGACTAACACACAAACTTATTTGTGGAAGAAATTTTCATAGCAGATCTGGTTCAGTGACTGCTTAGATAAATGGTTTCTATTTCTCTGCTCTCCTCTCTCCCCAGTTCCCAGTCACTGAGATATTTTCTTCATCCAGGAAAGGACTTTTAAAGAGATTCTTTTTTCCTTTGTCTGATAAAGTAAGGAGAACTGGGCCTCTTCTTCTAGAGAACTGGGAGTGCCACGTGCTGATGAACTGAGGCTGCTTTTCCTGCCATCCAAGAACTGCCTGATGGTATTCCAAGGGAGGCACAGGCTGAAATGGTGACTCTCAGATTCAAAAGACCTCTGGAATTTTCCAATTGAGGAGGGACACAAGCCTCTGGGTTTTCATACAACTTGAATTTAAACTGCACTTCTCCAAACATGTAGAAGTTTATGACTTTTCATTTGTATAAAAGTCAACATCTGTCTTTCCAAATCAAGTGACAGACTACTTATTTCCTTAGTGAAAGAGATAAAAAAGTACTTGGAAGAAATCCATTCTAGGGACAGAAATTTCATTTTTCCTGTTTCTGTTCCCCAGTAGTTTTCTTCTTTTTTTTTTTTTAATTCGATTTTTTAAAAATGACAAATTGTATGTCTCCCAATTTCTTTATTTCTTTGCTTTTCTTTGGTTTATACCCCTATTCAATTGTTAGCATTGTGAGAAAGGAGAACTATAGCTTTAGATGCCTTCTTTCATACTTTTATACATTCATGTTTAATTCTCTGTTTTACTCAGGAGTGGATTATAACATGATACAAACACAAAAATCCCTTTTTAAAAACATTATTGTTTAGAGACAATCCTATTATATTTTCATCTAGGATAACTTTTAGTGACATTAGCTATAATACAGTTTTATGTATTTAATGCATAATGCAGTTAGTGTTTTAAAACATAACAAAATATATCCATTAGTAATTAACAATTATCATATAAATTTGAGTATAAATTTATCTGTTAGTAATTGTAAAATATTTTAGAAAGAGTATTATTGAAAATTATTTTTAATTCTATGATCAAAGTAATCTCAGAAATATCAGTTTGCTAACCAGCAAGTTTTTATTAAAACAAACTGAGTCAGGAGTGTGAAATAGATTCTTCCTTGTCTTTAAGAATCAGCTTCGGTGGCAGAAGTTGCTACAGTTGCTCAAGAGGAATAAAGAGCAACAAGGCACACAATGAATAATGCCCAGGCACAAAAGGAGAATAAACTATTATCATCTGACTCTTGTGTGCCAAATAATCTACAGAAACTCAAAGGTCAAAATTTTCTACTAGTAAGCCAGAAGTTCACTGGAGTGTCAGAAACCACAGTTGCCAGAGAAAATGGGGGTATGAGCAAGAGATTATTCTTAATTACTTTTGTTAATTAGAAAATGTCTGTGTTGTACCATATTTGATGCGTTAACTGGCTAGAGTCCCCGGTACTAACATTCTTCTTTACTCCGTTGTTGCCACTCATGCCTGCCTGGATAGAAGTAGGAAAATGTGTTTGTGTGAGAGGCAAGAGATCAAGAAACAGACTCCCTCCTTTTGGAATTAACTGTGAAAACTAAATTTTGTATGTAATTAAAAGCAGGCAAAAATCTGTCAGTTATTATTTTTAAAAAGACTTTCCTTTGCAGAATCCTTATAATTCCTTCTTATATCAATTATTCAAAAGAGTATCAAGGAGTTATACAGGTATGATATGACCTCATTCCAAAATATTTTAATCATTTTTTGAATGCAAGAAAGAAAAGTAAAAATGATCAATTACTAGAAATATTTTTTAAAAATGTTTGTGCTCTTTAAGAATATTAATTTGTGTCAGATTGTAAAATAACATAAAAAAGGCCACAAATTTATAGCCAGGTTAAATACCAAAGAAAATCACTGAAGTAAATACATCTACTTGGCTTAAAATATGAGCAAAAAGGTTAGTATTTTACTCTGTGATTTCAGATACCAATATAATCTATGTTTATTTAATTAAAATATCCAATTGAGCCTGTCTTTTTAATATCTATACAACAAAATAATTGACTAGTTATTTAGCTCAATCCACCAAGTAATTATTTCTGAATAGTCTATCCTATTTTATCCCCTGTAAGTATTACTTTAGTTTATTGATAGCAATAGCCCACCCACCAACTGATAGCCCGCCTGGGGCTTCCCAGGTGGTTCAGTGGGTGAAGAATCCACCTGCAGGAGAATCCATGTTCAGGAGATGTGCATCTGATCCCTGGGTTGGGAAAATCCCCTGAAGAAGGGCTTGGAAACCCAGCCTTGTATTCTTGTCTGGAGAATTCCATGGACAGAGGAGCCTGGGGGATACAGTCCATAACTTTGCAAAAAGCCAGACATGACTGAACAACTGAGCATGGATGCACACATTAATAGCAACAGTAACAAACTTTTGGGGAGTGCCTACTGTATTGGAACACATACTTTCCAGAAATTCTCTTTAATTTTTACAGTATAGTTGCAAAGTAAGATGTATTATCATCACACTTTTTAGATAAAAATTGATATAGTTTGAAGATGAATATAATACAACTAAATTTCTTGATATTACAAAAGAGAAAAAAGCCAACTTGAAAAGTCTAAAATTTATATTTATATTTACACCAAATTGCCTCAATTATTAAACTTCTTGTGTTTAATTCTTGACCAAACAGCAATAACTTTTTACCTTTTCCATTTAAAAAAAAAGTAAAACAGATACCTATTCCTTAACTGTGTATCAGAAAAAAAAAAAAAAAAAAACTTAATAAAAGGGTTAAGAAAGTCTACAACAGAGCCTGAATCCAGCACAAGATGTCACAGCTGTACATGTATGAATGACATGCATTATACCATTATTGTCTGGAGTCAAGATATATGACTTTACTAGCACAGTCTTCATCTGATGCTGATGACACCATGATTGTTGACTCTTCATGGAAATAAAAATGCATGACAGGTTAAGGACTGGAGGCATCCATCTGACAAAGAAAGACTGCTGAAGAATCTGGATAAACATCAAAGTTTGGTTCAATCTGTGAAATTCAGAGTAACTATGTGTGCCATGGATATGACAACCATAGATGTCCCTGAAAATATTAGAAATATTTTAGTTTTCCAACCTCACCATTTAAAAGTATTCCAAGCATCCATCATGACTATTTGGGTTCAGATGAATCCCATTTCCCACTTAGGAATTTTGCTGGCTATTACTTATAAGGTTGCCAAAAATGAAATCAAAATTGAGATTGGGTTCTGAGCATAAGGGGGAAAAAAAAAAAAAAAGATTAACAAAAGGCAGTTATTCAGGAACTCTCAGTAGTGCATTATAATGGCTCATAAGATTTTAAATATGCTTGTGATCAGAGCTTTATGTAGACTGAATTCTTTGGCAGAAATGAATTCATCCAAAACTTCTTGTGTTTTGAGCTCTAAAATAGCCTGACACAGCTACTTTTATAGATTCTTTGAAAGACACTTTCTAATCTGTAATTGGGTGTTGAAGGAAAGTACTATTGCCACTGAAGGATGTCAGATAATTCTGAGACCATAAATATCTATCATGTTTTAGGTAATATTGGAGAAAGTCCAATAGAGAGAGTAGCTATGCTCATTGATAAAAAGGTGCTGATGTTTCATTATGAGTTCACACATCTGAAGCCTGGTTTATTCACTGCTTTCAGAGTTCTGTGATACAGTCCTTGAAGAGCCTCCCTGTCCTTATCCCAGAATAGCCTGAAGATGATATTTCCTTTTCAGCAAAGCTAATCATGCTGTTTGGTCCATATTAGTATTTTAAAATTAAGAGTTGAATAGGTGTTTTGGAAACTGGCTGCAATATACTTGATAGAAAGTATAAAACCTTACTGGGGAAGGACAAGACAGAGTTAATACTACTTGAAGCTGGGAGCAGTTTATTCAGCAGGCATGGGTGGAATTAGGCTCCCACACTGAGAAGAGCATTTGGAACTTTGTTGACCCTGTGTTATAGCCAGTGGCCTTACAGTACAGGTTGATAAGAAAGTCTAGCTAGTGAGATAACAAACTCTACTTCTGTTTGAATTACTCAGTTATGGAAGTCTCTTTGGTAATTTATAGAAATGATGAAGGTAATTCACGTAGATGTCCTCCAAGATGACCAAATTGCCAGATAAGAAAACAGATGGAAAATTATGGAGATACCTAGATCAGATCCAATTAGTTATTTGATTTCAATATGAATAGGCATGGGTATATTTGGGCTTGTCACTCTGCTTATTTAACTTACGTGTAGAGTACATCATGCAAAATACTGGGCTGAATGAAGCACAAGCTGGAATCAAGATTGCTGGGAGAAATACCAACAACCTCAGATATGCAGATGACACCACCCTTATGGCAGAAAGCAAAACAGAGCTAAAAAGCTTTTTGATGAAAATGAAAGAGGAGAGTGAAAAAGCTGGCTTAAAACTCAACATTCAGAAAACTAAGATCATGGCATCCGTTCCTATTATTTCATGACACATAGATGGGGAAACAATGACAGACTATTTTCTTGGGCTTCAAAATCAATGTGGACCATGACTACAGCCATGAAGTTAAAAGAAGCTTGCTCTTTGGAAGAAAAGCTATGACAAACCTAGACAGGATATGCAAAAGCAGAGACATTGCTTTGTCAGCAAAAGTCTGTGTAGTCAAAGCTATGGTTTTTTCAGTAGTCATGTACAGATGTGAGAGTTGGATCATAAAGAAGGCTGAGCACCAAAGAATCAATGCTTTTGAACTGTGGTGTTGGAGAAGACTCTTGAGAGTCCCTTGGACTGGAAGGAGATCAAATAAGTCAATTCTAAAGGAAATCAAACCTGAATATTCATTAGAGGGACTGATGCTGAAGCTGAAGCTCTAATACTTTGTCCACCTGACGCAGAGAGCTGATTTATGGGAAAAGATCCTGATTCTGAGAAAGATTGAAGGCAGGAGGAGAAGGGGACGACAGAGGATGAGATGGTTGGATGGCATCACCAACTCAATGGACATGAATTTGAGCAAGCTCCAGGAGATGGTGAAGGACAGGGAAGCCTGGCAAGCTGGTCTCAAAGAATTGGAAGTGACTGAGTGATTAAACAACAATGACAACAATGCTCAGGCTGTGTAGGGTTCAACCTCAAGTCAAGTGAAACCACTAATGTAGTAAGAGACTGCTCTCAGCTCCTGCTGATAGGAAAGAAATGTCCTTAAGATGCCACTGTGTAAAATTCTTATTTCTCAGGAACCAGCACTTTGTTGGAATATGGACTCCTATCAGGAGCTTTAGGGGACTACAAATGGGTATTGTTCAGAATCGAGATTTTTTTTCACTCTGTATATGCTAAGTCACTTCAGTCATGTCCCACTCTCTGCGACTCCACGGACTATAGCCCACCAGGCTCCTCTGTCCATGGGATTTTCCAGGAAAGATTACTGGAGTTGGTTAGCATGCCTTCCTCCAGGGGGTCTTCCTGATCCACTGATTGAATCCATGTCCTTTATATCTCCTGAATTAGCAGGAAAGTTCTTTACCACTAGCACAACCCATTTCACTCTGTTTTATTTATTCAGTTTCATAAGCATCTGTGGAAAATATAATTAAAGTTTGGAATAACAAATAGGCTATCAAATTTCTCCACCAGCCTGTATTTCTTTTGATCAACATACAAACTTTACTGTTATCAATGTATGGTCATAACGAGACAATATCTTTAAACATCTTTATATCCTATTCCTTAATATACTGTGAATTGGGATTTCATTGAATATACAATTTACTCAGTTCAGTTCAATTCAGTTGCTCAGTCGTGTCTGACTCTGGGACCCCATGGACTGCAGCACATCAGGCTTCCCTGTCCATCACCAACTCCCAGAGTTTACTCAAACTCGTATACATTGAGTCGGTGATGCGATCCAACCATCTCATCCTCTATCATCCCCTTCTCCTCCCACAGTCAATCTTTCCCAGCATCAGAGTCTTTGCAAATGAGTCAGTTCTTCACATCAGGTGGTCAAAGTATTGTAGTTTCATTTTCACATCAGTCCTTGCAATGAATGTTCAGGACTGATCTCCTTTAGGATGGACTGGTTGGATCTCTTTGCAGTCCAAGGAACTCTCAAGAGTCGTCTCTGACATCACAGTCCAAAAGCATCAATTCCTTGGTGCTCAGCTTTCTTTATAGTCCAAATGTCACATCCATACATGACTACTGGAAAAACCATAGCTTTGACTAGATGGACCTTTCTTGGCAAAGTAATGTCTCAGCTTTTTAACATGTTATCTAGGTTGGTCATGGCTTTCTTCCAAGGAGCAAGCATCTTTTAATTTCATGGTTGCAGTCACCATCTGTAGTGATTTTGGAGCCCGATAAAATAAAATTTGCCACTGTTTCCACTGTTGCCCCTTCTATTTCACATTAAGTGATGAGACCAGATGCCATGATCTTAGTTTTCTGAATGTTGAGTTTTAAGCCAAGTTTTTCACTCTTCTATTTCACTTTCATCAAGAGGCTCTTTAGTTCTTTTTTGCTTTCTGCCATGAGTGAGGTATCTTCTGCATATCTGAGGTTACTGACGTTTCTCCTGGCAATCTTGATTCCAGCATGTGCTTCATCCAGTCCATCATTTCTCATGATGTACTCTGCATATATGTTAAATAAGCAGAGTGATGAATAAGCCTTGCCATACTCCTTTCCCAATTAGGAACAAGTCTGTTGTTCCATGTCCAGTTTTAACTGATACTTTTTGACCTGTACACAGATTTCTCAGAAGGCAGGTCAGGTGGTCTGGCATTCCCATCTCTTTAAGAATTTTCCACAGTTTGTGGTGATCCACACAGTCAAGGGCTTTGGCATAGTCAATAAGGCAGAAATTGAAACCAAAAGGAACTCTTTTGGTTTTTTGATGAGCCAGTGAATGTTGGCAATTTGATCTCTGGTTCCTCTGCCTCTTCTAAATCCAGCTTAAACATCTGGAAGTTCAAGGTTCATGTACTATTGAAGCCTGGCTTGGAGAATTTTAAGCATTACTTTGCTAGCATGTGAGATGAGTGCAATTGTGCAGAAGTCTGAGCATTCTTTGGCTTTGTATTTCTTTGGGATTGGGATGAAAACTGGCCTTTTCCAGTCCTGTAGTCACTGCTGATACTTCCAAATTTCCTGGCATATTGAGTGTGGCACTTTCACAGCATCACATTTTAGGATTTGAAATAGCTCAACTGGAATGCCATCATCTCCACTAGCTTTGTTCATAGTGATGCTTCCTAAGGCCCACTTGACTTCACATTCCAGGATGTCTGGCTCTAGGTGAGTGATCACACCATCATTATTATCTGGGTCATGAAGATCTTTTTAGTAAAGTTCTGTGTATTCTTGCCACCTTTTCTTAGTATCTTCTGTTTCTGTTAGGTCCATACCATTTCTATCCTTTACTGTGCCCATCTTTGCAGGAAATGTTCCCTTCGTATCTCTATTTCTTGAAGAGATCTCTATTCTTTCCCATTCTATTGTTTTCCTCTATTTCTTTGTATTGATCACTGAGGAAGGCTGACAGAAGTCAGAAAGTATCCCTAAATGAACTTTAGGTTAAGACATAATTCTGGCCCTTGTAGCTGTTTTAGATATAACTATGACTCTGTCCCCATTACCAAGTGCTAAGGACAGTCTTGTCATTTTTATTCAAGTCTTAAGACTTCCTCCTGGAAAGAGGTAAAAGCTGGACTTGTTGTAGCAATTATTTTTGACACTTATGTCTTTGTTTAGATAAGCACTTTGTCCAACCAGAGCCCTCCAGTAAGAAGTGTATGAATTAAAACATGTAATAAAAAGAAAAATAAATTTATGGGAAATATGAAGAACACCCATATATAGGCTGTAATTTCAGGGAAAGATGCAGTAACTTTATTCCCTATATAGGCTGTAATTTCAGGGAAAGATGCAGTAACTTTATTCCCATAAAGTGTCTCAGAGAAATATAATAATTCTTCTAGCTGTCTCTAAGATCTCATGTTCATTATTGGAAAATGTTGGAAAAAATATCTCACTTGTTTTGTACAAAGAATGGAAATTGACTTATGCTGACTTATGTGTTCTGCCTAAAGGCTCAGTCTGGATAATTTGGAGAAAAAATATGGTCACACAGCACCCTGATGATTCAATTAATTAGAACTAATATTGAATTCATGATCCATAGGAAGTATTTGCTACTTTGCTTCTTTTAGAGTGTATCACGCTGCCTAGCTTCTGAATATGACATGGATTTGAAGTGAGTATGATGAGAAGCCAATTGATGTCATTTTCCCATAAGGTTAGGACTTGACTTGTTTCTTTGATATACTATATGAAAATGTAGATTAAATGACTTTTTATAAGAACCACATGGAAATAAGCAGTCTCAGGAGAAAAAGATTTTAAGTTTATTTGGCAGACATATCACAAATGATTATCTTTTTGAGATGTGTATATCCCATTTATGGTAACTCATAATAAGCTGTATTTAGGTTTACACTCTGCCCAGTGGAGAGTTAATGGGCTCCACGATTCTACTGCACATGTATCCAGCCTATCCTTTGTCAAAACCACCCTGGTAACAATATATGTGGTGACTTGATGAGAACAGACATGTTAGGCAAATTGTGGTACAACTTTTAGTTTAGTGTCTCATGGTTCTAAGAGTATAATGGGAAAATTATTTCAGGAGACACATCAGCAGCCAGTTAGGGAAGATGATGAATAATTTGTGAGTTGTCTAGGCATGCTAGTAAACTAATAAAACACCAAACTCATTAATAGTTCTGACAGAGGGCTTATTCCTTCTCTTAAGGAAGGACAGAATGGATTCTGGTGTTTTAGAAGATCTGTAGTAAGCAATGTTAATGCCCCAGATTAAAGTGGTCTATTTTTAAGGATACTTTACTTTGGGAAGCCCAACCTATGAAAAGATGCCACAGGGGCAAGATCCTGGTTTGCTATTGTTCCAGGTATCAAAAATAAAGAGAAAAATCCCCCCTCCTATTATTCAACTGAGATTGAATGCATAAAGAATCAATGCCATGCTGTCCCTGTGTGGGGAACTGAAGTGTTAGTTGCTCAGTCATGTCCTGCTCTTTGTGACTCCATTGACTGTAGCCCACCAGGCTCCTCTGTTCATGGAATTCTCCAGTCAAGAATACTGGATGGGTAGCCATTTCCTCCTCCAGGGGATCTTCCCAACCCATGGATCAAACCCAGGTCCCCTGCATGGCAGGCAGATTCTTAAACACTGAGCCACCAGGGAAGCCCTCTATGTGGGGAGACATGGACAATGTCATATGTTTCTGAAAACCTATATCTGTGAAAGTTTATGGTATGATATTCAGGATATGCTTATATTCATAAGTCAGAGAGAATCTGCATTTTCCTGAATAATGGCCTCTAGTTGCTAATCTCGCTACTGAGAATATGGGGAAAGGTAACATTTCTATGGAGATGAAACAAAACATAATAGTGTGACTTTTAAATTTCTCTGTCATGTCTATGCAATGTAATAAGAATTTGTATATTCATTAATATAATTAAAGGAAGTAAAACCTATATACATGATGCCCCCATAACATCCAAATGAGAAAATATTTAGGAAGAGTGATTTGAAACACACTAAGGTAAAAAGTCATTGGCCAGGGAAAAAAGTGAAAGTGGCTTTAAATTATATAAGAAGATAAAAACAGCAGTATTTCCTTTCTCTGAGATCCAGCATACAAGCAACTGATCTAAGACTGTTCCTAAACATGATGGGGTATTTACTAGTGAAAAGGTAGGGGTGGTGTTCTCTAGTTAGAAAGAAATGCCTTTTTATTTGGGTCTGTTAGTAGGCCTAGATTGCTTATTGTACAGTACGCTTGAGAGTTTATAGATTTTTTGGAGAATAGCTGATTGTAGAATAGTACTAAGGCATGTAAACATATTTTATGTGTGAAACTGAGGGCCTCCAAAGCAAATGACTTCTTCTGATAATGTTTCCACACACATCGTTCAGAACTTGTCCATTAATCCAAAACCACAATGCCTAGTAAATTGGGAGTAGTGATTTTTTTTTTTCTGAAAGTGTATCCAAGATTTGGTTTATTTTATATAAAGTATATATATATATATATATATATATATATATATATATATATATTCAGATCAGATCAGATCAGTCGCTCAGTCATGTCCGACTCTTCGCGACCCCATGAACCGCAGCACGCCAGGCCTCCCTGTCCATCACCAGCTCCTGGAGGTCACTCAGACTCACATCCATCGAGTCAGTGATGCCATCCAGCCATCTCATCCTCTATCGTCCCCTTCTCCTCCTGCCCCCAATCCCTCCCAGCATCGGAGTCTTTTCCAATGAGTCAACTCTTCACATGAGGTGGCCAAAATACTGGAGCTTCAGCTTTAGCATCATTCCTTCCAAAGAAATTCCAGGGCTGATCTCCTTCAGAATGGACTGGTTGGATCTCCTTGCAGTCCAAGGGACTCTCAAGAGTCTTCTCCAACACCACAGGTCAAAAGCATCAATTCTTCGGCACTCAGCCTTCTTCACAGTCCAGCTCTCACATCCATACATGACCACAGGAAAGACCATAGCCTTGACTAGGCGAACCTTTGTTGGTAAAGTAATGTCTCTGCTTTTGAATATGCTATCTAGGTTGGTCATAACTTTCCTTCCAAGGAGTAAGCGTCTTTTAATTTCATGGCCGCAGTCACCATCTGCAGTGATTTTGGAGCCCAGAAAAATAAATTCTGACACTGTTTCTACTGTTTCTCCATCTATTTCCCATGTAGTGATGGGACCAGATGCCATGATCTTCGTTTTCTGAATATATATATACCTCAATAGAAATATTATTTATCTTGGGCATTGGCTAAGAACTATATTTTTATGAGTCTTTGACCACCTACCCTCTGTGTTATTATGTCATGAATTTAAATATTACCTATATATATAGGATAATTTCACTTTATCCATCTGGGACCTATATACTGAGCTGCAGACTCATAAATTTTGTTTCCTTGATGTATCCACTTGAATTTCTCACTTAATTTAAAACTTCATCACTTGATTTACATCTCTTTGATCCATTTCAAATCTGATTTTTTTAATCCCCATTTTATGTTTATTCTCCCTCTTATAAATGGGCCAGACATAGAAATTTTCATTTATTTCTCCCTTGCCATTACTTGTAACACAAAAAGTCCATGCTATTTTCCAATATCTCAACCATTTATCTCATAGTGAAAAACATGAGTATCTCTCACGCAGATCATCACAGACCATCAAATTGGGTTTTCCAAGTTCCCATTTGCCACTATGGCCATATATTGTAATAAATATCATTGGAAAACTTAAAACATGTTTACCAATTTGTTAAACATGACTGATCTCAAATAGCAGCCCCTATATCCCTGCAGAAATCCTAGTATCACTAATCTTCTTAGGTGGATGGAATATAAGATAAAAAGGGTAAAAATCCTAGCTAGGAAAAGCCAATAAGAGAATAATAAGAGCTTTAAACTTATTATCTCACTTAATCCTTGCCACACTCAAGCCTGTTAGATACTATTATTGTTCCTATTTTGTAGATAATGAAACTGAGGTGCCTAGAGAGCAGTGGTAGCACCAGAATTTAAAATTGCAGCAGAGGCTGCTGCAGGATACTATACTAAAGGAAGATGAAAAGAGCCAAATACAAGAAAATGGAGAGACCGAGAATCTAAAGTAGGGGATGGAGTAACAGAGACAGGATTTATCTTCCCACTTAATCAACAAATAAAAATATATGGAACAGTGGGCATCAGACAATGAAAGGCAGTAATCTCTGAAAGAAAGGACATGAATGAGGGTAAGTCGTATGATTGCCCCAGTTTACTGCCATGAGAGTAAGCTGTACTGCAGAGAGGAGACATTCAGATGGAGCACAGTGAATTTGCTGGGTTCAGGAAGTGGTAGTCTAGGAAGACAAAGACAACAAGAGACACAAGAGCTGTATAGACAGAGAGCTCCAGTGTATTCCGCTATAGCTCATGATTTTAGTGTCTTACCTAAGAAATCTTTCAGTTCAGTTCAGTTGCTCAGTCGTGTCCGATTCTTTGAGACCCCATGAATCGCGGCACGCCAGGCCTCCCTGTCCATCACCAACTCCCGGAGTTCATGCAGACTCACGTCCATCGAGTCAGTGATGCCACCCAGCCATCTCATACTCTGTCATCCCCTTCTCCTTCTGCCCCCAATCCCTTCCAGCATCAGAGTCTTTTCCAATGAGGCAGCTCTTCACACCAGGTGGCCTGCTGCCCTGCTGCTGCTAAGTCACTTCAGGCGTGTCCGACTCTGTGTGACCCCGTAGACGGCAGCCCACCAGGCTCCTCAGTCCCTGGGATTCTCCAGGCAAGAACATTGGAGTGGGTTGCCGTTTCCTTCTCCAATGAATGAAAGTGAAAAGTGAAAGTAAAGTCCCTCAGTCGTGTCCGACCCTCAGCGACCCTATGGACTGCAGCCTTCCAGGCTCCTCCCTCCACGGGATTCTCCAGGCAGGAGTACCGGAGTGGGGTGCCATTGCCTTCTCCAATGAGGTGGCCTACCTAACAAAAATTCCTCTTGTTTTCTTCCAGAAGCTTTATAGTTTTAAATTGTACAATTAAGTCTTTAATCCATTTAAAATTAAACTTTTGTGTGCAGTACAATGTATAAAAGTTTGCTGTGCATATGAATACCATCTATTCTAGTACCATTGGCAAAAGACAACATTTTGTCTACTGTATTCCTTTCAAAGATCACTTGCCCATATGCATAATTTTGAACTATTCGTTTCCATTGATCTATTTGTCTGTCTTTAATTCACATTGTCTTTTCTTCATCTTTATTGAGGTGTAACTGACAGAGGATGAGATGGTTGGATGGCATCACCGACTCAATGGGCATGAGCTTGAATAAACTCCCTGAGTTGGTGATGGACAGGGAGGCCTGGTGTGCTGCAGTTCATGGGGTTGCAAAGAGTCGGACACAATCGAGTGACTGAACTGAATTGAACTGACAAATGAAACAATAAGATATTTAACATGCATAATGTGATTATTCAATATAGCCATATAATATGCTGTGAAACAACTGCCCCCATTGAATTACTTAACACATCCATTACCTCATCTACTTATCTTGAATAAGAACAGGAATGTGAACAGGAATGTCAGATAACATTCCTGTGATACATTATAGTTTGAAAGGAAATTTTTCAGATGTAATTAAGAATACAGATGAACTGACTTCAGGTTAATCTTTGTTGTTCAGTCACTTAGTCATGTCTGACTCTTTGTGACACAATGGACTATAGCACTTCAGGCTCCTCTGTCTTCCACTATCTCTTGGAGTTTGTTCAGACTCATATCCATTGAGTTGGTGATGCTGTCTAACCATCTTGTCCTCTGTCATCCTCTTCTCCTGCCTTCAATCTTTCCCAGCATCAGGGTCTTTTCTAATGAGTTGGCTTTTTGCATCAGGTGGCCAAAGTATTGGAGCTTCAACTTAAGCAACAATGTTTCCCATGAATATTCAGTGTTGATTTTCTTTTGGATTGACTGGTTTGATCTCCTTGCAGTACAAGGGACTCCCAAGAGTCTTCTCCAAAACCACAGTTCGAAGTATCAGTTCTTTGGCACTCAGCCTTCTTTATGGTCCAACTCTCATATCTGTACATGGCTACTGGAAAAACCATAGCTTTAACTATATGGAACTTTGTGGGCAAAGTGATGTTTCTGCTTTTTAATATGCTGTCTAGGTTTGTCATAGCTTTCCTTCCAAAGAGCAAGAGTCTTTTAATTTCATGGCTGCAGTCATGGTCCACAATGATGATGGAGACCAAGAAAATAAAGTCTGTCACTGTTTCTTCCTTTTCCCTTTCTATCTGCCATGAAGTGATGAGACCAGATGACATGAAATTAGCTTTTTGAATGTTGAATTTCAACAGATTTTTCGCTCTTTTTCACTGTCATCAAGTGGCTCTTTAATTACTCTTCACTTTATGTCACTAGGGGACAGAAATAGTAAGTACTTAATTGAAGCACAAGAGCAGTTAATCACAAAGCGGATTGAGTCAGTTTGGCTTAGTTATATGGTCTACAGATAAGGGACATAGAGAGACAAAATTCGGAAGCAACAAATATGTTCTTATGAAGGAGCAAATGCCATAATGTACAAAAGACCACATGGCAAGAATGGTAGGCACCGACTAGGATCCAAAAACAGCCCTTGTTTGAGATCCAGCAAGAAAATAGGATCCTCAATCCTACAGCTGTAAGAACTTGAGTTATACCAACCGTCTGAATAGGCCTGGAAGAGGCTCTTGAGCCCCAGATGACTTCTCAGTTTCCACCATGTGAAACCTTCAGCACAGTACCCAGCTATGATATGCCACACTTCTGACCAATGAAAACAGTGAGATAAATGTGTGTTGTGTTTAGCCGATAAGTTTGTGGTAATATTTTTGAAGTAAAATAAGTTAAACTATTTATAAATTGTGTTCATAAGATATATTACATGAAAGCAATATCACATGCTAATTGGCAAGACTTAATTCTCAAAGAGTTAAAAACATGATTCTTATGGAAGTACTTTGTTAGTAATAACTAAATTTTACTTAACTTGTTGAGAATGGAATCAGGAGGGCAAAAATCTTTGTTTAAATAAATATATAAATGGAAAACAAAGAATGGTATAATAAGACTGCTCTATGAAGAAAAAGGAACACTTCTACACTCTTAGTGGGAATGTAAATTGGTGCACCCACTTTGGAAAACGGTCTGAAGATTCCTCAAAAAAAACAAAAATAGAGTTTCTATATGTTCAACAATCCCATTCCTCTGCGTATTCCAGACAAAACTGTAATTAAAAAGGTACATGCACCCCTATGTTCATACCAGCACTATTTGCAATATCCAAGACAAGAAAGCAATCTAAATGTCTGTCAAAAAATGAATGAATATAGAAGATGTGGCATATGTGTACAATGGAATTCTACTCAGCCATTAAAAAGAATGAAATAATGCCATTTACACCAACATGGATGGACCTAGAGATTATCATACTAAATTCAGTCACACAAAGATAAATACCACATGATATTACTTATATATGGAATCTAACATCTGACTTAAACAGACTTATCTACAAAACAGAAATAGGCTCACAGACAAAGAGAACAGAGCTGTAGCTGCCAAAGTAGGGTATGGGAGGAATGGATTGGGAGTTTGGTAAACTGTAATGAAAAGGAATATGAAAAATAATATGTCATATATATAAGTGAGTTGCTTTGCTATACAGCAGAAATTGACACAATATTGTAAATCAACTACACTTCAGTAAAATTTAAAAAAAAATTAAAAATCAAAGATTGCTCCATGAGATCCAAAAGTTATCAGTGTCCTAAATGGGCACTATTAGAAGTACCTTCTGGAGAAGGCAATGGCACCCCACTCCAGTACTCTTGCCTGGAAAATCCCAAGGACGGAGGAGCCTGGTGGGCTGCAGTCCATGGGGTCATTGTCGGACAGGACTGAGCAACTTCACTTTCACTTTTCACTTTCATGCATTGGAGAAGGAAATGGCAACCCACTCCACTATTCTTGCCTGGAGAATCCCAGGGGCGGCGAGCCTGGTGGGCTGCCGTCTATGGGGTCGCACAGAGTTGGACATGACTGAAGTGACTTAGCAGCAGAAATACCTTCTCTACCAAAGAATCATTTTCACATTAATTCTCTACAAATTAACCCCTAATGTAGCATTTGCTTTCTAATCAGTAGCAATGTCTTCTTTTTTAATTTAATTTTATTTAACTTTACAATATTGTGTTGGTTTTGCCATATACCAAAATGAATCTGCCACAGGTATACATGTGTTCCCCATCTTGAACCCTCCTCCCTCCCCAAGTCAAACAAATTAGATCCTCTAATCAAATAATCTTAGGTGGTTTTGTTAGGCAGTGTTCTAGTATGATATTGAAAGGACATGAAATCACTTTTCCCTTTCATTTCTAAGTTTGATTATTATTTATTAATGAGTGCTATTGGGTATGGGATAAAATGATGACAGAGGGTCTGCCCACTAATGAATTATGGATCTGAATATTAAAGTGATTTTAAAATATTTTATACTGGAAGAAGTCTAGAAATATTCAAAGCCTATAATAATCAAAGAGACTTACTCTATTAAATAAATGTATTTGTAGTAACTAAATATAATCACATTAAAATTAAAATTATTCTAAAATCAGTGTATCTATATTTCTATATTATTTGAATACATATTAGCAAAATAACAATAAACATTTCCTGTTTTATGTCAATTAGTTGATTGAGAATATGTACAAGAATGTTTTTTCAAGCTATTTGCCTTACAATTGCAACGAGAACTCTAGGCCCATTTAATATTTTAAGATTTCTGTCAATTAACCAATCATTTCCTCCTAAGTCAGTCTCATTTCTATCTGATTTCTTTTCAGTACTTTCACCCACTTGATAATACAGTCATAATGTAAGTCCAGCAGCTTAGTAACATTTGTCTGGGCAAGTTGACACTAACCCATAATCACTAACCTTAACTGAAGAAAATCCCACAATACAATGTACTTATCTCCATAAGGATATAAGAATACTTGTGTTTTATTGTTTTATAGTTATTTCCACCAGAATATTTCTCAGAAGGAAGAAAATATACATTACTGCTTTTTATTCACACAATCTAATACAATGAATACTGGCATATATTCAAAGAGTAGGTGTAATTTAAGAGAGAGGTTAGTTAAGGATGAAAGCTTACATTCTAGTGGTTGATTACTGACCATACCTATGAAGGAAACAGCTTCTTGAGAAGGTTGGAACACTCTGTGTTGAACTAACTAGATTTAGGACTCTAATTTAAGATTTCTTAAGCTTCTGGAAGCTCTCTAGTATTATTCTCTGTTAAATCTATTACTATCATCACCAGTTTCTATGGTGTTAGCAACCTGTTTAGAAATCCAATGCACATAGATCAAATAAAGATTAAAGAAAGAAAAGCAGTTACATTAGTGTTCTCTTTGTTTCTTCAGCAGCATTTGTCATTTAACTCATACTGACCCCAACTGATGTCTATTTTATAATTGTAGTTTAAATTTATTATAAATGAAGGATATATGCCTGTGTATTCTAATAGATATCTCCAGGGTGATACAAGTCAGTTGCTTGCTTGTTAGGATCGTGACCAATTGTAGTATAGAGACTATGGAGTTTAGTTTTTGTTTGCATTTAAATTAATATAAAAATTTTGTTCTTGGATGAATTTGAACTGGTGTCACTTTTTCAAGCTCTTTCACCTTGTGCTAAATGAGAACATTATCCCTAATATTGCTTTGCTCTTCTCTATTTCCTGTTGGATGAATGAATCTACCCTCTTTCAAATATGATTACCCTCTCTTCACTTTTACTGTTCTTGTGGAATTAGATCACCTTATCAAGTACAGCAGTTCAATAATAGCCTTCCTTAAATAGGAACATGAAGGTCAACTTGAGACTTCCTTCTCCACAGGGATTAAAAAGAGATATGAAATGCCATCACAGCCTAAATTCTGATTGTCTCTAACCAAGCGGAAGGTGTTTTTATAAATAAATCCAAGTTTATAACAGATGGCTTAGCACAAGCAGAAAAAGAATCAATGTGAAATGTGAAAACATCTATAAGCCAATGAATATTAACAGCTTAATATTAAAAGGACTGCATGAATTCACAGCAAGTGTATATATTATCAATATTACTTCAGAACTCTTATTTTTAATAAAGAAATGATATATTACAGTCATGTGATACAGTTTATTCTTTTAGTACATGCTTATCTCTAACAGCTGTTTTCATACAATTCTAAACTAAAGCAAATTACAGATAAGACTATAAATAAATGGCATGCTTATATTTCTGCATATTCTGTGAATATACCATTTATTGCTTTTATAACTATCAGAATGCCACGAGTTTTCAGCTCTTCCACCTGCAACAGAACTTGTTTAAAATGATCTTTATAATTTCCCAGATGGTAGGATAGAGAAGTTTTTGCACATGTTTATGAATTTTTATGTCCTTGAATATTTTTTCTTTAAAAATGGAATGAATTTTTCTCTTTTCATTCAAAATTTTATTGCCAGTGAAGTGCTTAATGATAGAAAATCTCCCCTGAAAGTGAACTAGAATTCAATTATTTTCAATCTCATTTTAACTTATAGTTTCTGTTGAGTTCTAGGTAAAAATATGACTTGTTATGTAGTCATATATTTCCACTGAACTGAATTTCTTATCAAACTGACTTCTTTTGCAAATCCGTAAGACTACTGCAGACACATTCTATCTTTTCCATATTCTCTCATGATTCTTGAAACCTGTTTGTCTCATATAATAATTACACTTTCAGTTCAGTTCAGTTGTTCAGCCATGTCCAAGTCTTTGCGGCCCCATGAACTGCAGCACACCAGGTCTCCCTGTTCATCACCAACTGTCGGAGTCTACCCAAACCCATGTCCATTGAGTTGGTGATGCCATCCAACCATCTCATCCTCTGTCGTCCCCGTCTTCTCCTGTCCTCAATCTTTCCCAGCATCAGGGTCTTTTCAAATGAGTCAGCTCTTACATCAGGTGGCCGAAGTTTTGGGAGTTTCAGTTTCAACATCAGTCCTTCCAGTGAACACTCAGGACTGATCTCCTTTAGGATGGACTGGTTAGATCTCCTTGCAGTCCAAGGGACTTGCAAGAGTTTTCTCCAACACCACAGTTCAAAAGCATCAATTCTTCTGTGTTCAGCTTTCTTTATTTTTTTATTTTTATTTTTTTTTATTTTGCTTAACTTTACAATATTGTATTACTTTTAGTATACATCGAGATGGATCTGCCACCAGAATACCCGTGTTCCCCATCCTGAACCCTCCTCCCTCCCCCTTCCCACACCATCCCTCCAGGTCATCCCAGTGCTCCAGTCCCAGGCATCTGTTATAGGGCATCGTACCTGGACTGACTCGTTTCAGATATGATATTATACATATTTCAATGCTATTCTCCCCAATCATCCCACCCTCTCCCAGTCCCAGAGTCCAAAAGTCTGTTCTATACATCAGTGTCTCTTTTGCTGTCTCATAAGCAGGGTGGTTGTTAGCATCTTTCTAAATTCCATATATATGCATTAGTATACTGTATTTGTGTTTTTCTTTCTGGCTTACTTCACTCTGTATAATAGGCTCCAGTTCCATCCACCTCATTAGAACTGATTCAAATGTATTCTTTTTAATGGCTGAGTAATACTCCATCGTGTATATGTACCACAGCTTGCTTATCCATTCATCTGTGGATGGACATCTAGGTTGCTTCCACGTCATAGCTATTGTAAACAGTGCTGCTATGAACATTGGGGTACACGTGTCTCTTTCAATTCTGGATTTCTCAGTGTGTATGCCCAGCAGTGGGATTTCTGGGTCATAAGGCAGTTCTATTCCCAGTTTTTTGAGGAATCTCCATACTGTTCTCCATAGTGGCTGTACTAGTTTGCATTCCCACCAACAGTGTAAGAGGGTTCCCTTCTCTCCGCACCCTCTCCAACATTTATTGCTTGTGGACTTTTGGATCGCAGCCATTCTGACTGGCGTGTAATGGTACCTCATAGTGGTTTTGATTTGCATTTCTCTGATAATGAGTGATGTTGAGCATCTTTTCATGTGTTTGTTAGCCATCTGTATGTCTTCTTTGGAGAAATGTCTATTAAGTTCTGGCCCATTTTTTGATTGGGTCGTTTATTTTTCTGGAATTGAGCTGTAGAAGTTGCTTGTATATTTTTGAGATTAGTTGTTTGTCTGTCGCTTCATTTGCTATTATTTTCTCCCATTCTGAAGGCTGTCTTTTCAGCTTGCCTATAGTTTCCTTTGTTGTGCAGAAGCTTTTAAGTTTGATTAGGTCCCATTTGTTCATTTTTGATTTTATTTCCGATATTCTGGGAGGTGGGTCATGGAGGATCCTGCTGTGATGTAAGTCAGAGAGTGTTTTGCCTATGTTTTCCTCTAGGAGTTTTATGGTTTCTGGTCTTACATTTAGCTCTTTAATCCATTTTGAGTTTATTTTTGTGTATGGTGTTAGAAAGTGTTCTAGTTTCATTCTTTTACAAGTGTTCAACCAGTTTTCCCAGCACCACTTGTTAAAAAGATTGTCTTTAATCCATTGTATATTCTTGCCTCCTTTGTCAAAGATTAGGTGACCATATGTGCATGGATTTATCTCTGGACTTTCTATTTTGTTCCATTCATCTATATTTCTGTCTTTGTGCCAGTACCATACTGTCTTGATGACTGTAGCTTTATAGTAGAGCCTGAAGTCAGGCAGGTTGATTCTTCCAGTTCCGTTCTTCTTTATCAAGATAGCTTTGGCTATTCGAGGTTTTTTGTATTTCCATACAAATTGAGAAATTATTTGTTCTAGCTCTGTGAAGAATACCGTTGGTAGCTTGATGGGGATTGCATTGAATCTATAAATTGCTTTGGGTAGTATACTCATTTTCACTATATTGATTCTACCAATCCACGAACATGGTATATTTCTCCATCTATTAGTGTCCTCTTTGATTTCTTTCACCAGTGTTTTATAGTTTTCTATATATAGGTCTTTAGATTCTTTAGGAAGATATATTCCTAAGTATTTTATTGTTTTCATTGCAATGGTGAATGGAATTGTTTCCTTAATTTCTCTTTCTATTTTCTCGTTATTAGTGTACAGGAATGCAAGGGATTTCTGTGTGTTAATTTTATATCCTGCAACTTTACTATATTCATTGATTAGTTCTAGTAATTTTCTGGTGGAATCTTTAGGGTTTTCTACGTAGAGGATCATGTCATCTGCAAACAGTGAGAGTTTTACTTCTTCTTTTTCAATTTGGATTCCTTTTATTTCTTTTTCTGCTCTGATTGCTGTGGCCAAAACTTCCAGAACAATGTTGAATAGTAATGGTGAAAGTGGGCATCCTTGTCTTGTTCCTGACTTTAGAGGAAATGCTTTCAGTTTTTCACCATTGAGGATAATGTTTGCTGTGGGTTTGTCGTATATAGCTTTTATTATGTTGAGGTGTGTTCCTTCTATTCCTGCTTTCTGGAGAGTTTTTATCATAAATGGGTATTGAACTTTGTCAAAGGCTTTCTCCGCATCTATTGAGATAATCATATGGTTTTTATTCTTCAGTTTGTTAATGTGGTGTATTACGTTGATTGATTTGCGAATATTGAAGAATCCTTGCATCCCTGGGATAAAGCCCACTTGGTCATGGTGTATGATCTTTTTAATGTATTGTTGGATTCTGATTGCTAGAATTTTGTTAAGGATTTTTGCGTCTATGTTCATCAGTGATATTGGTCTGTAGTTTTCTTTTTTTGTGGGATCTTTGTCAGGTTTTGGTATTAGGGTGACGGTGGCCTCATAGAATGAGTTTGGAAGTTTGCCTTCCTCTGCAATTTTCTGGAACAGTTTGAGTAGGATAGGTGTTAGCTCTTCTCTAAATTTTTGGTAGAATTCAGCTGTGAAGCCGTCTGGGCCTGGGCTTTTGTTTGCTGGAAGATTTCTGATTACAGTTTCAATTTCCGTGCTTGTGATGGGTCTGTTAAGATTTTCTATTTCTTCCTGATCCAGTTTTGGAAAGTTGTACTTTTCTAAGAATTTGTCCATTTCTTCCATATTGTCCATTTTATTGCCATATAATTGCTGATAGTAGTCTCTTATGATCCTTTGTATTTCTGTGCTGTCTGTTGTGATCTTTCCATTTTCTTTTCTAATTTTATTGATTTGATTTTTCTCCCTTTGTTTCTTGATGAGTCTGGCTAGTGGTTTGTCAATTTTATTTACCCTTTCAAAGAACCAGCTTTTGGCTTTGTTGATTTTTGCTATGGTCTCTTTTGTTTCTTTTGCATTTATTTCTGCCCTAATTTTTAAGATTTCTTTCCTTCTACTAACCTTGGGGTGCTTCATTTCTTCCTTTTCCAGTTGCTTTAGGTGTAGAGTTAGGTTATTTATTTGGCTTTTTTCTTGTTTCTTAAGGTATGCCTGTATTGCTATGAACTTTCCCCTTAGGACTGCTTTTACAGTGTCCCACAGGTTTTGGGTTATTGTGTTTTCATTTTCATTTGTTTCTATGCAGAATTTGATTTGTTTTTTGATTTCTTCTGTGATTTGTTGGTTATTCAGGAGCGTGTTGTTCAGCCTCCATATGTTGGAATTTTTAATAATTTTTCTCCTGTTATTGAGATTTACTCTTACTGCATTGTGGTCAGAAAAAATGCTTGGAATGATTTCAATTTTTCTGAACTTACCAAGGCTAGATTTATGGCCCAGGATGTGGTCTATCCTGGAGAAGGTTCCGTGTGCACTTGAGAAAAAGGTGAAGTTCATTGTTTTGGGATGAAATGTCCTATAGATATCAATTACTTCTAACTTGTCTATTGTATCATTGAAAGTTTGTGTTTTCTTGTTAATTTTCTGTTTAGTTGATCTATCCATTGGTGTGAGTGGGGTATTAAAGTCTCCCACTATTATTGTGTTATTGTTTATTTCTCCTTTCATACTTGTTAGTATTTGTCTTACATATTGCGGTGCTCCTATGTTGGGTGCATATATATTTATAATTGTTATATCTTCTTCTTGGATTGATCCTTTGATCATTATGTAGTGACCTTCTTTGTCTCTTTTCACAGCTTTTGTTTTAAAGTCTATTTTATCTGATATGAGTATTGCTACTCCTGCTTTCTTTTGGTCCCTATTTGCATGGAAAATCTTTTTCCAGCCCTTCACTTTCAGTCTGTATGTGTCCCCTGTTTTGAGGTGGGTCTCTTGTAGACAACATATGTATGGGTCTTGTTTTTGTATCCATTCAGCCAGTCTCTGCCTTTTGGTTGGGGCATTCAACCCATTTACATTTAAGGTAATTATGGATAAATATGATCCCGTTGCCATTTACTTTGTTGTTTTGGGTTTGAATTTATATATCCTTTTTGTGTTTCCTGTCTAGAGAAGGTCCTTTAGTATTTGTTAGAGAGCTGGTTTGTTGTTGCTGAATTCTCTCAGCTTTTGCTTGTCTGTAAAGGTTTTAATTTCTCCTTCATATTTGAATGAGATCCTTGCTGGGTACAATAATCTGGGCTGTAGGTTCTTTTCTTTCATCACTTTAAGTATGTCTTGCCATTCCCTCCTGGCTTGAAGAGTTTCTGTTGAAAGATCAGCTGTTAGCCTTATGGGAATTCCCTTGTGTGTTATTTGTTGTTTTTCCCTTGCTGCTTTTAATATTTGTTCTTTGTGTTTGATCTTTGTTAATTTGATTAATATGTGTCTTGGGGTGTTTCGCCTTGGGTTTATCCTATTTGGGACTCTCTGGATTTCTTGGACTTGAGTGATTATTTCCTTCCCCATTTTAGGGAAGTTTTCAACTATTATCTCCTCTAGTATCTTCTCATGGTCTTTCTTTTTGTCTTCTTCTTCTGGAACTCCTATGATTCGAATATTGTAACGTTTAAAATTGTCTTGGAGGTCTCTGAGATTGTCCTCATTCCTTTTAATTCGTTTTTCTTTTTCTCCTCTGATTCATTTAATTCTGCCATTCTATCTTCTAATTCACTAATTCTATCTTCTGCCTCTGTAATTCTGCTATTTGTTGCCTCCAGAGTGTTTTGGATCTCATTTATTGCATTATTCATTATATATTGACTCTTTTTTATTTCTTCTAGGTCCTTGTTAAATCTTTCTTGCATCTTCTCAATGCTTTTCTCCAGGCTATTTATCCATGATTCCATTTTGCTTTCCAGATTTTGGATTAATTTCACTATCATTATTCAGAATTCTTTATCAGGTAGGTTCACTATTTCTTCCTCTTTTGTCTGGTTTGGTGGGCATTTATCCTGTTCCTTTACCTGCTGGGAATTCTTCTGTCTCTTCATCTTGTTTAAAATGCTGAGTTTTGGGTGTCCTTACTGTATTCTGGCAGTCTGTGGAGTTCTCTTTATTGTGGCGTTTCTGCACTATATGTGGGTTTGTACCAGTGGCAAGTCGAGGTTTCTTGTTTATGGAAGCTTGTATCAATGTTCTGGTGGGTAGGGCTGGATTTCTTTTCTCTGGGGTGCGGTGGAGTGTCTAGTGGTGAGTTATGAGATGTCTATGATTTTGAGGTCGCTTTGTGTAGCCTGTGACTTGGAGCTCAGGGCTGTGTTCTTGTTTTTCTAGAGAATTTGCTTGGTATGTCTTGCCGTGGAACTTGCTGGTCTTTGTGTGATGCTTGGTTTCAGTGTAGGTATGGAGGCATTTGATGAGCTCCTGTCAATTAATGTTTCGTGGGATCAGAGTTTGGACTTAAGCCTCCTGCTTCCTGTTATCGGTCTTATTTTTGCAGTAGTCTCAAAAAGTTCGTCTTCTATATTGCATTCCACAACTAGACTGCTCAGAGATGTTCACGGAGTTATACAGAGAAGGAGAAAGGGAGGAGGGAGATAGAGTTGGTCAGGAGGATAAAAGGAGGGAGTGAAAAGGAGAGAGACAGATCCAGTCAGTAATCAGTAAAGAAAAGAACAAAGGAAAGAAAAAAAGCAAAGGACAAAAAGAAAAAAAAGAAAAAAAAAAAAAAAAAAAAAACAAAACAGGGTCGCAAAAGTTATATCTAACAGTGGAGATTTAAGAAGTACTAGAGGATAAAAACTTAAAAATAAAAGAAACAAACAAAAAAAAAAAATTAAAAAAAAAAAATTTTTTTCCTTTTTTTTAATAAAAAAATAATAAAATTTAAAAAAACATATATTAAAAAAAGAAGAAAAAGGAAATAATGATGGTAAAAATAGTAACAATATGTATAAGAGTTTCTCTTTTATTGCTGTGGGTTCAGTTCATTTTCGGCTAGTTCCTTGTTCCGGCTTAAGTTTCTCAAGATCTATAGGCCCCTTTCTCTGTAGTTGGTCTGTATAGTCCTTTGTTCTGTGTGCGAGCCCTGCAGTGTCTTGGGCCAGGGCCGGCCTCTCCTGTGGTTGGCGCTGCAGTCTGGTCTGCCAGCCCAAACTACTCCCGGCGGAAACGGCCCGCGCGGCAACAGCTGGCGGGGGAGCGGCGGCGAGGGGATGGTTTTCACGGGAATGGTCAGCGGTGCGGGTTGACCCGCGCGGGAGCCGCCGGCGCAGGGGGTGGGTGCGCGCCCGCGTGGGAGCGGCTAGCGGCGGGGGGGGCGGGGGGAGGGAGGGGGGAGCGCTCCTCGGGGGAGCCGCCCGCGGCGTGGGAGCAGCCCGCAGCGTCTCCCCGCCCAGCCCCGGGTTGCTACTGGCGGAAGCGGATGTTTGCGATGATGCCTTCCCGCTGCGCAGGCTATCGCAGGGCTCGTAGTCTGTGGGTCTTAATTGTTCAATTGTTTTCCTCCCTATTATGATATTCTCCGTGCTTCCTAGGTTGGCACAGATTCTACAGGGAGAGTGTTTCCTGGTGTTTGGGAACTTCTCTTTTCCTTTCAAGGCTCCCTTCCCCGGACAGAGGTCCGCCCCTCCCTCTTTGTCCCTCTCTGGCTTCTATATTCTTTCCTACCTCCTTTAGAGGGGAGTGAGTTGCTTTTCTGGGTGTCCGATGTTCTCTGCCGGCATTCCGAAGCTGTTTGAGGAATTTACTCGGCGTTTAGATGTCCCCTTGATGAATTTGTGGAGGAGAAAGTGTATTCCCCATCCTAATCCTCCTCCATCTTAACCGGAACCCCCTCAGCTTTCTTTATAGTCCAACTCTCACATCCATTAATGACTACTGGAAAAACCATAGCTTTGACTAGATGGACCTTTGTTGACAAAGTAATGTCGCTGCTTTTTAATATGCTGTCTACACATGTATACCTGTGGTGGATTCATTTTGATATATGGCAAAACTAATATAATATTGTAAAGTTAAAAAATAAAATAAAATTAAAAAAAAAATAAAATAAATAGTATGCTGTCTAGGTTGGTCATAACTTTCCTTCCAAGGAGTAAGTGTCTTTTAATTTCATGGCTGCAATCACCATCTGCAGTGATTTTGGAGCCCAAAAAGATAAAGTTAGCCACTGTTTCCACTGTTTCCCCATCTATTTCCCATGAAGTGATGGGACTGGATGCCATGATCTTAGTTTTCTGAATGTTGAGCTTTAAGCCAACTTTTTCACTCTCCTCTTTCACTTTCATCAAGAGGCTCTTTAGTTCTTCTTCACTTTCTTCCATAGTGTGGTGTCATCTGCATATCTGAGGTTATTGATATTTCTCCCTGCAATCTTGATTCCAGCTTGTGCCTCCTCCAGTCCAGCTTTTCTCATGATGTACTCTGCATAGAAGTTAAATAAGCAGGGTGTCAATATACAGCCTTGACGTACTCCTTTTCCTATTTAGAACCTCTTTACACTTTAGTGAAACTTTAGTTACAGTTCAGTGAAACTTGATTTTATCTCTGAAATGTCTAGGACACTGTGACTCCACAGTGGAATATATGTAACCTGGGGTGTGGGGACATGATTAAATGATTGGCCAGGTCCATGAAGCCTCTTCTTAGCAAGTAGTTAGAGTACTTGTATGGTGTAGATGACTGTTCTCTTACTCTCTGTACATCCCCTGCTCCATCAGGTCCTGCTTCACTCACATGACCATACAATCCTCTCAATTACGGGGCTTCATCAATACTCCCTTTGTACTCGCATGTGGTTTCCCTGGTAAGTGATGAGCCAACCTCATGTAAATTCCCTCTGTAAATTGTAGTTTCCTCCCCCATTAGTGAGGATTGCTGCTAATTCCTGCCTTTCAGCTGTGCGTAAAATGAGAGCATCACTTCAGGACCTTTTCCTTCAGATAAGTAAGTTGCCCAGATCCATAAACCACTGATGTGCATGTCACTGTCTTTGGGCTCTTTTTTCAGTCTTGAAGCTGAACTACAAAGCTTTCAGGCCTGAAGGGTGCAGCCCAATAATACCACGTTTCAAATATATTGTTAGCCTACATTTCTGATCAGAATACACCAATGGTTTTTCTGCATTATTCAAACATAACTATCCCAAAAGATGACTGAGTAAACTCGTCTCTTAACTTTTCTCTACCTTGCTCATTTAGCTCTAGCCACACTGGCCTCCATACTCTTCCTTCATTACTCAAGACCCACTCTACCTCAGTTTTTGCATTTGCTGTTGTCTTTGCCTGGTCCACTCATCTCAGGTACACAGCAAAGCTGTGGCTGGGTCTGTATCCTCTTTTGGGTCTTAATATAAATACTGCCTTCTTCATGAGGCCTTTCCTGTCTGCTGTGCTGTTTAATATTGTAACCATACTGCACTGTGTTATTTAGTCTTTTGTTGCTTTTTTACTTATTATTATCTAATATTGTGTGTGTGTGTGATGTACTGGGCTGTCCAAAAAGTCTGTTCAGGTTTTTCTGTAAGATGTTACAGAAAAGTTCAAAGGAATGATTCAGGCAACCCAATATTTCCTTACTCTATTTTTTTTTTTAAATTATCATTCTCTCTATCTCCCCCTGCTCCTAATCTTCATTTTCCTGACCCTGTGTCCCAGTCTGTAAATAATCCTTGGTTTACCTTCCAAGTATAGCTAAGGTCGGAGAAGGCAATGGCACCACACTCCAGTACTCTTGCCTGGAAAATCCCATGGACGGAGGAGCCTGTTAGGCTGCAATCCATGGGGTCGCTAAGAGTCAGACACCACTGAGCAACTTCACTTTCACTTTCATGCATTGGAGAAGGAAATGGCAACCCACTCCAGTGTTCTTGCCTGGAGAATCCCAGGGACAAGGGAGCCTGGTGGGCTGCCATCTATGGGGTCACACAGATTCGGACACGACTAAAGTGACTTAGCATAGCATAGCATAGCAAAGGTCCTAGGCACTTGTAGACATGCTCTGACATTGTGCACTTCACTATTTAGTGAAGTGAAGTTTCTTGCACTTCACTATTCTGGCATGAGATAGCAGGTCTTTATTTCCTAAATTTGGTTTTCCACCTTTCGCTTCAGATGAATTCCACATGGGGCCTGCCTCTGCTATTGACTGTGGATTCTCTTAGAACACGGCCTCTTGCATCCTTTCTCATGACTCAGATTGTATCAACTTCAACCTGAATCAAGCAGGTGGACTCATTTATCACATGTGTGTTTGTAGATTAGGTACAGGAGGTGTCAGATAATTTATTAACACGTTGAAATGAAGTGGAATATGGATAGCACCTTTCTGAAAGTTGTGGTAAGTGAGCCTGTAACTGGCTACCTGTACTGAGAACAGGTGCCAACAACCAGAGAGAGCTGAGCCAGCAGTCTTCTATAAACAGATGATCAGCATGCCCTGCTAGCCTATCACAATCATCTCCAATAGAAACATGGAAAAATAAAATACTTTTTCTCTTATTTTGCTATCCCAACAAATTCTTCAAGGTAATATTTCTTTCAGTTCAGTTCAGTTCAGTCGCTCAGTTGTGTCAGACTCTTTACTTAATATTCAGATAATACTTTACTTAATATTAAGATCAATAGTTTCCAAAAGAGATTTTGATTTTAATTTGGATTTAAAAGGAATTCAGTCTTTCAATTAATCTTTAAAACATGGTATTGTCTTTACATTTCAAAATACACTAGAGAAAAATGTATTGTGGGAAAAAAACATCATTTTAAGATGTTCTTATTTGCCTGACACTAGCTGATAATAATCATTTGCTCTTTGAAAATTTATTAACAAAATATTTCTTTTGTAAATGATTAATGATTTTGAATAGTTTTCCATTCAAAATCTGCATAGATTTCTATCTGAAGCTGTTTCTAATCATTAATAAAGCAAATACATCGTGTCTGAGGAGTTAGATTACACAAAGCTTTAGCTAAAGTGAGTGCTCATTAATGAGAGAAAAGATGGCATTTTCTCAAAAGATAGATATCATTATTGTTTAGAGCTAATTCAATATTTAACAGAAAACGAAGTTGCTTATAGTTTCTATTTTCTTCTATTGCTTAGAGAAAGATTATAATCTGACGTGTGAATGAAGGAGAAATAATGGAGAACCTAACTATAGAATGTTAAAGATGCCAGAGTCTCTAGATAAAATCTAGTTTTGCAACCTTTATTCAGGTGAAAACAATCTGAGACCTCTGAATAATAACACTAGTTAGTATCAGATGCGGGTCTGAAATCCAGTTACCCTGCCAGCCTGGTCCTGCTTTTTTTCATCTGATGTAGATAAAACAAGATAGTTAAAGAAACAGCTCACTAAATCAACAGTTAAAAAGAAACAAGTTAAAACATGTTTTTGTTAGCTTGAAGTCATAGAATATAGTCAAAGCCATTAAGGGATTTGGAAAATACCTAAATCTTTGGTAAGACAACAAAGAATTAGATTTGAATGAGAACTAGTTTTCCAAAAATTAGTATAAAAATGAAGATAGGGAAGTATAGCATTTACTGTATTTACTCTATAATTTTCTTTCTCTCTCTCACTCTCTTTTTTTGATACATGTAATTTTTGCTTGGTGTGTTTTAGGAATTTTATATAAGTATTTAATATATTGCTATTTTTGCTATTGCTAAGTCACTTCAGTCGTGTCCAAGTCTGTGTGACCCCATAGATGGCAGGCTTCCCCGTCCCTGGGATTCTCCAGGCAAGACCACTAGAGTGGGGTGTCATTTCCTTCTCCAATGCATGAAAGTGAAAAGTGAAAGTGAAGTCCCTCAGTCGTGTCCAACCCTCAGCGACCCCATGGACTGCAGCCCACCAGGCTCCTCAATCCATGGGATTTTCCAGGCAAGAGTACTGAACTGGGGTGCCATTGCCTTCTTTGATTTAATATATATATTTAGATATATTTTTATGAATCTAGAATCAATAAACCTGTTGCCATGTATCTTCAGAGTCAATGAGTAACAATTTCACTAGAGAATTACAAGAGGCACCAATAAACATCAATTTAGATGGAGGAGCAATTGTGAGTAATCTCATTCTTTTTTTAAGTTTTTAAATTGAAGGGTAGTTGACTTGCAATATTATACTACAGTGATTTCAGGTGTACAACATACTGATTTATTTTATTTTATTTTTTAAATTTTATTTTACTTAACTTTACAATATTGTATTGGTTTTGCCATACATCAAAATGAATCTGCCATAGGTATACATGTGTTCCCCATCCTGAACCCTCCTCCCTCCCCATACCATCCCTCTGGGTCGTCCCAGTGCACCAGCCCCAGGCATCCCGTATCAGGCATCAAACCTGGACTGGCGACTCGTTTCATATATGATATTATACATATTTCAATGCCATTCGCCCAAATCATCCCACCCTCTCCCTCTCCCAGAGTCCAAAAGACTGTTCTATACATCAGTGTCTCTTGTGCTGCCTCGTATACAGGGTTATTGTTACCATCTTTCTAAATTCCATATATATGTGTTAGTATACTGTATTGGTATTTTGTTGTTTTTTTTTTTTTTTTCTGGCTTACTTCACTCTGTATAATAGGCTCCAGTTCCATCCACCTCCTTAGAACTGATTCAAATGTATTCTTTTTAATGGCTGAGTAATACTCCATTGTGAATATGTACCACAGCTTTCTTATCCATTCATCTGCTGGTGGACATCTAGGTTGCTTCCATGTCCTGGCTATTATAAACAGTGCTGCGATGAACATTGGGGTACACGTATCTCTTTCAATTCTGGTTTCCTCAGTATGTATGCCCAGCAGTGGGATTGCTGGATCATAAGGCAGTTCTATTCCCCGTTTTTCGAGGAATCTCCATACTGTTCTCCATAGTGGCTGTACTAGTTTGCATTTCCACCAACAGTGTAAGAGGGTTCCCTTTTCTCCACACCCTCTCCAGCATTTATTGCTTGTAGACTTTTGGATCACAGCCATTCTGACTGGTGTGAAATGGTACCTCATAGTGGTTTTGATTTGCATTTCTCTGATAATAAGTGATGTTGAGCATCTTTTCATGTGTTTGTTAGCCATCTGTATGTCTTCTTTGGAGAAATGTCTGTTTAGTTCTTTGGCCCATTTTTTGATTGGGTCATTTATTTTTCTGGAATTGAGCTGTAGGAGTTGCTTGTATATTTTTGAGATTAGTTGTTTGTCTGTGCTTCATTTGCTATTATTTTCTCCCATTCTGAAGGCTGTCTTTTCACCTTTAGTGATTTAATATTTTTATAAATTACATACCATAAGTTCAGTTCAGTCGCTCAGTTGTGTCAGACTATTTGCGACCCTATGAATCGTAGCACACCAGGCCTTCCTGTCCATCACCAACTCCTGGAGTTTACTCAAACTCATGTCCATTGAGTCGGTAATGCCATCCAGCCATCTCATCCTCTGTTGTCCCCTTCTCCTCTTGCCCCCAATCCCTCCCAGTATCAGAGGCTTCTCCAATGAGTCAACTCTTCGCATAAGGTGGCCAAAGTACTAGAGTTTCAGCTTTAGCATCATTCCTTCCAAAGAAATCCCAGGGCTGATCTCCTTCAGAATGGACTGGTTGGATCTCCCTGCAGTCCAAGGGACTCTCAAGAGTCTTCTCCAACACCACAGTTCAAAAGTATCAATTCTTCGGCGCTCAGCCTTCTTCACAGTCCAGCTCTCACATCCATACATGACCACAGGAAAAACCATAGCCTTGACTAGGTGAACCTTTGTTGGCAAAGTAATGTCTCTGCTTTTGAATATGCTATCTATGTTGGTCATAACTTTCCTTCTAAGGAGTAAGTGTCCTTTAATTTCATGGCTGCAATCTGCAGTGATTTTGGAGCCCTCCCGAAATAAAGTCTGACACTGTTTCCACTGTTTCTCCATCTATTTCCCATGAAGGGATGGGACCAGATGTTGGGAGCCGCGTTAGGCATTACTGACAAAATAGTGGCATGGCTCTAACCCCCTCCCTTTGTTCCATAGGCACGGACCTGGAATGAAGGAGTTAAGCTTTGTGATTCTGACTTGTTTTTCCCTTTCCTCGGCTGAGTTGACTGAAGAGAATATTAAGGTGCTTATTGTTTTTGAGAGGAGCATGAGAAGGCATAAAGCCTTCTGCAGCTGTGCTCAAAGAATAATTCATAGACTTAATCACTGACATTTGTTCAAGGACTTTTACAAAAAAGTGTTCCAGGGTGAGCACATAGGCTGCAGCTTAAGGCCATGGGAGGGATTGCTATCTGAAGCCCATTTGTGAGAAAAGTTTATGGCAAAGGAGTTTGCTGAATTTAGGGCTTAGGAATAATTAAAATAGTTAGAAGCTAAAGATTTAAGAATTGCTGTAATGTTAACATATTCTACTATAGCTTATAGAAATTAGGGACTTTAGAGATATTATTAGGTAGAAGCCCTTTCTAAGAAATAGTGAGCTTAGGATACTAGGGGCAAACAGGACTTAGAAAGATAAGAATTAAACTGAGGAATATGGTAGGCAGCCCAGACATTAGTATGAGTTACAGTGTATTCACAAGGACACATGAGAAAAAGTAGATAAGAGAATCGCTGAGGAAGGAACTCCTTTTGAGGGGCAACAATGATTTTTGGAGAAAAATAAATCTGGGTCCATGGGAACTAAAAATATCAAACCTCTGACTTAATGCTTTTGTAAAAGTATAAAAGAGGATCATAAGCTTGAAATAAATAGGCAGTCCAAGAAAACTGAGAGGCTGCCTCAGTTTGTCTCTCGCCGACACTGCTCACCCCTTCAGGTTGAATCCCTGGCTGCTGGAGCTGGACTCCAGGAACCAGATGCTGTTAAATTTCTGTTCCTGTGCCTATTGACCACATGTATGTCTTCAGAGTAATGCCTATTCAGTTCCTCTGTCCATTTTTAAATTGGATTTTTTAAAAAATGTTAAGTTGTTTGAGCTTTATATATTTTGGATATCAACCCCTTATGGGCATATAATTGACAACTACCTTCTCCCATCCAGTAGACAGCCTTTCTGTTTTGTCAATTGTTTACTTCACTGTACAAAAACTTTTTAGATTGATTTCCTCCCATTTGTTTGTTTTTGCTTTAGTTGTCCCTGCCTGAAGAGATGTTAACAAACATATTACTAAAATTGATGTGAAAGAGCATACAGCCTATGTTTTCTCCTGTAAGATCCATGGTTTCTGATCTTACAATTAAGTCTTAACCCATTCTCTGTGTGTGTGTGTGTGTGTGGGGGGGGAGTTGCTTGTTTTGTATATGATATGAAAAAACGGTCTAGTTTTATTCTTTCACATGAAGCTGTCCAGTTTTCCTAATGCTATTTATTGAAGAAATTGTCTTTTCTGCATTGTATATTCTTGCATTTTTTGTTGTAGATTAATTAACCTTATATGTGTAGAGGGTTCCCTTTTATCCACACACTCTCCAAAATTTATTACTTATAGACTTATTAATTATGGCCATTCTGACAGATGTGAGATAGTACCTCATCATAGTTTTGATTTGCATTTCTCAAAAATTAGTCATGTTTAGCATCTTTTCATGTAGTATTGGGCATCTGTATATCATTGGAGAAGTCTCTGTTTAGGTTTCCTGCTCATTTTTTTTTTTTTTTTTTTTTTTTTTTTTCATTGGGTTGTTGTTTATTTGATACTGAACTGTATGAGCTTTTTGTAAGTTTTGGAGATTAATCTTTTGACAATTGCTTCATTTGCAAATACTTTCTCCCATCCTGAGAATTGTATTTTCCTCTCGTTTATGGTTTCCTTTGCTGTTCAGAAACTTCTGTTTTCTCTCTGATTTTTATTTCCTTCTTTCTGCTGACATTGGGGTTTGTTCTTTTCTAATTCTTTTACAATTCACAAGCTAACAACATAATGCTCAAAATTCTCCAAATCAGGCTACGATAGTACACGAACTGTGAATTTCCAGATGTTCAAGCTGAATTTAAACAAGGCAGAGGAACCAGAGATCAAATTGTAAACATCCATTGGCTCACTGAAAAAGCAATAGAGATCCAGAAAAACATCTACTTCTGCTTTATTGACTATGCCAAAGCCTTTGACTGTGTGGATCACAACAAACTGTGGAAAATTATTCAAGAGATGTGAATACCAGACAACCTGACCTGCTCTTGAGAAATCTGTATGCAGGTCAAGAAGCAACATTTAGAACTGGACTTGGAACAACACTGGTTCCAAATCGGGAAAGGAGTGCATCAAGGCTATATATTATCACCCTGGTTATTTAACTGATAAGTAGAGTACATCATGAGAAATGCTGGACTGGAAGAAGCACAAGCTGGAATCAAGATTGCTAGGAGAAATATTAATAACCTCAGATATGCAGATAACACCACACTTATGGCAGAAAGCAAAGAAGAACTAAAGAGCCTCTTGAAAGAGGAGAATGAAAAAGTTGGCTTAAAGCTTAACATTCAGAAAACTAAGATCATGGCAACTGGTCCCATCATTTCATAGAAAATAGATGGGAAAACAATGGAAATAGTGACAGACTTTATTTTGCGGGGGGTGGGGGGTGGTGCGCTCCAAAATCACTGCAGATGGTGACTACAGCCATGAAATTAACAGACACTTGCTCCTTGGAAGAAAAGCCATGATCAACCTAGACAGCATATTAAAAAGCAGAGACATTACTTTGCCAGCATTGGTACATCTAGTCAAAGCTATGGTTCTTCCAGTAGTCATATATGGATGTGAGAGTTGGACTATGAAGAAAGCTGAACACCAAAGAATTGATGCTTTTGAACTGTGGTGTTGGAGACCACTCTTGAGAGTCCCTGGGACTGCAAGGAGATCCAACCAGTCCATCCTAAAGGAAATCAGTCCTGAATATTCATTGGAAAGACTGGTGTTGAAGCTGAAACTCCAATACTTTTGCCACCTGATGTGAAGAACTGACTCATTTGAAAAGATCCTGATGCTGGGAAAGATTGGAGGTGGGAGGAGAAGGGGATGACAGAGGATGAGATGGTTGGATGGCATCACCAACTGAATGGACATGAGTTTGAATAAACTCCAGGAGTTGATGATGGACAGGGGAAGCCTGGAGTGCTGCAGTCCATGGGGGTCTCAAAGAGCTGGACATGACTGAGCAACTGAACTGAACTGAATTCTTTTACAGGGTAGGTTAGGTTGTTTGGAATTTTTCTTGTTTCTTAATGGCTGTATCATTAATTTCCCTTTAGAACTACTTTTGCTGCATAGATTTTGTTAGACTATATTATCATTATCAATTGTCTTGAGGTAACATGATTTCCTCTTTAATTTGACCCATTAATTTTCTAGTATTTTCTGTAATTTGATATGATTCTTTTTCTTTTTTCTGTTTTCTTTGCCTGCAGTTGATTTTGAGTTTCATAGAGTTATGGTCAATAAGTCACCTGAAATAATTTCTATCAAGGTAAATTTTAATTTTGAGTGTGTGATGCCACTTCCTTCTGACTGGAAAAGTTTCTGCAGAGAAGTTAGTTGATAGGCTTATGGTGTTTTTTTTTTTTTTAATAACCGAATCTGGTTTTCTCCTATTTCCTTTAGAATCCTCTCTCTCTTTATCTTATGTCATTTTAATTATAGCATATCTTGGTGTGAGTCTTTTTGAGTTTATCTTGTTTAGGACACTCTGTGCTTCCTGAACCTACACATCTGTTTCCTTTAGGCTTGGGAACTTTTTAGCTATAATTACTTCAAATACATTTTCAATCCCTTTCTTTCTCTCTTCTCCTTCTGTAACACATATTATGCATAGGTTGGCATGCTTTGTATTATCCCATGGATCTCATATGTTGCTTTTCTTTCCCTTAGTCTTTCTGTCTCCTGTTCTGGTTGGGTATTTTTCATTATTCTTTCAGACCACTTATTCATTCTGTGTCATTTACTCTGCTCCTCATTGCTTCTACATTGCTACTCTGCTATTCATTGCTTCTACATTGGTTTTTATCTCAGCAACTGAGTTGTCTAACTTTTCATTGATTCCTCTTTATAGTTTCCAGCTTCCTATTTTAGTGATCTGCATTTCTCTAATAATCTTAATTTCTTAAGCATTTCATTACCTCTTTTTTGAATTTAGGGCCTAGACTGTTGAATTCTGTTTTCTTATTTGTTCTTTCAGGATATTCCTCCTTTTTAATGAGAGTAGCTCCTCTGCTTTTTCATTTGACTTAACTTTCTCTGTCTCTGTGACTTAAGGAGATACAGCTTCCTACTGTGATCTGGAAGCAGTTTTTTCTTTTTATTTTTTTCAACTCCTCATTCAAATTTATTTTTGTGTATTTGTGACTCACTTACATACAGAGTGTCAGACTAGTACTGTTTGGGAATAGGCTGAAGTCATCAGCATTTTTTGGGGGGTGCGGGGGGAGAAGTGGCCTTATGCAGACTGGGTGAGTGTAGTGTTTTTGTGGAAGGGCTATTCTTGGTATGGATGCCAATCATGTTTTTACTCAGTGTGTCCTTGATAAAGAGGGTGATTGTTGTCCAGGTTAAGGTATCCAGAGCCTGTACCAGATTTTGGATGGGGCCTCCTCTTTGCTCCATGGCTGTCACAGCCATTTTGGGTGTGGAGTCTCCTTCCCAGTTGCTGGATTAGAAGTCCTAAGGGTCCAGTTCAATAAATATGTCTTTAAGTGCATGTTCTGTATCAAAGGAAGTGAGCATGGGAGCAAGTGAGGCCTGTGGAGTCACAGGGAACCTATGCACTGCCCTTGTAGGCATCCATAGTTCTTCCTATCAGCAGCCTGTTCTTTGTTGTGTTCATCTCAGACCTAATGCTAGGTTGGGGACTGCAGCTAGAGCACTGTGACTGCCAGAAACAAGGTGATTGTGCTACTGCCTGGGACCTGGGCTGCCACTGTGACTTCAAAGGAACTGTTTGCCCCTGATCCAACTCCAAACTGGGGTGTGAGGTGGGAAGCAGAGAGCTCCTGCTAGGAAAGGAGCCACTGCATATTCCTCCCCAGAGGCTATCTGCTGGAAACCTGTGATTCCACAACACCACCTGCTGAGCATACCAGCAAAGTCTGTCTCTATGGGACCCACCCTCACTGTTCACAAGCTGACAATGGGTTCCGAGTTTTAACCTAAATCACAATCAATGCCATCCTGGCTTTCTGCATGCAGTTACACCAACACCAAATCTCCCAGAGCCCGAGATTCAATGCTTAGCCACTGGGCATACTAGCAGCCCTGTCCAACATGAGTTTTTGCTAGGGAGTGTGGCAAAGTGGTAGCTGTCACTCCCTATCCCTCTCTACCCTGATTTCTAGCAAGCCAACACATGCCCACTCCTCTAGTGCAAAGTCCAAACTCCTCCAGGCTCTCTGTCTGTCCCCGTGGACCTTGTAGTAGTCAGGGGAACTTCCCAGGGTGAGGGCTTATGCTCTTTACATATTCTTCCTGGGGTCACCAGTCCCTTTCTGATGCCTTTATTTCAGGGGGTGGGTGGGAAGAGTGAAAAGTGAAAGTGAAGTCGCTCAGTCGTGTCCGACTCTTAGCGACCCCATGGACTGGAGCCTACCAGGATCTTCCGTCCATGGGCTTTTCCAGGCAAAAGTACTGGGGTGGGGTGCCATTGCCTTCCCCAATGAAGTCCTACCCAATTATGTGGGAATATTTCTTACATCTTTGGTTGTATAATTCTGCCAATTTCCTGGAGATTTTCCTGTGTTTGTGTGTGTGTATGTGTGAGATTTGTTCTACTTCTGATGTATTGCAAACTGGACATCAAAAAAATCAATATATTTTCATATAAGCCTTGCTTTAGATATATAAAATAAAGGCCAAGATTAGATCATGTCTGCTCTATGATTATTGTTCTTTTATTTAAAAAAATGACCAGTAAAATCAGGGAAAATCTGAAGTTGAATAGTTATTGCACATGATTTAGGGACAAAGTCTTGTTGTTCAGTAAGTAGAAAATAAATGGAGTACATGAACTGAAATAATATAACATTCTAACTTTTATAAATTAGATTACTATAATGAGATAACGGATAAAGTGTTTCAAGCAGTTTGCTTTTGGGCTATCTGGTGCCAGATAAAACTGCTTCATGATTTTCATGCAATGCACATGAGTCTAGTTTCCCCAGCTTTCAGGGGTCACTATTTGAATAATATGCAACTAATATTATGTAATCCCTCAAACTGAGAAATGTAGAATTTTCAGTTTTTCTCTCACCTTTCCTTGGAATCACTGATCTCTGTAAGGAACTGTTCAAAAGTTGCAAAAATGTGTCATAGTTTCCCTCTTGTCACATTCTACTGATGATCACTGCTCATATTTCTCATTTTACTGCTTTCCTTCTTATAACTAAGTTCTTTATTTTTTTTTTTCAGCCTAATTCCCAAACAGCTCTAAGCTGAAGTACAAAATAGGTAGAAAGTTTAAAAATATTAATCAGATCAGATCAGATCAGGTCACTCAGTCGTGTCCGACTCTTTGTGACCCCGTGAATCGCAGCACGCCAGGCCTCCCTGTCCATCACCAACTCCCGGAGTTCACTCAGACTCACATCCATCGAGTCAGTGATGCCATCCAGCCATCTCATCCTCTGTTGTACCCTTCTCCTCTTGCCCCCAATCCCTCCCAGTATCAGAGGCTTCTCCAATGAGTCAACTCTTCGCATGAGGTGGCCAAAGTACTGGAGTTTCAGCTTTAGCATCATTCCTTCCAAAGAAATCCCAGGGCTGATCTCCTTCAGAATGGACTGGTTGGATCTCCCTGCAGTCCAAGGGACTCTCAAGAGTCTTCTCCAACACTACAGTTCAAAAGCATGAATTCTTCAGCACTCAGCTTTCTTCACAGTCCAGCTCTCACATCCATACATGACCACAGGAAAAACCATAGCCTTGACTAGGCGAAACTTTGTTGGCAAAGAAATGTCTCTGCTTTTGAACATGCTATCTAAATTGGTCATAACTTTCCTTCCAAGGAGTAAGCGTCTTTTAATTTCATGGCTGCACTCACCATCTGTAGTGATTTTGGAGCCCAGAAAAATAAAGTCTGACACTGTTTCCACTGTTTCCCCTGTTTCCCCATCTATTTCCCATGAACTGATGGGACCGGATGCCATGATCTTTGTTTTCTGAATGTTGAGCTTTAAGCCAACTCTTTCACTCTCCACTTTCACCTTCATCAAGAGGCTTTTTAGTTCCTCTTCACTTTCTGCCATAAGGGTGGTGTCATTTGCATATCTGAGGTTATTGATATTTCTCCCGGCAATCTTGATTGCAACTTGTGTTTCTTCCAGTCCAGCGTTTCTCATGATGTAGTCTGCATATAAGTTCAATACTAATACTATAAGGAAATTGCAATGCTGTCACAAAGTACAGTGCATGCATACACACCAAATTGTCAATATCTGGCTATGGTCTTTCCTGTGGTCATGTATGGATGTGAGAGCTGGACTGTGAAGAAGGCTGAGCGCTGAAGAATTGATGCTTTTGAACTTGGTGTTGGAGAAGACTCTTGAGAGTCCCTTGGACTTCAAGGAGATCCAACCAGTCCATTCTGAAGGAGATCAGCCCTAGGATTTCTTTGGAAGAAATGATGCTAAAGCTGAAACTCCAGTATTTTGGCCACCTCATGCGAAGAGTTGACTCATTGGAGAAGACTCTGATGCTGGGAGGGATTGGGGGCAGCAGGAGGAGGGGACGCCAGAGGATGAGATGGCTGGATGGCATCACTGACTCAATGGATGTGAGTCTGAGTGACCTCCAGGAGTTGGTGATGGACAGGGAGGCCTGACGTGCTGTGGTTCATGCTGTAGCAAAGAGTCGGAAACGACTGAGCGACTGATCTGATCTGATCTGATAAAGTTTACATTCTTTACCTCTTTAACAGTATGCTGCGAACATTTTCTATACCATTATATATGATCCAAAGACACTATTTTAATGCCTACAAATTAAAGTAAATCCTTTTTGTTGTTATAACTAAAAATGAGACATATATTTTATACTTTAATCATTTTTTCAACTCTGATTTCATAAACTTTACTTGAAGAAGAGGTAAGATAACATATGCTGGGAAATGCTTTCAATTGGCCAATGTAAATATTTATTACATTTGATATCACCTGTTTCAATTCCCAAAACAACTAAATTAGAAATCATGATTAGTATTTTTCTTTTTTTTTTCAGAGCCTATAATTGGTGTACTGGTTCTTTGCTCATTTTTTGCTTGTGTAGAATAAGTGATGAGGGTCTGTATTGTTCAGTATCCATACACAAAAACAATATACATTTAGAAACCCTGATTATTCCTCTGGCTTAGGAAAGTAAGCCTATTTCCTATTTTTCTTAGGAAAATGATAGGTAAATAGAGACTGTAACAGAAGCTTAAAATGACAGATTTCTATTATGAAATCTGTAAATTAATCTAGTTTATCCTGTCCAAAGAATTTTCTGAGTTTCATTCTTTTCAAAGAGCTGCAACATTTGTGCAGAAAAGATTCAGTGACTGATTTGATTCTGAACCAGTTTATCTGAGGAAATTTCACACTTTTATGTAGATTTTTAGAAATTATTTTTCATAAGCATGCATATTTCAAACATGAGCCTTTGCTTGGAGGATCAGTGTTTTTTGGAGTCATTATGCTGGAGTGTATTTCCTGTAAAAATACTAATCATCATATAGTGTTTATAGGTATTAAGGAGTTTATGAAAAGAAAGGATAAAATTAAGTATTTAAAATTGTCACAGTTTAAGTTTAAAAATAAGATATAAAATCCCTCTTCGGTTATTGGTATAAGATAAGACTTGGTGTGAAAGTCATTTAAGTGGAAAAAAGCAAAATTCCAGCTTTTTGGTTAGGAAATGTTTATCAGAACTGCTTCAAACTCAGTCAAACAAATAACCAGAGTTCTCATGGACCACACTGTGGCTGATAGAATTGAAAGTCTATTTCTACTGTATAGTGTCCATTTGAAAAGTATATGTGAAACCATTACTAACAGTTTCCATCCTGAGCATAATGATAAATGAAAATAAAGACTTCCAATAATTTTAGAGATTAAAAGCAGTGTATTTTTTATAATTTTTTTCAGAATTCCATTTAATCATGCAAATACCTTGCTTAAGAGAATAGAGTATAGAATAAGTTAGCTTTCACCTTGCTCTTGAATTTTGGGAAAGAAAGCTGCAGTTTTGAGTAGAGGAGAACATTCCTGGGTGTAATAAAAGTCCAAAGGGTAGATAAGAGCATAGCTATTTGTTCAGGTCACAGAAAAGATACATATTCAATGTCAGTCAACATTTTCAAAAATAAAAGTATTTTAGGGAAGTAATCATGTCAATTTTCGGAGAAGGCAATGGCAAGCCACTCCAGTACTCTTGCCTAGAAAATCCCATGGATGGAGGAACCTGGTAGGCTGCAGTCCATGGGGTCGCTAAGAGTCAGACGCGACTGAGCGACTTCACTTTCACTTCTCATTTTCATACAATGGAGAAGGCAATGGCAATCCACTCCAGTGTTCTTGCCTGGAGAATCCCAGGGACGGGGGAGCCTGGTAAGCTTCCGTCTATGGGGTCGCACAGAGTCGGACACGACTGAAGCGACTTAGCAGCAGCAGTAGCAGCATGTCAAGTTTGCTCAGAAACTCCCCACATTTCCTGATACAGAAAAATAAGTGACTATTTAAAGTATCAAGTATTTTGAGGAATAAATGCAAGTCTTGAGAAGGATAAACAAATAATAAGCTAATTAGTTGGTAGATGTCAGCTTACTTTCTTATGCTGACATGTAAGGAAATGTAGTTTACACTGATATTTTCACTAATTAAAAATTGTGTTACACCAATCTAAATTTACTTTAGCCATTTAAGTCATAATAGTCTGTAAAACATCACTACTGTCATCTACCCTGTTTCACAGTGGCACAAATCTAAATTACCACAATTGGGTCAATCAGTCATCAAAGAGAGAAAGACATATAGCAAACTTACACAAACACATAGGCGCAATGTTCAAAAGAGGATTTTATTTCAATGTCATTTACAGAAAAAATTTAAACAGCTTCATTTAGAGCTTTTAATATCAATATGCTTTAGTAAATACATTCATTCACATTCATTTCCAGGACCTCAACAGGACAAAGTCTGTCAAAGAACTAGAATATACTAAGCAATGTTGAAGTCAACATGTTATTTATTTATTAAGGTTGAGCTTCAAAGTACTCAGTCATTTATTTAAACCAGTATGTGTGTGTGAATTTTCTGTGTAATTTAAGATACTTCCAACTTGTGATTTAGGGATAGAAATCTTCACAGTAAATCTATATATTATCTATATAGATTTACAACATTGCATTTGATAGCATTTTATAAAACAAACATAATATATTCCAGTGTCATCTGAATTATAAACAATTAGATAGCATCTGATTTTCACATTATGGGAGGTAACTAGCACTGTGTACTTTACACTAAGTCATCTTTTGTGGTTGGTCAAAGACATTCATGAGCATGCATATCTAAACCTCAATCAGTGATTGGTTTAATGTTTATAGAAAAATCATTTTAGGTGGGGTAAGACTTGAATTATGGTGCTTGATTGTTACACAGAAAAGTCATGACAATAAATTTTCCAGGTGGCATTGATTTTTATTTAAAATGCTAAAAAGAGATGTTAAGAGCAAAAAAGACAGAGGGTCATTTTTTAATGAACCATGTATTATGGTTGACATCTCTTAAAAAAGGGAGTGACTTTGTTATCAATTCAAGAATTACTGTAAAAGTGAGACTCTGTGCACTTAACCTTTACAAAATGTATATAATGGAGAAGACATCTATTTTTTTACAATTTTTGTGAAATATCAGCTTTGAAGTTATAGCTGTGCAAAATGCCAACCTGAAATGTTGGGTTAAATGACAGCAAACAATGTAACTTGACAGCATTTCCCTTTGCAACACCAGACGCACAGCTAAGCATTAATCTCTAAATCAGATCGAAAGAGTAAAGAAGAAATGTGAACTTTCTGAGGGTATTAAACTACTTGACCATATCCTGATATGCTTAGAAATGAACTGATTTTTATCACATGAGTGATTTCAAAAAGTCAGTAGCAGAAAATTTTCTTAAACCCTATGAAATATCCCAATATGTGTTTAAGTGAGATGGAATTCCAGAACCTCCAACCTTCTTCTCCCTAGTTATTTTTCTGTCAAACAACAAGGGAACTTTCTTGGGAACCCCCGAGACTACACTGCTAGTCGTGAGATCAACTTCCAGTTTTCAAACTTTCTCTATATCCTCAGCTCCCAAATGTTTTTCTGTATTTCTACCAATCAATGAAAATACCTTTTTCAATTTATGCTGCTGTGAGGTCCATGACAAATGCTTGATACACATTGTGGAAAAGATTTCTGAGGAAGCTGGAGAGAGACTGAGGGTCTTGATGGATGTCTCTTGTAAAATACACTCAGTGAGGTGATCGGAAGGTGCCTTTGGATTTACAAAGGAAGGCAATCCTTAGCTGTGAGCCAGTCTCTGACACAGTCTAAGGTATACTACTGAAGCTGAGAGGATGGATCTCCAAGTGTTCCCTTCCAACTGACTTAAACTATATTAATACTCAGTCTAAGATGAAAGTTGGAGGAATGCAGTTTTAAGTGACTGCTCTCAATGAATCCAGTTCTGAAATGCAAATAACCATTAGGAGCATTGTGAAAGTTTCAGCCAAAGGAAATAAGCTATGCTATAAAAAGACAGACAATCTTAAGATCTTCAGGATGGAGAAGTCACATACTGACATTCTGACTGACAACCTGGCCCAACGGCCATTTGGGAGTGAGTCACCTTGAATGTGCAAATGAGGCAAACCTTCAGACTTCAACTCCATTGACATCTTATGACAATTTTATGAGAGGCCTCAAGTGAATACTTCCTGCCCAACTTTTCTAAAGTTCTGACCTACAAAATTTTGAACTTAATAAAGTAGTTATAAGGCACAGAGATTTGAGGTAATTTGATATATACATTCAGGCTTCCCTGGTCATGGCATCCGGTCCCATCACTTCATGGCAAATAGAGAGAAACAGTGGAAACAGTGGCTGACTTTATTTTTTGGGCTCCAAAATCACTACAGATGGTGACTGCAGCCATGAAATTAAAAGATGCTTACCCTTGGAAGAAAAGTTGTGACCAACCTAGACAGCATATCAAAAAGCAGAGATATTACTTTGCCAACAAAGGTCCATCTAGTCAAGGCTATGGTTTTGCCAGTGGTCATGTATGGATGTGAGAGTTGGACTGTGAAGAAAGCTGAGCACCAAAGAATTGATGCTTTTGAACTGTAGTGTTGGAGAAGACTTGTGAGAGTCCCTTGGACAGCAAGGAGATCCAATCAGTCCATCCTAAAGGAAATCAGCCCTAAATATTCATTGGAAGGACTGATGTTGAAGCTGAAACTCCAATCCTTTGGCCATCTGATGAAGAGCTGACTCATTTGAAAAGTCCCTGATGCTGGGAAAGATTGAAGGCAAGAGGAGAAGGGGGCAACAGAGGATGAGATGGTTGGATCACATCACGGACTCAATGGACATGAGTTTGAGTAAACTCCGGGAGTTAGTGATGGACAGGGAGGCCTGGTGTGCTGTAGTCCATAGGGTCACTAAGAGTCAGACACAGAGCAACTGAACTTAACTGATATATATCAAGAAAAATTGGAATGGCAATTTTCAGTGACACTTGCTTACATGAGCATAAGAATTATATGCATATGTATATATGTATATATATGTATATATAATCAGATATTTGATCACAAATGAGTTAATACCAATTCTGAATTTGATTACATTTCACTTTAAACCCTATAGTTAAAGTAAGTTGAAGTCAAGATATCAAATTTGGTTTTTATAACTTGATTTAGGGAAGCATGCAGTTCAAAAGGAACAAAAATCTCTTGGTTCTACACTCTGAGGAAAACTGATTTACATCAATCACTAAATAACAGAATTTGAGCAGTGTGCATTTAGTTATTCAGCAACTACTTTTGAGGACTGTTAAAAGCCAGACATTATTTTAGTAACTTTAAAATGAACAGTGTCCTTTTATATCAGAGCTTATATCTTTTGAATTATGTGTGTAAGAATTCATTTCTCCAATCTCTTAGTTTTCAATTATCCAGACAGTGAAAAATTGAAAGTATAGCATAATGAACCTACATTTATTAAAAACTATCTCTTTTATGTTTGTGAATTAGTATTTTGTTAAATTGCTTTCTTTTCCTTTTCATAAATTCTCCACCTTTTGTTCCCTTCATATCTCTTCTTTCTTTTCCATTCTTTTTTCTCTTTCCTCCACTCCCCCAGTTTTAAAGGTATGATATAGGAATAAATTCTAAGCAGGTTGCTTCTATCAATTAATGGGGTAGACATTTAAAAGTTAGATCAAATGTAATGCTATGCTATGCTAAGTCACTTCAGTCGTGTCCGACTCTGTGTGACCCCATAGACGGCAGCGCACCAGGCTCCCCCATCCCTGGGCTATTTTTCAAGATATTAAAGGGATAATTTAATGGGAGACCAATTCAAATTTTGTGGTCAGGGGAGCCCTATCTGAGGAATTGAAATAAACTAAGATGAATAAGAAAGCATCTTGGTTAAAGAGGCAATTGTGAGGATAGGAGAGTGTGCTGTGCTCAGAGATTTATAATGTGACTGCCAACATGTATAGAGAAAAATGCAAGCTTGATTTCATATGACTTTGGAAAGTTAGGTAGAAGTAAGATCATATGTGGTCTTCATGTTTATTTTATAAAGATTGCTTTCCATCTCAGATGTGACCGTCACTGAAATGTTTTTAAGCATTCATGTGATGGGATTTAATTAACATTTATTTAACATGCACTCTGAATGCTGTGTAGAAAGATCTTTGGAATAGCCAATAATATAAGTTAAAAAATACTAGGTTATTACAGTATAAAATAAAATAGGATAGCGGATTGGACTGTGCTATGGGTAGAAAGAAACATATTTTAGATATATTTTTAGAAGTTTTGAGATAGAGTTCATTTTATAATTTACCAATTTAAAACATGCAACTCAGTTGTTTTTAGTATATTCACAGGTATGTACCGTTATCACCAGAGGTAATCTGAGAGCATTTTACTATCCCCAAAAGAAACCCTGTATGGTTAGCACGGACCTTCTGTATATCATACTACCTTCCTCACCCAGCCATGCTGCTGCTGCTGCTAAGTAACTTCAGTCGTGTCCGACTCCGCGTGACCCCATAGACGTCAGCCCACCAGGCTCCCCTGCCCCTGGGATTCTCCAGGCAAGAAAACTGGAGTGGGTTGCCATTTCCTTCTCCAATGCATGAAAGCGAAAAAGTGAAAGTGAAGTCGCTCAGTCGTGTCCGACTCTTAGCGACCCCATGGACTGCAGCCCACCAGGCTCCTCCATCCATGGGATTTTCCAGGCAAGAGTACTGGAGTGGGGTGCCATAGGCACCAATAAACGTGTTTATAGATTTCCAAGTTCTGAACATCGCATACAAATGAAATCATATGTGATCTATTGCAACTAGCTTTTTTTTTTCATTTAGCATAACATTTTCAAAGTTCATTTATGATGTACATGTATTAATGTTTTATTCTTATGCCTAAATAGCACTCCACTGTATTTTCATACCACATTTTGCTCCTTTATTTATTCATTGATAGACATTTGAGTTGTTTCCATCTTTGGCTGCTATGAGTAATTCTGCTATAACAGTTACGTACAAATTTTTATGTTGATTTGATTTCATTTCTTTTGAGTTTATACCTGGGGGTGGAATTTCTGGGTCTTATGATAACTGTTGAATCATTTGAGTGACTGCCAAACTCTTTTCAGCAGAGTAGGAGAAGGCAATGGCAACCTACTCCAGTACTCTTGCCTGGAAAATCCCATAGACAGAGAAGCCTGGTAGCCTGGAGTCCATGGGATCACGAAGAGCTGGACATCACTGAGTGACTTCACTTTCATTTTTCACTTTCATACATTGGAGAAGGAACTGGCAACCCACTCCAGTGTTCTGGAGAATCCCAGGGACGGGGGAGCCTGGTGGGCTGCCATCTATGGGGTCGCACAGAGTCGGACACGACTGAAGTGACTTAGCAGCAGCAGCAGTATTACTTTATATTCCCATCAGTGGTGCATGAGGGTTCTGATTTCTCCACATCCTCAGGAACACTTGCTACTATCTGACTTTCTGATCTTATCTACTCTAGTGAGTGTAAAGTGGTATTTCATTGTGGTTTTGATTAGCATTTTTGTGATGAATTTGACCATCTTTTCATGTGTTTAGGATCAATTTGTATGTTTTCTCTGGAGCCTGTTTGAATAAATACAGACTAATTCCATTAATAAGTGGAAAAAATCAAAAGATACAGTCACTGAAGAGAAATTCCTAATATAGAAATAAGTAGAACATAGTAGATAAATGAAGGAATGGAAGGAAAATATATATACCACAACTATAAATATTTTATGAATTTTATGGCAGAAAGATGCTATCCCTCAGACACATCAGCTGAAAGTGAGATGAGAACAAGAGATTTGAGGAATGTTTTGTGGATCAGCTGGTAAAGAATCTGCCTACAATGTGGGAGCCCTGGGTTCTATCCCTGGATTGGGAAGATCCCCTGGAGAAGGGAAGGGCTACCCACTCCAGTATCCTGGCCTAGAGAATTCCATGGACTGTATAGTTCACGGGGTCACAAAGAGTCAGACACTTTCACTTAATAGAATGAAATTGATGTTGTAATGTTGGAAGAACATAGTTACTAGGAAAAACAAAAGCAAAAACTAAACAGGTGTTCTGGGTAGTGTAGACTGACAATTTAAAGATAGTGATCATGAAATAAAATAAGGAAAGAATAACAAAAGGATAGTAAAGATTAGAAAGTTATCATGATACTAATAACAGTGACTGTTAATATTTAAAGCACATCTGGAATGTTCCAGGAGTTGTTGTAAGCATTGGCTATGGTGAGTCTTTGTTGCTGTGTGGACTTTTGTCCAGTCACTGGGAACAGGGGCTACTGTCTTGTTGTGGTGTATGGGCTTCTCACTGCCGTGACTTCTCCTATTGTGGAGCATGAGCTCTAGGGTGCATGGGCTCAGTAGTTGTGGCTCCCAGGCTCTAGGGAACAGGCTTAACAGCTGTGGCATGTGACCTTAAGTTCCTTTGCAGAGTGTGGGATCTTCTTAGACCAGAGATTGAACCCATGTCTCCTGCATTGGCTGGTAAATTGTTTACCATTGAACCATGAGAGAAGTCCCTGTTTGAAGCATTTTATAAGAATTAACTAATTTATTCCTTATATCTTTATATTAAAAGAACAATTATGTTTATTTAACATGTGATGAACAGATATCAAATAGACTACTGAAGATCAGATAGCAAGATCTGCAAGACCACTATTTTTGACTTTTTTTTTGATGTTGGGAACATGTCATAGTAGGAAGTTTAAATTAGTGACTCGAGAGAGAGTTTATGATAATGACAGTATGCAGAGTGTGACAATGATAAGGTGAAGTAAAGGAAAAGTCTTTGGAGTTGAAATTGTTAAGGAGCAAGCTGAGATACACAAAGAGTACTGAAGTAACATAGAATAAAGTTGAAGTTCCATGGACTGCCAGGTAAAGTCTATAATGAAGGCAGTAATGCCTGAGACTTTGGTTGAGAATCATTTAAAATAATAGAACAGTATGAAGCTAAAAAGCTAAATGTTGAGAACTTCCATGACAGAAGAAGTGATCATCTGCAAGAAACAATGGAGAGCAAAAAGGATACCAGTCCTGGTCTCAAGTGTATGATATATGGCATGTGAAAAAGTAGTTTCTTATTGAAAGGACTGCTGCTGCTGCTGCTAAGTCACGGCAGTCGTGTCCAACTCTGTGCAACCCCATAGACAGCAGCCCACTAGGCTCCTCTGTCCCTGGGATTCTCCAGGCAAGAATACTGGAGTGGGTTGCCATTTCCTTCTCCATGAAAGGACTGCAGGGAATGTTATATCAAAGAAGAAAACTATTTCATTGAAGGAATATGTGAAGGGAAAATTCAGAAATGAGTTTGAGAATATATGGTATTTGATGAGCAGACAATCCAGAGAACAAAGTAGGGGAAGAGGCTGGAGAGAGGAGATCAATCAGCTCCAATGGTAAATTAGACAGATGGAAATGAGCGATCAGAAATGAATGGGTGAGCAGAGAGGTTATTTACTCTCATGCTGACAAACAAGTAAGGATGACGTGACATTTGGTGGATTTCCTCTTGCTTGTATCTGTGGATGCGGGTGGGCATTTTAAGGCTTATAGCAAAAGGGTATTGGCCTGGACAATAGGGCCTATGGGTATAATCATTTTTGATCTTTCAAATGGAGAAAAATATCTTAATATGGTGAAAATTACTTTTGTAGGGAATATCTCACTTTATCATCCTCCTCCTAAAAATTCTGACTTTTACTCCTATTAGATAGTAGAAACAATATTAGAGTTTCCTGGGCAATGTGAGTTCAGATTTGTAGCGAGTTTTCCTGAAGAATCAGAGAACCTAGTTGCCTCATAGTTCATTTTTAAAATTGTCATATTGCAACCTAATAACTGTTGCTTTAAATATTAATAATAGAGTTCAGTTCATTTCAGTACAGTCATTCAGTCGTTTCCGACTCATTGTGACCCTATGAATCACAGCACACCGGGCCACCCTGTCCATCTCCAACTCCTGGAGTTCACCCAAATCCATGTCCATTGAGTCAGTGATGCCATCCAACCATCTCATCCTCTGTCATTCCCTTCTCCTCCTGCCCTCAATCTTTCCCAGCATCAGGGTCTTTTCAAATGAGTCAGCTCTTTGCATCAGGTGGCCAAAGTATTGGAGTTTCAGCTTCAACATAAGTCCTTCCCATGAACACCCAAGACTGATATCCTTTAGGATGGACTGCTTAGATCTCCTTGCAGTCCAAGGGACTCTCAAGAGTCTTCTGCAACACCACAGTTCAAAAGCATCAACTCTTCAGTACTTAGCTTTCTTTATAGTCTAACTCTTACATCCATACATGACCACTGGAAAAAATATAGCCTTGACTAGAAAGACCTTTTTTGAAAAAGTAATGTAATGTCTCTGCTTTTTAATATACTGTCTAGGTTGGTTATAACTTTCATTCCAAGGAGTAAGCATCTTTTAATTTCATGGCTACAATCACTATCTACAGTGATTTTGGAGCCCAGAAAAATAAAGTCTGACACTGTTTCCACTGTTTCCCCACCTATTTGCCATGAAGTGATTGGACCAGATGCCATGATCTTAGTTTTCTGAATTTTGGTTGAGAATAATTTAAAATAATAGAGCAGTATGAAGCATAAAGCAAAGCAGTATGAAGCTTTAAGCCAACTTTTTCACTCTCCTCTTTCACTTTCATCAAGAAGCTTGTTAGTTCTTCTTCACTTGCTGCCATAAAGCTAGTGTCATCTGCATATCTGAGGTTATTGATATTTCTCCCAGCAATCTTGATTCCAGCTTGTGCTTCTTCCAGCCCAGCGTTTCTCATGACATACTCCGCATATAAGTTAAATTAGCAGGGTGACAATATACAGCCTTGATGTACTCCTTTTACTATTTGGAACCAGTCTATTGTTCCATGTCCAGTTCTAACTGTTGCTTCCTGACCTTCCATACAGATTTCTCAAGAGGCAGGTCAGGTGGTCTTGTATTCCCATCTCTTTTAGAATTTTCCACAGTTTATTCTGATCCACACAGTCAAAGGCTTTGGCATAGTCAGAAAAGCAGGAATAGGTGTGTTTCTGGAACTCTCTTGGTTTATTGATGATCGAGCAGATGTTGGCAATTTGATCTCTGGTTCCTCTGCCTTTTCTAAAACCAGCTTGAACATTTGGAAGTTCACAGTTCACGTATTGCTGAAATCTGACTTGGAGAATTTTAAGCATCACTTTACTAACATGTGAGATGAGTGCAATTGTGTGGTAGTTTGAGCATTCTTTGGCATAGCCTTTCTTTGGGATTGGAATGAAAACTGACCATTTCCAGTCCTGTGGCCACTCCTGAGTTTTCCAAACTTGCTGGCATATTGAGTGCAGCACTTTCACAGCATCATCTTTCAGGATTTGAAATAGCTCAACTGGAATTCCATCACCTCCACTAACTTTGTTTGCACTAATGCTTCCTAAGGCCCACTTGACTTCACATTCCAGGATGTCTGGCTCTAGGTGAGTGCTCACACCATCATGTTTATCTTGGTCGTGAAGATCTTTTTTGTACAGTTCTATTGTGTATAGAAGAACTTCCCTTGTGGCTCAGCCTGTAAAGAATCCGGCTGCAATGAGGGAGACCTGGGTTCAATCCCTGGGTTGGTAAGATCCCCTGGAGAAGAGAAAGACTACCCACTCCAGTATTCTGGCCTGGAGAATTCCATAGAAAGTATAGTCCATGGGGTTGCAAAGAGTCGGACATGACTGTGTATAGGGGATTGGAATGCAAAAGTAGGAAGTCAAGAAACACCTGGAGAAACAGGCCAATTTGGCTTTGGAGTACAGAGTGAAGCAAGGCAAAGGCTAATAGTGTTTGGCCAAGAGAACTCACTGGTTATAGCAAACACCCTCTTCCAACAACACAAGAGAAGACTCTACACATGGTCATCACCAGATGGTTGGCATTGAAATCAAACTGATGATATTCTTTTCAGCCAAAGATGGAGAAGCTCTGTACAGTCAGCAAAAACAAGACCAGGAGCTGACTGTGGCTCAGATCATGAACTCTTTATGGCCAAATTCAAACTTTAATTGAATAAAGTAGGGAAAACCACTAGACCATTCAGGTATGACCTAAATCAAATCCCTCATGACTATATAGTGGAAATGAGAAATAGATTTAAGGGCCTAGATCTGATAGAGTGCCTGATGAACTATGGACGGAGGTTCATGACATTGTACAGGAGACAGGAATCAAGACCATCCTCACAAAAAAGAAATGCAAAAAAGCAAAATGGCTGTCTGAGGAGGCCTTACAAATAGCTGTGAAAAGAAGGGAAGCAAAAAGCACAAGAGAAAAGGAAAGATATAAGCATCTGAATGCAGAGTTCCAAAGAATAGCAAGGAGAGATAAGAAAGCCTTTCTAAGTGATCAATACAAAAAAATAGAGGAAAACAATAGAGTCAGAAAATCTAGAGATCTCCAAGAAAATTAGAGATACCAAGGGAACATTTCATGCAAAGATGGCTGGATAAGATAAATAGAGTTGTCTTTCAAAAAAATCTTAATTTCTGCATCTGCCAACCTGCCTCCTTTTTCTTATTTTTGTATCTGGCTGCTTTTGGACTCTATTACACAGGGAGTTCAGTCATCGAATATTCAACTGAATGAGAGACATTGATTTTTTTTTTTACTAATTTTTATGTTGATAGCTAATAAATTAGAAATAATGCCAAAGTTTGTTTTTATCCTGTATAAAATAGTACTTAAAAGCCTCTTGATGAAAGTGAAAGTGGATAGTGAAAAAGTTGGCTTAAAGCTCAACATTCAGAAAATGAAGGTCATGGCATTCGGTCCCATCACTTCATGGGAAATAGATGGGGAAACAGTGGAAAACAGTGTCAGACTTTATTTTTCTGGGCTCCAAAATCACTGCAGATGGTGATTGCAGCCATGAAATTAAAAGACGCTTACTCCTTGGAAGGAAAATTATGACCAACCTAGATTGCATATTCAAAAGCAGAGATATTACTTTGCCATCAAAGGTCCATGTAGTCAAGGCTAGGTATTTCCTGTGGTCACATATGGATGTGAGAGCTGGACTGTGAAGAAGGCTGAGTGCTGAAGAATTGTTGCTTTTGACCTGTGGTGTTGGAGAAGACTCTTGAGAGTCCCTTGGACTGCAAGGAGATCCAACCAGTCCATTCTGAAGGAGACCAGTCCTGGGATTTCTTTGGAAGGAATGATGCTGAAGCTGAAACTCCAGTATTTTGGCCACCTCATGCGAAAGAGTTGACTCTTTGGAGAAGACTCTGATGCTGGGAGGGATTGGGGGCAGGAGGAGAAGGGGACGACAGAGGATGAGATGTCTGGATGGCATCACTGACTCGATGGATGTGAGTCTGAGTCTGAGTGACCTCCGGGAGTTGGTGATGGACACGGAGGCCTGGCGTGCTGTGATTCATGGGGTCGCAAAGAGTTGGACACGCCTGAGCGACTGAACTGTGAGTAAATTAATTATTGGGTAACACAGCATGTTGGTTTTAGTAAAACTTTGTAGTTAAGTCAGTCCTTTTATGACTACCATGTTTCTTTTCTCTCTCTCTCTCTTTTTTTTTTTAAATTAAGAGAAAAAGAAAAAGAGTTAAACGGTTTCAGAAATTGCTTATAGATAAGAAAAATTATTTTTTAAAACTTTCAAGCACAGCAATGCAACAGAATTCATGTGGTGAGAAGCACTTCTCACAATGCCCAAGCTGTGAAAGTCGCACATTTCATTAAAAAAAACCATCTCTGAGCAAAGCACCAAGTCACACAAGCAAAAATGGGAGGGAGAAAGGAGTTTCTGGAAAAGCAGTTATTCCCTAGAGATCCTGAATCAGCTGCTCTCAGCTGTAAAAATTCCCTATTCTTAATGTTTTGTTATCCTCAGGTCCCCTGAGCTTCCATTAAGTAATGGCAACTCTTGGAACTTTGAAAAGGAATTTTAAAATTTGTGGTTTTATATATATATATATATTTTGATGGAGTGGAAGGAGCAGAGATGGGAAATGATGAAGTGAGTAATATTGACCTTATACCAACATAACTTCATCAGGGGTTATGTAAACGAGCTCTCTCCACCATAGGTTTAAGAACACAGGCAGAAGGGACTTGAACAAAAATTGAGGCAGCAGATGAAGAAGAAATTTTCTTTTCAAAATACTTGCAAGAATTCTTTAAAAACACACATAGCCTTTTTCTGCTTGTAAAGATAAAACATGTTTCTTATTGAAATGTATGTTCAGTTCAGTTCAGTCGCTCAGTTGTGTCCGACTCTTTGTGACCCCATGAACTGCAGCACACAAGGCCTCCCTGTCCACCAACTCCCAGAGTTCACCCAAACCCATGTCCATTGAGTTGGTGATGCCATCCAACCATCTCATCCTCTGTTATCCCCTTCTCCTCCAGCACTCAATCTTTCTGATCATCAGGGTCTCTTCAAATGAGTCAGCTCTTTGCATCAGGTAGCCAAAGTATTGGAATTTCAGCTTCAACATCAGTCCCTCCAATGAACACCCAGGACTGATCTCCTTTTGGTTGGACTGGTTGGATCTCCTTGCAGCTCAAGGGACTCTCAAGAGTCTTCTCCAACACCACAGTTCAAAAACATCAATTCTTCGGCGCTCAGCCTTCTTCACAGTCCAACTCTCACATCCATACATGACTACTGGAAAAACCATAGCCTTGACTAGATGGACCTTTGTTGACAAGTAATGTCTCTGCTTTTTAATATGCTATCTAGGTTGGTCATAACTTTCCTTCCAAGGAGTAAGTGTCTTTTAATTTCATGGCTGCAATCACCATCTGCAGTGATTTCGGAGCCAAAAAAATAAAGTCAGCCACTGTTTCCACTGTTTCTCCAACTACTTGCCATGAAATGTATGTAAAACCAATACAATATTGTAAAGTAATTAGCCTCCAATTAAAATAAGTACATTTAAATTAAAAAATAAATAAAAAAGGAAATTCAGAAAACTATAATAAAAATAAAATGATCCATAATCCTATACCAATGTATGTAAATATTAATATTGAGGTGAATTTATTTCAGTAATGGGAGTGTGTATTATGTTTGTAAGTTTACACTTTATATACATAAAAATAATGAGATATAATGATGAGTATCTGAATATATATATAAATATATATCAAATACACACTTTTAAACTTGCTTAAATTATTCAAATACTCAATTTTTACACATGTGTAGTGACTATGTTCTAGGTAAAATGATTAGTTTTGCAAATTTAGTTTACTTGACAAAGAAAGGAAAGAGAAATCTAATGATGAATATTAAAACCTTTCATAAAACATTTTTACATTGGTTTTACAATAATTATGAATATTATACTATATATAACACAGTTCTTATTTAGTATCTTCCATTGAATAACTCATTTCCCCCCATTCAGCATTTATTTTGTTTAATATCTATTTCAGCAGCTTAAATTCTATTTAAGTAGCTATTTTGAAAATATAAAAGAGATGTTATGTTTTCTAAAAATTTACCTATGTAATTATTTTTCATTGTCATCACACACACAAAAATAAATCTTCCTGGTTTTTAAGTTTGTGGATGAGACAGTTTTCCAATGTAAAAATTCAAACGGTGCTCTATTCTTTTAAGCATTAATGTTTTATTTTTTATTATTGTTATATTTATACATCAACTACTGAAGTATAGTTGATGTACAATAGTATGTAAGTTTCAGATATCTAATAAGTGAGTCATGGCTTTAAAGATTATACTCCATTTATAGTTATTCAGCCTAGAGAAGAAATGGCAACCCACTCCAGTATTTGTGCCTGGAAAATCCCATGGATGGAACCTGGTAGGCTATAGTCCATGGCGTTGCAAAGAGTTGGACATGACTGAGTGACTTCACTTCACTTCATAGTTATGCAGAGAAGGCAATGGCACCCTACTCCAGCACTCTTGCCTGGAAAATCCCATGGACAGAGTAGCCTGATGGGCTGCAGTCCATGGGGTTGCTAAGAGTAGGACATGACTGAGCGACTTCACTTTCACTTTTCACTTTCATGCATTGGAGAAGGAAATGGCAACCCACTCCAGTGTTCTTGCCTGGAGAATCCCAGGGACGAGGGAGCCTGGTGGGCTGACGTCTATGGGGTCGCAAAGAGTCAGACACAACTGAAGCGACTTAGCAGCAACAGCAGCAGCAGATCAGATCAGTCGCTCAGTCCTGTCCAACTCTTTGTGACCCCATGAATCGCAGCACGCCAGGCCTCCCTGTCCATCACCAACTCCCGGAGGTCACTCAGACTCACTTTCATCGAGTCAGTGATACCATCCAGCCATCTCATCCTCTGTCGTCCCCTTCTCCTCTTGCCCTCAATCCCTCCCAGCATCAGAGTCTTCTCCAATGAGTCAACTCTTCGCATGAGGTGGCTAAAGAACTGGAGTTTCAGCTTTAGCATCATTCCTTCCAAAGAAATCCCAGGGCTGATCTCCTTCAGAATGGACTGGTTGGATCTCCTTGCAGTCCAAGGGACTCTCAAGAGTCTTCTCCAACACCACAGGTCAAAAGCATCAATTCTTCCGCGCTCAGCCTTCTTCACAATCCAGCTCTCACATCCATACATGACCACAGGAAAGACCATAGCCTTGACTAGGCAAACCTTTGTTGGCGAAGTAACGTCTCTGCTTTTGAATATGCTATCTAGGTTGGTCATAACTTTCCTTCCAAGGAGTAAGCGTCTTTTAATTTCATGGCTGCAGTCACCATCTGCAGTGATTTTGGAGCCCAGAAAAATAAAGTCTGACACTGTTTTCCACTGTTTCTCCATCTATTTCCCATGTAGTGATGGGACCAGATGCCATGATCTTTGTTTTCTAAATGTTGAGCTTTAAGCCAACCTTTTCACTCTCCACTTTCACTTTCATCAAGAGGCTTTTTAGCCCCTCTTCACTTTCTGCCATAAGGGTGGTGTCATCTGCATATCTGAGGTCAGAAGCGCACTGACTATTGATAATTCTCCCAGCAATCTTGATTCCAACTTGTGTTTCTTCCAGTCCAGCATTTCTCATGATGTACTCTGCATATAAGTTAAATAAACATGGTGACAATATACAGCCTTGACGTACTCCTTTTCCTATTTGGAACCAGTCTGTTGTTCCATGACCAGTTCTAACTGTTGCTTCCTGACCTGCATACAGATTTCTCAAGAGGCAGATCAGGTGGTCTGGTATTCCCATCTCTTTCAGAATTTTCCACAGTTTATTGTGATCTACACAGTCAAAGGCTTTGGCATAGTCAGCAGCATAGTTACTCTAAAATACTGACTATATTCTTGTTTTGTACAATATATCCTGTAGCTGTTTTATACATAATAGTTTGTACTTAACACCCTAACCCTACATTGCCCATCCCCCTTTCCTCTCTTCACTGCTAACCCCTAGTTTGTTTTCTATATCTGTTTTTTGCTTTTTTATTATATTAATAAATTTATTGTATTTTTTAGATTTCATGTTTAAGTGATATCATATTTGTCTTTGCCAGATTTATGTCACTCAACATAATACCCGATAATTCTATTCATGTTGCTGCAAATGGCAAAATTTCATTTTTAAGGTTGATGCTTGGATGGCATCATCAAGTTGATAGACTTCAGTTTGAGCAAACTCTGGGAGCTGGCAATGGGCAGGGAAGCCTGGTGTGCTGCAGTCCATGGGGTCACAAAGAGTTGGAAATGAATGAAGAACTGAACTGAACTGTACATTCCTTTGTGTGTGTGTGTATGTGTGTGTGTGTATACTACATGTGTGTGTGTGTATACTACATGTGTGTGTGTGTATACTATATATTGTGTGTGTGTGTATATATATATTTTTTATCCACTCATCTGTTGATGGATACTTAGGTTGCTTCTATGTCTTGGCAATTGTAAATAATGCTGCTATGAACACTGGGGTGAATGTATCTTTTCAAATGAATGTTTTTGCTATTTTTAAGATACATACCCCAGAAATGGACATGCTGGATCATATGATGATTCCATTTTTAGTTTTTTGGGGAACCTCCATAATGCTGCAATAATTTACATTCCCATCAATGGCTTGCACAGGTTCTATTTTCTCCACAACATTAGTTATTTGTATTCTTTTTGATGATAGCCATTCTGATAGGTGTGAAGTGATGTCTCATTTTGGTTTTGACTTGCATTTCCCTTCTAGCATTAATGTTAAAGAATAAATCTAAGGACAACATCCTTTAAAAAGAGACACTAGTTCTTTTAAAGGAAAAATTGAAAAAAAAAATAGTTGGCAGCATTGTTTTTCTTGCTTCCCTCCCTTATTCTCAAGTCTAAGTTAACAGAAGACAACTGTGACATATTCAGCGAGGACTACTGGCTGTGAAAAATTCATTGCTGATGATAACTCACAGGAGATACTAAATTTGCCTCGCCTAACCCACCCCTGAACTTCCTTCCTTGAAGTTAAACCAGACAATATATGCAAAAATGTAAGCAGCTTATTGTATCAGCTTGTGATATAAAGTCTAAATTTAAGGCTGATAAAATGTACAACTTTGTTATTTGGTAAAATCGGGAGGACTTTGAGTGACCTAATCACATGTTCTCTTTCCCTCTGCTTCTGCAGAAAGGTCCCCTAACCAAACAGGTCTCCTTACTAAAAGGACAAAGCAAGATAAACCTGTTTATCCCTGAGGAATGGGTTTCAGCTCACCAAATTTTTCAAATACAGCAATCAATTCCTCCTGTGGGGACCGGGAGAACCCCATTGTATCAGTACTCCAAAGTTTACCTTCCCCAGACCCTAGTTCACTCTCTTTACAAGTGTAACCCCTATGTTTCCTGTGTGATGTTTGGTGTCCTCTCCCTTTGGCTATGGCATACATGTCTTTCCAGGGTCAGGTATAGTGTGTTTGGCCATTCCACAACCCCTTGGGCAGGGATCCCTCCCTCATTAATGGGGTGAATAAGCTGTGATTAAACATTGGTCACTCTTATAATTCAAAACCATTTTCAGGATTGACCACCTATGAATCTTTTTTTTTTTTTGTTTTTGGTAATTTTAAGTGAAATCTTATAATTCCCTCTGAATTCTTTTTGAATTATTTTTTCATGTCTTCTAATTTCCCCTCTGTTCTAAAGTTTTCCTTCACTGAAATTTATATTGAGCAACTATTTTATACTAGACACCTATCAAGGTACTGATAAAATAGTAGTGAATATGGAAAGACAAAAATGAACATGCTTATTGAGCTTTTTATGCTAGAGAATATATAGTGTATGAGATAGCAGTGTGGGTCATAGAGAAGGGAGATAGGAGCTGAATGTGTTAGCTATAAGTTTAGTAGGGTGATATTACAACTCTGACCTGGAAGAGTGAAGGGAAAATCACATGGATATTCAAGGAAGAAGAGTTCCAGGCAGAGGGAATAGTGTGTACAAAACATTGAAAGTGAAAGAATGTGTCTTTTCATCTTGAGTACTTAAATGATTGGTTTGATCTCCATTTCTTTGCATCAAAGCTATCTACACAGGTATGATCTTTTATCACTACTATTAACTCTTTTTTCCCTTCCCAAGTGTGTGGATAGGTTCTTGACATGACAGAAAATTGTTAAGGCTAGGGAAATATTTTTCAGAGTAAATTAATTTTACCCTCTTTTCTCTCAGAACCTTCTCAAGGGGCAAATATGTATTTTATGCAGACATCTTACACATTTCATATGGCCATTCATGGCTGTTCGAGAGAATACATGGTATTAATGGAATTAATGAGAAACCGTCTTTGCACAGATGCTTAATATATTTAATATAAAATATACAGACATGTAGGTTTGGCCCTGGAAAGTTTTGTACACTCATTTACGTGACAACCCTCCCACTCTCCCACTCTAATACAGGGATTATTAAAAACTCTGATTTCAATCTAGTTAAACTCAGCTGTTGACTTTGGAACTATATTCAGTGTGGTCAGAGATCTCTAAATAAACCTAAGTATTTGAAATTACTGTAAATTCAAATTTGATTTCTCCTGTGTGACTTTGGGCCAGTCACTTAACCTGTAATACTTAGATTCTCATCTGAATATAGTAACAAATTTTACACTTTTTTTTTTTTTTTTTTTTTGCTGAAAAACTTGCAAATTTATTTTCTTAATCAGCAGGAAATTAGAAAAAGCACCCTTCAAAGAAATAAAAGGAATTAGAAGACAGCTCATTAGGGACAGGTTATACCCGCAGACAAACAAATTGAGGGAGGGACAGCTGGGACCAGATGCTCAAGGACTGCAAAATGCAGGCACAAGAACTAAGAAAGGCAAAGCTATCTGAGATCACAAGGAATAGTGTGTGCTTCTCAAAGTGTGGTCCTTGGGCCGGCAGCATCAGGATCACTTGGAAATTTAGAAATAAAAATACTCAGGTCCAGCTCCAGAATTACTAAATCAGAAACTCTGAGGGTGGAGCTTAGGAATCTAATAAGCCCTCTGGTAATTCTGTTGCCAACTAGAGTGTGGAGTTCATTCGTGTAGTGGTACACTTTAAATCCCTGGGCATCACTGCATTTCAACAGGGTGAAGTGAATGTTAATGACTTGGATCATAGTGGGAAAGTTATTTTATATGGAATACCCCACCCAAGAACATAAGGAAATTACTGTGAGTGACCATACATCTGATTTTCCTGAGACAGTTGTGGTTAACACATGTCCTGGTGCTGTTAAAGACAGCATTCCCTTTCATTCTTGAAAGTGTCCCCACTGGGTTAATAAATTTTATGATCACCTTACTAATAGGCTTAGAAAGATTATAGCCTTTAAAATAGTTGAAAGTCTATAGTAGCTAAAATCAAGAAATGCATTGGAATTTAGAATTATTTGGTAAATTTCCACCCCTCACCTTGTCATCAGTTCAGTTCAGTCACTCAGTCATGTCTTGACTCTTTGTGGCCCCGTGAACCACAGCATGCCAGGCCTCCCTGTCCATCACCAACTCCCAGAGTTTACCCAAACTCATGTCCATTGAAGTCAATGATGCCATCCAACCATCTCATCCTCTGTCATCCCCTTCTCCTTCTGCCCTCAATCGTTCCCAGAATCAGGGCCTTTTCAAATGAGTCAGCTCTTTGCATCAGGTGGCCAGAGTGTTGGAGTTTTCAGCTTCCACATCAGTCCTTCCATTGAACACCCAGGACTGATTTCCTTTAGGATGGACTGGTTGGGTCTCAAGAGTCTTCTTCAACACCATAGTTCAAAAGCATCAATTCTTTGGTGCTCAGCTTTCTTTACAGTCCAACTCTCACGTCTGTACATGACTGCCAGAAAAACCATAGCTTTGACTAGACAGACCTTTGTTGGCAAAGTAATGTCTCTGCTTTTTAATATGCTGTTTGCTGCTGCTGCTGCTAAGTCGCTTCAGTCGCGTCCAACTCTGCGCAACCCCATAGACGGCAGCTGACCAGGCTCCCCCGTGCTTGGGATTCTCCAGGCAAGAACACTGGAGTGGGTTGCCATTTCCTTCTCCAATGCATGAAAGTGAAAAGTCAAAGTGAAGTCACTCAGTCGTATCTGACTCTTAGCGACCCCATGGACTGCAGCCCACCAGGCTCCTCCATCCATGGGACTCTCCAGGTAAGAGTACTGGAGTGGAATATGCTGTCTAGGTTGATCATAACTTTTCTTCCGAGGAGCAAGCATCTTTTAATTTCATGGCTGCAGTCACCATCTGCAGTGATTTTGGAGCCCCCCAAAATAAAATCTGCCACTGTTTCCAGTGTTTCCCCATCTATTTGCCATGAAGTGATGGGACCAGACGCCATGATCTCGGTTTTCTGAATGTTGAGCTTTAAGCCAATTTTTTCACTCTCCTCTTTCGCTTTCCAGATTATATAAACCAGCAAAAAAAAAAAAAAGCTTGCGCTTATTACACTGTATACGTTATGCCTGTATAAATGTCTCACATTCACTCACCTCTGGAGAAAATTATGCAGAGCATAAAAGTGTGAGAGAGTGAAAGGATTTTATTATATATGTATTTTCAAGAGAAGAAAAAGGAAGATGTAAATTTTACACCTGTATATTTTCTCAGTGAGTTGTTGATATGTAAGGTCATGCTGGGATTTGGAACTATAAGAGTGGAGAAAACAATTACAAAATGTGCCATAGAAAATTCAAAACAAATGAATTGTATAAAACAATTGAGCCAAAAGGGGAAAAAAAAACCTAGAAGGAGGAAAAATGTTTAAGAAACTATTTTCTTGAATATAGGACAAAAATCCTTGACAATCTGCTCAAGAATAGAGTTAAAAATCAGAATATTCCATGAATGTTGGTTTTAAAGTCTTCCCTTGTAAACAGTGGTAGCATAAATGGAAATTAATTCTTGTTAATTTATTAACCTAAATTTGTCTGTAATACAAAGTTATTTGATGCAAAACTAACAGACTAAAGGAAACTACAACCTTATAAGTTAGCATATCTAATGAAAGACAAATCAGTTAAAATGTCCATCAATTAAGTTAACTGTTATTTCATGCCAGTATAGCAGGTAATTAACATGCTATAACCTTACAGAAATTGCTTTTACTTCTGCCCATTCATCCTCACCCTGGTTTATGATCTCATTTATCTACACCTATGAGTGTCAAATTAGATTGTACTTGGGAACATATTTCTGTTTTTACTAAAATATACTTAACCCTGAAGATGTGGGGCTTGACATTTAGATAGCAATATAATATGTGTCTTATTTAGATACACTGAGTTTTTTTTCTGGGGTTTTCTTGACAATTTGAAACTAATACTTTGGCCACCTCATGCGAAGAGTTAACTCATTGGAAAAGACCTTGATGCTGAAAGGGACTGGGGGCAGGAGGAGAAGGGGACGACAGAGGATGAGACGGCTGAATGACATCACCAACTCGATGCACATGAGTTTGGATCAACTCTGGGAGTTGGTGATGGACAGGGAGGCCTGGCATACTTTGATTCATGGAGTCACGGAGAGTTGGACACAACTGAGTGACTGAACTGAACGGAAAGTTTTAGAAAACCCACTGTGTTCTGCAGAATGGCATTTTTATTCTCTTGGATCATCTCTATCATTTGAGTTCATTAACTATCAGATATTTTTTTGACATTTTCTGTTTGTATTTAAAATAACTTTACCCATTGTCTTCCCAAAACTTATTTTCCTCTCACCAATATATATTCCTGACCTTAAAGAAAGGGTAGGTTTAGTAGATATTCTCAGTTAAATTTGAATTTTAATTAAACAAAATAGATGTTTTTAAATTTAAGTATGTCCCAATGTTTTGTGGATTTATCAATTTTTTATTGTTCTTACCAAGTCTAGAAACCCTAAGAGAAATGAACAAAACTGAGATACAGTAAATATAAAATATTTAAAAATTCAAATGAGAACACTGCTTATAATGTAATGTTAAAAAGATGTGCATGTGTACACTAATGTATTCCTATTTTTTTCTCACATATATTGTTGTTGTTTAGTCATTCAGTCGTGTTCATCTCTTTGCGACCCCACAGGCTGTAGTCAACCAAGCTCCTTTGTCCATAAGATTTCCCAGGCCACATTACTGGAGTGGGTTACCATTTCATTCTCCAGAGGATTTCCCCAACCCAGGGACTGAATCCAAGTCTCTTTAAGTTTCCAGCATTGGCAGGCAGATTCTTTACCACTAGTGAGAGCTGGGAACCTCTCAACATATATATTTCTTGCAAGATTGAATCTCCAAAAAGATGCTTTAATATTATATCATAAATAAAATTAGATTTTGCTATATTTTACTATTGTAAAATTTTATCTCTAGGAAAGACTTGAAAACAGTTGAAAACCATTAATATATATCATGATAAGTAAAGTAATATTTTACTGGAAGCTTTAAGAAGCCACATTTCTTTTGGTGAAAATGAATTGAAATTTCTAGAAAATGGCGCTTTCACTTTTAGGTCATATGGAATCGTAAAGGAAAACATCATTCCCACTAAAAAGAATCTTTTGTTGAGAGACATCAAAGAGCAGTTAAAACAACATGGGCTAGAAAAGCTAAAATTCTACAGAGGCAAGGTCCATGGAAAGATGAGCTGAGTTTTATAGCTGGTTATCCATGGGTTCATTAACAAGTACAAGGAAGTCATAGTTTGAATTTAATTAAATACGTAAGATTAGAAGCTGGGAATTCAGAGTTTGCCCGGTTAGAGGGTTAATGCTGAAGAAGAAAAAACAGCAGAAATTTTGGTTATTACATGAAGCTAGAGAGACAAAGTAGCAGTTTGTTAGCTTGTAGTATTGAGTTTTTTCCCTCAAGACATCGCAGGTCTGAAACTAATTTGCACAGAGAGAAAATGCTAGGCAAAGAGCCTCTGGAAATTAAAGGATGCTATTCTACTTAGTGTATTCTGCAAAACTATCATAGCTATTTTATTTTAAAAAACTATTTGGCTGTGCTGGGTCTTAATTGTGGCATGCATGGTCTTCAATCTTTGTTTAAACATGTGGGATCTTTAGTTGCAGCATACATGATCTGTTTAATTGTAGCAACAGTCTAAATATTTTGTATTGCCTAGTAAACACTTTCTCTATTTTCTCTTAACTCCTCTGAATCATTTGAAATCAAGCTACAAAAATGATGCTTATCATTTTCAATGAATGTTAAAGTCACGTAGTTGTGTCTGACTCTTTGAGAGCCCATGGACTACAGACCACAAGGCTTCTCTCTATGGGATTCTCCAGGCAAGAATACTGAAGTGGGTTGTCATTTCCTCCTCCAGGGGATCTTCCCGACCCAGGGATCAAAGCCGGGTCTTCTACACTGCAGGCAGATTCTTTACCGCCTGAGCCATCAGGGAAGGCCATTATTTTCAATTACTTAAGAATTATTTTGGGTATAAATAAGGATGTGGTGGTTTAGTCACTCAGTCATGTCCGACTCTTTGTGACCCCATGGACTATAGCCCATCAGGCTCCTCTGTCCATGGAATTATATAGAAGCAAGAATATAGAAGTGGGTTCTCATTTCCTTCTCCAATGAATAAGGATATTGTTCTGCTGCTGCTAAGTCACTTCAGTCGCGTCCGACTCTGTGTGATCCCAGAGATGGCGGCCCACCAGGCTCTCCTGTCCCTGGGATTCTCCAGGCAAGAACACTGGAGTAGGTTGCCATTTCCTTCTCCAATGCATGAAAGTGAAAAGTGAAAGTGAAGTCACTCAGTCGTTTCCGACTCCTAGCAACCCCATGGACTGCAGCCTACCAGGCTCCTCTGTCCATGGGATTTTTCCAGGCAAGAGTACTGGAGTGGGGTGCCATTGCCGTCTCCGGGATATTGTTCTATATCCAACCAGTCCATTCTGAAGGAGATCAGCCCTGGGATTTCTTTGGAAGGAATGATGCTAAGGCTGAAACTCCAGTATTTTGGTCACCTCCTGCGAAGAGTTGACTCATTGGAGAAGACTCTGATGCTGGGAGGGATTGAGGGCAGGAGGAGAAGGGGACGACAGAGGATGAGATGGCTGGATGGCATCACTGACTCGATGGATGTGAGTCTGAGTGACCTCCGAGAGCTGGTGATGGATAGGGAGGCCTGGCGTGCTGCGGTTCATGGGGTCGCAAAGAGTCGGACACAACTGAGCGACTGATCTGATCTGATCTGAACCACAATACAACCACCAAAATCTGGAAGTGAATACTGATATATTGCTATCATCCAATCAAGAAAAATTCCATCCTAAAGATATTAGGTAAGGCCATGAAAGATAGCTGACTATACTGAGTTGGAGAGGAGCATGGTTTGCAGATTGCTGTGTTGAAATCTGAGAAGACTAAGAGATTAACAGTGGTGACAAAGCCTAATGCAGGGCAGCAAAAGCCAAAGTGAAGAAAGTTGTATCCAGTTGGAGAGACAGCCTGGTGTATGGAGGTCAGAGATCGAGTATATTAAGAACATCTTTTGCATGAGAGGGTAGCCTGGCTAAAGACATCATGGTCAGACAGACCAAATAATATATCCATAAGGGGCAAAGGGTAAGGGACAGGCTATTATAAGTGATTGAGGTAAAAAGGATATCCATGTGATGGAGAGTGGACTGTTGCAGGGTGAAGACAGAGCAGGCTGAAAGGAATACTCCATGGGGCTGGATATCAGAGTTCAAGTAGAGTAAGGAAGATGTCCTTAAAGATCAAAAGCCTAGGATGGCATGTTGGCATTGTGGTTTATTTACAATTTGGCTCAAATCACGGAAATTTGAGTGAGTTTGAACCTCTTCTTTGTTTTAACTTTGATCATCTGTGGTTTGTTTATTTAGGTTTATTTCAGTTGGTGTAGGGTAGATATTTTGGTAAGTCAATAGTTAGGTCCTTATTTTTACAAGTCAGATTATGAATTTTATGTACTTTATAATCTAAGTAGTTTTTAGTCATTTTGAGGAAGTATTTTATAATCATTTCAAAAATATATATTATATATTTCTGTGATAAAACTTTGAAAATTTGACTTATAAATAATAAGAACTTGAGAGTACAGACTCATAATTATGTTACTCAGATAGTATCCAAAATGGATTCCAGATTGAAGTTCTTATATGAGGTATATAAATAACATATGTCCGTGTACAAAATTGATCAAAACTATCTACTTCTTGTTTTCATTTTGGGGTACCTTTACATTTAATAATAATTAATATTTGAAGGTACTGAATATGATAAACTAGGAGAAAACAGATGATCAAAGTCATCATATTTATAGAATGCAGTGTATAAATTCACTTCATCTCTTTGGTGTAGATACAAAATAGAAATTTTAAGGCTTTTTAAAGAAAACTAGTGTATAGTAACCAATGTATGTTTTCTCATTTAGTTCTTTTTAACTATGTGGGCATTTCAGATGATCAATTTCAACTCTTAGAAAATTAATGTGGCACATTAATTAACTGAGCTAATTCAGAATAGATGATTACAGATGGTTTTATAAATGCATCTGAATTTTCAAAATCTTGACAATTAAAAAGAAATATGTGATACTTTCAGTATTTTCAGTTAGATGAAAATGGCACTTGTGTATCTTTCCTTAATGTAAAAGATGAATATTTCATAATAAATGAGAAAATTACGAATAAAAATATGAAATGCTTGGAAATGTTTACAAAGAACTATTCATAGGTAATTTAAATGCCAACTCTGTGTCTATGCATAGTTAACCATAATATATACTAAGAAAAATCAAAGCCAAGGAAACGATTACTAAAGTGAGAGATTTCTTTAGAAATGAGAATATAACAAAATAACAAGGACTCACATTTTGGCAGGAAAGGAGCAATAAGAGATATGGAAACAAGGAGCCAAGTGGGTCTCCATGGACATAATTTCTATTACCATCTAAATGTGAGTTTATAGCCCAAGCAGACAATGGGGTGAGTTAATATGAAGTGATTAAAAAAAGCACATAAAACTTACATTTATATCATCCATAGAAAAATCATAAGCCCAGAATCAAAAAGTATGCAAAGTACAGAAAAGGCTATAAAGATGTATGGGGCATGGGAAAAAGTTCTCATCTCTGTGTAGCTGAAGTCTTAGAAGGGGAATAGAGAGATGAGAAGACAAATATTTATTAAACACTGGTTAAAGATTTTCAAATGCTGATTGAATACATCAAACTATGGATTCAATCAATTATTTAAACTTCAAATAGGACAAATATAAAGGAACTCACATATAGGCTTTATCATAGTCAAACTGCTGATAGAGACAAAAATAAAAGTTTGAAAACTATTGGAGAAAATTCATCATTAGTTTCAATAGGCTGGAAAACAAATCTGCTAGTTAGAATCCTATACTAGCAAATATGTTTTTCTTAAATAAAGGTAAAATAATAACATTTTCAGAATAAATGAAAACCAAGGAATAGGTATGTAATAAGAGACTATTAGAGTTCTGGCAGAAGAAAACTGATCCCAGATGAATCCGTAGAAAATATGTGAAAGAACAGCAAAGGAAGGATGAAATAACATCCTTCTTTTTAAGTAAAGTCTTAAGGAGTCTAAGACACATGTGGAAATAGCATATAAGGTAATTGCCTAGGGATTTCCTAAGACTCAGTTCAGTTCAATCGTGCTGACGTGTCCAACTTTTTGTGACCCCATGGGCTGCAGCATGCCAGGCTTCCCTGTCCATCACCAAACTCAAACTTGCTCAAACTCATGTCCATCGAGTCAGTGATGCCATCTCATTCTCCGTCGTTCCTTTTTCCTCTTGTCTTCAATCTTTCTCAGCATCGGGGTCTTTTCCAATGAGTCTGTTCTTCACAACAGGTGGCCAAAGTGTTGGAGTTACAGCTTCAGCATCAATTCTTGAATATTCATGATTGATTTCCTTTAGGATTGACTAGTTTGATCTCCTTGAGGTCCAAGGGACACTCAAGAGTCTTCTCCAAGACCACAGCTCAAAAGCATCAATTCTTTGGTGATCAGCTTTCTTTATAGTCCAACTCTCACATCCATACATAACTACTGGGAAAACCATAGTTTTGACTAGACAGATCATGGTCGGCAAGGTAATGTCTCTGCTTTTTAATATGCTGTCTAGGTTAGTCATAGCTTTCCTTTCAAGGAGCAAGCATCTTTTGATTTCAGGGCTGCAGTCAAAATCTGCAGTGATTTTGGAGCCCAAGAAAACAAAGTTTCTCACTGTTTCCATTGTTTCCCCATCTACTTGCCATGAAGTGATGGGGCCAGATGCCATGATCTTCATTTTTTGAATGTTGAGTTTTAAGCCAGGTTTTTCACTCTCCTCTTTCACTGTCATCAAGAGGATTTTTAGTTCCTCTTCACTTTCTGCCATAAGGGTGGTATCATCTGCATATCTGAGGTTACTGATATTTCTCCTGATAATCTTGATTCCAGTTCATGCTTCATCCAACCCAGAACTTTGCTTGATGTACTCTGTGTGTAAGTTAAATAAGGTAGGTGACAATATACAGCCTTGATGTACTGCTTTCCCAATTTGGAACCAGTCCATTGTTCCATGTTCAGTCCTAATCTTGTTTCTTGACCTGCACAAATTTCTCAGGACGCAGGTCAGGTGGTCTGGTATTCCCATCTTTTTCAGAATTTTCCACAGTTTGTTGTGATCCAAACTGTCAAAGGCTTTGGGATAGTCAGTAAAGTGCAAGTAGATGTTTTTCTGAAACTCTCACTTTTTTGATAATCCAGCAGATGTTGGCAATTTGATCTCTGGTTCCTCTGCCTTTTCTAAATCCAGCTTGAACATCTGGAAATTCTGTGTTCATGTACTGTTGAAGCCTGGCTTGGAGAATTTTGAGCATTACTTTGCTAGTGTGTGAGATGACTCTAATAGTGCAGTAGTTTGAACATTCTTTGGCATTGTCTTTCTTTGGGATTGGAATAAAAACTGAGCTTTTCCAGTCCTGTGGCCACTGCTGAGCTTTCCACATTTGCTGGCATATTGAGTGGAGCACTTTAACAGCATCATCTTTTAGGATTTGAAATAGCTCAACTGGAATTCCATCATCAACACTAGCATATTTTGTAGCGATGTTTCCTAAGGCCCACTTCCTTTTGCACTCCAGAATGTGTGGCTCTAGATAACCTTCATGGTTATCTGGGTCATGAAGATCTTTTTATATAGTTCTTCTGTGTATTCTTGCCACCTCTTTTTGTTTCTGTTAGGTCCATATCATTTCTGTCTTTATTGTGCCCATTTTTGCATGAAATGTTCCCTTGGCATCTCTAATTATCTTGAGATCTCTAGTCTACCATTCTATTGTTTCTATTTCTTTGCACTGAACACTGAGGAAGGCTTTCTTATCTCTCCTTGCTATTCTCATTGGAACTCTTCACTCAGATGGGTCTATCTTTCCTTTTCTCCTTTGCCTTTAGCTTCTCGTCTTCTCTCAGTTGTTTGTAATTCCTCCTCAGACAACCAGTTTTGCCTTTTTGCATTTCTTTTTCTTGGGGATCGTTTTGATCACCACCTACTGTATGGTGTCAAGAACCTCTGTCCATAGTTCTTCAGGCACTCTGTCTATCAGATCTAATCCCTTGAATCGATTTGTCACTACCACTGTATAATCATAAGGTATTTGAGTTAGGCCATACCTGAATGATCAAGGGGTGTTCCCTACTTCTTCAATTTAAGTCTGACTTTTGCAATGAGGATTTCATGATCTGAGCCACAGTCAATTCCCAGTCTTGCTGATGCTGACTACATAGAGCTTCTGCATCTTTGGCTACAAAGAATATAATCATTCTTATTTTGGTATTGACCATCTTGTGATGGTCATCGTGTATAGGGTCATCTCTTGTGTTGCTGGAAGAGGATGTTTGCTATGACCAGTGCATTGTCTTGGAAAAACTCTTTTAGCCTTTTCCCTGCTTCATTTTATACTCCAAGGCCAAACTTGCCTGTTACTCCAGGTATTTCTTGACTTCCTATTTCTGCATTCCAGTCCTCTGTGATGAAATTGACATCTTTTTGTGTATGTGTGTTAGTTCTAGAAGACTAACTACTTCTAGATCTACTATGTAGATCTTCATAGAACCATTCAACTTCAGCTTCTTCAGCATAGTAGTTGGGGCATTGACCTGGATTACTGTGATATTGGATGGTTTGCCTTGGAAATGAACAGAGATCATTCTGTTGTTTGTGAGATTGCACTTAAGTACTGCATTTCAGACTCTTTTGTTGACTATGAGGAATGCTCCATTTCTTCTAAAGGATTCCTAATACTACCCACATCTATAATAACTCACTTGAAGTATTCATAGTCTCAGCATAGTTGGCCCTGTTGCTCAGGTTTATTCCAGAAACACAGCAGCATAGTGACATAGTAACATAGTACATAGTAACATCAGATACGCAGCTGGTTCAGCAAGGGAAAAGGATAAGCAGAGTATGGAGCAATCCATGTGCAGTCTTCCTACACTCTCTTCCTGACATGGGAAATCACACAGGTTATCCCAACCCTGTAGCAAATAAAATACAGCTTCATAGTGCAGTGCTTCTGCCCAGAGAGGTCCATCTGCGTCTCAGAGTTTAGGCTTTTTTTATTGGAAACTTTTCATGTGGGCATACTTTGCTCAACTACTAGACTCTCAGAAAAAAAGCAGATGTTCACTATAAAACACACTGTAGCACAGAGAAACAACTTATCAGTTAGGGAGCATTTCAGAATCTGTTTCCAGATGCAGTGAAGCAGGCCCTTCCAAAGACAGAAGCTTCAGGCCTGCTTTGTTAAGTATTTTCTTCATAGTAACAGTAACCCTTAAAATAGGAAGGGGGAGGTAAGTTAAATTTTTAAAGCATTCTTTCATTGCTCAGAGAGTGATAATTTTTTTTTTTTTTTTTTTGTAATCTCTAGGTCATCAACTAAAGGAAAAAGTAGGAATTGTGACACTCAAGATGAGTAAAGTGAACTAATATGAAAATACCTGGCTGATGTAATAGAAGGAAAGAAGTAAGAAATCAAAGGAAAAAACTAGTGCTGTAAATAGATAATGCAGAACAAGTTACCACATACTGATACCACATACTGATGTAATCAGATCAGATCAGATCAGATAAGTCGCTCAGTCGTGTCCGACTCTTTGTGACCCCATGAATCGCAGGACGCCCAGACTCCCTGTCCATCACCAACTCCTGGAGGTCACTGAGACTCATATCCATCGAGTCAGTGATGCCATCTAGCCATCTCATCCTCTGTTGTCCCCTTCTCCTCTTGCCCCCAATCCCTCCCAGCATCAGAGTCTTTTCCAATGAGTCAACTCTTCGCATGAGGTGGCCAAAATACTGGAGTTTCAGCTTTAGCATCATTCCTCCCAAAAAAATTCCAGGGCTGATCTCTTTCAGAATGGACTGGTTATATCTCCTTGCAGTCCAAGGGACTCTCAAGAGTCTTCTCCAACACCACAATTCAAAAGCATCAATTCCTCGGTGCTCAGCCTTTTTCACAGTCCAGCTCTCACATCCATACACGACCACGGGGAAAACCATAGCCTTGACTAGGCGAACCTTTGTTGGCAAAGTAATGTCTCTGCTTTTGAATATGTGATCTAGGTTGGTCATAACTTTCCTTCCAAGGAGCAAGCGTCTTTTAATAATCAGATCAGATCAGATCAGTCGCTCAGTCGTGTCCGACTCTTTGCGACCCCATGAACTGCAGCACGCCAGGCCTCCCTATCCATCACCAGCTCTCGGAGGTCACTCAGACTCACATCCATCGAGTCAGTGATGCCATCCAGCCATCTCATCCTCTGTCGTCCCCTTCTCCTCCTGCCCTCAATCCCTCCCAGCATCAGAGTCTTCTCCATTGGGTCAACTCTTCGCATGAGGTGGCCAGAATACTGGAGTTTCAGCTTTAGCGTCATTCCTTCCAAAGAAATCCCAGGGCTGATCTCCTTCAGAATGGACCGGTTGGATCTCCTTGCAGTCCAAGGGACTCTCAAGAGTCTTCTCCAACACCACAGTTCAAAAGCATCAATTCTTCGGCTCTCAGCCTTCTTCACAGTCCAGCTCTCACATCCATACATGACCACAGGAAAGACCATAGCCTTGACTAGGTGAACCTTTGTTGGCAAAGTGATGTCTCTGCTTTTGAATATGCTATCTAGGTTGGTCATAACTTTCCTTCCAAGGAGTAAGCGTCTTTTAATTTCATGGCTGCAGTCACCATCTGCAGTGATTTTGGAGTCCAGAAAAATAAAGTCTGACACTGTTTCCACCGTTTCCCCATCTATTTCCCATGTAGTGATGGGACCAGATGCCATGATGTTCGTTTTCTGATTGTTGAGCAATGTCCCACTGCTAGGCGTACACCCCGAGGAAACCAGAATTCAAAGAGATTCATGAGCCAACCTTTTCACTCTCCACTTTCACTTTCATCAAGAGGCTTTTTAGTTCCTCTTCACTTTCTGCCATAAGGGTGGTATCATCTGCATATCTGAGGTTATTGATATTTCTCCCGGCAATCTTGATTCCAGCTTGTGTTTCCTCCAGTTCAGCATTTCTCATGATGTACTCTGCATATAAGTTAAATGAACATGGCGACAATATACAGCCTTGACGTACTCCTTTTCCTATTTGGAACCAGTCTGTTGTTCCATGTCCAGTTCTAACTGTTGCTTCCTGACCTGCATACAGATTTCTCAAGAGGCAGATCAAGTAGTCCACCATAAAACAGGTTGCCAGACTGGGAAAATAAATAAAAAGACAAACTAAAACCCAACTATGATGTTTATAAGAGATACACTTTAAATACAAAGATGTGGAAAACTTGAAAGCAAAGGAATGGAAAGGTTGTGCCATATAAATGTACCACCAAAAATCTAGTATTAAAATCAGACAACAGATGCATCCAACAAGAACAAATCACAGTCCTAATTTGTATGCATCAAACACTATATAAAAAACACAATAAACACATAATATTAAAATAGTATTTATGGTTGCAAATGCCAAAGGACAAATTTAATGAACTATTTTCAACACTTCTACATTGAAATCTAGAAACCATGATTGAGGAAAATTTTAATAAAACCTAACTAGGTAAAGGAAAATACCATGTATGTTGACATGAAGTATATTATTGCAAAAATATGTTTCCCACAAATTATATATTCACAGCAAGCTCAATAAAGATTCTGAAACCAAAGCAATCTCTAGAGGAATAAATCTAGAAGATTATGCTATCAGATATCAATCTCAGAAAATTATATTAATTAAAACCGCTGTACAGCTATGGAAAATAAAAAGACCAATAAAATTATGAATAAAGAAATTGGCTGCATATGTGTTATCATCTCTTTGACAGTGAATGGGGGAAAGAATGGTCTTTTCTATTAATTATGTTTGGCCACATGATTGGGAGAGGCATATGAAAGTTTTCTGGCTTGCTGTAAACATTTCTCACTTGACTTAGATCATGGTTACACAAATGTCGACATATGTAAAGACTCATCTAGCTGTTTTCCTAAGATCTATATACTTAAAGAATGAAACAGTGTTTTATGAATTCCATAGCAGTAGTTAATATCAGTTAACAAGGCAGGGGTTTATTTCATGTGGAGTGATTCCAGCAGCAGAGAAAGATCCAAAGGTTAAAACTCTGCACAACAAAGGAAACTGTAAGCAAGGTGAAAAGATAGCCTTCAGAACAGAAGAAAATAATAGCAAATGAAGCAACTGACAAAGAATTAATCTCAAAAATATACAAGCAACTCCTACAGCTCAATTTCAAAAAAATAAACAACCCAATCAAAAACTGGCCCAAAAACTAAACAGACATTTCTCCAAAGAAGACATACAGGTGGCTAACAAACACAAGAAAAATGCTGAACATCACTCATTATCAGAGAAATGCAAATCAAAACCACAATGAGGTACCATTTCATGCCAGTCAGAATGATTGCAATCCAAAAGTCTACAAGCAATAAATGCTGGAGAGGGTGTGGAGAAAAGGGAACCCTCTTACACTGTTGGTGGGAATGCAAACTTGTACAGCTGCTATGAAGAACAGTGTGGAGATTCCTTAAAAAAATGGAAATAGAACTGCCATATGACCCAGCAATCCCACTGCTAGGCGTACACCCCGAGGAAACCAGAATTGAAAGAGATTCATGTACCCCAATGTTCATCACAGCACTGTTTATAATAGCCAGGACATGGAAGCAACCTAGACATCCATCAGCAGACGAATGGATAAGAAAGCTGTGGTACATATACACAATAGAGTATTACTCAGTCATTAAAAAGAATGCATGAATCAGTTCTAATGAGGTCGATGAAACTGGAGCCTATTATACTGAGTGAAGTAAGCCAGAAAGAAAAACACCAATATGCATATATATGGAATTCAGAAAGATGGTAATGATAACCCTTTATGTGAGATAGCAAAAGAGACACAGATGTATACAACAGTCTTTTGGACTCTGTGGGAGAGGGTGAGGGTTGGATGGTTTGGGAGAATGGCATTGAAACCAGTATATTATCATATGTGAAATTAATCACCAGTCTAGGTTCCATGCATGATACAGGATGCTTGGGGCTGGTGCACTGGGATGACCCAGAGGGATGGTATGGGGAAGGAGGTGGGAGGGGAGTTCAGGATGGGGAACATGTGTAGACCTGTGGTGGATTCATGTTGATGTATGGCAAATCCGATACAATATTGTAAAATAAAAAAAAAAAAAGAAAGAAAGGTTAAAACTCATACAGAGCCTCTGCACTGGGTGACATGTAATGAATTCACTGGGCCTAGTGGAGAGTTAGCATCCCACAATGGATTGGGTTGAAATAAACTAACAATGGAAGCTGAATATGTGTTGGAGAAATGGTGTACAAACAAATTTAAAGACAAAAGAGTACTAAAGTTTTCTCTTAGTAAGAATTATGTTATGAAAACTTTGGAAACATGATATTTGGGTCCCATCTTGTGGGGAAAAGATTGTCATGAGAGTTAATGATCAAATGATTGGAGATCTGACAAAGTGTCAGAAAGCAACTCTGAACATGTAGAAGGTTTGGGAGCATAGAATACTCAGATGATATGGAGAGCAGAAGCCCAAGTATCAGCACTGAAATCCTAGTGTGATATGTGGATAGCATAACCTATTTCCACAACCAGATGTTTTAGGAAAAATTGATAAAAACTGAAATAGGCAAATGAGATTATTGTTTAGTATTTCTAAGGCAACACTACTTTACTGCCACTTTCCATTGTCTTAAAATACTTTGTTGTTGTACAGTGGCTCAGTCGTGTCTGACTCTGTGACCCACAGACTGTAGCACTCCAGGTTTCCCTGCTGTTCACCAAATCCTGGAGCTTGTTCAAACTCATATCCATTGAGTCAGTGATGTCATCCAACCTTCTCATCCTCTCTTGTCACCCTCTTCACCTCCTTTCAGTCTTTTCCTTCCTCAGGGTTTTTTCTAATGAGTTGGATCTTCACATCAGGTGGCCAAAGTATTGGAGGTTCAGTCTCAACATCAGGCCTTCCAATGAACATTCAGAATTGATTTCCTTTAGGATTAACTGGTTGGATCTCCTTGCAGTCCAAGGGACTCTCAAGGATCTTCTCCAGCACCACAGTTCTAAAGCATCAATTCTTTGGTGCTAAGACTTCTTTATGATAAAGCTCTCCATATCCATAATGACTACTGGGAAAACCATAACTTTGACTGTATGGACCTTTGTCAGCATAGTAATGTCTCTGCTTTTTAATATTCTGTCTAAGTTGGTCATAACTTTTCTTCCAAAGAACAAATGTCTCTTAATTTCATGGTTGCAGTCACCATCTACTGTGATTTTGGAGCCCAAGGAAATAAAGTCTCTCATTGTTTCCCCATCTATTTGCTATGAAGTGATGGGACCAGATGCCATGATCTTAGTTTTCTGAATGTTTAGTTTTAAGCCAGCCTTTTTACTCTTCTCTTTTATCTTCATCAAGAAGCTCTTTTGTTCCTCTTTGCTTTCTGCTATAAGGATGGTGTAATCTGTGGAGGTTATTGATACTTCTCCCAGCAATCTTGATTCCAGCTTGTGTTTCATCCAGCCCAGAATTTCTCATGATATATTCTTCATATAAGTTAAATAAGCACAGTGACAATATACAGCCCTGACATACTCCTTTCCCAATTCAAAACCAGTCCATTTTTCCATGTCTGGTTCTAACTGTTGCTTCTAGACCTGCATACAGGTTTCTTAGGAGCCAGGTAAGGTAATCTGGTATTCCCATTTTTTTCAGAATTTTCCACAGTTCGTTATGATCCACACAGTCAAAGGCTTTGGCATAGTCAATAAAGTAGATGTTTTTCTGGAACTCTCTTGTTTTTTCCATGATGCTTCAGATGTTGGTGATTTGATCTCTAGTTCTGCCTTTCTAAATCCAGCTTGATTGTCTGGAAGTTATCAATTCACATACTGCTAAAGCCTAGCTTGGAGAGTTTTGAGCATTACTCTGCTAGTGTGTGAAATGAGTGTAACTGTGCAGTAGTTTGAATATTCTTTGGCATTGCTTTTCTTTGGGGTTGGAATGAAAACTGACTTTTTCCAGTCTTGTGGCCACTGCTGAGCTTTCCAAATTTGCTGGCATATTGACTGCAGCACTTTCACAGCATCATCTTTTAAGATTTGAAATAGCTTAGTTGGAATTCCATCACCACTACTAGCTTTGTTCATAGTGATGCTTCCTAAGGTCCACTTAACTTTGAATTTCAGGATGTCTGGCTTTAGGTGAGTGATCACACCATCATAATTTTCTGGGTCATTAACATCTCTTTTGTATAGTTCTTTTGTGTATTCTTGACACCTCTTCTTAATATCCTCTTCTGTTAGGTCCATACCATTTCTGTCCTTTATTGTGCCCATCTTTTCATGAAATGTTCCCTGGTATCTTTAATTTTCTTGAAGAGATCTCTAGTCTTTCCCATTCTATTAATTTCCTTTATTTCTTTGCACTGATCACTGAGCAAGGCTTTCTTATCTCTCCTTGTTGTTCTTTATAATTCTGCATTCAAATGGGTATTATCTTTCCTTTTCTTCTTTGCTTTTCACTTCTGTTCTTTTCTCAACTATTTGTAAGGCCTCCCCAGACAGCCATTTTGTTTTTTTTTTTTTCATTTTTTTTTCCCCTTGGGGATGGTCTTGATCCCTGTCTCCTGTACAATGCTATAAGCCTCTGTCCATAGTTCTTCAGGCACTCTATCAGATCTAAACCCTTGAATCTATTTGTCACTTCCACTGTATAATCATAAGTTATTTGATTTAGGTCATACCTGAATGGTCAGGTAGTGTTCCCTACTTCTTCAATTTAAGTCTGAATTTTGCAATTAGGATTTCATGACCTGAGCCACAGTCAGTTTCCAGTCTTTTTATGCTGACTGTATAGAGTTTCTCCATCTTTGGCTACAAAGCATATAATCATTCTGATTTTGGTATTGACCATCTGGTGATGGTCATCATGTGTAGAGTCGTCTCTTGTGTTTTTGGAAGAGGGTGTTTGCTATGACCAGTGCATTGTCTTGGAAAAACTCTTTTGCCCTTTGCCCTGCTTCATTTTATACTCCAAAGCCACACTTGCCTGTTACTCCAGGTATTTCTTGACTTCCTACTTTTTCATTCCAGTCCTATGTGATGAAAAGGACATCTTGGTGTGTGTGTCTAGAAGGTCATGTAGGTTTTCATAGAGCCATTCAATCAGCTTCTTTAGCATAATGGTTGAGACATTGGCTTGGATTACTGTAATATTGAATGGTTTGCCTTGGAAATGAACAGAGATCATTCAGTTGTTTTTGAGGTTGCACACGAGTACTGCATTTCAGACTTTCTTGTTGACGATGAGGAATACTCCATTTCTCCTAGGGATTCTTTCCCACAGTAGTAGATATAATGATCATCTTAATTAAATTCACTCATTCCAGTCCATTTTAGTTCACTGATTCCTAAAATGTCGATGTTTACTCTTGCCATATCCTGTTTGACCACTTCAAATTTACCTTGATTCATGGACTTAACATTTCAGGTTCCTATATAATGTTGCTCTTTACAGCATCAGACTTTACTTTCACCACCAGACACATCCACACCTGGGTGTTGTTTCCATTTTGGATCAGCCCCTTTATGCCTTCTGGAGCTATTTCTCTGCTCTTCTCCAATAGCATATTAGGCACCTGATGACCTGGGAAGTTCATCTTTCAGTGTCATATCTTTTTGTCTTTTCATACTGCTCACAGGGTTCTCAAGGCAAGAATGCTGAAGTGGTTTGATATTGCCTTCACCAATGAACCATGATTTGTCAGAAATTTCCACCATGACCCAGTCCATCTTGGGTGGCCCTATATGGCTTGGCTCATAGTTTCATTGAGTTAGACAAGGCTGTGATCCATGTGATCAGTTTGGACAGTTTTTTGGTTATTTGGTTAAAATACTTTATAAGATGATAACTGTAGAAAAAACTGTAGAAAATAAGATATTATTTTCTATAAAAGTACGTGCATTTTACTGGATACAAGTTAATTGTGATTGTTCATTTGTGGATATTGTCTTGTTTTGCATCTAGTTGAAAATTCATTTCAGCATTCATGATTAACGATTTTATGTGCATTCACTGAATTATCCTTTGAATCAATATTAATGCTATGTAAAATTTTGATATGTGTTAATTTCTTACTTGTATGCCAGTCATGATACCTTTTTTAAGAAAGTATTCCTCAGTAGGTGGAAGATAAGGCTCTCAAAGTGTGAATAGTATCTATTAAAATGATGCTTTGAACTTCTGAGATTAAAATGTCAGATTACAGATCTGTCTGATCTCTTGTACTTTTTACTATCATATGACATAAAATGGTGCAGCAGCTATGGAAAACAGCATTAATATGCTCAAAAACATTTAAAATAGAGTTACTGTATGATATAGAAACTCTACTTCTGGGTATATAGCCAAAAGAATTGAAGGAAAATGTGGAATTCTTGTTCTAAGGATAGAGAATTTCATTTACACTAGGTGAAATAAATCCTAGAGGTTTGCTGTATGATGTAGTGCATATTGTTAACAATGTGGCATTTTGAGTTTCAAAATTTGTTAAATGCATAGATTTCATGTTATGCTTTTGACATACATACACATATCAAACAAAGAAACACAAGGAAACTTTGGGAGGTGTAGGATATGTTTAGTACCTTGATTGTGGTGATGATACCATGGGTATTTACATATGCCCAAACTTATCAAATTGCACACACTAAATGTGTTCAGTTCTTTGTATATCAATTATACCCTAAGGAAGCTGTTAAAAATATAACATGGAAAATAATATACTTATTTCTAATAAATTTCTATTAAATCAAAGAAAAAACTGTCTAAAAAATGTCTGTGTAGAAAACAAAGAAACACATTGAAAAATAAGACCTAAAAAGTTCTTCAGATATAACACAGCCATTGTTTAAAAAAGTCCTTATTGTAAATCTGTCAATTTACTGAAAATTTATCAATAATTTCAATGCAATTCAAACTGACAATTCCAATATAGCTGATTCTAGTTTATAGTGAAATGCAAGTGCCAAATATAGGTATGACACTTTTGAAGGAAAATTAAAGTGGAAACTTGTTTTGCATATCAAGTGTCTTTGTACAGTCTCAATAATTAAGATTGTGGTATTGGGCAAAAATAGATTAACGAAACAGAATAGAGGGCTTATAAAAAGACATAGGTGTATATGGTCACTTGATAAATGATCAAGTGTAACTCAACCAGTTAACATGTGAAATAATGCCCAATTCTATTAGTAAACAAGGAAATGTACTTAGTCTTCTTTTAAGTGGAAAAATCCAGGCAGCTTCCTTAAAACCTGTATTGTCTGTCCTCCTGGTTACTTATGGCTTATGGATACCTATGCTGGGAAATGGGTTTTGTTTCATCACTGTTAACAAGATTTTGTCAAACTGGATGCTAATCCACCTCCTAGTAATCCGAATTTCAGTTTTATGAGATTTGTATTGTTTATATTGTATTATCAGTACTACAATATGAAATAAATAAGACAATAAGTATATAACTATTATGTTCACTTAGATGATTTATTTTGGATGTTTCACTATGATCATTTTGCATTTTAAATTCTTAATGTTTTGTCAAAGGATAAAAATTCTAGGTTCATGAACTTTGCACATATGTTCTTCAGTTATAATCTGTGACTAATTTGCTGACAAAATAACTAAAATTCAGAAATATGTAAATAAATATTTCAAAAATATTTAAATAAATAAATATTAGTTGCATTCTTATGTGCCACTTTACCAAAACTAAGCTTCTGACAGTTTAGTCTGTTGAGTTCTCTATTAACTAAATTTATCTTATAGACATATATGGAATTCACCAGAGGGCAAGGGACTTTCCATCAGGATGAATATCCTCACATTTTGAATAGTGGTAGGGCTGAAAATTATTAATGTTGGACACTCTTATAGGATAACAAAGTGTTAAAACTTTTAACACACTTTAGAAGATACTTGAATTATTATGTCTTGATATTATGTCTTGATAATATATTAAATATAAATTTTGTATATTTTCAAGTAGAAAAAAAATAGCCAAAAGGAAAAAAAGCATTTCCTTTGTTCTTTTAAAAAAAACATTTGTCAAAATTCAACAACAAAGGTATACCATTTCCACTTGTGCCATTTTCAAATACTGGGGTCAGAGAAGGAGGCATCTCATAATATTAGGCTTATAGGAATTTGACTTCACAAAATAATTTCCAAAGTGGGCATTTTTTTTCCATTTGAGTATTAATTTTGTTTTTATAGTATCTTGTAGGAATTGTTTTTATTCATAGATTGCTATGCTATGCTAAGTCACTTCAGTCGTGCCCGACTCTGTGCGACCCCATAGATGGCAGCCCACCAGGCCTCCCCGTCCCCAGGATTCTCCAGGCAAGAACACTGGAGTGGGTTGCCATTTCCTTCTCCAATGCATGAAAGTGAAAAGAGAAAGTGAAGTCGCTCAGTCATGTCCGACTCTTAGCGACCCCATGGACTGCAGCCTACCAGGCTCCTCCATCCGTGGGATTTTCCAGGCAAGAGTACTGGAGTGGGGTGCCATTGCCTTCTCCGATTCATAGATTAAAACTATCAAATTTACATAATTTTGGATTTCCATGTTCTTTATTCACCAGAATCTATTTCACCTCAGTGGTAATGCTCAAAATTCTCCAAGCCAGGCTTCAGCAATATGTGAACCGTGAACTTCCTGATGTTCAAGCTGGTTTTAGAAAAGGCAGAGGAACCAGAGATCAAATTGCCAACATCCGCTGGATCATCGAAAAAGCAAGAGAGTTCCAGAAAAACATCTATTTCTGCTTTATTGACTATGCCAAAGCCTTTGACTGTGTAGATCACAATAAACTGTGGAAAATTCTGAAAGAGATGGGAATATCAGACCACCTGATCTGGCTCTTGAGAAATCTGTATGCAGGTCAGGAAGCAACAGTTAGAACTGGTCATGGAACAACAGACTGGAACCAACAAATAGGAAACTCCAAATAGGAAAAGGAGTACATCAAGGCTGTATATTGTCACCCTGTTTATTTAACTTATATGCAGAGTACATCATGAGAAATGCTGGACTGGAAGAAACACAAGTTGGAATCAAGATTGCTGGGAGAAATATCAATAACCTCAGATATGCAGATGATACCACCCTTATGACAGAAAGTGAAGAGGAACCAAAAAGCCTCTTGATGAAAGTGAAAGTGGAGAGTGAAAAGGTTGGCTTAAAGCTCAACATTCAGAAAATGAAGATCATGGCATCTGGTCCCATCACTACATGGGAAATAGATGGAGAAACAGTGGAAACAGTGTCAGACTTCATTTTTCTGGGCTCCAAAATCACTGCAGATGGTGACTGCAGCCATGAAATTAAGACACTTACTCCTTGGAAGGAAAGTTATGACCAACCTAGATAGTATATTCAAAAGCAGAGACATTACTTTGACAACAAAGGTTCGCCTAGTCAAGGCTATGGTCTTTCCTGTGGTCATGTATGGATGTGAGAGCTGGACTGTGAAGAAGGCTGAGCGCCGAAGAATTGATGCTTTTGAACTGTGGTGTTGGAGAAGACTCTTGAGAGTCCCTTGGACTGCAAGGAGATCCAACCAGTCCATTCTGAAGGAGATCAGCCCTGGGATTTCTTTGGAAGGAATGATGCTAAAGCTGAAACTCCAGTATTTTGGCCACCTCATGCGAAGAGTTGACTCATTGGAGAAGACTCAGATGCTGGGGGGATTGGGGGCAGGAGGAGAAGGTGATGACAGAGGATGAGATGGATGGATGGCATCACTGACTTGATGGATGTGAGTCTGAGTGAACTCCGGTAGTTGGTGATGGACAGGGAGGCCTGGCGTGCTGTGATTCATGGGGTCGCAAGAGTCGGACACGACTGAGGGACTGATCTGATCTGATTTGTACTGGTCTCAGACAATTAAGAATTCTATATTTAAAGGAATTCTATATTGAAAATTCTATATTTATTCTATCTATTAAAAGAGCCTACTATAGAGATTTATTAAAAGTTATTTATTCAAATAATTTTAGATTATTTAATTAACATTACTTATTAAATGATATTCTAATTATATTTTCCCTAAATTTGCAAAGTGATGTCTGCACTAAAGTGGATTTTACATTTATCTTTTTGATCACTTGATTTCCTCCGGTTAGAAGTTAATAAGTTAGTGCTTTTACAGATGTTTTAAAGCTGAATTGACTCACCTAATGATATCAGTTTTGTTTCTGGAATTCTATTGTTTCATTTTTTATCTTTCTTTGTGACTACTTTACATTTTAAAAAGTGTATCTAATGGAAATAATTAGACAATCCATTACAACACCATCTGCTGTGCATCAAAGTCATGTTTTATTGTGGCTCACTGACAAAAATTTCCTGTAACTGACATGTCCTTTTTTGATAAAGTCTGAAAATGACAAATTACTTGACATAAAATCATGTAAAGCATATCATAGCTTAACACATTTATTTCTCTTCCTACTATGTTACTATTTTTTATCTAATTGTAATTTATTTTGCTGATTATATAATGGCTTGGGAAGGTTTTTTTTTTTAATATAAATATCAGTGATTTAAGCAAACGAAACATTCAAAATTTGATTTAAAATTTATGTTATTTGAGATGTTTTATTTATAATATCTATGTTTATCATTTCTTACAGCTATTTCTTTATCAATTAAAAAAGGTTTTGTTTCCTAAACATTTTTCCTTCAAGTTAATGAACTCATTTTTATAATTGGATATTTTAAATATGATTTAATGGTTTTATTAAATACTTTCATTCTTTCAATTTGAAACAAAATATGAAAATAAATTTGATAAAGAATCAATAGTTCCATTTGGCAAAAAAAAAGAAGAATCAATAGTTTCATTTTTGGTTTCTCAGTAAGATAAAAAATTAGATAAAGCTACTCAAATATGGAAATGAACAAAAGTGAGAATCAAGTGTATGAATCTGAGTAAAAATATTAAAATGTTGGAAGAAGCTTCTGGGAGAGAGATTATTCTTTGTCTTCTACTCTTTTGTTGATTTTTGTTGTTTTAATTGAGCATTTTGTGTGATTTCATTTCTCTCCTATTTTAGTATTTCCATTATACTTCTTGTTTAGTGGTTGCCTCCCATTTTGCAATATACATTTGCAACTAATATAAGTCTACTTTTCAATAATACTATTCAGTTGGCTCCCTGGGGAAGGAAATGGCGACCCACTCCAGTATCCTTGCCTGAGAAATCTCATGGACAGAGGAGCCTGGTGGGCTGCAGTCCATGGGGTCGCAAAGAGTTGGGCAGGACTGAGAAACTAACACTAACACTTATACCGTTGGCTTTTTGTATCCACTGGTTCTGCATCCAAGAATTATATTTGGGGAAAAATCCAGAAAGTTTCAAAAAACAAAAATTGAACTTGTTATGGGCCAGCAACAATTTATATGGCATTTATACTGTATTAGGTCTTCTAAGTAGTTCAGAGAAAATTCAAAGGGTACAGGGGAATTTTAATAGGTTAGATGCAAATACAATATTATTTTATGTAAGGGATTTGAGCATTCCCAAATGTTGGCATCCTCAGAAGGTCTCAAACCAATCACCTATGGATATAGAAGGAAGAAGGTATATACCACATCACAGGTGGTATGAGTGCCTTATAGTAACAAAATTCTTATGTTTCCTCCCAGTCCTTGTTATCATAGTTGTAATTTATTTTACCTATATATAAACATACATAAGTATACACTATATAAATATATATACATAAGGGCTCTCTGGGTGGCTCAGTGGTAAAGAATCTGCCCTGCAATGTGGGAGACCCGGGTTTGATCCCTGGATTGGGAAGATCCCTGGAGTAGGGCAGGACAACCCATTCCAGTATTCTTGCCTGGGGAATTCCATGGACAGAGGAGTCTGGCAGGCTACAGTCCATAGGGTCATAAAGGGTCAGAGATGACTGAAATGACTGAGTTTGCATATATATACATGTATAAGCATGCATGGGCTTTCCTCATGGCTCAGTCGGTAGAGAATCTGCCTGCAATGTAGGAGACCTGGGTTTGACTCCTAGGTTGGGAAGATCCCTTGGAGTCAGACATAACTGAAATGATTGAGCTTGCATATATTTACATGTATAAGCATATGTGGGCTTCCCTCATATTTCAGTCAGTACAGAATCTGCCCTGCAATGCGAGAGACCTGGGTTTGATTCATGGATTGGGAAGAACCCCTGGAGGAGGGCAGGGCAACCCACTCCAGTATTCTTGCCTGGAGAGTACCACGGACACAGGATCCGGGAAGTTTACAGTCTGTGGGGTCACAAGAGTCAGATGCGACTTAGCGAGTAAACCACCACCAAAGACATAAACATACATGATCAAATACTTGGCTAAATTATTTTGTACAAACTGTCATCTGTTAAATCAGTTAAGAAAAAGAAAAATAAAAGTTGTTATTTTAATCTTCACTTATTCCTTCTTCTATACTCTTTTTTTGTGTGTGTGGATTTCAAGACTAATCTGTATTATTTTCTATCCCTACAAAGGACTTATTTTAACATTGCTTATAAGACGGGCCTACTAGCAATGAATGTCTTCAATTTTTGTTTGTTCAAGAAAGTCTTAATCTTTTCCTTCATATTTGAATGACAATTTCACAGGTTACAAAATTGGTATAATAGGTTGGTTACAGGTTGGTGTTTATATCTCTCAACACTTTAAATATTTTACTCCACTCTCTTTTTGCTTGCAGGATTTCTGAGAAGTCAGACATAATTCTCATCTTTGAATTTCCAAATGTAAGGTGATATTTTGATTTTCTTTTTTTCAGCATTTATTTCATTTTCTATTTTCTGTAGTTTGAAAATAATATGTGCGGGTATACTTTGTTTTTGCCATTTTTACTGCTTGGTGTTCTCTGAGTTTCCTGAATGCCCTCAATTGGCATTTCCTTTTTTTTCCCCCTTGCCTAATTGTTAGAGTTAGGACTTTCAATGCAAAGTTAAGTAAGAGTGGTGAGAGTGGACATTCTTGTCTTGTTTCTGATTTTAGAGGAAAATCTTTCAGCTTTGCACTGTTACATATGATTTTACCACTGGATTTATCATGTATGGCCTTTATTATGTTGAGAGTTGTGTTCTGTACCTAATTTGTTGATAACAATTTTTATGAAAGATGTTGAATTTTCTCAAATGCTTTTTCTGCATCTATTGAAATGGTCCAATGATTTTTATCCTTCCTTTTGTTAATGTGCTATATCACAGTCCTGATTTGCATATTTTGAACCATCCTTGCATTTGAGGGACATACCCACACTTGATCATTACTTATGATTCTTTCAATGTGTTGTTGAATTTGGTTTGCTGTTATTTTGTTGGGGACTTTTGCATCTATTCATTTAGGGATGTTGACTTACAGTTTTCTTTTTTCTGTAGTACTCTATGGTGTCAAGATTATTATGGCCTCATAAAATAAGTTTTGGATTATTTCCTTTTGTTCAAATCTTTGGGAAGAATTTGAGAAGGATTGGTATTAATTTGTCTTTAAATATTTGGAAGAATGCACTAGTGAAACCAACTCATCTTAGGCTTTTCTTTTTTTGGGAAAGATTTTGATTAAGGTTTCAATTTCCTTAATCCTTATTGATCTGTTCATATTTTCAGTTGCTAAGAGAATAGAACTTAAATGTTCTACACACACACACACACACACACACCACTGCACACACACAAATGCAAGGAATTATGTAAGGTGATGGATATGTTATTTAAAACTTCCCAACATATACATAAAGCAAATCATCATGTTGTACACTTTAATCTTATACTTTATATGTCAATTATATCTCAATTAAAGCTGTAAAAAAGAATAGCATATTAATATTGTCTCATCCTTTGTAACAAATGCACTGTACTAATGCAACATGATGCTAACAGGGGAAATGAAGGAGGGGAAAGGAACTAGAAATAGTGTCACTTTCTGTGTGTTTTGATAATTTTCTGTAAGTGTAACACTGATCAAAAAAGAAGTCTATTGTTTTTCAAAAAGCTGTCATTCACAATAGCAACCAAACACATAGAATATCCAAGAAGTTAAACAAAAAATATGTCCAATTTATCAGAGGGAGAACTATGGGTTATCAATGAAGTATATATAACAATACAAAAATATAAAAATGTATCTTACTTAAAAGGGGAATATAAGAAAGTTTATAGTTTTTTAAACTGGGAATTTAAGTTTTTTTTAATCAAAACTGTGCTTTGAAATATGCATAGAACTACTAATAATAATCTATTTTAAATCAATTTTATTGAGGTAAACATATAAAATTACTTTATTTTAAGTGAGCAGTCTTTGCATTCTGTACACAGTTCTTTCTACTGTTACCATAATGAAAGTAAATATTTCCATCATCCCAAGGCATTTCCTTATGCTTCTTTGCAATCAATCTCTGTCCCAATTCTAGAAAATGACAATCACTGATTCTTTTCATTTTTTTGCAGCTAAGGTTTGCCTTCTTTTTAACTTCAAATAAATGGACTCACATAGGATTAAAAAAAAGAAAGAAAATTGGTATTGGACCTCAAGAATAGCTTGTGCCTGTAGATGTTAAATTAAGCAAGTTAAGCAAGTCACTTGACACTGACTCTTTAGTGATATACTGTATCAGTGTCAAAAAAAATGTCTGCACCTTCATATCTAAGCAACATGTTTGTGTGCATGTTCAGCTTTCTTCACCTCTTTGTGACCCCATAGACTGTAGCCTCTCAGGCTTCTCTATCCATTGGATTTTCCAGGCAAGAATACTCTAGTGGGTTGTCATTTTCTCCTCCTGGAAAACTTCCTGACCCAGGGATTGAATGCCAGTCTTCTGTGTCTCCTGCACTGTCAGGCAGATTCTTTAAACAGTGGGTTTAGTCCCTAAGTCAGTATTTTTAGCTGAAAAACTATGATCAATCAGAAGAATGATCTTTATCTACTTCTGAAACACAGGATTCCAATTAGAAATATGGTCTACAACTTAGCAATATAAAATGGGAAAAACTACCCTTGGAACCAACTACCAGGATGAACCATTTTATTACCTAGCTATGTTGTCTGGATCCATCATTAAACTTCTTTGAGACTCAGTTTCTCAAAACAAGGATACTCTATGATCCAAGGCTTCCACTATTGTAGAAATACAGAGAAACACTCAGGCATGCAAATATTATTATCTCTGATTCTGATATCTAAAATTCTCCATGTTCTAAAGGTGAGAAAATCTGTCATATTGGAAAAACAGATACACACTATTACTAAATAATGGATTCAATTTTTCACTGAATAGACTCAATATGTCACTGAGTGATATATTGTCTGTTTACATGTTGTATATACATATTTTTGTATACATATACACATATATATTGTATTCAAGTATATATAATCATGTATAAGAATGTATGAACTACATGTATTAATATACATAAACATATATATAATCATTTAAAGAATTTTAATTAGTTATGGATAGCATTGCAATAATAAACACTTATTAAAATATTGTTTATGGTCTTACATTAAATATTTTCATTTGGTATGAGTATGGAGACATATTTTACACTTTTTACTGTGAAATCATGCTGTTCCTTTATCCTTGTTTGAGATTCACTCTTTTGTTTAAAAATCCACAACTGTGGCCATGTTCAGTGTTCTTTCATCTTCTTCATCTTGGAAGTGTCATAATTTTGACAACTAAGCAAAATAGTCAACATTTTGCAAAGATTTATGGAGAGATGATGACATCACACAGCTATATTCAAAGCACTGCAAAGAAATGTTGCCGTTTTTTTGTGTGTCTAAATAATTGAACTGTAACAATACCGGGAATTACTTGTTAATTATAATATAGAATGGCTTATATGATCTCAGATCAGATCAGATCAGATTAGTCGCTCAGTCGTGTCCGACTCTTTGTGACCCCATGAATCGCAGCACACCAGGCCTCCCTGTCCATCACCATCTCCCAGAGTTCACTCAGACTCACATCCATCGAGTCAGTGATGCCATCCAGCCATCTCATCCTCTGTCGTCCCCTCCTCCTCTTGCCCTCAATCCCTCCCGGCATCAGTGTCTTTTCCAATGAGTCAACTCTTTGCATGAGGTGGCCAAAATACTGGAGTTTCAGCTTTAGCATCATTCCTTCCAAAGAAATCCCAGGGCTGATCTTCTTCAGAATGGACTGGTTGGATCTCCTTGCAGTCCAAGGGACTCTCAAGAGTCTTCTCCAACACCACAGTTCAAAAGCATCAATTCTTCAGCGTTCACCCTTCTTCACAGTCCAGCTCTCACATCCATACATGACCACAAGAAAAACCATAGCCTTGACTAGGTGAACTTTTGTTGGCAAAGTAATGTCTCTGCTTTTGAATATGTGATCTAGGTTGGTCGTAACTTTCCTTCCAAGGAGTAAGCGTCTTTTCATTTCATGGCTGCAATCACCATCTGCAGTGATTTTGGAGCACAGAAAAATAAAGTCTGACACTGTTTCCCCATCTATTTCCCATGAAGTGATGGGACCGGATGCCATGAGCTTGGTTTTCTGAATGTTGAGCTTTAAGCCAACTTTTTAACTCTCTACTTTCACCTTCATCAAGAGGCTTTTTAGTTCCTCTTCACTTTCTGCCATAAGGGTGGTGTCATCTGCATATCTGAGGTTATTGATATTTCTCCCAGCAATCTTTATTCCAACTTGTGTTTCTTCCAGTCCAGTGTTCCTCATGATGTACTCTGCATATAAGTTAAATAAACAGGGTGACAATATACAGCCTTGATGAACTCCTTTTCCTATTTGGAAGCAGTCTGTTGTTCCATGTCCAGTTCTATATATGATCTCAGTTGTCCCAAATATCCAGGCTTTCAGAGCAGCTGTTAGGAAGACACCTTACTACTACTATTAATAAATTGCTTCAGTTGGGTCCGACTCTGTGTGACCCCATAGATGGCAGCCCACCAGGCTCCCTCATCCCTGGGATTCTCCAGGCAAGAACACTGGAGTGGGTTTCCATTTCCTTCTCTAATGCATGAAAGTGAAAAGTGAAAGTGAAGTCACTGAGTCGTGTCTAACTCCTAGCAACCCCATGAACTGCAGCCCACCAAGTTCCTCTGTCCATGGGATTTGCCAGGCAAGAGTACTGAAGTGGGGTGCCATTGCCATCTAAAGTTTCATCTCATTAATGAATTTTGTATAAAGAAATTTCTGTGCAGAGAGAGTGCTTGCACCTTGTTTTCATATTTGAATGAACATTCATTTGAAGAAAAATGTTTAACAAAAAATGTTCTAAATGGGGAAAAATGAGGGATTTTTAAAATAAAAATTTCCAAGTTTCAGGTAAATTAAAACATATTAGTGTAATGTGCCAGTAATTTTTATAACTCGTAAGTACTTATTAGCAAGTAATTTTATCTTTTTGGCATCAGTTGTTTTATTGAAGGGGGCTTCCCTGGTGGCTCAATGATTAAAAAGCCTGCCTGCAATGCAGGAGATGCTAGTTTGAACCCTGGGTTGGGAAGGTCCCCTGGAGAAGGAAATGGCAACCCACTCCAGTATTTTTGCCTGGAGAATGCCATGGACAGAGAGCCTGGCAGGCTGGAGTCCACGGGGTTGCAAAACAGTAGGACGCAGCGTAGTGACTAAACAGCAGTAACAATAAAACTTTCTTCATAAATGGGGACCCTAGTCTAAACAGTCTCAAATTTCCCTCAAACTCTACTTTGTGTATAGTTTATATAATTAAGTTTAAACATTCAAGCCTATATTAAGTTTTTGTTTTGTAATAAGGAAAAACCTCTATGATAATTTAATAATACACTAAAAGATAATTATTATATTAATTTTTTTCCTTCAATATACCAATTACCAATATATTGTTGATAAACATACCATTAGTGTAAACTTGGCTTTAGCTGCCTGCATATTAAAAGTCTGTATAAATCATGGGTCAGCAAACTATGGTCCATGGGTCAAATCCTGCCTGCCCTCTGCCTTTGCAAATAAAGTTTTGTTGGCTAATAGTCCCATCTTTCATTTACATGCTATCTGAGGTTGCTTTCATACTACAATAGAGCAGAACTGAGTGGAACTGGCAGAGACGTTATGGCCAAAAATACATACAATCTGTCCCTTAATAGAAAATGTTGGTCAAACTTTGTTCTGTAATCAGACCTAACAAGGTCCTAACCACCTTAGGCTGAAGTATTCAGATCAAATTTTACTAAGTGATACAAAATCACAAGGAGGCAACCAACAAAATTTAGATAGAGAGTAATTTTATAAAACAAAGGAAACTGTTTGTGTTAGGGGTGTGTGTGGAAAACCTAAGATTTAATAGAGGTTAAGATACAAAAGTAACCAATTGCAAGGCATGAACATGGTTTGAAGCAATTTGAATAATTTTTCAAAATGTTGAGGAAACAGATTGTGAAAACTTTCTTGAATATTTAATTATATTTAAAAGTATTATTTATGTTTACGATGGTATTTTAATTGTTTAAAATTCAGTTCTTATCTGCAGAGATACGAATTCAGATCTAAATACAGAGATAAAATTCAGATCTTATCTGCAGCCAAAATAGTTAAAGGAAACTAATGTTTTTCATATTTACTTCAAAATAATTGTATGATTGTTGGTGGGATGAAGTGAAACAGGAGTTTTATATTATTAATATTTATAAATTATATATTATAATACTTACAATTAAAATTATTTAAAATGTCTGTATTTGAGGAATGGTGCTGAGGATGGGGTGAGGTGGGTTGGAATAGAGATCTACTATTCCCATCACTACCTGGGAAATAGATGGAGAAACAGTGGAAACAGTGTCAGACTTCATTTTTCTGGGCTCCAAAATCACTGTAGATGGTGACTGCAGCCATGAAATTAAAAGACGCTTACTCCTTGGAAGGAAAGTTATGACCAACCTAGATAGCATATTCAAAAGCAGAGACATCACTTTGCCAACAAAGGTTCGCCTAGTCAAGGCTATGGTCTTTCCTGTGGTCATGTATGGATGTGAGAGCTGGACTGTGAAGAAGGCTGAGTGCCGAAGAATTGATGCTTTTGAACTGTGGTGTTGGAGAAGACTCTTGAGAGTCCCTTGGACTGCAAGGAGATCCAACCAGTCCATTCTGAAGGAGATCAGCCCTGGGATTTCTTTGGAAGGAATGATGCTAAAGCTGAAACTCCAGTATTTTGGCCACCTCATGCGAAGAGTTGACTCATTGGAGAAGACTCTGATGCTGGGAGGGATTGAGGGCGGGAGGAGAAGGGGACGACAGAGGATGAGATGGCTGAATGGCATCACTGACTCGATGGATGTGAGTCTGAGTGACCTCCAGGAGTTGGTGATGGACAGGGAGGCCTGGTGTGCTGCAGTTCATGGGGTCGCAAAGAGTCGGACACGACTGAGCGACTGATCTGATCTGATCTGATTCTCATGATCAAATTGTTCATGATATTCGACTCTATTTAATTATGTGACTGTACTGCTAGAAACTAAATATCTGCAGATGGAATTCCAGTTCAGCTATTTCAAATCCTGAAAGATAATGATGTGGAAATTGCTGCACTCAATATGCCAGCAAATTTGGAAACCTCAGGACTGGAAAAGGTCAGTTTTCATTCCAATCCCAAAGAAAGGCAATGCCAAAGAATGCTCAAACTACTGCACAATTGTATTCATCTCACAAGCTAGTAAAGTAATGCTTAAAATTCTCCAAGCCAGGCTTCAGCAATACATGAACCGTGAACTTCCAGATGTTCAAGCTGATATTGGAAAAGGCAGAGGAACCAGAGATCAAATTGCCAACATCCTCTGGATCATCGAAAGAGCAAGTGAGTTCCAGAAAAACATCTATTTATGCTTTATTAACTATGCCAAAGCTTTTGACTGTGTAGATCCTAATAAACTGTGGAAAATTCTGAAAGAGATGGGAATACCAGACCACCTGACCTGCCTCTTGAGAAATCTGTATGCAGGTCAGGAAGCAACAGTTAGAACTGGACATGGAACAACAGACTGGTTCCAAATAGGAAAAGGAGTACGTCAAGGCTGTATATTGTCACCCTGCTTATTTAACTTCTATGCAGAGTACATCATGAGAAATGCTGGGCTGGATGAAGCATAAGCTGGAATCAAGATTGCCGAGCGAAATATCAATAACCTCAGATATGTAGATGACACCACCCTTATGGCAGAAAGTGAAGAAGAACTAAAGAGCCTCTTGATGAAAGTGAAATAAGAAAGTGAAAAAGTTGGGTTAAAACTCAACATTCTGAAAACTAAGATCATGGCATCTGGTCCCATCACTTCATGGCAAATAGATGGGGAAACACTGGAAACAGTAGCTGACTATTTTTCTGGGCTCCAAAATCATGGCAGATGGTGACTGCAGCCATGAAATTAAAAGACATTTACTCCTTGGAAGCAAAGCTATGACCAACCTAGACAGCATATTAAAAAGCAGAAACATTAATTTGTCAACAAAGGTCCATCTAGTCAAGGCTATGGTTTTTCCAGTAGTCATGTATGGATGTGAGAGTTGGACTATAAAGAAAGCTGAGAAAAGAAGAATTGATGCTTTTGAACTGTGGTGTTGGAGAAGACTCTTGAAAGTCCCTTGGACTGCAAGGAGATACAACCAGTCCATCCTAAAGGAGATCAGTCCTGAGTGTTCATTGGAAGAACTGATGCTGAAGCTGAAACTCCAAGACTTTGGCCACCTGATGCAAAGAGCTGACTCATTTGAAAAGGTCCTGATACTGGGAAAGATTGAGGGCAGGAGGAAAAGGGGATGACAGAGGATGAGAATGTTGGATGGCATCACTGACTCAACGGACCTGAGTTCGGGTGAACTCAGAGTTGGTGATGGACAGGGGGGCCTGGTGTGCTGAGATTCAAGGGGTTGCAAAGAGTCAGACACGATTGAGTGATTGAACTGAACTGATGATATTTAATTAATGACCAAAGTCTTTCTCCCTCTCTTATAAAGCATAATGTCCAGATGGTCTTATGTGTTAAATTAAGCAAAATTTATTTAAGACATCACAATTGATTAACCAATTTAATGAGAATAGACACTCAATTTTGAATTAAACTGCTATAAATTCTAATAAATTAAACTAAAGAAAATGTTAAGAAAAACATCATGAGCTAATTGACACTTTTGAGAGGTGTTTTTTGCTCAGAGCATTTTCCCAGATTAATCAAAATTCACGTCCTCACTTCATTTTTGTCCCACTTCAATTATCACTTTATGAAAGGCTTTCTTCAACCACCTTATACTAAATCCTCAACTCATCTTAAACCAGGCTGTGTGTGTGTGTGTGTGTGTGTGTGTGTGTGTGTGTGTGTGTGTGTGTGTGGTGTGTGTGTTTTCCTATTATACAACTTCCCTAAAGTATTGTACCCCTAAAGGTGTGTGCTGTCTGACTCTGGCTCCTTTGAGCCTACAGTGTTCTTCTCAGCAGGTGGAAAGTACATATACATTTATATAGATTAATATAGTATAAAGAGAAAACATAAGCATTTAGATAGCTTTCATTCTGTATAAGTATGATTTTCAGGAAATGCATAGAACATTTTTCCATAAAATATGTTTTTGTGTGTTTACCTCAACTACATAAAGTATTTTTACATGACCAAATAAGGCTATCAAATCCCATCATTAAAATGTTACTGGTCTAGCTAGACTTTGTCCCCTATATCAAAAAGTTCATTTTCATTTATAACTAGCAAAATTCAGGATTGTCTCTAATATATTTGTATACTGTTGATAGGGAAATGCAATAGCTATTACTGTGAAAAAGGGAAAATTAATGATTTCTGGCAGTGCTTTTTATTTCTCCTTTCATGGTTGGGAGAATAATTAAGAGTCTATCAGGTGTGTGTTTTTTTTTTTTTTTTTTTTTTCCTCTTTTTTCTTTAATTTTGTACATAGATTTTGGAGTCAGGGTAAAAAGAATGGGATAGTTACTCATGAAAATTAGATTCTAAATGCTATACCATAAATGATTATTTTATTTTCAAAGCTCATAAATACTATTTATCTTCCAAATGCTTTCTGTACAATTTATGTCATAACCAATTATCCTTTTCTTATCAACATGCTTTAGTGAACATTTATTTTTAAAAGATCAAAAATGATTTAGAGTGGTTAATGTTGCGTGAGCCTGGCTAGAGATTTCTTATAGTAGTTATGTCTTGAACTCTCTAAAGTGAATTAGCTACATTTCCTTCTAAAAACTAAGTGTGATTTAAAATTGACTACAATTTTATTAATCTTTTAATAGGTATATTATACATATTTTTTGTATGTTTGCATATGTAAATTCACTTTGATTTATTTTGTCTAAAATTAGGGAATGACTGGAATTGTTGAAGAGTTGAGTTAGCTATAATAATACGTTTTTTAAAATTATGTCATCATTAGATTACTTCTTTCATGTGTATTAAAACTAATTTCACTTAATGATTCATCATCAACATGTTTTTTTTTTTTTAAGTATATGATGTATGTAAGCAAGAATATGTGATTGTGTTTGTAATGTCCTTAGTGCTAGAGAGAGATTAATGAATTGCTAGAATAAAATGTTTAAAAAAAAGGAATAAAGAAAAAGAATCAATTAAGAAAAAAGTAATGATAACAGGAAAAGATGATGGAAGAAAAGGAAGGAAGGATCAGGAGAGGAAGGGAGATATGAAAAAAAAAAAAAAAAAAAAAAACAAAAATGGGAAAGAAGTAAACAGGAAAGCCAAGATGTAATGGAGCTTCTTTTTATAGTCATTTGATAAAACCGTGATTAAATAAAATAAAATTTTGGTTTGTGAAAATTGCCGTAAGGGAAAAAAAAGTATAATTTCAGAGTTTAATAGAGTTGTGGTGGGCTAATTTTAGATAAGGCTTACTTGGTAGCTCAGTTGGTAAAGAATCCATTTGCAATGCGGGAGATCTAGGTTTAATCTCTGGGTCAGGAAGATCCCCTGGAGGATGAAATGACAACCTATTCCAGTACTGGATTAAAACTCAACATTTAGAAAACTAAGATCATGGTACCCAGTCCTATCACTTCATGGCAAATAGATTGGGAAACAATGGTAACATTCATAGACTTTATTTTTGGGGCCTCCAAAATCACTACAGATGGTGACTGCAGCCATGAATTTAAAAGATGCTGCTCCTTGGAAGAAAAGCTATGAAAGCTATGGTTTTTCCAGTAGTCATGAATGGATGTGAGAGTTGGACCATAAAGAAAGCTAAACATCAAAGAATTGATGCTTTTGAACTCTGGTGTTGGAGAAGACTCTTGAGAGTCCCTTGGAATGCAAGGAGATCCAATCAGTCTATCCTAAAGGAAATCAGTCCTGAATATTCACTGGAAGGACTGATGCTAAAGCTGAAACTCCAGTACTTTGACCACCTGATGCGAAGAACTGACTCATTGGAAAAGACCCTGATGCTGTGAAAGATTGAAGGTGGGAGGAGAAGCTGACACGATGGACATGGATTTGACTAGGCTCCAGGAGTTGGTGATGGACAGGGAGGCCTAGCATGCTGCAGTCCATGGGGTCTCGAAGAGTTGGACACAACTGAGCAACTGAACTAAACTTAATTGACTCCAGTTCTTTCTTGTCTGGAAAAATCCGATGGACAGAGGACCCTGGCAGGCTACAGTCTATGGGGTTGCAAAGAGTCAGACACAGCTTTCGGACTAAATCACCTCAATATTTGGAAAGATCCATCTCAGGTGATGACTAAGTGTACATGAATTTGAGCAAACTCCAAGAGATAATAGAAGACAGAGGAGCCTGGCATGCTACAGTCCATGGGGTTGCATAGAGTGAGACACAACTTAGCAAAAACACAACAACAAAATCCCCCAAATTAGTTAGAATATATATATATATATATATATTTTTTTTTTTTTTTTTTTTTTTTGAAAAAAGAAACCAGAATCAAGTGACTGTGAACCATGGAGCTCTGGGAAAAGATAGCTCCCTGAAAAGGAGAAAACAAGAGTCAAATTCTTGGATAGGAACAAACTGTTGATGATCTAGGAATAAGGCGAAGTGCCAGTATTGTACCCAGGAAGGAGTGGGAGAAGGAAGCATCATGGAAGGAAGTTTCAAATAGGTGAGAAGGGAATTCTTCATTTATATTTTTGTAGTCTACTATAAAAAGTTAGATTTTATTCTGTGTGTGTGTGTGTGTTAAGGCATTTAAAGTTTTAAGCAGCGGAGTAATACAACTATTTCTCTAACAGTTGTACTGAGAACAACTTGGTTGTTAAGAGCAAACTGAAGCAAGAAATGAAATATAGTATTATGAGAGTCAGGTGAAAGACTTTGGTAGATAATATCAGAGGGGTAGATATGATAATTGTGAGATGTGGTCAGACTTGAGATACATTTTAAAATTGGAAAGGATGAGGTTTGCAGGTAAACTGAATGAAGAGTGGAAAGAATTTTGGCACAAATAATTGGAAAGCTCATGATAGCAAATAAAGGAGATGGGGGTGGAGAAGGTTTGGGAAAAAAATTAAGCGGTCTGTTTTCTACGTGACATTTATCACACCAATTAGACAACCACATTGAGCATCTGAAGTAAGCATTTGTATTACTATGAAATAATGCTCAAAAAGAAGCCACAAATTATATAAAACAAAGGACACAGTTATATATAAATACATAATCATTAGCATAGAGATCAAGTAAACAGGAAACAGAATAGAGACAATCCTGGGATATTATGGCATTTAGAAAACTAGCACATGAGGAGGGACCAGCAAAGCACCTGAGAATAAGCATTTAAAGAGAATAGTTTATTAATTACATAATTATAACAGGTACAATGTAGATTATAAGTATATATGTATATTTGCAGGCTTGTAGTTTGAATGAGTAGTTTAGTTCAGTTCAGTTCACTTGCTCATTTGGGTCCGAATCTTTGACACCCCATGAACTGCAGCATGCCAGGCCTCCTGGTCCATCACCAACTCCTGGAGTTTACTCAATGTTGGAGGAATAGAGGGGATGTTCAATCTACAAATATTTATTGATTAAAATCAAAGATGAAATAATTCATTTTTGAAAGAAAATTATGGTTGCTTTGACTAATTCTTAATCAGTTCAGTTCAGTTCAGTCACTCAGTCGTGTCCGACTCTTTGCGACCCTGTGAATTGCAGCACGCCAGGCCTCCCGGTCCATCACCAACTCCCAGAGTTCACTCAGACTCACGTCCATCAAGTCAGTGATGCCACTGAGACATCTCATCCTCTGTCGTCCTCTTCTCCTCCTGCCCCCAATCCCTCCCAGCATCAGAGTCTTCTCCAATGAGTCAACTCTTTGCATGAGGTGGCCAAAGTACTGCAGTATCAGCTTTAGCGTCATTCCTTCCAAAGAAATCTCAGGGCTGATCTCCTTCAGAATGGACTGGTTGGATCTCCTTGCAGTCCAAGGGACTCTCAAGAGCCTTCTCCAACACCACAGTTCAAAAGCATCAATTGTTCAGCACTCAGCCTTCTTCACAGTCCAACTCTCACATCCATACATGACCACAGGAAAAACCATAGCCTTGACTAGATGAACCTTTGTTGGCAAAGTAATATCTCTGCTTTTCAATATGCTATCTAGGTTGGACATAACTTTCCTTCCAAGGAGTAAGCGTCTTTTAATTTCATGGCTGCAATCACATTCTGCAGTGATTTTGGAACCCCCAAAATAAAGTGATTTTGGAACACTGTTTCCCCATCTATTTCCCATGAAGTGATGGGACCAGATGCCATGATCTTCGTTTTCTGAATGTTGAGCTTTAAGCCAACTTTTTCACTCTCCACTTTCACCTTCATCAAGAGGCTTATTAGTTCCTCTTCACTTTCTGCCATAAGGGTGGTGTCATTTGCATATCTGAGGTTATTAATATTTCTCCCAGCAATCTTGATTCCAGCTTGTGCTGTATCCAGCCTGACATGATGACTTTGGGGTAATTAAAATGTCAGCCTTCTGATCAGATCAGATCAGTCGCTCAGTCGTGTCCGACTCTTTGCGACCCCATGAACTGCAGCACGCCAGGCCTCCCTGTCCATCACCAGCTCTCGGAGGTCACTCAGACTCAATAGTCATATAAAAATGAGACCAGTTAGTTCAGTACAGTCACTCAGTTGTATTCTGACTCTTTGTGACCCTATGGATTGCAGCAGGCCAGGCTTCCTTGTCCATCACCAACTCCTGGAGCCTAGTCAAACTCATGTCCATTGAGTCGGTGATGCCATCCAACCATCTCATCCTCTGACATCGCCTTCTCCTCCTGCCTTCAATCTTTCCCAGAATCAAGGTCTTTTACAATGAGTCAATTCTTCTCATCAGGTGGCCAAAGTGTTGGAGTTTCAGCTGTAGCATCAGTCCTTCCAATGAATATTCAGGAGTGATACCCTTTAGAATGGACTGGTTGGATCTCCTTGCAGTCCAAGGGACTCCCAGGAGTCTTCTCCAATACCACAGTTCAAAAGCATCAGTTCTTCCATGCTCAGCTTTCTTTATGGTCCAACTCTCACATCCATTCATTACTACTGGAAAAACCATAGCTTTGACTAGATGGACCTTTGCTAGCAAAGTGAAACCAGGATAATGAGATAAAAATGAGACCAGGAAAGTGGAATTATTTTCTGGTTAGCAATTATTCTATTAATTGGTCACATCTTCTTATAGTATTACCTCAAAATTACTTCAGTTTAGTATATTTTGGGAGAAATATTTACATCTAAAATAAAAAAAAAAACTATAAAGTTAGCTTTCATTCATAAATTATTTTTTAGGAATAAACCAATCAAAAATTTATTCCTATTTACAATTTTGGGAGATATAATGTTAGTGTTAGTCTTCTTATTCTTAAAAATATAATTTTAAAATATGCTTAAAACTATTATTACCTGAAATAATATTTTAAATGATTCATTCATTTTGAAGAATGTTTATGTATAATCAGATTTTTGCATATGCTTATTTATATACAATTTTTATTTCAAGTTTTTAAACACTGTATGCCTTTTTATATGCAAAAATTATTTCCCTAAAGACTTTTGGTCTCTCATTTGAGCAACTGTTTAGAGGAAATAGCTGGCCCTTGGTGTACAATAGAATCTATTTATCGTGAGTTAAATAATTGTATGATTAGATACAGGTTTGTCTACAAAAATAACATTAATTATTATGCAGCTGAAATACATGTTCACAAATTTTGATGTTTTCACCCCCCCCGTACTTTTAAAGTGTAATATGTCCCGCAAGACAATGCTGCTGCTAAGTCACTTCAGTCGTGTCCAACTCCACGTGACCCCATAGACGTCAGCCCACCAGGCTCTCCCTGCCCCTGGGATTCTCCAGGCAAGAAAACTGGAGTGGGTTGCCATTTCCTTCTCCAGTGCATGAAAGTGTAATATACGAAATTAAATAACTATAAGAGAGAGCTGAAACTCCAATACTTTGGCCACCTGATGAGAAGGGCTGACTCATTATTTCTGTTTCTCCTTGAATTTATGTTCATCTATATCCAATGGACAGAGGAGCCTGTCAGGCTATAGTCCATGGGGCACAAAAAGTCAGACATGACTTTATGACTAAACAACAACAACAAGAACTGATGCGGAAGCTCTAATACTTTGGCCACCAGATGTGAAGAACTGACTCATTGGAAAAGACTCTGATACTGGGAAAGATTGAAGGTAGGAGAAGAAGGGGACAACAGAGGATGAGATGGTTGGGTGGCATCACCGACCCCATGGACATGAGTTTGAGCAAACTCTGGGAGTTGGTGATGGATGTGGAAGTCTGGCGTGCTGTAGTCCATTGGGTTACAAAAAGCTGGACATGACTGAGTGACTGGACTGAACTGAATGTGAGATATCAGCAAAATCTAGCCAGTTTACTTCATTTTTCATCAATGAAATTGTTGATATTTTAAAACAACTATTTTCTACTGAGAACGGCCATGTGTAAATATTTGAAGATAGGTAGGTAGATATTTTACATTTTTTGTATACTTAATCAGGCACACCGTTTTGACAATCTTCTTTCTACAATGCATTTTTCAGTCTATACTAAATACCAAGTAGTGCACAGCACAGATACAACTTACCCACCCAAAGTTATAAAATGATTATATTAAAAAATAATCAAGAATAGAAAAATGCAAAAGTTTTGCATTTGAAGATAGAGACTATTTTGTGTAAATTATCTGAGAAAAGGCAAATCAACAGACCTAAGCCTGGGTACAGACACAAGTACAGTAGAGCTGACACACTGGTTATAAGGTGGGATGGGTAATGGGAAGAAACGAAGGTAGAAAGCGTCCAGGTGACAGGAAGCTGGAAACCTTGTTGAGGTGTTTGAACAATATATGGAGAATTTTGGGGAGAGAGAAATGAAGAAGGTGTGAAGGGTAAGAAGATCAAGTTTCATGTAGTTATGTTAAAGGTTTTGGTCAGTATCTGAAGATTAAACATAAATAAGGAAGGTTTCAACACAGTAGTGCCTGAGGTTTAGTTGTATTTAAAAAATAATCTAATTATCAGTTCAATTCAGTTCAGTTGCTCAGTCATGTCCGATTCTTTGCGACCCCATGAGTCGCAGCACACCACGCCTCCCTGTCCATCACCAACTCCCAGAGTTCACTCAGACTCACGACCATCGAGTCAGTGATGCCATCCAGCCATCTCATCCTCTGTCCTCCCCTTTTCCTTCTGCCCCCAATGCCTCCCAACATCAGAGTCTTTTCCAATGAGTCGACTCTTCGCATGAGGTGGCCAAAGTACTGGAGTTTCAGCTTTAGCATCAGTCCTTCCAATGAACACCCAGGACTGATCTCCTTTAGAATGGACTGGTTGGATCTCCTTGGAGTCCAAGGGACTCTCAAGAGTCTTCTCCAACACCACAGTTCAAAAGCATGAATTCTTTGGCGCTCAGCTTTCTTCATAGTCCAACTCTCACATCCATACATGATTACTGGATAAACCATAGCCTTGACTAGATGGACCTTTGTGGGCAAAGTAATGTCTCTGCTTTTCAATGTGCTATCTAGGTTGGTCATAACTTTCCTTCCAAGGAGTAAGCGTCTTTTAATTTCATGGCTGCAATCACCATCTCCAGTAATTTTGGAGCCCCCCAAAATAAAGTCTGACACTGATTCCACTATTTCCCCATCTATTTGTCATGAAGTGTTGGGACCAGATGCCGTGATCTTCGTTTTCTGAATGTTGAGCTTTAAGCCAACTTTTTCACTCTCCTCTTTCACTTTCATCAAGAGGCTTTTTAGTTCCTCTTCACTTTCTGCCATAAGGGTGGTGTCATCAATTATACTGGAGAGAATAAAATGAGGGAAATCTCTAGACTAAAGATTGTTACAGCAGTGCAGGTGAGAAGTGATAATAGCTTAGAAAGGGGAGGGGGCATTGAGATAGAAAGATATTTACAAATTTAAAGTGTACTAAGTAGGGGGATAGATTCTGTATAGAGTGAGAGGCTGTTTGTAGGAAAAGAAGTCAAATGGTAATTTACAGATTTTTGGATTGAACAACTGGGTGAGAGTGTTACTGAGTTTGGAGATTGACTACTAGGTAGAAAATAGTGAGTTTGATTTTAAATCAGCAGTTTTATACATTTTGAATTGTAGATGTGACAAAATTGAATTTGGTTTGAGCCCTGTGCTCTTGGCAAAGAGCAATGATGAAGAGGTCTCCCGGCAAGAAACTACCCTTCCCCTCATATTTAGACATGACTCACAAATTATCCCCTCAGTTACCTATGAAGAGGTCAGACACATGTCATCCTGCTGTGCTTCAGACATGATGAGCTGAACTCTTTTGTCCTCACTGGTCAATTGGAATAAAATGCCTGTTTAAAAAAAATGAAAACTTCAGATATATTTCCCTTTTTTCAGGGCCCTGTACTTTGACACACCGTCACCTTAAGCCAGCATCCAGGCCTTTTTTATAGGCACTTCTAAGTATAGACTGACTTTAGGTTCAAACATTCTGTGGTCTACTGTCACATCATGTCACTTCACTCATCCCACTTCCCAATACCTGGTTATCTCTAGTTTAGTTTATTTCTCCCAATAAAAGAAAAGCACTTTTTTGCCTAACCATTAAAATGCTTGCAGATGTCATGCCCTGTTTTCCCTATTAAAACAGCTCCCTTCATCCAGGCCTCGGCTTCCCTTTTCCCTTCACTTCCTTTCCCCACTCCCTCCTTTCACAGGCCTAAACAAAAGTCGAGAGACAAAACTCACATTGAGGAATCAAGGTAGACTTTTGCTTAACAGATTAAATTGGACATAGCCTTTTAAATTTCATCTAGAATTTTAGAATAATATGAAAGAAGACATAATTTCTCCATTTGCTCTTATCATAAAATACTATAATCTTTTAATTTATATATTTGAGTTTTTAAACATGCTGCATAAAATGGCCTATTGCTACATAAATTGATCTTTGAAATTTTCTCATTTATCACTGTCATCTGTCATCAGTTCAGTTCAGTCACTCAGTCGTGTCCGACTCCTTGCGACCCCATGGACCACAGCACACCAGGCTTCTCTGTCCATCACCAAATCCTGGAGTTTAAACAAACTCATGTCCATTGATTTGGTGATGGCATTGAAACATCTCATCCTCTGTTGTCCCCTTGTCCTCCTGCCTTCAATCTTTCCCAGCAGCAGGGTCTTTGAAAACGAATCAGTTCTTCATGTCAGGTGGCCAAATTACTGGAAATGACTTCAGCATCAGTCCTTCCAATAAATATTCAGGACTGACTTCCTTTAGAATTAACTGGTTGGATCTTCTTGCTGTCCAAGGGACTCTCAAGAGTCTTCTCTGACACCATAGTTTATAAACATCAATTCTTTGGCGATCAGCTTTCTTTGAAATACAACACTTGCATCCATATATGACTACTGCAAAAACCATAGCTTGGACTAGACAGATCTTTTTTGGTAAAGTAATATCTCTGCTTTTTAATATGTTGTCTAGGTTAGTTATAACTTTTCTTCCAAAGAGCAAGTGTCTTTTAATTTCATGGCTGCAGTCACAATCTGCAGTGATTTTGGAGCCCCCAAAATAAAGTCTGTCACTGTTTCCATTGTTTCCCCGTCTATTTGTCGTGAAGTGATAAAACCAGATGCCCTGATCTTAGTTTCCTGAATGTTGAGTTTTAAACCAACTTTTTCACTTTCCTCTTTCACTTTTCATCTATAGTTCTTTGCTTTCTGCCATAAGGGTGGTGTCATCTGCATATCTGAGGTTATTGATATTTCTTCCAGCAATCTTGATTCCAGCTTGTACTTCATTCAGTCCAATATTTCTCATGATGTACTCTGCGTATAAGGTAAAAAAGCAGGGTGACTATTACAGCCTTGATGTACTTCTTTCCCAATTTGGAACCAGTCTGTTGTAGTTGTTCAATGTTCAGTTCTAACTGTTGCTTCTTGACCTCTACACAGATTTCTCAGGAGGAAGGTCAGGTGGTCTGGTATTCCCAGCTCTTGCAGAATTTTCCACGGTTTGTTGTGATCCACACAGTCAAAGGCTTTGGTATAGTCTATAAAGCAGAAGTAGATGATTTTCTGGAACTCTCTTGCTTTTTCGATGATCCAACAGATGTTGGCAATTTGATCTCTGGCTCCTTTGCCTTTTCTAAAACCAGCTTGAACATCTGGAAGTTCACGATTCATGTACTATTGAAGCCTGGCTTGGAGAATTTTAAGCATTACTTTGATAGCGTGTGAAATGAGCGAAATTGTGTGGTAGTTTGAGCATTCTTTGGCATTGCCTTTCTTTGGAATTGGAATGAAAACTGACCTTTTCCTGTCCTGTGGCCACTGCTGAGGTTTCCAAATTTTCTGGCATATTGAGTGGAGCAATTTCACAGTATCATCTTTCAGGATTTGAAATAACTCAACTGGAATCCCATCACCTCTACTAGCTTCATAGTGATGCTTCCTAAGGCCCACTTCACTTTGCATTCCAAGATGTCTGGCTCTAAGTGAATGATCACACCATTGTGATTATCTGGGTCATGAAGATCTTTTTCGTATAGTTCCTCCGTGTATTCTTGCCACTTTTTCTTAATATCATCTGCTTCTATTATGTCCATACCATTTCTGTCCTTTATTGTGCCCATCTTTGCATGAAATGTTCCCTTGATATCTCTAATTTTCTTGAAGAGATCTCTAGTCTAGTCCATTCTATTGTTTTCCTCTATTTCTTTGCACTGATCTCTGAGGACGGCTTTCTTATCTCTTCGTGCTATTCTTTGGAACTCTGCGTTAAAATGGGTATATCTTTCCTTTTCTCCTTTTCCTCTAGCTCGTCTTCTTTTCATAGATATTTGTAAGACCTCCTCAGATGAACATTTTGCCTTTTTGCATTTCTTTTTCTTGTGGGTCCTCTTGATCTCTGTCTCCTGTACAATGTCACCAACCTCCATCCATAGTTCTTCAGGTACTCTGTCTATCATATCTAATCCCTTGAATCTATTTGTCACTTCCACTGTATAATCATAAGGGATTTGATTTAGGTTATACCTGAATGGTCTAGTGGTTTCCCCTACTTTCTTCAACTTAAGTCTGAATTTGCAATAACGAGCTCATGATCTGAGCCACAGTCAGCTCCTGGTCTTGTTTTTGCTGATTGTATAGAATTTCTCCATATTTGGCTGCAAAGAATATAATCAGTCTGATTTTGGTATTGACCATCTGGTGATCTCCATGTGTAGAATCATCTCTTGTGTTGTTGGAAGAGGGTGTTTGCTATGACCAGTGCATTCTCTTGGAAAAACTCTTTTAGCCTTTGCCCTGCTTCATTTTGTACTCCAAGGCCAAAGTTGCCTGTTATTCCAGGTATTTTTTTTTTTTTTTCTGCTTTTGCCTTTCAGTCCCCTGTAATGAAATGGACATCTTTTTTGGATATTAGTTTTAGAAGGTTTTGTATGTCTTCATAAAACTGTTCAGCCTCAGCTTCTTCAGCATTACTGGTTGGGTCATAGACTTGGATTACTGTGATATTGAATGGTTTGCATTGGAAACAAACAGAGATTATTCTGTTGTTTTTCATATTACACCCAAATACTGCATTTTGGTCTCTTTTTTTTTACTATGATGGCTACTTCATTTCTTCTAAGGGATTCTTGCCCACTGTATTAGATATAATGGTCATGAGAGTTAAATCCAGCCATTCCAGTTCATGTTAGTTCACTGATTCCTAAAATATTGATGTTCACTCTTGCCATCTCCTGTTTGACTACTTCCAATTTGCCTTGATTCATGGACCTAACTTTCCAGGTTCCTATGTAATATTGCTCTTTACAGCATCAAATTTTACTTTATCACCAGTCACATCTGCAGCTGGGTGTTGTTTCTGCTTTGGCTCTGTCTCTTCATTCCTTCTGGAGTTATTTCTCCACTGATATCCAGTAGCATATTGGGCACCTGCTGACCTGGGGAGTCCATCTTTCATTGTCCTATCTTTTTGCCTTTTCATACTGCTCATGGGGTTCTTAATGCAAGAATACTGAAGTGGTTTGCCATTCACATCTCCAATGGACCATGTTTTGCCAGAACTCTCCACCATGACCTGTCCATCTTGGGTGGCCCTACAGGGCATGACTCATAGTTTCACTGAGTTCGACATGGCTGTGTTCCATGCGATCAGACTGGTTAGTTTTCTTTGATTGTGGTTTTCAGTCTGCCTGCCCTCTGATGGAGAAGGATAAGAGGCTTATGGAAGCTTTCTGATGGGAGAGACTGACTGAGGGGGAAACTGGGTTTGTTCTGATGGGCAGGGCCATGCTCAATAAATCTTTAATCCAATTTTCTGTTGAAGGGCAGAGCTGTGTTCTGTCCCTGTTATTTGACTTGAGGCCAAACTATGGTGGAGGTAATTAAGATAATGATGACCTCCTTCAAAAGGTCCCATGCAGGCACTGCTATACTCAGTGCCCCCAACCCTGCAGCAGGTCATCACCAACGTATGCCTCCACGAAGATTCCTGGACATGCACAGGCAAGTCTGGGTCAGCCTCCTGTGGGGTCATGGTTCCTTTCTCCTGTGGGTCCTGAGGCATACATTGTTCTGTTTGTGCCCTCCAAAAGTCCATTTCCCCAGTCCTATCTAAGTCTGACAGCTTTACAGTGGGGTTAATGGTGACCTCCTCCAAGAGGGCTTATGCCATACCCAGGTCTACTGCATGCAGAGTCCCTGCTCTGCAACAGTCCACTGCTCACTCATACCTCCTCAGGAGACACTCAGATACAGTTCTGTCTCAGTCTCTGTTGGGTTTCTGGGTCTTGGTGCACACAAGGTATTTTTGAGCCATCTGAGCATCTCTGATGAGTATGGGGTTTGATTCTAAATGCGATTTCACCCCTCCTACCATTTTGCTTGGGGAAGGCAATGGCACCCCACTCCAGTACTCTGCCTGGAAAATCCCATGGATGGAGGAGCCTGGTAGGCTGCAGTCCATGGGGTCGCTAAGAGTTGGACACGACTGAACGATTTCACTTTCACTTTTCACTTTCATGCATTGGAGAAGGAAATGGCAACCCACTCCAGTGTTCTTGCCTGGAGAATCTCAGGGACGGGGGAGCCTAGTGGGCTGCCATCTATGGGGTCGCACAGAGTCGGACACGACTGAAGTGACTTACAGTACCATTTTGCTAGGGCTTCTCCTTTGCCCTTGTACATGGGGAATCTCCTCACAGTAGCTGCTGTGCAGTGAAGCTGCCACTGTCATCATCTCCCATTACTATACTATTTGTTTACATTTATTAACTATAATGTATATCTATTTTGTATTTATATAGTTTAGATAATCTTAGTACTTTAAAAACCCACAAAATTATTTCACACATATAAATTATTAGTTAGAAATATAATTATTTTCCAGTGTACATCATAATATGCTCCAATCAGCAGATCAGATCAGTCGCTCAGTCATGTCCGACTCTTTGCGACCCCATGAATCGCAGCACGCCAGGCCTCCCTGTCCGTCACCAGCTCCCGGAGTTCACCCAGACTCATGTCCATCGAGTCAGTGATGCCATCCAGCCATCTCATCCTCTGTCGTCCCCTCCTCCTCTTGCCCCCAATCCCTCCCAGCATCAGAGTCTTCTCCAATGAGTCAACTCTTCGCATGAGGTGGCCAAAATACTGGAGTTTCAGCTTTAGCATCATTCCTTCCAAAGAAATCCCAGGGCTGATCTTCTTCAGAATGGACTGGTTGGATCTCCTTGCAGTCCAAGGGACTCTCAAGAGTCTTCTCCAACACCACAGTTCAAAAGCATCAATTCTTCGGCGCTCAGCCTTCTTCACAGTCCAGCTCCCACATCCATACATGACCACAGGAAAGACCATAGCCTTAGATATATCTAAAAAACTCTGAGTAGTTATGTGTTCTAACAAACCCCCAGATAAAACTAAGAAACAGTGTCTATTATGTAAAACATGTAAGTATGCATGGAATACAATTATTGCCAGAAGAGAGTTCTAAATTAAAGTAACTCTTTGATACAAAAATTGTTTAGTGTATAATCTGAATACTTATCAAAATTTGTAATATATAACAGTGTATGTAAAGATACTTGATTTTAAAGGATATAGAGTTTTATTTCTTCATTTTCCTCCTCATTGTGTAAGTTAGAAAGTCATTTGTTGTATCTCAAATTCTAAAATAGCATTGATACTGTATAATAGATATTTTTAAAGATTTTAAGATACAGAATGGGATTATGTTAAATGGTTGTAATGCTCTGTGACCCCATCCTCTAGTGCATGAAGAGACTGAAGTATTATTAAAAAGCCCACATAACCTTGATTTCAGGGAATCTTCTGAGTGTCAGAACTGCTTCATTAGGCAAACTGATTCTCATTGCTCTGGGGTGATACAGAATAAGAATTTACTCTTTGTCCTTTTTAGTTGCAAAATTCAATAAAATTATCCTGAAGAGAGAAACAAGGTTAAAAAAAAAAAAAAAAAAAGTAATTATGTCAAATGCCTTCTTCCTAAGTATGACAATGGGATACATCTATGAATTATCCATGTAACTTTAGCTGGCTGATAAATGTAATACAATTGTAGAATCTAGTCAAGGAATAATGAAAATCATGCTGTTTTTGACAAAGTCAGGTGGTGATGTGGATGCCTGTGACAGAGAATGTGACCAGGTTTATTTATAATGTTAATATTTTATTTTTGTTTTGACTTATCATTAAATTCTGAAGAAATTATAATTTCAAGTATTAGATTCATTCCTTCATATTTGAATCACATTTGATATATGCCAAGTCTGATACTTCTAAGAGAATGTAGTTTCAATATCTTAGAAATGCAACATTCTGTTTTGTATTGTTACATCATCTTGAAGAATGTCCTTTATACTTGATAATCTTCCTTCTTCTGAAATCTGTTTTGTCTGAAATTGTTACAGCTGTTCCCCCTTCACTTTTAAATTTGCTTCATTAATTTTTTTTTTTTTACTCTGAGTCTATTAGAATGTTTATATTTAAAATGGGTATTATGTAGAAAAAATACAGTTAGATTCTCTCTCTCTCTCTTTTTTAATCCACTCTGACAATCCCTCTATTTTAATTGGTATGTTTAGAAAATTCAGATTTCTGTATATTCCCCTATTGTTTCTTTTTCTCCTGAGAGGTCATCAATAAGCCAACTGGACCTGGGGGCTACCAGGGAAGTTTTAGACTTTAAGTAGAACATTACAAATCATTAGCCAGCTAGGTTTTCCCACTCCCCCTTTCATGGCCAAAAGTTAAAGTCAGTCTTTTTCTAGGGATTCCTAGAGTTAAGCATAGAGTATTCCCAATTTAGTTGCACATAATCCATGAATTCCTGTTTGAAATTTCAAAAAATGTGATCAAGTAAATGATATATGGATTTCCCAGGTGGTATGGCATCCCACTCCAGTACTCTTGCCTGGAAAATCCATGGACGGAGGAGCCTGGTAGGCTGCAGTCCATGGGGGTCGCTGGGAGTTGAACACGACTGAGCGACTTCACTTTCACTTTTCACTTTTATGCACTGGAGAAGGAAATGGCAACCCACTTCTGTGTTCTTGCCTGGAGAATCCCAGGGACAGGGGAGCCTGGTGGGCTGCCATCTATGGGGTCGCAGAGAGTTGGACACGACTGAAGCGACTTAGCAGCAGCAGCAGCAGCAGCTAGTGGTAAAGAACCCACCTCCCAGTGCAGGAGAGGTAAAAGATTCAGGTTTGTTCCTGGAGGAGGGTATGGCAACCAACTCTAGTATTCTTGCCTAGAGAATCTGTAAGGCTGATTTGTCTAATTTGGTTTCAACTTTAAGTCCCATTGTGGCAAAGGGGCTTGCATATCTCAGTGAAGCTATGAACCATGCTATGCAGGGCCATGCAAGACTGGCAGGTCATGATGGAGAGTTATGACAAAACATGGTCTACTGGATGAGGGACTGGCAAACCACTCCAGTGTCCTTGCCACAAGAACCCCATGAGCAATATGAAAAGGTTAACAGATATGACACTGGAATATGAGCCTTTCAGGTTGGAAGGTGTCCAATATGCTACCAGGGAAGAGCAAAGAGCAACTACTAATAGCTCCAGAAAGAATGAAGAGTCTGGATCAAAGCAGAAATGATGCTCAGTTGTCGATGTGTCTGGTGGTGAAAGTAAAGTCTGATGCTGATTTACTCCCATAGAAAGAAAGAACAATCTTACATAGAAACCTGGAATGTTAGGCCCATGATTGAATGTAAAATGGACATGGTCAAGGTGAAGATGGTAAGAGGGAATATAGATATCTTAGAAATCAGTGAACTAAAATGGATGAGAATGGGAGAATTTAATTCAGATGACCATTATATCTACTACTGTGGGCAAAAATTCCTTAGAACTAGAGTAGCCCTCATTGTCAACAAAAGAGTCTGAAATGCAGTACTTGAGGCAAAAATGACAGAATGATCTTGGTTCATTTCCACTTGTTGAAAGGCAAACTATTAACATCAAAGTAATGCGAGCCTGTGTCTCAAGTAGTAATGCCAAAGAAGCCACAGTTAAATGGCTCTATCAAGACCTTCTAGAACTAAAACCAAAAATGATGTCCTTTTCAGCGTAGGGGATTGGAATGCAAAAACAGGAAGTCAAGAGATATCTGAAGTAACAGACAGGTTTAGTCATGGAGTACAAAATGGAGCAGGACAAAGACTAACAGAGTTTACCCATAGCAAACATTCTCTTCCAACAACACAACAGGTGACTCTACACATGGACATCACCAGATATTTGGTCAATACCAAAATCAGATTAATTATGTTCTTTGCAGCTGAAGATGGAGAAGTGAAGTGAAAACAAGTGAGTGAAAACAAGACCTGGAGCTGACTGTAGCTCATATCATGAGCTGGTTATTGCAAAATTCAGGCTTAGGTTGAAGACAGTGGAGAAAACCACTAGGTCATACAAGTATGACCTAATTAAATCCCTTATGATTATACAGTGGAGGTGACAAATAGATTCAAAGGATTAGATCTGGTAGACAGAGGGCCTGAAGAACTATGAACAGACCTTTGTAATATTGTACAGGCAGCAATGAGCAAAACCATCCCAAATAAAAATAAATGCAAAAAGGCAAAGTGGTTGTCTGAGGAGGCTTTACAAATAGCTGAGAAAAGAAGAGAAGCAAAAGGCAAGGATGAAAGGGAAAGGCATACCCAACTAAATGCACAGTTCCAGAGAATAGCAAGGAGAGATAAGAAGGCCTTCCTAAGTGAATAATGCAAAAAATAAAAAAATAGAGGAAAACAATATAGTGGGAAAGACAAAAGATCTCTTCAAGAAAATTGGAGCTATCAAGGGAACATTTCATGCAAGGATGGGCATGATAAAGGGCAGAAATTGTAAAGATCTAACAGAAGCAAAAGAGATTAGAACAGGTGGCAAAAATATACAGAAGAACTGTACAGAAAAGGTCTTAATAACCCTAGTAACCACAATGATGTGGTCACTCACATAGAGCCAGGTCTCATTGAGTGTGAAGTCAAATGAGCTTTAGGAAGAATTACTACAAACAAAGCTAGTGGAAGGGATGGAATTTCAGCGGATCTATTTACAATCCTCAAAGTTAACGTGCTCTACTCAATATGCCAGCAAATTTGGAAAACTTAGTAGTGGCTAGAGGGCTGGAAAAGATCAGTTTTCATTTCAATCCCAAAGAAAGGCATTGCCAAAGAATGAATCAAACTACCACACAATTGTGCTTATTTAACATACCAGCAAGATTATGCTCAGAAGTCCTTCAAGCAGTACATGAATTGAGAACTCCCAGATGTACAGCTTGGTTTAGAAAAGTCAGAGGAACCAGAGATCAAATTGCCAACATTCACTATATCATTAAAACATGTATAATATCGTATAAGAAACGAATCGCCAGTCCAGGTTCGATGCAGGATACAGGAAGCTTGGGGCCGGTGCACTGGGATGACCCAGAGGGATGATATGGGGAGGGAGGTGGGAGGGGGGTTCAGGATTGGGAACATGTGTACATGTTGATTCATGATGGATTCATGGATTCATGATGGAACATGGTGGATTCATGATGATGTATGGCAAAACCAATACAATATTGTAAAGTAAAAAAAAATAATAATAAATAAAAAATGAAAGAAAAAGCAAGGGAATTCCAGAAAAACAACTACTTTTGCTTCATTGACTATGCTAAAGCCTTTGACTGTGTGGATCACAACAAACTGTGGAAAATTCTTAAAGATATAGGTATATCAGACCACCTTACCTGTCTCCTGAGAAACGTGTATGCAAGTCAAGAAGCAACAGTTAGAACTGGACATGGAACAATGGACTTATTCCAAATTGGCAAGGACCACATCAAAGCTGTATATTGTCACCCTCTGTATTTAACTTATATCCAGAGTACATCATACAAAATTTCAGGCTGGATGGTTCACAAACTGGAATTAAGATTCCCAAGAGAAATATCAACCACCTCAGTTATGCTGATACCACTCTAATGGTAGAAAGTGAGGAAGAACCAAAGAGCTTCTTGAGGAGCTTCTTCATGATCTTTGCTTTCTGAATGTTGAGCTTTAAGCCAACTTTTTCACTCTCCACTTTCACTGTCATCAAGAGGCTTTTTAGTTCCTCTTCACTTTCTGCCATAAGGGTAAGGGTGGTGTCATCTGCATATCTGAGGTTATTGATATTTCTTCCTGCAATCTTGATTCCAGCTTGGGCTTCTTCCAGCCCAGCGTTTCTCATGATGTACTCTGCATATAAGTTAAATAAACAGGGTGACAATATACAGCCTTGATGTACTTCTTTTCCTATTTGGAATCAGTCTGTTGTTCCATGTCCAGTTTTAACTGTTGCTTCCTGACCTGCATACAGATTTCTCAAGAGGCAGATCAGGTGGTCTGGTATCCCCATCTCTCTCAGAATTTCCCACAGTTTATTGTGATCCACACAGTCAAATGCTTTGGCATAGTTAATAAAGAATAAACAGATGTTTTTCTGGAACTCTCTTGCTTTTTCAATGATCCAGCGGATGTTGGCAATTTGATCTCTGGTTCCTCTACCTTTTCTAAAACCAGCTTGAACATCTGGAAGTTCACGGTTAATGTATAAAGAAAGCTGAGCACCAAAGAACTGATGCTTTTGAAATGTGATGTTGGAGAAGACTCTTGAGAGTCCCTTGGACTGCAAGGAGATCCAACCAGTCAATTCTAGAGGAAATCAGCCCTGAATATTCATTGGAAGGACTGATACTGGAGCTGAAACTCCAAATCTTTGGGCACCTGAAATGAAGAACTGATTCATTTGAAAAGACCCTGCTGCTAGGAAAGATTGAAGGTGGGAGGAGAAGGGAATGACCGAGGATGAGATGGTTGGATGACATCACCAATGAGAATCTCATGTGTTTGAGTAGGCCCCAGGAGTTGGTTATGGACAGGGAGGCCTGGGGTGCTGCAGTCCATATGGTCGCAAAGAGTCAGACACTACTGAGTGACTGAACTGAACTAGCAACTGAAGGACCAAAAAAAAAAAAAAAAAAAAAATTATTATTCCTATAGATTGTTTAATGTATGCATATCTATGTGCTTACAGTAAAAAAAGCAATGGAATAATTAACATATTATCTTTAATTAATGAATCCTCTTAGTTGAAGGAAAGGAAAAAGGTGGGATTTGTGGCAAGAATATGGAAGTTTGCTAATATATCAGTATGAATTCCTTAAGTTATGTGGCGAACATGGGTGTGTTTCTTTTACCAGTAAGTATACTCCATGCATATGCTTTAAATACCCTAATATCCTTGGACTTATTTTTCACGAACTATTCTAAATGTTCTTTGCATACAAATTACAAATATCCATATTTTTATCCTTATTTTACCAAAGTGATAAAATGTATGCTCAGTTTACCAAAGTGAAAACTGAAGAACAGAGAGGCTATGTAACCTTCCTGACACCACACAGTAAGTCACTGAGCCTGTATTCAAAACCTGGCATTCTGGCTCCAGGTTCTTACATATTTTATCATATATAAATTGAAGAATGCTCTAAAACAAACAAGAATCAAATCAACAAAACCTAGATTTATATTGTATGTTGGCATGTCTTTAACAGCTGTAAGTAGAGTAGTAAGTGAGGACTGCAGCAGTCTTTTCACAAAGCAATATTCCATGGTTTCCAATGGTTTCTTGGGAGATGGTTCACCATGTGTGATTTGAAACAAGCAAGAAAGTGAGCAACCTAGATATACTTCTTGTTGTTAGCTTACTGGGAAATACTAGGAAAATACAAAGCATAGTCTTAGAGGTCTGAATTCTACATTAAGTCACATTAAAAGCAGAATAAAAGACATTTTCTTGTATCATTTGATGGTACTACCTACTTTGCACAATCCTGACTAAAGACTTGCTTATCACAGGGAGTGTCACGTGGTTTTTCTGCCTATGGAGACGGAAGCTACTACTTTATGTTCATGCTAAAAATGTAATGTACAATGAATTTATCTGGTTTATTTAGATTATGCTCTGTTTCTTCTTCATCCTTTTTTTTTTTTTTTTTTTAACACAAAAAGGCAGTATGTCAGTGTAGAAATGGTATCAGTAAACGTGTTAATCTCTAGAATCAGTGGGATCAGAATTGCAAAAATGCAGCCATGGGTTGTGTCAGCTTGAGCAACATCAAAATTCTCAGACATTTTTTATTTCATCTGTAAAATAAATATATAACTAGATTATAAGTGATGTAAGGATTAAAAGATATATTAAAAGTTTACTACCTAAGAAATTTTGTCTTAAACACTCAGGAACATTAAGTTCAATTCTTATATCCTAATTCCACTGAGTCATTATTTCTAAAAAATATTTAGATGCTTTTGTGTATATTTTTGCTTGCTCTAAAAATCTGAAAAGTCAAACTATAGTAATTTCCTGAGATTTCACCCAATGTGTCATGAATAAGATAAGTCCCAAGAGGTACTGCTGCTGCTGCTGCTAAGTCGCTTCAGTCGTGTCTGACTCTGTGCGACCCCATAGACGGCAGCCCATCAGGCTCCCCCCATCCTTGGGATTCTCCAGGCAAGAACACTGGAGTGGGTTGCCATTTCCTTCTCCAATGCATGAAAGTGAAAAGGGAAAGTGAAGTTGCTCAGTCGCGTCTGACTCTTAGCGTCCTCATAGACTGCAGCCTACTAGGCTCCTCCATCCATAGGATTTTCCAGGCAAGAGTACTAGAGTGGGGTGCCATCGCCTTCTCTGCCCAAGAGGTAAGCTACCTTCAATCTGCAGTTTCAGGGCACTGGCACTGCATTATCAGTTCAGATTTTGGCTTACCAACTGACATGCATCACCTTTATAAGTGGGATAGGTGTCAGACTTTATTGAATGTTATGGGAGTTTTGAAATATAGAGTTTATAACTAAGCCAAATAGGTTGAAAAAATAAATATATCTAAAGTAAGATTTCAAACAGCAAGAAAATACTAATGGGGTACCTGGTAAGTTTAATTAAAAAGCACTTGTTCTGTATGTTAGCCTAATGGGGAAAATAAAATTGCAAAACATATTTAGTAAACAATATTTTATCCCACAAATATGATATGCTTAAGAGGTACCCAAATGTTTAAAAAAGCAAACTGTTTATCATCTGGAAAAATGTCTTTGCCACTCAACTCTAACATATGCTGAGAGAGAGGAAAACCATGAAGATGATTTTTTTTTTTAGCTTCACTTATATATGAGAACTTGCTTGCAAGTAAATTTTACAGGATAACTGCTAAAAACAGCTGTAAAGAGCCACCATGAATTGTCATGTTTGGGGATGGTTGTCACATCACCTAAGTCTTACAAGCTGTTTTTCTTCACACTCTATTAAGACTGTTGGAAGTTATAACATCACTTTATCTATAACTTCATCCATTTTAATATAATATTATTTTATAATAATATAAAATTTTATATTTAAATATAACTATTTGTAATTTACCTATTAACAACAAAGAGCGCCTCGCCTTCCCGCGACGGGTGCACTAAGAGCGCCCTGCCGGCTGCACCATGCACTGAGAGCGCGGCCGAGAGGAGCTGCCCAACGACCGAGGTCAGGAAGGGCGGCGGTGAGGAGAGACCCCTCGTCCAAGGTAAGGTGCGATGGCTGTGCTTCGCTGGCTGGGAACAGCCGGGACCAGCCGGGACGAGATACCCCACGCCCAAGGTAAGAGAAACCCAAGTAAGACAGTAGGTCTTGCAAGAGGGCATCAGAGGGCAAATACACTAAAACCATTCTCACAGAAAACTAGTCAATCTAATCACACCAGGACCACACCCTTGTCTAACTCAATAAAATTGAGCCATGCCCGAGGGGCAACCCGGGATGGGCGGGTCATGGTGAAGAGATATGACAGGGTGTGGTCCGCTGGAGAAGGGAATGGCAAACCACTTCAGTATTCTTGCCTTGAGAACCCCATAAACAGTATGAAAAGACAAAATGATAGGATACTGAAAGAGAAACTCCCCAGGTCAGTAGGGGCCCAATATGCTACTGGAGATCAGTGGAGAAATAACTCCAGAAAGAATGAAGAGATGGAGCCAAAGCAAAAAGAATACCCAGCTGTGGATGTGTCTGGTGATAGAAGCAAAGTCCGATGCTGTAAAGAGCAATATTGCATAGGAACCTGGAATGTCAGGTCCATGAATCAAGGCAAATTGGAAGTGGTCAAACAAGAGATGGCAAGAGTGAACATCAACATCATAGGAGTCAGAGAACTGTAATGGACTGGAATGGGTGAATTTGACTCAGATGACCATTATATCTACTACTGTGGGCAGGAATCCCTCAGAAGAAATGGAGTGGCCATCATGGTAAACAAAAGAGTCCGAAATGCAGTACTTGGATGCAATCTCAAAAATGACAGAATGATCTCTGTTCGTTTCCAAGGCAAACCATTCAATGTCACAGTAATCCAAATCTATGCCCTAACCAGTTACACTGAAGAAGCTGAAGTTGAACGGTTCTATGAAGATCTACAAGACCTTTTAGAACTAACACCCCAAAAAGATGTCCTTTTCATTATAGGGGACTGGAATGCCAAAGTAGGAAGTCAAGAAACACCTGGAGGAACAGGCAAATTTGGCCTTGGAACACGGAATGAAGCAGGGCAAAGACTAACAGAGTTTTGCCAAGAAAATGCACTGGTCATAGCAAATACCCTCTTTCAACAACACAAGAGAAGACTCTATACATGGACATCACCAGTGGTCAACACCGAAATCAGATCGATTATATTCTTTGCAGCCAAAGATGGAGAAGCTCTATACAATCAGCAAAAACAAAACCAGGAGCTGACTGTGGCTCAGACCATGAACTCCTTATTGCCAAATTCAGACTGAAATTGAAGAAAGTAGGGAAAACTACTAGACCACTCAGGTATGACCTAAATCAAACCCCTTATGATTATACAGTGGAAGTGAGAAATAGATTTAAGGGCCTAGATCTGATAGATAGAGTGCCTGATGAACTATGGAATGAGGTTCGTGACACTGTACAGGAGACAGGGATCAAGACCATTCCCATGGAAAAGAAATGCAAAAAAGCAAAATGGCTGTCTGGGGGAGGCCTTACAAATAGCTGTGAAAAGAAGAGAAGTGAAAAGCAAAGGAGAAAAGGAAAGATATAAACATCTGAATGCAGAGTTCCAAAGAATAGCAAGAAGAGATAAGAAAGCCTTCTTCAGCGATCAATGCAAAGAAATAGAGGAAAACAACAGAATGGGAAAGACTAGGAATCTCTTCAAGAAAATCAGAGATACAAAGGAACATTTCATGCAAAGATGGGCTCGATAAAGGACAGAAATGGTATGGACCTAACAGAAGCAGAAGATATTAAGAAGAGGTGGCAAGAATACACAGAAGAACTGTACAAAAAAGAGCTTCATGACCCAGATAATCATGATGATGTGATCACTGATCTAGAGGCCAGACATCTTGGAATGTGAAGTCAAATGGGCCTTAGAAAGCATCACTACGAACAAAGCTAGTGGAGGTGATGGAATTCCAGTGGAGCTATTCCAAATCCTGAAAGATGATGCTGTGAAAGTGCTACACTCAATATGCCAGCAAATTTGGAAAACTCAGCAATCTTGTGGCCACAAGATTGGAAAAGGTCAGTTTTCATCCCAATTCCAAAGAAAGGCAATGCCAAAGAGTGCTCAAACTACCGCACAATTGCACTCATCTCACACGCTAGTAAAGTAATGCTCAAAATTCTCCAAGCCAGGCTTCAGCAATATGTGAACCGTGAACTTCCTGATGTTCAAGCTGGATTTAGAAAAGGCAGAGGAACCAGAGATCAAATTGCCAACATCCGCTGGATCATGGAAAAAGCAAGAGAGTTCCAGAAAAACATCTATTTCTGCTTTATTGACTATGCCAAAGCCTTTGACTGTGTGGATCACAATAAACTGTGGAAAATTCTGAAAGAGATGGGAATACCAGACCACCTCATCTGCCTCTTAAGAAATCTGTATGCAGGTCAGGAAGCAACAGTTAGAACTGGTCATGGAACAACAGACTGGTTCCAAATAGGAAAAGGAGTACGTCAAGGCTGCATAGTGTCATCATGTTTATTTAACTTATATGCAGAGTACATCATGAGAAATGCTGGACTGGAAGAAACAAGCTGGAATCAAGATTGCTGGGAGAAATATCAATAACCTCAGATATGCAGATGACACCACTCTTATGACAGAAAGTGAAGAGGGGCTAAAAAGCTTCTTGATGAAAGTGAAAGTGGAGAGTGAAAATGTTGGCTTAAAGCTCAACATTCAGAAAACGAAGATCATGGCATCTGGTCCCATCACTGCATGGGAAATAGATGGGGAAACAGTGGAAACAGTGTCAGACTTTATTTTTCTGGGCTGCAAAATCACTGCAGATGGTGACTGCAGCCATGAAATTAAAAGACGCTTACTCCTTGGAAGGAAAGTTATGACCAACCTAGATAGTATATTCAAAAGCAGAGACATTACTTTACCAACAAAGGTTCGCCTAGTCAAGGCTATGGTCTTTCCTGTGGTCATGTATGGATGTGAGAGCTGGACTGTGAAGAAGGCTGAGCACCGAAGAATTGATGCTTTTGAACTGTGGTGTTGGAGAAGACTCTTGAGACTCCCCTGGACTGCAAGGAGATCCAACCAGTCCATTCTGAAGGAGATCAATTCTGGAATTTCTTTGGAAGGAATGATTCTAAAGCTGAAACTCCAGTATTTTGGCCACCTCATGCGAAGAATTGACTCATTGGAGAAGACTCTGATGCTGGGAGGGATTGGGGGCAGGAGGAGAAGGGGACGACAGAGGATGAGATGGCTGGATGGCATCACTGACTCGATGAATGTGAGTCTGAGTGACCTCCGGGAGCTGGTGATGGACAGGGAGTCCTAGCGTGCTGCCGTTCATGGGGTCGCAGAGAGTCGGACACGACTGAGCGACTGATCTGATCTCTGATCTGATCTATTAACAATTGCAGTGCAAAGGCAGTTAGCACTTTGAAGCCATGTGGAAGGGTATTTATATTTTAAAATTTGCTTTCAAATATCTATCTTAATGCATATTCGACTTTATTAAAAGCATTTCATCAAATGATAGACACTTACCAAACATGTAGACAGTTATATAAAACATTCTTTTGTCCACTTAAGATAATGATTCGAGAGAAAAAAATTATTGTTTCTCACAATACTATGAAATATTTTGTTTAAATTCATTTGTAATTTAATAGGGTTTTAACATAACTTCCTGTAATTTATTAGTATGATCTGGACCAAACTACAAACTTCATCTGTAAAATCAAAAAATGATTTATACTTTCAGCACACCACTTTTTAATGAGGAGAGAAAACATATAGACAACTATATTAAAGCCATTAATTAGTGATGGGAATATAAAAAAAAAAAAAGCAAGTTTTTTTTTTTTTTTTGCAAGGAATCTATGTTATAAATTTTACCAAGTACAATTCAGGAAGAATTTAATTATTGCTGTTGTTTAGGCTAGGCTGTGTCCAACTGTTTTGTAGCTGTAGCCTGCCAGGCTCTTTCTGTCCATGGGATTTCCCAAGCAAGAATACCAGAGTGTATTACCATTTCCTACTCGAGGGTATAGTCCCGACCCAGGAATCGAGCCTGCATCTCTTGCATTGCCTGCAGTGGCAGGCATTTTTTTTTTTTACCACTGAGCCACCAGGGAACTCATGTAGTTTATAATATGAGATAATTATTATCTTATGGAGGTAATAGTTTAAAATTATGAATATATTTATTGCATAAATATTAAGACAACACTTTTATATCTAATAATTCTACTAATCACTTCTAAGCTCTTAAGAAGTACAATGGCAAGAACTTTATATTTTTACAATTAGTATTCCTGGCAGGAAGCCCATGAATACTGAAGTGGATAGTCTATCCCTTTTCCAGGGAATCTCCCTGACCCAGGAATTGAACTGTGGTCTCCTATATTGCAGGCATATTCTTTACCAACTGAGCTATGAGGAAAGACCCTGGCAATCACATGAGTTAAATATTATTAACCATAATTACCAGATAAACAGCAACAGCAAAAAGATAAACAACAACATCAAAAGGAAGTGAAGTCTGGGGTGTTCAGAAGATCGCTGACATTCCTGAAGATAGTAATTATACACAATATTCAACCGAGGACTGCTGGATTACAAGAACCCTGCCTGACACACCGTGGCCCAAGTATAGGCTGCAGCAGCAGTGAGGGGACAGGTGGGAAGCACTGAGTGTAGGTTCTCTCCAAATAGGTTCTCGCTATTGAATTCTCCTATTGGGAGCCAGAGACTGAAGTTTCATTTTGCATGTGTCTTGTAAAATAGCCTTAATTACCTGTTCTTAAAAATATTCACTTCAAATTTTCATACAAACTTAGTAAATTTCAAAGCCCATAAGACTCTCTTCACCCTTCATTATTCCAGGATGCTAGTGCACAAATTTAACCCTAGAAAAACAATGGCATAAGCTTACCATGACCCCTTTCCATGTAAAATACTATAGCATACATAGTCTTAGGCAACATGATAATTCAATAAAAGTGCTTCTGTAATGGCACACCCTGGTAACTAAAGCCATTTTATTTTTTTGTGTACTGATCTGAAATCTAACTCCTATAAAATTTTATAATGGGTCAAAATTTTAGCAATTTCATTGAAGGGTGTTTTATTTGTTGTCATAATATTTATATGTATTATACAAATCATTCATGGGTTTCTATTCCGTTGTGATGATCAGTCCATGGGAGAAGTGACTGATGCTAGGGATTATCCTATAAAAGAAGATTGTACTTAATTATTTATAAAATCAAGCAATAGTCGGAGCTTGTAATTCTAAATTAAAGATAAACCAAATCACTGATGAAAATTGTCAGAGCAGTGTAAACATACATCTAAATAGTGAATTATTTTTTCACTTTCATATATATTAGACAAAATTCTTCTTTTATGTGACTATATACACAAGAAATATTGTGCATATCAAATTCAAAATATTGAATAAGTTAAGTTGTTCCTTTATATATAAATTTCTTTGTATCACACACACAAAATAGGTGGTGGTTTTTTTTAATTTTAATAACTTTTAAAATTATTTATTTTAATTGGAGGCTAAGTACTTTACAGTATTATGGTGTTTTTTGCCATACATTCAGATGAATCAGCCATGGGTGTACATGTGTTCTCTGGTAGTGTTTTATACTTTATTTCACAGTCACCCTGATGCTCCCTGCCCTTTCATGTGGTTAATTTAAAAGTTACAACCTCAAGAGAGCCAATAGAGAACTCACTGCAGTTTTCAACTTTACAGCACCATTCAATTAGTTATGTGTTGATCACTGTTTGAAAGTGAGTTGAAATGTGTCCTGGCAAATTATCGAATAAATGTTCCAATTCATCTGTTCCAAATTAGACTACTCAATCTTATACTGAGGGCCTCACCAAGCCCTTTGCTGGTAGAAAGTCATACAAGCTCACCTAAAGACACCCTAAAATAAAACTTGTATAAAGGGAAGATCATAGACACTAAAGAGGAAAAGGCATGTTACATTAAAATTAAAAAGTAATTGAAAATTCACAGAAAGAGCCTTGATGAACTCATTAGTGGTGAAGGCTGATTTCAAGTACTGTCCCTCCCAGCTGTTACAGTTTATGGTGAAGGTAAATTTTGCATGTGTTTTATTTTAAAAGAAGAACAAGAAACACTCATGTTCTTCCACTTATCTTGACCTAATTTACAAATGAAAAAGCTGTTCAGCCATCTAATTTTGATTTGATATTCATTTTTTAAAACACTTTTTGGCAACTGATTTTGCTCCTCCACTATTGTCATTCCCTCTAGCTTATTTTTCTTGCTAAAAGAGAGCATTGTGTTGATGAGATAGTTAACTGATAGAAAAGTACCTTGAAAAAAAAAAAAAAAAGAAAAAAAGCTAAGCCTATACCTAGTGCCAACATACCATGCCAAAGTGAACGTAAATTTGGAAAATTAGAGAAAAGATTATTCATAAAATCTTCAGTTTCCTTGGCAATGTCCAAGGTAGCTTTAGGCATGTCTTCTATCTGTCGAATTTCATTGTGGAGTAGCAATAAATCTAAAGATACATTTGAATCATGCCAAATTCCCATTAAATGTCTTTTGATTTTATACCAAGGAAAATCAGTTTGATTATATTCTTTCTTAGTAACACATATCCACTTATAATTAGCATGACACCGAATTTTTGTACGTAGACTCAGACTCTGAACTTCCTCCCCAATGACCCGTACGGTATCGTAAAGAGCTGATAAGCGATCTTCAATTTTTTTGTCAATGTTTTCTTGGGTTCCCAATACTTTGGTTACATTATGAGACAAAGAATCAATAACATCAGCATCCTGTACCGATTGAGCAAGCGAAATAGAAGCGGTACCAGCAGTAGCAATTAAAGTGATTAAAGATACAATTCCTAACACTATTAAACTAATCCCCCTTTTCGGACGCGAGAGGGCAGTATTAATTCGCTGGATAAGTTCTAGAGCAGTTTCATCATACCATGTTCCCGTAATTTTTACTGGCAGCATGACAAATGCAGGTTGCCTTACAACTGTTACTTGTTGTCCAATTGGGACCCCTCTAATACAGTTAGTGAGTGTACAATTATCACATTTTATATGGTATTCATTGTTAGCCAAAGATATTTCAGTCAATCCTACCAAAAGCATAAAAGGGAAGGGAAGACAAGCTCTCGGGTAACGGCAACCCAGATTTCCCACGTCTGCAAACTTGTGATGTGCAGTGTTTGGCCGTTGTCTGTATAGCGTGGGGCCGCTGGTCCCAAAAGCGGCTAATAGCTTCCAAATCTCTGTCTGAAATGTCCCTTCTGATTTAAGTCCCAATATTGGAGGATGTAACCCTCGACATTCAGGGCAAATGCTAGGCTCTTGTGGTCCCCAGTCCCAGAGTTGAGTGCTGTTGAGGTTATAAACTGTAGCAGTGGTCGAACGGCATCGAGTCCATGGAAGCGCTATCCCTAGAGGAGTCGCTAAGTTGTAGCTACAAAGGGAACATCTCGTGGCCCCGCACCATTGTGCACCGTAGTTGCTGCTCCCGTGATGTTGTTTATTCCGGGGAAGCTTGTCTGACGATATGACACAACGGGGGCCACGGTGATGCAATTAGGAATGGTCTGGCTGTAAGAAAAACACATGGGATATTCCGTAGTCAGTCCATAGTAAGACATGTTAGCTTTTTGAGGTGTTATGTGACTGTCAGAGGGTCCCCCTAGTAAGATAGTATCATTAACATATACAGGGATGACTTCCCGCTCCCATTCAACCGGTTGGATGAGTGGAGGATCTGGAACATAAGTCCAGTAAACAGATGAACTACTGCTACGGATTTGTTGTAACAGCATGAGTAATATCATAATAATATTAGTAGGGGAAATGTTAGCCTGCGCATGTGCTGTATTCCAAGCTCTCTGTATTAGCGCCTCCACTTGCTGAGGAGTGGGCAAATTGTTGTCCTCACTGCGCAGCGTCAGGCGTCGCATCTGCCAGTTCAGAGCTCTGCGTTGTCGTGCGTACCAACCTCTCCGGCAACCAGCGCGGCGCCTCGGCATCCTGTGGGAACACACATACATGACCTCTACCCCAAATTAAAACGGGGTCAGGGCCATGCCACTGGCCTGTAAGGGGATCTTTCCAGTTTACTAAGGGTTTTTTCTCATTGATCTCCTTTCCCCAAAATCGTTGAGCAGCAGACAAACCTTTTGCATCAAGAGACAAGAAATTCAGAGTAAAAAGTGCATGATTTAACAAGTTAGGAGGTGAAACTTGGTAACAGTCAGCTGGATTCCCCCGTTTTAACTTTAAAAGTTGATGTTTGATGCGTTGATGAGCGCGCTCGACAATGCCCTGTCCTTGTGGATTATAAGGAATGCCAGTCTTATGCTGGATACAGAAGCGAGCACAAAAAGTCTGAACAATTTACTAGTATAACCGGGACCATTATCAGTTTTGATCACTTTAGGAATTCCCATAATAGAAAAGCAGTAAAGACAATGACGTATACATTGTTTCGAGGACTCACCTGAAAGTAATGAACAGGACAAAAAATTTGAGAAAGTGTCAATAGTAACATGTAAGTATTTAAGTCTTCCAAATTCAGAAATATGGGTAATATCCATTTGCCAGAGATCGTTGGGGCGCAGACCACGGGGGTTGACTCCGTAATGAGGCACAACAAAAAATTGAGGACACGAAGGGCACGCCTTTATTATCTCTCTAGCGGCTTCTCTAGAAATCTGAAATTGTAAACGCAATGAGTGACTGTTTTGGTGATGTAATGCATGAGAAGCCTGTGCCTGTTCAATAGAGGAAGGGATATTAGATTGTGAAAGAAAGACTAGGGTTAGCAGATCAGCTGTTTGATTGCCTTCAGTTAAGGGTCCGGGTAAAGATGTGTGTGCCCGTATGTGTCCGAAATAACATGGATGATGTCGTTTATGAATTGAGGCCTGTATGGAAGAGAATAAATGAAAGACCGTAGGCGAATCATTATGAATGGCAGGAACAGTTTCAATACAAGAGAGAGCACGAACAATGTATTGGCTGTCAGTAAACAAGTTAAAAGGAGCATCAGATACTGTCTTTAATGCTTGATCAACAGCAAACAATTCCACAATCTGCGCAGAAGAATAGGATGTGTCTGTAAAATAAGCAGCGTTATTAATAATCAAAGCAGCCCTACCATTGGAGGACCCATCTGTAAATATGTTAGTAGCATTGGAGATAGGCTGTTGTCGTACCACCTTTGGAAAAATAAATTGATGAAATTTAACAAACTGTAAAAGTTTATGAGAAGGGTAGTGATGTAAAAGCTGACCAGGAAAATTTGCCAAGGCAAGTGCCCAGTTGTTTGAAAATTTAAATAACCATTCCTGCTGTTCCAAAGCAAAGGGAACACAAATAAAATGAGGTTCTTTTCCAAAATATTGAATAGATTTCAGGTGGCCTTTAGCAATAATTTTAGCTACCAACTCATGGTAGGGGGCAAAATTTTTTGAAGGAATAGAGGCTAAATAAATCCAACGCAGTGGATCATTCTGAAACAAAACGCCTGTAGGGGAATGCGGAGAAGGCAGTATATACAAACCCCAAGGTTTGGAATAATCACAGTAGGTAATTTGTTGATCACGAATAGCAACTTCTACATGAGACAAGGCTGAGCGAGCCTCAGGGGTTAATTGACGTGGAGATGTCAGATCAGGATCTCCCTTTAAAATGTTAAACAAAGGTTTCAAAACGTCTGTCGGGAGTTTCAAATAAGGGCGAATCCAATTTATATTCCCCAACAATTTCTGAAAGTCATTTAAGGTACGTAGATGAGTAGTTCGCAGTGTAAGTTTTTGTGTGGTAAAAGTTCGGGGATATAATTGAAAACCTAAATAAGAATAGGGATGATGTACTTGCACCTTGTCTCTGGCAATGACTAATCCATGGTTTTGTAGCTGAGATCTCAAAAAACAAAATATTTCAGGTAACAAGACATTATTAGCATGAGCTAACAAAATATCATCCATATAATGGACCAAGTAGGCAGTAGGGTACTGTAGTCTCACAGGTGCAAGTGCTGCAGCAACAAACTTCTGGCATAGCGTAGGGCTATTAGTCATTCCCTGGGGCAAAACTCTCCATTGATAACGTTTCATGGGTTCCTGAAAATTTATTGAGGGCAAACTGAATGCAAATCATTTACAATCTTGAGGGGCTAACGGTATAGTAAAGAAACAATCTTTAAGGTCTATAATCATAATATGATAATTGTTTGGAATGGCAGCTGGAGTAGGGAGACCAGGTTGCAAAGGTCCCATAAGTTCCATGGTAGAATTGACTTTTCTTAAGTCTTGTAGTAGCCGCCACTTGCCTGATTTTTTCTTAATAACAAAAATAGGGGAATTCCAGGGGGAATTTGAAGGCTCTATGTGCTGCAACTCAAGCTGTTCCTGCACCAGCTTTTGTGCTGCAAGCAATTTTTCAGAATTTAGGGGCCACTGATCAACCCAAACAGGAGAGGAATCCTTCCAAACGATGGGATCAGCGTGGGTTACAGGAGAATCAGCAGCCCCTAGGGAAAACATCCTAGCCCGAGGCGTCCTGGATTGGGGGAAGGGCATAGTGGCTCCCTAATCCCTTGATTATTCAGGCCCAATCCTTGGTCCGGGAGTAGGCCCTGGTTCAGCATTAAATTTGTAACCTTAGGAGAAGGACTATACAAATATACCCCCATACTGCTTAATATATCCCTTCCCCAAAGATTTACAGGTAGCAAGGGCAATATATACGGTCTGAATTCCCCCTTATGTCCTTCTTCATCTGTCCAATTAAGCAATTCAGAACTCTGTTCTGGGTTTTGAGACTGCCCTATTCCTTGTAAAGTAGAAAGTGCCACTTGTTTAGGCCAAGATTTGGGCCAATGACGAAGGGCAATGACACTAATATCTGCTCCAGTATCCAATATGCCTGAAAAGCGTTTGCCATTGATAAACAAATTTCTCTCTGGCCTACTGTTGGTTATGGATTGAATCCAGTAAGCATCAGAGGAGCCAAAACCTCTGTCTCCTCTGGGATGGTTGTGGCTAGACCCTATCATTTTTATAGGTATTATAATAAGTTGTGCTATTCGTTGATTAACTGGGATATCTATTATGCCACGGGGAGAGTGGGCCATGACCTTAATTTCTCCAGTAAAATCTGCATCAATTATCCCCGGGGCTATCATAAGACCCCTCAAGGTGGAACTACTTCTTCCTAATAGTAAACCTGCCGTTCCTGAAGGGAGTGGACCATAAACTCCAGTGGGCAAGGCCTGAACCCCCATTTCTGGAGTCAATACTGTGTAGGAGGTGGAGCTGAGGTCCAATCCTGCACTACCTGGGGTGGCTCTGAAGAGGTCTGCAACTGTCTTTCGGGTCTCTCCTGTCTCTGAAGTGCCCCATAACATTGTTTCGGGGCCAGGGGCTGGCCCCTCACCCAGTTTCCCGAGACCGGAGGGAGAGGATTACCAGAAATATCAGTTTTAGATCTACAATTTTTAGCCCAATGTTTTCCTTTTTTACATCGTGGGCATAAGTTAGAAGCAGTAACAGAAGTATTATACCTCTGAGGACAAACAGCAGCTCGATGGCCTTGCTGCCCACAGACAAAGCAACCAGAATTACTCTTTATAATCCCTTTTTTGTTTCGTACCTGTTGCTGAAATAAAACCTCTTTTATACTCTTTCCTTGCAAAGCTGCAGCCATTGCAATCCCCTGCATATAAGAGGGCCCAATATCAGCACAAATCCGAATATAATTGGATAAATTACCCTTTTTACGGTAAGGTCTCAACGCAGCTTGACAAGCAGAGTTAGCATTTTCAAAGGCTAATTGTTTGGCAAGGACTATGCTGGCCTGATCATCGGACATAAATTTTCCAATGGCTTCTAACAAGCGGGCAACAAAGTCTTGATAAGGTTCATCTGGGCCCTGTCTAATTCGAGATAAGTCTTCCGTTTTTACACTGGCATTGGGTAATTTTCGCCAAGCTTGACGAGCTGCATTGGAAATTTGAGGGTAAGCACCCGGGAGGTAATTTAACTGGGTGTTAGTTGCTTGATATTGGCCCTCGCCAATTAACATTTCATAAGTAGTTGGCAAGCCTTGCTGTCGGTTTAGATCAGCAATTTGCCCACATTGTTCAGTATATTCTGATTTCCACAACAAATAATCTCCTCCCGACAAACATGCCCGAGCTATCTGTTTCCAGTCATTAGGAGGTAAATTTTGTACACCTAAACCTTCTATCATAGCCATGGTAAAGGGTGCTGTGGGCCCATATTGTGAACAAGCAGTTTTAAGTTCTTTTAGCGTTTTAAAGGGTAAAGGATCATAGTATCGTTGGTTATTATTATTTTCTAATACTGGGAAAGTTAAAACAAAGTCAGATAAGAGTTCGCCCTCACTACGAGCCTTTCTTAAAGCCTGTTGTAAGGGAGAAAGGCTAGGAGGCTTCAAGGTTGACAAAGGCGCATAAGCGGGTGGCGCAGAAGGTGCCAAAGGGGGAGGCTTTCCTCGTGTAGCTTGTAAAGTCAAATTTAAGTCTTTCAGACATTGAATTAAAGAATCTTGGGGAGCATCCTGTTTTGAAACAGGGGGGCGAATTTGTGGCCAACAATTCCCAATCTTTTTTTGTGATAATTAGCCGCCTCCTCATCGAGGAAAGACTCCTCATCAGGGGATAGTTCATTTCCCGATTTCGGCTGAGATTCTGTTAAGAGAGCATTCTGCATTGTATTTTCTAAAAGGGGAGGTTGCTTTAAGGGAGTTTCTTCAGGGACAGCATATTCGTGTTCCCCCGCGGGAGGCACTTCAGACTCTCTGTTATTGGTCGCATTATCTTTTAACAGCGAGCTGAAACGCTGAATTTCTTCATGGTCAAAATCTAAACAGTCTCTAATCAGCGTCCATAAAGACAGAGTCTCTACAGGAACCTTTTCTGGACCAAACAGGGTGTAGTGGTTTTTAATCTGTTCCCCCACCTTTTTCCAGGTAGTTAGATTTACAGTGCCTTCCTCGGGGAACCACGGACACACCTCCTCCACGAATGACAGAAAAGAAACTAACTTAGACTTAGAGACTGTCACTCCCCTGTGGTGCAGCATTATATACAACATATGAACAAACAGACTATGACTATGTGTTTGCCCCATATTTATACTCTCAACTATAACCCTTACTACTCCTCAATTATACTCGGTCGCAATGTCACAATCGAACATATACTCACGTTTACCGAGATTACCGAGTAGTGGCTCCGTTCACAGCTCGAGCCCCACGTTGGGCGCCACCTGCCGCGGCCAGCGCTTGTAAGGCGAAACCCCCAGGAACCCTGCTGTCGAGGAGCTTAGAAAAAAAGAGTGAAAGCAAGATGGGGTTGAGAGGATCGGACAACACTGGTCCGATGCCAGTCTTTATTGATACTCGTATTTATACCATGTAGGACGTGACATTCGACATACAAGACTCTTGCTTATCTTCAGGCCTGATTTTTATTTTAACAATACAAAAGGTTTTTGCTCCTTGAAGTGTAGCCACAAGCCAGACTCGCTGGAGTCATAAGGTTGTAAACAACATTCTTGAGGGAGGCGGGACAGAGAGCTGGAGAAGACGGGCCTCAAGCCGAGATAACACAGCGAGGCAGCTCCCAGGATTAAAAAAAAAAAACCGGAAGAAAAGTTATGACAAACTTAGACAGCATATTAGAAAGCAGAGATATTACTTTGCCAACAAAGGTCTGTCTAGTCAAGGCTATGGTTTTTCTAGTGGTCATATATGGATGTGAGAGTTGGACTGTGAAGAAGGCTGAGTGCGGAAGAATTGATGCTTTTGAACTGTTGTGTTGGAGAAGACTCTTGAGAGTCCCTTGGACTGCAAGGAGATCCAACCAGTCCATTCTGAAGGAGATCAGCCCTGGGATTTCTTTGGAAGGAATGATGCTAAAGCTGAAACTCCAGTACTTTCTCCACCTCATGCGAAGAGTTGACACATTGGAAAAGACTCTGATGCTGGGAAAGATTGAAGGCAAGAGGAGAAGCAGATGACAGAGGATGAGATGGTTGGATGGCATCACCAACTCAATGGACATGAGTTTTGGTAAACTCCAGGAATTGGTGATGGACAGGGAAGCCTGGTGTGCTGCGGTTCATGGGGTTGCAAAGAGTCAGACAGGAACTGACTGAACTGAACTGAATGCTAATATATCTTTAGAGTAGCTTCACTTAAGTTTTTTATGAATAAATTTTATTTTAGCATAATTTTAGATTTACAAAATGATTGTCAAGGTAATCCAGAGTCTCTATGTATTCCAACTGATGTCTTCCTATTATTGACATTCTATATTAATATGCCACATTTGTCACAATTAATGAACCAATATTGGTACAATATTATTAGCTAGAGTTCATACTTTACTCAGATTTATTGTTTTTTTCTCTAAAAGAGATCTATCTCTTTTACCCATTTATTTATGTATTCAATCATTTATTTATCAATATGCACTCCACTCATAGATATTTTTAATATATTTTGTGTGATAACCGAACACTACTTTTTATTTTTATTAAATTTTTTCACCTTTGGCCACTGGGAGCACTTTGAGTTGGCTCTGTGTCCCTTTGAAATGTTCATCACTGGGGTATCTTTATTTTGTTTGCATTTTTTTAGCACCTTCTTAATTTCTGATACTATATGATGATTCAGGCTATCCTTTGTATCCTGGACTTATGTTTAAATTTCTTAGCAGTAGTTAGCTTGAGTATAAGACTTAGTTCAGTTGTGTGTTTTGTGTAAGTTACTCAGTTGCGTCCAACTCTTTGTGACCCCATGGACTGTAGCACACCAGGCTCCTTTGCCCATGGAATTTTCCAGGCAAGGATACTGGAGTGGGTTGCTATTTCCTTCTCCAGAGGATCTTCCCAACCCAGAGACTGAATCTGGGTCTCCTGCATTGCAGGTAGATGCTTTACCATCTGAGCTACTGGGCAGCCCAGTAGTTCAATAAATATATCTATTTATTTGTATTATATATAGTGAAGAATCTGGAAAAACATAATATACACCAATTAAGACATAATGCATCAAAATATATAGATCTAAGTGTATTAGAAATGAAAAATAACATATATTACTATTACAGGTTAAATTTTGTCTTCCAGAAAAGATATGTTGACATCTTAATCCCCAGTCCCTTTGATCATGACTTATTTGAAACAGGATCTTTGCAGATGTAATCAAGTTAAAGTATGATCATTCTGCATTAAGGTAGGGTCTAACTTTGGCTGGTGTCCATTTAGAGGACACTTACAAGAGGAGAGGAAACACACAAGACACACACAAGAATAAGATGGCCATGTGAAGACCAGGGCAGAGATTAGAGTTATGCTGTCACAAATCAAGGAACACTAGGGGTTTCCAGAATCTGGGAGAGACAAGGAAGGATCTGTTCCCTTGAGACTAAAGTGAGCATGGCTCTGCCAATATCTTGATTTTAAATCTCCATTCTCCAGAGTTATGAGAGAATAAATTTCTATTGTTTTAAGCCTCTCAGTTTATAGTACATTGTAACATCAGTCCTAGGAAACTAATAAAATTGTTAAACATCAAAGTTAGTGCAAAATTCAAAATACTACATTTAGTCCTTAATGGATCATAAGGGAAAGTACATGATCATAAAATATCAGAGTAAGTATATTATTAGAAGACATCTATTTGTGTTCAGTGATAGGTTCTTTTGTAGCATGGATTATGCCATAGAACTGGGATGTATACTAGTTATTTCCATTTTATATGCTTACGGAGTGAAACCTAAAGCAGTTAAATGGCTGATATGGATCAGAGTCAGGATCTGAAACTGGTCTATTGACACAATGATCAATACACTTTTAACTTTCTCTCTCTCTTTCACTTACACACACATGCACACTTCTCTGTCTACCTTTGAATTTATTTTACAGTCTTCGTGTCTATGTATTAATACTTGTTTATTCCATGTCTCTTCCTCGGTCCCTTTTTGAATCTTTCTATTTTATCCATTTTTGTGCCCATCTTGTTCCCTTTCTTTTATTGTCAATTCACTCTCTTTCTCTGTTTCCTTTTCCTCTGAAATGCTAGCATTCTTCAAAGGGAGCATATCTCTAGTTTTTTAAAATATCTGTGGAATATTTGTATAAACTGGTCATATAAGACCAAAATGAAACTCCTAATGAAATTCCTAAAATAAAATTTAATTTGTTGCATTCTTTGTCCCTGAAAAAGGCAATTAGATTAAAAATAACTGTCTATACTTTAAAGTTTTTTTTTTTTTTTTTTTTATGTCTGGTTTTACTTGTTTATTTGATTTTACAAAACCCTTGGAAAAAGGAAGTCAAACTGAAAATTTCAGGCCACTCAGAAAATCACCAAGTATAAAATATCAAAGCCTATGATAACCTAAGGATGTTCTTAGTTACAAAGTTGGAGCTTTAAGTATTTATTTTTTTAAAAAAAATTATAAAATTGTGTTAGCTCTGTTATCAGCTCACTTACTTATGAGCAGTGGAGAAACAATAGTTAAACAGTGAAACAGATCAGAAAACATATTTCACACATTTGAAACTTCTTACTTTGTTGAGGGTTTATTATAAAAGGAATATTGGAAGGTGCTGTGTAGCTGTCCACACAAAGATGCTGCATTAATCTAGAGCTTACAGTGCGCAAGCTGTGACCATCTTTGGCTCAAGGACAAGAGTCATGGGAGGGATAGCAGAATACTGTCAGAAAGCTTGGTGGAGACAAACTCTGAGGCCACCATACAGGAGTGATTCTCCAAGGAGGGAGCCAAGGAAATAACAAACCTCAGACTCACTCATCCCTCCCTCTGACCTCCTTCCTGGAATGCAAATTGGCCCAACCCAACCTAAGCTGAAAACATGGAACCCATTGATGCAGCCATTACAAGTGAGCCACTAGAAAAAAGGGAGGTGACAAGAGATGGGCAGTAAATTTGAAAAGTAAAACTGATAAATTGTTATACTTAGTGAATAGTTTCTCTGATTGAATTCTGACTAAATTAAGCCTAGAGGTCATACTGGCAGAATTTATAGGGTTAAACTGCTGGGACTCTCACTGCTTAGTATATTGTCCTTCATTCTATGTCACTATAAACTTCTTCCACTCCCAGCAAGCTTGAGTCCTAGAGTCCAGTCTCTCAGTTTCAGCCTCTCCATAAATTGTATGCATTCAATATAGATGGAAATTGCTGTGCAGTGGGAAAAGATACAGGTTCTCCAGTCTTAATTTTTTAGTCTGCCCTTAGCAGGAAAGAACTTCCTTTTGAGGAAAGAACTAATTCCTGTCCTTCCTAGGGTTCATTTGCTTCTACTGAAATCTCAGTTTGGATAGGTCTGCAGAAGCTTGTGTGTTTTTATCTGCTAACCACTTCCAAAATGTAATTTATGTTTCTTTCTTCATTTTAATTTTTCTTCTACTTTAAACTCCCTTTACCAAAGTTTTAATGCAATTTCAAGACAGGTGGATATAAAATTGGATGTCCATATTGTCATCTTCAATCTAAAAGCATGCTTTAAAAATGCCTCCACCACTTGATGTGTGCTAGTCACAAAAAATAAAAAAAAATCATAAATCTCTACTATAACTTACATAAAGTTGCTTTTCACTTTTTTTGAAGTGAAATTGTTAATGTATTAGTAAAAAATGATGTTCTCTGTGAGGAAGGAATTGATGTATAAGTGATGCAGAACTGTGACATAGGGAATAATTGTGTTACTAAAAATATTTTTAATGATCCATTAGGGGCAAACACATAACAACATCCTAGAGAGGCCTTCAACAGTGAAAGAGATCCATTATATCCATATCCTAGAGGAGGAGGCTCAGCATGTCATGCAGGAGGCCACTGAGAGAGTCAGACTTGGTAGAGTCAATGGAGAGACTCTACCAAACAGATAGGGAAGAAATAGAAAGAAAACTCATGGGCAAGTGCCTTTCCTGGGGGTGGTGTATTAAGCAAAAGTCATGAGGAGATACCTTTGGCATGTTTGAGCATCATGAGGTCATAGTCAGGCAAGGGAAAGGGAACTTGTGTCTGGGTCCAGCTTTATCACACTGGTGCCCTGGGTGGGGTGCTCACAGACTATTTGTAAGGATGTTGATATTCAGGAAAACATGAAATTTAAGCTAAAATGGAATGGATAACACTTGTTACCTAGGCTGTGGAGATGTTAAAGTTGAGACGTTTTGATTTAGCCACCAAAGGCAACTTTGATAAAAGCGACAACAGAGAACCCAGTTGGAAACCAAGCATTGCACTTGGTCAACCATAGACAATAAGACAGACATCTCTGATTTTAAGAGAATTTATTGGAAGATTTTAGTTACATTATGAAAAATCACTATCTTTTTACTTATTCCTTATCGTTTGTTCTGTACCTGTCCAGATTCAAAATGTCCGTACAATAGGAGGTACCCTGAATAATACAAACCCCTCTTTTCTTGACTAGCAAGTAGTTGAGAGCCAGTCTGTTATCCCTTACCACTTGGGCTAGAGACTCATGGGCCTGTTGTATAAGGAACAATATTTCTTGCAGCCTTTGAATCTGATCTGATAGAGTTGTGGAAAGCTGCTGGTTGACATTTATGATTTTATTTTGTTTGACAAAGGCTGCTGTACTGGTGCCAAAGCTGGTGGCGGGCTCCTGTGGCTATGACAAGTTCTATTAAGTTAGGAATAAATATCATGTTTTACCTCTAGTCCTTGAGTTGTTGGAAATAGGGCAGTACCCAGAGAATAAATAACTATGGGAATCCCCAGTGAATTATGGTTTCATTAGGGAAAACACATTGGAGAGTCAGCAAGGAAAAATATATGAGATGCTATGTCTTTGATTTGGGGCCATTATAAAACCCAAAGGTGCCATCACTTAGAGTATAATGTACTTGTTAGAATGTGGTGTTGTGCATAACCAAGGGAAAAGAGTGTCATGGTGGTCAGGGGTGGAGATGCAAGGTGAGGGTTTGTGGTAGAAAGCTAGAGGGGTTAGGAGGAAAAGATATCCTAGAGTGGGTGGTCCTCTCTCCAGAGAGTCAAGAGATTGCATCCTGTGTCCAATTTGTGCCTTAGAGAACCATGGGCATCACTGAGGTGATGATTTTAGTGTAAGAGCTGAAGTCATCTCTAGCACAGGAAGTCAAGCCATCCCCACAGTGAGGTCTTGGATTGGAGTGATATCATCTGAGGTGAGGGCATCTGCAGAGGTGAGATCTGGGGGCTAAGGCAATGTTATCTGGAGTCTCAAACTGTGGAATCCTTTCTGAGTGGGAACCCACTGGAGTTGATAAGGGCCTCTTAATTGTAAACAAGTGAAAGTACCCAGACTGGCAGCAATAAGCCCAACCTGATGGGATGTTCATTTTTGGTGGAAGTTTAAGTTCAAATAGGTCCCACATCAGATGAATATCTGCCTGGTCTATGAAACAATCTATGGTTAATGAGTTCTAGGAGAGTAGGTTCCCGGATCTAGCTTCCAGTCTTCATGGGACAGGGGTAAGATGAAAATTTATAAAATTAGGTTAAGGTCTGGAACAAGATAAAGAATTTCAGGGGTTTATCGCTAACTGGAATTTGAAAATCAATCGTTTGATACCATTAAACTGGCTATTTGGTATCTATTAGGGACGTTAACTTTCTTTGGAATGCCTTTTCCAAGAGCCTGTGTGCTGTGTGCTGTACTTAACTTATGTCTGACTCTTTGCAACCCCATGGACTGAAGCCCACCAGCCTCTTCTGTCCTTGGAGATTTTCCAGGGAAGAATGCTGGAGGGGTTGCCATGTCCTCCTCCAGGGGCTCTTTCAACCCAGGGATTGATCACATGTCTCTCATATTGCAGGCAGATTCTTTACAGTCTGAGCCACCAGGGAAGCCCAAGAATACTTGAGTGGGTAGCCTATCCCTTCTCCAGTGTATCTTCTGGACCCAGGAATCAAATTGGGGTCTCCTGCATTGCACACAGATTCTTTACCAGCTGATCCTCCAGGTAAACCCTCCAAGAGCCTAACTTGTGTATTTTAGCAAGTGAAATATGTCATGTGTCCCACCAATAACATCTCTAACTCTAGAAGGAATAGGAGTGTCCTTATACTCTCTGCATAAAGAATCACAAAACAACACCTTGTATTGTGGCCTTAGTGTATGTAGAGGCAACTGTGATTTTTAAAAATTATTTATTTTAATTGGAGGCTAATGACTTTACAACACTGTGGTGGCTTTTGCTATACATTGACATGGATCAGCCATGGTTGTACACGTTTTCCCCCCATCCTGAGGCCCCCTCCCACATGCCTCCCCATCCCATCACTCTGGGTTGTATCAGTGCACTGGCTTTGATTGCTTTGCTTCATACATTGAACTTGGACTGATCATCTATTTCACATATGGTAATATATACATTTCAATACTATTCTTTCAAATCATCCCACCTTCACCTTCTCCCACAGAGTCTAAAAGTCTATTCTTTACATCTGTGTCTTTTTTGCTATCTTGCATATAGGGTCATCATTACCATCTTTCTAAATTCCATATATATGCATTAATATACTGTATTGGTGTTTTGATTTTTGACTTACTTCACTGATATTTATTTGTATTTTGGGTACATGTGAAGCAAGAGATTCCCAGATGGGGTTTCCCCTCTACCACTACCAAAAGGCACAATTTTTAGGCAGTAGCCCAACAGTTCATTATATAGGTGAAGATGGGGTCAGTGTTAGCCTGAGCATCTATCACTAAGATGACCGCCTGAAGTTTGGCCTAGTATCTGGTTTCTACGTCCTGTCCTTTGTGACAAACACTCTGGCAAGGGAGTGGAAAGCAGCAACATCCCACTGAGCTGCATCATTTGAGAGCAGTGCCTTCATATAGCCCATAAACTCCCACTCTTGTTCACTCAGTGAATCTCAAGGGGCTCCCCAGACTGCCAAGGTGTTGGGGGGAGGGATGACCTCCTCCAGCACCCTGACATCTGTCAAGGAACTGATGACAGGGGGAGCCACCCCCTCATGAAGGTGAAATACACCAACGGGTCCAGATCTAAATTCCTCCTGTCTTAGGGAGGCCCTTGTAGCTGTGCCAAGCGAGTGGGGTGCTGTTTCCATGATCCAATGTGTAACAAAATGCCGGGTACTAAGGATGACAGATTCAGGGTCTGTGAGAGCTTTTATTTCCAAGAAAGACCACGAGGTAGGTAGTCATTTTTTTGGTGTATAGAATGAGGCCAAGAGGGGCAGATTTTGTTTCTTTTCCTTTTTTTGCATCAAAGCCCTGGGGTAATTTATGGTCATCATAAGTGACCAGAGACTCCGGGAGGCAATAAGAAGAGACTGCCAAAGTCTCTATAGTGAAGCAGTTTTTTGAGGGCAGTAGTAGGGGTGACTGTGGATTTTAATCTGTAAGTAAGACTTGTAAATGAGGAACACATTGCCATCAGAGCTCAAAAAAGGACCAAAAGATGTTGGACTTCATGTGTCCTTAATGAGTATGTCAAACAAATCTCCTTGAAGGAGGATGTTCTGTGTACTGTCATACCTGTACTCCTGCAGAAAGAAGGATGTAGCTAAGATCTTGTCTGCAGTGATTGTATGTGATGGCAAAGCTGATGAAGTCTGTCCCCAGAGAGCCTGGAAAGGGAACATTCTGTCCCTTTGGAGGTGAAAGCAAACTGAAGTTGAGAGGCTGTTGAAATAGGTGTTGAATAGAATGCATCAGTCAACTTGTAAAAGCAAAATATTTACCCATTGTTTTTGGAATAGAATCAGCAATTTTAATAATACTGAGTATTGGGTATGGGGGCCTTGACAGATGGAATCATAAGAGTTAGGGTTGTAGTAATCCATTAGGAGGCACTATTTGTTTACATTTTTTTTTTTTTTTTTCAGATTTAGAACAGGTAAAATTGAGCTGTCAAATGGAGAAGCAGTGGAGATAATCACCCTTTTATTTATTAGGTTTTGGATAATAAATTTTAATCGCTGAAGCCCTGTTTTGACTTACTCTGGGTCCCATTAGATATTTTAACTGGAGGATCACAGAGTCTTATTTTATGAAGCCAGTTGGTAACTGTTAAAGACTTACTTTAATCTTAATTATTTATTGTTTCAGAGCATCTCTGACCAATGTAAGATATTTAGTGTAATGAACATCTGTGGGAAATTCATGACTGTGGGAAATTTAGCCAACACTACAGTTAAAGTGAGGCATATTCATTTTCCCCTCTGCTTTCTATTTAGTTACATTCTTAAGATTATAAAAGGTAGATGTTTAAATTTAGGGGAGTCCCTGGTATAATTATAATCTGAGCTTAGTGTTAAATCCATGATGCTTGTTAATTGATATGTTTTTAGGAAATGTTAAAGTTATGCTAGAACAAAAGCCAATCAGTGTCCATTTCATCTCTTGTTACATAAGTTCTTCTAGTATATAAATGCTGATTTCCCATTATAACAAATTATAGAACACTGTTTAGTTATATATTATACATACATGTACAATTTATTTTATTTTTATATTAAGATATATGTTCATTTAATTACTTTTTATTTCCTTCCCTTGTATTTAGAAATTCCTTTTTTAAATCGATAAGTAATTTAGGGCTAGCATTATGTTTGTTAGACTTAACTTTTTCACAGTTTCCCCACCCTCTTTGGCTTTTAGCTACCTAAAACCCATGGTTTGAAGTTGTTGCCTCTGGTTGATAAGAGGGGAAGGGGGAAGGTGGATGGGTCCTGGTGCCTGGGACACCCCACCACAATGTAATCAGTCCTCATATCACCACCCCCAACCTTGTTTTTTCTTTCCTAAGCAAAATCTTTTAGAAAAGCTTGTTTTTATAGAAACTTTTCTGCCCTTTCTCTCTTTGAATGTTATCCAACAAGCTCTTGGTGGTCCCTGAGTAGTCTCTATTGAGACTAGGGAGCTTCCATTTTGAGTCCCCCATTCAACCACAGAAGGGCTGATGTCTACATCTAGGACAGCAATGGTGGGCTTAGGTTTACCTTTAAAATATTTATTAGAAACAAATTAAAAAATAAAATATTTATTAGATGACAATGTAATTTTAAGAGGGAACTCTTGTTCACCTGATGCAAAGAACACATGTATACCTATGGCAGATTCACTTTGATATATGGCAAAACCAATACAATATTGTAAAGTTAAAAAAAAAAAAAAAAAAGGAGTGCACTTTTTGGAAAAGACCCTGATGCTGGGAAAGTTTGAGGGCAGGAGAATAAGGGGGCAATAAAAGATAAAACAATTGGATGGCATCACGGACTCAAAGGAGATGAGTTTGAGAAAACTCAGGAGATAGAGAAGGACAGGGAAGCCTAGCATACTGCACTCCATGGGGTGGCAAGGAGTCAGACATGACTTAGCAACTGAACAATAACAACTCTTGTCATGTCAGTCAGTAGCAGTACTTGCAAATGGGCATTGACCAGGAGATATGTAATCTCAAATGAGCTGAGAAACCTCCTCAGGTGTCTTGGGGGAGTCAAATAAAAATAACCCCAACCATTTTCCAGTCTTCATGGATGGAATCTGTGATACCCTGTGGGGACGTGGGATGAAGACTGACAGCAGGAAGAAATCCAGCAGAGAAGGGTCTGGCAGCTGGCAGCCTCAACCCTCTAGGGTGTGCTGTTGGCCTCTCTGAGAGAAGGAACACTTCTGACATCAAACTAAAGGGAATATTACTTTTCCTTCACAAGTCTCACTCAAAGGCACACTGACCCATGTGACAGGGTCATCCAAGCAGTAACTGAGTGCACACTCACACCTCTGTTTTCCTGGCTAACCCTCAGCTTCCTCAGTGGACTTTCAATGCCTCAATTAAGACCTGGCAGAGAGTCTTTCCTCATTAATCTCAGTGAGGAAACTGTAGAGACTCTAATCTTAGGCACTGTTTACATAAAATGATAGTTAATGTGTCCAGTGCCTTTGTGTCTTGGAGAGAGATAGAACAACTTTACCCCTTTTCCCAAGATCATTGTTTGGAAAACAGGATCGTGGGGTATTCTACTTGGGGTTGGGGCAAGATCTGTAATTTAGGGTTGGGAGTTTTTGTAGCTTTTTCAAGGGGTAGCAGAAAGCAACATAAATCAGTGTGGAACAATCTCAGCAGTAGAGTGGCCCAGTTGGGACTTCAGTTTAAAAGCATGAGCACACTTTGGTGGGATTTTTTTCATCCATTATGTAGATTATGTTATGCTGTTGCCAATTGAGATGTAAGGAATAATTGCGTGACTTTAAAATAGGGTCTTCTGGTGCACTTATATGCAGAGTATATATATTTAGATTATATGCAGAATATATCAAGCAAAATGCCAGCCTAGATGAAGCACAAGCTGGAATCAGGATTGCAGGGAGAAATATCAATAACCTCAGATATGCAGATGATACCATCCTTATGGCACAAAGTGAAGAAGAACTAAACAGCCTCTTGATGAAAGTCAAAGAGGAGAATGAAAAAGCTGGCTTAAAACTCAACATTCAGAAAACTAAGATCATGGCATCTGGTCCCATTACTTCATGGCAAATAGATGGGGTAACAGAGGAAACAACGAGAGACTTTATTTTTTTGGGCTCCAAAATCACTTCAGATGGTGACTTCAGCCATCAAATTAAAAGACACTTCCTCCTTGGAAGAAAAGCTATGGCCAATCTGAACAGCATACTGAAAAGCAGAGACATTACTTTGGCAACGAAGGTCAGTCTAGTCAAAGCTACGGTTTTTCTGGTCATCATGTACTGATGTGAGAGTTGGACTCCAAAGAAAGCTGAGTGGGGAAGAATTGATGCTTTTGAACTGTGGTGTTGGAGAAGACACTTGAGAGTCCCTTGGACTGCAAGGAGATCAAACCAGTCCATCCTAAAGGAGATCAGTTCTGAATATTCATTGAAAGGACTGATGCTGAAGCTGAAACTCCAATACTTTGGCCACCTGATGAGAAGAACTGACTCCTTGGAAAAGACCCTGATGCTCGGAAAGATTGAAGGCAGGAGGAGAAGAGGACAACAGACTTTGAGATGGCTGGATGGCATCAACAACTTGATGGACATGAGTTTAAGCAAGCACCGGTAGTTGGTGATGGACAGGGAAATCTGGAGTGCTGCAGTCCATGAGGTCACAGAGTCGGATACAACTGAGTGACTGAACTGAACCCTGGTGCACAGTCAGGTGAAGACACAAAATAACATGTAGGGAGGAAGATAAAAATGAAAGAAATTCATTATACTCACAAGTCTCAGAAGGACTCAGCATGCCATCCCAAGGGTTATATGGGAGAAGCACCAGGGGAACACACGCCCTGTTTGTGGGGATGTTGAGACATTAGAGGAATATGAAGTTATATAAATTTACAATATAGGTACCTATGCTCTTCAAGGCAGGAGTTCAAATATGGGAGCTGATATCACTGATCTGGTCAGGAGTAGAATTACGATTTTAGCAGAACAGAAAACATAAACAGATAAAAGGAGTTAAAGTCTGAAAAAAAAAAAAAGAATACATATAGCCTCAGTAAATATTATAGAAGTCTTTAATAATCAAAATATTTAAAATTAGCTCCTAATCTGAACTTGAAATTTAAATTGGAATCTAAGCAGAGCATTTTGATAGCAAGTCTCTTTGAACTGGTTTTGGGGAAGACAAAATATATAAATTTCCATTTGAACTTGTGATATATTTACAGTAACAGAGCTATTTTTTTTTTTTTTTTTTGCTAGTTTTTAAAGTTGTGTTAGTCTGTAGGGATTCACTTGTGATATACATTGAACTAATCTATTATAGAAGGATCTTACAGTAACTAATAATATGGATATTTATTAAAGTATTATACGATTTATATTACAATAATGTTAAACTAAATTTAAGACAATTTAACAGATGAAAACTGTATAATTGTACATGAAAGTATACATATAATTTTAGTTTTCAGAAAAAAATAGATTTTAAAGTGTGCTATACCATTTTTTTCCTTTATCATAAAAATATTTTTTTTGCAATTTTAACTTTGAGAAATTTTATTATGCTATTTTTTTTTCGTTCTGTTAGCTCTTGAATTGTCCATGTGTATTTTCCTTCAATCTATGAAAATGTATGTGTCCTTTATTTATTTATTTATTTTTTACAATTGTTCTTAGAGACTATTGGCCAAATACTGTGCTAAAGTATCATTGGTGCTGTCTTCCAGATCTTTTTTTGTCAGATCTGCTAACTGCTATAGACAATCATGATGATGTAATCACTGACCTAGAGCCAGACATCTTGGTGTGAGTCTGGGCCTTAGAAAGCATCACTGCGCTAGTGGACGGAGCTTCTCCTGTGTGGCTGTGGTGCTGCACTCAGTGCTCAGCAGTGGCGGACTGGAGGTCAGTTTTCTCCTCCCGGCGGTGCTCAAACGAACATCACTCATTCGCTGTGCTCTCCGCTGTGCCGACTTCCTGATGTTCAAGCTGGTTTAGAAGGAGGGGATCAATCATGTCGGGCAGGGTTCCAGATTATTCTGCTTTATTGACTTGCCACCTTTGACTGTGTGGATCACAAACTGGTGTGGACGCACCTGATCTCCTCGTTTGCAGGTCAGAGCAACAGAGAACTGGTCGGAAAGTCAGAGGAGTGAGGCTGATGTCAGATAACGAGAGTACTCGGAAGCTGGACTGGAGAAACACAAGGGATCGGCTGGGGAATATAGTGCAGTGACACCACCCTTATGGCAGAAAGTGAAGAGGGGCTAAAGCCTCTTGGAAAGTGAAAGTGGAGAGTGAAAAGGTTGGCGCTCAACATGAGAGATCTGGCATCTGGTCCCATCACTGCTGGGAATATGGGGAAACGGGAAACAGTGTCAGACTTTGTTTCTGGGCTCTCGGGTGACTGCAGCCATGAAGACGCTGCTCCTTGGAGGGGCCTAGTAGTAACAGGAAAACAAAGGTTCGCTAGTCAAGGCTTGGTCTTTCCGGTCTGTTGGTGTGGGCTGGACTGTGAGGGGCTGGCCGATGATGCTTGAACTGTGGTGTTGGAGAAGACTCTGAGGTCCCTTGGACTGCAGAAGATCAACAGTCCTCTGGGGATCAATCTGGATTTCTTTGGGATGATGCTAAAGCAAACCAGTATTTTTGCCACCTCATGCGAAGAGTTGACTCATTGGAGAAGACTCTGATGCTGGGAGGGATTGAGGGCAGGAGGAGAGGGGACGACAGAGGATGAGATGGCTGGATGGCATCACTGACTCGTGGATGCGAGTCTGGTGACCTCCGGGAGCGGTGATGGACACGGAGGCCTGGCGTGCTGCGGTTCATGGGGTTGCAGGTCGGACACGACTGAGCGACTGATCTGATCTGATCTGATCTGATAAACATATAAACAATGATGTAGGTCACATGAAAAGTGTTTGATGCCTGTGGATAGTTTTCCCTAAGACTGACATGCCCTATGGAAGTTTTTCAGTATTTGTATCTCACAGCAAGACTGCTCTGTGTTTAGAGATTAGACAACTTTTGTCCAAGATTATTTTGAAATATGTTGTATAAAAAACCTTATATAAACAATATTTCAGCTTGAAATCTACTGTTATCTTGTTAACAGATTAGTGCAAATGTGTTTCTTCCTCATAATTCACAATGAGATAAACATTGTTCTTCTATATTTTTGTTAAGTTCCTTTGGAAAATTATGTTGATTGACTGTGCAAGCAATTGTCAAGAGCTGTAAATATTACACCATAAAAGCCTTCTTTTAGAACCAAACCTGATTTTTCTTAACTGGCAACAGACTTTCACAGTTATCACAGATTATACATTTTGGATTTTTGTATCAAGCATCTATTCTTATTATTTACAGTTTTCATGAATCTTAAACTACAATTCCCAATTTTAATACAAAGATAATATGAAAGGATAATTTTATCCTTATTAACTCATAAGAATAATAGTGTTCATATTTTGATTGTAAAAATTGAAAGCTATGCAGGAATATAATTATTTATAGTTGTGGAATAAATCCCATGGATGGAGAAGCCTGGTAGGCTGCAGTCCATGGGGTGCCTAAGAGTCAGGCACAACTGAGAGACTTCACTTTCACTTTTTACTTTCATGCATTGGAGCAGGAAATGGCAGCCCCCGCCAGTGTTCTTGCCTGGAAGATCCCAGGGATGGGGGAGCCTGTTGGGCTGCCGTCTATGGGGTCGCACAGAGTCAGACACAACTGCCCCAACTTAGCAGCAGCAATCTTTAACAATTTATTAAATAGAATTGAATTATAAACAGAATGTCTGTATAACCTAGGCTGGCTTATTTAACTATGTGAAAACATTTGAAACTTACCTATAAAATGTGAAAAATACCTATCAGGAGGAATTTTGTAAAGGTTAAATGTAATAATATGTGTAAAGCAATTTACAAAGTTCCATGCATAGGATAGGCGTTCCAGAAATAAAAAATGTTATTTGGCTTAGGGATTATAATAATTTTACAAATTTTATGCATAATTTTGATGGTTAATTTTAATGTATTTCCCATCATATACACTAGGGAGTATTTCATATTTCCAAATTTAAATATTAGTAAAGTGTTAAAATTTGATTCAGTAATAAATAGACAAAGCAGGAAAAATAATTAAATCTTATTTCTTATGCAAATTAAGACAATAAAATATCATGGAAGAAATATGGCTGAATATGTATATGAGTGGAATGCAATGAATTACTGCAAAATGTAAATTATCCAGACTAGTGTTATCTTCACTGCAAGATCTACAGGAAAAGATGTTTAATCAACCAGAAGCCTAAACTTGTAAAAGCCAACGTTAGACCTTTATATTCAGGAAATAAAACCCCTGGCTCTGTCTTTAAGTACAGATAAAATGAAGGGATGGTTATATAAATGACACCACACTCCAGTACTCTTGCCTGGAAAATCCCACGGATGGAGGAGCCTGGTAGGCTGCAGTCCATGGGGTCGCTAAGAGTCGGACACGCCTGAGCGACTTCACTTTCTATTTTCACTTTCATGCATTGGAGAAGGAAATGGCAACCCACTCCAGTGTTCTTGCCTGGAGAATCCCAGGGACGGGGGAACCTGGTGGGCTGCCGTCTATCGGGGTAACACAGAGTTGGACACGACTGAAGTGACTTAGCATAGCATAGCATATGATAAGTGTCGGAGAAGGTAATGGCACCCGACTCCAGTGCTCTTGCCTGGAAAATCCCATGGACGGAGAAGCCTGGTAGGCTGCAGTCCATGGGGTCACGAAGAGTCAGACAGGACTGAGCGACTTCACTTTCACTTTTCACTTTCATGCATTGGAGAAGGCAATGGCAACCCACTCCAGTGTTCTTGCCTGGAGAATCCCAGGGACGGTGGAGCCTGGTGGGCTGTCATCTATGGGGTCGCACAGAGTCAGACACGACTGAAGTGACTTAGCAGCATGATAAGTGTATTCACTTGCAGCCTGCCAGGCTCCTCCGTCCATGGGGTTTTCCAGGCAAGAGTACTGGAGTGGGGTGCCAATGCCTTCTCTGAGTGTATTCACTAAACATATGCAACTATATGTTGAATTTAAATTATCTGATTATATAATGGGTATCAAATCAGACACATAATTGACATATCAGCCATTTCTCTCTTCTGCATATAAAGTCAGAGTGGATAATGAGAATTATGGTTTTTTTTCTTGTCAATATACATATTATAATAGTTACTTTTAAAGAACTTGATATACATTTATAATTCTTGTGATTAAATTTTATAACATATGGTTGATAAATACAACCAGATCATATATTTGAAAGTTATCAAATGGCAAGCAAGGGGAATCATTGCTAGTGGGTTGTTAGGTAACCAGTGGCATTCTTTAGATTGATCAAGGATAATTTCCACTATTATTCATGTTCCAGAAAATCAAAACTTTAATGTTTTCAAAATATATTATACTGAAATAACATATAAACATTTTTGCAAATGATTTTATAGTTCATGATCTCAAAAATACATCTTACTTACACTAAAGGATTTTTCTCTATGAGAGGATGTTCAGCAATACAGACCTCTCTTTTTCAGTAAATGTATGTCATAATATCAAATGTTTCAGCGCACGGAGTAAAACTCTCTGGGTCTATGTGGATGGCACCATCTGTTTAGTCAACATTATGCAACCATAAGTTTAAATTTATTTTTAAAAAACCTCAACTAATGTCTTACAATTGCTTTCATGTTTTTGTGTGAGTTCAGTGTACCCTAAGGGATTTAACCTAAGTACTATATCTCAATTGCAAAGACAGGTGAGGCATCAGTTCAGTTCAGTTCAGTTGGTCAGTCATGTCTGACTCTTTGCGACTCCATGGACTGCAGCATGCCAGGCTTCCTTATCCATCACCAACTCCCTGGAGCTTACTCAAACTCATGTCCATCGAGTTGGTGATGCTAACCAACCATCGCATCCTCTGTTGTCCCCTTCTCCTCCCATATTCAATCTTTCCCAGCATCAGGATCTTTTCAAATGAGTGAGCTATTCACATCAGGTGGCCAAGTATTGAAGTTTCAGCTTCAGCATCAGTCCTTTCAATGAATATTCAGAACTGATTTTCTTTAGGATTGACAGGTTGGATCCCCTTGCAGTCCAAGGGACTCTTCTCCAACACCACAGTTCAAAAGCACCAATACCTCGGTGCTCAACCTTCTTTATAGTCCAACTCTCATATTCATACATGACAATTGGAAAAACCATAGCTTTGACTAGACGGACCTTTGTTGGCAAAGTAATGTCTCTGCTTTTCAGTATGCTGTCTAAGTTGGTCATAGCTTTTCTTTCAAGGAGCAAGCGTCTTGTAGTTTCATGGCTGCAGTCACCATCTGCAGTGATTTTGGAGCCCAAGAAAATAGTATCTCACTGTTTCCACTCTTTCAGCATTTATTTGCCATGAAGTGATGGGACCAGATGCCATGATCTTAGTTTTCTGAATGTTGAATTTCAAGCCAGCTTTTTTGCTCTCTTCTTTCACATTCATCAAGAGGCTCTTTAGTTCTTCTTTGCTTTCTGTCATAAGGGTGGTGTCATCTAATATCTGAAATTATTGATATTTCTCCTGGCAATCTTGATTCCAGCTTGTGCTTTATCCAGCCCAGTTTTTCTCATGATGTCCTCTACATTTAAGTTAAATAATCAGGGTGACAATATACAGCCTTGTCATACTCCTTTCCTGATTTAGAACCAGTCTGTTGTTCCATGTCCAGTTCTAACTGTCGCTTCTTGACTTGCATACAGATTTCTCAGGTGGCAGATCAGGTGGTGTGCTATTCCCATCTTTTTAATAATTTTAAACAGTTTGTTGTGATCCACGTAGTCAAAGGCTTTGGCACAGTCAATAAAGCAGAAGTAGATGTTTTTCTGGAACTCTCGCTTTTTCGATGATCCAATGGGTGTTGACAATTTGATCTCTGGTTCATCTGGCTTTTCTAAATCCAGCTTGAACACCTGGTTTTCAATGATTCACATACTATTGAAGTCTGGCTTGGAAAATTTTGAGCATTACTTTGCTAGTGTGTGAGATGAGTACAATAGTGCTGTAGTTTGAACATTCTTGGCATTGCCTTTCTTTGGGACTGGAATGAAAACTAACATTTTCCAGTCCTGTGACCACTGCTCAGTTTTCCAGATTTGCTGCCATATTGAGTGCAACACTTTCATAGCATCATCTTTTAATTTCAACTGGAATTCCATCACCTCCACTTACTTTGTTCATAGTCATGCTTCCTAAGGCTCACTTGACTTTGCATTCCAGGATGTCTGCCTCTAGGTGAGTGATCACACCATCGTGGTTATCTAGGTCAAGAAGACATTTTCTGTATAGTTCTTCTGTGTATTCTTGCTACCTCTTCTTAATATCTTATGCTTCTGTTAGGTGCACACTGTTTCTGTCCTTTATTGTGCCCATCTTTGCATGAAATGTTCCCTTGGTATCTCTCATTTTCCTGAAAGGATCTCTAGTCTTTCCCATTCTATTGTTTTCCTCTTTTTCTTTGCATTGATCACTGAAGAAGGTTTTCTTATCTTTCCTTGCTTTTCTTTGGAACTCTGCATTCAATAGGAATATCTTTTCTTTTCTCCTTTGCCTTTAGCTTGTCTTCTTTTTACAGCTATTTGTAAGGCCTCCTCAGGCAACAATTTTCCCTTTTTCCATTTCTTTTTCTTTTTTAATTTATATTTATTTATTTTAATTGGAGGCTAAGATGTGTTTCTTTTTCTTGGGAATGGTCTTGATCCCTGCCTCCTGTACATTGTCACGAACCTCCATCCATGGTTCTTCAGGCACTCTATCAGACCTAATCCCTTGAAGCTATTTGTCACTTCCATTGTACAATTATAAGGGATTTGATTTAGGTCATACCTGATTGGTCTAGTGGTTTTCCCTACTTATTTCTATTTAATTCTCAATTTGGCAATAAGGAGTTCATGATCTGAGCCATAGTCAGTCTTGGTCTTGTTTTTGCTGACTGTATAGAGGTTATCCATCTTTGGCTGCAAAAAATGTAACCAATCTTATTTTGGTGTTGACCATCTAATGATTTCCATGTGTAGAGTTTTCTCTTGTGTTGTTGGAAGAGGGTGTTTGCTATGACCAGTGCATTCTCTGGGCAAAACTCTGTTAGCCAAGAGTTCTATACTCCAAGGCCAAACTTGCCTGTTACTCCAGGTATCTCTTGACTTCCTACTTTCACATTCCAGTTCCCTATAATGAAAAGGACATCTTTTGGGGGTATTAGTTCTAGAAGGTCTTGCATGTCTTTATAGAACTATTCAGCCTCAGCTTCTTCAGCATTACTGGTTGGGGCATAGACTTGGATTACTCTGATATTGAATGTTTGCAATGAAAATGAACAGAGATATTCTATCATTTTCGAGATTGAACCCAAGAACTGCATTTCAGACTCTTTTGTTGACTATGAAGAATATTCCATTTGTTCTAAGGGATTCTTGCCCATGGTAGTAGGCAAGGTAGTGGTCATTTGAGTTAAATTCACCCATTCCAGTCCATTTTAGTTCACTGATTCCTAAAATGTCAATATTCACTCTTGTCATCTCCTTTTTGACCACTTCCAATTTACCCTGATTCATGGACCTAACATTCCAGTCTTCCATGCAATACTGTTCTATTCAGTATTGTACTTTACTTCAATCAACAGTCTTATCCACAACTGTAAAATAATTAGCCTCCAATTAAAATAAATTAATTAATTTTTAAAAAAGAAAAAAATCACAGTTGCCTCTACATACACCAAGGTCACAATACAAGATGTTGCTTTGTGAGTTTAAGTAAGCTCCAGGACTTGGTGATCGACAGGGAAGCCTGGTGTCCTGCAGTCCATAGAGTCACAAAGTTTTGGACATGACTGACAGATGTAATTGAACTGGTCACATCCATACAAGACTACTGGAAAAGCATAGCTTTGACTATATGGACCTTTATTAGTAAAGAAATGTCTCTTTTTAAAAAGTATACTATCTACATTTGTGATAGCTTTTCTTTCAAGGAGCAAGAGTCTTTTAATATCATGTCTGCTGTCACCATCCACAGTGATTTTTGAGCCCAAGAAAATAAAGTCTGTCACTTTTTCCATTGTTCCCCCATCTATTGGCCATGAAGTGATGGGACTGGATGCCAAGATCCAGTTTCTTGAATGCTGAGTTTTAAGCCAGCTTTTTCATTCTCCTCTTTCACCTTTATCAAGAGTCTCTTTAATTCCACTTCAGTTTCTGCCATAAAGGTGGTATCATCTGCATATCTGAGGTTATTGATATTTATCCAGGCAATCTTGATTCTAGCTTGTGCTTCATCCAGCTCTGCATTCTGCATGATGTAATCTGCATATAAGTTTTATAAGCAGGGTGACAATATACAGGCTTGACATACTCCTTCAATATCTGAAGTTATTGATACTTTTTCTGGAAATTTTGATTCCATCTTTTGCTTCACCCAGCCTGGCATTTCACATGATATACTCTTCTATAAGTTAAATATAAGCAGGCTGCCAGTATATAGCCTTGACATACTCCTTTCCCAATTTTGAACGTATATTACTTACTTGAGTATAAAGTGGGACAACCACTTTGGAAAACAGTTTGGCAGTTTCTTACAACACATACACACATATCATACATACATACATACTTATCATAAGATACAGTATTTCTACTAGAGGTATTTAAGAGAAATGAAAACATGTCCACATAGTCTTATTTGAAATAAGCACAGCAAGTTTCTTCATAATTGCCAGAAACTAGAATGACTAAATATTTATCAGCAGTAAATATATAAAAAGTTGTGGTAGGTATGAACTAATGATCAAGAATCCACCTGCAAATACAGGGGATGCAGGAGACAAGGATTTGATGCCCAGGTGGGAAGATCCTCTGGAGGAGGAAACAGCAACTAACTCCAGTATTCCTGATGGACAGTCCCATGGACAGAGGAGCCTGGCTGGCTACAGTCCACAGGGTCGCAGAATTGGACACAACTTAACACGATCATTTCATTTTACTGTATTGAATAATTCTTGAGCACATATTGATGTCACATTTTATCATGTTCAACATTTACTAGACATATAAATTGAATACCAGAAATTCCAAACTAAGATTTAGAATATAATTTTACTGTTTTTTCATTATTATCACATTTTAGGTGTTATAATTCATTTTATAACAGTATAATTCCTAAGTCAGAAATTACATCTCTATAATTTTCTGTAGGAAAATATACATATTGCACTGTTCTTTTCAAGATACCCATTCTAAAGAACATCTTAGATGAAAGGAAGACTAGAAACTATGTTTAAGTATTTGTCTAATTAATCTATTAACTTTGAAGTTTCTGAACAAAAGGATGTAATAGAATTCCTTCATAAATTTCACAGTTTGGTCAACAAGCAAATGAAGGATGTCATATTTTACCTTGCCATAAAATTTCAGGAAATTAATATCTGTGGAATGAAATAATTGAATACCAGGGCAAGTTTCTACATACACTGCAGTTCCCCAAACAGCGGGAAGCTATCATCCCTTTTGTTGAAAAATTGAGATTCTTAAAGAGTGTATCATTGTTAAATGTAACCATGAAAAAGCTATACTATTTCCAGATTTGAACTTTACCATCTATCTGACAGTACAATAGCATTTATATTTCTTCTTTTAATTTTTGAATTTGTAAAATGGGAATACTTATTTGTACTTTGAAGTCTTTTGAAGATCACATAAAATTATAAATGTGAATATATTTTGATACTACTTTCATACACAATGAATGTGAAGTCTGCCTATAGAAAAAAAAGTTGAATTCATTAAGAAAAATAAAAATTGATTTTGTTAATTTTATAAAGCCAAGAATCACAAACCTTTATGATATTAGTTACATACTCAATTCTAAGTTTTAAAATTAGTTCTTAAATTAGGAGCTTAGAATTTAACAGCATATTTCTTAATGTTTTGTAGATGACTAAAATAGGTAAAATTAAAATAGGTAAAAATGTTACAGTATATTAGGACTTTTTTAGCCAATTTACTTATATTTTTTTTTACTATTGAAATTGAAAAAAGTATGTAAATTTTCAATTAAGTTGTTTTAGACTTTTAAAAAATTTACCAAATAACAAAGATAAACTTTTTCAGCATGTCAAGATGATGGACCAAAGAAAAAAGGGAATGATTAATTGATGGGTTGATTTATAGGTATACATTTAACAAATATTCTATGCCTGGCATAGTATGTGTTTCAGATACTGGGAATAGATCAGTGACCAAACTGACAAAAACACCTGCCCTCTGTAAGCTTATATGCCAATGCATGAAAAAATAGGTGAAATTAAAAATATGTATGATATGATTCATTGTATTAACCTTACTAATATGACACCACCAAAGACAGTAGTAATTATAATCTCTGTAGGAGATTTCAAAATAAGATGATATGAAGAAACACTAGTTCCTAATATAAAAGCCATGGGAATCCATGGAAGCTATGCATGTCTTGATACAAACAATCAAGTGTGAGAACAAGATGGTGTTGGCTGACTCTCAGGATGAGCTACAGCTGCTGCGTTTACCAAGTTGTTTAGTCGCTAAGTCGTGTCTGACTCTTGCGACCCCATGGACCATAGCCTACCGGGCTCCTCTATCCATGGGATTTTTTAGGCAAGGATACTGGAATGGGTTGCTATTTACTTCTCCAGAAGAAACAAGCCAAGCTACTGAAAATGCAGGCCCTGTGAAGATATTAGTGTGTCTTACTTCCAGAGGGTTCATTTCTATCACATCACATCCATATCCAGTCAAACTTGTTATAAGAGGCAGCAAGTTGATCGTGAGATTACTTAGGAAAAGAATGTAAAATTGAAGGATGATTCATTGTTGTCACTTATACTTTTTCCTTTTATGCTTCTGCCTACCAAAAGTATAAGTCTGTTTTCTCAGTTTCTGGTATACACTGTGCTTACTTTCATTAAATCTTTTGCCAGGTCTAAAAATAATTGAAATTTGCTATTGCCCTTTAGAAACGTTAAAGTCAGTGTGTACTATTTTTAGCATTTGGATCCTCTCAAGGATCTATTCCTCTTGTGTTATTTTTTCTGGTTTCTTTTCCTTGGCATACTTAGTAATTTTTTCTTTTAATCTCATCTGAAACATTTGTATAAAAGATCACAGAGGCTCTGGATGAAGAAGTTTTTTTCTCACTCTGTCCTCTGTTAGGCAGAGGAATCCCCTCAACTAACGCAGAGACCAAGATGACTTGAGTCAAGTATCAAACTTTGTAAGCCCCATTCTACCTCTGGTTTGATCTTAATCTTTGGATCAAGACTTGAGGGTTCCTCAGCTGTCAGCCTGTGCATTTTACTTGGGTCACTTCTCTTTTGTTTGTCCATTTTTTCCTCCATATCACAGGAATAGCAAAAGTTCCTCTCAGCTTTTTTGTCACTTTCTGCTGGTTTTCTTAGCTTTTCATCCTGAGCAGCTCAGAAATCACAAATGCTTGTGAAGGGAATCAGTACACAGACCTGAGTTTAATTGTCTGAACCTCCTGCTTTCTAGGATCTTGAAACTGCAAGTCCTCCAAGCCCAGTTTCAGGCTTCTTGCCTGTGACATAATATAATACTATATGTATATTAGTCTCTGATCCTGGTTCCTGCTAATATTTGGTGTCTGAATCTGGTTCCTGACACAAAGCTCCTAAAATCCTTATAATTTCCTGAGTGATCAAGTGATTGACGCAGAACTCCTAACTAAATCTCCTGGACTTCCCTGGATGATGGGAGTGTCTTTTGTTCTAATGAGGCAACTGTTGGATGGGGCTGCTCACTACTAGAAAGATCAGGTTATGACTAGAAGGAGAAGCTTCCAAATTTCAGCCCTACCTGTGCTCCATCCTCTGAAAAGGAGAGTAGGGTTGGAAAATGGGTTAGCAATTAATCAAGCCTGATGAAGCCTCCACAAAAGTCCCTAAAGTATGAGAATCAGAGCTTCCAGGTCCATGAACACATCTAAGTGCTGGGAATGTGTTATACCTCACTGGGACAGAAAATTCTGCTTATCAACCCTTGCAGACCATGCTCTATATATTTCTTCACCTGTCTGTTCATTGTGTCCTTTATTATATACTTTTGAAAATGAAAGTGTTAGTCACTCAGTCATGTCTGACTCTTTGCTACCTCATGGACTGTCGCCCAACAGGTTCCTCTGCCCATGGGATTGTCCAGGCAAAAATACTGGAGTGCGTTAACACTCCCTTCTCCAGGGGATCTTCCAACCCAGGAATAGAACCCAGGTCTCCTGCACTGAAGGCAGATTCTTTACCATCTCAGCTACCAGGGAAGCCTAGAAAATAAACTGTTTATGTACTGTCTGAGCTACCTTTGTAAGCAGTGGTAAATAAACTGTTTTCCTGGGTCCTGTGAGCCATTTAGCAAATTATAAAACTTGAGGAGGGATAGTGGGAACCTCCAATTTCTTTCCAGTGGGACAGAAGTTATTGGTAACCTGGGGATCTGAAAAACTTGCAATTAAGGTTTCAAGTGTAGAAGAACTGGGCAATCAATCGGTGAACTTTGGTTAGTGTCAAATGGAATCAAATTATAGGACACCCAGATGGTGTCAGAGAATTGCAGAGTGTGAGAAAAAACATTTGGTATCAAGGAATAGCAAATGTTTGGTATCAAACATTTACATTTGATATCAAGAGGGGAAGTGAAGTGTGAGAGTTAAGTGTATTGTTCTGTATATTGCTGCGTTCTTTTTTCTTGTTGTTTTTGTTGTTCAGTTGCCAAGTCATGTCTGACTCTTTTTGTGACGCCATGGACAGCAGCAAGTCAGGCTTTCCTGTCCTTCACTACCTTTCAGAGTTTGCTCAAATTCATGTCCACTGAATACATGATGCTATCTAACCACCTCATCCTCTGCCACCCACTTCTCCTTTTGCTTCAGACTCTCCTAGCATCAGGGTCTTTTCCAATGAGTCGGCTCTTCGCATCAAGTGGCCAAAGTATTGGAGCCTCAACATCAGCATCGTTCCTTCCAATGAATATTCAGGGTTGATACCTTTAGGATTGACTGGTTTGATCTCCTTGCAGCCCAAGGGAGTCTCAAGAGTCTTATCCAGCACTACAATTTGAAAGCATCAATCCTTCAGGATTCAGCCTTCTTTATGGTTCAATTGCGCATTCATACATGACTATTGGAAAAACCATAGAATTAACTATATGGACTTAAGTCAGCAAAGTGATGTCTCTGCCTTTTAATGTGCTGTCTAGGTTTGGCATAGCTTTCCTTCCAAGGATCAAACTGTTTGTAATTTCATGGCTCCAGTCACTATCTGCAGCAATTTTGGAACCCAAGAAAATAAACTCTGTCACCATTTCTACTGTTTCCCCACCTATTTGCATGAAGTGATGGGTCTGGATGCCATGATCCAGTTTTTTGACTTGAGTTTTAAGCCAGCTTTTTCACTATCTTCTTTCACCTTCATTGAGAGGTTATTTAGTTCTTCTTTGCTTTCTGCCGTTATAATTGTATCATCTGCACATCTGAGGTTATTGATATTTCTCCAGGCAATCTTAATTCTAGATTTTGATTAAATTCATCCTGACATTTGGTAGGATGTACTCTGCATATAACTTAAAAAACAAGGTGACAATATACAGCCTTGTTGTACTCCTTTTCCAATTTGAACTAGCACATGGTTCCATGTAAGTTTCTAACTGTTGCTTCTTGACCTGCATAACAGTTTTTCAGGAGACAGGTGTGGTCTAGTTTTCATTCTACTTTCAGTTAAATTCATTTCAGTCACTCAGTTGTGTCCAACTTTTTGCTACCCAATGGATTGCAGCATGCCAGGCCTCCCTGCCCATCACCAACTCTTGAAGTTTACCAAAACTCATGACCATTGAGTCAGTGATGCCATCCAACCATCTTATCCTCTGTTCTCCTCTTTTAACATGAGTCAGCTCTCTGCCAAAGTATTGGAGTTTCAGCTTCAACATCAGTCCTTCCAATGAACACCCAGGACTGATCTCCTTTAGGACAGACTGGCTGGATCTCCCTGCAGTCCAAGACACTTTCAAGAGTCTTCTCCAACACCACAGTTCAAAAGCATCAATTTTTTGGAACTCAGCTTTCTTTATAATCCAACTCTCACATCCATCCATGACTACTGGAAAAATGATAGCTTTGACTAGACGAACCATTGTTGGCAAAATAACATCTCTCCTTTATAATATGTTGTCTAGGTTGGTCATAACTTAGCTTCCAAGGAGTAAGCATCTTTTACTTTCATGGCTGCAGTCACCATCTGCAGTCATTATGGAGCTCCCCCAAATAAAGTCTGACACTGTTTCCACTGTTTTCCCATCTATTTTCCATGAAGTGATGGGACCAGGTGCCATGATCTTAGTTTTCTAAATGTTGAGCTTTAAGCCAACTTTCACTCTCCTCTTTTACTTTCACCAAGAGGCTCTTTAGTTCTTCTTCACTTTCTGCTATAAGGGTGGTATCATCTGCATATCTGAGGTTGTTGATATTTCTCCAGGCAATCTTGATTCCAGCTTGTGCTTCTTTCAGCTCAGCTTTTCTCATGATGTACTCTACATATTAGTTAAATAAGCAGGGTGACAATATAACAGCTCTGACGTACTCCTTTTCCTATTTGGAACAAGTCTGTTGTTCCATGTCCAGTTCTAACTGTTGCTTTCTGACCTGCATACAGATTTCTCAAGAGACAGGTCAGGCGGTGTGATATTCCCAGCTCTTTCAGAATTTTCCACAGTTTATTGTGATCCACACAGGCAAAGGCTTTGGCATAGTCAATAAAGCAAAAATAGATACTTTTCTGAAACTCTCTTGCTTTTTCAATGATCCAGCAGATGTTGGCAATTTGATCTCTGCATTCTCTGCCTTTTCTAAATCCAGCTTGAACATCTGGAAATTCACAGTTCATGTATTGCTGAAGCCTGACTTGGAGAATCTTAAGGAGTACTTTGCTAGCGTATGAAATGAATGCAATTGTACGGTAGTTTGAGCATTCTTTGGCATTGCCTTTCTTTGGGATTGGAATGAAAACTGACCTTTTCCAGTTCTGTGGCCACTGCTGCGTTTTCCAAATTTGCTCGAATATTGAGTGTAGCACTTTTACGCACTAACATCTAGGATTTGAAATAGCTCAACTGAAATTCCATCACCTTGCTAGCTTTGTTCGAAGTGATGCTTTCTAAGGCCCTCTTGACTCCACATTCCAGGAGGTCTGGCTCTAGGTGAGTGATCACACCATCAGGATTATCTGGGTCATGAAGATCTTTTTTGTACAGTTCTTCTGTGTATTCTTGCCACCTCTTCTTAATATCTTGTTTTGTTATGTTCATGCCATTTCTGTCCTTTATTGAACACATCTTTGCATGAAATGTTCTGTTGGTGTCTCTAATTTTCTTGAAGAGATCTATAGCCTTCCCCATTCTATTATTTTCCTCTGTTTCTTTGCACTCATCACTGAGGAAGGCTTTATCTCTCCTTGCTATTCTTTGGAACTCTGCATTCAGATGCTTATTTCCTTTTCTCCTTTGTTTTTCCCCCTCTCTTCTTTTCACAGCTATTTGTAAGTCCTCCTCAGACTTCCATTTTGCTTTTTTGCATTTCTTTTTCTTGGGTATGGTCTTACTCCCTGTCTCCTGTACAGTGTCACAAACCTCCATCCATAGTTCATCAGGCACTCTATCTATCAGATCTAATCCCTTAAATCTATTTTTCACTTCCACTGAATAATCATAAGGGATTTGATTTAGGTCATACCTGAATGGTCTAGTGGTTTTCCCCACTTTCTTCAATTTAAGTCTGAATTTGGCAATAAGGAGTTCATGGTCTGAGCCACAGTCAGCTCCTGGTCTTGTTTTTGGTGACTGTATAGAGCTTCTCCATCTTTGGCTGCAAAGGATATAATCAATCTGATTTTGGTATTGGCCATCTGGTGATGTCCATGTGTAGATTCTTCTCTTGTGTTGTTGGAAGAGGGTATTTGCTATGACCAGTGCATTCTCTTGGCAAAACTCTGTTAGCCTTTGCCCTGCTTCATTCCATATTCCAAGGCCAAATTTGCCTGTTCTTCCAGGTGTTTCTTGACTTCCTACTTTTGCATTCCAGTCCCCTATAATGAAAAGGACATCTATTTTGGGTATTAGTTTTAAAAGATCTTGTAGTTCTTAAAAAAACCGTTCAACTTCAGCTTTTTCAGCATTACTGGTTGGGGCATAGACTTGGATTACTGTGACATTGAATGGTTTACCTTGGAAATGAACAGAGGTCATTCTGTCATTTTTGAGATTGCACCCAAGTACTACATTTTGGACTTTTTTGTTGACTATGATGGCTACTCCATTTCTTCTAATGGATTCCTGCCCACAGTTGTAGATATGATGGTCATCTGAGTTAAGTTCACCTATTCCAGTCCATTTTAGTTTGCTGATTCCTAGAATGTCGACATTCACTCTTGCCATCTCCTGTTTGACCACTTCCAATTTGCCTTGATTCATGGACCTAACATTCCAGGTTCCTATGCAGTATTGCTTTTTACAGCATCAGACCTTGCTTCTATCACCAGTCACACCCACAACTGGGTAATGTTTTTGCTTTGGCTCCATCCCTTCATTCTCTGGAGCTATTTCTCCACTGATCTGCAGTAGCTTATTGCTCACCTACCAACCTGGGGAGTTCATTCAGTGTCCTATGTTTTTGCCTTTTCATACTGTTCATGGGTTTCTCAAGGCATTAATACTGAAGTGGTTTTCCATTCCTTTCTTTAGTGGACCACATTTTGTCAGAACTCTCCACCAAGACCCATCTGTCTTGGGTGGTCCTACACCTCATGGCTTAGTTTCATTGAGTTAGATAAGGCTGTGGTCCATGTGATCACATTGGCTAGTTTTCTGTGAATATGGTTTAAGTCTGTCTGCCCTTTGATGCCCTCTTCAGTGCCTACTGTCTTACTTGGGTTTCTCTTACCTTGGACATGGGGTATCTCTTCACAGCTGCTCCAGCAATGCGCAGCCGCTGCCACTTACTTTGGACATGAGGTATCCCCTCATGGCCTTGGATGTGGGGTATCTCCTCTCAGCTGCTCACCACTCCAGTGCTGCGCAGCTGCTGCTGGCAGCTCCAGAGCCCATTCTACTTTATTTATTTATTTGTTTTTATTTAGAGGCTAATTACTTTACAATATTGTATTGGTTTTGCCATACATCAACATGAATCCGCCACGGGTGTACACATGTTTCCAATCCTGAACCCCTCTCCCACCTCCCTCCCTGTACCATCCCTCTGGGTCATCCCAGTGCACCAGCCCCAAGCCTCCTGTATCCTTCATCGAACCTGAACTGGTGATTCGTTTCTTATATGATATTATACATGTTTCAGTGCCATTCTCCCAAATTATCCCCCGCCCGTGCCACAGAGTCCAAAAGACTGTTTATACATCTGTGTCTCTTTTGCTGTCTGGCATATAGGGTTATCGTTCAAATTCCTCAAAGGAGTGCTTGCATGTACAATGTTTGGGTTCATCTCCAAGAACTATCCTTTCTTCCAGGATCATGATCCCTCAAATTCTGACTGTCACAGAATTTCTGGGATGCTGTCAAAAATACTTTCCCTATTTATACAACTATAGTTGTTCTCAATGAATAAATGGTTTTGCTATAAGCTATATATTGGAAACAGTATGAAAAGACAAAATGATAGGATACTGAAGAGAACTCCCAGGTCGTGGGGCCCATTGCTCTGTGTCAGTGAACTTCAGGATGAGGATGGAGCCACACCGTGTGTGTCTGGTCGCGCAGCGCCGTGTCATGCGAGTGGTCGAGTCGTCGAGGCACGGACTATGTGACACGTGCCTCGGGGCTAGTCATCAGCGTCCTCCGTCTCTCGCCTCCCCCCGCCTCCCACCAGTCCCCCGGGCGGCACGCACCTCCAACTCCGCCCGCCTCACACTCCACCCCCCAGCCCCGAGGAACCGCAGAGACCACCAAAGGGCGGGGGCCTCTTGGTGGGGGGGGGTGCGGGTGCGGGGCTCGGGGGGCGGGGGGGGCGGGGTGGCTCGCGTCTGGGGGTTGGGGTCGGTGGTCGGCGGTTGGTGGGGGGGCGTGGTCTCGTGGGCGTGGGCTCTCTGCGCTGGTGCGGGCGGGGGTCGTCTCGGGCGCGGGGCTCCTTTCGCTGGCTCGGGGCGCGGGCGGGGCGGGTCGGGGGTTGCGCGGGGGGGGCTCGGTGGTGGGGGTCGGGCGGGGGCGTCGGGTGGCTGGATGGGTGGTCGGGTGGGGGGGGGGGCCTCTGGGGGGGGGGGGGGCGTCGGCGGCTGGTCCCTCCTCGGGGGGGTGGGTGTCGACGTGGCTTCACTGCGTGGTGTGCCGGCCCCTGGTGGGCCGTGCTCGCCGGGTCCCGGCTTGGTCTCGTGGTCGTTGGGTGGGCTGTGGGGGCGGCGCGGTGGCGGTGGGGGGGCTCGGGCCCCGTCCTTTGGGTCTGTCTGGGGGTGCTGCTGCTCGTTTGCACCTCTGCGGGTGACTCGGGGACTCTGTGCTGGGGGGTGGGGCGGGGGGGGGCGGGGGGATGGCTGGTGGCATCACTGACTCGATGGTGCGGTCTGGGACCTCCGGGGCTGGTGATGGACGGGAGGCCTGGCGTGTGGGTTCGGGTGCGTCGGACACGACTGAGCGACGATTGTCTGATCTGATATATTGGAAAAATCAAAAGTACTATAAGTTATAAGCTATATTGGAAAAATCGAAAATCAAAAGTCTAGAGAGTTTATAAAGTAAACACTATAGTTCAGAACTCATGTTGCCAGAAGAAATGATGCTAGCAGAATTTCTTACAAAATGCTGAAAAACACTAATAATATGCATGATAATAGGAAGATATGTGACAGGAAAGGCATAGAAAGAAACGTGTAATTAATTTCTCCTCCCATAGGCTTTAATTTTTTAATATCAGATCATATGAACAAGAATTTTAACACAGGGCAAAGGAAATTTCATTTTAATTTTCCTTACACTATAACCTGCTTAGACTTTTGAAAGTGTCACACCATCATAAATTAACATTTTAGCTTTTTTCCTTTAAGCATAATTAGGAGACTTTAGTGAGCTAGGATACCACTTTTTCAGAGTGGTATCTGAAAAAGAGCAAAGAATTAGCAATGGCATCTTCTTTGTTTTACCTGGCATTGCTGGGTAGTAGTCACCCTTTTTTTCCTAATTGTCTTTACTCTAAATCAGTTTCATGCTTCCTTCTTCAAACAACTCCTCACGATTACATTCAGGCTCATGCTAATAATTGTTCCACTGGAGCATAAGTGCAGACTTCTCATTGACAGAGTGAGCATTATTTTGTATCACATACAGACCTCTTTGAAACTTTAAACCCATCATAAGTATTCATTGGCTACCTTAAAGACATATCATTTTTAGAAATTTCCAGGGAAAATTTTCTAATCTCCACCAAAGGACCCTTACATTTTTCAGGCAAACCACCTCAAATATATGCTAAATAATTAAAACTCTTTTCCTTACAAAGTGAAGTATAGCACACATATTTTTAACTGGCAAAACTTTGTCTCAAACCATCCATTTCTTTTTTAAAGCTATGAATCTAATGGTATTTTGAAAAGCAGTTAATATTGTTTTGTTTTTTTTGTGGGTTTTGTTTTATAAATTACTTACTGACCAAAAAATCCAAAAGTGTTAACTGTGTGCTTGGAATCTAGTTTTTGTTTTTGTTTTTAAAGTAAGTACATTCTTGCTATGGGAATACTCAAAGAGATTTGAACTGTGTGGAATTTTACAGGTGCAAAACACATCACATTGAATACCATCAACGAAGGGCTAATGGGAAATAATTTAAATAATTTGACAAATGTCTGTTTCTCTCTTTGAATCCAGAATCTAAATTCTCGTGAAAATTGTTTAAATTTAAAAAATTGTATAATATGCCTTCACTTCATCTATATTCCTACATAGTTATGCAGTTTCAAATAGCATAATATAACACTTATACAGTCATAAGTATGTGATGTTTTCCCACATAGATTTCCATTTCTGTGTAAATATTGATGAAATATAACTTCTTATTCATAAGGATAGTTTTCCTAATCTAATAACAAGTAACTAGTAGAACTGTGGCATGCCTATAGAGATAAGCAGAATTCTTTCTTAAGTATCATCTTCCTTTAAAAGTAATTACTGTGTGATTACCTTTCTGGAAAGGACTTCCCAGTTGGTGCAAGTGGTGAACCTGCCTGCAATGCAGGAGACATAAGATATACAAGTTTGATTCCTGGGTTGGGAAGATCCCCTAGAGAAGGGCATGGCCACCCACTACAATGTTCTTACCTGGAGAATCCTATGGACAGAGGAGCCTAGTAGGCTATAGTCCATGAAGTCGCAAAGGGGTAGACATGACTGAAGTGACTTGGCACGCATGAACCTTTCTGGAAAATCAGTGATACATGGATCAAAATACCTGAATATACATTTGCTCTTTAAAAAATTATTTTCATAATATTTTTATGTTTCTTTATTGTAAATATTATATAATAGGGTATATTATAAATAACATAGAGAGCCAGATTCATGGCATTAGTGGTAAAGAACCTGCCTGCCAATGCAGGAAACCTGAGACCTGGGTTTGATCCCTGGGTTGGGAAGATCCTCTGGAGAAGGAAATAGTAACCCACTCCAGTATCCTTGCCTGGAAAATCCAATGAAAAGAGCCTGATGGGCTATAGTCCAAGTGGTCACAAAGAGTCAGACACGACTAAAGCAACTTAGCACATAAATAGTACAGAATTTAACACAGAGAAATAAGGCAATCACCTGAATAATTTAGGCTTAAAAGAACTCTTTGTTCTCAATTTTTATAATGTATTTTGGTAAGAGGTTTTGTTTTGTTATGTTATTTTTTTTTTGGGGGGGGGCTGGATTCATTAATTTATTTTCTTAATTCTCTTAATTTAATTCATTTGCATTCTTCATTGTTGTACTGGCAATCCCAAACTCATGCATTAGAAGTATTAATTATAGTTCCTTACACAGAGGGAAAGAGAATTTACTGGAATACTGTAAACTAGTTTTCCATTTCTGGAATATTTCCATTTTGTATTTTTCTGAGGATTGTATTTTCAGTGTCAACAAATCATATTAGGTAACGATGATAAAGTAAATGCTCTGGTTTCTGTTGACTCAGCTTTATATGTAGGAGGATTAATAACTTCTTTTGTAATGATTGAGGTTTATTGATATTTTTTCTCATTTCTCATTTAGAACTGTTTTGCAATACACTGAAAATTTTGGATAAATCTTATAATGCCGACTAATTTCTACTTTCAAATGGCATTAAGTTATATCTTTCAGATTAAATGACTATTTTTTGCCTTGGGACTATTTTATTTTATTTATTTTTTAAATTTTATTTTATTATTTAACTTTAAAATATTGTATTGGTTTTGCCATATATCAACATGAATCCACCACAGGTATACACGTGTTCCCAATCTTGAACCCTCCTCCCTCCTCCCTCCCCCTACCATCCCTCTGGGTCCTCCCAGTGCACCAGCCCCAAGCATCCAGTATTGTGCATTGAAACTGGACTGGCGACACATTACATATATGATAATATACATGTTTCAATGCCATTCTCCCAAATCATGCCACCATCTCCCTCTACCACAGAGCCCAAAAGACTGTTCTATACATCTGTGTCTCTTTTGCTGTCTCGTATACAGGGTTATTGTTACCATCTTTCTAAATTCCATATATAGGTCTTTCAAGAGGGCATCAGAGGGCAAATACACTGAAACCATACTCACAGAAAACTAGTCAATCTAATCACACCAGGACCACAGCCTTGTCTAACTCAATGAAATTAAGCCATGCCCATGGGGCAACCCAGGATGGGCGGGTCATGGTGGAGAGATCTGACAGGGTGTGGTCCGCTGGAGAAGGGAATGGCAAACCATTTCAGTATTCTTGCCTTAAGAAACCCATAAACAGTATGAAAAGGCAAAATGATAGGATACTGAAAGAGAAACTCCGCAGGTCAGTAGGGGCCCAATATGCTACTGGAGATCAGTGGAGAAATAACTCCAGAAAGAATGAAGGGATGGAACCAAAGCAGAAAGAATACCCAGCTGTAGATGTGTCTGGTGATAGAAGCAAAGTCCGATGCTGTAAAGAACAATATTGCATAGGAACCTGGAATGTCAGGTCCATGAATCAAGGCAAATTGGAAGTGATCAAACAAGAGATGGCAAGAGTGAATGTCGACATTCTAGGAATTAGCGAACTAAAATGGACTGGAATGGGTGAATTTAACTCAGAGGGCCATTATATCTACTACTGTGGGCAGGAATCCCTCAGAGGAAATGGAGTGGCCATCATGGTCAACAAAAGAGTCCGAAATGCAGTACTTGGATGCAATCTCAAAAATGACAGAACGATCTCTGTTCCTTTCCAAGGCAAACCATTCAATGTCACAGTAATCCAAGTCTATGCCCCAACCAGTAATGCTGAAGAAGCTGAAGTTGAACGGTTCTATGAAGACCTACAAGACCTTTTAGAACTAACACCCAAAAAAGATGTCCTTTGCATTATAGGGGACTGGAATGCAAAAGTAGGAAGTCAAGAAACACCTGGAGGAACAGGCAAATTTGGCCTTGGAATACGGAATGAAGCAGGGCAAAGACTAACAGAGTTTTGCCAAGAAAATGCACTGGTCATAGCAAATACCACTCTTCCAACAACACAAGAGAAGACTCTATACATGGGCATCACCAGATGGTCAACACTGAAATCAGATCGATTATATTCTTTGCAGCCAAAGATGGAGAAGCTCTATACAATCAGCAAAAACAAGACCAGGAGCTGACTGTGGCTCAGACCATGAACACCTTATTGCCAAATTCAGACTTAAATTGAAGAAAGTAGGGAAAACCACTGGACCACTCAGGTATGACCTAAATCAAATCCCTTATGATTATACAGTGGAAGTGAGAAATAGATTTAAGGGCCTAGATCTGATAGATAGAGTGCCTGATGAACTATGGAATGAGGTTCGTGACATTATACAGGTGACAGGGATCAAGACCATCCCCATGGAAAAGAAATGCAAAAAAGCAAAATGGCTGTCTGGGGAGGCCTTGCAAATAGCTGTGAAAAGAGGAGAAGCAAAAAGCAAAGGAGAAAAGGAAAGATATAAACATCTGAATGCAGAGTTCCAAAGAATAGCAAGAAGAGATAAGAAAGCCTTCTTCAACGATCAATGCAAAGAAATAGAGGAAAACAACAGAATGGGAAAGACTAAGGATCTATTTAAGAAAATCAGAGATACCAAAGGAATATTTCATGCAAAGATGGGCTGGATAAAGGACAGAAATGGTATGGACCTAACGGAAGCAGAAGATATTAAGAAGAGGTGGCAAGAATACACAGAAGAACTGTACAAAAAAGAGCTTCACGACCCAGATAATCATGATGGTGTGATCACTGACCTAGAGCCAGACATCCTGGAATGTGAAGTCAAGTGGGCCTCAGAAAGCATCACTACAAACAAAGCTAGTGGAGGTGATGGAATTCCAGTGGAGCTATTCCAAATCCTGAAAGATGATGCTGTGAAAGTGCTGCACTCAATATGCCAGCAAACTTGGAAAACTCAGCAGTGGCCACAAGATTGGAAAAGGTCAGTTTTCATCCCAATCCCAAAGAAAGGCAATGCCAAAGAATGCTCAAACTACCTCACAATTGCACTCATCTCACACGCTAGTAAAGTAATGCTCAAAATTCTCCAAGCCAGGCTTCAGCAATATGTGAACCGTGAACTTCCTGATGTTCAAGCTGAATTTAGAAAAGGCAGAGGAACCAGAGATCAAATTGCCAACATCCGCTGGATCATCGAAAAAGCAAGAGAGTTCCAGAAAAACATCTATTTCTGCTTTATTGACTATGCCAAAGCCTTTGACTCTGTACATCACAATAAACTGTGGAAAATTCTGAGAGAGATGGGAATACCAGACCACCTGATCTGCCTCTTGAGAAATCTGTATGCAGGTCAGGAAGCAACAGTTAGAACTGGTCATGGAACAACAGACTGGTTCCAAATAGGAAAAGGAGTACATCAAGGCTGTATATTGTCACCATGTTTATTTAACTTCTCTGCAGAGAACATCATGAGAAATGCTGGACTAGAAGAAACACAAGCTGGAACCAAGATTGCCTGGAGAAATATCAATAACCTCAGATATGCAGATGATACCACCCTTATGGCAGAAAGTGAAGAGGGACTCAAAAGCCTCTTGATGAAAGTGAAAGTGGAGAGTGAAAATGTTGGCTTAAAGCTCAACATTCAGAAAACGAAGATCATGGCATCTGGTCCCATCACTACATGGGAAATAGATGGAGAAACAGTGGAAACAGTGTCAGACTTTATTTTTCTGGGCTCCAAAATCACTGTAGATGGTGACTGCAGCCATGGAATGAAAAGACGCTTACTCCTTGGAAGGAAAGTTATGACCAACCTAGATAGCATATTCAAAAGCAGAGACATCACTTTGCCAACAAAGGTTTGCCTAGTCAAGGCTATGGTCTTTCCTGTGGTCATGTATGGATGTGAGAGCTGGACTGTGAAGAAGGCTGAGCGCTGAAGAATTGATGCTTTTGAACTGTGGTGTTGGAGAAGACTCTTGAGAGTCCCTTGACTGCAAGGAGATCCAACCATCCATTCTGAAGGAGATCAGCCCTGGGATTTCTTTGGAAGGAATGATGCTAAAGCTGAAACTCCAGTATTTTGGCCACCTCATGCGAAGTGTTGACTCATTGGAGAAGACTCTGATGCTGGGAGGGATTGGGGGCAGGAGGAGAAGGGGATGACAGAGGATGAGATGGCTGGATGGCATCACTGACTCGATGGATGTGAGTCTGAGTGACCTCCGGGAGCTGGTGATGGACAGGGAGGCCTGGCGTGCTGCATTTCATGGTGTCGCAAAGAGTCGGACACGACTGAGCGACTGATCTGATCTGATCTGATCTGATACTATATTGGTGTTTTTCTTTCTGGCTTACTTCACTGTGTATAATAGCCTCCAGTTTTATCCACCTCATTATAACTGATTCAAATGTATTGTTTTTAATGGCTGAGTAATACTCCATGGTGTATATGTACCACTGCTTTCTTAATCCATTCATCTGCTGATGGACATCTAGGTTGTTTCCATGTCCTGGCTATTATAAACAGTGCTGTGATGAACATTGGGGTACATGTGTCTCTTTCAATTCTGGTTTCCTCAGTGTGTATGCCCAGCAGTGGGATTGCTGGGTCATAAGTCAGTTCTATTTCCAGTTTTTTAAGAAATCTCCACACTGTTCTCCATAGTGGCTGTACTAGTTTGCATTCCCATTAACAGTGTAAGAGGGTTCCCTTTTCTCCACACCCTCTCCAGCATTTATTGCTTGTAGACTTTTGGGTAGCAGCCATTCTAACTGGCGTGAAATGGTACCTCATTGTGGTTTTGATTTGCATTTCTCTGATAATGAGTGATGTTGAGCATCTTTTCATGTGTTTGTTAACCATCTGTATGTCTTCTTTGGAGAAATGTCTATTTAGTTCTTTGGCCCATTTTTTGATTGGGTCATTTATTTTTCTGGAATTGAGCTGTAGGAGTTGCTTGTATATTTTTGAGATTAGTTGTTTGTCAGTTGCTTCATTTGCCATTATTTTCTCCCATTCTGAAGGCTGTCTTTTCACCTGGCTTATAGTTTCCTTTGTTGTGTAGAAGCTTTTAAGTTTAATTAGGTCCCATTTGTTTATTTTTTATTTTATGTCCAATATTCAGGAAGGTGGGTCACAGAGGATCCTGCTGTGATGTATGTCAGAGAGTGTTTTGCCTATGTTCTCCTCTAGGATTTTTATAGTTTCTGGTCTTACATTTAGATCTTTAATCAATTTTGAGTTTATTTTTGTGTATGGTGTTAGAAAGTGCTCTAGTTTCATTCTTTTACAAGTGGTTGACCAGTTTTCCCAGCACTACTTGTTAAAGAGATTGTCTTTAATCCATTATATACTCTTGCATCCTTTGTCAAAGATAAGGTGTCCATAGATGAGTGGGTTTATCTCTGGGCCTTCTATTTTGTTCCATTGATCTATATTTCTGTCTTTGTGCCAGTACCATACTGTCTTGATGACTGTGGCTTTGTAGTAGAGCCTGAAGTCAGGCAGCTTGATTCCTCCAGTTCCATTCTTTCTCAAGATTGCTTTGGCTATTTGAGGTTTTTTGTATTTCCATACAAATTGAGAAATTATTTGTTCCAGCTCTGTGAAGAATACAATTGGTAGCTTGCAAGGGGATGCACTGAATCTATAAATTGCTTTGGGTAGTATACTTATTTTCACTCTATTGATTCTTCCAGTCCATGAACATGGTATATTTCTCCATCTATAAGTGTCCTCTTTGATTTATTTCACCAGTGTTTTATAGTTTTATATATATAGGTATTTAGTTTCTTTAGGTAGATATATTTCTAAGTATTTTATTCTTTTCATTGCAATGGTGAATGGAATTGTTTCCTGAATTTCTTTTTCTATTTTCTCATTATTACTGTATAGGAATGCAAGTGATTTCTGTGTGTTGATTTTATATCCTGCAACTTTACTATATTCATTGATTAGTTCTAGTAATTTTCTGGTGGAATCTTTAGGGTTTTCTATGTAGAGGATCATGTCATCTGCAAACTGAGAGTTTTACTCATTCTTTTCCAATTTGGATTCTTTTTATTTCTTTTACTGCTCTGATTATTGTGGCCAAAACTTCCAAAACTATGTTGAATAGTAATGGTGAAAGTGGGCACCCTTGTCTTGTTCCTGACTTTAGGGGAAATGCTTTCAATTTTTCACCATTGAGGATAATGTTTGCTGTGGGTTTGTCATATATAGCTTTTATTATGTTGAGGTATGTTCCTTCTATTCCTGCTTTCTGGAGAGTTTTTATCATAAATGGATGTTGAATTTTGTCAAAGGCTTTCTCTGCATTTATTGAGATAATCATATGGTTTTTATTTTTCAATTTGTTAATGGGGTGTATTACATTGATTGATTTGAGGATATTGAAGAATCCTTGAATCCCTAGGATAAAGCCTACTTGGTCATGGTTTATGATCTTTTTAATGTGTTGTTGGATTCTGATTGCTAGAATTTTGTTAAGGATTTTTGCATCTATGTTCATCAGTGATATTGGCCTGCAGTTTTCTTTTTTTGTGGCATCTTTGTCAAGTTTTGGTATTAGGGTGATGGTGACCTCATAGAATGAGTTTGGAAGTTTACCTTCCTCTGCAATTTTCTGGAAGAGTTTGAGTAGGATAGGTGTTAGCTCTTCTCTAAATTTTTGGTAGAATTCAGCTGTGAAGCCATCTGGACCTTGGTTTTTCTTTGCTGGAAGATTTCTGATTACAGTATCAATTTCTGTGCTTGTGATGGGTCTGTTAAGATTTTCTATTTCTTCCTGATCCATTTTTAGAAAGTTATGCTTTTATAAGAATTTGTCCATTTCTTCCCTATTGTCCATTTTATTGGCATATAATTGCTGATAGTAGTATCTTATGATCCCTTGTTTTTCTGTGTTGTCTGTTGTGATCTCTCCATTTTCATTTCTAATTTTATTGATTTGATTTTTCTCCCTTTGTTTCTTGATGAGTCTGGCTAATGGTTTGTCAATGTTATTTACCCTTTCAAAGAGCCAGCTTTTGGCTTTGTTGATTTTTGCTATTGTCTCTTTTGTTTCTTTTGCATTTATTTCTGCCCTAATTTTTAAGATTTCTTTCCTTCTACTAACCCTGTGGTTCTGCATTTTTCTCTTTTCTAGTTGCTTTAGGTGTAGAGTTAGGTTATTTATTTGACTTTTTTTCTTGTTTCTTGAGGTATGCCTGTATTGCTATGAACTTTCCCCTTAGGGCTGCTTTTACAGTGTCCCACAGGATTTTGGTTGTTGTGTTTTCATTTTCATTCACTTCTATGCAAATTTTGATTTCTTTTTTAATTTCTTCTGTGGTTTTTTGGATATTCATGAGCGTGTTGTTCAGCCTCCATATGTTGGAATTTTTAATAGTTTTTCTCCTGTTATTGAGATCTAATCTTACTGCATTGTGGTCAGAAAAGATGCTTGGAATGATTTCAATTTTTTTGAATTTACCAAGGCTATATTTATGGCTCAGGTTGTGATCTACCCTGGAGAAGGTTCCATGTGCACTTGAGAAAAAGGTGAAATTCATTGTTTTGGGGTGAAATGTCCTATAGATATCAATTAAGTCTAACTGGTCTATTGTATCGTTTAAAGTTTGTGTTTTCTTGTTAATTTTCTGTTTAGTTGATCTATCCATAGGTGTGAGTGGGGTATTAAAGTCTCCCACTATTATTGTCTTATTGTTAATTTCCCCTTTTATACTTGTTAGCATTTGTCTTACACATTGCAGTGCTCCTATGTTGGGTGCATATATATTTATAATTGCTATATCTTCTTCTTGGATTGATCCTTTGATCATTATGTAGTGACCGTCTTTGTCTCTTTTCACAGCCTTTGTTTTAAAGTCTATTTTATCTGATATGAGTATTGCTACTCCAGCTTTCTTTTGGTCTCTATTTGCATGGAAAATCTTTTTCCAGCCCTTCACTTTCAGTCTGTATGTGTCCCCTGTTTTGAGGTGGGTCTCTTGTAGATAATATATAGGGGTCTTGTTTTTGTATCCATTCAGCCAGTCTTTGTCTTTTGGTTGGGGCATTCAACCCATTTACGTTTAAGGTAATTATTGATAAGTACCGTCCATGGGGTTGCTAAGAGTTGGACACGACTGAGCAATTTCACTTTCACTTTTCACTTTTATCCATTGGAGAAGGAAATGACAACCCACTCCAGTGTTCTTGCCTGGAGAATCTCAGGGACGGGGGAGCCTGGTGGGCTGCCATCTGTGGGGTCACACAGAGTTGGACACGACTGAAGTAACTTAGCAGCATGATCCCATTGCCATTTACTTTATTGTTTTGGGTTCGAGTTTATACACCCTTTTTGTGTTTCCTGTCTAGAGACTATCCTTTAGTATTTGTTGGAGAGCTGGTTTGGTGGTGCTGAATTCTCTCAGCTTTTGCTTGTCTGTAAAGCTTTTGATTTCTCCTTCATATTTGAATGAGATCCTTGCTGGGTACAGTAATCTGGGCTGTAGGTTATTTTCTTTCATCACTTTAAGTATGTCTTGCCATTCTCTCCTGGCTTGAAGAGTTTCTATTGAAAGATCAGCTGTTATCCTTATGGGAATTCCCTTGTGTGATATTTGTTGTTTTTCCCTTGCTGATTTTAATATTTGTTCTTTGCGTTTGATCTTTGTTAATTTGATTACTATGTGTCTTGGGGGTGTTTTGCCTTGGGTTTATCCTGTTTGGGACTCTCTGGCTTTCTTGGACTTGGGTGATTATTTCCTTCCCTATTTTAGGGAAGTTTTCAACTATTATCTCCTCAAGTATATTCTCATGGTCTTTCTTTTTGTCTTCTTCTTCTGGAATTCCTATGATTCGAATGTTGTAGCATTTAATATTGTCCTGGATGTCTCTGAGATTGAGAGACCTCATTTCTTTTAATTCATTTTTCTTTTTTTCTCTCTGATTCCTTTATTTCTACCATTCTATCTTCTAGTTCACTAATCCTATCTTCTGCCTCTGTTATTCTACTATTTGTTGCCTCCAGAGTGTTTTTTTATCTCATTTATTGCATTATTCATTGTATATTGACTCTTTTTTATTTCTTCTAGGTCCTTGTTAAACCTTTCTTGCATCTTCTCAATCCTTGCCTCCTGGCTATTTATCTGTGATTCCATTTTTATTTCAAGATTTTCGATCATTTTCACTATCATTATTTGGAATTCTTTATCAGGTAGATTCCCTATCTCTTCCTTTTTTGTTTGTTTTGGAATAAAACAAGGCATTTATCCTGTTCCTTTACCTGCTTGGTATTCCTCTGTCTCTTCATCTTGTTTATCTTGCTGAGTTTGGGGTGTCCTTTCTGTATTCTGGCAGTTTGTGGAGTTCTCTTTATTGTGGAGTTTCCTCATTGTGTGTGGGTTTGTTCAGGTGGCTTGTCAAGGTTTCTTGGTTAGGGAACCTTGTGTCGGTGTTCTGGTGGGTGGAGCTGGATTTCTTCTCTCTGGAGTGCAATGAATTGTCCAGTAATGAGTTATGAGATGTCTATGGGTTTGGAGTAACTTTGGGCAGCCTGTATATTGCTCAGGGCTGTGTTCCCGTGTTGCTGGAGAATGTGCATGGTATGTCATGCTCTGGAACTTGTTGGCCCTTGTGTGGTGCTTGGTTTCAGTGTAGATATGGAGGCGTTTGATGAGCTCCTGTCAATTAATGTTCCCTGGAGTCATCTAGGTTAAAAATGAAAAGTTTATCCACAGTGAGGGCCACCCAGAGAGGTCACAGAGTTACATGGAGAAGAGAAGAGATAGGAGGGAGTTAGAGGTGACCTGAATGAGATGAGGTGGAATCAGTAGAGGAGAGAGCAGGCTAGCCAGTAATCACTTCCTTATGTGCACTCCACAACTGGACCACTCAGAGATGTTCATTCAGTTATACAGAGAAAAGAGGGAGGAAGGAGACAAAGGTGGCCAGGAGGATAAAAGTGGGGAATGAAAAGGAGAGAGGCAGATCCAGCCAGTAATTGGTTCCCTAAGTATTCTCCACCGTCTGGAACACACAGGAATTCACAGAGTTGGGTAATCTCAATCCCAAGCAAAAATGGGTACTGACGATTGGGTTCTTAAAGGTACAAATTGATAACAAATACCAAAAAGCAAAAATTAAAAATCTAGAGTAGAGTTTGGAATTTCAGAAATACAATGCTAAAGAAAAAGAAGAAAAAGAAAGAGAAAAAAACAAAGTCACATAAATTATATAAAAAAATATGGGTACAAAATTGATAACAAATACCAAAAAGCAAAAAGTAAAAGTCTAGAGTTTGGAATTTCAGAAATAGAATGTTAAAGAAAAGAAGGAAAAAAAAAAAAAAAAGTCACAAAAAATTGAAAAAAAAAAAAAAAAAAGGAAAGAAAGAATGATCATAAAAATAGTAAAAATATATCTAGGACTTTCTCTGGTGGTGTTGTGAATATTGTGGGGTCAGTTCATTTTCAACTAGTTTCTTGGTCTGGCTTATATTTATCAAGATCTATAGGCCCCTTCCTATGCAGTTGGTACTAACGACAGGGTTTTAATCTATTGCACCTGTCGCTTCCAAGATGGTTCCCTCGGTTTTAGCTTCTGTTTGCTGGTCTCTTCAGTGTCTGATTTCTGCCCTGACACAAAGAGGGCGGTAGTGGACACTTTTTAAGGCTCACTTGTTCAATCGTGCTGTGGGGAGGCAGGGACGCTGCAAATAAATAACACTGGCGTGTGCTCGCAGTGCCTCACCCACACTGGGCCTGCCCCTGCTCACGTGTGCCCTCCCTGTCCACACTGCTCAGGCTCTAGATTGCTCTGCCGGGACCCATCTGAGGCCAGCCCTGGGCTGCATGCACCTCCCAGGTCTAAGCCGCTCAGGTTCAGGCACTTGGGTAGTCCTCAGAGGCGCAAACTCCGTTGGGCCTGCATTTTGTGCCCTTCCCAGGTCTGAGCAGCTCAGATGATGAGGTGTTTGGCAAGCGTGGTTGCTGTGACTTATCGCCTCCTCACCACTTGGTTTTCTGGGTGTGCAACCAGCACACCTTCTCAGGCGAATGTTGACCATCCAGAACCCCAAGAAGTCTTAGTTAGCAAAGAAGCCTGCTTACGGTTTTGTAGATAATGTCTCTCTGGGGCTGCAATTGACCCCTTCCAGCTTTGGCTGACTGTCCCTGGAGGGGGATGGTCTGCAGTCGGCTATCTCTATTTAGTCCTTTATTCTGTGTGTGGGCCTGGCAGTGACTTAGGTTAGGGCTGGCTTTTCACGTGGTAGTTATCCCACAATCTGGTTTGCTAGCCCAAGTTATTTCTCTCAGATAGTGCTCAGGGCTTTCAGGCCAGTTCCTTACTTGAAGTGATGCAGCCCGGGTCTTCCTGCCCAGCCCCTGCTTGCTAGTGGTGGGTGCAGGCATCTGCGCTGCTTCTCCACTGGGAGAGTTACCATTGGGCTTATAATCTGTGAGTTTTAATTGTTTATTTATTTTTCCTCCCTGTTATGTTGCCCTCTGTGCTTCCAAGGCTCGGCACAGACTCGGCAGTGAGAGTGTTCCCTGGTGTTTGGAAACTTTTCTCTTTTTAAGACTCCTTTCCCAGGACGGAGCTCTGTCCCTCCTTCTTTTGTCTCTTTTTTTGTCTTTTATATTTTTTCCTACCTCCTTTTGAAGAAAATGAGCTGCTTTTCTGGGTGCCTGATGTCCTCTGCTGGCATTCAGAAGTTGTTTTGTGGAATTTACTCCGCGTTTAAATGTTCTTTTGACAAATTGAGAAAGAATTTGGAGAAAGTGGTCTCCCAGTCCTATTCCTCAGCCATCTTAGATCCTCCCTCCGAAGTTTTTTCTTTTAATGGAAAAAAAAAAAAATCTAGTCAGCTGAATTACAACAGTTAGTTTGACTTCTGTGCTGTTTTCAATTATCTGACATGAGATAAAATAGACTAAATTCACTAGTTTACCTGATGTTACAAGTATCCAAAAAACCACTGGTCTAAATAAATTATTTCAGAGATCTTCTGTATGAGTTGAAAAATTTGCCTTTGTTGGTTCAATGCCCTGGGATTCTGGGCACTCTCTCAAACCAAGAAATTCAAGTGGTTATGATAATGTTGCTACCTCTTCACTACATTATAATTACACTTAATTAGTTACAGCAGGTGGTAGTAGCTGGCATGGTTGAATAGCTCTACTTACTTCACAACAATTGGCTATTTGTTCAGCAAATGAAAAGAACTAAGTATGAGAAATGAACAGAATATAGCTATGCAGTAGCTGTTGTTGTACCAATTATTTTATTCTCTTTTCCTTTTCCACTAGAGAATTTGTCCATTTTAAACAGATGAAATAGTATATTATTTTTTTCAGGTAAATAAACTATATGGTGTGTGTGTGTGTATATATATATATATATATATTTAATAAAAATATATATATATTAATATATTCAGTATATATGTATTTAGTAATTATATTTTAAAATGTGTGAATTAAATTTAGAGTTATGAAATCCAAATTGTTTTTCGGCTACTGAAAATTGCTTTTTTTCCAGATGCTTGTTTCAGTGAAGAAGTATATATTCAATAAATTTTTACAAAGAAAAAAGGCCTTGGTCATGCAACCATGTTTTCTAGACACAATAGATATAATATGGACTTCTTGAAAGTTACCATTGAAATATTTTATTTAAAATCTCATATTAAAATGAAAACATATATAAATGTATTTATATACAAAAAACTAGTAATAAATATATATACATTACTAGTTTACCTTATATACACAGAAAGACTTGGAACTTTTGTGAAGAGTGTGAAACAGTATGGCATTTAAAAACAAATTACAGTTTGTCTATCAGTGTCATCTTATCTCAAATGACATTTGCTTTTTTTGGATTAATTAAATTAATACTTATTTTATAAATCTAGATATGCTTAATTACTAACATAATTCATTACTACAATTGGTACTCTGTATTAGATGATTTTCAAGGAGTCTTAGTAAGTCTTGTCCCTTTGGATGTCCTTTTATATATTCTGTAATATAATTTTACAAAATAGAGATACTGTCTGATTTAGAGAGAAACACTTTTTATAATTCCTGTGCATTTTTGGAATAGCAAATCCTCAAAGATGATGCTGTGAAAGTGCTGCACTCAATATGCCATCAAATTTGGAAAACTCAGCAGTGGCCACAGGATTGGAAAAGGTCAGTTTTCATTCCAATCCCAAAGAAAGGCAATTTCAAAGACTGCTCAAACTACAGCACAATTGCACTCATCTCACACACTAGCAAAGTAATGCTCAAAATTCTCCAAGCCAGGCTTCAGCAATACGTGAACTGTGAACGTCCAGATATTTAAACTGGTTTTAGAAAAGGCAGAGGATCAGATCAGATCAGATCAGATCAGTCGCTCAGTCGTGTCCGACTCTTTGCGACCCCATGAACCGCAGCACGCCAGGCCTCCCTGTCCATCACCAGCTCCCGGAGGTCACTCAGACTCGCATCCATCGAGTCAGTGATGCCATCCAGCCATCTCATCCTCTGTCGTCCCCTTCTCCTCCTGCCCTCAATCCCTCCCAGCATCAGAGTCTTCTCCAATGAGTCAACTCTTCGCATGAGGTGGCCAAAATACTGGAGTTTCAGCTTTAGCATCATTCCTTCTAAAGAAATTCCAGGATTGATCTCCTTCAGAATGGACTGGTTGGATCTCCTTGCAGTCCAAGGGACTCTCAAGAGTCTTCTCCAACACCACAGTTCAAAAGCATCAATTCTTCGGCGCTCAGCCTTCTTCACAGTCCAGCTCTCACATCCATACATGACCACAGGAAAGACCATAGCCTTGACTAGGCGAACCTTTGTTGGTAAAGTAATGTCTCTGCTTTTGAATATGCTATCTAGGTTGGTCATAACTTTCCTTCCAAGGAGCAAGCGTCTTTTAATTTCATGGCTGCAATCACCATCTGCAGTGATTTTGCAGCCCAGAAAAACAAAGTCTGACACTGTTTCCACTGTTTCCCCATCTATTTCCCATGTAGTGATGGGACCAGATGCCATGATCTTCGTTTTCTGAATGTTGAGCTTTAAGCCAACCTTTTCACTCTCCACTTTCACTTTCATCAAGAGGCTTTTTAGCCCCTCTTCACTTTCTGCCGTAAGAGTGGTGTCATCTGCATATCTGAGATTATTGATATTTCTCCCGGCAATCTTGATTCCAACTTGTGTTTCTTCCAGTCCAGCATTTCTCATGATGTACTCTGCATATAAGTTAAATAAACATGGTGACAATATGCAGCCTTGACGTACTCCTTTTCCTATTTCGAACCAGTCTGTTGTTCCATGACCAGTTCTAACTGTTGCTTCCTGACCTGCAACCAGACATCAAATTGCCAACATTGCCTGGATCATCGATAAAGCAAGAGAGTTCCAGAAAAATATCTATTTCTGCTTTATTGACTATGCCAATGCCTTTGACTGTGCAGACCCAATAAACTGTGGGAAATTCTGAAAGAGATGGGAATACCAGACCACCTGACCTGCCTCTTGAGAAACCTATATGCAGGTCAGGAAGCAACAGTTAGAACTGAACATGGAACAACAGACTGGTTCCAAATAGGAAAAGGAGTATGTCAAGGCTGTATATTTTCACCCTGTTTATTTAACTTCTATGCAGAGTACATCATGAGATATGCTGGACTGGAAGAAGCACAAGCTGGAATCAGATTGCCGGGAGAAATATCAATAACCTCAGATATGCAGATGACACCACCCTTATGGCAGATAGTGAAGAGGAACTAAAAAGCCTCTTGATGAGAGTGAAAGAGGAGAGTGAAAAAGTAGGCTTAAAGCTCATTATTCAGAAAACGATGATCATGGCATCTGGTCCCATCACTTCATGGGAAATAGATGGGGAAACAGTGGCTGACTTTATTTTGGGGGCTCCAAAATCACTGTAGATGGTGACTGCAGCCATGAAATTAAAAGGGGCTTACTCCTTGGAAGGAAAGTTATGACCAACCTAGATAGCATATTTAAAAGCAGAGATATTACTTTGCCAGCAAAAGTCTGTCTAGTTAAGGCTTTGGTTTTTCCACTGGTCATGTATGAATGTGAGAGTTGGACTGTGAAGAAACTGAGCACCGAAGAATTGATGCTTTTGAACCGTGGTGTTGGAGAAAACTCTTTAGAGTCTTGAGAGACTGAACTGAACTGAAGCAATGGAGTTAGTATGCACATGGTTTCCTTTACTGTGCAAAAGCTTGAGTTTGATTAGCTTCAGTTCAGTTCAGTTCAGTTGCTCAGTCATGTCCGACTCTTTGTGACCCCATGAATCACAGCACACCAGGCCTCCCTGTCCATCATCAACTCCCGGAGTTCACTCAAACTCATGTCCTTTGAGTCGGTGATGCCATACAGCCATCTGATCCTCTGTCGTCCCCTTCTCCTCCTGCCCCCAATCCCTCCCAGCATCAGGGTCTTTTCCAATAACTCAACTCTTTGAATCAGGTGGCCAAAGTATTGGAGTTTCAGCTTCAGCGTCATTCCTTCCAGTGAACACCCAGGACTGATCTCCTTTAGGATGGACTGATTGGATCTACTTGCAGCTCATCAATTCTTTAGCACTCGGCTTTCTTCACATTCTAACTCTCACATCCATACACGACCACTGGAAAAACTATAGCCTTGACTAGATAGACCTTTGTTCGCAAACTAATATCTCTGCTTTTTAACATGCTATCTAGGTTGGTCATAACTTTCCATGAAGTGATGGGACCAGATGCCATGATCTTCATTTTCTGAATGTTGAGCTTTAAGCCAACTTTTTCACTCTCCTCTTTCACTCTCATCAAGAGGCTTTTTAGTTCCTCTTCACTTTCTGCCATAAGGGTGGTGTCATCTGCATATCTGAGGTTATTGATATTTCTCCCAGCAGTCTTGATTCCAGCTTGTGCTTCTTCCTGTCTAGCTTTTCTCATGAGGTACTCTGCATATAAGTTAAATAAACAGGGTGACAATATACAGCCTTGACATACTCCTTTTCCTATTTGGAACCAGTCTGTTATTCCATGTTCAGTTCTAACTGTTGCTTCCTGACCTGCCTATAGGTTTCTTGAGAACTTAAAGAGTTTATTTTTGGTTTTATTGCTATTGCCATGGAGACTGACCTGTGAAACCATTGGTATGATTAATGTCAGATAATGTTTTATATGTGTTCTCCTCTAGGAATTTTATGGTGTCATGTCTTATATTTAAGCCTTTAAGACATTTTTAGCTTATTTTTATATGTGGTGTAACAGTGTGTTCTAAATTCATTGATCAACATATGGATATACAACTTTCTCAGCATCTCTTGAGATGATTAGCTAATTTTAAATACCAAGACAATCAGATAGCATTGCAACCTTTATTAAGCTAATTTTTTTATAAGGAAACTAAAGACTTTGTAGATAAATTTACCTAGGTGAAGTGCCTACAATACAACAACTTTACATTTAAAATTTCTTTTCATTTATTTAGAATTTATAGGACTTTTGAGTAAACAATTTTAGGATATCTATTCTTTCTGTTGTGTCAGATAAAGACTGATATGTTGGAAATATTCTACATACTTGACCATAGAGCAATGTAAAATATTTAACATAAATTGATAAACCAGAATCCATATACTTTTGGTATAAAAATTTTAAGAAAAAATTCACAACATAAATAAAATTAAACTGAACTCTAAAAAATATATCAGATTAAACACCAGTACCAGATATTAATACTTAACATATCACTATAGTAAATGGAAAAGTGGCAAAGGAATAGATGATATGGCAAATGATTAGATATGCTCAGTCCTGCCCGACTCTTTGTGACCCCATGGACTGTAGCCTACCAGGCTCTTCCCTTCATGGGATTCTTCAGGCAAGAGTACTGGAGTGGGTTGCCATTTCCTTTCCAATATTAACATAGTTGAGCTGTATTAATATTACATATCATATTTTAAACTACATTATACATTATACTAGCTATATCAACATGTGTTAAACTACCAAAGAGATTTATATAAAGAATATAACTGTTGATAGAGCTTGGCTTGCAACTTGGGGAAGCACAAATTCTTCAATTACTGATTTTTGAAGTGTTTGGAAAAAATAGTGAAACATGAAAGCTTAAATTGAAACATGTGCTGTGCTTAATTGCTCAGTTGTGTCTGACTCTTTGCGACCTCAAGGACTATAGTCTGCCAGGCTCTTCTATCCATAGAATTCTCTAGGAAAGAATACTGGCATGGGTAGCCATGCCCTTCTCCAGGGGATCTTCCCAATCCAGGGATCAAACTCACGGTCTCCTGCATTGCAGGCAGATTCCTTACCAACTTAGATCTAGGGTAAAGTGAAAGATAATATAAAAGGGAAAAGTTAAATTATTTATAAAAATATATAGGATATGTTTATGTCCACATAACATAAAGATTTTCTTTTAAAAATATGAAAGATGCACAGACCATATGGAGACATTTTTATGAATTTATATTTAATTAGTTATATACGTTCATTCTGTATCATTATGTGGAAAATGAAAATGTATAATTTGAGGAAGGTGTTTACAACATGCATAATTGAGCAAAAGGTACCAAATTAAACACAAAATACTTAAAGATAGATTAAGGCTTAGATTTCTTAGTAAGGGTACAGTACAAATGAAAACCACAATCAAGTAATATCTAAATCTGTCAGTATTGCAATCAAGATGTATCAAGTGTAGAAGAAACAATGGAATAATCAGAATCTTATATATACTTTAGTGGAATGGTAAATTTGAAATACAGTTGAAGATGCTCCAACTGGATGACCAAGCCAATACACTCCTAGGTCTTCTTAGAACAATGATATTCAAACTGTGAGACTACTGACTCAAAGAAAGAAGTATATATTTCCAGGTAACTCAGACAGACAGACAGACAGACAGACCACACACACACACATACAGAAACACACACGACTATAAGAAAATTTAGTGAAAAGGAAGTAAACCTTACCATTGACATTTTGCCTACATATTTTGTGCTATTATGTTTTATTTCCTTATTCCATTTTATTTTTTTGGTGATGTTTATTGTTATTAAATTCATATAGTAATACAGAAATTGGCCACAACATCAATCTTAAAAGGCATTTCTCAAGAGAGATTACTGCATCTGTAAAAACTCATAGCTCCAATGTTTTAATAGCAAAATCTTATGGGTTGAGGGTGGTAAGTGTCCAATAATACATTAATGAATAAAGAAATTGTTTTTGTTCATGAATCAGGTGTTATATATCAATAAAAGTAAATGACCTGAAACTACATATGTCCACATGGATGGATTCCAAGAAAATGAAAATTGAATGTAAGAAGTAAAAGAAAATTTTCAGTTGTGAAATTCAAACATAATCATACTTGAAAATATATATTTTACCAATAAATAAATAAGATGTAAAACTAAGGGAAACCAATTAAATGGCAAACAGAACATGAAATATGCAGTTTTATGGGTGACAGGAAAGAGATAAAGGGTGTATGGTAAAAGTCCTATAAAGCTAGAATTGCCTTTGCTAAAGGCAAAAATGATATTAAAAGACTGCAAAAGTCTGTTGTTAAGCTGAGTGGTAAGAACATTAATGCTTAATTCTTATTAAGCTAATTCAGTTCATTTCCGTTCAGTTACTCAGTCGTGTCTTACACTTTGTGACTCCATGAACTGCAGCATTCCAGGCTTCCCCGTCCATCACCATCTCTCGAAGTTCACTCAAACTCACGTCCATTGAGTCGGTGATGCCATCCAGCCATCTCATCCTCTGGGGTCCCCTTTTCCTCCTGCCCCCAATCCCCCTAGAAACAGAGTCTTCTCCAATGAGTCAACTCTTCGCATGAGGTGGCCAATATACTGGAGTTTCAGCTTTAGCATCATTCCTTCCAACGAACACCCAGGGCTGATCTCCTTTAGAATGGGCTGGTTGGATCTCCTTGCAGTCCAAGGGACTTTCAAGAGTCTTCTCCAACACCAAAGTTCAAAAGCATCAATTCTTCGGTGCTCAGCTTTCTTCAGAGTTCAACTCTTGCATCCATACATAATCACTGGGAAAAAAATAGCCTTGACTAGACAGATCTTTGATGGCAAAGTAATGTCTCTGCTTTTGAATATGCTGTCTAGGTTGGTTATAACTTTCCTTCCAAGGAGTAAGTGTCTTTTAATTTCATGGCTGCAGTCACCATCTGCAGTGATTTTGGAGCCCCTGAAATAAAGTCTGACACTGTTTCCATTATTTTCCCATATATTTACTATGAAGTGATGGGACCAGATGCCATGATCTTCGTTTTCTGAATGTTGAGCTTTAAGCCAACTTTTTCACTCTCCTCTTTCACTCTCATCAAGAGTCCTTTTAGTTCCTCTTCACTTTCAGCCATGAGTGGTGTCATTTGCATATCTGAGGTTATTGATATTTCTCCCAGCAATCTTGATTCCAGCTTGTGCTTCTTCCAGTCCAGCGTTTCTCATGATGTACTCTGCATAGAAGTGAAATAAACAGGGTGACAATATACAGCCTTGACATGCTACGTTTCCTATTTGGAGCCAGTCTCTTGTTCCATGTTCAGGTCTAACTGTTGCTTCCTGACCTGCATATAGGTTTCTCAAGAGGCAGGTCAGGTGGTCTGGTATTCCCATCTCTCTCAGAATTTCCCACAGTTTATTGGGATCCACACAGTCAAAGGCTTTGGCATAGTCAATAAAGCAGAAATAGATGTTTTTCTGGAACTCTCTTGCTTTTTCCATGATCCAGCGGATGTTGGCAATTTGATCTCTGGTTCCTCTGCCTTTTCAAAAACCAGCTTGAACATCAGGAAGTTCATGATTCACATATTGCTGAAGCCTGGCTAGGAGAATTTTGAGCATTACTTTACTAGTGTGTGAGATGATTGCAGAGTTCCAAAGTATAGGACCCATCGGGAATAGATGGGGAAAAGAAAAAAAAAAAAAAAAAAAAAAAAAAAAAAAAAAAAAAACAGAGAAAGGAAAAAAAAAAAAAAGGGGGGGAGGGGGGGGGGGGGGGGGGGGGGGGGGGGGGGGGGGGGGAGATAAGAAAGCCTTCTTTCAGCGATCAATGCAAAGAAATAGAGGAAAACAACAGAATGGGAAAGACTAGGGATCTCTTCAAGAAAATCAGAGAAACCAAAGGAACATTTCATGCAAAGATGGGCTCGATAGAGGACAGAAATATTATTGACCTAACAGAAGCAGAAGATATTAAGAAGAGGTGGCAAGAGTACACAGAAGAACTGTACAAAAAAGAGCTTCATGACCCAGATAATCGCGATGGTGTGATCACTGACCTAGAGCCAGACATCCTGGAATGTGAAGTCAAGTGGGCCTTAGAAAGCATCACTACGAACAAAGCTAGTGGAGGTGATGGAATTCCAGTGGAGCTATTCCAAATCCTGAAAGATGATGCTGTGAAAGTGCTAAATTCAATATGCCAGCAAATTTGGAAAACTCAGCAGTGGCCACAGGACTGGACAAGGTCAGTTTTCATCCCAATCCCAAAGAAAGGCAATGCCAAAGAATGCTCAAACTACCGCACAATTGCACTCATCTCACACACTAGTAAAGTAATGCTCAAAATTCTCCAAGCCAGGCTTCAGCAATATGTGAACCGTGAACTTCCTGATGTTCAAGCTGGTTTTAGAAAAGGCAGAGGAACCAGAGACCAAATTGCCAACATCCCCATGATCATGGAAAAAGCAAGAGAGTTCCAGAAAAACATTCATTTCTGCTTTATTGACTATGCCAAAGCCTTTGACTGTGTAGATCACAATAAACTGTGGGAAATTCTGAAAGAGATGGGAATACCAGACCACCTGATCTGCCTCTTGAGAAATTTGTATGCATGTCAGGAAGCAACAGTTAGAACTGGACATGGAACAACAGACTGGTTTCAAATAGGAAAAGGAGTACGTCAAGGCCGTATATTGTCACCATGTTTATTTAACTTATATACAGAGTACATCATAAGAAATGCTGGACTGCAAGAAACACAAGTTGGAATCAAGATTACCGGGAGAAATATCAATATCCTCAGATATGCAGATCACATCACCCTTATGGCAGAAAGTGAAGAGGAACTAAAAATCTTCTTGATGAAAGTGAAAGTGGAGAGTGAAAAGGTTGGCTTAAAGCTCAACATTCAGAAAACGAAGATCATGACATCTGGTCCCATCACTACATGGAAATAGATGGGGACACAGTGGAAACAGTGTCAGACTTTATTTTGGGGGGCTCCAAAATCACTGCAGATGGTGACTGCAGACATGAAATTAAAAGACGCTTACTCCTTGGAAGGAAAGTTATGACCAACTTAGATAGCATATTCAAAAGCAGAGACATGACTTTGCCAACAAAGGTTCACCTAGTCAAGGCTATGGTCTTTCCTGTGGTCATGTATGGATGTGAGAGCTGGACTGTGAAGAAGGCTGAGCGCTGAAGAGTTGATGCGTTTGAAGTGTGGTGTTGGAGAAGACTCTTGAGGTCCCTTGGACTGCGGAGATCCCACCAGTCCTTCTGGGGATCAGCCCTGGGATTTCTTTGGAAGGATGATGCTAGCGACTCCAGATTTTGGCCACCTCATGCGAAGGTTGACTCATTGGAGAAGACTCTGATGCTGTGAGGGATTGGGGGCAGGAGGAGAAGGGGGCGACAGAGGATGAGATGGCTGGATGGCATCACTGACTCGATGGATGTGAGTCTGAGTGACCTCCTGGAGTTGGTATGGACAGGGAGGCCTGGCGGGCGTGCTGCAGTTCATGATGTCGGAAAGAGTCGGACAAGACTGAGCGACTGATCTGATCTCATCTTGAACATTCTTTGAAATTGCCCTTTCTTTGGGATTGGAATGAAAATCGATCTTTTCCAGTCCTGTGGCCACTGCTCAGTTTTCCAGATTTGCTTGCATATTGAGTGCAGCACTTTCACAGCATCATCTCTCAGGATTTGAAATAGCTCAACTGAATTCCATCACCTCCATTAGCTTTGTTCATAGTGATGCTTTCTAAGGCCCACTTGACTTCACATTCCAGGATGTCTGGCTCTAGGTCAGTGATCACATCATCGTGATTATCTTGTTCGTGAAGATCTTTTTTGTACAGTTCTTCTCTGTATTCTTGCCCCCTCTTCTTAATATCTTCTGCTTCTGTTGGCTCCATAACTTTTCTGTCCTTTATCGAGCCCTGTTTTGCATGAAATATTCTTTTGGTATCTCTAATTTTCTTGAAGAGATCTGTAGTCTCTCCCATTCTGTGTTTTCCTCTATTTCTTTGCATTGATCGCTGTAGAAGGCTTTCTTACCTCTCCTCACTATTCTTTGGACCTCTGCATTCAGATGCTTATATCTTTCCTTTTCTCCTTTGCTTTTCACTTCTTTTCTTTCACAGCTATTTGTAAGGCCTCCCCAGACAGCCATTTTGCTTTCTTGCATTTCTTTTCCATGGGTTGGACTTTATCCCTATCACCTGTACAATGTCATGAACCTCCATCCATAGTTCATCAGGCACTCTATCTATCAGATCTAGTCCCTTAAATCTATTTCTCACTTCCACTGTAAATTCATAAAGGATTTGATTTAGGTCATACCTGAATGGTCTAGTGATTTTCCCTACTTTCTTTAAGTCTGAATTTGGCAATAAGGAGTTCATGACCTGAGCCACAGTCAGCTCCTGGTCTTGTTTTTGCTGACTGTATAATTCTTCTCCATCTGATTTCGGTGTTGACCATCTGGTGATCTCCATGTGTAGAGTCTTCTTTTGTGTTTTTGGAAGAGGCTATTTGCTATGACCAGTGCGTTCTTTTGGAACAATTCTATTAGCCTTTACCCTGCTTCATTCCGTATTCCAAGGCCAAATTTGCCTGTTACTCCAGGTGTTTCTTGACTTCCTACTTTTGCATTCCAGTCCCATATAATGAAAAGGACATCTTTTTTGAGTGTTTGTTCTAAAAGGTCTTATAGATCTTCTTAAAGATCAACTTCAGCTTCTTTAGTGTTACCAGTTGGGGCATAGACTTGGATTATTGTGATATTGAATGGTTTGCCTTGGAAACGAACAGAGATCATTCTGTCATTTTTGAGATTGCATCCAAGTACTACATTTCAGACTCTTTTGTTGACCATGGTGGCTACTCCATTTCTTCTAAGGGATTCCTGCCCACAGTAGTAGATATAATTGTCATCTAAGTTAAATTCAGCCATTCCAGTCCATTTTAGTTCGCTGATTCCTAGAATGTTGACACTCACTCTTGCCATCTCTTGTTTGACCACTTTCAATTTGCCTTGATTCATGGGCCCAACATTCCAGGTTCCTATGCAATATTGCTCTTTACAGCATCGAACCTTGCTTCTATCACCAGTTGCATCCACAACTGCGTTTTTTTTTTTTTTTTTTTTTTTTGCTTTGGCTCCATCCCTTCATTCTTTCTGGAGTTATTTCTCCACTGATTTCCAGTAGCATATTGAGTACCTACTGACCTGGGGAGTTCCTTTTTAAGTATCCTATCATTTTGCCTTTTCATACTGTTCATGAGGTTCTTAAGGCAAGAATACATCAGTATTCTTGCCTTGGGAACCCCATTAAACTAATTAATTATCAGATCAGATCAGATCAGATCAGTTGCTCAGTCGTGTCCGACTCTTTGCGACCCCAAGAACCGCAGCACGCCAGGCCTCCCTGTCCATCACCAGCTCCCGGAGGTCACCCAGACTCACACCCGTCAAGTCAGTGATGCCATCCAGCCATCTTATCCTCTGTCGTCCCCTTCTCCTCCTGCCCTCAATCCCTCCCAGCATCAGAGTCTTCTCCAATGTGTCCACTCTTCGCATGAGGTGGCCAAAATACTGGAGTTTCAACTTTAGCATCATTCCTTCCAAAGAAATTCCAGGATTGATCTCCTTCAGAATGGACTGGTTGGATCTTAATGCAGTCCAAGGGACTCTCAAGAGTCTTCTCCAACACCACAGTTCAAAAGCATCAATTCTTCGGCGCTCAGCCTTCTTCACAGTCCAGCTCTCACATCCATACATGACCACAGGCAAGACCATAGCCTTGACTAGGCGAACCTTTGTTGGTAAAGTGATGTCTCTGCTTTTGAATATGCTATCTAGGTTGGTCATAACTTTCCTTCCAAGCAGTAAGCGTCTTTTAATTTCATGGCTGCAGTCACCATCTGCAGTTATAACTGAATTTTAATATTTAATTAATTTCCTCATAATTAATGTGAGTGGGGAAAATGCCATAAATAAGTTTGGATTTATATATAAGCAAAGATACTCCACATCAGGGAAATGTAAATTAAAACAATGGGATAGCACTACATATCTATAACAGCAAATGCTGGTAAGGATGCAGAGCAACAGGAATTTTCATTCATTGCTGGAAGAAATGTCAAATGATGCAGTTATTTGAACATGGTATTCTGTGTTTTCTTACAAAATTTAACATTCTCATTCTATAATCTATCAATTGTGCTTTTGGACTTTTACCAAAGAAATTGAAAATGTATGTCTACAAAAAACTTGCATGTGTATGCTTTTATCAGTTTTATTTGTAATAAAACTTGGGAGCAATCAAAGGATCAAACCAGTAGGTGAATGCATAAATTGTGGTATATGCACTGGAATATTATTCAGTGCTGAAAATAAGTAGGCTATGGAGGCTTTAAAAGACAAGAAGGAATCTTAAATACATATTGCTAAGTGAAGAAGCCAATCTGAAAAGGCTACATAGTATATGATACCAACTATATAACATTCTAGACAAGGGAAAATTGTGGAGAAACTTTATAAAAGGCCTATGTAAGAATTTTAACTTATATGCAGAGTATATCATGAGAAACGCTGGCCAGGAGGAAGCACAAGCTGAAATCAAGATTGCCAGGAGAAATATCAATAATTTCAGATATTAGATGCCACCACCTTTATGACAGAAAGCAAAGAAGAACTAAAGAGCCTCTTGATGAATGTGAAAGTGGAGAGTGAAAAAGTTGGCTTAAAGCTCAACATTCAGAAAACGAAGATCATGGCATCTGGTCCCATCATTTCATGGGAAATAGATGGGGAAACAGTGGAAACAGTGGCTGACTTTATTTTTCTGGGCTCCAAAATCACTGCAGATGGTGATTGCAGCCATGAAATTAAAAGACACTTACTCCTTGGGAGGAAAGTTATGACCAACCTAGATAGCATATTCAAAAGCAGAGACATTACTTTGCCAACAAAGGTCCATCTAGTCAAGGCTCTGGTTTTTCCAGTGGTTATGTATGGATGTGAGAATTGGACTATAAAGAAAGCTGAGTGCCAAAGAATTGATGCTTTTGAACTGTGGTGTTGGAGAAGACTGTTGAGAGTCCCTTGGACTGCAAGAAGATCCAACCAGTCTATCCTAAAGGAGATCAGTCCTGGGTTTCCATTGGAAGGACTGATGCTGAAGCTGAAACTCCAATACTTTGGCCACCTGATGTGAAGAGCTTACTCATTTGAAAAGACCCTGAAGCTTGGAAAGACTGAGGGCAGGAGAAGGGGACGACAGAGGATGAGATGGTTGGATGGCATCACTGATTCATTGGATATGAGTTTGAGTAAGCTCCAGGAAATTGGTGATAGACAGGGAGGCCTGGAGTGCTGTGGTTCATGGGGTTGCAAAGAGTCAGACATGACTAAGCAACAGAACTGAACTGATATAAGAATTAAGTAGCAAAATACAGTAGCAACTTCTTTAATCCAAAATATATGAAATTATGATATAATGTGATAGGGGAATTTTGCTGACCTACCCACTATTCTTAAATTGATTATAAATTAAAGAATTAATCATGAAATTCTAAAAACCTGCAAATTTTGAGAGATAGAAGATAATGCATTTTAATAGCTAACACAATACTGCTTATGAATGTAGTTAAGTGCACAGTTTTTGGCACTAAATAGGTTAGTGAGGGTTAAGCATCATCAAAGAAAAACATAAAGTTTCTTAGGAAGTTAGCTATGGGAAAAATCTGGAAATAGTTTCCTGAGCATGGGACCAGGTAGGAAAAACTCTTGATTTGAGAGATTTCCTGGCATACATGCTGCTGCTGCTGCTAAGTCGCTTCAGTCGTGTCCGACTCTGTGCGACCCCATAGACGGAAGCTCACCAGGCTCCCCCGTCCCTGGGATTCTCCAGGCAAGAATACTGGAGTGGGTTGCCATTTCCTTCTCCAATGCATGAAAGTGAAAAGGGAAAGTGAAGTCGCTCAGTCGTGTCCGACTTTTAGCGACCCCATGGACTGGAGCCTACCAGGCTCCTCCGTCCATGGGATTTTCCAGGCAAAAGTACTGGGGTGGGGTGCCATTGCCTTCCCCGTGGCATACATGAGGAGAACTAAAAGGAAGATACTATAACTGAAGCATAATGAGCAAGGCAGAGTTGGAGAGAGTGACCAGAGAGGTAATAGGGTCAGCTCAGTCACCTTCTGGAGACTAGCAAAGTGCTGTGCCTTCTTTTCTCTGAATGGAATGGAAACAACCTGCAGGGTTTAAACATAGTGACAGGTTCTAATAAGTTTTTAAAGATAAATCTGCTTTCTGTGCTGAATGTGAAGTCAGCATGCAGGGAGCATGTGGATAAAAGTAGAAGAAAAGCCTGTTTTAGGATATATAGCATTAATCCACCAAAAGAAGGCAGCAGCTGATAGCAGAGTAGGAGCAAGTGGACATGATGAGCTGTCCTTGGATTCTAGACACATTTTAGAATTAGTCAGAGTATTATGGTGGTGTCAATTGCACAGACCTTCATCATTGACTGGTCACTTAATGGTAGATAATTTAAAAAGATAAACTTTCATCATGACTAGTGAGTTGCCTTTGCTGTAAAAAATTAAAATGTGTAGTCTATTATCATCTGTGTGAGCTAGGTTTGTCACGTTGACAAATTTAATTTTGGAATTTTACCATCATTTTGAAGTTTAACTTTCAATATTTTTGAGGTATTAACAATATCAGTTTGACTTTTAGCTCATTAAAAGTCTTTGTGTTTCTGTTATCACATGCCATGAGATGGTCTTTTTCACCAGGAGTGTCACTAGCACCATAATTAACATAACTACTCCTAACCTGAGATCATTAAGATGCATTTTGCTTCACATTGGAAATCTATGTATTGTTCATTTTAAAAGTCAACATATGTTTTTTTCATTAATGAACTGAAGTGGTATGGGATTTCTAATTTACTTAAAACGAATACCTATTTTCTTTCAAGTGTCTGACTCTAAGAGAAATCTACTTCAGGGCACATTTCAAGGTACATTAAACACCATCAACTTTATCCACACAATGCTTTTATTATTGGAACATTAAATGATCCCCTCCTCAATCTGAGCACAGCATCTAGTCTCTGTAGAAATGAGCAGTTAACAGAAATCTTTCCTATAAATGGAATAGATGAACTGTATCTAGGTTAAATAATAATTATTTCATACATAAAATGTTAGTTCAACCTTCAGAGCACCTTTGTGTTCAGCTAGTAACTTGCTCCCAATACTAGAGAAAATCTGGATCCTATAAAAATAATTGATAAAATGATTTGAAAGAATCACCTTTGAGCATCTTTACCTGTCAACATTCTTATATGATGAACTATAATATTTGGCCATAATTCTCTTGATGATACCTTGGTGGCATATTGCAATTATATATCATATGAGAACCACTACTATGCTGTGCTTTAAAATAAATTTCACATTATAAAACTAAGTACCAAAATTTAAATATTTCTTTCCTGAGAACTGTATTTGAAATGAGGTATAGCACCTTTATTTTAGAAATCACCACAAAGGTTGTGTGCATGAAATTACTATATATGTAAGGAATTTTAGATGTCATTTCAAAACTTTTACATAAAGGATGTGGTTGCTGCTGCTGCTAAGTCGCTTCAGTGGTGTCCGACTCTATGTGACCCCAGAGATGGCAGCCCACCCGTCCCTGGGGTTCTCCAGGCTAGAACACTGGAGTGGGTTGCCATTTCCTTCTCCAATGCATGAAAGTGAAAAGTGAAAGGGAAGTCGCTCAGTTGTGTCCAACTCTTAGCGACCCCATGGACTGCAGCCTTCCAGGCTCCTCCGTCCATGGGATTTTCCGGGCAGGAGTACTGGAGTGGGGTGCCATTGCCTTCTCCGAAGGGATGTGGTAACTAACACCAAATGATATGATGTAGCTTCCCCAAGGTCATGCACATAGCAACAACATTAGAAGTAAATCCATCTATCCTGAGCCCATATTCTGTGCTCCTTGAGTGATGCACAGTGTACCTTCTGGATTTCAGTATCATTTCTAAATTTGTCGATGACATTATAAAACAACTTTCCATTTTGCAGTTCAACATCAAAGATATTATTCAAAATTGATGCAAATCATTTCAATAAAATATAATGAACTAATATGATAAATAAAATATGTTAATGAACACATTTTTCGTTATTTCTTCATATGTTTACATGCATTAGAATTCATCAGTTCTGTTGCATGAAATTAATTCTTCGACAAAAAGGATTTTTAAATCTAATACAAATTACTTTCAGTCAAAGTGAATATCTGGGGAGATTTGGTTATATTAAATTCTAATGCAGCATAACAAATCTAAACCAAAAAAAAAAAAAAAAAAAAACTGTTAAATAAAACCTTGTCAGAGACTATATGAAAATGATGTTGAGTTGGACAGATAAATACGTATTTTGTGCACATCATACTGAGGAAAAGGCTAGAAAATGTTGATGAAGGGCCATATGTGACAAGCCCACAGCTAACATCATATTCAACAACTGTAATTTTCTCCTCTCGAATCAGAAATCATATTCAATAGTGAAAAGCTGTAAGTTTCCCCTCTAAGATCAGGAATAGGACAAGAATGCCCACTCTTGCCACTTTTATCCAACATAATGTTGAAAGTCTTAGCCAGAGGAGTTAGGCCAAAAACAAAAAAAAATGAAGTTAGTGAAGTTGCAGGATACAAAATCAATATACAGAAATCTGTTCATTTCTTTACACGAATGGCAAAATATTTAAAATCGATATTAAGACTATAATCCCATTCACAGTTGCATTGAAAACAATAAAATACCTAGGGGTAAATTTAACACATGAGGTAAAACACCTATTCCTTGAAAACCATGACACTGATGAAAGAAATTGAAGAATACACGAATGACTGGAAAGATGTTTCATGTTCATGGATTGGAGGAATTAATGTCATTAACATGTTCATACAATACAAAGCAATCTACAGATTGAATGCAATTCCACTCAAAATTCCAATGGCAATTTTTATAGAAATAGAACAGATGATCATAAAACCTTCATAGAATCACAAAATACCCTGAATAGTCAAAGCAATGTTGAGAAAAAGAACAAACCCAGAGGCATTGCTCTCCCTGATTCCAAACTATACTACAAAGCTAGCATAACAAATTAGTATGGAAGATGCATAAAAACAGACATATAAGTCAATGAAACAGAATAAAGAGCCTAGGAATAAACTCACACCTATACGGTCAATTAACTTATAACAAAGAAGCCAGGGATATACAATGGGGAAAGGACACTATCTTTAATAAATGGTGTTGGAAAAACTGGACAGCCATATGCAAAGAATAAAACCTACATTGTATATACTCAAAATTCAACTCAAAATGGGTCAAAGATTTGAATATGAGATCTGAAATCTCTTACAATCTATGAAGTAAAATCATTGCCCAAGTGGAATAGGTGTCCTAGGCTCATGTTTGTTCTTTATGTCAAAAGTTCAGAAATAGCTGAAGTAAAGCCAGTGAATTATTGAAGTATTAATGAGTAAAAGTTTATTGTGCACACACCAAAAAGACAGTTGCTGACCCAAAAATACTCAAACCAAAACATGGAATGAGTCAATAGGACTATACTGTTATAAAGCAGTATATAGTGAGGAGACGATGATTGTTTATTCTTCATAGTGATTGGTTATAATAGAATTCTCTTAAGTGACAGGGAATTGGTCAGTGATTGGTCCATGGGAAACCTTGAGAAACAAAGTTTTGCTTATGATTTCCAGAGGTGTAAATTAGGAATAACCCAGGTCAAATAGGTCTTGTAAAATAAATTGTTTTGTTTGTATGACTAAGCTGATTTTGTCTACTCAGGGAATTTTCAAGATTGGTTTCTGCTTGCTTTGTATTTTAAAAATTGTCCCCTATTGGTCATTCTTTTATTGATAGCAGTCTGAGAGTGTGACCAACCAGTAGAACCTTATTCTCAGTCACCAGCATTGATATAGTTGGGCCAAAAAAATCACATATTTGCTCTTTCAGTTGATTGGGGAAACAAACCAGAGGGCCATGAAGTCACCATCTTCATTTGTGGAGTTATTGTTCATTTCATCCAGTTGTCTGATCCTGATGGATATAGTTTGTCACATGAGTGGCTTCTGACAGGCGTAAAAACCTTTGAGAGGATACAAAGCACTAGAGAGTAATACAATGACTTAATGAGACTAACAGCCAAGGATTGAAAAATTCCCCAGAGCAGAAATTTACAAGAACCAAGCTTTAAACAATTAAATAGAGCTCTTTAAAAGATATCACACGTGTATAATATATACATATAGACATACAAAACCATACAGCAATTACAGAGGTCTTATAGTTTTTGTTTTAAAAATTTGACTCATGTCTCAGACACAAAATTCAAAAGAATAGTTGGATCTATTTTGTGTTTCTAGTATATGGATTAAGTGAAAGTTATCTTCTTAGACGGTCAAAGTTTTATACTAAAGACTTTTTGTTTGCATACTAAAAGAATCACAGTTGAGCTATTTTTTTCAGTCATTTTGTCTTTTAGAAGCTTCCACATATCGAAGAATTCATTATATTGTTTCTGAGGGCTTTGGAATCCTTTCTTTTAAGGGTGCCCAATAAGGTGGACTCATCTAAGTTAAGGTTTCTCCAAAGTAGCCACTACAATTCCAAATTTTGCAAAAGATCACCTGTTTTCCAAAAAGGCACATGAGTCTGATCCATAGACCAGGTGGAGCCTATCTTTGCCATTAGATTCCCTAAGATGTCTTAACTATGAGGGTCCTGTTTTTTAACAGCTGTTTCAAAATATAGGGAATCACATATGTTCACCATCTCCCACCACTGCCCCATAGACTTTTGAATGGAATATGACTTTACAAACTTCAAGAACAAAAAAATACAGCATGTACAATAGAATTTTTGAAGCAATAGAGTTATGAAATAGAGTTATGAAAATGCACACACAAAAGAGACAGTTCTTGAACTAGCAGCATTCAAACTGAAATGTGGAATGAGGTTAAGGGGTATATTATCACAAAGCAGTTTATATAGTGAAGAGACGGTGACTGTAAGTAACTGGTTATTTAAATTTTTCTTAAATGATAGAGAATTAGTGATTATCTCAATATCAACCTTGGGAAGCATTTAAAACTTTGCTCATGATTTCCAGAGGCAGAAACAAGAAATGACACAGGTCAAGCAGCCTTGTAAAATAAGCTAAATTAAGCTTTATTTACATTAGCAGAAAAGAGTTTGGAGACAACTTCCTTCTTTGGGCCTAGATTCTTGTAAGGACATAAAGAAGAATCTGAGGTCTTACCCATAGCAAGAGAGTTTATCGAATATTAGGAAAGAGAAAGAGAGACCACCTCAAGAGAGAGGTGGGTCAGACTGAGGAATATAATGGTCCCAGAAGGCTGGATGTAGAGTTTTTAAAGCAAGGTTTTTGGAATAATTCATGAGGTCTTTGATTGATAGTCTTGATTGACAGCTAAGTTTATATAACAAGAGGCTCTATTGTATATAATTTAGTAATTCAGTAATTATAATTCCCATAATTCAGTCTGTTATAATTAGATTTATGTATTCACAGAATGATTTCTCTGGTGGCTCAGTTGGTAAAAAAATCTGTCTGCAATGAGGGAGACCCTGGTGGGATCCTTGGGTGGGGAAGATCCCCAGGAAGAAAGTCATGGCAACCCACTCAGTATTCTTGCCTAGAGAATTCCACAGACAGAGGAAACTGGCAGGCTACAGTCCATGGGATCACAAAGAGTCAGACACTAGTGAGCCACTAAGGACACACACACAATGAGTCCCAACAGGCTTCCTAGGTGGTGCCAGTTGTAAAGAACCCACCTGCCAATGCAGGAGAAATAAGAGGTTGTGTCTTCATCCCTGGGTTGGGAAGATCCTCTGGAAGAGACCATGACAACCCACTTCAGTCTTCTTGTCTGGAAAATGCCATGGACAAAGGAACATGGAGGGATACAGCCCATGAGGTTGCAAGACTGGGACATGACTGAAGTGACTTAGCATGCACATGCTCAGTTGAGTCCAATAGCCTCAAAGGTTATAAGTACATGATAGTGTAAAGTGTGTGCATGTTCCAAAGTGGGGAAAGTCCCTCCAGTTGGTCAGTGGGGTTTTTTCCCTTCCCCTAACTATTTTGAAGTACTGATGGGGATGTGATTGTGTGGGGTTGGTAATAGCTTGGCAGGATTAGGCAGCTACTGGATATCCAGCTGATGAGGCTGACTCTCTTTGCTCCTGGCTAACATTTATAAGACTAAACTGAATTTGTCTGGGCAACACATTTTTGAGGCTGGTCTCCATTTGTTTCTGATTTTAACTTTGATCAGATAAGAAGAAGAGCATCAGTTCAGTTCAGTTCAGTTGCTTAGTCATTTCCAACTCTTTGCAACCCCATGAATTGCAGCATGCCAGGCCACCCAGTCCATCACCAACTCCCAGAGTTCACTCAAACTCATGTCCATCAAGTCGGTGATGCCATCAAGCCATCTCATCTCTGTCATCCCCTTTTCCTCCTGCCCCCAATCCCTCCAAGAATCAGAGTCTTTTCCAATGAGTCAACTCTTCACATGAGGTGGCCAACGTATTGGAGTTTCAGCTTTAGCATCAAGCTGAAACTTTAGCATCATTCCTTCCAACGAACACCCAGGGCTGATCTCCTTTAGAATGGACTGGTTGGATCTTCTTACAGTCCAAGGGACTTTCAAGAGTCTTCTCCAACACCACAGTCAAAAGCATCAATTCTTTGGCGCTCAGCTTTCTTTACAGCCCAACTTTCACATCCATACATGACCACTGGAAAAACCATAGCCTTGACTAGACAGAACTTTGTTGCCAAAGTAATGTCTCTGCTTTTGAATATGCTATCTAGGTTGGTCATAACTTTCCTTCCAAGGAGTAAGCGTCTTTTAATTTCATGGCTGCAATCACCATCTGCCGTAATTTTGTAGCCCCCCAAAATAAAGTCTGACACTGTTTTCACTGCTTCCCCATCTATTTCCTATGAAGTGATGGGACCAGATGCCATGATTTTAGTTTTCTGAATGTTGAGCTTTAAGCCAACTTTTTCACTCTCCTCCTTCACTCTCATCAAGAGGCTCTTTAGTTTCTCTTCACTTTCTGCCCTAAGGGTGGTGTCATCTGCATATCTGAGGTTATTGATATTTCTCCCTGCAATCTGATTCCAGCTTGTGCTCCTTCCAGCCCAGCGTTTCTCATGATGTACTCTGCATATAAGTTAAATAAGCAGGGTGACAATATACAGCCTTGACATATACTCCTTTTTCTATTTGGAACTGGTCTGTTGTTCCATGTCCAGTTCTAACTATCGCTTCCTTACCTGCATATAGGTTTCTCAAGAGGCAGGTCAGGTGGTCTGGTATTCCCATCTCTTTCAGTATTTTCCACAGTTTATTGTGATCCACGCAGTCAAAGGCTTTGGCATAGTCAATAAAGCAGAAATAGATGTTTTTCTGGAACTCTCTTGCTTTATTAATGATCCAGGCAATGTTGGCAATTTGATGTCTGGTTCCTCTGCCTTTTCTAAAACCAGGTTGAATATCTGGAAGTTCACGGTTAATGTATTGCTGAAGCCTGGCTTGGACAATTTTGAGCATACAAGCAGGGAAAAGGCATCTGCCCCCTTCAGAATTATCAGGCTTGTGTAACAGCCAGCATTCTGGAAACAGAGCTGCTTTTAAGAATCAGTGTTTTCTTGCAAACTGAGAATGCCAGTGTGAAAGCACAAGACAGGAACAAGCCAGTGGAGGCTCCCTGGCAGCTGGACTTGCTGAGGACTCAGAACTTCTGAGATAAATGTGGAAGTGAGAACTGCTGTTGTATGGCTTCTTGTGGGAAAAACAGCCTGAATTTCCTGATAAACTACATACTTAGAGTGCTCAATGAATGCTTAAGCATTCATTACTTAGTCCTTGTTGTTCACCCTAACAAATAGAAAATTGAAAGACAATCTTACCTCTACTATTAGCATCTTAAAAATGCTAACACAGCATTTAGCTTATTCCTGATAATCATTCAATTAAAATTCAACAGTTTATTTTCCTTCTTATTTTGAAATGATTTTAACCTCATAATAATGTAGCAAAGATAGAACCATATTTTTTCTTGAATAATCTGAGGCTGTTTTTGACATAAATGTCTCATTTCTCATGAATACATTACTACAGATATCTTACAGATGAGCATATTATCCTATATCGCTATATAATCACTGAAATCAGGAAATTAACAGTGATTCATGACTATCATGTGATCTTTAGTGTTCTTTCGAGTTTCAGTTGTTGCCAATGCTCTTTATACCAACAGGAGGCAATTCAGATTAAACATTCTATTTAGTTATCATGTCTTCTTATTCTTTTTTAATTCATAGTAGCTCATCATGTGTGCTTATTGAGATTCCTGACTATGACATTTTTGACAATTATGGGGCAGTTGATTTTAAAAATGTTCATTGATTCGGGGTTCATTTATATTTTATTAGATTCAGCTCATGCATTTTTGCCAGAAATATGACAGATATGATATTGTTTTCTTCTCATTGCTTTTAGTCAGGTGTTACATGATTTTGATTTGTTCCTTTATTGTTGATATTAAATTCATTCCCCTGATTTAGGTAGTGACTAACAATCTTTATTGTAAAGTTACTTTTTCCCTTTGTGGGGAAAAGTCTTTTACCATCTTTACTGACATAGATAATTTACCATTAAATAACACAGATTTATCCATTTAAAAGTACAATTCAATGACTTTTAATACATTCTCAGAGCTGTGGAACTATTAGCACAGCCCACTTATCACTGCAGCCATGAAATTAAAAGATGCTTGGTCCTTGAAAGGAAAGCTATGGCAAACCTAGACAGCATATTAAAAAGCAGAAACGTCACTTTGCTGATAAAGGTCCATATCGTCAAAGCTATGATTTTTCCAGTAGACATGTACAGGTGTAAGAGTTGGACCATAAAGGAGGCTGAGCACTGAAGAATTGATGTTTTTGAATTGTGCTGGGGAAAACTCTTGAGAGTCCCTTGGACTGCAGGGAGATCAAACCAGTCAACTCTAAATGAAATCAACCCTGAATATTCAGTGGAAGGACTGATGCTGAAGCTGAAGCTTTAATTCAATTCTCTGGCCACCTGATGTGAAGAGCTGACGCACTGGAAAAGACCCTGATGCTGGGAAAGACTAAAGGCAAATGGAAAAAGGGGTGACAGAGGAGTCCGTGGTTAGATAGCATCAATGATTCAATGGATTTGAGTGAACTCTGGGAGATAGTGGAGACAAAGGAGCCTGATGCACTGCAGTCCATGGGGTCACAAAGAATTGGAAATGACTTAGTGACTGAAAAACAACAATAACAATATTCTTGGCTCCTTTGTTAATAAATTAATTGGCCATATGCATATGGGTTTACTTCTGAGCTCCAGGACATCTTTAACAATCAAGAAAGAATATCTGCGATTGTCAAAATAAAAGTTATATTAACACACACACACACAAAAAGTATTTCTGTCACCTCCCCCAAAAGATCCTTATGCACACTTGTAGTCAATTTTTGTTTCACTCCTAGCTCAAGGCAACCAGTGATTTACTCTTTTCCCCCTTAAGTTTGCCTTCCTAGATATTTCTATGAAACCATACAAGATGTAGTCTTTGTTGGAAAATACTTTGAGATGTGTCAGCATAATTTTCTTCATAAAACTTTCATAATTTTATGGACTCATTGATGTTTAATGGCAAATGTATCTAGAGTCAATATGCTTTTACTGAATGACATAGTAATGGGAATAGTTTCAGACTTAGTTGCAATCTATGTATCTTTGGTGTCGTGTATGAACATCTGTCAGATCATCTGTCTATATTTGGGTTTTTATGTCCTCTTATTGAATTTCAAGTGTGTGCTCAGTTGTATCTGACTCTTTGCAACCCATGGACTGCAGCCTGACAGACTCCACTGTCCATGGGATTTTCCAGGCAAGAATACTAGAATGTGTTGCCATCTATCATTGTTTTATTCCTCTTGGATTATGCTTTTGTTGTTATATCTAAAAACATCACCAAATCAAGATCATTTAGATTTTCTCCTAGGTTTTATTGTAAATGTTTTATATGTTGTCTTTTACACTTATATCTTTGACCTAGTGGAGATATTTTTTAAGTAGAGTGTAAGGTCTGTTTCTATGTTTTCTTTTGTTTTAATTTTCTCTTATTTTTTCTGTACTCTTTGACAGAGATCAGTGGACTATATGTTTATGAGTCTGTTTCTGGGTTTTCTATCTATTCCATTGATCTATGTGTATATTCTTTCACCAACATTATGTTGTCATGATTGCTGCAGCTATTTAACAAGTCTTGAAAGCAAGTACTAGGTCCCTCCAACTTTATTCTTCAATATTATGTTGACTATTCTTGTTGTTTTGCATATCTACATCAATTTTAGAATCAACTTTTCAACATCTCCAAAATAGCTCACTAGGATTTTGATTATGGTTGCATTGAATCTACAGTTCAAGTCGAAAAGAAACAACATTTCAACAACATTTGTGTCTTTCAATACATAGAAAAAGCAATGCTCCATTTATTTAGTATTTTTTAATTCCTTTTTTCAGTGTTCTGTAGTTTTCTGTTTGAAAAACCTAATATTTTGTAGATTTCTAAGTAATAATTTCATTTTCACTGTTATTGTCAATCATACTTTTTAAAATTTTCAATTTTTTTTGTTTGTTGCTGACATTTCAAAAAGCAATTGATTTTGTATATAGTCCATGTGTGAATTGACCTTGCCAACTCACTGCTTTAGTTCCAGAACTTTTAATTTATTTATTTGATTCTTTGGTTTTTCTACATAGATAGTCTTGCCCTATATGAATAGAGACAGGTATTCTTCTTTACTAACTAACTAACTAACTATCTATATATATATATATTCCATTTCCTCTTGTCTTATTGTATTAGCTATTTTAATATTATGTAGGAAAACAGTGTTTAGAGAAGACTTCCCTGCCTTGTTCCTAGTTCTTAGGGGAGAAGAGTTTAATTTCCCATCTTAACTCTAAGGTAGACCAGTTTGTGTGTGTGTGTGTGTGTGTGTGTGTGTGTGTGTGTGTGTGTGTATTTGTGTAATTTTTTAAATTAACTTAAGGAAGTTTACCTTTGAGTTTCTGGAAAGTTTTTTCTGTTTTTTTTTTTTTTTTTTTTTTTTTCATGAAGGTGTATTGGAGTTTGTCAAATGCTTTTATTACTATAGGGTTTTTGTCATTGGTTTGACCAAAAAGTTCATTTGGGTTTTTCCACACCATCTTAAAATAACACTCAAAGGAACTTTTTGGTCAATCCAATATTTAGTAAGATAAAAAGGTACATTACAATGTTTGTGTCACAAATATTGATTGAACCTTGGATTTGTGGAATAAAAACTTGGTTTTGATATATTGTCCCATTTTGTATTTCTGAATTTGATTTGCTCATATTTTGTTCACTGTTTTCCTCTCAATATTCAAGAGAAAGATTGGACTATAGCTTTCTTTTTTTAAATATATTATTATTTTTACTTTACAATATTGTACCGGCTCTGCCATACATCAACATGCATCCGCCATGGGTGTACACTAGCCTCATAAAACTTTAGTTAGAAGAAAATCTCTCTTTTACCATCTAGGAGCTTGATGTTATTTCTTTGTTAATTTTGGTAGATTTCACCTACAAAATCTTTAGTCCAATACTTTATATTGTTGGGGGGGTTAAATTATTTCAATAAATTTAATAGATAAAGAGCTATTCAAGTTAATTATCTTAATGTAAGTTTTAATAGTTTCTATTTTTCAATAACTTGGTCAGTTTCATCCATGTTATGAATTCTTGGGACATAGAGTTGCTTGAAATATTCCCTTATTTTTTTCATAATATCCATTGGATTAGTAGGGATGACTCCTATTCATTTTTTCATATTGATAACCTGTGCCTGCTTTTTTTCCCCCTAGTAGTTACTTGGTTAGAGGATTATCAATTTCATTAGCTTATTGAATAAAACAGCATTTGGTTTCATTTGTTTTCTCTACCATTTCCCTTAATTTAATAGATTTCTGATCTTATTTTTCTTATACCCATTCTGCTATTTCTTTTAAAGTTTATTTTATTTGTCTACTTTACCAAAATGTAAGGTAGGCTCTTGATTTTATAACTTTATTCTTTCCTAATACATGCATATAATACCATAAAATTCCCTGTAAGTACTTGTATTTTTGTATCCCCAGAATACTCCTCTTTCATAGAATTTTCCAGGCAAGAATACAGAATCAGGTTGCCATTTCCTACTCCAGGGGATCTTCCCGAACCAGGGATTGAACCTGAGTCTCTTGTGCCTCATGCACTAGGAGGCCGATTCTTTACCACTGCATCACCTGAAAAGCCCAACTATACTAGTATACTATAATAATGTGGGTAGATTTTTGAATTAGTACTTTTAAATTCTTTGGATAAATACTGAGAAGAGGAATGAAGTGAAGTGAAGTCGCTCAGTCGTGTCCGACTCTTTGCGACCCCGAGGACTGTAGCCTACTAGGGTTTTCCGTCCATGGGATTCTCCAGGCAAGAATACTGGAGTGGGTTGCCATTGCCTTCTCCAGGGGATCTTCCTGACCCAGGGATCGAACCTGGGTCTCCCGCATTGGAGGCAGACGCTTTAACCTCTGAGCCACCAGGGAAGCCCGAGAAGAGGAATAGCTAGATCATATGGTAATTCTATTCTTAATTTTTAAATAATCTCCATACTGTCTTAGACAGTATGTCTGCCTCCATTTATATTCCAATAAACAGTGTATGAGGATTCTTTTCTTCACTTCCTTGCCAAAACTTACTGCTTTTTTTTATCATTCTGGTAAGTGTGAGGTGAAATCTCACTGTGATTTTGATTCACATTTGTGATGCGAATGAAATGATTAGTGATGCTGAATATCTTTTCATCTGCCTGTTGGTTATCTGTATGTCTTCTGTGGAAAACTGTCTATTCATTTATTTCCCCCATTTTAAAAATCAGTTTTTTTTTTGTTGTTGTTGTTACTGTCATTGAATTGTCTGTGTTCTTTATATATTATAGATTGGTTTGCTTATAAAGTCACTCTGTCATGTCCAACTCTTTGCAACCCCATAGACTGTAGCCTACCAGGTTCCTCTACCCATGGAATTTTTCAGGCAAGATTACTGGAGTCAGTTGCCACTTCCTTCTCCAGAGGATCTTCCCAACCAAGGTGACAAACAAGGGTCTCCTGCGTTGCAGGCAGACACTTTACCATCTGAGCCACCAGGGAAGCGTGTTGGATATTACGGATATTGACCCCTTATTATATATGATTTGCAAATATTTTCTCCCATTTAATAGATATCTTTTTTCATTGATGGTTTCCTTTGCTGTTTAGTAGCTTTATATTTTGATGTAATCCTATTGATTTATTTTTGCTTTTGTTTTCCTTGCCTGATGAGAAATATCTAGAAAGATAAGACTGTTGAAGAGTATGCTGCCTATTTTTTCTTCTAGTATTTTTATGGTTTTAGGAATCAAATTATATTACAAATCTATAGTAATCAAATCAGCATAGTTCTGGCAGATAGATAAATGGAACAGAACTGGGAGCCTAGAAACAAGCCCAGGGATACATGGACATTCAAAAAAAAGAAAGAAAGAAATACGAGACAGCAAAAGAGACACTGATGTATAGAAGAGTCTTTTGGACTCTGTGGGAGAGGGAGAAGGTGGAATGATTTGGGAGAATGGCGTTGAAATATGTATAATATTATATATTAAACTAGTCTCGAGTCCAGGTTCGATACATGATACTAGATGCTTGGGGCTGGTGCACAGGGACTACCCGGAGGGATGGTTTGGGGAGGGAGGAGGGAGGGAGGGTTTGGGGTGGTCAGCACGTGTATGCCTGTGGCGGATTCATTTTGATGTATGGCAAAACCAATACAATATTGTAAAGTTAAAAAAAAAAAAAGAAAGAAAGAAAGAAGAAAGAGAGAGAAAGAGAGAGAAAGAAAACTAGGCAACTGTCTCACACCATCAGATCAGATCAGTCGCTCAGTCGTGTCCGACTCTTTGCGACCCCATGAACTGCAGCACGCCAGGCCTCCCTGCCCATCACCAACTCCCGGAGGTCACTCAGACTCACATCCATCGAGTCAGTGATGCCATCCAGCCATCTTATCCTCTGTCTTCCCCTTCTCCTCCTGCCCTCAATCCCTCCCAGCATCAGAGTCTTCTCCAATGAGTCAACTCTTCGCATGAGGTGGCCAAAATACTGGAGTTTCAGCTTTAGCATCATTGCTTCAAAAGAAATCGTAGGGCAGATCTCCTTCAGAATGGACTGGTTGGCCCTGCTTGCAGTCCAAGGGACTCTCAAGAGTCTTCTCCAACACCACAGGTCAAAAGCATCAATTCTTCGGTGCTCAGCCTTCTTTACAGTCCAGCTCTCACATCCATACATGACCACAGGAAAGACCATAGCCTTGACTAGGTGAACCTTTGTTGGCAAAGTATGTCTCTGCTTTTGAATATGCTATCTAGGTTGGTCATAATTTTCCTTCCAAGGAGTAAGCGTCTTTTAATTTCATGGCTGCAGTCACCATCTGTAGTGATTTTGGAGCCCAGAAAAATAAAGTTTGACACTGTTTCCACTGTGTCCCCATCTATTTCCCATGTAGTGATGGCACCAGATGCCATGATCTTCGTTTTCTGAATGTTGAGCTTTAAGCCAGCCTTTTCACTTTCCACTTTCACCTTCATCAAGAGGCTTTTTAGTTCCTTTTCATATTCTGCCATAAGGGTGGTGTCATCTGCATATCTGAGGTTATTGATATTTCTCCCGGCAATCTTGATTCCAACTTATGTTTCTTCCAGTCCAGCATTTCTCATGATGTACTCTGCATATAAGTTAAATAAACAGGATGACAATATACAGCCTTGATGTACTCCTTTTCCTATTTGGAACCAGTCTGTTGTTCCATGACCAGTTCTAACTGTTGCTTCCTGACCTGCATACAGATTTCTCAAGAGGCAGATCAGGTGGTCTGGTATTCCCATCTCTTTCAGAATTTTCCACAGTTTATTGTGATCTACACAGTCAAAGGCTTTGGCATAGTCAATAAAGCAGAAATAGATGTTTTTTTGGAACTCTCTTGCTTTTTCCATGATCCAGCAGATGTTGGCAATTTGATCTCTGGTTCCTCTGCCTTTTCTAAATCCAGCTTGAACATCAGGAAGTTCACGGTTCACATATTGCTGAAGCCTGGCTTGGAGAATTTTGAGCATTACTTTCCTAGCGTGTGAGATGAGTGCAATTGTGCGGTAGTTTGAGCATTTTTGGCATTGCCTTTCTTTGGGATTGGGATGAAAACTGACCTTTTCCAATCCTGTGGCCACTGCTGAGTTTTCCAAATTTGCTGGCATATTGAGTGCAGCACTTTCACAGCGTCATCTTTCAGGATTTGGAATAGCTGAGCTGGAATTCCATCACCTCCGCTAGCTTTGTTCGTAGTGATGCTTTCTAAGGCCCACTTGACTTCACATTCCAGGATGTCTGGCTCTAGGTCAGTGATCACACCATCATGATTATCTGGGTCGTGAAGCTCTTTTTTGTACAGTTCTTCTGTGTATTCTTGCCACCTCTTCTTAATATCTTCTGCTTCTTTTAGGTCTATACCATTTCTGTGCTTTATCGAGCCCATCTTTGCATGAAATGTTCCTTTGGTATCTCTGATTTTCTTTAAGAGATCCCCAGTCTTTCCCACAACATTAAACTCAAAATGGATTAAAAACTCGGTTCTTTTTTTTTTTTTTAAAAGAAATGGTTATATATTTGAAGGGGAAGTAATGTCTACAATTATTTACTAATGATGTTGCTATCTACATGAAAATCTAATAGGTCAACAAATCACTATGACTAAACTGAGAATTCAACAAACTTGGCAAAGAGAGAATCAACTTTCAAAAAGCTATGGCTTGTACTTCCTTCAGCAATAGCCCACTAGAATACATGATGTGACAGATAACTCTAGATTCTTAAAATGTCTAGAAATCAACATTTGAAAATATAAATCTAGGACTTTTGGATCTACCATGTATGTCCCAAGACCATATTTTCTTTGGGCTCCTCCCTGCAATGTTTGAGTATAATAGATATACCTGTAGGTAACTTTGGCTTAAGGACTACCCATTAACCTTCTAAGACTTTCTCAAAAGAGTGGAAAGGTATGATATTCTACTTATACAATCTTATCTTCCTTTCTTTGGGCCTAAAACAAGCTTGCTGCCTGAGAGATTTTATTGTTTACTTCTGCATCTGAGGTTAGTCAATAAAATGTAATAAGAACAGTGAATTATTCTTGACCTTAGAAATGCTTTTCTTTGTGATTATGCTATGTGTTTTCTAATTTATGGTCATTGGATTAAACTCCTATCTTCACACAGAGATTGAGGGATTGAGGCCAGTATTCCTGGATAGTTCTATTTGAAAAGGATGGGATGGATCTAAGATCCTTGCTCTAAGTGTCTTTCACTTTGGGGTTGTAAAACTAGCAAGAGAGCTCTTGAAAGAAATAGAGAAAGAATGTACAGTTATGTATAATATGAAATAAATACTTCTTAAAAAGTCAAATCAGAGGACTAGAGTTGGAAGAATCCTTTCTAACATTTAGTCGTACTGAGGGGGACATCAAAGCCATTTTAAACACTAGTACAGAAAAATTGCATTTAACAACATTTTAACGTTGTATACTAAATATGGGTAAACACCCACTTAACTGAGTGTATAAAAACATAAGATTAAATGACACTAATTATGTAGCTTTGATAAATTACCTCATGTTCCAGGAAAAAAATTTTCAAAAGTTTGATATACTTTTGAAAATATATGATCTTGAAAACGTAAAAGGTTTTTCCTGGGGTATTTTTTGATTTACATGGATTCCCTCTTTCCTGGTTTGTGAAAAATTAGAAGAGATTGGGGGTATTATATCACTGGCATCTTCCTTGATCTATATTCAGAAATCTTAAGTTTCATAGTATCTCTCTCCTTCATCTCAATCAAGATTTATTACCCATTAGTTTATATTTTATTAAGATCTAAGGTGTATCAGTTCAGTTGCTCAGTCATGTCCGACTCTTTGTGATCCCTTGAATCACAGCACGTCAGGCCTCCCTGTCTATCACCAACTCTCAGAGTTCACTCAAACTCATGTCTGTCAAGTTGGTGATACCATCCACCCATTGCATCCTCTGTCGTCCCCTTCTCCTCCTGCCCCCAATCCCTCCCAGCATCAGAGTCTTTTCCAATGAATCAACTCTTTGCATGAGGTGGCCAAAGTATTGGAGCTTCAGCTTCAGCATCAGTCCTTCCAATGAACACCCAGGACTGATCTCCTTTAGAATGGACTGGTTGGATCTGTTTGCAGTCCAAGGGACTCTCAAGAGTCTTCTCCAACACCACAGTTCAAAAGCATCAATTTTTTTTGGCACTCAGCTTTCTTCACAGTCCAACTTTCACATCCATACATGACCACTGAAAAAACCATAGCCTTGACTAGACGGACCTTTGTAAGGTATATAGAGTATACCAAACTATTTTTGCTTTAAAAATTAAACTTACTTTGAGAGACACATTTAATGAATGAGAACATCTCTTTGATTGGGTTCTGATAATCCATAAAATGTTAACTTGTGATGAATGGTGTGTTTTATCACAACAGTCTAAATAGAGGAGAAACAAAGTAGCAGCAAAATTATCTTAAATACTTGAGAAACATCCTTAACCTCTTAAAGGTGAACCTCTCCATATGAGATTCCAGGATACAGACTCTGAATTGGAGTTAATGTGCATAAGTGTCCTTGGGATAAAAGCTATGGAAAGGAAGTAGGATTGGATACATGGAGTCAAGCTCTGACAGAAGTCCAAAACTCCACAAAGAGCTTAAGCCTAGAATGACTTCTCATGGTTGCATTTGGGAGGTTGATGTCTAGGATTTTATCAGTTAATCATAGTGTATAGCCTGCCCCAGAAAGGCTTGTGTCCTGGATTAAAATTACTTTTTGCAGTCAGGATCATCCCTGGACAGGATGACAGGAAAAGGGTAGTGTGTGCAGAGAAAGATACTTTCCCATCACATAGGAGTGTTAATCCCATAATGAGGACTCCACCCTCATGACCTAATTTAACCCTAATTACCTCAGAAAGGTCGTACCTCCAAATGCCATCGTATTGGGGGTTAGCATTTGAACCTATGAATCTGAGGGGGTGCACAAACATTTGGTCCATAACAAAAGGATTTTGGGTAGAATTTTACAACACAGTCTCCTAAATTTTTTTTAATCATAAGCAAGCAAACAGTATTCACTATACACATAAATAATGACTTACATGCCATTATATTGCAATCCAGTAAAAGAGATATAAACTTCAGAAGTTCATTCCTTGAAATTTTAATAGGAAATATAGAACCCTAGTTTCAAAACAATGAACACTGGCAAGATTTAGTCTCTTTAGAATATTAATTAAATTACACATTTGGGAGAATGGCATTGAAACATGTACAATATCATATAAGAAATGAATCGCCAGTCCAGGTTTGATGCAAGATACAGGATGCTCGGGGCTGATGCACTGGGATGACCCAGAGCGATGGTATGGGGAGGGGAGGTGGGAGGGGGATTCAGGATGGGGAACATGTGTACACCCATGGCGGATTCATGTTGATGTATGGCAAAACCAATACAAAAGCCTCCAATTAAAATAAATAAATTTAAATTAAAAAAATGACACATAAAATATGTTCCTATAAAATATTCCAATATGGTGGAAGTGTAAGGGTCAAATTAGAATGTCTTCTTCATAGTTTGCAATCATTGGCTGTACTTTACCCTGCGGTAAATGGTTTTGTAATTTTTCTATGACTTTGTACAACTATGAATCCTTACAGGTTTTAAGAATATTTAAATTTTATTATTTTTAAAAGGTTTTCATAAAAAATGAAGCCCATGTTCTGGTGGACTTTCAATCAATCCTTTTACTTTTATTCAGCTCCATTTGAATCCTTGGTTTAGTTCCCAGGACTCTTCTACTCCTGGGCTTCCTCAGTTTCAAGAAAGGGTTAGCTTACTGCATCCCTCTGGTGCTGCCTTAAATATCTTCTGACTGTTAAAGAAGTTGCTACATGTCTATCTGCTACTTGTCTACTTGTTTATTAAAGTTTCTAATATTTTTGCTGCCATTTTCTTGATCCATTTGACTTTTTGATGTTTATTGATGTCTCAGAAGGAAATAATATTAAGATTGTATATTAAATTTGTCTCATTAACTAGGAATTCATTTATAGGGATAGCTCTCAGAAAATGTTTTTAAGAGTATCCATGCCTACATTTTTGCCCAGATAATTTTGGTTTAAGTGGTCTGGTAGGGGAGTTCAGATAATTTGAATATATTGCCAAGAGTAAATTGTGTACATGTTTATTTTCTCTATTTCTTTTTCTGTAACTCTATAATAGTTCTACAAAAATCTATCAAATAAATACATGAAAATTCACATGTATATTTTTATAATTTTATTTTCTTGAGAATCTAAATAGTAATGGCTATTGATATTTCATTCTCTCTTTGGATAAGAAATAAGAAACTAAATCTTATGGTTGCATTTTGCCCTTCTTGTGAATAGTCACTTTTTTCCCCCAGAGTTACTAATAAATCATTTTTCTCTCTCTTAAAAAACTGAGGCCTGCCCTATTACTTTTTGGGGAAAATGTGTATTTATTGTCCCTCTTTACTCAAAGTGATTATCTATTGATGATGTTGAATAGTTGTGAAATATGTACATTAGTGTCATTTAATAATGCTTTATTTCTCAGCTTTTTTTACAAAGTTTTAAGTGTGTATATATAAAAACCATTGTACTCTGTATCCTAATTAATAACTTTGTATTATAGCTTCACACATATTTGGGCTTTTCTTCTGGCCTGTGTCATTAGAACTTAAAGATTCAACTTGAAAATTCTTACCTTTAAATTTTACAGAGTTTTTAGCATGTTACGCCTTTGAATTTATAATGCAAACATTATTTGTATTATATTTGGACACTAAATTTGGACTTGGTTTCTGAGATAAAGTCTATTCTTTCAAATAGTTAGGCAAGTTCATAAATTAGAGGGAAATGATTTTATGTTCTATTGATATCAAAATTCACAAATAGATACACATGCATCCATACAAAGACACACACACACAAATATAGTTAATATACTAAACAAAAATTAGTACTCATTGCATTAATTATGAAGGACAGAAACACTATGGTTCTTGGACAACTGTTAAAAGGAATATTTGAATGATTAGTGGCCCTGATTTTTAATGGTTTTCCAATTAGATTCCAGATAAGTAACTCAGAATATAAGGCATTTGGAAAAACAAGATTGCAAATTCCATTTTTACACTTTCATAAAACAATTCCTATTTATACATATGTACACATGATCCATTCAAAGATGTTTCCTTCAAAAAAGTAAAATTAGTCAATGATGCTATCAGCTTGTAGTAGAGTAAAAAATAAATTAAAAATTATTTCATGTTTATTTTTCAACATGTTTATGTTAAAAATACTTCAGAAGAAAAAGAAAACATAAAATGTTTATGTTCAATTATGTCAAGTGGTTTCTAAGTTAACAAACTCTAAAATATTATATTTTAAAAATTTATTTGCATCATAAGCAGCTAATGTTATATGCATTTGTTAGAGGAAATTTGTTTTCCTCCAAAAGAATTTGAAGCTTTCTGATTCACATCCCATTATCAAGCCATATGGCATTTTTTCTCATCACTCTTTCATAGGGAAATAGCTTATCAATTATTTATCTTTCCTTTTGGAGATTTTTCCTTTGTTAATAGGCATAAGTAATTTCCCTTCTACTTTACAAAAATGAAATGGTGGCTACATACAAGTAAGAGATAAAGTTATTGTAGTTTCACATTGTCTGTGTCTAAGTGATTCATAATATTACCCTCTTGATATAATTTTCTCAGCCATAAAAATTACACCAAGTATTATAAAAGCCCATTACATGCTAAATAAAATAGATTTTAAAAAAAATGACAAGCCAATTTGTAGTGTTGTGATCAACTAAATACAGAGTAACTGTAAGTAAGAAACTGTATATCCTTCCGGTAGATCAGATGGTAAGGAATCTGCCTGTGATGCAGGGGACCCTGGTTTGATTCCTGGATCAGGAAGATCCTCTGGAGAAGGCATAGGCTGCCCACTCCAGTGTTACTGGGCTTCCTGGTGGCTCAGATGGTAAAGAATCTACCTGCAATGTGGAAGACCTGGATTGATCCCTGGGTTAGGAAGATCCCCTGGAGAAGCAAATACTCACTCCAGTATTATTGCCTGGAAAATTCCATAGACAGAGGAGCCTGGCAGGTTACAGTCCATGGGGTCACAAAGAGTCAGATATGACAACAACTTTCAGGCTCATTCTTCATAAAAATGCTGTGTTGTTGCAAGTTACAGGAAAGTTAAGAAAATTCCTGTAATTTTTGTGCCTATAGTCTGTTTTTTCAAATCTGAAATGTATGTTTATTTTGTAATAATGAACAGAATAACCATTCATAATTAATTAAAATATAGCTCTTATAAGCAACTTTGATAAACTTAGTAGCATATTGATGATAATTTATTTAACATACATTTTAAAAACATACTCAAGGGGAGGAGCTAAGATGGCGGACGAGTAGGACGGGGAGAATACTTTCTCCTCCACAAATCCATTAAAAGAACATTTGAATGCTGAATAAATTCTACAAAACAACTCCTGAATGTTGGCAGAGGTCATCAGGCACTTAGAAAGACAATTCATTGTCTTCAAAAGGAGAAAACGAGCCCTGGGGTAACTCCTTTTCCTGAGAAGCGGCGTGGACACCAGCATTTGCTATTAGCAAGCGGGGGCTGGGCTAAGAGGAGCAGCGTGGCCTGCATTGCTTTGAGAAAGGATTTGGCCTGGCTATCTCCAGCGCTATCTGAGCGAAATAACCAGACTGTCAGTTATCTACTACATCAAAGCCAGCCTTAACTTAAGACACCACCAGGACTACAAAGGACTGTGTGGAACAGTACGGAACAAAGGGCTGCACAGAGATGGCCCGCTGCAGGCCATCCCACTCCGGTGACAGGCACCCAGGGCCGGAGGTGGGCAATCACAGCCCTAGAGAGACACTGTCTACAGAAATGTAGGTAGGTTTCTGTGCTGACTCACGCTTCTTGGGGCTCTGGATGGTCAACATCTGCCTGAGAAAGTGCGCCGGTTGTATACCCAGAAAACTGAGCGGCGGGGAGGCTATAAGGCACAGCAGCTGCACTCACTGAACATTTCATCACCTGTGCTACTCGGATCTGGGAAGGGCATAAAACGCAGAGTCAACCGAGTCTGTGCTTCTGAGGATTATCCGAGTGCCTGAACCTGACCGGCTTACATTTGGGTGTTCATCTCCGCCCTCTCTGTAACAGGGCAGAGATCAGATATTGAAAAGACCAGTAAACCACCTCAAGAAAGAGAATTCAACAAACTACCAGAATATAGTAAGGACACTTTAAACTTGGCAATTTTAACAAAATGAAGAGACAAAAGAATATCCAGCAGCTAAAGGAACAGGATGGATCCCCACCAAACCAAACCAAAGAGGAAGAGATAGGGAATCTACCTGATAAAGAATTCCGAATAATGATAGTGAAATTAATCCAAAATCTCAAAATCAAAATGGAATCACAGTTAAAGAGTCTGGAGACAAGGATTGAGAAGATGCAAGAAAGGTTTAACAAGGACCTAGAAGAAATAAAAAAGAGTCAACACATAATGAATAATGCAATAAATGAGATCCAAAACACCCTGGAGGCAACAAATAGTAGAATAACAGAGGCAGAGGATAGGATTAGTGAATTAGAAGATAGAATCCTAGAAATAAATGAATCAGAGAAGAAAAAAGAAAAATGAATCAAAAGAAATGAGGACAATCTCAGAGACCTCCAGGATAACATTAAATGCTACAACATTCGAATCATAGGAGTTCCAGAAGAAGAAGATAAATAGAAAGACCATGAGGAAATACTTGAGGAGATAATAGTTGAAAACTTCCCTAAACTGGAGACGGAAATTACCACTCAAGTTCAAGAAGTCCAGAGAGTCCCTAACAGGATAAACCCAAGGTGAAACACCCCAAGACACATATTAAATTAACAAAGATTAAATATAAAGAAATATTAAAAGCAGCAAGGGAAAAACATCAAATAACTCACAAGGGAATTCCCATAAGGATAACAGCTGATCTTTCAATAGAAACTCTCCAAGCCAGGAGGGAATGGCAAGACATAATTAAAGTGATGAAAGAAAATAACTTACAGCCTAGATTATTGTATCCAGCAAGGATCTCATTCAAATATGAAGGAGAAATCAAAAGCTTCACAGATAAGCAAAGGTTTAGAGAATTTTGCACCACTAAACCATTTCTCCAACAAAAACTAAACGACATTCTCTAGATAGGAACACTTCAGTCGTGTCCGACTCTGTGCGACCCCATAGACCGAGGCTCACCAGGCTCCCCCGTCCCTGGGATTTTCCAGGCAGAATACTGGTGGGTTGCCATTTTCCTTCTCCATGAATGAAGTGAAAAGTGAAAGTGAGTCGCTCAGTCGTGTCCGACTCCTGCGACCCCATGGACTGGAGCCTACCAGATCCTCTATCCATGGGATTTTCCAGGCAAAAGTACTGGGGTGGGGTGCCATTGCCTTCCCGAGGAATCATTAAAAGGGTGTATAAATTCAAACCCAAAATAATAAAGTAAATCCTATTTATCAATAATTGCTTTAAACATTAATGGGCTGAATGCCCTAATCAACAGACAAAGACTGGCCGAATCGATACAAAAACAAGACACCTACATACCTTGTCTACAAGAGATAACCAAAAGACTAAAATGCGTCAAATGGATACAAAAACTAGACCCCTATATATGTTGTCTACAAGAGAACCACCTTAAAATAGGGGATATATACTGACTGAAAATGAAGGGCTGGAAAAAGATTTTCTATGCAATTATGGACCAAAAGAAAACAGGAGTAGCAATACTCATATCAGATAAAATTGACTTTAAAGATCCCGAAAAGGAGACAATCAAGGTTATACACAACGACTTAAAGGAACAATCCAAAAAGAAGTTATAACAATTACAAATATATATGCACCCAACATTGGAGCATTGATATATCTAAGACAAACATTAATTAATATGATAGAAGAAATATGCAACAATACAATAATAGTTGGAGACTTTAATACCCCACTCATACTTATACAATCTGGCTGTAATAGAGAAAGTAAAGAGGAAAACATATTCACTTATGAGTCTCAAAAAATTCAGTTCACTCAGGAGAGTTGAAAAAAATATTGACTTATTTGTTCACTATGTAAAGCTTTATTGACTATTTTATGGGACTGGTACCACTTTGGGTAGTAGGGAGGAAGAAGTGACAAATGTGATCCTGTCCTAAATAATATATTGTGGTAAAGATAGACCTACCAATACAAAATACAAAGATGTGCCTAAGATGAGGACACTCAAACTGGACTTTTAGTTTCCTGAACTTTTCATTTCCAGATCAAACCTCCTAATATAGGATGAATTCAACGTGTGTGTGTGTTTTTTTTTTTTTTTAAGTGTTCTTTGTGATTAAAAACAGAAAGCCATTAGTTAAGAAATTACATATACTCCTCCCCACCATCACTCCCCTTCTTTCTTCCGATTTCCCTCCCACCCTCATTGATCCTTTCCTTTGTCCATTTTCCCCTGCAAAAAACAAAACCAAAACCAAAAAATATACTCAAGGTCGTTAGGGCAATATCATCTGAAAGTTTACTTGAATCTCATATTGAAATTAGTCATGGTTTGGGGACTGGTGATTTAGGTGCTATCATATGTTAGTTTTACAACCTTGGGGTTTAACTTCCTTGTCAATCTTTGTCTTACTAGTTTTATGTAAAATTTCCTTCTTTTGAGGCAGAAGAACAAGCAGAATAGCAGCTGAGTGTATTTACAAATGCTTTTGCTATGTGTTTCCTTTTTCATGCTTCATGCCATGCACACAACTTCAAGTATTGTTTTACTTCCAAAGGCAGCTAAGAAATTAATGTTAATGGAAGAGTGGTATAATAATAATACTGAAGTGAAATAAATTGTTGATAAAAGAATCAAATAAATGTATCTTTCCATTAAGAATGTGTCATAAAAATACAAATTTAATAAAGTCTTGGTAAGTAGAAATTTTTAATCACTATAATCTCTTTAATCATTTATTCCAAGTATATATAAACATGTTTCTAAAGAAAGTTATGACACATTTTTGATTGGTGTTGTTTCAATTCAATTATTTTTCAGTTTTTAGAATCATGCTTACACATTCAATTCAACTCTGAAAATATTTATGTAGGAAGAAATTACCGCACTTGAAACCAAGCTTCTTGCCTGAATCTGAATGATCATACATTCCCAGGGAAATTGTTTCCTGTGCTTACAGAAAGATTATTTCTTTGAAGCACAAGCATCCTATCTCTTTCATAAGGCCACTGTTTGCCAATGTGTGTGTGACAGAATGTGTTTGTATTTGTGTATTTAAAGTATGATCCCAAAAGTTGGTGTTTTGATACAGTATATTTTTCAAATGTTAACTTCTCAATGAGTTTTAATTAGTTTTTATATCTGTGCATGATACCTATAAAGTTTGAGTACTCTTTGGGCATTACTTAAGTCTAGAATGAAGAATGAATTAAAATGATAACACTGGAAAAAGTAGGTAAAAATAATAGTCTATTTGCAAGGGCAGATATATTTTTAATTGCTCATTTGATACTGCAATTCATTAATTCCCCTAGAGTTTTATTATCCTGTAAAAATTATACAGGAGAGAAAATGAGTTGGATTAATATTTCTGAAAAGTAAATCAGAAATCACTTTTTAATTATTAAATCATTGGCAGTTCTGAAACATACTTTTCCTGAAAACCAGGCAAAAAAAAAAAAAAAAAAAAAAAAAGGCAAACAAATAAACAAGTAAAATACCCCGAAGTGTAAATGGTCTTTTGCCCTTTTTTTCTGAGGAATTAACTAAGTGCATCTTACATTCAGTTTAAAGCCTGGAATCATCATTTTTCAGGTAGGCTACCTGGTCACTTTCCCTAACACTTGAGGTAAATTTGATGCTTATGGGGCATGTATAGCTTTCACTGGTTTCTAATTAAAGTCACAAAACTTTACCTTCCTTTCTCTCCCACTGCTACAAAATTTTTAGAATGTGTCATTTCCTTTGAGTTTCATGTAATGACTCAGTCAATGCTAGCAGTTTATTCCTTTGGGCCATCGATTGGTGTTTGCAGATTATTAACTTTCTCTGCTAATTTGTTCAATTTAGATTTCAAACCTTCATACCCCCTTTGCCTACTATCTGTCTTTTTATCAATTTTCATTAATAGGGCATGAAGGCAAAGCCACTAACCACAGTTCTATTGGTTCATTTGATTGCTGTACTGCCCACAGAACGCTCCAAGTATTGGCTGGGAAAAATATAACTCAGCATTCATATTGACAGTTTTCCTTCCCCCCTTGATTTAATCTAGCTATTCTAAAGCTTTAAGTCAAAGCACATGAATCACATACCTTTTCTGCAGATCAACCATTTTGCATCTTGATTGAACATCTGGATTCAGCCTGCTTATATTACATTTCATTGTGTGATGCCAGGTTTACTTCTAGTAAAAAAAGAAAGTATTTTCTTTAAGATTTGTTTTTTAAGATTTGTAGAGTTGATCAAGTTAATTGATTATCCAGTTTTTAATGCCAGACCTCAGTATTACGATAGATGTATTTTTTTTAAAATTTGTGTAAGTATAATTTAAGATAAAATTTTACTAAATTAATAGTATTAATACTATATTAATAGGTAAAATTGAAATAAGAAAAATGGAGTTTTTGTTTATGAAACCTTTGCAAGCAGAAGTGTGCTCTCTAAGGATCATAGTTTATGTTTTTTAATATGCTAATAAATGTTAAGTATAGTTCTTTCATAGGCATTTTTGTGTACTTAGCAATATTTTAGATATCCAAATGAATAATTTGTGCCACAGTCTTCAAACTTGTAACTTAAAGTAAAAGCTTTCCTTTAAAATTATCATTAATACAGTAAAGGTCATTATGGGGATGTATGCTGCTGCTACTGCTGCTGCTGTTGCTGCTGCTAAGTCACTTCAGTAGTGTCCGACTCTGTGCCACCCCATAGACGGCAGCCCACCAGGCTCCCCCGTCCCTGGGATTCTACAGGCAAGAACACTGGAGTGGGTTGCCATTTCCTTCTCCAAGGCATGAAAGTGAATAGTGAAAGTGAAGTCGCTCAGTCATGTCCAACTCTTAGCGACCCCATAGCCTGCAGCCCACCAGGCTCCTGCACCCATGGGATTTTCCAGGCAACAGTGCTGGAGTGGGGTGCCATTGCCTTCTCTGATGGGGATGTATACCTGTGATAATCAATTGATCACAATTGCCTTGATCTTAATAAAGCATACATTTCTTGAGATATAAAAACTCAAACCACATGGATATGTGTGTGCTCAATTGCTCAGTTGTGTCAGACTCTTGACAACTCCAGGGACTGTAGCCCACCAGGCTCTTTTGTCCATGGGGTTTTCCAGGCAAGAATACTGGAGTGGGTTGCCGTTTTCTCCTCCAGGTATTGGTCCCGACTTAGGGATCTAACCTGTGTCTCTTGCATCTCCTGCATTGACAAGCAGGTTCTTTACCTTAGTGTCACCTGGGAAGCCCTGTAAGATCAGATCAGGTCAGATCAGATCAGTCACTCAGTCATGACCGACTCTTTGTGACCCCATGAACTGTAGCACGCCAGGCCTCCCTGTCCATCACCAACTCCCGGAGGTCACTCAGACTCACATCCATCGAGTCAGTGATGCTATCCAGCCATCTCATCTTCTGTCTTCCCCTTCTCCTCCTGCCCTCAATCCCTCCCAGCATCAGAGTCTTCTCCAATGAGTCAACTCTTCACATGAGGTGGCCAAAATACTGGAGTTTCAGCTTTAGCATCATTCCTTCCAAAGAAATCCCAGGGCTGATCTCCTTCAGAATGGACTGGTTGGATCTCCTTTCATCCAAGGGACTCTAAAGAGTCTTCTCCAACACCACAGTTCAAAAGCATCAATTCTTCGGCGCTCAGCCTTCTCCGCAGTCCAGCTGTACATAAATTAAATGTAACATAAATGAAATCTGTCTCTTTATTATGTTAAATATGTGATATCATGAAAGTCTTTGAATAGTTGCTATCCAGAATTATATGATCCATAGTTAACATTTAGAAATACATTCTCATTCTAAGTAGGAGATTTATACTATATTAGAACTTACTATGGAGAAGAAAATGGCAACCCACTCCAGTGTTCTTACCTGGAGAATCCCAGGGATGGGGGAGCCTGGTGGGCTGCCGTCTATGGGGTCGCATAGAGTCGGACACGACTGAAGCTATTTAGCAGCAGCAGAAGCAGAACTTACTAACAGAATGTTTTACCATTTAGACCTGATAGCATCATACTGACTATAATATGGTATTTTTGTGTTGCTATTTCAAAGTGTTTTGCAAGGTGTCAGCAGGTGTTATGGTCTCAAATATTAGCCTGAAGAAAGATATTAAAATTTGGTAGAAAACAAAGCAGTTTTCTTAGGAGTAGAAATTTGCTTCTCTGAAATTTGCAGTTACAGCTGTCTTTATAAAGTAACACTAGTCAAATATGAGAAAAAGAGAATATGAGTTTATACTTATGTATGTTTTATTATAATAAAACATAGCCATTGTCTTTATGGATGAAGCTAACTAAATAACATATCTGCTTAAGTTCTATTTATCTCTTTTGAAACAATAGTATCTCGTGAAAAATAAGATAAAGAGCATAAGAAAGTTAGGTATCCTGAAGTTTATGTTTCTGGTCTAGGATTGAGACAAATTTCAGAATTTTTCAGCGAATCAAATTCTAAGAATTAAACATATTCATTAAAATATCTGAACACTAATATTAAAAATCAGTATTAACATGGAAGCTTATTGCTATAAATTAGATTTAAATCATTTCAGAAGTATCTAAAAGAAATATGCATTATCAAATATTTCGGTGTATTGTCACTTTCTCATAACTAAAAATTATGTTGGCACATATAAAATTTCAAGTTAAGACTCAATATTATTATATTATAAAAAAACTACTATTTAAATCCTAAGACAAACCATAATGTAGAAAGATCATTTTATGTAAACTTTACAATAATAGCAGATATGTCCACACACTAATAAAACTACAGGAATAAAGTTTTCAAAAGAATAATAGTAGCATATGTACTTAAAAACATCATTCTAAAATAGTATAGTATTAAATTAAGTAGTCAGAATTAATTTTCCACCCACATGAAATATGTCAAGACTTAAGATATGACTAAGTGACACATTAAGTCAGGGGCAGAATGTATTTTTATAGTAGCATGCAGTTGGTAATTATTGTAATTTTCATTGAATTCTCAAATTTTTTTTCTTCTAACTGCTTTGTGGGAAAAGAGGATGCTCAGTAGTTTAAGTCAATTTATGTAGCTTCAATAAAATGTAATAGACCAAATTTAGTGGGAACTTTATAGAGTTAATACAATAGCTTTAAAGGAATGTTAAAATATTGAAAAATCAATGAATCAATCACACCCTCCAAAGACATTTTGTAGCATCTGATTTATTGATCTTAGATGTGGGGAGAAGTGTTGGATTGTCTTTATAGATTACCTCAAATAAACATTGCTAACAAGTTACCTTCTTTTATGAATATTTAAAAAGTCTGCAAGTTTAGAAGCAAATTCAATGTTCCTGTGACTGTTTTTTAAAGAAAACATTTAGATATAAAACTATGATATAGAGAATATAAATAGCTGCTCTTAAAAACATCAGCCTTGTCTCAGACCAGACAGTTTTGTTCTCTGCCTCCTCATGAGTCAAATGGAGATAGTCACACCTCTGCCTGTTCTCTTTACAGGCACAGAGATGTCCTCACACCTTTGTCAAGTATGCTCTGGCAGGATGACATTAAATCAAACTTAGTAAAATAGTATATTTTTGTTCAAGACTCTGTTAAGATTCAGCCTGTACTTTATTCTAACTCCTCTAGCTATAAGATGGAGAAGGAAATGGCAACCCGCTCCAGTATTCTTGCCTGGAAAATTCCATGGACAGAGAAGCCTGGGGGGCTACAGTCCATAGGGTCACAAAGAGTCAGAAATGACTGAGCACACACACACACTATAAGAACTCATAGTTCAGTACTCAGCAAGTTAGACTTGTCAGTTCTGCTCTTGGTATTATTCTTACCTTTTCTCTGCAGTTTCTTATTAACTGAGTTACTGCGACTGTCCCAACTCCTAGAATCTCATGTCACTGCCTCTAGAAACAGTGCTTAGAGATAAGTCCTTTGATTGTCCTCTGCCAGTTTCAGACATGGTGACTTTAAGACAAATTAGTAGGGGTGGAAACAAGAGGCACAATTCAGGAGGAAGAAGTTAATGGGGACAACTGTTAGCAAAGTGTATACAATAGGTTGTGTCTAGGAAGCAAGAAAATTTGCTGTATGTTTTGAAATTACAGGATTAACTGCAAAGAGGGCCTCAAAGGAAAACTGATTTTAAAAATATGTCCAAAGAATCCAAAGAATGGAATCAAGTCAGTAATAGTGTATAAGATCAGAATCTAATTAAATATAGAAATCAGTAGATCCTGAAGCTCCAGCATTAGGAATTACCCAGCTATTTCTCTGATCTGAAATAATTCAGGTCTTTATCAGTTATCCTGCACTTGAGAATCAGAGGGATTGGATAAGGATTATTTATAAGACATTAAGAGTTAATCTATCAATGAATATTATAATCAATCAGTGAAATAGCTATATTCATATACATATTCATATTCTTTCAAAGCATGCTTGGGCAAGACAGAAAGAATATAGAAAATAGAGATAGGATTTACTTCTTAAATGGCTAGGACATTATATTTATTTATCTATTGACAGAGATTTGTTTACATTTCTTGGTATTTGTGAATATTGCTGTAGTGAACATAAGTTCAGTCACTCAGTTGTGTCTGACTTTTTGCGACCCCATGGACTGCAGCATGCCAGGGTTCCCTGTCCATCACCTACTCCTGAAGCTTGCTCAAACTCATATCCATCAAGTCAGTGATGCCATCGACAGAGGAGGAAATGGGTGGATGGTAGTGAACAGAGAAGCACAGATATAATTTCAAGATCATGATTACAGTTCTTTGGGATATATATCCAGAGTAGGATTGCTAGATCATATGATAGTTCTATTTTTAATTTCGAGGAATCTCCTTACTGTTCTTCAGGGCAACTGCACAATTTTACATTTCTACCAATAGTATATGAGGGGTCCAATTTATCCACATACGCACCAAAACTTGTTTTCTTCTCCTTTTCTTTTTTTAAATAATGGCCCTTCTAAGAGGTATGAGATGATGACTCATTGTGGTTTTCATTTGCATTCCCCTTTATTTGTATTAGTTATGTTGAGCATTTTTACATATGCCTGTTGGGTATTTGAATATCTTGTTGGAGAAATGTTTTGTGTTTTTTTTTTTTTTTTTTTTTTTTTTTTTGGCTATGGAGTTATAAGAATTCTTTATACATTTTGGATAGTAACCTTTTATCAGATACAGGGTTTGAAAATATTTTCTCCTATTTCATAGGTTATGTTCCCATACTGTTATTTTCTTTGCTGTGCAGGGACATTTTAGTTTGTAGCCTCACTTGTCTACTTTTCTTTGTTATCTGTGCTTTGGTATCATACCCAATAATAACTGAGACCAAGGTCATGATTTTTCCCCTATTTTAATTTCTGCTATCATACTGAACTCTCTTGCTTTTTTCCATGATCCAGTGGATGTTCACAATTTGATCTCTGATTCCTCTGCCTTTTCTAGAACCAGCTTGAATATCAGGAAGTTCTTGGTTCACATATTGCTAAAGCCTGGCTTGGAGAATTTTGAACATTACTTTACTAGCGTGTGAGATGAATGCAATTGTGCGGTAGTTTGAGCATTCTTTGGCATTGCCTTTCTTTGGGATTGGAATGAAAACTGACCTTTTCCAGTCCTGTGGCCAGAGTTGACTCATTGGAAAAGACTCTGATGCTGGGAGGGATTGGGGGCAAGAGGAGAAGGGGACGACAGGATGAGATGGCTGGATGGCATCACTGACTCAATGGACGTTGAGTCTGAGTGAACTCTGGGAGTTGGTTATGGACAGGGAGGCCTGGCGTGCTGTGATTCATGGGTTCGCAAAGAGTGGGACACGACTGAGCAACTGATCTGATTTGATCATACTGAAAAAAATATACACTCCACATTTCTAATGTTCACTTTTCATAAAATGGGCTGGTTGGAAATCAGGAACAGAAAAGACCTCTAGAAGTTGTAAATAATAGTAAAATTCAGTTCTGGGGTTTTATAGAACTTAAGATGATCTCTGAATAAAATAACTAAAATAATTATTTTCTTAAAGGTATCCCAAGGAGACTATTATTTATTTCCCTCCACCAGTGTTGATTTTATGATTTGATAACAAATCTAAACTTCAAATTTGAAATATATATAAACTGTTACATTCTCAAAAGGATCCTTGGGTCAAAATGACTGCAAAATGTTATATTGTATCAAGGGCTTCCCTGGTGTCTCAGTGGTAAAGAACCCACCTTCAATGCAAGAGACACAGGTTCAATACCTGGGTTGGGAAGATCCCATGGAAGAGGAAATGGCAACCCACTCCAGTATTCTTGTTGGAAAAGTTCCATGGGCAGAGAAGCCTGGTAGGCTACAGTCCATAGGGGTCACAAAGAGTCAGACATGACTGACGCTTGCATGCATGTATGCATGTTTCTTCTACACAATAATTTCCCTACATATGAACTGCTGCTGCTGCTAAGTCGCTTCAGTCGTGTCCGACTCTGTGTGACCCCACAGACAGAAGCCCACCAGGCTCCCACGTCCCTGGGATTCTCCAGGCAAGAACACTAGTTCTGTTCAAAGAGCATATTTGTAAGTCCAGTTTGTTCATAAGTCCAACAAAGTTAGCCTAGGTACTCAACTAACACAATTGACTATATCATACTGTACTGTAATAGGTTTATAATACTTTTCACACAAATAATACATAAAAAAACAAACACAAAAATAAAACATTTTAAATGTTACAGTATAGTACCTAAGAAGTATAGAAGTATCAGCTACATCATCACTGCTGTACATTTGCTTCTGGACATCCTAGCCTTGAAATAAAGATGCTATACTACTGTACTCTATATAGTACTGTACAACAAAGTACACAAAGCACAACCACTTGTGGAGAATATGTGCTAGACACATGAACTATCTTACATGAATAGGCATGTGAACACACATTCACATCTTTGAAAGTTTACAACTGGAAGGCTTTTATGCAGTGCCTTTACTGTACTCACTTTGTTTAGAGTTTTTGTCATAAATGGTTGAATTATGTATAAAGAATTTTTTTTTGCATCTATTGAGATGCTGTTAATGTTTTATTGCTCAGTCGTGTCTGACTTTGTGACTCCATCGACTGCAGCACAACAGGCTTCCCTGTTCCTCACTACTTTCCAGAGTCTGCTGAGGCTCATATCCATTGGGTCAATGATGCCATTCAACCATATCATTCTCTTTTGCCCCCTTCTCATCCTTCCCTCAATCTGTCCTATCATCAAGGTCATTTCCAATGAGCTGGCTCTTTGGATTAGGTGACCAAAGTATCAGAGGTTCACCTTCAGCATCAGCCCTTTCAATTCAGGATTGAGGCCCTTTAGGATTGGCTGGTTTAATTTCCTTGCTGTCCAAGGGAATCTCAAGAGTCTTCTCCAACACCACAGTTCAAAAGCATCAGTTCTTCAGCACTCAGCCTTCTTTATGGTCCAACACTCATATCTGTACACAACTCCTGGAAAAATTATAGCTTTGACTATACAGACCTTTGTCAGCACAGTAATATCTCTGCTTTTTAATATGCTGCCTAGGTTTGTCATAGTCTTTCTTCCAAGGAGCAAGTGTCTTTTAATTTCATGGCTGCACTCACCATCTGCAGTGATTTTGGAGCTGGGGAAAAATAAGTCTGTCACTGATTTCATTTTTTTCCCCATCTATTTGCCATGAAATGATGGAACTGGATGCCACGATCTTCGTTTTTCAAATGTTGAGTTTTAAGCCAGCTTTTTCACTCTCCTTTTTCACTTTCATCAAGAGGCTCTTTACTTCTTCTTTGCTTTCTGCCATAAGGGTGGTGTCATCTGCATATCTGAGGCTATTGATATTTCTCCCAGAAATCTTGATTACAGTTTGTGCATCATCCAGCCCAGCATTTCACATGATGTAGTGTACTCTGCATATAAGTTAAATGAGCAGGGTGATAGTATACAGTCTTGACGTACTCCTTTCCCAATTTTGAACCAATCTGTTGTTCCATGTCCGGTTCTAAGTGTTGCTTCTCAATCTACACATAGGTTTCTCAGGAGGCAGATAAGTTGGTCTGGTATTCCCATGTCTTTAAGAATTTTCCACAGTTTGCTGTGATTCCCACAATCAAAAGCTTTAGCATAGTCAGTGAAGCAGACTTGGATGTTTCTCTGGAATTTGCTTGCTTTTTCTATGATCCAATGGATGTTGGTAATTTGATCTCTGATTCCTCTGCCCTTTCTAAATCCAGCAAGAACATCTGGAAATTCTTGGTTCATATATTGTTGAAGCCTACCTTGAAGGACTTCAAGCATTACCTTGCTAGCATGTGAAATGAATTCAGTTGTGTGGTGTTTGAACACTCTTTTGCATTGCCCTTCTTTGAAATTCAAATGAAAACTGACATTTTCCAGTCTTGTGGTCACTGCTCAGTTTCCCAATTTGCTAGCCTGTTATGTGCAGCACTTTGTGTGCAGCACTTTAATAGCATCATCTTTTAGGATTTGAAATAGCTCAGTCAGAATTCCATCACTTCCAGTAGCTTTGTTCATAGTGATACTTCCTAAGGTCCACTTGACTTCACACTCCAGGTGTCTTGCACTAGTTGAGTAATCACAGCATCGTGGTTTTCCGGGTCATTAAGATCTTTTTTGTACAATTGATCATCTGATTTTTTATTTCTCCTTTTGTTAACATGGCTTATCACATTGATTTGTGGATACTGAACCATCCTTGAATCCCTGGAATATGTCCTTCTTTATTCTTATGTATAATGCTTTGTATATATTGTTCATTTTGGCTTGCTAATGTTTTCTTGAGGATTTTAGCATCTATATTTTTCTGGTATATTGGCCTGCACATTTCTGCTTAAAAATTAGCTAATAGCTTTATGGAAGTTCCCCAGTAGGTAGTTCCTTGTTTTCTCTTGCTGTCTTTAGAAGTATTTTATTTTTAACTTCTATCATTTTAATTGTGATAATTGTGTTTTTGGGGGTTTTCTTGCTTGAGACTGTATGATTCCTTTTCCAGGGTATCCATTTCTTTCTTCAGATTCTGGAAATTTTCAGCCATTGTCTCATGAAATACATCTTCTTCATTTTTCTCTTTTCTTCTTCTGGGACACCAATAATGCAAATGCTGGCATGCTTAATGTTGTCTTGGAAATTCCTTGAACTATGTTTTTGTTGTTCAGTCACCCAGTTGTGTCTGACTCTTCATGACCCCGTGGACTGTAGCAAGCCAGGCCTCCCTGTCCCTCACCATCTCCTGGAGTTTGCCCAAGCTCATGTCCATTACAACGGGATGCCATCCAACCATCTCATCCTCTGTCCTTAAGCTGTACTCATTTTAATTCTTTTATCCTTTATGCTGTTCTGATTTGGTTATTTCCATTATTTTGTCTTCCACATTACTTGTATATTCATCTACATTGCCTACATTTTTTCATTACAGTTGTTGTATTCTTGTCTTTATCTTTTATTTCCCCGACCTAAGGTAAATTATTTATCTATTTAATTAGGGTTTTTTCAGGCTTTTCTCTCATTCTTTCATTTTATACATATATCTTCATTTCTGATTTTGTTTAACTTTGTCTCTGTGAAATTAGGTGAAACATTTATCTATCCAAGTCTTGAAGTGATGTCCTTGTGTGAAACATACCTATCCAGTCTGCATGTGTCCAGGGGCTTCAGTGGAAGAGCTTATCCTTAGTGAGCATGGTCTGTGTCTTCCCCCAATGTGTTCTGGTAACCTCCACATTAGTGGAAAGTAGGGTTGGAGTTGGAGATGCTGGAGCTGAGCCAGCTGCAAGCAGAGGCTTCTCTTAAGTTTAGTGGCCATCACCATGTGGTGCATGATCAGGGCTCAAGGGGCTGGAGCAGGAGCCCTGAGTGAGTTTCTCCTCTGTGTTATGGCAGGCCCTACCTTTGTCTGGGACATGGCGGGGGCCTGAGGGCTTGGAACTGTACTTAGTTCTGGTTTTACTTTTTCCCCTAGTTTGCACACTTTAGTTGGTAGCTGCATTGGGGCTGGAGGGATTGGTACCCCACCAGTGAACTGTCCCCACTCCTACCCACATGTGCATGGGGCTTTGCTCTGTGTGTGCTGGTCTCTGCCCTGGAGCTAGCTTCACTGCCTTCAAAGTGTGGACACCAAGACACGTCCTAGCCAGAGAAAGGGCCTGGGTCTGACCTGGATATTTTTCCTTCTAGTGTATCTAGTGTATACAGTCTCATTGACAAAGGCAGCTTCTGTCTTAGTGGACAGCAGCACTGGAGAAAGAGGTTCTAGAACAGGAGCCATGTGTGGGCTGTGGGACCCACTGGGGTGGTCCTGGTAGGTTGGCCAGTGTCAGTTGCTCAGTCACGTCTGACTCTTTGCAACCTCGTGGACTGTGGCCCACCAGGCCCCTCTGTCCATGGGATTCTTTAGGCAAGAATACTGGAGTGGGTTGTTGTTACCTTCTCCAGAGGGTCTTCCCAGCCCAGGGAATGAACCTATGTCTCCTGCATTGCAGGCAGATTCTTTGCCATCTGAGCTAGCCCGAGACAATTTTTGGTTTGCTTCCTCTGCACTGTGACTGGAAGTAAACAAGTCTAAGTATGTGCTCTTAACAATAAATCTTGGTTTCTTATATCCCTCCAGTAAGTCTCACTGGTTTCAAACCATCTAATGGGCTTGTCTTCCTGGTATCTTCCTTAGAGATGGAGTCCCTAATAGGTAGACCCTCAGGTAAGATCCCCAAGGTTGTGATAAGTCTCTTCTTTCTTGTCCCCTGCTAGAGGTGCATTTCCTGACCAGATTGCCTCTTGTGCAAAGTCTGTGTTCTTTTCTTTATAGCTTTTGTTGTAGAAAAGCTATTCTGCTAGTTCCAGGTCAATTTCAGGGAAAGTTGTTCTATATATGTATTTATAATTTTGATATATTCGTGAGGGTAGGTGAGTCCAGTGTCCAACTCTGCCGTCTTGATCTCTTTCTAAAGGCATGGCCTTTTGTTTTTAATGAGATATAGTCAGAAGTAATCACCAGGCTTACATGAATTCATAAAATGATAACATGCCTTTTTTGAAGCAAAGTATCATAAATAAGTAAATTATAGCCCTTGCTTACCGTGAATCTTCAGTTTAGTTGCTCAGGCATTTCTGACTATTTGCGACCTCATGGACTGCAGCATACCAGGCTTCCCTGTCCATCACCAACTCCCAGAGCTTGCTCAAACTCATGTTCTTGCGTCTTTACTAATGCCAAATTTTTTACTTTGTGTTAAATATCCTGCAGTGTGTTGATAATGGTTACTAAAGATTAAAGATATTTCACAGGTATATAAATTTGTCTTCCATCTCCTTACAAGTTTTCAGCCTATCTTTAATCAAATACTTTAGCAAGATATCAAAACATGGCATTTTTAATATAGCAATGTATATATGTTGATCCCAAACTCCCTAACTGTCCCTTTCTCCCCTTCTTCCTTTGGTAACCATAAGTTCTTTCTCCAACTCTGTAAGTCTGTTTCTACTTTGAAGTAAGTTCATTTGTATCATTTCTTTTTTAGATTCCACATATAAAGTATGTCATATGATATTTCTCCTTCTCTGTTTGACTTCACTAAGTATGACAGTCTTTCTTAAAATGGATAACAAGGTCCTACTGTATTGCACAGGGAAGTCTGCTCAATGTTACGTGAAAGCCTAGATAGAAGGGGAGTTTGAAAAGAATGTGTATATGTGTGTGTGTGTGTGTGTGTGTGTGTGTTTGTGTGTGTGTGTGTGTGTGTGTGTGTATGTGTGTGTGTATTGATGAGTCCTTTTGCTCATGAGTCCTTTTGCTGTACCTGAAACTATCTCAACATTGTTGACAGGCTATACTCCATTTTAAAATTAAAAATAAAAAAACTGGAATTTTGGAGCATGAAAAAAATGTTTCACTAATTTTCATGTCAGTTATACTTTTACCAATTAAGATGGATTCCTTATTTTTTATAACTTAGAAACAAAATCTTACCTATGCGAATATTTTTTGCAAATAAGTAGTAAATAGAATATTTAAATTCCTTTTTATCCCTCAGATGATGTTCATATTGCTACATTTGCATTTTATGATTTATTTCCTAAAGCTATGATATTATCTTTCATTTTATAAAAGATTAGTGATTTTCTAGAATAACAAGTAAGATCAAGAATGCATTGCTGAGCTATCTAATAATCTCTTTACAGCATTAGGTATAGTTTGTATTCATTTTCATTAGTTATTCTTATGAAAACTGTATTCTTATTTCAATCTGTGTACCTTGAAATCCACTGAATGTATCCATCTGAGTTAATCATTTTGAAAATATTCCCCTTGTACAATAAATTATTTTACATATGATCCATAATAATAACCTTATAATGAGATTAACACTATAAAAATGCTAGACTATATAGCTTATGTAATATTAGGTCTAAAACATTAATGACAATGATAAACAATATTTCTCAAAACATAAATAATATAACATGTGAGGAAAAAAGCTGAAGCAACTAAATATGTTTGCACTTCTGTAATACCAGTTTATGACAATACTGATCTGTGAAAATATAGGAAAGAAGTTCTGGTAGACCAATATAAATATTATTGGGGAAAGATTTTTAAATGAGGTGAACCTGAGGCAATCTTTAAAAAGCATCACTCTCAGGAAACAGAGGGAAAAAGATACTTTGGAGAACAGATATTAAGAGGAAAAATAATGAACAGGAGATATTGAGGAACTTTTAAGATGAAAGAGAACAAAGATTTAGGAATCACTATCTTACCAAAAAAAACAAAAGCATAAAAAGCCAATTAAACTGTAAGACTGTCTTTTAACACTGTAAAACTGTAACACTGTTAGATTAATGAAAGAGAATGTTCTTGAATCTTACCTACAATGTAAATAGACAAAAGTATTAGTCAACATTACAAAGCAACTCGGAGAAGGCAATGGCAATCCACTCCAGTATTCTTGCCTGGAGGATTCCAGGGACGGAGGAGTCTGGTGGGCTGGCATCTATGGGGTCACACAGAGTCGGACACGACTGAAGTGACTTAGCAGCAGCACAAAGCAACTATAACAAAATAAATTATCAGTTTAATTCTTTACATGAGAATTAACCCTGTAAATGAATGTAATAAAATAAGGCAATAATTGATTAAAATCAAGAAAATACATGTGGGAATAGATTACTTCTAAGAAATGAAAGCAAAGATACAATGTCCCCAGGAGAAAAAAAGACTATTATGAAAATTGACTCTTACAAAATTTTCTTTCTTTCAAATGTATTTTGGAAAATAACAAATTCTGTGATGTCAAATGATCTAAAATTAGATTTTTTTTATATCAATCACCCTATCACTTTGTGATGATGAATAAATCATTTATATTGTCTAAGTCTCATTTTTCTTTTTTTGAAACCAATTTTCTTATGTTAAGTTTTGTTATATTTTCTAAGATATTTTATCTATTTCATCATTTAAGTTCAGTCATTATGTATCATTATTGACATTCTCTTGCTGTTATCTAACTTTGAGTTTTAATTTATCCTTCTGCTGAATTTTTACCATGTTTCTTCTTATGTCGTATATCTGTGTCTCCTTCAGGGGCAAGGTACAATATCAGTAAAAATCTGTGAGGTTTTAGATCAGAAGCACTGGAAAACCAGAAGTTTTCAATATACATGCACATGATGGTCAGTAAAGCAAGGTAAGGTAAGACTGTATATTTGGTTATTTTCTTGATAGAGAATATGAAACCCAACAGATGATCAGATTGTATGTACCCACTTTGTAATGGAAATTGAGAAGTAATCTCAGAACTGACATGGGAGACCTATTAGGGCCTTAAATTGTATAAGGGCAAGCTGAAGTCCACTTGGTTGTCTATTAATGGTCAATTACTCAATTCCTATAGCTCTAAAAAAAATTTTAGGGTATTACTTCCTACATTTATGTACCTTTATCAGGTAAATGTTTTTGTGGCTTTAACATTACATACAGCAGATTTTAATGACTGTTTAATTTTTTGATTAATAGTTGAAAGCTCTAAAGTCATTCAAAATCTCTATAAGGCTTAGTCTTCTATTTTGTTCATGGATTATTCATTTTCAGTTTAACAATTCATGTGGTCATGTATGTAAAAATGTAATCCAAGGTATACTTTCCTTTCATTATTTATTCTTTCAATGTAAGTTAATATAAATCTGCTATTTCATTGAGGGTAATTTAAAGTACACTGCTTCAGGATTAATGAACTGTAACCAAAATTTTAAAAATAATTTTTGAGTTATATGACTCAAATTGAACATTTTTTCATAGCTATGTGTGACTTAGTTGGGTGTATATTCATTAAAATTACTTATAACCACATTGATATTCATTTCTGAATTGTGCTTATTGTGGCTTACAGCAAATGTATCTCCTACTCACTCATAGATGGTTCAGTGGAGATGTGACACTTAATTTAACTCTATTTATATGTGGTAAACATGTATAGCAGGTTCTGTTCATTTTATCTTTCTTATATCTAAAATTAAATAATAAGATATGGTGAAAAAAGAGGTGGAGGTAAAGTTGTTCTAAATAAAATAAAACCACCAAAACAAAATTAAAATAACTCAGAAATTGTAAGATTACTTTCTCAAATAAAGAAAAACTGACAGAGGAAGAATGTCAGTGAAGAAGTGTTTATTCTTAAATTGTTGTCTTGCTTTTTGTCATTCAGATCAGATCAGTTGCTGAGTCGTGTCCGACTCTTTGCGACCCCATGAACTGCATGCAGCACGCCAGGCCTCCCTATGCATCACCAGCTCTCGGAGTTCATTCAGACTCACATTCATCGAGTCAGTGATGCCATCCAGCCATCTCATCCTCTGTCGTCCCCTTCTCCTCCTGACCTCAACCCCTCCAAGCATCAGAGTCTTCTCCAATGAGTCAACTCTTCGCATGAGGTGGCCAAAATACTGGAGTTTCAGCTTTAGCATCATTCCTTCCAAAGAAATCCCAGGGCTGATCTCCTTCAGAATGGACCGGTTGGATCTCCTTGCAGTCCAAGGGACTCTCAAGAGTCTTCTCCAACACCACAGTTCAAAAGCATCAATTCTTTGGCGCTCAGCCTTCTTCACAGTCCAGCTCTCACATCCATACATGACCACAGGAAAGACCATAGTTTGATTAGGCGAACCTTTGTTGGCAAAGTGATGTCTCTGCTTTTGAATATGCTATCTAGGTTGGTCATAACTTTCCTTCCAAGGAGTAAGCGTCTTTTAATTTCATGGCTGCAGTCACCATCTGCAGTGATTTTGGAGCCCAGAAAAACAAAGTCTGACACTGTTTCTCCATCTATTTCCCATGTAGTGATGGGACCAGATGCCATGATCTTCGTTTTCTGAATGTTGAGCTTTAAGCCAACCTTTTCACTCTCCACTTTCACTTTCATCAAGAGGCTTTTGAGTTCCTCTTCACTTTCTGCCATAAGGGTGATATCATCTGCATATCTGAGGTTATTGATATTTCTCCCAGCAATCTTGATTCCAGCTTGTGTTTCTTCCACTCCAGCATTTCTCATGATGTACTCTGCATATAAGTTAAATAAACATGGTGACAATATACAGCCTTGACGTACTCCTTTTCCTTTTTGGAACCAGTCTGTTGTTCCATGACCAGTTCTAACTGTTGCTTCCTGACCTGCATACAGATTTCTCAAGAGGCAGATCAGGTGGTCTGGTATTCCCATCTCTCTCGGAATTTTCCACAGTTTATTGTGATCTACACAGTCAAAGGCTTTGGCATAGTCACTAAGCAGAAATAGATGTTTTTCTGGAACTCTCTTGCTTTTTCGATGATCCAGCGGATGTTGGCAATTTGATCTCTGGTTCCTCTGCCTTTTCTAAAACCAGCTTGAACATCAGGAAGTTCACGGTTCACATATTGCTGAAGCCTGGCTTGGAGAATTTTGAGCATTACTTTACTAGCGTGTGAGATGAGTGCAATTGTGCGGTAGTTTGAGCACTCTTTGGCATTGCCTTTCTTTGGGATTGGGATGAAAACCGACCTTTTCCAATCTTGTGGCCACTGCTGAGTTTTCCAAATTTGCTGGCATATTGAGTGCAGCACTTTCACAGCATCATCTTTCATTTACACCACTTAGCAGGAAGAGTTTACACTAATATCTCTCAGCTAAATTTTATCTTAAAAATCTAATATTTTTTGGTTGTTTCAATTGTTTTGTATTTCTTTTGAAGCAGCGTTTCAGTAAAAATATGCTTCCAGTTGATGAGAGTAGAATAATCTCCTACTTTCCTTCTTACTGTAAGATCCTCTATGCATATGTTTAAATTCATGTTTAAATAAATTTGTCACTGTGATCATTTTATTTACTTATAAGCTTTATTCCTCATTTGCTCTCTTTGTATCTCTTGTCTTAAGAGGTATATCCCTTTCTCTATGTTTCTCCTGCTGTGTTTCTTCTCGATTGTCTTTTCCCCTATCTTTTCGTAAGATTGGAAAATTATACACAGAAGTATTAGACTCACTTTTCTGTCTAGTACAGCCTCTGGTATTGAGTAAAAATATGATGTACCTATGTTTCGTTGAGCAACTGGGAAAACCTAATGTGTGGATACTAGTAAAAAAGATCAGAAAACAGAGTAATTTAAAATCACTCTCTTATTATGGGATAAGGTAAAATAAATAATTAGTTGAGCATGAGTGTGAATAAATTCCAACCTAGTTATTTTGAAAACCTCTAAAATTCATAAACGCTTAATGAAACATAAAAAGTCTATTAACCCAAAATACCAACAGAATTCCCTAGGGGTGATTAGGCCTGTTAAACAACAGATAAATGAACAAGTCACAGTATGAAAAGTAAAACCATGGGTAAGAATATCAGTTACCTCTTCTAACACTGTATTCACTCTCATTTCATTTTGTTAAATTCAGAGTAAAGCAGAAGAATGAATATAAAAGCAGTATTAACTGAAATTTAATTTCCTTATCCTATATACTAGAACTTTGAAGAAGAAAAGAAAGATATCTAATTCATATAAATTACTTTTTTAAAAAGATTTAATGGCTTAAAGTCAGCTTGTGGTTAGGTGGCATTTTTTGACATACTTAAATATATAAGTTTTGTATTAAACATTCAGAACTATATAATTTTTAAATGATATCAATATTGAATCAATATTACAAACATTCTCAAATAATGTCACTCACATAATTTTAAATTATAAACTGTTATAAAATATTATCTTTTACATTTCACACTTCAAATGAAAGTGGGTATTATCAAGGAATAAGCTCAGGTATGACCTAAATCAAATCCCTTATGATTATACAGTGGAAGTGAAAAATAGATTTAAGGGCCTAGATCTGATAGACAGAGTGTCTGATGAACTATGGAATGAGGTTCGTGACATTGTACAGGAGACAGGGATCAAGATTATTCCCATGGAAAAGAAATGCAAAAAAGCAAAATGGCTGTCTGGGGAGGCCTTACAAATAGCTGTGAAAAGAAGAGAAGTGAAAAGCCAAGGAGAAAAGGAAACATATAAGCATCTGAATGCAGAGTTCCAAAGAATAGCAAGAAGAGATAAGAAAACCTTCTTCTGCGATCAATGCAAAGAAATAGAGGAAAACAACAGAATGGGAAAGACTAAGGATCTCTTCAGGAAAATCAGAGATACCAAAGGAACATTTCATGCAAAGATGGGCTCGATAAAGGACAGAAATGGTATGGACCTAACAGAAGCAGAAGATATTAAGAAGAGGTGGCAAGAATACACAGAAGAACTGTACAAAAAAGATCTTCATTACCCATTTAATCATGATGGTGTGATCACTGACGTAGAGCCAGACATCCTGGAATATGAAGTCAAGTGGGCCTTAGAAAGCATCACTACGAACAAAGCTAGAGGAGGTGATGGAATTCCAGTGGAGCTATTCCAAGTCCTGAAAGATGATGCTGTGAAAGTGCTGCACTCAATATGCCAGCAAATTTGGAAAACTCAGCAGTGGCCACAGGACTGGAAAAGGTCAGTTTTCATCCCAATCCCAAAGAAAGGCAATGCCAAATAATGCTCAAACTACCGCACAATTGCACTCATCTCACACGCTAGTAAAGTAATGCTCAAAATTCTCCACGCCAGGCTTCAGCAATACGTGAACCGTGAACTTCCTGATGTTCAAGCTGGTTTTAGAAAAGGCAGAGGAACCAGAGATCAAATTGCCAACATCCGCGGGATCATGGAAAAAGCAAGAGAGTTCCAGAAAAATATCTATTTCTGCTTTATTGACTATGCCAAAGCCTTTGACTGTGTAGATCGCAATAAATTGTGGAAAATTCTGAAAGAGATGGGAATACCAGACCACCTGATCTGCCCCTTAAGAAATTTGTATGCAGGTCAGGAAGCAACAGTTAGAACAGGACATGGAACAACAGACTGGTTCCAAATAGGAAAAGCAGTACGTCAGGGCTGTATATTGTCACCCTGTTTGTTTAACTTATATGCAGAGTACATCATGAGAAATGCGGGATTGGAAGAAACAGAAGTTTGAATCAAGATTGCTGGGAGAAATATCAATCACCTCAGATATGCAGATGACACCACCCTTATGGCAGAAACTGAAGAGGAACTCAAAAGCATCTTGATGAAAGTGAAAGTGGAAAGTGAAAAGGTTGGCTTAAAGCTCAACATTCAGAAAACGAAGATCATGGCATCTGGTCCCATCACTACATGGGAAATAGATGGGGAAACAGTGTCAGACTTTATTGTTCTGGACTCCAAAATCACTGCAGATGGTGACTGCAGCCATGAAATTAAAAGACGCTTACTCCTTGGAAGGAAAGTTATGACCAACCTAGATAGCATATTCAAAAGCAGAGACATTACTTTGCCAACAAAAGTTCACCTAGTCAAGGCTATGGTCTTTCCTGTGGTCATGTATGGATGTGAGAGCTGGACCGTGAAGAAGGCTGAGTGCCGAAGAATTGATGCTATTGAACTGTGGTGTTGGAGAAGACTCTTGAGAATCCCTTGGACTGCAAGGAGATCCAACCAGTCCATTCTTAAGGAGATCAGCCCTGGGATATCTTTGAAAAGAATGATGCTAAAGCTGAAACTCCAGTACTTTGGCCACCTCATGCAAAGAGTTGACTCATTGGAGAAGACTCTGATGCTGGGTGGATTGGGGTTAGGAGGAGAAGGGGACGACAGAGGATGAGATGGCTGGATGGCATCACTGACTCGATGGATGTGTCTGGGTGACCTCTGGGAGTTGGTGATGGACAGGGAGGCCTGGCGTGCTGCAATTCATGGGGTCGCAAAGAGTCGGACACGACTGAGCGACTGATTTGATCTGATCTGATCTGAAGCTACTTTTTAATTTATTTTTGTAACCATTACACATTTAATGATATCAAAATAAAATTGGTTCAGTGAAAGAGAAAAAATTTACAAAATTATGTCACTGAGTTAATTTCATGTAAACGTTAGTTAAAACATGATGTTTGAGCATGTTATAAATATTGATTTTGGTATTGATGACTAGTTAGTATTGATAAAAGTTAATTACATATGGAGACTCACAAAATGGAGGACATATAAGTGGTGCAGACTACCTTACCAATCCAAACATGATTTCTTTCTTAAAAGAAATCATGGTAACTGAAACTTAACATAAACCCATCACAGTCCTCTAACTCGGGTTTAGCTAGTTCCTTACCCTAGAAAATAGAACCTACCAATCTTATAAGTAAATTCCTCATCTTCTGGCCAATTATACCTGTTTCCAAATTGCCATTCTAACTAGAGAGTTAGAGAAAATACTTTGAAGGCAGCCGCTGATCCATTGAGGAAGTCCTTGTAATACTCAGTCAGACCCAAAATCCAAAATCCATTGGAGTGAGTGCTAAACTGTTTGTGAGGCACTGTCATTCCTCAGCTATGTTGCTTTCCCTTGAATAAAGGACATCAACAACATTACTAAATTATTTTACTTTTGTCAATGATAGTATATTCAATTTGAAAATTAATAACAGTATCATAACGATCAGTATCATAACTACATACTTAACATCTACATTGAGAGATATTCATGTATCATAAAATTAAATAATTTAAAATACATAATTTAGTGATTGTATTACATTTTAAGAAGACCTTTATAACAATCACCACAATATGTTTAGAACATTTTTGTCATTCCCAAAGTAAATATATACCTATTAGCAATCTCTCCTCCTCCAGCTCCCTGCATCTACATAAATGCTTATCTTCTTTCTATGCCTCAATATTTGCCTATTCTTGACTTTTAATATAAGTGAAATCATGCAATAATAATTTTTTTGTGAGTACTTTCTTTTACTGTAATGATTATAGGATTCATGAATGTATCATGTACCAGCATCTGCATCATCGACTCAATGGACATGAATTTGAGGAAACTCTGAAAGATAGTGAAAGAGACAGAGAAAGCTGGTATGCTACATTTCATGGGGTCTCAAAGGGTTGGACATGACTTAGGGACTGAACAACAATAAAATTCTATTAGATGGATGTGCCACACTTTATTGATCCATTCCTTAGCTAATGTACATTTGAGTTATTTTTGACTAGTATAAATAATGGTGTTATGAACATGCATGAACAAGATTTTGTGTGCACATGTTTGTTCCATATATATATATATATAATATAAAACCATAAAGATCATATAGATATATATATATATAGCACCACAAAATGAGTTAATTTCATATGAACATTACTTAAAATGTGGTGTTTGAACATATTATTAATATTGATAGCAGTATTGATAAAAGTTAACTGCATATGAAGACTCACAAAATGGAGCTCTCTCTATATAGAGAGCTTCCCTGTTGCTCACATGGTAAAGAATCTGCCTGCAATGAGGGAGAACCAGGTTTAATCCCTGGGTCAGGAAGATCCCCTGGAGAGGGGCATAGCAACCCTCTTTAGTATTCTTGCCTGGAAAATCCCAGATGGAGAAGCCTGGCAGGCTACAATCCATGGGTTCACGGAGTTGGACACGACCGAATGGCTTCACTATATATGCATGCATATATATACCTGAGAGTGGGAAGGTTAATAGGGTAACTCAGTTTAAATAATTGAAGAACTTGCCAAAATAGTTTTCCAAAGGCCAGAACCATTTAATGTTTTCTGTAATATTTGAGAGTGTTACAATTATTTTACATTCTTACCAAAGTTTGTTATTTATCTTTTTGATTGTAGTTATCCTGGTGAGTATGGAGTGTGATCTCAGTGTGGTTTTGATTTGAATTTCTCTAATGATGAATAATTACCTGGAGTAACAGCAAATTTGGCCTTGGAATATGGAATGAAGCAGGGCAAAGACTAATAGAGTTTTGCCAAGAAAATGCACTGGTCATAGCAAATACCCTCTTCCAACAACACAAGAGAAGACTCTACACATGAACATCACCAGATGATCAACACCAAAATCAGATTGATTATATTCTTTGCAGCCAAAAATGGAGAAGCTCTATACAATCAGCAAAAACAAGACCAGGAGCTGACTGTGGCTCAGACCATGAACTCCTTATTGCCAAATTCAGACTGAAATTGAAGAAAGTAGGGAAAACCACTAGACCATTCAGGTATGACCTAAATCAAACCCCTTATGATTATACAGTGGAAGTGAGAAATAGATTTAAGGGCCTAGATCTGATAGATAGAGTGCCTGATGAACTATGGAATGAGGTTCGTGACATTGTACAGGAGACAGGGATCAAGATTATTCCCATGGAAAAGAAAGGCAAAAAAGCAAAATGGCTGTCTGGGGAGGCCTTACAAATAGCTGTGAAAAGAGGAGACCTGAAAAGCCAAGGAGAAAAGGAAACATATAAGCATCTGAATGCAGAGTTCCAAAGAATAGCAAGAAGAGATAAGAAAGCCTTCTTCTGCGATCAGTGCAAAGAAATAGAGGAAAACAACAGAATAGGAAATCCTAGAGATGTCTTCAAGAAAATCAGAGATACCAAGGGAACATTTCAGAGATCTCTTCAAGAAAATTAGAGATACCAAGGGAACATATCGAGCAAAGATGAGCTCAATAAAGGACAGAAACGGTATGGACCTAAGAGAAGCAGAAGATATTAACAAGAGGTGGTAGGAATACACATAAGAACTGCACAAAAAGATCTTCATGACCAAGATAATCATGATGGTGTGATTACTCACCAAGAGCCAGACATCCTGGAATGTGAAGAAGCATCATTATGAACAAAGCTAGTGGAAGTGATGGAATTCCAGTGGAGCTATTCCAAATCCTGAAAGATAATGCTGTGAAAGTGCTGCACTCAATATGCCAGCAAATTTGGAAAACTCAGCAGTGGCCACAGGACTGGAAAAGGTCAGTTTTCATTCCAATCCAAAAGAGGGGCAATGCCAAAAAATGCTAAAACTACCGCAAAATTGCACTCATCTCATATGCTAGTAAAGTAATGCTCAAAATTCTCCAAGCCAGGCTTCAGCAATATGTGAACCGTGAACTTCCAGGTGTTCAAACTGGTTTTAGAAAAGGCAGGGAACCAGAGATCAAATTGCCAACATCCGCTGAATCATGGAAAAAGCAAGAGAGTTCCAGAAAAACACCTATTTCTGATTTCTTAACTATGCCAAAGTCTTTGACTGTGTGGATCACAATAGACTGTGGAAAATTCTGAAAGAGATGAGAATACCAGACCACCTGATCTGCCTCTTGAGAAATTTGTATGCAGGTCAGGAAGCAACAGTTAGAACTGGACATGGAACAACAGACTGGTTCCAAATAGGAAAAGGAGTACGTCAAGGCTGTATATTGTCACCCTGCTTATTTAACTTATATGCAGAGTACATCATGAGAAATGCTGGGCTGGATGATAAATAAACTGGAATCAAGATTGCAGGGAGAAATATCAATAACCTCAGATATGCAGATGACACCACCCTTATGGCAGAAAATGAAGAGGAACTAAAAAGCCTCTTGATGAAGGTGATAGTGGAGAATGAAAAAATTGGCTTAAAGCTCAACATTTAGAAAACGAAGATCATGGCATCTGGTCCCATCACTTTCTGGGAAATAGATGGGGAAACTGTGGAAACAGTGTCAGACTTTCCTTTTTTGGGGCTCCAAAATCACTAAAATGGTGATTGTAGCCATGAAATTAAAACACACTTACTCCTTGGAATAAAATTTATGACCAAGCCAGATAGCATATTCAAAAACAGAGACATTACTTTGTCAACGAAGGTCTGTCTAGTCAAGGCTATGGTTTTTCCAGTGGTCATGTATGGATGTGAGAGTTGGATTTTGAAGAAGGCTGAGCACCGAAGAATTGATGCTTTTGAACTGTGGTGTTGGAGAAGACTCTTGAGAGTCCCTTGGACTGCAAGGAGATCCAACCAATCTATTCTGAATATCAGCCCTGGTATTTCTTTGGAACGACTGATGGTAAAGCTGAAACTCCAGTACTTTGGCCACCTCATAAGAAGGGGTGACTCATTGGAAAAGACTCTGATTCTGGGAGGGATTGGGGGCAGGAGGAGAAGGGGACAGCAGAGGATGAGACGGTTGAATGGCATCACTGACTCAATGGACGTGAGTCTGAGTGAACTCTGGAAGTTGGTGATGGACAGGGAGGCCTGGTGTGTTGCAATTCATGGAGTCGCAAAGAGTAGGACACGACTGAGCAACTGAACTGAACTGAACTGAATGATGAATAATATTGTAATAATATTATAAAGTCATTTTTCATTTATCATCTTTAAGAGGAAAAATTATACAAATACTGTGTCATTTATTAATTGGGTAATGTGTTTTTATTACTGAGTTGTATTTTAAATATTCTGGTTATCAGTCCATCATCCACTATCAGATATAATGCTGGGGACCTTAATGCTGCTGCTTTTTAGTTGCAAACCATGTCTGATTCTTTGCAACCCGATTTACTGTGAGCAGCTAGGCTCCTTCTGTCTGTGGGATTTCCTAGGCAAGAATACTGCAGTGGATGCCATTTCCTTCTCCAGGGGATCTTCCTGACCCAGGGATTTGACCCATTTCTCCTGCTTGGCAGGTGGATTCTTTACCACTGAGCCACCTGGGATGTCCCAATTAATTGGGTAACCTGAATTTTTATTATTTAGTTGTGTTTTGAATATTCTGGATAACAGTCCATCATCAGATATATGGCTTATAAATATGGCTGTGGGTTTATCTTTTATTTTCTTAATGATACTATCTTTAGCACAATGTTTTAAGTTTTCATATAGTTTAACTTTATTATTTTTGTCACATGTGCTTTTGGTGTCATAACTAGAAAACCATTTCCTTAATCAAGATCATGTATCATTTGAAGAGTTTTATAGTTGTAACCTCTTACATTTAGGTCTGTATTCCATTTACAGTAAAATTCTACATATAGGGTAAATAAGGACTTGGTTAACTGCTTTGCATGTGAATATTCAATTGTTCCATCACTATTTGCTGAGAAGTAATATCTTTCTGCTTGCCAGAAATCAATCAGTTACTAATATTAGGATTTTTTCTGAATTCTAAATTCTATTACAATTTCTATGTGTCTGTCCATGTGCAAGTACCACATTGTCATGTTCCTGAAGTTTTCTAGCAATTTTTGCTATCTGGAAGTATGATTTCAGCAAAATATTTGTTTCAAGATTATTTTGGCCATTCTAAACCCCTTTCATTTTCGTATGAATATTGGAGTCCAGTGTCCCAGTTTCTACAAAAAATAATAGCTGTGATTTTTCAGCCTTGTATTTCTGATTGTTGAATTTGTAGACAACTTTGAAGAATATGGTCATCTTAACAATATTAAGTCTTCCAATCCATTAATGTAGGATGTTTTTGAAATTATTTTAAAGGTCTTCTTTAATTATTTTTAATAATGCTATGCAATTTTTAGTATAGGAGTCTTGTACTCCTTTGGTATATTTATACACTGATCTTCTAAATTTTATTTTTGAATTTTTCATTATTAGTTATTAATTTTTTTCCTAAATGTTCTAGTTTCTAATTTCAATCTATTTCAACAAGCTAATTGATTCCTAATTTTATTCTACTGTCATCAGAAAACATACTTTGTATGATTTCAATCTCTTAAAATTTATTAAGGCTTGTTTTATAGCCTAACTTGTGGTCGATGGTCATTCTCTTATGGAGAATGCTCCATGTGCACCTGAAAAAATATGTAATCTACTGTTGGTTGAAGTGTTGTTGGGTGATCCATTGGATCTAGCTGGAATTTCAATTATTTGTCTTCCATTTTCTTTTGATCTTCTGCCTAATTATTCTATTTATTATTGAAAATAGAGAACTGAATTCTCTACCTTTAATTTTGCATTTTCTATTATTCTCAAATTCTAGAGTTTTTGCTTCATGAGTTTGCAACTTACATTTATCATCATTAATAATATAGTAGAATCAATATCTGCCACACGATTATAGTTTTCTATGTGTCTCATGTCTTTTAATTCCCCTGTTAAACTTTAATGCCTTCTTTATTAAATGAATATTTGCTAGTATAACATATTCATTCCGTTAGTAGTTCTATATATAGATTTTAATTACTTTCAGTTCAGTTCAGTTCAGTCACTCAGTCGTGTCCCGCTCTTTGCGACCCCGTGAATCGCAGCACGCCAGGCCTCCCTGTCCATCACCAACTCCCGGAATTTACCCAAATTCATGTCCATCCAGTCGGTGATGCCATCCAGCCATGTCATTCTCTGTCGTTCCCTTCTCCTTCCGCCCCCAATACCTCCCAGCATCAGGGTCTTTTCCAATGAGTCAACTCTACACATGAGCTGGCCAAAGTATTGGAGTTTCAGCTTCAGCATCAGTCCTTCCAATGAACACCCAGGACTAATCTCCTTTAGAATGGACTGGTTGGATCTCCTTGCAGTCCAAGGGACTCTCAAGAGTCTTCTCTAACACCACAGTTCAGAAGCATCAATTCTTCGGCACTCAGCTTTCTTCACAGTCCAACTCTCTCATTCATATGAGACCAATGGAAAAATCATAGCCTTGACTAGATGGACCTTTGTTGGCAAAGTTATGTCTCTGCTTTTTAATATGCTATCTAGGTTGGTCATAACTTTCCTTCCAAGGAGTAAGCATCTTTTAATTTCATGGCTGCAATCACCATCTGCAGTGGTTTTAGAGCCCCAAAATAAAGTCTGACACTGTTTTCACTGTTTCCCCATCTATTGCCCATGAAGTAATGGGACCAGATGCCATGATTTTAGTTTTCTGAATGTTGAGCTTTAAGCCAACTTTTTCACTCTCCTCTTTCACTTTCATCAAGAGGCTCTTTAGTTCCTCTTCACTTTCTGGCATAAGGGTGGTGTCATCTGCATAGCTGAGGTTATTGATATTTCTCCTGGCAATCTTGATTCCCGATTGTGCTTCTTCCAGCCCAGCGTTTCTCATGATGTACTTTGCATATAAGTTAAATAAGCAGGGTGACAATATACAGCCTTGATGTACTTCTTTTCCTATTTGGAACCAGTCTGTTTTTCCATGTCCAGTTCTAACTGTTGCTTCCTGACCTGCACATAGGTTTCTCAAGAGGCAGGTCAGGTGGTCTGGTATTCCCATCTCTTTCAGAATTTTCCACAGTTTTTTGTGATCCACACAGTCAAAGGCTTTGGCATAGTCAATAAAGCAGAAATAGATGTTTTTCTGGAACTCTCTTCTTTTTTCCATGTTCCAGCGGATGTTAGCAATTTGGTCTCTGGTTCCTCTGCCTTTTCTAAAACCAGCTTGAACATCTGGAAGTGCACATTTCACATATTGCTAAAGAGTGGCTTGAAGAAACTTGAGCATTACTTTACTAGTGTGTTATTGCTCATTTTTTTAGGGCTTTAAGTTAAACACCTTATCCTCTTGGATATATTTTAGACATATAAAACCTCAATTTTAAAAATAAAAACTCAATTTTAGAATAACTTTTGCTTTTTATAGTATTTTTCCATCCCTCATGTTTGTGCTATTATTTTAATATATATTTCTTTCATATGTTACAAAATCAACAAGAGATAATCATCATTATTACTTTATATCATACTATATTTCAAATAAGCTGCAAGTAGTATGGAGAGTGAGTATACATTTATAAAATCTGTTATATATCTTTATCTACCATTTTGATTTCTGTGGATTTCCTCCTGTGAGTTATTGTCTTGTTTGATTTTATTATTCAAATATATCTTTCTCTCTGCGTCACCACTTCTGTGCTCTTATTATATGATATAAATCATTTGTATATATTATAAACAAATTTAAAAGTACAATTAGATAGATATTTTATATATTTACTTTTTAAGTCAATTAAAAATATATATACAATTATTATGTATTTTATAATTACATACATAATTACCTTACTCAGCATTACTTAAACTTTTTTGCATAAATCTTAGTTATTGTCTGTACTCATTTTTTTGTTTTTGATCAGAAGAATTTTTATTTTTAAAAAACTTATTGGAGCATAGTCGATTTACAGTATTGTGTTACAGGTGTTCAGCAAAGTGAATCAGCTAAACACATCCATATATCCACCATTTTTTAAGATTCTGTTCCCATATAGGCCATGACAAAGTACTGAGTAGAGTTCCCTTGTGCTATACAGTAGGTATACTGTACCTAATGTATACATGTCAATCTCAGTCTCCTTGTTTATCCCCCTACCTCCTTCTGTCCTGGTAACCATGTTTGTTTTCTGTATCTGTGACTCTACTTCTGTTGCGTAAATATGCTGATTTGTACTATTTTTCTTTTTTTATAGATTCCACATATAATTGATATCATATAATATTTGTCTTTCTGTTTATGACTTATTTAACTCATTATTGTAGTCAATTTTAGCATGAAGAACTCTCTTTAGTATTTCTTGACTAGTAGAATACCAGGGACAAATTTTTTCAGGTTTTGCCAACTTGGAATATCTTTATTACACCTATATTTCTAAAATACATTTTAGCTAAATCTAGTATTTTTAATTTTCTTTTTTTTACTTTCACTCCTTACAAAATATAGTTAAAGTGCCTTCCCACCTCCCCATTTTGATAAACATTCAGGTTTAATCTTATTAAGGTTTTTTTTTTTTTTTTGTCAGTATTTTTTAATATGATATTGGAATTCATTGAAAATCTTGGATGTATACGTTACTTTTTTTTTAAAATCAGATTTGGAAAGTTTTCAGCTGTTATTTCTTTGAATATTTTTATGTTCTTTCTCTCTCTCCTTTCCATCTGATACTCTCATTGCATATATGTTTATGAACTATGGCATTCAAAGTTTTCTGAGATTCTTTTAAATTTTCTTTATTCTTTTTAATCTCTTTGTTCTTCAGACTGTATCATTTCTATATATTTATTTTCTCAAGATTACTACTTTTCTAACAGCTTAAATTACTGTGAAGTCCACTAATGAATTTTTATATATTCATTTAAATTGCCATTTTCAACCTCAGGATTTTCATTAAATTCTTTTTTATAAATTTATACTCTTTTGACATACCTTATTTAATGCCATACACTCATTGTGTCATACTTTTTTTTTAGCAAAGTCTCCTTTAGTTATTTGAACATATTTATAATAGCTGATTTGAAGTCTTTATTCAAGTTTAACAAGGCTTCTTCAAAAATAAATTTTATTACCTGATGTTTTTCCTGTAAAAGAGCCACACCTTTCTATTACATTATATGTCTTCTATGTTTTGTTGAAATTTGGGTATTTTTGATAATATGACCTCCCTGGTCACTCAACCCCTGAAGGTGATCTTTTCATGGTCATTTTATTTGTTTGCATAATGGCTTGGCTAAACTTTCACGTGAAATCTCTTTCCCTGCAGTACATAGCCTCTGATTTTTTGTTTATTTTAATCTTTCAGCCTGGTTCTTTAAGAAGTTCCCCAGATTGATGTATGTCACTTACAAGTCTAAGGTTATACTTAATCCTAGCAAAGCCTTTAGCAAGCTATATTGTATTCTGTACAATTGTATGTGTGTGTGTGCATGTATATATATATGTATATATATTTATATATATATTTAAATCATAGTTAGTTGTTATTTTGTCCCACTTTCACTCTATAACTAACAGATTAGATTTTTCCTCTTGAATCACTTTGATCACTCCTGAGAGTATGCAACCTTAGATGCAGATACATACTTCAGAATTTTATTTTATTCCTGGTTTCCTATGAGTTGCTATGGGTCATAGTAACTTATTGTTCACCCTGTGGTTGGCAGAGGTCTTGATTAAACTCCTAGTGCCATTGAGATTGCCACACTTTGTTTACTCGGAATGTTTACAACTTGGCTCCATTTTCTGCTCTAATTGCTTTTGAGTAGAGGCAACCTAGCAGTTACTAACAGTCTTCCTAATTACTAGAGTTGAAACTAACTATTTTATTTGTTCATACTAGATGTTTGTAATGTTTCTGTAATCATAAAAAAAAAAAAAAAAAAAAAAAAAACTCTAGACTGTTTAGAAAAACAGTCAAAATTTAAAATTGTACTTTAAAACTTTCTAGGTGTGTGAACATTGCCAAATTTCAGAAACTCTCTTGTGTTGATTTATCACATCTTCATCACAGATCTAATTGTTCTTATCTCATAGTAGTATTTGGAAAATTAATTATATGTGTGTGCACTTAGTTGCTCAGTCATGTTCAACTTTTTGTGACATCTTGGACTGTAGACTGCCAGGTTCCTTTGTCAATCAGATTTTTCTGGCAAGAATACTGGAGTGGGTTGCCATTTCCTCCTCTGGGGGATCTTCTAAACTCAGGGATTGAAGTCACGTCTCTTGCATTCTTTACCATTCTCCTGGATTCTTTACCACTGAGCCACCAGGGAAAATTAATGAAAAAATAATTACATAATTCCATAAATCATGATTGCTTTCATTCTATAGTCAACAATAATAGTCATTGTTATCAACTATGATGTATTTTAAAAACAATTAATTGAATATAAAGATTTATTTAGGTGCTTTAATTATCAATAAACATGTGACTCTTTTTATCTTGGATTACAACTCACAAATACCTTAATAATTATATAATATTCTATCTTATGAGAGACTATAAATTAGTTGGTATTCTTTTTCTTAGGTTTGTGTTATATCATCTGACTCCTCACTTTTCACTCTTTTCTCTTTATTTTCCATCTCTTTTTTTGATAATATAGATTTATAGATTTTTTTGAAAGCATACATCCTACTAACCTGCTAGTGGTTATCTTTAATAAACCTAAAAAAAAAAATCCTATTTGCTGTCAAATTTGAAGTAAAATCAAATGTGATACCATCAATCTAACTTCATGAATTAAATTTTAGCATATTTTCATGACCATACATATTTCACTTGGCATTTTGTTGATATAATCTGAGTGGTGGTGGTGATGGTGATGTTAGTTGATCATTTAATTTAAACTGGCTACATTAGACAATGATTTTCTTTTATCCCATGATTTGAATCTTCCCTTATTATTTTTATGTGTGTGTTTGTGTTTTTTGGTTTTGTTTCACATCCAGGTTAACATAATACCACATTCAGTTCAGTTCAGTCGCTCAGTCGTGTCCGACTCTTTATCACCCCATGAATTGCAGCACGCCATGCATCCTTGTCCATCACCAACTCCCGGAGTTCACTCAAACTCATGTCCATCAAGTTGATGATGCCATCCAGCCATCTCATCCTCTGTCATCCCCTTCTCCTACTGCCCCCAATCCCTCCCAGCATCAGAGTCTTTTCCAATGAGTCAACTCTTCGCATGAGTGGGCCAAAGTATTGAAGTTTGTTTTTATCTCCAAATGTTGTTTTTCAGTCGCTCAGTCAAATCTAACTCTTTGTGACCCATGGACTGTAGTATGCCAGGTTTCCCTGTGCTTCACTATCTCTTGGAGCTTGCTCAAAATCATTCCCATTGAGTCGGTGATGCCATCCAACCATCACATGCTCTGTCGTCCTCTTCTCCTCCTGCCTACAATCTTGCCCAGCATCATGGTGTTTTCCATGATGGCTCTTTGCATAGGTGGCCAAAATATTGGAGCTTCAGCTTCAGCATCAGTCCTTCCAATGAGTATTCAGTATTGATTTCCTTTAGGATTGACAGGTTTGATCTCCTTGCAATCCAAGAGAGTCTTCAAGAGTCTTCTCCAACACCACAGTTCAAAAGCATCAATTCTTTGATGCTCAGACTTCTTTATGGTCCAACTCTCACATCCATACATGATGAATGAAAAAACCATAGCTTTGATTATGTGGACCTTTGCCAGTTAAATAATGTCTCTGCTTTCTAATATGCTGTCTAGTTTGTCAAAGGTTTTCTTCCAAGGAGCAATTTCAATTTCATGGCTGAAGTCACCATCTATAGTGATTTTGGAGCACGAGAAAATAACGTCTGTCACTGTTTCCACTCTTCCCCATATATTTGACATGAAGTAATGGGACCACATACCATGATGTTAGTTTTTTGACTGTTGAGTTTTAAGTGAGTTTTTTTCACTTTCCTCTTTCACATTAATCAAGAGGCTCTTTAGTTCCTCTTTGCTTTCTGCCATAAGGGTGATATCATCTGCATATCTGAGGTTATTGATATTTCTCCCAGCAATCTTGATTCCAGCTTGTGCTTCTTCCAGCCAAGCGTTTCTCATGATGTACTCTACATATAAGTTAAATAAGCAGGGTGACAATATACAGCCTTGATGTACTCCTTTTCCTATTTGGAACCAGTCTGTTGTTCCATGTCCAGTTCTAACTGTTGCTTCCTGACCTGCATACAAATTTCTCAAGAGGCAGATCAGGTGGTCTGGTATTCCCATCTCTTTCAGAATTTTCCACAATTTATTGTGATCCACACAGCCAAAGGCTTTGGCATAGTCAATAAAGCAGAAATAGATGTTTTTCTGGAACTCTCTTGCTTTTTCCATGATCCAGCAGATGTTGGCAATTTGATTTCTGGTTCCTCTGCCTTTTCTAAAACCAGCTTGAACATCAGGAAGTTCATGGTTCACATATTGCTGAAGCCTGGCTTGGAGAAATTTGAGCATTACTTTACTAGCGTGTGAGATGAGTGCAATTGTGTGGTAGTTTGAGCATTCTTTGCCATTGCCTTTCTTTGGGATTGGAATGAAAACTGACCTTTTCCAGTCCTGTGGCCACCGCTGAGTCTTCCAAATTTGCTGGCATATTGAGTGCAGCACTTTCACAGCATCATCTTTCAGGATTTGGAATAGCTGAACTGGAATTCCATCACCTCCACTAGCTTTGTTCATAGTGATGCTTTCTAGGGCCCACTTGACTTCACATTCCAGCATGTCTGGCTCTAGGTCAGTGATCACACCATCGTGATTATCTGGGTCATGAAGATCTTTTTTGTACAGTTCTTCTGTGTATTCTTGCCACCTCTTCTTAATATCTTCTGCCTCTCTTAGGTCCATACCATTTCTGTCCTGTATTGAGCGTATCTTTGCATGAAATCTTCCTTTGGTATCTCTGATTTTCTTGAAGAGATCCCTAGTCTTTCCCATTCTGTTCTTTTCCTGTATTTCTTTGCATTGATCGCTGAAGAAGACTTTCTTATAACAACATTCAAATATGCAGAGCTATAAGAGCTGGTCAAAGAAGGCAATGGCACCCCACTCCAGTACTCTTGCCTGGAAAATCCCACGGATCGAGGAGCCTGGTAGGCTGCAGTCTATGGGGTCGCTAAGAGTTGGACACGACTGAAGTGACTTAGCATAGCATAGCATACCATAAGAGCTGGTGGTGCTAATTAACTATTATTTAACCACTGGAATGTTGATAAATGATATTACTGTGTCTCCTTAGATTTATATGTTGCTATGTTCATATTTGCATATTCTGTGTTTTTTTTTTTTTGAGAGTATAGCATTTTTACATAAGAGGAAATTTGTTCTTTTCCTCAGCTATTATTGAACTTAATCCATGTTATCCAAATTAGCTTCTACATGGTTGCCATGGATTTCAAAATGCAATAATATTTAACTCAAATGCATAACTCATGTCATCTCCCTCACATTTTGCTTTATTAACATTTGTTTTGTCACAGTGGATTCCTTCAGTATATAAGCTATGGATTCAAATTTATTTTTCTTTTCTTTCCACTTTATATCAAAAAACTCCCACTTATACGAAATCAGAAAATCCAGAAATGATTTACTAAATGTTATCTGTTCTTCCTGGAACAATTTTAAAGTAAGTTTTATCCTTTTCTTTTTATAAACTAGACTTCTTTTATTAGGTAAAAATAATCTTACAACATATTATCTAACTTCATGTATTTGGTGAAAAAATTGCCTAATGACTATCTTCTGTGAGGTACTGAGCTAGATTCTCAAAATTCAAAGGTAAAAGGAACAGAAATTATACTCAAGAATTTCACTGGAGTGTAGAAGACAAACATGAAGATCGGAAAAGAAAGAAAGTGAAATAGTTGCTCAGTCATGTCTGACTCTTTGCGACCCCATGGACTGTAGCTCACCAGGCTTTTCTGTCTATGGGATTCTCCAGGAAAGACTACTTAAGTAGGTTGCCACTGCCTTCTCCAGGGCATATTCCCAACCCAGGGATTGAACCTTGGTCTCCTGCATTGCATGAAGATTTTTACCGTCTGAGTTACCAGATCTTAACTGAAGATAGGAAAGAGGGATGATGTTTTATAAATATTAAATACTACAAAATTATCATCTTGGTGATATAAGGGGTGAATAATATTCCATTGTAATATATGCTACATATTCTAAAAACAGTCATGTTAGAGCTCTTGGGCTACTTCCATGTCTTGGCTGTCTTAAATAGTGCTGCTATGAATACAGGAGTATGTGTATCTTTTCAAATTAGTTGTTTTAGACTTTTTAATGAAAGCCATTCTGTCAGGTGTGAATTGGTTTCTCATTGTGGATCTGATTTTCATTTCTCTATTAACTGAGCATCTTTTAGTGTGTCTATTAGCCATTTGTGTATCTTCTTTGGAGAAATACCTGTTCAGGTCTTCTGCCCATTTTTTTGACTGCATTGTTTGTTCTGTTGATGTCATTATATAAACTGATTGTATATTTTGGATATTAATTAATAGCTTGTCTGTCACATCATTTAGAAATATTTTGCTCCTATTCTTTAGAGTTTTTGTTTTGTTGATGGTTTCCTTCCTTGAGCAAAAGCTTTTAAATTTAATTAGGAAATTAAATTTTAAATTAAATTTGTTTAATTTAAAATTAAATTAAATCTGTTAATTTTTGTTTTCACTTCTTTTGCCTTGGGAAACATATGCAAGAAATTATTGCTACAAGTTATATCGAAGAGAGTTTTGCCTATGTTCTCTTCTAGGAGTTTCCTGATTTGAGGTCTTAAATTTAGGTCCTTAAAGCACTTTGAGATTATGTTTGTATAAGTTGTGAGGGAATGTTCTAACTTCATTAATTTACATTGAGCTGTCCAATTTTCCCAAAACCACTTGTTGAAAAGACTGGATTTTCTCCTTTGTATAATTTCTACAGCCCTTGCCATACACTAATTTACCATACGGGTATAGGTTTATTTCTGGACTCCCTATTCTGTTTGATGGTATATATGTCTGTTTTTGTGCCAGTGCTATACTGTTTTGATTACTATGGCTTTGTAGTATAGCTCAAAGTCCAAGAGCATTATACCTCAAGTTTTGTTCTTTTCTTCAGAATTTCTTTGACAATTTTGGCCTTTTATTGTTCTGTATACATTTTAAGATGTTTTTTAAATATTTGAAAAATATCAGGGATATTTTGATAGAAATTATATCAAACCTGTAGATTTCTTGGTAGTAAGGTCATCTTAAAAATGTTAATTCTTCCAACCAAGAGCATGGGGTGTAGTTGCATTTCTTTGAATCATCTTTCATTTCCTTTATCAATGTTTTATAGTTTTAATAGTGTAGGTCTTTCATCTCCTTGGCTAAGTTTATTCCTAGGCATTTTATAATTTTGATGAAAGTATAGACAGTATTGTATTTTCTTTTGCATTCTCTTTCTCATATTTAGTTATCAGTTATATATGTGAAACAAATTTCTGTGTATTAATCTTTTATCCTTCAGCCTTGCTAAAATCATTTTTTAGGCTTAGAGTTTTTGAGTGGAGGCTTATGATTACTGTCTGTGCAGTATTGTGTAATCTGCAAATGGTGACTGTTTTATACTAGTTTCCTTCCAATTTTTTAATGTTTCATTTCTTTTCCTTGTCTAGGTAGGAATTCTCAGATCAGATCAGTCGCTCAGTCACGTCTGACTCTTTGCAACCCCATGAATCACAGCACGCCAGGCCTCCCTGTCCATCACCAACTGCCGGAGTTCACTCAGACTCATATCCCTCGAGTCAGTGATGCCATCCAGCCATCTCATCCTCTTTCGTCCCCTTCTCCTCTTGCCCCCAATCCCTCCCAGCATCAGAGTCTTCTCCAATGAGTCAACTCTTCGCATGAGGTTGCCAAAGTACTGGAGTTTCTGCTTTAGCATCATTCCTTCCAAAGAAATCCCAGGGTTGATCTCCTTCAGAAAGGACTAGTTGGATCTCCTTGCAGTCCAACGGACTCTCAAGAGTCTTCTCCAACACCACAGTTCAAAAGCATCAATTCTTCAGCTCTCACCTTTCTTCAAAATCCAACTCTAACATCCATACATGACCACAGGAAAGACCATAGCCTTGACTACATAGACTGTTGGCAAAGTAATGTCTCTGCTTTTGAATATGCTATCTAGGTTGATCATAACTATTTTTCCAAGGAGTAAGCAACTTTGAATTTCATGGCTGCCATCAACAGTTATTTTGGAGCCCAGAAAAATAAAGTCTGACACTGTTTCCACTGCCTCCCCATCTATTTCCCATGAAGTGATGGGACCGGATGCCATGATCTTCGTTTTCTGAATGTTGAGCTTTAAGCCAACCTTTTCACTCTCATATTTCACTTTCATCAAGAGGCTTTTTAGTTCCTCTTCACTTTCTGCCATAAGGGTGGTGTCATCTGCATATCTGAGGTTTTTGATATTTCTCCCAGCAATCTTGATTCCAGCTTGTGCTTCTTCCAGTCCAGCATTTCTTATGGTGTACTCTGAACAGAAGTTAAATAAGCAGGGTGACAATATACAGCCTTGATGTACTCCTTTTCCTATTTGGAACCAGTCTGTTGTTCCATGTCCAGTTCTAATTGTTGTTTCCTGACCTGCATACAAATTTCTCAAGAGGCAGATCAAGTGGTCTGGTATTCCCATCTCCTTCAGAATTTTCGACAGTTTATTGTGGTCCAAACAGTCAAATGTTTTGGCATAGTCAATAAAGCAGAAATGATGTTTTTCTGGAACTCTCTTGCTTTTTTGATGATCCAGCGGATGTTGGCAATTTGATCTCTGGTTCCTCTGCCTTTTCTAAAACCAGCTTGAACATCAGGAAGTTCATAGATCACATATTGCTGAAGCCTGGCTTCTAGAATTTTGAGCATTACTTTACTAGCATGTGAGATGAGTGCAATTGTGTGGTAGTTTGAGCATTCTTTGGCATTGCCTTTCTTTGGGATTGGGATGAAAACTGACCTTTTCCAATCCTGTGGCCACTGCTGAGTTTTCCAAATGTGCTGGCATATTGAGTGCAGTACTTTGACAGCATCATCTTTCAGGATTTGGAATAGCTCAACTTGAATTCCATCACTTCCACTAGCTTTGTTCGTAGTGATGCTTTCTAAGGCCCACTTGACTTCACATTCCAGCATGTCTGGCTCTAGTTGAGTGATCACACCATTGTGATTATCTGGGTCATGAAGATCTTATTTGTACAGTTCTTCTGTGTAATCTTGCCACCTCTTCTTAATATCTTCTGCTTCTGTTAGGTCCATACCATTTCTGTCCTTTATCGAGCCCATCTTTGCATGAAATGTTCCCTTGGTATCTCTGATTTTCTTGAAGAGATCTATAGCCTTTCCCATTCTGTTGTTTTCCTCTATTTCTTTGCATTGATCTCTGAAGAAGGCTTTCTTATCTCTTCTTGCTATTCTTTGGAACTCTGCATTCAGATGCTTATATCTTTCCTTTTCTCCTTTGCTTTTCACCTCTTCTTTTCCAGCTATTTGTAAGGCCTCCCCAGACAGCCATTTTGCTTTTTTGCATTTCTTTTCCATGAGGATGGTCTTGATCCCTGTCTCCAGTACAATGTCACGAACCTCATTCCATAGTTCATCAGGCACTCTATCTATCAGATCTAGTCCCTTAAATCTATTTCTCACTTCCACTGTATAATCATAAGGGATTTGATTTAGGTCATACCTGAATGGTCTAGTGATTTTCCCTACTTTCTTCAATTTAAGTCTGATTGGCAATAACCAGTTCATGATCTGAGCCACAGTCAGCTCCTGGTCTTGTTTTTGCTGATTGTATAGAGCTTCTCCATCTTTGGCTACAAAGAATAAAATCAATCTGATTTTGATGTTGACCATCTGGTGATGTCCATGTATAAAGTCTTCACTTGTGTTGTTGGAAGAGGGTGTTTGTTATGACTAGTGCATTTTCTTGGCAAAACTCTATTAGTCTTTGCCCTGCTTCATTCCATATTCCACGGCCATATTTGCCTGTTACTCTAGGTGTTTCTTGACTTCCTACTTTTGCATAATGAAAAGGACTTATTTTTTAGGTGTTAGTTCTAAAATGTCTTGTAGTTCTTCATAGAACCATTCAACTTCAGCTTCTTCAGCATTACTGGTTGGGGCATAGACTTGGATTACTGTGATATTGAATGGTTTGCCTTGGAAACAAACAGAGATCATTCTGTCATTTTTGAGATTGCATCCAAGTACTGCATTTCAGACTCTTTTGTTGACCATGATGGGTACTCCATTTCTTCTGAGGGATTCCTACCCCCAGTAGTAGATATAATGGTCATCTGAGTTAAATTCACCCATTCCAGTCCATTTGAGTTCACTGATTCCTAGAATGCCGACATTCACTGTAGCCATCTCTTGTTTGACCACTTCCCATTTGCCTTGATTCATGGACCTGACATTCCAGGTTCCTATGCAATATTGCTCTTTACAGCATCAGACCTTGCTTCTATCACCAGTCCCATCCGCAGCTGGGTATTCTTTTTGCTTTGGCTCCATCCCTTCATTCTTTCTGGAGTTATTTCTCCACTGATCTCCAGTAGCATATTAGGCCCCTACTGACCTGGGGAGTTTCTCTTTCAGTATTCTATCATTTTGCCTTTTCATACTGTTCATGGGGTTCTCAAGGCAAAAATACTGAAGTTGTTTGCCATTCCCTTCTCCAGTGGACCACAAATGTCAGATCTCTCCACCATAACTTGCCCATCTTGGGTTGCCCCACGGGCATGGCTTAGTTTCATTGAGTTAGACAAAACTGTGGTCCTAGTGTGATTAGATTGACTAGTTTTCTGTGAGTATGGTTTCAGTGTGTTTGCCCTCTGATGCCCTCTTGCAATACCTACCGTCTTACTTGGGTTTCTCTTACCTTGTACATGGGGTATCTCTTCATGGCTGCTCCCGCAAAGCACAGCCATTGCTCCTTACTTTGGACGAGGGGTCTCTCCTCATCACGGCCCTTCCTGACCTTCAAAGTGGGATAGCTCCTCTAGGCCCTCTTGCGCCCACACAGCCATGGCTCCTTGGATGTGGGGTTGGTCCTCCTGGCCACTGCCCCTGGCCTCGGGCATGGGGTTGCTCCTCCCGGTTGCCGCCCTTGGCCTCTGTTGTGGGGGCATTGGGTATCTCCTCCCGCCTGACACCCTTGGCCTCAGACTTGGGGCGTGGGGTATCTCCTCCTGGCTGCCGCCCCTGACCTTGGACGTGGGGTAACTCTTCTCGTCACTGCCCCAGACCTTGGACACGGGGTAACTCCTCTTGTTGCTGCCCCTGACCTCAGACGTGGGTAACTCCTCTCGGCCAGTCCTGCGCAATGGCAGTCTGGTACTCTCGGCTGCTGCCCCTGACCTCGCACGTCGGGTAACTCCTCTTGGCCGCCGCCCTTCGGGCATGGGGTCCTCCCAGCTTCTGCCCCTGACCTTGAACGTGGGGTGGCTCCTCTCAGCCGTGCTTTAGCGCACCCGCCGCAGCCGTCTGCCCGCCGCAGCTGCCTGCGCTTTGACTTCTAGTGCTCCGTTAATAGATATAGGGAGAGTGTTAAATTTCTCCATCTTACTTAATTTAGTAGGAAGTTTCTCAGCTTTCCATTGTTGATTATTGACTGGAATTAGTGTAAATGGGCTCTCTTATATTAAGATATATTACCCTTTTATGCACTTTGAATCATAAATGAATGCTTACTTTTGTCAAATGTTTTTTTTGTGTCTATTGAGATGATCATGGAATTTATATCTTTTCATTACTATGGTTTATTAACTTGTGGATATTGAACCATCCTTGCATTCCTGGAATATGCCTCACTTAATCATAACATCTGATCCTTTTTATATATCAAAGAATTTAGTGTGGTGATATTTTGTTAAGGATTTTTGTGTATATATCCATCAAAGATATTGGCCTGTACTTTTCTTTATTTGTAGTGTCTTTGTCTGGTTTTGGCATCAGGGTAATAGTGTCTTCATACAATGAATTTGGGAGTTTCACTCCTCTTCAGTTTTTTGGTCTAGTGTGAGAAGGATAGGTACTAATGCTTTTTTATATATTTGATAGAATTCCCCTTGAAGCCATCTGGCCCTGAACATTTTTGCTGGGTGCTTTTTATATTACAAATTCAATTTCACTTATAATTGTCTGTCTATTGAAATTGTCTGCTCTCTGTTCACTTAGTTGCTGCTGCTACTGCTGCTAAGTCGCTTCAGTCGTGTCCGACTCTGTGCGACCCCATAGACAGAAGCTCACCAGGCTCCCCTGTCCCTGGGATTCTCCAGGCAAGAACACTGGAGTGGGTTGCCGTTTCCTTGTTCACTTAGTATTGGGAGGTAAATATTTGTGGAAGTTTATTCATTTCTTTTATATTATGCAATTTGTTGACATAGATTGTCAATAACAATCTTTTGATATACAGATATGTCAATCTGTTGGCATATTCGTAGTCTTTTCATGAATTTTTGTATTTTGGTGGTGGTTATATCTCTTCTTTTATTTCTTATTTTGTTTATTTGGTTCCTCTATTCTTAGTGAACCTGGATAAAATTTTATTGATTATCTCTTAAAACAACAACAACAACAACAAAAAACAAAATTGTTCTTGGTTTCTTTAATAGCATTTTTTTAAGATCTCTGTTTTATTTATTTCCTATCTGATCTTTATTTCCTTTATTCTGCTGACTTTGGGCTTTGTTGGTTCTTCTTTTCCTAATTTTTGTAGGTGATAGGTTAGTTTGAGATTTTTATTGTTTCTTGAGGAAGAACAATAAAATTACTATGAAAATTTTCCATAGAGCTGCTTTTGCTGCATCCTATAGCCTTTGGACTACTTTTGTTTTGATTTGATTTATTTAGAAGTGTTTTCTTGTTCCCTTTTTGATTCTGTCATTGACTCATTCATTTTCTAGTCACATGCTATTTAGTCTCCATGTGTTTTTTTGCTTTTCCAATTTCTTTATGTAGTTGATTTTGAGTTTCAAATTATGTGGTCAAAAAAAAAAAAAATGCTTGATCTAATTTCTATTCTCTTAAATTTGCTGAGGTTTGTTTTGTAATTTAATATGTAATCTACATTGGAGAATATTCCATGCATAGTTGAAAAGAATATAGTATCCTGTAGATATCAATTAAATCCAGCTAGGGTTATGACAAACCCAGATAGCATATTACAAAGCAGAGACATTACTTTGCCAACAAAGGTCCGGCTAGTGTTTTTTCAGTAGTCATGTATGGATGTGAGAGTTGGACTGTGAAGAAAGCTGACTGCCAAGGAGATCCAACCAGTCCACTCTAAAGGAGATCAGTCCTGGGTGTTCTTTGGAAGGAATGATGCTAAAGCTGAAACTCTAGTACTTTGGCCACCTCATACGAAGAGTTGACTCATTGGAAAAGACTCTGATTCTGGGAAGGATTGGGGGCAGGAGGAGAAGGGAATGACAGAGGATGAGATGGCTGGATGGCATCATCGATTCGATGGACGTGAGTTTGAGTGAACTCCAGGAGTTGGTGATGGACAGAGAGGCCTGGTGTGCTGCGATTCATGCGGTCACAAACAGTCGGACATGACTGAGCCACTGAACTGAACTGAACTGAGCCTATTGTGTCATTTAGGACTTCTGTTACCATAATTTTCTGTCTGAACTTTCTAATGATGTAAATGGAGCATTAAGTTCCCCTACTTTTATTGTATTATTGTCAGTTTCTCTCATTTCGTGTTTTATTTGCTTTATATATCTAGTTGTTCCTGTATTGGATTTGTATGTTAATGAGTGTAATATCCTCTTCTTGCATTGTTATCTTTTTCATTATGTAATGCTTTTCTTTGTATTTGTTACAGCCATTGTTTTGACATTCTTAATACACATTTGCCTTTCCTACAGGAATTTTCCCTTTTCTATAGATTCTTGATATTTTCCATTCAAAGACCCTGCAGCATTTCCTTTTTTATAGGCTTAGTATTTCTTTCAGTTTTTGCCCATCTGAGAACAGTTTTATTCTTCTATTCTAAATGATAATCTTGCTAGGTAGAATTTCCTAGATTGAAAAATTTTCTTTCTGGTTCTTTGAATTTATTATGCCACTTCCTTCTGGCATGTAAAGTTTTGGGAGAGATATCAGCTGATTGACTTATGAAGGGTATCTTACTCTTTGTCTTTCTCTTGATGCCTTTAGAATTCTATTTTTAATGCTTGTCATTTAATTATGATATGTCTTTTGGATCATTTGTGTTCATATTGTATTGGATCTCTATGCTTCCTGGATATTTGTTTCCTTCTTTAGCTTTGGAACATTTTTAGCCATAATTTCTTCAAATCTATTTTTTATAACTGCCTCTTTCTCCTTCTTAAACCTCTATATTGCAAATGTTGATATGTTTAATGTGATCTCATATGTTTCTTTTTCTAAATTTTATTTTTCTGCCATTTTGATTGGGTGAATTTCATCCTTTTACCTTCCAAATTACTTATATGTTCTTCTGTGTCATTTCATCTGCTATTTATTGCTTTTATAGTGCTTTTGATCTCAGATATTTAATTCTCTTTTTCAGTCAGTTCTTTATATTTTCTATTTCCTATCAAAACAATCTGTACTTAGATTAATTCTTTTTCCTAATTCAGTTAGCATTTTTATTATCAACGTTTTGAATACTTTGTCTGGTAGACTGCTTATCTCTGTTTCATCACTCATTATTTTCATAATTTTTCAAGGACTTTCTCTTGCTCTTTCAGTAGTCTTTCCCTGTCACTACAAATTTAAGTTAAACAGTTATCCATTGTTAGCTTAAATGAATGTGAGAGTATCTCTATGTGGACTATATTTTCACAATGCCTTTGTTGAGAGGGCTGGATTTGATTTGGATACCAGTTATAACTTTGCTTAGGGTCTTCTGCCTACTTTCACCTTGTCAGCAGATGTGGCTGGTGATGGAGGAGCTAGAGGTTATGCAGAATGTGAGGCAGTCATCATCATTCTGTCAAGGGCATGTTTAGCTTCCAAGTTTCTGTAGTGGAAGTCCTAAAGTTTCCAGTCAAGCTGGCCCTGTTCTCTTTAAGTATGCATTTTTCCTTTTCCTTGTCCTGAGGCCTTTCCTTGTACAGAGGGTAGTACTGATTTGCTCAGAGGTCAGTGGGCTAATTCACTTATAGGGGCCTGATGTGCTGTCCGTGTAGGTGTGTGTGCCTGTGTCAACTGTGCTCACCCACAGCCCATGGTTCTGTCTTTTCCCCTGTCATAGTGACCCTGCATATAGTGGCTGTGTGTTGGGTGGGCAAGGCTGGACTATATGATTGACTCGATCTGGGAAAGACAACATGGTGGTGTGGGAATTTAAGCAGCCATGTTGCAGCCAGAAGTCTGAGCTGCTTCTGGGGCACTATTTGAATAAGTGTTAACAACGGTCACTGCCACCATACCCAGGCTATATTCCAGGTCCCTGGGTAACCTCTGCATTCCTAGATCAAGTATTTTCCTAGGCCATGATTTGCCCCAGATCTGATACCAAGGTGTGGCATGGAGTGAATGGAGCCTGGGCATACAATTGGCTCACAGTGTGGCACACAGCAAGGTGGCAGCCACTGGGGCACACATTTCTTCATCCTATCTGGAGGCAAGCTAGTACCTGCATACTCCTTGCAAGTGGAGTCTAGCTTTCTTCATACTTTTGTTCCCTCCCATCCTTTCTCCAAGCGGCCAAGGAGGCCTGTTTCCCATAGGTAGGTCTCCATGACTGGGACACTCAGTCTCTGGCTTGATCTTCTCACTCCCCAAGGCAAGTGATCACCCTTGTTATCTCCCTTTTTGTTGTGGTCTCCTACCAGGGACAGATATCCTGAGGTAAGACTTTTCTTCTAATCCTACCTAATCACATTTTTATCTTTCTTATAGCCTTAGTTGTATAAGAGCTCCCCTGTGGGTTTCCATTCAGGTTTCTATGACTGTTGCTACACATGTAGATATATTTTTGTTGCATTTGTGGAATTACTTGAACTCTACATCCTCTTACTCTGCCATCTTGATTACACTCCAAAAAAATGTGTTTTTGTATGCTTTGAGTCTCTGATTTAGATTTACGTTTTGCAGTTACTATTAATAGAGCTTCCCAGGTAGTACTAGTGGCAAAGAGCCCGCTTCCCAATGCAAGAGACATAAGAACCATAAGTTCAGTCCTGTGTCAGGCAGATCCTCTGGAGAAGGAAATGGCAGGTCACTCCAGTGTTCTTGCCTGGAACATGGTGGATTACAGTCCATAGTGTCACAAAAAGTCAAACTGACTGCAGCATTTTACCACACATTAATTAATATCATGTTTGTATAAAATATCTCATAGAAAAAGTTGTCCTTTTTAAAATGATTATATCTTATCTTAATTCACCTTTCCTGGTGGTTCAGAGGGTAAAGTGTCTGCCTACAATGCGGGAGACTCAGATTCAATCCATGGGTCAGGGAGATCTCCTAGAAAAGGGAATGCCAACCCACTTCAGTATTCTTGCCGCCCCCACCTGCTCCCCCCGTCCCAAAAGAATTGTACAAAAAAGATCTTCATGACCAAGATAATCATGATGGTGTGATAACTCACCTAGAGCCAGACATCCTGGAATGTGAAGTCAAGTGGGCCTTAGAAAGCATCACTACAAACAGAGCTAGTAGAGGTGATGGAATTCCAGTTGAGCTATTTGAAATCCTGAAAGATGTTGCTGTGAAAGTGCTGCACTCAATATGTCAGTAATTTGGAAAAGTCAGCAATGGTCACAGGACTGGAAAAGGTCAGTTTTCATTCCAATCCCAAAGAAAGGCAATGCCAAATAATGCTCAGAGTACCACACAATTGCACTCATCTCACATGTTAGTAAAGTAATGCTCAAAATTCTCCAAGCCAGGCTTCAGCAATACATGAACCATGAACTTCCAGATGTTCAAGCTGGTTTTAGAAAAGGCAGAGGAACCAGAGATCAAATTGCCAACATCTGTTGGATCATCAAAAAAGCAAGAGAGTTCCAGAAAAACATCTATTTCTGCTTTATTGACTATGCCAAAGCCTTGGATGTGTGGATCACAATAAACTGGAAAATTCTGAAAGAATTGGGAATACCAGACCACCTGATCTGCCTCTTGAGAAATCTGTATGCAGGTCAGGAAGCTATAGTTAGACCTGGACATGGAACAACTGGTTCCAAATAGGAAAAGGAATCCATCAAGGCTGTATATTGTCACCCTGCTTATTTAACTTATATACAGGGTACATCATGAGAAATGCTGGGCTGGAAGAAACACAAGATGGAATCAAGATTGCAGGGAGAAATATCGATAACCTCAGATATGCAGCTGACACCACCCTTATGGCAGAAAGTGAAGAGAAACTAAAAAACCTCTTGATAAAAGTGAAAGAGGTGAGTGAAAAAGTTGGCTTAAAGCTCAACATTCAGAAAAAAAAGATCATGGCATCTGTCCCATCACTTCATGGGAAATAGATGGGGAAACAGTGGAAACAGTGTCTGACTTTAATTTTGGGGGCTCCAAAATCACTGCAGATGGTGATTGCTGCCATGAAATTTAAAGACACTTACTCCTTGGAAGGAAAGTTATGACCAACCTAGATAGCATACTCAAAAGCAGAGACCTTACTTTGCCAACAAACGTCCATCTGGTCAAGGCTATAACTTTTCCAGTAGTCATGCATGGATGTGAGAGTTGGACTGTGAAGAAAGCTGAGTGCCAAGGAGATTCAACCAGTCCATTCTAAAGGAGATCAGTCCTGGGTGTTCTTTGGAAGGAATGATGCTAAAGCGGAAACTCCAGTACTTTGGCCACCTCATGTGAAGAGCTGACTCATTGGAAAAGACTCTGATTCTGGGAGGGATTGGGGGCAGGAGGAAAAAGGGACGACAGAGGATGAGATGGCTGGATGGCATCACTGACTGGATGGACGTGAGTTTGAGTGAACTCCAGGAGTTGGTGATGGACAGGGAGGCCTGGTGTGCTGCAATTCATGGGGTCGCAGAGTTGGGCACGATTGAGCTACTGAACTGACCTGAACTATATTAATTCATCTATATAGGTCTTGTCCTGTTCCTCTTTAATGTTTTCTTGTCTCAAATTATTTCTGTTAATGTTGTGAGTTCATTACCAATTTAAAGTAGTGTTGTTCAGTTACTAAGATGCATCTGACACTTTGCAACCTCATGCCCTGCAGCACGCCAGGCTTCCCTGTTCATCTCCATCTCCCAGAGCTTGCTCAAAATCATGTCCATTGAGTCAGTGATGCCAGCCAAATAGCTCATCCTAAGTTGTCACCTCCTCCTCCACCAGCCTTCTATCTTTCCCAGCATCAGAGTCTTTTCTAATGAGTAAGTTCTTTGCGTCATGTGGCTAAAGTCCTTCAGCATCAGTCCTTCCAATGAATATTCAGAGTTGATTTCCTTTAGGATTGACTGGTTGGATCTCCTTGAGAAGACTCTCAAGAGTCTTCTCCAACACCACAGTTCAAAAACATCAATTATTCAGCACTCAGCCTTCTTTATTGTCCAAATCTCACACCCTTCCATGCCTACTGGAAAAACCATAGCTTTGACTATATGGACCTTCGTTGGCAAGGTAATGTCTCTGCTTTTAAATATGCGGTCTATGATTGTCATAGCTTTTCTTCCAAGGAGCAAACATCTTTTAATGTCATGGCTGCAGCCACCATCTGCATTAATTCTGGAACCGAAGAAAATAAAGTTTGTCATTATTTCAATTGTTTCCCCATGTATTTGCCATGAAGTGATGGTACCAAATGCCGTGATCTGAGTTTTCTGAATGTTGAGTTTTAATCCAGCTTTTTCACCCTTCTCTTTCACTATCAAGAGACTCTATAGTTCCTCTTCACTTTCAGCCATAAGGGTGGTGTCATCTGCATATCTGAGGTTATTGATATTTCTCCTGGCAATCTTGATTCCAGCTTGTACTTCCTCCAACTCAGAGTTTTTCATGATGCGCCCGGCGTATGAAAAAAAAAAAAAAGAAAAAAAAAAATAATATATTAAATATTTTTCTTTTTTTATTTAAATCTATTTTTTTTTTTCTATTATTATCACTTGTTTTTTTTGTCCTTTAAATTAAATTTAGGTGGGGGGGGGGGGGGTTGTTCTATATTTTTTTATATATAAAAAAATAATTTTTTATTATGAAGAAAAAAAAAGGAAAGAAGAAAAATAAAAAAAAAGAAAAAAAACTTTTGGTTTTAATTCCTTTTTTTTTTTAGATCCAACAGATGGTGGCAATTTGATCTCTGGTTCTTATTCCTTTTCTAAATCCAGCTTGAATATCTGGATGTCTTCAGTTCATATACTGTTGAACATACTTGGAGAATTTTGAGCATTATTTTGATAGCATTTGAAATGAGTGCAATTGTGCAGTAGTTTGAACATTCTTTGGCATTGCCCTTCTTTGGGATTGGAATAAAAACTGATCTCTTTCAGCCCTTTGCCACTGCTGAGTTTTCTAAATTTGCTGGTGTATTGAGTATAGCACTTTATTTATCTGTGTTGCTTTCCCCACTTACCCTTTATGTTGTATGTTTAACAACCTATATTTATGTTTAGCAACCTATTCTGTTATAGTTTCAATTTTCTCACATAGAGCAAAATTCTTTTCAAAGTTTTATGTACTTTTCCTTTTTCATTTCCGGTAAAAGAGCTTGTTCAAACATTTCTTGTAAGGCAGGTATAGTGGGGATGAACTCCCTCAGATTTTGTCTGTCTGGGAAAGCCTTCATTATTATCTTTTTATTTTTATTTATTTATTTTTTATATCTAAAAGATAACTTTGCTGTATAGAATTTTCTTGGCTGACAGCGTTTCTTTTTCAGTATTTTGAGTATGTGTTTCTACGGTCTGGTCTGTAGAGTTTTTGTTGAGAAATATGCTGATAGCCTAGTAGGCTTTCCTTTGTAGGTTACTGTAATCCCTCCATGCCTTTAAAACTCTTTATTTGTAACTGACTTTTGATAGTTTTAATTTGTCTTGGAGAAAGACTTTTTTTGTGTTGTGGTAATTAGATGTTTTCTTAGCTTTATGGATTTGCAAATCCAACCCCTTTCCCAGATTTGAAAGTTCTCAGCTATCTTAAAAATAAACTTACTGATTCCTTCTACTTTTCTTCTTCTTTTAGGATTATCTCTTATTCTTATGTTGCCCTTCCTAATAAATTTGGATAGTTCTTATAGAATTTTCTTATAGAATTTCCTCATATGTTTCAGATTTTATTTCTCTTTTACCTGCTTCATTTACAGACTGCTATCTTCAGGATCACTAATTCTCTCTTCCAGATGGTGTGCTCTTTTTCAATGCTAATGTGTTCTTCATGTCAGTCATTGAGTTTTTCAGTTACAGAATTTATTTTTGTTTCTTTTCTCCATGAGTGTTTCAATCCTTTTTATTAAAAAAAGCATTTCTTCTGTTAATTTTATTTTGAAGTTCATTTAACTACCTTTGTTAATTTTCATGTAGTTCATTGTTTTTCTTTTTGAACTTTTTCAATTTTCTATCAGTTAGATTAGAATATTCTGTGACTAAGTTTGGTTTCTGGAGAATTGTCCTTTTGGTGATACCATGTTACAGTTTTTCATGGTGTTTGATAAGTTGTTCCTCTGCTGGCATATTTGAAATAGTAAATAGCTATCTTCTTTAGGTAAAGACTGTTTTGTTTGTTTGTTTTTTTACTTGATTCTAATAATTTAAATGTTAGTAATAAGAAGTCTTTATTTTTGAGTAAATTATTTTATAGCATAAGCTTTTCTTTCTCCTTTATTTCTCTTGCCTAAGCTGCCTCTGCCTTTATTTGAGACTTGACAGTTTCTACTCTCACCATTTTTGCTAGAGGTGTTGCCTATTGCCCTAATTGTTACTGCTTATGCCTTCAGGGTCACTGCCACTGCCTGTGCTATTGCTCGCATCATTTCCCTGAGCTCCAGTGTGATAGGTGTCTTTACCTCATCTGGGTTTGCTTTGGATGGTGGGCTCTGTCAATGCAGAGGGAGTGGGAAGATGGAGCAGTGCTGGGGGAATGGCTACCTCTGTTATATCTTATTATTCAAGAATAATCCCAATAAATTGAAAGCTCTCAGATCCTTTCAACTTCTCTAGTGACATGGGACCTGTCTACCAGCTATCTCATTCTTATACTTTGTCCATCAAAGCAGTGTTTGTTATAGGAAGTGTCTCTAAAGTGAAATGAAGTCTTGCAAGGAAAACTGGCCCACTCTTCCAGAGTAGTGGAGGTCAAATGATAATTATGATCCTTTGTTTCAAATAATTCATGCATTCAAAATATATGTTATATAGAATGGCACCACTTTATAAATGAGGCCTCTGTAATAGAGTGATTTTTTTGAAAAAGTTCAGAAGTAAATAAGCCTGTCATGTATATTTTAGGGAAAAGTGTGCTCAAGGAAGATAAAATATAAGGATCATGAAATATGAGAATGCTTGGTTGTTAACACTGGAAGCCAGTTGACCAGTGAGGATGGAGCAGAGTGAATGATAGGGACATTAGCAGCAGATGGTGTGCTATGTGGCCAGAGGTAAGATATATGGAGACCTGACTGAGGGTAGCATAGTAGAGAGATAAATCAAGGGCTTTTTCAGTATCCTGGGTGAAGATCTTAGTGGCTTAGTTTAATTCAAGAATAGAAATTACAGGTACCTGTCAGATTCAAGTCATACTTTTAAGAGAAATCTGAAAGTGTGGGATTCCAGAATTGATATGAGGTGTAAGAGAAAGAGTTCAAGGGTGATTTCAAGAATTTTGGCATGAGCAAGTGGAAGAATATAGTTGGCATTTAGATGGTGAAGACTGGGAGAAAGGGTAAATGTAAGGTGGAGACAGAAAAGACTTACAATGATATTGGATTTGGGCATACTGTGTATTAGCTAACAGATGGGAATTTTGTGGAGTAGTATGAAAACAGAACCAAATGAATAGGTTAGAGATGAAAATATAGATGAGGAGACAACATTTAAATTCAAATTCTGTTTATGGCATAAATTAGAATGTTAAAATAAAGAGGAACATTGGCATATTGTAGGTTATAAAAATATGCATTTTTTTCCCCCTCAAAACTTGAATTCAAATGTAGCTCAACCACTTTAGGTTATGTTATCTTAGGCAGATAGCTTAACCTTTCTAAATATTAACATTGTCATCACTTAAATAGAGATAATTATATCTAACCTCTGATATTTCAGTGATAGGTATTTTTCATGTATGTGTGTTTATATAACCTTAGTGTGTGTGTATATGTGCTTGTAGTAAGTATCCTAGCAAAGTGCCTGACACACAGGCACCATGTCATATATATGATAAATGGCAACCATTATTGTTGTTGTAGATATTTAATGACTTTTTGAATCTTAAAATACAGTAAGTTTTTTTTTTTTTTGCCTTTATTAATTCCAAATATTTTCAGTATTTATCTTGGAAGCATTGGATAGAACATTCCCAACAAAAATAATCAAGTGTTTCCATAATGGATAGATAAAAATCTGATTATCCGCTGTTTGCTTTTAATTCTTAACCTCACAATCTAGTAGGTTTCCTGACAATCACTGAAAGAAGATGGCAAAAGTGCTATCAAACAAAAGACAAAACACATGATAATACAAAATATCAAACTAAATAAATGAGAACATTTTAAAAGATAGTTAACATGTAAACTTAAACCTCTCTAAAGTTTATTCTGAAATACACCCAAGCTATTTTTTTTTAAATTTAATTTTATTTAACTTTACAATATTGTATTGGTTTTGCCATATATCAAAATGAATCTGCCACAGGTATACATGTGTTCCCCATCCTGAACCCTCCTCCCTTCTTCCTCATACCATCCCTCTGGGTCGTCCCAGTGCATCAGCCCCAAGCATCCAGTATCGTGCATCAAACCTGGACTGGTGACTCGTTTTGTATATGATGTTATACATAATTCATCTGGTCCCATCACTACATGGGAAATAGATGGAGAAACAGTGGAAACAGTGTCACACTTATTTTTTGGGCTCCAAAGTCACTACAGATGGTGACTGCAGCCATGAAGAGCACTCCTGGAAGGAAAGTTATGACAACCTAGATAGTATATTCAAAGCAGAGACATCACTTGCCAAGTCCTCAGCTTGGTCTTCCTTGGTCATTATGGTGTGAGAGCTGGACTGTGAGAGGCTGAGCACCGGTTGATGCTTTGAACTGTGGTGTTGGAGGACTCTGAGGTCCCTTGGACTGCGGGTCAACTGGTCCATTCTGGGAGATCAGCCCTGGGATTACTTTGGAAGGAATGATGCTAAAGCTGAAACTCCAGTATTTGGCCACCTCATGCGAAGAGTTGACTCATTGGAGAGACTCTGATGCTGGGAGGGATTGAGGGCAGGAGGAGAAGGGGACGGCAGAGGATGAGATGGCTGGATGGCATCACTGACTCGGTGAAGTGAGTCTGGGTGACCTCCGAGGCTGGTGATGGATAGGGAGGCCTGGTGTGCTGCAGTTCATGGGGTCGCGAGGTCGGACACGACTGAGCGACTGATCTGATCTGTCTGATCTGATACATAATTCAATGCCATTCTTCCAAATCATCCCACCCTTTCCCTCTCCCAGAGTCCAAAAGACTGTTCTATACATCAGTGTCTCTTTTGCTGTCTCGTATACAGCGTTATTGTTACCATCTTTTTTAATTTCATATATATGCGTTAGTATACTGTATTGGTGTTTTACTTTCTGGCTTACTTCACTCTGTATAATAGGACATGGAAGCTATTTTTTTTCCATTGAAATCTTCAGAACTTATAGTGCTTAATTTGTTTTTCTTTATTAATTGCATTGTTTCCCACTTAACTATAACCTCTTGAATCCATTGACTATTCAGTGCTTACAATAGGGTCTGCCCTGAATTGGCTGAATGAATGAAAGAATTAAGGAATAATCTTTAACTGGAAGTTTAAGTACAGCTGAGAAATACATTTAGAACTTTTGTTCTACTACCATAATGTTTAAACTAAAGGATAAAATAGCAAACATTAATGCCATTTAGTAACTTTAATTTCTAGTGGTATTGATCTATGCCAGTCTCATTTATGGCACAGTATCTAATTTAACCTAGCAAAATACCTTTAAAAAGAAAAGTCAAGTCATACCTCGATCTAACCATCAAATTTTTTTTTTAATTGGAGGATAATTCTTTACAGTGTTGTTGTGGTCTCTGCTGTCTATCACTTTTAATAATGATTTTCTTATGTTTCTAATAAGTTTAGTTAGCATTTAGACCTCTAATGATTAGAAATTCTTCATTTGTTAACACTATTTTAAACCTTTACCTATCTACAATTTACAGTGGTAAGAATTTTAACTGGAATGTGCCAAATAAAATAACAGATTAGGAAGATAAGTTACTGTTTTGAAGTTTTTAAGGTGATATTAAAATCTAAATGGCTTGCTTCATTTTCTGTTATAAAAGTTTTGCTTTTGTAATATATATTGATAGTAAATTCTATGCAGGGGCATAGGGTTGATCACTTTTAGTTAGTTGCTCAGTCATGTCGGACTCTTTGCAGCCCCATGGACTGTAGCCCACCAGGCTTCTCTGTCCATGGAATTCTCCAGGCAAGAATACTGGAGTGGGGTGTCATTTCCTCCACCAGGGGATCTTCTTTATCCAGGGATCGAACCCATGTGCCCTATATTGCAGGCAGATTCTTTACTGTCTGAGCCACAAGTTGATCACTCTTCTTTCACATTTTTTCTTATAGATTCTGTGTGTCTCGTTTAAGAGGTATTAAGTTTGTATGATTTATTTGTTGAAATATAGTATTTTTAACATATAGAAAAGGAATTTATGCCAATATAAACAGGAAAACAAAAGAAATTCTAACAACCCTTCCTTTGGAGATAGCTTGGTTTGCTACAAATTATTTGTACTTTGAAATAGGGTAGATATCAGTTTAAAAACCTTAATCTCTGCTAATAAGACAATGAAGATGGGTGGGTAATGACATGTCATGAAAAAATTAAGCAAAATACTATGAATAATTCGCAACAAAACAGCTGACAGATTGTTCATGCTCAGTTGTCATTTTTCTCTCACCTTTCACATAGCTGTGTTTTATAGGTGGAGGCAGAATGGTCTAAACCAGTAGGCTTCCAAGCTCAGAATAAACTCAGATTGCCTATATTGAGGGTCAATTTTCTGTCAAATTCCCAAAATTAAAGTGGGAATTGTAAGATGAAATGTCATCAGTATGTTACCTTGACAAATTAAATTTTAAAAGTTGTCAACATCTTCCTGATGACTAAATGTCTCAAGATTAGAGTTTGAAAGAGCTAAAGGTAACCCTCAATCAAGAAGATTATATGGTAAAAAGTTGGCTTGAACATTGTCTTTCTAAATGCTCTTACAAATCTGCACTTGAAAAAAAATTGTAAATTTTACTGGAGAGGAAAATCATACCAATTGTGAAGTAATGATATTTGGCCTTTGAAAAGTGCAAGTAGTCCCTGATTATAAGGTTACTGATTTATTTAGACAACATGCTGTGTGTAGCTCACACTTTCAGCTGTCATTTAAATTGTATTCAACTTCAATGTAACTTGTATTCAGCTCATTGTAAACCTTAGGAAACCAAATTTAACGCTGTTTCAGAAGATAGGGAAACTGTACAGTCTCTTTCCAGCTCAAATCTGGCAGATGAAAACAACTGATTGCTTTCTCAATCATTCAAATTAATTGTGAAACCAAAAGAAACAAATAATGATTGATTGGCTTGAGTGCCACTGAGTGCCACTGAGTGACATTCCTAGCTTTAGTCTGTATCTAATATAATTCTAGTTTAAAATTTGAAGAAAACACAAAATATTTTAACTTATAGGATATTATTTCTGGCAAATAGATTAGCCTTGAAAGTGAAGAAGTGAAAGTGAAAGTCACCCAGTAGTGTCCAACTGCTTGCAACCTTGTGGACTGTAGCTGCCAGGCTCTCTGGCCACAGAATTCTCCAAGCAAGAATACTAGAATGAGTAGCTGTTCCCATCTCCAGGGTATCTTCCCAACCCAGGGATCAAACACAGGTCTTCCACATTGCAGGCAGATTCTTTACCATCTGAGCCACCAGGGAAGTGCAAGAATACTGGCGTAGGTAACCAGTCCCTTTTTCAGGGTATCTTCCTGACCCAGGAATTGAACTGGGGTCTCCTGCATTGCAGGCAGAGTCTTAACCAGCTGAGATACCAGGGAAGCCCTAACTTAAAGCAAAGAAAGATAAATTATGTGTAAGCATACTTCCATTTCAAAAAGTGTAATGTGAACACGCACACAATTACCAATGTTCAGTCTTATTCCTTCCCTTTTCCTCATTCCCTTCCTCTCTCTTTGCTTCCCTTCTTTCTCCCTCTTCTTTTTATCTTTCCTTATTTTCTTCCTTTATTTCTTCATCTCTAATAGGCAGAGCTTCCCTTGTGGCTCAGCCATTAAAGAATCTACCTGCAATGCAGGAGACCTGGGTTTGATCCCTGGGTTGGGAAAATTCCCCAGGGGAAGGGAAAGGCTCCACTCCAGTATTCTGTCCTGGAGAATTCCATGAACTGTATAGTCTGGGGCTGGATGAAGCACAAGCTGGAATCAAGATTGCTGGGAAAAATATCAATAAACTCAGATATGCAGATGACAACACCTTTATGGCAGAAAGCAAAGAAGAACTAAAGAGTCTCTTGATGAAAGTGAAAGAGGAGAGTGAAAAAATTGGCTTAAAGCTCAACATTCAGAAAACTAAGACAATGGTATTTGGTCCCATCATATTAGATCAGTCGCTCAGTCGTGTCTGACTCTTTGCGACCCCATGAATCCGGGAAACAATGGAAACAGTGAGAGACTATTTTTGGGGGCTCCAAAATCACTGCAGGTGGTGACAGCAGCCTTGAAATTAAAAGACAGTTGCTCCTTGGAAGAAAAGTTATGACCAACCTAGATAGCATATTAAAAATCAGAGACATTACTTTGCTAACAAAGGTCCATCTAGTTAAAGCTATGGTTTTTCCAGTAGTCATGTATGGATGTGAGAATTGGACTATAAAGAAAGGTGAGTGCGGAAGAATTGATGCTTTTGAACTGTGGTATTGGAGGAGACTCTTGAAAGTCCCTTGGACTGCAAGGAGATCCAGCCAGTCCATCCTAAAAGAAATCAGTCCTGAATATTCATGCCAGAGATGACATCACTGATGTGATGGACATGAGTTTGAGTAGTCTCTGGGAGTAGGTGATGGACAGGGAGGCCTGATGTGCTGCAGTCCATGGGGTCTCAAGGAGTCGGACACAACTGAACCGAACTGAATAGAATAGGCAATAACTTCCATAACATGTGCCAGATGAAGTAAAGTTTCTAAGTAGACATCAAGTTGTAGATGTTCATTATCATTTTTTTTATCATATTAGACATAAGGATATTTGTTGCAAAAGTAAGTTAGGATACTATCGGTGAATTTTTAGATTAACATCAATTCTTTGGGAGAATTATAAAGCTTTATCTTAAGAAAATATATTGTTTATAAAGCCTATAATATAGACTAAATATTTAGAAACAAGAAATATATATTAATACTTGTCAGTTTTTTTAACATGTTTTTGAGAAAACAGAAATATGCAAATATATAGGTGTATATATTCATAATTTGGGCTTCCCTGGTAGCTCAGCTGATAAAGAATTCATCTGCAATATGGGAGACCTGGGTTTCATCCCTGATTTTGGGAAGATCCCCTGGAGGAGGGCATGGCAACCCGCTCTAGTATTCTTATCTGAAGAATCCCCAATGGACAGATGAGCCTGGTAGGCTACAGTCTGTGGGGTTGCAAGGAGTTGGACACAACTTAGTGACTAAGTGTAGCATATATGCATAATTTATATGTATATATGTAGCTGATATGTGCGTCCTATATCTCCCTGGTATATAATTATGGATTTACCTATAGAAGTATTGAATTTGCTTTACAGTGTTAGCTTGACTAACATTATATTAAGATAGTTTAGAAGCACAATACAGATCATTGATATGAAATTAAATGTAGTGATCTCAATTATACATTTATATTTTTCTCCTTTATCCCTCTAAATTTGAGATGTTTTCAATTTTATTTATTTTTGCAAATGTGATAATGACATTTAAAATCTCTGTATCTTTATCACTCTTAGGCTGTTTATCTAGCTGTTAATTACTATTTTTTCCCATAGATGTTTGCATCTTGTGGAAATTTAGTGTTTTCTATGATCTCTAAATATATAGAACTATATTTTGAACATATTAGCTTTATGATTTAGGGGTTAAATTATAAAAGTTATTTGCAAATGTACAATGTACACTTATCAATCACAAAAAAATAACTCAAAGTCTATCAATAAGTAGCATAATATTCATTTATGAAGAACAGATAATGTGCACATTCTAAATTGCCTACACAATGACAAAAAAAAAATTGGACTTGGGTCATTTAGTCATATATTTCTCAATCTCAAACATCATTTGTAGCTGAATATATTTTATCCTTCTTACTCAACATTTCATTTTAATTCATCAAATCCCAGTCTGTCCTTTGAATGCATGGTCTCAAGGTCAGCCAGAGAATCAGGAAGAGTTTGTAGGTAGAATCTGGGGCTCCCTACTCTTGCAATTCTCCTTCTGATTCCCTCCTGACATTTTAGGAGCTGTGCTAATTTCCAAGTTAGTCTGCTGTTTCATTTGACTTTAGGTTTTCTATCAGGTTTACATTCACTCGTGATTCTGATATCATCTAATCTTGAGGTTAAAGCCTTAAAAATGAATAACTCACTCTGTATCATTCCTTTTTCTCCAATTTCCATTCTCTTCCAGAATTTTCCTCCTTGTTTTTTGTTGTCTTAGTGCATTCAGATGAGTGATTTTCTTGTATTTGCCTGAAATTTTTAGTTGTTATATTTGGAAAGGCAGGAGTTGAAAGTTGAGTAGGATGTGACTTGTTCAGACTAGAAGCAGACCCTCAGGTTTCCTCTAGAGCAAGAAAATAACTATAATACTAAGAAGGCAGAAGAAGGAGATAGAGAATTTGTTGGCCCCAGGTTTTGTATTTGAGATTGTGAGGAGAGGAAAAGGTATCAGATATATTATTTCAGGGCAATTTTAGGGTGTTATGGAAATAGGTATGGCTGATGGTGACCTGTGGTGTTGGGGAAGACTCTTGAGAGTCCCTTGGACAGAAAGGAGACCCAACCAGTCCATCCTAAAGAAAATCAGTCCTGAATATTTACTAGAAGGACTGATGCTGAAGTTCCAATACTTTGGCTACCTGATGTGAAGAACTGACTCACATGAAAAGACCCTGATGCTGGGAAAGATTGAAGGTGGGCAGAGAAGGGGACAAAAGAGGATGAGATGGTTGGATGGCATCATGGACTCAATGGACATGAGTTTGAGTAAGCTCCAGGGAGTTGGTGATGGACAGGGAAGCCTGGAATACTACAGTCCATGAGGTCACAAACTGTCAGATACTACTGAGAGACTGAACTGAAGTGATGACAACCTTGGAGGCTTGATGCCTTTGGTGCAGGAGGGTGGAGTATATATAAAAAATGGTGGGCTATTCTTTCTTAGGCCCATTATAGAATCAAGGTGGATAGTGTCGAGATTATCTAGCTGGAGAACAATTCTTTAGACCTGTGCTTTGGGCTATGCTTAGTCTCTCAGTCATGTCCAACCCTTTTCTATCCCATGGGCTGTAGCCCACCAAACTCCTCTGTCCATGGGGATTCTCGAGAGAAGAATATTGGAGTGGGTTGCCATTCCCTCCATAAGGGGATCTTAACGACTGAACATTTGAACCCAAGTCTCCTGCATTGCAGGCAGACTCTTTACTGTCTGAGCCATCAGGGAAGCCCCTTGAGTCCTGTAGCTCCTGATACATAAGAAGCACCTGTGTTGTGAGATGGCCTACTGAGGACTCCAAAGAGAACTCCTTGACTTGTGCCAGCTTGAGGTAGAAAGTATTAGAGTGTGACTTACTGGCAACCTGATAGAGAGCTTAAAGATGGTAGCAGACTATAGGAAGGGGGACACTTGAAACAGTAGGTGAAATGGAAGACTCTGACTGAGGACAGTTGATGACATCGAAGATAAAGAGCATAGATTGAAGAACATTATTTTCTTCCTTTGACTGATAATTTATTTGTATTAATGTATGGAAATGCTTTAAATGAATAATACTATGTGATTTTTAGTATTTATTTGTCAGCACCAGGTCTTCGTGCAGTACACAGGATCTTCCTTCTTTGTTGCAGCACTGTGGATTCTTTTAGTTACTGCAGGTGAACTCTTAGTTGCAGCACATTAGGTCTAGTTCCCTGTTTAGAGATCCAGTCTGGGGCCTCTGCATTGCGAGTGCAAAGTCCTAGTCCCTGAACTACCAGGGAAGGCCGGATACCATGAATGTTAATTGTATACTTTTGGCTTTGTTTCTGAGAAATATTTGTGTATCTGTAGGCATATGCATGATTTTTAAACCTTTCAGATTTCTGAGAAGATATGACATGTCATAGGTTTTTATAAAAATGTACAAAGCTAATGCTTTGCAGGTATTACATAGTTTGAGATAGATTTAGAATAGATAGGAGTTTTATTTTTTTATTTTTTTAACTTTACAATATTTTATTGGTTTTGCCATATATCAACATGCATCTGCCACCGGTATAGATGTGTTCCCCATCCTGAACCCCTCCCTCCCCGTACCATCCCTCTGGGTCATCCCAGTGCACCAGCCCCAAGCATCCAGTATTGTGCATCGAACCTGGACTGGTGACTCATTTCATATATGATATTATACATGTTTCAATGCCATTCTCCCAAATCATTCCACCCTCTCCCTCTCCCACAGAGTCCAAAAGACTGTTCTAAGTTATTATAATAACCCTAATTGTACTCAGATGTTTATTAGCAAAGTATGTTTTATGATGAATAGAATGTCACTTATTCAGTAGTTTATACACACTTAATACTGATTTCATATACACTCCTTTATATGTTTTTACCCTTCCATCACTGTAGGTTTTTGTACAGTAAATCAGTTCTTTTTTGACCACAGCTAAACAGCTCTGTCAGCTCCAAACTCTTATTCTTTTTTATGCCCAATAATTTTTATCCTATTATAAAATAGATTTGGCCAACGGGGATCCACTCTGTGAGGTCACAGCTTAGGTATATTTTTTTGTTCTCATGCAACACATCCAGCCCATCTGTTCTTGACTCCATAGGCAACTTGGATAACATCTGTTTTACTTGTTTGTTGACACACATCAGCATTTGAGATGTGGCTGCAAATAGAAATCTGCACATTCATCATCCAGTTGGTCCTTGCAGAACAGCTAGGATTCTTCCTTAACCTTAAAGATTTAAAGCTCCCTTATATGTTCATTGTGTTGTATGGGACAACTGATGAGTTAATGTTGGCATTATTTGCTCTACTTTTTCTACTCGAATGAAGTTACATTTCTTGCATTTATTTGTTTTTACTTATTAAGGACTGCTTTCAGTTAAATTCTGTTAATTTTCATTTTATAAGTGTTACACAGTTTTAAAAATTTTAAATGTTAATATTCACTATAAATAATTTTCCTTAAAATAATTTAATCTGTACATGTGCATGTATATATGAAGAAACACAATACTATTGACACTTCAACAACATGGGTTTGAATTGTGTGGCTCCACTAATATGTGGATCTTTATCAAAAAAGATACTTGAAAAAATTTTGGAGATTTTTGACAATTTGAAAACCTCATAGATGAATCAGGTAGCCTAGAAATATTTAAAGTTGCATCATGAATGTGTAATATATTTGTAGATAGTAATGTAGTCTTACATATGTGTAAGGTGAGTTGTAGTAGATATAAAGTAAATAATGTGTTAGTTTATACACACACACATACGTATGCATGTTCGGTTTTTCTAGCTTTGCTTTCAAAGACTGACATTCATGTTCAATATGACTCTCTCATAGCTGGGGGAAAAATGTATTATCAACCTATTATCACAAGAATGTGTTTACAAAAAAAAGGTAAAAATATTTCTAATACTTGTAACTATAATGCTGTATGCCATAAAATTTTATAATAATGAATTCATTATTGCATAGGTTAGGTTACTGTGAAACAATCGTATTGATTACACCAGGCTACATAAAAGAATCCTATTTCTGCTTTTTCCTTATCAGTGCATGAATTGTTACACCTGTAAATGAGAATTTCTTTTTCACATCACCCTTTCATTTCTGATACCTAGTGTTAGTAATGTGTTTAACATATACCTATTTTGTGTTACTTACAGCATTGATGTAGGTAATGACTGACATTTCATCTTACAAACAGATGATGTAAGTTTATAGTATCAATAATTCAGTAGAATAGTGTAAATATATTTTCTCTTCTTATGATTTTCAGAACATTTTGTTTTGCTTATTTTATTTAGATCACAGTATATATAATACATATAATGTACATAATAAGTATTAACTGACTGTCTATGCTATTGGTAAGGTTTCTGGTCTACAGTGGACTATTAGCCGTTAAGTTTTGGTGGGGTCCAAAATTACATTCAGGTTTTTGACAATGTAGAAGGTCAGTACCCCTCACTTCCTGCTTTGTTCAAGAGTCAAATGTATTTCAGTTCTACAAAAGAAGTCTAAATAACATGTATTATATAGATATTTTAAATAACATGTATAATATAGATATTTTTAAAGTACCTATGAAATTTTCATATAAAGAAATATGATTTATGATTTCTCACATAAATAACTATTATTACTTCTACATAAAGAAGTATGGGCTGTCTGTTTATCAGACAGCTCCATGAACAACTTTTGAAAGGTCTATATGTACTGAATTTTTCTGACTTTAAAAATTAATTGATAATCATGAACACATTATGGTAAAACACAAAAATCTGGGGACAAATATGCCTATTGGGACTTCCAAAAAGTGTTTGGCTTTTAACCAGGGCCAGCTTCATGTGTATGTGACCAGTATTGTCACACTGAGCCTTGCACTTAGAAGGATGCCATACTTGCTTTAATACTCTGCAGTCATCATATTTAAAATTCTTAATGATTTTATCTTTAAATTTGTGCTCTGTAAGTGAAGAATGATGGGACAATGAATCATCTGTGTGAGCAGAAGATATGCATGAAGTTTGCATATCCACTATTCCTTCTCATTCCTTTCTCATACATAGTTCACAGTGTCCTATGAGCAGAGAATTCCAGAAGACCCACGTGCACAGAAATTCTGTGTGACTCAAAACAAATTGACGTGTCTATCATCTATAGCCAAGTAAGCAAGGGCAATGATAGCCTTGAGAGTCAGACTTTTCATTTGGACCAGAACTAGCTTTGAAGACTTGAAGCTCTTAGTGTTCTAAGACACACAAACAAAGGGTCAATATGTTCTTTCTGGAGAAGGAAATGGCAAACCACTCCAGTATTCTTGCCTGGAGAATCCCATGGATAGAGGAGCCTGGCAGGCTACAGTCTATGGGGTTGCAAGAGTCAGACACAACTGAGCGACTAAGCACACATACTACACATATTCTTTCTTACTCGTGTTACTTCCCTGTATTAGCTAACCATTTATGCTGAAAATGATGACATGGAAGAAAAAGGAAAGAACAATCCATAGTTTACATTTCAGTCCCTTCTTACCTGTCAGTGAGCCAGAGGTAGAGAGGTAAAATAAAGCAGTGGAGTTAGATTTCTGCAGTGTTTCCCCTGTTCATACAAAATGCATATGCTTGTGTGAGCTATAATATACAAATTGTGTAATTTCAGGGATTTAGAATTTACATTACACAATATGGGGCTTCCCCAGTGGCTCAATGGTACAGAATCTGCCTTCAGTGCAGGAGATGTGGGTTTGATCCCTGGGTCAGGAGATTCCCCTGGAGAAGGGAATGGCAACCCACTCTAGTATTCTCGTCTGGGAAGTCACGTGTACAGGGGAGTCTGGCAGGCCATGTGGTTGTAAAGAGTTGGACATGAATTAGCAACTAAACAACATTACACAGTATAAAGATAATGATAAAACTCATGCTAATTATTTAACTTTTCATTTTTACCTATGATGGTGTTATATAGTAAATAAAAAATGCAATAACAATTTGAGATGCATATCATGGAAGAAGGGGAAAAACTTTATATTTATTACCTTTAACAGCACTCTCCCTCTGCTTTTCTAACAAGGAATCTCACATTTTTATTTTTACTAGTTTCTGCAAATTAACTAGCTGGCCTTGAATTTCACCAACCATTCTAAACTATGTAGGACAATAATATGCTATGGATATTAATATGAATTTATAGTTGCTAAAGCAGCAGCCAGGCAGTTTTTCTAGTTAAGAAGATTGAAGAGAAAGGAGAGCCTGAGATGAAAATTAGGTTGAGACCAGATCTGTTGGAGCTTGTCCAAAATATTCACATCTATGAGATTATTCATGATTATCTCACCCTGCACAGAAATGTGAAAAATGATAGATAGGTGACATACTACAATATTGACATTACATTTTTGACATATATATGATATAAAATATGTCCTCCACAGTGGAAACAGCTTCACTTATTTTAATTTATGCCACACACAGATACTGTCAGGCTATCTTACTGTCACCATTTCACTGTGCAATAGAAATGATCTGCTTGACTATGCTAGGAGCAGTGACATTCCTGTGTTCAAATTAGCAATGTCTGTAAAGAGAGAAAATGTAAAATTAACACAACATCAAGAGTCAGATATGGGGGTTGGGGTCAACTTTAAAGAATGCCCTTACGTTATCTAATACAATTGTAAATATTTTCTTTGCCTTTGCAAATATTGTACTGATGTGTGTGTGCTATTTCTCTCCTCATTTTCAACAGATACTTATTGTCACTGTATAACCTGTGGTTTAATATGTTATGATGATCACATTCCAATTAAATTGCTCTAAATCCCTATATTATGTACTATTTATGTCTCCAATCCTTCTTTTACTCTATATTATTTTATATATTTTTGATTAATATTTTTATTGAAGGATAATTGCTTTACAAAATTTCATTGTTTTCTGTCAAACTGCAACATGAATAAGTCATAGGTATACATATATCCCCTCCCTTTTGAACCTCCCTCCCATTTTCCTCCCCATACCACCCCTCTATATTGTTACAGTGCCCCTGTTTGTGTTTCCTGAGCCATACAGCAATTTCCCATTGGCTATCTATTTTACATATGGTAATGCAAGTTTCCAAGCTACTCTTTTCACACATCTCACCCTCTCCTCCCCTCTCCCCATGTCCATAAGTCTATTCTTTACGTCTGTTTCTTCATTCAGTTTAGTTCCGTTCAGTCGCTCAGTTATGTACCACTCTTTGTGACCCCATGAATTGCAGCACGCCAGGCCTCCCTGTCCATCACCAACTCCGGAGTTCACTCAAACTCATGTCCATTGAGTCGGTGATGCCATCCAGCCATCTCATCCTCTGTCGTCCCCTTCTCCTCCTAACCCCAATCCCTCCCAGCATCAGAGTCTTTTCCAATGAGTCAACTCTTCACATGAGGTGGCCAAAGTACTGGAGTTTCAGCTCTAGCATCATTCCTTCCAAAGAAATCCCAGGGCTGATCTCCTTCAGAATGGACTGGTTGAATCTCCTTGCAGTCCAAGGGACTCTCAAGAGTCTTCTCCAATCCCACAGTTCAAAAGCATCAATTTTTTTGGCACTCAGCTTTCTTCACAGTCCAACTCTCACATCCATACATGACCACTGGACAAGCCATAGCCTTGACTAGACAGACCTTTGTTGGCAAAGTAATGTCTGTGCTTTTTAAATTGCTGCTCTGTAAATAAATTCTTCAGTACCATTTCTCTGGATTTCACATATATGCATTAGAATATGATATTTATCTTTCTCTTTCTGACTCACTTCAGTCTGTGTAATTGGTTCTAGGTTCATGGACCTCATTACAACTGACTCAAATGTGCTCCTTTTTATGTCTGAGTAATATTCCATTGTGTACATGTGCCGTATCTTATTTATCCATTCATCTGCCAATGGACATCTAGGTTGCTTCAATATTCTAGCTATTGTAAATAGTGCTGCAATGAACAATGGGATACATGTTTCTTTTTCTATTTTGGTTTCCTCAGGGTATGCCTAGGAGTGGGTTTGCTGGGTCATGTGGTAGTTTTATTCCTAGTTTTTTAAGGCATCTCCATGCTGTCTTCCATAGTGGCTGTATCAATTTACATTCCCACCAACAGTGCAAGAGTGTTCCCTTTTCTCCACACCCTCTTCAGCATTTATTGTTTATAGACTTTTTGATGATGGCCATTCTTACTGGTGTGAGGTGATATCTCATTGTAGTTCTGATTTACATTTCTCCAATAATAAGTGATGTTGAGCATTTTTCCATGTATTTGTTAGCCATCTGTAGGTCTTTGGAGAAATGTCTTTGGGTCTTTTCCCCACTTTTTGATTGGGTTAGTTTTTCCTGGCCTCGAATCATATGAGCTGCTTGTATATTTTGGAAATTAATCCTTTATCAGCTGTTTCATTTGCTGTTATTTTCTCCCATTCTGAGGGTTGTCTTTTCACCTTGCTTATCATTTACTTTGCTATGCAAAAGCTTTTAAGTTTAAACAAGGCCCACTTGTTTACTTTTGTTTTTATTTCTGTTATTCTAGGAGATGGGTCATAGAGGATCTTGCTTTGATTTATGTCATCAAGTGTTCTGCCTATGTTTTCCTCTAAGAGTTTTATAGTTTCTGATCTTACATGTAGGTCTTTAATGCATTTTGAGTTTATCTTTGTGTACGGTGTTAGGAAGAGTTCACATTTCATTCTTTTACATGCAGCTGTCTAGTTTTCCCAGCACCATTTATTGAAGAGGCTGCCTTTGCCCCATTGTATATTCTTGCCTCCTTTGTCAAAAATAAGGCACCCATAGGTGTATGGATTTATTTCTGGACTTTCTATCTTGTTCAATTGGTCTATATTGCTATTTTTGTGCCAGTACCATACTGTCTTGATGACTGTAGATTTGTAGTATAATCTGAAGTCAGGAAGGTTGATTTCCCCAGCTCCATTGTTCCTTCTCAAGACTGCTTTGTATACTAGAGGTCTTTCTTGTTTCCATATGAATTGTGAATTTTTTTGTTCTAGTTCTGAGAAAAATGCCATTGGTAATTTGGTAGGGATTGCATTGAAACTTTAGATTGCATTTTGTAATATAGTCATTTTCACAATATTGATTCTTCCTACCCAGGAACATGGAATATCTCTCCATCTGTTTATATCATCTTTGATTTCTTTCATCAGTGTCATAATTTTCTGAGTACAGTTCTTTTCTTTCTTTAGGTAAGTTTATTCCTAGATATTTAATTATTTTGGTTGCAATGGTGAATGGGATTGATTCCTTAATTTCTCTTTCTGATTTTTCATTGTTCGTATATAGAGATGCAAGTGATTTTGGTGTATTGATTTTGTATCCTGAAACTTTGCTAAATTTACTGGTTAGCCCTAGTAATTTTCTGATACTATCTTTAGGGCTTTTTTTATGTACAGTATCATTCCATCTGTAAACAATGAGAACTGTACTTCTTCTTTTCCAATCTGGATTCCTTTTATTTCTTTTTCTTCTCTGATTGCTGTAGCTAAGACTTCTAGAACTATGTTGAATAATAATGGTATAGAGGACACCCTTGTCTTGATCCTGATCTTAGGGAGGATGCTTTCAGATTTTCAGCATTGATAATAATATTTTCTGTAGGCTTATCATGTATGGCCTTTACTATGCTGAGGTAGGTTGCTTCTATGCCCATTTTTTGAAGAGTTTTAATCATAAAAGGGTGCTGAATTTTGTCAAAGGTTTTTCCCACATCTACTGAGATTAATAATTAAAAGTTCAGTCACTAAGTAGTGTCCAACTCTTTGTGACCCCATGGACTGCAGTATGCCAGGCTTCCCTGTCCATCACCAACTCCTGGAGCTTACTCAAACTCATGAATATTAAGTTAGTGATGCCATCCAATCAGCTTAGCCTCTGTAATCCCCTTCTCCCACCTTCAATATTTTCCAGCATCAGGGTCTTTTCCATGAGTCAGTTCTTTGCATCAGGTAGCCAAAGTATTGGAACTTCAGCTTCAGCATTAGTCCTTCCAAGGAATATTCAGGCCTGATTACCATTAGGATTTACTGGTTTGATCATGATGCAGTCCAAGGGACTCTCAAGAGTCTTCAACACCACAGTTCAAAAGCATTAATTAATTCTATGCAGATTTTGATTTCTTTTTTGATTTCTTCTGTGATTTGTTGGCTATTCCCAGAGGGATGGTATGGGGAGGGAGGAGGGGGAGGGTTCAGGATGGGGAACACATGTATACTTGTGGCGGATTCATTTTGATGAATGGCAAAAGCAATACAATATTGTAAAGTTAAGCAAAATAAAATTTTTAAAAAAAGCATTAATTTTTTGGTGCTCAGCTTTCTTTACAGTCCAACCTCTCAGATCCATACGTGACTACTGGAAAAACCATAGCTTTGACTAGATGGAACTTTGTTGGGCAATGAGTAATGTCTATGCTTTTTAATATGCTGTCTAGGTTGGTCATAGCTTTTCTTCCAGGGAGCAAGTTTTGTTTTTTTTTTTTTTTTTTTTTCCCCTCTTATTTCTGTTGCAGTCATCATCTGCATGATTTGGCGCAAAAAAGTAAACTCTCTCACTGTTTCCATTGTTTCACCATCTATTTGCCATGAAGTGATAGGACCAGATGCCATGACCTCAGCTTTCTGAATGTTGAGTTCTAATCCGTCTTTTTCACTCTCCTCTTTCACTTTCATCAGGAAGCTCTTTTTAGTTCTTCTTCTTTTTCTGCCATAATGGTGGTGTCATGTGCATATCTGAGGTTATTGGTATTTCATATGGCAACCTTGATTCCAGCTTGTGCTTCATCCAGCCCAGAATTTTGCATGATGTATTCAGCATATAAGTTTAATTAGCAGGGTGACAATATGCAGCCTTGACGTACTTCTTTTCTGATTTGGGATCAGTCTGTTGTTTCATGTCCAGTTCTAACTGTTGCTTCTTCATCTGCATATAGATTTCTCAGGAGGTAGGTGAAGTGGTCTGGTATTCTCATCTTTTTTTTTTTTTTTTTAATTTTAATTTTATTTTATTTAACTTTACAATATAGTATTGGTTTTGCCATGTATCAAAATGAATCTGCCACAGGTATACATGTGTTCCCCATCCTGAACTCTCCTCCCTTTTCCCTCCCCATACCATCCCTCTGGGTCGTCACAGTGCACCAGCCCAGGCATCCGGTATCAGGCATTGAACCTGGACTGGCGACTTGTTTCATATATGATATTATACTTATTTCAATGCCATTCTCCCAAATCATCCCACCCTATCCCTCTCCCAGAGTCTAAAAGACTGTTCTATATATCAGGGTCTCTTTAAAAATTTTTCACAGTTTGTTGTGATACACAGTAAAAGGCTTTGGCAGAGTCAAGAAAGCAAAAGTAGATTTTTTTTTTTTTTTCTGGAACTCTCTTGCTTTTTCAATGATACAGTGTTGGCAATTTGATCACTGGTTCTTCTGCTTTTTCTAAATCCAGCGTGACCATTTGGAAGTTCATGGTTCATGTACTGTTGAAGCCTGGCTTGGAGGATTTTGAGCATTACTTTGCCAATCTGTGAGATGAATGCAACTGTTCAGTAGTTTGAAATCCTTTGGCAATGCCTTTCTTTGTGACTGGAGTGAAAACTGTCTGGGACCGGGAGAGGGCAGGATGATTTGGGAGAATAGCATTGAAATATGTATAATATCATATCTGAAATGAGTCGCCAGTCCAGGTACGATGCCCGATAACGGATGCCTGGGGCTGGTGCACTGGGACGACCCAGAGGGATGGTATGGGGAGGGAGGAGGGAGGAGGGTTCAGGATGGGGAGCACGGGTATACTGGTGGCGGATCCATTTCGATGTATGGCAAAAGCAATACAATATTGTAAAGTTAAGCAAAATAAAATTTAATTAAAAAAAAAAAAAAAAAGAAAACTGACCTTTTCCAGTACCATGGCCACTGCTGAGGTTTCAGGATCTGCTAGCATATTGAGTGCAGCACATTCACAGCATCATCTTTCAGGATCTGAAATAACTCAACTGGAATTCCATCACCTCCAAGACCTTTGTTCATAGTGATGCTTCCTGATGCCCACTTGACTTTACATTCCAGGATGTCTGGCTCTCAGTGAGTGATCACACCATCCTGGTTGTCTAGGTCATGAAGATCCTTTTTGTTTAGTAGTTCTGTGTATTTTTGTGCCACCTCTTCTCAATATCTTCTGCTTCTGTTAGGTCCATACCATTTCTTTCCTTTATTGTGTCCATTTGCATGAAATGTTCCATTGGTATCTCTGATTTTCTTGAAGAGATCTTGAAAAGATTATCATATGGCTTTTATATTTAAATTTGTTAATATGGTGTATCACATTGATTGATTTGTATATATTGAAGAATCCTTGCATTTCTGGATAAACCAAACTTTTCATGGTGTATGAGCTTTTTGATGTGTTGCTGAATTCTGTTTACTATTTTATATCTTTATATATATATATAATATAAAATTATATATTATTTTATATCTTAAACCATTTTTGTTTTAGCCCTTTGCCATTTATAAAATATAATTCTCTCCTCTTTGAGTTGAAACTAAATTAGTTGCTTCAGATGGATGCATGCCAGTTTAGCCTAGTCAAGATCTGAGCCACTTTGCTAATGTAGGACTTTATTTCCCCTTTCTTAATTCTGTTTCCATCAGATTCATTTGACAGGTAGTGTCTTTCAGTCAATCAAATTCATATTAGATATGTACCAGAGAGCATACAGGAACTACAGGGATGACAGAACGTTAATTGAGTAAGAGACACTAATTAATCGATTTGACTGGAAATGTTTCTATTATGTGACAAGATCCATGGTTTAAAATAAAACATTCATTTAAACATTTCTTGGAAAATCCAGTTTAGATGTTACAGCACTGGTGCATGGATACATGTAGCTTATTCCATGCCAGAATGCTTTCCCTCCTCCTGTAAACATGCTTTGAATTTGTAGCATTATTTTTCAGAACCATAAAATACACTATCATTTCAAAAAATAAGTGAGGACGTGCAAGTGAAAATGAAACATTCAAGATAAATGTTTGAAAAATATTAACAATTTAATTATGAGCTTTTGTGCTGAAGGGAGTTCCCTGGCAGTTCCATGGTTAGCACTCTGTGATTTCACTGCCCAGCGCCCTGGTTCAATCCTTGGTTGGAGAACTAAGATTCTGCAAGCCACCCAGAGTAGCCAAAAGGAAAAAAAAAAAAAAAACAAAAAAAACTGTACCCAATAATCTACCATACATAATAGTTTTACACTGTTTTAATGGCTTCATCAAAACCTAGCAAGTCCTTAAACATATTTTAAAATATTTAAATTAACAAGTGAATTACATGAAAATGGAGTTGTGAACTACATATTGTAATATGTTATATGCTAACTTTAAGACATGAAACTGTGCTTTGTTAACTTTTTGTTGTTGTTACTTTATAAAGGCAAGCATCAAATCACGTCGTATAATTCTTCCCACCAATTTGTCAGTAATTTTGGTTTGTATTAATGGTAATTACTTCACAAAATCTGAGAGTTTCCGTTTAGAGATTAAGTAAAACTGTGTACCACTACATGGGCCACACACTATCATCCAGATGGTAAAACATATGGTGTTGCTAGAATTGTCACTCCTAGAACTTCACGTGCTACATTTACTTGTTGACAGAAGGAGCTTACTACACAGTTTTCTAATCATGGTGGAATGAGCAAAATTTGCCAATGGTATTACATTTAGATCTTAACTACCTAGATTCCATTGAAAATTTTTAAAAACTCTTAACAGCATTATTTAATTAAATGGAAGTGCATACTAAATATTTTCAACAAAAAATTTCTGGAGTTATCCAAATGTCATCCTCAAAATTCAGTCAATTCAATCGTATTTTAGGTTATTTATTATATGCTGTTAAGTGAATAAATTGACTGGTTTTGTTTTTACATAAGAACAGTGTTTTGATTTCATGGAGATATAGTTGCAACCCCTTTTTGTACTAAAAATAGAGTAGAGAGAATTAGAGTTAAGGACATTAGTGCTGCAATTATTTAACTAGAGATTTTCCCTTGTTTCTTCAAGACTTTTTATGAAATCAATAAAGATATGAAGTGGTTCACTTGTCCTTCTGTATGTTTCTGTTGTTTTACTGCTTCATGGGAAAAAAAAAAAAAGGCTTATATTGGTGCTATAAATTATTCCATGAAGAGATGATGCTGTGACTAAATGTTGAGAGAAAACTGGAAGGGACAATTTTTCAAAGAAGCAAAGTGTTAGTACCTTCTCTGACGTAACAGAGAAACTTTGGCTTTAAAACTTGATGGCATCATGTTCTTGCAGCAAAGACTGAGTGACTCTTAAACCCAAATTATACAAGCAGACTATATCCTAGTAATTTATATATGTAAGTTATTATTTGTCATTAAAGATGGCACATAGCTCCACATATACCTTTTCACTTAATTTCTCAAACCCACTAATTGGAAATGAGATTTTCTGTTAATGATTTTTGGAAAATGCCTTGCAGTTAACTTAGACTGTGAGGATATATCTATTTTTTTCAGTAATGGGAAGAAATGAGAGAAATTTGCTATTCTGTCAGGGCTCTAAAGATTATTATTCAACAATTTGACAACAGAAACAGAAAATATATATATATATATAGATAAATATATATATATATATATATATATATATATTTAGATAATTGCCTTTAAGGAAGAATAGACTGAGGAAGACAGCCACCCACTAAGTTTTGAGTGTATGGCCTCAAATAAGTTAAGATAATTTTTCTAACAGGAAGTTAGATATAGATTTCTGAATAGACCAAAAATAAAAGGCTGTGTTAAAAATAGCAATTTGCTAGTTAGAACCACATTTTGACAGAGAAATGGGTTATGGAGCAAATACTTTTGTGATACCATTATAAGAAGAATATCTGGAAAGAAAAGGCCTAATCTTTGCAATGCCATATACAGAATATACAATGAAAGTAGTAGTATTCTACTTTATTGTTTTCCTGTATACCAAACAAGAAAAGAAAAAAAAAGAATAAAATCATTTCAAGGAACAGAAATATTTGAAAACTGTTTCATTGAAATTTAATCTCTAGGTGGTGCCAGTATTTATCTAAAGAAAATAATGTACATATTTCATATCTTTTGAACCTATCATTAAATGATGATTTACAATTCACAGTTTATAGAGATGATAGTTAAACATGAAATTTTAAGATTAATAGCTCAGAATAATTTCATAGGAAAAAAAAATCTATTTTTAGTATAGAAATCATATTAAAATTTAAAGGAGCACTTACAACTCAGTGAATTAGTCATTATTTAAAAGTTACATATACTCTAGCTTTATTGAAGGATTGAGACAATCCAAAACTTTGTGGATGTTCTCTATTGAGATCTTTGATTATTTTCTTTAAATAGCTATTAATAGTTGAGCCAAATACTTTAAAAAAATAACTTGCATAAGAATACCTAAAAAGAAAATCATAAAAAAGTTGGCAAGCCTGCTGCTATAGAAGACCAAATTATACAAGTCAAATTGAGCAATAAAAAATCAAATAAATGTAAAAAACACTCTACAAGTGGTGAGACTGAGTTTAACAGCAGGTAGGGGAAGGGATAAGAAAAAAAAATTATCCTGGAATTTTTATTGATATACTCAGATAACACAGCTAATAAAATGATTAAAATATGTATTAAGACTAATTGATCATGGCATTCAGAGCAAGAAAGGGAATAGCCTTACTCAGTGAAATCTAATCTAAGCACATTATATATTGTGTCCTGTTTCAAAATCCCACTTAAGAAGGACATGCATAAGTTAGCATGTGTATGAAAGGTAAGCACAGGAATGAGGCATCGGAAAAGTAGTATATAATAGCTGAATATTAGTGAATAGGGTTTTAATATGGAAAAGGTTATATGCATATAGGGTAGCATAAAATTCCATATCATGTATTCTAACCACCTGGACTACTTTGAGTGATATTATTCTATAACTTTCTACATCCATAATTTTATATCAGTCCCTCAAACTGCAATACCATATCTTTCTTCATTTTTTTCTCTAGTGATAAATTAAAATTCTAATGATGTTTTAAAGTTAGCCTCTAAAACTATCTCACTGACTATCCCTCTGTACTAGAGGGTCTTCCTCTTCCATGCTCTCCAGTTGAATGTAATACAGGGAGGATGACATTCTTCCATGTATGATAACATCCTAGAAGTTTATTTTATCCCCATAGAAGTGAGAATGCATCTTTTTGAAGTTTATGACTCTCACAGTTTGGGGCATAGTCTAAAAGATACTTAACAGAAACATTCTGTTAATTAAACATCCATCAATATTCAATTCAAAACAATATTATTCATCTTTCTTTACATAGAGTGGGATAGACACAATACAGAGGAAAAAGGACATGCATCAGTTCAGTTCAGTTCAGTCTCTCAGTCGTGTCCGACTCTTTGCGCCATGCATAATTGTATTGATATAAGAAAATGCTGAAAGTGATTAAATTGAACATGTTTTAGAACTTTCATGCTGATTATTTAAAGAAAGACTCCCATCCATGAATGCATAATAAGAGCAAATTAAAATTAGCATTGGTAAAATTTGTTTAGAAATAAAGGAAACACTTTCAGAAAGATATAATTTGAACAACTGTACAAATTCGAGGTGAGGTTTTTTGTAATAATGAAGAATAAGCCTTTGATAAATGCACATCAAACTTTAATGCTTTTAAAGGATTTGAATTTTCATGAAATCAGCAATAATTAAAAAAATAGCATTAATAAGTAATTTTTAACAGCATGTTGTGGGGGTTGTGTGGTTATCAGAAAGAGGATTTCCAAAATGTTTTGTCAACTTAAAGAACAAAAGTACAATTCTAGAGACAACATGTTTATTTGGAATAAATGATTGCAATTTAGGTACATAGATTTAGGTAGAAGCCCACATAGTGTCCCAATTACAAGAGAGAAGCTCAGGATTTTTATGGGAGAAAAAAGAGAGAAAGAGGAGATAGCTTGCTTTTTGAGAAGAGTTCATTGGTGCATAAGAAGATAATCAGCCAGATGAGATGTTAAATGGTGAAAGATGAGGTAAAGCTAGATTTGTACTTCATTGGTAGATCAGGTGAAGTGGTTCATTTATCAGTCCTTTCAACAGGATATTTTAGTACCTTTGCTTACTTTGCATACTGTTAGAACTTAGGCCTGTTCAGAGGTATAGAAAATAGGACATGCAAGGCATTTCCTCTTGTATGACTGCTTCAGTTCTATTTTAAAATCTTTCAGTTTTTAGTGATAACAATATCTAGATCTTTGCTATAATTTAATTGTAATACTCCTTTGCTTCCAATTCTAAAATAATAGTGGGCTATAGAGGAGAACCAAGGAAATACAACTCTGATTTTGGGTATTGTTTCTCTGAAAGAGACATAGCTTTGACCTTCCATGACATTAGCTAGGAATATTTCTTAATGCTAATTAAGGGACAGTTGAAACATATTAATAAAGCAAATAGATCATAAAAATCTTTTGGTCTTTATCAAAAAAGATACAATTATTACTCAATGTTTAGCACTATGGGGACATTTGGCATAGTAGACTCATTTATTCATAATGCACTGTTTCTTTCTGGCATTAATTTCAGTGTCATTCACTAAGGAGAGAAAAATATTTGGCACAAACTGAAGACTATAGTCTTTCAAAAAGAGATTCTTGCATGACACTATTCCTAAGAGATTTGCTTCAGGTAAAAGCATTCTTATGTCCTATGGATATTTGTGTACATGTTTGATTGAGTGGAAAAAACCGCTAGAGAAAAATGAGATCACAAATGTATGTTTTGGCTGCCATCAAGTCAATACAGTAATAGGTTGGTGAAAACATCAAAACACAATCAAAGCTGCCTTTGATGTCTGAGTGCAGAATTCACTGGGCAGTCAGCCAGAAAAGGTCATTTTTCCCCCATTTTATCAGTAATCATGAAGGAAATAAATATGAGGATCATGATTATTTTAAAAAAGTTTGTGTTTGCTCTAAGAAGATAGTCTCTTAATATTCTTATTAAGTATATTTTTATTAGGTTGATAAGCCAAAATGTAACAGGCATTGACAAGAAAGCGAATCTGTACTTGCAAATGATTAACAGAGAAAAATAGATATTTCAAGATGCACTTATGGAAACTGACATATATTTTAATGCAGAAATGCTTGGAAGGTCTTTTGGCACATTTTGAATGTATTAAGAGAAATAAAAATTTGTATGACCACAAAAGAAAAGCTTGGCATCAATAGTTTCATGTTAATTACAATAAAGGATCTGTCTGATCAAATCAATATTACCTCAACAATTCTTTAACAATTGTATGAGTATATCCCGGGGGGGGGGTTTTTTTTTTTCTTTGGAGAAGGCCCTTCGAGACCAGGACGGGGCGGGGTGCTGTCTAGGGGACACAGAGGGGACCGACGAAGTGACTTAGCATAGCATAGCAAAATCATAAGAAAAAAGCTAATATATAGTACTTAAAGTTCAAAATTCTTTGCTTCATTGTGTTGAAAATTTGCTCTTTTTAGTATACATTTTAACTATATACCTATAGGAGAAAACAATTTGAATATAAAAACAATAAAAATCAAACCCCATTTTTATATATTATGTATTCATATTATATGGAGAAGGCAATGGCACCCCATTCCAGTCCTATTGCCTGGAAAATCCCATGGATGGAGGAGCCTGGTAGGCTGAAGTCCACGGGGTCGCTAAGAGTCAGACATGACTGAGCAACTTCCCTTTCACTTTTCACTTTCATGCATTAGAGAAGGAAATGGCACCCCACTCCAGTGTTCTTGCCTGGAGAATCCCAGGGACAGAGGAGCCTGGTGGGCTGCTGTCTATAGGGTCACACAGAGTCGGACACGACTGAAGTGACTTAGCAGCAGCAGCATTCATATATATATATATGTGTGTGTGTGTGTGTGTGTGTGTGTGTGTGTGTGTAGCGCTAATTGGTAATCATTGGTTTCTGATATCTAGCCACGCTTGCAATCAATGTGTATTTGATGCTAGGGAGTATAAATGGTTTGTGTTCTACAATAACTCAATTTTTTGTCAGAGTGGGAAGAATAGAAATATAATTATAATGTATTGTGATAACATAATTATAAAGAGCTGTGGAGAAACAAAGAAAAATCAATTATCATATTGGACAATATCTTTATGATATCTAATGTGGTATAACCTGGCAGTTGTTAAATATCCTTATCAAATTATATTTGACTTAAACAGAGTTCTTCATACTGCCTATATTAATTATATAGGGGATTATAGCAGAGTATTTCAGAGAAGGCAATGGCACCCCACTCCAGTACTCTTGCCTGGAAAATCCCATGGACTGAGGAGCCTGGGAGGCTGCAGTCCATCGGGTCGCAGAGGGTCAGACACGACTGTGTGACCTCACTTTTACTTTTCACTTTCATGCATTGGTGAAGGAAATGACAACCCACTCCAGTGTTCCTGCCTGGAGAATCCCAGGGACAGGGGAGTCTGGTGGGCTGCCATCTCTGGGGTTGCACAGAGTTGGACACGACTGAAGCGACTTAGCTTAGCAGTAGCAGCAGAGTATTTTACCTAGATGTAAAAAAATATATAGAATACATATATAAGATATAAAAGAGAATAAATTATATATATTATTTGTGATATTTCAGTTAGTTGAGTGAATAAAGTGTATTTTATAGAATTATTATTTTAAAATTTTGAAAACCTTTTGTAGAATATCTAACAACATCTAAAATGGGAAAACAAAACTATAGTAAATTAAATGTCGATATTCTTTCCGTCCTGGATTTCCCTAGTGGCTCAGTGGTAAAAATCTGCCTGCCAATGCAGGAGATGTGGGATTGATCCCTGGGTTAGGAAGACCCCCTGGAGAAAGAAATGGCAACTCACTCCAGTATTACTGCCTGCGAAATCCTATGGACAGAGGAGCCTGACCGGCTACAGTCTATGGGGTCACAAAAGAATCAGATATGACTTAGTGATTAAACAACAATTCCTCCCTTGACACAAAGAAAAATTCAATAGTGAATAATAGTTTATAAACTAGGAATATCTAAGGCAAGAATAAAATATTCATATCTTATTCAGTAAGAATAATTGTGAAGATGATTATGTTAATAATAAAAATACATTTATCTGTAATACAATAAGTATTTTGATTTTCTTTGTGTAGGCATTTCTTTGAAAAGTTTAGAAATAGCTCTTTAATCCTTATTCCTTGCTCTTTAAGATAACTCTAGGAGAAAAATATTAATATCCTCATTGTACAGATGCAGAAAATGCAGTAAGAGAAATTAAAACATTTGAAAAATTCTAGAACATAACAGATAGAATCCAAAGATTATTCTGCTAATCACTACACTATATGACTATAGATGTTGATGACATTTACAGGGAAGGTCTTATCCCTAAAAATTTTAGCCTGGAGTAGGAATGGCAGATCATATTTAGAACAATTTAATTATTTTCATTATTTCACACATCAACATGTATCAGAATTATCTGCAGAGTTTTAAAAACACAGATTACTGTACCCTATCCTGAGTCTCTGAGGAGGCATAGTTGTTCATTCATGAAGTTGTATCTACCTTTTTGCAGCCCCAAGGACTTCTGCATACCAGCCTTCCCTGTCCTTCACTATCTCTTAGAATTTTCTCAAACTCATGTCCACTGAGTTAGTGATGCCATCCAACCATCTCATCCTCTGTCATCCCCTTCTCTTCTTGCCCTCAATCTTTCCCAGTATCAAGATCTTTTCCAATAGGTTGGCTGTTTGCATCAGGTGGCCAAAGTTTTGAAACTTTAGCCTCAGCGTAAGTCCTTCCAATGAATATTCAGGACTCATTTCCTTTGGGATTGACTGATTTAATCTCCTTGCAGTCCAAGGGATTGTCAAGAGTCTTCTCTAGCACCACAATTCAAAAGCAAAAGCATCAACTCTTTGGCATTCAGCCTTGGTTATGGTCCAACTCTCACAGCTGTACTTGACTACTGGAAAAACCATAGCTTTGACCAAATGGACTTTTGTCAGCAAAGTGATATCTGCTTTTTAACATGGTTTCTATTTTTGTCATAGATTTCCTTCCAAAGAGCAAGCATCTTTTAATTCCATGGCAGCAGTCAGTGTCCACAGTGATTTTGGAACAAAGAAAATAAAATCAGTCACTGTTTCTACTTTTTCCTCATCTATCTGCCATGAAGTAGAGGAATTGTATGGTAGGGCTGAAGAACTTGCATGTTTAACAAATTCTCAGTTGATGCTAAAACTGCTGGTCTAGGGATCATATTTCGAGATTCCGTTTTGTAGCAGTTTCTAAAATGCACTTGAAATGGGAAACCACTGATTGGGTGCCGGGAGCCAGCATGGGAGTTCCCACCCATGACAAATGTCACGTGGAGAGGCCTGATATGCAAAGGCGAGTCAGGACTCGAACCCGCCCCGCCCTCTGCCCCCCCCCCCCCCCCCCCCCCCCTCCCCCCCCCCCGCCCCTCCCCTCCCCTCCCCGCCCCTCCCCCCGCCTCGCCCTGGATCTGCCTGAGCATCTACCACAAAACCAGAATCTGTTTTACTATTTTACGACTTTCACCAACTCCTCTGAAATTAACGGGGGGCTATCTCTGACCACCTTTCTCTGAAGAAAATAAATTTAGAGCTCTAGTTAATTAGCCTCCTGGGCATAATAGGAGTGTTTCAATCCAAACCCCTCAGATGTCTCTCTAACTTGCCTGACAGGTTTACCCGGACTTCTACAGCTATGCATACAATTGTTTACAGTCTCCCAACTGTGAGAGGCATGGGAAGCTTAAGATATTCAAATAGTATAGAGCCTCTTGGGGAGTTAGAAATTGTTAGAATAGAACTAGTAGAAGATTTCATTGTTGAGCCAATGCTTGCTGCCAAGTTACCACATCCCCTGTGTTGTATCCTTGGAAGTGTATTAATTAATATAGTTGGTATATAGAAAAAATAAGTAGTGGCCTTGGTGTTAACAACTTTAGACACTTAAGGTAATAAATTCTTTCCTTTGTTGTAAGGCCACTGCACCTCTGCCCTATAGGAATGCAATTTTATCTAACACCTTTGGAGGATGGCGCCAAACTTTAAAATAATTACTCTTAGAACAAATAAGTCTTATGGTTGACAAACCTTTATCAGAATCATAAAATGTTAACAGGCCTTCTGGCCAGAAGATGATGTAAATCACCTAAACCATTTGTATACGATAAGTTTGCAGAAAAGAAAGCCTGGTCTCAATAAGAATCAAAGACTGCTGACTTCTCATGATTTCACACCCCCTATTATCCTCTATGCACAACTTAAGGTATATAAGCTCCCTTTGAAAATAAAGCTACAGGCCTTGCTCATCAGGCTTGGTCTTCCTGTGTTGTTCTTTCTCTTTCATTTTCAGGATGATCCCATGGAGTGCAGGGGCCCTCTGTGTTCACTTTCCTGCCTGGGCTTCTAAGACCCACTTGAGAAGGTACCCAAGGTGGGGCACCTTCTGCGATTCGAGAGGGCGCCTGTGGCCTACGTGAACAGAGCAAGTCCTGTGTTGGGGCTTTATTGGCTTTCTGCATAAACCAAGGAATATCAGCCTCTTTTCTCTCCTCTATTTTCCTAACTGCAAAATTATTTCCTTATCTTTTTCTCTATTTCTCTCAGTTGCCAACGCCGTCCTCCCGAGGGAATCCCTGGATCCAACCGGGGCTGGACCCTGGCAATTGGGACAGAATGTATTGGATCATCTCTGAATGGAATTTAGCCATAGGAATGGGAGAAGGCTTTCCTGAGAAATCTAATGCAGAGTATTATATTAAATCTATTGACCATTAGGTATATTGAGGGATTCTGAAGAGTTAAAACATAGCTAGCTGTGCCAAAATATTTTTTTTTTAAGATTGAGTCACATAATTTTTATTTTATGTCAACCTGCTTATTTAACTTATATGCAGAGTACATCATGAGAAACGCTGGGCTAGAGGAAGCACAAGCTGGAATCAAGATTGTCAGGAAAAATATCAATAACCTCAAATATGCAGATGACACCACCCTTATGTCAGAAAGTGAAGAAGAACTAAAAAGCCTTTTGATGAAAGTGAAAGAGGAGAGTGAAAAAGTTGGTTTAAAGTTCAATATTCAGAAAACTAAGATCATGGTATCTGGTCCCATCATTTCAAAGCAAATAGATGAGAAACAGTGCAAACAGTGGCTGACTTTATTTATTTATTTATTTTTTTTGGGGGGTGGGGATCCAAAATCATTGCAGATGGTGACTGCAGCCATGAAATTAAAAGATACTTACTGCCTCAAAGGAAAGTTATGATCAACCTAGACAGCATATTAAAGAGCAGAGACATTACTTTTTCAACAAAGGTCTGTCTAGTCAAGGCTGTGGTTTTTCCAGTGGTCATGTATGGATGTGAGAGTTGGACTGTGATGAAAGCTGATTGCCAAAGAACTGATGCTTTTTAACTGTGGTGTTGGAGAAGACTCTTGAGAGTCCCCTGGACTGCAAGGAGATCCAACCAGTCCATCCTAAAAGAGATCAGTCTTGGGTGTTCATTGGAAGGACTGATGCTGAAGCTGAAACTCCAGTACTTTGGCCACCTGATGTGAAGAGCTGACTCACTTGAAAAGATGCTGATGCTGGGAGGGATGGGGGGCAGGAAGAGAAGGGGATGACAGAGGAAGAGATGGTTGAATGGCATCACTGACTCAATGGACATGAGTTTGGGTAGGCTCTGGGAGTTAGTGATGGACAGGGAGGCCTGGCATCCTGTGGTTCATGGGGTCACAAAGAGTCGGACAAGACTGAGTGACTGAACTGAACTGAACTGAATGATATTTATCTTATTATAAGAACATAGCTACTGCTCTATTCACCAATGCCCCCCCCCCCCACATATTACTTTCTGCTCTTTTCTATACCTGCTTTCTCCAATTATAGCAATGATTAAGAAATCTAAACAAACACACACCTCAAAATAAAATATATTTTAATTGTAAAATGTAATAAAGTGTTACGAACAAAGCAATTTTACTACATGCACCAGATTATTAAATTATCCTGAGTCTATAAGTGGGTCATAATCTTAAATAAACCTGTTTTTATATAAAATATGAAGAAGAAATATTAACAAGATTATGTCAAGGACAGTGGAGGCCAGCAAAATATTATTGCTAAAACAACAACAACAAAAAAACCCCTGGAATTGAGGCAAATCAGAGGATAAATCAGACTCAGATTTAACAAGATTCCTTTCAGAAGAACAAACATAGCTGGGTTTGTAGTGGGGAAAATGGAGTCATTTATCCATTGAGTGAGAATTACCAGGGAGAAGCAAATGGGTCTTTAGGATTTTGAAACCATAACTTCAGTAGCAGGCATGTTTGGGTAAGATCAGCTATGGCATGCCCACATTATTAACAATTTTTCATGAGGGAAATAGTTTTCAAGAAAATTGCTGCAGGCTTCATGTCTATTTCCAAAGAATTTTATAGGGAATCTTCTGGCTTTTGTGCGTTCATAGTAGAATGGGCTGTGTTAAGATACCTTGACTTATATTTTATCTTAAATCCAGTTTTAAAGGAGGCATTTATCTCAAGTAATTCATTATTATTTTTTACAGCAAAAATATTAAAAGTAAAATACAACAGCTGACCTATAGAATTTCTGCTAAATTTTTTATATTATTTCGAGATGATGGCAAAGGCATAAAGAACCTTTTTTGTCTACGTAGCTAGAGAACTAAGATGAAACTATAAGACAGTGTTGATAAAGGGGATACAGGAATAAAGTTGAAAAATGAGGCAGAATTTTTAAAATGAAAGAGTTTACGCTATATACATATTTGCTTCAAATCAGATGGAAGGAACAGGGATAATATGGACTTTCAGTTGAGTCACGGATATAATTATTCTGGTATGCTAATGAAACTTTTATAGGTGGAAGGCACATAGCATTTTGGTTTGCATCGTATTAAAGTTGTATTGTATACTGACAGAATACCTCCAGTTGCTTATTACAGATACTATGTTTAAAGAATTTAAAATGGTCAATTGTGAAGCATGCTGCTGCTGCTGCTGCTACTAAGTCGCTTCAGTCATGTCCAACTCTGTGCGACCCCAGAGATGGCAGCCCACCAGGCTCCACAGTCCCTGGGCTTCTCCAGGCAAGAACACTGGAGTGGGTTGCCATTTCCTTCTCCAATGCATGAAAGTGAAAAGTGAAAAGGAAGTCACTCAGTCGTGTCCGACTCTTCACGACCCCATGGACTGCAGCACACCAGGCTCCTCCGTCCATGGGATTTTCCAGGCAAGAGTACTGGAGTGGGGTGCCATTGCCTTCTCCAAAAGAATTTATGGGTATTGTATAAAGAAGAAAAATAACAAACAGTTATTTTGTTTGTAAATAAACAAAATACCCAGATTCAGATATAAAACAGCAGTATTTCTAAGGCCTCCCTCTTCTATGCCAAGTTTTATGTTATAGGTCCTGAGATAGTCAACAAAGTTTAAATATACATGATATGGCAAATGCAAAGCTGGATTTAATGCTCAACTTACCTTCCCTGGTTCCAAGGTTCACAGTCTTCAAACTAATTATTCTTTGCTCTTTGTCAGCTTACTTTTACACTTATACAATCTCCTTTAATAAATACATTGTTACAACATAATATCTACTTATAATATTAGGAAGGCTGGTTTTGCATGTTACATTGCTTCTGTTGTGTCCCACTCTTTGGGACCCCATGGACTGTAGCTCCCCAGGCTCCTCTGTCCATGCATTCTTCAGGCAAGAATACTGGAATAGGTGGCCATTCCCTTCTCCAGGGGATCTTCCAGACCCAAGGACTGAACCCAGGTTTCCTGCATTACAGATGATTCTTTACCATCTGAGCTACCAGGGAAGTCAATTACAACATAACTTACAATAATAGAAAGACTGGTCTGTGTACCATAATCCTTCATGAAATATTAATTAGTGAAATATGTCTTTATATTTGAAATACAAGTTAATAAATATCAAGTTGACTTTAATCCAACCAGGGCCATATTTTATCCATGCAAATGGATTGCAGATCATTATAGTAGATAGCAGGAAGATGGCAGAAACACTCGAGATTATAAAGAAGGGGACATGCATTCACTTTTCCAGAAGTGTTCTTTTAAAAATTACTCTGAAGATATTAGACTAGAGCATTGGAACCTAGAACATTTTCCATTCCCTGCCAATGTGACAACAGAATAAGACCAAGGAAGGACAAAATTATATTTTGTTAAAATAATCAAAGTACCAATGCTGGAAACTGCCAAGAGGGCTGTAAAGGGAACACACACACACACACACACACACACACACACACACACACACACACACACACACACACACACACACACAATATTATGAAGTGAGGAGACAAAAAATTGTGGTGCTTTCATTTCAAGAAACAGTTTCTCTACCCAAGCAATTTTTGAGAACTTAATACAGAAATAAAATAGATAGGGAAGCTGGAGTAAAAAAATAATGGCATCATGGCAGATGTTTCAGGAACACTCAAAATGGTTATCGTGGCTATAGCTCAGCAGTAGTGGGACAAAGGATGGAAGATAAACAGTGGCTTTACAGCTAGACGGAATGACAATTTGCCCTACACCAGCATCATGGGCTGGTCAAAATGCATTTGATCGATTATCAGTAGTGTATTTTGAGTTACATATGTATCTCTGATACCCACTCTCTGAAGGAATATCTAACAGAATGAAGTACTAGAATTTGACCTATTTCTTTATCTTTTAACTTAAAATAACCTAAAATTATAAAATTTGAATGACAAAAAATTCTGTATATCTCTTTATATCATTGCTCTTTTAAAATGTAAAGCATTCCAGGAACTATTTGAATAGAGATTAGACGTCTCTTCATTATGTTTTTTTTTTTTCCTTTATAGAAAACTAAACTCAAAATCCTTTTTCTTCTAAAGCATAGCTAATTTAACCATATTTCATATATTCATAGTTTGCATTTGTATTTCTGTCTATGCATATGTTTGAAAGAACCCTTGAACTCCTCAGGAGTGAGAGTGTAGGCTGAAAGATACCATCTACATCAGTCTTTGCTCCAAAATATCTCAGATTTTAACTGTAAATTGGTGATTCTGATTTAATTTTCATCTATTCAGAGAGTTTCTTGGCTTCACTTTTCTCAGGGGAAAAATATAATCTGTGAACATAGAATTGACACAGAGATCATATTTTCCATCTATTTTAAGCTAGACTATGGTTTTGGGTTTCCCAGGCAGCACTAGTGGTAAAGAATCCCCTTGCAAATGCAGGAGACATGAGAGACACAAGTTTGATTCCTGAGTGGGGAAGATCCCCTGGAGAAGGAAATGGCAACCCACTCCAGTACTTTTATCTGGAGCATTCCATGGACAGAGGAGTCTGATGGGTTAGAGTCCATAGTTCGCAAAGAGTTGGACTTGACTGAATTGACTTAGCACAGCACATGGTTTTCAGCAATTAATTAATTATCCAATCATTCCTAACAATTATTATAATGATCAAACAAGGATACCTATTTGAAAGTATTAACAAAAGCAAAATATCTTATTTGAAGGATTTTAAAACTACTTTCATCATAATGTCTATATTTGACAACATTTTCAATATAAGATTTGTTTACTAAGAGAGTAATTAGCCCTGTTTTCTGGCATATGTTCAGTCTAAAAATGTACATTTAGAATAATGTTGACTTTTTTTAGAAGGAGAAAAACACAGGTGTTTCAAGTAGACATCTTTTTTGAAGCATTTTATTGTATAAAACACTCCATAAATGGGTACCAGTGATGATTCATTGCTGACAAAAAAAGCAAGAAATGTGAAGGGTTTGCTAAGTACCTCATTTTTTTTTAATATAGTGTTTTTTTTTTTTTTTTTTTTAATTTTCTTTCTGTTCACTTTATTATTACATGGTTGACATTTTCAGCAGTGGGAATTCAGTGATTTTTTTTAGACTTCATTGTTAAACTGACACGGCTTTTGTTTTTTTGTGATGGGCTGTAGTAGGAATGAATAGGCCAATAAGGACTTCTAGCTGTTAAGACCTGAGAGCAAATTTGCCCTCTTTTCCCCCTTTTTAAAATAAAATTATTGAAATAAAGTTGACTTACAATGATCTTAATTTCTTCTGTAAAAATTACCATTTTTAAATTATTTTCAAGTTTAAAATCATCTCAGCTCAGTTCAGTTGCTCAGTCGTGTTTGACTCTTTTCGACATCATGAATTGCAGCACTCCAGGCCTCCCTGTCCATCACCAACTCCCGAAGGTCACTCAGACTCACATCCATCGAGTCAGTGATGCTATCCAGCCATCTCATCCTCTGTCGTCCCATTCTCCTCTTGCCCCCAATCCCTCCCAGCATCAGAGTCTTCTCCAATGAGTCAACTCTTTGCATGAGGTGGCCAAAGTACTGGAGTTTCAGCTTTAGCATCATTCCTTCCAAAGAACCCCCAGGACTGATCTCCTTTAGAATGGATTCTTTGGATCTCTTTGCAGTCCAAGGGACTCTCAAGAGTCTTCAATAGCACAGTTCAAAAGCATCAATTTTTCGGCCCTCAGCCTTCTTCACAGTCCAACTCTCATATCCATACATGACCACTGGAAAAATCATTGTCTTGACTAGACAGACATTTGTTGGCAAAGTGATGTCTCTGCTTTTGAATATGCTATCTAGGTTGGTCACAACTTTCCTTCCAAGGAGTAAGCATTTTTTAATTTCATGGCTGCAGTCACCATCTGCAGTGATTTTGGAGCCCAAAAAAATAAAGTCTGACACTGTTTTCACTGTTTCTCCATCTATTTCCCATGAAGTTATGGGACCAGATTCCATGGTCTTCATTTTCTGAATGTTGAGCTTTAAGCCAACTTTTTCAGTCTCCACTTTCACTTTCATCAAGAGGCTTTTTAGTTCCTCTTCACTTTCTGCCATAAGGGTAGTGTCATCTGTATATCTGAGGTTATTGATATTTCTCCCGGCAATCTTAATTCCAGCTTGTGTTTCTTCCAGCCCAGCGTTTCTCATGATGTACTCTGCATATAAGTTAAATAAGCAGGGTGACAATATATAGCCTTGACATACTCCTTTTCCTATTTGGAACCAGTCTGTTGTTCCATTTCCAGTTCTAACTGTTGCTTCCTGACCTGCATATAGATTTCTCAAGAGGCAGGTCAGGTAGTATGGTATTACCATCACTTTTAGAATTTCCCACAGTTATTGTGATCCACACAGTCAAAGGCTTTGGCATAGTCAGTAAAGCAGAAAATGATCTCAGTAAACCTCTATACTAGCAATAGTTTTTAAAAGAAGCTTCAATAAAGCCATGAAATTAAAAATTTATAGTTTTAACCCCTTCCTCCAATGTCACACTCATTTCTTTCTTGTGAGTGAAAATGTCCCCAGTATAAAAGTTTAAACAGCATTTCTAATTCTTAAAGAATTTCAGTATTTTAATTAAATTTGTTCAACTATGCATATTATGCTTTTATTTACTAAAATGGGTTATTTGCCTTAATTTATAGAAAATCAAATCAAAGTTTGTATTGAATTCCAGTATTTAAGTCATATTCATATGATATCATCTTTCCCTTGTGGTTCAGCTGGTAAAGAATTCACCTGCAATGCAGAAGACCTGGGTTTGATCCCTGGGTTGGTAAGATCCCCTGGAGAAGGGAAAGGTTACCCACTCCAGTATTCTGGCCTGGAGAATTCCATGTACTGCATGGGGTCACTGTCCACGGGGTCACTGTCATATGATATTAATTTTAATTGAAAGTAATTATTCAAAATCACGTTTTCTTTTCTTCATATTAGTGCTCGGTTACTATTAGTTGCATCAGATATCTTGGAGATATCTTAAAGAAAAATATTTTCATATAACTTTTCAAAAATATATTTTTGTTAAAAATTGCACTGCTATAGAGAGAAAGCAGAAGGTAGGTTAATAATAAAATTTTAGTAGCAGTATAACTTTTATATTTACCATACTGTCTACTTGCACCACTGCAACCTATTTCACCCAAATATCTTTGTTGAAAAGGAGATAAAACTGAGAGAAGTAGAAAATAGAATTATTATTAACATAAGCTGATTACTGGTTATGATGAGAAATGGATAGTATTTACAGATATAATTTTTTTGAGTTGAACAATTTATAAATAAACATGAAAATATCAGAGATGTTGAATGAGACAATTGATAATTATGGCTATGTAAAAAATCTGTGGGTGTAGAATACAGAAATTTCCATGTCAGTTCAAGATAAGAGATGTCACTTAGTAAAACACTGATACATAAGACAATTCCCATAGTGAGGAGATACTGAAATCAATGTGAAAATTTTTGAATAAAGAATGCAAATAGAATTGTACAGTCACTTTCGATTGGCTATGGTTGCAGCAGTAGCATATGCTTATCACTATAACTTAAGGGACATTCTTTGAGATCCAAGCTACCTCAATTTGGTGAATGGGAAAAGTAAAAAGCTAAAGTCAGCTGGGAATACAAGCCCCCTCTTTGAAAGCTTGATTTATGCCACTTTACTTTAGGAAACACCTAATTAGTACTAGTTTTTGCTAATGGAAAGAAATCGGAAGAGGATTTTCACTTTCACGCACACACACACAAAGCCAAAAAGTGAAAACAAAGTTCAGCATTTATCTTGCCAGGAGGTGTTAAAGCAACAGCATGTACTCCCAGCAGTGAGGGGCATCACTGAGCCCCTTCCCCTGCACTTCCCTAGAAAGTACACTCAGCAGCTCGACTTTGGTTTGTGTCTGTGAGCATTTGTGCTTTATCTTGATTTATTTTGTGCATCATTAGCAAGGTATTTTCTGAGATACTTGCTTCTTTACTTTAGGCCATTTCAGTTTAAAAAAGATTTCATAGAAACACTCCACTTTCAGATAGCAAGGGAAATCTGTATCTTCAGGTATGACTAAGGAAATGCACATGGGAATGTATATGTAGGAAGAATACAGCCAAAGTACCTTTTTAGATGGATTTGATACAATTTTTATTAGATTATTTTTAAAATATACCAATGGGTTATACTCTGCTGCTTCCAACTCTAGTAAAATATCATTTAGAAATATCATTTGATTTTTTTTTCTCAGTCTGTGCCTAGGATAAGGAGGAAGAACTTGGCTGACTAGTTAATTGTAATATTTTTAGAGTTTTGTAGATTGCCTCAGTAAAAATTTGATAGATTTGCACCTATTTCTTGTTGTTGTTTTATTCACTAAGTCTTGTTAGTCTCTTTTGTGACCCCATGGACTGTAGCTCACTTGGCTCCTCTGTCCACGGGATTTCCCAGGCAAGAATACTGGAGTGGGTTGCCATTTCCTTCTCCAGGGGATCTTCCTGACCCAGGAATCAAGCCCACATCTCCTGAACTAGCAGCTGGATTTTTACCACTGAGCCACCTGGGAAGCCCTGTTATACAATGCTTAAAGAAAAGCTCACTGGAGGAAAACTATTCTTTTTTGTTTCCCTCTCAGCTAGCCTGAAGCTTGAGTGTGATAATCATTAATGTCCATCTTCATTCCGTCTCCTGGATGTAGTATTGGACTATGAGGAGGTGTGCAGGTGGTTATTGAAGTTTAGATCAATATACATATCCGTGAGAAATTTGGCATTACTAGATAATCCATTTGATAGGCATACCTCTGTATAACACTCAATGATTTTACTTTTTTCTTCCCTTAAAAAAAGCTTCAGTTAATTCTTTACTGAAGAAGGAATACTTTCCTTATTAGGAGAATTGTATATGTTTTCCTTGTAATCAATGAATCTCCAATGCAGCTTAGTCACATAGGGATCTCTGACTATAACAGTAACAAAAATTAGCATATAAGTAATTAAGATATTTTTATTGGTTTCCCTTATATTGTTATTCTATTAGTTGATATGATCCATAGTCTTCTAGGGTATATACAATTAGAGAGTATTGGTGAAAGAGATTTACCTGTTTGTCTTAACTGTATGCATTCAAGCAATCATAGTGAAAAATTAGTTATAATTAGATATTACTGTCAGTGAGTCTTGGAAGGAAAATACTGCATATATAATAATGTGAGCAAAAAAGACACTGATCAAATATTGAATTAAGCATTTATTTACTTAAGACTCACAATACGTTGCTATAACAAATTATCTAATAGAGCAAGTAGACTGTGATGAAAATATTAAGAGTGAGTAAAGGCTGAAGTTAAGACCCTGGCCAACTGAAATCACTGTCAGAATTTTTACAGTTAATTTTGATTTTTTTTCCCTCCAAGTTCTAGGAATGTGCTGTCATATTATAAATATTCTCAAGGAATATGCTATAAGGTCTGCTATAAATAACCTATATTGTATTCGTATGGATTGTCACACTTTTATCTAGTATCTAGTATAGAAAGCAATATTTGTTTTGCTCATTTTAGCTAGTTTGCTAACAAAACAGGGCTTTTCTGGTGGCTCAATGATGAAAGATACGCCTGCCAACGGAGGAGATGTGGGTTCAATCCCTGGGTTGGGAAATCCCCTGGAAAAGGAAATGGCAGCAATAGTCTTCCCTGAGAAATCCCATGGACAGAAAAGTCTAGAGCACTTACAGTCTATGGGGTGGCAAAGAGTTGGACATGACTTTGCACCTGAGCACTCACTAACAAAAGAGTTCAGAAAGCCTAAGTACCTTTTTAGATGAACTTTATACAATTTTTATTAGATTATTATTAAGATACACCAATAGGTTTTACTCTTATGTATCCAACTCTAATGAAATATCATTTAGAAAAGAATTATTTTCCTCCAATTGTTAAGCTAGGAAGACATTTTTTTGGTTTAGTTTGATTTTTGTGACTAATCTCTTTGGAACTTGATACTTTTATGAAAAAGCTTATTTTCTAATGAAATAGGAAAAAGGAAAAGGAAAAAGAAAAATGTATAGTTACAGAAGCATTTTTTTATAGGTTGACTTCTGTGCCCCAAGCCCACCACCCCAAGCCATAGGGAAAAAATAAAAACACCCATGTGGAAAAAAATAATACCCATTTTGTTGAAGCCTTAACCCCTAGTATGTCATAATGTGACCTGTTTGGATGTAGTTAAGTTCGAATGAGATCATATGGATGAACCTAAATCCAATCTGACTGCTATCTTTATAAGAAGAGGAAATTAAGATACACTAAAGAGACAACAGAGAAAAGGTTATGAAAGAGTGAGAAGATGGCTTCTGTAAGCCAAAGAAGGAATCCTCAGAAGAAACCAAACATACTAACATTTAGATACTGGGCTTTGAGATTTTAGACCTGTGAGAAAATAAATTTCTGGTGTTTCAGCCACCCAATCTGTGGTATTTGTTATGGTAACCCTAACTGCCTGATATAGGTGGGTAGGATGGCACAATTGACCTATGTTAATAGCTGAAGGAAGAGTAAGTGATTTCATGCAGTTAATGGCATAGAAACACAGGTAAGCTGTGACCACGTGGCAGGAAGTGATAGCAAATAGTGAAAAGCTTTCTGTACCACTATAACATGTTTGATCTTTAATTTGGGGGTGATGAAGAGCTATCAAGCGTTTTCAAGAAAGAGCAATAAGAGTGATTTGGGGAATAGAAGGCTCAAGTAATGAGATAAAAAATTTTGTGTCCAGGGTTAGAAAAGACATTTTAAAGAATTATTTTTTTTTAAGTTTAAAAATAGTTACACGAGAAAAATAACTATCATTATGAGAAATACTCTGAATTCAGAAATGTTAAATTAATTTAAATAATTATTTTTTCTTAAATATGAGTAAGTTAATAAATACATATGGAAGAATCACTGTATAATTTTATATTATATAGTAATCAATGTTTATATGACATTTTTACTGTCACAGTCAACCAATGGCAGCTTTTTTTTTCTGCAAATTTTTATTTTATTTTATTTTTTTTAATCAAGAATCTCTTTTATTGATTATCATAAACATTACAAACATCTAATATGAACAAATTGTAACATGACAGTGATTAGTTTGAACAATTAATACATTTCAGATATAATACTATACATATTTCAATGCTATTCTCCCCAATCATCCCACCCTCTCCCGGTCCCAGAGTCCAAAAGTCTGTTCTATACATCAGTGTCTCTTTTGCTGTCTCGTAAATAGGGTTATTTTTACCATCTTTCTAAATTCCATATATATGCGTTAGTATACTGTATTTGTGTTTTTGTTTCTGGCTTACTTCACTCTGTATAATAGGCTCCAGTTCCATCCACCTCCTTAGAACTGATTCAAATGTATTCTTTTTAATGGCTGAGTAATACTCCATTGTGTATATGTACCACAGCTTGCTTATCCATTCATCTGTGGATGGACATCTAGGTTGCTTCCACGTTCTGGCTATTGCAAACAGTGCTGCTATGAACATTGGGGTACACGTGTCTCTTTCAATTCTGGTTTTCTCAGTGTATATGCCCAGCAGTGGGATTGCTGGATCATAAGGCAGTTCTATTCCCACTTTTTGTTTTCTGAGTAGATTTGACTGATGTTTAGTGTTTGCCAAAAAGGAAGCCATAAATGGATTCAAAGAACTAATTTTTTTTGTTTCATTTGAAGAATAGTGAAGTCAAGGAAGTCCATCTACTCTGAGGTACTTTAGAAATCTTAATTTAAAAGCAAAATCCAGTGTGGAAAAAATGCTGTGTACTGACTGAAACTTGCCTGAAACACAAAGATGTAAAAGTTAAGTGTAAGTTATGAGTGACATAAAAGTACCTGTAGCTCTGAGTTTTAGGAAAGGAGTAAAACAGAAAAGAAAAGATTTTGATAGATGCCTTATAGCCCTCAACTTCCCAGGAGTTTTGATTATGATTCTTTATTTATGTCCCTGTAGGATTGTTATATAATCTGCTATTGTGAATAACCAAAGCAATACTGGACTAATGTTTACATATGCCACAGAATTCTGAGTCTTGCAGGCTTAATTATGGGGAGAATATAGTACTTAAAAGAAAGGGTAAAAAACATCATGTATTTCATATATCCTTTCAGTTTTATGACTCCCAGGATACAGGTTTGTTTCCTAGTTTCTAATGGCATCCATGATGTCAAGATTTAGTGTAAGGATGCACTCAAAGTGACATTTATATTAAAGAAAGCTGCCAAGACCAAGGTATCTTGAAAATTGGTTTACTATGACGATTACCTTATAAAAGAAATATAAAAAGTACAGTTATGGAGTTAGTGTGATATATATGAGGTGATACTGTATGGTTGGGGCATCATTTGATTTCATTTTTACTTATATTAAAGTTTTTGATTAGAGTCTTTAGAAACATAAGCTGTATCACCCCTAAGTAGGCTTGCATTTGCAGACAGTTTTATGCAGAGGCTGGCTTAACTGATGGTCACAACAAATTCATGATGAATACTTCCAGAAGAGAAAACCTCATCGAGGTACCTCTTCTGTGAAAGGAATTCTAAAGTTGATTGAAAAACGATTTGAAGTATCCAGGTACTCATAAATCTCCATAAAGGCAAAGAACTATCACAGGCATCATATTTCTAAGTTTCTGGGAAATGAAAATGTGCGCTTCAGAATATTTTTACAATGCAATTTTTTTAAAAGTAAGAAAAGTTGTGAATAAGAAAGTCAAATGCCATTTTAAAATAAGGAAGCAAGCCTTTGATTGCAAAATAGTTGCTTGTTGTTTTTGTTGTGAATGTTCTGCTAGAAAACCTGGATTTCTTGCAAACACAATCTCTATGGCTTTTCAAGGGGACATATTAAGAGGGAAAGAAAATTTTCATTATTAACATTTTGTCCTCAAGGCAGATATTTGCATGCTTACCTCTTTCAACTTTCCCCTTTATACTGTACAACATCCATGCAGCTTGAGTAATTTTTTGTCTGGATATGTGACATTTTCAAGTGACTCTTTTCCAGGGTCCATGGAAGATTAACTAACGGTAATGTAAGTCAGAACATCTTAAACTCGTTAATTTTTTTTAAATGTCAAATTTCAGCAGGCAAATACTAATGGGAAATGGGACAATATACTTCATCCTTTCTGAGCAAGTTCATATATTTGAGAAGATTCTCCTGTGTCCTTAATTTTGTTTTCCTAAGTCTCATAAATGTCACAGCTCTCAGGCACTCAAATTTTCTTTTATATGTAGAAAGTTTGAGGCTCTCCTCATATTTAATTAGTGCAAGTGCTTTGCCTATCCTGGCGTCCAAGCAGGTTAATGACTTGAAGGATTCAAGTAACACATGCTGAATTATTTTAATTAACATTTGTTTTTTTTTTAATAATTTTTATTTATTTATTTTTTTACTTATTTTTGTATGTGTTGGGTCTTTATTGCTGCATGGGCTTTTCTCTAGTTGCGGCAAGCCAGAGTTGTTCTTCATTGCTATGCATGGGCTTCTCATTGCAGTGGCTTCTCTTGTTGCGGAGGATGGGATCTAGGGTACACAGACTTCAGTAGTTTTGGCACATGGGCTCTAGAGCACAGGATCAATAGTTGTGGCACATGGACTTAGTAGCTCCATGGCGTATGTAATCTTCCTGGACCAGGGATTAAAACCTGTGTCTCTTGCATTGGCAGGTGGATTCTTTACCACTGAGCCACCAAGGAAGCCCAACATTTGGTTTTGAAGTACTGTTTTTCATGGGAATAAAAGTACACAACCCAGAATGTTGTAGCTAGAAGAATTTAATGGTCCTGTTTCATTTTCAGAGTAGAGCCTAAGCAATTCAAGAGTTGTTTCCTGAGACCTAGGGATGAGGAGTGATAGGGATAGAGTAAGTAAAAATCCCAAAGAAAGGCAATGTGTATTCTATCTAGATTACTTTTATCAGTATATTTACCTTGAAGTTGTATATAACAACCAAATGTCGTATTTCAGTATCTTTCTAACCAAATAATTGCTGTTGTTTAGTCACTAAGTCATGTCCAACTAATTTGCGACCCCATGGATTGTAGCCCAGCAGGATCTTCTGTCCATCAGATTTCCCAGGCAAGAATACTGGAGTGACTTGTCATTTCCTTTCCAGGGAATCTTCCCGACTCAGGAATCAAACCGATGTCTCCTGCATTAGCAGGTGAATTCTTTACCACTGCGTCACCAAGGAAGTCAAACCAAACGATACTCACTCATTTATTTATTCATTTGTTAATTTATTCTTACATTAGGTGATTATTAGGCTGAATTCTGGGACTCATCAGATCAGATCAGGTCAATCGCTCAGTCGTGTCTGACTCTTTGAAACCGCATGAATCGCAGCACGCCTGGCCTCCCTGTCCATCACCAACTCCTGGAGTTCACTGAGACTCACATCCATTGAGTCAGTGATGCCATCTAGCCATCTCATCCTCTGTCGTTCCCTTCTCCTCTTGCCCCCAATCCCTCCCAGCATCAGAGTCTTCTCCAATGAGTCAACTCTTCGCATGAGGTGGCCAAAGTACTGCGACTCATGCTAGGTACTAAAGGGGAAAAAAAAGCTTAAGATACAGCTCATGTTTTTATGAGATATTTCAAAACAAATATTTTTAAAAATTAAGAAAAACTAGAAATGCAGTTTATTTTTTGTTCTGTCAGAGACTCATTTTACAATATTATAACCAGACAGTTTGATGATTTTGTCCCTGAAATTCTTTACATTCTCACTTTCTATTATTCAATCATTTTTGATGTTATACATGTTAAACATATTTTGTTCTCCTAAAACCCTCATTTACAATTTTTAATCAGTGTAATATTTTCTCTTCCTTTATCTTCTTCATCATGATTATTTTTTAACAAGGTGAAAATTGAAGTTGTATGTTCTTTTAGCTTTCAAAATAATATTTAGGTTATACTCTTGGGAATAGTCTTATGATGGATATTAGAAGATTTCTTAAGAGTTTGATTCTTTGGTTATAGTTTGTAATACAAGAAAGAAATAGACAATTTATACATTCAAAGATATACACCTAAGTACTAAAAGCCAATGTCATAAATCAATTTTTTTCAGTTCCCCCATTGGGTTAAATAACATATCATTAAACATATTTAATTAAAACATTTTTTAGAACATTTAAGATCTACTTTCTTAGCAAATTATAATTATATAATATAGTGCTATCAATGATAGTCACCAGGGTATATATTAGATATTCAGACCTTATTTATCTTGTAAGTAAAAGTTTACACCTCTTCGTAGCCTCTGGTAATCTCTTTTTTACCTCTGTTTTAAGAATTGATATTTTTGAACTATGGTGTTGGAGAAGACTCTTGAGAGTTCCTTGGACTGCAAGGAGATCCAACCAGTCCATTCTGAAGGAGATCAGCCCTGGGATTTCTTTGGAAGGAATGATGCTAAAGCTGAAACTCCAGTACTTGGGCCACCTCATGCGAAGAGTTGACTCATTGGAGAAGACTCTGATGCTGGGAGGGATTGGGGGCAGGAGGAGAAGGGGACGACAGAGGATGAGATGGCTGGATGGCATCACTGACTCTACGGATGTGAGTCTGAGTGAACTCCGGGAGTTGGTGATGGACAGGTGCTGTGATTCATGGGGTTGCAAAGAGTCAGACACGACTGAGAGACTGATTTGATCTGATCTATGAGATCAACTTTTCTTTTTCTCATTCCAGGGAGAAGTGATACCATGCAGCATTTGACTTTGTCTTTCTGGCGTATTTCAGTTAGCATAGTGCTCCCCATGATCATCCATGTTATTGAAAATGACATGATTTCCTTCTTTTTGAAGGCTGAATTATATTCCTCTCTGTGTATATATCACATTCTTTAAAAAAGTATTTATCTTTTTGGCTGCACTTGGTCTTCACTGCTGCATGCAGGCTTTCTCTAGTTGCAGTGAATGGCAGCTGCTCTTCCCTGCAGTATACAGGTGGCAGCTTCACTTGTTGCAGAACATGGGCTCTGGGTGCATGGGCTTCAGTAGCTGTGGTTCATGGTCTCTAGACTGTGAGCTCAATAGTTGTGGCTCATGGGGGTAGTTGCCCATGGCATGTGGAATCTTCCTGGACCAGGGACCTGTATCCCCTGCATTGGCAGGCTTATTCTTAACCACTGGACTACAAGGGAAGTTTTGTGTTTCACATTCTTAATGCATTCATCTACTGATGGACAATTAGGTTGTTTCCATATCTTGGCTATTGTGAAAAATGTTGCAGCGAACATGGAGTAGAGCTATTTCTTCCAGGTAATGATTTTGTTTCTTTTGAAAATATACTCAAAAGTAAAGTTGCTAGATCATATGGTACCTCTATTATTAATTTATTGAGAAGCCTCCATATTATTTTCCATTGTGGCTGTACCAAATTATATCCCCAACAGCAGTGCACATGGTTCCCTTATCTCTACATCTTCACCATCATTTTTCTCTGTTGTCTTTTTGATAATAGCATACTAATGATGTGAGATAACATTTCATTATGGTATTGATTTGCATTTCCTGGCTGATTAGTGATGTTTAGAATCTTTTTATATACTCATTGGCCATTTACATGTTTTATTGAGAAAAGTGTCTATTCATCCTAAGCCCATTTCAAGGGAGTTATTTGATATTTTTTGCTACCAAGTTGTATAAGTATCTTATATATTTTGGATACTAACCACTTAGATTTGTTACAAATACCTTCCCTTATTCCATAGATTGCCTTTTCATTTTGTTGATGGTTTCCTTTGCTAAGCAGAAGCATTTTTTAGATTGATGTATTCTCACTTCTTGTTCATCTTATCTTTTGGTGTCAAATCCAAAATAATCATTGACAAGACCAGTGTTAAGAAACTTACCTCCTGCATTTGGATGTTACATATAAGGAAAACAATGATGAAATGACTGGTCTTTATGTGAGAAATATGACAATGAAAAATGTAAGGCCTTAATAATAAATATATCAACTTAGAATTTTTATCTAATATAAATATTCAAAATTACAGTAAACATCAAACTTGGGAAAGAATATATTCAGTACCATTATGTATGTGTAAGTGTGTAAAACAGCATAGTCAGTTACAAAGAATTATGAGTAGTCTGAGACTTACCATAATTTGCAATTTAACATTTTAGAATTTTACTGTTTCTAGAATGCTAGCAGAAAATATGAGATATTTGGGTCATATATAAATTACTCTATTACTCATGGTACAGCAAGCAGCATAATAATTATGTTTTCATAAGTTTATTCTGACTACAGAGTGCCATTAAAACAATGCAGAGAAAACCAAATGGATGGTCCCAGTGAGTTGTGTCACAACTGGGGAATTTACAGGCTTAGATAACTTAATTATTTTATAATGTACACTAAACTTGACTGACCTCTGCCCCTAAGGAAGTCATATTTTCATACAGTATAATTAATGGGCATCCCTTGTGGCTCAGCTGGTGAAGAATCCTCCTGCAATGTGGGAGACCTGAGTTCAGTTCCTGGGTTCGGGATGTCTCCTAGAGAAGGAAAATTCCATGGACTGCACAGTCCATGGGATCACAAAGAGTTGGAAATGACTGAGAGACTTTCACTTTGCATAATTAATGAAACTGGAAGGAGAGTATATATGTGTATATATATATGCACATACACATGCACACACACACACACACACACATATATACACACACATATATCTTTATCTACATAAAGATATACAAGATTATCTTAACAAAGGCTGTCATTGTCTTTGCTGGGAAAAAATGCAGAAATATGAGAAACCATGGAGAACTATCTGAAACACCACTTTGAAAAATAATTCTATCAGTTTCTTCAGTCTAAACTTACATATGCTGTATGACCAGCAACCCCAGTTCCAAGTATTTTATCAAAGAGAAACAAATATATATTCACAAAAAACTTGCACAAGAATGTCAATAGCAAATTATGTGAGTAACATATACCACTCAGTAATAATTTAAGCAACTCAATTAAAAAGTGGGCAAAAGATTCAAACAACATACACTTAATCCATAAGCCCATGAAAAGATTCTCTAAACCATTAGTCATTAGGAAATTACAAATTAAAACCACTATGGGTAACTTTCAAATACCCAATCAGATTAGATCAGATCAGTCGCTCAGTCGTGTCCGACTCTTTGCGACCACATGAATTGCAGCATGCCAGGCCTCCCTGTCCAAAACCAACTCCCGGAGTTCATTCAGACTCACATCCATAGAGTCAGTGATACCATCCAGCCATCTCATCCTCTGTCGTCCCCTTCTCCTCTTGCCTCCAATCCCTCCCAGCATCAGAGTCTTCTCCAATGAGTCAACTCTTTGCATGAGGTGGCCAAAGTACTGGAGTTTCAGCTTTAGCATCATTCCTTCCAAAGAAATCCCAGGGCTGATCTCCTTCAGAATGGACTGGTTGGATCTCCTTGCAGTCCAAGGGACTCTCAAGAGTCTTCTCCAACACCACACTTCAAAAGCATCAATTCTTCAGAGCTCAGCCTTCTTCACAGTCCAGCTCTCACATCCATACAGGACCACAGGAAAACCGTAGCCTTGACTAGACGAACCTTTGTTGGCAAAGTAATGTCTCTGCTTTTGAATATACTATCTAGGTTGGTCATAACTTTCCTTCCAAGGAGCAAGCGTCTTTTAATTTCATGGCTGCAGTCACCATCTGCAGTGATTTTGGAGCCCAGAAAAACAAAGTCTGACACTGTTTCCACTGTTTCCCCATATATTTCCCATGCAGTGATGGGACCAGATGCCATGATCTTCGTTTTCTGAATGTTGAGCTTTAAGCCAACCTTTTCACTCTCCACTTTCACTTTCTTCAAGAGGCTTTTTAGCCCCTCTTCACTTTCTGCCATAAGGGTGGTGTCATCTGCATATCTGAGGTTATTGACATTTCTCCCAGCAATCTTGATTCCAACTTGTGTTTCTTCCAGTCCAGCGTTTCTCATGATGTACTCTTCATATAAGTTAAATAAACAGGGAGACAATATACAGCCTTGATGTACTCCTTTTCTTATTTGGAACCAGTCTGTTGTTCCATGTCCAGTTCTAACTGTTGCATAGAATAACTAAAATAAGAATTTTTGAAAATACTGAAAATGCCAAGTGTTTGTAAGAATGGTGAGCAACTGTAATTCTCATACATTATTAGTGGGATATGAAATGGTGCAGTCAGTCCCTTTGGGAAATAGTTGGGCAGTTTGTAATAACATTAAATATCCATTTATGGTAAAAGGTAATGGATATTTACCTTTGTCCTTACGCATGATGTTGCATCACATTAGTGTTGAAGGTAAGGGGAAAATCAGTAGAACAAGACATATGTGTCTCTTTCCTGTTTAGGAAAAAAAAATAAATAATTAAAACTTGTGTAAGACATTTCCCAGAAAGATTTTGCTTAAACCTTACTATCCATAATTGTGCTACATGGCCCACCCCTATCAATCAGAAAGGCTTGGAAAGTCAGTATTTTATTACTATAGCGGAGGAGCAAATGAGATTTGGGCATTGGTGATAAAGCATAAAAGCACTGAGATTGTAGGGAAAATAGATTTTGCATCCAAGAGCACAGAGGATCTCATTCAAAATTTGTTTCCAGAACATTAAATAGAATTATCATGATTTCTAAGGGAAATCCTTCCAGTTAGATAAAATTTCTATTTGTGTGTACATTAGAAAATGTTTGCCATGAATTGTTTCTTTTTCATCTTTTCAGAGAAAAGACAAGCCAAATTTCTACTCATGATTCTGTTAACAAGTGTTTAATAGTGAATTCATTTAAAAATGGCCATAAATATAACAGTTCTAAAAATATATTTCAACTTTAACTATGTTAAATGAGCCATTTTACATTCCTAGAGCTTATAGGAGGCTGAAATGCATGTTATGAGACAAATGAATTATATATAATATGAAAAAACATAGCTAATGTTCTAACCACCTACTATTTTGAACTTTTCATAGAGCAAGCAATTTTAAAATCATTTCAAAGATCATTATGGTAAGTTCATAAAATTATTCATAGATAACTACATTTATATAATTTTGATATAAAGCAAAACAGACTGCTTTTATGAAATTAAAAAAAAATAACCAGTTTGACTATGTATTCTATGGTCATTCTTATAACATTTGTTTTCATACAAATCAGTCTTATAAGGGCTTGCAATCTATATGAAATAGTATATTCTGTTGCTTGACTTGTCAAGATAGATTGCGCTTCTAATTACTCAACAGACTGATAACATTGTTCCTCTTTTCACTTGTAGTCCGTTGATGTGAAATTACCTGCTTTTCTCAAAATACGCCACATTTTTTTTTTACTTTTAAACATATTGTTCCTAGTGTCTCAATTTTCTCCTCTACTTTTACCTACAATATTTATTTATTTGCTAGTCAAATAAATTGATTCAAAAATTACTTCCTCTAAAGAACTTTTACTATCCCAATAATCTGGGTTTTGTTCCCTTCTCATAGTGTCCTTTCCTGGTGGCTCAGACAGTAAAGAATCTGCATCTCCCTGCGATGTGGGAGACCTGGGTTTGATCCCTGGGTTGGGAAGATCCCCTGAAGAAGGGAATGGCTACCCACTCCAATAGTCTAGCCCGGAGAATTCCTTGGACAGAGGAGCTTGGCAGGCTACATTCATGGAGTTGCAAAGAATTGTACATAACTGACTTTCACTTTCATAGTGTCCTGCAGCCTCTGCATTGATCCCTTTCTGTTGTTTTATAATATTCCTTATTCTGAAATTTCTTAGCCAGTAGATTGTGATGTTCTTATAGACATGCACTCTTCCCTTATTTTTTTCCCCAGCACTTAAATGTCATGCTATAATTATCATACCAACACAGTATATATTTATGAGAAAACCATTTAATCTTGTACATACATATATGATGGAGAAGGCAATGGTAACCCACTCCAGTATTCTTGCCTAGGAAATCCTAGGGTCAGAGGAGCCTGATGGGCTACAGTCCCTGGGATCGCAGAGTTGGATACGACTAAGAGAATAATGAGCAAGCAAGCGTGAATACATATATGAATTTATGAAGTCCAATCACAATTCTGGTACCTTCAGCCATCATCAGTATATTATTAGTTTGCTAAGGCCAGACTTATGATTCTGATTAAAACTTGGTGAAATCATGATGAGTATCTGAGTACGAATTTTTATTATAGAGCTAAGTATTATTGAAAACATTGATACCCTCACTATTCTAGACATTAGAAAGTAAACTCTTTACTCAGCTAAATTTGTTAAACTCTCTCCACTTGGAAACATAAAAGACTTAAGATATTTTCCAACTAATCCCACAGTGTTCAAATAAAAATCTGAGCCTGTTACTTTACTTAGAGAAACATTCAGTAGTGTGATTAATTTTATGTGTCAGTTTGACTAAGTGATGCCTCAACAACTTCTAAGTGTGTCTGTGAGGGTATTTCCAGAAGAGATTAGTGTTTGATCATTAGACTAACTTGAGGAGATCACCCTCACTGAGGGTGAGCTTCATCCAAACTGCTGATGTCCCAAATAGAACAGAAAGTCAGAGAAAGGGTGAATTTGTTCTCAGCTTGAGCTTTCCCAGCATCTGTCTTCTCCTGCCCTTGCATATCGGTTCTCCTGGTCCTCTGGCTTTCAGGTACGGATTGGGACTTACACCACTGACTCCCAAGTCCTCAGACCTTTAGGTTTGGATTGGAGCTTTACCATTGTCTTTCATTGCCTTCCAGTGTGCAAACAGCAGATCATGGAGCTTAGGTTTCATAAATGTGTGAGCCAATCCCTCATTATAAATTATCTGTCTTTCTGTCTACCTACCTATGTACCCACCTATCTTGTATTGGTTCAGTTTCTTTGCAAAAGTCTGGCTAATACAAATAGTTTCCCTTAGCTTTTAGTGTAACAAGGCCCAAATGGTTCTCACCATACTTGCAGTAATTCTCTAGCTTTTCCTCAGTTCTAATTTTCTTCCTCCATTACGGCTTTCACATATGCTCTCCCAACCTGTCTGTTTCCACTCCTTATGTCAATGTGTCATGTTTTTTAAAAATATCATCAATATGTTATCCTTTCTTTCTGATCCTTATAATACCACAGTTGTATGTTGAATTGTATACTGAATTCTATAGTATGGAAATTACAGGAGGAGTCTTCCCCTGACTCAAAAGAGAAGCATAAAACACAGGGTAGGAAATAAGCTCATCACTAGCTTGAGGGCATTATCTTAAGGCTCCTCCATCCAGGGTCAGCCCCACTCTTGAAATCAGGAGACAAGATCAGAATATTAGTGTAGGAGATGAAAATAACATGAAGAGTTTTGGGGAAAAAGAGGATTATCTTAACTTACATTTTAAAAATCATTCCTCTTCCATTTGACTACCTGATTTTGTCCTCTTATGCTATGTTAAAATATGTTAAACTATGCTCAGTACAAAATAGATAAGTATAATTTTTCCAACCTACATTTTGATTCAAGGAAAATGATTACTGATATCTGGCATCAAGTTGAGGTTAAAGAGGGAAGAAAGATCACATTTTTATATTCTCTATATACATATTTAATATATGCTTATAAATATACACACATGCATGTATGTGCATGTATATGAATCATAATGTGAATCCAGCAGTTATATACATCATTCATGTAGCATCTAGCTATTTATCACTCATGAATCTTATATACCCTTATCAATTTGAAACTTGCAAATGAAAATTGGTAGAGAGAAAACAAAAAAACAGGTGACAAGAGATTAAAATTGCTGGTTATTTTGCAAAATAAGGACTAATAGGAATAAAAACTGAGAATTTTAAACAATGGGAGTAGAAATATTTTTAAGATCTAGAAGGAACAGTCATAAAAGAATGAATGTATGGTTGGTTTTAAATCAAGCCCCACTAGGTCTAAGGTCAACAAGAGGAATGGAAAAATTTGTAATATTATACATATTTTGTATAAGTATGAGATTAAATAATATTGTGATATTTATGTGTACAGAATACTCCAATAATATAGAATTGCTTTACCTTTTGGATATAATTGTTATTAAAAAAAAAAAAAAACATAGTGCATACTTTAAAACAAAGACATAATTTAATGGTGAAGAGGGGAAATCAGTTCAGTTCAGTTCAGTTGTTCAGTCATACCCAACTCTTTGAAATCCCATGGACTGCCACACACCAGCTTCCCTGTCCATCACCAACTTCTGGAGCTTGCTCAAACTCATATTCATCTAGCTGGTAATGCCATCCAACCATCTCATCCTCTATTGTCCCCTTCTCCTTTTGCCTTCAATCTTTTCCAGCATCAGAGTGTTTCCGAATCAATCAGTTCTTCATTTCAGGTGGCAAAAGTATTGGAGCTTCAGCTTCAGCATCAGAACTTCCAATGAACATTCAGGAATGATTTCCTTTAGGATTGATTGGTTGAATCTCTGTACAGTCCAAGGGAATCTCAAGAGTCTTCTCCAACACTAGAGTTCAAAAGCATCAATTCTTCAGCACTCAGCTTTCTTCACAGTCCAACTCTCACATCCACACATGACCACAGGAAAAACCATAGCCTTGACGAGATGGACCTTTGTCAGCAATGTAATGTCTCTGCTTTTTAACATGCTATCTAGGTTGGTAATAGCTTTTCTTCCAAAGAGCAATCATATTTTAATTTCAAGGCTGCTGTCACCATGTACAGTGATTTTGGATCTTAAGAAAATAAAGTCTGTCACTGTTTCCATTGTTTCCCCATCTATTTTCCATGAAGTGATAGAGCCAGATATTATGGTCTTAGTTCCCTGAATGTTGAGTTTTAAGCCAAATTTTTCACTCTCCTCTTCACTTTCATCAAGAGGCTCTTTAGTTCCTCTTCCCTTTCTGTCATAAAGGAGTTGTCATCTGCACATCTGAGGTTATTGATATTTCTCCCAGCAATCTTGATTCCAGCTTGTGCTTCATCCAGCCTGGCATTTTGCATGATGTAATTTGCATATAAGTTAAATAAACCGTGACAATATACAGCCTTGACAGACTCCTTTCCAAATTTGAAACCAGTCCGTTGTTCCACGTTCGGTTCTAAGTGTTGCATATTGACCTGCATACAGACTTCTCAAGAGGAGGGTGAGGTGGTCTGTTATTCCCATCTCTTGAAGAATTTTCAATAATTCGCTGTGATCCACACAAAGTCTTTGGTATAGTCAATAAAGCAGATGTTTTTTCTTGAACTCTCTTACTTTTTGTATGATCCAATAGATGTTGGCAATTTGATCTCTGTTTCCTCTGCCTTTTCTAAATCCAGCTTGAAGATCTGGAAGTTCTCAGTTCTCGTACTGTTGAAGCCTAGCTTCAAGAATTTTGAGTATTACTTTGAACACTCTGACATTGCCTTTCTTTGGGATTGGAATGAAAACTGACATTTTCCAGTCCTATGGCCACTGTTGAGTTTTCCAAATTTGCTGACATATTGAATGCAGTGCTTTCACAGCATCATCTATTAGGATTTGAATTAGATCAATGGGAATTCCATCCCATTAGCTTTGTTCGTAGTGATGCTTCCTAAGGCCCATTTCACTTTGCATTCCAGGCTGTCTGGCTTGAGGTGAGTGATCATACCTTCGTGGTTATCTGGGTCATTAGATCTTTCTTGTACAGTTCTTCTGTGTATTATTGCCACGTCTTCTTAATACCTTCTGTTTCTGTTAGGCCCATACCATTCCGTCCTTTATTGTGCCCATTTTGCATGAAATGTTCCCTTGATATCTCTAATTTTCTTGAATAGTTTTCTAGTCTTTCCCATTCTATTTCCCTCTATTTCTTTGCATTGATCACTGAGGAAGACTTTCTTATCTCTCCATGCTCTTTGGAACTCTGCATTCAAATGGGTATATCTTTCCTTTTATTCTTTGCCTCTAGCTTCTCTTCTTTCCATAGCTATTTGTAAGACTTCCTCAGACAACCATTTTGCATTTTTGCATTTCTTTTTCTTGGGGATAGTCTTTATCACTGCCTCCTGTGCAATGTCATGAACCTCTTTAAATAGTTCTTCAGACACTCTTATCTATCAAATCTAATCCCTTGAATCTATTTACCACTTCCACTGTATAATCATAAGGGATTTGATTTAGGTCATATCTGAATGGTCTAGTGGTTTTCCCTACTTTCTTCAAATTTAGTCTGAATAATCAATAAGGATATCATGATCTGAGCCACATCCAGCTCCTGGTTTCATTTTTGTTGACTGTATAGAGCTTCTCCATCTTTGGCTGCAAATAATATAATCAATCTGATTTTTGTATTGACCATCTGGTGATGTCCATGTGTAGAGTCATCTCTTGTGTTATTGGAAGAGGGTGTTTGCTCTGACCAGAACCTTCTCTTGACAAAAGTCTTAGACTTTGCCTTGCTTCATTTTGTATTCCAAGGCCAAACTTGCCTATACTACTCCAGGGATCTCCTGACTTCTGACTTTTTCATTCCAGCTTCAGCTTCTTTGGCAGATGACACCACCCTTATGGCAGAAAGTGAAGAAGAACTCAAAAGCCTCTTGATGAAAGTGAAAGTGGAGAGTGAAAAGGTTGGCTTAAAGCTCAACATTCAGAAAACAAAGATCATGGCATCTGGTCCCATCACTACATGGGAAATAGATGGAGAAACAGTGGAAACAGTGTCAGACTTTATTTTTCTGGGCTCCAAAATCATTGCAGATGGTGACTGCAGCCATGAAATTAAAAGACGCTTACTCCTTGGAAGGAAAGTTATGACCAACCTAGATAGCATATTCAAAAGCAGAGACATCACTTTGCCAACAAAGGTTCGCCTAGTCAAGGCTATGGTCTTTCCTGTGATCATGTATGGATGTGAGAGCTGGACTGTGAAGAAGGCTGAGCGCTGAAGAATTGATGCTTTTGAACTGTGGTGTTGGAGAAGACTCTTGAGAGTCCCTTGGACTGCAAGGAGATCCAACCGGTCCATTCTGAAGGAGATCAGCCCTGGGATTTCTTTGGAAGAAATGATGCTAAAGCTGAAACTCCAGTATTTTGGCCACCTCATGCGAAGAGTTGACTCATTGGAGAAGACTCTGATGCTGGGAAGGATTGAGGGCAGGAGGAGAAGGGGATGACAGAGGATGAGATGGCTGGATGGCATCACTGACTCGATGAATGTGAGTCTGAGTGACCTCCGAGAGCTGGTGATGGATAGGGAGGCCTGGCGTGCTGCAGTTCATGGGGTCGCAAAGAGTCGGACATGACTGAGCGACTGATCTGATCTGATCTGATCTGATTGGAACATAGACTTAGATTACAGTAATATTGAACGGTTTGCCTTGGAAATGAACAGAATTCATTCTGTCATTTTTGAGATAGTTCCCAAGTACTGCATTTCAATCTCTTGTTGACTATGAGGGCGACTCCATTTCTTCTAAGGGATTCTTGCCCACAGTATTAGATATAAAGGTCATCTGAATTAAAATTCACCCATTCCAGTTCATTTTAGTTTACCAATTCCTAAAATGTCGATGTCCACTCTTGCCATCTCCTGTTTGACCACTTTCAATTGGCCTTGATTCATGAACCCAACTTTCCAGATTCCTATGTAATGCTGTTCTTTACAGCATTAGACTTTACTTCCATCACCAGTCACATCCGCAGCTAGGTATTGTTTTCACTTTGGCCCCTTCTCTTCATTCTCTCTGGAGTTATTTCTCCACTCTTCTGCAGTAGTATATTGGGTACCTACCAACCTTAGAAGTTCATCTTTCAGTGTGATATCTTTTTACCTTTTCATACTGTTCATGGGGTTCTCAAGGAAAGAATACTGAAGTGGTTTGCCATTCCCTTCTCCAGTGGACCACATTTTGTCAGAAATGAGGTTAACAAATGCAGCAAATGTGTACTGATATATATCTGCTATATTTTTATGTTAACGTGTTCTTGCCTGGAGAATCCCAGGGACGGTGGGGCCTGGTGGGCTGCCGTCTATCGGTTCACAGAGAGTCGGACACAATTGAAGCAACTTAGCAGCAGGCAATGGCACCCCACCCCAGTACTTTTGCCTGGAAAATCCCATGGACGGAGGAACCTGGTAGGCTCCAGTCCATGGGGTCAGACACGACTGAGGGACTTCACTTTCACTTTTCACTTTCATGCGTTGGAGAAGGAAATGGCAACCCACTCCAGTGTTCTTGCCTGGAGAATCCCAGGGACAGGGGAGCCTGGTGAGCTTCCGTCTGTGGGGTCGCACAGAGTCGGACACGGCTGAAGCGACTTAGCAGCAGCAGCAGCAGCAGACAGTCCATGCCTATATATATCCCTAACTTTCTTGCTACTCAAGATTTATATATGTTGTGTATATATATATATTTTATTTACATATATAGATACATATATACACATACATAGTTCAGCAGTAATACTTTTCGTGTGCACAGAGCTGCAGTGGGACAATTGAACAGCTGTGCTTTTCTACTTAGCAATTGGAATTTAATAGAAGTATTTTGGGAACATTTGAATGATTTGCAGTTGTTCTTTGTACTTATTTATTAATTTTAACTAATATATTTTTAAACAAAGGCAATTTACTCCAAAATTTAGATTTTTTTTTTTTTTAACCAATATCTGTTCATGTAGTTTGACTTTTTTTTTTTTTAAGGATATTCTAATGCTTGTCTTTCTTTTAAAATGAAAATAATTTTAGGTACTCAATGTGTTTTAAACACCATTACCAAACATCCTTCTTTTGAATACCTTTCCTTGAGATTAAAACTTCTGAACAATCACTCAGATATGGCAAAATTCAATTAAAGATAAACCTGTCTAAAGAACAGCGTTTGCCTGGCATTTTACCTCTAATAATTTCCAATAGAATTTTCTTTGATAGTAAGTTGTTCTATTGGAGAAGGCAATGGCACCCCACTCCAGTACTCTTGCCTGGAAAATCCCATGGATGGAGGAGCCTGGTAGGCTGCAGTCCATGGGGTCACGAAAAGTCAGACATGACTGAGGGACTTCCCTTTCCCAATTCACTTTCATGCATTGGACAAGGAAATGGCAACCCACTCCAGTGTTCTTGCCTGGAGAATCCCAGGGATGGGGGAGCCTGGTGGGCTGCCATTTATGGGGTCGCACAGAGTCGAACATGACTGAAGCAACTTAGCAGCAGCAAGGTGTTCTTTTTTTTTTTTACTTCAATTTTTTTTTAATTTTTAAATTATTTTTTTAACTTTACAATATTGTATTATTGGTTTTGCCATATAGCAACATGAATCTGCCACAGGTATACACGTGTTCCCCATCCTGAACCCTCCTCCCTCCTCCTCCCCATACCATCCCTCTGGTTCGTCCCAGTGCACCAGCCTCAAGCATCCAGTATCGTGCATCGAACCTGGAATGGTGATTCGTTTCATATATGATATTATACATGTTTCAATGCCATTCTCCCAAATCATCCCACCCTCTCCCACAGAGTCCAAAAGACCGTTCTATACATCAGTGACTCTTGCTGTCTCATATACAGGGTTATTGTTACCATCTTTCTAAATTCCATGTATATGCGTTAGTATACTGTATTGGTGTTTATCTTTCTGGCTTACTTCACTCTGTATAATAGGCTCCAGTTTCATCCACCTCACTAGAACTGATTCAAATGCATTCTTTTTAATGGCTAATACTCCATTGTGTATATGTACCACAGCTTTCTTATCCATTCATCTGCTGATGGACATCTAGGTTGCTTCTGTATCGTGGCTATTATAAACAGTGTGGCGATGAACATTGGGGTACACGTGTCTCGGTAGAGGACATCAGGCACCCAGAAAAGCAAACTAACTTGGGTTACCAAGGTGTTCTATGATCTGAAAATTCAGTGTGGTAGTTTGTGTGGTTTCTATGCATTTGAAATATGACTATGAAGGTTTAAAATTTTAAATTTCAATTAACTTAAAATTAATTAATACAAATTTAAATATAAGGGAAGCTGGTAGCTCAGTTGGTAAAGAATCTGCCTGCAATGAAGGAGACCTGGGTTCAGTCACTGGGTTGGGAAGATCCTCTGGAGAAGGAAATGGCAACCCACTCCAGTATTCTTGCCTGGAAAATTCCATGGACAGAAGAGCCTGACGTGCTACAGTCCAAGGCATCCAAAGCCCAAATTTAATTAATACAAATTTAAATATATGTAGTTGCACATGGCTTGTTGCAACCATATAGTAAAAACAGTCTACTATAAAAGTAAGCAAAAGGTTTTTTGAAAGTCATAGAACAAAAAAGCCAGCTTTATTTATGCTTTATTCCTTTATCTGACCTGTCATTCATCATTATGGTTTATGGTACTGTTGTTCAGTCACTAAGTCATGTCCAGCTCTTTGTGACCCCGTGCACTGTAGCACAAAGCTGCAATACTTTTGGACACATGATGCAAAGAACCAAGTCCTTTATGCTATACTCATTATTTTGCAGAATCACATTAAATGGAAAGTATCCAATCATGAAAACATTGTATATGCCAGAGGAAGACTCTATTCCCCATAGAATATTTCCCCTAGACTCTATTTCTCCATAGGAAGTAGCACTATACCCCATTCCCCAAGACACACTCATCATACATGAAAATACTTGTAGGGTGAAGATAAGTAACAAAATATAGACGTGTCATATTTATATGTCTGTGTCTTTAAGAAGGAGAAGGCAATGGCACCCCACTCCAGTACTCTTGCCTGGAAAATCCCATGGATGTAGGAGAAATGGTCATATCCATATATATGTGCATGTTTATAGGAACCTGGAATGTCAGGTCCATGAATCAAAGCAAATTGGAAGTGGTCAAACAAGAGATGGCCAGAGTGAATGTTGACATTCTAGGAATTAGCGAACTAAAATGGACTGGAATGGGTGAATTTAACTCAGATGACCATTATATCTACTACTGTCGTCAGGAATCCCTCAGAAGAAATGGAGTGGCCATCATGGTCAACAAAAGAGTCCGAAATGCAGTACTTGGATGCAATCTCAAAAACGACAGAATGATCTCTATTCATTTCCAAGGCAAACCATTCAATGTCACAGTAATCCAAGTCTATGCCCCAACCAGTAATGCTGAAGAAGCTGAAGTTGAATGGTTCTATGAAGACCTACAAGATTTTTTAGAACTAACACCCAAAAAAGATGTCCTTTTCATTATAGGGGACTGGGATGCAAAAATAGGAAGTCAAGAAACACCTGGAGTAACTGGGAAATTGGGCCTTGGAATACGGAATGAAGCAGGGCAAAGACTAATAGAGTTTTGCCAAGAAAATGCACTGGTCATAGCAAATAGCCTCTTCCAACAACACAAGAGAAGACTCTATACATGGACATCACCAGATGGTCAACACCGAAATCTGATTGATTATATTCTTTGCATCCAAAGATGGAGAAGCTCTATATAGTCAGCAAAAACAAGACCAGGAGCTGACTGTGGCTCAGACCATGAACTCCTTATTGCCAAATTCAGACTGAAATTGAAGAAAGTAGGGAAAACCACTAGACCATTCAGGTATGACCTAAATCAAATCCCTTATGATTATACAGTGGAAGTGAGAAATATATTTAAGGGCCTATATCTGATAGATAGAATGCCTGATGAACTATGGAATGAGGTTCGTGACACTGTACAGGAGACAGGGATCAAGACCATCCCCATGGAAAAGAAATGCAAAAAAGCAAAATGGCTGTCTGGGGAGGCCTTACAAATAGCTGTGAAAAGAAGAGAAACTAAAAGCAAAGGAGAAAAGGAAAGATATAAACATCTGAATGCAGAGTTCCAAAGAATAGCAAGAAGAGATAAGAAAGCCTTCTTCAGCGATCAATGCAAAGAAATAGAGGAAAACAACAGAATGCGAAATAGGGATCTCTTCAACAAAATTAGAGATACCAAGGGAACATTTCATGAAAAGAAGGGCTTGATAAAGGACAGAAATGGTATGGACCTAATAGAAGCAGAAGATATTAAGAAGAGATGGCAAGAATACACAGAAGAACTGTACAAAAAAGATCTTCACGACCCAGATAATCACAATGGTGTGATCAGTGACCTAGAGCCAGACATCCTGGAATGTGAAGTCAAGTGGGCCTTAGAAAGCATCACTACGAACCAAGCTAATGAAAGTGATGGAATTCCAGTTGAGCTATTCCAAATCCTGAAAGATGATGCTGTGAAAGTGCTGCACTCAATATGCCAGCAAACTTGGAAAACTCAGCAGTGGCCACAGGACTGGAAAAGGTCAGTTTTCATTCCAATCCCAAAGAAAGGCAATGCCAAAGAGTGCTCAAACTACTGCACAATTGCACTCATCTCACATGCTACTAAAGTAATACTCAAAATTCTCCAAGCCAGGCTTCAGCAATATGTGAACCGTGAACTTCCTGATGTTCAAGCTGGTTTTAGAAAAGGCAGAGGAATCAGAGATCAAATTGCCAACATCCTCTGGATCATGGAAAAAGCAAGAGAGTTCCAGAAAAAGATCTATTTCTGCTTTATTGATTATGCCAAATACTTTGACTGTGTGGATCACAATAAACTGTGGAAAATACTGAAAGAGATGGGAATACCAGACCACCTGATCTGCCCCTTGAGAAATTTGTATGCAGGTCAGAAAGCTACAGTTAGAACTGGACATGGAACAACAGACTGGTTCCAAATAGGAAAAGGAATACTTTAAGGCTGTATATCGTCACCCTGTTTATTTAACTTATATGCAGAGTACATCATGAGAAGCGCTAGACTGGAAGAAACACAAGTGGAATCAAGATTGCTGGGAGAAATATCAATAACCTCAGATATGCAGATGACACCACCCTTATGGCAGAAAGTGAAGAGGAACTAAAAAGCCTCTTGATGAAGGTGAAAGTGGAGAGTGAAAAAGTTGGCTTAAATCTCAACATTCAGAAAACAAAGATCAAGGCATCTGGTCCGATCACTTCTTGGTAAATAGATGGGGAGACAGTGGAAACAGTGTCAGTCTTTATTTTTCTGGGCTCCAAAATCACTACAGATGGTGACTGCAGCCATGAAATTAAAAGACGCTTACTCCTTGGAGGAAAGTTATCATCAACCTAGATAGCATATTCAAAAGCAGAGACATTACTTTGCCAACAAAGTTTCGTCTTGTCAAGGCCATGGTTTTTCCTGTGGTCATGTATGGATGTGAGAGCTGGACTGTGAAGAAGGCTGAGCACCGAAGAATTGAGGCTTTTTGACTGTGGTGTTGGAGAAGACTCTTGAGAGTCCCTTGGACTGCAAGGAGATCCAACCAGTTAATTCTGAAGGAGATCAGCCCTGGAATTTCCTTGGAAGGTATGATGCTAAAGCTGAAACAACTCCAGTACTTTGGCCACCTCATGCAAAGAGTTGACTCATTGGAGAAGACTCTGATGCTGGGAGGGATTGAGGGCAAGAGGAAAAGGGGACGACAGAGAATGAGATGGCTGGATGGCATCACTGACTCGATGGATGTGAGTCTCAGTGAGCTCCAGGAGTTGATGATTGACAGGGAGGCCTGGCGTGCTGCGATTCATGGGGTCGCAAAGAGTTGGAAACAACTGAGTGACTGATCTGATCTGATCTGATCTGATCTGATACGTTTTTGAGTCACTGACCAGAAGCAAAGACTCCAGGAAAAAGATATTTGTATAGGTATCTGACGGGGAAGGCAATGGCACCCCACCCCAGTACTTTTGCCTGGTCCCATGGATGGAGGAGCCTGGTGGCTCCAGTCCTGGGGTCGCTGTCGGACACGACTGGCACTTCCCTTTCCTTTTCCTTTCTCTTGGCCTCCTCTTCCTCCGGGCTGCCCGGGGCGCTGGCGACTTAGGCGCAGCATAGGTATCTGAACAGACAATGTCTTAAGATTGGAGAAATAACAATTTTTAATTGAAATGTAGTTGCAAAAAATATTTCAACTAGTACTACAGGGAGCTCTGGGCTTAGTAGGTAAGGTGGAAGATTGGAGACAGGAAAAGAGAGTAATGTATTCATCCTTCAGTGTCATTCTACATTTTCACCCTAAAGTGGTATTATGTATTTCTTATCTTGGAAAAAATACATATGGTTTCTTTATATGTAAATCATTTATATATATAAAAGATATAGGTAGCATTTATCTTTCTTGGATATGTCAAAATATAGAATCGGAAGGAATATCTAAACTCGTTTGAATGATTGTAAAATTAGCCTACAATAGTATACATCATAATGTTAAACTATTTAGTAAACTTAATTGCTTGACCATTTTGATGCAGCTTGCATGCAGAAAAGTATAGATGTATAATACCATTAGGATTCCTGGTTTTCACCCAGGTTGCCCGGGTTCGACTCCCATTGTGGGAATGCCAACACCTTTTAGGCTTCCCTGGTGGCTCAGAGGATAAAGCATCTGCCTGCAATGCAGGAGACCCGGGTTCGATCCCTGGGTTGGGAAGACCCCCTGGAGAAGGAAATGGTAACCCACTCTAGTATTCTTGCCTGAAGAATCCCATGGACAAAGGAGCCTGGTGGGCTACAGTTCACGGGGTTGCAAAGAGTTGGACATGACTGAGCGACTTCACACACATATAAAATGATTGGTCTTTCCAGGTGGCATTAGTGGTAATGAACCTGCCTGCTAATACAGGACACAGAAGAGACCCAGGTTCGATCCCTGGGAAGGAAGATTCCCTGGAAGAGGGCAACCCACTCCAGTATTCCTGCCTGGAGAATACCATGGACAGAGGAGCTTGGCAGACTACAGTCCATGAGGTCACAAAGAGTCAGACACTACTGAAGTGACTTAGCATACATGCATGCACATAATATTATTACATCAAGCAATATTTATTAAAAGGAGAAATTGGCTTTCACAATAATTTGTAGCATAATGTATGTTCTGTATTTTCCTAACATATTTAAAATAAAATTTGAACTATTAGAATAAAAATTATCACACACTCCTGGAAAACAACCAAAAGGCAGGAAGAAAAACCTGAACTGTACTCATTCTAGAAATGAAGGAAGTAAGTTATGATAATAAAATATCTTTGGTAACAATCACATGTGAGGATCTTAGTTCATTGATTTTTTTTTTTTTCACTTTTCAGAATTCTGTCAATTCTTCGATAAATACATATCAAACCTTAGATATCCTGTAGTTTACTTTAATGAGACTTTTTACTGGGGTTTCAATAATCATTATAAGATTTTTGTATCTATTCCAACCTAACATGTGGCAGGCTCTGTTATTCAAAAACAAACAGCAAGTCATTCCTCTCTTCCTAGATAGAGTACTTCTCATTTTTCAAAATCATATTCCAGCACACGGTAATGCAATCATCATGCTGAGACTGTCAGTAATAACCCTCACTACTTAAGTGGCTTCTTTGAACAGCTGTTCTGAAACAATTTAAAATCCCATATTCTTCAAAAGGATAACAAATAATGACTATGACTATCGAAACATTGGAAATCTTAATGAGATATTGTATAAATACATTTACATGATATCATCAGTGTGTCAGCAAAGAGTGCCCATTTCTGTACATCACACATTTATTGTCTTTAAACTTTTTGGAAACATCAAAGATATCATGTTCTCTCTACAAATACATTCAAAAACGTGGAAAATTGAGCATATATTAAGAAATATTGAGCATGTTTTTCCATTCCATGTATCATTTCAATTTTGCATGTACCAGTGTTTCTGACATAAAACACTGTTATAAAATTATAGAAAACATGAAAATCTAAATTATGAATTTCAGACCAGTTAAGTTCAGTCACTCAGTTGTGTCTGACTCTTTGTGACCCCATGGACTGCAGTTTTCCAGGCTTCCCTGCCCATCACCAACTCCCAGAGCTTGCTCAAACTCATGTCCATTGAGTTGATGATGCCATCCCTCTATCTCATCCTCTGTAGTCCTCTTCTTCTACTGCCTTCTACCTTTCCCAGCATCAGGGTCTTTTCCAATGAGTCAGTTCTTCACATTAGCTGGCAAAGTATTGGAGCTTTAGCTTCAGCATCAGTTCTTCCAATGAATATTAAGGACTGATCCTTTAGGATTGACTGGTTTGATCTCCTTGTAGTCCAAGGGAATTCTCGAGTTTGCTCCAACACCACAGTTGAAAACTATCAACTCTTTGGTGCTCAGCTCTATGGTCTAACTCTCACATCCATACATTACTAATGGAAAATCTATACCTTTTACTAGCTGGGCCTTTGTTGGCAAAGTAATGCATTTGCTTTTTAACATGCTGTCTAGGTTTGTCATAGCTTTTCCTCCAAGGAGCAAACATCTCTTAATTTCATAGCTTTTCCTCCAAGGAGCACTGCAGTCACCATCTGCAGTGATTTTGGAGCCTAAGAAAATAAAGTCTCTCACCGTTTCTATTGCTTCTACATCTATTTGCCATGAAGTGATGGGACTAGATGCAATCAGATCAGATCAGATCAGTCTCTCAGTCGTGTCTGACTCTTTGCGACCCCATGAACCGCAGCACGCCAGGCTTCCCTGTCCATCACCAGCTCCCGGAGGTCACTCAGACTCACACCCATCAAGTCAGAGATGCCATCCAGCCATCTCATCCTCTGTCGTCCCCTTCTCCTCCCTGCCCTCAATCCCTCCCAGCATCAGAGTCTTCTCCAATGAGTCAACTCTTCGCATGAGGTGGCCAAAATACTGGAGTTTCAGCTTTAGCATCATTCCTTCCAAAGAAATTCCAGGATTGATCTCCTTCAGAATGGACTGGTTGGATCTCCTTGCAGTCCAAGGGACTCTCAAGAGTCTTCTCCAACACCACACTTCAAAAGCATCAATTCTTCAGCGCTCAGCCTTCTTCACAGTCCAGCTATCACATCCATACATGACCACAGGAAAGACCATAGCCTTGACTAGGTGAACCTTTGTTGGCAAAGTAATGTCTCTGCTTTTCAATATGCTATCTAGGTTGGTCATAACTTTCCTTCCAAGGAGTAAGCGTCTTTTAATTTCATGGCTGCAGTCACCATCTGCAGGGATTTTGGAGCCCAGAAAAACAAAGTCTGACACTGTTTCCACTGTTTCCCCATCTATTTCCCATGTAGTGATGGGACCAGATGCCATGATCTTCGTTTTCTGAATGTTGAGCTTTAAGCCAACCTTTTCACTCTCCACTTTCACTTTCATCAAGAGGCTTTTTAGCCCCTCTTCACTTTCTGCCATAAGGGTGGTGTCATCTGCATATCTGAGGTTATTGACATTTCTCCCAGCAATCTTGATTCCAACTTGTGTTTCTTCCAGTCCAGCATTTCTCATGATGTATTCTGCATATAAGTTAAATAAACATGGTGACAATATGCAGCCTTGACGTACTCCTTATCCTATTTGGAACCAGTCTGTTGTTCCATGACCAGTTCTAACTATTGCTTCCTGACCTGCATACAGATTTCTCAAGAGGCAGATCAGGCGGTCTGGTATTCCCATCTCTTTCAGAATTTTCCATAGTTTATTGTGATCTACACAGTCAAAGGCTTTGGCATAGTCAATAAAGCAGAAATAGATGTTTTTTTGGAACTCTCTTGCTTTTTCCATGATCCAGCGGATGTTGGCAATTTGATCTCTGGTTCCTCTGCCTTTTCTAAAACCAGCTTGAACATCAGGAAGTTCACGGTTCACATATTGCTGAAGCCTGGCTTGGAGAATTTTGAGCATTACTTTACTAGCATGTGAGATTAGTATTTGTTTATTGAATGTTGAGTTTTAAGCCACCTTTTTCACTCTCTTCTTTCACTCTCATCAAGAGGCTCTTTAGTTCCTTTATGCTTTCTGCCATAAACTTGGTGTCATCTGAGTATCTGATGTTATTGATATTTCTCCTGGCAATCTTGATCCCAGCTTGTGCTTTATCCAGTCCATCATTTTGTATGATGTACTCTGCATATAATTTAAATAAGCAGGGTGACAATATACAGCCTGGATGTACTCCTTTCCAATTTGAAACCAGTCCTTTGTTCCATGTCTCATTCTAATTGTTGCTTCTTGACCTGCATACAGATGTATCAGGAGGCAGGTAACGCGGTCTGGTATTTCCATCTCTTGAAGAATTTTCCAGTTTATTGTGATCCACACAGTCAAAGGCTTTAGCATAGCCCATGAAGTAGAAGTATATTTTTCTCTGAAGTTCACTTGCTTTTTCTATAATCCAATGGATGTTCTCAATTTGATGAATTTCAGACTTATGGAAAGAAATTTTTTTTTTGTAACTCATTAACTTTTTCTATGGCTCTTTTATGCCACAAATATCATATAAATTCATTTAAAAAATATAACTCATAGATTTAATAGCTTGATAAAAATTCAGAAAAGTGAAGGAAAAGAGATAAAACCTATTGAGCAATATAAGTTAATGAACAGGAAACTCCTTTATGCTAGAAGGTAAATATTATAGAAACAGTTTTCAGCTTTCTATTCAGTTCCATACAGTTCTTTGTGTTGGTTGGATTCAATATGACCACATCATTTTGTTCATTCACTCAGTTCTGTCTGACTCTCTGCAACCCCATGGACTGCAGCACATCAGGCTTCCTTCGCTATCTCTCAACTTCATGTCCATTGAGTTGATGATGATCACATCATATTTTTGTTTAACAATTCTGAATTGCCACAAACATAAACAATTAGATTATCTTTGCAGTGTTAACCAAAGGATTTGGGATCCTCTTCAACTTAATGAATTGTTGGAAAGATTCATTTTCTTGCACTGGATAAAGCTTGCTTCAGGAAAGAGAGTCTTTTACCACTAAGCCTTCTTTCAGAGAATCAACTGAATTGATCACACTCACACAAGATAAACTTTCTTTTATTAGCCTAAAGTAAACTAATTGCAGAATGTAATTACATCTGTGAAACTTGTTCACTTTGCCCTTTAATTCTTGAAAAGTTTGGAAATTAAATAGATTTATTAGATACCTTTAAGTTTGTTACTTGATTTTTTTCGGAAGACCAAGTATGTCTTTTCAATTTCCTGATTTCAATACTTTCTCACCAAAAATGTTCTTGAATTTCATGTTGTTTGTCCTCTTTTATTTATTTTTTTATTTTGTGAATTTTTTCACTTCTCTCTTTCATGCCCCATATTGCATCCTTTGTGCTACCTCAGGTAATTTTTTTCCTCTACGACAGATTTTTGTGTTATGGTTTTTCTCAGAGTTTTATTAGTTTCTCTAGTTTGATATATTGTTCCTTAAAATTTTATGTCTGTCTTATACTCTAATTTCACAAAAGTAAAATGACATTGTTTTATTATATATTTTCTAAAAGTGTAATGAAATTTTTGGTCACAGTGCTTACATTTCTCAGTAGTAGTTTTTTTTTTTTTTTTTCCTTTCTGATGAGTACAACCATTTGGATATTCATTATTTTCTTTTGTCCATATATCTTATTGATTCTATGGTTGATATTTTCATTTTACTTGTATTCAAATAATGTAATTAGTTCCTAACTAACATTGATCAGGACAACTAGGGTGATATAATAGTAAAGGAAAGACTTTGTTTTTGAAATGAAAGCAATTATTTAAGTATAGTCTCTTAGTCTTAATTCCTGCCAACAGTCAGCTGCTTATAGGCTACTGCTTATAATGCAACATAGTTCTCCCCCACCAGCCAGCCTCCCTGCAGACCATGCTTTCTTTAATTACTTCTCTTTGGAATTACTCATACATAGACACCTTCCTGCTGCTTTTTCATGCCAAATGAGATTGGAAAGAGGAAACACTGTCACAGCCATAATATGTGTCCCCTGTTTCAAATAAGCAATTTTGGTTTTGAATCTCAAACTGTTTCACTCAATTTGGAGAAATGCCTCAGTCATACTTGTATGAAGGTTTCAGCCATGGGTACCTTTTGTTGACATCTTTCCAACACATTATCTATGAATACATTGGCCTCCATTTAGCAGACTTATTCCATATAATAATGTCAGAATATACAACTCTTCCTTTTATTGTTCCAAATATACATTGCATTTTATATATTTTTAAATTAATTTATTTTATTTTTAATATAAATGTATTTATTTTAATTGGAGGCTAATTACTTTACAATATTATATTGGTTTTGCCATACATCAACATGAATCCATCATGGGTGTACCTGTGTTCCCCATCCTGAACCCCCCTCCCACATCCCTTCCCCATACCATCCCTCTGGGTCATCCCAGTGCACCAGCCCCAAGTTTCCTGTATCATGCATCGAGCCTGGACTGGTGATTCATTTCACATATGATATTATACATGTTTCAATGCCATTCCCCCAAATCATCCCACCCTTGCCCTCTCCCACAGAGTCCAAAAGACTGTTCTATACATCTGTGTCTCTTTTGCTGTCTCTCAAACAGGGTTATCGTTACCATCTTTCTAAATTCCATATATATGCATTAATATACTGTATGGGTGTTTTTCTTTCTGGCTTACTTCACTCTCTATAGGCTCCAGTTTCATCCACCTCATTAGAATTGATTAAAATGTACTCCTTTTAATGCTTGAGTAATACTCCATTGTGCATATGTACCACAGCTTTCTTATCCATTCATCTGCTAATGGACATCTAGGTTGTTTCCATGTCCTGGCTATTATAAACAGTGCTGCGATGAACATTGGAGTACACGTGTCTCTTTCAGTTCTGGTTTCCTCGGTGTGTATGCCCAGCAGTGGGATTGCTGGGTCGTATGGCAGTTCTATTTTCAGTTTTTTTAAGGAATCTCCACACTCTTCTCCATAGTGGCTGTACTAGTTTGCATTCCCACCAACAGTGTAAGAGGATTCCCTTTTCTCCACACCCTCTCCAACATTTATTGCTTGTAGACTTTTGGATTGCAGCCATTCTGACTGGCGTGAAATGGTACCTCATTGTGGTTTTGATTTGCATTTCTCTGATAATGAGTGATGTTGAGCATCTTTTCATGTGTTTGTTAGCCATCTATATGTCTTCTTTGGATAAATGTCTGTTTAGTTCTTTGGCCCATTTTTTGATTGGGTCTTTTATTTTTCTGGAATTGAGCTGTAGGAGTTGCTTGCATATTTTTTAGATTAATTTTTTGTCAGTTGCTTCATTTGCTATTATTTTCTCTCATTCTGAAGGCCATCTCTTCACCTTGCTTATAGTTTCCTTTGTTGTGCAGAAGCATTTAATTTATATTTCTATTCTTCTTGATTTTAGGAGATTTCTGAAAGAAATGAAAGAAAAGACAATGAAAAGACCACATACCCCATGAAATTGTAAAATATATATATATATATATATATATAGCTCTACTTGGGACTTTTCCTGTGGTTCAGTGGTAAAGAATCTGCCTGCAATATAGGAGACACAGGTTTGATTCCTGGGTAGAGAAGATACCTTGGAGGAGGGCATGGAAACATACTCCAGTATTCTTACCTAAAAAATTCCATGAACAGAGGAGCCTGGTGGGCTGTAGTTCATAGGGTCGCAAAGAGTCAGGCACAACAGAGTGACTGAGCACAAGCATGAGCCACTCTAGAATTCCAGACCTACCTAGGATATTGTCTTAATCTAGTCAGTACTTCTAAGGTTCTATAGTCTTGCTAAAGAAGATCCTTTTTACTAGTTTTATTTTATATTTATTGATGGTTAGATAGCTGTCTTAGTCATTGTAGAGCTCAAAATGCAATCTTGATTTTTTTTTTCTCAGTTTTGAGTTAAAGTTTAGCTACTATCTAGGTTTAAGCTATTTTTTTCAGCATTGCTTCAGATATTCTTTGCAACTGGTAAAAAAAAAAAAAAAAACAAACAAACAAGCAATTTGTTGTTGTTTATTAACTAAATTATCTCCAACTCCTTGCAACCTCATGAACTGCAGCATGCCAGTCTTCCCTGAATTTCAGTATCTCCAGAGTTTTTTCAAACTCACGCCCATTGGGTTAGTGATACTATCCAGCCATACTATGCCAGGCCCTTCTCCTCCTGCACTCAATATTTCCCAGTATCTGAGTCTTTTCCAATGAGTTGGCTCTTCACATCAGGTGACCAAAGTATTGGAGTTTCTGCATCACTCCTCCTAATAAATATTCCGTTTGATTTTATTTAGGGTTGACTGATTTGATCTCCTTACAGTCCAAGGGACTCTCAAGAGACTTTTGCTGCTGCTGCTAGGTCACATCAGTCGTGTCCTACTCTGTGCGACCCCGTAGATGGCAGCCCACCAGGCTCCCTCGTCCCTGGGATTCTCCAGGCAATAACACTGGAGTGGGTTGCCATTTCCTTCTCCAATGCATGAAAGTGAAAAGTGAAAGTGAAGTCACTCAATCGCGTCTGACTCCTAGCGACCCCATGGACTGCAGAGCACTAGGCTCCTCCGTCCATGGGATTTTCCAGGCAAGAGTACTGGAGTGGGATGCCATTGCCTTCTCTGCGAGAGACTTCTACATCACCATAATTTGAAAGAATCAAATCTTTGAAGTGCAGCCTTTTTTATGGTCCAACTCTCACATTTGTAAATAACTACTAGAAAGGCCATACCTTTGACTATACAGACCTTTGTTGGCAAAGTGATGTCTCTGCTTTTTAAAATATACTACCTACATTTGTCATAGCTTTCATTCCAAGGAACAAGCATTTTTTAATTACAAGGCTGCAGTCACCATCTGCTGTGAATTTGGAGCCCAAGAAAATAAAGTCTATCACTGTTTCCATTCCTGCCACCATTTGTCATGAAGTGATGGGCCCAGATGCCATGATCTTAGGTTTCTGAGTATTGAGTTTGAAGCAAGCTTTTCCACTCTGGTCTTTGACACTCACTAAGAGGCTCTTTAGTTTCTCTTCATTTCTTCCATCAGAGTGGTATCATGTGCATAATTGAGGTTGTTGATATTTCTCCCAGCAATCTTGATTCCAGCTTGTGATTCATCCAGCCTGGCATTTCACATGATGTATTCTGTGTATTAGTTAAATAAACAGAGTGACAGTATACAGCCTTGATGTACTCTTTTCCCAATTTTGAACCAGTCCTGTTGTTCCATGTCTGGGTCTAACTCTTGCTTCTTTACCTGCATACAGGTTTTTCAAGAGGCAGGTCAGGTTGTCTGGTATTCCCATCTGTTTAAGAATTTTCCAGTTTGTTGTGATCCACACAGTCAAAGGCTTTAGCATGGTCAAAGAAGCAGGTGTTGTCCTGGAATTCCCTTGCTTTCTCTATAATATGGTGGATGCTGGCAACTTGATCTCTGATTCCTCTGCCTTTTCTAAATACAGCTTGTTTATCTGGAAGTTTTTAGTTTATGTACTGCTGAAGCAAAGCTTGAAAGATTTTGATCATAACCTTGTTAGCATGTGAAATAAGTGCAATTGGGCGATAGTTTGAACATTCTTTGGCATTTCCCTTTTTGGGGATTGGAAGAAAATTGACCTTTTTCAGTCCTGTGGCCACTTCTGAGTTTTCCAAATTTGCTGACATATTGAGTGCAGCATTTTAACAGCACCTTCTTTTATGATTTTAAATAGCTCACCTAGAATTCCATCACCCCCACTAGTTTGTTCATAGTAAAGTTTCTTAAGGCCCACCTGACTTCACATTCCAGGATGTCTGGCTCTATGTGAGAGTCCACACAATCATGGTATCCAGGTTATTAAGACCTTTTTTTGTATAGTTCTTTGTATTCCTGGCATCTTTTCTGTCTATTGCACTTCTATTTAAAGGAATACAAAGACACATATGTTTAATTATTTAATTCCAAATTTTTCAATTCTTTTTTTGAAGTCATAAACTTATTTCATTCTACATTTCATAATACCTTTTGTCTTTAAAAATTTTTATATAAATACTTGAGCATCCCAAATATATGAAATCTAATCCCTTCTTTAGACATTCTATAAAGTCATTTTCATCTATATTTAATTTACTTACTAATTGAATATTTGCTTTTACTGGTAGCTTTTATTTTTCTTTCACATTTTAGAATTTGATGCTTTTTTATTTGAAAAAGAGTTCTTTTAACATATTTATAATTTTTATTTGTATTTGTTTTGAATTTCTTTCATTATGTCTTAACAAGCAGTTTATTAGTTTTCTGTTCTGTGGCCTACTAGTCTTTAAAATTTGAGACTTTTGATGAAATTTTATAGCCTTATGAAATTAAAATATTGGGTTTTAACTCTAAGGTGTTATTAGGGAGTCAAATTTAAATAAAGAGATACTGATTTTTTTTTCAGATTTGAAGCTATAAGTGTTTCATGAAACTGCAGCTTCAAAAATATGGTCATCAGATAAAATACAGATTTTCCAGTTGAATCTGATTTAAGATAAACTGGGTAAAATTTTAGTATCAATATGTCCCATCACCTTTTGTATTTCTGCTTACTAAATATGACATTCTGTTGAAGTGGTAGTTCTTCAGTAGTATTACTAGCCTCAATTGCTGAGATAGGGAGCTTGATTGCCAATTATATTCAAGCAATGATCCTCTTTTTCTCTTTTTATTTGGCAAGCATGTTGACCCTTTCATATCTGGACCAAATCTTGATCATCTCTGTGTATTTATGATCCAGGATGGTTTCAACCCTATATTTGGTTTGTCCACTCTTTTTTACCAGCCTGGTTATACTTATAATATTTCATTTTTATATATTTAGAGCTAAAAAAGGGCATTGAATTATCTTGACCAGAAATCTCTATCATCTTGACCAGGAATCAATTATCATTTTAAGAATTAGATTGAAATACATTGAAAAGAAAGCACAATATTTTTCAAAGGGTATCCAGTTATCTAATAAATATATTCTGCACACATATGCAGGGAAAGATAATCATAGTTCCACAGTCAACTCTAAAATCAGTCTGATATACTACTGAAATTCAAGTGTTAACATTTCTGTAGAATCACAAGCCCAGTAAATGTTTGAGAAAACTTGTTTGTATTCCTGCTTGAGTATAACACTGAATTTTTATGAAGTGTTTTATTATTAGGGATTAACTATAATATTACCTTTTAATGGAATCATAAATCTTTAATTACAGTTCAATATGTTCCTGACTTAAATTGCTTTTTGACTGAAACAATTCTATTATAAAATATAGAGTATGAAGAAAGAATTTCTTTTCACTGAAATAAATATCTTAATTTCTAAATGTAAAATAGACGAACTTTGCAGTACATATCATTTTGGGGAGGAAAAACTGTACATTACCTTTTTTTAGCAAGGAGATGTTCACCTCTACAGTGTGACATTATTCACATGCTTTTTATTAAACAGGAGAAAAGCAGAATGGGAGGAAAGTCTTTAAAGACTATTAGTTTAAACCACAAATGGAATTAGGATTTCTTTACATTGCATCTATAAGATTCAATAATATTAACAAAACAATAGCAATAATAGCAGCAGCAAATATTCACTTAAACATGCTCAATTTAGTGTATATACAAATCATATTTAATATGATTTCCATAGGGAAACTAATTTATACACCTTTATATGTAAATACATTTATATAAGTGCACACACATTTATGTGATTCAACATGTTTAAATTAAAAGATATGCCAGTTATTTAAGTATAAATATAATATTAGATGTTTTATCTTAATATTTTCAATCTAACAGAATAAAAAAATATTTTGCAATAAGATGTATCTTTATTTTGAATCACATAACATTCTTTTAATATTCTTCACCTTTTTCAAGTAACAAACTTTTTTTAGTTTCATTATTATCCTATATAAAATTGAGAAGACTGATAATGGGCCAATAGTAAGATATGATTAAATAATGAGTGAATCATTCTTAGTATACCCTGAAAAACGTGTTAGTTGCTCTTTCATGTCTGACTCTTATGACTGCATGGAGCCCACCAGGCTCTTCTGTCCATGAAATTCTCCATGCATGAATACTGGAGTGGGTGGCTAGTCCCTTCTCCAGTATGTTCTTGGTCATTGTAATTGTACAAATAAAGGCTCCATTTCTTATTCCACTTACATTCCAAATAATAATTACTAAAATTTATAGTAAATACTTATTCAAAAGTTTTTTATGCCAGGATTTATCATAGGTATGCTAGGTTTATTCAACATTTAAAAGTAAACCAACAATATTAAATGAAAAATAACATGATTACATCTGTATAAAATATTTTGACAAAATCCAACACCTATTCATGATAAAAACTCTCAGCAAACTAGGAATAGAAGTGAACTTCTTCAACTTGTTAAATAATATTTACATAAAACCTATAACTAACATCATCTATATATTCTTTGAAATCTGAGTAAAAATGCTAGCAAGTTATCATAATGCACAAGCTGATTCTAGGGCATATATACAGAAATAAAAGAATAGCCAACACAATAACTTAAAGAGAACAAAAGTTGAAAAAATGACATTACTTGACTTTAAAACTTACAGTTATCAAAACTGTGTGGTATTGGTGAAAGAACAAATAGGTCAATGGAACAGAAAAGAGAGTCCAAAAACAGAGTCTTGAAATCAGTCTTTGTCAACTGATCTTTGACAAAGGAGCAAAAATAATACAATGGAGCAAAGATAGTCTTTTCAACAAATGCTCAAACTGGACATCCATGTTAAAAAAATAATAAATCTAGATACAGATTTTATGCCCTAATAAAAATTAACTTAAAATAGATCACAGACCTAAATGTATTATAACACTTAAAGTTATAAAACTCCTAGAAGATAACATAGGGGAAAACCTTGGGTAGATGACCTTGGGTATGGTGATAATTATTTAGATAACAATGACAAAGGCATGATCCATGAAAAAAAATTTTTTTGAATTGGACTTCATTAAAATTAAAACTTTCTGCCCTACTTAGACTATATCAAGAAAAGTAGAAGATGGGCTACACCCAGGAGAAAATATTTGCAAAAGACACATCTGATAAAGAACTATTATCCAAAATATACAGAGATCTCTTAAGATTCAACAATAAGAAAACGAACAACCCCATTTAAAAAATGAGCCAAAAACTTGACAAATGCTTCATCAATAAAGATGTATAAATGGCAAATACATGTATGAAAAGATGCTTCACATAATACATCTTCAGGGAAATGCAAATTAAAATAGCAATAAGATTTCACTACTTCACTATTAGGATTATCTAAAGAAGAAACACCATCAGTGCTTAATATTTTAAACTTCCAAGATAGGTACAAAGTTTAAAGATATTAAACATAGCCTCTCTTTTGAATTGATTTTTCATGTAAATATAGTTTGGTCTTCTTACCCACTTGTTCATTTTGCTTATTTCATCTTTTTATTCCACTCCAATCTACCTACTTCATATTCTTAATTATACAATATCAACTCATTTGATTCTGAGGAACATGGCATAGAATATACATTTTATAAAATTCTAAAAGATAAATCCTATAAGAGTAATCATTTAGGTGATCCATTATATATGATTAAATCACATTGAAGAAGAAAATATTTTATAGCATATAATATATATATAATGAAAATTAATTTCAAATGTTGATCATCATTCAAAGATAGGGAAAGGATTATTAAGTATTTAGTGTATACAACATATGAAAAATGCCATATTTAATTTTTATTCAAATATAATTGACATACAATATTACACTATATTCATGTTTACACCATAGTATTCTATATCTATATATATTAAGAAAGGATCACCACCATAAGTCTAGTTATTATTTGTCATCATACAAAGTTAAGAAACTATTATTGACTATATTCCCCATGGTGTAAATCACATACCCATGAAGTATGTACTTTATAATTGGAAATTTATATGTCCTAACACCACCCCTAATTCATTTTTACTATCCCCAAACCTCCTCTTCTCTGGCAGCCACAAGTTTGTGCTCTATTAGTATAGTTTTGCAGGGTTTAGGGTTTGTTCATTTGGGTTTGATTTTTTTTAAATTCCACATATAAGTGAAATCACATGGTATTTGTATTTGTCTGACTTATTTTACTCTGCTTGACTTATTTTCATGTAATATTTTAGGTCTATCCAAGTTGTAATAAATGGTAAGATTTCATCCTTTTTATGAATGAATTATATTCCATTATATATATGTAGGTGTGTATATATACATACACATATGTGTATAGATACAGATTCATTTATCTATTCTTGAACACTCAGCTTGCTTCCATATCTTGCTTATTGTAAATAATGCTGCAGTGAACGTAAGGGTGCATATATCTTTTCAAATAAGTGTTTTAGTTTCCTTCCGATAAATACAAAAAAGTGGGAATTGTTGCACATACAGTAGTTATATTTTTAATCTTTGAAGAACAACATACTGTTTTACATAGGGGCTTCATCAATTTAAATAGCAAACAACACTATTCAAAGTTTCCTTTTTTTCCAAATTCTCTCTCTCTTTTTTTTTTTTATTTTTATTTTATAATGGCCATTTTGACAGATATGAAGTGGTATTTAACTGTAGCTTTGATTTGCACTTTCTTGGTGATTAGTGATGTTGAACATCTTTTCAGATGTTTATTGGCCATATACATATGTCTTTCTTTGAAAAAATACGTATTCAATTCCTCTGCTCATATTTTAACCAAACTATTTGGACACTGAATTGCATGAGTCCTTTATATCTCTTGGATATTAACCCTCTCATCAGATATATCATTTGAAAACATCTCCCATTCAGTAGGTTGTCTTTTCATTTTGTTGATTGTTTCCTTCATTATACAAATGATTTTTAGCTTAATGAAGTCCTATTTGTTTCAGCTTTTGTTGCCTTTGCCTATGGAATCAGATACAAAAATTATTTCTAAGTCCAGTGTCAAGGAGCTTACCACCTATGTTTTCTCTTAAGAGTTTTATGGTTTCAGATTTTACATTCAAGATTTTATTCATTTTAAGTTTTGTATGTGGCATAAAATAGTGGCCCAATTTCATTCTTTTGCATGTAGCTGAGTGGGTTCCCAATACCATTTGATGAATACATGGGTTTTTTCCCTCATTATATATTCTTGCCTCCTTCGTTGTAGTTTAATTGGCTGTATAAGCATGGATCTAATTTTGGGCTCTCTATTCTGTCCATTTATATGTCTGTTTTGTGTCAGTGCCATACTGTTTTGATTAATACAGCTTTGTAGTACAGTTTGAAATCACGGAGTGTGATTCCTCCAACTTTGTTCTTCTTTCTCAAGATTGCTTTGACTATTCAAGGTATCTTGTGGCTCCCTACAAATCTTAGGATTATTTGTTCTAGTACTGTGAAAAATGCCTTTGGTATATTCATAGAGATTACATTGAATCTGTAGAAACACAAATTTCCAAGACTGAATCATGAGGCAATGGAAAATCTGGGGAAAGACTGGTTACTAGTAACAAGATTTAATCAGTCATCACAAAACTCACAGCAAACAAAGGTCCAGGATCATGGTGATTCACTAGTGAATTCTATCAAACATTTAAAGAAATTTAATAACTATACTTTGGGCACTATAAACATTTTAGCAATTAACTCTTCTAACCAATTAGCATAGTGTATTTTTCCATTTTTGATTTGTCTTATTAAATTTATTTCATCAATGTCTTATGGCTTTCAAAATTTAGATCTTCTGCCTCCTTGTTTAAATTTATTCCTAAGCATTCTATTACTTTTTATAAAATTATAAATGGCATTGTTTTCTTTAGTTCTCTTTCTGAAACTCTGATTAATGTGTAAAAATGCAACATATTTCTGTGTGTTAACTTGTATCCTGCAACTTTACTGAATTGGTTACAGGTTTTTGGTAGAGATTTCAGGATTTCCTATACATGTTATCATGTCATCTAAACACTGACAGTTTTACTTCTTCCTTTAAATGGATGCCCTTTTTTTCTTTCCTAGGGACTCTAGCTATTATTTCCAATACTATGTCAAAAAAAAAAAAGGCAATGGTGTGCATCCTTTTCTTGTTCCTGATTATCAATAAAAAGCTTTCAGTCTTTTAACGCTGAGTATAATATTATATATATATTAGCCGTGGTTTTATCATATATGTCCTTTATGATATAAAGGTACATCCCCTCTATAACTCATAAATGGTTTTTATCATAACTAGATATTGAAATTAGTCAAATGAGTTTTTCTGCATCTCTTAAGATGACCATATGATTTTTATCTTTTATTTTGTTATTGTGGTATATTACATTGGTTTATGGATGTTAACCGGGGAAGGCAATGGCACCCCACCCCAGTACTCTTGCCTGGAAAATCCCATGGACAGAGGACCCTGGTGGGCCGCAGTCCATGGGATCGCTAACAGTCGGACAAGACTCAGCGACTTCACTTTCACTTTTCACTTTTATGCATTGGAGAAGGAAATGGCAACCCACTTCAGTGTTCTTGCCTGGAGAATCCCAGGGATGGGGGAGCCTGGTGGGCTGCTGTCTATGGGATCGCACAGAGTCGGACACGACTGAAGCGACTTAGCAGCAGCAGCAGCAGCAGCAGCATGGATGTTAACTGCAAGGAGATCCAACCAGTCCATCCTACAGGACATCAGTCCTGAATATTCATTGGAAGGACTGATGCTGGAGCTGAAACTCCAATACTTTGGCCACCTGATGTTAAGAGCTGACTCATTTGAAAAGCCCCTGATGCTGGGAAAGAATGAAGTTGGGAGGAGAAGGGGATGACAGAGGATGAAATGGTTGAATGGCATCACTGACGTGATGGGAATGAGTTTGAGTAGGCTTCACGGGTTGGTGATAAACAGGGAAGCCTGGCATGCTGCAGTCCACGGGGTCACAAAGAGTTGGGCATGACTGTGCTACTGAACAGAACTGAACCATCCTGTGTCTCTGAAATCCTACTTTATTATGGTGTACTGGTTTTGTAATGAATTGTTGAGTTGGTTGCTAATATTTTGTTGAAAACTTTTGCATTAAATTCATCATGGATATGGACCTGTAATTTTTTATGTGTAGCTTTTTTGTCTGGTTTTGGTTTCAGGGTAAAGCTGGTTTTAAAAAATGACTTCAGGAATGTTCTCTCCTCTTCACTTTTTTGGAATAGTTTGAGAAGTACATTTATTAAATCTCTAAATATTTGATAGAATTCACTAGTGAATCATAATTGTCATGGAATTTTGTTGTGAGTTTTGTGATTACTGATTCAATCTTGTTACTAGTAACCAGTTTATCCAGATTTTCCATTTCTTCATGTTTCAATCTTGGATATTTGTATGTTTCTAGATGTTTTTCTATTTCTTCTGGATTGTCCAATTTGTTTGCTTGTAATTATTCATAGACATCTTAATATCCATATTGTTTTCATTTGTATCATAGTGTCCTTTGATTTTTAATAATTTGTCCCTTTTAAAAACAGTAATAATTAAAAGTAGCAATGATTTATGTTTAAAAAAGACAAGTCACAATATAAATGGTTTCCTCACAATAATAAAAACAGTATGTTGCCAAAAATCAGGTAGACTGGGTTACACTTGGAATAATGAAAGAAAATATCTAATTTTCATATAAATATATGATTTCAACAACTAGAACAGGGTGGTATTTTTTATTTAATAAAAAAAAACTGCATAAGCTACTCTATGCCTTACTAGGAAATGCAAAGATAAATGAGATATAGAGACATTTCTCATGCAAAGGAACATATACTTTATTGTAGGGGAATGGCACATCCTTCAAGTATGTAGATAAATGGTAAAGGAAGAAAATACTTTCTAAATTAAAGCATGTGTTATATGGAAAGTCCATTTTACTTCAATATTAAAAACTCTTCTTCCTATCTCCCTGTAACAGAATATGCAATGTTGTTTAAAAAAAAAAACAACACAGCAACTTGCATTTTTCCCTTTAAGGGTAGAAAAAAATATTTACAAAGGAATTACTATTGCAAAATAAGTTCAAAATTTTATGGGAAAAAAGTACATTTTGAAACAGTAATATATGAGCCTTATTTGGTTCAGAACTAAAATGTGTGTGTGTGTGTGTTACATGTAGATATAAACGCTTATTTGAGTGTATGTTTTCCATAAGTTAATTATGGTTGTTTTTCAGATATGCTACTGTTGGTTTATATTCTCTGATTCTCTCATATTCTCTGACTTTTAGTAGTGACTTTACGTATATGTAATGTAAAATATATTTTATATAAATGTGACATTTAGAATATATTTTATTTTATATATATATATATAAATAAATATATATATATAATAAGTGTAAGGAATACATAGTTTAAACATGAAAATCACTGGTTTGAACTGTGTGGGTACATTTATACACAATTTTTTTCCAATAAACATAGTATTAGAATATTTACTGTTGGATAAATCTGGTTGTGGAAGGAGGGCTGACTATGGGATATGAGCACATGGAGATTTTGGTATTCATGACTGATTCTGGAAGCAATCTGCCATGGGTACAGGTGTTGGCATGCTTAAAAAAAACAGCACTGTTCCAGGGTCAACTGTTTATTAGTTTACAAGTACTCCAATTAGATGTTAGAAATATAGGGTATTTTCCAGAATGTAGAAGGACAGACATGTAAAGGTATATTAAATAAGTTTAAATATATTTGTTGAAGGGGAGTAGCAGTCAGTTATTGAAACTATATAATAATATTAGTATAAAGTAGTCACTGATGCCTACAGGTCAGATTCAAGGCAAAAACAGGAATTAAACATGAATAGAATACAATTAAAGAAAATATAAAATTATTTATTTTCCAAGGTATCATACCTGCAAAATAGCAAGAGAAAAATCTCAATTAAGACCTGGGAAATATTTAAAATAGCTTATTTATGGTAATAAAATATACTTAGTACATCACTGTATTTTAAAATGATAGCGCAGACAGTGTCTCAGAAATGTTGGGAATCTTTGACATTTATACGCTATGGGGAGATCTATGAAAAGTGAAATTTCATTCAATCAACCAGATGGTTTCTCTGCATGATGCCAAATTGCCACCTGCTTAATAACAGTTGCATGATTAACTGTATTTCTTTTTCTTTTATCCACATGTTTGGCAAAATGTAGGAACAATCATTATTTTATAGAATATTTTGCTTAAAAGCATTTAATGGTACCATATATTCCAGAGCAGGTAAAAGTTTAATATTTCATAAAAATAGTACTTGTAATAAACAACACAAGCAAAAAAAATGTACCATATGGAATAAGTGTCCATATCATTGTGAGTCTTGCACTTTTTTTTATTACTTCTAGAAAACATATTTAGACTCAGTCTTTCACCTACCTGCTACTATGTTATTTTGATTAAAATAGCTCTGAAGGAGAATATTTTTATGCAATTTTATTGGCACAGAAATTACTTTGCAATCCTACTCCCAGAAATTTGATTGGTAAAGTAACTTAGAGGGCGTTATGTGTTTTGTGTAACTCATAATATGGATTTCATTTACATAAATATTAGGAAATTTAATGAATATTTTGTTTATCAACACATTTAATAGCCCTGTTACTATCACACAACTCTGGAAACTCAACATTAGCTGTATAAATATAGGTCGTAAGCACAATTTGTCTCCCTTACAAAATGATAAATTAATAAATTACACACTGATAATAAACTGCTGCTGCTGCTAAGTCGCTTCAGTCGTGTCTGACTCTATGTGACCCCATAGACGGCAGCCCACCAGGCTCCTCCGTCCCTGGTATTTCCCAGGCAAGAACACTGGAGTGGGTTGCCATTTCCTTCTTCAGTGCATGAAAATGTAAAGCAAAAAGAAGTCGTTCAGTCGTGTTCGACTTTTAGCAACCCCATGGACTGCAGCCTACCAGGTTCCTCCTTCCATGGGATTTTCCAAGCAAGAGTACTGGAGTGGGGTGCCATTGCCTTAATCTAAAAGCATTTTAATATTGAGGGTGAACTGTGCATAGACTTTTAAAATAGACAATATAAAATTGAATTGAGAAAGTAGTCAAGTTGAGTTAGTTTGAAAGACAGTATTTTTAACATTAATGTAGCTTTAAATAAATATAGGTGTTCTCAGTTCAGTTCAATCATTCAGTCGTGTCCAACTCTTTGCAACCCTATGGACTGCAGCATGCCAGGCCTCCCTGTCCATCATCAATTCCCAGAATTTACTCATTGAGTCATCCAACCATCTCATCCTCTGTCATCCCCTTCTCCTCGTGCCTTCAATCTTTCCCAGCATTAGGGTCTTTTCAAATGAGTCAGCTCTTTGTATTAGGTGGCCAAAGTTTTGGAGTTTCAGCTTCAACATCAGTCCTTCCAGTGAACACTCATGACTGATATCCTTTAGGATGGACTGACTGGATCTCCTTGCAGTCCAAGTGATTCTCAAGAGTGTTTTCCAACACTGCAGTTCAAAGGCATCAATTCTCCTACAGTCAGCTTTCTTTATAGTCCAACTCTCACATCCATATATGACTACTGGAAAAACCATAGCCTTGACTAGATGGACCTTTGTTGGAAAAGTAATGTCTCTGCTTTTCAATATGCTGTCTTGGTTGGTCATAACTTTCCTTCCAAGGAGTAAGTGTCTTTTAATTTCATGGCTGAAGTCACCATCTGCAGTTATTTTGGAGCCCCTCAAAATAAAGTCTGCCACTGTTTTCCCATCTATGAAGTGATGGGACCAGATGTCATGATCTTAGTTTTCTGAATGCTGAGCTTTAAGCCAATATTTTCACTCTCCTATTTCATTTTCCGCAAGAGGCTCTTCAGTTTTTCTTCGCTTTCTTCCATAGGGTGGTGTAACCTGCATATCTGAACTTACTGATATTGATATTTCTCCCAGTAATCTTGATTCCAACTTGTACTTCATCCATCCCAGCATATATTTTTCCTTTTTCTGAACATCATAGTATTTTATTTACTGTACACAAAAATTACTGAAGTTGTTTTTCTGCTTCACATATACTATATAAGTATTTGCAAATGCTGTATGAATGTTGCTACTTTGTCAACGTCTTCCACATTAAATATTTTAATCATCTAGAAAGTTTTATTGTTAAAACAAGGCATATTCAAGGTTTTCATTTTTTCCCCCTTGAGTCTCGCAATTGGATTTAATTACAGAACAAGGACATTCAAAAACCTTGACTATTACTCTTATAGTTTAAAATTTCAATTTAGGATAAATTGCTACTTTTGAAATTTCTGTACTTCTAAAACTGTGATAGAATATGCATGTCCTTTCAACACACAAGTCCTTAATTTTTTTAAATAACTTTTGGTTAATTAAATTTTTGAGCCTAATTCTTAAACTCTTCTGAGTAATTTTTCACACTTGGAATTGAGCTTAAAATGGCACAAATTTTTTCTAGAATCTACTCTTATCTTCTCAGATCAGATCAGATCAGATCAGTCTCTCAGTCGTGTCCGACTCTTTGCGACCCCATGAACCACAGCATGCCAGGCCTCCCTGTCCATCACCAACCCCCGGAGGTCACTCAGACTCACATCCATCGAGTCAGTGATGCCATCCAGCCATCTTATTCTCTGTCGTCCCCTTCTCCTCCTGCCCCCAATCCCTCCCAGCATCAGAGTCTTCTCCAATGAGTCAACTCTTCGCATGAGGTGGCCAAAATACTGGAGTTTCAGCTTTAGCATCATTCCTTCCAAAGAAATCCCAGGGCTGATCTCCTTCAGAATGGACTGGTTGGGAAAATAAATAGTTTACAGGCTTTTAATTCAATATGATAAAAATTTAGAATTAGACACTGAACATATTTTGGTTTAACATGTAATAAGGAAAACAAGAAGATTTGCATAAAGTCCCAATATCATCCTTAGCAAAAAGTAAACCTATATTAATATGTAATATTTATAGAACAAAGATGAATTGTCCTAAACTGTAGCATGTTGAAAAGCAGAGACATTACTTTTCCAACAAAGGTCTGTCTAGTCAAGGCTATGGTTTTTCCAGTGGTCATGTATGGATGTAAGAGTTAGACTGTAAAGAAAGCTGAGCGCCGAAGAATTGATGCTTTTGAACTGTGCTGTTGGAGAAGACTCTTGAGAGTCCCTTGGACTGCAAGGAGATCCACCCTAGCCCATTCTGAAGGAGATCAGCCCTGGGATTTCTTTGGAGGGAATGATGCTAAAGCTGAAACTCCAGTACTTTGGCCACCTCATGCAAAGTGTTGACTCATTGGAAAAGACTCTGATGCTGAGAGGGATTGGGGGCAGGAGGAGAAGGGGGCGACAAAGGATGAGATGACTGGATGGCATCAGTGACTCGATGGACGTGAGTCTGAGTGAACTCCGGGAGTTGGTGATGGACAGGGAGGCCTGGCATGTTGCGATTAATGGGGTCACAAAAAGTCAGACATGACTAAGTGACTGAACTGAACTGAACTGAAACTGTATAATTGATTAAAGTTAAATTTTACTTCATAATTACTTTAGTTTGATATATGCTTTAATTTCTAATAGTGCTACATGTTTTCAATGAAATAAATTTCATATAAACTGATTGGGGATTAAACAGATTGATGAAGCTATAAACTGAATTTTTAAAAATTTATTTATTTGCTTTTGGTTGTGCTGAATCTTTGTTGCTGCTGTGTGGGCTTTTCTCTAGTTGCAGCGAGTGGGGGCTACTTTCTAGTTGCAGTGCATGGGCTTCTCACTATGGTGGCTTCTATTGTTTCAGAGCATAGGCTCTAGGGCGTGCAGGGGCATTCAGTAGTTGTGGCATATGGGCTCGGTAGTTGTGACTCCTGGACACTAGAACACAGGCTCAGGAGTTGTGAAGCACAGACTTACTTTCCCGGTGGTATGTGGGATCTTCCTGGATCAGGGATCGACCCCCTGTCTCCTGTGTTGGCAGGTGGATTCTTTACCACTGAGCCACCAAGGAAGCTCAAATATAACCTGAATTTGAAAGGACTTGGAAGATACAGACTAAAAGAGGGCCCCAACCTCAGAAAAAGGAACATGTATCTTGCTTAGTCAGATACTGTGACACTCAACAGGACACTATAAACTTACTTTGTAAAAACAAGAAAAGAATTCTCGGGGTCAAGCCAAGTGCAGCTCGATCTTTTGGACAAATAGATAAATTAATCAATATCTCAATTGTCCCCAGTCAGATTTTTGCTGAGGAAGAATGCTTAGGTTCTGAGAATCTCTGAATTTTGTACCTAGCTTAGAAGTTTAGAGTATTAAGCACTGATGGCATTTCTTCTTTTATCATTGTCTCCCACACCCAGCATTCGTAGATCTTTGGATTCAAAAGAGTTTATATTATTGAACCTTGCAGGAAAAAAGAACTATTCTTTCTGAAGATAAGTTAACTTTGTGGAAGCCAAACTAAAAAACAAATAGCATTTTGCATATTTCATGAGAAATTTTACATATTTGTATCTCTTGCTAACTTTGTATATTTATTTTGAAAAATAGCCATTTACTAGTATTTTTTTGTCACTTTTCAATTTACATTAGCTCTCTCATACCACTCATGCCAGGTTTGGCTTAATTTACCAGCACAATGGCTGAAAGGCCACCCCAGGAGACATTTACTCTTTGTGTGTTATGTGCCACATATTGTCCATACTCCTAAGAAATTTCCCTATCAGTTGTTGATGTCAAAACATTAAAAACCTTTCACAACAACTGCTATGGGTGAAGTCATACTCCATTTACATATGAGAAAAAAATGAGAAGAGAGTTACTGAATCTAGTTTTCATGACAGGTAAAATAAGTAATCCTTTCAAAAGCTGGGTACAAAATTGTGTGTGTCTTCTGAATAATAATGAAGGAAAAACATTGTTTATTATAGAAGAATCCATATAATCTTATTTCTGTATACTTATACATATGAATAATATGTAAGCATATATCTATATGAATATATACATATAGATATATGGATCTGTAATGATATATGTTGGTGTTTATCTTCTGAATCTGACATTATTAAGCTGTCTTAACTATATGTTTTCTGTTTCTCACTTTAAAAAACCATCATGTATATGCTGAGTGAAATTAAATGCAAGTTTCTGAACTCTTAACGACCAATAAAGTAATTTCTGAAGGGTTCAACTAAAATTACATGAAATGTTTCTTTTTCTCTTTGCTTCTCCCCTATCATTCCCCTACCTGCCCGCCCCTCCGTCCATGTTTCTTACATTTTCTCTTTGTCCTTGTCTGTTTTCCCTTCCTCCTCCACCCTTCTCCAATGCTCTTTCTTCCCCACCTTCTCTCTTTGTGCTTACCATCATCATCATCGTCACTGTCACCTTCATAATATTTTATCTTCAAGACATCACATAATTGAACAACATGTTATACCACTCAGGGGTCATTTCACAATATTATTTATTATATTTGTGGTCATTGATGTTGTATATATCTTAGTTATAATCCCAGGAGTAGAGAAGGCAAATTTATATTTAGTATTGATTTAAGATCAATACTTGTTGTAATTTCCTCTAGGAGAGGTATTTTTTATTTTCTTGTTCAGTTGACTTTCATGTTAATAGAAAATAACTATTTGAACACCTTGTGGAATATTTACTGGCAAAAAAAAAAAAAAAACATGACTATGATAGATAAAATTTTCAAAAATATATATTTTGAAAAATGCAGATATTTTATTTGTTGACTCCCCCAAATCTCTGCACATACTTTATGTTGTTAGGCTGCCTCAAAATAGGTTTAAGTAAAAGCAATCAAAAAAGCTTTCAGTCCAAAGTAAAATCAAGCAACCACATAAAACTCAACCTATTGCTTTCTTAGTACTGCCTTTTCATTTTCTAAATATCAGTTTATATAATTTGGCTACAAGAGCTTTGTTGATTCTATTACCTAAATATCATGTAAAACATTAATTTCTTTCAAGTAGAAAATTATATGAATATCTACTTGCTTCACAGATGTCTACCAGATGCTTTTAGTCATCTTATTTCTTTCTCTTTTAAGCACATTTTACTACTATTCAACAGGAAAAATGAATGAACAAGTATTTAATAAGTGCCTGTAATGCACAATGAAGTCTGTTCTAGGTCCTTTAATAAAGCCAGTATCTAAAGTATATCTCAATATGTATTTTTCTATAGAGGTATATTGGGAAGAGAAAAGAGTATTAAATAAACACAGAAAATGCTTCCCCTCCCTCAGCAGTTTAATAATCAAGCCCTTCACTGTTATTTTCTATCTCGTAAAGAGTTGGTTTCAGATATTCTTTGTTGGTGATGTGAATACTTGCCTTTCCCACCTCAGCCCCAAGCACTGTGTGGCATTAACTCTATTCGACAAGAGATAATTTGGATTTGCCATATATCAAAATGAATCTGCCACAGGTATACATGTGTTCCCCATCCTGAACCCTCCTCCCTCCTCCCTCCCCCTACCATCCCTCTGGGTCATCCCAGTGCACCAGTCCCAAGCATCCAGTATCATGCATCGAATCTGGACTGGCGACTTGTTTCATATATATTATACATATTTCAATTTTGATATATGGCAAAACCAATACAATATTGTAAAGTTAAATAAAATAAAATTTTAAAAAAAGAAAAAAGGGAGATAATTTGGGTTGACACAAAGTAGAGATATAAGGCATTATGTCATCCTTGACAGTCCAGAGGCACTTCTGCCAATATAATTTCATTTTATTGCAAACCTTGTCTAGTTCTAATTGGAATTTTCTTACTTTTAACTGGAAGGCTCATGAATAGCACCAAAGAATGTCTTTTTTATTAGATCATATCAGTAGAGATCACAAGATGAGCATTCATGTATAAATAATTTATTAAGAATACTTCTGGTAAAAGAAAAATCAGAAGGAAAGTAAGAAAATTGGGACAAGATTCAATACTAGGCAAAGTCTTTTGTAAGGCATCTTTAGTTCCACCTTGCAGGGGATCTCTGGAGATAGTCTAGTTCAGTTCAGTCACTCATTAGTTTCCTACTCTTTGTGACCCCATGAATCACAGCACACCAGCGCTCCCTGTCCATCACCAACTCCTGGGATCACTCAAACTCATGTCCATTGAGTCAGTGATGCCATCCAGCCATCTCATCCTCTGTCGTCCCCTTCTCCTCCTGCCCCAAATCCCTCCCAGCATCAGGTCTTTGCGTGAGGTGGCCAAAGTACTGGAGTTTCAGCTTTAGCATCAGTCCTTCCAATGAACATCCAGGACTGATCTCCTTTAGGATGGATGGTTGGATCTCCTTGCAGTCCAAGGGACTCTCAAGAGTCTTCTCCAACACCACAATTCAAAAGCATCAATTCTTCAGTGCTCAGCCTTGTTCACAGTCCAACTCACACATCCATACATGACTACTGGGAAAACCATAGCCTTGACTAGACAAACCTTTGTTGGCAAAGTAATGTCTCTGCTTTTCAATATGCTCTCTAGGTTGGTCATAACTTTCCTTTCAAGGAGTAAGCATCTTTTAACTTCATGGCTCTAGTCACCATCTGCAGTGATTTTGGAGCCCAGAAAAATAAAGTCTGACACTGTTTCCACTGTTTCCCCATCTATTTCCCATGAAGTGATGGGATCAGATGCCATGATCTTCATTTTCTGAATGTTGAGCTTTAAGCCAACTTTTTCACTCTCCACTTTCACTTTCATCAAGAGGCTTTTGAGTTCCTCTTCACTTTCTGCCATATGGGTGGTGTCATCTGTATATCTGAGGTTATTGATATTTCTCTTGGCAATCTTGATTCCAGCTTGTGCTTCTTCCAGCCCAGCATTTCTTATGATGTACTCTGCATATAAGTTAAATAAGCAGGGTGACAATATACAGCCTTGACATACTCCTTTTCCTATTTGGAACCAGTCTGTTGTTCCATGTCCAGTTCTAACTGTTGCTTCCTGACCTGCATATAAGTTTCTCAAGAGGCAGGTCAGGTGGTCTGGTATTCCCATTTCTTTCTGAACTTTCCACAGTTTATTGTGATCCACATAGTCAAAGGCTTTGGCATAGTCAATAAAACAGAAATAGATGTACCAATTCAGAGTGTCTCTGATGAGAGACAGGAGATGGAGCACTTACATTCATTATCATAAAAATCAGTCAAACACTGGATCACAAAAGGGTTAGGGATGGTGGCTTTTCCTGGTAGAACAAGTAAAATTCTTCCTGGTAGAACAATCTGGCAGCCTTAAGGACAGGATATTTGATAAGAAGACGCAGTATTGTTAGGAGTGGAAGCATGGCAGTAGCTAATGTACATTGAAATGGTAAAGAAATCAGAAGAGATCAGCTTGAACCAGACTGAGCTTCAATTATCTCAAGTTCTGAATTGTATGGACTTGGTTAGCTGAAAAATAAATGTCAATTATAACAGACTAAACCAGAAAAATATTTACCCTTTTAACTATGTAGGTTTATTAGCCCATTAATCATTATACAGAACATTTCCAATCAATTGAAGTATATTGTTGGGCTCTTTTGCCGTCCATGCCTCCTCTGGCCTCCCTCTCCAAACACGTTTGTGTTTAACTTTTTATACATAACATGCTTTTGAAATTCTTCCATGTGTTTTGATGTATAAATATATTGTTTCCTTTTTATACCTGAGTAGTATTCTGTGATTGGAGAAGGAAATGGCAACCCACTCCAGTGTTCTTGCCTGGAGAATCCAATGGACGGAGTAGCCTGGTGGGCTGCAGTCCATGGGGTCGCACAGAGTCGGACATGACTGAAGCGACTTAGCAGCAGCAGCAACAGTATTCTGTGATAGTGGATTATAATAATTTGCTTACTTATTAACGAGTTGATAATGTATCATTATGCATTTCGATCAGAAATCTCTGAGAGTTCCGATTGCTCCACACCCTTGGCAATACTGAGCTATTGTCAAGTATTTTGATTTAGGGCAAATCTAGTAATTATGTAGTGTTATCTCATTATAGCAATAATTTGCATTTTCTGATTGACTAACATTGAACAGGTTTTCATATGTTAGCATGAATCAAACTTCCTTTGTGAATGGTCTATTCAAAATTGCCCATTATTTTTGGAGATGTTTTTATATTTCCCATAGTGATATTCAATTGTTTCAGCATCATTTATTGAAAAGACTCTCTTTTCTTCACTGAACTAACTTGGCAGTTTGTAGAGAATAAATCCACCCTGTAAGTTTGTGTTTTTCCCTCTCTATCCTCTTTTACTGATCTATATAGGTGTCTATAATTATCACTTTGTACGCTGTCTATGAATAATACTTCATGTTCAAATATATTCTGTTTTGGGGTGTTTGGTGAAAAGTTTTCAGATGCTACACATGATATGTTAGAATCTTCAATAATAACATTAGCATTGGCTATTTCCAGCTTAGATTTATGTTTTTACTTATTTATCTTAAAGTTCTATTATTAGGTTTTAAAGGACTGTTATGTCTTCTTGATGATTTTATCATGCCCTAAGGAATATATCTGCCTGTTGTAATTGTCCATAGTGTTACCCAGTATCATTTGTCTGATAATATAATCAATTACATAATTCTAGTAACCTTCTATTACTATTGGCTTGTTTATGATTTCTTATTCTTTTACTTTATCATTATCTGATTTTATTATTTAAGATGCATGTATTTATTATAAGCAGATAAGTTAGCCTTACTTTTTAATACAAATGGAAAATTTCTGCATTTTATTAAAGTTCATCATGGCCCATTTAAGTTTAAAATAATTTTGAAGATTAATCTCTTGTCAGTTGCCTTGATTGCAAATATTTTTTTTTTCCCCATTTGGAGGGTTGTTTCTTCATTCTCAAGATTGAATTGGTTATTCTATCTATGATTTTGAAAGAGTAATTATGCAGTAATCCCTTGGTATCTTGGCAGGAAGTTTGTTCAAAAACCCCTTGCATATGCCAAAATGTTTTGATGCTCAAGATCCATATATAACATGACATAAGCACAATCTTACATATCCTTGGATGTGGACCTTGCAAGATATTGAGGGCCAACTCTATTGTGTTCTGGTGTAACTCTATATTTAACTGTTCGGTGTCTTTGGGGCTTCCATCAGTCTGGATGTCCATTTATCTTCCAAGATTCAGAAAGATTTCAGCCATCATTGTTTTAAATGTACTTTCAGTCTCTCTCTTCTCCTGGAATGCCCATAATTCACTATTGTTTCTTTTCATTTTGTCTTGTTAATCTTGTAGGCTTTCTTTACTTTTTTTTAAATTATTATTTCTTTTTATTTTTGTGCTTCTGAATAGATAATTTCTAATATATGTTCCATCACTTCATGGGAAATAGATGGGGAAACAGTGGAAACAGTGTCAGACTTTATTTTTCTGGGCTCCAAAATCATTGCAGATGGTGACTGCAGCCATGAAATTAAAAGGCGCTTACTCCTTGGAAGGAAAGTTATGACCAACCTAGATAGCATATTCGAAAGCAGAGACATCACTTTGCCAACAAAGGTTCGTCTAGTCAAGGCTATGGTCTTTCCTGTGGTCATGTATGGATGTGAGAGCTGGACTGTGAAGAAGGCTGAGTGCTGAAGAATTGATGCTTTTGAACTGTGGTGTTGGAGAAGACTCTTGAGAGTCCCTTGGACTGCAAGGAGATCCAACCAGTCCATTCTGAAGGAGATCAGTCCTGGAATTTCTTTAGAAGGACTGATGCTAAAGCTGAAACTCCAGTATTTTGGCCACCTCATGCGAAGAGTTGACTCATTGGAGAAGACTCTGATGCTAGGAGGGATTGGGGGCAGGAGGAGAAGGGGACGACAGAGGATGAGATGGCTGAATGGCATCACTGACTCGATGGATGCGAGTCTGAGTGACCTCCGGGAGCTGGTGATGGACAGGGTGGCCTGGCGTGCTGCGGTTCGTGGGGTCGCAAAGAGTCGGACACGACTGGCAAGTGATCTGATCTGAATATATATTCCTCCTGGTTACTGATACTTTGCCTGGCTGGTCCTACTGTCTTGTCGTGTGTCCTCTGAATTGATCTGATTTCTATCACTTTGATAGTGATAGTAAAGGACAGGGTAACCTGGCATGCTGCATGCACTTCATGGGGTCACAAAGAGTCAGACACAACTTAGCAACTAAACAACAACAACGACCACTTTGTCAGGGCTTCCATGATGGCTCAGCGGTAAAGAATCTGCCTGCCAATGCAGGAAATGTGGGTTTGATCCCTGGATGGGGAATATCCCTTGAAGAAGGAAATAAATGGCAATCCACTCCAATATTTTTGCCTGTGAAATCCCATAGAAAGAGGAGCCTGGTGAGTTATAGTCCATGCTGCTGCTGCTGCTAAGTCACTTTAGTCATGTCCGACTCTGCGCGACCCCAGAGATGGCAGCCAACCAGGCTCCCCCATCCCTGGGATTCTCCAGGCAAGAACACTGGAGTGAGTTGCCATTTCCTTCTCCAATGCATGAAAATGAAAAGTGAAAGTGTAGTCCATAGAGCCACACAAAGAGTCAGACATGACTTACTAACTAAACGACAGCAACAATCACTTTGTCAAACATCTCACTTTATTCATATATTGCTTTCCTATTTTCATTTAGTTTTCAGTCTGTGTGTTCTTTAGTTCACTAAACTTCTTTAAGAGGATTTTCTAAATTCATTGTCTGACAATTTATACATCTCTATTTCTTGAAATCAGATTTGTATTAGCTTTGTTTGGTTCTTATGATCCTTGATTCCTTACACTTTTATTTGGGCATTTGAGTAATCAGGTTTCTCTTTCAGTCTTTATAGGTTTACTTTTATAGAGAAAATTCTTTACCAGTCTGTTTAGTTTGGATTTTGGGGTGTCTGCAGGTAATGTCCTTAGGCAGGTGGAGCTTACTATTATGATCTCTTTGGGGCGAGGCAACTGTTTGAACTTTAGGTTGGGGTGGGAAGGATGTGCCACACTGAGGAACGTTGGACAGAACTGCTGGCTTGGCTTTTTACACAAGTGGGGTTGTAAGATGGGCTCCAAAGTTGCCTGTATCCTCTGGTCAGGTTTGATGGTTGAAACTAGGTACTATATTCACTAATAGATAGGGCTATGAATTAGCTTTACTGAACAGGTAGGGCAGCAGGATATGACCCAGGGTCTATATGGATCACTGTGTGGGGACTCAAATCAGGAAGGAGTGTGCAACACATTCCATTGATTTTGCTCTGCAGATGGGGGAAGCCACGGGACATGCTTTCTGTTCAAGTGCTCCTGTAAGCAGGGCTACTGGACAGGACACACAGCTTCCTGTTTGTTCTGGTTATATTTCCTGGTCAAGTAGGCTGGAGGATACATTCAGCAACGAGTGTTTGGTGAGATAATAACATCTATGACCTTCAGCTCATGGAAATTTGAATAGTTCTGTCTGTTGTGCTAAGTCACTTTAGTTATGTCTAACTCTTTATGGCCCTATAGGCTGTAACCTAAAAGGCTCCTCTGTCCATGGGACTCTCCAAGCAAGTGGAGTTGCCATACTCTCCTGGAGTTGCAGTGGGTTGCCATACACTCCTCCAGGATAGGTCTGTCTAAACTTAAGCAATTATGTAGCTCAACAGCTTTCAGATAGCTTTTCTTTATAAAGTAGTTTCCTTCCCCCCTCGTTTTTTTCCTTTCCTCTTGCATTTATTTTTTTTCCCCCCATTTGGTTTTGAAGTAGTTGGCTTTATAGAGGCTCCTCCTATAACTTCTCCTCTCAGTATTTAGCTAGACAGAGGATGAATTCTGTGCATATCATTAGAGCATCTTCATTTTACAATTCTACAGTTCTTTGCCTCATAAAATCCAGATGCCTCAGTGTTCAGATCACTGCACATTGATCTCTGTGGCTTCAACTCAGTGTGATTTCCTGGTTTACTTGGGCTAGCTATATTCTATAAAATATCCCTAGGCATAAAACTGAAGTTACAGAGCTGTTTAACAGCTTTTCCTCCTCTCAATGAGAGCAGTGCTGTGTTGCCTATTGTGTAAAATAGTCATTATGGTTGTTTGTTGGGAGAGAGCTCCTAATGGTTTTACCATTTTAATCAGATATGGATGTCCCTATTTTTAAAGTGAGATTTTCAACTAATTATTATGACAAAATACACAAGTTTTCTTAGTTTTTGGAGAATATTTATGTATATTATATATATATATATATATATATATATATAGGCATTCTTGAAAAATACCCTTTAAAATAAATGACACTATCCAATAGGTAAAAAATGTATTTCTTGCCATTGAATTATCCTAACAATATAATTAGGGTTTATGGTATGATACCATTATTGAAAAAGCAAAATTTTCAGAATCTTGTTTGTCATTTCTTATTAATGTAGAATTCCAGTAATCACAATAATTACTGGGCTTTTCAAGTTATGTACATTGCTGAAAATGAGGGCCCTGTCCTTTATCTGGTTAGTTATGTTTGGAGGTATAAACAGCTAAACTTTACAAAATAAGTTATTGAATATATTTCATATATAGATAAGATAGTAGTTGTCTAAATCCTAAAGCTATATGCCCAATTTCTATGCTTCCATTTCATGACCTAATTAAAAACAAACCAGTCAGATGTTCATGTCAATATTAACATTTGATTTCCTAGATTTAGAGTGAAGCAAGTGATTCTCCATAGGATGGACAGGCCTCATTCATCAATTGAAGGCCCTAACAACAACAACAAAAGACAATAGTTTTCCCTTGAACAACAAAAGTTAACTGTGTGAGTTCACTTATATGTGGATTTTTTCCAATAAATATATAGTGTAGTATTACATGATCTGTGGTTGGCTTGAATTCGTGGATGCAGGACTGCATATATGAAGGTCTGACTAAAAAGTTATATGCAGATATTCAACTGTCCAGTAGGTGTCCAACATCCGCTGGATCATGGAAAAAGCAAGAGAGTGCCAGAAAAACATCTTCGGCTTCATTGACTATGCCAAAGCCTTTGACTGTGTGGATCACAATGAACTCTGGAAAATTCTTCAAGAGAAGGGAATACCAGACCACCTGACCTGCCTCTTGAGAAACCTATATGCAGGTCAGGAAGCAACAGTTAGAACTGGACATGGAACAACAGACTGGTTCCAAATAGGAAAAGGAGTACATCAAGGCTGTATATTGTTACCCTGCTTATTTAACTTATATGCAGAGCATCTCATGAGAAATGCTTGGTTGGAAGAAGCACAAGCTGGAAACAAGATTGCTGGGAGAAATATCAATAACCTCAGAGATACAGATGACACCACCCTTATGGCAGAAAGTGAAGAGGAACTAAAAAGCCTCTTGATGAAAGTGAAAGTGGAGAGTGAAAAGGTTGGCTTAAAGCTCAACATTCAGAAAACGAAGATCATGGCATCTGGTCCCATCACTTCATGGGAAATAGATGGGGAAACAGTGTCAGACTTTATTTTTTTTTTTGGCTACAAAATCACTGCAGATGGTGATGGCAGCCATGAAATTAAAAGATGCTTATTCCTTGGAAGAAAAGTTATGACCAACCTAGACAGCATATTGAAAAGCAGAGACATTACTTTGCCAACAAAGGTTCATATAGTCAAGGCTATGGTTTTTCCAGTGGTCATGTATGGATGTGAGGGTTGGACTGTGAAGAAAGCTGAGTGCTGAAGAGTTGATGCTTTTGAACTGCGGTGTTTGGAGAAGACTCTTTAGAGTCCCTTGGACTGCAAGGAGATCCAACCAGTCCATTCTGAAGGAGATCAGCCCTGGGATTTCTTGGGAAGGACTGATGCTAAAGCTGAAACTCCAGTACTTTGGGCACCTCATGCGAAGAGTTGACTCATTGGAAAAGACTCTGATGCTGGGAGGGATTGGGAGCAGGAGGACAAGGGGACGACAGAGGATGAGATGGCTGGATGGCATCACTGACTCGATGGACGTGAGTCTGAGTGAACTCCGGGAGTTGGTGATGGACAGGGAGGCCTGGCGTGCTGGGATTTATGGGGTCGCAAAGAGTCGGACACAACTGAGGAACTGAACTGAACTGAACTGAAGTAGGTGACACCCCTTATCCCTGGGGTTTCAATCCCTGAGTCAGGAAAATCCCCTGGAGAAGGAGATGGCTATCACCTTCAGTATTCTTGCCTGGAGAATTCCATGGACAGAGGAGCTTGTCGGGCTACAGTCAGTAGGCTCTCAGAGACAGACATGATTGAAGGAATTTAGCAGCAGAAGTAAAGTCCCAGAAAAAGGGGAAATTCTGCTTCCCTAGTGGCTCAGATGGTAAAGAATCTGCCTGCAGTGCAGGAGACCTGAGTTCAATCACTGGGTCAGGAAGATCCCCTGGAGAAGAAAATGGCAACCCACTCCAGTATTCTTGCCTGGAGAATTCAGTGGACAGAGGAGCCTGATGGCTACAGTCTACTGGGTCGCAAAGAGTCTGACATGACTGAGTCACTAAAACTGCTTTCAGATTCTTTTCAGGCTCAAACTACAGTCTCATCTTTCTAGGCCTTCCAGGAAGATTTGGCACTTTCTAGTTTTCAGTTCAGAGAAGGCAATGGCACCCCACTCCCGTACTCTTGCCTGGAAAATCCCATGGATTGATGATCCTGGAAGGCTGCAGTCCATGGGGTCGCTGAGGTTTGGACCCAACTGAGCCACTTCCCTTTCACTTTTCACTTTCATGCACTGGAGAAGGAAATGCCAACCCACTCCAGTGTTCTTGCCTGGAGAATCCCAGGGACAAGGGAGCCTAATGGGCTGCCGTCTATGAGGTCGCACAGAGTCGGACACGACTGAAGCGACTTAGCAGCAGCAGCAGCAATTTTCAGTTATATGAGCCAGTTCCCTTAAAATTGCTCCTTCTCCTTCTGTATATATACTTATCCTATGGTTCTGTTTCTCTGGAGAACCCCAACTAATTCAAGGGCCATCTTTATTTTCCTCAGTCATGTGCACGTGTGCATGTCTCAGCTCCTTTGCTAGTAAATCTTATGTTATTTATGTGTATGTCCTCATGTGATTCAGTCGCCTCAGTCATGTTTGAGTCTTTGCCACCCCGTGGACAGTAGCCCACCAGGTTCCTCTTTCCATTGGATTCTCCAGGCAAGATACTGGAGTGGGTTGCCATTTCCTCCTTCAGGGGATCTTCCTGACCCATGGGTTGAATCCACATTTCCCAGATCTCCTGAATTGCATGAAGATTCTTACAGCTGAGCCATCAAGGAAGCTGCTATATGTTATTTATAATACATTTCAATTGGTTTATTTGCATATAGTTTCCAGCATTAATTAAAGTATAAAATTCTCTACAATAGGGACATTATATAATACCACTTTTATATCTGTATTTACTCCATTTTTAAACTACATAGGTAGGGTGCAAATACACTTTTAAAAACTTTAAATCCTTTTGCTGTGTATTTTACTGCCTTTTGTAAATAAATATGAAGCATCTGATACAACAGTAAACCTCAAAAATTGTGTTACTCTGTGAGTTGAGAAAGGGGAAAGAAGTAGTACTAATATATTAATTGTTTCTAATGACTCTCAAAGGAACCAAAGGTTAAATGAAATGCTGTGCATGAGTGTGCTTAAAAAGTATATTATATATAGCTCTGATTATCATGATTAGTGTCATGTCATAATATTGCAGAATATTTTAAATGAAATTTAAAGATAGATAATGTCAAACTTATTTTAAGTATAATGTTGCTCATAATTAGCCTCAAATTGAAGAAAGGAAGGTTTACCTTTACTGCCATTAAAAAAAAAAAATGAGAATATTTTACTGACACCCAGAGTAGCATATTCTTATTATTTTCAAATAGGATTAATAAACTCTACTTCATAATTTATTTCTACCTTGTTACCTAGTAGAATATCCTTTATTTCTTAGAACCTCAGTTTCCTATAATGATGTAAATCATGATCCTCATTCTTCTACAAAGTTTAAATATGTCAAGACTACCTGGAAAGTTGCATTTACCTGCTTTCATGGGAATTTTTTGAGACTTGTATGCAGTTTCTTCTTTATTGGCAAATAAGCAATCAATTTATAAACCTGTATGATAATAAAATATCCATTGAAACATTCAATTAATATTCACATACTCTGTACATATTTGGAATCATTTTTTGTTCATATTCCACTAACACTAATCTTCTCTATCCATCTTCACATATAATGTCAATACAGGAATCTAGAGGTATATCCCTCCTCTTCAGCTTTTTCTTTCTGCTTATTGTTTCTTTTTTCTCCAGGCTTTATAAGTTTTATATTTTTCATTGACTCCACTGAGCTTCTGTTGAGCTTTCTAGGTTTGAAAAAGTTGTCCTCTGGCATGTTTTTTGCCAGCTGTCATGGCTCATAGTGCAATTTAAGCCTCTGTTGCACACTATTGTAAATCCAGGTAATGAAAGCCACAAACTTCTCACAAGCAGTATGAAGTTGACATCTGTCAAGATAAATATTGTGCAGTCAGCAAGAAGGAGATGGTTTTAGATGGCTCAAACAGTTAACCTTGATATGTCATTAAAGAATGCTTTAGATGCCCCTTCAAAGTATAATGATTTTGTAGGTTATTGTTATGTACAAATGGCACATTAGTATTATGTCCTTTAACAAGTAATAGTTTTTTAAAGAGCATATTTGTGTGCTGGAGTTAAAGGATTTTTTTCCTAAGCCCATTATTACAGAAAATAATAGTATTATTTTATAGGTAATTGCTATCTATATTTTGCTATATATTATTATAATAGTAATTAATACATTTTATTTAAATAACATAAAACATGAAACTAGAAATATCATATTATTATTACCATCAAAACCCTCTTAATCTTATTTAGTTATACTTTATATCCTTTTAATATCCTTGTATTTTTAGGTTGAACACTATATGAAAATCTACATCTTATTTTTCAATAAAATCTATGTTAGAAATAGTCATGTTAATCTAAATACTAACATAAAGTTACTCTAGGACTTTCTGGATATTACTGACAGAAGTTCAGAGTGCTTTAACTACAAGTGATGGGACAACTATAAAAATAGGTTCTAACATTGAGCATTTCCTATAGGTCAGATTATTGGCTAAGTGATATATGTGTGTGTGTGTATATATATATATATACACATATATATTTATAATTTAGTATATTTGAATTATTATATAAATGTAATAACCAACATTATATTTTCTGTTATAAACAATGAAGTCAAAAGTTAGAAGAGTACAATAAAATGGTTGAGACAATCATTGCCAACCTTTTGGCAACTATCTTGCCAAAAAGGATAAAGCTGGCATTTGGATAGTCTTGTAAACATCTATAGAATTATTTGCTATAAAATCCCATCATCACATCTAACATTAGTTACTTGTACACTTTTTGATGATAGCCATTCTGACGGGTCCGAGCTGACACCTAAATATTGTTTTGATTTGCATTTCTTTAATAAGTAGAAATGTTGAGCATCTTTTCATGTGCCTCTTAGCCATCTACATGTCTTTTGTAAAGAACTGTCTAAGATATCTTCTGTAGAGTTTTGATTGGATTCTTTTTTTGATATTGAGTTTTATAAGCTATTTATATCTATTTTGGATAGTAATTTCTGCCAGTCACATCATTTACAAATATTTTCTCCCATTCCATAAATTTTCATTTTGCTGTTTGTTTCCTTTGCTGTGCAAAAGCTGTTTAATTACATCTAAATTTTTATGTTTTTATTTCTTTTTGCCTTAGGAGATAGGTACAAAAAACCATCATTACAATTTATGTCAAAGAGTTTTCTATTTATCTTCTGTGAGTTTTATGGTTCCATGTCTTTAAACAATTCTGGGTTTATTTTTGTATATGGCATGAGAAAAATGTTATATCATTGTTTACATCTAGTTGTTCTCTCAGAAAAAAACATTTGTAATTAATAAATGTGACTGAAAGGTATTTTACCTGCATCTTTCTATCCATCTACTTAAAATGTATATGGGTATGTATATATGAAACACATTAACTTCTTTACTGTGGCAATAATCAGTTCTTAGGCACTTGATATATAAAAAAGCTAAGAGAATTTCCAATATTATCCAATGCGAACAGGTGACTAGGAAATTTTCTAATAAATTATTTTGTTTTTAATTTATTTTTTGAAAGAAGTGGTAAAAAATAAGATAAAAATATCTGCACAATTTTTAATTTCTAGGATCATTTCTATCTGTATTTCAGAATCCACAATGAAAATATAGTAAGACAAAAATATTGTGCTACAGAATAGTAGCAGTAAGGTGAGAGATTAAACAATATAACTATGTCAAATGTTGAAAGTTTATATTCCTGGTAGCTACTGGACCCTTATAAAGATGAACAGTGTGCAGTTACAAATCTAATTAACACATATGAAGACACATTCCATTCATATCAGTGTTTTTGTAATATCCAAGATGAGGATGTTGTCAAAAGGGAGTTGTTTTCAAGTTTGTAAGTCTCAATTAGACTTTTGCAAAACACACCATGAATTTCCACAAAAATAGCTAAGTTTCGTTTTCAATTCACTATATCTGTAGTATTTTATCAGCAATAGTGCCTATTTTCATCAGATCAGATCAGATTAGTCGCTCAGTCATGTCCGACTCTTTGCGACCCCATGAACTGCAGTACGCCAGGCCTCCCTATTCATCACCAGCTCTTGGAGGTCACTCAAACTCACATCCATCGAGTCAGTGATACCATCCAGCCATCTCATCCTCTGTCGTCCCCTTCTCCTCCTGCCCCCAATCCCTCCCAGCATCAGAGTCTTCTCCAATGAGTCAACTCTTCGCATGAGGTGGCCAAAATACTGGAATTTCAGCTTTAGCATCATTCCTTCCAAAGAAATCCCAGGGCTGATCTCCTTCAGAATGGACCAGTTTGATCTCCTTGCAGTTCAAGGGACTCTCAAGAGTCTTCTCCAACACCACAGTTCAAAAGCATCAATTCTTCGGCGCTCAGCCTTCTTCACAGTCCAACCCTCACATCCATACATGACCACAGGAAAGACCATAGCCTTGACTAGGCGAACCTTTGTTGGCAAAGTGATGTCTCTGCTTTTGAATATGCTATCTAGGTTGGTCATAACTTTCCTTCCAAGGAGTAAGCGTCTTTTAATTTCATGGCTGCAGTCACCATCTGCAGTGATTTTGGAGCCCAGAAAAATAAATTCTGACACTGTTTCCACTGTTTCTCCATCTATTTCCCATGTAGTGATGGGACCAGATGCCATGATCTTCGTTTTCTGAATGTTGAGCTTTAAGCCAACCTTTTCATTCTCCACTTTCACTTTCATCAAGAGGCTTTTTAGTTCCTCTTCACTTTCTGCCATAAGGGTGGTATCATCTGCATATCTGAGGTGATTGATATTTCTCCCGGCAATCTTGACTCCAGCTTGTGCTTCCTCCAGTCCAGCATTTCTCATGATGTACTCTGCATATAAGTTAAATAAACATGGTGACAATATGCAGCCTTGACGTACTCCTTTTCGTATTTGGAACCAGTCTGTTGTTCCATGACCAGTTCTAACTGTTGCTTCCTGACCTGCATACAGATTTCTCAAGAGGCAGATCAGGTGGTCTGGTATTCCCATCTCTCTCAGAATTTCCCACAGTTTATTGTGATCTACACAGTCAAAGGCTTTGGCATGGTCAATAAAGCAGAAATAGTTGTTTTTCTGGAACTCTCTTGCTTTTTCAATGATCCAGCGGATGTTGGCAATTTGATCTCTGGTTCCTCTGCCTTTTCTAAATCCAGCTTGAACATTAGGAATTTCACGGGCCTATTTTCATAGTAAGACCAATTTCTGCTCTATGAATCACTTCTACATTGTAAACCCTGCTAAACTGTGAAAGAATGACTGCTTATGAGTAGAAATATTCAGCTATGAATTACTTTGTTCTCCTTTTATTTCAATTCGGTAATTTAAATTTTTACATTTCATTGCATTATTCCTTTTTTACTTGGCAGATCATGCATGCTATAACTATGTTATGATGACACTAAAGCCTCAGGTCTGTAGACATACAATATATACTGAAGTCTTGTGAATCAGTAAATCATTGACTTTGCTTATCTTATCTTGAATAACACAACACGGTAAATAACTTCTATTCTCTTACAAAAATCCAAAGTACTTTAAGAAGTAGGGACATCAGGTGTGACATCTGTGAAGTTTTTAAATGCTTATTCTTTTAAACCAAACTTGCACTTGGTTGTCTTTGTGGTTGTTTAGTCACTAAATTTTTTCCAACTCTTTCTGCAACCCCATAGACTATTTCAGTCTCCTCTGATGGGCTGCAGTTCATGTGATGCCAGTCCATGGGATTTTTCCAGGCCAGGATATTGGAGTGGGATACTCTTTCCTTCTCTGGAAGGGGTCTTCCCAACCTAAGATCAAACCTGTATCTCTTGCATTGGCAGGCAGATTCTTTACCACTGAGCCATCTGTCTTTAAATTAAAATTATCTTACAGTGATATACTTTCCCACAAATTCTATCATCCATCAATAATCCTAAAACCACAAATCATATTAACAACCACTATTATTTTAAAATGTTTATTTCAGTATCACATTATCAAGCTAGGATATTTGTGAGAGGAATAATAGCTTTGTATCTACAAGGAATCTAAATGGTTTTGTTGAATGAACTTTATGAAGCAGGTGTTGCTCAAAAGGGATATCACAGAGATTTTCAGCTGCTCTCAGCATTGAGGATACATTACAATGTAAGCAATAGTCTTTCTGTTTTTCACTCCCTCTAAATGTGAAAAATATCTTATTCTTGAATTTTGATGAATGTCATAAAACTAGAACAATCTAGTGTGTATCTTTTTGAGCCTTGCTTCTTTCACCCAGCATATGTTTGAAACTTACCCACATTGTGCCACATCATTTGTTACATTGTTGAATAGTATCCCACTGTCTGGATGTTTCATTACTGGTTTCTCACTTCACATCATTCCAGTTCTGTTCAGTTGCTCAGTCCTGTCTGACTCTTTGAGACCCCATGAATCGCAACACGCCAGGCCTCCCTGTCCATCACCAACTCCTGGAGTTCACTCAAACTCATGTCTATCGAGTTGGTGATGCCATCAAGCCATCTCATCCTCTGTCGTCAACTTCTCCTCCTGCCTCAAATTCCTCCCAGCATCAGTGTTTTTTCCAGTGAGTCAACTCTTCACATAGGTGGCCAAAGTATTGGAGTTTCAGCATCAGTCCCTCCAATGAACACACACGACTGATCTTCTTTAGGATGGACTAGTTGGATCTCCTTGCATTGCAAGGGACTCTCAAGAGTCTTCTCCAACACCACAGTTCAAAAGCATCAGTTCTTTGATGCTCAGCTTTCTTCAAAGTCCCTCTCACATCCATACATGACTACTGGAAAAACCATAGCCTTGACTAGATGGACCTTTGTTGGCAAAGTAATATCTCTGCTTTTCAATACACTATCTAGGTTCGTCATAACTTTCCTTCCAAGGAGTAAGTGCCTTCTAATTTCACAGCTGCAATCACCATCTGCAGTGATTTTGGAGCCCCCCAAAATAAAATCTGACACTTTTTCCACTGTTTCCCCATCTATCTGCCATGAAGTGATGGGACCTAATGCCATGATCTTCATTTTCTGAATGTTGAGCTTTAAGCCAACTTTTTCACTCTCCTCTTTCACTTCCATCAAGAGGCTTTTTAGCTCCTCTTCACTTTCTGCCATAAGGGTGGTGTCATCTGCATATCTGAGGTTATTGGCATTTCTCCCAGCAATCTTGATTCCAGCTTGTGCATCTTCCAGCCCAGTGTTTGTCATGATATAGTCTGCATATAAATTAAATAAGCAGGGTGACAATATACAGCCTTGATGTACTCCTTTTCCTATTTGGACCCAGTCTGTTGTTCCATGTCCAGTTGTAACTGTAGCTTCCTAACCTGAATATAGGTTTCTCAAGAGGCAGGTCAGGTGGTCTGGTATTCCCATCTCTCTCAGAATTTTTCACAGTTTATTGTGGTCCACACCGTCAAAGGCTTTGGCATAGTCAATAAAGCAGCAATAGATGTTTGTCTGGCACTCTCTTGCTTTTTCCATGATCCAGCGGATGTTGGCAATTTGATCTCTGGTTGCTCTGCCTTTTCTAAAACCAGCTTAAACATCTGGAAGAGCATGCAGATGTCTTAATGCTCTTAATAAAGAATAATGGTGCTATAATAATTAATGCACAGGTTTTTTTTTTTCTTTATGAACAAGAATTTTTGTGGGAAATTTTTAAAATCAATACTTGAAAGTAGGGTTGTTGAGTCATATGTAAGTGAATGTATAACATTTTTTGAAACTGCTATACTGATTTCCAGTACTCTTGCCTGGAAAATCCCATGGATGGAGGAGCCTGGTAGGCTGCAGTCCATGGGGTCACTGAGAGTCAGACACGACTGAGCGACTTCACTTTCTCTTTTCACTTTCATGCATTGGAGAAGGAAATGGCAACCCACTCCAGTGTTCTTGCCTGGAGAATCCCAGGGATGAGGAAGCCTGGTGGGCTGCCTATGGGGTCACACAGAGTCGGACACGACTGAAGTGACTTAGCATAGCATAGCATAGCATACTGATTTCCACCATCTTTCATTGTTATCAGCAATATATGAAGTTTCAAGTTACTCTGCATTCTAGGCAGTACTTGACTGTCAGTTTTATTGGTTTTTATTTCTAGCCAATCTCATAGGTGTATTGTCTTGCTTTAATTTGCATGCTCCTAATGACTAATAATTGTGAGAATCCTATCAATTGCTTAAAATTTTAATGAACTATTTACTCAAATCTTTGGCTCATTTTTGTTGCTTTCTTTTTGCTTTATTGTTTCTTTTTAAAATTTATTTATTTATTTATTTTAATTTAATTTTATTTTTTAACTTCACAATATTGTATTGGTTTTGCCATATATTGAAATGAATCCACTTCAAGAATGAAGTGTTCTTGAGTGAGTTAGTGAAAGCCACTCAGTTGTGTCCGACTGTTTGTGACCTCATGGACTATAGCCCACCAGGCTCCTCTGTCTATGGGATTCTTCAGGTAAGAATACAGAAGTATGTTGAAATTTCCTTCTCCATTATTATTGCTTAGTTCTGAAAATGTTGAATATACTTTATATAAGTCATTTGTGTACAAGTCATTGCAACTGTATTCTAATATGTAGCTTGTTTTTCATTCCCTTAATGATGCTAGAAAACAGCAAGTTTTAAGTTTGCATGAAGTTTAACTTTTGTATTTTTTCTCATATGGATTGTGCATTTATTTTTGTATCTAGAATCTATTTTATGATTCTTAATCAGATGGCAGCGTATAAAGAATTGCCCTCCCCTCCTCTCATGAAGGCACAAAATCACAATTAACTACTGAATAACCATTGACACCAAAGACGGGAACCTACCAAACAAATATTTTACATCCAAGTAAAAGAAGTCACAATGGTAGGAGGATGACTTTCACAATATAATCAAATCCTATATCCATCAGGTGGGTGATGCAGAGGTTCTCTTGTCCACTCTCAGCACTTTTATTCAACATAGTTTTGAAAGTCCTAGCCATGACAATCAGAAGAAAACAAATTCAAAGTAAAAATGAAGTAAAACTGTCATTGTAGATGAATTGATACTATACATAGAAGAGCCTAAAATGTGACCAGAAAACTACTAGTGCTCATTGATAAATTTAGTAGTTGCAGTATACAAAGTTAATAGAGAAATCTGTTGTATTTCTATACATTAGCAACAAAAGATCAGAAAGTGTGATTAAGGAAATAATTTCATTCAATATTGCATCAAAAAGGAATAAAATTCCTAGGAATAAACCTAACTAAGGAGATAAAAATAGGCTTTCCTGGTGGCTCAGATGGTAAAGAATCTGCCTGAAATGCAGTACACCTGGGTTCCATCTCTTGGTCAAGAAGATCTCCTGCAGAAGGGAATGGCTACCTACTTCAGTGTTCTTGCCTGGAGAATTCCCTGGACAGAGGAGCCTGGCATATTATAGTCTGTGGGGTCACACAAAGTTGGGCATGACTGAGAAACTAGCACTTTCATTTAAAGGAGACAAAAGATCTGTATCTCAAATGCTAAAAGATGCTGATGAAAGCAATCAAGGATGACAGAGGGAAAGATATACAATGTTCTTTGACTGGGAAAATCAATACTATCAAAATACTATACTACCCAAAGCAATCTACAGATTCAGTACAATCCCTTCAAATTATCAATGTCATTTTTCACAAAACTAGAACAAAATATTTTATAATTTGTATGCTGCTAAGTCACTTCAGTTGTGTCCGACTCTGTGCGACCCCATAGATGGAAGCCCACCAGGCTCCCCCGTCCCTGGGATTCTCCAGGCAAAAACGCTGGGGTGGATTGCCATTTCCTTCTCCAATGCATGAAAATGAAAAGTGAAAGTGAAGTCGCTCAGTCGTGTCCGACTCTTAGCGATCCCATGGACTACAGCCTACCAGGCTCCTCCATCCATGGGATATTCCAGGCAAGAGTACTGGAGTGGGGTGCCATTGCCTTCTCCGATAATTTGTATAGATACACAAAAGATCCCAAATAGCCAAAGCAATCTTAAGAAAAATGAAGCTGGAAGAATCAGGCTCCCTGACTTCAGACTATATTACAAAATATAGTCATCAAAACAGTATGGTATTGGCACAAAACCAGAAATATAGATCAATGGAATAGGATAGAAATCACAGAAATAAACCCAGAGACTTATGCTCAATTAATCTATGACAAAGAATGCAAAAATATACAATTGCAAAAAGACAATCTCTTCAATGAGTGGTGCTGGGAAAGCTGGATAGCTACATGTGAAAGAAGAAGAACATTTCTTTAACGCCATACACAAAAATAAACTCAAAATGGATTAAAGAGCTAAATTTAAGTCCAGATACTACAAAACTTTTAGAGGAATACATAGGCAGAACACTGATATAAATCACAGCAATAGTTTTCTAGATCCACCTCCTACAGTAATGCAAATATAAACAAAAACAACTGAACCTATTTAAACTTAAAATTTTCGGTACAGCAAAAGAAACTAAACAAAAAGACAAACTACAGGATAGGAGAATATCATACATTCCTTATATACAAAGAAGTTCCATTCTAATAGCATGCTTGTAAGTCCAACAAAATTAGCCTAGGTACCCAACTAACACAATCAGCTAAATAATACTGTACTAAGTTTATAATACTTTTCACACAAATAATACATTGAAAACAGACACAAAAAATAAACATTTTTAATCTTATAGTACAGCAGCTTAAAATTATAGTAGTACCAGATCCATCACCACAGCTTTCACTCTTGCTTTGGGACATCTTGGGATTGCTATACACTATATTACTGTATTCTATACAGTAGTTACAGTAAAGAATAAAAAAAAGTAGAACCACTTGTAGAAGACACACACATGTGACAATGTAGAGTAACAGACACATGAACGACTTACATGATTGGACATGTGAATGCATGTTTGCAACTTGAACGTTCATATATAGAGGGCTTACTATATAACTACAAATGAAGCAACTCCCAAGGGCTTAATCTGAAAAGTATACAATCAGCTCATGTAGCTCAATATCAAAAAAGCAAACAACCCAATCAAAAAATGGGCAGAAGATTTAAATAGACATTTCTCCAAAGAAGACATAATGGCCAATAGGCACATGAAAAGCTCAACACTGCTAATTATTAAAGAAATGTAAATCAAACTACAATGAGATACCGCAAGTCAGAATGGCCATCATCAAAAATCTTACGAACAATAAATTCTGGGAGAGTGTGGAGAAAAATAAACCTTCCACAGTTGGTGGAATATAAATTGGTACAACCAGAATAGTACTGTTCCATAAAATATACTAAAAATAGAACTACTATACAGTCTATCAATTCTACTCCCAAGCATACATTCAGAGAAAAACCATAATTTGAAAAGCTCCATGCACCCCAATGTTCACTGCAGCACTGCGTACAACAATGCTTTTTTGGTTCATCTTTATGTTATTTAAATTTGATTCCACTGGATTTCAAGAACAGAATTTGTATGATTTCTATTATTTTAAATTTTGGGGTTTTTTTGTTTGTTTGTTTTTGTTTTTTTAATAACCAAAGGAGTAGATATCTCATAAATGGAGCCTTTGGACATTCTAACTTACACTGGTTCTGACTTAACACTGGGATAAACTAATAGGTGAGTGGGAGCAGGAGTAAAAGACACTCACATATTATTTAAAAATGAAAAATTGTTAATCTACCAAGAAGACCTAGCAATTGTAAATATGTATGCACCAAGCAACAGAGCTGCAATAAATGCAAAGTAAAACTGATATAATTGAAAAGAAAATTATGCAGATCCAAATTTATAGTTGAATACTTCAGCATCCCTGTATCAAAAGTTAATAGATCTAGGCATATAATTATCGATAGTATGTTAGTCAGATTTTCCAGAGAAACAGAACAGAATGAAAGAGAGAGGAAGGAAAAGAAGGATAGATTTATCTTAAGGAATTGTCCCAGTGATTGTGGAGACATGGTGAGTACAAAGTCTAACAAGTTATATCAGTAGACTAGACGCTCAGGACAGAATTGCAGTTCTAGTGTAAAGACAGTCTGCTAGCAGAATTCCTTCTGGCTGTGAGGAAGTCATTCTTTGTTCTATTAAAGCTTTCTACTGTAGATTGCATGAGGCCTACTCACATTATGAAGAACAATGTGTTTTATACAAAGTCTATTGGTTTAAATGTTAATCAGAAATCTTCACAGAACATCCAGAATAATATTTCACCAAGCATCTGGGTACTATGGTTCAGACAAGTTGACATATAAAATTAACCATTAGGAAGAGTTCAGAATAGCTCATCATTTGTTTCTATTTTATTTTGATTTGGTGTTTTCAAATTAATATCTATATTTTATATGCAGTAGTTTAAAGGTACATATATTTCACAGCTCATATGTATTTTCAGAAGTTCATGGCACTTAGATAATGAGGTTCAAATGAAATACATGATACATTTACTAATTCCCCTTTACTTGCCATTTCCTTCTCCAGGAAATCTTCCTGACCCAGGGATTGAACCCAGGTCTCCTGCATTGTAAGGAGATGCTTTACCATCTGAGCCACCAGGGAAGTCCTATGAGTATAAGAGTTGGACCATAAAGAAGGCTGAGCACAGAAGAATTGATACTTTCAAACTGTGGTGCTAGAGAAGACTCTTGAGAGTCCCTTGGACTTCAAAGAGATCCAATCAGTCCATCCTAAAGGAAATCAGTCCTGAATATTCATTGGAAGGACTGATGCTGAAGTTGAAGCTCCAATATTTAGGTCACCTTATATGAAGAGCCGACTCATTGGAAAAGACCCTGATGTTAAGAAAGATTGAGGTCAAGAGGAGAAGGGGATGACAGAAGATGAGATGATTGGATGAACATGAGTTTGAGCAAACTCCCAGAGATAATGAAGGACAGAAAAGCCTGGAGTGCTCCAGTCTATGGTGTTGCAAAGAGTTGGACATGACTGAGTGATTGAACAACATAGCAAAAAAGAAAAACAAAACTACAGAACAATACCCATTAGTATATAGATGAAAAGATTCTTGCCAAATATTAGCAAATTAAAATCACATTATATGAATAATCATATGAATACAATTGTATGCTATGAGCAAATGGTTTTATCTTAGGGGTAGAAACTGCTCCAATATTTGAAACAACATAGATGTAAACTATGAAACTAAAGAGGGCTTCCAAGGTGACCCTAGTGGTAAAGAAACCAGCGGCTAATGCTGGAGACATAAGTGACGTGGGTTCACTGTCTGGAATGAGAAGAACCATCTGACAAGGAAATGGCAATCCACGCCAGTACGCTTGCCTAGAGAATCCCATGGACAGAGGAGCCTGGCAGGCTACAGTTCATAGGGTCACAAAAAGTCAGACACAACTGAAACAACTTAGCACAGCACATCAAACTAAAGAAAGAGAATCAGGAAGCAGACAATCATATCAATTGATGAAGTAAAACCTTTTTAACAAAACTTCATAATCATGACAAAACCCCAAAAAACAGAAATAGAAGGGTGCTTTCTCAAAGTAATAAGGAGCGTCTTCAAAAAAACAACAAAAAAAACCCCACTATAGCTGACATTTAATGGTGAAACACTGGCTGCTTTTCCCATAAGACTGGGAACAGATCAAGGAAGTTCACTTTCAACACTTCTTATTCAACATAATGTTGGAAGTTCTAGCTACCACAATATAAGAAGAAAAGGATATGAAAGACACGGACAGAAGTAAAACTATCTCTGTTTGTAGGTGGTATCACTGTCTATGTAGATAATCTCAAGGAATCTAAAAAAGAAAAAAATAATGGAAACAAACCTAGAAACAGTAGGTAAATTCAAAAAGATCTCAGGATACAAGAAAAACACATGAAAACCCAAATGTTTCTATACACTTGCAATTAACAAGTGAATACAAATATTGTAATTTGCTTTTATATTTACATCAATAATTACTTCAAAGACAAAGAAATACATAAATGTAAAACTAACAAAACATGTTCACGATCTGTATGCTGAAACCCGCACAAGAAAGATGAAGGAAATTGAAGCATATTTAAATAAATGGGAAGGGAATTTTGGTTTTGGTTTGGAACATTCAAAAGTATGATTTTGATTACCCTCAATTAATACCTAGGTTTAACATAGTTTATATAAAAATCTTTGCAAGGTTTTTGTTTTTGTTGTTGTTACATAGATGAGGTCATTCGAAAATTTATATAGAAATGCAAAGGAACTAGAATAGTCAAGCCAATTTTGGGAAGAAAAAAATATTTAAGTGTAAGGAATGAGTACACTTTATTTAAACACTTTTTATATAACTACAGTAATCAGGCCCAAATCAGGGAAGACGTCATACAACTTATCAAAGTATTTGATAACAACAACAAAAAGATTGTATAGCATTGGTAGAAGGATACATAAAGATTAATGGAAGGAACCCAGGGATAGATTTACATAAATATGCCCCAATTATTTTTGTAGAAGGTGGAAAAGAACTCAATGGGAGACAGATATTCTTTAAAACCAATGATGCTAAAACTAGCTGAGCTCAACCTAAAGCAACAAATATTAAGTCAGAACAGAAATGAACTCAAAATGAATTATGAACATAAATGTAAAATTACAAATAGATTTAGACAAAAAAAAAAAAAAAAAAAAATCACAGGAGAACAACTCTAGATGTAATGCTAAGCAAACATTCTTAGACCTGATACCAAAAGCATAGTCTACTTGTCCAGGATCCTTTGCATTCTTTCAGTGGAACCTTTGCACCCAATGCCAAGTTTTTGTTGGAATGCCATAAAACCATTCTGAAAAAGTCAGTAATTTCTAGGTTTTGTTTGCCTGTTTCTGCCTTTTGCTCATTTTTTAAAATTCAGTTGTTGAAGTCTTTTTTCAACTGTTAAACGTTCTTTGTACATTCTAAGATCTAATTTTTGTTGAATATAAGGCTTGATAATTTTTTTCCACAATTTCAGTTTATGTTTTCATTCTCTTAATTAGTTTTTTTCATATGACAAAGTCTAAGAGGTCTTTATGCCTATATTCCAAAATTTTCCCACAGCTTTATTTATTTATTTATTTTTGTAAAAGTTAAAGGATTTCATAGAGAAGAGTTTATTAATATTTCCTTTTATGGACTATACTTTTGCTAACTTAGTAAGTGATTTTCTTTAGAACCCATTCTTAATGATCAATATTCCTCCTTGTATTACAAAATCTTTCTGAATATGCATTAGATAAAAATTTTTGTGGCTTAGTAAAACTGCATTCCTGTTATTATGTTACTTTATTCAAAGCTAAGAGCTCTCTTCAGTTTTCTAGTAATTAGGTGAAAAATCATGTGTTATAGCTTTACAATTTTTAAGATACTTTAAATATTCTTAAACTGTAAGCCTCACCATCACTGTCTTGCTGCTGCTGCTAAGTCGCTTCAGTCGTGTCCGACTCTGTGCGACCCCATAGACGGAAGTTCACCAGGCTCCCCTGTCCCTGGGATTCTCCAGGCAAGAACATTGGAGTGGGTTGCCATTTCCTTCTCCAATGCATGAAAGAGAAAAGTGAAAGTGAAGTCGCTCAGTCGTGTCCGACTCTTAGCGACCCCATGGACTGGAGCCTACCAGGCTCCTCCGTCCATGGGATTTTCCAGGCAAAAGTACTGGGGTGGGGTGCACTAACACTGTACCTGGACCAGTAACACTGATCCCTTCTGCCTTAACGCGTACACACACTTCCTGTCCTTGCCCTAACAATGTTCTTTGGGGTTTACAAGCTTCTGTCAACACTGTGGTCATGCTTATGAAGTTCTGTACAACTTTCTCACTGGCAAAAATATGAGTTTGTGCCTTTCAACCACTATAACAAATTTTTTTAAATTGACAGTTGAAGAATTGTGGAGTGCTTTTGCATTGATCCTTAGGTAGTGTGATTAGCAGTGTGATTTGCATATATGACTTTAAAATGTCCTTGAATCATATGAAACAAAGAACTAAGCATGCAACTACCATATAACCCAGCAATTGCACTCTTAAACAGTTATCCCAGAAATATTTAAGAAAAATCTATTTTCATAAACAAATGCTTATGGCTATCGTAACAGTCAAAAAAGGGAAAGAAATAAAATATTTAACATGTGAATGGCTAAACAGTGGTATATCCATACATGGAATACTACTCAGCAATAAAAAGGAATAAATTATTGGTAAAACAAAACACCCAGATGAATCTCTATAAAATTATATTACATGTAAAGAAACCAAGTCCAAATGGTGACATACTGTATTATTCTATATATATTACATTTGAAATAACAAAATTATAGAAGTAGAGAAATGAAAAGTAACTAATAGTAATAGTTAAGCCAAGAGTTAACAAGTAGGTGGAGATGTGAGGGAAGTAAATATGGTTACAAAAGGTCAACATGGAGAGTGCTTATGGCGATAGAAACTTTCTATGTCCTGACTGCATTGGTGGCAATATCTAGGTTGTGATATTATGCTATAATTTTACAAGTATTTTTAAAATTATATTTACTATTTGGAACAATTGGATCAAAGACATACAGGTTTCTTTGTACTACTTCATATTATTTGTTCTGTTTATAAAGCTATGATCATTTCAAAATTTAATGTTTAATTTAAATATAAATTTCCACATATAAGTGGTTCTTTTTCTGGACACTATGTTCTTTTACATTCATCTATAAGTCTTTCCTTTCACCAAGATCACATTGTACTAATCAGGATATCTTTACAGTGAGTCTTAAAATCTGACAGTGTAAGTCTTTCAGGTTTGTGTTTCTATTTATCTGAAACAGTGAAGGATCTGAGAGTTTACCCTTGTTGTTTTTGTTCACTCACTAATTCTGTCTGACTCTTTGCGACTCCATGAACTGCAGCATACCAGGCTTCTCTGTCCATCACTATCTCCCTGAGTTTGCTCAAACTCATGCCCATTGAGTTTATACCCTAAAAATGCTACTTGTAAGCTAAACATATTAGCCTATCACACTTTCATAAGTGTTTGCAGAACACATGGATCAGTGACAGAGACAAAAGAAAGTATTGTTTACAGCACAGCAGGCAATATAAGCTTCATATTCAATACATGTTCAATATGATAAACCTTGTCCCCAAAGTTCCATGGTGTGAGATAGAGGCTAACGCATAGATACTGTACAGGCTGTTGTGTGTTGTTGTTGAGTTGCTAAATCATGTAGAACTATTTTGTGACTCCATAGACTCTAGTCAGCCAGATTCCTCTGGCCATGGGATTTTCCAGGCAAAAATACTGGAGTGGGTTGCTGTGTGCCCAGGGATTGACCATGCATCTCCTGCAGATCTTCACTGAACTCCAGGTGGATTTTTTACCACTGAGCCACCAGTGAAACTCATACAGGCAGTGCACTTGTTCTGTAGAAAAGGAAACCTAATCTTATAAAACTAAAAATACTACAAAGGTGTTACTAATAAATATACCCAATCTTTTCTCAAGAGTAGAAAAAGCTTCAGGATACTGTCTGTATCATCTAAGATTGCTTCTTAAGCAAACATCATTAACAAGACTTCCTGGAACAAAAAGTGCTATTAGTTAAACAAAAATGAAAATGGAAAAGTGTCTCTCAACCAAATTTACAACTCTTCCTATACTACCTTAGCTCCTGGTAATTTCCATAAAAATATTACCCTCTGCCAGTCTTTCTGACTAATATCACCATCTGGAGCTGGAACAAAATCCATTCAGTTTGGCTCATGCAGTATTAAATAATATTAAATTAATTACCAAATTCAGACTAAAATTGAAGAAAATGGAGAAAACCACTAGACCATTCAGGTATGATCTAAATCAAATCCCTTATGATTATACAGTGGAAGTGAGAAATAGATTTAAGGGACTAGATCTGATAGATGAGTGCCTGATGAGCTATGGACAGAGGTTTTTGATATTGTACAGGAGACTAGAATCAAGATCATCCCCAAGAAAAAGAAATGTAAAAGAGCAAAATGGCTGTCTGATGAGGCCTTACAAATAGCTGTGAAAAGAAGGGAAGTGAAAAGCAAAGGAGAAAAGGAAAGGTATACCCATTTGATGGAGAAGGCAATGGCACTGCATTCCAGTACTCTTGCCTGGAAAATCCCATGGGAAGAGGAGCTGTGGTCCATGGGGTCACGAAGAGTCAGACATGACTGAATGACTTCACTTTCACTTTTCACTTTCATGCATTGGAGAAGGAAATGGCAACCCACTCCAGTGTTCTTGCCCGGAGAATCCCAGGGGCGGGGGAGTCTGGTGGGCTGCCATCAATGTGGTCGCACAAAGTTAGACACAATTGTAGTGACTTAGCAATAGCAGCATAACCATTTGAATGCAGAGTTCCAAAAAATAGCAAGGAGAGATAAGAAAGCCTTCCTCAGTGATCAATGCAAAGAAATAGAGGAAAACAATAGAAAGGGAAAGACTAGAGATCTCTTCAAGAAAACCAGAGATACCAAGGGAACATTTTATGCAAAGATGGGCTCAATAAAGGACAGAAATGGTATGTACCTAACAGAAGCAGAAGATGTTAAGAAGAGGCTGCAAGAATACACAGAACTACACAAAAAAGATTTTCATGACCCAGATAATCATGATGATGTGATCACTCAGCTAGAGCCAGACATCTTGGAATGTGAAGTCAAGTGGGCCTTAAGAAGCATCATTATGAACAAAGCTAGTGGTGGTGATGGAATTCCAGCTGAGCATTTTCAAATCCTGAAGGATGATGTTGTGAAAGTGCTGCACTCAAAATGCCAGCAAATTTGGAAAACTCAGCAGTATCCACAGGATTAGAAAGGTCAGTTTTCATTCCAATCCCAAAGATAGGCAATGCCAAAGAATGGTTAAACTACCACACAATTGCACTCATGTCACACACTAGTAAAGTAATGCTTAAAATTCTCCAAGCCAGGCTTCAGCAATACGTGAACTGTGAAATTCCAGATGTTCAAGCTGGTTTTAGAAAAGGCAGAGGAACCAGAGACCAAATTGCCAACATCCGTTGGATCATTGAAAAAGCAAGAGATTTCAATGAAAAACATCTATTTCTGCTTTATTGACTATGCCAAAGCCTTGACTGTGTGGATCACAATAAACTGTGGAAAAATTCTGTAAGAGATGGGAATACCAGACCACCTGACCTGCCTCTTGATAAATCTGTATGCAGGTCAGGAATCAACAGTTAGAACTGGACATGGAACAACAGACTGGTTCCAAATAGGAAAAAGGAGTACATCAAGGTTGTATATTGTCACCCTACTTATTTAACTTTTTTGCAGAGTACATCATGAGAAACGTTGGGCTGGAGGAAGCACAAGCTGGAATCAAGATTTCTGGGAGAAATATCAATAACCTCAGATATGCAGAGGACATCACCCTTATGGCAAAGTGAAGATGAACTAAAGAGCCTCTTGATGAAAGTGAAAGAAGAGAGTGATAAAGTTGGCTTAAAGCTCAACTTTCAGAAAACTAAGATCATGGCATCTGGTCCCATAACTTCATGGGAAATAGATGGGGAAACCATGGAAACAGTGGCTGACTATTTTTCTGGGCTCCAAAATCCCTGCAGATGATGATTGCAGCCATGAAATTAAAAGACGTTTATTCCTTGGAAGGAAAGTTATGAGCAACCTAGACAGCATATTAACAAGCAGAGACATTACTTTGTCAACAAACTTCTGTCTAGTCAAAGCTATGGCTTTTCCAGTAGTCATGTATGAATGTGAGAGTTGGACTGTGAAGAAAGCTGAGCGCTGAAGAATTGATGCTTTTGAACTGTGTGTATGAGAAGACTCTTGAGAGTTCCATGGACTGCAAGGAGATCCAACCAGTCAATCCTAAAGGAAATCAGTCCTGAATGTTCATTGGAAGGACTGATAGTGAAGCTGAAACTCCAATACTTTGGGCCACCTGTTGCAAAAAACTGACTCATTGGAAAAGACTTTGATGCTCGGAAAGATTGAAGGCAGGAGGAAAAGGGGACAACAAAGGATGAGATGGTTGGATGGCATCACTGACTCAATGTACATGAGTTTGAGTAAGCTGCAGGACTTGATAAAGGGCAGGGAAACCTGGCGTGCTGCAGTCCATGGGTTCACAGTCAGATATGACTGATTGACTGAACTGATCTGAGCAATATGGGTTGATAAAGGAGAGTTTGTTTTTAACTGACAGTGGGCAGCAGCAGAATTAAATACAGCGTCTCGTTTGCTAGAAGAGTTTTTGCTTCTCAAACCATGATTCCTCAGTCCTCTAATCCCATCTCAGCCATTTTAAGAGAAAAAGTCTGGGGATCTCCGTGAAATGGAAGGAAGTAAGTTTTTTATATTTCTTTTGGTTGTAGATTCCAAAGTTATCCTACCTAGTCAAAAAGGGAGAGAGAGAAGTAGCAGGTCCAGGAGTGATCAGGAAAAGCAACAAATAACACCCATACCATTTGCTCTCAGTGGGAGGCTACAGATTTAGTGTATTTTTATCAAATGTCCAAAACTGACTGCATGAGCACCTTCTCATGGACAGTCCCTCTAGCCATCAAAACTACTCCTGTCTCCTTGGCTTCCTACCATAACAGATGACTCAGCACATTTGTATAATTTTATGGATATTGAAGATGATATTAATACAAGTCTCTGTGAGGGATTATCTTGCTGATTGGAACTTCAGAGCAGAGGGCCCCCCATTCCTAATTATCAGAATAAGAAGAGAACATTTTATTTGTTTGCTCCTTTTATTTTATGAAGAAGCTTTGGTTTTTGTCAGCTATGCAGTTATGAAGTTCTGGGATTCAGGTTGTCTGGCATGAGATATGAGTTCAAAAACAGAAATAAGAGAAATGAAATAAACTAGAAAAAGTAATTAACCACTGTGTTGGTTGTTTAAGAATTGACCACTGTACTGGTTGTTCTTTGAATTTTAATTCCCCAAATTTGCCTGCAACTATTTACTTTTTAGGATCTATAGGTAGTTGCTTTATATATTCTGCCCAGTCATTGTTGTAATCATTGGGAAAGATTAGATGAAATGTGCCTCCTTTATCTTAGGTGGATCTGGATGCCTGTCCTGTAATTTTTAGGACCAACAAAATTTATTTCAACACCATCAATCAGCCGGTCTCTGTCGCGTCTCGCCTCTCCTCGTCGTCCCCTCTCCTCCTGCCCTCTCCCTCCCGCTCGTCTCTCTGTCCTCTCCGTGCCTGGTCTCTCCTGCTGGCTTGTTGCTCCGCTCTCGGGGGGGTCTCGTGCTGGTTCTGTGCGCTGCTCTCGTGTCGGGGTTATTTCAACACACCTCAGTGTTGGCAGCTAAACTATGTTTCCTCATCTAACACTTACACTGAATAAAAGCTAAAAGAAAGGGAAAAAATGCTAGGAACACCTTGCTTCCCACATTATATTTCTTTAAAACTCTCCTTTTCTTTTACTATTCATATTTTAAGTCCTAATAATATCATATACCACATTCATACTTCATTTATTTACTAGTGTGGTATTTAGCAAGAAAAATTGAACATTATTAATCTACTTTATTTTGTGTCTATTGATGCTTGGCAATAGGATTTTGCTTTTATTTTCTATCCTTTACTAGGCACTGTCTGAGAATAATTAATTTTAGAGTCAGGTAACAATTTTCTCAGTCTTTCAAACCTTGTTTACTTTGTTAAAATAACACAGTAAAAATTTAGAATGTTTCAGCCAAGGAATAAGCAATCAGTCACAAAATACCTTTCTAATTAAATGCAGTATTTCTACTGACTCCCAATGTAATGTACATCAAATTTAACCAATAGAAGCAGCAGACATCTAACAATCCATTATATAGAGATATACTCATTTGACTGCTTATTTGATCACTAAAATAACCTACTTCTCAACATATTCTAGTATTGCCAGAACGATTAATTCTCAGAAAGTTATGGATAATATAAGTAAATGGATTTTGAGTACAAATTTTTGCTCCATATTTTCATTTATTGTGATTTAGCAATGAATTATTTAATATATGTAACTTGTATTTTTATCACACAAGTTAAATTAAAATTAGGAAATATATTATTAATAATTTTAGTATTCATTATGTATTTAATGTTTAACCCTAACATATACATAGAACTATGACATCACTAAGAATGTGACACAGGTTGCTTTTTATTTTCTTCCTTAGAAAAACAACAACTAAGAAATATTCTAAAACAAGGTACCACTGAGAAAATACTAGAACACAACGATGAGGCTTATGCATCCTCCTGCACCATAGAATTCTATTCCTGGGTAGGGAAGATCCCTTGGAGAAGGGCTAGGCTCCCACTCCAGTTTTCTTGGGCTTCCCTGGTGGGTTAGATGGTAAAGAATCCACTTGGAATACAGGAGACCTTGGTTGGGAAGATCTTTTGAAGGAGGGCCTGGCAAACCAGTCCAGTATTCTTGCCTGGAGAGTTCCCATGGACAGAAATGCCTGGCAGTCTACAGCCCATGGTGTTGCAAAGAGTCGGACATGACTGAGCAACTAAACACACACACCATAGAGACCAAGACAGACTACATTAGGATGTAAGAAAAAAAGCAAGATACATGTTAACCATGTTGACCCTTCTCCATGCCAGCACAGCACCACAGGAAGAGGTTTCCCCTGCGTATATAGTGCCTCCAGTGTAAAAAGGAAACCTAGGGCAGACAACCAGTACCCCTAGATTTGTTGGTCATTTTGTGGGAGGCCCTACTCTGATCTCACTCCACAGGGATTGCAGGGGAATCTTCTGAGACTGTAAGAGAATCTTCAGGACTTGCAAAAACTAGTACAGGTGTCTTGACAGACCAAGTTTATACCTGTAGACTTGCTAATCTGCAGAACCAAGCTGGTGGTACCCTCTGATCAGGGAACTCAACAGAATGCAGAACTTCCTGATTCAGATTCTCAAATGAAAACTTTGACCAGTCCTAGAGCCTGATTCACCTACATCCATGTAAATAACTGGGTCACAATCCCACCTACTGTGGAGGGTATTTTCTGACCACAGTTGACCAGAAGCTGGCAGCAACACCTGGAAGTTCTGTAGCCTAGCAACACTCCAGTCCTATCTAGAGGCAGGTGAATAGGGCTGGCTGCCCCTAGAGCAGAGTCATCACTAGGCATGAAAAGTCCCTCTGCTATGCACACACAGGGGGATTAATTCACTGCCAAGGCTGAGGGTCCTGTCTAGCTCCTCCCAACAGGAGAGCCTTTTAGAAAACAGAATGGCCTAGAGTGGGCCCTCCCCTTCATGGCCAGGTAAGATAGCTAAGGCATAGCCCCATCTGCTGTGATTTCCAGCCCCATCTAACTAGACAAATTAATGAAAAAACCTGAAATTTGTGTGGCCAACTCTTAACTCAAGCTAAGAGTTGGGCATACAGAGCCAGTATATTGCTTGCAGAGCAAAGACAGTGCCTCAGGCTGTCAGGAAACTTGGGACTTGGGTCAGCTTGAGGTAAGACAACAAAAAGCTTTACTGGTCTAGAGTTTCTTTTCCATCTGTTCTTTGGCAGCAAATCTAATCTGTAGCCCTCCTCATTCCTGAATACAGCCATCAGCCTGTTCAACCAGGGAACCTAATCAGAACACAAGGGAGGCTGTACAGCTGATTTCATAGCCCTATGTACAGTGACACATAAACAGAAAGCACATCTTATAGCTTTCTACATCTGCAGAGAAAAACTGGTGACCTCACCTGAGCAGAAAATTCATTGCACACATTGTGGCCTGATTGAGTCCTCAAATAATGAGCTAGCTGCACAGGGTCTGGGTCCTTTACTGCTGCTCTAACAGAGCAGGGAAGCTGATCTATAGCCCTATCTACTAGGGAATATAGCACACAGCTTTCACCATCTAGTAAGTCTGACCAGAGAATCCAGGCAACCCACATCCCCTAGCCTTACGTTGGTAGGGAACCAAGCCAGCAGCCTTATACAACTGGTCTCAGTTAGTGGCACACTCTGCAATCTCCAACTTCAGAACTTGAGTAGTTGACTTGCCTTATAATAGACCATCATATCAAGCTCCAACTGCCTAAGGACATTACCATAAGATATACCCAGGAAACCAAACAGAATTGACTGGCAAAGAACTGTCTCTGCCAAAGAAAACTAGTAAAATCTGGAAGAAACACTGATTAATCAATTGTGTAGATATTAAAGTAAGAAATCAAGGATCATGAAAATCAGGTAAATAAGAATCATCAAAGGAATGATAAGGAATAAGTCACTCCAGTAAGTGACTCTAAAGAAATAGGTATGTCAGATAAAAAATTTAGAATAAATCTCTTTAAAAAAATTCAGTGAACTAGAACATATGGACAAACAAGTTAGGAAATTAGACAATGAACAAACAAAACAAGAGGTTCAGCAAGGAAATAACAACCGTCAAAACAACAAACAACCAAACGCTAAACTTGAAAAATATATTAACTGAAGTGCATAATTCAGTCAAAATTTTCAAAAGTAGAATTGACCATACAAATGAAAGGATCAGAAGCCTGGATGGGACCCTGGAAATTATTCAGTTAGAGGAACAAATATAAAAAATGGAATAGAAAGAGTGAAAAGTGTATGAGAATTATGGGACATAAAGAAAAAAATATTTTCCTTATGGGAATTTGAGAAAGAAAGGAGAAAGAAAAAGGGACAGAATCCATAGTTAAAGCAACAATGGCTGAAAACTCCTCAAATCTTGGGAGAGAAATGGACATTCATATCTGTGAGATCCAAAAGATTCAAAATAGGATGAACTCAAATAGGGCTACTTTGAGATATATTATAATTAAATTGCCAAAAGGCAAATAGAATTTTTAAAACTGTAAAAGTTAAGACATAAGTTGTAAACAAGGTGGGTCCCCACATTAATATTAGCAGATTTTGCAACAGAAACTTTTCAGGCCTGGAGAGAATGGAATAATATATTCAAAATATTTAAAGAAAATAAATGTTAACTAAGAATTCTATACTCATCAAGGTTGACCTTCAGAAACTAAGAAGGGATAAAGACTTTCCTACATTAACAAAAGCTGAGGGAATTCATTACCAACAGACCACTAAAGTGAATTCTTTCAGTGAAATTAAAAGAATGCCAATTAACATTATAAAAACATGAAAAAGTAGGGCAAATCCCACTATAAATGGTAAATACAGAGACATTGTTCAATTTTTCAATTTGGTAATAGTGAATAATTCAGTTATAGTTCTAGTTTAAAGGTTAAAAACCACTTAAACATAGTTACAATAATCGGTTATTAGTTATTTTATTAAAAACATGTAAATTGGCAACAGCAATAACCCAAAATGTGAGGGGGAGGAGCAATGAAAGTGAAAATTTACAAGTTTTATTGAAGTTATCATCAGTTCAAAATAGGTTGCTATAAGATAATTCATGTAAGTCTCACAGTAACCACAAAGGAAAAAAAGTCTGTACTAATAACACAAAAGAACATGATAAAAAGTCAAAGCAGATTGATACCAAATGACATCATTAGCCATTTAGGAAAATGCAAATTAAAACCACAACGAGATATCACCTCAAGTCTGTCAGAATGGCTATCATCTAAAAGAGATAATAAATGAGGGGAGAGAATTTGAAAGGGTTTCCCAGATGGTGCTAGTAGTAAAGAACCTGTTTGCCAATTCAGGAGATGTAACAGACGAGGGTTCCATCGCTGCATCAGGAAGATCTTCTGGAGGAGGGCACAGCAACCCACTCCAGTATTCTTGCCTGGAGAATTCCATGAACAGAGAAACCTGGTGGGCTACCAGTTCATAGGGTCTCAAAGAGTAAGACATGACTGAGGCAACACAGCATACACACACACACACAGATTTGAAAAAGGGGAACTCTCATACACTGTTGGTGAAAATGTAAATTGGTACAGCCACTATGAAAAAACAATATAGAAGATCTTCAAGAAAACTAAAAACATAGATATACCACGTGATTCAGCCATTCCACCTTTGGGAATATATCTAAAGGAAATATAAAAAATAAAGTGAAAAGATATCTCTACCTCCATGTTCATTATCTGCATTATTTACAATAGCAAAGGCATAGAAGCAAACTAAGTATCTGTTAATGAATCAATGCATACAGAAATTGTGGTATGTATATATGTGTGTGTGTTTGTGTGATGCAATAACATTCAGTCATACAAAATTAGGAAACCACAGAGTTGTGACAACATGGATGCACCTTGACATTATGCTAAGTGAAATAAGACAGAAAAAGAGAAATACGGTATCATCTCACATGTGAAAATTAAAACAAACCCGAAGGAAAAGTGATTGGACCCATGGTTAACAGAAGTGGATGGTAGGGGTAGGGAGAACTGAAGGAAAGTAGTCAAAAGGTACAAATATTCAGCTATAAGATAAATATGTCCTAGGGACATAATATACAACATGATCCATATAGATAGGACTGCAGTAGGGCATATAGAAAATTTGTTTAGAGAGTAAATCTTAAGAGTTCTCATCACAAGCAGAAAAAAGTTTTTCTTTTCCTTTCTTTTCTTTTTACTGACCTATCAGATCAGATCAGATCAGTTGCTCAGTCATGTTCGACTCTTTGCGACCCCATGAATCGCAGCACACCAGGCCTCCCTGTCCATCACTAACTCCCGGAGTTCACTGAGACTCACATCCATCAAGTCAGTGACACCATCCAGCCATCTCATCCTCTGTCGTCCCCTTCTCCTCCTGCCCCCAATCCCTCCCAGCATCAGAGTCTTCTCCAATGTGTCAACTCGTCGCATGAGGTGGCCAAAGTACTGGAGTTTCAGCTTTAGCATCATTACTTCCAAAGAAATCCCAGGGCTGATCTCCTTCAGAATGGACTGGTTGGATCTCCTTGCAGTCCAAGGGACTCTCAAGAGTCTTCTCCAACACCACAGTTCAAAAGCATCAATTCTTCGGGACTCAGCCTTCTTCACAGTCCAGGTCTCACATCCATACATGACCACAGGAAAAACCATAACAACACATAACAACATAAGATTAGTGTTAGCTAAGCCTATTATAGTAATCACTTCAAATATATATGTAAATCAAACCATCATGCTGTATGCCTTAACTTACACAGTGATGTGTCCATTATTTCTCAGTGAAACTGGAAAAAAAAAAAAAGAAAAGAATATACATATATCATTTTAAGACTGTTAACTCAAAACCCTGTGAAAAGCATATATATATATATATATATATATATATATATATCACACATGCATACACACACAATCTAGAAGTAAGCATCTTTTAATTTCATGGCTGTAGTCACCAACTGCAGTGATTTTGGAGCCCAAGAAAATAAAATCTCTTACTATTTCCACTATTTCCCCATCTATTTGCCATGAAGTGATGGGATCAGATGCCATCATCACCATTTTCTGAATGTTGCATTTTAAGCCAACTTTTTCACTCTCTTCTTTCACTTTCATCAAGAGGCTCTTTAGTTTTTCATCACTTTCTGCCATAAGGGTGGTGTCATCTGCATATCTGAGGTTATTGATATTTCTCCTGGCAATCTTGATCACATCTTGAGCTTCATTCCCACTGGCATTTCACATGATGTACCCTGCATATAATTTAAATAAGCAGGGTGACACTATATAGCCTTGACATATTCCTATCCTGATTTGGAACCAGTCTATTGTTTCATGTCCAGTTCTACCTGTTGCTTCTTGAAGTGTATACAGATTTCTCAGGAGACAGGTCAGGTTCTCTGTTATTCCCATCTCTTTCAGAATTTTCTACAGTTTGTTGTGGTCCACACAATCAAAGGCTTTGGCATAGTCAATGAAGTAGAAATAGATATTTTACTGGAACTCTCTTGATTTTTGATGATCCACCGGATGTTAACAGTTTGATCTCTGGTTCTTCTGCCTTTTCTAAAACCAGCTTGAACATCTGGAATTTCACAGTTCATGTACTCTTGAAGCCTGGCTTGGAGAATTATGAGCATTACTTTACTAGCATGTGAGATGAATGCAATTGTGCGGTAGTTTGAGCATTCTTTGGCATTGCCTTTCTTTGGGATTGGAATGAAAACAGATCTTTTCCAGTCCTGTGGCCACTGCTGAGTTTTCCAAATTTGCTGGCATATTGAGTGCAGCACTTTCACAGCATCATCTTCCAGTATTTGAAATAGCTCAACTGAAATTCCATCACCTCCACTAGCTTTGTTTCTAATGATGCTTTCTAAGGCCCACTTGACTTTGCATTCCAGAATGTCTGGCTCTACGTTGGTGATCGCATCATCATGATTATCTGGGGAATGAAGATCTTTTTTTGCATATTTCTTCTGTGTATTCTTGCCACCTCTTGTTAATATTTTCTGCTTCTGTTAGATCCACACCATTTCTATCTTTATCAAGCCCATCTTTGCATGAAATGTTCCCTTTGTTTCTCTAATTTTCTTGAGATTTCTAGACTTTCTCATTCTATTTTTTCCCTCTATTTCTTTTCATTGATCACTGAGAAAGGCTTTCTCATCTCTCTTTGCTATCCTCTGGAACTCTGCATTCAAATAGGTATATCTTTCCTTTTCTCCTTTGCCTTTCACTTCTCTTCTATTCACAGCTCTTTGTAAGGCCTCCTCAAACATCCATTTTGCCTTTTTGCTTTTTTTTTTTTTTTTTCCCTTGGGGATGGTCTTGATCCACGTACAATGTCATGAATATCCATCTGTAGTTCTCCAGGCACTCTATCAGAACTAATCTCTTGAATGTATGTGTTACTTCCACTGTATTGTCATAAGGGATTTTATTTAGGTTATACCTGAATGGTCTAGTTGTTTTCCCTACTTTCTTCAATTTAAGTCTGAATTTGCCAATAAGGAGTTCATAATCTGAGTCACTGTCAGCTCCCGGTCTTGTTTTTGCTGACTGTATAGAGCCTCTCTATCTATGGCTGCAAAGAATATAATCAATCTGATTTTGGTATTTACCATCTAGTGCTGTCAATGTGTAGAATCTTCTCTTTTGTTGTGTTGTGTGGTTATTAAGATAGGCCCTAATCCAATGACTGGTGTCATTATAAAAAGTGGAAATCTGTACAGAGATAAACAGTGAGAAATCCATGTGAAGATGGAGGCCTAGACTGAAGTGATGGTTCTTTAATCCAAGTAATGCCATGGAGTTTGGGCAATCAGCTGAAGCTAAGAGAGAGGCATGGAACAGAGTCCTCAGTAAAAAGCAACTCTACTGGAGGTCCTCCAGAACCATAAGAATAAATTCTGTTATTTTAAATAACCATATTTACAGTACATGGTTACAGCAGGCTTGGGAAATTAATCCACATCAAATTGTTTTCCCAGAAAGCTATAGCAATTTTGTCACAGTAGAAATGCATGACAATGTCAGTTACTCTCTATGTTCAATAACAATTGATAATATTGCCTTTGTTTTGTTATTAGTTATACAGAACTAACTCATAGTGATTTTAATTTGAATTTACCAATGATTGATCATCTTTTCATATGATTATTTTCCATCTGCATACTTTCTGAAATATGTTTTCTGCACAATACTATAATTTTTTTTTTAATTTAGATTTTATTGGCATATAAAAAAAGAGTGAATAAATCAGTAGTTGTGTAGCCTTTAGGCAAATTTAGGATTAGGAAAAATGTAGTTATAATAATTGCAAGCATGTGTCTAGGAAAGACAACAGATGGAACTAATTCTACATTGTGCTGCTCACCAAAATGATTATCTATACACTGTTGTTTGGCACCTTAGGTCTTATTCAGGATGGCTGCTTTTCAATAGGTATGATCTAGAATGTTGATAACATGGTAAAAGATATTTGGGAAGTATAATTGAATTTTTGAGGTATTTACAAAAATCTGTTTTATGGAGGAAGATTTGACTATAGACAAGCCTTGAGCCAGGTTAGGAAGTAACAAAGAACAAACCTTATGGGGAATGGCAACAGCCAGATCTGAAAATCAAATGCCAGATTAACTGAGTTTTACCAGATAAATTTAATGGGTGTGTGGATTGCCCAGAATTCAGGCAAACATCTGGTTATAAGAACTAGGAAAATATAAGAAGAATTAAGGGCAAATCACACTATTTATTGGGTATACAGTCACCACATTTAGAGCACCACATTTCAGATCTTTATTTCTGATGAAAAAAATTATTTATTTTAAATACTATGTATTTTAATACGCTTATACCATGAAGAAGCTTAGATTTTGGAAGACCACTAAAAACACCAATGTATAGGAGTTTCTGAAATAACAATTAATTTGCTTCTTTTTGGAGACTTAATTATTTAAAATGCAATTTTTATATATGGACTGTTCTACAAATATATTGTTAAGACATGCTCGCTCATCCACTCATGAGTACAGAATTTCACTGAGATACTTTGAATTTATCTCCAAGTTGGTCTATCAGATAATTGTTCATGCTATTCTTTCTTTCATTCACAGTTTCTTGCCCCATATCCTCCCTTCTGAATGTTTATTTGCATCTAGAAGAAAAATAATGCTGGAACAAATAATGATTGAGTGGCCACTTACGCTTTCAACTGTGATGTTTAACTTAAAGGAGGGTGACAGTGAATGGGAGATATACCAAGAAAGACATGGGTTGGCACCAGGTATATTTTAAGTCCACCCCAAAATTTAACTTTATATACAGTGATACACTCTGATTATTCAAATGTCTGGACCAAATTTGGAGTACAAAATTATTATAAATTCTAGAAAGCAAAATAAAATATGACAAGTAATTTTTATTTTTTTAATTTTATTATTATTATTATTATTTTACTTTACAATATTGTATTGGTTTTGCCATACATCAACATGCATATGCCATGGATGTACATGTGTTCCCCATCCTGAACCCCCCTCCCACCTCCCTCCCCATACTATCCCTCTGGGTATTCCCAGTGCAGCAGCCCCAAGCTTCCTGTATCCTGCATCGAACCTGGTATGACGATTCATTTCTTATACGATATTATACATGTTTTAATGCCTTTCTCCCTCCCTCTCCCACAGAGTCCAAAAGACTGGTCTATACATCTGTGTCTCTTTTGCTGTCTTGCATACAGAGTTGTTGTTACCATCTTTCTAAATTCCATATATATGCATTAGTATACTGTATTGGTGTTTTTCTTTCTGGCTTACTTCACTCTGTATAATAGGCTCCAGTCTAATCCACCTCATTAGAGCAGATTCAAATGTATTCTTTTTAATGGCTGAGTAATACTCCATTGTGTATATGTACCACAGCTTTCTTATCCATTCATCTGCTGATGGGCATCTAGGTTGCTTCCATGTCCTGGCTATTATAAACAATGCAGTGATGAACATTGGGGTACACATGTCTCTTTCAATTCTGGTTTCCTCGGTGTGTATGCCCAGCAGTGGGATTGCTGAGTCATAAGGCAGTTCTAAATGCAATTTCTTATTTGAACTATAAGTTTTTGCTTCAAATATATTCAGTTTTATATGATAGATAAAATATATGTGACACATAGGATATGCCAAATTTGCATATTAAGATATTTTTGCCATAAATTCATTGGTAAATATTTATTCATTTAGAGTTTATTTTGGCATATATGAAGTTTTCTCCTCAATCTGGCATACCTGTGTACTAGAACTGTGAGTTAATAAGGAAACTGAATGAGTGCTCTGATAATTCTGAAAATAATTTTGAGCTTCATGAGAGGATGAAATTTAGTCATACCTGTTCTTTTTCTTCACATTATGAGAATAAAAGCTCAACAAGAATATGTGGTTTTCTTTTATATATATGAAATATATTAGGATTCAGAAAGACTTGATTATTTCTGGGTGAGGAAAATGTCTAAAATCTATTTAAATGTATTTAATACATTTAAAGAAAAGTAACTTGCATTTTACTTTTTTTAAATGCATTTTTTTTTTTTTTTTAGTGGTTTAAAAGATTTATTTTTTTAATTATTATTATTATTTTTTTTTACTTTACAATATTTGGGAGAATGGCATTAAAACATGTATAATATCATATAAGAAACAAATCGCCAGTCCAATACATTTTTTCCCAAAAAGAAATAGAGGAAAACAATAGAATGGGAAAGATGAGAGATCACTTCAAGAACATTCGAGATACCAAGGGACCATTTCTTACAAAGATGGGCAAAATTAAGGACAGAAATGATATGGACATAACAGAAGCAGAAGATACTAAGAAGAGGTGGTAAGAATACACAGAAGAACTATACAAAAAAGATGATAATGATCCAGATAACCACAATGGTGTGATCAAACACCTAGAGCCAGATGTCCTGGAATGTGAAGTGAACTGGGCCTGAGGAAGCATCACTACAAACAAAGCTCTTGGAGGTGATGACATTCTAGTTGAGCTATTTCAAATCCTAAAAGATGATGCTGTGAAAGTGCTGCACTCAATATACCAGCAAATTTGGAAAATTCAGCAGTGGCCACAGGGCTAGGAAAGGCCAGTTTTCATTCCAGTCTCAAAGAAAGGCAATGCCAAAGAACATTCAAACTACTGCACAATTGCACTCATCTCACATGTTAGCAAAGTAGTGCTCAAAATTCTCCAAGGTAGGTGTCAACAGTATGTGAACCATAAATTTCCAGATGTTCAAGCTGGATTTAGAAAAGGGAGAGGAGACAGAGAACAAGTTGCCAACATCTGTTGGATCATAGAAAAAGTAAGAGAATTCCAGAAAAAAAAAAAAAAAAAAAAACTACTTCTGCTTCATTGACTATGCCAAAGTCTTTGACTGTGTGGATCACAATAAACTGTGGAAAATTCTGAAAGAGATAGGAATACCAAACCACCTTACCCACCTCCTAAGAAATCTGTATGGAGGCAAAGAAGCAACAGTTAGAATGGGACATAGAACAATGAACTGGTTCCAAATGGAGAAAGGCTGGATATTGTCAAATTGCTTATTCATATTTTGTGTAGAGTACATCATGTGAAATGCCAGACTGGATGAAACATAAGCTGGCATCAAGACTGCAAGGAGAAATATCAATAACCAAAGATATGCAGATGACACCACCCTTATGGCAGAAAGCGAAGAATAACTAAAGAACCTCTTGATGAAAGTCAAATAGGAGATTCAAAAAGCTGGCTTGAAACTCAATATTCAGAAAAATAAGATCATGACATCTGGTCAATCACTTCATGGCAAATAGATGGGGAAACAATGGAAATAGTGACAGACTTTATTTTCTTTGGATCCAAAATTACTGCAGATGGTGACTGCAGCCATAAAATTAAGACACTTGCTTCTTGGAAGAAAAGTTATGACCAACCTAGACAGCATACAAAAAAGCAGAGACATTACTCTACCGACAAAAGTTAGTATTGTCTAAGCCATGGTTTTTCCAATAGTCATGTATGAATGTGATATTTGGGCCATAACAAAGGCTGAGCGCTGAAGAATTTGTACTTTTGAATTATGGTGTTGGAGAAAACTCTTGAGAGACTCCTTTGAACAGCAAGGAGATCCAACCAACACTCCTAAAGGAAATCAGTCCTGAATATTCATTAGAAGGACTGATGCTGAAGCTGAAACTCCAATATTTGGGACTCCTAATGTGAAGAACTGACTCATTGGAAAAGACCCTGATGCTAGGAAAGATTGAAGGCAGGAGAAGGGGACAACAGAGAATGAGATGGTTGGATTGCATCACTGACTTGATGGACTTGAGTTTGAGCAAGCTCCTGGAGTTGGTGATGGGAAGCCTGTTGTGCTAAGCCCATGAGGTTGCAGATGCAGATATCTGGACACTACTCAGTAACTGAACTTAACTAAATACTCCAAAAACAGATTAAATCACACACATCTAAATCAACTAGTACTTTGGATGTAATAACAAATACATAGATACTGGTTCAGTTGCCTCTTTTAAATCTATTCTGTTTGTAATAGACTTTTTTTCCTATTTCACATTAGATATTTACAGAATATTTTTTAATATGAAGTCAACATTTTTCTTGCATGCCATTTCTTCCACAACGTTGTAACATACTTCTAATTTTTAAATGTTTGTTGATAAAGACAGGTATAAATAGCATGAAACAGTTTGAGAGAATCACCTTTAGGGTAAAGATATATCTAAATTGGTATTCCATCATTGGGCTCCATGGCACTGTCTGAGATTTAGAAAGTATCATTGATAAAGTACGTGGATGACACTATCTCTGTTTCAGAATTGAAATGAGGATTAAATGAGTTTTCTATTATTTCCAGAATCTTTGTTGCTTGATCTGTCCTTCAGAAACACAATGCTTCAAATTGATCATAATGCTTGACTAATGGGTGATTAATGAAAATCATTAACACATGCTTGTTTCTGCAATAAGATCCTGTATTGGTATATCTTTAGGATATGCTAAACATTACAACAGCTGTCCAATATTGTTGGCTTGTTCAGTTTAGTATAACTTACACTGCAAATCTGAATGAAATACAAGAGATTTTGCAGTCACATGTACTTTTTACTTCCCAACAACAGATTATTTGTTAGAATTGCAGTTACACAAATTGCAATGGGGAACAATTTTGTGGTCTGAATTTAATCGGATAAAGCTGTAAGCATATCAAATTGCACCAACTGCTGTCATTTTCATGTGATTTGTTTACTATAATTTTTCATGTACAAGTAAGCATAATTGGATATATATATACATATATATATATACTCCTTATGAACAGTTATCTCTTTCAAAATAAATAGATACATTTTAACTTGATAGTGCATAAAATTTTCTATAATCTATGCAGGTTGGGCTTATCTATTTAAAACCTTTCAAACATAAATGGGAATTTCTTGATATAGGACTATGGTAGATAATGTGACACCAGGGAAAAATTGTATTCAGGTCACTGTAGTTAATCTCATCATGACAGTCTACATGTTTGTCTGATTCACCTTCATATAACTGTGATTAACAGACTTTGGCATATCATACATGCTCAGGAAATATTTAAGGAGAAAATAAAACATGAATCATGGATGAATAAATAATGAATGAAATGATCTACCTACTTTGTGAAAACTTGTACTTTAATGTCTATCAATGAAAAATATCTTAATTAAACAGAGCAAATGTTCATTGAATACTTGATATATATAACATGTATCAAATGTTAAAAGAAAAAAATAGGAGTAAGGAAGGCATAGTATCTGCCTTTAAATTCCTTATCACTTTAACTGGAGCACATGGTTTCTACACAATAATACAAAGCCAAATGTAAAGGCAATGATAGAAATGCTAGGGAAATTGGCATCAGCTTCATTCTAAACAAAAATTTTTAAAACCAAGATATAATATACATATATTAAATTCTGTAAACATTAGATATTTGAGTTCTGACATTTGTATGACCTGTACACTCACCATTCAAAACAAGACATGGAATATTTTCTCTACTAAAGTTAGTTCCTACTCACCCATTTTGTGCCCCATGGACAATAACTCTATTTCTGTCACATCAATTATTTTTACCAGGTTACGGACCTTCTACAAATAGAACCATAAAGTGAGCACTCTTTTGGATCTTGCTTCTTTTCCACAACATGTTTCTGAGATTTAAAAAGTCTAGTATTATAAAAAAATATATGTGCATAAAAAGTATCAGATCAGATCAGTCACTCAGTCATGTCCGACTCTTTGCGACCCCATGAATCGTAGCACGCCAGGCCTCCCTGTCCACCACCAACTCCCGGAGGTCACTCAAACTCACATCCATCGAGTCAGTGATGCCATCCAGCCATCTCATCCTCTGTCGTCCCCTTCTCCTCCTGCCCCCAATCCCTCCCAGCATCAGAGTCTTTTCCAATGAGTCAACTCTTCACATGAGGTGGCCAAAATACTGGAGTTTCAGCTTTAGCATCATTCCTTCCAAAGAAATCCCAGGGCTATTCTCCGACTCTTTGTGACCCCATAAATCGCAGCACACCAGGCCTCCCTGTCCATCACCAACTCCTGGAGCTCACAGAGACTCACATCCATTGAGTCAGTGATGCCATACAGCCATCTCATCCTCTGTCATCCCCTTCTCCTCTTGCCCTCAATCCCTTCCAGCATCAGAGTCTTCTCCAATGAGTCAACTCTTTGCATGAGGTGGCCAAAGTACTGGAGTTTCAGCTTTAGCATCATTCCTTCCAAAGAAATTCCAGGGCTGATCTCCTTCAGAATGGACTGGTTGGATATCCTTGCAGTCCAAGGGACTCTCAAGAGTCTTCTTCAACACCACAGTTCAAAAGCATCAATTCTTCGGGACTCAGCCTTCTTCACAGTCCAGCTCTCACATCCATACATGACCACAGGAAAAACCATAGCCTTGACTAGACGAACCTTTGTTGGCAAAGTAATGTCTTTGCTTTTGAATATGCTATCTAGGTTGGCCAAAACCTTCCTTCCAAGGAGCAAGCGTCTTTCAATTTAATGGCTGCAGTCACCGTCTGTAGTAATTTTGGAGCCCAATAAAAAGTATACATATATATATATAACAAAATAGGATATGCTCCCCTCCCCCAACAAGTAGAAAGTAGATATCTTGTTTACTGCCTTTGTATGAGCAAAGACAAAATTAAAAACAATAGAGTTAATTCTCTCTGTTAAAAATAAGGGAAGAGATTGCATTTTCTTAGAGAATTTTCTTTAGAAAATTTATAGTAGTAAGTTCTTAGCTGTCTCTGAAATATATGCAAATCTTGTTAAAGTTAAATAAGTCTCTTCTCAGCTTTAGGACCCATGAGTGTCTCTCTCAAGGACCTGGCAGTCATCCCTTTGAAATATACTCATTAAGGAAGACAGGGCTCTGATCCCCCAGTCTCTCTGGGAGGGTGGGGCCCTAATTTTTGTGGAGAATGTGCTCCAAGTTGCAAAACTACCACTTATCATAAGGAAACAAGAGTGTTTTTCCTATCGATAAAACCAGCTAACACAGATGGTCACCCCAATTATGGGGTGAATTTAGGATAAACTATGTGTAATAAATGGTGCTGTCAACTCCTCTTACTTGAGGACCAGGTATTATTTATCTTGAGAACATGTGTGTAATGAGTTATGTCTGTCTGGCTACTCTGGGTGAGATATCTATCTTTGCAACCTCTTAGAGAATTGTCTGTGATGCATACGACATTTTGGCTTAGTGCTTATGCAATAATGAAATTGTTTTATTTCCTTTTGTTAGTGTCCTGGGTTGAGAGAAAATTTTGTTATTTATTGTCTTTCACAAACAATTATGGTGATAAAGATGGATGACTGGCAGTCCATGATCTTAACACAGGATCTGAAGCTCTGTGGCCACTCAACAGTCAGATAAGAAATCCTAAATTTAAAAAATATATATATATAATATATGCTTTATTTATATATATGCTTTATGTATGTATATATGGTATATATAGTTTCTATGAATGTATTATATATAATATATATGTGTGTATATATATATAAGCTATATATATATATATAGTTTATATGAATTCATTCCCTTCTACCTCTCTGCTCTTTTGGAATACTAGCAGAATGAACCACCCTCCAAAATAAAGATTTTACTCTTGAATAAGTATGCTAATACAGGTTTTTAAATGCCATCAAATCATCATATGGTTGGAAAACGTGAAAAACCAGAAATGTTACCCATAGGTCTTTTTTTTAAATACCTTCTATTTTTCTATCATATTTTGAATGGGTATAAGAGAATCTGGTCTTTCAGTGGTTTTGGTTTCAATAAATTAATCTATTTGCTGGAGTCTTCAGTCTCATCCCAAGCAGAAAAATGATTGATACTAAAATGGACTAGAATGGGTGAATTTAACTCAGATGACCATTATATCTACTACTGTGGGCAAGAATCGCTCAGAAGAAATGTAGTGGCCATCATGGTCAACAAAAGAGTCTGAAATGCAGTACTTGGATGCAGTCTCAAAAATGACAGAACGATCTCTGTTCGTTTACAAGGCAAACCATTCAATGGCAAAGTAATCCAAGTCTATGCCCCAACCAGTAATGCCGAAGAAGCTGAAGTTGAACGGTTCTATGAAGACCTACAAAACCTTTTAGAACTAACACCCAAAAAGGATGTCCTTTTCATTATAGGGGACTGGAATGCAAAAGTAGGAAGTCAAGAAACACCTGGAGTAACAGGCAAATTTGGCCTTGGAATATGGATTGAAGCAGGGCAAAGACTAACAGAGTTTTGCCAAGAAAATGCACTGGTCATAGCAAATACCCTCTTCCAACAACACAAGAGAAGACTCTATACATGGACATCACCAGATGATCAACACTGAAATCAGATGGATTCTATTCTTTGCAGCCAAAGATGGAGAAGCTCTATACAATCAGCAAAAACAAGACCAGGAGCTGACTGTGGCTCAGATCATGAACTCCTTATTGCCAAATTCAGACTGAAATTGAAGAAAGTAGGGAAAACCATTAGACCATTCAGGTATGACCTAAATCAAATCCCTTATGATTATACAGTGGAGGTGAAAAATAGATTTAAGGGCCAAGATCTGATAGATAGAGTGCCTGATGAACTATGGGATAAGGTTCGTGACATTGTACAGGAGACAGGGATCAAGACCATCCCCATGGAAAAGAAATGCAGGAAAAGCAAAATGGCTGTCTGGGGAGGCCTTACAAATAGCTGTGAAAAGAAGAGAAGTGAAAAGCAAAGGAGAAAAGGAAAGATATAAACATCTGAATGCAGAGTTCCAAAGAATAGCAAGAAGAGATAAGAAAGCCTTCTTTAGTGATCAATGCAAAGAAATAGAGGAAAACAACAGAATGGGAAAGACTAGGGATCTTTTCAAGAAAATCAGAGATATCAAAGGAACATTTCATGCAAAGATGGACTCGATAAAGGACAGAAATGGTATGGACCTAACAGAAGCAGAAGATATTAAGAAGAGGTGGCAAGAATACACAGAAGAACTGTACAAAAAAGAGCTTCACGACCCAGATAATCATGATGGTGTGATCTCTGACCTAGAGCAGACATCCTGGAATATGAAGCCATCAAGTGGGCTTTAGAAAGCATGACTATGACCAAAGTTAGTGGACGTGATGGAATTCCAGCTCAGCTATTTCAAATCCTGAAAGATGATGCTGTGAAAGTACTGCACTCAATATGCCAGCAAATTTGGAAAACTCAGCAGTGGCCACAGGACTGGAAAAGGTCAGTTTTCATCCCAATCCCAAAGAAAGGCAATGCCAAAGAATGCTCATACTATCGCACAATTGTACTCATCTCACACGCTAGTAAAGTAATGCTCAAAATTCTCCAAGCCAGGCTTCAGCAATATGTGAACCGTGAACTTCCTGATGTTCAAGCTGGTTTTAGAAAAGGCAGAGGAATCAGAGATCAAATTGCCAACATCTGCTGGATCATGGAAAAAGCAAGAGAGTTCCAGAAAAACATCTATTTCTGCTTTATTGACTGCCAAAGCCTTTGACTGTGTAGATCACAATAAACTGTGGAAAATTCTGAAGGAGATGGGAATACCAGACCACCTGATCTGCCTCTTGAGAAATTGGTATGCAGGTCAGGAAGCAACAGTTAGAACTGGACATGGAACAACAGACTGGTTCCAAATAGGAAAAGGAGTACGTCAAGGCTGCATATTGTCACCATGTTTATTTAACTTATATGCAGAGTACATCATGAGAAATGCTGGACTGGAAGAAACACAAGTTGGAATCAAGATTGCTGGGAGAAATATCAATAACCTCAGATATGCAGATGACACCACCCTTATGGCAGAAAGTGAAGAGGGGCTAAAAAACCTCTTGATGAGAGTGAAAGTGGAGAGTAAAAAGGTTGGTTTAAAGCTCAACATTCAGAAAACGAAGATCATGGCATCTGGTCCCATCACTACATGGGAAATAGATGGAGAAACAGTGGAAACAGTGTCAGACTTTATTTTTCTGGGCTCCAAAATCACTGCAGATGGTGACTGCAGCCATGAAATTAAAAGACGCTTACTCCTTGGAAGGAAAGATATGACCAACCTAGATAGCTTATTCAAAAGCAGAGACATTACTTTGCCAACAAAGGTTCGCCTAGTCAAGGCTATGGTCTTTCCTGTGGTCATGTATTGATGTGAGAGCTGGACTGTGAAGAAGGCTGAGCACCAAAGAATTGATGCTTTTGAACTGTGGTGTTGGAGAAGACTCTTGAGAGTCCCTTGGACTGCAAGGAGATCCAACCAGTCCATTCTGAAGATCAGCCCTGGGATTTCTTTGGAAGGAATGATGCTAAAGCTGAAACTCCAGTATTTTGGCCACCTCATGCGAAGAGTTGACTCATTGGAGAAGACTCTGATGCTGGGAGGGATTGGGGGCAGGAGGAGAAGGGGACGACAGAGGATGAGATGGCTGGATGGCATCACTGACTCGATGGATGTGAGTCTGAGTGACCTCCAGGAGCTGGTGATGGACAGGGAGGCCTGGCGTGCTGCAGTTCATGGGGTCGCAAAGAGTCGGACACGACTGAGTGACTGATCTGATCTGATCTGATCTGATTGTAAGAAAAAAAGTAAAACTGATTTTGAAAGCCAAAATAAAATACTTTAAAAAATGGAAGTGGAAATGTAAAAATTTAAGGCACTTTTTCTCAGGGGGCTTCTCAGGTGGTTCAGTGGTAAAGAATCCACCCGCTAAAGCAAGAGTGTGGGTTCAATCCATAGGTCGGGAAAATCCCCTGGAAAAGGAAATGACAACCCATTCCAGCATTCTTGCCTGGAAAATTCTGTTGACAGACAACCTTGGTGGGCTATAGTCCATTCCGTTGCAAAGAGGCTTGCCTAGAAAATTCTGTGGACAAAAGGCCCTGGTGGGCTAGAGTCCATTCAGTTGCAAAGAGTCTTGCCTGGAAAATTCTGTGGACAAAGGCCCTGGTGGGCTATAGTCCATTCAGTTGCAAAGAGTCAGGCATGGCTGAGGAAACATGCACTATTTCTTAGACTCTCCTTTCTCTGCTGTCCTTACTCCCTCTAAAGCACCGGGATCCTTTATCCTTCCTTGCTTCAAGTGGACTCATTAAAGAATGTGATGGCCTTTTATATGCAGTTTCCCCTCATTAGTGGATTTCCCTGAAAAAAAAAAGTTGTGGGGGACATGATTTATTTCCCTGGTAGTGAATCACCTACTTTGATGACAAAGGTTTGTATATTTCATGTCCCAGCCCTGAGTCCATTTCACTTCTTGGCCCAGATTCCTCCTACATGAGTCCCTTATGATCCATATACCATGAAGATAGAAAAAGAAAAGACTTGACAAAGATACTTGATCAAGGAGTGATTGATTATTAGTAGAACTTAGTAAAAGCCTGTGCCACTTTATGAAGGCAAGAGGATGGAGAGTAGCTGTATTAGTCACTCTGAAAGAGGCAAGGAACTGAAGTCTTTTCCTCCCCAATATGGGAAGGGAAACCACCATGCCATACAATTTACATTTTTCCTATCTTAATGCAAGTGAAAACAGGCCTTCTTATTTAGATTGACCAAAAAAAGATGAGGCCACTGAGTACCCAGAACTGTTGGGTCATCCACATGCTTTCCTTGCCAACTGATATTAATCATTTAAAGAAGTATTTTCACTATTCCCCAGAAGTTTGGAAAAGTACGCTTAAGCTTGTTTTCTGTTTACAGCCCAACATATTCCTTGCCTCATGCAAAGGTAAGGAATTCTGCACTCAGCAGTTGCATAGCATTCTTCAATCAGAAGATTATCTCCTTTGATGGAACAAATTGGAGTCCAGAAGACTACCACATCAAGGAGCATGGTGGCCAAGGGAACTGAGAAACCAACTAGAGAGCTAGACAGAACTCACACTGAACTGAAACAAATGTATATAACACTTTTGTTCCTAAAGAATATGATACTGGTTTAATTCAAGACATAAAATCAACAAAGACTGTTTTCTACATTGCCATGGAAAGTAAACTATGTCCTTTATTGAGAGCTTAATTAAAATAAATAAAACTAGTTTTGAAATAATTAGAAAATGAAGGGGTAATTTTTAAAGGGCACTCATCTTGCAGTATTCTCATCCTTCCAGTAAAGAAGGTATATACATTAGATAAAATTTTTCAGCTATCATATAGATTTGTGGAAGATCTTAGAAAAGTTAATGCATGTATTATTCCATTATTTTCTACAACTCCTAATCCTACAGTTATTCTGCCTTCTCATTTTGGTTCCTTTGTCTGAAAAATCTTTTCCTGTAACTGATCTATGCTCTGCATTTGTTTCCTTGACTTCCTTCCTTCCCCATCTGTCCTTTCTCTGGTGTTCCTCAACTGGATAAGACTAACTTCTTTTTTTCCTTTTGCTTATGAAAGAGTATTATATTTATGATAGGGCTTCAAGACTCTTCCACTAGATTTTGCTAGTCATTTACAGAGAAACTTAGAAAAATTTGTACCACCAGAGAGGTCTATAATTATTCATGAAGCAGATGATTTGCATCATTTCTCTCTGGCTGTTTTCAAGGTATTTTTCTTTGCTGTAGAAGTAAACTTTAGAAGTTTAATCATAATGTGTTTTGGTTTTCTCTGGATTTGTTTTCCTTTGAGTTTTACTTAGCCTCTTAAATTTGTTTGCTTAGGCCTTTACTAAATCTGAGAAGAGTTTAGAAACTACTTCTTTAAAATTATTCAATTTCACTCTCTTTTCTGCTCCTCTTGGACTCTAATGAGACAAATGTTAGTTGTTTTGTCATAGTTCCACAGGTCCCTAATATGTTCATTTTTGTCTAGTCTCTCTATTGTTCAGTATTAAGTTTTATTGATGAGTTCAATCGTGAGTAAATGATTCAAGTTCAATGATGAGTAATGAGTAAATCTGCCATCTCCATTCTACTATTGAGTCCATCCATTGAGATTATTTTTCAGCTACTCTATTTTTGAGTTTTATAATTTATATTTCTTTGCTGATATTTTCTTTCTTCATTTTATTAAAGATATTTGTAATAATTGCTTGCTAATGCAATTTGGATTCTATTTAAACAGTTTTAAGCAGGAAATCTCTTTCAAAGTTTAGCATGAGTCCTGTGTGTTTGTTGAGTTTCCTGCTGGGCTTGGCCAACACAACCCCAGCAAAAGTGGGCACTGCCTCTTTACAAATATCTGGGGTCAAATTACAGTAAATGAGTAAGTACTCTAGTGTTAATGAATAACAAGGTTCTCACTGTTACTATGGAAAAATACAGAATGGAGAGAAAAGGAAGAAAATAACATGGTGATATTGGTTAAAATTAGAGTTAAAAGCAATAACTCACTTTCATTAGCTTAGTCCACTGAAGAGCCTAGAAACAATGCAACCCCAAAACATGAGTATAGGTCTGGTTGCCCACAATTTTTTTCTAAATGCCATGTCACTCTAAATGATGAGACTTTATTGGTGCTAACAATCCAGAAAATTAAATGACAGAAAGCATCTTAAAGGAATCCCACATTCCAAATTTAAGATAATTAGTGATAAATAGCAATCATAGGTCGGAGAAGGCAATGGCACCCTACTCCAGTACTCTTGCCTGGAAAATCCCATGGATGGAGGAGCCTGGTAGGCTGCAGTCCATGGGGTTACTAAGAGTCAGATACGACTGAGCGAATTCAGTTTCACTTTTCACTTTCACTTTTCACTTTCATGCATTGGAGAAGGAAATGGCAACCCACTCCAGCGTTCTTGCCTGGAGAATCCCAGGGATGGCGGAGCTTGTTGGGCTGCCGTCTCTGGGGTCGCACAGAGTCGGACACAACTGAAGCGACTTAGCAGCAGCAGCAGCAACAACAATCTTAGGTAGATTACAGTGAATTGAACAAAAAATATGGCACACATGCAAGATTTCAGAAGAGAAAAATCTCTTCTATACAGAAAAATGCCCCTAAGTCAAAAGAATGATACAGAACATTAACACTTTTCAAACAGCTGTTGTCTCATTTAGACACCATCAATGATTTTAGTAACTATATATTTAGTAATGCATTACTAATTAATATTGTAAAAATAAACATTTACAATGAAGATATCTGGAGGATACCACCTTAAATCAAGTAATAAAGCTTAATATCTAAAATAATATTGCAACATGACTTTATGGTCTTACTTATGTGATGAGCTGAAAATGACACATCATTTTTACTTAACTCTTGACAAAAGAAGTTTAATCTAAACAAGCAAATAATAAATTCAAATTGGGACATATACATACTCACGAAAACTTCAGCTCTCTAAGATATCAATGACAGAAAAAAAAAAACACAGATAATCAAGGGAACTGTTCTATTTTAAAGGAGATCAAAGAAAACAAATTAAAAAGAGAGATTAAAGAGATCAAAGGAGAAAAGAAAAATGCTAACTAAATGCAATGCATGATCCTTAGATGGACTCTGGATTTAAAACAAGCAATGATAAACCATGCATAAAGACATTATTGGGTCAACAGGAAACTCTTAATAAAACTGTTTATTAGATAATTCTATTGCTTTAAAGCTATGACAAACCTAAAGAAAATGAAAGTGAAAGTTGCTCAGTGGTGCCTGACTCTCTGTGACCACATGGACTATACAGTCCATGCAATTCTCCAGGCCAGAATACTGGAGTGGGTAGCCTATCCCTTCTCCAGCGGATCTTCCTGACTCAGGAATAGAACCAGGGTATCCTGCATTGCAAACGAATTGTTTACCAACTGAGCTATCAGGGAAGCCCTGACAAACATAGACAGCACATTAAAAGACAGATTTATTACTTTGCGAACAAAGGTCCGTAGAGTCAATGCTATGGTTTTTCCAGTAGTCATGTATGGATGTGAGAGTTGTACGATAAAGAAAGCTGAGCACTGAAAAATTGATACTTTTGAACTGTCGTGTTGGATGAGACTCTTCAGAGTCCCTTGCACTGCACATAGATCAAACCATTCAATCCTAAAGGAAATCAATTCTGAATATTCATTGGAAGGACTGATGCTGAAGCTCCAATACTTGGTCACCTGATGTGAAGAGCCAACTCATTAGAAAAGACCCTGATTCTGGGAAAGATTGAAGGCAAAAGGGGATGACAGAGGACGAGATTGTTGGATGGCATCACCAACTCAGTGGACATGAGTTTGAGCAAGCTCCAAGATTGGATGAAGGACAAGAAAGCCTGGGGTGCTACAGTCCATGGGTCGCAAAGAGTTGGGTTCAACTGAGCAACTGAAAAATTGCTTTAAAGTTCTTGAGTGTATTTTGATTAAGTAGGAAAATGCACTTTTTTTCTTTAGAGATAAAAGTTAAAGTAACTAGAAGTAACATAGCACAATGTTCATAAGTTAATTTCAAAAGATGTAATCAGAACCAAGTATATATCTATACCGTATCCAGAGTTCTATTCATAAAAAGAGAAAGAGAAATAAAGTTAACGTGGACAACATGAACAACTTAGGCATAAAGGAAGAGGATATATATGTGACTCTTATTTTAATTCTTTCACTTTTTCTGTATATTCTAAGAAATTTTATTTATTAATTTAATTTAAATTTATTTATTTTAATTGAAGGCTAACTACTTTACAATATTGTATTGGTTTTGTCATACAACAACATGAATCTTCCACGGGTGTACATGTGTTCCCCATCCTGAACCCCCCTCCCTCCTCCCCTCCCCATACCATCCCTCTGGGTCATCCCAGTGCACCAGCCCCAAGCATCCCTGTATCCTGCATCGAACCTGGACTGGAGATTCTTTTCTTATATGATATTATACATGTTTCAATGACATTCTCCCAAATCATCCCACCTTCTTCCTCTCCCACAGAGTCCAAAACACTATTCTATACATCTGTGTCTCTTTTGCTCTCTTGCATAAATTTTAAATGAAATGTTTGGAACAAACACATCAACTGAATGAAGAATGGAAAATGAGACAAAAGATTATAATTAATTTTGAGTATTTCATTAACTGGAAAATAATACTGAGTCTGGCATTTTTATAATTTGCTGCTGCTGCTGCTAAGTCACTTCAGTTGTGTCCGACTCTGTGTGACCCCATAGACGGCAGCTCACCAGGCTCCCCTATCCCTGGGATTCTCCAGGCAAGAACACTAGCAGAAATATAAAATGCAGGCTATTATTTATCTTTCATGTATATATACTACAAAGTATATTTTAATTGTTTAAAATGTCTGTGCACTTCCAAAGAAATGAAAGTACAAGAACATCTATATGAAACTTACTGGGATATTTCCTTTAGAGTTTTTTTTAAAGTAATAGTTACATAATTAAGAAGAAAAATTTGCTATTTACCAGAGAGAGATATTATCATTAATCTCTAAATGTTTGCCTAAAAGAGAAGTATGTGTTTTATAAATTGGTAATATAAAATCTCTTTCCAATTTTTTTCTTTCCAATACTATTTATCATTGTTTACTAGGTTTGAATAAATGTTAAATTTTATTTTTGGAAAAATTGTGAGGAATTCTTGGAAAAATCATAAAATTATATAATTTTAATAATTTACCATAAACTAGAAGAAAATTTATATGATTAAGGGAAGATGAAATTGTCACAGGGACTGCCTCCTGGGCAAAACTAAAGAAGACTTTTACAGATGTGCATCCTCAATCCGTATTAAATCATGTAAGTTGTATATATAATCTTACTTAGTCTCATTTCTTTATTAACTTTTCCAAGAATTTATAAAAAGTGCATACTATTGTACGATTACCTTCACTGTATTTATGTGTACATGTATAGCTTTTGTCTCAAACAAATGGCAAACATATTTCTTAATTATTCTAATTTAAGTTTCTCACTGGTTCCATAAAGAATTACTTTACATCTCCTGCATTGGTAGGCAGGCTTTTTACCATTAGAGCCACCTGGGAAGCCCCACTGGCTATACTCCAATATAAAATGTTTTTGGTGTTAAAAAATAAAGATAAATTTAAAAAATAATAAACATGATATCTTTTGAGATACTGATATATTTATATGGAAATTTTACAAATTTTTATGAAATAATTTTATATTCCATGGGTAAGCACTGATATTAAATACTGTTATTACAGAATAAACATTTCATATGTTGAAGTACATTCCCATATAAATCTAGCTCCAGGTAAACGTCAACTATGTAAAATCAGTAAGATTTGATTATTTTTTGAACTAGATATTACCACATAAATTATACATATATTTTTAAGTTCAGATCTACCCTCTGTCTACACCCAAACTTCCCCACACAACATTAAAACTCACTGCCTTCAAAGAGAAGGTAAAAGAAAATAGCATCTAAAAATATAACTGCACATTATCAGTGGTGGCATTTTGAATGTGCAGGAGGGATTGGCAATTACCTTAAAAACTATTTGTAGGCAAATTCTTCATTTGGAATCTTTATTTTTTTTTTTTTTTTAATTTTATTTTATTTTACTTTACAATATTGTATTGGTTTTGCCATGTATCAAAATGAATCTGCCACAGGTAAACATGTGTTCCCCATCCTGAACCCTCCTCCCTCCTCCCTCCCCATACCATCCCTCTGGGTCATCCCAGGGCACCAGCCCCAGGCATCCAGTACCAGGCATCGAACCTGAACTGGTGACTCATTTCATATATGATATTATACTTATTTCAATGCCATTTTCCAAATCATCTCACCCTCTCCCAGAGTCCAAAAGACTGTTCTATACATTTGGAATCTTTAGAAATTATCTTTTGGAACTTGTGTTCTCTTTCACTTTCTTTTTTTTTTTTTTTTTACTTTCAGTCAAATTTATTTTTTAATTTTTTAAAAAAGACAGAAACATTTTTTATTTATTTATTTTTTTTTGCTGCCACTTTTTTTTATTATTATTATTTTTTTAATTTTTCTTAACTTTACAATATTGTATTACTTTTACTATACATCAAGATGGATCCGCCACCAGAATACACGTGCTCCCCCATCCTGAACCTTCCTCCCTCCCCCTTCCCACACCATCCCTCCAGGTCATCCCAGTGCTCCAGTCCCAGGCATCTGTTATAGGGCATCGTACCTGGACTGACTCGTTTCAGATATAATACTATACATATTTCAATGCTATTCTCCCCAATCGTCCCACCCTCTCCCAGTCCCAGAGTCCAAAAGTCTGTTCTATACATCAGTGTCTCTTTTGCTGTCTCGTAAGCAGGGTGATTGTTACCATCTTTCTAAATTCCATATATATGCGTTAGTATACTGTATTTGTGTTTTTCTTTCTGGCTTACTTCACTCTGTATAATAGGCTCCAGTTCCATCCACCTCCTTAGAACTGATTCAAATGTATTCTTTTTAATGGCTGAGTAATACTCCATTGTGTATATGTACCACAGCTTGCTTATCCATTCATCTGTGGATGGACATCTAGGTTGCTTCCATGTTCTGGCTATTGCAAACAGTGTTGCTATGAACATTGGGGTACACGTGTCTCTTTCAATTCTGGATTTCTCAGTGTATATGCCCAGCAGTGGGATTGCTGGATCATAAGGCAGTTCTATTCCCAGTTTTTTGAGGAATCTCCATACTGTTCTCCATAGTGGCTGTACCAGTTTGCATTCCCACCAACAGTGCAAGAGGGTTCCCTTCTCTCCGCACCCTCTCCAGCATTTATTGCTTGTGGACTTTTGGATAGCAGCCATTCTGATTGGCGTGAAATAGTATCTCATAGTGGTTTTGATTTGCATTTCTCTGATAATGAGTGATGTTGAGCATCTTTTCATGTGTTTGTTAGCCATCTGTATGTCTTCTTTGGAGAAATGTCTATTTAGTTCTTTGGCCCATTTTTTGATTGGGTCATTTATTTTTCTGGAATTGAGCTGTAGAAGTTGCTTGTATATTTTTGAGATTAGTTGTTTGTCTGTTGCTTCATTTGCTATTATTTTCTCCCATTCTGAAGGCTGTCTTTTCACCTTGCTTATAGTTTCCTTTGTTGTGCAGAAGCTTTTTAAGTTTGATTAGGTCCCATTTGTTCATTTTTGATTTTATTTCCAATATTCTGGGTGGTGGGTCATGGAGGATCCTGCTGTGATGTAAGTCAGAGAGTGTTTTGCATATGCTGTCTAGGTTGGTCCTAACTTTTCTTCCAAGGAGTAAGCATTTTTTTAATTTCATGGCTGCAGTAACAATCTGCATTTATTTTAGAGCCCCCCAAAATAGAGTCTGTCACTGTTTCCATTTTTTTCCCATCTATTTGTCATGAAGTGAAGGGACCAGATGCTATGATCTTTGTTTTCTGAATGTTGAGTTTTAAGCCAACTTTTTCACCCTCCTCTTTCACTTTCATCAAGAGGCTCTTTAACTCTCTGCTATAGGGGTGGTGTCATCTACAAATCTGAGGTTATTGATATTTCTCCTGGCAATCTTAATTCCAGCTTGTGCTTCATCCAGACCAGTGTTTCTCATGATGTGCTCTGCATATAAGTTAAATAAGCAGGGTGACCAATATACAGCCTTCCAATTTGGAACCAGTCTGTTCCAAGACTAGTTCTATTGCTTCCTGCCCTGCATACAGATTTCTCAGTAGGCAGGTCAGGTGGTCTTGTATTCCCATCTCTTGAATTTTCCACAATTTGTTGTGATCTACACAATCAAAGGCTTTGACATAGTTAATAACGCAGAAATAGATGTTTTTCTGGAACTCTTTTGCTTTTTCGATAATCCAGCAGATGTTGGCAATTTGATCTCTGGTTCCTCTGCCTTTTCTAAATCCAGCTTGAACATCTGGAATTTCAGGGTTCACATACTGTTGAAGCCTGGCTTGGAGAATTTTAAGCATTACTTTGAAGTGTGTGAGATGAGTGCAATTGTCAGTAGTTTGAACATTCTTTGGCATTGCCTTTCTTAGGGATTGGAATGAAAACTGACCTTTTCCAGTCCTATGGCCACTGCTGAGTTTTCCAAATTTGCTGGCATATTGAGTGTAGCACTTTCACAGCATCACCTTTTAGGATTTGGAATAGCTCAACTGGAATTCCATTACCTTCACTAGCTTTGTTCATAGTGATGCTTCCTAAGGCCCACTTGACTTCACATTCCAGGATGTATGGCTCTAGATGAGTGATCACACCATTGTTATTATCTTGGTCATGAAGATCTTTTTGTACAGTTATTCTGTGTACTTTTGCCACCTCTTCTTAATATCTTCTGCTTCTATTAGGTACATACGATTTATGTCCTTTATCGAGCTCATCTTTGCATGAAATGTTCCCTTGGTATCTCTAATTTTCTTGAAGAGATCTCTAGTCTTTCTCATTCTATTGTTTTTATCTATTTCTTTGCACTGATCACTAAGGAAGGCTTTCTTATTTTTCTTTGCTATTCTTTGGAACTGTGCATTCAAATGGAATTCCAAATTCCCTGTGCTATATAGTAAATCCTTGCTGCTTACCTATTTTATATATAATAGTTTTTAATCTGTTAATCCCTTCTTAATTTATCCCTCCCAATTCTTCTCCTTTGGGAATTGTAAGTTTGTTTTCAATGTTTCTGTTTTGTATGCAGATTCATTTTATTTTTTATATTCCTCATATAAATAATATCATATAATATTTGTCTTTCTCTGTCTGACTTACTTCACTAAAGATAATAATCTCTACGTCCGTCCAACAGGTGTAAGCTCTTCTTTATATGGTAGAATTCACAGTGAAGATATCCAGGTCTTGACTTTTATTTGCAGGTCATGTTTTCCCCTGCTGTGTCCCACCTAAACACAGTGCAGGGGTATTTGGCGTGTGGAGTCAGGCTGATGTGGCTGTAGGAACTGAAGTGTCTTCTCTGCTGCTAGAGATCCAGGCTGCCTCTTTCAGAGTTTTTCCTAGGACCTGTCTGTCCCAGGTCCAGTGCTAAGCTTTAGTGTATCAAGGACAGAGTTTTCATGCTCTCCCTTGGACTATTTATGCTTAGCTAGACTGATTCTTTTCCTAGAGTTGGCCCAGATCTCATGCCAAGCTGTTGCATGAAGCACTTGGAGCCTGACTGTTCACCCTGTCTGAATTGGGGACTAGGAGTGTGGCAAGGCAACATCCATCAGTTGAAGACTCTCTCTGCTCTGGTAACTGGTAAGTCAGCACATGCACTCTACTTGTGGTACAATCTAGGCTTCTCCAGCCCTTCTGTCTTTTGCAATGTTTCCCCAGTATCCAAGGAAGATTTTCTCCTCTGCACAGGACACCAGGAATCAGATACCCAGACTGTGGCTCAACAGGATCACTCCCCAAGACAAAGGTCCACTCATGCACTCATGTAGACCTTCTCATCCTTTCATATCCCTCTCAGTGGCAGGAACCTCTGCCTTTAAATTTTCTGTCCTACCTGATTGTGTGGTGATCCTTCTTGCAGCTTTGGCTGTAAAGGAGTTCTTCTGCCAATTTCTACTTAGTATTCTGTGAGAATTGTTCTGCCTGCAGACGTATTTTTGATGTGTTTGTGCAGGGAGGTGAGCTGCACATCCTCCTATTCTGCCATCTAGAGTCCTCCTCCTCACAAGAGATTCTTTAATACTTTAAATCTGAAAATCAAACTTGTATGTGCTCCAGGAATAGAGGCAAGAATATTCTCTGTTACGATTTTTTGAGCCTCACCAATGAATCACTATAAGATCATCCAGCCCAACATGCCAAGGAAAATGGCCTAACATCAACTTTAGGCTGAGTATAGAGAAATCTGTATGCAGGTCAAGAAGCAACAGTTAAAACAAAACATGGAATAACAGAGTGGTTCCAAATTGGGAAAGGAGTCCGTCAAGACTGCATATTGTCACCCTGATTATTTAACTTATATGCAGAGTACATCAAGAGAAATGCCAGCCTGGATGAAGCACAAGCTGTAATCAAGATTGCCTGGAGAAATAATCAATAACCAATAACCTCAGATATGCAGATGACACCACCCTTAGGCAGAAAGTGAAGAAGAACTAAAGAGCTTCTTGATGAAGGTGAAAGAGGAGAGTGAAAAAGCTGGCTTAAAACTCAACATTCAGAAAACTAAGATCATGGCATCCAGTCCCATCACTTTATGGCAAATAGATGGGGAAACAATGGCAACAGTGACAGACTTTATTTTGGGGGGCTCCAAAATCACTGCAGATGGTGACTGCAGCCATGAAGTTAAAAGCAGCCATGAAGTTAAAAGATGCTTGCTCTTTGGAAGAAAAGCTGTGATCAACCTAGACAGCATATTAAAAAGCAGAGATATTACTTTGCCAAAAAAAGTCCATCTAGTTAAGGCTATGGTTTTTCCAGTAGACATGTATGGATGAGATTTGGACCATTAAGAAGGCTGAGCATCAAATAATTTATGCTTTTGAACTGTGGTGTTGGAAAAGACTCTTGAGAGTCCCTTGGACAGCATAGAGATTCAACCAGTCCATCCTAAAGGAACCCAGTCTTGAATATTCATTGGAAGAACTGATACTAAAGATAAAACTCCAATACTTTGGCCAACTGATGCAAAGAACTGACTCATTGGAAATGACTCTGATGCTGGGAAAGATTAAAGGCAGGAGGCAAAGGGGAAAATAGAGGAAGAGATGGTTGGATGGCATCACCAACTCAATGGACATGAGTTTGAGCAAGCTCTGGCTGTTGGTGATGGACAGGGAGGCCTGGCATGCTGCAGTGCAAGTGGTCGCAAAAGAGTCAGACAGGACTGAATGACTCTGCTATGAGCTCTAATATATTGAATAAACATATTCCTCCAGTGGGGTGGATGGTGTGTGTGTGTGTGTGTGTGCGCATGGGTATACACATTGAGAAGGTGAATTTAATGGGATAGGGATAGTAGTAAGGGAAGGGAGTCAGAAAATTGGCAATCCTATGTATTTGTGCTTAGAAATCATGACTGCAGCAAACATGGAGGAGTTTGAGATCTTGGTTCTGGAACATGTAGCAAACTTAAAGAAATGGTCAGTTGTGCTGATGTGTACACATTCTTTCTTCTATTTTTCCATTATGATCTATGCTGCTGCTAAGTGGCTTCAGTCGTGTCCGACTCTGTGCAACCCCGTAGACGGCAGCCCACCAAACTCCCCTGTCCCTGGGATTCTGCAGGCAAGAGTACTGGAGTGGGTTGCCATTTCCTTCTCCAATGCATGAAAGTGAAAAGTGAAAGTGAAGTCACTCAATCGTGTCTGACTCGTAGCAACCCCATGGACTGCAGCCCACCAGGTTCCTCCACCCATGGGATTTCCAGGCAAGAGTACTGGAGTGGGGTGCCATTGCCTTCTCCTATGGTCTATGACCAACTGTTATATAGCAGAATAAAATTGGGATGCAGAAAGCAAACTTAGACTTGATATTTATATTTAAATATCCAAATTTACTTAAATTTTAGACCTTTATGTAAACATCCAAATTTATGTTTATATCCATATATTTGTTTATTTACATGAAGCACATAACTACTCAAAACAGTAATAAAAATAGTCTTAGACTTGATTATCATTATCTATTATACTCAAAACTGTAAAAATACAGGAGAAGAACTGGAGAGAAATATCATTTAACTGCTTATTTGAGTATGTATATTATGTCTCTGCATATGTATATATTCATTGTTGACAGCAATGATGCTGTTATGACAGACACCTGTTCCTTCTGTATTGCATGACCCACAATGCTTATACCTCTCTGCTCTAAACTTTCTTTGGCACAACTGTGAAGAAAAGTGGTTAATAAAATGTGTCATAGGGTATAGTTCACAGGAAAGCTCCCAGCAGCGATAGCACTAAGTTAGGAAATACCTCAGTTCTCATCCCTCTGCTTTTCTATTTACTTTATGTAACAGAACTGACAGCAGGAATAGCAATAGCATGTGTGAAAGGTCAAGAGAGAAAAGAGTTACTGGAGTTGTGAAATTCAAGCTACATAAGCCCTCTAAGCAATTTGATTGGTACAAATACAAATAAGTAAAAACATAAAAGTTCCAAAGGAAACTCAGCATGATATCCTAACAGGCAAAACACAGAAAGAATATTGGGGAAAAAAATAGATGCTCAATATCACTGAAAGAAAATGTGAGTAAAACAGAAATACTCATAGTGTGAAATAAAGGTTAGGATAAAAGACAATAAGTGCTTGTATGAATTTTTGGTAGAGGATTTTTACACAAAATCATTTTGTCATACATAGTATTTACATCATTTTAAACACACACACAGGCACACACATAATGCACATATTCTTTTTTTGTGTGTTTATCATGCGTGAAAACTTCATAAAAATGAAAATGCAAGTGTGTGTATAAACACACATATGTATTTATACATGTAATGAAAATAAAAACCCACATGGTGATAAGCTCAAGAAAGTGTATCTCATGAAGAAGGGGTAATATGTTTTTGGACAAAACTGTAGTTATTTTTTATTTATATATATGTGTATATATATGCACACATATATAATATGTATATAGACATATATACATGTGCATATATCTAACATATTCTAAATTTATATTAATATATTTTGTTTTATTTTTCTCTATATTTTAAATAGAGCAATTTAAAAAGCTTTCTTAGATTAATTTTTTTAGTTTTACTTCAGCTGTAGGTATATAAAATTTTGTTTTGTTAGTTTCTATAGATATACACAAAACATGCAACCATGAAATTAAAAGATGCTTCCTCCTTGGAAGGAAAGTTATGACCAACCTAGACAGCATATTAAAAAGCAGAGACATTACTTTGCCAACAAATTTGCATCTAGTTAAGGCTATGGTTTTTCCAGTGGTCATGTATGGATGTGAAATTTGGACCACAAAGAAGGCTGAGCACCAAAGAATTGATGCTTTTGAACTGTGGTATTGTTGAAGACTCTTGAGAGTCTCTTGGACTGCAAGGAGATCCAACCAGTCCTTCCTAAAGGAAATCAGTCCAGAATATTCACTGGAGGACTGATGCTAAAGCTGAAACTCCAATACTTTGGCCACATGATGCGAAGAACTGACTCATTTGAAAAGACGTTGATGCTGGGAAAAGATTGAAGGTGGGAGGAGAAAGGGGTGACAGAGGATGAGATGTTTGGATGGCATCACTGACTCAATGGACATGAGTTTGAGTAAACTCCAGGAGTTGGTGATGGACAGGGAGGCCTGGAATGCTGCAGTCCATGGGGTCACAAAGAGTTGAACACAACTGAGCAACTGAACGGAACTGTTAGTTGTACATAGTAAACATTTTGTGTTTTACATTTAATAAAAGAAATTCCTAAGGCTAGAGATTAACAAAGAAATGGTAATTAACAAAAACACAATCTACCTAATTTAAAAGTCATCTGAAATTTCTCTCGTCATTGGAAAATCTGACTTAATCAGTGTTATATTATGATTTAAAAAATGACCTTGAGTCATTATTTTCATATAATATGGCCAACTATCCATTGAGAAATTTTCCCTAGGAAAGCAATCTTTCCAATCAAAATACCAATGAGTGATGCTTTGGCAGAAAAATTGCCAGTAACAGCATTTACATCCTTGGAAGTTATGATATCAGCTAATGAAGTCTTAGAGTATATAAGATTCAGACGACTGTCAAATGGTTCTAGGCCTTGAGGGATTTGAATGTTCATTAGCAAGAAGGTTATATATTAACACAATCTCATTCATTCATTTCAGGACAGTGAATTAGGTTGACAAAAAGAAAAAGCTCTTATTAAAGTACCATGATATTCAGGTCATGTGAATGTGACTAGCCTACAGCTGCCTAAATCATTTTGTCAGATTACTGTATGAGAAAATGAATTAAAATCTTGCAAGGTGTGAATTTCTCTTCTAAAACTCATGCCCTCTCTACAAAAAAAGTTAAACTTTTAGAAGCCTTTCAAAAAATAAAACAGTTGAGTTTGTCCCATTATCCTTACCTGTTCCAGGAAACAACTACAAAGTAATGAAAGCTGTGATCTAAAATAATTTCTTAAAACAATCTGGACACTCATGTGCACGTTAAGATTTAGAATTAATGTATTCTTTTTCATTGTATTGCTAGTGGTGACAGGTTTCAACATGCAGGATACAGCAAATTTCTAAACAGTCTATTTGAGATGAAATTTCAGTCTCAGGGTTTCCACTTTCTACTGCTGTCTTAAGCCCTTGCTTGATTTTGTCATAGCACTATCACAATTGGTAAATAATTTTTCGTTAATTGTTTAAGTTCTTTATTTTTAATTGAAGGATGATTTCTTTACAATACCATGTTGGTTTTAGCCATACATCAACATGAATCAGCCATAAGTATACATATGTCTCCATCCTCTTGAACCTCCCGCCTCATCCCACACCTCTAGATTGTCAACAGAGCACCAGTTTGAGTTCCCTGAGTCATACAGCAAATTCCCACTTGCTATCTGTTTTACATATGGTAATGTATTTGCATTCATGATACTCTCTCCATTTGTTCCATCCTCTCCTTCTCCCTCATGTCCACATCTGTTCTCTACATCCACAGTTGCTCTGCAAATAGGTTTATCAGTACTATCTTTCTAAACTCCATACATATACTTTAATATACAACTTTGCTTTTTTCTTTCTGACTTACTTCATTTTGTGTAACGGTCTCTAGGTTTGTCTACATCATGAGAACCAACTCAAATGCATTACTTTTCATAGCTAAGTAGACTGTGTATATATACCATCTTTTTTTTTTTTAATCCATTCATCTGTTTATGGACATCTAGGTTCCTTCCATGGCATCACTGACTCGATGAATGTGAGTCTGAGTGACCTCTGAGAGCTGGTGATGGATAGGGAGGCCTGGCATGCTGCAGTTCATGGGGTCGCAAAGAGTCAGACACGACTGAGTGACTGATCTGATCTGAGGTTCCTTCCATGTCCTTGCTATTGTAAATAGTGCTAAAATGAACACTGGGGTGTTTTTTCAATTATGGTTCCCTCAGGGTATATGTCCAGTAGTGGGATTGCTGGGTCACATGTTAGTTTTATTTCTAGTTTTCTGAGAAATCTGTTTACTGTTCTCCATAGTGGTTGTATCAGTTTGCATTCCCACCATCAGTGCAAGAGGATTCCCATTTTTCCACACCCTCTCTTGTATTTCATGTTTGTAGACATTTTGATGATGGCCGTTCTGATCTGTGTGAAATGATACCTCAGTGTAGTTTTGATTTGCATTTCTCTAATTGTTGTAGCCATGCATTCTGGGAAACAAACTCACTCAGAAGGACAATGCAGATAGTGGAGTGCAGTTTATTACACCGGCGGGCCCAAGACAGTTTCCTCTTAGCCAAGGACCTTGACCAGCATTTGTGAAAAATTTTTATACCCCATGTGTATGTGTCTGAACTCACCACTCCAGATTCCTTGAGGCTTACATAGACCAAGTAAAATATCATCCCATAACCCCATCATTCTTGTACTATGTGCTCATGTGCTCAAACAGTCAAACACTTAGCCAATAATCAATAAACCCAAGGTTATACTCTGATAGATACAGAAAAATGTATGGCCTGTCTGAGGAAGGGGTGATTATGTTTTCTCTTAGGTGATTAGTGAACTTCCAGATGTTCAAGCTGGTTTTAGAAAAGGCAGAGGAACCAGAGACCAAATTGCCAACATCAGCTGGATCATGGAAAAAGCAAGAGAGTTCCAGAAAAACATCTATTTCTGCTTTACTGACTATGCCAAAGCCTTTGACTGTGTGGATCACAATAAACTGTGGAAAATCCTGAAAGAGATGGGAATACCAGACCACCTGATCTGCCTCTTGAGAAATTTGTATGCAGGTCAGGAAGCAACAGTTAGAACTGGTCATGGAACAACAGACTGGTTCCAAATAGGAAAAGGAGTATGTCAAGGCTATATATTGTCACCCTGCTTATTTAACTTCTATGCAGAGTACATCATGAGAAACACTGGACTGGAAGAAGCACAAGCTGGAATCAAGATTGCCAGGAGAAATACCAATAACCTCAGACATGCAGATGAGACCACCCTTATGGCAGAAAGTGAAGAGGAACTCAAAAGCCTCTTGATGAGAGTGAAAGAGGAGAGTGAAAAAGTTGGCTTAAAGCTCAACATTCAGAAAACTAAGATCATGTCATCTGGTCCCATCACTTTATGGTAAATAGATGGGGAAAGAGTGTCAGACTTTATTTTGGGGGGCTCCAAAATCACTGCAGATGGTGACGGCAGCCATGAAATTAAAAGATGCTTACTCCTTGGAAGAAAAGTTATGATCAACCTAGATAGCATATTGAAAAGCAGAGACATTATTTTGCCAACAAAAGTCCGTCTAGTCAAGGGTATGGTTTTTCCAGTGGTCATGTATGGATGTGAGAGTTGGACTGTGAAGAAAGCTGAGCACTGAAGAATTGATGCCTTTGAACTGTGGTGTTTGGAGAAGACTCTTTAGAGTCCCTTGGACTGCAAGGAGATCCAACCAGTCCATTCTGAAGGAGATCAGGCCTGGGATTTCTTTGGAAGGACTGATGCTAAAGCTGAAGCTCCAATACTTGGGCTACCGCATGCAAAGAATTGACTCATTGGAAAAGACTCTGATACTAGGAGGGATTTGGGGCAGGAGGAGAAGGGGATGACAGAGGATGAGATGGCTGGATGCCATCACTGACTTGATGGATGTGAGTCTGAGTGAACTCTGAGAGTTGATGATGGACAGGGAGGCCTGGTGTGCTGCGATTCATGGGGTCATAAAGAGTTGGACATGACTGAGCGATTGAACTGAACTGAACTGAACCTGGATATGATCTTCAAAGTTCCCCTGTCTGAAGGGGGTCTTATCCTTCTGTTGTTGTTTTCATAGGCACTAAACACAGAGTTCAGAGTGCATTGGAAATGTGGCTGAGCATGATCAGCATGAACAGGCCTAAGATAGAGTCCAGGCCGTATGAATTCCTTCTTCATAATAATTAGTGATATTGAGCATCTTTTCATGTGTTTATTAGCCACCTATATATCTTATTTAGAGTAATGTTTGTTTAGGGCTTCTGCCCATGTTTTGACTGGGTTGTTTTCCTGGTATTGAGTTGCATGAGCTGCTTGGATATTTTGGAGGTTAATCCTTTGTCAGTTGTTTCATTTGCTATCATTTTTTCCCATTCTGATGATTGTCTTTTAACCTTGTTTATAGTTTCCTTTGCTGTGCAAAAACTTTGAAGTTTTTTCGGTATCATTTGTTTATTTTTGCTTTTCTTTCCATTGCTCTAAATATAGCTTCTTAATAAAGTTCCAATTTCTTTATTCAGCCTTTTATTACTTTCTTATCTTTATATATCAGTGATAATCCTGCCATGTTATTTTTTCCAGTAATACTGAAGCTTCTAGCAGTAATACTAGAAGCTTAATAATGGCAGTATTACTGCCATTCTAGCAGTAATAAGCCCTTAAAGAGATATCTGGCACCTAAGAACTATCTGATCTCAACATTAGTTAATTCATATCAATATATTATTATTATTATTATTAGGTTTTCCAAATTCATCTCAATTGTAACCTCACTGGACTTTTTGTCTGTGTGTGCTTATTTCTCAACATTTAGGGACATCTCCATTGCACTTCTAAATGACATTGCAAATTTTTAATGTGTTTTTTTCATATTTTATACACATTTTTGTTAAATTGTTCACACTCTTACCTAATTTATAGATTTTAGTGGGATGGAGGAATTATTCAAAATATGCTAACAGTTGTATTAATGACATCCAAATTTCAATGGCTATCTAATATGGAGGTTTGTAGTTAGATACTAAAGAGGGACTCTTAATATCAGAGACCAATGGAACTCAGTTCTTTCCTTTTTATTTCCTCTAGGTCTTCAGAGTCCTTGCCATTCTAGCAGTAGATGAGGAAGGCATAATGCATGTTTTTTTTTTTTTTTTTTCCCTTCTGTCCTTCCTTCCTTCCTCTCTTCCTTCTCTCTCCTTCCTCTCTTCCTTTCTTCCCTTCCTTCCTTTCAATGAACAAGGTCTGGTAGTCATGCATAGTATTTCAAACTACGCTTCACTGGCAGGAACTCAGTCATACGTCATGACTGCATACAACCCTTCCTTTCATAAAACCCTTACAGGCAAAATGTCTGGAAAAAAACCAGAGTATTTTCTATTGCAAAATATTGCTTAATAAATGAGACACAGCACCATACAGCTAGCTAAGTGAGTAGGACAAAAGACTCTTAGATGAGATACACCTATAATAATACAAAATAAACTAAAACCCCAGAAATGGGAGGAGTGGGGGAAAGGGGAGGATAATAACTATCTTTGTTTTTCAGGCTTGTTCTTGAAAATTCCCTCCTTCTGAAAAAGACCTCCCAGTGCTGCCTATCCACGCTGCTGTGAGTCCTTTGGATTCAAGTTAAATGCTGAGCTTACTGATCACACATGGCAGTGCTAACTAATTATCAGATAGTTCTGCAGTTTCCATACAAAACACCTCCAGATAGCATTCATACTAGTGAGGCATCTTAATTGACATCATGGGCAAATAACACTATTTAAAACTAATGGCCTCAGAAATCAAGGGCCAAACTGAATTGAATTATGGGAAATGGACTGGGAACCCAGAGCAGGAAGCTCCATGACAGGAGGTCACATTGAGGGCCTGCTACCCTAACTACATGATTCGTAAATGTCCTATTTCAAGTGCCCTAGGACTGTAAACTCTCTTTCCAGGGACACCAAGCATTTCCTCTGGGATTATACTTCTTGTGTACATACCCTAATGATCACGACAGTCTTATCCCTTAGAGAAATTCAGGTCAGGTCAGCTTCAGCTTACTGGCCAGAGTGGTCCTCCTAACTCCATGCACTGGGCTGGATAAAAACGATTCATATAGGAACTTAATTAAACACTTGTTTTATGTTTGCTCCCTAAAATTAATCCAGAGGGGATATGTGACTTTTATTTCCTTGCTTGGAAGAGGTTGGGGTTCATGGTTACATTCAGTTCTTCTGGCAGGCCCAATTATTCTGCTAAGAATAATTTGATTATGATCCTCTGTTATCTCAGACAAATTACTCAGTTTTTGTGAAAGTACTTCAAAGTCCAACTCATTTGGGCCCATGCTGAGGTCACCTATTTCTTGCTTCGGCCTTAAAACACTAAATAGAGTTGGGTCCACCTCCAGGTGGACATCCATGCATATAATTTTTTAGGCGTGCTCATTGGCACTTACAGAGCCTTTACCAGGAAGGCTTTTAGGGGAGGTGAGGAAGTAGGGAGGGGGAAGCCGCCTCTCAGCCAGACTTGGTGCACAGCCAATGCATTGCAGTCTTGAAAAGAGATGCTGCTGTCAAGGACTCAGTCAGTCATGCCCCTATACATACTTGCATGCCTAGCCTAGGCTCCTTTATTTCCAGGTCTCCTTATCTGACACCATTGGCCATGCCCTGTCCAGGTTTCTCTACTAAGGCCTCTCTATGAGGCAGGGGGAGGAAGAATCTTGAAAACTCTTCTCTTCAGTATGCTTACATCCCTAGCTCTCTCTCCTTGCCCTTCCCCTGGCCTCAGTGTCTCCTGTGGAACAGGAAAAAAAGGGAAAGTGAGGAGGGGGATAGTCCTTTTTGCAGTTTTAACCTCTTGCTTTTACTATCAGAGTAAGTTACTGCAGGCTTATTCACTTCAATTTGGCTTCTTGTTTGCTTTAATAAACTCTTTTGACCCTCTGACTCACTCTAGCTCAGCTGAGTTCCTGATATGTAGGTACAAAAACAAGTGTGTAATAATTTCACAATAATATATTGAATATTGCTACTACAGACAAATTAATTAAAAGAGAAATTGCATAATATATTAAAGGAAAATATAAATTAGCAAAGTAAAATATTGAGGATGAAAAAGTAATATTTATACAAATTAAAATAGATAGAAACCACTAACAAAGAGTCTTAACAAGTCAGATTATGGGGTGCCTGAGGTTTCTCTGCTCAGTAGGAACAGTTTGTAAACTGTTGATTATCCTCTTGTGCCATAAGTACAGTCTGCTAGGTATGGTAACATGTGGAGCTGCTTTGCTTAAAGAAAGTCAGGTTCAGTTCAGCAGGGTTTATATATTTTTTATCAGATTTTAAAGGAGAATAAGAAATAGAAAAAATTAAAGAGCCAATGATAGATACTAATAATTTTTTAAAATTAAATTATCAATTTTATGTAGATTTTAATTGCACTGTAAACAAAACATAGCAGTGTTGTATTTTTTTTTTTTTTTCATTTTCACACAGATGTTTTCACATCTTGAAAATATTTTTTTGTTGAGTATGCTCATCTGCTTATCCTTCTGTGATGCTTTTTCTGGTCATGAAGATCTAAGTTAAGCACTCCCATTCCTTATTTCACAGCACTTCTATCACTGCAGTTACATGTTGTATTGTTGTACAGTGAACTGTCTACTTTGAAGTCAGTTTCTTTCTGTAGCCTATGTCATGTCTTTATATTCTGACAGGGTAAGTACCCAATAAATGCATGTTAATGAATAATAGCAATGGATCTTTCTTGCTGTTATGACTTTACCCACCAAGAAAAATTATGTTGAAGAAGATTGAAACACATTTCAAATGTATTCATTCATTTAAAAGAAGAATTTTACCACTTACTTTGATCCCCATGAAACTCCTAAAATGTGTATTTTATGTGAGTTTTCTGCTTACCCAGCCAATGTGTGAGCAAAGAATCTTGCATTAGTGTCAGCAGTAGTGGGACATCTGTTTTACGTAAATCATGTAAAGGCTGTTTCCAGCTTTGGCTTACATTCTATTTCCATTACTGGAATAATGGAAATAGTCAATAAAATAACCTTAAAAAGAACATATTATACTCACCAACTTTTAATAATATGAAAAACTATTCATGAAAGGGAAATATTAGAAATTAAATATGTAAGAATGTCTTCTAAACGGTCTAATTTTTGGTTTGTCAGTACTTAATTTACAAAATGTATTCAAAGTTCTCCTTTATTTTTTGATGTTATGCTACTTATCTACTATTGTGATTCCTTGGCTTGTATACTGAAACTCTAAAGTACAAGTTTATATTTTCTGAAATATTTTTTGGCTAATATTATCTTTCAACAATGCAAATTATATAAATATATTAAATTCATAAGTACCATATTTACACTTCAGATCAGATCAGATCAGATCAGTCACTCAGTCGTGTCCGACTCTTTGCGACCCCATGAACCACAGCACGCCAGGCCTCCCTGTCCATCACCAACTCCAGGAGGTCACCCAGACTCACACCCATCAAGTCAGTGATGGCATCCAGCCATCTGATCCTCTGTCGTCCCCTTCTCCTCCTGCCCCCAATCCCTCCCAGCATCAGAGTCTTCTCCAATGAGTCAACTCTTCACATGAGGTGGCCAAAATACTGGAGTTTCAGCTTTAGCATCATTCCTTCCAAAGAAATCCCAGGGCTGATCTCCTTCAGAATGGACTGGTTGGATCTCCTTGCAGTCCAAGGGACTCTCAAGAGTCTTCTCCAACACCACAGTTCAAAAGCATCAATTCTTCGGCACTCAGCCTTCTTCACAGTCCAGTTCTCACATCCATACATGACCTCAGGAAAGACCATAGCCTTGACTAGGCGAACCTTTGTTGGCAGAATAATGTCTCTGCTTTTGAATATGCTATCGAGGTTGGTCATAACTTTCCTTCCAAGGAGTAAGTGTCTTTTAATTTCATGGCTGCAGTCACCATCTGCAGTGATTTTGGAGCCCAGAAAAAGAAAGTCTGACACTGTTTCCACTGTTTCCCCATCTATTTCCCATGTAGTGATGGGACCAGATGCCATGATCTTCGTTTTCTGAATGTTGAGCTTTAAGCCAACCTTTTCACTCTCCACTTTCACTTTCATCAAGAGGCCTTTTAGTTCCTCTTCACTTTCTGCCATAAGGGTGGTGTCATCTGCATATCTGAGGTTATTGATATTTCTCCCAGTTGGAATCTTGATTCCAGCTTGTGCTTCTTCCAGTCCAGCATTTCTCATGATGTACTCTGCATATAAGTTAAATAAACATGGTGACAATATACAGCCTTGACGTACTCCTTTTCCTATTTGGAACCAGTCTGTTGTTCCATGACCAGTTCTAACTGTTGCTTCCTGACCTGCATACAGATTTCTCAAGAGGCAGATCAGGTGGTCTGGTATTCCCATCTCTTTCAGAATTTTCCACAGTTTATTGTGATCCACACAGTCAAAGGCTTTGGCATAGTCAATAAAGCAGAAATAGATGTTTTTCTGGAACTCTCTTGCTTTTTCCATGATCCAGCAGATGTTGGCAATTTGATCTCTGGTTCCTCTGCCTTTTCTAAAACCAGCTTGAACATCAGGAAGTTCACGGTTCACATATTGCTGAAGCCTGGCTTGAAGAATTTTGAGCATTACTTTCCTAGCGTGTGAGATGAGTGCAATTGTGCGGTAGTCTGAGCATTCTTTGGCATTGCCTTTCTTTGGGATTGGGATGAAAACTGACCTTTTCCAATCTTGTGGCCACTGCTGAGTTTTCCAGATTTGCTGGCATATTGAGTGCAGCACTTTCACAGCATCATCTTTCACTTACATAATGCTTAATAATTAGCAATAACCTGTTTATATTATCTTATGAGAATCTGAGCATGAACAAGTTAATTGTCAGAGAATGAGGAAGACCAAGAGAAAGCAGGGCTCAGTCTCAGCTGACCCTGGTGTCTGTATAACCCATCCCAGGCACCAGAAAATAATCTTGAAAGCAAAACCCCAGAGGATGGCTGGTGTCAAAATTAGCAGTCAGTGAGAAGCAGTAATGTTCTAAAACTCTATGAAATTAATTCAAATTTTTGTAATATTCCAGATTGTTTCTTCTCTCTGTTTCTGCCTGCATCCTTCACTTTTTTTTTTTTTTTTTTTGTATTTTAAGATAACCATTATTCACTAATACTTCTTCCTCAATATGGCCTTTTCTAAATCTTCCAATGTTATTTTTTTATAACCTTCAATACTTTCATTTTATACTAAATATTGTATTGGTTGCTCTTTTATAATATATAAAAACAAAGACAACATTTATTATGACTGCACCCCTAGAGCCTAACAAGTTTCCTACTTCATGGTAGGTGGTCCAGTTGGTGGATGAGTACCTTTTCCACTATAGGGAAGAGTTCAGAGGGATCAGAGAACATGTCAAACATTGTATAATCAAATGTCTCAGTAAGTGCTCAAAATATAGTAATGGGCTTGAGCTACATGCAATATTAGAAGGACCAAATAAATTGCCTTCTTCATGAAAATCAGACAAAAAGTAGAGCTGAAGTTCAGCAACAGGGAAAAACTACAAGACAGTCAAGTCTATTTATTGTGCAAAATAACCCATGATAACGTGACTTGCTTTATGCATTTTGTGTATATTTATTTCTGGGTATAACTATGATGTTGATTTTGCAGATATGCATAGATTCTCACACATATATTTTATGCATTGATCAGTTCAGTTCACTTACTCAGTGGTGTCCAACTCTTTGTGACCCCACAGATTGCATGCAACATGCCAGGCTTCCTGCTCCATCAAAATTCCCAGAACTTGCTCAAATTCATGTCTATAGAGTGCGTGATGCCATCCAATGATCTCATCTTCAGTTGTCCCTTTTCTTCCTGCTTTCAATCTTTCCCAGGATCAGGGTCTTTTCCAAAGAGTCAGTTCTTCGCATCATTTGGCCAGTATTGGAGCTTCAGCTTCAGCATAAGTCCTTCCAGTGAATATTCAGGACTGATTTCCTTTAGGATGGACTAGTTGGATCTCCTTGCAGTCCAAGGGACTCTCAAGAGTCTTCTCCAACACCACAGTTCAAAATAATCAATTCTTCAGCACTTAGCTTTGTTTATGGTCCAAATCTAACTTCCATACATAACTACTGGAAAAAACAATAACTTTGACTAGATGGGCATGCTAGCTTAACAGTCAGGCAGAGCAGCAGGATTCTCTGAGGCAAACCATTCAGAATGATTATAATAACAAAAGCAATGAAAAGAAGTCAAAGAAACAGTTCCAAAATGGAGTCAGAATTGGCTTCCCCCATGCAACATAACTAATGACTGTAGAATATCTCTACATTTACTTGTCATCTTTAATTTCTCCCACCCACACTCTAATGTTTTGTCTTAAAGACTTGCACAACTTTTATTAGATTTATTACAAAATGTATTTATGCTATTGTAATTGGTAGTGGTTTACTCTGGAGAAGGCAATGGCACCCCACTCCAGTACTTCTGCCTGGAGAATCCCATGGCTGGAGGAGCCTGGAAGGCTGCAGTCCATGGGGTCGCTGAGGGTTGGACACAACTTGGAGACTTCACTTTCACTTTTCACTTTCATGCATTGAAGAAGGAAATGGCAACCCATTCCAGTGTTCTTGCCTGGAGAATCCCAGAGACTGGGGAGCCTGGTGGGCTGCCATCTCTGGGGTCGAACAGAGCTGGACACAACTGACGCAACTTAGCAGCACCAGTGGTTTACTCGGAGAAGGCGATGGCCCCCAACTCCAGTACTCTTGCCTGGAAAATCCCATGGATGGAGGAGCCTAGTAGGATGCAGTCCATGGGGTTGCAAAGAGTCGGACATGACTGAGTGACTTCACTTTCACTTTTCATTTTCATGCATTGGAGAAGGAAATGGCAACCCACTCCAGTATTCTTGCCTGGAGAATCCCAGGGATGGCAGAGCCTGGTGGGCTGCTGTCTATGGGGTCGCACAGAGTCAGACACGACTGAAGCAACTTAGCAGCAGCAGCAGTGGTTTACTAAAGTCATTCACAACTTTTTTGTGAATTTACAATGATAAAATTGATTCTGCACATAGACCTTGTATCCTGCAAACTGCTAAATTCACTTATTAGTTCTAGAAGATTTTGGAGATTCAACTCTAATATCTATACGCAAGGTGGTATCACTGTTAATAGCAAGGTAGAATCTCTTCCATAAAATCATTTTATTTCTCCAGCCATAATGAATATTCTAAATAACACTTATTTAAAGTATAAACACAAAAGGTAAGCTTAAAAGTGGACATTCTTCATAAATTAAAAACATATATTTGCTGGAGAATTAAAAACCCATCTTAATTATTACTACTGTGGTATTGTGACACACTGGGCAGTATTTTTATTAAATACTATATATTAAATAATATATGTTAAATAGTATATTAAAAAGCAGATACATTACTTTGCCAACAAAGGTCCATCTAGTCAAAGCTATGGTTTTTCCAGTAGTCATGTATGAATGTGAGAATTGGAGTAAAAAGAAAGCTGAATGCTGAATAATTGATGCTTTTGAACTGTGGTGTTGGAGAAGACTCTTGAGAGTCCCTTGGACTGCAAGGAGATCCAAACAGTCCATCCTAAAGGAAATCAGTCCTGAATATTCTTTGGAAGGACTGATGCTAAAGCTGAAACTCCAATACTTTGGCCACCTGATGTGAAGAACTGACCCATTGGAAAAGACTCTGACACTGAGAAAGATTGAAGGCAGGAGAAGAAGGGGACGACTGAAGATGGGATGGTTGGATGGCATCACTGACTCAATGGACAGGAGTTTGAATAAACTCCAGGAGTTGGTGATGGACAGGGAGGCCTGGAGTGCTGCAGTCCAGTTGGTCAAAAAGAGTCAGACATGACAGAGTGACTGAATTGAACTGGACAGTATTTATGAATCACTAACATCCATATTGTCTAAACAGAAACTGTTAGCTTGTTAGAATAGGAAAAAGGAGTCCAGAATGGCGGTGGCTAAAAGTAAAAGGAAGAGAAAAGCCTGCAAAAATAGAACAAAGAAAGGTCTGAGGACTGGAGTGCAGACCTCAGGTAGAACAAACGGCATTCCTGGCTAGCCCAGTTTATACAGGGCAGGCCCAAGGGGAGGAGAAAGACATATAAAAAGAGGAGCCAAAATTGGGCTGGGGTCCTCTCTTCTTTTTGCATCTTTTGGGTTGGCATGCCCTCACACCTTTAGGATGTATTTTCCTTTACCTTCTAAATAAAACTGAACTGTAACACAGAATTGTATTACTGGTCCACCTGAGAGCTGTAACACTGGTCTGTCCAAGGGCTGTAACCCTGGTCCATCGCTTCAAATTTTTGTTGTGATGAGACAGAACTAAGGAAATTACATACTCCCCCAACAAGGCCGTAAAGCCATTACTTTTGCTAAGTTATATCAGTGGTAAACTATCAATAAAATATTAACTTCTACTTAAATTCAGTTTCATTTGTGTAAAACTGCTCCTTGAATTGGTTTTTGTAAGAAATACAAATATGTGAATTGTAGAAATGTATCAATGATTCCTAATTACAATTAACTATATTTCCCTTGGTAGTAGAGAATTAGTATGTAATTCTGGAAACTGCTTGCCAAACCAATCTGGGAATTCAGGCTATAAGACTGAGGATAGAGGCAAATATATATATATATATTTGCAACTGGTATTTTTAATAGGTGATGGCTCAGCTCCAGCTTGTGACATACTTGCATTCTGCATTCTGAAAGTTGATTGTGGAGAATATACCTGCTGTTCCCTTTGCCTGGTATCTTACCTGTTACCTTACTTTTAAATTACTGGAATCCTGACATTTCATGCTTTTCTAGCCACAAAGAGCATCATTTGGGGATCACTTGAAATTACATCATTTTGGACTTGTGGATCATATCATTTATGAAAATATACCTGCAGTATTTTACAGCAAGCTTGTGGTACAAAAACTTCAGGAAATATTATCTTTCTCAACTTGCAATTTTTGTTCTCTAAAACAAGACTTTTCCTGCAGCCAAGGATGGCAGTTGGTAGTAAGTTCATTTTTGGTTCACAATGACTCTTTAGTATGTACCTTTTGTTTTGCCTGATTAACACATCTGAGGTGTTTTGCCCAGCTGTCCACCATGGGCATCAAGACTATTCATTATTGGAATAAATAATTGAGAACCTTCACTCAGATGTGATATTGAACTAATTTAATGCATACATCTAATAAATAATGGAAGCTGGAGCACATATGTCTTGTTATTCAGAAGGGCATTAATTTTTGTGTTCAAGCAGTTTTTACATAACACGCTTCCTTACATTTTACCCTAAAATTCACCCTTTTTTCATCACAATGCACTAAATGGCTTTATTAAGAAATATATAATTTTAGTAACGACTGAAGCTAATCACTCTATGCTTGCCTATTTTTTTGGACATGAAAAAATAGCCCATAGAACAGCTCTAAATCATATACATGTCCAAACACTGAAAACATCACTTAGCAATCTACCTTTAGGTTCCAAAACAAACTACATCACAAAAATTCCAGGCAATATGTTATTTCAGACCAAAAGGAATATAATATCACATCTAAAAGAATAAAATAAAGAATAATCCCTGGAAATCTAGTTCAGATAATGGTGGAAAAGCTTTTAATTGACTAATACTCCAGCAGCAATTACAAATTCAAACATAGATATACTCAAACAAAAATAATTTAAGGTCATTTTAGAGGGTCAAAACCAAGCAAAACTTGGAGGTCATTTAACCCCTGAAAAAGTGAACCACATTGAATGATATTTACATTTACATCTTTTCCTTTTAATGCCATTAAACTCACATAGAAACTCACAGTTTTACTGACTAGGGATGTAGTTAGGAATCTTAACATAGCCAGAAACTGAGGGGGAAAGCCCAGGAAGGAGAAAGTTAGGCAGTCAGGGAAGCCCCTGATACATGCCTAAAGCTCCTCTCAAACATCTTGCTGACACCAAAAGACTCAGTGTACCTTAACAGGAAACATCAGAAAGGAATAGTGTAAAATTCCTTGTGAGAAGTCACAAGGATAAATATATTACTAAATCTGTGAGATGGAAGAAAGATAAAGTCATCAAGATATTTAGAATTCTGTCTAGCTCACATAATAAATCACCGTTCTCAGAGGCTTGTTAGAAGAAAAGCAGGAAAATGGAACAGAGCTCTCAGTCCTGCTGTAAGCACCTTCCTCATAGCATTAATGTCCTAGTGTGGGGAGAAGGAATACCTGCTGTTCAGACACATGTAAAATGCTTCAACACCTGCTGCTGTGTGATCAGACTTGTGGATCTGCTTTTGTTGAAAGTCATTTATAGATTCCATGGGATGATTTTACTAATTGGAATATACTGCTAAGTCACTTTGGTCGTGTCCAACTCTGTGCGACCCCACAGACGGCAGCCCACCAGGCTCCGTTGCCCTGGGGATTCTCCAGGCAAGAATAGTGGAGTGGGTTGCCCTTTCCTTCTCTAATGCATGAAAGTGAAAAGTGAAAATGAAGTCGCTCAGTCGTGTCCGACTCTTAGCGACACCATGGACTGCAGCCTACCAGGCTCCTCCATCCATGGGATTTTCAAGGCAAGAGTACTGGAGTGGGGTGTCATTGCCTTCTCCTGGAATATACTATAAAATCCCTAATAGCCCACATACTGTTCTAATGTTGGTATCAAAAACCTCAATACAGAGTCCCTCTGTATCGATTTCCATCCATCTTTTGTTAGGATTTAGATATATAATCAGAAAATTCTGTCTAAGGTTAACATATTTGAATTGTCATATGGTTAAGAATATAAAGAAATATTGTTAAATTTATAACTTATAGATTTAAATTTATAATTTTATTAAAGCTATAAGTTTATAAAATGAAAAGCAATATTCACAAAGAGCAAAAACAAATTAAACTGTACATTTTTCAAGAACTCCTGACTTTGACTGTCTGCATTATTAAAATGTAAATAAAAACCTCATATCGAACATTTGCTTAGAGATCCCCTTACTACCACTTTAACTATAATAGGGAAAAAGGTATAACTCAACTAATTAATAATATAAAATATTTTAATTCTACAAAAGTGATAACTTGATAATTCTTTATGATTAGAATATTCAATAACCATACAAATATATACATACATATTATATACAAATATTGAGATTTTAAGAATATTTTAAGATTTCTTATGAGTTTATGTTTGTAATTTATATTTAATAAATTTTGGTTTACTCATTTTACTCTAGTGCTCTACCTGTGTGTGAAGACACCTAATGTAGTTAAAATGACGACTGAAGAAAAACAAAAAGATAAACATAAAAAATGCTTTGAAAATACTCAACAGATAAGGAAAAATTGATGCCAGAGATTTAGGAACAAATGATTTGAGTCCAACAATTACATCTTTTTATTGCCTTTGAGAGTGATTTCATGATACAGCATTACAAAGCAGAGTGCAGGCAGAGACTGAGAGGCTCCCTGAATTGAGAAAATAAATCTGAAAGGTATAGAGGCATCAACATACAATGAGCCATAAGGAGATCTACAGATGTTCCCCCTGAAGCATTCAACTGACTACTGATCACTGTTTAGGGAAACACCTTAGGCTGAAGATAGAACTATCCAAAAGAATTAATGGTAACTGTTTTTTATTACTAATGTAGGGTTGGGACTAGCACTCTTTACCACAAGATACTGGAAAACCTCAAGATTCATGGGGGCATTGATGCAGCAGTGAGGATTAATAAGCCCTAGGCTGAGCACTGCTCTAACAGTATCTATCAAATCTTAAAAGCAAGACCGAAAACGCCAAACATGTTGTATACAACTTTACTGCATTACAGAAAATAAGCTCAAGAATATATAGAAGTAAACAAAGCACTCAAAAAAGGCAAACACAAGACATCTACCATTCACCAAAATTATCTAAGAAATGTCAATTCAAACCATAATATAAAGATAAACCAATTGATAGAAACTCAACTAGACTTTGCATTGCTGTTAGAATTACCAAAGTTATTAAAATATTATTAAAACTTATTTCCATATGTCTAATAAGAAAAGGTATCAAAAGTATATTACTAATCAAACTTTACTTCTGGGTATGAAAATATAATGTGTAGGTGGAAAAATACACTGGATAGGACCAAGGATAGTTCAGACTTTTCAGAAAATAAGATTAGTGAATTTAAGATTCAACAGCAGAATTTTTCCAAAATGAACACAGAAGAGAAAATTTGAAAACATTATCATAGCATTAGTGAATTGTGAAATCACATCAAGCGCCTTAACACAAGTGTAATCAGTGAATTACACAATAAATGAACAGCAAAATAGAAAAAAAAATATTTGAAAAAATATGGATATTTTACAAATTTGATGAATATTACAACTCATTCTAAGAAGGTCAGGTGAAGAAGTGTTAGTTGCTCAGTCATGTCTGACTTTATGCAATCCCATGAACTGTAGCCTGCTGGGCTCCTCTGTCAGTGGGATCGTCCAGGTAAGAATATTGGAGTGGGTTGCCATTTCCTTCTTCAAGGGATCTTCCTGACCCAGGGATCAAACCTGGATCTCCTGCATTGCAGGCAGATTTTTTTTTTTTTTACCATTGAGTCATCAGGTCAAAGACAAATACATGAAGAAAACTACACCAAGGTAAATCCTAATAAAACTTAGCAAAATATTGGCAAGTAAAATATTTTAATGCAGCTAGAAGAAAACATGATGGTGTGATCACTGACCTAGAGCCAGACATCCTGGAATGTGAAGTCAAGTGGGCCTTAGAAAGCATCACTATGAACAAAGCTAGTGGAGGTGATGGAATTCCAGTTCAGCTATTCCAAATCCTGAAAGATGATGCTGTGAAAGTGCTGCACTCAATATGCCAGCAAATATGGAAAACTCAGCAGTGGCCACAAGACTGGAAAAGGTCAGTTTTCATCCCAATCCCAAAGAAAGGCAATGCCAAAGAGTGCTCAAACTACTGCACAATTGCACTCAACTCACACACTAGTAAAGTAATGCTCAAAATTCTCCAAGCCAGGCTTCAGCAATATGTGAACTGTGAACTTCCTGATGTTCAAGCTGGTTTTAGAAAAGGCAGGAACCAGAGATCAAATTGCCAACATCCGCTGGATCATGGAAAAAGCAAGAGAGTTCCAGAAAAACATCTATTTCTGCTTTATTGACTATGACAAAGCCTTTGACTGTGTAGATCACAATAAACTGTGGAAAATTCTGAGAGAGATGGGAATACCAGACCACCTGATCTGCCTCTTGAGAAATCTGTATGCAGGTCAGGAAGCAACAGTTAGAACTGGTCATGGAACAACAGACTGGTTCCAAATAGGAAAAGGAGTACGTCAAGGCTGTATATTGTCACCATGTTTATTTAACTTCTATGCAGAGTACATCATGAGAAATGCTGGACTGGAAGAAACACAAGTTGGAATCAAGATTGCTGGGAGAAATATCAATAACCTCAGATATGCAGATGATACCACCCTTATGGCAGAAAGTGAAGAGGAACTCAAAAGCCTCTTGATGAAAGTGAAAGTGGGGAGTGAAAAGGTTGGCTTAAAGCTCAACATTCAGAAAACGAAGATCATGGCATCTGGTCCCATCACTACATGGGAAATAGATGGAGAAACAGTGGAAACAGTGGCTGATTTTCTTTTCTGGGCTCCAAAATCACTCCAGATGGTGACTGCAGCCATGAAATTAAAAGACGCTTACTCCTTGGAAGGAAAGTTATGACCAACCTAGATAGCATATTCAAAAGCAGAGACATCACTTTGCCAACAAAGGTTCGCCTAGTCAAGGCTATGGTCTTTCCTGTGGTCAAGTATGGATGTGAGAGCTGGACTGTGAAGAAGGCTGAGCGCCAAAGAATTGATGCTTTTGAACTGTGGTGTTGGAGAAGACTCTTGAGAGTCCCTTGGACTGCAAGGAGATCCAACCGGTCCATTCTGAAGATCAGCCCTGGGATTTCTTTGGAAGGAATGATGCTAAAGCTGAAACTCCAGTATTTTGGCCACCTCATGCGAAGAGTTGACTCATTGGAGAAGACTCTGATGCTCAGAGGGATTGGGGGCAGGAGGAGAAGGGGACGACAGAGGATGAGATGGCTGGATGGCATCACTGACTCGATGAATGTGAGTCTGAGTGACCTCCGAGAGCTGGTGATGGATAGGGAGGCCTGGCGTGCTGCAGTTCATGGGGTGGCAAAGAGTCGGACACGACTGAGCGACTGATCTGATCTGATCCGAGAAGAAAAAAAAATATGTACAGAGGAATAGATATACACATGACAGTGAGTTCCTTATTGAAAGCAATACAAGTGAGAAGACAATGTTGCAAAATCTTTAAAAGAATGAAAGAAAACAAAGGGAAACTGAAAAAAAGACTCTGTTGCCTATCTATCCTATACCAGCAAAAATATCTCTCAAATACAAAGGAAAAATTAACAACTTTTCAGTATTAGTTACCTGCTGACCACACTACAAAAGAACTTACAGGATGTCTTTCAGACAAATGAAAAACAAATACCAGATGGAAATATGCAGCTTCACAAAGGAATAAAGACAACTAGAAATGGAAACTAGGTCGGAGAATATAAAAGGCATTTTGTTAAATATGTTAAGGTGATTTTAAACAAACAAACAAACAAATACTGTGGTGCGTGGTTCACAAAATATAAAGTTAAAATGTATGGCAATAGCACAAAAGATAAGGAAAGTAGAAAAAGAATCAATCTGTTGTAAATTCAATCTATATGTAAGTTTCTATAATATTACTTAAAGGTAGACCATGATAAATTAAATATGCATGCTATAATTAATAAAATAACTACCTAAACTAGCAAAGAATTATACTTAATATGTGAAGAAAATTAATTCAATTAAATCATAGAAAATTCTCAGTAGAAATGGTGAAACAAAAAGAGGACACAGGAAACATTCTAAAATAAAACTATATAATCCATCTTAACAATAGCTACAACACAATTATGAATATCTAAATGCATGCAGAAAAAATTGAAAGAATAAGATATTCTGATTTTTAAAAAATTTACAAACAGGAATAGTTGTGCCAAGTAAAAATCACCTATGGGGGGAAAAAAATAAGCTCTACCATTCTTACTGATGAAGTTTTAAATGATTTTTTTTTTCATGAGATAAAAAATAACACCAGGATTTTTCCACTTCTATCTCTACTGTACTAAGGGTTCCACCTGACACAATAAGAAGAAAAACTTTCAACTTTTGAAGAGAAATAGGTAAAATTATCATTATCCCCAGGGGACATTATATCCATATAGAAAATCTGACGGAATCCACAGAAGACTTACTAGAACTAAAACATAAGCTTAACAAGTCTGAGTACAAAACCAACATAGGCAATTTATTTATATTTACATGTTCAAGCAACAAATAAAGTAAAAATTAAAAAGAATATAATTATTAGTAGAATTGAAAATACTTGACTGCCAGTCCTTTTAGAGGGTACAAGTTCTGAGAAGGATCTCCTTTCCATCCAATGCTAAGCAAAATGAAGTGCTGATGGTTGAGGTGATTGCAATATTGTGAATATCTTAACAAGACACATATAATTTACTCCAGTCATATTCATGTCTGGAACTCATTAAGAAAATATATTTTGGGAGAGTGGCCAAGATGGCAGAGTAGAAAGACTCTGAGCTCATCTTTTTCAATCAGTTCAATTCAGTCACTCAGTTGTATCAGACTGTGCGACCCTATGAATCGCAGCACACCAGGCCTCCCTGTCCATCACCAACACCCAGAGTTCACTCAGACTCATGTCCATCAAGTCGGTGATGCAATCCAGCCATCTAAACCTCTGTGATCCCCTTCTCCTCCTGCCCGCAAGCCCTCCCAGCATCAGAGTCTTTTCCAATGAGTCAACTCTTCGCATGAGGTGGCCAAAATACTGGAGTTTCAGCTTTAGCGTCAGTCCTTCCAATGAACACCCAGGGCTGATTTCATTTAGAATGGACTGGTTGGATCTCCTTGCAGTCCAAGGGACTCTCAAGAGTCTTCTCCAACACCACAATTCAAAAGCATCAATTCTTCAGTGCTCAGATTTCTTCACAGTTCAACTCTCACATCCATACATGACCACTGGTAAAACCATAGCCTTGACTAGATGGACCTTTATTGGCAAAGTAATGTCTCTGCTTTTGAATATGCTATCTAGGTTGACCATAACTTTTCTTCCAAGGAGTAAGCATCTTTTAATTTCATGGCTGCTGTCACCATCTGCAGTGATTTTGGAGCCCCCAAAAATAAAGTCTGACACTGTTTCCACTGTTTCCCCATCTATCTGCCATGAAGTGATGGGAGCAGATGCCATAATCTTCATTTTCTGAATGTTGAACTTTAAGCCAACTTTTTCACTGTCCACTTTCACTTTCATCAAGAGGCTCTTTAGTTCCTCTTCACTTTCTGGCATAAGGGTGGTGTCATCTACATATCTGAGGTTATTGATATTTCTTCTGGCAAACTTGATTCCAGCTTGTACTTCTTCCAGCCCAGCGTTTCTCATGATGTACTCTGCATATAAGTTAAATAAACAGGGTGACAATATACAGCCTTGATATACACCTTTTCCTATTTGGAACCAGTCTGTTGTTCCATATCCAGTTCTAACTGTTGCTTCCTGACCTGCATATTAGTTCCTCAAGAAGCAGGTCAGGTGTTCTGGTATTCCCATCACTTTCAGAATTTTCCATAGTTTATTGTGGAAAGTCAAAGGCTTTGGCATAGTGAATAAAGCAGAAATATATGTTTTTCTGGAACTCTCTTGCTTTTTTGATGATCCAGCAGATGTTGGCAATTTGATCTCTGGTTCCTCTGCCTTTTCTAAAACGAGGTTGAACATCTGGAAGTTCACAGTTCACGTATTGCTGAAGCCTGGCTTGGAGAATTTTGAGCATTACTTTACTAGCTTGTGAGATGAGTGCAATTATGCGGTAGTTTGAACTTTCTTTGGCATTGCCTTTCTTAGGGATTGGAATAAAAACTGACCTTTTCCAGTCCTGTGGTCACTGCTGAGTTTTCCAAATTTGCTGGCATATTGAGTGCAGCACTTTCACAGCATCATCTTTCAGGATTTGAAAGAGCTCCACTGGAATTCCATCACCTCCACTAGCTTTGTTAGTAGTGGTGCTTTCTAAGGCCTACTTGACTCCACATTCCAGAATGTCTGGCTGTAGGTGAGTGATCACACCATCGTGATTATCCGGGTCATGAATATCTTTTTTGTACAGTTCTGTGTATTCTTGCCACCTCTTCTTAACATATTCTGCTTCTGTTAGGTCCACACCATTTCTGTCCTTTATTGAGCCCATCCTTGCATGAAATGTTCCCTTTGTATCTCTAATTTTATGGTTTTTTTTTTTTAATATAAATTTATGTATTTTAATTGGAGGTTAATTCCTTTATAATATTGTTTTGGTTTTGCCATACATCAACATGAATCTGCCACAGGTATACACGTTTTCCGCATCCTGAATCCTCCTCCTCCTTCCCTCCCTGTACCATCCCTCTGGGTCTTCCCAGTGTATCAGCCCCAAGCATTCAGTATCAGTATCTAATTTTCTTGAAGAGATCTCTAGTCTTTCCCATTCTGTTGTTTTCCTGTATTTCTTTGAATTGATCACTGAGGAAGGCTTTCTTATCTCTCCTTGCTATTCTTTGGAACTCTGCAATCAGATGCTTATATCTTTACTTTTCTCCTTTGTTTTTCACTTCTCTTCTTTTCACAGCTATTTGTAAGTCCTCCTCAGATAGCCATTTTGCTTTTTTGCATTTCTTTTCCATGGGGATGGTCTTGATCTCTATCTCCTGTACAATGTCATGAACCTCCGTCCATAGTTCATCAGGCACTCTATCTATCAGATCTAGTCCCTTAAATCTATTTCTCACATCCATTGTATAATTCTAAAGGATTTGATTTAGGCCATACCTGAATGGTTTAGTGGTTTTCCCTTCTTTCTTAAATTTAAGTCTGAATTTGCCAATAAGGAGTTCATGATCTGAGCTACAGTCAGCTCCCCGTCTTGTTTTTGCTGACTGTATAGAGCTTTTCCATCTTTTGCTGCAAAGAATATAATCAATCTGATTTTGGTGTTGACCATCTGGTGATGTCCATGTGTAGTCTTCTCTTGTGTTGTCAGAAGAGGGTGTTTGCTATGACCAGTGCATTCTCTTGACAAAACTCTATTAGCCTTTGCCCTGCTTCATTCCGTATTCCAAGGTCAAATTTGGCTGTTACCCCAGGTGTTTCTTGACTTCCTACTTTTGCATTCCAGTCCCCTATAATGATAAGGACATCTTTTTTTTGGTGTTTGTTCTAAAAGGTCTTGTAGATTTTCATAAAGCTGTTCAACTTTAGCTTCTTCAGTGTTACTGGTTGGGGCATAGGCTTAGATTACTGTGATATTGAATGATTTGCCTTGGAAATGAACAGAGATCATTCTGCCATTTTTGAGATTGTATCCAAGTACTGTATTTCAGACTCTATTGTTGACCATGATGGCTATTCCATTTCTTCTAAAGGATTGCTGCCCACAGTAATAGATATAATGGTCATCTGAGTTAAATTCACCCATTCCAGTCCATTTTAGTTCCCCTTCATTCTTTCTGGAGTTATTTTTCCACTCATCTCCAGTAGCATATTGGCACCTACTGACCTGGGGAGTTCCTATTTCAGTATCCTGTCATTTTGCCTTTTCATACTGTTCATGGGGTTCTCAAAGCAAGAATATTGAAGTGGTTTGCCATTCCCTTCTCCAGTGGGCCACATTCTGTCAAACCTCTCCACCATTACCCACCAGTCTTGAGTGGCCCCACATGGCATGGTTTAGTTTCAATGAGTTAGACAAGGCTATGGTCCGTATGATTAGACTGACTAGTTTTCTGTGATTATGGTTTCAGTGTGTCTGTCCTCTGATGCCCTCTCACAACACCTACCATCTTACTTGGGTTTCTCTTACCTTGGACATGGGGTATCTCTTCACAGCTGCTCCAGCAAAGCACAGCTGCTGCTCCTTACCTTGGATGGGGGGTATCTCCTCACGGCTGCCCCTCCTGACCTTGAATGTGTAGCAGCTCCTCTCAGCTCTCCTGTGCCCATGCAGCCACCACTCCTTGGACCCATCTCTTTCAATAGACACACCAAAATTACAACTGCCAATGAGTGACATGAAGATTAGTAAGATATATTTTCTAAAACTAAATACATAAAGATGAAACCATAATGAAATGGGGACAAGAGGGGTCAAGACGCAAACACTGGGATAGGCAACCCACAAATAGTAGTATAACTACAATTACCAAGTTTCTCCACAAAGAGCAAGGTGTCCAAGCTCCCTGTCAGTCTTTGCAACCGTGGGGTCATGTACCTGGAAGACAAACCTCCATAACATTTGGCTTTGAAGGCCTGTGGGGCTTACATTTAAGAGAGCCAGGGCTTTTATTTTTGTCTTCTTCTTCTGGGACTCCTATGATTCGAATGTGTGTCATTTAATATTGTCCTGGAGGTCTCTGAAATTGTCCTCATTTCTTTTAATTCATTTTTCTTTTTTCCTCTCTGATTCATTTATTTCTACCATTCTATCTTGTATTTCACTAATCCTATCTTCTGCCTCCGTTAGTCTACTATTTGTTGCCTCCAGAGTGTTTTTGATCTCATTTATTGCATTATTCATTATATATTGACTCTGAGGGGGGGGGGGCGATTTGGGAGAATGGCATTAAAAAATATATAATAATAACTAAAAAAAAGAGAGCCAGGGGACTGTAGGAAAGAGAGACTCTACTCTTAGGGGTCAACACAAATCTTACATACTCTGAGATCTAGGGCAGAAGCAGTAGTTTAAAAGGATCCTGAGTCAGCATTGCTTGCTGATCCTGGATGACATCTTGGAGAGTCAGGAGCCAACTTGAATTCAACCTGGAAATAGTCACCTACAGTAGCAATTTTGGAGAACTTATTTTAGCATCAGATCAGATCAGTCGCTCAGTCGTGTCCAACTCTTTGCGACCCCATGAATTGCAGCACACCAGGTCTCCCTGTCCATCACCAACTCCTAGAGTTCACTAAGACTCACATCCATCGAGTCAGTGATGCCATCCAAACATCTCATCCTCTGTCGTCCCCTTCTCCTCTTGCCCTCAATCCCTCCCAGCATCAGAGTCTTCTCCAATGAGTCAACTCTTCGCATGAGGTGGCCAAAGTACTGGAGTTTCAGCTTTAGCATCATTCCTTCCAAAGAAATCCCAGGGCTGATCTCCTTCAGAATGGACTGGTTGGATCTCCTTGCAGTCAAAGGGACTCTCAAGAGTCTTCTCCAACACCACAGTTCAAAAGCATCAGTTCTTCGGTGCTCACCCTTCTTCACAGTCCAACTCTCACATCCATAAGGGAAGCCCAAAAAGATAAGTAAAACGCAAAGAAGAAAAGGAAAGATATACCCATCTGAATGCAGAGTTCCAAAGAATAGCAAGGAAAGATAAGAAAGCTTTCATGAGTGAACAATGCCAAGAAATAGAAGAAAACAACAGAGTGGCCAAGAGCTAGTTGATGAAGGTTAAAGATGAGAGTGAAAAAACTGGCTTAAAACTCAACATTCAAAAAACCAAGATCATGACATCTGGTCCCATCACTTCATGGTAAACAGATGGGAAAAAATGGAAACGGTGATAGACTTTATTTTCCTGGGCTCCAAAATTACTATGGCTGATGACTGCAGCCACAAAGTTAAAAGATACTTGCTCTTTGGGAGAAGATGTATGAAAAACTTGGTTCAGTTCAGTTCAGTCGCTCACTCGTGTCTGACTCTTTGCGACCCCATGAATAGCAGCATGCCAGGCCTCCCTGTCCATCATCAACTCCTGGAGTTCACTCAAACTCAAGTCCATCGAGTCAGTGATGCAATCCAGCCATCTCATCCTCTGTCATCCCCTTCTCTTCCTGCCCCAAATCCCTCCCAGCGTCAGAGTCTTTTCCAATGAGTCAGTTCTTTGTATGAGATGGCCAAAGTACTGGAGTTTCAGCTTTAGCATCATTCCTGCCAAAGAAATCCCAGGGCTGATCTCCTTTAGAATGGACTGGTTGGATCTCCTTCCAGTCCAAGGGACTATCAGGAGTCTTCCAAAACCACATTTCAAAAGCATCAATTCATCAGTGCTCAGCTTTCTTCACAGTCCAACTCTTATATCCATACATGACCACTGGAAAAACCATAGCCTTGACTAGACTGACTTTTGTTGGCAAAATAATGTCTCTGCTTTTCAATACGTTATCTAGGTTGGTCATAACTTTCCTTCCAAGGAGTAAGCATCTTTTAATTTCATGGCTGCAATCATGATCTGCAGTGATTTTGGAGCCTAAAAAAATAAAGTCTGACACTGTTTCCACTGTTTCCCCATCTATTTCCCATGAAGTAATGGGACCAGATGCCATGATCTTAGTTTTGTGAATGTTGAGCTTTAAGACAACTTTTTCACTCTCTACTTTCACTTTCATCATGAGTCTTTTTAGTTCCACTTCACTTTTTGTCATAAAGGTGGTGTCATCTGCATATCTGAAGTTATTGACATTTCTCTCAGCAATCTTGATTCTAGCTTGTGTTTCTTCCAGCCCAGCGTTTCTCATGATGTACTCTACATAGAAGTTAAATAAGCAGGGTGATAATATACAGCCTTGAAGTAACTCCTTTTCCTATTTAGAACCAGTCTGTTGTTCCATGTCCAGTTCTACCTGTTGCTTCCTGACCTGCATATAGGTTTCTCAACAGGTAGGTCAGGTGGTCTGGTATTCCCATCTCTTTCAGAATTTTTGACAGTTTATTGTGATCCACACAGTAAAAGGCTTTGGCATAGTCAATAAAGCAGAAATAGATGTTTTTCTGGAACTCTCTTGCTTTTTCAATGATCCAGCAGATGTTGGCAATTTGATCTCTTGTTCCTCTGCCTTTTCTAAAACCAGTTTGCACATATGGAAGTTCATGGTTCATGTATTGCTGAACCCTGGCTTGGAGAATTTTGAGCATTACTTTACTAGCGTGTGAGATGAGTGCAATTGTGTGGTAGTTTGAGCATTCTTTGTCATTGCCTTTCTTTGAGATTGGAATGACAAACCTAGACAGCCTATTAAAAAGCAGAGACATCACTTTGCTGACAAAGGTCCATATCTATAGTCAAAGCTATGATTTTTCTAGTAGTCATGTATGGATGTGAGTTGAACTATAAAGAAGGCTGAGCACTAAAGAATTGATGTTTTCAAACTGTGGAGCTGGAGAAGATATTGAGAGTCCCTTGGACAGCAAAAAGATCAAACCAGTCAATCCTAAAGAAAATTAATCCTGAATATTCATTGGAAGGACTCATGCTGAAGCTGAAACTCCAAAACCTTTATCTGATATGAAGAGCCAAATCACTGGAAAATATCCTGATGCTGTGGAAAATTGAGGGCAGGAAGAGAAGAGGGAGACAGAGGATGAGATGTCTGGATGTCATCTTTGACTCAATGGATATAATTTTGAGCAAACTCAGCAAGATTGTAAAGGTCAGGGAAGCCTAGTGTGCTGCAGTCCATGGGTTTGCAAAGAGTTGGACTTGACTGAGCTACTGAACAACCTTTTTCTCCATATCAATATCAACTCTTTCTTCTCTTTCTTCTAGCCCAGTATTTAGTATCTTATAACTAGACAAAGGACTTTTTGTAAGATCAAAATGTATATGTTATCCCCACATTTTTCTAGAGTATTGATATGATTACCATTAATATCTTTATATAAAACCTACAATTAGAAAAACATCACTCATTCACTTAATTAACAATTATTATTTGATATTAAACATATGAGAATCACTAATCTATAAACAAATTGTGGTAGAACCATAACTCAGACTGACAAAGATAGGGGCAAAGTTGTAGAGATTCTATTTCACCAGAAAATACAAGCACATATACATACATGCAGATGGTGATTGCAGCCAAGAAAAAATTAAAAGATGCTTACACCTTAGAAGGAAAGTTATGACAACCTAGATAGCATGTTAAAAAGCAGAGATATTACTTGACTAGACGGACTTTTGTCCATCTAGTCAAGGCTATGGTTTTTCCAGTGGTCATGTATGGATGTGAGAGTTGGACTATAAAGAAAGCTGAACACCGAAGAATTGATGCTTTTGAACTGTGGTGTTGGAGAAGACTCTTGAGAGTCCCTTGGACTGCAAGGAGATCCAACCAGTTCATCCTAAAGCAGCTCAGTCCTGGGTATTCATTGGAAGGACTGATATTGAAGCTGAAACTCCAATACTTTGGCCCCCTGATGCGAAGAGCTGACTGATTTGAAAAGACCCTGATGCTGGGAAAGATTGAGGGTGTTAGAAGAAGGGGACGACAGAGGATGAGATGGCTTGATGGCATCACCGACTCAATGGACATGGGTTTGGGTGGACTCCAGGTGTTGATGATGGACAGGGAGGCCTGGGATGCTGCAGTCAATGGGATCACAAAGAGTCAGACACGACTGAGCGACTGAACTGAACTGATACATACATGCATATATAAATCCAATAATAATGAATGGCACAAAAATTTACATTTAATTATACATTATTATACCTTATATAATATATAAGATCTTATATGTATTTGGTCAGATACTGAAAGACTATCACCAAAATGTTTAAGTGCTAATACACAGTGAAGTTACAAATTTTATTTTCTAATTTGCTGTACATTTGTCCTTTTTTCATCATAAATATATAATGTTTTGGTTATCTAAGAAGGAATACATTAGATAATTTTTAAAATATTATTGTACTGTAAATTACTTGTCATGAAAATATATTTAGATCTGCTTTTCTTTTTGATCTCCACTTCTACTGCCTTGATCTCTTTCATGTGTCAATTATTAAAAATGTTAATGAGTTATTACTCTGATTTCATTGTCTTATATTTCAAACTTTTTTAAAATTTACATTTGCCATAATGTTACAGACCATATTCTTTTGGTCAAAAATCTTCAGTAAGCATCTCAGGTCTATTAGACAATATACAAATATTGCTGAGTAAAATTTAAACTGGAAATAAATTTTCTGTGTACTACATTTCCAACTATATAACCTACTATTATCTAACACAAATATTTTCTTTTCAAAGGATATGGCTTTCTTTATGCCTGGACATACAACCTTCAAGTAATCCAGAAAAACTGATGATTACGCCAACCCAAACGAGCTTTTTTCTTTCTGATACCCTCCAATATTTCTTCTCTATAAAACAGAAATCTTTAAATGAATTTGCTATTATTTAACTGGTTATTTATTTATGTTATCATTTTAGAAAATCTAAATCTGATGTTCGCAGTAGTTACCAATGGGAAGACATAGGAGAAATGTAGGGGTAGGTGAAAAATTAGTTATTGTGAGATTATATAAAATTATATCTTTGAGATGTTGAAAAACACTGTAGACTTTAAAAAAAAAACTTTTATTCAACAAAAGAACACCTTGGGAGCAAAGAAAATATAATCTTATTTGCATGTGCTATTGTAGAGAGCCTTGTCTAACTCAATGAAACTAAGCTATGCCATATGGGGTCACCAAGGATGAGCGGTTCATGGTGGAGAGGTCTGACAGAACGTGGTCCACTGGAGAAGGGAATGGCAAACCACCTCATTATTCTTGCCTTGAGAACCGCATGAACAGTATGAAAAGGCAAAATGATAGGATACTGAAAGAGGAACTCCCCAGGTCGATAAGTGCCCAATATGCTACTGGAGATCAGTGGAGAAATAACTCCAGAAAGAATGAAGGGATGGAGCCAGAGTGAAAACAATACCCACTTGTGAATGTGACTGGTGATAGAAGCAAGGACCGATGATATAAAGAACAATATTGCATAGGAGCCTGGAATTTTAGGTCCAGGAATCCAGGCAAATTGAAAGTGGTCAAACAGAAGATGGCAAGAGTGAAAATCAACATTCTAGGAATGAGCAAACTAAAACGGCCTGGAATAGGTGAATTTAACTCAAATAACTATTATATGTACTATTGTGGGCAGGAATCCCTTAGAAGAAATGGAGTGGCCATGATGGTCAACAAAAGAGTCTGAAATGCAGTATTTGGATGTAATCTCAAAAATGACAGAATGATCTCTTCGTTTCCAAGATAAACCATTCAATATCACCATAATCCAGGCCTATGCCCTGACAAGTAACGCTGAAGAAGCTGAAGTTGAACACTTCTATGAATCCCTACAAGACCTTTTAGAACTAACACCCAAAAAGATGTCCTTTTCATTATAGGGGACTGCAATGCAAAAGTAGGAAGTCAAGAAACACCTGGGTAACAGGCAAATTTGGCCTTGGAGTATGGCCTGAAGCAAGACAAAGGATAATAGAGTTTTGCCAAGAGAATGCACTGATCATAGCAAACACCCTCTTCCAACAACACAAGAGAAGAATCTACACATGGACATCAACAGATGGTCAACACCAAAATCAGATTGAATATATTCTTTGCAGCCACAGATGGAGAAGCTCTATACAGTCAGCAAAAACAAGACCGGGACCTGACTGTGACTCAGATCATGAGCTCCTTATTGCCAAATTCAGACTTAAATTGAAAAAAGAAGGAAAAAGTGCTAGACCATTCAGGTATGACCTAAATCAAATCCCTTATGATTATACAGTGAAAGTGAGAAATAGATTCAAGGGACTAGATCTGATAGACAGAGTGCCTGATGAACTATGGATGGAGGTTCCTGACGTTGTACAGGAGACAGGGATCAAGACCATCCCCATGGAAAAGAAATGCAAAAAAGCAAAAGCAAAATGGCTATCTGAGGAGGCCTTACAAATAGTTGTGAAAACAATAGAAGTGAAAAGCAAAGGAGAAAAGGAAAGATATAAGCATCTGAATGCAGAGTTCCAAAGAATAGCAAGAAGAGATAAGAAAGTCTTCCTCAGTGATGAATGCAAAGAAATAGAGGAAAACAACAGAATGGGAAAGACTAGAGATATCTTCAAGAAAATTAGAGATACCAAGGGAATATCTTATGCAAAGATGGGATCCATAAAGGATAGAAATGGTATGGACCTAATAGAAGCAGAATATATTAAGAATACGTGGATAGAATACACAGAAGAACTTGCAAAAAAGATTTTCATGACCCAGATAATCATGATGGTGTGATCAGTGACCTAGAGCCAGACATCCTGGAATGTAAAGTCAAGTGGGCCTTAGAAAGCATCACTATGAACAAAGCTAGTGGAGGTGATGGAATTCCAGTTGAGCTATTTCAAATCCTGAAAGATGATGCTGTGAAAGTGCTGCACTCATTATGCCAACAAATTTGGAAAACTCAGCTGTGGCCACAGGACTGGAAAAGGTCAGTTTTCATTCCAATCCCAAAGAAAGGCAATGACAAAGAATGCACAAACTACCACAAAATTGCACTCATCTCACACACTACTAAAGTAATGCTCAAAATTCTCTAAGCCAGGCTTCAGCAATATGTGAACTGTGAACTTCCTGATGTTCAAGCTGGTTTTAGAAAAAGCAGAGGTACCAGAGATCAAATTGCCAACATCCACTGGATCATGGAAAAAGCAAGAGAGTTCCAGAAAAACATCTATTTCTGCTTTATTGACTATGCCAAAGTCTTTGACTGTGTGGATCACAGCAAACTGTGGAAAATTCAAGAGATGGTAATACCAGACCACCTGACCTGACTCTTGAGAATCTTGTACACAGGTCAGGAAGCAACAGTTAGAACTGGACATGGAGCAACAGACTGGTTCCAATTAGGAAAGGTGTACATCAAGGCTGTATATTGTCACCCTGCTTATTTAACTTATATGCAGAGTACATCATGAGAAACGCTGGGCTGGAAGAAACACAAGCTGGAATCAAGATTGCCAGGAGAAATATCAATAACCTCAGCTATGCAGATGACACCAACCTTATGGCAGAAAGTGAAGAAGAACTAAAGAGCCTCTTGATAAAAATGAGAGTGGAGTGTGAAAAAGTTGGCTTAAAGCTCAACATTCAGAAAACTAAGGTCATGGCATCTGGTCCCATCACTACATGGGAAACAGATGGGGAAACAGTGGAAACAGTGTCAGACTTTATTTTTTTATGCTCCAAAATCACTGCAGATGGTGACTGCAGCCAAGAAACTAAAAGATGCTTTCTCCTTGGAAGGAAAGTTATGACCAATCTAAGTAACATATTCAAAAGCAGAGACATTACTTTGCTAATAAAGTTCTATCTAGTTAAGGCTATGGTTTTTCCAGTGATTATATATGGATTTTAGTGTTGGACTGTGAAGAAAGCTGAGTGCCGAAGAATTGATGCTTTTGAACTTTGGTGTTGGAGAAGACTCTTGAGAGTCCCTTGGACTGCAAGGAGATCCAACCAGTCCATTCTGAAGGATATTGGCCCTGGCATTTCTTTGGAAGGAATGATGCTAAAGCTGAAACTCTAGTACTTTGGCCACCTCATACAAAGTGTTGACTCATTGGAAAAGACTCTGATGCTGGGAGGGATTGGGGACAGGAGGAGAAGGGGACGACAGAGGATGAGATGGCTGGTTGGCATCACTGACTCGATGGACGTGAATCTGATTAAACTCCTGGAGTTGGTGATGGACAGGGAGGCCTGGCGTGCTGCAGTTCATGGGGTCACAAAAAGTCGGACACAACTGAGCGACTGAACTTAACTGATCTGATGTAACTAAAGGAAACGGAATCACTTTCTCAAAGAAATACAACAAAAATTACAACATGGGTGTACTTGCAAGACTTTATGCTAAATGAAATAAGCTAGATAAAAATAGACAAATATTGTATGGTCTCATTTATATGGGGGCTCGGAAAAAAAATAATAAAGCCACATTCATAGTAATAGAGAACCAGATGATGATTATCCACAGACTAGGATGTGGGGGGAAGGGAAGATAAAATTACAGAAAAATAAAGTAGAATAGTGGTTGCCAGTAGATGAGGGAAGTGAAGCAGAGTGATGGGAAGTTGCTCTTTAATGGATACATAATCTCACTTTTGCAAGATGAGAATTTTGGATGGTGATACTGGTTACACCAGAATATGAATATATATAACATTGTTGAAGTGTACACTTAAAGTGGTTAAAATAGTACTGTTTCTAAGTGAAGTGTTCTGTATATCTGTAAGATCTTTCCTATCAATGTAAAAAAAAAAAAGTTTGACTGTATTTCAGAGTTCTATAAAGTAGTTTTTCTGTCAGTGAAAGTAATCGTTAAACAAGAATAAAACTGACATTTGAGAAATTATGATTGCCTTCCTTCTTCACAGTGCAGTCTTTCTTTTAGAGTGTAGTCATTACTGAAAATGTATGCTTCAAAGCGTAAAGTCAGAGTAACATTTTACAACACAGATTTATTTATTAATTTATTCTCTTTTACTCAGACACCACACTATGGATTAACTGTTGTGTTGATAGAAATTTTTGCCTTGATGCATAAATTCAGAGATTAGAAAAAAAAAATACTTAGACCACAGGTGTGAAAATAGGTAACAGTAGAAATAGCTTCTGAATTTGCCTTTTTTTTTTCTGCAATGACAACATTGAATTATTAAACTAAAATAGAACATTTCATTAATTTTAAGGACAATTCCTGACGCAAAGAGTGTACAAGTGCTGTCCATGTGTTGTGAACAGCATGGAAACTGAATAAACAGTGATATACAACATTTCATGAAATTAGACTTTAAAGTAATTAGACATCAAAATCATGACTACTGTGCAAAATGGCTATCAAATATTGTTTTATGAGAAGCTCCCCAGTGTGGAGCAAATGAGAGAACAGTTTCTGCTGCTAAGTTGCTTCAGTCGTGTCCAACTCTGTGCGACCCCATAGACGGCAGCCCACTTGGCTCCCCCTTCCCTGGGATTCTCCAGGCAAGAACACTGGAGTGGGTTGCCATTGCCTTCTCCAATGCGTGAAAGTGAAAAAATAAAGTGAAGCTCAGTCGTGTCTGACTCCTAGCAACCACATGGACTGCAGCCCACCAGGCCCCTCCGCCCATGGAATTTTCCAGGCAAGAGTACTGGAGTGGGGTGCCATTGCCTTTCTCCGGAACAGTTTCTAGCCCCACTGAAAGCAGATACTAATTTTTATTTCTTAAAAATTCTAAATGAATATTTTGTCCTACAGGTTTCTGATGCATCCAGATCTTACAATGGTAATACAGTACACAAACAAGCAAAAAGATAAATCTATATAAAGTAAGCTTATGGAAGGCATACAAAACTCTACAAGAGACAGAAATCATAGGGCATGATGAAAATAGAAACTTTTCCATACACTGAGCTTTAAACAGGGTTACTTAAAGATTTTTAATAGGTATATGAGCAAAGAAGAGATATTTGACAACAGGCTAAATCAATAAGGAAATCAATGAGGATGAAAACTTGTTCAATATAATGATAATCCCAGTTGTCAACAAAAAGTTCTCAGTGATATGATTAATATTTATCACAAGGTCTTTAGCAAAAAAAAATAACTAGAAATTATTAGAACTAAATTAATATTACTTATTACTGATTTTATTCACATATACATTTAACAATGCATAGTGTTTTCATTATAAGCATGAGTATATTAATTTATCTGATTCCTCTTACCATAGAGTTTAATTGGCTGGAATGTATGCCTAATATAAGGTCTAATAAGCTTGTTTGGATTTTAAAGTTTAATTGGGTTGATAGGATTCTTCGTTACCTATGGACCTTACTTGGGGTTGCAAGATACAAATGCCTATTTAATTAAAAGAGTAGATAAAGGTTAAATGGGCTATAGGTTACAGATCTTTATATTGATATATTATAGGCAACAGAAGGTAGTGCAGATAATGGTGCTGCCTATTAGAGTGGTATTCCATGTACCGAAGATATTCTTAGCTTGTCATATTAAAAATATATGTTCAAAATTATTATTTTTAAAGAGGAAAATATTCTTTGTCATAAATTGCTAATGCTAAGTCCCTTCAGTCGTGTCCGACTCTGTGCGACTCCATCTCTGGGATTCTCCAGGCAAGAATACTGGAGTGGTTTGCCATTTCCTTCTCCAGTGCATGAAAGAGAAAAGTGAAAGTGAAGTCACTCAGTCATGTCCGACTCTTAGCGACCCCATGGACTGCAGCCCACCAGGCTCCTCTGTCCATGGATTTTCCAGGCAAGATTACTGGAGTGGGGTGCCATTGCCTTAGGTAATCACAAATGCATGGCTTTATCTCTGGACTTTATATCTTTATGGTAGCCAGGACATGGAAGCAACCTAAAAGCCATCAACAGAGGAATGGATAAAGAAGTTGCAATACGTGTATACAACAGAATATTACTCAGCCATAAAAAAAGTACAAAATAATGCTATTTGCAGCAGTTGGATGGACCTAGCTTTCACTTCACCAAGGAAGTGATGGACCTTCACTGATAGACCTTCACTTCACAGAAAGCCAAATATCGTATCACTTATATGTACAACCTAAAATAATGGTGCAAATGTACTTAGTTACAAAACAGAAAAATAACTTTTGGTTACCACGGGATAAGGGGGAGGGATAAATTGATAAATTGGGATTGACATATATAAACTACTATATATAAAAATGATACCAAGAACCTACTGTATAGTACAGGGAATTCTACTCAATACTCTGTAACAGCCTATATGGGAAAATAATATATTTTTAAAAAGGGTGGATGCATGTATATGTATGAATGATTGACTTTGCTATACATCTGAATCTAACAGAATGTTGTAAATCAACTATATTTCAATAAAAATTTGAAAAAAAAGGAAAACTAAATGTTAGCATTGAGTAAAAATAAGGGAAAAAGAGATTAAAAACATTAATACTGAACACTGCTGCTGCTGCTGCTGCTAAGTCGCTTCAGTCGTGTCCGACTCTGTGCGACCCCATAGACGGAAGCTCACCAGGCTCCCCTGTCCCTGGGATTCTCCAGGCAAGAACACTGGAGTGAGTTGCCATTTCCTTCTCCAATGCATGAAAGTGAAAAGTCAAAGTGAAGTCGCTCAGTCGTGTCCGACTCTTAGCGACCCCACTGACTGGAGCCTACCAGGATCCTCCGTCCATGGGATTTTCCAGGCAAAAGTACTGGGGTGGGGTGCCATTGCCTTCCCTGATACTGAACACTAGAAACATGCTAAGAGTAGATTAAGTGCATTCATCATACACACAAATGAAACCTATGTGAAGGGATGATATGTAAATTAGCTTGACTGGAGTAATAACTGTACTAACTACATATATATTAAATCATGTTGTACATCTTAAATATATACATTTTTATTAAAAGTATATAAAAACATTATAATAGAAATAACATTACCTAATTTCAGAAATGAACTGGGTTCTTATTTTTAAGTTCATCCTTTAATATGTGTTGGAGAAAACTCTTGAGAGTCCCTTGGACTGCAAGGAGATCCAACCAGTCCATCCTAAAGGAGATCAGCCCTGGGATTATTTTGGAAGGACTGATGCTAAAGCTGAAACTCCAATACTTTGGCCACCTCATGCGAAGAGTTGACTCATTGGAAAAGACTCTGATGCTGGGAGGGATTGGGGGCAGGAGGAGAAGGGGATGACAGAGGATGAGATGGCTGGATGGCATCACCGACTCGATGGGCGTGAATTTTGGTAAACTCTGGGAGTTGGTAATAGACAGGGAGGCCTGGCTGCTGCGATTCATGGGATCGCAGAGTCGGACAGGACTGAGCGACTGAACTGAACTGAATTTCAGAAATGAACTGGGTTCTTATTTTTAAGTGCATCCTTTTATATGATTTTAATATTTGGGAAAATATTAAATTTTCTATTAATTCTAATGAAAATTAGAATTTTAGTATTTTTGAAAAGGGAATCACTGAATATATAGTAGCACAATAAGCAGGAGTTATCAGAGGGAAAAATATTTTTCCCATAAAATGTCTTTAATTGTAGTATATAATGTACATTATAATGGGAAACATTTCAATAGTAGTCATAATGAAACAATAGCTTCAGTAGGATTTTTAACATAATCATAATTTAGCAATAACATATGATAAGAAGTTTTAATGAACACTTAAACATTTTAAGCATAAAGCAGTACAAAGCAAATTTTATACCTCAAATGTGAAGGAGGAATTTATTGATGATATAATTTACTACTGAAAAAGACAAATTATCATTTAAGCAAAAGGTACAACTATACTACCACATTCTTCATGTTTTTCAAGAAATGAATACAAACTAAAACTATAAATCATTTGTATTTATTGTCTATATTATATAAATAAATATTATATCCCATTTCTATAAACAAAGTAGAGAGAAGAAGGACATCAATTCTCATTCTTGGTTAATATATCTGAGAATAATTCCAACAACTCCTTCATCATTTAAATGTTCAAATCAGTTTCCCAAATTCAATTCATTGTAAATTATTTTTAGGCAACAATGAGTAGAAAGGGGGCCAGCTCACACTTTAAAAATATTTTGGCGCTGCATCCCAGAACTAATGGGGTACATTTCAATAGGTAATTCAGTAGGATGTGAAGAAACAGGGAAGAAGGCATGTTTGTAAATATGTTCATACAGAAGGATATAAACTGTAATAAATGCATTTTAAAACTTTTATAAAAATAACCAATATTTCTTGCACCATCCGCCAGACACATATTTTATATTTTACAAACTTTACTATATTCGTAGCAGACACTCTTGCTATTAACATTTAATTAATGACAAATTTAGTAGAGAAATTCAAAATTTTTCCCAAGGCCAAATTATTAAGTGACCAAGCATACTCCTATATCCAATATTAAGTAGTACAGAGCCATTACTCTTGATGGCCATATAACTTGCTTCAATTGGAAAATTCTGAGTCTAGATATGTATCTGGGTCTTCCCTGGTGGCTTAGACATTAAGTAATCTGCCTGCAATTTCAGAGACCTAGATTCGATCCCTGGTTTGGGAAGATCCCCTGGAGAAAGGAATGGCAATCCACTCCAGAGTTCTTGCCTGGAGAATTCAATGGACAGAGGAGCCTGGTGGGCTACAGTACATGGGGTCACAAAGAGTCAGAAATGACTGAGCACAGCATAGCACAAGAGGTGTATCTATTAAAGCTTAAGGCCTTTGGCCAGGTAGTTACTGGTGAGAAATGAAAAGTGGGAGTTGTGAAGAATTAGAGATCCCAGGCAAGAGAGACAACTTGAGCAAAGGGAAGTGGAAGAAAAGTAGCATCTGATTCATTTGAGGGACACACTATGGAAAGGAGCTTGGCTTAGATAATTTGGTCTCACTGCAGAATGGTTTCAAGGAAGGCAATAAGGTATTAATTTGAAGCTTAGTCTAAAAGTCACAGCAGAGCTCTGACTGGATATAAACATGAAAAGATTACCAGTGCAAGAAGATATTTCTCTTTGTGACCCCATGGACTATACAGTCCTTGGTATTCTCCTGGCCAGAATACTGGAGTGGGTGGCCTTTACCTTCTCCAGGGGATCTTCTCAACCCAGGGATCGAACCCAGGTCTCCCACATTTCAGGCGGATTCTTTACCAGCTGAGCCACAAGGGAAACCCAAGAATACTGGAGTGGGTAGCCTATTCCTGCTCCAGCAGATCTTCCTGACTCAGGAATCTAATTGGGGTCTCCTGCGTTGCAGGTAGATTCTTTAACAACTGAGTTATCACAGGGAAGCCCCAAGAAGATATAACTCCTGGAAATTAAAGGAAGAGTGCTTGCAAGAAATGTGTGAGAGTAATGGACAGAGAGGCCAGGAAAGAAAGAAAAGGATTATCAGCAGTTTGCTAACCTTACTTTCCTCTCAAGAAAATCCTCACTTTTCTTACACCACTTTCTTCACTCCACTCAAATCACAGATTCCCTTTCTCTTATATTGAACTTCTGAGCTTACCTCACACACTGGAAAGAAAGAAAGGAGAACAGATAGAAAGGAAGAAGAAAGGAGGAAAATGAAAAGAGAATTCATCAGTTTATATAACCTGATCATCTTCCCACTTTTAAATCAGACAACATACTTTCCACTTTCGAAATACACAATCATTTTTTTGTCTTTTTGGATCATAATCACATAACACTCTCAGCTCATATTTCATCAGTTTTGTTGTCTTCCTCAGTACTCAATCATTTTTATTAGCACTCATATATGATTTGGTATCTATCTTAAATAAAAACAAAAAAAAATCCACAAAAATAAATTTTCTTTGACCATATATCCTGTTTCATCTTCCCTAACACTTATTTCCCAGTATTTTTTGCTCTTGAATTTTTGCCTTGAGCCCTTCTACCTGGTATCATGGTATTTCCTCATGTCTGAATTATAAACTCTGGAATTTTCTATGATAAGATAAATTGGTGATAAACTCTTTCAATTTTTATTTGGTTGCTGCTGCTGCTAAGTCGCTTCAGTCGTGTCTGACTCTGTGCGACCCCATAGACGGCAGCCCACCAGGCTCCGCCGTCCCTGGGATTCTCCAGGCAAGAACACTGGAGTGGGTTGCCATTTTCTTCTCCAATGCATGAAAGTGAAAAGTGAAAGTGAAGTCGCTCAGTTGTGTCTGACTCTTAGTGACCCCATCGACTGCAGCCTACCAGGTTCCAACGTCTGTGGGATTTTCCAGGCAAGAGTACTGGAGTGGGATGCCATCACCTTCTCCTGGGAATAGCTTTATTTTCCAAATGTTCTTGATGACTGGGGACTCCAGATATAGAAATTTCCTCTTATTCTTGAAGGTTAGGGATTCCAGATATAGAATCTCAGGTGCATTGTTAATTTTTATAGCACGTTTGTAGATAATATTCCACTGTCTTCTAGCTACCTTGTTTGGGTTCATACATCAGCTTTCATTCCAACAGCTGTTCTCTGGCTTTCCTGCTGTCTCTTAACTACACTACCCTTTACTTTTTCTGGAATAATTCCAAATATGAATTTCTTTTTACTTATAAGTGAGAGTTGGATGCTGGTATTTGGAATTCAACAGTTCTATAAATTTTGAGCCATTTCCTCATTGAGTAGAATTTTTTTTCAAATTTAAATTGTTACATTATTGCCTTGTGAAATTTTGATTAAACATGCTATAGACTTTTATTCTACTTGCCATGACTCTACCTCCTATTTTGTTTCTCTGACTTCTTGAGGTACCTTCTGGATAAGTTCTTTGGATCTGCTTTTCAGTTATTTTTCTCCTTTTATCAGAATACACTTTGATATTCAATCCTTTTTTTAATTTTATAATTTATTTCATAATTTATTTTTTAATTAAAAGATAACTGCTTTACAGAATTGTGTTGTTTTCTGTCAAACATCAACATGAATCAGCCATAGGATTTTTTATTATACAAAATATAGTTATCCTTATACATTCAGTAGATTTCATAAAAACATTTTTGTCAAAATTATGGCTTTGGTCATTGTGAAAAAATCTTAATGTTTCTTTTGTCTTCTTTTTGAGCAGATATATAAATACTACTATAATTTTCAGTTGCTCAGATGATAAAGTATCTGCCTGCAATGCAGGACACCTGGGTTTTATCCAAGGGTCGATATGATCCCTTGGAGAAATGAATGGCTACCCTCTCCAGTTTTCTTACCTGGAGAATTCCATGGCAGTTACCTGGCAGGCTACAGTCCATGGCCTCACAAAGAGTCGGACACAACTGAGAACTTACCATTTCCATTTTCACAATATGCTAGAAAGCCTATTTCAAATCTTTTCAATTCCATTAATTTGATTATCTAGACAAATAGACTGGACAAATATGGTCATCAGGATGTCTTTCCCTGCTCGTTTAAATCTAACATAGCCAAGTACATACTTCTTTTTCTCAATCTCTCAAACCATTTGGCCATGTCATTTTCAATTTATACAGAGAACTCATCTATTTGCATCAGGATATCACACTGATGAAATGTAGAACTCATCTCCTCTTCTATCCTGATGTCATTGTTGAACATGTCATGAGATCAAATGGTTTGTCTAAACAAATTTACTTGAAAGGTTATACAATGTGAATCAGATAATGTTAAAGAGAAATAGTGAATTAAAAAATGCATTTTACATAAAATACATCTTTTTCCTTTTCTCTGATGGAGAAATTAAAGTTACAAATACATACAAAATATTTCTTGCATAAATATTCTTGAGTTTTTGTAGTTTGAGTCAAGTAGCTTAATGTATGCCATTAAGAGAATTTACCCCAAGCAAGGAGAATAGTTGAGTTATAATTCATTCACTGTACTCAGTCATTGGTTCGAAGTACAATTCTCTCCTTCAAGGAGAATGTACTCAGGGACACACAATAAATAGAATATACCATAGCTAGGGGATGTCATTTAGCTTTGTTCCCTATGAGCTCTTGAGGTCAAATCTGAGATATGAATCTCCATGGCTATTTTGTAGGTCAAAGAATTTTTTATAGAGAAATGACATGAAATCAGAGTCTAAAATGATAAGAAGGAATCAGTAATTGACTGACCTGACCTGGTCATTTTCTCCTTTCAATACATCAAAAGCGCTGAACTATGAACATTCAATTGCAAAGTCTTTATAATTTTTCCTTCTGCTGCTGCTGCTGCTCTAAGTCACTTCAGTCATGTCCGACTCTGTGCGACCCCATAGACGGCAGCCCACCAGGCTCCCCCGTCCCTGAGATTCTCCAGGCAAGAACACTGGAGTGGGTTGCCATTTCCTTCTCCAATGCATGAAAGTGAAAAGTGCAAGTGAAGTTGCTCAGTCGTGTCCGACTCCTAGTGATCCCATGGACTGCAACCTACCAGGCTCCTCTGCCCGTGGAATTTTCCAGGCAAGAGTACTGGAGTGGGTTGCCATTTCCTTCTCCAATGCATGAAAGTGAAAAGTGCAAGTGAAGTTGCTCAGTCGTGTCCGACTCCTAGTGATCCCATGGACTGCAACCTACCAGGCTCCTCTGCCCGTGGAATTTTCCAGGCAAGAGTACTGGAGTGGGTTGCCATTGCCTTCTCCAAGAACTTCCTCTGTATACCTCAAATGCCAAAATACTGAAGCATTCAGTGCGTCCTTTTCCACATATATTTCCTCACAGTTCACTACCTTTGCAAAGGATCATCTCCGTGCTGTAGCTACTGGAGTCCCAGTAGCACCACTAACTATGCTATTACCAGGAAAACAGCATCTGCAGAATATAGTCTATGATAGAACCAGAGGATTCCACAGTCATGTGCTCTCCACCTCACTTCTTCTGCCATTAAGTAGCTCCAAAGGATTAAGATGACATTATGCAGGAGCCTATAGGTGGGATGTGTCCTTATAGCTTTGTTGCTCATAAAAGAAATCATGCCCAATTTTCCTTTAAAAGTGAAGTATTTCCAACAGTCTTCTTTTGAGAGATCATACTCTGACCAATTATAAATAGGAGCCCAATTTTACAACAGTATCTCATACTTTCAGTATCATTTTATAGAAAATATCCATTACTAATATTCCCTATGATATCAGTGCTCCTCTTAACTGGGTCTTCGCTGAGTCATTGCTAATGCAGTTTTAACCCGTTGTGCATAGGAACAGCCATAGCAGATGGTTTCTTGTGTCTCACATTTTAGTATATTTATTTCTCTAAGTCTTTTTTTCCCTTCCTCCATTCTCTGCCTGCACCTTCTTCTGCAAGTCTCATTTTGTTTAATGTGGGCCATTTCTATTTTCTTAACTTCCAGAGGCCATACTAGCAGTGTATCAGAACTGACTCTAAAGATCCTTTCTAGAGCATTAAATCTCAAGTTCAGGAAAGTACTCAGATATTTTAAAAATTATCCAGTTTTAAAGTACATGCACACAGATCTAATTCAGCATCCTTAAAATATTGACCTCCAGTTTGGTCATGTTATGATTTCCCATAGTTATTGGTCTTCTACCAAGGAGAGAAGGTGGGGCAGATCTTAAAGAAAGGAACAATTGTTTTGCCAATAAATTACATCAGTTAAGACATCTTCCTAATCTTTAAGCAAAGCATTGCAATTATCTTCCAATGGGCACCTAAGTATTTAAGGATTTCCATCCCAAATCTCATACCATACTCTTTTCCTCTCATGGTGTTGTCTCTGGTGTACGGGATGCATCTAGGCTGAGAATACAGACATCTCCAAATTTCTACCACTTTTATAATCTTATGCAATATTCCTGATACCAAATTATCTTCACCCTCTAGCTGTAGGAGATAAGTGTCTCTTTAAAAACTGCCAAGGAGGAATTCTGACATTCATTAATTACTTTAAAATGTTGATTAATGGAGTTGAGACACCATCACTCTCTCAGATTAATCATTAGCACTTAGCAATTGCCATACAGTTCTACTATTCTTATACTTGTTATATCTCTCAAAAACCTGAGACACTGAATTGTCAGTGCATCCTCTTTTCACTTTATCCTATTCTAGTCCATCACAGATGAGATTTTAGCAATTATACTTCTAGAGCATTCCAAGGACTGTGAATACTCCATGTACAAGCAGTGATGAGATTCTCATTGCCATCCAGAGTCACATTCTTGGGGGTTACTTTCTAGGATGTCTTCTGGTATGCACTGTGTTAGGTCAAGTTTCCTAGAAGAAGAGTCTAAGATAGAGAATTTTTTTTTTTTTTTTTTCATGTGGCTTATTAGGATGAGGGGCAAGAGAATTATACAATAAAAGGTCTGGAGACAAAGTCTAAGTAATAATGTCATCTCAGCTATGGATTACCTTTAGTTTGATCCCATATGGAAGTCGTAGAACACAAACTATATCAAAAAGTCAATAGTCACCTTGCAACAAGTTGCATTGAACCCTTATTCCAATAAGTCACTGGCCAGCGTGTGCTCTCAAAATGAGGGTACGGTAGGGTGGCACAGAACTCCTGCTGAAGTGGGTGCTATTTTTCTGAAAGCAAATTTCTGGAGAAGAGGGTGGGTCTGCTAAGCACAAGCCTCACGAGAGCTGAGAGACAGATGTTCTAGCTGGCTAAGAGGATCTGACGGGGACACATTAGGCATCAAATACCAAGTGTAAGCAACTGAGTCACTAAAATGTAAGATCATTTTTTTGCAGGAATGATACTCTTTCAATTATTTCAAGCCTTTGACACAATTAACAAGAGTGTGTCTTATACACAGCAGATCAATTATTTCCAAGGAGAAAGAAAAATAAAGAGGGGGATTTCCTAAACCATGGAGTGTAGAATAAAGCTGGATTGATTTTTAACAAAGTAGAAAAGTATGATGACTTTTAGAAATTATACATAATAGCTGCTACATTTTTATTCTCAAGACCATTTGGTGAGTTACCAAGTTCCCCCTGAAAATTAGTTTTTCATGAGATATATACTCTCAAATTGACAGTGCTTATTTTATGTTGGGTAGTTACTGAAATGACTCTTATGGAGAACAATTAAAATGAAAAATATTTGTTAATATTCATTTGCCTTAGGGAATTTAAATGATGAGATTAAAGAGCAAAGGAACTATCATAAACACAGAGATAGTCTTGGATCAGTTACTTAGGACTAAAGTTCAGCAAGTCACATATTTGTCATCATCTTAAATGAACATGTCCTGCAGCTAAGCAAAAGGAAGGAAGTAATTAAAGGAACATTGGTGGTGGTAATCTCAAACATCAACTACACTGCAGCAGGGCTGTGACTTGATTTGCTGTAGATGAAAGACAAATGACATTCTTGAATTGAATTCAATTTAACCAACTCAGTTCAGTTCAGTTTAGTCACTCAGTCATGTCTGATTCTTTGCAACCCCATGAACTACAGCACACCAGGCTTTCCTGTCCATCACCAACTCCCAGAGCTTACTCAAACTCATATCCACTGAGTTGGTGATGTCATTCAACCATCTCATCCTCTATCATCCCCTTCTCCTCCAGCCTTCAATCTTTCCCAGCATCAAGGTCTTTTCCAATGAGTCAGTTCTTCTCATCAGGTGGCCAAAGTATTGGAGCTTCAGCTTCAGCATCAGTTCTTCCAATGAATATTCAGGATTTATCTCCTCAGTATGGACTGATTGGGTCTCCTTGCAGTCCAAGGGACTCTCAAGAGTCTTCTCCAACACCACAGTTTAAAAGCATCGATTCTTCAGCACTCAGGTTTCTTTATACTCCAACTCTCACATCCATACATGACTACTGGAAAAACATAGCTTTGACTAGATGGATCTTTGTTGGCAAAGTAATGTCACTCGTTTTTAATATGCTGTCTAGGTTTGTCACAGCTTTTCTTCCAAGGAACAAACATCTTTTAACTTCATGGCTGCAGTCAACATCTGCAGTGATTTTGAAGCCCAAGAAAAATAAAGTCTGATGCTGTTTCCCTTATTTCCCCATCTATTTGCCATGAAGTGATGGGACTGGATGCCATGACATTAGTTTTGTGACTGTTCAGTTTTAAGCCAACTTTTTCACTCTCTTCTTTCACTTTCATCAAGAGGCTCTTTAGAGTCCAAAAGTCTGTTCTATACATCAGTGTCTCTTTTGCTGTCTCGTAAATAGGGTTATTTTTACCATCTTTCTAAGTTCCATATATATGCGTTAGTATACTGTATTTGTGTTTTTGTTTCTGGCTTACTTCACTCTGTATAATAGGCTCCAGTTCCATCCACCTCCTTAGAACTGATTCAAATGTATTCTTTTTAATGGCTGAGTAATACTCTGGGACCAGGAGAGGGTGGTTTGATTGGGGAGAATAGCATTGAAATATGTATAATATTATATCTGAAATGTATTAATTGTTCAAACTAATCACTGTCATGTTACAATTTGTTCATATTAGATGTTTGTAATGTTTCTGATAATCAATAAAAGAGATTCTTGATACCTAAAAAAAAAAAAAAAAGAGGCTCTTTAGTTCTTCTTCAATTTCTGCCATAAGGGTGGTGTCATATGCATATCTGAGGTTATTGATATTTCTCCCAGAAATATTGATTCCAGCTTGTGCTTCATCCAGCCCAGCATTTCTCATGATGTACTCTGCATATAAATAAGCTGGGTGGCAATATACAGCCTTGACATACTCCTTTCCCAATTTGGAACAAGTCTGTTGTTCCAGTTCTAACTATTGCATCTTGACCTGCATACAGATTTCTCAGGAGTCATGTCAGGTGGTCTGGTATTACCATCTCTTTAAGAATTTTCCACAGTTTGTTGTGATCCACACAATCAAAAGCTTTGGCATAGTCTATAAAGCAGAAGTAGATGTTTTTCTGAAACTTTCATGATTTTTTGATGATACAACAGATGTTGGCAATTGATCTGTTGTTCCTCTGCCTTTTCTAAATCTAGCTTGAATATCTGGAAGTTCTTAGTTCACCTACTGTTGAAGCCTGGCTTCAAGAATTTTGATCACGACTTTACTTGCCTGTGAGGTGAGGGCAATTGTGTGCTAGTTTGAGAATTCTTTTGGGGCTTCTGTGGTGGCTCAGAGGTTTAAGTGTCTGCCTACAATGCAGGAGACCTGGGTTCGATCCCTGGGTCAGGAAGATCCCCTGGAGAGGGAAATGGCAAGCCATTCCAGTATTCTTGCCTGAAAAATCGATGGACTGAGGATCCTGGTAGGCTACAGTCCATGGGGTCACAAAGAGTTGGACATGACTGAGTGACTTCACTTTCACTTTGAGAATTCTTTGGCATTGCCTTTCTTTGGGATTGGGATGAAAACTGAACTTTGTCCTGTGGCCACTGCTGAGTTTTCCAAATTTGCTGCCATATTTAGTGCAGCACTTTCATAGTATCATCTTTTAGGATTTCAAATAGCTTATCTGGAATTCCAGCACCTCCACTAGCTTTGTTCATAGTGATGCTTCCTAAGGCATCAGATGAGTAATCTGTATGTGACTTAATGACATAATCCACTACAAACGTATAAATTATTCAATTAGATGCAATATTTTCCATATATAGATTTCAGGGAAAATATACTTAAATAGATTTTTTGGTACAGCCACTATGAAAACAGTATGGTAGTTCCTTAAGACACCAACAATAGAAGTACCGATTTATCCAGCAATTTCACTTCTGGGTATATACCCAGATTAAACCATAATTCAGAAAGATACATGCACCCTAATGTTCCCTGAGCACTATTTACAGTAACTAGGGTATGGAAGCAACTTAAATGTCCATCAACAGAGGAATGAATAAAGAAGATGTGGTACATATATACAACGGAACATTACTCTGCCATAAAATCCCTGAATTTGTGTCTTTTGCAGAGACATGGATGGACCTAGAGACTGTTGTGGAGAGTAAAGTAAGGCAGAAAATGAAAAACAAATATTGTATATTGTTAACACATAGATGTAGAATCTAGAAGAAATGTTAAAGATGATCTTATTTGCTAAGCAGAAATAGAGTCATAGACATAAAGAACAAATATATAGATACCAAGGAGGAAGCAGAGTATGGAATGAGTTGAGAGATTAAGATTGATATACATAAACTGAAAAGTGAAAGTGAAGGCATTCAGTCATGTTCCACTCTTTGCAACCCCGTGGACTGTAGCCTACCAGGCTCCTCCATCCATGGGGTTCTCCAGGCAAGAATACTGGGGTGGGTTGCCATTTTCTTCTCCAGGGGATCTTCTGGACCTAGGGATCAAACCTGGGTCTCCCGCATTGCAGGCAGACGCTTTAACTTCTGAGCCACCAGGGAAGCCCCACATATACACTCAGTTCAGTTCAGTTCAGTTCAGTCCCTCAGTCGTGTCCAACTCTTTGCGACCCCATGAACTGCAGCACGCCAGGCCTCCTTGTCCGTCACCAACTCCCGGAGTTCACTCAAACTCACGTCCATCGAGTCCGTGATGCCATCCAGCCATCTCATCCTCTGTTGTCCACTCCTTCTCATGCCCCCAATCCCTCCCTGAACCAGAGTCTTTTCCAGTGTACATGAGGTGGCCAAAGTACCGGAGTTTCAGCTTTATATACACTACTATGTATAAAATAGGTAACTAATGAGAACCTATGGTATAACAGAGGGAAATTTACTCAGTGCTCTGTAGTGACCTAAATAGGAAAGAAAGAAAAAAAGAGGAGATATATGTATACAGATAGCTGATCCACTTTGCTGTACAGTAGAAACTGACATAGCAATGTAAAGCAACTACATTCCAAAGAAATAAAGATTCTTGGGAAACATTTTATGAGATTTTCAATTATCTGAAATTTATTCTGATATTCCACAAGTTTTATAAATAAATACTCTAAATTAAAAAAAAAAGTTTTTTGTTTCTCAGCAACTGGTCTACTGAATAAGGGATTTAGGTCTTGTTATCTTTAAGAAGGGAAATCATATCTAGAAAACATATAGGGGAGAGGTCAAGAGAAAGTGAAGCTGTGTAGGAGGTTTGTTTCTTTTTTGATTATTTCAAGTGTAGTTCCACATACAGTGATGGAAGACAAAACAGAAGCACTTGGTAAGGCCAAGTCAATGATAAATCAAATAAGTCTGAGAGAGAGACAATAACAACTAATAAATAATGATTTCAAATAAGCATCTGGAATAATAAAAAAGATAAAAGTTTCTAAAGGAAAATCCATAAATATAGTATATAGTATCCACTCTATCAAATAACATAAAAATCTCGGATCCCAATAAGTAACAAATGTAATCACACAGTGGTGGTGTGGTGGTTTAGTCACTAAGTCATGTCCAGCTCTTGTGACCCCATGGACTGTAGCCTGCCAGGCTGCTCTGTCCATGGGATTCTCCTATACATCCTGTGAAGAATAATACTCGTACAGGATTATAGCAAAAGTAAAATCATCTTTAAGCTAGCCTATTTAAAAATGCCAAATTATCATTACCTGCTATGTTGCACTAAGAACAGGAGAGCATCATCACTTTTGTGATATTTCTGCCAAACTGAATAACCTGAACTTAATCATTAAGTGTACATCAGACAAAGCCAAATTGAGGATATTTTACAAAATAATTGGCCTATAATTCTTTAATTTGAGATGACCAAACTACCACCATCATCATAATTCTTTAAAATAATTGGTCTATAATTTTCAAAGATGTCAAGTTTTTGAAAGACAAAATCTGAGAAAACATGCCAGATTAGAGCAAACTAAAGAGATATAACAATTAAATACGGTGTGCTACACTGGATTCAATCCTGGCCCAGGGGGGGGGGGGAAACAAAACAATATTTTGCAAAGGAGAATACTATTGGAACAGTTTGTGACATCTGAATAATGTCTCCATAACTAGATAAAAGTATTTTATCAATACAAATTTTATGGCTTTGATAATTGTATCATGGTTATATAAGAAAGTGCCCTTGTTTTTGGTAAACAAATGCAAACATTTATTTTGGAAAGGCTGGTATCAATCTATTCTCAAACAACTGAACAAACAGTAATATACATGGATGTATTGAAAGAAAATGATAAAGCAAGTACTATAAAATGCTAAAGAAATCTTAAGGAAGATTTTATAAAAATTCTTCATATATTTCTTGCAAATTCTCCTTTAAATCTGAAACTATCTCAAAACAAAGGTTTTTTTAGTGGCAACAAGAATGAGAAAAAGAAGAAATCATAGTAGGGCAAACTTAACTATTTAAATATAAAGATGTTTTATTGATTTGGGGCCAAAATACTGTAGTTGTGTAATAGTCTTAACATAATAGCTTTTAGGAACTTTTAAGTATATAAAGCACTTTGATACTGGTGCATGTAACAGCATATAAGAAATAAGTTATGGTATACGGAAGGAAAATCTGCTTCAAAACACTAATATATTCACATGCCAAATAATAATGCTACTATATAATTTCTTTCCTACAGGTTCAGTTCAGTTCAGTTCAGTTATTCAGTTGTGTCTGACTCTTTGTGACCCCATGAACCACAGTATGCCAGGCCTCCCTATCCATCACCAGCTCCTGGATTTTACCCAACCTCATGTCCTACAGGACACACCTTTAAATATCAAGTCAATATTTAAAATGTGTGAATTTATAGGAGAGCTACAGGTGCAGTCATGTTTGTTGGGGTTAAAATTTCTCTGCACTTTTCCATAATTAACTCGTTGCAATTTAATACAGTTGGGAAATTTAGGCCTCAATTTTAACTAACACCAATTAAGATAATCATATTGTACAAACTCACTTTTTGGTTATGATACGATGAATCATCTTCATTTCTATTCCTGCAGTGTTTGAGTTGTGTCACTTTGTACCATACAGATGTTTCTTCTTAGTTTCAGTTCAGTGATGAATGAAGTGATTTAAGCAGTCCATCAAACATTGTGTTTCTGTCACATAGGAAACTGCTATACAGCAAATTCATGAACTGCAGTTCTGAAACTTTAATATTTACAAACCATTCAAACTTCCCAATCAATGTAGAAAATCACCTGGATCTTTTAACACTCCTTTTCCTAAGGTTTGGTGAAGCATAGAAATGTAATCATTTTCTATTTTACTTAGCTATGATTATAATATATGCTATTATTTGTTATTATTATTGAACTAAATGTTAGCATTAGGTAAAATACAATAAATAAGGTAATTTTAGAAGATTAAGATACTACTGTCTTAAACACTGTCAGATAAGTAAAACATACATGAGTTTTAATTCAAAAAGCATCTTATAAACATAATCTTTCTGCAAAAATCCCTCAGTCAATAATGAATTTAGGAAACAGCTTTTATCATAGCATCAAGAAGAATAAAATACATATGAATAAGCCTACCCAAGGAGACAAAAATCTGTACTCTGAAAAGAGCAAGATGTTGATAAATGAAATCAAAGATGACACAAACAGTTGGAGAGATACACCATGTTCTTAGACTGGAAGGAACAATATTGTAAAAATGACTATGCTACCCATAGCAAACTACAGATTCAATGCAATCTCTCAAATTACCAATGGCATTTTTCACAGAATTGGAACAAAATATTTTACAGTTTGTATGGAAACATAAAAGAACATGAACAGCCAAAGCAATTTTGAGAAAGAAAAACAGAGCTGGAGGAATCAGGCTTTCTGACTTCAGACTATATTACAAAGGTACAGTCATCAAAACAATATGATGTTGGCACAAAAACCGATATATAGATCAATGAAACAGGACAGAAAGCCCAGAGATAAACCCTGCAAGCCTATGGTCACCTAATGTATAATAAAGGAGGCAAGAATATACAATGGAAAAAAGACAGCTGCTTCAATAAGTGGTGCTGGGAACTGGACAGCTACATGTAAAAGAATGACAATAGAACACCTAACACCATGTATAAAAATAAAATCAAAATGGATTAAAGACCTAAATGTACGGCCAGACACTATAAAATTCCTAGAGAAAGAGGTAGCAAAACACTCTCTGATATCAACTGCAGCACGACCTTTTTCAATCCACCTCCTAGAGTAATGAAAACAAAACAAAAGTAGACAAATAGGACCTAATTAAACTTAAACGCTCTTGCACCACAAAAGAAACCATAAACAAAATGGAAGGGCAACCTTTGGAATGAAAGAAAATATATGCAAATTAAGCCACCAAGAAGGGATTAATTTCTTAAATATACAAACTGCTTATGTAGTTCAACATCAAAAAAACAAACAACCCAATCAAAAAAAAAAAAAAAATGTACAGAAAACCTAAATAGACATTTTTCCAAAGAAGATATACAGATGGTTAAGTGCACAGGAAAAGATGCTCAATGTCATTAATTATTAGAGAAATGTAAATCAAAACTACAATGAAGATACCACCTCACACTAGTTTGAATGGTCATTATGAAAAAATCTACAAACAATAAATTCTGGAAAGAGTATGGATAAAAAGGACCCCCTCCTACACTGTTGGTGGGAATTTAAACTGGTACAGCCATTTTGGAAAACACTATGGAGATTCCTTAAAAATACAAAAATAAATCTACCATATGATCCAGTAATCCCACTCCTGGGCATATATCAGGAGAAAATCATAATTAAAGAAAAAAAAAAAAAAATACAGGAATCCCAATGTTCATTGTAGAACTATTTACAGGGAAGCAACCTAAATGTCCATCAACAGAAGAATGAATAAACAAGATGTGTTGCATATGTATTATGGAATAATACTCAGCTATAAATATATATATATGTATATTATGACCAACCTAGATAGCATATTCAAAAGCAGAGACATTACTTTGCCAACAAAGGTTCGCCTAGTCAAGGCTATGGTCTTTCCTGTGGTCATGTATGGATGTGAGAGCTGGACTGTGAAGAAGGCTGAGCGCTGAAGAATTGATGCTTTTGAACTGTGGTGTTGGAGAAGACTCTTGAGAGTCCCTTGGACTGCAAGGAGATCCAACCGGTCCATTCTGAAGGAGATCAGCCCTGGGATTACTTTGGAAGGAATGATGCTAAAGCTGAAACTCCAGTATTTTGGCCACCTCATGCGAAGAGTTGACTCATTGGAGAAGACTCTGATGCTGGGAGGGATTGGGGGCAGGAGGAGAAGGGGATGACAGAGGATGAGATGGCTGGATGGCATCACTGACTCGATGGATGTGAGTCTGAGTGACCTCCGGGAGTTGGTGATGGACAGGGAGGCCTGGTGTGCTGCGATTCATGGGGTTGCAAAGAGTCGGACACGACTGAACGACTGATCTGATCTGATCTGATATAATACCATTAGCAGCAAAATGGATTGAGCTAGAGATTGTCATACTGAGTGAAGTAGCTCAGACAAAGACAAAAATCAGCAGAGACCACTTACACATGCATGGTATCTAAGAAACAGTTACAGGTAAAGTTAACTACAAAGTAGAAACAAAGATACATATGTAGAAAACAAACTTATGGTTACCAGGTGGCAAGGTGGGGAGAAATAAATTGGGAGATTGGGGTTGACATATACATACTGCTATACATAAAGTACATAATTAATAAGGACCTAATATATAACAAAAGGAACTCTGCTCATACTCTGTAATGGCCTTTATGGGAAAATAAAAAAGAGTCCATTCATGTATATGTACAACTGATTCACTTTGTTGTACACCTAAAACTTACGAAAATATTGTAAACCAACTCTACTCCAATAAAATGTTTTAAAAAATGCTTCTGATTTATATGTCTTTATATAATTTTAGCTGTATAATCATAAGAGATTTGATTTAAGTCATACCTGAATGGTCTAGTGGTTTTCCCTAGTTTCTTCAGTGAAGAGGAATTAAAAAGCCTCTTGATGAAAGTGAAAGAGGAGAGTGAAAAAGTTGGCTTAAAGCTCAACATTCAGAAAACAAAGATCATGGCATCTGCTCCCATCACTTCATGGCAGATAGATGGGGAAACAGTAGAAACAGTGGCTGACTTTATTTTGGGGGGCTCCAAAATCACTGCAGATGGTGACTGCAGCCATGAAATTAAAAGACGCTTACTCCTTGGAAGGAAAGTTATGACCAACCTAGATAGCATATTCAAAAGCAGAGACATTGCTTTGCCAACAAAGGTCCATCTAGTCAAGGCTATGGTTTTTACAGTGGTCATGTATGGATGTGAGAGTTGAACTGTGAAGAAAGCTGAGTGCCGAAGAATTGATGCTTTTGAACTGTGGTGTTGGAGAAGACTCTTGAGAGTCCCTTGGACTGCAAGGAGATCCAACCGGTCCATTCTGAAGGAGATCAGCCCTGGGCTTTCTTTGGAAGGAATGATGCTAAAGCTGAAACTCCAGTAGTTTGGCCACCTCATGTGAAGAGTTGACTCATTGGAAAAGACTCTGATGCTTAGAGGGATTGGGGGAATGAGGAGAAGGTGACGACAGAGGATGAGATGGCTGGATGGCATCACTGACTCAATAGACGTGAGTCTGAGTGAACTCCGGGAGTTGGTGATGGACAGGGAGATCTGGCGTGCTGCGATTCATGGGGTCGCAAAGAGTCGGACATGACTGAGTGACTGAACTGAACTGGACTAACTGAAATAATTTTAGCTAATTATAAGCACTTAATAATAGCCTTTATTTTGAAAACCAAGTTTCCTACAGAGTTATGTCCAAAACAGCAAAAGTTTAAATCGCAAAGGAAAACAAAATGTACTATATTTGTGTTAAATATTATAGTCTCCTTTAGTATGCTCTGACAATTTATTTGAGGAACAGTCATTCTATACTGTATAGTTTGTCCAAGCAATTTACTACCAACACAAACTGCTACTGCTAAGTCACCCCCCCCCCTGTCCTGGTCTCCAGGCAGACACTGGGTGGGGCTTCCTCTCCAGTGTGAGTGGCGGTGGTCCTGGCCGACTCGTGACCCCACGGACTGCAGCCTCAGCTTCTCCATCCATGGGATTTTCCGGCGGAGTACTGGAGTGGGGGCGCCTTCTCCAAGCAATATGGCAAAAGAGCAAGAGATATAATATTTTGGAAATACCAATGGAGTTTGACTACAAAAAGATGATTTTGACAAATGAAAATTATAATTTTCCTATTCTCAACTAAGGCCCAATTTCTCAGCTTGAAAAAGTAAATAACTGCCCTTATTTCATCTATTAATATAGTGAGGATTCAATCAACTAATACTGAAAAAATAAATTTTAAATAGCAAATCACAACATAAATATAAAATATTAAAGTTTTGCTCCTTAAATGTTGTTCATTCAGACTCTATTGTTTGCTTTCTAGACATATAGCTATTTGATCATTAAAGCATAAATATCTGAAAACATTTATATAAATACTGTCCAAAGTTTACTATCATTTGCTCTCATTTTTTGTGTTTGCTATACCTTGACATCACCAGACTAATAATAATAGATGTTGCCTTCTTTAATTTGGTTTGCTTTTATTTGCATTTAAATCTCAATTTGGTGTCTATTTATATTATGAACTAATTATGACATTAGAAGAATATATCTCATGATCATAACCGTGTGAATAAAATAAAGGTCTGTTTATAGCTTGGTTAAAATTAAGGGATTTCTATTTTTCTCCAATTTTCATCAGAATTGAGGTGTGTATTTCAATACTCCAATCCATGTTTTCAGGGGCCTAGTGGGGCAAGATTCCCCAGCTGTCATCTATTGAGCTGACCTTAACTACTTTTTCTGGCCCTTAGTTTTGATTTCATGTAGGTTATGAAGTTGGAGAAGGCAATGGCAACCCACTCCAGTACTCTTGCCTGGAAAATCCCATGGGCAGAGGAGCCTTGTAGGCTGCAGTCCATGGGGTTGCTAAGAGTCGGAAATGACTGAGCAGCATCACATTCACTTTTCACTTTCATGCATTGGAGAAGGAAATGGCAACCCACTCCAGTGTTTTTGCCTGGAGAATCCCAAGGATGGGGGAGCCTGGTGGGCTGGCGTCTATGGGGTCCCACAGAGTCAGACACGACTGAAGCGACTTAGCAGTAGCAGCAACAGGTTACTAAGTTCTTTGTTCTTTACTAAGTTCTTTGTTCTCTTCCTTCATGCCTCTTTCTGTCTAGTGGCTTTCTATATTTTATTTGGTTTACTCTTATATACACAGGGAGTATTCTGCAGTTCCTATTCATGCTGTATTCACAGAACTCTACAAGGCTAATTAAAACCAACACCAGTTACTTGTTGCCCATGGATGCAAAAGAGTTCTACTTTTAAAGGAAATGTACTTCAGAAACTCTACCAGGCTACCCAAAGTCTTGTATTAGCACACCCAAGCCATTTCTTATTGGAACCTTGCACCTTTCTGAACATATGCACAAGTTCCCTGCTTCTAAATTCTCCTAAGCTCTTGGAAACTAGACCACTGCTTCCCCTTAGGACTTAACACCTTGGCATAGCAAACATAAACCTCCTTACAGAACAAAGGTTTTCTACCTGCCCTTGCTTCCTTCTGAGCTCTTTTCCTTCTTTGTACACAGAAAATCTCTGTCTAGGGCCTAGCTGCCGAAACACATCAAATCCTGGCTCAGCTGAAGCATCCTGTATTTTAGATCAGCTTCTCTAGACACAAAGTCTGTTGTAGTATTTTTTTCCTTCTTCTTCTTCTTCTTCATCTACTCAAGAGGCTTTTTTTGGGGAGTGCCCTGAGAAGAGTGTAAGGGATAAAGCCAATGGGGTGGGGGAAGGTGGAGAAGGGGCTAACCACACAAGCAAACTTGCATCTCCTAAGCATGTCTCCTCTGTAGACTAATTTCAGGCTGACACCACAAATAGGCTCTAGAAGAAAAATAACACAATGGAATTTGCCCTACCTCAACACCAGTTCAAGTGAAAAAGTTGGCTTAAAGCTCAACATTCAGAAAACGAAGATCATAGCATCCAGTCCCATCAAATCATGGGAAATAAATGGGGAAACAGTGGATACAGTGTCAGACTTTATTTTTCTGGGCTCCAAAATCACTGCAGATGGTGACTGCAGCCATGAAATTAAAAGACGCTTACTCCTTGGAAGGAAAGTTATGACCAACCTAGATAGCATATTCAAAAGCAGAGACATTACTCTGCCAACAAAGATTCATCTAGTCAAGGCTATGGTCTTTCCTGTGGTCATGTATGGATGTGAGAGCTGGACTGTGAAGAAGGCTGAGCACTGAAGAATTGATGCTTTTGAACTGTGGTGTTGGAGAAGACTCTTGAGAGTCCCTTGGACTGCAAGGAGATCCAACCAGTCCGTTCTGAAGGAGATCAGCCCTGGAATTTCTTTGGAAGGAATGATGCTAAAGCTGAAACTCCAGTACTTTGGCCACCTCATGCGAAGAGTTGACTCATTGGAGAAGACTCTGATGCTGGGAGGGATTGGGGGCAGGAGGAGAAGGGGACGACAGAGGATGAGATGGCTAGCTGGCATCACTGACTCGATGGATGTGAGCCTCAGTGACCTCCGGGAGTTGGTGATGGACAGGGAGGCCTGGCGTGCTGCAATTCATGGGGTCGCAAAGAGTCAGACACAACTGAGCAACTGATCTAATCTGAACACCAGTTCATTTGCTGAGGTACAGGGTGAGGACAAGTAGCTCCCATTCTGTCTGTTGGAGAAGAGTGGCCAATCTCCCCAGATAGCATGGCTGTGAACATCTAGCAATGAACGGAAAGGGCAGTGGGAGAATGCATGCACTGCCTCTTAAAGGGGCCCTAGGCATCCACTACAGCAGAGCTGATTATTGTTATCCACCTTTTTGAGTTCTCCCAAAGAAATATCTGAAGTATAGAGGTAGGTGCAGAAAATTTATTTGGGAGGTGATCCCAAAAAACACTTATGAGCCAATGAAAAGTGTGAGGAAAGAAAGAGGTAGAAGCCCCAGGTATTGAGGGAAAATGGGCTGAGGATTCCCTAAGCCTTCTGAGAAGCCGACTCTCCTTTGCTTTCTACCCAGTTGCTATTGAACAAACTCTCAGTTCAACAAAGCTCTCAAGAACAGGAGAATAAATGTGCTTTTAAGATGGTAATCTGTTTAGGTGTTGGGAAAAATCTATTACTGCTGCTGTTGCTGCTAAGTCACTTCAGTCCTGTCTGACTCTGTGCGACCCCATAGATGGCAGCTCACCAGGCTCCTCTGTCCCTGGGATTCTCCAGGCAAGAGTATTGGAGTGACTCGCCATTTCATTCTCCAAAATCTATTACAGTTTCCCATAAACTAGTGTGGACTGTGGAGCATCATTTATTTGTATATGTCTTGGGATCCGTTTTTTTTTTTTTTTTTTCCTGTTCTACATATGTTCTCATTGAGTCCTTGATGTAGATACTTAATACTCATGCTAACAGGTGAAAGCTAGAATCAAGCTCTAATAATATAAGATGATAAACAAAAGCTATTCTTATAGCTGTGGCTAGACCCAAGATCATATTTTATATTCATCGTTTTCCTTCAATATTATCTATTTTAAAATCCTCTTTCTCCTGGCCAGCATTCCAATGACTTAGCTACCTTGACTTGTGAGACGATTTATGCTTTAATCCCGGAAGTATCTCATTTCCTGTTTTATCTTGTTTTTATTACTCTATGGTTGTTTCAATTGCCCATTTACTGTTATCAAAAGAAATGGAATCACAAGTAAATGCCCCCAATAATTCTTGCATTCCAGACAATAGGTTCACTATCCTAATTATATAGCAGTAACTGAGCATATCAAATTAAGAATGTTCTATTAACTCTTTCAGGATAAGAAATCCTTTTATGTTTTGGATTCTGATCCATCAGCATGAGGAATCCACAGTGAAAAGGCAGGGGTTACAGTGAATGTGTGACTATTTCATAAACACATTTCTTTCTCACTCACCCCACCATCAAGAAAGAAAGAATAAAATATAATCAACTTTCCAGCATGTGCCTACTTGATTCTCTTGAAAGACAGTAAAGACAGTAATGAATTGAGAGATAAGTGTTCAGGGGAAAAAGCCTCAAGATGATTCTGAGGGTCACTGTATTTAAAGTAAAAGAATGTGGGCTGGAATGATGTGTCACCTGGTCTCCACGTGGCTGTTCTCCAAAACAGCCATGGCAGCATCTTTTTAAATGATCTATCAAGAAAATCTTGTTCTTTTATTCTTTAAATTGAACTATTTATTTGGAATGTATTTGCTTTAGGGTGGTTTCATTCTAGTGGAAGATTGCTTTGATATATGTCATGAAAATATTGTCCAAGAGAATAAGCATAATTTTCTCAAAATTGATTAGCAATTAATTTTTATAATGACTATAATATTTATACAAAACTTGCAAGACCATTAATGATGCTCCAAAAATTATACCTGCCAACCCCCAAAAGAAAGATGAGTATGGCAAAGAAAAATATTTTAAGGGTACAAACCTCCAATTATAAGATGAGTAAATATTAGGAATGTAATGCACATGGGCATGAATGGTGACAAGAGCCAACAACACCTTACTGTATATTTGAAAGTTACTAAGAGGGAGGATGTTAAAAGTTCTCATCACACACACACACACACACACAAAACTGTAACTATGTAAGGTGATGGCTGTGTCAAGTAACCATACTGTTATAATCATTTAGCAACATATACATATATAAAATCATAATATATATTTCTTAAACTTATACTATGTTCTTTGTCAGTTATATATCAATAAAACTGAAAAAAAATAGCCTGTAATATTATATCAAATTGTATGAATCACAGGTTTTAGTGAATAAAAATTTCCTTTTGTGAACAACTAATTTTATCTTCCATCTGACTTTCCTACTGACCAAGTAGGAGATTCTTGGCTAGTTAGGGTGTCATTGACATTTGCAGCATATTTAGGATAACAGCTGGATATGGGGCTGGTCATTGAGCATTAAATATTGAAGCTGCCAACTCTCTTTTCTATACAATAGCAGATTCAGTTTTCATTAAATTTTCTTCAAGAGAGATCCATAGCTCAGAAGACAAAATTTGACTTTATTTAACTGGTTAACAAAAAATACTTTTTAAAAATTATTACCAGATTTGTCATACTTGGAAATAAATCTCTCCATTTTGAACATAATTATTTTAAAGTAGCAAGCAGATTTAAAAAGGACAACCAGCATATCCAGGGTTATTTGTGTTTTCACTCTGCAGTTGGTAGAGATGTTAAAAGAAAATAAAGAGACCTGACATATGATGGACAGCAAGGCAGCGCAGAGGTCCAGGTGGACTCTGCTCAGTCTCTTGCTCAGAGCAGGCTGAAGACTCATGAGTCTGAAGAGGAATATGTATGTGTTTCACATCATGTTTGCAAGGACAAGCAAATGGGACTAATCCTGGCAGTCTGCCCTAATTTGAAAAAGGCATATGTTGATGTCCTTCGGCCAACTCGTACATGACAGATGTCTTTTATCCAGGTCAGACAAACAGAACATAAAAGACACAATTCATGCTTCTACTGGACCCTGGCCTGAGCTCTCACACAGAAAGCATGTTTCAGCAGCAGACCACCTTCCTTCTTACATTACCCTGATATCCACCCATTTTCCTCATTTGTGCATTTGTTATTGATTTTGTTACTGTTTTACAGACCCTCTTTCACATGATGGAGCACTTTTGTGTAACTTTTCAAATCACTTATATAACTTTAGATGTTGACTGTGGTTATATTTAAATACAATCTTCCTTTTCTTTTCTTTTTTCCCATGATGGCATTTTCTAGAGTGCCTGTTATGTGATGGGAATCATGTTAGTTTGGGAATCACAGGTGAAAAGTAAAACAGGATCTTTATTGTTATAAAGTTTAAAGTCTAGTAATCAGAACGAAAGGCTGTCAGATAATTAAAATATACTGAGATATCCTCTTTGTAAGGCAGTGTTCAAAGTACTATGAAGACACATAAGGCAAGCACCCACTGTGTACAAAGGGAGATTTTCCAGAGAAAGTGATTTCTGTTATGTCTGAATGTTAAATAAACCTTAACCAGATGGAGTTGGAAGAGAAGGGAGAATTCCAGGTAGAAAGAACAAGCATAAAACATGAGTTAAGAGAAAGTACCCTCAACATTGATCTTCAGAAACAGAAGAAACACAACAGGCTGAGGCTAGAATACAAGCAGAGGAGAGATTTGAAACTCCTGTAATGCTGAAGGAATGCCACAATATGAATTCTTTTTAACTTGTAGGATGACATGATTAGAATTTTAGTTTGAGAGGCAATGTACAAATGATAAATAGTATCTAGCAATATGGTATTAAATTCCACAGTCTTAACACTCACTACAGGGCAAAATTTCAGTTTACTTGGCTGAAATCTTAATGAAAATCTTAATGTAACATACCTCATAGGATTGTTTTGAAGATTCCATTCGTAAATATATGTAGAAAATTTAAAATATGTTTTGTAAACACTAAATAAATGATTATTTTGTTACCATTATTATTATTATTATTTAGTACAGGACCATTACTTTGGTTGCACTGTAGAAGATACATCAAAGATGTATGGTGTGAATAGACGGGAAAAATGTAATAAGTTACTATAATAGTCCAGCAATAAATGATTTGTTATTATTTAGTCACAAATCATGTCTGACTCTTTGTGACCCCACCAACTGCAGCATGCTGGACTCCTCTGTCTTCTACTATCTGCTAGAATTTGCTCAAATTCATGTCCACTAAATTAGAATGTAGGGAGAGGGGAATGGATGGAAGAAGATAGATTTTAGAGGGTTGGTGATATAGAATAAACAATTCTCAGTGGCTGACTGCATATAAGGGTGAGGTAAAAGAGGTTATGGATGACAGAGGTAACAAGGGACATTTGGGAAAGATAGAGTGAAAGTGGCAGCACTGTACACCTACAATATACAGAAGCATCTGACTAACTGAAAAATGGCAAGAAAACCAATAGCAACACTAACAAAGTTAGAAACAGGCGGTTTACATATGCGACACGCCACTTGACACTATTAAAATCTCAAATTCCGGAAAGTTGGGGGTGGGGGAGAAATGTGGGGCACCAGAACATTTTGCCCCATTTTTCAAATTTTGGAGTAAGATGACGATAAAAATCAGACTGTCTACAGGTATAGAGCCCAATAAAATTTGGAATCAGGCTCATGAAGGACATATATGGCTATGTTCTTTATAACATTAGCTTTTGGAGGGGAAAATTAAGCATCAACATTTGCAGTGATAGATTATTAAACTATTATATATATACTCTGCTATTGTCTCTGCCTCTGAGAGCCATTCAGAGCAGCTGCTGGATCATCACCCATAAGGCACTGCGGCAGGACCCGCCGCGGTAGGGAGCCTCTTGAGCGTGTGTGGCCCATTGTGGAGGCCTGTGCTGTGCACCTCGCACCAGGAGCGGTAGGCCAGAGGCTCCAGAACCCAGAGACAATGGCTGGCAGCCACCTCAGCCTCAGGGCCATGGGAGGAACAGTTGAGGTGGGACTTCCTGGGCGGCGGGGCCTCTCATGTACTCTGAGTAAAGATCTCCTGACTCACGATGCCCAGTGTCTGTGCTGAGGGGCAGCTCCCGGGGGATCTTGCACCAGTGCAGGGGGATGGGGCTGGGTGATGGGCCCAGCCTAACCAGCTGTGGCCAAGGACCAGAGGGTGAGACAAAGTCCAGACAGAGAGAGCCAAGACAGCAGAGTCCGTGGGCAGCCTCAAGTTTTGCCACAAAAGCCCAGGAAGGAGGCCGGCTGCAAAGTGCCGATGTGGGGGAGAGCTGCAGGCAGTCAAGGTCAGCTGAGTCTGGCCTACAGCCCTGCCCATCTGGCAGAAAGCAAAGAAGAACTAAAGAGCTTCTCGATGAAAGTGAAAGAGGAGAGTGAAAAAGTTGCCTTAAAACTCAATACTCAGAAAATGAAGATCATAGCATCTGGTTCCATCACTTCATGGCCGATAAATGGGGAAACAATAGAAACAGTGACAAACTTTATTTTCTTGGGCTTCAAAATTTCTGCAGATGGTGACTGCAGCCATGAAATTAAAAGAGGCTTGCTCCTTAGAAGAGAAGCTATGACCAACCAATACAACATATTAAAAAGGAGAGACATTACTTTGCCAACACAGGTTCATCTAGTCAAAGCTATGGTTTTTCCAGTAGGCATGTATGAATGTGAGAGTTAGACCATAAGGATAGCTGAACACTGAAGAATTGATGCTTTTGAACTGTGGTGTTGGAGAAGATTCTTTAGAGTCCCTTGGACTGCACGGAGATACAACCAATCAATCCTAAAGGAAATCAGTCCTGAATATTCATTAATTGAAAGGACTGATGCTGAAACTTAAACTCCAATACTTTGGCCACCTGATGCAAAGAACTGACTCACTGGAAAAGACCCTAATGCTGGGAAAGATTGAAGGCAGGAGAAAGGGACAACAGAGGACGAGATGGCTGGATGGCATCATGGACTCAATGGACATGAGTTTGAGTAAGCTCCGAGGGTTGGTGATGGATAAGGAAGACTGGCTTGCTGCAGTCCATGGGGCTGCAAAGAGTCTGAGGTGACTGAGTGACTGAACTGAACCGATTGACCTCACTAATGATGTACTGCCAGAATCCACCCATTATGTGTATATATTTCTGATACTTACTGTGTGACTTCATTTCCTTCTTTGGGAGGAGTCTGTTGCATTGCTATCTTAACATCAGAATGGAACTGTGATTTGCTGTTTTGACCAAGGAAATGAAAGCAGAAGTAACAGTCTGCCAATTCTGAGCAAAAACTTTAACAGTCATTTGACAGTTTCAGCAGGTCCCTGGGGTTGATCATTTTGATTTCATTCCAGGATATAGATATTGCACAGCAGAGCTGTGAAAAAACCCTGCAGATCTTGGAGATTTCAAGCAACAATGTGAGTATGAAATGCACAAATACTGTTCTAAGCCACTGGTATCATTTTGATTATTTGTTTAGTAACTGATAGTCTCTACCTCTTGTAAACTCCTGATTGTTAGAAAGCATTTTACCCATCTATAACTTTTCAATAATCATCATCCCATAAAGGATAAATCTCTAAAAATGTCACTTCTCAGCATCTTCTGCATTATAGCTGTTGTGTCTTTCTCCTCTCTTGGCTCTTCTATTATGCTTAATGGAGGAGTGACAACTGTAGAGAGCCATTCTTGGCCCACACCCATGGCAAAGCAATTTGTCTATCACGGCATACTTTCCCTCAGATCACAGAGGTCTGGAAATACTTTCAATTCAGTGTCCTTGGCAGAAAGTACCAGTGAATTAGAATTGGCACTGATTTAAAATCTGTTTGTTACCCCTGGTCTAGGGAAGAGGTAACAGGCTTGAGATTTGAGGATCAGTTCAGTTCAGTTCAGTTGCTCAATTGTGTCCAACTCTTTGTTAGCCCATGAATTGCAGCATGCCAGGCCTCCCTGTCCATCACCAACTCCTGGAGTTAGCTCAGACTCACGTCCATCGAGTCAGTGATGCCATCCAGCCATCTCATCCTCTGTCGTCCCCTTTTCCTCCTGCCCCTAATCCCTCCCAGCATCAGAGTCTTTTCCAATGAGTCAACTCTTCGCATGAGATGGCCAAAGTACTGGTGTTTCAGCTTCAGCATCAGTCCTTCCAATGAAGACCCAGGACTGATATCCTTTAGAATGGACTAGGTGGATCTCCTTACAGTCCAAGGGACTCTCAAAAGTCTTCTCCAACACCACAGTTCAAAAGCATCAATTCTTTGGCGCTCAGCTTTCTTCACAGTCCAACTCTCACATCCATACATGACTACTGGAAAAACGATAGCCTTGACTAGATGGACCTTTGTTGCAAAGAAATGTCTGTGCTTTTGAATATGTTATTTAGGTTGGTCATAACTTTCCTTCTGAGGAGTAAGCATCCTTTAATTTCATGGCTGCAATCACCATTTGCAGTGGCCCCCAAAAATAAAGTCAGCCACTGTTTCCACTGTTTCCCATCTATTTCCCATGAAGTGATGGGACTGGATGCCATGATCTTCATTTTCTGAATGTTGAGCTTTAAGCCAACTTTTCACTCTTCACTTTAACTTTCAAGTGAAAAGGCTTTTTCACTTGATCAAGAGGCTTTTAGTTCCTCTTCACTTTCTGCCATAAAGGTCATCTGCATATCTGAGGTTATTGATATTTCTCCCGGTAATCTTGATTCCAGCTTGTGCTTTTTCTAGTTCAGCGTTTCTCATGATGGTACTCTGCAAACAACTTAAATAAGCAGGATGACAACATACAGCCTTGACATACTCCTTTTCCTTTTTGGAACCAGTCTGTGTTCCATGTCCACTTCTAACTGTTGCTTCCTGACCTGCATATAGGTTTGAGGATAGCATTGCTCTTATCAGATCAGATCAGTCGCTCAGTCGTGTCTGACTCTTTGCGACCCCATAAACTGCAGCACACCAGGCCTCCCTGTCCATCACCAACTCCAGGAGGTCACTCAGACTCACATCCATCGAGTCAGTGATGCCATCCAGCCATCTCATCCTCTGTCGTCCCCTTCTCCTCCTGCCCCCAATCCCTCCGAGCATCAGAGTCTTCTCCAATGAGTCAACTCTTCGCATGAGGTGGCCAAAATACTGGAGTTTCAGCTTTAGCATCATTCCTTCCAAAGAAATCCCAGGGCTGATCTCCTTCAGAATGGACCGGTTGGATCTCCTTGCAGTCCAAGGGACTCTCAAGAGTCTTCTCCAACACCACAGTTCAAAAGCATCAATTCTTCGGCGCTCAGCCTTCTTCACAGTTCAGCTCTCACATCCATACATGACCACAGGAAAGACCATAGCCTTGACTAGGCGAACCTTTGTTGGCAAAGTGATGTCTTTGCTTTTGAATATGCTCTCTAGGTTGGTCATAACTTTCCTTCCAAGGAGTAAGCGTCTTTTAATTTCATGGCTGCAGTCACCATCTGCAGTGATTTTGGAGCCCCCAAAATAAAGTCAGCCACTGTTTCCACTGTTTCTCCATCTATTTCCCATGTAGTGATGGGACCAGATGCCATAATCTTCGTTTTCTGAATGTTGAGCTTTAAGCCAACCTTTTCACTCTCCACTTTCACTTTCATCAAGAGGCTTTTTAGCCCCTCTTCACTTTCTGCCATAAGAGTGGTGTCATCTGCATATCTGAGGTTATTGATATTTCTCTTGGCAATCTTGATTCCAACTGTGTTTCTTCCAGTCCAGCATTTCTCATGATGTACTCTGCACATAAGTTAAATAAAAATGGTGACAATATACAGCCTTGACATACTCCTTTTCCTATTTGGAACCAGTCTGTTGTTCCATGACTGCTCTTATGTATCTCACTTAAACTTCCTGAACTTTGCAAAATTGATTTGAAAACTTTCTTATAATTTTAGTCAATTTTAACATATTTCAAAATATATAAATTCAAGTTTTCTTTCTTATTTTCAATTAAATTTTGTGATTATGTGTAGTCCAAATTTCATTTAAAATTTTAATGTCGCTTATTGTGATACTTAAGTCATTTTTTTTTGTGGCAGAAATGTTTGAAAGACAGTCTAAATTACAGTAGAGAAATAAAAACTGTTATTTTTAAATAATGAGTTTGTGATAGCTATTCTAATGATTCCTTTTCACTTCTTGCCCTGTATTTACATCATAATAAATATTAAAATTGGAGTTTGTAAACACTCAAGATAATTTAAAATACAGTTTTTAAAAATAGAAAAGAAAGCACATTCAGGTTTTTTGAATCACTAATTCAAGCACTGTTTTCTTGATTAGAACTTAAGCATATTTTACTATATAAGAAAACAGAAGGACACTTTAGCATTTTATTTGGAAATGTATTTGAGTATTCAAATAGAACTATAAAGCTGTTTCAAATTTGGTTAATGAAGAAGGTCCTCTTCTCTCCCAATTTCATTAAATGGAAATCAAGACGCATCCGAAGGTTAACAAAGATTGAGTCTTACAAACAAAACTCTAATAATGGTTTAAAATCAAAAGACCTCCAGACTTCCTGAGATTTAAGAATTTTTTGTGCTAATTCTCTTAGGTTTCAGAAACCTTTTAAAACTCTTAAATAACTCTTCTAGAGAAATTTTAAAAATAAACCCCTGCTTTTAAAGTGCAAATATGTTTAAACATTGTACTTACATACAAATTATTCTCATCTTCATTTGTATTTTCCTACTTCAAACACATTATTTCTTTAATCTCATTTCCAAATGAGTGTCAATTTTTCCTTAATATACTCAGAGGTCATGTAATAATTATTTAGGAGAAAAGATATATAATTAGTTGGCTACATTTAAATGCTTATGTTACTGATGCTATTGATTAATCAATATTAATTATTTCAAATGCCTCCCTGTGGCAGTTGATGGTGAAAGAAACTTAAAAAATGTGTATTTTAATAAAGCTTATTTTGTTTAAGAGAGTTATTTACAGAGGCCAAGGACTCTTGCCAATCAACCAATTCAAAGTACACACTAACTAGTTACCATCTTTCTGGAACTCTCACTCATTTAACCACCTTTTGCCCTTATCTTTTGCCTTTTTACCCACCAGCCAGACACCAGGCAACTCGAAACAATCTCTACATCCCTGAACACACTGAAATTTATTCAAAAGAAGCCAATTATAAATCTGATAACCCTGTCTTCCCTTGCTTTTCCTGTGGAAGCCATAACAAAGGCTCTTGCCATGCTTTCTATTTGCACCTTCTGCCTCTTGATCTATCCAGGTGCTTCCTCATGTGGTCCTGCCTGCTGTTGTGTTCCCACTCTTCTAAGAAACTGAGAGTAACAAACTCTCTTTTCAGTAGCAATAGTCTTATGTTGGCCTCACCATACCTGAATAATAGTAAATTATAATAAATGCAATATTTTAAAACATAGCTATGTATATATACATGTGTATGTCAATAGTATACATGTGTGTATTTTTTGCTGAGAGGGTTTTATTGTACAGTTCAACCACTGTGACCCTCTCTTCCATTAGTTAATAACATTGGTATATGTTTAAGAAACAACATAAGCTACTAAATATATCAGTTAATTCATTTTGTGAATTTTGACTTTCCAAAATATCAGTAAACTCCATTGACAATGATTTCAAATAGGTTTTTAGATTTTATACATATGGCATGTTTCAGATGCAACTGATTCTTTTAAAATAAATATATGATTACAAAAACATGCTTCTCAGTAAATAAAATATTACTTTTTATGAAAAAACCTTGCAAATAAGAAGAAAGTAAATAATTTGAAATTCTTTTCTCAAAAGATTACACTATGCCACTGAGGATTAAGATGAGAATTGGGGTTAATGGTCAAGTTTCCATCATATGTTAATGTGCTTACTCACTTCAGTCATTTCAGACTCTCTGAGACCCCATGGACTATAGCCCACCAGGCTCTTCTGTCCATATAATTGTCCAGGCAAGAATTCTGGAATGGGTTGCCAATTTCTAACCAGGGATCGAATCCACATCTCTTGCATTTCCTTCATTGGCAGGTAGATTCTTTACCAGCAGCACCACTATGAGTCCTGACATACAGACCATAGCACCATATGTCAGAAATATGCTTGGCAATCAGGTAGGCAAGATATCTTCAGAGACCAGAGGATTTACCAGAGAGTACTACTTTTTTGATTCACCAATGCAATCTTCTCTCTTTTGGTTCCATGGGTCACAAAAACTGTGCTCCCCTCTGTCCCCCTCCTCCTCATGCTGATGTCATACAGAACAAAGTGATTAAATTTTCCACATGTGTTTTCATAGTAGAGCACATTTTAGAGTTCCTTGCAATGTTTTGATATGAACAATTCATTTTGATTCCTATTTCCAGCATAAGGAATTTCACTCATTCAGGGAAGAAGAGATATCTATCTACGCTGTGAGTATAACTAAAGATTGAGAAGACATAAAACAAATAACAATGCAGTTTAACTCTGTGGTTTTTAAGGGGAAGTCAGATAATCTACTCCAAATCTTCATCATCTTAATGATATCTTACAGTTATATAATAATTTTAGAAATCTTATAAACAATGGAGAACATGAAAAAAGACATGAAGTCATAGGAAGAGAAAACATAATGACATTGAAAAAAAACTGGATGCTTTGAAATTTAATAGAGGTCAAACTAGACATGATCTTCCTTGAAAGCACAATGCAATATAATCAAATGCAAGAAAATAAGTTTATAAAATTGCTGCATGTTTATATAAATCTAATTTTCTGTCTTTTTCCAGTCAAAATAAAAAATAGACTTTAAGTTAATTCACTTTTCTACTTTGTCTTTTCTAGTTTTGTTCTATGTTTTGTTACTTTTAGTTCAATAGATTTATATACACTAGAAAATAATTCTATATATCTATGAAATATATAAAGTTAATAGAAATTTTATGAAGCATAAAAATATGAATATTTACATTATCAATTGACATCTATAAAATATTTGCTGATTTTAATTAGGCTTTGATTAGCTTGAATTTTCAGAATATCTGTGGCTTAGGTCAATAATGACATTAATAAAATTTTCAGTGTTAATCTTGGGAACAATGACTCAGTGAGAATAAAAATATTGTCACTTTCACATGTCAATGTTAGTTAATGTATTGATGATGGGTCAATGAGAGAGATAATAATACCCTGCACTTTATTAAACCTATAGTGTTTTTCTTGCAGAGTGATTAATATGTAGTTACTGTTACATGGTACTCAATAACAATAGATTTATTAAAAGAAGGACAGAAAAACATTATGCATTCTCCACATAATTTCTCAAATTATTGTGAATAAACTATTCAATCATACATTAACAATTTGACTTTAATGCCCCACTCATACCTATGGATAGATCATCTAAACAGAAAATTAACAAGGAAACACAAACTTTAAATGATACAATGGACCAGTTAGACCTAATTGGGATCTATAGGCCATTTCACCCCAAAACAATCAATTTCACCTTTTTCTCAAGTGGCACATGGAACCTTCTCCAGGATTGATCACATCCCGGGCCATAAATCTAGCCTTGGTAAATTCAAAAAAATTGAAATCATTCCAAGCATCTTTTCTGACCACAATGCAGTAAGATTTGATGTCAATTACAGGAGAAATACTATTAAAAACTCCAATATATGGAAGCTGAACAACACGCTGTTGAATAACCAACAAATCACAGAAGAAATAAAAAAAAAAATCAAATTATGTATAGAAATAAATGAAAATGAAAAGACAACAACCCAAAACTTATGGGACTTTGTACAAGAAGTGCTAAGGGGAAGGTTCATAGCAATACAGGCTCACCTCAAGAAACAAGAAAAAAGTCAACTAAATAACCTAACTCTACACCTAAAGCAAATAGAAAATGAAGAAATGAAGAACCCCAGGGTTAGTAGAAGGAAAAATATCTTAAAAATTAAGGTAGAAATAAATGCAAAAGAAACAAAAGAGACCATAGCAAAAATCAACAAAGCTAAAAGCTGGTTCTTTGAGAAGATAAATAACATTGAAAAACCATTAGCCAGACTCTTCAAGTAACAAAGGAGGAAGAATAAAATCAACAAAATTAGAAATGAAAATGGAGAAATCACAACAGAAAACACAGAAATACAAAGGATCATAAGAGACTACCATTGCAACTATATGCTAATAAAATGGACAACTTGGAAGAAATGGATGAATTCTTAGAAAAGTACAACTTTCCAAAACTGAACCAGGAAGAAATAGAAAATCTTAACAGACCCATCACAAACACGAGAACTAAAACCATAATCAGAAATCTTCCAGCAAACAAAAGCCAAGGACCAGACAGCTTCACAGCTGAATTCTACCAAAAATTTAGAGAAGAGCTAACACCTATCCTACTCAAACTTCCAGAATATTGCAGAGGAAAGTAAACTTCCAAACTCATTCTATGAGGCCACCATCACCCTAATACCAAAAGATGCCACAGAAAAAGAAAACTACAGCCCAATATCACTGATGAACATAGATGCAAAAATCCTTAACAAAATTCTAGCAATCAGAATCCAACAACACATTAAAAAGATCATACACCATGACCAAGTGGGCTTTATCCCAGGAATGCAAGGATTCTTCCATATCCACAAATCAATCAATGTAATATACCACATTAACAAATTGAAAGATAAAAATCATATGATTATCTCAATAGATGCAGAGAAAGCCTTTGACAAAATTAAACATCCATTTATGATTAAAAACCCTCCAAAGAGCAAGAATAGAAGGAACATACCTCAACATAATAAAAGCTATATATGATAAACCCACAGCAAACATTATCCTCAATGGTGAAAAATGAAAGCATTTCCCCTAAGTCAGGAACAAGACAAGGGTTCCCACTCTCACCACTACTATTCAACATAGTTTTGGAAGTTTGGCCACAGCGATCAGAGCAGAAAAAGAAATAAAAGGAAACCAGATTGGCAAAGAAGAAGTAAAACTCTCACTGTTTTCAGATGACATGATCCTCTACATAGAAAAGCCTAAAGACTCCACCAGAAAATTGCTAGAGCTAATCAATGAATATAGTAAAGTTGCAGGATATAAAATTGACACAGAGCAATCCCTTGCATTCCTATACACTAACAATGAGAAAGCAGAAAGAGAAATTAAGGAAAGAATTCCATTAACCATTGCAACAAAAAGAATAAAATACATAGGAATATATCTACCTAAAGAAACAAAAGACCTATATATAGAAAACTATAAAACATTGCTGAAGGAAATGAAAGATGACACAAATAGATGGAGAAATATACCATGTTAATGGATTGGAAGAGCCAATATAGTGAAAATTAATATACTATGCAAAGCAATCTATAGATTCAATGCAACCCCTATCAAGCTACCAACGATATTTTTCAAAGAACTAGAACAAATAATTTCACAGTTTGTATGGAAATACAAAAAATATCTCAAATAGCCAAAGCAATCTTGAGAAAGAATAATGGAGCTGGAGGAATCAACCTGATGACTTCAGGCTCTACTACAAAGCTACAGTCATCAAGACAGTATGGTACTGGCACAAAGACAGAACTATAGATCAATGAAACAAAATAGAAAGCCCAGAGATAAATCTAGGCACCTATGGACACTTTAACAAAGGAGGCAAAAATATACAATGGATTAAAGACAATCTAACACGTGGTGCTGGGAAAACTGGTCAACCACTTGTAAAAGAATGAAACTAGAATACTTTATAATACAATATACAAAAATAAACTCAAAATGGATTAACAATCTAAAAATAAGACCAGAAATTATAAAACTCCTAGAGGAAAACATAGGCAAAACACTCTCCAACATAAATCACAGCAGGATCCTCTATGACCCACCTCCCAGAGTAACAGAAATAAAAGCAAAAATAAACAAGTGGGACCTAGTTAAACTTAAAAGCTTTTGCACAACGAAGGAAACTATAAGCAAGGTGAAAAGACAGCCTTCAGAATGGGAGAAAATAATAGCAAATGAAGCAACTGACAAAAAATTAATCTTAAAAAATATACAAGCAACTCCTGCAGCTCAATTCCAGAAAAATAAATGACCCAATCAAAAAATGGGCCAAAGACCTAAACAGACATTTCTCCATAGAAGACATACAGATGGCTAACAAACACATGAAAAGATGCTCAACATCACTCATTATCAGAGAAAGGCAAATCAAAACCACAGTGAGGTACCATTTCATGCCCATCAGAATGGCTGCTATCCAAAAGTCTACAAACAATAAATGCTGAAGAGGGTGTGGAAAAAGAAAAATCCCACCCTCTTACACTGTTTGTGGGAATGCAAACTTGTTCACCCATTATGGAGAACAGTGTGGAGATCCCTTAAAAAACTGGAATTAGAACTGCCATATGACCCAGCAATCCCACTGCTGGGCATACACACTGAGGAAACCAGAATTGAAAGAGACACGTGTACCCCAGTATTCATCACAGCACTGTTTATAATAGCCAGGACATGGAAGCAACCTAGATGTCCATCCACAGATGAATGGATAAGAAAGCAGTGGTACATATACACAATGGAGTATTACTCAGCCATTAAAAAGAATACATTTGAATCAGTTCTAATGAGGTGGATGAAACTGGAGCCTATTATACAGAGTGAAGTAAGCCAGAAAGAAAAACACCAATACATTATACTAACACGTATATATGGAATTTAGAAAGATGGTAATGATAACTCTTTTAGACAGCAAAAGAGACACAAATATATAGAACAGTCTTTTGGACTCTGTGGGAGAGGTGAGGGTGAAATGACTTGAGAGAATAGCATTGAAACATGTATATTATCATATGTGAAACAGATCACCAGTCCAGGTTCAATGCATGAGACAGGGTGCTCGGGGCTGGTGCACTGGGATGACCCAAAGGGATGGGATGGGGAGGGAGGTGGGAAGAGGGCTCAGGATGGGGAGCCTATGGCTATGGCTGATTCATGTCAATTTATGGCAAAACCACTACAATATTGTAAATTAATTAGCCTCCAATTAAAATAAATAAATAAAATTTGAACATAAGAGACAATGGAAAAGTAGGTAAATTTTTGGAAAGTTTGTGTATGTGTGTGTGTGTGAATTTGAACTGCGATGATAGAGGGATATAAAAGAAGAGAGAAAGTCCCATACGCAAGCCTGTCTGTAGATTTGAATTCTCTGTTAAACATTATCAAAATAATATAATAGATGATGCAATCTCATCATTATCAAAACAAGAGTGCTCATCAAATCACTGCTTATTTTCATTTATCTTTTAGAGTATAGTGAGCTAATCTGCCTGCCAGAGAAGGAGACTCAAGTGTCACTGGTTCGATTCCAGGGGTAGGAAGATCCCCTGGAATAGGGAATGACTACCCACTCCAGTATTATTCCCTGGAAAATCCAACGGACAGTGTAGTCTGGTGGGCTACAGTCCATGGCATTGCCAAGAGCTGGACTGAGCAGCTGTGCACTATAATGGGCTAATAGTCTTTAATCAAAAGGTTATGGGTTAAAAGAAAATTAAAAACAATGTGAATTTTTCTCCATTTGAAACTTATCTGAATGTTAGTAATCTATAAAATATACTCTAGAATGATATTTAAATGTAATATTTGAAATCTATTTAGAATATATGTTGCAATTTGCTAACAAATTTCAAAGCAGTGATGTCCTTCAGGGAGGGAGATTAACCATAATTCATTATTGTTGTTCCATTAGTTATAAATTGATTTTATTTTATTTATTACTCAAAAATTTGCATTAAAAAGTAAACTATTATCAATAGTTTGAAGATATTATTCTCTTTTTACTGACATAACTTGTATCATCTCTAGAGTGGAGGGAGAGTTTGGTTTAATATATAAGATCACAATTTCTGGAGATGGATCATCTCGCTTCTTCAAATCCTTAATTCTACCATTCACCCTATTAAATTCTTAATTCAAACCAGTCAGTCCTGAAGGAAATCAGTCCTGAATACTCATTGGAATGACTGATACTGTAGCTGAAGTTCCAATACGTTGCCCACCTGATGTGAATAACTCACTCATTGGAAAAGGCCCTGATGCTGAAAGAGTTAATTCCTAGGCAGGTTGATAAGAAGTCCGGGGTCCCTGGGAAGAGAGGGATCTGGGGTTCTTGAGGCAGAGGAAAGGACCAACTTTTTTTTTTTTTTTTTTTTCTCTACATTCCTTAGTCTTAGTCACATAAAACGTTTTTTTCTTTAAGCCCAGAACTAATGATTACACAACAAACAACTCAGTTTAAATTCTGTACTAAGGATTATATGACAACAATGTATCCTGCTTGAGGACAGTTTCTCCTTTCAGAAAACCTTGGGACTAATCCTGATATCTTAGAATGTATATTATGGGAATTAGTCTGGTAGGATCTTTCTGTTGTTAAATTCTAATCCTGCTATCCTAAAATGTAAATTGTGGGAGTGGGTCTGGTAAAATTTTTACAACCTTGAGATATTCTTTTGATTTATTGTAATAACTAATTTAAAAAGTATGTAACTCTATTGCTAACACTAGTAAGGGGAGCACTCTACATCCCACTTCTGATGTCTATGTCAGAAGCTTTCTCTGTCCCTTTTCTTACTTTAATACAACTCTGCCACACAAAACTTCTTGAGCGATCAAATCTAGACCCTGGTCCCAAAGCTAAATCTTCTACTTTGGAGATCACGAATCCAACATCGTTCACAAGCTATCAATGCTGGGAAAGACTGAAGGCAGGAGAAGTGAACGACAGAGGATGAGATGGTTGGATGGCATCACTGACTCGATGGACATGAGTTTGGGTAAACCCTAGGAGTTGGTGATGGACAGGGAAGCCTGGAGTGCTGCAACCCATGGAGTTGCAAAGAATTGGACATGACTGAGTGACTGAACTGAACTGAACATTTGACCCTATGTGTCTAAACCTTGTGTGAATTAATTAACTTCTCTGAAAAAAATTGTTACTTCTACTCCTATTTAAAGGGCAAATATAATTTTATAGATGAATTGACATCTGAAAGCACTTAGACCAAAACTGGGGGCAAGAAGAACATTGAAGAATTGTTAGATCTTTCATTGTGCACTCTGGATAAAATTCTACTTGCCAAATCCAGGGGTTCAGCATTAACAGAATAGAGTAGACATTTTGACATTCAAAATGTCATTGAATTTATCCACTGTCAGCGTTATATCTTCCTTTCCTTATTCTCCAAGATTTCTGTTACAACTGTAATGAACTCAATATCAAACTATGGATAAGAATGGACATATAATAATTGCTGAAAGGCTATAATATTGGAAAACTATATGAAGAAAAAAGAAAAATATTTCTTGACAATAAATGTCAGCACAAAACCATACAGTATTAGATATGTTTTTACACGTTGACAAGTTTCTCTAGTCAAACTAATTTCTAATAATCTCAGTTATCATTTATCATTGATAGATGATAAACTCACATTCCCACTTGCCAGTTAAGAAACTTCTTTGAAGTGACCTTTTAAATTTGACAGAGGAACAAGCTGATTTTCTACCACAAATTTGTAATGGAAGTGTTTAACATGAACAATTGAGATGTTTATTCTTGTTTACAGATAACAGTGGACTCTAAAATACATATGCTGTGAAACCTATGTACGAGTTTCACTTGGACCATGAGGATGCCAGTTAATTGCTTAATTAATTTTAGTATGCTGAAGATTGAAACTTTATTCACGGATCTGGAGCAGAATGCCCATATATCATTAATACATGATCACTGAATAATCTGTATTATAAAGGCTGTATATCAAAGCATACTTTACCTTTAACTTTTTAACATTTGAAGCATTTGTGATCATTGATAAAAATTCTTTTCATAAGAGACTGATATTATATTAATAGATAAGTATATATATATATATTTTTTCTTATTAGATAAGTTTACTGGCAAATGAGAAATTCATAACTTTAGTAAGTATAGAAAGACATGTTTTGATAAACTTAGTTATAAATGGAGTTGACTATGAAAAATCAAATTTAGCTATTTAGAGAATGAGAAATATGATCTTTATCAATGAAAAATGATTTATATTAAAGGGCAATATTTTAAACCATATAAAATGCAGTTGTTTCTCCTTTGTTTTAACAAGACATACATAAAGCATTGGTCTAGAGGAAGAAAATTCAAAGAAACTCCAGAGAAGAGGTGTAAGATGACTAAATTTTAGGAAAATTTCTTTAAAGATGAGAGATGTCTAAGCTAGTCTAATCAGTGAAGGTAACTCCTGAGAGTTATTTAATTATCCTTTTCAGTTTTCATTAAAAATCATTCTTTGCCTCCACAAAGAAAATCCAAAGTGGAGCTTGGCCTAAAGTGAAGTTCCTATGATTAATTTTGGTATGATATAGTATTTCTGAAATCAGTTGTTACTGAGATATTGTTTTATATCCTCCTGTGCTGATACTCTTAAAATATATGCAATATTTCATCACTTTGTCATGGCTCATTAAATTATTCAGTAATGGTTTACCCAACATATTGTAAGACTATAGGCACTGAAATTCTGAAGATAACTAAAGTACAGCCTTTGTTTAAGGAGCTAACAATCTAGCAAGGAGACATTTATGTGAAAAATTACAACATAATATAATAACAAGCTTTGAAATAGATATATGCCTAATATGTTAAAATTGCACAGAGAAGACACCTCATTAGGTTAAGAGAAAAGTCAAAGAATTCATCCTATAATGTCAGATTGACATTATAGTTGTGTAATAAAACTTGAGAAAATTTAAGCCAGGCAAATAGCAGGCAAAAAATACTGCTGTAAAAGATGAGAAAGAGCAAATTGATTTAAAATATTATAAACTCTATAGTTCACTGCAACTAACCTAAGAGGGAGAGTTGAGTCTGATAGGAGTTTAAGCTAAAGCAGTAGGAAAAATCACAAAGAGCCTTGTACGATGTATTAATAAATTTGGTTATTCGATTCAGTTCAGTCACTCAGTAACATCCAACTTTTTGTGATCCATGGACTGCAGCAAGCCAGGCTTCCCTGTCCATTACCAACTCCCAGAGCTTGCTCAAACTCATGTCCATCAAGTCTGTGATGCTATCCATCTCATCCTCTGTCATCCCCTTCTCCTCCTGCCTTCAATCTTTTGCAGCATCAGTCTTTTTCAAGGAGTCAGTTCTTTGCATCAGGTGATCAAAGTATTGGTGTTTCAGCTTCAGCGTCAGTTCTTCCAAAGAAAATTCAGTACTGATTTCCTTTGGGATTCACTGTTTGATCTCCTTGCAGTCCAAGCGACCCTCAAAAGCCTTCTAAACACGACAGTTCAATAGCATCAATTCTTCAATATTCAGCTTTCTTTATAGTCTAAACCTCACATCCATGCGTGACTACTGGAAAAACCATAGCTGACTAGACAGACCTTTGTTGGAAAAGTAATGTCTCTGCCTTTTAATATGCTGTCTAGGTTGGTCATAGCTTTTCTTGCAAGGAGCAAGTTTCTTTGAATTTCATGGCTGCAGTCACCATCTGCAGCAATTTTGAAGCCCCCAAATATAAAGTCTATCACTGTTTCCACTGTTTCCCCATCTATTTGCCATAAAGTGCTGGGACCGGATGATCTTCATTTTTTGAATGTTGAGTTTTAAGTCACCTTTTTCACTCTTCTTTCACTTTCATCAGAAGGCTCTTTAGTTCCTCTTCACTTTCTGCCATAAGACTGGCATTATCTGCATATCTGAGGTTATTGATATTTCTCCCAGGAATCTTGATTCCAGTTGTGCTTCATCCAGTCTGATATTTCTCATGATGCACTGTACATATAAGTTAAAAAATCAGGGTGACAATATACAGCCTTGATATACTCCTTTCCCTATGTGGAACCAGTCTGTTGTTCCATGTTCAATTCTAGCTGTTGCTCCTTGATCCACATACAGATTTCTCAGGAGGCAGGTGAGGTATTCTGGTATTCCCATATCTTGAAGAATTTTCCACAGTTTGTTGTAATCTACACAGTCAAAGACTTTGGCGTAGACAATAAAGCAGAAGTAGATTTTTTTTTTTTTTTTTTTTCTGGAATTCTCTTGTTTTTTTCTATGATACAGTGTTGGCAATTTGATCTCTGGTTCCTCTGCCTTTAGTTATTACCATGGGGTAATAAAACATTTTAAACAGTTAAGAGAAAAGTTCACATTTTCAATATGGGAAAGAAAAACAAAATCATCTGGAGAATAGATCAAGATTGAAAAATAGGTACAAATATTTACCTATTTTCTTCTGTCCTATTTCTAAATTCTGGTGCAGTTGTCAGGTATTTGCCTCCAATAAAGGAAACAAAAGAGATGCAGATTTGATCCCTGGCTCAGAAAAATCCCCTGGATCTTCCAAAGTAGCAACCTATTTCAATATTCTTACCTGGAAAATGCTATGGACAGAAGAACTTGGCAGGTTATAGTCCATGGGTCACAAAGAGTTGGGCATGACTGAGCAGGCATGCATGCATATGGTCAATCCCTAACTTCACTGGGTTAAAAAAGTGTTTCAAAATTAATGAATCTTATGCCACTATAAAAATGACAGTATGTCGCCAGGAAACTATAGTCCTGAAAGATAAAGTGCTGATGAGAATAGTTTTATATAAAAGTATAATTAGAAATAGCTACAGAACAAAGTGACTGCAAGTAACCATTAGATGAGGATGCTCCAACCTTAGGTCAACCTACGGGGCAAGCTGGAGAGAGTCCTTGATCACTTTTAAGGATTATTCATTAGGAAGAGCATCAATACCAGCTAATGTTCCCTTCTAACTCCTTGGTTGGTGAAAGTAACAGACAATAAATATCAGTACTTTCATTCAGACCTTAAAGCTGTGAATTGGATATAAATCATGGACAGGCAGACTATTTCCACTACTCAAGTACTGACTCAGGGAATGAATAATGTTTTCAAACATTTGACACACCACTTTTCGCAAAGTAGTGGGGCAGACTGTTTTTTAAACAAATGGTGCTTGTGTGCCTGCTCAATCGCTTCAGTCAAGTCTGACTCTTTGTGACCCTGTAGGCTGTAGCCCATGAGGTTTCTCTGTCCATGGGATTCTTCAGGCAATAATACTGGAGTGGGTTGACATGCCCTTCTCCAGGGGATATTCCTGACTCAGGAATCTAACCTGCATCTCCAGCATTGCAAGTGGATTCTTTACTAGCTGACCCACCAGGAAGCCCCAAGGCAATGGTAATTACAACAAATAAAAACCTGAAAGACAAATTTAAATTCAAATGAACACAGAATCATTGATCCCCTAATATTTAAAGAAAAAACAAAACAGTGAAGCAGAGTCACAATTCTCATCCACATTGTAGAAGGTATTTAAAAAACTATCAAATTATTTAAAATTTGATTTTTTAAATAAAAAAATTATTATTATTGTTATTATTATTGTTCCTGTTTGATTATTGTTATTATTTTGCCTTGTAAATTTCAAACTATTAAGCCATTAAGATAAGGAGTATATTACTTCAGCTGAGAAAAAATGTTACTGCTAAGTTCTTTTTTTAATGAATAGATTAATTAATTATTCATTTTTTTAAAAAGCAAGTAAATTTTTAAATCATCTTAGGTTTCAGTTCAGTTCAGCTCTGTCACTCAGTCGTGTCCGACTCTGTGACCCCATGGACTGTGGCACACCAAGCCTCCCTGTCCATCACCAACTCCCGGAGATTACTCAAACTCATGTCCATTAAGTCAGTGATGCCATACAACCATCTCATCCTCTGTCATAACCTTCTCCTCCTGCCCTCAATCTTTCCCAGCATCAGGGTCTTTTCAAATGAGTCAGCTTTTCACATTATGTGGCCAAAGTATTGGAGTTTAAGCTTCAGCATCAGTCCTTCCAATGAATATTCAAGACTGATTTCCTTTAGGATGGACTGGTTTAAGTAGTAAAGAAAAAAGTAATATATATCAACATGCCAAATGATAGAGGATTCAGAAAGCTTCTTTACTTATTGAGAAGTCACATAGGGTATGATAGAGGAAATTCCTGTTGTCTGGATAAATATATTATTTTGCGTGGAGTAGGGGTGAACAATTCTGAAGAAAATTAGAAGCTTTAGAATACAATGAAAATTTGTTAAATTCAAAGAAGGGACCAAGGAACCACACCCTGTAAAATCTTGCTCAAGAAAAGAAAAAAAAAATCTGTTGTGAAAACATAGAAACTTGAGACATTTTGAGGAATAATTTGAAAGGTGAGGGAGTCTGTGCCTAGGTTCTCACTTTAACTATAAGGACTGAATGACTCACCAGGGATCCTGCAGCAACACAAGGGAGGACAAAGGCAAAAATAGTGGCACATCATGGTACAGGTGAGAGAAAGCCTGGATAGAACCTCCTGTCCTCCAAAACATTTAAAGTTGCACCTTTCTGCAGGTGTAAATCACAACATATACATTTAAAATCTGCTCCTCAGACTTACATGTGTTCATCCAATAAATTATTTGGCAAAAGGCAGATAACAGTTGTGGTAATAGTTTCAAATTTCCTGAGGAATTCCATTTGAACAACCTGACAACTTTATGGTAAGAAAGTAACTCAGTAAGCTTTCTTAGACTTAGTATTTCTTTTTGTGAAATTAAAAAAAATACTTTGTATAATAATTATTAAATATGAATATAAATTATATATATTTAAAGTGCTTTAAATGGGATTTGGAACACTGTGTATACACTAAACAAAAAGAAGCTACCTTTGGTTACTTTGTGCCAGATACTATGTTTTAAGCAGAGAATAAAATGATGTACAATGCCATAATCTCTGCGTTCCATCTCCTCTGCAAACTTCATTTTCCAGGACATTAGATGATTTTTCACTTGTTTTTGCTGAAACCATCTTAATAAAGTGTCTCACTAATTCTGACAAGCTCTACTTACTGCATCAAATCCATTTTTTGTGCAACAGAATGATTTATTTAAATGGTACATCAGTCATGTTGCCTGCATGCTCCATACACTCCAATACCTTTCCATTGTCCTTATAAAATAATCTGAACTGCTTGCCTTGTGTACAAGGCTGCACTTGAACTAGAACTGCACACTTCTCTGACCTTATTTTTCACCCTACTCACTCTCATCCACTTTAATTCAGCCATATTGGTTTCCTTGCTGTTCCTCACATTGCCAAGCCTATTCATGATTCAGGACCCTGATAAATTGATCTTTCATCTATCTATAATACTCTTTACTCACATCATCGTATGATTATTTAATTCTATCACAAGGGTCCACAGCCCAAATCTCAATTCATCAGAAATGCTTTTCCTAATCAAAAAATCCAATGCTGCTTCCTTATTTTATTGTCTTTGAAGCACTTTGTGCTGTTTGTTTTCTTATTCTTGCCTGTGTACTATATGTAGAATTTAAATCAAGGAGAGCAGGGATGTTTTCTCTCTGTCTTACCTCCATTGCTTAAAATAGAGCCATACATATAGTGGGTGCTTAATTCATGATTGCAGACTCAGTGAAATTGAATATAATTTAGTATGAGTTGTTCTCCCGGAATTAAAGCAAACATCCATACTATTATTTGAAGAATACATGGAATGAGAACTTGTCAGATAATTACAAAGGAAGAGAATTCAGATACAGAAAATACCTCTTTAACCAGGAAAAGAAAAGTGATTTGCAACATTTCTATAAGATCCCTTTGTCACTCTCTATGAACTATGCACCGCTGCTGCTAAGTCGCTTCAGTCCTGTCCGACTCTGTGCAACCCCAGAGACGGCAGCCCACCAGGTTCCCCTGTCTCTGGAATTCTCCAGACAAGAACACTGGAGTGGGGTGCCATTGCCTTCTCCTTATGCTATGCTATGCTATGCTGAGTCACTTCAGTCGTGTCCGACTCTGTGCGACCCCATAGACGGCAGCCCACCAGGCTCCCCCGTCCCTGGGATTCTCCAGGCAACAACATTGGAGTGGGTTGCCATTTCCTTCTCCAATGCATGAAAGTGAAAAGTGAAAGTGAAGTCACTCAGTCATGTCTGACTCTTAGCAACCCCATGGACTGCAGCCTACCAGGCTCCTCCGTCCATGGGATTTTCCAGGCAAGAGTACTGGAGTGGGGTGCCATTGCCCTCTCTGGAGATATGCACAGTTTTATTCATTAACAAGATTAATTTGGCAAAAATTTCCTGGCTGTAAGCATATATAAGTGATAATTTTTCCCAAAGAGAAATTTAGAATATATTTTCAAAATTTATAATATAACATAATAACTATTGATTCATAGATGAAATGACACAATGAAATAAGTCTCACACAATGTGGATGGGAAATGGAAAGGAAAGGATATGTGAATGAGGAGGGAAGGAAGGTCTAGGCCAGCACTAGTCAATAAAATCAAAGATACTTCGAGTCACATATGTAACTTTGTATTTTCTAATGGCCACAATAAAAAGAGTAAAAGAAAACAAATAAGTAATTAATACATTTTAACTACTATATGCTACTAAGTTTTGAAGTCAAGTATGTATTTTACAATTGCAGCACATTTCAATCCAGACTAGACACATTCCAAATGCTCGTTAGACACATGAGGCTAATGGTCATCTTATTGCACAGGTTTGACCAGGAGATAGAATTTATTCCTTCTGTCTGGCACATGCATAAGTGAGGCTTAACTTCCATAAGCACTGAAATGAGTTCAGTTTTTAGCAAATTGCAGTTCCTTAAAGCTATGTTTTGTATGTAAATATGAATGACAAAAGTAACAAGTGAATAAAGTGAATCAACAATGTAACACAAGATCATAGGATGTCAAGAAATGGTGAATTAATTGGCATGGTGCTATTAAATATGTATGATGAGAGAATAAGCACAAAAGGTAGATACAGCAGAAAGAAAATAAGTTAAATATTCATGATAAAGAGTTTGAAAAATCATATCCTAAAACTTGGGAAGAATCTGCAACAGGAGATTTTGTGTCTTGGCAGAAACATAACAAATAAGAGGTTGTATTCATTACACACACACACACAAACATGTGTCTCTGTGTATAAAATCTATCTTTCATATATATATATATATATATATATATAGAGAGAGAGAGAGAGAGAGAGAGAGAGAGAGAGAGGAACCAAGAAAGGGAAAGGAAGAGGAAAATGGAAAGTTCTGTTTCAGGGAGTTGACACGCAATTGTGAAGCCTGGGAAGTTCAAGATCTTCAAGGTAGGCTGCTAGACTGGAGAGATGATAGAGATGTAGAGAATATGTTGTGGAAAGAGAATTGAATCCACCTCAATAACTGGTTTACTAATACCAAATATATAAATAGAAGCTACTGATATTTTACAGAGCCCCTATAATTCATTAAAAAAATCCATTTGGATAATTATGATGCACAGAAAATTATAAAATCAAAATAATCAAAGTAGTATCTATATACTATCAAGTATGTTATAGGTTGGGCTTCCCAGGTGGCGCAGTAAAGAATCCACCTGCTAATGCAGGAGACACAAGAGATGTGGGTTTGACCCCTGGGTCAGGAAGATCTCCTGGAGTAGGAAGATCACTCCAGTAATTTTTCCTGGAAAATTCCATGGAGAGAGGTGCCCAGCAGCCTACAGTTCATGGGATCACAATGAGTCAGACATGACTGAGTACACACACATATAAAGGTTGTTAAACATTAGGACTGTATTAATGTTTTATACATGTAATTATAACCACCTCTTCCATGTGTTTTAAATTTATATTTATTTAATTCTAACACTAGTTGACTTCTTTATATAACACAGATCCAACGAGTTGCAACATGCAGTCAATATACTTGCAGTTTCCAGATAGTTGTAGCAGAATTCATATGTCGTTAGAAAATTTTAAAACAGGTTTGTCAATTAGTCAGGGTCACAGAAATGGACATGACTGAGCAACTGAGCAACAACAGCAAAATTGAGCTACAGGGATTCAATCTCGCCTGTAAAATAATATGATGACCATGAGGCAAGTAATAGTTCATTTTTTGCCCACAACTTAAATAGTATTAGCTATTAACTTGAAAAAAAATGTGTTAACAAATAAAGTCCTGATACAATGTTAACAATGTTTTAAAAGATCTAACAGTTAACAAAGCAATAACAAAAGTTCTTTCCACTAAATGTGTTAACAAAAATTAATTCCTTCCACAATTTATAGAATAATTGAAATAGTGACTTAGACTTTATTAAATACACCCTGGGATTAATTTAGGCACTTCTAGAAAAATGTTAATTTTTTTAGGCCTCTAGGGTACCATTTGGTAAATTGATATTTTACCATATTAAATGGTATCTAAATAATTACAGTACTATCTTGTCTCTTATCTTAACCCTGAACTTTTCAACTGTTAAAGACAAATATAGCCTAGGGTATTTCAAGTTGAAATATCAAATAAAAAGTTAATGGTGGGCAGGGGTTGATGGGTCCCTGAGAGTTAGGCAGGCTTCACATTTCTTAATAACTCAGACAAGATGGATTGTCAAATCTCTGTGGAGCTGATTAAAAACATTTGCTTCACAGACACATAAAGAAGATTCTCTTCCTATTTTAATCTCAGCCCTAAGGATTCTATGGTGTGCAATCTGCTAATTTCTACAACGTTATCTTGTAGCATTTTCATCTTTTGAATATTTTATATTAAGTATATTTCAAAATTGTCTATTCTTCTATAATTGTTTAAATTATGCCTTTTACTTTAATATGTTCTGTATTTTCTAAGTGATAGGTTAATGTTGTGACAACTTTGAACAACTCCTATCCTAACCCCCACCACTTGTTCTACTGACATAATAACTGTTGTCTATTTAGTGTCTATTTCTCCAAATAATATCCTATGCCATCTAATGCACATTATATGGCTGCATACATATAAAATACATTTATATACATATACTCATTAGGATACATGTGTATTGATGTATATGGTATGTATGTTTATGTAAATATATCATAAACTTTGTATCTTTCCTTCATACAACTAAATGACATATCTTTATTAGTTCACAGGCATTATATTCAATCCTTTTAGCAAAGCAGAAAGTTTCATGAGGACAAACTATATTTTCTTTCCCCATTATCTTATAGATGGATATTTAGATCAGTTGGATTCTCTTAGATGCTGCTTAAACAAACAGTAAGTGGATTATCATGTCTCACAACAAGAAATATGGAGATTGTGTGTTTTCAAAGATGGGTAAATCAGAAACACTGTTCAAATTCCCAGATTACTTTCCATATCTATGCTTAGGCATCTTCATCATTTTGAAATTCCCCTCATGATCATAAAATATTGCAATTATGCCTGCCAACACTTCCTCACATAGCCACATTCATAGACAGAGAACAGGAAGTTATTTACATAGGACTAAAGTTCATATCAAGTACCATTTTTCTGGAACGTTGTAATGGTTAATTTTATGTGTCAACTTGACTGAACCAAGGGATGTCCAGAGAGCCAGCAAAACATTATTTTGGGGGTGTGACTGTGTCTCTTGTGGACTTCCCCAGTGGCTCAGATGGTAAAGCCTCTGTCTACAATGCGAGAGACCCGGGTTCGAGCCCTGGATTGGGAAGATCCCCTGGAGCAGGAAATCGCAACCCACTCCAGTACTATTGCCTGGAAAATCCCATGGACAGAGGAGCCTGGAAGGCTACAGCCTAGGGGTCATAAAGAGTCAGAAACGACTGAGCGACTTCACTTCACTTTCACTGTGTCTCTAGAAAAGAATAGCATTTGAGTTAGAATAATTGTAATACATCGAATTTGGTTCATCAATTGTAACAAAATGTCAGGACAGGAGGTGTCTAGGAAGTCTTTGTACATTCTCCTCAATTTTTTTGTGTGTTGCTGCTGCTGCTGCATCGCTTCAGTCGTGTCCGACTCTGTGCGACCCCATAGATGGAAGCCCACCAGGCTCCCCCGTCCCTGGGATTCTCCAGGCAAGAACACTGGAGTGGGTTGCCATTTCCTTCTCCAATGCATGAAAGTGAAAAGTGAAAGTGAAGTCGCTCAGTTGTGTCCAACTCTAAGCGACCCCATGGACTGGAGCCCACCAGGCTCCTCCGTCCATGGGATTTGTGTGTAGAACTGCTCTAAAATGTGTTTTAAAAGCACACAGGTGATAAAGAGAGACAGAAATTAGTATCAAGTCATGGAAAGCCATGAGTGCATGTGTGTTAAGTCACTTCATGTGTATCAGACTCTTTGTGACCTTATGGACCTTATGGAACCCCCAGGTTCCTCTGTCCATGGGATTCTCCAGGCAAGAATACTGGAGTGAGTTGCCATGCCTTCCTCCAGGGGATCTTCCTGATCCAGGGATCAAACCCATCTGTGTCTCTTATATCTCCTGCCCTAGCAGGTGGGTTCTTTACCACTAGCACCACTTAGGAAGCTATGGTGAAACATTAAATGAATATTGATAGCTGAAAAAAGTTAATTTGATAAGTCTGCATGCTGTGTGATTCCAACATATGGCATTCTAGAAAAAGCAAACTATGCATTGGAGAAGGAAATGGCAACCCATTCCAGTTTTCTTGCCTGAAGAATCCCAGGGGCAGGAGAGCCTGGTGGGCTGACGTCTATGGGGTCACACAGAGTTGAACACGACTGAAGTGACTTAGCAGCAGCAGCATGGAGGCAGTAAGAAGATGGTGGTTATCAAGGGTTTGAGGCAAGGGTAGAGATAATAGGTAAAGCAATGATATTTTTAAGGCAATGAAACGATTCTGTGTGAGGTTGTAATGGTAAATACATGTCCTTACATGTTTGTCAAAACTCTAAGAATGCACAAAGAGCAAAGCCTCATGCAAACTATAAACTTTGGGTGGTGATAATGTCTCAGTGTAGTCTCATCAGTTGTAACAAATGTATCAGCCTATTGTAGACTACTGATATTTGGCAGGTGATATGTGGGTGGAGACAGGAAGAATAAGGGAACTATCTGTAGTTCCCACTTATTTCTCTGCAAACCTTAAACCATTCTAAAAATTAAAATGTTAATTTTTTAAAAAAGAAAAAGAAGAAAAGAAACCTTCATAAGTAAATAAAAAGCATTTCTGAGAGCTGTGATCAAAACAAAATGCTTATAGAATATTCATTTCTTGAAAGCATGGATTCAGTGGAATAATGACATAATTGAAAAGAACTCAAACTAGAATATGCAAAGAGAAGCAAAGCTTTCTTTTTTTCTAACAGCCATTTTTTTAAAATTCCTACAATTAACAGGAAATACACCATGCAGAAAAGTATAAAGGCAGAGGTTAATGTTTTTCCTTTTTATTATGGCTCTGTTGTTATGAAGATTAGGAAATAACATTGCCTGACCTCCAGTGAACTGTAACAGAAATATTGAAAGGAAGCACAAATAAAAAGACTATAATATTGAAATTCTAGAAAAACTAGAACAAATTCAACAAGTACTAAGATTTTTAAGGAGTCAGCAACTTATCATTGTAATTATCAAAAATTTTGAGACATTATGAAAGTCAGTTAGCTTCTGAAACCTAAAAGAAAGCATTTATACTATGGTTTACAAGAAAAATTTAAAGGCAGATAGATAAATAGAAAGAAATGCATATAAAGATATAGATACTTATATAGACATAGAAATTGAAGATAGATTGTTATCACATGGAATCTTGAGAAGAAATTAGAATACAATGTGAATCAAATTGCCATTATCCAGGCAAACATAAGTAACTGGAGCAATCAGGATCAGCAGTGTTTCAAAGAGAAGTGGAACTAACCTCAGTCAGTATCCTTTTATCTTAGATAATGAAGTCAAGTAGACAAAGGGAAAGGATAGGGATGATTTGTATTGATTTCTTTACATTTTTGACCCTACACCTTATGAAATCATTGTTGACAAGCTAAGTCCAATGGCATTCACTCTTATAGTGAATGACCGAATAATAATCAACTTTTACCTTAGCTCATATAGTAGCTATTAATGGATGTGCCTCAGCTCTAAGGGCCTAAACATCTGAGAGAAATATTCAGAATGGGATTATCTTTAAAAGGAGCAATAGCCAGAACGTGGAAGCAACCTAGATGTCCATCCACAGATGAATGGATAAGCAAGCTGTGGTACATATACACAATGGAGTATTACTCAGCCATTAAAAAGAATACATTTGAATCAGTTCTAAGGAGGTGGATGGAACTGGAGCCTATTATACAGAGTGAAGTAAGCCAGAAACAAAAACACAAATACAGTATACTAACACATATATATGGAATTTAGAAAGATGGTAAAAATAACCCTATTTACGAGACAGCAAAAGAGACACTGATGTATAGAACAGACTTTTGGACTCTGGGACTGGGAGAGGGTGGGACGATTGGGGAGAATAGCATTGAAATATGTATAATATCATATCTGAAATGTATTAATTGTTCAAACTAATCACTGTCATGTTACAATTTGTTCATATTAGATGTTTGTAATGTTTCTGATAATCAATAAAAGAGATTCTTGATACCTAAAAAAAAAATAAATAAATAAAAGGAACAAAACCAAATTCTAAAATGAGTTTAAAATTTTAGGGATAGAATCTCTTCAACAACTGGATAAAACTCTACAGAGAGATATGGAAGATATGTATATCACAGAAGAAAATATATAGAAAGGTAGATACAGCTGTGAATTTTGGGGGGAAAAGTATTTTTTAAAAAAGGCTGACAAGTAACAAGAAATGGTCATTTGATTCTCTTAGAAAATAGATATAATTAAAATATAATGCTTTCCTAATGTAAAATGCATGCTTTATTGAAAACATTTGTTCACATACTGAACAGACATAATGCACATAATGCTTAATCAGATTATAAAATCCACTTATGAATTTTTGAACTAATATCAAAACATTACTTATTCAACATTTTACTTAAAATAGTAATTTACCCAATAAATACTGAAAAATTCTTTTAATAATTGAATATTTCCATTATAAAGGAGTAATATAAGGAAAATAAACATATTGCAAAGGGGCCACCTATAATCTCACAAGTTGAGGCCTTATTTTCCTGATTTTACTTAGATTCAGCGATTTTAGGTTGGGATAGGATGTGCATGTGTGTCTGGGTTTTTCCTTGCTTACCTCTGGACAAGCCAACTGCACATACTTAATAACAGTGGATAGTGGATCCTATGTAATAAATCTTCATTGGACAAGTGGATCACCCAAAATAAATCATCTGTGGGTGAGTGAAACAACTATGCTCAAACATCCATGGAAAAAGAGTTCATCCATCATAAATCACAGACAGATAAGTGGATCAGCCTTGATTTACTGCCTTTAACCAGGACTACAGTTTTGCCTTACCTAAGAAGTACCATGATTTTGCAAACAGTATATAGTTTCGAGCAATATGGGAGAGTTAGTTCCAACAGCATCCAGTGAAACAATATAACAAGTGAAATAAATTGCTAAATTTTATTCAGTTACTTTAATTTAGCAATGTGATATAAGATCAAAAGAACTTCAAAATGATCCCAAACTGGGGCCACACCTCCCATTATTAAAATAACTTTAAATATTTCTTTCATTTGTAATGTTACAGTGATAATAACCACACATATAGGTATTGGGAGGAGTAAATGAGGTGCTTAATAAATATATATTCACGATGTTCACATGTTTTAGAGTATCTCTGATGTTTCTGCCACTGGAATGTTAAGTAAGACATATAATACTCCACTCTTATTTTTCACAGGGTGAAGAGAAAAACAAATTAATCACAAGATAGTATGATAGTATGTTAGTATTTGGACAAAGCTATGAATAGGGAATTAGCCAAACAAATAGATAGTGCAGTTACACTGTAATGAATGGCTAAACTTTCCCCCCACCAAATTGCACTTTGAGATGATTCTTAAAGCTTATACTAGATGGACAATCAAGAGAAGGTTAAGCAAAGATCAGTAAATGGGACGATGTACTTTGTGGACTGTAAATATCAGCATGTGTATGTTTTTATGTATGCACACTTAAATGTGTGTGGCAATACATTAGCTCAGCTGTTTTAGGGAAGGGTCAGAAATAAAAGGCCTATGACTGGCTACATACTGTAGTTTTTATCTTAAGCATCAGTGGAGCATCTCCAATGGATTTTATGGGGGAATGTTTTATCGTATTTGTATACTAGGAAGAATATTGAGCTCGACAGGGGATATTGGAGGGAAAGAAAATAATTCAATTTTTCATACTATTAAATAGTACTATATACAATTTTTATATACTATCAGAAAATATAAGGAAAGAGATAAAAGAGATAAATTTATGTGAGATACTAAATGTCTCCAATTGTGTTCCATATAAATTATTGTCCTGCAAATGCATCTTGACAAAATATTTCCTAATAGAGCAGCATACTTACATAAATTCAGCATACCTTAGTCTTAGTCCTGGTGAATATAATATAAATGCAAAAATAAAAATGCTAATTATTTATACTTGTGATGATATTTTTGCTTTGTCTTGCACAGAAAAATATCAACTTATCTTTTCAAAGATTAAGCTTCTTGACATAATACATTTCATTTACAGCAAATATATAAACTGATTTTGTAAAAACAAGCTTGTAACCTTTTCACATTTCTTTTTTTATACTTTCAATATTTATTTTAATACCCTTTTAGCAGTTATTTATGTGCAGAATATACTGTTCATAGATTATTCCTAAAAGGATGTTGGATCGATTTAGACTGATTTTATTGTAATCATTTTTCCTTGGAGAAACACAAAGTATCTAATTTTTACCATCTAGGTTAGGAAGTTTATGCCTTGTGGAATAAAAGAGAAAAATATTTTACCTTCTTTTGATAAATTATATTCTATATAAAGTATTCTTTAAAGTTTTTATTTTTTGGTTGTGTGTGTTTTTTTTCCATGTAGTATCTCTAAGAATTATTGTTCTATAAGCAGAAATGAGCATGCATGTAATCCCTGTTGAAATAGTTATAAACAAAAATAATATTTTCTATTTATCTTCTAAAGTACAATGAAAAATATCTTGTAACATATGTTTACTGAAATAAATAATTTAGTAATATGATAAATGTAAATATTACACAGTGTGTTTTTATAGGTATTTTTCAAATATCTACATGATAGGTATGATGAAGTACTAAGAGATTTACATTAAGAAGAAAATTTTCTTTCTTAAGCGATAGAGTTCATAGTTTAAAAATGTAATTTAGATGATGTGCTATTTGCCTAGATTGATTTCATTGTTATAATACAATAAGCCAAATCTATAGAGTATGTAGGTTATTTACAAAAGAAATTATGATCTTATCCATAAGATGAATCTCAACAAATTTCAAAGAATATCATGCAGAATGTTTTTTCTGATAATAGCACAATACAAATGATTTTGTTTCATGATTAAAAGGGTTTATATATTAATAGAAGTTAAATAATAAAGTTTATTTTAAAAAACTGCCTATGTTATGCCATATTTTAAAATGCAAAAAATTTATGTAAGTAGGAATGGGCATGCTGGCTTATTTTTCTCCCAAATTTATAACTTCATTTCAGAGATGTACATATTTTCTTCAGCCTCCAACTCTAGAGAATTATTTTAAGATACATAGGAATTTCCTTGAAATAATCAAACATAACAGCAAATATCAGATAACCCTAATTGCAAATTTCTATTGATTGCATCTGAACATACCTTTTAAAAATATTTTAACTTGTTTCTAAGGAAAGATATATATTAGGCTTATTTCCTATTCCTATAAAAACTAGGATGTTTGTGTTGCAGAGAACTGAAAAATTAATTTAAGTTCAATCATTATGATTTTAAAATGACTTTTTCAAGAGAGTCCAACTGAGTCCCAACAAGTAAAATATTCAAAATTCCACTTCTTTATATTATTTAACAGCTATGGGTTAAATAGGATGATTTTTGATGATGCAGAGTGTGACCATAATACAACAACTTCAAAACTTCTTATGACATAAAATGATCCCCTAGTATGGTCAGTTACATATACCCACCAAGTTCAAATACTTTCATGGACAGTAAGGCAGAATAGACATCAGATTTGACAATTTCTTCATCATTCTTTCAAAATAAAGTCAACTTCTAATTTCATATATGTGATGTCAATTTTTGTAAATTAGGTTCACTTCTCATAAGTAAATGATACGAACTAACGTATCATATTATGTATCAGGTACACACAACAGGAACCACACAATGACTGAAAGTAGACAAATAGCTAGGCAATCAGTGCCCACATGTCTGAAGCTCTAATTCTTCTCTAAGAACCACAGCCGTACTTTCCTATATTTAGTTGGTCAACTTACATAGAGTTTCATGATCTGGATTTTAGTGAAAAAGAAAAGTATTTTTTGTTTTTAATATTTATGGGTGGATCTAAGCAAGATCTAAGTATTACTAGATAGGCTCTGAAGTTATGGAATTTAGTTCGAAAAACTTTATCATTCCCCTACTCACTGTTCTATAAAATATAGCCTTCTCAGTTATAGAGGATTAATTGCTTGCCCCTAAATGCCAGGGCACTTCCCTATCAAAGTAATTTATTGCAAATCAGTCAGTTTCCTATAACTCATACTTGTGGGTGGCAAGCCCTCATAATAGTATTCACCTACTCTATAAGAAGGAGACTATTCTGTGTAATGTGCATTTGTTGACTGTTGGTATACAACAGTATTTCTTTTATTAGATTTCACATATTGAGGCTGCATTTCAACAGCCTAACTTGCTATATTTCTTTTAGTGATATAACTTTTACAACATTTCACATCCAACATTATAGTGAGCTATTCTTCAGGTCTCTGAACTTGCTCCCCAAATAAATGACAGTTTAATGATGCATGAGTTTCATTGCCTATTCATTCTTTCTTATATAATATAGGAAGATTTCTCAGCAACTCTTTTCTACTTTCTAGGTATTTTATTCTTAATTTTCTTATTTGAAGTTATTTTTCCAACATTTCTTTCCCATACCTTTGAACTTTACTGATAAAATATTCTATTTTCCCCATTTTCCTTGAGAAGTCTTATAGCTGATCAGCCCTCCTATATTTCTTTTTCTCTTTCCCTACTCTCAACCACCAATCCAATCTACCTGCAAGCCACAATCAAACCAATTTTCACTGTGCCTTACTTACTCTTTCTCATGGTTCAAAGTTACCTCAATTGTCCTTCTACTTAGACTTCTTTTTAAGCCACTTCTCTTGCTTGTTTTGATGATGACCTTTGCCTCTTACTTGGGGATCTTGTATAGTTAGTGTTTCTCATTTTACAGAGATTATGGTCTTCTGAGATTTATATTCAATGCTTACTGAGTCATAAAAATCACTCAGCAGGGAAAACAAGCCAGAAATAGCAACAATCTGTTTTCATATCAGAAGTTCTCAAGTGTTAGTATGTATAAGAATCATATTACCAAAGTGTTAAAATATGCATATTTTATTTTGAGAGAATATGCATAGATATTCTGAGCGAATAGGAGAGGCTAGAGATAAGGAACATATATTTTATTAGAAACCTCAGTATATTTTGCTACAGATGGCTGTGACAATATGTAATAGCTCAATGGCTATAGTTCTTGAGAATATTTAGGTTTTCTTTTCCTCAAGAAATTATATCCAGTATTTTTATTGAGATTGTTTCCATCATATTTGGCCTAGAAAAGCCTTTATTTCAGTGGTATAAATACTTTTATCTCCGGTACTCTTGCCTGGAAAATCCCATGGACGGAGGAGCCTGGTGGGCTGCAGTCCATGGGGTCGTGAAGAGTTGGACATGACTGAGCGACTTCACTTTCATTTTTCACCTTCATGCATTGGAAAAGGAAATGGCAACCCACTCCAGTGTTCTTTCCTGGAGAATCCCAGGGATGACGGAGTCTGGTGGGCTGCCGTCTATGGGGTCACACAGAGTCGGACATGACTGTAGTGACTTAGCAGCAGCAGCAGCAGATACCTTTATATCAGTGTCCATGGAATAAAATTAATTTATAACAATGGATAGTCTTTCCTGGTGGCTCAGTGGTAAAAAATCCACCTGCAATGCAGGAGACACTAAATGTGGGTTAGATCCCTGGTTTGGGAAGAACTCCTGGAGAAGGAAATGGTAACCCACCCCAGTATTCTTGCCTGGGAAATTCCATGGGTAGAGGAGCCTGACAGGTTACAGTCTATGGAGTTGCAAGTGTTGGACACGACTCAGTGACTAAACAACAACAATAGCAAGGGATGGGTATATTTAATTTACTATTTTATCCATAATCTAATTTCTTCAAAGACATTTTTATCCTGTTAATTCTTATAAAGTTACAAATATATCACTCATCACTTAGCAAGTATATTCTGGGTATCTTCTGTGACATTATCATCTTCTGTCTCTGAACTAGCAAAGCACATGCTTAACTACCTGAGAGAGCTTTATGCTGCTTTGAGGGCAAGGGAAATTAAAAAAAAAAAAAAGACATTTGGTATTTGAGGGAAATCAGCTAATAAGGTTTTCTACAATATCATCACATATAGTCTATATTCATTCATTGCTGTTAAAAACTGTAAGTTGTAAAATGAATAATTGTAAGAAAGGATACATTTAATGTTTTTATTTCTTGTTATCTTTTTCATTATGACATCCATAGTTAGTTATGTCAACAATATTCCACTTTTATTTTATGCACAGTACTCTAGGAAAACTTCCTTATAGACTATTAATTTCATGGCAATTAAATACTCCCTATACTGACAGCTGTTAACAATATGCAAGATGGGAGTAACCCAACCTTAGAGTTGAAGGAATAAACACTGTACTACAATCGATAATATTGCACAGTGCAATGAGAAAAATACCACCTGCTCTGATTAGTGGGTAATTTAGTTTCTCTTTTAGGGTCTCTATTATATATCTAGGTGTTTACTAGTGGATGGCATGATATTCTGTCATGGTGTTAAGATACTCTCTCTTGGAGTTTAGGAGCAATACAGTATGCTTATTTATTGATTAAAATATGTGGCCATGTTGATACAGGTATGAAATAGGCAATGGAAAGAAATTTCTGCACTTTTCCTGTGCACAAATACTAAGGCCAAAGAATGTTCCTGCAGGAATGAATGACCCAATCTTATGCTCAGGGTATGGTTCCACATTCATATTAGTCTGTACTCCTAAAAAACATTTGAGCTCCTCAGATGTATTTATATGTGGAGACAGTTTTACATGGGGAGATTCTGATTTTGCCACCTCAAAGGCTCAGAAATATATTGTTATCGTCCTATTAGAGGGGTAGATCAACTGCTCCAGCTTATTTTTATCAGATGATGATTTTGTCTGATGCTTATTTCCTACCCCTGTGTATGTTATTTGAATGTTGGAAAGGAGAACCAGTAAGTCTACAAGGGCTTTATTTACATCTCTTCCCTCTTTCTTTTCCATCTTTCAATTCAAAATATTAGTAGTATGTTTTGCAGAAACAAAGGGAATATTTTAAGCCATAATTCACCAAACATCTGCTTTATGTTGCATTTTCAGAATATACTTTCCCAGCTTGCTATATATTTGCTATAACATGATGACTTTTAAGTTCATATCTTAAAACCTATCTTCAGTTGAACAGATACTCATTTTCAACTGTCTACCACCCTTCTTCACTTAGTTTAATACCAATTTCTCAAACAAATCTTTAAGTTTTTCATAAACCAAAAGATATTGAGATAGTGTAGTTGGAGGATAAATACTCACCTCCTGCTCTGACCAAATCAAAAATACATATACATGTGTAACAATCCACACTAAAACTAACTGGAGACAGCATAAGTAAAACTGTCACTATTTTCAGATGACATGATAACACATATAGTAAAAAAATGTATTAGAACTAATAAATGAATCTAGTAAACTCATAGAATACAAGATTAAACTACTAAAGTCTGTTGTTTTTCTATATACTAAAACGAACTATCTGAAAGAGAGAGCAAAGTAAATCAATGCCATTTAGAATCACATCAAAAAGAATAAAATCCTGAAGAATATACTTAACCAGGGAGGTGAAATTCTTATATTCTGAAAAATATAAACATTGATGGAGGAATTGAAGATGATACAATGAAATGGAAAATATCCCCTAATCTTGGATGAAGAATTAGTCTTATTAATATGTCCATAGTACACAAAGATAATACAGATTTAATGTAATCCCTATCAAAATACCTATGACATTTTTTTACCATACTAGAACAAAAAAATCCTAAAATTTATATTGAACCACAAAAGACCTCAAATTACCAAAGTAATCTTGAAAAGAACAAAGCTGTATCATTCTCCTTGACTTCGGACTATACTGCAAAGCTACAGTAATTGAAACAGTATAGTACTGGCACAAAAACTAACTCATAGATCAGTGAAACAGAATAGATAGGCCAGAAATAAGCCCACACACTTATGATCAATTAATCTAAAACAAAGGAGCAAAGACTATACGATGGAGAAAAGATAGTCTCTTCAATAAATGATGCTAGGAAAACTGGACAGCTACATTAAAAGAATGATATTAAAACAGTTTTTCAAACCATGTACAAAAAAAAATTAAAATTGTTTAAACATCTAAATGTATGACCAAAAGCCATGAACTCCTAAAAGAAAACATAGGCAGAACACTCTTTGATATAAATCATAGCAGTATTTTTTTGGACCTATCTTCTAAGACAAAAGAAATAAAAACAAATGAGACCAAATTAAACTTAAAAACTTTTGCACAGCAAAGGAAACCATCAGCAAAATAAAAAGATAACCTTTTGAATTGGAGAAAATACCTTCAAATGGATATGATGATTAAGAGATTAGGATCTAAAGTATATAAATAACACATGCAAGTCTATATCCAAAAAAAAAAAAAAATCTATCTGGATAAAAATGAAAGATCTGAATAAACATTTTTCCAAAGAAGATAAGCAGATAATTACTTTACAATATTGTATTGGTTTTGCCATACATCAACGTGAAAAATTAGCCTCCAATTAAAATAAATAAATTTATAATATAAAAAGAGGATAAGCAGATAGCCCACAGGCACATGAAAAATTGTTCAAAATTGCTATCATCAGAGAAATTCAAATCAAAACCACAATAAAATATCATCTCACACCTGTCTGAAACAGATCAGATCAGTCGCTCAGTCGTGTCCACTCTTTGTCACTCCATGAATCGCAGCACACCAGGCCTCCCTGTCCATCACCAACTCCTGGAGTGGGCTGAGACTCAAGTCCATAGGGTCAGTGATGTCATCCAGCCATCTCATCCTCTGTCACCCCCTTTTCCTCCTGCCCCTAATCCCTCCCAGCACCAGAGTCTTCTCCAATGAGTCAACTCTTTGCATGAGGTGGCCAAAGTACTGGAGTTTCAGCTTTAGCATCATTCTTTCCAAATTCCTTCCAAGGGTATTGGATCTCCTTGCAGTCCAAGGGACTCTCAAGAGTCTTCTCCAACACCACAATTCAAAAGCATCAATTCTAAGGCGCTCAGCCTTCTTCACAGTCCAACTCTCACATCCATACATGACCACTGAAAACCATAGCTTTGACTAGGCGAAGCTTTCTTGGCAAAGTAATGTCTCTGCTTTTCAATATGCTATCTAGGTTGGTCATAACTTTCCTTCCAAGGAGTAAGCGTCTTTTAATTTCATGGCTGCAGGCACCATCTGCAGTTATTTTAGAGCTCAGAAAAATAAAGTCTGACACTGTTTGCACTGTTTCCCCATCTATTTCCCATGTAGTGATGGGACCAGATGCCATGATCTTCGTTTTCTGAATGTTGAGCTTTAAGCCAACCTTTTCATTCTCCACTTTCACTATCAAGAGGCTTTTGAGTTCCTCTTTACTTTCTGCCATAAGGGTGGTGTCATCTGCATATCTGAGGTTATTGATATTTCTCCCAGCAATCTTGATTCCAACTTGTGTTTCTTCCAGTCCAGGGTTTCTCATGATGTACTCTGCATAGAAGTTAAATAATCAGGGTAGCAATATACAGCCTTGATGAACTCCTTTTCCTATTTGGAACCAGTCTGTTGTTCCATGTCCAGTTCTAACTGCTGCTTCCTGACCTGCATACAAATTTCTCAAGAGGCAGATCTGGTGGTCTGGTATTCCCATGCCTTTCAGAATTTTCCTCAGTTTATTGTGATCCACACAGTCAAAGGCTTTGACATAGTCAATAAAGCAGAAATAGATATTTTTCTGGAACTCTCTTGCTTTTTCCATGATCCAGCAGATGTTGGCAATTTGATCTCTAGTTCCTCTGCCTGTCTGAATAGCCATCATCAAAAAAAGTCCACAAATAACAAATGCTGTTGAGGATATGGACAAAGATAATTCTTGTACACTGTTGGTGAACATGTAAATTGGTACAATCACTGTGGAAAACAGTGAAAGTTCCTTAAAAAACTTAAAATATGACTACTATATGATCCAGTAATTCCATTCCTGGGTTTATATCCCAAGCAAACAAAAACTAATCTGAAAAATTATGTCCATAGCAGCCGTATTTGTAATAGACAAGATATGGGAGCAACTTAAGTGTCCATCAACAGATGAATGGATAAACAAGATTTGGTATATTTATACAATGTAATATGACTCAGCTATAAAACAAATGAAATTTTGCCTTTGTAACATTATGGGTGGACCTAGAGAGTATCATGCTTAATGAGATAAGTCAGATGGAGAAATACAAATCCTTGATGCTATTTCTTAAATGTCACTTCTAAAAAATAAAACAAATGAATAAGTTTTATTTTATTAAACAAAACAGATACAGAATCATGAATATAGAGAAAAAACTATTAAGCAAAACAGATACAGAATCATGAATATAGAGAACAAACTAGTGGTTGCCAGTGTGTAGAGAGAAAAGGGGAAGGAGCAAAAGAGGTGTTGGATCAAGAGATATGAAATAATTTATGCATAAGGTAAAAAAGCAACAAAAATATGCTGTACAGCACAAGGAAATATAGACATTATTTTGTGATAATTTATATGGAGTATAACATATAAAAATATTTAATCTTTATGCTGAAACTATTATAATATTCTAAATCAACTCTACTTGAATAAAAACTTTTTTTCAACACTCAAAAATAAATTTTTTATAAGCCGTCTTCTGAACATGTTTGTCTTCTTTAATTTCCTATTTGGGATTCAACATGATCTCTATCACATAGAAAAACTTGAGTTTTCTTTACTTTACTTCTTTCTCTCAATTTTTGTACATTATTATTACCCTAAACTTGTTTTCTTACATAACCAGCATATTTCTTGAGTCATTACTTCATATCCCAATCCTTATGTCATCTTCCCTTAATTTTTTAAATAGCCATGTACATTCAAACATTTGCTCAAAATTGCTTCCTTCATCCTATTTTTGTTTCTTATTCTTTTGTTTTTTCTTATTCTACATCCATAAAAACAATTCTCCATTTAGGGTCAAAGTCAAATTTCATATCCAGTTGAAATATTTATCTTGTTCTGTACACTTGAGCAGAAGGAAATATGCTTTGCTATAATTTGCTGCCTATAGAGAAATATTATATTAGGTATGTATGTGTTATTTGCTGAGTCATGTCCAACTCTTTGTGACCCCATGGACTGTAGCCCCACCAAGCTCCTCTATTCATGGGATTCTCCAGGCAAGTGGGTAGCTATTCCCTTCTCCAGGGAATCTTCCTGACCAAGGGATTGACTGTGGCTCTCCTTCACTGCAGGCAGATTCTTTACCACCTGAGTCACTGGAGGAACTCTATACCTTCTAAATTAAACATGAACTTCTTGGAGGCATGCATATTATTCTCCATTTTGACAACTGTTCCCCTGAGGATGTCACAAATCCACATATAGAGTTCTAGGGTACTTTTTGTGTTATTATAATAGCATTTGGTTCAGGGGTCAGTCAAATAATTCCTGAATGCAGTCTTCCAGTTATACTGCAGCTTTCAAGAGGGCTTCAAGGAAAATCTACATATAAATGAAAATCTCTGAATGAAAATCAAAGTACCACTTAATTTCTAACATTAAAAATTAACAGTGACATTTTTCTGCTTGTGAAATATAGCCTGGCTGGTAGATAACCTAGACTCTAAACATTCAGATTACAAACTCTTTTTTTCTCAAAGTTAAGAGGAAGTAGGAAGTAGTGGATTTAAGCAGGCTAGGCAGTCATGAAGAGTGCAAAGTTCTCCTTCTCCTAGTATCAAAAATGCTTTTATGGTATTGCATCAAGCATTGTATCTATATTTAGTGCAGACTAGAGATAGGTAATTTATAAATAGATAACACTTATTTTACAATTGCTACCTAATATCATGGCTTTCCTGTTGGCTGAGTGGTAAAGAATCTGCCCACAATACAGGAGATGCGGGTTTGATGCCTGGGTCAGGAATATTCTCTGGAGGAGAAAATGGCAACCCCTTCCTGTATTCTTGCCTGGGAAGTCACATGGAGAGAGGAGCCTGGCAGGATACAGTCCATAAGTTGCAAAAGAGTTGAATATGATTTAGTGTCTAAACAACAATATCTAATATCACAGATTAAGAAACAAAATAATTCACAACATCTATTTTTTTCCTGTGAAAGTATTAGTTGCTTAGTCATGTCTTTCAATTATTCTGATTAATCAATAAAGCTTTTGAGCACTTATATTTTTGAAGGACAATCAAGACAATTTAAATACATGATATTGAAATACTGCAGCATAGAGCACAGCTGTCAAAATGGCACTGTTAAGTTTCTAAGTGAAGGCTATTTCTGCACTGAAATAAAACATTTCTAACATATTTTACATAAAACTGAGCACTGAGGTAGAAAATCATTCCTCTTTCTGTGGATATAGCTCAATACTCTATAGCATAATTTAAATATTTGAAATGTTCTTATTAATTCAAATAATTTATGAATATTCACAAAGCCAAAATTCACAGAAAAAAGTATATAGATGAAGAGTGTTGTGAAGAAAACTTCTCAACCATGATTTAGCAGATTATAAACCTAACGATTAATCCATTTTAACTGGTTTGTTAATTCCACTATTTTATTTTTTAAATTAATTCTTATTGGAGTATAGTTGCTTTGCAGTGTTGTATTTGCTTCTACTGTATAGTTAAGTAAATCAGCTATACATATACATACATTCCCTCTTTTTTAGATTTCCTTCCCATTTAGATCACTACACAGCATTGAGTAGAGTTCCTTGTGGTATTCAGTAGATTCTTATAGTAGTGTACATATGTCAATCTCAATCTCCTCTTCCCTTCTTGGTATCCATACCTTTGCTTTCTATATCTGTTTCTTTATTTCTGCTTTGCAAATATCATCTGTATCATCTTTCTAGATTCTACATATATGCCTTAATTTATGATATTTGCTTTGTTCTTTCTGACTTACTTTACTTTGTATAACAGTCTCTGTGCATGCATGTAAAGTCACCTCAGTTGTGTCTGACCCTTTGTTACCCTGTAGACTAGCCTATTAGGCTCCTCTGTCCATGGGATTCTCCAGGCAGTAATACTGGAGTGGGTTACTATGCCCTCCTCCAGGGTATCTTCCCAACCCAGGGATCAAACCCACATCTCTTTAAGCTTCCTGCATTGGCAGATGGGTTCTTTACCACTAGCACCACCTGGGAAGCCCATGAAAGTCTCTAGGCATATCCATGTCTCTAAAAATGGCACAGTTTTGTTCCTTTTTAATAACTGAGTAATATTTCATTGTATATATGTTACAGATCTTCCTTTTCCATAAGTTCCATTATTTTATATCTGAGATCAATATCACTGAAAAAAATATTAAGATGTCCAAAATGAAAGCATGTGTATTATATAATTAACATGGGTAAGAAGTAGAAAAGATAAGATTTGAAATCATATCCTATAAGGTTCAGGTATTATATATAATTCTTTGACCCTCACTTTTTTCGTTATGATTTTGAAAGATTAAATTAAAATAATAAGCTATTCTGACTATCTCATAAGACATTTATGTTAACAAATGAAAATAATTTTTGATAAAAATATTGGGAATGCAACATGTAACCAAACAAGAGTCTCTGTGTTCATTGTGTAGATACAGAGTTCCATTTTCATGCAGGACAATGGAAACATAATTTGCCTTTAGCAGTTGGAAGAGTCCTAAATTTTTATCTGTGTATGAAATAAAACTTTTGCTTGTTCATCAAAATCTGGAGACATCCATAAAAATGTTTCAAACTCATTACCTTAATGTTAGTAGTGTAAGAAATTATTAATGAAAGTCAGGAATTTTGTGTCAACTTGATATCTCCTTCACTGCCAAATATAGATATCCTTACACATTTCTGATCTGTCCTTATAAGTGTTCCTCTAGGGCCAAATGTTCCACGCTAATATACTGTGGCCTTCCAGCACTAAAATTCATGTTGTGCATCACACTCAACTGGGTCTCATGTATTCTGCCCTATTTCTTCGACTTTATCTTTTACATCTCTCCTCACTCATTTCTCAACTGTCACCCCAGGCTTATTTCTGCTCCTCAAACACACTGATGTTTGAGTCATGTTCTCACCTCAGGGCTAGTTTGAGCATATTGCTCTCAACACTTTGTAGTTTGTTCCTTGCTTTCAGATAAGTTTGAGTTCAAATGTCACTTTAACAAAAAGGGCTTTACTACTGTAAACTATCTGAAGACAATCCTTGACCATCAAAACCCCCAAGTCACTGTCTATCACATCTTTATATTATTATTTGATTTTACTTATATTTACATTTATATAAACAGTGGAAGTGATGTATATATTCAAGAGATTATATCTGATAGACAGAGTGCCCGAAGAACTACGGATAGAGGTTCATGACATAGTACAGGAGGCAGGGATCAAGACCATCCCTAAATGGTCTTTCCCTAAAAAAGAAATGCAAAAAGGCAAAATGGTTGTTTGAGGAGGCCTTCCAAATAGCTGAGAAAAGAAAATAAGCAAAAGGCAAAGGAGAAAAGGAAAGACATACCCATTTGAATGTAGAGTTCCAAAGAATAGCAAGGAGAGATAACACAGCCTTCCTCAGTGATCAATGCAAAGAAATAAAGGAAAACAATAGAATGGGAAAGACTAGAGATCACTTCAAGAAAATTAAACATACCAAGGGAATTTTTCATGCAACAATGAGCATAATAAAGTACAGAAATGGTATGGACCTAACAGAAGAAGGCAATGGCACCCCATCCCAGTACTTTTGCCTGGAAAATCCCATGATGGAAGATCCTGGTGGGCTCCAGTCCATGGGGTCGCTAAGAGTCGGACACGACTGAGCGACTTCACTTTCACTTTTCACTTTCATGCATTGGAGAAGGAAATGGCAACCCACTCCAGTGTTCTTGCCTGGAGAATCCCAGGGACAGGGGAGCCTGGTGAGCTTCCATCTATGGGGTCGCACAGAGTCGGACACGACTGAAGCGACTTAGCAGCAGCAGGAGAAACAGAAGAAGATATTAAGAATAGGTGGCAAGAATACACAGAACTGTACAAAAAGATCTTCATGATTGATAATCATGATGGTGTGATCACTAACCTAGAGCCAGACATCCTGGAATGTGAAGTCAAGTGGCCTTAGGGAGTATCAGTACAAACAAAGCTAGTGTAGGTGATGAAATTCCAGCTGAGCTATTTCAAATCCTGAAAGATGATGCTGTAAAAGTGTTGCACTCAATATGCCAGCAAATTTGGAAAACTCAGCAGTGGCCACAGGTCTGGAAAAGGTCAGTTTTCATTCCAGTCCCAAACAAAGGCAATGTCAAAGAATGCTCAGATTTCACATGCTAGTAAAGTAATGCTCAAAATCCTCCAGTCCAGGCTTCACTAGTACGTGAACCAGGAACTTCTAGATTTTCAAGCTGGATTTAGAAAAGACAGAGGAACCAGATATCAAATTCCCAACAACCGCTGGATCATTAAAAAAGCAAGAGAGTTCCAGAAAAAAATCTACTTCTCCTTTATTGACTATGCCAAAGCCTTTGACTGTGTAGATCACAAAAACTGTGAAAAATTCAAGACATAGGAATATCAGACCACCTTACCTGCCTCCTGAGAAATCTGTATGCAGGTCAAGAAGCTACAGTTAGAACTGAACAGGAAACAACAGACTGGTTCCAAATCAGGAAAGGAGTATGTCAAAGCTGTATATTGTCACCCTGCTTATTTAAATTATATGCAGAGTACATCATGAGAAATGCTGGACTGGATGAAGCAAAAACTGGAATCAAGATTGCTGGGAGAAATATCAGTAACCTCAGATATGCAGATGTGCACTCTTGATATGCACCTCAGATATGCACTCTTGTGGCAGAAAGTGAAGAAGAACTAAAGAGCCTCTTGATGAAGGTGAAAGAAGAGCGTGAAAACATTGGCTTAAAACTCAACATGCAGAAAACTAAGCTCATGGCATCTGGCCCCATCACTTCATGGCAAATAGATGGGGAAACAATGGAAACATTGACAGACCATTTTCTGGGTCTCCAAAATCACTGTACATAGTGACTGCAGCCATGAAGTTAAAAGACACTTGCTCCTTGAGAGAAAAGTTATGACCCACCTAGAGAGCTTATTAAAAAGCAGAGACATTACTTTGTCAAAAAAGGTCCATCTAGTCAAAGCTGTGTTTTTTCCAGGAGTCATGTATGGATGTGAGAGTTGGACTGTGAAGAAAGCTGAGTGCCAAAGAATTGATGCTTTTGAACTGTGGTGTGGAGAAGACTCTTGAGTGTCCCTTGGACTGCAAGGAGATCCAACGAATTCATCCTAAAGAAATCAGTCCTGAATGTTCATTGGAAGGACTGATGCTGAAGCTGAAACTCCAGTACTTTGGCCACCTGATCCGAAGAGCTGACTCCTTGGCAAAGACCTTGATGCTGGGAAAGATTGAAGGCATGAGGAGAATGGTATGGCAGAGGATGAGATGATTGAATCGCATCACCAACTCAATGGACATGAGTTTGAGTAAACTCCTGGAGTTGGTAATGGACAGGGAGGCCTGGCATGCTGCCGTCCTTCAGGTTGCAAAGAGTTGGACAAGACTGACTGAACTGAACTGAATTTGTTTTTAAATATAAACTGAATTTATATTTACGTTTATTTTATTAGTGCTTTGAAAATTATTTGATGTACTGATTCATCTATGATTTAATATCTGTATTCTGGATAGAGTGAACATATTACAGGAGATTTTTTTTTTTTATCATACTCTGCTCTCTCCTCAGTTTTTGAAACAAATCCTGGCATATCAAAGCTTAACACACACACATGGTGTTGTGTTAGAATTGAGTTGCAGTGGTTCACAAGATTCAATTTGCCAGACATCTCTTCCTAACTCTGAGTTCTACAGCATTACATTGGTAACTTGAAATTGGTCTAGTGGGTGTATTTCCTCCACACACATCAGCAAACACCACAAATCAAGGCTTTTTTTGTGGAGTGTGTTGTTAAATATTTACTACTCTATCTATATATGACAGAGAGCATGAAAAGGTAACAAAATTCCTTTCCTATAACTAAGATCTGAAGTGAAGAAATGTATCTGAAAAGAAGCTTTTTTCTTTCTGTAGGCAATACCACTGTGGATTAAAAAAAAAAAAAATGAGAAAAAGAAGCTTTGTTTCTAAGCCAGGGGTAAAAACAGCAGCCAAATAAATCATTGGGAAAAAATCCATCTCATCACAAGGTTGACACCAAACAATTTGCAACAATAACCAGTGCTCCTGACTATAAATAATTGAATCTTGCATTCTGATAGTATCCCAGTGTCAGGGAGGAAGAGATTTTTCCTCTACCTTTCAAGATTCTTCTGACTGATCTAAGAATTAAGTTGACATGAGGCAAATTGCAGCTTCCCTGGTGGCTCATGGGCAAATTGCAATACAGGAGACACAGGAGATTCAGGTTCCATCCTTGGGTCAGAAAGATTCCTTGGAGGACGGCACACCTTGGAGGAGCAACCCAGACCAGTATTATTGGGAGAATCCCAAGGACAGAGGAGCCTGGTGGGCTGCAGTAAATGGGTTTGCAAAGAGCCAGACATGAAAAGTAACTGACCACATACACACACATGAGACAGACTGACAGGCAAAAATTATACACAAAAGTTCATAGTGTTTATTCATGAAAGAGACTGAGGAATTTTGAGTAACTTGCCAAAATGACAAAAATGCTCACAATAAATACATTCTTCAGGGGAAGATAAGAGAGGATGCTGGGACAGGGGTTTGGAATGTCAAAGGAGGGGAAGGTAATTCATACAGAGATGGAAAAGCAAATGTTTGGTAAACACGTGTTGGGTGGGCTGTCCAGAGGCAACAGGACCGAGTGTCCTCAGATCTCCAAGCTCTGGTGGGTTTCCCTTACCACATCTAACATATTCTTTGGAGATATCGCTGGGATAGCTCTATTCAGGGAACAGGCCCTTTATCTCAATTCTTTAGGAAACTCAGAGGGAGGTGAATAAAAGGACTTATCGAGTCATCTGTTTCTTAAAAATATTCAAGCTCAATTAGTACTCATACCTCTTGATCTCCCCCCAAAATGCAGAAGTATATTTATAAGAAAATAGTTTACTAGGGTCTTAAGAATTAAAATTTGGAAGACACAGATTCTGGTATAACTGAAAGAGTGTTCCAAGGAAGAGAAAAGAGTCAAAGGCTTATTGAGACAAAAATCACAAGGGTTCTTAAAGTTGCCTGGCTGTGATTGGTTAGGATGCAAGTCAGGAAACATTTGTCCCTAAGGAATCATGAGTTTTCTTAGGGTACATGTCCAATAACTATCTTGAGTTTCTAGATGCCTTTGTAAGAATATTAAGTGATCAAGAGGTCAGATTCCATCCAGGCTGTGACATGCACAAATCACAATTCCTCAGTGACATCCTGGCTTTATTTTAGAGAGCTGTCTTAGCAATACAAATTATATTTTGGTTTCCTTTCCACATACCAAAGAGAAACATTACGGGGTAGCAAATTTTGCTCCGCTACTTCAATTTCTAAATAATAATCACAGAAACTGTGTTTGACAATTAAATTTTCCTAGTCAAGCTTAATATGCTAATACACCAATTTATCTTCAATCAGTCTTTTCTAATGCAAGGATGCAGTTAGAGGTAAATTTATACTTCTTTGGTCTCAGGATGTAAGTACAACTTTTAGGCACTTATTATCTGAAGTTGGTATGGCTTTTTCATGGTAAAACAACACTGTAGGTTAAGATAGAAACCAAAAATAGAAACTGCAATTGTGAATATAGGCATTTACTGCTAGAAATGACATTTTATTGGCCATGATGTTCCCAATATGAGGGAATCTACTAGGGGAAAATTGTTATTATTTATTGCATATTTATTATGCCAGGCATTCATGAAGTTTTGTTTTTACTTAGAGAATCAAGTCTATAACACGATGAATAAGTTATTTTTATTGTTTCAATTTTAAAAATGAGAAAATGGATGGTTAGACAGATTTTCCAATGGTTACACCAGGAAAATAAGTGTAAGTAAAGGAAACAGAATAAATCCAGGGAGTTCCCAGGTGGCACTAGTGGTAAAAGTCCTGCTTGCCAATGTAGGAGACATAAGGGATCTGGATTTGATCCCAGGATTGGAAGATCCCCTGGAGGAGGGCATGGAAACCCACTCCAGTATTCTTACCTGGATAATACCATGGACAAAGGAGCCTGACAGGCTACAGTCCATATTCTCTGACTCGCAAAGAGTCAGACGCAACTGAAGTGACGGAGCATACTTTAATTCTAGATTTTGTAAGATGAGGTCACAAACATACTGTCATTCTGTGCAAAAAACAACAAAAAAAAAAACTAGTCACTGACAGCTCAGAGGGCTTGGGATGTTAAAAAGATAAAAAGAATCAAACATTCCTGTAGAAAACTTGTCTTCTAAATTGGGAAATGGGTCACAAAAAGCTACAGATATATCTATTTTTTTTTTCATCTTTCTTTATTTGGACTCTATGCTACTTGAATCTAGTCCTACATGCAGTGTACTGTAGAGAACACCCTTGTTTCTGATTACTCAGAAATGATAGCTATACTGTACTAAGTTTCCTTATCTTGATATGATGTTTTCACTATGCCACTTTGGTATGGTATGCTATGCTATGCTAAGTCACTTTGGTATATGATGAATCAATTCCTGCTGCTGCTAAGTCGCTTCAGTCATGTCCAACTCTGTGCAACCCCATAGACGGCAGCCCACCAGGCTCTGCCATCCCTGGGATTCTCCAGGCACGAACACTGGAGTGGGTTGCCATTGCCTTCTCCATTGTGTGAAAATGAAGTCGCTCAGTCACGTCTGACTCGTAGCGGCGCCATGGACTGCAGCCTACCAGGCTCCTCTGTCCATGGGATTTTCTAGGCAAGAGTACTGGAGTGGCTTGCCATTGATTCATAAAACTTAAGTAGTGTGGTTAAAGTATGGTTTTCTTAGATTTTATGACATAAATGTAAGGAAACAATTGTGCTAAGTTCATCTCTCAAAACACCACCAACTGCTATACATCTTTTCTAGAATATTTCATTTCTCAAATTGGGGATGGAATAGAAAAGATAGAGCATAGATTATGAAAAAACTAGGAAGGCCCTTTTTTGATGAATTATCTTTTATGGACAAGCATCAAAAGAGTAAATACAGATGACAAGAAAAAGACACACACTGTAAACATGGTTTATTTCTCCATTAATTTTTAACATCAATGATTTCATTTTCAACTGATTTATTCTGATTAGTTTTTACATTGTATGTATTTTCCCATTACCATTGTACATCTTTTTCCATTCCAATTTCCCATTCATTCAGATTCACTTGTGATTCAATTTAATTTCTTTAATTCATTCCAATTTTTTTAATTTCCTTCTGATACTATCAGTTCAGTTTAGTCGCTCAGTCTTGTCAGACTCTTTCTGACCCCATGAACCACAGCACGCCAGGTCTCCCTGTCCATCATCAACTCCAGCAGTACACCCAAACCCATGTCCATTGACTCAGTGATGCCATCCAACCATCTCATTCTCTGTTGTCCCCTTCTCCTCCTGCCTTCAATTTTTTCCCAGCATCAGGGTCTTTCAAATGAGTCAGGTCTTCACATCAGGTGGCCAAAGTATTCCAATTTCAGTTTGAACATCAGTCCTTCCAATGAACACCCAGGACTGATCTTTAGGATGAACTGGTTGGATCTCTTTGCAGTCCAAGGGACTTTCAAGAGTCTTCTCCAACACCACAGCTCAGAAGCATAAATTCTTGGCTCTCAACATTCTTTATAGTACAACTCTCACATCCCTAAATTACCACTGGAAAAACCATAGCCTTGAGTAGCCAGACCTTTGTTGACAAAGTAATTTCTCTGCTTTTTAACATGCTGTCTAGGTTGGTCATAATTTTCCTTCCAAGGAGTAAGTGTCTTTTAATTTCATGGCTGCTATCACCATCTGTAGTGATTTTGGAGCCCAGAAAAGTAAAATCATTCACTATTTCCACTGTTTTCCCATATATTGCCCATGAAGTGAGGACCAGATACAATGACCTTAGTTTTCTGAATGTTGAGCTTTAAGCCAATTTTTTCACTTTCTTTCACTTTCATCTGGAGGCTTTTTAGTTTGTCTTCACTTTCTGGCATAAGGGTGGTGTCATCTGCATATCTGAGGTTATTGATATTTCTCCCAGCAATCTTGATTCCTCCAGATTGTGCTTCCTCCAGCCAAGCATTTCTCATGATATACTCTGCATATAAGTTAAATAAGCAGGGTGACAATATACAGCCTTGATATACTCCTTTTCCTATTTGGAACCAGTCTGTTGTTTCATGTCCAGTTCTAACTGTTGCTTTCTGACCTGCATATAGGTTTCTCAAGAGTCAGGTCAGGTGGTTTGGTATTCCCATCTCCTTCAGAATTTTTCACAGTTTATTGTGATCCACACAGTCAAAGGGTTTGACATGTCAATAAAGCAGAAGTAGATTTTTCTTGGAGAAGGCAATGGCACCCCACTCCAGTACTCTTGCCTGGAAAATCCCATGGACGGAGGAGACTGTGGGCTACAGTCCATGGGGTCGCTGAGAGTCAGACACGACTGAGTGACTTTACTTTCACTTTTCACTTTCATGCATTGGAAAAGGAAATGGCAACCCATTCCAGTATTCTTGCCTGGAGAATCCCAGGGACGGGGGAGCCTGGTGGGCTGCCGTCTATGGGGTCGCACAGAGTCAGACACTACTGAAGTGACTTAGCAGCAGCAGCAGCAGATGTTTTTCTGTAACTCTCTTGCTTTTTTGATGATCCAGCGGATGTTGGTAATTTGATCTCTGTTTCGTCTACCTTTTCTAAAACCAGCTTGAACATCTGGAAGTTCATGGTTCACTTATTGTTGAAGCCTGGCTTGGAAAATTTTGAGCATTAGTTTACTAGCAAGTGAGATAAGTGCAATTATGCAGGATTTTGAGCATTCTTTGGCATTGCCTTTCTTTGGGATTTGAATGAAAACTGACCTTTTCTAGTCCTGTGAGCACTGCTCAGTTTTCCAGATTTGCTGCTATATTGAGTGCAACACTTTCACAGCATAATGTTTTAATTTTAACTGGAATTCCATCACCTCCACTAGCTTTGTTCATAGTGATGCTTCCTAAGGCCCACTTGACATCGCATTCCAGGATGGCTGGCTCTGTGTGAGTGTGAGTGTTCACACCATCATGAATATCTGGGTTGTGAAGATTTTTTTGGACAGTTCTTCTGTATATTCTTGCCACCTCTTCTTAATATCTTCTACTTCTGTTAGGTCCATACCATTTCGGTCCTTTATTGAGGCCATCTTTGCATGAAATGTTCCCTTAGTATCTCTAATTTTCTTGAAGAGATCTCTAGACTTTCCCATTCGATTGTTTTCCTCTATTTCTTTGCACTGATCACTGAGGAAGTCTTTCTTATCTCTCCTTGCTATTCTTTGGAACTATGCATTCAAATGGGTATATCTTTCCTTTTGTCCTTGATTTTCACAGCTATTTGTAAGGCCTCCTCAGACAGCCACTGTGCTTTTTTGCATTTCTTTTTCTTGGTGATGGTCTTGATTCCTGTCTCCTGTACAATGTCACAAACCTCCATTCATAGTTCATCAGGCACTCTGTCTATTGGATCTAGTTCCTTAAATTTATAAGGCATTTGATTTAGGTCATACCTGAATGGTCTAGTGGTTTTCCCCACTTTCTTCAATTTACGTCTGAATTTGGCAATAAGGAGTTCATGATCTGAGCCACAGTCAGCTCCTGGTCTTGTATTTGCTGACTGTATAGAACTCCATTTTGGCTTCAAAGAATATAATCAATCTGATTTCAGTGTTGACAATCTGGTGATGTCCATGTGTAGAGTCTTCTCATGTGTTCTTGGAAGACAGTATTTTCTATGACCAGTCTGTTCTCTTGGCAAAACTCTATTAGCCTTTTCCCTGCTTCATTTTATCCTTCATTCTGTACTCCAAGGCCAAAATTGCCTATTACTCCAGGTGTTTCTTGACTTCCTACTTTTGCATTCCAGTCCCCTACAATGAAAAGGACATCTTTTGGGGTTGTTAGTTTCAGAAGGTCTTGTAGGTCTTCATAGAACCATTTAACTTCAGCTTCTTCAGCCTCACTGGTCTGGGCATAGACTTGGATTACCATAATATTGAATGGTTTGCCTTGGAAACAAACAGAGATCATTCTGTCGTTTTTGAGTTTCCATCCAAGTACTGCATGTCAGACTCTTTTGTTGACTATGATGGCTACTCCATTTCTTCTAAGGGATTTCTGTCCACCGTAGTAGATATAATGGTCATCTGAGTTAAATTCACTCATTCCAGTCCATCTTAGTTTGCTGATTCCTAGAGTGTGAACGTTCACTCTTGCCATCTCCTGTTTGACCACTTCCAATTTGCCTTGATTCATGGACCTAATATTCTAAGTTGCTATGCAATATTGCTCTTTACAGCATTGGACCTTGTTTCTATCACCAGTCTCATCCACAACTGGGTGTTTATTTTGCTTTGGACCCATCCTTTCATTATTTCTGGAGTTATTTCTCCACTGATCTCCAGTAGCATTTTGGGCATCTACCAACCTGGGGAGTTCATCTTTCAGTGGCTTATGCTTTTGCCTTTTCATACTGTTCATGGTGTTCTCAAGGCAAGAATACTGAAATTATTTGCCTTTCCCTCTTCTATTGGACCACATTCGGATACTATAGGTAGCAATATTTGAATCCTGCTGCTTTATAATCTAACTTGAAAATTTTTGCCTTTAAACTACAGTCTTTAGAGCATTTACATTTAATATGATTATTCATGTGGTTGTGTTTAAATCTGATATGTATTTGGTTTACATTTATGTAATCAATTTTTTTTCACAATTTAGAGACATTTTTATTAGTAGAGTGTCCTTATTTTTTAAAGTTATATATTTACTGAATAATTACAATTTTCATATGCTCTATACTCATTTTGGTCTATTATTAATTTCTCTTAAGGCTTGTTTGGCCCATGGCATATTTAAAAGTGTCCTGTTTAACTCCAAGTATTTTGTGATTTTTCAGCCGTTTCTCTGGTATTGATTTCTAGTTTAATTCCACTGTGCTCTGAGAACATACTTTGTAAGATTTCTATCTGTTCAAATTGATTTAGGTGTGTTTTATGGCCCAGATTGTGGTCTATCTTGGTAAATGTTCCATGTGAGCTTGAAAAGATCGTGCATCCTACTGTTGTTGGATAAAACAGTCTATAAATGTCAATTAGGTTCAGGTGACTAATGGTGTTGTTCAGTTCAAATATAGTCTCACTGGTTTTCTGTGTGCTGCATCTATCTGTTATATTATGAGAAGTGTTGAAACCTGAAACTTTAATATTGGATTTGTTTATTTCTCCTTGTGAATCTCTTTGTTTTTGTCTCATATATTTTAGCATGCTGGTCTTTGGGGCATATATACTAGTGATTATTATGTCTTACTACAGAATTGACACTTCTATCATTACATAATATGCCTCTTTTTTCCTGAAAGTTCCCATTGTTCTGATCTGCTGGTTGAAATTTATATAGCTAGTCTTCGGGGAAGGCAATGGCACCCCACCCCAGTACTTTTGCCTGGAAAATCCCATGGACGGAGGAGCCTAGTAGGCTCCAGTCCATGGGGTCGCTAAGAGTCGGACACGATTGAGCGACTTCACTTTAACTTTCCACTCTCATGCATCGGAGAAGGAAATGGCAACCCACTCCAGTGTTCTTGCCTGGAGAATCCCAGGGACAGGGGAGCCTGGTGAGCTTCCATCTATGGGGTCGCACAGAGTCGGACACGACTGAAGTGACTTAGCAGTAGCAGCAGATTTATTTTGTTTAGTGTTTACATAAAATGTTTTCCCCATTTCCTTAATTTTAATCTACAAGTGTTTTATATATAAACTAGATTTATATATAAACTAAGATTCTTTAGGATTATATCTTTCTTTCCACTCTAAAAGGCTCTGTTTATAGTTGGTATATTTAATACATCCACATTTAAAGTAATTATTAACAAAGTTGGATTAATATCTACCTTATAATTTCAGTATGTTTTACTTGTTCAAAACTGACCGAGACCATCCCCCTCCCCCCAAAAAAAGGCAAAAAAGCAAAATGGTTGTCAGAGGAGGCCCTACAAACAGCTGAAAAAGAGGAGATGCAAAGGCAAAGGAGAATGGGAAAGACATATCCATTTGAATGCAGAGTTCCAAAGAATACCAAGGAGAGATAAGAAAGCCTTCCTCAGTGATCAGTGCAAAGAAATAGACAAAAAGAATAGAATGGGAAACACTAGAGATCTCTTTAAGAAAATTAGGTATACCAAGGGAATATTTCATGCAAAGATGGGCACAATTAAGGACAGAAATGGTACGGACCTAAGAGAAGAAGAAGATATTAAAACAGGTGGCGAGAATACACAGAAGAACTATACAAAAAAAAATCTTCATGACCCAGATAACCACAATGGTATGATCACTGACCTAGAGCCAGACATCCTGGAAGATAAAGTCAAGTGGGCCTTAGGAAGCACCACTATGAACAAAGCTAGTGGAGGTGATGAAATTCCAGCTGAGCTATTTCAAATCATAAAAAATGATGCTGTGAAAGTGCTGCACTCAATATGCCAGCAAATCTGGAAAACTGAGCAGCGGTCACATGACTGGAAAAGGTCAGTTTTCATTCCAATTCCAAACAAAGGCATTGCAAAACTGTATTCAAACTACCACACAATTGCACTCATCTCACACACTACAAAAGTAATGCTCAAAATTCTCTAAGCTAAGCTTCAGCAATATGTGAACCATGAACTTCCAGATGTTCAAGCTGGTTTTAGAAAAGGCACAGGACCTAGATATCAAATTGCCAACATCTGCTGGATCATCGAAAAAGCAAGAGAACTACAAAAAAATATCTACTTCTGCTTTATTGACTGTATCAAAGCTTTTGACTGTGTGGATCACAATAAACTGTGGACACTTCTTCAAAAGATGGGCATAACAGACCACCTGCCCTGCCTCTTGAGAAACCTATGTGCAGGTCAGGAAGCAATAGTTAGAACTGGACATGGAACAACAGACTGGTTCCAAATAGGAAAAGGAGTTCGTCAAGGCTGTATATTGTCACCTTACTTATTTAACTTATATGCAGAGTACATCATGAGAAATGGTGTGCTGGAAGAAGCACAAGCTGGAATCAAGATTGCTGGGAGAAATATCAATAACTTCAGATACGCAGATGATACCACCTTTATGGCAGATAACAAAGAAGAAATAGAGAGCCTCTTGATGAAAGTGAAAGAGGAGAGTGAAAATGTTGGCTTAAAATTCAACATTCAGAAAACCAAGATCATGGCATCCAGTCCCATGACCTCATGGAAATAGATGGGTAAACAGTGGAAATAGTGAATGACTTTATTTTTGACTTTATTTTTCTGGGCTCCAAAATCAATACAGATAGTGATTGGAGCCATGAAATTAAAAGACACTTACTTCTTGGAAGGAAAGTTATGACCAACCTAGACAGCATATTAAAAAATAGAGACATTACTTTGTCAACAAAGGTCCGTCTGTCAAGGCTATAGTTTTTCTGGTAGTCATGTATCTATCCGGGAAGGCCATGGCACCCCACCCCAGTACTTTTGCCTGGAAAATCCCATGGATGGAGGAGCCTGGTAGGTTCCAGTCCATGGGGTCGCTAAGAGTCGGACACGACTGAGCGACTTCACTTGACTTTTCACTTTCATGCATTGGAGAAGGAAATGGCAACCTACTCCAGTGTTCTTGCCTGGAGAATCTCAGGGACAGGGGAGCCTGGTGAGCTTCCGTCTATGGGGTCGCACAGAGTCGGACACGACTGAAGCGACTTAGCAGCAGCAGCAGCAGCAGCATGTATCTATATGAGAGTTGGAGAATAAAGAATGCTGAGCACTGAAGAATTGATGCTTTTGAACTGTGGTGTTGAAGAAGACTCTTGAGAGTTCTTTGGACTGCAGAGAGATCCAACCAGTGCATCCTAAAGGAAATCACTTCTGAATATTTACTGGACAGACTGATGTTGAAGTGGAAACTCCAATACTTCGGCCAACTGATGGGTAGAGCAGACTCATTGAAATGACCCTGATGCTGGTAAAGATGAAGGCAGGAGGAGAAGGGGATGACAACAGATGAGATGGTTTGTTGGTATCACTGACTCAATGGAAATGAGTTTGAGTAAACTCTGGGAGTTGGTGATGGACAAGGAGGCCAGGCATGCTGCAGTCCATGGCATCACAAACAGTCAGATTTGAATGAGCTGAACTGAACTCTGGGTGTTTTCCAAGCAGTTGTTTTTTCCCTAAAGAATTTTCTCTGTCTCTCAAAGTGAAAATCTAGTGGGCTTCCTGGATATAACTGGGGTGGAGGGGAGCGGGCTACTCCAAAAGTGGAGACCCTAGAGGTTTTTCACTCTTACCTTAGTACATACATTACCTCTATTAACTCATCAAAATTACTATTTAACTCTTTCATCTCATCTCCCTCTTATCTCATCATCTTTCTGTATTCCATTTCCATTTTACACATATTTAAATGTAATATATCAACTACTGTGGGCAGGAATCCCTTAGAAGAAATGGAGTAGCCATCATGGTCAACAAAAGAGTCTAAAATGCAGTACTTGAATGCAATCTCAAAAATGACAGAATGATCTCCGTTCGTATCCAAGGCAAACCATTCAATATCACAGTAATCCAAGTCTATACCCCAACCAGTAATGCTGAAGTTGAATAGTTCTATGAAGACCTACAATACCTTTTAGAAGTAACACCAAAAAAAGATGTCCTTTTCACTATAGGGGACTGGAATGCAAAAGTAGGAAGTCAAGAAACACCTGGGTAACAGGCAAATTTGGCCTTGGAATATGGAATGAAGCAGGGCAAAGGCTAATCGAGTTTTGCCAAGAGAACGCACTGGTCATAACAAACATCCTCTTCCAACAACACAAGAGAAGGCTTTAAACATGGACATCACCAGATGGCCAACACCGAAATCAGATGATTATATACTTTGCAGCCAAAGACGAAGAAGCTCTATACAGTCAGCAAAAATAAGACCAGGAGCTGACTGTGGCTCAAATCATGAACTCCTTATTGCCAAATTCAGACTTAAATTGAAGAAAGTAGGAATAACCATTAAGACCATTCAATTATGACCTAAATCAAATCCCTTATGATTATACAGTGGAAGTGAGAAATAGATTTAAGGGACTAGATCTGATAGAGAGCCTGATGAACTATGTACAGAGGTTAATGACATTGCACAGGAGATAGGGATCAAGACCATCCCCATGGAAAAGAAATGCAAAAAAGCAAAATGGCTATCTGGGGAGGCCTTACAAATATCTGTGAAAAGAAGAGAAGTGAAAAGCAAAGGAGAAAAGGAAAGATATATGCATCTGAATGCAGAGTTCCAAATAATAGCAAGGAGAGATAAGAAAGCCTTCCACAGTGATCAATGCAAAGAAATAGAGGAAAACAACAGAATGAGAAAGACTAGAGATCTCTTCAAGAAAATTAGAGATACCAAGGGAACATTTCATTCAAAGATGGTCTCGATAAAGGACAGAAATGGTATGGACCTAACAGAAGCAGAATATATTAAGAAGAGATGGCAAGAATACACAGAAGAACTGTACAAAAACGATCTTCACAACCCAGATAATCACGATGGTGTGATCACTGACCTACAGCCAGACATACTGGAATGTGAAGTCAAGTGGGCCTTAGAAAGCATCACTATGAACAAAGTAGAGGAGGTGATAGAATTCCAGTTGAGCTATTTTGAATCCTGGAAGATGATGATTTGAAAGTGCTGCACTCAATAAGCCCGCAAATTTGGAAAACACAGCAGTGACCACAGGACTGGAAAAGGTCTGTTTTCCTTCTAATCCCAAAGAAAGGCAATGCCAAAAAATGCTCAAACTACCACACAATTGTACTCATCTCACACACTTGTAAAGTAATGCTCAAAATTCTCCAAGCCAGGCGTCAGCTATATGTGAACCATGAACTTCCAAATGTTCAAGCTTGTTTTAGAAAAGGCAGAAGCACCAGAGATCAAATTGCTAATATCAAATAGATCATTGAAAAGCAAGAGAGTTCCAGAAGAACATCTATTTCTGCTTTATTGACTATGCCAAAGCCTTTGACTGTGTGGATCACAATAAACTGTGGAAAATTCTGTAAGAGATGAGAATGCCGGACCACCTGACGTGCATCTTGAGAAATCTATATGTAGATCAGGAAGAAACAGTTAGAAGTGGACATGGAACAACAGACTGGTTTCAAATAGGAAAAGGAGTACATCAAGGCTGTATATTGTGACCCTACTTATTTAACTTCTATGCAGAGTACATCATGAGAAATGCTGTGCTGGAAGGAACACAAGCTGGAATCAAGATTATTGGGAGAAATATCAATAACCTCAGATATGCAGATGACAGCACCCTTATGGCAGAAAGTAAAGAGGAACTAAAAAGTTTCTTGATGAAAGTGAAAGTGGAGAGTGAAAAAGTGGGCTTAAAGCTCAACATTCCGTAAATGAAGATCATGGCATCTGATCATGGCATCACTTCATGGCAAATAGATGGGGAAACTGGAAACAGTGTCAGACTTTATTTTTCTGGGCTCCAAAATCACTGCAGATGGTGATTGCAGCCATGAAATTAAAAGACGTTTACTCCTTGGAAGGAAAGTTATGACCAACCTAGATAGCATATTCAAAAGCAGAGACATTACTTTGCCAACAAAGGTCTGTCTAGTCAAGCTATGGTTTTTCCAGTGGTCATGAATGGATGTGAAAGTTGGACTGTGAAGAAATCTGAGTGCCAAAGAATTGATGCTTTTGAACTGTGGTGTTGGAGAAGACTCTTGGGAGTCCCTTGAACTGCAAAGAGATTCAACCAGTCCATTCTAAAGGACATCAGTCCTGGGTGTTCTTCGGAAGGACTGATGCTAAAGCTGAAACTCCAGTACTTTGGCCACCTCATGTGAAGAGTTGACTCATTGGAAAAATCCCTGATGCTGGGAGGGATTGAGGACAGAAGGAGAAGGTGATGACAGAGGATGAGATTGCTGGATGGCATCACCGACTCAATGGCCATGAGTTTGAGTGAACTCTGGTAGTTTATGGACAGGGAGGCCTGGCATTTTGCCAGTCACGGAGTCGCAAAGAGTTCGACACGACTGAGCGACTGAACTGACTGACTGACATGTAATATAAATTCCAAAATACATTTTTGTTTGCTTTTACTCACATTTGAAGCTATTTAAATTTAAGGAAATATAGGGCATTTTATTTACTTGTAGTTGAAGTAGCTCAGTCATGTCTGACTCTTTGAGACCCCATGGACTGTAGCCCACCAGACTCGTCTGCCCATGGGATTTTTCAGGAAAGAATACTGGAGTGGGTTGCCACTTCCTTCTCCAAGTGATCTTCCCAACCTGGGGATCTAACCTGGGTCTCCTGTATTGTGGGAAGACTCTTTACCTCTGAGCCATAGCTCCTAAAGCATTATTTACTTGTATAAACATATACATTTCTTTTGCTTTTGATTCCTTTATGCAGATGTAGAATTGCATCTAGTACATTTTTTATACCTAAAGATATTCCTGTATTTATTAATTTTTTAAAGTACAGATCCCTCAGTGATTATTTCCTTCAGCTTCTTTTTATATCTGAAAGGGTTATTTTCATGTATACTTTAAAAAATGCCTTCCTTTTTCTTTTTACATTTGAAGCTGTTGCTCCAGTGTCTTCTTATTTTCATTGTTTCTCATAAAAAAAATTGCTGACTTTGTTGTCTTTCTTCTTCTGTATATAATGTGGTTTTTCTCCAGTTGCTTTTGAGAGCATCTCATTATTTCTCACTTCATGCATTGCGTGTATGACACTCCAACATGGAGCTTTCCTCATGTTTATTGAGGTTAATGTTTGTTCATTTTAAATCTGTGGGTTGATCAAATTTTAAAAAATCGTCTTTATTTTTGAAATACTTTCTATCATCTCCACTCTCTCCTCCTAAATGAACTCTATTTACCTTTATATTCATAGAACTTTCCCCATAGATTGATTATGCTTTTTTCATTTATTTATAGTATTCAGTTATAGACTTGAAGAGAATCTCTGTAGAAATTTGGGGTTCTGCCCCTTGCAGCCTTCTTATTGCATTGCCTACACCTCTGTGCTCACATGCTCAGTAGCTCATTCATGTCCGATTCATTGTGAACCGGTAGACTCTAGCCTTCCAGACTCTTCCTCCTCTGTCCATGGAATTTTTTAGGCAAGAATACTGGAGTGGGTTGCTATTTCCTACTCCAGGGTATCTTCCCAACCCAGGGATCAAACCCGTGTCTCCTGTGTTTCCTGCATCGGCAGGTGGATTCTCTCCACTTTGGTCTAAAAAGTCAAGCTATTTATGACTTCCTGAGTACTCAACTCTGTCTCCTCAACTCAGAGAAAATGCTTGGCTCTATTGAGTTTCTATGTACCTACTCTGACCTGACAACTTTCAGCAGTAAGCTGGGGAAATAGTATGACTCACTTATAATTTGTATATATAATTTTTTCTATTAGGGATCATTGTCAATGATCACTGTTTTCCAATGTCTGAGAACAATTATTTATACAGTTTGTTAACTTTTTTTCTGATTTATTTTTTTAAAATTTTATTTTATTATTTAACTTTACAATATTGTATTGGTTTGGCCGTATATCAACATGTATCCGCCACAGGTATATACGTGTTCCCCATCCTGAACCCTCCTCCCTCCTCCCTCCCCATACCATCCCTCTGGGTTGTCCCAGTGCACCAGCCCCAAGCATCCAGTATCGTGCATCAAACCTGGACTGGTGACTCATTTCATATATAATTTTATACATGTTTCAATGCCATTCTCCCAAATCATCCCACCGTCTCCCTCTCCCACAGAGTCCAAAAGACTGTTCTATACATCAGTGTCTCTTTTGCTGTCTCGTATACAGGGTTCTGCTTTTGAACTGTGGTGTTGGAGAAGACACTTGAGAGTCCCTTGGACTGCAAGGAGATCCAACCAGTCCATTCTGAAGGAGATCAGCTCTGGGATTTCTTTGGAAGGAATGATGCTGAAGCTGAAACTCCAGTACTTTGGCCACCTCATGCAAAGAGTTGACTCATTGGAGAAGACTCTGATGCTGGGAGGGATTGAGGGCAAGAGGAGAAGGGGACGACAGAGGATGAGATGGCTGGATGGCATCACTGACTCGATGCATGTGAGTCTCAGTGACCTCCAGGAGTTGGTGATGAACAGGGAGGCCGGGTGTGCTGCGATTCATGGGGTCACAAAGAGTTGGACACGACTGAGTGACTGATCTGATCTGATACAGGGTTATTGTTACCATCATTCTAAATTCCATATATATGCATTAGTATACTGTATTGAAAGAGACACGTGTACCTCAATGTTCATTGCAGCACTGTTTATAATAGCCAGGTCATGGAAGCAACCTAGATGTCCATCAGCAGATGAATGGATAAGACAGCTGTGGTTTGTTAACTTTTTAGTTGTTTATTATAGAAATAAATTTGTTACTCCATCCCAGTGAAAAACAGAAGAGTGCAAATTTCTGTACATTTCAGCACACTAGAAATCCGTGTGCATGTTTATAACATTATTTGATCATCACATATGGGCTCCCAGGTGGTTCTAGCAGTAAAAAAGTATAACCTTCCTGCTAATGCAGGAAACATAAGAGATATAGGTTCAATCCTTGGGTTTGGAAGATCCCCTGGAGAAGGAAATGACCACCCACTTTGGAATTCTTGCCTGGAGAATTCCATGGACAAAGGAGCCATGTGGGTTACAGTCCATGGGGTCCCAAAGAGTTGGACATGATTGGGGGACTAACAGACCATTTTAAAATCACTTCCCCCAAGATATTGTTTGCTTTATATTTGCCTAATAAATCATATTTGATTCTATATATTTCCTTTTGTAAGGCCTTCTCTTTAAAGATATTCAACATATATTATGTTAACCTGATCTTTTTCATCAATAATGTAATCTCTTTTATATTATTTATACTAGCTGATGCTCATGCATGATTTTACATGTGTAATTCTTTCTGCAAAATTAATATTTTATTTCTGTGATTGCTCTGGTTTTGTTTATTTATTTGTTTATTTACATACCCTGACACTCTAACACAAGCAAAACTGAGAAAGTTCTGATTCTATTTTCTAGTTTAATTCTTTTTTGGTAATTTTGGTTAGATGGTATAATTTTATTCTGATTCCACTAGGAAGAAAATTCATTTCTTTATATAAAGTAATGCTGAAATCACATAATGCATCCTATGTAAAAATTATTAAAAATTCCTTGTCAGGACTACTTAATTAAGTATTTGGTCATCAAATAGTAGTGATTTACATTATTAGAACATTCTACGATTTGATGAAACTCTGAAGAATTCTCATATCAGATCTAAGTGATTTAAACTGTGAAATACAGAAGGATATATAGCTCTTAAAAGGATTTTCTGCTGCTGCTGCTAAGTCGCTTCAGTCGTGTCCGACTCTGTGCGACCCCAGAGACGGAAGTTCACCAGGCTCCCCTGTCCCTGGGATTATCCAGGCAAGAACACTGGAGTGGGTTGCCATTTCCTTCTCCAATGCATGAAAGTGAAAGTGAAATCGCTCAGTCGTGTCTGACTCTTAGCGACCCCATGGACTGGAGCCTACCAGGATCTTCCGTCCATGGGATTTTCCAGGCAAAAGTACTGGGGTGGGGTGCCATTGCCTTCCCCCTTAAAAGGATTTAACCAAGTACTGAACTTGATATTTGACTCCAAACTCCTATTCTTTACTATCTCCTATCTACCTACCTACCTAGCCATATATCTATGCATCTATCTATATTTCATTTAGAGACACTTTATCTCTCTATTCATGTACCACATTTGATTATATTCTCTATTCTTAATTAACTATTTTATAAGCACCTGCAAAATATTAACAAATCTGTGTTCCCTGATGAATGTTACCATAATGAATAAATAATTATTAAAGACCCTTTTCATGGCATTTTTCAAATATCTTGAGAGTGATAGTATTCAAAGAAGACAAGTCTCACTATCTGTCTCTGTTATAACAATAAGTTTACTAATTTATTTCTGCATTTATGATTCTCAAATTTATTGTATTTTCAAACTTTGTCTTTAAATGTACCTTACATCTTTTTTCTAATTTATACTTTTATATCCAACATAAACATGAAACAAGGATGTACAAGTACAACTCTCATAGAAAATAAATGCGGTGTGATAAAAACATGCTTGTCAAAAATTAAATACCTAATTAGTCCTCACCTTCTTGTGCTTAAGAGGACTTAAGTTAATCCAGTACAAGTATAGCTTGGCATAAAATTCTCCTCATACTTTATTCTTCTTGATTAATCTTCCACTGCTCCTAGCAAAACCCTGAGAACCAATTCTGGAGTATTCACCATTTCCTAAACACAATATGCTCTTTTAATTCTTCAGAATTTTTCAAAAACTTTCTTTCAACTGGCCTACCTATTTTATCATATCTCAAAGTTATTTTTCACATCCATATCAATAACTACTTACATATCACCTTGCAACTTACTCTATGTGAATCATACACAGTCATTGACTAGAAACAGAATTGAACCAGGATTGGGGATCTCTAATGTACTGTGGAATATTTTCAGTTAGAAAAATGTGAAAGCACCAACACATTCACAGGAAAGAATCTAATGCTTGCAAATCCATGATTAAAGTACTTGAGACCCTCTTGTATAGTTTCTCCAGCTCTTCAACTTATAGGTCAAACCACAATGAAATGGAAGCCTTGCTCCTCAAAGTATTCTCAAAGAGTACATGTTTGATTAATCATGAAGCTACTGGAAATGAATGTGCAGGAAAATGAGTGAATAATCTCAGTCTGAAATTTTATTTACCTTTAGTTTATGAATAGCCTGATGGAAGTAGGCAGTTCATATAATACCAAGCCCCTAGGATAAGAAAACCTAAGATATAATCATGTTTATATTATTCGATTTAAACTTTGCTCTTTTTATTTGGTTATTTGTTCAATCCAGTTATTCATTTGACATTTATTTGAGCATCTACTATGTTCTATGTACTTTATTCACAGTTCATGAAATATTTGTTTACAATGAACCTTATTTTCAAGGAGCTATATTCTAGTGAGTGAGGCAGACTAAGCAATGAACAAAATTTGTACATAAATTTTTCAACATGTAAAGCGAAGATAAGTGCTATGGAAAAATAGAATGGCAAAATAATTTAGAAATGCCAGGAGGGAATAACAGCTTGTAATTTTAAATATAAGGGTTGAGAAAGTTTTCATTTAGATAGGACAGAGATGTGGCTTTGTCTCAGTAAATAGAGTTCAGGACAGGGGGAAAGGTTAGTGGAAATGTCCTAAGGCAAAATGAGTGTTCCACAACTTCTAGAAAAGAAAGGGAAGGCAGTTAAGCAGGCCAGAAGCCAGCCAGCAAGAGAACTAGAAAAAGGAGGCATGCAGTCAGAGAGAAAAATTAGATCATACTGTACATTAAAGATTGGGTCTTTGGAGTACTGATTTGGACAAGGTTGTATGTACATCTAAATTTGATTGCTTTTTGAACTACTTGAACTTACATGCAGCATATTGCCTTAAATTTTGAAGGTAAAATCTTGCACAGTTGAACATATTTTGCCAACTATTCTTTCTGTATATATTCTATTTATATAAAAGTATAAAACTAGAACAGTATAAAGGACATATTAGATAATGTGCATAATTCTGTAAGTTTAACTTCTTTAATATACATATACTATTTATCTACTCCTTCACCTAGAATTACCCACTAGAATCTAATAACAAGCAGTTAATTTACATTTTCATAAAATAACTACCACTATTTGTAAATCCTACCAAAAAATATAGTGCTTTAATACTTTCCCAAAGCTGTTAACACAATTACTAATTAGACTGTTGGAGGGCTCTTTTATGTGCAGAAAGATAAAGTGAATTTCTTGAAAATATATTCCATTTTGCTATTTATAGTTCATATACTTTCAATTAAAAAACATTACAGTTAAATTGGTATTCCAATTATGGAAATTTCATACTGTAATAAAGAAACATATTAAGAAAAAAATCATATTACAAAAGTGAGACTTCAATAAATATAAGGAAGTGTATAATGGGGCATTTTGGTGTGCTGTATGAAAAATATGTAACTGCAGTGTAAAATAAGAGGTTTACTGACCTTTATATATAATTTATAATGTGAACATATATGGACCTTTATAAGATAAAGTCAGAAATATTTGATTCCACTATTGAGACATCCAAATATTTTGTACGAATTAAAATACTCTTCTCAGAATTATTTCTTTCACTTTAAGAATTTTCCCCATGACTCACTTCAGTTTCATGATATACTACAAGCTTGACATTCTGTTGGCTTTCAAATGACATTATCTTAAGGCTTAAAATTAGCTTACTGTCAATCTGTTAGCAGGATTCTTTGGAGATATCACTGGAGCCAGAAATGCACCAGGGAAGCACTGACTGTTATTACCCCCAACATAGACATTAGTCAAAACTAAGGAATGTCAACCTTTTGTCATCAATCAACATACCAATTTTAAGCTCTCAAAGTATGATAATAAATCACTAATGCCAAAACACATCCAGATGAGGTTTACTCTTATTATTAAAATAAGAGAAAAAGGATTTCATTTATTCTGGTTTTATTATAGTTTTAGGTAGTATCTAAATGAAATAGAAGCATAGAGCTGACCAAGCACTCCAGTGCTGTGAACTGTTTTGATGCTAGATTTATGGCTTTGAGACTCAGTTTTGTCTGTTAGCTCTCAAGGCTACACAAGTCACAAATCCAGACTTGTCTGCTCCTTCACATCTTCATTGATTTAAAATAATAATAATAATTTTTGAAAAACATGTACTGAATTCTAAATAAATGAAACATTATGCCTATTTCCTAGTATTTAATCAGATCAGATCAGATCAGTCGCTCAGTCGTGTCCGACTCTTTGCGACCCCATGAACTGCAGCACGCCAGGCCTCGCTATCCATCACCAGCTAAAGACACAATTTTATAAACCAGTAACAAAATTATTGAAGAGCAATTTGGAAACACAGAGATCTTTACCTCTATGTTCATTCTGAGAATTGTAAATGACATAATATTTTTGCGATAATATTAACAATTGGAGCATCAGTTGGCTAGATAATCAACAAATGGTAATAGATCATCATTTTTTCTTGCACTACCTTCAGTTAATATCTTTAACAAACTCATAAAATGGAGCATTCCAGAAATGAGCTTAGCAAAATTTGCCTGATGGAAAACATCAGTCTATTGTTGGTACATATGTCTTTGCTTTGTCTTGTTAAAACACTAAATTATGTCCAACACTTTTGCGACTCTGTGGATTATAGCCCACAGGCTCCTCTGCCCATGGCCTGCTTATTGGCTAAAAAGTAAAAATGGCCACACTATCACATTTGGTCTCCAGAAGCCGACACTGACATGATTCGTGTGAAAATGATTTATTTAAGAATTACCTTTGTAAATGGTAGAAGGTGGGGCCTCAGAAAGGGAAGGAAGCCGTAATACCATGAAGTTAACTTGTACTCACTATTTCAGGAAAGCAAGCAGCTAGTGACTCTGGGGACCATAGAGATCATACTTAGGGTGGTCCCCATCAAGGGGTAAAAGCAACAGTACATTAATTCTTCCTCACCCTCCAGTCATTATTTAAGAGCTAAAGTAAAGATGCAAAGGGTGTTACTGTCCAGGAATTCCCGTTTTTACAGTCCATAGAAAAAATAGGTCCCAGTACCCTGAGGAAAGTGTGCCAGTGTAAACACAAGGGTTGGTGACTGAAGAGGATACGGGAGAGCAATGGCAGTATCTGCTGGAGTATTCTCTAAATTTCAAAGTTTTATCTTTAGTTTTTAGAAATAATTTATGTTGATATTTGTTAACATTACAAATACATATATTTTAAGTATGTTTACATAATGTTATTAAGGGATAGTATTAATAAGTATTAGAAAAACTCAAAATTCAGAAAAATACAAAAACTTCCAACCCATAGAAGAACCACATATTAGTCAAGGATATTATTTGTTCCTTACTCTATTTTCCAATAAAGCATAAATTATTGACATACATATTTACAACTCTAAAACTTTTCTGAGTGTTTGTATGAAAGTAATTTCAAGTCTGTCATGAAATTATTTTATCACTTTCCTTGAAAAAAAAATTGGACATGAAAATTCTATAGGCGACATCCCATTTAATAGTGAAACAAACTCTTTTGCTTAGGTTTGGAGAGTAAGAAAAGATGTCCAGTCTCATTTATTTTCTTCTACTATTTATAATAGAATTCTTATCATGTAAAATAAGGCAAGAAAAAAATCATAAGTTCAGAATTGAAAAAACAAAAGTATCGATTTGGAGTTGGCAAGATTATAAACATGGGAAAATCCAAGTGATATGGAAAACAAAGTATCAGAATTATGAAGTAAATTTAGCAAGGTCACAGGGCAGAGCATCAATATTAAAAAAAATAAATAAATTTATACATGTCAACATTAGTGAATCCTTAAAAACTGTATTTACAAAAACATAAAAACAGAAACAAAAGAGCAAGAACTCTACACTAAAAATTCAAAATTGAAAAAAGAGCTGCCTTTGTTAGCATCTCTTGCGTATGCAGAATGCTTTGGGTCTATCACAAGGACACTTATTTTCCCTGCAAAATGAAAATTGTGCATGAGGCAATGATCATTTTCCTCATCTTGCTGAGTAGTAGATAAAATCAGAGGGGCTACAGCATCCTTCCAAGGTAGCCCTGCTTGTAACTGGTACAACTAGGATGATAATCATGTCTGTTTTGAGCCACTCTAGTCTCTTCCTTATAAAAGTAAAGGACCTATACATTTCCCATCTTAATATTCTGCAGACTTCTACTCCTTTCCTCCTTTCGTCCTCAGTGCCAGTCACTTCTCCACCTCTGGGATTTCATTTAATGATAGAGTTCAATCCCACCTCCCCCAAAAAATGAATGTCTGAGATTTTAAAGAAAACATTGTAAAATAAGTGATATGTGTTTTGAATGAACATTTTAAATTTACAAAAAAGCTATTGCATAATTTAAGGAAACACCAGTCAACTATTCGGTATGCTCAAGAAACATTTAAAGTATTAAATAAACTGATATATCTGATAATATTAAATACTAAATTGATTCTGCATGCTTATGCCCTTAATAACTCAATCTTATTACAGAATTTCAAAAAATTTTAAAATTTACACAACTTGGAGCTCTTACTCATCTTTCACAAAGATGAGGTCAGTTTTTAAATTTCATTTTGCCAAAAGACATAACTGTTGACAAGTGACAAATTTAAATACATAGTACCAATTTTCCAGATTCCGATCGCACAAATGTGATATTCTATCATTGAGTTTTCACTTTTTTTTAAGAGATTATACGTAATCTGAATCACCAATATTTTTAGTTCTTCATATTGATGTAGGAAGTTGTCAGAACATACCTGATACACACAGATTATCTTTTAGTATGTAGAATATTAGAGATAAGCAAATAAAGAAGTATTCTATTTTTAAGACCCATTCCTCTCAAATCTACTGGAATAGCTTATTTTCCTGCATCCAATCAGAATCGTCCACTCCGTTGTGTTAGCAGTGAGGCTAGCATCTGTGAGTCTCTTTCTCTCATACTAAGATTCACTTCCTGCTTAATGTTCATATTGCCTCTTGGTCATTGCTTTCCATATCATATCCCAGAGTAACCTAATTTATTTTTCATTCTAAAGTCAGGATTATATTCAGAGAGTAATAGCTTGGGGCCTGAACTTCTCATTATTTCCCTCAAAGATAGTTGCATTTTAGTTTGTGGAGTAAAAGGAGGCCTTACAAAACAAGTTCTAGTTTAGACTGTGAATCCAGACTCACTTCGAACATATATACTTATTTAAATTTATTTCATATTCAAGATGCAATCTAAATTTTCACATTTTAACCTCTTTATAGAGTTGTAATTGACTTACACTTATTGCACATGTTGAAAGTACACAGTTTGATATGTTTTGACTTATCTACCCCTTAAACTATCAGCACAATCAAGACAATAAACATGCCAACAATCCAAAACACATCTTTGTGGCTTTTTAAAATTCATCCTTCCAATTATGCCTACTCCCACATCCCAAGAAAACAACTGATTCCCTTGATGACACTGTAGATTAGTTTGTATCTTATAGAAATTCATATAAATGGAATAATAGAGGTTATACTCCTTTTTGGTTGGTTTTATTCACTTGGCATGATTATTTGGAAATTCATCCATGCTACTGTGTATGTCCATAGTTCTTTCCATGCTTTCTGAGTACTAGTCTATGGAATAGCTCCACCAAGATTTATAAACATACTGGAATATTTCCACTGCAAGTCTATTTCAAATAAAGACACAATGAATCTTAGTGTACAGTCTTTTTATAAATATATGCTTTCATTTCTCTTGGATAGATACCTACAAGTTGAAGATGAGAAATAGAGTAATAGTATAGTTTATTTTTTTTATAAATACTTTATGCATTTAGAGCAGTATTAGGTTCACCATAAAATACAGGGGAAGATATAGACATTTTCCTTATAAATTCTGCTCCCACACGTGCATAGTCTTCTCCATTGTCAACATCCAAACCAGAGCAGTACAGTTATTACAACTATTGAACCTGCATGGACACATCATGATTACCCAAAGTCTACAGTGGACATTATTTTTCACTTAATATTGCAGAGTTTTGGATTTGGACACATGATTATGGCATATATCCATCTGCTGCTGCTGCTAAGTTGCTTCAGTCGTGTCCAGCTCTGTGCGACCCCATAGACGGCAGCCCACGAGGCTCCCCCGTCCGTGGGATTCTCCAGGCAAGGACACTGGAGTGTGTTGCCATTTCCTTCTCCAATGCATGGAAGTGAAAAGTGAAAGTAAAGTCTCTGAGTCTTGTCCGACTCTTAGTGACCCCACGGACTGCGGCCCACCAGGCTCCTCCATCCATGGGATTTTCCAGGCAAGAATACTGGAGTGGGGTGCCATTGCCTTCTCCAATATATCCATCAGTATGGTGTAATACAGAACATTTTCAATATTCTAAAAATCTGTGTTCTGCCTAGTCACCCATCTTTGCCTCTACTAAGCCTAGAAGCTACTGATATTTTTTTTTTTTAATTGTGTTCAAATTTTATGTCTTTTCCAAACAGTCATATAGTTGGAATCACACAGTATGTAGTCTTTTTAGATTGGCTTCTCTCACTCAGTAATGGGCATTTAAGTTTCCTCCAAGTCTTTTCATGTCTTGGTCACTCACTTCCTTTTACCACTGAATAATATTCCGTTGTCTGACTATATCCCAGTTTATCCATTCATTTCCTGAAGAATACCATGATTAATTTCAAATTGTGGCAATTTTTAATAAAACTTCTAGAAACATCCATGTGTAGGTTTTTTGGTGGTTTGTTTGTGGGTAAAGTTTTCCATTCTTTTGGGTAAATAATACCAAGGAATTTTTGGTTTGGAAAAAAAAAAAATTCTGAGTTTTTAAAGAAAACATCAGACTGTCTTCCAAAGAGTCTGTACTATTTCACTTTCCCACCAGTAGTGAATGGGAGGTTTTCTCACTCCACACCCTTGTTAGCATTTCCTTTTGTGCTCAGTATTTGTGCCACTCCAATAAGTGTGTAGTTGTATTTCATAGTTCTTTTAACCTCATTTTCCTGATGACATTTAATTTGGAACATCTTATAGGCTTATTTGCCATCTGTATATCATCTTTAGTGAGGTGGCTGTTAAGCTATTTAGCCCAATTTTTAATTTTTTTGGCTGAATTTTAAGTGTTTTTCATATAATTTGGATATAGGCCTTCATCAGATGTGTATTTTGAAAATTGTTTCTGTCAATCTGTGACTTCTCTTCTGGAAATTTTATAGTTTTAAGGTCAGACAGAAGATCTGGGAGAAGAAACTGCTGGAAGGAGTAACCAGTAGGAACTTTTAAATGGTAATTAATGAGTGCAGGAGGCTAATTGTGGACCATCTTGAAAGTTAAAAACTGCTTGATACACCAAAGAAAACAATGATAAATTGGACTTTATTATAAATTAAAACTTCTACTATGTGATTGACACTACTAAGATAATGAAAATACGGTTACTGACTGAGGGAAATATTTGCAAAAAACATATCTGACTTGGGCTTCCCTGGTGGCTCACATGGTAAAGAATCTAATTGCAATGTGTGAGAATGGGTTCAACCCCTGGGCTAGGGAGATCCCCTGGAGGAGGGCATGGCAACCCACTCCAGTATTCTTACCTCAAGAATCCCCAAGGACAGAGAAGCCTGGTGGGCTACAGGCAGGGTTTGGAAAGAGTCAGATACAACTGAGTGACTAAGTACAGTACATATCTTATACAGGGCATTTATTCAAAAGATGCAGAGAACTCAGAACTCAACAATGAAGAACCAAAATCCTAAATAAAAATGGGGAAAGATCTGAACAGACACTTCATTAAAGAAGTACAGATGGCAATTAAGCATATGAGAAAGTGTTCAAGAGTTTATTACATTAAAGAACTGTAAATTAAACATCAAGGAAATATCACAATACATGTATTAGAGTGGTGAAAATCCAAAACACTGGCAATGCCAAGTGCAATTGAGGACGTGGAGCAAAGAAATCTCATTTATCACAGATAGGAATGCAAAATGGTATTAATAATACATACACTTTAGAAGATAACTCGGCAGTTTCCTAAAAAGCTAAACATATATTACCATACCCATTCAACTGAACTGGAAATGTATGTTCAGGCAGAGACCTACACATGAATGTTTATAGCAGCTTTATTTAAATTTCCCAAAAATGGAAAGCAATTGAGATGGCTTTTAATAGATGAATGGATAAGCAAATTGTGGTACACCAATAAATGGACTATTATTCAGTGATAAAAATAAATGAAGCATGGGGGGTAATTGGAATAGTCAACTATTTTGATTTTATATTCTACATGGCAATATGCATTTGACAAAGCCCACAGAAATGTAAAGAATGAATTTAGTATAGACTATGAATCTAAGTTAATAATAATATATCAATATTTATCAGTTGTTTTCTAGTAGTCATGTATGGATGTGAGAGTTGGACTATAAAGAAAACTGAGAGCTGAAGAACTGATGCTTTTGAACTGTGGTATTGGAGAAGACTCTTGAGAGTCCCTTGGACTGCAAGGAGATCCAACCAGTCCACCCTAAAGGAGATCAGGCCTGAGTGTTCATTGGAAGGATTCATGTTCAAGCTAAAACTCCAATACTTTGGCCACCTAATGAGAAGAGCTGACTCATTTGAAAAGATCCTGATTCTGGGAAAGGTTGAAGGCCGGAGAAGAAGAGGACGACAGAGAACTCCGGGAGTCTGTGATGGAAAGGGAGGCATGGCTTGCTGCGGTTCATGGGGTCGCAAAGAGTCAGACATGACTGTGCAACTGAACTAAACTGATTTATCAGTTGTGACAAAGGTAGTACACTAATGCAAATTTTAGTACTAGGAAAAACTATAGAGGGGAAGAGGCACAGATTGGGAACTTTTTCTAATACCTGTTCAACTTTTCTATTAATGTAGACCTTCTAAAAAATAAAGCCTATTACTTAAAACAAAAATTAAGGAGCAGTGAAAGACACTTGGGGCATAATTTCCAGTACACAGGAAATGTGGGCCTATAGTCACATATGAAAAGTAAACATCACAGTCGCTCAGCTGTTTCTGACTCTTTGCGACCCTATGGACTGTAATCCACCTGGCTGTTCTGTCCATGGAATTCTCCAGGCAAGAATACTGGAGTGGTTTGTCATGCCTTCCTCCAGGGGATCTTCTCAACCCAGGGGTCAAACCCAGGTCTCCCACATTGCAGGCATATTCTTTACCAGCTGAGCCACCAGGGAAGCCCATGAATAATGGAGTGGGTAGCCACCCATTCTTCAGGGGATCATCCTGAGCAAGGGATCCAACCTGGATCTCCTGTATTGCAGGCTGATTCTTTACTACTTGAGACACCTGTATTTATACCTAAACCATTGATTAAAATGCAAATATATTTTTTAAAAGTAGCAGAATTCACCAGAGAAGCCATACTGGACTAAGAGTTTTGTTTCTCTGTCATAGACTTTCCTAATAATTTAATTTCTCTGATAGAGACATGTTTATTTATTCTTAAATGAACTTGATACTGTTGTGATAATTTTTTTCTTCTACATGAGTTAATAACACCGGTGAAACATGTGGTTACTATTTTGCTTTAAACACTGATTATCTTTTTTTTTTTTTTTTTGAGATTTGCAAAATAAGTTTTATTTGGGGCAAAATGAGGATGGTAGTCTGGGAGACAGCAGCTCAGATAGAAACTGTTCTAAAGAGATAGGGAGGAAAGTCAGCATATATGTGGTTTTGGTGAAGGGGGAATATGTGCATTCAAGCCTGTATTTTTTCCAGAAGGTTTCTGGATGTTTTCTGCTAGTCACAAGGAACAGTGATCACCATGAAGGATTTTAGTGCTTTTCTAGATATGAGGAGATACAAGAATTGGGCTCATAAAATCAGCTTCTTAAAATATCTAACTATCTGAATTCGTGTCCTGGCAGTCATCTCCCACCCCAGCTCCTTTCAGGAGGTGCTGAGGGTCAGCAGCTGAGCAGCACATGAGCTAACCCTTGTAGAAGTAGGTGGTAAGTTCAGATTTATAGCTTACACACTGTTTTGTATGTCTAGTTTAAAAGGTTATACATATACAGATGCATATTGATGGAATAATAGTAAGAGGGTCCTTAATATTCTGTATATATTTATATGCATATGGCAGGAATAATTTAAGAATACAAATCAAACTAATAACTGGGAAATTTTCAGATGTGTGGAGAATTTCTCTGTCTATAAAATTTTCATTTAAATTTGATTTCAGAAAATTTCTATTACATTATTTGTTCAGAGGGTTAGCTGATATATTTGATTTTTTAATTTTTTTTCTTTATCTTTATTATTTTTAATTCAATTTTATTTAACTTTACAATATTGTATTGGTTTTGCCATATATCAAAATGAATCTCCCATAGGTATACATGTGTTCCCTATCCTGAACCCTCCTCCCTCCTCCCTCACCATACCATCCATCTGGGTCATCCCAGTGCACCAGCCCCAAGCATCCAGTATCGTGCATCGAACATGGACTGGTGACTCATTTCATATATGATATTATACATATTTCAATCCCATTCTCCCAAATCATCCCACCCTCTCCCTCTCCCATAATTACCTTAAATGTAAATGTGTTGAATGCCCCAACCAAAAGACAAAGACTGGCCGAATGGATACAAAAACAAGACCCCTACATATGTTGTCTACAAGAGACCCACCTCAAAAAAGGGGACACATACAGACTGAAAATGAAGGGCTGGAAAAAGATATACCACACAAATAGAGACCAAAAGAAAGCAGGAGTAGCAATACTCATATCAGATAAAATAGACTTTAAAACAAAGGCTGTGAAAAGAGACAAAGAAGGACATTACATAATGATCAAGAATCAAGAAGATCCAGAAGATCTTGGATCAAGAAGATCCAAAAGAAGATATAACTGTTATAAATATATATGCACCCAACATAGGAGCACCACAATATGTAAGACAAATACTAACAAGTATGAAAGGAGAAATTAACAATAACACAATAATAGTGGGAGACTTTAATACCCCACTCACATCTATGGATAGATCAACTAAACAGAATATTAACAAGGAGACACAAACTTTAAATGATACAATAGGCATTCCGAAGCTGTTTGAGGAATGCCTATTGTATCATTTAAAGTTTGTGTCTCCTTGTTAATTTTCTGTTTAGTTGATCTATCCATAGGTGTGAGTGGGGTATTAAAGTCTCCCACTATTATTGTGTTATTGTTAACACACAGAAATCCCTTGCATTCCTGTACACTAATAACGAGAAAATAGAAAGAGAAATTAAGGAAACAATTCCATTCACCATTGCAATGAAAACAATAAAATACTTAGGAATATATCTTCCTAAAGAATCTTAAGACCTATATTTAGAAAACTATAAAACACTGCTGAAAGAAATTAAAGAGGACACTAATAGATGGAGAAATATACCATGTTTGTGGATTGGTAGAATCAATATAGTGAAAATGAATATACTACCCAAAGCAATTTATAGATTCAATGCAATCCCCATCAAGCTACCAACGGTATTCTTCACAGAGCTAGAACAAATAATTTCTCAATTTGTATGGAAATACAAAAAACCTCGAATAGCCAAAGCTATCTTGAGAAAGAAGAACGGAACTGGAGGAATCAACCTGCCTGACTTCAGGCTCTACTATAAAGCTACAGTCATCAAGACAGTATGGTACTGGCACAAAGACAGAAATATAGATCAATGGAACAAAATAGAAAGTCCAGAGATAAATCCACGCTCATATGGTCACCTAATCTTTGACAAAGGCGGCAAGAATATACAATGGGCTAAAGACAATCTTTTTAACAAGTGGTGCTGGGAAAACTGGTTGAACACTTGTAAAAGAATGAAACTAGAACACTGTCTAACACCATACACAAAAATAAACTCAAAATGGATTAAAGAGCTAAATATAAGACCAGAAACCATAAAACTCCTAGAGGAAAACATAGGCAAAACACTCTCTGACTTACATCACAGCAGGATCCTCTATGACCCACTTCCCAGAATATTGGAAATAAAATCAAAAATGAACAAATGGGACCTAATCAAACTTAAAAAGCTTCTGCACAACAAAGGAAACTATAGGCAAGCTGAAAAGACAGCCTTCAGAATGGGAGAAAATCATAGCAAATGAAGCAACAGACAAACAACTAATCTCAAAAATATACAAGCAACTTCTACAGCTCAATTCCAGAAAAATAAACGACCCAATCAAAAAATGGGCCAAAGAACTTAATAGACATTTCTCCAAAGAAGACATACAGATGGCTAACAAACACATGAAAAGATGCTCAACATCTCTCATTATCAGAGAAATGCAAATCAAAACCACTATGAGGTACCATTACACGCCAGTCAGAATGGCTGCGATCCAAAAATCCACAAGCAATAAATTTGGAGAGGGTGCGGAGAGAAGGGAACCCTCTTACACTGTTGGTGGGAATGCAAACTAGTACAGCCACTATGGAGAACAGTATGGAGATTCCTCAAAAAACTGGGAATAGAACTGCCTTATGACCCAGCAATCCCACTGCTGGGCATACACACTGAGAAAACCAGAATTGAAAGAGGCACGTGTACCCCAATGTTCATAGCAGCACTGTTTACAATAGCCAGGACGTGGAAGCAACCTAGATGCCCATCCACAGATGAATGGATAAGCCAGCATGTGGTACATATACACGATGGAGTATTACTCAGCCATTAAAAAGAATACATTTGAATCAGTTCTAATGAGGTGGATGGAACTGGAGCCTATTATACAGAGTGAAGTAAGCCAGAAAGAAAAACACAAATACAGTATACTAACGCATATATATGGAATTTAGAAAGATGGTAACAATCACCCTGCTTATGAGACAGCAAAAGAGACACTGATGTTTAGAACAGACTTTTGGACTCTGGGACTGGGAGAGGGTGGGACGATTGGGGAGAATAGCATTGAAATATGTATAATATCATATCAGAAACGAGTCAGTCCAGGTATGATGCCCTATAACAGATGCCTGGGACTGGAGCACTGGGATGACCTGGAGGGATGGTGTGGGAAGGGGGGAGGGAGGAGGGTTCAGGATGGGGAACACGTGTATTCTGGTGGCGGATCCATCTCGATGTATAGTAAAAGCAATACAATATTGTAAAGTTAAGAAAAATTAAAAATAATAATAATAATAAAAAAATTAAAAAAAAAAATAAATGATACAATAGACCAGTTAGACCTAATTGATATCTATAGGACATTTCATCCCAAAACAATAAATTTCACCTTTTTCTCAAGTGCACACAGAACCTTCTCCAGGATAGACCACATCCTGGGCCATAAATCTAGCCTTGGTAAATTCAGAAAAATTGAAATCATTCCAAGCATCTTTTCTGACAACAATGCAGTAAGATTAGATCTCAATTACAGGAAAAAATATTAAAAATTCCAACATATGGAGGCTGAACAACACACTGCTGAATAACCAACAAATCATAGAAGAAATCAAAAAAGAAATAAAAATTTGCATAGAAACGAATGAAAATGAAAACACAACAACCCAAAACCTGTGGGACATTGTAAAAGCAGTCCTAAGGGGAAAGTTCATAGCAATATAGGCATACCTCAAGAAACAAGAAAAAAGTCAAATAAATAATCTAACTCTACATCTAAAGCAACTAAAAAAGGAAGAAATGAAGAACCCCAAGGTTAGTAGAAGGAAAGAAATCTTGAAAATTAGGGCAGAAATAAATGCAAAAGAAACAAAAGACCATAGCAAAAATCAACAAAGCTAAAAGCTGGTCCTTTGAAAGGGTAAATAAAATTGACAAACCATTAGCCAGACTCATCAAGAAACAAAGGGAGAAAAATCAAATCAATAAAATTAGAAATGAAAATGGAGAGATCACAACAGACAACACAGAAATACAAAGGATCATAAGAGACTACAATCAGCAATTATATGCCAATAAAATAGACAATGGGGAAGAAATGGACAAATTCTTAGAAAACTACAACTTTTCAAAACTGGGCCAGGAAGAAATAGAAAATCTTAACAGATCCATCACAAGCACGGAAATTGAAACTGTAATCAGAAAACTTCCAGCAAACAAAAGCCCAGGTCCAGACGGCTTCGTAGCCGAATTCTACCAAAAATTTAGAGAAGAGCTAACACCTATCCTACTCAAACTGTTCCAGAAAATTGCAGAGGAAGGCAAACTTCCAAACTCATTCTATGAGGCCACCATCACCCTGATACCAAAACCTGACAAAGATCCCACACAAAAAAGAAAACTACAGGCCAATATCACTGATGAACATAGATGCAAAAATCCTTAACAAAATTCTAGCAATCAGAATCCAACAACACATTAAAAAGATCATACACCATGACCAAGTGGGCTTTATCCCAGGGATGCAAGGATTCTTCAATATCCGCAAATCAGTGTAATACACCACATTAACAAATTCAAAAATAAAAACCATATGATTATCTCAATAGATGCAGAGAAAGCCTTTGACAAAGGTCAACATCCATTTATTATAAAAACTCTCCAGAAACCAGGAATAGAAGGAACATACCTCAACATAATAAAAGCCATATATGATTAACCCACAGCAAACATTATCCTCAATGGTGAAAAATTGAAAGCATTTCCTCTAAAGTCAGGAACAAGACAAGGATGCCCACTTTCACCATTACTATTCAACATAGTTTTGGAAGTTTTGGCCACAGCAATCAGAGCAGAAAAAGAAAAAAAAGGAATCCAAATTGGAAAAGAACAAGTAAAACTCACTGTTTGCAGATGACATGATCATCTACATCAGATCAGATCAGATCAGATCAGTCGCTCAGTCGTGTCCGACTCTTTGCGACCCCATGAACTGCAGCATGCCAGGCCTCCCTGTCCATCACCAACTCCTGGAGGTCACTCAGACTCACATTCATCGAGTCAGTGATGCCATCCAGCCATCTCATCCTCTGTCGTCCCCCTTCTCCTCTTGCCACCAATCCCTCCCAGCATCAGAGTCTTCTCCAATGAGTCAACTCTTTGCATGAGGTGGCCAAAATACTGGAGTTTCAGCTTTAGCATCTACATAGAAAACCCTAAAGACTCAACCAGAAAATTACTAGAACTAATCAATGAATATAGTAAAGTTGCAGGATATAAAATCAACACACAGAAATCCCTTGCATTCCTGTACACTAATAATGAGAAAATAGAAAGAGAAATTAAGGAAACAATTCCATTCACCATTGCAATGAAAAGAATAAAATACTTAGGAATATATCTACCTAAAGAAACTAAAGACCTATATACAGAAAACTATAAAACACTGGTGAAAGAAATCAAAGAAGACACTAGTAGATGGAGAAATATACCATGTTCATGGATTGGCAGAATCAATATAGTGAAAATGAGTGTACAACCCAAAGCAATCTATAGATTCAATGCAATCTCTATCAAGCTACCAATGGTATTCTTCACAGAGTTAGAACAAATAATTTCACAATTTGTATGGAAATATTGATTATCTTTAATAAGATTTGAATATGAAAAAAGACTTTTTATGTTGTCCATGTAGTTACTGTATCTGGTACTCTCATTCCTTTATGGAATTCCAGATTCTAACTCACAATCTTTTTCTACTTGAAGGATTTCCATTACATCATCTTATAATGTAATCCTGCTGGTCATGAATAATTTAGCTTGTGAAAAAGTTTTTATTTTCCTTTGATTTTAAATGATCTCACTTAATTTCTCACCATGGAGAATAACAAATTGGCAGGGTTTTATTTTGTTTTGTTTAATTTTTTTTGTTTTTCATATATGCTGCTCTACAGTCTATGCTTATTTTGTTTTATTTTTCAGAGAAATGTCTATTTTTGTTTCTGAGGAACTAGTATATACATTTTTCAACTGCTTTTAATATTTTATCTTTTTCAATGGTTTGGTACAATTTAATTATATATTTTTTTGTAGTTTTCAATGACTTTAATATTTCCTGAGCTTCTTAGATATTTGAATAGATTTCAATTGGGTAATTTCCTTTTTTTTTTCTATAACCATTGTCTTCTCTCCTCAGGGTGCCAGATTCAATGTTGAATAATATGTAGGTCCTGTCATAAGAAAATTACATGGAATTCTTATAAATCTCATGTGCCTTCCAAAGGGCTTATGAAACGTTGATGCTTCACCATGATGCATCATACATGTATCATACATGGTATATCACGATTCAGTTAAGTTCAGTTCAATCACTCAGTCATGTCCGACTCTGCAAACCCATGAATCACAGCACGCTAGGCCTCCCTGTCCATCACCAACTCCCGGAGTTCACTCAAACTCACGTCCATCCAGTCGGTGATGCCATCCAGCCATCTCATCCTCTGTCGTCCCCTTTTCTTCCTGCCCCCAATCCCTTCAAGCATCAGAGTCTTTTCCAATGAGTCAACTTTTCGCATGAGGTCGCCAAAGTATTGGAGTTTCAGCTTTAGCATCAATCCTTACAATGAAAACCCAGGACTGATTTCCTTTAGAATGGACGGGTTGGATCTCCTTGCAGTCCAAGGGATTCTCAAGAGTCTTCTCCAACACCACAGTTCAAAGCATCAATTCTTCAGTGCTCAGCTTTCTTCACAGGCCAACTATCACATCCATACATGAATGGATACACTGAATCCATACATGAGTCCATACACTGGAAAAATGATAGCCTTGACTAGACAAACCTTTGTTGGCAAAGTAATATCTCTGCTTTTTAATATGCTGTTGAGGTTGGTCATAACTTTCCTTCCAAGGAGTAAGCATCTTTTAATTTAATGGTTGCAATCACCATCTGCAGTGTTTTTGGAGCCACAAAAAATAAAGTCTGACACTGTTTCCCTTTCCCCATCTATTTCCCATGAAATGATGGAACCAGTTGCCATGATCTTCGTTTTCTGAATGTTGGACTTAAAGCCAACTTTTTCAATCTCCTCTTTTACTTTCATCAAGAGGCTTTTGAGTTCCTCTTCACTTTCTGCCATAAGGGTGGTGTTATCTGTATATCTGAGGTTATTGATATTTCACCCAGCAATCTTGATTCCAACTTGTGCTTCTTCCAGCCCAGCGTTTCTCATGATGTACTCTGCATATAAGTTAAATAAGCAGGGTGACAATATACATCCTTGAAGTACTCCTTTTCCTGTTTGGAACCAGTCTGCTGTCCCATGTCCAGTTCTAACTGTTGCTTCCTGACCTGCATATAGGTTTCTCAAGAGGCAAGTCAGGTGGTCTCTTATTCCCATCTCTTTCAGAATTTTCCACAGTTTATTGTGATCCACACAGTCAAAGGCTTTGGCATAGTCAATAAAGCAGAAATAGATGTTTTTCTGGAACTCTCTTGCTTTTTTGATAATCCAGCAGATGTTGGCAATTTGATCTCTAGTTCCTCTGCCTTTTCTGAAACCAGCTGGAACATCTGGAAGTTTACATTTCAGGTATTGCCATTAGTATTGCCAAATCAGTTGTTTAAAGGAACTATAACAAGAGGAAAACATGGTTTAGAACAAAAATATACTATGTTAAAATGAAAATCACAAAATTTGTGACTTCTCTAATTCTGTTAACATAAATTTAATCTACAGTTATTTTTAAATGTAATGAGAATGAAGCAACTGAAAAAAATAGCATTATCTCAGCATTTTTCATATTACATATGACTAAAAATCTTATTCAAATGACAGATTTGATAATAAACACAGATTTCAGATAACTTAAGATAGTTAAAAAATAAATAAACAGATGAAAACTATGAATACATTTAAATAGTTTGAAATTATAGAACATGTTTATGAAAATATATTAAAGCCATTCAAAGTGACATAAATTTAAGAATTAATGTCAATAATAATAATAATTAATTAATTTAAATAGTAAATTATTTATTATTTAAATAAATAAAGAAATAATTAATTTCAAGAATAATAAATTTCTTTTTAAAAATTTATCTAAGCCTAAAGAACAACAGCTTATTCTCAAAACCTAAGAATACCAGTCCATCCTAAAGGAGATCAGTCCTGGGTGTTCATTGGAAGGACTGATGTTCATGCTGAAACTCCAATACTTTGGCCACCTGATGCCAAGAGCTGACTCATTTGAAAAAACCCTGATAATAGAAATATTGAGAGAAGGAGGAGAAGGAGCCAACAAAGGATGAGATGATTGGATAGCATCATAACTCAATGGACATGGGTTTGGGTGGACTCTGGGAGTTGGTGATGGGCAGGGAGTCCTGGCATGCTGCAATTCATGGGGTTGCAAAGAGGCAGACACAACTGAGCTACTGAACTGAACTGAACTGAAGAACATCTTACAAGGATAAAAAGGATGTTCTTGCTTCTGTTAGAAAGTTAAAATTCTACTCTGGTTTTAATTTATCATGATATGTTGTAGAGGGAATTTCCATATAGAGTCTAATTTGGAACTTGTATGCAGTATTCATTTTCTTAATCATATAGGAAACTCATATATTAATCTATTTCATGAAATTAACCTTAAGTAGAGAAAAAAATATTAAATATTTCACTTTTATGTCAATCTAACTAGTGCCAGGTTGATGTACCCAGTAACATTAAAAGCACTATTTAAATGTATATATCATACACTTCCAAACACATGCACATATTAATCTAAATTACTACTTCAAACTATAAAAACAAAGGCTGATGAATAATTGGATGAGTCGTCTAGACCACCATAAACAGAAAACTTCAGATGGATCAAAATAGATGCTATAATGTAACATTTTCCTAATCTGCAAGGACCTCTTCTTTATATAGTAAACTAACAATTAGTTAACATTCTTATCCTAAATTTTAAAACTTAAGATTTTCTTTGATTCAAACACTTTCAAAAATATATTTTCTTTGTTCTAAAAACTTTCATTTCAATAAATTTGTTGTTAAGTTCTAATTTTACTGCATGTCTATGGGAAATATGTTCTCCATTATTTTAAAAAGTATAAATATAAAAATATAGCAATCAGAATCCTGGCATAAACAAATGGCACATTCAAATGATATTATTCTGACATAGTTTAATAAAGAAATTAGTTATGAAAGTAAAGGCAGGATTTAAGAAAAGCAACAAATATAGAATAGTACACCAGGAAAGAATATCCTGGAGTCATTACTACTCCTAGTATTAAAAGTTGATGAGATGGGTAAGGTTGCTTGAACCTGAAGAGATAATTTAATAGACAAATCCTATGCTAAAGGGTCAGTTTTCTTCAATTTCTCTTGATTATGTATGACATTATTATATATTTTCCAGTATTCATTTGCTCTCTGTTATTTTACTAATTTTGTAATGATTCATTATGATATATATATGGATAAATTTTCCATCTTGAATCAGCAAGTCAGAAAAATTAATTTAAAAGGAAAAAAGATATTCCTAAGAAACAATGAATTGGTGACATTATAAATTTCTCATGATGATAGTTACTATGTTAATGTAGAAAACAATTGAATTAAAGTGGAACAGGTATTCTTATAGAAAGGTATTTTTCATCAAGTATGGGTATATGACAAATTGACAATATAATAATTGGATTTTATTTCCTAAATCATATTTTAAAATTAAATAAACTAGGGAAATGTTATTGGAGAAGGAACTGGCAACCCACTCCAGTGTTCTTGCCTGGAGAATCCCAGGGAAGGGGGAGCCTGGTGAGCTTCCGTCTATGGGGTCGCACAGAGTCGGACACGATTGAAGCGATTTAGCAGCAGCAGCAGCAGCAGCAGGGAAATGTTAATAGACATTTTTAATATAGTAGTAGGGGTAAATTATATTATTATTGAATTTAACAACAAAAATTTTTATACAGGTTATTATTAAAATTCTTTATTTACATATATATATTCTATGGATAAAAAAATAGCTACCTACTTCACCAGTATAATTACATTTGTTCTTACAAGTAGAATAAATTATGTTCTCTATGTGTACCCATATAATACAAGTTGTAAATACAAAAGCAAGAAGGAAGATTATAATAAAAAAGAAGATAGTAAATAGTGACAGAAAAATTTATTTAGTTTCAAGTCTAGATTAGAACACTTTTTAAACATTTAAAATCAACTTGAGTCACTCAGTTAATGCTAAATCATTCATTTATTCCAGAAATGCATTGGTTACTTATTCTCCATCTAGCACTAATTGAGATTTGGGAATATGGTCGTGGGGGTGGTTTAGTTGCTATATCATGTCTGATTATTGCAACCCCATGGACTGCAGCACACCAGGCTCCTCTGTCCTTTGGATTCTCTAGGCAAGAATACTGGAATGGGTTGTAATTTCCTTCTCCATTTGGGAATATAGTGTATGTAAAGTAAAGAATATTTCCAACATTCTAATGAACAAAGATGTAATAAAAATGTAAACTAGACTGTTAATAGTGCAAAGAATTAACCAGGAGCCAGGTTTTATCAATCTTTATAAACCACAGGAAGGACTATTTATAATATTCTTACTGTAATGTATTTTTGTTTTTTTTTCAGTGAAAAAAAAATGACTGCTCTGTTAGAAGGTTTATTTTTTGAAAGATAATACTAGCTGATATATAAAAAGTGCATCATAATAAGATAAAAATGTTAACAGAGAAATATATTCAAATCTTGCAGAGCATTATTTCCTTAGAGTGGATTCACTAGATTCAGAGTCTAAAATGGGAATTGTTTGGAATTTATTGAGCAAGTATTTTTAGGAGAGACAGATTGTACGGAAGCTGAATAAAGAGACACAGGTGCATAGAACAGTCTTTTGGACTCTGTGGGAGAGGAAGTGGGGATGATTTGGGAGAATCGAATCGCCAGTCCAGGTTCGATGCAGGATACAGGAAGCTTGGGGCTGGTGCACTGGGATGACCCAGAGGGATGGTACAGGGAGGGAGGTGGGAGACAGGTTCAGAATTGGAAACACGTGTACACCCGTGGCGAATTCATGTTGATGTATGGCAAAACCAATAGAATATTGTAAAGTAATAATAATAATAATAATAATCTTGCCAAGAAAAAAAAAAAAAAGAAAAGGAATTCCTTAAGTACGAGATTTCATTTGAAATTCAGCTCTATTGTTAATTCACAGGGAGGCCCGGAGTCTCTACTAGCTTCAGATAATGGAATGAGGATTGACCAGCACAGTCAATCAAAACACCAGTAAGTCACTGAGCACAGATCATCATGAGGATTGACCAGCACAGTCAATCAAAACACCAGTAAGTCACTGAGCACAGATCATCAGAAATGGAAGGGAATTGGTATAATAAAGGCACCTCTAGAAAGTTCAGCTCTAAAAGATGATGCTGTGAAAGTGCTGCACTCAATATGTCAGCAAATTTGGAAAACTCAACAGTAGCTACAGGACAGGAAAAGGTCAGTTTTCATTTCAATCCCTAAAAAAGGCAATGCCAAAGAATGATCAAACTACTGCACAGTTGCATTCATCTCACTCACTAGTAAAACAATGCTCTACAAGTCAGGCTTCAACAGTACCCTTACCGTGAACTTCTAGATGTTCAAGCTGGATTTGCAAAGGCAGAGAAACCAGAGATCCAATTGCCAACACCCATTGAATCACTGAAAAGGAAAGGGAGTTCCAGAAAAACATCTGCTGCTGCTGCTGCTGCTAAGTCACTTCAGTTGTGTCCGACTCTGTGCGACCCCAGAGACGGCAGCCCACCAGGCTCCCCCGTCCCTGGGATTCTCCAGGCAAGAACACTGGAGTGGGTTGCCATTTCCTTCTCCAATGCATGCAAGTGAAAAGTGAAAGTGAAGTCGCTTAGTCATGTCTGACCCTCAGCGACCCCATGGACTGCAGCCCACCAGGCTCCCCCATCCATGGGATTTTCCAGGCAAGAGTATTGGAGTGGGGTGCCATTTCCTTCTCCAAGAAAAACATATACTTCTGCTTTATTGACTATGGCAAAGACTTTGATTGTGTGGATCACAATAAACTGTGGAAAATTCTTTAAGACATGGGAATATCAGACCTCCTGACCTGCCTCCCAAGAAATCTGTATATAGGTCAGGAAGCAACAGTTAGAACTGGACATGGAAAAACAGACTGGTTCCAAATCAGGAAAGGAGTACATCAAGGCTGTGTACTGTCATCCTGCTTATTTAACTTATATGCAGAGTACATTATGAAAAACCTGGGGTGGATGAAGCACAAACTAGAATCAAGATTGCCAGGAGAAATATCAATAACCTCAGATATGCAGATGGCATGACCCTTATGACAGACAGCAAAGAACTAGAGAGCTTCTTGATGAAAGTGAAAGAGGAAAGTGAAAAAGTTGGCTTAAATCCAACATTCAGAAAATGAAGATCATGGCATCTGGTCCCATCACTTCATGGCAAATGGATGGGGAAGCAATGAAAACATTGAGAGACTTTAATTTGGGGGCTCCAAAATCACTCCAGATGGTGATTGCAGCCATGAAATTAAAAGACACTTACTCCTTGGAAGAAAAGGTATGACCAATCTAGATAGCATATTAAAAAGCAGAGACATTACTTTGCCAACAAAGGTCCATCTAATCAAAGCTATGTTTTTTTCCAGTAGTCATGTATGGATATGAGAGTTGGACTATAAAAAAAGCTGAGCACCAAAGAATTGATGCTTTTGGACTGTGGTGTTGGAGAAGACTCTTGAGAGTCTCTTGTACTGCAAGGAAATCCAATCAGTCCTTCCTAAAGAAATCAGTCCTGAATATTCCTTGGAGGGACTGATTCTGAAGCTGAAAGTCCAATACTTTGGCCACCAGATGAGAAGAAATAACTCATTTGAAAAGACTCTGATGCTGGGAAATATTGAAGGCAGGAGGAGAAGGGGATGACAGAGTATGAGGTGGTTGGATGGCATCACGGACTTAATGGCCCGACACAACTGAATGACTGAACTGAAGGTCTCACAGTCATTTCTGACTCTGAAACCCCATGGAATGTTGCACCCAGACTTCCCTGTCCATCAGCAAATCCCAGAACCTACTCAAACTCATATCCATCAAGTCGGTGATGCCATCCAACCACCTCATACTCTGTCATCCCCTTCTCCCACCTTCAATCTTTCCCAACATCACGGTCTTTTTATTTGTTTTAATTTATTTATTTTAATTGAAAGCTAATTATTTTGCTATATTATGGTCGTTTTTGTTATACATCAACATGAATCAGCCATGAGTGTACATATGTCCCCATGCTGAAAACTCCTCCCACCTTCATCCATACTCCAGTGTCTTTTCTAAGGAGTCAATTCTTCACATCAGGTGTTCAAAGTATTGAAGTTTCAGCTTTAGCATCCGTGTTCCAATGACTATTCAGGATTCATTTCCTTTAGGATTAACTGGTTTGATCTTCTTGCAGTCCAAGGGACTCTTAAGTGTCTTCTCCAACACCACAGTTCAAAAGCATCAATTCTTGGGTGCTCAGTTTACTTTATGGTCCAACTCTCACATCCATACATGACTACTGGAAAAACCATAACTTCAACTAGACAGACCTTTGTCAGCAAAGTAATATCTCTGCTTTTAATACCTTGTCTAATTTGGTCATAGTTTTTCTTCCAGGGATCAAGCCTTTTTTAATTTCATGGCTGTAGTCACCATCTGCAGTCACTTTGGAGTCCAAGAAAATAAAGTCTGTTATTTCCAATGTTTTGCCATCTATTTGCCATGAATCAATGGGACCTGATACATTCATCCTCCTTTCTCATCTTCAAGCAGCTCTTCAGTTCCTCTTTTCTTTCTGCCATAATGGTGGTGTCATCTGCCTATCTGAGGTTTTTGATATTTCTCCCTGCAATTTTGAATCCAACTTGTGCTTCATCAATCCTGCTATTTCACATAAAGTACTCTGCATATATTTTATATTTTAAATAAACAGGGTGACAATATATAGCCCTGTTGTACTCCTTTCACAATTTGGAACCATTTTGTTGTTCTATGTCCAGTTCTAACGGAGGCTTCTTGACTTGTAGACAGATTTCTCAGGAGACAGGTAAGGTGGTCTGGTCTTCCCATCCCTTTAAGAGTTTTCCACAGTTTGCTATGACTGGCACAGTCAAAGTCTATGGCATAGTCAATAAAGCATAAGTATTTTTTTTTTTTTTTTTTTTCTGGAATTCTCTTGTTTTTTTTTTTTCTATGATCCAATGGATGTTGATACTTTGACTCTGGTTTACCTCTAGCAAAGGGGAACTCATTTGCCCAGAATGTCTTTTGGAAAACTGCAATTGAGAGTCATTCGTCTAAACATTTGCAGAAATAGGGTATGGACATAATGAAAGAATTGATAAATAGAAAAAGGCCAGGAAATAAAATATTGAATAAAAATAGACAACATTATGAAATGATAAAATAAATGGCATTCTAATGGCCCATAATGATAATTATATTGATTGAGAAATAATTAAGTAAGAATAGAATTAGCTGTTTAAGGAAAGGAAGAACATAATTAGATGTTCCTATAAAAATATTAGTTGTCTGGTGGGATAACAGAGTAGACTCAATGGAGGGGTAATGTTTCATTTTTATCATATTACTTTTATTAAATAATAATGAAATACATGTTTATGAGTCATGGTAATGTTCTATTAAAACAGCTATCTTTGCTATAATATGTTAATAAAAATACCTCTGAATCATGAAGCATATTGCAATTGTGCTTAGAAACAAATTATACCAAAAAAGGATAGCCAGGTGGTCATGATAACCATCAATTCTTACATTAAATTAACTCTAACTTTCTAATAAGTTGTATCATGAACAATGTACATAGATACACTATATAATCTTAAGAAAATGTCTTAATATATTTATTATTCAATATGTTCTCAGATTATCAGAAGTTACATGAAATTTTTAATAGAATATTTATGACTCTATTATGAATCTGTGTTTAAACACACTGTATCATTTAAAACACATTTTATCTCTGTATCATTTAAAAACTTAAGAAAAATTAATACAATATATTCCACTTTAAGTTCAATACCATAGTAAAGATGCTTGTCTATTCCGCAAAATAAATGTACTCATTGAAAATGATAATAGCATGTATATAATATATTAAATTTCCTTTGTCATAGTTGTTAGGTAACCCAAAGAAAATGAATAAAGCAAAATATACTTAATTTTGTCTTTTCATGCAAATTTTCCTTTTTCATCACTTCTCTTACATAATTCTCTAGCTTTTTATATTTATGTTGTAATATTTATGAAGCTTTTAAGTACATTTTATTGTGAATTTGCCACAATTTTATTGAATGGGGCAAGAGTAGATATTATAAATAATGTTCACTAAGATGCAGTATTTCATTTTGAAAGTTTGGAAATTATAAGAACAGAGTGACAGTAAAAATCAAATTTCTATAAATATTTGGTTTGAAATAAAGACAAAGAGGGAGAAGGCAATGGCACCCCACTCCAGTACTCTTGCTTGGAAAATCCCACGGATGAAGGATCCTGGTAGGCTGCAGTCCGTGGGGTCGCTAGGAGTCGGACATGACTGAGTGACTTCACTTTCTCTTTTCACTTTCATGCATTGGAGAAGGAAATGGCAACCCACTCCAATGTTCTTGCCTGGAGAATCCTAGGGACGAGGAAGCCTGGTGGGCTGCTGTCTCTGGGGTCGCACAGAGTCGGACACGACTGAAGTGACTTAGCATAGCATAGCAAAGACAAAGAGAGTTTATATAATTCATAAAGCAGATGCAGTGATTAGTTTCGGATACTCAGAATTCAATATGTAGTATGTGATATGACCACAGAGCAATTCAAAATTCTAATTACTGTACTTATAATTTGTTATTAAAAAGAAAAGTACTTATTCAAGAAAATATATTTACCTAAGAATGTCATTTTCAATATGAAGTGTTATAATTTTGTAGCTTACAGTTGACTTTCATGTTTAAAAATATGATTCCAGTAGGCATTTATGACTTACAGATATTAAAATATTGAAAGGAAGGAATAAAATGTAAATTGGTGAAAATCTTAACATTTGTTGTAGGCTTCAGCTCTGTCACTTAGTAGCCATGATTTTTAATATTTTGCTCAAGTTTCACAGAGGTCAATATTCTTATATGTAAAGCTTTGAGAAATTAAATTGGCATGGCACATTTTTAGTATATTGAATAAGCATTTTATTTTACTTACTGTTTATATTTATACCTTTCTAGATTCTTGATAAAAATATATATATATATATATTTATACCTTTCTCATATAAAAACTGTGCTGGTTTCAAATGATGATAGAATAACTTCTAAATGTTTTATCCAGTGCTTATCATAGAGCATAGATTAATGTTCTTACTTTAAAATGAAGAAATTAAATATCAAAGAAAATACGACTGTTAGATTTTTTAGGACTATAACTAAAACACACTTTGTTTTATGATAACGCACTATTAAGACCCTTGTTCCTTTTTTTTTTTTTTTTTTCTTCAGAAAATATATCTTTTAGTACTTATAAAAGTCCCATCAAGATGGCTACTTCATTGACCTGATAAAACTATATAAAGGTCATGTTTGTGGTTGTGTATCTAGATCAATCCTGGAATTTCTTTGGAAGGAATGATGCTAAAGCTGAAACTCCAGTATTTTGGCCACCTCATGCGAAGAGTTGACTCATTGGAGAAGACTCTGATGCTGGGAGGGATTGAGGGCAGGAGGAGAAGGGGACGAAAGAGGATGAGATGGCTGGATGGCATCACTGACTCGATGGATGTGAGTCTGAGTGACCTCCAGGAGCTGGTGATGGACAGGGAGGCCTGGCGTGCTGCGGTTCATGGGGTCGCAAAGAGTCGGACACGACTGAGCGACTGATCTGATCTGATCTGATCTGATCTCCTGGACAGCTTAGATACAAACAAAAACCTATCCAACCTCACTTCCAAAGAAGGAAGAGAATTCTGATGATTCTGTTTTTCTAATTTTAATTTTGTGTCTTGTTTTGGTTCACTTACAGCTTGCATATTATTTTGCATTGGTGGCAGCAATGATGGAAGATTTAGTTTTAAGGTCTGACCATATGGTGAGCTCTGTTTGTTTTAGACATCTATTTTCTGTTGGGTGAGAGACCACAGTGACTCTAGGGTGTTAGTCTTCTTTGTTTGCTTGTGTATTTTTCTTTTTTGAGCTCAAATCACTTAAGGCTTTCATTTCTACCAGGAATAAAACAGCTATTTGATAACATAACATGTTATTTCTTTTTATTTTTAATGCTTCTGTGTTTATCATTGACACATGGCTTAAGTTGCACAATTGAAACTGTAAACTTTCTACATGTTTGCATGTCTATGTGTCAGGAAATTAGAAAGTTCTTTACTTTTCATTATGGGATTGTGTCATGTTTCCTCTTCTGGAGTATATTAAAACATTATATTAGGGAGCTTTTTAAACTGTAAGAGTTCTATTCTCAATAAGCATATACATACATACATACATACATACACATGTGTGTGTGTGTGTGTGTGTGTGTGTGTGTGTGTGTAGTGTGTGTGTGTGTTTGTGCACTGGAGAGAAAGAACATTTCTAAGTTTCCCAGGAAATAAGGACATTGAATGTCTAATACTTTATATGTAATATCCTTAATGCATAGTATATGTAGGCAGAAGATAAATCAACTTTAGAAAAAAATATTTTACACTTTTTAGAAAAATAGAGTTAAACAGAATGTCTAGTCTTTATATTCTTTCATGTATTTAACTTAGATTTATTGTGCTTCTATCATGTGCCATGAGGTGTCCAAGTTAGATGGAATTAGAGAGAAACAGAGAGATAATTTCAAGCTTGAACCTGATAAAGCACTTACACATCCTCAATAGAAATGTGATTCATGCAATGGATGGCATAAAACCAAGCTAAGAGCCATGAACCAGGCAAAAGAGGAAAGGGAACGAGTCATGGATAGTAGCAAGGAATATCTTGCATGATTTCTATAAACACAGATATTTTGTGTTTTTGGTCATCAGGATTTTATTGCCCTCAAAAGAAAAAAAAAATAGATGATAGATATTAGCTATCAAAGAGAACACTAAACTGTCTGACATGGTAGGTATTAGCCACATGTGGCTATTTAAATTAAAATTACACAAAATTAAATAAGCCTAAAACTCAGTTTTTCAATTGCACCAGCTATGTTTCAGCTGTTCATAGCCAACATGAAGAGAGCGGAATTTCCCATCATCACAGAAATGTCTCTTCCAAAGTACTCATTACATGAGAAGGACTTCCCTGGTGGCTCAGATGGTAAAGCGTTTGTCTACAATGCAGGAAACCTGGTTTTGAATGCTGTGTCGGGAAGATCCCCTGGAGAAGGAAATGGCAATCCACTCCAGTACTATTGCCTGGAAAACCCCATGGACAGAGGAGCTTGGTAGGCATTGCTTCCATTTAATATGTGTGTCTAGGAACATTGGGTGTTTTTTTTTTTTTTTTTTCATATTCTGGTTTGTTTTATTTACTCCCTTTTAGATTTTTAAAATGTTTAAATATTTTAAAAATATGTTTATATTTTCAGTATAACAAATTAAGGAAGGTAGGAAATTGAGAAATATATCGGCTACTATTTTTTACATCATGTGTTTATATTTTCAATTATTCTCTTTTTTATTCTGAACTTTAAAGAATAACAAGATAAAATCTGATCATGTAATATGAAAAATCTTCAAGGTTTAGTTTAAAGGAAGGAAAAATGAAAAAGACTTTGGTATATTTTTTCATCTGTTAATCTGCCATCAGTGCTTGTAGACTCCATCTATCTATTTGAAGATACTGACAAAGTGTCATGGAGCAGGGGACAATCTTGATAAAGTATAAACCTTTTGGGAAGAACCCCAATAGACAATATATAGGAGCAAACACTTTATTAAATATTGAATTTCTTTTATCACATATTATCCATTTACTGAATTCTTACAGATATCTACTACAGCAAATAGAGAACATATTTTAATATTATAAAGTAACTCACTATTCATGCATTTATCTAATTTGCACTCTACACATTTCATGCCTTTAGGTTGCTACAAAAGATTATAGTAAGATCTTAAAGTGTATTTTTCTCAGCTTACTTTAAAATAAAAGTATTGTGTTTTCCCTTTTAAGAAATCAAGATGTTAAAAAATAAAATGACTTTTATGTGTTGGCTAATTGAAAATTGACTGATAAGTATCAGTTTTATTTAGGGCATATCTTCAAAGCCCTTTAAATGACTGCTAAAAAGCTGTTCCATGTTGTAGAAGAATAGAGTTTAACTGTGTAATTTGGCAATGCTGTAATGTTATATGACAAACCAATAACCTTAATAAAAATCTCAATATTTATGTGAAATTGATAAAATGTTATTAAACTTTAGTGTAGTTGTCTAATGTTTACAACCAACATGAAAAATCAATATACTGACAGGAACTTATTTAAAAAAAAAAGAAAGAGAGCATGATCAATGATTCCTTAATATACTTTCTATTTCAGTTTAATACAATAGGAAACTACAGAAAAAGACAAGATTGGCTTTCATGTGTATACTATATTAGGTAGAGTGGCTTTATGTCCCATTTGAATTTTCAATTAATTATATTAATCTCTGATTTCTAACATAAGTTTATTGAATATGTACACATGGAGAATAGAAACATTTGTTCATCACTCTAGCAGAGTCTCACAGATTTGCAAAAGTTTTTCGAAAACTGTTACGAGGTTCTGAGAGTACTGATAATGATACACAATTTTTTTGTATTGTTCCCTTGGATTAAGTATATAAATTTACCAAAAGAGGAAATCCACTTTTGTAAGAAAAGTCTACAGAGATCTATATAGTCTAATTGTGTATTTTCCTTGATTAAATACCCCACAGCAGTTCACAAATGAAGACAGCTATATTTGACAGTTGTTAGGTGATTTGGTATTATTGAAATGAGTCATTATTTCAATGTAAGACAATTCTGAGGAAAATAGTCCTATAAAAGATAATTAAACAATACTTCTGGGACTGTATATGCAATTTGTTGTTAAACAGTTGGGTTTTAGCATAATAAGAACATATATCATAAACTCCACAAAGAGAGAATCAAGTGACCTTTAACATTACTAGACACTCTTTGTAACCAAAGACATTTTTTATGAGAAAATATTCACTAGGTTACAACAATTTAAAATTTTCACTCTGTGAAACTCATATTGGAGATCATTACTTCATAAAATCTTTTTCTTTCTCTTTTTATAAGTCACACAATTTGCATTCTGGTGGAGAAGAAATAATTTAAGGGAAAGAAAAAGAAAACAAATTAATAACAGGGTTGTTTTGTTTTATCCCAGAAAATAAACTTACTTGTCTTCATTAAGACTCATGGCTTTCAAAATTTGAAGCCAAGAAATACCTTCTTCAACTGAAGTGCTACTATGAATTTCAGTAAGTATAAATATAATAAACAGATTATGGTGAAAAGCTTAGCGTTGAAAATACTTGACCCCCAGTCACTTGCTAAATGGACCCTGAAGGGCATTCTGTGGTACAAATTTGAAAGCCTGTAATGTGATGTGAATCACTTCAACTTTGTCCTGTGTAGGATGAGAAAGAGAAAAAAGAAAAGAAAAGAAAGAAAGAAAACCTTTTCTCTTCCCTTGGATAGTCTTCTTCTTTCTGGTCTAAGAATCAAATTGACATGACAGAGAGAGTAATAGGAAAATATAAAACAATTTTCTAAGTATGGAAACACCACAGACATGAGAGATTCAAAGACAGAAAGATAAATTCAGGTATATGTGTCACCCTGAACTAAAGAATGGGATAAGACCTAGGGCTTCTAAGGACAGGAAGCTAATTCACCAGATGGTAAGAAACAGAGCAGATGTTGGGTAAATAGATGTTTGCACTGCTATACATACAAGCCATTCAGATAAAATTTATCTCTGGTAATAACTCTTATTGTGGGAAAGACTCCCAACTTAAACTTTATTTAGTTAAGGGAGGGACAATAGTTTCTCTTGAGCCTACAAAGTCTTGACTGGCTTTATCTCAAAATAATCCCTGTGTAAAAATGGCACATTTGAGGGAGGCTTGTACTAAACTTCAATTTCATAATCCCTTCCTTTCCTCTATTCAGTGGTCACAAATCCTCTTTGGTTTTTAGGTTTGGAGGTTTTCCTAATCACTGCAGGGAAGGAAACATATAGATGATAAAAATAACACATTTGAAGAAGTTATAAATATGATAAATTTTTCTCAAAGCCTCAGCATTACTCCATTTTCTTAAATGATTGGTATAAGATTTTACAAAGTCCACTTGGACTTTCTCTTGCTTTTTTTTCTTGATGGTAACTCAAAAAACCACTCTCTTTCCTTTGATTCATCTTTTCTTGAAACTATGAGGACACCTAACACCATAGTAACCTCTCTTTCTCTGATATTGCTTAGTTTAGTTCTACAGATATTTTTCATACCAGACAGAGCTGATTTTTTAAGGAGAAAGATTATTCATCCATTGACTCATAGTTCCCAAAGCTAGAGTCAAAAGTGTGGAGAAGCTACAGTCAAGACTAGAGTCAAATGTGGAAAAGCAGGCATATAAATGGAATATATCAAAACAGTTTGGAAAGTTGTAAAATCATGTGCATACTCACGAAAAAAAAAAAAAAAAGGTGCTACATGGCAGAAGCACAGTTTAATGTGCTTATAAAGTAAATCACATGTATAACTGAGGCTCTCTGAATAGAACCTTTTTAGGACATTCTACTTTGTGTTTTATGTTGATGATTTAAATGCTGAATTACCAATCAGATCAGATCAGATCAGATCAGTTGCTCAGTCGTGTCCGACTCTTTGCGACCCCATGAACCGCAGCACGCCAGGCCTCCCTGTCCATCACCAGCTCCCGGAGGTCACTCAGACTCACATCCATCGAGTCAGTGATGCCATCCAGCCATCTCATCCTCTTTCGTCCCCTTCTCCTCCTGCCCTCAATCCCTCCCAGCATCAGAGTCTTCTCCAATGAGTCAACTCTTCGCATGAGGTGGCCAAAATACTGGAGTTTCAGCTTTAGCATCATTCCTTCTAAAGAAATTCCAGGATTGATCTCCTTCAGAATGGACTGGTTGGATCTTCTGGCAGTCCAAGGGACTCTCAAGAGTCTTCTCCAACACCACAGTTCAAAAGCATCAATTCTTTGGCGTTCAGCCTTCCTCACAGTCCAGCTCTCACATCCATACATGACCACAGGAAAGACCATAGCCTTGACTAGGCGAACCTTTGTTGGTAAAGTAATGTCTCTGCTTTTGAATATGCTATCTAGGTTGGTCATAACTTTCCTTCCAAGGAGTAAGCGTCTTTTAATTTCATGGCTGCAGTCACCATCTGCAGTGATTTTGGAGCCCAGAAAAACAAAGTCTGACACTGTTTCCACTGTTTCCCCATCTATTTCCCATGCAGTGATACCAATACAATATTGTAAAATAATTAACTTTCAATTAAAATAAATAAATTTATATTAAAAAATGGTTCTGTATGTTAATTGGTGCTATTGTAGCTGATAATTCAAATTACCATATTTTGAATCAGAAAGAGCCAAAAGTGACCCTTAGGTTCTGATTTTATTTTAAAATTGTTCATCTAAATTTTTTAAAAAACCTTTTAACTGGCTTTTGGTCATTAGATGATTTAAGTACACTGTATTTTAGAGAATAAGCATTATTGAACACCTTGAAGGCATAATTCACTCAGAATATTGTTTTATATAGAAAACAATGAAAAATTCTTAGAAACGGTTATGTCCACTGAAATAATAATTTAATTGTGATTAGTTATATTAGCAAATTAAACACACCCAAATTCAATTATATTCTTACGAATAACTTACATTCTCTCATATTTGAAAGATATTATCATTGCTTTTAATTACAAATATATCTTTCTTTAAACACTATAATATTCTGAGCTAAAAGCAATCTAGAAATTAAGACTTACTTTCTGCTTTGATATAATTTTAATTTAATGCTTTTATAATTTCTTCTTAAAGACTTCAGAGATGCAAAATTACAAGTTAAAATTGTTCAATGGGAGGAAAAATGCATAATATAGAATTTCTCTTAAGTTTTGCTTATTGATTTATTTGAATTGACAAGTATAAAATAGAAAAGAGCATAGTGGGAGCCCTATGCTATGCTATGCTATGCTAAGTCACTTCAGTCGTGTCCAACTCTGTGTGACCCCATAGACGGCAGCCACCAGGCTTCCCCATCCCTGGGATTCTCCAGGCAAGAACACTGGAGTGGGTTGCCATTTCCTTCTCCAATGCATGAAAGTGAAAAGTGAAAGTGAAGTTGCTCAGTCGTGTCCGACTCTTAGCGACCCTATGGACTGCAGCCTACCAGGCTCCTCCATTCATGGGATTTTCCAGGCAAGAGTACTGGAGTGGGGTGCCATTGCCTTCTCCGAGTAGGAGCCCTAGAGTTAGAAAAATGAGAATCAGAGTTTTGTTCTTTTTTTATAAAAATTATTTAGTATCATTTGTGTTTGTTCAAAGCATTTATTTGTGACTATAAAATGGCTTGCATATATGAAAAATATTACTTAAAACAAGAATGACTTACAGAAGGGTGAAGTGATGAAAACATGTACAATAAAGTATACTTTACCCAGTAAGGATCTCATTCAGGCTCAACAGAGAAATCAAAAGTTTTTCAGAGAAGCAAAAACTAAGAGATTTAAGAAACACCAAACCAGCATTACAACAACTCCTAAAGGTACTTCTCTATGTGGAAAAGAAAAGGCTACAATTAAAATCAAGGAAATTATGAAATGGAAGCTCACTGGTAGAGGCAAACAAAATAAAGTTTGGAACTTATATGCACAGAAATATGATATGAACACTAGCAATTGTGAAGAGAACAAAATATAGGATAATGGGAATGAATTTGAAATTAAGAGATTAGCAAGTTAAACAATCTTGTACATACATATAGTGATATATCAGAACCTCATGGGAACCAGAAACCAAAAATCTACAATAGACACACACAAAAAACAGAAAAGGCAATCCAAAAACATCACTTAGCATAGACAACAAATCACAAGAGAACAAAGAGGAAGGGAAGAAAAAAGACTTCCCCAAACAAATCCAAAACAAGTAACAAAATGGCAATAAGAATATTCATATTGATAATTTAATGAATTAAATTATTCAATCAAAAAATATAGACTAGTGAATGGGTACAAAAATAAGGACATATATATATATATATATATATATATATATATATATATATATTTATTTATAAGAATCCCACTTCAGATTTAGGGACACATACAGACTGAAAGTGAGAAAGATAAATTTACAGCAGCACAGTATTAGTGGAGAACTTTAACACTTTAGTTGCATCAATGGGCAGATCATTCAGTCAAAAAATCAGTAAGGAAACATAGATCTGAAATGACACATCAGATCAATGGATTTAACTGATATTTATAGGATATACTGGGCTTCCCCTGTGGCTCAGCTGGTAAAGAATCCACCTGTAATGTAGGAGACCTGGGTTCGGTACCTGGATTGGGAAGATCCCCTGGAGAAGGGAAAGGCAACCCACTCCAGTATTCTGGCCTGGAGAATTCCATGAACTGTGTAGTCCATGGGGTCACAAATAGTCGGAGATGACTGAGCGACTTTCACTTCACTTCACTTCATAGGATATACCATCCAAAAACAACAGAAAACACTTTGCCTCACATGCACATGGACTTTCTGTAGGATATTTCATATCTTGGGCCACAAAGCAAGCCTTGGTAAATTTGAGAAAACTGAAATCAAGCATCATATCAAGCAACTTTTCCAACTACAATGCAATGAGATTAGAAACCAATTACAGGGAAAAAAATTGTAAAAACCACAAACATGTGAAGGCTAAACAATATATTAAACAAACAATGTATCAAAGAAGAAATCAAAGAAGTAATTAAAAAAAAAAATACCTAGAGACAAATACAATGAAAACATGATGGTCCACAATAAAGAAATTTATAGGCCAATATCACTGATGAACATATAAAAATTCTCAACAAAGTACTAGCAAACAAAATAAGTGATGCTGGAAAGATTGGGCGGCTACATGTAAAAGGATGAAATTAGAACATCCTCTAATACCATACACAAAGATAAACTCAAAATGGTTCAAAGACTTAAATATAAGGCCAGACACTATAAAACTCTTATAGGAGAACATAGGTAGAAGACTCTTTGATATAAATCACAGCAAGATCTTTTTTGAACCACCTCCTAGAGTAACGAAAATAAAAACAAAAATAAACAAATGGGACCTAAACTTAAAAGCTTCTACACAGCAAAGGAAGCCATAAACATAAGGAAAAAGCAGTGCAGGATAAAATATTTGTAAATGAAGCAACTGACAAGGGATTAATCACTAAATTATACAAACAGCTCATGCAGCACTATGTTAAAAGAAAAAAAAAAAAAGATCAAGTCAAAAACTAGGCAGAAGATGTAAATAGACATTTCTCCAAAGAAGACATATAGATGGCCAAAAAGCACATGAAAAGATGCTCAATATTATTAATAATCAGAGAAATGCAAATCAAAACTACAATTAAGTATCACCTCACACCAATTAAAATGGCCATCATCAAAAGGTCTATAAACAATAAATGCTGATTAGGGTATGGAGAAAAGAGAAACCTCTTACCTCGTTGTTTTTTTTTTTTTTTTTTTTTGTTTCAATTTTATTTTATTTTATTTTACAATATTGTATTGGTTTTGCCTCCTACACTGTTGGGAATGTAAATTGGCACAGTCACTATGGAAAACATTATAGCAGCAGCAGCTGCTGCTAAGTTGCTTTAGTTGTATCCGACTCTGTGCGACCCCATAGTTGGTAGCCCACCAGGCTCTCCCGTCCCTGGGATTCTCCAGGCAAGAACACTGGAGTGGGTTGCCATTTCCTTCTCCAATGCATGTAAGTGAAAAATGAAAGTGAAGTCGCTCAGTCGTGTCTGACTCTTAGCGACCCCATGGACTGCAGCCTACCAGGCTCCTCCATCCATGGGATTTTCCAGGCAAGAGTACTGGAGTGGGGTGCCATGGAAAACAGTATAGAGGTTTCTTCAAAAACTGAAGAGCACTGCCATTTGATCCAGTAATCCCACTATTAGGCATATATCTGAAGAAAACCATGGTTTGAAAGGATACATGCACCTCACTATTCTTTTTAGCATTATTTACAGTAATAAAGACATAGAAGTAACTGAAATGTCTATCAAAAGATGAATAGATAAAAAGATGTGATACATATACATAATGGAATATTACTGTCATTAAAAATAATGAAATAATGCCATTTGCAGCAACAAGGATGGACCTAATGATTATTAAACTAAGTGAAGTAAGGGAGATAGAGATAAATATTGCATGATATCACTAATATGTGGAATCTAATTTTTATGAATGATAAATATGAATTTGTTTATAAAACAGAAGCAAACATTGAAAACAAACATGTTTATCAATGGGGAAATGTAGGTGGGAGGAATTAATCAAGAACTTGGAATAACCATACACACACTGTTGTATATAAGATATACAACCAACAGGGACCTATTATATAGCACAGGGGACTCTACTCAATACTCTCTGACCATCTAGATGAGAAAATAATGTTAAAAAGAGTGAATATATGCATAAACTGAATCACTTTGCTGTACACCTGAACTAACACATTATAAATCCACTATATTCCAATAAAACAAAACAAATAATAATGACTTAGAATTTTGTTCTTCTCATCATGCTATTATTGTAAACATCAAATTGCTAATTTGAACAGAGTATCTTATCTTTTTGGCCCTGCCCTGCAGTTTGTGGGATCTTAGTTCCACAATCAGGGATTGAGCCTGGCCAATGAAAGCACAGATTCCTAACCACTGGTCCACCAGAGAATTCTCTGAGCAGAATTTTCTATAGATATAAGTAGCAATTTTGAAATCATAAAATAGATCTGACCAAGCTACATACCAAAATAAAATATGATTGAACAAGCCTGATTGGTCAAAATGAAAATAAAATATTCATTGATGTAGTCCTTGATTTTTGGAAGCTTATGTTCAAACGGGGAAGAGAGATAGCAAATGAAGATAAAGTATTAAATCGGGTAGTGCGGTAGAGTTGACTAGCTATCTACTAAGAATTTGTGTTCCAGTTTCTCAAGTAAGCTTTTTCATGGGAGGTAGCAGACCAGAAAAATACTCTTCTTTTTTTTTACCCCCTTTGCATAAAAACAAAGACGGTCCTCACCACTGAAACTTGCATCATTTCTTAACCAGTATTTTAAAGAAGCAAGCCTGGCTCTTTTAACTGCTTTTCTTCCCAGTATTAGATTGTTTACTCTGTAATCTTATTTTTGGTAACTACTGGTTGAAATTTGTTTTTAACTTATTATTGTTTATTAGATCCATTTGAAATTAAAAGATGCTTACTCCTTGGAAGCAAAGTTATGGCCAACCTAGATAGCATATTCAAAAGCAGAGACATTACTTTGCCAACAAAGGTTCGCCTAGTCAAGGCTATGGTCTTTCCTGTGGTCATGTATGGATGTGAGAGCTGGACTGTGAAGAAGGCTGAGCACCGAAGAATTGATGCTTTTGAACTGTGGTGTTGAAGAAGACTTTTGAGAGTCCCCTGGACTGCAAGGAGATCCAACCAGTCCATTCTGAAGGAGATCAGCCCTGGGATTTCTTTGGAAGGAATGATGCTAAAGCTGAAACTCCAGTACTTTGGCCACCTCATGTGAAGAGTTGACTCATTGGAGAAGACTCTGATGCTGGGAGGGATTGGGGGCAGGAGGAGAAGGGAATGACAGAGGATGAGATGGCTGGATGGCATCACTGACTCGATGGACGTGAGTCTGAGTGAACTCCGGGAGTTGGTGATGGACAGGGAGGCCTGGCATGCTGCAATTCATGGGGTCGCAAAGAGTCAGACACAACTGAGTGACTGATCTAATCTGATAATCTTACTTTGGCTTGTTTATTTTTACCTCACACTAAATGCAGAATTGCTTTCTAATTTCAATTTATCCCTATGCAACTTCAAAAAATGATTGTTTAATTTCATTTCTCTGTTCTAACAAAGGGTATCTCTTGCTCTCTGGTTAAAAGTAGTCCATTGGAATGCTTCTGTATCTTTGTGTGTTTTACTTTGGTTAAAGATGTCCTTTCTCCTGTTTAATCTTGCCCTTGTTCCTCTAAAAAAATCCCCACTAATCCTTTAAGATTCAGCTTAATTATGTTTTTTTTTTTTTTCTCAGAACTTTTTAGGGCACATTTTTTTTTTCCTTTTTTAGCTTAGAAATGTCATTTATTCCTCGTATAAAACTCCATAATAGAATTTAACCACAAAACTGTAATTAAATATTAGACTATTTTTGCAAAGATTTAAATTCTTTAAGTGAAAAAGCAATTACACCCAGACATTTTACGCCTCAAGAAAGGTGTCTGAAATGTAGTTAAACCTCAGAAACTTACAGTGGTATCTTAGCTCATAGGTGGTCTGGGATTGTTTCCTCTTAAACTCTTCATCCAATGCAGAGAGTCAATTGTTTTTTAACATCATTCTACTAAGTGCACGTATCTCTAGTGAGCTTCCATTATGCTAACAAGAATCTGGGGAAATAGAAAACAAAGACCAATTGGAAGAGACATCTTTTATATCTTCAAATAATACCCATCTATCTAATACTCCCAGGTGATGCTAGTGGTAAAGAACTGACCTGCCAATGCAGGAGATGCAAGATACTACTGATGCCATCAGTTACAATGCAGGGTAAAATATGAAAAGAATAAATGACTTGCAAACTCACTATATTTGTCTGCTGCTGTTTCTCTCTGCTCCTTCCTCCTAGACGGTTCTTTTCCCATAAATTTGGTGAATGAATGAGTGAAGGATTGAATGATACACTACACAAAAAGCTACCATGATGTTTATTGTATGAGAAGAGATGGAGCAGGATGATTGACAGTGAAGTACTGAAATGACAAGAATTGTATTTCATTTACTTTAATGATTTCATCATTGTAAAAACACCAGTAATCCTTCAGATATGAAGTATTTGCAACAGCAATCAATGATAACTAAATGAGAAAAATACTGAAGAAAATAAAAAATGAAAAATTTTGCCAAAATACCAAATACAAAGTGAAAAGTAACTAATGAGTGAGAGAATATTTATGATACATGTACATATACACAGATAGTAATCCGATAGCTCAATATATATACATCAGATCAGATCAGATCAGATCAGTCGCTCAGCCGTGTCCAACTCTTTGTGACCCCATGAACTGCAGCACGCCAGGCCTCCCTATCCATCACCAGCTCTCGGAGGTCACTCAGACTCATATTCATCGAGTCAGTGATGACATCCAGCCATCTCATCCTCTGTCGTCCCCTTCTCCTCCTGCCCTCAATCCCTCCCAGCATCAGAGTCTTCTCCAATGAGTCAACTCTTCGCATGAGGTGGCCAAAATACTGGAGTTTCAGCTTTAGCATCATTCTTTCCAAAGAAATCCCAGGGCTGATCTCCTTCAGAATGGACCGGTTGGATCTCCTTGCAGTCAAAGGGACTCTCAAGAGTCTGCTCCAACACCACAGTTCAAAAGCATCAATTCTTCGGTGCTCAGCCTTCTTCACAGTCCAGCTCTCACATCCATACATGACCACAGGAAAAACCATAGCCTTGACTAGGCGAATCTTTATTGGCAAAGTGATGTCCCTGCTTTTGAATATGCTATCTAGGTTGGTCATAACTTTCCTTCCAAGGAGTAAGCGTCTTTTAATTTCATGGCTGCAGTCACCATCTGCAGTGATTTTGGAGCCCAGAAAAACAAAGTCTGACACTGTTTCCACTGTTTCTCCATCTATTTCCCATGTAGTGATGGGACCAGATGCCATGATCTTCGTTTTCTGAATGTTGAGCTTTAAGCCAACCTTTTCACTCTCCACTTTCACTTTCATCTGGAGGCTTTTTAGTTCCTCTTCACTTTCTGCCATAAGGGTGGTATCATCTGTATATCTGAGGTTATTGATATTTCTCCCAGCAATCTTGATTCCAGCTTGTGTTTCCTCCAGTCCAGCATTTCTCATGATGTACTCTGCATATAAGTTAAGTAAACATGGTGACAATATGCAGCCTTGACGTACTCCTTTTCCTATTTGGAACCGGTCTGTTTTTCCATGACCAGTTCTAACTGTTGCTTCCTGACCTTCATACAGATTTCTCAAGAGGCAGATCAGGTGGTCTGGTATTCCCATCTCTCTCAGAATTTTCCACAGTTTATTGTGATCTACACAGTCAAAGGCTTTGGCATAGTCAATAAAGCAGAAATAGATGTTTTTCTGGAACTCTCTTGCTTTTTCGATGATCCAGTGGATGTTGGCAATTTGTTCTCTGGTTCCTCCCCTTTTCCAGCTTGAACATCAGGAAGTTCATGGTTCACATATTGCTGAGGCCTGGCTTGGAGAATTTTGAGCATTACTTTACTAGCGTGTGAGATGAGTGCAATTGTGCGGTAGTTTGAGCACTCTTTGGCATTGCCTTTCTTTGGGATTGGGATGAAAACTGACCTTTTCCAATCTTGTGGCCACTGCTGAGTTTTCCCAATTTGCTGGCATATTGAGTGCAGCACTTTCAGAGCATCATCTTTCAGGATTTGGAGTAGCTCCACTGGAATTCCATCACCTCCACTAGCTTTGTTCCTAGTGATGCTTTCTAAGGCCCACTTGACTTCACATTCCAGGATGTCTGGCTCTAGGTCAGTGATCACACCATCATGATTATCTGGATCGTGAAGCTCTTTTTTGTACAGTTCTTCTGTGTATTCTTGCCACCTCTTCTTAATATCTTCTGCTTCCGTTAGGTCCACACCATTTCTGTCCTTTATCGAGCCCATTTTTGCATGAAATATTCCTTTGGTATCTCTGATTTTCTTGAATAGATCCTTAGTCTTTCTCATTCTGTTGTTTTCCTCTATTTCTTTGCATTGATCGTTGAAGAAGGCTTTCTTATCTCTTCTTGCTATTCTTTGGAACTCTGCATTCAGATGTTTATATCTTTCCTTTCTTCCTTTGCTTTTCTCTTCTCTTCTTTTCACAGCTATTTGCAAAGCCTCTCCAGACAGCTATTTTGCTTTTTTGCATTTCTTTTCCATGGGGATGGTTTTGATCCCTGTCTCCTGTACAATGTCACGAACCTCATTCCATAGTTCATCAGGCACTCTATCTATCAGATCTAGGCCCTTAAATCTATTTCTCACTTCCACTGTATAATCATAAGGGATTTGATTTAGGTCATACCTGAATGGTCTAGTGGTTTTCCCTACTTTCTTCAATTTGAGTCTGAATTTGGCAATAAGGAGTTCATGATCTGAGCCACAGTCAGCTCCTGGTCTTGTTTTTGCTGATTGTATAGAGCTTCTCCATCTTTGGCTGCAGAGAATATAATCAATCTGATTTCGGTGTTGACCATCTGGTGATGTCCATGTGTAGAGTCTTCTCTTGTGTTGTTGGAAGAGGGTATTTGCTATGACCAGTGCATTTTCTTGGCAAAACTCTATTAGTCTTTGCCCTGCTTCATTCCGTATTCCAAGGCCAAATTTGCCTGTTACTCCAGGTGTTTCTTGACTTCCTACTTTTGCATTCCAGTCCCCTATAAAGAAAAGGACATCTTTTTTGGGTGTTAGTTCTAAAAGGTCTTGTAGGTCTTCATAGAACTGTTCAACTTCAGCTTCTTCAGCGTTACTGGTTGGGGCATAGACTTGGATTACTGTGACATTGAATGGTTTGCCTTGAAAACGAACAGAGATCATTCTGTCATTTTTGAGATTGCATACATAGGAATATACATAAATAGGAATCAGAAAAAAAGTTACTATCCAAAGTAAATAACTTCTGCAAATTATTTAAAACACACACACACACACACACAAACAAAGAATAATGTCAGTCAAATTATGGAGAGAATTCCAATAGCCAGTAAATCTTTGAAAACATGCAAAAACTCAGTAATAACCAAAGAGATTTTCATTGAAGAAATAGATATCATTTCTTATCCATCACTCTATAAACAAAAATGAAAACGTTCGCCAATATAAAATTTCATCCTGGATATGGAACAACGTTGTTGATACAAGTAAAAGTAAATATAGAGGAAAAACATTTAGGGGAGCTATTAGTAATATTAATAATTTGAAACAAGTTTATTCCATAATTCAGCAAACACACCTGTTGTATATATATCCTAGAGAAACTCTACCATATGCCTGTATGTATTGATGTGATGAAAAAAAATTTATGTTTTAAGACAGGACAAGAAAACTTAATTGTATTGTTCTTTCTCTTTATCCACTTGGGTCTCCTCCATCCATCTCTAATATGCAATGTGCGTCTTCATTACACATAAACCAAAGCCTCTCAAAGATGCCAGTGCATACTGAACATAGAAATAATTTTCTTCTACACTAGTTACTGATGCAACTTCTTAAAATAATAACATTCTTTCCCAACATTGTGAGGGAATGCTTGTTTTATATATGCTTAGATCACAATAAACTGTGGAAAATTCTGAGAGAGATGGGAATACCAGACCACCTGACCTGCCTCTTGAGAAATCTGTATGCAGGTCAGGAAGCAACAGTGAGAACTGGTCATGGAACAACAGACTGGTTCCAAATAGGAAAAGGAGTACGTCAAGGCTGCATATTGTCACCATGTTTACTTAACTTATATGCAGAGTACATCATGAGAAATTCTCGACTGGAGGAAACACAAGCTGGAATCAAGATTGCCGGGAGAAATATCAATAACCTCAGATATGCAGATGATACCACCCTTATGGCAGAAAGTGAAGAGGAACTCAAAAGCCTCTTGATGAAAGTGAAAGTGGAGAGTGAAAAGGTTGGTTTAAAGCTCAACATTCAGAAAACGAAGATCATGGCATCTGGTCCCATCACTACATGGGAAATAGATGGAGAAACAGTGGAAACAGTGTCAGACTTTCTTTTTCTGGGCTCCAAAATCACTGCAGATGGTGACTGCAGCCATGAAATTAAAAGACGCTTACTCCTTGGAATGAAAGTTATGACCAACCTAGATAGCATATTCAAAAGCAGGGACATCACTTTGCCAACAAAGGTTCGCCCAGTCAAGGCTATGGTCTTTCCTGTGGTCTGTATGTATGTCAGAGCTGGACTGTGAAGAAGGCTGAGCGCCGAAGAATTGATGCTTTTGAACTGTGGTGTTGGAGAAGACTCTTGAGAGTCCCTTGGACTGCAAGGAGATCCAACCGTTCCATTCTGAAGGAGATCAGCCCTGGGATTTCTTTGGAAGGAATGATGCTAAAGCTGAAACTCCAGTATTTTGGCCACCTTATGCGAAGAGTTGACTCATTGGAGAAGACTCTGATGCTGGGAGGGATTGAGGGCAGGAGGAGAAGGGGACGACAGACGATGAGATGGCTGGATGTCATCACTGACTCGATGAATGTGAGTCTGAGTGACCTCCGAGAGCTGGTGATGGATAGGGAGGCCTGGCGTGCTGCAGTTCGTGGGGTCGCAAAGAGTCGGACATGACTGAGCGTCTGATCTGATCTGATCTGAACTGGACTGTGTATATTTGATAAACTTTTTATAAACATCAGCATGTCATCTGGCACATGATCTTTGGTTTTGAAAGCTGATGTGACTGTGCTTTCCACTTCTAACAGAGGGAGCATTATCAGAGATTTCTGAGAGTCTGTCTCCCATGTTACAATCCTGTTTGGCTCTTATAAGTCTCCCTTTTCTTGTTTGTGAATTAAATTTCTTTCAGCAGGTGTATATTCTTAAAAATAATGCAGAACATAATAAACTAGAACTATATGTAACAACATGAAAAAAAATCTTAAAATGGTACTGTATGATAGACACCAAATTTACATTAGTATTTATCGCTGGAATAATAGGAGGGATTGGGATCAATTAGGTATAAACAAAGGAATTTCAAATATATCTGTAATGATTAAACTCTATGTTGGTTACAAGTGTTTGTTGTATTGGTACCCATGCTTTTTTGCTTGCATTAAATATTTAATTTAACAAAACTATAGGAGAAAACTTAGTCAATATCTTATAATTATCAATTGAGCTGAATTAGGGATTTTGAGAAAATAGCAAAATCCCTAAATATAGCTGCTTTAGAGAAATGGAGAAAGAGTTAGAGAGGAATAAAAGAAAATTCAAATATAACATGTTTTTTTTTTTTTTTTTTTTTCCACCTCAGTGGATGCATGTGTACTCCATCATGTCTGACTCCTTGTGACTCTTTGCATGGGAGTTTATTTTATGATCCCACAAGGTGAATTACTAAACACTTAACATTAATTATGAAGTCATGTTATAGGTGACATTCTAGAATACAAAGAATATTTATGAAATATTACAAATGTTCCTTATAAGTATCCTTTGCTAAAGGTCTTTTGCTTTCTATTAATTAATGGCTAAGATTGAGTTCAGATGTGAGAAGTATATGAAATTAATTTTATACTATCTTGGATCTTTGATCTGAAATCTATCAACAGCTTTTACTTTAAGAGGCCCATAGTTGCCTGTTGCTAAAAATACTTACAATCTTAGATTATCAGCCTTTCTGTGGAAACTACTGTTTTTTTATTTTGTAAAAGGGAATATATGTTAACCCTTTTAATTTTCATAGACTTTTGTCAAATTATAAATTATAAGTGTTGACTGAGAGTCGCTAATCAAGTTACCTTTCTCTAAGGAGGCTAGCAACATATATTGAGTAATGTTAAATTTTCTTAAGTAAAATTTTGGAAAAATATTTAAAGTGCATAAAGCTGCACTTTTTGGGTTGGCCAAAAAGTTCATTTGCCATTCAGAAAACCTCTAACAAACTCTTTGGCCACAGATACATGATGAATGTGGATTCATCTTTTATTTACTACATCAATTTTTTAAGGCAACTGAAAGTGGATCATAATAAAACTAAGCAGGACCTAGCAAGTTAAAAATAAGCATATATAATATAAAGTTGATGATATCTAAAGCCGAATAATACTTTTGTCCCTAACTTTCCTAAAACACTGAAAAAAAATGATTATTCTTACATTCATGTTGACTTCCCTGGTGGCTCAGACGGTAAAGCATCTGTCTACGATGCGGGAGACCCGGGTTCAATCCCTGGGTTGGGAAGATCCCTTGGAGAAGGAAGTGGCAATCCACTCCAGTACTCTTGCCTGGAAAATCCCATGGACAGAGGAGCCTGGTAGGCTACAGTCTATGGGGTGGCAAAGAGTCAGACACGACTGAGCGACTTACACGAGTACACACATTCATGTTGCTATTCTCACATGATAGTATGTAACCAATACTATTGTGAAAGAAGGTGAAGGCGCTCAGTCCTGTCCAACTCTTTGCGACCCATGGACTATAGCCTACCAGGCTCTTCTGTCCCTGGGGTTTTCCAGGCAAGAATACTGGAGCGAGTTAGCACGTCCTTCTCCAGGGGATCTTCCAGACCCAGGGATCAAACCCACATCTCCCACATTGTAGGCAAAGGCTTTACTGTCTGAGCCACCAGGAAAATGGCTAATACTATGGTGAAAAGTGACATCAAAAACTTATGAACTAAAAGAATCACTATTTTTAAATAAAATAGAAATTTAAAGAGAAGATGATAATAGCTTTTCTATGGAGTTGGGATTAATTTAAGGCAGGCAATACTATGTAGTTTGGAATTCCAGGACAAATCATCAGAGTAATCAAAACAAATAGTTGGAATCAATTATCATACTGGAATTAAAAAGGTAGAGCTCAGAAAATGAGTAGCTGTAGAGGAAACAGACTGGAGAAGGAAATGGCAACCCACTCCTGTACTATTGCTTGGAGAATCCCAGGGACAGAGGAGCCTGGTTGGCTGCCCTCTATGGGGTCGCACAGAGTCAGACACAACTGAAGCTACTTAGCTATAGCAGCAGAAACAGATAATGCTGAAATTAGTTTTATTAAACAATTTTCACAAGCACCAGAAATCAAAATTAGGGATTGACAAGATATTTTAGAGTTACAGCCTGTAAAATTATTATTCTCCACTTTTAGCTGACTGCTTAGCAGAGTGAGAATCTCATTGTTAATTTTTAAATAAACTAATGAGAAAGATCTTCAAATCTAAAAGGAGAGTGTACCGGGCTGTTAAATGCCTGATTATTGTTTCTGATGGAAACAATTCAGAATCCAGTCTCTGAGCTGCAAGTTAATTTTTATGTATCTAATCCCTCATTTTCCCCAAAAAATGCGGACTGCAAGAGATTCAGGGTCTGAAAGCAGGATACTACTGGCCCACCTGCTTTCCAGTAAAAGCACTCTTTCCCACCAACACAAAACTGACAAAATTGAGGAGGATCGGGAATAAGGGTCCTGAAAGAGTGAAGATACAAAAATTCATTTTGGGAAGCACTCATTTTTATAATGATAAAAATTCATTGGTTGCAACATTTGAAGGACTGTAAGGGATCTGGTTAGGGTCCCCCCAAATTATAATATAGACCGAGAGCTTCAGTACTCATTTATAACTGTATTTTTATGGTTGTGACAGATTCTTTAATTTTGAGAGCTGTACTTGGAGGAAGAGCGCATTCTTACATTATGTGAGAGAGGATGGTTTCTCAGCTTTATGCACATGTACGGAATCTTGTGATACAAAAAAGATGCTTCACTTGCAAGATTGTTTACATTCTTATTATGAAAGGTTGTTAAAAGTAAAATACAGCTTAGACAAAAGGAACTACCAAGAGAGATAGAAGGGAATGTTCTTTTGTTTCACTGTTTCACAGTAGACAAAAGAACATTATAACAGAACTAAATTTTAGCATTGATGTTAATTCAGAACAATCCCAAAAGCACAGATGTTGAACTGTTTCTGATGTAATCTGTGTGGGAGGTGGATTTCCTAAAAACAGTACGTGTTTTCAATGTCAATCTTTCTGAGAAGAGAGCATGTTGAGACAGGAAGTTATGAAGAAACAAGTTTCAAGCTAAAGCAGGATTATTTAGTCTCTACTACTGACATTGTGGGGGAACTGTTTTACACATTGAAGGATATTTAGAAGCTTCCATGCCCCCTCTAGATGCTGGTAAACCTTCCTCTACAGGTTTAACAGTGAAACATGACTCCAGGCATTGCTAAAATGTCCCCTGGGGAGCAAAACTGCAAATTGTTGAGAACCAGTGGTCAAGAAAGACAGAAAAAAACAGCTTCCTTTCTTTGGGCTTTATGATATTAGGGCATGGGCAAGTTCACAGACATCTTGTGTAGAGAAAATCTGAATTTGGATGCAGATAATATATGAGAAGTCACTGAGTGAACAGCAGTAATGGGTTTGGGTGTGTTGATTTGGAAAATATGCACATGGGATGGCAGTTATGATTACTACTCTATGCTATACTATTCTGGGTTTTCCTGTATCCGTGATGGGTGGGAGTATAAGGTGGTCCCAACTTTTAATTCTCCATGATAACCCAGCAATTCTAATCCTAGATATTATTAACAAAATGAAACAAAATGAAAATTTTATCTTCAAAAAGTTTACATAATGTTCATAACAGCTTTACTCATAATAAACAAAAACTAGAAACATGTCAGATGTTCATCTATAGAAGAATGGATAAATGAACAGAGACTATTTATACTTAATGATATACTTAATCAGTAGTAAAAGCTAGGATCTACCAATACACACACACACATGCATGAATATTTAAAGGTTTACAGTGTATAAAAGAAACTTTATGCAACAGAATACATTGTGTATGCTTTCATTTACATGGAATTCTGAAATAGGCAAAGTTAATTGACATTTTAAAAAGTCAGAATAGTGGTTGCATCAGGAGTGGGGATTGACTGGAAAGAAAAATAAGAGCTTCCTGGGCTGATGAAGGTTAAAGTTATACTATATTTTAACGGAGATTAAGGTTACATTCATCAAATGATATAGTTATGCCACTGTATATTTGAAATAAGAGAAAAAGGCATGAACAAATGTTAATCTCTAATAAAGATATACTCAGTGAAGTATTTTGTAAGACATGTACTGAGATTGTGAATAAATTACAACAAAGCACAAAATAAGTGAATGGATGGATAGAGAGATGATACAAAAATATAAGAGAAATAATGGATATAGCAATAGAGTGTAATAGCAAATTCTAGGAGCAAGGGGCTGGTTCATCAACTCTTAGATGTTCTCCAGGTATATTAATGAATATCATTGAGTCTCAGTTTTCTATTAAAGTAATCTTTCTAAAATAATTATTATGATTATCTTGAGGTAAGCATATTAGTAAATAATCTATATGCTTCAATTGAATCTAAATCTCATCTTACTTTAGGAAGGTATATGTTCTTGCTTCTTCATTTTCTAGGATCGACATTGAAAGAAAATTACTTTTAGCAATGCCATGCCTTGTTCTAATAGGCAGTGTTAATGTCATAAAGATTCTTATCCCACTGAATTACTTTATGAATCATATTTCTAAAATAATATAATTGAGGATGAATAGGGAGATAAGCCGGAGAGGGCAATGGCACCCCACTCCAGTGCTCTTGCCTGGAGAATCCCATGGATGCAGGAGCCTGCTGGGCTGAATGCAGTCCATGGGGTCGCGGAGAGTTGGACACAACTGAGTGACTTCATTTTCCCTTTTCACTTTCACGTGTTGGAGAAAGAAATGGCAACCCACTCCAGTGTTCTTGCCTGGAGAATCCCAGAGATGGGGGAGCCTGTTGGGGTCGCACAGAGTCGGACACAACTGAAGTGACTTAGCACTTAGCATTCAGGGAAATAAGCAAGTTAATTATAAAATCCATATAAAAATAAGGAAAAAGAAAAAAGACACTACTGAAAAGAAAATGGTAGGAAGAGGTGGTTGTCATTATATCATGTCACAAATTCATGGTAATATTTATATAGCAGCACATGAATGCACACACACACAAATCAATGAAAAACGGAAATTATAGATATAATCTCAAAGGTATTAAAACATTATATGTTTACAAATATTTATTGATGTCAGGAAAACATACATAATAATAAGTTTGGAGGCAACTAGATATAAAAATTAATGACTAGATTCCTAAAATAGACCCTATGCAAAAATACTAGGAATAAAGAGATAAGTCATAAATATACTGAAAATGGATATATTTCATTTATATTCTCAGTTTAGGGAAGACTTCTAAAGTAGACACACACTCAAAAATCATCAAAGTTGAAAAATGTTACTTTCTAAAATTAAAAGAATGTGAAAAACCAAAACATTACAAATTCGAAATAAAATGATTGCCATGAGAAAATATTTGAAAAATATTATAGAGCAGAGGCTGTTATTATCAATATACAAATAATGATATAAATATTTATGTAGGGTAACTCAATTGGAAGAGATTAACATACCAATAAATAGTGTTGAAAATCTATCTAAAGATATATTACAGAAAAGAAAATATAGTCAACCATTTTACTTTTTAACCTAAGAGAAACACAAATTAAAACTTTATTGAGATATATTATTTTGTCTCTTAGAGTGATGATCAAATTTAAATTGCACTGTTGGTCATAGAGCCTATAGATTGGCGAAACCTGTTAAAAATATTTTGGCACTATCTTTCAAAACTAAAAATGTATATACTCCTTGACACAGAAATTCTAATTTTTTGAACTTATACAGATACAACTATATGCACAAAATTAAGCATAATGGTATTTATTGCACCATTGCTTTAAATATCGAGTTTGGAAACTAAATAAATACTCATTAATACACGAGGTTAAATAAATTATAGTATATTCATAAATTGAGATACCATACAGCTACCAAAAATGACATAAATATATATATATATTCTAAATACTTGTCAAATATTTTAAGTTGAAGAAAAAAAAAAGATGCAGAACACCATGTTTCTTATGCTAATCTCTACATACGTATTTCTGTTGATAGCAGAGCTCCTGTGTTGTACCATTTCATGAACATCATTTGCATCATGTATGCATGCTCAATCATTCAGTCATGTTCAACTCTTTGCAACCTTATGGACTGTATCCTGCCAGGTGACTTTAACCCACCAGGCTCCTCTGTCCATAGGATTTACCAAGCAAGAACACTGGAGTGGGTTGCCATTTTCTCTTCCTGGAGATCTTCTCAATCTAGAGATCAAACTGTAACCAACCCAGGGATTGAACCTGCATCTCCTGCATTGGCAGGCAGATTTCTTACCACTTGAACCACTTGGGTTGCCATTTACATCATAACGCCTGTGAATGGTGTCCCTGGATTTTACAACAGTGCTAAGTTTGTTCTGCCACATGCCTCTATCCTAACACATGAGATAGAATCTCTTCAGAAGAATATACAAAATATAGTATCAGAGGTTGCCTATAGGAGGGGGATCTACATGGCTTGGGGAAAGAATGGGAGAGAGATTCATTTCCCATGAACACTTTTTAGTAACTTTTAAATTATGTGTTCTCTCTCTCTCTCTATATATATATATATATATACATATAATATGTGTATATATAATATATGTATATATATTTATGTGAGTAGTGTGTGTGTATGTGTATATATATACATACACTATAATTACACACACTATATATAAATATATATACATACTATATATATATACACACACATACACACACATTACTCACATACATATATATATATATATTTTATTTATATATATATGTATATATATATTTATGAATTGTTGTCATTTAGTCACTACACTGTGTCTGACTCTTTTGTGAGCCTACGGACTCTAGCCAGCAAGGCTCCTCTGTCCATAAGATTTTACAAGCAAGACTGGAGTGGGTTGCCATTTCCTTCTCTAGGGGATCTTTTGGACCCAAGGATCAAAACTGTGTCTCCTGCATTGGCAAGTGAATTCCTTACCACTGAGCCACCTGAAAAGCACTATATATAAGAATACTTTTTCACAAAAATGAATAAAATAAGTTCAAGCTTTCAACAAAAAAGTATCACCAAGTGGAGTAACATAGAAGATAAGAGGACTTGAGTCTCTGCTCTAGGTAAACATGTTTGAGTTGTACTAAATTCCTTTCGGTTGGCTTTATTTGACACCAAAATAACTTGTTTCTCTCCTGAATATCAATATGTTGTCTGGGTCTTATTTGTCTGAGAATAAAGTGCCACTTAGATTTCTAATGTCACTTCATGGGTCACCATATTAGGTAAGCAAAATTTCCTTCAAGTTTCATGCATGATTGTTTACAGTATTTGTAGTTTAATTTTAGGAAAAACATCTAGGAGAATTGCTAGTGACCTCCATATGGGCTTTGCTTCAGATGTAATTTCCTTTACTTTACTGCTAACCTGAGAATCTAGATTCATTTTAAAGCCATGATATATTTTCTTTAAAAAATGCTATGAAGTTTATCTGCAATGTAGTTTTTGAAGGTTGGTATTGGTAGAAAAAGGAATTGTTGGTAATTTTTAAACCAACTGACTTTCTTAGCACTATACAAGATGTAATCCAGGGTTAATGACCTGCTCTATTATCTGTTAATGCTTTGGCTTTTCTGTTTATATAAATACATTCCCTTAAAAATGAATTTTCTATGATTACAGATAAAGCTACTTTTTCTTTCTTCTTTGTTAAATGATTTTTTCCTTCAGCTTTAATATCAAGCCATACACTGAAAAGAAAATAAAGCCCAATAACCTACAATAAAATCTATGACAAAGAGATTTGTTCCAAGTGCCATCATTCCACAAAGTATCCTCCTGTTTTATATATGCTGGTGCATCTAATAGTGAAGGCCTAATCAAAGCCAAGATCAAAGGGCAGGAATTAAACACTGAGGGATATTTTGTTTTAAAAGGGCATTTAGGGGATTATGAAATAGATTGAACTGCCAACTAATAAAGGGAAAAATCTGCTGAATACTAAAGGAAACATAATTTTAAAAATGAATAAATGAATATAATCCATTTTTTCAGAATTTAGAATCATATACAGTAAAAATTGTATTTAAAAACTCTCATGAGGGCCTTCCCTGGTGGCTCATTGGTAAAAAATCCACCTGCCAATGCAAAGACACAGGTTCAATCCCTGATCTGGAAGGAAGATCCCGCATTCTGCAGAGTGGCTAGACTTGTATGCCACAACTACTGAGCCTGTGTTCTAGAGCCTGGGAACCACAACTACTGAACCCATATGATGCAACTACTAAAGCCCACGCACCCTAGAGCCCATGCTGTGCAACAAGAGAAGCCACTGTAATGAGAAGTTCATGTACCACAACTAGAGAACAACTCTCACTCACCACACATAGAGAAAAACCCATGCAGCAATGAAGACCCAGCATGGCCCAAAATAAATAAATAAATAATTTTTAAAAACTCTCACCAAAGGGAATATAAGGAGAACATATATCAACATAACAAAAGTTGTTTATGACAAATAGACAGCCAACATAGTACTCCACAGTGAAACACTGAAAGCTTTTCTGCTAAATTCTGGAAAAAAATAAAAGAATACCCAATCTTAATACTTCTATTGAACAAAGTATTGAAAATCTTAGACACAGCAATCAAACAATAAAAAAGAATAAAATATATCCAAATTATAAGGGAAGAAGTAAAATTGTCATTATTTATAGAAAATGTGATACTCTAGAAAAAGTTCTAGGCTTCACACAAAACTATCAGGGCCAATAAATGAATTCAGCAAGGTAGAAGAATATAACATTAATATACACAAATCTGTTGCATTTCTTTACACTAACAATGAATATTAGAAAAGGAATGTTTAAAAAGTCCCATTTAAAAGCTTCTCTAAAAAAATACCTAGGAATAAACCTAACCAAGCTAGTGAAAGACCTATATACAAGGAACTATAAAAAAGATGATAAAGTTGAAGATGATAAAAATGGAAAGATACCCTTGAATTAAAAGAAATAATATTGTTAAAATGGTCATACTACCCAAAGCAATTTACAGATTTAATGTGATTCTTATCAAATTATCCATATTTTTCACAGAACTAAAACAAACACTTCTAAAACTTATATGGAAACACAAAATACCCATAATTGCCAAAGCAATCCTGAAGAGAAAGAATAAAGACTTAACTCTCCCAGACTTGACAGTAATCAAAACACTATGAACAAAGACATTATTCTCCCCTACTCATAATGTGATTGAAAAAGGATTAATTTTCAAAATATACAATCAGCTTGTACAGCTCAATATCGAAAAACAAACAACCCAGAGATTGTGCAGAAGACATAAATATACATTTGTTAAAAGAAAACTCACTGATGGCTAACAGGCACAATAAAATGTGTACCACATGGCTAATGCTAATGCTGTGCTAAGTCGCTTCAGTCGTGTACGACTCTGTGCGACCCCATCCCTGGTATTCTCCAGGCAAGAACACTGGAGTGGGTTGCCATTTCCTTCTCCAATGCATGAAAGTGAAAAGTGAAAGTGAAGTCGCTCAGTCATGTCCAACTCTTAGCGACCCCATGGACTGCAGCCCACCAGGCTCCTCTGTCCATGGATTTTCCAGGCAAGATTACTGGAGTGGGGTGCCATTGCGCAAATCAAAACCACAGTGAAGTATCACTCAACACCAGTCAGAATGCCTACCATCAAAAAGTCCACAGTAAAGAATGCTGAAGAGGATTTGGAAATAAGAGATCCCTCTTGCACTGTTGGTGGGAATGTAAATTGGTGTAAACAGTATGGAAAATAGTATAGAGGTTCTTTTAAAAACTAAAAATAAAGCTGTCATATTATCTATCAATCCCACTCCTGGGTATGTATCCAGAAAAGATGAAAACTCTAATTCCAAAAGATACATGCACACCAATGTTCCTAGCAGGGTTATTTACAATAGCCAAGACATGGAAGCAACCTAAGTATTCATCAACAGATAAATGGGTAAATAAGATGTGGTATATACAACACTGTGGTATATACAGTGAAATAGTACATGCACATAATAAACTATGAAGTATTGCCATTTTCAGCAATGTGGAAAGACCCAGAGAATATTATTCTTAGTGAAGCAAGTCAGACAGAGAAAGACAAACATACAATATCACTTAAATGTAGCATCTAAATATAATTCAAATGAATCTATTTACAAAACAGGAACAGACTCACAGACACAGAAAACAAACTTATGGTTACCAAAGAGGAAAGGGAGAGGGGAAGAAGGAAAAATTAGGACTATGTGATTAAAATAAACACACTACTATATATAAAATTGATGAGTGACAAGGGTTTATTCCATGATATAGGGAATGGTGTCTTATAATAACCTATAATGGAAAATAATCTAAAAAAAAAATGTGTGATTCAACTCACTTTACTGTACACCTAAAACTAATAAAATATTTTAAATCAACTAAATTTCTATAAGCAAACACCAAAAGTGTTTTAGATTATGCAAAGCGTGATGTAGACCTTCCCAGGCAGCACAGTGGTAAAGAATCTGTCTCCAATCCAAGAGATTCAAAAGACGGAGGTTCCATCCCTGGATCGGAAAGATTCCTGGAGTAGGAAATAACAACCCACTCCAGTATTTGTTCCTGAATAATCTCATGGACAGAGGAGCCTCGCAAGTCAGATATGATTGAGCGAATGAGCACATAAGCACATACACAAAATACCATGTATCATGAAGGAAGTAGACATATTGAGTTTTCATTTCCTGAAAGTATATTTTAATGATATTTTGATGTCTAATAATCTTATTAAAATTTATATTTCTAAGTGGAAATTGTATTAATGATCGTGGAATTAAATAGTATTCACACTATTTTAATTTTTATTTTCTCTATGCAACATATAAGATTTTAATATATATTTAAACTGTGTTAAAGGCTTTACTTATTTATGACTATGTGTCTATAGTAGACCATTGTAATAATGTCATTTATCCTTTATTCATATATGTGTGTATATATATGTATACAAATTTGTTCATGCATCTGTCAGTTACTGTTGAGTGTTGTGTGTATGCACTATATGCACTATATATGAGATATTTATAAAATAATACTGATGTAATAGGCAGGAAAAATTTAAGAGAAAAGAGTAGAAATGTATTCATATCCTGTATCCATTTATGTTTTTTTTTCCCATGGAGTATAAGTTTTTTTGAGGCTTTTAAGTGTCATTCTCTTATGGATTATGCGTGTTGCAAATATTTTTTTCTAGTCATTTACTCATACATTAACTTCAATGATGGTATTTTTTTTATTGTGCACAGATCTTTAATTCTGTTGTTGTAAAGCCATCATTTTCCTCTTATGATTTGGCTATTATTGGGCTTGCATTAGAAGCTTAGATATGAAATTTAAGACATGGCAGTAGAAAATAATTACAAAAAATTGAGTTTTTATCACTAGATAAATTAATTACAATGCTGTGGCATTTGTCTTCAATGGAATACTATGCTGCATTATGAAATGATTAATTAGATTTACTAAAATAAAGTAACATGGGTAGATCTTACAAGCATAGTTTTGATATTAAAAAAATTAGAGAGATATTTAATGTAATATAATTTATGTTAATCATATTATATTTATTCAAGGATACACATGTAATTAATGGGAGCTGTATTGGAAGAACATGTCTTTAGTATATGAGAAAGAGTTCCCAAGACAGTGAATAAGATTAGAGGGTAAATAAAGTGTAAAGTGGAAAATACTGAAGAAAGTAACAAAATGTTCTTGCCTTAGGCCAAGAGGTAATGATTTTGTGACATGATTTTTGGGATGAAGACAATAGGTTACTGTAAAAATTGTCCCTAAAGAATTAAACAGACATGGAGTATGACTGCAGGTTGGAGTTTGCACTTTCATAGAATTGGTAAGAGACATACAGGGCTAACTATTGGCTTTAGGTAGAAAATGATGTGTCATATCAAATCACATGGATGTTCATTCATACATCCTATTGGAAAATGCTTATTGAGTGTCAATCATAGTCTAAAATTCATGAGAGAACAAAATGACCAAGCTCTGTGCCCTCATGAGAGAAGGCAGTGAATAAATACATACTATATTGCATAGACAACACCACATGGAACAAAGAATGAAAATAATGTGAAAAAACAGAGTGATTGGGTGTTCTCTTTTAGACTGGGTTAAGGAAGTACTCTTAAAAGAGGTGTCAAGTGGAGATTTTAGTGACAAGAAGGAGTCAGCACTTCTGGGGAAATTCATTCCAGGAAAAATGAATAGAAAGGATCTGGGCACCTATGAAAATCTGAAAAAATTCTAATGCCTAGTGAACCAAGAAAAGAAAAGACTAGTTAGAGTTCTGAGAGATATAAAGGGAATAGACATCACTAATTTTATGTGACAGGCTAAGGGAATTTTACTTTAATATAAGTGTCATATTATGAAAGACTGAAAATATCACCTAATTTATATTTATAAAAGATCAGTATAGCTGCTGTGTTGAGAATGAATGGTATAGAGACACAAGTACTATTTTTTAAATTAAATTTATTTATTTTAATTAGAGGCTAATTACTTTACAATATTGTATTGGTTTTGCCATACATCAACATGAATCCACCACGGGTGTACCTGTGTTCCCAATCTTGAGCGCCCCTCCCACATCCCTCCCCATACCAAGTACTATTAAAGGCATTAATAGAGAGTAGGATAGGGGAGAAGACATACAATTCCTGACTCATCTTTCTGTTCCTTTTTTGAATAGACTTCTTGGAAGTCCTGTCTAACAGCTTAGATTGGTATCTCATTTGAGTATAATTAAGTCACAGGGCCACATCTAACTTTAAGAGAGATTAGAAAAATGTAGTTGTTTACTTGAACAATTGGCATTCCTCCCATCAGAAAAAAAAACAAAAACAAAAGAAAAACAGGATATAATGTAGTCAAAAAAAGGTGGAAAAAACAGATAATAGTTAGGAAAGAATTCAACATCTGCCACAGAAGGAAACACATTTCAGTTTTGGAAATATAGTTTGAGAAAATGTATAAATGAAGTTCTAGAGCAAGATACTTGAGAAACAAAACCCAACTGTATTATATAAGTACAAAACAGATTTTTTTCTAATACCAATCAACATTACTGTACCTGTAACTTATAACCACTAGCCCTGGACTTTGAAACAATGTGGTATATGTTACAGAATATATGATAAATTCTATCATGTATCATGTTTCATTTCTACTTTGTTTCCATTTTGCCATATCCTGACCTAGAGTCAACTGGGAACTTGTGGTAAAGAACCCACATGCCAATGCCATAGACACAAGAGATGCAGATTTGATCCCTGGGTTGGGAAGATCTCCTGAAGAAGGGAATGGCAATCCACTCCAGTATTCTTGCCAGGAGAAATCCATGGACAGGAGTCTGGTGTCTACAATCTGTGGGGTTGCAAAGAGTCTAATACAACTGAAGGTCTTAGCACACATGCACAGACTAGAGTCTCACTTCAAGGAACTATGACACAGTCTGCTGATAAGAAACTACATAGTCTTTGTAAGAATAAAGAGTCGCTAGTTCACAATGGCACCCCACTCCAGTACTCTTGCCTGGAAAGTCCCATGGATGGAGGAGCTTGGTAGGCTGCGGTCCATGGGGTCGCTAGGAGTCAGACACGACTGAGCGACTTCACTATCACTTTTCACTTTCGTGCATTGGAGAAGGAAATGACAACCCACTCCAGTGTTCTTGCCTGGAGAATCCCAGGGACGGGGGAGCCTGGTGGGCTGCCCTCTATGGGGTCGCACAGAGTCAGACACGACTGAAGTGACTTACCAGTAGCAGTAGCAGCAGTTCACATTAGGTCCTGAAAGAGATAATATATTTGGATTCTGGATAAATGAATTTCCAGCCGTGACTTGTCCCTGTATAGCTGTGTCACAATCTATGTGTACCTTACCTTTCCGATCTTCAGATATATCTTATCTTCTACAGAGTGTTCTTGGAGTAGGTGTCATCAAGGGTGAGGACAGGAAGGTAGTTAAGAAAGGAAACAATGAGAAGGCTGAATTCTACATCCCCTGTCTAGCTGCAAATAGGCAATTGACTGCTTTCATATGATTGAAGGAATGAAAGTATTTATCCAAAGAAAACATTTAATTCCATCAAATAATTTCTATGTCATTTTGAGCTATGCTGCTGCTGCTGCTAAGGCGCTTCAGTCATGTCCAACTCTGTGTAGTGGCAGCCCACCAGGCTCCTCTGTCCATGGGATTTTCCAGGCAAGAGTACTGGAGTGGGTTACCATTGCCTTTTCGAAAGCATGAAAAATGAAAAGTGAAAGTGAGGTCGCTCAGTCATGTCCAACTCTGTGCGATTCCATAGACAGCAGCCTACCAGGCTCCTCTGTCCATGGGATTTTCCAGACAACAGTACTGGAGTGGGGTGCCATTGCCTTCTCCGATTTTGAGCTATAACATTGTATAATCCTATGACTTTTTCAGCAGCTATTTGTATTGCCATATATGTGTCATAACTGAGAGAGCAGAATTCTATTTTAACCCACTGGGAGAAGACACATAATAGCTACAAAGAAATCATTAGCAAAAGCTTAAAAAAATATAAACAAAAAACTTTCATTTGTAGGATTCTTCCAAAGGAAGAACATACTAACAAAGTAATCTGACTTTTTATCAACTGGGAGGGGTTTTGCCCACACTTAATTTTATGTTTGCTTTCTTCAAATTCTATATAAGCTTCAGATCAGATCAGATCAGATCAGTCGCTCAGTCGTGTCCGACTCTTTGCGACCCCATGAACCGCAGCACGCCAGGCCTCCCTGTCCATCACCAGCTCTCTGAGGTCACCCAGACTCACACCCATCAAGTCAGTGATGCCATCCAACCATCTCATCCTCTGTCGTCCCCTTCTCCTCCTGCCCTCAATCCCTCCCAGCATCAGAGTCTTCTCCAATGAGTCAACTCTTCGCATGAGGTGGCCAAAATACTAGAGTTTCAGCTTTAGCATCATTCCTTCCAAAGAAATTCCAGGGCTGATCTCCTTCAGAATGGACTGGTTGGATCTTCTTGCAGTCCAAGGGACTCTCAAGAGTCTTCTCCAACACCACAGTTCAAAAGCATCAATTCTTCGGCGCTCAGCCTTCTTCACAGTCCAGCTCTCACATCCATACATGACCACAGGAAAGACCATAGCCTTGACTAGGCGAACCTTTGTTGGCAAAGTAATGTCTCTGCTTTTGAATATGCTATCTAGGTTGGTCATAACTTTCCTTCCAAGGAGTAAGCGTCTTTTAATTTCATGGCTGCAGTCACCATCTGCAGTGATTTTGGAGCCCAGAAAAAGAAAGTCTGACACTGTTTGCACTGTTTCTCCATCTATTTCCCATGCAGTGATGGGACCAGATGCCATGGATCTTCTTTTGTTTTCTGAATGTTGAGCTTTAAGCCAACCTTTTCACTCTCCACTTTCACTTTCATCAAGAGGCTTTTTAGCCCCTCTTCACTTTCTGCCATAAGAGTGGTGTCATCTGCATATCTGAGGTTATTGATATTTCTCCCAGCAATCTTGATTCCAACTTGTGTTTCTTCCAGTCCAGCATTTCTCATGATGTACTCTGCATATAAGTTAAATAAACATGGTGACAATATGCAGCCTTGACGTACTCCTTTTCCTATTTGGAACCAGTCTGTTGTTCCATGACCAGTTCTAACTGTTGCTTCCTGACCAAAATACATCATTTTCTTAAACATTCATGGGAACATAAACTTCAAAAGTACTCGCTACTTTTATTTCAAAAAAAAAAAAAAAAAAAAAAAGATTAACTTTGTTACTAAAGAATGCTCCTAATTTCATATAAATTACATTTCTTATAACTAAAACCTAAATGCTTTTGAAATGCAAATTCAGAGAACATTTTAAGAAATGTTAAGTATATTTAATTTTAATTTCAGGACTTTTCTATTTGGCATAAACTGAATTTGTAAATGATGGTAATCAGGTAAACAACAGAACTCTGCATATAAGTTAAATAAACACTGCGACAATATACAGCTTTGATGTACTCCTTTTCCTATTTGGAACCAGCCTGTTTTTCCATGACCAGTTCTAACTGTTGCTTCCTGACCTGCATACAGATTTCTCAAGAGGCAGATCAGGTGGTCTGGTATTCCCATCTCTTTCAGAATTTTCCAGTTTATTGTGATCTACACAGTACTTTTGCCCGGAAAATCCCATGAACAGAGGAGCCAGGTAGGCTCCAGTCCATGGGGTCGCTAAGAGTCGGACACGACTGAGCGACTTCACTTTCACTTTTCACTTTCATGCATTGGAGAAGGAAATGGCAACCCACTCCAGTATTCTTGCCTGGAGAATCCCAGGGATGGGGGAGCCTGGTGAGCTTCCGTTTATGGGGTCGCACAGAGTCGGACACGACTGAAGCAATTTAGCAGCAGCAGCAGCACACAGTCAAAGGTTTTGGCATAATCAATAAAGCAGAAATAGATGTTTTTCTGGAACTCTCTTGCTTTTTCGATGATCCAGTGGATGCTGGCAATTTGTTCTCTGGTTCCTCTGCCTTTTCTAAATTCAGCTTGAACATCAGGAAGTTCACGGTTCACATATTGCTGAAGCCTGGCTTGGAGAATTTTGAGCACTACTCTACTAGCTTGTGAGATGAGTGCAATTGTGCGGTAGTTTGAGCATTCTTTGGCATTGCCTTTCTTTGGGATTGGGATGAAAACTGACCTTTTCCAATCTTGTGGCCACTGCAGAGTTTTCCAAATTTGCTGGCATATTGAGTGCAGCACTTTCACAGCATCATCTTTCAGGATTTGGAATATCTCCACTGGAATTCCATCACCTCCACTAGCTTTGTTCCTAGTGATGATTTCTAAGGCCCACTTGACTTCACATTCCAGGATGTCTGGCTCTAGGTCAGTGATCACACCATCATGATTATCTGGCTCGTGAAGCTCTTTTTTGTACAGTTCGTCTGTGTATTCTTGCCACCTCTTCTTAATATCTTCTGCTTCTGTTAGGTCCATACCATTTCTGTCCTTTATCGAGTCCATCTTTACACGAAATGTTCCTTTGGTGTCTCTGATTTTCTTGAAGAGATCCCTAGTCTTTCCCATTCTGTTGTTTTCCTCTATTTCTTTGCATTGATCACTGAAGAAGGCTTTCTTATCTCTTCTTGCTATTCTTTGGAACTCTGCATTCAGATGTTTATATCTTTCCTTCACTCCTTTGCATTTTGCTTCTCTTCTTTTCACAGCTATTTGTAAGGCCTCCCCAGTTTCTGTGAACTCTGAGAATTGGTGATGGACAGGGAGGCCTGGCTTGCTGCGGTTCATGAGGTCACAAAGAGTCAGACACGACTGTGGAACTGAACTGAATATTTTATGTAAGCATTATACTACATATTACATAGTAAATACATTGAAATATATGATGAATACACTGTCAAAGATATATTTAGTGGAAAATTCTCATTTTCAATTATTAGTAATTTATTTGTAAAAATAATTTTTGAATATTTTAATAAACAGATACTTATATATTTTATATATTTTTTAAAATACTGGAAACTTTAAGTAGACATACTTCTAGAAATCTCAAAGTATAACTTTTGAATGTTATTAATTGACAATATATAATATATGTAGATTAATGTATACAACTTTAAAATTTATGAGGACTATATCTTATTAATCAGTTTTAGATTGAGTTCACAGTATCAATTTATTAGTGAAAAGGTTGTGTTGTAATTGTTAATTTTAATAATCCTAATCAATGAGTCATAGATAAATAGTTGTTAATGACAGACTAAAATATATCTTAGGAAGATTTTATTCACATAGTCTATCAATATATGCATTATTAAAAATGTTATTATATGTACTAGAGTATATATATTTAAGTGGCTAAATGAATCACATAAAACTTTATCACTTTTAAAAATATCCTCCTGGTAGAGAGATTACCTAGGTCTTATAAATTACTCTCCACATATACCAACTTTGAGGCATTGAACTGTGCTGTTAATGTGTGCGCATTTATTTTTTCTAAAATTGAAGATTGTTTCAAATGTTCTACATTCTGTGATTCCAAGAAACGATTTTTTATGGAGGTCCACTCAAAAGTCAAATTTACATTAACAACTCACTACAGAATATTTCACTTTCATGAAGCATGTCAAAACTTTGGATATTTTAGCATTTGCTAATCTTGATGCTCAATTACCCAGTTCTTTATGGTACATTACTAGAATCCATTGTCCTTACTAAAGTTCATTTTAGAATTTTATTGTTATGTCATGAAAAAAAATTTACCAAAGTCTCTGCTGAGCTTCATAACTAGATAGAAAAATAGATCTTAAATATTCACTTTTCTGACATTTATAATAAAAAAAAATTGTGTGATAAGAAATAATTTTTATAAGACTATCTGACAATAATCCTTTAGAATAAAATAAATTGATATAACAGTTTCAGTAAGTATAAAAGTGAAAGTGAAGTCACTCAGTGATGTCTGACTCTTTGAGACCCCATGAACTGGGGCCTACCAAGATCCTCTCTCCATGGGATTTTCCAGGCAAGAGTACTGGAATGGGTTGCCATTTCCTTCTCCAGGAGATCTTCCTGACCCAGGGATCGAACCCACGTTTCCTGCCTTGTAGGCAGATACTTTACCATCTGAGCCACCAGGGAAGCCCCTCAGTAAGTATAAAAATTTCTAAATGTATCTGCAAAGACAAACTCATATAAGGATTATTTATTTCCAATGTTTTTGAAGTTCTCCTCTGTGCTTTACAGTGGGAAATTATCTTTAAATCTTATCTAGCAAAGTATGTGATGATTTTAAAATAGGTCTGTATTTCAAATAATTTTGCATAATTTTTTCAATTTACATACATTTTATTTATATAAAATTTAGAGGTTGAATAATAGTTTTTATAATTTAAAATTAAAAAATTTAAATGTTTCATCAACTGAAATAAAACTTATAAAATTATTTTTATTTCATTTCTGACATTTAGGCAATAAAATATTTTAGACAAAACTGAATCATAATATAATAATTTGGTTTGATACCTATTTTAAATTTATCCGGTTCAAAAGAAACCTGGATGGCAGTTCATGAAGTATTATTTTCCAATTTCCCTCCAAAATTGGTTGTTTTAGTTGATAAATTTTGTCTGATTCTTTGTGACTCCATGGACTGCAGACAATCAGGCTCTGCTATCCATGGGATTTCCCAGGCAAGAATACTGGAGTGAGTCACCATTTTCCTCTCCAGGAGATCTTCTCAACCCAGGAATCAAACAACCCATGTCTCCTGTATTGCCAGGCAGATTTTACCACTGAGACACCTGGGAAGCCCTTCCCTCATATATATTTTTAAAACAAAAACTTATGTTCTAAAAAAATTAAATCTAATTTTAGTAACATATGTAATCTGAAGGATTTTAATATAATTATCTGAAATTGGTTAAATTCACATTTTATGTTGGTTTTATTTAGTGGAAGTGACCACCTAAAAGATGCTTATCAGAGTCTCTATTAATAAATCCAGATTAAAGCAGTTTGCTGGAGAAGTATTCATTTTCCTTTAGAGATAAAGAATTGTGCAAAATTATTAACTTATTTATTGGGCTTTCTTCAACTCATTTCATAATGGGTATTATTTTTCCTTCTGCTAAAAACATTTATGGAGGCAACAAAACCAAAATTTCTTTTGTAATAGCCTCACAAGTATAGTCTAAATGATCTAGCCATTTAGACATTCTGGATTTCTGTTTTACAAAATTGCTACATAGACTGCTTCATGAATTGATCATATACCAACAGTAGGTTATATTAAGTGCACAACTGAAAAGACAGAAAATGCTATGTTAAAAGAAATGTTAAAAGAACAAGATCAGCCCCTAAATTTGTTCTATATAACCAAATAAGAAAGCTAATCTAGGTCTAGTGAGGTGGTATTAAGACTTGGACAAGGTCAAAGAAGACTCCATGGACCACAGGTTTCTACTGATATACTTAAGTTCAAGATACTGGTTGGGTGAACCAGAAACTTCAGCTGCATTCCTCTTTAATTAGCAAAATAACAAGTGCTGTATCAGATCAGATCAGATCAGTCGCTCAGTCGTGTCTGACTCTTTGCGACCCCATGAACCGCAGCACGCCAGGCCTCCCTATCCATCACCAGCTCTCGGAGGTCACTCAGACTCACATTCATCGAGTCAGTGATGCCATCCAGCCATCTTATCCTCCGTCGTCCCCTTCTCCTCCTGCCCTCAATCCCTCCCAGCATCAGAGTCTTCTCCAATGAGTCAACTCTTCGCATGAGGTGGCCAAAATACTGGAGTTTCAGCTTTAGCATCATTCCTTCCAAAGAAATCCCAGGGCTGATCTCCTTCAGAATGGACTGGTTGGATCTCCTTGCAGTCAAAGGGACTCTCAAGAGTCTTCTCCAACACCACAGTTCAAAAGCATCAATTCTTCAGCGCTCAGCCTTCTTCACAGTCCAGCTCTCACATCCATACATGACCACAGGAAAGACCATAGCCTTGACTAGGCGAACCTTTGTTGGCAAAGTAATGTCTCTGCTTTTGAATATGCTATCTAGGTTGGTCATAATTTTCCTTCCAAGGAGTAAGCGTCTTTTAATTTCATGGCTGCAGTCACCATCTGCAGTGATTTTGGAGCCCAGAAAAATAAAGTCTGACACTGTTTCCGCTGTTTCTCCATCTATTTCCCATGTAGTGATGGGACCAGATGCCATGATCTTCGTTTTCTGAATGTTGAGCTTTAAGCCAACCTTTTCACTCTCCACTTTCACTTTCATCAAGAGGCTTTTGAGTTCCTCTTCACTTTCTGCCATAAGGGTGGTATCATCTGCATATCTGAGGTTATTGATATTTCTCCCAGCAATCTTGATTCCAGCTTGTGTTTCTTCCATTCCATCATTTCTCATGATGTACTCTGCGTATAAGTTAAATAAACATGGTGACAATATACAGTCTTGACGTACTCCTTTTCCTATTTGGAACCAGTCTGTTGTTCCATGACCAGTTCCAGCAATATGTGAACCGTGAACTTCCTGATGTTCAAGCTGGATTTAGAAAAGGCAGAGGAACCAGAGATCAAATTGCCAACATCCGCTGGATCATCGAAAAAGCAAGAGAATTCCATAAAAACATCTATTTCTGCTTTATTGACTATGCCAAAGTGCTGTATAATGTGTTTTAAATTAGAAATATATATTAATATATATTTTTCTTTTTTAAAAATTTAAGATATTTCTTTATATCTAACTCTGGAATTCATTAGTAAAGTGATTTCAGCAGCAAAATGACAAAGCAAAAGAAAATTTTAGAACCATTTTCCATTGAAAGAAGTGAAATAATTTTTTAAAAGTAAATATAGTAGTTAAAAATACACTGTGTTTCAGTGAAGGAAGCTTCACTGAAGCTAAAAGGATTAGCTAGCTTAGCTAAAAGGATTTATCAGCAACTTAAAAATTTTTATAAATTTGAAATTCATCATATTATGTTGTTTGTTCTTTATTTCACTCTTTTAAAATATTTCCTGCTACTCTCCTTAATGTTTTATAGTTTTGGTATGTAAGTTATTTCTGAATTGAGATTTGATCTAAATTTATTACCCTAGGCTTTTTGTAAGTATCATTTAATCATCCTGGGCTTTATTCCCTATACTATAGTTTCCCCCTACTTCTCCCCACAATCTCACTGATGAAGGGAGAATGGCAATCTCAAATATTTGGGATATTCGTCAGACAACTATGCTTCTACTTTTTAGAGAAGACTGCATTTCACAAAAGTTCTGTTTACATTAAGAAGTGTAAGAAGAAAAGTGGGCCTGTTGGTTTAAAAAAAAGTCAAGGCAGAGAGCTGAGTTACTTTCCCCTACCCTCAAGTCTTCTGCTGCCCCACAGAGGCAGAAGGAAATAGTTGAAAAATTCAAACTGTCCTTGGAGAGTGAATGTCAAGTGGTGACATGACTAGCAAATCCTCATTAATCTTGAGGAAAAAATGAAGAAGTTACAAGGGCTGATGACTAAAAACCATGGCAGGGCTATCTACAGCTCAAGAGGTGACACTGGACATAAGCTCTAAAGGCATAAACCATGGGCAGCAAGTGATATCTCACTAGCATAGTATCAAAGATGGCCATAGAATATTTACTTGTTCACACACTCTACATAAACCTCTACACATTACATACCACTGTGGGAATACTAGAACAAATAAAAAGTCTCAGTATAATTAAAAGTTCTTAAGTGCACCAAAGCAACTGAGTTTACCTAGAGTTAACTAATTTTTTCTTCAGGTTAAATCGAGACTCAATACAGTAATTAAGTTGAAATATCAAAGATAATGCTGTATGGTTCTTCACTTGAGTTATTAGGTTTATGAAAAATAATTCATGTTCTTCTACTTACACTGAACTGCATCAAAAATCTCCACAAGTTTGAAATTTAAAATAGTTGCCTGTGTAGAGATTGTTAGAAACAAGAGACTAGAGGAATTAGTCATAAGGATATATTGATTATAATTTAAAAGAATAGGAAAATAAAGGTGACTTCAGTCATTAAACCTTACTTTAGTATCAGTTAAAATTAGATGAAGGCTTGAAATTTTGATGAACTCAAGAATTCACATAATCTAGGATGGAAACTGAGCCTACTAAAAGCATTTCAATAAGATGTGCTTGTAGTTTACCTCAAGGAAATTAGAAATCTGTTCTTTTCAAAGACTGGTTGAAGTAAACACTAACAGAAGGCTAAAGATGCAGGTGCAATAGGAGTTTCTGTGTGTATGCATTTATGTCCTGTAAACATCCCACAAGGAAACAGTACTCAGGGTGATAGGAAGGTGACTCCTGTTCAACTGCTTTGCCTGAACACTGCACTAGACTCGTAGGATGGAAGGAAGCGCTGGAGGTATAGCTGCCACCTGCAGGTGTCCCTTCCTGTGTCCTGTGTCTGCTGGCCTGCACCATCTGTGTCCTTGGCTTGTTCAGAGGCCCCTTCATGCAGGAGAAATGCTGCCCAGTTTGGGGGAAGAGGGAAGGGACCAGCAGTCCTTCTTCCTCAAGGTTCCAGGGAGGGGAGGGCATTTCTACTTCAGGAGTAAAACTCTAGTTTCCTTTTTTCCTCAGACTTTACTGGGGGGAAGAGGAATATCCACAGAATGTTCACTGCAGGCTCAAAAGGGATGTTGTGAAAATTTATTTTTGTTGCTATAGTTTTAGCACTGTTATTGTTATTATTACTAATTATTATATGGTAATTGTTATTTCTTTTCTGTAGAAAGCATGTTCTTTTGAGTGAGCTATGTGGTAAAACCTTTGATACAACGTGAGAAGCCCAAGTTGTCCACTTCCACCAGTGAATAAGATGGAAGTCTTTCCTATTCAGACACCGAGTATGAGCATGCCCATTTGGCCATAACCTAAAGCCACATTTTCAAAACAGCATTAACAGCAATATAGCCATCTGTTCATCTCATATGTCTTATAAGTCAATTTGTTTCAAATATGATAAAGAAAATTCATTTATTGTCCTTTAAAACTCCCACTGGGCTTCTCAGGTGGTGCTAGTGGCAAAGAATACACCTGCTAATGAAAAAGACATAAGAGTCATGGGTTCAATCCCTGGGTTGGGAAGAACCCTGGAAAAGGAAATTACAACCCACTTCAGCAATCTTACATGGAGAATCCTATGGAAAGAGGAGCCTCTGGTGGGCTACTGTCCATAGGATCAGAAAGAATCGAACACCACTGAAGTGACTTAGCATGCAAAACTCCTACTCACATCTTGACTATCATATACCTTTATACTAATTGATGTGTATGTGTATATGTGTGTGTATGTGTATATGTGTGTGCATGTGTATATGTGTGTGCATGTGTATATGTGTGTGCATGTGTGTGTGTGTGTATAATTTGTATACTTGTATAGTTCCAAGCCAAGTTATGTTTGACAGTTAAAATGGACTTTTGCAATTTAGGGTGATGTTGCATCTAATGTGGAATTTGGGATTTGACAAACATAGTTAACTTCACCTCAGGACCCAACAATGGAGAAAATCAATTTTTATCAGTTATAGGATACTCACAATAAATAATCAATAGCAGCTTGGCCTGAACTCAGAAAATGATAGGGGGCCCTGTCGGGAAGTAAACTGATTGCACAGAGAAAACATTAACCTGCAATTGAAGACCAGGTGGGAAAAGAGACAACAGTAGATATGGCTGTGCATTTAAGACACTCTCTGCTGTGATTTTGGCCTTTATTCTGTTTTGCCTCATTAGCCTAAACAGCATCACTTTCCCAGCTCCTGCAGCTGCATGTGAGGAATTCTGCACATGAGCAGTCCTGACTGTGGTTGTTTGTGCCCCTATGCCTTACCTCACGTTTGTTAGCTATGACTAAAATGAACGTTGATTTTCATATTTCTGACTCCATGTTGGAAACCTGACAACAGTATCAATTAGCTTCCTTCTTCCTTCTTTTATGTGAAGATCAAATACTCTTCCTTTGACACAAAATGTTTTAGAAGATTATAGAGGGAAAATTTCAAATGGACCTGATAAAAAAGTGTAATTGCCATGAGAAAGCCAAAGGCTTTTCCTTTACACTGTCTCTCTTTTACTTGATATCATTTACTAGTTCTGTTTACAGTGGATGTCTTTCTTTTTCCTTTGGTAGAGATCCTTGGCAGATGTCTCATTATATTTATAAACACTCCATTGAATTTGGCATAAGGTCTATCATTTTCCATTGCTCCTGTCCTCTCTTTTACTTTACTGCTATCTCCTGCTTCTTAGTGGACACCTGGGGTTTCTTATGTGGCCCAAAGTTTCTTAGCACACAGTTCACTCTAAAGGATAGATGCTCACTGCAGACAAGAAAATAAGACCAACAGCAAAACAACTAGAATAAAAATGTAAATATCCTTTTAGAAACTAAAGATGCTATTGCTATCAAAGCTATTACCTCTGCCACTTAAATAGTTTCAATCATTCCCCCCTTAAAGTGTATTGAAAATTATATTCTTTCCTGTTTCCTTCTATGTTGTAAGTCTTTAAATTCAGCAGTTTTTGTTTCCTCACTTATACTGTGATAGTTACTTTCAAACAGAGAAAATGTACACTAATCTCTATGGTGCTGAACTTATTCAGAGCCTATAAAGAAGTTCAGTGTTATACTCCTAATCAATGTATTCTAACAAATAAGTGTATCATCTTTACCTTGAGTCTCCATAAGGCTCAGGCAAGTACTTATGAGTTGAGTATGGACATATGTTTTTCTCAGAATGGTAGCATCTCTCGTATATTGCCTTCACATATATATATATATATATATATATATATATATATATATATAATTGCCCCGTACTTAAATTCTCAGTTCAAGGAAAATGCATTCTTATTCAGATTGTCATTTTTTTTTTAGCCTGGAGATCCCAAGGAACCCACTCTCTTCAGCCATACTAATGTATGTCTAAACCTATTTCAATGTCAATTTGTTTTCCATTTATAAGAAATGTATTAATTTATCTTGTTTTTCTATTACAATATATTTATGTATCTTTTTTCTTTTCTCAATGAGAGCCCCTTTCTTCACAATTCTCATTCCCTTTAATTATCTTCAATTTTAAATTTCTTTTCCCCAGAATTTTCTTTTTTTCCCCATTTTTATCTTCCTATCTCTTTACCTTTTTATATCTTACCTGTAGAACAGTGGTCATTGTGGAAATAATATTTGATCCTCATAGTCACAAAAATTACCAAAAACAAATTTGAACATAGATTATATATTATGATTTAGCCTGGAATCCCTTGCTGAAGAATGAGAGAGAAAGAAAGAGAGAGAGAGGGATCCACCTTTTTGACAAACTGATTTCACATTATATTTAGGGATCTATTTAGAGAGGCAAATGAAGACTGCATCTTCCAACAACAATTCATGGGAAAGACAAGGCAAGGGAGAAAGAAGAAAGCATACTTTACCTATATCAGCCTTTTTCTCATTAGTAAAATTTGACCCAGAGTGCATTAATTCCCCTACACTTGAGTTTCCAGTCTTTCACTCATAAATGCCATAGGAGCTTCAGAGTATTTTGTGCCCCAATAGCTCCAAGAGAAGTTATGAAGTAAGAGCACAGAGTCTCTTTTCATAGGTAGGAGAAAAAAACGCTATTTGTGTTGTGCCATTATCAGCATGAAAAATGATCTTTTCAAGTGAAACTCCCAAAAACAGTATGTGAAGTAGAGATTCTGAATCACGAGATTGATTGAGGGAGTGCTCTGCAGTACAAACCTTTCAGTTATGAAGTGGAACAGGTTATGGAAAGATAAAGAGATGAGAGTGATGAAATCTCACTTTGATCTGAATCATAAGGAGAAGGCTAAACACGTACGCACCACACAGTTGCTCTCCTCCCCGTGAGGCAAGAGGGCTAGACTTTTGAATCCACATACCAGGCTATCATTTGCAGTAGGTTGTCTGACAGGGGAAGAGAGGATAAGTTCCCAGTTGGGGTGGTTCCCTTCAGCTGAGAGCAATAATCAGGAGAAGCCTTTAGGAGGCAATACTTAGCAGTCGAGGAAATGGGAGACTGGCGCAGTGAAAGTGAAAGTGTTGCTCAGTCATGTTCCACTCTTTGCAATCCCATGAACTATAGCCCACTAGGCTTCTCTGTCCTTGGAATTGTTCAAGCAAGAATACAGGAGTGGGTTGCCATTCCCTTCTCCAGGGGATCTTCCCAACCTAGGGATCAAACCCAGATCTTCTGCATTGTAGGCAGATTCTTTACCATCTGAACCACCAGAGAAGCCCAGTAAAGTGCACCTAAGAATAACTGCTCCAAGGGGTTCTTCAGCTGCTCTCCACACCATAGCACAAATTGTTTCTAAGTATCTCTGCTTCTTTAGTTGGGTTGTTACAGCCCCCAAAACAGAGCACATGAGGTGAGGCCCAAACTGAATCTCAGTCAGATTATTATTCTACAAGGTTTCTTAATGCTGTTCATAGCATTATGAGACATTTGTAACCTTATAAGGGGGAAATAACACATTTACTGAAAATATAATATTTAATGAGTGCTACCGTATCATCACTGTAGATGGTGACTGCAGCCATGAAATCAGAAGATAATTGCTTTTTGGCAAGAAAGCTATGATGAACCTAGACAGTGTGTTGAAAAACAGAGACATTACTCTGCCATCAAAGGACTGTACAGTTCTGAGAGCTGGGCCATAAAGAATGCCAAGTGCTGAAGAACTGATGCCTTTGAACTGTGGGGCTGGGGAAGACTCCTGAGAGTCCCTTGGACAGCAAGGAGATCAAACCAGTCAATCTTAATGGAGATCAATCCTGAATATTCACTGGAAGGACTGATGTTGAAGTTCCATTATTTTGGTCACCTAATCTGAAGAGCTGACTCGTTGGAAAAGTCCCTGATGCTGGGAAAGATTGAGGGCAGAAGGAGAAGATGGCATCAGAGGATGAGATAACTAGATGCCATCACCGATTCAATGGACATGAACTTAGGCAAACTTTGGGAGATGGAGAGGGACAGGGAGACATGGCCTGCTGCAGTACATGGGGTCGAAAAGAGTCAGCTATGACTGCACAACTGAACAACAGCAGTAACAAACAACTGTATCAGGAAAAAAATTAACTAGTTAATATACAGAAAATGATGTCCATGGAAATAATATGCAGAGTGGTGTTAATATTTCCCAAATAGGCTCTTTGATAGTGCAGTTAAGGTAGACTGGCTTAATGCACTGCATTGAAATTAGTTCTTTTTTTTTTGAAAAATTATAACCCTGCCATATCTAAAATGTTTTTCTCAGTGACTCTCTACTCTCCCCTTTGTATCTTAATTTGTTTTCCAATCCTTTTTATTCTCAGTTACACGAAATACTCAATACTCTCACACCCATAATACTCATATATAATCCACAAAGCATCTCATATTCTAATCATTAAAACTCCTCTTTCTTTCAAAAAACTTCCTTATCTGTTTTTTTGTCTGGATCCAAATTTCACTGTAGTTTCCCTCTTAATTGTTTAAATTACTTAAAATTTTACTATATCTGTATCTTGATAGCTTCCTTCATACAATTTTTCAAGGTAAATTTATGTGGAGAGAAAGTTTGGCCAGAGACCAACATCAGCAATAACACACTGCTTACTTCTTGGACCTGGACTTGAGTAGAGTTTTGTTCCTAATATTAAGACTCTTATTTCAGAGATTTAATCTTCTAAGAAGGGCATGTTCATATCTTAAAGATCAGATCAGATCAGATCAGATCAGTCGCTCAGTCGTGTCCGACTCTTTGCGACCCCATGAACCGCAGCACGCCAGGCCTCCCTGCCCATCACCAGCTCTCAGAGGTCACTCAGACTAACATTCATCGAGTCAGTGATGCCATCCAACCATCTCATCCTCTGTCGTCCCCTTCTCCTCCTGCCCTCAATCCCTCCCAGCATCAGAGTCTTCTCCAATGAGTCAACTCTTCGCATGAGGTGGCCAAAATACTGGAGTTTCAGCTTTAGCATCATTCCTTCCAAAGAAATCCCAGGGCTGATCTCCTTCAGAATGGACTGGTTGGATCTCCTTGCAGTCCAAGGGACTCTCAAGAGTCTTCTCCAACACCACAGTTCAAAAGCATCAATTCTTCAGCGCTCAGCCTTCTTCACAGTCCAGCTCTCACATCCATACATGACCACAGGAAAGACCATAGCCTTGACTAGGCGAACCTTTGTTGGCAAAGTGATGTCTCTGCTTTTGAATATGCTCTCTAGGCCGGTCATAACTTTCCTTCCAAGGAGTAAGCGTCTTTTAATTTCATGGCTGCAGTCACCATCTGCAGTGATTTTGGAGCCCAGAAAAATAAAGTCTGACACTGTTTCCGCTGTTTCTCCATCTATTTCCCATGTAGTGATGGGACCAGATGCCATGATCTTCGTTTTCTGAATGTTGAACTTTAAGCCACCCTTTTCACTCTCCACTTTCACTTTCATCTGGAGGCTTTTTAGTTCCTCTTCACTTTCTGCCATAAGGGTGGTATCATCTGCATATCTGAGGTTATTGATATTTCTCCCAGCAATCTTGATTCCAGCTTGTGTTTCTTCCAGTCCAGCATTTCTCATGATGTACTCTGCATATAAGTTAAATAAACATGGTGACAATATACAGCCTTGACGTACTCCTTTTCCTATTTGGAACCAGTCTGTTGTTCCATGACCAGTTCTAACTGTTGCTTCCTGACCTGCATACAGATTTCTCAAGAGGCAGATCAGGTGGTCTGGTATTCCCATCTCTCTCAGAATTTTCCACAGTGTATTGTGATCTACACAGTCAAAGGCTTTGGCATAGTCAATTAAGCAGAAATAGATGGTTTTCTGGAACTCTCTTGCTTTTTCCATGATCCAGCGGATGTTGGCAATTTGATCTCTGGTTCCTCTGCCTTTTCTAAATCCAGCTTGAACATCAGGAAGTTCACGGTTCACATATTTCTGAAGCCTGGCTTGGAGAATTTTGAGCATTACTTTACTAGCGTGTGAGATGAGTGCAATTGTGCAGTAGTTTGAGGACTCTTTGGCATTGCCTTTCTTTGGGATAATGATAGGGACCGAATAAAGGGACAAAATAGGTGATTAAATAGACAAAACCATCAAGGGATTGTAAATAGAAAGATATGGGAGACCCTGTTAAGTTAATGATTACTTGAGAAAGCAAGTTTGCTTAATCACAAAACCAAGCAAGCTTGCTTAGCAAAAAACCATACAGCAGAAGCATGGGGAGTGCTCCAAACAATAAAACAATGGTGGTTTGAGATCCACATCTTGCCCAGTGAGCTCAGTAAGTTAATGATCCCTAGAACATGCTCTATGTTCACATAAAAAGAATAAATTGTGTACCTAGCTTGAGCATTTAGGGAAAAGAAAACTCCTCTGATCAATTTGAATGAGAAACTAATGATGAAAAGCAGAATGTCAAGGCTATATCTTGTGCCCCTGCTTATTTAACTTATATGCAGAGTACATTATGAGAAACGCTGTGCTTGAGGAAGCACAAGCTGGAATCAAGATTGCTGGGAGAAATATCAATAACCTCAGATATGCACATGACACCACCTTTATGGCAGAAAGTGAAGAAGAACTAAAAAGCCTCTTGATGAAGGTGAAAGAGAAGAGTGAAAATGTTGGCTTAAGGCTTGACATTCAGAAAATTAAGATCATGACATCAAGTCCCATTCAGATCAGATCAGATCAGTCGCTCAGTCGTGTCCGACTCTTTGCGACCCCATGAACCGCAGCACGCCAGGCCTCCCTGTCCATCACCAGCTCCCGGAGGTCACCCAGACTCATATCCATCGAGTCAGTGATGCCATCCAGCCATCTCATCCTCTGTCGTCCCCTTCTCCTCCTGCCCTCAATCCCCCCCCCCCCCCCAGCATCAGAGTCTTCTCCAGTGAGTCAACTCTTCGCATGAGGTGGCCAAAATACTGGAGTTTCAGCTTTAGCATCATTCCTTCCAAAGAAATCCCAGGGCTGATCTCCTTCAGAATGGACTGGTTGGATCTTCTTGCAGTCCAAGGGACTCTCAAGAGTCTTCTCCAACACCACAGTTCAAAAGCATCAATTCTTCGGTGCTCAGCCTTCTTCACAGTCCAGCTCTCACATCCATACATGACCACAGGAGACACCATAGCCTTGACTAGGGGAACCTTTGTTGGTAAAGTAATGTCTCTGCTTTTGAATATGCTATCTAGGTTGGTCATAACTTTCCTTCCAAGGAGTAAGCGTCTTTTAATTTCATGGCTGCAGTCACCATCTGCAGTGATTTTGGAGCCCAGAAAAACAAAGTCTGACACTGTTTCCACTGTTTCTCCATCTATTTCCCATGCAGTGATGGGACCAGATGCCATGATCTTCGTTTTCTGAAAGTTGAGCTTTAAGCCAACCTTTTCACTCTCCACTTTCACTTTCATCAAGAGGCTTTTAGCCCCTCTTCACTTTCTGCCATAAGAGTCGTGTCATCTGCATATCTGAGGTTATTGATATTTACTTCATGGCAAATAGATGGGGAAACAGTGGAAACAGTGGCTGACTTTATTTTTTGGGGCTACAAAATCACTGCAAATGGTGATTGCAGCCAAGAAATTAAAACACACTTACTCCTTGGAAGGAAAGTTAGGACCAACCTAGACAGCATATTAAAAAGCAGAGACATTACTTTGTCAACGAAGGTCAATCTAGTCAAGGCTACAATTATTCCAGTAGTCATGCATGGATGTTAGAGTTGGACTATAAAGAAAGCTGAGTGCAGAAGAATTGATGCTTTTGAACTGTGGTGTTGGAGAAGACTCTTGTGAGTCCCTTGGACTGCAAGGAGATCCAACCAGTCCATCCTAAAGGAGACCAGTCCTGGTGTTCATTGGAAGAACTGATGTTGAAGCTGAAACTCCAATACTTTGGCCAGCTGATGTGAAAAGCTGACTCATTGGGAAAGACCCTGGTGTTGGGAAAGATTGATGGCAGGAGGAAAAGCGGATGACAGAGGGTGAGATGGTTGGATGGCATCACCTACTCAATGGACATGGGTTTGGGTGGACTACAGGAGTTGGTGATGGACAGGGACGTCTGGTGTGTTGTTCTTCATGGGGTTGCAAAGTGAGCGACTGAACTTAACTGAATGATGAAAACATGACATCTACTCAAGAAAGACAAAGAAAGTTCTTCTCCCCCTCCCCATTTTTCCTTTGTTTATAAAACTGTAACACACTAATTTCTAGGGCATAGAATTTCTGGCATTTCTTATCCACCAGCTTGTAAGCCACACAGCGTCCTTTTTTCATAAATGGCTTCTTATTTATCACTTTGCCTCTTGCTGAATTCCTTTCTGCTTTGAGAAATAAAGGACTGTGGTGATAGAGTACTTCTGAGTCTTGGAAATGACTTTTAATGGTTTCACTATTAACATGTTCCTGCAGTAAGAAATACAATATTTTGAGAATTACTGTGACTTACATTTAGCACTGGTTTCCAAATACTAGGATAAGAATGCTATGCTAAGTCACTTCAGTTGTGTCCGACTCTGTGCGACTCCATAGACAACAGCTCACCAGGCTCCCCCGTCCCTGGGATTCTTCAGGTAAGAACACTGGAATGGGTTGCCATTTCCTTCTCCAATGCATTAAAGTGAAAAGTGAAAGTGAAGTCGCTCAGTCGTGTCCAACTCTTAGCGACCCAATGGATTGCAGCCAAACAGGCTCCTCTGTCCATGGGATTTTCCAATCAAGAGTACTGGAGTGGCATGCCATTGCCTTCTCCTAGATGCAAATCATGTAGAAACTTTAAAGGTAAACTTTATCCTACCTTCATGACATGAGGTAGCTTTATATTAATAACTTGGAGCAAGGTATCTGCTGAAGTTTGGTGCCTAATCTCCCACAAAAATTGGGAGATGGGTGTGCTGTCTTCCTGGATGAGTGCATTTCAAAGGGATGCCTTCAAGGTCCTTGGGAGAAACATTCCTGTTTGAAAGGAAGCTTTTAGAAAAGATTTGCATTTGCACCTCAAAGGAACAGCAAAAGGATTTATATGTTTTCTTATAGAAAAAAAAAATGTATATATTCTAAGAGAAGGGAGCTCAGAGGTCAAAAGGCAGAAAGAAATGTGTTTAATATGTTGCCCATTTGAAGAACGCTGAGGCTAGCTAGAAGCACTGCAGCTGCCATGGCAGCACAGAAGTGCGGCAGGGAGGAGCTACCCCACTTCCAGGTCAGGGGCGATGGCCAAGAGGAGCTACACAACGTCCAAGGTCAGGGGCTTTGCTGAAGCAGCCATGAAGAGATACCCCACGTCCAAGGTAAGAGAAACCCAAGTAAGATGGTAGGCACTGAGAGAGGGCATTAGAGGGCAGACAGAGTGAAACCATAATCACAAACAGCTAGCCAATCAGATCACATGGACCACAGCTTGGTCTAACTCAATGAAACTAAGCCATGCCATGTGGGGACACCCAAGATGGAAGGGTCATGGTGGAGAGGTCTGACAGAATGTGGTCCACTGGAGAAGGAAATGGCAAATCATTTCAGTATTCTTGCCTTGAGAACCCCATGAACAGTATGAAAAGGCAAAAAGGCCTCTGAAAGATGAACTCCCCAGGTTGGAAGGTGCCCAATATGCTACTGGAGATCAGAGGAGAAATAACTCCAGAAAGAATGAAGGGATGGAGACAAAGCAAAAACAACCTCCAGTTGTGGATGGGACTGGTGATAGAAGCAAGGTTCAATGCTGTAAAGAGCAATATTGCATAGGAATCTGGAATGTTAGGTCCATGAATCAAGGCAAATAGGAAATAGTCAAGCAGGAGATGACAAGAGTGAATATTGACATTCTAGGAATCAGTGAACTAAGATGGACTGGAATGGGTGAATTTAACTTAGATGACCATTATACCTATTACTGGGGGCAGGAATCCCTCAGAAGAAATGGAGTAGCCATCATAGTCAACAAAAGAGTCCGAAATGCAGTACTGGTATGCAATCTCAAAAACGACAGAATGATCTCTGTTAGTTTCTAAGGCAAACCATTCAATATCACAGTAATCCAAATCTATGCCCTGACCAGTAATGCTGAAGAAGCTGAAGTTGAACAGTTCTATGAAGACCTACAAGACCTTATAGAACTAACACCCAAAAAAGATGTCCTTTTCATTATAGGGGACTGGAATGCAAATGTAGGAAGTCAAGAAACACCTGGAAAAACAGCAAATTTGGCCTTGGAGTACAGAATGAAGCAGGGCAAAAGCTAATAGTGTTCTACTGCCGGGGTCCAGCCCCAGTGGATCCAGGGAATTCGAAGTGGGGACAGCGTTGGCGCCGATCAGGAAACGATTGCTTAGTTAAGTATTAATGAAAGATATAAAGAATAATAGAAATGAGGATAGCTCAGTGAGGAGGAAATTCAGTTAAGAAAGGCGGATGAAATAAGATCGCTCAGTGAGAACATTTTGTGGAGAGAGGAGGCTGAATAATTCAGCCAGAAGGTAAGAGAAAGAACGACATGGGGAGACCAAGTTTCGGTGAACAAGGCCCCACACTTTATTTTTCAAAGTAGTTTTTATACCTTAAGTTATGCATAGAGGATAATGGGTGAAGGGGTAGAGTCATGCAGTAAGCCAGGCTTTCTTCCTGCAAACTTATCATAGGCAAAGTTTAGGTGATTTGCATCATCTTCTGGCCCGAAGGCCTGTCAACATTTTAAGAAACTTAATTTTCTCTAAAGGTGATTTAGACCTGTGTGGGGTCACACAGAGTCGGACACGACTGAAGTGACTTAGCATTAGCAAAGGTGATTATTCTAAAGTCAGGCGCCACCCTCCAAAAGCATTGGAGTTGCATTTCTATAGGACAAAGGTGTGGTGGGTTGTAACAAGAAAAAGAATTAACTCAAGGGTCCAAGGTTACAAACATTAAAGTTACTACTTACATTTCTATAAACCAATTATATCAATCAATACACTGCCAAGGACACAGTAGGCAAACATTGGCCCAACAAGTGAAAAACCCTTCACCAATACAATTTCTAATCGATCTTCTAACTGCTCAGTGGAATCTGTACTTATACAGTTTAGAACATCTCATGCCTCTGACAGTTGGGAGGCTCTAAACAATCACATGTGGCTGGAAAAGCCTATTCAGGCAGACTAGAGGATTTCCAAAGGAGTTTGTAGGTTGAAATACTGTCACACCCAGGAATTATTAACTAAAGCTGTAAGTTAACTCTTTTTTCAGAGAGAGGTAGTGGGGAACAGCCCCCCATAAAGTCAGAGGTGTAGGAGAGATGACAAAGTAGTAAAGTAGGCAGGCTCTGGTTATGGGGGTAGATGCTCGAGGATTTCCAGGGGGACTCCTGAGGCTCAACCCCGCATTTGCGTATGTCGAGCCTCCTTCGTCATGACCTTTGCCATGCGCGGAGGTCCTCTCGCCAGCTCCTGGCATTCTACCAAGAGGACACATTGGTCATAGAAAACATCCTCTTCCAAGAACACAAGAGAAGACTCTACACATGGATATCACCAGATGGTCAACACCGAAATCAGATTTATTATATTCTTTGCAGCCAAAGATGGAGAAGCTCTATACAGTCAGCAAAAAACAAGATCGGGAGCTGACTGTGGCTCAGATCATGAATTCCGTATTGCCAAATTTAGACTGAAATTGAAGAAAGTGGAGAAAATCACTAGACCATTCAGGTATGACCTATCAAATCCCTTAACATAGTGAATGTGAGAAGAGATTACGGGACTAGATCTGATAGATAGAGTGCCTAATGAACTGTGGATAGAGGTTCATGATATTGTACAGGAGACAGGAATCAAGACCATCCTCAAGAAAAAGAAATGCAAAAAAAAAAAAAAAGACTCTGAGGAAGCCTTACAAATAGCTGTGAAAAGCAGAGAAGTGAAAAGCAAAGGAGAAAAGGAAACATATACCCATTTGAATGCAGAGTTCCAAAGAGTAGCAAGGAGATATAAGAAAGCCGTCCTCAGCCATCAGTGCAAAGAAATAGAGGAAAACAATAGAATGGGAAAGACTAGAGATCCCTTCAAGAAAATTAGAGATACCAAGGGAATATTTCATGCAAAGATGGGCTAAATAAAGGAAAGACATGGTAGGGACCACACAGAAACAAAGATCAGATCAGATCAGATCAGTCGCTCAGTCGTGTCCGACCCTTTTGCGACCCCATGAATTGCAGCACGCCAGGCCTCCCTGTCCATCACCAACTCCCAGAGGTCACTCAGACTCACATACATCGAGTAAGTGATGCCATCCAGCCATCTCATCTTCCGTCATCCCTTTCTCCTCCTGCCCCCAATCCCTCCCAGCATCAGAGTCTTCTCCAATGAGTCAACTCTTCACATGAGGTGGCCAAAGTACTGGAGTTTCAGCTTCAGCATCATTCCTTCCAAAGAAATCCCAGGGCTGATCTGCTTCAGAATGGACTGGTTGGATCTCCTTGCAGTCCAAGGGACTCTCAAGAGTCTTCTCCAACACCACAGTTCAAAAGCATCTATTCTTCGGTGCTCAGCCTTCTTCACAGTCCAGCTCTCACATCCATACATGACCACAGGAAAGACCATAGCCTTGACTACATGAACCTTTGTTAGCAAAGTAATGTCTCTGCTTTTGAATATGCTATCTAGATTGGTCATAACTTTTCTTCCAAGCAGTAAGCCTCTTTTAATTTCACAGCTGCAGTCACCATCTGCAGTGATTTCGGAGCCCAGAAAAAGAAAGTCTGACACTGTTTCCACTGTTTCCCCATCTATTTCCCATGAAGTGATGGGGCCAGATGCCATGATCTTCGTCTTCTGAATGTTGAGCTTTAAGCCAACCTTTCACTCTCCACTTTCACTTTCATCAAGAGGCTTTTTATTTCCTCTTCACTTTCTGCCATAAGGGTGGTGTCATCTGCATATCTGAGGTTACTGATATTTCTCCCAGCAATCTTGATTCCAACTTTTGTCTCTTCCAGTCCAGCGTTTCTCATGATGTACTCTGCATATAAGTTAAATAAACAGGGTGACAATATACAGCCTCGATGTACTCCTTTTCCTATTTGGAACCAGTCTGTTGTTCCATGTCCTATTCTAACTGTTGCTTCCTGACATGCATACAAATTTCTCAAGAGGCAGATCAGGTTGTCTGGTATTCCCATCTCTTTCAGAATTTTCCACAGTTCATTGTGATCCACACAGTCAACGGCTTTGGCATACTCAATAAAGCAGAAATAGATGTTTTTCTGGAACTCTCTTGCTTTTTCCATGATCCAGCAGATGTTGGCAATTTGATCTCTGGTTCCTCTGCCTTTTCTAACCAGCTTGAACATCAGGAAGTTCACAGTTCACATATTGCTGAATCCTGGTTTGGAGAATTTCGAGCATTGCTTTACTAGCGTGTGAGATGAGTGCAATTGTGCAGTAGTTTGAGCATTCTTATGCATTGCCTTTCTTTGGGATTGGGATGAAAGGTATTAAGAACAGGTGGCAGAATACACAGAAGTTAAGCAAAATAAAATTTAATTAAAAAAAAAAAAAAAAGAACTGTACAAAAAAATATTCATGACCCACATAATCATGATGATGTGATCAGTGACCTAGAGCCAGACATCCTGGTCTGTGAAGTCAAATGGGCCTTAGAAAGCAACACTACAAACAAAGCTAGTGAAGGTGATGGAATTAAAGTAGAGTTATTTCAAACCCTGAAAGATGATGATGTGAAAGTGCTGCACTCAATATGCCAGCACATTTGGAAAATTCAGCAGTGGCCACTGGACGAGAAAAGGTGAGTTTTCATTCTAATGCCTAATAAGGCTCAAACTACTGCACAATTGCACTCATCTCACATGCTAGTAAAGTAATGCTCAAAAGTCTCCAAGCCAGGCTTCAGCAATACGTGAACTTCCACATGTTCAAGCTGGTTTTAGAAAAGGCAGAGGAACCAGAGATCAAATTGCCAACATCCGCTGGATGAGGGAAAAAGCAAGAGAGTTTCAGAAAAACATCTATTTCTGCTTTATTGACTATGCCAAAGCCTTTGACTGTGTGAATCACAATAAACTGTGGAAAATTCTGACAGAGATGGGAATACCAGACCACCTGACCTGCCTCTTGAGAAACCTATATGCAGGTCAGGAAGCAACAATTAGAACTGAACATGGAACAACAGACTGGTTCCAAATAGGAAAAGGAGTACATCAAGGCTGTATATTGTCACCATATCCTTGAGTAGACAGACATTTGTTGACAAAGTAATGTCTCTGCTTTTGAATATGCTAGTACATTAATAAAATTATTTCTATCTTTTGAACTATATGTTAAATTAAGGGCTGTTTTCTTTTCAGTATAAACTTTCCCCCACCCCCTACCCAATATATTATATAATAACTTCCAAATTAAACTTTGTGCCTGCAGAATATTTTCTTTCCTTTTTTGCACAGTTTTTATAAAATAAGTTGTTTAAAAATTTTAGCAAGCATCCATAACTGGTACTAGTAGTAGTGGTATTATCATTTCTTTTTATTGATTGTTTAGGTTTTAAGAGAAACTTCTGTGATTCAGCTTTGTATGCATGTTCAGTTACTCATCTGTGTCCAACTCTTTGAAACCCTATGGCCTGTAGCCTGCAAGGCCCTTCTGTATTTGGGATTTTCTAGGCAACATTACTGGAGTGGGTTGCCATTTTTACTTCCAGAGGATCTTCCTGACCCAGGGATCGAACAAGCATCTCCCGATTCTCCTGCATTGCAGGCAGATTCTTTATCACTAAGCCATTGGGGAAACACATAATCATTTTTTAAGAAGAATTCTTCCAGTTCTAATGTGTTTTTTGATTATTAAATTTTTATAAAAGATTAATTTTCATCACTGTCTCATTTTACAATAACTTAATTATTCCAAGTTCTTCTGTAAATAAAGGTACAGTATGCCAAATATCAATTTCCAAAATTATTGCCCTCTCTTTCTCTGTACATAGCCTTTGCTCTAATCTTAGAGCCATTAACTGTTACCTAATATCATCCTGACGGGGAAGGCAATGGCACCCCACCCCAGTACTTTTGCCTGGAAAATCCCATGGACAGAGGATCCTGGTAGGCTCCAGTCCATGGGGTCGCTGAGAATCGGACACGACTGAGCGACTTCATTTTCACTTTTCACTTTCATGCATTGGAGAAGGAAATGGCAACCCACTCCAGTGTTCTTGCCTGGAGAATCCCAGGGACAGGGGAGCCTGGTGAGCTTCTGTCTATGGGGTCGCACAGAGCCGGACACGACTGAAGCGACGCAGCAGCAGCAGCAGCAGCAGCAATATCATCCTGAAAGCTTACCTCCTGCTAGTTTGTATAGATTACTACTTGTACCTGAAATATACCACTCTTCTCTACTTCCCATCAACTTTTAAAATCCTCAGATATTTGTCTCAGATATTCATCCTGAAAAAAGCATTTTTCTGATTCTTCCTCCTAGGTATCTCTATGCTTCTCTTGTGCGACTTCTTGCCATGTTTCTTATATTGTGGTTGTCTGTGAAATGGACTAGCCTTCCTACCACAAGTTCTTTTTTTTTTTTTTTTTTATGGAGAAGAATACATTTTGCCTGCTTTGAGGCCCTCCACATCTTCAAAAAAATTATAGGATTTTCAACACAATGTTTTTTCAATAAATATTTGTGAAATGTAAAAGAACACTTTTTTTGCCTTCAAATATTTCAGTGACTTCCCAAGGCCAAATAAATAAAGATAAATCCTTATTATAATGTTAAATGTTCTCCCCTCCTCATGACAGTAGTCAGAGCTCAACCATCATTTACTTATTTTTTTCAAAACACAAGATGAATCGTGAAGCTTGCTATTTCTAAAACATTCTGAACTTTCCCATCTTTGTGTATTTGGCTACCTGCTTTTGTACTGGAGCATCTTACAATTTAAAAATGAGCCTGTTATTTAGTGACAACATAAAATTCCCTTTTTTCATTTATAGTTTTATTATTTGACTCATTCTTAAATAGTTCTTCCTTTTCAACTTCTTGCAGTTTTTTCATTCACAATATATATCACATTCTGATTTGTGTCACTGTCAATTCAGAGTCTGTTGTTTAATTTCCACTATATTAATTTAAAAGCTATAAATTTTATTATATTTCTTTAATATATATTATATAAAATATATTAATTGATTACAAGTTATAAAACTGAGTTTATTCACTTATAACCCTCCCAGGAAACAATTTATTATTTTGTATTTATGAAAGTCACCAAATAAATATTTTGAAAATTATTTTGATTATAGGATATATGAGTAAATGACAAAGAAATGCTATTTTAATAACAATATTCTGAATATTGCCATTAATTGTAGTATATCAGCTAATTACTTAGAATCTTAGATAATTTGATAGATATAATATTAATTGTGAAATTTCATATTGCTAATAAGCCCATATACTGTTTTTCATTCTTTAAGAGAGAAGCTTTTAAATAATCTATAGATTGATGCACATAGATAGTGTTTCTTTATAACTATAAATTTCTAACAACAATATATATAGAAATCTCTAGTTCTTGTTCTAGCTATTCACAATAAATTCTTCTATGTTTAATGTGTCTAATGCCACCAGTTTTCCATGGAATTGACATGGAACAGTAGTTAAGAACATATCTTTTATTAATTATCCACAGGAGTAAACTTTATAGGTTAAAACACTATTTCTATCACTAGTATACCCTATTAGCCTATTTATCTTTTTATACCAAAACAACTAGAAGATAAAACCTTTATTTTGTCATAAAAGAACAAAAGTTCTAAATGTAGTCTTCAAAAACATGTGCCCCCTTAGTCCAGTCATCATAAACAACCATAAAATCTTATGGAGGGTGGAGAGTGTGTATATATATAGACATAGTAGCATATGGCTGTGGCTAAGATATAATAATGTTATAATTTCCAATGATTTAATTTGTATGTTTTGATGTTGCTGATTAACTATACAAACTGCTATAAGAAGTACACTGGTGTTGTGCAGTTTATATTTTTGTCATTGCTATTGATCCCCAAAGTAAACCCTTCCCTCTATTCATCTTTGCATTTTCAGAACATGAGTAATATATGGTTTATAGAGCTGGAGACACTTTTCTGGAGAGTTTTATAATATATGTGAAAGTCTTCACATATGCTGTAGGTCATCCAGAGGAATTCTATAAACAAACCTACATCATAAAGACACCAACAACTGCTAAGTCAAAGGAAGAAAGAATTCAGAGCAGACCCATTCTATTTTTGCATCAACTCTTCCTCCTATTGAATGTAATTATTCCCACAAACAGAGAAACCTCAAGATCACTAAAAAAGGGGTAACTGACTTCAGAAAATAATAGTATACTACAGTGAATTATTCTCCAATGCATATTTTAGAGATTACTTTTTAGAATTTAAAAGGGGTTTTTTATAAATAGAAAATTCAGGTTTGATATGTTTGCAAGTCATGACCCCTGCAAACAGGATAATCTACCCCTGAGTCATATCGGGCATAGGACTCTGAACTATTGATGCCCTTCTAAAACAAACACACAAACAAAAAATTGGGGCTTCAAAAAATGAATTATGTTCTTTGGAATACAAAATGTAGTTTAACAACCAAAATAATGTAAACTAAGACTGCATATGGTGACTGCAGCCATGAAATTAAAAGATGCTTACTCCTTGGAAGGAAAGTTATGACCAACCTAGATAGCATATTCAAAAGCAGAGACATTACTTTGCCAACAAAGGTCTGCGTAGTCAAGGCTATGGTTTTTCCAGTGGTCATGTACGGATGTGAGAGCTGGACTGTGAAGAAAGCTGAGTGGCGAAGAATTGATGCTTTTGAACTGTGGTGTTGAAGAAGACTCTTGAGAGTCCCTTGGACTGCAAGGAGATCCAACCAGTCCATTCTGAAGGAGATCAGCCCTGGGATTTCTTTGGGAAGAATGATGCTAAAGCTGAAACTCCAGTACTTGGGCCACCTCATGCGAAGAGTTGACTCATTGGAAAACAGTCTGATGCTGGAAGGGACTGGGTGCAGGAGGAAGAGGGGACAACAGGATGAGATGGCTGGATGGCATCACCGACTCAATGGACATGAGTTTGAGTGAACTCCGGGAGCTGGCAATGGACAGGGAGGCCTGGTGTGCTGTGATTCATGGGGTCTCAGAGTCGAACATGACTGAGCGACTAAACTGAACTGAAATCATTGAGGAAAGGTCTACAAAAAGAAATATGATGCAGTATAAATAACTTTAATTTTTTAAGTTTGTCAGTATATTTGAAAGCAATTTTAATTCCATTGTTCTTACTTTAGAACAATTTCTGAAAAGGTAAAATGATGGCCAAAAGGTAACTAACTGAATTTAATGTAACTTATACCAGACCACCTGATCTGCCTCTTAAGAAATCTGTATGCAGGTCAGGAAGCAACAGTTAGAACTGGTTATGGAACAACAGACTGGTTCCAAATAGGAAAAGGAGTACGTCAAGGCTGCATATTGTCACCATGTTTATTTAACTTATATGCAGAGTACATCATGAGAAATGCTGGACTGGAAGAAACACAAGTTGGAATCAAGATTGCAGGGAGAAATATCAATAACCTCAGATATGCAGATGACACCACCCTTATGGCAGAAAGTGAAGAGGAACTAAAAAGCCTCTTGATGAAAGTGAAAGTGGAGAGTGAAAAGGTTGGCTTAAAGCTCAACATTCAGAAAAAGAAGATCATGGCATCTGGTCCCATCACTGCATGGGAAATAGATGGAGAAACAGTGGAAACAGTGTCAGACTTTGTTTTTCTGGGCTCCAAAATCACTGCAGATGGTGACTGCAGCCATGAAATTAAAAGACGCTTACTCCTTGGAAGGAAAGTTATGACCAACCTAGATAGCATATTCAAAAGCAGAGACATTACTTTGCCAACAAAGGTTCGCCTAGTCAAGGCTATGGTCTTTCCTGTGGTCATGTATGGATGTGAGAGCTGGACTGTGAAGAAGGCTGAGCACCGAAGAATTGATGCTTTTGAGCTGTGGTGTTGGAGAAGACTCTTGAGAGTCCCTTGGACTGCAAGAAGATCCAACCAGTCCATTCTGAAGGAGATCAGTCCTGGAATTTCTCTAGAAGGAATGATGCTAAAGCTGAAACTCCAGTATTTTGGCCACCTCATGCGAAGAGTTGACTCATTGGAGAAGACTCTGATGCTGGGAGGGATTGAGGGCAGGAGGAGAAGGGGACGACAGAGGATGAGATGGCTGGATGGCATCACTGACACGATGGATGCGAGTCTGAGTGACCTCTGGGAGCTGGTGATGGACAGGGAGGCCTGGCGTGCTGCGGTTCATGGGGTCGCAAAGAGTCGGACACGACTGAGCGACTGATCTGATCTGATTTGATATTCAAATATTTTCAGAAGTGAAGCTATAAAAATATTTTTAATATTTTCTAACAAATATCCTTATTATTTAATAAAGGTGTGTTTGATATGAAGAGAGGCTTCCAATTGTTAGTATATTTGGCCTATTAAGTCTTAAAAAGGCCATGACTGTCAATGACCACTGCAGGCTGGCCTGTGGTGTTACAGAGCAAGGGGCCCACTGTTCTGATGCATGTGGAAGCCCATACTATATCACAGGCTTTTGAGAAAAGAAAGAGTTTTACTGCAAGGTCAACAGGCAAAAAGACAGGAGGCAGGGCTCAAATTTGTCTCCAAGACCTGAGTACTATTCAAACTTTTCCAAGTGAATGAGGATGGACTGGTATGCTGAAGGTTTCCTTTGGAGGGCTTTGGAACTCAACCATTTATGGTAAAGATAGTAAAGGGACTTTGACACAGTATCTTCTGATACAATCAATCTTTTGCTTTTAAAAGGGGTCTGACATTCAAGTTCTGATCATATTCAGACTCTTTAGTTCCACAGGAGAGGTGAAACTTTCATTGCACATATTCAGTCAAAATTATCTCCTCTGCATATGTGATTGCTGCATGATTTATATATTTGTTTAGTTTTCTTTAACAAAAAACTCAGCATTCAGGTTAAAAATAAGATAGGGTGAGTTTGAGCTGGTTCTGCAGTTACAGTAGCTTCATGAATACAGGCACGTTGTGGAGTAGAAGTAGATGATATGCATGGCCCTAACAGCCTAGTCATCAAGTCTGGTCTAACCAATACAAAGTCAAACTTGCCAGCAACAGAGGTTAATGAATGGTAAACCCTGAATTCAGCTTCTCAGATAAATATGTCATTTGCTAAAGTTGATTATACTGGTCCTTTCTGTACTGGAGGGAGAAGAAATTCATTTTGACTGAAATAAATATATATTTCTAGACATGGATTTGACATTCCTTCTCACAGTTCTGAGAGTACCACGATTTGGAGATTTATAGAGCATTTGATTTACTGATAAGGGATCTTACGTAACACAAATATAGATCAGTGAAACTATTTTTTAAAAGAAAGTGTGGTGTTGCATACATGATTATGGGATTTACTTCTTCCTCATCCCATATGATAGAAAAAATCTGCCGTTCTGATAAAGCAATGTAAGCCTTTTGAAGACAACGATGTGGCACCAGCTTGGAGATTATTCCTTGAGAGGATTAGCTGTCAAGCTCACTGGTAACTCTATAGCACTGTATCCTAAGAGGTGTAACACAAGGTCTGGAAACTCCTTGTGATGCATTAGGATTTTTTGCTTCCTGTCATTGCATTCTGGGCTGACAAGATTTTTTTTTCTTTTTTTTTTTTTTAAATTAAATTTAATTTTATTTAACTTTACAATATTGTATTGCTTTTGCCATACATCAAAATTAATCTGCCACAAGTATACATGTGTTCCCCATCCTGAACCCTCCTCCCTCCTCCCTCCCCATACCATCCCTCTGGGTCATCCCAGTGCACCAGCCCCAGGCATCCGGTATCAGGCATCGAACCTGGACTGGCGACTCGTTTCATATATGATATTATACTTATTTCAATGCCATTCTCCCAAATCATCCCTCCCTCTCTCTGTCCCAGAGTCCAAAAGACTGTTCTGTACATAAGTGTCTCTTTTGCTGTCTCATATATAGGGTTATTGTTACCATCTTTCTAAATTCCATATATATGCATTAGTATACTGTATTTGTGTTTTTCTTTCTGGCTTACTTCGCTCTGTATAATAGGCTCCAGTTCCATCCACCTCATTAGAACTGATTCAAATGTATTCTTTTTAATGGCTGAATAATACTCCATTGTGTATATGAACCACAGCTTTCTTATCCATTCATCTTCTGATGGTGGACAAGATTTAAAAGTCTTCTTTCCCAGAAGGGGATGTCTTCCATTAGTGGTTAGAGCAAGAATTAAACTTTATGCTATGGCTGCCTCCCGGATATGTGGACTCTTTGTGCTAAGGGACAAGCAGCAAGGAAAGAAGATATTACCCTGGAAGATTATTGACTCCAGTTATCAGAAGGAAATACAGCAGCTGTTACACAACAGGGAGGCAGGAAGACACTTGGCATGGGGCAATGGTGTAGTGGTGTGGTCTTCGACTTGCTCATCAAAGCTTGTTATATGTGTCTCTTCTTCACCTCTCATTCAGTTATGCAATACTTGTAGCTTTATACTAGCCATGGTTGGAGAATTTTACTACAGAAATCAGAAAGTACTTTAAGGTTTTTATTCTCTCCTTCTCCCCCCACCCCCCTCCCCCCGCTGCCCCCCGAGAGCTAGATGTTAAGTGCAGGCAGATTCAGTGGCTCAGATAGTGAAGAATCTGCTACAGTGTGGTAGATCTGGGTTTGATCCCTGGGTTGGGAAGATCTTCTGAAAAAGGAAACGGTAACCCACTCCAGTATTCTTGCCTAGAGAATTCCATGGACAGAGAAAACTGGCGGGCTCACAGACCATGGGATCACAAAGAATTGGACATGACTGAGCGATTAACACACACAGATGTTAAATGTTTGCTTTTGTCAGCACATCATTTCATCCAGGTGAGCTTCTGCGTCATCTCTTCATACTTCCTTGACTAATGTTATTTTCATTGTTTTAATTTTAAATCACTTAGTGCAACAGTCACAGAATGAGAAGGGGGTGGTGATGGGAAGATTACACAGCATAGAGATGAAAGTCTTGGTCAATTCACCAGGTGAGCCACTTAGATGAGTAAGCAGTGGTGAGACCTTAAGATCAGCGGAATTTAGACTTGATATAAGATGAGGGAAATGGTGAGGATCTCGAAACCAGGTCTAGTAGTGAGGGTTACAGTTTTCCCCATCAAATTTATATTTTTAAGTTTCTCCAGAAAAAGAGACTAACCAAAATGCCTGGAAATGCCTTCCCAGATGTACTGAACTTACTCTACAAGTGAATTCAACTGATTCAAAATGCAAATAGTGTCATATTTTACCCAGATTCCCCTTCAGGACTGAGGCCGCTGGAATTATCGGCTACTGAGGACACAAAGTGACTCCCTCCAGGGAAATTATCCTCCATCTAAAACACATCTTTCCAGGATCATATCACATTTAGGGACTGTCATCTGACTCTAATAAAGTTTTATTGAAATGTACAACTAAACCATTATTTCTTAAACAAAACTTTTTTTTTCCCCATAAAGGTTTGACAATGTCTACAAGAAAAGAGTAAGAGACTACAAAACTCTTATAAATGAGATTGTGAAGCTAATGAATGTGTGTGTGTATGCATGCATGCATGCGTGTCCAAACTATTTTAAATAAATGGTTAAATTTATTTTAAAAAATCAGTTTTATATTTTACTTTCCTTTTAATATGCCTTGTAGTGATATTGTAAGAGAGATAGTATCTTTTAATTTTTCCTTAATCTTTAATTAAGATTAATTGAAGACTACCAAGAACTACAAAATCTAACAATCAGTACAAATGTCATATTAACTTAGTCATTGTGTCATACTTGGTTTCTTCCTTGAACGCATTAACTGAAATTTTAAGTCCATCAGTAAACAAGTCATAAACTAAGATAAATCACTACCTTCACATCTGTAGTCATCCACATCTATACAGAATAGAGATTCCCATCAATAACCTCAGATATGCTGATGACACCACCCTTATGGCAGAAAGTGAAGAGGAACTAAAAAGCCTCTTGATGAAAGTGAAAGTGGAGAGTGAAAAGGTTGGCTTAAAGCTCAACATTCAGAAGACGAAGATCATGGCATCTGGTCCCATCACTTCATGGGAAATAGATGGGGAAACAGGGGAAACAGTGTCAGACTTTATTTTTTGGGCTCCAAAATCACTGCAGATGGTGACTGCAGCCATGAAATTAAAAGAGGCTTACTGCTTGGAAGAAAAGTTATGACCAATCTAGATAGCATATTCAAAAGCAGAGACATCACTTTGCTAACAAAGGTTCACCTAGTCAAGGCTATGGTCTTTCCTGTGGTCATGTATGGATGTGAGAGCTGGACTGTGAAGAAGGCTGAGCGCCGAAGAATTGATGCTTTTGAACTGTGGTGTTGGAGAAGACTCTTGAGAGTCCCTTGGACTGCAAGGAGATCCAACCGGTCCATTCTGAAGGAGATCAGCCCTGGGATTTCTTTGGAAGGAATGATGCTAAAGCTGAAACTCCAGTATTTTGGCCACCTCATGCGAAGAGTTGACTCATTGGAGAAGACTCTGATGCTGGGAGGGATTGAGGGCAGGAGGAGAAGGGGACGACAGAGGATGAGATGGCTGGATGTCATCACTGACTCGATGAATGTGAGTCTGAGTGACCTCCGAGAGCTGGTGATGGATAGGGAGGCCTGGCGTGCTGCGGTTCATGGGGTCGCAAAGAGTCGGACACGACTGAGCAACTGATCTAATATGATCTGATGTCACTAGGGAATCCTTTGCGAGCAGGAAACAGACTAGTTGGCAGTATTAGTTCTTTCATTGTAATTGCTATGAAGACATTGTAATTGAGAAGTTAATTTGACTGGGTATATGTAGGAAGTTTAGTGATGGGATAAACTTTTGTCTCCTAGATAACTCAGAAACAATGTCTATATACCATCCCTGCTGAATTCTCTACCTCAGTTCTAAATCTCTTGCCAAAATTTACTCTAAAAGGAACTACCCCATATCTATCATAACAATAATTATATAAAAGCATTGTACCATCTAATCCCATAAACACATTATGAAATTAATTTTATTTGTATATAACATCTCCCATTTGTATTGCCAGTCTTCCCATATCTTCATCCTAAAACATTTTTCAGTTCTACTGTTATATGGCTTACTCAGAATATTTATTAATATTTGGAGTCTGCTGATAATGAAACTGGATCATTTTTAAACATTTTAAACCAAGCAGCAAACATGTAGCAAAGATGAAAGGGAAAATCTTTGGCTCCCTAAGATTACTGTTCACTTGTCACAGGGAAAAATTCCAAAATTCCTAGCATTACCCCTGTTTATATTAGTTTGAATACAACTTTTCCTAATAGCATAAATTATCTTACTATATGGCTATACAGTGTTGATTGTAGAGAACCCTGAACGGAAGAGACATTATTAGTTTCCTTCGGACTTCCCTGATGCCTCAGAAGGTAAAGAATTTGCTTGCAATGTGGGAGACCAAGGTTTTAACCTGGATTGGGAAGATCCCCTGGAGAAGGGAATGGATACCCTTTCTAGTATTTTTATCTGGAGAATTCCATGGACAGAGGAGCCTGATGTACTGCAGTCCATGGGGATGCAAAGAGTTGGACATGACTGAGCAACTAACACTTTTACTTTTATACTTTTGTGTAGTTTATAGCATGTTTACTTTGTTTTATATTTCTTATACATATTGCAAGTCATATCATTTAATCAAAGGAAAGAGCAATAATTTTAATATTCAGAGTAAATAGTGCTTATTAGAAGTCAAGTAAATTTCCCCATTGCAAAATCAAATTTGAATCAGATTGTACTAATATTTGACCATCTTTGAGATTTTCTTCACCATCTTACTTATAATTGAACAAGAAATTATATATTGCTGTCACATAATATACCATATGACAAGCATAATGGGAGTGAGCTGGACATTTGTATTCGGTGTGTAGCACTCACCATATAGGTACAGTTGATTTTAACAAATCAGAATGAAGTATCATTATGAATCAGAATCCCTGTTGAAATTTAAATTGATTTTTAAAAAATGGAATACATGTTACTGATACGGGTGGAGATACAAATTATTTCAAATCTAGACATGTATTAAAATACATGCAAAATAATAAAATTAAAAAACTTTTTATTTTACAAATTTAAGTAAAATAAAATATATTTTATAATGTAGTTATTCATAAAGTGAGCATATCAAAGGAGAATTGATGGCAGACTATTCTCCACGGCAACCTGAGATAATTCACTAGGGACATTGCTCACCTAAACTTTGATAAATGAGGAGTCTCTTAGGTAAATAAGGAGAGAGAGAGAATATCAGACCTAGAAAATATGAGGAAAGATGGCATTATAAGAAGGAATTCAGTTTGTTTAACATAAAAAAAAAAAAAAAAAAACGTGTAGTAGAATACATGTGAAGAGTACTGCTCCTACTGCTGCTAAGTGGCTTCAGTCGTGTCCGACTCTGTGCGACCCCATAGACGGCAGCCCACCAGGCTCCCCCGTCCCTGGGATTCTTCAGGAAAGGACACTGGAGTGGGTTGCCATTTCCTTCTCCTATGCATGAAAGTGAAAAGTGAAAGTGAAGTCGCTCAGTCGTGTGTGATTCTTAGCAACCCCATGGACTGCAGCCTACCAGGCTCCTCCATCCATGGGATTTTCCAGGCAGACGTACTGGAGTCGGGTGCCATTGCATTCTCAGACATGTGAAAAGTACAGTGATACAAAATGAGGATGAACCATTTCCCTAAGGTAACCTGTGATTTCTACTAAGAAATCCATGACACACTAGCCCAGTCTTTTAACCAAAATGAACTGCAACTTGATATTTTAGGTTAGTTGTTCGCAATTACTGGAGGTGAAGTGTCTTCCCTGATCTCCCTTACACATTCAAGAATTCAGGCTTTGTTTTCAGTGGATTAGGATCTAGTAACTGACAAACACTAGGATGCTAGAGCTGCTCTAATTATAGTGCAGATGGACTCTTACCCTGATATATAACAAAGGACATAGTGAATGAACTGAACTGGAACCTACTACACCTTTGTTGGGAAAGGGTTGGGTGATGGTGTTGGTGTTAACCACTGCGAAAGAACCCAGGTTTGCTGATTTCCAGGCAGGAATCTCCCAGGACCTGGGTTGCCACTGAACTACCTATGTATGCACTCTTCTTCCTAAGCAATACTTATTTTCCTAGGCCTTAAATGATGTCTCAAACATATTCTTGGCCCCTGAGCCCTCTCTGTTTTCTTAAGATAAATCCCTTCACTATAAATAAGTGAAATGGCATACTCTTAGAAATAAAAGATTCTTTATTTGGCAGAGTCTACACACTTGTATTTGAAGATAAGGTTTTCAAACCTCAACAACCTGACAGCATCTGCCTAGTCTGCAGTGGTAATAGAAAGGCTTTTCTTGGATGATCCATCTCATTTCATCCTTGCACAGGCTTAGACATACAGAAGCCCATGTTCCCACTAGGTTATAATCACTTAGGAGATGCACATGCATAGACATTTTACCTTTCTGAAGCTCTGCCTCTCTGCTAGTAATACAATCAAAATAATACTTTTTTTTTCCCCTTGTGAATTATAAAGATTACTGTGTCTAAAAATTGTTTCAGAATCACCAGGATATTTCCCTCCTTCTTAATCACTACTTCACTGTTACTTTAGGTCAGGCAAATAACCTCCAGATCTGTGAGGAAGTAGAGAGAGCATAGAGTCCTAGGGGGATATTTTAATAGAGGAAAGAGCAATTGTGAAGAGGTAGTGCAAAGACAGATTTCATATGCATGGAAAAGGAACCATAGTGAAAGTATACTGTGAGCCTATAATTTAAGGCATACGTTTCTTAACTATGAAAGATATCTGAAAGAGGTTCTTGTCCTAATCACAGCTTCTGGATAAGAAGTGGAAGATGTGTCCTAGGAGGCCTCAAGGGGATCCCGCCAGCATTTTTGGTGGTTATTGTCTCTAAACTTAGCATGTGTTGCTCCCACTCTAGCTAATCTGTCCTCACTTCTTCACAAAACATTGAAGGTAACATTCCGTACTGCAAGCCTGTCTTGGTATTCCCAAACTGTGCCCTGTGCCACTCTTTTTAGTTCTGTCTCTTAAGCATTATTCCATCATATTTCTAACCATGTTATATTGAAACCATCAATACATTTGTCAGTGGTTTTCATAGAAAGAATAGTTGTGGGAATAGTGTGTATTTTTCTTTGGCCTCTTGAAGCCCAGGAAACTGCCTGACTGCCTAGTTCATAGTAGGCTCTTTATGAAGTAAATGGAACTGAAATTAACTCTATGCTTTGCTTATACTTAAATTTGTCTTTAAGTCTCCTAATGTCAAGATCTTATTGCTCTAATTTAATCTTCAGCTGAATTAAAACAAGATGAATTTCTCAGATCCTTTTATTAATTTTTCTGGAGTGTATTTCCTTGCTAAAATATTCAAAAGCAGAGACAATACTTTGCCAACAAAGGTCCATTTAGTCAAGGCTATGGTTTTACAAGTGGTTATGTATGGATGTAAAACTTGGACTATGAAGAAGGCTGAGTGCCGAAGAACTGATGCTTTTGAACTGTGGTGTTGGAGAAGACTCTTGAGAGTCCCTTGGACTGCAAGGAGATCCAACCAGTCCATTCTGAAGGAGATCAGTCCTGGGATTTCTTCGGAAGGAATGGTGCTAAAGCTGAAAATCCAGTACTTTGGCCACCTCATGTGAAGAGTTGGCTCATTGGAAAAAACCCTGATGCTGGGAGGGATTGGGGGCAAGAGGAGAAGGGGATGACAGAGGATGAGATGGCTGGATGGCATCACTGACTCTATGGATGTGAGTCTGAGTGAACTCCGGGAGTTGTTGATGGACAGGGAGGCCTGACATGCTGTGATTCATGGGGTCGCAAAGAGTCGGACATGACTGAGCAACTGAACTGAACTGAACTGAAAATACAAAATGCAGGCTAGAAGTGGAAATTCCCTGAAAAGATAAAACTACTTAAATTACATATACAAAACTAAATCTAGCTTATTTTATAGACCTAAGATTAGATCATATCAGTCACTCAGTTCTGTCCAACTCTTTGCAACCCCATGAATCACAGCACACCAGGCCTCCCTGTCCATCACCAACTTCCGGAGTTCACTCAAACTCACGTCCATCGAGTCAGTGATGCCATCCAGCCATCTCATCCTCTGTCATTCCCTTCTCCTCCTGCCCCCAATCCCTCCCAGCATCAGAGTCTTTTCCAATGAGTCAACTCTTCGCATGAGGTGGCCAAAGTACTGGAGTTTCAGCTTTAGCATCATTCCCTCCAAAGAAATCCCAGGGCTCATCTCCTTCAGAATGGACTGTTTGGATCTCCTTGCAGTCCAGGGGACTCTCAAGAGTCTTCCCCAAAACCACAGTTCAAAAGCATCAATTCTTCAGCGCTCAGCCTTCTTCCCAAAAAAATAAAGTCTGACACTGTTTCCACTGTTTCCCCATCTATTTCCCATGAAGTGATCAGACCAGATGCCATGATCTTCGTTTTCTGCATGTTGAGCTTTAAGCCAACTTTTTCACTCTCCTCTTTCACTTTCATCAAGAGGCTTTTTAGTTCCCCTTCACTTTCTGCCATAAGGGTGGTGTCATCTGCATATCTGAGGTTATTGATATTTCTCCCGGCAATCTTGATTCCAGCTTGTGTTTCTTCCAGTCCAACATTTCTCATGATGTACTCTGCATATAAGTTAAATAAACAGGGTGACTATAGACAGCCTTGATGCACTCCTTTTCCTATTTGGAACCAGTCTGTTGTTCCATGTCCAGTTCTAACTATTGCTTCCTAGACCTAAGTGAAACTAAAATAAGGTCATTTCTTGTAAATGCTTCTGATAATCTTAAAAGAAATTCATTATAAATTCTTTTCCCATAGATGGTATATAGAAAGGGAAAAAGTGGAAAGAGTGAAAAATTTTATTTTGGGGGGCTCCAAAACAACTGCAGATTGTGACTGCAGCTACAAAATTAAAAGACACTTGCTCATTAGAAGAAAAGCTATGACAAATTCAGACAGTGTATTAAAAAGCAGAGACATCACTTTGCTAACAAAGGTCCATATAGTCAAAGCTATGATTTTTCCAGTAATCATGTACAGATGTGAGATTAGGACCATAAAGAAAGCTGACCCTCAAATTGATGCTTTTGAACTGTGGTTCTGAAATAGAGTCTTGAGAGTCTCTTGGACTGCAAGGGGATCAAGTTATGACCAAACTAGATAGCATATTCAAAAGCAGAGACATTACTTTGCCAACAAAGGTCCATCTGGTCAAGGCTATGGTTTTTCAAGTGGTCATGTATGGATGTGAAAGTTGGACTATAAAGAAGGCTGAGTGCCAAAGAATTGATGCTTTTGAACTGTGGTGTTGGAGAAGACTCTTGAGAGTCCCTTGGACTGCAAGAAGATCCAACCAGTCCATTCTGAAGGAGATCAGCCCTGGGATTTCTTTGGAAGGAATGATGCTAAAGCTGAAACTCCAGTACTTTGGCCACCTCATGTGAAGAATTGACTCATTGGAAAAGACTCTGATGCTGGGAGGGATTGGGGGCAAGAGGAGAAGGGGATGAAAGAGGATGATATGGCTGGATGGCATCACTGACTCAATGGACGTGAGTCTGAGTGAACTCTGGGAGTTGGTGAATGGACAGGGAGGCCTGGCGTGCTGTGATTCATGGGGTTGCAAAGAGTCAGACTTGACTGAGCGACTGAACTGAACTGAACTGAAAGGAAATCAACCCTGAATATTCATTGGAAGGACAAATGCTGAAGCTGAAGCTCCAATACTCAAGCCACCTGATGTGAAAAGCCAACTCATTAGAAAAGAAATTGATGTAGGGAAAGATTGAGGGCAGGAGAAGGGAGTGACAGAGGATGAGGTGGTTATATGGCATCACCAACACAACTGACATGAGTTGTGGAGTTGTTCAAACTTGACCAAAGTCCAGGAGATAGTGAGGAACAGGGAAGCCTGACGTGCTACAGCTCATGGAATCATTAAGTTGGGCAAGACAGTGACTGAACAACACCACCAACCAATCCCCCTATTATCTGAAAATCAATCACTGTAAAGGTTAAACAGCTACCTCATTTTACTTTATAAGGCATCTTTTAATATACTGCTGCTAAGCTTCATATTAGTTTTAAACTTGAAAGCTTTCAGCTCATAAACTATTCTTACATTCACAGAAACTTTTACAAATTATTATTTGTTGATTTGGAGATTTTAATCTGATTGTTTCTGGATTTTTACTTCCTTAATTGAAATATTCTTCCTTTTGCCCAAATCCTTGCCTTTTTGCAGCCTTAGCTCAAATCCTGTCTACAAGGGATTCTTCTTTAAGAAGGGCTTCCCAGATGCCTCAGTAGTAAAGAATCTGCTGCCAGTGCAGGAGACACAGGAGATTTGGGTTGAATCCCTGGGTCAGAAAGATCCACTGGAGAAGGAAATGGCTTTATTATTATTATTTTTTTATCAGTTCTTGAGGGAGAGACTAAGGTTGCCATATCAGACTCTGATTATGAATTATGGAGCCCTTGCCTTGTTAAGTAATAACTTTGTAGAAAGGGGACTGTCCTTCTATACACTAGAATCTAAAATGCTTTTTTCACTTTCCATCTTATTCTCTCTTTCATAATTCAATTAAATGTATTTTTATGATTACATATTTTACTTCCCCTGTTTATTTGCATATATACATATTACATAAAAACAATATCCCTCAAATTTAATTGGAAATTTTTCAAAATTATATAATTTATTTTTTTAATTTAATTTATTTTAATTACAGGCTAATTACTTTACAATATTGTACTGGTTTTGCCATACATCAACATGAATCCACCACGGGTGTACATGTGGTCCCAATCTTGAACCCTCGCCTCCCACCTCCCTCCCCATACCATCCCACTGGGTCACCCCAGTGCACCAGCCCCAAGCTTCCTGTATCCTGCATCGAACCTGGACTGGTGATTTGTTTCTTTTATGATATTATTCGTGTTTCAGTGCCATTCTCCCAAATCATTCCCCCTCTCACAGAGTCCAAAAGACTGTTCTATACATCTGTGTCTCTTTTGCTGTCTCGCATACAGTATTATTAATTATTTAAATTTCTGATATCTTCTAGATATGATATAGTGCTATTGCTATGTTATTATTATTTCTTTATTAATAGTTACAAGTTTTTGCTAACATTTAACTTCACTTGGGAACATGAAAAATGCTATTTTATTACTCCTAAAACTAAAATATTTTGATAAGATAATTTTCTCTTTCAAAAAAATGTAGTTTCTAATATGTTTTATAATATAATACTATAGAAGTTGTTATGGGAAAACCTCAGACAAACATTTTGGACAACCCAATATAAATTTCAAATTCAGATAAGAAGAGTTCAAGCCAATAAAAAAAAATTAAAACTAAATATATGGATATATGTATGTATGTATATGAAAGTTCTAAAAGGTCTTGTAGGTCTTCATAGAACCGTTTAACTTCAGCTTCTTCGGCGTTACTGGTTGGGGCATAGATTTGGATTACTGTGACATTGAATGGTTTGTCTTGGAAATGAACAGAGATCATTCTGTCGTTTTTGAGATTGCATCCAAGTACTGCATTTCGGACTCTTTTGTTGACCATGATGGCCACTCCATTTCTTCTAAGGGATTCCTGCCCACATCAGTAGATATAATAGTCATCTGAGTTAAATTCACCCATTCCAGTCCATTTTAGTTCACTAATTCCTAGAATGCCGACATTCACTCTTGCCATCTCTTGTTTGACCACTTCCAATTTGCCTTGATTCATGGACCTGACAGTCCAGGTTCCTTTGCAATATTGCTCTTTACAACATCGGACTTTGCTTCTATCACCAGACACATCTACAGCTGGGTATTCTTTTTGTTTTGGCTCCATCCCTTCATTCTTTCTGGAGTTATTTCTCCACTGATCTCCAGTAGCATATTGGGCCCCTACTGACCTGGGGAGTTTCTCTTTCAGTATCCTATCATTTTGTCTTTTCATACTGTTCATGGGGTTCTCAAGGCAAGAATACTGAAGTGGTTTGCCATTCCCTTCTCCAGCGGACCACACCCTGTCATATCTCTCCACCATGACCCGCCCATTCCAGGTTGCCCCTCGGGCATGGCTTAATTTCATTGAGTTAGACAAGGCTGTGGTCCTGGTGTGATTAGATTGACTAGTTTTCTGTGAGAATGGTTTTACTGTATTTGTGCCAATCCCAAAGAAAGGCAATGCCAAAGAGTGCTCAAACTACCGCACAATTGCACTCATCTCACATGCTAGTAAAGTAATGCTCAAAATTCTCCAAGCCAGGCTTCAGCAATATGTGAACTGTGAACTTCCTGATGTTCAAGCTGGTTTTAGAAAAGGCAGAGGAACCAGAGATCAAATTGCCAACATCTGCTGGATGATGGAAAAATCAAGAGAGTTCCAGAAAAACATCTATTTCTGCTTTATTGACTATGCCAAAGCCTTTGACTGTGTAGATCACAATAAACTATGGAAAATTCTGAGAGAGATGGGAATACCAGACCACCTGATCTGCCTCTTGAGAAATCTGTATGAAGGTCAGGAAGCAACAGTTAGAACTGGTCATGGAACAACAGACTGGTTCCAAATAGGAAAAGGAGTACGTCAAGGCTGTATATTGTCACCATGTTTATTTAACTTATATGCAGAATACATCATGAGAAATGCTGGACTGGAAGAAACACAAGTTGGAATCAAGATTGCTGGGAGAAATATCAATAACCTCAGATATGCAGATGACACCACTCTTATGGCAGAAAGTGAAGAGGGGCTAAAAAGCCTCTTGATGAAAGTGAAAGTGGAGAGTGAAAAGGTTGGCTTAAAGCTCAACTTTCAGAAAACGAAGATCATGGCATCTGGTCCCATCACTGCATGGGAAATAGATGGAGAAACAGTGGAAACAGTGTCAGACTTTATTTTTCTGGGCTCCAAAATCACTGCAGATGGTGACTGCAGCCATGAAATTAAAAGACGCTTACTCCTTGGAAGGAAAGTTATGACCAACCTAGATAGCATATTCAAAAGCAGAGACATACTTTGCCAACAAAGGTTCGCCTAGTCAAGGCTATGGTCTTTCCTGTGCTCATGTATGGATGTGAGAGCTGGACTTTGAAGAAGGCTGAGCGCCGAAGAATTGATGCTTTTGAACTGTGGTGTTGGAGAAGACTCTTGAGTGTCCCTTGGACTGCAAGAAGATCCAACCCGTCCATTCTGAAGGAGATCAATCCTGGAATTTCTTTGGAAGAAATGATGCTAAAGCTGAAACTCCAGTATTTTGGCCACCTCATGCGAAGAGTTGACTCATTGGAGAAGACTCTGATGCTGGGAGGGATTGAGGGCAGGAGGAGAAGGGGACGACAGAGGATGAGATGGCTGGATGGCATCACTGACTTGATGGGTGTGAGTCTGAGTGACCTCCGGGAGCTGGTGATGGACAGGGAGGCCTGGCGTGCTGCGGTTCATGGGGTCGCAAAGAGTCGGACATGACTAAGTGACTGATCTGATCTGATATGAAAGTTGCTCAGTGCTGTCCAACTTTGTGACTCCATGGACTGTAGTCTGCTAGGCTCCTCTGTCCATGGAATTCTCCAGGCAAGAATACTGGAGTGGGTAGCCTTTATCATCTCCAGGGGATCTTCCCAACCAGGGAGCAAACCCAGGTCTCCCACAGTGCAGGCAGATTCTTTATTGTCTGAACCACAAGAGAAGCCCAATATTATATATATATATATAATATTTTTCTTATAACAGTATAATAAATAATTTAAGAATTGGAGAAAATTTCTTTCAAAATTGGGTACTCCTTAAATTACAGTTTTCTTTTTTAAATATAGTTTTAATCTAATACTGTAGGAGGAGTGTGTAATTTCCTCAGTTCTGTCTCATCACAACAAAAGTTTGAAGTGATGGACCAATGTTAAAGCCCTTGGACAGACCGTGTCACAGCTCTCAGACAGATCAGTGTGTTACAGCTCCGTGTTACAGCTCAGTTTTATTTAGAAAAAAAGGCAAAATACACACTCGAGGCACGATGGCATGCTGACCCAAAAGACACGAAGAGAGACCTCAGCTAAGGAGCTTAAGGAGCTCCTTTTTTTATATGGTTTTTTCTCCTCCTGCTGGGCCTGCCCTATGTAAATGTGGCTAGCCAAGAGTGCTGTTTGTTTCTACCTGAAGGTCCTCACTTCAGTCTTCAGACCTTCCTTTGTTCTAGTTTCATGAGCTTTCCCCTTCCTTGTCTTTTAGCCACCGCCATTCTGGACTCCTTTTTCCTATTCTAACTACCTGACAATGTTATCAAATTTATACTGTACATCTTGAGACGAGTCCTTACTTAGTAGAGTCCCTTGCAGAAATTGTTGTACTGCTTAGATAAGAATTATTTAAGATTAACATTTCAATTCTTTGACAGCAAATAGGAGCATCAAAGGTGTTTTAAGAGCTCTAAAACCACTTACTATCTTAAATAGTTTGAAATAGCCTTTACTTTATGTATACTATTAATTTGATTAACAAATCATTTCCTTATAGAGCTCATAGAGATATACACCAGCCTGAAACAAGGCTGCAAAATCTAAATTATACCAGTGCAATGTGATGAATATTCAAACTACCACAAAACGGCACCCATCTCACACACTAGCAAAGTAATGCTCAAAATTCTCCAAGATATGCTTCAACAGAATGTGAACTGAGAACTTCAAGATGTTTAAGCTATATTTAGAAAAGGCAGAGGAAGCAGAGATCAAATTTCCAACATCACTGGAAAAAGCAAGAGAGTTCCAGAAAAGCATCTACTTCTGGTTCATTGACTATACCAAAGCCATTGACTGTGTGGATCACAATAAACTGTGGAAAATTCTGAAAGAGGTGGGAATACCAGACCACCTTACTCGCCTCCTGAGAAATCTGTATGCAGGTTAGAACCGGACATGGAATAGTATAATGGTTCCAAATTGGGAAAGGAGTACATGAAGGTTATATATTGTCACCTTGCTTATTTAACTTATATGCAGAGTACATCATCTGAAATACTGGACTGGATGAACACAAGCTGGAATCAAGATTGCAGGCAGAAATATCGATAACCTTAGATATGCTGATGAAACCACCCTTATGGCAGAAAGTGAAGAGGAACTAAACAGCCTCTTGATGAAAGTGAAAGAGGAGAGGGGAAAAGCTGGCTTAAAACTCAACATTCATATATATAGGTCTTTAGGTTCTTTAGGAAGATATATTCCTAAGTGTTTTATTCTTTTCATTGCAATGGTGAATGGAATTGTTTCCTTAATTTCTCTTTCTATTTTCTCATTATTAGTGTACAGGAATGCAAGGGATTTCTGTGTGTTGATTTTATATCCTGCAACTTTACTATATTCATTGATTAGATCTAGTAATTTTCTGGTGGAGTCTATGGGGTTTTCTACGTAGAGGATCATGTCATCTGCAAATAGTAAGAGTTTTACTTCTTTTCCAAATTGGATTCCTTTTATTTCTTTTTCTGCTCTGATTGCTGTGGCCAAAACTTCCAAAACTATGTTGAATAGTAATGGTGAAAGTGGGCATCCTTGTCTTGTTCCTGACTTTAGAGGAAATGCTTTCAATTTTTCACCATTGAGGATAATGTTTGCTGTGGTTTGTCATATATAGCTCTTATTATGTTGAGGTATGTTCCTTCTATTCCTGCTTTCTGGAGAGTTTTTATCATAAAGGGATGTTGAACTTTGTCAAAGGCTTTCTCTGCATCAATTGATATAATCATATGGTTTTAATTTTTCAATTTGTTAATGTGGTGTATTACGTTGATTGATTTGCAGATATTGAAGAATCCTTGCATTCCTGGGATAAAGCCCACTTGGTCATGGTGTATGATCTTTTTAATGTGTTGTTGGATTCTGATTGCTAGAATTTTGTTAAGGATTTTTGCATCTATGTTCATCAGTGATATTGGCCTGTAGTTTTATTTTTTTGTGGCATCTTTGTCAGGTTTTGGTAATAGGATGATAGTGGCCTCATAGAATGAGTTTGGAAGTTTGCCTTCCTCTGCAATTTTCTGGAAGAGTTTGAGTAGGATAGGTGTTAGCTCTTCTCTAAATTTTTGGTAGAATTCAGCTGTGAAGCCATCTGGACCTGGGTTTTTGTTTGCTGGAAGATTTCTGATTACAGTTTCAATTTCTGTACTTGTGATTGGTCTGTTAAGATTTTCTATTTCTTCCTGATCCAGTTTTGGAAAGTTGTAGTTTTCTAAGAATTTGTCCATTTCTTCCACGTTGTCCATTTTATTGCCATATAATTGCTGATAGTAGTCTTTTATGATCCTTTGTATTTCTGTGCTGTCTGCTGTGATCTCTCCATTTTAATTTCTAATTTTATTGATTTGATTTTTCTCCCTTTGTTTCTTGATGAGTCTGGCTAATGGTTTGTCAATTTTATTTACCATTTCAAAGAACCAGCTTTTGGCTTTGTTGATTTTTGCAACCTGCCTGACTTCAGGCTCTACTACAAAGCCACAGTCATCAAGACAGTATGGTGCTGGCACAAAGACAGAAATATAGATCAATGGAACAAAATAGAAAGCCCAGAGATAAATCCACGCACCTATGGACACCTTATCTTTGACAAAGGAGGCAAGAATATACAATGGATTAAAGACAATCTCTTTAACACGTGATGCTGGGAAAACTGGTCAAACACTTGTAAAAGAATGAAACTAGAACACTTTCTAACACCATACACAAAAATAAACTCAAAATGGATTAAAGATCTAAATGTAAGACCAGAAACCATAAAACTCCTAGAGGAAAACATAGGCAAAACTCTCTGACATACATCACAGCAGGATCCTCTATGACCCACCTCTCAGAATATGGAAATAAAATAAAAAATAAACAAATGGGACCTAATTAAACTTAAAAAGCTTCTGCACAACAAAGGAAACTATAAGCACGGTGAAAAGACAGCCTTCAGAATGGGAAAAAATAATAGCAAATGAAGCAACAGACAAACAACTAATCTCAAAAATATACAAGCAACTCCTACAGCTCAATTCCAGAAAAATAAATGACCCAATCAAAAAGTGGGCCAAAGAACTAAATAGACATTTCTCCAAAGAAGACATACAGATGGCTAACAAACACATGAGAAGATGCACAACATCACTCATTATCCGAGAAATGCAAATCAAAACCACTATGAGGTACCATTTCATGCCAGTCAGAATGGCTGCTATCCAAAAGTCCACAAGCAATAAATGCTGCAGAGGGTGTGGAGAAAAGGGAACCTTCTTACACTGTTGGTGGGAATGCAAACTAGTACAGCCACTTTGGAGAACAATATGGAAAGTCCTCAAAAACCTGAGAATAGAACTGCCATATGATCCAGCAATCCCACTGCTAGGCATACACACTGAGAAAACCAGAATTGAAAGAGACACGTGTACCCCAATGTTCATAGCAGCACTGTTTACAATAGCCAGGACTTGGAAGCAACCTAGATGTCCATCCACAGATGAATGGATAAGAAAGCAGTGGTACATATACACAATGGATTATTACTCAGCCATTAAAAAGAATACATTTGAATCAGTTCTAATGAGGTGGATGGAACTGGAGCCTATTATACAGAGTGAAGTAAGCCAGAAAGAAAAACACAAATACAGTATACTAACGCATATATATGGAATTTAGAAAGATGGTAACAATAACCCTGTTTATGAGACAGCAAAAGAGACACTGATGTATAGAACAGTCTTATGGACCCTGGGAGAGGGAGAGGGTGAGATGATTTGGGAGAATAGCATTGAAATATGTATAATATCATTTCTGAAATGAGTCGCCAGTCCAGGTACGATGCCTGATAACCGATGCCTGGGGCTGGCTCACTGGGACGACCCAGAGGGATGGTATGGGGAGGGAGGAGGGAGGAGGGTTCAGGATGGGGAACACATGTATACTTGTGGCAGATTAATTTTGATGTATGGCAAAAGCAATACAATATTGTAAAGTTAAGCAAAATAAAATTTAAAAAAAAAATCAACATTCAAAAAACGAAGATTATGGCATCCAGTCTCATCACTTCATGGAAAATAGATGGAGGAACAATGGAAACAGTGACAGACTTTATTTTCTTGGGCTCCAAAATCACTGCAAATGGTGACTACAGTCATGAAATTAAAAGACAGTTGCTCCTTGGAAGAAAAGCTATGATAAAGTTACTCGACTATTAAAAAGCAGAGACATTACTTGGACTACAAAGTCCCATTTAGTCAAAGCTATGGTTTTTCCAGTAGTAATGTATGGATGTGAGCTGGACCATAAAGAAAGCTGAAAGTGAAAGTCACTTGGTAGTGTCTGACTCTTTGCGATCCCATGGACTATACAGTCCATGGAATTTTCCAGACCAGAATACTGAAGTGGGTAGCCATTCCCTTCTCCAGGGGATCTTCCCAACCCAGGATTAAACCCAGGTATCTGACATTGCAGGTGGATTCTTTACCATATGAGCCAGCAGGGAAGCCCAAGGAAAACTGAGTGCCAAAGAACTGGTGCTTTTGAAGTGTGGTGTTGGAGAAGACTCTTCAGAGTCCCTTTGACTTCAAGATCAAACCAGTTAATCCTAAAAGAAATCAACTCTGAACTTTGGAAGGACTGATGATGAAGCTGAAGCTCCAATACTTTGGCCACCTGATGAGAAGAACAGACTCAAACCCTAATGCTGGGAAAGATTGAATAAGGGATTAGAAGGGGATGACAGAGGATGAGATGGTTGGATGGCATCATGGACCAAATTGACATGAGTTTTAATAAGCTCCAGGAGTTGGTGATAAACAGGGAAGCCTGGCATGCTGCGACCCATGGGGTCGCAAAGAGCCTCACATGACTGAGCAACTGAACTAAACTGAACATCATCATTTGTTTCACCTTATTCATCTTTCAGATTGTCTGGGATTACCATATTCACATACATTTTTTAGAGAGTATCTAAATTTCTTTTCTCTGTTATCATGACTGGGCTGTAGAATACTATAGGCACACTTGACCTCTATTAAATTTATACTTACCAGCTTTATTCTGGTCCAGATCCTTGAATATCTTCCTAATGGACTCCCCAAATAACCCTCCCCCACCCCAAAGACTTTTTATTTCACTGAATTCCAATTACTATAGCTTTCCACCCCACTACAGCCCATGACAGCAGAGAACTTCTTTCATTTCTGAGAAGTGCTATATCATATAACACGCATTTGCCCTCTTTCTACCTCCATGCAGTTCTTTATTTATACCTGTGGTCTAGTCTCCATTAGATCCTTACATAAAAATCTTTATTAATATTTATCCTCTAAAGTTAGCCACTCACTAAAATGAATCCCTATGCTATTGACATCATCTCTTCCTAAAAGACCTTGATCTTGTATTTATGCCTCCCTTTCCAGCATCATTAATCTTAATATCCTTCCAGTCAAGCTCCTCTACTGTCTTATATATTACATTTCATGCTATGCTTTAAACATTGTTTTTAACATGTCCCTCCTTTTTCAAACCCTCCAAACACTGTTTTTTTTTTAATAGACTTCACTTTTTAAATATTTTATTTTCAATCCCTCCTATTAATTCAACTGCGCATTCATCATCTCTCCAAAACATAGTATTCTCCACTGTATTCAAGCTGCTGTTTAGTGATTAAAGCCCACTGTATTCATACTAATTGGCATATAATGGGCATTCAGTACATGGTTGGAAAGTAGATATAGTCAAGTTTGTTCCTGCACCATCAATTCAGATTAGTTCTCACATCTGAATTGGCACTTTATTATCCCTTAGGCTATCAGATTCTTAACTGATTTTGAGCCAAACTTTAAATCTCCTTCCATTATGAAGCATTATTTTAATATTCAAGTTTTAATTCATATACTTTTATCTGAATATTTTAGTGAGCATTGGATATGCCAAACAATTTTATATTTGTTAAGGTTTGGTTACAGGTAACAACAGCTCACCAACTATTTTAAGCAGAAAAAATATATATTTAAGAAAGGAATATATGTGGTTATAAATTGTTAGAAGTTTAGAGCAGCAGACTTTCTATTGATTGGGCATCTAGGAATGATGTATCAGAAAATATCACTAAATTGTAAGGTTAAGTAGTCTGCCACAGTCAAGGAGAATCATTGCTGGTAGAGGAACCACTTGATGATAGAGGAACTCTTTACCTGCAATGTAAGCATGGGTATGATTCTATCACAATTACTAGGTCTACAAGTAGAATGTGCCTGTTAGGTCCAAAGAAAATTGAAGCTAGCATCACAACATTCAGGCATAGATGTGGACCTTGACTAATATTACCAAAGAAAATCAAATTCCTCCATGATGTTGCTTGTCAAGGTGCAGTATTTGCCTTACTGTCAACTTCTAAAACATGTATGAGTTCATCCAACTGACTGAGCTCTAATAACACATGAAACGCCAGTTACAAGAAATTCTGAGGAATTGAATTTTTCAGTTTTCAGGCTTTGCAGTATAGCATGAGGAGGGATGAATACTGTGCATCAAATAATTATATGTTCTACAAGGGATTTTATTTCATAACTTTGTTATTGTTTGCTACATGATATTCATATCTTCGTAAATATATAATAACCATATAACCACTTGATAATGGCTAATTGGGGTGGCATTGTTGGAGAAAAAGAAAATATGTTAAATGAAAGACTATTTAGGTCTAGTCATAACTTTGTTCTCATTATGCTTATTTTGTTTGTTTAATGATGAAACCAGTCACTTAGCTTCCTTAGGTCACATTTAATTTGAGATTTTATAAATGCTATCTTGAGCACTCTCTTGATTTACTATTCTATAATTTCAAGACTGATTGAACAATATCCTGTTCAAGTAGCCAGCCCCTCTGCTTGAAAAGAGAAAATTGTGTTTGAGTATTAAATGTGTATTGTGTGTTTCACTTCAAAGGATACTGAAGGAGAGATTTGAGAGACACAGAATACTGACATTTTTATTTTTCTCTGAAGAGCAGTTGAATGGACATACTTTTATTTTTTTGGATGATAGGTAGAGAATTGAAGTGCCTTGTCTCACTGCTGGTTTAATGACTTTAACAAGTAACGTGGAACACTCACAATAAAAACTGTGTCCCTAAGTCCAATTCTATATGACTTAGAGAAGGTCAATACCATTCTGAACTTTCCCCAATACAAAATAATACTCTCTTGACTTGCTTTTTTACAGTATGCTCTCAGCCATTGATCCCTCACTTAGAATGATGGATATTCCTTATCTTTTCTATCACTGGCAGCTAGTCCTTAAACAGATGGGACTCCAATCACTCTCTGTGAATGGTCTCCCTAAATAACTACCTGTCGACTGAGTGTAACTAGATTTGGAAACTGATGCCTATATTATTGCACAATAAGATAGTTTGGCTTGAGTGTTATGGTAATTCTAAGAATAAACTTGGCAATACAAAGAACCACATTTTAAGCATCAGTTTCTAGTATACATCTTTTCTGATTTCATCTGGAATGGTATAATTGGAAATGCTTTCTTGTATCAATCCTAAATTAACTCCACTTCCAGACTGTCTAAAGAAGCAAACGGGGATTCTTTATTGCAGATAATAATTGCATCCTTCAACTCACAGAAAACAGTCAAACTTAACTGTCAACAAAGATGCTTAAAATAAAATCTTGCAAACAAATTTTTATAAAAATACAAATTTGAATGAAAGTTCTTATCGAAATTCTCACATATATACTCAAGCTTTCTTTGGTGAAATTATTAATGGGGTTAAAGATATTTAATAAGCCTCTCATTGATGCCAAATTATAGAGAATAAATAAAATTGGTAAATATGCTAAAATTCAAACATATTTATGGTACACGTTAAAAAATATAGGCCATAATTTGTCAGCATTTCCGTGTAAAATTGGAAGTACAATATAACAAAAATATTCATTGAAATATATCTTATATATGTTAGTTTGATCCCTGAAGCAGGAAGATCCCCTGGAGAAGAAAACAGCAACCCACTCCAGTGTTCTTGCCTGGGAAATTCCATGGACAGAAAAGCCTGGCAGGCTACAGTCCATAGTGTCACAAAAGAGTCTGACACAACTTAGTGACTACAACAACAACAATATCTTATATCTCATGTCTAATTTAAGGCTAAAGAAAAAATTTTTCTCAAATTTTGAATCAGTTGACCTTTGGTACTATTTTTCAAAAGTGTCTTGTATCCCATACACAATTGTTTTCTAGCTCAACTGGCATTATTCACTTTTGCAAAACATGTTTCTGTATTTGTTTTGTTTTTAACTGTTATTACAGTATAGTTGCTTTAAAACATTATGTCAGTTTCTACTGTACAGCAAAGTAAACTTGCTATATGTATACACATATCCCTTCCTTTTTGGGTTCCCTTCCCATTTAGGTCACTACAGAACATTGAGTAGAGTTCCCTGTGCTATATAGTATGTTATTAGTCATCTATTTTATGGGATTTCCAGGTGACACAGTGGAAAAGAATTTGCCTGCCATTGCAGGAGATTTGGGTTTGATCCCTGGATCAGGACTAGTACCTGGAGTAGGAAATGGCAACCTGCTTTAACATTCTTGCCTGGGAAAATCCCATGGAAAGAGGAGACTAGTTGTCTACAGTCCCTGGGGTCACAAGAGTCGGACATGACTGAGTGATTGAACACATACACACATCTATTTTATACATAGTATCAATGCTGCTGCTGCTGAGTCGCTTCAGTCATGTCCGACTCTGTGCGACCCCATAGACAGCAGCCCACTAGGCTCCCCCATCTCTGGGATTACATAGTATCAATAGTGGTGGTGTTTTTCAGTCGCTCAGTGGTGTGCAACTCTTGGCAACCCCATGGATTGAAGCATGTCAGGCTTCCCTGTCCTTTGCTATCTCTCAGAGCTTGCTCAAACGCATATCTATTGAGTCGGTGATATCATGTAACCATCTCATCCATTGTCATCCCTTTCTCCTAATAACCTTAATCTTTCCCAGCATTTTGGTATTTTCCAATGAGTTGGCTCTTCGTGTCAGGTAGCCAAAGTATTGGAGCTCCAGTTTCAGCATCAGTTCTTCTAATGAATATTCAGGATTGATTTCCTTTAAGATAGACTGGTTTGATCTCCTTGCTGTCTGAGTATCAATAGTGTATATACATCAGTCTCTCAATTCATCTCCCCCTTTTCCCTATTGGCACCCATACATTTGTTCTCTCATAATTTTCTGAAGTTGTCTAATGAAAGTGTGAAAGTGAAAATGAAAGTCTTTCACTTGTGGCTGACTCCTTGTGACCCCATGGACTATATAGTCCATGGAATTCTCCAGGCTACAATACTGGAGTGGGTAGCTTTTCCCTTCTCCAGTAGATCTTCCCAATACAGGAATCAAACAGGAGTCTCCTGCATTGCAGGCAGATTCTTTATTGACTGAGCTATCAGGGAAGCCCTGAAGCTGTCTATAACTGATATAATTTAACCTCTTATCCATCTAAAAGTGATTTTCTATTTTATGCCAATTCTGTAAGCTGTTTTATAGCTGATCCACCTTACAATATTCAACTCTGTTAAATAAATATTAAATTTTTTTCTAGGAAACACTTAGTTCTAATTTTACACAAATAATTTGACCTATTCTTTTTTGATGGCTGAGAGAAAGCTTGCCAAATTTCTTATATACTTGTTTAAAGTGTCTCAGTATTTTTCACTTTATTTTATTTAATTTTCACCCAACAAACAAAATGCTTTCTTATTTTGTTCTGCCACAGCAAATAAGGCAGTTTCCATTATTCATGAAATGTGCAAATATCTTGTTCATGTATCTTTTCCTTTAATGTTCTGACTGTAGCACTAACTTTTGTATCCCTATTCAATTCTGGATCAGAAGTTTGTTTTAAAGTTACAAATCTGACTACAAGAGAAAAATAACTTACATTTTAATTAAATCAGTATACTAAATACTTGCAAGATAATCAGTATTAAACTCCAGTATTTTGGCCACCTCATGCGAAGAGTTGACTCATTGGAGAAGACTCTGATGCTGGGAGGGATTGGGGGCAGGAGGAGAAGGGGACGACAGAGGATGAGATGGCTAGATGGCATCACTGACTTGATGGATGTGAGTCTGAGTGACCTCCGGGAGTTGGTGATGGACAGGGAGGCCTGGCGTGCTGCAGTTCATGGGGTCGCAAAGAGTCGGACATGACTGAAGGACTGATCTGATCTGATCTGATAAATATAATATTAAATCTGTAACAATTTAAGTGTGTATCACCAAATCTATGCTTGTCTACATGAATTATTCATATAAACACATTAACATGCAAAATGCTATGCTATGCTAAGTCACTTCAGTCATGTCCAACTCTGTGTGACCCCATAGACAGCAGCCCACCAGGCTCCCCTGTCCCTGGGATTCTCCAGGCAAGACCACCATAGTGGGCTGCCATTTCCTTCTCCAATGCATGAAAGTGAAAAGTGAAAGTCAAGTGTCTCAATTGTGTCCGACTCTTAGTGATCCCATGGACTGCAGCCTACCAGGCTCCTCCATCCATGGGATTTTCCAGGCAAGAGTACTGGAGTGGAGTGCCATTGCTAAATAGGTATATTTAAAAAATAATTCAAATAGAAGCAAAACTCATACTTACTATAGCAGTGTTTGGTTGGCAAACATTACAATAAAACCATCTGGGTGATAGTCACTCAATTGTGTTCAATTCTTTGTGACTCATGGACTGTAGCCTGCCAGACTCTCCTGTACATGAAATTCTCCAGGCAAGAGTACTGGAGTGGGTAGCCATTTCCTTCTCTAGAAGATCTTCCTAACCCAAGGATCAAACCCAGGTCTTCATTCTAGGCAGATTCTTTACTGTCTGAGCCACCAGGAATGCAATGATTAAAGTGAAATGTAGTCATACCAAAACAATAAATTTGTGTTTCATGAAAAAACTATTTTATAAAATATCAGGCTTCAAATTTAAATTAAATTAATTACAATAAAATAAAATAAAAAATTATATTCCTCAGTCACACTAGTGGCATTTCTAGTGCTCACTGTTCACACGTACCTAGCAGCTATTGCATTAGACAACACAATCTTAAGCTAATAGATGAATTCAAGTAGATTTGAAAGATATTTTATAAATTAATAAAATAAAGATAATATTACTCTACTCATTACAGTCACTCTTTTAATTCACTTTTATTGTTTCATAAATATAACTATTTTCAGACTTCTGATAGGAGGATGATAATCTTTGCTTTACTTAGACATCTTCAAAGGTCTAAAGTATACATTGTTATTGAGTTCTAAACTGTATTGATAAGAAGCATTAAAATGCACAGAAGAAGAAAAAAGTCTCTGGGGGAGAAGTCATGATGGCAGAGTAAGAGGATATGCAGCTCAAATGCCCCCACAAATACATCAGAAATTATATCTACATGTGAAACAACTCTTACAGAAAACCAACTGGAAACTGGCAGAAACAACCAAAGCTACAGGGAAGATCCACACATACCTGGGTGGAACAGAAAAGTGACAAAACAAGAGAGACATCAGAATTGGCCAGTGGCTCTGGAAGGGATCCAAGAAGTAGGGAGTCTCCACACTGGTAGTTCCTTGCTCTGTAGAAACCCTCTCACCCATACCTTGCTGGGATGTCTGGGCCCTTGACTCTCTTTTTGAGGAGTGTTCACCTGCCAACTTGCTAACAATCAGGGCAGAGAGAGACCAACACTGACACTTGACTACACTTCACAGACAGAAACGCAAGTTGAATACGGTTGCAAGCTGGGAGAAGATTGGTTATACCTGCATGGAGACAGGTAGAAGGCTTAGATCTAGGCTGCCCATGTTAATGTACTGAAGTTGAGCCACAGGTCCACCACTGGAGCCCCGTTATCAGCACAGGACACACTGGGATGTGTGTTCACCAGCAGGGCACCACTGCGAGTGTACTCCCAGCAGGATATGACTCCTATGGCAGAAGACTTTGTGGGCATGCACATGACAGGGACAGGCTGATAACTGAGCCCATTATCCCTCCCTGAAGCTGTGGATTTTGTTGGCACATATACAAAGTGGCAGGTGGCATCATAGAATTGTACATCCCTGATGCTAGACAGCCCTTGGGGAGGAGTTCACAGTGGTTCCTCACTTGATGGGAATGCTCCAGTACATCTGCCTCACATAGCAGTTTAAAGCTGGATTTAAAGCAAACATATATGGGGAGAGGTCTTACATAGAGGCACCTGTCCCAGGCAGGTCCCAGGTCAACATCCAGGTAGGCTCTGGTCATCAAAACACGATTCAAACCCCTATCGAGGTGATAAAAGCCAAGACACTCTGAGGAAAGACGTGACAGGCATACATATGAAAAATAGTTCTTACACCAAAAGTATTGGACTCACACTGTCTACACAGTGACATTCTCCCAAAATAACATCGCTTCAAGTCCACAGAGAAAACTGTTTTTTTCCTAAATTCATAGAGATGGAAAAGGTAAATAACATGAAAAAGGAGAGAATCTACTCTCAATTAAAAGAACAGACAAATCCCTTGAAAGAACATATAATGAGACATAACCAGACTAATAGCACCCAAGTTCAAAAAGGAGGTAACACAAATGTTAAAGATATTAAGAAAGGTTATCAATAGGAATACAGATCACTGTAACAAGGAACTAATAACTATAAAGAGGAACCAATCAAAATCAAGCAAATCAATTCCTGAGCTATAAACCAGTCAAGAAGCAACTAATAGCATACTAAATAATACAGAAGAACAAATAAATGATCTGGAAGATAGAATAATGGAAATCATTCAATCAGAACAGCAGAAGAAAAGAGAAATGGAAAAAGAAAACAAAATAGAAAACCTATGGGATAATATAAAATGTGTCCATCTATACATAATAGAGGAGCTTCCCTGGTGTCTCAGATGGTAAAGAGTTTGCCTGCAATGCAGGAGATACAGGTTCAATCCCTGGGTCAGAAAGATCCCTTGGAGAGGGGAATAGCAACCCACATCAGTGTTCCTGCTGGAGAATTCCATGGACAGAGAAAGCTGGCAGGGTATTGTCCATGGAGTCGCAAATAGTCAGACATGACTGAGTGACTTTCACTCACTCACTCATACATAATAGGGATTCCAGATGGAGAAGAGAGAAAGAAGGGGATCAGAAATGTATTTGAAGTAATCATGGCTGAAAACTTCCCAAACCCAAAGAAAGAAACAGATCCAGGTACAGGAAGCAGAGAGGGTTTCAAACAAAATGAACTCATACAGATTCACAACAAGATATAATTAAACTGTGCTAACTTAAATGGCACAATTAAAATGGCAAAAGATAGACATAAAGAAGATTCTAAAGGTAGCAAGAGAAAAACAAAGAGTTAATTACAAGGAAATCTCCACAAGTCTATCAACTGATTTCTCTGCAGAAACTGTGTAAGACAGAAAGAAATGACAAGATATATTCAAAGTACTGAAAGGGAAAAGCCTGCAATGTATAATTCTCTACCCAACAAGATCATTTAGAATAGAAAGAGAAATAAAGAATTTCTCAGACAAAGCAAAACCAAAAATACTATATCACCAAATCTAACCTAAAAGAAATATTGAAATATTTTCTATAAGTAGAAAAGAAGCAAGAAACTGTAGGCAAGGACTGAAGATCACTTAGATAAGTGAATATGAAGGTATAGAATATCATAAAATGAAAATACTGGTGATCACTTAAAAGAGCCAGGGTATAGATTGAAAAACAATCATAGAAATATGTATATTACAATATGTAAAATAGATGACCAGTGCAAATTTGATGCATGAAACAGAACTCAAAGCTCGTGCTCTGGGACAATATAGAAGGATGGGGTGGGGAGGGAACAGGGTAGGGGTACACAGGTGCACCCATGGCTGGTTCATGTCAATGTATGGTAAAAGACACCACAATATTTTAAAGTAATTATCCTCCAATTAAAACAAATAAACTAATTAAAAAATTTAAAAAAAGTTTGCAAAAGTGATTATCAGTTCAGTTCAGCTTGGTCGCTCAGTCGTGTCTGAATCTATGCAACCCCATGGACTGTGCATGCCAGGCTTCTTTGTTTATCACCAACTCCCAGAGCCTACTCAAACTTATGTCCATTGAGTTGGTGATGCCATCCAACTATCTCATTCTCTGTCGTCCCCCTCTCTTCCCACCTTCAAACTTTTCCAACCTCAGAGTCTTTTCCAGTAAGTCAGTTCTTCACATCAGGTGGCCAAAATATTGGCGTTTCAGCTTCAGCATCAGTCTTTCCAATGAATATTCAGGACTGGTTTCCTTTAGGATGCATAGGTTGGATCTCCTTTCAGTCCAAGGGACTCTCAAGAGTCTTCTCCAGCACCAAAGTTCAAAAAGCATCAATTCTTTGGTGCTCATTTTTCTTTATAGCCCAACTCTCACATCCATACATGACTATTGGGAAAAAACATAGCTTTGAATAGATGGACCATTATTGGTAAAGTAATGCCACTGTTCTTTAATATGCTATCTAGGTTGATCATTGCTTTTCTTCCAAAGAGCAAACGTCTTTTAATTTCATGGCTGCACTCACCATAGCAGTGATTTTGGAGCCCCCCAAAATAAAGTCTGTCACTGTTTCCATTGTTTCCCAATCTATTTACCATGAAGTAATGGGACTGGATGCCATGATCTTGGTATTCTGAATGTTGAGTTTTAAGTCAATTTTTTCACTCTCCTCTTACCTTCATCAAAAGGCTCTCTAGTTCTTATTTGCTTTCTAATGGAATGATCTCTCTTAATTTCAAGGCAAACCATTCACTGTCACAGTAATCCAAGCCTATGTCCTGACCAGTAATGCTGAAGAAGCTGAAAATTGAATGGTTCTATGAAGACCTATAAGACCTTCTAGAACTAACACCTAAAAAAGATGTCCCCTTCATGATAGGGGATTGGAATGCAAAAGTAGGAAGTCAAGAGATACCTGGAGTAACAGGTAAGTTTGGCCTTGGAGTACAAAATGAAGCAGGTCAAAGGTTAACAGAATTTTGCCAAGAGAATGCACTGGTCATAGTAAACACCCTCTTCTAACAATACCAGAGAAGACTCTACACATGGACATCATCATATGGTTAACACCATAATCAGATTGATTATATTATTTGCAGCCCAAGATGGAGAAGCTCTCTACAGTCAGCAAAAGCAAGACCAGGAGCCGACTGTGGCTCAGATCATGAACTTATTGCCAAATTCAGACTTAAATTGAAGAAAGTAGGGAAAACCACTACACCATTCAGAGATGACAAAAATCAAATCCCTTATGATTATACAGTGCAAGTGACTAATAAATTCAAGGGATTAGATCTGATAGACAGAGTGCCTGAACTATGGATGGAGGTTTGTGACATTGTACAGGAGGCAGGGATCAACGCCATTCTCAAGAAAAAGAAATGCAAAAAGGTAAAATGGTTGCCTGAGGAGGCCTTAGAAATAGTTGAGAAAAGAAGAGAAGCTAAAGGCAAAAGAGAAGGAAAGGTATAAGCATCTAAATGCACAGTTCCAAAGAAAACCAAGGAGAGATAAGAAAGCCTTCCTCAGTGATTAATGCAAAGAATTAGAGGAAAACAATAGGATGGGAAAGACTAGAGATCTTTTTGAAAAAATTAGAGACACAAGGGAAGATTTCATGCAAATATGAGCACAATAAAAGTACAGAAATGATATGGACCTAACAGAAGAAGATATTAAGAAGGAATGGAAAGAATACACAGAAGTGCTATACAGAAAAGATCTTCATGACCCAAATAATGCTGATGTTGTGATCATACACCTAGAGCCAGACATCCTAGAATGAGAAGTCAATCGAATCTTAGGAAGCATCACAAAACTAGTTGAGGTGATTGAATGCCAGTTGAGCTATTTCAAATCCTAAAAGATAATGCTGTGAAAGTGCTGCAATCAATAGGCCAGCAAATCTGGAAAACTCAGCCATGGCCCCAGGATTGGGAAAGTTTAGTTTTCTTTCCAACCCCATAAAATGTTTCAACTACTACACAATTACACTCATCTCACATGCTAGGAAAGAAACACCCAAAATTCTCCAAGCCAGGGTTCAACAGTATGTGAACCATGAACTTCCAGATATTCAAACTGGATTTAGAAAAGGCAGAGGAGCCAGATATCAAATAGCCAGCATCCAATTGAGTGCTGGATCGTTGAAAAAGCAAAAGAGTTCCAGAAATACATCTACTTTTGCTTTATTGACTATGCCAAAGCCTTTGTGTGCATCACAACAAACTGTGGAAAATTCGTCAAGAGATGGGAATAGCAGACCACCTGACCTGCCTCCTGAGAAATCTATGCAAGTCAAGAAGCAACAGTTAGAATGGGATATGGAACAACAGACTGTTTCCAAATTGGGACAGGAATATGTCAAGGCTGTATATTGTTGCCCTGCTTATTTAACTTATATGCAGATTACATGGTGCAAAGTGCCAGGCTGGATGAAGCACAAGCTGGAATCAAGACTGCCAGGAGAAAAAGTGATTAAGACTGCAATTAATAGCAAAAAGTTAAATATGAAGATGTAAAATAGGATATTAAAATAACAGAATGTTGCAGAGAACAGTAATAAATATAGACTTTTAGAATGTATTTAAACTTATATAAGTCTAAAGCAAGTAGATATTGCTATTGCTAAGTCACTTCAGTAGTGTCCGACTCTGTGCGACCCCATAGACAGCAGCCCACCAGGCTCCCCAATCCCTGGGACTCTCCAGGAAAGAACACTGGAGTGGGTTGTCATTTCCTTCTCCAATGCATGCAAGTGAAAGGTGAAAGTGAAGTCGCTCAGTCATGTCCAAGTTAGTGACCCCATGGACTGCAGCCTACCAAGCTCCTCCATCCATGGTTTAATATAATTGAAAACCAGGCTAATCACAAATATATATGCACACAATATATTTATATTAAAAAAAAAAAAAAACAGAGAAAGTAACTCAAGCATAATGCAAAATAAAACCATAAAACAAAAACAAGAGGAAAAAACAAAAAGAAATGAACAAAGGAAGACTACAAAAGGAGCTGGAAAACAAGGTTTAAGATGGCAATAACTACATGCCTATCAAATGCCAGGGTCAAAACGTATAGAATAGCTGATTGGATTTTTTAAAAAAAGAACCTACAAAATTCTTTCTAGAAGAGATACACTTTAGGATGAAAAACATGCATAGATTGAAATTGAAGGGAGGGTTAAAAATTTTCATGCAAATATGAATGACAAGAAGAAAGGGTAGCAATGTCTAAATTAGGCAGATAGACTTTAAGACAGAGTCCATAAAGAAAGACAATGAAAGTCAGCATACAATAATAGAGATTAAAACAAGAAAGGATATTACACTCTTTGACATATATGTACCTGGATTGTTGTTGTTGTTCTGTTTCTAAGTCATGTCTCTTTTTGACCCCATGGACTGCAACATGTCAGACTTCTCTGTCATTTGTATCTCCCAGAGTTTGCTCAAATTTGTGTCCACTGAATCAGTGGTGCTATCTAACCATCTCATCCTCTCCCTCCCTCTTCTCCTTTTGCCTTCAGTCTTACCCAGCATCAAGGTCATTTCCGATGAGTTATCTCTTTGAATGAGGTGGTCAAAGTATTGAAATTTTATAAATATTCAGACCTTCCAATAGTATTTAGGGTTGATTTCCGTTAGGATTGAATGGTTTGATTCCTTTGTTGTCCAAGGGACTCTCCAGAGTCTGCTGCAACACCATAATTCAAAAGCATCAATTTTTCAACACTTAACCTTCTTTATGTTCCAACTATCACATCCATACATGACTACTGAAAAAAACATGTCAAAGTGATGTCTTAGCTGCAGTAGCACCTAGTTATACAAAGTAAATGCTAACAGACATAAAAGAAGAAACTGACATGAATCCAAATGTGGTAGGAGACCTTAATACCCTACTAGTATCTATGGACAGATCATCTAAACAGAAAATGAATAGGTCAACAGAGATACTAAATGTCACAATAGAATAGTCAGACTTAATTTACAAGTACAGGTCTCCACATTCAAAAAACCTAAAATGCACATTCCATTTGAGAACACATGGAACATTCTCTAGAATTGACTACACAGTACAAGTCTCAATAGATTTAAGAGGATAGAAATTATTTCAAGCATCTTTCTTGACCAAAATGGAATGATACTAGAAATCAAGCCCAGAGGAAAAATGGGGGGTAATTGATCCCATGGAGACTAAATAACATATTACTTAAAACAAACAAACAAACAAACAAAAACTCAATGGGTCAATGATGACATCAAAGAGGAAATCAATAAGTACCTTGAGACAAAGGATCACAAGAATACAACCTTACAAAATCTACAGGATGTAGCAAAAGCAGTTCTAAGAGGGAAGTTCATATCAAAATGTCTTCCTCAAGAAAGAAGAAAAAAAATATCAAGTAAACAACTTAACTGACCACCTAAAAGAATTAGAAAAATAATGAGAAATAAAATCCAAAGTCAGAGAATGATGGAAATAATAAAGATCAGAGAGGAAATAAATAAAATAGAAATAAAAAATAGAAAAGTACAGTAAAACCAAGAGCTATTTTTGTGAAAAGACAAAAGCAAAATTGGCATAACCAGGGTCAGCAGGAAGAAAAGAGAAACAAAACAAACAAACAAAAATAAATAAATAAAAGAGGAGAAATAATAATAAATACTGCAAAAAAATTTTTTTAATTAAAAAATACTAAAAGCAGTTGCATGTTAGCAAATTGGACAATCTAATTTTTAGAAATGTACAGTCTGCCAAAATTGAGTCAAGAAGAATAGATAATTTGAACAGATTTATCACTAGAAGTGAAATAGACTGTAGTTTATAAAGTGAAAGTGAAGTCGCTCAGTCGTGTGCGACTCTTTGCGACCCCATGGACTGTAGCCTACCAGGCTCCTCCGTCCATGGGATTCTCCAGGCAAGAGTACTGGAGTGGGTTGCCATTTCCTTCCCCAGGGCATCTTCCCGACTCAGGGACTGAACCCGGGTATCTCGCATTCCAGGCAGATGCTTTAACCTCTGAGCCACCAGGGAAGCCCAAGTAGTTTATAAAATGCCCTACAAACAAAAGTCCAGGATCAAAGGGCTTCAATAGGGAAATCTACAAAATATATAAAGAAGAACTTACACCTATCATACTGAAACTGCTCCAAAAGCTTGAATAGAAGTAAACACTCTCAAACCCATTATATGAAGCCATCATCACCCTGACACCAAAATTAGACAATGACACTACAAACAGTGGGAATAACAGGCTAATATCTTTGATGAATATGGATTCAAAACTCTCTGAAAAATATTAGCAAACCAAATCCAACAATACATGAAAAGGATCCTATGCCATGATCAAGTTGGATTCATCACAGAGTCTCAAGGATGGTTCAAAATACACAAATCAATCAATGTGACACAACAAGTTGTGTTATTCCACGCAATAGATGTGGAAAAAGTATTTAACAAGATTCAACATCTGTTCATGATAAAAAGAAGAAATACACATTGCCAATAGGCAAATGAAAAGATGCTCCATATTGCTAATTATAGACAAATGCAAATCAAAATCACACTGATGCATCACTTCACACTGGTCAGAATGACTATCATTTAAGAGTCAGTAAATAATAAATCCCTGGGAAGGTGTGAGGAAAGGGGAACCCTATTATATTGTGGTGGGGTGATAGATTGTTGCAACTCCTATGTAAAACATTATGAAGGAACCTTAAAAACTAGAAATTGAGCTCCCATATGATCCAGAAACTTTAATTCTGCGTGTATACTTGGAAAAGACCAAAACTCTAATTTAAAAAGATTTTGGGTTGACCAAAAGTCATTTGGATCTTTCCATAGTGAGTGAAGTCAGTCATGTCCTACTCTTTGAGACCCCAAGGACTGTAGCCTACCAGGCTCCTCTGTCCATGGGATTTTCCAGGCAAGAATACTGGAGTGGGTTGCCATTTCATTCTCCAGGAGATTTTCCCAACCCAGGTCTCTCTCTCATTATAGGCAGATGCTTTACCGTCTGAGCCACCAGTAAAGTCCTGACTCTTTCCATAAGATGGTATTAAAAACCCTGAATGAACTTTTTGGCCAACACAATACATGCAGTCCAATGTTCTTAGTGGTGCTACATATAAGTCTCAACACACGGAAATAACCAAAGTTCCCATTAACATATAACTGTCTTAAGATGTGGTACACATATCCAAGTTAGGGGAGCGGCAGAGAAGAGCTACCCCATGACCAAGGTCAGGGGCAGTGGCCAAGAGGAGCAACCCCAAGTCCAAGGAGTGGTGGCTGTGCGGGCACAAGAGGGCCAAGAGGAGCTACTCCACATTCAAGGTCAGGAGGGGCGGCTGTGAGGAGATAACCGTCATCCAAGGTTAGGAGCAGTGGCTGTGCTTTGCTGGAGTAGCCATGAAGAGTTACCCCATGTTCAAGGTAAGATAAACCCAAGTAAGATGGTAGGTGTTGCAAGAGGAAACAGAGGGCAGACACAAAAACCATAATCACAGAAAACTAGTCAATCTAATCACACGAACCACAGCTTTGTCTAACTCGATGAAACTAATCCATGCTGTGTGGGGCCACACGTGATTGGCGGATCATGGTGGAGAGGTATGACAGAATGTGGTCCACTTTAGAAGAGAATGGCAAACCACTTCAGTATTCTTGCCTTGAGAACTCCATGAACAGTATGAAAAAGAAAAATGATAGGATACTGAAAGAGGAACACCCCAGGTATGTAGATGCCCAGTATGCTCCTGGAGATCAGTGGAGAAATAACTCCAGAAAGAATGAAGTTCAGTCAGTTCAGTTCAGTCGCTCAGTTGTGTCCGACTCTTTGTGACCCCATGAATTGCAGCACGCCAGGCCTTCCTGTACATCACCAACTCCCGAATCTCATCAGATTCACATCCATCGAGTCAGTGATGCCATCCAGCCATATCATCCTCTGTCGTCCTCTTCTCCTCCTGCCCCCAATCCTTCCCAGCATCAGAGTCTTCTCCAATGAGTCAACACTTCACGTGAGGTGGCCAAAGTACTGGAGTTTCAGCTTCAGCATCATTCTCTCCAAAGAAATCCCAGGGCTGATCTCCTTCAGAATGGACTGGTTGGATCTCCTCATAGTCCAAGGGACTCTCAAGAGTCTTCTCCAACACCACAATTCAAAAGCATCGATTCTTCAGTGCTCAGCCTTCTTCACAGTCCAAATCTCACATCCATACTTGACCACAGGAAAAGCCATAGCCTTGACTAGACGGACATTTGTTGCCAAAGTAATGTCTCTGCTTTTGAATATGCTATCTAGGTTGGTCATAACTTTCCTTCCAAGGAGTAAGCATCTTTTAATTTCATGGCTGCAGTCACCACCTGCAGTGATTTTGAAGCCCCCCAAAATAAAGTCTGACACTGTTTGCACTGTTTCTCATCTATTTCCCATAAAGAATGGGACTAGATGCCATGATCTTCGTTTTCTGAATGTTGAGCTTTAAGCCAACTTTTTTACTCTCCACTTTAACTTTCATCAAAAAGCTTTTTAGTTCCTCTTCACTTTCTGCCATAAGGATGGTGTCATCTGCATTTCTGAGCTTCTTGATATTTCTCCTGGCAATCTTGATTCCAGCCTGTGTTTCTTCCAGCCCAGTGTTTCTCATGATGTACTCTGCATAGAAGTTAAATAAGCAGGGTGACAATATACAGCCGTGACATACTCCTTTTCATATTTGGAATCAGTCTGTTGTTCCATGTCCAGTTCTAACTATGGCTTTCTGAACTGCATACAGATTTCTCAAGAGGCAGATAGGTTGTATGATATTCCCATCTCTTTCAGAATTTCCCAGTTTATTGTGATCCATACAGTTAAAGGCTTTGGCATAGTAAATAAAGCAGAAATAGATATTTTTCTGGAACTCTCTTGCTTTTTCCATGATCCAGCAGATGTTGGCAATTTGATCTCTGGTTCCTCTGTCTTTTCTAAAATGAGCTTGAACATCTGGAAGTTCACAGTTCATGTTTTGCTGAAGCCTGGCTTAGAGAATTTTGAGGATTACTTTACTAGTATGTGAGATGAGTGCAATTGTGTGGCAGTTTGAGCACTCTTTGGCATTGCCTTTCTTGGAGATTTGAATGAAACTGATCTTTTCCAATCCTGTGAGCACTGCTGAGTTTTCCAAATGTGCTGCTCTATTGAGTGCAGCACTTTCACAGCGTCATCTTCCAGGATTTTAAATAGGTCATCTGGATTTCCATCAGCTCTACTAGCTTTGTTTGTAGTGATGCTTTATAAGGCCCACTGGACTTCACATTCCAGGATGTCTGGCTCTAGGTCAGTGATCACACCATCGTGATTATCTGGGACATGAAGATCTTTTTTGTATAGTTCTTCTGTGTATTCTTGCCATCTCTTCTTAATATCTTCAGCTTCTGTTAGGTCAATACCATTTCTGTCTTTTATTGAGTCCATCTTTGCATGAAATATTCCCTTGGTATCTCTAATTTTCTTGAAGAGATCTCTAGTCTTTCCCATTCTGTTGTTTTCCTCTATTTCTTTGCAGTGATTGCTGAGCAAGGCTTTCTTATCTCTTCTTGCTATTCTTTGGAATTCTGCATTCAGATGCTTATATCTTTCCTTTTCTCCTTTGCTTTTTACTTCTCTTCTTTTCAAAGCTATTTGTAGGGCCTCCCTAGACAGCCATTTTGCTTTGTTGCGTTTCTTTTCCATGGGGATGGTCTTGATCCCTGTCTCATGTACAATGTCACGAACCTCATTCCATAGTTCATCAGGCACTCTATCTATCAGATCTAGTCCCTTAAATCTATTTCTCACTTCCACTGTATAATCATAAGGGATTTGATTTAGGTCATCCCTGAATGATCTAGTGGTTTTCTCCACTTTCTTCAATTTAAGTCTGAATTTGGCAATAAGGATTTCATGATCTGAGCCACAGTCAGCTCCTGGTCATGTTTTTGTTGACTATAAAGAGCTTCTCCATTTTTGGCTGCAAAGAATATAATCTGATTTTGGTGTTGACCATCTGGTGATGTCCATGTGTAGAATCTTCTCTTATGTTTTTGGAAGAGGGTGCTTGCTATGATCAGTGCATTTTCTTGGCAAAACTCTATTTGTCTTTGCCCTGCTTCATTCCTTATTCCAAGGCCAAATTTGCCTGTTACCACAGGTGTTTTTTGACCTCCTACTTTTGCATTCCAGTCCGTTATAGGGACTGGAATGAAAAGGACATCTTTTTTGGGTATTAGTTCTAAAAAGTCTTGTAGGTCTTCATAGAACCGTTCAACTTCAGCTTCTTCAGCATTACTGGTTGAGGCATAGACGTGGATTACTGTGATATTGAATGGTTTGCCTTGGAAATGAACAGAGATCATTCTGTCGTTTTTGAGATTGCATCCAAGTACTGCATTTTGGACTCTTTTGTTGACCATGATGGCAACTCCATTTCTTCTGAGGAATTCCTGCCCACAGTAGTAGATACAATGGTCATCTGAGTTAAATTCACCCATTCCAGTCCATTTCAGTTCGCTGATTCCTAGAATGTCAACATTCACTCTGGCCATCTCTTGTTTGATCACTTCCAGTTTTCTTTGATTCATGGGCCTCACATTCCAGGTTCCTATGCAATATTGCTCTTCATAGCATCATACCTTGCTTCTATCACCAGTCACATCCACAGCTGGGTATTGTTTTTGCTTTGGCTCCATCCCTTCATTCTTTCTGGAGTTATTTCTCCACTGATCTTCAGTAGCATATTGGGCACCTACTGACCTGGGGAGTTCCTCTTTCAGTATCCTATCATTTTGCCTTTTCATACTGTTCATGGGGTTCTCAAGGCAAGAATACTGAAGTGGTTTGCCATTCCCACCTCCAGTGGACCACATTCTGTCAGATCTCTCCACCATGACCTGCCTGTCTTGGGTTGCATCACAGGTATGGCTTAGTTTCATTGAGTTAGACAAGGCTGTGGTCCTAGTGGGATTAGATTGACTAATTTTCTGTGAGTATGGTTTCAATGTGTCTGCCCTCTGATGCCCTCTTGCAACACCTACCATCTTACTTGGGTTTCTCTTACCTTGGCGTGGGGTATCTCTTCATGGCTGCTCCAGCAAAGTGCAGCCACTGCTTCTTAACTTGGACGAGGGATATCTCCTCACCACCAACCTTCCTGAATTCAACGTGGGATAGCTTCTCTAGGCCCTCCTGTGCCCGGGCAGCCAGGGCTCCTTGGACGTGGGGTTGATCCTCCAGGCTGACACCCCTGGCCTCAGGCGTGAGGGTGTGGGGGATGGAGCCAAAGCAAAAACAATACCCAGCTGTGGATGTGACTGGTGATAGAAGCAAGGTCTGATGCTGCAAAGAGCAATATTGCATAGGAACCTGGAATGTTACGTCCATGAATCAAGGCAAATTGGAAGTAGTCAAACAGGAGATGGCAAGAGTGAACGTCGACATTCTAGGAATCAGCGAACTCAAATGGACCGGAATGGGTGAATTTAACTCAGATGACCATTATATCTACTACTTGGGCAAGAATCCCTTAGAAGAAATGGAGTAGCCATCATGGTCAACAAAAGAGACCGAAATGCAGTACTTGGATGTAATCTCAAAAACGACAGAATGATCTCTGTTCATTTCCAAGGCAAACCATTCAATATCACAGTAATCCAATTCTGTGACCCAACCAGCAATGCTGAAGAAGCTGAAGTTGAACGGTTCTATGAAAACCTACAAGATATTTCAGATCTAACACACCAAAAAGATGTCCTTTTCAGTATAGGGGACTGGAATGCAAAAGTAGGAAGTTAAGAAACACCTGGGGTAACAGGTAAATTTGGCCTTGGGATACAGAATGAAGCAGGGCAAAGGCTAATAGATTTTGCCAAGAAAATGCTCTGGTCATAGAACACATCCTCCTCCAACAACACAAGAGAAGACTTAAAATGGATCATCAGATGGTGAATACCAAAATCAGATTGATTATATTCTTTGCAGCCAAAGATGGAGAAGCTCTATATAGTCAGCAAAATCAAGACTGGGAGCTGACTGTGGCTCAGATCATGAAAGTGCTGAACTCAATATACCAGCAAATTTGGAAACCTCAGCAGTGACCACAGGACTGGAAAACGTCAGTTTCATTCCAATCCTAAAGAAAGGCAATGCCAAAGAATGCTCAAACTACTGCACAATTGCACTCATCTCACACGCTAGCAAAGTAATGCTCAAAATTCTCCAAGCCAGGCTTCAGCAAAACGTGAACTGTGAACTTCCAGATGTTCAAGCTGGTTTTAGAAAAGGCAGAGGAATCAGAGATCAAATTCCCAACATCCGCTGGATCATGGAAAAAGCAAGAGAGTTCCAGAAAAACAACTATTTCTGCTTTATTGACTATGTCAAAGCCTTTGACTGTGTGGATCACAATAAACTGTGGAAAATTCTGAAAGAGATTGGAATACCAGATAACCTGATCTGCCTCTTGAGAAACCTATATGCAGGTCAGGAGGCAATAGTTAGAACTTGACATGGAAAAACAGACTGGTTTCAAAGAGGAAATGGAGTACGTCAAGGCTATATATTGTCACCCTGCTTATTTAACTTACATGCAGAGTACATCATGAGAAACACAAGGCTGGAAGAAGCACAAGCTGGAATCAAGATTGCTGGTAGAAATATCAATAACCTCAGATATGCAGATGACACATCCCTTATGGCAGAAAGTGAAGAGGAACTAAAAAGCCTCTTGATGAAAGTGAAAGTGGAGAGTGAAAAAGTTGGCTTAAAGCTCAACATTCAGAAAACGAAGATCATGGCATCTGGTCCCATTACTTCATGGCAAATAGATGGAGAAACAGTGGAAACAGTGTCAGACTTTATTTTTTGGGCCTTCAAAATCACTCCAGATGGTGATTGTACCCATGAAATTAAAAGATGCTTACTCCTTGGAAGGAAAGTTATGACCAACCTAGATAGCATATTCAAAAGCAGAGACATCACTTTGGCAACAAGGGTCATCTAGTCAAGTCTATGGTTTTTCCAGAGGTCTTGTACGGATGTGAGAGTTAGGCTGTGAAGAAAGCTGAGTGCCGAAGAATTGATGCTTTTGAACTGTGGTGTTGGAGGAGACTCTAGAGAGTCCTTTGGACTATGAGGAGATCCAACCAGTCCATTCTGAAGGAGATCAGTCCTGGGTGTTCTTTGGAAGGAGTGATGCTAAAACTGAAACTCCAATACTTTGGCCACTTCATGTGAAAAGTTGACGCATTGGAAAAGACTCTGATGCTGGGAGGAATTGGGGGCAGGAGGAGAAGGAGAAAACAGAGAATGAGATGGCTGGACGTCATCACTGACTCCATGGACATGAGTTTGAGTGAACTCTTGGAGTTGGTGGTGGACATGGGAGCCTGGAGTGCTGTGATTCATGGGGTTGCAAAGAGTTGGACAAGACTGAGCAACTGAACTGAACTGAACACATATGAAGGGACTATCACTCAGTCATAGAGTGAAATATAGCATTTATAGCAAAAATGAATGAACTTAGAGAGATGATGCTGCTAAATGGTTGCACTCAGTATGCTAGCAAATTTGAAAACTCAGCCTTCATCACAGGACTGGAAAAGGTCAGTTTTCATTCCAATCCGAAAGAAAGGCAATGCCAAGTAATGTTCAAATTATGGTACAATTGCACTCATTTCACATGCCAGCAAGATTATGCTCAAAATCCCTCAAGCTAAGCTTCAGGAGTTGGTGAATTGAGAACTTCCAGAAGTACAAGGTGCATTTAGAAAAGGCAGAGTAAATTCAAAAGACCCTGATGCTGGGAAAGTTTGAGGTCAAGAGGAGAAGGGGGCAACAGAGGAAGAGATTGTTGGATGGCATCTCTAACTCAATGGATATGACTTTGAGCATACTAAGGGAAAGAGTGAAGGACAGAAAGACTTGGCATGTTGCAGTTCATGGGGTCTCAAAAAGTCGGACATGACTTAGAGACAGAACACTAACAAGAGGTCATACTTAGGGAAATAAATCAGGTCAAGAACAAAAATATATGAGGTCACTCACCCACTTCCACAACAGAAGAGAAGACTCTACCCATGGACATCACCAGATGGCCAACACTGAAATCAGACTGATAATATTCTTTGCAGCCAAAGATGGAGAAACTCTAAACAGTCAGCAAAAACAAGACTATGAGCTGAATGTGGTTCAGATCATGAATACCTTATTGACAAATTCAGACTGAAATTGAAGAAAGTGGAGAAAACCACTAGACAATTCAGGTATGACCTAAATCAAATCCCTTATGATTATAAGTGAAAGTGAGAAATAGATGTAAGGGACTAGACCTGATACAGAGTGCCTGAAGAATTATGGACAGAGGTTCATGACATTGTACAGGAAACAGAGAGCAAAATCATCCCCAAGAAAAAGAAATGCAAAAAAGCAAAATAGCTGTCTGAGGAGGCCTTACAAATAGCTGTGAAAAGAAAAGAAATGAAAGGCAAAGGAGAAAAGGAAAGATATATCATTTGAACGCAGAGTTCCAAAGAATAGCAAGGAGAGATAAGAACACCTTCCTCAGCAATCAATGTAAAGATATAGAGGAAAATAAAATAGGAAAGACTAGAGATTTCTTCAAGAAAATTAGAAACACCAAGGGAACATTTCATGCAAAGATGGGCTCAATAAAGGACAGAAATGGTATGGACATAATAGAAGCAGAAGATATTAAGAAAAGGTGGGAAGAATACACAGAAGAACTGTACAAAAAAAAAAAATCACGATAATCACGATGGTATGATAACTCACCTAGAGCCAGATATCCTGGAATGTGAAGTCAGGTGGGCCTCAGGAAGCATCACTACAAACAAAGCTAGTGTAGCTGATGGAATTCTAGTTGAGTTAATTCAAACCCTAAAAGATGATGCTGTGAAAGTGCTGCACTCAATATGTCAGCAAATTTGGAAAACTCAGCAGTGACCACAGGACTGGAAAAGGTCAGTTTTCATTCCAATCCCTAAGAAAGGAAATGCCAAAGAATGCTCAAACTACTGCACAATTGCACTCATCTCACACGCTAGCAAAGTAATGCTCAAAATTCTCCAAGCCAGGCTTCAGCAATACATGAACCGTGAACTTCCTGCCGTTCAAGCAGGTTTTAGAAAAGGCAGAGGAACCAGAGATCACATTGCCAACCTCTGCTGGATCATCAAAAAAGCAAGAGAGTTCCAGAAAAACATCTATTTCTGCTTTATTGACTATGCCAAAGCCTTTGACTTTGTGGATCACAATACACTGTGGGGAATTCTGAAAGAGATGGGAATACCAGACCACCTGACCTGCCTCTTGAGAAATCTGTATTCAGGTCAAGATGCAACAGTTAAAACTGGACAGAGAACAACAGACTGGTTCCAAATAGGAAAAGGAGGACATCAAGGCTGTATATTGTCCCCACGCTTATTTAACTTATATGGAGAATACATCATGAGAAACGCTGGGCTGGAGGATGCACAAGCTGGATTCAAGATTGCTGGGAGAAATATCAGTAATGTCAGATATGCATATGATACCACCCTTATGGCAGAAAGAAAAGAAGAACTAAAGAGCCTCTTGATGAAAGTGAAAGAGGGAGGAGAGTGAAAGAGTTGGATTATGGCTCAGCATTCGGAAAACTAAGATAATGGCATCCAATCCCATTGCTTCATGGAGAATAGATGGGGAAACAGTGGAAATAGTGCCTGACTTTATTTGTTTGGGCTCCAAAATCACTGCAGATGGTGACCGCAGCCATGAAATTAAGACGCTTGCTCCTTGGAAGGAAAGTTATGATCCACCTAGACAGCATATTAAAAAGCAGAGACGCTACTTTGTCAAAAAGTCCTGTCTAGTCAATGCTATGTTTTTTCCAGTAGTCATGCATGGATGTGAAATTTGGACTGTAAAGAAAGCTGAGCACTGAGAAACTGATGCTTTTGAACTGAGGTGTTGGAGAAGACTCTTGAGAGTCCCTCAGACTGCATGGAGATCCAACCAGTCCATCCTAAAGGAGATCAGTCCTGGGTGTTAATTGGAAGGACTGCTGTTGAAGCTGAAACTCCAGTACTTTGGCCACCTGATGCAAAGAGATGACTTATTGGAAAAGACCCTAATGCTGAGAAAGATTGAGGGCAGAAGGAGAGGGATATGACAGAGGATGAGATGGTTGGATGGCATCACTGACTCAGTGGACATGAGCTTAGGTAAACTCCTAAAGTTGGTGATGGACAGGGAGGCCTGGCATGCTGCAGTTCATGGGGTCACAAGGAGTCGGGCCCAACTGAGTGACTGAACTGAACTGATAGCGCCAAAGTGGAGCTTTTACAGTTTTCTTAATAACACATCGTGATTAAAATAAATTCAGTCAATTGTGCTAAAAATTCTTTGAATATTCCCCAAATGCATTGTACTTTTTAAGCAGTTATTTCCTAGTTAATTCCTTGATATTCCTTAAATGTGATACACTTACTGAGTAGTGAAGTCACCCATATTTAATTGAATAGTTATGCTATGTTTGTAATACTAAGCTTATTGCTTTTCATAATTTTAATAAAACATATAACATTGTTCTAAGGTTTTTTATGTCCCATTCATATTTACAAAAATGTCTTTTTTCCCCAATCAATATTATATTGAAAATTAGCAAATTAGCAAATTTTCAATACATTTGTGGTTCATTTGTATTTATTTTCGTTTTACCATTTCTTCTCATTAGAAAAATAAAGCCTTTCATGTTTTTCTCCGCAATTAGAAAATTTAATTGCAAAGTGATTATTCTTCTTTTCACATATTTTTGCTTTCTATAGTATTTGGATTGTTCATCTACATATTGTCATCCTTGAAAGATAAAAATGTTAATCATTCTCAGTAATTTCATATCATGGTCTAGGTTTTGGTCCCTTTTACACAATTGCCGAATCTGAAATATTTTCCTGTTAACAGCTATCTATCCATGGTTTATGTAACATACACCACATTATGTGTCATATGTAGAACTGAGACCATGAGTAGATTTTACAAAATGATAAATCAATCTTAATTTAAGTAAGTGTTAGAATAATGTTGTACTTTTTTTTTTTTATGGAATTATAGTTGATTTACAAAATTATGTTAGTTTCAGTTTAGTTCCAAAGTTATTCAGCTATATATTCTCAGATTATTTTACATTATGGGTTACTATGAGATATTGAATATATTTCCTTGTGTTATAAAATAAATCCTGAATGCTTAGCCTTTTTATGTAGAATAGATTTGATTAGTCAATCCCACATTCCTAATTTTTATCTCTTTCCTTTGTTCCTTTGATAAACATAAATGTTTTCTATGTCTAGGTCTGTTTCTGTTTTGTATATGTTAGTATATTAGCTTCTATTTTATGATAAATTCCACATATCAGTTCAGTTCATTGCTCAGTCATGTCCAACTATGTGTGAATCCATGGACTGCAGAACGCTAGGCCTTCCTGTTCATCACCAACTCCCCCAGTTTACCTAAGCTCATGTCCACTGAGTCAGTGATGCCATCCAACCATCTCATCCTCTGTCATATCCCTCTCCTTCTGCCCTCAATCTTTCTCAGCAGTAGGGTCTTTTCCAATGAGTCATCACTTTGCATCAGGTGGCCAAAGTACTGGAGTTTCAGCTTCAACAGCAGTCCTTCCAATTAACACCCAGGACTGATCTCCTTTAGGATGGACTGGTTGGATCTCCATGCAGTCTGAGGGACTCTCAAGAGTCTTCTCCAACACCTCAGTTCAAAAGCATCAGTTTCTCAGTGCTCAGCTTTCTTTACAGTCCAAATTTCACATCCATGCATGACTACTGGAAAAAACATAGCATTGACTAGACAGGACTTTTTGACAAAGTAGCGTCTCTGCTTTTTAATATGCTGTCTAGGTGGATCATAACTTTCCTTCCAAGGAGCAAGCGTCTTAATTTCATGGCTGCGGTCACCATCTGCAGTGATTTTGGAGCCCAAACAAATAAAGTCAGGCACTATTTCCACTGTTTCCCCATCTATTCTCCATGAAGCAATGGGATTGGATGCCATTATCTTAGTTTTCCGAATGCTGAGCCATAATCCAACTCTTTCACTCTCCTCCCTCTTTCACTTTCATCAAGAGGCTCTTTAGTTCTTCTTTTCTTTCTGCCATAAGGGTGGTATCATATGCATATCTGACATTACTGATATTTCTCCCAGCAATCTTGAATCCAGCTTGTGCATCCTCCAGCCCAGCGTTTCTCATGATGTATTCTCCATATAAGTTAAATAAGCGTGGGGACAATATACAGCCTTGATGTCCTCCTTTTCCTATTTGGAACCAGTCTGTTGTTCTCTGTCCAGTTTTAACTGTTGCATCTTGACCTGAATACAGATTTCTCAAGAGGCAGGTCAGGTGGTCTGGTATTCCCATCTCTTTCAGAATTCCCCACAGTGTATTGTGATCCACAAAGTCAAAGGCTTTGGCATAGTCAATAAAGCAGAAATAGATGTTTTTCTGGAACTCTCTTGCTTTTTTGATGATCCAGCAGAGGTTGGCAATGTGATCTCTGGTTCCTCTGCCTTTTCTAAAACCTGCTTGAACGGCAGGAAGTTCACGGTTCATGTATTGCTGAAGCCTGGCTTGGAGAATTTTGAGCATTACTTTGCTAGCGTGTGAGATGAGTGCAATTGTGCAGTAGTTTGAGCATTCTTTGGCATTTCCTTTCTTAGGGATTGGAATGAAAACTGACCTTTTCCAGTCCTGTGGTCACTGCTGAGTTTTCCAAATTTGCTGACATATTGAGTGCAGCACTTTCACAGCATCATCTTTTAGGGTTTGAATTAACTCAACTAGAATTCCATCAGCTACACTAGCTTTGTTTGTAGTGATGCTTCCTGAGGCCCACCTGACTTCGCATTCCAGGATGTCTGGCTTTAGGTGAGTCTTCACAGTATCATGATTATCTGGGTCGTAAAGATTTTTTTTTTTTTTTTATATTTCCATGTAGTCTAGCCACCTTTTCTTAATATCTTCTGCTTCTGTTATGTCCATACAATTTCTGTCCTTTATTGAGCCCATCTTTGCATGAAATGTTCCCTTGGTGTTTCTAATTTTCTTGACGAGATCTCTAGTCTTTCCTATTCTGTTGTTTTCCTCTTTTTCTTTGCATTGACCACTGAGGAAGACGTTCTTATCTCTCCTTGCTATTCTTTGGAACTCTGCTTTCAAATGGGTATATCTTTCTTTTTCTCCTTTGCTTTTCACTTTTCTTCTTCTCACAGCTTTTTGTAAGGTCTCCTCAGACAGCTATTTTGCTTTTTTGCATTTCTTTTTCTTGGAGATGATTTTGCTCTCTGTCTCCTATACAATGCCATGAACTTCTGTCCATAGTTCTTCAGGCACTCTATCAAAGTGTCCCTTAAATCTATTTCTCACTTCCACTGTATAATCATAAGGGATTTGATTTAGGTCATACCTGAATGATCTAGTGGTTTTCCCCACTTTCTTCAATTTAAGTCTGAATTTGGTGATAAGTATTTCATGATCTGAGCCACATTCAGCGCCTGGTCTTGTTTTTGCTGACTGTATAAAGCTTCTCCATCTTTGGCTGCAAAGAATATAATTAATCTGATCAGTGTTGGCCATCTGGTGATGCCCAAGTGTATAGTCTTCTGTGTTGTTGGAAGAGGGTATTTGCTCTGCCCAGTGCATTCTCTTGGCAAAACTCTATTAGTTTTACCCTGCTTCATTCTGTACTCCAAGGCTGAATTTTTCTGTTACTCTAGGTGTTTCTTGACTTCATAAGTTTGCATTCCATTCCCTATAATCAAAAGGACATTATTTTGTGGTGTTAGTTAGAAAAAGTCTTGCCAGTCTTCACAGAAACCTCAACCTCAGCTTCTTCAGAACTATAGATATGTTCAAGTGAAGCTTTTTTTTTTGATGAAAGTCAGTGTCTGTGACAATCAAATATTCAAATAGAGCTGATTAGCATCTGGGAGTAATAATTAATTATTAGAGTGAAATGTTGTTCTGTTTCTAAGAGGTATAAAGTTCATCCCACACATTTGTATAAATGTCAAAGTTTCTTTGAGTAAATAACTGCAGCATTGAAAAGAAAACTCCATGGGATTTGGAAATAAAATGCATTTAACAGAATTTTTTCTGTTTTGATCCATGCCCTACTGCTTGGCATGAGTCATGATTAATGGATTAATCGTGGCCTTGAAATTAAGACAAAATCTTATCTAATCAGAAAGCTGATTTTCCTGCATGTTTCAATCCCAAAATTGCCTGATTTGAAAAATCCAAAATGGGAGCTTATTAAGAAAATGATTATATTGTATAATTTGAAGTTAATGTATATTTTATATCCACATTTTCCTGTAGATAGATTAAAATAACAATAATATATCATTTTGTAGATAAATTACATATAGGCACAAGTACACATTAACAGAGGTTAATAAAAACATGATATCCTGTTTTCATGCTTTCTCTATTCTTCACAGTAGATAATTCTACTCTTACTGATTCTAATTCATTCTCCCCACATTTGCCTGTGAGCTATGAATAATACAAATCTTATAGTATCTGTTTCATCAATGATATCACACTGTTTTTATGATAAAATGAAAGCTGGGCTCAGTTAACCATTTAACTGCAAATAATTTCTTTCATTTATTTACACTTATATTTAGCCTACATTTATGCTTATATTTATATTATTGTTTCAGAGTAGGAAATGGCAGCCCACTCCAGTGTTCTTGCCTGGAGAATCCCATGGACAGAGGAGCCTAGCAGGCTACAGTCCATGGGTTGCAAACTGTCGGACAGGACTGAGCAACTAAACCACCATTACCATATTACTGTTTCACTTTATTTGATATTTTTATCTTTATTACTGGTTTTTGCTGTTTCCTCTTGAAAGACAGAAGAGGAAGCAGGATCAACGCCTACATTTTTTTCTCTCACTTTTATGCAGGGTATTTCCTGCTTAAGTTCCACACTAAATATGGTCTCTATTTTAAATAATCTGATACCGTAATGCTATTTCTTCCTTCATCACTTTTTTCATATTATAAAACATATTTTTCAATGTCTACCCAGACTTATGCTAGATATTATGCTTCTTGATTATTCTCTTTGGGTCACACTATATGGCTCAGCTGGTAAAGAATCCGCCTGCAATGAGGGAGACCTGGGTTCGATTCCTGGGTTGGGAAGATCCCCTGGTAGAGGTCATGGCAATGCACTCCAGTATTCTGGCCTGGAGAATTCCAGGGACTATACAGTCCATGGGGTAGCAAAGAATCAGACACCACTGAGAGACTTTCACTTTCATATTTCTAAACATTAACACAGTGCTTATTTTCAAAAAACACATTTAAAATGAAAAAATGACTAAAGAAATAAAACAGTTCTTAGAAGTCTGAGAAATGTCTATTCAGTTCTTATGTGAGATATCAAACTATGGCTAGGTAAAATAAAGGGTAATTAGATATTTTGGGGAGGGGTGGATTAGGTATATAAAAGTACCTAGGCTTATGATTACAGTGAGTGAAGTTGCCCAGTCCTGTCCGACTCTTTGTGACCCTATGGACAGTAACCTACCAGGCTCCGCTGTCCATGGAATTTTCCAGGCAAGAATACTGGAGTGGGCTACCATTACTTTCTCCGGGGGATTTTCCCAACCCAGGGATCGAACCCAGGTCTCCTGCATTGCAGACAGATGCTTTACCGTCTGAGCCACTAGGGAAGCCATCTATGTATTCTATTAAATAATGATACTGTTCAATGTTTAAAGCATTAATTTGACTATTTATTTTCATTTCTCATGAAATGTTATTTCTTTTTATATGCAATTTTATCTGACAGTATTTAAAGGAATGCACAAACAGAGAAAAATTTTAAATGAGTCAATGTAGCAGCCCTGAAACAAACACAAATAAAATGAATGGCAAGAAGCTATTTGAAAAAATGAGCTAATGATTCTTTTAATTCAAATTCTATATTATCACTATTACTAGATATCATCAAAACTGAATGTGTGTATATACACATATATATATAGATACATACATGTATGCACACGTGTGCTAGTATATTTACATTTGTATGTATTTTAGTTCTACAAACTCTAAACAATTTATATTTGAAATTAACTTGTTGTAGGGTAACTTAAATTCATTATTCAAATACTATTAATGCTATAAAAACAAATCTAGAAACAAATTATAAATAATAATTTATCAAAGAAATGTTTCTCCCATTTGTATTTATTCTATTTAATTATATCACATAAGTATAACTTCACTGAATGTATGCAACTTCATTCACAACCTTTTAAACTAGATTTTCCATTTGACAAAATGAAGCTGTTGCTCCTGCTGCTGCTAAGTCTCTTTAGTCATGTCCAACTCTGTGCGACCCCATAGACGGCAGCCCACCAGACTCCTCCATCCCTGGGATTCTCCAAGCAAGAATACTGGAGTGGGTTGCCATTTCCTTTTCCAATGCATGAAAGTGAAAATTGAACAAGAAGTCGCTCAGTCGTGTCTGACTCTTAGTGACCCCATGGACTGCAGCCTATCAGGCTCCTCTGTCCATGGGATTTTCCAGGCAAGAGTACTGGAGTGGGGTGCCATTGCCTTCTCCGGATAAAATGAAGCCAGCAATCACTATTTACATAAGAAGACTCTGTAAAATTAAAAACAAAGACATGAAGAAAATAAATCATTTAATTTAAATCATTTAATCTTAAGGACAAAATAAATTGAGGCATATTAAGATTCAATTGTGTTGATGACTCATATTAAAATGACTGGTTAAACTGCTTAAAGATATATAAACCAGGAGAGATAATAAAGACTTCTTAAGTGAACAATAGAGGAAAACAATAGAATGGGAAACACTAGAGATCTCTTGAAGAAAATTGGAAATATCAAGGGAACATTTAATGCAAATTGGGCACAATAAAGGACAGAAATGGCAAGGACTTAATAGAAGCAGAAGAGATTAAGAAGACATAGCAAGAGTATATAGAAGGACTATACAGAAAAAGGTCTAAATGACTGGGATAACCGAGATGGTGTGGCCACTCGCACAGAGCCAGACATCCTGGAGAGTGAAGTCAAGTGGGCCTTTGAAAACCTTACTATGAACAAAACTAGTGGAGATGATAGAATTCCAGCTGGCTACTTCAAATCCTAAAAGATGATGCTTTTTAAGTGCTGCACTCAGTAGGCTAGCAAATTTGGAAAATTCAATAGTGGCCACAGGACTGGAAATGGTCAGTTTTTGTTCCAAACTCAAAGAAGGGCAATGCCAAAGAATGTTCAAATTACTGCACAATTGCACTCATTTCACACACTAGCAATGGAAGGCTAAAAATCCTTCAAGTTAGGCTTCAACATTATGTGTGAACTTCCAGATGTACAAGGTGGATTTAGAAAAGGCAGATGAACAAGACATCAAATTTCTTACATCTGTTGGATCATAGGAAAAGCAAGGGAATTCCAGGAAAACATCTACTTTTGCTACATTGACTATGCTAAAACCTTTCACTGTGGATCACAAAAAACTGGAAAATTCTTAGAGATGAGAATACCAGACCACCTGACCTGCCTCCTGAGAAACCTGTGTTCAGATCGAGAAGCATGAGTTAGAATCCTACAAGGAACAATGCACTGGTTCAAAATTGGGAAAGGAGTACTTCAAGGCTGTATATTGCCACCCTACTTATTTAACTTTTATGCAGAGTACATCATACAAAGTGCCAGGGTTATTGAAGCACAAGCTGAAATCAAGATTGCCAGGAGAGAAATCAACAACCTCAGAGATGCAGATGATACCACTCTAATAGCAGAAAGTGAAGAGGAACTAAAGAACCTCTTGATTATAACAAAAGAGGGGAGTGAAAAGGCTGGCTTAAAAGTCAGCATTCAAAAAGCTAAGATCATGATATTTGGCCCCGTCACTTCATGGCAAATAGTGTTACTAAATTATTTCTGACTCTTTATGACCCCATGGACTACTATAGCCCACTAGGCTCCTCTGTTTATGGAATTCTCCAGGCAAGAATACTGGAGTGGATTGGCATTCCCTTCTCTGGGGGATTTTCCTGACCCAAGGAGCAAACCCAGGTGTTCCACACTGCAGGCAGATTCATTACTGTCTGAGCCACCAGTGGAATCAGTGACAGATTTTATTTTCTTGCGTTCCAAAATCACTGTGAGTGATGACTGCAGCCATGAATATAAAAGACACTCTCTCCTTGAAAGAAAAGCTAGGACAAACCAAGACAGCATATTAAAAACCATAGACGTCACTTTGCCAACAAAAGTCTAGATAGTAAAAGCTATGATTTTTTCAGTAGTCACGTACGTGTGAGACTTGGACCATAAAGAAGGCTGAGTGCCAAAGAATTTATGCTTTCTTATGTGGTGTTGTAAGGAGATCCAACCAGTCCATTCTGAAGGAGATCAGCCCTGGGATTTCTTTGGAAGGAATGATGCTAAAGCTGAAACTCCAATACTTTCGCCGCCTCATGCAAGGAGTTGACTCATTGGAGAAGACTCTGATGCTGGGAGGGATTGGGGGCAGGAGGAGAAGGGGACGACAGAGGATGAGATGGCTGGATGGCATCACTGACTCGATGGATGTGAGTCTGAGTGACCTCCGGGAGTTGGTGATGGACAGGGAGGCCTGGCGTGCTGTGACTCATGGGGTTGCAAAGAGTCAAACATGACTAAGTGACTGATCTGATCTGATGTGGTGTTGGAATCAAGACTTCTGGGAGAAATACCAAGAACCTTAGATATGTAGATGATACCACCCTTATGACAGAAAGTGAAAAGGAACTAAAGAGCTTCTTGATGAAAGTGAAAGAGGAGAGTGAAAAAGCTGGCTTAAAACTCAACATTCAAAAAATTAAGATCATGGCATCTGGCCCCATCACTTCATGGCAAATAGATGGGGAAATAATGGAAACAGTGGCTGACTTTATTTTGGGGGCTCCAAAATAACTGTAGATGGTGAGTGCAGCCATAAAATTAAAAGACATTTGTTCCTTGGAAGAAAAGCTATGATCACCCTAGATAGCAAATTAAAAAGCAGAGACATTACTTTACCAATAATGGTCTGTCTATTCAAAGCTTTTTTTTTTTTTCTTTTCAGTAGTCATGTATGGATGTGAGATTTGGACTACAGAGAAAGCTGAGCACAGAAGAATTGATGCTTTTGAACTGCGGTGTTGGAGAAGACTCTTGAGAGTCCCTTGGACTGCAAGGAGATCCAACCAGTCAATTCTAAAGGAAACCTGTCCTGAATATTCATTGGAGGGACTGATGCTGTAGCTGAAACTCCAATACTTTGGCCACCTGATGCAAAGAATGGACTCATTGGAAAAGACCCTGATGTTGGGAAAGACTGAAGGTAGTAGGAGAAGGGGATGAAAGAGGATGAGATGGTTGGATGACCTTACCGACTTGACAGACATGAGTTAGAGCAGTTCTGGAGTTGGTGATAGACAGGGAAGCCTGGCGTGCTGTAGTCTATGGGGTCACAAGAAGTCAGACATGACTGACTGACTGAACTGAACTGAACTATGTGGTGCTGGAGAAATTTCTTGTGGGTACCTTGGACAGCCAGGAGATCAAACCAGTCAATCCTAAAGGAAATCAACCCTGAATGTTTATTGGAAGGATTGATGCTGAAACTCTAATAGTTTGACCACCTGATGCAAAGAGCTGACTCATTGGAAGAGACCCTGATGCTAAGGAAGACTGAAGGCATGAGGATGGGGAATACAGAGGATGAGATGGTTTGATGGCATCACTAACTCAATGGACATGAGTTTGAGCAAACTCCAGGAGATAATGAAAGTTAGGGAAGCCTGCCATGCTGCAGGTCAGAGAGTCACAAAAAATCAGACAGGACACAGCAACTGAACAACAGAAACAACAACAACACAGCAACTCCTGGCTAAAGAAATATAATTCAGTGAAAAAAAGCAATTGAAATGTTTTAGTTTAATCTAGTGAGAACTCTGTGTTTCTTTCTAAAGCTTGAGTTAAATTTCCAAAGTGGGTAATTTAAATGGCATTTAACAAAGGATAAGTACACATTTATTATAATATTTTAGTGGCTTAAATAAGTTAATTCATACAAATATACAAAAACAATAAGAATTAAAAATAAAATTTTTATTTTGCAAACGATGTCATAAACAATGATAGGCCTAAAATACACTAATAAAGCATTTGAAAGATCAAGAACTATCTCTACAATTATTCTAAGCCTTCCAAATTGAGAAATATATAAATAAAATAATAGATAATTCATAGAATGTCAATCTAATTACAAAAGAAAATGGAAAAATGCTAATATACTTAGCATGTAAAATAAATACAATAAGGTAGATTTTATTCATCTCAGGTTTATATGTATATTTTTTATTTTATAAAAGAATTATAAAATCTACTAGTTGGAGGGATAAAGCAAAATGGATACTAGCATAGTAGTTGCAAAAGTATGAAATATTATATCACTTTTGTTCATTCAAGAAATATGTAGTGAACACAATAAATTATAAACATACCTCTTAGCATTTATGATGCAATGCTAAACAGTTACAGAAAATTCCAGAACCTCTACTGTGTGCACACAATATATTGTCAAACAGCAATGACACTCCTGTGCATCTTACATCCTAGTCTAGTTTTTAATCTGAGAACATTAATAAAAACTAAATAACCATATGCATTTCAACACAGAAACTTCAAACCAGATTTTTCAGTTAATATAAATAAAAGCACAAATTACTAAAATTTAAACATTTTAGAATATAATTTTAACAAGGGTAAAAAAATATTAAAAACCAGTGAATGTCAGCTTTTAATGAATTACAGGCTTAATTATGTGTATTTATGAGAATATTATGAAGTTGTTAAAATAAGGTATAGGACCTATTCCAGATGACCTAGAGAAATGTTTAAAAGTTATTTTTGAGTGGAAAGACTGTAGCAAAAAATAAATAACAAAATCTTATTTTTGTACAGCTGAAAAAGTCATGTATATATGGTTGTATATAATATAAATCTCTGCAGAGTTATCACTCAAAGAAGAGCATAGAGTGAATATATCTTATCTCTAAATATTACTGGGGAAATAAGGCAGCAGAATGGCTAGGAGGAAACAAACAAAAAGGGGATATTTACAAAGTTTGAAATACTTTGACTTTATGTAATATATGCATGTTTTTCTACACAAATTGAAATAAAAGAAACACTTATGATAATCAGATCAGATCAGTCGCTCAGTCGTGTCCAACTCTTTGCGACCCCATGAACTGCAGCACGCCAGGCCTCCCTATCCATCACCAGCTCCCGGAGGTCACTCAGACTCACATCCATCGAGTCAGTGATGCCATCCAGCCATCTCATCCTCTGTCGTCCCCTTCTCCTCCTGCCCCCAATCCCTCCCAGCATCAGAGTCTTCTCCAACAAGTCAACTCTTCGCATGAGGTGGCCAAAATACTGGAGTTTCAGCTTTAGCATCATTCCCTCCAAAGAAATCCCAGGTCTGATCTCCTTCAGAATGGATCGGTTGGATCTCCTTGCAGTCCAAGGGACTCTCAAGAGTCTTCTCCAACACCACAGTTCAAAAGCATCTATTCTTCGGCGCTCAGCCTTCTTCACAGTCCAGCTCTCACATCCATACATGACCACAGGAAAGACCATAGCCTTGACTAGACGAACCTTTGTTGGCAAAGTGATGTCTCTGCTTTTGAATATGCTATCTAGGTTGGTCTTAACCTTCCTTCCAAGGAGTAAGCGTCTTTTAATTTCATGGCTGCAGTCACCATCTGCAGTGATTTTGGAGCCCAGAAAAATAAAGTCTGACACTGTTTCCACTGTTTCTCCATCTATTTCCCATGTAGTGATGGGACCAGATGCCATGATCTTTGTTTTCTGAATGTTGAGCTTTAAGCCAACCTTTTCACTCTCCACTTTCACTTTCATCAAGAGGCTTTTGAGTTCCTCTTCACTTTCTGCCATAAGGGTGGTATCATCTGCATATCTGAGGTTATTGATATTTCTCCCGGCAATCTTGATTCCAGCTTGTGTTTCTTCCAGTCCAGCATTTCTCATGATGTACTCTGCATATAAGTTAAATAAACATGGTGACAATATACAGCCTTGACATATATTGACTTATGATAATAGCCACTAGTTATTATTTTTTCATTATTTCCCTGGTAGTACGATACCAAATTCTGCTCAGTCTTCACTCAAGTTCCACCAAAGCATGCCATTATTATCCTCATGTAACAACTGAAGAAACAAAGTTGGTTAAATCACTTCATTCACTTATTCCAGTTCAAACAGCTAGGAAGTGGTGGAGCTATTGCCTTTCACAATGTTGTACTGATGTTTTAGAATATGAGATAACTTGGTAAATGCCAAGGTGGAAATGATTTTGCAACAATAGTGAATGTGAGTTGCAACTGTTTTTATTTAATCTTTCCCAAATGAAAAGCAATCGTTTTTGGAAGAATTTAAATATGTATAAGTCTGCTGTGCTGCTGCTGCTGCTAAGTCTCTTCAGTCGTGTCCGACTCTGTGCGATCCCACAGATGGCAGCTCACCAGGCTCCTCCGTCCCCGGGATTCTCCAGGCAAGAATACTGGAGTGGGTTGCCATTTCCTTCTCCAATGCATGAAAGTGAAAAGTGAAAGTGAAGTCGCTCAATCGTGTCCGACTCTTAGCGACCCCATGGACTACAGCCTATCAGGCTTCTCCGTCCATGGGATTTTCCAGGCAAGAGTACTGGAGTGGGGTGCCATTGCCTTCCCCAAGTCTGCTGTGCAAGTTATCTCAATTACATTAGAAGTTCGTAGCTGTGTGATGTTATGTTACACAGTATGAGACTATAGAACAATGGCTTGTGATTGTTTATGCAAAATCAGTGGACTTTGAATTACTGGTAGAGGACCAGATGTATTATTTGTAGTGTTATCTCCGTGTTATAACATTGATTTCTCATTGATGCTATTTTAGAAGAGCAAGATGTCCTCCAGTCATATTCCTTACTGCTTATGACAGCAAGCCACATTCTTATTTTTGAGAAACTTAAAGGCATTGAACTTTATAAAACTATCTCTGCCTTTTAACTATACTTTCCCTATCCCATTTTGTTCCCATGACAGTCTAATGTCTTCAGCATTCAGCTGAGCATTGCATTGCCCAAGTGAAAACTAGTCACGTGATGACTGTAAATTGCTTATATGCTTTTCTTAGAGGGTGAGTCTTCGGGCTTCTCCTTGAATTGTGATAACAGAAAAATTAAGATTGCTTGATTTATTAGCAAACAATTGATGTGAAGTCTAACTTATGACTAAAAATATCAATAATAAGTACTCCCTTTATGTATTGTGATTAAAAACAAAATTCTTCAGAAATCTGTATCCATTTATTTGAAAGAATAGAATATGATTCTAATTTTCTGGAGATTTTCAAGAACAAGAAATTCATATTTGTTTTTTGTAAGACATAGGTATCTGATGAGATGACCACAAAAGGTCCATTTCAGATACATGACTTGGTAAAGATTTACTAGAAGGCAGAATTTATTAAATATGCTTTTAAAAAGCCCATTTTTATAACCTTGCTTTATATCCTTGTTCAGTTCAGTTCAGTCACTCAATTGTGTCCTACTCTTTGAGACCCCATGAATCGCAGCACGCCAGGCCTCCCTGTCCATCACCAACTCCCAGAGGTCACTCAGACTTACATCCATTGAGTCAGTGATGCCATCCAGCCATCTCATCCTCTGTCGTCCCCTTTTCCTCCTGCCCTCAATCCCTCCCAGCATCAGAGTCTTTTCCAATGAGTTAACTCTTCTTATGAGGTGGCCAAAGTACTGGAGTTTCAGCTTTAGCATCATTCCTTCCAAAGAACACGCAGGGCCGATCTCCTTTAGAATGGACTGGTAGTATCTTTATGATATTATCATATTCAAAATTGTCCAAATCATAATTTTCAAGCACAACTATCAAATATAAATTTTTCTAGATATCAATAAGTTAATCATATTTGTAAAATAATCATTTATAGGCCAAGGGAACTTGGACTAATAATTTTGAGAGTATTGTTACCCTACTTGGATGCATAACTGGTTTGAGTTTTATCTGTAAAGTATGCTGAATAATATATGAAAAATATTGTCATTTATATGTGCTGTTTCTGTCAAAGATCTGCTTATCTAAGTCAACAATGGCTATTCAGATACTAGCTTAATCTTAATTTAGTTGGTATCCCTTTCTAAAAATCATGTTAAAAAATAACTTTAAAAACCTTACTAAACATCTGAAAACCTGATTAAAATTTCTCCACTATTAAAAGAATAATAGTCATATTCTCCCCTCATTTTTTACAGCAATATTAATAATAGAATAAAATAGTTAAATACTTTCAGATCCAAAGATAAAGCATAGCAAAATGATTGAAAATTACTATTATGGGTATTTTTATCTAAAGGCATGAGTCTTAAGAAAATGATGTTAGAAGCTCAGAAAATATATGCTACAAGTCAAGAAAATGTTCTTTTGTTTCTGAAAAAAGCCCATTTATTTATGACTTAGCAACTTGGAGAAATACTTTGTAAGGGAATTCATTTAGTTATGTGAACCCTAGACCTCAATTTTCACAGGTAAATAGTAAAAAAGTTTGACTAATCTTCTAAAGCCAATCCATTTATTTGACATGGCAATGCTTGTTAGGAAACATTTCATAGGCCAAACTCTGTATAGTAGAGCTATTTATGTTTTCCTCTCCAGTGAAATGTGAAACTAGTGATATTAAGTAACCAAAGACATATTTTCAGTAGAAGGAACAAATGTATACATTTAACAGCATCATTATAAAGAAATAATTTTGTAATATGTTGAAGAACAGGATGCATTCTATACGTACCTGGAAGATCATCAAGAACTACAGAAATAAATGCCATTTCTCTTTCATTTGTAGTAGTACAAGAAAATATAAATAAATCTGTATACACCTACTGGATAAACCTTCATTTACAAATGTTCAGAGAGTATGACTTCAAAATCTTTCCTTAGGTGGGATGATTTCAAAACAAAAAATAAAATAATTTTATTCTTTTCCTTTTCTTCATTATTTATCATAGTGTATTTGGCAAAATCTTTTCTAGCACTATCATTTATACATTGACATTATGTGAAGCAAATAGCTTGGATTAAAGTGAAAATTCTTCTTTCATGCTGTTCTGAGAATAACCCAACTGACTTGAAAACCATGTGTCTCAAAGCTAGCATGACTGAATGATTCAACATGATACATTATAGTGGTAAAATCAGATAGAAAACTTTTGAAATGTAGTTTATAAATAAAAACTTTGAATATTTTAAAGTATACTAAAATGCTAGTTCTTTTAAAAATTAGTTGAATGAAGAGTTTGTTTAAAAATTTACATTTAATAATCAGTGTCTATTCTACATTTCTATGCTTTAAAAGAGGTTAATAGCAACTTTGAAAAAATGGATCATTAAATTTTCCATTTAAGAAATTAAAATGTGGTATCCAGATATAGAGATACTAAAAAGTCTTCAAATTTACTAAAATACCATCAGAGTTTTGTAGCCCAAAGTATCATAACGATTGATGTACAGAATAAGTTTTTTCAAAATACTGTTCATCAATGAATAACTCTTTTAGACTTTCTTACTACATTTAGACATACATACTCTATATCTTATTACATATAGAAATATGACTTTGTCTATTGTCTAATCACAAATGTTCATGGAAGTACGCATCTTTACAATGGGATCTTGCAACATTTTCAAAGCACCTTTTAACCTCTAATGCTGAGATGGTAAAGACTCTGCAATGCAGGAGACCTGGGTTCAATCCCTGTGTTGGGAAGATCCCCAGAGAAGGGAATAGCAACCCACTACAGTATTCTTGCTTGGAAAATCTCATGGACAGAGGAGTCTGGCAGGTAACAGTCCATGGAGTCTCAAAGAGTCAGACACAGATGAATGGCTCTCACACACTCACACACACACACACACACACACACACACACACACACACACACAGAGTTATATGCTGGCAGTTGGACAAGGGCATTTTCCACTCCCATAGTAACAAGGTCAAATGGTGGTGAGGTCCTTGGTGAAGTTTCCAAGCACATGAAGTGGGGATATTAGAAAACAAGCACTCCTGGCACCATAAGCCCTCTGGATTTAGTGTCTTAGTTTGATATTCCACATATTTATCCTTTCTAATCCTCAGTCTATGAAAGGCAGACCAGATAATTTTAAATAACTTCATCTAATACAGCAAAGAAAAATTTAAAAAAAAAAAACTAAATTGTGTTTTTATATTCAAAATATTCAGTTAAGTTCAGTTGCTCAGTAATGTCTGACTCTTTGTGACCTCATGAACTGTAGCACGCCAGGCCTCTGTGTCCATCACCAACTCCCAGAGTTTACCCAAACTTATGTCCATTGAGTCGGTGATGCCATCTAACCATCTCATCCTCTGTCATCCCTTCTCCACCTGCCCTCAATCTTTCCCAGAATCAGGGTCTTTTCAAAAGAGTCAGTTCTTAGCATCAGGTGGCCAAAGATTGGAGCTTCAACAGCAGTCCTTCCAATGAACACCCAGGACTGATCTCCTTTAGGATGGACTGGTGGGATCTCCTTGCTGGCCAAGGGACTCTCAAGAGTCTTCTCCAACACCACAGCTCAAAAGCCTCAATTCTTCTGTGCTCATCTTTCTTTATAGTCTAACTCTCACATCCATACACGACTACTGGAAAAACAGTAGCCTTGACTAGACGGACCTTTCTTGGCAATTCAAAGTATATTCAGGGTAATAATACAATCTATTGTATTTTCATTTATGTGTTTTCTTATATATATTATTTCAAAATGCTATACATAATCAGAACTTCCCTTGATTCTGGGTTATATTATCAATGAGATTGCATTTCCTTTTGCTAGCTTTATCTTTGTAAAACTTTTTTCTGAGCCCTTTGTGAAATCAATATCCAGCATTTATTTATTTACACTAAATAGAAAAACATTATGACTAACATGACATTAGGTAATTAAAAATTTTAAACTCTAAAGGGTCACATTATTACACTATTAAATTTTCTATAAGTGACAATTCATTTAATAAAGCTGAAAAAATATGAAATTAGGTAATTTCTAAAACATGGTGAACATTTAGAAAAATGAGTAAGAGGGATAGAGAATATTGAAATATAAAATATTTTTAAAACAATAATTATTCATACACCTATGGTAAGTTCATCTAAGACAAGGAGGTACATATATACAATGGATAAAAGTATCTTTTGCAAGTGGTATTGAGAAAACTGGACATGTAAGTATAAATCAATGAAATTAAAACATTTCTTCATGCCATACTCAAAAATAAACTAAGGATGGTTTAAAGACCTAAATGTAAGACATGACACCATAAAACTCCTAGAAGAAGACACAGACAAATACACATTGTTGGACATAAATCATAACAATATTTTCTTAGATCAAGTTCCAAAGATAAAATAAATAAAAACATAATTTTTTAAAAGGTGACCTAATCAAACTTAAAGTTTTCTGCACAACAAAGAAAACCATAATCAAAATGAAAAGGTAACCTATGGAATGGGAGAAAATATTTGCATACAAGGGCTTCCCTCATAGCTCAATTGGTAAAGAATCTGCCTGCAATGCAAGAGACCCAGGTTCAATTCCTGGGTTAGAAAGATCCCTTGCAGGAGAAAATGGCAACCCGCTTCAGTATTCTTGCCTGGAGAATCCCATAGACAGAGGAGCCTGGCAGGCTACATTCCATGGGATCCACAAGAGTCAGGCATGACTCAGTGACTAAACCAACCAACCAAAAGACCAACAAAGGCTTAATTTCCAAAATATATAAACAGCTAACTAATATAACTCAACATCAAAAAATACACAGTGCAATCAAAATAATAGGCATAAGGTCTAAAGAGATACTTCTCCAAAGAAGACAAACAGATGGTCAACAAGCACATGAAAAGATGCTCCATATCACTAATTATTTAGTTCAGTTCAGTCACTCAGTCGTGTCTGACTCTTTGTGGCCCTATGAACCGCAGCACGCCAGGTGTCCCTGTCCATCACCAACTCCCAGAGTCCACCCAAACTCATGTCCATTGAGTCGATGATGCCATCCAGTCATTTCATCCTCTGCCATCCCCTTCTCCTCTTGCCCTCAATCTTTCCTAGCATAAGAGTCTTTTCAAAAGAGTCAGCTCTTCACATCAGGTGGCCAAAGTATTGGAGTTTCTGCTTCAATGTCAGTCCTTCCAATGAACACCCAGGACTGATCTCCTTTAGGATGGACTGCTTGGATCACGTTGCAGTCCAAGGGACTCTAATTATTCGCTAATTACTAATTAGAAAATAATTCACTAATTATTAGAGAAATGCAAATCAAAACCACGGTGAGGTATCATTTCACACTTAGAATATCTATTATCAGAAAGTCTACAAATACTTTAAATACTGGAAAAAATGTGGAGAAAAGGGAACCCTCCTACACTGTTAGTGGGAAGGCATATTGGTGGAATCACTTTGAAAAACAGTATAGAGGTTATTTAGAAAACTAAATATAGCCCCTTCATATGATCCAGCAATCCCAGTCCTGGGTATATATCTGAAAAGACAAAATCACTAATTCAAAAAGACACATGGACTCAAATATTCACAGCAACCCAATTTATAATAGCCAAAACACAGACACAACAAAAGGATCCATCAACAGACAACTGGATGAAGAAGATGCATATATATAGATAGACAATGGAATATCACTCAGCCATTAAAAAAAAAAAAATGAAATATTGCCATTTCCAGGAGCATGAATGAACCCAGAGAATATCTTACTTAGTGAGGTGAGATAGACACAGAAAGACAAATATTAAATGATATTTCTTACATTCTGTTGTTTTCCTCTATTTCTTTGCATTGATCACTGAAGAAGGCTTTCTTATCTCTTCTTGCTATTCTTTGGAACTCTGCATTCAGATGTTTATATCTTTCCTTTTCTCCTTTGCTTTTCGCTTCTCTTCTTTTCGCAGCTATTTGCAAGGCCTCCCCAGACAGCCATTTTGCTTTTTTGCATTTCTTTTCCATGGGGATGGTCTTGATCCCTGTCTCCTGTACAATGTCACGAACCTCATTCCATAGTTCATCAGGCACTCTATCTATCAGATCTAGGCCCTTAAATCTATTTCTCACTTCCACTGTATACTCATAAGGGATTTGATTTAGGTCATACCTGAATGGTCTAGTAGTTTTCTCTACTTTCTTCAATTTCAGTCTGAATTTGGCAATAAGGAGTTCATGGTCCGAGCCACAGTCAGCTCCTGGTCTTGTTTTTGCTGATTGTATAGAGCTTCTCCATCTTTGGCTGCAAAGAATATAATCGATCTGATTTCGGTGTTGACCATCTGCTGATGTCCATGTATAGAGTCTTCTCTTGTGTTGTTGGAAGAGGGTATTTGCTATGACTAGTGCATTTTCTTGGCAAAACTCTATTAGTCTTTGCCCTGCTTCATTCCGTATTCCAAGGCCAAATTTGCCTGTTACTCCAGGTGTTTCTTGACTTCCTACTTTTGCATTCCAGTCCCCTATAATGAAAAGGACATCTTTTTTGGTGTTAGTTCTAAAAGGTCTTGTAGGTCTTCATAGAACCTTTCAACTTCAGCTTCTTCGGCATTACTGGTTGGGGCATAGATTTGGATTACTGTGACATTGAATGGTTTGCCTTGGAAACGAACAGAAATCATTCTGTCATTTTTGAGATTGCATCCAAGTACTGCATTTCGGACTCTTTTGTTGACCATGATGGCCAGTCCATTTCTTCTGAGGGATTCCTGCCCACAGTAGTAGATATAATGGTAATCCGAGTTAAATTCACCCATTCCAGTCCATTTTAGTTCGCTAATTCCTAGAATGTCAACATTCACTCTTGCCATCTCTTGTTTGACCACTTCCAATTTGTCTTGATTCATGGACCTGACATTCCAGGTTAGGGATCTCTTCAAGAAAATCAGAGATACCAAAGGAACAGTTCATGCAAAGATGGGCACGATAAAGGACAGAGATGGTGTGGACCTAACAGAAGCAGAAGATATTAAGAAGAGGTGGCAAAAATACACAGAAGAACTGTATAAAAAAGAGCTTCAAGACCTAGATAATCATGATGATGTGATCACTGACCTAGAGCCAGACATCTTGGAATGTGAAGTCAAATGGGCCTTAGAAAGCATCACTAGGAACAAAGGTAGTGGAGGTGATGGAATTCCAGTGGAGCTATTCCAAGTCCTGAATGATGATGCTGTGAAAGTGCTACACTCAATATGCCAGCAAATTTGGAAAACTCAGCAGTGGCCACAAGATTGGAAAAGGTCAGTTTTCATCCCAATCCCAAAGAAAGGCAATGCCAAGGAGTGCTCAAACTACCGAACAATTGCACTCATCTCACACGCTAGTAAAGTAATGCTCAAAATTCTCCAAGCCAGGCTTCAGCAATATGTGAACCGTGAACTTCCTGATGTTCAAGCTGGTTTTAGAAAAGGCAGAGGAACCAGAGATCAAATTGCCAACATCCGCTGGATCATGGAAAAAGCAAGAGAGTTCCAGAAAAACATCTATTTCTGCTTTATTGACTATGCCAAAGCCTTTGACTGTGTGGATCACAATAAACTATGGAAAATTCTGAAAGAGATGGGAATACCAGACCACCTGATCTGCCTCTTAAGAAATCTGTATGCAGGTCAGGAAGAAACAGTTAGAACTGGTCATGGAACAACAGACTGGTTCCAAATAGGAAAAGGAGTACGTCAAGGCTGCATATTGTCACCATGTTTATTTAACTTATATGCAGAGTACATCATGAGAAATGCTGGACTGGAAGAAACACAAGTTGGAATCAAGATTGCCGGGAGAAATATCAATAACCTCAGATATGCAGATGACACGACTCTTATGGCAGAAAGTGAAGAGGGGCTAAAAAGCCTCTTGATGAAAGTGAAAGTGGAGAGTGAAAAGGTTGGCTTAAAGCTCAACATTCAGAAAACGAAGATCATGGCATCTGGTCCCATCACTGCATGGGAAATAGATGGGGAAACAGTGGAAACAGTGTCAGACTTTCTTTTTCTGGGCTCCAAAATCACTGCAGATGGTGACTGCAGCCATGAAATTAAAAGACGCTTGCTCCTTGGAAGGAAAGTTATGACCAACCTAGATAGCATATTCAAAAGCAGAGACATTACTTTACCAACAAAGGTTCGCCTAGTCAAGGCTATGGTCTTTCCTGTGGTCATGTATGGATGTGAGAGCTGGACTGTGAAGAAGGCTGAGCGCCAAAGAATTGATGCTTTTGAACTGTGGTGTTGGAGAAGACTCTTGAGAGTCCCTTGGACTGCAAGAAGATCCAACCAGTCCATTCTGAAGGAGATCAATCCTGAAATTTCTTTGGAAGGAATGATGCTAAAGCTGAAGCTCCAGTACTTTGGCCACCTCATGCGAAGAGTTGACTCATTGGAGAAGACTCTGATGCTGGGAGGGATTGAGGGCAGGAGGAGAAGAGGACGACAGAGGATGAGATGGCTGGATGGCATCACTGACTCGATGGATGCGAGTCTGAGTGACCTCCGGGAGCTGGTGATGGACAGGGAGGCCTGGTGTGCTGCGGTTCATGGGGTCGCAAAGAGTCTAACACGACTGAGCGACTGATCTGATCTGATTTCTTACATGTGAAATCTAAAAAATGATGTAAATGAATGAATACATAAAACAGAAGCAGACTCACAGACACAGAAAACAAACTCATCATTACCAAAGGGGAAACTGAGGGGAGGGGAGGGATAAATTAAGAGTATGCGATTAGCAGATAAAAACTACTCTACATAAAATAGATAAGAAACAAGGAGTTACTGTATAGCACAGGAAACTATATTCAATCTTTTGTAATAGCCTATAATGGAAAACAATCTGAAAGGAAATTTATATAACTGAATCCTTTGCTGTACCTGAAACTAACACAACATTGTAAATCAACTATACATCAATACTTAAAAAAAAGAAAAACAGAATTATTGAGTGAGTATTAAATTGTCCATATATTTCATCTAAATATGGCATAATAGTGTCCCAGTCAAGTTTTCTGACCCTAGATCCTTTATCTGACTTGAAAGAGATAAGCAATTTCATATGTTGGCTGCTGCAAAATTTTTGAAGAATTGTTGAAAAACTACAACATGTAAGACTATCCAAGGTGCTTCACTGAGTTTATTTATTTTTGCTGTTATTATATTTTTCAAAATGCTTAAAAATTAAATTAAAATAATAATTTAAAACATCATATCTTGCCTTTCCAAGTAATGGACATGTATTCACTCATGGAAAGCATTGCCAACATCATTCCAAATAACTAACCTTAAAATGTAGGTCTGTCAGTTCAGAATCTTCATTTCCCTTGTCCAGAAATATCTGATAAGGCATCCACAAAAAATTCACATCAACTCCAGACAACTTTGGCAGAAATAGAATAAGACAGAAAATTATTATGTAGCCAACATGATTGGCAAGAAGGCCAGAAGACCAAGCTTGAGTAAAAATAGAAATTAATACAAGCTAGATACAGTGGAAACATACAAAGTCATCCGAATCCTAGGATAGCTATTATGATTGCCATAGAATTTTCTATGTAACCCTTGCTGCTGCACAGCTAGATTCTCAATTCTGATATCACTGTTATGGACAAGTCTTAGCCATCTGACATCAGTATGGCTTTCCCTTCTCCAGACCTCATATCTCCATTTCAGGCAGGAGAGAAGACTGAGGACATATATTCTATTATCTCCCAAGACTGAATCAATGCTGTAGCTCTTTCCATCAAAAGGTATAATAAACTTTTTCATCCTTGATCTTAGTCAGGTTTTGGCATACATTACGAGAAACAGAGCATCAAAAATGTCTCCAGGAATAAAAGAGATATACAGGCTGAAGTTTGTTTTGTACACACCTTTTATGAAATAAGAATACAGAAAGGATAAATATCTGAAATGGGAGGGAAATAATGGAGGAAAAATAAAACAAAAATGAAATGTCAGTTACACAAAATGGTAACAGTTCTAACATCACTATGTGGTATAATTAAAATAGTCCAATACTTTAAAGAATAAATCTTTCTTATATTACATGTTTTTAAAAATATTTTCATGGATTAAAAAATGATAAAATTCTGTTTTTCTACTTTTTGAAATCTTATGGGAATGAGATGATAAGTCTTCTTTTGGATAAAATTTTACTAGAATATTGACTGCTAAGAGTAAACTTATGTGACAAGAACCAAAGTGCCATAGAAGTTTAGTGTGCAACAGTTTCATGGAGAAAGAATATTGTGTCAACCTATTCCTAACTCAATTAACATTTTTTCTATAGATTGCAATGCATTATCCACATACCTAATCATTATGCTCCAGTAAAGTCAACTTGGAAATACTAAAAGAATTTTAATATTTGTTTTCTAATTAGGAAATGATCTTTTTCAATTAACATCCACTAAAAGCTTTTAAATAAAATATACTCACTGATACCCTCAGAATTATCATTAACTGGAAAGCTTTTTACTGCAATGCTTTATATTCAGCTTTCCAAATTATTCATAAGGTTTTCTTCTTCTCTTGGATGTTTTATAAATTCTGCCCACATTCCCAGAGTGGTAAAGGGGAATCAAAGGGCTTTATCATTTGTTAAGGAGATCCTTTTCCAGTTAAACTATTCCTCGCAACCAATCAATTTGTCAGATCAGAGGCCTATCTTTTGTGAGAGTTCCTCTGAACTAAAGCTGACAGGGTTAGGCCAGGGTCAGTTGTCTGATAAATCAAAGCAAAAGACAACTTAAAGCACTACAGTAGAGAGGGTTAGGGATTAGCACAGATGGAATTATCTGGAAATTGACATTGATAAAAAACATATTTGTAAAAGCTAGCTCACAAGATGTTTTTAAAGCTCTCTTATTCTCTGCCCTCTTAAATGACATTTAGATTAATTAGAAAAGTTAGAAAAGAGACTCATAAGCCATTTATCTACCAAGTGGTAAGATTAAAAAAATTAAATCTTGATGGTCCTCAATAAAGAAGCTTAACAAAGATTAAGGGTTATCAATCTTTGCTGTAAGCTATCAAAACTCACTGACCTTAAATTGTGGAGAAATGGGATGCAGTATCACAGAAAGTATATTGAAAGTATATGTTCCAAACCTACAAAATTCAGATATTTATTTACTCAAAGTTTACAAATTTATAATTTAAAAAAAATTTTCAAAATATCATACTTATCAGAAGCAAACTTATTCCTATAAGATGTTGTTCATAATTACATCATACTTAAAGCTTAATTTATGTAGAAAATCTTTCTGTGATTGAGTCTGATAAATTCGAAGGTTGTAGTCAATGAATTAAAGTAGCTTATGTTTCTAAGTTTCAGGATAAATCATACAATTGTCTTAATTTATGAGTACTTTATATGCATGAGATATTATGTACTATATCTTATTGGTGTGCCATGTTGTCTAAAAGTGAAAAAGTAATGATTGGATATTTTTCTAACAGATAAATATGTAATCATTCCATATGGCTCAAACAGAGAATATTGGTAGATTGGTAGTAATGACAGATTATCAGTCATCTAAATAATTGTCCAAACTTTACAAAAAAATAAGAATTATTGGCTAGGGATCTGGAAAACGGTGAATTTATGTATTTCTCAAAAACAAAAAGTAGCAAAAGGGTTCCTTTCTCTGCCTCTTGTACATCATAAGCAGACACCAAATTCAATGTAGATTTTTTTTCTCACACTGAGAAAAATGTTTACCATAGAGGAACCTAATTTAGTAAAAAAAAAAAAAAACTTATCTTTATAAATAAAAATCAATTAAAATGTTTATTCCATAGGTTCTTTGGCTCTTAGTTTGGCAACCCTTAATTTCTATGTAAAATTATATAAAGAAATATTCTATATTATTGTATAAACCTATATTTACTATATAAGATGGTCAAACAATGGAATTAAAGGAAAAAAAAACATTAAAAGGAAAATGGAGTCAAATGACAAAGTATTTGAGACTATATCAAATTATTTTTAAGCACTTTGTTACTGATAAAAAGATTTATTAAATTTTCTTCAGACTTTGAAATAAGAATTGTATAAGTGCTACAATATGTACTACAATATGTTTATGAGATTTGATTTGATCTAATGATCCTTGTTTATAGAACTTAAGAAATAATATTAAGTAAATTTTTAAAAAATAGGGACTAAACATTAACAATAATAATCTCCTGTAATAGGATTTTTAGTACAATTTTATGAATGCATGTTTCTGACCTATGAGATACCACATCTAAAGCAATATATTTATTAAACCATTAAATACTTAGAGTACACAAAGTTCTTTATGTAAATGAAATGTTCCAGAGATCTTCATTCAGTATAGAAGCTTCAGCATGTAATTATAAGACCAAAGGGCATCAGGGCAGATATGACAGGCAAATACTTATTCTACACTTAACATGATATCCAGAAAATTTATATCTTTCCACCAAAATAGAGATAGAGTTTTTCTTAGATGTGAATGAAGAGAGAGAATCTATCCAAGTGCTTATTTCCTTCATGGAGATAGGAGGCAGATTATTTATAGTTTGGAAGAAAGAGATAAAATTGAGTATAATGAAGACTTTTCTATAATAGTATCAAAAGTAGAATGATATGGTTGTCCAGATTCTAAAATTATGAAAAGTGGAAACTCATCTATAGTAAACAAAAGGCATGTTTTTACTGACTCAGAGGAAAAGATAAACACCACATATCTGATCAAAATTATTGAAAGGTAAAGCACTCCAACATAGCATCAGATGGGGTAAAAGAAATATCAAGATTGCTTTTCATTAATTAAATATTTCTAAATATTCTTTAGGATCAGATAGATATTTCAGAAGCAATAATTCTAGACACATTTATGTCATTAAAAGTACAAGAGAGAAACTCCACAGTTTTAAATTACATTACTGGACTCACCAAGGGTCCAAAAGTAGCATCACTGAAAGTGTTCATCAAAGATGTACCACCATGACTTATATCAGAAGATGATTTCCTAGGTAATTCAAGTATCTTCACATGGGGACATGCAGGGATTCATACAACTACAGTACTCTTTAGCACTTGTTTAAATTAGTAGTAGAATATTGAGACTTCACAATCTGTGACACTAACAATATGAAATGAAATGCTGCAAGGTATGTACCTAGAAGAATACTGGTCATTGCTCTTTAGTGAGGGTTCCCCCAAACAAAGAAAAGCTTTAGAGCTCTATTCCAAGATATTTTAAATACTCCTATTTGAATAAAGAGAAGCCTTTATTCAATATTCAAATTTCTTCTGGGCACCTATTTAAACTACAAGAGTTGGGCTAAGCTTTGAAGAATGATGGCATGACTATTCAAGGGAAGTAGACCAAAGTAAACATTGTGACAATATTCATCAAAGAAGCACCAGAATAGCACAGATGAATGCCAATTGTGGTTCCAAATACCACCAGATAGTTCTTAATAAATGAAGTAAGCCTTCTGGATTTTCCTGATCAGTTGCTCTCTGCCTACTTTTTTAATTAAAATAAAGTGCCATGTCACAGTTGTGTTTATCTCCAATAAAGATTGCAGGTGAGGGTGGTCCCAAAGAACCATCATACAATAATTCAAGATTTAAATACTATGAAGATTCAAACCAGAGTTAAACTTTTACAGATGCTTCAGACTTCACTGAATTAGGTGAAAGTCCACTTGCACTTTTCATGTGTATTTGAGTAAGAGGAGATTTTGGGTTATACATCTATTACCAGAGGTGGATGAGTTTCTATGTTTCATGGAGGATAAGCCAAAGAGGTCAATTGACACACTTTATGCTGAATCAAAGGGCCAGAGAAAGTCAAACTCTTCTTCAAATATCTTTGTTGCTACCACAGACAATGTAGAAGTTAATGCCCCAAACTAGAAGTCAGCTTATGAAACAATCCTAAAATATGAGAGTGTGCTTTCATAATTGAATCTAACAACAGTGATAGACAGGAGGATCCAGCAAACAAAACAAATAGGCATTTTGAACTGTACATCATGAAGTAGAAAATAGCTCCAGAAGAGGTGATTTTTTTTTCTGCCAAGATATTTCAGAAGTCCCAATTGGACCATGCTTTCTAATTATATCTCAGCATTTCAAGTTCAGTTAGAAGAGAAGAAGAGTGTTATCATTGGGTCCCTCAGGAGTGAAGGACAGGACTTTGATATACAGATATGGGCCTTAGCTGTTTCAGCATTTCACTTCATCAGTGAGGCTGAGTGGGGCTACTACTAGTGATATAGATTTGTTTACTTGCCTTGAACACCCAAATGGATCAGAAAAAATGTCATTTGCTTTTTCCTCACTTTTTGGGTACTCATAGTAATGAGTAAAAACACAGTAAACTAAGAAGAAAAGGAGTGATGGAGGCATTATCCTTAAATGTTTTCACCTTATTCTTTACAAAGGAAGAAATATTTTTTGTGATTTTACACTGTCAGCTTTTCATCAGTCAGAAATTCTGTATTAAACACTTATTTTTAATATGTTCTTCAGATAGAAGTTCCTTTTATCATATGTTTTGAATATTTTTCCATATCCAAAAGAGTTATGCTCTTTTATGATTTCATTGGAATATTAATCCTTTATAAGAAATTATCACATCCGTGACATAATGATATTCTATACACAGTATATGTTGATATTGTCAAATATATATTTGTTATTTATTATTGATATGCTAATAGTATGTTTTTCTTTCCTTCATTGTGCTGAAGTAAAATAACAGAATAAAAAATATACTTTGGAACATATATGATTATGCACAGGAAACCGTAAACAAAACAAAAACACAACCTAAAGACTAAGACTATTTGCAAACCATGTAACCTACAAGGGATTCATTTCCCAATATAAAACAAACTCATACAATTCAGTAACAACAACCACAAAACTATGATCAAAAAATGGGCAGAAGACTTAAATAGACATTTCTTCAGAGAACATATACCAAGGGCCAATAGGCACATGAAAAGATGCTCAACATCACTAATTATTAGAGAAATGCAAATCAAAACAAAAAAATAAGAATAGATTATTCTTGCACAAGTCAGAATAATCATCAGTAAAAGTCTACAAGTAGGACTTCCCTGGTGGTACAATGAATAAGAATCTGCCTGCCAATGCAAGGGAAACAGATTCAATCCAAGGTCTAGGAAGAGTCCACATGCTAAAATCTTAGTCCGTGAGCCACAACTACTGAGCCTGAATACTGTAACTACTTAAGCTCATGTGCCTAGGGCCTGTGCTCCATAGTAAGAAAAGCCACCACAATGAGAATCCTCTGCACTGCAACATAGAGTACCCTCCCCTCCTTGCAACTAGAGAAAGCCCCTCACAGCAAGGAAGATCCAGTGGAACCAAAACAATTAAATGAATAAATTTTTTTTTTTTTTAAAAAAAGATGTGCACCTGTGGCTGATTCATGTTAATGTATGGCAAAAATCACCACAATATTGTAAAGTAATTATCCTCCAATTAAAATTTAAAAAAAAGTATTAAAAAAATATACAAGTAGTAAATGCTGAAGAGGTTGTAGGGAAATGAGAACCCTCCAGTACAGTTGGTAGGAATGTGAATTGGTGGATCACTATAGAAAATAGTATGGCATTTCCTTAAAAACTAAAACAGAAATGTCATATGATCCAGCAAGTGGGATCCATATGATCCCACTCTTGGGCATATATCCATAAAAAGATAAAAACTCTAATTCAAAGGGATATATGTAACTCAGTGATCATTGCATCACTATTTACAATAGCCAAGACTTGGAAACAATACAAACAATTAACAATAGATGATTAACTTAAGAAGATGTGATATATATATATATATATATATATATATATATATATATATTCAATGAATAATTACTAAGTCATAAAAAAGAATGAAATAATGCCATTTGCAGCAATGCAGATGGAACTAGAGATTATCATACAAGTAAGTCAGAAGAAAAAAAAAATCATATATTAACACTTGTATGAGGAAACTAAAATACACAAATAAACTTAACTAGAAAACACAAACAGATTCAGATATTGAAAACAAACATAATTACCAAAGAGAAGAGGGGGTGGGGAGCTATAAATTAGGACTTTGGGATTAACACGTACAAACTAGTATACATCAGATCAGATCAGATCAGTCGTTCAGGTGTGTCCGACTCTTTGCAACCTCATGAATCCCAGCACGCCAGGCCTCCCTGTCCATCACCAACTCCCAGACGTCACTGAGACTAACATCCATTGAGTCAGAGATACCATCCAGCCATCTCACCCTCTGTCGTCCTCTTCTCCTCCTGCCCTTAATCCCTCCCAGCATCAGAGTCTTCTCCAATGAGTCAACTCTTCGCATGAGGTGGCGAAAGTACTGGAGTTTCAGCTTTAGTGTCAGTCCTTCCAAAGAAATCCCAGGGCTGATCTTCAGAATGGACTGGTTGGATCTCCTTGCAGTCCAAGGGACTCTCAAGAGTCTTCTCCAACACCACAGTTCAAAAGTATCAATTCTTCACTGCTCAGCCTTCTTCACAGTCCAGCTCTCACATCCATACATGACCACAGGAAAAACCATAGCCTTGACTAGACGAACTTTTGTTGGCAAAGTAATGTCTCTGATTTTCAATATGCTATCTCAGATCAGATCAGATCAGTCGCTCAGTCCTGTCCGACTCTTTGCGACCCCATGAACCGCAGCACGCCAGGCCTCCCTGTCCATCACCAGCTCCCGGAGGTCACTCAGACTCGCATCCATCGAGTCAGTGATGCCATCCAGCCATCTCATCCTCTGTCGTCCCCTTCTCCTCCTGCCCTCAATCCCTCCCAGCATCAGAGTCTTCTCCAATGAGTCAACTCTTCGCATGAGGTGGCCAAAATACTGGAGTTTCAGCTTTAGCATCATTCCTTCTAAAGAAATTCCAGGATTGATCCCCTTCAGAATGGACTGGTTGGATCTCCTTGCAGTCCAAGGGACTCTCAAGAGTCTTCTCCAACACCACAGTTCAAAAGCATCAGTTCTTCGGCGCTCAGCCTTCTTCACAGTCCAGCTCTCACATCCATACATGACCACAGGAAAGACCATAGCCTTGACTAGGCGAACCTTTGTTGGTAAAGTAATGTCTCTGCTTTTGAATATGCTATCTAGGTTGGTCATAACTTTCCTTCCAAGGAGCAAGCGTCTTTTAATTTCATGGCTGCAGTCACCATCTGCAGTGATTTTGGAGCCCAGAAAAACAAAGTCTGACACTGTTTCCACTGTTTCCCCATCTATTTCCCATGCAGTGATGGGATCAGATGCCATGATCTTCGTTTTCTGAATGTTGAGCTTTCAGCCAACCTTTTCACTCTCCACTTTCACTTTCATCAAGAGGCTTTTTAGCCCCTCTTCACTTTCTGCCATAAGAGTGGTGTCATCTGCATATCTGAGGTTATTGATATTTCTCCCAGCAATCTTGATTCCAACTTGTGTTTCTTCCAGTCCAGCATTTCTCATGATGTACTCTGCATATAAGTTAAATAAACATGGTGACAATATGCAGCCTTGACGTACTCCTTTTCCTATTTGGAACCAGTCTGTTGTTCCATGACCAGTTCTAACTGTTGCTTCCTGACCTGCATACAGATTTCTTAAGAGGCAGATCAGGTGGTCTGGTATTCCCATCTCTTTCAGAATTTTCCATAGTTTATTGTGATCCACACAGTCAAAGGCTTTGGCATAGTCAATAAAGCAGAAATAGATGTTTTTCTGGAACTCTCTTGCTTTTTCCATGATCCAGCGGATGTTGGCAATTTGATCTCTGGTTCCTCTGCCTTTTCTAAAACCAGCTTGAACATCAGGAAGTTCACGGTTCACATATTGCTGAAGCCTGGCTTGGAGAATTTTGAGCATTACTTTACTAGCGTGTGAGATGAGTGCAATTGTTCGGTAGTTTGAGCACTCCTTGGCATTGCCTTTCTTTGGGATTGGGATGAAAACTGACCTTTTCCAATCTTGTGGCCACTGCTGAGTTTTCCAAATTTGCTGGCATATTGAGTGTAGCACTTTCACAGCATCATCATTCAGGACTTGGAATAGCTCCACTGGAATTCCATCACCTCCACTAGCTTTGTTCGTGGTGATGCTTTCTAAGGCCCATTTGACTTCACATTCCAAGATGTCTGGCTCTAGGTCAGTGATCACATCATCATGATTATCTGGGTCTTGAAGCTCTTTTTTGTACAGTTCTTCTGTGTATTCTTGCCACCTCTTCTTAATATCTTCTGCTTCTGTTAGGTCCACACCATCTCTGTCCTTTATTGTGCCCATCTTTGCATGAACTGTTCCTTTGGTATCTCTGATATGCTATCTAGGTTGGTCATAACTTTCCTTCCAAGGAGTAAGCAGTCTTCAAATTTCATGGCTTCAGTCACCATCTATAGTGATTTTGGAGCCCAGAAAAATAAAGTCTGACACTGTTTCCACTGTTTCCCCATCTATTTCCCATGAAGTGATGGGACCAGATGTCATGATCTTCGTTTTCTGAATGTTGAGCTTTAAGCCAACTTTTTCACTCTCCACTTCTACATTCATCAAGAGGCTTTTTAGTTCCTCTTCACTTTCTGCCATAAGGGTGGTGTCATCTGCATATCTGAGGTTATTGTTATTTCTCCCAGCAATTTTGATCCCAACTTGTGTTTCTTCCAGTCCAGCGTTACTCATAATGTACTCTGCATATAAATTAAATAAACATGGTGACATATGCAGCCTTGACGTACTCCTTTTTCTATTTAGAACCAGTCTGTTGTTCCATGTTCAGTTCTAATTGTTGCTTCCTGATCTCCATACAAATTTCTCAAGAGGCAGGTCAGGTGGTCTGGTATTCCCATCTCTTTCAGGATTTTCCACAGTTTACTGTGATCCACACAGTCAAAGGCTTTGGCAGAGTCAATAAAGCAGAAATAGATGTTCTTCTGGAACTCTCTTGCTTTTCGATGATCCAGCGGATGTTGGCAATTTGATCTCTGGTTCCTCTGCCTTTTCTAAGACCAGCTTGAACATCAGGAAGTTCACAGTTCACATATTGCTGAAGCCTGGCTTGGAGAATTTTGAGCATTACTTTACTAGCATGTGAGATGAGTGAAATTGTGCGGTAGTTTGAGCATTCTTAAAATAGATTAAAAAACAAAACAAAACATGGGGAACCATATTCAGTATCCTATAATAAATCATAATGGAAAAGAAAATGATAAACAGAATCACTTTGCTGTGTGGCAGAAACTGACAAACTGTAAATCAACTATACTTCAGTAAAAAAATAAATCAGTCTCCCAATAGTTATTTAATTGCATTTCAAATATTTTTTTTGTCTGAAAATGTATTCAAAAATTAAATAAATAATTAACAGTGTTGAGCAGTAGTCCCCTTTAATAAAATTCCTGTTTGCTTCTTTGTTCAATTTTCTTCTTTAACTCAGTGCTCGTAAAGCTCTGATCTATGAACCCAAACTCAGACAACACCCTGCTTTTGTACAGCACACAAGCTAAGAATAGCACTTACATTTTATAATAATCACAAAAATCAAAAGAAGGATATTTCATGTTACATAATAATTATACAAATTTCAAATGTCAACATCCATAAATAAAATTTTATTGAAACAGCTCTGTTCCAGTAAGACCATTTATATACTGTCTAATCTTTTTGTGCTACAATCCTAGAATGGAGTGTTTATGAAAGAGATTGTGTGACCCTCAAAACCAAAAATACTTACTAATTCCTTACATAAAAAATTTTCTGAGTCCTGGTTATATCTGCTTGGACTCCTACAGATAAATAGGATGTAGGACTGACATATGAATAGCAAAGACGAAAGCATTCAAGTGGCTTTTTTAAGTTGGAGCAACAAGAAGCCGATCAGAAAGGGAAAAGATTCTATTAGATTAATTGTTTAGTTTTATTGAACACAATTTATTCTGTTGCATTGAACTACTGTATATTACTGTGTTGAATTACTGTTCTGTTGTGTTGAATCACCATGGATTTGTTTGTAGTTAACTGAGAAACTCAGACCAGTGAGCTGGAAACTAGATAAACCAGAGACTAATTATCTTTTCTCACAATTTTCAGCTCTTCTTTTTAATGTAGAAAAAAGGAAAAATATGAATATTTTATAAATAATGTTGAATCTAACATCATTTTGAACCTTGAGGTCAGGGCATAGAAAGTAATTCTCAATCAGTTATGTCTATTGTTAGGCTTTTCTTAAGATCATGCAAGGTAAACTCCCTTTGGTTCAAGGGCATAAGATTTATAAATATGCTGAGGAATACCAAGGACACTTCAAAAAACAAGATCTATCAGAACAAGACAACATAGTTGGAGGTTATGTTTGTGATAAGGTAGAATCATTTGTCTGATATCGCTTTGGTAGTAGAATTCAGTAGCTCCTTCTGACATGTTCTGGGTCTTGCTGGATGGTTGCCCAGCAGTCAGTCTGGGGTGTCATTGCACTCCATAAACATGAAGACAAAAGGCACCTCATGGAGTAACTAAGCCTAGTTTGGATTCTGTGCATATTTGTTAAACAGTAAAAAATAATAAGAAGGGGGGCATGTGGGCATTTTTCCACATCTGTTTAATAGTACTGTGACTTTGGGCACTATTTTTTTTAGTTTTGTGCTCCATTTCTTTCAAATGTGAAAAATTCTCAGTAGAAAAGAGAAAGGAAGGTTTTATCTAATATGCCTGACACATAATGTTGTGTCTATTTCTAATATTTAACTGATGTGCTAGAAACATAGCAGAATAAAAATCTCTATCATAATCTATATGAAACAAAATTATCACATTTCAGTGGAAAGTAACACTTTCTGCTATTGACTTTATCATAAATATCTATCCAACATAAAAGTGAGCATAAGCTCTAAGTTAGATTTCCTGTGTTAAGATTCTCCTCCAACACTTTCTAGATGTTTTAGTTTGGAGATGTTCCTTAATAGGATTGAACTTTACTTTTTTTGCATTTATAAAGCTGGGAAACTATCATTCAACACATGTATGTGTTGAGAGAATTAAATAAATTGCTACATGGAAAGCAAAATAAGTGCTCCAGAACTATATTAAAGTAGCAAAATATTTAACACTTCGTTAGACAAAATTAGATTTAAATATGTGTTCAGTGTGTTAACTACTTGGGGTGGTAGTGTAATTTTATTTAGAAAAAGATCTGGGTTACTGCAAGCATACAGGGATACATCAAGTACATGATCTTCCTGTCTTGCATTAATACTTTGGTTATATGCAAGCCTAAAATAGAGAAAACAACAATTCTTTTCAGAACCTAAAATCTCACTTCCAGGCAATACTGTTTTGTAGTTCTAGGATTCATAATTAAAAATGAAATTCTGATCCTGAAGCTTTCTCCACAGAACTGGTGTACCAGTCTAGGTTGATCTAGAACTTCTGACTTCTGATCTATTCTTTTCTTACCTCATTACACTTCTGGCTTTCTGAGCAGTGAATCACGTCCTCACTTCAGGTCTGTCTGGCAATTATGGTGCTTGGTGGTACTTTAGTAATTTTCTCAACCAGAGAGGCTGTCTCTTAGTTCTTTACCAATGTCCTTGCAAGTTATCTATACTCATTTTTCCTGTTTAGGACTTACTAAGTAAATAAACTAGCTCCAGCTAACTTGAGCTTTCATATAATATCCAGCTTATAATTGACCTCCATATTCTGGAACTCCACTAGACTTAAATGTGTATTGGGGTTATTAATTTTCTTTGTAAATAAATTTCATATTATAAAAGTAGTGAAGCCACAACAGAGATAAAAGGGCAGATATCATTTTTACCACAATACATACGTAAATACTACATTAAAGTAAGGAATCAATAGAAATATTGGCCATTGAAAATATCCATATATGTGTGTGTGTGTGTGTGTGTGTGTGTGTGTGTATACATCTTATTTAGAACACAAAAAATTATAGTGGAATTCAAAATACATTTATAACTGTGACCCAAAAACATAGCATACAATTTAAATGTGAAGCTAAAAAATAATTTAGGTAATATTGACTAGAGTGAATACATTACAAAATAAATTATAATTACTCCACCAGTTATCTTGTGTTGTCTTCGGTAATGTTTACTGATATTGGGGCAGGAGGTAATGGTACATGCAGGAGTCTGAGAAGATACGAGCACCTCAAACAGGTGGGTTGTCCTGGACATTTCAACATTGTTTTATATCCTTTTTGACTTCATGTGATTAAGGCCTCATCTGATTCTAGTCTCAGCTTTAGAAAGAGTCCTGTGCTGGCTTTGTGCAATTTGGAGCTACCTTGCTTCCCTTCAGATATGTGTAATGTATCTCTTCCTCCCAAACTGAAGGCTTTTATGATTCTGGACATGTTGATCCCTGCTCAAGTCAGCTAAAATTCACATATTTTTAAACTGGAAATGTGGGGCATTAATCTCCCCACCCCTGTCCTAGGGTAATCTTTAGCCAATAGGACTTAAAAGCCAGTAGATAAATGCTTCTCCCTTTCATCGCCCAATCAAACATTTCTAAAATGCATTGTGTAAGGTCACTTAGATATTCCCAGTAGGACTGAACAGTGTTATCCGCATTCGTTGCCAACTTTATAGTAATAAACTTATTGGCTTTTCCTAATTGCCATTTTTTTCTCCTTTCCTATTTCACTCTCCCTAGTTATTCATGCCAGTTACCTGTCATTGATTTCCAAATAAATTCCCTTGCAGTGAGCCCTTGCCTTAAGCCCTGACTTGGTGGAACCCAGACATAGTCCATGGTACATGACTATTTTGTTCAGCAGTGTGCTAGCATTGTAATTATGCAATTATTATGAACCAAAATGTCACTTTTTCCTTAAGATATGTTATTAAATTTTAATATTGTCATTTAAATTTATGCAAGTTCTACAAAGTATAAATAAAAGTTACAATAATTATTTCAATTTATATATAATCCAACTATATTTCATTCACAAATCTGTTTCTTCCAAGTAGGTGTCATTTTTTAAAGAAATTCTTTATATCCCATTTTATATTTACACATTAAAATTTACCCCTAATTTTTGTCTTTATTAACCAGATAGTTTTCTTTATTTATAAAGAGAAAAATAATATTTGATGATATTCTGTTCTTAATGCTTTTCTCTTATACAGACAACATTCTCCTAATCCTCTCACAAAAGCTGTAGTTTTTCTCCTCCCTTTCAGGGCTTTAAAATTCTCTTTGATGTGTTTTCTCTTAAGCAACACTCCAACCTAAGAATAATATCAGCCATATCCATAGGAAATATAGAATTAGAAAGTTCGCCTTTCCTTTACATTCTTTTGAAGCATGTCAAGCTAAACTTTACATTTGCAAATATTGACTACTTATAAGACAAATTAAAATTCATTTTTCTTCTTAAGGGATAATTTAAAATAAGTTTTATTTTCCAATCCCAATATGTCTTATATACTATATCAGATTTTAATGGAACAATAGCAAACACATGTTAAAAAACTAATCTTTCAAGTGTTTACAAAATCCGTATTTTTATTTTAATCCAGATATCAATATTATGGACAGAACTTTTTAAAATGTTATGAGTTCAGTAAAGCAAACCAGAAATATGCATTTCACTGCAAAGGAGTAATTTCAAAAAGCATTGTTGGATGTTAGTAGTGTATAGTGTAAAGTAACTATCAGATCAGATCAGATCAGTCGCTCAGTCGTCCGACTCTTTGTGACCCCATGAATCGCAGCACGCCAGGCCTCCCTGTCTATCACCAACTCCTGAAGTTCACTCAGACTCACATCCATCGAGTCAGTGATGCCATCCAGCCATCTCATCCTCTGTCGTCCCCTTCTCCTCTTGCCCCCAATCCCTCCCAGCGTCAGACTCTTTTCCAATGAGTCAACTCTTCGCATGAGGTGGCCAAAGTACTGGAGTTTCAGCTTGAGCATCATTCCTTCCAAAGAAATCCCAGGGCTGATCTCCTTCAGAATGGACTGGTTGGATCTCCTTGCAGTCCAAGGCACTCTCAAAGTCTTCTCCAACACCACAGTTCAAAAGCATCAATTCGTTGGCGCTCAACCTTCTTCACAGTCCAGCTCTCACATCCATACATGACCACAGAAAATATTGTATGGATCTAGCAGAAGCAGAAGATATTAAGAAGAGGTGGCAAGAATACACAGAAGAACTGTACAAGAAAGATCTTCACAACCCAGATAATCACGATGGTGTGATCACTGAACTAGAGTCAGACATCCTGGAATGTGAAGTCAAGTGGGCCTTAGAAAGCATCACTATGAGCAAAGCTAATGGAGGTGATAGAATTCCAGTTGAGTTATTTCAAATCCTGAAAGATGATGCTGTGAAAGTGCTGCACTCAATATGCCATCAAATCTGGAAAACTCAGCAGTGGCCACAGGACTGGAAAAGATCAGTTTTCATTCCAATCCCAAAGAAAGGCAATGCCAAAGAATGCTCAAACTACTGCACAATTGCACTCATCTCACACACTAGTAAAGTAATGCTCAAAATTCTCCAAGCCAGACTTCAGCAATATGTGAACCGCGAGCTTCCTGATGTTCAAGCTGGTTTTAGAAAAGGCAGAGGAACCAGAGATCAAATTGCAAACATCCGATGGATCATGGCTCTAAACAGTCAGCAAAAACAAGACCCGGAGCTGACTGTGGCTCGGACCATGAACTCCTTATTGCCAAATTCAGACTGAAATTGAAGAAAGTAGGGAAAACCACTAGACCATTCAGGTATGACCTAAATCAAATCCCTTATGATTATACAGTGGAAGTGAGAAATAGATTTAAGGGCCTAGATCTGATAGATAGAGTGCCTGATGAACTATGGAATGAGGTTCGTGACATTCTACAGGAGAAAGGGATCAAGACCATCCCCATGGAAAAGAAATGCAAAAAAGCAAAATGGCTGTCTGGGGAGGCCTTACAAATAGCTGTGAAAAGAAGAGAAGCGAAAAGCAAAGGAGAAAAGGAAAGATATAAACATCTGAATGCAGAGTTCCAAAGAATAGCAAGAAGAGATAAGAAAGCCTTCTTTAGTGATCAATGCAAAGAAATAGAGGAAAACAACAGAATGGGAAAGACTAGGGATCTCTTCAAGAAAATCAGAGATACCAAAGGAACATTTCATGCAAAGATGGGCACAATAAAGGACAGAGATGGTGTGGACCTAACAGAGGCAGAGGATATTAAGAGGAGGTGGCAAGAATACACAGAAGAACTGTACAAAAAAGAGCTTCAAGACCTAGATAATCATGATGATGTGATCACTGACCTAGAGCCAGACATCTTGGAATGTGAAGTCAAATGGGCCTTAGAAAGCATCACTACAAACAAAGCTAGTGGAGGTGATGGAATTCCAGTGGAGCTATTCCAAGTCCTGAAAGATGATGCTGTGAAAGTGCTGCACTCAATATGCCAGCAAATTTGGAAAACTCAGCAGTGGCCACAAGATTGGAAAAGGTCAGTTTTCATCCCAATCCCAAAGAAAGGCAATGCCAAGGAGTGCTCAAACTACCGAACAATTGCACTCATCTCACACGCTAGTAAAGTAATGCTCAAAATTCTCCAAGCCAGGCTTCAGCAATATGTGAACCGTGAACTTCCTGATGTTCAAGCTGGTTTTAGAAAAGGCAGAGGAACCAGAGATCAAATTGCCAACATCCGCTGGATCATGGAAAAAGCAAGAGAGTTCCAGAAAAACATCTATTTCTGCTTTATTGACTATGCCAAAGCCTTTGACTGTGTGGATCACAATAAACTATGGAAAATTCTGAAAGAGATGGGAATACCAGACCACCTGATCTGCCTCTTAAGAAATCTGTATGCAGGTCAGGAAGCAACAGTTAGAACTGGTCATGGAACAACAGACTGGTTCCAAATAGGAAAAGGAGTACGTCAAGGCTGCATATTGTCACCATGTTTATTTAACTTATATGCAGAGTACATCATGAGAAATGCTGGACTGGAAGAAACACAAGTTGGAATCAAGATTGCCGGGAGAAATATCAATAACCTCAGATATGCAGATGACACCACTCTTATGGCAGAAAGTGAAGAGGGGCTAAAAAGCCTCTTGATGAAAGTAAAAGTGGAGAGTGAAAAGGTTGGCTGAAAGCTCAACATTCAGAAAACGAAGATCATGGCATCTGATCCCATCACTGCATGGGAAATAGATGGGGAAACAGTGGAAACAGTGTCAGACTTTGTTTTTCTGGGCTCCAAAATCACTGCAGATGGTGACTGCAGCCATGAAATTAAAAGACGCTTGCTCCTTGGAAGGAAAGTTATGACCAACCTAGATAGCATATTCAAAAGCAGAGACATTACTTTACCAACAAAGGTTCGCCTAGTCAAGGCTATGGTCTTTCCTGTGGTCATGTATGGATGTGAGAGCTGGACTGTGAAGAAGGCTGAGCGCCAAAGAATTGATGCTTTTGAACTGTGGTGTTGGAGAAGACTCTTGAGAGTCCCTTGGACTGCAAGAAGATCCAACCAGTCCATTCTGAAGGGGATCAATCCTGGAATTTCTTTAGAAGGAATGATGCTGAAGCTGAAACGCCAGTATTTTGGCCACCTCATGCGAAGAGCTGACTCATTGGAGAAGACTCTGATGCTGGGAGGGATTAAGGGCAGGAGAAGAAGGGGACGACAGAGGATGAGATGGCTGGATGGCATCACTAACTCGATGGATGCGAGTCTGAGTGACCTCCGGGAGCTGGTGATGGACAGGAAGGCCTGGCGTGCTGCGGTTCATGGGGTCGCAAAGAGTCGGACACGCCTGAGCGACTGATCTGATCTGATCTGATCTGATGGATCATGGAAAAGTAAATATAGTGTATAGTAACTGTGGTTGTTAGTAGTGTATAGAGCTTTATACATAGAATCTTATTCTATCAGAATCCCCTGTTTGAGGGAAGAAATTGAATTTTTCTCATGTAGAATGCTAGGTCTCTACTTGTCCACTTGACAAATATCTATGCATTACTGTGTCCCAAACAAAGGCAATGCGAAAGAGTGTTCAAACTATTTAGAGTCATTTCCTAGGCAGGTTGATAAGAAGTCTAGGGGTCCCCAAGGAGAGAGGGGTCTGGAATTCTCAAGGAGGAAGAAAGGACAAACTTTTTTCCCCTTCTACATTCCTTAGGATTATATAACAATAATGTATCCTGCTTGAGAACAGTCTCTGGAAAAAAAAAACCTTCTGGCTAATCCTATTATCTTAAAATGTAAATTATGGGAGTAGGTCTAGTAAGGTCTTTACAACCTCCAGACATTCTTTTGATTCACTGTAATAATTAATTGGAGAGTATATAACTCCATTGCTAACACTAGCAAGGGGGTACTTTTTCTGCGCCCTTCTGATGCCTATGTCAGAAGTTTCTCTATCTCCTTTATACTTTAATAAAACTTTATTACACAAAAACTCTGAGCCATCAAGCTTCTCTGGCCCCAGATTGATTTCCTCTCCTCCAGAGGCCAAGAATCCCAGAGTCATTTTGTGGTTCAGCAACAACGTTTCACTGTCACACAATTGCACTCATTTCACACTCTAGCAAAGTAATGCTCAAAATTCTCCAAGCCAGGGTTCAACAGTACCTGAACCATGAACTTCCAGATGTTCAAGCTGGTTTTAGAAAAGGCAGAGGAACCAGAGATCAAATTGCCAACATCTGCTCGATCATCGAAAAAGCAAAAGAGTTCCAGAAAAACATCTACTTTTGCTTTATTCACTATGCCAAAGCCTTTGACTCTGTGGATCACAACAAACTGTGGAAAATTCTTAAAGACATGGGAATACCAGACCATGTGACCTGCCTCCTGAGAAATCTGTCTGCAGGTCGAAAAGCAACAGTTAGAAATGGACATGGAATAACAGACTGGTTCCAAATCGGGAAAGGAATATGTCAAGGCTGTATATTGTCACCCTGATTATAATTTACATGCAGAGTACATCATGTGAAATGCCAGGCTGGATGAAGCACAAGCTGGAATCAAGATTGCCGGGAGAAATATCAATAACCTCAGATATGCAGATGACACCACACTTAGGGCAGAAAGTGAAGAACTAAAGAACCTTTTGTTGAAAGTGAAACAGGAGAGTGAAAAAGTTGGCTTGAAACTCAACATTCAGAAAACTAAGATCATGGCATCTGATCCCACCAGTTCATGGTAAATAGATTGGGAAACAATGGAAACAGTGACAGACTTTATTTTGGGGGCTCCAAAATCACTGCAGATCGTGACTGCAGCCATGCAATTAAAAGGTGCTTGTTCTTTGAAAGAAAAGCTATGACCAACTGAGACAGCATATTAAAAAGCAGAGACATTGCTTTATTAATGAAGGCTCATCTAGTCAAAGCTAAGGTTTTTCCAGTAGTCTTGTATGGCTGTGAGAGATGGAATATAAAGAAAGCTGAGCATTGAAAAATTGATGCTTTTGAACTGTGGTGAAGGAGAAGATGCTTGAGAGTCCCTTGGACTGCAAGGAGATCCAACCAGTCCATCCTAAAGGAAATCATTCTTGAATATTCATTGGAAGGGCTGATGCTGAGGCTGAAGTTCCAACACTTTGGCCACCTGATGTGAAGAACCGACCCATTTGAAAAGACCCTGATGCTGGGAAAGATTGAAGGAGGGAGGAGAACGGGACAACAGAGGATAAGATGGTTGGATGTCATCACTGACACGATGGACGTGAGTTTGAATAGGCTCTGGGAGTTGGTGATGGACCGGGAAGCCTGGCATACTTCAGTTCATGGGGTTGCAAAGAGTCAGACATGACTGAACAATTGAACTGCCCCTGTCTCAACCCAAACAGACTGAAAAATCTTCTCTAACTTTCTCAGTAGTCTTAATAATTTGCTTAATTTTCCTTTTTACCTGTTTCTATTGAAATTTGCAAATATATTCATTATTGCAATCCCTATAGCGTATTATTCTAAAATATCTGTGTCCTGTCTTTGTTTTATATACTGTCCAGGCTTGGTTCATATACTGAGCACCTCTTGTTTAGAATATCACAAATCTTTCCCTTCTTCTATACCACCAGAACTGTTTCTATAACACAAATATAGTCTTGTCAGCATGTGTACCATAACACTGGCTTAAAAGCCATAATTTGGAAGTAAGAATATGTTATAAATTACTTTATCTGCCGGGGAAGGCAATGGCACCCCACCCCAGTACTTTTGCCTGGAAAATCCCATGGACGGAGGGTCCTGGTAGGCTCCAGTCCATGGGGTCGCTAAGAGTCGGACACGACTGAGCAACTTCACTTTCACTTTTCACTTTCATGCATTGGGGAAGGAAATGGCAACCCACTCCAGTGTTCTTGCCTGGAGAATCCCAGGGATGGGGGAACCTGGTGGGCTTCCATCTATGGGGTCGCACAGAGTCGGACACGACTGAAGCGACTTAGTAGCAGCAGCAGCAGCCATTTAATAATTTCAAAGCTTTATTTTTCTGAGTCCTTTTAAAAATACAGGACAAAGCAAAATATCCAAGTGGAAGTATTGACCTTACATGTTTTCCTGAAGATTAAACGAAATAACACTTGTCAAGCGATTGGTGCACTGTCTAATACATTTTAGGCAGTGAAACATGGGAGGTTTTGTTATTATTTATTGTCATCTTTCACTCATAAATTTCAAATTCTTTACCATACATACCCATTTCTGGGAAGTTTGCCACTGTCTGCTGGCCCAGATTCATTTTCCACCAGTAGCCTTTTACTTACTATATCCCAGAAATAATGAATTATATATAGTTCCCTAAGTACATCAAGCTGCTAGACATTTCCATCTTTTTTTTTTTTTTTTGCCAAATATATAGACCATTAGTTTATCACTGAAGATTTCCTTGAACACTTTTGGCATTCTCCCATCACAGTTTATCTCACTTTTTTTCATTTTTACTATTACTACATCCTCTGCAACTTTTTACATCTACACCTGTAATACACACTGAGATTATCTTTCTGTAAACATTTCCTCCCTTAATATGAGAGTTCCTTGATTTTTTCTGGCAATTCTTTAAACTCCATTTAATTTCTAAGGTTTATAACAATGTTTGGGATGCTAGGGATAACTAGTAACCTGTATCTTGATACATGAATGTATGTGCATGGGAACCCTATGGGCAATATTAAGAAAAATATAACCAAAAAGAATATTGAAATGTTTTACCCACAAAGCAACTCTTAAGTTTCTCTATCATTTTAATTCCCTCAATTCATAGGACCAACTGTGAATGTCAGAGATATCTTCAAGTCAGTGTTACAAAAGGGTTCCTCACTAGATAGAGATAAATGCTAAAACATGTCAAATATGTCAAATACCAGAAAGGGAGAATGGGTTTAATTGATAGAGGGTGGGCTGGGTGTTGAAGATAGACCACAATAGATTTGTGTGCTGTGATGGTAGTCAGGAACAAAATTTATTTTATATCTATTTTTAAATGAGTATACGGGGCATAGGTAGAAAAATATATCCGTGGCTCAGATGGTAAAAAAATCTGCCTGCAATGTGGGAGATCTTGGTTAGATCTCACAATCAGGAAGTTCCACTGGAGAAAGAAATGACAACTCACTCCAGTATTCTTGCCTGGACAATTTCATGGAGAGAGGAGCCTGACAGTTTACAGTTCATGTGGTCATAAAGAGTTTTACATGAGTGAGTGACTAACACTTCACTTCACTTCATGGGTGAGAGCCAAGGGTAGAAGTACCTATCAATAACCCATACTTAAGATAAGGAAACATCTATTATTAACTGTTGATGGGTTCTTTGGGCCTACAGGTATGTTCTTCCCAAGAATACACCCCAAATATGATCTCTTTCTCTCTTTAAGCTCTATCTTGACTAAAAGTAACTACTGGTGACTTTTATTACTAATATATGCCAATCTCTATTTTTCCTACATTATTTTCAATCATTTAAATGTAAACTTTGTAAAGTCAAATATGACTTTATTAATATTTTTATCACATTAGTTATTTAATGTCTTTCTTATACTATTATTTTGGGGATCACCAGGTGGCTCAGTGGTAAAGAATCCTCATGCCAATGCAGGAACTGAAGATGTGGGTTTGATCCTGGGGTCAGGAAGATCTCCTGGAGGAGGAATTGGCAACCCACTCAGGTATTCTTGCCTGGGAAATCCCACAGGCAGAGAAGCCTGGTAGGCTACAGTCCCTGGGGTTGAGAAGATTCAGACATGACTAAGCGACTAAGCACAATACTATTACTTAATGCAAGATCTATGAGTGGTACTATATTAACTTTATTTGACAATAATATTCTAGGTCCTTCAGGTCTAAAAATTTCTCTTTCCCCCTCAGATATCATATTCTTAAACAGTATTTGTTTATATGTTTATCTTTCTGTAAATAAAGCATGCTTGTAAAGTAAGCTGATATTAATAATATATCATGTGTTAGTTCTTTTCCTATCCCTTATATAATTTCTGATCCAGACAATAAATACTGACAAAATAAATTTTCTACTACTTAGTATGCTGGATTATTTCTTTACCAATAGAGTGTTTTGTTCTGAACACATTCTGCAGAAGAAATGAACACTTAGGTTAATGTGGAGTTAATTGTATTCAATAAAAAAAGAGTAAAATTTAAAAACCCAATCAAAACCTTGTATTTCGTCTAGTAAGTCTTTAATATTGGGGATAATGTTGGTGATTTAAATTAGTTCTCTTTTTAGAGAAGAAGACCAAAGAGAGGCATGAAAGCATACATACTATATAATAACTTTTAATTGGAAAATATTTCCAGTGGGAGTGAAATGGGACATTGTAAACACCAAACTTTAAAGCAGAAGGAATATTTTCCTTATTTTGTTTTAGTTAATTTTGCCCAAGTCCCTGAAAATAAAAGTCTTTAAATTGCTTGAAATCTAACAAATTATTAGACCCTAGTCCATAGAAGTGTGTTCGTGATGGTTATTTGACAGCAACGTAAAAGCATTTTTCCAGATGAGAAAAGCCTACAACAGAAGATATCTATCCTCCATACCACTACATCTGACAACATGAAATACTTTATACAATTTATAGAGAGGAAGAAAAAAAAAAAACGCCCTTTCAGGATCATTTGTCAAATGCATAAAAGAAAAACAAATTGAAAATTTGGGGTTGTAGCAGAGTGTAGTAAAGGAAAAAAAAAATTGCAATGAAGTTTAAGGAATTGCTGCTTAATTTTCACACAGTAGAAATTAACCAAAGGCCGAAGGGGAAGATTGCTTAAGCAAAATGCAGTTATTTGGTAAACAGAATAAAATAGATAGCCTATGTTATTTTGTGTTCTACAAAGAAAAAGTCAGCAACACTATTTGAACATTCCCAAGTTCATGAAACAGCTTAATAGAGGAGCCCTCAAATTATTCATGATTATAGTACTCTTTTTGGTAACTTTTTCAGTCAAGAGTACACAATTTTTGAATTAGTGAATAACAAATGCTACACTTTACACAAATTATCACCTGTGAATGTACTCACAGGGGTAAGATATTGATACCTATTTTATTTGCTCCAAAATGGCAGAAATCGGTGGGAGGGGGGTGTTATTTGCAAAACATAGTGTCCCAATTCAAACTAAATTATCACAAGAACCCCAGAAGGATTAAGGAATTGTTATGCTTTCCTTGCCTGGAATTCTTTGGCCTGGAGAATTTCATGGACAGAAGAGCCTGGTAGGTTACAGTCCATGGGGTTGCAAGGAGTCTGACAGAACTGAGTGACTAGCACTTACTTACATTATGCTTCCTGGTAGCTCAGTGGTTAAGAATTTGTCTGCCAATGCAGGAGCTACAGGAGATATAGATTTGATCTCTGGGTCAGGTACAGGAATGCGCTGTTCAGATGTACCTTCAAGAAAGGGCTGGTTGCCCAGCTATGGAGAGTGTGGTTAGTTGGATCCTCAAGTTCTACAACAATTTTCAAGCCAATTCCATGTTATTCTTGACTCTGGCTCCTCAGTCAATGGCTCAGCAAGGTGTTGCTGGTTGAGAGTCCACTTTTCAACTGCCAATGACTATTAGCCATGACCAAGCAAGCCCCAGTGAGGCACTTCTCATGCAAACAATCTTTTCTCTAAAGTTCAGCATTAGTTGATCTGCAATGCAGCATTATTGCTCCCTTATGCAACTCCAGTTTGCCCCATTTTTTTTTTTTCCCCCACAGTCATTACTCCCCCTATTCCATCAGTTTCTGAGTATGGGAATCTCCAGATGCCTGGCATATATTATACTAGGAGTCATCTGAGGAAGTTTTAGGAGGAGATTTGGGGAGTGGATCACTGAATGTTCTAGAGCATTAGGATCGTATCTCTGCTGGTAGAGAACGTGCAGGCAGCTCTTGGTACAAAGTAGTGCCAAAATGTTAAAGTTTTATCTGGATGTAAGATGGTATGGTACAACAGAAGAGGGAAAGCTCCAGCCCCTCTGATAATTCAGGGATTTGAAATTAAAAGGGAAATGGTAAATACGAGGACAGTGAAATTAATGGTTATTCTACGTTTCACTGATGGCTTATAGGGAGATAATGAGACCTGAGGGCAATTATTAGACAATTGAAAGTTAATTACGAGAACCAGAAAATAGCTCTGTGAACTTGAATACAGTAAGTCCCCTACAAACAAACCTTCAAGTTGTGAACTTTCAAAGATGCAAATGAACATTCTCATACCCAATCATGTAAGTTAGTTAATGTGTGTGGTGTGCACAGTCATATGCGTGTGGTGTGCAGAGTCATATGCGTGCATCCTCTGCAAGTATTTCTGCGTATTCTATTGTAGAGTACTATATAGAGTACAGTAGCTCAATGTCTTTACTTCAAGCCCAGGATGTTCAGAAGCAAGTGTAAAAGCAGCTGTGATGTGACTAGTAATGCTAAGAAGCACCAAGTGACAAAGAGGGAATCAAAAATGAAATAATTGACAGAGTGGGGAGAGGCAAAAAGATGGCTGTTAATGTGACTTTCAGAGACATTTGGATGTTCAAACAAGGTTGATATATTAGAGCAAAGCCAGGGACCTGATTGTGAGAACCTGAAAAAAGAGATAATCTCCCAACACTTTGACTCTTTAGATATTTGCCAAAGTTTCTAAATCTCTCTAGTGGCCTTCTTACCCATTAATACATCAGGAGATGATACAGTAGTGTTTTCTACACAAAGCAAGAGCTACCACCCTTACACTCAGGCCTTTATTGATTTTGTGCCTTCCCTTTTTTCTGGCAATAACATACTTTTATCTTTACCAACCCCTTACAAGAGTACAACCTATGGAATCTTGTAAATCTTTGTGGCACTTTTTTTACACAGGTAAAGTGGATGTGGTCGAGCATTGACATGACAAGAGTGAACATTGACATGTTAGGAATCAGTGAACTAAAATGGACAGGAACAGGCAAATTTAATTCAGATGACTATTGTATCTACTACTGTAGCAAAGAATCCCTTAGAAGAAATGGAGTAGTCCTCATGATAAACAAAAGAGTCTGAAATGCAGTACTTGTGTGTGATATAAAAAAAAAAAAAAGAAAGATCTCTGTTTCTAAGGAAAACTACCCAACATCACAGTAATCCAAGTCTGCTCAAACCACTGATGCTAAAGAAGCTGAAGTTGACCAATTATATTAAAATCTATAAGACCTTCTAGAACTAACATAAAAAAGATGTCCTTTTCATCATAAGAGATTGGAATGAAAAAGTAAATGGTAGAAAGATATCCAGAATAACAGGCAAGTTTGACCTTGGAATACAAAATGAAGCACGGTGAAGACTAAAAGGATTTTACCAAGAGAACACACTGGTCATAGCAAGCACCCTTTAACAACAACCACAGAGATGACTTTGCACATGGATATCAACAGATGGTCAATACTGGAAATCAGATTATGTTTTTTGCAGCAAAATGGAAAAGCTCTATACAGTCAGCAAGGATAAGACCTGGAGCTGACTGTGGCTCAGATCATCAGCTCCTTAATACAAAATTCAGGCTTAAATTGAAGAAAGTCAGGAAAACTAGGTCATTCAAATATGACCTAAGTCAAATCCCTTATTATTATTATTATACAGTGGAGGTGACAACTAGATTAAGGGATTAGATCTGGTAAACAGATCTGACTGGAAAAATATGGACAGAGTTCTGTAAAACTGTTCAGGAGGCAGTGACCAAAACAATCTCCAGAAAAAAAGAAACACAAGAAGGCAAAGTGATTGTCTGAGGAGGCTTTACAAATAGCTGAGGAAAGAAGAGACACAAAAGGCAAAAAAGAAAGGAAAAAATATACCCAACTGAATCCAGAATTTCAGATAATAGCAAGGATAGATAAGAAAGCCTTCTTAAGCGAACAATGCAAAGAAATAGAAGAAAACTACAGAATGGGTAAGACTAGAGATCTCTTCAAAATAATGGTGCTACCAAAGGAACATTTTGTGAAAGAATGGGCATGATAAAGGACAAACTGTGGAAGATTCTTAAAGAAATGAGAGTACCAGATCACCTTACATGTCTCCTAAGAAATCTGTATGTATGTCAAGAAGGAAGTCAGAACTGGACATGGAACAACTGACTGGTTCCAAACTGGAAGACCAGTACCACAATGCTACATATTGTCACCCTGTTTATTTAACTTACATGCAAAATGTATCATGTGAAATGCCAGGCTGGATAAATCACAGGAAGCGCATAAACAGGAAACCAAGTTGCAGGGAGAAATATCAACAACTTCAGATATGCACTGATACCACTCTAATGGTAGAAAGCAAAGAGGAACTAAAGAGCCTCATGATGTGGGTGAAGAGGAAAGTGAAAAAAGTGACTTGAAACTCAACATTCAAAAAACTAAGATCATGGCATCTGGTCCCATCACTTTATGGCAAATAGATGGGGTAAATATAGAAGCAGTGATAAATTTTAGTTTCCTGGGCTCCACAAATCACTGTGGATGGTGACTCCAGCCATGAAAAAAAAAAAAAAAAAAAATGCTTGCTACTTGGAAGGAAAGCTATGACAAACCTAGGCAGTATATTAAAAAGTAGAGACATACTTTGTTGACAAAGTTCTCTAATAGTCAAAGCTATGGTTTTCCCAGTAGTCATGTACAGATATAAGAGTTGGACCATAAGGAAGATTGAATGCCAAAGAATTGATGCTTTTGAAGTGTGATACTGAAGAAAACTCTCTTGATAGTCCCCTGGACTTCAAGGAGATCAAACCAGTCAATTATAAAGGAAATCAACCCTGAATATTCTTTGGAAGGACTGATGCTGAAGCTGAAGCTCCAATACTTTGGCCATCTGATGTGAAGAACTGACTCGTTAGAAAAGACCCTGATGCTGGGAAAGATTGAAGGCAAAAGTAGAAGCAGGCAGCAGAGGATAAGTTGGTTAGATAGCATCACTGAGTCAATGGACATGAACAAACTCCTGGAGATGAACAAACAGAGGAGCATGGCGTGTTATAGTCCATGCGGTTGCAAAGAGTTGGACAGAACTTAATGACTGAACAACGACAATAAAGAGTCCTTTCTAGACCTTTTTCAGCCTTGGATAATACTTCTGCAGGTTTAGTGAGCTTCTTTTGTGAAGTAATGCAGTGTTCTTCCCTTACATGTCAAACTCTTTGTTATTACATTTTTACAGGCTGTGTTTGTCAAGATTACCAATTTGTGAATGCCAGTAAGTGGGGATTTCAAATGATGGTTCCCATGGATAACCTAAGTCCCACACATTAACCTACTTATTGGCATTTTGTAGAAGCAAGCCTATCGTTTTATGTTAATTAGAACAATTATCCCTCTCAGTAACTTAATTCTTTTCTTTGTTGTTAGAATACTGACAATAGAAGTCCAAATGCCTAACTACATTAGCAGCATTAAGGATTCTATGCCTTTTGCGGAAAGATTTCTTCCCCTGTGAGCCAGTGTATCTAGTCCAGTAGAGTGAAATATATGGTACATCCAGCAACAATTCCCCAAGTGGATCACAGGGATGTTCATATGTACATGCATGGGGTTCTACCTGGATATTACACCAATTGGGAATCAAGAAAATAAAAAACCACCAATTAAAGGTATTTTTTATTTACCAATTAAAGGTATTTTTTATTCCTAGATGGACAGTGCCCTAGCCTTAGCCATATTCTTCTAAGACTTAATTTTTTAGAGCAGTTTTAGGTTCAGAGTAGGAAGATGCAGAGGTTTCCCATATGCAACCTGCTCTGCACTCACATAGACTTCCTCGTTATCAACTTGTCCCACCAGACTACCAAATTTCTTACAACTATATTGACACATGTTAATCACCAGTTCACTCTTAAGTTCAGTTCAGTCGCTCAGTTGTGTCCAACTCTGCAACTCCATGGACTGCAGCATGCCAGGCCTCCCTGTCCATCACCAACTCCTAGAACTTACTCAAATTCATGATGCCATCCAACCATCTCATCCTCTATTGTCCCCTTCTCCTGCCTTCAATCTTTCCCAGCATCAGGGTCTTTTCAAATGAGTCAGTTCTTCACATCAGGTGGCCAAAGTATTGAACTTTCAGCTTCAGCATCAGTTCTTCCAATGAATATTCAGGACTGATTTCATTTAGGATGGACTGGTTTGATCTCCTTGCAGTCCAAGGGACTCTCAGAGTTTAACAACACAGTTCAAAAGCATCAGTTCTTTTGCGCCTTGCTTTCTTTATGGTCCAACTCTCCCATCCACCCATGACTACTGGGAAAACCATAGCTTTGACAAGACAGACCTTTTTGGCAAAGTAATGTCTCTGCTTTTAAACATGCTGTCTAGGTTTGTCATAGCTTTCCTTTCTGTTACACTTATTCATCTCTGTTTATCCTCAACCCTTGGCAATCACTGATCTTTTTTTTTTTTTTTTTTTTTACTGTCTCCATAGTTTTGCCTTCTCCAAAACTAGCATAATTGGAATCATACAGTATGTAGTCATTTCAGATTTCCTTCTTTCATTTAGTAATGTATATTTAAGCTTTCTTCACGTCTTTTCATGGCTTGGTTTTTGAGTACTGAATAGTATTCCACTATCTGATGTGCCATAGTTTATTTATCTGTTCACCCATTGAAGAATATCTTGAATGCTCCCAGTTTTAGCAATTTTGAATAAAGTTGCTATAGATATCCATGTGCAGGTTTTAATGAACACATGTTTCATGGATCATATAGTACCAGCACAGTGAATTTTGTAAGAAACTGCCAAACTTTCTTCCAAAGTGGCTATACCATTTTGCATTAGCACCACCAGTGAATCAGAGTTGCTGTTGCTGCACATCCTTGTCAGGATTTGGTATTGCTAGCATTCCGGATATTAGCCATTCTAATAGGTGTGAAGTATTACCTCATTATTGTTTAAATTTGCATTTCCCTGATGACATATGATGTGAATCATCTGTTCATATGTTTATTTGCCACCTGAACATCTTCTTTGGTAAGGTGTATGTTAAGATCTTCAGCCTATTTTAAAATGAGCTTGCTTATCTTTATTCAGCAATAAGAGTTTTGATAGTTTAAGACTTTCTAGGGTTCTTTGTATTTTGTGTATAACAGTCCTTTGTCAGCTGTGAGTTTTATAAATATTTTCTCCCAGTCTGTGATTTATTCTTTTATTCTCTTAATATTGTATCTCACAGATCAAACATTTTTAATTTTAATGAAGTTTAGTTAACCAATAATTTATTTCATGGATCATCTCTTTGGTGTTATATCTAAACAGTCATCTCTACACTCAAAATTATCTGGGTTTTATTCTATGTTATCTTCAAGGAATTTGTAGAGCTTCTAACACTTTGTTATGCAGAGCAAATTCAGCCTTTTCTCTGGTCTAAAGCCATACCCAAGGAAATTAGTTATGTGAACTCATCACCAACAATAAGAATGCCAAAGCCATCACTATAACAAAGACAGAGAAAAAAATCAAGATGTTTCAATAAAAGAAAGTTCTTTCTTTTTCAATCTATGTATTATAAACAACTAAATTCCAGCCAGTTTTAAAGGAACATTCCTCCTTCTGAAACAGTATGTATTATATGGAATTTGCCATTGGATATCACATATAGTCCTGGGAACAAAGTTAAACTAGAATTAATTCACAAATGTCTCTTTTTCACTGCTGAGGGACTTGAACAGGAAAAACTTAATTATGAAAATGTTCAAATCAAATGAATGTGGTCTTGGAGCATACTTTCATTTTGATTTCTCTATTACTGCCTCTAAGAATATCTTGTATTTCTTTTTCCTTATAAGATATTTTATAAATGTGCAAATATAATTTTATGTTAATACATATTTTTTGAATGTTTCTCTTTTGCTAACTCTGAACACTAGAGAGGAGAGGTAAGCCATCCTACCCACTGCTGTATTCCCAAAGCCTAGCAAAGTATGTGGCACTTAAAAGGACTCATAAAAAATGAAGGTATGATAGTTTGTGAGTTGAAGGGTATATGTATTCATCATGCTGCTGCTGCTACTGCTGCTGCTGCTGCTGAGCCACTCAGTCGTGCCCAACTCTACAACACCATGAACTATGGCCCCCGAGACTCCTCTGTCTATGGGATTTCCCAGGTAAATACTAGAATGGGATACTTTTTCTTTCTTCAGGGGATCTTCCCAATCCAGGGACTGAATTCACCTCTCCTGCTTGGCAGGCAGATTCTTTTCCACTAAGCCACCTGGAAAACCCCATGTATTCATCATATTACTGTTTTAATAATTAAAGCTACTATTTACTGAGGACATAATGCATGCCAGAAAATATGTCTTTTATATTCACAGAATATATTTTAATTTTGACAACTTCACAATTATTATTCCCAATTTGCTGGCGAAACACAGAGTAAATAAAATGTCGCCAGGTAGTGACCAAGCTAGGATTTGATACCCTCCAAAGCCCAAGCTCTATATTTTCTCTTGCTTTATGTATATGTTTAAAAATATTATATGTGGATTTTAAGAAGTTGAACATCAAACCTGCATTTTACTTTCCTGCTATTTTATCTTCTTTATTTAAAAATTTCAGCAAAGGCTAATCTTCCAATCAATCTTCAAATTACCCTTATAGAATTTGAAGTTGTTTGTTTTATGTACTTCTTACCCTGTGCTATATGTTGGTAGAATAAACAAAAATGGAGCCAGCCGCTGGTTTGGTTGTTTTCTTTATACTCAGAAGAATGTGAAGCTAATCTTTATTCTTGAAATCTCACAGCTTTGGGAAAATTATAAATAGGTCACGAATCACTGACAGAAGTGAACTTACATTGGATAACTTTGACCAAAGTTTCAATAAGGTTTTCCCTAAATAACTGTGCTGTCAGGCAAATTGTCATGTCCCCAAATTGCTGCTGCTGCTAAATCGCTTCAGTCGTGTACGACTCTGTAAGACCGCATAGATTGCAGCCCACAAGGCTCCCCCACCCCTGGGATTCTCCAAGCAAGAATACTGGAGTGGGTTGCCATTGCCTTCTCTGGTCCCCAAAATGATTTCAGACTTAAAGAGTCTTGGGTATCATCTGGGAAATGCTAAAGTGAGGGATTAATTTACCCAGCTCCAGGGAGGATCTGGTCCTTGACATTGTACTTCCTTTCCTAAATAATTTATAATGATTAGATTTCAATTATTAGTGTTGCCAGTAGTGGTGAATTTGAAAATTTTAAAATTTTATTATATAAATGCACTTTACCTAAATACAAAATGAAATTTTATTTTTATGTTTTCTTTTTGTAGTAATCATTTTATCCTAATTTCAAACAGAATCTCTGTATAATTTTGAGTGGAAAAGCACTTGTATATTTGAAAACTTCCTGTTAAGTTCAGTCGCTCAATAGTGTCCAACTCTTTGCAACCACATGGACTGCAGCACACCAGGCTTCCCTCTTTATCACCAACTTCTGGAGCTTGCTCAAACTCATGTACATCAAGTCACTGATGCCATCCAACCATCTCATCCTCTGCCATCCTCTTCTCCTCTTGCTTTCAATTTTCCCCAGCATCAGGGTCTTTTCCAATGAGTCGATTCTTCCCATCAGGTGGCCAAATTGTTGGAGTTTCAGCTTCAGACTCAGCCCTTCCAATGTATAATCAGGATTGATTTCCTTTAAGATTCACTGGTTTGATCTCCTTGCAATTCAAAGGACTCTCAAAAGTTTTCTTCAACACCACAGTTCAAAAGAATTAATTCTTCAGCGCTCAACTTTCTTTATAGCCCAACTCTCATATTCATAATGACTACTGGAAAAACCATAGCTTTAACTAGATGGACCTTTGATGGTAAAGTATGACTCTGCTATTTAATAAGCTGTCTAGGTTAGTCATAGCTTTTCTTCCAAGGAGCAAGCATCTTTTAATTTCATGGCTGCAATCACCATCTGCAGTAAATTTGGAGCCCCCAGAAATGACTGTCACTGTTTCCACTGTTTCCCCATCTATTTGCCATGAAGTGATGGGACTGGATACCATGATCTTAGTTTTTTGAATGTTGAGTTTTAAGCTAACTTTTTCACTCTCCTCTTTCGTCTTCATCAAGAGACTCTTGAATTGCTCTTCACTTTCTGCCATAAGAATGGTGTCATCTGCATATCAGAAGTTACTGATATTTCTCCTGGCAGTCTTGATTCCAGCTTGTGTTTCATCCAGCCTGGCATTTCACATGATGTACTCTGCATATAAGTTAGATAAGCAGGTGACAATATACAAACTTGATGTACTCCTTTCCCAATTTGAAACCAGTCCGTTGTTCCATGTCCAGTTCTAACTGTTGCTTCATTACCTCCATAGATTTCTCAGGAGACAGGTTAAGTAGTCTGGTATTCCCATCTCTTGAAGAATTTTCCACAGTTTGTTGTGATCCACACAAATATTTTGGTGTAGTCAATAAAGCAGAAGTAGATTTTTTTCTGGAACTCTCTTGCTTTATCCATGATCCAATACAGGTTTGCAATTTGATCTCTGGTTACTCTGCCTTTTCTAAATCCAGTTTGAACATCTGGAAGTTCTTGGTTCATGAGCTGTTGAGCCTCACTTGAAGAATTTTGAGCATTAATTTGCTAGTGAGTAAAATGAGTGTAATTGTGCAGTAGTCTGAACATTCATTGGCATTGCCTTTCTTTGGGATTAGAATGAAAATTGACCTTTTCAAGTTCTGTGGGCTGTTATCTGTTAAATACTAGTGAAATTGCTGATAGAGCAAAATCTACTATTTTAAATTAAATTTATATTTAATTTATTAATATTAAATTGTATTTGTCAAGATACCCGTGCTCCCACTTTTGCATTATAAATGACATGACTGTACTTATTTTCTCAGTAGTAATAGATTATATCAAGCTCATCTTTGCATGAAATGTGCCCTTGGTATCTCTAATTTTCTTGAAGAGATCGCTAGTCTTTCCCATTCTGTTGTTTTCCTCTATTTCTTTGCATTGATCGCTGAGGAAGGCTTCTCATCTCCTCTTGCTATTCTTTGGAACTCTGCGTTCAGATGCTTATATTTTTCCTTTTTTCCTATGCTTTTCGCTCCTTTCCTTTTCACAGCTATTTGTAAGGCCTACTCAGACAGCCATTTTGCTTTATTTGCATTTCTTTTCCATGGGGATGGTCTTGATCCCTGTCTCTTGTACAATGTAATGAACCTCCATCCATAGTTCATCAGGCACTCTATCAGAACTAGTCGCTTAATCTATTTCTCACTTCCACTGTATAATCATAAGGGATTTTATTTAGGTCATACCTGAATGGTCTAGTGGTTTTTCCTACTTTCTTCAATTTAAGTCTGAAGTTGGCAATAAGGAGTTCATGGTCTGAGCCACAGTCAGCTCCTGGTCTTGTTTTTGCTGACTGTATAGAGCTTGTCCATTTTTCGCTGCAAAGAATATAATAAATCTGATTTCAGTGTTGACCATCTGGTGATGCCCATGTGTAGAGTCTTCTCTGGTATTGTTAAAAGAGGGTATTCGCTATGACCAGTGCATTTTCTTGGCGAAACTCTATTAGCCTTTGCCTGCTTCATTCTATATTCCAAGGCAAATTTTACCTGTTACCCAAGGTGTTTCTTTTTTTTTTTTTTTTTTAAGAAAAGGATCAATGAGGGTGGGAGGGAAATGGGAAGAAAGAAGGGGAATGATAGTGGGGAAGAGTATATGTAATTTCTTAATCAATGGCTTTCTGTTTTTAATCACAAAGAACACTTAAAAAAAAATCATGTTGAATTCATCCTATATTAGGAGGTTTGTTCTTGAAATGAAAAGTTCAGGAAACAAAAAGTCCAGTTTGGGTGTCCTCATCTTAGGCACATCTTGGTATTTTGTATTGGTAGGTCTATCTTTACCACAATATATTATTTAGGACAGGATCACATTTGTCACCTCTTCCTCCCTACTACCCAAAGTGGTACCAAACCCATAAAATAGTCAATAAACCTTTACAGAGTGAACAAATAAGTCTTTTTTTTTTTTTTTTAAACTCTCCTGAGTAAACTGAATTTTTTGAGGCTCATAAGTGAATATGTTTTGCTCTTTACTTTGTCTATTACAGCCAGATTATATGAGTGGGGTATTAAAGTCTCCCACTATTATTGTGTTGCTGCATATTTCTTCTATCATATTAATTAATGTTTGTCTTAGATATATCAATGCTCCAATGTTGGGTGCATATATATTTATAATTGTTATAACTTCTTTTGGATTGTTCCTTTAAGTTGTTATGTGTAACCTTCATTGTCTCCTTTTCAGAATCTTTAAAGTCAATTTTATCTGATATAAGTATTGCTACTCCTGTTTTCTTATGGTCCATATTTGCATAGAGAATCTTTTTCCAGCCCTTCATTTTCAGTTAGTATATATCCCATATTTTAAGGTGGTTCTCTTGTAGACAACATATATAGGGGTCTAGTTTTTGTATCCATTTGACCCATTTTAGTCTTTTGGTTGTCTCTTGTGGACAAGGTATGTAGGGGTCTTGTTTTTGTATCGATTCGGCCAGTCTGTGTCTGTTGATTAGGGCATTCAGCCCATAAACGTTTAAAGCAATTACTGATAAATAAGATTTACTTTATTGTTTTGGGTTCGAATTTATACACCCTTTTAGTGATTCCTATCTAGAGAATGTCCTTTAGTTTTTGTTGGAGAAATGGTTTAGTGGTGCAAAATTCTCTCAACTTTTGCTTATCTGTGAAGCTTTTGATTTCTCCTTCATGTTTGAATGAGATCCTTGCTGCATACAATAATCTAGGCTGTAAGTTATTTTCTTTCATCACTTTAATTATGTCTTGCCATTCCCTCCTGGCTTGGAGAGTTTCTATTGAAAGATCAGCTGTTATCCTTATGGGAGATCCCTTGTGAGTTATTTGATGTTTTTCCCTAGCTGCTTTTAATATTTGTTCTTTATATTTAATCTTTGTTAATTTGATTAATATGTGTCTTGGGGTGTTTCGCCTTGGGTTTATCCTGTTAGGGACTCTCTGGACTTCTTGAACTTGAGTGGTAATTTCCTTCTCCATTTTAGGGAAGTTTTCAACTATTATCTCCTCAAGTATTTCCTCATGATCTTTCTTTTTATCTTCTTCTTCTGGAACTCCTATGATTCAAATGTTGTAGTGTTTGATGTTATCCTGGAGGTTTCTGAAATTGTCCTCATTTCTTTTGATGCGTTTTTCTTTTTTTCTCCTCTGATACATTTATTTCTAGGATTCTATCTTCTAATTCACTAATCCTATCTTCTGCCTCTGTTATTCTACTATTTGTTGCCTCCAGGGTGTTTTGGATCTCATTTATTGCATTATTCATTATGTGTTGACTCTTTTTTATTTCTTCTAGGTCCTTGTTAAACCTTTCTTGCATTTTCTCAATCCTTGTCTCCAGACTCTTTAACTGTGATTCCATTTTGATTTCGAGATTTTGAATTAATTTCGCTATCATTATTCGGAATTCTGTATCAGGTAGATTCCCTATCTCTTCCTCTTTGGTTTGGTTTGGTGGGCATCTATCCTGTTCCTTTAGCTGCTGGGTATTCTTTTGTCTCTTCATCTTGTTAAAATTGCCAAGTTTAGAGTGTCCTTACTATATTCTGGTAGTTTGTTGAATTCTCTTTATTGAGGCGGTTTACAGGTCTTTTCAATATCTGATCTCTGCCCTGTTACAGAGGGGCCAGAGATGAACACCCAAATCTAAACCGGCCAGGTTCAGGCACTCGGATAATCCTCAGAAGCACAGACTTGGTTGAGTCTGCATTTTATGCCCTTCCCAGATCCGAGTAGCGCAGGTGATGAAATGTTCAGCGAGTGCAGCTGCTGTGACTTATCACCTCTCTGCCGCTCAGTTTTCTGGGTAGCGCAGGTGATAAAATGTTCAGCGAGCGCAGCTGCTGCGACTTATCGCCTCTCTGCCGCTCAGTTTTCTGGGTATAGAAACAGCGCACTTTCTCAGGCAGATGTTGACCATCCAGAGCCCCAAGAAGCGTGAGTCAGCACAGAAACCTACTCACAGTTCCCTTAGACAGTGTCTCTCTAGGGCTGTAATTGCCCGCCTCCGGCCCTGGCTGCCTGTCACCGGAGTGGGACGGCCTGCAGCCGGCCAACTCTGTGCAGCCCTTTGTTCCGTAGGTAGTCCTGGTCGTGTCTTAAGTTAGGGCTGGCTTTTGATGTAGTAGATAACCGACAGTCTGGTTATTTCACTCAGATAGCGCCCGAGATAGCCAGGCCAAATGCTTTCTCAAAGCAATGCAGGTCTCACCACTCCTCCTAGCCCAGCCTCTGCTTGCCAATAGCAAATGCTGGTGTCCGCGCCACTTCTCCGCAAAAGGAGTTACCGCAGGGCTCGTTTTCTCGTTTTGAAGACAATGAGTTGTCTTTCTAAGTGCCTGATGTCCTCTGCCGGCACTGAGATGTTGTTTTATAGAATTTACTCAGCATTCAAATGTTCTTTTAATGGTTTTGTGGAGGAGAAAGTATTCTCCCCGTCTTACTCGTCCGCCATCTTAGCTCCTTCTCCCAAGGTGTTTCTTGACTTCCTACTTTTGCATTCGAGTCCCCTGTAATGAAAAGGACATCTTCTTTGGGTGTTAGTTCTAAAAGGTCTTGTAGGTATTCATAGAACCGGTCAACCTCAGCTTCTTCAGCATTACTGGTTGGGGCATAGACTTGGATTACTGTGATATTGAATGGTTTGCCTTGGAAACAGAGTTCATTCTGTTGTTTTTGAAATTGCATTCAAGTACTGCATTTTGGACTCTTTTGTTGACCATGATGGCTACTCCATTTCTTCTAAGGGATTCCTGACTGCAGTAGTAGATATAATTGTCATCAGAGTTAAATTCACCCATTCCAGTACATTTTAGTTTGTTGATTCCTAGAATGTTGATGTTCACTCTTGCCATCTCCTGTTTGATCACTTCCAATTTGCCTTGATTCATGAACCTGACATTCCAGGTTCCTAGGCAATATTGCTCTTTACAGCATTAGACCTTGCTTCTAGCATCAGTCACATCCAAAACTGGGTACTCTTTTTGGTTTGGCTCCATCCCTTCATTCTCTCTGGAGTTATTTCTCCACTGCTCTCTATTATCATATTGAGCACCTACTGACCTGGAGAGTTCCTCTTTCAGTATTCTATAATTTTGCATTTTCATACTGTTCATGGGGTTCTCAGGCCAAGAATACTAAAGTGGTTTGCCATTCTCTTCTCCAGTGGACCACATTGTGTCAGACCTTTCCACAATGACCCGTGCAAAGATGGGCTAGATAAAAGACAGAAATGGTACTGACCTAACAGAAGCCGAAGATCTTAAGAAGAGGTGTCAGGAATACACAGAAAAACTGTACAAAAAATATCTTCATGACCAAGATAATAACGATGGTGTGATAACTCACCTAGAGCCAGACATCCTGGAATGTGAAGCCAAATGGGCCTTAGGAAGCATCACTATGAACAAAACTAGAAGAGGTGATGGAATTCCAGTTGAGCTATTTCAAGTCCTGAAAGATGATGCTGTGAAAGTGCTGCATTCAATATGCCAGCAAATCTGGAAAACTCAGCAGTGGCCACAGGATTGGAAAAGGTCAGTTTTCATTCCAATCCCAAAGAAAAGCAATGCCAAAGAATGCTCAAACTACCACACGATTGCACTCATCTCACACGCTAGTAAAGTAATGCTCAAAATTCTCCAAGCCAGGCTTCAGCAATATGTGAACCGTGAACTTCCAGATGTTCAAGCTGATTTTAGAAATGGCAGAGGAACCAGAGATCAAATTGCCAACATCCGCTGGATCATCAAAAAAGTAAGAGAGTTCCAGAAAAGCATCTATTTCTGCTTTATTGACTATGCTAAAGCCTTTGACTGTGTAGATCACAATCAACTGTGGAAAATCCTGAAAGAGATGGGAATACCAGACCACCTGACTTGACTCTTGTGAAATTTGTATTCAGGTCAGGAATCAACAGTTAGAACTGGACATGGAACAACAGACTGGTTCCAAATAGGAAAAGGAGTACGTCAAGGCTGTATATTGTCACCCTGTTATTTAACATATATGCAGAGTACATCATGAGAAATGCTGGGCTGGAAGAAGCACAAGCCGGAAGAAATATCAGTAACCTCAGATATGCAGATGACAGCACCTTTATGGCAGAAAGTGAAGAGGAACTAAAAAGCCTCTTGATGAAAGTGAAAGTGGAGAGTGAAAATGTTGGCTTAAAGCTCAACATTCAGAAAATGAAGATCATGGCATCTGGTCCCATCACTTCATCAGAAATAGATGGGGAAACAGTGGAAACAGTGTCAGACTTTATTTTTGGGGGCTCCAAAATCACTGCAGATGGTGACTACAGCCATAAATTAAAAAGCGCTTACTCCTTGGAAGGATAGTTTTGATCAAATTGATAACATATTGTAAAGCAGAGACATTATTTTGCCAACAAAGGTCCGTCTAGTCAAGGCTATGGTTTTTGCAGTGGTCATGTATGGATGTGAGAGTTGGACTGTGAAGAAAGCTGAGCTCCAAAGAATTGATGCTTTTGAACTGCAGTTTTGGAGAAGACTCTTCCGAGTCCCTTGGATTGCAAGGAGATCCAAGCAGTCCATTCTGTAGGGGATCAGCCCTGTGATTTCTTTGGAAGGAATATTGCTAAAGCTGAAACTCCAATACTTTGGCCACCTCATGTGAAGAGTTGATTCATTGGAAAAGACTCTGATGCTGGGAGAGATTGGGGGCAGGAGGAGAAGTGGACGACAAAGGATGAGATGGCTGGATGGCATCACTGACTCGATGGACGTGAGTCTGAGTGAACTCCGGGAGTTGGTGATGGACACGGAGGCCTGGTGTGCTGTTATTCATGGGGTTGCAAAGACTTGGACACAATTGAGCCACTGAACTGAACTGAACTGAATAGATTATATTGTCTTTTAACACAATACTATGGGCATGGGACACTGTTGCTATTTAAAATGTATTTACAAATTCAATAAAACTAACAAAATTTTTATGAAAATTGGCTATGCAAGTAAAGTAAACTCTCCCTCAGCATAAATCAGTCAGTGCAGTTCAGTGGCTCAGTCTTGCCTGACTCTTTGCGACCCCATGAACTGCAGAACACCTGACCTCCCTGTCCATCACCAACTCCCAGAGTTCACTCAAACTCACGTACATCGAGTCGGTGATGCCATCCAACCATCCTCTGTCCCCTTTTCCTCCTGCCCCTAATCAATTCTTTGGCACTCAGCTTTCTTCACAGTCCAACTCTCACATCCATACATGACCACTGGAAAAACCATAGCCTTGACTAGATGGACCTTTGTTTACAAAGTAATGTCTTTAGTTTTTAATATGCTATCTAGGTTGATGAAAACTTTCCTTCCAAGGAGTAAGTATCTTTTAATTTCATGGCTGCAATCACCATCTGCAGTGATTTTGGAGCCCCCAAAATAATGTCTGACACTCTTTCCACTGTTTCCCCATCATATCCCATGAACTGATGGGATCAGATGTCATGATCTTAGTTTTCTCAATGTTGAGCTTTAAGCCAACTTTTTCATTCTCCTGTTTCACTGGCTCTCTTAGCCGCCGCCCCTGACCTCGGACGTGCGTTTATTTATTTATTTATTTAATTTTTGTGGCTTTTTATTTTATTTTATTTAACTTTACAATATTGTATTGGTTTTGCCATACATCAAAATGAATCCGCCACAGGTATACATGTGTTCCCCATCCTCAACCCTCCTCCCTCCTCCTTCCGTCAGATCACATGGCAAAGCTCACTATTCCTAATTAGCTTAAATGATCACATAATACTATTCAATCTATTTTTGCTCTTTTTTAATGTCAATAATTTTATTAAACATTTCTTAAGTATTTTATATGTAGTTTGAGAAACTAGGTTATTTGACAATGCCATGGTGAAGCTAATCACTTCAGAAATAATTTACTGAAATACCTATAAGTAAGAATGCATTACTTAATTTAATATATTTTTTGTTACCTCCTTACTATTCTTTCAGTTTCTATAATAATTTTTCATCTGTTTTCTTTTCTACTGTAAAAACAATCTTAAAAAATTTAAGCCATTGTGTTTGAGAACTATGGAAACATTTAGTCAATCTCACCAATTCACTATTTACATGTTGCCTTACTATTATACAGTTAAGACAAAAATCTGGCATCTGTATAAGTCTGGTATAATAGAGGCACTAATTGTATCTCATTTGTTCATATACTTAGTCTTGTTTGTTTCTCCTTATTTTATATACTTTCATTTCCTGTATTTTATTCAATTGCACGTAGGTCACTCCTAGAATTGAATATGCATACAGTTCAGTTCAGTCGTGTCCGACTCTTTGCAACCCCATGAATAGCAGCAGGCTAGGCCTCCCTGTCCATCATCAACTCGCAGAGTTCACCCAAACTCATGTGCATCTAGTCAGTGATGCCATCCAGCCATCTCATCCTCTGTCATCTCCTTCTCCTTCTGCCCCTAAATCCCTCCCAGCATCCGAATCTTTTCCAATGAGTCAACTCTTTGCAAGAGGTGACCAAAGTATTGGGAGTTTCAGCCTCAGCATCAGTCCTTCCAATGAACACCCAGGACTGATCTCCTTTAGAATGCACTGGCTAGATCTCCTTGCAGTCCAAGGGATTCTCAAAATTCTTCTCCAGCACCACAGTTCAAAAGCATCAATTCTTCGGCACTCAGGTTTCTTCACAGTCCAACTCTCATATCCATACATGGTCACTGGAAAAACCATAGCAAAGTCACCTAAATAAAAACTTATAAAGTTCCATAAATTTCAAAAATAAAAAGTCTCTGATCACAAGGCCATGGACTATGTATTAATAGAAAAAGAAAGAAATTAGTCATCCCCTCTGAAATTTATATCTTTATTAAGTGACTCCTGGAAGAGAAAAGATATAAACTGAAATTGCAAGATTTCTTAAAATAAAAAATAAAGAGAAATTACATATCAGAATATATTAAGATCATTTAAAATAATTATATTAATAAAATTGTGTTAAATAATTTTAAATAATTTATAGATGGAATATGATTTACATAGCTCTATGCAAAACCTATATAAAGTGACTTAATATTGGGTTTAAATAGCTCTAAGCCTTCTTCAGCAATCAATGCAAAAAAATAGAGGCAAACAACAGAATGGGAAAGACTAGGGATCTATTCAAGAAAATCAGAGATATCAAAGGAACATTTCATGGAAAAATGGGCTCAATAAAGGACAGAAATGGTATGGACCTAACAGAAGCAGAAGATATTAAGAAGAGGTGGCAAGAATACAAAGAAGAACTGTACAAAAAAGAGCTTCACGACCCAGATAATCATGATGGTGTGATCACTGACCTAGAACCAGACATCCTGGATTGTGAAGTCAAGTGGACCTTAGAAAGCATCACTACGAACAAAGCTAGTGGAGGTGGTGGAATTCCACTGGCTGCTAAGTCACTTCAGTCGTGTCCGACTCTGTGCGACCCCATAGATGGAAGCCCACCAGGCTCCCCCGTCCCTGGGATTCTCCAGGCAAGAACACTGGAGTGGGTTGCCATTTCCTTCTCCAATGCATGAAAGTGAAAAGTGAAAATGAAGTCGTTCAGTCGTGTCTGACACAGCGACCCCATGGACCGTAGCCTACCAGGCTCCTCTGTCCATGGGATTCTAGCTATTCCAAATCCTGAAAGATTATGCTGTGAAAGTGCTGCACTCAATATGCCAGCAAATTGGGAAAACTCAGCAGTGGCCACAAGATTGGAAAAGGTCAGTTTTCATCCCAATCCCAAAGAAAGGCAATGCCAAAGAGTGCTCAAACTACCGCACAATTGCACTCATCTCACACGCTAGTAAAGTAATGCTCAAAATTCTCCAAGCCAGGCTTCAGTAATATGTGAACTGTGAACTTCCTGATGTTCAAGCTGGTTTTAGAAAAGGCAGAGGAACCAGAGATCAAATTGCCAACATCTGCTGGATCGTGGAAAAAGCAAGAGAGTTCCAGAAAAACATCTATTTCTGCTTTATTGACTATGCCAAAGCCTTTGACTGTGTGGATCACAATAAACTGTGGAAAATTCTGAAAGAGATGGGAATACTGGACCACCTGATCTGCCTCTTGAGAAATCTGTATGCAGGTCAGGAAGCAACAGTTAGAACTGGTCATGGAACAACAGACTAGTTCAAAATAGGAAAAGGAGGACGTCAAGGCTGTATATTGTCACCATGTTTGTCTAACTTATATGCAGAGTACATCATGAGAAACGCTGGACTGGAAGAAACACAAGCTGGGATCAAGATTGCCGGGAGAAATATCAATAAACTCAGATATGCAGATGACACCACCCTTATGGCAGAAAGTGAAGAGGAACTCAAAAGCCTCTTGATGAAAGTGAAAGTGGAGAGTGAAAAGGTTGGCTTAAAGCTCAATATTCAGAAAACGAAGATCATGGCATCTGGTCCCATCACTTCATGGGAAATATATGGGGAAACAGTGGAAACAGTGTCAGACTTTCTTTTTCTGGGCTCCAAAATCACTGCAGATGGTGACTGCAGCCATGAAATTAAAAGACACTTACTCCTTGGAAGGAAAGTTATGACCAACCTAGATAGCATATTCAAAAGCAGAGACATCACTTTGCCAACAAAGGTTCGCCTAGTTAAGGCTATGGTCTTTCCTGTGGTCATGTATGGATGTGAGAGCTGGACTCTGAAGAAGGCTGAGTGCTGAAGAATTGATGCTTTTGAACTGTGGTGTTGGAGAAGACTCTTGAGAGTCCCTTGGACTGCAAGGAGATCCAACCAGTCCATTCTGAAGGAGATCAGCCCTGGGATTTCTTTGGAAGGAATGATGCTAAAGCTGAAACTCCAGTGTTTTGGCCACCTCATGCGAAGAGTTGACTTGTTGGAGAAGACTCTGATGCTGGAAGGGATTGGGGGCAGGAGGAGAAGGGGACGACAGAAGATGAGATGGCTGGATGGCATCACTGACTCGAAGGATGTGAGTCTGAGTGACCTCTGGGAGTTGGTGATGGACAGGGAGGCCTGGCGTGCTGCGATTCATGGGGTCGCAAAGAGTCAGACACGACTCAGCAACTGATCTCATCTGATCTGATCCAAATAAATTAAAAAACCCAAATGAAATGACTTAGTAATAGCAACCCCTACAAATGACAAATTAATTATAAGAGTAAAAGTACATCTTCAAAATAGGAAGACCTGAGGGATATCACCTTAAACAGGTGATCAAAATGAGCACTGCTGACAATGTCTGAAACTGTCTGACATGTATGTGTCCTCTGATGTGATGCACTGGAAAACACAAAATATCTTGCTTAAAGTATCCTTGCAAAGTATATTTGTGTGTGTGTGTTGCATCTTGAATCTACATTAAATATAATACCTTCTATAAGACAATGTCCAGATTATTAAAACTGTTAACATCTTGAGAGATTAGAAAAAGGAAAAATTATATATATATATATATATATATATATATATCACTGAACTATTCATGTATGTGTGTGTATATATATATGTATGTGTATATAAGAATATGTGTATTTATTCATCCATGTCAAATTTCCTGGGAGTGATCATGGTATCATGGTAATGGACAAATGAATTCTAAAGAACCTAATGGACAAATATAATGAAGTCTGGAAATTACTCTCAACTTTTTAAACAAGAAGGAAAAAATATATACATAGATAAATATATAGGAACCAAACGTAGCAAAATCTGGCACATTGTTAACAATTTGTTAATCTGTGTTAAACTGTGTGAAATGTTTAATGTATCTTCAATTTTTTTTGTAAGTATAAGAATTCTCAAATAAAAAGTTGGGAAAAACTGAACATTCAAAATGTCAACTACTGATATAACTTTTTCATAATTGTGTGTTAAGACATGAATCCTTAGGGCATACAATATTTTTAGAATCACAATTATGATGTAATTTATGGATTTAGTTGACCACATTCTCTCTTTCTCTCTCTGTATACACACACACACACACCCACACACACACATGTCATAATTAACTTGCAATATGTAGCATTATGGGGGTTTTCTTGGTGATTCGGATGATAAAAAAATCTGTCTTCAGTGCAGGAGACCCAGATTTGATCCCTGGGTTTTGTGATAGCCCCTGGAGAAGGGATTGTCTATCCACTCCAGTATGCTTGTCCAGAGAATTCCATGGATAAAGGAATCTGACAAGCTACAGTCCATGGGGTCACAAAGAGGCAGATATGACTGAGCAACTAACATACACACACACAGACACACACACAGCATTATAATCTTATTTTGCTTTATCCACCTTTGGAATATTATTGGTCCTGATTGGAAAACACAAATTGGATGAACTTTCTTTTTCTTTACCTATTATGATAAAGAACTCCTTTTGAGGAAAAAAATAAAACTCTGTAGTATCAAACAGCTAAAGCACAGCTGAAGGCAATCAATAGTATTTGAACTAACAAGCTTCAAATACAGCTAATGGTGTAATCAAACTGAAAAGGAGGTTCATTATGGAGTGCTTGGATTAAGGTCAATGAGTACAGGGCAGCATTTGCATTATTGTGACAATGTGCAATCCTGTCACTCAAACATTCCATTAAAAACAAAAGATAGGCAGGGGTTCCCTCCTCTTACTTTTTTATAGCTGGAGTCATTATCAGTCCATATTGAGGTAAAGTGCTAATCCGCTTGAGCTGTTCTTTTTAATTCCGGAATGCCCACACAAACTTTCAGTTAGCAGTGTGACTTGACATTTAAATGCAAATATCTCAAAAGTCTTCTGAAAGAGTTAATCTCCTTATTAAGATTGGCTTAAAGAAAACAATTTTGATGAATTTAATATATAGAACTTATGTTCTCTCTGGAACCCATTATTCCCTTTTACAGATTAGTATAGTAGCTGCTGCTGCTGCTGCTGCTACGTCACTTCAATTGTGTCCGACTCTTTGTGAACCCATAGATGGCAGCCCACTAGGCTCCCCATCTCTGGGATTCTCCAGGCAAGAACACTGGAGTGGGTTGTCATTTCCTTCTCCAATTCATGAAAGTGAAGCCGTTCAGTCGTGTCGAACTTTTCGAGACCCCATGGACTGCAGCCTACCAGGCTCCTCCGCCTGTGGGATTTTCCAGGCAAGAGCACTGGAATGGGTTGCCATTGCCTTTTCCTAACATAGGAGCACTACTATGCAAAAACTTCATAGCTAGACACAGAATTTTATTAACATGTGTCACAATACCTAAAATCCAAAACCGATGTCATTTAAAAATAGAGCAAAGCAACCAAAGGACAATATAAATAGTTTAGATACTGTCACATTCCTGATTGCATGCAATTTCCCTTTACTCTGAGATAAACATTCTACCTAGATGATATCTATCAATAAAGAGTAACTGATAAGAGAAAAGAATATCGAAATCAGATAAATGGTGAGTGAAGACCATGAAAAACTTCCTTCAAAGATAAATATCTTCATTTGTATTGAGAAATTTTCCTCTGAAATTATATATAAAGTATATTATTTCTTGTTATATAAAAGTTTTTTAAAAGTATACTTTGCTAATTGCTTCAGTCATGTCCAACTCTGAGCAACCTATGGACTGGAGCTCTCCAGGTTCTTCTGTCTTTGGGATTCAACTATGACAAAGCCTTTGACTGTGTGGATCACAATAAACTGTGGAAAATCCTGAAAGAGATGGGAATACCAGACCACCTGGCCTGCCTCTTGAGAAACTTATATGCAGGTCAGGAAGCAACAGTTAGAACTGGACATGGAACACAGACTGGTTCCAAATAGGAGAAGGAGTACGTGAAGGCTGTATATTGTCACCCTGTTTATTTAACTTATATGCAGAGTACATCATGAGAAATGCTGGACTGGAAGAAACAGAAGTTGGAATCAAGATTGCTGGGAGAAATATCAACAACCTCAGATATGCAGATGACACCACCCTTATGGCAGAAAGTGAAGAGGAACTAAAAAGCCTCTTGATGAAAGGGAAAGAGGAGAGTGAAAAAGTTGGCTTAAAGCTCAACATTCAGAAAATGAAGATCATGGCATCTGGTCCCATCACTTCATGGGAAATAGATAGGGAAACAGTGAAAACAGTGTCAGACTTTCTTTTTCTGAGCTCCAAAATCACTGCAAATGTTGATTGCAGCCATGAAATTTAAAGACGCTTACTCCTTGGAAGGAAAGTTATGACCAACCTAGATCAGATCAGATCAGATCAGATCAGTCGCTCAGTCGTGTCCGACTCTTTGCGACCCCATGAACCCAGCACGCCAGGCCTCCCTGTCCATCACCAGCTCCCGGAGGTCACTCAGACTCGCATCCATCGAGTCAGTGATGCCATCCAGCCATCTCATCCTCTTCTCCCCTTCTCCTCCTGCCCTCATCCCTCCCAGCATCAGGTCTTCTCCATGGTCAACTCTTCGCATGAGGTGGCCAAAATACTGGAGTTTCAGCTTTAGCATCTTCCTTCTAAAGTCCAGGATTGATCTCCTTCAGAATGGACTGGTTGGATCTTCTTGCAGTCCAAGGGACTCTCAAGAGTCTTCTCCAACACCACAGTTCAAAAATTCTTCGGTCCCTTCTCCATCCTCCACTTCCCCCTCACGCCTCTGCTGGTCACCTCTGTCTTCTCCTCTTCTTCTTTCCCGGGTTTTGCGTCTGTCTTCTGGTTTTGCCTGACTGCCTGGCCCCCCTGCCCCCTCCCCCCCCCTCCCGCCGCGCGCCGGCTACCCGCTGAGTCCCAGCCATCCTAAAGGAAATCAGTCCTGGGTGTTCATTGGAAGGACTGATGTTGAAGCTGAAACTCCAATACTTTGCCCACCTCTTATACATATATATATATATATATATATATATATATATATATATAATATAATATAATATATAATATTAAATATATAAATATAATATAATATATATAATATATTATATTTATAATATGTTATAAAACTGTATATAATATTAATATATAATATATAAAATAATATATTATTATATATAATATATTATATATAATATAATATAAATTATAATATAATATAATATATTTTAAAACTACTCTTTTTCCTTTTTTTATTTCTTGCTTCTTTGTACTGCTCCATTTTTTAAAAATATTTTTATTTATAGCACTTGGTTGCATATTTTATTATTATAAACTTTGAGTACTGGTCTTCAAAGGGTCCTCAAAGCTTGGTTTTAAATATCCCATTGAGACAGACTTGAATGACTCTGGTGCTGGCTTCTGTTTATCACTACTTACCCACAGTTTTCTTTTAAGATTTAAAAGAAAAATTTCCTCTCCCTAGTCTTTCTATTAGACTAGAAAGAGTTGAAGGTAAGAAGAAAACTCCTTCCTGTCCCTAATATACTTGACAAATAGGACTATTAAATTCATACTTACCGAGTGATTAATCTTACAGGTTTTCCACAAGTCCAGTAATATAGATTGTCTCAAAACATTCACTTCCTTAAATTGTCCAATGAATGATTTTTGTCAAATGAATCATGAAAACATATTTATTCACATGTATGTGTGTCATGAAATTAAAAGACGCTTACTCCTTGGAAGGAAAGTTATGACCAACCTAGATAGCATATTCAAAAGCAGAGACATTACTTTACCAACAAAGGTTCGCCTAGTCAAGGCTATGGTCTTTCCTGTGGTCATGTATGGATGTGAGAGCTGGACTGTGAGGAAGGCTGAACGCCGAAGAATTGATGCTTTTGAACTGTGGTGTTGGAGAAGACTCTTGAGAGTCCCTTGGACTGCAAGGAGATCCAACCTGTCCATTCTGAAGGAGATCAATCCTGGAATTTCTTTAGAAGGAATGATGCTAAAGCTGAAACTCCAGTATTTTGGCCACCTCATGCGAAGAGTTGACTCATTGGAGAAGACTCTGATGCTGGGAGGGATTGAGGGCAGGAGGAGAAGGGGACGACAGAGGATGAGATGGCTGGATGGCATCACTGACTCGATGGATGCGAGTCTGAGTGACCTCCGGGAGCTGGTGATGGACAGGGAGGCCTGGCATGCTGCGGTTCATGGGGTCGCAAGGAGTCGGACACGACTGAGCGACTGATCTGATCTGATCTGATCTGATGTGTGTCATGAAACAATGTTGTAAGCCTGTAACACACACAAAGAGGGAAGTCAATTAATCAAACATCTTTTAGTTCACACCTCTTACCTTTGTGCTTGCTTCATCTGGTAGTAGATAAAGATAAATAAAAAAATAACTACCCTTTTTGAGTAACAGTGATTTTTCTTGGTTGAATATCACAACTTTGCATAATAATAAGAAATGTTGAAGTAAGAGTCAATATGCTTCAAATGAACCTTATATGGTTAATCTCATTTGATTAAATGATTTATTAATAATGATTTATTTTAATAAGTTGTCTCATAATTTTTACTTTAGAATTTATCTGATTCAATTAACATTTTTCCTTTTAGTTCTAAGTGAGTTAAGCTTTTAATCATTATCTGTATTTGAACAATGAAACTGAGTGTATACATTTTTCCACATATTTCTACAATTCTTTACGAAAAATTCTGTTATTATAATTCCACATATTTTGTGTGCTCAATTACTCAGTTGTGTCTGACTCTTTACAACCCCATGGACTGTAACCCATAAGGATCTTATGCCAGTGGAATTCTCCAGGCAATAATACTGTAAGGGCCTTCCATTTCCTTCTCCAGGGAATCTTCCAAACCCAAGGATCAAACCAGGTCTCTTGCATCTCCTGCATTGCCAGGTGAATTCTTTACCATTGTGCCACTTGGGAAGCCCACATAATAGGTATCTCTTTATCTGTCATCCATTTTTACTTGACAGTAGGTGTCATAGAACCAAAATCATTTATTATTATTCTTTACAACTTCAGCATCTCATGTAGTTACAGGTTCCAAATAGATAAGGGATAAATATATTTGCTGCTGTTCAATCACCCAGTCATGCCTGACTTTTTGCAGCTATGTGGACTACAGCCTGACAGGCTTCCCTGTCTATCACCATCTCCCATAGCTTGATCAAACTCATGTCCATCCAGTCAGTGACGCCATCCAACCATCACATCCTCTGTCATCCTCTTCTCCTCCTGCTTCAATCTTGTCAAGCATCAGGGTCTTTTCCAATGAATCAGTTCTTCACATCAGGTGGCCAAATTATTGGAGCTTCAGCTTTAGCATCAGTCCTTCCAATGAATATTCAGGACTGATTTTCTTAAGGAATGACTGGTTGGATCTCCTTGCAGTTCAAGGAACTCTCAAGAGTTTAACACCACAGTTCAAAAGCATCAATTCTTCGGTGCTCATATTTCTTTATTGTCCAACTCTCCCATCCATATAGACTACTGGAAAAACCATAGCTTTAACTAGGCGGACCTTTGTCAGCAAAGTAATGTCTCTGCTTTTCAATGTGCTGTCTAGGTTGGTCAGTCCTTTTCTTCCAAGGAGCAAGCATATTTTAATTTCATGGCTGCACTCACCATCTACAGTGATTTTGGAGCCCAAGAAAATGAAATATGTCACTGTTGCCATTTTTTCCCCAAATATTTGCCGTGAATTGATGGGACCAGATGCCAAGATCTTAGAGTTTTGAATGCTGAGTTTAAAGCCAGCTTTTTTACTCTCTTTCACTTTCATTAAGAGGCTCTTGAGTTCCTCTTTGTTTTCTGACATAAGGGTGGTATCATCTGCATATCTGAAGTTATTCATATTTTCCTAGCAAACTTGATTCAAGCTTGTGCTTCATCCAGACCAGGATTTCACATGATGTACTCTGTATATAAGTTAAATAAGCAGGGTGACAATATTGAGCCTTGACATACTCCTTTCCCAATTTGGAATCAGTCTGTTGTTCCATGTCCAGTTCTATTTGTTGATTCTGACCTGCATACAGGTTTCTCAGGAGGCACATTAGGTGATGTGGAAGTCTCATCTCTTTAAGAGTTCTCCACAGTTTGTTGTGATTATTATTGAAGCACAGAAAAAAAAAAAAAAAAAACACAATGAATGAATAACTAACAGCCACTTTAAATTATCATCTGACATTTAAATATTTTATAATTTTGTTGAAATGGGATAGAATATCTGTAGGTTTGGTTTGAGAATTATTGCCTGCCCGTAATCAAAACAGAAATCCTAGCATTTATCTAAGTGAAAAAAGAAATTACTTTCCTGGTACCCAGTTTAAAATTCAATTTTATTTATTTATTTATTTATTTTTGTAGGGGAAAATGGACAAAGGAAAGGATCAATGAGGGTGGGAGGGAAATGGGAAGAAAGAAGGGGAATGATGGTGGGGAGGAGTATATGTAATTTCTTATCTAATGGCTTTCTGTTTTTAATCACAAAGAACATTTAAAAAAATCATATTGAATTCATCCTATATTAGGAGGTTTGATCTGGAAATGAAAAGTTCAGGAAACTAAAAGTCCAGTTTGAGTGTCCTCATCTTAGGCGCATCTTGGTATTTTGTGTTGGTAGGTCTATCTTTACCACAATATATTATTTAGGACAGGATCACATTTGTCACTTCTTCCTCCCTACTACCCAAAGTGGTACCAGTCCCATAAAATAGTCAATAAAGCTTTACAGAGTGAACAAATAAGTCATTTTTTTTTTTTAACTCTCCTGAGTGAACTGAATTTTTTGAGGCTCATAAGTAAACATGTTTTCCTGTTTACTTTGTCTATTACAGCCAGATTGTATAAGTATGAGTGGGGTATTAAAGTCTCCCACTATTGTTGTATTGTTGCATATTTCTTCTACCATATTAATTAATGTTTGTCTTAGATATATAATGCTCCAATGTTGGATGCATATATATCTATAATTGTTATAACTTCTTTTTGGATTGTTCCTTTAAGTCATTATGTATAACCTTGATTGTCTCCTTTTCAGGATCTTTAAAGTCAATTTTATCTGATATGAGTATTGCTACTCCTGTTTTCTTTTGGTCCATAATTGCATAGAAAATCATTTTCCAGCCCTTCATTTTCAGTCAGTATATATCCCCTATTTTAAGGTGGTCCTCTTGTAGACAACATATGTAGAGGTCTAGTTTTTCCATTTGATCCATTTTAGTCTTTTGGTTATCTCTTGTAGACAAGGTATGTAGGGGTCTTGTTTTTGTGTTGATTCAGCCAGTCTTTGTCTGTTGATTAGAGCATTCAGCCCATTAACGTTTAAAGCAATTATTGATAAATAGGATTTACTTTATTGTTTTGAGTTCGAATTTATACACCCTTTTAGTGATTCCTATCTAGAGAATGTCCTTTAGTTTTTGTCGGAGAAATGGTTTAGTGGTGCTAAATTCTCTCAGATTTTGCTTATCTGTGAAGCTTTTAATTTCTCCTTCATGTTTGAATGAGATCCTTGCTGGATACAATAATCTAGGCTGTAAGTTATTTTCTTTCATCACTTTAATTATGTCCTGCCATTCCCTCCTGGCTTGGAGAGTTTCTATTGAAAGATCAGCTGTTATCCTTATGGGAATTCCCTTGTGAGTTATTTGATGTTTTCCCCTTGCTGCTTTTAATATTTGTTCTTTATATTTAATCTTTGTTAATTTGATTAATATGTGTCTTGGGGTGTTTCACCTTGGGTTTATCCTGTTAGGGACTCTCTGGATTTCTTGAACTTGAGTGGTAATTTTCTTCTCCAATTTAGGGAAGTTTTCAACTATTATCTCCTCAAGTATTTCCTCATGGTCTTTCTTTTTATCTTCTTCTTCTGGAACTCCTATGATTCGAATGTTGCAACATTTAATGTTATCCTGGAGGTCTCTGAGATTGTCCTCATTTCTTTTAATTCGTTTTTCTTTTGCTCCTCTGATTCATTTATTTCTAGGATTCTATCTTCTAATTCGCTAATCCTATCTTCTGCCTCTGTTATTCTACTATTTGTTGCCTCCAGGATGTTTTGGATCTCATTTATTACATTATTCATTATGTGTTGACTCTTTTTTATTTCTTCTAGGTCCTTGTTAAACCTTTCTTGCATCTTCTCAATCCTTGTCTCCAGATACTTTAACTGTGATTCCATTTTGATTTCGAGATTTTGGATTAATTTCACAGTCATTATTCGGAATTCTTTATCAGGTGAATTCCCTATCTCTTCCTCTTTGGTTTGGTTTGGTGGGCATCTATCCTGTTCCTTTAGCTGCTGGGTATTCTTTTGTCTCTTCATTTTGTTAAAATTGCCAAGTTTAAAGTGTACTTACTATATTCTGGTAGTTTGTTGAATTCTCTTTCTTGAGGCGGTTTACAGGTCTTTTCAATATCTGATCTCCGCCCTGTTACAAAGCGGGCAGAGATGAACACCCAAATTCAAGCCGGCCAGGTTCAGGCTCTCGGATAATCCTCAGAAGCATGACTCGATTGAGTCTGCATTTTATGCCCTTCCCAGATCCGAGTAGCGCAGGTGATGAAATGTTTAGCAAGCACAGCTGCTGCGACTTATCGCCTACCCGCCGCTCAGTTTTCTGGGTATACAACTGGCGCACTTTCTCAGGCAGATGTTGACCATCCAGAGCCCCAAGAAGTGTGAGTCAGCACAGAAACCTACCTAGAGTTCTGCAGACAGTGTCTCTCTAGGGCTGTGACTGCCCGCCTCCGGCCCTGGCTGCCTGTCACTGGAGTGGGACGGCCTGCAGCTGGCTATCTCAGTGCAGTCCCCTGCAGTGCAGGCTCTCATAGTCCTGGCGGTGTACCAAGTTAGGGCTGGTCCTTGATGTAGTAGATAACCAACAGTCTGGTTATTTCGCTCGATAGCGCTCGAGACAGCCAGGGCAAATCCTTTCTCAAAGCAATGCAGGCCGCGCCGCTCCTCCTAGCCCGCGCTGCTTGCTAATAGCAAATGCTGGTGTCCGCACCACTTCTCCACAAGAGGAGTTACCACAGGGCTGGTTTTCTCTTTTTGAAGACAATGAATTGTCTAAGTGCCTGATGTCCTCTGCCGGCATTCAGAAGTTGTTTTGTAGAATTTAGTCAGCATTCAAATGTTCTTTTAATGGATTTGTGGAGGAGAAAGTATTCTCCCCGTCCTACTGGTCCGCCATCTTAGCTCCTCCCCCTAAAATTCAATTTTAATATATGGTTTTTCAGATAGGGTAACTCATGGACAATAGATATATTTATTTTCTATGCCAAAGAATTCAGCTTAACATGAAATGGTTATGTTAGGGGAAACATGTTGATTGAAACCGTCTACCCTGGCCAGGCACCACAGTAACCATTTTCATGAGTTATTTTACCACAGAAGGTCCTGGTAAGGAACAGGGAACTAATAAGCCTCCATCAACCAGAAGCGGAGAAAGCAATGGCACCCCACTCCAGTATTCTTGCCTGGAAAATTCCATGGATGGAGGAGCCTGGAAGGCTGCAGTCCATGGGGTTGCTGAGGGTCGGACACAACTGAACGACTTCACTTTCACTTTTCATTTTCATACATTGGAGAAGGAAATGGCAACCCACTCCAGTGTATTTGCCTGGAGAATCCCAGGGATGGGGGAGCCTGGTGGGCTGCTGTCCATGGGGTCGCACAGAGTCAGACATGACTGAAGCGACTTAGCAGCAGCAGCAACCAGAAGAGTTCGGGAAAAGTCAAAAGAAGACACCACCTGTCCGACCATCTCCCAGAATCCTTCTCTCTGGCATCCGTCTTGGCTGAACAAGGTGTGCACCACCAGGAAAGACTCTGAGTCAGAATGATTGGCTAAAGACAACCTGGAAACTAATTTCATCACCATAAAACCCAAGACAGCAAACCATGTGACAGAGCTGTTCTCCTGGGTTCCCTTATCCTACTGCTCTCCAACCGGGTGCCCTTCTCAATAAAATCTCTTGTGCCGGGGTCCAACCCCGGTGGATCCAGGGAATTCAAAGCAGGGACGGCGTTGGCAACGATCAGGAAATGATTGCTTAATTAAGTATTAATTAAAGATATAAAGAATAATAGAAATGAGGACAGCTCAGTGAGGAGGAAATTCAGTGAAGAAAAGAGGATGAAATAAGGATAGCTCAGTGAGAACATTTTGTGGAGAGAGAAGGCTGAATAATTTAGCCAGAAGGTAAGAGAAAGAACGACATGGGGAGACCAAGCTTCGGTGAACAAGGCCCCATACTTTATTTTTCAAAGTAGTTTTTATACCTTCAGTTATGCATAGAGGATAATGGGGGAAGGGGTGGAGTCATTCAGGGACAGCAGTTCCTGAACCAAGCTTTCAAACCTATCATATGCAAAAGTTAGGTGAGTTACATCATCTTCTGGCCTGGAGGCCTATTAACATTTTAAGGAACTTATTTTCTCTAAAGGTGATTATTCTAAAGTCAGGCGCCACCCTCCAAAAGCATTGGAGTTGTATTTCTATAGGGCAAAGGTGTGGTGGGTTTAATCAAGAAAAGAATTAACTCAAGGGTCCAAAGTTACAAACATTGAGGCTACTAATTACATTTCTATACACCAATTATATCAATCAATACACTGCCAAGGACACAATAGGTAAGGAATATGGAGACTTAGCAGCAAACATTGGCCCAACAAGTGAAAAACCCTTCACCAATACAATTTCTAATCAATCTTTTAACTGCTCAAAGGAATCTGCGTTTAGACAGTTTAGAACATCTCATGCCTCTCACAGTTGAGAGGCTCTAAACAATCACATGTGGCCGGAAAGACCTATTGAGGCAGGCTAGAGGATTTCAAAAGGAGTTTGTAGGCTGAAACACTGTCACACCCAGGAATTATTAACTGGAGCTGTAAGTTAGCTTTTTTTTCAGAGAAAGGTAGTGGGGGACAGCCCCCTGTAAAGTCAGAGGTGTAGGTGAGAACACAAAGCAGAAAGTAGGCAGACTCTGGCTTTTTGGGGGTACATGCTCAAGAACCTCCAGCGGGCTCCTGAGGCTTAATCTGCCCCTTGCAGTTATTGCCAAGCCTCCTTCCTCATGACCTTTGTCATGGGCGGAGCACTAATCCAAACCGGCTTCCAACACTCTTGCTTTGTCAACACGTGTCTCCTCAGACAACTCTTTTCCGAGTGTTAGACAAGAGCCCAGTTTTGGTCCCTGGAAGGGGTCTTGCAATAGTTATGTGTTACCCTGTAGACAAAATTACTTAAACGTCTCAAACTGGCATTGGAATGTACCTAAACATATCTTTTCCTTAGCTTGTTAGGTGTTTAATGGTCTTTACATTTAAATACTTGTAGCTGGGATAATGTACTTTGCTTCACCTCCAATGCTACTAGTCTGTATTGGAGAATAAATTCTAAATTTGTTTCATAGACCTCTTTAGCCTACTTTGTCATTGATGTCACTTGAGTTTGTAAGTTTGTGAACTCTGAATACTATGCAATGTCAAGCAACCACCTACTATTTCACTTCAATGCCTCATTTTAACATGGTTTTCTTGTCACATAAACAAATCATTGCTCCACAGCATTTCCTTGCAAGCTTTATTTAAAGTTTATTTCATGTCATTTTACAAACACCAGTTCAAAATAAAATATGCATGCTAAAAAGTAACTGCAATACAGAAAATATTTACCAAATGCAATGAAGGAAAGAAATCATGAAGTTGAATTTCCTCATTTTCAATATGTCATATCCAAATGCTTTGTATATTCTGGCTCTCAGCTGGGTTGATCTTTGACTCTAGAGAACATTTGGCAGGCCTGAGGACTTTGAGACTATCACATCTGGAAAGGGGATAATATTGGCATCTAGTAGGTAGAGACCAAGAATTCTTCTAAAATTCCTACCACGCATGGGACAGCCCCTTTCACCACTCTGACAAAGAGTTAGCCATCCCACAATGTTGATGATGCTGAGCTCGAGAATCCCTGCTCTAGAGCAGATAAGATCAAGTTATTTACTATATTTTCCAACTGTCTAATCTTCCATGCAGCTCTTTGGAAAAACTAAAGTGAACCAATATTCTCTCTTTAAAATGACCATCTATGCAAGAATAAACTGATACACAGAAAACAATAAGACAACCCTTAATTACAAACCAGTTATGCTGAATTAGTAAAGCAGATCTAACCTGTACCAAGAGAAAGTCAAATACTAAGAACCTTAAAAGTAACTGCATCATTTATCTCCCTTAATAAGTGCAGAAGATGAAGCTGCTGGTGTTGTTTTATCTGCTCAAAAATGCTACCCATTATTGCAGTCATTGCTTCATGGGCTTCAGATAGCTGCTGTGTCATAACATGGAAAGAATGATGGAAGAGAGGGAAAAAAAAAATGCAAGGAGTGTGGTGGTGATGCCAATCATTTTCTTTTATCAAGAAAAATGAACACTTTTCTGGAAGCTCTCAGCCTACTTCTGTTTCTACATTTTAATAGCCAGAAATGTGTTGCATTATAAGTGAGGCAGAGAAAGCATTTATTCAGATTTTTAACTCTAAGAGAGAAAACATTTGAGAATTTTTTGAGACTGGGCTGCGTTGATCACCAAAACAAGCTCTGTTCCAACTAGATATATCTATTTGTGTCATAGTTTATAGAAGGAACAAGAGTACTGCTTTAAGCTGAAAAAAGAAAATGGATCTAAATTATATGTAAATGCTTATCCAAAATAGATGATATAAAGGATAAAAACAAAACAACTTCCCACACAAGTACTACAGACCCAAAGCTTGGCAAATTTGTAATAGAAAGCATTGTGTTTTTGTTTTTAATCTAAAGCAAAAAGAAAATGTAAAAATATAATACATGTTGAACTGTTACATACTTACTTTTTTATCAAGAATCTCTTTTTATTGATTATCAGAAACATTACAAACATCTAATATGAACAAATTGTAACATGACAGTGATTAGTTTGAACAATTAATACATTTCAGATATAATATTATACATATTTCAATGCTATTCTCCCCAATCATCCCACCCTCTCCCGGTCCCAGAGTCCAAAAGTCTGTTCTATACATCGGTGTCTCTTTTGATGTCTCGTAAACAGGGTTATTTTTACCATCTTTCTAAATTCCATATATATGCGTTAGTATACTGTATTTGTGTTTTTGTTTCTGGCTTACTTCACTCTGTATAATAGGCTCCAGTTCCATCCACCTCCTTAGAACTGATTCAAATGTATTCTTTTTAATGGCTGAGTAATACTCCATTGTGTATATGTACCACAGCTTGCTTATCCATTCATCTGTGGATGGACATCTAGGTTGCTTCCACGTTCTGGCTATTGCAAACAGTGCTGCTATGAACATTGGGGTACACGTGTCTCTTTCAATTCTGGATTTCTCAGTGTATATGCCCAGCAGTGGGATTGCTGGATCATAAGGCAGTTCTATTCCCAGTTTTTTGAGGAATCTCCATACTGTTCTCCATAGTGGCTGTACCAGTTTGCATTCCCCCCAACAGTGTAAGAGGGTTCCCTTCTCTCCGCACCCTCTCCAGCATTTATTGCTTGTGGACTTTTGGATAGCAGCCATTCTGATTGGCGTGAAATGGTATCTCATAGTGGTTTTGATTTGCATTTCTCTGATAATGAGTGATGTTGAGCATCTTTTCATGTGTTTGTTAGCCATCTGTATGTTTTCTTTGGAGAAATGTCTATTTAGTTCTTTGGCCCATTTTTTGATTGGGCCATTTATTTTTCTGGAATTGAGCTGTAGAAGTTGCTTGTATACTTTTGAGATTAGTTGTTTGTCAGTTGCTTCATTTGCTATTATTTTCTCCCATTCTGAAGGCTGTCTTTTCACCTTGCTTATAGTTTCCTTTGTTGTGCAGAAGCTTTTAAGTTTGATTAGGTCCCATTTGTTCATTTTTTATTTTATTTCCGGTATTCTGGGAGGTGGGTCATGGAGGATCCTGCTGTGATGTATGTCAGAGAGTGTTTTGCCTATGTTTTCCTCTAGGAGTTTTATGGTTTCTGGTCTTACATTTAGCTCTTTAATCCATTTTGAGTTTATTTTTGTGTATGGTGTTAGAAAGTGTTCTAGTTTCATTCTTTTACAAGTGTTGGACCAGTTTTTCCCAGCACCATTTGTTAAAGAGATTGTCTTTAATCCATTGCATATTCTTGCCTCCTTTGTCAAAGATAAGATGACCATATGTGTGTGGAATTATCTCTGGGCTTTCTATTTTGTTCCATTGATCTATATTTCTGTCCTTGTGCCAGTACCATACTGTCTTGATGACTGTGGCTTTGTAGTAGAGAGTTTTGGAATTAACTTGATCAATTTATATTTCAAGAAAGGTTTGTGTTTTTCCTTCATAAGACAAAAATGAATATCATATAATAAGATTTAGTCAACTGAAAATCCATCATAATATCTTAATAAACGGTCTTACTTTTTCTTATAATTGGCATTAACAGTGTATGTGAATCTGTTAATAAGTGTATGTTCTTGATTTTAAAAATTAGTCAATGCCAGTGATTTAAGGGGCAGTATGTAGTCCCTTTGCTTGTTAAGAACCCACAAAACCATATGTCTACATTTTAGTATACGTCTGTTTCTTGTTTTCTATTTCTCAGGGGAAAAAAAAAAATCACATCTCAGGATCCCATAGGCATAGGTTACTAGTCAGTAGAAAGCAGCTGTAATGACTCCAAAGAAAAATAAAAAAGAAGATGATAAAGGTCATAGCCACTGTAAGGAGTCTTACTTCCACAAGGCAGTTCAGATTCTGTAATATCAAAGTTCCTCAAAAGGGTTCACTTTACTGATGCCTCCTCTGGTGTCCCTATGCCATGTTGCTAGGAAACTACCCAGTCAAAACTGTTTCCTAAAGGAATGGCCTGGTATTAGTGCTGAATCATGACCTGAGAAGAATAGTAATATTATTTAATGCCTCCCATAGGCTACCAAACCGTGTTCTTCTTCCAGCTCAGTCAGATTGAAAAAAAAAAAAAAAGAAGGGGGGGTGTTCAAAACAGGAGTCAATTTGAGATTGCCTCAAGTAAAAGGTTTGTGTGCCATGTAGCTAAAACATATTATATTTTAACACTGTCAATCCTTGTAACTATATCAATAAACAAATGCCATAATCAAAGATTATGGGACATAGTACTTATTTGAAGAAGGTAGAAAATCTTTCTCATTAACTGCATCTAAAGGATGCTTATGTTAAAACAAAAAGTGGATTAAAAGTTGTAACTCTAATCAGTTATAAAGAACTTAAGTAAAAATTAATGATTTCCAATTCATTTTGGCTATTTTGTAAAAACTCTTTCATTCATACTCCATAATATAAACATTTAAAAATAAAATTACATGTAAAAGAATCTATTCACTCTGATCCTACAATTCTTTCAAATGAAACATAGTCCTAGGTCATGGTTTATATTTCACTATATGTTCTTTCCCAGGACAAAAATTATCATAACCATCAGGGATCATTATCAGTGAGTCATCTGATAATCAGAATTCAATATAACAATATATTTGGCAGTACTGAAACACATCATCTTTTTCATATAAATCATGAACATAATCTTAACTAACAGTTCTTCAAATTTGATTACATTTAACAATGTTTCAAATGCCCCATTTGAATTTACATAATAGTCACAAAGCAACTTCATTGACTAAAATACTCTGATAAAAAGCATGTTATCAGAGCCCCTATACTTTACTATAGCTTCTACAGTGCTGCTGCTGCTGCTAAATCGCTTCAGTCATGTCCGACTCTGTGTGACCCCGTAAATGGCAGCCCACCAGGCTCCGCAGTCCCTGGGATTCTCCAGGCAAGAATACTGGAGTGGGTTGCCATTTCCTTCTCCAGTGCAGGAAAGTGAAAAATGAAAGTGAAGTCGCTCATTCTTGTCTGACTCTTAGCGACCCCATGGACTGCAGCCTACCAGGCTCTTCTGTCCACGGGATTTTCCAGGCAAGAGTACTGGAGTGGGTTGCCATTGCCTTCTCCGAGTTTCTACAGTGAGGAGACTTAATTAGCAAGGTCATACATAAATTTACTGGCTAAAAATTTAACATCCAAAACATTAAGATCGCAGCATCCAGTCCCATCAGAAAGATCAGATCAGATCAGTTGCTCAGTCGTGTCCGACTCTTTGCAACCCCATGAATCGCAGAATGCCAGGCCTCCCTGTCCAACACCAACTCCCAGAGTTCACTGAGACTCACATCCATCGAGTCAGTGATGCCATCCATCCAGCCATCTCATCCTCTGTCATCCCCTTCTGCTCTTGCCCTCAATCTCTCCCAGCATCAGAGTCTTCTCCAATACTTCATGGCAAATAGAAGGGGAAAAAGTGGAAACAGTGACAGATTTTATTTCCTTGAGCTCCAAAATCACTGCATATGGTGAATGCAGCCATGATATTAAAAGACACTTGCTTCTTGGAAGAAAAGCTATGATAAACCTAGACAGCATATTAAAAGGCAAGGACATCACTTTTCTGACAGAAGCCTGCATAGTCAAAGCTATGGTTTTTCCAAAAGTCATGTATGGATATGAGAGTTGGACTCTAAAGAATGCTGAGTGCTGAGGAATTGATGTTTTCGAATTGTGGTACTGGAGAAGGCTTTTGAGAGTCCTTGGACTACAAGGAGATCAAACCAGTCAGTCCTAAAGGAAATCAACTCTGAATATTCATTGGAAGGACTATGCTGAAGTCCCAATACTTTGGCCATCTGATGTGAAATTCCTATTCATTGGAAGAGACTCTGATGCTGGGGAATATTGAGGGCAGAAGAAAAAGGGAGGTTACAGAGAATGAAATGGTTAGATAGCATCAACAACTCAATGGACATGAGTTTGAGCAAACTCCAGGAGTTAGTGAAGGACAGGTAAGTCTGGTGCACTGCAGTCCATGCAGTCGCAAAGAGGTGGACATGACTTAGTGACTGAACAACAACAACAGAAATAGAACTTTACAAGAGGGAAAAGTTAAATTTGTACTCCTTATTTTTATCTTAAAAAATGAAAATATCCTTGAAAAATTTGGCTTTTAATATATTTTTCACTAATGTAGTTGGAAAAGTAACCAAAGATCAAGTTTAAGAATTCTATGCTTTGGAACAGAATACAATTATTTAATGAAATGAGCTAGCTACTGTGTTTTATTTATATTTAGGTTTTTAATGCATTTTTTTCCTGTCAACTTTTTTTCTTTTCCAAAGTTTCTAATAAAAAGGATAATGTTTATCTTTTCCACAAAAGAATGCCAGTTGAATAATAAAAAGAAATATGTAGATTTCAAAAATTTAAAGGAGATTTCTATTTATAGAAGACCCTCAAACCTGGGAAAATAAAAATACTTTCAATAAAATGTTAGACTGCTGTCAAAAATTCTTTACTTCATTCCTACTCACTCTTAATTTACTATGGTGTTGGTTACTTGGAGGAAACTTGAACAAAATATTTTGGTCCAGTAATGTATTAAAGCTTAAAAACATCATTAAACTTAAATTAAGTAGTCATTAATCTGATACAGCAGCTTTGAATATTGGCCACCAAATCTGTTTTTTAAGGTAGATTGGAAATAGTTTCAAGAAATTTAAATTCAGCTGTCAAGTGGTTTTTGTTTTTGAATTTTCTTCTATGCTTATCTCACTATACTATTGTTCACACTACTCTTAACTTCCCTAGTGATGCTAAAGAGATTATTTTATTAGATAACTTTAATAAAAACAGTGAGTTTGTCATATTTGTATTGATATGAAAATTTCCCAAAATATATTAAATGTTAACAGTAAGGTAGAGAAAAGTGTTCAGAGTAGGGTTTTTATATATGGAAATAATTCCTACTATGATTGTCTTTTATCAACTATTATTTTTGTGAAAGTAGCAAAATAGGAAAACTATATGTTTTGTTCTCAAACCAAAACTGAATCTAATATTTCCTCTTCCTGAAAAGTTGGTTGGAGTCTTTATTTGCTATTATAATATAATGCTTTATAGAATTTTTAACCAAATAGGTATGTAAATTAGCACACATATGAACATTTACAGTGAAATCTCCAAATTATATGACATATAAATCATGAATTTATCTTATTAGCATTCAGAAGTTTAGAAAATAAATTAAACATATAAATCAAGTTATTGAAGCATTGATAATGGCAATTTGCAAGATTTCAATAAACATATGAGCTTAGATTAATCTTGATAATATATTTTTGCAACATGCTATTTGCAATTGACAACAGTTAGCATAGTGTCTAAGTTAAAAAACACTCATGGCTGATATAAGACACCCCTTTGTTTCTTTTCTCCCAAAGCTCATGTTATCTTAGTGTATGTATCAAAACAAACAAAGCAAATTTATGGTTACCAAAGCAGGGTGAGGGACAAATTAGGAATAAAGGATTAGCAAATACAAACTACACTACATAAGATAGATAAGTAATAAAGATTTATTGTATATCATAGGGAATTATACTCAATGATTATAATAACCTATAATGAAATATAATGTACAAAAACTAAATCCCTGGATCACTATGCTGTATATGAGATGGTTGGATGGCATCACCAACTCAATGAACATGAATTTGAGTAAGTTCTGGGAGTTGGTGATGGACAGGGAAGGCTGGCATTCTGCAGTCCATGGGGTCGCAAACAGCTGGAAACGACTGAGTGACTGAACTGAACTGAACACAATATTGTAAATCAATTACACTTCAATAAAAAGAGAAAGTCCCCACAATGTTACATCTATTAGCAGGAAACACTTTCCTGCTATTCTCTTGACAACAAAACTGCTCACAATTATTAAGATAATTGATTGTGGTTCTCTAAGAAGTTTGATCCTAACAGCAGGGTTTATTTCAGAGACTTGAGGGAAATGTAGGCTCTCACCTTCAATGAGCTGCTCACAAAGTAAAGTCTAAATGTAATGGAAAAAAATGATTTCAGGTGTATGTCAGAGAAGAATTTATTTCAGTGGGACACCCGCTTATATTCTCAAATCTTATTGCTTCTCACAAAAACTTGGATATAAAATTGAATATAGGATATAAGAAAAAATATTTCAAACATCAGTTATTCTTTAAAATGGGTTGTTGTTGTTCAGTCATTAACTCATGTTTGACTCTTTGTGACACCATGGACTGCAGCACACCTGGCTTCCCTGTCCTTCACTAACTCCTGGAGTTTGCTCAGTCTCATGTCCATCAGGTCGGTTATGTTATTCAACCATCTCATTCTCTGTCACCACTTTCTCCCTCTGCAATCAATCTATTTTAGCCTGAGAGTCTTTTTCAAAATGGGTTGTAGACAACTTTAATTTATTATCATTTGCACAAGTCACTCTTACTACTTTCAATTTAGAGTCACATGAGGTATTGAACTCAACTCCATGTATCTTTGCTCTTAAATATTTTAGCGAGCTCTAGGCAGCTACTTAAGACATTTCAAGCAGCATCTTTTAACTTTAAGATCAGTTCAGTTCAGTTCAGTTGCTCAGTCATGTTCGACTCTATGTGACACCATAAACTACAACATGCCAGGCCTCCCTGTCCATCACCAATTACCAGAGTTTACTCAAATTTATGTCCATTGAGTGGGTGATGTCTTCTAAACATCTCATCCTCTGTTGTCTTCTTCTACTCTGGCCTTCAATCATTCCCAGCATCAGATCTTTTAGATAACTCAGTTCTTTGCATCAGGTGGCCAAAGTATTGGATATTCAGATTCAGCATCAATCCTTCCAATGAATATTCAGGACTGATTTCCTTTAGGATGGACTGGTTGAATCTCTTCACACTCCAAGGGACTCTCAAGAGTCTTTTCGAACACCATAGTGCAAAAGCATCAATTCTTCAGTGCTCAGATTTCTTTATAGTCCAACTCTCACATTCATACATAACGACTGGAAAAATGATACTTTAACTAGATGGACCTTTGTTGACAAAGTAATGTCTCTGCTTCTTAGTATGCTATCTAGGTTGGTCATAGCTTTTCTTCCAAGGAGCAAGCTTCTTTTAATTTCATGGCTGCAGTCACCATCTGCAGTGATTTTGGAGCCCCAAAAATAAAGTCTGACACTGTTTCCACTGTTTCCCCCTCTATTTCCCATTAAGTGATGGGACCAGATGCCATGATCTTAGTTTTCTGAATGTTAGGCTTTAAGTCTACTTTTTCACTCTCCACTTTCACTTTCATCAAGAGGCTTTTTAGTTCCTCTTCACTTTCTGCTATAAGGGTGGTGTCATCTGTATATCTGACATTATTGATATTTCTCCCAGCAATCTTGATTCCAGCTCATGCGTCATTGAGTCCAGCATTTCTCATGATGTACTCTGCATATAAGTTAAATAAGCAGGGGATAACAAACAGCATTGACATATTCCTTTCCTGATTTGGAACCAGTCTGTTGTTCCATGTCCAGTTCTAACTGCTTCTTCTTGACCTGCATGGAGATTTCTCAAGAGGCAGGTCACATGGTCTGGTATTCCCATCTCTTGAAGAATTTTCCAGTCTGTTGTGATCCACACAGTCAAAGGCTTTGGCATAGTCAATAAGCCAGATATAGATGTTTTTCTGGAACGCTCTTGCTTTTTTGATGATCCAGTGGATGTTGGCAATTTGATCTCTGGTTCTTCTGCTTTTTCTTAATCCAGCTTGAACATCTGGAAGTTCACATTTCACTTACTGTTGAAATCTGGCTTGGAGAATTTTGAGCATTACTTTGCTAGTGTGTGACATGAGTGCAACTGTGCGGTAGTGAGAACATTTTTTGACATTGCCTTTCTTTGGGATTGGAATGAACACTGACCTTTTTCAGTCTTGTGGACACTGCTGAGTCTTTCAAATTTGCTGAAGTATTGAGTGCAGCACTTTCACACCATCATCTTTTAGCATTTGAAATAGCTCAACTGGAATTCCATCACCTCCATTAGCTTTGTTCATAGTAATTCTTCCTAAGTCCCACCTGACTTCGCATTCCAGGATGTCTGGTTCTATTTGAGTGATCACATCATCATGATTATCTGGGTCGTGGAAACCACTAGAACATTCAGGTATCACCTAGATCAAATCCCTTACAATTATACAGTGGAAGTGACAAAGAGATTCAAGGGATTAGATCTGATAGAGTGCCTGAAGAACTATGGACAGAGGTTCGAAACACTGTACAGGAGGGAGAAATCAAGACCATAACCAAGAAAGAGAAATGTAAAAAGGCAAAATGGTTGTCTCAGGAGACCTTACAAATAGCTATGAAAAGAAGAGAAGCAAAAGGCAAAGGAGAAAAGGAAAGATATACCAATTTGAATGCAGTGTTCCAACGAATAGCAAGGAGAGATAAGAATGCCTTCCTCAGAGATCAGTGCAAAGAAATAGAGGAAAACAATAGAACGGGAAAGACTAAAGATCTCTTCAAGAAAATTAGAGATACCAAGAGAACGTTTCATGCAAAGATGGGCACAATAAACGACAGAAATGGTACAGATCTGACAGAAACAGAAGATATTAAGAAGAGGTGAGAGAATACACAAAAGAACTCTAAGATCAGATCCATACTTTTTATTGTACATATATACAAATAAACTGATGCTTCCCAAAATGTGTATATTTACATATTACTAAGAAACTACTTATATTCAGAATACATGATGCAAAATGCTGTATTGGATGAAGCACAAGCTGAAATCAAGATTACTGGGAGAAATATCGATCACCTCAGATAAGCAGATGACACCACCCTCAGGGCAGAAAGTGAAATAGAACTAATGAGTCTCTTGATGAAAGAGGAGAGTGAAAAAGTGGGCTTAAAGCTCAACATTCAGAAAACTAAGATCATGCCATCTGGTCCCATAACTTCATGAAAAATAAATGGGAAAACAGTTGAAACAGTGACAGATTTTATTTTTCTGTGCTCCAAAATCACTGCAGATGATGACTGCAGCCATGAAATTAAAAGAAGCTTGCTCCTTGGAAGAAAAGCTATGACCAACCTAGACAGCATATTAAAAAGTAGAGACATCACTTTGTGAACAAAGGTCGGTCTAGTCAAAGCTATGGTTTTTCCAGTCGTCATGTATGGATATGAGAGTTGGACTATAAAGAAAGCTGAGCACTGAAGAATTGATGCTTCTGAATAGTGGTGTTGAAGAAGACTCTTGAGAATCTCTTGGACAGCAAGGAGATCTAACCAGTCCATCCTAAAGAAAATCAGTCCTGAATATTCATTGGAAGGACTGATGCTGAAGATGAAATTCCAATACTTTGGCCTCCTGATGCGAAGAATTGACTCATTGGAAAAGACCCTGATGCTGGGAAAGATTGAAGACAGGAGGAGAAGGGGACAACAGAAGATGAGATTGTTGGATGGCATCACTGACATGATCGATGTGAGTTTGAGTAGGTTCCCAAGAGTTGGTGATAGACAAGGAGGCCTGATGTGCTGTAGTCCATGGGGTCACAAAGAGTCAGACAGGACTGAGTGACTGAACTGAAAGAAATTATGGAGTAGTTTTAATAGATTATAACCGACCTTTTCTATTCTTATCATACATTTTAAATGTATATATAGTATTATACTTAAATCTTATTAAATTATACAAGTTGTTAAAATATTTGACGTTAGTGATTTCATTGTGTGTGTGTGTGTGTGTGTGTGTGTGTGTGTGTGTGTGTATTTGTGTTAGTTACATCCAACTCTTTGTGATCTTGCCACGGGTCCTGTAGGCTGCCAGGCTCCTCTTTCCATGGGATTCTCCAGGCAAGAATACTGAAGTTTGTTCCTAGTCCCTTCTCCAAAGTATCTTTTCAATCCAGGGATCAAGCCCTGGTCTCCTGAATTGCAAGCAGATATTTACCATTTGAGTTTCCAGGGAAGCCCAGTGATTTCATCACTTTCACCTGAAATTCTTCCATCTTATTATTAGGAACTTTATTGCTAGTTATTTTTGTTTATTCAGTACCTGAAAAATGTTAGGCACTAGCTTAAATAACCACTACTCAACTTAAACCATCTACAGATGGATTATCCGAATTTATCTAAAAGCATGTAAGGGCTTCCCCAGTGGCTCATTGGTAAAGAATCCACATTCAGTGCAGGAGATGCAAATGGCAGGGGTTCATTTTCTGGGTCATGAAGACCCCTTAGAGGAAGAAATAGCCACTCATTCCAATGTTCTTGCATGGAAAATCCCATGGAGATAGGAGCTTGGCAGGCTACAGTTGATAGGGTTGCAAAGAGTTGGATAAACTTGAGCACAGTCAAAAACATATAACTACTAATAGAATTAATAAATACATATAGGAAGTAGGAAGTATGATTAACAGATAATGACACATGTCACACCTGAAAAAGTAAATATATGTGTCTAAAATCTATATATTTATATTACATATCCAAAGAGACATGACAGAAAATATGCTATTGAATAAGTAGCTGCCCAAAAATTGTATTTGTGATTTATGTCTCTAACAACTGTGACGCTGCTTCTTTATTGAACAATAAACATGGAATTAATTTCTAGTGGACCAAATAGTTCTAAAAGTTTTCAAATAACTTTGTATTAGCTTAAAACAGTGCTAAAGTTGCAAAATACTTTTTTCTATAATGAGATAAACATTAAATTAATCTTTCATGAATAATTGTAAGTAAACACAAAAGAGCCTATCAAGTGAAACAAAACTCTGGATTAAAATGTGAACAAAATACTCAGTTTATTGACCTATCATATTATTTTATATGGGCTTCCCTGATGCTCAGTGGTAAAGAATTATCCTACCAATGCAGAAGACAGGGTTCAATCCTTGGGTTGGGAAGATTCCTTGGAGAATGAAATAGCAACACATCTCATTATCCTTGACTGGAAAATCCCATGGACAGAGGAGTCTGGTAGGATGCAGTCCATGGGGTCACAAAAGAAGTGGACATGACTGAGTGTCTAAAATACACCCACACAGTATTACTGCATACTTTCAAAACATGGTTTTTCATTGTTCTAATTTAGACATTCTGGTGATTGAGTATTCTATTTCCATCCAAATTACATTTATTTCATGATCAATGTTTTAGGCACAAATTTATGTATTTATTGTCAATTTGTTCTTTTAATAGTCTCCTTAAAACACTCTGAACACTCTGCCTACTCCAGTGTCCCAAGGGTGTATATATATATATATATATATATATATATATATATATATATATATAATTATTTATTTAGCATGTAATAAATTTGACATTTTTTATATTTATTCCTGATCTGATCTGATCTGATATTTATTCCTATATAGATGTTTTTAAATACATTTTAATATCCAATATAGTAAATATTACTAGCATAACTTGTAAAACAAAAGCTAGTTATATTCCTCAATAATTTTAAGAGAGGAAAAGGAATTCTGAAATCAAAATTATGAGAATTATTGCTCACAATTTCTATAAAAGAGATGTTAAGTGCACTATTTTATCTATGTCTTTTATATTTGAGGCACACTTATCTGCATGTGACTTGAATAAAGTTCTCATTACTACAAGGTTCAGTATGGAATTCCTGTTGCATGAGCAAAGCAGTTCTGAATTATTATCACCCAAAAGTGTAGAAGATCCAACCAGTCCATTCTGAAGGAGATCAGCCCTGGGATTTCTTTGGAAAGAATGATGCTAAAGCTGAAACTCCAGCGCCTTCATCTCATGTTAAGAGTTGACTCATTGGAAAGGACTCTGATGCTGGGAGGGATTGGGGGCAGGAGGAGAAGGGGACGCCAGAAGATGAGATGGCTGGATGGCATCACTGACTCGATGGACGTGAGTCTGTGTGAACTCTGGGAGTTGGTGGTGGACAGGGAGGCCTGATGTGTTGCGATTCATGGAGACGCTTATAGTTGGACATGACTGAGCGACTGAACTGAACTTAACTGAAAAGTGTAGGAGAGTACTGAATCTCCATATTTTCGCCAGCATTTAATATTTTGTCTTCATTTCAGTCGCTCTGATGGATATGTAGCAGTGTCACACTGTGGTTTTAATTAACATTTCCCTGTTTAATTTTGCTAATAAATATAAGAACATTTTTATATCTTTTGGATATACAATATACCTACATGTGGTATATGTAACATATATATATATATATATATATATATATATATATATATATATATATATATATATTATGCTATGCTAAGTCACTTCAGTCGTGTCCGACTCTGTGTGACCCCATAGACGGTAGCCTACCAGGCTCCCCAATCCCTGGGATTCTCCAGGCAACAACACTGGAGTGGGTTGCCATTTCCTTCTCCAATGCACGAAAGTGAAAAGTGAAAGTGAAGTCGCTCAGTCGTGTCCGACTCTTAGCGACCCCAAGGACTGCAGCCTACCAGGCTCCTCCGTCCATGGAATTTTCCAGGCAAGAGTACTGGAGTGGGGTGCCATTGCCTTCTCCATATATATATATTTATGATATATAATATATAAAAGATATATCTTTTACTGTTTTGGTATCCTGCATTAAAGGAGATGTGTGATGGCTAATTTTATGTGTCATCTTGACTAGTCATGGGGTTACCAGATTAAATATTATATATGGATGTGTCTGAGGGTTTTCTTTTTTCAGTGAGATTAACATTTGAATTTGTGGATTCAGTAGACTGCCCTCCACAATGTGGGTGTGCATCATCCTATTCTTTGAGGGCCAGTATAGAACAGAGATGGGAATACTAGACCACCTTGCCTGCCTCCTGAAAAATCTGTATGCACGTCAAGAAGCAGCAGTTAGAACTGGACATTGAACAATGGACAAGTTCAAAATTGAGAAAAGAGTATATCAAAGCTATATATTTTCACCCTGCTTATGAAACTTATATGCAGAGTACATCATCCAAAATATCATACTGGATGAAGCACAAGCTGGAATCAAGATTGCCAGAAGAAATGCCAGCAACCTGAGATACGCAGATGATACCATAGTAATGCCAGAAAGTGAAGAGGAACTAAAGAGCTTCTTGGGGAAGTTAAAAGGAAGAGTGAAGAAGCTGGCTTAAAACATTTTGCTGAATGTTGAATCATCAAACTGAAATCATGGCATCTGATCCCATCACTTCATGGCTAATAGACGGGGGAAAAGTGGAAATGGTGACAGATTTCCTTTTCTTGTGTTCCAAAATCACTACAGACAGTGAGTGCAGCCACAAAATTAAATAAACTTGCTTCTTGGAAGAAAAACTATGACAAACCTATATAGCATATTAAAAAGCAGAGACATCACTTTATTGACAAAATCCTGTATATTCGGAGAAGTGAAAAGCAAGGAGAAAAGGAAAGATATAACATATGAATGTAGAGTTCCGAAGAATAGCAAGAAGAGATAAGAAAGCCTTCATCAGCGATCCATGCAAAGAAAGAGGGGGAAACAACAGAATGCGAAAGACTAGGGATCACTTCAAGAAAATCAGAGATACAAAAGGAACATTTCATGCAAAGATGGGCTCAATAAAGGAGAGAAATGATATGGACCTATCAGAAGGAGAAGATATTAAGAAGAGATGGCAAGAATACACAGAAGAACTGTACAAAAAAGAGCTTCACGACCAAGATAATCATAATGGTGTGATCACTGACCTAGAACCAGACATCCTGGATGTGAAGTCAAGTGGGCCTTAGAAAGCATCACTATGAACAAAGCTAGAAGAGGTGATGGAATTCCAGTTGAGCTATTCCAAATCCTGAAAGCTGATGCTGTGAAAGTGCTGCACTCAATATGCCAGCAAATTTGGAAAACTCAGCAGTGGCCACAGGACTGGAAAAGGTCACTTTTCATTCCAATACCAAAGAAAGGCAGTGCCAAGGAATGCTCAAACTACTGCATAATTGCACTCATCTCACATGCTAGTAAAGTAATGCTCAAAATTCTCCAAGCCAGGCTTCAGCAATATGTGAACCGTGAACTTCCTGATGTTCAAGCTGGTTTTAGAAAAGTCAGAGGAACCAGAGATCAAATTGCCAGCATCTGCTGGATCATGGAAAAAATAAGAGTTCCAGAAAAACATCTATTTCTGCTTTATTGACTATGACAATGCCTTTGACTGTGTGGATCACAATAAACTGTGGAAAATTCTGAAAGATGGGAATACCAGACCACCTGATCTGCCTCTTGAGAAATCTGTATGCAGATAAGGAACCAACAGTTAGAACTGGACATGGAACAATAGTCTGGTTCCAAATAGGAAAAGGAGTATGTCAAGGTTGTATATTGTCACCCTGCTTATATAACTTCTATGCAGAGTACATCATGAGAAAAGCTGGACTGGAAGAAGCACAAGCTGGAATCAAGAATGCCGGGAGAAATATCAATAACCTCAGATATGCAGATGACACCACCCTTACGGCAGAAAGTGAAGAGGAACTAAAAAGCCTCTTGATGAAAGTGAAAGTGGAGAATGAAAAAGTTGGCTTAAAGCTCAAACATTCAGAAAATGAAGATCATGGCATCTGGTCCCATCACTACATGGGAAATAGATGGAGAAACAGTGGCAACAGTGTCAGACTTTATTTTTCTGGGCTCCAAAATCACTGCAGATGGTGACTGCAGCCATGAAATTAAAAGACGCTTACTCCTTGGAAGGAAAGTTATGACCAACCTAGATAGCATATTCTAAAGCAGAGACATTACTTTGCCAACAAAGGTTCGCCTAGTCAAGGCTATGGTGTTTCCTGTGGTCATGTATGGATGTGAGAGCTGGACTGTGAAGAAGGCTGAGCACCGAAGAATTGATGCTTTTGAACTGTGGTGTTGGAGAAGACTCTTGAGAGTCCCTTGGATGGCAAGGAGATGCAACCAGTCCATTCTGAAGGAGATCAGCCCTGGGATTTCTTTGGAAGAAATGATGCTAAAGCTGATACTCCAGTACTTTGGCCACCTCATGCGAAGTGTTGACTCATTGGAGAAGGCTCTGATATTGGGAGGGAGTGGAGGCAAGATTAGAAGGGGACAACAGAGGATGAGATGGCTGGATGGCATCACTGACTCGATGGACATGAGTCTGAGTGACTTCCAGGAGTTGGTGATGGACAGGGAGTCCTGGCGTGCTGCTATTCATGGGGTTGCAAAGAGTCGGACATGACTGAGTGACTTATCTGATCTGATGGTTTTTCCAGTAGTCATGGATGTGAGAGTTGGACCATAAATAGTGTTGAGTGCCAAAGAATCGTTGCTTTTGAACTGTGGTACTGGAGAAGACTCTTGAGAGTCCCTTGAACTGCAAGGAGATCAAACTAGTCAATTGTAAAGGAAGTCAGTCCTGAATATTCATTGGAAGGACTGGTGCAGAAGCTGAAGCTGCAATACTTTGGCCACCCAAAGACGTGACTCATTAGAAAAAACCCTGATGCTGGGAATGATTAAGGGCAAGAGGAGAAAGAGGTGGCAGAGGATGAGATGGTTGGATGGCATCACTGACTCAATGGACATGTGTTTGAGCTAACTCTGGTAGATAGCAAAGGACAGAGAAGCCTGACATGCTGCAGTCCATGGGGTCCCAAAGAGTTGTAAATAACATAGTGAGTGAAAAACAATATAACAGATGACAGATGATTTTGCCTCTTGTTCATGCCTCATTTATGCCTCACATCAATTTATATCTCACATCAATTTCTCCTCAGCTCAGACTGAGATTTACATCATTGTTTCTCAAAGTTGAAGAATTTTGAACTTCATTGAAGACCTTGATTTTCAACTGAATCATACCACTGACTTGGTTTCCACCATGCACATTGCAGACCATGGGCTTAGACTCCATAAAGTATGAGCCATTTCTTCATAATATCAGATCAAATCAGATCAGTCGCTCAGTCATGTCCGACTCTGTGACCCCATGAATCGCAGCACACCAGGCCTCTCTGTCCATCACCAACTCCTGGAGTTCACTCAGACTCAGATCCATTGAGTCAGTGATTCCATCCAGCCATCTCATCCTCTGTCGTCCCCTCCTCCTCTTGCCTCCAACCCCTCCCAGCATCAGAGTGTTGTCCAATGAGTCAACACTTCGCATGAGGTGGCCAAAGTACTGGAGTTTCAGCTTCAGCATCATTCTTTCCAAAGAAATCCCAGGGCTGATCTCATTCAGAATGGACTGATTGGATCTCCCTGCAGTCCAAGGGACTCTCAAGAGTCTTCTCCAACACCACACTTCAAAAGCATCAATTCTTCGGCACTCAGTCTTCTTCACAGTCCAGCTCTCACATCCATACATGACCACAGGAAAAACCATAGCCTTGACTAGACGAACCTTTGTTGGCAAAGTAATGTCTCTGCTTTTGAATATGCTATCTAGGTTGGTCATAACTTTCCTTCCAAGGAGTAAGCATCTTTTAATTTCATTCTTCATAATATATCTCTTTTTAAGTGCATAAAGTAATTTGAATTTTTAAAAATTTATTTATTTATGTTAATTGGAAGCTAATTACTTTAAAATATTGAAGTGGCTTTTGCCATACATTGACATGAATCAGCCATGGGTGTACAAGTGCCCCCCATCTTGAACCCCACCCCCACCTCCCTCCCCATCTCATCCCTCAGCATTGTCCCAGTGCACCATCTTTGAGTACCCTGTTTAATGCATTGAACTTAAACTGGTGATCTATTTCACATAAGGTAATATACATGTTTCAATGCTATTCTCTCAAATCATCCCATCCTGGCTTTCTCCCACAGACTCCAAAAGTCTGTTCTTTATATCTGTGTCTCTCTTACTTCTCACATATAGGGTCATCGTTACTACTTTTCTAAATTCCTAAATGCATAAAATCATTTGAATTCTATTGATAATCTTTCTCTGAATAATCCTGAATGATTTGAGACAGGAATGCAGATTTTTTTTCCTTCAGATCAGATCAGTCGCTCAGTCATGTCTGACTACTTGCGACCCCATGAACTGCAGCACGCCAGGCCACCCTGTCCATCACCAACTCCCCGAGTTCACTCAGACTCACATCCATTGAGTCAGTGATGCCATCCAGCCATCTCATCCTCTGTCGTCCCCTTCTCCTCCTGCCCCCAATCCCTCCCAGCATCAGAGTCTTCTCCAATGAGTCAACTCTTCACATGAGGTGGCCAAAATACTGGAGCTTCAGCTTTAGCATCATTCCTTCCAAAGAAATCCCAGGGCTGATCTCCTTCAGAATGGACTGGTTGGATCTCCTTGCAGTCCAAGGGACTCTCAAGAGTCTTCTCCAACACCACACTTCAAAAGCATCAATTCTTCAGCGCTCAGCCTTCTTCACAGTCCAGCTCTCACATCCATACATAACCACAGGAAAGACCATTGCCTTGATTAGGCGAACCTTTGTTGGCAAAGTAATGTCTCTGCTTTTGAGTATGCTATCTAGGTTGGTCATAACTTTCCTTCCAAGGAGTAAGCGTCTTTTAATTTCATGGCTGCAGTCACCATCTGCAGTGATTTTGGAGCCCAGAAAAAGAAAGTCTGACACTGTTGCCACTGTTTCTCCATCTATTTCCCATGTAGTGATGGGACCAGATGCCATGATCTTCATTTTCTGAATGTTGAGCTTTAAGCCAACTTTTTCACTCTCCACTTTCACTTTCATCAAGAGGCTTTTTAGTTCCTCTTCACTTTCTGCCATAAGGGTGGTGTCATCCGCATATCTGAGGTTGTTGATATTTCTCCCAGCAATCTTGATCCCAACTTCTGTTTCTTCCAGTCCAGCATTTCTCATGATGTACTCTGCATATAAGTTAAATAAACATGGTGACAATGTACAGCCTTGACGTGCTCTTTTTCCTATTTGGAACCAGTCTGTTGTTCCATGACCAGTTCTAACTGTTGCTTCCTGACCTGCATACAGATTTCTCAAGAGGCAGATTAGGTGGTCTGTTATTCCCATCTTTTTCAGAATTTTCCACAGTTTATTGTGATCTACACAGTCAAAGGCATTGTCATAGTCAATAAAGCAGAAGTAGATGTTTTTCTGGAACTCTCTTGCTTTTTCCATGATCCAGCAGATGTTGGCAATTTGATCTCTGGTTCCTTTGCCTTTTCTAAATCCAGCTTGAACATCAGGAAGTTCATGGTTCACATATTGCTGAAGCCTGGCTTGGAGAATTTTGAGCATTACTTTACTAGTGTGTGTGTATTCAATTGACCTAGTATTATTTTAAAAGACTATCCTTTCTCCACTATACGTCAGTATTGCTTTCCTCACATGTTTGGAGACTGTACATGTTTGGGCCTGTTTCTGAATGCTCGCTTATATTTTATTATTTACTTGTGAACCACCTTTTCAATCTCTATGTCCCTGTCTTTTCTCATCCAAAAAATGGCAGATAATAGTTGTACATATTTGATAAAGTTGTTAAGAGGTACTAATTAGTTAATGTATGTAATCTACAGTTAAGATTTCCTGGAGTATTTGTTAAATGTGTCAGTAAAATTTGACAATGAGAATGATCATCATCACTATCATTATCATCATCCTCATCGGTTTTCTTATAACCTCTTCTCTGAAATCTTTAAGATAATTCTCATTATCTTCCATCATAGAAGCAATTGCTTAATTGTATATTTAATTCACAACAAAATGTAGTCTCACTTTTAATCAACTTTATAAAATTGCATTTTATTCCTGCCTGGGGAAACTTCATCTGGCACTTCTTTCTTTCTTTTGTTTCTATATGTACACCAAGTATTGTTTCCTTTTAAATTACCCATCATTGCATAAGCTCTTTTTAAACCATTTGTTAATAAGAAGTCTATTGAAGGAGGAGTTGACACATTATTTCAAGCCAACTAAATTTTTTTCTCATAAAATAGGCCTTATCTAAGAGTAAAATTAGCTTTTACTCTTCTGAGTTAATGAACATGGGCAGCTAGATACTGCTTGCAACATGCATATTATTTTCTATTCTTCTGTCAAAAGATGGAATACTTATACATATATGGATGTATGTGTGATTCTTTATTTATGAATAGATCTTTACTTCTATGAGTCAATCTGGGTCATAGAAACTCCAGATGTCAACAGCTATATGTTCTCTATTCCAAACAAGAAATTTAGTATGTTGAGTATTTTCATCTCAAGAATCAACACTCATCCTAATGATTTTTTCTAAAACAAAGCAAAACAAAAACCATCATGTTACCTTTGAATTTCTTTCCATGATTTCTTACTTTGGCCTTCCTCTGCATACCTCCCACACTACCATCACTCTATTTATAGATCACAATAAACTGTGGAAAATTCTGAGAGAGATGGGAATACCAGACCACCTGATCTGCCTCTTGAGAAATCTGTATGCAAGTCAGGAAGCAACAGTTAGAACTGGTCATGGAACAACAGACTGGTTCCAAATAGGAAAAGGAGTACGTCAAGGCTGTATATTGTCACCATGTTTATTTAACTTATATGCAGAGTACATCATGAGAAATGCTGGACTGGAAGAAACACAAGCTGGAATCAAGATTGCCGGGAGAAATATCAATAACCTCAGATATGCAGATGATACCACCCTTATGGCAGAAAGTGAAGAGGAACTAAAAAGCCTCTTGATGAAAGTGAAAATGGAGAGTGAAAAGGTTGGCTTAAAGCTCAACATTCAGAAAACGAAGATCATGGCATCTGGTCCCATTACTACATGGGAAATAGATGGAGAAACAGTGGAAACAGTGTCAGACTTTGTTTTTCTGGGCTCCAAAATCACTGCAGATGGTGACTGCAGCCATGAAATTAAAAGACACTTACTCCTTGGAAGGAAAGTTATGACCAACCTAGATAGCATACTCAAAAGCAGAGACATCACTTTGCCAACAAAGGTTCGCCTAGTCAAGGCTATGGTGTTTCCTGTGGTCATGTATGGATGTGAGAGTTGGACTGTGAAGAAGGCTGAGTGCCGAAGAATTGATGCTTTTGAACTGTGGTGTTGGAGAAGACTCTTGAGAGTCCCTTGGACTGCAAGGAGATCCAACCAGTCCATTCTGAAGGAGATCAGCCCTGGTATTTCTTTGGAAGGAATGATGCTAAAGCTGAAACTCCAGTAGTTTGGTCACCTCATGTGAAGAGTTGACTCATTGGAGAAGACTCTGATGCTGGGAGGGATTGGGGGCAAGAAGAGAAGGGGACGACAGAGGGTGATATGGCTGGATGGCATCACTGACTCGATGGATGTGAGTCTGAGTGACCTCCGAGAGCTGGTGATGGACAGGGAGGCCTGGTGTGCTGCAGTTCATGGGGTCACAAAGAGTCAGACACGACTGAGCGACTGATCTGATATATATATATATATATATATATATATATATATATATATATATAAGTGAAGTTGTTCAGTCATGTCCAACTCTTTGTGACCCCATGAACTGTAGTCTACCAGGCTTCTCCATCCATGGAGTTTTCCAGGCAAGAATACTGGGGTGGGTTGCCATTTCCTTCTCCACATATATAAGTATATACACATGTATTTGTATTTTGTCTGTTTGTTTTACTTTGTCCTAGTTAAATTATGTGTTTTTTAATTATTTTTTGCTTGATTTCACGGAAGAGAATGGACATTTTATTTTAGCACCCCATTTGCAAACCAGAAATAAAAATATCTTAACATATTCAAACCAGGAAAAAATAAATCATTTAAAAATTTTGGTGAGATGATTGCATTTTAAAAGTTTACAATGTAACAGGTACTTTACTTTCCTGTCAAGTATACTCTTATAAATATCTATTTTTATATCTTATTTCTTCATTCTAAAAGGAGCCATAAAATGATGCATACTGTGTCACCTGGCACCACCTGTACGTTAAGAGGTATGGAAACACCTTGCCTGAAGCTAATTTGTTCATTTTATCTCATATATTTATGAAATCAACTGGAAATGCAAAAGTAGCTAATTATATCTTATATGATATTCCTGGAATTATGTACAGAGTAAGCACATCATAGATTTTGAGATCAAGCTATTCATTTTCTGGAGGAGACCTTGCATAATTTTCCTAAATTTCAAGAACCTGATTTACAAAGCTTATCTGAAGAAATTGTTCTTCCCTAAGATCACCTACAACACCTCACAGATCCAGGACAATTCTATATTTCAGTAGAATGAAGACTTTTGAAACTCATTCTTCTTGTGATAATGGAATTTTGGTCTGACTTGCCCAGTTCTCTGATGGTTCACAGTGTTATAAATTTACTGTGGTTGATTGGGTTCACTAGGTTTAGAAATAATGTAAAAGTAACTGGACCCCAAATGGACCCAAGGTGAATCATGGTCTCTGCACCAAAATGTATAGGGTACTTCAGAGTCAGAGTAGTAAAACAAAGTTTTTTAATTAATTTTATATGGAAGGATAATTGCTTTACACAATTTTGCTGTTTCTTTCAAACCTCAACATGAATCAGCTATCACATCAGATCAGTCGCTCAGTCGTGTCCGACTCTTTGCGACCCCATGAACCGCAGCACACCAGGCCTCCCTGTCCATCACCAGCTCCCGGAGGTCACTCAGACTCGCATCCATCGAGTCAGTGATGCCATCCAGCCATCTCATCCTCTGTCGTCCCCTTCTCCTCCTGCCCTCAATCCCTCCCAGCATCAGAGTCTTCTCCAATGAGTCAACTCTTCCCATGAGGTGGCCAAAATACTGGAGTTTCAGCTTTAGCATCATTCCTTCTAAAGAAATTCCAGGATTGATCTCCTTCAGAATGGACTGGTTGGATCTTCTCGCAGTCCAAGGGACTCTCAAGAGTCTTCTCCAACACCACAGTTCAAAAGCATCAATTCTTCGGCCCTCAGCCTTCCTCACAGTCCAGCTCTCACATCCATACATGACCACAGGAAAGACCATAGCCTTGACTAGGCGAACCTTTGTTGGTAAAGTAATGTCTCTGCTTTTGAATATGCTATCTAGGTTGGTCATAACTTTCCTTCCAAGGAGTAAGCATCTTTTAATTTCATGGCTGCAGTCACCATCTGCAGTGATTTTGGAGCCCAGAAAAACAAAGTCTGACACTGTTTCCACTGTTTCCCCATCTATTTCCCATGTAGTGATGGGATCAGATGCCATGATCTTCGTTTTCTGAATGTTGAGCTTTAAGCCAACCTTTTCACTCTCCACTTTCACTTTCATCCAGAGGCTTTTTAGCCCCTCTTCACTTTCTGCCATAAGGGTGGTGTCATCTGCATATCTGAGGTTATTGATATTTCTCCCGGCAATCTTGATTCCAACTTGTGTTTCTTCCAGTCCAGCATTTCTCATGATGTACTCTGCATATAAGTTAAATAAACATGGTGACAATATATAGCCTTGACGTACTCCTTTTCCTATTTGGAACCAGTCTGTTGTTCCATGATCAGTTCTAACTGTTGCTTCCTGACCTGCATACAGATTTCTTAAGAGGCAGATCAGGTGGTCTGGTATTCTCATCTCTTTCAGAATTTTCCATAGTTTATTGTGATCCACACAGTCAAAGGCTTTGGCATAGTCAATAAAGCAGAAATAGATGTTTTTCTGGAACTCTCTTGCTTTTTCCATGATCCAGCGGATGTTGGCAATTTGATCTCTGGTTCCTCTGCCTTTTCTAAAACCAGCTTGAACATCAGGAAGTTCACGGTTCACATATTGCTGAAGCCTGGCTTGGAGAATTTTGAGTAGCTATAGGTATACATATATCCCCTCCCTTTTGAAACTCCCTCCCTTCTCCCCACCATCCTTATTATACAGAGTGAAATGAGTCAGAAAGAGAAAGATAAATACCATATTCTAACACATATATACGAAATGTAGAAAAATGGTACTGAAGAATTTATTTACAGGGCAACAGTGGAGAAACAGACATAGAGAATAGACTTATGGACATGGGGAGAAGGGAGGGTGAGATGTATGGAAAGAGTAACATGGAAACTTACATTACCATATGTAAAATAGATAGCCAATGAGAATTTGCCGCATGGTTCAGGAAATTCAAGCAGGGGCTCTGTATCAAGCAAATTCTTAAATATGGTCCGTGTTTTATATGTAAAAGCCAATTAAATTATACTTAAGGCAGTTTAAATTGTTATAATAATCTCTTAACGACATGCTGCAGATTTTATCACTCAAAAAAAAAAACACAAAAAATTCTGATGGAAGATGGGGGGAGATCAAAATGGCAGAGTAGAGGAATGTGGAGCTCACCGCCTCTGACAAATACATCAGAAATTATCTATGTGTGAAACAATTTTCACAGAATACCTACTGAAATCTTGCAGAAGTTACAGGAACGACCACCACATAACAAGGTTAGATCGAGGAAAAAGGAGAAGAGGAGGAATCAGGACAGGGTCTGTACCCCTGAAAGAGAGTGGTGAAGGAGGTAAGGTCTCCCTCCCTGGGAACCTCCTTCACCAGCTGGGAATTCCATCAGGAAAGATAAGGAGCTTTAAAGCCTGGAGAGGAGAATGTGGGGGCTAGCCTGTGGCCCTGAAATAAACAAATGGGATCTATTTAAACTTATAAGCATTTGCAAAGGAAATCATAAACAAAACAAAACAATCTATGAACTGGGAAAACATATTAGCAAATAATGCAACCAACAAGGGCTTAATTAAAAAAAAAAATTCTTCAAAGAATATACACAGATGGCAAACAAGTATGTGCAAAGATCCTCAGCTTCACTAATTATTGCTGCTGCTGCTGCTGCTGCTAAGTCACTTCAGTCGTGTCCGACTTTATGCAACCCCATAGATGGAAGCCCACCAGGCTTCCCCGTCCCTGGGATTCTCCAGGCAAGAACAGTGGAGTGGGTTGCCATTTCCTTCTCCAATGCATGAAAGTGAAAAGTGAAAGTGAAGTTGCTCAGTCGTGTCCGACTCTTAGCGACTCCATGGACTGCAGCCTACCAGGCTCCTCTGTCCATGGGATTTTCCAGGCAAGAGGACTGGAGTGGGGTGCCATTAGAGAAATACAAATAATACTACAAAGAGGTACTACCTCACATTGGTCAGAATGGCCATCATCAAAAAGCTTACAAACAATAAATGTTGGAGACGGTGTCAAGAAAAGGGAACCCTTCTATAGTGTTAGTGGGAATATAAACTGCTGAAGCCACTGTGGAAAACAGTATTAAGTTTATTTAAAAAAAAAAAAAAAAAAAAAAAAACAACTAAAAATCAAGTTACCACATGATTGAGAAATTCCACCCCTGGGAATATATCTGGAAAAGACAAAAACAAATTCTATTCATAGCAGCACTATTTACAATAGTCAAGACATGGAAGCAACCTAAGTGGACATCAACAGTTGATTGAATAAAGAAGTATATAGGACTTCCCTTGTGGTTCAGTGGTTAAGATTCCACAATCCCAATGCAAGGAACATGGGTTTGATCCCTGATCAGGGGGCTAACATCTCACATGCTATGGCCAAAGAAACAAAGAAGATGTTGGTATATGTGTGTATATATTTACACAATCCATACATATATATGTGTGTGTGTGTATATATACATAGACATCCAATGGAATATTACTCAGCCATAAAAGAGAATAAAATAATGCCATTTGCAGCAAAATGAATGGACCTAGAAGTTATAATACCTAGTGAAATCTTACAAAGACAAGCATATGATATCAGTTATATGTGGAATCTAAAAAATAGTACAAATGAACTTGTTGACAAAACAGAAACAGACTCATAGACAGAAAACAAGCCTATAGTTACCAAAGGGGAAAGGGGTAAATTAGGAGTAGGGGATTAACAGAAATGCATTACCACATGTAAAACAAACAACAAGGACTTACGGTATAGCACAGATAACTGTATTCAATATCTTATATTAAAATATAAGGGGATAGAATCAAACAATAAATATTTATATGCATATATATTTATAAGCATAAACAAATCACTTTGCTATAGCTGTCCAGCTGACACTAACACAATATTGCAAATCAACTATACTCATTTAAAAAAAATAAAACATGATTAGGTCTCTGGGAGATCTTCCATAGTGCAATGGTCACTCATTGGATCAAAGCAGCCCAAAGACCTATCACTTTTCATTTCTTTGTGCCAGGTTACTATAGAAAACAACCCAGATGTAGTTGGATTGTAAGGCAAATAGTCAATTTTGTTTCCTTAAAAAGGAGGCCAAAAAATATTTTTTTCTTGTTTATAAATTCAGGTGAAAGGAAAATGATGTACCCATCATTGGTACATCATTTGATGTACTCATCAAATGATGAGGCCCAGATAAAATAGCTGTCCCTATAGTGAGGGAAGGGAGAGAAAACTCCACTCTATAAAACTAATAAGCTCTAGAATTAAAAAAGAATAATATGTAAAAAGCAATTAAAATGCAACATTATATATGTTGGTGTTTTATTAAAAAGGACCCATTGTTTTTATTAACTGTGTATTGCTAGGAAGAAAATGCAAGGAATGCTAGACTAAGGGACAGATATACGCCTGTAATATCAAGTTAAAATTCATATCACATAAATCATAACACATAAATCCAAAGTAATTCTCAAAATTATTTCATATCAATTGGTAATTCTGTTTTACATAAAGCAATGTATTTTTATTTACATTTAAATTGGGTTTAATTTAGACTTTTAATGTACATTTAAATACATGAAACAATTTTTACTAAACCTTATTCTTTAAAGGGAATTCACTTTTAATTTTATTTATTTATTTTTGGCAGTTTTGAGTCTTCATTGCTGTTCAGGCTTTTCTCTAGTTGCAGCGAGCAGGGGCTACTCTCTAGTTACGGTGTGTGAGTTTCTCATTGTGGTGGCTCCTCTTGCTGCAGAGCACAGGCTCTAGGGCATGCAGGCTTTGGTAAGTGTGGCAAGTAGACTTCACAGTTTTAGCTGCAAGGCTTGCAAGCACAGGCTCACTAGATGTGCCTTACATGGGTTTGGTTGCTCCACAGCATGTAGGATCTTCCTGGATCAGGGATTAAACTTGTGTCTCCTGCATTGGCAGGCAGATTCTTTAACGCAGAGCCTCCAGGGAAGCTTCAGGAAATTCATTTCTATATTTATTGCATAAAGTTAAAACAATCAGAGCTAAATGCTTAGATATTAATGCAAGAATATTTAAGTAGGTACTTTTTAAATGATATATATTTCAGTGTGTAGCATTATAATTAAGCATTTGGATACACTACTACTTAAGTAATTTTTGTGTCAAAAGATAGTAGTTATAATAGGCTACTACTACTACTAAGTCACTTCAGTCGTGTCCGATTCTGTGTGACCCCATAGACGGAAGCTTACCAGGCTTCCCCGTCCCTGGGATTCTCCAGGCAAGAATACTGGAGTGGGTTGCCATTTCCTTCTCCAATGCATGAAAGTGAAAAGTGAAAGTGAAGTCGCTCAGTCGTGTCCAACTCTTAGCGACCCCATGGACTGGAGCCTACCAGGGTCCTCTGTACATGGAATTTTCCAGGCAAAAGTACTGGGGTGGGGTGCCACTTGCCTTCCCCCATTATAATAGGAGCCAGTACATATTTATAGAATTTTCTAAAATATTGTTATTTGCTTAAATTTTGTCTATTTTAAATATCTCTTTTTAGCTGAGAGCTATTTTGCAGAAAATTCAAGGTACAGGACAAAATTTAAGAGCTGAAAATGTAGTACATGAAAAATAGTCATGACAATTTCTTAATTCAAAAGACATGTGCACCAGTGTGCTAAGTCACTTCAGTTGTGTCTGACTCTGTGACACTAGGACCATAGCCCACTATGCTCTTCTGTCCATGGGATTCTCCAGGCAAGAATACTGGAGTGGGTTGTCATGTCCTCCAGGGGATAGCAGAATCCCCTTCAGGGGATCTTCCAAACCCAGGGATCAAACCCATGCCTCTTACATCTCCTGCATAGGCAGGCTGGTTCTTTACCACCTGGGAAGCCCAAAGGACTTAGTAGCAAGTAAAAATTTTAAAATGTGATTTATAATAAAACTCTCTGATTATGAGTGACAAGTACAAGTCAGGAAAAAAATACAAAAAAAATTATAAAATTCTTCATTTTAAAAGTTTTTCCAATATATTTTAATTTCCTAATGTCACAAAAAATAATGCTCAAAGGATCATTCAGCATTAGTCTACGATGCTTTCAAACTGTGGTGCTGGAGAAGACTCTTGAGAGTCCCTTGGACTGCAAGGAAATCTAACCAGTCAATCCTAAAGGAAATCAACCCTGAATATTCATTGAAAGGACTAATGCCCCAATACTTTGATCACATGATGTGAAGGGCTGACTTATTGGAAAAGACCCCGATCCTGGGAAAAATTGAAGGCAGGAGGAGAAGAGGGTGACAGATGATGAGATGGTTGGATGGTATCACTGATTCAATGGACATGAATCTGAGCAAACACCAGGGGTATGGTAAATAACAGGGAAGCCTGGAGTGTTGCAGTTCATGGAGTCTCAATGAGTCAGAAAAATCAGAATTCCAGGAAAACATCTACTTCTGCAACATTGACTATGCTAAAGCCTTTGGCTGTGTGGATCACAACAAACTGTGGAAAATTCTTAAAGAGATGGGAATACCAGACCACCTAACTTGCCTCCTGTGAAAACTGTATGTAGGTCAAGAAGCAACAGTTAGAACTGGACATGGAACAATGGACTGGCTGTTCATTGGGAAAGGAGTACATCAAGGCTGTACATTGTCACCCTACTTATTTAACTTCTATGCAGAACACATCATGAGAAATGCTGGGCTGAAAGAAGCACAAGCTGGAATCAAGATTGCCAGGAGAAATAACAACCTCAGATATGCATATGATACCACTTAATGGCACAAAAGTAAAGACGAACTAAAAAGTCTCTTGATGAAGGTGAAATATTAGAGTGAAAACTGTCTTAAAATTCAACATTCAAAAACTAAGCTCATGATATCAGGTCCCATCATTTCCTGGCAAATAGATGGGAAAATATGGACACAGTGACAGACTTTATTTTCTTGGGCTTCAAAATTACTGCAAATGGTGACTGCAGCCATGAAATTAAAAGATGATTGCTCCTAGGAAGAAAATCTATGACAAACCTAGACAGTGTATTAAAAAGCAGAATCATTAATTTGCCAACAAAAGTCCATCTAGTCAAAGCTATGGTTTTTCCAGTAGTCATGTATAGATGTGAGATTTGGACTATAAAGAAAGCTGAGTGCTGAAGAATTGAGGCTTTTGAACTGTGGTGTTGGAGAAGACTCTTGAAAGTCCGTAGGCCTGCAAGGAAATCCAACCAGTCAATCCTAAAGGAAATCAACCCTGAATTGGAAAGACTGATGCTAAAACTGAAGCTCCAATTATTGGCTACATGATGTGAAGATTCAACTCATTAGAAAAGACCCTGATGCTGGGAAAGATTGAAGGCAGGAGAAGAAGGGGACGATAGGATGAGATGGTTGGATGACACCACCGACTTATGGATGAGTTTGAGCAAGCTCTGGGAGATGCTGAAGGACAAGAGAAGCCTGGGGTACTGTAGTCCATGGGGTTGCAAACAGTCAGACTTGACTGAGTGAATGAAGAACAACAAAGAGTTGGACACAATTTAGCAAAAACAACAGGCATCGTACTAAATCATTTTTGATGATTTCATTTTTCTCATTGTTATAAAATCTGCTTCAGTAAGTATCCCTGGAACTGCAGTCTTATTAACGACTGCTTTATTTCTTTGACAGATTCCTAGATGGAAAATTTACAGGTCAAAGTGTTTTCCTGTTTTAAAATGTAATGGCAACCACCAAACTTTGTGTCATAAAGATGATCAATTCATTTTTCTAGTAGCAGTTTTGAGATACACTCATTAAAGTGATATTAATCTTAGGAACTTTATTTAAAAATGTGTAGTTTATGTCTTTGTTACCATTATATTTGTACTTTTCTCATATTTATTATATATTTCTTATTCTGTGAATAAGAAATATATTCATTTATATAAATTTCCCAATCATGTTTATTCTAGTGGCTTTATCAATTTATAACATATACTTAGGCACAAACCACTCATGCAATCATTCATATGCTCTCTTCCTGCCTACACCACACAATTTCAATGAATTCAGTGACTGTGAATTCCCATAACATGAAAGCAGCCTTGCTTTTAATAACTGCTTGAGGGAGGACCAGATACAAGTCAGGAATATCTGTTCTGGAATCAGTGTGTGCAAGGATAAATCCTGTTGTTTTAAGACACCAGATATCAAGTTCTTCTTTTACCAGAATTCAGCTGTCCTGCCTGACAAATCTGAAATGTAGAATTTTAAAAATCAATCTGTAAATACTTTGCTTTATGACATCTGTGTTTTTTTAATTAAATTTTCCACTTCTGTGAAATCCTACAAAAGTTCTCCAATAATTGCTTAAAATTGTATTATTTTAATCCTTGTTACTATCTTTTAGTCAAATTTATGGGTCTTTTAAATTAGATCAATTAAGAAAAATAAAATTTTGTTTATGCAACCATGTCACTAAAATTTGGGAGTCTCTGCCCACATACTCTTCATAAGTTATATAAATGATAAGACTAATGTCATCCACATTATTAAGGATAAATGAAAATAGAAAATAAAACAAATATCCAAATAATAAACTATTTTATCAATAAATATAATTACACTAACATAGATATTAATGCATATTACATTTATGTGCTCAATCATAGTTTACAGTTAAGTCTATGAGGATATATAAATATGTGTTTCTTTCACTTAAGAATAAAAATACAAAAACTAATGTATAAGAAGAAAAAGAAGTATTTCCTCAAGATAAACTTATTTTTTTAATAAAAAAGTAGAAATAGTTGAGAACAAGGAATATATAATACTGCATACACAAAATTTTACTCTTTTTCAATATTCATAAGTATACAATAATGGATTGTTTAAGCTATAAAAATAGTGTAGAGATCACAGAGCCCAACACTCACTGAGATCCACAAGTTTTATGTAACTTTTATAAGTCAAGCACAAACTTAGTTATTATATAAATACAGTAAGCAGTAGAAGATAACAAGACAATTTGATCTTTATCTGGTGTTTACAAATCTCTCTCTTGGTCTAGTACATGTTTATAAGTGTGCCTGTGTGTACTCTAAGGGATCTATTTCCATAAGACCTAAAAACATAAATCATACCCTGTTGTGGTCCTTTAATAGACCAGAACCTGGTGGTCCAGAGTCGATGATAAGAAAGTGAAAGAGAGAAAGAAGCAAGTATTTCCTGCTTGCACTGCTCACGAAGGTACATGGCATCCTCTCCAGGAAGTTTTGAAAGCCAGGGCATGAAAGTGACCTCAGCGGGTTTCCACACTCCAGAGAATTAGCCTTAGGGAGGGAGAGAGAGAAGAGAGAGAGAGAGAGAGGGAGGGAGGGAGGGAGAGAGAGAAGGAGGGAGGGAGGGAGGGATAGGGAGGGAGAGACACGGGGACTCAAGTCTCTGGTGGAGCAAGGGTGCTTTAATGATTTTTTCTGTGAGTATATATAGGCTGTTGTACAAGGAATTTCTTTTGACAATGATAAAAATCAGACAACCAAACACACAGCAGCCATTATCAAGGGAACAAGGAATTAACAATGGTCATAAGGTCAGAAGACAATCCATACCTCAAGAAGGAGGGTAGTGACTAAGTAGTTTTGTCGTAAAGAGAATGCTTACTGAAGGAAATCCATGCATGTGTTTCATCTTATGACCTCAGTCCTAGGAGCAGCATGCTGCTCCACTCATTCCTGTTACCAGGAACTGATAAGGAACAGAGGCTTTATGAGAGACAGAAAGCAGCACACAGGAATCCTCCTGTTAAACATTCCCTGACAATACCCTAGGCAATAATTAAAATTTAAGTCATCTGTGACCCGCAAATAAACACGCATTACTAGATTAATATGAAACTATGGTAAATAGTTCCAAATATTTGCTCTAAGGAAATTGGTTTTAAAATATTTATCACTATTTAAATGCGCATTATATTTTTTTCTTGGTAGAGTCTTATGAAATAATTTTTGAAAACTATTAATGTGTTATTTACTTCAGAAGACATTTTGGTAAATTTGCTTTGAAATATCTTGCTCAATAAATAACATCTATTTATTGAACACTATAGACCGTATTCAATTCAGACATTTAAAAAATATTGAACCCTGTGTAAATGCACTACTTTTGAAACTGAGAATAAGGTGCCAACAAATAAGCATGATCCCTCTTCTTATGAATTCACAGATTGTATTCTAATCACAAAAAGTGTAAATGTTAGTTGTTCAGTAGTTTTCGACTCTCTGTGACTCCATTGACTGTAGCCCGCCAGGCTCCCCCATCCATGGGATTTTCCAGCAAGAATACTGGAATAGGTTACCAGTTCCTTCTCCAGAGGATCCTTCCAACTCAGGGATCTTCCCGACCCAGGGATTGAACCCGGGTCTCCCATGTTGCAGGCAGACAGTTTACCATCTGAGCTATCAAGGAACCCCAATTTAATCATGAAGTATAATTCATTGTTGTTGTGTTTGCATTTTGATATATCCACTGTCCATTTGGAAACCGTCTTTTGATAAGTGACTAAATCCTTGCCCCAGTGGTCTTTAGTGTCACTAGTCTTTTCCCTATTGATTTGTAAAATTTTTTATACAACTACTCAATAAAATTTTTCATTGAATATATATTTCTCTATGTGATTATTTTTGGTTTCTATAAAACATATGCCATCATTCTTCTAAAACATGTCTGTAATATATAACAATAAATTTAATAAATATTTAATTTTCCCTGCAACATTAATTTAAATCTATTATTGTTATAGAATTAAAAGTATTATATTTTTAGCTCTCTGTTATGTTCAATTAGTCTATTGAAGTAATTTGTGTAAATACCAAACTTAGAAATTTTAGGTATATAAAATTTGTTTTTGTATATTTAAAAAATCAAAATTTAAAAGTCTTGATTTCCACTAGCATGATCTCTACTTTTTTCCTTCTCTTCCTTTTTATTCTTTAGTATCTCTTTATTTTTATCATTTTCTTTTTCTCTTCCATTTCTAATATTATGCAGACTATCTTTGAACATTTATGCTTGTCTGTGAATATTTAAATCAGCGTCGATCCCATGAAAAGCCCTGTAGGAATTTTGTTGGGGGTCATCTTTAATTTGTGGATTAATTCTGGAACAGTCAACATCTTTATTAAATTTATATGTAATGAAGTCATCCATCCAAGTATATATCAATTTAAGTCTTATTATTATTTCCTCCAGTCTGTTCAGTTCAGTATCTCAGTCATGTCTGACTCTTTGCAACACATGGACTGCAGCATACCAGGCTTCGCTGTCCATCACCAACTCCCAGAGCTTGCTCAAACTAATGTCCATTGAGTTGTGATGCCATCCAACCATCTCATACCCCGTTGTCCCCTCCTCTTTCTGCCTTCAATCTTTTCCAGCATCGGGGTCTTTTTCAATGAGTTAGTTCTTCACCTCAAGTGGCCAAAGTATTCGAGTTTCAGCTTCAGCATCAGTCCTTCCAATGAATATTCAGGGCTGATTTCCTTTAGAATTGACTCTTGCAGTCCAAAGGACTCTCCAAAGTCTTCTCCACTATCACATTTCAAAAGCATCAATTCTTTGGTGCTCAGCTTTCTTTGTGGTCCAGCTCTCCCATCCATACATGACTACTGGAAAAACCATAATTTTGACTAGTCAGACCTTTGTCAGCAAAGTACTGTCTGCTTTTAAATATGCTGTCTAGGTTTGTCATAGCTTTTCTTCCAAGGAGCAAGCGTCTTTTAATGTCATGGGTTTAGTCACCATCTGCAGTGATTTTGGAGCCCATGAAAATGAAGCATCACTGTTTCTGTTGTTTCCCCATCTATTTGCTGTGAAGTTGAGGACAAAGCAATTGACTTTCTTAGTCTCAATCATTGAAAGAAAATAGACTGGAAAAAAATTAACAGAGACTAAAGGATTGATGGTATGATAGCAAAAGGTCTCATATTGTGTCATCTATGTCTGAGAAAGAGAATTGGACTGAATGAGTATTTGAAGAAAATGGCCCCAAAATGGCAAATTTGGCAAAAGACTCAACAGATTTAAGAAACTAAGCAAACCTCAAACAATAAATCTGAAGAATTCTATGTCAAAATGTATCATAATTGATTCTTGAAAAAAAAAAAAAAAAAGACAAACAAACCACAACAAAAGTGAAAGCAGCCAGAGAGAATTGGAACATAAACTTAGAGGATACTAATTCTAATCACAGATGATTTCTAATCTGAAACCAAAGAGGCCAGAAGGGAGTGGCACAGCCTTATTCAAATAGCAAAAGAAAAGAACTCAGACCAGAATTCTCTATCAAGAAAAAAAAAAAATCTTTGGTAATTAAAGTGAAATAAAGACATTCTCAGATGACGGAAAACTGAAGGAATTTACTAACAGACCTAAAAACTGGCTATTGGAAGTTCTTCAAATAGAAAAAAAATGATAAAAAGAAGTTTTATCAGAAATAAGAAAGAAATTGTAAAGTAACATAAATATGAACATATACAATTGACTATCTCCTTTATGATTTTATAAATTATTTTTGAAGATTAAACAAAAATAACAGCCAGTAGACACAGTCAAGGGATTCAGAGATATGTGATTTTTTAGTATGAACAATGTATAACGCAATATGAAGACTTTATGAGGCACACACTCTGTAGTTTGAACAACATCCCACACCCCCTTACACCAGATGCAATCTTGGGATCAAATCTTATTTAAAGAGTCACTTAAACTATTGATAGAATCTGTATGAATGAACTAGAAAGGGGTGGGATTCAAAGGAACAGAGTTAGAAATTTCAGAGTGATTATTTATTGTCCTATCTGTGAAGGACTTATCAAATACCTGTATCATTTTCTTTATGTTCTGAGAACTACAAAGCTTTAGAGTGCATTTAGATGTACTCCATCATTTTCAAAATGTGCTGATAAAATTAACGTGTTGTTGCATATTAAGTCAAAATAAATTTGTGGGAAATTGAATAATTTACTTTTTTCTTAGCATGACAAAAATTGTACTATTGTGCTTTTTCAGAATATAGAAGCACAGACAAATATTTGTGTAGAGGACTATAGACTATGAAAAGCCTTTCATTTTCTCCTGATCTTATAAATAGCTACAAAACAGAAGGAAATAAATTATTCCTTTTTTACTAGAGCTTTTTGCCTGTTCACAACAGATGTTGTTTCTACAAATTAGTTTATAATTTCTTTCATAACTCAGACAGAATATATAGTCAGGAAACAGAAATAGTGTTGCATATAATTCTGTTAATTATGTAACAAAACTGCACTTTGCTATATGAAAACCTTGGCCATCAATCATTTGGTTTAGTGTTGGGGCAACTTAATCTTCTGTTGTAACAGCTGTGCAAGTCTCAATCACAAACACAACAGATTCGCCAGACTTCCAATGAGTGAAAAGTAAATGATCAGTGTGAAAGTTAAATATCTAGACACCTAGCCAGCTAGTTAAATAGAGCTGATCTGAACTGCATGCAATGAATGCAAGCGTTTTTTTTCTGGGAGGGGTGGGCTGGGGTGGATATATAATCAATTTTGTACTTCAAAGAATTCCAGTATACTTGTTATCCAGTTTACAAATAATAACAATTGTGATTTAAACAAAATAAATATTTTTAAAGAAAAATAATTCAATAATATTTGAATTTAATACCATATCTTAGAATCTTGGATTTGAGAATAAGATATTTTAGATACCATAGTTCAGAATGAAGTTGTTGTAATTTATAAAAAGTGAGGGGAAGAAATGGCATTTTAGTTCAGGAAATTTATACTCTTAAATCAAGAACCCAGGGTCACTTTCAAGGTTTTCCAGTTTATTAAATGTAATGTTTATTTTATATCTCATAGACTTGAAGTAGAATTTCATTAATGATAAAATGATTAGGTTGAATGTCCTAGAGAATCACTTTTCATCTTAATATTTTACATAGGCTAATAATTTATAGTTTAAAGGTATATTCTACTCATTATTTGAGGCTTACAATAAAATATTTGAGGCTTTAAATAAAGTAGCTGATGCGAACTTACTGATCACACTTTAGAGGGCATATTGAAATTCAGAGAAGGAAAATAACTGTTCAAGTCCCACAATATATAGGTGGCAAATGTCAAAATACAAGTCAATTGTATCATCTTGGCAATTTTCGTTCAATGGCTCCATAAAAATGGGCATATTTGTTATTTATAAAACAAATATATGTATTATTTTGGAAATGCATGCTTTTTAAAGTGTTATATATGTCTACATGTTCAAGCTTCTGTACAGTCTAGTAATTTAATTTGTGTCATAACAGTGAGGGTTTCCCAGGTGGCACTAGTGGTAAAGAATCCATCTGCCAATGCAGCAGATGTAAGAAACCAGTTTCCATCCATAGGTTGGAAAGATCCCTTGGAATAGGAAATGGCAATCCACTCCAGTATTCTTGCCTAGGAAATCCCATGAACAGAGGAACCTGGCAAGCTACAGTCTGTGGGGCCACAAAGAACTGGACAAAAATGAACAATTGAGGGCATAGTGTTAAGTCTGAGAACAGAGAGAGGTCAATTTCAATGATGAGTTTGTGTGACTGAGACTGTATAATTCCCTAAGAGACCAGAGGCCAAAATCAACATTTCTATGAACTTGAGCAATTGAAGGTTGTATGTTCTGTGCCTTAGTTGATCTACTTGTAGGAAATCAAGGATTAGAGCATATCTACTCATATTGAGTGGGAATAAGGACTTATAGATCTATAGATTATTGAATTTAGCTAGCAAAAAACTGCCACACATTTTCTTTAGAATGTGAAATCTTAAGAGGCCCAAGGGTTGAACTTAAATCTTACAATTATTACCATGTAGGACTTTAGATGGGCAGGTGAAGAAGTGCCAGGACCTGCAGGTGTGGTTATCTACTCAGAAAGAGAAGTCACTTGTTCATGTGATGCAAAATCTATGTTTTGAATCTTGCTGGGGTAAATAGTTTGTAGAAAAAGGATATATTAAGATGAAGTATTATAGATTAACAGCATGCACCCGTGTGCATTTCCCTGTACTTTTATACTTTTTTCTCACATGGGTCAATATTGTTAGCATGAAAGTGGCTCCCTAAGGAAGATAGGGACTCAGCTATATCAGATGCTGTTCCCGGTGTAAGGGGGAAATGGTCATAGATAGAAGATAACTGCAAGCTAAATTTTAATCTTCAAGAGATAAGAATCTAGTACAGGTAAATGAGACTGTTAAGCTAAAATCATTGTAAGGCCCTAAGGAATGCATTATCTGTGGCCGGGTCACAGATGCCTGATCTCACTGAACATCTACAGAGTTGAACTATGAGCTTAATGCAGAATTGGGATTTGATTTTTAACCTAGAATATCAAAAACTTGAGAAATATATGACACACTATCATTTGAAATTTGACTTTTAGTTGTCTCAGTTCAGTTCAGTCACTCAGTTGTGTCTGACTCTTTGCAAACCCATGAAACACAGCACGCAAGACCTCCCTGTCCATCACCAGCTCCTGGAGTCCACCCAAACCCATGTCCATTGAGTCAGTGATGCCATCCAACAAACTCATCCTCTATCATCCACTTCTCCTCCTGCCCTCAATCTTTCCCAGCATCAGGGTCTTTTCAAAGGAATCAGCACTTTGCATCAGAAGGCCAAGTATTGGAGTTTCAGCTTCAACATCAGTCCTTTCAATGAACATCCAGGACTGATATTAGGATGGACTGGTTGGATCTCTTTGCAATCCAAGGGACTCACAAGAGTCTTCTCCAACACCACAGTTCAAAAACATCAATTATTCTGCGCTCAGCTTTCTTTATAGTCCAACCATCACATCCATACATGACCACTGGAAAAACCATAGCCTTGACTAGATGGACCTCTGTTGGCAAAGTGATGTCTTTGCTCTTTAATATGTTGTCTAGGTTGGTCATAACTTTCCTTCCAAAGAGTGTTTTTTAATTTCATGGCTGCAGTCACCATCTGCAGTGATTTTCGAATCCAGAAAAATAAAGTCAGCCACTGTTTCCACTGTTTCCCCATCTATTTGCCAGGAAGTGATGGGACTGTATGCCATGATCTTAGTTTTCTGAATGTTGAGATTTAAGCCAACATTTTTACTCTCCTCTTTCACTTTCATCAAGAGGCCCTTTAGTTCCTCTTCACTTTCTGCCATAAGGGTGGTGTCATCTGCATATCTGAGGTTATTGATATTTCTCCCGGCGATCTTGATTCCAGCTTGTGTTCCTTCCAGCCCAGCATTTCTCATGATGTATTCTGCATATAAGTTAAATAAGCAGGGTGACAATAAATACAGCCTTGATGTACTCCTTTTCTTATTTGGAACCAGTCTATTGTTCCATGTCCAGTTCTAACTGTTGCTTCCTGACCTGCATACAGGTTTCTCAAGAGGCAGGTCAGGTGGTCTGATATTCCCATCTCTTTCAGGATCTTAAACAGTTTATTGTAATCCACACAGTCAAAGGCTTTGGCATAGTCAGTAAAGCAGAAATAAATATTTTTCTGGAACTCTCTTGCTTTATTGATGATCCAGTGGATGTTTGCAATTTGATCTCTGGTTCCTCTGCCTTTTCTAAAACCAGCTTGAACATCTGGAAGTTCACGGTTCACATATTTCTGAAGCCTGGCTTGAAGAATTTTGAGCATTACTTTGCTAGTGCATTAGATGAGTGCAATTGTGTGGTAGTTTGTCTATATGGAGTAAAAAATAAAAACTGGTGAAATGAATCATATTTGTAATAGAGCTCCATCAAAACAACACCATGGAAAAATTATCTTAAATTTTAAGCATTTTTTTAAAATGCAATGTCAAGACATATTTTATATACATATAAAAGTGTTCAATCTGGTAAGGAACTTTACTTGGTTTATGACATCATTAGGAAGTTGCTTGACACACAAAAATTAGGAAAATACACACATTTTTAAAAAAATGAAGCTATGTCATTTTTGCTCATTTATTATACATTTTTTAAATAAAAATTTTGTTTTCACATTTAATTGTTTCTGATTTTGTTGCCTGAACTTGTGGTATCATTTTAAAGAAAATGCCAAAGCCAATGTAGAAGAATATTTTCATATATTTCCTATTAGAAGTGTTATGATTTTGGGACTTTGTCTTTAATACACTTTGAATTGATTTTTATGTATGGTCCAATTTCATTCTTTGAATATCCAGTTTTTCCAACACCATTTATTGAAACAACTACCCTCTTTATGATCAGATCAGATCAGATCAGATCAGTCGCTCAGTCGTGTCCGACTCTTTTCATGGCATATTATAGAGAAGTGAGAATTGATATTTTAAACCTTTAACTTTTCCTTAAATATGTGTAATCATGTAGACTACATTTAAAGAAAAATAGTTAGACATAATAATCAAAACTAAAAGGAAAATAGATATCAGAGGAGCATAGTGGGCTGCTGTGCATAGGGTCACACAGAGTTGGACACGACTAAAGTGACTTAGCATGTATGCATGCATTGGAGAAGGAAATGGCAATCCACTCCAGTATTCTTGCCTGGAGAATCCCAGGGACAGAGGAGCCTGGAGGGCTGACGTCTATTGGGTCCCACAGAATTGGACACAACTGAAGGGACTTACCAGCAGCAGCAGACATAAAAACTTTAGAAATCTTAAGCAATGTTCACTAACTTTCAGAAGCTCCAAAAACTTAAGCAAATGAAGACTGTAAATTGACATTACTCTGTGCCTTACATCCTACCTGGATTTTTGTATATGAGAAAGGTGGTGAATGTGAATTAAAAGAGCTTATCTTTCAAATTAAACTGAAATCTTTACATTTCTGAAGTAAACAACAAGCAGCTTTTTGGCTTCCTGTGTGTTTGATAAAAATTGGACCACCTTAAGCACAAGAAAATTAGAGATACCAAGGGAACATTTCATACAAAAATGAGCTCAATAAAGGACATAAATGATATGGACCTAACAGAAGCAGAAGATATTAAAAAGAGGTGGCAAGAATACACAGAAGAACTGTACAAAAAAGATCTTCATGACCCAGATAATCACAATGGTGTGATCACTCACCTACAGCCAGAAGTTCTGGAATGTGAAGTCAGGTGGGGTTTGAAAGCATCACTAAGAACAAAGCTAGTGGAGGTGATGGAATTTCAGTTGAGCTATTTCAAATCCTGAAAGATGATGCTGTTAAAGTGCTGCACTCAATATTTCAGCAAATTTGGAAAACTCAGCAGTGGCCACAAGACTGGAAAAGGTCAGTTTTAATTCCAACTCCAAAGAAAGGCTGCTGCTGCTGCTGCTGTCAAGTCGCTTCAGTCGTGTCCGACTCTGTGCGATCTCATAGACGACTGTCCCTGGGATTCTCCAGGCAAGAATACTGGAGTGGGTTGCCATTTCCTTCTCCAATGCATGAAAGTGAAAAGTGAAAGTGAAGTCACTCAGTCGTGTCCGACTCTTAGCGACCCCATGGACTGGAGCTTACCACGTTCCTCCGTCCATGGGATTTTCCAGGCAAGAGTACTGGGGTGGGGTGCCATTGCCTTCCCCGCAAAGAAAGGCAATGCCAAAGAATGTTCAAACTACCACACAATTGCACTCAACTCACACACTAGTAATGTAATGCTCAAAATTCTCCAAACCAGGCTTCACAATATGTGAACCATGAATTTTCAGATGTTCAAGCTGGTTTTAGAAATGGCAGAGGAAGCAGAGATCAAATTGCCAACATCTGCTGGATCATCAAAAAAACAAAAGAGTTTCAGAAAAACATCTATTTCTGCTTTACTGATTATGCCAAAGCCTTTGACTGTGTGAATCACAGTAAACTGTGGAAAATTCTGAAAGAGATGGGAATACCAGACCACCTGACCTGCCTCTTGAGAAATTTGTATGCAGGTCAGGAAGCAACAGAACTGGACATGGAACAACAGACTGGTTCCAAATAGGAAAAAGTACATCAAGGCTGTATATTGTCACCCTGCTTATTTAATTTATATGCAGAGTACATCATGAGAAATGCTAGGCTGGAAGAACAAAACCTGAAATCAAGATCTCCGGGAGAAATATCAATAACCTCAGATATGCAGATAACACCACCCTTATGGCAGAAAGTGAAGAGGAACTAAAAGCCTCTTGATGAAAGTGAAAGAGGAGAGTGAAAAAGTTGGCTTAAATCTCAACATTCAGAAAACGAAGATCATGGCATACAGTCCCATCACTTCATGGGAAATAGATGGGGAAACAGTAGAAACAGTGGCTAAATTTATTTTTCTGGGCTCCAAAATCACTGCAGATGGTGATTGAAGCCATGAAATATAAAAATGCTTACTCCTTGGAAGGAAAGTTATGACCAACCTAAATGGCATATTCAAAAGCAGAGACATTACTTTGCCAACAAAGGTCCATCTAGTCAAGGCTATGGTTTTTCCAGTGGTTATGTATGGATGTGAAATTTGGACTGTGAAGAAAGCTGAGAGCCAAAAAATTGATGCTTTTGAACTGTGTTGTTGGAGAAGACTCTTGAGAGTCCTTTGGACTGCAAGGAGATTCCACCAGTCCATTCTAAAGGAGATCAGTCATGGGTGTTCTTTGGAAGAAATGATGCTGAAACTGCAATATTTTGGTCACCTAAGAGTTGACTCATTGGAAAAGACTCTGATTCTGGGAAGGATTGGAGGCGGGAGGAAAAGGGAAAGGCAGAGAATGAGATGGCTGGATGGCATCACCGACTCGACAAACATGAGTTTGGGTGAAGTCCGGGAGTTGGTGATGGACAGGGAGGCCTAGAGTGCTGCAATTCACGGGATCGAAAATAGCTGGACACGACTGAACGGCTGGACTGAACTAATACAGTTTATCTGGTGTCTTCCCTCTTATCTCAGTTGGTAAAGAATCTGCCTACAATGCATTAGACCCAATTTCAATCCCTGGGTAGGAAGATTCCCTTGGAGAAGGAAATGGCAACCCACTCTAGTATTCTTTCCTGGAGAATCCCATGGACAGAGGAGCCTAGCAGGCTACAGTCCATGGGGTCACAAAAGTCGGACAGGACTTAGTGACTAAACCACCACCACCAGAGATTACCTAGGATGAAAATCATATATTTATTTTTAAACTAGTCACTATTTATCTGACCATACAAGATGTATGCTTAATTATAAATATCTCTATGCTTAATGTCTTGTAAAAACCAGCTCAGCAATTATTTCATTGTTATACAGTAAGTTTTCCAAATATATCTTTTCTTTTAGGGACTATAGTTATTATAGACTATAATTGTATTTCTTTTATATATATATATAATTGTATTTCTGTACTTCTTCCATAGAAATTAATCAAGATTCTGAAACTTGAAAAACATAAACAATGCAAATCAGTATGCAATTTAACATAATTTATATTTTAAAAATAAAAAGTATTATTCAATATTTTCAAGATATATTCAAATATAATATTAATATAATCTAATACATTTTCTGATTTATTCCTTACTGTCATTGCTGTTAATAGATGTATGTGGCTCTGTGGTTGCCAGATATCAGTTTGAATCTCTGTGCTTTAGCAATTTATTTAAATTCCCACAATATTTTTTTTTTTCAAAATATGACAATAATACTAGTTCTCATCTCTTTACAATTAAGTATAAATATACAGTGATATATGTCAGCTATCTTACAACATGTAAATATACATATATAAAATATCAGTAAATATTTAGTGTAAATGCATACCAACATATACATATATGTGTAAAGATTATATATATATGCAATATATAGAGATATTTATATATTAATTGGAAATATACACTTGCATATATGTGTATATATTTATATTTTGGTAAGTATTTACAGTATATAGGTACATTTAATATATATGCACATGTGTATACAACAGTAGTATGTATATGAAAGTATTAGTCACTCAGTTGTATCCATCTACTTGCGACACCATGAACTATAGCCAGCAAGGCTCTTCTGTCTATGTGATTCTCCAGGTAAGAATAATGGAGTGGGTTTCCATTCCCTTCTCCAGGGGATTTTCCCAACTCAGGGATCAAACCCAGGTCTCCTGCACTGTAGGCAGATTCTTTACTATCTGAGCAACCAGGGATTATATGCATATATGCACAAGCATATGGGTCAGTATATTATTATAAATTCATCATATATGATACTTTATTGACCTATAGCTATTTCTCAGGATTCTTTGTTCCACTGCTAATATCATCCTAGACGTCATCAGTTATTTTCCAGACATTTGATTACTAGTAGACCTCATTTCAATTTTCTCAATTTTAAATTCAAATTGAACTCAAGATCCTTATTGGTTGTTGATTTGTTCTATGACTTTGTTTCCTGTTTTATATGGAACTTAAATTTATCATTTATTCAATGATAATAGTAAGCTTAAACTATCTGCTATACTGAAAAATTGAAGAGCAGTGAAAATATTTTCTAAATCATAAATCTCTAAAATTTAATAAGGTTATAATTTAACTGATACTATAGAAATGCAAATTGGGAAAATATAAATAAATCCATCAATCTGTCCTAAAGCATTTTGTACCTTTATTCCAACACTTTTGTATATAAGAATTTTGAGCAGGAACTATTTTAAAGATACATATGCTAGGCACAATGTTGAAATATGCAAAACTAATTTATAATACATAAAATTATATAATATTTTGTTAAAGTTCTGTTCAGTAACTCAGTCATGTCTGACTCTTTGCGACCCCATGGACTGCAGCACGCCAGGCTTCCCAGTCCATCACCAACTCCCAGAGTTTACTCAAACTCATGTGCATTGAGTCAGTGATGCCATCCAGCCATCTCATCTTCTGTTGTTCCCTTCTCCTCCTACCTTCCATCTTTCCCAGCATCAGGGTCTTTTCCAATGAGTCAGTTCTTCACATCAGGTTCCATCTGAAACAATTTTGGGGCCCCCAAAATAAAGTCTGTCACTGTTTCCGCTATCTCCCCATCTATTTGCCATAAAGTGATGGGACCAGATGTCATGATCTTAGTTTTATGAATGTTGAGCTTTAAGCCAACTTTTTCACTCTCCTCTTAAGTTTTCTGCAAGAAACTCTTGAGTTCTTCTTAGCTTTCTCCATAAGGATGAAGTCATCTGCATATCTAAGGTTATTGATATTTCTACTGGCAAGGTTGATTCCAGCTTGTGCTTCATGAAGTCCAACATTTCTCGTGATGTACTGTGCATATAAGTTAAATTAGCAAGGTGACAATAGACAGCCTTTATATACTCCTTTCCTAATTTGGAACCGATCTGTTGTTCCAGGTCCATTTCTAACTGCTGCCTCTTTACCTGCATACAGATTTCTCAAGAGGCAGATAAAGAAGCCTGGTGGTGGTCTGGTTTTCCCATTTCTTGAAGAATTTTCCACAGTTTGTTGTGATTTGCACAGTCAAAACTTTGGCATAGTCAATAAAGCAGAAATAAATGTATTTTGGAACTCTCTTGCTTTTTTGATGATTCAACGGATGTTGGCAATTTGATCTCTGATTTCTCTGCCTTTTCTAAATCCAACTTGAACATCTGGAAGTTCAGGGTTCACATACTGTTGAAGCCTGGTTTGGAGAATTTTGAGTATTACTTTACTAGCATGTGAGATGAGTGCAATTGTGTGGCATTTTGGGCATCCTTTGGCTTTGCCTTTCTTTGGGATTGGAATGAAAACTGACCTTTTCCAGTCCTGTGACCATTGCTGAGTTTTCCAAATTTGCTGACATGTTGAGTGCAGCACTTTCATAGCATTATCTTTTAGGATTTGAATTAGTTCAACTGGAATCCCATCACCTCCACTACCTTTGTTTGTAGTAATGCTTCCTAAGGCCCACTTGACTTCACATTCCAGGATGTCTGGCCCTAGGTGAGTGATCATACCATTGTGATTATCTGAGTCGTAATCTTTTCCTGTATAGTTTTTGTGTGTTTTCTTGTCACCTCTTCCTAATTTCTTCTGCTTCTGTTATGTCCATATGATTTCTGTCCTTTATTGTGCCCATCTTTGCATGAAATGTTCCCTTGTTATCTCTAATTTTCTTGAAGAGATCTCTTGTCTTTCCTATTCTATTGTTTTCCTCTATTTCTTTGCACTAATCACTGAGGAAGGCTTTCTTATCTCTCCTTGCTATTCTTTGCAACTCTGCATTCAAATGGGTATACCTTTCTTTTTCTCCTCTGCCTTTCTCTTCCCTTCTTTTCACAGCTATTTGTAAAGCCTCCTCAGACAGCCATTTTGCTTTTTTATATTTCTTCTTGGGGATGGTCTTGATCCCTGTCTCCTGTACAATGTCATGAACCTCCATCCCTAGTTCTTCAGGCACTCAGTCTATCAGATCTAATATCTTGAATATGTTTTTCACTTCCACTGTATAATTGTAAGGGATTTGACTTAGGTCATATCTGAATTGTCTAGTGGTTTTTCCTACTTTCTTCAGTTTAAGTCTGAATTTGGCAACAAGAAGTTCATGATCTGAGCCACAGTCAGCTCCCGGTCTCGATTTGCTGATTTATAGGGCTTCTCCATCTTTGGCTGCAAAGAATATTATCAGTCTGATTTCAGTATTGAACATTGTTCACATAAGCTTAAATGGTGAGAGGACAATTATATTTCTAATATACTTCTAGTAGGAGAAATCCTATTTAATTTACTAAATAATAAGAAATAAACTATTACCTATCATGAACAATGAAATACACCTTGAAACTGAAATTCTGTTTGTCAGTGTGCTTTCCTACAGCAAATTGCTTTTCTTAATCTCTCACCCCTTGAACAGCAGTTTAGAAAACTTTGTGTTAGCTTTAAAAACCAAAAGAATGTTACAAGGTAGCCTCTTTTTCAAGATATTAAGTTGGAGATACTTTACAAAAATAGCTCTAGAGAACATAAAAGAAACCTTGATTTTAATAATACAGTTCTGCTTTCAAACTGTGTCCTCTATGAATATTCCAACTCCATAAAAGCATATCACTACTATTTTCCAGGACATAAGGAGTATCACATAGGTTAATCTGGTGATAAAATTCCAGGCTCATATCTTCACCCTCTGTTTTATAAATATAACCTTTACCAGCATAGTTCCTTGAGTAGCTCAAATGGTAAGGAATCTGCCTGCAATGAGGGAGACCTGAGTTCAATTCCTGGGTTGGAAAGTTCCCCTAGAGAAGGATGGGCATGGCAACACATTCCAGTATTCTTGCATGGAGAATTCCATGGGCAGAGGAGCCTAGTGTGCTACATACAGTACATAGAGTCACAAAGAGTTGGACACAACTGAGCAGCTAACCTTCACTTTATTCCACTTTTTTTCAGCATGCACAAAAATCATATTGGTGATACTAAGAATATTGTCAGAGTACAGCAGTGGACAATGCGATTCCAATGAAAATGTACCACAGTTACTTAGAATATTACAAGTTTTTGTATCTTTCAAAAATTTAGAAAAAGTAAAAATTAATATCAGACCAGTTAAACAGTATTTAGCAAGAGATTATTGTGTACAAAAGATTGAGCCTTCAAATGAAAAATCAATTTGAAACTCAGAAACATGACTTTATAAGACAGCTTATAATGTGACAACAGGAGGTTGAAATTTTTATAATGATTGGCTATTACACTGGGGGATTCCAGATGATTGGCTGAAAGTAATTATACCATTTTTAGAAGATCATTTAAGTTTATTTTATGATTATCAGGGAGTATTTACAAGAAATAGCCTAAGTTTTACTAAATTCATGAAGTAAGTTAGATTTAGTTTTGCTTAAGTGGTTTAAATGGTTTTGTTTGTCTGGGATATTTTGAAACCTGGCTGTTTTAACACCTCTTACTCAGATAAATGACTGAAAAAGATGTCCCTTCCTACTTACCTACAATTTAGGTCTCAGTTTTAAAGTTTCTCACTCAGTAATACTACATCTCAATCATTTAAAAATGTGATAAAATGTATTACTTGAAGATTAGAGAAACATGCAGAGGTCAGAGTACAAAAGAAGCTTGTGTTTTGTAGAAGTGGGTTGAAGAAATACATTTTCGGGAACAGGCACCATAATTTTAGCAAAGGTTATAAATCTCCAATTGAGTAATGCCTAAACTTCAGGTGGTAACAGGTCATTGATAAGCACCACTGTGTCATGTTGAAAGGGGAAACTGCAAGTTACTCTGAAATCTCTAAAGGAGGCAAAGGTTTAACCTGAATTTTTAAATATTAAATCTGTAGTTACAGCAAAGTATTAGCAGTAACTGTCACATGTTTTCTGCTGATGATTTCCTACAGGAAGACAATAATGTATGTTATCAGGATATCCTGCTATAAGCCTGTATTAAAAACTCTGATAAAGATAACCTGAGACTTCATTGAACAAGATGTTAATGACCAAGTAATTGTTCTATAGAATTATAATTAAGTATGATGAGCCCTGATAAAAGCCATTTATTAGTCCATCATGATATTTAATTGATCTAATACTGGGAAGAATTTGATAAGAGTGAAATAGGAGACAGTGAAGGGCAAACAGATTGAATCATGCCTTATGTTGAAAAGTGTACTTTAATAAGAAAACCATTAACAGTCTCATCAAACAAATTAAATAGTTAAGGGATTCTTATTAGACACAGAATTATTCTTTGGAGGAGTAGACATGTCATACTGTTGTGAAAAAAGGATACTTTTGCTGCTGAAATCATTTGATGGAATAGATAGTTATGTGTTCACTTTTTTAAGTGCCATAGTTTTATAAAGAATTTGGCCAATTTCTAAAAATAAAGAATACCAAAAAGAAAAGTATAGCCTATAACAAAAGTTGAAGAAATGAGGATTATTTACAATTTAGAACATAAATCTTAAAGGATGTATATCTGTTATCTTCATATAATTGACCTATTGGCATGTAGAAGTGAATTCAAACTTATTCTTTGTTTCTCTGGGTGTCTGTTTTTCAAATTATGGTAGTCCTATGACTGCATTCCAGAGAAGGTGATGGCACCCCACTCCAGTACTCTTGCCTGGAAAATCCCATGGACAGAGGAGCCTGGTAGGCTGTAGTTAATGGGGTCGCTAAGAGTCGGACACGACTGAGCGATTTCACTTTCACTTTCCTGCATTGGAGAAGGAAATGGCAACCCACTCCAGTGTTCTGGCCTGGAGAATCCCAGGGATGGGGGAGCCTGGTGGGTTGTCGTCTATGAAATCGTACAGAGTCAGACACAACTGAAGTGACTTAGCAGTATGACTACATTCTGGGGGAGGGCTTGGCAATCCACTCCAGTATTCTTGCCTGGAGAATCCCCATGGACAGAGGAGCCTGGAAGACTAAAATCCATGGGATTACAAAGAGTCAGACACAACTGAGCTACTAAGCATAGAACATGACTACATTATTTAGCCTGAGCAGTATCATTTTTTTGTTGAAGTTCATATATATGGGTTTTTTCTTCTCCACAGCCAGTTCCTATTTCAATAGCTTACTTAATTTCTATTTCTTCTTGATGTATTCTAGAGGACCAGCATGGTTTTTTGACATTTGGAATCTTATCCCAAAACCCAAGATTGATAACTGAGGACTGTCTTAATCTTGAACAGATGGTGAGCACATTACCTGTTCTGCCTAGATTATCTATTCGCACCTTATTCTATTTTGGAAAAAAAAAAAAAATTAGTTTTGTCCTGTATCTCCAAGTGTAAGCTGTTAGAGATTAATGCTTGCAAGAACACTGAAGGCACACTTAAGCATATGCCCAGAAGCAGTCTTAAACATTAGTACTTATATTGTAGTCAGTCAACTTCTGAATCATAGATCTAATGTATTCCAGCCCATAATCTACTGATACATCATCAAATTGGGTTGGTCCATCTCCAGATAGTCTGTGTTTATTTCAACTTAATGTAAATTTGTAATGTTTAATGTTCACTACTGTTCTTTCTATACTCTAGAACTACTTCTATTTTCAATGACATTTCATAGTTCTTTTCAAATTAAAAACTCCTTTGCATATTTCCTTAGAAAAGAAAGATAGATTTTTAAAATAATAGTTAATTACCAATTTTTTAAAACACAAGTTTCAATGCAAATCCAATTTCTTAAAATAATTATTTTTTATTACAAGTTCCTGATAGTCAAGAATATGAGCTCCTAAAGAGATTAGAACAAAGTCTGAAAAAAATAAGATGCTGGAAATAAAGGATTGATATTGCAACATTTCTTCTCCAATTCACTTGTGAATTTTCAGTATGATCTCTTTAAAATATTCAGTATTGCTGGATCATAGCAGTGGTATAGAATCTGCCTGCCAATGCAGGAAATGTGAATTCTATCTCTGGGTCAGGAAGATCACCTGGATAAGGAAAAGGCAGCCCACTCTAGTATTCTTGCCTGGAAAATCCCATGGACAGAGGAGTCTGGTGGGCTACAGTCCATGGGCTCACAAAACAGATGTAGTGACTAAAAACCTACTTTATTGTAATAGCCAGTCTAATGTTTTAGAAAAAAATAGCTTTTTGTTGTTTTAAAACTGAAGGAGGTTTACAAAACAAGTATAATATTTATGTTTCATAGTTTGTTTAGGATTTAAGATTTTACATCATGAGAAACGCTGGACTGGAAGAAACACAAGTTGGAATCAAGATTGCTGGGAGAAATATCAATAACCTCAGATATGCAGATGACACCACTCTTATGGCAGAAAGTGAAGAGGGGCTAAAAAGCCTCTTGATGAAAGTGAAAGTGGAGAGTGAAAAGGTTGGCTTAAAGCTCAACATTCAGAAAACCAAGATCATGGCATCTGGTCCCATCACTACATGGGAAATAGATGGAGAAACAGTGGCAACAGTGTCAGACTTTCTTTTTCTGGGCTCCAAAATCACTGCAGATGGTGACTGCAGCCATGAAATTAAAAGACGCTTACTCCTTGGAAGAAAAGTTATGACCAACCTACATGGCATATTCAAAAGTAGAGACATCACTTTGCCAACAAAGGTTCGCCTAGTCAAGGCTATGGTCTTTCCTGTGGTCATGTATGGATGTGAGAGCTGGACTGTGAAGAAGGCGGAGCGCTGAAGAATTGATGCTTTTGAACTGTGGTGTTGGAGAAGACTCTTGAGAGTCCCTTGGACTGCAAGAAGATCCAACCAGTCCATTCTGAAGGAGATCAATCCTGGAATTTCTTTGGAAGGAATGATGCTAAAGCTGAAACTCCAGTATTTTGGCCACCTCATGCGAAGAGTTGACTCATTGGAGAAGACTCTGATGCTGGGAGGGATTGAGGGCACGAGGAGAAGGGGACGACAGAGGATGAGATGGCTGGATGGCATCACTGACTTGATGGGTGTGAGTCTGGGTGACCTCCGGGAGCTGGTGATGGACAGGGAGGCCTGGCGTGCTGCGGTTCATGGGGTCACAAAGAGTCAGACACGACTGAGCGACTGATCTGATCTGATACTGAGCTATTAAGAAAATAAAGTATAGACTTGCTAAATCAGACGCACAAATAAATATCAAATGTTATTAATAATTCAAGAACACAAGAAATCAAGAGGTCCAGGCAAAGTAGATAGATGCCAGGTGTTCTGAGTGTGATCTATCAGATCTTCTTTTCCACATCAGATGTGCTTTCTAGCCAACATTAATATAAGTTTTCTAAGATAAATGAGGTTACTTCATTTGGAGAATTTGTTTGTCTCTACAACAAGGAGAACTTGAGGATGTGACATATCTGCATTTTATGTTCAAGCAGTTTCTTATGATAAGTAGCATTTTCCAAGATTATATAGTTTCTAGTTTTGTTTTGTTTTTACCCAAAAAATTTGTATGCTAGGACAATCATATCAAAAGCATTCCATAGTTAAAGAATCTCTTTTTAACAAATATCATTAGTCTTCATATTAGTCCATATCATCAGGTTTACAAAGCATTTAAACCTCACCATCTACCTTCTTTTATTCTCAGTGTGTACTTTATAATGGAAAGAAATGGGTCTTAGGCTAGTTAATTAACTCTTGTCTTCCATCTAAAAAAAATTAACTTGACAAGAGAACAAAAGAAGACAAATACCTACAAAACAAATCCAAAATAATTAACAAAATGGCAATAAGAACATATATATTTATAATTACCTTAAATGTAAATTGATCAAATATGCCAACCAAAAGACATAGACTGGCTGAATGAATACAAAAATAAGACCCATATATATACTGTCTACAAGAGACCTAATTCATATCTAGAGACAAATATAGGTTGAAAGTGAGGGGATGAAAAATGGTATTCTATACAAATGGAAATCAAAAGAAAACTGGAGTAGCTGATCTCTATTAGATAAAATAGAGTTTAAAATAAAAATTGCTACAAGAGACAAAGAAGATCATGACCTAGTGATCAAGGGATAAGTCCTAGGAGAATATATAACAGTCATAAATATACATGACTCAACATAGGTGCACATCAATATATAAGGTGAATACTAACAACCATAAAAAGGAAAACTGACAGTAACACAAAAATAATGGGAACTTTAACACCCCAGTTACATCAATGGACAGATCATCCAGGTAGAAAATCAATAAACACCAGCCTTAAATTACACGTGAGATGAATGGGCTTACTTGATACTTATAGAACATTCTATCTAAATGCAGCAGAATATATTTTTTCTCAAGTTCACACATAACATTCTCCAGGATAGATCATATCTTGTGCCAGAAAGGAAGCCTCAATTAATTTAAGAAAATTGAAACAATATCAAGCACTTTTCTAACTACAATGCTTTGAGATTAGAAAAATACGTTCATCGCAGCACTGTTTATAATAGCCAGGACATGGAAGCAACCTAGATGTCCATCAGCAGATGAATGGATAAGAAAGCTGTGGTATATATACACAATGGAGTATTACTCAGCCATTAAAAAGAATACATTTAATCAGTTCTAATGCGGTGGATGAAACTGGAACCTATTATACTGAGTGAAGTAAGCCAGAAAGAAAAACACCAATACAGTATACTAATGCATATATATGGAATTAGAAAGATGGTAACGATAACCCTGTAAGCAAGACAGCAAAAGAGACACAGATGTATAGAACAGTCTTTTGGACTCTGTGGGAGAGGGAGAGGGATAGGGTGGGATGATTAGGGAGAATGACATTGAAACATGTATAATATCATATATGAAACTAATTGCCAGTCCAAGTTCGATGCATGATACTGGATACTTGGGGCTGGTGCACTGGGATGAACCAGAGGGATGGGATGGGGAGGGAGGTGGGAGGAGGGTTCAGGATGGGGAACACGTGTATGCTTGTGGTGGATTCATATTGATGTATGACAAAACCAGTACAATATTGTAAAGTAATTAACCTCCAATTAAAATAAATAAATTTATATTTTAAAAAATCACAAAGATGTGGAAGCTAAACAATATGTTACAAAGAAATCAATGGACCACTGATGAAGCCAAAGAGAAGGGGAAAAAAAAAAAAAAAACTAGTGACAAATGATAACTAAAACACAGTGGTCCAAAATGTATAAGACACAGAAAATGCAGTGCTTATAGGGACATTTATAACAATAAAATCTTAGCTTAGGGAATAAGACAAATTTCAAATAAAAAACCTAATGTTACACTTAAAGCAACTAGAGAAACAAACATAACCCAAAATTAGTAGAAGAAAAAACATCATGAGGATCAGAGCATAAATAAATAAAATGGAATTTTAGATCAATGAAATGGAATTTTAGATCAATGAAACTAAAATCTGGTTCTTTGAAAAGATAAGCAAAATTGATAAACCTTTAGCTAGATTTATCAGGAAAAAAAAAAGGGAGAGAATCCAAGTCAATAAAATTATAAATGAAAAGGGATTAGTTACAAGTGACACCACAGAAATACAAAGGACCATAAGAGACTACTATAAGTAACTCTATGCCAATAAAATGGAAAATCTAAAAGAAATGGGCAAATTTCAAGAAATACACAATCTCTCAAGATTAAACCAGGGAGAAATAGAAAACAACAGTCCAACTACAAGTAATGAAATTGAATCTGTGATTAAAAACTCCAAATAACCAAAAGTTCAAGAATGGATGGCTTCATAGGTAAATTCTATGCAACATTTAAAGAAGGTTTTACACCTGTTCTTCACTAAGTGAAAAAAAAAAAAAAAAAAAGACTGCAGATGAAGAAAAACTTTCAAACTCATTCTCTTAGGCCACCATCAGCTTAATACCAAAATGAGACAAAAATAAAACAGAAAAGAAAAAGAAAATTAAAGGCTGATATCACTGATAAATAAAAAATACTAGCAAACTGAAACCAAAAATACAGTAAAAGAATCATATACCATAATCAAGTGGGATTTACCTCAGAGATGCAAGGATTTTTCAATACTGCCAAATCAATCAGTGTGATACAACATTAACAATTTCAAGAATTAAAAAAATATATGATTACCTCAATAAGTGCATAAACATTTTTTTGATGAAACTCAACATCCATTTATGATAAAAATTCTCCAGAAAGTGGGGATAGAGAGAATATACCTCAACATAATAAAAGTCATACATGACAAACCCACAGTTAACATCATTCTTGAAAGTGAAAAGCTGAAAGTGTTTCTTCTAAAATCAGAAACAAGATAAAGATGTTCACTCTCATCACTTTTATTCATCACAGTTTGGGAAGTCTAACCATGGCAATCAGAGAAGAAAAAGAATCCAAATTGGAAGAGAATAAGTAAAACTACCACAGTTTGCAGATAACATGATGCTATACACAGAAAACCCTAAGGACACTATCAGAAAACTATTAGAGTTCATTGATGAATTTGGCAAACTAGTTGAATACAAAATTAATATACATAATTTAGTTATAGTACTTTATACTAACAATGAAATATCATAAATTGAAATTAAGAAAGTAAATCCATGTACCATCCCATCAAAAAGTAGTAGTAGATACTATAATTGGACTGAATTGCTCAAGTAGCTTTTCCAAACTCATAGCATATATATGATACACTTATCTCACATGCTAGCAAAGTAATGCTCACAATTCTCCAAGGTAAGTTTCAACAGTACATGAACTGTGAACTTCCAGATGTTCAAGCTGTATTTAGAAAAAGCAAAGGAACCAGAAATCAAATTGTCAACATCTGCTGCATCATTGAAAAAGCAAGAGCGTTCCAGAAAAACAGCTACTCCTTTATTGACTATGCCAAAGCCTTTGACTGTGTGGAGCACAACAAACTGTGGAATATTCTTCAAGAAGTGGGAATAACAGACTACCTGACCTGCCTCCTAAGAAATCTGAATGCAGGTCAAGAAGCAGGTCAAGAAGTGGACATGGAACAACAGACTGGTTCCAAATTGGGCTGTCTATTGTCACCCTGCTTATTTCACTTATGCAGAGTACATTATGAAAAATGCTGTGCTGGATGAAGCACAAGCTGGAATGAAGATTCCCACGAGAAATATCAATAACCTCAGATATGCAGACATTATGAAAAATGCTGGGCTGGATGAAGCACAAGCTGGAATGAAGATTCCCACGAGAAATATCAATAACCTCAGATATGCAGATGACATCACCCTTATGGCAGAAAGTGAAGAAGAACTAAAGGGCCTCTTGATGAAAGTGAAAGAGGAGAGTGAAAAAGCTGGCTTAAAACTCAACATTCAGAAAACTAAGATTATGTCATAAGGTCCAATCACTTCATGGCAAATAGATTGGGAAACAATGTAAACAGTGACAGACTTCATTTTTTTGGGCTCCAAAATCACTGAAGATGGTGACTGCAGCCATGAAATTAAAAGACACTTGCTCCTTCAGAGAAAAGCTATTATGAACCTAGACAGCATATTAGAAAGCACAGACATTACTTTGCCAACAAAGGTCTGTCTAGTCAAAGCTATGGTTTTTCCAGTAGTCATGTATGCATGTGAGATTTGGACTATAAAGAAAGCTGAGCACTGAAGAATTGATGCTTTTGAACTGTGGTGTTGGAGAAGAGTCTTGAGAGTCCCTTGGACAGCAAGGAGACCCAACCAGTCCCATGCTAAAGGAAATCAGTCCTGAATATTCAATGGAAGGACTGATGCCGAAACTTCAATACTTTGGTCACCTGATGTGAAGAACTGACTCATTTGAAAAGACCCTGATGATGGGAAAGACTGAATGCAGGAGGAGAAGGGGATGACAGAGGATGAGATATTTGGATGGCATCACCGACTCAATGGACATCAGTTTGAATAGGTTTCTGGAGTTGGTGATAGACAGGGAAGCCTGTCCTGCTGCAGTCCATGGGGTCGCAAAGAGGTGAACAGACTGAGCAACTGAACTGAACTGATACAATATATAAAAAAGAAGCTATACATCTTAATTTCTAAATTTCCTTACAACTTGGAATTCAGATGCAGTTTGCTGCTAAGTCGCTTCAGTGTCCGACTCTGTGCGACCCCATAGACGGCAGCCCACCAGGCTCCCCCATCCCTGGGATTCTCCAGGCAAGAACACTGGAGTGGGTTGCCATTTCCTTCTCCAATGCATGAAAGTGAAAAGTGAAAGTGAAGTCGCTCAGTCGGGTCCGACTCTTAGCGACCCCATGGACAGCGGCCTACCAGGGACTTCTGTCCATGGGATTTTCCAGGCAAGAGTACTGGGGTGGGGTGCCATTGCCTTCCCCGAGATGCAGTTTAGATCCCTACTATCAAAACTCTCTATACAATATGTTAATTTTGATCTGCATTGTGTGCTAAGAGAAGCAGGACACATTGTGTCCATTTCTTTGGTTGTTTACCTTTTATACCCAAACTCCCACAATATAAAAATCAGCTATTATGCAACAGTTTTGCAGTAGTCTTCTGACTCAGCACTCATCATCCTAATTTGGTAATTTTTTAACAGTGGCAAGTCCTATGGTCCCCGAGAGCTTAGGTGATGCATTGCTTTTTTGGAGCTTCCAGTTTTTAGCAGAGTCTTTAGCAAACTTGGCCACCTAGTTCTAATAGGAGATGTATAAAATTATTCCCAGAAAATTAGCCTAGAGAAATGTCTTTGGTTTTCCAGATTAATGTTCTTTAATAACTGCTGTGTTGTTCAAATATATTTCTATATCTAATGCTTTAACGCAGGAAAATGGAGTGCTTACCATCTCTCTGAATTACACTGTCAGAACTATGAACTATATCTCTGTAACACTTAGTCTCTCTTTAAATCAGTAAAAGCATTATCTAATGTTCAATGCTTAATTTCAAATGTATTTTCCTATGGAAATTGCTCCATTCATTGAGATAATGTGACACCAAATTATAAGCTCTGTGCAGCTGTCAGTCTTTGCCAGGCATTCAGAAATATAAATGAAAACTGACATGTCATTTATCTGACAATACACTGTCACCAGTAATAATATCACTGGGCTTTGTACATTATCAGTTTTGAGAATATGTGAATCAAAATGGAAATTGAAAATAACTTTCATGTATGAGAATAAAAGTGCACAACTAATATTGATATCAGTGATTTTTTAGTTTGCAATCAGGGAGGAAAACTCAAAGTACTATATGTGGAAATGAATGATGTACTAGAAGAGGAAGAATCTTTTTATAAGTGAATGAAGCTCATGATAGTTATAATATGAACACTGCACTTCTGAAAACAAACTTTTAACATATTTGTTTAATCACTTATCATATACAGAGTAGTTATAGATACATTATTTTACTTGATTATTCACAACTTTCATCATCTCCATTTTACAAATTTGGAAATTAGATCTCAGACTATTAAATAACTTCTTCAGATTATCCTGGCCGGCAAGTGTTAACCTTAAAACTAGAATATAGAGAATATGTCTGTTAGTCTAAAGTTTTTATTTTGTATTTCATTGCCTCTCCTTATTTACTTTGATTTTTTTCCGTAAGTCTTTCATATAGGTTTAGAATCATGGCTTATTAACAAAAACTATATAGTAAACAAAGAGGATAAGTTTCAATATTATAATTTTTCATAGAAACTTGCAATTTTCTATTACTATGTATATTATAAATACCACTTATATTTATGTATTATTATTTCTTGAAGTCCAAAATCATATATTTACAGGAAATAGTTTTTACTATAAGATCAACAACCTCTATCATAAAGGTGAAGAGCATAGCAGTCACATTATATATAATAAATTTGTCAAATAAGGAAATACACCCAAGATGAAAATATCAGCAATAGTTAAAAAATTAATGGATGTTTTAATTTTTCTCATTTTGCTAATCAGTCCTTTATATTAATACACAAAATAAAAACATATATGATAAGAAACAAAGTAAATGTATTACATATAAATTAAATTCAAATATGAAATAAAAGTATTTTCTATGTAATACTCTATTTCTGTAATCAGCTGTTTTGATATTTTGTTAAGGATTTTTAAATGTTGTAAATGGAATCCAGTTGTTGATTTAACACATTCCAGATCAACTGACCTTCAGGGTCAATTCAGAGTCAGGTTTATACTCAAAATTTTCCTTAAGTAGCTGTAACTATTTGAATAGACAAAGTTAAATGTCAAACTTTTTTTCACAAGCTAAGCTGACAAATAAAGTAACACACACATATAAAACAGTTACAAAACTTTCACTAGGTGTAATCTCTTTAAGCCATCTAGTAAATTTAAAAAGACATTTTGAGAATTACAAGAAACCTGTTTTAACGAAACAATAATAATGGTTTTTAAGGAAAAATAGTCACCTGCACAGAGTTAGATCAGAATACTGCATTCTAAATGCCACCAAGAAAGGGAGATGGATAAATTTACTTCTTTTATTCCCTCATGTCATATAGATTAGGTTGATCAAAAAATTCCATACTGTGTTACAGAAAAACTTGAATGAACTGTTTGGCCAACCCAATACATAGTTGGTATACAAGGTTATGTTAGTTTCAGGTGTATGACGTAGTGATTTGACATTTGCATATATTATGATATGGTTCATCATGATAAGTCTAGTAATCATCAGTTTCCCAAAAAGTTATTAATTATGTAATTGATCATATTTCTTATGCTGTATATTACATTCCTGTGACTAATTACAACCGGAAGTTTGGACCTACTGGTTTCCTTTTACTTATTTCATTCAATCCTTTCTCCTTTAGGAAACTCCAGTTTGTCCTCTATACCTCTGAGTCTCTTTTCTTTCCTTTTTTTTTTTTTTCACCTTTTATTTATTTATCTTTACTTTACAATATTGTACTGGTTTTGTCATACATCAGCATGAATCCACCGCAGGTGCACACATGTTCCCAATCCTGAACCCCTCTCCAACTTCCCTCCCCATACCATCCCTCTGGGTCATCCCAGTGCACCAGCCCCAAGCTTCCTGTATCCTGCATTGAACCTGGACTGGCGATTCATTTCTTATATGCTATTATACATGTTTTAATGCCATTATCCCAAATCATCCCCGCCCCCTCTCCCATGGAAGCAACCTAGATGTCCATCAGCAGATGAATGGATAAGAAAGCTGTGGTACATATACACAATGGAGTATTACTCAGCCATTAAAAAGAATACATTTGAATCAGTTGTAATGAGGTGGATGAAACTGGAGTCGATTATACAGAGTGAAGTAAGCCAGAAAGAAAAACACCAATACAGTATATTGCTGCTGCTGCTGCTAAGTCGCTTCAGTCATGTCCGACTCTGTGCGACCCCATAGACGGCAGCCCACCAGGCTCCCCCGTCCCTGGGGTTCTCCAGGCAAGAATACTGGAGTGGGTTGCTATTGCCTTCTCCAATGAATGAAAGTGAAAAGAGAAAGTGAAGTCGCTCAGTCGTGTCTGACTCTTAGCGACCCCATGGATTGCAGCCCACCAGGCTCCTCCATCCATGGGATTTGCCAGGCAAGAGTACTGGAGTGGGTTGCCATTGCCTTCTCCAATACAGTATACTAATGCATATATATGGAATTCAGAAAGATGGTAACAACAACCCTGTATGCAAGACAGCAAAATGAGTCTGTTTTCATTTTGCTGTGTTTGTGCATCTTTTTGGCTCCATATATAAGTGATATCACACAGTATTTGTCTTTGGACAACTTCAATAAAAGAAAACCATGAATAAGAGTTACATCTAGAAATACTCATTTTTGCTGAAAGAACTCAGAAGTGACAAGAGTTGGTTACGGTGGTTGGTTCTTTTTTGAAGAGTACAAGGACTCTTATATTTACGTATTGGTTTGGCCATTTTTTTTTTCCATGTGATGTTTCAGAATAACTCTAACAAAATTTTTGGCCAATCTAGTGGCTTGATTCTGTTTAATCAGAGAGTTGTTCTCCACGTGCTTATGATATATATGTAGCTAAATAGTCAACAAGTGTGTATTTACTTCCATAAAAGCCAATATGCATAAGAATAATGGCTACATTTGATGGGGGTTGAGGGATAGATAGACTGAGATGTGGCATAAACCGGGCTTCTAAGGTGTTGATCATCTATAACGTGATCAGAATAGAAGTTATACAATTATGCCCACTTTGTAAAATTATAATGATGTGTACACATACGATTTATTAACCTCATGAGATATATGTATGTAGATTGCCGTGGGTAGCCATTCCCTTCTCCAGGGCATCTTCCAGATCCAGGGATCAACCCAGGTCTCCCACATTGCAGGCAGATTCTTTATGACCTGAGTTACCAGGGAAGAGCATATTTTTAAATATATTTTTTGTCTTATTGTAGTTAACAGAAATAAGGATAGATGATTCGCCTTTAAAAGATTCTGAACAATTTAATTATTTCTCATCAACTTATAATAGTTTCATTTTTTAAAACCTTTTTGATCAATGCTATTGATAATTTTAGCTTTAAAATTGACATTTTGAAAATTGTCTTTATGGGAAGTAAAACCTAAAATGATTAGTGCCTTTACTTGATTATTGTTGATATTCTGTGAAGACTGTTTATGTTTCTTTGAGAATTGTAGCCTAGCTCTTACTTTTAGCTGTCAACTGTAAGCTGCCAGGCAGTTTTTCTCCTTTCTTTCCTTCCTTCCTACTTTTCTCCCTTAATTCCTTCTAAAAGATAATATCTCATTCCTAGCAATCAACCTGAATGATTAACTTGTCATAATAAACAAAAATCTTAAAAGCAATCTTCAAAATAATGTGAGAAGTAAATTGCTGATAGGTTATAGCTATTGAGAAATTAGTATGATATCTCCTCATCATTGCTGATATAAAACAATCTGGACTGAATAAAGCTGTGTCTAAATAACTCATTGCAACCTTTCTCGATGCAAATATTCTATCAAGCCAATTCTTGGAAAGTCATGAGAGATTATGTTTGACTTGAGACATTTTATGCTTTTTACATGCTCATGAATTCACAGATCAATACAAATAGGGCTATTACACAAAGCATAAAAAGTGCTTAACGTGGGAAGATAAATCTTCCCTGGATTTCTCAGTGTTTCTGCAAAGCCCTGGCCTCCTGAGACATGGAGATTGATATGCTACAAAGACACAGAATATTTGTTTTAACTACCCTCAAAAACATTTGCTTTTTACATGCCTTGAGTATCAGATTTGATGTGATTTGCCGCCTTATTATACCATCCAAAGGACAATAAACCTTTCTTTATGTTCCCAACAACTAAATGGTTGCATTCCAGGGTAGTGACCTAGATTAACAGAAAGGGTGACTGAACAGCCTATAGACCTCCAGGGCAATTTAGAAAGTTATCTTCCTATGCATTTATATTACAAAGGGATGAAACCCTGGGTTGTAAAATGTAGACATTTACCTTATCTTCTTCCTGGAGAGATTTATTTAAATTTCAAAGGATTAAGACTGAGTATCATTTCATTTTTGTTCAGTTCAGCTCAGTGGCTCAGTCCTGTCTGACTCTTTGCGACCCCATGGACACAACACACAACAGGCCTCCCTGTCCTTCATTAACTTCAAGAATCTGCTCAAACTCATGTTCATTGAGTCAGTGATGCCATCCAACTATCTCATCATCTGTCATCCCCTTTACTTCCTACCTTCAATCTTTCCCAGCATCAGGGTCTTTACAAATGAGTCAGTTCTTTGCATCAGGTGGCCAAAGTATTAGAGCTTTAACTTCAGTATCAGTTCTCCCAATGAATATTTAGGACTGATTTCCTTTAGGAATGACTGATTTGATCTTCATGCTATCCAAGGGACTCTCAAGAGTCTTCTTCAACAACACAGTTCAAAAGAATAAATTCTTTGGCTCTCAGCTTTCTTTATAGTCCAATTCTCACATCCATACATGACTACTGGAAAAACCATAGCCTAGACTAGACAGACCTTTGTTAGCAAAGTAATTTTTTGTGTCCTCTCTGTTAGAGGAGAGAATTTGTTTATACTGAGAAGATTATAATTATTTTCCTCTCTCAGGAGGAGAGTGAAAGTTGTCTTTTCTTTGTAAGCACAGCAATTTATTTTTCCATATTATTCTCCTATAAGAAAACCCTGCTGTAAGTACAGGCTTAGGTAACTCAGTGGTAAAGAATCTGCCTGCCAAGTGGGAGATGCAGTTTCCATCCCTGGGTCATTAAGATCCCCTGCAGAGAGAAATGGCAACCCACTCCAGTACTTTTGCCTGGGAAATGCTATGTACAGAGGAAGCTGATGAGTTACAGTCCATAGGATTGCAAAGAGTCAGACACAACTGAGCACAAACACACCCACACATAACATGGGCAGGGTGCTTAACACAGGGAGATCCATGCTGCCATGTTACTCCACCTATTGCTATTACTGTAAGGATTACAGACTATACACTTGGCATCTCTGCTAGTATCCACATAGATCTACAAATATATCTATCTCCATATCTGTAGTTTTATGTTATCAATAAAGGCTATGGTCTTTCCTGTGGTCATGTATGGATGTGAGAGCTGGACTGTGAAGAAGGCTGAGCGCCGAAGAATTGATGCTTTTGAACTGTGGTGTTGGAGAAGACTCTTGAGAGTCCCTTGGACTGCAAGAAGATCCAACCAGTCCATTCTGAAGGAGATCAATCCTGGAATTTCTTTGGAAGGAATGATGCTAAAGCTGAAACTCCAGTATTTTGGCCACCTCATGCGAAGAGTTGACTCATTGGAGAAGACTCTGATGCTGGGAGGGATTGAGGGCAGGAGGAGAAGGGGACGACAGAGGATGAGATGGCTGGATGGCATCACTGACTCGATGGATGCGAGTCTGAGTGACCTCCGGGAGCTGGTGATGGACAGGGAGGCCTGGCGTGCTGCGGTTCATGGGGTCGCGGGGAGTCGGACACGACTGAGCGACTGATCTGATCTGATCTGATTTATGTAAATATATAACTGTGCATGTAGTGTAACATCTTAGATCTTTTGCAGTTTCTTAGTTAACTTAGGTACAAAGCAGATTCCGGAGTACCTCTGAAGTTCTATACAATAGAACTTTATTTAAAATAGTCATAAATTAATGCAGTAGTTGTAAAAATGCAATGGCAGTAAATATTTCTTTAGAAATTAGGCCTATGTCAAAGTTGAGTGACTCTCATGTTAGAATTAAAACTGTAAGGAAATTGATACTAATGTGTTTTTTAAAAAATGGCTTTATATAATATATTGTAATTATGTTCATAAAGCAGAAACACTTTAGTTTTTGTTTCAGCATCTCTTTCTCTTCCTATGTTGCTTCTTTTTACTTTTCAAAATTTAGTGTTAATAACAAAGAGTTCATGGGTTCACAAATATATATTTTTAGAATAAATATGTAGGGATCATGCTACAGCATTTCTAACAAAAAGAAAATAAATTCCTTATTTTTTTGAAACTTTTATAAATCTGGTAGATATATTTAACTATATATTGCTTATTTTTTCTTTTAATAGTGACAATATTTATATACATGGATTCTAAATTTTAAAGTTAATTTATCTAAAGAAAAAAATTACACACATTTAATTTCCTAGTAATCATTCAAGGTACTTTTTAGATAATCATATTGACAATTATGGTTTTCCTGAAGGCTCAATGGGTAAAGAATCTGCCTGCAATACAAGAGACACAGGACATGCAGGTCGATCCGTGGATCAGGAAGATTCCCTAGAGAAGGAAATGGCAACCCACAGCAGTATCCTTGCCTGATAAACTTCATGAACAGAGGAGCCTGGCAGGCTACAGTCCAAAGGGCTGAAAGGAGTCGGACAGGACTGAGCACACACGTGCGTTGACAATTATATTCTATCAGAGTGAAAAAGATCATGCCAATGGTATATGCAGATTGTTCAACTTTAGAAAATCCTTTCTACTACTATATATCAAATTAAAATATTTTCTTATAGGATTTAAAGGATTTAAAATAACCAACTAATTCAAAGTGTAAATCTCTTTGTTGTTTTATTGCTTGTGTTTGGTTATGAAGTTATACAAGTTTTTTTTTTTTTTTTTAATTTTTACTTAACTAAACATGAAGTAATCTTCCTATTGTGTGTTCAAAAAGTTAATATTTTACATTGAAAATCACTAAGCATAAGAAGGTTGATTCCACAGAAGTTACCAAATTTAACATCTCACACAGTGTGTTCTATTAGGGTAAATACTTTTAAGAAAGCATAATTTATTTTATACCTAGGAATTTGTACTTTTTGACCCCCTTCACTCAACTATAGCCATCATGATGACTATAGCTAATAACATTATGGCATATTTGAAATTTGCTGAGACAGTAGACCTTAAAACTGCCCATCATATGAAAGATTTTCGTATGTAGTTTGGTTATGAATGTTAACTACACTAATCATGGAGCTCATTTTGTAATATATTCAAATACCAAATCATTATGTCATATACCTGAAGTCAGTGTGTTACATGCCAATTATACCTCAGTAACAAAAGAATAAGGCATTCCTTGATATATAACAGAGATTAGTGTTGCCATCAAATACATGAAAGTTAAAAAATATATGAATTTCCAGCCAGATTGTGGAGAAAAACTCTAGATAGTACAAATTTAGTCAGGTTCTGGTGTTTATCCTTGTTTGATTATAATTGTATTGGATTTGTTAACAATTGTAAAAAAAAAAAAGTCATCTCACTTCCTATATCTGTGATGAAATTATTGCAGCAAGTGTTTCATTGCCATACCTAACAGCAAAGATATTAAGAATGAATGTGTTTTTCCCCAGTTTGGAATTTGAAAGGATTTACTAGACTCTATAGTGCATTCTAACATGAAGCTTTTATTTAAGGATAATCAATATAGAGTAAGAAAAGAAAGAAAATGCAAACAAGCATCAGGAATCTCAGGTGAATCTCTAACTTTGTTCACTCTTCTGACTTTCTGTCTTCAACCCTCCAAGACGTTTGTCAGGAATATTGACTCTAAAAGAGTTCCAGGGAGTTCTCAGTGGGAGACCTTTGGTCAATAGTCCCCTTGGTTAATAATCAAGCCTCATTTGTCAAACTAATTAGGTGAGTTGCAAACCATTAGTTTGTATAGGCTATTCATTTATTCACTCTTTCACTCATTGTTTAGTCAACTCAGCCTAAACCTTACCATATGAAGATGGTAAAACTCAGGATTCAGTTTCAATCTCCTTTCTCTGACTCTTCTTTACAATATTCTCTTTCCTAACTTTGGTATATCTGATTTGGTAATATTGTTCAGTAATATCTGCCCATATTTGATATTGTCCCACAAATTATCAGATTATTTCATTAGTATTTAAATGACCATATTAATAATGATGATTCTCAAGAAAAGTCTAATTTTTTTTCCTGAAAAATCTAATTTTTTTTTCCTGACTTCCAGGTTCTTATTTGTTACTGTTTTTACTGCTTACTTCCAATAAGTATTGAGCAACCTTTTAAAGTTTAGCATTTCCACAATGATACTAATCATACCCACTGAAATTGTTCATCCTTCTATTTTCCTATTTCAGTGTATAGCACGAGAACATGCTTAGAGGCTCACATCAAATATTGAATCTAATCATCAACTCCGTCTTCTTCTATTTTCTTTTTTTCTTTTTTTTTTTACATCCCCATCCAATCTACTTTCTTCACTTCGAGTTTCTTTTTTTATTGGGTTCATTGAATACTTGGTTAACTTAATGAGACAAAGTCTAACATGGTTTCTAATAATGTGGGAGATTTTCATTTTGGGATGTAAAAAAGGACAGATGGGAAAAAGGCACTAGTGTGCCAAGAGCCTGTCCCAAAGTTGTTACTGTTATTTAGTTACTAAGTTGTGCATCTTTTGCAAGTGCTGCACTCAATGTGCCAGCAAATTTGGAAAACTCAGCAGTGGCCACAGGACTGGAAAAGGTCAGTTTTCATTCCAATCCCAAAGAAAGGCAATGCCAAAGAATGCTCAAACTACCGCACAATTGCACTCAACTCACACGCTAGTAAAGTAATGCTCAAAATTCTCCAAGCCAGGCTTCAGCAATATGTGAACCTTGAACTTCCTGATGCTCAAGCTGGTTTTAGAAAAGGCAGAGGAACCAAGAGATGAAATTGCCAACATCGGCTGGATCATGGAAAAAGCAAGAGAGTTCCACAAAACCATCTATTTCTGCTTTATTAACTATGCCAAAGCCTTTGACTGTGTGGATCACAATAAACTGTGGAAAATTCTGAAAGAGATGGGAATACCAGACCACCTATCTGCCCCTTGAGAAATCTGTATGCAGGTCAGGAAGCAACAGTTAGAACTGGACATGGAACAACAGACTGGTTCCAAAGAGGAAAAGGAGTATGTCAAGGCTGTATAGTGTCACCCTGCTTATTTAACTTCTATGCAGAGTACATCATGAGAAATGCTGGGCTAGAAGAAGCACAAGCTGGAATCAAGATTGCTAGGAGAAATATCAATAACCTCAGATATGCAGATGACACCACTCTTATGGCAGAAAGTGAAGAGGATCTCAAAAGCCTCTTGATGAAACTGAAAGAGGAGAGTAAAAAGTTGGCTTAAAGCTCAACATTTAGAAAAAGAAGATCATGGCATCTGGTCCCATCACTTCATGGAAAATAGATGGGGAAACAGTAGAAACAGTGTCAGACTTTATTTTTCTGGGCTCCAGAATCATTGCAGGTGGTGACTGCAGTCATGAAATTAAAAGACGCTTACTCCTTGGAAGGAAAGTTATGACCAACCTAGATAGCATATTCAAAAGCAGAGACATCACTTTGCCAACAAAGGTTCGCCTAGTCAAGGCTATGGTTTTTCCTGTGGTCATGTACGGATGTGTGAGTTGGACTGTGAAGAAGGCTGAGTGCTGAAGAATTGAAGCTTTTGAACTGTGGTGTTGGAGAAGACTCTTGAGAGTCCCTTGGACTGCAAGGAGATCCAACCAGTCCATTCTGAAGGAGATCAGCCCTGGGATTTCTTTGGAAGGAATGATGCTAAAACTGAAACTCCAGTGCTTTGGCCACCTCATGCGAAAAGTTGACTCACTGGAAAAGACACTGATGCTGGTAGGGATTGGGGGCAGGAGGAGAAGGGGACGACAGAAGATGAGATGGCTGGATGGCATCACTGACTCGATGGACGTGAGTCTGAGTGAACTCCAGGAGTTGGTGATGGACAGGGAGGCCTGGCTTGCTGCAATTCATTGGGTTGCAAAGAGTCGGACACGACTGAGCGACTGAACTGAACTGAACTGAGACTGTAACCTTCCAGGCTACTCTGTCCATGGGATTTTCCAGGCAAGAATACTAGAGTGGGTTGCATTTAGCCCTTCAGGGAATCTTCTAGGGATTTAACCCACATCTCCTGCATTAGCAGCAGATTCTTTATCACTGAGCCACCAGGGAAACTCCTCAAAGTTGTAGATTAGTATTATAAAGATCCTTTGTAAGTTGACTCTTCTCAATGTCCCAATTTGTTTCGCCCTTTGCCTTTTTCTTACTCAGATTTTATATTTTATTCATGTTTACAGCTTTTTCAGAAAAATTTTTCTGATGCCTCCCAAGTAGTGTTAGAAATCCTTCTAGCTACATAAATAAAACTACTCCACTTATTTCCATTAAATCGTGAATTTTACAGAACTATGACTATATCATTGTTGTCACTGAAGTATAAATCCCATAACGTCAGAGTCCATATTTGTATTTTTTAATACATAGGCCATATTAAAGTCTCAATAATTTTTGAATGAATCACTGAATAATTAAATATTTGGTGTTGCTTTTAGAGTGTGTACATTTGAATTTCAGCAACTAAAAAGTATTGTCTCTGCAGATACATTTTAGGAAAAGCACACTTTATAAAGTAATAACACTGTTTATGTAAAGAAACTGTCAGATAAACAAACACATTATTAATTAAAAGCTATTAGTGTAAAGTAGTCTTTCACATACTATATTTTGGAACTTTGTGAAACATTAATAATTTTAAAAATGAAATGTTTCTGGTTCAATAGTAAATATCATGGTACATTCAGAAATGGTGTGGTCTTTGGAACATTTTTTCCAGGCACTGATGCAGTAGCTTTATCCACTTTAAACACCATAGTAGTTACTAAAACAGAAAGATTCCCAGGAGAAAATATCTTACTGTCAGCAACATTTAGCTCTTGTCCTAATCCTTCCTAAACCAGTTATTCTAATTAACATTTCAAACAAACATCCCGAAGGGTAGGCTCAAAGTACAATCTACTTTTCTTCAAAGGGGAAACCCTATGTTATCTTCCAAGAATAAATTCTTTATTTTCCTGGATATCCCTTTAAAACACTTCACTGACACTGTTATGAGTCAGGGACCTGAATCTGCAGCTTCATATATTATATATGCGGTGAGTTGCATGTTTTAGAACAGCTGTATCTAAACTAATTAGTAGGTCCAATTGACTTTCACCAAGAAAATGGTTTCAGAAAATCAAATTTGGCTGAATATTAAAATGTAATTGGTCTTCGTAATAGCACATAACCTATTTGATAATGTTATACTTTCAAATTATAGATTCTTAGTATTTTTTTTTTTTTTTTTTTTCAAAACTGGTATTGAAGGAGGAAACAGACAGAACAGGTTCCATCTTGAAAGCCAGACTCCATCTTGGACTGGACTGTGGATTTTGAGCTATGTGCCCTTATCTATGGAAACAGTGCACAAACTGGAAAACCAGACCCCTGGATGAAAGAGCCTTAGGACTTGTACCTACACTCGCCTTCGCCTAAAGAATATGCTAATTATCTCTGTAACAGAACAGTCATAAATTCCATTATGCTTATCAGGATATGACCACAAGCCTATTGATAAATGTCCACTGTTTAACTGTCTAGGTTTATGACACATGAATCATGGGTTAACTCTGAGCGTATCTCTCATTTAACTTGTCCAGACTGCTACTGCCGCTGCTGCTGCTAAGTCACTTCAGTCGTGTCTAACTCTTCACAACTCCGTGGACTCCAGCCTACCAGGCTCCTCCGCCCATGGGATTTTCCAGGCAAGAATACTGGAGTGGGTTGCCATTGTCTTCTCCATTGTCCGAACTAGTTTCAAGGAATTTGGGGAGGTGAGTTAGAGCACATACACTTACGGTATATAAGGTTTTCACAAAAACTGGTCGGGGTTCTTGGCTAAGAGGAGACTCTACCTTGGGCCCGCCGGTGTAATAAACTGCACTCCACTATCTGCATTGTCCTTCTGAGTGAGTTTGTTTCCCAGAATGGGTGTCTACAACAGTATTACCATAATACCAATGCCAAATTAAGAACTACAAAGGCAGGTGCTATAAAGTTTATAAAGTCAGACTGTTGAGACATCTCTTTTACTTGCATATCATAATGATAAATCAATTAAATACATTTGATAAATTTTTAACTTTTATGAACAATACAAACTTGATATAAAGAAGAAAGCTCACAATGTTGAATTTTAAGGGATAATCTTAGTCCATCTCACCTACTAACATTCTCAGTTTAAATTAAAAATGAATTTTTCCTGGCACCCTATTAAGGATGTATTTATGGTGAAAGTCAAAGGTTGTGATTGCTTTTTAAAAAATCTTCTACATAAGACTCTGTGATTATTATAGAATGCCTTTCCATGCTTTGACATGGTTCAGATCCTTTTCATTAAAAATTATAAAATATCTTTTCTGTTAATATATTTTGTAAAAAAAGAAAGTTCATAACCATAGACTGTGAGATTCTCAAAAAACCCAAATTGCAGTAAGTGAGAAAGAGCAAAAGAGAAAGAGAGAACAAAGAGATTATCACTGACATGTTACATAATTTATTAGATACAGTGAATATAAATTAGCCTGAGAGTCATCTACAAAACAAGACTTAGTGGGCATGGCCAAGATATTCAATCACCTAAAGGTGTAAAATGGACTTCCCAAGTGACTCTAGTGGTAAAGAAACTGCCTACCAATGCAAAAGATGTAAGAGATGCAGGCTCGAACCCTGGGTCAGGAATATTCCCTGGAGAAAGGCATGGCAAACCCATTCTAGTATTCTTGCCTAGAGAATCACTTGGACAGAAGAGCCTGGTGGGCTATAGTCCATAGGGTCACAAGAGTCAGATACAACTCAAGTGACAAAGCACAAAGGTGTAAAATAGATGTTATATCCAATCTTCACTTCAAATACAGTGAATCTATTAACACATTTAATAACAAAATAAAGTCTACCTTTGCTTATTGTTCAAATAGCTAATGTGTCAATCAAAGGCAAACAAGGACTTGGATGAGTTATAAATAAGCTCGTTATTACTGATATCACAATGGAGTGAAGATGGACTCTTGGATCTGTTAGGTAGTTAGAATAGGAAACAGGAGTCCAGAAATGGAGGGGGCTGAAAAACAAGGCAGAGAAAAGCCTGAGAAAATAGAACAAAGGAATGTCTGTGGACCGGAGTGAGGACCTCAGGTAGAACAAACAGCACTCCTGGTTAGCCCAATTTACATAGGGCAGGCCCACGGGGAGAAAATGCATATAAAAAGAGGAGCCAAAGAGCTGGGAGTCTCTTTGTCTCCTGCACACTGGGGCACTCTTCTCTTCGTGTCTTTGTGTAGACATGCCCTCATGCCTCAAGGATGGATTTTCCTGCTATTATCTAAATAAAATAGAGCTGAAACACAGAGCTGTAACACTGACTTGTCTAAGAGATATAACACGGTCTGTCCAAGACCTGAGAGTTATAACACGGTCTGTCCGAGACCTGACAGCTGTGGCACACTGAGGTCTTTAATGTCCCTCACTCCAAATCTTCATTGTGATGAAACAGAACCAAGGAGCATACACTCACCTGACAGATCCATATGATCTGGCATTATTTGAAATGTGTCATTCTGAGCCTTAGCATATATAAGAATAATTGGAGTACTTCTTAAAACACAGGTTCCAAGATCCTAACCAGAGTTTATCTCCTGGGAGTGAGCTCCGCCCATGACAAAGGTCATGAAGAAGAAGGCTCGGCAATATGCAAATATGAGATTTAGCCTCAGAAGCCCCCTGGAAATTGTCGCGCATCTACCCCCAAAACCAGAGTCTGCCTACTTTCTGCTTTGTGTTCTCACCTACATCTCTGACTTTACAGGGGGCTGTCCCCCACTACCTCTCTCCGAAAAAAGATTTAACTTACAGCTCCAGTTAATAATTCCTGGGTGTGACAGTGTTTCAACCTTAAAACTCTTTTGGAAATCCTCTAGCCTGCCTGAATAGGTTTTTCCGGCCACATGTGATTGTTCAGAGCCTCCCACCTGTGAGAGGTATGACATGTTCTAAACTGTCTAAATACAGATTCCTTTGAGCAGTTAAAAGATTGATTAGAAATTGTCTTGGTCAAGGGTTTTTCACTTGTTGGGCCAATGTTTGCTGCTAAGTGTCCATATCCCTTACCTACTGTGTCCTTGGCAGTGTATTGACTGATATAATTAGTGTATAGGAATATAAGTAGTAGCCTCAATGTTTGTAACCTTGGACCCTTGAGTTAATTCTTTTCTTGATTGAACCCACCTCACCTTTGCCCTATAGGAATGCAACTTTATCTAATGCTTTTGGAGGATGGTGCCTGACTTTAGAATAATCACCTTTAGAGAAAAATAAGCTTCTTAAAATGTTGACAGGCCTCTGGGCCAGAAGATGATGTAACTCACCTAAACTTTTGAGTATGATAAGTTTGAAAGCCTGGCTCAGGGACTGCTGTCCCTGCATGACTCCACCCCTTCCCCCATTACCCTCTATGCATAACTTAAGGTATAAAAACTACTTTGAAAAATAAAGTGTGGGGCCTTGTTCACTGAAACTCGGTCTCCCCATGTTGTTCTTTCTCTTACCTTCTGGCTGAATTATTCAGCCTCCTCTCTCCCACTAAATCTTCTCACTGAGCTATTCCTATTTCATCTGCTTTTATTCACTGAATCTCCTCACTGAGCTATCCTCATTTCTATTAATCTTTATATCTTTAATTAATACTTAATTAAGCAATTGTTTCCTGACCCTCACAGACGCCGTCTACACCTCGAACTCCTTGGATCTGCCGGGGCTGGATCCCAGCATTTATCAGTTCAGTTGCTCTGTCATGTTCAGACTCTTTGTGACTCTATGGACTGCAGCACGCCAGGCTTGCCTGTTCATCATCAACTTCCAGAGCTTATGAAAACTCATGTCCATCCAGGCACTGAGGCCATCTAACTATCTCATCATAACTCTTTCACTTCTCCTCCCTTGTTCAATCATTCCCAGCATCAGGGTCATTTCAAATGAGTCAATTCTTCACATGAGGTGGCGAACTGTTGGAGTTTCAGTTTCAGCCTCAGTTCCTTCCAATGAATATTCAGGACCGATTTGCTTTAGCATGGACTGGTTGATCTCCCTGCAGTCCAAGGCACTCTCAAGACTCCTCTTCAACACCACAGTTCAAAAGCATCAATTATTTAGCATTCAGCTTTCATTATACTCCAACTCTCACATCCATACATCACTACTGGAAAAACTATAACTTTGACTAGACTGACCTTTGCTGGCAAAGTAATGTCTCTGCTTTTTAATATACTTTCTAGGTTGGTCATAACTTTTCTTCCAAGGAGCAAGTGTCTTTTAATTTCATGGCTGCAATCACCATCTGCAGTGATTTTGGAGCCCCCCAAAATAGTCTGTCACTGTTTCCACTATTTCCCCATCTATTTGCCAGGAAGTGATGGGACTGGATGCGATGGTCTTAGTTTTCTGAACGTTGAGCTTTAAGCTAACTTTTTCACTCTCCTCTTTCACTTTCACCAAGAGGCACTTGAGTTCTTTGCTTTCTGGCATAAGGGTAGTATCATCTGCATATATGAGGTTATTGATATTTCTCCCAGCATTCCTGATTCCAGCTTGTGCTTCAACCAGTGCAACGTTTCTCATGATGTACTCTGCATAGAAGTTAAATAATCAAGGTGACAATATATAACCTTTAGGTACTCCTTTCCCAATTTGGAACCAGTCTGTTGTTACATGTCCATTTCTAACTGTTGCTTCTTGACCTGCAGAAAGATTTCTCAGGAGGCAGGTCAGGTGGTCTGGTATTCCCATCTCTTTAAGAACTGTCCACAGTTTGTTGTGATCCACACAGTCAAAGGCTTTGGCATAGTCAATCAATCAAAAGTAGATGTTTTTTCTGGAACTCTCTTGCTTTTTTGACGACCCAGCAGATGTTGGCAATTTGATCTCTGGTTCCTCTGCCTTCTCTAAATGCAACTTAAACATCTGAAAGTTAATGGTTCATGTACTGTTGAAGCCTGGCTTGGAGTATTTTGAGCATTACTTTGCTAGACTTCCTTGGTGGCTCAGATGGTAAAGCGTCTGTCTACAATGTCAGAGAACTGGGTTTGATCCCTGGGTTGTTAAGATTCCCTGAAGAAGGAAATGGCAACCCACTCCAGTACTTCTTGCCTTGAAAATTCCATGGACAGAGGAGCTTGATGCAGGATACTCTCCATGGGGTTGCAAAGAGTCGGGCACAACTGAGCGACTTACTATCTTTCTTTGCTAGCACATGAGATGAGTGCAATTGTGTGGTAGTTTGAACATTATTTGGCATTGCCTTTCTTTGGGATTGGAATGAAAACTGACCTTTTCCAGTCCTATGGCTACTGCTGAGTTTTCCAAATTTGCTGGCATACTGAGTGCAGCACTTTCACAGCATCATTTTTTAGAATTTGAAATAGCTCAACTGGAATTCCATCACATCCACTAGCTGTGTTTGTAGTGATGTTTCCTAAGGTCCACTTGACTTAGCATTCTAGGAAGTCTGGCTTTAGGTGAGTGATCATACCATAGTGGTTACTGGGTCATTTGGGTCTTTTTTGTATAGTTCTTCTTTATATTCTTGCCACCTCTTAATATCTTATGCTCCTGTTAGGTCTATACCATTTCTGTCCTTTATTGTGGCCCTCTTTGCATGAACTGTTCCCTTAGTATCTCCTATTTTCTTGAAGAGATCTCTAGTTTTTCCCATTCTATCATTTTCCTCTATTTCTTTGCAATGATTGCTGAGGAAGTCTTTCTTATCTCTCCTTGCTATTCTTTAGAACTCTGCATTCAGACAGGTATATATTTCCTTTTCTCCTTTACCTTTCATGTCTTTTCTTTTCTCAGCTATTTTGTAAGGCCTCCTCAGAAAGCCATTTTGCCTTTTTGAAATTCTCTTGCTTGGGGTTAGTCTTGATCATTTCCTCCTGTGCAATGTCACGAACCTCCATCCATAGTTCTTCAACTATAAAGAACTTTGAAGAAGAACTAGAGTTTTTGGTTCAGTTTTAATTCAGTATATATCTTATTTTGATCCATCTAGATTGATGACGTCTGAAAATTTGATTTCCTAGCAAGTCTCCAGGTTCTAATTTGAGACCTACTAAACCATATATCAATTTACATATTTTGATTTGTTACCAAGAAACCTTCAAATTCCATGTAGCTTATTCAGAAAAAAAATATGTTTTGTCAGATGTTATGAAAATCAGTTTCCTTTCATTTTTACAGTTTCATTTTAAAATAAATTAGCATTCTGTCTATTCATGTATCCACATTTGAGAGTTCTACTTGAGTTATTGTCAAGATTATCCAAATATGGGATCTAAACAGATCATTTTTTTAGGTTCCACAATTGCCTACTCAAAACTATATGAGGTCTTTTTGCCAACTTCCCCAAGTTGTAGCTTAAATGTTATTTCTCCAATAGAATAATTATAGTATTATATTCTCTAAGTAGGAATTCTCTTCAAAAGACTGGCAAAAATAAAATTAAATAGTTCTATTAAACTTGAGATATTATTAAAACTAATATTTCACATTTTAGGTCATGGCCATTGCAACAGTACAACAACTCTTATATTTGTCAATATGTTTCTCTTCATCCAGAAAAAATGGCAACACACCCACTAAAAGTTACAGCAGACATAAAACCTAGGAAAATTATCATTTTCTGTTATGTTTTTAAGGGTGAAATATAGTCACTAAGTGGTAGAAGTATTTTATAAGTCTTTATAAGCATTTGGTTTTCAATCTTTTATACCATAATAAAGGTTGGTGCAAGATGTCACAAATATAAAGTTAAAGAAAATGTTAAAATGGAAATGGAATTAAACAAACAATTGAGTCTCTATACTTAGAATTGTTTCCTTCAAAGATACTTTAGATGGCAATGACAAATATAGTGAATTTTTGCTATTTGAAAAGAAATAATATTTTTAAAATATATGGATCTCACCTTAAGGAATACACTATACATGTCAGTGACATTTGCTATTTGTGCACACATACACTCTGATACATATACACACTAAAATTAAATCTAAGGTAACCTTGTTTTATGAAACACTCTACCTCTTAGGGCTTTGAAGATAAGAAAATAATTTTTACATATGTGTGTGTGTGTGCTCAGTCACTCAGTCCGCTCTAACTCTTTGTGACTCCACAGAAAGTCACCCACCAAGCCCCTCTATCCTGCCTGGGATGCCCTTGAGAGATTTTACCAGCAAGAATAGTAGTGAGGGTTGCCACTTATTCCTCCAGGGGATCTTCCCCACCCAGAGACTGAATCTGCATCTCCTGAATTGCATATCTAGCAAAGGAGAAAAGGACAGATATAAACATCTGAATGCAGAGTTCCAAAGAATAGAAAGAAGAGATAAGAAAGCCTTCTTCAGCAACCAATGCAAAGAAATAGAGGAAAACAACAGAATGGGAAAGACTAGGGATCTCTTCAAGAAAATCAGATATACTAAAGGAACATTTCATGCAAAGATAGGCTCGATAAAGGACAGAAATGGTATGGACCTAACAGAAGCAGAAGATATTAAGAAGAGGTGGCAAGAATACACAGAAGAACTGTATAAAAAAGAGCTTCACGACCCAGATAATCATGATGGTGTGATCACTGACCTAGAGCCAGACATCCTGGAATGTGAAGTCAAGTGGGCCTTAGAAAGCATCACTACGAACAAAGCTAGTGGAGGTGATGGAATTCCAGTGGAGCTATTCCAAATCCTGAAAGATGATGCTGTGAAAGTGCTACACTCAATATGCCAGCAAATTTGGAAAACTCAGCAGTGGCCACAAGATTGGAAAAGGTCAGTTTTCATCCCAATCCCAAAGAAAGGCAATGCCAAGGAATGCTCAAACTACCACACAATTGCACTCATCTCACACGCTAGTAAAGTAATGCTCAAAATTCTCCAAGCCAGGCTTCAGCAATATGTGAACCGTGAACTTCCTGACGCTCAAGCTGGTTTTAGAAAAGGCAGAGGAACCAAGAGATCAAATTGCCAACATCGGCTGGATCATGGAAAAAGAAAGAGAGTTCCACAAAACCATCTATTTCTGCTTTATTGACTATGCCAAAGCCTTTGACTGTGTAGATCACAATAAACTGTGGAAAATCCTGAAAGAGATGGGAATACCAGACCACCTATCTGCCCCTTGAGAAATCTGTATGCAGGTCAGGAAGCAACAGTTAGAACTGGACATGGAACAACAGACTGGTTCCAAATAGGAAAAGGAGTACGTCAAGGCTGTATATTGCCACCATGTTTATTTAACTTATATGCAGAGTACATCATGAGAAATGCTGGACTGGAAGAAACACAAGTTGGAATCAAGATTGCTGGGAGAAATATCAATAACCTCAGATATGCAAATGACACCACCCTTATGGCAGAAAGTGAAGAGGGGCTAAAAAGCCTCTTGATGAAAGTGAAAGTGGAGAGTGAAAAGGTTGGCTTAAAGCTCAACATTCAGAAAACCAAGATCATGGCATCTGGTCCCATCACTACATGGGAAATAGATGGAGAAACAGTGGCAACAGTGTCAGACTTTCTTTTTCTGGGCTCCAAAATCACTGCAGATGGTGACTGCAGCCATGAAATTAAAAGACGCTTACTCCTTGGAAGGAAAGTTATGACCAACCTAGATAGCATATTCAAAACCAGAGACATCACTTTGCCAACAAAGGTTCGCCTAGTCAAGGCTATGGTCTTTCCTGTGGTCATGTATGGATGTGAGAGCTGGACTGTGAAGAAGGCTGAGCGCAGAAGAATTGATGTTTTTGAACTGTGGTGTTGGAGAAGACACTTGTGAATCCCTTGGACTGCAAGAAGATCCAACAAGTCCATTCTGAAGGAGATCAGCCCTGGGATTTCTTTGGAATGAATGATGCTAAAGTTGAAACTCCAATATTTTGGCCACCTCATGCGAAGAGTTGACTCAATGGAGAGAACTCTGATGCTGGGAGGGATTGAGGGCAGGAGGAGAAGAGGATGACAGAGGATGAGATGACTGGATGGCATCACTGACTTGATGGATGTGAGTCTGAGTGACCTCCGGGAGCTGGTGATGGACAGGGAGGCCTGGCGTGCTGCAGTTCATGGGGTCACAAATAGTCGGACACGACTGAGCGACTCATCTGATCTGATCTGAACATATATATTTAATATGCTATGCTATGCTAAGTGACTTCAGTCGTGTCCAACTCTGTGTGACCCCATAGACGGCAGCCCACCAGGCTTCCCCATCCCTGGGATTCTCCAGGCAAGAAGACTGGAGTGGGTTGCCATTTCCTTCTCCAATGCATGAAAGTGAAAAGAGAAAGTGAAGTCACTCGGTCATGTCCGACTCTTCACGACCCCATGGACTGCAGCCTACCAGGCTCCTCCGTCCGTGGGATTTTCCAGGAAGGAGTACTGGAGTGGGCTGCCATTGCCTTCTCCAATATATTTAATATATATATATAACATATAATATATATAATAATATATCACAATATATAATAACATATCATATATATCCATAATATATATGGATATATCACTAGATTTATTACAAAGAATCTTTATCTATATTAATAAAACATATATTCTTTTTAAACAAATGACTCTTTTAAAGCATATTTATTAAAAAATGACTAATTAGTTAGCTAGATGAAATTGCATTTTAGTCCTCAGACAATACACATTTTATACAGTATGAAAATATTTCAATCAAATTAGGAGACTACTGTTTACTGTCATCCCCCAGTCTTCTTCCCAAATCAAAAATAATGATATCATTCCCAACATATTTCAAAAGTCCTATTGTCTCTAGATTTTCAGTTATTAACTGAACCATTAGATTGTAGAGTTGTAGGTGTACATTGGTGATGCTATTGGTAAAGAACCTGCCTGTCAGTGCAGGAGATCAAGGTTCCATCCCTAGGTTGTGAAGATCCTCTGGAGGAGGGCATGGCACCCCACTCCAGTATTCTTGCCTGGAGAATTCCATGGCAGAGGAGCCTGGCGGCCTACAGTCCATGGGGTCACACAGAATCGGACAAAACTAAAGCGACTTAGCATGCACAGGTATACATTGTCTGAAAAGTATTATGGCTGTATAGATTTGGCTTTAGTCAGGTCTTTCTGAAAATGTTAAGAATTAAATTTGCCTGCAAGAAGATTTAAAAAACAATGAAAGAAAACAAACATTTTAAGGAATCTCACATAAAAGCTCGTCTGTAATCTACTTAATGTTACCTGACAGGAGTCTAGACTTTTTAAGGTTATGCAAATATTTCAAATTTTTAATATATGTGCATAGGCTAGTCATCTGACTTAAATTTTCATTGTGGGAAAGAATTTAATGTTTCTGTCACTTCATATATATATATATCTGCTTTAACTTCCTCACCTGCCTTAGTGAGATACCACCAACATTTCCTTATATTGGACAAAATGAATTTGGTTCAGTCTTGCTCATACATGCAATTTTTCTCTTTTATTAAAAAATATTTCCAAGAAAAAAGAAGACACAAACAGGAGCAGATATACACAGGAACTAAGGCAAGCATAATAAGCAAAAAGAGTTCTCTTTTCCCTAAAAAAATCCTGTATTTAATCTATGCTAAAATTTCACAGGAGAGATCATTGAGAGATGAAATGACCCAAGAAGGACTATTCAATTTTACTATTAAGAAAAGAAAATATAGCAGAGTGTGCATAATTCAATCTTATATTTAATTTTCTCCACAAGAAAAAGTAAAGAGCATTTTTTCCATGGTGATTTTTTAGAAAAAAATAAATTGAACTGAAAGAAAAAGGAGAGGAAAATTTCTTGATTTTATCTGCTAATATTTTCAAACAGCTCATCAAGAAAATTTGAAAGTATATTATATTTGTTTATATTTTATCTCTCAGATTTTAACTATATTCTATTACCTGAAAATATACACAAACACTTATTTTTATGTTTTTTTTTTAATTTTATTTTTTGGACTAATATAGGAAAAACATAAAGCATCTACAATTCCTGGTAACTCAGACATGGGTGCTTATTCCATGAGAATAATCTATTATGCAAGGAAGACTTTCTTTTTGATATTAGGGGACAATAAATGTTACTTTTATTCTAATGCCTTAATCAAGTCCGTGTATATAATTTAATTTGAAAATGTGGCTAAACAAGTACATGCAAACCTAATTAAATTTCATATTACATTCTTATTTAGTGAAATATAGTTTAAGACTCCAAAAGGACTTTGCAGCACCTAAATGTGAAAACTCCCTATTAGAAATAATATACTAATTACATTCATATATTAAACAAACACATACACACACAAACATATGTTCTGAACTCTTAGTTATTTTAGTATAACTTTGTTTTTAATTCAACATTACAAATCATTTCTATTTAGTCTTATCTTGATCTGCTGCCATACTTAATCTGTGCTTATGCTCAGTACTGTCCAACTCTTTGCAGCCCCCTGGGCTATAGCCCACCAGGCTCCTCTGTCCACGGAGTTTTCCAGGCAAGAATACTGGAGTGGGTTGCCCTTCCCTACTCCAGAGAATCTTCTCCAATCAGTGATCAAACCCACATCTCTTAACATCTCCTGTATTGGCATGTGGGTTCTTTATCACTAGTGCCACCTGGGAAGCACTCTTAATGAGTGGTTCCCTCCAAAATTCACATTAGCCTAGGCTTTTCTTGCCTGGAGAATCCCAGGGACAGGGGAGCCTGGTGAGCTGCCCCCTATGGGGTCGCACAGAGTCGGACACGACTGAAGCGACGCAGCAGCAGCAGACTTAAAAAGGGTTTTACTGCTGTTTTAGAGTAGTATTTCTGGTGTTGCCTCTGATTACCCATGTAAAGCAACTTTATTTTTAAAGGGATTGTGGGGGTGATGTTTCTCACCTACATTTTGATCCATTACCTATACTTTTTTAATAAGAATAATTCTTCTTTCTCTGAAAATAATTCCTATTGCTTCTGATATTAAACAAAACAAAACCACCAAAAACAAAGTACATCATAAGATTCCATCAATAGAATTGATTCTAGCTTTGTTTATGCCAACCAAAATTGTTAACATTGATTGTTCTAACAACTGAAAGAGGAGCTACCAAAACTTCACAATGGGTGGAACAAGTCTGTGGATCTGGTTGAACAAAGGAAACATATTCTGACCATAATTATAACACCAAAATTACCAAGAATTATAGAACCAGTGCTAATGAAAATGCATTCACATATCCTGTAAGACTTTATGATAAAAAAGATCAACTTTTTTTTTGTCCTGAGGTCTAAATTTGATAAAAATTGGCTGGAGAACAATGTGATTGATCTATTTCTGGACTAAGTATGAACAGTTCCCATTTCAAATGCTTCTAGCCCTTGCTTCATTTTTCTTCTTCAGATATTTTTTCTTCTATATGTGTGTGTGTTGTGGTTGCTTTTTTTCTGGTTTTATATGATTATTACTCTATCAGACTCTTCACTATGCCCAGATTTGTCTAAAAATTTAAAATCAAGTTAAGATGTCATACACACAGGCAAGATTATACAGGAGGGAATCGCGTATCCCAGACTTTTAAAAGTGTACCCTTTCAGTATAACTGCAGGGATTTTCTGGCTACAGTATTCAAATAAGATTTTAGGTTCTGTATTTCACATATAAGCACAATTAACTTCTGACAGTAAATTTTTAACTAATTACAATGTACCTATCCATGTAAGATGATTGCAATAAAAATGTTTAGTAGTCAGTCAGGTACCTTGACTGACTACTAAACATTACCTTTGTTCATAATTAATATAAAATTGACATTAAATGCTTCTACAGTACATACATGGGCATAGGGAAAAATGATAAACATTGAATTATTTATAAGTGTACAATATAATTCTTGCTATACAAAATCATTTCAAAAGAAATAACAGGTAAACACAAACAGGAAGCTAATTTTGCATTAAAACATGTTCTGCTGTCTCTTTTTTTTATTATAAATTTATTTATTTTAATTGGAGGCTAATTACTTTACTGTCTCTTAATGGCCAACCCATTATCAACACCCAAGAATGAGGACTAAACTCATTTAATTAGGATAACCTCTATCTGCATATTTTACATTTAAAACAAAAAAGCTGTTGCTATTTTTTTTAATGAGCAAACCTCAAAATCATAGAAATTTAGATCCAGAAAAGACTATACATATTATTTTGTTCCCCATCTTTATTTTAGGAACTGGAATAATTTAGTGATAGATTCACAGTAAGTATCAGTTTTCATAACTGCCATACCCAGCACCTATTTACCATTCAATGCTGCTGCTCTTATAATGTAATTAATACTATTATCACTAATAGCTAGAAAGATTTATGCTTCCATTTATGTACTAAGGTTATCATTGCTCTTGAACTCATGGAATGAGAATTCTAAAAATACTTTCTTCTAGTTTTCATTAAATGAATTTAGAGTAAATAAAAATATTCACTACTATAATTAAAATAGTATAAATTTTAATTATAAGGCAAATTTTAAAATAGATTTATGTAATAAAATGTTGCTTTCATAGTATTGGTTACTTGATTACGCTTAAGATTTTTACATGTGGTAAAAAATTTAATCTATTTCATTGCTTCATTAGAATACAAAGATATACACATGTTCACAATTTGTACTATGTATTTATTCAACTAAATAGTGCTTGCTGTTTAAAATGTGGAGCAATGTACCTTTTATTCTATATATCAAGGTGACTAGTTGGGTAAAGAAATACAAATTATTGGCATCTCTAAGTTCAGTTCAGTTCAATCACTCAGTCATGTCCGACTCTTTGTGACTCCAAGGACTGAAGCACGCCAGGCTTCCCTGTCCTTTATCAACTCCCAGAGCTTTCTCAAACTCATGTCCATTGAGTTGGTGAAACCATCGAACCATCTCATCCTCTATAATCCCCTTCTCTTCCTGCCTTCAATCTTTCCCAGCAACAGGGTCTTTTCCAATGAGTCAGTTCCTCCTATCAGGTGGCCAGAGTACTGGAGTTTCAGCTTCATCATCAGTCCTTCCAATGAATATTCAGGACTGACTTCCTTGAGGATGGACTGGTTGAATCGCCATGCAGTCCAAGGGACTCTCAAGAGTCTTCTCCAACACCACAGTTCAAAGGCATCAATTCTTTGGGACTTAGCTTTCTTTATAGTCTGACTCTCACATCCATACATGACTACTGGAGAAAACGTAGCTTTGACTAGACGGACTTTTGTTGGCAAAGTAATGTCTTTACATTTTAATATGCTGTCTAGGTTAGTCATAACTTTACTTCCAAGGGACAAGAGTCTTTTAATTCCATGGCTGCAGTGATCATCTGCAGTGATCTTGGAGCCAAAATAATAATAATAATAATAAAGTGTGTCACTGTTTCCATTATTTTCCCATCTATTTGCTATGAAGTGACAGGATCAGATGCCATGATCTTAGTTTTCTGAATGTTGAATTTTAAACCAACTTTTTCACTTTCCTTTTTCACTTTCAAGAAGCTCTTTAGTTCTTCTTCACTTTCTACCATAAGAGTGATGTAATCTGCATATCTGTGATTGTTGATGTTTCTTTCTACTCTTGATTCCAGCTTGTGCTTCATCCAGCCTGGCATTTCACATGATGTACTCCGCGTATAAGTTAAATAAGCAGGGTGACAATATACAGCCTTGATGTACTCCTTTCCCAACTTGGAACCAGTCTGCTGTTCCACGTCTGGTTCTAACTGTTGCTTCTTGACCTCTACACAGTTTTCTCAGGAGGCAGGTCAGGTGGTCTGGTATTCCAATCTCTTGAAGAATTTTCCAGTTTGTTGTGACCCACACTGTCAAAGGCTTTAGAGTAGCCAATAAAGCAGGGTAGATGTTTTTCTGGAAATCTCTTGCTTTTGCTATGATCCAACAGATGTTGGCAATTTGATCTTTGGTACCTCTTGCTTTTCTAAATCCAGCTTGAACATCTGGGAATTCACAATTCATGTACTATTGAAGCCTGGCTTGGAGAATTTAGAGCATTACTTTGCTAGTGTGTGGGAGGAGTGCAATTGTGCCATAGCTTGTACATTGTTTGGCATTGCCTTTCTTTGGGATTGGAATGAAAACTGACTTTTCCAGTCCTGTGGCCACTGCTAAGTTTTCCAAATTTGCTGGCATATTGAGTGCAGCACTTTCACGCCATCATCTTTCAGGATTTGAAATAGCTCAACTGGGATTCCATCACCTCCACTAGCTTTGTGTGTGGTGATGCTTCCCGAGTCCCACTTGAATGCATTATAGTATGTCTGTCTCTAGGTGAGTGACCACACCATCATGGTTATCTGGGTCATAAAGATCTTTTTTGTATAGTTCTTCTTTGTATTCTTGTATACAGCTTCTAACTATCTTTTGCCTCTGTTAAGTCGATATCATTTCTGCCCTTTATTGTGCCCATCTTTGCATGAAATAGTCCCTTGGTATATCTAATTTTCTTTGAAAGATCTCTAATCTTTCCCATTCTATTGTTTTCCTCTATTTCTTTGCCCTGATCACTGAGGAAGGCTCTCTTATCTCTCCTTCCTATTCTTTAGAACTCTGTATTCAAATAAGTTTATCTTTCCTTTTCTCCATTGCCTTTATCTTCTCTTCTTTTCTCAGCTATTTGTAAGGCCTCCTCAGACAACCATTTTGTCTTTTTCCATTTCTTTTTCTTGGAGATGGTCTTTATCACTGCCTCTTGTACAATTTCACAAACCTCCATCCATAGTTCTTCAGGCTCTCTGTGTATCAGATCCAATCCCTTGAATCTATTTGACATCTCTAAATTATGTACTAAATTAAGTAATACTTTTCATTAAGTCAATTCTAATTAAGTTGCTGGCTTTAAGAATGAAATAAAAAAAAATTCAATAATTTATTTGTTTGCTTGTTATATCTAGCTACTCTATAACCTCTTACAACCATATTACATGTCAATTTGCATGAATATTTTAAGCACAGTCTCCAATTATAAATATCTTAAAAAGTAAAAATAATGCATTTTCCATTATACACATTCTTTAAATTAGTGAATGTACCACAAAATGATCTTAAATAGCAACATATTTTTTATTCTTCTGAGAAGGCCAAGCATATTTTTAGGAAGATGAGCTGAGCTACAGTTGGTGCTGAGTGTCATCTTTCAGAATAAAGAATCGAAAAGAAAATCAAGTAATAGTATCCTGAAAAAGAAAGTGTTTATTTTCCTCTGGGAATCAGCAACACATGCATGCTTAGTTGCTTGGTTGTGTCTCACACTTTGTGACCCCGTGGACTGTAGCCCTCCAGGCTTCTCTGGGGGGATTCTCCAGGCAAGGATTCTAGAGGGTTGTCCTTCTCCAGAGGATCTACCAGACTCAGGGATCAAACCCACATCTCTTGCTTGGCAAGTGATATCTATACCATTGAGCCACCTGGGAAGCCCCAAAATAAGCAATACTATTTTGCAATATGTTCTGTTTTCTTTATTGACTAAAAGAGGACAACAGTTTTGTTTTAGTTACAATCTACCTTCTCTGTTGATGACACTGATCACAGAAGCAGACCAGGAAAATTAATCAGCATGATAACTGTGTCCAATAATGTCTGCAAATTGTGTAACATACCCACAACTAATTGATCCTAGGAAACTAAAGTTTAAGAAAACCTTTCCTGTGGCACATTATTCACTGTATGACTTTGAAAGTTTAAGATTATATTCATTGCATTATCTTGACCAAACAACAAAAATTTAAAATTGAATAATCTCAATAATCTGAAACATAATCTGAGATGTTAATTTTATCAATAAATCTTTAAAGATGAGATTCTGAGCTTATTAATTTCCACATTAGCAAATGGGTAGTGGATTCTGAAAGAATTACATTAAGAAAAATTAGGCAATATATATATGTGATAGACATATACAGAAATGAAACCTATTTAATTTCTATTTAATATTAAGAAAAATATTTTCACTTCAAAGATATTCAGAATCTATTAGTACAAACTAGAATAGATCATGTATCTTCATCTCCAGAGTTAATTACAACTTATGTTCTTTGCTATATCTGTGCTTTATTTACATGTTATATATATTTTTTATTACAAAAGCAAGAAGAACATAATTATTATACATAAAATTTTAGTTTCGCAGTAGTACATTAAATATCACTCCAGCTAAATTGAATACTTATACCCTTCAGGTTTAACATATTAAGAGTAGCTATGAGTTATTATTTTCTAACTATAAATGAATTCCATGAAAGTGTGAAAATGTTAGTTGTTCAGTCATGTCTGACTCTTTGTGACCCCATATAGCCTGCCAAGCTCCTCTGTCCATGGGATTCTCTGGGCAAGACTAGGAGAGTGGATTGCCATTTGCTTTTCCAGGGAATTTTCCCGACCCAGTTATTGAACCTGGATCTCCTGCACTGCAGGCAGATTCCTTGCTGTCTAAGCCACCATGGATGCCCCAAATGAATCCCATACTTTATCTCTAATTTTTGCAGAAAATTTTAAAGTTATTATTACATCTGTGAAACTTTAAGATCAAATTGGCTCAGCTGGTAAATTAACTAATATTCAGCTAATAATCAAAAGGTTCCTATGTTGAAATCAAGTCTGTTTGACTATCCCATGATTTTTCAGCTTCATTTTAGAAATATATTTTTAGACTTGGGCACTTGAATATTTTATGATTTTCAATAAAGTCATAAGTAACTCTTCCACATGCCACACTGAATGTAGTAGTTCAGAATCCGATATGGGTGATTAAAATCATGTCTATATTAATCAGTCATAAAATGAATTAAATATTGCAATATGCAGCAACATGGATTGATCTAGAGATTAACATAATAAGTGAAGTAAGTTACACAGAGAGAGACAAACATTATATGGTATCACTTATATGTGGAATCTAAAAAAAAATACTATAAATGATTTTGTTTAAAAAACAGAAATAGACTTTTAGACATAGAAAAGAAACTTACAGGTATAAAAGGGAAAGTTGGAGAAGTGATAAATTAGGTGTGTATGATTAACAGATACACACTATTATATATAAAATAGAAAAGCAATGAAGGTTTACTTTATAATATTCAGTTCAATTCAGTTGCTCAGTCATGTAAAACTCTCTGCGACCCCGTGAATTGCAGCAGGCCAGGCCTCCCTGTCCATCACTAACTCCTGAAGTTCACTCAAAATCACATCTATTGAGTCAGTGATGCCATCCAGCCATCTCATCCTTTGTCATCCCTTTCTCCTCCTGCCCCCAATCCCTTCCAGTATCAAAGCCTTTCCCAATGAGTCAACTTCACATGAGGTAGTCAAAGTACTGGAGTTTCAGCTTCCCTGGTGGCTCAGAGGTTAAAGCGTCTGCTTGCAGTGCGGGAGACCTAGGTTTAATCCCTGGGTCAGGAAGACCCCCTGGAGAAGGAAATGGCCACCCACTCCAATATTCTTGCCTGGAGAATCCCATGGACGGAGGAGCCTGGTGGGCTACAGTCCACGGGGTCGCAAAGAGTCAGACATGACTGAGTGACTTCACTTTCACTTCAAGTGAACACCCAGGACTGATCTCCTTTAGGATGGACTGGTTGGATCTCCTTGCAATCCAAGGGACTTGCAGGAGTATTCTCCAACACCACAGTCCAAAAGCATCAATTCTTCTGCACTCAGCCTTCTTCACAGTCCAATTCTCACATCCATACCTGACTACTGGAAAAACCATAGCCTTGACTAGACAGACCTTTGTTGGCAAAGTAATGTCTCTGCTTTTCAATATGCTATCTAGGTCGGTCATAACTTTTCTTCCAAGGAGTAAGCATCTTTTAATTTCATGGCTGCAGTCACCAACTGCAGTGATTTTGGAGCCCCCCAAAATAAAGTCTGACACTGCTTCCACTATTTTGGGATCAATATATTCAATCTTGTATATTGAAACTTATAATGGAAAATAATCTGAAAATATGTATATGTAAGACTGAATCACTTTGTTGTATCCACTAGGCTAGTACAATATTGTAAATTAATTATACTTCAGTAAAAAAGAAACAATACTAAATGATCAAAAATTAATTCTAATTACACTTTATTTCATTCATAAAGACAGTGAGCACTTTAAAGGAAAGAGAAAGAGAATATATTTTAAAGTATATTATTTGCAATCCTTAAATTTCTCCACTAAACAAGAATTGTCGTGTTGTTGAAGTCCTAATTTAGATGGTGAATTATGATAAACAAAACCATAAATGAGGTGCAAAGGAATGCAGAGACCATGATTTGACACTGAAGTTATTATATTACAAAATTAATACTGCCATGATCTGTGGTTTCCTTAATTTAGCTGTTCTATGCTTCTCTCCTTTATGTAATAGATGATTAATAAATTTAATTATATATTATGATAATATAGTAATATGGTAAAATAAATGGAAACTAAGACCATAATTACTTGTATAGCAAATAATATTTTAATTGATTTCTGGTGTTATATATATTTAATTTTTTATCTCTTGCTGCTTGCCTATAAAATAATTGCATAATTAATAATTATAGAAGTGACAGATTAATTTTACTTTGAGGCAATTTACATACGAATCAAATCACTAGAGGTAAAATTCCTAATAAACTTATTACATAAATAAGATATTTGGCACTATCTTTTATGACCTGTAAATTTTAATGAATGACAATATTTAATTAACTTTTTCTCATTTTAAAGTACTGTGGTAAAAGAGAAAATACCTACATTGCCCAGGCTGTAGGTAAAATTCATTATAAAGCTAATTTAAATTAAAAAACCAAAACAAAATAAAATCTCTAAATATGCTTAATAAACATCAAAACTATGTTATTTTATGTTTCTTGCGGAATCTATATGCAGGTCAAAAAGCAACAATTAGAACTGGACATGGAACAAAAGACTAGTTCCAAATTGGGAAAGGAATATATCAAGGTTGTATATTGTCATTCTGTATTTTTAACTTATATGTAGAGTACCTCATGAGAAATGCTGGACTTGATGAAGCACAAGCTGGAATCAAGATTGCTGGGAGAAATATCAACAACCTCAGATATGCAGATGACACGAGCCTAATAGCAGAAAGTAAAGAAGAAGAGCTTCTTGATGAAAATGAAAGAGGAGAGTGAAAAAGTTGGCTTAAAGCTCAACATTTAGAAAACTAAATTCATAGCATCTGGTCCCATCACTTCACGGCAAATAGATGGGGAAATAGTGAAAAAGGTTTATTTTTGGGGATTCCGAAATCATACAGATGTTGACTGCAGCCATGGAATTACACTTGCTCCTTGGAAGAAAAGTTATGACTAACCTATCAGATCAGATCAGATCAGTCGCTCAGTCGTGTCCGATTCTTTGCGACCCCATGAACCGCAGCACGCCAGGCCTCCCTGTCCATCACCAGTTCCTGGAGGTCACTCAGACTCATGTCCATCGAGTCAGTGATGCCATCCAGCCATCTCATCCTCTGTTGTCCCCTTCTCTTCCTGCCCTGAATCCCTCCCAGCATCAGAGTCTTCTCCAATGAGTCAACTCTTCGCATGAGGTGGCCAAAATACTGGAGTTTCAGCTTTAGCATCATTCCTTCCAAAGAAATCCCAGGGCTGATCTCCTTCAGAATGGACTGGTTGGATCTCTTTGCAGTCCAAGGGACTCTCAAGAGTTTTCTCCAACACCACAGTTCAAAAGCATCAATTCTTCTGCGCTCAGCCTTCTTCACAGTCCAGCTCTCACATCCATACATGACCACTGGAAAGACCATAGCCTTGACTAGATGAACCTTTGTTGGCAAAGTAATGTCTCTGCTTTTGAATATGCTATCTAGGTTGTTCATAACTTTCCTTCCAAGGAGTAAGCGTCTTTTAATTTCATGGCTGCAGTCACCATCTGCAGTGATTTTGGAGCCCAGAAAAATAAAGTCTGACACTGTTTCCACTGTTTCTCCATCTATTTCCCATACAGTATATTAAAAAGTAGAGACATTACGTTGCCAGAAAGATCTGTCTAGTCACCTCTATGGTTTTTCCAGTAGTCACTGTGAATATGAGAATTGTACTATAAAAAAGCTGATCCCTGAAGAATTAATGCTTTTGAACTGTGGTGTTGGTGAAGACTTTTGACAGTCCCTTGAATCACAAGGAAATCAAACCAGTCCATACTAAAAGTGATCAGTCCTGAATGTTCATTGGAAGGACTGATGCTGAAGCTGAAACTCCGATAGTTTGGCTACCTCATGCGAAGAATTGACTCATTTGAAATGACCCTGATGATGGGAAAGATTGAAGGCAGGAAGAGAAGGGGATGACAGAGGATGAGATGGCTGGATGGTATCACCAATTAAACAGACATGGGTTTGCATAAACTCTGGAAGTTCGTAAGGGACAGGGAGGCCTTGGGTGCTACAGTCCATGGGACTGCAAAGAGTCAGACACGACTGAGTGACTGAACTCAACTGAACATCAAATTTGCTTTCAAATGTTACAATTGTTCAAATTTCCCAGTGAAAAGTTGTTTATAAAGTTATATATACAAAAATAATCTTTAAGGATTAATGAAATACTAGATAGTTAGTTTGAACTTATATTTTTGATTTTGAGTATAATAACACTGTTTTGTGAACAGTTAGTGTTCAATAACTTTTAACTGTAGGAAATACTAGTGAACTAAACTTTATGAGTTACTGGTAATATAAAAGAGAAAACATTACAGTATTTGAATTCAGGCTTCTGGGATATGTTAAACAGTATATACTCCATCTAAGGATGAGTATCAATTAATGTTAATATGATAAAAGTAAACAGGCACTAGAAATACAGCTTAACCTTTTCTACTACAAGAACTATTCTATCTATGGCTTTTAATGAAGTTGTTGTTGCATTAAAACTTACAAAAACCTCTCAGAATGACATGAGTTTTTCCCTTAGAGTTTAGATTTATCAATAATCAAAAGTTACTGGAGAAGCTAGTTGCAGCTGAATGTCTATGTAAGATATATTCCTTAAATAGTAACAAGACTTAGGAATATTTAGGAGATACGTTTGGGCTTTCCTTGTGGCTCAGCTGGTAAAGAATCCGCCTGCAATGTGGGAGACCTGGGTTCATTCCCTGGGTTGGGAAGATCCACCAGGAAAGGAAAGGCTACCCATTGCAGTATTCTGGCCTGGAGAATTCCATGTATTGTATAGTCCACGGGGCCACAAAGAGTGGGACATGACGGAGAGACTTTCCCTTTCAGGAGGTAGGTTTAATAACAATTTAACCAGGTTTAATATTTATGAAATTCATTTAAAAGTATAAGTTCTTGAACATTTTGCCAAAAGATGAAAGAATCAAATGTACTAATTTAATAAGATAACTTTTAAATAATTTTGTTTTGAAATGTTAACGTCATCTTTCCTTCACACAATATGCTGTTATGTTTATGTTGAAATTTTAATTTAGTATTTATTTAACTTAATTAGATCAACTTTGGTCTAACTGAGTCATTTATTTCCCATAAGTGGAAAGGGAGCTAGACCTCAAGGGAGGTGACCTTCTGACAATGTGTACTTGAAATGTTTTCATGAATACTTAATGTCTGCAATCCTAAAACCTATAATCATTAATAGCTTTATACTTGGGTCCTTGTTTTAACATCACTAAATTTGTTCATATATTTATCCACTTCATTGAATCATGATGCATTTTTTACCCTTTTGCCTTACAGACTCCCCGATCATTTTCATAAAAAGTACATCAAAGAATAACTTGCTACAGAAGAAATAGTTATGAAAGTGTAATTGTATAACTATAATCTAAAGATCTATCTTATTTTAGTAGCATTCTCTTAAAGTTTGTTAGCCACTATAAAATAATCAGTTAAAAATAATCATTTTTACTTGAAATATTTCACCAAAATACCATATAACAGACTGATAAAAGACAAAGTAAATTGTACAAATAAACCTAAATAAGGGCTTAATATGATCAGCACCAAACATTTCTAATCAAATAAATGGTATTTTAATATTGTTTCTATCACTTATAATGAACATAATTTTTTTTCATTTCTATGTAAAGCATTATTTTCATATTCTTATTATCCTTTATGTCTCATAATGGGTCATTTTTCTTTTAAGAAATGCATTTTTCTCTGTTAATAATTTTTTTAATGTGATAACATTAAAATATTTGAAAATAAGCACACACTTGTTTATTACTACCCAGTTTATTTTCTATTTGCTAAATTTCCAAAGTGAAAGCCACTATATTGAAATTCTCTCTATATGTTATACATTTAACATGTTATTTATGCAGCTGTAGATGTTTTTACAATCTTATATCATTAGAATTAAGTTGAAACAACACTGCCACCCAAAGATATAGCTGTCATACTTACATAATATTTATTTTTATATTAATTTCAGAACTTTAACAAAGACTTTTGAAGGTTGAAATCTAGTAAAAACAATATTTGACCCAATGAATGATAATACGAAAGAAATTAACAAAATTCATGGAAAATTAAAAGTAAGTAATTTATGTGGAAACCATGTACCAATCCACATCAAATTCTTAGACACTGTGTATGAAGTATTACATAAATTCATATCATTATTTAATACACCAAATAGGTTTTTAATATTCATGGGATTTAAAAAATATTTCATAGTATCTCCAGTATAACACATCAAGAAGGATGTTAAACACTGGTGAATTTGTAAGTCTGACATCCCTGGGTAGCTTGGAAGCATTCAGGGAAAAATAATATACCCTAAGATAACAGAATGTGCAGGGATTAGATTCATTTTTATTATAGATAATGCCTTGATCAATACTTCTTATGCTACCTTAACATTAACAAAATTTTTACAAAGATATAATGATTAAATCACCATCCACAGCTCATCTAATTTAAAAACACAGCCTGTGTTAGTTAGACATTGTGAAGACTATAATATAGCACCTTCCCCTCTTACTTAAAACAAATAAATAATCACCTAAAAATAATCCTATTGAGAATTTTATCTTGATGTCTCTACAGCCCATAAAGCAGCTCTAAAACCTCAGCATGATATGGGGGAGACAGAACCCACCGAAGATTAAGGAATAAAGATCATAGTCACTGAATTTATAAACTGACACTAGTTGATCCTCTTTAATAAAAAGTATGAAATAGATGAAAAGCGGTAAAATATTCAAATATGGTTATTTATAGGTCTGAGTCTTTTTTCTGCTCTGCCATTCACATTTGTTCCACGCTGACAAGTTGGGCTATAATCAGGTCTTAACTTTATTTCAGTTCTAGCTCTAAACTAACCCATAGGTTCTAGTAGTCTATTAAGCATTGAAATCCCTTCACAAAGTAACTGAATTTAAAATCATATATATATATATATAAAGAGAAAACACTGTCAATAATATTTCAATAATATTTTAAAAGTTAGTATTTCAAGTAAAAATAAAATTTTTAAAAAGACTATTGAGGCATGATTAGGAGATACATGTCTACATATAGCTGATTCACATTGTTGTACAGTAGAAATTAACATTTTATTTTATTTTTTGTTGTTGTGTATTTCTTTTTTTAAATTTTATTATTATTATTTTTTTTAATTTACAATATTGTATTGGTTTTGCCATATATAAACATGCATCCACCACAGGTGTATACGTGTTCCCCATCCTGAAACCCCCTCCCACCTCCCTTCCCATACCATTCCTCTGGGTCATCCCAGTGCACCAGCCCCAAGCTTCCCATATCCTGCATCAAACCTGGACTGGCGATTCATTTCTTATATGCTATTACATAACTAGAAACTAAAAACATTTTAAAGCTATTATACTCCAGTTAAAAAAAGGGGATGGGGATTTCCCTGATAGTTAAGTTAGTAAAGAATCTGCCTACACTGCAGGAGATCCTGGTTCTATTCCTGGGTTGGGAAGATTTGCTGGAGAAGGGATGGCTACCCACTCCAATATTCTTGGCCTTCCAAGTGGCTCAGCTGGTAAAGAATCTACCTGCAAAACATGAGACATGGGTTCGATCCCTGGGTTGGGAAGATCCTCTGGAGAAGAGAAACACTACCCACTCCAGTATTCTGGCCTAGACAACTCCATGGACTGTATAGTCCATGGGGTCCCAAAAAGTCAGACATGACTGACATTCGCTCACTTAAAAAAAGGGGGAGGGGGTAAAATTATCTTTCAAGCTTGAAATTAATTTTCAAAATTCTTCATATACAATTGTTTTTCTATCTATAGAAGTACTGAGAAAGTCAGATTTAAAATGGTATTAGGTAGGAACTTTGATGAAGGGAAAAGAATATATAAATTCTGCCTTGGAGCACTGGAAGCCCTCAAACTCCATCCATATTAAATAATGGCCAGGAGAGACTTGAGTGAGAAAGGTTGACAAAAGGAATCATAAAGAAGTGAGAATAGGGCAATGAAATCAATTAGAAAGCTATTCAGTTCAGTTCAGTTCAGTCGCTCATTCCTGTCCTACTCTTTGCGACCCCATGAATCGCAGCATGTCAGGCCTCCATGTCCATCACCAACTCCCGGAGTTCACTCAGACTCACATCCATCGAGTCAGTGATGCCATCCAGCCATCTCATCCTCTGCTGTCTCCTTCTCCTCCTGCCCCCAATCCCTCCCAGCATCAGAGTCTTTTCCAATGAGTCAACTCTTCGCATGAGGTGGCCAAAGTACTGGAGTTTCAGCTTTAGCATCATTCCTTCCAAAGAAATCCCAGGGCTGATCTTGTTCAGAATCTACTGGTTGGATCTCCTTGCAGTCCAAGGGACTCTCAAGAGTCTTCTACAACACCACAGTTCAAAAGCATCAATATTTCTGCACTCAGCCTTCTTCACAGTCCAACTTTCACATCCATAAATGACCACTGGAAAAATCATAGCCTTGACTAGATGGACCTTTGTTGGCAAAGTAATGTCTCTACTTTTCAATATGCTATCTAGGTTGGTCATATCTTTCCTTCCAAAGAGTAAGCGTCTTTTAATTTGCAGTGATTTTGGAGCCCCTTCCCCACCCCCCCCCCCCCCCCCCAAAAAAAAATTCTGACACTGTTTCCACTGTTTCCCCATCTATTTCCCATGAAGTGATGGGACCAGATGACATGATCTTTGTCTTCTGAATGTTGAGCTTTAAGGCAACTTTTTCACTTTCCTCTTTCACTTTCATCAAGTGGCTTTTTAGTTCCTCTTAACTTTCTGCCATAAGGGTGGTATCATTTGCATATCTGAAGTTATTGATATTTCTCCTGACAATCTTGATTCCAGCTTGTGTTTCTTCCAGGCCAGCATTTCTCATGATGTACTCTGCATATAAGTTAAATAAACAGGGTGACAATATACAGCCTTGACATACTCCTTTTCCTATTTGAAACCAGTCTGTTGTTCCATGTTCAGTTCTAACTGTTGCTTCCTGACCTGCATATAGGTTTCTCAAAAGGCAGATCAGGTGGTCAGGTATTCCCATTTCTTGAAGAATTTTCCACAGTTTATTGTGATCCACAAAGTCAAAGGCTTTGGCATAGTCAATAAAGCAGAAATAGATGGTTTTCTGGAACTCTCTTGCTTTTTTGATGATTCTGCAGATGTTGACAATTTTATCTCTAGTTCCTCTGCCTTTTCTAAAACCAGTTTGAACATCTGGAAGTTCATGTTTCACTTATTGCTGAAGCCTGGCTTGGAGAATTTTGAGCATTACTTTACTAGCGTGTGAGATTAGTGCAATTGTGTGGTAGTTTGAGCATCATTTGGCATTGCCTTTCTTTGGGATTGGAATGAAAACTGATCTTTTCCAGTCTGTGGACACTGCTGAGTTTTCCAAATTTGCTGGCATATTGAGTGCAGCACTTTCACAGCATCATCTTTCAGGATTTGGAATAGCTCCACTGGAATTCCATCACCTCCACTAGCTTTGTTCGTAGTGATGCTTTCTAAGGCCCACTTGACTTCACATTCCAGGATGTTTGGCTCTAGGTCAGTGATCACAACATCGTGATTATCTTTTTTGTACAGTTCTCCTGTGTATTCCTGCTCCCTCTTCTTAATATCTACTGCTTCTGTTAGGTCCATACCCTTTCTGTCCTTTATCGAGCCCATCTTTGCATGAAATATTCCCTTGGTATCTTTAATTTTCTTCAGGAGATCTCTAGTCTTTCCCATTCTGCTGTTTTCCTCTATTTCTTTGCATTGATCGCTGAGGAAGGCTTTTTTTTTTTATCTCTTTTTGCTATTCTTTGGAACTCTGCATTCAAATGCTTGTATCTTTCCTTTTCTTCTTTGCTTTTTTGCTTCTCTTCTTTGCACAGCTATTTGTAAGGCCTCCTCAGACAGCCATTTTGCTTTTTTGCATTTATTTTCCATGGCGAGGGTCTTGATTCCTGTCTCCTGTACAATGTCATGAACCTCCATCAATAGTTCATCAGGTAGTCTATCTATCAGATCTAGTCCCTTAAATTTATTTCTCACTTCAACTATATAATCATAAGGGATTTGATTTAGGTCATACCTGAATGGTCTAATGGTTTTCCCTACTTTCTTCAATTTAAGTCTGAATTTGGCATTAAGGAGTTCATGATCTGAGCCACAGTCAGCTCCTGGTCTTATTTTTTGCTGACTGTATAGAGCTTCTCCAACTTTGGCTGCAAAGAGTATAATCAATCTGATTTTGGTGTTGACCATCTGGTGATGTCCATGTGTAGAGTCTTCCTTTCTGTTGTTGTAAGAGGGTATTTGCTATGACCAGTGCATTTTCTTGGCAAAACTCTGTTAGTCTTTGCCCTGCTTCATTCCGTATTCCAAGGTCAAATTTGCCCGTTACTCCAGGCGTTTCTCGACTTCCTACTTCTGCATTTCAGTCCCCTATAATGAAAAGGACATCTTTTTTGAGTGTTAGTTCTAAAAGGTCTTGTAGTTCTTCATAGAACCGTTCAACTTCAGCTTCTTCAGCATTACTGGTTGGGGCATAAACTTGGATTACTGTGATATTGAATGGTTTGCCTTGGAAACAAACAGAGATCATTCTGTCATTTTTGAAATTGCATCCAAGTAAAATTGCATTTTGGACTCTTTTATTGACCATGATGGCTACTCCATTTCTTCTAAGGGACTCCTGCCCACAGTAGTAGATGTAACGGTCATCTGAGTTAAATTCACCAATTCCAGTCCATTTCAGTTCGCTGATTCCTAGAATGTCGACATTCACTGTTTCAATCTCCTGTTTGACCATTTCCAATTTGCCGTGATTCATGGGCCTGATATTCCAGGTTCCTATGCAATATTGGTCTTTATCGCATCGGACCTTGCTTCTTTTTTTTTTTTTTTTTTTAATGTTCTTACTAGATTTTTTTTTTTTTTTTTTTTTTCTTAACTTTACAATATTGTATTACTTTTACTATACATCGAGATGGATCCGCCACCAGAATACACGTGTTCCCCATCCTGAACCCTCCTCCCTCCCCCTTCCCACACCATTCCTCCAGGTCATCCCAGTGCTCCAGTCCCAGGCATCTGTTATAGGGCATCGTACCTGGACTGACTCGTTTCAGATATGATATTATACATATTTCAATGCTATTCTCCCCAATCGTCCCACCCTCTCCCAGTCCCAGAGTCCAAAAGTCTGTTCTATACATCAGTGTCTCTTTTGCTGTCTCATAAGCAGGGTGATTGTTACCATCTTTCTAAATTCCATATATATGCGTTAGTATACTGTATTTGTGTTTTTCTTTCTGGCTTACTTCACGCTGTATAATAGGCTCCAGTTCCATCCACCTCATTAGGACTGATTCAAATGTATTCTTTTTAATGGCTGAGTAATACTCCATCGTGTATATGTACCACAGCTTGCTTATCCATTCATCTGTGGATGGACATCTAGGTTGCTTCCACGTCCTGGCGGACCTTGCTTCTATCACCAATCACTTCCATCCTGAATAGAAAGCTATTCAGGAAAGTCTAAAATTATGAGTTGGCCTATATGCTCTAGAGAAAGACTAGGTCAGACTGATTGATGTATAGTAATAAAGCAGGGGGAAAAAAGACATAAAGATCCACTGTGAAGGACCAAGAAGATAGGTAGACCCCTCTAGGGCCTGTTAAGTTTTCATTTACTTCTAGCTTCACTTTTCACTAAGTGAAGCTTATTCCTTTTCTATCCTGCATAACAAATTATCACAAATTTGTGGTTTAAATAATACCCATTTACTAGCTCAAGTTTCTGTAAACCAGAAGACTAGATCCAGCTTTCCAGGGTTGCCTCTGCTTATAGCTTCAGAAGGCAAAAAATCAAAGTTTCAACCAGATGATGTTCTCATGCTGAGGTAGAATTTCCTTACAAGCTTCCTCAGATTGTTGGAATAAGTTTTTCTCTGTAATTGCACAATTCATGGCATTTTTATTCTTCATGGCTGTCAAGAGAATCCTCTGCTACAGTATGTAAGCGACAGAGCCTTAGTCTTAGTCTTATAGTATAACATAGTTGTGGAAGTGATTCTCCCATGAACTCTGTCATACAATGTAATCTAATCAAGGGGTTTTGACATCTTGTTCACAGATCAGATCAGATCAGATCAGTCGCTCAGTCCTGTCTGACTCTTTGCGACCCCATGAACTGCAGCACGCCAGGCCTCCCTGTCCATCACCAGATCTCAGAGGTCACTCAGACTCACACCCATCAAGTCAGTGATGCCATCCAGCCATCTCATCCTCTGTCGTCCCCTTCTCCTCCTTCCCTCAATCCCTCCCAGCATCAGAGTCTTCTCCAATGAGTCAACTCTTCCCATGAGGTGGCCAAAATACTGGAGTTTCAGCTTTAGCATCATTCCTTCCAAAGAAATCCCAGGGCTGATCTGCTTCAGAATGGACTGGTTGGATCTCCTTGCAGTCCAAGGGACTCTCAAGAGTCTTCTCCAACACCACAGTTCAAAAGCATCAATTCTTCGGCGCTCAGCCTTCTTCACAGTCCAACTCTCACATCCATACATGACCACAGGAAAGACCATAGCCTTGACTAGGCGAACCTTTGTTGGCAAAGTGATGTCTCTGCCTTTGAGTATGCTATCTAGGTTGGTCATAACTTTCCTTCCAAGGAGTAAGCGTCTTTTAATTTCATGGCTGCAGTCACCATCTGCAGTGATTTTGGAGCCCAGAAAAATAAAGTCTGATACTGTTTCCACTGTTTTTCCATCTATTTCCCATGTAGTGATGGGACCAGATGCCATGATCTTTGTTTTCTGAATGTTGAGCTTTAAGCCAACCTTTTCACTCTCCACTTTCACTTTCATCAAGAGGCTTTTGAGTTCCTCTTCACTTTCTGCCTTAAGGGTAGTATCATCTGCATATCTGAGGTTATTGATATTTCTCCCAGCAATCTTGATTCCAACTTGTGTTTCTTCTAGTCCAGCATTGCTCATGATGTGCTCTGCATATAAGTTAAATAAACAGGGTGACAATATACAGCCTTCACGTACTCCTTTTCCTATTTGGAACCAGTCTGTTGTTCCATGACCAGTTCTAACTGTTGCGTCCTGACCTGCATACAGATTTCTCAAGAGGCAGATCAGGTGGTCTGGTATTCCCATCTCTCTCAGAATTTTCCACAGTTTATTGTGATCTACACAGTCAAAGGCTTTGGCATAGTCAATAAAGCAGAAATAGATGTTTTTCTGGAACTCTCTTGGTTTTTCCATGATCCAGCAAGTTCTCCTAAATATAAAGGTTTTCTGACTAATCTTGTTATCTTAAGACATAAGTTGAAGGAGTGGGTCTGCTAAGACCGGCTGTGAAGGGCGCACTAAGAGCGCCTCGCTGGCTGGGACCGGCGCACTAAGAGCCCCGCCGAGAGGAGCTACTCCACGACTGAGGAAGGGCAGCGGTGAGGACCGGCGCACTAAGCACGGCAGATAGGAGCTACCCCATAATCGAGGTCAAGAAGGGCGGCGGTGAGGAGATACCCCTCCTGCAAGGTCAGGAAGGGTGGCACTGAGGAGAGACCCCTCGTCCAAGGTAAGGTGCGGTGGCTGTGCTTTGCTGGAGCAGACGGAAAGAGATACCCACGCCCAAGGTAAGAGAAACCCAAGTAAGACGGTAGCTGTTGCAAGAGGGCATCAGAGGGCAAACACACTGAAACCATACTCGCAGAAAACTAGTCAATATAATCACACCAGGACCACAGCCTTGTCTAACTCAATGAAAGTAAGCCATGCCCGTGGGGCAACCCAGGATGGGCGGGTCATGGTGGAGAGATCTGACAGGGTGTGGTCCGCAGGAGAAGGGAATGGCAAACCACTTCAGTATTCTTGCCTTAAGAACCGCATGAACAGTATGAAAAGGCAAAATGATAGGATACTGAAAGAGAAACTCCCCAGGTCAGTAGGGGCCCAATATGCTACTGGAGATCAGTGGAGAAATAACTCCAGAAAGAATGAAGGGATGGAGCCAAAGCAAAAAGAATACACAGCTGTGTGTCTGGAGATAGAAGCAAAGTCCAATGCTGTAAAGAGCAATATTGCATAGGAACCTGGAATGTCAGGTCCATGAATCAAGGCAAATTGGAAGTGGTCAAAAAAGAGATGGCCAGAGTGAATGTCGACATTCTAGGAATTAGCAAACTCAAATGGACTGGAATGGGTGAATTTAACTCAGAGGACCATTATATCTACTACTGCGGGCAGGAGTCCCTCAGAAGAAATGGAGTGGCCATCATGGTCAACAAGAGTCCCAAATGCAGTACTTGGATGCAGTGTCAAAAACGACAGAATGATCTCTGTTCTTTTCCAAGGCAAACCATTCAATGTCACAGTAATCCAAGTCTATGCCGCAACCAGTAAGGCTGAAGAAGCTGAAGTTGAACGGTTCTATGAAGAACTACAAGACCTTTTAGAACTAACACCCCAAAAAGATGTCCTTTTCCTTATAGGGGACTGGAATGCAAAAGTAGGAAGTCAAGAAACACCTGGAGTAACAGGCAAATTTGTTCTTGGAATACAGAATGAAGCAGGGCAAAGACTAACAGAGTTTTCCCAAGAAAATGCACTGGTTATAGCAAATACCCTCTTACAACAACACAAGAGAAGACTCTATACATGGACATCACCGGATGGTCAACATCGAAATCAGATTGATTATACTCTTTGCAGCCAAAGTTGGAGAAGCTCTATACAGTCAGCAAAAACAAGACCAGGAACTGACTGTGGCTCAGACCATGAACTCCTTATTGCCAAATTCAGACTGAAATTAAAGAAAGTAGGGAAAACCACTAGACCATTCAGGTATGACCTAAATCAAATCCCTTATGATTATACAGTGGAAGTGAGAAATAAAATTAAGGGCCTAGATCTGATAGAGTGTCTGATGAACTATGGAATGAGGTTTGTGACATTGTATAGGAGACAGGGATCAAGACCATCCCCATGGAAAATAAATGCAAAAAAGCAAAATGGCTGTCTGGGGAGGCCTTACAAATAGCTGTGAAAAGAAGAGAAGTGAAAAGCAAAGGAGAAAAGGAAAGATATAAATATCTGAATGCAGAGTTCCAAAGAATAGCAAGAAGAGATAAGAAAGCCTTCTTCAGTGATCAATGCAAAGAAATAGAGGAAAACAACAGAATGGGAAAGACTAGGGATCTCTTCAAGAAAATCAGAGATACCTAAGGACATTTCATGCAAAGATGGGCTCGATAAAGGACAGAAATGGTATGGACCTAACAGAAGCAGAAGATATTAAGAAGAGGTGGCAAGAATACACAGAAGAACTGTACAAAAAAGAGCTTCACGACCCAGATAATCATGATGGTGTGATCACTGACCTAGAGCCAGACATCCTGGAATGTGAAGTCAAGTGGACCTTAGAAAGCATCACTACGAACAAAGCTAGTGGAGGTGATGGAATTCCAGTGGAGCTATTCCAAATCCTGAAAGATGATGCTGTGAAAGTGCTGCACTCAATATGCCAGCAAATTTGGAAAACTCAGCAGTGGCCACAGGACTGGAAAGGGTCAGTTTTCATCCCAATCCCAAAGAAAGGCAATGCCAAACTACCACACAATTGCACTCATCTCACACACTAGTAAAGTAATACTCAAAATTCCCCAAGCCAGGCTTCAGCAATATGTGAACCGTGAACTTCTTGATGTTCAACCTGGTTTTAGAAAAGGCTGAGGAACCAGAGATCAAATTGCCAACATCTGCTGGATCATGGAAAAAGCAAGAGAGTTCCAGAAAAACATCTATTTCTGCTTTATTGACTATGCCAAAGCCTTTGACTGTGTAGATCACAATAAACTGTGGAAAATTCTGAAAGAGATGGGAATACCAGACCACCTGATCTGCCTCTTGAGAAATTTGTATGCAGGTCAGGAAGCAACAGTTAGAACTGGACATGGAACAACAGACTGGCTCCAAATAGGAAAAGGAGTATGTCAAGGCTGTATATTGTCACCCTGTTTATTTAACTTATATGCAGAGTACATCATGAGAAATGCTGGACTGGAAGAAACACAAGTTGGAATCAAGATTGCTGGGAGAAATATCAATAACCTCAGATATGCAGATGACACCACCCTTATGGCAGAAAGTGAAGAGGAACTAAAAAGCCTCTTGATGAAAGTAAAAGTGGAGACTGAAAAGGTTGGCTTAAAGCTCAACATTCAGAAAACGAAGATCATGGCATCCGGTCCCATCACTACATGGGAAATAGATGGGGAAACAGTGGAAACAGTGTCAGACTTTCTTTTTCTGGGCTCCAAAATCACTGCAGATGGTGATTGCAGCCGTGAAATTAAAAGACGCTTACTCCTTGGAAAGAAAGTTGTGACCAACCTAGATAGCATATTGAAAACCAGAGACATTACGTTGCCAACAAAGGTTCGCTTAGTCAAGGCTGTGCTCTTTCCTGTGGTCGTTTATGGATGTGAGAGCTGGACTGTGAAGAAGGCTGAGTGCCAAAGAATTGATGTTTTTGAACTGTGGTGTTGGAGAAGAATCTTGAGAATCCCTTGGACTGCAAGGAGATCCAACCAGTCCATTCTGAAGGAGATCAGCCTTGGGATTTCTTTGAAAGGAATGATGCTAAAACTGAAACTCCAGTATTTTGGCCACCTCATGCGAAGAGTTAACTCATTGGAGAAGACTCTGATTCTGGGAGGAATTGGGGGCAGGAGGAGAAGGGGACGACAGAGCATGAGAGGGCTGGATGGCATCACTGACTCGATGGATGTGAGTCTGAGTGATCTCCGGGAGTTGGTGATGGACTTGGAGGCCTGGCGTGCTGCGATTCATGGGGTTGCAAAGAGTCAGACACCACTGAGCGACTGATCTGATCTGTTCTCTGATTGTTAGTTTTGGTGGTGATTTAGTCACTAAGTCCTGTTCAACTCTTTGCAACCCCATGGACTATAGCCTGCCAGGCTCCTCTGAACATGGGATTCTCCTGGCAAGATTACTGGAATGGGTTGCCATTTCCTTTTCCAGGGGATCTTCCCAACTCAGGAACTGAACCCAGCTCTCCTTTATTGCAGGCAGATTCTTTACCAACTGAGCAATGAGGGAAGTCCATTGTTAGTTCTAACCTTGTTAATTTAAGATGTTTCTTGTGGGAGTGTTTAGAATCAAACTCCATTCCCACCAGAGAGGCTCAAAAGACTCAAACAAACCTTGTGCACACCAAGACCCAGAGAATCCACAGAGACTGAGACAGAATTGTGTTTTATTGTCTCCTGTGGAAGTACGGGTCAGCAATGGTCTGCTGCAGGAGCAGGGGCTCTGCGTTCGGCAGACTTGGGTATGGCATAAACCCTCTTGGAGGAGGTCGCCATTAACCCCACCATAGAGCTATTAGAATTTACACAGGACTGGGGAAATAGACTCTTGGAGGGTACAAACAGAACCTTGTGCACACCAGGACCCAGGGGAAAGGAGTAGTGAACCCACAGAGACTGACCCAGACTTGCCGCAGAGTGTCCAGTAGTCTGTGGCAGAGGCATGGGTTGGCAGTGCCCTGCTACAGGGTTGGGAGCACTGAGTGTAGCAGTGCATGACTGTGACCTTTTGAAGGAGGTTGCCCTTATCTTCATTACCTCTACCACAGTTTGGCCCCAAGTAAATAACAGGGAGAGAACATAGCTCTACTCATCAGAAAATTGGATTAAAGATTTACTGAGCATGGCCCCATCCATCAGAACAAGACCCAGTTTCCCCCTCAGTCAGTCTCTTCCATCAGCAAGCTTCCAGAAGCCTCTCATCCTTATTCATAAGAGGGCAAATAGACTGAAAACCACAATCACAGGAAACAAACCAATCTGATCACATGGACCACAGCCTTGTCTAACTCAAAAAACTATGAGCCATGCCTATAGGGCAACCCAAGACGGACAGGTCATGATGGAGAGTTCTGACAAGACATGGTCCACTGAAGAGGGTAAAAGCAGATACTTTACCCTCTGAGCCACCAGGGAACCCCAACAAAGATCTGTCTATTTAAAGCTATAGCTTTTCCAGTAGTCATGTATGGATGTGAGAATTTGACTATAATGAAAGCTGAGCGCCGAAGAATTGATGCTTTTGAACTGTGGTGTTGGAGAAGACTCTTGAGAGTCCCTTGGACAGCAAGGAGATCCAAGCAGTCCATCCTAAAGGAAATCAGTCCTGAATATTCATTGGAAGGACTGAAACTAAAACTCTGATACTTTGTCCACCTGATACAAGAATTGACTCAGTAGAAAAGACCCAAAGGCTGGGAACCATTGAAGCCAGGAGAAGGGGACGACAGAGGATTAGTTGGTTGGATGCCATCACCAACTTGATGGATATGAGCTTGAGTAAAGTCTGGGAGTTGGTGATGGACAGGGAAGCCTGGCGTGATGAAGTCCATAGGGTCACAAAGAATCAGACACAACTGAAAGACTGAACTGAATTGACAGGAAGGCAAAAACATTAAAGCTCATGTTTAATGGGGGGATGACAGGACTTCATAGCCAACTTCCATGCTGAATGTGGTCTGCCTCCCTCTCACTTTTCTCCTCAATGGAAAGAGTGAAATATTTGGTAGTACACAATCTTCATGAGTGTGTGGAGAGAATTCCTTTTGCAGCCTTGGTAGAGGACAAATATTCAAAAATTATCATTTAAAATGAACACAACATTCGACCCATTAATTATTCATTGTATACTTTTTGAGTATATAAATTACAGTGTTTTTGTGCTTAGGATAATTCAGTAAACACAACAGACAAAAGTTCTGGTTATTTTGTAATGAGAGAGAAAATTGTAATAAATTATAAATTAAATAGAAGGTGATAAAGACTCTATGGATTTTTTTTTTTTTTAAAGACTAGGAGAGGGGGCAGTCCTAAGATGGTGGAGGAATAGGACAGGGAGACCACTTTCTCCCCCACAAATTCATCAAAAGAACATTTGAACCCTGAGTAAATTCCACAAAAACAAAACAAAACAAAAAACCTTCTGAATGCCAGCAGAGGACATCAGGCACACAGAAAAGCAGCCCATTGTCTTCAAAAGGAGGTAGGAAAAAATATAAAAAATAAAAAGAGAGATAAAAGAGGTAGAGACAGAAGTCCATCCCAGGAAGGGAGTCTTAAAAAAGAGAGAAGTTTCCAAACACTAGGAAACACTCTCACTGCAGAGTCTGTGGTGAGCCTTGGAACCACAGCGGGCAATATAACTGGGAGGAAAAACAAACAAATAATTAAAACCCACAGATTACATGCCCAACGGTAACTCCTCCAGCAGAGAAGCAGCGCAGACGCCTGCATCCGCCACTAGCAAGCGGGGACTGGGCAGGGAGGCACAGGCTGCATTGCTTAGAGTAAGGACTGGGTCTGAATGCCCTGAGGGCAATCTGAGGGAACTAATAGCAAACCAGACTGTGGGATAGCTACCATGCGAAAAGCCCTAACCTAAGACACCATCAGGCCCGCTTACAGAACAAAGGACTGAGCAGAGCTAGCCGGCTGCAGGCCAGCCCATCCCCTTCCAGTGACAGGCAGTTGGGGGCAGCCAGATCTGGAAGCGAGCAATCACGGCCCCAGAGAGGCATTATCTACCAAGCTGCAAGCTGGCTTCATTGCTAATCAAGACTTCTTGGAATTCTGGATGGTCAGCATCCACCTGAGAAGGTGCGCTGGTTTGTACACCCAGAAAACTGAGAGGCAGGGATGGGGGAGGTGATAAGTCACAGCGACTGTGCTTGCCAAACACCTGGTCACCTGAGCTGCTTGGACCTGGGAAGGGCACAAAATGCAGGCCCAACCGAGTCTGCACCTTTGAGGAGTACCCAAGTACCTAAACCTGAGCGGCTTAGACCTGGGAAGTGCATACAACCCAGGGCTGGCCTCAGACAGTTCTTGGCAGAGCAACCTAGAGCCTAAGCACTGTAGACAGGGAAAGCACACATGTCGTGAGCAGGGGAAAATCCAGTGTGGCTGAGACACTGAGAGCATACACCAGTGTTATTTGTTTGCAGTGTCCCTCCCCACAGCATGACTGAACAAGTGAGCCTAAAAACATGTCCACCAACGCCCCCTTGCGTCAGAGCAGAAATTAGACACTGAAGAGACCAGCAAACAGAAGAAGCTAAAATAGAGGGAACCTCCTTGGAAGTGACAGGTGCAATAGTTTAAAACCCTGTAGTTAGTACCAACTACATAGGAAGGGGCCTATAGATCTTGAAAAATATAAGCCAGATCAAGGAACTATCCAAAAATGAACTGACCCCGCACTGCCCACAACAACACCAGAGAAAGTCCTAGATATATTTTTATTATTTTTACTATCATTCTTTATTTTTTTTTATTTTTAAGTCCTCTATTACTCCTTTAATTTTCATTTTTATAACCTACTATTACTTTTTTTAAAAAGAGAGACCCTATTTTTTAAAGCAAATTTCATATATATTGTATAATTTTTGTGACTTTTTTTTCCCCTTTAATATTGAATTTTTGAAAATCCAACCTCTACTCTAGATTTTTAATCTTTGCTTTTTGGTATTTGTTATCAATTTTGTACCTTTAAGAACCCAATATTCAGTACCCATTTTTACTTGAGAGCAAGATTACTGGCTTGACTACTCTCTCCCCCTTTGGACTCTCCTTTTTTTCACCAGGTCGCCTCTATCTCCTCCCTCCCCCTTCTCTGCTCTACTCAACTCTGTGAATCTCTTTGTGTGTTCCGGACAGTGGAGAAGACTTAGGGAACTGATTACTGGCTGGATCTGTCTCTCTCCTTTTGATTCCCCCCTTTATCCTCCTGGCCACCTCTGTCTCCTTCCTCCCTCTTCTCTGTATAACTCCGTGAACATCGTTGAGTGGTCCAGACTGTGGAGTGCACATAAGGAAGTGATTACTGGCTAACTTGCTCTGTCCTCTTTTGATTCTACCTCATCTCATCCTGTTCACCTCTATCTCCCTCCTCCCTCTTCTCATCTCCATGTAACTCTGTGAACCTCTCTGGGTGTGCCTCACTGTGGAGAAACTTTTCATCTTTAACCTAGATGTTTTATCAATGGTGCTGTATAGATGGAGACGTCTTGAGGCTACTGTAAAAATAAGACTGAAAACCGGAAGCAGGAGGATTAAGTCCAAATCCTGAGAACACCAGAGAACTCCTGACTCCAGGGAACATTAATTGACAGGAGCTCATCAAATGCCTCCATACCTACACTGAAACCAAGCACCACCCAAGGGCCAACAAGTTCCAGAGTAAGACATACCATGCAAATTCCCCAGTAACACAGGAACACAACCCTGAGCTTCAATATACAGGCTGCCCAAAGTCACTCCAAACCCACTGACATCTCATAACTCATTAATGACACTTAATTGCATTTCAGAGAGAAGAAATCCAGCTCCACCCACCAGAACACTGACACAAGCTTCCCTAACCAGGAAACCTTGACAAGCCACCCGTACAACCCCACCCACAGTGAGGAAACGCCACAATAAAAAGAACTCCACATACTGCCAGAATACAGAAAGGCCACCCCAAACACAGCAATATAAACAAGATGAAGAGACAGAGAAATATCCAGCAGGTAAAGGAATACAAAAAATGCCCACCAAACCAAACAAAAGAGAAAGAGATAGGGCATCTATCTGATAAAGATTCCAAATAACAGTGAAAATGATCCAAAATCTTGAAAATAATATGAAATCACAGATAAATAGCCTGGAGACAATGATTGAGAAGATGCAAGAAAGATTTAACACAGACCTACAAGAAATAAAAAAGAGTAAATAGATAATGAATAATACAGTAAATGAGATCAAAAGCACTCTGGAGGGAACAAAGAGTAGAATAATGGAGGCAGAAAACAGGATTAGTGAGGTAGAAGATAGAATGGTAGAAATAAATGAATCAGAGAGGAAAAAAGGAAAACAAATTAAAAGAAATGATGACAATCTCAGAGACCCCTGGGACAATGTTAAATGCCCAAACATTCGGATCATAGAAGTCCCAGAAGAAGAAGACAAAAAGAAAGGTCATTAGAAAATACTTGAGGAGATATTAGTTGAAAACTTCCCTAAAATGGGGAAGTAAATAATCACCCAAGTCCAAGAAACCCAGAGAATCCCAAACAGGATAAATCCAAGGTGAAACACCCCAAAACACATATTAATCAAATTAACAAAGATCAAACACAAAGAACAAATATTAAAAGCAGCAAGGGAAAAACAACAAATAACACACACAGGGATTCCCATAAGGATAACAGCTGATCTTTCATTAGAAACTCTTCAGGACAGGAGGAAATGGCAGAACATACTTAAAGTGATGAAAGAAAACAACTTACAGCCGAGATTACTGTACCCAGCAAGGATCTCCTTCAAATATGAAGGAGAAATCAAAAGCTTTACAGACAAGCAAAAGCTGAAGGAATTCAGCACCACCAAATCAGCTCTCCAACAAATGCTAAAGGATCTTCCCTAGACAGGAAACACAAAAGGGAGTATAAACTCGAACCCAAAACAATAAAGTAAAAGGCAATGGGATCATATTTATCAATAATCACCTTAAACATAAATGGATTGAATACCCCAACCAAAAGACAAAAACTGGCTGAATGGATACAAAAATAAGACCCCTATACATGCAGTCTACAAGTGACCCACCTCAAAAAAAGGGACACATACAGACTGAAAGTGAAGGGCTGGAAAAAGTTATTCCACACAGATAGAGACCAAAAGAAAGCAGGAGTAGCAATACTATTATGAGATAAAATAGACTTTAAAACAGGCTGTGAAAAGAGACAAAGAAGGTCACTACATAATGACCAAAGGATCAATCCAAAAAGAAGATATAACAATTATAAATATATATGCGTCCAAAATAGGAGCACCACAAAATGTAAGACAAATGCTAACAAGTATGAAAGGGGAAATTAACAATAATAGTGGGAGACTTTAATACCCTACTCACACCCATGGATAGATCAACTAAACAGAAAATTAACAAGGAAACACAAACTTTAAATGATAAAATAGACCAGTTAGACTTAATTGATATCTATGGGACATTTTATCCCAAAACAATGAATTTCACCTTTTTCTCAAGTGCACATGGAACTTTCCCCAGATAGATCACATTCTGGGCCATAAATCTGGCCTTGGTAAATTAAAAAAAAAAAAAAAATTGAAATAATTCAAAGCATCTTTTCTGACCACAATGCAGTAAGATTAGATCTCAATAACAGGAGAAAAACTACTAAAAAAATCCAACATATGGAGGCTGAACAACATGTTGCTGAATAACCAACATATCACAGAAGAAATCAAAAAAGAAATAAAAATATGTATATAAATGAATGAAAATGAAAACACAACAACCCAAAATCTGTGGGACACTGTAAAAGCAGTGCAAAGAGGAAGGTTCATAGCAAAAAGGCATACTTCAAGAAACAAGAAAAAAGTCAAATAAATAACCTAACTCTCCACCTAAAGCAACTAGAAAAGGAAGAAATGAAGAACCCCAGGGTTAGTTGAAGGAAAGAAATCTTAAAAATTAGGGCAGAAATAAATGCAAAATAAACAAAAGAGACAACAGCAAAAATCAACAAAGCCAAAAGTTGATTCTTTGAAAGGATAAATAAAATTAACAAACCATTAGCCAGACCTCATCAAGAAACAAAGGTGAAAAAAATCAAATTAATAAAATTGGAAATGAAAATGGAGAGATCACAACAGACAACACAGAAATACAAAGGATCATAAGAGACTACTATCAGCAATAATATGCCTATATAATGGGAAACTTGGAAGAAATGGAAAAAATCTTAGAAAAGTACAACTCTCCAAAACTGAACCAGGAAGAAATAAAAAATCTTAACAGACCCATCACAAGCACGGAGATTGAAACTCTAATCAGAAATCTTCCAGCAAACAAAAGTCCAGATCCAGATGGCTTCACAGCTGAATTCTACCAAAATTTATAGAAGAGCTAACACCTATACTACTCAAACTCTTCCAGAAAATTGGAGAGAAAGGTAAACTTCCAAACTCATTTTATGAGGTCAATCTAATACCAAAGATGCCACACAAAAGGAAACTACAGGCCAATATCACTGATGAACATAGATGTAAAAATCCTTAACAAAATTCTAGCAATCAGAACCCAACAACACATTAAAAACATCATACACCATGACCAAGTGGGTTTTATCTCAGGGGTGCAAGGATTCTTCAATATCCACAAATCAATCAATGTAATACACCACATTAACAAATTTAAAAATAAAAGCCATATGATTATCTCAATAGATGCAGAGAAAGCCTTTGACAAAATTCAACATCCATGTATGATAAATACTCTCCAGAAAGCAGGAATAGAAGGAACATACCTCAAGATAATAAAAGCTATATATGACAAACCCACAGAAAACACTGTCCTCAATGGTGAAAAATTGAAAGCATTTCCCCTAAAGTCAGGAACAAGACAAGGGTGCCCATTTTCACCACTACTATTCAACATAGTTTTGGAAGTTTTGGCCACAGCAATCAGAGCAGAAAAAGAAATAAAAGGAATCCAAATTGGAAAAGAAGACGTAAAACTCTCACTGTTTGCAGATGACATGATCCTCTACGTAGAAAACCCTAAAGACTCCACCAGAAAATTACTAGAACTAATCAATGAATATAGTAAATTTGCAGGATATGAAATCAACACATAGAAATCCCTTGCATTCCTATACACTAATAATGAGAAAATAAAAAGAGAAATTAAGGAAACAATTCCATTCACCATTGCAATGAAAAGAATAAAATACTTAGGAATATATCTACCTAAAGAAACTAAAGACCTATATATAGAAAACTATAAAACACTGGTGAAAGAAATCAAAGAGGACACTAATAGATGGAGAAGTATACCATGTTCATGGATTGGAAGAATCAATATAGTGAAAATGAGAATACTACCCAAAGCAATCTATAGATTCAATGCAGTCCTTATCAAGCTACCAATGGTATTTTTCACAGAGCTAGAACAAATAATTTCTCAATTTGTATGGAAATACAAAAAACCCTGAATAGCCAAAGCAATCTTGAGAAAGAAGAATGAAACTGGAGGAATCAACCTGCCTGACTTCAGGCTCTACTACAAAGCCACAGTCATCAAGATAGTATGGTACTGGTACAAAGACAGAAATATAGATCAATGGAACAAAATAGAAAGCCCAGAGATATATCCACACACCTATGGACACCTTATCTTTGACAAAGGAGGCAAGAATATACAATGGATTAAAGACAATCTCTTTAACAAGTAGTGCTGGGAAAACTGGTCAACCACTTGTTAAAGAATGAAACTAGAATACTTTCTAACACCATACACAAAAATAAATTCAAAATGGATTAAAAATCTAAATTTAAGACCAGAAACTATAAAACTCCTAGAGGAGAACATAGGCAAAAGACTCTGACATAAATCACAGCAGGATCCTCTATAACCCACCTCTGAGAATATTGGAAATAAAAGCAAAAATAAACAAATGGGACCTAATTAAAATTAAAAAGCTTCTGCACCACAAACGAAACTATAAGCAAGGGGGAAAGACAGCCATCAGAATGGGAGAAAATAATAGCAAATGAAGCAACAGACAAACAACTAATCTCAAAAATATACAAGCAACACCTGCAGCTCAATTCCAGAAATATAAATGACCCAATCAAAAAAATGGGCCAAAGAACTAAATAGACATTTCTCCAAAAGAAGACATACAGATGGCTAACAAACACATGCAAAGATGCTCAACATCACTCATTATCAGAGAAATGCAAATCAAAACCACAATGAGGTACCATTTCACGCCAGTCAGAATGGCTGTGATCCAAAAGTCTACAAGCAATAAATACTGGAGAGGGTGTGGAGAAAAGGGAATCTTCTTACACTGTTGGTGGGAATGCAAACGTGTAGAGCCAGTATGGAGAAGAGTGTGGACATTCCTTAAAAAAAATGGAAATAGAACTGCCATATGACCCAGCAATCACACCGCTGGGCATACACACCAAGGAAACCAGAATTGAGAGAGACATGTGTACCCCGATGTTCATTGCAGCACTGTTTATAATAGCCAGGACATGGAAGCAACCTAGATATCCATCAGCAGATGAATGGATAAGAAAGCAGTGGTACATACACACAATGGAATATTACTCAGCCATTAAAAAGAATACATTTGAATCAATTCTAATGAGGTGGATGAAACTGGAACCTATTATACAGAGTGTCATAAGCCAGAAAGAAAAACACTAATACAGTATACTAAAGCGTATATATGGAATTTAGAAAGATGGTAACGATAACCTTGTATACGAAACAGCAAAAGAGACACAGCTGTATAGAACAGTCTTTTGGACTCTGCAAGAGGGCAAGGATGGGATGATTTGGGAGAATGGCATTGAGACATGTATAATATCATATGTGAAACAAATCGGCAATCCAGGTTTGATGCATGATACAGGATGCTCGGGGCTGGTGCACTGGGATGACCCAGAGGGATGGTATCGGGAGGGAGGTGGGAGGGGTGTTCAGTTTGGGGAACACGTGTACATCCATGGCAGATTCATATTGATGTATGGCAAAATCAATACAATAATGTAATTAGCCTCCAATTAAAATAAATAAATTTATATTTAAAAAAAGAAATTGAATGAGAACCCCCTGTGCACAGTGACAGGCTTGGTTCTGTTTTTGTCTACAATCCTTATCAGTGCTTCCTTAACATGTATTCCAAGAGAATCATCTCAGTGGGATAAAGTGATTAAGGAAGAAATAAAGGCAATGTGAAAAAAAAAAAAAAAAGGATAATATAGATCATAACTGTTGACTGAAGAGCTGGATATTCATCATGTGTATGATCAAGCCAGGACTGAGAAGTTGACATTTAAAATAGACTTAGAGAAGGTGAGAGATTGACCTTTCATAGTTTACAGGGAAATAAATTTGTTACTGAGGAAACAACTAATACAAATGCATCCTGGCCTGGTGCACTCAAGAAACATCAAGAAAAACTCCTATGCAGGACATGGGGTGAATGAAGGGGGAATTAATAAGCATAAATTTGTTTGAATAAAACAATATAATTTAGAAGATTTTAAGCAAAGGCTTTTGTATCTCGGCAACTGGAGTGAGGCTAGGTGGTAGCAAAGAAAGAGTTGGGGAGCCAGACCCTGTTTAGGAGGTTATAGCAATGACCTTGGTAAGAGAGGTGGCAGCTTGGAGGTCAGAAGCCGTAAAAGTATTTAAAAGATATGTAGCCTAGATATTCCCTGGTAGCTCAGACGGTAAAGAATCTGCCTGCAATGTGGGAGACCTGAGTTCGATACCTGGTAGGGAAGAACCCCTGAAGGAGGGTATGACATCCCACTCCGGTGTTCTTGCTTGAAGAATCCCCATGGACAGAGGAGCCTTGGGAGCAGGCTATAATCCATGGGTTCACAAAGAGTTGGACACTACTGAGCAACTACGCATAGCACTGTCTGGATATACTTTAAAGCAACAGAAAGCAACAATTTTTTCCCTCTAAATTTATTTTACAAATATCTATGCAAAAGTGAATGAAATGTATGTAAAATGATATGCACTGAATATTTAGTAGTAAAAAACTAGAAACTACCAAAAGATGTCTATCTTAAAATTCTGCTAGAACAATTAATTAAGATTCAACAATCAATAAAAAAATAAGTCAGTGGTGTTAACATGAAAAATGAAGAAGGCATCTTTACAAATGAAAATTCTATAATAGTTGAACCCTATAATCTACTTAAAATTAAAAGGAATTTTTTTTTTTTTTTTTGCAGTATAGTTGACTTACTATAGCAAGTAATATATAAAACTTACTATACTATAGTAAGTAATATATAAACTTACTATACTATAGTAAGTAATATATAAAACTACTATAGTAATAGTAGTTTTTCTTGGAGGAATAGTTGTGTTAGTTTCAGGTGTAAAGCAAAGTGAAGTAATTCAGATCAGATCAGTCGCTCAGTCGTGTCCGACTCTTTGCGACCCCATGAACCGCAGCACACCAGGCCTCCCTGTCCATCACCAGCTCCCAGAGGTCACTCAGACTCACACCCATCAAGTCAATGATGCCATCCAGCCATCTCATCCTCTGTCGTCCCCTTCTCCTCCTACCCTCAATCCCTCCCAGCATCAGAGGCTTCTCCAATGAGTCAACTCTTCGCATGAGGTGGCCAAAATACTGGAGTTTCAGCTTTAGCATCATTCCTTCCAAAGAAATCCCAGGATTGATCTCCTTCAGAATGGACTGGTTGGATCTTCTTGCAGCCCAAGAGACTCTCAAGAGTCTTTTCCAACACCACAGTTCAAAAGCATCAATTCTTCGGCGCTCAGCCTTCTTCACAGTCCAGCTCTCACATCCATACATGACCACAGGAAAGACCATAGCCTTGACTAGGCGAACCTTTGTTGGTAAAGTAATGTCTCTGCTTTTGAATATGCTATCTAGGTTGGTCATAACTTTCCTTCCAAGGAGTAAGCGTCGAAGTAATTATGCATATACATATATCCTCTCTATTTTTAGATTCTTTTCCCGATTACAGAATATTGCATTGTATTCTCCATTCTATACTGTGGTCCCATTTTGTTTATTTTTTGATGTAATGGTAAGTGGAATTGTTTCTTTCATTTCTCTTTCTGATATTTTGTTGTTAGTGTATAGAAATGCAAGAGATTTCTGTGAGCATTACCAGATTCATTGATGCACTCTAATAGTTTTCTGGCAGCATCATTAGGATTTTTTATGTATTATGTCATCTGTAAACAGTGACCTTATTGTACAAACAAAACTCATAGTGGTAAGCAGGAAACCAATGATCATCTTAGAAATGAGTACTGATTTCAGTGAGCATAAACTTTAAGTAACATCACAGAAAATACAAGGGTTGGAGTGTTGATTCTGGAAAATGCACTATTAAAACCATAATCTAGAGTGAAAGTGAAATAAAACCAATCAATATTTTATTTGCTCGTAATGTATAAAGCCTGGTCGCTACTACATGCAGTGAATGTAGTATATGTTTTGTCTTAACATTTGTGCACTGGCTGCCCACTGGAGATATCTAGAATAAAATTACATTTTTTAATAAAGTATTTAACAGAAATTTCCCTTCATGATGAGCTGCTGCATCTATCACTAGCTTTGTTCTGGGCTACTTCTAAATTTTCCACCAGTTCCACACTTACAGTTTCTTATTTCAGGCTGGCAGTTTACACTCACCTTCCCTTCTTCCCTGGTGGCTCAGATGATAAAACATCTGCCTACAAGGTGGGAGACCCTGGTTCAATTCCTGAGTTGGGAAGATTTTCTGGATAAGGAAATGGCAACCCACTCCAGTACTCTTGCCTGGAAAATCCCATGGATGGAGGAGCCTGGTAGGCTACAGTTCATGGGGTTGCAAAGAGTCAACCACAGCTGAGTTGACTAAATTAAACTTCCCCTTCTGTTTTTGATGCTACTGCTATCTTCTCCCAAGTAAGTTGTCCAGAAAGGGCTGAAAGATATAATTTACCCCTAGGCTTACAATATTTTCATTCTTAAGTATTTTTGTCTTGCTTTTCTTTCAATTTCTACTATTGGTGTGACCTTGCTGTAACTTTTTTTAATATCCCAGATCCTGAGGGTCACTTAATTAGGCAGCTATCAGTTATAATAAACTCCATTAATGGCACAATTTGCTCTGGTCACTTTTACAACAATAAATTTTAAAAAGAATATGATCAAAAAAAAAAATAAATAAATAAATAAAAAGAATATGATCAATTTGACCTGATATATTAGCTTGCTAAGGTTGCCACAAATTGGGTGATTTAAATCACAGAAGTGTATTTTCTTATAGTTCTTCAAGCTAGAAGATGACAGAAAGGTGTTAACAAGATAAGTTTCTTATGAAGGCCATGATGGAAGTATATGTTTCAGGCTTCTCTGTTTGGCCTATAGTTGGTTGTCTTCTCTGTGTCTGAATGTGGCCTTCTATCAATATGCTTATATCCAAATTTTTTATTATTTTAATAACAGCATTCACACTGGATCAGGGCCAACTTAATTATCTCTTTAAAAAGCCTATCATCAAACACTGTCACATTCTGAGATACTCAGGTTTAGGATTTCAACATATGAATTTTGGCATAGTCAGAATTCAGCCTATAATACCTGGGTTCTAGTTTTAGTGACAAAGTTTCTACCATGAAAAAGAAACAAGGTATTAAAGGGAAAGTTTAGTGTGACTTAATAAATGTAATCTAAAGCCTAAATATTTTTATCTAATGATCACACTTTTGATACCTACACACACTCTTAACAATGAAGCCATGTTGCTAAAATATTAATCAATCAATTCAACAGATAACCTGTGTCATAGAAATGCTTTCCTAATTACATAAAGATGTCATCCCTTAGAATATGCCATGCTTTGGGGAGCCTTATTCTTTAGGAGTCAGGTGATAATCTACTTCTTAGGGATCTTCTGCTTTTACCCATTCACAGTCTCAAGTGTTTTCTCTAAATTTTATTTCCTCAGTTCAGAACAAAGTTGTACTTTGCCCCCTTTTCAAAACAAAAACCAAAAAAACCCCAAAACAGCCATCAATCATTTGTTCAGGCTGCATACAATTCATATAAATTATTTGATGGTTTATCAAATAATCATTTTAAGGAAATATTATGTTTTTCTATAATTTTTGCTCTTTCCCCCATAGTGCACATTAATAGACACAGTAAAGATGAGCTGTATTAGTTTCCTGTTGCTTCTGTAAAGTTTTTTCATAGACTTTGAGATTGAAAATAACAAAAAATTATTTTTTCACAGGTCTCAAAGTCAGCAGTCCAAAATCGATCTGACTGGATTAAAATCAAGGTATCATCAGAACTGTACTTCTTCACTTTATAGGGGAGAATCTGTGTCCTTGCCTTTTCCATTTTCTAGGAGTTGCCTGTTCTCCTTCCATCTTCAAATCTAGCACAGGCCTGCTGAGTCTTTCTCAGAGCCAACCCAGATAATTCAGGAAAATCTCACTAGGGAAAAGTCAGATGATTAGCAACCTTAATTCTGGCTCTCATTTCATTTTCTCTTTACATGCAGTGTAACATATTCAAAGGTTTTGGGAATTAGGGCATAGACCTCTTTGGGAGTGGAACTGGAGATTGTTTTACCTGTTACAGGCTATGGACCAAGAACTGACATCCTATGTTGAGACACAAGAACATCCTATGTTGAGACACAATTAAGATAGTAACTAAAATGAAAATACTTACAATTGGGCACTATTATCATTATTTTATTTTCATTATCATTATTATGAGTGAACCAATAGTACATTGTAGAGATTTGACAAGGCATTCAGAATTGGCAAGAAGGTCATGATAGAGTCATTACCATTCTCAGTCAGCTACATGTCTTTGTAAAACAGGGAAGCAGCATCTGGACATGGTATTTCAGCTTGTAAGAAATTTAAGATGGTCTGAATTTTTAAGCAAATGTTTCACTGCAGACAAATATGTAGAAGAGCAAATATAAGCAGAGTCTTCAAATAGCAACTACTATTTATAGGACAGTTTTTGCTTGGGGGAGTCTTGAAATTCCTTCACAAACACCACAGAAATGCTCATGAAAGTAGAAAGTCCATCAGCAGACTCAACTTCACTAACTAACATGGTTTTCACCATTACTCCATCACAAAATTGAGGGCTCAACTGTTAGAAATACTGCATGCCTGGTGGCTGCTTATCAGGTATGCATTATGGTGCCCATAGGATCTGTGGAAATTCTGAGGCACAACTTTATCTCTCAGTTTAATGTTCAGTTTGTAAACAGAAACCTCTGCTTTTATCTATATGCCATGCTGTTGTTGTTTAGTTTTTAAATCGTGTCCGACTCTTTTGAGAACCGTATAGACTGTTGCCTGCAAGGCTTCTCTGTTCATGGGATTTCCCAGGCAAGAACACTGGAATGGGTAGCCATTTTCTTCTCCGGGGCATCTTCCCAACCCAAGGATTGAGCCTGTGTCTCCTGAATTGACGGTGAATTTTTTACCACTAAGCCACCTGGGAAGCCCCGATAAGACATAGTTCTGGACTTCTGCCACTGCTACTATCAGGCTGAACTATTCGTGAAGTCTTTTCACAAATGAATTAATTCTCCAGAGATCAACAGTCCAGGTGACACTTTATAACAATAAAATTCAATATAGGATTTAATTTCAGATTGGTCCACACAAAAAAATTTCTATAAGTAGTTTGCTTTATTTATTCTTCTTTAAAGATACAAATATCATATAAAATTCTCATCAAATTTTACTAAAACCTCACTGACTTCTGCTATACTATTTTTTAAATATACTATATTACTTTCATGGTACATTATGAAAAGTTTATATATGAAAGTATAAACCAAATATAAGCTGAAAGGACTATTAACAGTCAGGGAAAAAACAGTTAAAAATTTTTTTTCACAGAATTTCTAAAACACCCTTTTTTATCCTAACAGTTGGTGAACTGTTGCTTATTCAAACAAACTACAGGAAAAACAAACAAACAAACACAACAACAACAACTATTTTTTGCTTGGAGAGTGAGAAATTCTAGCCCAGAAAGGTAATTGTCATGAAGTTATACACAAATGAAAGTATGAGCTAAGGATAACAGTACCATCTGAACCATGATTATAGTGCAGTGTTATAATCTGAATCTACAGTAGCTTTCTTGAAATAATTAATTTTTAAAAATAAAAAAACTACTTTGAATACCCTAAAACTAGCTTAAGAATATATTCTTAAGAATATAAGAAACCAACTCTTAAAATTATACTTCCTAAAGTCATTTTATTTTAGGTTTATAAGCAAAAGTTAAGCCAGATTGAGCAACAACTTATAGGAGTATAAGAATTACAATTATAAGTTAATATTAAAGACATCTGAACTGTTTAAAATCCTAAACTTATCAGTAACTCGAGTGGCTGGTAAATTCTCTACTACATAGAAACCTTTTGATTTATTAATGCTTGACTCCTACTTACCAACCAAATGTCTATATGGTGGTAAACAATTATAATCAATAATGACAAAATGAATAATAGTTATAATACATTAAAATATTATAAACATATTTCAGACACTGTACTAAGCACAAAATTATTGCTTAATTAAAATGTCAAAATAGTTATATGAGGTAGATATTTTGCTTTACAGATAAGGAAACAAGTTCAGAAATATTAAACATTACTTAAACATTCATTTTTTATGTTTTTTTAAAAGCATATGTGTTAGAGTACTATCCCCTAAATATATGGCACGCTCAAAATTCGTGTTTTTTTTTAATTTTTGTTGAATTTTTATCTTTAAAAATAATAACTTGGGACCTTATTTTTTAGTTTTAGAAAAAGGTTTTCTATGGCTGAGATATGGTGCAAAGTAGAAAACATCAAAATGTTGGCCTTAGATAGAAATGTCCCTAGAGAAAAAGTTAAAAGACTGAACAAAAGAGAACTTTATAATTAAAAATTTGAGATTTACATGACTAGAGCTAATCTAATGTGTCTAACTCTCAAAATCCAGTTGTTCTTGCTGTCTCTATTATCAGGTCCCTTATGCTCAAATGAACTATTGTCTTCAAAGTTCTTTAATGTCATAACATAGACAGTTCCTGCATTTCACTTAGTTGGGTGAAGTTTCCAATTCTATTAGCTATGACACTTTAATTTCTAGATATTCTGGTCAACGCATAGAATTAGGAATGTTTAATAGAGCTACATGAAATGGTCAGCAGATATGTGCAATTCTAAGTTTACCAAAAATTGAAGGTCCTATTCATTACCTCAAATGAAATAGGAATCCAATAACAGTTAACATAAATATGTACTTTTAGGAGAATGTCTCTTATAATTACTGTGTCACAATTTTCACCAAATTCAGGCATATTTACTTAATCAGTGTATCTAGTTATTACTCATTTAAGGGATTATTTTTTTGTCATTTTCTTCATATCCTTTAACTCTTTGTAACTTCACAATGGTTTTTAGCATATTGTGATTGCTTTATGTTAATCATATTTCTTTCAGTGGTTCATCTTGTTTTTCATTTTCATCTGAAAGGAGTGCCACAAAGCAGTGTTGCTCAAGTTAAAGCCTCAACTAGTGCAGAATCACAGTTTTTACTCCTATGTAAAAAATATTCAAATTAGCAACATTGCACCTTTTGATATTTAACTCAGCAGTTCATTTATTATTACAATGAAATATTTTTATATAACCACATGGAGTATATTAAAATTTTAGATGTCTGATGCATGGACTTTATCATAATCGAGAAATTCTCAACTTCAGCTGCATATTAGAATCATCTGGGAACCATTTAAAAACATTGATTGCCTTGTCCTTAATTCCAGAACAATTGATTCAGAACCTCTAGTAATAGGGCCCAAGCATGGGTGTATTTACAATGCTCACAGTTGATTCTAAGAACAATAAGATTTGAAAACTGGAAATTTCATGAATTTGCATGAAATACAGATTAGGATTTTCTTTTAATTATTGATAATTCTACCATATTATCCTTTGTACATTAAAGTTTATAAAAAGAACCCTCTAAATAGTCTTATTTAGTTTTTCTGTCCTACATATTTGATGGATTTCCTAAATCTGGTAAAGAAACATAAAATCATTGTTTCCTAATAAAACACAACTAATTAATAGGATAATCTTTCTAAATTTTTATAAAGCATATCTGGTATTATACACTCTCATAAAAATGGAAATACTATTCATTGATATTGCAAAATACATGTGAATTTTAAAATATTATTATTAGTATTTATAAAATGTTACCAATTCCTTTATAGACATATTTGAGATTTATATAATTTATGCCACTATAACCACAATATAGGTAACATTCTCAATTAATACAATAGTATAAAAAACTTTTTAAGAGATAGTGTAACATAGGAATTTGGTTCATGAACTCAGAAGCTAAACTTTTCAAATGTCACCTTCAACTGTTTACTAGCTGTGAAAATTATGTTTCTCAGCTAACAAATGAAGATATGGATCCTCACAAGTAGCTTTGAATATTAAAGATTTTATAGATAAATCAATTAGAAAACTATGTGGCCCATTATACGTACTACAACCATACTTGTTTTTCTATTTCAAAACTAAAATGTTAAAAACACCAATAAACTTTCTATTATTACTTTTCTCTGTAGAAATGCAACATATGAGTCTGGGAATCAAATGGTTAAAGTAGGAATGGGCCTACTTACTATCATTCTTAATGACCAACTCAGATAACTCATATTTTCTGTCTATACACTTTAAGTTTATATGGGTCTAGAAGTTCTATTGACAGGCGGATAACACTTTCACCAGGAAAAATATAAAGAGTTCCAGTAAACATCGAGCCATGGCCACTGTCCTTTTGCCTTGACCCCTTATGCTAAGAAGGTAGGATCACTACCATAAAACAGAGCAGAAAGCGTATTTGTTTCCAGATAATTTACTAGGACCATTTTGATGTTCTCCTCCTTAAATTTAACAAGTGCAGCAGTCTGAGCCTATGAAAAGCATAGTGACCAAGTGCCACCAGGGAAGCAGATTCCTCAGAGATAAAGGTCTTCATTACCCCTCCATCTAAATCACTTCAATGAAGAAAGATGCTATTTCAAGGTGATGATAATTTATAATAATAGTGAAGGAGATAGCGAAGCTCTAGTTCCTTGGCAGTATTTTTTTAAACTGCCTCTTACAAGTTTCTCCCTGTGGCTCAGATGATAAAGAATCTGTCTGCAATGCAGGAGACCTGGATTATATCCCTGGGTTGGGAAGATCTCCTGGAGAAAGGAATGACAACCCACTTTAGTTTTCTTGCTTGGAGAATCCCATGGACAGAGGATCCTGGAGGCCTACAGTCCATGGGGTTGCAAAGAGTCAGACACTAATGAGCAACTAACAAACACTTTAACTTTATATGTTTATCCAGGAAATGTAAAATACCAGAATCTTGGACAGTTGGTGTAATTTACAATATAGATGGGAGAAACTTCCTTTATGGAACTAGGGGATATAAATGATGTAAAAAGTAGACTATCATATATTATCACATATATGGAATGTAAAAAAGTCTTAGGGGATAAATTAAGATTTGGGGATTAACAGATATACACTATTACACAAAAAAATAGATAAACAGCAGAGGCCTGTTGGATAACACACGGAACTATATCCAATATATTGTAATAACCTATAATAGAAAAAAAAAATCTGAAAAAGAATATATATGTGTGTGACATGAAAAGATGCTCAACATCACTCATTTTTAGAGAAATGCAAATCAAAACTACAATGAGATATCACTTCATACCAGTCAGAATGACCATCATCAAAAAATCTATAAACAATAAATGCTGGAGAGGGCATGAAGAAAAAGGAACCCTCTTGCACTGTTGATGGGAATGTAAATTGAGAGAGCCACTATAGAGTATAGTATGGAGATTCCTTAAAAAGTCTAAGAATAAAACCACCATATGCCCCAGCAATCCCACTACTAGGCATATACCCTGATGAAACCAAAATTGAAAAACATACATGTGCCCCAATGTTAATTGCACCTCTATTTATAATAACTAGGATGTTGAAGCAGCCTAGATGTCCATCGACAGATTAATGGATAAAGAAGCTGTGGTACATATACACCATGGAATATTACTCAGCCATAAAAAGTAATATATTTGAATCAGTCCTAATGAGGTGGATGAACATAGATCCTATTATACAGAATGAAGCAAGTCAGAAAGAGAAAAATAAATATCATATACTAACTCATATATATGGAATCTATAAAGATGATATTGATGAAACTATCTGCAGAGCATCAGTGCAGACACAGACATTGAGAACAGACTTATGGGCACAGCTGACTTAGGGGGAGGAAAGAGAGGGTGGGAGGTATGGAGAGGGTAACATGAAATATACATTAGCATGTACAAAATAGATAGCCAATGGGAATTTGATGTATGATTCAGGGAACTCAAACTGGAGCTCAGTAACAACCTAGAGGGATAGGATAAGGAAGGAGGTGGGAGGGATGCTCAAGTGGGAGGGGACATGAGTAAACCTATGACTGATTCACATTGATATTTGTTGGAAACCAATACAATACTGTAAAGTAATTACCCTTCAATTAAAAATAAAGAAAAGTATATGTTTGTGAGTCACTTTGATGTACACTTGAAACTAACACAACGTTGAAAATCAACTATACTTCAATAAAAAAGCAAACAGTATGTGCATTTTAAAAAGATGGCATTACAGTCCTCTGAAATTAGTTTAGTTCTATAAAAAAATTAATAAGGAGAAACCTCAATTAAATAGATTTGGAGATAAAAAGAGGGAACTATGGTTATCATGCCTTATGACCATTGCAGGGCCCAACAGGAAGAATGACTCCTCTTCTTTCTTAATGAAGACTCAGCCAATGAAAAGTTATGAACTCTTTGTTTACTACAGCCCTCCTAACTTTCTTTTCCTTGCTATAATAACATTCCTCTTCCCTTGTTGTAAAGGGACTTACACGTGGCTCACCATGGCTACAGACCTTAATTTTTGGTCTATGCCCAAAAAACTCATTTTTGCTGGATAAAATATCTGGCAGTCTATTTGTTTTAGATTAACATTTAGTGACCCATATGGGGACTGGCAGACTGATTCCAAATAGGAAAAAGGGTACGTCAAGGCTGTATATTGTCACCTGGCTTATTTAACTTATATGCAGAGCACATCATGAGAAACGCTGGACTGGAAGAAGCACAAGCTGGAATCAAGATTGCCAGGAGAAATATCAATAACCTCAGATATGCAGATTGCACCACCCTTATGGCAGAAAGTGAAGAGGAACTAAAAAGCCTCTTGATGAAAGTGAAAGTGGAGAGTGAAAAAGTTGGCTTAAAGCTCAACATTCAGAAAACAAATATCATGGCATCCAGTCCCATCACTTCATGGGAAATAGATGAAGAAACAGTGGAAACAGTGTCAGACTTTATTTTGGGGGGCTCCAAAATCACTGCAGATGGTGACTGTAGCCATGAAATTAAAAGATGCTTACTCCTTGGAAGGAAAGTTATGACCAACCTAGATAGCATATTCAAAAGCAGAGACATCACTTTGCCAACAAAGGTCCATCTAGTCAAGGCTATGGTTTTTCCAGTGGTCATGTATGGATGTGAGAGCTGGACTGTGAAGAAAGCTGAGCTCCAAAGAATTGATGCTTTTGAACTGTGGTGTTGGAGAAGACTCTTGAGAGTCCCTTGGACTGCAAGGAGATCCAACCAGTCCATTCTGAAGGAGATCAGCCCTGGGATTTCTTTAGAGGGAATGATGTTAAAGCTGAAACTCCAGTACTTTGGCCACCTCGTGCGAAGTATTGACTCATTGGAAAAGACTCTGATGCTGGGAGGGATTGGGGGCAGGAGGAGAAGGGGACGACAGAGGATGAGATGGCTGGATGGCATCACTGACTCAATGGACGTGAGTCTCAGTGAACTCTGGAAGTTGGTGATGGACAGGGAGGCCTGGTGTGCTGCAGTTCATGGGGTGGCAAAGAGTTGGACATGACTGAGCGACTGAAATGAAGTGGACTTGTGGGGACTGGCAACCCACTCCATTATTCTTGCCTGGAGAATCCCAGGGACAGGGGAGCCTGGTGGGTTGCCATCTATGGGGTCACACAGAGTAGGACATGACTGAAGTGACTTAGCAGCATGTGGACCACAGAATATCTTAAATGCTTCAGGACTTTGAGTAAATAGATGTGGTACCCACAGTTGACCTCATTGAAACTTTTCTTGATATCCCTGAAAATTGAGGTACTTCTTTCTCCTGGATGTGAGCTTACATCTCTTTTAGATGTGAACTTCTCCAGGCTTTATGTGAGATTTATTTTAAGGTTCATCTTTTTGGTTAAAGCCTGGTTCTATATGCTATTATTCACTTGTCACTTTCGTTTGATCTGGTGGATGTACTATTTCAACTAAAGCTGTCTGAGAAATCAACAGCCCATTCCTTTAGGAACAGGGGATGCTTTGCTGAATTAAGCTGGTTCAGCCATCAACCTGTTCTTTTGGGATGGATCTATTCTCTGGTAAGTGGCTGAAAAAGTCTTTGGCCTTGCTCCTCTAGCGCCAAGCTGTTTTCTCAAAATTGGCGGGTTTTAGCTTTTACATTATTTGAATTGAGTTGTTGAGTTCTCTGAAAATTTTCCTTTACTTTAAAGGGAGAAAAAAAAAAAAAAAAAACACTGAGAAATGGGATCCTAGATTTCTAAATATTTTAGGGGCACACCCTTTACAGTGACCCTGGTTTATTTTACACTTAAAAGCTGTGGTCATTCCTCATAGAGATTTCTAACTAAATGAACCAGCCTGACCAAAGGCATTTTAGAATATCAATGCCCTTGACTTCTTTGTCTCAGACTGCATATCTGGCACCATTTTGTCTCTCTTACTAGGTTCCCCAAGGTCAGATTCCACTTATGGCATCATCCTTCTCCTCCCCTACTATACTATCTATGGCTTCCAGGTGGTTCAGTGCTAAAGAATCCACCTGCAACAAGAGATGAGAATTCAATCCCTGGGTGGGGAAGATCCCCTGAGGAGTAAATGGCAACCACTCCAGCATTCTTCCCTGGCAAATCCCATGGGCAGAGGAGTCTAGCAGGCTACAGTTCATGAGGTCACAAAAGGGTCAGACATGCCTTAGTGACTAAAACAGCAAATATACCACCTACACTTCCTTTATATACTCAATACCCCCATGATAATTCTTTCACCAATCTTACCTTTTTTCCTGAGATTCTCCTTACTACTCTTTCCTCTGAATTTGTCAGAATCTATCCCTTTAAAATTAAACCTTGTGAGGACACAGAAACTAAACCTTTACTTTCCTATATTTCCTGAATATGAACCATGAGAAAGTTGAAAATTTTTCTCAAAGTAATCTAGTTCCTCACAGATTGGCTGAGAAATTAATATAGTCATTCAAACTCTTATCAGCCTAGTTTCTCTGACTTTTATCAACTAGTTCATATGCTTGTAAATGAAGGCCAGGCCCAGCATCAGATAAAAAATACTATTGGGAAATCCTGAAAGCTCTCTTGAACTGCAACTAGGAGACAAGCCTGCTGCTTCTGCTAAATCACCTACCAGGCTCCCCCATCCCTGGGATTCTTCAGGCAACAACAATGGAGTGAGTTGCCGTTGCCTTCTCTGGGAGAAAAGCCTCCTTACATATTATATGATCAGGCTTGGGCAATCCCTAAGCAACTTCACTGAGCAAATTCCTAGGGCTTTTTCAAAGCCTGTTGATTGGAAAACAATTCAAGCTTTCACATAAAAATCTGATGAACTTGTTCATGACTATTACATTCAACTCCAGATTGTTTTTAAAGAAAATTCTGGTCTTCAGATGTGGTTTCCATCCTAATAGCTTTAAAATATATTAAATTATGTTTAATTGAAGGATAATTGCTTTACAATATTGTGTTGGTTTCTGCCATACATCAACATGAATCAGCCATAAGTATACATATGCCCCCTCCCTCTTGAAGCTCATTCCCAACTCCCACCCCTCTAAGTTGTCACAGGGCCTCAGTTGAGTTCCCTGAGTCACAAAGGTTTTAACTCTGTTTATTAATGGACAGAACTGGGACCTTTCCCTTCTAGTAAAAAGAACTAGGATAAAATGGTAAGCTGTGTTCATCATTCTAGATTGAGTCAATCTGGCAAACCAGCTCTCTCATACTCTAGAAGAGTCCCATAAAAGGAAGACTATCAAAATGTTTAATCTTCAGCTTTAGCAAATGAAGGTTCCTAAACTCAGTGTTAAAGAATCTGCCTGGAACGCAGGAGGCCTGGGTTTGATCCCTGGGTTTGGAAGATCACCTGGAGGAGGGCATGGCAACCCATTCTAGTATTCTTGCCTAGAGAATCCCATGGACAGAGGAGCCTGGCAGGCTGCAGTACATAGGGTCAAATAGAGTCAGGCACAACTGAAATGACTAAACAGCAGCAAACAAAATCGAAACCCTCTTAGTTGCTGTTATTATTGCAAAGAGCTAGAACACTGGGAAAGAGGTTGTTATAATTTGAAAGCTTTAGATGTAGTTCACCCTCTAAGCACAAGCTGGAATCAAGATTTCCAGGAGAAATATCAATAACCTCAGATATGCAGATTGCACCACCCTTATGGCAGAAAGTGAAGAGGAACTAAAAAGACTCTTGATGAAAGTGAAAGTGGAGAGTGAAAAAGTTGGCTTAAAGCTCAACATTCAGAAAATGAAGATCATGGCATCTGGTCCCATGACTTCATGGAAAATAGATGGGGAAACAGTGGAAACAGTGTCAAACTTTATTTTTCTAGGCTCCAGAATCACTACAGATGGTGACTGCAGCCATGAAATTAAAAGACGCTTACTCTATGGAAGGAAAGTTATGACCAACCTATACAGCATATTCAAAAGCAGAGACATTACTTTGCCAACAAAGGTCTGTCCAATTAAGGCTATAGTTTTTCCAGTGGTCATGTATGGATGTGAGAGTTGGACTGTGAAGAAAGCTGAGCTCCAAAGAATTAATGCTTTTGAACTGTGGTGTTGGAGAAGACTCTTGAGAGTCCCTTGGACTGCAAGGAGATCGAACCAGTCCATTCTGAAGGAGATCAGCCCTGGGATTACTTTGGAAGGAATGATGCTAAAGCTGAAACTCCAGTATTTTGGCCACCTCATGTGAAGAGTTGACTCATTGGTAAAGACTCTGATGCTGGGAGGGATTGGGGGCAGGAGGAAAAGGGGACAACAGAGGATGAGATGGCTAGATGGCATCACCAACTCGATGGACGTGAGTCTTAGTGACCTCTGGGAGTTGGTGATGGACAGGGAGGCCTGACGTGCTGTGATTCATGGGGTTGCAAAGAGTTGGACATGACTAAGCAACTGAACTGAACTGAACCCTCTAACCAGTATTTTCAGGATTTTCCCAATTCTCAAAGATGAGACTATGAGAAACTATCAGAGTTCTCTCCAGTCGTCCTTCATAATCAGCTTGCAGAAACATTTCTCCAGACTAGGGATGAATCTTTTCCAGCCCTAGTTGACCCTGGAGCCACACTTTCAGTGCTCAACCCCACTACAGTACTATAAACAACCACTGACTTGGTACACTAAAATAGTTCCAACAATGGGGATCACTAATGAACCTCAAGAGATTCATGTCTCTGAACATAACTTCTTTTGTTTAGGCCCTCTGAGAGATGTAAACTTTTATTTCCCTTATCTAATTCTTTATCCATTTATTAGGCTGGGACTTCTTGGAGAAGTATTATGTCAGAATTCCTTTCTCCAAAAAAGATGAAATAGTTTTTTAATTTGAGAGTAGTCAGCCAAGTAACCAACTAGTTAAACTAAATGATCCTTTGATATATTTTATTTGTTCTGCTTCTGGTGGTATTAGAGCTGACTCATTGAAAAAGGAGAAGAAAAAACTATTTATTCATCCCTGTTGAATTAGCTAATATCCTTCCTATCGACAAAATCTCCAACTGTTTACAATAATATTCACACTGTACATCCCATCAAGATTCAAATAGATCTCTCAAAAACTCTTCTCAGAATTAAGCAATACCCTGAAAGATGCTCTCTAAGGCCATAATAGAAGATTCCAAGACTCAAGGTTTCATTATGCCTTGTACTAGGCCCTGTAACACTTGCTTTTACTAGTGAGAAAATCTAAGGATTAGGTTGTTCAGTCACTGAGTCATCTCCAATTCTTTGTGACCTCATGGACTGCATGCAGCACACCAGGCTTCCCTGTCCTTCACTATGTCTCTAAGTTTGCTCAAACTCATATACATTGAGTTGATGATGTCATCGAACCATCTCATTCTCTGTCACCCCCTTCTCCTCCCACATTCAATCTTTCTCAGTATCAGTCTTTTCCAATGAGTTGACTCTTTACATCAGTTGGCCAACTTATTGGAGCTTCAGCATTAGTCCTTCCAATGAATATTCAGGATTGATTGCTTTAGGATTTACTGGTTTGATCTGGCTGTCTAAGGTACTCTCAGGACTTTCAAACAATACACAATATTGTTATCCCTTGATACCAAATTGTTCCTAGACCTCATAATTATTAACATCCATTCCCACCAGAAGTAGATCATTTAATATAATTTATGTAGTACATAATTTAGTGTTCCAGTTGATGAAGCTAGCCAATACCTTTTTGCCTTTATTTAGGAAGAAAAACAAATCACCTGGACAGCAATGCTTCAGGGTTTGATCAGAAGTCTCATATTTTTGCAAATCATGAAGTTTGTTCTGGATGAGAGAAAGTTCCTAGGGGCCCTATTGTTCCAATATGAAGATAATTTGTATCATTCCCAAGCTTCCTCTAGGAAGAGAGCATCTACTTGCTAAAGCTTTTATCCTTAAAGGGACAAAGAAAAATTGAAGTTTGCCCAACCTAGGTTTAATATTTATGAAAGCCAATATCAGAACAAGGGCTGCACCTACCTCTGGATAGGCTCCAGAGTGTACTAAGCTTCTGAAAAGCCAAACTAAGTACTGGCTGTGAGGATTTCACAGCCTACTTAGTTATTGCTGAAATTAGATTCCAAGTACTTCCATTGTGGAAAAGTTCTGTATGTTCAGTTCAGTTAGTTCAGTTCAGTTGCTCAGTCATGTCCAACTTTTTGTGACCCCATTGACTGTAACACACCAGGCTTCCCTCTCCATCACCAACTCCTGGAGCTTACCCAAACTCATGTCCATTGAGTTGGTGATGCCATCAAACCATCTCATCTTCTGCCATCCCCTTCTCCTCTTGCCTTCAATCTTGTCCAACATCAGGGGCTTTTCAAATGAGTCAGCTCTTTGCATCAGGTGGCCAAAATATTGGAGTTTCAACTTCAACATCAGTCCTTCCAATGAACATTCAGGACTGATCTCCTTTAGGATGGACTGGTTGGATCTCCTTGCAGTTTCCAGGGGACTCTCAAGAGTCTTCTCCAACACCACAGTTCTAAAGCATCAATTCTTCTGTGCTCAACTTTCTTTATAGTCCAATTCTCACATCCATACATGACCACTGGAAAAAACATAGCCTTGACTAGATGGACCTTTGTTGACAAAGTAATGTCTCTGCTTTTTAATATGCTTTCTAAGTTGGTCATAACTTCCCTTCCAAGGAGTAAGGATGTTTTAATTTCATGGCTGCTATCACCATCTGCAGTGATTTTGGAGCCCAGAAAAATAAAGTCTGACACTGTTTCCACTGTTTCTCCATCTATTTCCCATGAAGTCATGGGACCAGATGCCATGATCTTCGTTTTCTGAATGTTGAGCTTTAAGCCAACTTTTTCACTCTCCTCTTTCACTTTCATCAAGAGGCTCTTTAGTTCCTCTTCACTTTCTGCCATAAGGGTGGTGTCATCTGCATATCTGAGGTTATTGATATTTTCCCCAGCAATCTTGATTCAGCTTGTGTTTCTTCCAGCCCAGCATTTCTCATGATGTACTCTGCATAGAAGTTAAATAAGCAGGGTGACAATATACAGCCTTGACATACTCCTTTTCCAATTTGGAACCAGTCTGTTGTTCCATGTCCAGTTCTAACTGTTGCTTCCTGGAGTTTGTATTAAAAATCAGAGATATCATTTTGCTAACAAAGGTCCATCTAGTCAAAGCTGTAGTTTTCCCAGTAGTCATGTATGGATGGGGACCCCTGGGTCAGGAAGATCCCCTGGGGAAGGAAAAAGGGAATGGAAACCCACTCCAGTGTACTTGCCTGGAGAATCCCATGGGCAGAGGAGCCTGACCAACTATAGTCCATAGGGTCCCAAAGAGTCAGACACACTGAAACGACTTGTCATGCAGGTATGGATGTGAGAGTTGGACCATATACAAGGTTAAATGGCAAAAAATAAATAATGCTTTTGAATTGTGGTGCTGGAGAAGACTCTTGAGAGTCCCTTGGCCAGCAATGAGATCAAACTATTCAATCCTAAAGAAAATCAACACTGATATTCATTGGAAAGACCAGTGCTGAAGCTGATGTTCCAGTAACTTGCTCACCTGATGTGAACAGTAAACTCATTTTATAAGACCCACTCTGATTCCAGGAAAGGTTGAGGGCAAGAGGAGAAACGGGCAACAGAGGATGAGATGGTTGGATGGCATCACTGACTCAGTGAACATGAGTTCGAGCAAACTCAGGGAGATAGTGAAGGACAGGGAAGCCTGGTGTACTGCAGTTCATGGGGTTGCAAAGAGTTGGACAGGACTTAATGACTGAACAACAGCAGCTAAACACACACATATAACTGCATCACTCTGTTCTATACCTGAAATGAAGTCACTACTATACATTGTTGTTCTTCACTAAAAATAAATAAAATTTAAAAGTCTTAACTTTCAAATTTTGTAGGGATCCTCCAAATACCTTGGTCAAAAGCATTGCCATTTTTCCTTCAAAATATCATACTTGTAACATTTATCAATTATCATCTTTTGAGATAGTCACAGAGTCTCCAGTGTACTTGGCTCCTGCTTCTTTTGACCCACAACTGAGGAGAGACATTCTAATATTTCAGAGGCCCAATTTTTTCTATTAAAAATAACTATAGTTTAATTGTGCAGTCTTTTCACAGTGTACTTTCTAGAGAAAAACTCCTTAATCATCCCACCTTGCAACCTGGAGGTTTCCTCTCTTGGATAAGGCATCTTCAGATGCAATGCCTTCAACCTCACTGGAGAGGTCCCATTCAGTTCTATTAATCAACCCTTGTGCCACCCAACTCAAAGCAAGTCTCTTGGATTCCCATAACAAACCTAAAGGAAACACTGAACACTGACCAGATCTGCGTATCATCTGGTAATCTGAAAATAAAGATTTCTCAGAATTGAAGCAAATGACATCTAGTTTCCCAATATATCTGGACCAGTCCTATTGGAAGTTCCTCATCAAACCTTAATGATAGTGTAATACTTCATATAATCCCCAACATATGGACATTAGATAAAAAGCGCTACTCCTTCTTGTGAGTCCAGTAGGTTTCCAATCTGTGTACTTTCTCTCCAACTTGAAACATTTCATCTGGAAAGGATCCTTCTTGGCATGGAGAGACAAAAGTCCACTGAGACTAGAACACATGACTCTCAATCGACTATGCTTTCACAGAAAGATTATGATCAAAATGAGCAAAAGTTGTAAAGTGATAAGAAGAACTGAAGGTATAGCTATCTCTGCCTGTGATGGTAGCAGAACCCAACAGGGAGAAGAAAAACTCATTTACTTTCCTGGCAAGGACTCAGTCAAGGAAAAGCCATGGACTCTTTGTTTAGTATGATCTCCCAACTTCCTTTTCCTCTCCAGAAAAGTGCTTTCCTTCCCTTGCTTTGTGAAGACTTGCATGTGGTTTGCCATGATGACAGACCCCAAACTGCAATTCTCTGCTAATCCTGAACAAACCTGCTTTTGCTGGAGAGATACCTGGCAGTTTATTTATTTCAGATGAACATTTCTAGTCAACATTTCTAGATTCCCGTTTTTTTATAAAAATAGATACCCTGAATTTATTGTACTTTTTTCCGCAAAAGTATACAGTCTCCATTATGTCATCTTAGTTTTCCCTGTCATATGAATAATGCCAAAACTAGCCGATAAGCCAAATTTTTAATCCTACAAAAGAAATACAACAGAGTTGAGAAACATATTGTTTCTTCTACAATGGCTTTTTATTTTTTAAGCAGTAGATTTGCACCACCATTGTGTGTGTATGTTTTAACTTCCATTGGTTTCTGCTTCCATATGTGAATATCTTCCTTTTAACATTCGGGTTTCTAAATTATCCAAGTAATAAAACGCAACATCTGTGGGTACACAAATTACACATGGAGCTCTCTTTATCATGATAAAGAGAAAAAGGTAACAGGAAGTGGAATCAAAGTTTATTAAAATATAATTTTATGCCTGATTTGGTTAGAATGGGTCTGATTTTATTTGTACTTCACATCAGCAGCTGCCAATTTAGTATAATTTGGAACCATAAATTACTGATGGCAAAATATAATTAAATTTCTTATCAAGTTTAAGGGGCTTTGAAGTTTTTTGCTTTTATAAAGAGGGGGAAAAACCTTGTGACACACAGTTATGTAAAAATTATGCTTTATATAAAGTTTTATGATGGCTTTCATTTAGGAAAAAAACAAAACTTTTAAGATGAAATGAAATTTCTTCTCTATTATTCAATAACTTGACAATATCCTCAGTGTTCTATTCTTCTTCTCCCCCTTCCCTCTCTCCCTACTACTACTTCCCCTCTCCTTCTCTCTTCTTTTTCCTCTCTTTACCCTCCTCCTCCTTCTATTTCTTCAGCTGCTCATTCACTAGAGTCTAACTGTTCTGTCATGAACCAATGTTGTATTCTGGCTAACATGGACCACAGGACAAATATTAGCAGCCTCAGAGATCAAATTGCCAACATCCGCTGGATCATGGAAAAAGCAAGAGAGTTCCACAAAAACATCTATTTCTGCTTTACTGACTTTGCCAAAGCCTTTTACTGTGTAGATCACAATAAACTGTGGAAAATTCTGAAAGATTCTGAAAGAGATGGGAATACCAGATCACCTGATCTGCCTCTAGAGAAATTTGTATGCAAGTCAGGAAGCAACAGTTAGAACTGGACATGGAACAACAGACTGGTTCCAAATAGGAAAAGGAGTATGTCAAGGCTGTATATTGTCACCATGTTTATTTAACTATATGCAGAGTACATCATGAGAAACGCTGGACTGGAAGAAACACAAGTTGGAATCAAGATTGCTGGGAGAAATATCAATAACCTCAGATATGCAGATGACACCACCCTTATGGCAGAAAGTGAAGAGGAACTAAAAAGCCTCTTGATGAAAGTGAAAGTGGAGAGTGAAAAGGTTGGCTTTAAAGCTCAACATTCAGAAAACGAAGATCATGGCATCTGGTCCCAACACTTCATGGGAAATAGATGGGGAAACAGTGAAAACAGTGTCAGACTTTATTTTTCTGGGCTCCAAAATCACTGCAGATGGTGACTGCAGCCATGAAATTAAAAGACGCTTACTCCTTGGAACGAAAGTTATGACCAACCTAGATAGCATATTTAAAAGCAGAGACATCACTTTGCCAACAAAGGTTCGCCTAGTTAATGCTATGGTCTTTCCTGTGGTCATGTATGGATGTGAGAGCTGAACTATGAAGAAGGCTGAGCACCGAAGAATTGATGCTTTTGAACTGTGGTGTTGGAGAAGACTCTTGAGAGTCCCTTGGACTGCAAGAAGATCCAACCAGTCCATTCTGAAGGAGATCAGCCCTGGGATTTCTTTGGAAGGAATGATGTTAAAGCTGAAACTCCAGTAATTTGGCCATGTCATGCGAAGAGTTGACTCATTGGAGAAGACTCTGATGCTGGGAGGGATTGAGGGCAGGAGGAGAAGGGGACGACAGAGGATGAGATGGCTGGATGGCATCACTGACTCGATGGATGTGAGTCTGAGTGACCTCCGGGAGTTGGTGATGGACAGGGAGGCCTGGCATGTTGCGATTCATGGGGTCGCAAAGAGTCGGACACGACTGAGTGACTGATCTGATCTGATCTAAAGATGTTAAAAAAAACACATCTGTATCAATTAGGTCAAATTTCAAATTAATAATGTCCTGCTCTTTGAATTACATGAATTTTATTATTAATTGGTTTGACACAATAAGAGAGATAATGTGAGGCAGATCTTCAGCATAATTATAGGGAAAAAAATGGTGTGATGAACGAATATGTGTACTGCTTTAGAATAAAACAGAAAAAATGGAAAACAATATATAAAATAAAGGAATAAGAATAATTTAATTTTGGACTATTAAACATAGTATAACCTCCTTAAAGTTAAATTGTGCCTGTCAATTACATTTTATAGTCAAGAGAATTAGCAATGATCTTTTCCATTCAATTAACTATGGTAGGTTTAAATTAGTTAATGTAGACTGTGTAAAATTACAAAATGCAAGTCCTGGGATTTAAAAAAAAATATTATCTTTTGGTTCTATAAGAGAGGAATACCCAAAGTGATTTATGTTCCTTAAAGAGAAATAAAAAGCATAATTGCATTAGTGAAAAATCTATGTATTAAAAAAAAAAGACATATTCAAATATAGATTTGTAAAATCATACTGTCAGAACCAAAGGAAGCTCAAAAATTATCTAGTCCAAGCTCCACTTTTACATTTGAATAAATACATAAATCCATGGAAAACTTGGAGAAGTGGTTTCCTTGGAGGAAGAAAAGCTTGGAAGAGCATAAGGTAGTTTTCCAAAGCAAATGATATTTATCAGCTGAAAGAATCTGAACGCAACTCTCTATGGTCAAAAAAAAAAAAAAAAAAAAAACTAACATGTGAGAGCCTCAGATATCTTTCAGATGCTTAGGTACTTCCAGAATTCTGGGCGAGTTTAGCATGCAATGGAGATGTTAGTAAAAGTGAAGCTGGCAACTTAATACAATGTGGATTACACAAGCCAGAGATAGAAGCAAGTCCTTCATGAAAACAGACACAAAAACCAATAATGCAAGGATTGAGTGACTGATATTGTCCTGAGTTTGAAACAAATGAGTTCATGTTATCAGACATAGTAAGACAAGGTCAATTTCCCTGGAAAGTTGCACTCAAACAATAGAGCTGGGCTAGAAGCCAGTTTTCTACTAATTGAAGCTTTTCAAATAAAAAAAAAAAAAAGTATGGGTTTAAAGAGCCCTTATCCTGTCTCGGTTTTTGAGAGGCTGGTTTCAAATAAGGTGCAGGAACTCTAAGCTGATGAGAAGATGAAACTGGTAAAAATCTTTGTGTCTGTGTTTAGTCGTTCAGTCATGTCCAACTCTTTGTGACTCTTTGAACTGTAGCGCACCAGGCTCCTATATTCATGGGATTTTTCAAGCAAGTATACTGGCTGCTGCTGCTAAGTCGCTTCAGTCGTGTCCGACTCTGTGCGACCCCATAGACGGAAGCTCACCAGGCTCCCCTGTCCCTGGGATTCTCCAGGCAAGAACACTGGAGTGGGTTGCCATTTCCTTCTCCAATGTATGAAAGTGAAAAGTCAAAGTGAAGTCGCTCAGTCGTGTCCGACTCTTAGCGACCCCACGGACTGGAGCCTACCAGGCTCCTCCGTCCATGGGATTTTCCAGGCAAAAGTACTAGTGGGTTGCTATTTAGGTCAAAGATCTAACAATTAGCAAACAACAGGTTAAGAGCTAGAACCCTGATTTTCCAACACCTGACTTGGTGTGTAATTCACTACAGTTCTTTAGCGTTGATGCTCTAGCAATACAGTTCAGTTCAGTTCATTTGCTCAGTCATGTCCATCTCTTTGCAACCCCATGAACTGCAGCACGAGAGGCCTCCCTGTCCATTATCAACTCCCAGAGTTCACACAAATTCATGTCCATCGAGTCAATGATGCCATTCAGCCAACTCATCCTCTGTTGTCCCCTTTTCCTCCTGCTCCCAATCCCTCCCAGCATCAGAGTCTTTTTCAATGAGTCAACTCTTTTCATGAGGTGGGCAAAGTATTGGAGTTTCAGCTTAGGCATCATTCCTTCCAAAGAAATCCCAGGGCTGATCTCCTTCAGAATGGACTGGTTGGATCTCCTTGCAGTCCAAGGGACTCTCAAGAGTCTTCTCCAACACCACAGTTCAAAAGCATCAGTTCTTTGGAGCTCAGCTTTCTTCACAGTCCAACTCTCACATCCATACATGACCACTGGAAAAACCAAAACCTTGATTACTTTGTTGGCAAAGTAATGTCTCTGCTTTTGAATATGCTATCTAGGTTGGTCATAACTTTCCTTCCAAGGAGTAAGCACCTTTTAATTTCATGGCTGCAGTCACCATCTGCAGTGATTTTGGAGCCCAGAAAGATAAAGTTTGACACTGTTTCCACTGTTTCCCCATCTATTTCCCATGAAGTGATGGGACCAGATGCCATGATCTTTGTTTTCTGAATGTTGAGCTTTAAGCCAACTTTTTCGCTCTCCTCTCACTTTGATCCACAGGCTTTGTAATTCTTCTTCACTTTCTGCCATAAGGGTGGTGTCATCTGCATATCCGAGGTGACTGATATTTCTCCCGGCAATATTGATTCCAGCTTGTGCTTCTTCCAGCCCAGCGTTTCTCATGATGTACTCTGCATAGAAGTTAAATAAGCAGGGTAACAATATACAGCCTTGACGTACTCCTTTTCCTATTTGGAACCAATCTGTTGTTCCATGTCGAGTTCTAACTGTTGCCTCCTGACCTTCATATAGGTTTCTCAAGAGGCAAGTCAGGGGGTCTGGTATTCTCATCTCTTTCAGAATTTTCCACAGTTTATTGTGATCCACACAGTCAAAGGCTTTGGCATCATCAATAAAGCAGAAATAGATGTTTTTCTGGAACTCTCTTGCTTTTTTGATGATCCAGTAGATGTTGGCAATTTGATCTCTGGTTCCTCTGCCTTTTCTAAAACCAGCTTGAACATGTGGAATACAAGGAATACAAGTAGCAGGCAAACAGTTTTCATTATTTACTTCAGAGTTTTATCTTAGATAATACAATTTAAATAATATATAAAATACTAAAAAAAAGTTGAAAGTTACCAGAATTATGTACAAAAATTCAAATTGCTCACTCTAATAATAAAATCAGTATAGGCTTTTCTTTCATCTCTACTAGCTTTCCATTTCAGATGGAACAATCCACAAATGCTATAAAAGCGAAACTCTATAGTAAGTGGAAGTAATACAAGGTTTAGTTTATTATCTTAGAATAGGGGAAGGTTTTCTAAGCATGACTGCAAAATCCAGTAACACAGAGGGAAATATTTTTTAATTTGTCTACATAAAAATATCTGTGTGAGTAAAATATCATGACCAACATCAAAAGACAAAAACAAAAACAAAAAAAAAATGGCCAGTATGTGCACCACATGTGACAAGAAATTATTAAGTTTTGGATTATTTATTTTTTTTCACTACAGAGATGGTTCTTATAAACTGATTTATTTTTTAAAAATGATGAATAATTAGTTCATAAAATAAAAGTAAATATGTGGCAGGATGATAGCTAATAAATATAAGAAAGCTAATCCTACCTAGAAAACAAGCAGAATTTTTAAAAACATCTAGAGAAAATAGTAATCAGTGAAACTCTCACATTGGCAATTATTGGTCATTTTGATAGCAGTAATTCTGTTTAGCTCTTAGTGTGGTCATGCAGTTTGAAGGTATGTTTTGGGAGTGACATATCTCTCACAATATTGTATCAGAGGAGTTATGTACAACTGGTTGTAAAGTATGGTTTGATTTCTTAATTGATGATATTTTTCCAGTTATCCACTATCTAAGGAATTTAGATACTTGTGTTTTTTTCCACATTAGAAATATTACGTGTTCAACAAACTCTAAATGACAATAAGAAGTATTCACTACTTTCATCTGATGCTATATGGCCTTGCTAACTTAAATTCTCCCAAATTTTAACCTCAGAATAATTCAGGTCTCTTCTGGAACTTGTGGGACTCTGAATTGGGTAGTTTCTTGATTTTTCTATTAATGAAACATTTATGGCTTTTTTTTTTTCTTCCGATAATATCCTGGAGCCATTCTGACTCAAGCAGGATTTTAATATACTAATATCAATTGCAAACTTTATCCTATAGAAAAATAAACTAGCAATTATTTCAGAAGATTTAGTGACTGAAGGAAAGAGCTTTCATCTTTTGGCCACTAATTCTGATATAACCTCTCCAACTTTCCTCTAATGCCTATACTTTCACAGATAAAAAGGCTATTTATACCTGAAATTAAGAAGACTGGTGTAGAATATCATATTAAAATATAGGTAGAACACACGGAGCTGTAATACAGATGACACTGGACTGAGAAAGATCTTCCTAAGATTAGATTTATGATAAAGAAATTGGTAAATCAAATTTGTTGATAAAGAAATATGGTAAATCCTATTCATATAAAGAAAAACCCATTACACCATGCAACAAAAGAAAATTATATACCTATTATAGAGAAACTTGAATGATGTCATCAGGACAACTGGGCCACTGTAGTCTCTTTAAATATCTTGACAAAAACTATGTGAAATATTATTACATTACCCTACCCACTTTCTCTTACCTAATAATTGGAAAGAAAATAATATAAAAATTCTATAAAAGAAAACAAAAATCTATACAAAACAAAAACTGGACAGAATAAAGGAATTCTTAATAAAACTGTAGTATTCTGGGGTGGTTATTCCTGAAGTAAATAAGACAAAAGAAGTAGAATTTGTGAGTGATTTTACATAATGGCAATTTGCATTTTTCATGTCCCATTTACTTATAACATTAGGAGTCAGTCTAATAAGTTATAAGCAAATACTATCTAGGAGAGTAGGTTTGTACCAGGCCTAAAGTTGTTAAAATTTTGGGGCTTTGAAAGTTTGGGGAGTTGCTCACAGAATCCTCAGATCCAGCATAAATATTCTGAAGGAAATTTATCCACATACAAATGGAAAGTTCGTGTAAAGGGAATTCCACTGATCAAGACTCTCATCACCCTTGTGAATGGAGAAAATAAAAATTGGAACTAAGAAAATAAATCTTGGAAAACTAGAGACAAAGAGCAGCTAAGGATCAAGAAACACACTCCTAAAAAATAATCCATGGCTGTATTGTTTAATTCATTTGCTAATGAAACAAAAATCTGTATTGCATGTAGATAGAAGCAGTTAATTATTTTATGTCTCCAGAGTGTAATAAGACATGCCTTTGTGAAACAAACATGTAAAGTCACAAGAAAAGTGTAGCTATCATAATATAAATGGAAAATCAAAATTGACAAGGCAAGGAACTGGAACTCAAATAGCACTGAGAGTCACACTTAGATGTTAAAAAATTAGAATTTCTTCTCTAAAACCAGTATCAGTGGGAAGAAGGACAAAGGAGAGGTGCTCCCAGAATGAAAAAAGAAAAGTGTGAAGAATTAAATCATGAACAAGAGAATAATCAGAATAGGATGAGGAGACAACAGGAAAATTAATGGTATTCTAAGCTCAGAGATCAACACAAATGGAACAGGTGCTAATACAAAACAAATGAAAACCTTAACTTAAATTTAAGTTCACAAAGACATTTAAGGAATAATAAAACATGACTAAGTTTTGTTTTTTTCTTTTCAGAAAACAAATTGTACAGTGCTTGACATATACTAAGGATACCAATAAATCAAAGGTGAAAAATATGATTATTTCAATAAATGCTAACATGCATTTTTAAAGAATTTATCAATTGAAGAACTAAAATGAAAATTCGAGTAAAATTCATTAAAATCTAATTAGGGAAGAAAAAAACATTTGTGTCCTTAACATGGTCAAGATTATGTCTTAAACTGCCACTCAACATCAAGGTAACAATCTAACATATAAGCCATTTCCTTTTCCATGAAGAACAAATAGACACCTATTGATAGCATGAAAGTAAAAGTGTTAGTCACTCAGTCGTGTCTAACTCTGTGATCCCATGCACTGTAGCCCACAAGGCTCCTCTGTCCATGGGATTCTCTAGGCAAGAATACTAGCTGCTGCTGCTAAGTCACTTCAGTCGTGTCTGACTCTGTGCGACCCCATAGATGGCAGCCCACCAGGCTTCCCCATCCATGGGACTCTCAAGGCAAGAACACTGGAGTGGGTTGCCATTTCCTTCTCCAATGCATGAAAGTGAAAAGTGAAAGTGAAGTCACTCAGTCGTGTCCAACTCTTAGCGACCCCATGGACTGCAGCCTACCAAGCTCCTCCATCCATGAAATTTTCCAGGCAGAAGTACTGGAGTGGGGTGCCATTGCCTTCTGAGTGTGTTGCTATTCCTTTCTCCAGGGGATCTTCCCTACCCAGAGATTGAATTTGAGTCTTCTGCATTGCAGGCAGATTCTTTACTATCTGAGCCATCATATCATCATGCTTCATGTAATAAATCCAAAGATGATCCAGTACACAAGTAAATAACAAAAAGTTAATAAGAACTTTGTATACTAGCACTTCCATTGTAAAATAGTCAATGGGAAAATATTTTCAAAGAGGAATTCCAAAACAAGAAATTTGGCTACAAATTTTAACTGGATATTATAAAAAAACAAAATATGAACACCATGGTTATCTTGATCCTTTATTACCCAGTATCTTTATACATCTCCAACATCAGTTTGACCCTGCCCCCTTTTCCTACTGAACTATAGATACATTGGTCACCTTCACTTTCCTTCACAAGTTGTTTTCTATCTTTAGACTTTTGCACAGGCTGTTCTCTTTGCCTGGAATTCTTTCTATCAGTTATTTATTTAGTACTGCCAACTCTAGCACCAGTTCAAATTTTATGAACTCTGGGACCGGGAGAGGGTGGGATGATTGGGGAGAATAGCATTGAAATATGTATAATACTATATCTGAAATGTATTAATTGTTCAAACTAAACACTATCATGTTACAATTAAAAAAAAAAAAAAAAGAAGATGGGGATGTTAAATGGTCACCTTGTAGGATCTTTGTAAGAATTAAATGAGAAGCCTGGTAGACACTGAAAAAAAAAAAAAAAAAACACAAAGAGACACTTTAAAAAAAAAAAAAAGAAAATCTATCCCAGGACATTCATCAAATACATCCTACCATCATGCACATGTATTTTTTTGATCCCAGAAACTTCATTTTCAGCTTCATAGCTATTATTTTCATATGGAATTTGTCCCCTACACTTGGAGTTTCATAATGATAGGAATCACAAAGTATCAGACATTTTGTAAATATTGGAAAGAAAAAATGAAAATAATGCTATGTGGGTAGGAGTACTCAATGTTCTCTGATGTTACTATGTATGATGCTACTGATAAATTTAACATACTTTAAAATCAAGTTTCTGACTAAAAAAAATAATTATAAAGTTCAATAATAATGATCAATCATGGCTATATTAAGAAAAATTCCTAAGGAATCAATAATTGGAAATATAAAAGATCATTTATATAAAAGATATATAATTCAATGAAATGTTGATTGACAAAAGGCTAAGCATGTGGGGAAAATATGGTTGATGCTAATACCTCAAATTAAATCCTAGGGGAATTTAAACTATTAAAAAAAAATTTATGAAAGAAAACCTAGTTATACTCTCACTGTGAGGAAGTCAATGCTGAGGATGATATTAATTGTTCCTTAGCCAGAATATATTTTCCATTAATTCATGTTGATGTATGGCAAAAACCACTGCAATATTGCAAAATAATTATCCTCCAATTAAAATAAATGAAAATGATCAAAATAGAAATATAGTTACAATACAATTATTGGTAAATAAAATGACATTGAACACAAATTATTAATAATTTTTATGTATAAAGCAATGAATAAATCCATAAGTAAAATTAAAACACACCTTAAATGGAGATAATTTTAATTTAGCAAACTGAAAATTATTTAAAGGGATAGCTGCTATTTAGCATTTGTTCAAGAAAAAAGTATGATCTCATACATGGCTTATAGATCTATAATATAAATTAATGCATGCATTAGTATTTAAATACTTCATCTTTGTCCATTCATCACACTTCTAAATTATATTTTTAAGAAACAATCATGACTGTGCTAAAATATTTCTATTTATTGTAACATTGTTTTTAACAATCATGAAAAAGGAGAACATAAGTGTCCCAAAGAAGATAGTTTTAATACTTTTTATTATGACATAAGTTAAAATATAATGCAGTCAACAATATGATTTAGAAGCACATTAAATATCATCAAATCTTATACATGTTAACTATATTGCTAATCAAATAAGAAGTGAACATTTAAGAATGAAATATACTATTATATTCAAATATATGCCTCAAAAAAAACCAAACAAACACACACAAAAAAACCTGGGTGGTAGACTTTTAGGTGTACTCTCAAAAATTCTTCACTCATTTAAAAATGCTAATTTTTTTGCTTTATAGAGTGGTTATTTGTCAAAACAAGCACAAGTTAATTTTATTAGGAGTAAAATATAAATTATAGTTCTATAACTTACCTGTAGTTATTATGTGAAAAGAATTGGTGTTTGTGTTTAATTTTTAATGACCTAGATTCAAATCTAAATTAGTTAATACACTGAAAAAAGTGGTTGGAAGGTAGTAGTAGTAGTACTTTTGTGTTACTAGTTACACTGGTATTTCATTATAGAAGTGATATTAGGTAATCAAATAAAACATGAAAAAATTATATCTTTTAATACTTAGCATACTGTCCTTTATTTTAATAGAAATTTTATTCAAAATTGTTCATGTATCAAATCATACTGAGGCTTTATTATAACAGTTGGAATACCTAGTATAAAGCTGTTTACTTCATGAAATATGTAATTATTTTTATTATATCTGTATTAGACGTTAAGATATAATTTTGAGAAACACACTAAAGCTAAAATGTTTGAATCTTGATGAATTTTGACTGATTCATAATATTATTAATGTAGTAAAAATGAATATAGATATACAAAATATATTTCTATTTCCATTAAATCCAAGATACTGGTGGCTGTGCACTGCTGGTGCAGCGAGTGGCTGAGAAGAGATACCCCACATCCAAGGTAAGAGAAACCCCAGTAAGACAGTAGGCGCTGAGAGAGGGCATCAGAGGACAGATAGACTGAAACCACAATCATGGAAAACTAGCCAATCTGATCACATGGACCACACCCTTGTCTAAATTAATGAAACTAAGCCATGCCATGTGGGGTCACCTAAGACAGATGGGTCATGGTAGAGAGGTATGACAGAATGTGGTCCACTAGAGAAGGGAACTGGAGAAGGCAATGGCAGCCCACTCCAGTATTCTTGCCTAGAAAATCCCATGGATGGAGGAGTCTGGTAGGGTGCAGTCCACGGGGTTGCTAAGAGTTGGAAAAACCTGAGTGACTTCACTTTCACTTTCAAGCATTGGAGAAGGTAATGGCAACCCGCTCCAGTGTTCTTGCCTGGAGAATCCCAGGGATGGGGGAGCCTGCTGGGCTGCCGTCTATGGAGTTGCACAGAGTTGGACACGACTGAAGCAACTTAGTAGCAGCAGCGAAGGAAATGCCAAATGACTTCAGTATTCTTGCCTTGAGAATCCCATCAACAGTATGAAAAGGCAAAGACACAGGACACTGAAAGATAAACTACCTGGTCAGTAGGTGCCCAATATGCTACTGGAGATCAGTGGAGAAATAACTCCAGAAAGAATGAAGGGACAGAGCCTGGGTAAAAAAAAAAAAAAAAAAAAAAAAAAAGTTGTGGATGTGACTGGTGATAGAAGCAAGGTCTGATGCTGTAAAGAGCAATGTTGCATGGGAACCTGGAATGTTAGGTCCATGAATCAATGCAAATTGGAAGTGGTCAAACAGGGGATGGCAAGAGTGAACATTGAAATTCTAGGAATCAGCAAACTAAGATGCACTGGAATGGGGGAATTTAAGTCAGACAACCATTATATCTACTACTGTGGGCAGGAATCCCTTGGAAGAAATGGAGTAGCCATCATAGCCAACAAAAGACTCTGAAATGCAGTATTTGGCTGCAATCTCAAAAAAAAAAAAAAACCAGAATGATCTCTGTTCATTTCCAAGGCAAATCATTCAAAATCATGGTAATCCAAATTTATCTTCCAACCAGTAACGCTGAAGAAGCTGAAGTTGAATGGTTCTATGAAGACCTACAATAACTTCTAGAACTAACATCCCGAAAAGATGTCCTTTTCATTAAAGAGGACTGGAATGAAAAAGCAGGAAGTCAAGAAACACCTGGAGTAACAGGCAAATTAAGCCCTGAAGTACAGAATGAAGCAGGCTTTAGAAGCTAATAGAGTTAGCCACAAAGACTAATAGTTTTGTAAGAGAACGCACTGGTCATAGCAAACACCCTCTTCCAACAACACGAGAAGACTCTTCACATGGGCATCACCAAATGGCCAAGACCGAAATCAGACTGATAATATTCTTTGCAGCCAAAGATGGAAAAGCTCTATACAGTCAGCAAAAACAAAACCAGGAGCTGACTATGGCTCAGATCATGAACTCCTTACTGCCAAATTCAGACTTAAATGGAAGAAAGTGGGGAAAACCACTAGAACCTTCAGGTATGACCTAAATCAAATCCTTATGACTATACAGTGGAAGTGAGAAATAGATTTAAGGGACTAGATATGACAAAGAGAGTGCCTGATGACTATGGATGGAGTTCATGACATTGTATAGTGGACAGGGAGCAAGACCATCTCCAAGAAGATCAGATCAGATCAGATCAGATCAGTCGCTCAGTCGTGTCTGACTCTGCGACCCCATGAACTGCAGCACGCCAGGCCTCCCTGTCCATTACCAACTCCCGGAGGTCACTCAGACTCACATCCATCAAGTCATCCAGCCATCCAGCCATCTCATCCTCTGTCGTCCCCTTCTCCTCCTGCCCCCAATCCCTCCCAGCATCAGAGTCTTCTCCAATGAGTCAACTCTTCGCATGAGGTGGCCAAAATACTGGAGTTTCAGCTTTAGCATCATTCCTTCCAAAGAAACCCGAGGGCTGATCTCCAGAATGGACTGGTTGGATCTTCTTGCAGTCCAAGGGACTCTCAAGAGTCTTCTCCAACACCACAGTTCAAAAGCATCAATTCTTCGGCGCTCAGCCTTCTTCACAGTCCAGCTCTCACATCCATACATGACCACAGGAAAGACCATAGCCTTGACTAGACGAAACTTTGTTGGCAAAGTGATGTCTCTACTTTTGAATATGCTATCTAGGTCGGTCATAACTTTCCTTCCAAGGAGTAAGCGTCTTTTAATTTCATGGCTGCAGTCACAGAAAGGCAAAGAAGCAAAATGGCTGTCTGAGGAGGCCTTACAAAAGCTTTGAAAAGAAAAGGAAAAGCAAAGGAGAAAAGGAAAGATATATTTATTTGAATACAGAGTTCCAATGAATAGCAAGGAGAGATAAGAAAGCCTTCCTTAGTGATCAGTGCAAAGAAATAGAGGAAAACAATAAAATGGGATAGACTAGAGATCTCTTTGAGAAAATCAGAGATACCAAGGGAATTTTTCATGCGAAGATGGGCACCATAAAGGACAGAAATGGTATGGACCTAAAAGAAGCAGAAGATATTAAGAAGAGGTGGCAAAAATACACAGAAACCTGTATAAGAAAGATCTTTACAACCCAGATAATCACAATGGTGTGCTCACTCATCTAGCGTCACACACCCCGGAATATAAAGTAAAGTGGGCCTTAGGAAGCATCACTACGAACAAAGGTAGTGTGGGTGATGGAATTCCAATTGAGCTATTTCACATCCACAGATGATGCTGTGAAAGTGCTGCACTCAATGTGTCAGCAAATTTGGAAAACTCAGAAGTGGCCACAGGACTGAAACAGGTTAGTTTTCATTTCAATCCCCAAAAAAGGCAATGCCAAAGAATGCTCAAACTACTGCGCAATTGCACTCATCTAATATGCTAACAAAGTTATGCTCAAAATTCTCCAAGCCAGGATTCAGCAACACATGAACCATGAACTTCCAGATGTTCAAGCTGGATTCAGAAAAGGCAGAGGAACCAGAGATTAAATTGCCAACATCTGCTCGATCATTGAAAAAGCAAGAGAGTTCCAGAAACAAAACAAAACAAAACAAAACATCTATTTCTGCCTTACTGAGTATGCCAAAGCCTTTGACTGTGTGGATCAAAATAAACTGTGAAAAATTCTTCATGAGATAGGAATACCAGACCACCTGACCTCTCCCTTGAGAAATCTGTACTTAGGTCAGGATGCAACAGTTAGAACTGGACGTGGGACAACAGAATGGTTCCAAATAGGAAAAGGAGTACGTCAAGGCTATATATTGTCACCCTGCTTATTTAACTTCTATGCAGAGTACATTCTGAGAAACGCTGGGCTAGATGAAGCACAAGCTGGATTCAAGGTTGCTGGGAGAAATAGCAATAACCTCAGATATGCAAATAACACCACCCTTATGGCAGAAAGTGAAGAAGAAATAAAGAGCCTCTTGATGGAAGTGAAAAAGGAGAGTGAAAAAGTTGTCTTAAACCTCAACATTCAGAAAACTAGGATCACAGAATCCGGTCCTGCCACTTCATGGCAAATAGATAAGGAAACAGTGGCTGAGTTTATTTTTGGGAGCTCCAAAATCACTGTAGATGGTGACTGCAGCCATGAAATTAAAAGATGCTTACTCCTTGGAAGAAAAGTTATGACCAACCTACACAGCATATTATAAAGCAGAGACATTACTTTGTCAATAAAGGTCTGTGTAGTCAAGGCTGTGGTTTTCCAGTGGTCATGTTTGGATGTGAGAGTTGGAGTATAAAGAAAGTTGAGTGCTGAAGAATTGATGCTTTAGAACTGTCATGTTGGAGAAGACTCTTGAGAGTCCTTTGGACTGCTAGGAGATCCAACCAATCCATCCTAAAGGAGATCAGTCCTGGGTGTTCATTTGACGGACTGATGTTGAAGCTGAAACTCTAATACTTTGGCCACCTGATGGGAAGAGCTGATTCATTTGAAAATACCCTGATGCTGAGAAAGATTGAGGGCAGTAGGAGATGGAGACAACAGAGGATGAGATGGTTGGACAGCATCACAGACTCAATGGACATGAGTTTGGGTAGACTCCAGGAGTTTGTGAGGACAGGGAGACCCGGCATGCTGTGGTCCATGGGGTCATAAAGAGTGGGACATGACTGAGAGACTGAACTGGACTCAATAAATTCACTAGAGTAAATGAGAAGTGTAATGATCACCGGATACACTTTCTTAGAAGAAATTTTGATATCATTTATAGTACTATTCTTTCCCTGATACTATTTCCAGTTTATCATCTTCCATCCAACTTTCTAATGTAGAGGATATTAAAAAATGTCATAAATGAGTTAATTAACCTCTTTTGTGGAGCAAGTCAGTTGTCTCTATTTTAGTCCTTATTATATGGCAGACTTTATTTTTCTGGTCTCCAAAATCACTGCAGATGGTGATTGTAGTCATGAAATTAAAAGATGCTTACCCCTTGGAAGAAAGTTATGACCAACTTTGGCAGCATATTAAAAAGCAGAGACATTACTTTGTCAACAAAGGTCCATCTAGTCAAGTCTATGGTTTTTCCAGTGGTCATGTATGGATGTGAGTGTTGGACTATAAAGAAAGCTGAGTGAAGAAGAATTGATGCTTTTGGACTGTGGTGTTGGAGAAGACTCTTGAGAGTCCCTTGGACTGCAAGGAGATTAAACCAGTCCATCTTAAAGGAAATCAGTCCTAGTGTTCATTGGAATGACTGATGCTGAAGCTGAAACTCCAATACTTTGGCCACCTGATGCAAAGAGCTGATTCATTTGAAAAAGACTCTGATGCTGGGAAAGATTGAGGGCATGAGGAGAAGGGGACCACAGAGGACAAGATGGTTGGGTGGCATCACCGACTCAATAGACATGGGTTTGGATGGACTGCGGGAGTTGCTGATAGACAGGGAGACCTGGCGTGCTGTGGTTCATGGGTTTGCAAAGAGTTGAACATAACTGAGCGACTGATCTGAACTGATATTCCTGATGCTACTTGCTCAAGATTAACAAATCACTGGTTTATCGGAGAATACAGTTATTATTGATAGTTCTCATTTGTTATCCAATGGAGTTCAACACAATATCTACTAGAGATTACTTTTCTTGTTTTTCATTGGATCTCAAAGATTCATTGAATCTAAAAAAACTAAAACAAAGCAAAACCTCTATATATGCATCACTTAAGCTCCTATATTTTTCATTTTCTAATAGTATTTTCATAACTATTATTTTTTAAAAATTCCTGGTTTTAAAAAGCACTAGATGGTGCAAAATTAAAAATGTATCAGTAACTCTCTTCCAATTTCTTTTTCATAGGATGTTTTTAATCCTCTCAAAAATTTAAATAACTTGAACTATAAAAATTTAAGTAACTATTCTGGAGGGAAAAGAGTTGAAAGTTGTTTAAGTTCTATTTCTGCTCTTAATAACAATATAATCCCTGGTTAAGAAGAGACAAAGAATCTATCTTAAAATCTGTGTGCAGTAAAACCTAATGAAGCATGGTTTCCATTAGCTGTATACTCAGTGCAGTTCAGTCGCTCAGTTGTGTTCGACTCTATGTGACCCCATGAACCAAAGCATATCAGGCCTCCCTGTCCATCAGCAACTCCTGGTATTCACCCAAATCCACGTCCATTGAGTCGGAGATGCCATCCAACCATCTCATCCTCTATTGTCCCCTTCTTCTCCTGCCCTCAATCTTTCCCAGCATCAGGGTCTTTTTCAAATGAGTCAGCTCTTCTCATCAGGTGGCCAAAGTATCAGAGTTTCAGCTTCAACATCAGTCCGTCCAATGAACACCCAGGACTGATCTCCTTTAGGATGGACTGGTTGGATCTCCTTGCAGTCCAAGGGAGTCTCAAGAGTCTTCTCCAACACCACAGTTCAAAAGCTTCAATTCTTCAGCACTCAGCTTTCTTTATAGTCCAACACTCACATCCATACATGGCTACTGGAAAAACCATTGCCTTGAGTATATGGACATTTGTTGGCAAAGTAATGTCTCTGCTTTTTAATATGCCTTCAAGTTTGGCCATAACCTTCCTTCCAAGGAGTAAGCATGTTTTACTTTTATGACTGCAATCACCATCTGCAGTGATTTTGGAGCCCAGTAAAATAAAGTCAGCCACTGTTTCCACTGTTTCCCCATCTATTTGCCAGGAAGTGATGGGACTGGATGCCATGATTTTAGTTTTCTGAATGTTGAGCTTTAAGTCAACTTTTTCACTCTTCCCTTTCCCTTTCATCAAGAGGCTCTTTTGTTCTTCACTTTCTGCCATGAGGCTGGTGTCATCTGCATATCTGAGGTTACTGATACATCTCCAGCCAATCTTGATTCCAGCTCGCACTTCATCTAGCCCAGCATTTGTCAGAATGTACTCTGTATAGAAGTTAAATAAGCAGGGTGACAATATACAGCCTTGATATACTCCTTTTCCTATTTGGAAACAGTCTGTTCTTCCAAGTCCAGTTCTAACTGTTGCTTCCCAACATGCATACAGGTTTCTCAAGAGGCAGGTCAGCTGGTCTGGTATTCCCATCTCTTTCAGAATTATCCAGTTTATTGTGATCCACACAGTCAAAGGCTTTGGCCTCATCAATAAAGCAGAAATAGATTTTTTTTTCTGGAACTCTTTCTTTTTCAATGATCCAGCAGATGTTGACAATTTGATCTCTGGTTCCTCTGCCTTTTCTAAAATCAGCTTGAACATCTGGAAGTTCACGATGCACGTATTGCTGAAGTCTGGCTTGGAGAATTTTAAGTATTATTTTACTAGCGTGTGAGATGAGTGCAACTGTGTGGTAGTTTGAGCATTCTTTGGCATTGCCTTTCTTTGGGATTTGAATGAAGGCTGACCTTTTCCAGTCCTGTGGCCACTGCTAAGTTTTCCAAATTTGCTGGCATATTTAGTGCAGCACTTTCATAGTGTCATCTTTCAGGATTTGAAATAGCTCAACTGGTCTTCCATCACCTCCACTAGCTTTGTTTGTAGTGATGTTTCCTACAGACCACTTGACTTCACAATCCAAAATGTGCGGCTCTAGGTGAGTGATTACACCATCGTGATTATCTGGGTCATATTCTTGCCTTGAGAACCCCATGAACAGTATGAAAAGGCAAAAATATAGGACACTGAATGATGAACTCTGCAGGTCGGTAGGTGCCCAGTATGCTACTGGAGATCAGTGGAGAAATAACTCCAGAAAGAATGAAGGGATGGAGCAAAAACAACACGGAGTTGTGAATGAGACTGGTGATGGAAGCAGGGTTCGATGCTGTAAAGGGCAATCAGATCAGATCAGATCAGATCAGTAGCTCAGTCCTGTCCAACTCTTTGCGACCCCATGAATCGCAGCACGCCAGGCCTCCCTGTCCATCACCAGCTCCCGGAGGTCACTCAGACTCGCATCCATCGAGTCAGTGATGCCATCCAGCCATCTCATCCTCTGTCGTCCTCGTCTCCTCCTGCCCTCAATCCCTCCCAGCATCAGAGTCTTCTCCAATGAGTCAACTCTTCACATGAGGTGGCCAAAATACTGGAGTTTCAGCTTTAGCATCATTCCTTCCAAAGAAATTCCAGGATTGATCTCCTTCAGAATGGACTGGTTGGATCTTCTTGCAGTCCAAGGGACTCTCAAGAGTCTTCTCCAACACCACAGTTCAAAAGCATCAATTCTTCGGCGCTCAGCCTTCCTCACAGTCCAGCTCTCACATCCATACATGACCACAGGAAAGACCATAGCCTTGACTAGGCGAACCTTTGTTGGCAAAGTAATGTCTCTGCTTTTGAATATGCTATCTAGGTTGGTCATAACTTTCCTTCCAAGGAGTAAGCGTCTTTTAACTTCATGGCTGCAGTCACCATCTGCAGTGATTTTGGAGCCCAGAAAAACAAAGTCTGACACTGTTTCCACTGTTTCCCCTTCTATTTCCCATGCAGTGATGGGACCAGATGCCATGATCTTCGTTTTCTGAATGTTAAGCTTTAAGCCAACCCTTTCACTCTCCACTTTCACTTTCATCAAGAGGCTTTTTAGCCCCTCTTCACTTTCTGCCATAAGAGTGGTGTCATCTGCATATCTGAGGTTATTGATATTTCTCCCGGCAATCTTGATTCCAACTTGTGTTTCTTCCAGTCCAGCATTTCTCATGATGTAGGTATATATAACTGCCTAATATTATCTGGTTATTTGGGTATAACTAGTTACTAAAATGGAGAAGGCAATGGCACCCCACTCCAGTATTCTTGTCTGGAAAATCCCATGGACAGAGGAGCCTGGTAGGCTGCAGTCCATTAGGTCTCTAAGAGTCGGACACGACTGAGCGACTTCACTTTCACTTTTCACTTTCACACATTGGAGAAGGCAATGGCAACCCACTCCAGTGTTCTTGCCTGAAGAATTCCAGGGACGGGGGAGCCTGGTGGCCTTCCGTCTATGGGGTGGCACAGAGTCGGACACTACTGAAGTGACTTAGCAGCAGTAGCAGTTACTATAAGTCTACTTTTATGTGACTAGAATAAGAAAACATAATTTGAACGTTTCTAAGGGAAACCCACTAAAAGAAGAAAATATGCTTACTCAGGAGAAACAGACTTGGGCGCAATGGCTAGGAAACAGTTCCACTGAGAAGAGACAACAGTCCAGTTTATTTATAATTAAAACTTATCCATTAAACATGATTTAATAGATCAAAGTTTCTATATACTCCATTAGAAAGAGGGAGATTGAGAGACACTTAGAAAGAAGTGGATATCCATGAATCTCTCCTTTCTTTCCAAAGAAAGATGAAACTGAAATTATTGTCTTTTGCTTTGTCGACCTAAAAAATGAAAATAATTCAAGTATTATTATGTGTTTTCCTTATTGGTGAATTTAAAAACACATATCTGACATAGCAATGTCTTTCATATAAATTTGTTTTGTTTTGTAAGAGACTATTTTCTTCAGTTGTATTTGTCTCTAAAGAAAAACAGTTTCTTGACTTCCAATGTATCTAGTTCTTAATAAGTAACTCTTTCACCTTCCAGTGTGGTTGAAATCAGGTAGTGTTTTATTAAGTTAAAACTTGGTAAAATCAATTTCTCAATTCTTTGCAGTTTGCTATCTTTAGACAGATGATCTTGTATAGCAGAATGTGTCACAATCACAAACTTGACTTTAAGTATTAAATCTCAGGGGATTCCCCACCAACAAAATACAGAGAGAACACTGGTTCTTGGAGATAGAAAATACGAATTTACCTTCATCTGTTCTAAGGTTTACTGAAAGTATAGTCATAGTTTCAAAACTATTTGAAACCAACTTAGTGGCTTTATTCTAATTAAAAACAATAGTATAAAGCAATACATTGCGCTGATAATATGTGCATTAAATACCTTACTTAGGCTGTTGTTAGAATGCTGTTATATGAATTTAAAATGTCTAAGTTAAAAGCTTTGTCCAATTGATATTGTTTCAAATACAATAAAATAATTGATAGTTTCTAAACAGTTTCATAATGTTACTTACTAGTATTCATTTCCATTATTTATTTTAATTAGATTTTCTTTCACTTTACTAACTCAAGCAGTATAACTGTCTTATTTTTTTAAAATTTTTTTGTAACTGAACTGCAGTGAGGTTTTAGAGATTGGAATTAATGTTTTAGAAATATGTAATTTAGTGGGGTTGTTATGTCATAATCCTGTGATAATAAAACTGAAAGTTTGATTTAATTTCTCTCTCATATTTTTAATTTTTAAGCAAATAGAGTTAGTAAACTTCATTCTTTGAAAAGTGTTATTAGATACCTTAACACATTTTTTAGGAGTATTACTATAACTATTATATACTTTAGCATCTTTATCAAGCATTATAATAAAAATGTCAAGGAATTAAAAACTAATAAAATGTCTACTGGTATACTTCTTTTAAAAGGAAATGAATGTTAATAAATGGATGAATTACATAGATAACCTTTTTTGAAACTGTGTTTTTTATTAAGAAATTTTGATCCAAGTGCCTTATCTGAAATTCTAATTCTTACATTGAGGGATGACACATAAATCAGAATATATATTATGAGACAAAATAGTATTCTAAATTCATCAGAAGTTCTAATAGAAATTTTAAATTTCTAGCCTTAAATACTATTTGGCATTTTAGTTTTAGGTTTGCAGTACTGTATGGATGGATGCATAAAGAAGAGGTGATTAATAGTTCCTTTCAGTTCAGTTCAGTTGCTCAGTCATATCTGACTCTTTGCGAACCAACAAAGCGCAGCATGCCAGGCCTCACTGTCTATCACCAACTCCCGGAGGTCACTCAAACTCCTGTCCATCGAGTCGGTGATGCCATCCAGCCATCTCATCCTCTGTCGTCCCCTTCTCCTCCTGCCCCTAATCCCTCCCAGCATCAGAGTCTTTTCCCATGAGTCAACTCTTTGCATGAGGTGGCCAAAGTACTGGAGTTTCAGCTTTAGCATCATTCCTTCCAAAGAAATTCCAGGGCTGATCTCCTTCAGAATGGACTGGTTGGATCTCCTTGCGGTCCAAGGGACTCTCAAGAGTCTTCTCCAACACCACAGTTCAAAAGCTTCAATTCTTCGGCGCTCAGCTTTCTTCACAGTCCAACTCTCGCATCCATACATCAGATCAGATCAGATCAGATCAGTCGCTCAGTCGTGTCCGACTCTTTGCGACCCCATGAAACGCAGCATGCCAGGCCTCCCTGTCCATCACCAGCTCCCGGAGGTCACCCAGACTCACACCCATCAAGTCAGTGATGCCATCCAGCCATCTCATCCTCTGTCGTCCCCTTCTCCTCCTGCCCTCAATCCCTCCCAGCATCAGAGACTTCTCCAATGAGTCAACTCTTCGCGTGAGGTGGCCAAAATACTGGAGTTTCAGCTTTAGCATCATTCCTTCCAAAGAAATTCCAGGATTGATCTCCTTCAGAATGGACTGGTTGGATCTCCTTGCAGTCCAAGGGACTCTCAAGAGTCTTCTCCAACACCACAGTTCAAAAGCATCAATTCTTCGGCGCTCAGCCTTCTTCACAGTCCAGCTCTCACACCCATACATGACCACAGGAAAGACCATAGCCTTGACTAGGCGAATCCATATATAGCCACTGGAAAAACCATAGCCTTGACTAGACGGACCTTTGTTGGCAAAGTGATGTCTCTGCTTTTCAATATGCTATCTAGGTTGGTCATAACTTTTCTTCCAAACAGTAAGTGTCTTTTAATTTCGTGACTGCAATCACCATCTGCAGTGATTTTGGAGCCCCCCAAAATAAAGTCTGACACTGTTTCCCCTGTTTCCCAACTATTTCCCATGAAGTGATGGAACTGGATGCCATGATCTTCATTTTCTGAATGTTGAGCTTTAAGCCAATTTTTTCACTCTCCTCTTTCACTTTCATCAAGAGGCTTTTTAGTTTCTCTTCACTTTCTGCCATAAGGGTGATGTCATCTGCATATCTGAGATTATTGATATTTCTCTTGGCAATTGATTCCAGCTTGTGTTTTTTCCAGCCCAGCGATTCTCATGAAGTACTCTGCATATAAGTTAAATAAGCAGGGTGACAACATAAAGCCTTGACGTACTCCTTTTCCTATTTGGAACCAGTCTGTTGTTCCATGTCCAGTTCTAACTGTTGCTTCCTGACCTGCATATAGGTTTCTCAAAAGGCAGGTCAGGTGGTCTAGTATTCCCAACTCTTTCAGAATTTTCCACAGTTTTTTGTGATCCACGCAGTCAAAGGCTTTGGCATAGTCAATAAAGCAGAAATAGATTTTTTTTTTTCTGGAACTTTCTTGCTTTTTCGATGATCCAGTAGGTATTGGCATTTTAGCAACATACTATTTAGTAAGTAAATCTATTAAACACATTCAGTATTACTTATGAAGTATTCAAGCTTGAGCTTGCAGTCGGTGAAATTTCTATTTTTATTTACAGATTTATTTGCTTATTTGACATCTGGGTATAAATATGGATTTTGAATATAATGATGGAAAAATGCTCTGCTAGGTATAAAAAAACTTGGGTTAAGATTTATGCACAATTTTTGGTCATAATTGTAAAATCTAGGAATTGCTCTAAATTAGAATTGGGTCTTATTTTCCGGTCTGGAATTCATTTGGTAACTTGTAATCAAATATTTTAATGAAGTACAATATAACACAAAATAACAGAATTTCTATTCTGTTTCTTGGAACCATATATGTATGGATAAAATAAAATATAAATATCAGTGTGTATCACCCTTTTTAATGTACCTTTTAATATATACACACACACTTCTTACTGGTAAGTTATTGTCAAGTTTGAAACACATGAACAAGCAATTTTCCAAGCAACAGACTAAAATCTTATTAAGTGGAGTAATTCATCATAGTTTTGGCCTTATCTTAGAGCAGGGATCCCCAAACCCTAAGCCAGGGACCAGTACCAGTCCATGGTCTGTTATTAATTGGGCCACACAGCAGAACATGAATGGCAGTCGAAACCACACCCCCCCCCCACCCCATCCACCAGCCCATAGAAAAACTATCTTCCACAAAACTGGTACCAAAAATTTTGGAGATTCTTGACTAAAAGGATTCAGTAATTTGACTTTCTCTCAACTAATTTTGGAGAAGAAAATGGTGACCTACTCCAGTATGGACAGAGGAACCTGGTGGGCTACAGTCCATGGGGTCACAAAGAGTCGGCCACACTGAGCACATCAGTATCAATAGCAACTAATTTTATTAATATCAAAGTTTCCGAGGTAACAAAGTTTCAGTAACTATCCACTCAATGATCCAATTATTTTTTTAGCAATTATTTGGTGAGCCCTTGTCTACTGCCATGTTTTCTTAAGATGTGAACATATAGCTGTATGAAATATTATCTTTGTCCTTATGTAGTTCAAGCTATAAAAGATAGTATTTGTCTATCCATCTATTAGACTCATTATGCATTCCTATTCCTATATAATTTATTAATTGCTATCTATAATGCAGATGCATTTTTGCCAATCTATTATTTTCATTTTTATGTTTTTTTTTGTAATCTTAAGTTTTCTAATTTTAATGATTTATGAAATTAGTATTTATGTTTTTTTTTCTAAAATTTCTCCTTTTGCACAACGCTTTGAGACATTCCTTAATAGATATAAAAATATAATTTTATAATTAGCATTCTTATTAAACTCTAATTTACATGTCATATGCAAGAAGTTTTGGAACTAAAATAGTCTTCAGATTATTAAAAAATAAAACTACTAAATTTGTGATATGTCACCCCCTTCCAGTACTCTTGCCTGGAAAATCCCATGGATGGAGGAGCCTGGTAGGCTGCAGTCCATGGTGTCCCTAAGAGTCAGACAGGACTGAATGACTTCACTTTCACTTTTCACTTTCATGCATTGGAGAAGGAAATGGCAACCCACTTCAATGTTCTGGCCTGGAGAATCCCAGGGACGGGGGAGCCTGGTGGGCTGCAGTCTATGGGGTCACACAGAGTTGAACACGACTGAAGTAACTTAGCAGCATTGCCTATGCAGGGTGGTCTTTTTCTCTGCTTCTTGTTTTAGCTATGTTTGCATTCTGATTTATAAATACATCTCATGAAATTATAATAAACCTGTTATGAAGTATGATCATATTTTGGTAGTCAACTCTTTTGATCTGGAAATGGCTCACTGCAAAGGATGAAATGCGAAAGCCTGCTGAAGTGCTGACATGCCTACAAGCATTTCAAAACACTGACACAACTGTATTATGTCAGCTTTGTTTTATCTCAGGAAAACAAAAATTGTATCTCATTTATTTATATATTTTAGTTTGCCATAGTTTTGTCTCCTTTAGTCATCATGAAAAAAATTTTTTTCTTCTTTGCCTAATTTCCTATTTTATTGTTAATAACTCACTGATTTCTGTTATTGCCTAATTTCCTTCATATATATATATATATATATTAGATTATTTTAAGATAATCCATAAAATCATGAATTTATCGTTTTTCCTCAATTTCTTTATATTTTTACATGTTCATAAAATCTACTTGGCCTAAATTATATGCATATGGGTTTGTAGCCATTTTCTATTTTCTGTAAGACAATCTAGTTGGTCTAAGATAGTTTATAATCTGCATAGCTATCACATGGGGGAGAAAAGACAGAAAAGACATGTTTCCTTCTGTTTCTTTATTTCTCTCTTTTCTTCTGTTTTATAAACATATCAAGGGTCCTACTACACAAGGGTCCTACTACATTAAATATCTCATAGAAAAGGAAGGTTAAACACAGTAACAGGCACAATAAATGATTCTAATTGAGTAAATCAATTAAAATTAAATGCTATCAATATAGCTATTATAGTAACTGTTATTAAACAAACAATTTGATTTTGGAGATCTTAAAGACTTGAAATAATGAAATAATCTCAGTTTATTGATGCCTAATATTTGTTTTTCTTTTTTAATCATAAAAGTTTGCTTCTCGGGAATTACCTACATTCACCTATGAGTTGGAAATAGGACCAAGAGAATGAAATTACTCAGAGGAAATTAGTTAAAAAGGAAAATTTTGCAACAATTGTACTTATCTAAAAATTTACACACACACACACACACACACACATATATATATGCATATACATATACATATATATATGTATATATATATATAGGCTTCCCCGGAGAAGGCAATGGCACCCCACTCCAGTACTCTTGCTTGGAAAATCCCACGGACGGAGGAGCCTGGTAGGCTGCAGTCCATGGGGTTGCTAAGAGTCGGACACGACTGAGCGACTTTACTTTCTCTTTTCACTTTCATGCATTGGAGAAGGAAATGGCAACCCACTCCAGTGTTCTTGCCTGGAGAATCCCAGGGACGGGGGAGCCTGGTGGGCTGCCGTCTATGGGGTCACACAGAGTCGGACACGACTGAAGTGACTTAGGATAGCATAGCATAGCATAGGCTTCCCAGGTGCACTAGTGGTAAATAATCTGCCTGCCAATGCAGGAGACATTAAAAAAAAAAAAAAAAAAAAAACACAATTTTGATCCGTGGGTTGAGAAGATCACCTGCAAGGGGACACGGAAACCCACTCCAGGACTCTTACCTGGAAAATCCTGTGGACAAAGGAGCCTGAGAGGCTACTTTCTGTAGTGTCAAAACAAGTCGGACACAATTGAAGCAACTTAGCATGCAAGCACATAGGCAGGAGATTGAATAGAAAAGCATATAAGGGGATTTTCCAGTATTGATAACAGATTAAATATTTCACCAGATGTACTGAAATGATCATGTGTAAACATCATGAAATTCTACAGAAGAACATTCCCTGTTGAGAATGTCCTTTTGTAAACCACCTACGTAATGTTAAAGAGAGAGAACATATGATCCAGCATTTAAGATAGAAAACAAAAGGGAAAAAGTTAAATAGATATTTTTACTATTCTCATTGATTCAGTTCAGTTAGGTTGCACAGTTGTGTCCAACTTTTCATGATCCCATGGATTGCAACACTCCAGGCCTCCCTGTGCATCACCAACTCCCAGAGTTTACCGAAACTCATATCCATTGAGTTGGTAATGCCATCCAACCATCTCATCCTCTGTCATCCCCTCCTCCTCCTGCCTTCATTTTTTCCCAGCATCAGTGTCTTTTCAAATCAATCAGTTCTTAATATCAGGTGGCCAAATTATTGGAGTTTCAGCTTCAGCATCAGTTCTTCCATTGAATATTCAGGACTGATCTCCTTTAGGATGGACTGGTTGGATTTCCATGCAGTCCAAGGGACTCTCCAGCATTTTCTCCAACTCCAATTCTTCAGTGCTCAGCTTTCTCTATAGTCCAACTATCACATCCATATATGACTACTGGAAATACCATAGGTTTGACTACACGGACCTTTGTTGGCAAAGTAATGTCTCTGCTTCTGAATATGCTTTCTAGGTTGGTCATAAATTTTCTTCCAAGGAGTAAGCGTCTTTTAATTTCATGGCTATAGTCAGCATCTGCAGGCATCTGCAATGATTTTGGAGCACCCACGCCCCCCCCCCCCCCCCCGCCGAAAAAAATAAAGTCTGTCACTATTTCCATTGCTTCCCCCTTTATTTGTCATGAAGTGATGGGACCAGATGCCATGATCTTAGTTTTCTGAATATTGAGTTCTAAGCCAACTTTTTCACTCTCCTCTTACACTTTCATCAAGAGCCTCTTTAGTTCCTCTTCACTTTCTGCCATAAGGGTGGTGTCATCTGCATATCTGAGGTTATTGATATTTCTCCCAGAAACCTTGTTCCAGCTTGTGCTTCATCCAGTCCAGTGTTTCTCATGATGTACTCTGCATAGAAGTTAAATTAGCTGGATTACAATATACAGCCTTGACATACTGCTTTCCCTATTTGAAACTAGTCTGTTGTTCCACATCCAGTTCTAACTGTTGCTTCCCGACTTGCATACAGATTTCACAGGAGGCAGGTCAGATGGTCTGGTATTCCCATCTCTTTGAGAATTTTCCAGTTTGTGGTGATCCACACAATCAAAGGTTTTGGCATAGTCAATAAAGCAGAAACAGATGTTTTTCTTGAACTCTCTTGCTTTTTTGATGATCCAGCAGATGTTGACAATTTGATCTCTGGTTGCTTTGCCTTTTCTAAAACTAGCTAGATCATCTGGAAATTCATGGTTTATGTAGTGTTGAAGCCTGGCTTGGAGAATTTTGAGCATTACTTTAGTGGTATGTGAGATGAGTTCAATTGTGTGGTAGTTTGAGAATTCTTTGGCATTGCCTTTCTTTGGGGTTGGAAGTTTCAAGTTCCTCACTTGGAACTTCAAGTGAGGTCTCTCTTCTGGATACAGTGAATTAAAACTATAAAAAATATACATAATGACTTATCTTGGGAGATACATGTGATGTATTAACATTTATCAACCATACCAAAGTTGCTAATTCCCAACTATTTCTCCTTGTATTTGATATTCATCTATATCCAATGGACAGAGGAGCCTGGCCGGCTATAGTCCATATGGTCACAAAAAGTCTGACACTTCTTGGTGACTAAAGAACAGCAACAACAAGGACTGATGCTGAAGCTCTAATACTTTGGCCACCTGGTGTGAAGAACTGACTCATTGGAAAAGACCCTGATGCTGGGAAAGATTGAAGGCATGAGGAGAAGGGGACAGCAGAGAATGAGATGGTTGGATGGCATCACCAACTCAGTGGACATGAATTTGAGTCAACTCCAGGAGTTGGTGATGGACAAAGAGGCTTGGCATGCTACAGTTCATGGGGTTGCAAAGAGTCCGACATGACTGAGCAACTGAACTGACTGACCTGAAAGTATATGAGGAGAAATTGAAAAACAAAATGTGAAATTACAGATATCTGTGACGTCGCTACCATCAAGGGGACTTTTTTAACGATGTCTATAAATAGATGTGTTGGTAATAATTTTTTATAGAAGAATATTAAAACTATTTTGATATCTTTGAATGCCACTAGATTTTCTTAAAAAAACAATTTCATCATTTTAAATTTGTACAGACTTTTGAAATCACAAAAGCTTTCAAAATCACTCCATGAAATGCTTTCTAAAACAAAGGAGAAAAGAATATTAATGCCTAATTAAATATTTAATTATTTATATATTTCAGTGTTTAGTTTAACCATTTAATTTGAGGAAAATTATTATTTGATTGGGGCTTCCCTGGTGGCTCAGAGGTAAAGAATCTGCCTGCAAGGCAGAAGTTGCAGGAGATGCAGGGTGACCTGGGTAGGGAAGATCCCCTGGAAGAGGGCATGACAACCCACTCCAATATTCTTGCCTGGAGGATCTCGTGGACATAGGAACCTGGCAGGCAATGGTCCATAGTGTCACAAAATGTCAGATATGACTAAAGTGATTTAGCACACACACATGATTTGATTGAAATAAATTTTAAATATTTTTTAAATATTTTCAATGACCTATATGTGAAGTGAAAGTTGCTCAGTCATATCCATCTCTTTGTGACCCCATGGACTGACTGTATAGTCCATGGAATTCTCTAGGCCAAAATACTGGAGTGGGTAGCCATTCCCTTCCCCAGGGGATTTTCCCAACCCAGGGATTGAACTCAAGTCTCTCACATTGCAGGTGAATTCTTTACCAGTTGAGCCAGCAGGGAAGCCCAAGAATACTAGAGTAGGTAGTCTATCCCTTCTACAGCAGATCTTCCTAACCCAGGAATCAAACTGGAGTCTCCTACATTGCAGGCAGATTCCTTACCAGCTGAGCTACCAGGGAAGCCTTCATACATATGTGGAAAATACATTTGATAATCACATTATATATTTGCATTTATCCATTTATGAAACATTTGGAGCATTTACTATGTACCAGATATTGTGTGGATACATGAATTACAAAAGGGAAAATGGTGGAATATAATTTTTGCTCAGATATTTTATGTGTATTGGATATTGAAATCTTTAAGAAGAGGAAATAAGGGTTAACAATTTTGCATTCCCTACCTTAAAAATGGTTCTCAAAACTTGGTATACAATTGATAAATATATTTTTGTTAAATAGAAAAGTGAATTGATCAGTAAAATAATAAATTAAGAAACTATCTGTAATTTATATTACAAAATAAATATCTCAAATCTATCAAAATCACAAATAATGTAAAGTTGAAAATAAGTTACAACCAACATTTATGTGCATAAATATAAAAATCAAGATTGATGTGCATAAAGATAAAATATTAAGAGAGGTGATAAGAGACATCATTTTAGAAGTTTAAAAGAGAGAGAAAGGAAAGAAAATGCCTCAATCTGGTCAGATTCACTCAACTACACATTTTTGCAGTAAGATTGAACACATCAACTTGGAGTCAATATACATTGACCATTTTCTTCCAATTCCTGGATTTGTCCTTTGTGATTTCTGCTTGACTTCTAATCAATTTCTTAGGTATGTGAGAACACTCTATTATGTGGCAATTTTAAGACAGGACTTTAACCTGGTGACATCCTAGGTTTAACAGTCTCCAGGGAATCTTTTGCTTATATATATATAATAGCTATTCCTCCTTCTCATGAATACTCAGCTTCTCCATTTCTTAACATAAGAGGTTCAGGTTAGGTTAGATTGCCTATATCCCCTTTAATATAGTGATTAGCTTGCTATTTGACCTCCTGAGCAGATAAAAACCAAATATGGGTTTATGTTGAGCTTGTAAGATAAGGCACACAATTTCTACAGTATTTCTTATTTAGGAAAATATGGATTTAGTGCTGTTGGTTGTCACCATTTTTACTACTAAATAGAAAGAGCCCACCTGAGAATCAGGTCAAAGGTATAGGAATGCAGGTAGGAGAAGCAGAGCTAAGGAATGTTTAAGAAATTCTGCCCTGATATTAATATATATTGAGCCACAGATCCAGCTGTGTTTGTAGTCACATTCATCCCTGGACTCCCTTATTACATAGAATAAACAATTTTTTCACTCACTCTTTATATAATCCTAGTAAGAATTAGAAACCTATTCCTTTGTCACTCTTGGCTAAAAGCTAATTATGTGAACCACAGAACACCAACTTTCCTAATAAATATTATAGAACTATGTACTGTGTCCAAATAATTGCTTTTATAGACTGTGCCTAATGCAAATATTAATAATGTTTTTGAATGTTTGCTAAAAATATAAAAATGTTAACATGTAAGTCGAGGAGACAAAAAATTTCAGTGCATATATCTCCATGTCACTTTCATTTTTCTCTATCAAAATATGTAAAGTTTTAAGTAAAAGTTATGGCACATTAAATAGTGTGAATACAGGTCTAGTCATTCCTATCATACATACATATGTTATACATAACTCTCTTTAAAATGATTAATTTATTTTGTTTTAGTATAACAGTAGTTAAAATGTATTGATGCCCATAATTATCACCAACTATCTCATTACTTTAAGTTTGTAAGTGTGATGTCTCTATAATTTTCAGGGTTTGTATTTTATAGTAATAATAAAAGCTAACAACTTCCTCTCTTTCTCTGAACTGCTGAAACATAAAAATATCCTAGGATCCAAAATACCCAGGCCAGTACTAACAGGAAAAATTGTTAAATCAATTTGGGCTTATACATGAATTCATTTTGAGGACTTTCTGTTCTTTGTGATTCATTTTTAAATTTTTTGATTTGCACATAAAAGCCGAAATGCAATTCATGTATTTGTTTTACAGTTGTTTTAGGTCAGGTTCTCTAAAAGCAAACCTGAGACAAAGCTTTATGTGGAAGTGACTTGCTAAGAAAGCACCTCTGATGGCCATGAGTAGGGGATTAGAGGACTTAGAAGGGAAGACAGCAGTGTAGCGACAGGAATGGGACACTGCTGGATGGGGCTCTGGAATGTAGGCTTTGCCTGAGTTTGTTCCACCTTAAATAGAGGTGTCAGGCTCCAGGGGAGCTTAACTCCCAATTCCTGGAGCTTTCTGCTGCTCTGGTAGAGAAAGGACAGTCCTCCTTTTAGGAAGAATAGGGTTAGATCCTTGGAGATAAAAGCACAGGAGAGGACTCAGAAACAGTAAAGGAAATCCTGGTCAATATGGGTGGATCACTGATGGTGTCCCACACAGTGAAATTTGAAATCTCCAACATATTTCTTGTTAAATTGTGGTACATTTAAAATATCTGAACTAGAATCACAAGTTTAATGTATTACTGAAGAGTAATAGTCAATAAGACCACATTCATGGTTTTAAAACAATCAATTAAATCAAACATGGAATTTAATCAACTGGAAAATTGTACTGATATAACATGGATATTTTTGTTGATATGAATTGAATTAATATTCATATACATTTAATCATTTAAATGGCAACAAATTCTAAATACATATATACATACTATTTTTTTTTAATAACTAGCAATTGACATTCATGCCAGTTACTTCATCATTTTGTTTTTCATTCCTCCATGTTTTTCTTTCTCTTCTCCTTCTTCTCTTTCTCTTATTCTCCTCTCTTCTTCTTTCTTTTCTTGGTTCTTCTATTTTTACCTTTCTTTTTAAAATTTTTCTACACTAAATTACCAAAATATTACTATTAGTATGACTGCTACAACCACCATCAGCATTATCATCATAAAATTAACAGTTAAGAATCATCATGTATTGTTTAAAGAGTGTCACTATTCTTTACTTCTTGCTTTTACTCTCAGAATATATATGCTAAAGTGATTACTAATTGTTTTTAAGGAAACCACTATGAGCTATAATAATTAATGCTGATTCAGGTTACCTAAGATCAGGTCAAGTTTTGCATTTATAAATTTATTCTTTCCTTTTATTATTAGTTCACCTGGGGAATTTCACATGTACCTCACTGATTCCAATAAGAGACAGATGTTGGGAAAATTGTAAAACTTGATTCTCTAAATGTGGCTGAACGTTTTAAAGTTATGAAAGTGGTTGCCATACTAATGATGACAGCATTTTATTTTATTTTTTTAATTTATGATGAAAGCATTTTATTTCTTACGAAATATTTTGTCATTGTTTTGCTGTTCTATTATAGGTTTATTTGAATGTGGCACTCTAATGTGTTAAAGGAAATTCTAAATCAAACTAAAATGCTTTAGGAAAACAAACATCTTTAAGGGATGAAAAATATGCAATTCTTTTACATGTAGAAAATAAGTTGTTTATCTTCAATTGCGATATGCTTTCTTATAGTTAACTGACTCAAAATGGAATAAGCAAATGATCTAAGACCTAATTTGGGAAGTAATGAAACTTGTCTGGGTTTACTTTTATTTAAAGTAGATTACAAAGTAACTATATGCTTTGCATAAACTTGGTTTTGACTTTATATTACAAAGATTTCCTATCAAATTTCCAGGTGGGTAATTTATTTTTCATGCACGAATAAGAATCACAACTTAAATACATCAGATAATAGACCTAGGGCCATTTTTAAAGTCAGATAATTGGTCTGCACTTACTGTGTGCTATATACTGAACAAAAAGATGAGTCACCTGGATGATTTATAGAGAACCAGAAGGCACAAGGCTTATTGGCAACAATATTTAGTGGAGACACTAGGCTTTTAACTATTATGTTGTTAAAGGTGAACTGGCTCTTCTTATTTTTTCTATTTCATTTAAAATTTCAAAGCAATTTGAACTGTAAGAAAGCCATACCAATTTTGTAGTCTAAAAGCCCTTACCCAGCTGCCCTCTGAGCCATATTTTAACATCTCCAGAAGTAGAGTACTTGTTATATAATTTGTGGTTATCCACAGACATAAAATTAGAGATGTGTTTAACCATCCACATCTGCCCCACAAGAATGGGAGAGTTAGGTGTATAAACAACAGTCATCTGATTTATTTAAAAGAGTAAATAAAAGGTATGTAAAAAAAAAAACAAAAACACTAGTACTATTTACCTGTTTATCCATTTCTGACTACATGGAGGCTGTATTTGTCCAGAGAGGGAATCAAAGTTGAGAAAGTCCGATAATTAATACAATTAAGGAAATTATCTAATTATATCTATAATAAAGGAGGAGTATTTAACTTTCTGCAATATGAAGAGAGAGAAGATATGCTTATAAACTGAATCCCATACCATCTGCAGCACTCGGGTGACCAAAACAGTACATCACTGAACATAGTAGTTACTCAGTTCACATCCACTGACTGAGTGCAGACGAGGCAAGTGCATACTTCTTGGTCAAATGGTGGTCTTGAAACTTGAACAAATGGAATAATTTAAACCTATTTACCTCATTCTTAATATGAGCTGAAGATGTCTATAGGGGAGTATTATTGGGGAGATTAACATAGCACAGACCACTTAGAATAGTTACTTAGAAACAGTTCCTTTCCACATTAGGGTCTCATTTTAAAAAAATGAATTTCTTATTTGTTAATAACCAACCTAGATAGCATATTGAAAAGCAGAGACATTACTTTGCCAACAAAGGTCCGTCTAGTCAAGGCTATGGTTTTTCCTGTGGTCATGTATGGATGTGAGAGCTGGACTGTGAAGAAGGCTGAGCGCCGAAGAATTGATGCTTTTGAACTGTGGTGTTGGAGAAGACTCTTGAGAGTCCCTTGGACTGCAAGGAGATCCAACCAGTCCATTCTGAAGGAGATCAGTCCTGGAATTTCTTTGGAAGGAATGATGCTAAAGCTGAAACTCCAGTACTTTGGGCACCTCATGCGAAAAGTTGACTCATTGGACAAGACTCTGATTCTGGGAGGGATTGGGGGCAGGAGGAGAAGGGGATGACAGAGAATGAGATGCCTGGATGGCATCACTGACTCGATGGACATGAGTCTGAGCGAACTCCAGGAGCTGGTGATGGACAGGGAGGCCTGGCGTGCTGCAGTTCATGGAGTCACAAAGAATCGGACACGACTGAGTGACTGAACTGAATTGAACTGAATGAGCACTTATGAGCATTTTAAAATATTTTTGTAATGAGCTAGAATATAGAATGCTCTAAGATGCTTTACGATAGAATTCAGAATATTCTAAAAGCATCACTGTTACATTATTTTTAGGATTGCTTCATTTTCTTATTTTGCTTTCAAATAATTTAATAAGGAAAAAAGATAAAAACTTTATAAAAAGAAACATTATTTCCTAGCACTTAAAGAGGTTAGATGAAGTATATTATCTTATAAATTCAATCAAATTTCTGGTTGTTTACTTTTTAGAAAAAAAAGTAATTTTCTTTGAGATATTTTTCTCATTTTATGCTAACATCCATTTGTATCCAAAATCCTAATTAGGAAATGCATGTTTATTTATTTATTTATTTTTCTGGAGCCATGTGGCAATCCAGATTGTATCTTTTAGACTTTGTTTAATCTGAAATATTATTTAATTGGCTTTATGGAAAAAAGAAGCATTTGTGCAATTGTAAATGGGATAATAAGAAAAATAAAGTACTAAAAATATTTCTGGTATAGTAAATAATGGGCTTATCAACAGCATGAGTTATTTCTTCCGGCATAGACCATAACAAAGCTTTTAAATAGAAATACCCATATGTAGTAGATATTCTTTAAATTGTTATTCATCAGTTCTAGAAGAAATGCATTTTTTAGAGTAGCCAGAACTCTTGTAAATTCCAGACAGAAAGGATAAAAATACCTGAGAGGAAATGAATCTGGCAGAGGAAAATTATACCATTGTAAAGAACTAAAAAATATAAAAGGGCAGAGTTAGAAATACATCATCATGGGAATGTATTTTAAATTTTAAACACAAGTATCTGAAATAGTCCTTTCAACCTCCAAATTCATTGCCATCACAGAGAAAAGATGAGGAACCAAAACACAACTTTCCATGGTTGTCAGTGGTTTAATGGTCCTTATTAACAGTAACTTTAGATCTTTGGATTCAAGACTCACATTTGTTAGTCAGAGGAAGGTTTTCCTGAGGTAAACAAAAGAGAGCAGATGGAATATGAAAATCATTCTTAGGAAGTGAAAAAATCACTTACTCCTAGAAAGGGGAGGTAGAGACAGCTTTGACTCACTTCATTATTGTTGTGTAAACTCAGTCATGTCTGACTCTTTGTGACCCTTTGGACTGTAGCCCATCAGCCTCCTCTTGTCCATGGGTTTGTGAGGCAATAATACTGGAGTGGGTTGCCATTTCCTCCTCCAGGGGATCTTCCTGACCCAGGAATCAAAACTGCCTCTGTCATGATTCTTGCATTGCACACGTATTCTTTACCTAATGAGCCACCAGGGAAGACCATGAGTACTAAGTTGCTTTAGCTGTGTCTGAATATTTGTGACCCTATGGACTACAGACCGCCAGGTTCCTCTGTCCATAGGATTCTTCAGGCAAGTATACTGGAGTGGGTTGCCCAAACTGTACTAAATTATTCCTTGAAAATATTCAAAATATATATTTTAAGCACTATGATTGATAGAGAAATTTATCACTAAGCAAAGAAATATAGTCCCTCTCTCACAAAAGTTACCAAAGAGTGGATATTTAAAACAATCACACTAAACACAAGTTATAACAAGTGTGTTCTGTGTTTTGAAAAGAAAAACGCAATATGCTAAAGAATGTGTATTTTCATAGAGGGAAGCAACTTCAGTGGAACATATGGGAAAACCTCTATGAGAAAGTAATATTCAAGTTGACTCTTAGGAGCAAGTAGAAGTTTTTCACAAAAACAGTATGAGTGTAAACAAAAGTCCTAGAGAAATAAAAATTGGTAGGACTCTTGGTTTTTGACTCTCTCCTTTCCCCTGCTTCATGTGTTGGCAGCTAAGTTAATCAAAATCTTTCAGTTCATTAAAAATTGCTATTAGGTTCCTTGCAAAGCTCCTCTATTGTTTTTGATTTAATCCTTTACTTGGATTCCCAACTCCAAATCTTCTGATTATATGCAGATATTCTAATGGATTTAATGTTCCCTCTTTTGCTTATGTATTTTATTTTAAAACATGCATTGATGCTGTATAAGCATATCTTCTCAATTCATATAAATTATTTTTATTTTATATTATATCATTGTTTTATTTTTCCCGCTTGGCACTTTATGATACCTGCTGCTTTGTGAAATTGTAATCTGATATTCCTAATTTCTCATGGAATACAATCATATAATCAACATTTTGCTTTTACTTTCCCTCAGTGATATATTGATTGTCTTTAATACTATGGTAAAGTTCTTCACTCATTGCTTCCTAATATTCTATGCTGCATAGAAGGTTACCACAAGTATTACAGCAATAAAAATTTATTCTCTTGCAGTTTCTATAGATCAGAAGTCAAGGGACCACAAGATTGAATTCTCCACTCAGGGTCTCACTAGAATAAAGTCAAAATGTTGACCAGGGCTTCAAGTCTTATCTGGGATTCTAGGTTCTTTTTCATTCTTATTGGTTGTTGAAAGAATTCACTCACTTATGGTGTTACAACTGAAATTAAAAATTCTTACTGTTTGCAAACCAGGCTTCTAGAAGCAGCTCCTAGATGCTTTGTCTTTGCAATAACGGTTCATAACATGCATCTTTGCTTTTGTTCAGCCAGCTGTCATGAATTTCTCTGGCTTCCTCTTCTTGCTGAAGGAAAACACCCCTTTTAGAAGGCTCATGTGATTAAGTCACCTAGCTAAGGTTCCCGTTTTAAGATCACCTGTGCCAGGTAACATCATGTTGTGAAGGTAGTTACTCAAGCTAATTCACAGTTCTGGGAATTATGCAGGTTAGGTGGTCTGGTATTCACATCTCTTTCAGAATTTTCCCCAGTTTATCGTGATCCACACAGTCAAGGCTTTGGCATAGTCAATAAAGCAGAGAGAGATATTTTTCTGAAACTCTCTTGCTTTTTCATTGATCCAGCATATGTTGGCAATTTGGTCTCTGGGAACATAACATGATTTACTTATACATTTCTAAAATTCACATGAAGATCAAGGATATATTGCCCACAAATGTTTAAGCAGAGAGTTTTGCAGAGAGAAATATATTTTATAGGTGTTAAATCATTTTTGGAACATAAGTCTATATTTAAAAACATTAATTTATTCTCTGCTTTACATGAGTTACAAAATTAAAGAACATTTAAAAAGAAACTGATCCTTATTCTCACCCTGACTTCATCTCCTGAATTAGCTCTTCCTGTGTTCCTCATATACTATGTCATCTGCCCTGTGTGTTGAGACAGGTGATATATTAGTAGCATCTGCTTCATCAATGAATAATAGACTGAAACTATGGTATGAAGTTCTTTGTTGATTTTTTTTTTTTTTTTTGGGGGGGTGGGTGGTGTCTGCACCACAGGACATGCAGGATCTTAGTTCCTCAACCAGGGATGAACCTGTGCACCTGCAGTGGAATCTTGGAGTCCTAACCAACAGACTGCCAGGGAATTCCCCTCCTTATTTCTTAAATACAGCTAGTAATAATCAAGGCTTTGTATCTTCATTTTCCCCAGGCATCTTATTTGAAAATTTCCAAATTATCATAAATGTATTAATAAAATTTACTGGCTAGTTTCTTGTGCAAGGCTTAGCTGAGCTGGAGAGAAATGAGCAGTCAAATATTGGAATAAATTTGACAACTTGCTGAAATGAAAATATCGCTCAAGGATTCTTTAATCACTGAATGTGATAACATAAGCAATAGCCTAAAATGGCTATTTTAGAAAGGAATGAGTCCATGCTTCCCCATCCATGTTTGCTGCAGCATGGCTCTAGTCACAGTTTAATTGGATTAGCACACACAGAAAGAATATGGGGTTCCTCTTCAAATGGAGCAGTACTCCATGGTCCTTCCCCGTGTCCCCTCCCATGTCCTCTGCCTGTCTTTTGTCTGTGGAAAAGTTTAGCCAAAGAATATGCTGAATCAGAGAAATAAGAACATGTAGAAACAGGAAAACAGTCAAAGAGACCAAATAACAAAGTTTAGTCATTAAGCATAGCTGGTGTTGGAGAAGACTCTTGAGAGTCCCTTGGACTGCAAGGAGATCCAACCAGTCCATTCTGAAGGAGATCAGCCCTGGGATTTCTTTGGAAGGAATGATGCTAAAGCTGAAACTCCAGTATTTTGGCCACCTCATGCAAAGAGTTGACTCATTGGAGAAGAATCTGACGCTGGGAGGGATTGGGGGCAGGAGGAGAAGGGGACGACAGAGGATGAGATGGCTGGATGGCATCACTGACTTGATGGATGTGAGTCTGAGTGACCTCCGGGAGTTGGTGATGGACAGGGAGGCCTGGCGTGCTGCAGTTCATGGGGTTGCAAAGAATCGGACATGACTGAGCAACTGATCTGATCTGCTCTGAAGAACATTTAGTTCCTTCTCAAGGGCTGTAGATAACATTCTGAATGATACTCTGTGAATGATCTTGTACATACTGAAAACCCCAACAGGTCGATAGAGTTAACTACATGATGAGCAAGCTATAGCCATGATATAAGCTGCCACAATTCCAAGAACTGGCCAAGAAATGGAACAAACTGACCTTGGAACCAAAGATTAACTGTACCTAATACTGTATCATGGAAAAAGGAAGAGAGTTCCAGAAAAACATCTATTTCTGCTTTATTACCTATGCCAAAGACGTTGACTGTGTGGATCACAATAAACTGTGGAAAATTCTGAAAGAGATGGGAATACCAGACCACCTGACCTGCCTTTTGAAAAACCTATATTCCGGTCAGGAAGCAACAGTTAGAACTGGACATGGAACAACAGACTGGTTCCAAATAGGAGAAGGAATACATCAAGGCTGTATATTGTCACTCTGCTTATTTAGCTTCTATATAGAGTACATCATGAGAAACGCTGGGCTGGAAAAAGCACAAGCTGGAATTAAGTTTGTCGGGAGAAATATCAATAACCTCAGATATGCAGATGACACCACCCTTATGGCAGAAAGTGAGGAGGAACTAAAAAGTGTCTTGATGAAATTGAAAGAGGAGACTGAAAAAGTTGGCTTAAACTCAACATTCAGAAAACTAAGATGACGGCATCTGGTCCCATCACTTGATGGAAAATAGATGGGTAAACAGTGGAAACAGTGTCAGACTTTATGTTTCTGGGCTCCAAAATCACTGCAGATGGTGATTGCAGCCATGAAATTAAAAGACGCTTATTCCTTTGAAGGAAAGTTATGACCAACCTAAATAGCATATTCAAAAGCAGAGACATTACTTTGCCAATAAAGGTCTGTCTAGTCAAGGATAAGGTTTTTCCAGTGGTCATGTATGGATGTGAAAGTTGGACTGTGAAGAAAGCTGAGCGCTGAAGAATTGATGCCTTTGAACTGTGGTGTTGGAGAAGACTCTTGAGAGTCCCTTGGACTGCAAGGAGATCCAACCAGTCCTTTCTAAGGGAAATCAGTCCTAGGATTTCTTTGAAAGGACTGATGCTAAAGCTGAAACTCCAGTACTTTGGCCATCTCACGCAAAGAGTTGACTCAGTAGAAAAGACTCTGATGCTGGGAGGGATTGGGGGCAGGAGGAGAAGGGGATGACAAAGGATCTGATGGCTTTATGGCATCACCGACTTGATGGACATGAGTTTGAGTGAAATCCAGGAGTTACTGATGGACAGGGAAGCCTGGCGTGCTGTGATTCATGGAGGCGCAGAGAGTTTTACACGGCTGAGCGACTGAACTGAACTGAACTCCTTTGTCACTGATGTCCTGGGTATAGTATTTTTTTGTTTTGTTTTGTTTTCATTCGCTAAGTCATCTCTTTTTGCGACCCCATGAATTGCAGCACACCAGATTTCCATATACTATTTAGTGTTGGCAAATTTCAGGGTTTCATACCTCTCTTTTGTTGAAATGTTTTGTCTTTATGTCCATACACAAACTATTTTACCTTACTTTAAACACACAAATCAGAAAATTTCTGTTAGCCTTATCTTAACACATAAATAGACTCAAGTATATAATGGGCTTTCCAGGTGGTGTTAGTAGTAAAGAATCTACCTGACAATGCAAGAGACTTAATGAGACACGGGTTCAGTCCCTGGGTTGGGAAGGGTCTGAGGAAGACCCAGCAACCCACTCCAGTGTTCTTGCCTACAGAATCCCATGGACAGAGGAGCCTGGTGGGCTACAGTCTATAGAGCTGCAGAGTTGGATAAGAGTGAAGCAACCTAGCATGCATGCATGTAACTCTAAAATAAGACCAGGTTATTATCAAGTAGCTGGTTTAAAAGTGTTAAAATCTGCAAAAGTATTATATTAGCACTGGGATGACCAAGAGGGATGGTATGGGGAGGGAGGGGGGAGGAGGGTTCAGGATGGGGAGCACGTGTATACTTGGGGCGGATCTATCTCGATGTATGGCAAAAGCAATGCAATATTGTAAAGTTAAGCAAAATAAAATTTAATAAAAAAAAATAGGAAATGAAAAAAATATATATATATTAAATCATTCAATAATAAATTTCTATCTGTATTGAGATTTTATGACAAAATCCTTAATTTAGTATTCTGTTTTTCATCATTCAGTAAAAAAAATTACTGGTAAAAATTATTAATGAAAAATAGCTTGGAGGAATCATATTATCATTTTCCTTGGCCATTATCTAATTTCAAACACTATTTATGGGATTAGTAACTAGTTAGAAAAAAGTTTTTGCTTGATAATTTCTTGTAGCAGTCATTCAGAATTTGCTTCCTAGGTTTATAAATATTTTATAAATTGTGGCACCAGTAAGTCTGATTATAATGCACACCAAAAGAGACAAAGAAGAAAATCATATCCTTCTGGATAAAATATATCCCCTTTTAAATATAATAAATGACATTGTTTCAATCAGGAGAATTTCAGTCTTATTGGAATAATACATAGCATAGCCTGGGACAAAGTTTGAAAACTTTTGAAAATATTTAAAGTACATGATATGAAAGTCTGGGTAACCTTTTTGGAATGCTCTTGCTCCAAAAACAATTTTTGAAAAACATAGTTATCTTAAGATTAATAATCTTCTTATCAGTGCAATAGCTTTACCTAGAAATGGGAAATAAAATACATATTTTAAGATAGTTGTAAAATATAAATCAAGAGGAGATTCTTTTATGAAAATAAAATTGTATATATTAGGTTACTTTCAAATGCCTATATTCAGAGAAGGAACACGAAGAAAATTTTTTGCTAATTTAGCATGTAGATGTCATTTAACTCTTTAATATTGAATTATGAGAATTTCTTGCTTTTCATATATAAGTATTGACTTTATGCTCTTTCTATCTATTATGATATATGATTGAGTTGATTGAAGTTGTTATCTGAGAATGATTATAATTTCAAAAACATGTTCCTAGCCATACTCTATTGCCTTTTAAAAGACAGAAAATTTTACACACGTAAAAAAGTGTCAAGAATAAACAACCCAGGGGTGGTGGACAAAGCCACCGATGAAGCATTAGGCATTGTAATTATTTCTGGGCTACAGAATTAAAGAATCCTAGATTTGAGTAATAGTTATGCATAGAAAATCCAATGGACGGAGGAGCCTGGTGGGCTCCAGTCCATGGGGTCGCTGGGAATCAGACGCGACTGAGCGACTTCACTTTCACTTTTCACTTTCATGCATTGGAGAAGGAAATGGCAACCCACTCCAGTGTTGTTGCCTGGAGAATCCCAGGGACGGGGGAGCCTGGTAGGCTACTGTCTATGGGGTCACACAGAGTCGGACACGACTGAAGTGACTTAGCATAGCATAGCATAGCATATGCATAGAATTGTGAGTTTTGTAATTTATGCTAATGAATTTCTAGTTACAATAAAATGATACTTCCAAATATTGCCAAAGAGAATGGACTTTTACTTAAATTGTCAGTAAGTTCCTCAGACATGTGAGTGGCATGAGTTACCTTTAAATAAGTTATAAGGAGCAAGATCCTTACATGGACACACCTATTTGCCTATTTGGATAAGACTGTATGGACCTAATCAGGCTGATGGAGGAAGTGAAGTCACCAAGATTCAGCTTTTGTCTAGGAGCTTGAAAAGAATTACAAATATCTCCATTTCAACACTGAGAGACTTCTCCATTAGAAAACTGCTCATGAATTTTAAGTCAGATGTACATCCCTGAGAATTATGAGCTGGAAATTTTCATAAAGATCCTTTAGTTTTAAGTTAAGTTTTCACAGATGAAAATGAATGTTTACAGAATTTAGGGCTTGTCACAACTGATGCATGATGATCCATCAAGTAAGTATGATGAGATTTATGTAGCTAATGAAGCTGAAAATCACTCTCAGAATTGAAATTTCTCCATTCCCTCTATATAAATTTTGCTCTGACATAATATTGATCAAAATAATAATATTGTGTGGATTTTACATCACCTCCAAAGACTGTGAATGATAAAGATATAAATAGATACTTTTTATTCTTGTTATTTTTTCAAGATTACTAGAATGAAGCAATGGAGTTGGAATAAATACTGAAATGAAGGGAATAAGCTTCTTTGATTGTCTTCTGGAATTTAAAGTTCTCTTTATGGATTACAGAATATGTTTTCCAGTGAATTATTTTTCTTTGGGCTGTTCAAGAATTTGCAAAAGAAGGTGATTGTAGGGATTAACTTGGATATTAGGTTAGGTTACATGACTTCCAAACGCTTTTCCAAATCACAGTATGTTCCTTTCACTAGTACATTTACTTAATAGATCTTTTTTTAATACATGGTGGTATAATCAACTAACCGTAAGTTTGGCCTTGGAGTACAAAATGAAGCAGGGAAAAAACTGACAGAGTTTTGCCAAGAGAACACACTGGTCATAACAACCACCCTCTTCCAACAACACAAGAGAAGACTCTACACATGGACATCACCAGATGGCCAATACCAAAATCAAATTGCTTATACTCTTTGCAGACAAAGATGAAGAAGCTCTATACAGTCAGCAGAAATAAGACTGGGAGCTGACTGTGGCTTAGGTCATTAACACCTTATTGCAAAATTGAGCCTTAAATTGAAGAAAGTAGGGAAAACCACTAGACCATTCAGATCAGATCAGATCAGATCAGATCAGTCGCTCAGTCATGTCCGACTCTTTGCGACCCCATGAACTGCAGCACGCCAGGCCTCCCTGTCCATCACCAGCTCTCGGAGGTCACTCAGACTCACATCCATCAAGTCAGTGATGCTATCCAGCCATCTCATCCTCTGTCGTCCCCTTCTCCTCCTGCCCCCAATCCCTCCCAGCATCAGATTCTTCTCCAATGAGTCAACTCTTCACATGAGGTGGCCAAAATACTGGAGTTTCAGCTTTAGCATCATTCCTTCCAAAGAAATTCCAGGATTGATCTCCTTCAGAATGGACTGGTTGGATCTCCTTGCAGTCCAAGGGACTCTCAAGAGTCTTCTCCAACACCACAGTTCAAAAGCATCAATTCTTCGGCGCTCAGCCTTCTTCACAGTCCAGCTCTCACATCCATACATGACCACAGAAAAGACCATAGCCTTGACTAGGCGAACCTTTGTGGGCAAAGTGATGTCTCTGCTTTTGAATATGCTATCTAGGTTGCTCATAACTTTCCTTCCAAGGAGTAAGCGTCTTTGAATTTCATGGCTGCAGTCACCATCTGCAGTGATTTTGGAGCCCAGAAAAAGAAAGTCTGACACTGTTTCCACTGTTTCTCCATCTATTTCCCATGTAGTGATGGGACCAGATGCCATGATCTTCATTTTCTGAATGTTGAGCTTTAAGGCAACCTTTTCACTCTCCACTTTCACTTTCATTAAGAGGCTTTTGAGTTCCTCTTCATTTTCTGCCATAAGGGTGATGTCATCTGCATATCTGAGGTTATTGATACTTCTCCCGGCAATCTTGATTCCAGCTTGTGTTTCTTCCAGACCAGCATTTCTCATGATGTACTCTGCATATAAGTTAAATAAACATGGTGACAATATACAGCCTTGACATTTCAGGTATGACCTAAATCAAATTCCTTACAATTATACAGTGGATGTGAGAATAGATTAAAGGGATTAGATCAGGTAGATAGAGTGCCTAAAGAACAATACATGGAAGTTCATAACATTGTACAGGAGGCAGTGATCAGAACATCCCCAAGGAAAAAAAAAATGCAAAAAAGCAAAATGGTTGTCTGAGGAGGCCTTACAAATAGCTAAGAAAAGAAGAGAAATGAAAGGTAAAGGAGAAAAGGAAAGATATACCCATCTGAATGCAGAGTTCCAAAGAATAGCAAGAAGAGATAAGAAAGCGTTCCTAAGTGATCAATGCAAAGAAATAGAGGAAAACAATAAAATAGGAAAGACTAGAGATTTCTTCAAGAACATTAAAGATACCAAGGGAACATTTCATGCAAAGATGGGCACACTAAAGGACAGAAATGGTATGAACCTAACAGAAGCAGAAGATATTAAGAAGAGGTGGCAAGAACATATGAAAGAAGTGTACAAAAAAACATCTTTATGACCCAGATAATCACGATGGTGTGATTACTCCCCTAGAGCAAGGCATCTTTGAGTTCAAAGTCAAGTGGGTCTTAGGAAGCATCAATATGAACAAAGATAGTGGAGATAATGTAATTCCAGTTGAGCTATTTCAAATCCTAGATAATGATGCTGCAAAAGTGCTGCACTCAATATGCCAGCAAATTTGGAAAGCTCAGCAGTGGCCACAGGACTGGAAAAGGTCAGTTTTTATCCAATTCCAAAGGAATGAAATGCCAAAGAGTGTTCAAACTACCACACAATTGCACTTATTTCACACACTAGCAAAGTAATGCTCAAAATTCTCCAAGCTAGATTTCAAAAGCACATGAACTGAGAATTTCCAGATGTTCAAACTGGATTTTGAAAAGGTAAAGGAACCAGAGATCAAATTGCCAACATCCATTGGATCATAGAAAAAAAAAAAAAAAGAGAATTTCAGAAAAACATCTGCTTCATTGACTATGTTAAAGCCTTTGACTGTGTGAATCACAACAAACTGTGGGAAATTCTTAAAATGTTGGGAATACCAGACAACTTTACCTGCCCCTGCAAAACCTGTATGCAGGTCAAAAATCAACAATTAGAACTGGATATGATACAACTGACTGTTTCAAAATTGGGAAAGACGTACATCAAGTCTGTATATTGTCACCCTGCTTATGTAACTTATATGCAGTGTACATCACATGAAATACTGGGCTGGATGAAGTACAAGTTGGAATCAAGATTGCTGGGAGGAATATCAATAACCTCAGATATGCAGATGACATCACCTTTATGGAAGAAAGTGAAGAGGAATTAAAGAGCTTCTTGATGAAGGTGAAAGAGGAAAGTGAAAATGCTGGCTTAAAACTCAACATTCAAAAAATGAAAATCAGGGCCTCTGGTCCCATCACTCCATGACAAATAGATGGGGAAACAATGGAAAGAAAGACAGCCTTTATTTTCTTGGGTTCCAGAATCACTGAAGATGGTGACTGCAGCCAAGAAATTAAAAGATACTTGCTTCTTAGGGGAAAAAAAAAAAAAAAAAAAAAAGCTAAGAAAAACATGTAATAAAAAGCAGAGACACTACTTTGCTGACAAATGTCTGTATAGTCAAAGCTATGACATTTCCAGTAGTCATGTATGGATATTAGGATTGGACCATAAAAGAAGGCTGAGTGCCAAAGAATCGATGCTTTTGAATTGTGATGTTGGAGAAGACTTGAGAGTCCAGTGGACTGCAAGGAAATCAAACCAGTTAATCCTGAAGGAAATCTATCCTGAATACTCATTGAAAGGACTGATGCTGAAGCTGAAACTCTAATACTTTGGCTACCTGATGCAAAGTGCCAATCCATTAGAAAAGACCCTGGGAAAGATTGAAGGCAGGAAAAGAGGGGGACAACAGAGGATGAGATCATTGGATGGCTTCACCAAATCAATGGACAGGAGTTTAACCAAGCTTCAGGAAATAGTGAAGTATAGGGAAGTCTGTCATGCTACATTCCATGGGGTTGCAGAGTAGGACATGACTGAGCCACCGAATGACAACAAATAATCAACTAACTTACCATTCTACTGCATTACTACAAAATAATTGCTATTCTTTAACAGTACACAGAGGAATCAAATTGTGGCATATAGCTAATTATAGGCTTTCTTATCATTGTGTTCAAGTGTTTCTATTGAATATATATGTATATATAAAACTGTCTAACTCTGTATATGTGATGTGTGTTAAGTTGCTTCAGTCATGTCCAGCTCTTTGAAGCCTCATGGTCTGTAGGATCCTATGAATCTGCCAGGCTCCTCCATCCATGGGATTCTCCAAGCAAGAATACTGAAGTGGGTTCCCATGCCCGCCTCCAGGTGATGTTCCTGACCCTGGGATCCAACCCATGTCTCCTACATCTCCTGCATTGGTGGGCAGGTTTTACCACCACTAGCACCACCTGGGAAGTCCAAAACTATAAATATGTATGTATATATATACAGATATATACATATGCACACACACACACACACACGAGTGTGTAAACAGCCTTCCCAGGTGGCGCTAGTGGTAAAGAACGTGCTTACCAATGTAGGAGATTTAGGAGACATGGATTCGATCCTTGGGTCAGGAAGATGCCCTGAAGCAGGGCATAGCAACCCACTCCAGTATTCTTGCCTGCAGAATCCCATGGACAGAGGATCCTGGTGGGCTACAGTCCATAGGGTCACAAGACATGGGGTGATAATACAGTCCATAGGGTCGCAAGTCATAAACACAACTGAAGCAACTTAGAATGCATACACCCACATATGTAGATACATACTACAAATATAGAAGTCAGTTTGATTGGACTTTTAGTTTAATATATTATCAACTAGTTGTAAATACAAATTGTATGCCTAGCAGAAATTAGGTTCATAAAATAAAATTTGCTTTTCTGAGGACAAAGCTACATTTTTCTGCAGCAGAAATCTTCAGACTATGTAAATATTTCACCTTACCTATTGGACATTCCATCATGCTTAATGTTTCAGATAAATATTTAATTGAGATTTAATTGGATGCTTGTAAAGTATTATTGCTAATTGAAAATGGTTCTTGAAGTTGTTAATTTGAAAGACTGCTGATTTTTCTGATTAAAAAATCTATCTCTGTATAGACATAAAATCATATAATAAATTGTCTTATGTTTTCACCATCAAGCTATGCTTTTAGTTAAATAAAAACACATATATTACAATAAAGGTTGACATTGACTCATATTTTCATCTTTATTTGAAAAAATTTCAAATAAACATTTAGCATTCAACTCTTAAACACAAGTTGCACTGTAGCATTGTATCCTTAAATATTGTATATTTAAAATAATAAGTAGAAGGCAACTTAACAGCAGTTTTTATTTCCAGTTTTACAGGGACAACAAATAAATCAGTAAAAAGAACTTTCAATAGTGAGGTTAGAATATTTCTTCTAGGATCTGTCATAACAAGCAACCAGGGGCAAGGAAAGTAGTGTCTTTCAGTATGGCACAAAGATTACAAAGTACAGCCTGTAGGACAAATTCAGCCTTCTGCCTGTTTTTGTGTGGCCTATTAACTTAGAAATATATTGACATTTTTAAAGTGTAGGGAATTTTTTTAAAGACTGTTACAGTGACTATATGCAGCTGGCAAAATCTAAAATATTTACTCTATGTTCCTATACAGAAAAAAAAATTTGCTAACTCCTGATTAGTGAGTTGGTTCAAGGCCAGCCACCTTATTAAGTGTATGAAGAGTTACAGAAAACCCTGTTTTTGCTTTTACCCCTCTATTCTTCTGTAATATGGGGGCAGTAATAGTTTCTAACTCATAGGGTCGTTGTGAAGACAGATAGTATGTTTCTTCAAATGTAATAAAATTGATAAATATTGACCCTTGATAAATGTTTGTGGCAATATAATTTATAAAATAAGACACAAGCTTTAATGAGAGCAATAGTAATCTAATTTTATGAAAATAGTAACTTTCAAATATTTATAAGATGCTTAAACAATATATAGCATACTTGGAAAAAGTATGAATAAAATTAATAAAAGCAAATTAAGTTCAATTGTGTGTGTATATTTTTTTAGTATTATCTCCTATATGCTAGACATAAGCAAATTATATTCTTTCTAATATATTGACTAGTTCTCAAAATAACTGAAAAGATTATATGAGACCTAATTCCCTGGAAGTCTCTTGAGAAAAGGTTTATATGTGGAAGGATATTAATGAAAAATGCTCTCAACAACAACAGATGAAAGAGAATATCAGCAGCAAGATCCTGTTGAGAAAAAGGTTGAACTGTGATTCCATTGAAAGCAAGACTTCTGCAAGATAGTTGTGAAGCAAGAATTGAAATTCAAATAGGTTCAGAATTGAAACAAGGGGGACAGACTTTTTTATACACACATGAATTCATTTTCAAATGGTTGTACAATACAATATTGTATTGGTTTTGCCATATATAAAATGAATCTGCCACAGGTATACATGTGTTCCCCATCCTGAACCCTCCTCCCTCCTCCCTCCCCATACCATCCCTCTGGGTTGTCCCAGTGCACCAACCCCCACCACCCCCCAAGCATCCAGTATCGTGCATCGAACCTGGACTGGCAACTCATTTCATATATGATATTATTCATATTTCAATGCCATTCTCCAAAATCATCCCACCCTTTCCCTCTCCCACAGCCCAAAAGACTGTTCTATACATCAGTGTCTCTTTTGCTGTCTCATATACAGGGTTATTGTTACCATCTTTCTCATATTAAACACTCTATTACCTAGATTTATACAGAAAAAAATTTCTTAGACATACAATTAAATAGCCTCACATCAAGGGATTTTTAATATGTAAGGTGTTTTCTAAAGTCGTAAGTAATTGCTACATACCACATATTTCAAAATCACCATCTTTATAATATTAGAATTATATTCTCACATTGAAGTTCGATAGACCTATGACCTGCTTCATTTAAGAAAATGTGCATACCTATGAAATGTGAATCTTTCTGGTTGAAGCTTTAGGAACCAGAGAGGAGTTACCATGCTTTCTCATTCTCTGCAATGATCCAAATCTTGGGTATCCCCTTAGTCCATATCATGGAGATGGGAAACCACAGACTGAACCTCCTAACCAAACCGCAAAGGATATGTACAGTGAGGAAGACTTTCCCTTTGTGTTTTTTGCATTTCATTTCCTCCCTTCTACACAAAATATAAATGGATACTCCCCAAAGAGATTTTCATATTTCTACTCAATACCTGTGATTCAGTAGATCCCTTTATTATGGACTTTAGGAGTCACCAGAAAAGAATATCCATACTAACCTTCAAAAAACTCCACAAAGTTAGTTTAGAATACTTCGATTTCAAGAGGTTTTTATGTTGTTGTTGTTTGTTTTTTGGTCAGACCTTGCAGAATGCGGGACTGACCAGGGATGGAAGCCATGCTCCTTGCAGTGGAAGCATGGAGGCTTAATCAACGAACTTCAGAGGAAGTCCTCTTGAAGAGGTTTTTGTTTTGTTTTGTTTTGTTTTTAAGAGTGAACACAACATTAATAAATATATATATATGTAGTTTTCATAATTTAAATAGCTTATTTTTGTTGTTATGTTATTTTTGTGATATAATGTCAAAACTTGAAAAAGAATCAAGGAAAAAGATATTTAGAATATGTGGGATATGAAAGAATTTTCTAGCAATAACTGGAATTATATAGTATGTATTCCAGTATTTTGGCCACCTCATGCAAAGAGTTGACTCATTGGAGAAGACTCTGATGCTGGGAGGGATTGAGGGCAGGAGGAGAAGGGGACGACAGAGGATGAGATGGCTGGATGGCATCACTGACTTGATGGATGCGAGTCTGAGTGACCTCCGGGAGCTGGTGATGGACAGGGAGGCCTGGCGTGCTGCGGTTCATGGGGTCGCAAAGAGTCGGACACGACTGAGCGACTGATCTGATCTGATCTGATCTGATAGTATGTATCAACAGAAAGGAAATGAAAGAGTTTCCAGAATTTACATTAGGGAGATGATACAAAAATTGTTTTTTAAAAAAAAATGTATGAAGAGAATGGGTTTACCTAGTGGCTCAGTGGTAAAGAATCTGCCTGCCAAGCAGGTGATGCAAATTTGATCGTTGGGTCAAGAAGATCCCCTGGAGAAGGAAATGGCAACTCACTTCAGTATTCTAGCCTGGGGAATCTCATGGACAGAAGAACCTAGCGCTCTATAGTCTGTGGAGTAGCAAAAGTCAGACATGACTAAACAACAGTACAAAGAGAAGCAGCTGTGTTAATGTACTTAAAAAGTTCTTCCTCAAAAGTAGCCAAGGAAAAAATAACATGTTTAGAAAGGGCAGTTTGAGAAGATGTTATATAAAAGAAAAAAAAAAAACAAATATGTAAATAATTCTTGATTTAAATGAAAAGAAATAACCAAACAAAGTTAGTAGATGTAATCAAATCTTAAAGTGAAGATATAACTGTTGTCTGTTTTTCATTTTTGTCTCCCTGAGATTGTCATCTCCAGCTTCTCTTGTCCCATTTCCTTCTTCATTATAATCAGATATATTGTATTTGGGCATTCCTTACTATGCAAAATGTTAAAATCTGCTGTTTCTGTTAGTGTTTTAGGTTCTTTAATTATCAGTATTCTCCATTATAGTTACAGATATTTTTTTTTCATTTTTTTTGTGGATGGTAGCTCTGCATATTTGACAAAATTATACATTATGTTTTTTTATGTCCTACTAACCACTTTATTTTTAAACTTTATAAGGAAATTGCTTTATTATTCTTTAGCTTTCTTTCTTTTTTTTATATTATACATGTTTTAATGCCATTCTCCTAAATCATCCCCCCTTCCCTCTCCCACAGAGTCCAAAAGACTGTTCTATACATCTGTGTCTCTTTTGCTCTCTCACATATAGGGTTGTCTTTGCCATCTTTCTAAATTCCATATATATGCGTTAGTATACTGTATTGGTGTTTTTCTTTCTGACTTACTTCTTCACTCTGTATAATTGGCTCCAGTTTCATCCACCTCATTATAACGGATTCAAATGTATTCTTTTTAATGGCTGAGTAATACTCCATTGTGTATATGTACCACCGCTTTCTTATCCATTCATCTGCTGATGGACATCTAGGCTGTTTCCATGTCCTGGCTATTATAAACAGTGCTGCAGTGAACATTGGGGTACACATGTGTCTTTCAATTCTGGTTTCCTTGGTGTGTATGCCCAGCAGTGGGATTGCTGGGTCATATAGCAGTTCTATTTCCAGTTTTTTAAGGAATCTCCACACTGTTCTTCATAGTGACTGTACTCATTTTTGTTCCCACCAACAGTGTAAGAGCGTTCCCTTTTCTCCACATCCTCTCCAGCATTTATTGCTTGTAGACTTTTGAATCGCAGCCATTCTGACTGGCATGAAATGGTACCTCATTGTGGTTTTGATTTGCATTTCTCTGAAAATGAGTGATGTTAAGCATTTTTTCCTGTCTTTGTTAGCCATCTGTATGTCTTCTTTGGAGAAATGTCTATTTAGTTCTTTGGCCCATTGTTTGATTGGGTCGTTTATTTTTCTGAAATTGAGCTGCAGGAGTTGCTTGTATATTTTTGAGACTAATAGTTTGTCAGTTGCTTCATTTGCTATTATTTTCTCCCATTCTGAAGGGTGTCTTTTCAGCTTGCTTATAGTTTCTTTTGTTGTGCAGAAGCTTTTAAGTTTAATTAGATGTCATTTGTTTATTTTTGCTTTTATTTCCAATATTCTGGGAGGTGGGTCATAAAGGATCCTGATGTGAAGTATGTCGGAGAGTGCTTTGCCTATGTTCTCCTCTAAGAGTTTTATAGTTTCTGGTCTTATGTTTAGATCTTTAATCCATTTTGAATATATTTTTGTGTATGGTATTAGAAAGTGTTCTCAGTTCAGTTCAGTTGTGCAGTAGTGTTCAGCTCTTTGCGACCCCATGAATCACAGCACACCAGGCCTCCCTGTCCATCACCAACTCCCGGAGTTCACTGAGACTCACGTCCATTGAGTCAGTGAGGCCATCCAGCCATCTGATCCTCTGTTCTCCCCTTCTCCTCCTGCCCCCAATCCCTCCCAGCATCAGAGTCTTTTCCAATGAGTCAACTCTTCACATGAGGTGGCCAAAGTACTGGAGTTTCAGCTTTAGTATCATTCCTTCCAAAGAAATCCCAGGGCCGATCTCCTTTAGAATGGACTGGTTGGATCTGTTCTAGTTTAATTCTTTTACAAGTGGTGGACCAGTTTTCCCAGCTCACTTGTTAAAGAGATTGTCTTTTCTCCATTGTATATCCTTGCCTCCTTTGTCAAATATAAGGTGTCCATAGGTGTGTGGGTTTATCTCTGGGCTTTCTATTTTGTTCCATTGATCTATATTTCTGTCTTTGAGCCAGTACCATACTGTCTTGATGACTGTGGCTTTGTAGTAGAGTCTGAAGTCAAACACGTTGATTCCTCCAGTTTCATTCTTCTTTCTCAAGATTGCTTTGGCTATCTGAGTATTTTTTTGTATTTCCACAGAAATTTTGAAATTATTTGTTCTAGCTCTGTGAAAAATACCATTGGTAGCTTGATAGGGATTGCATTGAATCTGTAGATTGCTTTGGGTAGTATACTCATTTTCACTATATTGATTCTTCTGATCCATGAACATGGTATATTTCTCCATCTATTAGTGTCCTCTTTGATTTCTTTCAGCAGTGTTTTATAGTTTTCTATATATAGGTCTTTAGTTCTTTAGGTAGATATATTCCTAAGTATTTTATTCTTTTCATTGCAATGGTGAATGGAATTGTTTCCTGAATTTCTCCTTCTATTTTCTCATTATTAGTGTATAGGAATGCAAGGGATTTCTGTGTGTTGATTTCATATCCTGCAACTTTACTATATTCATTGATTAGCTCTAGTAGTTTTCTGGTGGAGTCCTTAGGGTTTTCTATGTAGAGGATCATGTCATCTGCACACAGTCAGAGTTTTACTTCTCCTTTTCCAATTTGGATTCCTTTTATTTCTTTTTCTGCTCTGATTGCTGTGGCCAAAACTTCCAAAACTATCTTGAATAGTCAATGTGAGAGTGGGCACCCTTGTCTTGTTCCTGACTTTAGGGGAAATGCTGTCGTATTTTCACCACTGAGGATGATGTTTGCTGTGGGTTTGTCATATATAGCTTTTATTATGTTGAGGTATGTTCCTTCTATTCCTGCGTTCTGGAGAGTTTTTATCATACATGGATGTTGAATTTTATCAAAGACTTTCTCTGCTTCTATTGAGATAATCATATGGTTTTTATTTTTCAATTTGTTAATGTGGTGTATTACACTGATTTGCAGATATTGAAGAATCCTTGCATCCCTGGGATAAAGCCCACTTGGTCATGGTGTATGATCTTTTTAATGTGTTGTTGGATTCTGATTGCTAGAATTTTATTAAGGATCTTTGCATCTATGTTCTTTCTTTTGATTATTCTTTAGCTTTCTTACTATTCTTCTTTTACTTATTTTTCCCTCTTATACGCTGCCTCCTTTTCTTCTTCTCTTGTTGTGGAAATAAAAGATGTGAAGAATGAAAGAGAAGAAAATGATATGGTCCAAGGTAATATAAAATTCAAAAAGTGTAGGAATACATTACCAACTTGATTTAAAGTACAGGAAAAAAATCATTAAAATTTTTACAAAAGATAATTTAAAAATTCATTAAGCTCTCAGTCCAAATAATCCCCTAAGCAACAATGAGAATATAGAAAAAAACATATTATTGTAAATATTGTGATAGCTTTTTGCCTTTCATTAATTTTGCTCCACTGAGTAATCATTATTCTTTTCAGCTAAGAGCTGTAAGACCTTGGTGAGTTTGGATCAAATCAAAAGACTGTAAGGATTATAACTTAAACTCTGCAGAAGAATGCTTGCAACAATATGCTGGGCTGTCAAAACACACACAGGCAGTCAATTATGCCATTGGATAATAGATCTTTTGTGTTCAGGTAACTAAACAAACTATTCATTTAAAATATTTATTAACCCTCTTTGTTTTCATTCACATTCAAGGATTTCAGAAAAATGACAATGTTAATACTTTTTCTAAATTATCTTCTTCTATTATGAGTTATTATAAAGCTCTGTTTTACTCATCTGCTTATGATACTGATAATGCTGGTTTCTCTGAGGGTAATAAAAGGAAATTATATTAGACTTACTCTCATTCCCTTGTGATAATTCTTTTCTCTAGTCTACAACATTCAGCCTGAGGAAATGAAACCCAGTGCTTATTTTTATGTTGTGACTACTATCATAGTTATTTTAATGTAAACACATTATTTACCATCTGTTCTTTGTTTAGCGAAAATTGATTTTCTGTATAGTTCATTTGGACACTTGAGACAAATAAGCTATTTATTTGTGTCAGTTTAATGTCTTAGTTACTAGAATTTTAAAAAGAAAATATTTTTCCAAAACCAATATGTTTCAAATACTCTCTAATGCAATATATTTTTGAATTAGCACATTTGGTTTTATAGTTTCTTAAAAGGGGGATTATGTGTGTGCCTTATTATTTTTAAGAGCTTATAATAAAAATGGCAATTCATTGCTTTAAAATAAACTTTTTTAGGGCAAATTAAAAATAGAAAATTATTCTATGCAGCTTGTTTCTAATGGCTGGAAGCTGTTTGACATCACATGAGCTTTCCCCAAATGGTTAATTCTGTTGCTATTATTGTTTTTGTTGTTGTTGCTCAGTCACTCAGTCATGTCTGACTCTTTATGACCCCATGGACTGCAGTACTCCAGGTTTCCCTGTCTTTCATCTTCTCTCGGAGGTTACCGAAACTCATTTCAATTGAGCCGGTGATGCCACCCAACCATCTTGTCCTCTGTCATTTTCTTCTCCTCCTGCCTTCAACCTTTCCCATCATCAGTATCTTTTCAAATGAGTCAGCTCTTCATATCAGGTGGCCAAAGTATTGGAACTTCAGCCTCAGCATCAGTCCCTCCAGTGAATATTCAGGGATGATTTCCTTTAGGATTGACTGGTTTGACCTCTTTGCTGTCCAAGGGACTATCAAGAGTCTTCTCAAACACCAGAGTTCGAAAGCATCAATTCTTTGGCACTCAGCCTTCTTTATGGTCCAACTCTCATAACCATACATGACTGCTGGAAAAACCATAGCTTTGACTATACGGACCTTTGGGAGCAAAATAATGTCTCTGTTTTTTAATGAATTCTGTCATTACATAACAGGATAGGGAGGCCTGGCATGCTGCGGTTCATGGGGTCACAAAGAGTCGGACACGACTGAGCGACTGATCTGATTTGATCTGATCTGATTACATAACACGAACTTGAAAAAAGCATAAAATTGACTTAATTATTTTTAAATTGGCCTAAGTTTGATGCAGCATAATGCACAATAAATTATTATTTATCAGTGCTGCAGTACTAGGCTAAGATCACTAGGAACACATGTTTAACAAAACACAGTTGGGTTTATTACTTTCCGCAACAAAAGGAAGGTGTTCACATTATGGAGAACAGGGAGAAATTTCTGTGAGAGGGCATTTCATGCTGCTCTATAAAGGAATTAAACCTGTGGTGACTGCAGCTATGAAATTAAAAGGCACTTACTCCTTGGAAGGAAAGTTATAACCAACTTAGATAGCATATTCAAAAGCAGAGACATCACTTTGCCAACAAAGGTTTGTCTAGTCAAGGCTATGGTTTTTCCTGTGGTCATGTATGGATGTGAGAGTTGGACTGTGAAGAAGGCTGAGTGCCGAAGAATTGATGCTTTTGAACTGTGGTGTTGGAGAAGACTCTTGAGAGTCCCTTGGACTGCAAGGAGATCCAACCAGTCCATTCTGAAGGAGATCTGCCCTGGGATTTCTTTGGAAGGAATGATGCTAAAGCTGAAACTCCAGTACTTTGGCCACCTCATGCGAAGAGTTGACTCATTGGAGAAGACTCTGATGCTGGGAGGGATTGGGGGCAGGAGGAGAAGGGGACGACAGAGGATGAGATGGCTGGATGGCATCACTGACTCGATGGATGTGAGTCTGAGTGACCTCCGAGAGTTGGTGATGGACAAGGAGGCCTGGCATGCTGCGATTCATGGGGTCACAAAGAGTTGGACACGACTGAGCGACTGATCTGATCTGATCTGATGCGATTTTGAAGATGGTTCAAGAAAGATGTGATTTTTCTGGAATTAAGTGTTTTTTACAGGTAAGAATAATTATATAGTCAAGTATCTTAATTTAACTTAGCGGCTGGGAGAAATGAATCAGAGTTAAAGCTGTAATTAGTAAATAAATAACAATCAAGATAGACTAGATAAAGAAGTTGTTTGGTCACTTCTATAATTCACAAAACTTTCTTGTTTTTGTGTGTGAGCAGGCATACTTATAGAACAACCTTGTGTTCTCATCTGATGCTGCATGAAATTTCTATGATCAGCAGGAGAACCCCATGTTCTAGTTGTTAGTGCCAGATCAATTGGCAGCTTTCAGAGTTGACCACTCTTCACTTTCTTATCTGTATGTTACAATGATGATTGTTGTAGACAGAATGTTCACATCTTTCCAAATTCATATGTTGAAACCCTAATTCCCAGTGTAATAGTATAAGAAGGTGGGGCCCTTGAAAGGTAATTAGGCTTAGAGGAACTTATAAGGGTAGAGTCCTTCCTTTCTCTCCACCATGTGAAGACACAACAAGAAGGAGGCCATTTATGAGCCAGGAAAAGTGTTCTCATCAGACTGTAAACCTGCTGACATCTTGATCTTCTCAGACTCCATGACTGTGAGAAATAAATGTCTGTTGTTTAAGCCACCCATTCTATGATATTATGTTATAGCAAGCTGAGCTAATACAATAATCAAATGTTTCTTACATTTTGAATTATTATAAAAATATATAACCTATGTATGACATTATTATTTTTGTTGACTTTTTCCATGATATGTTTGATGTCATTAATGACACCATCAACAAGTCACCTGTCTAGACATTTTGTGGTATCACATGAACATCAAATGGAGTAGCAAGTGGGGAATCAATTTTTCAATTGTAATCAACATATAACTCTTCTAGCCAAAGAATACTTAAAAAATCACTCCCTGGTCCTATAAGACACTGGAGAATATAGGTGTAGAAGATGACAGAGAATAAAGAACATACAAGAAAAAAGTCTACAGGTTAAGATGACACAGCTACAGAATCACAGTCATTTTAATTAAGCAGTGGACCAAATTTCAAAATACCACAAGGAAAAATAGATTCTATAAATATCAGTAGTTAAATATTAAGTAATTTAATAGAGTGGTTAAATATTAAATAATTTAATATTTTTCTGAGTAAGTATTTAGGCTAAACACAACATAGTTTAGATTAAGAGCTTCAAATAATGAATAAATGGCATACTTCTGATGATTAGGGCAAAAATGAATCAGACAACTGTGCTTACAGATTATCACGAGGTTTCTATCAAGAGAAACAGAGGTTTATATCAGAATTCAATATATATTTATAATTGCATAAAATGTAATTTATCACTGTATGGATGTTTTCAGTCTTTTTCAACAGTTCCTTTTGGGATATAAACAAATCCCAAGATCAAAAGCCCTTTGAATGACAATTTACTGTATCCACTAGCCCAAGAGGGCCATATATTCTAGTAAAGATCTCAGTACACAGGATGGAGATAGGTTGAAACAACAGTCTTTACATAAATTATCAATTCAACTTGTTTCAGCCTATATATGCTACAGATTATGAAAGTGCCACCCATAATTAAATACCAATATGGATAAAATACATTGTGTATGTGGGTGCTTGACATGAAGAGAAGGCAGTGATCAATCAACAGGGAGGAAAATTAGTGGCATTTTGGTCTATTTGATAGTTATATTTGCTGTTATAAGTACAATCACTGGTATTCTAGTTTATGGAGTCTCTCGTAAGTTTGATTTGTGCAAAGCCTCTAGCTTCCTTGGATCATAGGTCTCCAGGAAGCTGAAAACAAAATCAGAAATGAGTCTGTTTTCATATGATGAAGACACCTAGTCCTACATATTCATTCCTGAGTTTATCCAGAGACCTGGGCTTTGTCTATTGAAAATGGGAAATGTAAAGTGAAAAACTGTTAATGGATCATGTAACTATTCATCAAAGCTTAAGAGCCATAATTTGAGTTTGGCTAGTTATTATTGATCCACTTTGAAATAAAGTGAAAGAGCTGAAGAGATGTTGATAAATTCTTGAATATTTTGAATTAACAAAATTAGTTTTTGAAGTATTTGTGAAAATTATAAGCATGATGAAAAATATTTTCAAATGGCTAAATATACGTGGTATACATGTTTCTTAATGAAAAATTATTTATGATGAGACACAAAAATAGATAATACACTGAAAATACACTGAAAATTACAAAATACCATGTAAAAGTAATATAACCTGATTTAAGTAATTTAAACTTATCTGAATCATTAAACCATGCTTCTACCTCAAAATCAACTGCTGAGTAATCAAGAATATTCTTTGAATAGACAGCAACATTAATTTGCACACAAAACATGTTCCTCTTTAGTCATATTATCATTGTCACTTATTCATGCAGAAGCCCTTGTAAAAGTGAATTATGGTAACAATATGCAAAATGAAGTTTCACAAGGGAGATTTTAGTCTTATAAAACAAATATGGAGTGTTTTATTTTACTTGATTCTTAGTACTATATTGCTAGGGAAGAAAGTGGCAAATTTATTACCTGTCATTTTCACTGAAATGCTTGAAATTTAAGCATGTTTTCCGAGCTCAACTCATAAAATCAAACAAAATATACATGCATGCTAACTCATTTGAGTCGTGTCTATTTGTGACCTCATAGACTATAGCCCACCAGGCTTTTCTGTGCATGGGATACTCCAGGCAAGAATACTGGAGTGTTTTCATTTCGTATGTGTGTGTGCTTCACTTTGAAGTACGAAAGTTTCAAATATTGATGAAGTTCAATTTACTCATTTTTCTTTTGTCACTTATGCTTTTGGTGTCATATCTAAGAGTGCTTTGTTGAATTCAAGGTCATGAAGATCTACTTTGTTTCTTAGTTTTAGCTCTTACATTTTGCCTTTTTAAAAATTAATTTATTTATTTTAATTGGAGGCTAATTACTTTACAATATTGTAGTTGTTTTTGCCATACATTGACATGAATCAGCCATAGGTGTACATATGTTCTCCCCATCCCGAACCCCCCTCCTACCTCTCTCCCATCCCATCCCTCAGGGTTATCCCAGTGCACCAGCCCTAAGAACCCTGTCTCATGCATCAAACCTGGACTCGCGATCTATTTCACATATGATGATATACATGTTTCAATGCTATTCTCTCAAATCATCCCACCCTTGCTTCTCCCACAGAGTCCAAAAGTCTGTTCTTTACATCTGTGTCTCTTTTGCTGTCTTGTATATAGGGTCATCATTACCGCCTTTCTAAATCCTATATATATGTGTTAATATACTGTATTGGTGTCTTTCTTTCTGACTTACTTCACTCTGTATAATAGGCTCCAGTTTCATCCACCTCATTAGAACTGATTCAAATGCATTCTTTTTAATAGCTGAGTAATATTCCATTGTGTATATGTACCACACTTTCTTATCTATTTGTCTGCCGATGGATACCTAGGTTGTTTCCACGTCCTAGATATTGTAAACAGTGCTGTGATGAACATTGGGGTATACGTATCTCTTTCAGTTCTGGTTAACTCGGTGTATATGCCCAGCAGGGGGATTGCTGGGTCATAGGGCAGTTCTAGTTCCACTTTTTAAAGTAATCTCCACACTTTTCTCCACAGTGGCTGTACTAGTTTGCATTCCCACCAGCAGGGTAAGAGGGTTCCCTTTTCTCTGTGCCCTCTCTAGCATTTATTGTTCGTAGACTTTTTGATAGCAGATATTCTGACTGGTGTGAGATGGCACTTCAGTGTGATTTTGAATTGCTTTTCTCTGATAATGAGTGATGTTGAGCATCTTTTCATTTGTTTATTAACCATCTATATGTCTTCTTGGAGAAATGTCTGTTGAGGTCTTTGGCCCATTTTTTGATTGAGTCATTTATTTTTCTGAAATTGAGCTGCAGGAGATGTTTTCATATTTTTGAGATTAATTCTTTGTCAGTTTCTTTGCAAAAAATGAAAAGACAACACGTGGAATGGGAGAAAGTTTTTTCAAACCATATGTCTGATAAGGGAGGTACTTATACCTAGAATATATAAAGAACTCTTACAACTTAATAATAAACAGACAAGGAGCTTAATTTTAAAATAGGCAAAGGATCTGCATAGACTTTTCTCCAAGGAAACTATGCATATGGGAGTTATACAAATATATACAACATTGGAAAAGCCCTGATGCTGGGAGAGATCGAAGGTGGAAGGAGAAGAGGGTGTCAAAAGGTGAGATGGCTGGACGGCATCATCAATACAATGAACATGAACTTGGGCAAACTCTGGGAGATCGTGAAGGACAGGGAAGCCTGGGGTGCTGCAGCTCATAGGGTCACAAAGAGTCGGAGATGACTGGGCAACTGAACAACAACAACAACCAAGAAAACTATGCAAATGGAAGTTATACAAATATATACAACATCAGTCATCAGGAATATACACATCAAAACCATGAGATATCACTTCCCATTCATTATGATGTCTAGAATTAAAAAGGCAGATATTAGCAAGTGTTGACAGAGAAATTAGAATTCAAATACATGGCTGGTGGGAATACAAAATGGTGCTGCCACTTCGGAAAACTCTGTGTCTCTCAGTTTCTTAAACAAATAAACAGAGTTATCACATGACACAATTTCACTACTCGATATATACTCAAGAGAAATGAAAAATATGTCTACACACAAAAAAATTTTATAGCATAGTTATTCATAAAAGCCGTAAGATAGAAATCTCACAAAGTCCATCAATAGAGGATTGGACAAAAAAAAAAAAAAAATGCGTGGAGGAGTGCTCTCCCCATAAAAGGAATAACGTGCTGACACCTGCTACAACCTGAAAGAGTACTGAGAACATTATGCTAAGAGAAGGGTCACATATCATGCAATTTCTTTCACATAAAAGTCAAAAGAGGGAAAGAGGAGACTACAAGTGATTTCATAAGACTGAGGGATAAGGAGAGGTGTGGGAAGGTAGTGGGCTGACAGCTAAATGACATGCGGTTTTTTTTAAAGCAACAAATATATTTGAAATTCATTATCTGTGAATACAGTAAAAGGTGTTGAATAGCATACTTTAAATGGGTGATTTGTATGCTATGTAAGCCATATCGCAATAAAACTGCTGTTACATACACACACACACACACACACACACACACACACACACACACACACACAAAAAGAATACTGGAGTGAATTGCCATGCCCTCCTGTAGGGCATCTTCCTGACCCAGAGATCAAACCCTCACTTCCTCCATCTCTTGCATTGGCAAGTAGATTCTTTATTACTAGATCCATGTATAGTCTACCATTATGAATATGAATGGAAAGAGAGGCTGATGTGGGGTGACACCCAGGCTTCCGAATAGGTTTATGGTGTATTTGCAACAAGCCTGAATCATCAAATATTCATCATGTGTTTGACTCTACCGTGTTTCTTCCATTAGGTCTTTACAAAATGTATTCCTTCTATTTTAAAACATTAATATTGATAAATTCTTTCTCAAGATAATGATACTGCCTGTATAGAAATAAATGTATTTTTCCAGTTAGTTAAAATGGATTGATATGAATTTTGCTACAAATCAACAAGTAAGTATTTTTCATTAGCCAAATATTCACAACTACAAATTCTTTGCGCATACAGAGTATCCTATAGCCATTGCTAAAAATTCCAACTCGTTCTTTAGAAACGAAATATCCTCCTCAATGAGTGATCATATGTGCATCATGATACACATATTTCCTCTCTTGCTTACTCTACAAATCTACTAATAGATCTTCACCTTTACTTTATAAACTATGAGAACGGGAAAATAGGATTGAGGAATACATAGACGATTGGCTGATAAAACCAAAATGTGAAAACATTCCAGCTCTCCATGCTGTATATTACAGTCCCAGAACTTAGTCACCTTCTACCTGGAAGTTTGGACATTTTCACCACCTTCACACATTGCAGCTATACTCCATCTCTCACCTCTGGCAACCACCAATATGTTTTCTATATCTATGAGATTTATTTTCATTTCAAATTCCATATATGAGTGAGAGTATACAGTATTTCCATTTCTCTGTCTGGCTTATTTCATTTAGCATAATGCCTCAGGGTTCATCCATATTGTTGAAAATGGCTGAAGTATTTCCTTTTTATGGCTAAATAATATTATATTTCACTATATATGTGTGTGTGTGTGTGTGTATGTATGTGTGTGTGTACCACATCTTCTTTATCCATTTATCTATCTGTGGACACTTAGGTTGTTTCCAAGTCTTGGCTATTCTAAATAATTATGCAGTGAACAAGGGATGCAGATATCTTTTCAATCTAGTAATTTCATTTCCTTCAGATGTATACCAGAGAAGTGAAATTGCTGGATATTTTAGTTTGATTTTTAATTTTTTTGAGTGAGCTACATATTGTTTTCCATAGTTAAAACAAAGCCAAACAATATAAACAAACAAGAACACAAGGTCTGTTTCACTGCCTACACTTAAAAATTAACACTATGTACATGACACAAAGACAATACATTAGCTCTACCTGCAGTCACTCATGTGTAGACAATGTTTTAATCCTTACTTCACAGCACAGTAAGTAACATAATCTTGAAATAGCACTGGTTCAGGCAGTTGGTGACAAAACCCTTGGGTATTTGAAGAACTTTCATTCCTTGATCACAGAAATGGACAGTGTTACCACGAATACATTTTCAAGAAAATAGACAAAATATTCCAAGAGTTTTAAAAATTTCTTTCTTGATAAAATGAGTGAGAAAAGTACATTATAATTCTAGCATTTAAAATTTTATACAACATGAATATCTTTTAAATTTACCTCTGAGCTCTTCAAAGATAAATCTTTAGAAATTCTATCTCTTCTTATTGATTTCCTTATATAACGAGACATATTGGTATTGTGTCCCTTTAGGAGCTTTTCATTATTTCAATATAAACGGTGCTTAAATATTTTTTGAATAAGATTGTTTTCGATGATTAGCCCAAATTGATAATAATAATAGCATAATTATATTAATGTTAAGAGTTCTGAAGCTAAAAGTATTGGTTATGCATAACTCATTCAAATGAATTTTGTAGTTGTTCAATGCAATCTTACTGAAATGGTACTAGATATAATTTTTAAACCTCTTAAGCTTGACATTCAGAATATATTGATTAGTTTCAAAAGACGAAGTTGTGTGTGTGTGTGTGTGCATATTTTTTCTTTTGTTTCTTCATATGCTTATTTTAATATGGTTGTTAGCTAATTCACTGTCTGTTAGATTTTGAAAACATATTCTTCAAGGTAAAAACTTACAGCAAAAGAATAACAAGTATAAATTTATACCACTTAAAATCTTGGAAATATTAAATTTAATAATCAGATCAGATCAGATAAGTCGCTCAGTCGTGTCCAACTCTTTGCGACCCCATGTACCGCAGCACGCCAGGCCTCCCTGTCCATTACCAGCTCCCGGAGGTCACCCAGACTCACACCCATCAAGTCAGTGATGCCATCCAGCCATCTCATCCTCTGTCGTCCCCTTCTCCTCCTGCCCCCAATCCCTCCCAGCATCAGAGTCTTCTCCAATGAGTCAACTCTTCGCATGAGGTGGCCAAAATACTGGAGTTTCAGCTTTAGCATCATTCCTTCTCAAGAAATTCCAGGATTGATCTCCTTCAGAATGGACTGGATGGATCTCCTTGCAGTCCAAGGGACTCTCAAGAGTCTTCTCCAACACCACAGTTCAAAAGCATCAATTCTTCGGCACTCAGCCTTCTTCACAGTCCAGCTCTCACATCCATACATGACCACAGGAAAGACCATAGCCTTGACTAGGCGAACCTTTGTTGGTAAAGTAATGTCTCTGATTTTGAATATGCTATCTAGGTTCGTCATAACTTTCCTTCCAAGGAGTAAGCGTCTTTTAATTTCATGGCTGCAGTCACCATCTGCAGTGATTTTGGAGCCCAGAAAAACAATGTCTAACACTGTTCCCACTGTTTCCCCATCTTTTTCCCATGTAGTGATGGGACCAGATGCCATGATCTTCGTTTTCTGAATGTTGAGCTTTAAGCCAACCTTTTCACTCTCCACTTTCACTTTCATCAAGAGGCTTTTTAGCCCCTCTTCACTTTCTGCCATAAGAGTGGTGTCATCTGCATATCTGAGGTTATTGATATTTCTCCCAGCAATCTTGATTCCAACTTGTGTTTCTTCCAGTCCAGCATTTCTCATGATGTACTCTGCATATAAGTTAAATAAACATGGTGACAATATACAGCCTTGACGCACTCCTTTTCCTATTTGGAACCAGTCTGTTGTTCCATGACCAGTTCTAACTGTTGCTTCCTGACCTGCATCCAGATTTCTTAAGAGGCAGATCAGGTGGTCTGGTATTCCCATCTCTTTCAGAATTTTCCATAGTTTATTGTGATTTACACAGTCAAAGGCTTTAGCATAATCAATAAAGCAGAATTAGATCTTTTTCTGGAATTCTCTTGCTTTTTCCATGATCCAGCGGATGTTGGCAATTTGATCTCTGGTTCCTCTGCCTTTTCTAAAACCAGCTTGAACATCAGGAAGTTCACGGTTCACATATTGCTGAAGCCTGGCTTGGAGAATTTTGAGCATTAATTTACTAGCATGTGAGATGAGTGCAATTGTTCGGTAGTTTGAGCATTCTTAGGCTAAGGTCATTCTTCCTGTGGTCCCACCGGGTCTCTTGTGTTGTACTTGAGACTCCGTTGGTCAAGCCTACGGGAAGAAAATTTAATTACACAATCTTATTCGGGGGGATTTTTTCATTACTCTCATGGTATAAATGGACATTGTAGTCTGATATATTTTATATATATAAAGTTAAATGTCACATTATTCAGGGCACTGATATACCTATTTCGTTTTAGAAATCAGACCCAATATTGATAATTCAGACCCCTAAAAGGAAAACACTTGGTAACAGGGTCATGGAAGGATCAAATAAAAGAGTACCATATCTATCTATATGTGAAAATCCCTCCAATGCTGTAAAACATAAATATAGCCAGTAGATAGAAGGTGAATTCTTATTTTTTCTTTTTGTCTATGTCTGATCTTGAGAAAGTGACTTAAAATGTTTAGGTGTCATGTTTATTATTTTAAAATAAAAGAGTATGATTATATTATTCTAAGCTTCCCTGGAGGCTTAAAAACTAGTCATAAATATAAAAACAGAAGTTCTGGTATGACTACATACATATATATTTTAATAATATTGTGAAAAGATTTAAATTCATTCTCAAAGTGAAAAATATCCCACTAAACATTATCTAGAGATTTGAACACAAGGAAGATCATTTTAGACAATTTTCAGGCCAAAATATGTATCAGGCAAGATATAACCAAAAACGTAGAGACAATACTTTGCCGACAAAGGTCCATCTAGTCAAAGCTATGGTTTTTCTAGTAGTTATGTATGGTCATGAAAGTTGGACTATAAAGAAAGCTGATCACTGAAGAATTGATGCTTTTGAACTGTGGTGTTGGAGAAGATTCTTGAGAGTCCCTTGTACTGCAAGGAGATCTAACCAGTCCATCCTAAAGGAAGTTAGTCCTGAATATTCATTGTAAGGACTGATGCTTAAGCTGAAATTTCAACACTTTGGCCACCTGATGCAAAGAACTAATTCACTGGAAAAGACCCTGATGCTGGGCAAGATTGAAGGCAGCAGGAGAAGGGGATGACAGAAGATGAGATGGTTGAATGGCATCACGGACTCTATGGACATGAATTCGAGAAAGCTTCAGAATTAGTGATGGACAGGGAATCCTGGTGTGCTGCAGAACATGGGGTCACAAAGAATTGAACACTACTAAGCAATGGAACTGAACTGAATCATTAAACCAATGAAATTTTTTTCCATAGAATTATTTCTTCTTCTGTATGACTACCTGGCCTCATGATCCATCTGTATCATTATAAAAGTATCCTAGAGAGCTCATGTCAGTCACTTTTTATAAATAGTTCATGGCACTTAATTAGCTCAACCTGCCTTTGTTGGGTCATCCAATTTCTCTCTCACTCTGCCTAGGTACCTATATTTTGACAAATACATTCAGTTCAATACAGTACCTCAGTTGTGTCTGACACTTTGCGACCCCATGAACCACAGCACACCAGGCCTCCCTGTCCATCAGCAACTCCTGGAGCCTCCCCAAACCCATGTCCATTGAATCGGTGAGGCCATCCAACCATCTCATCATCCATCATCCCCTTCTCCTGCCCTCAATCTTTCCCAGCATCAGGGTTTTTTCACATGAGTCAGCTCTTTGCATTAGGTGGCCAAAGTTTCAGAGTTTCAGCTTCAACATCAGTCCTTCCAGGACTGGTTGGATCTCCTTGCAGTCCAAGGGACTCTCAAGAGTCTTCTCCAACACCACAGTTCAAAAGTATCAATTTCTTGGCGCTCAGTTTTCTTTATAGTACCACATGATAAAGCAACTAAGAAGATAAAAAAGAAACTGTTGTGTTTAAAATTGTTTAGATGTTTTATTAGTGTAATAAAAAGCAACATATTATATGATATTTTAGAGAAATGTCAAAACTTGTCCAGTGTTTATTCACTTGCAAAAGTAAAATAATAGTTCCTGTTCTTAGTAACGGAACATAGAGCACCATAGACAGGTAAAAAGCAATAATTATTCAAAGTAATTGTTTGTAATAAGAAAGCAAGTATGTAGAACATAAATTAAAAATAGAAAATAAACATCTACATTTGGAAATTCATAGAGCGACTTCACTTTCACTTCTCACTTTAATGTACTGCAGAAGGAAATGGCAACCCACTCCAGTGTTCTTCCCTGGAGAATCCCAGGGACAGAGTAGTCTGGTGGCCTGCCATCTATGGGGTCGCACAGAGTCGGATACGACTGAAGTGACTTAGCAGCAGCAGCAGTGGTATACCTTATATGAAGATCTATAAAATATTGTTTGTACAATAAAACAGAGGTATTTTCCCCTCAATGTGTATGTGTGTGTACAAAATGTATTATGTGTGTGTGTAAAGTTAATATTAAAATGTTCTAACTTAATGAATTAATCCATTAATAAGCTTTTAAGAAAATATATTTAGCAATCTAAAGACTTTATGTGATCCTATCAAACTACCCATGAAATTTTCCACAGAACTGGAATAAATGATACTAAAATTCATATGGAATCATAAAAAAATCCAAATTACCAAAGCAATGCTGAGGTAAAAGAACAAAGCTGAAGGCATAACACTCCTAGACTTCAGACATTACTTTGAAGTTATTGGCAACCCACTCCAGTACTCTCGCCTCAAAAATTCCATGGATGGAGGATCCTGGTGAGCTACAGTCCATGGGGTCCCAAGAGTCAGACATTACTAAGTGACTTCACTTCTTATCTTGCTAAGAGGAGAGTGAAAAGTCTGGCTTAACACTCAAATGAAGTTATAGTAACCAAAACAGCTTGGTACTGGCAAAGAGAGTTCCAGAAAAACATCTATTTCTGCTTTATTGACTATGCCAAAGACTTTGATTGTGTGGATCACAATAAACTGTGGAAAATTCTGAAGGAGATGGGAATACCAGACCACCTGGCCTGCCTCTTGAGAAACCTATATGCAGGTCAGGAAGTAACAGCTAGAAGTGGACATGGAATAACACACTGGTTCCAAATAGGAAAAGGAGTATGTCAAGGCTGTATATTGTTGCCCTGCTTATTTAAATTTTAAGCAGAGTACATCATGAAAAACGCTGGGCTGGGAGAAGCACAAGCTGGAATCAAGACTGCCTGGAGAAATATCAATAACCTCAGATATGCAAAAGATAGCATCATTATGGCAGAAAATGAACAGGAGCTCAAAAGCCTATTGATGGAAGTGAAAGAGGAGAGTGAAAGAGTTGGCTTAAAGCTTAACATTCAGAAAACTAAGATCATAGCATCTGGTCCCATCACTTCATGGCAAATAGATGGTAAAATAGTGGAAACAGCATCTGGTTTTATTCTGGGGGCTCCAAAATCACTGCAGATGGTGATTGCAGCCATGACGTTAAAAGATACTTACTCCTTGGAAGGAAAGTTGTGACCAACCTAGACAGCATGTTAAAAAGCAGAGACATTGTATGGCAAAACCAATACAATATTGTAAAGTAATTAGCCTCCAATTAAAATAAGTAAATTTATATTAAAAAAAAAAAACAACAACAGAGACATTACTTTGTCAACAAAGGTCCATCTAGTCAAGGCTATGGTTCTTCTAGTTGTCATGTATCGACGTGAGAGTTGGACTGTCAAGAAAGCTGAGCACAGAAGAACTGATGCTTTTGAACTATGGTGTTGGAGAAGACTCTTGAGAGTCCCTTGGACTGAAAGGAGATCCAACCAGTCCATTCTGAAGGAGATCAGCCCTGGGATTACTTTGGAAGGAATGATGCTAAAGCTGAAACTCCAGTACTTTGGCCACCTCATGTGAAGAGTTGACTCACTGGAAATGACTCTGATGCTGGGAGGGATTGGGGGCAAGAAGAGAAGGGGACGACAGAGGATGAGATGGCTAGATAGCATCACTGACTAGATGGACGTGATTCTGAGTGAACTCCAGGAGTTGGTGATGGACAGGGAGGCCTGGCATGCTGTGATTCATGGGGTCGCAAAGAGTCGGACACGACTAAGTGACTGAACCGAACTGAACTGAATATGATAGCTCAATTACAGTTATTTTTCTTAGAGTTAGTACACAAATGTAAATGAGTCACCGTTTTCCTAAATAGAAGATATAGTGGAGTTAAGTATTAGAATAGCACAGCAAATGAGAAAAAAAACAAAAGTAAAGAAAATATCAAAAGCACTCTAAGCAAAGTCATGGTTTGTCTTCTACTCCTTCAGCACTTTTATATTAACATCTAATTTTAAAAAAAATATATTTTCTAAGTGCAAGTTTTCTAAAAGTTAGAATAATTATTTACAAACTCAGATTCACTTTTCAATTTTAAGATTCATCCTGTTTAAATCTATATGCAACTCTGTACAGGCAAACTCTAACATGACAAAGTTTCCAGCATGTAACATTTTTTGGAGGCAAGGTGTTATATTTGAATTAATGCAGTATTCTGATATGTACTATTTAATGCTTTCAAATGAGACAAACTTTCATCTTTCTTCACACCTCCTACCTCTTATTTTTCTTTTTTTGTTTTTTTCCAGTGCACTTACCCAGGACAAGGAAACTAGAAGAAATAATCAGTAAATATATTTCAGAAATAAATTTTGTAATATAAATATTTTTAAAACATGGAATTGCTTTAATGTAAAATCTGCTGTCAGAGAAGGCAATGGCACCCCACTCCAGTACTCATGCCTAGAAAATCCCATGGATGGAGGAGCCTGGTGGGCCACAGTCCATTGGGTCGCTAAGAGTTGGACAAGACTCAGCGACTTCACTTTCACTTTTCACTTTCATGCATTGGAGAAGGAAATGGTAACCCACCCCAGTGTTCTTGCCTGGAGAATCCCAGGGACAGGGGAGCCTCATGGGTTGCCATCTCTGGGGTCGCACAGAGTCGGACACGACTGAAGCGACTTAGCAGCAGTAGCAGCAAAATCTGCTGTGCACTGGAACTTCATATTTTTAATGATAGAATGTAAAAGGGATAAGAAATGCAATGCTAATGTGAATATAATAACTCTTTTCCACATCTTGTAATGAAGGTCTTTTGTTAGCTCAAATTGTATTTATTTAAATAAAAATAATTAGTCCCATCATTCAAATATTAAACACTTTTTATTTTAGTCTAAAATGACCCTTTCAATACTGAGCTCATGTTCTCAAGTAAAACGTTAACAAGTAACAACTAAACATTAAATAGACATTAGTGTAAAGGGCATAAATGAATGGTTGATTTATGCAAATTCACATGTAATTACTTGGTCTTATTTAACTAGTCATTAGAATGACTTATACTTTTAGTCAAAATGAAACAAACAAAGTACTGTTTGTGGTTTATATCCCTCATGAGCTCAGAGATGTATGACTTGCTTTTTTACTGAAGCATTTTGCAAATGTTAAATAGAGCCCTGAATATTTTACATTTTTCTTCAAATAATTTGAAAATAGCTTTTTCCACAAACAAGCTTTTTTCTATAAGCAAATATTTTCTAGGAAATTCAAATGGAAAAAAGTAATTATTATAGTCTCTAACATTTCCCTGATCAAATATAAAAATACTTTCTATTACTCATTATAGCTATATTAGGGTCACAAAAATGAAAAGCAAATATTACTTATTGCTCAAAGTATAGAAATAAAACACACTCCACAAGTATCAACTACTCTTTTGAGACACAAATACAAAGAAATCCCAGGGCTGATCTCCTTCAGAATGGACTGGTTATATCTCCTTGCCATCCAAGGGACTCTAAAGAGTCATTCCTTCCAACGAAATCCCAGGGCTGATCTCCTTCAGAATGGACTGGTTGGATCCCCTTGTCATCCAAGGGACTCTCAAGAGTCTTCTCCAACACCACAGTTCAAACGCATCCATTCTTCAGTGCTCAGTCTTCTTCACAGTCCAGCTCTCACATCCATACATGACCACAGGAAAAACCATAGCCTTGAGTAGACGAACCTTTGTTGGCAAAGTAATGTCTCTGCTTTTGAATATGCTATCTAGGTTGGTCACAACTTTCCTTCCAAGGAGTAAGCGTCTTTTAATTTCATGGCTGCACTCACCATCTGCAGTGATTTTGGAGCCCAGAAAAACAAAGTCTGACACTGTTTCCCCATCTATTTCCCATGAAGGGATGGGACCAGATGCCATGATCTTCGTTTTCTGAATGTTGAGCTTTAAGCCAACCTTTTCACTCTCCACTTTTACTTTCATCAAGAGACTTTTTAGTTCCTCTTCACTTTCTGCCATAAGGGTGGTGTCATCTGCATATCTGAGGTTATTGATATTTCTCCCTGCAATCTTGATTCCAGTTTGTGTTTCTTCCAGTCCAGCATTTCTCATGATGTACTCTGCATATAAGTTAAATAAACAGGGTGACAATATACAGCCTTGACGTACTCCTTTTCCTATTTGGAACCAGTCTGTTGTTCCATGTCCATTTCTAACTGTTGCTTCCTGATCTGCATACATATACATAGATATGTAAAATTTCAATAACTGAAATTTTTAGATCTACAAATTGTTATAGTAAGATAGTTTGGAAGACAAAATAATATGTTAATAAATAACAATACTCATAAATAGTATTTTTCTGAACATGGGCTTTTTACAACATGCTGCTAATAATAGTCTTTAACATTCCATGAGTCAGACTGTCTCCATATTCTCTTTTAACTGATTTATGAATCATGTCTATAAGGAATGGATTCCTGATAATGACAGTAATCATTAAGAGCCACTGCAATTATTGCCCATTATTAGATTTCTTAGAAAACAAAATAAGCATAATAAGTATGCTTATAAACATTACTTTATACTAGTAGAGTAATGCTCATAATTCTTCAAGCCAGGCTTCAGCAATATGTGAACTATGAACTTCCAGATGTTCAAGCCAGGATTAAAAAAGGCAGAGGAATCAGAGATCAAAATAGCAACATTTGCTGGATCATCGAAAAAGCAAGAGAGTTTCAGAAAAACATCTATTTCTGCTTTATTGACTATGCCAAAGCCTTTGACTGTGTGGATCACAATAAACTGTGGAAAATTCTGAAGGAGGTGGGAATACCAGACCACCTGACCTACCTCTTGAGAAATTTGTATGCAGGTCAGGAAGCAACAGTTGGAACTGGACATGGAACAACAGACTGGTTCCAAATAGGAAAATGAGTATGTCAGGGCTGTATACTGTCACCCAGCTTATTTAACTTATATGCAGAGTACATCATGAGAAATGCTGGGCTGGAAGAAGCACAGGTTGGAATCAAGATTTCTGGGAGAAATATTAGTAACCTCAAATATGCAGATGACACCACCTTTATGGCAGAAAGAGAAGAAGAACAAAAGAGCTTCCTGATAAAAGTAAAAGAGGAGAGTGAAAAAGTTGGTTTAAAGTTCAACATTCAGAATAAGAAGATCATGGCATCCAGTCCCATTACTTCATGGCAAATAGATAGGGAAACAGTGGCTGACTTTATTTTTCTGGGCTCTAAAATCACTGCAGATGGTGAGTGCAGCCATGAAATTAAAAGACGCTTGCTCCTTGGAAGGAAAGTTATGACCCACCTAGACAGAATATTAAAATGCAGAGACATTTATCAACAAAGGTCTGTCTATTCAAGGCTACGGTTTTTCCAGTAGTAATGTATGGATGTGAGGGTTGAACTCTAAAGAAGGCTGAGTACAGAAAAATTGATGATTTTGAACTGTGGTTTTGGAGAAAACTCTTTTGAGAATCCCTTGGACTGCAAGGAGATTCAACCAGTCTATACTAAAAGAGATCAGTCCTGGGTGTTCATTGTAAGGACTGATGTTGAAGCTGAAACTCCAATACTTTGGCCATCTGATGCAAGAGCTGAATCACTTGAAAAGTCCCTAATGCTGGGAAAGTCTGAGGGCAGGAGGAGAAGGGGACGACAGAGGATGAGATGGTTGGATGGCATCACCGAATCAATGGACATGGGTTTGGGTGGACTCCAGGTGTTGATGATGGACATGGAGACCTGGTGTTCTGCGGTTCATGGGGTCGCAAAGAGTCAGACATGACTGAGCAACTGAACTGAACTGCTGCTGCTGCTGCTAAGTTGCTTCAGTCCTGTACGACTCTGTGTGACTCCATAGACGGAAACTCACCAGGCTCCCCAGTCCCTGGGATTCTCCAGGCAAGAACACTGGAGTGGGTTGCCATTTCCTTCTCCAATGCATGAAAGTGAAAAGTGAAAGTGAAGTTGCTCAGTCGTGTCCGACTCTTAGCGACCCCATGGACTGGAGCCTACCAGGATCCTCCGTCCATGGGATTTTCCAGGCAAAAGTACTGGGGTGGGGTGACTGAACTGAAGTTTTATCTATTTGTCACAACAAAGAGTACCTTAGTGAGGCTCATATTTCTAATCTGTATCTGACAGTCTTATAGCCTTTCCTTTTCATCTCTTGCATACATTATTTCAATATTTTCCTAATTATTTTTCTGATGCCATTGTGTATACTTTCCTTTTTTCCAATAATTATTTGAACTTTCATAATATATATGTATATATTCTCTTATACAGTTTATATTAGATTATACTGTAGCCCTTTCACTATAGAGTGTAAGAGTCCTATAAACATATATTTATGTTTGACTGCTTGCAACTCCATGGACTGTAGTCCACTAGGCTCTGTACATGTGATTTTCTAAGCAAGAATACTGGAGCAGTTTGCCATTCCCTTCTCCAGGGATTTATATATACAGTGTTCGGACTATAGTAAAGGAGAGGTCATGCAGCCTAGTATTTTAAAGCCTGGGCTCTGGAATTTGAATAGAAAGTTTAAATTTCTTTCTCCTGTCCTTACCTATAACTGTGAACAACTTATTTAATTTTTCTAATGCTGTCATTTCATCAAACGCTAAATGTATTGTCCATGTTAGTATTTAATACAGAAGGTTTTTTCTGAAGAATAAATGAAATCACAAATTTCTTACCTAGGTTCGCAATATGAAATGGTTACTCAATAACTATTGGTAATATTATTTGTAGTTGTTGACTAATTAATGTCTGAAGGTCTCTTAGTATTAATAATTTGGAGAAATACTTATAAATTCAGATGTTTAAAATGTGTAAGTCACATAGAACAGATGGCAACCTGGAAATAATAGAAAGTTTTATCAGTTACATCTAAGAACACCTCTTGCTCTTTACAGGATAAAAAAAAAAAAAAAAAAAAAACAGAAAAGAAAGCTATTGCTCATCTTCTTGGGTCAACATCTCTGCTTTCATTAAGGCTGGCTAACACCTTTAGAACTTAGATTTATGGAGTTCATGCCATTTATATGTGAAGGGGATAGGTCCATCTGGCATAAATCAATTCAGTCAGTCACCTTTGCTGATTGACTTATTATAAATATCACCACAAGTCAAAGGTACATGACAGAGAATAAATGAAAAGCATTTATGAAAGCAGGCATGGAATAAAGAAACTGATTTAAAAAGCTGAAGAGTGCTATATTCCTAAATGTTTATAAATGCATCTAAAAGTGTGATCAGAAAATGTTACATGTAATGTAATGCTTTACTTTACAGATTTTCATTAAGAGATAAGGGTCTCCAGCCAATGAATGATAACAATTCTCTTTTTGGGCTGTAAATTCCAACTTTATTGTGAATCACCCACTTCATAAATAATTAATTCTGAGGTATAGCAAAGAATATATTAACTTCCACAAATGTAAAATCTTTGGCAATCACCTACTGGTGCAAGTTTTTAACCCTTCATTTAAAGTCCAGATAGTAAGATGGCTTATAAACAGACATACATTTATGTTGCCTTTTAAAATCAGAATCTTAGTACATGCAGACTACAATACAGTTTTTAAAAATTGACTGAGGTAATGAGACTTAGGTTTTGATGCTGGTTTCTCCAATAAAAGCTTGCATAAACTAAAAGAAGTCACTAGTTCATTATACACATTTACTTGATGCCTAAAACGTATCATGTTTTGCACCACACATAGTGATTAAAAAATAAAGGCACAGTCTCTCATGAGGACATAAATGTAAATGAACAAATACAATATATTTTAATAAGTACTGTTGTTGCTGCTGCTAAGTCGCTTCAGTCGTGTCTGACTCTGTGTGACCCCATAGATGGCAGCTCACCAGGCTCCCCCGTCCCTGGGATTCTCCAGGCAAGAACACTGGAGTGGGTTGCCATTTCCTTCTTCAATGCATGAAAGTAAAAAGTGAAAGTGAAGTCGCTCAGTCATGTTAGACTCTTAGTGACCACCTGGACTGCAGCCTACCAGGCCCCTCCGCCCATGGGATTTTCCAAGCAAGAGTACTGGAGTGAGGTGCCATTGCCTTCTCCATAATAAGTACTAGGAAGAAGCATACTCATTATATAACACTGCAGCTTAAGCACTTCTGCAGTTCCACATATCCCCCTCTCTATCCACATTGCTACTACCTGTTAACTATGTTTTAAGATACATCTCAAGATCCATTCTCTCCATAACTCTTGTGATTTGTCAAGATATAACTAAATGCTCTACTCTATGAACTTACTGTTATCTCAAGAACCATCTGTCATGGAGTGAGTATGCGTGCTAAGTCACTTCAGTCATGTCCATCTCCTTGTAACGTTATGGACTGTAGCCTGGGAATCCATGGGATTCTCCAGGCAAGAATACTGGAGTGGGTTGCCTGTGCTCTCTTCCAGGGGCTCTTCCTAACCCAGGGATAGAAGCTTCATCACATATGTCTCTTGCATTGGCAGGTGGGTTCTTTACCACCAAGCCACCTGGGAAGCCCCTCTCTAACATTATTTTACAATTAACTCTTTACAGATATAATGTCCACAATACACTAAACCTATGAGTATGAGGAATCTTATTTCCTTGTCTCCTACATAAGACATGGCTGATAGTAAACAATTTATCCATATTGGATAAACAAATGAATGAATGATGTCTAACCCAGTCTGTTCATAAAGGACAAACAACTATTCTTTAAAGGCAACAGCTATCTGAGTATTGAATATTATGGTTGCATATAAAACTCAGTATTAAAAAGACTAAGGTAATGCCCCAACCAGTAACGCAGAAGAAACTGAAGTTGAACGGTTCTATGAAGACCTACAAGACCTTTTAGAACTAACACCCAAAAAAGATGTCCTTTTCATTATAGGGGACTGGAATGCAAAAGTAGGAAGTCAAGAAACACCTGGAGTAACAGGCAAATTTGGCCTTGGAACACGGAATGAAGCAGGGCAAAGACTAACAGAGTTTTGCCAAGAAAATGCACTGGTCATAGCAAATACCCTCTTCCAACAACACAAGAGAAGACTCTATACATGGACATCACCAGATGGTCAACACCGAAATCAGATCGATTATATTCTGTGCAGCCAAAGATGGAGAAGCTCTATCCAATCAGCAAAAACAAGACCAGGAGCTGACGGTGGCTCAGACCATGAACTCCTTATTGCCAAATTCAGACTGAAATTGAAGAAAGTAGGGAAAACCACTAGACCATTCAGGTATGACCTAAATCAAATCCCTTATGATTATACAGTGGAAGTGAGAAATAGATTTAAGGGCCTAGATCTGATAGATATAGTGCCTGATGAACTATGGAATGAGGTTCGTGACATTGTACAGGAGACAGGGATCAAGACCATCCCCATGGAAAAGAAATGAAAAAAAGCAAAATGGCTGTCTGGGGAGGCCTTGCAAATAGCTGCCAAAAGAAGAGAAGCGAAAAGCAAAGGAGAAAAGGAAAGATATAAACATCTGAATGCAGAGTTCCAAAGAACAGCAAGAAGAGATAAGAAAGCCTTCTTCAGTGATCAATGCAAATAAATAGAGGAAAACAACAGAATGGGAAAGACTAGGGATCTCTTCAAGAAAATCAGAGATACCAAAGGAACATTTCATGCAAAGATGGGCTCGATAAAGGACAGAAATGGTGTGGACCTAACGGAAGCAGAAGATATTAAGAAGAGGTGGCAAGAATACACAGAAAAACTGTACAAAAAGGAGCTTAACGACCCAGATAATCATGATGGTGTGATCACTGACCTAGAGCCAGACATCCTGGAATGTGAAGTCAAGTGGGCCTTAGAAAGCATCACTAGGAACAAAGCTAGTGGAGGTGACGGAATTCCAGTGGAGCTATTCCAAGTCCTGAAAGATGATGCTGTGAAAGTGCTGCACTCAATATGCCAGCAAATTTGGAAAACTCAGCAGTGGCCACAAGATTGGAAACGGTCAGTTTTCATCCCAATCCCAAAGAAAGGCAATGCCAAAGAGTGCTCAAACTACCGCACAATTGCACTCATCTCACACGCTAGTAAAGTAATGCTCAAAATTCTCCAAGCCAGGCTTCAGCAATATGTGAACCATGAACTTCCTGATGTTCAAGCTGGATTTAGAAAAGGCAGAGGAACCAGAGATCAAATTGCCAACATTCGCTGGATCATGGAAAAAGCAAGAGAGTTCCAGAAAAACATCTATTTCTGCTTTATTGACTATGCCAAAGCCTTTGACTGTGTAGATCACAATAAACTGTGGAAAATTCTGAGAGAGATGGGAATACCAGACCACCTGATCTGCCTCTTGAGAAATTTGTATGCAGGTCAGGAAGCAACAGTTAGAACTGGTCATGGAACAACAGACTGCTTCCAAATAGGAAAAGGAGTACGTCAAGGCTGTATATTGTCACCATGTTTATTTAACTTATATGCAGAGTACATCATGAGAAATGCTGGACTGGAGGAAACACAAGCTGGAATCAAGATTGCTGGGAGAAATATCAATAACCTCAGATATGCAGATGATACCACCCTTATGGCAGAAAGTGAAGAGGAACTAAAAAGCCTCTTGATGAAAGTGAAAGTGGAGAGGGAAAAGGTTGGCTTGAAGCTCAACATTCAGAAAACGAGGATCATGGCATCTGGTCCCATCACTACATGGGAAATAGATGGAGAAACAGTGGAAACAGTGTCAGACTTTATTTTTGGGGGCTCCAAAATCACTGCAGATGGTGACTGCAGCCATGAAATTAAAAGACGCTTACTCCTTGGAAGGAAGGTTATGGCCAACCTAGATAGCATATTCAAAAGCAGAGACATCACTTTGCCAACAAAGGTTCACCTAGTCAAGGCTATGGTCTTTGCTGTGGTCATGTATGGATGTGAGAGTTGGACTGTGAAGAAGGCTGAGAGCCGAAGAATTGATGCTTTTGAACTGTGGTGTTGGAGAAGACTCTTGAGAGTCCCTTTGACTGCAAGGAGATCCAACCGGTCCATTCTGAAGGAGATCAGCCCTGGGATTTCTTTGGAAGGAATGATGCTAAAGCTGAAACTCCAGTATTTTGGCCACCTCATGCGAAGTGTTGACTCATTGGAGAAGACTCTGATGCTGGGAGGGATTGAGGGCAGGAGGAGAAGGGGACGACAGAGGATGAGATGGCTGGATGGCATCACTGACTCGATGAATGTGAGTCTGGGTGACCTCTGAGAGCTGGTGATGGATAGGGAGGCCTGGTGTGCTGCAGTTCATGGGGTTGCAAAGAGTCGGACACGACTGAGCGACTGATCTGATCTGAATGGCATCTATCATTACTTCATGGCAAATAGAAGGGGAAAGAATGGAAGCAGTGGCAGATTTTATTTTCTTGGGCTATAAAGTCACTAAATGACTGCCACCATGAAATCTAAATATGTACTGTCCTTGGAAGGAAAGCTATGACAAATTTAGACAGCATATTAAATATCAGAGACATTACTTTGCTGACAGAAGTCCGTATAGTCAAAGCTATAGTTTTCCAGTAGTCATGTATGGATGTGAGAGTTGGTCCATTTAGAAGGCTCCACACTTAAACCTCAGTATTCAGAAAACTAAGATCATGGCATCTGGTCCCATCACTTCATGGCAAATAAATGTGGAAACAGTGGAAACAGTGTCAGACTTTATTTTTGGGGGCTCCAAAATCACTGCAGACGGTGACTGCAGCCATGAAATTAAAAGACGCTTACTCCTTGGAAGGAAAGTTGTGACCGACCTAGACAGCATATTCAAAAGCAAAGACATTATTTTATCAACAAAAGTCCATCTAGTCAAGGCTATGGTTTTTCCAGTGGTCATGTATGGATGTGAGAGTTGGACTGTGAAAAAGGCTGAGTGCTGAAGAATGGATGCTTTTGAACTGTGGTGTTGGAGAAGACTCTTGAGAGTCCCTTGGACTGCAAGGAGATCCAACCAGTCCATTCTAAAGGTGATCAGTCCTGGGTGTTCTTTGGAAAGACTGATGCTAAAGCTGAAACTCCAGTACTTTGGCCACCTTATGCTTTCGAACTGTGGTGTTGGAGAAGACTCTTGAAAGTCCCTTGGACTGCAAGGAGATCCAACCAGTCCATTCTAAAGTGATCAGTCCTGGGTGTTCTTTGGAAAGACTGATGCTAAAGCTGAAACTCCAGTACTTTGGCCACCTCATGCGAAGAGTTGACTCATTGGAGAATACTCTGATGCTGGGAGGGATTGGGGACAGGAAGAGAAGGGGACGGCAGAGGATGAGATGACTGCACTGCATCACCAACTTGATGGACAAGAGTTTGGGTGAACTCCAGGTGTTGGTGATGTACAGGGAGGCCTGGCATGCTGCAATTCATGGGGTCACAAATAGTTGGGCACGACTGTGTGACTGAACTGAAAAGTGAAGAATTGATGCTTTTTAAATGTGGTGCTGGTGAAGCCTCTCAAGAGTCACTTATACTGCAAGGAGATCGAATGAATCAATCCTAAAGGAAATCAACCTGAATATTCTTTCAAGGACTGATGCTAAAGCTGAAGCGTCAATATTTTGGCCACCTGATGCAAAGAACTGACTCAATGGAAAAGACCTTGATGATAGGAAAGATTGAAGACAAAAGGAGAAGGTGGAAGCAGAGGATGAGATGGTTGGATAGCATCACTGACTCAACGGATATGAGTTTGAGCAAACTCTGGGAGATAATGAAAAACACTGGAGACTGGTGTGCTGCAGTCCACGGGGTAGCAAAGAGTCAGACATGGCTAGTGAATGAACAGCAACAACATATGATCCTAGAAAGCAGAAGAGATGTTTGTGCTTAGCATTAGCAAATATCTTGTTTTTGAAACCTTGAAATCAAATGAATTTGATTTGAGAAAGATAAGAGACTGTGAAGCAGTCAAAAGAGTATGGAAATGATTCTCCAGGCAAGAACACTGGGGTGGGTTGCCATTAAAAAAAAAAAAAAAAAAAAAAAAAAGTGAAAATTATAGTTCGAAAAGAAGTTAAGGACTTGGGAATTTGTTAATTATATAGATGGGTATGGTGGTGGCAGAGAGCATAATGGAATCACAGTTAGAAGATGGCCTTATTGAATGGACTGTCTTTGTTTAACAGAGGCAGTAGAAATGTCAGTGGGTGATTTCTATTAAGCAAAGACAATATAGAGACAATCAAGGATACAGACATAAAAGGAGTCTTCTTTAGGGCATTAATCAAGAATGTCAGAGATGGAAAGTCTGGTGAGATTAGATTTTACTAGGCTAGAAATTTAATCACTTTGAGATGCTTTAGGTGGAAATAACCTAAATTATTTTAAAATATTTAGAGCCAACTGAATAGTGTCTAGAGACATTCTTTGTTGTATGATGCCCAGAAACTTCTCGAGAGAAAGCTTGAATTCTGATAACAGTTGGAGATAAGCTATACTCTGGCATGCCTAGAGAACTGTCTCAACACACTTTATTCAAGCTATCCATCTGCCTGCCACTAAGGTATAGTAATTCTGGGTTGAAGAAAAAAATGTGATGAATAAAATTCCTTCCTCCCCCAATCTCTCGTTGCCTCCTACAGTCACTCCTTACTTCTAAAATAACAGAACACCAGAAGAGGAATCTTCTATGAGCCAGTGAGAGAGACAAACAGAAAAACCTAACAATTGTAGAAATATCCAATGACGAATTTGTTGAAGAGGTGAGATGTATTTTTAATTCAACTGCTGAAGGCAGGCATATGCTACCATGTTAGTGATCTACCCTAGAGATGGACAGGAAATAGCAAAAGAGATAAACCAGAAAGAAGCCTGAGTAGCAAAATGTGTTTGAAATTTTTTTCTGACCTATACTTTTTAGAGAACTCCTAGGAGAGTGGTTCTCAAAAACAACAACCATGGCCAGAAACTCTAAGCTTGCTAAAAATTCATATTCCTCCTGAATTTCTGATTCAGTATATACAGCATGAAGCCTAGATATTTATTTTTTATTGCAAAATGGTAAATCTTGCCCAGGCTCTTAGCTGACTATTTTTAGAAAAACATTGTTATAAAATGTTAGGTAAAAACTGTCTTCAAAGTAGTACTTTGCCCTTCTAACCATGTTGATATTTGCCTTATGAAGCATGAACAATGGTGAGTTAATTAATGGTACCTTGGGACAAATCAAAGTTTGGATACTAGAAGTGCTTAGTAGTCACAGTTGTTTTTAATACCATAATTTCACAGTTAAACAAAAGGAAAAACTTAAGAGTATCTTTTATGAAGTATCAAAACTATTCATTTTATTAAATACTAACCTGAGTAACCTATTTTTAACACTGTTTGACAAAACAAGAAATAAAACTAAAACACTTCTACTGTATTACAAAATGTTTGTCTAGAGTAAAAAGAACTTGTTTGGTGATTTATGTTCCCTGCTGAACTAGTTTTTTTTTTTTTTTCAATAAAATACCATTTTCACTTGAAACAATGAGTGATAAGCAAGCACTTTTTTTAGCCTCATATTGTACAGATAATTTTTCTGGAAAAATGACTAAAATAAAACTGTTGTTTTTAAAAATATGACAGCATTTGCTGTCAGTGATAAACTTGGACCTTTCAGATGAAAATTAGATATTTGGAAAACTTCTATCAACATTAGATTGAAAATCATACTTAAAAGCTTTTTTATAAAGTATTTTTTATAGTTTCTAAAATATGATTTTTATATCATGAAATATATAATATGTGGCAGATCTATATAATTCTGTGAATCAGTGTTTTCTGAAAGACCTTTGCATAATATTACAAAATAATTCATGGTAAATAATCCATTTGAAGTTACAGAGACCAATATATTTTAATGTAGCAATGTAAGAAGATTTCACTCATGTAACTTCAGGTTAGCTTTTGTAACAAAAGCTAACCTTCAAAAAGCTGCCATTATTTTTTTTAATGTTTTCTATAGTATCAAAGAATTCCAAAAGCCAAGTGAAAATATTCAAATACAACTCTCTTTCCCAACTATATATCTGCATGATTTGGATTTTCTCCTTGTATTTTAACCAATTAATGTATCAAAATAGATTGAGTGCAGAAGGAAATGAAATGAAAATATTTGCCAACCATACTCTGAATAAAGGGATAATACCAAAGTATATATTAAAACTCATACAGCTCAATAGCAAAAAAAAAAAAAAAAAAAATTCCTAACAATTAGATTTAAAATTAGTGGAAGACCTGGATAGACATTTTTCCAAAGTAGACATACAGATAGTCAATGGGTACATGAAAATATGCTCAATATCACTAACTTTCAGAGAAAAGCAAATCAAAATGATAACAAGATGTCCCCTTCATTAGACAGAATGGTTATAATCAAAAGGACAAGAAATACCAAGAATTCATTTTAAATATATATATATATATATATATATATATATATATATATATATATATATATATGCATTTACTCCACCATGGGACAGAGAATACATTTAGTGTTGCACTTTAGACTAATGTCTATTTTATTAATGCAGCTGTGATATAAATTATCCTTTACCCTTTAAAAATGTTATGGCTTTAAACTATGATTTATTTTAATATGGAATAAATATGTACTCAGTCACTCAGTCGTGTCCAACTTTTTGTGACCCCATGGACTATAGCCCTCCAAGTTCTCTGTTCATGGGATTCTCCTGGCAATAATACTGAGTAGATTGCCATTTCCTTCTCCAATGGCTCTTCCTGATCCAGGGATTGAACCCACGTCTCTTACTTCTCCTGCATTAGCAGGCGGATTCTTTACCACTGCACCATCTGGTAAACCTATATATATACATATATATATATATATGCATTTATACATATATGTGTGGGCATTTCAGTCATATATAAAGAATAAAATCTTGCCATTGCTATTTGTGCAATGTTTGAAACTTGAAGGTGTTGTGCTAAATGAAATAAACTTATCAGATCAGTCGCTCAGTCGTGTCCGACTCTTTGCGACCCCATGAACTGCAGCACGCCAGGCCTCCCTGTACATAACCAGCTCCCAGAGGTCACTCAGACTCACATCCATCGAGTCAGTGATGCCATACAGCTATCTCATCCTCTGTCGTCCCATTCTCCTCCTGCCCCCAATCCCTCCCAGCATCACAGTCTTCTCCAAAGAGTCAACTCTTCGCATGACGTGGCCAAAATACTGGAGTTTCAGCATTAGCATCATTCCTTCCAAAGAAATCCCAGGGCTGATCTCCTTCAGAATTGACTGGTTGGATGTCCTTACAGTCCAAGGGACTCTCAAGAGTCTTCTCCAACACCACAGCTCAAAAGCATCAATTCTTTGGTGCTCAGCCTTCTTTACAGTCCAGCTCTCACATCCATACATGACCACAGGAAAGATCATAGCCTTGACTAGGCGAACCTTTGTTGGCAAAGTGATGTCTCTGCTTTTGAATATGCTATCTAGGTTGGTCATAACTTCCCTTCCAAGGAGTAAGCGTCTTTTAACTTCATGACTGCAGTCACCATCTGCAGTGATTTTGGAGCACAGAAAAATAAAGTCTGACACTACTGTTTCCACTGTTTCTCCAACTATTTCCCATGTAGTGATGGGACCAGATGCAATGATCTTCGTTTTCTGAATGTTGAGCTTTAAGCCAACCTTTTCACTCTCCACTTTTACTCTAACCAAGAGGCTTTTTAGTTCCTCTTCACTTTCTGCCATAAGGGTGGTATCATCTGCATATCTGAGGTTATTGATATTTCTCCCTGCAATCTTGATTCCAGTTTGTGTTTCTTCCAGTCCAGCATTTCTCATGATGTACTCTGCATATAAGTTAAATAAACATGGTGACAATATGCAGCCTTGACGTACTCCTTTTCCTATTTGGAACCTGTCTGTTGTTCCATGACCAATTCTAACTGTTGCTTCCTGACCTGCATACAGATTTCTCAAGAGGCAAATCAGGTGGTCTGGTATTCCCATCTCTTTCAGAATTTTCCACAGTTTATTGTGATCTACACAGTCAAAGGCTTTGGCATAGTCAATAAAGCAGAGATAGATGTTTTTCTGGAACTCTCTTGCTTTTTCCATGATCCAGCGGATGTTGGCAATTTGATCTCTGGTCCCTCTGCCTTTTCTAAATCCAGCTTGAACATCAGGAAGTTCACGGTTCACATATTGCTGAAGCCTGGCTTGGAGAATTTTGAGCATTACTTTACTAGCGTGTGAGATGAGTGCAATTGTGCGGTAGTTTGAGCACTCTTTGGCATTGCCTTTCTTTGGGATTGGGATGAAAACTGACCTTTTCCAATCTTGTGGCCACTGCTGAGTTTTCCAAATTTGCTGGCATAATGAGTGCAGCACTTTCACAGCATCATCTTTCAGGATTTGGAATAGCTCCACTGGAATTCTATCACCTCCACTAGCTTTGTTCCTAGTGATGCTTTCTAAGGCCCACTTGACTTCACATTCCAGGATGTCTGGCTCTCGGTCAGTGATCACACCATCATGATTATCTGGGTCGTGAAGCTCTTTTTTGTACAGTTCTGTGTATACTTGCCATCTCTTCTTAATATCTTCTGCTTCTGTTAGGTCCACACCGTTTCTGTCCTTTATCGAGCCCATTTTTGCATGAAATGTTCCTTTGGTATCTCTGATTTTCTTGAATAGATCCCTAGTCTTTCCCATTCTGTTGTTTTCCTCTACTTCTTTGCATTGATCACTGAAGAAGGCCTTCTTATCTCTTCTTGCTATTCTTTGGAACTCTGCATTCAGATGTTTATATCTTTCCTTTTCTCCTTTGCTTTTCACTTCTCTTCTTTTCACAGCTATTCGTAAGGCCTCCCCAGACAGCCATTTTGCTTTTTTTCATTTCTTTTCCATGGGGATGGTCTTGATCCCTGTCTCCTGTACAATGTCAGGAACCTCATTCCATAGTTCATCAGGCACTCTATCTATCAGATCTAGGCTCTTAAATCTATTTCTCACTTTATAGTTACAGAAAAAATGATTGGTGATTACTAGAGGATGAAAGGTGGATGAGATGGGTAAAAGAGGTCATAAGGTACAATTTTCGAGTTGTAAAATAAATAAGTCATGGGGATGTAATGAACAGCATGATGAATGCAGTTAATATTGTAGCAAATATTTGAAAGTTTCTGAGAGTAAATCTTAAAAGTTCTCATTATGAGAAAAATGTTTTATTACTATATATTGTGATGGATGTTAACTAGACTTACTGTGATAATTATTGCACAATATATACAAATATTGAATCAATATGTTGTACCCAAAACTAATATAATTTTATATGTACAAATATTATATATTATATATTATATCAGTATTTAGTGTATATTAACAATAAAATTATAAAGATATAATATATTATAATATATAATATAATTATATGATATAATATATGTATATGTATATAATAATTATTATCTATACCAATATATAAAATATAATTATTTGTAATTATATAATGCATATATAATATTTAGTGTCTATTAATAATATAATTATATTATTAATAAACACAATAGTTAATATAATATTTGAACATATAACATCTTATTAGTTTTAGGTACAACATATTGATTCAGTATTTGTATATATTGTGCAATAATTATCACAGCAAGTCTAGTTAACATACATCATCATATATAGTAACAAAAATTTTTTTCATGAGAACTTTTTTTTACTCTAAGAAACTTTCAAATATTTGCTACAATATTAACTGCATTCATCATGGTGTTCATTACATCCCCATGACTTATTTATTTTAAAACTCGAAGATTGTACCTTCTTATATTAATATAATATTAATATACTATATTACAAAAGATGTCTTAAATATAAAGCAACATATATTATATATTCCTGTTATAAAATCACATTATTTATTAAGCATTTGTATTGTTGTAATGACAAACAGAATCCACCGTTACTATTCCTTCTCTTCTTGCTCAATGTGTGTAAGCTAGTTTCTTAAAATTTATTAGCATGGAGAAACCTAATAGAATACTTCACAGAATTTCCTGCTCTTGCTTGAATTTCCCGAGTGGGATTCCATTACAAAGTCTTTGCAGGTTTTCTTTCCTTATCTGAAATATTCTTCTCATAACTAAACATATGAACCCTTAGCTTGCCTTAAGCTTTTGGCTCAAATGCTACATCAATAAGCACTTTCCTAACTATCACATTTAAAATAGCTACCAATCCTTCCCATACCTGAATCAAACCTCCTTCTCTGCTTTAGTTTTTTTTTTTTTTTCCATTCCACTCATGACAGTTCCACATACTTTCTATTTTATTTATTTATGTTGCTACTGTCTTTCTAACTCTGCTACAACTTTAATCCTTGAGGGGTAGAATTTTTGTCCCATTTACTCACTGCAGTATTCCAATAAGTACAGTATTTGGCATATCAAAATTTTAAATAAATACTTGTTGAAGCTTTCCAAGAATAGTCATATATCAAGAAAAGAAAGAAAAATGAAAAGAAGTTGCATGGTTCTTTGCTCACCTTGACTATGCAGGTAATTCATTCCATCTCTTTGGGAAAGCTAAGGTGGTCAGGCAAAATCCCAAAATGTTTAGAGAAAATCCCTCTTCACAGAAGCCAGTGGAGTTTGAAGAAGCATTCCTTTTACAGTCTCCAGCTCTTTGTTTTCTTAACCCATTAGGCTTAATGATTAATATCATAGACAACCTGGAATTTTCACCCTCAGAAGCTGGTGAAAAATTAAGTTGTAGAATAACAACTTATATATGAAACTCAAATTTCCAGCAAATCCTCTAACTGAAATAGAGATGAAAACCAGAGAGTTACTTTTTAATTTCCTCAAATATTCAAAATGTGTCACTAATTATATCTTATAAAAATTGCTTTTTCAGAAGTGAGACCCGACCTCACTCATAATGTCATTTATAGCTGATAACTTTATACATATTATGGTAAAAGCACTGATGCATTTTCCCAATCGAAAGCAAATTAGAAGCAGCACAGTTGAAGGAGTAAGAATAGCTAGTACAGGTCAATAAACACATTAAAGTTAACAATAAATTGCTGCTTCCTTTGTGTGTCTATACTGTACCTTGGAATTATTTCTCTTACAATAGTTATCATATTTGCTTACATAGTTGCTCTCTGCATTAGACTGCGAGTTCCTTCAGTGCAAAGGTATATCTTAAACATCTGGCCATAGTATTTTTAATGTACAGCTAGGTGCCTGTCAAATGGTGTGCAATATATATCATTAAGTAAATTTTAAGTCAATTGAGCACCTGTAAACTGTTCATTGATAATTGCCTCTGCACAAAGACAAGCTGATTTACCTGACCTATTATGAATTACCTCATGAGAGTTGCTCACAAAAAGATCTGCTGGTGGTTCATTTCAGTAGAATCAAATGACCTTGAAAAGTTGCTCCAAGGGACAGACAGAAAAGAAGGTATTATCTCCCATTGTGGAAATAGCTTGTGCCCATATCCTTACACATTTAGTACTTTATATTTTTCCTTTTTTTTTCCCCCTCAATATTCTCTTCTTTATAAACTAGTATGTCACATACTGTATGGCCTTATTTCCATTTTGAATGTATGAAACAGAAGTAAAGCATTGACAATCATGTGGTTCTCTGTGTGCTGAACATGTGGGTCTTTTTATAAGAAACACTGATTGCTTCCATGTCCTGGCTATATTATAAACAGTGCTGCAATGAACATTGGGGTACACGTGTCTTTTTCAATTCTGATTTCCTTGGTGTGTATGCCCAGTAGTGGGATGTAGAGGTATGGCAAAACCAATACAATATTGTAAAGTAAAAACCAAAACAAAATGAACACTGATTGGCATTTGGTTTGAAGGTTATTATTAAGGATTGAAAAATGAGGAATTGATGGAGAAATAGAATTAAGGAGATTTTGCTTCAAGTTGTGATGGGTATATATGAAGCAAACTCTAGCAAAACAACAGGGAGCCCTGGGGTAAACATTCATATATAAAAATAGCTAATTTGGAAGTAAGTGTCCAAGGATTTCACACCCTGTTTTGATCATTGTTTGCCACTGACCATTCAAAGGAGGACCTGGCTTAAGTAGGATGGCTTTCTATACCCACAGTAAAAAAAAAAAAAAAAAGTGAAGGAGTTTATTATTCCAAGCAAGTAAGGAGGTAAAAATCCATATACAAATCTTGTTATACTAGAGCCCTATAGACAAAACACACACACACATAAATTTGATATAAAAAACATTTCCTTGCCAGAGAAAACTTCTCTATCTCTTGAATTACACACACATATACAAATTGACTGGAATTAATCATTCATTCCTGAGTGCAATCCTGGTTGATGTGAAATTGAGAGCAACCTGCTTCCAATTATATATTAAAAAAGCCAAATGATACCTTAAGTTTCAATTGTTATTTTCTTCCAAAGGAGAAGTTGATTAGAGCTATTTATTAGTGTTTGTTTTAAATTTTTATGGCAGTACAAATACTAAATATAGCTCCAATTTTTTTAAATGCAAAATATAGTACAGTAATTTTCTTGTAACCTCTGTTTCTTTCCAGCCCTTTAGAAATTGTTGATAATCTTTTGCTTTATAATATTAGAGAAATTTAATGAATATGTATAGCTCCAGATGTTAGAAAATTACTGCTGCAGTAAGAATCAGATGCATTAGACAGACTAATTTGCTTTTTTATTGTCAACTGGAAATACTATTATTTCACAAAATGATGTTACTATATAAATTCAGTTAATGACTACTTTTTAAAAAGAAAAATAAACTTCTGTGATTTGATAAGAAGGAAAGGAGCTTCAAGAAAATAGAATGGTTTATGTAGGATGTAAAAAGTTAATTCATATCTATTAAATTTTTCACTTTAATTACTGAAATAAATTACATAGTGTAATTAGAAACAAAATACCTATTTATATGTATTGAAATATTAAGCTCAAACTTTTAATTTTGTAGTTATTTATATAACTTGGGGGCTTCTGCGGTGGATCAGACAGTAAAATAATCTGCCTGCATTGGAGAAGATCAAGTTCAATCCCTGGGTCTGGAAGAGCTCCTGGAGGAGGGAATGGCAACCCACTCCAGTGGCTCAGCTGTTGAAGAATCTGCCTGCAACGCAGGAGACCTGGGTTCCATCCCTGGATTGGGAAGATCCCTGGAGAAGGGAAAGGCGACCCACTCCAGTATTCTGAGCTGGATAATTCCATGGACTATACAGGTCATGGGGTTGCAAAGAGTCAGACATGACTGAGCAACTTTCTCTTCACTAGCATTCTTACCTGAAGAATCCTACGGACAGAGGAGCCTGGCGGGCTACAGTACATGGGGTCACACACAGTCAGATATAACTGAGCAGTAACACTTGCACTTTAGTGTATAACTTGGATGAGGCATAATTAATCTTAATGAGTCAAATTACAACTTAATGTGATGCTGAGAATAACTAGAAACTGTTACGGCATACTAGCTGGCATCCATTCTGATTGGTCTATGCACATACTACAAGTTACAATCTATATAGGATGTCATGTGGTTTAGAGAATTTGCTGAAAATATTCTTGTGGTTCTTCCAAACTTAATTCCTTCTGTGTCTGCTATACATTACAATAATATTAATATTGATTAAATATATACAAAAATATATGACTTTTAGGTAAATGCATTGACTATGATATTATGATATAGAGAATAAAACTTTTAGACTTCTTAATTTATGTGAATTTTAAAAATGATTTTCTATCAATCAGACCTTCATGTACTATCAAACTGAACAGATACTTTCCCCAGATTACATGCCATGCTTTCTTATGTATGTTTTTTTTTTTTTTTTTAATGTCATTTATTTTTTGTGCACTGAACTGTTTGAATATCTGCTTTTTCTCTGCATTTCCAATCTTAATTATTCTTCAAAGCCAGAAGAAATGCTATTTATTTTATAAAGATTTTCTGAGCATTCAGCTAATCTCCTCCTATATCTATGAAATTCCAACCCACTTGGCACTTTTGTACTGACTACTGTATACTACATCAGTTCAGTTCAGTTCAGTTCAATCACTCAGTCCTTCCCAAAGCTTTGTGACTCCATGGATTGCAGCACTCCAGGCTTCCCTGTCCATCACCAAATCCCAGAGCTTACTCAAACTCATATTCATAGAGTCAGTGATACCATTCAACCATCTCATCCTCTGTTGTCCTCTTCTCCTCTCATCTGCAATTTTTCCCAGCATAAGGCTTTTTTTTACAGTGAATCAGTTCTTCAAACCAGGTCACCAAAGTATTGGAGTTTCAACTTCAGCATCAGTCCTTCCACAAAATATTCAGAACTGATTTGCTTTAGGTTGGACTGGTTGTATCTGTTTGTAGTTCAAGGGTCTCGAGTCTTCTCCAGCACCACAGTTCAAAAGCATCAATTCTTTGGAGCTCAGACTTCTTTATAGTCAACACTTACATTCATACATGTCTACAGAAAAAAAAACAAACAAACATAGCTTTGACTAGACAGACTTTTGTTGGCAAAGTAATATTTCTACTTTTCAATAAACTGTCTAGGTTGATCATAACTTTTCTTCTAAGTCTTTTAATTTCATGGTTGCAGTCACCATCTGAAGTGATTTCAGAGGGCAAGAAAATAAAGTCTGTCATTGTTTCCATTGTTAAATAAGCAGAGTGACGATATACAACCTTGATGTACTCCTTTCCAGATTTGAAACCACTCTTTTCTTCCATGTCCAGTTCTAACTGTTGTTTTTTGACCTTCATACAGATTTCTCAGGAGGCAGGTCAGGTGGTCTGGTATTGCATAAGAACCTGGAATGTTAGGCCCATGAATCAATGCTAACTGGAACTGGTCAAACAGGAGATGGCAAGAGTGAACATTGGCATTTTAAGAATTAGTGAACTAAAATGGACTGGAATGGGTGAATTCAACTCAAATGACCAATTTATCTACTACTTTGGGCAAGAATCCCTTAGAAGAAATGGAGTAGCCATGATAGTCAACAAAAGAGTCTGAAATGCAGTACTTGGAGGCAATCTCAAAAATGACAGAATGATCTCTTCATTTCCAAGGCAATCGATTCAATATCACTGTAATCCAAGTCTATGCCCAGACCAGTAATGCTTCAGAAGCTGAAGTTTAATGGTTCTATGAAGACCTGCAAGGCCTTTTAGAACTATCACACAAAAAAGATGTCCTTTTCATTATAGGGGATTGGAATGCACAAGTAGGAAGTTAAGAGATTCTTGCAGTAACAGGCAAATGTTGCTTTGGAATATGGAATGAAGCCGGGGAAAGGCTAAAAATGTTTTGCCAAGAGAACACACTGATCATAACAAACACCCTCTTCCGCAACACAAAAGAACACTCTACACATGGACATCACCAGATGGTCAATACTGAAATCAGATTGATTATATTCTTTGCAGCCAAAGATGGAGAAGCTCTATATAGTCAGCAAAAATAAGACCAGGAGCTGCCTGTGGCTCAGAACATGATCTCCTTATTGTCAAATTCAGACTTAAATTTAAGAAAGTAGGGAAACCAGTAGACCATTCAGGTATGAACTAAATCAAATCCCTTAATATTATATACTGAAACTGACAGATAGGTTCAAGGGGACTAGATCTGATAGACAGAGTGTCTGATGAACTATGGATGGAGGTTCACGACATTGTACAGGAGGCAATGATCAAGACCATCCCCAAGAAAAAGAAATGGAAAAAGGCAAAATGGTTGCCTGAGGAAGCCTTACACATAGCTGAGAAAAGAAAAGATACAAAAGGTAAAGGAGAAAAAGAAAGATATAACCATCTGAATGCAGAGTTCCAAAGAATAGCAAGGAGAGATGATAAAGCCTTCCTCAGTGATCAACGCAAAGGAAGAGAAGAAAACAATAGGATGGGAAAGACTAGAGATCTCTTACAGAAAATTAGGGATACCAAGGGTAATTTTCATTCAAAGATGGACACAATAAAGGACAGAAGTGGTATGAACCTAACAGAAGCAAAAGATATTAAGTAGAGATGTCAAGAATACACAGAACTATACAGAAAAGATCTTAATGACCAAGATAACCACAGTGGTGTGGTCACTCACCTACAGCCAGACATCCTGGAAAGCAAATTCAAGTGGGCTTTAGGAAGCATCTCTACGGGCAAAGCTAGTGGAGATGATGGAATTCTATTTGAGCTATTTCAAATCCTAAAAGATGATGATTTTAAAGGGCTGCACTCAATATACCAGCAAATTTGGAAAACTCAGAAGTGGCCACAGGACTGGAAAAGGTCTGTTTTCATTCCAATCCCAAACAAAGGCAATGTCAAAGAATGCTCAAACTACTGCACAATTTATACTACTTAAGTTTTTTGAAAGTCACTTTTCTTTCTAGAATATAAGCCCCATATTGGCATCAACAGTTTGCTTTCTGACTTTTTTGCCTTCATAACAATAGCACAAGTCGATTATAAGCACCTAATGAATATTTATTGAAGTAATATACTTATTACCCATTCTGACTGAATGATATTATAACACTTGAAAATTAAATTCATATTCATTTAATATAGTTTTACAGTATAAACTCATTCATGTATACACAGTCTTATTATTTGTATACAGTCTAACCTTGTGTAAACTTACCTTTGTTTAGATTTCATGTAAAAGAGAGAGCTAATATGTACATCTACATACATATTGCACATGCAATAGGCACATATATAATCATAGTGTCTGTTAGTGTTCTTACATTTAGGGTTCTTTACAATTAAGTAACCCAATTAACAGATCACAAATATCTATAACCCAGTTAATACCATGCATATAAGTAAATAAAAGCACTATTGTCTTGAAATCATTGCATTTTTAATTTTTGACACTGATATATAAAAATAAAATATATTACATATTTTAACCTCATGTAGAGTAGAATATATTTTATGTAACTTCTGCACCATAAGATATAACACTATAGTTATTGTGAACTAATAAAAGTGAAAGATTAGTATAATTGTGAACAATGTATAGAAAGTTTGCAATCAATGGAAAAATGAACTGTATTGACAACACAAGTTATAGTAAGAGTTCCTTCTGTATCTGGGAATGCAGAGGCATTTTATAGACTAAAATTCATGTGCAATGTTAATATTTTGATTTACAGAACTCATCTCTTTCCCAAGCCCCTAAATACATGTAGTACAAGAATACCAATTTAATTAAGATAACATTTGAAATTCAAGAGCTAGGTTGATCCTTGTTACATTAATAAGTTCTCTTTAAATAGATGGTATATATCAATTACTGAAGGTTAAGAATTATAAATTAATTGCAAATAACTAGGCCTAGGGTGAAAAACATTGTTTACAGGTGCTTCCCAATATTTTCAAGAAGGAAGCTTTTTCCTTCCCTCAAACGAGATGTATCAGAATCTTAACACCTATAATAAAACTACATAGCCACCGTCATCAATAATAAAGAATGCTTGATTACATAATAATGATTAAATTATTTATTTACCCCTTGGATTTAGCAGCAAAATATCATAGATCATGCATACATTCTAAGTGCTTCAGTCATATCTGACTCCTTGCAAAACCCTATGAATTGTAGCCCACAAGGTTCCTCTGGTCCATGGGAGTCTCCAGGTAATAATACTGGAGTGAGTTTCCATGCCTTCCTCCAGACAATCTTCCCAACCTAGGGACTTAACCAGCAACTCTTATGTCTCCTGCATTAGCAGATGGGTTCTTTACCACTAATGCCACCTGGGAAACCCAATTTATGCATAATTTATTAAAAATTTTGTTCAGAATATTAATTCAGTTCAGTTCAGTTCAGTCCCTCACTCGTGCCCTACTCTTTGCAACCCCATGAACCTCAGCAGGCCAGGCCTCCCTGTCCATCACCAACTCCTGAAATTTACCCAAACTCATGTCCATTGAGGAGAAGGCAATGGCAACCCACTCCAGTACTCTTGCCTGGAAAATCCCATGGACAGAGGAGCCTGGTAGGCTGCAGTCCATGGGATCACACAGAGTCGGACATGACTGAAGCGACTTAGCAGCCACAGTAGCAGCACGCCCACTGAGTCAGTGTGCTCTCCAACATCTCATCCTCTGCCATCCCCTTCTCTTCTGGCCTTCAATCTTTCCCAGCATCAGGGTCTTTTCAAATGAATCAGCTCTTCGCATCAGGTGGCCAAAATATTGGAGTTTCAGCTTCAACATCAGTCCTTCCAATGAACAGCCAGGACTGATTTCCTTTAGGATGGACTGGTTGGATCTCCTTGAAGTCCAAGGGACTCTCAAGATTCTCCAACACCACAGTTCAAAAGCATCAATTCTGTGCTCAACTTTCTTTATACTCCAAATATCACATCCATACACTCAGGAATACTTGTCTTGACTAGATGGATCTATGTTGGCAAGGAACATCTCTGCTTTGAATATGCTGTCTGGTGGTCACTTTCCTTCCAAGGAGTAGCGTTTTTAATTTCATGACTGCAATTACCATCTACAGTGATTTTGGAGCCCCAAGAAATAAAGTCAGACAATGTTCCACTGTTTTCTCATCTATTTGCCATGATGTGATGGGACCAGATGCCATGATCTTCATTTTCTGAATGCTGAATTTTAAGCCAACTTTTTCACTCTCTTCTTTCACTTTCATCAAGAGGCTTTTTAGTTCCTCTTCACTTTCTGCCATGAAGGTGGTGTCATCTGCATATCTGAGGTTATTGATATTTCTCCCGGCAATCTTGATTCCAGCTTGTGCTTCTTCCAGCCCAGCATTTCTCAAGATGTACTTTGCTTATAAGTTAAATAAGCAAGGTGACAATATATAGCCTTGACGTACTCCTTTTCCTATTTGGAACCAGTCTGTTGTTCCATGTCCAGTTCTAACTGTTGCTTCCTGACCTGCATACTGGTTTCTCAAGAGACAGGTCTGGTGGTCTGGTATTCCCATCTCAGAATTTTCCACAGTTTATTGTGATCCACACACTAAAGTCTTTGGCATAGTCAATAAAGCAGAAATAGATGTTTTTCTGGAACTCTCTTGCTTTTTCAATGATCCAGTGAATGTTGGCAATTTAATCTCTGGTTCCTCTGCCTTTTCTAAAACCAGCTTGTACATTTGGAAGTTCATAGTTCATGTATTGCTGAAGCCTGGCTTAGAGAGTTTTGAGCATTGCTTTACTAACATGTGAGATGAGTACAATTGTGCAGTAGTTTGAGCATTCTTTAACATTGCCTTTCTTGGGGATTGGAATGAAAACTGACCTTTTCCAGTCCTGTGGCCACTGCTGAGTTTCCAAATTTGCTGGCATATTGAGTGCAGCACTTTCACAGCATCATCTTTTAGGATTTGAAATAGCTCATTAGTGTTCATTAAATTATTTTAGATTCAAGAATCATTATTTTACATAAAATAGTTCTATAATTCTATAATATATGAACTGGGGTTAAGAAAATTAATAATAATGGATCTATATTTTAAAAGTTCAATGAGATCTTCAGATAATCCACACACATAGCCTATAACATAAAATGTTAAATTATACTTGAAAATATCTCTAGGAAGGATAACCACAATATTATTAGTGAAATTTTGGTATACATTACAGAAGATAAAGTGTCAAAGTGGGGTTAGGATACTGTAGACAACACAGGATTAATTTAATGCATTTTGTTATGAGCCAAGGAAAATTTGAAGAAGGATAATCAAGAATTTGCAGAGTAGCAAACACATCATGTTAATGCAAAAAATTTTATATAAGCATTGTGTTTATATTACTAACAAATAAGCAGATGTCTTAAAATATGAAACATTTACTATATTATGACTTCATTTACCATCAAATCTAAAATCAAACACTCATAACCTGATTCAAAGCTTTATTATTAATATCCTTAATGGATATCATTAATAAAATGCAAATATAGAATGATTTTAAATTGACAAAATTAACAATTAGATTACTTTATATTTTACAGAAAATCAATAGAATTCCTAATGCTTACTCTTGGAGAAGGCAATGGCACCCCACTGCAGTACTCTTGCCTGGAAAATCCCATGGATGGAGGAGCCTGGTAGGCTGCAGTCCGTGGGTTGCTAAGAGTCAGACACAACTGAGCAACTTCACTTTCACTTTTCACTTTCATGCATTGGAGAAGGAAATGGCAACCCACTCCAGTGTTCTTGCCTGGAGAATCCCAGGGATGGCAGAGCCTGGTGGGCTGCCATCTATGGGGTCGCACAGAGTCAGACACGACTGAAGTGACTTAGCAGCAGCAGCAGCAGCAATGCTTACTCTGATATATCCATGAAAGTGAAAGTGAAAGTCAGTCAGTCATGTTCAACTTTGTGACCCCTTGTATTATACACTGTCAGGTTCCTCTGTCCATGGGGATTCGCCAGACAAGAATACTGAAGGGTTGCCATGCCCTCCTCCAGGGTATCTTCCCAACCCAAGGATGGAGCCCAGGTCTACCACAATGCAGGCAGATTCTTTACTAGTGGAGCCACCAGGGAAGCCCCTGGTGTTATCTATACACTAAAATTAATTGACCTATCAAGCCAAGTAAGGACACAGAAGAAACTGAAATGCAAATTAAAGATTCCCCATTTTAAAAGGCTAAGTTCTGGTGATTCCAACTATATAATCACTGATCCTTTGGTTACATAGAAGTTGAGATATAGAAACAGTAAAGGGATGAATGAATAGCAGAGTTTTGGTGAGGAGGAAGGATGAATAATTAGAGTGTAATGATTTTTGGGGGCCATGAATCTATTTTTTATGCCTAGAAGTGTAGATATATGTCATCATACACTTGTTTAATCCATAGAATGGTTGTCCCAGTGCACCAGCCCCAAGCATCCAGTATTGTGCATCAAACCTGCACTTGCGACTCATTTCATATATGATATTATACATGTTTCAATGCCATTCTCCCAAATCATCCCACCCTCTCCCTCTCCCACAGAGTCCCACTATTCTATACATCAGTGTCTCTTTTGCTGTCTCGTGTACAGGGTTATTGTTAGCATCTTTCTAAATTCAATATATATGCGTTAGTATACTGTATTGGTGATTTTCTTTCTGGCTTACTTCACTCTGTATAATAGGCTCCTGTTTATGGCTGAGTAATACTCCATTGTGTATATGTACCACAGCTTTATTATCCATTCATATTATAAAGTTAAAAAATAAAAAATATATATATATAATAACAATCCATAGAATGTACAAAGATTAGGGTGAACTCTAATGTAAATTATGGACTTTGGTTGGTAACAGTATGTGTTAATGCTGCTGCATTAGTTGTAACAAATGTTCCTCTCTGACTTGGGATGTTGTTGATGGTGGGAAGGCTATGCATGTGTAGGAGATAGTGTGTAAGGGAATTCTGTACTTTCTGCTCAATTTTCTGTGAATCTAAAACTTTTTCATAATAAATAAATTCTATATTAAAATAAACAGCAAAAATATAATATGAATTAAAATGGTTTTCAAAAGACATGTAGCTGGGAAATGAAACTTATATCAGAGTTATATAATAAAATTACATGTAAATTTATTGATTTATTTTTCTCCAAACTTTTAACATATAGACATAGATAGGGGTGTGAAATAGTAATAGGTAGTTTGTGATTTATAGATCCTAAATTTGGTGGGGCAACATTAACTAATAAAATTTTTTCTAGGTAAACCATCCAAGCAGTTTTTATTCATTAATGTTCATAAATATACACAGCGGCTTCATTAGAGATTTCAGTTTGGAAATGGAGTATCCTAATTAATTTTGAGCCTTTTGCATGTCTCAACATAGGAAGCAGAGTTCATTCCTGCACTGCTACCTTCATTTACCTGCTGGGAGTAAAAGTTGACTAAATGGAAAAGATTACCACATATATTTGTCTCTTTTTTCTTCAGAGTGTACAAAGATAACAAGAGTGACAGACCTGAATTTGCATTCACCAAACAAATGTAAAATTGCTGTTGTCCACTTTCATTGGCAAATACAGCACAGGGGACAAGGTCTGTGAATTGAAAGATCATTAAAGAGGAGATGATAAAGGCTCATTTCCTTTATTAGTCTCTTTTAAATTTAGATTTTCTAAAACAACAACTAAAGATATAATATCAACATAGCCCATAACTCCAAATCTATCATCTCCCCTGTTTATCCTTATCTGAGGACAAGCTTTCTTCCTGCACTAAATTAGACAGAAGGGGCTCTTGGGCACAGTCTCTGAGATCACTTCCATGGGCTGGTACTCTGTTTCAGACATTTTAGGATCATTCAACCTTGTTACAAGAAATTGGAAAATTTTCAGAGTTTGCTGACTGCCTTCAGTGTTAGCTGCTTTGGTTGTTGCTGTGGATTGTATGATTATAGTGGTGACATTGCTTTGTGTTAACAGGTTGCATTGCATGTAGTGTCCAGCTACTGTTGTGTTGCTATTCGAGCTGCAACTGTACCTGCAGTTGTTATATCTGAGAAACAGCGGGCTTCTCTGATGGCTCAGATTGTAAAGAAGATACCCTGGAGGAGAGCATGGCAACCAACTCTAGTATTCTTGCCTGGAGAATCCCCAGGACTAGAGGAGCCTGCCAGACTACAATCCAGGGTTGCAAGGAGTTGGATACAACTGAGCTACTAAACACAGCACAGAAGGGTCAACTGAATTAACCCCACCATTGTAGGATGTGAACCGTGAACTTCCTGCTGTTCAAGCTGGATTTAGAAACGGCAGAGGAACCAGAGATCAAATTGCCAACATCTGCTGGATCACGGAAAAAGCAAGAGAGTTCCAGAAAAACATCTATTTCTGCTTTATTGACTATGCCAAAGCCTTTGACTGTGTAGATCACAATAAACTGTGGAAAATTCTGAGAGAGATGGGAATACCAGACCATCTGATCTGCCTCTTGAGAAATCTGTATGCAGGTCAAGAAGCAACAGTTAGAACTGGACATGGAACAACAGACTGGTTCCAAATAGGAAAAGGAGTACGTCAAGGCTGTATATTATCACCCTGTTTATTTAACTTATATGCAGAGTACATCATGAGAAATGCTGGACTGGAAGAAACACAAGCTGGAATCAAGATTGCCGGGAGAAATATCAATAACCTCAGATATGCAGATGACACCACCCTTATGGCAGAAAGTGAAGAGGAACTAAAAAGCCTCTTGATGAAAGTGAAAGTGGAGAGTGAAAAGGTTGACTTAAAGCTCAACATTCAGAAACGAAGATCATGGCATCTGGTCCCATCACTACGTGGGAAATAGATGGAGAAACAGTGGAAACAGTGTCAGACTTTATTTTTCTGGGCTCCAAAATCACTGCAGATGGTGACTGCAGCCATGAAATTAAAAGACGCTTACTCCTTGGAAGGAAAGTTATGACCAACCTAGATAGCATATTCAAAAGCAGAGACATTACTTTGCCAACAAAGTTTCGCCTAGTCAAGGCTATGGTCTTTCCTGTGGTCATGTATGGATGTGAGAGCTGGACTGTGAAGAAGGCTGAGCGCCGAAGAATTGATGCTCTTAAACTGTGGTGTTGGAGAAGACTCTTGAGAGTCCCTTGGACTGCAAGGAGATCCAACCGGTCCATTCTGAAGGAGATCAGCCCTGGGATTTCCTTGGAAGGAATGATGCTAAAGCTGAAACTCCAGTATTTTGGCCACCTTATGCGAAGAGTTGACTCATTGGAGAAGACTCTGATGCTGGGAGGGATAGAAGGCAGGAGGAGAAGGGGACGACAGAGGATGAGATGGCTGGATGGCATCACTGACTCAATGGATGTGAGTCTGAGTGACCTCTGAGAGCTGGTGATGGATAGGGAGGCCTGGCGTGCTGCAGTTCATGGGGTCACAAAGAGTCGGACACGACTGAGCGACTGATCTGATCTGATCTGTAGGACTGACCAAAAGAGTGTAGTGGTATAAATAAGGCATTAACTCCATATATTTACTTTCAGTTATGACAAATTATACATTCCTTATAATTTGGGAGGAAATTCATGCAATTTTAAATCTATATGACTTTAGTCTAGGAAAGATGTATTCTCTGTTTCAGGAATCCTGAAGATTTTAATCTTTTACTGAGAAGAATTTGCTGTAATGGGGAGATATGGTTCAATGGGGAAGAGGGACTTATTAATGGAATTATTTAACCTCCAAACAGTTACATAACTCTTGTGGATTTTGAGAAACTGTACTCAGGTACTTTGTACAATTAAGATTATGTTTCATTGATACAGTGATTTCCTCTCAATTATTTTCAAGACTTAGTGAGTCAAATTGGAACTAAAATCTATTATTTTTTTAATTTTATTTTATTTAACTTTACAATATTGTATTGTTTTTACCATATATCAAAATGAATCTGCCACAGGTATACATGTGTTCCCTCCTCCCTCCTCCCTCCCCATACCATCCCTCTGGGTCGTCCCAGTGCACCAGTCCCAAGGATCCAGTATCGTGTATCGAACCTGGACTGGCGACTCGTTTAATGTATGATGTTATATATATTTCAATGCCATCTATTCTTAAATGTTTCTGTTAATTTTCTGACAGAAGCAAACTATATGCATATATAATATATATAATCTGTGAAATGTATCAGTGTGTATATGTATATGTATATGTACATGTGTGTATTACCTCTTAGAGGACATGAGTAAATAAAGATAAATTATTTACTGTCTATTGTGTGAAACCCCACATATAGATTAATATGGTTTACTGGTCATCTGAAAAATAATCATTAAAGGGCCAAATTAGCAATATCCAGGACAATCCAATATAATAAGTCTATTTTATGGTCCGCTGATAATTAGCCTTAATTGCATCTGGAAGTTTCATTTATAGCAGTTCATAGTTTAAAGTATGACTGAATAACATTGTGAGAGGCAGAATAATGGCACTCAAAGTGTCCATGTCCTAATCCTTAGAACCTGTAAATATGTTATCTTACATTACAAAGGGAATTTTGCAGATGTGATTAAATTAAGGATATTTAGAAGGGGGTATTATCACAGATTATCTGGGTGGGCTCATTATAATAACAAAAGTCCTTATGTTTTAAAGAAAAGGCAGAGGGTTAGAATCAAAGAGAGAATTGAAGATGCCACACTGAGAAGGGGCCATAAGCCCATAAATGCAAGTGGTTTCTGGAAGCTGGAAAAGAGGGAAGGACTCCTATAATCTCCAGAAGGAAGATCAAGACCTGAGGGAGACTTGATTGTGTATAATGCAATCAATTTCAAATTTCTTACCCACAGAACTATAAAATTATAAACATGTTATTTTAAAAGGAACTGAATTTGTCGTGATTTATTATAAAAGAGTAGCCAAAGCTATCTTGAGAAAGAAGAACGGAACTGGAGGAATCAACCTGCCTGACTTCAGGCTCTACTACAAAGCCACAGTCATCAAGACAGTATGGTACTGGCACAAGGACAGAAATATAGATCAATGGAACAAAATAGAAAGCCCAGAGATAAATCCACGCACATGTGGTCACCTTATCTTTGACAAAGGAGGCAAGAATATACAATGGATTAAAGACAATCTCTTTAACAAGTGGTGCTGGGAAAACTGGTCAAACACTTGTAAAAGAATGAAACTAGAACACTTTCTAACACTATACACAAAAATAAACTCAAAATGGATTAAAGAGCTAAATGTAAGACCAGAAACCATAAAACTCCTAGAGGAAAACATAGGCAAAACACTCTCTGACATACATCACAGCAGGATCCTCCATGACCCACCTCCCAGAATATCGGAAATAAAATAAAAAATGAACAAATGGGACCTAATCAAACTTAAAAACTTCTGCACAACAAAGGAAACTATAAGCAAGGTGAAAAGACAGCCTTCAGAATGGGAGAAAATAATAGCAAATGAAGCAACTGACAAACAACTAATCTCAAAAATATACAAGCAACTCCTACAACTCAATTCCACAAAAATAAATGACCCAATCAAAAAATGGGCCAAAGAACTAAATAGACATTTCTCCAAAGAAGACATACAGATGGCTAACAAACACATGAAAAGATGCTCAACATCACTCATTATCAGAGAAATGCAAATCAAAACCACTATGAGATACCATTTCACGCCAATCAGAATAGCTGCTATCCAAAAGTCCACAAGCAATACATGCTGGAGAGGGTGCGGAGAGAAGGGAACCCTCTTGCACTGTTGGTGGGAATGCAAACTGGTACAGCCACTATGGAGAACAGTATGGAGATTCCTCAAAAAACTGGGAATAGAACTGCCTTATGATCCAGCAATCCCACTGCTGGGCATATACACTGAGAAATCCAGAATTGAAAGAGACACGTGTACCCCAATGTTCATAGCAGCACTGTTTGCAATAGCCAGAATGTGGAAGCAACCTAGATGTCCATCCACAGATGAATGGATAAGCAAGCTGTGGTACATATACACAATGGAGTATTACTCAGCCATTAAAAAGAATACATTTGAATCAGTTCTAAGGAGGTGGATGGAACTGGAGCCTATTATACAGAGTGAAGTAAGCCAGAAACAAAAACACAAATACAGTATACTAACGCATATATATGGAATTTAGAAAGATGGTAAAAATAACCCTATTTCTGAGACAGCAAAAGAGACACTGATGTATAGACCAGACTTTTGGACTCTGGGACCGGGAGAGGGTGGGATGATTGGGGAGAATAGCATTGAAATATGTATAATATTATATCTGAAATGTATTAATTGTTCAAACTAATCATTGTCATGTTACAATTTGTTCATATTAGATGTTTGTAATGTTTCTGATAATCAATAAAAGAGATTCTTGATTAAAAAAAAAAAAAAAAAGAGTAGGAAACTAATGTAAACATCTTTAGAATTCTGACTCCAGAATGAGCTTCTTTGAATTAATATCTGATGGCCAGTGATCTATTCTCTGTGATAATTCAACATAAAACAAAGCAAAGCAAAATGAATCTGGTTATTGATATAGTAATTTCTAAATCAGTGTTCCAGGCACTTTACTCAGTATAACATACAATATGTTGTCAATTTCATATTCTTTCATTTTCATGTGAGAAAACTGAACATCAGCAAACAAGCAGATACTCAGTCACACAGCTAATAAATTAAAAAAGTAAAACAAGATTTAAACTAAATGATCTGGCTTCAAATCTAAGTAGTATTAATCATGTATTATAATCCCAGTTTCTCTCTTGCTTAAGACACTAGCCATTTTCAGAGGTGTCTTGAGGAACTTAAAAATATTTTCTTATGTATTATACACACACATCAAAAAATAATGAAAAAAAATAATGATTTGCTTGTATACAAATCAGAAATTTAATACATGAAAAAAGTAAATTAACTGATATTAGTTGTATTAGTTCTGCCTTGATAGTTATCAGAAAGATACTTCTGAAAGAGATGGTAGGATTGAAAACAATAATATTAGTCAAAATTCTGTTTAATGAGTGGTTAGATAATTAAAGTCCCTCCTAGGGCAGGGTAGTCCAACAACATATCTTTTTACTCCACAGGCAAAAAGTTGCTTACCCTTGTTAAGATACTAATCTAAAGGATCTGAACTTGGGACATCAAAACCAAGTGGTCTCAGGAGAGAAAGGCTGAGCTGGATATCCTTAGGGGTATCCATTGTCCTGTTTCCCCACTTTCTGGATACTGATCAGTAGCACACTGACCACTGTGGTGAAGCCATTTCCATTCAACAATTTTCTTCAGGTCCTGGTAAATTCTCTGTCCCCCTGGACATTGATTCCTAGGAAGAGTGAAAGATTTCCACTCTTACTAACCATGGATTAGTGAATTTTTACTTGCTTGATATTAGTAACCCTTGCTTGATAACAGTAACCCTGTCTATGATTAGGGAAATAGTCTTACAAATAACTGGTTTTTTGTGTATGTGTTTTTATTTATTTTATTTTTTTAAATTTTATTTTATTTAACTTTACAATATTGTATTGGTGAATCTTAAGCCAAAATCAGCCTGCTGTGATCCTAAGAACCTTTTAAAAAGAGCTATTAAAAATCCACCAGACACAAACAGAACCACATTTAGAAGTGACTGGAAGTTTCTTATTTAGAGAAATAGATGAAGCAAATGAAAAGATCCTATCCTCAGTTATGAAAACCTTGATTTCCTGCCTTTAACACTGCAATTAATCCAGTAGATAAACTCTTGCTCTTGATCACATAGATTCCATTCAGCTTTTCAGTATTTCAGTTTTTAATATTATGAAAAAGTTTATGATCAATGAGTACTAGCAAAAGAAAACAAGATTTTCTACCATAAATACAGAAACTAAAGCAAATAGAAAGTTAGAGGAAACAGAGAAACTGTCAAGTTACAGAATAAAAAAAAAAAAAAAAAGGAAAGAATATCTAAGAACAGGAAAGAGTTCATTTAAAATATAATAGCAGAAGTAAAAGTGTTCATCATCTTATTGGAATAAGAAAGCAATGTAAAAAGGAACAGATAAAATAAACATATTATTGGTTAAAGTAGAATTCCAACTGTAGTAACCAAAAACATCAGAAGTAATTATTTCAAATAAATCAGCTGTCAATTTTATATAATAATCAATAGTGTGTAACAGATTTGGCTACAGGAAGTTATGGAGGGAACTTAAAGTGGCAGAGTAGCATTCTCATCCTAAATATGTAGTTTTCAAGGTTGTTCATCATTTCTAGTCATCAAAAGGGAAAGGAATATAGAACTCCATGGTGAATATCTTCCAAACAAGCAAAATCACAAGCTTAGCCATTTATCTTATTTAATTTCATTGGTGAATTATTCTGCCATGATCGTATCAAGAATCAAGGAACACTAGAAATATGGCTTCACTGAACAGCCAAAGATTTCAGGGGGGGAAGATAAATTAAAGTATCCACCAAAACAAGCAAACAAACAAGCAAACTGATATCAACATAAAAGGGGTTCTAAAAAAAGAGAGACCAGAGAAAATATAGAGAATATATCACCAAGGAACTAACTCAATAGTTGTTAACAAAGATGTTAACTTATAATTCAAAACTAATACGGACACAACTGTCCACACTAAAATGATCCACCTAAGAGTATATTGTGAAACACATATGTGGAAAAAGTGTGTATCATGATCATGATTTTATAAATGGCAGACACTGGATTTAGCAAATAATTATGATATGTTGATACTGGTTAAAAGTGAAGGAATATATGAAGGCAGAGTCAAAAAAAATACTCATTTTTTCATTGCAGATATCCATTTTAAATTCTTTGAAATTTAGAAGTCAATAAATTTCAGCTTAATCAAAATATTAAGAAGTATGGAGGTAGATAGAAGAAATAGCTAAAGGCTTAGAAAATTAGCCTCTGAAGGGTATAAACTTATGGAAAATAACTCTTAGTAAACATTTAAATTTTGAGGGAAAGGTCACACAGAAATGTCTAAGTCGGCCTGTAAAAAACATAAAACCTAGTGTTTCACTTTAGGAAAACAGAGCATTTACCATGTAGTCAGTTTTATCCCACTCCTGTATTCTTGGGCTTTCCTTGTGGCTCAGTTGGTAAAGAATCTTCCTAAAATGAAGAAAAGACAATCTCTTTAACAAGTGGTGCAGGGAAAACTGGTCAACCACTTATAAAAGAATGAAACTAAAACACTTTCTAGCGCCATACAAAAAAAAAAAAAAAAAAAACTCAAAATGGATTAAAGATCTAAATATAAGACCAGAAACTATAAAATTTCTAGAGGAACATAGGCAAAACACTCTCTGACATAAATCACAGCAGGATCCTCTATACCCACCTCCTAGATTAATGGAAATAAAAGCAAAAATAAACAAATGGGACCTAATTAAACTTAAAAAGCTTTTGCACATCAAAGTAAACTATAAGCAATGTGAAAAGACAGCCTTCAGAATGGGAGGATATAATAGCAAAAGAAGCAATTGACAAAGAATTAATCTCAAAAATATACAAGCAGCTTATGCAGCTCAATTCCAGAAAAAATAAAAGACCCAATCAAAAAATGGGCCAAAGAACTAAACAGACATTTCTCCATAGAAGACATATGGATGGCTAAAACACATGAAAAGTTGCTCAACATCACTCATCAGAGAAATGAAAATAAAAACTACAATGAGGTACCATCTCATGCCCATCAGAATGGCTGCTATCAAAAAGTCTACAAACAATAAATGCTGGAGAGGGTGTGAAAAAAATAGGGAACCCTCTTACTGTTGGTGGGAATGCAAACTAGTACAGTCACTATGGAGAACAGTATGCAGATGTCTTAAAAAAACTGGAAGTAGAACTCCCATATGACCCAGCAATCCCTCTACTGGGCATACACACTGAGGAAGCCAAAATTGAAAAGACGTGTGTACCCCAATGTTCATCACAGCACTGTTTACAATAGCCAGGACATGGAAGCAACCTAGATGTCCATTGGCAGACAAATGGATAAGAAAACTGTGGTACATATACACAATTGAAGCTGTGGTACATATACACAATGGAATATTACTCAGATATTAAAAAGAATGCATTTGACTCAGTTCTAATGAGGTGGATGAAACTTGATGATACAGAGTGAAGTAAGTCAGAAAGAAAAACACCAATAGAGTATATTAACACATATATATGGAATTTAGAAAGATGGTAATGATTATCCTACATGCAACATAGCAAAAGAGACACAGATGTAAAGAACAAACTTTTGAACTCTGTGGGGGAAAGCGAGGGTAGGATGATTTGAGAGAATAGCATTGAAACATGTATATTACCATATGTGAAATAGATCGCCAGACCCCATGTTTGATGCATGAGAAAGGGCTCTCAGGGCCAGTGCAGTGGGATGACCGTGAGGGACGGGATAGGGAAAGAGGTAGGAGGGGGGTTCAGGATGAAGGGCACATGTACACCCATGGCTAATTCATGTCATTGTATGGCAAAGACCACTATAATATTGTAAAGTAATTAGCCTCCAATTAAAATAAATTACTTAATTAAAAAAAAAAAAACCAATACAATATTGTAAAGTTAAATAAAATTTAAAAAATTAAAAATTAAAAAAAAAAAAAAGATAAAAAAAAAAATAAAAAAGAATCTGCCTGTCATGAGGGAGACCTGGGTTCGATCCCTGGGTTGGGAAGATCCGCTGGAGGAGGGCTGGGCACCTCACTCCAGTATTCTTGCCTGGAGAATCCTCATGGACAGAGCTGCCTAGCAGGCTATAGTCCATGGGGTTGCTAAGAGACACAACTGAATGACTAAGCACAGCATAGCACATATAATAAATTATATACATATAATTTCTCCCCATTTTGGACTATTTTCTGGGTTAAAATCTACTTTGCATTTGGTTGAGTTGTCTGAGTCCCTCCATGTAAATGACACAGGACACATTTTTAAAGGTATGCATCAATATTTTTAGAATTTCTGTTCTTTTCCTATTTATCATGTTTAGAAATTCAACAGTCATCAGAGTAGCTGATAATATATGACATCAGAATCTGTAGCTGTTCATATCTTTATATCTAGTTATAGACAGAAAATTGCATATATATGTAACTCCAGGATAAAACAATCTGTCTTTAGTTATAGTGGGGTAAATTTCTGACACAGTGGATTAGTCATTTCAGATTTGGTCCTTAAACTAAACAGAGTGTGAGTATAACTGAGGTTTAAAAATACACATCTTTCAAAATTATCTTTCATTAAGCACTGTCCAACCTTAAAGAGGTTGTTAGGTTTTCTGATTCCACTTTCCTTCACCTGTGAAATTGAAATAATAATACAATTTGTTATGAGGACTTCTTTTGCCCAAGCAAAACCTCTATTTCCAGGCACATCTCTTCAGCCTTTATAATTTAATTGTGACAATATAACTGATTCATCGATAATGAACATGTGGTCACTTCTGGACAAAGTATATTATTGCTCCTGTGAAACACAACAGGGCTCTCTGTTTGTGCTGTGGCTCTGGGAAAGCACTTTCTATTGAGACTTTGTGGCTAAAGATTAAAGCAATCAGAATCATGGAGCACAGTTATCCTAAAAGTGAGAGTGAAGTCGCTCAGTCGTGTCCGACTCTCAGCGACCCCATGGACTGGAGCCCACCAGGATCCTCCGTCCGTGGGATTTTCCAGGCAAAAGTACTGGGGTGGGGTGCCATTGCCTAGAGATCACTTAATGCTGTGTCCAACTTTATGTGAATAGGGAATAGATGTTTGTTTGTAGAGCCACTGTTATTATGGATCTATTTTTACCACTGCAAAATTTAACCTATAGTGGCTAAACCATTATCATATTTTATGGATTCATTCTATATGATCTAAATCTAGTTTAAATATTTTACTTTGATTTCTTAAATTCTAATGAATTACATACAAATATACAATTACAAAACATAAGTAAAAGACATTTTCATTGATAGTTAGTCATACCTGTCTACTTCGTAAATAAGCAAACATGTATATACAGGTTGGTTTGTTGGTTCAGTCACTCAGTCATGCCCGACTCTTTGTGACCCCATGAATCAGCACGCCAGGCCTCCCTGTCCAACACCAACTCCCGGAGTTCACTCAGATTCACATCCATCGAGTCAGTGATGCCATCCAGCCATCTCATCCTCTGTCATCCCCTTCTCCTCCTGCCCCTAATCCTTCCCAGCATCAAAGTCTTTTCCAATGAGTTAACTCTTCGCATGAGGTAGCCAAAGTACTAGAGTTTCAGTTTTAGCATCATTCCTTCCAAAGAAATCCCAGGGCTGATCTCCTTCAGAATGGACTGGTTGGATCTCCTTGCAGTCCAAGGGACTCTCAAGAGTCTTCTCCAACACCACAGTTCAAAAGCATCAGTTCTTCAGCGCTCAGCCTTCTTCACAGTCCAACTCTCACATCTATACATGACTACTGGAAAAATCATAGCCTTGACTAGACGGTCCTTTGTTGGCAAAGTAATGTCTTTGCTTTTGAATATGCTATCTAGTTTGGTCATAACTTTTCTTCCAAGGAGTAAGCGTCTTTTAATTTCATGGCTGCAGTCACCATCTGTAGTGATTTTGGAGCCCAGAAAAATAAAGTCTGACACTGTTTCCACTTTTCCCTATTTATTTCCCATGAAGTGATGGAATTAGATGCCATGATCTTTGTTTTCTGAATGTTGAGCTTTAAGCCAACTTTTTCACTCTCCACTTTCACTTTCATCAAGAGGCTTTTGAGATCCTCTTCACTTTCTGCCATAAGGGTGGTGTCATCTGCATATCTGAGGTTATTGATATTTCTCCCAGCAATCTTAATTCCAGCTTGTGCTTCTTCCAGCCCAGCGTTTCTCATGATGTACTCTGCTGCTGTTAAGTTGTTTCAGTCGTGTCCGACTCTGTGTGACCCCAAACACGGCAGCCCACCAGGCTCCCCCATCCCTGGGACTCTCCAGGCAAGAACACTTGAGTGAGTTTCCATTTCCCTCAATGCATGAAAGTGAAAAGTGAAAGTGAAGTTGCTTAGTCATATCTGACTCTTTGCCACCCCATGGATTGCAGCCTACTAGGCTCCTCCGTCCATGGGATGTACTCTGCTTATAAGTTAAATAAGCAGGGTGACAATATACAGCCTTGACGTACTCCTTTTCCTATTTGGAACGAGTCTGTTGTTCCATGTCCAGTTCTAACCATTGCTTCCTGACCGGCATATAGGTTTCTCAAGAGGCAGGTCAGGTGTTCTGGACTGTTTATACAGGAGTCAATATTTTTTTCAATTTGGCAAAATAACCAAGTTGCAGCACAAGATAATACTTACATTTTTATTGACATGAGAGTCAAAGAAATAGAGGCAGAAGACAGGAAACAGACAAAACATGTAATAATTTAAAAGGCTGTTTCTATAAACTGGATCTTGTCAGAATTTATCCATGTATTTCTGACATTTATAAGTTTTGTACTGACTTCTACACTTGATTTTAAGAAAATAAAATGAGAAAAAGCTTATTTTTTGTAACTTATGGAAATAAGTCACAAATATAGGAAATGTATGGCCATGATCATGATGATAAATTTTTCTGATAAAATTACTTGTGAATTATTATTAATTGTCTTATCTATACAAAGGAAGATTGAAATAACCCAATGAATAAAAAGAAAATCAGGTATAATATTTGTTGTTGAAAGCACACTAAACAATATTTGATATAAAATATTAATACTCTAGTATAATTTCTATATAGTCTATTTTTGTTTACAAAAATTAAATGCAAATGTATTTTTTTAAATGTTAAAGTAAGTTGCCAGAATGCACATTAAAATGAAAAGTTAAGATTAAGACATTAAAATACTTTTATTCTTTAATTATTTAAAAGTTAGGTTTTAAAATCTAACAACTGAGAAGCTTTGAGTCAGAGAAGAAACTATTGTTGGTGATCTAGATTAGTTTGAAATACTCACTTGGACCAAAAATAAAAGTTCTGAGTACCTTTCTGAGTGATTAGTTATTTTCAGTATTATAAATATTTTCTATTAAGTTAAGCAAATTGAATGTGAATTCAGTACTTCATGTAGAAAGGGCAATGGTAATTCAAATAAGTAAGATTCTCTATTTAACAACTGGCTTAATGACAAAGAAGAGTATGAAAAATACGAATTTTTCTTCTATAATTAAATGAAGTTGATATTCTTCAGATTTTAGACCATAATATGAAAAAAGTTGAATTACATATTTAATTGGTGATTTTTACTAAGTTCTTTTTCTATTGTACTTCTCTGTTCAACAGTAGTATAAGAAAGTCTTAATAGTTCTTAATGTATGGATTCTTGTGCAGCTGATCAGATACTCATAGAAATATTCCACAGAAAATAACAACAACAAAAAAAGGAACTTTTTTTTTTTCCAATACCAGTAAGAAATATTTCCTTAAAGTCACTGTTGGGAAGCAGCCTAAATTTTTCCAAATTCAATTCAGGTATGAAAATAAGCACTGCTTTGGACTTTAACAAAAAATAGTGAAGTGAAAGTTGCTCAGGTGTGTCTGACTCTTTGCAACCCCATGAACTGTAACCTGCCAGGCTACTCTGTCCATGGAATTCTCCAGGCAAGAATACTGGAGTGGGTAGCCATTTTTTTGGTCCAAGGGATCTTCTGACCCAGGAATTGGACCCAGATCTCCTGCAAAAAACCTAAGTCCAAGTGAAAATCCAGTTTCTTCTAAAACTACTATTCTATTTTTAAATAATTTTCCTAGAAATATAATTATTTATTTGTATTCAACAAATTTTAAATGTGTTACTATGTTTGTGTGTCAGGTCATTATTTCAAAATCACTTTGAAAACTAGATACTTGAAAAGGACCATGTCTAATTTTGAAAAACTATAGTTATGGAATTCTATACAACTACCTCTTTACTACAGTTTAGTAAATTAAAAGTTTACATTAAATATGCCATTGCATTTAATTTTCAAAATCAAGAAATGAAAAGCAATTTAATTTTAGTAGAGGACTTTTATATCTAACTTGATTTTTAAAGTTTATGTTCACTTTTAAATACTGTGTTTTTAACTTTTAGATTCTTAGCCCAAAAATGGATTTGCTATTTTGAACAAAATATATTAGTGAATTGCACTCACGTTTTCATCAGACATTATGATATAGTATACTTCTTAATTCAATTAAAAAAACACAGCATATTTTTGTTAGTTTACATAGATTGCTATAATGAAGCACCGCAAAGTAAATATCTTTAACAGAAGTGTATTATTTCACAGTTTTACAAGATTAGAAGTCTGAGATCAAGGTGCTGACAGGCTTGGTTCCTTCTTGGGACTATGAGGGAGAATCATTTTTGTGCCTCTTGACTAGCTTTTGGTGGTATGTTGGCCATTTTTTCCTTGCCTTATAAATGTGTCACTCTGCCTTCTCTCTCACACATGTTCTCCCTGTGTGCATGTTTCTCTATGGACAAATCTTTTCCTTTTCATAAGGACACAGTCATATTGAATTAGGAAGCACCCTAGTGGCCTCATCTTAGCTTGACTATATATATGTGTGTGTGTGTGTGTGTGTGTGTGTGTGTGTGTGTGTTTGTGTGTGTATAGTATATATATGAATATGTGTATGTATATACACATATATGTGCTTTATATACAAATATATACCTATGTAATAAGTCACTTCCCTGGAGAAAGGAATGGCAATCCATTCCAGTATTCTTGCCTGAAGAATTCCATAGACAGAGGAGTCTGGCAGGCTGTAGTCCACAAGGTCCCAAAGAGGTGGACATGACTGAGTGAATAACACTTAAGTCACTTCAGTTGGGTTTGACTCTTTGCGACCCTATGGACTGTGCCTTGCTATGCTCTTCTGTCCATGGGATTCTCCAGGCAAGAATACTGGAATGCCTTGCCATATCCTCCTCCAGGGAATCCTCCCGACCCAGGGGTTGAACTCATTTCTCTTAAGTCTCCTGCATTGGTAGGCGGGTTCTTTTCTACTAGCACCACCTGGGAAGCCTATATGGCCCTATCACTTGCTACATTCACAATCTAAGTTTGAAAGCAAAAATTATTTGGGTGCAAAATGAGAAATCAGTGGATAATGACTTAAAGTCAGTGGAAAAATAAGTTGGAGATATGAGGTGGCTGCCTTGTCTTTCTACCTGTTTCATCTTAAGCTTCATAAACCTGTTTACTTACAGATGAAATGCAAATAATGAGAGCATCAACCTTACTGTGTTGCTGTGAAAAATCCCAACATATTAAGCATGCAAAGTTTTTAACAATATGCCTGGGACATAGTAAGTGAAGTGAAGTGAAGTGAAGTGAAAGTCGCTTAGTCGTGTCCAGCCCTTTGCGACACAATAGACTATGAAGTCCAGGGAGTTCTCCAGGCCAGAATACTTGAGTGGGTGGCCTTTCCCTTCTCCCTGGAATCTTCCCAACATAGTAAAGGGTCTACTAAATAATAATAATAACCTGAGTTCTGAATCATTCAGTCAGCCGCATGTATTCTAACCCACCAGGCTCATCTGCCCATGGAATTTTCCAGGCAAAAAATGGTGGAGTGGGCTGCCATTTCCTTCTCCAGGAAATCTTCCTGACCTAGGGATAGAACCTATGTCTCTTATGTCTCTTGCATTGGCAGGTGGATTCTTTACCACTAGCACCATCTGGGATGACTCTAAATAATCATCATCATCATCATCATAATTAGCAATAATAATATATTAATAATTAGTATTCAACAAGAGCAACAAAATTTAGTTTTTTAAGACAATAAATACGTCATCATTGTGCAGTGGCATATTTCATAAAGATTTCACAGTAAAAAGGGCTAGGAAATTAATGGTATTGATACTTACTAAAACCAATACAGAGCCAGAATTCAGTCTAGTTGGTTCTTCTCACAGGCTCTGCTTTGCTTTTTAGTCAGCAACCTATGAATCATTCTTACAAGTTAACAAGGTTTTCTGATAAATCATTGAGGGCATATTCCCCTTGAAATACTACCGCTCATATATGCAACTAATTTATTTGGACCACATAAATTCTTTGGTCTAATTGGATAAAGGGTGAAATATTACTCAAAATGAGAAGGAAAATGATTTTTCATGCATCAAACAAAATTCAATGTGATATTCAATATAATGTTGAAACTAGCTTTACTGATAATTTGAAAGAATATTACATGTACTATAGGTGAAAAGCAGATTTATCCATCAGGTTTTTTTTTTTTTTTTAGAGCAATATTATAATTTTTCATCCATTTTAATCTGTGTCTTTTACCCAGACATATTATCTAATTAGTTAACAACTAACCCTGGTTTGTGGTCTCTAGAAGTACTATGAACACAGCTTAAGTAATTCAAGTTCAGTTGTAAAACTGCAATAGGCCAGAGTAGATTTTAAATTTGAAATTCAATTTCAACCTGGTCCGATTATAATAGAGAGCATAATGGAAGTGCTGTGCCACCAGAGATGTTTTATTATTTATCATGGAATGTAAATGACATGCCACACACCATCAACATAAGTAATTCACAAAACTGCTATGGGCGTGAAAGTTATGCATTAGAGTAGGTGTTTGACTTGCATTGTGACAGTTTGTGCTGCTCTGCGACATTTTATTTATTTAATTTTTTATTTCTCTCCACCAAGGTCATTTCAAATATTTACTGTTTTCAAATGACCTGTTAGTATATAATACAAGCACTTCATTGAAAGTTCATTTTTTCTCCTGCCTTTCCTTTGTATACATCCCTCATTTTGAAGCATTTTTACAATGCTAGGATCATGTTTAGTGAACTAGCTCTGGATTTAGGCCACATCCCTAGAGTAAGAATAGGTACAGAACTAAGTTTCAGTGTTTTGCCAGAAGGACCAACAGACTCACTTTAAACATGACACTTCCTTTGTAGATGTATCATATCTTATAGTCTAGACACTGGTATTTCTACATTCTAGAGTTGATTATGCTTTGGGAAGAAATATAGCACTAGAACACATTAAGATACTAAAGGTAAATAACTTTATTTCATTTAAAAGTAAAAATACATTTTATTTTTGCAAATTGTAATTCTTATATTATCCAAAGTGGCAATTCTTTCTACTATCATTCCAAATGGAAAACAAAATTAGTAATTAACAGAATGTTTACAACTCATCAATCTAAAGTGAGAAGAAATGACTTTGGAGAAACATTCCACCCAGGAAATTATGACACCTGTTAAAATAATTCTATCCTTATCCTGAGAACACAGCGGCTCTCTAGGAAAGATTTTGCTGAATAAGTTGTTTTGACTTTATGCTTTCCATTCTCTATGATTCACTCTGACAATTTCCTTTAATCACATGTTAATTTTTGAATCAAGGTTTAATAGGATAAATTAAATTTCCCATGTGATGTTTCAATTATATCCTAATTGTGCTTCCTTGAGAGTAAAATTAGGTGACTTTGATTAGAGTTTTGGGAATCTAAGACATCAAAATTTCTTTTATTTAACCAATTGGATGATTAACTATTTGAATTTTAAGTTTAAACCTCAAAAGTCACCCATTGTCTCTGTAGCAATGAAAATATTTGTGGGACCCCAGATTGAGTCGGGGAAGGCAATGGCATCCCACCCCAGTAGCAGCAGCAGCAGATTGAGTACAAAAAGTATTGGAATTCTAAAACCTTAAAACACAATGGAAATTTCAGTGTGTCCTAGGAAATCATAAAAATATAAAAGCCTGCCATAAGATTAATATAAAAGAGGAAGAAAATAAAATTATTACAGGGTAAGGCAACACAGTTTCTGTGACAGTAGCGTCTCAAATATCCAGCAGTTTATGACTGACAAAGTAAAGAACACAATTTTCATTTCTGAAAGTATTTCATAATGGAAATACTTATTCAACCATTTTTAATTAGAAATAAAGAGATCTCAAACATACATCTAAGAATTAATAAATTATTATTGGGGGGATAGTATTTATTCAATTTATGAGTTTTTAGATCTGCCATAGTCTTTAGGATGGATTAATAAATATAAATTTTTCCTGTATTAGATATAAGCAATAGTTTAAACATTTTAATTTAAAACCATATTTTTCATCATTCTTCTGAGCACTTCCTTAATGTTTGGGACAGAAAGATTTCCTACATTCATTATGTGCTTTCTCTTGTAAAATAGATGACTATTATTTTAATATTTACTAATAATATTTAATTTATAAATTAATTATATATTAGTATTTAATAAATAGTATTAAATGTCAAAATTATCTCACATCTTTATTTTAAGTATCAGGTTACATGCTCTGTATGTACATACTTATCTACATATCCCATACAAATCGGTAATATTTGACATATCTATTCAGTTCAGTTGCTCAGTCGTGTCTGAGTCTTTGCAACCCCATGAACTGCAGCACACCAGGCCTCCCTGTCCATCACTAACTCCCAGAGTCTACCCAAACCCATGTCCATTGAGTCAGTGATGGTGTCCAACCATCTCATCCTCTGTCATCCCCTTCTCCTCCTGCCCTCAATCTTTCCCAGCATCAGGGTCTTTTGCAATGAGTCAGCTCTTCACATTAGGTGGCCAAAGTATAGCTTCAACATCAGTCCTTCCAATGAACACCCAGGACTGATCTCCTTTAGGATAAACTTATTGGATCTCCTTGAAGTTCAAGGGACTCTCAAGAGTCTTCTCTAACACCACAGTTCAAAAGCATCAATTCGTCAGCACTCAGCTTTCTTTATAGTCCAACTCTTACATCCATACATGACTACTGGAAAAACCATAGCCTTGACTATATAATATTTCAATGAATATTCTGTGTTCTTTATTGAAAGATTATATGTCAAATACATGGAAGAATGTTTTAAGCCATAATTATATTTAATATAATCAGAGTACTCTACTTTGAAGAAAATAAAGGGTACTACTATCTTAAGACCTCCTCTTTCCATGGGGTTTCCCAGGCAAGAGTACTGAAGTGGGTTGCCATTTCCTTCTCTAGGGGATCTTCTCAACCCAGGGATTGAACCTGTGTCTCTTGTGTCTTCTGCATTTCAAGCAGATACTTTACCTGTTAAGCCATTGGAGAAACCTTTTCTTTTTATATACAGCACAAATAATATAGATATATGTATGTTTCTGTAGATATAGACATGGTTCTATGCCATATATATACACAGATCTTATGGTAAATACATGACATGGAAATATATGATGTGTGTATTTATACATAACTTAGAAACATATCTATAACAATTATATGACATAGAAATATATGATGTGTGTATATATATAGCATAGAAAAATATCTATACATGTTCTATGATTATACATATATCTATATGTTAAATATAGTTTATTAACTGAACATTAGTAGAGAACTGTAGATTGATTTAAATAGTTCCATTTCCTCACCTTCAACTCTATGAAGTTTACAGTTTATAACTAACAAAGATACTAAAGAAAACTTAAAAATAGATGCAACACAGAAATAATCTTTATTAATTTGGTACATCACATATCAAGTAGGATTAATAGGCTATTGGCCATTGCGTTTATTATAATGCTGTGACACTTAATCTATCACATTTTGGTTTCATCAGAAAGGTGAAAACAGCACATCTCCTTCAATTTATCTTGTGATACATTATAAGATGTCAAGTTACTATTTTGTTCATTAACTTACGAAAGAGTTAACATTTCTATAAATAGAAACTGTAATGAATGTTCAAAATCATTTTCATGCTGAAATGAATTTGCATTCCAATAAGTGCTACACCTCCAGATATTAGTAAAGCTTTCAGGTTCAATAAGGGAAGACATTTGGTTAAAACTTTTTAAAAAATATTTTGTTCCCAGGTTAGGGGTGTACCTATTAACTAACAGCTATGTGCCATGCCCAGTATGAAATAAAATTGAGTTAAATTTAAAGGAAGCTGATTTATTTGGTTTTTATTTCATTTACCTCAACTATATATATTGGGATGAAAACTGACCTTTTCCAATCTTGTGGCCACTGCTGAGTTTTCCAAATTTGCTGGCATATTGAGTGTAGCACTTTCACAGCATCATCATTCAGGATTTGGAATAGCTCCACTGGAATTCCATCACCTCCACTAGCTTTGTTTGTAGTGATGCTTTCTAAGGCCCATTTGACTTCACATTCCAAGATGTCTGGCTCTAGGTCAGTGATCACATCATCATGATTATCTGGGTCTTGAAGCTCTTTTTTGTACAGTTCTTCTGTGTATTCTTGCCACCTCTTCTTGATATCTTCTGCTTCTGTTAAATCCACACCATCTCTGTCCTTTATTGTGCCCATCTTTGCATGAAATGTTCCTTTGGTATCTCTGATTTTCTTGAAGAGATCCCTAGTCTTTCCCATTCTGTTGTTTTCCTCTATTTCTTTGCATTGATCACTGAAGAAGGCTTTCTTATCTCTTCTTGCTATTCTTTGGAACTCTGCATTCAGATGTTTATATCTTTCCTTTTCTCCTTTGCTTTTTGCTTCTCTTCTTTTCACAGCTATTTGTAAGGCCTCCCCAGACAGCCATTTTGCTTTTTTGCATTTCTTTTCCATGGGGATGGTCTTGATCCCTGTCTCCTGTACAATGTCACGAACCTCATTCCATAGTTCAACAGGCACTCTATCTATCAGATCTAGGCCCTTAAATCTATTTCTCACTTCCAAAGAAAGGCAATGCCAAGGAGTGCTCAAACTACCGAACAATTGCACTCATCTCACACGCTAGTAAAGTAATGCTCAAAATTCTCCAAGCCAGGCTTCAGCAATATGTGAACCGTGAACTTCCTGACGTTCAAGCTGGTTTTAGAAAAGGCAGAGGAACCAGAGATCAAATTGCCAACATCCGCTGGATCATGGAAAAAGCAAGAGAGTTCCAGAAAAACATCTATTTCTGCTTTATTGACTATGCCAAAGCCTTTGACTGTGTGGATCACAATAAACTATGGAAAATTCTGAAAGAGATGGGAATACCAGACCACCTGATCTGCCTCTTAAGAAATCTGTATGCAGGTCAGGAAGCAACAGTTAGAACTGGTCATGGAACAACAGACTGGTTCCAAATAGGAAAAGGAGTACGTCAAGGCTGTATATTGTCACCATGTTTATTTAACTTATATGCAGAGTACATAATGAGAAATGCTGGACTGGAAGAAACAGAAGTTGGAATCCAGATTGCCGGGAGAAATATCAATAACCTCAGATATGCAGATGACACCACCCTTATGGCAGAAAGTGAAGAGGGGCTAAAAAGCCTCTTGATGAAAGTGAAAGTGGAGAGTGAAAAGGTTGGCTTAAAGCTCAACATTCAGAAAACGAAGATCATGGCATCTGGTCCCATCACTGCATGGGAAATAGATGGGGAAACAGTGGAAACAGTGTCAGACTTTGTTTTTCTGGGCTCCAAGATCACTGCAGATGGTGACTGTAGCCATGAAATTAAAAGACGCTTACTCCTTGGAAGGAAAGTTATGACCAACCTAGATAGCATATTCAAAAGCAGAGACATTACTTTGCCAACAAAGGTTCGCCTAGTCAAGGCTATGGTCTTTCCTGTGGTCATGTATGGATGTGACAGCTGGACTGTGAAGAAGGCTGAGCGCCGAAGAATTGATGCTTTTGAACTGTGGTGTTGGAGAAGACTCTTGAGAGTCCCTTGGACTGCAAGAAGATCCAACCAGTCCATTCTGAAGGAAATCAATCCTGGGATTTCTTTGGAAGGAATGATGCTAGAGCTGAAACTCCAGTATTTTGGCCACCTCATGCGAAGAGTTGACTCATTGGAGAGGACTCTGATGCTGGGAGGGATTGAGGGCAGGAGGAGAAAGGGACGACAGAGGATGAGATGGCTGGATGGCATCGCTGACTCGATGGATGCGAGTCTGGGTGACCTCCGGAGGCTGGTGATGGACAGGGAGGCCTGGCGTGCTGCGGTTCATGGGGTCGCAAAGAGTCGGACACGACTGAGCGACTGATCTGATCTGATCTGATATATAAAAAAAATTCACTGTATTCAGAATTGACAGAGAATTTCTTAATGCAAACAACCTACCCATTCAGTGATTCTAGTAAAGCTTATAAATAATCTTACCATTAAAACACAAAAATTAAAGTCAGATAAAATCAGTAAGCAATGAACTTTGCTTCATTCTTAAACTAGCACAGTGAAAAATCTGCTTTTATGTCTGCTTTCCAAAAATATAATTTCTTATAAAATTATAAAACATCCAGGGCAACCATTATATCATCCTCCTTAAAATCCTTCAGGGCTCTGGATTGTAGGCATTCTTCTTCCTCCAATTTCACAATCTCATTTTACATGCTCTCACACCATTTTATAAGCACATTCAAAATGTCAATGCCCTCAAGAAAAAATATTATGAGGAACACAAGTGTATTTGAATAAAGCTGGGTTTGCTAACTTGTTTCAGTGAGGGTGTATGTTCACCATTGAAATCAATGGGTGTCTCAGTAACAGTAACTCAGTAACAGTGTTTGGTTATGTAGTAATTTTTTATAATTTATTAATTTTTTTTTTATTGAAGAACAATTGCTTTACAGAATGTTGTTGTTTTCTGTCAAGCCTCAACATGAATCAGGCATAGGTATACACATATCCCCTCTCTTTTGTAGTAATTTTTTTATGCTGAGAATTTTCTGAGGATTTATGGAAGTGTGGCATTGTCCTAGATTAGATACCATCAGAAAGTGGGAATAATATTCTTATTTAATATTTTAATATTTCTTACCTAGAAGATAGAAAGAGCAGTATGAGGAAAAAGTGATCAGTAAAGAAGCAGCAGTGATTTGCATGTTAGATAGGAGAATATTTGGTTATTTCAGTATTTTGAGCACCATTACTGTTTCCTCTAAATTTGTGCATGAATATGGATTGGTCTTGTTTTGAACTGATCCACACAGTTTCCAGAGGAGTCTTGTCTGATGTTGATGTTAAATTGTTTATGGACAAGACCACCATGGGCATAGCTGTGGGCACCATACAAGTTCTTAAGAACAGCAAAGCCTTGATGAAAGTGTTAAGACCAGCTACTGACTCTTAGAGACTACTTTTCTATTCCTTTAATGTACTTCTCAGGTCTGGAAAATGAAACTTCATTAATTTTATGGGAACCCTCAACAATTCCTATTCCTTCTTATCATCTAAAAGTGACTCTTCAAGATTCATGTCAAATGTTTAAAATAAATCATTGAGAAAGATATCTGGACTTGGATATTTCTTTGAGGGAAGTCTTTTAATTATGATTTTCTTTTTAAAATTAATGTTGAGAATTCATATTTTCTATTATTTTTTTCTTTCAGTTTTTAAAACTTATGCATTTTTAGAAATCTGTCAGTTTTTTCTAAATTTTCAATATGAACATAAAAAGACGGGTATTTTGTCATTGTCAGTTGCAGTGTTTTGTATATGTCAAATAGTTTGTTAGCTGTTACATGGAACTGTTGCACATTGCTGATTTTTTACATGTTTTTTTCTCTCTCAGTGTTGTTTTCCTTTTACTAGCTTTAGTTTATATTTGTTTAAATATTTTGAGATTGTGTTAATGTGTGTGCATAATTTAAATATATTATTTTTCAGATTATTGATTCTTTTACCATCAGGTATTATCTCTTTCTCCTTCATGCCATCACATGGTCTCTTTCTTGAAATGTCTGTGCCTTAAAGTCTATTTCACCAGCTTATCTGCAGATAGTGACTTAATGAAAAGCATTTCTCTGTCCTTTTATTTTTAGCCACCTTTATGTGTAACCTGTGCATTTTTTAAGCATCATGTATTTTTTAAACCAGTCTGAAAATATTAGTCTTATAATAGGAGTTATTAGTACATTTACACTTAAAGCAATGACAGATATGTTAAAGATTTATATCTACAAAGTTAGTGTTGATTTTTATTTGTATTACTAAACAAAGGTTCGCCTAGTCAAGGCTATGGTCTTTCCTGTGGTCATGTATGGATGTGAGAGCTGGACTGTGAAGAAGGCTGAGCGCCGAAGAATTGATGCTTTTGAACTGTGGTGTTTGGAGAAGACTCTTGAGAGTCCCTTGGACTGCAAGGAGATCCAAGCAGTCCATTCTGAAGGAGATCAGCCCTGGGATTTCTTTGGAAGGAATGATGCTAAAGCTGAAACTCCAGTATTTTGGCCACCTCATGCGAAGAGTTGACTCATTGGAGAAGACTCTGATGCTGGGAGGGACTGGGGGCAGGAGGAGAAGGGGACGACAGAGGATGAGATGGCTGGATGGCATCACTGACTCGATGGATGTGGGTCTGGGTGACCTCCGGGAGTTGGGGATGGACAGGGAGGCCTGGCATGCTGTGGTTCATGGGATCGCAGAGTCAGACACGACTGAGCGACTGATCTGATCTGATCTGATTCCATGTTCAAGTTTGCTATTCTTCTTGATGTATTTATGATTAAATAAGTATATTCGTTATTGTTTCGTCTCTAAGTCAGTCTGACTCTTTGTGACCCCAGGGACTGCAGCATGCCAGGCCTCCCTGTCCCTAACTATCTCTCTGAATTTCCTCAGGATCACATACATTGAGTCAGTGATACTATTCAACCATCTCATTCCCTGCTGTGCTCTTCTCCTTTTATCTTCCATCTTTCCCAACATCAGAGTCTTTTCCAGTGATTTGGCTTTTCAAACCAAGTGGCCAAAGTATTGGAGCTTCAGCTTCAGCATCAGTCCTTCCAATGAATATTCAGGGATGATTTCCTTTAGGGTTGACTAGTTTGACCTTGCTATCAAAGGGACTCTCAATAGTCTTCTCCAGCACCACAATATGAAGGCATCAATTATTCCATGCTTAGCTTTTTTTCTGGTGCAGCTCTCACATCCATACATGACCACTGGAAAGACTATAGCTTTGACTATCCAGATGTTCATCAGCAAAGTGATGTCTTTGCATTTTAATATGCTAAGTTTATTCTAGCTTTAATTCCAAAAAGTAAGTGTCTTCTAATTTCATAGCTGCAGTCACCTTCTCCAGTGATTTTGGAGCCCAAGAAGAAAAAATTGTCACTGCTTCTACTTTTCCCCTTTATATTTGCCATGAAGTGACAGGATTGGTTATCATGGTCTAAGGGTTCTGAATGTTGAGTTTTAAGAATTTTTTTTTTTACTCTCTTCTTTAATATTCATCAAAAGGCTCTTTAGTTCCTCTTCAATTTATGCCATTAGCATGGTACCATCTTCATTTCAAGTGAAGAGAGTGAAAAAGCTGGCTTAAAACTCAACATTCAAAAGGCAGATCATGGCATCCAGTCTCATAACTTCAAGGCAAATAGATGGTGAAAAAGTGGAAACAGTGACAGACTATTTTGGGTGGGGGTCGGGCTCCAAAATCACTGCAGATGGTGACTGCAGCCATGAAATTAAAATACACTTGCTCCCTGGAAGAAAAGCTATGACCAACATAGACAGCATATTAAAAAGCAGAGAAATTACTTTGCTGACAAAGGTCTGTCTAGTCAAGGCTATGGTTTTTCCAGTAGTCATGTATGGATGTGAGAGTTAGACTATAAAGAAAGCTGAGCACCAAAGAAGTGATGCTTTTTAACTGTGTTGTTGGAAGAGACTTTTGAGAGTCCTTTAAACTGCATGGAGATCAAATGAGTCAATCCCAAAGGAAATCAACCTTGAATATTCATTAGAAGGACTGATGCTGAAGTTCCAATACTTTGGTCACCTGATGCGAAGAGCTGACTCATTGGGAAAAAAAGCCCTGATGCTAGGAAAGATTGAAGTCAGGAGGAGACAGGGATGACAGAGGATGAGATGGTTAGGTGGCATCACTGACTCAATGGACGTGAGTTTGAGCAAGCTCCAGAAGTTGGTAATGGGCAGGGAAGCCTGGTGTGCTGCAGTTCATGGGGTCACAAAGTGTTGGACACAATTGAGTGACTGAATTGAATCCGCATATCTGAGGTTGTTGATATTCTAGTTTGTAACTCATCTAGCCCCTTCTTTTGCATGATGTACTTTGCATATAATTTAAACAAACAGGGTGACAATATACAGCCTTGTAGTACTTTCCCAATTTAGAACCAGTCTATTTTTCCATATTGGGTTCTGTTACTTGACCTGCATGCAGGTTTCTCAGGAGACATTTAAGGTGTTCTGGTATTCCCATCTCTTTAAGAATTTTCCAGTTTGTTGTGATCCACACAGTCAAAGGTTTTGGAATCAATAAAGCAGAAGTAGATGATTTTTTGAACTCCTTTGCTTTTTCTATGAGCCAATGAATGTTGGTCATTTGATTCCTGGTTCTTCTGCCTCTTCTAAACCAGTATGTATATCTGGAAGTTCTCAAACCTAGTTTTAAAGGATTTTGAGCATAACTTTATTAGCATGGGAAATGAATGCAATTTTTTGATAGTTTGAATATTCTTTAGCACTGCCCTTCTTTGGTATTGGGATGAAAATTGACCTTTTCCAGTCCTGTGGCCACTGCCAGGGTACTGAAATTTGCTGACATATTGAGTGCAGCACTTTAACGACATTCTCTTTTAGGAGTGGAAATAGTTCAATTGGAATTCCATCACCTCTACTAGCTTTGTTCATAGTAATGCTTCCTAAGGTTCTTTGAACTTCACACTCCAGAATGTCTTCTCTGGTGGGTAGCCACACTATCATGGTTATTTGGGTCATTAAGACTTTTCTTGAACAGTTCTTTGGTGTATTATTAAGCTCTTCTGCCTCTGTTAGGTCCTTGTAATTCCTGTGCTTTATCATGCCTGTCCTTGCGTGACATGTTCATTTGATATCTCTAATTTTCTTGACGGTATCTCTAGTCTTTCCCATTCTATTATTTTTCTCTATTTCTTTGCATTGTTCATTGAAGAGAGCCTTCTTATCTCTCCTTGATATTCACTGGAACTCTATATTCAGTTGAGTATATCCTTCCCTTTGTCCCATCATTTTCGGTTCTCTTCTTTCCTGTTATTTGTAAATACTCCTCAGACAACCACTAGATCTTCTTGCATTTCTTTTTCTTTGAAATAGTTTTGGTCTCCAGTTTCATCCACCTCCTTAGAACTGATTTAAATGTATTCTTTTTAATGGCTTAGTAATACTCTGCTGTGTATATGTACCACAGCTATCTTATCCATTAGTGAAGTAAGTAAGCCAGAAAGAAAAACACCAATACAGTATACTAATGCATATATATGGAATTTAGAAAGATAGTAACAATAACCCTGTATATGAGACAGCAAAAGAGACACTGATGTATAGAACAGTCTTTTGGACTCTGGGAGAGGGAGAGGGTGGGATGATTTTGGAGAATGGCATTAAAATATATATAATATCATATATGAAACGAGTCACCAGTCCAGGTTCAATGCACAATACTGGATGCTTGGGGCTGGTGCACTGAGATGACCCAGAGGGATGGTATGGGGAGGGAGGAGGGAGTAGGGTTCAGGATGGGGAACACATGTATACCTGTGGCAGATTCATTTTGATATATGGCAAAACCAATACAATATTGTAAAGTTAAATAAAATAAAATTTAAAAAATAAACTTACAAAAAAAAAAGTTTTGGTCACTGCTTCCTGTAAAATATATGAACCTCAGTCAATACTTCTTCAGGCACTATGTCTTCCAGATCTAATCCCATGAATCTATTTGTCACTTCCACTGTATAATCATAAGGGATTTGACTTAGGTCATACCTAAATGGCCCAGTGGTTTTCCTCATTTTCCTCAGTTGAAGCCAGAATTTTTCAATAAGGAGCTGATGATCTGAGCTACAGACAGCTCCTGGTCTTGTTCTTGCTGACTGTACAGAGCTTCTCCTTCTTTGGCTGAAGAAAATATAATCAATTAGATTTCTGTATTGACCATGTGGTGATATCCATGTATAGGATCAACTCTAGTGTTGTTGGAAAAAAGGTATTTGCCATTCATCAGTGCGTTCCCTTGGCAAAACTCTTTTAATCTTTGTCCTGCTTCATTTTGTACTCCAAGGCCAAATTTACCTGTTACTCCAGGTATTACTTGATTTCCTACTTTTGCATTTCAGTCCCCATATGATTAATAGGATATCTTTTTTTGATGTTAGTACTAGAAAGTCTTGTAGGTTTTCATAGAACTGGTTTCAGTTTCTAAGGCATCAGTGTTTGAAGCATATCCTTGGATTACTGATGATGAATGGTTTGCCTTGGAAACAAACAGAGATCATACTGTCATTTTTGAGATTGCAGCCAAGTACTGTATTTCAGACTCTTTTGTTGACTATGAGGGCTACTCCATTGCTTCTATGAGGGTTTTGCCCACATTTGAATTAAATTGCCCATTCCCATCCATTTTAGTTCAATGATTCCTAAGATTTTGATGTTTATCTGCTTTATTGACTATGCCAAAGGCTTTGACTGTGTGGATCACAATAAACTGTGGAAAATTCTGAAAGAGATGGGAATACCAGACCACCTGATCTGCCTCTTGAGAAACCTGTATGCAGGTCAGGAAGCAACAGTTAGAACAGGACATGGAACAACAGACTGGTTCCAAATAGGAAATGGAGTACATCAAGGCTGTCTATTGTCACCCTACTTATTTAACTTATATGCAGAGTACATCATGAGAAAGGCTGGGCTGGAAGAAGCACAAGCTGGAATCAAGATTGCCCAGAGAATATCAATAACCTCAGATATGCAGATGACACCACCATTATGGCAGAAAGTGAAGAAGAACTAAAGAGTCTCTTGATGAAAGTGAAAGTGGAGAGTGAAAAAGTTGGCTTAAAGCTCAACATTTAGAAAACTAAGATCATGGCATCTGGTCCCATCACTTCATGGGAAATAGATGGAGAAACAGTGGAAGCAGTGGCTTACTTTATATTTGGGGGCTCCAAAATCACTGCAGATGGTGATTGCAGTCATTTAGTTAAAAGATGCTTGCTCCTTGGAAGGATAGTTATGACCAACCTAGACAGGACATTAAAAAACAGAGACATTACTTTTCCAACAAAGGTCCATCTAGTCAAGGCTATGGTTTTTCCAGTGGTCATGTATGGATGTGAGAGTTGGACTCTGAAGAAAGCTGAGCACTAAAGAATTGATGCTTTTGAACTGTGGTGTTGGAGAAGACTCTTGAGAGTCCCTTGGACTGCAAGGAGATCTAACCAGTCCATTCTAAAGGAGATCAGTCCTAGGTTTTCATTGGAAGGACTGATTCTGCAGCTGAAACTCCAATACTTTGGCTACCTGTTGTGGAGAGCTGACTCATTTGAAAAGACCCTGATGCTAGGAAAGACTGAAGGCAGGAGAAGGGGACAACAGAGGATGAGATGGTTGGATGGAATCACCAACTCAATGGATGTGGGTTTTGGTGAACTCTGTGAGTTGGTAATTGACAGGGAGGCCTGACATGCTGTGCTTCATGGGGTCGCAGAGTCAATCACTACTGAGCGACTGAACTGAACTGAACTCTTGACGTCTCCTGCTCGACCAGGTCGAATTTACTTTGTTCTGCTGCTAAGTTGCTTCAGTTGTGTCTGACTCTGTGCGACCCCAGAGATGTCAGCCCACCAGGCTCCCCTGTCCCTGGGATTCTCCAGGCATAAACACTGGAGTGGGTTGCCATTTCCTTCTCCAATGCATGAAAGTGATGTCACTCAGTCATGTCCGACTCCTAGCGACCCCATGGACTGCAGCCTACCAGGCTTCTCTGTCCATGGGATTTTCCAGGTAAGAGTACTGGAGTGGGGTGCCATTGCCTTCTCCTTACTTTGTTCAGGCACCTAATATTCCAAGTTCCTATTAATACTATTATTTATAACATTGGATTTACTTTCACCACCATACACATGTACAGCTGAGTGTCATTTCAGCTTTGGCCCAGTTGCTTCATTCTTTCTGGAGATATTAGTTATTGCCTTGTGCTCTTTCCTAATATAATTTTGCACACTCTATCTATATTTTAACAAATTTATCAAATAATGTTTGATTTGTCAAAATACGATGGCATTGTAGACTGTGGTTGATAGAATATAAAAATGACCCTTAAAAATTCCTTTTCTTGTCTTGCCCCTATGACGCTCCACACATCTATATTTGAGTTTAGTCTGTCCTTGCAACTTAACTTGACTATACAATAACAGAAGTGATAGTGAAGCTTCAGATTTAGCTCCCTCAAGTACTGTGAGATTATTATTTCTTGCTCATGGATCCAGAACACCAACATCAAATATCGATGAGGATGTGAAGCACCAACTCTCATTCATTGCTGGTGAGAATGCAAAATGGTACAGTCACTTTGGAAAACAGTTTGGTAGTTTCTTACAAAACTAAATATACACTTGCTGTATGATTTATCAATCCTCTCTGGTATTTTCCAGGGGTGGAAGATATACAAGATGACTAGACAGAGTGCAGAAGATTTTTATGGCAGTAGAAATACTCTATATAATACTATAATTCCTATTCTTGTCCTTTACACTTATTCCAAGTCATAGAATGTACATTACTGAGAGTAAACCATCAAGTAAACTATGCATGTGTGGGGCAAGTGGTATAGAAATACCTGTATTTTCCTCTCAAGTTAGCTTTGAATCTAAAACTGTTATAAAAAATAAAGTATTAAATTGCTATTATCTAAAGCTGGAGAGGGTGTGGAGAAAAGGGAACCCTCTTACACTGTTGGTGGGAATGCAAACTAGTACAGCCACTATGGAGAAAAGTGTGGAGATTCCTTAAAAAACTGCAAATAGAACTGCCTTATGATCCAGCAATCCCACTGCTGGGCCTACACACAGAGGAAACCAGAGGTGAAAGAGACACGTGTACCCCAATGTTCATCGCAGCACTGTTTATAAGAGCCAGGACATGGAAGCAACCTAGATGTCCATCAGCAGATGAATGGATAAGAAAGCTGTGGTACATATACACAATAGAGTATTACTCAGCCATTAAAAAGAATGCATTTGAATCAGTTCTAATGAGATGGATGAAACTGGAGCCTATTATACAGAGTGAAGTAAGCCAGAAAGAAAAACACCAATACAGTGTACTAATGCATATATATGGAATTTAGAAAGATGGTAACAATAACCCTGTATGTGAGACAGCAAAAGAGACACAGATGTATAGAACAGTCTTTTGGACTCTGTGGGAGAGGGAGAGGGTGGGATGATTTGGGAGAATGGAAATGAAACATGTATAATGTCATATATGAAATGAATCGCCAGTCCAGGTTCAATGCATGACACTGGATGCTTGGGGCTGGTGCACTGAGACGACCCAGAGTGATGGTATGGGGAGGGATGTGGGAGGGGAGTTCAGGATGGGGAACACTTGTATACCTATGGTGGATTCATGTTGATGTATGGCAAAACTAATACAATATTGTAAAGTAATTAGCCTCCAATTAAAATAAATAAATTTATATTAAAAAATAAAAAGAAACAGAACAAATCTTAAAAAAATAAAAAGTAGGACAAATGACTGAAAATTGGATTCCTTTTTTTTTTTTTTTTTTACGGTGTACTAGCTAAAACAGTCCAAATGTAGAAATGTCCACCCCATTAGGGGAATCTAGCCCTCTGAATATCTTCGGTCAGATACTAGAGGGATATCACATTGGGGTACTGAAAATGAACCCTATATTCAGTGACAGAATAGAACCAGGAAAATTCTCATAGGCACAAACAGAACTTGCCAAAAATGAATTATCTTTATATATGACTAATAAGTAATGTAATTCTCTGAGCTACAGTTTTTAATACTGTCAGGAAGAGATTGGTGAGTAAATAAGAAACCATACCAAAACACAGAATCATTTCTACAATTGAATCACTGATATTTTTAACTGTGACATTTTCATTAATCTATGATATACATTAAGCAAAGGTAAGGTATAATGAATTTTATACAACATGATTAAGTACCTGAATTCAGAATTAAATTCATTGTTAGACTAATATTTAATAACTGCTAATATAGCTTCAAAAGAAAAAACTTTAAATAGGACTTGCAATTTTAACAGCATACAATTCCCCCCAAAGCAAGAATGCATCTTAACACATTAATGTTTTCTTTGTAACAGTTCTAAACAGTAATATATGTTTTCCCCATAACATACTGTAATTATATTGGCTAAATTTTATATTTAATTGGTTATTTCCTGTATTTTCATCAAATATTTAGTTGAAATATAATATAAAATGAACAGTAGTAATTGCTATTATCATATGATATTAATTGAAAGAAAAATGTGCTCATAGTGTTTTATCAACTATCTACATTCGGCTTAATCTGTATGGAGAGTTTCACATTCCGGTTTATATATATATATATATTAAAATTTTTTAGCATGAAAACTATTTTGTATTGGGATATAGCCAATTAACAGTGCTGTGGAAGTTTCAGGTGAACAACAGAGGGACTTAGCCATACATATGCATGCAATCCATTCTTCCCGAAACTCGCCCTCCCATCCAGGCTGCCATATAACATTGAGAAGAGTTCTATATGCTGTATAATAGGTCTTTGTTGGTTATACATTTTAAATGTAGCAGTGTGTACACGACATGCCCCAAATCCCTATGTATTCCCCCAAGCAACTGTAAGTTCATTTTCTAAGTCTGTGAGTCTCTTTCTAAGTAAGTTCATTTGTATAAATTTTTTTAGATTCTACATATAAGGGAGCAACATGGATGGACCTACAGAGTGTCATATTGAATGAAATAAGTCAGACAGAGAAGGAGAAATATCATATCCACTCTTATGTGCAGAATCTATAAAGGTTTCTATTTTTACTCATGCTTTATATTTAACAAATAGAAAATCTTAATTCACAATTTTGACTCACTGGAAAAGATAGAAGAACTAGAAATCTTTGACACGATCAGAGAATGCTTAATCTTAAAATCAAATCTAATAATGATATTACAGAAATATGTTCTTACTTCATCAAATAATCAATATTTGGTATAACCACTATGATCTAAGTTTAAATGTATGTTAAGTTGAGCAATAGTGACAAATGGATTTCTAATTAATTTTGAGGAGGGCATCTAGAAAATATTTATTTATTCCTTGTTATGGAAATAGAATGATTTTGAACATGTTTAATAACATATTTTTGGGTGTATATGTTTTTGGATTTTTAAACTCATATCCAGTTAACAAACAGTCTTGTGAAAATCGTATGTTGTATTTTGAATCACATTCTATTTTTTTTGTTTGTTTGTTTTTAATTCAAGCATCTTATTCTAACATCATTGTGCCTTGCCCCATACATGAGAAGTTCAAATTTTTGAGACAATGAATATATTCCTGAGATGAAACTCTTGAACCAAATTATTGGAATCATATCACATGTATAATTTTTCAGTCACATATTCTGATGTTAAAAAAGTAATTTTGTTTTTCTCTCTGCCTTAATCTAGTTTTCTATCTGGAACTCATACTCTCCTTAGTTGGATATTTAAATGAGTCATTTTCAGAAAAAAAATCTGATTTCTGTGATTGCTCAGCTGTATCAGGTTTATAACTGAATCATATATATTCAAGTGCAAAGCTCACTTAGGGTTTTTTATTTTCTTCTCTCTTCCTGTCAATGCATACAGAAATACACTCACACAGACATATGCACACACACGTTTTTTGTGTGTGTTTTTTTGGCAAATAATTTGGAACATCTACTCATGTTTTAGACACTTAACTCTCAGATGTTAAAAAGACAGTCACAGACCTTAATTTCATAAGACATTATTTGGTAAAAGAAAAAAAAAGAACAAATATGTAACTAGATGTATAGGTAAAATAAATTTAATAGTACTCTGAAAGTTCTATAAAAATGAAGATCTTAAAAATAGAATGGGATGTATTTTGGAGATGGATACAATGGGACTGTACTCTGACAAGATATAATGAATGTTATCAACTGTATTTTTCTAACAGTTTAATGGTTAGCTCTTGAGACTGGAAAAAGTGAAAGAGAAATCGTAAATTGGTCTCAGAGGAGAATCAGTCTCTTTATAAGGCTTAACTGTCATTTTAGGATCTGATTTTGTATTGTATTATAAAGACATACTGTCTAGAATTAACAGCACTACAGATCCTATTTGACTTAGGGATTATTGAGAGGAAAAAAAAACAAAAAGTAACAAATTTTCTAAATTTTAATATTAAGGAGAATGTAGAGAGACAAAGATTATGGAGGTGTTGAATAGATTGAGTGGATTAGGTAAGCTTTTGTACATATAAAAGCAACTTTTGTAGTTGCTTGGCTGCTAATAAAAGAAAACTGAAAAAAGTAATTTAGTTAGGACAGGAGTATATTTTCCCCTCAAATACAATGAAGTCAGGAGGTAGGCAACATAGGTAGCCTGGCATTTTCATGATATCAGCAGGGATCCAATTTCCTTTGGATTTCCTGCTTCACCATTCTTTGTGTGACCTTCCATACACAAGGGGCCTCCTCCTAGATGAAATACACTCATAGTATCTGTACTGCAGGCAGGAAGAAAAGAAATGCAGAGGGGGTACAAAAGTGTGGGGCTGGTGCACTGGGACAATCTGGAGGGATGGTACAGGGAGGGAGGAGGGAGGAGGGAGTAGGGTTCGGGGTGGGAAACACATGTATCCCTGTGGTGGATTCATTTTGATGTATAGCAAAACCAATGCAATATTGTAAAGTTAAACAAAATAAAAAATAAATTTAAAAAAAAGTATATAAATAAGTAAACCTTCATTTTAAAAGAGATCTCTTGGAAACCATATCTGGCAATATCTGCTACATAGTATTGACCAAAACTTGAGCTCAAGGGTAACCACATAATATGAGAAAATAGAGAATCAAGATTTTCCAGTAAGGTACACTGCTGCCACTAATGAAACTGGTTCTGCTACTCTAAACATTTCCCAAGAACATCATTCTTTATTTCCATCTGCCTATTTGGCACTTCGTTCCAGTGCAAGAAATGCAGAAGACAAGGGTTCAATCCCTGGGTCAGTAAGATCCTCCAGTGTAGAAAATGGCAACTCACTCCAGTATTTTCTTGCCTGAAAAATTTCATGGACAGAGAAATCTGGCAAGCTGCAGTCCATGGGGTCTCAAAGAAGACACGATTGAATGATTGAGCATGCATGCACCTCCAATTTCTACCTTCTATCAGTTGGATTTCAATAGATATCCAAATTACAAACACTTTTTTTGACCTCCAAAACTAATACTCTTGTCAAAACTGCACCTAGATTTTACACTAGGTGTCTAACTGCTTTTCAGGCTTTCATTCTTAATTTTCTCTATTTATTATAAATGAAACAGACTGAGCTGAGTTATTCTCTAAGAATAAAGTCAGATTATGTCATTCTATTTTTGCTTTTGTTTTATCTCTTCCTTCCTCTCAATTATCCTGTTTACAAATTTCTGTCCTCCTTAGAATTTTTTCAATAGTACCTTTGGCCAAAGGTCTATATATTGTCTAATCCCTCTACTTAAACTTGTGTTTTTTCACCCTACAATTTGCTCCCCATATCCCTTAAGAATTGACTCAAAATTTAATCGTCTAGTGAGTCCTTTCTCTGACAACACTTTTAAAATTATAAGATAACTTGGCATCCCTCTGAATGGAATTCCAATTTATTTTCCTTTATTCATTTCATTTCATATCACTGTTTTATATACCAAAGTTGAGTTATTTATCCAGTCTGTGCATGTGCATCATATTGGAAAATAAGCTTTATGACAAAAGAAGTTTTATGTTCTAGAACTTTAGTCTCTAGAAGAATAGATAGCCCATCAGATTAGATCAGATTAGATCAGTTGCTCAGTGGTATCCGACTCTTTGTGACCCCATGAATCGCAGCACTCCAGGCCTCCCTGTCCATCACCAACTCCCGGAGGTCACTCAGACTCACATCCATCAAGTCAGTGATGCCATCCAGCCATCTCATCCTCTGTCGTCCCCTTCTCCTCTTCCCCCAATCCCTCCCAGCATCAGTCTTTTCCAATGAGTCAACTCTTTGCATGAGGTGGCCAAAGTACTGGAGTTTCAGCTTTAGCATCATTCCTTCCAAAGAAATCCCAGGGCTGATCTCCTTCAGAATGGACTGGTTGGATCTCCTTGCAGTCCAAGGGACTCTCAAGAGTCTTCTCCAACACCACAGTTCAAAAGCATCAATTCTTCGGCACTCAGCCTTCTTCACAGTCCAACTCTCACATCCATACATGACCACAGGAAAAACCATAGCCTTGACTAGGCGGACCTTTGTCAGCAAAGTAATGTCTCTGCTTTTGAATATGCTATCTAAGTTGGTCATAACTTTCTCATAATAGGTGTTAATTAGGTAGAGAGTAGATGGATGAATAACTGCTAAGTGAATGAATATATAAGAAAGGAATACTAGATCTTGCATAACAGCTACCATTCAAAACCAAAGTTGGAAAATGTATTTGTCAGGCAGACATAAAGGCACTAAGGGTGAAAATATAGGGCTAAAGCATAAAGGAAAAGTTGGGGTTGGAATATTTTAGTGTATACTTGGTGTTCAAAGAAATTGATAAATAGTAAATGCATACAAAATAAGAAAATTTACTCTAAAGATTCAAAATGTGTACAGGAGTCCTGAGCATCTTCATTAAAATATATCTATGTAGAATGAGAAGCTTGCATCTGATTATAAGTAAATTCCCTTTCAAGTCTACAAGTCTGTATCTCCACAAAGACAAATTATCTTCTATCACCTGATACTGAGTCAGTTCTGATCTCTTAGAGACATGCTTTAAATAATTATTATTAACATTAGAAGAATATTTCCTTGAGTCTTTTCCAAATCTATAATTTTATAAATATAAAACCAAAGCATTTCAATAGTGGATGTATTATCTTTCAAATACATTAACCTAAGAATGAATATAAAACCGAAGTAATCATTTTTATTTTCAAGCTTCTGAAATAGTGGTCTCATTTTCTAAGAAAGTCTTTAGTATTAGAGGTTTCATAGCCTACATGATTATAGGATCATTTTTTAAAATTATAATTATTAAAAGTACCTTAAATTAGTAGAAAATATAGCATTTGCTATAGGCAATTTTCACTAAAAAAAAAAATCAAATGAAGAACCATCATTGATATTTCTGGTCTGTGTTAGAATTTCCTTACTGATTTTAGTAAAACATTTCTTTTCCATTCACCTCAAGAATGTAGCCTGATGAACCTTATATATTGCTCTGTGTTTGATTTTGATAAGGCTGCCCAGTCATTTGGATACCACAATCAATGTTGCAGGTGCAGATTTGGCTGATTAAAAGGGTAAATCTTCCTCATTTGTGGTGCTTGTTCATCCAATCCTCAGGGCAATTTACACTGATGGCTTTGCTTAATCAGGTTCTTTACTATTTCATTCATGCTAGTATTAAAGTTACTTCTCATTAGACATTCCTGGTGGTGATACAGTAATTTTCATAGCACTCTGAATAACAGTTTACCAAATATAACTAAAGAAATTCAGAATCAGGATCTTTGTTGGATCCCTGTATTTCAGATTCTTAACTAATGAAAATTCATTCAGATCTATAATCCTAAAGCTGGGAGTGCTGAGTACTTTTTTAAGTAATACCAATCATTTTGAAAACTTGGACTTTTCAGATATATTATGAGCAAGTGGCTCAGTGGCAAAGAATCTGCCTGCCAGTGTAGGCGACATGGGTTTGATCCTTTGGTCTGGAAGATCCCCTAGAGAAGGAAATGGCAAGCAACGCCAGCATTCTTTCCTGGAAAATCCCATGGACCCAGGAGTCTAGTGGGCTATAGTCCATGGGGCCCACAGAGAGCCGGTCATGACTTAGTGACTAAACAACAACACATTTGTTAGATCACAAATAACACAGATAAGGATAATTTAAAATGCATAATGTTGAGAAGGATCGAAAATTTGTAAGTGATTTATTCCATTATAAAATTGAATATGGACATCATTCCCATAATATTTCAGACACTTAAGCCATTTAGCTTTTTTTTCTTTTTCTGTCATGAGAATCAGATGGTACCAATAGATTTTAAGCTATGAAAAGTCATTGCAAAGTGGAGCACATTTATCAGGCTAAGAATATAAGTATGTTCATAATACTAATGGGAATAAAAATATAAGTGCCTTGAGGATTCAAGCTATTTTCCACTTACTTAAGTCTCTCAGAAAGTCATTTAATTACTTTAAAATGAATAATGCCTTTTTTCTACACATTTGCATTTAGTGCTGACACTTGATGTGTCATATTTTTCTATGCAAATTTAGCTTTGATTCTTATGTATGTTCATGTTATTATTTTGGGGGTAAATATAGAATATTTAATTTCCAAACTGAGAGTCCCTTGGACTACAAGGAGATCCAACCAGTCCATCCTAAAGGAAACCAGTCCTGGTGTTCATTGCAAGGACTGATGTTGAAGCTGAAACTCCAGTACTTTGGCCACCTAATGCGAAGAGCTGATTCATTTGAAAAGACCCTGATGCTGCAAAAAAGATTGAGGGCAGGAAGAGAAGGCGATAACAGAGGATGAGATGGCTAGATGGCAATACCAGCTCAATGGACATGCATTTGGGTAGTCTCCGGGAATTGGTGATGGACAGGGAGGCCTGGAGTGCTGCAGTTCATGGGGTTGCAAAGAGTCAGACACGACTGAGTGACTGAACTGAACTGAACCAAAATTCCACCATTATCACTAGCCTTTTCATTTGTTTCGCTCTTGATATATCAGATCAGATCATATCAGTCGCTCAGTCGTGTCCGACTCTTTGTGACCCCATGAACCGCAGCACGCCAGGCCTCCCTGTCCATCACCAGCTCCCGGAGGTCACCCAGACTCACACCCATCAAGTCAGTGATGCCATTCAGCCATCTCATCCTCTGTCGTCCCCTTCTCCTCCTGCCCTCAATCCCTCCCAGCATCACAGTCTTCTCCAATGAGTCAACTCTGCATGAGGTGGCCAAAATACTGGAGTTTCAGCGTTAGTATCATTCCTTCTAAAGAAATTCCAGGATTGATCTCCTTCAGAATGGAAGGACTCTCAAGAGTCTTCTCCAACACCACAGTTCAAAAGCATCAATTCTTCGGCGCTCAGCCTTCTTCACAGTCCAGCTCTCACATCCATACATGACCACAGGTATGTTTCAATAAATTGCACGTACATTTTTATTAATATTATAACCTTATTGGTAAATTTATAATTTTTATTACTACTTGGAATGTAATTTATTTCTATTTCAAGTTGGTTATCGTTATTATATTACAAAACAAAATATTAATCTGTGTGTATTTGCCTGGCATTCAACCACTTTGCCAAATCCCTTTATTTATTTTAATAAAATTTTTAAAAGTTTCTTGAGATTTCTGTATATATATATATTTTTTATCTCATTAGCACATAGAGATGTTTGTATTGCTCATGTGTAATTTTAGTATCTAAATTTTTGGGAATTCAACACTGAACTCCCATTTTTATATTAAAAACATGATAAGTGAACATATCAACACATATTTCTTATAATCTTAAAGACGGTTTCATAATTCATTGTTATAATCATGTTTGATGTTGCTCCTGCATATAGTCTTTTATAATCTGATAACCATTTCTAATTTAATTTAGAATTTTTATAGAATGGCTGTGGAAATCATTCAATTTACATTTTAAGTATTTATTACAAAAACCATAGTTTTTGTTTAATGTGTTAATATAATGAATTTCACTTCTATATTTTCTAATACTGAAATGTTTTCTCATGAAAAATGCCTCTTTGGTCACAGTGTCACGTTTTAACACATAAAACTATGTTTGATGCATATTTAACTGTGCCTAAAAATCTTCTATAATAGTTTTTAAATAAATCATTATTAAATTAATTGATATTCAGGCAATGGAGAAAAAACTGAAATTCATTTACTTTAAAATAAATATTGCCTTTTATTTCCTGAAGTTCTTTCAATTAACAATAGTGATGTTTGTGTAAATATTCCAACCCAACTGTATGATTCTACATGTGAAACCATATATTTCTTGTGATTTCTTGTATAGGTTTAGACATATAAATCTAAACACATACACCTAAACTTATTTTCTAGTGAAGTTTTAGCTGAGCATTTATATATTGAAATATATTATTAATTACATGTATTCTTTATTTTGGAGAAGGCAATGGCACCCCACTCCAGTACTCTTGCCTGGAAAATCCCATGGACAGAAGAGCCTGGTAGGCTGCAGTCCACACGGTCGCCAAGAGTTGGACAAGACTGAGCGACTTCACTTTTACTTTTCACTTTCATGCACTGGAGAAGGAAATGGCAACCCACTCCAGTGTTCTTTCCTGGAGAATCCCAGGGATGGGGGAGCCTGGTGGGCTGCCGTCTATGGGGTCGCACAGAGTGGGACATGACTGAAGTGACTTAGCGTAGCATATTCTTTATTTACAGTTCAGATAGTATGCTGATGTTGGCTGTGTATATGAAAATTGAAAGTCTCTCAGTTGTGTCCAGCTCTTTGTTACCCCCGTGGAGTATAGTCCACAAAACTCTCCAGGCCAGAATACTAGAGTAGGTAACATTTCCCTTCTCCAGGGTATCTTCCCAACCCAGGAATCGAACCCAGGTCTCCCGCATTGTGGGCAGAATTTTTACCAGCTGAGCCACTAGGCTGTGAATAGGAATAGGTAATCAATTTTTGACTTTTACTCCACAATAGTAAAAAAAAGAATTTCAGAATATGTGTTATAAAAAGTGTTTGAAAGCAGTTTCGGGGAAGAAGGAGATTGAATACATACACACAACTCGAAATATGATTATTGCTTATGGTCATGAAATTAATGTAATTCTAATATATAAAATTAATTGAGGAAGTTTACCAAAAAAAGGCAATGCCAAAGAGTGCTCAAACTACCGCACAATTGCACTCATCTCACACGCTAGTAAAATAATGCTCAAAATTCTCCAAGCCAGGCTTCAGCAATATGTGAACCGTGAACTTCCTGATGTTCAAGCTGGTTTTAGAAAAGGCAGAGGAACCAGAGATCAAATTGCCAACATCCGCTGGATCATCGATATAGCAAAAGAGTTCCAGAAAAACATCTATTTCTGCTTTATTGACTATGCCAAAGCCTTTGACTGTGTAGACCACAATAAACTGTGGAAAATTCTGAAAGAGATAGGAATACCAGACCACCTGATCTGCCTCTTGAGAAATCTGTATGCAGGTCAGGAAGCAACAGTTAGAACTGGTCATGGAACAACAGACTGGTTCCAAATAGGAAAAGGAGTACGTCGAGGCTGTATATTGTCACCCTGTTTATTTAACTTATATGCAGAGTACATCATGAGAAATGCTGGACTGGAAGAAACACAAGCTGGAATCAAGATTGCCGGGAGAAATATCAATAACCTCAGATATGCAGATGATACCACCCTTATGGCAGAAAGTGAAGAGGAACTCAAAAGCCTCTTGATGAAAGTGAAAGTGGAGAGTGAAAAGGTTGCCTTAAAGCTCAACATTCAGAAAACGAAGATCATGGCATCTGGTCCCATCACTACATGGGAAATAGATGGAGAAACGGTGGAAACAGTGTCAGACTTTCTTTTTCTGGGCTCCAAAATCACTGCAGATGGTGACTGCAGCCATGAAATTAAAAGACGCTTACTCTTTGGAAGGAAAGTTATGACCAACCTAGATAGCATATTCAAAAGCAGAGACATCACTTTGCCAACAAAGGTTCGCCTAGTCAAGGCTATGGTGTTTCCTGTGGTCATGTATGGATGTGCGAGCTGGACTGTGAAGAAGGCTGAGCACCAAAGAATTGATGCTTTTGAACTGTGGTGTTGGAGAAGACTCTCGAGAGTCCCTTGGACTGCAAGGAGATCCAACCAGTCCATTCTGAAGGAGATCAGCCCTGGGATTTCTTTGGAAGGAATGATGCTAAAGCTGAAACTCCAGTATTTTGGCCACCTCATGCGAAGAGTTGATTCATTGGAGAAGACTCTGATGCTGGGAGGGATTGGGGGCAGGAGGAGAAGGGGATGACAGAGGATGAGATGGCTGGATGGCATCACTGACTCGATGGATGTGAGTCTGAGTGACCTCCGAGTGCTGATGATGGACAGGGAGGCCTGGCGTGCTGCAGTTCATGGGGTCAAAAAGAGTCGGACACGACTGAGGGACTGATCTGATCTGATCTGAAATGGAAAAGTGTGAAAGTGAAAGTGTTAGTCTCTCAGTCATGCCCGACTCTTTGTGACCCCTTGGACTGTAGTCCGCAAAACTCCACTGTCTTTGGAAATCTTCTAGGCAAGAATACTGGATTGGGTTGCCACACCCTTCTCCAGGAGATCTTCCCAACACAGGAATTGAACCTAGGTCTCTTACATTGCAGGCAGATTCTTTACCATTTAAGCCACCAGAGAAGCCCATACTCTAAAATAGTTTAAATAATTTAGGGAAACATATTTGCCTGTTGGTCCTAGTGTCTTTGTTTCAATAATTAATCTTTAATTGCCTTTCCAATCTCTTTGTGTCATTTAGATGTTAAAATTTTTTTTGTTGTTTTCGTGGCATAAATTTTGGTGATCCGTCTTTTGCTTTTAAGTTATTTGTTTTATTTACCTTTTAAAAGATCTTCCCTGATATTATATATAGTATTTTCTTACAATATTTTTAGGGAATCTTCTTTTTATTTTTTTAAATTATGAAATTATTTTAAAAGTTATAATATATTCACAGGATACTTGTAAAATACAGATACTTTTTAACATAAGTAATATCAATGGTTGTATTTAATCTCTCTTTAGAAATCTTATTTATAATTTGTCTTTCACTTATCTTCTCAAACATCTTCTGAATTATTTTCTTATTGCAATATTAGTTCAAAAGTAATACACAGAAGGAAACTTCAAAAAACAGAAATATCTATAATGTTACACTAATAATTTTATTGCTATTCTAGTGAAAGGCTGTTTAACTTTACTTCCACTTCTTTGCTCAGTGGTTAATCCTTTTCCTTTTATCTTCCTTCCCTGGAATTTTTATTTCACATTCTTAGTTCTCAAGGGAACTTTCTTGAGATAACAAAAACTTATAAACTGTAAAGAACTGACTGCAGTGTCTTTTGTTTCTCTAAGCTTCTCTTTTGTTCCTGTTCCTCAAGGTACAGAATAGATTTTTATGTGTATACATGCATGTATTTATGAGTGTTTCTTAACTTGGACATTAATTCTCACGTTTCACAGTGAGATGCCATAGAATTCAATAACCATTAGTTAAAAGGTGATAACATGCTTACTTTGGTGTCCACATATTTCATTCCATGTAATTTCAGAAACTATTATCAATCATTATATGCAGATATCAGGTGGAAAAGATATTGTAATAATTTTATATTTTAATGTAAGTTTGTCTTGGAAACAGGGTCACAGTTAAAACTGCCAAATGATTTTAATTTTAATATATGTTTTCACTTTTGTCAATGTAACTTGTACGTTATATTGGCTTCTTCTAATCAGTGAGGTTCAATGAAATGGTATGTTGTTGTTTTTATTCAGTTGTGTTCAGTTGCTAAGTCATGTCCAACTCTATGACCTCATGGACTGCAGCGTGCCAAGCTCCTCTGTCCTCCACTATCTCACAGAGTTTGCTCAAACTCATGTCTATCAAGACAGTGGTGCTAAAGCCTCTTTTGTCATGGAATGCAGTATAGTTAGTTACATGTTCTTAGATTAGACTGCAGACACTCTGGAAATGATTATTCTGCCTAAAACTACCAGACTCCAGACTCCTCTGCCCATGGAGTTCTCCAGCGCTCACCCAACATGTAAGTGAAGGTTCTTTTGGATAGAAGCACCAGAAGAGGACTCTAGAGATAAAGAAAAAATAAAGGGAATTCTGGGATGATTATGGAGATGAACAGCGATCAGAAGAAAGAGGTTAAAAATTGTATCTCCGTGGCACACCTGCTGAGCCCACACACTCTGGAGCCCGAGCACTACAAGTAGAATCTGTGCACCTCAACAGAAGATCCAGAATGTCACAGCTAAAATCCTGCATGTCCCAGCTAAGACCCGAGGTAGCCAAATAAATCATTAAATAGCTTTCAAAAAAAAAAAAAAAAAAAAGACAGTGGTGCTATCAAACCATCTCATCCTCTGACACTCCCTTCTCCTTTTACCTTCAAGCTTTCCCAGCATCAGTCTATTTCAATGAGTCAGCTCTTCATATCAGGTAGCCAAAATATTGGAGCTTCAGTTTTAGCAACAGTTCTTCCAATGAATATTGAGAGTTGCTTTCCTTTATTATTGACTGGAGTCTTCTCCAGCATCACAGTTCAAAAACATTAATTCTTCTAGGCTCAGCCTTCTTCACAGTCCAACTCTCACATCCATAATCATAGCTTTGACTATACAGACCTTTGTCAGCAAAGTGATGTCTCTGCTTTTTAAGACACTGTCTAGGTTTGTCAAAGCTTTACTTCCAAGGAGCAAGCAACTTTAATTTAATGGCTGCAACCACTGTCTGAAGTGATTTTGGAGTCCAAGAAAATAAAATCTGTCATTGCTTCTACTTTTTCCCCTTCTATTAGCCATTAAGTGGTGGGACCAGATGCTATGATCTTCATTTTTGGAATGTTGAAGCAGAAGTTGATTTTTCTTTTTCTGGAATTTCATTGTTTTCTCTATGACCCAGCAAATGTTGGCAATTTGATCTCTGGTTCCTTCACCTCTTCTAACTCCAGTTTGTACGTGTAAAGGCCTTGGTTCATGTACAACTGAAGCCTAGCTTGATGAATTTTGAGTATAATCTTACTAGTATGTGAAATGAACACAACTGTATGCTCATTAAATGGTATAGGCTCATTAAAACGGTTGGAGAAGGCAATGTCACCCCACTCCAGTACTCTTGCCTGGAAAATCCCATGGATGGAGGAGCCTAGTAGGCTGCAGTCCATGGGGTCGCTAAGAGTAGGACACGATTGAGCGACTTCACTTTCACTTTTCACTTTCATGCATTGGAGAAGGAAATGGCAACCCACTCCAGTGTTCTTGCCTGGAGAATCCCAGGGACAGGGGAGCCTGGTGGGCTGCTGTCTATGGGGTCTCACAGAGTCGGACACTACTGACGTGACTTAACATTAAAATGGTAAAAGTGAATGTAAATCATCATCAGTTTTGTAAAAGAAGTGGTTGAGTACATTGGAAACTAATACAATTCTCCATGATGGATATTTTGGATATTTCAAACATGGGCAAGTTAATTACATTGAATGCAAAAATAAACATGTCTTCACCTGAAACATCCACCTGAAATACTTGTTTATAAACAAAGTAAGTCCCTAGAGGAAAATTTTTAGCTAACATTTGCAGTGAAGTAGTATTCAATATTTGAGAGTTATCTTTTTTGGCTGCTGCTGCTAAGTCACTTCAGTCATGTCCAACTCTGTGCGACCTCAGAGACAGCAGCCCACCAGGCTCTGCTGTCCCCGAGATTCTCCAGGCAAGAACACTGGAGTGGGTTGCCATTTCCTTCTTCAATGCATTAAGGTGAAAAAAAGTGAAGTCGATCAGTCGTGTTCGATTCTTAGCGACCCCATGGACTGCAGCCTACCAGGCTCCTCCATCCATGGGATTTTCTAGGCAAGAGTACTGGAGTGGGGTGCCATTGCCTTCTCCAGCCTTTTTTGGCAATAACCCTATAATATTCTGGGTTACAATACTATACTAAAAATAGTGAAAAATAATTGTATGCAAATGAAAGAAGGTTAAAATAGTTACTGAGGTATTCTAAAGTCCATGTATTTTTAAAGCAGATAATACAGATATTGGTGCATTTTTAACTTTGTTAATTAAATATTACATGTTAACATTTCAAGAATATACACTATCAAAAGCATATCAAAAGCATACTATTAGTCTTTTAGATCAGTGATAGGAAAATAAAGTTCAAAAACAAAGCATATAATGGAAAGAAGACAGTAAGTGAGTTGAAAATAAAGCAGGAGTATAAAAAATGTTGGCAGACATGTATTCATGCATATATGTAATAAAATATGCAAGTGAAATAAATTACCTAGTAACAAGTAGATTTTATCATAGTAGAAATGACTCTAATCCTGTCATATGATATATAAAAGACATACTAATATTAATATAAAAAAGAGAAGTAAATATTACCACAATACAGCTACAAAAAAGAATGAAGTGGAAAAGATCACTTAATTTACAGCAGTCATATGCGTTGTTGAGAGACGTGGGATCTTTCTCTATAAAGAACTGTTTGAAAAATATCGTCAGTTTTGTAGGTTGTACAATTCCTCTGTTACAACTTCTCAACTGGGCTATTGTAGAATGAAAACAGGAATGGACAATAATTAAAAGAATGAGAGGCTGTGATTCAATAAAACTTTACACAAGGGAGAAAACTATTGCTCAAATTAGAAGATCTGAATGACTCTCACTACTGAAACAACTAAACTGCTGAATTGAAAAGAATGTTGAACAATGGCAATACTATGGAATTATAAGATATCAGCTCCCCAGGAATCCTGGGGACAAATGAATGTTAACCCAGGCTTTGTCTCTGAGAATTTCTGAAAAAATAAAAATAAAAAAATACTACTGTCCTAACACCTTCCCTGGATCATTGGTCCATTTTTTTTTTAAACTATTTCATTTCCTATCTTCTAGACTATTTTCTTAGTTATCCTTATATACTAACTATCCTCATATTTTCCTCTTAAAATATTTCAAGAAAGTTTTTTTTCTTTTCATTATAATTAATCACCTCTTATTAAAGACACAAATAACCTTAATATTGCAAAATATAAAGGTCATTTCTCTGTTTTGTCTGACTCCCCAGACCCACACTCTTTGGCCTCAGTGTTCATGTCATTCTGATTAAAACACATTTTTCTCTGCCAATTGGGAATCCCAGGCTTCAGCTTGATTGGACTACCATTGCCATCTTCATGACACCCCTTTCCTCTGGAACCTCCAAGTGCTTGTCTGAGATCTCTTTACATTCTCTATCTATAAATTGTCTTTAAGACATCCCATCTAATACCATGAATTTAAAGTGTTATGTGAAATCTGATAAAGGCAAATTATTGCCCATCCTTGACTTTATTTCCTATGTCTAGACCATGCATATATAACTTCATAATCACATAAAATTTACATGTCAATATCAAAAAAATTTATTCCTTTTGCACTGCCCCTACACACACACCATACCCCCACACAGTTTCTCTTGATATTTCCTCAGTCTTTCTTATAATAATTTCTATCCCTCAGCCAACCAGGCATTCAAGCAAAAATATGAGATACTTATGATTTCCCTGTTTCCTTACACACATACCTTAATCAGCTAGGTCTATTAAGTTACCATATGTTTGGTGTACATATTAAGCTATAATAAATATTTGCAATAGTATGTATAATAATGCTGAGAACTGAACAATACAGACTGAAAAAGCTCAACTTAAATAAACACATCTAAACAATGTTTTAAATTATAGCAGAGTATAAGCATTATTCACTTAACTATGTATTTGCTATCCTATATGCTCCCAACCTCAAAAAAAAAAAAAAAAAAGGCTCAATTATTTTTAAGAAAGAGAATTCTTGTAGGAATCTAAAGAGCACACTGATTAAGAAGGTATATTATGACACAGAATAAGTCTAATTACATGGATTCTCTCATAAAGAAAATATTATTGAGTATTTGCATACCTACAATGAGCTAAATATAGAAGGGGTATTTAGCAACCACTTAAAAATAAACACACACATTAATAGACAGAAAACCCAGACCAGCTATATGCATTTTTCTTAATTTATATCCCTAACTATAATCATGAATGACAAAAATCTTTTAAAAATGATAAAAACAAGTGTATTCCTGCATTTTCTGGTTTTATGAATTGATAAAAACCCATGCCAAATGCATTAAATGCTAAATACAATATCTAATGTTGAAAATATTTCCAAAATTTAAGGCAACACTCTATGAGATTAAAAAAATTGATAACAAAATATAAATCTTGATCCTAGTAGTTTAATCCTAGTATTTTGACTATAAACAACTTGCAGAAAACTTGTACTTGCTTAGTATTGGATTTTATAGATAACTACTTTTATATATAAAAACATGGGCAATGATAACTATTCATCACCTTTATTTTGCTGCTGTTTAGTTGTTAAGTCATGTCAGACTCTGTGACTCCACGGAATTTAGCTTGCCAGGCTCCTCGGCCGATGGGATTTTTGAGTCAAGAATACTGGAATGGGTTGTCATTTCCTTCTCAGGGGTATCTTTCCAACCCTATTGAACAATATTGAACAATGGCAATAGTATGGAATTATGCATGATTCCTGCCTTGGCAGGTGGATTCTTTACTACTGAGAAACCAGGAAAGCCACATGCCTATTTTACTTAAGTTGTCATGATGTCTTAATTAAAGAGGTATGATAATATCAAATACAACCAGAACTAAGTGGCCACCAAACACAAGTTTTAAATTGTACTAGTTTTATTTAAGAGTGGCTCAACATTAAAACGGGCTTCCCCAGCAGCTCAGGGGTAAGGAGTCTGCCTGTAATGCAGGAGACGCAGAGATGCGGGTTTGATCCCTGGGTTGGGAAAATCTTCTGGAAGAGGAAATGTCAACTTTCTCCAGTAATCTTGCCTGGAAAATTCCATGGACAGAGTAGATTGGCAGGCCAGAGTGCATGGGGTCACAAAAGAGTTGGACACAACTGAGGGACTAAACAACAACAACAACAAAATTAAACTATTGAATTATAATTTCCAGTTGCAATTTAAAGCAAATACTATGTAAATGTATATAAAAATGTATATTTTTAAGTAAAAATAACTTTATAGGGTCAGAACAACAGTGTATGTACTAGCAGATCTTTTAAATATATGTGACCATATTCAGGTAAATAAACACTAATTTTCTAGTATCCTGAAACTCTAGGCTATGGTAGCTGAGTTCAGTTCAGTCTCTCAGTTGTGTCTGACTCTTTGTGGTGCAATGGACTGCAGCAAGCCAGGCCTCTCTGTCCACCATCAACTCTCAGAGTTTACCCAAACTCATTGAGTTTGAGTACATTGAGTCATGATGCCATCAACCATCTTATCCTCTGTTGTCCCCTTCTCCTCAAACCTTCAATCTTCCCCAGCGTTAGGGTCTTTCCAAATGAATCAGTTCTTCACATCAGGTGACCAAAGTATTAGAGTTTTGGCCTCAACATTAGTCCTTCCAATGAACATTCAGGACTGATCTCCTTTAGGATGGACTGGTTTAATCTCTTGATGTCCAAGGGATTCTCAAAAGTCATTTCCAATATCACAGTTCAAAATCATCAATTCAGTTCTCAGCTTTCTTTATAGTCCAACTTTCATATCCTTATATAACTACTGGAAAATCCATACCCTTGACTAGACAGATCTTTGTTGACAAAGTAATGTCTCTGCTTTTTAATATGGTCTAAGTGGGTCATAACTTTCCTTCCAAGGAGTAAGTGTCTTTTAATTTCATGGCTGCAATCACCATCTGCAGTGATTTTGGAGCCCCCAAATATAAAGTCAGCCACTGCTTCCACTGTTTCCCCTTCTAGTTCCCATGAAGTAATGGGACCAGATGCCATGATCTTCGTTTTCTGAATGTTGAGCTTTAAGCCAATTTTTTCACTCTCCTGTTTCACTTTCATCAAGAGGCTTTTTAGTTACTCTTCACTTTCTGCCATAAGGGTAGTGTCATCTGCATATCTGAGGTTATTGATATTCTCCCGGCCATCTTGATTCCAGCTTATGCTTATTCTAGCCCAGCATTTCTCATGATGTACTCTGCATAGAAGTTAAATAAGCAGGGTGACAATATACAGCCTTGATGTACTCATTTTCTGATTTGGAACCAGTCTGTTGTTTCATGTCCAGTTCTAACTGTTGCTTCCTGACCTGCATACAGATTTCTCAAGAGGCAGATCAGATGGTCTGGTATTCCCATCTCTTTCAGAATTTTCCACAGTTTATTGTGATCCACACAGTCAAAGGCTTTAGCATAGTCAATAAAGCAGAAATAGATGTTTTTCTGGAACTCTCTTGCTGTTTCAATGATCCAGCAAATGTTGGCAATTTGATCTCTGGTTCCTCTGCCTTTTCTTAATCCAGCTTGGTATGGTAAAAGTCATTGCAAACTCACAATTGTTCCAAATATTTTAAAGGATTGTCAATCATTTAAAAACTAATGAAAGTTATATCAAATTGAAACTAAAAATACCTTGGAATCAATGTGGATTTTAATTTGCTTCATCTGAAATGGTGATAAATGCATTTATTGACATTTCAATGTTTGATATTGTCAATAAACTAATTGGTATAATGAGCTATTCCTATAAGAAGACCATAAGTGATGTTTGAGTATTACCTCTACCTTTGATTTTATTCAAAGTTTATGGATTAAAGTTCCTACCCATAGCTGCCAAATTATATTTTAATTTCCAGATTGAGATTATAATTAAAATTATATATCAATTTTAGATTAATTTTTTAAATTTTCTCTCCTGTTTAACAAGATAATTATTTTTAGAAAAAATTTTCTTGAAATATTTTTATTTTTTAAAATTTTATTTTATTTAACTTTACAATATTGTATTGGTTTTGCCATATATCGAAATGAATCCACCACAGGTATACATGTTTTCCCCATCCTGAACCCTCCTCCCTCCTCCCTCCCCATACAATCACTCTGGGTCGTCCCAATGTACCAGCCCCAGGCATCTGGTATCAGGCATTGAACCTGGACTGGCGACTCATTTCAAATATGATATTATACATGTTTCAATGCCATTCTCCCAAATCATCCCACCCTCTCCCTCTACCAGAGTCCAAAAGACTATTCTATACATCAGTGTCTCTTTTGCTGTCTCGTATACAGGGTTATTGTTACCCTCTTTCTAAATTCCACATATATGTGTTAGTATACTGTATTTGTGTTTTTCTTTCTGGCTTACTTCACTCTGTATAATAGGCTCCAGTTTCATCCACCTCATTAGAACTGATTCAAAATCCATGCACATATGGACACCTTATCTTTGACAAAGGAGGCAAGAATATACAATGGAGAAGAGAAAATCTCTTTAAGAAGTGGTGCTGGGAAAACTGGTCAAACACTTGTAAAAGAATGAAACTAGAGTACTTTCTAACACCATACACAAAAATAAACTAAAAATTGATTAAAGATCTAAATGTAAGACCAGAAACCATAAAACTCCTAGAGGAAAACATAGGCAAAACACTCTCTGACATACATCACAACAGGATCCTCTATGACCCACCTCCCAGAATATTGGAAATAAAATAAAAAATAAACAAATGGGACCTAATTAAACTTAAAAGCTTCTGCACAACAAAGGAAACTATGAGCAAGGTGAAAAGACAGCCTTCAGAATGGGAGAAAATAATAACAAATGAAGCAACAGACAAACAACTAATCTCAAAAATATACAAGCAACTCCTGTAGCTCAATTCCAGAAAAATAAATGACCCAATCAAACAATGGGCCAAAGAACTAAATAGACATTTTTCCAAAGAAGACATACAGATGGCTAACAAACACATGAAAAGATGCTCAACATCACTCATTATCAGAGAAATGCAAATCCAAAGCACTATGCAGTACCGTTTCACACCAGTCAGAATGGCTGCCATCCAAAGGTCTACAAGCAATAAATGCTGGAGAGGGTGTGGAGAAAAGGGAACCCTCTTACACTGTTGGTGGGAATGCAAACTAGTGCAGCCACTCTGGAGAACAGTATGGAGATTCCTCAAAAAACTGGGAATAGAACTGCCTTATGATCCAGCAATCCCACTGCTGGGCATACACACTGAGAAAACCAGAATTGAAAGAGACACGTGTACCTCAAAGTTCATAGCAGCACTGTTTATAATAGCCAGGACATGGAAGCAACCTAGATGTCCACCCGCAGATGAATGGATAAGAAAGCGGTGGTACATATACACAATGGAGTATTACTCAGCCATTATAAAGAATACATTTGAATCAGTTCTTGAAATATTTTTAATTTAAAACATGACATATATGAGACAGCAAAAGAGACACTGATGTATAGAGCAGTCTTTTGGACTGTATTGGAGAGGGAGAAAGTGGAATGAGTTGGGAGAATGGAATTGAAACATGTATAATATCATATATGAAACAAGTCGCCAGACCAGGTTTGATGTACAATACTGGATACTTGGGGCTGGTGCACTGGGATGACCCAGAGGGATGGTACAGGGAGGGAGGAGGGAGGAGGGTTCAGGATAGGGAACACGTCTATACCTGTGGTGGATTCATGTTGATATATAGCAAAACCAATACAATATTGTAAAATTAAAAAAATAAAATAAAATGAAAACAATAAAACATGACATAGCTGATTAGAACAAATTATTATTACTTTTTATGATATTTATCTGCCCCATAAAAAACTATTTTATCTTGACATCATGAGCAGCAAATAGTAAAGTTTTGTTTTTAACAAAATAAAGTTTTTGATTATTTATTTTAATTAGAAAAGTATGTTAGCCTAAATTTATATATATTGTCTATTTGAAGTACAAATGTCTATTTCTCCCTATTGTGGAAAATTAAGTGGAAAGCTTTCCTCAGTTCATTTCAGTCACTCACTTGTGTCCAACTCTTTGCTACCCCATGAATGGCAGCATGCCAGGCATCACTGTCCATCACCAACTCCCAGAGTTCACTCAGACTCACTTCCATCGAGTCAGTGATGCCATCCAGGCATCTCATCCTCTGTTGTCCCCTTCTCCTCCTGCCCCCAATCCCTCCCAGCATCAGAGTATTTTCCAATGAGTCAAATTTTCTCATGAGGTGGCCAAAGTACGGGAGTTTCAGTTTTAGCATCATTCCTTCCAAAGAATCCCAGGACTGATCTCCTTCAGAATGGACCGGTTGGATCTCCTTGCAGTCCAAGGGACTCTCAAGAGTCTTCTCCAACACCACAGTTCAAAAGCATCAATTCTTCAGTGCTCAGCCTTCTTCACAGTCCAGCTTGCGATCCATACATGACCACTGGAAAAACCATAGCCTTGACTAGACGGACCTTTGTTAGCAAAGTAATGTCTCTGATTTTGAACATGCTATCCAGGTTGGTCATAACTTTCCTTCCAAGGAGTGAGGGTCTTTTAATTTCATGGCTGCAGTCACCATCTGCAGTGATTTTGGAGCCCCCAAAATAAAGTCTGACAGTGTTTCCACTGTTTCCCCTTCTATTTCCCATGAAGTGATGGGACCAGGTGCCATGATCTTCGTTTTCTGAATGTTGAGCTTTAAGCCAACCTTTTCACTCTCCACTTTCACTTTCATCAAGAAGCTTTTTAGTTACTCTTCACTTTCTGCCATAAGGGTGATGTCATATCTGAGGTTATTTATATCTCTCCCTGCCATCTTTATTCCAGCTTGTGCTTCTTCCAACCCAGTGTTTTTCATGATGTACTCTTCATATAAGTTAAGTAAGCAAGGTGACAATATATAGCCTTGATGTACTCCATTTCCTATTTGGAACCAGTCTGTTGTTCCATGTCCAGTTTGAACTGTTCCTTCCTGATCTGCTTATAGGTTTCTCAAGAGGCAGGTCAGGTGATCTGGTTTCCTAAAACATGGTAAATTTCAGGAACTAGTAATCAGTTAATGATTATGTCCTATGATTTCTCAAAGCTATTCAAAACCACACTAAATATTATTAATAATAAAGAATGTCAAGTTAGAAATGCCAGATTTAACTGATATCAAAATTGTGGCCCAGTAAACTATCAAACCTCTATCAGCAAAATGGGAAATAAGAAACCAACAAAACAAATATAAACAATACACAACAAAACGAGAACAAACTCCTCACTATACAAAACAGCTTATCTCACTAATTCTGTTTAAAACTTTACTTAATATTTGAAAAATCCACCAATTTTAGAAAAAATCAAACAAAAATATTTTCACAGTACAAGTTTAAATGAAACTATCTCCCAAAGACAATATATGCAGATGCCACAGCTTTGATGAAAAGTAAAATGAAGTAGAATATTTGTAAATAAGAATAACTATCGGAAAAGCATACTTCTTAATATAAAGTATGGAAAGACAAACATAAACCTTTTTAAATGAATTTTTCCCAACACTTCTAAATCACTTTATTCCCAAGGACTTCTCACACATATGTTGAATGTTTACTATGTTCAAAAAAGAGGACCAAGATCAAAGTAAATAACAATTTAATATGGGATTGAAATGAGCAGAGAAAATATATGATATATTTTGATAAAAATTTGAACTTAAAAGTTGCAGCAGTAATGTAAGAAACTCATGAATACTCTTTTAGCACATTAACTTATTGTTTATATTTGGCTACAATTGTTTGTCATCAAAATATAGCATAAGTACATACATGGCATAAATAGCTCCTATGATGAATGGTTGAATCCCATGCAGACCCTTAGAATTTGGAGGGAAAGTCTGGCCCTCTTATGGGGATAACTACTCTCCTTTTCAAAAATAATTTTTGACCTCTAGCCTTTAGCACAGAATAAATGATTCACCACAGGCCCTAAGTTACTAAGTGATCTAAGCTGTCCATCATAAATGGGATATGTTCTGATAAAAGCACAATAAAGTTGGACATGCACAGCAGCACTTCCTCATCAGATGCAAGTGGTATGTGTAAGACTAGGATAAAGAAATGTCTGAAGATACAAAGCAGTTTCATGAGGAAGTGGGCCAAATGCCCTTGGTAAAAATTCCTGCCACATTGCCTTCTCTCTCCAAGCCTGCATCAAGGGGAGTTCCCTACAGTCAGATGACTGAGGGAAAGACAACCTGGGATGGTTTACAGTTCTATGTGATATGTAGGCACCACCAGGAAGTGAAGAGCTGCAACACTCAAGCTCTTTTCTGTGATATCCCTGAAGGACAATTATGAAGGGATATCCTCCTAGCACAGAACTTCAAGTAGTGCAACTGGTTTTTCATTTTCTAGCAATGAGAAACAGCCAAATGTGCAACTGTATACCATTTCTTGTGTTCTGGTCAAGTGATTTGGCTGGATGGTCAGGGACTTGAAAGAAAATAATTGGAAAGTTGATTATGCAGAGATTGGAGAAAGAGGAATGCAGAAATATTTCTTGAAATGGGTCAGAATTTGTGAAGATATTTGTCTATGTCTTATCAGAGTACAACCTCAGCAGAGGAGGATTTTAATAATCAAGCAAATAGGGTGACTCGTTCTATGGCTGTCAGTCAACCTCTTTCCCCAGCCACTCCTGTTATTCCAATGGGCTCATGAACAAAACAATCATGGTGGGAGGTGGTGCATGGTCTCAGCAATACGGACTTCCATTCATCAAGGCTGAACTGACTACAGCCACTGCTGAATGCCCAACCAGGCAGCAGAAGAAAACAATATTGAGTACCTGTTATGACACCATTCCCCAGGGGAATGAGCTGGCTACCAGATTTGCAGATTGAGTGTCTTGGATTGCTTCCATCATGGGAGAGATAATCTTACTGGAATAGACATGTACTCTGGGTACAGATTTACCTTCCCTACATACAACGCTTCTGCGAATTCTGCTGTTCATTCACACATAGAATGCACTGTATTATCCACTGCTTTTCGCAAATAATTTCTTCAGATCGAAGAACACACGTCACTGCAATTGTGGCAATTGGCCCATGTTAGTGTGATTCACTGTTTTTACCAAGTTGCTCATCATCCTGAAGCACGAAGGTTTTGAAATCTCAAGGTTAACATTCCTAGACACCTGTGAAAATGTAGAAAACATAAAGGCCTATATACAGGGGGTTACTGGTCCATTTTATATAATTTCTGCCTGAATTTCCAGCCTATAGGCAGGCTTTATCTACAGATTTTAGCCTAATAGTCTCCACGGTAACATCATATAAGCCCTGTGTGTGTGTGTGTGTGTGTGTGTGTGTGTGTGTGCAGCTGTTCTTATACACCTCTAAGGTCCTTGAGTTCTAATACTTCCCTGACTTTAAGCACATATAACAATTTCCCTTGCCCCCTTGTTAAATACACTTAACCATTCTTGTAATTTGAAAACATGCTAGGCCTGTTTTTGCCTTGAGATTTTGCACTTGCTGTTTCCTCTGGTAGTACTTCTCTTTCACATACATCTGCAAAGCCCTACATCCATACTTCCTTATGTGTTATGAAAAAGTTTGTTTTCTCATGAAGACTCCTTTAAACACACTCTTCTACTCTGTTTTCCTTCCTTGCTTTATCTATTTTTTTTAACACTATGTCTATTTAACTCTGCTGCTGCTGCTGCTAAGTCGCTGCAGTCGTGTCTGACTCTGTGCGACCCCACAGACGGCAGCCCACCAGGCTCACACTTCCCTGGGATTCTCCAGGCAAGAACACTGGAGTGGGTTGCCATTTCCTTCTCCAATGCATGAAAGTGAAAAGCGAAAGTGAAGTCGCTCAGTTGGGTCCGACTCAGGGACCCCATGGACTGCAGCCTACCAGGCTCCTCCGTCCATGGGATTTTCTAGGCAAAAGTACTGGAGTGGGGTGCCATTGCCTTCTCTGATTTAACTCTACATCTATTTAACTACAACGTGCTGTGCTGTGCTTAGTCACTTCAGTTGCAAACAGCTCTTTGCAAACCCATGGACTGCAGCCCACCAGGTTCCTCTGTCCATGGGAGTTATCCAGGCAAGAATACTGGATTGGGTTACCATGGTTCTCCAGGGGATCTTTCCAACCCAGAGTTCGAACTCAGGTCTCCTTCATTGGAGGTGGTTTCTTTATCATCTGAACCACCAGGGAAGCCCAAGAATCCTAGAGTGGGTAGCCTAACTCTTCTCCAGGGCATCTTTCCAACCCAGGAATTGAACTGGGGTCTCCTGCATTGCAGGCAGATTCTTCACAAGCTGAGCTACCAGGGAAGTCCTTGACTATCATAACAATTCCTAATTTCTCTCACTTATTATGTGTCTCCCTCATTAGAATATAATCAGGGATCACTGTCTCTTTTGTTATTTTGTGTCTCTCAAGAGCCATGAAAGATACTTAACACATAAGAGTTGACCAAGAATCTTAATTAAATTATACATTTTTACAGCTCCCTGTTATGTGTATATGGAGAACAAAAATGGTTGGATACCTCCTGAATGGGTGATTTACAAGCAAGTGTAACAAAAGGAAATTAAGGGGGGTAAAGTTAGTTGAAGTGAAATTATTAAGCTGACAAATCATGAAATCTGTAATAAATAAGGAGTAAAATGTACATAGGGAGATGCTGAAAGAATGTCATAGAATCCGGTCTCTATGAAATTTTTGATTTTATATATGAGGAAATTCCAAATTGCATTCATACTATCTTTCTACAATTTAAGCACATAGTGAGAGACATGGTAAAATACTGACTTTTCTATTTTGACTCCTAAAATGTGCAACATGGAGGAAGAGAGGGAGGGAAGGAGAGAGCAAGTGAGAGAGTGAAAACAAATGAAAAGGAAAGCCATGTGGAATTGTATTTCTAAAATTTAAGAAAAAAAAATGTGTTGCCATTAAACGGGATTAAAATATCAATAGATATTTTGTATTAACTTTAAATTGGCATTAACTCTTGAGTGATAATGTCCATATGTTTTTATTGATTTTAGTTTACAAGATTAAGAATATGGCATTATTGCATGTCATTACATAAAAACAAACTGTAGAATTTTCTTTCCTTTTGCCTACTTAGAGAGATAAAATATGATGTGTGTATACCTCACCTTCACTGAGTCTGTGTATTCTACATGCAATAAGATTTTCTTAAGAAAGAAAGTAAAATGCAGGGTTTTAGAAACAGAAGAGTAAACTTTTACTTTATGTGCCCTCATTTTTAAAAAAAATACATTCCTGTCATATCTTACCTGCTCTGAAACAGAGTCTTGTGTGTGTGTGTGTGTGTGTGTGTGTGTGTGTGTGTGTGTGTTGCAGGAGTTAGGGGTCATTTATCATATCTCGGGTTTCTGTCTTATTTCATTAGGAGGCCATATTTTTCTTGAGCAATAAACAAAGGACATTTTGTACATCTTCTGCTTTGTTTTTAAACCTGTTCATATACTCTAAAAAGTAGTGTGAGAAAATCATGTTTTGACACAAAAATTCTTTTAAAATGGAAAAATTTGGCTAAAAAAATGCTAGTTTGTTGGTATGATACTGACTCTTTAATTTTCTCTTATACTGTATATTAACATGAAAAATTGTTTACTAAAGTGTCAGTTCAGTGTCCTAAACTTCCTTAATAAATCCTATGACCACCAATGCCTAAACAACTTGTGGTAGTAACTCAATCTCCAAATCACAAATGGTTTCATTGTGTATGAAAAAGTTAAGACATCTTCTCAACTGAGCTCCTTACTCCCATAGAGTGACTTATGGTGTCTATTAACTTCAACAAGATTACAAATGAACAAAAGGAATTGACCTGCCTTGTTTGAAAAATATCCTAATCTGTTCCATTCAAGTGGGAGGCATGAAATAGATTTGTACCTAATTTATAGATTCCAAATTATCCTCATTTGATCAATAGTTCTTGAGCACCTACTGTGTGAACTACATGAGAAAGTCATATTGGAGAAGGCTATGCTATGCTATGCTAAGTCACTTCAGTCGTGTCCAACTCTGTGTGACCCCATAGACAGCAGCCCACCAGGCTTCCCCGTCCCTGGGATTATCCAGGCAAGAACACTGGAGTAATATACTGTCAAGATTACACAGTTGGGGTTTCTCAATAATGTCTGAGAGTTAACACATGAGAAAGGTGTAAGAAAACATTAATTTCAAAAGAAAATGGAAGAAAAAATACAGCCCTTCCTAAAAACACTGAACTAAGTATCTTGGTGAACAACAATATATGTAATACATTTAAATGTTCTGAAATAGTCATGCTAATATTGATAACTCTGCAATATTTATAATTATTCAGTATTAAATTTAACCATACTTAAAGTATTGAACTATATGCATTGTCCTAACACATGAAAAGATATAGATAATTTATTGAATTTAATGAAATTTTGTTTTATCTCAAATTATAAGAATAGAAAATAAACATTAGGTGAATTCACAACTATCATTCCTAGAGCCTCAAAGTTCAAGATCAAGATGCCAGCAGGGATGGTTCTAGTGTGACCTTTCTATCTTGCAAATGACAGCCTTCTCAATTTGTCTTTACATGGCCTTTCCTCTGTTTCAGAATAGGAAAAGAAAGAGATCTCCATTGTCTCTTCTTCTTGTAAGGAAACCATTCCTATCAGATTAGGGTCCTATCCCCATGACTTCATTTAACTTTAACTTTAACTTTAGTTTTAACCTCCTTAAAAGCCCTATATCCAAACACAGTCACATTGGGAGTTAAGACTTTGACATATATATCTGAAGGAGATAAGATTCAGTCTATGACAATAGTGAAAGAAAAAATCTCAGAGGCATATGACCTTTGTACGATATGCTTTTAAGGAAAAATAGACATGGTAGGGATGATGATGATGATGACAGAAACTATTTACTGATTATGCCCATAAGATGAAGGCATTAAAAAGCATAATTTGTTTGCTGTACAGTCAGGGAAGCTGTTTACAATGTTGATAGGGTGCGCTGTGTGAAGGGGAAAATAAGTAAGTAACCAGTCATTATGAAGAATACCGGTAATTTAAGTCAAAGCATGGCTGTTTCTCTGTGTTGGTACTAGCATTATTTGCTAATCCATTTTATATATATTTCCTAACTTGAAAATATTTTATGTGCTTTCCATGTGTAGAAACAGAAACGATCCCTGTATATATATACTGGTGTGCTATGAAAATTATATTTTGATACAAACAAATTCAGATTGGAAATGAAATACTTTAAATTTTTTTCCTATTTAACATCTATTATTATACATCAGAGTTTATGTTCATATTTTACCATTTAAGGAATAAATGTTAATATTTACTAGCTAATCATATTTGAGTTATACTAATATCCTTTGTTAAGTGCAAGTGAAACAGTATGACTGGCAGTAAAGAAAGGGGGAGAGAAAGAGTTATCTAAATTTCTTTAGATGAGAGGAAAGGAAGAGCTTGCAAAGGTGACTGTAATAAGATTCCCAGCCTGGTTGAAAAATAATCAAAGATATGTTTTTCATGTTTTCTAATTTTGGTAAAATTTTCTTTATTATTCTCCTTTTATTTATTTTTCAAATGCAAATAATATTTCATAAGCTAGAAGTGATATCTCCTTTCTGGTAAACTCCCTCAATTTATTGTGCTTGCTTGATTTTCATGAGAACTATAGCCTGTTTCCAAATCAGGTTATACATTACCATTGTTGCTTTCTATGAAAATGCAGGTAGAATTTATCCTTCTGTTGTAAGTCATGTTACAAGTAATTCAACTTGAACACTTACAGCTGTTTAGCTGAAACTTCTATTAATGCTTTAGTTGCTGTGTGTCCAATTTCTGCTTCTGCAACTCAATCACTGTTACTTGTTACTTAAGCCTTTGATGCCAGGGACGTGGTTGTTCCAAAAAAATAAGTTCAGTTAAAAGTATTGTGAACTTAGCATGGACACCAGATAAAAAAGCAACTAGTTTTTGTTTTGTTTTTTAGTATACTTTTTCAGAGGACTGGCTTCTCTAGGGGTAACTGGCATAATCAAAGTGAGCTAATCTATATAGATAAAGTAACAGCATTTGATTAAATTAAATGTCTGTTATTGTATTTCAGCAATAGAAAGGGACACTGCAATGCCGTACATGGTGGTTTAGTCACTATGTCGTGTCCAACTCGTGCAACCCCATGGACTGTAGCCCACCAGGCTGCTATGTCCAGGGGATTTTCCAGGCAAGAATACTGGATATGGGTTGCCATTTCCTTCTCCAGGGGATCTTCCCGACCCAGGAACTGAACCGGGGTCTCCTACTCTGCAGGCAGATTCTTTACCAGCTGAGCTATCAGGGAGTTCCCTAGATTAAGAGAGGCAAGGTGAGTTTCTGAGATATGCATACTGCATTAGTACCAACAAGTCACTCATCGTTTCTTTGCTCAAGTAAAAACTCAAATGTCACTTAAGAAATTTGTGTCAAGAACTTTGTGACCAAAAGATGTCATACACTTAAAGAAATTATTGTTTGGCTGATATTAATAGTTCCAAATGCAAAGATGCTAGCATCTTTGAAGAATAGGTACCAGTTTGTGAAGTTCTGTCTGAATGTTCATCTCATCATTAAAACTGATTTTTCACTAGGGTGAAAATTGTGAGTCACTCAGTCATGTCCAACTCTTTGTGACATCATGAACTGAAGACTATTATGTTCCTCTATCCTTCGGATTCTCCAGGCAAGAATACTGGAGTGGGTAGCCAATCTATTCTCCAGGGGATCTTCGTGACCCAGGGATCAAACCTGGGCCTCCTCCATTGCAGGCAGATTCTTTACCAGCTGAGCTACCAGGGAAGCAGTACTGCTCCAAATAAATTATTTTATCTCTGTATCTCTGAAAAAAAGGTTTTTTTTTTTATTTTTAGCACACTTTAATATATGAGACACAACCTTAAATAATTTCAGATTCTCTATTCATTCTAGGTATTTAATATCTGCATGCCATCTTCCTTGTTTCCCTGAAGTCAAGCTAATACATCAGGCCACATTGAAATGTACAAAAGTGGTCAATTTGAAAAAACTTTTTATTCTAGAAATTTGAGGATCAATAATATCACTAATATTCATTACAATTAGACATTTATTTCAGAAAACAATGTTAATAAAAGTTAGCTGTTGAAACTGTGGGAACTATGATAATATTTAAATATACAGAAAACATTTATAAGCCAAAAACCCCAAAATACTAACATTTTTAAAAGACTTTTGTTCCAAGTCTTTTAAAAAGTTTTATTTTTATTAGGACATTTAAGAACAGCACTGATTTTTTTTTATATCATTTGATCAGTAGTAATGATCTTTAGTCAGTAACATGCTATTTCATAGCCACTTTAAATCAATATTCAGCATATAATTTATTAAAAGAACATTAGATTGTCATTTATGTAAGAACCAGGTAAAAGATTACTGCTTTCATCAATATTATATAACATTTGTTTCTACGTTTGTGATTTAAGAAGACTATTAAATTCTTCCTCTTCAATTTGGAAATTACTTATTTAGAAATAAATCCATAGAAAGTAATCAGAGATGTGCACAAGATTGGTTCATTAGTATATAATAATAGCTCGATCTAGATGGATTGTCAAAAGAATTTGCTTATTCAAACTATATAACAATCAAGAAATGATAGTTATACCATTCTAAGAGACTCAAGTCTCAGTTTATACATCAATATACTCATGTTGAGCCATATAAAATAATGTGACTTTCAAGATTATGAAGTATAATAAAAATAAAGTTTTATTTTAATATGGACTCAAACATAGCTTGATAAAGAGAATACCTTACTATTTTAACATTTTCTTAGAGATGGTACATTAGAATGAGTTAGTTATTACTACATGAAGAATGCGATTAGAGCATGTATGTTTCTCAAAGTCACAGTGCATTTCTGCTTCAAATAGGTTAGCCTTTTGTCACTCCATGCTCAGTCTCTTGGCATATTGACAGGAATGGCAAGTCACCCTATAAAAGATAGCTTAGGGTATAAGACTTATGGACTCTGGGAACGGAGGAGGGTGGGATGATTTGGGAGAATAGCATTGAAATATGTATAATATCATATCTGAAACGAGTCGCTAGTCCAGGTACGATGCCTGATAATGGATGCCTGGGACTGGTGCACTGGGACGACCCAGGGGGATGGTAAGGGGAGGGAGGAGCGGGGAGGGTAGAGGATGGGGAACACATGTATACTTGTGGCGGATCCATCTTGATGTACGGCAAAAGCAATACAATATTGTAAAGTTAAGCAAAATAAAATTTAATTAAAAAAAAAGAAAAAAAGTCTATTACACTAATGCACATACGCTTTAGTAACATTTTGGAGAAAAACTGTTCTAGTCAGGTATGTGCTATTAATGTTTCTTAGTTTCAAGGGATTTTTTTTTTAACATTTAATACAAACTGGAATGTGTGTGGTTACCTTTTCAAAGCTATGGTATTTTATAACCCTAAAACTCAGCAGTGGCCACAAGATTGGAAAAGGTCAGTTTTCATCCCAATCCCAAAGAAAGGCAATGCCAAAGAATACTCAAATTACCACACAATTGCACTCATCTCACACACTAGTAAAGTAATGCTCAAAATTCTCCACGGCAGACTTCAGCAATATGTGAACCGTGAACTTCCTGATGTTCAAGCTGGTTTTAGAAAAGGCAGAGGAACCAGAGATCAAATTGCCAACATCCGCTGGATCATCGAAAAAGCAAGAGAGTTCCAGAAAACCATCTATTTCTGCTTTACTGACTATGCCAAAGCCTTTGACTGTGTAGATCACAATAAACTGTGGAAAATTCTGAGAGAGATGGGAATACCAGACCACCTGATCTGCCTCTTGAGAAATCTGTATGCAGGTCAGGAAGCAACAGTTAGAACTGGACATGGAACAACAGACTGGTTCCAAATAGGAAAAGGAGTACGTCAAGGCTGCATATTGTCACCATGTTTATTTAACTTATATGCAGAGTACATCATGAGAAATGCTGGACTGGAAGAAACACAAGTTGGAATCAAGATTGCCGGGAGAAATATCAATAACCTCAGATATGCAGATGATACCACCCTTATGGCAGAAAGTGAAGAGGGGCTAAAAAGCCTCTTGATGAAAGTGAAAGTGGAGAGTGAAAAGGTTGGCTTAAAGCTCAACATTCAGAAAACGAAGATCATGGCATCGGGTCCCATCACTACATGGGAAGTAGATGGAGAAACAGTGGAAACAGTGTCAGACTTTATTTTTCTGGGCTCCAAAATCAATGCAGATGGTGACTGCAGCCATGAAATTAAAAGACGCTTACTCCTTGGAAGGAAAGTTATGATCAATCTAGATAGCATATTCAAAAGCAGAAACATTACTTTACCAACAAAGGTTCGCCTAGTCAAGGCTATGGTATTTTCTGTGGTCCTGTATGGATGTGCGAGCTGGACTGTGAAGAAGGCTGAGCGCCAAAGAATTGATGCTTTTGAACTGTGGTGTTGGAGAAGACTCTTGAGAGTCCCTTGGACTGCAAGGAGATCCAACCAGTCCATTCTGAAGGAGATCAGCCCTGGGATTTCTTTGGAAGGAATGATGCTCAAGCTGAAACTCCAGTACTTTGGCCACCTCATGCGAAGTGTTGACTCATTGGAGAAGACTCTGATGCTGGGAGGGGTTGGGGGTAAGAGAAGGGGACGACAGAGGATGAGATGGCTGGATGGCATCACTGACTCCATGGATGTGAGTCTGAGTGACCTCCGGGAGCTGGTGATGGGACAGGGAGGCCTGGCGTGCTGCGGTTGATGGGGTCGCAAAGAGTCGGGCACGACTGAGCGACTGATCTGATCTGACCTGATCTGATTGTGTTCAGGAAATTAGTTTTATAGAGATAAATTTAGCTTCTCATATACATCCGTTGTTTTACTTTATGAGTATTGTAGTAATAGTATTTTCTTTATGGTCTTTATTAAGTGTGTTTATTCTAGAGTTTATTTGGTTTGATTTTTGCACAAAATAAAAATATGAATTTTTCAGAACTAATAGTTAAGATTTTCAATTTACATTCACTGGGTTTCATTTTTCTCAGATAGTTTCCACTATACACTACTTGTAGGTTATGCTTCTTTTGATTGATGAATACTCAGTACAGGTACTCAAGTAACTCATTCTCATCCCTCTTCTGTATTATACTTTGCCTATTTTCATCTCCATGTTTTACCTGTTTATTCTGGGAGGGCTTTACTTTCTGAAAATTTTCCTTAGCCTCCATAGTGTACTTTATTCAGAAAGTGTATTTTATTCCCATATAGCATTTTTACTATCTTATTTATCCTGTTTTTAAAATTTCATCTCTGCTTTGTTCAGACATGAAAACCTAACTCTTGTCAGATCAGATCAGATCAGATCAGTCGCTCAGTCGTGTCCGACTCTTTGCGACCCCATGAACCGCAGCACGCCAGGCCTCCCTGTCCATCACCAGCTCCCGGAGGTCACTCAGACTCGCATCCATCGAGTCAGTGATGCCATCCAGCCATCTCATCCTCTGTCGTCCCCTTCTCCTCCTGCCCTCAATCCCTCCCAGCATCAGAGTCTTCTCCAATGAGTCAACTCTTCGCATGAGGTGGCCAAAATACTGGAGTTTCAGCTTTAGCATCATTCCTTCCAAAGAAATTCCAGGATTGATCTCCTTCAGAATGGACTGGTTGGATCTCCTTGCAGTCCAAGGGACTCTCAAGAGTCTTCTCCAACACCACAGTTCAAAAGCATCAATTCTTCGGCGCTCAGCCTTCTTCACAGACCAGCTCTCACATCCATACATGACCACAGGAAAGACCATAGCCTTGACTAGGCGAACCTTTGTTGGTAAAGTGATGTCTCTGCTTTTGAATATGCTATCTAGGTTGGTCATAACTTTCCTTCCAAGGAGTAAGTGTCTTTTAATTTCATGGCTGCAGTCACCATCTGCAGTGATTTTGGAGCCCAGAAAAACAGTCTGACACTGTTTCCACTGTTTCCGCATCTATTTCCCATGCAGTGATGGGACCAGATGCCATGATCTTCGTTTTCTGAATGTTGAGCTTTAAGCCAACCTTTTCACTCTCCACTTTCACTTTCATCAAGAGGCTTTTTAGCCCCTCTTCACTTTCTGCCATAAGGGTGGTGTCATCTGCATATCTGAGGTTATTGATATTTCTCCCGGCAATCTTGATTCCAACTTGTGTTTCTTCCAGTCCAGCATTTCTCATGATGTACTCTGCATATAAGTTAAATAAACATGGTGACAATATGCAGCCTTGACGTACTCCTTTTCCTATTTGGAACCAGTCTGTTGTTCCATGTCCAGTTCTAACTGTTGCTTCCTGACCTGCATACAGATTTCTTAAGAGGCAGATCAGGTGGTCTGGTATTCCCATCTCTTTCAGAATTTTCCATAGTTTATTGTGATCCACACAGTCAAAGGCTTTGGCATAGTCAGTAAAGCAGAAATAGATGGTTTTCTGGAACTCTCTTGCTTTTTCCATGAGCCAGCGGATGTTGGCAATTTGATCTCTGGTTCCTCTGCCTTTTCTAAAACCAGCTTAAACATCAGGAAGTTCACGGTTCACATATTGCTGAAGCCTGGCTTGGAGAATTTTGAGCATTACTTTACTAGTGTGTGAGATGAGTGCAATTGTTGGGTAGTTTGAGCACTCGTTGGCATTGCCTTTCTTTGGGATTGGGATGAAAACTGACCTTTTCCAATCTTGTGGCCACTGCTGAGTTTTCCAAATTTGCTGGCATATTGAGTGCAGCACTTTCACAGCATCATCATTCAGGACTTGGAATAGCTTCACTGGAATTCCATCACCTCCACTAGCTTTGTTTGTAGTGATGCTTTCTAAGGCCCATTTGACTTCACATTCCAAGATGTCTGGCTCTAGGTCAGTGATCACATCATCATGATTATCTAGGTCTTGAAGCTCTTTTTTATACAGTTCTTCTGTGTATTCTTGCCACCTCTTCTTAATATCTTCTGCTTCTGTTAGGTCCACACCATCTCTGTCCTTTATCCTGCCCATCTTTGCATGAAATATTCCTTTGGTATCTCTGATTTTCTTCAAGAGATCCCTAGTCTTTCCAATTCTGTTGTTTTCCTCTTTTTCTTTGCATTGATCACTGAAGAAGGCTTTCTTATGTCTTCTTGCTATTCTTTGGAACTCTGCATTTAGATGTTTATATCTTTCCTTTTCTCCTTTGCTTTCCGCTTCTCTTCTTTTTGCAGCTATTTGTAAGGCCTCCCCAGACAGCCATTTTGCTTTTTTGCATTTCTTTTCCATGGGGATGGTCTTGATCCCTGTCTCCTGTACAATGTCACGAACCTCATTCCATAGTTCATCAGGCACTCTATCTATCAGATCTAGGCCCTTAAATCTATTTCTCACTTCCACTGTATAATCATAAGGGATTTGATTTAGGTCATACCTGTATGGTCTAGTAGTTTTCCCTACTTTCTTCAATTTCAGTCTGAATTTGGCAATAAGGAGTTCATGGTCCGAGCCACAGTCAGCTCCTGGTCTTGTTTTTGCTGATTGGATAGAGCTTCTCCATCTTTGGTTGCACAGAATATAATCGATCTGATTTCGGTGTTGACCATCTGGTGATGTCCATGTATAGAGTCTTCTCTTGTGTTGTTGGAAGAGGGTGTTTGCTATGATCAGTGCATTTTCTTGGCAAAACTCTATTAGTCTTTGCCCTGCTTCATTCCATATTCCAAGGCCAAATTTGCCTGTTACTCCAGGTGTTTCTTGACTTCCTACTTTTGCATTCCAGTCCCCTATAATGAAAAGGACATCTTTTTGGGGTGTTAGTTCTAAAAAGTCTTGTAGGTCTTCATAGAACCTTTCAACTTCAGCTTCTTCGGCGTTACTGGTTGGGGCATAGACTTGGATTACTGCGACATTGAATGGTTTGCCTTGGAAACGAACAGAGATCATTCTGTCATTTTTGAGATTGCATCCAAGTACTGCATTTCAGACTCTTTTGTTGACCATGATGGCCACTCCATTTCTTCTGAGGGATTCCTGCCCACTGTAGTAGATATAATGGTCATCCGAGTTAAATTCACCCATTCCAGTCCATTTTAGTTCGCTAATTCCTAGAATGTCGACATTCACTCTTGCCATCTCTTGTTTGACCACTTCCAATTTGCCTTGATTCATGGACCTGACATTCCATGTTCCTATGCAATATTGCTCTTTACAGCATCGGACTTTGCTTCTATCACCAGACACATCCACAGCTGGGTATTCTTTTTGTTTTGGCTCCATCCTTTCATTCTTTCTGGAGTTATTTCTCCACTGATCTCCAGTAGCATATTGGGCCTTTACTGACCTGGGGAGTTTCTCTTTCAGTATCCTATCATTTTGTCTTTTCATACTGTTCATGGGGTTCTCAAGGCAAGAATACTGAAGTGGTTTGCCATTCCCTTCTCCAGCGGACCACACCCTGTCATATCTCTCCACCATGACCCGCCCATCCCGGGTTGCCCCTCGGGCATGGCTTAATTTCATTGAGTTAGACAAGGGTGTGGTCCTTGTGTGATTAGATTGACTAGTTATCTGTGAGAATGGTTTTAGTGTATTTGCCCTCTGATGCCCTCTTTCAAGACCTACTGTCTTACTTGGGTTTCTCTTACCTTGGGCGTGGGGTATCTCATCCCGGCTGCTCCCGGCTGCTCCCAGCCAGTGAAGCACAGCCATCGCACCTTACCTTGGACGAGGGGTCTCTCCTCACCGCCACCCTTCCTGACCTCGGTCGTGGGGTAGCTCTTCTCGCTGTGCTTAGTGCGCTGGCCCTCACGGCCATCCTTCCTCCGTCGTCGGGTAGCTCCTCTCGGCCGCACTCTTAGTGCGCGACACAGCCGGCGGGGCGCTCTTAGTGCGCGACGCAGCCGGCTGGGCGCTCTTAGTGTGCGACGCAGCCGGCGGGGCGCTCTTAGTGTGCGAGGCACTAACTCTTGTACTATTCAAATTATAATTTTATAGAGTTTGAGTTGCACAGTTAGCATGCAGTACTTATACAAATTATAATTTTCTAACATTATGTCAAAGTCTGAATGATTTTCCCCACTATTTGCTGATCATAAGTTTTGAAATTTTATCATTTCTGACTCATCCTGTGTTTTCTAGGAATGCCCCTTCTTGCCAGAGCACTATCTCCAAAGTCTCCATTCTGCTACTCACCATAGACAGCAGAGTCCCAGCAGCACTCCACTGCTCTCTCCACAGAACCTACAGTGACAGCTCTTTGGGGCTGAACTCTTCATTTTCTAACTAGCTATAAACTTTTTCTATGTATTCTCCAACATTTTGGATATATTCTCAAAAATATGCTAAAATATTTGCATTTATGTAGACAAAATATTTTGCCTGTTTATAAACATTTTTATCTTTATATTTGTAGCTTGATTTAATAAATATATAGGTTGAAATAGGTTTTCTCCATATTTGAAAAAGTAGAATGGAAAGAAAAAGAATCCTCCCAGACACAAAATTACATATTTTTAAAAGTGTCACATGTACCAAGAAACAAACGCTTTTTATTAATACAGTGAAACATATTTTAAATAATATGAAAGAGAATGAGAATCACAAAGGCAAATGAGAATAATCAACTAAAATAACTGTGAACACTGCAGTATTCTTAGAACCAGATATCAGTTGAATTGTATACTGAATGCTGAGGTTAGAGGCAGAATTTGCATCCCAGTCAGAGAAATGTATAAGTACATTCCATCTTTATAATTTTAAAAGAAGATTGACATTAACTTCCATATATAGTTCACATCCTACACAGCTGAGTCTGTATGAAGCCCTGTGTAGATTTAAGAACTAAGAATATTCACAAACCCTCTCCTAAACTCTTGGCATTATTTATTTTCTCTCCTTAATTCACTTTTCCAATTTAGCACCCTTCATACCTTCTCTAGCCAAGTCCTCTGACCCTTCACTTGGATAATCATAGTCTTTATATGGAAAAAAAAATTATTTTAAGCCTGAATGCTTTCATTGACCCTATGATAGTTATCAGTCTTTCCCAAGCTGATCTCATTTCCTCTAACATATTTTATTTCACAAGAACATAAGCATTTGATTCAGAAAACAAAACCAGTAGTAACCAACAAACTTGCATAAATTCTAAACACAGCTATGGAATTAAGTAAAGGCACAGCCACTAAAATATATTGTATGAATTTAGCCCAAGTTTCAAAAACTATTTCGGTAATTTGTTTTAGCATCATTGATGTTTTTGTTATGTGACATTTGTCTTCTTTTATTCTTACAGTAAATAATTCACTGAGCTTCCCTGGTGGCTCAGATGGTAAAGAATCTTCCTGAATGTGGGAGACCTGGGTGTAATCCCTGGGTTGGGAAGATCCCCTGGAGGAGGACATGGCAACCCACTCCTGTATTCTTGCCTGGAGAATGTCCATAGCCCTGGGCAGGCTACAGTCCATGGGGTCACAAAAGAGTCAGACACAACTCGAGTCAGAGTGACACAAAAGAGTCAGACACACAGATAACTTGTCGACTAAAGAGTTAACAAAGCCATTTCTGTCAAGTGATCAGTCACTTTAAAGACCTACTTTTGAGTAACTATTTGGGAAATATTTTAATTGCAATTGTTTAATTAATTTAATAATCTTTTCTTCTGTGCAAAGTACAGACAAGAGTGCTCTGCTGAATACACTTTTTGTTGAACATTCATCAATTTTGCAAATAAGAATTTGAAGGTTTTCCCTCTCTGAAATATTTGATGATATAGAAACTCTAACAAAAGTATACCTTTTAAAATAATGTGTAATATTTTGTGAACAGAAAATATACCACTTACCTGGAATATTTCTCTGAAATCTTGTAATTCAGTTACATCTTATTCACCATCCCTTCTTTTACTTTTTACTTTCCGATTATTTCTTTTCTCTGCACTTTATTCACAAACTAATAAAATGAAGCTTTTCATCATAAACCTGGGAAACTCAATTTAGAACTTTTTATATAATATCATTCAAGTTCCTAAGCCTTCAGTTTGTAACTTATAATTATCTGCCTATTCAGAGAGCATTAACTAACATCAAATTCAAAGTCATATACATCATGCATGATTGTCACTCTATCACATTAGACTGTTGTATATATAAGCTTAATTTTGTTGACAGGACTAAATTGGAATTTAACATGTAGCTGTAGCAGCAGTACATTTAAATGTAAATTTACTTCTTCAATGATAAATTTTCAGAACTTAGCCTGAGAATGTGAATGTAATCAAAGTATTTGCACACACAAATTCCTGCACAAAAAAATCATGGGACTAATTTAGCAAACATACCATGCTATCAAGTTGCGAACTTCCCTAATCCTATGTCTATTGGGTTAAAAACTATCTGAAGTAAATTTTGAATTGGAAAAAAAAAAAAAGACAGAAACAAATGGATATACAATGCAAATATTCTGAAGGAAAAAATATTTGATTAATTATTCATATATATCATACCAAATTATACAAGGCCACCATCAAAATTCTGTAGCAATTTAAAGAAAAATGCCTGCATTAATAAATAACATTTTCCAAAAATTGTATTAATTTTCCTGGTTAGAAACACCAAGACAATATGAACTTAGATACAAGTTATGACTATATATTTAATACATCCTCTGATAATTTGTCTTTCAAATTTCAGCATACAAATTATTCAAAATTACATACTGTAAGAGGAAATATGACACTAGTCAATATGTTTTCATACCAACCCCAGAAGATTACATTATACAAATTTAGAAAAATAATATTGAACATATAATATATCATTCTGTCTTTTGAATATATGTAATAAATTATTTGGAAAGAATATACATATACAATTTATTAATTCCAGTTTTACACAGAACTTACACACTGTATCTCAATTTAATTTGAATATGGATTCTTGAGCTTAGTTTAGAACAAAAAGCTAGCAATTTATTAAATTAAATAAAAATAAATAAGAAACTACAAATCTCATTATTCAAGTCTTAATAATCCTTCCAAAATGTTGACTAAGCATTTCTTTAATTTTTGAACAGGTGATTTTTATGACAAAGATAATTCAAATTTTTTCATTAAAATATATTTGACAGGTAGACTACATTTTACAGTTTTTTTTATAATTCTATTATAAAATTGTAAAATTATCTCTAAGACTATTCCTTAGTTTTGTATAGTTTTTTATGATTAAAATTTAAATTTTGCACAAAATGTGACAGAAAAAGTTACAAAAAATGATTTAAAAAATATTACCTCTTATTAAGCTTCAGAAAAGGATAAAGATTGTTAAGTACTAAATTTCTTCCACAGATTTCACAGAATTTGTCAATGATCATAGTCAATCTATAAACAAAACAATTAAATCTGAATCACCTTAGAAGGAAAATGTGTTCAACAGACATTTATTTTTTGTTGGCTAATATGTGTTTTCTGCTCTGCTATGCTAAGTTGCTTCAGTCATATTCGACTCTGTGTGATCCCAGGGATGGCAACCCACCAGGCTCCCTCACCAGGCTCCCTCATCGCTGGATTCTCCAGCAAGAATACTGGAGTGGGCTGCCATTTCCTTCTCCAATGCATGAAAGTGCAAATTGAAAGTGAAGACGATCAGTTGTGTCCGACTCTTAGCAACCCCATGGACTGCAGCCTACCAGGCACCTGCGTCCATGGGATTTTCCAGGCAATAGTACTGGAGTGGGTTGCCATTGCCTTCTCCAGATATGTGTTTTAGTTTCCATGAAATCAACTAGTTTCTGTGATAAGTCAAATATTGCTTGAGGCGATATATCATTCAGTGTTATAGCTCAGTTCAGTTCAGTCGCTCAGTCGTGTCTGTCTCTTTGCGATCCCATAAATTGCAGCACATCAGGCCTTCCTGCGGAGAAGGCAATGGCAAGCCACTCCAATACTCTTGCCTGGAAAATCCCATGGATAGAGGAGCCTGGTAGGCTGCAGCCCATGGGGTCGCTACGAGTCGGAGGCAACTGAGCGACTTCACTCTCACTTTTCACTTTCACACAATGGAGAAGGCAATGGCAACCCACTCCAGTGTTCTTGCCTGGAGAATCCCAGGGACAGGGAAGCCTGGTGGGCTGCCCTCTATGGGGTCCAACAGAGTCGGACATGACTGAAGTGACTTAGCAGCAGCAGTAGCAGCAGGCCTCCCTGTCCATCACCAACTCCCAGAGGTCACTGAGACTCACATCCATCAAGTCAATCATGCCATCCAGCCAGCTCATCCTCTGTCATTCCCTTCTCATCCTTCCCCCAATCCTTCCCAACATCAGAGTCTTTTCCAATGAGTCAGCTCTTCGCATGAGGTGGCCAAAGTATTGGAGTTTCAGCTTGAGCATCATTCCTTCCAAAGAAATCCCAGGGCTGATCTCCTTCACAATGGACTGGTTGGATCTCCTTGCAGTCCAAGGAACTTTCAAGAGTCTTCTCCAACACCACAGTTCAAAAGCATCAGTTCTTTGGTGCTCAGCTTTCTGCACAGTCCAACTCTCACATTCATACATGACCACAGGAAAAACCATAGCCTTGACTAGACAGACCTTTGTTGGCAAAGTAATATCTCTGCTTTTTAATATGCTTTCTAGGTTGGTCATAATTTTTCTTCCAAGCAGTAAGTGTCTTAAATTTCATGGCTGCAGTCACCATCTGCAGTGATTTTGGAGTCCAAAAAAATTAACTCTGACACTGTTTCCACTGTTTCCCCATCTATTTCCCAAGAAGTGATGGGACTGGATGCCATGATCTTTGTTTTCTGAATGTTGAGTTTCAAGCCAACTGTTTCACTCTCCACTTTCACTTTCATCAAGGAGTTTTTAGTTCCTCTTCACTTTCTGCCATAAGTGTGGCGTCATCTGCATATTTGAAGTTATTGATACTTCTCCCGGCAATCTTGATTCCAGCTTGTGCTTCTTCCAGCCCAGCGTTTCTTAGGATGTACTCTCCATACAAGTTAAATAAGCAGGGTGACGATATACAGTCTTGATGTACTGCTTTTCCTATTTGGAACCAGTCTGCTGTTCCATGTCCAGTTTTAACTGTTGCTTCCTGACCTGCATATAGGTTTCTCAAGAGGCAGGTCAGGTGGTCTGGTATTCGCATTTCTTTCAGAATTTTCCACAGTTTATTGTGATCCACACAGTCAAAGGCTTTCATTTAGTCAATAAAGCAGAAATAGATGTTTTTCTGGAACTCTTGCTTTTTCAATGATCCAACTCTGGTTCCTCTGCCTTTTCTAAAACCAACTTGAACATCTGGAAGTTCACAGTTCATGCATTGCTGAATCCTGGCTTGGAGTATTTGGAACATTACTTAACTAGTGTGTGAGATGAGTGGAATTGTTTGGTAGTTTGAGCATTCTTTGGTATTGCCTTTCTTTGGAATTTGAATGAAAACTGACCTTTTCCAATCCTGTGGCCACTGCTGAGTCTTCCAAATGTGCTGGCATATTGAGTGCAGCACTTTCAAAGCATCATCTTTCAGGATTTGAAATAGTTTCACTGGAATTCCATCACCTCCACTAGCTTTGTTTGTAGTGATGCTTTCTAAGGCAAACTTGACTTCATATTCCAGGATGTCTGGCTCTAGGTGAGTGATCACACTATCGTGATTATCTGGGTCATGAAGATCTTTTTTTGTATAGTTCTTCTGTGTATTCCTGCCACCTCTTCTTAATATCTTCTGCTTCTGTTAGGTCCATACCATTTCTGTCCTTTATTGAGCCCATCTTTGCATGAAAGATTTCCTTGGTATCTCTAATTTTCTTAAAGACATCTCTAGTGTTTCCCATACTGTTGTTTTCTTCTATTTCTTTGTATTGGTCGCTGAAGAAGGCTTTCTTATCTCTTCTGGCTATTCTTTGGAACTCTGCATTCAGATGTTTATATTTTTCCTTTCTCCTCTACTTTTCACTTCTCTTCTTTTCACAGCTATTTGTAAGGTCTCCTCAGAGTGCCATTTTGCTTAACTCAGCTTTATAAGGTAACAATTAAAATTACCCTCATTGTCTATTTTTTAACATTTATTAATAGAGATTAAGATTAAATAAGATTAAGATAAGTGCCCAATATAAGTTAATGGCCATAAAGATAACTGTGGAGAAATAACTCCAGAAAGAATGAAACGAGAGAGCCAAAACAAAACAATACCCAGTTGTGGATGTGATTGATGATAGAAGCAAGGTCCGATGTTATAAAGAGCAATATTGAATAGGAACCTGGAATGTTAAATCCATGAATCAAGGCAAATTAGAAGTGGTCAAACAGGAGATGGCAAGAGTGAACATCGACATTCTAGGAGTCAGTGAACTGAAATGAACTGGATGGGTGAATATAACTCAGATGACCCTTATATCTACTACTGTGGGCAGGGATCCCTTAGCAGAAATGGAGTAGTCATCACAGTCAACAAAAGATTCCGAAATGCAATACTTGGATGCAATCTCAAAAACGACAGAATGATCTCTGTTCGTTTCCAAGGAAAACCATTCAATATGACAGTCATCCAACTCTATGCCCCAACCTATAATGCTGAAGAAGTTGAAGTTGAACACTTCTGTGAAGACCTACAAGATCTTTTAGAACTAACACCCACAAAAGATGTCCTTTTCATTATAGAGACCTAGAATGCAAATGTAGGAAGTCAAGAAACACCTGTAGTAACAGGCAAATTTGGCCTTGGAGTACAGAATGAAACAGAGCAAAGGCTAATAGAGTTTTGCCAAGAGAACACACGGGTCATAGCAAACATCCTCTTCCAATAACACAAGAAAAGACTCCACACATGGACATCACCAGATGGTCAACAACGAAATCAGATTGATTGTATTCTTTGTAGCCAAAGATGGAGAACCTCTATAGAGTCAGCAAAAATAAGACCAGGACAAGACTGTGGCTCAGATCATGGTCTCTTTATTGCCAAATTCAGACTTAAATTGAAGAAAGTAGGGAAACCACTAGACCATTCAGGTATCAGATCAGATCAGATCAGTCACTCAGTCCTGTCCGACTCTTTGTGACCCCATGAACGGCAGCACGCCAGGCCTCCCTGTCCATCACCAACTCCCGGAGGTCACTCAGACTCACATCCATCGAGTCAGTGATGCCATCCAGCCATCTCATCCTCTGTTGTCCCCTTCTCCTCCTGCCCCCAATCCTTCCCAGCATCAGAGTCTTCTTCAATGAATCAACTCTTCGCATGAGGTGGCCAGAATACTGGAGTTTCAGCTTTAGTATCATTCCTTCCAAAGAAATCCTAGGGCTGATCTCCTTCAGAATGGACTGGTTGGATCTCCTTGCAGTCCAAGGGACTCTCAAGAGTCTTCTCCAACACCACAGTTCAAAAGCATCAATTCTTCGGCGCTCAGCCTTCTTCACAGTCCAGCTCTCACATCCATACATGACCACAGGAAAGACCATAGCCTTGACTAGGCGAACCTTTGTTGGTAAAGTCATGTCACTGCTTTTGAATATGCTATCTAGGTTGGTCATAACTTTCCTTCCAAGGAGTAAGCGTCTTTTAATTTCATGGCTGCAGTCACCATCTGCAGTGATTATGGAACCCAAAATAATAAAGTCTGACACTGTTTCCACTGTTTCTCCATCTATTTCCCATGCAGTGATGGGACCAGATGCCATGATCTTCGTTTTCTGAATGTTGAGCTTTAAGCCAACCTTTTCACTCTCCACTTTCACTTTCATCAAGAGGATTTTAGTTCCTCTTCACTTTCTGCCATAAGGGTGGTGTCATCTGCATATCTGAGGTAATTGATGTTTCTCCCAGCAATCTTGATTCCAACTTGTGTTTCTTCCAGTCCAGCGTTTCTCATAATGTACTCTGCATATAAGTTAAATAAACAGGGTGATAATATACAGCCTCGACGTACTCCTTTTCCTATTTGGAACCAGTCTGTTGTTCCATGTCCAGTTCTAACTGTTGCTTCCTGACCTGCATACAAATTTCTCAAGAAGCAGATCAGGTGGTCTGGTTATCCCATCTCAGAATTTTCCACAGTTTATGTGATCCACACAGTCAAAGGCTTTGGCATAGTCAATAAAGCAGAAATAGATGTTTTTCTGGAACTCTCTTGCTTTTTCGATGATCCAGCGGATGTTGGCAATTTGATATCTGGTTCCTCTGTCTTTTCTAAAACCAGCTTGAACATCAGGAAGTTCACGGTTCACATATTGCTGAAGCCTGGCTTGGAGTACTTTGAGCATTACTTTACTAGTGTGTGAGATGAGTGCAATTGTGCGGTAGTTTGAGCATTCTTTGGCATTGCCTTTCTTTGGGGTTGGTATGAAAACTGACCTTTTCCAATCCTGTGGCCACTGCTGAGTTTTCCAAATTTGCTGGCATATTGAGTGCAGCACTTTCACAGCATCATCTTTCAGGATTTGGAATAGCTCAACTGGAATTCCATCACCTCCACTAGTTTTTTTCGTAGTGATGCTTTCTAAGGCCCACTTGACTTCACATTCCAGGATGATCCAACCAGTCCATCCTAATGGAGATCGATCCTGACTATTCATTAGAAGGACTGATGCCGAGGCTGAAACTCCAATACTTTGAGCATGAGATGTAAAGAACTGATTCATTTGAAAAGATCTTGATGATGTTAAAAAGTGAAGGCCAGAGGAGAAGGGGATGACAGAGGATGAGATGTCTGGATGGCATCACTGGCTGGATGGCATCACTGACTCGATGGACATGAATTTGCGTGAACCCCGGAGTTGGTGATGGACAGGGAGGCCTGGTGTGCTGCAGTTCATGGGGTCGCAAAGAGTCAGATACGACTGAGTGAATGAACTGAACTGAACTGAACTAAAATGTAAGACACTTAATCTAATTCTCAGTTAAACTTGTATAGTTAAAGTGAAAATTCTGGCACAAAATTCTGCATATTGAAATCTTTAATAGGTGAGTTTTCTAATGCAAAACTGATACTAAAATTGTAGAAATAGTAATGATGAGTTTTGTTATAAAATCTTACCCAATAATTGTACATGCAGTATTGTCTGTTAATTGATACATTATTGATATTTAAATTAATTCTATAAAATACAACCAGTACTCAAAAAGTTTATAATCATCCTTTCCTGAAGTTATCCACTGGCAAAACTTCCCAGCTTTGATTTTTGGCTTTGATTCTTTTTTGGTTATTAACTCATGAATAGTTATCTACGCTACACACAAAAAGTAAACAATGCAGTTTGAGAAATCTCACAATTGATAATTGAGACATGTCTCATATTGATTCAGGAAGTACTCTGGCTTATAATTTAACATTTTCAGCTTGATGTAACAAAATAAGCATTCAATAAACTGTTCACCTACACAGAGAACCATACTACTTCAATTACACTCAAGTTGATTGAGGCCAATTTAATGGTAATTAGTAATTTAGAAGGTCAAGAAGCACACACTCCTATAACTCCATGCTGATTAAATGGTCAGGGCTCACACGTGGATAAGAATACCAAGTGAAGTAAACATATGAAAACCATATTTAAAAAGAGTTAGTATTTTATGTATCTAAGTAAATAATCCCCAAATTGAAATCAACTATTTTTCATAACATTCAAGGATTTGGTTTTGCTATTAATTCATTTTATAATTATTTATAAACATAAATACAAAATACATGTGATTTATTTCCATATGTTTTGTTCACTTTCAGTCCTTACATAGCTCTGCTCTTAGATTTGAAACCAAGTTTCTCTTTTAAGAGCAGTGATGTCATGTGACTTTTTCTTATATAGATGTTTTCCTAAACTTCATCACTAAATTATCAAACGGCCAAAATGTATTTACACACAAACACATTTCAAAGTATTACTCATAAATTAGATATCTTAAAAATGAATGAATGTCATAAAATAAAACAAATACCTAGGAAAATTAAGTTGTCCGAGGTCACACAAGAAGCAACAAAACTAGAAACAGAATTTAACTTTATTTCTTTTTATAATAAATATTAAATATGTAGCATATTATTATAAAACCAAATACATTCTGTCTCTGTTATTCTCTCATGTATAGTGTACATATATACCATACACACATATATAGGTCAACTCTCATATTAGAAGTCATTCAATATGTCATTAAAATTATATATATATATATACATGGAGAAGGCAATGGCACCCCACTCCAGTACTCTTTCCTGGAAAATCCCATGGATGGAGGAGCCTGGTGGGCTGCAGTCCATGGGGTCACTAAGAGTCGGACACGACTGAGCGACTTAACTTTCACTTTTCACCTTCATGAATTGGAGAAGGAAATGGCAACCCACTCCAGTGTTCTTGCCTTGAGAATCCCAGGGACAGGAGAGCCTGGTGGGCTGCCGTCTATGGGGTCGCACAGAGTCGGACACGACTGAAGTGACTCAGCAGCAGCAGCATACATATATATATATATATATAAAATCCAGCATATATGTTAATGACAAAATGGACACTCACTTCAATTTTATTGACAAAAATTTTTACATTACATTAGCAAAATATTGATGGTGAGGTAAAAATATTTTTCATTTGGACAAATGGAAAAAATGATTGAACATAAAACTTTCCTTTGGATGGTATACACATTTTAAGTACTTTCTCAGTTCTGAAAGATTAAGTAGTTTGAATTTCTCCAGAGCTTTGAATAACATTTGAGGATGATTTGGCTAATTATACATTTACATATCTAAAGACATTTACATGTCTTTGCATGTCTCATAAAAATTTCTTAATATAAAGACTGACTCTGATATGAATGATTTTCATAAATGGAAAACATTTAGATATTTTCTTAGGCCAATGCTACATTTATAAGCTGTTTATAAATTCATACTACATAAGATCAAAATGAGGATAGCCTTGTTAATGCTTAGAAAAAACATTTTAAGTTGTTTAATTCATTTCAACCAAAAGACTAAAATTTAATATGAAATTCCTTGAGCATGAGATATTTATTTGAATCCTGATCTGCTGTCCTTTTCTTCACAAACTTTAAGAAATCATGGGAGGGAGATTCAGATGTGAATAGAAAATAAAATTATAAAAAGGCAAATATTCAAGGATTATATAGGAAATACTGAAATATTTCAAGCTGTTGCCACAAGCATTTTATTTGAATATTCTTTTCCAGGAGAAAGAAAGGTATTCTAATCACTCAAGTAAGAAATAAATATAAGGCTTGAAAAAAATGTGTATTTTCTACCTTAGCATATTCTTATCAAAGAAAAACTGAACAAATACAAACTTCACAAAAGAGTAAATATTCCACACCTGCTTTTCTGATTTCTTTATTCCCTAGAAAACAAATGTCTATAATAGTATTTAGTTCTTAGAAATAAAGACACTATTCCAAAAGAACAAACTGTTCTTTAATATTTTCCTCTGATTCAACATGAACAGAGTAAAGGTAAGTTATAAAATATCTCAAAATAGTAAGACAGAACAGATGCATTCTTCTAAATTGACTTTTACTCATTTTTCCTTTGCATTTTTTTATGATTAAGCATTGAGAGACAGCTTTAATTTTTTTTGTTTTAACAGTCTTAGCAGATAAAAGTGTGCATTGAACTGTTTTCTTCTATTTTGTCCCTAAGCCCAAAGACTTTAGCAGGTCAGATTTTCAATGGCTGTTATTTCAATTTAATTTGAAGAATTTTTCATACCAGCATATATAATAAAGTACATAGAAACTAATTTAAATGAGTATTTGATGAAATAAAGAGCTTTAAAAGAGTAATAATCACTACACATCATCTTTAGAAATTGTCTTTAGGTAAAGAAACATTCTTAAAGAAGAGAATATATTACCCAATGGATGGCTGTTAGTTTGAATATACTATAAGTTACAACATGTAGCATATTATGAATGATGAACTGAAAGCAGCAAAATCTAATTACATTCATTAGCTTAATTTGTGTGTATTGTGAGAATTCTCAATCACATGATACAATGTGACAACTGAAACAGGAATGCTGTGAGTTTGAATGCATCCTATCATAAAAGTGTATCACGAACAAGGGGAATGACACTGATAAGAAATTGAAAGGACAAACTACAGATTGGGAGTAAATATTTGCAAATCATGACCTATTGAAAGACCTGTGCGGAGAACATATAAGAACTTTTTAACTCTATTAAGAATAAATTAAATAAATAAATTTGGAAAATATTTGAATACATATTTCACAAAAAATTTAATTCTTATTACATACAAAGCACTGCCTGCCGGGGTCCAGGCCTGGTGGCTCCAGGGAATTCAAAGGGGAGAAGGCATTGGAGATCAGGAAACAACATCTTATTTAAATGTTAATTAAAGATATAAAGAGTGGTTAAACAAGGAGAGCTCAGTGAGAAAATTCAGTGGAGAAAAGAGGCTGAAATAATTCAGCCAGAAGGTGAAAGAAAGAACGACATGGGGAGACCAAGCTTCAGTGAAAAAGGCCGGCACTTTATTTTCCAAAGTAGTTTTTATACCTTAAATTATGCATAGAGGATAATGGGGGAAGGGGTAGAGTCATGCAGTAAGCCAGGCTTTCTTTCTGCAAACTTATCATATACAAAAGTTTAGGTGATTTGCATCATCTTCTGGCCCGGAGGCCTGTTAACATTTTAAGACCCTTTCTTCAGAAAACTTATTTTTCTCTAAAGGTGATTATTCTAAAGTCAGGCACCAGCCTCCAAAAAGCATTAGATAAAGTTGCATTTCCATAGGGCAAAGGTGAGGTGGGCTCAATCAAGAAAATAATTAACTCAAGGGTCCAAGGTTACAAACATTAAGGCTACTACTTACATTTCTATACACCAATTATATCAATCAATACACTGCCAAGGACACAGTAGTTAAGGGATATGGAGACTTGGCAGCAAACATTGGCCCAACAAGTGAAAAACCCTTCACCAATACAATCTCTAATCAATCTTTTAACTGCTCAAAGGAATCTGTATTTAGACAGTTTAGAACATCTCATGCCTCTCACAGTTGGGAGGCTCTGAACAATCACATGTGGCGGGAAAAAACCTATTCAGGCAGGATAGAGGATTTCCAAAAGAGTTTGTAGGTTGAAACACTGTCACACACAGGAATTATTAACTGTAGCTGTAGGTTAATTCTTTTTTTCAGAGAGAGGTAGTGGAGGACAGCCCCCCGTAAAGTCAGAGGTATAGGTGAGAGCACAAAGCAGAAAATAGGCAGACTCTGGTTTTGGGGGTAGATGCTTGAGAAATTCCAGGGGGGCTCCTGAGGCTTGATCCCGCTTTGCGTATGCCAAGCATCCTTCCTCATGACCTTTGCCACGTGCGGAGCTCGCTCCCCGCATAGCACAACATGGATGTATTACAAAGAACCATGGTGCATAAAAATGGCAAACAAATTCTTACTTATTAAATGATTTTATTAATATTCAACACCTTCAAATGAAAATTAATTTGTATTGCCAGAAATTTAACCAGTGGTTGTTCATAGAAGAAGCTATTACCCAGAGGCAGGAAGAATCTTTTGGAGGAAGAAGAGTCAAGTACATTATATTGATTGTGATGGTGGTTTCACAGGTATAAACCTATGTAGATTTTTGGAACAAATCATTTAATTATTTGCAATTTTAGTTTATATAATTATATATTAATAAACATGAAATAATGTTTTCAAAATAAAATTTAAAATTTAACAAGATTTACCTTTGTGGGGAGTTATAGAATTTATGTTTTGGAAATTCTATATATTTTTAGATTTAATATGAAAGGCAATGCCAAAGAATGCTCTAACTACTGCACAATTGCACTCATCTCACATGCTAGGAAAGTTATGCTCAAAATTCTCCAAACCAGGCTTAAGCAATATGTGAACTATGAACTTCCAAATGTACAAGCTGGTTTTAGAAAAGGCAGAGGAACCAGAGATCAAATTGCCAACATCTGCTGGATCATGGAAAAAGCAAGAGAGTTCCAGAAAAGCATCTATTTCTGCTTTATTGACTATGCCAAAGACATTGACTGTGTGGATCACAATAAACTGTGGAAAATTCTGAAAGAGATGGGAATACCAGATCACCTGATCTGCCTCTTGAGAAATTTGTATACAGGTCAGGAAGCAACAGTTAGAACTGGACATGGAACAACAGACTGGTTGCAAATAGGAAAAGGAGTTCGTCAAGGCTGTCTATGGTCACCCTGTTTATTTAACTTATATGTAGAGTACATCATGAGAAACACTGGACTGGAAGAAACACAAGCTGGAATCAAGATTGCTGGGAGAAATATCAATAACCTCAGATATGCAGATGACAACACCCTTATTGTAGAAGGTGAAGAGGAACTAAAAAACACCCTCTTGATGAAAGTGAAAGTGGAGAGTGAAAAGGTTGGCTTAAAGCTCAACATTCAGAAAACGAAGATCATGGCATCTGGTCCCATCACTGCATGGGAAATAGATGGGGAAACAGTGGAAACAGTGTCAGACTTTATTTTTGTGGGCTCCAAAATCACTGCAGATGGTGACTGTAGCCATGAAATTAAAAGATGCTTACTCCTTGGAAGTAAAGTTATGACCAACTTAGATAGCATAGTCAAAAGTAGAGACATTACTTGCCAACAAAGGTTCATCTAGTCAAGGCTATGTTTTTTCCTGTGGTCATGTATGGATGTGAGAGTTGGACTGTGAAGAAGGCTGAGCACCGAAGAATTGATGCTTTTGAAGTGTGGTGTTGGAGAAGACTTTTGAGAATCCCTTGGACTGCAAGGAGATCCAATCAGTCCATTCTGAAGGAGATCAGCCCTGGGATTTCTTTGGAAGGAATGATGCTCAAGCTGAAACTCCAGTACTTTGGCTACCTCGTGCGAAGAGTTGACTCATTGGAGAAGACTCTGATGCTGGGAGGGATTGGGGGCAGGAGGAAAAGGGGACGACAGAGGATGTGATGGCTGGATGGCATCACTGACTCGATGGACATGAGTCTAAGTGAGTTGGTGTTGGAGAGGGAGGCCTGGCGTTCTGTGATTCATGGGGTCGCAAAGAGTTGGACATGACTGAGCGACTGATCTGATCTGATCTGATGTATCAATATAAAGCAGTTGATTATTATATAGATCTTTTCCAAACAATATTGAAATTATTTTTTATTCATGAAATATTTCACAGGGCAGTATTGTCAAAACCTCAGAAAACACTATACCAAGTAACACTAGTGGTACCAAGTAACACTAGTAGGTCTTCTAGTGCCATATAATGTTTAAAATGGACACCAAGAGGTAATCAACTCTGCACCAGATCCCATGCAACAGTACAGTGAAAAGGGAACAATTGACTAGACTGAGATTACATTTATAGTTCCCTTTGCGTCTAGTGTGCATCTAGTTGGTGTCATTGTACAAATTATTGCAATTGCTCTCTAAGCAGAAGTGATGTGCATCTTACCCATGAAAAAGTGGTTAATAAATATCCTTTCTCAATATTTTCTTTCTCTATCAATTGACTGAAAGAGAAGCCTTCTGCAATTCTAGAATATGACAATATCTTGATGTCCGAATTTTAAGTCTTATCTTGAGTGAGAAATAAATTCTCTAAAAATCTGGAGTTAGTTACAGCCATCATTATTACCATAAACAATACAAACCTTTAGTCAATGAAATTATGTAGTGCTCATTGTTCATCCCTCTTGACTTTCTTATTTTCTTGAGAATTTTATAAAGGCTTTATTACCAAATACTTCTGGCAAGATACTTTTCACTCTATATATTTTGTGTACCTTATTTTCCTCAGCCTGAAACATCAGGGTTTAAAAGTTAAAAAAAAAAAAAAATATGATGTGCACCCTCTGATAGGTTTTGCTAGCTTAAACCCAAATCAAATAATTCCTTTTTATATAGCCATCATGAAAAGATAAATTGAACTCAAATCCAGCTTGATATGTTATTATTTTTGACATTGATTTTACAACTTTCATCTAATGCCCTTCAAAACTGTCTAGACTAAGATGTATCTTTAAACAGTTATATTTGTGCAAGACATCCATTACAGTAATATTTCAATTAGCAATATGTTAATCTATGTTTCAATATGATCCTGAATATTTTCCAGAAAAAGGGGTTTTTACTTTGCATCATGGAATAACTCAGTCCATCAACAATGAAAATTTGATAATAGTTGATTCAATATTTGCCTCTATTATTATTAGAAGATAATGTTCATAATAAAATTGTAGGAATTACATATTGGTAAATATAATTATTTATTTTACAATGTGCCATTTGTAAATTTGAAATTTTATCCTCCAAGTTTTCACCATACCATACAATTTGAACTCTACAGTTGAATTTCTATTGATTTTCAAATAAAACATTTTAATTTTAATTTTTGAAAATGTAATATTATAAGTGTATATTCTGAAGCCCAAATTAAAACCCACACATACAGAAATGCTATTCCTTTTAAACATTCAAACTTGCTTTAAAGATGTCTGAATTCAATTGCTAAAGGAGATATACAGGAGCTAAAACAACATCATCTTAAAAATCTAATGTTATTGCAAGAAAAAGCCACATGGTAATAAAAACCAAATTCTTCCTCACAACAAAGGATTCTGGGGCCACAGTTAGCTCTGATAATCTTCCATCAGTAAGGGCCGTGCCTGGATAAGATTCACCTTTCGGATTAGAAACCACCACTGAAAGTGCATGCATGGAACGTCTCAGACTCAAGGAGCCCAATATGGATCTCTGAAGGATCCCCATTTACATTGTTCTCAGATCTTCCCTTTTATTTCAGTCCAATGAAAATTCCAAAAGACACACCCCATATAACCTACAATTGAAAGCAGAGAGCTTTAACAGATCTCTCTTAATGGTACAAATATTATGTGCACATATTGTTACAGGAAAACGAAATCAATAATCGACTTAAATATTTGACTTTCTTGAGGAGTAAATTATATTCTTTTTTTTTAATTTAAATTTATTTATTTTAATTGGGGGCTAATTACTTTATTCTTTAAATTGGTAAACCAGACCCTTCACAATCTGCATCCATGGATTATTAAGTCTGCAATTCAGTTGTAAAAAAAAAAAAAAAAAAATTGTTCTTCATAGGAAACACACTGAAGACTGTTCAGCTCATGGACTTCTACTTTTACTTTTTTAAAATATAAATTTATTTATTTTAATTGGAGGTTAATTACTTTACAATATTGTATTGGTTTTGCCATACATCAACATGAATCCATCATGAGTATACACATGTTCAACATCTTGAACCCCCTCCCACCTCCCTCCCCATACCATCCCTCTGGGTCATCCCAGTGCACCAGCCCCAAGCATCCTGTATCATGCATGGAACCTGGACTGGTGATTCATTTCATATATGATATTATACATGTTTCAATGCCATTCTCCCAAATCATCCCACTCTTTCCCTCTATCCAAAGCAACCTATAGATTCAGTGCAATTCCTATCAAGCTACCAGCGATATTTTTCACAGAGCTAGAACAAATAATTTCACAATTTGTATGGAAATACAAAAAATCTCAAATAGCAAAAGCAATCTTGAGGAATAAGAAAGGAACTGGAGGAATCAACCTGCCTGACTTCAGGCTCTACTACAAAGCCACAGTCATTAAAACAGTATGGTACTGGCACAAAGATAGAACTATAGACTAATGGAACAAAATAGAAAGCCCAGAGATAAATCCACGCACCTATGGACACCATATCTTTGACAAAGGAGGCAAGAGTATACAATGGAGAAAAGACAATCTCTTTAACAAGTGGTGCTGGGAAAACTGGTCAACCACTTGTAAAAGAATGAAACTAGAGCACTTTCTAACACTATACACAAAAATAAACTCAAAATGGATTAAAGATCTAAACGTAAGACCAGAAACTGTAAAACTCCTAGAGGAGAACATAGGCAAAACACTCTCCAACATAAATCACAGCAGGATCCTCTATGACCCATCTCCCAGAATATTGGAAATAAAAGCAAAAATAAAGAAATGGGACCTAATTAAAATTAAAAGCTTCTGCAAAACAAAGGAAACAATAACAAGGTGAAAAGACAGCCTTCAGAATGGGAGAAAATAATAGCAAATGAAGCAACTGACAAATGACTAATCTCAAAAATATACAAGCAACTCCTGTAGCTCAATTCCAGAAAAATAAACTAATCTTACTCACTGTTAAATCAGTTCAGTTCAGTCGCTCAGTTGCATCTGACTCTTTGTGACCCCATGGACAGCAGCATGCCAGGCTTCCCTGGCATGTTCCATCACCAACTCCCAGAGCTTGCTCAAACTCATGCCCTTTGAGTCAGTGATGGCCTCCAACCATCTCGTCATCTGTCATGCCCTTCTCCTCCTGCCTTCAATCTTTTCCAGCATCAGGGTCTTTTCCAATTAGTCAGTTATTCACATCAGGTGGCCAAAGTATTGGAGTTTCAGCTTCAGTATCAGTCCTTCCAATGAATGTTCAGGACTGATTTCCTTTATGATTGGCTGGTTTGATCTCCTTGCAGTCCAAGGGACTCTCAAGAGTCATTTAAATGGGCACGTCTAATGTCATCATCTTTAATTCCTCACTAAATGTCCTACATTTCTATAAAGATTGGAATGTAATCATTTTAAACTGCAACACAGTGAGATCACAAATCTTATTAAGGTAGTACTAGTTATAAGAAGTTCATGATTCACCTGACCTATATTAGGACTTAAAAATATTCATTTTAAACACATACTCTGAGATTATTGCATATTTAGAACAAAAAAATCTTAAAATCTGTATGGAATCATAAAGGACCTCAAACAGCCAAATCCATCTTAAGTAAGAACAGTGGAGCTGAAGGAATTGGGTGCCCTGACTTCAGAATATACTATTAAGCTACATTAATCAAAACATTATGCAACTGGCACAAAGATAGAATTATAGATCAATGGCGCAGAATAGAAAGCCCATAAATAAACCACACACCTATGGTCAATTAATCTATGACCAAAAAAAAGACAAGAATAGGCAATGGAAAAAAGACAGTCTCTCCAAGAAGTGGTGCTAAGAAAACTGAACAGCTACATGGAAAAGAATGAAATCAGCACACTCCCTAACACCATAAACAAAAATAAACTCAAAACAGATTAAAGACCTAAATGTAATGCGGATTCTATAAAGCTATTTGAGGAGAACATGGAACACTGACATAAATATCAGCAAAAGTCTTTTTGGATACAATTCCCAGAGTAATGAAAATTAAAGTAAAAATAAATAAACGAGACCTAATTAAATGTAAAAGCTTCTACACCAAAAAAAAAAAAAAAAAAAAAAAGAAATAAAAAATAAATAAAACAGACAGCCCAGAGAATGGAAGGAGAAATTATTTACAAACCATGCAACTGACAAGGGGTTAATATCCGAAATATACAAACAACTCATGCAGCTCAAGATAAAAAAGCAGAGAATCCAATGAAAAAATGGGCAGATCTAAATAGACATTTCTTCAAAGAAGGCATATGGCTAGCCAAAAAGCACATGAAAAGACGTTCACCACTATCATTAAATAAACACAAATAAAAAATACAATGGGATATCAGCTCACACTGATGAGAAACAGTTCAGTTCAGTTCAGTCACTCGATTGTGTCTGACTCTTTTCAACCCTATAAACTGAGGCATGCCAGGCCTCCCTATCCATCACCAACTCCTGGAGTCCAACCAAACCCATGTCCATTGTGTCGGTGATGCCATCCAACCATCTCATCCTGTGTGGTCCCCTTCTCCTTCTGCCCTCAATCTTTACCAGCATAAGAGTCTTTACAAATGAGTCAATTCTTCACATCAGGGAACCAAAATATTGGAGTTTCAGCTTCAACATCAGTCCTTCCAATGAACACCCAGGACTGATCTCCTTTAGGATGGACTGGTTGGATCTTCTTGCAGTCCGAGAGACTCTCAAGAGTCTTCTCCAACAGCACAATTCAAAAGCATCAATTCTTCAGTGCTAAGCTTTCTTTATAGTCCAACTCTCACATCCTTACATGACTACTGGAAAAACCATAACCTTGACTAGATGGACCTTTGTTGACAAAGCAATGTCTCTGCTTTTTAATATCCTGTGTAGTTTGGTCATAACTGATGAGAATGGCCATTATCAAAAAGTAGACAAACAATATATGCCGGTGAGAGTGTAGAGAGAAGGGAACCTCCTATACTGTTGGTTGGAATATAAACTGGTATAGTCACTATGGAGAATAGTGTGGAAGTTTCAAAAAAACTAAAAAAAAAAAAAAAAAGGTACTATATGATACATTAATCCCATTCCTGGACATATATCTGGAGAAAAACATACTTCAAAAAAAACATGCACTCCTATATGCATAACAGCATTTTTCACAATAGCCAAGACATTGACTGAATCTAAATTCCCATCGACACATGAATTTATAAAGATACGGTACATATACACAGTGGAATATTACCCTACCATAAAAAAAAAAAAAAAAAAAATGAAACAGTTCGTTTGCTGCAACAAGGATGTAACTAAAGATGATTATACTAAGTCAGAGAAAGGCAGCTATCATATAACAATACTTATATGGGAATTTTAAAAATTATATAAATAATCTTGTTTACAAAGCAGAAATACATTCACAGTCTTAGAAAACAAACTTAAGGTTACTAAAAGGGAAAAGTTGAGATTAACATTTACACTATACTACCCCATGAACAGTATGAAAAGGCAAAATGATAGGATAATGAAAGAGGAACTCTCCAGGGTAGTAGGTGCCCAATATGCTACTGGAGATCAGTGGAGAAATAACTCAGAAAGAATGAAGGGATGGAGCCAAAGCAAAAATACCCAGCTGTGGATGTAACTGGTGATAGAAGCAAGGTCCGATGCTGTAAAGAGCAATATTGCATAGGAACCTGGAATGTCAGGTCCGTGAATCAAGGCAAATTGAAAGTGGTCAAACAAGAGATGGCAAGAGTGAATGTCAACATTCTAGGAATCAGCGAACTAAAATAGACTGCAATGGGTGAATTTAACTCAGATGACCATTATATCTACTACTGCAGGCAGGAAGCCCTCAGAAGAAATGAAGTAGCCATCATGGGCAACAAAAGAACCCAAAATGAAGTACTTGGATGCAATTTCAAAAATGACAGAATGATCTCTGTTCGTTTCCAAGGCAAACCATTCAATAGCACAGTAATCCAAGTCTGTGATATTCACCCAACCAGTAAAGCTGAAGAAGCTGAAGTTGAAAGGTTCTATGAAGACCTACAGGAACTTTTAGAACTAATACCCCCAAAAGATGTCCTTTTCATTATAGGGGACTGGAATGCAAAAGTAGGAAGTCAAGAAACACCTGGAGAAACAGGCAAATTTGGTCTTGAAATACGGAATGAATCAGGGCAAAGACTAATAAAGTTTTGCCAAGAAAATGCACTGGTTATAGCAAATACCCTCTTCCAACAACACAAGAGAAGATTCTACACATGAACATCATCAGATGGTCAACAGTGAAATCAGATTGATTATATTTTTTGCAGCCAAAAGGAGAAGCTCTATACAGTCAACAAAAACAAGACCAGGAGCTGACTGTGGCTCAGGTCATGATCTCCTTATTGCCAAATTCAGACTTAAATTGAAGAAAGTAGAGAAAACCACTAGACCATTCAGGTATGAGCTAAATCAAATCTCTTATGATTATACAGTGGAAGTGAGAAATAGATTTAAGGGCCTAGATTTGATAGAGTGCCTGATGAACTATGGAATAAGGTTAATGACATTGTATAGGAGACAGGGATCAAGACCATCCCCATGGAAAGGAAATGCAAAAAGGCAAAATGACTGTCTGGGGAGGCCTTACAAATAGCTGTGAAAAGAAGAGAAGTGAAAAGCAAAGGAGAAAAGGAAAGATATAAGCATCTGAATGCAGAGTTCCAAAGAATAGCAAGAAGAGGTAAGAAAGCCTTCCTCAGCGATCAATACAAAGAAATAGAGGAAAACAACAGAACAGAAAAGACTAGAGATCTCTTCAAGAAAATTAGAGATACCAAGGGAATATTTCATGCAAAGATGGGCATGATAAAGGACAGAAATGCTATGGACCTAACAAAAGTAGAAAATATTAAGAAGAGGTGGCAAGAATACACAGAAGAACAGTATAAAAAGATCTTCACTATCCAGATAATCACGATGGTGTGATTTCTCAACTAGAGCCAGACATCCTGGAATGTGAAGTCAAGTGGGCCTTAGAAAGCATGACTACAAACAAAGCTAGTAAGGTGATGGAATTCCAGTTGAGCTCTTTCAAATCCTGAAAGATGATGCTATAAAAGTGCTACACTCAATATGCCAGCAAATTTGGAAAACGCGGCAGTGGCCACAGGACTGGAAAAGGTCAGTTTTCATTCCAATCCCAAAGAAAGGCAATGACAAAGAATGCTCAAACTACTACAATTGCACTCATCTCACACGCTAGTAAATTAATGCTCAAAATTTTCCAAGGCAAGCTTCAACAATAAGTGAACTCTGAAATTCCAGATGTTCAAACTGGTTTTAGAAAAGGCAGAGGAACCAGAGATCAAATTGCCACCATCCGCTGGATCATCAAAAAAGCAGGACAGTTCCAGAAAAAGATCTATTTCTGCTTTATTGACTATGCCAAAGCCTTAACTGTGTGGATCACAGTAAACTGTGGAAAATTCTGAAAGAGATGAGAATACCAGACCACCTGGCCTGCCTTTTGAGAAACCTATATGCAGGTCAGGAAGCAACAGTTAGAACTGGACATGGAACAACAGACTGGTTCCAAATAGGAAAAGGAGGATCTCAAGGCTATATATTGTCACCTTGCTTATTTACCTTATATGTAGAGTACATCATGAGAAACGCTGGGCTGGAAGAAGCACAAGATGAAATCAAGATTGCCAGGAGAAATATCAATAACCACAGATATGCAGATGGCACCACCCTTATGGCAGAAAGTGAAGAGGAACTAAAAAGCCTCTTGATGAAAGTGAAAGAGGAGACTGAAATATTGGCTTAAAGCTCAACATTCAGAAAATGAACATCATGGCACCTGGTCCCATCCCTTCATGGGAAATAGAAGGAGAAACAGTGGAAACAGTATCAGACTTTACTTATGGGGGCTCCAAAATCACTACAGATGGCGACTGCAGCCATGAATTTAAAAGACGCTTACTCCTTGGAAGGAAAGTTATGACCAACCTAGATAGCATATTCAAAAGCAGAGACATTACTTTGCCAACAAAGGTCTGTCTAGTCAAGGCTATGGTTTTTTTCTATGCTCATGTATAGATGTGAGAGTTGGACTGTAAAGAAGGCTGAGCACCGAAAAACTGATGCTTTTGAAGTGTGGTGTTGCAGAAGACTTTTGAGAGTCCCTTGGGCTGCAAGGAGATCCAACCAGTCCATTCTGAAGGAGATCAGCCCTGGGATTTCTTTGGAAGGAATGATGCTCAAGCTAAACTCCATTACTTTGGCCACCTCATGGAAAGTGTTGACTCATTGGAAAAAACTCTGATTCTGGGAGGGATTGGGGGCAGGATGAGATGGGGACAACAGAGGATGGGATGGCTGGATGGCATCACTGACTCTATGGAGATGAGTCTGAGTGAACTCTGGGAGTTGGTGATGGACAGGGAGGCCTGGCAAGTGCGGTTCATGGGGTCGCAAAGAGTCGGAACCCGGAGTTCACTCAAACTCAAGTCCATCGAGTCAGTGATGCCATCCAGCCATCTCATTCTCCGTCGTCCCCTTCTCCTCCTGCCCCCAATCCCTCCCAGCATCAGAGTCTTCTCCAATGAGTCAACTCCTCGCATGAGGTGGCCAAAGTACTGGAGTTTCAGTTTTAGCATCATTCCTTCCAAAGAAATCCCAGGGCTGATCTCCTTCAGAATGGACTGGTTGGATCTCCTTGCAGTCCAAGGGACTCACAAGAGTCTTCTCCAACAGCACAGTTCAAAAGCATCAATTCTTCGGCGCTCAGCCTTCTTCACAGTCCAACTCTCACATCCATACATGACCACAGGAAAAATCATAGCCTTGACTAGACGAACCTTTGTTGTCAAAGTAATGTCTCTGCTTTTGACTATGCTATCTAGGTTGGTCATAACTTTCTTTCCAAGGAGTAAGCATCTTTTAATTTCATGGCTGCAGTCATCATCTTCAGTGATTTTGGAGCCCAGAAAAATAAAGCCTGATACTGTTTCCCCATCTATTTCCCATGAAATGGTGAGACTGGATGCCATGATCTTCGCTTTCTAAATGTTGGGCTTTACGCCAAATTTTCACTCCCCCTTTCACTTTCATCAAGATGCTTTTTAGTTCCTCTTCACTTTCTGTCATAATGGTGGTGTCATCTGCATATATGTGGTTATTGATGTTTCTCCTGGCAATCTTCATTCCAGCTTCTGTTTCTTCCAGTCCAGCGTTTCTCATGATGTACTCTGCATATAAGTGAAATAAACTAGGTGACAATATACAGTCTTGACTAACTCCTTTTCCTATTTGGAATTAGTCTGTTGTTCCATTTCCAGTTGTAACTGTTGCTTCCTGACCTGCATATAAAAAATTTTTAAAAACATATTTATGTCACTTTGTTTTGATTTTGAACTTTTTGCTGAATACTTTGGAAACATTATTCTAAGAAGTTTTGTGTAAGAAATAGTATTTGGGTACTAAAACCTTAAAGGGAAACTTTCAGTGTGTTCATATATTCCAGGAAATTAACTAAAATGACAAATATAAGAAACTTTATTTAATAATTCCAGAAAGACTATTCATATGTTAGGTTTGCATTATTTTTGTTGTTAATTGATATTTTATAATTCACTATTAATTTACATATAAAGTCTGGAGCAACAGATGCGCATAAAACTAACCAAACTGATCACTTGGACCACAGCCTAATCTCACACAATAAAACAATGAGCCATGCCATGTAGGGCCACCCAACACAGACAGGTAATGGTGGAGAGTTCTGGAAAAAAAGTGGTCCACTGGAGAAGAGAATGGCAAACCACTTCCTTATTCTTGCCTCGAGAAACCCATGAACAGTACGAAAAGGCAAAAAGCTAGAACACTGAAAGAGGAACTCCCCAGGTCAGTAGGTCCCCGATATGCTATTGGATATCAGTGGAAAAATAACTCCAGAATGAATGAAGGGATGGAGACAGAGCAAAAACAACACACAGTTGTGGATGTGACTGGTGATGGAAATAAAGTTTGATGCCATAAAGAGCAATATTGCATAGGAACCTGGAATGTTAGGTTGATGACTCAAAAGGCAAATTGGAAGTGGTCAAATAGGAGATGGCAAGAGTGAACGTCCACACTTTAGGAAGCAATGAGCTAAAATTAACTGGAATGGATGAATTTAACTCAGATGACCATTATATCTACTACTGTGAGCAAGAATCCCTTAGAAGAAATGGAGTAGCCATCATAGTTAACAAAAGAGTCTAAAATGCAGTACTTGGATGCAATCTCAAAAATAACAGAATGATCTCTGTTCATTTCCAAGGCAAACCATTCAATATCACAGTAATTCAAGTCTATGTCCCGACCAGTAATGCTGAAGAAGTTGAAGTTGAACAACAGAATAGATGTCCTTTTCACTATACAGGACTGGAATGCAAAAGTAGGAAGTCAAAAGATACCTGGAGTAATGAGTAAATTTAGCTTTAGAGTACAAATGAAGCAGTGCAGGAACAAACAGATGTTTGCAAAGAGAATGCACTGATGATAGAAAACATGATTTTACAACAACACAAGAGAAGACTAAACATGGACATCACCAGATGGTAAATAACAAAATCAGACTAATTATATTCTTTGCTGCCAAAGATGCAGAAACTCTATACAGTCAGCAAAAAAAAAAAAAAAAAAAAAGACCAGGAGCTGTTTGTGGCTCAGATCATGAACTCCTTAATGCTATATTCAGACTTAAATTTAGGAAAGTAAAGAAAACCACTAGACCATTCAGATATGACCTAAATCAAACCCCTTATAATATATGGAGTGAAAGTTAGAAATAGATTCAAGGGACTAGATCTGATAGACAGAGTGCCTGAAGAACAATGAATGGAAGCTCATGATATTGTAAAGGAAGCAATGGTAAAGACCATCCCTAAGAAAAATAAAAGCAAAAAAGCAAAATGGTTGTCTGAGGAGGCCATAAAAATAGATATGAAAAGAAGAAAAGTGAAAGGCAAAGGAGAAAAGGAAAGATATACCCATTTGAATGCAGAGTTCCAAAGAATAGTGAGGACAGATAAGAAAGCCTTCCTCAGTGATCAGTGCAAAGAAATAGAGGAAAACAATAGAAAGGGAAAGACTACAGATGTCTTCAAGAAAATTAGAGATAGCAAGGGAACATTTCATGCAAAGATGGGCACAATAAAGGACAGAAATTGTATGGATCTAGCAGAAGAAGAACCTATAAAAAGAAGTGGCAAGGATACACAGAAGAACCATACAAAAAAGGTCTTCACGACGAAGATAATCACGATGGTGTGATCACTCACCTGGAGCCAGAGATCCTGGAATGTGAAGTCAAGAGGGGGTTAGGAAGCATCAGTTCAGTTCAGCTCAGTCACTCAGTTGTGTCCGAGTCTTTGCGACCCTATGAAACGCAGCACACCAGGCCTCCCTGTCCATCACCAACTCCTGGAGTTCACTCAGACTCACGTCCATTGAGTCAGTGTTGCCATCCAGCCATCTCATCCTCTGTCGTCCCCTTCTCCTCCTGTCCCCAATCCCTCCCAGCATCAGAGTATTTTCCAATGAATCAACTCTTCGCATGAGGTGCCCAAAGTACTGGAGTTTCAGCTTTAGCATCATTCCTTCCAAAGAAATCCCAGGGCTGATCTCCTTCAGAATGGACTGATTGGATCTCCTTGCAGTCCAAGGGACTCTCTCAAGAGTCTTCTCCAACGCCACACTTCAAAAGCATCAATTCTTCGGCACTCAGCCTTCTTCACCGTCCAACTCTCACATCCATGGGTGACCACAGGAAGAACCATAGCCTTGACTAGACGGACCTTTGTTGGCAAAGTAATGTCTCTGCTTTTGAATATGCTGTCTAGTTTGGTCATAACTTTCCTTCCAAGGAGTAAGTGTCTTTTAATTTCATGGCTGCAATCACCATCTGAAGTGATTTTGGAGCCCAGAAAAATAAAGTCTGACACTGTTTCCACTGTTCCGCCATCTATTTCCCATAACTATGAACAAAACTAGTGGAGATGATGGAATTCCAGTTGAGCTATTTCAAATCCTAAAAGATAATGCTGTGCAAGTGTGGAACTCAATATGCCAGCAAATTTGAAAACTCAGCAGTGGCCACAGGACCAGAAAAGTTCAGTTTTCAATCCAAAACCAAAGGAAGCCAATGCCAAAGAATGTCCAAACTACTGCACAATTACACTCATCTCACATGTTAGCAAAGTAATTTTCAAAATTCTCCAAGCCAGACTTCAACAGTATGTGAACTGTGAACTTTCAGATGTTCAAGCTGTATTTAGAAAAAGTAGAGGAACCGTAAATCAAATTGAAACATCAAAAAAGCAAGAGACTTCCAGAAAAACTTCGACCTCTATTTATTGACTATGCCAAAGCCTCTGACTGTGTGGATCACAACAAACTGTGGAAAATGCTTCAAGAGACAGGAATACCAGAGGACCTGACCTGCGTCTTCAGAAATCTGTATGCAGGTCAGGAAGCAACAGTTAGAACTGGACATGGAACAAGACTTGTTCCAAATAGGAAAAGGAGTGAGTCAAGGCTGTATATTTTCACCCTGCTTATTTAACTTATATGTGCAGTATGTCATGAGGAATTCTGGATTGAATGAAGCACAAGCTGGGGTCAAAACTGCTGGGAGAAATATCAATAACCTCAGATATGCAGATGACACCACTCTTATGGCAGAAAGTGAAGAAAAACTAAACAGCCTCTTGATGAAAGTCAAAGAGTGGAGTGAAAAAGCTGTTTTAAAACTCAACATTCAGAAAACTAAGACCATGGCATCTGGTCCCATCACTTCATGGGAAATAAATGGGAAACAGTGTAAGCAGTGACAGACTTTATTCTTTTGGGCTCCAAAATCACTGCAGGTAGTGACTGCAGCCATGAAATTTAAAGATGCTTGTTCCTTGGAAGATAAGTTATGACCAAACTAGACAGCATATCAAAAAACAGAGACATTGCTTTGCCAACAAAGAGTCCATCTATTCAAAGCTATGATTTTCCCAACAGTCATGTATGGATGTTAGAATTGGACAATAAAGCAAGCTGAGTGCTGAAGAATTGATGCTTTTGAACTGTGGTGTTGGAGAACACTCTTGTGAGTCCCTTGGACTGCAAGGAGATCCAACCAGTCCATCCTAAAGGAAATCAGTCCTGAATATGCATTGAAAGCACTGATGTTGAAGCTGAAACTCTAACACTTTGGCCACCTGATGCAAATAACTGACTCTTTGGAAATGACCCAGATGCTGGGAGTGATTGAAGGCAGGATGAGAAGGGTACGACAGAGGATGAGATGGCTGGACTCAATGGACATGAGTTTGAGTAAACTCTGGGAGTTGGTGATGGACAGGGAGCCCTCGTGTGCTGCAGTCTGCGGGATCGTAAAGAGTTGGACATGACTGAGCTCTGAACTGAACTGAACTGATTTATGAAAATAATATTGAATAAAGAATTAGCTATGTTCAATATTCACTGGCACTCATATCAAATTCCCTGATACTAAGAAGTTCTAAATTTGGCTAGACTTCTCACCTAGTTCAATATGAATGTATCTTCTTGTATTTCTCAGGATGTGATGATCCTGACCTATATGAGCCACTCTTCTGTACTATCTTTCAATGCTGCCTACGTTATTTACTGTTTTCTGTTTCATTCCCAATTTTGTTTGCAGTTTAGTCAAAATGATTAAACATAGTTCATGTGAATGAACAAATTTAAAATAAAATAACTATGAATTGATTATCCGATTTGTATAAGATTATACCAGACTTATTTTTTTAGTTGAAAGATACAATTTCTCACTTTTTACTCTTCATCTGTGTATTGTTTGATTATGCTTTCATTGTTCAAAGCTCATATTTAATTAAAATAAGTCTGATACAGGCAGATTTACCCTGTTTGAGAACTCATGCAAAATTTCACTTTGACATCCAGTTACTTTCATGGAAATAGTAGCATATGCAATTTTAAGAGAGAGACACACACAGACAGGCATAGATATACAGAGAGAAGAGACATCAAGCTGATAAGTCTCCTTGTCTTGATATTTTAAGGTACATATTACTCTCTCCAATTTCCTGAAATAACACTCTTACTGAACACTAAATTGTATCCTCTGTTTGCTGGATTCAAGTCAAATGCTAACAAAGTCTAGCAATTTAAATAAAAGCATGCTGCTGCTGCTAAGTCACTTCAGGCGTGTCTGACTCTGTGCGACCCCATAGATGGAAGCCCATGAGCACCCCACCCCCCCCCCCCCCATCCCTGTGATTCTCCAGGCAAGAACACTGGAGTGGGTTGCCATTTCCTTCTCCAATGCATGAAAGTGAAAAATGAGAGTGAAGACGCTCATTCGTGTCCGACTCTTCGCGACCCCATGGACTGCAGCCTACCAGGCTCCTCCATCCATGGGACTTTCCAGGCAAGAGTACTGGAGTGGGTAGCTATTGTCTTCTAGAGTTATACTATTACAATCATTGATCATATATCAAACTATATATTTGATCAACTGCTTCAAGTCTAGTCATCATTTCCATTGAAGGCTCAGTCATATACTTGGTTTTGCAAGAAATAATAATCTTGTGAAACAAGCAAAATGCAAATGGTATAGTTAATAACATTAGTGGAATTAAAAGTAAATATTTTAGCCACTAGCCTCCCACACTAGTTTTTGTTTTTTTTTTTTTTTAAAGATTGTCAAGTCTCTGTAATGTGTCACTTAGAGGAGAAATCTGATTTTTCATGTGGTTCAAATGTGTTACATTAAAGTATTTTTCAGGTACAAAAATAGAGCCTTCAGTTTCAATTATAGCATAGATATCTCCCTGAGATGCTGTAAGGTGTCAAGGGTCTTGCAGTTGTGTAGCACTGCCGTTCTCATCATAGAAATCTAGAATTCAATAGGCTAATAGCCTAGTTACTATTATTTAAAGCTTGTGAAAGTTATCAAGGCTTCAGATAAGATCAGTCGCTCAGTCAAGTCCAACTCTTTGTGACCCCATGAATCAAAGCACGCCAGGTCTCCTTGTCCAACACCAATTCCCGAAGTTCACTCAGACTCACATCCAACGAGTCAGTGATACCATCCAACCATCTCATCCTCTGTCATCCCCTTATCCTCTTGCCCCCAATCCCTCCCAGCATCAGAGTCTTTTCCAGTGAGTCAACTCTTCGCATGAGGTGGCCAAAGTACTGGAGTTTCAGCTGTAGCATCATTCCTTCCAAAGAAATCCCAGGGCTGATCTCCTTCAGAATGGACTGGTTGCATCTCCTTGCAGTCCAAGGGACTCTCACAAGTCTTCTCCAACACCACAGTTCAAAAGCATCAATTCTTCAGTGCTCAGCCTTCTTCACAGTCCAGCTCTCACATCCATACATGACCACAGGAAAAACCGTAGCCTTGACTAGGCAAACCTTTGTTGGCACAGTAATGTCTCTGCTTTAGAATATGCTATCTAGGTTGGTCATAACTTTCCTTCCAAGGAGTAAGCGTCTTTTAATTTCATGGCTGCAGTCACCATCTGTAGTGATTTTGGAGCCCCAAAAATAAAGTCTGACACTGTTTCCACTGTTTACCCATCTATTTCCCATGAAGTGATGGGACTGGATGCCATGATTTTCATTTTCTGAATGTTGAGCTTTAAGCCAACTTTTTCAGTCTCCACTTTCACTTTCATCCAGAGGCTTTTTAGTTCATGTTCACTTTCTGCCATAAGGGTGGTGTCATCTGCATATCTGGGGTTATTGGTATGTCAAGGCTTAGATATGGTCAGTTACATCCTCCAACCCCATTGAAAGCGTGCGCGCGCGCGCGCACACACACACACACACACACACACAACTGCTAAAAGGTCATACCAGTAGAATACAGATCTTTGACCCATTGGGATCATACCAATGGTAGATTGGTTGGGGTTACCTGTAATTTGTTAACATGTATGACATTAAATTCATGGGAATTCCAGGCTACACCTTCGTATCATCCCTTTAGATATCAAGGCCATAAATTAGTGCCACAAATCCACTGGTTTCCATATCAATCACTCTCTCTAAGGGTAATAAAAAACATAACTCATAAAGCACCCAGCCTTGTCTCATAATTACCAGGTTGATCATTTTTGGTATGATTTAACCATTCCCAACATAGAGGAGCCTTTAAAATTAAATGACCATAGCCTGGTTTTAATGATGGAGATCCTCCCCATAATTGTAGGAGTTTTCCTTTTAATATATGAGAAGTTAATTTTTTATTAAGACTTAGCTCATCACTGTGATTGAGTTTAAATGACCCTAAGAGAAAACTTGAATCTATGGCCAGCTTCAGAGTAGGTATTTTTAATTGGCCAGGTGAGAGGATAACATCTAGAATTATTATGAATAGATAGAAGAGGACTGAACACTCATCTAAAACAAATTTTCTAGGGGGTATCCAATCAGAGCCCTAAAGAACAGAAATCCACCAAGGTAACACAGAAGTAATAAGCACAGGTAATTGGCCACAACCCAACAATTGTATTGAGTTTTCTGTTTTAGTTAAAAAACTGACAGACAAGCAAATTATTACTGTATCAGTAACAGTTTAAGTTGTAGCCCTTAAACAACTGTTATTTCCTTTAGTTAGACAGAAGTATTTTACTAAAGGGAAGTGATATTTACTGTAAGATACTGATATGACAAATTAAAGCTATCTGTCATAGATCACATTTAAATTTAAGTATATGTTAACTTCTTGAAGACTTTTCTGGTGACTCACACGGTACAAGTATCTGCCTAAAATGCAGGAGACCCAGGTTTGATCCCTGGGTTGGGAAGATCCCCTGGAGAAGGAAATGGCAATCCACTCAAGTACTCTTGCCTGGAAAATCCCATGGAAGGAGGAGCCTGGTAGGCTACAGTCCATGGGGTCACAAGGAGTCGGACATGACTGACCAACTTTACTTTCACGTTTAACTTCTTGAAACATAATTATTTTGTACAAATGGAGTATAACAGGTCTTTGGTGAACTATTTTATTAAATTAAATCAAAGCAAGATGTTAAGAATCACTGCAGATGGTGATTGAAGCCATGAAATTAAAAGACACTTACTCCTTGGAAGGAAAGTTATGACCAACCTAGATAGCATATTCAAAAGCAGAGACATTACTTTGCCAACAAAGATCTGTCTAGTCAACGTTATGGTTTTTCCAGTGGCCATGTATGGATGTGAGAGTTGGACTGTGAAGAAAGCTGAGTGCCGAAGAATTGATGCTTTTGAAGTGTGGTGTTGGAGAAGACTCTTGAGAGTCCCTTGGACTGCAAGGAGATCCAACTAGTCCATTCTGAAGGAGATCAGCCCTGGGATTTCTTTGGAAGGAATGATGCTAAAGCTGAAACTCCAGTACTTTGGCCACCTCATGCAAAGAGTTGACTCATTGGAAAAGACTCTGATGCTGGGAGGGACTGGGGGCAGGAGGAGAAGGGGACGACAGAGGATGAGATGGCTGGATGGAATCACTGCCTCAATGGACGTGAGTCTGAGTGAACTCCAGGAGTTGGTGATGGACAGGAGGCCTGGCATCCTGCTATTCATGCGGTCGCAGAGTCAGATACGACTGAGCGACTGATCTGATCTGATTTGATCTTATAACAAAATATGAATATCAGCAGTGAAAGAAGTGTCATTACTCTGTACTTTCCAAACATTATGTAGGAAATAAGAGTATACTATTAATTTATATAACAATGTAAAATACAAATGAGGAAGCCAAATTCAATAGGCACTGTTATTATCCATACAATTCATTAAAATTTTTATGATTCATTGTATTGAGACTAATTCAGCCTCAGCAATAACAAGTAGAAAGAAAAAAATGTAATCTTTTTGCCAACGTGTTAAAAATATGTCAATAATGACTTATCTTCACTTTCCTGTATATTGACTTCTTTGTTATTTTTTTTTAACCCAAAGGGAACTTTTGAAACAAGTATTTTACCTTTGACTTATGGTTGCCCTATTTCAAAACAGATAAACATTGGTTTATTTTATTATGTAAATGTTTATACATAGTAAAAATTTTATTATGTTTAAGAAATAATGGGTGTTCCTTTATATTTATGATATCTGATTAATGCCATTTTATTGGCATTTGTCATTATAGCACAATAAAAAAACACCAGAAATATTATTAATGATTCAATTCCTATAAGATATTGCAAATGCTAATCTCTTTGTTCTACAAATATATTTGAAAATTTGAACGTTTCTGAAAGAGCATCTCATAAAACATGCTACTTTTTATGATCTTATAAAAAGCATTTTATCCCAAAATAGGCAAAATGCACACATTTTTCCAGAGGTATATTATTTTAAAATGGTTGAATTTGTTGCTGAAAAAGCCGTTTAAGTATCAGAGAACCAATGTCTTCTGCTAGTACTTACAAGCAGAATGAATTACCTCAAAATCATTCTATAGGCTTAAAACATGAAGCTTTTAAACATAATCTGCAAGAAAAAAAAGCTTCATCATAATCTACTTGAAATAAAGCTGCAGTTTATATTTTGAAAAACATTGTCTAAGATTTAGACCAGACATCAATGTATATTTAATATTAAACATATGAGTAGGTCATACTAATGTAAATGCATTAGAAAAATGAGAAAATATGTGAATATGTTGAGGCAAAAATTCTTTTTATTCGTTATACTTTTGGGTGGTGAAAAAACCTGTCACTTTTTATCAACCCTAAAAAAATCAGTTACCAGAATACTACTTTTTAAGAGTTCACCCAATTAATTATGCCTGGAGGGAATACTAGAGCAGTTCTGTAACAGGGAAAGTTCGTCCCCAGATAATGCAGTTTCTTTGGTTGAGATTCTTGCAGATGACTTTTGCCTTAGGTATCAGACCCTCACTCCTGAAGGAAATAATTGTGGAAAACCCAGGAGAAAGAAAGAGTGGCATTATTATAGAGGTCAATGGCAGACTGGGATAGCTCCCATTATTGTTGAGACTTACTCTGACTTAAATATTCTAGAATTTTTGAAAAAGCATCAACTTCTTTCCTGAAAAATGAATTAAAAAATCTCGCCCTACTTCCTATATATGTTTATCAACCCTTGCTAACACTTTATTATTTATGTTATAGAAAAAAAAATGTTTATAACTAGAAGACACCTAACAGGTCACATCATTAATTTGCATTTACAAAATATATTGCCTTGAGTTATAAGAGTCTGAAATACAATACTTGGGTGCAATCTCAAAAAAAAAAAAAAAAAAAAAAAAAACAAGAATGATCTTAGTTTGCTTCCAAGGTAAACCACTCAATATGACAATAATCCAAGTCTAGGCCCAAGCACTAATGCAGACGAGTTGAACTTGAATGGTTTATGAACATCTGAAAGACTTTATAGAACTAACACTAAAAAAATATATCCTATTCATCATAGGGGACTGGAATGCAGAAAAAGAAAGTCAAGAGATACCTGGGGTAACAGACAAGCTTGATCAGGTCAGATCAGTCGCTCAGTCGTGTCCGACTCTCTGCGACCCCATGAACCGCAGCACGCCAGGCCTCCCTGTCCATCACCAGCTCCCGGAGGTCACTCAGACTCGCATCCATCGAGTCAGTGATGCCATCCAGCCATCTCATCCTCTGTCGTCCCCTTCTCCTCCTGCCCTCAATCCCTCCCAGCATCAGAGTCTTCTCCAATGAGTCAACTCTTCGCATGAGGTGGCCAAAATACTGGAGTTTCAGCTTTAGCATCATTCCTTCCAAAGAAATTCCAGGATTGATCTCCTTCAGAATGGACTGGTTGGATCTTCTTGCAGTCCAAGGGACTCTCAAGAGTCTTCTCCAACACCACAGTTCAAAAGCATCAATTATTAAAGTATAAAATGAAATAGGGTAAAGGTTAACAGATTTTTGCCAAGAGACTGCACTGGTCATAACAAACATACTCTTCCAATAACACAAGACATGATTCTACACATGGACATCACCAGATGGTCAATACCAAAATCAGATTGATTATATTCTTTGCAGCTGAAGATAGAGGAGCTCTACACAGTTAGCAAAAATAAGATCTGGAGCTGATTGTGGCTCAGATCATGAACTCTTATTGCAAAATTCAGGCTTAAATTGAATTAAGCCTTAAATCACTAGACTATTAAAGTATGACCTAAATCAAATCCCTTATACAGTGGAGATAACTAATAGATTCAAGGGAGAAGATCTGGTATACAGAGTGCCTGAAGAACCATGGATGGAGGTTTGTAACATTGTACAGGAGGTGGTGGCCAAAATCTTCCCAAAGATAAAGGAATGCAACAAGGCAAAGTGGTTGTCTGAGGAGGCCTTACAGACATCTCAGAAAAGATAAAAAGACAAAGGTAAAAGGGAAAGCTATCTCCAATTAAATGCAGAGGTCCAGAGAAGAGTAAAGAGAGAGAAGAAAATCTTCTTAAGTGAGCAATGCAAAGAAATACAGGAAAACAATTGAATGAGGAAGAGTAGAGATCTCTTAAAGAAAATTGGAGATATGAAGGGAAAATGTCATGCAAGAATGCACATGATAAAGGACAGAGATTAAGAGGAGGTGGAAAGAATACACAGAAGACCTATACTAAAAAGGTCTTGATGATTTGGATAACCATGATGGTTTGGTCACTCACCTAGAACCAGACCTCCTGGAGTGTGAAGTCAGGTGGGTCTTAGAAAGCATTACTTGGAACAAAGCTAGTAGAGGTGATGGAATTCCAGCTGAGATGTTTCAAATCCTAAAAGATGAGCTGTTAAATTGCACTACTCAATAGACCAACAAATTTGGAAAACTCAACAGAGGCCACAGGACTGGAAAAGGTCAGTTTTCATTCTAATTCCAAAGAAAGACAATTCCAAAGAATGTTTAAACTACCATACAATTGCACTCATTTCATATGCCAGCAAGGTAATGCTCAAAATCCTTTAAGCTGGGCTTCAGTGATAAATGAACCAAGAACTTTCAAATGTACACCCTCCATTCAGAAAAGGCAGAGGAGCCAGAGATCAAATTGCCAACATCAATTGGACCAAAAGAAAAGTAATGGAATTCCAGAAAACATTTATATCTGCTTCATTGATGACAGGAAAGTCTTTGATTATGTGATGTGAAAGTGAAAGTGTTAGTTGCTCAGTCATGTCCAACTCTGCGACCCCCATGGACTATAGCCTAGGAGGCTCCTCTGTGCATGGGATTCTCCAGACAAGGATACTGGAGTGGGTTTCCATTCCCTTCTGCAGGGGATCTTCCCGACCCAGAGATCAAACCTGGGCCTCCTGCATTGTCGGTGGATTGTTTACCATCTAAGCCACCAGGGACATCACAACAAACTAGAAAATTCTTAAAGAGATCAGAATACCAGACAACGTTACCTATCTCCTGAGAAGCCTTGATGTTAGACAACAAGCAACAGTTAGAACTGGACATGGAACAATGGGCTGCTTGAAAATTGGGAAAGGAGTAGGTCAAGGGTTTATATTGTCACCCTGCTTATTTAATTTATATAGAGAGTACACCATGTGAAATGCTGGGCTAGATGACTCACATACTGGAATCATGATGACTCACAAGCTTGAATCATGACTCACAAAGAGAAATATCAACAATTTCACGTATGGAGATGATACTACTCTAATGGAAGAAACTGAAGAGGAACAAAAGAGTTTCTTGATGAGGGTGAAAGAGGAGAGTGACAGAGCTGGTTTAAAATTCAGCACTCATAAAACTAAGATCATGGCATCCAGTCTCATCACTTCCTGGCAAATAGATGGGGGAAAAGTGAAAACAGTGGCAGATTTTATTTTCTTGGGCTCCAAAATCACTGTGGACAGTGACTGCCACCACAGAATTAAAAGATTCTTGCTCTTTGGGAAAAAAAAAATGCTATGAAAAATCTAAACTATGCAATCCCCATCAAGCTCCCAATGGTATTCTTCACAGAGCTAGAACAAATAATTTCTCAATTTGTATGGAAATACAAAAAACCTCGAATAGCCAAAGCTATCTTGAGAAAGAAGAATGGAACTGGAGGAATCAACCTGCCTGACTTCAGGCTCTACTACAAAGCCACAGTCATCAAGACAGTATGGTACTGGCACAAAGACAGAAATATAGATCAATGGAACAAAATAGAATGCCCAGAGATAAATCCATGCACATGTGGACACCTTATCTTTGACAAAGGAGGCAAGAATATGCAATGGATTAAAGACAATCTCTTTAACAAATGGTGCTGGGAAAACTGGTCAAACACTTGTAAAAGAATGAAATTAGAGTACTTTCTAACATCATACACAAAAATAAACTCAAAATGGATTAAAGATCTAAATGTAAGACCAGAAACCATAAAACTCCTAGAGGAATACATAGGCAAAACACTCTCTGACATACATCACAGCAGGATCCTCTATGACCCACCTCCCAGAATATTGGAAATAAAATCAAAAATAAACAAATGGGACCTAATTAAACTTAAAAGCTTCTGCACAACAAAGGAAACTATAAGCAAGGTGAAAAGACAGCCTTCAGAATGGGAGAAAATAATAACAAATGAAGCAACAGACAAACAACTAATCTCAAAAATATACAAGCAACTCCTACAGCTCAATTCCAGAAAAATAAATGACCCAATCAAAAAATGGGCCAAAGAACTAAATAGACATTTCTCCAAAGAAGACATACAGATGGCTAACAAACACATGAAAAGATGCTCAACATCACTCATTATCAGAGAAATGCAAAGCAAAACCACTATGAGGTACCATTTCACGCCAGTCAGAATGGCTGCGATCCAAAGGTCTACAAGCAATAAATGCTGGAGATGGTGTGGAGAAAAGGGAACTCTCTTACATTGTTGGTGGGAATGCAAACTAGTGCAGCCACTCTGGAGAACAGTATGGAGATTCCTCAAAAAACTGGGAATAGAACTGCCTTATGATCCAGCAATCCCACTGCTGGGCATACACACTGAGAAAACCAGAATAGAAAGAGACACGTGTATACCAATGTTCATCGCAGCACTGTTTATAATAGCCAGGACATGGAAGCAATCTAGATGTCCATTCGCAGATGAATGGATAAGAAAGCAGTGGTACATATACACAATGGAGTATTACTCAGCCATTAAAAAGAATACATTTGAATCAGTTCTAATGAGGTGGATGAAACTGGAGCCTATTATACAGAGTGAAGTAAGCCAGAAAGAAAAACACCAACATAGTATACTAATGCATATATATGGAATTTAGAAAGATGGTAACAATAACCCTGTATACAAGACAGCAAAAGAGACACAGATGTATAGAACAGTCATTTGGACTCTGGAAGAAGGAGAGTGTGGGATGATTTGGGAGAATGGCTTTGAAATAAGTATAATATCATATATGAAATGAGTCACCAGTCCAGGTTCGATGCCTGATACCAAATGCCTGGGGCTGGTGCACTGGGACGACCCAGAGGGATGGTATGGGGAGGGAGGAGGGAGGAGGGTTCAGGATGGGGAACACATGTATACCCATGGCAGATTCATTTTGATACATGGCAAAACCAATACAATATTGTAAAGTTAAATAAAGTAAAAATAAATTTAAAAAATCTAGACAGCACATTAAAAAGCAGAGACATCAATTTGCCAACAAAAGTCCGTATAGTCAAAGCTATGATTTCTCCAATACTCATGTACGTTGTGAGTACTGGACCATAAAAAGGCTGAACATGGAAAAATTGATGCTTTTGAATTGTGGAGAAGCCTTTGAGAGTCCCTTGGATTACAAGGAGATCAAACTAGTCAATCCTAAAAGAAATCAACCCCGAATATTCACTGGTAAGAGTGATGCTGAAGCCGAAGTGCCTACATTTCGACCTTGTGATGCGATTAGCCCACTAATTGGAGAAGACCCTGATGCTGGGAAACATTGAGGGCAGGAGGAGAACATGATAATAGAGATTAATATGGTTGGCTGGCATCACTGACTCAGTGGACATTAGAAGCAAATTCTGGAAAACAGTAAAGGAAAGGGAAGCCTTGCATGTTGCAGTTCATGGGGTCACAAATAGTAGAATACTACTTAGCAACTGAACAACAATGATGTAAATGATATTTGTCATCATTTTTTTAAAGAATTTAACTCTACATAAAATTAATCAGTACAGTATATACAATGAAATTTTATAGATAAATAAATTAGGTGTCAGTTACAGATCATGATATTCTTTAGGAATTCAATATCTTCCACAGCAAGAATATACTTTTAATAAGAAACTTATCAACATACCTTTTTAGTATTCTTGCTAAGGAATAAGTATGAGAGAAATTTGGTGAGTAAATAAGTGATGTAGAATTTAGTACAAGATCATCTAAAATAGTAAGTAAAAAATCATCCAATATTAAGTCAATAAGAATTTAAATAATTTTGTTAAGATTATACGACTACAGAGAAAAACCCACTCATGGTGGGGAAGTCAGCTGTTGCAGAAAGGAGACTTTTGAGGGAATGGAAAGATGTGGAGCAACCAGCCTGTGGAAGGCAAGACAAAGTAAGAACTGCAGGCAAGGTCCATGACTTCAGACTGAATTATGTGTCTCCTGTTAGGGTGGGGAGCTGGATGCTAGACAGTCAGGTTTGGAAAGCAAACTCAGGGAGGTCACAACTGTTGGTTTGTGCCCCAGCATGTGCACCCTCCTGCTGGTTGCTGTCACAGTGGGCACTTTGCACATGTCCTAGTTGTGGATGCCTTATTTCTCCCAACCCTGAGCAAGTAGGTGCCCCAATCAGCCTGGGTTCCTCAATCACTCACTGCTTTTGCCCTCTCTTGCCTGGACGGGGAACAGATGCCTGAGAGTGGCCCACAGGGGCAATGCATCTAAGGAAAGGGAATGGAAATCTCTCTGTGCAGCTTTACAAACCTTGGATTAATTCCTCATGATCCTGTTAGTAAACCCCATGTCTGAGGAAATCACAAAGAAAAGAGCAAAAACAAATTAAATAGAAATGTAGAAAGAAATAACAAAGATCAGTGAAACTAAAACTGTTTCTTTGAGAAGATAAATGTTACTGATAAACCTTTATCCAGATTCATTAAGAAAAAAGGGAGAGGCCTCAAATCAATAAAATTAGAAATGACAAAGGAGAAGTCACAAGAGACACCACCAAAATACAAAGAATCATGAGAGACTACAAGGCAACTATACGCCAAAAAAAAAAAAAAAAAAAAGGACAACCTGGAAGAAATGGGCAAGTTCTTAGAGAGGTATACCTTCCAAGATTGAACCAGGAAGAAATAGAAAATATAAACAGACCTATCATAAGTAATTAAATTGAAATGATGATTCAAAATCTTGCAGCAACAAAAAGTCCAAAACCAGAGAGTTTCACAGGTGAATTCTAGCAAGCATTTAGAGAAAGGCCAACATCTATCCTACTCAAACTCTTCCCAAAAATTGCAGAGGGAGAAACACTCTCAAGCTCATTCTATGATGCCACCATCACTATGATATGAAAATCAGAAAAAGATATCACAATGAAAGAAAATTATAGGCTAGTATCACTGATGAACATAGATGAAAATTCCTTAACAAAATACTAGCAACTCAAATCCAACAGCACATTAAAAGGATTGTCTATCATGATCAACTGAGATTTATTTCAGAGATACAAAGAAAAGAAAAGCAAGTGAAGTCGCTCAGTCATGTCTGACTCTTTGTGACTCCACGGACTGTTGCCCAACAGGCTCCCCCATCCATGGAATTTTCCAGGCAAGAGTACTGGAGTGGATTGCCATTTCCTTCTCCAGGAGATCTTCCTGACCCAGGGATCGAACTTGGGTCTCCTGCATTGCAGGCAGACAGTTTACCATTTAAGCCACCAAAAAACACCCTAGAGATGCAAAGATTCTTCAATATATGCAAATCAATCATGTGATATACTACATTAAGAAACAAGAATAAAAACCATATGAATATCTCAGTAGATGTAGAAAAAGCTTTTGACAAAACTCAGTGAACATTTATGATAAAACGTTGAGAAAATGGGCATAGAGGGAACTTACCCCAGCATAATAAAGGTCGTATATGCAAACCCACAGCAAATATCAATCTTAATGTTGGAAAAGTGAAAGCTTTTCCTCTCAAATCAGGAATAAGACCAAGATGTTCACTTTTGTCACTTTTATTCAACACAGTTTGGAAGTAACAGCCATGGCAATCAGGGAAGAAAAAGAAATAAAGGGAATACAAATTGGAAAAGAAGAAGCAAAACGGTCACCATTTGCAGATTACATGATACTATACATAGAAAATTCTAAGATGTCACTAAACTACCAGAGCTAATTTATGGATTTGGTAAAGTTGCAGCATACAAAATTAATACAAAAGAATCTCTTGCATTCCTATACACTAATAATGAAATAGCAGAAAGCAAAATTAAAAGAACAGTCCCATTTAACATAGCAATGAAAAGAATAATATACTTAGAAATAAACCTACCTAAGGAGGTGAAAGACCTATATTTAGAAAATTATAAGACACTGATGAAAGAAATCAAAGAAGACACAGATGGAGAGATATGCCATGTTTTTGAACCATGTGGGTAGTGAAAATGACTACACTACCCAAAGCAATCTACAGATTTAGTGCAATCTCTATCAAATTTTCAAGAACATTTTTCAGACTTAGATCAAAACAATAGAGAGCCCACCAATAACTAAAGCAATCTTAAGAAAGAAAAACGAAACTGAAGGAATCAGGCTTCCTGAGTTCGGACTATATCACAAAGCAAAGGTATCCATCATAGTACAGTATTAAAATATAACAGAAATATAAATCAATGGAACAGGATAGAAAGCCCAGAGATAAACTTACACACCTATGGTCACCTAATCTATGACAAAGAAGGCACAAATAAACAGTGGAGAAAAGACAATCTCTTCAATAAATGGTGTTGGGAAAACTGGACAGCTACATGTAAAAGAATGAAATTGGAATATCATCTAACATCATACACAAAAATAAGCTTAATATGGATTAATGATCTAAATGTAATACTAGATACTATAAAAGTCAGAAAAAAACATAGGCAGACCACACTTTAACATAAACCCCAGCAAGATCCTTTTTGATCCATGTCCTAGAGTAATAAAAATAAAAACAAATTTAAACAAATGGGATCTAAATAAATTAAAAAGTTTCTGCACAACAAAGGAAACCATAAACAAAATGAAAAGACAACCCTGAGAATGGGGGCAAATATTTACAAATGAAGCAATTGACAAGATATTAAACTCCAAAATAAACAGCACATGAAGTTCAATATCAAAAAGGTAAGTAATCCAAATAAAAATAGTCAGAAGACCTAAATAGACATATCTCCAAAGAAGACATACAGGAAACCAAGAGGCACATGAAAAGATGCTCACCATCATTAGTTATCAGAGAAATGCAAAACTACAATAAAGGTATCACCTCACACTGCCATACTAGCATGTGAAATGAGTGCAGTTGAATGGTAATTTGAACATTCTTTGGCATTGCCCTTTCTTTGGGATTGTAATGAAAACTGACTTTTTCCAGTCCTGTAGTCACTGATTAGTTTTCCAAATCTGCTGATAATACTGAGTGCAGCACTTGAACAGCATCAGGTTTTAAGATTTTAAATACTTCTGCTGGAACTCCATCACTTTCATTAGCTTCAGTTCAGTTAATTTCAGTCGCTCAGTCATGTCCGACTCTTTGTGACCTCAAGAATTGCAACACACCAGGCCACCCTGTCCATCAAGAACTCCCAAAGTTCACCCAAAGACATGTCCATCAAGTTGGTAATGTCATCCAGCCATCTCATTCTCTGTCGTCCCCTTCTCCTTATGCCCCCAATCTCTCCCAGCATCAGAGTCTTTTAAATGAGTCAACTCTTTGCATGAGGTAGCCAAAGAATTGGAGTTTCAGCTTCAGCATCAGTCCTTTCAATGAATATTCAGGACTGATCTCCTTTAGGATGGACTGGTTGGATCTCCTTGCAGTCTAAGAGACTCTCAAGAGTCTTCTTCAAAGTTCAAAAAAATCAATTCTTCTATGCTCAGCTTCCTTCACAGTCCAACTCTCACATCCATACATGACCACTGGAAAAATCATAGCTTTGACTAGACGGACCTTTGCTGGCAAAGTAATGTCTCTGCTTTTGAATATGCTATACAACCCAGATAATCACGATGGTGTGATCACTGACCTAGAGCCAGACATTCTGGAATGTGAAGTCAAGTGGGCCTTAGAAAGCATCACTACGACCAAAGCTAGTGGAGGTGATGGAATTCCAGTGGAGCGATTCCAAATCCTGAAAGATGATGCTGTGAAAGTGCTGCACTCAATATGCCAACAAACTTGGAAAACTCAGCAGTGGCCACGGGACTGGAAAAGGTCAATTTTCATTCCAATCCCAAAGAAAGGCAATGCCAAAGAATGCTCAAACTACCACACAATTGCACTCATCTCACACGCTAGTAAAGTAATGCTTAAAATTCTCCAAGCCAGGCTTCAGCAATATGTGAACCGTGAATTCCTGAAGTTCAAACTGGCTTTAGAAAAGACAGAGGAACCAGAGATCAAATTGCCAACATCCGCTGGATCATGGAAAAAAGCAAGAGAGTTCCAGAAAATCATTTATTTCTGCTTTATTGACTATGCCAAAGCCTTTGACTGTGTGGATCACTATAAACTGGAAAATTCTGAAGGAGATGGGAATACCAGACCACCTGATCTGCCTCTTGAGAAATTTGTATGCAGGTCAGGAAGCAACAGTTAGAACTGGACATAGAACAACAGACTGGTTCCAAATAGGAAAAGGAGTTCTTCAAGGCTCTATATTGTCACCCTGTTTGTTTAACTTATATGCATAATACATCATGAGAAACGCTGGACTGGAAGGAACACAAGCTGGAATCAAAATTGCCAGGAGAAATATCAATAACCTCAGATATGCAGATGACACCACCCTTATGGCAGAAAGTGAAGAGGAACTAAAAAGCCTCTTGATGAAAGTGAAAGTGGAGACTGAAAATGTTGGCTTAAAGCTCAACATTCAGAAAACGAAGATCATGGCATCCCTTCCCATCCCATCACTTCATGGGAAATAGATGGGGAAACAGTGGAAACAGTGTCAGACTTTATTCTTCTGGGCTCCAAAATCACTGCAGATGGTGACTGCAGCCATGAAATTAAAAGACACTTACTTCTTGGAAGGGAAGTTATGACCAACTTAGATAGCATAGTCAAAAGCAGAGACATTACTTTGCCAACAAAGGTCCGTCTAGTCAAGGCTATGGTTTTTTCTATGGTCATGTGTGGATGTGAGAGCTGGACTGTGAAGAAGGCTGAGCGCCAAAGAATTGATGCTTTTGAACTGTGGTGTTGGAGAAGACTCTTGGACTGCAAGGAGATCCAACCAGTCCATTCTGAAGGAGATCAGCCCTGGGATTTCTTTGGAGGGAATGATGCTGAAGCTGAAAGTTCAGTACTTTGGCCATCTCATGTGAAAAGTTGACTCATTGGAAAAGACTCTGATGCTGAGAGGGATTAGGGGCAAGAGGAGAAGGGGACAACAGAGGATGAGATGGCTGGATGGCATCACTGACTCGATGAACATGAGTCTCAGTGAACTCCGGGAGTTGGTGATAGACAGGGAGGCCTGGCGTGCTTTGATTCATGGGGTCATAAAGAGTCAGACATGACTGAGCGACTGATCTGTTCTGATCTAGGTTGGTCCTAACTTTCCTTCCAAGGAGTAAGCGTCTTTTAATTTCATGGCTACAATGACCATCTATAGTGATTTGTAGCCCCCAAAATAAAGTCTGACACTGTTTCCATTGTTTCCCCATCTTTTTCCCATATAGTGATGGGACTCGATGCCATGATCTTCGTTTTCTGAATGTTGAGCTTTAAGCCAGCTTTTTCATTCTCCTCTTTCATCAAGAGGCTTTTTAGTTCCTCTTAACTTTCTGCCATAAGGGTGGTGTCATCTGCATATCTGAGGTTATTGATATTTCTCCTGGCAATCTTGATTCCAGCTTGTGTTTCTTCCAGTCCAGCATTTCTCATGATGTACTCTGCATATAAGTTAAATAAGCAGGGTGATTATATACAGCCTTGAGGTACTCCTTTTCCTATTTGGAACCAGTCTGTTCCATGTCCAGTTTTAACTGTTGCTTCCTGACCTGCATATAGGTTTCTCAAGGGGCAGGTCAGGTGGTCTGGTATTCCCATCTCTTTCAGAATTTTCCACAGTTTATTGTGATCCATGCAGTAAAATTCTTTGGCATAGTAAATAAAGAAGAAATAGATGTTTTTCTGGAACTCTCTTGCTTTTTGATGATCTAGCGATGTTGTCAATTTGATCTCTGGTTCCTCTACCTTTTCTAAAGCCAGCTTGAACATCTGGAAGTTCACGGTTCATGTACTGCTGTAGCCTGGCTTCGAGAATTTTGAGCATTATTTACTAGTGTGTGAGGTGAGTGCAATTGTGCGGTAGTTTGAGCATTCTTCAGCATTGCCTTTCTTTGGGATTGGAATGAAAACTGACCTTTTCTAGTCCTGTCACCACTGCTGAGTTTTCCAAATTTGCTGGCATATTTAGTGTTGCACTTTCACAGCATCTGCTTTCAGGATTTGAAAGAGCTTCACTGGAATTCCATTACCTCCACTAGTTTTGTTCGTAGTGATGCTTTCTAAGGCCCACTTGACTTCACATTCCAGGATGTCTGGCTCTAGGTGAGTGATCACACCATTATGATTATCTTGGTCATGAAGATCTTTTTCGTACAGATTTTTCTGTGTATTCTTGCCACCTCTTCTTAATATCTTCTGCTTCTGTTAGGTCCATACCATTTCTGTCCTTTATTGAGCCATCTTTGCATGAAATGTTTCCTTGGTATCTCTAATTTTCTTGAAGCAATCTCTAGATTTCCCCATTCTGTGTTTTTTTTTTTTTTTTTTTCCCCTCTATTTCTTTGCATTGACCACTGAGGAAGGCTTTCTTATCTCCTTGCTATTCTTGGAACTCTGCATTCAGATAGTTATTATTTTCCGTTTCTCATTGCTTTTCACTTCTCTTTTTTTCACAGCTATTTTTAAGGACTCCCCAGACAGCCATTTTGCTTTTTTACATTTCTTTTCCATGGCGAGGGCCTTGATCCCTGTCTTCTGTAAATATCATGAACCTCCATTCATAGTTCATCAAGCACTCTATCTATCAGATCTAGTCCCTTAAATCTATTTCTCACTTCCACTCTACAATCATAAGAAATTTGATGTAGGTCATACCTGAATGGTCTAGTGGTTTTCCCAACTGTTTTCAATTTAAGTCTAAATTTGGCAATAAGGAGTTCATGATCTTAGCCACGGTCAGCTCTTGGTCTTGTTTTTGCTGACTGTATAGGGCTTCCCCATCTTTGGCCGCAAAGAATATAATCAATCTGATTTTGGTGTTGACCATCTGGTGATGTCCATGTGTAGAGTCTTTTCTTGTGTTGTTGGAAGAGGGTGTTTGCTATTACCAGTGTATTCTCTTGACAAAACTGTTAGCCTTTGCCCTGCTTCATTCCGTATTCCAAGGCCAAATTAGCCTGTTACTCCAGGTGTTTCTCGACTTCCTACTTTTGCATCCCATTCCCCTATAATGCAAAGGGCATCTTTTTTTTGAGGGGGGAGGTGTTAGTTCTGAAACGTCCTGTAGGTATTCATAGAACCGTTCAACTTCAGCTTCTTCAGCATTACTGGTTGGGGCATAGGCTTAGATTACCATGATATTGAATGGTTTGCCTTGGAAACAAATAGAGATCCATCTGTCGTTTTTGAGATTGCATACATATACTGCATTTCAGACTCTTGTTGACCATGATGGATACTCCATTTCTTCTAAGGAATTCCTGCCCACACTAGTAGATATAATGGTCATCTGACTTAAATTCACCCATTCCAGTCCATTTTAGTTCTCTGATTCCTAGAATGTTGATGTTCACTCTTGCCATTTCCTGTTTGACCACTTCCAATTTGCCTTGGTTCATGGACTTAACATTCCAGGTTCCTATGCAATATTGCTTTTTACAGCATCGGACCTTGCTTCTATCACCAGTCACATCCATAACTGGGTATTGTTTTTGCTTTGGCTCCATCCCTTCATTCTTTCTGGAGTTATCTTTCCACTGATCTCCAGTAGCATATTGGGCACCTACTGACCTGGGGAGTTCCTCTTTCAGTATCCTATCATTTTGCCATTTCATACTGTTCATGGGGTTCTCAAGGGAAGAATACTGAAATGGTTTGCATTCCCTTCTCCAGTGGACCACATTTTGTCAGACCTCTCCACCATGACCCGCCCATCTTGGGTGGCCCCACACAGCATGGCTTAGTTTCATTGAGTTAGACAAGGCTGTGATCCTTGTGATTAGATTGACTAGTTTTCTGTGATTAAGGTTCATGTGTCTGTCCTCTGATGCCTCTCGCAACACCTTTCATCTTACTTGATTTTCTCTTACCTTGGACGAGCAGTATCTCCTCACAGCTGCCCCTCCTGACCTCGAACATGGAGTAGCTCCTCTTCGCCCTCCTGTGCCCATGCAGCTACCACCCCTTGGACGTGTGGTTGCTCGTCTTGGCTGCCGTCCCTGACCTCAGGCACGGGCTTAGTTCGTAGTACTTTTTCCTAAGGCCCTCTTGACTTCATACTCTAGAACGTCTGGCTCTAGGTGAGTGACCCCACTATTGTGGTTATTAGGTCATTAGGATCTTTTATGTATAGTTCTGTGCATTCTTGTCACCTCCTTAATCTCTTCTGCTTCTATTAGGTACTTACCATTTCTGTCAAAAAGTTACACTCACATCAAAACTTTATTTTGTTATGTGCAAATGTTATGATTTAATTTTTTTCTTTGTGTATATAGGTGTACATTTAATCTTTGTTTTTTTCACAATGATTTTGTTTCCAAGAAATAAGTAAAATGTACAATAATGCTAGTTATGAGCTATTGTTGCACTCTATCCCTCGCAAAATTCAAGTTTCAAGAAGATAATTTTTATGAATTCACAGTTAGATGATGCAATTAAATAGGTATTTTGTTAATTTATTCATTATCAATTTGATTAATCATTCATTGTCTGAAATGTCCTTGTGGAATGGCAGAAATTACCACTTAATTATTAATTGGCATTTTTGATTTAGATATGATATAAAGTAGGAAGTTCCATGTTCTTAAAATATTTTTTAGAAGGTATCATCATTTTTCATTAACTAGTGTTTTATTAACATATCTTAATACTCTTCTACACATTGCAAGAAAAAGGAAATGTTACCTGTGTAGTTATTTGTTACATAAGTCATACTGATTTTCAGTAGATTTAAGACATCAACTCTCCAAATAATGCAGTACATTGTTCCGCATGATTATTCATAAAACTTGCTTTATGTATATTTATCATGACTCTATAAACACAGAACCTATCAAATACATTTTAAAACAAGTTGAAAGCCAAAAAAGCAGTAAATTAAGATCTGAGACTGAAATAAAATATTACAAAATTCTGTTCTACATGCTTCCTCCAGAGATAGTCAAAATGCAAATGGACTTTAGCGTGTTTTTTTTTTTCCTCCATAGTCCTTCAAACACTGTTATTCTAATATATGGTTCAGATCAGATCAGATCAGATCAGTCGCTCAGTCGTGTCCGACTCTTTGTGACCCCATGAACCGCAGCACGCCAGGCCTCCCTGTCCATCACCAGCTCCCGGAGGTCACTCAGACTCGCATCCATCGAGTCAGTGATGCCATCCAGCCATCTCATCCTCTGTCGTCCCCTTCTCCTCCTGCCCTCAATCCCTCCCAGCATCAGAGTCTTCTCCAATGAGTCAACTCCTCGCATGAGGTGGCCAAAATACTGGAGTTTCAGCTTTAGCATCATTCCTTCCAAAGAAATTCCAGGATTGATCTCCTTCAGAATGGACTGGTTGGATCTTCTTGCAGTGCAAGGGACTCTCAAGAGTCTTCTCCAACACCACAGTTCAAAAGCATCAATTCTTCGGCGCTCAGCCTTCTTCACAGTCCAGCTCTCACATCCATACATGACCACAGGAAAGACCATAGCCTTGACTAGGTTACATCTTGTTAAAATATTTGTTTATTTTAATTATCTAAAAATAATCTAAATCATCCCTTGACCATTTTCACATAATATATCTGTCCTGGACCAAAACAGTTTTTAATTATTTTTTAAAGGCCATTGCATACATCAAATTCTAAATTCTAGAATGTCTCTATTGTCATGTTATATAGTGGAAAGAAAAAAATATTTGCTTATACTTTACAAAGTATTCTGAGTATTATTTTGCTTCCTTAAATTTTGTCTGTTGGTTCAATATAAATTAATATAAGCCAAATGCTAAGCATTTTATTTTCACATTCAAATAAAAAAGCAAATATATTTTATTCCATTACTCCACACACACACACACACACACAAATCCACAACATTGAGAACAAATTAGCAATAGGAAAAAAATATAACATGCAAAATTACTTGAACCTTCATAGTTATTTAAATGAAAATAATCCCCATGCTTTGGCCACCTGATGGGAAGAACTGACTCATTGGAAAAGACCCTGATGCTGGGAAAGATTGAACACAGGAGGAAAAGGGGAGACAGATAATGAGATGGTTGGATGGCACCATGGCCTCGATGGGCATGAGCAAACTCTTGTTGTTGGTAATGGACAAGGAAGTCTGGCATGCTATAGTCCATGGGGTTGCAAAGAATCAGACACAGCTGAACTACTGAACTGAACTGAACTGAATCCACAGGCACAATGCTAATTTTTGTTATATATATATATATGTGTGTGTGTGTGTGTGTGTGTGCGTATACATACATGTATGTGTGTATATATAATCACACACATAAAAGGCCTATATATATAATACCTGTGTAACCACAATGAAAGCAGTTTTTAAATTTTTTTTTTTATAGTTTAAACTATAAAGTAAAATACCAGTAATTAAACATTTTAGTTCTTATTATCTATCTATCTTTTTCAATAGCTGTTTTGGTGTGTGTGTGTGTGTGTGTGTGTGTGTGTGTGTTTTTTTTTTTTTTAAGGAATTTTCTTCAAATCTCAAATGCTTGAATGTTTCTGCATCTATTTCTAGCAATGCAGAAATCGGGCTCTTAAGTGCCATCTTCTTTAAAATTAATAAAGCAAAATAAGTAGAAAAACTTCAATGTGCTGAAGTGTGAAGCAATAAAAAAAATGCCTCTTCTTATTCACAATATCATTTATCTTTGTTAAAATCCATGCCAAAGTTGAGGCAGATGCAAAAACTTGAGCCTTTTTTTGGTTAAGCAAAATAATACTAATTTCATAAAGGTTACTGATTTTTGCAAAAATTTTTAACTATAGCATCTGTCTTTTGGATGGAAAAACCTATGGACCTCATAAAATTTCCATTTTAAATTGTAATTTGTTTCACGCTTAATGCCCATTTTCTGGAAATTTTTAAACTATTAAGATTCTCTTGTTAAAGAAAAAAAAAGATTCTCTTGTTAAAATCTGAATTAACTATAAAATAAAACATACAAGATTATGCTTCTTTCTGAAATCATTTAAATTCCCATGTCATGTGGTGAAAGTTCATTTTAACTTATATGTCAGTTTCTCAGAATTTCAGAATACCAATAAATAAATTCATACCTTAAAAAATCTAGTTGTATATGTAAATTCAAATTTAAACATTGTATGTTTGTTACCACATGTCTCTTTTTGTTTGGAGGAGCATTTATCTGTTTTATATACTTATTAAAAGGGTAGAAAATTGTACATAAGAGAATTCCATTTGTTATAAACATACCAGTTAATATTGTTTCAAAATCCTTACAGAATATACTTAGCAAAATAAGCAAGAGACAATTTGCTACTTAGATGGAAGTCAGCCTTAAAATTGAGGAAAACATTGTTTTACAAGTAATCTGAAAAATATGAATAATTTAAAAATTCATCCAATATCATCTTGAAAGAATATCAATTATTTAAAACATATACTATTTCTATTTTACAATGAAGTAGATTCAGTTTACTGTCCCTAAGTAACTTTGGTTAAATTTATCTGGCTTGCACAACAGAAGAACTGCCTTTTTAAAGATTTCATTATGGGAGGGTTGAATAGATCGAGCACAGAAAATGTTTAGGGTGGTGAAAATTATTATAGTATAGTATAGTACAGTATAAATATGGTACTATATTGATAAATAAATGTCACTTATCAATTTATGAATATATGAACAGATATTCAAACCCACTGAATGTATAATACCAAGAGTGAACTTTAATTTAAACTATGGATTTTATTTAGGTGATTATTGGTGTTTCAATTCTTGAGATATTGGTGTATCTCATTCTTCTCAAATGAAGACACTAACAGAAAGAGCTTGTCATGCTATAAGTCCAGCGATGCTTCCTACTGATCCCTGGATAATTACTAACATGATACTGTGGCAACATTGTAATTAAATAAATTCCCGGAGCTATCTTCAGTAATTCTGAAAAGAGTTACGTAAAATCTTTGTTAATTAGCATACCCTCCTTATCGAACTACTTGTGGGTGGAACTAGTGGGTTCCGAGATGAACAGTCTTATTAGATCAAGAATTCTTGTTAATGAAATATCACTAAATGTCCTTCAGTCTATTGTCTGTGGTGTAAACTGCTCATCAGCACCAGAGCACAGAATCTCTCTTTGACAGGAAATCAGTGACTCTATAAAAATGGAAAGATCATAGCAGGCCTGAAACTCCCAATGCAGACATAATGTCTGCATCTTAAGGTCTTTTTCTAAGTGCAGAGTGGCATATTTGAATCTTTGGCCAACTTATAATGGTGTGTCAATATGATCACTGTTGAAGCTTCCCATAAAGGAGAATCTGTTAAAAAAAAAAAAAGTCCTCAATACATACTTGCTAGTTCAGCTCAGTTGCTCAGTCATGTCCGACTCTTTGTGACCCCACAGACTGCAGCATGCCAGGCTTCCCCGTCTATCACTAATCCACGGAGCTTGCTCAAACTCATATCCATCAAGTTGGTGATGCCATTCAACCATCTTATCCTCTGTCATCCCCTTCTCCTCCTGCCTTCAATCTTTCCCAGCATCAGGGTCTTTTCAAATGAGTCAGCTCTTCGAATCAGTTGGCCAAAGTATTGGAGATTCAGCTTCAGCATCAGTTCTTCTAATGAATATTCAGGACTGATTTCCTTTTATGATGGACTGGTTTGATATCCTTGCAGTCCAAGGAACTCTCAAGAGTCTTCTCCAACACCTCACAGTTCAAAAGCATCGATTCTTTGGTGCTCAGCTTTCTTTATAGTACATGTTTGCTAATAAAGAGAAAAATGTGTATTAATGATTCATTAACCCAATGCCTTATAAAATAATTTTAGAAGCATCATTCACTGGAATGATAATTTTCATAATATAATTATAAATATCATTATAATATAATGATATTTTTTATAATGCTTTATAAAATAACTTTGGAAGCCCCACCACTGGAAGTGACTTATTTATAATTTAGTTAATTTTTCTTTAGGGAAAACTAAAATTACTTTAAGTATATCAAAGCTATTTTTTGCTATTTCCAAATTATTTTATTTTAAAATTGTATGTGGATTGACATTATGGTCATATTGCTGCTATAAAAGCAATACTTGCTTGCTATTCCAGAGATGAATATGTATTGAGAAAATGAAAATAATTTATTCAAAATTTAAATAATCTATTATTTAAGACTCCTTAATGACATCTAATTTTATTTTTAAAATTAGATGTCAATAACCCTGTATATGAGACAGCAAAAGAGACACTGATGTATAGAACAGTCTTTTGGGCTCTGGGAGAGGGAGAGGGTGGGATGATTTGGGAGAATTGCATTGAAATAAGTATAATATCATGTATGAAATGAGTCACCAGTCCAGGTTCGATGCCTGATACCGGATGCCTAGGGCTGGTGCACTGGGATGACCCAGAGGGATAGTATGGGGAGGGAGGAGGGAAGAGAGTTCAGGATGGGGAACACATGTATACCTGTGGCAGATTCATTTTGATACATGGCAAAACCAATACAATATTGTACAGTTAAATAAAATAAAAATAAAATTTAAAAAATAAAAATATTAAAAATAGCTGAATTTATATTTTACATTTCATGATACATGTTTGCATTTCTAAAAAACCTGTTCTAATGTTCAGTATTTATAGTTTTCCCTGAATTAAAAGTAAATTTTATTTAATGAAACATAAAAAGTAAAGCTTTTTACCTACTAAAGAAATTCTATTGAAAATAAAGGTTAAATTTTAGCTGCTATAATAATGAGATTGGCTAAAAAAATAGAATTTCAAAGTGATATTATCAAAATATTTAGAGATCATCCCCTTTGGCAATTGTAAACTCTTAGTAATATTATTTGGAGGTTTTAATCTCATACACAGAAAGAAAAGAGGACAATATAATCATGTTTAAGCCACTGAAGAATTCTTGAAAAGACAAAGCACTAAAAGACTCTGGAACTCTAAATTTCATCTCTTCATCACTGGTTTTGCTCCTGGAACATCTAATACTACTATGTGCATATAAACTCCCATTGGGTAGATCTACTATGGACAATAACTATAAATTCTAGGCCAAATTCTGATCAAAATGACTATAAATTCTGGTCAAAACACACATGTGCATTCGAACATATGCACACATGCACACATTAAAAAAAATACTTGTAGGCAGAGGAAAACATGGAAAATCATGGAGTTAACAGAACAGTAAGCATTTAAAAAGGATGTTCTTAGGTTAGACTAGGTTTTAATGTTTTTAATCTGAGGGAAGGCATTGATTAAATAGGGTAGCTATAACACTGATGTGAAATCCATAGTCTATATCTTAAGACAGAGTTTACACTTTGAATCCAATGAAAGTGATAATTTTCTAAATTAATAACAAAAATTAAAATGTTCAGGATCTAAAATCTCCACAATGTATCATTTTCAATGTCCAGGATACAATCACATACTACTCTTTAAATGAAGAAATATGAAAAAGTGGCACAATCTCAAGGTGAAATTCAATCAACAGAGATAGATTCCCAAATAATTCCTGTAGTTGACAGAAATTTTAAAACACTTTTTATAATTAGAGTAAAACAATAAAAAATAAATATCAACAAAGAAATAGAAACTGAAAAAATAAAAAATAGAAATTCTGAAACTAAAAATAAACAACCTGAAAAAAATTTTATCTGTGATTAGGTGGAATAGAAATGGTCCCTGCAGGTTGTAACAGCTGACATACCATAGAAGTGCACATGTGTTATATTTAATCCTCCATGGTATTCAAGCATGTGCTAAAGTGTGATGTGACACATCAGTAACATCATTTGTCATTGGGCTTTATTCAGCAAGTCCTTTAAAATGAAGATATTTGTTGTGAATAATGGAGAACCTGGAATATTCTGTTCTTGGAGATTCCAAAGATGATTATACATATGTGTGCTCGGTCACTCAGTCGTGTCCAACTCTTTGAGGTCCCATGGACTGTAGCCTGCTGGGCTCCTCTGTCCGTGGGATTTCCTAGGCAAGAATACTGGAGAGGGTTGCCATTACCTCCTCCAGGGGATCTCCCCAACCCAGGGATCAAACCAGCACCTCCTTCATTGGCAGGCAGATTCTTTACCACTAGTGCCACCTGGGATATCCAGTTTTTTTTCAATATTCCATATAGATTCTAAGTGAAAAGCTTTATTCAGAGCTATGCATTTACCCCTGAAATTGTACTACCTTGGTTAAATGCTGTATTCTTTTAATAGTCAAATTCTTTGAGAAATTGATATGGATTTTCAAGAGGTGGAGCAAGGACTCTCAAATGTTCATCACTTAGATTAACAGACTGTTCTCTGAAAATGCCTTGATGAAGGCATTCATTTGAAAATAGAGATCAGACTATCTCTCCAAAAAACTCCTATACAGCAAAATAAACAAAACAATGAAAAAATCTATAGAATGGGATAAATATATTTGCCAACCATATATTGCATAAGGCATTAACATACAAAATATATAAAGAAATGATACCACTTAATAAGAAAAAAATCAAACAAAAACTGTGCAAATGAACTAAATGGACATATTTTACAGAACACATCCAAATGGCCAACAGGTACATTAAAAGCTCTTTAACATCACTAACAAGCAGGGAAATAATGAGATATCACCTTGAGTGTATCAGATGGCTATTATCAAGAAGAAAAGTGATAAGTGTTGGTGAGGATATGATGATAAGGGAACCCCTGAACAGCTATTAGTGGGAATCTAAATTGGTCCATCCACTATAGAAACAGTATGACTGTTCCTCAACTTGATCCTCAAATGTTGTATAAAAAAATCTCTAAGCTCATAGCAATTTCTGGTTTTCACATCTCTTTATAACCTCTTCTCTTTGAATGCATGTAGGATCTGTGATTTGCTTCTACCAAGAAAATACAGCAAAGATGATGGAAGGGCACCCCCGCGATTACATTAATCTATGTAAGATTCTATATTGGTAAAAGATTCACTGTGTAGACTTTCTCCCTTAGCTTTGTAGATGCAATTTGCTTTGTCATGAGAATGTCGAGGGAAAAGGTCACATGACAAGGAACTATAAGGCGTCTGAAACTGCCAAAGTGGCTTCTAGTTGCAGAGGGCATTCTGCAGTTAATATCCAGAAAAAGGCAGTGGCCTCAGCTCTGCAGCCACAGTGAAATTCTCCAATTATCCAAGTGAGTTTAGAAGTAGATCATTTCCTAGTCAAGCCTCCAGATGAAAGGCTGACATCTTGATTCCAGTCTTATGAGACATTAAACAGAAGATTGAGCTAAATCATCTCCAGAATCTTTTCCTACAGAAACAGTGGGATAATAAATATGTATTGAGGCACCATTTGTAGTAATTTGTAAGACAGCAATAGAAGACTTAAGTGCTGTGCCTCATATATTTGTACTTTCAATATCTCCCCTAGTATCTTTCAGTTTTCACATATTTCATTGTTTATCTACATGTCTCTATAGGCACATGCATGCTCAGTCAGGTCTAACTCTTTGTGACCCCATGGACTCTAGCCCACTAGGCTGCTCTATCCATGGGATTTTTAGGCAAGAATACGGGAGTGGGTTGTGATTTCCTTCTCCATGAGATCTTCCTGACCCAGGGGTCAAAACCATGTCTCTGTCTCTTGCATTTCCTGCATTGGCAGATGGATTATTTACTGCTAGCACCACCTGGGAAGCCCACATACCTCTATAACAAATTTAATTTTTATTGAAAATTTTTCAGGCTGTTTCAATGAACTATTTTGTTTATATTACATATATTTCATAAAGATACTGATGAAAAATTTTCTGCTTTTACTTCCCAAATAATTTTACCAATGTGGTGATACAGCATGACTTCCTATGTCAAAGTCACTTACACTCAGTTGTAGATATATAGATAACTTTCTTCCCTGCTGATTAGTCTTTGAGAGTAATCTAATTTTCTGCTTTGGTGGATGAGCAAACTAAACAAATTCTCTCTTTTACAGACAAGCCTAAAAAAGAAACATTCTTGATGGAACATAATCAAAGTTTCAACTGTTACACAAGAAGGTGGGAAAGTACATTTTCAGTTTTATTCATTCTATTCATGTCACTTTTCATAACAATTATGAAAAATGACAATGGAAGAAAAAACTTTTGAATATATATCTTTTCATATTTTCTGTTAAGGACTACCTGAAATAATTGAGATCCCAAAAGTATTTAACTGCTTTTAAAAATCAAACAGTTATTATGGACAAAGATTTTTCTTTAATAGGGTCTAAAGAATATAGTATAAAAACAGTATGTACAAATTAATTATTTCAACAAATATACATGGGTACACAGATGATCTATAAAATATGAACAGATTATACTTATCACCACCCTAAGGGAGAATATAGAATAAGAGGAAAACCATGACACAACAATGACAAAATATACAGCAGAAATATAAGCCTCAAACCAGATAGAAATAAAATTTTATAAACTTTCATAGATTAAAATATATTCAATTATAGATTAAAGTATGTTATAAAATAAAATTACTAATAAAAATGCTGTCAGAGAAACAAAAATTGCAGTCTAAGGAATTGTGAAAAAAATTATTGAAAGTTTAAAAATCACTGTACCTCTCTCCCCAAATGATATAAAACATATACATGTTAATGATTCTGTATATACCATAACACCCTAATTGTGAGTGTGGATGTGAGTATGTTTAAATTTTAGGCAAAAAATCAACATAATCAATCAATATGAGATACTAGTGATTTTTTAAAAATTATGAAATTATTTGGATGATTCCATAAATAATTTAAACCTTTTACTAAATTATCTAAATTAATAATTATTACTAATTAATTAGTAATATTATTAATTAATATTATAATATTAGTGATTATTATCTAAATTAATAAGTTAGTAATTAGTGGTTATTACTAATTACTGTATTAATAATAATTATTACTAATTTTTATTTACCTAAAATTGCCATGATATCAAGGAACAGCATCTGTACTTAAGGAGACTCATTCGCATCTGAAGATCCTAGATGTTGCCATAGTAAGAGGGGACTGGGCAATTTTGGTGGTGGGGATGAGTGTAAATTTTAAAGTGAAATGGAAGGACATTTGTGGATTATATTTTCCCAATATATAGCGATATATATGCCATCACACATCATCTGCCTGCAAAATGATACTGACATTTTTCAAAAAAAGGGGGAAAAAAGAGAGAGAGGAGATACTAGTGTACCCTTCCCTTGAAATTTGGTGGACTTTTGTAATGTCCTTGATAAATAAAATGTGAAAGCTATATCACAGTGATTTACAAGTCATAAGTTTGATGTGGCTTAAAACTTAAAATCTTGTTTGAGACACATGTCTTGGGTGCCCTGAGATGACATAAGAATTGTGCATACTTGAAAGACACCGTATTGGAGATAACATTTTTAGAAATCATATAGAGACAGGAAGAGTCACCTGAGAAGTCACATTGTGTCAGACCCCAGCTCTGAATCTTTATAGCATCAGTGTCAGACAAGTAAAGTAACCTTAAAATATTCCTAACACACTCTTTCAAGGTTTGCTTTTTTCTAGACCTCCTACTGAGACACTTCAGTTCAGTTCAGTTCAGTTCAGTTCAATTCAGTCACTCAGTCATGTCCGAGTCTTTGTGACACCATAAACTGCAGCACACCAGGCCTCCCTGTCCATCACCAATTCCTGGAGTCCACCCAAACAAATGTCCATTGAGTTGGTGATGCCATCTAACCATCTCATCCTCTGTCATCCCCTTCTCCTCCTGCCCCCAATCCCTCCCAGCATCAGAGTCTTTTCCAATGAGTCAACTCTTCGCATGAGGTGGCCAAAGTACTGGAGTTTCAGCTTTACCATCATTCCTTCCAACGAAATCCCAGGGCTGATCTCCTTCAGAATGGACTGGTTGGATCTCCTTGCAGTCCAAGGGACTCTTAAGAGTCTTCTCCAACACCACAGTTCAAAAGCATCAATTCGTTGGGGCTCAGCTTTCTTCACAGTCCAACTCTCAGATCCATACATGAATACTGGAAAAATAATAGCCTTGACTAAATGGATCTTTGCTGACAAGAAATGACTCTGCTTTTTAATATGCTATCTAGGTTGGTCATAACTTTCCTTCCAAAGAGTAAGTGTCTTTTAATTTCATGGCTGAAATCACCATCTGCAGTGATTTTGGAGCCCAGAAAAATAAAGTCTAACACAGTTTCCACTGTTCTCCATCTATTTGCCATGAAGTGATTGGACCAGATGCCATGATCTTCATTTTCGGAATATTGAGCTTTAAGCCAACTTTTTCACTCTCCTCTTTCACTTTCATCAAGAGGCTTTTTAGCTCTTCTTCACTTTCTGCCATAAGGGTGGTGTCATCTGCATGTCTGCGGTTATTGATATTTCTCCCATCAATATTGATTCCAGCCCGTGCTTCATCCAGCCCAGCATTTCTAATGATGTATTCTGCTTATAAGTTAAATAAGCAGGGTGACAATATACAGCCTTGACGAACTCCTTTTCCTATTTGGAACCAGTCTGTTGTCCATGTCCAGTTCTAACTGTTACTTCCTGACCTGCATACAGGTTTCTCAAGAGGCAGGTCAGATGGTCTGATATTCCCATCACTTTCAGAATTTTCCACAGTTTATTGTGATCCGCACAGTCAAAGGCTTTGGCATAGCCAATATTTTCAGCTGATGCCAAATAATGTCACATGTACCTCTATTGATGATCACTAATTATGTACAAATAAAGATTTTCAGATTCTCATATCAATGTTTAAATTTTAGTAAATATGTGTTCTTGCATATACAGACACTTGACAATATTTGGAATGAGTATTTGCCAATGTGGTAGTATTTCATTTTACTCTCCATGAGATTCCAGATATTTCTATATTTGAGATAACTATAATTATATAGTTATCTCAAAACAAGTTGGAATCAAGATTGCCGGGAGAAATATCAATAACCTCAGATATGCAGATGACACCACTCTTATGGCAGAAAGTGAAGAGGGGCTAAAAAGCCTCTTGATGAAAGTGAAAGTGGAGAGTGAAAAGGTTGGCTTAAAGCTCAACATTCAGAAAACGAAGATCATGGCATCTGGTCCCATCACTGCATGGGAAATAGATGGGGAAACAGTGGAAACACTGTCAGACTTTCTTTTTCTGGGCTCCAAAATCACTGCAGATGGTGACTGCAGCCATGAAATTAAAAGATGCTTGCTCCTTGGAAGGAAAGTTATGACCAACCTAGATAGCATATTCAAAAGCAGAGACATTACTTTACCAACAAAGGTTCGCCTAGTCAAGGCTATGGTCTTTCCTGTGGTCATGTATGGATGTGAGAGCTGGACTGTGAAGAAGGATGAGCTCCAAAGAATTGATGCTTTTGAACTGTGGTGTTGGAGAAAACTCTTGAGAGTCCCTTGGACTGCAAGAGGATCCAACCAGTCCATTCTGAAGGAGATCAATCCTGGAATTTCTTTGGAAGGAATGATGCTAAAGCTGAAACTCCAGTATTTTGGCCACCTCATGCGAAGAGTTGACTCATTGGAGAAGACTCTGATGCTGGGAGGGATTGAGGGCAGGAGGAGAAGGGGACGACAGAGGATGAGATGGCTGGATGGCATCACTGACTCGATGGATGCGAGTCTGAGTGACCTCCGGGAGCTGGTGATGGACAGGGAGGCCTGGCGTGCTGCGGTTCATGGGGTCCCAGAGAGTCGGACACGACTGAGCGACTGATCTGATCTGATCTGATCTGATAATTATATAACAACTATAATTGTTAAAACTATTATTAAAATATTCTAAGGACTTGACATGATATTTTATTTAAAACACTCCTGTCCTTCTAGAGCTAAAGCATGAGTGTTAACAGTGTATGCTTAGAGCTCTAGAGAGTAGAATGATTGAACTACCTATTTCAGATGTCTATAATAGTTTGGCTTATCTAAACCATACTAATCAATCATAGCAATCTTCTCCACTGAGCCTTGAAGAGGCTTCACAACACTTCTCAACACACCATGCTGGCAATTGCTATCAATACATCTTAGCCAGCACTGGAAATGAAACATATTTTTCCATCTTTAGACTAGAGCTACAAACCTACAATAATAGCTACTCTCCTGATGTAGCTGTACAGATATAATACATGCTCAGAATAGACATAAAGATGCAAATCTTCTAGCTTGTTTACTTTTAACAGGACAAGGAACTGTTAGAGTTATGAAAGTATATTTCTATTATTTTGTTATAAGTTGTCCTCTTTAGGGGCATGTACATATAACTTGTACATATGACTTGTTTTTGCCATTGAAGTGTAAGCAGAAGTGTTTTATGTCTCTAAGCAAGTTGGTCTCTGCCCTCCCTTCTCAATTTTGAGTTATTTAAGTCACATCAACCTCCATCAGCTTGAGTCTAGAGTGACTACCTTGAGAAGAGCTCCCTCTGCCAAGATACTTTGGGTGGAGTAGAAGAGAAATAAAACATATTATTTTATGCCAGTGAGATAGAAAATCATTTGTTAAAGAAAATGATGCAATACCAAGTCTTTCATAACTAATTCAGAAACTGGTATGTAGTTATGAGCTGCTGCCATTGAAAATAGTAACAGTGATTATAACTAAGAGACGTCTTTGACATAGGGGCTAGGCAGTTGGTGGCTTGTGAGCTACTATCAGACACTGGAAATCTGGTGATCCATAATGTTCAGTGGAAAATGAGTAAAGTGTCTCTCATAGTAGAGTGTATGATTAATGAGTTAATATGTCTAGGGAAAGAAGGAAAGGGTTTTTTAGCACTTTTTTCTGGTTTATGTCAGCTATGCTTGGCCAGGTATTTGAAAAGTGATTACCGAAATAGTGTAGGACTCCCAAAAGTTGGAGTTGATATCTATGAATTCACTCTCTCATAGAAGAAATAAAAATACAGCCAAACCATAATTATCAAACATTTCAGGACTTTTGCAATTAGTCAAAAGCACAGAAAACATGAAAAGCATTTGTTTAAGAAAAACTATAAACCTTGGTAAGAGCAGTGAGGTCTGGAATTTTACTTGGAGTAAATCTCCATCTCCCCTCCCTAGAGCCTTGATGTGTTAGTCATGAGGGCTGACTCTTTTGAAGCCTGTTTAAAAAAAAAATCATCAGGAAAAAAGGCAATATATTGATGTCCTTAGAAAAGCCCCTTTCCAACTTTGTTACTATTTGATCTTACAACTCCCTGGAAAAAGCCCTACTTCTACGGGCTTTTGAAAACAATAGTAATCAGCACAAAACTTATGTGTAAACAAAAATCTACATATAGATGTTTATCCATAATTGGTAAAAAAAACTTCAAGAAACCAAGGTATCTTTCAATGAGTGGGTAAATAAATAAAAATGAATGATTCATTTATGCAACATGTATTATTTAGAGAAGAGAGGAAATGCCTTTTCAAGCCACAAAAGATAGTTCAGGCTTATAACACATATTTATAAATGAAAGAAGTTAGTATACAAAGATTAGATTTTATATTATTATATTATGTGAATCTGGAAAAGGTGAAACTATACCTTTGAATTTAAAAGATCAGGAGTTGCCAGAGGTTCAAAGTGAAAAGGTAGGTGGAACAGGTGAAGCATAGGGGATATTTTTAAGATAGTGAAACTATTTGTTCAATATTGTCGCAGTAGATACATGACGTTATGCATTTGTCAAGATGGTGGCTGCAGCCATGAAATTAAAAGATGCTTGCTCCTTGAAAGAAAAGTTTGACCAACATAGTCTGCATATTAAAAAACAGCCACATTACTCTGCCAACAAAGGTCCGTCTAGTTAAAGCTATGATATTTCCAGTAGTCATGTATGGATGTGAGGGTTGGATAATAAAGAAAGCTGAGTGCCAAAGAATTGGTGCTTTTGAACTGTTGTGTTGGAGAAAACTCTTAACTCCCTTGGACTGCAAAGAGATCCATCCAGTCCATCCTAAAGGAAATCAGTCCTGAATATGCATCAGAAGGACTGATGCTGAAGCTGAAGCTTCAATCCTTTGGCCACCTGATGTGAAGAACTGACTCATTTGAAAAGACCCTGACGCTGGGAAAGATTGAAGGCAGGAGAAGGGACGACAGAAGATGAGATGGTTGGATGACATTTTCCACTCTATGGACATGAGTTTGAGTAGGCATTGGTGATGGACAGGGAAGCCTGGCATGCTGCAGACCATGGGGTAGCAAAGAGTTGAACATGACTGAGCAACTGAACTGAATTGAACTGAATAAAACTTTACAGCACAGAGAATGAATCTAAATATATACAATTATAAAATAATTTTGCATGTCAGGAGATCTCAGACAGGAATGAGATTATGGCAGAATGGTCTAACTGTATTAGAAACATAGGGGAATATCTCATAGAAAGGAGCAAGAAAAAGACACTGAGCTAATAATTTCATAAATGTGTAGAAGCATCTCAGACTGAAGGCAAAGAAAGACTATAGAAACTTTATACTTTTTTCATATATAATAATGTGTTTATAATCAAGTAAAAGCTAATGATTCTTAAACCACTATATATTTAACTGGAATTGAACAATTAAGTAAATTGATGGCACATGGTTACAGGTAGGATTCTAACTGTAATAAGTAACAGATAAATGAAATAAGGTTAAAATGATCCATATGGTAATAGAGTGGAGTTGGGTAGGTATATGTTAATTTTATGTTTAACTCAATATAGATGTGGCTAATTACATAGAGAAGTGTTCATAGATATATCTTGATAACATGCACCCTTCATATTATGTGAGGGTAATGCCACTTTATCCTCACTGTCTTCTCCCAAAACCTCAACCTCAATCTAATAGTGAGAAATGTATTAAACAAATTTTAACGGAGGGGATTCTACTAAAAAGTAATAATCCACACAGTTCAAAATTGACAAGATCATCATAAACAATGAAAAACTGTACAACTGTCCCATTCATGGAAAAACTTACAAAAATATTATTACTAAATATAAAAGTTAAATATAAAGTGGAATTCTGAATTCTGCCTGAACAGAAAAAAGACATATGTTAAAACCAAATGAATTTGAATATAACATGGATCTTAATAATAGTTCATACTAATGTAGTATGCAATCTATTTCATTGTAACCAATATGCCATATCAATGTTAGAAGTACTATGTAACTTTGACTGTATATGAAACTGAGTGTGAGGTATATGGGAAAATCTGTACTTTTTATAAATGTATAATATTTTTTTTAATTTAGATAGATATCACGTACAAAATTCATCATTTCAAGATATGCATTTAAAGAGTTCTTAGTATTCAGTGCTATATAACAGCTATCACTATCTAATTTCAGAACATTTCTATGAACACAAGTTCTGTACATATTTAGCATTGAGTCCCTATTTCTTTCTCTTTCCCCAGCCATCTCATGGCAAATACTAATTGACTCTCTGTCTTCATAAATTTGACTACTTTGAATATTTCATACGAATAGAACCATATAATAGGTGGTCTTTTAAGTTGTTTTTTTTTTTTTTTTCACATAGCATAAGGTTTTCAAGATTTCATGCTGTAGTAACACTTTTATCATTTTTTATGCCTGAATAATATTCCATTTTGAGGATATTTGACACTTCATTTATCCATTTGATCAGTTGGCAGGCATTTTGATTGCTTTCATTTTTAGCTATTGAAAATAATGCTGTTAATAATATCATGCACAATTTTTTTGTTAAAATATGCTTTCATTTATCTTAGATACATACTTAGGTGTGGAATTACTGACTCAATAATCCTATTTTTAAGTTTTTGAAGAACTGCCAAACTATTTTGAAAAGTGGCTACACAAATTTACACTCCTATGAGCAACGTACAAGAATTACATTTTTTCTACTTTCTCACCAATACTTTGGAGAAGGCAATGGCACCCTACACCACTACTCTTGCCTGGAGAATCCCTGGGATGGCAGAGCCTGGTGGGCTGCAGTCCATGGGGTCGCTAAGGGTTGGAAATGACTGAGCGACTTCACTTTCACTTTTCACTTTCATACATTGGAGAAGGCAATGGTATCTCACTCCAGTATTCTTGCCTGGAGAATCCCAGGGACGGCGGAGCCTGATAGGCTGCAGTCCATGGGGTTGCGAAAAGTTGGACACGACTGAGAGACTTCACTTTCACTTTCACCAATACTTGCTATCATCTGACTTTTTAAATCCAGCTGTCATAATAAGTTTAAAGTGGTATCTCATTTTGGTTTTGATTGTATTTCCCTTTGAAGTATTTCTATGTGCTTGTTGAACACTGTATACCTTTGAAGAAATTGCTATTCAAATTTTTTATCCGATTTAAAAATTAGTTGTCTCTTTTTCACTGACTTGAGACTTCTTTATATTCCAGTTACATTAGAACCTTTACTTTCTGTTTGCCATTGTTATTGCTTTTGTTGTTGTTGATTTACAATGTCATGTTAGTTTCAAGCATATAGCAAAGTTAATCAATTATAAATATATGTACATATAGTCTTTTTAAAATTCTTTTTCATGTCAGCCTTTACAGAGTATAGAGTAGATTTACTTGTGCTATACAGTAGGTCCTTATTAGTTATCTATTTTATATATAGTACTGTGTATACATCAATATCAATCTCCTAATTTATACCTCTCCACTTTATAGACTCCCAATAATCACAAGTTAGTTTTCTATATCTGTAATTCTATTTTGAATTTAAGTTCATTTTTACCATTTTTTAGATTACACATATGAGCAATATCATATATCTATCTTTCTCTATTTGACTTACTTCATTCAGTATGACAATCACTACCTGCATCCATGTTGATGCAAATGGCATTATTTCATTTGCTTTTTATGGCTGAGTAATATTCCATTGCATATATGTACCAAAATCTTCTTGACCATTCCTATATCAATGGGCATTTAGGTTGCTTGCCTATCTTGGCTATTGTAAATACTGCTGCAATGAATACTGGAGTGCATGTATCTTTTCAAAGTATGGTTTTCTCTGGATATATGCCTAGGAGTGAGATTGCTGGATCATATAGTAGCTCTATTTTTAGTTTTCTAAGGAACCTCCATACTACTCTTTATAGTGACTGTACTAAGTTATATTCCCACCAACAGTATAGGAGGGTTCCTTTTTTCTACACCCTCTCCAGCATTTATTTTTTATAGATTTTTTTGATGATGATTTATTTTTTATAGATTTTTCTGATCATTGTGAGGTGCTACCTCATTGTGATATTGACCTGTGTTTCTTTGTTGGTTAGCAATGTTAAACATTTTTTCATATACCTATTGGCCATCTATATTCTTTGGAAAATGTCTATTCAGGTGGGTTTTCTGGGCGGCTCAGACAGTAAAGGTTCTGCCTACAATATAGAACACCCGGGTTAGATTGCTGGGCTGGGAAGATCTCCTGGAGAAGGGCATGGCAACCCACTCCAGTATTCTTGCCTGGAGAATCCCATGGACAGAGGAGCCTGGCAGGCTATGGTTCATGGAGTTGCAAAGAGTCAGATACAACTGAGCGACTAAGCACAGTACAGCATAGAGTGAATAAAACAGTCACTTTTCACTGTTGAGTTATTCTGCCCATTTTTTAGTACTGCTAAGTCGCTTCAGTTGTGTCCAACTCTGTGCGACCCCATAGAAGGAAGCCCACCAGGCTCCCCCGTCCCTGGGATTCTCCAGGCAAGAACAGTGGAGTGGGTTGCCATTTCCTTCCCCAATGCATGAAAGTGAAAAATGAAAGTGAAGTCGCTCAGTTGTGTCCGACTCTTAGCGACCCCATGGACTGGAGCCTACCAGGATCCTCCGTCCATGGGATTTTCCAGGCAAAAGTACTGGGGTGGGGTGCCATCACCTTCCCCGAAGGTTGCTATTATTTTGATATTGAGTTTTATGTGAAGTTTATATATTTTGAATCTTAGCCTTATTGGTCAAATCATTTACAAGTATTTTCTCACAACCAGTAGGTTGTGTTTTCATCTTATCAATAGTTCCCTTGTTGTGCAAAAAGGTTTTTTAATTAATTAATTTATTATAATTGAATGCTAATTACTTTACAATGTGGCGGTGGCTTTTGCCATGAAGGTGAAGTCGCTCAATCGTGTCCGACTCTTTGCGATCCCATAGCCTACCAGGCTCCTCCCTCCATGGGATTCTCCAGGTAAGAGTACTGGAATGGGTTACCATTTCCTTCTCCAGGGGATCTTCCCGACCCAGGTATCGAACCCTGGTCTCCTGCATTACAGGCAGACACTTTAACCTCTGAGCCATTTTGCCATACATTGACATTAATCAGCCATGGGTGTACATGTGTCCCCCACCCTGAAGCCCCCTCTCATCTCCCTCTCCTCAGGCTTGTTCCAGCGCACTGGCTTTGAGTGCCCTCTTTCATGCATTGAACTTGGACTGGTGATCTCTTTCACATATGGTGATAAACATGTTTTAATGCTCTTTTCTCAAATCATCCCTCCCTTGCCTTCTCTCACAGAGTCCAAAGTCTGTATTTTATATCTGTGTCTGTTTTGCTGTCTCACATATAGGGCCATCATTACCATCTTTCTAAAATCCATACGTATGTGTTAGTATACTGTATTAGTGTTTTTCTTTCTGACTTACTTTACTCTGTATTATAGGCTCTAGTTTCATCCACCTCATTAGAGCTGATTCAAATGTATTCTTTTTAATGGCTGAGTAATATTGTATTGTGTATATGTACCACAGCTTTCTTGTCCATTTGTCTGCTGATGGACATCTAGGTTGCTTCCATGTCCTGGCTATTATAAACAGTGCTGCGATGAACTTTGGGGTTACACATGTCTCTTTCAATTCTGGTTTCCTCGGTGTGTATGCCCAGCAGTGGGATTGCTGGGTCATATCGCCATTCTATTTCCAGTTTTTTAAGAAATTTCCATACTGTTCTCCATAGTGGCTGTACTAGTTTGCATTCCCACCAACAGTGTAAGAGGGTTCCCTTTTCTCCACATTCTCTTCAGTGTTTATTGTTTGTAGACTTTTTGATAGCAGCCATTTTGATGGGTGTGAGATGGTAACTCATTGTAGCTTTGATTTTCATTTATCTGATAATGAGTGATGTTGAGCATCTTTTCATGTGTTTGTTAGCCACCTGCATGTCTTCTTTGTAGAAATGTCTGTTTAGTTCTTTGGCCCATTTTTTGATTGGGTCATTTATTTTTCTGGTATTGAAATGCGTGTATGTTTTTGAGATTAATTCTTTGTCAGTTGTTTAATTTGCTATTATTTTCTCCCCTTCTGAAGGCTGTCTTTTCACCTTGCTTATAGTTTCCTTCGTTGAACAAAAGCTTTTAAGTTTGATTAGGTCCCATTTGTTTATTTTTGCTTGTATTTCCATTACTCTAGGAGGTGGATCATAGAGGATCCTGCTGTGATTTATGTCGGAGAGTGTTTTGCCTATGTTTTCTTCTAGGAGGTTTATAGTTTCTGGTCTTACATTTAGATCTTTAATCCATTTTGAGTTTATTTTTGTGTATGGTATTAGTAAATGTTCTAGTTTCATTTTTTTACAGGTGGTTGACCAGTTTCCCAGCAGTTTTCCCAATATTTTCCACTTGTTAAAGAGATTGTCTTTAATCCATTGTATATTCTTGCCTCCTTTGTCAAAGATAAGGTGACCATATGTGCGTGGATTTATCTCTGGGCTTTCTATTTTGTTCTATTGATCTATATTTTTGTCTTTGTGCCAGTACCATACTGTCTTGATGACTGTAGCTTTGTAGTATAGTCTGAAGTCAGGCAGAATGATTCCTCCAATTCCATTCTCTTTTCTCAAGAGTGTTTTGGCTATTCAAGGTTTTTTGTATCTCCATACAAATTGTAAAATTATTTGATCTAGATCTCTGAAAAATACTGTTGGTAGGTTGGTAGGGATTGCATTGAATCTATAGACTGCTTTGGGTATTATACTCATTTTCACTATATTGATTCTTCCAATCCATGAACATGATATATTTCTCCATTTTTTGTGTGTCATCTTTGATTTCTTTCATCAATGTTTTATAGCTTTGTATATATAGGTCTTTTGTTTCTTTAGGTAGATTTATTCTTAAGTATTTTATTTCTTTTGTTGCAACGGTGAATGGAATTGTTTCCTTAATTTCTCTGTTTTCTCATTGATAGTGTATAGGAATGCAAGGGATTTCTGTGTGTTAATTTAATATCCTGCAAATTTACTACATTCATTGATTAGTTCTAGTAATATTCTGGTGGAGTCTTTAGGGTTTTCTATGTAGAGGCTCATGTCATCTGAAAACAGCAAGAGTTTTACTTCTTTTCTAATCTGGATTCCTTTTATTTCTTTTTCTCTGATTGCTGTGGCTAAAACTTCCAAAACTATGTTGAATAGTAGTGGTGAGAGGGGGCACCCTTGTCTTCTTCCTGACTTTAGGGAAAATCCTTTCAATTTTTCACTATTGAGGATAATGTTTGCTCTGTTTTATCATATATGGCTTTTGTAATGATGTTGAAGTTTGTTCCTTCTATGCCTGCTTTCTGGAGTGATTTTATCATAAATAAGTGTTGAATTTTGTCAATGACTTCCTCTGCATCTATTGAGATAATCATATGGCTTTTATCTTTCAATTTTTTAGTGTAGAGTATCACAATGATTGATTTGTGAATATTAAAGAATCCTTGCATCCCTGGGATAAAGCCCAGTTGGTCATGATATATGATCTTTTTAACATGTTGTTGGATTGTGTTTGCTAGAATTTTATTGAGGATTTTTGCATCTATGTTCATCAGTGATATTGGCCTGTAGTTTTCTTTTTTTGTGGCATCTTTGTCTGTTTTTTTTTTTTTAATTTAATTTAATTTTATTTAACTTTACAATATTGTATTGGTTTTGCCATATATCAAAATGAATCTGCCACAGGTATACATGTGTTCCCCATACTGAACCCTCCTCACTCCTCCCTCTCCATACCATCCCTCTGGGTCCTCCCAGTGCACCTGCCCCAGGCATCCGGTATCAGGCATCGAACCTGGACTGGCGACTCGTTTCATATATGATATTATACATATTTCAATGCCATTCTCCCAAATCATCCCATCCTCTCCCTCTCCCAGAGTCCAAAAGACTGTTCTATACATCAGTGTCTCTTGTGCTGTCTCATATACAGGGTTATTGTTACCATCTTTCTAAATTCCACATATATGCATTAGTATACTGTATTTGTGTTTTTCTTTCTGGCTTACTTCACTCTGTATAATAAGCTCCAGTTTCCCCACCCCCTAGAGTGGTGGTGGCCTCATAGAATGATTTTGGAAATTTACCTTCCTCTGCAAATTTCTGGAAGAGTTTGCATAGGATAGGTGTTAGTTCTTTAAATTTTGGTAGAACTCACCTGTGAAGCCATCTGGTCCTGGGCTTTTGTTTGTTGGAAGACTTTTGATCACAGTTTCAATTTCCGTGCTTCGTGATGGGTCTGTTAAGATTTTCTGTTTCTTCCTGGTTCAGTTTTGGAAGGTTATACTTTTCTAAGAGGTCATCCAGTTATTCCAAGTTATCCATTTTATTGATATATAGTTTCTGATAGTAGTCTCTTATGATCCTTTGTATTTCTGTGTTGTCTGTTGTGATTTCTTCATTTTCATTTCTAATTTTGTTGGCTTGATTCTTCTCCCATTTTTTCTTAATGAGTCTGGCTAATGGTTTATCTATTTTATTTGTCTTCTCAAAGAACCAGCTTTAAATTTTCTTGATTTTTGCTATAGTCTCCTTTGTTTCTTTTTCATTTATTTTTGCCCTAATTTTATTATTTCTTTCCTTCTACTAACCTCAGGGTTCTTCATTTATTCTTTTTCTAGTTGCTTTTGGTGTAAAGTTAGGTTAGTTATTTGATTTTTCTCTTGTTTCTTGAAATAAGTTTGCATTGCTATGATCTTTCCCCTTATTACTGCTTTTACTGAATTCCATAGGTTTGGGGTTGTCATGTTTTCATTTTCATTCATTTCTATGCATATTTTGATTTCTTTTTTGATTTTTTTTCTGTGATTTGTTGGTTATTCAGAAGTGTGTTGTTTAGCCTCCATATGTTCATATTTTTAATAGTTTTCTTTTTTCTTTCTTTCTTTCCTGTAGTTGACATCTAATCTTACTGCATTGGGATCAGAAAAGATGCTTTAAATGATTTCAATTCTTTTGACTTTACCAAGGCTAGATTTATGGCCTAGGATGTAATCTATACTGGAGAATGTTCCATGTGCACTTGAGAAAAAGATGAAATTCATTGTTTTGGAGTGAAATTTCCTATAGATATCAACTAGTTCTAACTGGCCCATTGTATCATTTAAAGTTTGTGTTTCCTTGCTAATTTTCTGTTTGGTTGATCTATCCATAGATATGAGTGGTGTATTAACATCTCCCACTATTACTGTGCTACTGTTAATTTCTCCTTTCATACTTCTCAGCATTTGCCTTACATATTGTGGTGCCCCTATGATGGGTGTGTGTGTGTGTATATATATATATATATATATATATATATATATATATATATATATATATATAATTGTAATATCTTCTTCTTTGATTGATCCTTTGATCATTATGTAGTATCCTTCTTTGTCTCTCTTCATGGCCTTTATTTCAAAGTCGTTTTATCTGATATGAGTATTGCTACTACTGCTTCCTTCTGTTCTCCATTTGCATGAAATATATTTTTCCAGCCCTTCATTTTCAGTCTGTATGTGTTCCTTGTTTTGAGGTGGGTCTCTTGTAGATAGCATATATAAGGGTATTGTTTTTGTATCCTTTCAGCAATTATTTGTCTTTTAGCTGGGGGATTCCACCCATTTATATTTAATGTAATTATTGATCAGTATGATCCCATTGCCATTTACTTTGTTGTTTTAGGTTCGAGTTTATAAGCCTTTTCTGTGTTTCCTGTCTAGAGAAGATCCTTTAGCATTTGTTGAAGAGCTGGTTTGATGATGCTGAATTCTCACAGATTTGCTTGTCTGTAAATTCTGAAAGAGATGGGAATACCAGACCACCTGATCTGCCTCTTGAGAAATTTGTATGCAGGTCAGGAAGCAACAGTTAGAACTGGACATGGAACAACATACTGGTTCCAAATAGGAAAAGGAGGTCATCAAGGCTGTATATTGTCACCCTGTTTGTTTAACTTATATGCAGAGTATACTATGCTATGCTATGCTAAGTCACTTCAGTCGTGTCCGACTCTGTGTGACCCCATAGACGGCAGCCAACCAGGCTTCCCCATCCCTGGGATTCTCCAGGCAAGAACACTGGAGTGGGTTGCCATTTTCTTCTCCAATGCATGAAAGTGAAAAGAGAAAGTGAAGTCGCTCAGTCATGTCCGACTCTTAGCGACGCCATGGACTGCAGCCTACCAGGCTCCTCCGTCCGTGGGATTTACCAGGCAAGAGTACTGGAGTGGGGTGCCATTGCCTTACTGCATGAGAAATGCTGGATTGTAAGAAACACAAACTGGAATCAAGATTGCAGGGAGAAATATCAATAACCTCAGATATGCAGATGACACCACCCTTATGGCAGAAAGTGAAGAGGAACTAAAAAGCCTCTTGATGAAAGTGAAAGTGGAGACTGAAAAAGTTGGCTTAAAGCTCAACATTCAGAAAACGAAGTTTATGGCATCTGTTCCCATCACTTCATGGGAAATAGGTGGGAAACAGTGGAAACAGTGTCAGACTTTGTTTTTCTGGGCTCCAAAATCACTACAGATGGTGACTGCAGCCATGAAATTAAAAGACACTTACTCCTTGGAAGGAAAGTTATGACCAACTTAGATAGCATATTCAAAAGCAGAGACATTACTTTGCTAACAAAGGTTCGTCTAGTCAAGGCTATGGTTTTTCCTGTGGTCATGTATGGATGTGAGAGCTGGACTGTGAAGAAGGCTGAGCGCCGAAGAACTGATGCTTTTGAATTGTGGTGTTGAAGAAGACTCTTGAGAGTCGCTTGGACTGCAAGGAGATCCAATCAGTCCATTCTGAAGGAGATCAGCCCTGGGATTTCTTTGGAAGGAATGATGCTAAAGCTGAAACTCCAGTACTTTGGCCACCTCATGCAAAGAGTTGACTCATTGGAAAAGACTCTGATGCTGGGAGAGATTGGGAGAAATAGGAGAAAGGGACGACAGAGGATGAGATGGCTAGATGGCATCACTAACTCGATGACGTGAGTCTGAGTGAACCCTGGGAGTTGGTGATGGACAGGGAGGCCTGGCGTGCTGTGATTCATGGGGTCACAAAGAGTCGGACACAACTGAGTGACTTATCTGATCTGATCTGATCTGAATGCTTTTGATTTCTCCTTCATATTTGAATGAGATCCTTGCTGGGTACAGTAATCTGGGTTTTGGGTTTTTCTCTTTCATCACTTTAAGTATGCCCTGCCATTCCCTTCTGGCCTGAAAATTTTCTGTTGAAAGATCAGCTGTTATCCTTATGGAGATCCCCTTGTGTTTTATTTATTGCTATTCCCTTGCTACTTTTAATACTTGCTCTTTGTGTTTGATCTTCTTTAATTTGATTAATATGTATCTTGGGGTGTTTTACCTTGGATTTATTCTGTTTCTGACTTTCTGGGTTTCTTGGACTTGGGTGGCTATTTCCTTCCCAATTTTAGGCAAATTTTCAACTATTATCTCCTCAAATATTTTCTCATGCCCTTTCTTTTTGTCTTCTTCTGGGACTCCTATGATTCGAATCATAGGAGTTTAACATTGTCCCAGTAATCCATGAGGTTGTCCTCATTTCTTTTAATTCTTTTTTTCTCCTCTGCTTAATCTATTCCCATCATTCTATCTTCCACCTCACTTATCCTGTCTTCTGCCTTAGTTATTATTCTGTTGCTTCCCTCCTTAGTTCTTTTGTTCTCAGTTATTGCATTATTCATTATTGATGGACTCTTTTATTTCTTTTAGGTCCTTATGAAAAATTTCTTGCATCTTCTCAATCCTTGTCTTTAGTCTATTTCTCTGTAACTCCATTTTGTTTTCAAAGATTTTGGATCATCTTTACTATCATTATTCTGAATTCTTTTGCAGGTAGACTCCCTATCTCCTCCTCTTTTGTTTGGTTTGGTGGGCACTTATCATTTTCCTTTAACTGTTGATTATTTCTCTGCCTTTTCATTTTGTTTAGATTGTTGTGTTTGGGGTGGACTTTCTGTAGGCTGGAAGTTTGTGGTTCCTCTTTATTGTGGAGGTTGCTCCCTGTGGGTGGTGTTGGACTAGTGGCTTGTCAAGTTTTCCTGGTTAGGAAAGCTTCCATCTGTGTTCTGGTGGGTGGAGCTAGATCTCTTCTCTCTGGAGTGCAGTGATGTGTCCAGTTGTGAGTTTTGGGGTGTCTATGAGTTTGGCATGGCTTTGGACAGCCTGCATTTTAATGTTCAGGGCTGTGTTCCTGCATTGCTGGAGAATTAGCATGAAATGCCTTGCTGTGGAAGTTGTTGGCTCTTGGGTAGAGCTCGGTTTCAGGATAGGTATTAAGGATGAACTCTTGTCAATTAGTTTTCCCTGAAATCAGGAGTTTTCTGATGGTTTCAAGTTTTGGATTTAAGCCTCCTGCCTCTGGTCTCAGTCTTATTCTTACAGTAGCCTCAAGACTTCTCCATCCATACAATACAGATGATAAAACATCTAGGTTAATGGTGAAGATATTCTCCACAGTGAGGGACACCCAGAGAGGTTCACAGAGTTACATGGAGAAGAGAAGAGGGAGGAGGGAGATAGAGGTGACCAGGAGGAGAAGAGAGGGGGTCAAAAAGGAGAGAGAGCAATAAATCCAGTAATCAATACCCTATGTGCTCTCCACAGTCTGGAACACCCAGAGAGGTTCACAGAGTTACACAGAGAAGAGAAGAGGGAGGAAGGAGACAAAGGTGACCTGGGGGAGAAAATGGAGAGTCAAAAGGGGAGAGGGCAATCAAGCCAGTAATCACACCCCTAAGTGAAAATGGATACTGAAAATTAGATTCTTAAAGGTAAAAAACATTGATAATAAATTCCAGAAAGCAAAGATTAAAAATCTGGTGTAGAGGTTAGACTCTCAGAAATACAATATTAAAAACACAATGCAAAATCAATCACAAAAACTATAAAAATATGTATATATATATGAAATTTGCTTTAAAAATAAGGCCTTTTTTGCAAGATAATAGTAGATTATAAAATGAAAATTAAAGTAGTAATAAAGAACTAAAAATTAAAAATGATGATAGTAAAAATATATCTAGGAATTTCTCTGGAGCTATTGTGGGCAGTGTGGGGTCAGTTCAATTTCAAACAGTTCCTTGTTTCAGCTTGGACTTCTTCTCCAGTTCTATAGGCCCCTTCCAATGCTTAGTCAACATTAACTACAGGGTTTCATCTGTTGCACTTGTCACTTTCAAAGTGGTTCCCTCTTCTTTGTTTATTTTGGCTTCCTCTGTTTGCAAGTCTCTTCAGTGTCTAATTTCTGCCCTGACACAAGGGGTCAAAGATGGTCATTCATTTAGGCTCACTTGTTCAGTTGTGCTGTTGGGAGTGAGGAACCCTGAAAGCAAATATCATTGGCGTGTGTGGGGGTGCTTGCAGTGTATGGACCACATTGGGTTTGCCCCAACTCGCTGCAGCATGTGATTTTTGGGTCTACACTGCTCAGGCTCCAGGTTTCTCTGCAGGGGTACTGTCCAAATTGGGCCTTGCATTTTGTGCACTCCCCAGTTCTAAACTGCTTAGGTTCAAGTTCTCAGGTATTCCACAAGGGCACAGACTCGGTTGGACATGTGTTTTGTGCCCATCCCAGGTCTGAGCAACTCAGGTGACCAGGTGCTTGGTGAGCACACTGTCCCAGGTGGGCCATGCATCTTAACCACCTCCCTGATCCTGGCCGCTTGGTTTCCCAGGTGCACTGTGAGAGCACTGTCTCAGGTGTTCCATGTGTCTCCTCTGGGGAGCTGAGCTCAGGCTGTGACCCTCCTGGCATATGTCAACTGTTCAGGATCCCGGGAAGACTTGGATAGCAACTGGGAGCCTGCTCATGGTTTGCTAGAAGATGCTGGTCTCTGGGACAAGGATTGCCTCTCATCTGCTGGCTCTGAATGTCGCAGGCCTGCCTCGCTGCCTCCAGTGGTGGGAGAGGGGCCTGTATGCAGCCGACTCGCTTTGCTTTGGTTCGCTGAATTCTTTGTTCTGTGAGCAGGCCAGGCTGTACGTTAGGTTAGAGCCTTTCTCAAAAAAGTTCTCTCTTTTTTTTTTCCCATCTCTCTGGCTCTGCCACAGTTTGGGTTGCTATCTAATGTTAGCCCCTTCAGATTGTCCTCAGGGGATTCAGGTCTGGTCCTTACTTTAGGCATGCAACCCGTGCCTCCCTGTCCAGACCCCACTCACTGGAGGCGAACGTGAGTGTCTGGGCTACTCCTCTGGCAGTTTCAGTTAGGAAGGTATTCTGTATTTTTGTTTTTGTTTTTTTCCCAGTTACATTGCCCTCTGAGATTCCAAAACTCCCCACCGACCCAACAGTGAGAGGATTTCCTACTATTTGGAAACTTCTGCTCCTTCACAACTACCTTCCTGGAATGAGTCTCTGTCCCTAACACTTTTTTCTCTCATTTTGTCTTTTATATTTTGTCCTACTTCCTTTCAAAGAGAATGGGCTACCTTTCTGGGTGCCTGGTGTCCTCCGCCAGCATTCAGTAGTTGTTTGGTGGAAGTTGCTCAGCATTCCAATGATCATTTGATGAATTTGTGGGAGAAAAGTGGTTTCCCCATCCTATTCCTTCACTATCTTGGAACCACCCCATGCAAAAGCTTTTAAATGTGTGCCTGTTACCTTTGGTAGAAGATCTGAATCTGACATGAACACTGCCATAGCATGCTGGCAGCTATCATCTTCATAGGAGGTGGTTAAAATTGCATAAATTTGATGATATAAATATCTTAAAACTTTACATATAAGTGTATATATTGTAAACATGATTCAATATAGATTAAATATATACTTCAAATGTCACTCAAATGGTTAAGTATCTTTGCAGAAACAATAGAGGTAGGATATATAAAAAGCAATACAAATATCAGTTCAGTTCAGTTCAGTCACTCAGTCATGTCCAGCTCTTTACGACCCCAGGAATAGCAGCATGCCAGGCCTCCCTGTCCATCACCAACTCCCGGAGTTTACCAAAACTCATGCCCATCAAGTCGGTGATGCCATCCAGCCATCTCATTCTCTGTTGTCCCCTTCTCCTCCTGCCCCCAATTCCTCCCAGCATCAGAGTCTTTTCCAGTGAGTCAACTCTTCGCATGAGGTGACCAAAGTACTGGAGTTTCAGCTTTAGTATCAGTCCTTCCAATGAATACCCAGGACTGATCTCCTTTAGAATGGACTGGTTGGATCTCCTTGCAGTCCAAGGGACTCTAAAGAGTCTTCTCAAACAGTTCAAAAGCATCAATTCTTCGACGCTGAGCCTTCTTCACAGTCCAACTCTCATATACATGCATGGCCACTGGAAAAACCATAGCCTTGACTAGATGGACCTTTGTTGGCAAAGTAATGTCTCTGATTTTCAATATGCTATCTAGGTTGATCATAGCTTTTCGTCCAAGGAGTAAGGGTCTTTTAATTTTATGGCTGCAAACACCATCTGCAGTGATTTTGGAGCCCCAAAAAATAAAGTTTGACACTTTCCACTGTTTCCCCATGTATTTGCCATGAAGTGATGGGGCCAGATGCCATGACCTTCGTTCTCTGAATGTTGATCTTTAAGCAAACTTTTTCACTCTCCTCTTTCATTTTCATCAAGAGGCTTTTTAGTTCCTCTTCACTTTCTGCCATAAGGGTGGTTTTATCTGCATCTCTAAGGTTATTGATATTTCTCCTAGCAATCTTGATTCCAGCTTGTGCTTCTTCCAGCCTGGCATTTCTCATGATGTACTCTGCATATCAGTTAAATAAGCAGGGTGACAATATACAGCCTTGATGTACTCCTTTTCCTATTTGGAACCAGTTTGTTGTTCCATGTCCAGTTCTAACTGTTGCTTCCTGACCTGCATATAGGTTTCTCAAGAGGCAAGTCAGGTGCTCTGGTATTCACATCTCTTTCAGAATTTTCCATAGTTTATTGTTATCCACACAAAGGCTTTGGCATATTCAATAAAACAGAAATAGGTATTATTCTGGAACTCTCTTGCTTTTTCTATGATCCAGCAAATGTTGACAGTGTGATCTATGGTTCCTCTGCCTTTTCTAAATCCAGCTTGAACATCTGGAAGTTCATGGTTCACATACTGCTGAAGCCTGGCTAGGAGAATTTTGAGCATTGCTTTACTAGTGTGTGACATGAATGCAATTGTGCAGTAGTTTGAGCATTCTTTAGCATAGCTTTGCTTTTCCAGTCCTGTGGCCACTGCTGTTTTCCAAATTTGTGGACAGATAGCGCAAAAGCGTGGCTGAGAGGTGCTACCCCTCACCCAAGTTCAGGCGTGGTGGCCCAGAGGAGCTATCCCACGTCCAAGGTGTGGTGGCTGTGAGGGCACAGGAGGGCTGAGAGGAGCTACTCCACATTCAAGGTCAGGAGGGGTGGCCATGAGGAGATATCCCTCATCCAAGGTAAGGAGCAGAGGCTGTGCTTTGCTGGAGCAGCAGTAAGGAGATACCCCACGTACAAGGGACGAGAAACCCAAGTAAGATGGTAGGTTTTGTGAGAGGGCATCAGAAGGCAGACACACTGAAACCATAATCACAGAAAACTAGCCAATATGATCACACGGACCACAGCCTTGCCTAACTCAATGAAACTAAGTCTTGCCATGTGGGGCTATCCAAGATGGACGGGTTATGGTGGAGAGGTCTGACAGAATGTGGTCCACTGGAGAAGGGAATGGCAAACTGCTTCAGTATTCTTCCCTTGAGAACCCCATGAACAGTATGAAAAGGCAAAATGATAGAATACTGAAAGAGGAATCGAAACATAGAAACTAGAATAAGTGGTACAGTGCAGTGTTATATGGAGCATGAAATATGGGTCAATACTGCCTAGGTACAAATTTCTCTAGTAAAGTTAGGCAATTGCTTTCTCTATGCTTGTGTATCATTATTAAATGAAGATAAATAATAATTCTATGTAAAAATAATTGCTTCCCATGTTGAGTAAATTAAATTGTGTGTGTATACACATGTGTAAAATATGTACAAGGGTAATGATACATTACAAGGTTAATGATACAGCCAAAGATGGAGAAGCTCTATACAATCAGCAAAAACAAGACCAGGAGCTGACGGTGGCTCAGACCATGAACTCCTTATTGCCAAATTCAGACTGAAATTGAAGAAAGTAGAGAAAACTACTAGACCATTCAGGTATGACCTAAATCAAATCCCTTATGATTATACAGTGGAAGTGAGAAATAGATTTAAGGACCTAGATCTGATAGATAGAGTGCCTGATGAACTATGGAATGAGGTTCATGACATTGTACAGGAGACAGGGATCAAGACCATCCCCATAGAAAAGAAATGCAAAAAAGCAAAATGGCTGTCTGGGGAGGCCTTGCAAATAGCTGTGAAAAGAAGAGAAGCGAAAAGCAAAGGAGAAAAGGAAAGATATAAACATCTAAATGCAGAGTTCCAAAGAATAGCAAGAAGAGAGATAAGAAAGCCTTCTTCAGCGATCAATGCAAAGAAATAGAGGAAAACAACAGAATGGGAAAGACTAGGGATCTCTTCAAGAAAATCAGAGACACCAAAGGAACATTTCATGCAAAGATGGGCACGATAAAGGAGAGAGATGGTGTGGACCTAACAGAAGCAGAAGATATTAAGAAGAGGTGGCAAGAATACACAGAAGAACTGTATAAAAAAGAGCTTCAAGACCTAGATAATCATGATGATGTGATCACTGACCTAGAGCCAGACATCTTGGAATGTGAAGTCAAATGGGCCGTAGAAAGCATCACTATGAACAAAGCTAGTGGAGGTGATGGAATTCCAGTGGAGCTATTCCAAGTCCTGAATGATGATGCTGTGAAAGTGCTACACTCAATATGCCAGCAAATTTGGAAAACTCAGCAGTGGCCACAGGATTGGAAAAGGTCAGTTTTCATCCCAATCCCAAAGAAAGACAATGCCAAAGAATGCTCAAACTACCGCACAATTGCACTCATCTCACACGCTAGTAAAGTAATGCTCAAAATTCTCCAAGCCAGGCTTCAGCAATATGTGAACCGTGAACTTCCTGATGGTCAAGCTGGTTTTAGAAAAGGCAGAGGAACCAGAGATCAAATTGCCAACATCCGCTGGATCATGGAAAAAGCAAGAGAGGTTCCAGAAAAACATCTATTTCTGCTTTATTGACTATGCCAAAGCCTTTGACTGTGTAGATCACAATAAACTATGGAAAATTCTGAAAGAGTTGGGAATACCAGACCACCTGATCTGCCTCTTAAGAAATCTGTATGCAGGTCAGGAAGCAACAGTTAGAACTGGTCATGGAACAACAGACTGGTTCCAAATAGGAAAAGAAGTACGTCAAGGCTGCATATTGTCACCATGTTTATTTAACTTATATGCAGAGTACATCATGAGAAATGCTGGACTGGAAGAAACACAAGCTGGAATCAAGATTGCCGGGAGAAATATCAATAACCTCAGATATGCAGATGACACCACTCTTATGGCAGAAAGTGAAGAGGGGCTGAAAAGCCTCCTGATGAAAGTGAAAGTGGAGAGTGAAAAGGTTGGCTTAAAGCTCAACATTCAGAAAACGAAGATCATGGCATCTGGTCCCATCACTGCATGGGAAATAGATGGGCAAACAGTGAAAACACTGTCAGATTTTGTTTTTCTGGGCTCCAAAATCACTGCAGATGGTGACTGCAGCCATGAAATTAAAAGACGCTTGCTCCTTGGAAGGAAAGTTATGACCAACCTAGATAGCATATTCAAAAGCAGAGACATTACTTTACCAACAAACGTTCGCCTAGTCAAGGCTATGGTCTTTCCTGTGGTCATATATGGATGTGAGAGCTGGACTGTGAAGAAGACTGAGCTCCAAAGAATTGATGCTTTTGAACTGTGGTGTTGGAGAAGACTCTTGAGAGTCCCTTGGACTGCAAGAAGATCCAACCAGTCCATTCTGAAGGAGATCAATCCTGGAATTTCTTTAGAAGGAATGATGCTAAAGCTGAAACTCCAGTATTTTGGCCACCTCATGCGAAGAGTTGATTCATTGGAGAAGACTCTGATGCTGGGAGGGGTTGAGGGCAGGAGGAGAAGGGGACGCCAGAGGATGAGATGGCTGGATGGCATCACTGACTCGATGGATGCGAGTCTGAGTGACCTCCGGGAGCTGGTGATGGACAGGGAGGCCTGGCGTGCTGCGGTTCATGGGGTCGCAAAGAATCGGACACGACTGAGCAACTGATCTTATCTGAATGATACATAGTGATTGGTGATTGCTAATTAAAGGTATTATTAATAATTTAAATAGCCACATAAATTAATTACATATCAATAAGAATTAAAGGCATTTATATTACTATATTAAATGTCATATTCTCATCCACAGTTACAAAATTCCAAAATGCAGACCATTATATATATGATTTTGAATGTTGCCTTTAGCATGAATCACAGTCATTTCATCTCAATTTGTTCCTATATTCCATGATCATTGCTTATGTTTGAGTCTTCATCACTTTTGATGACTAAAATATATTTTGCTATTCTATAGATTCAATGTATTTTACCCTATCAAGCAAAAGTAAGATACAAAACAATGACAAATAGAAATAATATTTTGATAACTCCATACAAGGTGCTTAAAACAACCATCCCGCAGTTTTTATGATGATTTCCTGAAAGCATTGTATCACACTTTTCTATTTTTCTTTTATATTTAATAAATATGCTACAGCTTATGGAATTAAACTCCCAGTGTTTATAACAATATAAAATATTTTCCCACTACATAGCAGTTATTTATCTTCCTTTGCTTTAAATATTTCCACTATTTCAAACCATATTGACATAAAAATTACAGTATTAAATATTTTTTGTAACTGTAACTAGTAGCCCAGAGAATTAAGGATGAAGACAACAGTCAGTAAAGTAAGTGGTTTTATTAATACTCTTTACCAGAATTGTTATTGACATAATGAAATAGAATTTGCTTAGATCATTTTAAATTGGTAGTTTTCAAATCTGAAATTTGACTTTGTGTGACACAGAGTGTTTGACTGTAATTTTTAAATTAAATGGTAGTTTCTATGGGCTTTAATATGATATAAATACCATCTCTCATCCACCCTTGACCCTAACACCCAGACACACATGGCCATTCTATGGCCTAAACATATGTGATTTTTTTGGTTCAACCTCACTGAATTATTTTTATATTCTATACCTATATTGTGGTCATGTATGGATGTGAGAGTTGGACTGTGAAGAAGGCTGAGCGCCGAAGAATTGATGCTTTTGAACTGTGGTGTTGGAGAAGACTCTTGAGAGTCCCTTGGACTGCAAGGAGATCCAACCAGTCCATTCTGAAGGAGATCAGCCCTGGGATTTCTTTGGAAGGAATGATGCTAAAGCTGAAACTCCAGTATTTTGGCCACCTCATGCGAAGAGTTGACTCATTGGAGAAGACTCTGATGCTGGGAGGGATTGGGGGCAAGAGGAGAAGGGGACGACAGAGGATGAGATGGCTGGATGGCATCACTGACTCGATGGATGTGAGTCTGAGTGACCTCCGGGAGCTGGTGATGGATAGGGAGGCCTGGCGTGCTGCAGTCCATGGGGTCGCAAAGAGTCGGACACGACTGAGCGATTGATCTGATCTGATCTGATCTGATACCTATATTCATGCATTTTCTCAAGATTTTCACTCTGAAATAAATTCTACACCAGTATTACCTGATGATGCCTTCATGTATATATATTCAAGATTTTAATTCTCATTTAAAATATGATGATGTTGAGCTTCTATCCAATATTCAATTTTATTAAGGAATAAGCAGATGTATATTTTTCTACAGGTAACTTCTGTTGGAGTGACAAATGGTATAGTAGAATAAGCATTTCAAAATTAGATAGAAAAAAATATATTTAAGTGTTTTTTTAACTCTTTAGAATATGTGATCTTGGGAAAATTCGTTAATTTTTCTGAAAATATACACTTCATAAATAAAAGTTAAATTATAAAAGAACAAACTATTAAGAATTAAAATGAAGCTGTACCTGAAATAGTTAAATATGCATTTATAATTTTATAATATATTAATTAAAATAATGCAACATATTTCTTGTACTATTCTAAATATGCAAAGAATTTTAATAATATATTTTTGAAACCATTTGGAACATAAAAGGCTTAGTAATAGAAATATCTAACCCAATTGGAAAAACAAATTGATTATAATAATTAATAATTTCAGCCAATATAATTTAAAATGAATTCAAATAAATTATTAGCAGACATTTAATTTTAGTGATTAAAATTTCTACATTTTTTATCTTTTAAACAAAAATATTTATTTATTTACTTACTTTTTTAAAAAGCAAATTAACATTTCATATTGCTAAATACTTTAAATTTTCTGTATATTATTTATGAAAACTTACTCTATACTCTTTAAACTAATCTATTATGACTCTACTAGAACACTATAGTTTATGAACACATACTTTTTATATGCATTTAAGAAATACTACAGTATTTTTTAAAAAGTGTTAACTCAAACATCAAATTGCACTTTGTGGAGTGTTGGTCATTTTTTAAACTACCAACATACACATATATATTTTAAAGACTCCTTTTAACAATAGAATAATTTGGAATACAATTCTTAAAAAATGTCAAAGTATTTGTTTTCATACTTGTTGAAATAAACACTGGCAGGTGAAATGCACTGTCCTCTATATTCTAGGGAATACTTGTTTGTAATAACTGCCAAATATTCCTGCTAAGTTGCAATCTGGTGAAGCTTCATCAGACAGTTCAGTTCAGTTCATGGGTCAGTCATGTCCGACTCTGAGATCCCATGAACTGCAGAACACCAGGCCTCCCTGTTCATCAACAACTCCCAGGTTCACCCAAACCCATATCCACTGAGTGAGTGATCCCATCCAACAATCTCATCCTTTGTTGTCCCCTTCTCCTCCTGACCTCAATGATTCCCAGCATCAGGGTCTTTTCAAAAAGTCAGCTCTCTGCATCAGGTGGCCAAAGAATTGGAGCTTCAGCTTCAACATCAGTCCTTCCAATGAACACCTAGGACTAATATCCTTTAGGATGGACTGGTTGAATATCTTTGTAGTCCAAGGGACTCTGAAGAAGCTTCTCCAACACCACAGTTCAAATGCATCAATACTGAAGCACTCAGCTTTCTTTATAGTCCAACTCTCACATCCATACATGACTACTGGAAAAACTATAGCCTTTACTAGACAGACCTTGTTAGACAAAGTAACGTCTTTGCTTTTTAATGTGCTGTCTCGGTTGGTCAAAATTTTCCTTCCAAGAAGTAAGTGCCTTTTAATTTCATGGCTACAATCACCAAGGCAGTGGCAACCCACTCCAGTACTCTTGCCTGGAAAATCCCATGGATGGAGGAGCCTGGTGGGCTGCAGTCCATGTGGTCACTAAGAGTCAGACAAAACTGAGCGACTTTACTTGCACTTTTCACTTTCATGCATTGGAGAAGGAATGGCAACCCACTCCAGTATTCTTGCCTGGAGAATCCCAGGTATGGGGCAGCCTGGTGGGCTGATATCTATGGGGTCACACAGAGTCGGACACGACTGAAGCGACTTAGCAGCAGTAGCAGCAGCAAAATAAACTAAGCCACTGTTTGCATTGTTTCCCCATTTAAATACCATGAAATGATGGGACAAGATGTGATCATCTTCATTTTATGAATGTTGACCTTTAAGCCAACGTTTTCACTCTCCTCTTTCACTTTCATCAAGAGGCTCTTTAGTTCTTCCTCACTTTTGCCATAAGAGTGGTGTTATCTGTGTATCTTAGATTAATGATATTTCTTCCAGCAATCTTGATTCCAGTTTGTGCTTCCTCCAGCCCAGCATTTCTCATCATGTGCTCTGCATATCAGTTAAATAAGCAGGATGACAAGAGACAGCATTGATGTACTCCTTTTCCTATGTGGAACCAGTCTGTTGTTCTATGCCCAGTTCTAATTGTTGCTTCCTGACCTGCATACAGGTTTCTCAAGAGGCAGGTCAGATGGTCTGATATTCCCATCTTTTCAGAATTTTCCACAGTTTATTGTGATCCACACAGTCAAAGGCCTTGGCATAGTCAATAAAGCAGAAATAGATGTTATTTCTGGAACAATCTTGCTTTTTCCATGATCCAGCAAATGTTGGCAATTTGATCTTTGGTTCTTCTGCCTTTTCTAAAACCAGCTTGAATGTCTGGAAGTTCATGGTTCACGTATTGCTGAAGCCTGGCTTGGACAATTTTGAGCATTATTTTACCAGCGTGTGAGATGAGTGCAACTGTGCGGTAGTTTGAGCATTTTTTGGCATTGCCTTTCTTTGGGATTAGAAGGAAAACTGACCTTTTCCAGTCCTGTGACCACTGCTGAGGATGTCAAATTTGTGGACATATTGAGTGTAGCACTTTCATAGCATCATCTTTTAGGATTTGAAATAGCTCAACTAGAATTCCATGTCCTCCACTAGCTTTGTTCATAGTGATGCTTTCTAAGGCCTACTTGATTTCCATTCCAGGATGTCTGCCTTTAAGTGAGTGATCGCACCATTGTGATTATCTTGGTCATGAAGATCTTTTTTGTACAGTTCTTCTGTGTATTTTTGCCACCTCTTCTTAATATCTTCTGCTTCGGTTAGGTCCATACCATTTCTGTCCTTTATCGAGACCATCTTTGAATGAAATGTTCCCTTGGTATCTCTAATTTTCTTGAAGAGATCTCTAGTCTTTCCCATTCTGTTGCTTTACTGTATTTCTTTGCACTGATCACGGAGGAAGGCTTTCTTATCTCTCCTTGATATTCTTCGGAACTCAGTATTCAGATGCTTACATCTTTCCTTTTTTCCTTTGCTTTTAGCTTCTCTTCTCTTCACAGCTATTTATAAGGACTCCTCAGACAGTCATTTTGCCCATTTGCATTTCTTTATCATGGGGATGGTCTTGATCCCTCTCTCCTATAGAATGTCATGAACCTCCATCCATAGTTCATCAGGCACTCTGTATATCATATCTAGCCCCTTACATATATTTCTCACTTCTACAGTGTAATCATACAGGATTTGATTTAGGTCACACATGAATGGTCTAGAGGTTTTCCCCACTTTCTTCATTTTAAGTCTGAATTTGGCAATAAGGAATCCCTTAGAAGAAATGGAGTATTCATCACAGTCAACAAAAGAGTCTGAAATGCAGTACTTGGATGCAATCTCAAAAACGACAGAATGATCTGTTCATTTCCAAGACAACCCAATCATATCATGGTAATCCTAGTCTACGTCCCAACCAGTAACACTGAAGAAGCTGAAGTTGAACGGTTGTATGAAGACCTAAAAGATCTTTTAGAACAAACACCCCAAACAGATGTCCTTTTCATTAAAGGGGACTGGAATGCAAAAGTAGGAAGTCAAGAAACACCTGGACTAACAGGCAGATTTGGCCTTGGAATACAGAATGAAACAGGACATAGGCTAATAGAGTTTTGCCAAGAGATGGCCCTGGTCATAGCAAACGCACTCTTCCAACAAAACAAGAGGACTCTATACATGGATATCACCAGATGGCCAACACCAAAATCAGATTGTCTATATTCTTTGCAGCCAAAGATTGAGAAGTTGTATATCCTCAGCAAAAACAAGACTAAGCTGACTGTGGCTTAGATCATGGACTCCTCATTGCCAAGTTCAGACTTAAGTTGAAGGTAGTGGAAAAAACCACTAGGCCACTCAAGTATGACCTAAATCAAACCCCTTACGATTATACAGTGAAAGTGAGAAATAGACATAAGGGACTAGATCTAATAGACAGAGTGCCTGATGAACTACAGACAGAGGTTCATGACACTGCATAGGAGACAGGGATCAAGACCATTCCCAAGAAAAAGAAATGCGAAAAAATAAAATGGCTTTCTGAGGAGGGCTTACAAATAGCTGTGAAAAGAAGAGAAGCTAAAAGCAAAGGAAAAAAGGAAAGATATGCTTATTTGAATGCATAGTTCCAAAGAATAGCAAGGAGAGATAAGAAAGCCTTCCCAGTCCAGGTTTGATGCACAATACTGGATGCTTGGGGCTGGTACACTGGGATGACCCAAAGGGATGGTAAGGGGAGGGAGGAAGGAGGAGGGTTCAGGATGGGGAACACATGTATACCTGTGGCAGATTCATTTTGATATATGGCAAAACCAATACAATATTGTAAAGTTAAATAAAATTAAATTAAATAAAATAAAGAAAGCCTTCCTCAGTTGATCAAAGCAAAGAAATAGAGGAAAGCAATAGAATGGAAGAGACTAGAGGTCTTCAAAAAAATTAGAGTTACCAAGGGAACATTTCATGCAAAGATGGGCTAAGCAAAGCACAGAAATGGTATAGACCTAACAGAAGCAGAAGATATTAAGAAGAGGTGGCAAGAATACACAGAACTGTACAAAAAAGATCTTCATGACCCAGATAATCATGATGGTGTAATCAATCACCTAGAGCCAGACATCCTGAAATGTAAAGTCAAGTTGGCCTCAGGAAGTATAACTACAAAAAAAACTAGTGGAGGTGATGGAATTCTATTTCAGCTAATTCAAATCCCAAAAGATGATTCTGTGAAACTGCTATGCTCAATATGTCAGCAAGTTTGACAACCTCAGCAGTGGCCACAAGACTGGAAAAGGTCAGTTTTCATTCCAATCCCAAAGAAAGGCAATGCCAAAGAGTGCCCAACTACCGCACAATTGCACTCATCTCACATGCTGGTAAAATAATGCTCAAAATTCTCCAAGCCAGGCTTCAGCAATACGTGAACCATGAACTTCCAGATGTACAAGCTGCTTTTAGAAAGGCAGAGGAACCAGAGATCAAATTGCCAACATCCTCTGGATCATGGAAAAAGCAAGAGTTCCAGAAAACATCTATTTCTGCTTTATTGACTATGCCAAAGCCTTTGACTGTGTGGATCGCAATAAACTGGAAAATTCTGAAATAGAGGGAATATCAAACCATCTGACCTGGCTCTTGAGAAACCTGTATGCAGGTCAGGAAGCAACAGTTAGAACTGGACATAGAACAACAGACTGGTTCCACATAGGAAAAGGAGTACATCAAGGCTATTGTCTCCCTGCTTATTTAACTGATATACAGAGTACATCATGAGAAATGCTGGGCTGGAGGAAGCACGAGCTGGAATCAAGATTGCTGGGAGAAATATCAATAACCTCAATTATGCAGATGACTCCACCCTTATGGCAAAAGTGAAGAAGAACTAAAGAGTCTCTTGATGAAAGTGAAAGAGGAGAGTGAAAATGTTGGCTTAAATCTCAACATTTAGAAAATGAAGATGATGGCATCCTGTTCCATGACTTCATGGCAAATAGATGGGGAAACAGTGGAAACAGTGGGTAACTTTACTTTTTGGGGCTCCAAAATCACTGGAGATCGTGTGTAGCAATGAAATTAAAAGGCACTTACTCCTTGGAAGGAAACTTATGACCAGCCTGATGATCCTGCTAAGTCGCTTCAGTCATGTCCGTCTCTGTGTGACCCCATAGAGGGCAGCCCAGCAGGCTCTGCTGTCCCTGGGATTCTCCAGGCAATAACACTGTAGTTGGTTGCCATTTCCTTCTCCATTGCATGAAAGCGAAAAGTGAAAGTGAATTCGCTCAGTCGTGTCCAACTCTTTGCGACCCCTTGGACTGCAGCCAAGCAGGCTCCTCCACCCATGATTTTTTCCAGGCAAGAGTACTGGAGTGGGGTTCCATTGCCTTCTCCAACCTAGATAGCATATTAAAAATTAGAGACATTACTTTGTCAAGGAAGGTCCATCTATTCAAGGCTATGGTTTTTCCAGTAGTCATGTATGGATGCCAGATTGGACTATAAAGAAAGCTGAGCACCGAAGAATTGATGCTTTTGAACTGTCGTGTTGGAGAAGACTCTTGAGAGCCCTTGGACTGAAAGGATATCCAACCAGTCCATCCTAAAGGAGATAAGTCCTTGGTATTCATTAGAAGGATTGATGCTAAACCTGAAACTCCAATATTTTGGCCACCTGATACAAAGAGCTGACTCATTTGAAAAGACCCTGATGTTGGGAAAGATTGAAGGCAGGAGGAGAAGAGGACAACAGAGGATTAGATGGTAGATGGCATCATGGACTCAATGGACATGAGTTTGGGTAAATTCTGGGATTTGGTGATGGACAGTGAGCCCTGGAGTGCTGCAGTTCATGGGGTCACAAAGAGTCGGACATGACTGAGCAACTGAACTGAACTGACTGACTTGGCAATAAGGAGTTCATGATATGAGCCAGAGTCATCTCCTGGTCTTGTTTTTCTGACTATATAGAGCTTCTCCATCTTTGGCTGCAAAGAATGTAGTCAATCTGATTTTGGTGTTGGCCATCTGGTGATGTCCATGTGTAGAGTCTTCTCTTGGTTGTTTTTTGTGTTTTTTTTTTTTTTTTTTTTAATTGGAAGAAGGTGTTTGTTATGACCTTGGCATTCTCTTGGCAAAACTCTATTAGCATTTGCCCTGCTTCACTCTGTACTCCAAGGCCAAATTTGCCTGGTACTCCAGGTGTTTCTTGACTTCCTACTTTTGCATTCCAGTCCTCTATAACCAAAAGGACATCTGTTTGGGTATTAGTTTAAAAGGTCTTTTAGACCTTCACAGAATCTTTCAATTTCAGCTTCTTCAATGTTACTGGTCAGGGCATAGACTTGGATTACCGTGATATTGAATGGTTTGCCTTGGAAACAAACAGAGATCATTCTGTTATTTTTGAGACTGCATCCAAGTATTGCATTCCCAACTCTTTTGTTGACTATAATGGCTACCCCATGTCTTCTAAGAGATTCCTGCCTACAGTAGTAGATATGATGGTCATCTGAGTTAAATTCACCCATTCCAGTTCATGTTAGTGGATGTTAATTATTTGCATTTGTTATTTTTGTATAAGAGAAGCCATAATTTAGTGTTCTGTTAATGTGTAAGAAATAACAAGACTCAAACCAATCTATATAATTATGATTCTTTCTCACCTATACGGACACAGACACACACAATATCTCATTATCATAAAGTTACTAATAATATATTTTCTTGAGCAGTCTCATACCTTAAAATGTGTCCTGAGTCCTTAGAACTACTTGTTTGTTATAAGTAGTCACAACTAAGTCTTTTCCAAGTTAATATTTCTCTAATGATCCCAAGGGAATTGTATAAGAGGTAAAACGGCACTTTCAAAAGTATGCTAAAAGTAAAACTAGTGTATCAAATGAGACTAATGATCCATCTAAGCTAGTGTTCTATATCTTATAGTCACTAAATATATTTTAATTGCTTTATGAGCTGTAAGCTAAATGACCTTCCATGTGTATCTGCTGTGGTAATCTCTATGTCTCACAAGGCAGGACTAATGGGCATTAATGATATTCATATGTCCAGAATGGATGCCAAATGCATTTTTTCAATAAGGAATTCTAGGTTAAGAATCTTTCTCTGCCTAATAACATTTAATTTTGTACAATAAGAACCCATTTCCAGCCAGCGATGTTGCGTGTGTGTGCTTGGTTGCTCAGTTGTGTCTGACTGTTTGCAGCTGCATGGACTGTAGCCCATCAAGCTTCTCTGCCTCATGGACTTTTCCAGGCAAGAATATTAGAGTCAGTTGCCATTTACTACTCCAGAGGATCTTCCCAACCCAAGGATCAAATCTGCAGCTCTTTCATCTCCTAAATGGGCAGGCATATTTTTTTTATCACTAGCCCCACCTGGGAAGACATATTTTGTATAGTTAAGAACCCATTTCTAGCCAGTAATTTTTTAATTTAAATTTATTTATTTTAATTGGAGGCTAATTACAATATTGTATTGGTTTTTCCATACATCATCATGAATCCACCACGGGTGTACAAAATGTTATGCTCAAGTGGTTTTCTATACATCCTTCTTTCAAATTACCACTATTCATTAAATATTTATGTTTCATTGGTAGAATTTTACTACTATAATTTTATTTGTTAAAAATCTATTATATTCAGTTCAGTTTAGTCACTCAGTCGTGTCTGTCTCTTTGCGACCTCTTGAATTGCAGCACGCCAGGCCTCCCTGTCCATCACCAACTCCCAGAGTTTACACAAACTCACGTCCATCGTGTCAGTGATGCCATCCAGCCATCTCATCCTCTGTCATCCCCTTCTCCTCCTGTCCCCAAACCTTCCCAGCATCAGAGTCTTATCCAATGAGTCAACTCTTCGCATGAGGTGGCCAAAGTACTGGAGTTTCAGCTTTAGCATTGTTCTTTCCAAAGAACACCCGGGATTGATCTCCTTTAGAATAAATTAGTTGGATATCCTTGCAGTTCAAGAGATTCTCAAGAGTCTTCTCCAACACCACAGTTCAAAAACATCAATTCTTAATCTCTCAGCTGTCTTCACAGCCCAACTTTCACATCCATACATGACTACTGGAAAAACCATAGCCTTGACTAGACGAACCTTTGTTCGCAAAGTAATGTCTCTGCTTTTGAATATGCTATCTAGGTTGGTCATAACTTTCCTTCCAAGGAGTAAGTGTCTTTTAATTTCATGCTTGCAATCACCATCTGCAATGATTTTGGAGCCCAAAGTCTGACACTGTTTCCCCATCTATTTCCCATGAAGTGATGGGACCGGATGCCATGATCTTCGTTTTCTGAATGTTGAGCTTTAAGCCAACTTTTTCACTGTCCTCTTTCACTTTCATCAAGAGGCTTTTTAGTTCCTCTTCAATTTCTGCCATAAGGAGAGTGTCATCTGTATATCTGAAGTTATTGATACTTCTTCTGGCAATTTGATGCCTGCTTGTGCTTCTTCCAGCCCAGCATTTCTCATGATGTACTCTGCATATAAGTTAAATAAGCAGGGTGACAATATACAGCCTTGACGTAGTCCTTTAGTTTGTATTTATGCATTGAATGTTTCTTTTTGAAGACTTTCATGCTATTTTCCCTGATAGTTTCATTCCAACATAATGTGCATTTTCTCTGCACATTGAAAATGAGCAATGTTTGAATGAGCATGATTGAATAGAAAATGAGCTAGAAAATAATATTTTTAAAGAGTTACTTTAAATTAAAAAGGTGAAAACTGCAAGAATGACTAAATAGGTAGATGATTGATAGGCAATTAGATGATAAACAGATAAATGATAGATGAGATGGATCATAGGTAGATAGAAGTGAAGCTGCTAAGTCATGTGCGATTCTTTGAAATCCCATGGACTGTAGCCTACCAGACTCCTCCATCCATGGCAAGAGTACTGGAGTGGGTTACCATTTCCTGCTACAGGGGATATTCCCGACCCGGGGATCAAACTCCAGTCTCCCACATTGCATGCAGACGCTTTACCTTCTGAGCCACCAGGGAAGTCCTGGTGGAAGATAAATGATAGATAAAAATAGGGAGGGAGGAAGAGAGAAAGAAAGGAAGGAAGAAAATGAAATTCACCACAAAATTAAATTTAATGTACTGAGATAATTGAATGGTGACATTGAATGGTTTGCCTTGGAAACGAACAGAGATCATTCTGTCATTTTTGAGATTGCATCAAGTACTGCATTTCGGACTCTTTTGTTGACCATGATGGCCACTCCATTTCTCCTGAGGGATTCCTGCCCACAGTAGTAGATAAAATGGTCATCTGAGTTAAATTCACCCATTCCAGTCCATTTTAGTTCGCTAATTCCTAGAATGTCGACATTCACTCTTGCCATCTCCTGTTTGACCACTTCCAATTTGCCTTGATTCATGGACCTGACATTCCAGGTTCCTATGCAGTATTGCTCTTTACAGCATCCAGTAACGCTGAAGAAGCTGAAGTTGAATGGTTCTATGAAGACCTACAAGACGTTTTAGAACTAACACCCAAAAAAGATGTCCTTTTCATTATAGGGGACTGGAATGCAAAAGTAGGCAGTCAAGAAACACCTGGAGTAACAGGCAAATTTGGCCTTGGAACACGGAATGAAGCAGGGCAAAGACTAACAGAGTTTTGCCAAGAAAATGCACTGGTCATAGTAAATACCCTCTTCCAACAACACAAGAGAAGACTCTATACATGGACATCACCAGATGGTCAACACAGAAATCAGATTGATTATATTCTTTGCAGCCAAAGATGGAGAAGCTCTACACAATCAGCAAAAACAAGATCAGGAGCTGACTGTGGCTCAGACCATGAACTCCTTATTGCCAAATTCAGACTGAAATTAAAGAAAGTAGGGAAAACTACTAGACCATTCAGGTATGACCTAAATCAAATCCCTTATGATAATACAGTGGAAGTGAGAAATAGATTTAAGGGCCTAGATCTGATAGATAGAGTGCCTGATGAACTATGGAATGAGGTTTGTGACATTGTACAGGAGACAGGGATCAAGACCATCCCCATGGAAAAGAAATGCAAAAAAGCAAAATGGCTGTCTGGGGAGGCCTTGCAAATAGCTGTGAAAAGAAGAGAAGTGAAAAGCAAAGGAGAAAAGGAAAGATATAAACATCTAAATGCAGAGTTCCAAAGAATAGCAAGAAGAGATAAGAAAGCCTTCTTCAGTGATCAATGCAAAGAAATAGAGGAAAACAACAGAATGGGAAAGACTAGGGATCTCTTCAAGAAAATCAGAGATGCCAAAGGAACATTTCATGCAAAGATGGGCACGATAAAGGCAGAAATGGTGTGGACCTAACAGAAGCAGAAGATATTAAGAAGAGGTGGCAAGAATACACAGAAGAACTGTACAAAAAAGAGCTTCAAGACCCAGATGATCATGATGATGTGATCACTGACCTAGAGCCAGACATCTTGGAAAGTGAAGTCAAATGGGCCTTAGAAAGCATCACTACAAACAAAGCTAGTGGAGGTGATGGAATTCCAGTGGAGCTATTCCAAGTCCTGATTGATGATGCTGTGAAAGTGCTGCACTCAATATGCCAGCAAATTTGGGAAACTCAGCAGTGGCCACAAGATTGGAAAAGGTCAGTTTTCATCCCAATCCCAAAGAAAGGCAATGCCAAAGAATGCTCAAACTACCGAACAATTGCACTCATCTCACACGCTAGTAAAGTAATGCTCAAAATTCTCCAAGCCAGGCTTCAGCAATCTGTGAACCATGAATTTCCTGATGTTCAAGCTGGTTTTAGAAAAGCAGAGGAACCAGAGATCAAATTGCCAACATCCTCTGGATCATGGAAAAAGCAAGAGAGTTCCAGAAAAACATCTATTTCTGCTTTATTGACTATGCCAAAGCCTTTGACTGTGTGGATCACAATAAACTGTGGACAATTCTGAAGGAGATGGGAATACCAGACCACCTGACCTACCTCTTGAGAAATTTGTATGCAGGTCAGGAAGCAACAGTTGGAACTGGTCATGGAACAACTGACTGGTTCCAAATAGGAAAATGAGTATGTTAGGGCTGTATATTGTCACCCAGCTTATTTAACTTATATGCAGAGTACATCATGAGAAATGCTGGACTGGAAGAAACACAAGTTGGAATCAAGGTTGCCGGGAGAAATATCAATAACCTCAGATATGCAGATGACACGACTCTTATGGCAGAAAGTGAAGAGGGGCTAAAAAGCCTCTTGATGAAAGTGAAAGTGGAGAGTGAAAAGGTTGGCTTAAAGCTCAACATTCAGAAAACGAAGATCATGGCATCTGGTCCCATCACTGCATGGGAAATAGATGGGGAAACAGTGGAAACAGTGTCAGACTTTGTTTTTCTGGGCTCCAAAATCACTGCAGATGGTGACTGCAGCCATGAAATTAAAAGACGCTTGCTCCTTGGAAGGAAAGTTATGACCAACCTAGATAGCATATTCAAAAGCAGAGACATTACTTTACCAACAAACGTTCGCCTAGTCAAGGCTATGGTCTTTCCTGTGGTCATGTATGGATGTGAGAGCTAGACTGTGAAGAAGGCTGAGCGCCAAAGAATTGATGCTTTTGAACTGTGGTGTTGGAGAAGACTCTTGAGAGTCCCTTGGACTGCAAGAAGATCCAACCAGTCCATTCTGAAGGAGATCAATCCTGGAATTTCTTTGGAAGGAATGATGCTAATGCTGAAACTCCAGTATTTTGGCCACCTCATGCGAAGAGTTGACTCATTGGAGAAGACTCTGATGCTGAGAGGGATTGAGGGCAGGAGGAGAAGAGGACGACAGAGGATGAGATGGCTGGATGACATCACTGACTTGATGGATGTGAGTCTGGGTGACCTCCGGGAGCTGGTGATGGACAGGGAGGCCTGGAGTGCTGCAGTTCATGCGGTCGCGAAGAGTCGGACACGACTGAGCGACTGATCTGATCTCTGACTGAGATAATTGGTAATGAAATATTTAAATGATTTTTTGTTGTTGTTTATACTTTACTACATTACCAAGTAAGATACCATCAGCATTTTTGTAAGTTGTAACAAAATGAATGTAATCAAAATCCTACTTTTAGATATTAGTGCAAAAATTACAAAAGCAGGTCGTATATGTATGATTTACACAGATAAATTTAATTTAAAATGGTACACTCTGAGATGACCCAGAGGGATGGTATGGGGAAGGAGAAGGGAGGGGGTTCAGGATGTGGAACACGTGTATGTATGGCAAAACAAATACAATATTGTACATTAATTAATCTCCAATTAAAGTAAATAAATTTATATTTAAAAATAAAAATAAATAAAATAAACTTTTTTTAATTTAAAATAAATAATTTTAATTTAAAATAAACTTAAAAAAAAAACTTTTAAAAGTGACTAATTCTGCTTTATTGACTATGCCAAAGCCTTTGACTGTGTGGATCACAATAAACTATGGAAAATTCTGAAAGAGATGGGAATACCAGACCACCTGATCTGCCTCTTAAGAAATCTGTATGCAGATCAGGAAGCAACAGTTAGAACTGGTCATGGAACAACAGACTGGTTCCAAATAGGAAAAGGAGTACGTCAAGGCTGTATATTGTCACCATGTTTATTTAACTTATATGCAGAGTACATCATGAGAAATGCTGGACTGGAAGAAACACAAGTTGGAACCAAGATTGCAGGGAGAAATATCAATAACCTCAGATATGCAGATGACACCACCCTTATGGCAGAAAGTGAAGAGGGGCTAAAAAGCCTCTTGATGAAAGTGAAAGTGGAGAGTGAAAAGGTTGGCTTAAAGCTCAACATTCAGAAAACGAAGATCATGGCATCTGGTCCCATCACTGCATGGGAAATAGATGGGGAAACAGTGGAAACAGTGTCAGACTTTGTTTTTCTGGGCTCCAAGATCACTGCAGATGGTGACTGCAGCCATGAAATTAAAAGACGCTTGCTCCTTGGAAGGAAAGTTATGACCAACCTAGGTAGCATATTCAAAAGCAGAGACATTACTTTACCAACAAAGGTTCGCCTAGTCAAGGCTATGGTCTTTCCTGTGGTCATGTATGGATGTGAGAGCTGGACTGTGAAGAAGGCTGAGCGCCGAAGAATTGATGCTTTTGAACTGTGGTGTTGGAGAAGACTCTTGAGAGTCCCTTGGACTGCAAGAAGATCCAACCAGTCCATTCTGAAGGAGATCAATCCTGGAATTTCTTTAGAAGGAATGATGCTAAAGCTGAAACTCCAGTATTTTGGCCACCTCATGCGAAGAGTTGACTCATTGGAGAAGACTCTGATGCTGGGAGGGATTGAGGGCAGGAGGAGAAGGGGACGACAGAGGATGAGATGGCTGGATGGCATCACTGACTCGATGGATGCGAGTCTGAGTGACCTCCGGGAGCTGGTGATGGACAGGGAGGCCTGGCGTGCTGTGGTTCATGGGGTCGCAAAGAGTCGGACACGACTGAGCGACTGATCTGATCTGATCTGATCTGAATGTTCTACCCTGAAAGGTTAAAAATAAACTAGAAACACTTTTATGTTGGCATGTATAAAAATAATTATCAACTTAGATGGCATAGGACAACTTATGTTCATATGAAGCTCTTTTTCTAATTTAACAAATGAAGTTATTGAAGCAGATGACTCTCAGGGTTTTATCAACATCTAAAGTCCCAATAAGTAGTCATTCTCAATATTCTGTGTTTTTTTATCTAGTCCTTGCAGCTTTATATGATCATGAAAATACTTCAAAAATGTAGCAAAGATCTACACAGTACTATGAAAACTAATGGGTTTCAGAGACAGCTACAATATTTCAGCCTGTAGGAACTGTATACTTTGACTAAAACAAAAGTTCAACCTAATGAAATAATGTCAGTACTCGTGCTGTGATAAAACCTGATGATGTTACACTTGCTGAGAGAATGATGGATGTGACACATTATTATAATATTCATTTTGATGTTAAATTTTCAGTTTAAGTCTTTAAATCAGGTCAGAAACAATTTATGCACACCCATGTTTTTCTATTCTGTCAGTCATTATCTCTCCATTTTAATGTGTGGCATCCAGCATTTACCTGAGTTTCTAAAAGAAACTAATTAATCATGAAATCGGTTTTTGCCACATTTTCAGTGTAAATTCATTTATACCATATCGACTTGAAAGCAAAAGACTATACCTGACTGGAAAATGAACTGCACTGTATCTCACTGGGTATTATGCAATAAGAAACATTCTCTGAAACAGCAAGGATTCCTTCAAACATATGTACATGATTAAAATTGGGTTCTGTTTAGCATGGAAACTGTAAATTATATATTAGTGCTCCTTTGTTCTTAAAGTAACCCAATTCTAATATTTAGGATTAAGAAATATTTAATTTCAGAAGACTATGCTTTTATTAAAGTATAGTGATTCTAGTGGTAAAGAACCCACTTGCCAAGGCAGGAGATGTAAGAGATGCTGGTTTGATCCCTGGGTCAGGAAGATCCCCTGGAGAAGAGTTGGCAGCCCACTCCACTATTCTTGCCTGGAGAATCCCATGGACAGAGGAGCCTGGGGGAGGCCTACAGTCCATAGTTTTGCAAAGACTCGGACATAATAAGCCACTTAGCACATATGCATGCACATGGTTCTGATATACTTATGATAATTTTAGTTTCTCAATTTTTGCTTTTTTTTTTTTTTTCCTTTTTTAGGGAAGAATATATGTCTTGCATTCTAAATATAAATGTATAAATAGAATTGTGTAAATTATTTCCCATTAGAAGGTATAGCTGTATTCACCTTGCATCTGTGTTTCTGAATCCAGAAAAGAAGGGGTAGTCTTCTTTATTCCTTTCCATTAGCTATGGGAAGAGGCATGGATCTAAAGATGAGGGAATCACATCAGTTCATTAGCCCAGGGATTACAGAGAAATTGTTAACTTTGTAGACTCAGTCTTACCCTCTTCCTTTGCTCACTTCTCAAAAAATGAGAATTTTCTTTAGGTATTACTGGCTTAAAATCATAATTTTTGCCTTTTAATCTTCTAAATTAATCACTTATACCCATAATAGTAAATTTAGTAAATATGAATTTTTTGACAAAAAGAAAGAGAAAGGTAAAAATCAACAACATGCTTAACAGACAAAATTGGTTATTGTTACCCTTTTTAAAAAATGCCTTATCACTATTTTCCATGATTTACTTTGGAAAGTTATTTGTACATTTAGAAGGCTACTATTATTCTGTTAGGGATTTTTATAAACTATTGTAATTTACTACAAATATATCCCAACTGCTTAAAACACTTCATAAGATAGTTTTTATGGCTATTTTTATGGCAGGTTTATATAACTATTCCATAAGTTATAGTTAAATATATATTTATATATTTCTGTCACATTTTTAAATATTTGGAAAGTTTGATTTAGTCATTATTAAAAATTACAATATCTCTGAATAATCTTTTAGATTACTTTGTATATAGTATGATTGCATCCAAGAACACATATATTTGATTATTCTGATATGTATTTGCATTTACACTTAGAACATATTTTAGTCTCACTTTTGACATCTGATATTATGCTTTCCTGGAATTTCTTTAGAAGGAATGTTGCTAAAGCTGAAACTCCAGTATTTTGGCCACCTCATGCGAAGAGTTGACTCATTGGAGAAGACTCTGATGCTGGGAGGGATTGAGGGCAGGAGGAGAAGGGGACGACAGAGGATGAGATGGCTGGATGGCATCACTGACTCGATGGATGCGAGTCTGAGTGACCTCCGGGAGCTGGTGATGGACAGGGAGGCCTGGCGTGCTGTGGTTCATGGGGTCGCGGAGAGTCGGACACGACTGAGCGACTGATCTGATCTGATCTGATCTGATTATGCTTTCAATTTGTAAGGGAATATCAATGTTATGGATTGTGTACTATTGAATCTCTTCTGAGAACTTCAGTCTCCTGTGTTTCACAAATAAAATAGCTATCCAAAGGACAGCCATATTCTCAAGAATTAACATAAATTGGATGAATGGGCTCATATATAGATCATACTGTCCAATGTTTGACTTACAGTGAGCTTTGAAAGAAAATAACTATTTAAATTATTTCACTGGACAGACTGTGGAGTAGTTAAAAAAGCTGAACAAAGAAGTTTCTCCACTACTAGGGAAACAAATACACAAATTCAGTTCAGTTCAGTTGCTCAGTCATGTCCAACTCTTTGCCACCCCATGAATCGCAGGATGCTAGGCCTCCCTGTCCATGACCAACTCCCGGAGTTCACTCAGACTATGTTCATTGAGTTAGTGATGCCATCCAACCATCTCATCCTCTGTCGTCTCCTTCTCCTGCCCCCAATCACTCCCAGCATCAGAGTATTGTCCAATGAGTCAACTCTTTGCATGAGGTGGCCAAAGTACTTTAGCATCATTCCTTCCAAAGAAATCCCAGGGCTGATCTCCTTCAGAATGGACTGGTTGGAACTCCTTGCAGTCCAAGGGACTCTCAAAAGTCTTCTCCAACACCACAATTCAAAAGCATCAATTCTTTGGCTCTCAGCTTTCTTCACAATCCAACTCTTACATTCATACATGACCACAGGAAAAACATAGTCTTGACTAGATGGATCTTTGTTGGCAAAGTAATGTCTCTGCTTTTGAATATGTGATCTAGGTTGGTCATAACTTTCCTTTCAAGGAGTAAGTGTCTTTTAATTTCATGGCTGCAATCACCATTTGCAGTAATTTTGGAACCCAAAATAATAAAGTCTGACACTGTTTCCACTGTTTCCCCACCTATTACCCATGAAGTGATGGGACCGGATGCCATGATCTTCATTTTCTGAATGTTGAGCTTTAAGCCAACTTTTTGACTCTCTATTTTCACTTTCATCAAGAGGCTCTTCAGTTCCTCTTCACTTTCTGCAATAAGGGTTGTGTCATTTGCATATTTCAGGTTATTGATATTTCTCCTGGCAATCTTGATTCCAGCTTGTGTTTCTTCCAGTCCAGCGTTTCTCATAATGTACTCCTCATATAAATTAAATAAGCAGGGTGACAATATACAGCCTTGACGTACTCCTTTTCCTATTTGGAAACAGTCCATTGTTCCATGTCTAATCCTAACTGTTGCTTCCTGAAAAGCATACAGATTTCTCAAGAGGCAGATCAGGTGATCTGGTATTCCCATCTCTTTCAGAATTTTCCAGTTTATTGTGATCCACACAGACAAAGGCTTTGGCATAGTCAATAAAGCAGAAATAGATGTTTTTCTGGAACTCTCTTGCTTTTTCCATGATCCAGCATATGTTGCCAATTTGATCTCTGGTTCCTCTGCCTTTTCTAAAACCAGCTTGAACATAAGGAAGTTTGCGGTTCAAGTATTGCTGAATCCTGGCTTGGAAAATTTTGAACATTACTAGCATGTGAGATGAGTGCAATTGTGCCGGTAGTTTGAGCATTCTTTGGCATTGCCTTTCTTTGGGATTGGATTGAAAACTGACCTTTTCCAATCTTGTGGCCACTGCTGAGTTTTCCCAATCTTCTGGCATATTGAGTGCAACACTTTCACAGCATCATCTTTCAGGATTTGGAATAGCTCCACTGGAATTCCATCACCTCTATTAGCTTTGTTTGTACTTTTGCTTTCTAAGGTCCACTTGACTTCACATTCCAGGATGTCTGGCTCTAGGTGAGTGATCACACCATTGTGATTATCTTGGTCATGAAGATCTTTTTTGTACAGTTCTTCTGTGTATTCTTGCCACCTCTTCTTAATATCTTCTGCTTCTGTTAGGTCCATACCATTTCTGTCCTTTATTGAGCCCATATTTGCATGAAATGTCCCCTTAGTATCTCTAATTTTATTGAAGAGTTCTCTAGTCTTTCCTATTCTGTTGTTTTCCTGTATTTCTTTGCATAGATCACTGAAGAAGGTTTTCTTATCTCTTCTTGCTGTTCTTTGGAACTCTTCATTCAAATGCTTATATCTTTCCTTTTCTCCTTTGCTTTTTGCTTCTCTTCTTTTCACATCTATTTGTAAGGCCTCCCCAGAGAGCCATTTTGCTTTTTGCATTTCTTTTCCATGGGGGTGGTCTTGATCCCTGTGTCCTGTACAATGTCATGAACCTCATTCCATAGTTCATCAGGCACTATATTAGACTTGACCCTTAAATCTATTTCTCACTTCCACTGTATAATCATAAGGGATTTGATTTAGGTCATACTTGAATGTGAAGTCAAGTGGGCCTTAGAAAGCATCACTATAAACAAAGCTAGTGGAGATGATGGAATTCCAGTTGAGCTTTTCCAAATTCTGAAAGATGATGCTGTGAAAGTGCTGCACTCAATATGCCAGCAAATTGAGAAAACTCAGCAACGGCCACAGGAGTGGAAAAGGTCAGTTTTCATTCCAATTCCAAAGAAAGTCAATGCCAAAGAATGCTCAAACTACCACACAATTGCACTCATCTCACATGCTAGTAAAGTAATGCTCAAAATTCTCCAAGCCAGGCTTCAGCAATATGTGAACCATGAACTTCCTGACGCTCAAGCTGGTTTTAGAAAAGGCAGAGGAACCAGAGATCAAATTGCCAATATCTGCTGGATGATGGAAAAATCAAGAGGGTTCCAGAAAAACATCTATTTCTGCTTTATTGACTATGCCAAAGCCTTTGACTGTGTAGATCACAATAAACTGTGGAAAATTCTGAAAGAGATGGGAATACCAGACCACCTGATCTGCCTCTTAAGAAATCTGTATGCAGGTCAGGAAGCAACAGTTAGAACTGGTCATGAAACAACAGACTGGTTCCAAATAGGAAAAGGAGTACGTCAAGGCTGCATATTGTCACCCTGTTTATTTAACTTATATGCAGAGTACATCATGAGAAAGGCTGGGCTGGATGAAGCACAAGTTGGAATCAAGAATGCCAGGAGAAATATCAATAACCTCAGATATGCAGATGACACCACCCTTATGGCAGAAAGTGAAGAGGAACTAAAAAGCCTCTTGATGAAAGTGAAAGAGTAGAGTGAAAAAGTTGGCTTAAAGCTCAACATTCAGAAAATGAAGATCATGGCATCTGGTCCCATCTCTTCATGGGAAATAGATGGGGAAACAGTGGAAACAGTGTCAGACTTTATTATTTTGGGTTCCATAATTACTGCAGATGGTGACTGCAGCCATGAAATTAAGACACTTACTCCTTGGAAGGAAAGTTATGACCAACCTAGATCACATATTCAAACTCAGAGACATTACTTTGCCAACAAAGGTCTGTCTAGTCAAGGCTATGGTTTTTCCAGTGGTCATGTATGGATGTGAGAGTTGAACTGTGATGAAGGCTGAGCGTTAAAGAATTGATGCTTTGAACTGTGGTGGTGGAGAAGACTCTTGAGAGTCCCTTGCACTGCAAGGAGATGCAACCAGTCCATTCTGAAGGAGATCAGTCCTGGTTATTCTTTGCAAGGAATGATGCTAAAGCTGAAACTCCAGTACTTTGGCCACCTCATGCAAAGAGTTGACTCAGTGGAGAAGACTCTGATGCTGGGAGGGATTGAGGGCAAGAGGAGAAGGGGATGACAGAGGATGAGATGGCTGGATGGCATCACTGACTCAATGGATGTGAGTCTCAGTGACCTCCGGGACTTGGTGTTGGACAGGGAAGCCTGGTGTGCTGTGATTCATGGGGTCGCAAAGAGTCGGACACGACTGAATGACTGAACTGATCTGATCTGATCTGATCTGAATTGTCTAGTGGTTTCCCTATTTTCTTCAATTTAAATCTGAATTTGGTAATCAGGATTTCATGATCTGAGCCACAGTCAGCTCCTGGTCTTGTTTTTGTTGACTGTCTAGAGCTTTTCCATCTTTGGCTGCAAAAAATATAATCAATCTGATTTCGCTGTTGACCATCTGGTGATGTCCATGTATAGATTCTTCGCTTGTACTGTTGGAAGAGGTTGTTTGCTATGACCAGTGCATTTTCTTGGCAAAACTCTATTAGTCTTTACCCTGCTTCATTCTGTATTCCAAGGCCAAATTTGCCTGTTACTCGAGGTGTTTCTTGACTTCCTACTTTAGCCACATATAAATTCACACTAAATAGCTGTTTTACTAATTTAGAGTAAGGCTGTTCAGAAAAAAAAAAAAAAGTGGAAGATGAAAGAAAAAAGCAAAAAAAAGAAAAGCACAGTTTTTGGCATGTTAGACTGAAAGATTCTTTCAAAGATAGCTCTGAGCAGCTGTTAACCATAGTAATTGCTTTGTGAAACAGTATAGTACCACTTTCTTTTAGATGTGCAACCCATAACACTTTACTCTTCTCCTGGAATATTGTAAGATGAAAAGGAGATTTTTGAAGACCTGATAAAAATATAAAAATAACATCAAACAGCAAAGCGGGGAAAAAGAAGTTTAAAGAGAGTTTTCAAATAAAGTAAAAGTTCAAATAATCTTAACATTATAACGAGATCAGAAGATGTTTTAAGTTGTATTATATCATAAAATCTTAAGCAAATAAACCAAAGTAAGATTTTATAATTAAACTGGTACTGTTTTAATTAAACAAATCATATGAATAAAGAGAAACATGAAATGTTTCTATTTTTTTGAGAGTGCAAACTCTTATCTAAGCAGGTGCAGTGAAATTCAGTCCTATAGAAAGAGTGATGGAATGATGTTCCCTGACTCTGAGCAAGAACAATAATTCACTTTTATCAGAGAATACTAAGATTAATGGTAGCAACAGAAGAGATGTAGTAACCAGTAAGGCAACTTTTCTTTTTGATTTTTACCAAAAACTCTGTCTTTTTTTCTTCCATACCTTTCTGAAATCTTAATTTCTTTTTGTTGTATAAGTATATATGTAATAATCATGTCCACATAACTTGAAAGACAGTTTTAATTATAGTGACAAGACATCTAATCTTTTGAAAATATTTTACTTTGTAATATCCTATCATATCAGATCAGATCAGATCAGATCAATCGCTCAGTCGTGTCCGACTCTTTGTGACCCCATGAACTGCAGCACGCCAGGCCTCCCTGTCCATCACCAGCTCCCAGAGGTCACTCAGACCCACACCCATCAAGTCAGTGATGCCATCCAGCCATCTCATCCTCTGTCGTCCCCTTCTCCTCCTGCCCTCAATCCCTCCCAGCATCAGAGTCTTCTCCAATGAGTCAACTCTTCGCATGAGGTGGCCAAAGTACTGGAGGTTCAGCTTTAGCATTATTCCTTCTAAAGAAATTCCAGGATTGATCTTCTTCAAAATGGACTGGTTGGATCTTCTTGCAGTCCAAGGGACTCTCAAGAGTCTTCTCCAACACCACAGTTCAAAAGCATCAATTCTTCGGCGCTCAGCCTTCCTCACAGTCCCGCTCTCACATCCATACATGACCACAGGAAAGACCATAGCCTTGACTAGGCGAACCTTTGTTGGTAAAGTAATGCTCTGCTTTTGAATATGCTATCTAAGTTGGTCATAACTTTCCTTCCAAGGAGCAAGAGTCTTTTAATTTCATGGCTGCAGTCACCATCTGCAGTGATTTTGGAGCCCAGAAAAACAAAGTCTGACACTGTTTCCACTGTTTCTCCATCTATTTCCCATGCAGTGATGGGACCAGATGCCATGATCTTCGTTTTCTGAATGTTGAGCTTTAAGCCAACCTTTTCACTCTCCACTTTCACTTTCATCAAGAGGCTTTTTAGCCCCTCCTCACTTTCTGCCATAAGGGTGGTGTCATCTGCATATCTGAGGTTATTGATATTTCTCCCAGCAATCTTGATTCCAGCTTGTGTTTTTTCCAGTCCAGCATTTCTCATGATGTACTCTGCATATAAGTTAAATAAACATGGTGACAATATGCAGCCTTGACGTACTCCTTTTCCTATTTGGAACCAGTCTGTTGTTCCATGACCAGTTCTAACTGTTGCTTCCTGACCTACATATAGATTTCTCAAGAGGCAGATCAGGTGGTCTGGTATTCCCATCTCTTTCAGAATTTTCCATAGTTTATTGTGATCCACACAGTCAAAGGCTTTGGCATAGTCAATAAAGCAGAAATAGATGTTTTTCTGGAACTCTCTTGCTTTTTCCATGATCCAGCGGATGTTGGATCATGGAAAAAGCAAGAGAGTTCCAGAAAACATCTATTTCTGCTTATCATATATCACCATTTAAATCTTCTACTATAGTTCATATTTGATTGTTTATTATTTCAAAAGCTGTAATGAACATCACATTTTTTTTTATCATGTTTAGGATCATGGTCTCCAGCTTGACTTCCAGATGTGAAATTATTCCACTAAGAGGTGTACATTTTTAAAAAGTACATATTGGTAGATTACTTTTCAGAAAGGAAAGTGAATATGCACTGAACCTGAAATCAATTTAACATTTAGTTATATCATAAAGGTCTCCCTTTATGAAGTTTTTCTACTTATCTAGACTAGTGTTAATACTCCAGATCATCTATTGACTATGATGAGCTTTATCCAATTATTATCTCCTACCTAGATTGTACCATCTTAAAAAATATTGATTTATTAGTGACACTAGAAAGAAAAAAGGAAAATGGCACTTTTGATACACATTTACCAATCTGTAATCTTCACAAGAGACCTACAAGTTGTTAAAGCCATATCCATTGTGCAGAACATATAAATCATGGTCAATGAGATTAAATAAACTATGCAAAATAGCAACATTATCAAACATGTCAAAGCAGGGATTTGTATCCAGCTACTTCTGAAGATTTATTTAATTTTCTATTACACTGACTGTCTTTTCCTCAAGGACCAGCTTCATGAAAAGTCTTACAAATGTCCCTCTCCATTTCTTCAATCTCTCTTTTGTCTTAGATGAGTAAAAATAATTTTCACATATTGCTATATGTAGACCTAAGTGTGATTCTGAATCTTGTGCTTAGAATTCAAAACTTAACTTCATAACTTAATAGCTCTGTGAAACTTAGACTCTTCTGAACTTAGTTATGCTAAGTTTAATCTAAAATTTGTTGTGATAATAATACATCTACTTCAGCAGGGTTGTCTTGATAATTAAACTGTTAATATATACTGTGTGCTTGGACTAACACCTAACACTGTATATTGAAGAAAGGTTTAAGGCAGAGGGAGAAGAGGGTGACAGTGGACTAGATGGTTAGATGGCATCACCAACTCAATAGACATAAGTTTAAGCAAGCTGTGTGAGATGGTGAAGGACAGGGAAGCCTGGAGTGTTGCAGCCTTTAGGGTCGCAAAGAGTTGGACACGACTAAGAGGCTGAACAACAACAAGAACTAATACCAATTATATAAATGCTTGCTGTCATAATAACCATGAATTTTTAATGGCTTTGGTTGCAATATTTTAAACATACTCTTCAACTTCTAACACTTTTAGTCTTTAATATCTATAGAGTAACCAAAATCAAATTATTATCCTACTCTTTTTATGGGGAATCTAATACTAAGTTGAAAAAATCAGTAATAATTTAATATTTAAGAAAAGTGGAAAACATTAGGCCTAGGTATGCCTCTTGTTTAGTTTCTCCTATTTTTAGGACTGAGATTTGGACAAATGAATAGCCAGTTTGAGGAAAACTAAGCTCTAGTCTTTAAAAACATCAGGAATATCAGGAAAAGTTCAAAGTGTAGAACACCTGAGCTTTTGCTATTTTTGAAGATATCACAAATAAAGATTTAAAGTTATATAAAAAAGATCAGTTAAATTCAGTTCAGTCACTTAGTCATGTCCGACTCTTTGCAACCCCATGGATTGCAGCACATCATGCCTCCTGTCCATCATCAACTCCCAGAGTTTACTCAAACTCATGTCCATTGATGCCATCCAACCATCTCATCCTCTGTCATCCCCTTCTCCTCCTGCCTTCAATCTTTCCCATCATCAGGATCTTTTCCAATGAGTAAGTTCTTCACATCAGGTGGCCAAAGTATTGGAGTTTCAGGCTCAGCATCAGTCCGTCCATTGAACAGTCAGAATTGATCTTCTTTAGGATGGACTGGTTGGAACTCCTTGCTGTCCAAGGGGCTCTCAAGAGTCTTCTCCAACACCATAGTTCAAAAGCACCAATTCTTTGGTGCTCAGCTTTCTTTAGAGTCCAACTCTTATGTCCATACATGACTACTGGAAAAACTATAGCTTTGACGAGACAGACTTTTGTTGCCAAAGTAATGTCTCTGCTTTTTAATATGCTCTCTAGCTTGATAACTTTTCCTTCAAGAAGTAAGCATCTTTTAATTTCATGGCTGCAGTCACCAACTGCAGTGATTTTGAAGTCCCCCAAACTAAAGTCTGTCACTCTTTCCACTGTTTCCCCATTTATTTGCTGGGAAGTGATAGAATCACATGCCACAATTTTAGATTTCTGAATGTTGAGTTTTAAGCCAACTTTTTCAGTCTCCTCTTTCAATTTCAAGAGGCTCTTTAGTTCTTCTTCACTTTCTGCCACAAGGGTGGTGTCATCTGGATATCTAAGGTTATTGGTATTTCTCCCAACAATCTTGATTCCAGCTTGTGCTTCATCCAGCCAGCGTTTCTCATGATGTACTCTGCATATAAGTTAAATAAGCAGGGTGACTACATGCAGCCTTGATGTACTCCTTTCCTATTTGGAACCAGTCTGTTGTTCCATGTCCAGTTCTAACTGTTGCTTCTTGACCTGCATACAGATTTCTCAGGAGGCAGGTCAGGTGATCTGGTATTCTCATCTCTTGAAGAATTTTCCACAGTTTGTGATCCACACCATCAAAGGCTTTGCATAGTCAATAAAGCAGAAGTATATGTTTTTCTGGAACTCTCTTTCTTTCTTGATGATCCACCAGATGTTGATAATTTGATCTCTGTTTCCTCTGCCTTTTCTAAATCCAACTTGAACATCTGGAAGTTCATGATTCACATAATGTTGAAGCCTGGCTTGGAGTATAAAAGATTCATTAGTCAAAGATATTTAGCAGCTTCAAGGTAAGAGTTATCTATTAAAATAGAAGCAATGATAAAATATGTAAAGTCTAAAAGACAGTTCTAGAAATGACTAATACAGAATCGACATTGCAAACATCTGCACCAGTCACATGAAAGAACTTTAAGATGGAAAATGTACTTGTTGGAACCAAACTATATGTAATTTAGCCAAGGAGAAGGTAATTGCAACCCACTCCAGTACTCTTGCCTAGAAAATCCCATGGATGGAGGAGCCTGGTAGGCTGCAGTCCATGGGGTCGCTAAGAGTCAGACACGACTGAGTGATTTCCCTTTCACTTTTCACTTTCATGCATTGGAGAAGGAAATGGCAACCCACTCCTGTGTGCTTGCCTGGAGAATCCCAGGGACGGGGGAGCCTGGTGGGCTGCAGTCTATGGGGTCGCACAGAGTCGGACATAAATGAAGTGACTTAGCAGCAGCAGCGGCAGCAGCAGATGTTATGTGAGAAAGAAAACTATTATAATTAAAATCATATATATGACTTGCATAATTGAGCATAAGGAACCACAAATTAAAGAGGACCAAAAATGAAGTCGAAACTGGAAGAGACGTACCTTAGTATCTCAGAGGCTGAAATCGCCATGCAGAACTTAGAGTCCTAAATTTTAACCAGACAGAGAGAGAAAAGGAAAAGCCATGGTGTGATTAAAAACCATGGGGTGCTCACGTAATGCTAGAACACTCAAATGCAACCCTCTTATCAAAGGGAAAACTGCTTAATAAAACAAATTTTAAAATCCTACTTTCCAACAACTGCTTACAAAGAAGGAATTCTCTCTTGAACCACATAGAAGGTGGATGAAACTGTACATCCTGAACATTTGATACAAAAATACCCTCTATAAGTTTTGTATATACACTGCTGCTGCTGCTGCTAAGTCTCTGTGCAACCCCATAGCCAGCAGCCCACCAGGCTCCCCTATCCCTGGGATTCTCCAGGCAAGAACACTGTAGTGGGTTGCCATTTCCTTCTCCAATGCATGAAAGTGAAAAGTAAAAATGAAGTCGCTCAGTCGTGTCCAACTCTTAGCGACCCCATGGACTGCAGCCCACCAGGCTCCTCGATCCATGGGATTTTCCAGGCAAGAGTACTGGAGTGGAGTGCCATTGCCCTCTCCAGCATATACACTAACATATGTAAATAGATAGCCAATGGAAATTTGCTGTATGATGCGGGGAACTCAAACAGGGGCTCTGTAATAACTTAGAGGGGTGGGAATTGGCAGGAGGTGGGAGGTAGGCTCAAGAAGGAAGAGACATAGGTACATCTGTGGATAATTCATGTTGATGTACGACAGAAATGAAACCAATATTGCAAAGCAATCATCAATCAATTAAAATAAATATTAAAAATATGTGAAAAAATAACAAAACAAAAATATTTCCACAATGGAAATAATTGCAAGAAACTTTTGGAAGAACAGACTCCTATGTGGACACTCAGAATTCCTGCCAAGTAATACCCACAAAATATAAGTTCGTATTAAATACAATGGCCAATTTGCATATGTAAGGCTGTTAAAAAAATAAAATAGAGGTGGAGTAAAACAAAAGATAAGGAAGAAAATTTACTTAATTGAAAGTGCATTTTAGATTTTAAAGGATATTCGTTATTCATGCCTATATATTTTTAATTGGATGATAATTGCTTTACAATGTTGTGTGGTTTTTGCCATACAACAATAAGAATCAGTCATAAGTATATGTATATTCACTTCCACTCTAGCTCTCCTTCCCACCTTCCCCATGTCATCCCTCTAGGACATCACAGAGCACCAGGTTGAGCTCCCTGTGTTTTATAGCAACTTTCCATTACCTATCAATTTTGCACATTGTTATATATATATATATTTCAATTCTACTCTCTCAATTCATCCCACACTCTCCTTCCCCCACTGTGTCCACAAGTCCATTTTCTTTCTCTGTGTCTCTATTCCCACTCTACAAATAGGTTCATCAGTACCATTTTTTTTTTCTCTAGATTCCATATATATGTGTTAATATTCAATATTTGTTTTTTTAGTGTTTCTGATTTACTTCAGTCTGTAAAACAGGCTCTAGATTCTTCTACATCAATTCAACTGACTCAAATTCAAACCTTTTTATGGTTGAGTGGGCTACAGTCTATGGAGTTGCAAAGAGTCGGACATGACTAAACAACTAACACACAACACACACAACATTTCTTATAATTGTAATATTGGACATATGCACCACAATTTTTTTTTTTTTTACCCATTCATCTGTTGATGGTCTTCTAGGTTGCTTCTGTGTCCTGGCTATTATAAATGGTGCTGCAATGAATCCAGCTTGGAATCCAGTCACTCTTTGCAGATGACTTGATACTATAAAGAGAAAACCCTAAGAATATTACCAAAAAATGACTACAGTCAATCGATATGAATTTAGCAAAATCACAGATTAATACAAGATTAATACACAGAAATCCCTTGCATTCCTATACACTACCAATGAAAAATCAGAAAGAAATTCAGGAAATAATCCCATTTACTGCAGCAACAAAAATATTAAAATACTGAGAAATAAACCTACCTAAAGAGACAAAAGACCTATATGCAGAAAACATAAGACATTGATGAAAAAAATCAAAGATGACACAAACAGATGGAGAGATATATCACATACTTAGGAATGGAAAAATCAATATTGTGAGGATGTCTATGCTGCCTAAAGCAATCTACAGATTCAGTGCAGCTTCTATCAAATTACCAGTGGCATTTTTCACACAACTAGAACAAAAAAATTTACATTTTGTATAGAAACACAAAAAACCCCAAATAGCAACATAAGTCTTGAGAAAGAAAAATGGAGCTGTAAATGCCTATGTATTTTTAATGAGAGATTCCATACCAGAAATACAATTCCAGTAAAATAACCTCATAAAATTTAATATACCTTGTGAATTCCTTATTGTTGTTGTTGTTTTTCAGTCTCTAAGTCATGTCTGACTCTTTGCAACCCCATGGACTGCAGCACGCTGGGCTTCCCTGGCCTGGGGTTTGCTCAAACTTATGTCCACTGAGTCAGTGATGCCATCCAATCATCTCATCCTCCCTTGCTGCCTTCTCCCCCTTCCTTCAGTCTTTCCCAACATCAAGGTCTTTTCCATTGAGTCAACTCTTTACATCAGGTAGCCAAACTGAATTCCTTACTATTCTGCTATTATGAACACCTCTGAGAAGGCAATGGCACCCCACTCCAGTACTCTTGCCTGGAAACGCCCATGGACGGAAGGGCCTGGTGGGCTGCAGTCCATGGGGTCGCTGAGTCAGACACGACTGAGCAACTTCACTTTCACTTTTCATTTTCATGCATTGGAGAAGGAAATGGTGACCCACTCCAGTGTTCTTGCCTGGAGAATTCCAGGAACGGGGGAGCCTATTGGGCTGCTGTCTGTGGGGTCACACAGAGTCGGACATGACTGAAGTGACTTAGCAATAGCAGCGCAATGTCAAGGCTTAGCTCAGTAGAGGTCATTTTTATTGAAACTAACATCTTTTCTCATAATAAATGTTGTGTAACAATTCTTGCCTAACTCAAAGATAATATATTATATACATATATATATATATATATATTGCATCAGTTTAAATATATATTTATAAAATATATATGTACATGCATATGTATCTAATGCTTTATATAATAAAAATTAATTTTAGTAAAATCACATGTAGCTCAATATGTGACTTGCTGGATCACATCAGTAAAATCATAGAGGGTATTGAACAAGATGACAGGGTAGAAAGACCTTGAGTTCACTTCCTCTCAGAGGTACACCAAAATCACTATTGTTTGCAAAACATCTATTGATGAAAAAGACCAGAACCTCTAAGAAAATGATCTTCTGCTACTAAAGGCATAAAGAAGGAATCCCAGTAAGATGGGTGGGAGAGATGGACTCAAGATAAACTTAAATCTCATATTAACTAGCTGCAATCTCACAACTGAAGAATAAATATATTGAAGATGTTCTGCCACAAGTGTGAGAGTTCTGAGCTCCACATCAAGCTCCCCAGCCCAGGGATCCAACCCACTGGGAATATGAGCTCCTAGAGCATTTGGCTTTGAAGACCAGCGAGGCTTAATCTTGGGAGTCCCTCAGGACTGAAGGAAACAGACTTCATTCTTAGAGGATGCACACAAATCTCACAACCTAGGACAAACAGAGTAGTTTGATAGGAGCATGAGCCAAACTTCCCTGCTGGTCTTAGTGAGTCTCCTGGAGAGGCAGGCAGTGATTGCGGCTCACTCTGAGGAAACAGATACTGAAGGCAGCTATTCCTGGAAGCTCCTTCTACCATCTGGGCACTGGTGAAGATGGGTGACATTGTGGAATCCTCCCTCTGGCACATTAGAGCCAAACCTGGCCCCACTCAGTAGCTTGTTGTTGGGCAGTGCAGGGTAGGGACACCTCACTTCAGACAACTAACTGGGCAGGAACACATTAATCAGTAGACAGGCTGCCTAAAGCCTTCCTGAACCCTGGACACTTCTCTGGACACAGCCCTGCCCTCCGGAGGGGAAGGACATAGCTCCAACACTTATGAGCAGGCCCTGGTCCTGCCCTCCAGGCAGTCTGCTTTAGCCTCTGGATCAATCCCACTCACCAGGGGCACACATCAGAAGCAAGAAAACCAGTTCCATAGCCTGTGGACCCACCTTGGGCACAGCTGGCCAGACCCTGCCCTGGGTCCAGCTAGCAAGTAGATGCAAGCTTCGGGACAGCCTGGACCCCATACTCACCTTTGGAAGGAAGCACCACTTCCCCATCAGCAATTTGACTTCAACTCTGAGATTATTGGGCCCTGCAGCCAGACTTCAAGACCTGGCTCTGCCTGCTAGCAGTCTGCCACTAACCCCAAGACATGGCTTCACCTACCAGTTGGCAGGCAGTAACCACAGAGTATCCTGTACCCTAATTGCATCTACTAGTGAGAAAGCACTAGCCCCAGTGGCCCCTGGGGTTTGGTTACCAGGCCCCACCAGCTGACAGCCAACCAAGCCTAACTCTTGACTGCTAAGCCTAACAGATTACCCACATAGCCTGCCAACTAGCATTCTCAAAATATCCACAAAAAATTGTAGAGGAAGGAATACTTCTTAAATCATTCCATGATGCCAGGATCACATTAATACCAAAACCAAAGATAACCCCATAGAAGAGAATTATAGGCCAATATCACTGAGGAACATAGATGCAAATATCCTCCACACAATATTAGCAAACTGAATAAAACAATACATTAAAAGGATCATGCACCATGACTCAGTGGGATTTTTTCCAAGGATGCAAAGCTTTTTAAATATCTGCAAATCAATCAAGGTGACACATTAACAAATTGAAGAATAAAAACCATACTCATCTCAATAGATGTAGAACTTTTTTTGACAAAAATTTCCATCCATTTATGGTAAAACTCCAGAAAGTGGGCATATCTCAACATTATAAAGGCCATATATGACAAAAACACAGCCAACATCATGCACAGTGGGGAAAAACTGAAAGCATTTCCTCTAAGATCAGGTGCAAGACAAGGATGCCCACTTTCATCACTTTTATCCCACATAGTATTGTATGTCCTAGCCAAAGCAATCATATAATAAAAAGAAAACCACAAGGAGATATCACCTCACGCTGTTCAGAATGGCTATCATTCAAAAGAACACAAATAATAAATGTTGGTAAGGATGTGGAGAAAAGGAACACTTGCACACTGTTGAAGAAAATGTAAAATGATGCAGCCATTGTGGAAAATATTATGAAGGTTTCTCACTAAACTAAAAATTGAGCTATCATATAACCCAGCAACTCCACTCCTGGTTATGTGAGTGAGTGAAGGTTGCTTAGTCGTGTCCAACTCTTTGCAACCCCAAGGACTATACAGTCCATGGGACTCTCCAGGCCAGAATACTGGAGTGGATAGCCTTTCCCTTCTCCAGGGCATCTTCTCAACTCCTGTGTATGTATATATCAAGGGAAAAAAATGATTAGAAAAGACACATACACTCTGAGGTTAACAGCAGCATTATTTACAATTTTCAAGATATGGATGCAACCTAAGTGTTCATCAACAGATGAATAGATAAAGATATGGTACATATATACAATGCAAAACTACTCAGTTATTAAAAAGGACAATTTTGCCATTTGCAACAACATGTATGGACTTGAAGGCTATTACAGTAAGTGAAATAAATCAGAGATAGAAAGACAAGTATTGTTTGATATCACTTACACAGATGATTATTTCAGTGTGTTATCAAATAAATACCTGATAATTTCACTTTCTTTTTACTTTGAATTTTATAGAAAACAAGAATTTGAGAGTGTTTGTTGTACTATAGCCTCCTTGCTATTGTATTTAATTGTGAAACACTCCTTTGATTTGTTAATATGCCAAACACTAAGACATTTTAGACAGAAAAGCACAGCACCATTAATGTTACTGAAAACTATTAAAAAACAAAGAAGACAGCAGTTATCATTACTCAAGAATTCTTGGCCAAATACCTTTGAAAGTATCTGTTAAATGCTACTAATTAAACTGTAACATTTTCATTGAAGATTGGTATATCTTAATCTCAATCATTTTAGATGATATAAATAGACAAATGCAATATATATTAATCATTCTGTTTCACAAATATTTTCATATAATACAAAAATATCTACCTTTTAAGCTCAGAGTCAGTTTAGTTACTTATTCTGAAATATTTTATGTTCACTAAAACATAGTTAAAGCAAAAATCTCTTTGCCTCTCCTTGCCAGTAATATCCATGTAACAATTATTTAATTTGTTAAAAATATCAGCTACAGAGGAATATGTTCATTATTCAAGCAGCAACTTTATAGTTTAGAATCCACTAAAGCTAAAACACACAGTCCATTAATTTAGCCAACTAGACAGTTTCCTAGAAGTTGAAAATACAAATGCAAAAAAATCATAGTTGGCTCATGCAAGATCAGATTTTATAGTGTAGTAGAAAATAGAAAAATACAAATTAAGATCCTCTAAATAAAATTCTTTATTCTTTGTTGTGACGAAAGCTACCACTAAAATCATATTGGTATATAAAACAGATATGAACAGATAAAGCAGCTCTGGATAATTTTTATAAAAGTTAGAATAAGACACATTTTTATTTTAGAGAGTAAAATAATGAAGTTTTTTGTGTTAACCCACATGTGCATATAAACCAGGCTTCCCTGGTGGCTCAGATGTTAAAGACTCTGCCCGCAATGCAGGAGATCCAGCTTCAGTCCCTGGGTTGGGAAGATAAGGAATGAATGGAAGAAATGTGATAGTTTAAATAATATATGTAAATGTAAATCAATGTTTTTAGAAATATCATAAATATTTAATTTGATATTTTTGATACATCAAATGACTAATCCCTAATTGTCAATTCAATTTACTCATTCATGCAAAGCTATCAATTATGTCCAAAATTTGTTCGACAGTGTACCTTTTGAAGAAATCAATATGTAAAACCAAATGGAAACTTTATAATTGGGGATATGCAAATACTTTTGTAAAGGGAGACAGGAAAGGATATTGAAAGTGGAAAGAAATAAAAGACAGGGTTTTATATCGATCTGATCATAATGAATTATTTGTGTCATTCTGGGAGTTGGAAATTTATCCTGAAGAGGCTAACAAGGAATTGAGAAACTTTATTAAAAGGTTGACATGATAAAATTATTATTTTAGAAATATAGTTATCAGCCATACAGAGAATAGAGAGGATGAAAGAGAATGAACATTGGGAAACACCCTTTTTCCATGTAGATGATTTTAGGAAATGGAGACAAACATTCAAAACCAGTAAGAGGAAAAGAGGGAGAAATATGTAATATCACTAGTACAGGAGAATCTAAATTCTGTCCCTATTATTTTCAGAAATTATAGCTACTGTTCTATCAGATAGTAAATATGGCTATTCATTGGTTTTAATTGCCAGGTATATAATTAGATTTGATATATCATATCTAAGATGCTATAACGTATACTAAATCATGATATTGCAATGTTATTTATGAAAGATAAATAAATTATTAGCTTAACTATTAGATAAGACTAAGTTACCATTGATTATAGGATGGATTCATTTCATAGTTAAAATGAGAAAAAAGTGCATCTTAAAATTGAAAATGTTTATTACTTCATAATCTGGGTTCAGATCTTTTAAAAATATTTTTATTTTATAAAACTCATTTGAAAGAACACATATATCAATATTTTGAATTAATAAAAGATGTTACTAGTTTGGGGACAGATCCACAGAATTTCAGATACCAAAATGTTCAGGGTGAGCCTTCCATAAATAAGAGAGCTGGAGTAGAATCCCTCTGCTTGCTCCACATCATGGAGAAGCAGGGGTGGTTCTGCCAATTACTATCACCTCTAATGTCAAAGGAAATTAAATCCTTAAGTTCTTCCATTTCTCATTTAAAACTTCTTTGTCCTCTTATCTTTCCACTAATTTTGCCCAATCATTTTCACCTTTGAGGTCACATACTTGTATTTATGGACACTGGTGTGTTACACAGAGACATTCATACAGCCATCTCTCAAAAGTGAAAGTGAAATTTCCTCAGTCGTGTCGGACTCTTTGTGACCCCATGAACTACACAGTGTGAAGAATTATCTAGGCCAGAATACTGGGGTGGATAGCCTTTTCCTTCTCCAGGAGATCTTCCCAACCCAGGGATCGAAAGCAGATCTTCTACAAAACGCCTGTTGAAAAAATAATGAATTATTATTTCTAGAGTTTTCTACTAACTAATGAAGCACATTTAAATTTAGTAAACACTCAAATTTAGAAGTCTCAAATTTTTTAGGATATCTATGTAAATTTGTGTCTTAGCCATTTCAAATTCTTTGTGGAATACAGTAAAAGTAAAAAGAGATGAAAAGAGCATCTAAAATATAAACTTCAAATTTTAATAGCTACTCTCACCTTCCTCATCCTCTTTCAAATATCATAAGATAGCAATAAGCGAGTATTAGGATTTTCAATAGAATGCAGATACTTGGGGGAAACGATGAGATAATTGGCAAGTGACTTTTGGGGAAACTATTTTGAGTTGCCACAAAATTCTCAAACTTTTTATTATAGTGATTTGGCAAAATAAGGTATTTAGTAGCATAAACAATAAAAATTCTGTGAATTAATATCTTGATTATTTCCAGTAATATAATTATTTCCATTATGTCTCTTTTAGCTTTAATGCAAAAGACATTTACAAAATTATATCTTTCAAATGAGCTATTCAAGGTCTTCAAATCATTCTGATGTTCATAACGATACCTTTAAAGTTTCTTTCTCTGGTTAGACTATACACTTTCTCCTGGACCACAATTTCCTACCATTTATCCAAGTATTTACAGTTATCTGTTTAGATTCATGTGTAACTATAGGAATTTTGAGAGTGGAAAACATCATTGATTTCATTCTTGCATTTGTGTGAAGACCTAACAGTTTTTATATTAATTTATTTTCATAGTATCTTATTTCAGACTGGATCCCACAATATATTTTACTTTTACTTTGAGCAGCAAAATAGACCACTGATGAAAAAGGATTCATCCAATTACTATGAGCAAAGTAGCTTTAACTTCCTTTCGATATCCGCTAGCAAGATATAAAATGACACTTCCCGGACACATCAGTAGCACAATAGGGCTCTTATTGATTTTCATATCATGTTCTTCAGTGTGAGATGGCTCTCTTGAGGACTTCACTTCCCAGCAGGAAAAAATTGCCTTTTCTACGTTTGAATTCTCAGGTCTATTAATGCATCCCTAGCTGGAGACAGTGTCATTTTAGTTCTATTTCTTTGTAGTTGATGTGTCTACACCTTGCTATTGTAGTGCCCTAATGGATCCTAGGGTTGTAGGTCAAAGTATGAAAACAAAAAATGAAATTGCTTAGCCTGTGAATCAATAAAAAAGACTCTTAACACTTTTTCTAAGTATAAAATGTTCAACCAATGAAGTGTGATAAGTGCATTCAACCTTGTATCTATACTAAACTATAAATTGAATATTTCTAACTCTCAGTATTTATATACTCAAAATTAAGATAAATGGCTACTATTATTAATGTACAATATCTAGATCAAGGAACCCAACCAAAGTTCATTTGTTGTGTTGACAAAAGGCTGTATTAAAATTTTTCCAAAAGTTACCTCTGAATGACATTGGATGCCCTGCTGTAGTCATCTGCCCCAAATGATTTAATTTAAAATTCTGTGGAATAAAAGAACCAATGGGAACGATCCTCATTTTTTAAGTTAGCCTCCCTAAAGTCATTTATTTGACACCAAAAAATGACTTAATAATCATTATATATTAAAAAGTAAATTGCTGTTTGAGACTAATTGAGATAAAATATACAGAATAAAAATGGCAGTATAGTAATCACAATTAAGAACAAAATATTTTTATCTATTCTCTTCAAATTTATTTCTGATATTTGAATCTTTTACATATTTTCATATATTTATTATCTAGTAATTTATTTTATTATACAACTAACTTCTATTTAATGATTTACTGTATAACCACTCTATCCCTAGAAATGACCCACAAATTGTCACCACAAACTGTGTCAAAACTTTCCAGAAAATCTATTTTTTAGCCAATTCAAGTTCCATGGTAATCTTTTTTCCTGGAACAGTTTTTAAAAATACAAATTCAACAAATTTTGTATCTTTTTTATTCCATTTAACTCTTTTTATTTCTAGCCTATTTTAAAACTAAACTTAATTTTTTGCCATAGTCGAAATGACATATACATTTCCTCAGTAGTGTGGAATAAATTTCATTTTCATGATTTTATAAATAATTTGTCTATGGCCCTTTACAGTAATAATCATATGATTCATATTGCCTTTTAATTACCTATATCTTCATTGACTCTCATAACAAACTTCCTCCAAGGAGTGATAATAAATACTTTGAAGTTTATTTTTTATTGTGTCAGTGGGTGAAACAACAATTTACTATCACACTGGCCACTCAAAACACTTGAAATATTATAGATGATTTTATAAACTGACATTCCCAAGCAATGGCTATTTTGAAAAGGATGATCTTTTATCAATTGCCAATTATTATTTGATTTTCACAGCTATCTTTAATTGTGGCATTGTAAAACTTGGAGAGATGTATATATATATATATATATGTATGTATATATTTACACATATAAAGATAATAGATAAAATATTTAAAATATGTTATGTATTCTTAACCTGGCGGGCTTCAGTCCATGGGGTGACACAGAGTCAGTCACGACTGAAGCAACTTAGCACACACGCACAGGCATTCTTAAAAATAGAATCTAAAGATTCTAGTAAAAATATATAAATGCTATAAATTTATAAAAGTATATACATTTATACTTTTATAAATTTATATATTTATTAATGTTTCATCCAAAATATAAGGGAAGAAAACTTGTCCTTCTAAATATTTAACAATAAAAAAAAGTAGCAAGGATAAAATTTTGAGCAAGGACTCTCAAGATCTTTAAAAAAGTAGAGTAACTACAGAAAATAATGTAATGGCAGTAAAACTGTTGTATTAAACTTTTGATAGAGCCAAATGCCCCAAATCAGTGAATCCAAACCTTGACCAGTTGGGCAATATCCATAGAGCAATGAATGCTGTTCATTTCTGTGCTCTGTCATGCAAAACATAAATTTCAGAATGCTTAACAGTATGTTTTTCTTTGAAAAGTGACACTGGCACACAAAGAATAAACAATGCTGATGACATACATAAAAGGAAGTAAAGAATTCAGAAACTGTGATAGTATTTAATAATTTTGTTTCATGCAAAAAGTGAAATGTGAAATTTGGGGAAAATTCAAATAGAATATCTAATTTAAATACAGCAATATTCCTCTCTTTATGGAAAATCATGACATTGTGAGAATATTATTTTTTGTGGCAATTTATCAGGAAAATTTTAATCGATAATGTTAATCACACATTTGGAATTTTTCAAAGTTTGCAAGATCCTATTTAATAGAAAACAATAATAATTGTAAAATAATATCTCTATTTTGCTTTTATCAGTCATGGGTAATCATTTTCACCAATTTTATTGAAGCATAATTGACAAATATAAATTGTACATATTTAAGGTGTACAGCTTGATGTTTGATGTACGTATACATTGTATAACAATGAATCCACAATCAAGCTAATTAACAGATCCATCACCTTCTACAGTTATTGCTTTCTTTTCATTTCCCTTCTCTCTCTCTCTCTCTTTTTTTTTGTGATAAGAACCCTTGAACTCTATTTTCTTGTAAAATTCAAGTTCAGATGTCCCTTAACATCCTCAAAGAATTAGTTTCAAGATCCCTTTGGATCACACAGAGTTGGATATGACTGAAGCAAATTAGCAATAGCAGCAGCATGGATACCAAAATTCTTCAATGCTTAAGTCTCTTACACAAAATGGTGTAGTATAGTTGACTCCTCATATTATACTGTTCTGCATCTGCAGATTCAATCAACTGATGCTGAATCTGAGGATATCAAGGGCCAACTATACACAATATAGTACTGTTACATATGGTCACCTTGTTGTTCATTAGATACCCAGAATTTATTAACTTTGTAAAACTGAAACTATATACTTCTTGACTAACATCTTCTCTTTCCCCCCACCCACTCTGAGTCCCTGACAATCATACTTTCTGCATCTATGAGGTTGATTAGTTTAGATTTCACATACAAATGAGATCAAGGGTATTTATCTTTCCCTGTTTAGCTTATTTCACTTGGCATTAGATCAGATCAGATCAGATCAGTCGCTCAGTTGTGTCCGACTCTTTGCGACCCAATGAACCGCAGCACTCCAGGCCTCCCTGTCCATCACCAACTCCCGGAGGTCACTCAGACTCACACCCATCAAGTCAGTGATGCCATCCAGCCATCTCATCCTCTGGCGTCCCCTTCTCCTCCTGCCCTCAATCCCTCCCAGCATCAGAGTCTTCTCCAATGAGTCAACTCTTCGCATGAGGTGGCCAAAATACTGGAGTTTCAGCTTTAGCATCATTCCTTCCAAAGAAATTCCAGGATTGATCTTCAGAATGGACTGGTTGGATCTTGCAGTCCAAGGAACTCTCAAGAGTCTCCTCCAACACCACAGTTCAAAAGCATCAATTCTTCGGCGCTCAGCCTTCTTCACAGTCCAGCTCTCACATCCATACATGACCACAGGAAAGACCATAGCCTTGACTAGGCGAACCTTTGTTGGTAAAGTAATGCCTCTGCTTTTGAATATGCTATCTAGGTTGGTCATAACTTTCCTTCCAAGGAGTAAGCGTCTTTTAATTTCATGGCTGCAGTCACCATCTGCAGTGATTTTGGAGCCCAAACTTCCTGATGTTCAAGCTGGTTTTAGAAAAGGCAGAGGAACCAGAGATCAAATTGCCAACATCTGCTGGATCATGGAAAAAGCAAGAGAGTTCCAGAAAAACATCTATTTCTGCTTTATTGACTATGCCAAAGCCTTTGACTGTGTAGATCACCATAAACTATGGAAAATTCTGAAAGAGATGGGAATACCAGACCACCTGATCTGCCTCTTGAGAAATCTGTATGCAGGTCAGGAAGCAGCAGTTAGAACTGGTCATGGAACAACAGACTGGTTCCAAATAGGAAAAGGAGTATGTCAAGGCTGCATATTGTCACCATGTTTATTTAACTTATATGCAGAGTACATCATGAGAAATGCTGGACTGGAAGAAACACAAGTTGGAATCAAGATTGCCCGGAGAAATATCAATAACCTCAGATATGCAGATGACACGACTCTTATGGCAGAAAGTGAAGAGGGGCTAAAAAGCCTCTTGATGAAAGTGAAAGTGGAGAGTGAAAAGGTTGGCTTAAAGCTCAACATTCAGAAAAAGAAGATCATGGCATCTGGTCCCATCACTGCATGGGAAATAGATGGGGAAACAGTGGAAACAGTGTCAGACTTTGTTTTTCTGGGCTCCAAAATCACTTGGCATAATGTTCTCTAATTTAATCTATGCTGAAAGTGGCAGGATTTCTATCTTTTTAAGGTTGAGTGATAGTCCACATTTTCTTTGTTCATTTATCTGATAATATTTATTATCAGATAATGAATATTAAAGTAATTCCCATATTTGGGCTACTATGAATAAAGCTTTCCTTTATGAACAACCTAGATAGCATATTCAAAAGCAGAGACATCATTTTGCCAACAAAGGTTCGCCTAGTCAAGGCTATGGTCTTTCCTGTGGTCATGTATGGGCATGAGAGTTGGACTGTGAAGAAGGCTCAGCGCCAAAGAATTGATGCTTTTGAACTGTGGTGTTGGAGAAGACTCCTGAGAGTCCCTTGGACTGCAAGGAGATCCAACCAGTCCATTCTGAAGGAGATCAGCCCTGGGATTTCTTTGGAAGGAATGATGCTAAAGCTGAAACTCCAGTATTTTGGCCACGTCATGTGAAGAGTTGACTCATTGGAGAAGACTCTGATGCTTGGAGGGATTGGGGGCAGGAGGAGAAGGAGACGACAGAGGATGAGATAGTTGGATGGCATTACTGACTCAATGAATATAGTCTGAGTGAACTCCGGGAGTTGGTGATGGACAGGGAGGCCTGGCGTGCTGCAGTTCATGGGGTCGCAAAGAGTCGGACACGACTGAGTGACTGATCTGATCTGATCTGATGAATAAAGCTGTAGTGAATATGGGAATGCAGATATCTCTGATAATGTACTCATTTAATTTCCTTTAGCTATATACCCAGGGGTGGGATTGCTGGATCATATGGTAGCTTTAGATTTTGGGGGAACCTCCATACTATTTTTCATAATGACTGTACCAATTTACCTTCCCACCAATAGTGTTCAAATATTCTAATATCTCCAAATCTTCACCAGCACTTCTTTTGTCTCTTTGATAATAGTCATTCCATTAACAGCAGTTGTGAGGTAATATCACATTGTGATTTTTATTTGCTTTATTAGTAAAAGAAAATGAAGATTAAGTTGTGCATATCACAAAAGGATAAACAGTTTCAGAGGTAAATTATATTTATTTTTTCTTTTAATAATGATTTGATAGCTCTTTATGGTATATATTAAAATACACGATCAAAATAAAATTAAAAAAAATAAAATAAAATACACGATCAGAGAGACATGTCTCTTAGAGGAAAGACCTAAACCCACAATTTAATACCTCAGTTAGAAAACAAAGAAATCATTCTAAATTTATCCATGTTTTCCTTAATAAAAATAAACTAAAAATTGTCAAGTCTTCTTGAGTTTCAAGTTAAATAGGTAAGTCAGAGTGTTTTAGAATAGTAAAGAATCTGCGCAAATGCAGAAGACCTGTGTTTGATCCCTGGGACCAGAAGATCCTCTGGAGAAGTAAATGGCAACTCACTCCAGTATTCTTCCCTGGAGAACTTAGTGGACAGTGGAAACTGGCAGACTACAGTTCATAGTGTCATAAAGAGTCAAACACAACTGAGTGACTAACACACACACAGACAAAAATAAACTACTCATGTCTTCATAGTTGGAGATGGAGATAGCTTTACAACTTGGAGCAAAGTGCCTACAGAAGTTCAGCTCTTCTCCCACAGAAAATATCATCATTCTTCATTATTCCTTGTCAAAGATATGGTTCCCAGATCCTTGAATATTCATCCCTGGATCATAAAATCGGTAAGAGGCTTACAGCTTTCATAAAAAAGATTTATGTACCTTTCAAACAGAGAAAAGCTAACAATTAGAAGTTCTCTAAAGCAAATACTCATGGAATAGAGAGTAGGAGGAGTCTCTTCCCTTATTTTCAACATGGGATTCTTTTTTTCTTTCATTTGTATTTACCCCTAAAGAATGATCTACATGGGATTAATTCACAAGCATTAACCAACATAAGATCCCATGACAACAAGCAATTTGCAAGCTGTCAGTTCTGTTATTTTATCTATACTTTTGCTTCTTATACTGTTTATGCCTCTTATACTTCTGGCTACTTTTAATAATAAATAAAACTGTTAGAATAACTGTTATTAAATATAAGACAAAAGAGAGCATGTAGAGATATTACTTCACTTATGCACTGTTGGTGGGAATGTAAATTGGTGCAGCCACTATGGAAAATAGTATGTAGCTCCCTTATAATGTTAAAATTAAACTATCAAACAATCCAGCAATTCAGTGCTTAGGTATTTATCCAGAAGATGAAATCAGGGTCTCAAAGAGTTATATGCATGCCTATGTTCAGTGAAGCATTATTCATATTATCCAAAACATGGAAATAACTTAAACGTTCATCTTTGGATGAAGAAAATGAACTATATCCGTGTGCTATGCTGTGCTTAGTGACACAGTTGCATCCAACTCTTTATGATCCTGTGGACTATAGCCTGTCAGGCACCTCTGTCCATGGATTCTCCAGGCAAGAACACTGGAGTGGCTTGCCATGTCCTCCTCCAGGGGATCTTCCCAACCCAGGGATCAAACAGGGATATCCTGCTTTGCAGGTGCATTCTTTACCAGCTGAGCTACCAGAGAAGCCCAGTATATCTATACATACAATCAGATGTTATTCCGCCTTTAAAAAGAGAGACATCCTGACTGACACTTGCAACAACATGGATGAAACTGCACAACATCATGCAGAGTGAAATAAGCCAGTCTCAGAAGGACAAGAATTGTGTGATTTCATTTATGTATGGAATATAAAACAGTGAAATTTGGATGCAGAGAGTAGAATGATGCTGCCAGGGCCAAGGGGAAGGGGAAATAGGGAGCTATTCAATGGGTATAAAGTTTTGATTATGCAAGACGACGTACTAGACATACACTATACAACATAGTGTCTATAATTGACAACACAATATTGTGCACCTAAAAATTTGTTAAGCAGATATATGTTATGCTTATCATTCTCACCTCACATAAAAATAATGGATACAACGAAACTTTTGGAGGTGACGGATGTGTATATTACCTTGATTGCAGAGAGGCTTTCACTGGTGTATACATAGATTCACACTAATTAAACCACATACATTAAACATGCAATTTTTGGTATATTAATCATAACTCCACTAAGCTATTTTTTAAAGGGGAAAATTACATAAACCTGCATTTTTCACAGTCTTGTTAAAGAACACTACAAAAAGATGATGTGCTCTCTATAAAATTTTTATTTCTCAAGATCTTTAAAAAGTGAAAGTTGTGCTTTTATAAAAGACTATCAAAACAACATGTTTGATGTTTCAAGATCATTAACACTTACATGCCACTATTAAAATATGCTGACTTTCTACATGGCTCAGTGGTAAAGAATCCACTTACAGATGCAGGAGACACAGGAGACCCAGGTTTGATGCCTGTGTTGGGAAGATCTTCTGGAGGAGGAAATGACAACTCATTTCAGTGTTCTTGCTTGGAGAATACAATAGACAGAGAAGCCTGGTGAGATACAGTTCATGGGATCACAAAATTTGGCTATGACTGAGCACACAGGCATGCAAATTACAATATGCCATGTTTTGTCTATAATCATACATCTATGTTTACTCTTATGTTTCCTTGTTATTCTGTATTAAATAAATTTGAATCTTAATTTCAGTCTTTTATTTCTAATTTGTCACTAAAATCTGCACCTAGTTTGTTATACTTGTTGGAAATAATGATCCCTTGTGAATACATATAGTTTGAGCATATGTGTGCATAAATTATTAAAGTATATGCTCTACTTAAGATCATCTATTGAGGAAGCTTGTTTCTATTGTTGCTAACATTTGAAAAGTTCACTAAAATATAACCTTATACTGAATTCAATAACACTGATACTATCAATCAAATAAAAAGATTAACACCTTCCAACATCATCTATAAATAAGAAAGTAATTCTTTCTTATATAATTCTTTATATACAATAAAGAAAATATATTAGCCAATCATTGCATGATGAAGTCTTTTTAATAATCTTATAAAAGTGGTACAAGAGGCTTCCCTGGTGGCTCAGTGGTAAAGAATCTGCCTGCCCATGTAGGAGACACTGGTTCAGTCCCTGAATCCCAGAAGATCCCAGATGCTGTGGAGCAACTAAGCCCGTGCATGACAGCTATTGAGCCTGTGCTCTAGTGTCTAATGAGAGCCACAATTACTTAAGCCCATGTGCCTCAGAGCCCATGCTCAGCAACAAGAGGAGCCTCCACAACAGGAAGCTCACACACCACCGCTGGAGAGTAGGCACCACTTGCCACAATTAGAGAAAAGCCTGTGCAGTAACCATGACCTAGCACAGCCAAAAGTAAATAAATAAAATTATTTAAAAAGCAAGCTACATTTTCAAAAAAAGTGGTACAAATATTATAAAAATAGCTATCTATATAAATTTGGTGAAGTGAAATCTCTAAGCCGTGTCCAACTCTTTGCAACCCCATGGACTGTAGCCCACCAGGCTTATCCATCCATGGGATTCTCCAGGCAAGAATACTGGAGTGGGTTTCCATTTCCTTCTCCAGGGGAATCTTCCCGACCCAGGGATCGAACCCAGGTCTCCCACATTGTAGGCAGACGCTTTAAACTCTGAGCCACCAGAAAAGCCTATCTATATAAATTTAACTTGTCAACAAAGAAATTTTAATTAATAGATTCCATAGGCTTTCCTAATTTTGTTAATTCAAAATATTTACATATATGTGAATTTAACTAGAGAAGTACAAAGATATTTATTATATGAATTTAAGCTCATATTTTAATTATGTATGATATAGTATCAAACTATTTCAGAAAAGATCAAACATACATCTTATTTATCAAATGTCTACTTTTAATGCCTATATTTTACAATTATTCATCAAACTCTATTAATGCATGTGGGATGGGCAAAATTATTACTACTCTATAGGCTCACTAAAATAAACTACTCTATAGACTCAATTAAACAAAGGTTATTTTCCTTGTCATTATTAATCCAGGCACATAGGAACAGTGGCATTCAAATATAAATTTTTTCTAGGCAAGGCTGCAGAGAAAAGGTAGCAAATATTGGAAAGTTGAATGCAGTATGTGTTTTTTTTTTTCCAGATTTGATGATTAACTATGTTCAGAGACCATGATATAATATAATTTTAGCTAGAGGCCCAGAAATGTATCACAGAGTTCAGATTTGACCTTATCAAAAGTCTCTCAGTGACTAGTTCGAAATTATGGGAAGTATATCCAAGTTAAAATTGATATAAACTGTTCAGAGATAAAATATCAAGTGAACCTTTATATTATTATCCATTCATACACACACACACACAAATAATACAATCATATAACTATATATATATGTTAGAATATAACTATATCTTATATCACTGTAAGAACGTAAAGTGAACAACATGATAATGATAATGAAGACCAATTTTGATAAACATAAAACGTTCTAGTTAGTAAAAAATCAGCTGCAGAGCATGAAAGACATCTAAATTGAAAGCAGTTCCTACCAAGATCACCCTAGGTTCACAGGTCAGAATATCAGAGTGGCTACAAAAGAGAATACCTGATTGGAGCAAAATTGATTGAAGCAGAAACTAAAGAAGAGAGTAGCTAATGAAGCCTTTGTGTTCTCTGGTTGTGAGCAACACTGGGAGACTTAGCTTAACTTCTAGAAAGTAAATTTCAGGCAGGGTTTTAAGAAATAGTGATCCATGCAGAGAAGTTGAGCTAAATATATATAAAGTGAAGAAATCTCATAAAATGAGGATTGCTTAAGGAAGCTTGCCTTAGACTCAAGAAAAGGAAAAATATAGTATCATAAAGCTTTTTCAAATACATGAAAGTTCAACACAGGCTTCCAAAAAGTGTATGTTATTGCAACAAATGAATACAAGTAAAAAGCAGGTTGATTATGGCTGAATACATTGAATATGCTGCTGCTGCTGCTAAGTCGCTTCCGTCCTGCCCAACTCTGTGCGACCCCATAGATGGCAGTGCACCAGGATCCGCCGTCCCCGGGATTCTCCAGGCAAGAACACTGGAGTGGGTTGCCATTTCCTTCTCCAATGCATGAAAGTGAAAAGTGAAAATGAAGTCATTGAGTAGTCTCCAAATCTCATCGACCCCATGGATTGCAGCCCACCAGGCTCCTCCATCCATGGGATTTTCCAGGCAAGAGTACTGGAGTGGGATGCCATAGATAGCTCTATTATTAGTTCAGTGTCCATAAGACAATAAGCTAGTATATCCTCTCCACATGTCTTGAGACTTCTAGAACAAAGTAGCAGGTCTTTCGTAAGTAAAAAATATTTTCTTATGTGCTTGATATTGACCTGTAGATAGATGGTAGATCTTTATGACTAATACAACATTGCATATTTTTAGTACACAATAGTCAATTAGTATTACTAATTCTTAAAAGAAATATCGGAGAAGGCAATGGCACCCCACTCCAGTACTTTTGCCTGGAAAATCCCATGGAAGGAGGAGCCAGGTGGGCTGCAGTCCATGGAGTTGCTAAAAGTCGGACACGACTGAGTGACTTCACTTTCACTTTTCACTTTCATGCATTGGAGAAGAAAATGGCAACCCATTCCAGTGTTCTTGCCTGGAGAATCCCAGGGACGGGGGAGCTTGGTGAGCTGCTGTCTATGGGGTCGCACAGAGTTGGACACGACTGAAGCGACTTGGCAGCAGTAGGAGCAGAAGAAATATAAATCTTAATGTATTCTGAATGGGATCACAACTTTGTTCTAGACAATGAATTTGATGTGCATTTATTTACTGGGAGGAGGTGTTCTTGAAATAATTAGAAGCAAGTTGATTTGATATATTTCTCAGACTTCTCATTTTGCTTTCAGCAATATGAAAAGGTTTGGAAAAACCTACTCCCCCCGCCAAAAAAAAAAAAAAAAACACGACATTTTTCATACTGGATTGGTATACATTCCACATTTTCCAAATGTTTATTATAGCAAAATATTTAAGGTTGAACTATTAATTATACCTCAATATAGCTGTTTTTAAAAAGAAAAAAAATAAATAGTGTAGGCACAAACTATATGCTATTCTTTTTTACAAATGAATAAAATGTGACTGTAATATCTTGTAAATCTCTACATGGGAGAGTATAAATCTATAAAATATGTGTATGGCTGTGTGTATATTTAATGTACACTCAGATCATAAAATTATCCTCTGCAAATGGTTGACAATAAAAAACAAACTACCTCAAGAATGTTAAAACTAGCTGTTCTGCTTTTCTATTGTACAATGTCAGGGCTATTTGTAAATAGCTTCTCAATGGAAGAGGCTTGTCTCTTTTAAATTCCCTCAGCATTGACAAAGAAGTGGAGCTAGGGATGAGAAGGATATCTTCATTTTGTATCTTCCTTGATAGTTCTGGAAAATGATGTGGTTTTACTGGTTAGAACATTTTATAAAATGGGGGTTGGAGAAAGACATCACTTTAACTTCCAGCTGCAACTTTCTAAAATTGTACTGGGACACACACACAATTTATAGGGATTTCTTTTTGTTTTGCTTTATAACCACTTGCTTTATAAACAACATGCTACTGGAGAAGAGTGGAAAAATAACTCCAGAAAGAATGAAGAGACAGAGCCAAAGGAAAAACAACACGCAACTGTGAATTTGACTGGTGATGAAAGTAAAGTCCAAACTGTAAAAATCAATACTGCATAGGAATCTGAATGTTAGGTCTATGAATAAAGGCAAATTGGAAGCAGTCAAACAAGAGATGGCAAGAGTGAATATCGACATTTTAAGAATAAGTGAACTAAAATGGACTGGAATGACTGAATTTAACTCAGATGACCATTATATATACTACTGTGGGCAAGAATCCCGTAGGAGAACTGGAATAGCCATCATAGTCAACAAAAGAGTCCGAGATTCAGTAGTTACAATCTCAAAAATGACAGAATGTTCTCTGTTCGTTTCCAAGGCAAACCATTCAATATCACAGTAACTCAAGGCTATGCACCAACCAGTAATGCAGAAGTTGAAGTTGAGTGGTTCTATGAAGACCTATAAGACCTTCTAGAACTAACACCCAGAAAAGATGTCCTCATCATTATAGGGTACTGGAATGCAAAAGTAGGATATCAAGAGATACCTAGAGTACCAGGCAAATTTGGCCTTGATGTACAAAATGAAGCGGCTCAAAGGCTAACAGAATTTTGCCAAGAAAATGCACTGGTGATAGCAAACACCCTCTTCCAACAACACAAGGGAAGACTCTACACATGGAAATCACCAGATTGTCAATACCCAAATCAGATTGATTATATTCTTTGCAGCCAAAGATGGAGAAGCTCTCTATAGTCATCAAAAACAAGACAGGAGCTGACAGTGGCTCAGGTCATGAACTACTTATTGCAAAATTCAGACTAAAAAGAAAGTAGGGAAAACCATTAGACTACTCAGGTATGACCTAAATCAAATCCCTTACAATTATACAGTGGATGTGCCAGATGATACAAGGGATTAGATCCAATAGAGTGCCTGAAGAACTATGGAAAGAGGTCCATGACATTGCAGAGGAGGCAGTGATCAAGACCATCTCCAAGATAAAGAAATGCAAAAAGGAAAAATGGTTGTCTGATGAGGCCTTACAAATAACTGAGAAATGAAGAGAAGCTAAAGGCAAAGAAGAAAAGGAAAGATATACCCATTTGAATGCAGAGTTCCAAAGAATAGCAAGGAGAGTTAAGAAAGCCTTTCTCAGTGATCAATGTAGAGAAATAGAAGAAACCAATACAGTAGGAAAGACTAGAGATTTCTTCAATAAAATTAAAGATACCTTGTGAATATATCATGCAAAGAGGAGCACGATAAAGGACAGAAATGGTATGGACCTAACAGAAGCAGAAGATATTAAAAGAGGTGGAAAGAATACACAGAAGTACTATGAAAAAAATATATGAATGACCTAGATAACCACGATGGTATGATCACTCACCTAGAGCCAGATCATTGAATGCAAAGTCAAGTGGGCCTTAGGAAGCACCACTATGAACAAAGATAGTGGAAGTTATGGAATTCCAGTTGAGCTATTTCAAATCCTGGAAGATGATGCTGTGAAAGTGCTGCACTCCATATACCAGCAAATCTGGAAGACTCTGCAATGGCCACAGGACTGGAAAAGATCAATTTTCATTCCAATCTCAAAGAAAGGCAATGTCAAAGAATGCTCAAACCACCACACAACTTCACTCATCTCACAGGCTATTAAGTAATGCTCAAAATTCTCAAAATCAGGCTTCAACAGTATGTGAACCATGAACTTCCAGATAAAAGGCAGAGGAACCAGAGATCAAATTGCCAACATCCACTGGATCATTGAAAGGGTAAGAGAGTTCCAGAAAAACATCGATTTCTGCTTTATTGACTATGCCAAAGCCTTTGACTGTGTGGATCACAACAAACTGTGGAAAATTCTTCAAGAGGTGGGAATACCAGAACACCTGACCTGCCTCCTGAGATCTGTATACAGGTCAAGAGGCAACATTTATAACTGGACATGGAACAACAGACTGGTTCCAAATGGGAAAGGAGTATGTCAAGGCTGTATATTGTCACCCTGCTTATTTAACTTTTATATGCAGAGTAAATCATGAGAAACACTGGGCTGGAAGAAGCACAAGCTAGAATCAAGATTGTCTGGAGAAATATGAATAATCTCAGATATGCAGTGACATAACATTATGAAAGCATGTGAAGTACTAAAGACCTTCTTGATGAAAGTGAAAAAGTTGGCTTAAAACTCAACATTCAGAAAACTAAGATTACGACATCCAATCCCATCACTTCATGACAAATAGAAGGGGAAACAGTGGAAACAGTGACAGACTATTTTCATGGGCTCCAATATCAGTGCAGATGGTGACTGCAGCCATGAAATTAAAAGATGCTTGCTCCTTGGAAGAAAAACTATGACCAAACTAGACAGCATATTAAAAAGCAGAGGTATTACTTTGCCAAAAAGGGTCCATCTAGTCAAAGCTATGGTTTTTCCTGTGGTCATGTATGGATGTGAAAGTTGGACTATAAAGAACCTGAGCACCAAAGAGTCAATGCTTTTGTACTGTGGTGTTGGAGAAGACTTTTGAGAGTCCCTTGGACTGCAAGGAGACCCATCCAGTCAATCCTAAAGGAAACCAGTCCTATATTCATTGGAAGGACTGACATTGAAGCTGAAGCTCCTATACTTTGACCACATGATGTGAAGAACCGACTCATTGGAAAAGGTCCTGATGCTGGGAAAGACTGAAAGCAGGAGAAGAAGGGGATGACAGAGGATGAAATGGTTGGATGTCATCACTGACACGATGGACATGAGTTTACATAAGCTCCATTATTTGGTGATGAATAGGTAGGCCTGGCATGCTGCAGTCCATGGGATCGCAAAGAGTCAGATATGACTTAGCTACTGAACTGATAACCCTTTTTCCTTACATGAGAAGTATTCACCAAAAAAATATATATGGGATTGTTTAAGAAAATCCATGAAACAATAACAACGTTAATGTATTTCCCTCTGGAAGGAGTAAAGCAGTTATCATAAAAGTATGATTAGTTTACATGTGCTTTTGATTAGTATGAATAGGAGATTTCTCATAATAACAGGACTTTAAAGAACTTTGTTTCAATTTTGACTCAAATGTAAAATATTTGGCTCTGTATCTTCTATTAATCTAAGTATGCAATGAAGGAAATAATCCAATAAATAACAAGCTTCTGATTTTGATGTAGCAGGCTTGGGGTAGAAAGTCCAATTAAGAATAGTCCTCCACCTAATTAGAAATACACCTGGATGGAGACAGAGCCCTTTCAAGCAGGTTAATAACAGAAGGGTCATGGGACACTGTATTCTTTTTTGTTAGAGGATGTGGTAAGATTCATGTCAAGCGTAATCATCTTTCCTGTAAAATTAAGGCAAGTAATAAAAAAAGAGGTATGTAGTATTACTAAGTCATAATGTGTCCCCTTGTTTGAAAGCAGTTTGGGGTTTCTGTGGTATTGTTATGGGTTGCCTTTTTTTCTCTTTTATTTGTGCCATCATACAGTGTTTGCACCTGTCCCAGATGCATCTGTTCTGTGCCATTGTGTATCTTATTGCCACATAGCATGTGTCTTTGTGAAAGTCATTAGTATAAATATTGAATAAGACTATACCCAGTACATGTGCTTATATGCTTAGAGGCTTTTAGCATATAGAAACTAAATACAACCATCTAAACTTTGGTTAGAGTAACTTAACAAATTATAAAGCCATGAAATTATATTATCTCATAATGTACGGTTCTTCATTTCACACACACACATATATCACCACCACTACCCAAAGCAGTACCCAAAGGTGTAAAAAAGTAAAACTAACCCTTGTACTCAAAGTTCCATATTTCCAAAAGTGTTAATTCTGTTACAAGATTGAGGAAACAATTTGAAATTCAACATGAAGACTTGTCATTTTCATTACATAAAATCTCTCACCTTGAGGCTACTAAGTGAGGAAAGAATTCCCTGCTGTATGAAGTATAGAGGACGATCAAGTAAAAAATAATAATTGTATAAGAAGCATTTATTATTTTCATAAAACATTATTCTATCCGAATAGTCCAATTATAGGAAATGAAAAGATTAATTATAAAAGATGACATTAGTTAATTAATCCCAGACAGTGTCATGAAGTATCTTATGAGTTAAATATTTCCAACTTCACCATCAGAATTGTTATAAAAGATGTATTTTAAGTAAAGCAATAAAATGTATATTATAGAGGTACTATTCTCTCCCCCATAAAGATAATATAATTATAGGAGGATATGAAACAACTATGATGCTCAGTAATTCCAGTTACTAAAACTATGATCCTTAGTAATTCAAGAGTAAACTGATTATGACCAGTACCAGGTGGAATTTGTGGAAAAGGCAAAGGTAAAAACATTAGAGTTTTATTTATAGTATAGACTACATAGTTTTTTAGTAATTGATTGGGTAAGAGTAGGGAAGCAAGGAATGAAAGTCGCTCAGTCGTGTCTAACTTTTGCAACCCCATGGACTGTACAGTCCATGGAATTCTCTAGGCCAGAATACAGGAGTGGGTAGCCTATCCCTTCTCCAGAGATCTTCCCAAACCAAGGATTGAACTCAGGTCTCCCACATTGCAGGGAGATTCTTTACCAGCTGAACCACAAGGTAAACCCAAAATACTGGAGTGGGTAGCCTATCCCTTTTCCAGCAGATTACCTGACACAGGAATCGAACCAGGGTCTCCTGCATTACAGGAGGATTCTTTACAAACTGAGCTATCAAGGAAGCCTGAGAAGTAAGGAAGTGAGGTTCAAAAGGTTGAAGATTTTTAGATCTTGTTAAGAGATTAGAGAAATGTTAATATCATTTGCTAAGCCAGGTAACACTGAGAGGATAGCAATATTATAGTATGAGGTGAGGAGCTTAAAATTGCATATAACAATTTGAAGGGCCTATAAGGCAACTGCATAAATAAATATTTTAAGTATTTAAGGACATTGTTCTAGAATTCCAAAGAGAGATCAGTGATGGAGTGAGAGTTAGTATAAGTGGTACTTTTAATGAGTTGTCCAAGGAAATTTTGTGGAAAGAGAAGACAGTATTAAAAAAACAAAAACTTAACTCAGTTCAGTTACTCAGTCATGTCTGACTCTTTGCCACCCCACAGACTGCAGCATGCCAGGCTTCCTTGTCCATAACCAGCTCCCAGGGCTTACTCAAACTCACATCCATTGAGTCAGTGATGCCATCCAACCATTTCATCCTCTGTGGTCCCCTTCTCCTCCTGCCTTCAATCTTTCCCAGCATCAGGGGCATTTCAAATGAGTCACTTCTTTGCATAAGTTTCAGTTCAGTCGCTCAAAGTCTCCGACTCTTTGGGACCCCATGGACTGCAGCATGCCAGGCTTCCCTGTCCATCACCAATTCCTGGAGCTTACTCAAACTCATGTCCATTGAGTCAGTGATCCCATCCAACCATCTCATCCTCTATCGTCCCTTTCTCTTCCTGCTGTCAATCTTTCTGAGCATCAGGGTCTTTTCCAATGAGTCAGTTCTACCCATCAGGTGGCCAAAGTATTGTGGTATCAGTTTCAGCATTCCAATGAATATTCAGGACTGATTTCCTTTCAGATGGACTGTTTTGAGCTCCTTGAAGTCCAAGGGACTCTCAAAAGTCTTCTTCAACACCACAGTTCAAAAGTATCAATTCTTTGGCATTCAGCTTTCTTTATAGTCCAACTCTTACATCCATACATGACTACAGGAAAAACTATAGCCTTGACTAGCTCTGCGTTTTGATATCTATGTAGGTTGGTCATTGCTTATCTTCCAAGGAGCAAGCGCCTTTTAATTTCATGGCTGCAATCACCATCTGCAGTGATTTTGGAGCCCAAGAAAATAAAGTCAGCCACTGTTTTCACTGTTTCCCCATCTATCTGCCATGAAGTGATGGGACCAGATGCCATGATCCTAGTTTTCTGAATGTTGAGCTTCTTAAAGCTCAACATTTTGAACTTTACTTTACTAGCATGTGAGATGAGTGCAATTTTGCAGTAGTTTGAGCATTCTTTGACATTGCCTTTGTTTAGACTATAATCTGTAAAAGCATTGAATTAGTATGTTGTACACCTGCAAGTAATGCATTTTATAATATTGTAAAATAAACTGAGACAACAACAAGAGCACAACAGAAACTGTTATCTGCTGAAGGATATGATTTCTGAACACAAAGTGTTATGTCTATTCATGGTGGTGGATATCAAGTTTGATTCATAATTTCACAGGATCTCTTATTTAAAAGCTTAAACATTGGGAGGATGTGGGACTCTAAAATTCAGGGTAAGGTTATAAGGGATGTATCAGCTGAAGCTGGAGACAATAAAACCCTAACCTTTGCTTCTAGAATCACCCTTTCTTTTCCTGTTTGAAAAGATTTGTTTCCCCTTACCTGTATTAATAGAATCTGTAGTGGTTGCCTTACAAGCAACTGTTGATACTAGTAAGACTATTAGCCTATCATATTTCGGTGCTTCTTGATCTATAATAAAATTCAAGTTGCCAACTCTCATCATAGAGTGAATTACAAAATACGACTTGTGAGATGGTGCACTGCATTCCAAAAGAATCACAAAGCTTTCACCAAATTATGTTTTAAAAATATAGGGAATATATGTAAGATTTCATCTTAAGAGTTGGTGATCAGAGCAGAAGAAACAGAAAGGTGTAATTAGCCTATGAAATATGAAATAACAGAATTTTCCTGTTATGTTTTTAGAGAGATGACTCCAATAGCTCAGATAAATGTAATGCTGAAACAAATTCATTACATAAGATCTGCTTTCAGCCTAACCATTTTCCTAGAAAGTATCCATGAATCCATCCATTCCACAAGGAAAGTCCACAAAAGAGAGGAGTGACAGCATCCAAGATGAGTTCTACTGTGACTCTTCTCCAGTGATCAGCTAAACTTCTAATGTCAAACTCAGCTTCCTGAATTTAGTGGCCATGATGTAGTTTTGAGCTCTGTCTAAAGCATCTTTAGTCTTTATGCCTAGCTGTCTTGGAAGCTCTGTGATACATTTCAGTAGATGACATTTTAAATAAGTTTATACACAGTGCATAGTTGCTTTTATTGGGAGCCTAACTCTCTACAAATTCTTGCCGTAGACATAGGGAATATTTTAATTTTAATTTACACCTTCACACTTCACACCATTTTCAGTCATATCTTATATTCAAAAAGTTTCTTATAGGTACCTAAAAATTTGTTTTAATAGAGAAATCCATTCTTGTTAATTACATATACCTTAAATTTGATAACTTGATTTTTATTTTTTTCTGTAATTGACTTCCAGTGTTTTTTAATTTTTATAGTTCCTATTACCATTCTAATAAATTGGATATATATTATTAATGAAGACTATCAATTAACAGTTACCCTTATATATTTGTGGGTTTTTTAATGTGGTACAGTTGCAGATAATTTTTATTTTACACATGTATCTCTTTATCTTATTATATTTATTATATCCCTATTATTTAAGGCACTAAACTATGTGATACTTTATTTTTCTCTCTCTGTATCATTAACTTATCAGTCCTTCTTATTAATATATGAAAGCCTCATTCTAGGCTGGAATCCAAATAAGGACAATTATATTGCAATTAAAATATATATCCACTATATATTGGAATATATATATATATATATATATATATATATATCCACTATATATATTGCAATATATATAAATATATTCCAATGTTAAAGAGAAACTACATTTGAATTGCATAAACAGTAAAAGAATTGATTGATAGCTTTATTTTAAAACTCTGAGGATAGAGGGAAATCACTATGATTAATTACAAAGGGAATAAGATCTGAGAAGTTATTAAGAAGTAACATATACTTCTAAGTTTAACAATAAGGTAGTTCAACTTGGAGTGATTCTTTGATATTCATGCAAATGAATGTCTTATCAAAACTTACAACTGTTTTAAGCTACTATGATTCATTTCTAGATAAGTCTTCATATTTTCTTCTTTGATTAAATTCATCATTCAAGGTAGTCATCAGGACATTGCAAAAATTATCTTTTGAAACAATAAGGGATTGTTTTGTTTTAATCTTTGAACATGATTTTTTTTTTCCAAATGTATGTAGAGGCAAAGTTCTTTAAATAGGTAGAGAAAAATGTAGTAGGGCATTGTGTTTTATTGTAACAAAGAATTGGTATTGCAATTTGTGACAAACTCTGGTGTCTTTTTTTCTAAGGCTTTTCAAGTTCTACACTCACACCAATTCTCCTGACTCAGGGGCTTGGTGTCAGTCCTGGATTGTGTTTTGATGTTTTTGCAAGTCAACAATTGAGTTCAATTTTAAGCAGTCAAAACAGACATTTGTCACTGTGTTTGCATCTGATTTCCTGTGGCACCCTGCCCACTTTATCATGCAAGGTGGGGAACTGCTGGCTAAGCAAGAGGGACCAACACAAGCTGTTGAGACCCAGCAAGAAGCATGTCACATGCAATTACCATAATTTATAAGGATCACTCCAGTCTCACTGGTAGTGTTGCTGCACACCAATTGGACTATGCTAGAGTGTTTAAGTAAATATTTGCACGCAAGCTGAAGCTGTTGAGATTTTCTGCTTCAGCTAGAGCCCCTTTCTTATGAAATATTCAGTACATGAAATGTCTCCAGTGGTGCAGAGTGGTGGGTTTTCTCTCTGATTTGATTAGCAGTGATGATTCTTTCATGAACTGTGAATGTCTTTCTAGATTAGCATCATCCAGGTTCTTTGGTCTTGTCACGGAAGAAGAGGACTAGAGGGACTATTGCTTATGAACATGTTAAAAGCATGCCTTTAACAATCTATGAAGTGTTTCAAAATGAGATTTTTAAAGATCACTCAAATAAGTTCAAATATATTCCTTTCTAATCAATAACTTGCTGTTCAAATCTGAAATCTAATGGTGTATTATAAGTACATAGCAACTCAAGATCTAAAAATGATACAAATTAGGCATTGGTATAATTTTGTTAAATGGATGGTCATTAAATATTACATAATTCTAAAAAATATATATTTTTATTTCATCAAGTTTTGTGCATTTTAGTGATTTGTTCTTGCAATTTAAGGATCATCCAAAATATCCAAAATAATTTTTAATTTAAAAAGGCTTAACATATTCATTAATTGAAATCATGAGTATTTGAAATAAAATATTCAGAATCAATATAAAACAAATGACTTTTCATCACCCATAATAAACCTCTAAGCTCTATTTTTTGTGTGTGAATGAGTGCATATATATAAATATAAATCATAAATATGCATATATATAAACTCTATATGATATATAAATGCCTATTATATACATATATATATTTATTTTTAATGTAGGAAAGCAAGTATATAAAGCATTAACATGCAAAATCATCTTTTGTTCAATTTATTTGTGCCCCATAAATAAGGGGCTTTGCAGGTGATACAGTGGTAAGTGATAATGTGGAATTTGCCTGCCAATGCAGGAGATGAGGGTTCGATCTCTGTGAGGGGAAGATCACCCAGCGAAGGAAATGGCAACCCACTCCAGTATTCTTACATGAAAAAATCCCATAGACAGAGGAGCCTGGTAGGCTACAGTTCATGGGGTCACAAAGAGTAAGACACAACTGGACAACCGAGCAAGCAGCATCACCCACATACAAATAAGATCTCATTTCTTTAGTTGCTGGGAGAAAATGCTCACTAAACTTAGGAGATGTGATAAGTCCCCAGATATTTTGAAAATTTAACTCAACCTATATTTTATACATTTTTTATTTCTAAAGTAAAAGATTGCCAAAGAGAGGAGTATCTGTGAATTATTTTAATTCCATCATTTAAGTGATTTATTTATATCATTCTAAATTATTTCTTTAACACAGTCTTCTCTCTTTTATGAATATTTCCCCTTTAGCATAGTAAACAGGTGGGTTGTATACATTATGTTTGTAAGACTGGATACTAAGTTATTAAATGCACTTAAATATATTTATATTTGTAAAATATGTAATTATTGCAGTTATATTCCAATTTCAAAGGGTTCTAAAAATGACTTCTTTTGCCATATCTTGTAAGTATTTAGAAATCTAATGTAGATCACTTACTTGTTAGTATTTAGAAATCTAAGCTAATGTAGATCATTTAATTAACATGCATCATCCTTCTAAAGTCTCTGCTCTATCATTTTATGAATTATTCTCAAATCTTAGCTATAAAAACCTCATGCCATGCTTATTCATATTAATTTAGCTTGTGCTTTATGAATGCATTTTTATAGTAATAAATTTAAATATCTTAATGTTAGGTTATCTCTGTAGAGAACTAGAGATCCTCTACATGAAGACAATTCTAAAGACCTGCTTTAACTGACAGTAAGTGGTAATAATTAACTGCTTGGAGATAATTCTGGAAACACTGTTAATATAGTTTTTAAAACATAATTTAGTTATTTAAATAATAATTAAGAAACATGTGGTTTAGTAACTTTGAAACACACATAATCAAATTTGTAGCACCATCATTAATTGAAGGGGCTTCCCAGGTGGCACAGTGGTAAAAATCTACCTGCAAGAGATACAGGTTTGATCCCTGGGTCAAGAAGATCCCCTGAAGGAGGGAATGGCAACCCACTCCAGTATTCTTGCCTGGAAAATTCCATGGACAAAAAGCCTGGTGGGCTATAGTCCAGGGATCACAAAGAGTTGGATACAACTGAGCTACTGAGCACAGCACAATAATTGAAATATCTTTGTCTCTTTGAAAAAAATCCATTTTACCTGGATTATGTTTTTATTTTTTCAAATAAAAAAGCATATTTTATAAGGTTGTTAAGACTTAGTACCATTAATATCACCTTGGAAAAATTGTGAAGAATACTCATGGGGCATGAGTGAAGATCATACACAAATTATTCAAATTTTATAAATTTAAAATAAATATTTGAATTTGATTAAACCACAAAGTGTATATGCAAGTATTAGTTTTCTATTCCTGTCATGGAAAATTTATTATCTCAGAATACTGTAAGGTAGAAGTCCATGGGAACATGGCTTATTTCTCTGCACTGCATCTCACAGGCTGAAATCAAAGAACCAGTTGCTAGGATTCTTTCCAGAAGTCTCTAGGAGAGAATCCTTCCAGGTCCATTGAAGGTTTTGACAGAGTTCAGTTCCATGCAGTTGTAGAACTGAGGTTACCTTTCTGCCCAGGGATCACAGTCACCTTCTACAGGCCTCTCGTTATTACTTGAACTATGACCCTTTTCATCTTCAAAACCAGCAACAGTGGGTCAAGCTCTTTTCACACTCTGTCTTAAACCTCCCTTTGTCTCATTTCCCATACCCCTAGTCAGAGAAAGTTCTCAGATTTAAGATTTAGGAGATTAGATTGTGTCAACCTGGATAATCCAAAATAAAGTCACTATTTTAAGATCCATAATATTAATTACAATGGCAAAGCCTTTACTGTCATGTAACATAAAATATTCACAGGTTCCAAGAATGAGAATACTGTACCTTTTGGGGAAGCCCTTCTTTCTGCCATAGCTAAAGAACATAAAGATTTATTTTACATGTGTGTTTGTAGTGATTTGTTGATAAATATTGAAAAACTAGTTCTCCTATTAGGAGAAAAAGAACTCTTTGATTTTCTTTGTCTGTTTCTGTGATGTAAATAATCATAACATGGCAGATTTCAAGCTTTTGATGTGAATTTCAACAACTCACAAAATTCTGAAAATTTAACCCTGCTCTTATGAACTGTTATGACTTATCTCCAAAACAGCACTTTGTATATATAGAATTTATTAAATAAAATTCCAAAGTGTAATATACCAAAATGGAGATTAGAGTAATAATAGTAGTAAAATGATGACATGATACATGTTCTTTACCCAAACATGTCAAAATACAACTTAAATAAAAGAACATATTTCTTATATTAATCTTTTTAATGCTAGTAAAAATATGCATTCTAGCTAAAAAGTTGAAAATCATAACATAGACTATTTATTTCTAGCAAAACTTGAGGTTAAAGAGACTATCGTTACTTTGTGTAATGATTATAATGTCTCTATTATATATTATGAATAATTACTCAATGCCATTAGAGGGACATACATGAAATGAGGGATACACATGCATATAGCACATATTTTCTAAAAAAAAAAAAAAAAAATGCTAATTTGCCATTCAAACACACAATAAATAAATAACATTCCAGATCTATTTGTTTTTAAAATGTAACATTTCAGGTTTACTTGATAATCAATTACTTAAACTGATAAATGAGTTCACAAATGAATTTAGGTAATATGGAATAAGAAGTACAAAGTTTTCCTTATCTGCTATCAAATAAATTTGCCTATAAAGAAGAACCCTATTCATGTTAAGGCAAACAAATTGACAAACTTGTTCTAAATACTCTGTAACCAGTGTTCCTATCACATCTGTGCTACAAAAATTATTTCAACATTTTCATTGCAACATAGCAAGCTCTTTATATAGAGCTGGTCCTGGATGTGTTGCATTTTGTATTGTCTGTTTTACTTCTAGTTACTAATAAAATTAATAGGTTACAAAATATATTCATTCAAAATTTTAAAATTTCTAATGAGCTATTTACAATGTACTGGAAAAAAAGCACTTAGTGATTCAAACATGAATTTTATTAAAAAGGGAACAAAAAGGAAACTTAGTTGGTTCACAGCTGTCTTTTATTTTAAAACAGCATCTGTAGATGATTTGGTAGTTAAATGGTTACTTGCTCTATAGTCATTTTTGTGTGTTTGTATGCTGATTTCTCTCTGTGCTGTGCTTACTCACTCAATTATGTCCAACTCTTTGCAACCACATGGATTGCAGCCCACTAGGCTTCTCTGTCCATGGGATTCTCCAGGCAAGAATACTGGAGTGGATTGCCATGCCCTCCCTCAGGGGATTTTCCCAACCCACGGATCAAACCCAGTTCTCCGGCATTGTGGGCAGATTCTTTACCATCTGAATCATCAGAGATGCCATTTTGATTTTCTTTCTAGTGAGAACATACAGCTATTAGCAGCTATGTGAAATAAATTCAATAGGCCACATTTGATTGCAGTCATGAACTTATTATTCCCTCAAAGTATTTTTGGATGAGTGATCTAAATTCAATTTCAAAGAATGTATTTCTTTGCCATATTGTCTTAATAGATTATAAATGGTTGTTTTGTCATTCTACAGTCATCAACAAGAATATAAGAATATTTTGAAGGTCAAAATTGACATTCTACATGTGACAAATTCTACCTGTACACATCATGAGAAATTATGTACAGGGGATCATTTTTCTTTAAATATTATAGTTAGTATGTCTAAGTACAATCAGTCAGATTATCCTAGGATTTGATTTCCTATGATTTACTACTGGAAAGAGGGACGCTGATGATTTGGGATGGCACATTAGCCTGGTGGAATTAATGCAGCATCCTAGTGTGCTTAACTCATTCCCAGGGTGTAATTTTGGCCCTAGAAAAATTGTTTCATTATATTTTAACATTATATTCAATCCAAAGCTGACAAAATTATAACATAGTTATTATAATAGTGTTCCACTGCTCACAAATTTAAACAGATTCATGGAATATATAGACAAATATTCAAATTCAAATTGAAATTTAAGTGATGAAAACTGTGTGAAATGAAAAATGCAGATTGGTTTAAAAAGAGACTAGAAAAGATGGTAACAATAACCCTGTATACAAGACAGCAAAAGAGACAATGATGTATAGAACAGTCTTTTGGACTCTGGGAGAGAGAGAGGGTGGGATGATTTGGGAGAATGGTATTGAAATATGTATAACATCATATATGAAACTAGTCGCCAGTCCAGGTTTGATGCACGATACTGGATGCTTGGGGCTGGTACACTGGGACAATCCAGAGGGATGGTACAGGGAGGGAGAAGGGAAGAGGATTTGGGATGGGGAACACATGTATACCTGTGGCAGATTCATTTTGATGTATGGCAAAACCAATGCAATATTGTAAAGTTAAATAAAATTAAATTTAAATAAATAAATAAAAAGAGACTAGATATTGTATAAGAAGATATTAGAGAACTTGAACACATAGAAACCAAAAAATCTAAAATGAAATACAGAGAGAGAAAAATAGAAATTAAAAAATGTAGAAAGATCACTGAACTTTGGGACAACATCAAGCAGCTTCATAGGCATATAATTGCTATCACTGAAAGAAAACAAAAGGATATCAGAAAAATATTTGAATAATAATGGATGAATTAAATGGAAAATATAGTAACACAGATCCAAAAGCTCAGTAATCCTAAACAAGATAAATGTAAATAAAGAAATAAATAAACTAATGCACACATATTCAAATAGTACAAAACCAGCTATTAAGAGAAACTCTTTAATGGAGTCAAAATAGAAAGCAGTTAGATATAAGGAATCAAAATAATTATGACACACATTTCTGCCCAGAAATACAGGAGGAAGAGGATCTTTAATGTACTGCTACAAAACCTGAAATAAAATATCAATCTAGAATTCCATTACCATAGGAAATATCTTCAAAAAATGTGCATTAAATAAAAATGATTTAGACAAGTGAAAAGGAAAAGAATATATTGGAAGAAGCCTGCACTCTAAGAGATAGTCAAGTAAGCTCTTCAGACATAGAAAAAGTACATCAGATGAAAATACAGATTTCTACAAAAGAATGAAGGACACAAAAATGGTAAGTAATATGTACCATATATTAATATAATAATACATGATATACATATTATATAGTTGCTTTTATTATTTAATTATTTTAATTATAACTGACAGCTAAAACAAAGAGATAATAATGTATTTTGGAGTTCACAGTATATGTATAAATAAGATATATGGCAAAATGGCCTAAAGGCTGGAAAGGAAATCCAATTATATATTTTTTCCTTAATGTACATTCATTGTGATAAATGTAAATTTGATTAAAGTTAAATTTTGATAAGTGAAAGCAATAAAATATAATTATTAAATTATTAAATTAATTCAAAATTCTATTAAGATTTAAAAATGAAAGTGAATGGTGGAACCAAAAAGAAACAAAAAAGCAAGATCATACACTTAAGACTAACTATATACATAATCACACAAATAACAAATGAGGATGATATATATGTTCACTACTGTGATTGTGTTGGCTTTTCATAGTTGTATCAATATGTCAAATATATCAAATTGTACACTAAAAATAAGTGTGATTTATTGTATGTAATTTAAAGCTCAGTAATGAAGTGAACTAAATAGTTTTTCAAACATACAAATACTGGAAGAAGTTAATAAAGCAGTCCTTAAACAAGAGAAGGCAATGGCAACCCACTCCAGTCCTCTTGCCTGGAAAATCCCATGGATGGAGGAGTCTGGTAGGCTGCAGTCCACGGGGTTGGGAAGATTCGAACACGACTGAGCGACTTCCCTTTCCCTTTTTACTTTCATGCATTGGAGAAGGCCATGGCAACCCACTCCAGTGTTCTTGCCTGGAGAATCCCAGGGACGGGGGAGCCTGGTGGGCTGCCATCTATGGGGTCGCACAGAGTCGGACACTACTGCTACTGAAGCAACTTAGCAGCAGCAGCAGAAACAAGAAATGTTAAATAAAATTCTTCAAGCAAAGGGAAAAAGATACCAGATGTAAATGTGAATATATACAAAGGATTTAAAATTACCAGGAATAGTAAATTAATTAATATTAAATTTTAATATTAAAATTTATTAATATTAAAATAAATAATATTAAAATTTATTGATATTAAATTTAATATTAAAATTAAATTTAATTTAATTAATATTAAATTATATATATAGTAAATTATATTTTAGTAAATATAAAGTACATTTTTAGTATTAAATTTACCTTTAAAATTGATTCCTAAAGAAAAAAATGATAAAACATAAATTTGGGAAAATAAATTTTATCAAAAATATTGTCAATTACAGAACTTTCAACAAATTTGACTTAATTGGGTTCTGCTGAAAAGTCTCAAATCAATTACTTTAGTCTACAACTTTAGAAAATAAAAAAAAGAAAGAAAAGAAAACTAAAATGAACTATTTGCACCCCACAATCCCTGATCTTTATTCGTTCACTTTCCAATATTTGCTGAGCAACATGATAAGCAGAATTCACCGGTGTTATTCCCTGTATAACTCATGCCTCTTTGAGTGTGGGTGGAATACATGGCTATTCTGGACAGTAGAATATGGAAAAGAGAAGAAATTTTCAGATCTAATGCAAGTCTCAAGTCCATTGAGTCTGAATTAGTTAAAGGTGAAATAATACTGATGGGCTTGACTTTAATCAAGTGAAAATCATAAGAGAGACAGGGTTCAGCTGGACTTAAAGGACTCAACCATGAGAAAATGAATTCTGCCAACAACCTTAATGTAACTGGAAGTCAATAATTCCCTAGTTGAACCTCTGGATGAAAACATTGATTTCAGCATTGTCAGATTCTGAGCTAAGAATTCAGTTAAGCCTAGAGTTCTGATCCGCAAAAACTGAGATAATAAATGAATGTCGTCTAAGCCAATAAGTATTTTGACAATTTGTTGCACAGAAATAAGAAGTTATTATAAAGAAATTTCTCTGTTCTTTGCACTGTATCTAGAGATTGTAAAAACAAAACTCATAAGAAAAAAAAAAAGAGAGAGAGATCATCTAAGGAGCGTGTGGGGCTTTTCAGGTGGCACTAGTGGTAAAGATCCTACCTGCCAATGCAGAAGACATAAGAGACATGAGTTTGATCCCAGGATCAGGAAGATCCCTTGGAAGGAAGGCGGGCATGGCAACCCATTCCAGTATTCTCACCTGGAGAATCCCATGGACAGAATCCTGGAGGGTTACAGTCTGTGGGGTCACAAAGAGTCGGAATGATTGAAGTGACTTAGCATACACGCATGCAAAGAGTGTGTAAAGACTGCCCCAGAGAGAAAAGAAAAAGGACAAAACAATTAGATCCTGGGTTAATCTAACCTTAAGTAGAAGATAAGGGAACAGATAAGTAAAACTAAAAGCCTTAAACAGTGGGTTAAAAGTAGGAGTTAGGGAAGTACTGATAATTATAATACATTGTTTCAAAATCTATATGAAGGTATGTTTTGTTTAAAACAAACAAACAAACAAAAAAAAACTACTGTTTCAAATTCTACTGAGAGGTTAAAAAGGATGACTAGTTTTGTAAGGATACAATTAGTGACTAACAAGAAAACTTTTGAAATGAATAAACAGGTGCTAAATCGATTAGATTGGATTCAAAAGAAGATAGAAGAAGGAGCAGTAGGTAAAGACTATAAAAAACACTAGAAATCTGTTACCTCATAATTTTCTATATTCTTGATGTATTCTTCAAAAATAAAGGCAAACAAAAGAAAATTTCAGTTAAATATAACTGAAATATTTATTACCAGTAGATCTGCATTGTAAAAACCTACTACATCATGTTCTTAGCCTGGAGAAAAATGACAAGAAGATGGAAATCCAAGTCTTCAGGAAGAAATGGACAATAAAAAATGAATTTGAAAATTTGAAAAATTTGAAAGTAAATATGACTGCTCACTTTTCTTCTCACATTTTTAAAGAAAATATAACTCTTTTAAAACAAAAATTGAAACACTATTTGAAGATTTACAAGCCATATAGATGTAATGTATGACAATAATAACTCAAAGGATAGAAGTAGATGAATTGAACTATACTTTTGTAAAGTTTTCACATTTTATATGAAGTAGAATGATATTAACACTAACTGCACTATAGTAATTTAAGGGAAAATAGTCTAGTGCAAAAATGTTAATTCTGAAATAAAAAAAAACTTACAAAAATATAATTAGAGGAATACAATTACAACAAAATATTTGGAAAAAAATTGTGATTCAAAATAAACACATAAAACTAAGGAAAAATACAAAAGGCTGATGTTAAAATAAGAGGAAAAAGAGTAGAGGAATAAACAAATCCAAACTATCAATCATTATATTAATTGTAAATTGACTTTATTAAATGTAGAGATTGTAAAAAGAATTTGAAAACAAAGCCTTGCTACGGAATATCTACAAAAGATAAATGTATGATATAAGAACACAGAAATTTTGGAAGTTAAAATCAGATTAGTTCAGTTCAGTCGCTCAGTCATGTCCAACTCTTTGTGACACCCATGAATCGCAGCATGCCAGGCCTCGCTGTCTGTCATAAACTCCCGGAATTACTCAAATTCTTGTCCATCGAGTGGGTGATGCCATCCAGCCATCTCATCCTCTGTCGTCCCCTTCTCCTCTTGCCCCCAATCCTTCCCAGCATCAGAGTCTTTTCCAATGAGTCAACCCTTCACATGAGGTGGCCAAAGTATTGGAGTTTCAGCTTTAGCATCATTTCTTCCAAACAACACCCAGGACTGATCTCCTTTAGAATGGACTTGTTGGATCTTCTTGCAGTCCAAGGGACTCTCAACAGTCTTCTCCAACACCACAGTTCAAAAGCATCAATTCTTCGGCTCTCAGCTTTCTTCACAGTCCAACTCTCACATCCATACATGACCACTGGAAAAACCATAGTCTTGACTAGATGGACCTTTGTTGGCAAAGTAATGTCTCTGCTTTTAAATATGTTATCTATGTTGGTCATAACTTACCTTCCAAGGAGTAAGTGTCTTTTAATTTCATGGCTGCAGTCACCATCTGCAGTGATTTTGGAGCCCCAAAAATAAAGTCTGACACTGTTTCCACTGTTTCCCCATCTATTACCATGAAGTAATGGGACCAGATGCCATGATCTTCGTTTTTTGAATGTTGAGCTTTAGGTCAGCTTTTTCACTCTCCTCTTTCACTTTCATCAGAGTCTTTTTAATTCCTCTTCACTTTCTGCCATAATGGTGGTGTCATCTGCATATCTGAGGTTATTGATATTTCTCCCGGCAGTCTTGATTCCACCTTGTGCTTCTTCCAGCCCAGCGTTTCTCATGATGTACTCTGCATACAAGTTAAATAAGCAGGTTGACAATATACAGCCTTGACGTACTCCTTTTCCTATTTGGAACTGGTCCGTTGTTTCATGTCCAGTTCTAACTGTTGCATCCTGACCTGCCCACAGTTTTCTCAGGAGGCAGGTCAGGTGGTCTGGTATTCCCATCTCTCAGAATTTTCCAGAGTTTATTGTGATCCACACAATCAAAGGCTTTGGCATAGTCAATAAAGCAGAAATAGATGTTTTTCTGGAACTCTCTTGCTTTTTTGATGATCCAGAAGATGTTGGCAATTTGATCTCTTGTTTGTCTACCTTTTATAAAACCATCTTGAACATCTGGAACTTCACGGTTCATGTATTGCTGAAGCCTGGCTTGGAGAACTTTGAGCATTACTTTACTAGCGTTTGAGATGAGTGCAATTGTGTGGCAGTTTGGGCATTCTTTGGCATTGCCTTTCTTTGGGATTGGAATGAAAACTGACCTTTTCCAGTCCTGTGGCCACTGTTGAGTTTTCCAAATTTGCTGGCATATTGAGTGCAGCACTTTCACAGCATCATCTTTCAGAATGTGAAACAGCTCAACTGGAATTCCATCACCTCTACCAGCTTTGTTCCTAGTGATGCTTCCCACTTGACTTCACAGTCCAGGATGTCTGGCTCTAGATGAGTGATCATATCATCGTGACTCTCTGGGTCATGAAGATCTTTTTTGTCCAGCAGTTCTTCTGTGTTTCTTGCCACCTCTTCTTAATACCTTCTGCTTCTGTTAGGTCCATACCTTTTCTGTCCTTGATCGTGCCTGTCTTTGCATGAAATGTTCCCTTGATGTCTCTAATTATCTTGAAGAGATCTCTAGTCTTTCCCATTCTGTTGTTTTCCTCTATTTCTTTGCATTGATCGCTGAGGAAGGCTTTCTTATCTCCTTGCTATTCTTTGGACTCTGCATTCAGATGCTTATGTCTTTACTTTTCTCCTTTGCTTTTTGCTTCTCTTCTTTTCAGAGCTATTTGTAAGGCCTCCCCAGAGAGCCATTTTGCTTTTTCGCATTTCTTTTCCACAGGCATGGTCTTGATCCCTGTCTCCTGTACAATGTCACAAATCTTTGTCCATAGTTCATCAGGCACCCTGTCTATCAGATCTAGGCCCTTAAATCTATTTCTCACTTCTACTGTATAATCATAAGGGATTCAATATAAGTCATACCTGAAAGGTCTAGTGGTTTTCCCTACTTTCTTCAATTTAAGTCTGAATTTGGCAATAAGGAGTCCATGGTCTGAGCCACAGTCAGCTCCTTGTCTTGTTTTTGCTAACTGTATAGAGTTTCTCCATCTTTGGCTGTAAAGAATATAATCAATCTGATTTCGGTGTTGACCATCTGGTGATGTCCATGTGTAGAGTCTTCTCTTGTGTTGTTGGAAGAGGATGTTTGCTATAACCAGTACGTTCTCTTGGCAAAACTCTATTAGCAATTGCCCTGCTTAACTCCATACTCCAAGGCCAAATTTACCTGTTACTCCAGGTGTTTCTTGACTTCCTCCTTTTGCATTCCAGTCCCTTATAATGAATAAGACATCTTTTTTCGGTATTAGTTCTAAAAATCAGGTTAGGCAAGCTCAAGACAAGCAGTGTTACTTCAGGTAATGGAAAACATTTAATTTCAAGAGTGTCCCACAGAAAGATTTTATACAAATAAATGCTTTATGCTAATAACTGAGCTTTCAAATATGGAGTATAATTGTATATTTATTTGGAAAAACATGAGTTTCAACTCTAATCTCACTTTATATAAAAATTAACCAAGACAATTCAATGATAAAATTTAAAATTTGGTAAGAAAACATGGAAGAAAATCAGGGCTTATATAATATATAAGTGAACATTAACATAAATATGTATCCACTACCCTATGGCAAAAAGTGAAGAGAAACTAAAGAGCCTCTTAATGAAAGTGAGAGAAGAGTGAAAAACCATGCTTAATTCTCAACATTCAAAAAGTAAGGTCATAGCATCTCGTCCCATCACTGCACGGCAAATAGATGTGGAAACTATGGGAACAGTGACAGACTTTATTTTCCTGGGTTTGAAAATCACTGTGATGATAACAGCAGTTATGAAATTAAAAGATGCTTGCTCCTGGAAGAAAAGCTATGACAAACATAGACAGCATGTTAAAAAGCAGAGACACTACTTTGCCAATAAAGATCTGCATAGTCAAGCTATGATTTTTCCAGTAGTCATGTACAAATGTGACAATTGGACCATAAAGAAGGCTGAGCATACAAAAAGTGATGCTTTTAAACTGTAGTGTTGGAAAAGACTCTTGAGAGTCTCTTGGACTGCGAAGAGATCAAGACAGTGACTCCTACAGGAAACCAATCCTGAATATTAATTGGAAGGACTGATGCTGAAGCTGAAGCTTCAATACTTTGGCCACCTGATGTGAAAAGCTGACTCAGTGGAAAAGATCCTGATCCTGGGAAAGATGGAAGGCAGGAGGAAAAGGGGATGACAGAGTGCAAGATGGTTGGATGGGATAAACGACTCAATGGAAATGAGTTTGAGCAAACTCTAGGAGATGATAAAGGACAGGGAAGCCTGCTGTGCTGCAGTATATAGTATCACAGAGTCAGATATGACTGAGAGACTGAACAAAAAAATAAACATAACTGCTAAACACTAGTACATGAAAGTATAACTATTATACCTATAATATTGTGAATATATAATTACAAGGGGCAAGAATACACAGAAGAACTGTACAAAAAGAGCTTCAAGACCAGATAATCATGATGATGTGATCACTGACCTAGAGCCAGACATCTTGGAATGTGAGTCAAATGGGCCTTAGAAAGCATCACTACGAACAAAGCTAGTGGAGGTGATGGAATTCCAGTGGAGCTATTCCAAGTCCTGAATGATGATGCTGTGAAAGTGCTACACTCAAATGCCAGCAAATTTGGAAAACTCAGCAGTGGCCAAAAGATTGGAAAAGGTCAGTTTTCATCCCAATCCCAAAGAAGGCAATGCCAAGGAGTGCTCAAACTACGCACAATTGCACTCATCTCACACGCTAGTAATGTCAAAATTCTCCAAGCCAGGCTTCAGCAAATGTGAACCGTGAACTTCCTGATGTTCAAGCTGGTTTAGAAAAGGCAGAGGAACCAGAGATCAAATTGCCAACATCCGCAGGATCATGGAAAAGCAAGAGAGTTCCAGATCTATTCTGCTTTATTGACTTGCACCTTTGACTTGTGATCACAATAAACTATGGAAAATCTGAAGAGATGGGAATACAGACACCTGATCTCCTCAGAAATCTGTTGCAGGTCAGGAAGCCTGGTCATGGAAAAGCTGGTTCCAAAGGAAGGGTCGCAGGCTGCATATTGTCACATTATTACTATATGCAGAGCACATCTGGAAATGCTGGACTGGAGAAACAAGTGGAATCGATGCCCGGAGAAATACCAGCAGACACTCGAGATGAGGGCAAGCCTCGGAAGTGAAGTGGAGAGGAAAGGTTGGCGCTAAAACAGATCATGGATCTGTCCATCACTCATGGGAAATAGATGGAAACAGTGGAAACAGTGTCGTTCTGGGGTCCATCACTCAGTGGTGCTGCGCCTGCGCTGCTCCTTGGAGGAAAGATGACAACCTAGATAGCATATTCAAGAGGAAACTAAACAAGGTTCGCCTCACGGGTCCCTGTGGTCTGTGGTGTGGGCTGGACTGTGAGAGGCTGAGCGCCGGATGATGCTTTTGAACTGTGGTGTTGGAGAGACTCGAGGTCCCGGACTGCAGAAGATCCAACCAGTCCATTCTGAAGGAGATCAATCCTGGGATTTCTGGAGGAATGATGCAAGCTGAAACTCAGTTGGCCACCTCATCGAAGAGTTGACTCATTGGAGAAGACTCTGATGCTGGGAGGGATTGAGGGCAGGAGGAGAAGGGGACGACAGAGGATGAGATGGCTGGATGGCATCACTGACTCGATGGATGCGAGTCTGAGTGACCTCCGGGAGCTGTGATGGACAGGGAGCCCTGGCGTGCTGCGGTTCATGGGGTCACAGAGTTGGACACGACTGAGCGACTGATCTGATCTGATCTGATCTGATTTATAATAAAATACATCACACTCATATTGCATGATACAAATATAAATAATTTAAGAATATCTTACCTTCAATGATAAGATGGCAAGTAAATGAAATGGGCAGTACATTTATGAAAGAAATGCAGATGGTCAAAATATACACAAAAATTCTCAAATCTAAGGCACCACAGAAGTAAAAATTTTAATTCTATATGAAGTACTAACATACTTATTAGAATGATCAAACTTTTAAAAGACTGAAAATGTTAAATGTTAAGCAGCTGAAACTCTTAACACATTGCTGATAATATTCAAAATAGCACAACCATTTTGGAGAAGAGTTTGATAAGTTTTATAGAGTTAATAACCCACTTACGTTGTTATATTGGTATCTAATTATACTCTTGAGGCTTCTCTAGTGGCCTAGGTTTGAGAATCTGCCTGCCAATTCAGGAGGCACAAGAGATGCAGGTTCTGTACCTGGATTTGGAAGATCCCCTGGAGGAGGAATTGGCAAACCATTCCAATATTCTTGCTTGGGAAATATCATGGACAAAGGAGCCTGGTGGGCTACAGTTCATGGGGCCACAAAAGAGCCCAACACAACTTAGTAACTAAACAACAACAACAAAGTACAGCAATACATTTGATTTATGTAGAAGTATTTGAAGGCTAAATAGACTGGCATTAGTAGAGAGCTAGATAAGTATGCAAATACATAGTTGGAGATTTCATGCATCTTCCTCAATAGTTGATAGAATATTAGCCCAAAATATCCTGTAAAAAATTATATGCGATCTTCATCTCATTGACCACATTGATCTAAATGATATTTACACTGCAACCAACAGCTGTGAAATCCTTTTCAACTGTGCAGGGGACAATATGATGATAAAATTTATTCTGATTCATAAAACACATGTTAAAATTTTTCAAAAGCCTGGAATATTAAAGAATATGCTCTTGGCTGAAAAAATAAACTTGTAAACAATAATTATGAAATAATTAGAAAAGGTCAAAGTATGTGAAAAAAGCATGTGAAAATTTTACAGCACACTTAGTTTAAAAAAAAAAATAGCTCAAATGTCGTATGATCCAGCAATCCCACTGCTGGGCATACACACTGAGAAAACCAGAATTGAAAGAGACACGTGTACCCCAATGTTCATTGCAGCACTGTTTATATTAGCCAGGACATGGAAGCAACCTAGATGTCCATCAGCAGAGGAATGGATAAGAAAGCTGTGGTACATATACACAATGGAGTATTACTCAGCCATTAAAAAGAATACATTTGAATCAGTTCTACTGAGGTGGAAAACTGGAGCCTATTATACAGAGTGAAGTAAGCCAGAAAGAAAAACACCAATACAGTATACTAACACATATATATGGAATTTATAAAGATAATAATGATAACCCTGTATGTGAGACAGCAAAAGAGACACTGATGTATAGAACAGTCTTTTGGACTCTGTGGGAGAGGGTGAGGGTGGGATTTGGGAGAATGGCATTGAAACATGTATATTATCATATGTGAAATGAATTGCTGCAAAGAACAATATTGCATATGAACCTGGAATGTAAAGTCCATGAATCAAGGCAAATTGGAAGTGGTCAAACAGGAGATGGCAAGAGTGAACATTGACATTTTAGGAATCAGCAAACTAAAATTGACTGGAATGACTGAATTTAACTCAGATGACCATTATATCTACTATTGTGGGCAAGAATCACTTAGAAGATATGGAGTAGCCATCACAATAAACAAGATCCAAAATGCTGTACTTGAGTGCAATCTCAAAAACAACAGAATGATCTGTGTTCATTTCCAAGGCAAGCCATTCAATATTACAGTAATCCAAGCCTATGCTCCAACCAGTAATGAATAAGAAGCTGAAGTTTAATGGTTCTATGAAGACCTACACCTTCTAGAACTAATGAACAAAAAAGATATACTTTTCATTATAGGTGCTGGAATGCAAAAGTAGTAAGTCAAGAGATACCTGTCGTAACAGACAAATTTGACCTTGGTGTACAAAACTAAGCAGGTCAAAGGATTACAATTTTGCCAAGAAAACACACTGGTCATAACAAACACTCTCTTCCAACAACACAAGAGAAGACTCTACACATATGGTCATCACTGGATAGTCAATACAAAAATCAGATTGATTATATTATTTGCAGGCAAAGATGGGGAAGCTCTATACAGTCAGTAAAAATAAGATTGGGAGCTGACTGTGACTCAGAACATGAACTCCTTATTGCAAAATTCAGACTAAAATTGAAGAAAGTAGGGAAAACCACTAGACTATTCAAGTAGACCTAAATTGAATCCCTTACAATTATACAGTGGAAGTGCCAAATAGATTCAAGGGATTAGACCTGATAGACAGAGTGCCTGAAGAATGATGGATGGAGGTTCATGACATTGTACAGGAGGCAGTAATCAAGACCATTTCCAAGAAAAAGAAATGGGAAAAGACAAAATGATTGTCTGAGGAAGCCTTACAAATAGCTGAGAAAAGAATAGAAGCTAAAAGCAAAGAAGAAAAAGAAACATACACCCATTTGAATGCAGAGTTCCAAAGAATAACAAGAAGAGATAGGAAAGTCTTCCTCAGTGAACAATACAATAAAATAGAGGAAAGCAATAGAATGGAAAAGACTAGAGATAACTTCAAGAACATTAGAGATACCAAGGGAACATTTCATGCAAACATGGGCACAATTAAGGACAGAAGTGTTATGGAACTAAAAGAAAAAGAAAATATTAGAAGAGGTGGCAAGAATACAAAGAAGAACTATACAAAATAGATTTTCATGACCCAGATAACCACGATGGTGTGATCACTCACCTAGAGTCAGACATCCTGGAATGGGAAGTCAAGTGGGCTTTAGGAAGCATCATTATGAACAAAGTTAGTGGAGGCGATGAAATTCCAGTTGAGCTATTTCAAATCCTAAAAAGCAATGCTGTGAAAGTACTGCACTTAATGTGCCAGCAAATTTGGAAAACTCAGCAGTGGCCACAGGACTGGAAAGGGTTGGTTTTCATTCCAGTCATAAAGAAAGGCAATGTCAAAGAATGTTTAAACTGCCAAACAAAAATTGCATTTATCTCACATGCTAGCAAAATAATACTCAAAATTCTCCAAGTCAGGCTTCAACAGAATGAGAACTGTGAACATCCAGATGTTCAAGCTGGATTTAGAAAAGGCAGAGGAACCAGAGATCACATTGCCAACATCTGTTGTATCATCAAAAAATCAAGAGAGTTCCAAAACATCTACTTTTGCTTTATTGAGTATGCCAAAGCCTTTGACTGTGTGGATCATCACAAACTGGAAAATTCTTAAAGAGATGGGAATACCAGACCACCTGACCTGCCTCCTGAGAAATCTGTATGCATGTCAGGAAGCAACAGTTAGAACTGGACATGAAACAACAGACTGGTTCCAAGTTAGGAAAGGACTATATCAAGGCTGTATATTGTCACCCTGCTTATTTAACTTATATGCAGAATGTATCATGTGAAATGCTGGGCTGGATGAAGCATAAGCTGGAACAGAGATTGCCGGGAGAAATATCAATAACCTCAGATATGCGGATAACACCACCCTTATGGCAGAAAGCAAAGAAGAACTAAAGAGCTTCTTGATGAAAGTGAAATAGGAAAGTGAAAAAGTTCACTTAAAACTCAACATTCAGAAAACTAAGATCATGGCATTCGGTCCCATCACTACTTGTCAAATAGATGGGGAAACAGTAGACACAATGACAAACTGTATTTTGAGGGGGCTCCAAAAACCACTGAAGATGGTAACTGCAGCCATGAAATTAAAAGACATTTGCTCCTTAAAAGAGAAGCTATGACCATTTAGACAGCATATTAAGAAGCAGAGACATTACTTTGCCAACAAAGGTCTGTCTAATTAAAGCTATGGTTTTCCCAGTGGTCATGTATGGATGTGAGAGCTGGACTATAAAGAAACCTGAGCACCAAAAAATTGATGCTTTTGAACTGTGATGTTGGAGAAGACTCATGCGAGTCCCTTGGACTGCAGGGAGTTCAAACAAGTCCATCCTAAAGGAAATCAGTCCTGAATATTCATTGGAAAGACTGATGTTGAAGCTGAAACTTCAATACTTCGGTCACCTGACCCACCTCCCAGAATATTGGAAATAAAATCAAAAATAAACAAATGGGACCTAATTAAACTTAAAAGCTTCTGCACAACAAAGGAAACTATAAGCAAGGTGAAAAGACAGCCTTCAGAATGGGAGAAAATAATAACAAATGAAGCAACAGACAAATAACTAATCTCAAAAATATACAAGCAACTCCTACAGCTCAATTCCAGAAAAATAAATGTCTCAATGAAAAAATGGGCCAAAGAACTAAATAGACATTTCTCCAAAGAAGACATACAGATGTCTAACAAACACATGAAAAGATGCTCAACATCACTCATTATCAGAGAAATGCAAATCAAAACCACTATGAGGTACCATTTCACTCCAGTCAGAATGGCTGCGATCCAAAAGTCCACAAGCAATAAATGTTGGAGAGGGTGTGGAGAAAAGGGAACCCTCTTACACTGTTGCTGGGAATGCAAACTAGTACAGCCACTTTGGAGAACAGTGTGGAGATTCCTCAAAAAACTGGGAATAGAACTGCCTTATGATCCAGCAATCCCACTGCTGGGCATACACACTGAGAAAACCAGAATTGAAAGAGACACGTGTACCCCAATGTTCATAGCAGCACTGTCTACAATAGCCAGGACTTGGAAGCAACCTAGATGTCCATCCGCAGATGAATGGATAAGGAAGCTGTGGTACATATACACAATGGAGTATTACTCAGCCATTAAAAAGAATACATTTGAATCAGTTCTAATGAGGTGGATGGAACTGGAGCCTATTATATACAGTGAAGTAAGCCAGAAAGAAAAACACAATTACCGTATACTAACGCATATATATGGAATTTAGAAAGGTGGTAACAATAACCCTGTTTACGAGACAGCAAAAGAGACATTGATGTATAGAACAGACTTTTGGACTCTGGGAATGGGAGAGGGTGGGATGATTTGGGAGAATAGCATTGAAATATGTATAATACCATATCCGAAATGAGTTGCCAGTCCAGGTACGATGCCTGATAATGGATGCCTGGGGCTGGTGCACTGGGACGACCCAGAGGGATGGTATGGGGAGGGAGGACGGAGGAGGGTTCAGGATGGGGAACACATGTATACTTGTGGCGGATCTATCTTGATTTATGGCAAAAACAATACAATATTGTAAAGTTAAGCAAAATAAAATTTAATTAAAAAAAAAAAAGAAAGAAAGAAAAGATCCTGATGCTGGGAAAGATTGAGAGCAGGAGGAGAACGGAATGACAAAGGATGAGAAGACTGGATGATGTCACCAACTTGATACACATGAGTTTGAGTAAGCCCTGGGAGTTGGTGATGGACAGGGAAGCCTGGCATGCTGCAGCCCATGGGTCACAAAGAGTTGGACACGACTGAGTGATTGAACTGAACTGATGATATTATTATCATAATATTTCTTGAACAGTTGTCTTTTTAAAATTCCTTACTACATCTCACAAGAAATGTGAAGAATAAGAATTTTGGAGAACATTTTGTACATATCTTTAGGAAGGGTTTGATTAAGTCCCTTGAAATAACAACATACTATATGAAACTAAATAAGAATAACAAATTTATCAATGTAATAATATCATTATTGATATATGGAGAAATATCAATAATCTCAGATATGCATATGACACCACCCTTATGGCAGAAAGTAAAGAAGAACTAAAGAGCTTCTTGATGAAAGTGAAAGAGGAAAGTGGAAAAAGTTGGCTTAAAACTCAACATTCAGTAAGTTAATATCATGGAATCACTTCATGGAAATTGGAGACAAAATGGAAACAGTGACAGACTTTATTTTCCTGGGTTCCAAAATCACTCCAGATGTTGACTTCAGCCGTTACATTAAAAGGCACTTGCTCCTTGGATGGAAAGCTTTGACAAACATAGACAGCATGTTAAAAAGCAGAGACATCACTTTGTCTACAAAATCCATATAGACAAAGCTATGGTTTTTTTCAGTAGTCATGTACTGATGTGAGAGTTGGACCACAAAGAAGGCTGAGAGCCAAATAATTGATGCTTTAGAACTATGGTGCTGGAGAAGACTCTTGAGAGTCCCTTGGACTACAAGGAGATCAAAGCAGTCAATCGTAAAAGAAATCAACCCTGAATATACATTGGAAGGACTGATACTGAAGCTGAAGCTCCAATTCTTTGGCCACATGATGCAAAGAGCCTGCTCGTTGAAGAAGATCCTGATGCTGGGAAAGACTGAGGCAGGAAGAGAAAGGGGGTTGTCAGAGGATGAGGTGGTTGGATGGCATTATCAACTCAGTGGATATAAGTCTGAGCAAATTCAGAAGGAATAGTAGTGAAGAACATGGATGCCTAGAATGCTGCAATATGAGGTGGCAAAGTGTTGGACACGACTGAGTTACTGAACAACAACAATTATGTGGTAATACATAGTTGTGTGCTGCTGTTGCTAAGTTGCTTCAGTCGTGTCCGACTCTGTGCGACCCCATAGACGGCAGCCCACCAGGCTCCCCTGTCCCTGGGATTCTCCAAGCAAGAACACTGGAGTGGGTTGCCATTGCCTCCTCCAATATAGTTGTGTAGTTATGTGATAAAATTATGTAATGAAATCTCTTACTTGGAAATACATAACCACATCATTATATTATATATTATAAACAAGCACATCAACAGGAAAAAATATGACATACTCTTTCATATTTTTCTCTGATTAACTCATCCCTATCTAGGTAAAATTTTGGATACCAGCTTATAATAATCCATATTATAATTTAGATTTAAAATATGTAATATATAAAACCAAAGGTTTGATATTAGTAGATAACCCATATTAGTGCACAATATAAAATTTTATGAACTGAGAAATTTCATGGTACATTCAAATGACAACTATATACATAATGAAAGCAACACTGTAACCATGATTACATTCTAAATGAACTGCACATGGACAGCTGGTGGGACATTCAATCAGACACAGTATATCATATAAATTCCATTTGCTCATTAACTGTATCCTTTAATGCTCAACTACCATGTTTAAGATCAACAGAGAAAATACGTATATAATAGGAAACTATTGTACCTATTAACAAGTAAATACTGAGTCTTTTGAATTGTATTGTTCAATTCAATTTTTAAAGTTATTCAATTTTTAAAAATGCATCATTTATGTGATATGTTTTGTCCTACTGAGTTATTTTTGCCTTTGTGAAGCTCTCCTGTTTATTTTATTTATTGTAAAGAACTTCAAGTAAACCTGGTCATGTTTGCCTTATTAATTTAAAAGTGTAATGTCAATCTCACCACCCTGCTGGAGTAGTCATAGCTAGTTGGCAGTATTCCACCATCCATCTTTTAAAATTCATATGTTGCTGAGTTTAGTATTGTTTTAAATTATGTATGATATATTAACAGATTTTGGAAGGGATCACCTTGTCCTTATAGTGGCAGTTATTCTATCAAGAAATCACTCTTAAACTTATATGTCAGTTATTTTTCTTATTATCAAGTGTATCACTAGTTTGATTCACAATGGAGTTTTCCTCCTTGAGGCTTTCTTTGAATCTACTCTTATGTCTTGTGTGAATTCCCTATTCCTTTTTGCTTTTATAACACTGTAGCCAACTTTTGACAGAAGAGGTTATTACTAAACATTCTGTCAATTTATAAAGTAATTTTTTTAGTATACAAATCATATGATTTTAAAAAGTACTTTTCTTTTGTGACCTGGAACCTCCACAAACATTGGGATATAACGAGATACTTCCCACAACAAGTAGGCCTGTGAGTTAAATGAGTTAATTTCATTCTTGTGTTTATTTTTTAAAATATTTTAATTTTTGGATCAGTTTTAGATTTAGAACCAAAATTAAGAAGAAAAAATATAGATTTCCCATAGCCTCCTTGCCCTTACATATGCATAGCAGCCCCATTAACATTATTAACCAAAATGGTACTTTTCTTTTTTTTTTTAAGCAAGGATGAACCTACATCCAGTATTCTGGATTTGAGACATTATAAGAGGTGTGTATAATAGGCTCCAGTTTCATCCACCTCAATAGAACTGATTCAAATGTATTCTTTTTAATGGCTGAGCAATATTCCATTGTGTATATATGCCACAGCTTTCTTACCCATTCATCTAATGATGGACATCCAGGTCGTTTCCATGTCCTGGCTATTATAAATAGTGCTGTGATGAACATTGTGGTGCACGTGTTTCTTTCAATTCTGGTTTCCTTGGTGTGTATGTACAGCAGTGGGAACAGGGGCCTATTATATAGAGTGAACTGAGCAAGAAAGAAAAACACCAATACAGTATCAGATCAGATCAGATCAGTCACTTAGTCGTGTCCGACTCTTTGCGACCCCATGAACTGCAGCACGCCAGGCCTCCCTGTCCATTACCAACTCCTGGAGGTCACTCAGACTCATATTCATCAAGTCAGTGATGCCATCCAGCCATCTCATCCTCTGTCGTCCCCTTCTCCTCCTGCCCCCAATCCCTCCCAGCATCAGAGTCTTCTCCAATGAGTCAACTCTTCACATGAGGTGGCCAAAATACTGGAACTTCAGCTTTAGCATCATTCCTTCCAAAGAAATCCCAGGGTTGATCTCCTTCAGAATGGACTGGTTGGATCTCCTTGCAGCCCAAGGGACTCTCAAGAGTCTTCTCCAATATCACAGTTCAAAAGCATCAATTCTTTGGCGCTCAGCTTTCTCCACAGTCCATCTCTCACATCCATACATGACCACTGGAAAAATCATAGCCTTGACTAGATGGACCTTTGTTGGCAAAGTAATGTCTCTGCTTTTGATCATGCTGTCTAAGTTGGTCATAACCTTCCTTCCAAGGAGTAAGTGTCTTTTAATTTCATGGCTGCAGTCACCATCTGCAGTGATTTTGGAGTCCCCAAAAATAAAGTCTGACACTGTTTCCCCATCTATTTCCCATGAAGTGATGGGACTGGATGCCATGATCTTCGTTTTCTGAATGTTGAGCTTTAAGCCAACTTTTTCACTCTCCACTTTCACTTTCATCAAGAGGCTTTTTAGTTCCTCTTCACTTTCTGCCATAAGGGTGGTGTCATCTGCATATCTGAGGTTATTGATATTTCTCCTGGCAATCTTGATTCCAGCTTGTGCTTCTTCTAGCCCAGCATTTCTCATGATGTACTCTGCATATAAGTTAAATAAGCAGGGTGACAATATACAGCCTTGACGTACTCCTTTTCCTATTTGAAACCAGTCTATTGTTCCATGTCTAGTTCTAACTGTTGCTTCCTGATCTGCATATAGGTTTGTCAAGAGGCAGGTCAGGTGGTCTGGTGTTCCCATCTCTTGAAGAATTTTCCATAGTTTATTGTGATCCACACAGTCAAAGGCTTTGGCATAGTCAATAAAGCAGAAATAGATGTTTTTTTGGAATGCTCTTGCTTTTTCGATGATCCAGCAGATGTTGGCAATTTGATCTCTGGTTCCTCTGCCTCTTCTAAAACCAGCTTGAACATCAGGAAGTTCACAGTTCACGTATTGCTGAAGCCTGGCTTGGAGAATTTTCAGCATTACTTTACTAGCATGTGAGATGAGTGCAATTGTGCAGTGAGATATATAGAATAGTCTTTTGGACTCTGTGGGAGAGGGCAAGCATGGGATGATATGGGAGAATGGCATTGATACATGTGAATTATCATATTTGAAATGAATCGCCAGTCCAGGTTCGATGCATGATACAGGGTGCTCGGGGCTGGTGCACTGCGAGGACGCAGAGTGAGGATGGGATGGGGAGGGCAGAGGGGACACATGTACATCCATGGCAGATTCAAGTCCATGTATGACAAAGCCAATACAATATTGTAAAGTAAAATAAATAAATAAACAGAAAAAAAAAAAAGTGGAATGCAAAAAAGAAAAAAAAGTGTTTAATGATATCTCATTATATTTTTAATTTTCATTTTTCTAATGACAAGATGTGGAGCATTATATCATAATTTTTTTGCACCTTTATATCTTTGGTGAGCTCTCTGTCAAGATCTTTGGCCCATTTTTATTATTGGGTTGTCTGTTAAATTATTGTTGAGTTAATAGTTCTTTGTCTAGTTTAAATAACTATCTTTGATCAGATATGTCTTTTGCAAATATTTTCTCCCAGTCTATGGCTTATTCTCTCATTCACTTAATATTATTTATAAAATATTAGAAAATACAATCTTCCCTTAAGGCTGTGGGCAACTTTGATGTAATTATGATTTATACAAGGAGAAACTAATAGAATTAACAAAAACCTAATAAACCATGAATAAAATGTGCTTATGTCAAATTCAAAGGTTAGAAGAAACAAAAAATTGTATGTGACAAGAACTATAACCCATCTAATACTGAAACATTATATACATATTTCACATTAATAACCAGAATTTAGAAAATGAACTCAGTATAATTAAGCATAAACAAAATCTGAATCTGAAAATTTTAATTTCTCTCTCTATATATAATTCTATATAGAAATAAATTTAAACTTAAAACTTAACTGCAAAAACAAAAAGATGACTTGAATAAATGCTAAGGGAAAGAAATACTAAGATAATATATTCCAGTTTGGAAAGAATTAATGTACAGCAGACCCTTAAACAACTCAGGGATTGTATTCCATGCTTTGAATCCTTGGTTCCTTCACATCTTTGGATTCAATCAATGACAAGAGACCATGGAGTAATGTAAAATTTTCTAATGAAAAATATCCGTATTTAAGTCAACCCGCACATTGAAAACTAGCTTTGTTCAAGGGTCAACTGTAACATATATATGTCAGTTCTGCTAAAATTAATTTGTAAATTTAATTCAGCACTACTAGTTTCCAATTGCATTTGTACTTTATTTTTAAATTCTTATTCAAAAATAACTTTAAATTTAAAAGAAATGGCAAAAATAGTACAGAGAGTTTATTTGTACACGTCATCTATCTTCTCTCAAAAGTATCACGTTAAAAAATGACATTGCCAAGACCAGGAATTTGGCATTTTTAAAACTATTAACCAAACTAAGAACTTTAAATAGAATTTGCTTGTATGAGGTATAGTTTTACTTGCCAACTTTTCCTGTGTAGTTATATGAAATTTCATCACATGTATAGATTTATCTAACCAACAAATATAGTCAGATTATAAAATTGTTTAATAACCACAAATAAACTCCTTTTTGCTACACTTTATTAGTAACACCCTTCCCTAAAGTTACTGCTGCTGCTACTGCTGCTAAGTCGCTTCAGTCATGTCTGACTCTGTGCGACCCCATGGACGGCAGCCCACCAGGCTCCCCCATCCCTGGGATTCTCCAGGCAAGAATACTGGAGTGGGTTGCTATTTCCCTCTCCAATGCATGAAAGTGAAAAGTGAAAGTGAAGTTGCTCAGTCCTGTCCGACTCTCAGTGACCCCATGGACGAGCCTACCAGGCTCCTCCGTTCATGGGATTTTCCAGGCAAGAGTACTGGGGTGGGGTGCCATTGCCTTCCCCTCCCTAAAGTTAAGCTCTGTCAAATATTCACTTGTTCTCTATGATCAAAATTGTGCACATAGAGAAAGTTATAGAAAATACATTAAATTGGTTTTTGTCCTCAAAATAACACCTTGAAATTCACAAAATTGTGTGAACCAATATTTTGTTCCTTTTTATTGCTGAATTCTATTCCATGATATGTATACAGCACAGTTTTTCTAGTTACCTGCTGAAGAAAAAAAATATATATATATATATATTTTTGACTATTCAAAATAAAATGGCTATGAACATTTGTGCAGGTTCACGTTACATGTAGATTTTTGTTTCTTTAGGAAAAATACCTAGAGCATAACTGTTGTGTAGTATGGTAGTGTACCTTTGGCTTTGTACGAAACTGTCAAACTTTTTTCCAGAGTGACTGTTGTTTTACATTTCCACCATTACTACATGAGAGAGACAGTCCCTGTACATTCCCATTATATTTGATATTCACTGATTTCCTTTTGACATACGTCCATAAACTGCATGTTACTGCTTCTAACCAAATGCCATAGTATACTATGATAAGCTTTATTATATTTTACTTGAAAGTGAAAGTGTTAGTTGCTAAGTCAGGTCCAGCTCTTTGCGACTCCATGGACTGTAGCCCAGCAGGCTTCTCTGTCCGTGGAATTCTCCAGGCAAGAATATTGGAGTGAGTAGCCATTTCCTTCTGCAGGGGATATTCCCCACCCAGAGATAGAACCTGGGTCTCCTGCATTGCAGGCAGATCCTTCACAGTCTGTTCTCTTAACATTGCACTCTTATTACTAAAATTTTACACATACTGTATAAAACATGTATGTTTGTAAATTTCACTGGTTTACAGCCTAGTAGTGAGATCACAAGATAATTACAATGTTAGTAAGTAGTGCCAGATTTCTTCCAAAAAATCTATACTTGTGTACTTCACTGGAATGAATTTCTATTTTCCATACTCTAAGAAAAACTTGGTAAAGAATTCACCTACCAATGCAGGAGAAGTGGAAAACACGGTTTGATCTCTGCATAAGGAAAATCCTTGGAGGAAGAAATGGCAACCCATACCACTGTTCTTGCCTGGGATTCCTATGAACAGAGGAGCCTGGTATGCTGCAGTCCATGGAGTCACAAAGAGTCAGACATTACCGAGCGACTGAGCACAAGAAAACCTTTCATTATCTAACTTTATCATACTGATTTCTATGAATAAAAATTTTTTTTAATTGAGTATCTCTAATGGAGAGTGAAAAGCTTGGCTTCAAGCTCAACATTCAGAAAACGAAGATCATGGCATCTGGTCCCATCACTGCATGGGAAATAGATGGAGAAACAGTGGAAACAGTGTCAGACTTTATTTTTCTGGGCTCCAAAATCACTGCAGATGGTGACTGCAGCCATGAAATTAAAAGACGCTTGCTCCTTGGAAGGAAAGTTATGACCAACCTAGATAGCATATTCAAAAGCAGAGACATCACTTTGCCAACAAAGGTTCGCCTAGTCAAGGCTATGGTCTTTCCTGTGGTCATGTATGGATGTGAGAGCTGGACTGTGAAGAAGGCTGAGTGCCGAAGAATTGATGCTTTTGAACTGTGGTGTTGGAGAAGACTCTTGAGAGTCCCTTGGACTGCAAGGAGATCCAACCGGTCCATTCTGAAGGAGATCAGCCCTGGAATTTCTTTGGAAGGAATGATGCTAAAGCTGAAAGTACAGTATTTTGGCCACCTCATGCGAAGAGTTGACTCATTGGAGAAGACTCTGATGCTGGGAGGGATGAGAGGCAGGAGGAGAAGGGGACGACAGAGGATGAGATGGCTGGATGGCATCACTGACTCGATGGATGTGAGTCTGAGTGACCTCTGAGAGCTGGTGATGGTTAGGGAGGCCTGGCGTGCTGCGATTCATGGGGTCGCAAAGAGTCGGACCCGACTGAGTGACTGATCTGATCTGAATGGATAGTGCTGCAACTCAATACACCAGCAAATTTGGAAAACTTAGCAGTGGCCACAGGACTGGAAAAGGTCCGTTTTCATTCCAATCCCAAAGAAAGACAATGCCAAAGAATGCTCAAACTACTGCACAATTGCATCCATCTCACATGCTAGTAACGTAACACTCAAAATTCTCTAAGCAAAAGCTTCAGCAGTACGTGAACCGTGAACTTTCAGATGTTCAAGCTGGTTTTAGAAAAGGCAGAGGAATCAGAGATCAAATTGCCAACATCCTCTGGGTCATCAAAAAAGCAAGAGAGTTCCAGAAAAACATCTATCTCTGCTTTATTGACTATGACAAAGCCTTTGACTGTGTGGATCACAATAAACTGTGGACAATTCTGAAAGAGATGGGAATTCCAGACCACCTGACCTGCTTCTTGAGAAACTTGTATGCAGGTCAGGAAGCAACAGTTAGAACTGGACATAGAAGAACAGACTGGTTCCAAATAGGAAAAGGAGTACATCAAGGCTTTATGTTGTCACCCTGCTTATTTAAATTATATGCAGAGTAGATCATGAGAAACACTGGGCTGGAAGAAGCTCAAGCTGGAATCAAGATTGCCAAGAGAAATATCAATAACCTCAGATATGCAGATGACACCACCCTTATGGCAGAAACTGAAGAGGAACTAAAAAGCCTCTTGATGAGAGTGAAAGTGGAGAGTGAAAAATTTGGCTTAAAGCTCAACATTCAGAAAACGAAGATCATGGCATCTGGTCCCATCACTTCTTGGGAAATAGATGGGGAAACAGTGGAAATAGTGTCAGATTTTATTTTTGGGGTTCCAAAATCACTGCAGATGGTGACTGCAGCCATGAAATTAAAAGACGCTTACTCCTTGGAAGGAAAGTTATGACCAACCTAGATACCATATTCAAAAGCAGAGACATTACTTTGCCAACAAAGGTCCATCTAGTCAAGGCTATGATTTTTCCAGTGTCATGTATGGATGTGAGAGTTGGACTGTGAAGAAAACTGAGCTCTGAAGAATTGATTCTTTTGTACTATGGTGTTGGAGAAGACTCTTGAGAGTCCCTTAGACTGCAAGGAGATTCAATCAGTCCATTCTAAAGGAGATCAGACCTGGGTGTTCGTTGGAAGGACTGATGCTGAAACTGAAACTCCAGTACTTTGTCCACCTGATGCAAAAAGTTGACTCACTGGAAAAGACCCTGATGCTAGGAGGGATTGGGGGCAGGAGCAGAAGGGGACGGCAGAGGATGAGATGGCTGGATGGCATCACTGACTCAATGGACATGAGTTTGAGTGAACTCTGGAAATTGGTGATGGACAGGGAGGCCTGGCATGCTGCAGTTCATGGAGTCACAAAGAGCCAGACACGACTGAGCGACTGCTGACCTGATTGAACGGATAGTGAGTTTTAGAATTCTTTTGTAATTTCTTGCTCTTCAGATGTTCCTTTTAGTGAATTGTGTGTTGACTCATGTCTATATCTCTTCTGGATTTTCTAACATTTTCTTATTTTGAATAATTTCTTTGACTCCTCTATTATCTCCTTATCTCTTCTAGACAGTGCAAGAATTTGATTCTAACAGAAATTTGCTCAGTCACTTCAGTCATTTTCAACTCTTTGTGACCCATGGACTGTAGACTGTCAGACTCTTCTGTCCACAGGACTCTCTAGGCAAGAAGACTGGAGTGAGTTGCCATTTCCTACTACAGAGGATCTTCCTGATCCAGGGATCAAACTTGTGTTTCCTATATAGGCAGGCAGATTCTTTACCACTGAGCAACCTGGAAAGCCTTCATGTATGACACTTTGCTACAATTTCCTTTGAAAACAAATTTTTTTGTGTTTAATCAAATACATTATTTTTTATACACTGAAAAAAGAACATTTTAGATATTATTAAGCTTTTCTACAATTTAACTACAAAACATTCTTTATGCATAATTGGGACTTATATAAAAGTACCATAGTTGATGGAATAAGAATTAATTTTTAAAACTTTAATTCTTTTTGTATTATATATTATTTTTTGCTCGGGGGGGGGGGGGGGGGCGGGGGGTTTTTATAAGCTCTGCCTTTAGTAGAATTAAAAAATACTGACCTGTCAATTTAAAACATTTGTCACACAAGCTTCATTACAATTTTTAAATTCTAACTCATTTTTGTAGAAGTATTGAATTTACATTTTCTTCCCCTTATTTTCATGTTTGATTTTAAAGTCTGAAATAGCACTCTTGAAAATTTATATCACACGCCTCATATTGTGAGAAGTTGAATTATATCAGCAAGAAAATTTATTTCCTTTCTTTCAGAAAACACACTTTTCTCATAAAGATCTTGACCCAAAATGACACACAGCATGATATGCTGTGATACAAGAGCAAAGTTGCCTGTAATTCAAAATACAATACTGAAACTGACTTCTCTCAAAAAGATTTCACAACCACTGATGAGACTTAACTTAGATAGAAAGGAAAATAGATAGGTAGGAAAGTGAAACAAGCCTTTCATTTTGTCTTTTAAAAAATGCTGTGAAAAAAAGCCTTCCTTAAGCAGTAGCATGCCAAAGTAATGGTACATTTCAGGGAAGAAGACAGAAGTAGAAAGGCAGCTACTATAAATAGTGTTCAGGATTTTTTCAACATTCCATCAAACTCACTTTATTTTTTATCTGAATGTTATGTCTTTGTGTGTGCAATCACAATTATATCAACTTTTAACTCTCTGAAGGTTGACTTTATTTGAATAGATCAAATTATTATAAGGTAAGGAAATGGCAACCCACTCCAGTGTTCTTGCCTGGAGAATCCCAGGGATGGTGGAGCCTGGTTGGCTGCCATCTATGGGGTCGCACAGAGTCGGACATGACAGAAGTGACTTAGCAGCAGCATTAAGAATGAGAAAGTGAGAAACAGGCCCTAATAGGTAGGAAAGGAAAATAAGACTAAAAATGAAAATCGACTACTCCCCTATAAAAAAAAAAAAAGTGTAAAAAACAACAGAACAGCAGTGAGCTATGTTAAATAATAAGGTAGAAGAAAGTTGCACAATATATAGTGTTATTATAGAGAAGTATAAGTTGATAAGAATGTTGAGTGGCTATTGAAAAAGTCTGAAGATGATCAATAGAAGTACAGGATTTCTTAAGTTGTATTCTACCTGCAAATTGTGTATTTGTTTAAATATAAAATATATATATTTTTACTGATATTTTGGGATTTTCCTCAAACTCTTGTATAAAACTAATAATTTTAGACCATATTTATTTTGTGGCTCAGAATGTTAAACTCACCTTAACATGAGGTTCTAAAGAATGGAGGTTGAAAATATCACTACTCAACAAAATGACAAAGGAAAATAAAGCAAAAATAGAAATGAATGGTGACAATAGGACTTAGAAGGTTAAATTAATGAGTACTGAATTTGCACCAAATATACACAACATTATTTATCTAAAGTCATTGCAGGAACAAAAACACAGAATGGTTAAGTTTTATGCTGCTGCTGCTGCTGCTGCTAAGTCGCTTCAGTCGTGTCCCACTCTGTGCGACCCCATAGACGGCAGCACACCAGGCTCCTCTGTCCCGAGATTCTCCAGGCAAGAATACTGGAGCGGGTTGCCATTTCCTTCTCCAATGCATGAAAGTGAAAAGTGAAAGCGAAGTCGCTCAGTCGTGTCCGATTCTTAGCGACCCCATGGACGAGCCTACCAGGCTCCTCCGTCCATGGGATTCTCCAGGCAAGAGTACTGGGGTGGGGTTCCATTGCCTTCCCCAGTTTTATGCTAAAGTAATTTAATATCTATTTGATTAGACAAAATAAATATGTAAAACCTAAATTTCAATGTAAGTTAGAAATGTTATACAAAATGTTATTTTAGGATAAGGGTAACAGTGAATTGTAAATGGCCCAATAAAAATTGTGTAAAAAGGATTCTAAGATAATTTTTGATTATTCAAATATGTCAGACTTTTGATACATCAGCTTGAACAGGGAAAAATAAAACCTGTTTTATAGATCTGTAATATAATTATCAATTACATTACTTTCCTTAAAGCACCAGAGAGAGTACCTTGCATGTAGGCAGCACTAGAAACACATGAATGTGTAAACATATTACATATACCATCTAGACTAGGCATTAGAAAATGGACCAACTTAATTTTTATGTGAACAGAGCAATGACTTTTATATATGAGACTGAACATTAATCTATCATTCTGATACCCTGAAAGTTAAAGCAAAATTCAACAGTACAACAATACACAAGACTCTTTTCACATTTCCATCAGTTTTAGTGTTAATATTTATTGTAAGGAAGATGGAATGGTACATTGTTTACAAAACTGATTTTTTTTTCCTTTGCAAAAGGCGAAAAACATAATGAATGGAAAACCTTTGCCTTCTAGAATAGTGTGGAAAAACATATGAATAATTCATTCTACTCAACATCTAATTGACTTGAAAACCAAAATAGCACAATTAGATGACTATCTACTTGATTATATCAATTAATTAAAAAAGGAATTTTTTTCAAAGTAATCTTTTTGTTCTATCATTGTTTCCTTGTTATGTATAAATATTTATAAGGTTGAAAACATGAAATTTATTTATTCAATTTTAAATTCAGTTCAGTTTAGTTCAGTCGTTCAGTCATGTCTAACTCTGTGACCCCATGAGCTGCAGCACGTCAGGCCTCCCTGTCCAAAAAAAAAATCCTAGAGCCTACCCAAACTCATGTCCATTGAGTCAGTGATGCCATCCAACCATCTCATCCTCTTTGGTCACCTTCTCCTCCTGCCTTCAATCTTTCCCAGCATCGGGGTCTTTTCAAATGAGTCAGCTCTTCACATCATGTGGCCGAAGTATTGGAGTTTTAGCTTCAACGTCAAACCTTTCAATGAACACCCAGAACTCACCTCCATTAGGATGGACTGGTTGGATCTCCTTGCAGGTCAAGGGACTCTCATGAGTCCATTCAACATCACATTTCAAAAGCATAAATTCTTCTGTGTTCAGCACTCTTTATAGTTCAACTCTCACATCTATACATGACTACTGGAAAAACCATAGCCTTGACTAGACGGACATTTGTTGCCAAAGTAATGTCTCTGCTTGTTAAAATGCTGTCTAGGTTGGTCATAACTTTCCTTCCAAGGTGTAAGTGTCTTTTAATTTCATGGCTGCAATCACCATCTGCAGTGATTTTGGAGCCCAGAAAATTAAAGTCAGCCACTGTTTCCACTGTTTCCCTATCTATTTGCCATGAACTTATGGGATAGGTGCCATGATCTTAGTTTTCTAAATGTTGAGCTTTAAGCCACATTTTTCACTCTCCTCTATTACTTTCATCAAGAGGCTCTTTAGTTCTACTTCACTTTCTGCCATAAGGGTGTCTGTCTCATCTGCATGTCTGAGGTTATTGATATTTCTCCCAGCAATCTTGATTCCAGCTTGAGCTTCTTCCAGCCCAGCGTTTCTCATGATCTACTCTGCATACAAGTTAAATAAGCAGAGTGACAATATATAGCCTTGACGTACTCCTTTTCCTATTTGGAAGCAGTCTATTCTTCCATGTCCAGTTCTAACTGTTGCTTCCTGACCTGCATACAGGTTTCTCAAGAGGCAGGTCAGGTGGTCTGGTATCCACACCTCTTTCAGAATTTTCCACAGTTTATTGTGATCCACACAGTCAAAGGCTTTGGCATAGTCAATAAAGCAGAAATAGATGTTTTTCTGGATCTCTCTTGCTTTTTTGATGATCCAGCAAATATTGGCAATTTGATCTCTGGTTCCTCTGCTTTTTCTAAAACCAGCTTGAACATCTGGAAGTTCACGGTTCACATATTGGGAAGTCTGGCTTGGAGAATTTTGAGCCTTACTTTACTAGTGTGTGAGATGTGTGCAATTGTGCAGTAGTCTGAGCATTCTTTGGCATTGACTTTCTTTGAGATTAAGAATCTCAAATAAGGAATAAGAATCGACCTTTTCCAGTTCTGTGGCCACTGCTGAGTTTTCCAAATTTGCTGACATATTGAGTGCAACACTTTCACAGCATCATCTTTTAGGATTTGAAATAGCTGTACTGGAATTCCATCACCTCCACTAGCTTTATTCATAGTGATGCTTTCTAAGGCCCACTTGACTTCACATTCCAGGATGTCTGGCTCTAGGTGAGTGATTACACCATCGTGATTATCTGGGTCGTGAAGATCTTTTTTGTACAGTTCTTCTGTATATTCTTGCCACCTCTTCTTAATATCTTCTGCTTTGTCAGGTTCATACCATTTTCAATTGAATTATACTAATTTAACATGTCTAAGTACATTCATGGGCTTCCCTAGCAGCTCAGATGGTAAAGAATCCCCCTGCAATGTGGGAGACCTGAGTTTGATCCCTAGGTTGGGAAGAAACCCTGGAGGAGGGCATGGCAACCCACTCCAGTATTCTACCCTTGAGAATCCCCATGGACAAAAGAGCCTGGTGGGCTACAGTCAGTGGAATCACAGAGTTGGACACAACTGTGTGACTAAGTACAGCACATATGTCAGTCACCTTTCATTTTAATCTAAGGCTGAAAAAAATAACATATTATATTGTGACAGTATACATATGATTAAAAAATCAAGTTCAGAATAATAGTACAGTGATCAATTCATTTTAAATAAAGCATGAGAAATAGTCCTAAAGCAACTGATTATATATTGGGAAGTTATGATAAAAAATAAATTCTCCTATTGCTTATTCTTAACAACTTCAGTTGAACAATGGAATGATTTTCTTTTAATAATTTAAATTTTTGATATTAGATACCACAAGCTATTGCCATATCTACTATTCAAAATAATTGGCCAAATATAGATAAGGAATATCAGAATCCATTCTATCTAATAATATTTAGATCTCAGTCATTAAATGTACTAGAAAAATAGCCATATCAACAATGAAATTTAAAAAGATATTACAATGCATATTTATTATATAATTAGTTGAAAAAGAAATGAAGAAAATATAGGCGTTTTGCAGATATATAAAGAAAAAAATTTTGTATCATATCTCTGACTGAGAGATTCCTGAAATATAGTATCTATTAAAAGTAAGGACAAGTCCTGTATTAAATCACTTGCTTAGTCTTTTTCCAAACCTAATTCTAATTGATCAAGAAGAGAAAGAAATAAATATAAAACAATCTTTTAACCCTTCTAATTATTATAGAGCAAATTTTCCCTATACACACTTTGGGAAACTTAGTGGCTTAAAAAAAAATTGTTCTTTTACACTTCTGGAGTTTTGAAGTCTAAAATGGTCTTGACTGGATAAATTCAATGTCGTTAAAGAGCTACAATGTCTCTGTAAGCTCTAGGAGAAGAAATGAGTTCTTTGATTTTTCCATCCTTCAAAGGTTACCCAGAATACTTGGCTTGTGGGCCCACCTCCCATCTTTAAATCAAGAAGTATAGAATCTTCAAATACCTCTTCTCTCTGATTTCTGTCTGTATTGTTTCCTTCTCTGACTCTGGTACTCCTGTCTCCCTCTTAATCAGGATTCTTGATTGTATTTAGTTCAATTCAGTTCAGTCGCTCAGTCGTGTCTGACTCTTTGCGACCCCATCAATCGCAGCATGCCAGGCCTCCCTATCCATCATCAACTCCCAGAGTTCACCCAAACTCATGTGCATCAAGTCAGTGATGTTGGGTTACCCAAATAATTCAGTATGATATTCCTGTATTAAGTCTTAATCACATTTCCATAGTCTCTTTTTTCATATAAGGTAACAAATTCACAGACTTTGGGGAATAAGACATGAACATATTCCGGAGGCCATTATTCAGCCTACCAGAGTATAACTATTGACTCCGAAGACGTTACATCCATCCCACATGCAAAATACATGAATCCTATCTCAGTGTTTCCAAAAGCCTCAATCCATTACAATATCAACTCAAAGTCCCAAAGCTCATCTAAATCTCAACAGCTCAAAAGGTCCAAATTTCATCTTATAGATTACCTAAATCAAATACAGGTGACCAAATATACAGACCTACAAGACCATCTAGAGCTAACACCCAAAAATATGTCCTTTTCATTATAGGGGACTGGAATGCAAAAGTAGGAAGTCAATAAACACCTGGAGTAACGGGGAAATTTGGCCTTGGAAAACAGAATGAAGTAGGACAAAGGCTAATAGAGTTCTGCCAAGAGAATGCACTGGTCATAGCAAACACCATCTTCCAACAACACAAGGGAAGACTCTACACATGGACATCACCAGATGATTGATACCAAAATCAGATTGATTATATTCTTTGCAGCCAAAGATGGAGAAGCTCTATACAGTCAGCAAAAAACAAGACTGGGAGCTGACTGTGGCTCAGATCATGAACACCTTATTGCCAAATTCAGACTGAAATTGAAGAAAGTGGAAAAAACCACTAGACCACTCAGGTATGACCTAAATCAAATCCCTTATGATTATACAGTGGAAGTAAGAAATAGATTTAAGGGACTATATCTGATAGACAGAGTGCCTGATAAACTACGGATGAAGGTTGATGACATTGTACAGGAGACAGGAATCAAGACCATACCCAAGGAAGAAAAAATGCAAAAAAGCAAACTGACTGTCTGGCGAGGCCTTACAAATTGCTGTGAAAAGCAGGGAAGTGGAAAGCAAAGGAGAAAAGGAAAGATATACCTATTCGAATGTAGAATTCCAAAGAATAGCAAGGAGAGATAAGAAAGCCTTCCTCAGTGATCAATACAAAGAAATAGAGGAAAACAATAGAATGGGAAAGACTAGAGATCTCTTCAAGAAAATTAGCCATACGAAGGGGACATTTCATGCAAAGATGGGCACAATTAAGGGCAGAAATGGTATGGACCTAACAGAAGCAGAAGATATTAAGAAAAGGTGGCAAGAATATACAGAAGAACTGTACAAAAAAGATCTCCCCGACCCAGATAATCACAATAGTGTGATCACTCACCTAGAACCAGACATCCTGGAATGTGAAGTCAAGTGGGCCTTAGAAAGCATCACTACGAATAAAGCTAGTGGAGGTGATGGAATTCCAGTACAGCTATTTCAAATCCTAAAAGATGATGCTGTGAAAGTGCTGCACTCAATATGTCAGCAAATTTGGAAAACGCAGCAGTGGCCACAGGACTGGAAAAGGGCAGTTTTCATTCCAATACCAAAGAAAGGCAATGTCAAGAATGTTCAAACTACCACACAATTGTACTCATCTCACATGCTAGTAAAGTGAAGCTCAAAATTCTCCAAGCCAGGCTTCAGCAATATGTGAACCGTGATCTTCCAGATATTCAAGCTGGTTTTAGAAAAGGCAGAGAAACCAGAGATCAAATCGCCAACATTTGCTTGATTATCAAAAAAGCAAGAGAGTTCCAGAAAATCATCAATTTCTGCTTTATTGACTATGCCAAAGCCTTTGAATGTGTGGATCACAAGAAACTGTGGAAAATTCTGAAAGACATGGGAATACCAAACCACCTGACCTGCCTCTTGAGAAACCTGTATGCAGGTCAGGAAGCAACAGTTAGAACAGGACATCGAACAGCAGACAGGTTCCAAATAGGAAAAGGAGTACATCAAGGCTGTATATTGTCACCCTGCTTATTTAACTTGTATGCAGAGTACATCATGAAAAATGCTGGGCTGGAAGAAGCTCAAGCTGGAATCAAGATTGCCAGGAGAAATATCAATAACCTGAGATATGCAGATGAGACACCCTTATGGCAGAAAGTGAAGAAGAACTAAAGCGCCTCTTTAAAGTAATAGAGGAGAGTGAAAAAGTTGGCTTAAAGCTCAACATTCAGAAAACTAAGATCATGGCATCTGTTCCCATCACTTCATGGCAAATAGATGGGGAAAAAAACAAAGTGACAGAAATGTATAGTTATTAGTGTCTGTATAAAAGATAATTTTTAATATTTTATTTATATCTTCTTAATACCTGGAGAAGTTCATCAATTCTTTAAATATTCAAGATTAATATCCTAACAATATGTCATCTCAGGTCTTACAAACTTTACCCATGACAAGTAAAACACTACCTAAGCTAGAACCACAGAACACACATTGAAAGTATCCAAAAATCAAAATAGCTGCTAAAAAAAGCCTGCCTGACATTTGCTTCATTGTAAAAATAATTACTTCTTATCAGCTCCTATAACTGTGTTTCTAGTTTCTTCTTTTAAAGGCAATCTGTATCTTGGCTTATTATAGTGCTTCCAGTGTGAGCAATTTGAGGGTTTGGGAATTTGTCTCAATTGTTTCATACACCATAAGAGAAAAATCCTACAACACTAAACAAATGAGTAAGTATGGAGGAAAGTTAGCATTCTTTTTCTCCCAAGAACTTTACACCAACTTCTATCATTTCACAGCTACTGCTTCCTACTTTGTCTATATTCTATACTATTAGTACAATTCTTTTGAAATAAGCAATAAAAACAGAAGCATTTTCTTCAAAATCCATTGTCAAAATGCCTCAGTATTATTGAAAGGGTAACTACACATGCACAAGTATAAAGAAGGATATCCACAGTGCAATAAGCCTTTAGTGTTGAAGGAAACTGTGGAAATGTAAGCCCTGATTTTTCTAACTTGTTATATGACCATAGACATTTAATTTAAAAGCTATGATTCTAACGATTGACTGAAGGAAGTAACACCTGATCAACTTAATTCATAAAGACATTGTTGTAATTCTAACTAGTGAATGATTTAAAAACTTTTTTCAACTATGTAAAATTTTAACTACTTGTCAAACATTATTTATGTTATGTCTATTCAATCTTAAATGATGAATAATTATATTTTAAAAAATAAGAAACAAGTAATTTTCAACATTTTAATTATTTAGATCCATCCGTGTAGTCATTCAAGTCATAAGGTAATTAGGTATTTACTGTCTACCTTCTATGTGCCAGGGATTTTTAACACAGTGAGAAAAGAGCCTCACCCCCTCTTTCTCTCTCTCTCTCTCTCTGTCTTTCTGCCTCTCTTTGTATATTCATTCAGAGAATTGAATTTAACATATAACTGAAAAAGAGAACATCAGATAACAAAAAGTGTTATGAGGAAAATTAAAGAAGCATTATATTAGACAATGTTTTCTAATTTTGTTACTTTAATGGAAAATCTGTCTTAGAAGGTGACACTTAAATTGAAGTTTTAAGAAAGGAGAAAGTATTCCAAAATCAAAATCACCGTGAAGAGCTTTTAAAGCAGACGAAATGGGTCAAAGTAGAAAAACACTTGAATTGAAATACTTGAAAAATGTCTAAGGTTTCTTTGTCTGGACCAGAAGGGTAGAAGATATTTAAATAAAAACAAAACAGAGACTAGAATTGAAGTTCCCTCAAGCAAACAAAGCCATTTAAGCCAGATAAGCGAAACTTTAGTTTTCATAAACATAATCAAACTTAACTTGAGTTATTTTTTATAAATGATTCTGATAATCATAAAGGATATTAAAGTATCTTTCTTAAAATAGTATAAAGCAATCACTTTTAACCATTTTCATACCATCGGAGAACCCCACTGTAATAATCAGTAATTGTAAAGGTTAAAGAATATCCCCATTTTCAACTTAAGTTATCCTGTAACATCGTGCTTCTGAATTTCATACCAGTTTTGTTTTTTTGAAGTATCCCAGTTCATTGTTTCTCACTCAATAAAATGTTCATTTCTAGTAAAGAATTTTCTTTTGAAAGATACGAAAGTGTTCAGGAAGTACCTGGTTAAGTGAAGTAAACTTTTGTGCCTTTGCTTTTATTGGATGACATATGTTCCCTCAAATTCATATGTTGAACTCTTAATCCCAATACCTCAGAATGTGACTGACTCTGATCCAGTCTGACTGGGAACTTTAAAAGGAGAAGGAATTAGGACACAGACACGCAGAGGGAGAACATCATGTGAACATGAAGACCAACTGCAAACCAAGGAGAGAAGCCTCACAAGAAAAAAAAAAAAAAAATCCTGTGGATGCCTTGATCTCAGATTTCTAGCTTCCAGAACTGTGAGAAAACATCTGCTGTTTAGGGTACACTACTGTATAGCATGCTGAGTTGTTTTGGTTGTTTCTGACTCTTTGCAACTCTATGGACTATAGCCTGTCGGGCTCCTCGGTCCATGGGATTCTCCAAGAAAGAATACTGGACTGGGTTGCCATGCCATCCTCCAGTGGATCTTCATGACCCAGGGATCAAACACACATCTCTTATGTCTCCTGAATTGGCAAACGGGTTCTTTACCAAGGCAATGGCACCCCACTCCAGTACTCTTGCCTGGAAAATCCCATGGCAGGAGGAGCCTGGTGGGCTGCAGTCCATGGGGTTGCTAAGAGTTGGACATGACTGAGCGACTTCACTTTCACTTTTCACTTTCATGCATTGGAGAAGGAAATGGCAACCCACTCCAGTGTTCTTGCCTGGAGAATCCCAGGGACGGGGGAGCCTGGTGGGCTACCGTCTATGGGGTTGCACAGAGTTGGACATGACTGAAGAGGCTTAGAAGCAGCAGCAGCAGCACGACCTGGGAAGCCCAGCAAATTAGTACACTGATTTAGGAGATTTTATTTTATTCTAAGTGTGAGAGTCAATCATTGAGAGCTTTCAAGGGAACTACATAATCTATTTAATTTGTATTCTTTTAAGAATATTCTGGATACTCTGTACAATTAATTTCTGTAAGATCCTAGTTCACTTCAGTTCAGCTCAGTTCAGTCGCTCAGTTGTGTCCGACTCTTTGTGACCCCATGAAGCCTCCCTGTCCATCACCAACTCCTGGAGTTCACTCAAACTACCGTCCATTGAGTTGGTGATGCCATCCAGCCATCTCCTAGAGAGGATAGTAAAGAAGCCATACAGTGAGCCTTCTGCAGATAAGCAGAGAATATACATATTAATGTGTTTGTGTATGAGATGGTGGTGGTCGTGGTTTAGTAGCTAAGTAATGTCTGACTTATTGTGACCTCCATGGATTGTAGCCGGCCAGGCTTCTCTGTCTGTGGGATTTCCCAGGAAAGAATTCAGTTCAGTTCAGTTCAGTCGCTCAGTAGTGTCTGACACTTTGGCACCCTGTGAATTGCAGCATGCCAGGCCTCCTTGTCCATCACTAACTCCCGGAATTCACTCAGACTCACGTCCATCAAGTCAGTGATGCTATCCAGCCACCTCATCCTCTGTCGTCCCATTCTCCTCCTGCCCCCAATCCCTCACAGCATCACAGTCTTTGCCAATGAGTCAACTCTTCGCATGAGGTGGCCAAAGTACTGGAGTTTCAGTTTTAGCATCATTCCTTCCAAAGAAATCCCAGGGCTGATCTCCTTCACAATGGACTGGTTGGATCTCCTTGCAGTCCAAGGGACTCGCAAGAGTCTTCTCCAACACCACAGTTCAAAAGCATCCATTCTTCCGTGCTCAGCCTTCTTCACAATCCAAATCTCACATCCATACATGACCACAGGAAAGACCATAGCCTTGACTAGATGGACCTTTTTTGGGGAAGTAATGTCTCTGCTTTGAATATGCTAATTAGGTTGGTCATAACTTTCCTTCCAAGGAGTAAATGTCTTTTGATTTCATGGCTGCAGTGATTTTGGAGCCCAAAAAAATAAAGTCTGACACTGTTTCCACTGTTTCCCCATCTATTTCCCATGTAGTGATGGGACCAGATGCCAAGATCTTCATTTTCTGAATGTTGAGCTTTAAGCCAACTTTTTCACTCTCCACTTTCACTTTCATCAAGAGGCTTTTTAGTTCCTCTTCACTTTCTGCCATAAGGATGATGTCATCTGCATATCTGAGGATATTGATATTTCTCCCGGCAGTCTTGATTCCAGCTTGTGTTTCTTCCAGCCCAGCGTTTCTCATGATCTACTCTGAATACAAGTTAAATAAGCAGGGTGACAATATACAGCCTTGACGTACTCCTTTTCCTATTTGGAACCAGTCTGTTGTTCCATGTTCAGTTCTAACTGTTGCTTGCTGACCTGCATACAAATTTCTCAAGAAGCGGGTCAGGTGGTCTGGGATTCCCATCTCTTTCAGAATTTTCCACAGTTTATTGTGATCCACACAGTCAAAGGCTTTGGCATAGTCAATAAAGCAGAAATAGATGTTTTTCTGGAACTCTCTTACTTTTTCTATGATCCAGCAGATGTTGGCAATTTGATCTCTGATTCCTCTGCCTTTTCTAAAACCAGCTTGAATATCAGGAAGTTCACAGTTCACTTATTGCTTAAGCCTGGCTTGGAGAATTTTGAGCATTACTTTACTAGCATGTGAGATGAGTGCAATTGTGCGGTAGTTTGAGCATTCCTTGGCATTGCTTTTCTTTGGGATTGGAATGAAAACTGAATTTTTCCAGTCCTCTGGCCACTGCTGAGTTTTCCAAATTTTCTGGCATATTGAGTGCAGCACTTTTACATCATCATCTTTCAGGATTTGAAATAGCTGTACTGAAATTCCATCACCTCCACTAGCTTTGTTTGTAGTGATGCTTTCTAAGGCCCACTTGACTTACTGGAGTGGATTGTCATTTTTTTTTTTTCAGAGGATATTCACAACCAGGGATGAAGCTTGTGTCTCCTGCATTGCAGGTGGAATCTTTACTGATTGAGACACCAGGGAAGCCCTTCTCTATATATAATTTATTTAATATCCATACATTAATTTTAGCCACATGTGTAACCACACTGCTTTATGGTATGTATTTATTTTGGCAGATCTGCTATAACTCATGTTAAAGGTTTATTTTTAAATTATTTATCAGAGATAATTATGGATGCTTAGGTAACTGGTCATATATCACTGCCCTATTAATGACAAATCAATTTTTGCTAATTTTGTTTTGTTACCATTTTTTGGTAAACAGTTTGCTTTCTATCATAAGCAGATAAAAGAGCATATTTTCACATATATATATATATATACACATATAGTTAAAATAAAAATCAAGTTATTAATTTATGAAATAAGACAGTTTAGGAAAGTTTGATTATACTGAAAAATGCATAGTACTGGAATGGAGAAACACATAACTTAATTCTTTTACAGTATGATGTAAACAATGTAATAAATCTTAATTACTATAAATCTATTGTATTAATATAACCTAATAGAATACTGAATTAATGAAAAAGACATTGATTTAATGGAAACCAAGCAAAAACCAAGCAACTATTATAGATATTAAAATACTAATATAAGCAAAGTGCTTAGTTAACCAAAACCTCAGATATAAATAACTCCCCTTTGAAAATGATATATTCCATTTTAAAGTACATTATTTATATCTGACTTAATTTACAAAATTATATCATTTGTAATTTGAAGTCAGTGAGCAGCATTCTTTTTTTTTTTTTTTTTTTTTTTTTTTTTTATTTTGCTTAACTTTACAATATTCTATTATTTTTACTATACATCGAGATGGATCCGCCACCAGAGTACACGTGTTCCCCATCCTGAACCCTCCTCCCACCCCCCTTCCCACACCATCCCTCCAGGTCATCCCAGTGCTCCAGTCCCAGGCATCTGTTATAGGGCATCGTACCTGGACTGACTCGTTTCAGATATGATATTATACATATTTCAATGCTATTCTCCCCAGTCATCCCACCCTCTCCCGGTCCCCGAGTCCAAAAGTCTGTTCTATACATCAGTGTCTCTTTTGCTGTCTCATAAGTATTCTTTATAGATATAAAACATATGTTACTGGTAGCCATTGCCTGATGAAGCTTCAATATTCAGCTCAAAAATGTTGAAGCTATAATCATTAAACATATGTCAAAGACACAGAAACATAACAGCTCTAGTATGAGAGAAGTAAGATGGGAGAGAGGAATATAAAAGATCTTTATAGAGGCACAAAGAGAAATGCAAATCTAATTATAGTCATGTTTTATTATAAGAGATTCAGGATTATCTTCACATCATTTAATTAGAACAAATGAGTAATAGCCAGAGTCACTTTAAAAGGGCCATTTAAGATAATATTTTACAGGAAAGTTGGTGATTCATTCAAATGGCAGCTACTGCTTCCACCCAGAAGCTGATTACAGTACTAGAAATAACATAGAGGAACCACATTTTAAGTTTTCCATTTCTGTGTACAAATGTATGTAAAGGAAATGTTCCAATGGGTTCTCTGTAAGCCAATTCTGATATGAAGATTGAAGTTTTTATTAGGTATTAACATTTATTAGGAATTAACATCTGTGAAAAGAAAAGGGAAGAATAATGGGGATGAGGAACAAGTCAAACTGTGGCACAGGGTGGACAAAGCCTCACCCAGTCTGTGGAAGGGACACTTGAGAGAATGACATCCATTAGAATTTTACTTGATGGACAAAATTGGCCAGGCCCTTATATAGCTGTCTTGCTTTGTCATTCTGTCTGCAATCTTATGGATAAAGATAAGAGGCTTATGGAAGCTTCCTGAAGGGAGGAACCTGCTGTGGAGGAATCTGGGTTTCATTCTGATGGATGGGGCCATGCTCAGTAAATCTTTAATCAAATTTTCTGTTGATGGGCAGGGCTGTGATCCTTCCCTGTAGTTTGGGCTAAGGCCAAACTATGGTATGAGTATTGGCAACCTTTTTCAAAAGGACTTATGCCAGCACACCCCAGGGCTCCCAGCACTATTGTATTCGATGACCCAGAGCCCATGGCAGGCCACTGTCTACCCACATCTCCTCAAGAGACTCTTAAACACACACAGGCAAGTCTGGCTCAGTCTCATGTTGGATCACTGCTCCTTTCTCCCAGGTCCTGGTGTGCACAAGGTCCTGTTTGTGCCCCCAAGAGTCTGTTTCTCCAGTCCCGTGGAATTTCTGCAATCAAATCTCACTGGCCTCCAAAATGAAATTCTCTGGGGGTTCTCAGACCATTTGCTGGGTCCCCAAGCTGGGAAATCCATTGTGGATCACAGGACTATCACCAGACTGCTGCTGCTGCTGCTGCTGTAAAGTTGCTTTGGTCCTGTCCAACTCTGTGCGACCCCATAGACAGCAGCCCACCATGCTCTCCCGTCCCTGGGATTCTTCAGGCAAGAACACTGGAGTGGGTTGCCATTTCCTTCTCCAATGCATGAAAGTGAAAAGTGAAAATAAAGTTGCTCAGTCGTGTCCAACTCTTAGCGACGTCATAGACTGCAGCCTACCAGGTTTCCACAGTCAATACCAAATTCAGATTGATTATATTATTTGAGGCCAAAGATGGAGACACTCAATAAGTGAAGTCACTCAGTCGTGTCTGACTCTTTGCGACCCTGTGGATTATAGCCTACCAGACTCCTCCATCCATGAGATTTTCCAGGCAAGAATACTGAAGTGAGTTGCCATTTCCTTTTCCAGGAGATCTTCCCAACTGAAGGATTGAACCCAGGTCCCCCACATTGTAAGCAGATGCTTTTCTGTCTGAGCCACCAGGGAAGTCCAGAGAAGCTCAATACAGTCAGCAAAAACAAGACTGCGAGCTGACTGTGGCTCAGATCATGAATCAGATCAGATCAGATCGGATCAGTCGCTCAGTCGTGTCCAACTCTTTGCGACCCCATGAACCACAGCACGCCAGGCCTCCCTGTCCATCACCAACTCCGAGGTCACTCAGACTCACACCCATCAAGTCAGTGATGCCATCCAGCCATCTCATCCTCTGTCGTCCCCTTCTCCTCCTGCCCTCAATCCCTCCCAGCATCAGAGTCTTCTCCAATGAGTCAACTCTTCGCATGAGGTGGCCAAAATACTGGAGTTTCAGCTTTAGCATCATTCCTTCCAAAGAAATTCCAGGATTGATCTCCTTCAGAATGGACTGGTTGGATCTTCTTGCAGTCCAAGGGACTCTCAAGAGTCTTCTCCAACACCACAGTTCAAAAGCATCAATTCTTCGGCGCTCAGCCTTCTTCACAGTCCAGCTCTCACATCCATACATGACCACAGGAAAGACCATAGCCTTGACTAGGCGAACCTTTGTTGGCAAAGTAATGTCTCTGCTTTTGAATATGCTATCTAGGTTGGTCATAACTTTTCATGAATGCCTTATTGCAAAAATCATGAATTGCCTTATTTCTTAAATTGAAGAAGGTAGGGAGAACCACTAGACCATTCAGGTATAACCTAAATCAAATCCCTTCTGACTATATAGTGGAAGTGACAAATAGATTCAAGAGATTAGATCAGATAGAGTACCTGAAGAAATATGGATGGAGAGTCATGACTTTGTACATGAGGTGGTGATCCAAATCATCCCCAAGAAAAAGAAACTCAAAAAGTCAAAATGTCTGACAAAGCCTCACAAATAGCTGAGAAAAGAAGAGAAGTGAAAGGCAAAGGAGAGAAGAAAAGGTATACCCATCTGAATGCAGAGTTCCAAAGAATAGCAGAGAGATAAAAAAGCCTTCCTCAGTGATCAATGAAAAATAAATAGAGTAAAACAATAAATGGGAAAGACTAGAGATCTCTTCAAGAAAATTAGAGATACCAAGAGAATATTTCTTGCAAAGATGGGCAAAATAAAAGACAGAAATTGTATGGACCTAACAGAAGCAAAAGATATTAAGAATAAGTGTCAAGAATACACAAAAGAACTATACAAAAATGGTCTGAATGATCCAGATAACCACAATGGTATGATCACTCACCAAGAGTCAGACATTCTGGAATGGGAAGTCAAGTGGGCCTTAGGAAGCATCACTACGAACAAAGCTAGTGGAGGTGATGGAATTCCAGTTGAGCTATTTCAAATACAAAACGATGATACTGTGAAAGTGCTACACATAATATACCAGCAAATTTGGAAAACTCAGAAGTGGCCACAGGGCTGGAAATGCTCAGTTTTCCTTCCAATCCCGAAGAAAGGCAATACCAAATTGTCCAAGTTAGGCTTCAACAGTATGTGAACTGAGAAATTCCAGATGTCCAAGCTGGATTTAGAAAAAGCAGAGGAACCAGAGATCAAATTGCCAACATCCATTGGATCATAGAAAAAGCAATATAATTCCAGAAAATCATCTGCTTCTGCTTTATTGACTATACCAAAACCTTTTATTGTGTGGATCACAAAAAACTGTGGAATATTCTTAAAGAGATGAGAATACAGACCACCTGAACTGCCTCCTGAGAAATCTGTATGCAGATCAAGAAGCAACAGTTAGAATTGGACATGGAACGACAGACTGATTCTAAATTTGCAAAGGAGTATGTCAAGGCTGTATACTGCCACCCCACTTATTTAACTTATATGCAGAATACATCATGCAAAATGCGAGGGTGGATGAAGCACAAGCTGGAATCAATATTGCAAGCAGAAATATTAATAATCTCAGATGTAAAGATGATACCGCCCTTCTGGCAGAAAGCAAAGAAGACCTAAAAGAGCTTCATAATGAAAGTGAAAGAGGAGAGTGAAAAAGTTGGCTTAAAATTCAACATTCAGAAAATTAAGATCATGGCACCTGGTCCCATCACTTCATGGTAGATAGATGGGGAAAGTATGGGAACAGTGACTGACAGACTTTATTTTAGGGGGCTCCAAAATCACTGCATATGGTGATTGCAGCTATGAAATTAAAAGATGTTTGCTTCTTGGAAGAAAAGCTATGACCAACCTAGATATCATATTCAAAAGCAGAGACATTACTTTGCCAACAAAGGTTCGTCTAGTCAAGGCTATGGTTTTTCCTGTGTTCATGTATGGATGTGAGAGCTGGACTGTGAAGAAGGCTGAGTGCCAAAGAATTGATGCTTTTGAACTGTGGTGTTGGAGAAGACTCTTGAGAGTCCCTTGGGCTGCAAGGAGAGCTAACCAGTCCATCGTAAAAGAAATCAGTCCTGGATATTTTTGAAAGGACTGATGCTGAAGCTCTAATACTTTGGCCACCTGATGCGAAGAACTGACCCAGTAGAAAAGACCCTGATGCTGGGAAAGATTGAAGGCAGGAAGAGAAGGGGATGACAGAGGATGAAATGGTTGTATGGCATCATCAACTCGATGGACTTTGATTTAAACATGCTCTGGGAGCTGGTGATGGACAGGGAAGCCTGGCATCCTGCTGTCCATGAAGTCACAAAGAGTCAGACAGGACTGAACAACTTTAACTGATTGAGTTGATTAGTCATAGGATTCAGGCATCCCTGAGAAAGTGTGACTTCAGGAAAGGCATGTCTCTGCAGCCAAGCCAGACTCTGAAGTAGTTGATAGCTAGAGGCAGTCTGCTGACCACATTCCTCAGTGGGAGGCAGCAAGCTGAGTCTCAAAATCCTATCTGGTTGGCAAGGTGATCCTGTCTACTTCTTTCCACCAATTGTGCTACTTGGAGCCACTCTCTGTATATGTTTGTGGAGCAGATCCCTCAAAATTCCATTGAACAGTTTTTTCTGAAAGACTAACAGAGGGATGTGGCTGTAATAGACCTCAGATTTTGCAAAGGCAATCACTGTTAGTACTTCAGTTGTCATTTATTGTCATCATCTTCCACCATTCATTCTAGATTCTCCTTGCCCTCAGTTCGTACTTCTTTTTTGCCTTGATGTCTTACCCATTGGTGTGAACCAGAGTTTCGTCCATGAGATGAGTCCTTGTCACTATGCCCTTCTTAATTTTGAGTTACTGTACTTTTCCAGTTATATTCACAGTTGAGAAAGAAGCATCAAAAATCCCTTAAATTGATTATCTGTATCTTCCCTGCATTTATTGGGTAGCATATACCACCTTATTAACAGTATCAATTACACTTGCAAAAAATATTGACTTTCCTTCTTGTTGCTATTTCTTGGATAGAAATAACCCCAAAGTGTCTGGGCAACAGGTATATGTAATAGTCCTATAGAACTCTTTCCTCTGTTACTTTGGGTCTAGTATCTATAATCCTGCAGTGTCCAGATGCAGAGATATTTCAAAAGTTCCTGATATATCATTAGAAGTGTTAATAATAACTGAGGATGCTCTTGTCTCTATGCCTTGCTTCCCATTCCCATGTATTTGTCCTCTGGAGAAACAGTGCAAAATAAACATTTTTTTCAATACATGTTAATGATCCTGGATGATGCATGCTATTCTTACAAAATATTTCCTTAGAGCTGTTATGCACAGTGTATCTTCTGCAGGCCAGTGGGCTTCTGGGCAGTGCAATAAATGACAGAAATATTAGATCTTGTAGAGCATTTTTAGTTTAAATGTGCTCAGTGATCTGATACTATATTCTAAGGGATTATTTGTCCATAGATTAAATGTTCCATAAGCTCACTGAAGTAGGTACTAGTCAATGCCCTGCTAACAAGAAAGGCAAACCCATACTCAGAATATATGTCTATGCATGAGAGAGCAAACTCCTGATCTGATCAGAATAGAAGGAATACAATATAATAAATTTGCCACCAAGTATTATAAGTTTCCTCTAGCATGATGGAATTTGGGGTTTTATTGTTGGTGCCTGTTGTTGGCAATTTAGATAATTTTTGGCAGTGGAAGTTCATTCTGTTATGCTTCTGCCTCTGCAACTGAAAGGTTGTTGTTGAATCACGGGAAGACACCGGGATTCTTGGCCCCCAGAGGAGAAGAATTCAAGCCGGGGCCAGAGACGAGGCTTGATCACTCAGAGCTTTTGTGTAATAAAGTTTTATTAAAGTATAAAGGAGATAGAGAAAGCTTCTGACATAGGCGTCAGAAGGCAGTAGAAAGAGTACCCCCTTGCTAGTGTTAGCAATGAAGTTATAGACTCTAAAGAATGTCTCGGGTTGTAAAGACCTAATTAACATTTGAAGATTTCTCAGGCAGGATGCATCCTGGAAAAGACCAGGTCTACCCCCCTAATTTACATATTAAGATAACACTGTCTTCAGGCAGGATACATTATTATTGTATAATCCTAAGGAATGTGGAGAAAGAAAAAAAAGTTTGTCCTTTCTTCCTCCTTGAAAATTCCAGACCCCTCTCTCCTTGGGGACCCCTAGACTCCTTATCAATCTGCCTAGGACATGACTCTCTCACAATCACAACTTCTTCAGTTGTATCTTTTCATGTGAACACTGGCTTGTCCATTGAAAGACAAGGTGTCAGCTAGTTGGATGACATCAAATGCTGCTGCTGCTGCTGCTGCTAAGTCACATCAGTCGTGTCCGACTCTGTGCGACCCCACAGACAGCAGCTAACAAGGCTTCTCCATCCCTGGGATTCTCCAGGCAAGAATACTGGAGTGGGTTGCCATTTCCTTCTCTGGACACCAACTAACCAGGTAATTTTATTTACAGTGCTTCTTCAATGGTGAAAACTCTCTAGCAGACAATCAGATCAGATCAGTCGCTCAGTCGTGTCCGACTCTTTGCGACCCCATGAACCACAGCACGCCAGGCCTCCCTGTCCATCATCAGCTCCCGGAGGTCACTCAGACTCACATCCATCAAGTCAGTGATGCCATCCAGCCATCTCATCCTCTGTCGTCCCCTTCTCCTCCTGCCCTCAATCCCTCCCAGCATCAGACAATAATATATGATAAAAATGTCATGCTTACTTCAATATGTCCATCCACATGCATTTACCTCATAATGAAAAAGAAAGTGAAAGTTGCTCAGTCATGTCTGACTCTTTGCCACCCATGAACTGTATAGTCCATGGGATTCCCCAGGCCTCAATACTGGAGTGAGTAGCTTTTCCCTTCTCCAGGGGCTCTTCCCAACCCAGGGATCAAACCCAGGTCTCCTGCATTGCAAGCGGATTCTTTACCAGCTGAGCCACGAGGGAAGCCCTTACCTCATAGTACTTTCCTCCTATTTTCCCATCTGTTTTCCTCCAATTTCTTGACCATTTGTCCAGGAGATTTGTCTCTATTCTCAAAACTATTTATGTTCTAATTTTGATTCACTGTTTTCTGCTGAAGTGGAAAAGTAGATTCACTTTTCAAAGAATTTCCTTAGATATTATCTTTCAAGTTCACCCCTGAGTAGACTATAATAAAACTGCTGTCCACTTTTTATGTGCACCCATACAATGACATGACCCCTCTATAAATTAAGTTCAGATATTTTTATCCTTATTTAGGAGGTTATACAGAATTTCCCATCAGCCATAGGTGTGAGTTGAGAGTTGGGTACTGGTATAAACCATTAATGCCTTGAGAGATGTGGAGTTTTATAAGTGAAAAAGTTAAAACAATTTCATATTTACTTTGGAGAGAATTCCCAGAACATTCATGATTAACTATATTTCCTAAGTAGTTTTAGAATATGTCAGGTTCCTGAATCTTCACAGTTTGTGTTCCACCCTCTAGAGTATAGATGCCTTACCAAATCTTCCAGCATGCTAGTCATGTCATGCTCATAAAACTCAACCAAAATATTATTAGCAATGTGATAAATCACTGTGATGTTCTGCAGTGTGTCAAAGATATCCAGATATCTTCTGACTATATTATGATGGAAAGCAGAATAATTGACATGACTATAAAACTAAATCAGTATAGCCGTTCATGACATGAGTGCATACAATTTCTGACCTTCTTTTTTGATTGAAATAGAAAATAACATATTCACTAAATCAATGGCCAAATTCCATGCCCCCAGGCTATATTAATCTGCTTTAGCAAAAATACTATATTTGATTGCTTGACTGATTTTGCAATAATGTGCAGTTATCTTTCCATGATCCATTTGGTTTTTATAGGAATTTAACTACTGAAGTACAGGAAGACACATAGGACACTGATTACCTCCTCTACATCCTTTAGGTCTATAAGGTGATACTAATCTCCTCACAATTCTGAATGAGGTATTATTTTGTACTTACTACCTTGGCTGGAGACAGCCAGTTTAAGAGACTTTTAGTTTACTTCCCACTTAATAGCTTCTACCCTACAGATCAAGAACATAAGGGTTGTGCAAACTACCAACTATGACAATCCCTATTACATATTTGTTGTTGTTTTAGTTGCTAAGTGAAAGTAGCTCAGTCGTGTCTGACTCTTTGTGACTCCACAGACTATACAGTCCATAGAGTTCTCCAGGCCAGAATACTGGAATGGGTAGCCTCTCCCTTCTCCAGGGGATCTTACAATCCCAGGGATTAAACCCAGGTCTCCCATATTGCAGGCGGATTCTTTACCAGCCGAGCCACCACGGAAGCTCAGTCTCTAAGTCATGTCCAGCTCCTTTGCAACCCCATGAACTGTAGCCTGCAGGATTCGTCTGTGACTAACTTTTCCCAGGCAAGAACACTGGACTAGGTTCAGTGGATCTTCCTGAAACCAGGATCGAACCCATTTCTCCTGCCTTGGAAAGCAGATTCCTTACTACTGAGCACCAGGAAAGTCCTAAGGAAAATGTCACTAGATGAGTTCAGATACTGTATGTTCTGAACTCATACAGTGTAAGCCAGACCCTAGCTAGGATTTAATTTATTGCTTGATTTTTATGTATTACTACATTAAGATAATGGTCATGATGACACTTCAGGACTTAGGATATCAGTGACAATTAGGTACTCCTACCCAACATTCATAACAGTGTTTAGGTATTCTCCATTTCCCAGTTCAGTTACTCATATAAACTGTCCTATGGTCCTTTGAAGAGGTACTGATGGATTAATTTCACATATAATAACTTGAGATTGCAGAGTCACTTCTTCCTAAAAATGCAGCCACCTCTTCAGTTCAAGAATTTTGGGTCTGATCACTTGATCAGTTTTAAAAACTGGAATGGAAATCATGAATCTTTATTTGCAGGGTTGACCTCAGGATTCTAGTTATTTGTTCTCGATTTTTTTTCTCATGGTACAGCCATCCGTTTATTTATATCTAGGTTGGAAATGGTTAATATAATAGCAATTTAATCTTCTCCATAATATTGGTGAATCAGATTCTCTTGGTCACCAGGTAAACATTGGTAGTTATTATAATTACAGTCTTCTGGCTTTTGGCAAATAAGTTCTATAATATACTCTTTACTGTGAGGTGTTATAATAGCCATTACTATCAGACAAGTTTTGAAACTGACTCTTTTACTGTCAGGTTTGGATTTACAGAAGAAAATCATTCCTGAATTCATTGGAGATACTGGTGCTCTTTTCACCAGCACATTCATTATAAACATCTTAACTGGTCTGCTTGTGGTCTGTTATTTTCCTTAGAACACACTCTCTGGTGGGTTTTCCAGTATATTTTCTGGTGGATATACTTGGAAGTATATCAACATAGTATATTCATTCTAGGACACTGAAATTACTGAGCATTATAGTGCTTTTACCATTGTTTTCCCTGAAACTTCCAACACTTCAGCTTCACTTAGCATGGAATGTTATTTTTTTATGCTTAGGATACTGATATATTAATAACCTTGCTACATATATTTGATCTGAGACCAGTATTACACAAAGACCCTAAAACCTTCTCATGAGTCAAGTATTACCCCATATTTAAATCCCCGAATAAATAATCATAGCGATAATAACATACAATTCATATATATACATGTATATGAATTCTATGAAAATATATCTTAAAATATGCAGAATGCATTATATATACTCTGTGATATATATATGTGTGTGTGTGTGTGTGTGTGTGTGTGTGTGTGTGTGTGCGTGTCTGTGTATGTGTATGTATTATATGGATTACAAGAGCACATATATCTGTAGGTAGATAAATAAAGAAATAAAGAATAATTTCTCTGTAAAAAATAGTTGAGTTGATGCAAACCTCCTTATACTAATTTCAAAGAGTAAAATGATAAAATATGTGTCCAGTAGTGGGAATTTGATATATATTGTTATTTTCTTTTCTTGAAATAAACTCTTCTATTAAGCACAAGTTCTTTTGTTATAAAAGAAGTACTGAATATTTATTTACCTGTAAGCATGTGGATCATGCTTATTTATTTATAAGTAATAACTATCATGGATATTTATTTACCTGTAAGCTTTATTGACTATGCCAAAGCCTTTGACTGTGTAGGTCACAATAAACTGTGGAAAATTCTGAAAGAGATGGGAATACCAGACCACCTGATCTGCCTCTTGAGAAATCTGTATGCAGGTCAGGAAGCAACAGTTAGAACTGGTCATGGAACAACAGACTGGTTCCAAATAGGAAAAGGAGTACGTAAGGCTGTATATTGTCACCATGTTTATTTAACTTATATGCAGAGTACATCATGAGAAACGCTGGACTGGAAGAAACACAAGCTGGTATCAAGATTGCCGGGAGAAATATCAATAACCTCAGATATGCAGATGATATCACCCTTATGGCAGAAAGTGAAGAGGAACTAAAAAGCCTCTTGATGAAAGTGAAAGTGTAGAGTGAAAAGGTTGGCTTAAAGCTCAACATTCAGAAAACGAAGATCATGGCATCTGGTCCCATCACTGCATGGGAAATAGATGGGGAAACAGTGGAAACAGTGTCAGACTTTCTTTTTCTGGGCTCCAAAATCACTACAGATGATGACTGCAGCCATGAAATTAAAAGACGCTTACTCCTTGGAAGGAAAGTTATGACCAACCTAGATAGCATATTCAAAAGCAGATACATCACTTTGCCAACAAAGGTTCGCCTAGTCAAGGCTATGGTCTTTCCTGTGGTCATGTATGGATGTGAGAGCTGGACTGTGAAGAAGGCTGAGCACCGAAGAATTGATGCTTTTGAACTGTGGTGATGGAGAAGACTCTTGAGAGTCCCTTGGACTGCAAGGAGATCCAACCAGTCCATTCTGAAGGAGATCAGCCCTGGGATTTCTTTGGAAGGAATGATGCTAAAGCTGAAACTCCAGTATTTTGGTCACCTCATGCGAAGAGTTGACTCATTGGAGAAGACTCTGATGCTGGGAGGGATTGGGGGCAGGAGGAGAAGGGGACGACAGAGGATGAGATGGCTGGATGGCATCACTGACTCGATGGATGTGAGTCTCAGTGACCTCCGAGAGCTGGTGATGGACAGGGGAGGCCTGGCATGCTGCGGTTCATGGGGTTGCAAAGAGTCAGACACGACTGAGTGACTGATCTGATCTGAAGCATGTGGATAAAGAGAGCAATGAATAGAAACTATTGCTATCTATTTAGTCACCAGCATTTTAAGTCAAACTTTTCTGTGCTAAAATGATAAAGTATTTGGCACTTAAGGAATCTGACATATAAATATAATTTTGATACAAGCTAGAGCAGGGAAATTACTGACTGCAGCCATGAAATTAAAAGACGCTTACTCCTTGGAAGGAAAGTTATGACCAACCTAGATAGCATATTCAAAAGCAGAGACATTACTTTGCCAACAAAGGTTCGTCTAGTCAAGGCTATGGTTTGTCCAGTGGTCATGTATGGATGTGACAGTTGGACTGTGGAGAAAGCTGAGTGCTGAAGAATTGATTCTTTTGTACTGTGGTGTTGGAGAAGACTCTTGAGAGTCCCTTGGACTGCAAGGAGATCCAACCAGTCCATTCTGAAGGAGATCAGCCCTGGGATTTCTTTGAAGGACTGATGCTAAAGCTTAAACTCCAGTACTTTGGCCACCTCATGCAAGGAGTTGACTCATTGGAAAACACTCTGATGCTGCGAGGGATTGGCGGCAGGAGGAAAAGAAGATGACAGAGGATGAAATGGCTTGATGGCATCACTGACTTGATGGACGTTGAGTCTGAGTGAACTCCGGGAGTTGGTGATGGACAGGGAGGCCTGGCGTGCTACGATTCATTGGGTCACAAAGAGTTGGACACGACTGAGCGACTGAACTGAACTGAGCTGAAGAAAGACTATTATCAAGTAAACCTAGGACGAAATATAAAGCTACAAAGCAGTAGAATGCAAGCATATAAGAATATTCTTACCATACTGTTCAAGATGATACAGAAAACAAATCCTAATGCTAAAAAGTAAATCATGATTTGAAGATTTGAATTGTGGGAGCTGGGAAATTTTCTAAATTCTTAAAAGGACAAAGATATTTCATTAATAAGGAAACAAACTCCTTTAATAATTGCATATCCTAAAATACTATACAAAATTTAATTCAAACTACAAAGATGAATTCTTCTGATTGCTATTGCTGTAGTATAATCTGCCCCAAATTATTCACATAAAATAAGTACTTGATTAATTTCAAAAATTCTTTTAACCAACAATTTGGACATAATGCAATTGAATGACTTATCTCCCTTGCATAATATTTGTGGCCTCAGATGAGATCACAAGATAACTGAGTTTGACTCAAACAGCTGAGGGGTCCTCACAAGGCTAGTGGTTGAAAAAAGTCTTAGTCATTCAGTCCTGTCTGACTCTTTGTGAACCCATGGACTATAGCCCCGCAGGCTCCTCTGACCATAGAATTCTCCATGCAAGAATACTGGAGCAGGTTGCTATTTCCTTCTCCAGGGGATCTTTCCTATCCAGGAATCAAATTCATGTCTCCTACATTGCAAGTGGACTCTTTATTGTCTGAGTCATCAAGGAAGGGCCTGAAAACGATAAGTACAAAGGCTTTTATTTCCAGATAGATTCTTATTTTGCATATCCGCCTCTGGGCTGAAAAGAGTGTGTGATCACCCAATCGGCTTGGTGTTTTCAGCAGGATAACTATGTTCCACGAGAATGCTTTCTAAGAAAGCGATCATTCCAGAGGAACTAGGGGAAAGATACATGGTCTTTTCTGACCTTGCCTTGGGTGGAAATTATCTATCATCACTTCTTCCATACTCTACTACCTAAAACTGCACAGTCTTGTCCAGATCCCAGGGGAGAGGATATAGACCTGATCTCTCAAGGGAAGGGAGTTAAAACGTGCCTTTGTTTTTTCTTTTATTTTTTTCCTTTTTAAATTTTTTTTTTTAATTTAAATTTATTTATTTTTAATTAGAGGCTAATTACTTTACAATATTGTATTGGTTTTGCCATACATCAATATGAATCCACCACTGGTGTACACGTGTTCCCAATCCTAAACCCCTCTCCCACCTCCCTCTCCATACCATCCCTCTGGTTCATTCCAGTGCACCAGCCCCAAGCATTCTGTATCAGCAAAAGAGACACAGATGTATAGAACAGTCTTTTTTTTTTCCTTTTAATTGCCACATGCAGAAGTAAAATAAAAAGGACTAGTTTTTGTGGTTTGAAGAATTAATCTATGTAAATAAAAAGATAGTATTGTGTATTACCAAGTATTACAAGTAAAATGTATTTTCATTTGAGTAGAATTGCTGGGTGATAGATGAAAAAAGTCAAATCTTTCAATATTCTCCAATACAACTTTAGGTTATCACAACTTGAAACAATATTTTTAAACATAAGCAGTGTGGCTATGTTACCTAACTAAGGTCAAATAAACACAGCTTTCAGCATTATGATATTCAAAGTATTCTGTAAGTTCCTATCAAATAATACCATGACATTAAAAAAGGATTACAAAATTTCTAATAGTAGTTTCTCAATTCTGATTGTAAAAAGATCATCTTTACATAATGTTGAAAACATGTACCTTTTATTTTGTAATGTCTGGTTTTAAGTACTCCTACTAATACTGGTCACTCTATAATAAAGATAAGGTAAAATCCAGTACCATCTCCAGAATCATATGATTAGTTATGCCATGTATTTGTATCCCACCTTACAGAGAAGTAAGCCACTTTCCTGGTGGCTAAGACAGTAAAGCATCCGCCTTCAATGCGGGAGACCTAGGTTCAATCCCTGCGTTGGGAAGATCTCCTGGAGAAGGAAATGGCAACCCAGTCCAGTATTCCTGCCTGGAGAATCCCATGGATGGAGAAGCCTGATAGGCTATAGTCCATGGTGTCATGAAGTGTCAGACATGACTCAGCGACTTCACTTACTTACTTACAAAGAAGAGGACAATAGAAAGAATGGTCAAGAGATAGAGCTAAATATTGTAACTAATGTGAGAAATTTCTTTAAAAGATCTAGATAGAATTACCTAGCAAGTTTCTTTTCTTTTCTTTTATTTTATTTAACTTTACAATATTGTATTGGTTTTGCCATATATCAAAATGAATCTGCCAGGTATACATGTGTTCCCCATCTTGAATCCTCCTTCCCCATACCATCCTTCTGGGTCGTCCCAGAATTACCTAGCAAGTTTCAATTGTCACACTCCCGCCCTCCATAAATACCCTAGATACATGTTGCACATTAGTATAGCAGCTCTTGAGATGTAAGAACATATTTTTCATAAAATAAATTTCTACTTTTCTTATATTTCAGAATTATGATGCTTAGAATATTTACTCTCTTATAAATGGGCCATTCTAGAATTTTCAGAGATGATTTTATCAATGGCTTAAACTTACCTAATGATGTAGATTCATTAACCAAATAAAAAGGAGAAAAGGAATAAGCTCTTAAAAGATACTTTCAGAGGTTTTTTAATTCCATAGGAAAATCAGGATTCATGTGAAAGCAATTTTTTAATAAAAAGTGTCTTAGTGAATCTATTACTTATGCAAAAATTCATTCAGAATATAATTTGAAAGCAATAGGCTTAGGCAATAAGACAGTAAACAACTGTGAATAATTTTAAAAAATATGGCTGTTTTGCTTGTTGTGTGGTGGACATAGTAAACCTCTGAGTTGCATTAAACATTTTCAGAATTGATATTGATCTAACACAAAAGGCCTTGAACCTCTAACAATTCCAGTAGTCTATACATTATTTTAGGTTACAATGCCAAGAACACTGTGTCAAATCTTTTATGGACCCAGCATTCCTGTTACTTCAGTTCAGTTCAGTTCAGTTGCTCAGTCATGTCTGACTCTTTGCGACTCCATGAATCACAACACGCCAGGCCTCCCTGTCCATCACCAAATCCCGGAGTTGACACAGACTCATGTCCATCGAGTCAGTGATGCCATCCACCCATCTCATCCTCTGTCATCCCCTTCTTATCCTGCCCCCAATCCCTCCCAGCATCAGAGTCTTTTCCAATGAGTCAACTCTTCGCATGAGGTGGCCAAAGTATTGGAGTTTCAGCTTTAGTATCAGTCCTTCCAAAGAGCACCCAGGAGTGATTTCCTTTAGAATGGACTGGTTGGATCTCCTTGCAGTCCAAGGGACTCTCAAGAGTCTTCTCCAATACCACAGTTCAAAAGCATCAATTTTTCAGCCCTCAGCTTTCTTCACAGTGCAAGTTTCACATCCATACATGACCACTGGAAAAACCATAGCCTTGACTAGATAGACCTTTGTTGGCAAAGTAATGTCTCTGCTTTTGAATATGCTATCTAGATTTGTCCTCTTACTTGCTATGCTAAGTCACTTCAGTCGTGTCCGACTCTGTGTGACCCCATAAACGGCAGCCCACCAGGCTCCCCCTTCCCTGGGATTCTCCAGGCAAGAACACTGGAGTGGGTTGCCATTTCCTTCTCCAATGCATGAAAGTGAAAAGTGAAAGTGAAGTCGCTCAGTCCTGTCCGACTCATAGCGACCCCATGGACTGCAGCCTCAGGCTCCTCCGTCCACAGGATTTTCCAAGCAAGAGTACTGGAGTGGGGTGCCGTTGTCTTCTCCTGTTACTTAACTGAGTACAATTTAGTACAGTACAAAGTTTTTCATTTTGTTTTATCTCTGGTCCTTACCATAAAAACAGATCCTGTTGATATTTAGTCAATACAGATTGCAACGCTTTTCTTTAAAAAAAAAAAAAAAAAAAAAAGGAGAAGAAGAAGAAAGAATTTTTTTAGTATTTATTTAATCTCATATATAAAAACTGGTGCAAAAGTAATTGAGGTTTCAGGCCATGAATTTTAAAATCGTTATAACTAGGCTCCAACACGTCTTTATTAATCTAAATAGGAACCATTACAATCAACACATTTTTTGTCAATGAGAAATGTTTGTTTGTTCTTGTAGCATTAAAATCTGTGCTTTGGGATTCAACAAACTCTAGGAAAAGCATTTTCTGCCTCCTGCTGGTTGAGAAAGCATTTTTCCATGCAAAACCTTGTTCAGATGGTTCAAGAAGTGGCAGTTGGTTGGTGGGAGATCAGGTGAATATGGCAGATAAGGCAAAACTTTGTAGCCGAACTTGTTCAACTTTTGAAGCATTGGTGTGCAACATGTGGTCAGGCATTGTCATGGAGAAGAACTGTGCCCTATCTGTTAACCATTGCCGTCTGCAGGCATTGCAATTTTCAGTGCATCTCATCAATTTGCTGAGCTTACTTCTCTGATATAATGGTTTCACCAGAATTCAGAAAGTTGTAATGAGCCAGATGGGCAGCTGACCACCAAACAATGAGCATGACCTTTATTTTGGTGCAAGTTTAGATTTGGGAAGTGCTTTGGAGCTTCTCGGTCGAACCACTGAACTGGTCATCATCAGTTGTATAAAATCCACTTGTCAAAGCACTTCCCAATCTGATCAAGAAATGTTTTTTTGTTTTGCACAGAATAAGATATGACACCTCAAAATGATATTTTTTTTTGCAGTCAGCTCATGAGGCACCCACTTATTGAGTCTTTTCACCTTTCCAATTCACTTCAAATTTCAAAAGACCATAGAATGGTTGTCTTCGAGTTCTTTGGCAACTTCTCATGTAGTTTTAAAAGGATCATCTTCAATGACTGCTCTCAATTTTTCATTGTCGCCTTCCTCTGGCTGGCCACTACACTGATTTTCAAGGCTCTCATCTTTGCTGAACTTCTTGAACCATCACTGCACACATACACACATTTATTAGCAGTTCCTGGGCCAAATGTATTATTGATGTTGGGAGTTGTCTCTGCTGCTTTAAGATCCATTTTAAACCTGAATAAGAAAATCGCTCAAATTTACTTTTTGTCTAACATTATTTCCAAAGTCTAAAATACATATAAAATAAACAGAAAGTAATAAAAAATACAGTGAGAAATATGCATTAAAATGACATACAACATAACCACATTTATAAAGAATATATTGCAATATCAATGGAAATTTCTACAATGCAAGAACAATTCCATTTGCATCAATCTAATAGTTCTGCCAAAAGAGTAAATTTGGGTGGAGGAGGGCATGGCAACCCAGTCTAGTATTCCTGCCTGGAGAATCCCATGGAAAGAGGAGCCTGGCAGGCTGTAGGCCACAGGGTAACAAAGTGTTGAACATGACTGAAGTGACTTGGTACACACACACACATAGCATCTAAATCCAATTTGATTCTTTGTGATAATGTCTGTCTATAGATTAGTGAAAATACATATTTTAAGCTTATGCATAATATGATTTAATAGGATATTAAATATGGATAAGTATCCATACATATATAATACATTGTTTAAAAACCTATCATATTGATGTCCATCTGCTACAAATGTGCATAAATGATTTATTATGTAACCATGTTATAAACTGGCCCAAAGTCATCAAAAATAAAAAACTATATATTGCATAAACTATATGCTACATACTTCAGCTATATATTACTTATGAATAAACAGGAAGCATAGTGCAAAATTACAATATTATATCCCCATATTTTAAAATTAGAGTAAATTATTATTCATAGTCAAAAAAGGTTCAATTATTGTAATCTAAGTATATGCTTATATTTACATAAAGATAAAACTATATCTTTAAAGATCAAAGATAAAAACTTGCTCTAATATTTGCCTTTGCTCTTGTCACAACATATTAGAAATTATTTAGCAACTTTAAAGTTGATATTCATATATAAAATAGCAAAATAATATAAAAAGTTGCTTTCATAAGTCATAAAAGGCAGATAATCAATGATTCAAAGGATATAAAGGAATATTATTTTGAAATGTGTTTTTGCTATTAACAAATTATTTAAATTTTAAATTATTCATTTTCAGGCTGTATTATGTGCTAAGTTGCTTCAGTTATGTCAGACTCTGTGTGACCCTAAGGACTAGCCCACCACACTTCTCTGTCCATGTGATTCTCCAGGCAGGAACACTGAAGTAGGTTGCCATGCCCTTCTCCAGGTGATCTTCCCAACCCAGGGATCAAGCATACATCTCTTATGTCTCTTGCACTGGAAGATAGGCTCAACCACCTGGGAAGCCCAAACATCTAGTCAGCCTCCCTGTTGGGAAATCAGACCCTGGTCCCCAGCATGACAGGTGGGGATACTCACCACTATACTACTGAGGATGTAGCACTAGGCATAAAAAATACTAGGTATTTGTATATTTGAAGGAAGTATTCTATTGCTAATGTGATACAATTGTAAGAATAGTGATGAAAGAGAGAGAGATGGTGAGAAGGAAAGATATAATAAGGATAAACAGGACAACAAAAAAGCTTTCAAATATGTAAATGAACATTTAGAAAATATCTAAAAATACACCCAAGATTGATTATTTAAGTTATGTCATTTTTTTCAAACCTTTTGTATCCTTTAGTATATTCCTTCTCCTGGATATTATAAGCTATGACTTGCTTATGTACGTGTTGTCACTTTAGTTGTGTCCAAATCTGCAACCCCATGTACCACAGCCTGCCAGGCTCCTTGGTCCATGGGGATTTGCCAGGCAAGAATACTGGTGTGAGTTGCCATGCCCTCTCCTAAGAGATCTTCCCAACCCAGGGATTGGACCTGCATCTCTTATATCTTCTGCATTGACAGGTAGGTTCTTTATGACTAGTGCCACCTGGGAAACATATAAGCTATTGTATTTTATTTTATACTTGTTGTTAAGTCACTAAGTTGTGTTCCACTCTTTGTGATCCCATGGACTGAGGCATGCCAGGCCTTCTGTTCTTAACTATCTCCCAGAGTTTGCTCAAGCTCATGTCTATTCTGATGATGATGCTATCCTATGATCTTATCCTCTGTTGCCTTCATATATTCTTCAAATAATCTATTGATATTAATATTTATGCTATGGTGGTGACGGTTTAGATTCACATTTTTACAACTTTATTTTGCCTTTGTTTCAGAAAGTTTTTCATGTGGGTTTCATTTCTTTGCATGTTTTTATTATATATTATTCTAGCTGTTTTTATATTTTTTCCAACAGTTGGATCCTAGAAAGGTGCTCGTTATATTTTTATTTTGTTGTGGTTTTGCTTTTGCCTTTCTTTTGCTTGTTTACTGAGTTCACGTCCATGTCTGTAGTGGCCATTCATTAAATGTTAAGAAATGCGCAGAACCTTTTGGTAAGTGTCCAGGCCTTACTTCAGAACACTGGAAAGAAATTTTTTTTTTTTTTTTTTTTCACCAGACTCCCACTAGCATTCACAATCTTAGGAGCAGAAAGAACTAATCACATATTTTAGATTCACTTAGTTTGGGATAGCACTATGGTCCAGCTTCCTCTGTCTGTACCCTGACTAGAACCTGAGGCCTTTTGAGTCTAACATGGTTGGATGTTACTTGACTTTTGGCCCTATTGAAATTCTGCACAGGAGATACAGCTTATGGTTAGATGGGAGTTGAGAATGTAGAGTCATACAAATGGATACTGTCCACCATCTGCTACAATAGTTTAATATTAAATATCACTTATTATTTATACTGGTTTTTATGGTATATACAGAGTTAATTATATTCTTCACATTTGATAGAACATATATTAACAAAATTTTCTTAAAAATAGGAGAAGCAGAATATGAAAATGAATTGAAAGCATGTAACATTATCCTCAAAATCTTAAATCCCAATGGGGCAGATAAAAGGAAAAATAACTATACAAGATAAATATGCCAAACATGGAATGAAAATGAATTTTTGTAAGAGACACAAACTCTGAAGACAGGAATCGTATTCAGTGGAAAGATGGTCTTCATTCTGAGTCTGCATATAAGGATGAGAAGAACATCAATGTATGTAGAGCATGAACCAGGTGGAATGAAAGGCACATTCATTCCAAGGAAGCACCTGTTCAATAGTAGAGAAAGTCATGGGGGAAAACACATAATAAATGTGAGCAATAAACAGTTTCATGAGGATGAATTTTAGAATATCTACAGAGGAATGTCAGTTGGCAAGATTTTAAATATCTGAGAGTGAAATCTGAAAAAGAACAAGCATTTATTGGATATCACATGTCAAACAGTGTACTAGAATATTTACATGCACAAACTCAATTTATTCCTCACTCCAGCTGAAGGAGATTGCTGGTATTATTTCCTTTTTGATAAAGAGGAAACTAAGGTGTAAGGGCTTCCCTGGTGGCTCAGAGGCTAAAGTGTCTGCCTGCAATGCAGGAGACCTGAGTCCAATCCCTGGGTCAGGAAGATCCCCTGGAGAAGGAAATGGCAACCCACTCCAGTATTCTTGCCTGGAGAATCCCCATGGACGGAGGAGCCTGGTGGGCTACAGTCCATGGGGTCGCAAAGAGTCAGACACAACTGAGCGACTTCACTTTCACTTAAGGTGTAAAGGACCTAATTAACTTAGCCAAGATCAAATTCTTGGTATAACTCAAGTAACTACAAAATCTGCCAGGTAATTTTAAGGAGTTAAGTATGCAAAAAAAATCAAATTATTTTTATTTCAGAATCCATGTTAAGATACCATGATCTAATTAAAAATTGGATCACTATGCTACTAGGGACTTCCTTGAAGCTATGGGCTAAATCATTAAATTTACATCAAATGCCTTCAATTGTTATTTTGCAATTCAGTACATAAATCACAAACATTAAATTTCCCCAGGACAGTGTACATAATAGTATCATTTAATATGCATAAAATATTTTTCTAATGAACAAAATGGAATAACATAGGACTGTAAACACCTAATTATAATTATAATTAATTAATTATAACCCTTATTTATGTAGCTCTAAAGTGCATGAATGGCTCAGAGAATTATAAGTATTCTACCTCATAAGTTTATATTAAGAAGCTTATTATATACAGAAAATTCAAATAATGAAAACCCCCAGTACTGTAGACTTGTTGAAACAGCTTAGTATTACACTCTATGAATAATCTGTTTACATCATCCTGATTTATAATAAAAGTCTCAAGATAGCAGCATTTATAGCTACATGGAAAATTACAGTATTTTTCTGGCATGCTATGTAGTGTTATACTAATTAAAAATTTATTTTAATTTTATTCCAGTGAGATCAGTGCATTTTAATATGAGATGTCACACTATAATCAATTTAGCCAATTTCAAGCTTTTATATTTGTACCTTAAAAGACACAGTAGTTTTACAAAGTAATCTCAGAAAAGTAAGAGAAAACATACTTTCACAGGTTCTCAGGTTTTTCTTCAAACTTTTATAGTTTTAAAAAGTATAATTTTAAAACTAAGAAGATCAGTTCAGTTCAGTTCAGTTGCTCAGTCATGTCCGACTCTTTGTGAGCTCATTGACTGCAGCATGCTAGACTTCTCTATCACCTACTCAAGGACCATGCTCAAACTAATGTCCATCGAGTCAGTGATGGCACCCAACCATTTCATCCTCTGCTGTCTCCTTCTCCCCCTGCCTTCATTCCTTCCCAGCATCAGAGTATTTTCTAATGAGCTAGTTTTTCACATCAGGTGGCAAAGATCGAAGTTTCAGCTTCAGCATCAGTTCTTCCAATGAATATTAAGGACTGATGTCCTTTAGGATGGACTGGTTGGATCTTCTTGCAGTCCAAGGGACTCTCAAGAGTCTTCTCCATCACCAAAGTTTAAAAGCATCAATTCTTCGACACTCAACCTTCTTTACAGTCCAACTCTCCCATCCATACATGACTACAGGAAAAACAATAGCCTTGATGAGACAGACCTTTGTGGGGAAAGTAATGTCTCTGCTTTTTAATATGCTGTCTATGTAGGTCAAATAGCTGTGAAAAGAAGAGAAGCGAAAAGCAAAGGAGAAAAGGAAAGATACAAGCATCTGAATGCAGAGCTCCAATGAATAGCAGGGAGATAAGAAAGCCTTCCATAGTGATCAGTGCAAAGAAATAGAGGAAAACAATATAATGGGAAAGACTAGAGATCTCTTCAAGAAAATTAGAGATACCAAGGGAACATTTCATGAAAAGATGGGCTAGATAAAGGACAGAAATGGTATGGACCTAACATAAGCAGAAGATATTAAGAAGAGGTGGCAAGAATACACAGAAGAGCTTTACAAAAAAAGATCTTCACGACCCAGATATCATGATGGTGTGATCACTCACCTAGAGCCAGACATCCTGGAATGTGAAGTCAAATGGGCCTTAGGAAGCATCACTATGAACAAAGCTGGTAGAGGTGATGGAATTCCAGTTGAGTTATTTCAAATCCTGAAAGATGATGCTGTGAAAGTGCTGCACTCAATATGCCAGCAAATTGGAAAACTCAGCAGTGGCCACAAGATTGGAAAAGGTCAGTTTTCATTCCAATCCCCAAGAAAGGCAATCCCAACGACTGCTCAAACTACCACACAATTGCACTCATCTCACAGGCTAGTAAAGTAATCCTCAAAATTCTCCAAGCCAGGCTTCAGCAATACGTGAACCATGAACTTCCTGATGTTCAAGCTGGTTTTAGAAAAGGCAGAGGAACCAGAGATCAAATTGCCAACATCCACTGGGTCTTCGAAAAAGCAAGAGAGTTCCAGAAAAACATCTATTTCTGCTTTATTCACTATGCCAAAGCCTTTGACTGTGTGGATCACAATAAACTGTGGAGAATTCTGAAAGAGATGGGAATACCAGACCACCTGACTTGCCTCTTGAGAAATCTATATTCAGCTCAGAAAGCAAAAGTTAGAATTGGACGTGGAACAACAAACTGGTTCCAATCTGGAAATGAGTACATCAAGGCTGTGTATTGTCACCCTACTTATTTAACTTATATGCAGTGTACCTCACGAGAAACGTTGGGCTGGGAGAAGCACAAGCTGGAATCAAGGTTGCCAGGAGAAATACCAATAACTTCAGATATGCAGATTACACCACCCTTATGGCAGAAAGTGAAGAGGAACTAAAAACCTCTTGATGGAAGTGAAAGAGGAGAGTGAAAAAGTTGGCTTAAAGCTCAACATTCAGAAAACGAAGATCATGGCATCTGATCCTGTCACTTCATGGGAAATAGATGGGAAAACAGTGGAAATAGTGTCAGACTTTATCTTGGGGGGCTCCTAAATCACTGCAGATGTTGATTGAAGCCATGAAATTAAAAGATACTTACTCCTTGGAAGGAAAGTTATGACCAACCTAGATAGCATATTCAAAAGCAGAGACATTACTTTGCCAACAAGGGTTCGTCTAGTCAAGGCTATGGTTTTTCCAGTAGTCATGTATGGATGTGAGAGTTGGACTGTGAAGAAAGCTGAGTGCCAAAGAATTGATGCTTTTGAACTGTGGTGTTGGAGAAGGCTCTTGAGAGTCCCTTGGACTGCAAGGAGATCCAACCAGTCCATCCTAAAGGAGATCAGTCCTGGGTGTTCATTGAAAGGACTGATGCTAAAGATGAAACTCCAATACTTTGGCCACCTGATGCGAAGAGTTGATTCATTGGAAAAGACCTTGATGCTAGGAGGGATTGGGGGCAGGAGGAGGAGATGACAGAGGACGAGATGGCTGGATGGCATCACTGACTCGATAGACATAGGTTTGCATAAACTCTGGGAGTTGGTAATGGACAGGGAGGTCTGGCGGGCTGCGATTCATGGGGTTGCAAAGAGTCAGACACAACTGAGTGACTGAACTGAACTGATTTTATATATATATATATATATATATATATATATATATATATATATATATATATATATAATTATGATCATTCTGTAAAAGGGAAGAAAAGAACTGTCAGCAACCCATGCTGCTCACAAGGTTTCTGTGAATACAACCTTTTTTGGAAATAGGGTTCTTGCAGATGTAATTAAGTTAGAATGAGGTCATATTCGATTAGCATGAGCCCCAGTTTGGTACAGCTGCTCATATAAGAAGTGGCGGAGAGACATAGAGACACACAAGGAGAAGATCATGTGACAACAGAGGCAGAATTTGGATTGATGAAACTCTGTAAGAAAAGGAATTTCAAGAATTGTTGGTAAACACCAGAAGCCAAGAGAAACACACTGGGAAATGCTCTTGACAACCCAGAATTTAAAAGTTTGAAATTGTGATAGCCCATTGGATCATTTTTGATGTGCTTTTACTTTTGATCTAGCATACTCAAAGATCTTAATTTCTATGTTCCCTTTCCTGTTGTTATTTGAACCCTAATGTTCTAGACAGAGTTTAGACTCTCTTGAGAAAAAGAATTTCCAAGATTTTTACTCCCTCTTTGTAATTGCTTGGGCCTGAGAAATTGTTTATTTAGGACAAATGTAGCCTTAATATCCAAGGTCCCTATCACTGTAAAATCAACCTTAACAGATGGTTGAAATGAAGTCATTTTAATGTTTCTGAAGGCTGAATCCCTGAGAACCTGGCTATAAACAATGCTTATGCTGTGTGATTATGAGTACTATGAGAATTCTGCCTGAACATTTAATTGGATAACATTTTTGAATGCCAAATTTTCTTCTGTAGTGGTGTGGTATGCCTCAAGTATTTAATTTTCACCTATTTCCCTATTCCTTTCAAGAAGATGTAAGCAAGTTTCTAATAGTTTATTCCACTCAAATTGGTTCATTTTCTTCTTTAGGTAGGTTGACATACAATTTGTCTAAACCAGAGAAGTTTTTGAGAGTGACAGGGGCAGCAGGTGTAAACCGTGGCTATGCTTGGCTAAAAAGACACTTAATCACACAACATAGCAGCTTTGCTGGATTTTAAATTCTTCTTAGTATCTCTCTACTTTGTAGCTAATCTCATATATATGAGACATATATATATATATATCACACATACATGCATATATACAAAATTTAACATATACTAAAATCACTTACTGTTATGAAAAACCTTGTCCATCTTCACCCCCTCATGTTGCAGAATCTCAACAAGAATATATTTTCCTAATGGACCTATTTTTAACCCAAGTCTGGTTTGATTGCTGTTTATCTGTTCTCAGATTCCTTTCCCTTGCTTTGAACTCTCGAGTGGTGGGATGGCTTTACATACTACATTTATCAGAAGTCCTTGTACCCTGGATTCTGACTGAGTTCAGTCATTGGAAACCATTGGGGAGAATTTGGCTGGAAAGAGGAAGAGAGGTGGAGGACTTTCCTCTCTGAAGTCCCAAATAATGCTTGTGTAGCTCTTTTTGGTGGTCCAAGCTTCTATACTTCCCTGAAGACCCTCAACTCTAGCTACAGCCAAATGACTCTTTCTTCAGAGTGCCAGCTACTGCCTGATGCCTCTGCACAGCAAGACTTGGTTCTGGAACTATCCCACGATATTATGCTCTAGTAGCATGGTCTCCCTCTGGCCCATCTAGCCCTAAAGTTTATTAAAGCTTCCTGCTGTATTTATTTAACCTTTTTGTTTTTCATCTCTGCCAATAACCTTGAAACTAGTTAAACAAACTAGTTAATTTAAATAATTAAAAAAATATTTAATTTTTTTCTGTTCATTGTACTGTTTTCCTGACTATACCTGAATATACTCAGAAACAATCTATTAATAAACAAACTGTCTCACATTTAATAGTTCTCATTATCATGTGTAGGTTTCTAAAGTGGCTCTCAAGTTTCATGCTCACAGATATACATTCCCTGAATAATCCCCTCTCTTTGACTAAGGATGAAACTTATGGATAAAATGGAATATCACATGATGTTTTGTTTATATTAAATGGCAATTTGCCAATGTGATTAACTTCCTGTATCAGTTGACTTTGAGTTAACCAAAACACATTACTGTGAATGGGCTTGCTGTAGTTAGGTGAACCTTTAAAAGAGAATTTAGGATTTTATTATTTTTTTTACAATAAATACATTTAATCATTAGGCATTCATAGTTTTTAGTATATTTCAGTTGCTTAGTAAAGGTAAGATAAAATATCACACTTTTGATATTTTTAAATAAAATTCATTCTGATACAGACAATCTTGATTTTGGTATTCCAATATCAGTCATTTTATGTGGGCACTCACCCCAGGGATTTCAGAAGAAATTGATTGAAGACAGGACTGTGTTATATTTATAGTTTCCGCTATATTAGCTTGACTGCTTCTGTAAGGTGGGCAATACTCTTCTCTTAGAATCCAACTCCTACACACCATGCTTGGTCACCTGATCTTCATTGCAACTTTCAAATTAGGGCTTAATATTCAGTTATCAGAAAGCTACACAGTCACAGGAGCTGTAAGTGCTACATGAGAGTATGTACACCTGGATTTTTCTTTCTCATGAAGTCTTCCACCCCCTCTTCCCATCTTGGAAATCAAAACTCCAGCCAGTAGTCAGGATGTTCTCACTTTTCCTTACCACGCAAAAGCCCACACTATCTGGTCTTTTATCTCAACTGGTCTCTGAAAATACAGATAAAAAATAACTAACTGTACATATTGAGCTCTCATAATTCAAAAACTGCATTTCAAGTATGTATTTCTTTTTCAATTTATGTTTGTCTAGACTCTCTTTCTAGCATCCAGTCCTGTCACATCATAGCAAATAGATGGGAAAACAGTGAAAACAGTGACAGATTTTATTTTTGTGGGGCTCCAAAATCACTGCAGATGTTGACTGCAGCCGTGAAATTAAAAGATGCTTACTCCTTGGAAGAAAAATTATGACCAACCTAGTTCAGTTCAGTTCAGTCTCTCAGTCGTGTCCAACTCTTTGAGACCCCATGAATCGCAGCACACCAGACCTCCCTGTCCATCACCAACTCCCAGAGTTTATCCAAACTCATGTCCATCAAGATGGTGATGCCATCCAGCCATCTCATCCTCTATTGTCCCCTTCTCCTCCTGCCCCCAATCCCTCCCAGCATCAGAGTCTTTCCAATGAGTCAACTCTTCGCATAAGGTGGCCAAAGCATTGGAATTTCAGCTTCAGCATCAGTCCTCCAATGAACACCCAGGACTGATCTCCTTTAGGATGGACTGGTTGGATCTCCCTGAAGTCCAAGGGATTCTCAAGAGTCTTCTCCAACACCACAGTTCAAAAGCATCAATTCTTTGGTGTTTAGCTTTCTTCACAGTCCAACTCTCACATCCATACATGACCACTGGAAAAACCATAGTCATGACTAGATGGACCTTTGTTGGCAAAGTAATGTCTCTGCTTCTCAATATGCTATCTAGGTTGGTCATAATTTTCCTTCCAAGGAGTAAGCCTCTTTAAATTTCATGACTGCAGTCACAATCTGCATTGATTTTGGAGCCCAAAAAAATAAAGCCTGACATGGTTTCCACTGTTCCCCCATCTATTTCCCATGTAGTGATTGGACCAGATGCCATGATCTTAGTTTTCTGAATGTTGAGCTTTAAGCCAATTTTTTTCACTCTCCTCTTTCACTTTCATCAAGAGGATTTTTAGTTCCTCTTCACTTTCTGCCATAAGAGTGGTGTCATCTGCATATCTGAAGGTATTGGTATTTCTCCTGGCAATCTTGATTCCAGCTTGTGCTTCTTCCAGCCTAGCGTTTCTCATGAGGTACACTGCATATAAGTTAAATAAGCAGAGTGACAATACACAGCCTTGAGGTACTCATTTCCAGATTTGGAACCAGTCTGTTGTTCAATGTCCAGTTCTAACTGTTGCTTCCTGACCTGCATATAGGTTTCTCAAGAGGCAGGTCAGGTGGTCTGGTATTCCCATCTCTTTCAGAATTTTCCATTGTTTCTTGTGATCCACAAGGCTTTGGCATAGTCAATAAAGCAGAAATAGATGTTCTTTTTCTGGAACTCTCTTGCTTTTTCGAAGACCCAGTGGATGTTGGCAATTTGATCTCTGGTTCCTCTGCCTTTTCTAAAACCAGCTTGAACATCAGGAAGTTCATGGTTCACGTATTGCTGAAGCCTGGCTTGGAGAATTTTGAGGATTAGTTTACTAGCCTGTGAGATGAGTGCAATTGTGCGGTAGTTTGAGCAGTCGTTGGGATTGCCTTTCTTGGGGATTGGAATGAAAACTGACCTTTTCCAATCCTGTGGCTACTGCTGAGTTTTCCAAATTTGCTGGCATATCGAATGCAGCACTTTCACAGCATCATCTTTCAGGATTTGAAATAGTTCGACTGGAATTTATATATATATATATATATATATGCTATGCTAAGTCACTTCAATCGTGTCCAACTCTGTGTGACCCCATAGATGGCAGCCCGCCAGGCTCCCCCATCCCTGGGATTCTCCAGGCAAGAACACTGCAGTGGGTTACCATTTCCTTCTCCAATGCATGAAAGCGAAAAGAGAAAGTGAAGTTGCTCAGTCATGTCCGACTCTTAGCAGCCCCATGGACTGCAGCCTACCAGGCTCCTCCGTCCATGGGATTTTCCAGGCAAGAGAACTGGAGTGGGGTGCCATTGCCCTCTCCAATACACACACACACACACACACACACACACACACAAATACATACATATGTATGTGTATATGTGTGTGTGTGTGTGTGTGTGTGTGCTTATTCACTAGTCATGTCCAACACTTGTGATATCATGGACTGTAGCCACCAGTATCCTTGGTCCCTGGGTCTCCTGCATGGCAGATTCACGAGCCGCCACGGAAGCCTATGTATATGTACATATAGTGTTAGTCACGTGCTGCTGCTGCTGCTAAGTTGCTCAGTCGTGTAGGACTCTGTCGACCCCATGGATTGCAGCCCACCAGGCTCCCGCTCCCTGGGATTCTCCAGGCAAGAACACTCATGTATATGTACATATAAAGTGTAGTCGCTAGCGAGTCACGTAGCCCTGTTCAATTCTTTTTGATCCCATGGACTGTAGCCTGCCAAGCTCCTCTGTTCATAATGAATTTTCCACATGAGAATATTGAAGTGGGTTATTATTTCCTCTTTCAGGGGATCTTCTGTACCCAAGGATTGAACCCAGTCCTCTCGCATTGCAGGAAGTTTACCATCTGAGCTATCAAGGAAGCCTATATATGTGTGTGTGTGTGTGTGTGTGTGTGTGTGTGTGTGTATCTGTATGAGTGAGTGAGTGAAGTTGCTCAATCGTGTCCAACTCTTTGCGACCCCATGGATTGTAGCCTACTAGACTCCTCTGTTCATAGGATTCACCAGTAAATAGTCCTGGAGTGGACTGTCATTTCCTATACACATATATGTATCTATGTATACACACACATATATATGTATATATATGTAAATTCAGTTGAATATATTGCTGCCTCTCTATATTTGTGTAGAACCACAATAGTAAATTTTAGCAGGGATGACAAAATCTAAATTTTTTGTTGATAAAGATGTTTTGACCATATATATGTTTTAGTCAACAGAGCACTCCAACAACCAGGTTTCTGACAGTAAGTTTCTGACTACAGACAAAATGTTGGAAATTAGGAGGGGGAACAAAACTATTAATAACTTCTCCTTTTCCCTCTCCATCTCCTCTCTCTTCCTAGCATCTCTTCTCTTACTAAAAAAGTTGTATGAAGTTGATTCTTGAAAAATACAGGGATTAGGGGTGCTAACATGCCTGTCTGCAGTTAAAAATCCATGTATAACTTTACAGGTGGCCCTCTATATCTGCAGTCCTGCACTAGCAAGTTGAATTAATTTCAGATCATGTAATAATATAGTATGTATTTATTGATAAATGTAGTATGTATTTATTGAGAAAAATCCATTTGTAAGTGGACCTGTGCAATTATATTTAAGGGGGGGACCCAATTATACCCACAATAAGCCATCATGTTTTGTTTCTCTGGACTACAATTTCAAATCAGAAGTTTTCTAGAGACCAAAGAGAATCTGGGGGGTATATGATACTTCAGAGTTTTCCAACTACAAACAAATTTCATAGGTTTTATTTTGTCACTAGCATAACTAATAATTTTTCAAGATTTGATTTATAAAAATGTAAAATGTTGAGTTATTCCCAGTTGAGGATTGGATAGAAATGACCTGCAGTGAATCCAAATTTTTTACTGTGAGAAAGATACTATTTTGCCATATCATAAAACAAAGACAGTTGAGTAGTCTTAAATCAGACAATTCTTTCCTAAACAATCTTTTTATGTTCTTGATGGCATACACAGATTGTGCTCAGTCACTTCAGTTGTGCCTGACTCTTTGAAACCCTATGGACTATAGCCTACCAGGCTCCTCTGTCCATGGTTTTCTCCAGGCAAGGATACTGGAGTGAGTTGCCATGACATCCTTCAGGAGACCTTCCTGACCTTGGAATGAACTCATGTCTGTCTGCGTCTCCTGCAGTGCAGGCAGATTCTTTACCTATTGAGCCACTTGGGGAGCCCATACACAGACTGGTCAAATTAAAATACTAATATATATTTTTAAAAATTTCCCATTATTGAAATAAATCAACTTGAAAGGATTACATGCTTCCTATGCCTCCTGACTAAATTTTTGTATTAAAGAAATATTCTATTATTAATAAAACAAAGCATTAGCAAGAATTGGCTAGTGGGAGATAAGATTTATGTGTGATATTAAAGTTGATGCAGTTCAACAGCAACTTGTTTCCTGATAGCCTTTAATAAAGGATATCTGTTTTATTAGATTTTTCTCTAACAACCACAACATTGTGTATTAGAGTAACACATTTAACAGTAAGTATTTGCATTACGGATCAGGTAGAGAATATTCTAAAGTTTCATGCAGCCAGGTGTACTTTGAAAATTTGTCTTTTTTCTATCTACTTTTAACTTCTATGATATAGTTCATTTAAGCCATTAGAGAAAATTGCAACTTAGTAAAAAATACATGACTATATTTAGAAAACTCATAGACACAAATTTACATATGAAAACAATGATAATCTCAGTCTGTCTCGATATTTTATGCCTGTCATATCAAATTGATAACTTTTTGACAATGGTTAAATTATGATGTGTCTATAAAATATCATACATGAATGCAAATTCTTATACACAATTTTATATTTAGATTGTACTGCATACTGATTTTTTGAAACTCAAGAAGATGGGACAAGCATTGTTCTAAATGTTGAATGAGTTCTAATATTACAACTTTTTTTTCTTTCTTATATTTTGTCTTGGTTTTAAAGGGGGCAAAATTTCACAATTAAAATTATAGCACTATCACTGCAATGTAGTAATTAAACAGAACAGAGAATAGACTGTTGGTGTGACATTTGTGTATGATTGCTGGCATTTGCACAAGAGCATTTTTAAGTAGCGAAGGATTCAGTTTTGTTTTTCTCTTTTTGATAACTCTCAAAGATATTCAAAACTAAAACCCTATTAGAAGTTCAGGGTCTAGCTGTATATTATTTTAATTGCCTTCAATGGTAAGATTTCCCTTTTCTCCATATAATATATAATATATTAATAAATCCAATTTTTCAGGATAAGCACTCAAATGAGTTTTTTTTTTTTTTTTAAACAAGAGGTAGAAGGATTAAGATATACATGGGCACTAAAGAAAATCATTAAAGAAAATTAAAGAGGAGAAAAGAGGAATACAGGAACCAGGATGAGCTAGTGAGGAAGAGGCAATGTGAAGGCCTCAGTCTCTAATTCAACACTGGAAAGCTCTGTAGGAGCAGGAGAGCCAGTCATTGCTCAAGTGTGATACAAGCGAGGGCACTGGTATGTGAAAGTTCCACGGTTTAAAAATATTTCTAAAAGAAGAGATAATGTAAACCCACCCTCCCTGTGTGCTTTTGGAATATTTCTTCATTTCTATACTTATAATTTTGTGAGTTTGTAGGTAGAAAATTTATTAATATTTGTTGTACAGAAAGCCCTTGAAATATCATCTCCCAAATCTAATTCATAATAAAGAATCATAGATCCCTCACTATAAAAATAATTATTTCCAGCTAGATTTATTTTAGTAAACAGTACTTGAAGTGGCAAAATGCCCAGGGCTAAAACTGCAATTTTATAACTCTGATACTAATTAATACTGTAATACCAAATTAAATAAAGCTGAAATCATTTCTTAGAGACCAACATTTTATGGTTAGTAATTTATTGCACCTAATATCATTTTGTAATGACTTAGAACTTGAAATTAGCCAGAGTATTTTTCATACTGATAAATGTATTTGCAGTCTAATGAAATGGAGTTTGGACCCTTGCTGAGAATGAATGACCATTATTCCTCATGCTATTGTGTTCTTTGAAGTCAAGGCCTGCTCTAATACTAATTCTTTATTTTGCTCAGTATGGAAGTTAATTTGTATTATTAATTTTCTCTACATACTCAGTGTATAACTTTATATAGTTCAAGTATTCTCACACTGATATTGGTTGAAGTATTATTTCTATCACAAGAGTTTCTTTAACTATACACATCTTTATTTAAGATTATTTATTTTCCCCATTTAACTTTCAGTTAATTCTGTCTACACTTTTGTAGGGTCAAAAGTGTTTTGAATCTTAGTTATTGATTAGGGAGACTGGGGTATTGAGCAAGTTGTAGTGTATTGCTCACAAAGAAGCAATACTGAAAAAAAAAACACAATGGGCATTATATATATATAATGGCACCCCACCCCAGTACTTTTGCCTGGAAAATCCCATGGAAGGAGGATCCTGGTAGGCTCCAGTCCATGGGGTCGCTAAGAGTCGGACACGACTGAGCGACTTCACTTTCACTTTTCACTTTCATTCAGTGGAGAAGGAAATGGCAACCCACTCCAGTATTCTTGCCTGGAGAATCCCAGGGACGGGGGAGCCTGGTGAGCTTCTGTCTATGGGGTCGCACAGAGTCAGACACAACTGAAGCGACTTAGCAGCAGCATATACATAATATATGTGTGTGTGTGTGAGTGTGTGTGTTTGTATGTGTTAGTTGATCAATCATGTCTGACTCTTTGCAACTCCATGGATTGTACCCCACCAGGCTCCCCTGTCCATGGAATTCTTCAAGCAAGAATACTGGAGTGGGTTGCCATTTCCTTCTCCATTTCATGTATATATATATATATATACATATATATATATTCATATATATATATGTATATATATATATGAGAGAGAGAGAGAAATAAAGAGATACTACATAAAATTTTGAAGCAACAATACATTTATTAAATATATTGTTATCAATTTGGAGTATAAAACATGAAAATTTTAGCAGTTTTTATTTCAGAGAAAATATTTGCAACTTTTTGGATTGGCTTGCTCAACATTTATTCAAATTTCCATTTGAAGTACTTTCTTAGATCTCACATATAGAAAGACTAAAGTCTGTATTTCCACAATTCTTTGAAGAAGCTATGGTTCCAAATATGTTTAAGGTTCAGCCAATCATATGTAGTGGTGGAAGATTAGAAATCAAAACCTGGGTTAATAGTGAGAGAAACACTCAAATGAACATGTTATATACAAATGCTGGTAAAATGCAAATCACATGAATGAATATATATATGTATATATAATATATATACATATATATAATATACATACATACATATATATATATAACATATACACATACATACAAATAACACCAATTAAGCAAATATTTTCAATAAAACTAGTGGAAAGATTAGATAAAATTATTAGGTAGGTGCAAACGTAACTGTAGTTTCAGAGTCCATGAAAGAATTTATATGCCAAGTATATGCATTAAAGAAGAGGAAATGTCTCACTAAGAGTCAGGAAGTAGAGAGCAAGGTAAAACAGCATCTAATAGAAACTTTAACTAGTAATCCAGGTACATTAGAAGGAAAGAAAATAAAAACAAGTATCACAAATACTTTTGAATTTATCCTTCACATCTGGAGAGGCAAATTTTTGTGTCCAAACACAAAGATTCCAGGTGGATCTCTTCGTCACTGAGTCCACTAGAAAAGGAGTAAGAGCTGGCTTCAGAATGCTACTCCGTAGATTTATTGCTCTTTTCAAAGTCTATTATACTAAACTTAACAACACTTTAAATTTGTAGTATATTTTAAATCTAAAATAGAATAATCTCAGTTGCTAATGAGATGTGAACATTTTTTATATTTATTAAAGAAAAAATACCTTTAAGAGGCATTGCTTATCTCTGTTGTGACATTTTGTGTGTAGGATGTCATCAGCAGGGAGTGAGAGCTTATCCCCCAACTTTTATCTCTGTTACATACATTTTTAGTGCTACATGCTTGCTTGTGTGCTAAGTCACTTCAGTCATGTCTAACTCTTTGCAACCCTATGGACTATAGCCCACCAGGCCCCTCTGTCCATGGGGTTCTCTAGGCAAGAATCTTGAGTGGGTTGCCATATCCTCCTCCAGGGATTTTCCTGACCCACAGATAGATGCACCATCTCTTTAGGTCTCCTGCATTAGCAGGCAGGTTCTTTTCCACTAGCGCAACCTGGAAGTCCATTAGTGCTACATATTTAAATGCAAGTATTGCATTGAATTCATGCATTTTTAGTGTAAAAGTTATGATACATGGAAGCTTCTAATTTTATTTGAACATTTTAATATTTATTATTTGAGTAGTTAAGAAGGTAAATATTTTTCTTTCAATAATTCCCCATACATTAACTCAAGTAATATATAATGTGCATAACAACTTTGAGAGATGTCTATTGTCATTATTTCCACTTACCCTGGATTTTGGTAAGCGATTAAATTAAAAATAGGATGGGAACAAAGCTCTGTTTCTGTTCTTGAAATATGTTCCAAAATTTATCAATAAAAACTAAAATATATGTATCCTTCTATTTTAAAAATATGAACAAATTTAGAAAGGGAAAGACTTAATTTCTAATTTGGAAACATGATAATGTGGCCAACTTTTCATTCTCTGGAAGAAAATAGTATAGAACTTCATATTTTTAAAGATGCTGACCATTTCTTTTGAGTATCTTTGATTTTGACTAATCTTTCAGGTAATCCTTCTTGCTCTTCAGTCTTTCTAGTTCTCAGCCCTCTTTTCATCTGTGCAAAATCTAAGGATAACTTGTTGACTGATTGGAAATATTTTTTTTTATACATTATTCTGTACCTTAGCAAATAGATATACATTTATGGATAATTCATGTGTGAAATATGCACCCTTTATGAAAAAGCTATAGACATGTAGACAAGGCAAAAAATTATGATTAGGAGCATGGACTGTGGACTCTAGAAGAGGAAAAACAAACAAACCAACAAAAGGAATAGCTTGAGGCTCAAAATGGCCATGCTTTAAAGTTTACATATAAACCAAGGTTCTTTCAGTTCAGTTCAGTTCAGTCACTCAGTCGTGTCCAACTCTTTGCCACCCCATGAATTGCAGCACGCCAGGCCTCCCAGTCCATCACCAACTCCCGAAGTTCACTCAAACTCAAGTTCATCGGGTCGGTGATGCCATCCACCCATCTCATCCTCTGTCGTCCCCTTCTCCTCCTGCCCCCAACCCCTCCCAGCATCAGAATCTTTTCCAATGAGTCAACTCTTCATGTGGGGTGGCCAAAGTACTGGAGTTTCAGCTTCAGCATCATTCCTTCCAAAGAACACCCAGGTCTGATCTCCTTTAGAATGGACTGGTTGGATCTCCTTGCAGTCCAAGGACTCTCAAGAGTCTTCTCCAACACCACAGATCAAAAGTATCAATTCTTCAGTGCTTTTAAATAAGGTTCTTATTATCCACTTAATAAAATGACTGAAGGCTCAAAAGTCCAGTCTATTAAGATGTAGTTCTAAGATACATGTTCCCTAGTGGAAGTGCACTCATCCTATATGCAATGTTATCCCTAGCCATTAAGTCAGAGCCTTTTGAGACTGCTTCTACTTTTTCAGACCAGCAAGTACTATTTAGTGCACTGAAGCAGTAACTTAATACTATCCTGGTGACCTGTAACAGCTGATACAGTTTTCAAAGGTAGTTAACTTCCAAATAGGTGGCACTTTACCTGCTATTTAATAAGTACTGCTTCAGTAAACTAGATAATACCTTGATAGCCAAAAAGACATAATGCTACTTCTAAAATTTGGGGGGTAGACAGGGGGTAGACAGTAATATTATTTTCCTACCAAGGTGTAATATACTTCTACTGTGATCACAGCAGCAAGAATATAAAATGCTTTGAAACAGAGTTTAAACTCATATGAGCTAACAGAATAATAATATCAATACCTTATCTTTAGAAATCAATATATATATATATATATATATATATATATATATATTTATAATTTAATTTAAAATGGTATCTGAAACCTACATTCTATTTTAAAGATGAAGTTACAGGCTTCAATTTCAATTCAAGGGTGATTTATAATTTCTAAATTCATCTTTTTTTCTCACTGCTGTGTTACCTAACATGTGTTTTCCAGTTTTTAGTAGTAATGTTTATTAACAAAGACAACTTTACAACAAGAGTCCCTGAAAGTTTTTTTTTCCCTACTTTATTTTTTTTTTTAACTTTACAATATTGTATTGGTTTTTGCCATATATCAAAATGAATCTGCCACAGGTATACATGTGTTCCCCATCCTGAACCCTCCTCCCTCCTCCCTCCCCATACCATCCCTCTGGATAATCCCAGTGCACCAGCCCCAAGCATCCAGTATCGTGTATCGAACCTGGACTGGTGACTTGTTTAATATATGATATTATACATATTTCAATGCCATTCTCCCAAATCATCCCACCCTCTCCCTCTCCCACAGAATTCAAAAGACTTTAAAGGTTTTTTTTGGAGTTTTGTGTACTCAAGATCTCATGCATCACAGTTAATCATGATTTACATTAATGCTTGAAATAATTTCACAATTTTAATAACTTTCTAAGTACCAACCAATATATTTAATATTATTCCTTCTCCTACCCCTTGAAATATTTCTTAATAGCCTTTCTAATCATATCTGAAAAAAGTGAAAAGTGAGTGTGAGTCACTCAGTCATGTCTGGCTCTTTGTTACTCCATGGACTGTAGCCCACAGGCTCCTCTGTCCATTGAATTTTCCAGGCAAGAATATGGGAGTGTTTAGCTGTTCCCTTCTCCAGGGGATCTTCCAGACCCAAGGATAGAATCCAGGTCTCCTGCATTGCAGGCACATTCTTTATCATCTGAGCCACCAGGAAGCTCAATTACATTCATTCAAATGCAATTCTAAATATTCAAATTTCTAGACATAAGAATCATGGGTTTCAGTCTTTGGGGGAACTGAGACTTTGCATGCACATATGACTGCCTTAGAAGCTGTCCCTGAAGTACTTGGGGCACCAAAGCAAGACAATATTGTTTACAGTGATTCTTTCAATATCATCCTCCACAAATTTTTAAAAGGGGTCTTCACTTTTCAAAACTTACTCATTACCATAGAGTAGCATTGCCAGTGGTTCAATGATAATTACAAAAGTAATGTACTAGAGAAAGATTCTGAAATATATTTTCTTACACCAATGATTTTACAATAGAAGTGGACAAGAGGTGGGGTATATTGGGGGCATTCAATTAAAGGCTATGGACTCTCTTTCTCTCTGCCAAAAAGATATGGAGAAAGATACACTTATAAACTCTAGTTCATAAACTACTTCAATGATTTGTCAAATCCAAACCAAATATGGATTTTCTAGGAGCTTCCTAGCCTTATTTCAACCAATCTGTCTTACTCTCATCACTCTCTTTAGTCTAACAAATTACATTTGATTGAAAGATTGCTCAAATGCTTTAAATGGTCCAAAGAGGAGATCAATTTCCATTTGCCTTTAATTATATTAACAACATTTTCTAACCACAAATCTTCAATCTTGTAGCAGTATCCTGAGGAAAGTAGGAATTCAACCATTACTATCTGAGTGAATAGCAAATTATTAAATAGAATTAACTACTAGATAGTATCAAATTTCTTGGAGAATAAAAAAATCCTTTGGTTTGTATTTATCTTGTTTCTTTTGTATGGCTATATAAAAGCAGATAAATTATTATAAAGTGAAAACTTCCTGATATGAGTGGTGGAGTTGGGAGTAACCAATAACTGATATGTTTATAAAAGAAACTAGGAAAACTTGGTTCAATTTGCTATATATTAGTAACTATATTATAAATAATCCTCAAGTTCCTTACTAAAAACTGTTCCTCCAAACTATCTATATCTAAAGTATAATAGCAGAAACAATCTATCTCTTCCAGCTTTAAAGTAGTATGAAATAGATGCCAGATTCTCAGCATTAAATGGATGCTAATATATATTTTAGTGCCCTTCAAAAGTACTATCAACAGTCTTAAAGCTAAGCCACATTTTTTGCTATCTCAGCATCTGATAGCACAAAATGTCTGTTGAGATTGAAGGATGGAGTTCACTTTGAGTGCTGTGTATGTATGAGTGTGCAATTCAACTCTGCATCTAAAATGCCTCCTCAAATGTATAGACAGTATGTATTTCAGAGTTTAAAGTTCCAAGGGTGTTTTTTTGTGTTAGAAGTTGTAGCGTATCTTCTGCATGTGAACTTTTAAAATAAGCAGGCTGGCTTATCAACCTTAGAACAGAAGGTGAAAACCTTCCTGTTACTCACTCAGGTAATGAACCTACACAATAGGTAGTCCTCCCCTGAGTAGAGCTAGGTTTGCATCTTGGCCTTTCTCTTCCTTTAATTTTAAAATACATTAAATCAGCTGCAATGCGGTAATATGAACTTCTCAAATATCTATTAATGAAATCTCCAGATCAGCCTCTCATAGGCAAATAAGCAGCCATAACATTTTTGCAAATTCTCCCTCTGAAACCACAGAGAAGAAACTATGTACTCACCAATGATCCTTATCAAATAGCGACTTTGTGGAATGCTCTCTGCTTCGCAGTCCCTCTGGAGGTTACTAACTCTAATGGGAAGGCAATGTACCATTGGCTATTATTCTTGCCAGCAGTGAATGTTGAAAAAATGATGTATCCATTAATTTTGTGTTCTCAGTGCAGGGTGTGAGATCCCAGTGGAACTACCTTTACTTTCCTCTGAAAATTAATTATAGCTTTTGCTATTTATTTATAGCAGAGGGTTAGATCCCTGCTCCTAGACCTTTTATGAATCTTAAACCATCAATGTGAATGATAGCTCATTGTATTTTTTCTCCCAGAGTTAGCCTTACAATGTTCTTTTAATGTTCTTTTGGTATTATTTTTATGAAGAATAAAGGCTTTATCAACTTTTACTGAAATGGTAAGGCAAATTCCATACTCTTTTGGAAATCACCATGTCCGATAAAACAAAGAATATTATGTTAAGAGGTAAGAGAAGAATATTATGCTTAAAGGAGAAGAGTTTTTACTAAACAGTGTTTTGTGTAATAGTGGATAATAAATATATTAAGCTTTTTTTCCTCTCAAGTGGCAAATTAATTAATGAGGCATCTTACACAATTGCAAGTGACAGAGACATGACTCAATTGGAATAAACACAAAGTGGTTTATTTTTCTTGTTTAATAAGTAGTCTGAGGTAGGCAGTTGGTGATAGTGGTTTAGATGCTCAAAAATGTCAGACTTGGAATCTTAAAAATCTTTATGTCATTTTTCTCATAGTGTCAAAATTAATGCTACAGTCCAGCCATCACATTCTATTCTGAATAGACAGGTAGAGCAAAGAACATAAAACTAAATTGACTCTCTTTAAGGAACTTTTCCTTATTTCCCATCCAAAACTTTTCCTTGTACCTTTCAAGAGTTATTTTAATTTTAAATGGACTTGTCACTATTTATCTGAGTGGAATGCTACATCACAAAATGTAGTTCCTTTAAAAAAGAAGGGGAAAAAAAGGAAGAAAAACAGAATGCATATTGAAGAAAGTTACAAGTCTATTCCAAAAGGACTATATTTTTTACTAGATTAGAAGACACAAAATTAAACTTCTATTTTGACTACTTATACTAATAAGGAGCATAGCTAAAATTTATTAAATGTTATCTACTTGAAAAAAGGCAATATTTGAGTCATAAAAATTATCTTAGTTATTACTTTTTGTAACAAACTGGGAACTAGTAAGTTGCAAATAGAGCTTGGTCTCTAAGATCACAATCCTGTAGGGTAAATTTTGTCTTATTTAACAAAATAATAACTACCTTTCATAACAACAAAATAATATTTTTAAACTAAATATTCCTGTAATTTGATCATTAAAATACCTATGTGCTGAGGAAAACATTTGCATTTTATTGGTTTTAGTTTTCCTAACTATGGAAACAAAGTAGATATGAATCCAGTTATGCTAGTATCTTTGAGTCAATGACACAATTGTTACCCCAGTGCAAGTCTCTGTAGGATCACCTTTTTGCCTGAGGGACTGCTTCTCTATGCTTGAGAAAATAGTCTTTCTGTTTCATCCATAGCCCTTAGGATGTTTCTAAAATGGTCACACTATAATTTTTGCATACAGAGAACCTTTCCTATTGGTTCAGACATACATTGCCCATTGGCTGCTCAAATGAGATTCATTATAATTAAATTATATTTCATTTCTTTATATAATACATCATTTTCATCTTTTAACATTTTAATGAAAGATTGTTCTTATTCTGTATTCCTCAAATGATTTTTAAAAGTGGGATTCAGATTATAGTAAAATAATAAATAAAAATAAAATTTTACTATATTTACTGCATACTATATACGATTTGAAATACAGAACTGGAAGAAATATTAAAATAAACTAAAAACTTAAGTTTTATTGCCATGGTGAAAATGGAATTAAATAGTCTGAAGTAAAAAAAAAAAAAAAAAACATAATTTATTGGGTAAAAGAAAAAACATTTTTAATGTCCTTGAAGCTAATATTTAGAGATTTTTCTTATCTATTTCTATAAAAGGGAAAACCATTATGGACAAGTCTTCAAAAATGATTTAACTGAAACTATGCATATAGTCAAACAATTTTCATTATTCTCTAAAACATCCCATATGTCATGAACATAAATTGTGTACTTTTATTTGAATAGTGCATCATATTTGTGGCTGGAGATTAAAACTTAACTACCATCAAAAACTTAGAAAATATCAATGAGAGTTAATATACAGATTTATAATGCTAATGGACATGGAACAACAGACTGGTTCCAAATAGGAAAAGAGTACGTCAAGGCTATACATTGTCACCCTGCTTATTTAATTTATATGCAGAATACATCATGAGAAACGCTGGGCTGGAAGAAGCACAAGCTGAAATCAAGATTCCTGGGAGAAATATCAATAACCTCAGATATGCAGATGACACCACCCTTATGGCAGAAAGTGAAGAGGAATTAAAAAGCCACTTGATGAAAGTGAAAGAGGAGAGTGAAAAAGTTTGCTTAAAGCTCAACATTCAGAAAACGAAGATCGTGGCATCTGGTCCCATCACTTCATGGGAAACATATGGAGAAACAGTGTCAGACTTTATTTTGGGGGGCTCCAAAATCACTGCAGATGGTAACTCCAGCCATGAAATTAAAAGACGCTTACTCCTTGGAAGGAAAATTATGAACAACCTAGATAGCATATTAAAAAGCAGAGATATTACTTTGCCAACAAAGGTCCATCTAGTCAAGGCTATGGTTTTTCCACTAGTCATTGCTAGAGTCCAGCTCCAGCATCCAGGGAATCAGCCTGAAGGGGTGAGCGGTGTCGGTGGGGGATGATGTAGCCTCTGACTCAAGGTATGGGACTACATGTTTATTTCAAGCTTCAGGTTCTCTTTTACACTTTGACAAAAGCATTAGGTCAGAGATTTGACATTTTCAGTTTCCCCCACCCAGATTTACTCTCTCCAGAAATCGTTGTTGTCCTACAAACAGTTCCTGCTTCAGCGATTCTCTCAGAATCAGCTTTACTATTATCTACTTCTATGTGTCCCATACTTAACTTGTGATTACATTGTAACTCATGCTACATTCCTCAGTTCATTTCTTATCTTTCTAAATCCTGTTTGCCCCTAGCATCTTAAGATCAGATCAGATCAGATCAGATCAGTCGCTCAGTCGTGTCCGACTCTCTGCGACCCCATGAACCGCAGCACGCCAGGCCTCCCTGTTCATCACCAGCTCCCGGAGGTCACTCAGACTCGCATCCATCGAGTCAGTGATGCCATCCAGCCATCTCATCCTCTGTCGTCCCCTTCTCCTCCTGCCCTAAATCCCTCCCAGCATCAGAGTCTTCTCCAATGAGTCAACTCTTCGCATGAGGTGGCCAAAATACTGGAGTTTCAGCTTTAGCATCATTCCTTCCAAAGAAATCCCAGGATTGATCTCCTTCAGAATGGACGGGTTGGATCTTCTTGCAGTCCAAGGGACTCTCAAGAGTCTTCTCCAACACCACAGTTCAAAAGCATCAATTCTTCGGCGCTCAGCCTTCTTCACAGTCCAGCTCTCACATCCATACATGACCACAGGAAAGACCATAGCCTTGACTAGGCGAACCTTTGTTGGCAAAGTGATGTATCTGCTTTTGAATATGCTATCTAGGTTGGTCATAACTTTCCTTCCAAGGAGCAAGCGTCTTTTAATTTCATGGCTGCAGTCACCATCTGCAGTGATTTTGGACCCCAGAAAAACAAAGTCTGACATTGTTTCCACTGTTTCCCCATCTATTTCCCATGCAGTGATGGGACCAGATGCCATGATCTTCGTTTTCTGAATGTTGAGCTTTAAGCCAACCTTTTCACTCTCCACTTTAACTTTCATCAAGAGGCTTTTTAGCCCCTCTTCACTTTCTGCCATAAGAGTCGTGTCATCTGCATATCTGAGGTTATTAATATTTCTCCCGGCAATCTTGATTCCAACTTGTGTTTCTTCCAGTCCAGCATTTCTCATGATGTACTCTGCATATAAGTTAAATAAACATGGTGACAATATGCAGCCTTGACGTACTCCTTTTCCTATTTGGAACCAGTCTGTCGTTCCATGACCAGTTCTAACTGTTGCTTCCTGACCTGCATACAGATTTCTTAAGAGGCAGATCAGGTGGTCTGGTATTCCCATCTCTTTCAGAATTTTCCACAGTTTATTGTGATCCACACAGTCAAAGGCTTTGGCATAGTCAATAAAGCAGAAATAGATGTTTTTCTGGAACTCTCTTGCTTTTTCCATGATCCAGCGGATGTTGGCAATTTGATCTCTGGTTCCTCTGCCTTTTCTAAAATCAGCTTGAACATCAGGAAGTTCACGGTTCACATATTGCTGAAGCCTGGCTTGGAGAATTTTGAGCATTACTTTACTAGCGTGTGAGATGAGTGCAATTATTCGGTAGTTTGAGCACTCCTTGGCATTGCCTTTCTTTGGCATTGGGATGAAAACTGACCTTTTCCAATCCTGTGGCCACTGCTGAGTTTTCCAAATTTGCTGGCATATTGAGTGTAGCACTTTCACAGCATCATCATTCAGGACTTGGAATAGCTCCACTGGAATTCCATCACCTCCACTAGCTTTGTTCGTAGATCGATTATATTCTTTGCAGCCAAAGATGGAGAAGCTCTGTACAATCAGCAAAAACAAGACCAGGAGCTGACTGTGGCTCGGACCATGAACTCCTTCTTGCCAAATTCAGATTGAAATTGAAGAAAGTAGGGAAAACTACTAGACCATTCAGGTATGACCTAAATCAAATCCCTTATGATTTTACAGTGGAAGTGAGAAATAGATTTAAGGGCCTAGATCTGATAGATAGAGTGCCTGATAAACTATGGAATGAGGTTCGTGACATTGTACAGGAGACAGGGATCAAGACCATCCCCATGGAAAAGAAATGCAAAAAAGCAAAATGGCTGTCTGAGGAGGCCTTACAAATAGCTGTGAAAAGAAGAGAAGCGAAAAGCAAAGGAGAAAAGGAAAGATATAAACATCTAAATGCAGAGTTCCAAAGAATAGCAAGAAGAGATAAGAAAGCCTTCTTCAGTGATCTTAAGATCACTATCTCCTAAAAAGGCTTCTGCTGCTAAGTCACTTCAGTCGTGTCCAACTTTGTGTGACCCCATAGACGGAAGCTCACCAGGTTCCCCCGTCCCTGGGATTCTCCAGGCAAGAACACTGGAGTGGGTTGCCATTTCCTTCTCCAATGCATGAAAGTGAAAAGTGAAAGTGAAGTCGCTCAGTCGTGTCCAATTTTTAGCGACCCCATGGACTGGAGCCTACCAGGCTCCTCCATCCATGGGATTTTCCAGGCAAAAGTACTGGGGTGGGGTGCCATTGCCTTCCCCGAAAAAGGCTTCTAGCTATTCTTAATTATTCCTAAACCCTAAACTCATCAAACTTCTTTTGCCATAAATATTTCCCTCACAAACAGGTCTCAGAAAACAATTCTTCCCATGGCCTTAAGCTGCGGCCTATGTGCTCATCTTGGAACAGTCTTTGTAAAGATCCTTGAACAAATGTCAATGGTTAATTTATAGATTATTTTCTGGGCACAACTGTAGAAGGCTTTGTGCTTTCTCATGCTTCTCTCAAGCACCTTAACATTCTTTCCAGCCAACTCAACTAAAGAAAGGAAAGAACAAGTCAGAATCACAAGGCCTAACTCCTTCATCCCAAGGCTGTGCCTGTGAGATGAGGAGAGGGGGTTGGGGCTGTGCCTCCATTTTGTCAGTGACGGCTAACGTGGCTCCCAACAAGTCATGTATGGATGTGAGAGCTGGACTGTGAAGAAAGCTGAGCACCAAAGAATTGATGCTTTTGAACTGTTGTGTATTAGAAGACTCTTGAGAGTCCCTTAGACTGCAAGGAGATCCAACCAGTCCATTCTGAAGGAGATCAGTCCTGGGTGTTCTTTGGAAGGAATGATGCTAAAGATGAAACTCCAGTACTTTGGCCACCTCATGTGAAGAGTTGATTCATTGGAAAAGACCTTGATGCTGGGAGGGATTGGGGGCAGGAGGAAAAGGGGATGACAGAGGATGAGTTGGCTGGATGGCATCACTGACTTGATGGACATGAGTTTGAGTGAACTCTGGGAGTTGGTGATGGACAGGGAGGCCTGACGTGTTGCAATTCATGGGGTCGCAAAGAGTCTGACACGCCTGAGTGAATAAACTGAACTGAACTGAATGCTAACTTATATTTATTGCTTTAATCTCAAAGTTGTATTATTTTTATATGTAGTCCTCTTCTCAGTATTGAGGATTAAAAATAAAATGTTAGTTAAATGATATATTGACATTAATCCTGCAGCTTCTATAAGTGTTAATTCATCTTTGGAAGACAAAGACTATGTCACAAACTAATCAAAAAAAGCAATTTTTAAAACGACATCATATTCTAATATAGATGTTTTTCTATAATATGTAATATAAATTCTATGGAGGGAATAAAATAGTATATTCTATTATGATGGGGAAGGCAGAATTTTGACCCACTTGAATACTTTCATTTCATTTCAGTTTTGTATGAACAGGCTGATCCATAGTATTACAATACCATCCAGCATAATTTTGAATAAAAAGTGTTTGTAGCTGAAAATGTGGGTTATTTATTATTTTGTGCATTTATATTTAAAGTTATGTTTATGTGTACTGTGATTTATAAAAATTTATGTACTTTTATCCTAAAAGAGTGATTTACAAGTGGACATATACACACTTCAGGGAAGGGTTTTTATTTGTTTCAGTGCATTGAAAATACAGTAAAATATTATAATATTTTCTAAAACACTTTGAAAATAGATTGTAAGCAGCAAACTTTATTAAATAGGAAAAGATACATGCCTATGCATTAGGCTAACCTATTATCCTTCATTTTAGAACTTTATAAACTGTTTCATACTGTAACAGTACATAATGAATCATGCAAGTTGTACTCTTTCTGACAGGTATTCTTAAAGTTAAATGTCTTATAAAATTGCCTAAACTTTCTCTTATTATCTTCTATATATTGCTTCCTGAACAAGTATTTTTTTCTGTTTGTATTTACTAAAGTTAGCTATAACTCTGTGAATTGAGAAAACTGGTAGGCAAAGCACTTCAAAGTCTAAGCCAGTTATTTGTATCTGACCTTTAAAATCAGTTCATCTTCCACGTGTTTTGGATTCTCCCATCAAATATGGATATTGATATGTTCCCATTTATAGGTAACGTTGAGTAAAAATATAAATTTATAATATTTTTTTAAATTTATAATATAAAAAGAATAATTTATTCATTTATCCATTAAACAGTTAATTAACCACTAATATTGAACCCCATATATCTAGTTATTATAATATGCATGTATAAAATAATTTGTCCAATGTCAAGTTAAATCTCATGAGCCCACCAGTGTATAAAACAACAAAGAAATGACAAGCAAGTGAAACACATCTTCAGAGAATAGAAGCCTAATACAAACATAAACTCATGTAATTTTAAAATAGCATTCCCCTCAGTGTTCCTTTTCATTGAGGGTATTTATAATATTTATATGATTTTTAAGTCTAACTCATTATCCGGATTCCAAGGGCTATACATCAGATTGTAAACAAGCATTAGCAAGGACCTATGAAAACAGATCTATGGCATCTAAATTAAAAATGATGCATATTATGTGACTGCAAGAGTCAGTGAAGATTCAGAAAGTAACAGCTGATACCTTGACAATGAGGCAGCAGCCACAAGATTGAAAAAATAGCATTTCTGATGTCAATTTAGTGTAGATGTGACACCTAATAATAGCTCCAAAAAGTAAACACATATTTAGCGCTGGAGTGAGATACGTGTGCAACACTTGAGAGATCAACTGTGTGGCTCTGGATTCAAGTTCTATTCCTTCAATATATGTATGATATTTATTTAACAGTGGCAAAAAGGGAAACATGTTTTACTAAATTCAAATTACATGTTTTTGTTTTATATTTTAAATAAATATTTATTGTAGCATTTGTTATGTGACATTTGACCTATGTGGAAAACTTTAATTTATTTTTTTTAATTAGAGGCTAATTATTTTACAAAGCAATCTTTAGATTCAATGGAAAACTTTTAATTTGTAAAAAACTTCAGGAAACAAAATAAATCATTTCCATTAACTAGCACCATTATAAGCATTCATTGGTTTTAAACTGAATTTTGATTTAAGATGACTACTTGTTAGCAGTTGTTCTAACTTTCATTTCTCCCAACCTATAAATATAGTTATTCTGTTTAAAAAAAAAAAAATCAACAGAGATATTTGTCACCTGTGATTTTTTTTTTATACACTGTGTAAATTTGTAGAAATTTGATCAATGTGCAGTTCATCATTAATACAGGAATTTGTATGAGAAAATCTCAGTTAAATTGGCACCAAAGCACCAGTATGTTTGCAATAATATTTTAAATCCATGCCCTGGGCATCTGCCATTCTTATCAATTCCTTAAGCTCATTCAACATAGAATGACTTTAGTAAGGCAAAGTCTCCTAATGCCAAAGTACATGAAGTCCACAGTTAGACATCAAGGAATAAGCCCAGATAGAGCCATAATTGGTAACTTGGTGACTAACATTGATAAAGTATAAGAAATACGTAACCGAAGATCTTTAGGAATTCAGTTTCTTAAATGATGAATAATAGTAGTATCCACTTTAAAGATAATTGCAAGAAATATATCAGATGTGACTATAAAGTAAACTTATACTCAAAAAGAAGTCAAATTATGCTGAGTATTTTCTTTGAATAAATTTGAACAGATATAATATTTTAATAAATATCTTGGAATATATAATATGGTATTTAAATATATTTTTCTTATCATTTGTAAATTCAATAAATTGTTTAGAATATTTATTTGGTTATGGTAGAATATTAAATGAGTAATTAGTTGCCTCTATCCTTTAAAATGTTGGAAATTAAAAATATATATATGGATGCATTAAAATACATAGCACATGAAAGTAAATCTTTTCAATTCTAATTATGGAATTTAAATATCTAAAAATGCATTTTATGGTCAGCTCTGATGATTGGATAAGTCTTTGTGAAGGAAATGAATCTTGAGTCAACTTCTGAGAGTCTTAAACTTTAGTGTACAAAAGAATTAACAGGGAAGCCTGGCAAGAATCAGTACTTCCTATGAGTAGGCCAGGGATATAGGGCAAAAACTGAATTTTCTAAAGGCATTTCAGGAGATTCTGAAGCAGTTGAACATCCGTTCATACCTTGGGAACACTGTTCTAGAAGATACGTAAAATTTACAAAGAACAATGTAGGGCAGGATGCACACAGGAAGCAGGCATAAAGGAATGTTAAACATTTTAAGTGTGATAGTAACTCAAGGGTGGAGAAGAGTGTTAATAGATGTTTCAAGCTTACATTGGTCAGATTTGGAGAGACCTGAATGCCAAGCCAAAGAACATGAACTTAATATCTATAGCTGATAGAGAGCTACTTTATTTTGTAAAGGAATTTTTTTTCAATACGTAACTTAAAAGTAAATTGTCAGTACTTCTTTGGTTGGGTATGGAAGAATAAGTGTGAAGTTAGAAAGCAAGGGGCAATAACACATTAAGGAATGGACTCCTGATCTTCCTCATTGGTAAAGGGTAAAAAGAAACAAAACATGTCACTGTGGTTGTAGCGATGACCAAAACCAATAAGATTTTAGGTATAGATATTTTCAAAAGAAAGAAAAACACGGATATAGATATCTTGAGATTTAGAGTTAACAAAATTGATTATATTGCTTATTAGAGGGAAAAATGTGTACAGTTACATGAATAATACGGTTGTTTTAGACATGCTTTTATAATTTCTAAGTAGAGAAATGTAATAAGAATTATGAAATGCACTTTCATAGTTTGGAAATTGATTAGGACTAAAAACAAATTCAAAGTAATTTCTATAAAATAATAATCAAAACATCAAGATGTAATGCTAATTTTAAATGCCTAAGTAGACTTCAACTTTATATCTGTCTTTTCATCTTCAGATTAATCTTGTTTTCCCTGTAAAAAGGCAGTCCACCTGTTAGAAAGGGAGAAGAAGCGAGTGAAGACAAACCTTTTTCTTTCTCCACCTACGTTGGAGCATTGTGTTCCCTAAGAAGGAATCTTGTCTCAACACCAACTTGGAAACCCACAGAAAACCAAGTAGAGCCCTGGAATATACTAGCCATATTCATTGAGTGCCAGATGTCATAAATGTCTGCTGGGTATGAATGCCTAGCTTTCACTCATGCAACATCTGAAAGTAGTGCCATTTTTACTTTGGAAAAACATCTTTCTCTGACTTTTAATCCATGAAACTTCAATCCATCTGGTATTTCTACTCAAGCTGTGCACAACTTAACTCAGGCCAGAGCAAGTAATGAAATTTATTCTTCAGTCACAGTGATTAATTCATGCAAAATAATGCTTTCTTAAGACTCTAGAGGAGAATCCATTTCATGCTTCTTTCATCTGCTAAAAACTGCCACAATTTTATGGATTGTGGCTGCCTCACTCTAATCCCTGCCTCTGTAGTACCATTGCCTCCTTTTCCTCTAATATTGCCCTCTGTCTCTCTCCTATAAGGAGATTTACAAATTACTTTAGGACCCATCCAGATTACACAGGTTGATTTCATATTTCATAATCTTTAATAATATCATCAGTTCAGTCGCTCAGTCATTTCCGACTCTTTGTGATCCCATGAATCACAGCACGCCAAGCCTCCCTGTACAACATCAACTCCCGGAGTTCACTAGACTCATGTCCATCGAGACAGTGATGCCATCCAGCCATCTTATCCTCTGCTGTCCCCTTCTCCTCCTGCCCCCGATCCCTCCCAGCATCACAGTCTTTTCCAATGAGTCAACTCTTCGCATGAGTGGCCAAAGTACTAGAGTTTCAGCTTCATCATGATTCCTTCCAAAGAAATCTCAGGGCTGATCTCCTTCAGATGGAATGGTTGGCTCTCCTTGCAGTCCAAAGGACTCTCAAGAGTCTTTTCCAACACCACAGTTCAAAAGCATCAATTCTTTGGAGCTCAGCTTTCTTCCCACTCTCATATCCGCACATGACCACTGGAAAAACCATAGCCTTGACTAGATGGATCTTTGTTGGCAAAGTAATGTCTCTGCTTTTCAATATGCTATCTAGGTTGGTCATAACTTTCCTTCCAAGGAGTAAGTGTCTTTTAATTTCATGGCTGCAGTCACCATCTGCAGTGATTTTGGAGCCCAAAAAAATAAAGTCTGACACTGTTTCCACTGTTTCCCCATCTATTTCTCATGAAGTGATGGGATCAGATGTCATGATCTAAGTTTTCTGAATGTTGAGTTTTAAGCCAACTTTTTCACTCTCCTCTTTCACCTTCATCAAGAGGCTTTTTAGTTCCTCTTCACTTACTGCCATAGGGTGGTGTCATCTGCATATCTGAGGATATTGATTTTTCTCCCAGCAATCTTGATTCCAGCTTGTGCTTCTCCCAGTCCAGCGTTTCTCATGATGTACTCTGCATAGAAGTTAAATAAACAGGGTGACAATATACAGCCTTGACGTACTCCTTTTCCTATTTGGAACCAGTCTGTTGTTCCATGTCCAGTTCTAACTGTTGCTTCCTGACCTGTATACAGATTTCTTAAGAGGCAGGTCAGGTGGTCTGGTATTCCCATCTCTTTCAGAATTTTCCACAGTTTATTGTGATCTACACAGTCAAAGGCTTTGGCATAGTCAATAAAGCAGAAATAGATGCTTTTCTGGAACTCTCTTGCTTTTTCCATGATCCAGCGGATATTGGTAATTTGATCTCTGGTTCCTCTGCCTTTTTGAAAACCAGCTTGAACTTCAGGAAGTTCACAGTTCACATATTGCTGAAGCCTGACTTGGAGAATTTTGTGTATTACTTTACTAGCGTGTGAGATGAGTACAATTGTCCAGTAGTTTGAACAATCTTTGGCATTGCCTTTCTTTGGAATTGGAATGAAAACTGAACTTTTCCAGTCCTGTGGCCACTGTCGATTTTTCCAAATTTGTGGGCATATTGAGTGTAGCACTTTCACAGCAGCATCTTTTAGGATTTGAAATAGCTCAACTTGAATTCCATCACCTCCACTAGCTTTGTTCGTAGTGATGCTTTCTAAGGCCCACTTGACTTCACATTCCAGGATATCTGGTGTATTCTTGCCACCTCTTCTTAATATCTTCTGCTTCTGTTAGTTCCATACCATTTCTGTCATTTATCGAGCCCATCATTGCATGAAAGATCCCTTGGTGTCTTTAATTTTCTTCAAGAGATCTCTAGTCTTTCCCATTCTGTTGTTTTCCTCTATTTCTTTGCATTGATCACTGCGGAAGGCTTTCTTATCTCTCCTTGCTATTCTTTGGAACTCTGCATTCAGATGTTTATATCTTTCCTTTTCTCCTTTGCTTTTCGCTTCTCTTCTTTTCACAGCTATATGTAAGGCCTCCCAGACAACCATTTTGCTTTTTGCATTTCTTTTCCATAGAGATGGTCTTGATCCCTGTCTCCTGTACAGTGTCATGAATCTCCGTCCATAGTTCATCAGGCACTCTATCTATCAGATCTAGTCCCTTAAATCTATTTCTCACTTCCAGTGTATAATCATAAGGGATTTGATTTAGGTCATACCTGAATGGTCTAGTGGTTTTCCCTACTTTCTTCAATTTAAGTCTGAATTTGGCAATAAGGAGTTCATGATCTGAGCCACAGTCAGCTCCTGGTCTTGTTTTTGTTGACTGTATAAAGCTTCTCCATCTTTGGCTGCAAAGAATATAATCAATCTGATTTCGGTGTTGACCATCTGGTGATGTCCATGTGTAGAGTCTTCTCTTGTGTTGTTGAAAAAGGGTGTAGCTATGACCAGTGCATTTTCTTGGCAAAACTCTATTAGTCTTTGCCCTGCTTCATTCCATATTCCAAGGTCAAATTTGCCTGTTAGTCCAAGTGTTTCTTGACTTCCTACTTTTGCATTCCAGTCCCCTATAAGGTAACATTCACAAATTCCAGAGATTAGAGAACACATTTGCAGAGACCATTATTCAGACTACCACAATGATCATTTTCCAAGATTTTACATAAAAATGTTTGGTTCATTTTTATGTGTATGCTTGTAATGAATGAAAAATAAAATAAAGCTTTTATTGCTTATATCCAACTTGCCACTGCTAGAAGAGAGAAAAGGAATACAATATATTTATTAAATGAGGAAAAGGAGAAACCCGTGTCTGAAACCTGGAAACCATTTTAGCACCTGTACTCAGCCCTGTCTAATGTATCTTCTGCTCTCTGGACCTTGCAGGATAAGATTCCCCAAACTCCTTAATCGTTATCATTGCCATTGCAGTTGTTTAAGTCAGTTTCAATTGGAACTTAAACAGAGATATGTCACTACACTTTCTCTGTCTCCAAACAAATGTTCTTGGGTTTTATTTTTGAGGATCAAGATATTTAATCTATACTCAAAATCACTGCAGATGGTGATTGCAGCCATGAAATTAAAAGATGCTTACTCCTTGGAAGGAAAGTTATGACCAATCTATATAGCATATTAAAAAGCAGAGACATTACTTTGCCAACAAAGGTCCATCTAGTTAAGGCTATGGTTTTTCCAGTAGTCATGTATGGATGTGAGAGTTGGACTGTGAAGAAGGTTGAGCGCCAAAGAATTGATGCTTTTGAACTGTGGTGTTGGAAAAGACTCTTGAGAGTCCTTTGGACTGCAAGGAGATCCAACCAGTCCATTCTAAAGGAGATCAGTCCTGAGTGTTCTTTGGAAGGAATGATGCTAAAGCTGAAACTCCAGTACTTTGGCCACCTCATGCAAAGAGTTGACTAATTGGAAAAGATTCTGATGCTGGGAGGGATTGGGGACAGGAGGAGAAGGGGACGACAGAGGATGAGATGGCTGGATGGCATCACCAACTCGATGGACGTGAATTTGGGTAAACTCCAGGTGTTGCTGACGGACAGGGGGGCCTGGCGTGCTACAATTCATGGGTTTGCAAACTGAAAGTAGTACAAAATACTTTTATCTAAACTTATGCTTCCAAACTATAAATAATTTAAAAGGGTACTTTTTACTCCATATTTTTCTCTCTTTAGTAGTCTATGGGCATAACTGGAAACAAAAATATGGCTTAATGTATTTTTATTATCTGCTGATTCTTATGCTTAGAAATATGCAAACTGATTATTTGTTCTTTACTAACTGTAACATACACAAGCCAATATCCCAGTTCCAAACAATGCACACTGCTTAGAATCACAGAAGGGTCATACTTTTGAAAAATAATCATGTATAAGATTTAATCCTTCCTCTGTGTTTATCCTCATGGCTCTACTGCTTATTTTTTTTAATATTTCTACATTTGAAGAGTGTATATTTGTATGACTGCTATGATTTGTTATTAAGTTGTTATAGGTAGGTCTCTTGAAAACTATGATAACCAGAAAAATGCCCCCCAAAGATGTCCATGTCATAATTCCCAGCATCTGTTAATATGTTGCCTTATATAACAAAAGGGACTTTGCAGATATGATGTTTTTTGAAATAGAGAGTTATTCAGTATTATTCATGTGAACCAATATAATCACAAAGATTTCCCATAAGAAGAAGGCAGTGGAATCAGAGTCAGAAAAAGATTGGAAGATGAAGAATATAGCCATGAGCCAAGAAATGCAGGCAATCGCTAGAAGCTAGAAAGCAAGGAAACAAATCCTTCCATACAACCTCTGGAAGAATTGCAATACAGGTTTCCCTCTCTGTCTGATACTACAGCATTCGCAGGAAACCTTTTGTAAGTTGTGAACGTGTGTTCAGTTGCATCTAACTTTAGTGATCCCATGGGCTGCAGCCCACCAGACTCTTCCATCCATGAGATTTTCCAGGCCAGAATACTGGAGTAGATTGTCATTTCCTTCTCAGGGGGGTCTTCACAACCCAGGAATTGAACCTGCATGTCCTGTGGCTCCTGTACTGCAGGTGGATTCTTTGCCACTGTGCCACCTGGGATGCCCTTTTTTAAGTTAAAATAGTATAAAGTGAAGAGGCAATTACCTTAGGACACATCTGGGTAACAAGTGCACAAACAAAACAAGATAAAACACAGGTGCTCACAGACACAGTTCAAAGCCATGGTAGCTTAATACTGAGATGATGAGTCTTGTTCTCCGGGAAGGACTTTGATAGGGACACTCTCACTGCTATGGATGAACAGTCTCCACAAAACAAAATATGAAGATTATTTCCACTTTTTGCCTTTTTCCATAAAAGCCAAAATCTTTTTTTGGATTTTTCTTTCAGTTGGCAAAAAGAGATAGGTCTTTCCTATAAGTGAAGTGGCATAATGCAAACTTGCAAAAAGCAGGGGATACTCGAACTACATTTTCATACTTTTCATACTGCCATAAAGAAGGCTGAGAACCAAAGAATTAATGTTTTTGAACTGTGATGTTGGAGAAGACTCTTAAGAGTCCCTTGGACTTCAAGGAGATCAGACCAGTCAATCCTAAAGAAAATTAATTCTGAATATTCATTGGAAGAACTGATGTTGAAGCTGAAGCTCCAATACTTTGGCCACCTGATGCAAAGAGCTGACTCATTAGAAAAAAAAACCCTGATGCTGGGAAAGATTGAGGGCAAGAGGAGAAGGGGAGAGCAGAGGATGAGGTGGTTGGATGGCATCACCGACTCAGTGGACGAGAGTTTGAGCAAGCTCTTGGAGATGGTGAAGGACAGGGAAACCTTGCGTGCTGCAGTCCATGGGGTTACAAAGAGTCGGACATGACTGAGCAGCAACTTGAACTGCCAAAACCTTGGCAATAGCCCAGTAAAACCCATTCTGACCTCTGGAAGCATAAAATATTTTACTATTTTTAAGGAACTGAATTTTTAATGATTTGTTACTACACCAAAAGGAAACTAACACGGTGTCCCTACCCTCTTGTTGCTACTGGTGCAAATACTGAGACTAATGTCTCATGTGTACAAACTGTCTTGGAGGATGCCCTTTAGAGACAGAAGCTGCCTGGCCCTGTGGTCCTAAGATTTATGCTGCATACCACTGCACTGGTAGCATGACTCTATAGGTAATAACTGACTTTGAAAGTATGAGGTATTTGGGAAGTATTAGGCCTGTCTCAAGTGTAAACAGACAGAGCAGCACAAATTATATTCCAGAGTTAGATGTCATCTGACAACATGTTCTAGCATAGTTCCTTTGCCTTACTCATCTTGCTCCTCTCACTCCTGTACGTGTGTTCTTGAAAGCATGCTCACAATAAATCTCTAGCATCCAATTACCCACTCCAAGCTCTGCTTCTGAAGAACCACCTAAAAGAAACACAGATTATCTTTTTTTCTTTAAATATCAATACTCAATGTCTTTTCACAGTTTCTTTTATTCTTATAGCACTTAGAAAGCTAAGTAAGATAAGACATTATTGTGCTTTCAACAGTTTCACTAAATTCAAACAAGAATAAGTCTAATAAGACATTTTATTTATAATTTTTCTATGTCATTAGTTGTTTAATTACTGCTTAGAATAACTACTACCTATTATATACCTTTGAAGTGTGGAAGCTTTTTAGGTCAACATTAAGAAAAGTTAATGGATCAAATTTGTCAAATCCAGATAATTACTGTGACAATATATTTTTTAAACAATGACTCTTGTTAAAACTACTTAGTAAATGTTTACCCTCTATTGACCTAAAAATTGTTTTATAGAAAAGAACATTAAAATTATCAAGAAACATTATAATGATTTTATATTTGAAGTAATTATCCTAGCATTGATGAAAAAGCATAGACTGATTTCTTCAAAGCCCAATGACCTACTTTTAGAAATAATATGATCTCTACTCTTGCAAAATTACTTAAAGTATAGATACTTTACCATATTCACTTAACATTTTCAAAATGAAAAACTATATAATTTATTGAAGGACAATGCATTTAGTAGAAAAAAATAATTTTTGAACTAAATATTGAATATAAACAAGATGGTGTAATCACTGACCTAGAGCCAGATATCCTGGAATGTGAAGTCAAGTGGGCCTTTGAAAGCATCACTATGAACAAAGCTAGTGGAGGTGATGGAATTCCAGTTGAGCTATTTCAAATTCTGAAAGATGATGCTGTGAAAGTGCTGCACTCAATATGCCAGCAAATTTGGAAAACTCAGCAGGGGCAACAGGACTGGAAAAGGTCAGTTTTCATCCCAATCCCAAAGAAAGGCAATGCCAAAGAATGCTCAAACTACCACACAATTGCACTCATCTCACACGCTAGTAAAGTAATGCTCAAAATTCTCCAAGCCAGGCTTCAGCAATACATGAACCGTGAACTTCCTGATGTTCAAGCTGATTTAAGAAAAGGCAGAGGAACCAGAGATCAAATTGCCAACATCTGCTGGATCATGGAAAAAGCAAGAGAGTTCCATAAAAAACATCTATTTCTGCTTTATTGACTATGCCAAAGCCTTTGACTGTGTAGATCACAATAAACTGGGGAAAATTCTGAAAGAGATGGGAATATCAGACCACGTGATCTGCCTTTTGAGAAATCTATATGCAGGTCAGGAAGCAACAGTTAGAACTGGACATGAAACAACAGACTGGTTCCAAATAGGAAAAGGAGTACGTCAAGGCTGCATATTGTCACCATGTTTATTTAACTTATATGCAGAATATATCATGAGAAATGCTGGGCTGAAAGAAACACAAGCTGGAGTCAAGATTGCTGGGAGAAATATCAATAACCTCAGACATGCAGATGATACCAACCTTATGGCAGAGTCAAGCGGAACTAAAAAGCCTCCTGATGAAAGTGAAAGTGGAGAGTGAAAAAGTTGGCTTAAAGCTCAACATTCAGAAAACGAAGATCATGGCTTCCGGTCCCATCACTACATGGGAAATAGATGGAGAAACAGTGGAAACAGTGTCAGACTTTACTTTTTGGACTCCAAAATCACTGCAGATGGTGACTGCAGCCATGAAATTAAAAGACGCTTACTCCTTGGAAGGAAAGTTATGACCAATCTAGATAGCATATTTAAAAGCAGAGACATTACTTTGCCAACAAAGGTTCGTCTAGTCAGGGCTATAGTTTATCCTGTGATCATGTATGGACGTGAGATCTGGACTGTGAAGCAGGCTGAGCGCCGAAGAATTGCTGCTTTTGAACTGTGGTGTTGGTGAAGACTCTTGAGAGTCCCTTGGACTGCAAGGAGATCCAATCAGTCCATTCTGAAGGAGATCAGCCCTGGGATTTCTTTGGAAGGAATGATGCTAAAGCTGAAACTCCAGTACTTTGGCTACCTCATGAGAAGAATTGACTCATTGGAAAAGACTGTGATCCTGGGAAGGATTGGGGGTGGGAGGAGAAGGGGACGACAGAGGATGAGATGGCTGGATGACATTACTGACTCGATGGACTTCAGTCTGGGTGAACTCTGGGAGTTGGTGACGGACAGGAGGCCTGGTGTGCTGCGATTCATGGGGTCGCAAAGAGTAGGACACGACTGGGTGACTGAATTGAACTGAACTGAGGGCATTCTCAATGTGTTGTCCAAAAATAATATTCATGTTGCTACTTGTAGCAGCTAGAAAAAGGAGTGTAGAATATATTTAATTGTTTGATCATTGGAACGAGTAATTTAGTGAATGTGATTAAGTATTTGAAATAAAAAAGAAGATATTACATGGAAAACAAAGGAATCCAGACTTTAAATATATTGCATTAGTGAATAAAGCAGAGGTGACCACTTTTATAATACTTTAAATCTGGATTGTTTATCTTACCACATCTAAATTCTGAGATATTACGCAAAATGTATTCCATTAAAATTGTGACCCGTTAGACAAAAATAAATAAATAAATTATAGTAAAGAGAATTATTTTGCATTCTTTCACACAGAAGCAAGTCTTGGTGTTTATGTATGATTATAAAAGAAATACTAAATATAAATAATATATTCAGAAACAAGATAAGTGGAATGCAATAGAAGGAAATATTCCATCAACTCAAAAATTTAAAATCCAATAAAATAATGTGACTATGTTAAGCTACTTTTATTTTAAAGTCTCAAAAAATAAGAATAGATTAATTATAGGAATTAGAGAGAAATAAATTTGTTAGTCATGTTCTTTATATTTGTAAGTCAATCAACAGTGAATGCTGATAGTTCAGGGGTTTGGATTTTTGTTTTCACTATGTCTTCTTTATGTTTTCTATTTCTTATTTTTGTCTGCTCCTTTGTATTTCAATGTTTTGAATTCACAAAGGAAGAAGTTAAGTGTCTCAAAGATAAAACAGAGAAGGCAATGACAACCCACTCCAGTGCAGCCCAGTGAGCTACAGTCCATGGGGCCACTAAGATCAGACACGACTGAGCAGCTTCACTTCACTCACTACACTCACTTCATATTTTATCACTGGAGAAGGAAATGGCAACCAACTCCAATACTCTTGCCTGGAGAATCCCATGGACAGAGGAGCCTGGTGGGCCATGGTCCCACCATGGTCGAACAAGACTGAAGTGACTGAGAAGGCATGCATGCATATAAAGATAAAACACTTTCAAAATTACATACCATCTTTCATGAAAAAAAAATTTTCCATTAAAACCATCACTTTAAGTGTATTCAAAAATATAACAAACTGATGCTCAGAAATGTTGAAATTCCCTGACCAGTGGCTACAATTCAATAGATACTGCGTAATAAATACAGAATTGATAAAATCTGGTAATAACACTGATAATAACCAACTTGAAATATTCTACCTGTATATTATAATGTTAATTAGATTTTAAAAAGCACACTTGTAAGGTTCTTACAATAAAATTATGGCTTCTCTCTCAATCATTTTTAATAATGGTTTTCTTGTTCCTCATTTATTTCCCTATAACAGGCATTTTTTATGATTTTCCTTCAGCAATATGTGAACCGTGAACTTCCTGATGTTCAAGCTGGTTTTAGAAAAGGCAGAGGAACCAGAGATCAAATTGCCAACATCTGCTGGATCATGGAAAAAGCAAGAGAGTTCCACAAAAACATCTATTTCTGCTTTATTGACTATGCCAAAGCCTTTGACTGTGTAGATCACAATAAACTGTGGAAAATTCTGAGAGAGATGAGAATACCAGACCACCTGATCTGCCTCTTGAGAAATCTGTATGCAGGTCAGGAAGCAACAGTTAGAACTGGATATGGAACAACAGACTGGTTCCAAATTGGAAAAGGAGTACGTCAATGCTGTATATTGTCACCATGTTTATTTAACTTATATGCAGAGTACATCATGAGAAACGCTGGACTGGAGGAAACACAAGCTGGAATCAAGATTGCCGGGAGAAATATCAATAACCTCAGATATGCAGATGATACCACCCTTATGGCAGAAAGTGAAGAGGAACTAAGAAGCCTCTTGATGAAAGTGAAAGTGGAGAGTGAAAAGGTTGTCTTAAAATTCAACATTCAGAAAAGGAAGATCATGGCATCTGGCCCCATCACTACACGGGAAATAGATGGAGAAACAGTGGAAACAGTGTCAGACTTTATTTTTCTGGGCTCCAAAATCACTGCAGATGGTGACTGCCGCCATGAAATTAAAAGATGCTTACTCCTTGGAAGGAAAGTTATGACCAACCTAGATAGCATATTGAAAAGCAGAGACATTACTTTGCCAACAAAGGTTCGCCTAGTCAAGGCTATGACTTGACCATACATGACCAATTTCCTGTGGTCATGTATGGATGTGAGAGCTGGACTGTGAAGAAGGCTGAGCTCCAAAGAATTGCTGCTTTTGAACTGTGGTGTTGGAGAAGACTCTTGAGAGTCCCTTGGACTACAAGGAGATCCAACCAGTCCATTCTGAAGGAGATCAGCCCTGGGATTACTTTGGAAGGAATGATGCTAAAGCTGAAACTCCAGTACTTTGGCCACCTCATGCGAAGAGTTGACTCATTGGAGAAGACTCTGATGCTGGGAGGGATTGGGGACAGGAGGAGAAGGGGACAACAGAGGATGAGATGGCTGGATGGCATCACTGACTCGGTGGACGTGAGTCTGAGTGACCTCCGGGAGTTGGTGATGGACAGGGAGGCCTGGCGTGCTGCGATTCATGGGGTCGCAAAGAGTCGGACACGACTGAGCCACTGATCCGATCTCATGATTTTCCTTCTGGGGACTCAATTATGCTGGCAGCTTTATAAATTTCTTTGTATTTTTAAGGCAGACCCATTGTTTGTTTAAATATGGAAATGACTCTGTATATACTGTTAGGAGGAGGATATCTTAGTGCTTTCCTATTTATTGTCTACATTGGGAAGTGCTTTAATACAGCACTTCTTAAGGATAACTGTTAACATACCTTTTAATTTCTGCTTACATGAATAGACCATTTGTTTAAATTTTCTGTGACAGATAATAGTTATTTTTTGCATATTATGTATAATTTATCAGAATATAACAATAAAAAATGAAAGGGCTAATGCTGATTCAATGTCCCCTAACTAGTGTTCAATTGATCTGCTGCTGCTACTAAATCACTTCAGTCGTGTCCAACTCTGTTCAACCCAATAGACGGCAGTCCACCAAGATACTCTGTCCCTGGGTTTCTCCAGGCAAGAATACAGGATTAGGTTGCCATTTCCTTCTCCAATGCATGCTAAGTTGCTTGAGTCATGTCCGACTCTGTGCAACCCCATGGACAGCAGCCCACCAGGCTCCTCTGTCCACTGGATTCTCCAGGCAAGAATACTGGAGTGGGCTGCCAATTCCTTCTCCATCAACTGATCTAGAGGCTTTTAAATACAAAATTTCCTGTGGAAGATGGACATAACAGTAGAGATAATGCAGATCCCTAAAAACAATTCAGTGTCTCTATCTGTGGAGAGTAGAGAGAGGTTGGTGCTAAAATGAAGTTGGCATTTTCAGTCAGTTTTGAAGAGTAAGGCTACTGAGAAATTTTCAACATTGTGGTATTATAATACTTTTTGAAAAATATATTTTAAAAACTCTCAATGTGGTCATCAATTAATGATATATGTCAGTCAACTCATGTGATATATTATATAAACTTACACATCATACTCTGTCAATTTTATCTGTATAAAACTGGAGGAAAAACAAAATGTTCTATATTTAAAAACAGAACAAAAAATAACTCTCAATATTCATCATCAGGCAAGTACCCATCTACGTTTAAAAAGATCCTTTATTCATCACATCTTTTTTAAGATTATACCACATTCTAGACAGTGTTTCAGACACTTGCAGCCATGATAAGAATCATATACTTTTCTCTAATGTAGTCTTCATTGTATCATGGGAAAAGAATAATTTGTACAAGAAATAAATAACATGCGTATTATATTAGTCAATTATAATTGCTAGGAATACAAAACAGACCATGTAAGGGTGACATGGGATGCAGGTGAAGTTGAGGTTTTAGATGGAATAGCCACAGAGAATCTCTGTGACTTTTGAATAAAGAGAAGACGTATGAAAGTGAGTTGGCTAGCCATGGTGATGCTCTGAGATCCTTCATCTCAGAGAGACAAGGAAATGCAAGCCTTTGAGGCAGAATCCCAACTGGTGTGTCTCACATTCATGGGGAACCTCAGTGGCTGGAATAAAGTAAATGCATGGGAGAAGACTGGCAATATGGTCAGAGATGTGATGGGAAGCAGGTCATGCTCGGCTGGGTTCTGTATAGGATATTTGCTTTATTTTGAGTGACTTGAAAAGACATTTAAGTGAATATGAGTGTTAGATATCCACTTAGTTTTACCAAACCACCTCAATTTCAAATTATTCCATGTGCTAGATAAGTCATTTTGCCTCATTTGTTCCATCTTCTTAAATCATGTTGATATCTTCTACTCAATGATGCCTCCTTTAGTGTTCTCTCTCAGTTTATATCTTTATTCCTTTTCTTTTGATTTATGGGTCAGAGGATTTGTGTATGAGATGGAAATAAAGACTAGTTTAATTGGAATTCTATACATTTTAACAATGGGCAAATCCAATATACATGTCTGTATATTGTATTTAGAAAGCAAATTCTGACCTTTGTAACACCTTCCATTCTTCTATTAGAGCTTTTTTCCCCCTCTCACAAATTTAGTTTTAGGAATAGTTCCATTCTTCTATCAGAGCTTTTTTCCCCCTCTCGCAAATTTAGTTTTAGGAATAGTTCCATTCTTCTATTAGAGCTTTATTTCCCCCCTCTCACAAATTTAGTTTTAGGAATAAATTTGAATTCAATTAAAAATATAAACTGTATCTTTAATATGCACAGCCTGTTTCTCCAAGCTAGAAAATTTGAAAGTTTTTTATTGTCATAGACAAAAACATATCAAATCAGATCAGTCGCTCAGTCGTGTCCGACTCTTTGAGACCCCATGAACTGCAGCATATACCTGGCATAATATAATTTTTAGATAATACTATTTAGTATAATAATATTACTATGATTACTAAAGTTATTAGTTTAGTTGAAAAATACAATTACTTAAAGTCTATATATTTGCATTTTTAAACTTTTCTCTAAGCTATTATTTTCAAAAAACTGCATGCCAGTATGACATAGTCTTATTTCTTCTTGGAATAACTACAATAGCAAAAATATTTGTCAACAAGTTAATAAAATAGACATAGAAAATGATATAAAACTATGCAATGACTATGCAGATTTTACTACATATTTATAATTCCTTCCTGATCTCTATTTATTTCAGCTACATCCATGGTTTCATCCTTCCATTTTCTGACTGAAGTAGAAGATGTCAGGGATTATTCTTGCTTTCCTCTCAGGCCGCAGCGCCTTAGCGTTCCAAGAAACACATCTCTTGTCTTTTGCGTTGGTGTTTGCTGTCTCACATGCTTGCATTTTGAACTGGTGTACTTTCCTCTTCTGTGAATTGAATATCTATTTAGTAGTAGCATTTGTCTTGTCAGCTCTTGATTACAATTCACTTTTTAAAACAAGGAAAGTTAAACTATGCTTGTTGTTATTGTTATGGCAGTTTTGGTTTAATTTTCTTCTTCAACAGCTTTACTTGTTCACAAAAAAAGAACACTATATTTTTCCACTGACAACTTATTTTTACCTATAAATATTCTCCATTCACTTTATTCTCATCCTCTGACTACCAAGACTCAAATTACTCTTACATTATCTTTCAGTGTAACTATCTCAAAAATAATGATGTTTCCTGACTGAAATAAACAATTGATTACCCTCACAAAATATTTTGAAAATATTCAATTATTCAAGTGAAGCACACTAATTAAAATTATCTAAATACTTATTTTAAAATCTTTTAATGTTTTTAAAAATTTGCATTAAAAATACTAAATTTCACAGTTGATAAAAGTATACATTAAGAGGTCTCTTTTTTAACTTAGAATAGCAAAATGCTGTCAGTATTGAAGAAAACAATGCCTATCTTTCACCAATAAAGCTCTAACTCTCCTTAATGGTATTCCTGATTATTTCCCAGCTCATGAAAGCATGTGTGGTGTTGAAGTATGCCAGGTTTATTTTAGATCTTAGATTATAAGAGTAAATAAACAAATATGATTGTTCTTATTACATTTTTCTTTGGAGTCAAATATTACTAATTTTTAAAATATTTATTAAAGAATAATATTTAGTACTTTAATTGGAAACAACATAAATAGTAGATTTTGTTATCATTTATTTGGTTATGTCAAACAATATTTGTGTGTAGATTATAAATCACTAAGATATAATTTACTAGCAATTTATTAAATTCAAGTGAATGAAAATTTAAGAGCATATTAGATTTACATTTCACATTTAAAAAGAATCTGAAATAAACATATTAATTATACAAATACATTAATCATCTAACAAAAGAAAAGTTTGCTATGTTTCCATTGCTAATGGAATGTTTTTGATGAAGTAAAATTGAAGAAAAATCCTTTTATCATGAAAAACTTTCATTGATTTCCTTTCTCAGTCTTTTTAGTGTAGATATTCCCCAAACTTCCACAGAGCAATCATTGATATCAAAGGGATTCCTTTTGATGCCGAAAGTCAGCTATCAAACATACGGGTTTGCCATATTAAATATGTAGTTAACTTTTCTTCCCTAAAACATCAAGGAAAAATGTAACAGTAGTTACTATATACTTTAAGCATTTATAAAACTCAGAACATTGTAAGGAAATACAACTAACAAATGACACATCTTTTTTAGTAGGTCGTTTTGTGTTCCAGTTATTTGGATTATGAAGAAAAACACTTCACTATAAGAGGTTCCAATGTGTTCAGATGGAAATATATTGTAATGAAAAAAATAAGTCCATATGCTATGAATTGGCAACAGCTGTTTCACTTTCATCCTATGGGATGAGGGAGGAACAGAAACTGGAGCACCTTGATGAATATTAAGATGCTAAGAAATAGGGTGCTGGCAAGATAAGTCTGCAGATTTTAAGTTCTTTATGGTAATATCATTAAACCCAATGGCAGAATGATGTGACACTACACCCACAGTACAATTATATGAAAATTGAAAAACTTCAGTCAGTGTAATAATAGTATATATGTGTGTATACTAATACAGCTTGAATTTCTTTGAGTTATTTTACTGAATTAGCCAGGTGTCTCAATACATTGCAGATACAGTCTTAGCAAGAGCATATGTTTAAATCCTAACACCAACCAATACACTTTTTAAAGCTAAAATAAACTTTATGTAGGGTCTTTATCACATAATGTAATAGGTAAAATCGTTTGCCTTTGAAACAAAGTGTTTCAGGAAGTATAGAAAATTACATATTATGCTTTTTTTAGGGAGTAGCTTTGTTCTGTATTCTCAATACAATTTCCATCTGCCTAACAATACCTATAAAGCTGCATTAGTGGTTAAGGATACAAGATTTCAATTCAGATGCCAGAAATCAAAATCAGATTTTACCATAGCCTTATTTAAGACTCTATGGGTTCCCATGATAGAGTCTCTATGGGTTAGAATTCTGTGGGTTCCCTCCCCAAAATATCCTCTGCTTTAGATCTTTTCTGAAGTACCTGAACAGTACACTCTGAAGTACCTAGATAGTAGTACTTGATGCCCATGTTTTTAGTTGCTTCACAGATATTAAAACCTCCACTAAATGGAAGATGTTAACTACTTGATGACCAGGAGCACAGAGCCTCTAGGCCTACTGTTGCCTAAGAATTGATAATGTCAACCACGCTGTTCCCTCACCACCAACCAATTAGAAAGTCATGCACAAGCCGATCTCATACTCTGGGACTCCCTTCCCTCACCTTGCCCTTAACAATGCTTTCCTGAAACTCATCTGGTAGTCTGGGCTTTTGAGCACTAGCTCTCCAAGACTTCCTGTATGGTGCCTTAGAGTAAAGGCTGCATGCCCCTTCACCACACAGGTATCAGTAGATTGGCTTTATTGCGCACAAGGTGGCAGGCCTCAGTTTGGCTAGGTAACTCTTGTAGGAATTTGAGAATGTAACTTAAACATTCTATGTCAAAGCTTAATCATCAAGTCTAGAAATGATTGGAAATTTATCATGTCAAGTGTCCAAATATTTAATTCAAATTTTGATACTATCTGCCCAGAAACAGAATCAGATTCCACAGGGAAAGGGTTCAGCTCTACAAAAGAACTCAGAACCCTTCAGATGCCAATCAAAAGCCCAGGTAATTTGTGTTGCTCATCAGCTACAAATTGGAATTTCTAAAGACACCCTCCTTGAGGTAGATTAAATAGCAGCTCATAGAACATATTACTTACTAGATTGCTGGTTTATTATAAAATGATATAACTCAGAAAAAGCAAGATAAGTGATGCATAGGGCAAAGTATGTGGAAGGGGTGTGATGAAAAGGTGTGGTAGAACCTCCAGGCCTTCTCCAGGCACGCCAGTCTCTCAAACCTCCATGTGTTCAAAACACTGTCTTCTTGGGGCTTTGCAGATTCCTTATTCATATTGATTAATTAACTAATTGACAGCTGGTAATTGATGCAAACGCCAAACTCTCTCCTCACCCTGAAGGCCAGGGGGTAGAAGTGAAAGTTCTAACTTTCTAATTACACAGTTGGTTCTCCTTGTAACCAGCTCTCCTTAGGTGGGGTCCAAAAACCACCTAAAAGAGCAAGAAATACCTTTCTATCTCTCAACTTCTAGGAAATTCAAAAATTGGGGGAATCAGAAACCATGGAAAAAATCAGATATATACAAGAAATATATTTTGGTTATTTGAAGAACTAAATGCACATTTTTATTATAAATCACAATACCGAAGCTACAAATGCTTCCAATAAGAAGTTGAGTTAAGCTACCAAAAAAAAAAAAAAAAAAAGCAGGCATTCTGGGTTTATTAGACTAACATGTATGCTGAAACACATGAAAGAGATGGATGTGTTGGGAGCCTATTGTACCAGAAACCTAGAAGAAATTTAGCACAAAAGTTTTATTCGAACATTTATACAAGATAAGGTAAGAAGGAGATATATTATGTTACAAAATGCTCATTGTCTAATAAAAGGGCATTCTAATTTTTCAATGGAAAATATTTCTTGTATTAGAATCTCAGAGAAATTCATTATATTAATCATTCCATAAGAGACTTTGAACAAGATATTAAATAGTTTTAACACAATTCAATACTGTGTTGATTAAATAAAAATTCTTTAGAAAAATAAAGTTTATCTTGCTAATATAATAGTTACACTACTAAGTCCATACTGAGAGCCAAACAGTTTAAGTCATAGCTGATAAACTGGTGACTAGACTACTGGAATATTAACTCTCAGGATTTTATTTGCCTGTAGCATTGCCTTCACCAGTCAATCCTAAAGGAAATCATTCCTAAATATTTATTCTGAATATTCATTGGAAGATATAAATTGAGAAGAACTGACTCATTGGAAAAGACTCTGATGCTTGGAAAGAATGAAGGCGGGAGGAGAAGGGGGCAACAGAGGATGAGACGGTTGGATGGTATCACTGACTCAGTGGACATGAGCTTGAGTAAGCTACAGGAGTTGGTGATGACAGGGAAGCCTGCCATGCTGCAGTCCATGGGGTCACAAAGAGTTGGAGAGGACTGAGCAACCTAACTGAACTGAACTGATTGCTTTGACAGATCAAAGAAAGAGACCTAAGTGAGTTTATTTTGGAAAATTAGAGAAAATAGACATAGTATTTTCTTGGTACCCCATATTATTTATATATTGTTTAGGATTTCCATATTCTTACCTGTATTATACAGGCTTGGTAAGTTCTACTGAGTACAGTTTGTCATGCATTTTTAGTGTAGTTCTAACTTAACTCCTTGCATTTCCTTTAAATATTGCTTTATTAAAGAAATTTCTATGTAATTTGATGTATGCTGCTGCTACTGCTAAGTCACTTCAGTCGTGTCTGACTCTATGCGACCCCATAGACGGCAGCCCACCAGGCTCCCCCATCCCTGGGATTCTCCAGGCAAGAACACTGGAGTGGGTTGCCATTTCCTTCTCCAATGCATGAAAGTGAAAAGTGAAGTCGCTCAGTCATGTCCGACTCCTAGCGACTCCATGGACTGCAGCAATTATAATACTGTCTGATAACTACTTTGCTTAATTCCAGGATTGCTACTGTTTTCTTATTTAGTCCATTTGCCTGATATATCTTGTACATGTCTTTGTTATTAACCTTTTTCGATTTTCTCCATTTTAAATCTTTCAAATAACCTGTTTTTGTGTCTCTGAGTGAATTCTCATTACTTAAAATGATCATAGTTTTATTATTTTTTGAGATAAGGTTTTTATAAACATATGTAATGTTCTATTTATATTGTGGAAAAAGAGGTTTGAAGAATTCTTCAGTTCAGTTCAGTCGCTCAGTTGTGTCTGACTCTTTGCGACCCCTTGGACTGCAGCACAGCAGACTGCCCTGTCCATCACCAACTCCCAGTGTTTACTCAAACTCATGTCTACCGAGTCAGTGATGCCATACAGCCATCTCATCCTCTGTCCTCCCCGTCTCCTCCTGCCTTCAATCATCCCAGCATCAGGGTCTTTTCAAATGAGTCAGCTCTTTGCATCAGGTGGCCAAAGAATTGGAGTTTCAGCTTCAACATCAGTCCTTAATGAATGTTCAGGACTGATTTCCTTTAGGATAACTGGTTGGATTTCCTTGCAGGCCAAAGGACTCTCAAGAGTCTTCTCCAACACCACAGCTCAAAAGTATCAATTCTTTGGCATTCAGCTTTCTTTACAGTCCAAATCTCACATCCATACATGACTATTGGAAAAACCATAGCCTTGACTAGATGGACCTTTGTTGGCAAAGTAATGCCTCTGCTTTTGAATATGCTATCTAGGTTTGCCATAACTTTTCTTCCAAGGAGCAAGGGTCTTTTAATTTCATGGCAGCATTCACCATCTGCAGTGATTTTGGAGCCCCCAAAAATAAAGTCTCTCACTGTTTCCCCATCTATTTGCCATGAAGTGATGGGACCAGATGCCATGATCTTAGTTTTCTGAATGTTGAGCTTTAAGCCAACTTTTCCACTCTCCACTTTCACTTTCATCAAGAGGCTCTTTAGTTCCTCTTTCTTTCTGCCATGAGGGTGGTGTCATATGCATATCTGAGGTTATTGATATTTCTCCCAGCAATCTTGATTTCAGCTTGTGCTTCTTCCAGTCCAGCGTTTTTCATGATGTCTTCTGCATATAAGTTAAATAAGCAGGGTGACAATACACAGCCTTGACGTACTCCTTTTCCTATTTGGAACCAGTCTGTTTTTCCACGTTCAGTTCTAACTATTGCTTCCTGACCTGCATATACATTTCTCAAGAGGCATGTCAGGTGGTCTGGTATTCACATCTCTTGAATAATTTTCCACAATTGTGGTGATCCACACATTTAAAGGCATTGGCATGGTCAATAAAGCAAAGGTAGATGTTTTTCTGGAACTCTCTTGCTCTTTCGATGATCCAACGGATGTTGGCAATTTGATCTCTGGTTCCTCTGCCTTTTCTAATACTAGCTTGAACATCTGGAAGTTCACAGTTCACATACTGTTGAAGCCTGGCTTGGAGAATTTTCAGCATTACTTTACTAGCGTGTGAGATGAGTGTAATTGTGCTGTAGTTTGAGCATTCTTCGACATTGCCTTTCTTTGGGATTGGAATGAAACTAACCTTTTCCAGTCCTGTGGCCACTACCAAGTTTTCCAAATTTGCTTGCGCATTGAGAAAAAGAAAAAGAAGAATTCTTCAGTTCAGTTCCGTCGCTCAGTCGTGTCGGACTCTTTGCGACCCCATGAATCGCAACAGGCCAGGCCTCCTTGTCCATCACCAACTCCCAGAGTTCACTCAGACTCATGTCCATAGAGTCAGTTTTCTTAGTTAACAGTATTTTCTGTTAGTGTGGCAAATTTCTGTTTCTTCAGTGACTTGTTAATTTTGGTATTTGGGGAAGAAGCTGTGTGTCTTCCAGCATTTTTTTGCTTGTTTAGCGTTACCATAAGTTTTTATATTTTGCTTACTTTATCATAAAAGGAAATTTCCTTGCTTTCAGAATTTGATCCCGAGAAAGGGTATCTTTTCAAGACTTGCCACTTCAAATCCTAGATATTGTTGTTGTTGTTCAGTTACCCACTCATGTCCAACTCTTTGTGACTCCATGGACCGCAGTTTGCAGGCCCTCTGTCCCTCAGCATCTCTTGAAGTTTGCCCAATTCATGTCCATTGTATTGGTAATGCTGTCCAGCCATCTCATCCTCTAATGCTGTCTTCTCTTTCTGCCCTCAGTCTTTCCTAGCACCAGGGACTTTTTCCAATGAGTCAGCTATTCACATCAGATGATGAAAATACTGGAGTTTCATCTTCAGCATCAGTCCTTCCAATGAGTATTCAGGGTTGGTTTCCCTTAAGACTGACTGGTTTGATCTCTTTGCTGTCCAAGGGACTCTCAGGAGTCTTCTCCAGAACCACTGTTCAAAAGCATCAGTTCTTCATCACTCAGCCTTCTTTACGGTTCAGCTCTCACAATTGTATGTGACCACTGGGAAGAGCATAGCCTTGACTATATGGACCTGTGTTGGCAGAGTAATGTCTGTTTTTTGACATACTGTCTAGGTTTGTCTTAGGTTTCCTTCAAGAAACAAAAGTCTTCTGATTTCATGGCTGCAGTGATGATCCTCAGTGATTTTAGAGCCCAAGAAGAAGGATCTGTCCCTACTTCCACCTTTTCCTTTTTATTTGCCATGATGGAATGGGACTGGATACCTTGATTTTAGTTTTTTTAAATATTTACTTTTAAGCTGGCTCTTTTTAGGACTTGCCACTTCAAATCTTAGATACTTCTAACTAAATGAAAGAAATTCTTTCATAATGTATATAGATAGATGATAGATATATACATAATCACTGTAATGTACCCTTTAATTATACTACAATACTGAAGTTAAAACAATCTATCAACCAATCAATCAGTCATTTTTACTTTTAAGCCAGTGGTACTTTTAAAGTAGATAACTTGTTTGTTATTTCATATATTTGAGGAACTTTACCTTGCTGAAGGTAGTTTTTAAATTATTGAAGGTAGATTTTAGCCATTAAAATTAAATTCATTGATTCTGTTTTACTTTTTAAATATGGCCATTTAATTTACTGTGTTAATTAAAATGTGTCTGGGATTATATTTTCATTGGAAAACACTTATGTAGACATTTGATACTATTTTTTTCATTAGGAATTATTACATGACTTCTCTTTTTTTAAGAGTGATATTAATAGCCAGTCATGATAATTGTCAATAAGCATTTCTTCATTAGGTCTTATAAAAGGAAAAATTGTAATTCTAAAATTTCTTATTTCTTACCTGAAACCATTATATAAAGTGTTGTTCTTAAATTTGGTATCTGTGACACTTTTCATGTCTACTTTTATATTTCAGATACACAGTTTTGAGCAAATTATATATTTCTAGAATATTGAGAGTTTTGGAGAGGTTGATAAATCATCTTAGAAAAAAAAAATCAAACTAAAATTTTAGGAAGACCTCCATGGAAAAGACTGTACTTACAATCATTCAGTGGGACTATGGGTGTATCAGAGACAGGTGGACAAAAAAGGAAAGAACAATTCAGAGAACAGAAATGTGTACACTCAAAAGAACATGAGTAATCCTATCACTATGGAAATATTATGTAATACTGCTGGAATACAGTATTTGTGTAGGAAAATATTATAGTATAAAGTCAGAAAGTGCTTTGATTTAATAACCTTGAATGATACTATATCATGCTATGGTGTTCATCATTGCTCCGATTCACTGGGCAATTCCTTAAGGATTAGTCTAATCTTACCATGGTCTACAATCAGTGTAACTCTACATACAACTATATACACAAGTTATCCAAACACCCTACCCTTGTTCAGCAGTTCTTAAAACTTTCTGAGAATCAAGAGCAACTGGTTTTTACAAAATGATGATTTGGTATAGGAAAGTACAAGGAGAACTCTGAAACAAGTCTTAAGTTCCTTCCATTCATCTCCTGTCTCCTTCTGATGTCTTTGCCCTTATTCTCCTAGTTGTTCCTGATAGCCATTTTGGTTTTTCTTACCTACTTTCCTGAGGAATATTTTATTTCAACTCCCAAAGGGGAAAACGATTCTACTACAAAACTTAGTAACGTAGTACTAAAATTGATAATTTATTTGAATTCTTACTTTAAAAAAATAAAAAGAAAATATCTCTCACGATAAAAATGGAAGAGAATAAGAAAAGGAGCAGATAAGTACGTGATGAATCAGGATATAATTCTGGTGCAGTGTGATAAAGAGATTGTCTTTGTTCTCTAGGTAAGTAATGGCTCTTTTCTATAGTTTGCATGATGCCCTTATCCCTGAAAGAGGCCCCCAAAGGTTCCTAAAGCTTGTGAATACGTTGCCTTACATGACAAAAAGGTAAAATGAAAGGACTTTTAAGATGTGATTAAAGTGAAGTTAAGTCGCTCAGTCATGTCCAACTCTTTGTGACCCCATGGGCTGTAGCCTACAAGGCTCCTCCGTCCATGGGATTTTCCAGGCAAGGGTACTGGAGTGGGTTGTCATTTCCCTTCTCTAGGGATTCTTCCCTACTCAGGGATCCAACCCAGGTCTCCCACATTGCAGGCACATACTTTATCGTCTGAGCCACAAGTTGCCACAGATGTGATTAAGTTAAGGTTATTGAGACAAGAAAATTGTGTAAGATTATTAGAGGTGGGCTCAATGTGATCACAAGAGTCACTGTAAGAGGAGAAAGTAGGGTCAAAATTAGAGAAAAGGTGACAAGACAACAGAAGCAGAGAGAAAGAGAGTTTAGAAGATGCTCTAAGAGCTTCCCTAATAGCTCAGTTTGTAAAGAATCCATCTGCAGTGCAGGAGACATGGGTTCAATTCCTAGATCACGAAGGTCTACTGGTGAAGGGATAGGTTACCAACTGCAGTATTCTTGAGCTTTCCTTGTGGTTCAGCTAGTACAGAATCCGCCTGCAATGAGGGATACCTGGGTTTGATCCCTGGGTTGAGAAGATTCCCCCAGAGAAGGGAAAGGCTACCCACTCCAATATTCTGACCTGGAGAATTCCATGAACTGTATAAGAGTCAGATACACTGAGCAACTTCACTTCATTGCTGGTTGCCTTGAAGATGGAGAATGGGGCCATAAGCCAAGAAGTGCAGGCAGCATGCAGAATATATAAAAAACAAGGGAATATATTCTCCCCTAAAGCCTCTAGTAGAAATCCAATCCTGCTGGTCTATTTTAAACATCTGACCTGCAGAAACCATAAAGAACTGGGCAGGGAGGACATTTATAATTAAGTAAGTATTGTGATTGCTGTTGTTTCACTGCAAGTTCAGTCACTCAGTTGTGTCTGACTGTGATCCGAGGGACTATCGCCCACTATGCTCTTCTGTCCATAGGATTTCCAAGGCAAAAATACTGGAATGGGTTTCCATTTCCTACTCTAGGGATTCTTCCCAACCTAGGAATTAGCCCTGTGTCTCTTGCATTGTATAAACATGGGCCTGTGAAATCCTAGATCAAAATGATTGCAGTGTAAAAGCAAGAAAAGTTTCAATATAAGGAGACATTTTTGAAGGAATACAAATTATTTACTAGGGCTAAAGAAAAGGAAAAAATTTAATACATTTCTGCAGTTTGGGGTTTGAAAATGGATGAGTAATATTATATTACTAAAAAATAGATGTTGTAAGCAACAATTACAATTTGGCATTAAAAAGTGATGAATTAAGCTTTCTGCACAGGTTCAAAAATAAGTCATAACACATTTAATGTGACTTGTCCTATTACAACCAAAAATAGTGGTCAACACTGTTCCAGCTAGTCATAAAATACTGAAATAGATGATGGTGTTTAAGCATTATGAAAATTTGCCAATGTTTTTCCTGTATTTTTCAAGTCATTCTATGCTCGCTATAAATGCTAAAGCAAAAATCCTCTTATTCTATTTGTCTATAAATAATCCAAAACACTCATAAAACTAAGATTATAAGTATTTACTTTATACTCACCCAGTCCAAGGAGGCATAAGAAATTATTTAAATTTCCTAGTATTCACATGACTTCATGATGCCATCCTAGGTATTATTCAAATGTGTATAAATTTTATTATATATGCAATATCATTAAAGGGTCCATTTTATAAAAATAAATACAGAATTAATTTCAAGAAATTTATTTCAAAAAGGAAATATAAATAATTCTTCATATAGCTAATGTCTATTGCAGTAATGCAGTGTACGTACAAGCATATGATATATAATTTATATTTTAAAATATTATTTGCAAATGAAAATGTGAGTATGCTCAAACTTATCCATGTATCTAAATGTAAATTATTTATATTGAATCTCAAAATAAAATTTGTCTTTTAATGGTAGTCAAAACACTAATATTTATTTCATTCTCAGGGATACATCATGATTCCTTTTTCAAACATTCATCACATAATAAACATGTAAACTATTTTCTATCATAAACCTTGTCACTGCACATAATAGAGGTTCATTTTAAAACTATTTTAAAAGAAAAAATTAAAATAATGGGATGATAGGTCTAATGTAGTCAAAAGTCTTTGAAAAGTTCTGTATGAAATAAAGAAGCTCACTACTTTTGAAGGGATTTAAAATATAAACTTTATCAAAATATTTATTAACTTCTGTACTGTTTGCTATTTGAAACTGCTTAGGAATTTTCAAGGCAGCCAGTTCTGTCCTTCCATTAAAATTATAAAGACATGGAGAAAATAAGGCCCCAATATAATACTGAAAACATCAACTAAAATGTTATCTGAATTTAATATGAGGATTCAGAATAATTTAAGTACTTATTTCTTACACCCAGGCTTCCCCTCATAATAAATAATACATTTTAATTTTTCCCTGTTGTCCTATGTGTCCTTCCTCAACACTCTCCTCAAATAATGCTCCACAATACAGAGAAGAAACAAATCATTAGGTCTTCAAATACACTTTAGAAACACTGAGATTTAAAAAGCCGAGTATTTAAAGTACATTAGTTCATAGTTTATTCCTCAATCTGAGTTTCTCACATGAAGATTTAATGAGAAAAAAAAAAAAAAACCTGGATAAAAAATGTCGCTAAAATTTCCAAAATTAGGGAAGTAAGATAGAAACACAACTACCTCCACCTGGGACAATTATAAAGTATACAGTGACCAAATAAACTTTATATAAAAATATAAGAATCAAGTAATGTAATGCACCAAATTATTAATGTCAATTCCCCAAAAGACATCTTGAATGAACAAAGTTACTTTCTTTAAATGGCAGAGCCATATTTGAAAAAATAGTCAGTATAAATAATTATTTCATGGTTAAAAGGGCAAGTTGGTTACATACACCATACTTTCACTGAAAGCTTACCTATGACACATGGCTTCAGCTGAATCTGACCCAGAGAATGAAAACACATAAGCCTTTGATTCACTAGAGGTTGAACCCCCTCCTTTTCCTCCCTAACACAATGGCCCAAGCATCACTATTCTTAAAGTCTCCAAAAGTCTGGTGCAAACAGACAGCAATATACTTTTCCTATCTTTATCTTTTTATACAATTCTCAGGTCTGTGACATTCTTAAAGGCTCTTTAACAATATTGATATTAAAATGTTTTCAAAACTATGTTGAATAGTAATGGTGAAAGTGGACATCCTTGTCTTGTTCCTGACTTTAGAGAAAATGCTTTCGATTTTTCACCATTGAGGAAAATGTTTGCTGTGGGCTTGTCATATATAGCTTTTATTATGTTGAGATATGTTCCTTCTATTCCTGCTTTCTGGAGAATTTTTATCATAAATGGATGTTGAACTTTGTCACAGGCTTTCTCTGCATCTATTGATATAATCATATGGTTTTTATTTTTTAATTTGTTAATGTGATGTATTACATTGATTGATTTGTGGATATTGAAGAATCCTTGCATTCATGGGATAAGCCCACTTGGTCATGGTGTATGATCTTTTTCATGTGTTGTTGGATTCTAATTGCTGGAATTTTGTTAAGGGAAGTTTTGGCCAAAGCAATCAGAGCAGAAAAAGAAATAAAAGGAATCCAAATTGGAAAAGAAGAAGTAAAGCTCTCACTGTTTGCAGATGACATGATCCTCTATGTAGAAAACCCTAAAGATTCCACCAGAAAATTACTAGAACTAATCAATGAATATAGTAAAGTTGCAGGATATAAAATCAACACACAGAAATCCCTTGCATTCCTGTACACTAATAATGAGAAAATAGAAAGAGAAATTAAGGAAACAATTCCATTCACCATTGCAATGAAAAAAATAAAATACTTAGGAATATATCTTCCTAAAGAAACTAAAGACCTATATATAGAAAACTATAAAACACTGGTGAAAGAAATCAAAGAGGACACTAATAGATCGAGAAATATACCATGTTCATGGATTGGTAGAATCAATATAGTGAAAATGAGTATACTACCCAAAGCAATTTATAGATTCAATGCAATCCCCATCAAGCTACCAATGATATTCTTCACAGAGCTAGAACAAATAATTTCTCAATTTGTATGAAAATACAAAAAACCTCGAATAGCCAAAGCTATCTTGAGAAAGAAGAATGGAACTGGAGGAATCAACCTGCCTGACTTCGGGCTCTACTACAAAGCCACAGTCATGAAGACAGTATGGTACTGGCACAAAGACAGAAATATAGATCAATGGAACAAAATATAAAGCCCAGAGATAAATCCACGCACATATGGACACCTTATCTTTGACAAAGGAGGCAAGAATATACAATGGATTAAAGACAATCTCTTTAACAAGTGGTGCTGGGAAAACTGGTCAAACACTTGTAAAAGAATGAAACTAGAACACTTTCTAACACCATACACAAAAATAAACTCAAAATGGATTAAAGATCTAAATGTAAGACCAGAAACCATAAAAGTCCTAGAGGAAAACATAGGCAAAACACTCTCTGACATACATCACAGCAGGATCCTCTATGACCACCTCCCAGAATATTGGAAATAAAATCAAAAGTAAACAAATGGGACCTAATTAAACTTAAAAGCTTCTGCACAACAAAGGAAACTATAAGCAAGGTGAAAAGACAGCCTTCAGAATGGGAGAAAATAATAGCAAATGAAGCAACAGACGAACAACTAAGCTCAAAAAATATACAAGCAACTCCTACAGCTCAATTCCAGAAAATAAATGACCCAATGGAAAAATGGGTCAAAGAACTAAATAGACATTTCTCCAAAGAAGACATACAGATGGCTAACAAACACATGAAAAGATGCTCAACATCACTCATTATCAGAGAAATGCAAATCAAAAGCACTACGAGGTACCATTTCATGCCAGTCAGAATGGCTGTGATCCAAAAGTCCACAAGCAATAAATGCTGGAGAGGGTGTGGAGAGAAGGGAACCCTCTTACACTGTTGGTGGGAATGCAAACTAGTACAGCCACTATGGAGAACAGTATGGAGATTCCTCAAAAAACTGGGAATAGAACTGCCTTATGATCCAACAATCCCACTGCTGGGCATACACACTGAGAAAATCAGAATTGAAAGAGACACCTGTAACCCAATGTTCATAGCAGCACTGTTTACAATAGCCAGGACTTGGAAGCAACCTAGATGTCCATCCACAGATGAATGGATAAGGAAGCTGTGGTACATATACACAATGGAGTATTACTCAGCCATTAAAAAGAATACATTTGAATCAGTTCTAATGAGGTGGATGGAACTGGACCTATTATACAGAGTGAAGTAAGCCAGAAAGAAAAACACAAATACAGTATACTAACGCATATATAAGGAATTTAGAAAGATGGTAACAATAACCCTGTTTATGAGACAGCAAAAGAGACACTGATGTATAGAACAGACTTTTGGACTCTGGGAATGGGAGAGGGTGGGATGATTTGGGAGAATAGCATTGAAATATGCATAATATCATATCTGAAATAGGTCGCCAGTCCAGGTACGATGCCTGATAACAGATGCCTGGGGCTGGTGCACTGGGACGACCCAGAGGGATGGTATGGGGAGGGAGGAGGGAGGGGGGTTCAGGATGGGGAACATATGTATATTTGTGGTGGATTCATCTTGATGTATGGCAAAAGCAATTCAATATTGTAAAGTTAAGCAAAATAAAATTTAAAAAAATTAAAATGTTTTCAGTATCTTTGTGTGCTATTTATTGGTAAACTTTATTTAAGGGCAATAAGTACACTGCATTCTCAAAAGTTATCTCTTTGGCTTGGGGACAATTTTTTCCATAAGCTTGGAATCTATAAACTTAATCAAAACACACACACAAACACACACACACACACACACACACTCACACAAAGATGAAGAAAAGTCTTTTCTATTACTAGGGATGCTGGAACAACTTTGAGGAGATATTTCACATCCAAGGGTAAAGGAGAAGCCCTAGCCTGATAGTAGGAGGGGTAAAATCACATTTAGAATCAAACCCCACACCTGCCAGAGATACTCAGGGGGCTCAAACATACCTTGTGCACTCCAGGACACAAAGACCCCACAGAGACTGAGACAAAACTGTATTTTGGTGTCTCCTGAGGTGGTATGGGTCAGCAGTGGACTGCTGTGGCGGGGAGGACTCTGGGTGCAGTAGACCTGGATATGGCATAAGCCCCATGGGAGGAGATCGCCATTAACCCCACCATAGAGCCACCAGAACTTACACAAGACAGGGGAAACAGACTCTGGGAGGGCACAAAGAGAACCTTGTGTGCACCAGGACCCAGGAGAAAGGAGCGATGATCCAAGACACTGACCCAGACTTGTCCTTGAATGTCCAGGAGTCTCTGGCAGAGGCATAGGTCAGCGGCAGACTGCTACAGGGTTGGGGGCACTGAGTGTAGCAGTGCATGCATGGGACTTTTAGAAGGAGTTCCACATTATATTCATTACATGCACCATAGTTTGGCCTCAGGTCAAATAATAGGGAGGAAACACAACCCCACCCTTCTACAGAAAATTGGATAAAAGATTTACTGATCACAGCCCCACCCATTAAAACAAGATCCAGCTTCCCCTTGAGTCAGTCTCTCCACTCAGGAAGCTTCCATAAGCCTCTTATCCTTCTCCATCAGTCTGTTTTCAGACAGACTGAAAGCAACAATCACAAAAACCTAACCAATCTGATCACAAGAACCACAGCCTTGTCTAACTCAAGGAAACAATGACCCATGCCTTGTAGGGCCATCCAATACAGATGGGTCAAGTTGGAGAGTTCTGACAAAACGTGGTCCGCTGAAGAAGGGAATAGCAAGGCCAGGAGGAGATACCCCACACCACTAAGCCTGAGGCCAGGGGGGGGGCGGGAGGAGCAACGCCACGCCCAAGACCAGAGGCAGTGGCCGGGAGGACCAAACGCACATCCAAGGAGCCGTGGCTGCACGGGCGCAGGAAGGCCTAGAGGAGCGATCCCACATTGAAGGTCAGGAAAGGCGGTGGTGAGGAGATACCCCTCAACCAAGGTAAGGAAAATTGGCTGCGCTTTGCTGGAGTATCCGTGAAGAGATACCCCACGCCCAAGGTAAGAGAAACAGAAGTAGGACGGTAGGTGTTGCAAGAGGGCATCAGAGGGCAGACACAGTGAAACCATACTCACAGAAAACTAGTCAATCCAATCACAGTAGGACCACAGCCTTGTCTAACTCAAAGAAACTAAGCCATTCCCCTGGGGCAACTCAAGATGGGCGGGTCATGGTGGTGAGATCTAACAGAATGTGGTCCACTGGAGAAGGGAATGGCAAACCACTTCAGTATTCTTGCCTTGAGAACCCCATGAACAGTATGAAAGGCAAAATAATAGGGTACTGAAAGAGAAACTCCCCAGGTCAGTAGGTGCCCAATATGCTCCTGGAGATCAGTGGAGAAATAACTCCAGAAAGAATGAAAGGACGGAGCCAAAGCAAAAAGAATACCCAGTTGTGGATGTGACTGGTGATAGAAGCAAGGTCCGATGCTGTAAAGAACAATATTGCATAGGAACCTGGAATCTCAGGTCCATGAATCAAGGCAAATTGGAAGTGGTCAAATAAGAGATGGCAAGAGTGTATGTCAACATTCTAGGAATCAGCAAACTGAAATGGACTGGAATAGGTGAATTTAACTCAGATGACCATTATGTCTACTACTGCAGGCAAAAATCCCTCAGAAGAAATGGAGTGGCCATCATGGTCAACAAAAGAGTCCGAAATGCAGTACTTGGATGCAATCTCAAAAATGACAGAATGATATCTGTTTGTTTCCAAGGCAAATCATTCAATATCACAGTAATCCAAGTCTATGTCCCAACCAGCAACGCTGAAGAAGCTGAAGTTGAATGGTTCTATGAAGACCTACAAGACCTTTTAGAACTAACACCCCAAAAAAGATGTCCTTTTCATAATAGAGGACTGGAATGCAAAAGTAGGAAGTCAAGAAACACCTGGTGTAACAGGCAAATTTGGCCTTGGAATATGGAAAGAAGCAGGGCAAAGACTAATAGAGATTTGCCAAGAAAATGCACTGGTCATAAGAAACACCCTCTTCCAACAATACAAGAGAAGACTCTATAAAGGATATCACCAGATGATCAAAAGCAAAATCAGATTGATTATATTCTTTGCAGCCAAAGATGGAGAAGCTCTATACAGTCAGCAAAAACAAGACCAGGAGCTGACTGTGGCTCAGACCATGAACACCTGATTGCCAAATTCAGGTTTAAATTGAAGAAAGTAGGGAAAACCACTAGACCACTCAGGTATGACCTAAATCAAATTCCTTATGATTATACAGTAGAAGTGAGAAATAGATTTAAGGGCCTAGATCTGATAGATAGAGTGCCTGATGAACTATGGAATGAGGTTCATGACATTATACAGGAGACAGGGATCAAGACCATCCCCATGGAAAAGAAATGCAAAAAAGCAAAATGGCTGTCTGGGGAGGCCTTACAAATAGCTATGAAAAGAAGAGCAGCGAAAAGCAAAGGAGAAAAAGGAAAGATATAAGCATCTGAATGCAGAGTTCCAAAGAATAGCAAGAAGAGATAAGAAAGCCTTCTTCAGCGATCAATGCAAAGAAATAGCGGAAAACAACAGAATGGGAAAGACTAGGGATCTCTTCAAGAAAATCAGAGATACCAAAGGAACATTTCATGCAAAGATGGGCTCGATAAAGGACAGAAATGGTATGAACCTAACAGAAGCATAAGATATTAAGAAGAGGTGGCAAGAATACACAGAAGAACTGTACAAAAAAGATCTTCATGACCCATATAATCACGATGGTGTGATCTCTGACCTACAGCCAGACATACTGGAATGTGAAGTCAAGTAGACTTTAGAAAGCATTTCTACAAACAAAGTTAGTGGAGGTGATGGAATTCCAGTTGAGCTATTCCAAATCCTGAAAAGTGATGCTGTGAAAGTGCTGCACTCAATATGCCAGCAAATTTGGAAAACTCAGCAGTGGCCACAAGACTGGAAAAGGTCAGTTTTCATTCCAATCCCAAGGAAAGGCAATGCAAAAAAATGCTCAAACTACTGCACAATTGCACTCATCTCACATGCTAGTAAAGCAATTCTGAAAATTCTCCAAGCCAGGCTTCAGCAGTATGTGAACTGTGAAGTTCCAGATGTTCAAGCTGGTTTTAGAAAAGTCAGAGCAACAAGAGATCAAATTGCCAACATCTGCTGGATCATAAAAAAAGCAAGAGAGTTCCAGAAAAACATCTATTTCTGCTTTATTGACTATGCCAAAGCCTTTGACTGTGTGGATCACAATAAACTGTGGGAAATTCTGAAAGAGATGGAAATACCAGATCACCTGATCTGCCTCTTGAGCAATTTGTATGCAGTTCAGGAAGCAACAGTTAGAATTGGACATGGAACAACAGACTGTTTCCAAATAGGAAAAGGAGTACATCAAGGCTGTATATTGTCACCATGTTTATTTAACTTATATGCAGAGTACATCATGAGAAATGCTGGGCTGGAAGAAACACAAGCTGGAATCAAGATTGCCGGCAGAAATAACAATAACCTCAGATATACAGATGATACCACCCATATGGCAGAAAGTCAAGAGGAACTCAAAAGCCTCTGGATGAAAGTGAAAGTGGAGAGTGAAAAAGTTGGCTTAAAGCTCAACATTCAGAAAACGAAGATCATGGCATCTGGTCCCATCACTACATGGGAAATAGATGGGAAACAGTGGAAACAGTGTCAGACTTTATTTTTCTGGGCTCCAAAATCATTGCAGATGGTGACAGCAGCCATGAAATTAAAGGACACTTACTCCTTGGAAGGAAAGTTATGACCAACCTAGAGAGCATATTGAAAAGCAGAGACATTACCCTGCCAACAAAGGTCTGTCTAGTCAAGGATATGGTTTTTCCTGTGGTCATGTATGGATGTGAGAGTTGGACTGTGAAGAAGGCTAAGCGCTGAAGAATTGATGCTTTTGAACTGTGGTGTTGGAGAAGACTCTTGAAAGTCCCTTGGACTGCAAGGAGATTCAACCAGTCCATTCTGAAGGAGATTAGGCCTGGAATTTCTTTGGAAAGAATGATGCTAAAGCTGAAATTCCAGTACTTTGCCTACCTCATGTGAAGAGTTGACTCATTGGAAAAGACTCTGATGCTGGGAGGGATTGGGGGCAAGAGGAGAAGGGGACAACAGAGGATGAGATGACTGGATGTCATCTCTGACTCGATGGACGTGAGTCTGCGTGAACTCCAGGAGTTGGTGATGGACAGGGAGGTCTGGCATGCTGTGATTCATTGGGTCATAAAGAGTCGGACATGACTGAGTGACTGATTTGATCTCACTTCAGTATTCTTGCCTTGAGAACCCCATGAGCAGTATGAAAATGCAAAAAGATACAACATTAAAAGATGAATTCCCTGGGTCGATAGGGCCCAATATGTTACTGGAGATCAGTGAAGAACTAACTGCAGAAAGAATGAAGAGACAGAGCCAAAGCAAAACAACAATAAGCTGTGTATGTTACTGGTGATGGAAATAAAGTCAGATGCTGTAAAGAACAATGTTGGATCAGATCAGATCAGTCGCTCAGTCGTGTCCGACTCTTCGCGACCCCATGAACCGCAGCACACCAGACCTCCCTGTCCATCACCAGCTCCCGGAGGTCACCCAGACTCACACCCATCAAGTCAGTGATGCCATCCAGCCATCTCATCCTCTGCCGTCCCCTTCTCCTCCTGCCCTCAATCCCTCCCAGCATCAGAGTCTTCTCCAATGAGTCAACTCTTTGCATGAGGTGGCCAAAATACTGGAGTTTCAGCTTTAGCATCATTCCTTCTAAAGAAATTCTAGGATTGATCTCCTTCAGAATGGACTAGTTGGATCTTCTTGCAGTCCAAGGGACTCTCAGATAGGAACATGGAAATTTAGACCCATGAATCAACGCAAATTGGAAGTGGTCAAACAGAAGATGGCAAGAGTGAACATTGACATTTTAGGAATCGACAAACTAAAATGGACTGGAATGGGTGAATTTAACTCAGTTGAGTTAAATTCTATCTACATTATATCTACTACAGTGGGCAAGAATCCCTTAGAAGAAAGGTAGTAGCCATCTTAGTCAACAAGAGTCCAAAATGCAGTACTTGAATGCAATCTCAAAAAAGACAGAATGATCTCTGTTTGTTTCCAAGCCAAACCATTCAGTATCATGGTAATCCAAGTCTATGCCCCAACCAGTAATGCTGAAGAAGCTGAAGTTGAATGTTTCTATGAAGACCTACTAGACCTTCTAGAACTAACACTCAAAAAAGATGTGCTTTTCATTATAGGGTACTAGAATGCAAAAGTAGGAAGTCAAGAAATACCTGGAGTAATGGGCAAATTTGGCCTTGGAGTATAGAATGAAGCAGGGCAAAGGCAAACAGAGTTTTTTGCAAGAGAACACACTGGTCATAGCAAACACCCCGTTCCAACAACACAAGGGAGGACTCCACACATAGACATCACCAGATGGTCAATACTGAAATCAGATTGATCGTATTCTTTGCAGCCAAAGATGGAGAAGCTCTATACAGTCATCAAAAAACAAGACCTGGAGCTGGCTGTGGCTCAGATCACTTCAGCTCAGTCGACCACTCATGTCTAACTCTTTGCAACCCCCTGGACTGCAGCACACCAGGTCTCCCATTCCATCAGCAACTACCAGAGTTTACTCAAACTCATGTCCATCGAGTCGATGATGCCATACAACCATCTCATCCTCTATCATCCTCTTGTCCTCTTGCCTTCAATCTTTCCCAGCATCAGGGTCTTTTCTAATGAATCACTTCTTTGCATCAGGCGGCCAAATTACTAGAGTTTCAGCTTCAGCATCAGTCTTTCCAATGAATATTCAGAACTGATTTCCTTTAGGATGGACTGATTGGATCTCCTTGCAGTCCAAGGGACTCTCAAGCGTCTTCTCCACATCATAGTTCAAAAGCATCAATCCTTTGGTGCTCAGCTTTCTTTATAGTCCAACTCTCACATCCACACATGACTACTGGGGAAAAAAAAAAAAGCCTCGACTAGATGGACCTTTGTTGACAAAGTAGTGTCTCTGCTTTTTAATATGCTGTCTGGGTTGGTCATAACTTTTCCTTCAAGGAGCAAGTGTCTTTTAATTTCACGGCTGCAGTCACCATCTGCAGTGATACTGTAGCCCCCAAAAATAAAGTCTGTCATTGTTTCCCCATCTATTTCCTATGAAATGATGGGACCAGATGCCATTATCTTAGTTTTCTGAGTGTTGAGCTTTAAGACAACTTTTTCACTTTCCTCTTTCACTTTCATCAAGAGGCTTTTTAATTCTTCTTTGCTTTCTGCCATAAGTGTGGTGTCATCTGAATATCTCTGGTTATTGATATTTCTCCAAGAAATCTTGATTCCAGCTTGTGCTTTATCCAGCCCAGTGTTTCTCTGATGTATTTTGCATATAAATCAAATAAGCAGGGTACAATATACAGCCTTGGCATACTCCCTTTCCTATTTGGAACCAGTCGGTTGTTCCATATACCATTATAACTGTTGCTTCCTTACCTGCATATAGATTTCTCAAGAGTTAGGTTAGGTGGTCAGGTATTTCCATCTCTTCAGATCATGAACTCCTTACTGATAAATTCAAGCTTAGACTGAAGAAAGTAGGGACAACTATTAGACCATTCATTTATGACCTAAATCAAATCCCTTACAACTATACAGTGGAAGTGACAAATAGTTTCAAGGGATGAGATCTGATAGACAGAGTGCCTGAAGAACTATGGACAGAGGTTGATGATACTGTGCAGGAGGCAGTGATCAAGACAATCCTCAAGAGAAGAAATGCAAAAAGGCAAAATGGTTGTCTGAGGAGGCCTTAGAAATATGTGAGAAAATAAGAGAAGTGAAAGACAAAGGAGAAAAGGAAAGATCTATTCATCTGAATGCAGACTTCCAAAGAATAGCAAGGAGAGATAAAAAAGCCTTCCTCAGCCATCAACGCAAGGAAATAGAGAAAAGCATTAGAATGGGAAAGACTAGAGATCTCTCCAAAAAAATTAAAGATACCAAGGGAACATTTCATGCAAAGATCGGCACCATAAAGGACAGAAATGGAATGGACCTAACAGAAGCAGAAGATATTAAGAAAAAGAGGCAAGATACACAGAAGAACTATGTAAAAAAGATCTTCATGACCCAGATAATCATGATGAAATGATCACTTACCTAGAGCCAGACATCCTGGAATGTGAAGTCAAGTGGGCCTTAGAAAGCATCACTACAAACAAAGCTAGTGGAGGTGATGGAATTCCAGTGGAGCTATTCCAGATCCAAAAAGATGATGCTGTGAAAGTGCTGCACTCAATATGCCAGCAAATTTGGAAAACTCAACAGTGACCACAGGACTGGAAAAGTTTACTTTTCATTCTAATTCCAAAGAAAGGCAATCCAAAGAATGCTCAAATTATCACACAATTGCACTCATCTCAGATGCTACCAAAGTAATGCTCAAAATTCTCCAAGCCAGGCTTCAACAGGACATGAACCGTGAACTTCCAGAATTTCAAGTTGGATTTAGAAAAGGCAGAGGAGATAGAGATAAAATGGCAAACATCTGTTGTATCATCATAAAATCGAGAGAATTACAGAACAACATCTACTTCTGCTTTATCGTCTATGCCAAAGCCTTTGACTGTGTGGATCACAATAAACTGCAGGAAATTCTTCAAATGATGGAATACCAGACCTTTTTACCTGCTTCCTCAGAAATCCGTATGCAGGTCAAGAAGCAACAGTTACAACTGCACATAGAACAACAGACTGGTTCCAAATCAGGATAAGAGTACAACAAGGCTGTATATTGTCACCCTGTTTATTTAACTTCTATGCAGAGTACATCATGAGAGATGCTGGACTTGATAAAGCACAAGCTGGAATCAAGATTGCTGGGAGAAATATCAATAACCTCAGATATGCAGGTGACATCACACAATGGCAAAAAAGTGAAGAAGAACTAAAGAGCCTATTGATGAAAGTGATGGAGAAGAGTGAAAAAGTTCCTATTGGAACTCAACATTCAGAAAACCATGAACATGACATCTGGTCTCATCACTTCATGGCAAATACATAGGAAAGAGAGGAAACAGTGACAGACTTTATTTTGGGGGCCCCAAAATCACTGCAGATGGTGACTGCAACAATGAAATTAAAAGACACTTGATCCTTGGGAGAAAAGCTTTGACCAACCCAATTAGTTTATTAAAAGCAGAGACATTACTTTGCCAACAAAGGTCTGTCTAGTCGAGGCTATGGTTTTTCCAGTAGTCATGTATGGATGTGAGAGTTGGACTATAAAAAAGCTGAGCATGAAAGGATTGATGCTTTTGAACTATGGTGTGAAAAACACTCTTGAGAGTCCCTTGGACTGCAAGGAGATCCAACCAGTCCATCCTAAAGGAAATCAGTTCTGAATATTCATTGGAAAGACTTATGCTGAAGCTGAAACTCTAATACTTTGGCCACCTGATGCAAAGAACTGACTCATTGGAAATGATCCTGATTTTGGGAAAGACTGAAGGCAGGAGGAGAAGGGGACTACAGAGTATGAGATGGTTAGATGACATCGCTGACTCAATGGACATGAGGTTGAGTAAACTCCGAAAGTTGGTGATAGACTAGGAGGCCTGGTGTGCTGCAGTCCATGGGATTGCAAAGAGTTGGATATGAGTAAGTGACTGAACTGAACTGAATTTAATAATATCATTTTAAACCAACAAAAGTATTTATCTGCATATAATGGATAAAAGTACTATTTAACTATATGATAAGGAAACAAGATTTATTTATATACATATATATTCTTATCCAGGGCTTCCCAGGTGTCACTAGTGGTAAAGAACTTGCCTACTCATACAGGAGATATAAGAAGATTGGATCCTTGGGTCAGTAAAATCCCCTGGAGGAGGGCATGGCAATCCACACCAGTATTCTTGCCTGGAGAATCCCATGGACAGAGGAACCCAGTGGGCTACAGTCCATAGGGTGGCACAGAGCTAGGCACAACTGAAGTGATTTAGCATGCATGCATATTCTTATTCCTTATGAAAACATATGGAATACACGCTTTGTTTGTAGACTCTTCAGATTAAAGACAGGAAAACAGGCACAGCATATCATTAGATGATCTTTATTGTCTTTTGTGGTAAATGATCAATGGAGAGTGTTTCCTTCTTTAAAAAGCCGGTAGTGAACATATATCTTTTTTTCTAAATAAGGAAAAATAGTTTGGTATTCTATTTATACTCAGCAACTTCTCTAATAACATTGAAAGTAGCTACTGTTTATTTAAAGGATAATAAATAAAAGCACCATATGTTTTAACCACAACAGAATATAAAATGAGTCCAAAAATCGTTTCAATATTACTATTATATCTGATACCCAAGAAAATAACGTATTTCTATGTTAAATGTATACAACCACTTCCATATTGGGCTTTCACAATGGATGCAGATACAGATCTGTCACTCCTTTTGACACAGCACTGACAGCAGCTCTATCCCACAGAAGGATGAAAACCTAATGCAATCAGAATTTCTAATCTCCCTGCAATCACATATTCTTTCACTGAAGCTCTGCCAGGAAGCGTTTCCTCTAAGAACAATGCTCAAACATCTCATTACAGAACTCAAAACCACTTAAACTCATAGCATTTTGGATACTCACATTTACACTAAACTTGAAAGACTGAAGTGAAATTCATGTGTGGGGTCTGAGCCTCAAAAAGTAATTATAAACTTTTTTTTTTTTTTTTTCTGTTTTGAAAATTAAATGCTCTGTGGGTGAGACCATTGGTTTTGTAATCAAGTTTGACTTAGTTTTCTCATTTCTTTTGGGACCCTGTGCTCTTGCGGGATGCCATGAATATGTGAATAAAAGGCGAGAATACAGGGCTCACTTGTTTTAAAAGATTGTGCCTGAGTGTGTGTGACACTGTGTCTGCAACTGCGTATGTGTGTGTGTGTGTGTGTGTGTGTGTGTGTGTGTGTAAATATGTTTCTCATTCTGTAGTAACTTGCTCGCTATATTATTAGATGATCACATGTTAGATTTGTCAGGTTTTTTTTTTTTTTTAATTTTATTTTGTTTAACTTTACAATATTGTTTTTTTAGATCACTTGAGTGCATTCAAAGACAATGTTGAAAGTTGCTTAGTCATGTTGAACTCTTTATGACCCCATGTACCATACAGTCCATGGAATTCTCCAGGCCAGAATACTGGAGTGGGTACCCTTTCCCTTCTCCAGCGGATCTTCTCAACACAGGGATAGAACCTAGGTATCCTAAATTGTGGGCAGATTCCTTACCAGCTGAGCCACAAGGGAAGCCCAAGACAATGTTGGACCACATTTAAATTCTTCTAAAATGAACTAAACTGAACTGGTGCTAAATATGTTTTCTCTTAAATCCTAATTGAAAGTGACTTTTTAGAAGTTCTGATTTTAAAAGAGCTTTGTTTATAATTATTCAACTTTGCAAATAGAGAACTAACAAACTCTCTCCATTTCCTCAAGGAATCACCCAGTAAGTTTTTTGCCTTAGATCTCAGAGAAAGATTTTAAAGCCAAGGGTCAGCACATATTTTTTCTGTAAAAAACAAGCTAGGAAATATTTTTATGATTTGTGGTCAGAGGTCTCTGTTTCACCTACTAAACTTTGCCAGGGCAGCATGAAAGCAGGATGGTTATGTTCCATTAAAACTTTATTTACAAATGAAGAGGTGAGCTAGACTTGGCCTGAGGGCTCTGGATTGCCAATTCCCATCTAAAAATAGGAAGGAACCTCTGCAAATTGTGGCAAGGTTTAATGTGGCAAATCTAAATATTCTCCATTAATAATATACTATGTAAGCATGCATAATAAACATGTTTTAATTAATAACTATGTACATTAACATTGAAGCCTATTAATCTGAAAAGGACACAGTCACAAAACATTTTAGCATTCATTGGAAATCTGTATATCAGTATTTCTACTTAATTTTTCAGCAAATAAAAACAAAGAACAGAAGAAATTATGAAGTTGGTATAAAATTCCAGTTTATACACTTTTTTATGAGGTTCTCAGACTTTTTAGATTTGATAGTTTTTCTACTTAAATCTTAAAAATTTTCTCAAAGTACTAAAATAGCATTCGTCAGTGGATTAGAATTTTTTTCACATGCACACTATATTTAAAAACGGAAGATGTGATCTACAGCTATATGTTAAAAGGAGATCTAATTCAATATAATAAAAATTTACCTCAGAATATAAATTTTTAAAGCTGACTGAGTTTTTTGGTCACTGTACACAAAGAGTGGGCAAATTAAACAGATGAATGGCCATCAACATGCAAAATGGAAGGAATACTGTCTCTATATACTCATTCTCCACTTTGCCTTCCTATTGAGTGGCTTATAAAACTTCTTACGATTTTGTCTGTACCTAAACTTTATTAAGTCACTTCCTGCCATTAATATCAAGAAGAGTTTCTGTCTCCAGTACTGAACTCTGACTTCTGATAACCTTTGTTGACCTTTTTTAAGCTATTACAACACATGTTCAAAACTATAACCTGAATACATTAAAAGGTGACTTCATGTTAACATCCACTGTAACAACAGTCAAACTTAATGGGGAAAGTGTAAATATTGACTTGGTTGAATACTGAGTGGAAGTTTTAGCAAAGCCTTACAAGGAGAAGTAAAGGAGGAACAATTTTAAGCACTTTGAAGAACAGCCTTTGCAGGAGATAAGACTTCAGGCTTTTCTCAAACATTTCCCAATAAGTCATTTTGGGAAGACAAAGCAGGAAAGATTACAATTAATTTTATTAATTATAATTAATAATTATAATTAATTATAATCTAGTTAATCTTATTAATAGGTGATCCTACTGAAACTATGCTTATTGTATCAGAGGATTTGAAGATAACTGCAATTAAACTGGGGGAGAAAGTACTAAACTGGTATTGGAGTTAATAAATAAAATGACAGATACCTGATTTAAGAATTCTATTTAACAGAGACTTTTGTCTATGTTCACTTTCATGTGGAAATAACTGGATGCTAGAATATCTCAAAACTAAAATATTTTCAGGGGAACTTTGATCTGACCCTATAATGTCTATGACTTAATCCTTATGGCAAATCACCAAGAATTCCAAGACTGCAGCAAAAGAAGTAGACTCCAAGTCTGTGCAGAAAATCTTTTAAAAGATTCACTTGGAAACATATCTTTCTGATTATTTTGAAATAATTACTTTTTACAAAATCTTGTTAGTACAAAATTTGGATCAAGAAAATTCATTTCAACAAACAGTACTGATTACATTTTAAGCACTTTATTAGATACTAGAATGGAGGAGCCTGGTAGGCTGCAGTCCATGGGGTCCCTACGAGTCAGACACACTGAGCGATTTCACTTTCACTTTTCACTTTCATTCATTGGAAAAGGAAATGGCAACCCACTCCAGTATTCTTGCCTGGAGAACCCCAGGGATGGGGCAGCCTGTTGGGCCGTCCTCTCTGGGGTCTCACAGAATTGGACATGACTGAAGTGACTTAGCAGCAGCAGCATATATAAAGGAGTGTGTGTGTGTGTGTGTGTGTGTGTGTGTGTGTGTGTGTAATGTGTGTGTATGTGTGTATGTATTTTATTAAAAACCTACAGGTTAATATACTGAAGAAAAATTTTAAAATATCATTCTGGATTCTTCTTTCATAAAAAAAGTCCCCTTATAACAAAAAAGGCCTACTTATAACAGTTGTACAAAATCGTGAAGAATAAAGAGATGTTTTCACAACTTTTATCCTCTATATTTTCATACTTGTTAATCTTCTTTAATTTCACATTTTCTTTAAACTATATTATTGAAGATGTCACCTCTCTGGTCAATATATTTCAATCTTCCAATGTCTTTCATATCATTTTATAAATTTTAAAATCACTTTACTAAATTATAATTTATATACAATGACATGAACCCATTTGGAATATGGAGTGGGTGAATTCTGATAATGTATACACGCTTGAAACTCTCACAGTAAGCATGATATAGATCATTTTAATCATCCCCTGAAGTCTCTTACTGAACTTTTGCTATCAATCCCCTCTCCCAATTGCCAAGTCAGAGTTATCAATTTACTTTCTATCACCATGATTTGGCTTGTCTATTCTATAATAACCATAAAAAGAATTGATAAAACACATACTCTTTGATGTCCAGGTATTTTCACTCAGCATAAAATTTAAGAGATTTATTCTAGTTACTGTGTACATAGATAGCATGCTTATCGTAGGGTAGTATTGTATTAAGCATGCTATCTATGTATTGCATCAGGAGAAGGCAATGGCACCCCACTCCAGTACTCTTGCCTGGAGAATCCCATGGATGGAGGAGCCTGGTAGGCTGCCATCTATGGGGTCGCACAGAGTTGGATGCGACTGAAGTGACTTAGCAGCAGCAGCAGCATTGTATTGCATGGGTATAACACAATTTGTTTTTCACTCACATCTTGACAGCAAACAGGATGGTTTCCAATTTCAGGCTACTGTTAATAAAATTGCTGTGACTACCTGAGTTCAAATATTTTGTAGGCTTCAGAACAAAACACAGCACTTCAGTACTACACTGAGGGGCCATTTCAAAACGTGAAATCACCAAGAAAAAGCACAAAAACCTGCCACAAAATTGATTTTGCAAAGGACACTTACTTACAGCATGAGAGCAGAAACAAAAATGCAAAACATGACATTGTTGAACCTCAGCTAGGAAAGTGCCAACCTTCCTGTTGGGATTCAATCCAAAATAAGAAGAGATATCAGAGAGCTTGCCTCCTCTCACCTTCTTCCCACCACATTTACAGGGAAAGGCCATGTGAGGAGAGACAGCAAGGAAGCAGTGGCTATCTACTCCCAGAGAGAGTGCTTTCCCCAGACACTGACCTCGCTGGCACCAAGTTCCTATTGTTTAAACTGCCCAGTTTAAAGTATTTTGTTGTGGCAGCCTGAACTGGACAATAAAAACAGGAGGAGTTCTCAACTGTTTTGATACTTTGCACATGTTCACTAATGCCCCTGAAAGAGCTGCGTGTATTGATTTTAATGTTACAAATAAATTTTAAAGAGTAGGTAAATTTGCAAATAGGGAGTCCACAAATAATGAGGGTCCTCTGTGTGTGTCTGCATGTGTCTCTTGGATAGAAACTTAGAATGGGATTGAATTGCTAGGTCATATGGTAAATATATGTTTAATTTTTAATAAGCTGCCAGAGTGTTTTTCAATATATATTTCAATCAGTAGACTATGAAATTTCTATCTAAGCTGAATGCTCCCATACATTTGATATTGTCAGTCTTTTTCAGTTTTGTGATTAAAGTGTATGTGTGTGTTATGTCATTATAATGTTTTATTTTACAAGTTTATTGGTATTTATTTTGCAAATGCAAAACCTGCCTGTGTACACAGTATATTATACTTTTGAGAAATCAACTTTATTGAGACACATTATACAATTAAATGCATCCATTTCCCGTGTACAGTTGAATGAATTTTGATAAATATACGATCCCATGAAACCACTGTCGAGATAGCAGACACATCCATCACCACCAGAAGTTTTCTTATTATCCTTTGTTCACTTAGTTCCCATCTAGAAGGTCAAGGTCTCCCATTCTTCTTTTGGAAATGATATGGTATCTTTGGAAAGTTTTTATTTTATTTTATTTTATCTTTTTTGTTTAGATCTATAAGCCATTCATTCCAAGGTAAGTTTTGTGTTATTGTGGGATTAGGGTTATGATTTGTTTTCTTCCATATGGATATCAGTTGTTCATGCAACTACTACTGAAAAGATTATCATTTTTTTTTCCTTAGAACTTTATCAACATCCAGTTGTGTGGGTTTATTTCTTGATTCTAATTATTTTTCCTTGGCCTATTTATCTATCATTATGCCAGTGCCATGTGATCTTGAATATTTAAGTGTAGAGAAAGACAAAACTCAAGTAATGAAGTGACACATTCATGTTGGAAGTGGTGTAAAATTCTATGATTTCATTAAATAACATAAATTCAACTAACAATTTTGGAATGCTTACTTTGTTTCAGCTACTTTGTTCTACACTGAGAATGAAAAAAGAAAACCTTATTTCTCAAGATCTCACAATCTAAATATAACCTGAACAAGAAATGTTAAAATAGAAATGTATTCAAAATAGGACAAAAACTAGAAAGGCAGGACTTGAATTTATCTGTGCAAAGCAGAAATGCTTACAAGACTAATTATACCCATAGTGGGATTCTCCATTCTCTTCTTATCACACAGTAATTTAAAGGCACAATAAGGTTATCATACTTGTTCATTTGCATAATAATAAAAAATTTTTGTGCAAGGAGACCAAATAGCAAAAATATTTGTTTCAATATGTTCATTAAGATGGTTACAGATATAACTTAATTCAATAGTGGATCAATTAATAAAAGTAAAAAAAAATTTTAAAAAACTAGGTGATAAAAATTAATAAAAATTAATGTCTTATTGGTTATGTCTATTGCAATGGTAAAGGAAGGTAGTTGTCAAAGAAGGGTGTAACTGGGTGATTAGATGAACTAGGTTGTCATAAACTTAGATTACATATATGAGAAGAAGTTGGTGCAAATAGTTGATAATTTAGAACATCATCAGTTGAGGTTCTTAAGGTATTTATAGGAAGGCCATTAGGTCATTATAATTAAGTGCTTGGGAAATACAGGCAGCCTTTTAAATGTCAGTGATGCATACCTAATCACATATTCCAGAAATTATCTCATTAAATAAATGAACTGGATCATGAATGCATATGTCTATATTAAAAAACACCATCTTTGAAAGACTTACGTGAACACTTAGATAGATAATACTTCATAATTCTATCAATAATGTATTTTTATTTAATTTGAATGCATATGTGCAGTTAACTTATTCATGAACATTCTCTGAGATGAAGACATCCTCATAATTGATCCAACTATAAAAATCATAGAAAGATGGAAAATATTTTCATAGTGTTTTACAATATCATCTACCTCAAGGTCAATTTTTTAAATCAGTTATGGTTATTATTAGAGGGATTTGATTACAGAATTGATTGAACACATGCACGAAAAGAGAATAATTTTAAAATATTTTTGTTCTTTAAAGGTACCCTTGTATCCTATATTTATGAATAAATGGAATAATTTTTAGTAAAACAAGTTTATAATTCAGGATCTTTGAATTTCATAAAGAAGCATTATTTTTCTACATATCTGTAACCACTGCAACCAAAGAATATAAACATTACTTCAATGACCAACACTGAATATCTTTGGCATTGATAATGCCTAATAGTATCCCACAAGAATGATTTATCTGTCATGTTCCTATTCTAGAGACTCAGGAAGGATGTAAAAAATGGTAACTCTAATTCAACAATTATTTCTCCATTTGTGTTCAACTTTGTAATTGAATCAATCCATGTTGTTTGCTTCCTGCATATCTATTTCAGACCCTCGCCAGACTTTACATTTTAATCCACCATTGGTTTAGTTTTAATAACAATAAATAAAAGAAAATATTTATGAAAAATGATGATGTACAAAGTATTCTGGTCAACCTTTTGATTAATTCATGACTCTCCAAAATGGGCTATTTCATCTCTAGAGATATGGAAATAGTTGTTTTTTAAAAAAACTGTGTCTTGCATAATCATAAAGGACTCAATTCCAGGTATACAACTTTCAAAGGTAATAGTCCCTAAAACCACTATTTCTCTAAACATCTATGTTTATGCTCATTCCCCCATCTTCTTTCCTCTTTCACAATAGTCTTTTCCCATATTTGGAAAAAAGGTAGAATTTGTCACTAACTATTAATTTTGTGGCTTCCCAGGTGGCACAGTGGTGAAGAATCTGCCTGCCAATGCAGGAGTCACAAGAGATATAGATTGGATCACTGGGTTGAGAGATCCTCTGGAGAAGGCAATGACAACTCACTCCAGTATTCTTGCCAGAGAAATCCCATGGACAAAGGCACCTGGTGGGCTACAGTACACAGGGCTCAGACACAACTGAGCATGCACAGGCATGTAAATTCTATAATGGTTCAGAAACAGAGTATTTCAAAATATTAGTATTTATATTAAGAAATGAAAATATGAATAGCAAAGAACTAAGTTTTTCAAATCAAATAATGTGCAGTTATTGTCATCAAAAAATTTTGATAGAAGACCTAAAATTGTCAGCTAATAGGCTGGATGGCATCACTGACTCGATGGATGCGAGTCTGAGTGACCTCCGGGAGCTGGTGATGGACAGGGAGGCCTGGCGTGCTGCGGTTCATGGGGTCGCAAGGAGTCGGACACGACTGAGCGACTAATCTGAGGCTGTTGAAAAAATAACTGAGCACTAGAAAGATCATTTCTCCTACCACACACAGAAAAAGTACTCAACAAAATCATGGCTTTTTTAAAAACATATTATGGAGTAATTTTCCCTGAAATTTGAATAAATACATATTCTTTTTTAAGATATTGAGGCAAAGATTCCAGGTACGATAAGTGCTAGTAGAAATAATACAACTAAAATTGCTAACAAATTGCTATAAGCTAAACGCAGGCTAGCATGGGAGAGAAGAAACCCTAGGAAGCACAAATCCCAAAAGAAATTCATTCCTATTCACAGGCTCTTTTCTACAAACTTCTCCACTTCCTCACAAGAAACATTAGTGGTAGGAGAGGGTCCCTTGTGCAGACCTGTGAGAGGAGAACATCAGCCACGGGAGGAAAATAACAAGTTCTACCCCATATCCTTCACCTTTTCCTCCCCTGCTGCTGCTAAGTTGCTTCAGTTGTGTCCGACTCTGTGTGACCCTGGAGATGGCAGCCCACCAGGCTCCCCCTCCTCCGTCCCTAGGATTCTCCAGGCAAGAACACTGGAGTGGCTTGCCATTTCCTTCTTCAATGCATGAAAGTGAAAAGTGAAAGTGAAGTCGCTCAGTCATATGACTCTTCACGACCCTATGGACTGCAGCCTACCAGGCTCCTCCATCCATGGGATTTTCCAGGCAAAAGTACTGGAGTGGGGTGCCATTGCCTTCTCCGTTTCCTCCCGTATAGAGCCTTAAACCACTATACGGCAAATTGTCAGCCTAAAGGCAGAGGGGAAAGATCCATTGTAGTAAGAGTGTGTGGAGGAGGGGGGTACAAAATTGGAAAGGGGCAGGAAACCCTCTTTGAACAAGACACTTGGAGCCATCCAAGTTACCCAACCATTGTATATGTGCAGGATAAATCAGAAAGTTTCACTGTCAAGATTCAGAGACACAACTCTGAATAGTACAACGTTAAGCTGAATTAAACAATAGAAAACACTCTGCTCCTCTCACCCTACACCAAAATGCTTAGTAAGCATCAGGAAATATTCAACAGCAGTCCACCACTGGTGGGAGTACAAGAGAATGAAGAGAGAATCTTTCCAAAGAGCAGGCACATGGGGAAAGCCTAAAGCAAGGGGTAAAATGAGACCGTTAAGTAAAACTCTCAAGGAATGAGCCCCAGTCACAGGTAAACCCAGAGGATTTGAAGCTGGTGGTACATTGAGAATAATGTACAACCAAATCTATACCCAAAAAATATCGTCTTGTAATTATTATTATTATTCTTCTCCATCTAGACTATAACTTAACAGATGAGTGTAGAAAGCAGGAAACCAAATGATCCATTATTAGGAACTGAAAGCTACTGAAGCTGTGTGATTCTTAAAGAAAAAATGGATCAAATCTAATCAATCTAAGTTTTATTTAAGAATTATTTTATTTATTTAAGAATCTAAAAGAAAGAAGCAAAAATCAAATCCAAAACAAGCATAAATAAATATTAAAGAACAATCTATTAATAAACTTAAAAATGAAAAAATAGTTAGTTATAGTCACTAATACTGATAAAATTCTCACTATGAATAGAAATGCACACTCACACAAATTACAAATATCAGGAAGGAAGAAGGAGAAATCACATCATACATTACTAATATTAAAAGGATAATAAGAGAATATATCTCTCCACCTGTGATTGAGTTATACCCCAATAAACACACTGTAAATTGAAAATATCATAAGTTGAAAAAGCATTAAGTAAGCTTAACTTACTGAATATCATAGCTGATCATGTCATTGCTGTTTAGACACTAAGTCACGTCCAACTCTCTTGTGACCCAATGGACTGGAGCAACCAGGCTCCTCTGTCCCTGGAATTTCCCGGGCAAGAATACTGGAGTGGGTTGCTACTTCCTTCTCCAGGGGTTCTTCCCAACCCAGGGATTGAACCCATGTCTCCTGCATTTGCAGGAAGATTCTTTACCACTGAGTCACCAGGGAAGCCCTAGCTTAGCCTAGCCTATCCTAAAAGTACTTGTAACATTTATATTAGCCTAAAGTTTGGTAAATATAATTTAAATCCTATTTTATTATGAAGTGTTGAATAACTCATGTAATTTATTGATCAACACATTGAAAGTGAAAAACAGGATGATTGTATAGGTAAAGAATAGTTGTAAGAGGATTGGTTGTTTTCTCTTGTGATTGTGTGGCTGACTGGGAGCTGCCAGTGCCCTGCATCACAAGTGAGTATCATACTGCATATCACTAGACTTGGAAAAGATAAAAATTCAAAATTTGATGCATGGCTGCTCTGAATGAATGTGACTTTTGCACCATCATAAAATCAAAAAGTTGTTAGTTCAACCAGTGCAAGTCAGAGACAACACTTTCAAAATTATTCATTAAAATACAGCAATATATAAAACATAAAATCTAGCAATACATAAAATACAATACATACACCAACTTGAAACTTTAGATGAGATTTTATAATTCCTTGAAAGATTCAAACTAGCAATCATTATCCAAGGAGAAATAATAATCTGAATAATTCCATATATATATATAAGGCATTGAATCTATAGCTTTAAAATATTCAGAGTAAGAAAACTCAAGGCTCTGATGACTTTCCTGATGAGTTCCACCAAACATTTAAAGAAGAAATAACAATTTTATATAAACTCTTCCAGAAAATGAAAAGGGAAGATTTTTTCCATATTATTTCAGAAGATTATCATTACCTTAATTTAAAAAAATAATGAAAAATTACAGATTGATGTACTTAATGAACACACTTTCAAAATTATTCATTAAAATACAGCAATATATAAAACATAAAATCTAGCAATACATAAAATACAATACATACACCAACACCATAAATCAATTTTTGGTTTATCTCAGGAGCATAAGGTTGATTTAACTAACACCTGGATATCAATGTAGTTCATTGTATGAACAGACAAAAGATGAAAACCAATATCCTATTAGATTCAGTAAAGTACTCTAATAAAATTCAACATTTACTCATGATAAAAAGTATAGGTAGCCTAGAAGTACAAGAGAGCAACCTTAACCTGATAAATCAAAAACAATTACATACACACAAAGACTACAGCTAATAAAACAATTAATGATAAAAGACTAGACAGTTTTTCCCAAAGCTTGAAACAAGGTGAAGATATCTTCTCTCACCACTAAATAAATACCTATTTTTAATATCATACTGGAGGCCCAAGCTGGTACAATCAAGCAAGAAACATAAATGTCAGATGTACTTACTGGAAAGAAGAAAGATTAAAATTCCCTATTCACAGATAAGTTATATAGAACATGCCACAGGATCCACCCAAAAGATTTATTTGAATAATAAGAAAGTTTAATAATTTCATAGCATGCAAGGTCAATATGCAAAAAATTATTATATTTTAAACACTGACAATGACTAACTAAAAATTAAAGATTTTATTTTACCAATTCCTATAATACCAGTACCATGAAATACTGTTACAGGTCTATTAAGATATGTGCAAAGATCTGTATGCTGAAAATTACAGTACACTGGTGAAAGAAATCAAAGGACATCTAAATAAATAGAGATGTGCACTATCTTCATGGATTGGAAGTCTCCATAGTGAGAAAATATCAATATGAGCAATATAAACTATTGCAATTCCAGTAAAAATCTAGGCTGGATTTCTTTTTATAGAAATCAATAATCCTTTCAAAAATAGCTAGAATAGCCAGAATATATTGAAAAAGGACAAAATTGTAGTGCTTAAACTGTAAGATACCAAGATGTAATCTAAATCTATAGTAGATAAGATAGTTTGTATTGGCAAAAGGATAGATACATAGACCAATAGAATAGAATAAAGAATCTATAAATAAATTCATATACAAGCTTTCACTTTTAATTTTGCCTTTCTTGGTAAGAAGTTGGAAATAAACATCATGATAAATTGTTAAAGACTGCTTTAACCTCAGATGGAGATATTCCTCACTGAACGATGCTTAACACATATATAGGTTTCTTTGTATGTTTGAAAGATTTCTAAGAAACCTATATGGCATTATATATACATTTTGCACTTAATAGTTTTTAATTAAATAATAACAATAGTCAAATATTCAGTCTTTTAAATCTTAAAAAATAAATCTAAAAATCATTTTTCAACATTCCCCTTTACTAAATGAATTTTAAGTTATCCATATTACTAAGTCAATATTAAACTGAAATTTAACTGTAGACCATTTCAAATTATCTTGAGAGTAAGTGGAAAACAAATAAACAAACAGAAATGATCCTGCAACTTTTAAACAATAATTAAAAATTGAAGTCTTGAAAGTGGGTAGAAGAAAACACTTTGCTTTTAAGCATTATTTTGTTAAACATGATGTACAAATCATAATATGCTATTATCACAGAATGAAAAGAAATATATTTGTTTATGTCAAATTTGATTTTCAAGAACAGACTACTTACTGAACATCGAATGTCAGAAGCTGATATTAAACAAATATGGAAAGGTCTCTCTAAATGTCACACCTTATTCTTTTCAAACCAGAATTAGATTAATTTAGCTCATTAATTAACTGATGATATTTTACAAAGCAACAATTTGAATAGAATATCAAATTCACTTCATAGTGTGCAAAGAAGTAGAAATATAATTTGTCTTTTAAAAGTAAATCATTAGTATTACAGTATTACATATTAATTTCCTTTTAAATGCCTACTTGAATAATAGAAAGTTCCAAAAGGCAAAAGCTTTCTTTAAATTTATATATACCAAAACATAGTTTGACAGAAAATGACCATTAATAAATGCAAAATTAGCATATTTGTCTAGAATGCTTTGCATGCATTAAAAAGGTAAATTCTAGAGTCTCTTCAAAACTGGAATGAAAACGAAAAATAAGATTCCCCTAAGAATTAATTTTGCACCAGATCTCATCTGATCTGATACCAAAACATAGTCTGACAGAAAATGACCATTAATAAATTCAAAATTTATTCTTAGGGGAATCTTATTTTTTCGTTTTCATTCCAGTTTTGAAGAGACTCTAGAATTTACCTTTTTAATGCATGCAAAGCATTCTAGACAAATATGTTTTTATTTCTTAACTGCTTAAATAAAAGCAAAATCTGTGAACATTAGTAAAAAGGAGGATAGCCTGATTTACTATTTGTGCAGTTTTATCAAAAATCACATATCATAGTTGTTTTAATTAGAAAGCTAAAAAATTTGACATAAAACTTAAGCAAGCATCCCTGGGACTTTACATAATTTCACCTCTTTAACTCATCTTTATAAAATACAATCTATACTTTTTAAACCTTTTTTTTTCCCTACTGAGTTTATATCTTTTAAGAAGAAATATACTGTGTCAATATAATGTAGTTTTTTAGGAAGAAGCCATTTTTATGCCTCCATTAGTCAAAAAACTTCATTATTTCAAAAGCAGATGATTCTTCTAAGCAAAGCTTTCATAAAACGTAGAGAATTTCCAGGATAAAATAATAACAATAGAATCAAAAGGTAAGAAAGTGATTTAAAGGTCATCCTGAACATCTTTCAAAGGAGTTAATGACTTTTCAGGCTTTTTTCCCTCAAGTGAAATCAATCTCTAATTGATCCACACATTTGTGTGCAGTTGATGGAAATGATCATTCCTATCTCTGTGTTGTAAATGGCAATCTCGTCTTTTCTGTTTTCATTATTCTAAAAATCCTATATGTGAATCAACTATATATTTTGGATAACTTTCATTATATTTCTTTTTAAAATATTTATATTTTCAGTTAATATTATTATATGCTATGAATACAAATTTTCTTAGAGAAAGTTCTAGCTAAATTTGATATTTTTATTATTTTTATGTGTCCTATATACAAGCTGGGCTTCCCTTGTATATAGTACAGTAGTCTTCCCAGTAGTAAAGAATCTGCCTGTCAGTGCAGGAGACTCAAGTTCAATCTCTGGGTCAGGAAGATCCCCTGGAGGAGAAAATAGCAATCCACTTCAGTATTCTTGCCTGGGAAACCCCATGGACAGAGGATCTTGGCGGGCTACAGTCCCCAGGGTCACAAAGAGTTAGACACAACTTAGTAGCTGAACAGCAACAACATATACAAACACAATGCCTAGCACATGCCACCAGCACTTAGCATATCTGAAAAGGGAGAAAGTCCCAAATGGCACCATCTACTGGACAAGTATTGTGCAAACCTTCCACCCTCTCTAAGAGGTCACTGATGATTTTGGTGTTCATCATGGCATAGACACAAGGACTAAAAAGTTCAATGTCATAACTTATGTGAGGGCCACCTGAGGTTGGACAAGAAAAGACTTACAGCAGGAGAGGTCTCCTTTTATGATCACAATTCTGACTTCCAAGAGCATTTAACCTTATTAAGTGTACAGATTTCACGTGTAACACGTAGCTCAAAGGAGAAAAGTAATCAAAAATATGTATAAAATATGAAGTTTCACTGGGAAAAGCATGAGGTGTCTACTCCACCTTCATCATTTAAAGTAAATACACTCATATAGTTAAAAACTTAAAAACCTGATGGGCCACTCTGTGGGTTCTAACCTTGTATCCTAGGGCTAAGGTCTACAACCATCTTCAGAAAAACATTTTTCTTTAACCTTATTGTGAGTTTCAATATCCATCAGAGTTGGTCTTGATCTTGGGGTTCATCACCTGGAGAGACAGAGAGAAATTATTCCTTAAACAATTGATCCAAAGATTCCAGAGTGTGGTGGGGTGGGGGTGGGGGGTTTGTCGTCTGATATCTCTAAAAACTTGGGAGAGTGTAGGAAAATAAATAGTATTGCATAATTTATGAAAAAGTTTTAACTGGACCCCATGGTCCATACTGTATATGGTAAGGGGAATTTCAAATTTATTCCCTTTGGCCTCTTTCCACCAGGCTGATTGGCAATTGCATTTCTATATTCTTTGATTACTTAGCAGAATAAATTCACACACACACACACACACACACACACACACACACACACATACACATACATAGGTGCAGATTTTCATGGGTGCATCAAAAATACTATAGTTTTAAAACATATTGAAGAAAATAAAGATTTTTATAAATGGATTTTAACTGACCATGCTCATGTGAAGTTAACATTTCACACTGTTCAGTTCAATTCAGTTCAGTTCAGTCACTCAGTCATGTCCGACTTTTTGTGAACCCATAAATTGCAGCATGCCAGGCCTCCCTGTCCATCACCAATTCTCGGGAGTTCACTTAAACTCATGTCCATCGAGTTGGTGATGCCATCCAGCCATCTCATCCTCTGTCATGCCCTTCTCCTCCTGCCCACAGTCCCTGCCAGTATCAGAGTCTTTTCCAATGAGTCAACTCTTCGCATGAGGTGGCAAAGTATTGGGAGTTTCAACTTTAACATCAGTCTTCCAATGAACACCTAGGACTGATCTCCTTTAGAATGGACTGGTTGAATGTCCTTGCAATCCAAGGGACTCTCAAGAGTCTTCTCCAACACCACAGTTCAAAAGCATCAATTCTTCGACGCTCAGCTTTCTTCCCAGTCCAACTCTTATATCCATACATGACCACTGGAAAAACCATAGCCTTGACGAAACTGACCTTTGTTGACAAAGTAATGTCTCTGCTTTTGCATATGCTATCTAGGTTTGTAATAACTTTCCTTCCAAGGAACAAGTGTCTTAATTTCATGGCTGCAATCATCATCTGCAGTGATTTTGGAGCCCAGAAAAATAAAATCTGACACTGTTTCCACTGTTTCCCCAGGTATTTGCCATGAAGTGATGGGACCAGATGCCATGATCTTAGTTTTCTGACTGTTGAACATTAAGCCATCTTTTTCACTCTCCTCTTTCACTTTCATCAAGAGGCTTTTTAGGTCCTCTTCACTTTCTACCATAAGGGTGGTGTCATCTGCATATCTGAAGTTATTGACGTTTCTCCCGACAATCTTGATTCCAACTTGTGTTTCCTCCAGTCCAGCGTTTCTCATGATCTACTCTGCATATAAGTTAAATAAGCAAGGTAACAATATACAGCCTTGACGTACTCCTTTTCCTATTTGGAACTAGTCTATTGTTCTATGTCCAGTTCTAACTGTTGCTTCCTGACCTGCATACAGGTTTCTCAAGAGGCAGGTCAGGTGGTCTGGTATTCCCATCTCTTTCAGAATTTTCCACAGTTTATTGTGATCCACACAGTCAAAGGTTTTGGTTTAGTCAATAAAGCAGAAATAGATGGCTTTCTGGAACTCTCTTGCTTTTTCCATGACCCAATGGATTTTGGCAATTTGATCTCTGGTTCCTCTGCCTTTTCTAAAACCAGCTTGAACATCAGGAAATTCACGGTTCACATATTGCTGAAGCCTGGCTTGGAGAATATTGAGCATTACTCTACTAGCGTGTGAGATGAGTGCAATTGTGTGGTAGTTTGAGCATTCTTTGGCATTGCCTTTCTTTGGGATTGGAATGAAAACTGACCTTTTCCAGTCCTGTGGCCACTGCTGAGTTTTCCAAATTTGCTGGCATATTGAGTGCAACACTTTCACAGCATCATCTTTCAGGATTTGAAATATCTCAACTGGAGTTCCATCACCTCCACTAGCCTTGTTCATACTGATGCTTAATAAGGCCCACTTGACTTCACATTCCCAGGTGTCTGGCTCTAGGTAAGTGATCACACCATCGTGATTATCTAGGTCGTGATGATCTTTTTTGTACAGTTCTTCTGTGTATTCTTTCCACCTCTTCTTAATATCTTCTGCTTCTGTTAGGTCCATACCATTTATGTTCTTTATTGAGCCTATCTTCACATGAAATATTCCCTTGGTATCTCTAATTTTCTTGAATAGATCTCTAGTCTTTCCCATTCTGTTGTTTTCCTCTGTTTCTTTGCATTAGTGTCTAGCAATAGATATCTATGGATTAGTTTTATGTCTTCCATCAATTAACACCAAACTTAAGATTTATGTCTATCAAGTTTTGCATCATAAAGTATCATCATTATTAAAAATACCACTTGTGTCTGTTTAATATTAAGATTATAGGCAGATGCTTTTAATGTAAATTTTCTCTTCTGAATACTAACTGATTACAGTAACTAAGTGTGTGCATGCTCAGTCACTTCAGGAGTGTCTGACTCTCCCACTCTATGGACTGCAGCCTGACAGGTTCCTCTGTCTATGGGATTCTCCAAGCAAGGATATTGGAATGTGTTGCCATGCCCTCCTCCAGGGGATCTTCCTGACCCAAGGATAAAACCTGTGTCTCTTAAATCTGAAGTGGAAGCTGGATTCTTTACCACTAGCACCACCTGGGAAGCCCAACTAAGTAGATAACTTTTATTTTTGTCTTAATTTGTTTGATAATTATTTCATTTACCAAGAGAATATTTGTTAATTCTAACACAGCATTTAAAGATAAAGACTTTGCAGCATAGGTTTTTAATCATTTTTTACCTACTTAGTATTCTGGTTTAGTGCTTCTATGAAGCAATGGGTAGGTGAGTAGAGAAAGGCTCATATCATATTCCATCTTTGTAGATTATCAGTGAGCATTTGCTCACAGAAATGTAATCATGAGAAATGATATACAATTGAGGGTTGACTAGAGATTTGACCTTACAAAATGTGGGAGCTGATTACATAGGTCACAAGCAGTCATTGCTTCTCAGGTGTTGGTCCTGAGGTCAGCAGAACAAATGGCCCTGAAGGTAAAGTGAAGGTAAAGTAGGGATTAGATAGAGAAAATGGAACTTGCAGGGAGGATCTTGAATCTAAGTCTGTCTCCTACTGACTCCTAACCTCCATCTGCATATTGCAGGTGACAGGCAGATGAAACTAACACCACAGAGATAAGCAGGAACCAGGAAAATGAAGGGAGCGATTCACAGAACAACAAGAAGCTGAAAAACCTGGCTACATCCACCCAAGTTGCAAGCCCTGCCTTAAAACTCAGAAAAGCTAGAAGAGTAAGTCCAGAGGGAGCTGTAAGAGCTCTAGGATGAGCTTCTGCCCCACAACAATCAAGTAAATCTGCAGATCAGTGACGATGTGCATGAACTGTAGGAGAACATAGAACTCTAAACCAAGCTTTCAAGCTTAAAAAGAATACGGCTGTCCTTTACATTGCAAATGATGTTCAAAATGTCTTCTGTGACTCATTCTATCCTGGAACTATGTGGTAAAGTTTATGCCTAGAAAACACAGTTTTAGTTTAACTAAGTGCTGAATATTAATTGGACGGACTGATCCTGAGCTGAAACTCCAGTACTTTGGTCACCTGATGCAAAGGACCTGTCTCACTGGAATAGATCCTGATGCTGGGAAAGATTGAAGGCAGGAGGAGAAGGGGATGACAGAAGGTGATGAGATGGTTGGATGGCATCACCAATGCAATGGACATGAGTTTGAATACAGTCCAGGAGGTGGTGATGGACAGGGAAACCTGGCATGCTGCAGTCCATGGGGTCACAAAGATCCAGACCCGACTGAATGACTTAAGTGAACTGAAATGGAGTTGAAACATTTCAAATCTACCATAGCCCACAGTGCTTCAACATGCCACCTATATATTTATTTTTAAAACCATACTGAACTTCCAAATATAGACAACAAGGAAATCTCAATTTCAGATAATATTGATATAACTATCTATCATGTGAGTGACTCTTTATGACTTTTGTGACTCCATGGACTATAGGCTGTTAGACTCCTCTCTCTATGGAATTCTCCAGACATGAATACTGGAGTGGGTTGTCATTTCCTTCTTCAGGGGATCGTCACAACCCAGGGATCAAAAAAGGTCTCCTGCATTGCAGGCAGATTCTTCACCATCTAAGCCACCAGGGAAGCCTACTATTAAGAAATATTTCTAAGTATAAATAAATACTTAGAAAGGTCAACTCAAAAAGTATCAGCAGATACATGCTTATTATCTTATAATCTATAGATAATACATTAAAAATGTAGTAAACCCATGCACCTTTTCCAGAGGAATACCCAAGAAAGGAGTAGGAATAAAGTTATAAATGTCAATCATCAATCAGATGAAATAATTTAGATGAAATTTATCTCTCTGGAAGAGATGGGGACTGAGAAAGTGGTCAGGAAGAAAATACAATGTGCTTTTAACTTTGTATGAAAAAATAATGTTCAGTTCCATGTTGCTGAATATAGTTCTGTTTTTGCTGAATAAATCCTCTACTTCAAATTACTGTCTGAATGCTTTATTAAAACTCCACTTCTGGCCTTTGTTTTGGAGTCTGTTACTTTTGTTGCCACCTTCTGATCACTGTTTTCTAAAGCTTCTACTTCTTTCCCACTGTACCCTGACAGCTTGGTTGCCCTCACTCTGTACCCTGAAGCCTGGATTGCCTTCCTGCTGTCCTCAGAGTTGCAGTATCCTTCCCATGGTCCTTCTACCTCTGGTTGCTCCATGGGCACAGAAAGCTGCCTGTGCTGTGAATCATGCCACTTTTCCTGTACTTTTGTTACTGATGCAGTAGGGATATCAAAGCAAACACCCTGCTTTCCTTTGAGAAAGACCATTCCCTTCACTTTGGAATCTATATCCTTACCCAGTTGCTCTTTAAGTTCTTTGCAAGCATAACTAATGTCTGGCATTTCAGTTGAGCATCATAAGATCATGGTCACAAATCCTGCATCTGAGCTTATGAAGGAGCACTTGTCTACTGACATGAAACCAGAAATGTGGGACAGGGCTCTGCCAGGGCTTCCATGTCTCCCTTCTCCTCAATCAGCTTCTCAGCTAACTACCTGAGATGACCAATCACAGTGGAATGCACAGAGACCAAGAGCCTGATGGTATGTTTGCTAGACACTTTTATTATCTATGTTGCAGAAGGAACTCTCTTGAGAGTCCCTTGGACTGCATGGAGATCACATCTGTCAATCATAAAGGACATCAATCCTGAATATTTATTGGAAGGACAGATGCTGAAGCTCCAATAGTTTGGCCACTTGATGAGAAGAGCTGACTCATTAGAAAAGACCCTGATGTTGGGAAAGATTGAAGACAGGAGGAGAAGTGGATGGTAGAGGACAAGATGGCTGGATGTCATCACTGACCCAATGGACATGAGTTTGAAGAACCTCTGGGAGATGATGAAGGACAAGGAAGCTTGGAATGCTGCAGTCCATGAAGACTCAAAGATTTGGACATGATTGAGCAACTGAACAACAACACGAACAAGTCACTGACCTCAATATATAAATGTTATGTGTATTTTAACTGCTTCACAGACTAGCACTTCCCTTTATTTCTACCTGTCCTTGGACCTCCTTATTTCCTGAGACACATTGAAACTAGGCCAATTAATAACCCTACAATGGTCTCAAGTGTTAAAGTAAGAGTTGCAAGTCTCTTATTTTAAATCAAAATCTAAAAATGAGTAAGCTTACTAAGAAAGGTTTGTCAATAGCTGAGACAGGCCAAAAGCTAATCTACTTGTGCCAGTTAGACAAGTTATGATTGCAAATACAGAGTACTTCAGTGAAATTAAAAGTGCTACTCAAGTGAACACACAGATGATAAGAAACAGTCTTGTTGCTGACATGAAATTTTAGTGGTCTGGATTAAAAAGAAAGCCAGCCACAACACTCCAGTAAGTTGAAACTTAATTCAAAGCAAGATCCTAGCTCTCCTTTTCTTGATGAAGGCTGAGATTGGTACAGAAGCTCCAAAAAAGAACTTTGAAGCTAGCAGAATTTGGTTCATGAAGTTAAGGAAAGAAGCTATGTCTGTAATTTGCAATTACAAGATGAAGAAGCAAATGTTGATGTATAAGCTTCAGGCAAGTTATCCGGAAGACCCAGCTGAGATAATTAATGTACATGGCTACACTAAACAATAGATTATCAATGTAGATGAAACAGCCGTATTTCAGAATAAGAGACCGCCTAGCACATTCATATCTAATTAAGAAGCCAATTCCTGGCTTTGAAGTTTTAAAGAACAGGCTGACTCTCCTGCTAGAGACTAATGCATTAATAGCTGATGACTTTAAGTTAAAACCCATGCTCATTTACCATTGTGGAAATCCTATGACCCTTAAAAATTATGCTTATATATACTCCATCTATGCTCTATAAATGGAAAAATAAAGACTGAATGATAGTACTTCTGTTTACAACATGCTTTACTGAGATTTTAAGCCTGCTGCTGAGAAATACTGTGCAGAAAAAAAAATTTTTTATATATTCCTGCTCATTAACAATGCAACTGATTGCTCAAGAGCTCTGATGCAGGTGTATAATGAGATTAATGTTTCCATGCCTGCTAACACAATATCCATCTTGTAGCCCATGGATCAAGGAACAATTTTGACTTATTATTATTTAATAATCACATTTCATAAAGTGTCATACATAGTAATTCCTTTATCTGGGCAGTGTAAAAAAAAAAAAACCTTCTGGAAAGAATTTACTATTCTAAATGTCATTAATAATATTAATTATTCAAAGGAAAAGGTCAAAATGTCAATAACCATAGAAGTTTGACATATGTTGACTTCAACCCTCATCAAACTTGGAGAGGTTCAAGACTTCTGTAGAGAAGCAACCACAGATGTGTTAGAAATAATAAGAGTACCAAAATTAGAAGTGGAGTTTGAATATGTGATGGAATTGCTGCAATCTCATGATAAAATTCTAATGGATGAGAAGTTGTTTCTTATGACTTGAGCAAAGAAAATGGTTTCTTGAGATGGAATCCACTCCTGGTAAGGATTCTATGAAAATTGTAGAAATGACAATCTTTTGTCATTTCAATTCTAAATCTACTACATAAACGTAGTTTATACAAAAAAAGCAGTGTTTGAGAGGACTCCAAATCTGAAAGTTCTACTATGGGTAAGGTACTATCAAAACTTCATGGAACAAGTGAAAGTGGAAAAGTGAAAGTGAAAGTCACTCAATCATGTCGGACTCTTTGCGACCCCATGAGCCCACCAGTCTCCTCTGTCCATGGAATTCTCCAGGCAAGACTACTGTAATGGGTTGCCATTTCCTACTCCAGGACATTGCCCCCAACCAGGGATCATATCCAGGTCTCCTGTATTGCAGGCACATTCTGTACCATCTGAGACCCCAGAGAAAGGAAGAGTCAATTGATGTGGCAAACATTATTGTTAGCTATTTTAAGAAATTGCCATAGCCTAACCTTCAATCTTCAACCCTGATTGTCAGCACATCAACATTAAGGAAAAACTCTTCACCAGCAAAAACATTAGGACTCCCTGAAGGTTCAGAAGATGATCAGCATTTTTAGGAATAAAGTATATATATTTAATTAATGTATGTACATTTTTAGACATAATGCTATTGCTTATTTACTAGATTACAGTATAAATAAACATAGCTTTTCTATGCTTGGGAAATGAAAAATTTTGTTTAACTTAGTTTATTTCTGTGTTCTAGAGCCAAACCCACAATATCACCCAACATGGCTGTGTACATCATGGTAATATTTATTAATTCAGTCTCTCAAGAGGTTTTAGCTCTTGAGAGTACCAGCTCTCTCAGCAAAAATGTAAGATGAGCTTGGAGCAACTTGTTCAGTTCAGTTCAGTCACTCAGTCATGTCTAACTCTTTGCGACCCTATGGCCACAGCACACCAGGCTTTGCTACCCATCACCAAACTCCCAGAGCTTGCTCAAACTCATGTTCGAGTCAGTGATGCCAACCAACGATCTCATCCTCTGTTATCCCCTTCTCCTCCTGCCTTCAATCTTTCCCAGAATCAAGGTGTTTTCCAACATGTCAGTTCTTCACATCTGGTGGCCAAAGTATTGGAGCTTCAGTTTTAGTATCAGTCCTTCCAATGAATATTCAGGACTGATTTCCTTTAGGATTGACTGGTTTGATAACCTTGTAGCACAAGGGACTCTCAAGAGTCTTCTCCAACAACACAGTTCAAGAGCATCAATTCATTGGCACTCAGCTTTCTTTATGGTCCAACTTTCACATCCATACATGACTACTGGAAAAACCATAGCTTTGACTAGACAGAACTTTGTGGGCAAAGCAATATGCTGTCTAGGTTTTTCATGGTTTTTCTTCCAGGTGCAAGCATCTTGTAATTTCATGGCTGCAGTCACCATTTACAATTATTTTAGAGCCCAAGAAAATAAAGTCTGCCACTGTTTGTATTGTTTTCTCATCTATTTGTCATGAAGTGGTGGGACTGTATGTCATGATCTTTGTCTTTTGAATGTTGAGTTTTAAGCCAGCTTTTTCACTGCCTTGTAGTGGCTCTTTAGTTTCTCTTTGCTTTCTGCCATAAGGGTGTTTGAATCTAAATATCTGAGATATATCTCCTTGGAAATCTTGATTTCAGCTTGTGCTTCATCCAGCCTGATATTTTGCATAATGTACTCTGCATATAGGTTAAATAAGCAGAGTGACAATATACAGCCTTGATGTATTCCTTTCCCAATTTTGAACTAGTCTATTGTTCTATGTCCAGTTCTACCTGTTGTTTCTTGACCTGCATACAGATTTCTCAGGAGGCAGGTAAGGTTGTATGCAGCATCTTGCAGTATGAGAAAAAAAAAAGTGTTCAAATATTAAAGGATGAGGACATTTCAAAGGACTCAAAAACTAACATGAAAGAGCTCCCAATGGCGAAAAATGTAGCAATTTGAACAAAAAAGTAAGGAAGAAAATGCAATACTGGATTATAACAAACAGTATAACATCAATACACATGAGATCATACTATTATAAATAAATAGTTGAATGAAGAAATAAATGGGAAGAGACAACTACTTTCAAAAAATTCCAAATAATACATGTAGATAGACTCTCTTCTAGGAGGTGAACCTCAATGTTCCCACACCCTTTAAGATCGGTTGGACATAAGCTGGAATACAGAAAGGGAAAATAGTAACTGCACAGTGGATAAACCTAGTAAAACCTATCTAAAACCAAATGATTATGTTTCACATCATCAGTGATGTCATATGGATAAAATGCACTCTTGATATGATGTAATAACAAGGGTACTCCACTCATTACAAAAATTAAAAACCAAATCTAACCATGACAAAACACTCAACAAACTGATATTGAAAGAAATTTTACAAAATAACTGATCAGTTCTTGTGAATTCCAAGAAAACAAAAATTCCATAAAACTTATAGTAAACTGAGAAACTGTCACAGACCAGAGGAGACTAAGATGACTTGATAACTAATTGCTGTGTGGTATCCTGTATTGGATACTGGAAAAGAAAAGGAATATTCATGGAAAAACTGATGAAATCCAAATACAGCCTCAAGTTTAGTTAATAGTAATGCACTAGTACATCATGAGAAATGCTGGGCTGGAAGAAGCACAAGCTGGAATCAAGATTTCTGGGAGAAATATCAATAACCTCAGATATGCAGATGACACCACTCTTATGGCAGAAAGTGAGAAGGAACTAAAAAGCCTCTTGATCAAAGTGAAAGAGGAGAGTGAAAAAGTTGACTTAAAGCTCAACATTCAGAAAACTAAGATCATGGCTTCTGGTCCCATCACTTCATGACAAATAGATGGGGAAACAGTGGAAACAGTGTCGGACTTTATTTTTCTGGGCTCCAAAATCACTGCAGATGGTGACTGCAGCCATGAAATTAAAAGAATCCTTGGAAGGAAAGTTATGACCAACCTAGATAGCATATTCAAAAGCAGAGACGTTACTTTGCCAACAAAGGTTCGTCTAGTCAAGGCTATGGTTTTTCTTATGGTCACGTATGGATGTGAGAGTTGGACTGTGAAGAAGGCTGAGCACCGAAGAATTGCTGCTTTTGAACTGTGGTGTTGGAGAAGACTCTTGAGAGTGCCTTGGACTGCAAGGAGATCCAACCAGTCCATTCTGAAGTAGATCAGCCCTGGGATTTCTTTGGAAGGAATGATGCTAAAGGTGAAACTCCAGTATTTTGGCCACCTCATGCGAAGAGTTGACTCATTGGAGAAGACTCTGATGCTGGGAGGGATTGTGGGCAAGAGGAGAAGGGGATGACAGAGGATGAGATGGCTGGATGGCATCACTGACTCAATGGATGTGAGTCTGAGTGAACTTCGGGAGTTGGTGATGGACAGGGAGGCCTGGCGTGTTGCGATTCATGGGGTTGCAAAGAGTCGGACATGACTGAGCAACTGATCTCATCTGATCTGATCTGATTTGTGGAATCTAAAAATATATATCTATATATACACAAATGAATTTATATACAAAACAGGAATAGACTCAGAGTCATAGATAACAGACTTAGAGTTACCAAAGGAGAAGGGAGAGACGAGGGGTAATTTAGCAGTTCGGGATTAATAAATACTCTCTTCTGTATATTAAATAGATAAGCAACAAAGACCTATTGTATAGCACACACACACACACACACACACATATATACATATAAATATATATATCTGTCTGAATAACTTCTGAACACCTGAAATGAATACAAAAATAAAGTCAACTGCATTTCAATAAATAAAATAAAACAAATCAAATTTAATATATCTATAATGTAATAAATATAATACATACATATGCAATAAATACATGTTTCACTCAAGATTGAGTTTATTCCTAATATATCACATTGTGATATCACAAATAGTTTTCTTTTGCTTTCCAAATAGATGTGGTTAGTAACAGAATGCAACTTCTTTTCTTACAGTTACCTTGAATCTTGTGACATTGTTAAATGCACACGTTATTTTGTTAGTTATTTTGTAGGTTCCATAGGATTTCCACTTCCTCCTTTCTAAGCTGTATGAATTGTATTTTAAAATCTGTGGGTTTTTAAATTTTTTTGCTCTGACTAGAATATTCAATAAAATCTTGAATTGTGAGAGTAGAAGCTATTGCTTTCTTCTTCATTTTAGGAGACAGATTTGTTTATGATGCTACAGAATTTTTGTGAATGATGTTTACTAAAGGCAAGTCCCTTTCTATGAAAGACACTTGTGGGTTTAACTATAAATAAAGATTGAATTTTTCAGTTTCTAGGACACAAAGCCCTGAGTGGTTATGAATTATTACAAATTTTATGTCTTACTAAATGTAATATAATAAAATATTAAGAAATTGGACATTCTTATTCATGAATGGTATTGTCCCATACTTTTTTGACATCTATTTCACTGACAGATTTTGAATTTAGTGTAATTTTGTCTTCAAAAAATAGCTTGTAATTGCTTCATTTTTCCTTAATTTTCTGCAATAGTTTATGTAGGGTACAGTATTTCTTTATCAAGTGTCTGAGAACTGACCAGTGAAGCCAATGAGGTCAGAAATTTTTATGTGAGAAATATTTTAAACAATTCAACTTTTTAACAGATATGAGAGAAATGGTATGGACCTAACAGAAGCAGAAGATATTAAGAAGTGGCAAAGCTACACAGAAGAAATAGACAAAAAAGATCTGAATGACCCAGATATACATGATGGTGTGATCACTCACCTAGAGCCAGACATCCTGGAATGCAAAGTCAAGTGGGCCTTAGAAAGCATCACTACAAACAAAGCTAGTAGAGGTAGTGAAATTTCAAGTTCACTATATTAAATCATAAAAGATGATGCTGTTAAAGTGCTACACTGAATATGCCAACAAATTTGGAAACTTCACCAGTGGCCACAGGACTAGAAATGCTCAGTTTTCGTTCCAAACTCAAAGAAAGCCAATAATAAAGAATGTTCAAACAACACAATTACACTTATCTCATATGCTGGCAAAGTAATGCTCATAATTTTCCAAACTCGGTATCAGAAGTATGTAAAGCAAGAAATTCCAGATGTTCAAGCTGGATTTAGAAAAGGCAGTGGAACAAGAGATCAAATTGTCAATACCTGTTGGATCACCAAAAGAGCAAGACAGTTCCAGAAAAATATCTACTTCTGCTTTAGTGACTCCACCCAAGACTTTGATTATGTAGAACACAGCAAACTGTGGAAAATTCTTCAAGAGATGAGAATATCAGACCACCTAACCTGCCTCCTGAGAAATCTGTATTCAGGTCAGGAAACAACAGTTAGAACTAGAAATGGAAAAACAGACTGGTTCCAATTTGAGGAAAAGACTATGTCAAGTTTGTATACTGTCACCATGCTTACTTAACTTTTATGCTGAGTACATTATGGAAAATGCCAGGCTGGATGAAGCACAAGCTGGAATCAAGATTTATGGGAGAAATATCAATTACCTTAGATATGCAGATGACACCACCTTTATAGCAGAAAGTGAGGAAGACATAAAGAGTCTCTTCTTGAAAGTGAAAGAGGAGAGTGAAAAAATTTGCTTAAAACTCAACATTCAGAAAACTAAGATCATGGCATCTGGTCCCATCACTTCATAGCAAGTAGATGGGGAAACAGTGGAAATGGTGACAGACTTTTTTTTGGCGGGGGGGGCTCCAAAATCACTGCAGATGGTGACTGCAGCCATGGAATTAAAAGATGCTTGCTCCTTGGAAGGAAAATTATAACCAAGCTAGATTCATGTTGATGTATTGCAAAAACAATACAATATTGTAAAGTAATTAGCCTCCACTTAAATAAATTAATATTAAATAATAAAATTAAAAAATTCAAAAAAAAAAGCAGAGACATTCCTTTGCCAACAAAGGTCCTTGTAGTCAAGGCTGTGGTTTTTCCAGTGGTCATGTGTGGATGTGAGAGTTGGACTGTGAAGAAAGGGGAGCACAGAATTGATGCTTTTGAACTGTGGTGTTGTAGAAGGCTCTTGAGAGTCTCTTGGACTGCAAGGAGATCCAACCAGTCCATCCTAAAGGAAATCAGTACTGAATATTCATTTGATGGACTGATGCAGAAACTGAAACTCCAATACTTTGGCCACCTGATGCGAAGAGATGACTCTCTGGAAAAGACCCTGATGCTGGGAAAGATTGAAGATGGGCGGAGAAAGAGACCAGAGAGGGTGAGATGGTTGGATGGCATCACCGACTCAATGGACTAGAGTTTGAACAAACACTGGGAGTTGGTGATGGAAGGGAGGCCTGGTGTGCTGCAGTCCATGGGATCCCAAAGAGTCAGACATGAATGAGCGACTGAACTGAACTGAACTAAACTTATCATTTTAATAAATATCGAATCATGAGTGATGTCCTCTTCATTTACTGAGATTGGAAAATTGTTTCTTCTCTTTATTCTTATAATTCAACTGCCTAGGGATTGGTGTACTTTCCCTTTTTCTTTTCTGTTTATTCTTCCCAGAGTGTTACACTTTCTTCTCACATAGAAGCCAAACATACTTCCCCTCCGAAGTTTTCCACAGTGCTCTATCATGTCTCATAAATACACAAATGTATTAATCATAATATCTCATTCAGCAGCCATGCTAAATTTTTCATTGGAACTAAAGTCGTCATATTCCTGTGCACTGTCATTAGAATATATATGTGAGTTTAAAATGAATGAGTTAAAAATGTTACTTTTTCTATTTTAAACTTTTTTATTTTGATATAATCATAGATTTATACACATTATTAAGAAATGATACAAAGAAACAGAGAGAGCCATTATGTTTTAGTCAATTTCTTTCAGTTATGACATTTTCCAAAATAATACTGCAACATTAAAAAACAGAAACTGATATTGATGCCATCACTTATTTTATTGGTTTATCCAGTTTTAATCATGTGTGTGAGTGACTTCAGTTCAATTCAGTCGATCAGTCATGTCTGACTTTTTGTAACCCCATGAACCACAGCATGCCAGGCCTCCCTGTCCATCACCAACTCCGGGAATTTACCCAAACTTATGTCCATTGAGTCAGTGATGACATCGAACCATCTCATCCTCTGTCATTCCCTTCTCCTCATGCCTTTATTCTTTCCCATCATCAGGGTCTTTTCCAGTGAGTCAACTCTTTGCATGAGGTGGCCAAAGTATTGGAGTTTCAGCTTCAACATCAGTCCTTCCAATGAACACCCACTGATCTCCTTTAGGATGGACTGGTTGGATCTCCTTGCAGTCCAAGGGACTCTCAAGAGTCTTCTCCAACACCACTGTTCAAAAGCATCAATTCTTCTGCACTCAGCTTTCTTTACATTCCAACTCTCACATCCTACTGGATGACTACTGGAAAACCATAGCCTTGAGTAGATGTACCTTTGTTGGCAAAGTAATATCTCTGCTTTGTAATATGCTGTCTAAGTTGGTCATAGCTTTCCTTCTAAGAAGCAAGCGTCTTTTAATTTCATGGCTTCAGTGACCATCTGCAGTGATTTTGGCGCACCCAAAAGTAAAGTCAGCCACCGTTTCCACTCTTTCCCCATCTATTTGCCATGAAGTGATGGGATAGGATGCCATGATCTTAGTTTTCTGAATGTTGAGCTTTAAGCCAACTTTTTCACTCTCCTCTTTCACTTTCATCAAGAGGCTTTTTAATTCTTTCACTTTCATCAAGAGGCTTTTTAGTTCTTTTCTTTCTGCCATGAGGATGGTGTCATCTGCATATCTGAGGATATTGACATTTCTCCAGACAATCTTGATTCCATCCTGTGCTTCTTCCAGCCTGGCGTTTCTCGTGATGTAATCTGCCTATAAGTAAAATAAGCAATTTTCTTGCAGTCCAATTCCTCTGCCATCTTAGCTCCTCCCCATGAAAAAATGCTCAACATCACTCATTATCAGAGAAATGCAAATCAAAACCACTATGAGGTATCATTTCACACCAGTCAGAATGGCTGCGATCCAAAAGTCTACAAGCAATAAATGCTGGAGAGGGTGTGGAGAAAAGGGAACCCTCTTACAACACTGTTGGTGGGAATGCAAACTAGTACAGCCACTATGGAGAACAGTATGGAGATTCCTCAAAAAACTGGGAATAGAACTGCCTTATGATCCAGCAATCCCACTGCTGGGCATACACACTGAGAAAACCACAATTGAAAGAGACATGTGTACCCCAATGTTCATCACAGCACTGTTTATAATAGCTAGGACATGGAAGCAACCTAGATGTCCATCAGCAGAGGAATGGATAAGAAAGCTGTGGTACATATACACAACAGAGTATTACTCAGCCATTAAAAAGAATACATTTGAATCAATTTTAAAGAGTTGGATGAAACTGGAGTCTATTATACAGAGTGAAGTAAGCCAGAAAGAAAAACACCAATACAGTATACTAAAGCATATATATGGAATTTAGAAAGATAGTAATGATAACCCTGTATGCAAGACAGCAAAAGAGACACTGATGTATAGAACAGCCTTTTGGACTCTGGGAGAGGGAGAGGGTGGGATGATTTGGGAGAATGGCATTGAAATAAGTATAATATCATATATGAAATGAGTCGCCAGTCCAGGTTTGATGCCTGATACCAGATGTCTGGGGCTGGTGCACTGGGACGACCCAGAGGGATGCTATGGGGAGGGAGGAGGGAGGAGGGTTCAGGATGGGGAACACATGTATACCTGTGGCAGATTCATTTTGATACATGGCAAAACCAATATAGTATTATAAAGTTAAATTAAATAAAAATAAAGTTTTTTTAAAAAAAGTTAAATAGCAGGGTAACAATGTAGAGCCTTGATGTACTCCTTTTCCTATTTGGAACCAGTCTGTTGTTCCATGTCCAGTTCTAACTATTGCTTCCTGAACTGCATACAGGTTTCCCAGGAGGCAGGTGAGGTGTTTGGTATTCCCATCTCCTTCAGTATTTTATACTGTTCATTGTGATCCACACAGTCAAAAGCATTGGCATAGTCAATAAAGCAGAATAGATGTTTTTTTGTGTTTTTTGGAACTCTCTTATTTTTTCAATCATCCAGTGAATGTTGGCAATTTGATCCCTGATTCCTCTGTCTTTTCTAAAACCAGCTTGAACATCTGGAAGTTCATGGTTCACGTATTGCTGAAGCCTGGCTTGGAGAATTTTGAGCATTACTTTACTAGCATGTGAGATGAGTGCAATTGTGTGGTAGTTTGAGCATTCTTTGGCATTACCTTTCTTTTGGATTGAAATGAAAACTGACCTTTTCCAGTCTTTTGGCCACTGCTTAGTTTTCCAAATTTGCTGGCATATTGAGTGTAGCACTTTCACAGCATCATTTTTTAGGATTTGAAATAGCTCAACTGGAATCACATCACGTCTACTAGCTTTGTTCTTAGTGATGCTTACTAAGGCCCACTTTTCTTCACATTCCAGGATGTCTGGCTTAGGTGAGTGGTCATACCATCACACAGTCAAAAGCTTTGGCATAGTCAATAAAGCAAAGTAATGTAAAAATTCAATAAGCAAATAATACTTAAATTATATGGCTTCCATAGTAGCTCACCTGGTAAAGAATCCACCTGCAATGCAGGAGACACTGGTTAGATTCCTAGTTTGGGATGATCTGCTGCAGAAGGGATAGGCTACTCAGTCCAGTACTTAAAGTGTTAAACAAGACTAATTTATCTATCTGATCATATTAGATCAGATCAGTCACTCAGTCATGTCCGACTCTCTGTGACCCCATGAATTGCAGCATGCCAGGCCTCCCTGTCCATCACCAACTCCCAGAGTTAACTCAGACTCACATCCATTGAGTCTGTGATGCCATCCAGCCATCTGATCCTCTGTCATCCCCTTCTCCTCTTTCCCCCAATCCTTCCCAGCATCAGAGTCTTTTCCAATCAGTCAACTTTTTTCATGAGGTGGCCAAAGTACTGGAGTTACAGCTTTAGCATCATTCTTTCCAAAGAAATCCAAGGGCTGATCTCCTTCAGAATGGACTGGTTGGATCTCCTTGCAGTCTAAGGGACTCTCAAGAGTCTTCTGCAACACGACAGTTCAAAAGCATATCTCAAAACATCTATATAAAAAGGTATATTTTCTCTATAATCTGTCAAAGTTGATTAGTATATTAAAATTTTCAGGACTCTCTTTTCTTAGTTTATGGTTTATTTGTATAGTTTATTATGATACAAGATGCCTAAATAAAATACATAATATTTATCAGATCAGATCAGATAAGTCATTCAGTGCTGTCCGACTCTTTGTGAACCCATGAACTGCAGCATGCCAGGCCTCCCTGTCCATCACCAACTCCCAGAAGTCACCCAGACTCATATCCATCAAATCAGTGATGCCATCCAGCCATCTCATCCTCTGTCGTCCCCTTCTCCTCCTGCCCTCAATCCCTCCCAGCATCAGAGTCTTCTCCAATGAGTCAACTCTTTGCATGAGGTGGCCAAAATACTGGAGTTTCAGCTTTAGCATCATTCCTTCCAAAGAAATCCCAGAGCTGATCTCCTTCAGAATGGACTGGTTGGGTCTCCTTGCAGTCCAAGGGACGCTCAAGAGTCTTCTCCAACAACACAGTTCAAAAGCATGAATTCTTCGGCGCTCAGCCTTCTTCACAGTCAAGCTCTCACATCCATACATGACCACAGGAAAGACCATAGCCTTTACTAGGCGAACCTTTGTTGGCAAAGTGATGTCTCTGCTTTTGAATATGCTATCTAGGTTGGTCATAACTTTCCTTCCAAGGAGCAAACGTTTTTTAATTTCATGGCTGCAGTCACCATCTGCAGTGATTTTGGAACCCAGAAAAATAAAGTCTGACACTGTTTCCAATGTTTCTCCATCTATTTCCCATGTAGTGATGGTACCAGATGCCATGATCTTCCTTTGCTGAATGTTGAGCTTTAAGCCAACATTTTCACTCTCCACTTTCACTTTCATCAAGAGGCTTTTGAGTTCCTCTTCACTTTCTGCCATAAGGGTGGTATCATCTGCATATCTGAGGTTATTGATATTTCTCCCGGCAATCTTCATTCCAACTTGTGTTTCTTCCAGTCCAGCATTTCTCATGATGTACTCTGCATATAAGTTAAATAAACATGGTGACAATATGCAGCCTTGACGTACTCCTTTTCCTATTTGGAACCAGTCTGTTGTTCCATGACCAGTTCTAACTGTTGCTTCCTGACCTGCATACAGATTTCTCAAGAGGCAGATCAGGTGGTCTGGTATTCCCATCTCTTTCAGAATTTTCCACAGTTTATTATGATCTACACAGTCAAAGGCTTTGGCATAGTCAATAAAGCAGAAATAGATGTTTTTCTGGAACTCTCTTGCTTTTTCCATGATCCAGCGGATGTTGGCAATTTGATCTCTGGTCCCTCTGCCTTTTCTAAGACCAGCTTCAACATCAGGAAGTTCACGGTTCACATATTGCTGAAGCCTGGCTTGGAGAATTTTGAGCATTACTTCACTAGCGTGTGAGATGAGTGCAATTGTGTGGTACTTTGAGCACTCTTTGGCATTGCCTTTCTTTGGGATTGGAATGAAAACTGACCTTTTCCAATCTTGTGGCCACTGCTGAGTTTTCCACATTTGCTGGCATATTGAGTGCAGCACTTTCACAGCATCATCTTTCAGGATTTGGAATAGCTCCACTGGAATGCCATCACCTCCACTAGCTTTGTTCGTAGTGATGCTTTCTAAGGCCCACTTGACTTCACGTTCCAGGATGTCTGGCTCTAGGTCAGTGATCACACCATCACGATTATCTGGGTCATGAAGCTCTTTTTTGTACAGTTCTTCTGTGTATTCTTGCCACCTCTTCTTAATATCTTCTTTTTCCGTTAGGTCCATACCATTTCTGTCCTTTATTGAACCCATTTTTGCATGAAATGTTCCTTTGGTATCTCTGATTTTCTTGAATAGATCCTTAGTCTTTCCCATTCTGTTGTTTTCCTCTATTTCTTTGCATTGATAGCTAAAGAAGGCTTTCTTATCTCTTCTTGCTATTCTTCGGAACTCTGCATTCAGATGTTTATATCTTTCCTTTTCTCCTTTGCTTTTCGCTTCTTTTCTTTTCACAGCTATTTGCAAGGCCTGCCCAGACAGCCATTTTGTTTTTTTGCATTTCTTTTCCATGGGGATGGTCTTGATCCCTGTCTCCTGTACAATGTCATGAACCTTATTCCATCGTTCATCAGGCACTCTATCAGATCTTGGCCCTTAAATCTATTTCTCACTTCCACTGTATAATCATAAGGGATTTGATTTAGGTCATACCTGAATGGTCTCTTTATGTTTGTACATTCGCCTAATAAAACTTTGTCAACATAATTAAATTTGACCTTTATTTTTATGATGTGTTCCCTTTATAAGTGCACACCGATAAATTTTTAACCCAAGCTGACAGTTGTTGATTTAATAGGGTTATTATTACATTAATGACAGACATTGTCCTGGCTTATATGTTTCAAATTCTGACATATTACTTCATACACTCTGTTTTGTTTTGTCACTTTTGTTATATGTAATACAATCAAGAAATTATTTCATTTCACATATTGACCCCAATAGTTTTCTCATGGCTTCATGGAAGGCTATTTTGAGGAGTGTTCTTAAGCAAAGAATGAATTAGTACCTGAATTATTCACACCAGGCAAGAGATACAAACTCTTTTAACTTGATGATCAGGGTAAGGAAATCTAAAGTGGATGCTGGAGAAAAGAGTGTCAATATTAGTTAAGACTGTATGTTCCAGAAAATATGGTATTATAGTTTGGTTTGATTATCTTAAATATTTCCTCAGAATTCCAACAGGACATTCCATTAAGCATTGGAATCGCTCTGCCATTGTTTTTTTAGAGGTAACATTTTCATTGAAATATAACTGATGTACAATATTATGTTAGTTTCAGCTGTGCTACACAATGATGTCACATTTGAATAAATTTTGGAAGGATCGCTATAATAAGTGTAGTAACCATCTGTCCCCAAGGTTATTACGATGTTGTTGACCACAAACCTTATGCTATATACTATTTCCTCATGACTTATTTATTACATGACTGGAAGTTTTTACCTCTCAAATCATTTCACTTATTTAACCCATCCCTCAACACTCTCCCTTCTGACACTCACCAGCTTATACTCTATATGCGTCTGTTTCTGTTTTGTATTTTAGGTTCCACATAGCCCTAGAAATGATTTGACACACAAGTGATCAGTTAATCTACAATTAAATAGGCAAGCATATACAATGGGTGAAGAAAATCTCTTTAATAAATGGTTTTGGGAAAACAGGACCACTACATGTAAAATAGTGAGACTAAACTACCTTTTCACACAATATATATAAAAAGACACAAAACTAATAAATACTTAAGGCTTAGAACCATAGAATTCTGATGAAAATATAAGCTATATATTCTGACACTATTAGCAATATTTATTGGATATGTATACTTAGGCAAAGGGAATAAAAAAAAACTAAACAAATGGGACTACATGTAACTAAAAACTTGCACATGAAAGAAAACTATCAACAAAACAGAAAGACAGCCTACTGAATGGAAGATGATATTTGCAAATAAATATGCAAAGGAAATGAATAGACATTTTTCCAAAGAAGACATACAAATTGACCTCATGAATATATGCTCAATGACACAATCATTAGGAAAATTCAATTTAAAACCACAATAAGATAGACCTTGTTCCAGTCAGAATACGCATGCATGCTAAGTTGCTTCAGTTGTGTCCGACTATTTTTGACCCTATGGGCCTAGACAGCATATTAAAAAGCAGAGACGTTATTTTGCCGACAAAGGTCCATCTAGTCAAAGCTATGTTTTTTCCAGTAGTCATGTATGGACGTAAGAGTTCTACTATAAAGAAAGCCAAGCACTGAAAAATTGATGCTTTTGAACTGTGGTGTTGGACAAGACACTGTAGAGTCCCTTGAACTACAAGGAGATCCAACCAGTTCAACCTAAAGGAAATCAGTCCTGAATATTCCTTGGAAGAATTGATGCTAAAACTGAAACACAAATACTTTGGCCACCTGATGTGAAGAACTGACTCATTAGAGAAGATCTTGATGCTGGAAAAGACTGAAGGCGGGAGGAAAAAGGGACGACAGAGGATAAGATGGTTGGATGGCATCACCGACTTGATGGACATGAGTTTGAGCAAACTCTGGGAGCTGATGATCGAAAGGAAGTCTGGCATGCTGCAGTCCATGGGGTTGCAACGAGCTGGACCCGACTAAGCATCTGAACTGAACTGAACTGGATCTTAGTCCACCGGGCCCATCTATCCATGCGATTCTCCAGGCAAGAATACTGGAGTGTGTTGCCATGGCAATCCCTCCTCCACGGGATCTTCCTGACCCAGGAATCAAACTCATGTCTTAAATCTCCTCCCTTGGCAGGAAGATTCTGTACCACTAGTGCCACCTAGGAAGCCCCCAGTCAGAATAGCTACCACCAAAAAGACAACAAATAACAAGTGTTGGGGAGGATGTGGAGAAACGGTAACCCTCCTGCACTGTTGATGGGGTTGTAAATTAGTTCAGCAAGTATTGAAAATGGTATGGAGTTTCCGTAAAAAAATTAAATATAGAACTGCCATTTTTGTTGTTTAGTCGCTAAGTAATGTCTGACTCTTTGAGACCTCATGGACTGGAGCATGGTAGGCTTCCCTGTCCTCTATCTCCCAGAGTTTGCTCAAACTCATGTCCATATGAACCAGCAATTTCACTTCCGAGTATTCACCCAAAGAGAACAACAACACTAATTTTAAAATATATGCACTCTAATATTTATATCAGCATTATTTACATAAGTGCCAAGGTATGGAAGCACCTCCCTTCTTGAGAAAAAAATGATGGCAGCCTGTTCTCAGAGAAGTTTTACATATAGCTAAAAGGCACTCATGGATCTGAGCAGTGCATGGGTTGTTTATGACCTTCCCAACATTTGGTCAGCTCCACTCTGTTGCTGGCCATGGCTACTTGCTGTGTTTCTTGGATGGTGGTCATTTTCAGTTTAAATCCATTTCACTATTGCCATTGCCCTTTATCTAAAGCCACTGCATCCTTCATAAGCTGTGTATGACAAGAGAAAGACCAGTATAATGCTCAACTAAAATTAGTGGGATGTTATACAAAATGCAGCAACTAGTTCTGACCCAATGCAGCTGATAGAGACTACAGAGTTACAGCAGTACTGGATAACACATTTTCCTAAATCAGAGGGACTCTGGCTGCCCAGAAGGGCTGAAAACACAAACCTGAAATGGTGAAGTTAAAGTGCTGGGTGGGTAAACATTTAACACTGAGAGACAGAATAAGAAAGAGCCAGCAGATTATTAGCTCATTCTTCTGGCCCAGATGGATGTTCTGACCTCTCACCATGGATGACAAATGCGACCAAGAAAACAGCTAACTTTCTTATGCTGCTGCTGCTAAGTCACTTCAGTCGTGTCCGACTCTGCATGACCCAGTAGACGTCAGCCCACCAGGCTCTCCTGCCCCTGGGATTCTCCAGGCAAGAAAACTGGAGTGGGTTGCCATTTCCTTCTCCAATGCATGAAAGCGAAAAAGTGAAAGTGAAGTCGCTCAGTCGTGTCCGACTCTTAGCGACCCCATGGACTGCAGCCCACTTTCTTATGAGGCCAGGATAAATTTGGCTTGGCAGCTCTTTTCATTTGCTCTCTCTCCTAGCCTATGGTACATCATTTTTGAATCACTCTTGCTTCATTGGATTGTAACCAACAAACATGAAGCATGTAAACTTTGCCTCAAGATAGTTTTTAGGGAACCTATAGAAAGACAATTTTCATTATATTATCAGTTCAGTTCAGTCACTCAGTCATGTCCGACTCTTTGCCACCCCAAGAAACGAAGCACACCAGGCCTCCCTGTCCATCACCAACTCTGGGAGTTTACCCAAATTCATGTCCATTGAGTCTGTGATGCCATCCAGCCATCTAATCCTCTGCTGTCCCCTTCTCCTCCTGTCCTCAATCTTTCCCAACATCAGGGTCTTTTCAAATGAGTCAGCACTTTACATCAGGTGGACAAAGTATTGGAGTTTCTCCTTCAAAATTAGTCCTTCCAATGAATACCCAGGACTGATCTTCTTTAGGATGGACTGGTTGGATCTCCTTGTAGTACAAGGGACTCTCAAGAGTTTTCTCTAACACCACAGTTCAAAAGCAGCAATTCTTCGGCACTCAGCTTTCTTTATAGTCCAACTCTCACATCCATACATGACCACTGGAAAAAAACCATAGCCTTGACTAGATGAACCTTTGTTGGCAAAATAATGTCTCTGCTTTTGAATATGCTATCTAGGTTGGTCATAACTTTCCTTCCAAGGATTCTTTTAATTCCATGGCTTCAATCACCATCTGCAGTGATTTTTAGCCCCCAAAAATAAAGTCAGCCACTGTTTCACATCTTTCCCCATCTATTTGCTATTTGCCATGAAGTGATGGGACCAGACTAGTTTTCTGAATGTTGAGCTTTAAGCCAACATTTCCACTCTCATCTTTCAGTTTCATCAAGAGGCTCTTTAGTTTTTGTTTACTTGCTGCCATGAGGGTGGTGTCATCTGCATATCTGAGCTTATTGATATTTCTCCTGGCAACCTTGATTCCAGCTTGTGCCTCATCCAGCCCAGTGTTTCTCATGATGTACTTTGCATATAAGTTAAATAAGCAGGGTGACAATATACAGCCTTGACATACTCCTTTTCCTATTTGGAACTAGTCTGTCTTTCCATGTCCAGTTCTAACTGTTGCTTCCTGATCTGCTTTCAGGTTTCTCAAGAGGCAGGTCAGACGGTCATCTGGTGTTCCCATCTCCTTCAGAATTTTCCACAGTTTATTGTGATCCACACAGTCAAAGGCTTTGGCATAGTCAATAAAGCAGAAATAGATGTTTTTGGAACTCTCTTGCTTTTTCCATGATCCAGCAGATGTTTGGCAATTTGAACTTTGGTTCCCCTGCCTTTTCTAAAACCAGCTTGAATATCTGGAAATTCATGGTTCAAGTTTTGCTGAAGCCTGGCTTGGAGAATATTGAGCATTACTCTACTAGCATGTAAGATGAGTGCAGTTGTGTGGTAGTTTGAGCATTCTTTGGCATTGCTTTTCTTTGGGATTGGAATGAAAAGTGAACTTTTCCAGTCCTGTGGCCACTGCTGAGTTTTCCAAATTTGCTGGCATATTGAGTGCAGCACTTTCACAACAATATCTTTCAGGATTTGAAATAGCTCAACTGGAATTCCATCACCTCTACTAGCTTTGTTTGTAGTGATACTTCCTAAGGCCCACTTGACTTCACAGTCCAGGATATTTGGCTCTAGGTGAGTGATCACACCATTATGATTATCTTGGTCATGAAGATCTTTTTTGTATAGTTCTGTGTATTCTTGCCACCTCTTCTTGAGATCTTCTTCTTCTCTTAGGTCTATATCATTTCTGTCCTTTATTTAGCCCATCTTTGCATGAAATGTTTCCTTGGTTTCTCTAATTTTCTTGAATAGATCTCTAGTCTTTCTTATTCTACTGTTTTTCTCTATTTCTTTGCATTGATCACTGAGGAAGGCTTTCTTATCTCTGCTTGCTGTTCTTTGGAACGTTGCATTCAAATGGGTATATCTTTCCTCTTCTCCTTTGATTTTCACTACTCTTCTTTTCAAAGCTGTTTGTAAGGTGTCCTCAGACAGCCGTTTTGCTTTTTTGCAGTTTTTTGTTTTTGTTTTTTTCCCTTGGGGATGTTCATGATTTCTGTCTCCTGTACAGTGTCAGGAACCTCCATCCCCAGTTCATCAGCATTCTATCAGATCTAGACCCTTAAATCTATTTTGCACTTCCACTGTATAGTCATAAGGGATTTGATTTAGGTCATACCTGAATGGTCTAGTGGTTTTCCCTACTTTCTGCTATTTAAATCTACATTTGGCAGTAAAGAGTTCGTGATCTGAGCCACAAAGTCAGTTCATGGTCTTGTTTTTGCTGACTGTATAAGCTTCTCCATCTTTGATTGCAAAGAATATAATCAATCTGATTTCGATATTGATCATCTGGTGATTTCCATGTGTAGAGTTTTCTCTTGTGTTGTTGAGAGAGGGTGTTTTCTATGATCAGTGCATTCTCTTGGCACTGAGAACTCTATTAGCCTTTCCCCTGCTTCATTCTGTATTCCAAGGCCAAATTTACCTGTTACTCCAGGTATTTCTTGACTTCCTACTTTTGTATTCCAGTCCCCTATAATGAAAAGGACATCTATTTGTGGTGTTAGTTCTAAAAGGTCTTGTAGGTCTTCATAGAACCATTCAACTTCAGCTTCTTCAGTTTTACTGGTTGGGGCATAGACTTGGATTACTGTGAATGGTTTGTCTTGGGAAATGAACAGAGATCATTCTATTGTTTTTGAGATTGCATCCAAGTACTGCATTTCAGACTCTTTTGTTGACTAAGATGACTACTCCATTTCTTCTAAGGGGTTCTTACCTGCAGTAGTAGATATAATGGTCATCTGAGTTAAATTCACCCATTCCAGTCCATCGTAGTTTGCTGATTCCTAGAACGTCAACATTTACTCTTGCCATCTCCTGTTTGACCATTTCCAATTTGCCTTGATTCATGGACCTAACATTCCAGGTTCCTATGCAATATTGCTTTTTAGAGCATCAGACCTTACTTCTATCATAGTCACATCCGCATCTGGGTATTGTTTTTGCTTTGGCTCCATCCCTTCATTCTTTCTGGAGTTATTTCTCCACTGATCTCCAGTAGCATATTGGGCACCTACCCACCTGGGGAGTTCATCTTTCAGTATCTTATCTTTTTGCCCTTTCATACTGTTCATGGGGTTCTCAAGGCAAGAATACTGAAGTGGTTTGCCATTCCCTTCTCCAGTGGACCACATTCTGTCAGCCCTCTCCACCATGGCCCGTCTGTCTTGAGTGATCCCACATGGCATGGCTTAGTTTCATTGAGTTGCACAAGCTGTGGTCCGTGTGATCAGATTGGCTAGTTCTGTGATTGTGGTTTCACTCTGTCTGCCCTCTGATGCCTCTCTCAGCACAAACTGTCTTATTTGGGTTTCTCTTACCTTGGACGTGGGGTATCTCTTCATGGCTGCTCCAAAAAAGTGCAGCTGCTGCTCCTTACCTTGGGCGTGGGGTAGCTCCTCTCAGCTGCTGCCCCTCACCTTGGACGTAGGGTAGTTCCTCTCAGCCCTTATACATTATAAGTTACATAGTTGACAAAATTTAGTATTTCCTCCTGTTAATAATAAAAATGTAAGTAGTATTTTCTTCTTCTGAATGCTGCTTTTTAAGTTTTGCTTCAAATCTAATATTTTTAAATCAAAGATATTAGTTTTTGTCCATTATTAAATTTCTTATTTAAATGGCTTTCTTATTGAAAAGTATTTATCATCACTAATCATTTTCTAATTTAAGATGTGATATATGTATATTTTTTTAATTCTGAATTTCCTATACTGGTACATTCTTCAGGTGCAAATTTTTTCTAAAATTTTGAACAGAACCTAAACCAAATGTATTCTGAGCCAATTAATATCTTGGAATGTACTGACAGTGGCTATATACCTATTTTTAAATCAAATATTTTCATCTTAATTTCTACAGATATCTGCTTTCTGATGTGCTTCTGTTGCATTTTTCTCAGCGCAATTTAATTAAATTGCACAAGTTTTTACAAATTTTCTAATTTTTCTCAAAGGATTTATTCTATCATCAATGAGTTTCACCACTATTGCAGTTATTCTTTTATTTCTAAGTTTTAAAATTTTGAAATTGTTGCCCCACTATGGTAATTCATAAAAAGTACAATATTATATCACTGAGACTATTAGAAGCTAAATAAGATAATATATTTGAAGGACTTAGCACAACTAGAACATACAATAAGCACTCAATACTTTTTATATATTATTATTTCTTTTATTTTTACTATTATCATTTGTACTAGACTATAAAATGTTTCCACAAAATAGCAAGCACTAATCTCCAGAATCTGCAAGAATCTTTTGCCATACTTATATGATAAATGACATTATTAAAAACATTTGAGAGGGAATAATCTTGCATTACCTGATGGGTCCAAAATGCAACTGCATCTGTCCTCATAAGAGGGAAACAGAGGGAATTTCACACAGATAGAAGAGAGCAAGATGCAGGCAGTAGAGAAATAGCGAAGGTGACAATGTAGGCAGAGATTAGAGAGATGCAATCACAAATTAAGGAACGATGGCAACTACATAATGCTGTAAGAGGCAAGAGACAAATTTTCCTCTGGAGCTTCCAGAAGTATCAAAGTCTTAAAAAATTTTTATTTGGCTAACATACTGTTTTCAGATTTCTGGCCTCTAGAAGATGAGAGAGTAAGTTTCTGTTGTTTTATGCCACGAATTTTGTAGGAATTTGTTATTTCAGTCATAGGATATTAATACACTATTGCAACTATTATTATTTCAGGTTACATAAAATACTCTGTTTAAAATGTCTCTTGAACATAGAAATGTTAAAATATAAAAATGAATACCCTATTTATAATTCAGCTTGATTATCATTTTTAAGACAAGAGGCTCTCCTCTTGTTTTAACTAAAAGGAATTAAATTACAGTGATATTATTTAGTTTTGTTTTACGTGTGGGGAATAAAAGAAGACTAAGCATATTCATTTTTCAAGCCATATTAAGCAGTAGTGATAGAAATTGAAATATTCCAAATCCATTAAGGTAATCTTTCCTGAATAACTTAGATACATCTTAGAATTGACACAGCAGCAAGAAAACCATTATAAAGTGATACAAGTCAGCACATGTATAAAACAAATGTACTATTTTAAGCAAAAATTGTGAAATGAGAAAATAGGAAAAAAGTTGCTATATTTTTGTGACTAGAGTTTTGATTTCTCTTTTATTCTCACTTAACTACATTGTATTTTATGTTTATTTTAGCATCAAGATAAAAACCCTAAAACAATTTCCAGGAAATATGCAGCATCTACATATTGTTTTGCTGAATGTTTGATTTCTCCTGAATGATGTCTCAGCTAAATATTCATTTCTAGGGAAATGGTGTCTTCCTCTGAAATTAAATGATTGCAGAAAGATAGGTATTCAGCCTGGATTTTATTATTTTATATAAGCTACACTTGCTTTTTTTTTAAAAAAAAAAAAAAATCCTCTTTTGGGGTTGATTATTGCGTATATGCACTAATGGTTGGAAATGTTAAAAAAAAATACTCTGTGTACCACATGAATATAGAAACACTGTGGGTCATATTCTACAATGGGTTGTATTGAACAACTAAGGCAAAATTTCAGGTAAAATCTGATATATTTTATCCTATAGCCATTTGGCCACAACTTAACACAATGACTAAGTGTATGGATTCTGGAACTAGCTTCTTTCCATTTTTATTACACTTCTGCCACTTACTAATTGCATCTTGATTTTCTGAATACTTATTGGGATGTGCAGGTTCAGGAGGGCCGAGAGGAGCTACTCCATGTTCAAGATCAGGAGGGGTGGCAGTGAGGAGATACCCCTCGTCCAAGGTAGGGAGCAGTGGATTTGTTGGAGCAACTGTGAAGAGATATCCCACGTCCAAGGTAAGAGAAACCCAAGTAAGACAGTAGGTGTTGCAAGAGGACATCAAAGGGTAGACACACTGAAACTATAATCACAGAAAACTAGTCAATCCAGTCTAACTAGGACCACAGCCTTGTCTAACTCATTGAGATTAAGCCATGCCCTGTGGGGCCACCCAAGAAAGAAGGGCATGGTGGAGAGGCCTGACAGAATGTGGTCCACTGGAGAAGGGAATGGCAAACCACTTCAGTATTCTTGCCTTGAGAACCCCATGAACAGTATGAAAAGGCAAAAAGATAGGACACTGAAGGAGGAACTCCCCAGTTTGGTTGGTGCACAATATGCTACTGAAAATCAGTGGAGAATTAACTCCATAAAGAAGGAAGGGATGGAGCCAAAGCTAAAACAATACCCAGCTGTGGATGTGACTGGTGATAGAAGCAAGGTACGATTCTGTAAAGAACAATATTGCATAGGAACCTGGAATGTTCGGTCCATGAATCAAGGCAAATTGGAAGTGGTCAAACAGGAGATGGCAAGAGTGAACGTTGACATTTTAGGAATCAGTGAACTAAAATGGACTGGAGAAATGTTTATTTAGATCTTTGGCCCATTTTTTGATTGGGTCATTTATTTTTCTGGAATTGAACTGCAGGAGTTGCTTGTATATTTTTGAGATTAGTTGTTTGTCAGTTGCTTCATTTGCTATTATTTTCTCCCATTCTGAAGGCTGTCTTTTCACCTTGCTTATAGTTTCCTTTGTTGTGCAGAAGCTTTTTAATTTTAATTAGGTCTCATTTGTTTATTTTTGCTTTTATTTCTATTATTCTGAGAAGTGGTTCATAGAGGATCCTGCTGTGATTTATGTCAGAGAGTGTTTTGCCTGTGTTCTTCTCTAGCACTTTTATAGTTTCTGGTCTTACATTTAGATCTTTAATCCATTTTGAGTTTATTTTTGTATATGGTGTTAGGAAGGGTTCTAGTTTCATTCTTTTACAAGTGGTTGACCAGTTTTCCAAGCACCACTTGTTAAAGAGATTGTCTTTCCTCCATTATATATTCTTGCCTCCTTTATCAAAGATAAGGTGTCCATAGGTGCGTAATTTATCTCTGAGCTTTCTATTTTGTTCCATTGATCTATATTTCTGTCTTTGTGCCAGTACCATACTGTCTTGATGACTGTGGCTTTGTAGTAGAGCCTGAAGTCAGGCAGGACGATTCCTCCAGTTCCATTCTTCTTTCTCAAGATAGATTTGGCTATTTGAGGTTTTTTGTATTTCCATACAAATTGTGAAATTATTTGTTGTAGCTCTGTGAAAAATACCATTGGTAGCTTGATAGGGATTGCATTGAACCTATAGATTGCTTTGGGTAGTATACTCATTTTCACTATATTGATTCTTCTGATCCATGAACATGGTATATTTCTCCATCTATTAGTGTGCTCTTTGATTTCCCCAAAGAATACATACAGATGACTAACAAACACATGAAAAGATGTTCAACATCACTCATTATAAGAAAAATGCAAATCCAAACCACAATGAGGTACCATTCCACGCCAGTCAGAATGGCTGCAATCCAAAAGTCTACAAGCAATAAATGCTGGAGAGGGTGTGGAGAAAAGGGAACCCTCTTACACTGTTGGTGGGAATGCAAATTAGTACAGCCACTATGGAGAACAGTATGGAGATTTCTTAAAAAAAAAAAAAAAAACTGGAAATAGAACTGCCTTATGACACAGCAATCCCACTGCTGGGCATACACACTGAGGAAACCAGAATTGAAGAGACACGTGTACCGCAATGTTCACTGCAGCACTGTTTACAATAGTCAGGACATGGAAGCAACCTAGCTCTCCACCAGCAGATGAATGGATAAGAAAGCTGTGGTACATATACACAATGGAGTATTATTCAGCCATTAAAAAGAATACATTTGAATCAGTTCTAATGAGGTGGATGAAACTGGAGCCTATTATACAGAGTGAAGTAAGCCAGAAAGAAAAACACCAATACAATATACTAACGCATATATATGGAATTTAGAAAGATGGTAACGATAACCCTGTATGCAAGACAGCAAAAGAGACACAGATGTATAGAACAGTCTTTTGGACTCTGTCAGAGAGGGAAAGTGGGGGATGATTTGGGAGAATGGCATTGAAACATGTATAATATCATATAAGAAATGAATTGCCAGGCCAGGTTCGATGCAGGATACAGGATGCTTGGAGCTGGTGCACTGATGACACAGAGGGATGATATGGGGATGTAGGTGGGAGAGGGGTTCAGGATGGGGAGCATGTGTAAACCTGTGGTGAACTCATGTTGATGTATGGCAAAACCAATACAATATTATAAAGTAAGTAGCCTCCAATTAAAATAAATAAATTTAAATTAAAAAAATAAAATGGACAGGAATTGGTGAATTTAACTCAGATTACCATTATATCTAGTACTGTTGGCAGGAATCCCTTGGAAGAAATGGAATAGCCATCCTGGTCAACAAGAGCTCGAAATGCAGTACTTGGATGCAATCTCAAAAATGACAGAATGATCTCTGTTCGTTTCCAAGGCAAAACATTCAATGTCACAGTAATCCAAGTCTATATCCCAAGCAGTAAAACAGAAGAAGCTGAAGTTGAATGGTTCTATGAAGACCTGCAAGACCTTTTAGAACTAACACCCAAAAAAGTTGTCCTTTTCATTATATGGGACTGGAATGCAAAAGTAGGAAGTAAATGTATGGCAAAACCAATACAATATAGTAATGTAAAACAAACAAAAAAAAAATTAAAAAAATAAAATAAAATCACAGGGGGGGAAAAAAAGAAACACCTGGAGTAACAGGCAAATTTGGCCTTGGAAGATGGAATGAAGCAGGGCAAAGGCTAATAGAGTTTTGCCAAGAGAACGCACTGGTCACAGCAAACACCCTCTTCCAACAACACAAGAGAAGACTCTACATGTGGACATCAACAAATGGACAACACCAAAATCAGATTGATTATATTCTTTGCAGCCAAAGATGGAGAAGCTCTATACAGTCAACAACAACAACAAAAAGAGCAGGAGCTGACTGTGGCTCAAACCATGAACCCTTACTGCCAAATGCATACTAAAATTGAAGAAAGTGGGGAAAACCATTAGAACATTCAGATATGAACTAAATCAAATCCCTTATGATTATACAGTTGAAGTGAGAAATACATTTAATGGACTAGATCTGATACAGTGCCTGATGAACTAGGGATGCAGGTTCCTGACATTGTACAAGACACAAGGATCACAAGCATTCTCAAGAAAAAGAAATGCAAAAAAGAAAAACAGCTGTCTGAGGAGGCATTACAAATAGTTGTTAAAAGTGGAGTAGTGAAAAGCAAAGGAGAAAAGGAAAGATATACCCATTTGAATGCAAAGTTCCAAAGATCAGCAAGCAGAGTTAAGAAAGCCTTCCTCAGCGATCAATGCAAAGAAATAGAGGAAAACAATAGAATGGGAAAGACTAGAAATCTCTTCAAGAAAATTAGAGATACCAAGAGAACATTTCATGAAAACATAGGCTCGATAAAGGACAGAAATGGTATGGACTTAACAGAAGCAGAAGATATTAAGAAGAGGTGGCAAGAATACACAGAACAACTGTACAAAAAAGTTCTTCATGACCAAGATAATCTCGATGGTGTGATCATTCACCTAGAGCCAGACATCCTGGCATGTGAAGTCAAGTGGGCCTTAGAAAGCATCACTACAAACAAAGCTAGTGGAGGTGATGGAATTCCAATTGAGCTATTTCAAATCCTAAAAGATGATGCTGTGAAAGTGCTGCACTCAATATGCCAGCAAATTTGGAAAACTCAGCAGTGGCCACAGGACTGGAAAAGGTCAGTTTTCATTCCAATCCAAAAGAAAGGCAATGCCAAAGAATGCTCAAACTACCACACAATTGCACTCATCTCACACGCTAGTAAAGTAATGCTCAAAATTCTCCAAGCCAGGCTTCAGTAGTACTTGAACCATGAACTTCCAAATATTCAAGTTGGTTTTAGAAAAGGCAGAGAAACCAGAGATCAAATTGCCAACATACGCTGGATCATGGAAAAAGCAAGAGATTTCCAGAAAAACTAGTATTTCTGCTTTATTGACTATGCCAAAGCCTTTGACTGTGTGGATCTCAATAAACTGTTGAAGATTCTGAAAGAGATGGGAATACCAGACCACCTGACCTGTCTCTTGAGAAACCTATATGCAGGTCAGGAAGCAGCAGTTAGAACTGGACATGAAACAACAGACTAGTTCTAAATAGGGAAATGAGTATGTCAAGGCTGTATATTGTCACCCTGCTTACTTAACTTCTATACAGAGTACATCATGAGAAACGCTGGGCTGGATGAGGCACAAGCTGGAATCAAGATTGCCACAGGAAATATCAATAACCTCAGATATGCAGATGATACCACCCTTATAGCAGAAAGTGAAGAGGAACTAAAAAGCTTCTTGATGAAAGTGAAAGAGGAGAGGGAAAAAGTTCACTTAAAATTCGACATTCCGAAAACTAAGATCATGGCATCTGGTCCCATCACTTCATGGGAAAGAGATGGGGAAACAGTGGAAACAGTGTCAGACTTTATTTTGGGGGGCTCCAAAATCACTGCAGATTTTGACTGCAGCCATGAAATTAAAAGACGCTTACTCCTTGGAAGGAAAGTTATGACCAACGTAGATAGCATATGCAAAAGCAGAGACATTACTTTGCCAAGAAAGGTCTGTGTTGTCAAGCCTATGGTTTTTCCTGTGGTCATGTATGGATGTGAGAGTTGGACTGTGAAGAAAGCTGAGTGCCTAAGAATTGATCCTTTTGAATTGTGGTTTCAAGAAGACTCTTGAGAGTCCCTTGGACTGCAAGGAGATCCAACCAGTCCATTCTAAAGAAAATCAGCCCTGGGTGTTCTTTGGAAGGAATGATGCTAAAGCTGACACTCCAGTACTTTGCCCACCTCATGAGAAGAGTTGACTCATTGGAGAAGACTCTGAGGCTGGGAGGGATTGGGGGCAGGAGGAGAAGGGGACAACAGAGGATGAGATAGCTGGATGGCATCACTGACTCGATGGACGTGAGTCTGAGTGAACTCCGGGAATTGGTGATGGAAGGGAGGCCTGGCATGCTAAAATTCATGGGGTTGCAGAGAGTCGGAGACAACTGAGCGACTCAACTGAATTGAACTGACCTGAGAGGAGATCCAACCAGTCCATCCTAAAAAGATCAGTCCTGGGTGTCCATTGGAAGGACTGATGTTGAAGTTGAAACTCCAATACTTTGCCCACCTGATGCGAAGAGCTGACTCATTGGAAAAGACCCTGATGCTGGGAAAGATTGAGGACAGGAGGAAAAGGGGACGAGAGAGGATAATATGGTTGAATGGCATCACCAAATCGGTGGACATGGGTTTGGGTGGACTCCAGGAGTTGGTGATGGACAGGGATGCCTGGTGTGCTGCGGTTCATGGAGTCGCAAAGAGTCGGACACAACTGAGTGACTGAACTGAACTGAACTGGAGTCAGTTTTGTCAAGAGAGTACAGAGCTAACCTGTGATGCAGCTGCTTCCAAACATTTGAGGGACAGGAGGGTTTGGAGGAGCGACATTTCTGGGTTACAGTATATATCTGTTTTTTAGCTTGTTTGATTTGTTATTACTTTTTAAAGACTATTATGCCAATCATCATGATGATTTCGGTCTGTTACTTTATTATTTTATTTTTCTATTTGGGTTATGCCAGCTTTATAAATTGAATTGGAAAATAGTCCCTCCTTCTGTGCTTGCAGAAAAACAAAAGATTAACACAATTTCTTTCTTGAATGTTTGATAGAATTTATCAGTGAAATCCTCTAGATCTATTTTTTTCTTTCAGAAAGGTTTTAAAAATAATTTATTCTTCTGGAATTGAGCTGTAGAAGTTGCTTGTATATTTTTGAGATTAGTTGTTTGTCTGTTGCTTCATTTGCTATTATTTTCTCCCATTATGAAGGCTGTCTTTTCAGCTTGCCTATAGTTTCCTTTGTTGTGCAGAAGCTTTTTAAGTTTGATTAGGTCCCATTTGTTCATTTTTGATTTTATTTCGAATATTCTGGGAGGTGGGTCATAGAGGATCCTGCTGTGATGTAAGTCAGAGAGTGTTTTGCCTATGTTTTCCTCTAGGAGTTTTATGGTTTCTGGTCTTACATTTAGCTCTTTAATCCATTTTGAGTTTATTTTTGTGTATGGTGTTAGAAAGTGTTCTAGTTTCATTCTTTTACAAGTGTTCAACCAGTTTTCCCAGCACCACTTGTTAAAAAGATTGTCTTTAATCCATTGTATATTCTTGCCGCCTTTGTCAAAAAATGGGCCAAAGAACTAAATAGACATTTCTCCAAAGAAGAAACACAGATGGCTAACAAACACATGAAAAGATGCTCAACATCACTCATTATCAGAGAAATGCAAATCAAAACCACTATGAGGTACCATTACATGCCAGTCAGATTGGCTGCGATCCAAAAGTCCACAAGCAATAAATGCTGGAGAGGGTGCGGAGAGAAGGGAACCCTCTTACACTGTTGGTGGGAATGCAAACTAGTACAGCCACTATGGAGAACAGTATGGAGATTCCTCAAAAAACTGGGAATAGAACTGCCTTATGATCCAGCAATCCCACTGCTGGGCATACACACTGAGAAATCCAGAATTGAAAGAGACACGTGTACCCCAATGTTCATAGCAGCACTGTTTACAATAGCCAGGACGTGGAAGCAACCTAGATGTCCATCCACAGATGAATGGATAAGCAAGCTGTGGTACATATACACAATGGAGTATTACTCAGCCATTAAAAAGAATACATTTGAATCAGTTCTAATGAGGTGGATGGAACTGGAGCCTATTATACAGAGTGAAGTAAGCCAGAAAGAAAAACACAAATACAGTATACTAACTCATATATATGGAATTTAGAAAGATGGTAACAATCACCCTGTTTATGAGACAGCAAAAGAGACACTGATGTATAGAACAGACTTTTGGACTCTGGGACCGGAAGAGGGTGGGATGATTGGGGAGAATAGCATTGAAATATGTATAATATCATATCTGAAACCAGTCAGTCCAGGTACGATGCCCTATAACAGATGCCTGGGACTGGAGCACTGGGATGACCTGGAGGAATGGTGTGGGAAGGGGGAGAGAGGAGGGTTCAGGATGGGGAGCACGTGTATTCTGGTGGCGGATCCATCTCGATGTATTGTAAAAGCAATACAATATTGTAAAGTTAAGCAAAATAAAAAAAAATTAAAAATAAATAAAAATAAAAATAATTTATTCAACCATAGATACATTTGGATTTAATTTTCTTACAAAACATTTTATAAATTATGTTCTCAAGAAATTTAAAAACTTTTAAATTCTCAAAGTGTGTTGACATGAAATCACTCTGATTATCATTTTAATGTCTATAGAATATTTGCTGACAATCTTTATATTTCTTCTTTTGCTGATTTGGGTTCTGTTTTTTGCAGGAGTATGAAGAAAGATTGTCAATATTTCTTATATTTTTGAACAACCAGGTTTTGGCTTTTTTTTTAATTTTCTGCTTTTAATCTTTTACCTACTTCATTGATTTTCATTATTTTCATCTTTCTGTCTCCTTTTGTATTACTATTCTCTCTCTTGTTTTGTGTCTTAAAATGGAAACTCAGGTTATTGATTTTAGAACATTCTTTTCTCTAGTATTATTTTAACTTTAACTTTTCCTCTGAGTCCTTTTCGAGCTGCATCCTAAGAAATTTTCATGTTATAATCCCACTAATATACTAGCTCATTCTTTTATGATTTCACAATGAAATTATTCATGTATATATACACACTGAAGGAGATACAGAGTATATATACTCTGAAGGAGATCAATCTTGTAATTTCTTTGGAAGGAATGATGCTAAAGCTGAAACTCCAGTACTTTGGCCACCTGATTCGAAGAGTTGACTCATTGGAGAAGACTCTGATGCTGGGAGGGATTGGGGGCAAGAAGAGGAGGGGACGACCGAGGATGAGATGACTGGATGGCATCACTGACTTGATGGGTGTGAGTCTGAGTGACCTCCGGGAGCTGGTGATGGACAGGGAGGCCTGGCGTGCTGCGGTTCATGGGGTCGCAGAGTCAGACAAAACTGAGCGACTGATCTGATCTGATCTGATATACACACACACACACACACACACACACACACACACACACACACACACATATATATATATATATATATATACACATACATACATACTTTATGGAACTTGTCACCTTTGCTTCTTGTCCTGTTTTTGACAAGGAACTTATCTTTCCTTTCCCCATTGGCCCTGTCTTGCTCAATTTGGATTCTCCCACCTGCGCTGGTCTCCATAATGTTGGCAGGGCATTGAGTTGTGTTGATTTAGTGTATTAATGGGGAAGGCAATGGCACCCCACCCCAGTACTTTTGCCTGGAAAATCCCATGGACGGAGGAGCCTGGTAGGCTCCAGTCCATGGGGTCGCTAAGAGTCGGACACAACTGAGCGACTTCACTTTCACTTTTCACTTTCCTGCATTGGAGAAGGAAATGGCAACCCACTCCAGTGTTCTTGCCTGGAGAATCCCAGGGGCAAGGGAGCCTGGTGAGCTTCCGTCTATGGGGTCGCACAGAGTCGGACACGACTGAAGCGACTTAGCAGCAGCAGTAGCAGCAGCAGTGTATTAATAGGGTTCAAACTGCTCCAGCACTCTAAGTTCTGAATTACACATCAGATTAATCTCAAGTAACTCTCTGATTTTCATTGTTCTTTAAGACTGGCCTAACATATCTTCTAATAACTAAAAAATTCAGCAGAAGCCAAGTTTGGTTCTTGTGCTTCTTTCCATTATAGAGACAATGTAATTTTTGTAGTTACCAGTGTGTTGCCCTTGCTTCAGTTCGGTTCAGTCACTCAGTTGTCTCTGACTCCTTGCAACCCCATGAATTGCAGCACGCCAGGTCTCCCTGTCCATCACCAACTCCCGGAGGTCACTCAAAATCACATCCATCGAGTCAGTGATGTCATCCAGCCATCTTATCCTCTGTCGTCCCCTTCTCTTCCTGCTCCCAATCCCTCCCAGCATCAGAGTCTTTTCCAATGAGTCAACTCTTCACATGAGGTGGCCAAAGTACTGGAGTTTCAGCCTCAGCAACAGTCCTTCCAAAGAACACCCAGGACTGATCTCCTTTAGAATGGACTAGTTGGATCCCCTTGCAGTCCAAGGACTCTCAAGAGTCTTCTCCAACACCATAGTTCAAAAGCATCAATTCTTAGGCACTCAGCTTTCTTCACAGTCCAACTCTCACATCCATACATGCCCTTGCTTACATGTGTTTATGAGTCTTCAAAGATATTTAGAGATATTCTGCCACCAAGTTTAACAGCAGATCTTGCCTAGAAGTCTTTAGTTTTACTATCCTAGTGGTTTTTATCTGTTTTTAATGAAGAATTTTATAAGATAAAAAGGAATAATAACTATGATCATACCATCACCATCTTCTCTAGAACCTCTCCTCTTGTAACTCTTTTTACTCACACAATATGCAACTGACCTTTATGCATTTATGAACTATTTTATAAATTGTCGTATAATCTATGAATATTAAAATATATAGAGAGTTCAGTCAGCAAAGGGAATTATGATTATCCTAATGAGTAGTCATTTGGTAACTAATTTTTAATATTCCTTAAGGATATGAAGTACACATTTAATAAATTTATTTTACTTCAGCTATTCTTTAAAGTTAAATCCAGATGTTAGATATGTAAAATGTCAACACTTTGAGATTTATTTATTTAAGTAGCTTCATGGGAGTTTTTAGGGAATTTTCTAGGTGAACTGTAACATTGATTTGGTAACAAATATACAGACAGAATAACTTTTGAAGCTAATACCTACTCATTTCATGCAGCAGGAAATCAGTTGGGTCAGTGATGATGCAAAACAAATACACTGTGAAAACAAAATGGTTTCTTTGTATTGAGTTTTAACTGCCTTTAGGGTTTTACATGTTTCGCTAAATTGAAATTTCATACACTGAGAATAACTCTGATAGCTCAGTTGCTTCCTATTCCTATGCTTTTCTGATAATGTCCTTTCTAGAATAGAAAATAAATGAGAAGTTAATTGCTTAAACTCTGAAAAATGCTTTTCTTTGAACTCAATGAAGCACAAAGATAAATAGTGTATTACTAAAGGGAATTTAGCTCTGTTTACGATTGCTTGTAGTGTGAAAATGATTGCTTGTGATCTCTAAAGACTTGCTTTATTTTTAAAACATTGTATGTTCCTCACTCTGACTATGAGAGAAAAATAGAAATGTAAAATAGAATCTGGATTAAGGGACTTTCCTTTACTTAAACAATTTTTAAATGGTTCTGTGTCATTTTTGTGGTGTTTTGAATTCTATGAAAACCTTAACTGATGGCTTCTCAAATAATGATGTACTGTAGCATATTTACACTCTAATTTTTTTGCCATTCTTTATCATCTATGTTATTTATTCCATCTAATAATCACTATAATACAAATGTTTTCTTTTCTTTTTCCATGCATCTTTTGAAAATTTTGAACTAGAAATATGGAATCTCTTTGAAACAAGTTTGTAGGTTTGTTACAGTCATCTAGCATCTAAACATAGGTCTTGACATCAGATCAGATCAGATCAGTCGCTCAGTCATGTCCGACTCTTTGCAACCCCATGTACCGCAGCACGCCAGGCCTCCCTGTCCATCACCAGCTCCCGGAGCTCACTCAGACCCACACCCATCAAGTCAGTGATGCCATCCAGCCATCTCATCCTCTGTCGTCCCCTTCTCCTCCTGCCCTCAATCCCTCCCAGCATCAGAGTCTTCTCCAATGAGTCAACTCTTCGCATGAGGTGGCCAAAATACTGGAGTTTCAGCTTTAGCATCATTCCTTCTAAAGAAATTCCAGGATTGATCTCCTTCAGAATGGACTGGTTGGATCTTCTTGCAGTCCAAGGGACTCTCAAGAGTCTTCTCCAACACCACAGTTCAAAAGCATCAATTCTTCGGCGCTCAGCCTTCTTCACAGTCCAGCTCTCACATCCATACATGACCACAGGAAAGACCATAGCCTTGACTAGGCGAACCTTTGTTGGTAAAGTAATGTCTCTGCTTTTGAATATGCTATCTAGGTTGGTCATAACTTTCCTTCCAAGGAGCAAGCGTCTTTTAATTTCATGGCTGCAGTCAACATCTGCAGTGATTTTGGAGCCCAGAAAAATAAAGTCTGACACTGTTTCCACTGTTTCTCCATCTATTTCCCATGTAGTGATGGGACCAGATGCCATGATCTTCATTTTCTGAATGTTGAGCTTTAAGCCAACCTTTTCACTCTCGACATAGTTCATAACAAAATTATATTTTCATATGGATTTTACCATTTAAAAAAACACAAAATATGCTTTACAAATAACATAAACTATATAAACAATTTTATAGTTTATGTTTCACTTCACTTCATATAAACAATAAAGTGTATTTTGAAGTATTTATTTCACTGAAAAACTAGATTGAACATACCTAAAGTGCATAAGCTAATTTTCTATGAATTCTAAGTTAGTAATATGTATATTTAACACACCATAGAGAGAAGCCAATAAATTACATCTTTCAATCATTTATATATTATATATTAACCACTATATATGTTATAAATCAAGTACTAGATTTAATGTAATTTCTACTAGTCTATATTGCACTATTTTGTCATTGTTCTTATTTACCTGAAACTTAATAGATTAGTCATAGTTCCTTAAAGGAGAGATTTTTTTCACATTCCTTTGCTACCTAATATTTAGTATGAAATTAATTGAAAGAAAATATCGGCTAATATTTTACGTACACACACACACATTTTTTGTTATTTAGTCACCAAATCATTCTGACTCTTTTTGTAACCACATGAACTGCAGCCCTTCAGGCTCCTCTGTCCATGGGATTTCCCAGGCAAGAATACTGGAGTAGGTTGCCATTCTCTTCCTATGGGGATATCCCCAATGTGAGGATCAAACCCTCATCTTCCTGCATTGGCAGGTGGTTCTTTATCACTGAGCCACCAGGGAAGATCATACATATACATATAATAACTATCAGGTTTATATTTGTATAGTCATAGGTCAACCCACTTGAAATAAGTTCCAGAGTGAAGATATATATATATATATATATATATATATATATATCTATATATATATATCTTAAGTGAATTTCCTCTGTTTCTTTGCATTTTTCACATAAAAATGCTTTCTTATCGTTCTTTGCTATTATTTCGAACTCTGCATTCGGATTGGTATACCTTTCTTTTTCTCCTTTGCTTTCACTTCTCTTCTTTTCTCAGTTATTATGAAGTCTTCCTCAGGAAACAACTTTGCCTTTTTGCATTTCTTTTTCTTGTTGATGTATTTGACACCACCTCCTATAACATATTACGAACCTCCATCAATAGTTCTTCAGGCATCCTGTCTATCAGATCCAATCCCTTGAATCTATTTCTCAGTTACATTGTATACTCATACAAGATTTGATTTAGGTCATATCTGAATGGCCTAGTGGTGGATCACAACAAATTGTGGAAAATTCTTAAAGGGATGGGAATACCAGACCACCTGACTTGCCTTCTGAGAAACCTGTGTGAAGGAGAAGAAGCAACAATTGCAATCAGACATGGAACTACAAACTGGTGCAAACTTGGGAAAGGAGTACTTAAAGGTTGTATACTGTCACCTTGCTTTTTTTAATATATATGCAGATTATATCATGTGAGATTGATAAGAGAAATATCAATAATCTCAGATATGCAGATTCCAATACCCTAAAGGCAGAAAATGAAGAGAAGCTAAAGAACTTCTTAATGAGGATGAAAGAGGGAAGTGAAAAATCTGGCTTAAAATTAAACATTCAAAAAATGAAGATCATGGTATCCAGTCCCATTTAGTCCATTCATTTCAGTCGCTCTGTTGTGCCCTGCTTTTTGCAACCACATGGACTGCAGCTCATCAGGCCTCCCTGTCTTTCACCAACTCCCAGAGCTTGCTCAAATTCATGTCCATCAAGTTGGTGATGCTATCCAACCATTTCATCCTCTGTTGTTCCTTTCTCCTCCTGCCTTCAATCATCCCCAGCATCATGATCTTTTCCAGTGAGTCAGTTTTTCACATAAGGTGGCCAAAGTATTGGAGTTTCAGCTTCAACATCAATCTTTCCAATGAATATTTAGGACTGATTTCTTTTAGGATGGACTGGTTGGATCTTCTTGCAGTCCATGGAACTGTCAGGAGTCTTCTCCAACACCACAGTTCAAAAGCATCAATTCTTCAGTGCTCAGCTGTCTTTACAGTCCAACTCTCACATCCATACATGACCACTGGAAAAACCATAGCTTTGACAAGATGGATCTTTGTTGGCAAAATAATGTCTCTGCTTTTTAACATGCTGTCTAGGTTGGTCATAGCTTTTCTTCCAAGGATCAAGTGTCTTTTAATTTCATGGCTGTAGCCACCATCTGTAGTGATTTTGGATCCCAAGAAAATAAAGGCTGTCACTGTTTCCATTTTTTCCCCATCTATTTGCGATGAAGTGATTAGAAGGGATGACATGATTTTTGTTTTTTGAATGTTGAGTTTTAAGCCAGCTTTTTCACTCTCGTCTTTCACTTTCATCAAGAGGCTCTTTAGTTTCTCTTCACGTTTGCCATAAGAATGGTGTCATCTATGTATCTGAGGCTATTGATACTTCTCCTGGCAATCTTGATTCCAGCTTGTGCTTCATCCAGCCCAGCGTTTCTTGTGATGTACTCTGCATATAAGTTAAATAAGATGATCTGTTATTCCAATGTTTTGAAGGATTTTCCACAACAGATGGGAATATCAGACCACTTTACCTGCCTCCTGAGAAATCTGCATGCAGGTCAAGAAGCAACAGTTAGAACCGGACATGGAACAACAGACTGGTTCCAAACTGGGAAAAGAGTATTTCAGGCTATATATTGTTCTCTGAATATGTTAAATAAGCAGGGTAACATGCAGTCCCATTACTTCATAGCAAATAGATGGGGGAAAAGTGGAAACAGTGGCAGACTTTATTGTCTAGGGCTCCAAAATCACTGCAGACAGTGACTGCAGCCATGAAATTAAAAGACACTTGCTCTTTGGAAGAAAGGCTATGATAAACATAGACAATGTGTTCAAAACAGAGATATCGTTTTTCCAACAAAGGTCAATAGAGTTAAAGCTATGGTTTTTCTAGTATTTACGTATGCATGTGAGAGTTGGACCATAAAGAAGGCTGAGTGTTGAAGAATTGATGCTTTCAAACAGTGGTGCTAGAGAAAACTTTTGAGAATCCCTTTAACATCAAGGAGATCAAACCAGTGAATTCTAAAGAAAATCAACCCTGAATACTCATTGGAAGGACTGATTCTTAAGCTGAAGCTCTGATATTTGAGCACCTTATGCAAAGAGCTGAAGCATTTCAAAAGACACTGATGCTGGGAAAAATTGAGGGCAAAGGGAGAAAGGGTCGACAGAGGATGAGATGGTTGGATGACATCATCAACTCAATGGACTTGAATTTGAGCAAACTCCGGGAGATAGTGAAGGACAGGGAAGCCTGGTGTGTTGCAGTCCATGGGATCACAAAGTGTCGGACATGACTGAACAACTGAAGAACAACAACCTAGTGAACTTCCTTCTATCCCTATTTGAATAACTAGCATCTCTAATATACAATGTTTTATGTTGGACAAAGCACAAAAGAACAACTGCATATCAGTGCTAGGGTGAGCATCTTGCATGTATCCAAAGTAAATAGATACATTGTGTATGTGTATGTGTGTGTGTGTGTGTGTGTGTGTGTGTTAGTTGGTCAGTCATGTCTGACTCTTTTGCAACCCCATGGACTGTAGCCCACCAGGCTCCTCTGTCCATGGAATTCTCTAGGCAAGAATACTGGAGTGGGTAGCCATTCCCTTCTTCAGGGGATCTTCCAGACCCAGGGATTAAATCTGGGTCTCCTGCATTGCAGGCAGTTTCTTTACCACTTGATCCACCATCAGATCAGATCAGATCAGATCAGATCAGTCGCTCAGTCGTGTCCGACTCTTTGCGACCCCATGAACTGCAGCACACCAGGCCTCCCTGTCCATCACCAACTCCCGGAGGTCACTCAGACTCACATCCATCTAGTCAATGATGCCATCCAGCCATCTCATCCTCTGTCGTCCCCTTCTCCTCCTGCCCCCAATCTATTCCAGCATCAGTCTTCTCCAGTGAGTCAACTCTTCACATGAGGTGGCCAAAATACTGGAGTTTCAGCTTTAGCATCATTCCTTCCAAAGAAATCCCAGGGCTGATCTCCTTCAGAATGGACTGGTTGGATCTCCTTGCAGTCCAAGGGACTCTCAAGAGTCTTCTCCAATACCACAGTTCAAAAGCATCAATTCTTCGGCGCTCAGCCTTCTTCACAGTCCAGCTCTCACATCCATACATGACCACAGGAAAGACCATAGCCTTGAAGATCCCTAAAAGACACTTTGCATACAGGTATACACTGATATAAACAATGAGTGACTTCTTACAAAGTAATACTGACGTGGAGATTCATATTGTCGGTAATGAGGTAATTTTCATATGATTCAAAGAAATAGTGGAGGTCATAAAAATGTGTCTATTTCTGTCACTGATAATTTATATATCCGATCTAGGTTATTGCTCATTATGCCTCTGTTAACTTTTCTTTCTTAACAATGGGTCAAATTATTTTGTCTTGCTTCTTGATTTTTGATCAAGATATTCTAGATATCTTGCTTTACAAAATTAAAAACTGTAGTATGTATTATTATTTGTTCCCAGGAAAAGTTATGCCAAGTCAATAAAATCTATCTGAGCTGAGTTTGAATTTATTATTTTTGCCTTAGTTTAGCTCAGATCACAACTAGCTTCACATGTTTTGAAGGCAACATGAGGATGTATCCCTCATTAGAACACTGGATCAGAACACAATGTAGATTCTGTGTTCACTAGCTGATATGCTTCCAAGGCACCAACTTTTCTAACAATGGAAGAGCCCTCTGCCTTGAAATGTGGATACTAGGTGTGGGAGTTACTTTAGTCCTCTGTTCTATCATCCCAGCAGTAGCTTTCTGTCTCTTAGAACAGAGACACTCCCCCATCTATAAACCTGCATTTTACAATGAGGATCTGATGTTTTCTACCAGGTTGTCTGTGGCTCTCTTTGTGACTGCAGCTTCAGGCAAGACATCGCCTTTCACCTACAGAGGATGCGCTCAGACTCTGAGGAGACCTCTTTTTTTCCTTGCCCTGATTCCAATCTTTTGCCTACTATCACTATGCACTTGTTAAAAGTCTATGGGAAAGTGTTGGCCTGTAGCTACATATGCAGTCAGACAGACTGTAGGCTATGATTCCTACAGTCATTAATCGTTTATGCCAGACCAGTTACAGCTAGTTAAGTGTGATTAATATATGGTTAATTTCTCATTAATCCTGTCTGTATTGTATTTCTCTGCCCCACTACTCCATCAGGGATGAAGGCAAGCTGGATCACATCTCTCCTAGAAATGACAATTTACATTCTGAAATTTAGTTCACTTAAGTTTCTTTGCATGCTTAACCATTTAATAGGCTTTAAAATTATGCTGGTTTAACTGGTCCAGTCTGCTTTTATGTGTAGGGTGGGAGCAATACTCTCTTGCTAGTTTCTACATCTTAATTAGAAGCTATAGTTTAGTGGATTTCCACTTCAGTTGGTAATTATAAAAGTATATACAGTTCAAATTTTAAATCTACTTTCATTGGTATGACATATTTATAAAGAACAAGCTTATACTTATTTTTCAGCTCCTTGTACACTATACTATACCTAATACTCATTACTTCTTCATTAACTATCTAAACTCTATTGTTTGATTAAAAATTATAATTTATCCATATAACTTTGCTTCTTTGGTTTCCTGTATCACATACATTTGCTAGAGTTCATGTATATCATATATAGGAAGTTTATACTGAATAGACTTGATTTTGTTCATAAATTATTGTCTACTTTTTGGTGGAAATCAGCTTATCAAAATTGATGTATAGTATTAAAGAAAATACATAATAATACATATATGTGGGCATTGAAATGGGACAAGTATACTGCATCCACTTATGAAAGTCATCAATGTGAGCACTTTTCCAATTGTAAGAACTCATTATATTGGCATTCAAAAAGAGTCATTTAAATGTCAACTTCTCTTTTTTTTGTTGTTTTTTTGTTTTGTTTTGTTTTGTTTTGTTTTGTTTTTTGTATCAAAAATCTCTTTTATTGATTATCAGAAACTTCTCTTAAACTCAGAATCTGAATAGCTCCTGAGATATCTAACAGAAGTATGTAAAGGAGAAAAACAAAGTTAAACAGATATATGGAAGAAAGTCACATTCAGGAAGCCAACAAACATTACTGGAAAAAAATCTAGTTCACCAAGTAATTACAATTTTTTAGGGATACTGAGTAGTATTTAATCAGTGGTTTTCATGAATGACAATAAGGAATACATGCATTATTTAAAGAGTCCATTCATTTTCCCTAATACACTTGTACTAACATATTAAATAAATGATTAAGATGTAAATTATAGAAAAACTATTTAAATATATAATCTTGAATAAAGTTGTCAAACTAATAGAAATTCAAAGGTAAAGCAATAAAAATAAAATAAAACTAAGTATAGAATCAACTATAATTCTATTTATTAAACTGGGTCAGAGAACAACAGTTATCTAAGAATAAACAGATGTGGAAGTGAAAATTCAACAAACCTAATGGGATCAAAAATTCTTAAGGTTTAGTAATTTCTACACTGACAATTATTTTAAGACATGTTTTATTGTTACTGCCACAATTTTCATGTTAAATAGTGACTTATTTATTCCTTTATTGAAACACCAGGATTAAATACTCTTCCACTGAATAATAAAGCTGACTGACCAATCATTTCAACATAAATGTGAGAAATGGAGATTCCTTAAACATGAAATCAAGTGGGTGGAAGAGTGTCGAATCAAAATGGTATATTTTGATTTTAAAAGATCAAGAAGTCAAAAGCCTTGAACATGTTTGGTAGAAGTTCAAGAAATATGTGCAATGGAAGATTTGGGTTTCACTTAGACAATAAAATAAACTAATTTATAAATGTTGCCGTGTGTGTGTGTGTGTGTGTGTGTGTAGATCTAAGCACTGCACTGTAAATATACAGATAGGAGGCTTTGAGGTTTAAATAAAGATATACCAGCATTTCTGGTGGCTCAGTTAGAAAAGAACCTGTCTGCAATGCAGGAGACCCAGGTTCAATACCCAGGTTCAATACTTGGATTGGGAGGATCTCTTGGAAAAGAAAACAGCAACCCACTTCAGTATTGTTGCCTGGGAAATCCCATGGACAAAGGAGCGCAGAGGACTACAGACAATGGGGTTGCAAGACCCATGGGGTCACGAGAGTCAGACATGACTTAGCGACTACAATCACCACAACTACCACCAGTGCAGAGAAAGTGTGACTGAAAAATAAATAGAAAGGAGTGTCAAAATGAAAAAGGGAACTAAGTATTTTATAATTAAAAATTTGTTGAAACATTTGACTTCAGTGTTCCAGTGTATAGATCTACTGAGAATCACACACCTGCAAGATTCTAGGCATTTTTTTTTTTTTTCTGTAAAATTCTTGCTCTATATTTGAGAACCTCTGGTGATACCAACCTGTCATTCCTTTTTGCTTTCTATTAAGATATAAAACTGTATTCATAGATTATAAAAAATTGATTAGATTGTACATTAGAAATTCAAAACAAGCAGAAGGATGGTCCTGTCATGGGGAAGAATCTGAATCTTTTTTTTTTTTTTAATTAAATTCTATTTTGCTTACTTTACAATATTGTATTGCTTTTACCATACATCGAGATGGATCCGCCACCAGTATACACGTGCTCCCCATCCTTAATCTTGAAAAGGACAATTGTTTCAAATTACATACACAAAAGCTTCCACCTCCTGCCACATTCAGATGTGCCTGTTTTCTATCCCTACTGCTACTCATTGTATTAGTTGGAGTTCTTCAGAAAAACAGAAACAACAGAATATTTGTATATGCGTAAATCGTAGATGCATGCCTGCTAAGTCGCTTCAATCATGTCCAACTCTATGTGATTGCATGGACTATAGCCCATTGGGTTCCTCTCTCCATGGGATTCTCCAGGCAAGAATACTGGAGTGAATTGCCATGCCCTTCTCCAGGGGATATTACTGACCCAGGGATCGAACTTGTGCTTTTGAACTGTGGTTTTGGAGAAGAATCTGGAGAGTCCCTTGTACTGCAAAGAGATCAAACCATCAATCCTAAAGGGAATGAGTCCTGAATATTCTTTGAAAGGACTGATGCTGAAACTCCAATACTTTTGCCACCTGATGCAAAGAACTGACTCCTTGTAAAAGACCCCAATGCTGGAAAAATTGAAGGCAGGATGAGAAGGGAACGACAGAGGATGAGATGGTTGAATGACATCACCAACCCGATGGATGAGTTTGAGCAGGCTCCAGGAGTTGGTGATGGACAAGGAGGCCTGGCATGCTGCAGTTTATTGGGTTGCAAAGAGTCGGACATAACTGAGTGACTGAACTGAACTCCCTTAAAATATTTTATGTTAGTTTCTATTAAAACAAAATATTTTCCCCTTCTTCCTTCCTGATTACTTCTTAATATTATATGCTAGTCTTATTTTCTCTATGCAATTTCTAAAGGTTGAAGTGCCTTGGATTTCAATTGTGGGACTTCTCATATATCACTTCCATCAAGAATCTCATTTCTTTCCATAATTTTAAATTCCACATATAGGGTAATTCAAATATTAATATATCCATAATTATCTTTGCTTCTGCTCCATATCCACAAAGACAACTGCATATTTGATGTCACCATTTGGACATTTCATGAATATCTCAAACTTAAAATGTCCACACATTAAAAATACTTCAGTCTCCCATCCCTCAAATAGATACTCCGTTTGTTAGCCAGTGGAGACATTTTCTTGACCCCATTCCTTTCTTTCATTCTTCACATTTAAACCAGCACTAATTCCTCTGAGTTTCTAAATATATTAGTTTCCCATTGCTGTAGTAACAAATCATCACAAACTTAAGAATTTAAAACAAAACAAATGTATTCCGTTATATTTTTGAATTCTAGAAGTCTAAAATTAGGCACTTTTAAGGGCTATATTCTAACTGAAGAATTCATGATGTTAGGTTAAGTTGCTTCAGTCGTGCCCAACTCTTTGCAATACTATGTACTTTAGCTTGCCAGGCTCCTCTGGCCATGGGATTCTCCAGGCAAGAATACTGGATTGGGTTGCCCTTTCCTCCTCCAGGGGATCTTCCCAACTCAGGAATTGAACCAAAGGCTCTTATGTCTCCTGCATTTGCAGGTGTGTTCTTTACCACTAGCACCATCTGGGAAGCCTTTTGAAACCCAGAGAGCTATCTACAAAAGCAGGCTTCTGCTCAGGACACTTTTGGCTGCAAAAGCAGATACATATCCAGGTACACCAGCTCTGCACACAGCTCTAAGGCCACACACGTGTGGCCACTCAATCACTGCTCCATGATGGACCAGCTTGACTGGCTTTCATGGGAGACCTGGAGAACATTGTAGGAGGAGGATCTCCAGGGGAGAAGACATCCTTTCTGATGAAGCAGGCCCATGTTCAAAGCAGACTGAGGGCACCTGTGGGAAGACCACTGTGTCCAGCTTCTTTTGGAATAATTTTATGTTAGTTTCCATTTTTTAAAATGGAATTTTTGAAAGAATTCATAGCAGAATTCATTTCCTTGCCTTTCCTAACTTCTAGAATCTGCTTAGATTCCTTGGTATGTGGCACCTTCCTATGTGTTTAAAGCTGGCAATGTAACATTTTCTCTCTCTCTCTCTTGCTCTCTGTTTCTCATTCCTTCCTTCTGTTCTTCTCCTCCTCTTACCCTCATATCTTTTTACATCATCATATCTCCTTTTCTGGCACTGTATTTCCTGTCTCCCTTATTTTCTTATAAGGTCCCTTGTGAATGGGCTTAAAACTCAACATTCAGAAAATGAAAATCATGGCATCTGGCTCCATCACTTCATGGCAAATAGATGGGGAAACAGTGGAAACAGTGTCAGACTTTATTTTGGGGGCTCCAAAATCACTGCAGATGGTGACTGTAGCCAAGAAATTAAAAGATGCTTAATCCTTGGAAAGAAAGTTATGACCAACCTAGATAGCATATTCAAAAGCAGAGACATACTTTGCCAACAAAGGTCCGTCTAGTCAAGGATATGGTTTTTTCAGTGGTCATGTATGGATGTGAGAGTTGGACTGTGAAGAAAGCTGAGTGCCTAAGAATTGATCCTTTTGAAATGTGGTGTTGAATAAGACTCTTGAGAGTCCCTTGGACTGCAAGGAGATTCAACCAGTACATTCTGAAGGAGATCAGCCCTGGGATTTCTTTGGAAGGAATGATGCTAAAGCTGAAACTCCAGTACTTTGGCCAGGTCATGCGAAGAGTTGACTCATTGGAAAAGACTCTGATGCTGGGAGGGATTGGGGGCAGGAGGAGAAGGGGACGACAGAGGATGAGATGGCTGGATGGCATCACTGACTCAATAGATGTGAGTCTGAGTGACCTCCCGGAGTTGGTGATGGACAGGGAGGCCTGGCGTGCTGTGATTCATGGGGTCTCAGAGTCGGACACAACTGAGCAACTGAACTGAACTGCACTGAACTGAACTGTGAATGGACAGGCTTCCCCAGCGGCTCAGTGGTAAAGAATCCACCTGCAAGGTAGGAGACACAGGAGATGCAGGTTCAGTCCTTGGGTGAGGAAGATCCCCTGGAGAAGGGCATGGTAACCCATTCCAGTATTCTTGCCTGGAGAATCCCATGGACAGAGGAGCCTGGCACACTACACATCCATAAGATCACAAGGAGTCATACACAACTGAAGCAACTTAGCATGCACCCATGCACCTTCACAATTACATTGATGTTATGGTAGTTTATTTGCTAAGTCGTGTCCTACTCTTGTGATCACCTGGACTGTAACCTGTCAGGTTCCTCTGTCAATTGAATTCTCCAGGCAGGGCCACCCAACAATCCTAGATAATTTCTCCATATCAAGATGCTTAATTTAGTTGCATCCTCAAAGTGTCTTTCACTATGAAAACTACCATCCTCACAGGTTCCAGGAATTAGGATGTGAATAACTTGGGGAGTCATTATTCAGCATACCAAAATGTCCTTCCACAACATTATTTCAATCTATACTCTTTTCTGCTTACTTATACTTTGTAAACCCAAGATACCATTAGTTTCTCTTGGAAAGATTTCCCAACTGGTTTCTAATTACCATGACATACTCTTTCAGTGCATTTCCCACTTAGTGATCACAATTGGTCTCATTAAAGAAAAATATGTTCACATATCCATCTTTAAAGAAAATTAACAGCTTTCCATTGTATTTAGTATGAATTTCACAGTTTTTAATGTGGCCTTGCATAATTGGGTTGCCATATAAAATATCATACTTTGTCTAATTCTCCTGCTTACTTCATCACTGCACAATAGATAACTGACTTCCCATTTAAATGAACTCCACATAAATATTTGCAATTTCTTTTACTCTGTATTGTTTTCCCCTGGCTTTATAACACAATATGATAGTACAAGGTCTGTATTATAAAATAAGATAAACCTACAAAATCTTTGGGCTTCCCAGGTGGATCAGTGGTAAACCATTCACTTGTAATACAGGAGTCACAGGAGACATGGATTTGGTTCCTGGGTCAGGAGGATCCCCTGGAGGAGAAAATGGCTCCATTCCAGGATTTTTGCCTGGAAAATCCTGATGGAGCCTGGCAGGCTATAGTCCAGTTCAGTTCAGTCTCTCAGTCCTGTCCAACTCTTTGAGACCCCATGGACTGCAGCACACCAGGCCTCCCTGTCTATCACTAGCTCCCAGAGTTTACCCAAACCCACATCCATTGAGTCAATGATGCCATCCAATCATTTCATTCTCTATTGTCCTCTTCTCTTCCTGCCCTCAATCTTTCCCAGAATCAGGGTCTTTTCCAATGAGTCAGCTTTTTGCATCAGGTGGCCAAAGTATTGGAGTTTCAGCTTCAACATCAGTCCTTCCAATGAACACTCAGGACTGATCTCCTTTAGGATGGACTGGTTCAATCTCCTTGCTGTTCAAGGGTCTCTCAAAAGTCTTCTCAAATACCACAGTTCAAAGACATCAATTCTTTGGCACTCAGCTTTCTTTATAGTCCAACTCTCACATCCATACATGACCACTGCAAAAACCATAGCCTTGACTAAACAGACCTTTGTTGTCAAAGTAATGTCTCTGCTTTTTAATATGCTGTCTAGGTTGGTCATAACTTTCCTTCCAAGGCTACAGTCCATGGGGTCACAAAGAGTTGGACATGCCTGAATGACTGAGCACACACTAGATCTTTTTTACCCAGGAGGTTTATAATTCTTGGACTGTATAGTACTTTGAAAAGAGCTCCAAATATTTCCAATGTTCCTTCTTTATTTAACTTCATGAATGTCAATGCAGACTTAGATCTTCTGTAGTGGTACTTTGTCTTTTATCTGAATTTGCTTTCTGAATAATGTTCCACCTTCACTTTCTGTGTTTTATGATGGTAGTAAATAATTCTCTTGATTCCTTTGCAAACTAACTTGTAGTTCTATTCAGCCATGGGAGATCTTGGTGAATGACTTGAGGACAAGGAATAAAGAAGTTCAGGTATTCTCACCCACTGGGTAGTATGTTTGGCATACTTTGTCCATGGCTCTAGTTTCTGATACTCAGCACTTCAATCATAAGTTCAGTCATTCTCAGCCAAGCCTCTAAATTCAGTTATGTAGCCTCAGCTCCTGATCTCTTTCAGAACTAAATGTTACCTTTGCACTTCTAATCATAGGGATGAAGATAACTTCTTTACTGGTTGCATAAATCAGGATTCTCCAAAGGAACAAAACCAACAAAATGCACATATACATATCATGTGATATGTATATATAAGGAGATTATATATATATATATATATATATATATATATGATGCCTATATACATACACTTTGTGTGTGTGTGTGTGTGTGTGTGTGTGTGTGTGTGTGTACATGCTCAGTCATGCCTGACACTTTGCAACCCCATGGACTGTAGCCTGCCCGGCTTCTCTGTTCATGGAATTCTCCTGACAAGAATACTGGAGTGGGTTGCCATTTTCTCCTCTAGAGAATCTTTCCTACCCAGAGATCAAACTGTGTTTCCTACATCTCCTGCATTGGCAAGTGGATTCTTTACTACTGAGCCACCTAGGAGGCCCACGTGTGGATATAAAAACATGTATACATATGTATGTATATTTGTGTGTCAACTGAAGAAAGATGCACAACCTAAAAGTTGTGAGCTAAATTCTATACAGGGATCTTACTGAGTTCTATAGCCTGGAAGACAGCTTCTCAGATAACTCTGAGGAACTTCTCTGAAGAGCTAAGGAAGGAGCCAGGATATATATGAGTGTTTATTTTTTTCTCTCTAGAAAAGAATATATTAGTTGAACATCAGAAGATTATTGCTAATCACAAAAAAACAGTCAAGTTAATGATTTTAGTGCTTTTCTATGTGTGGGAAGATGTAAGAATCTGTGTTCCTTCAAATTATTCTTTTGATTCACATCTTAACTACCCAGAGCCCTTACCCAAAGCACAGTACAATTCCTGTTTTCCTTCAGCCTGAATTCTCCTCAGGGTGGTTGACTGCTTTGGCTAATGACTTAATCTCTGTAGAGCTGGAATGGTGGGCAATATTCCTTGTTTACATATGATTGTACATGCAAGGATATAGATATACAAAGAGATCATATATACCAGTTCAGTTCAATTGCTCAGTCGTGGCTGACTCTTTGTGACCCCACGAATCGCAGCACGCCAGGCCTCCCTGTCCATCACCAACTCCCAGAGTTTACTCAAACTCATGTCCATTGAGTTGGTGATGCCATCCAGCCATCTCATCATCTGTCGTCCCCTTCTCCTCTTGCTCCCAATCCCTATATATATTTAGAGAGAGATACAGATATATTGAAATAGGTACGATCTCTTTACAAAGTCTGTTTAAAGATCTTCAGGTTGAGTTAGCAAGCTAGATGGCCAATAGAACCAATGGTGTAGTTTTAGTCTGAGTCAAGAGGCCTGAGAACCTAAAGGTTTGATGGTGCAGTTCTAGTCTAAAGCCTGGCAGGCTTGAAACCCAAGAAGAGAAACTGATGTTTCAGTTTGCATCCAAAGGCAGGAAAATTTTTCTATTTAAAATCTGCCAGGCAGAAGAATTCACTCTTATTCAGGGCAGAGTCAAATTTTCTGTTCTACTCAGGTCTTCAACTGATGTGTGAGGCACAGCCACATCAGACATTACTTATATACCCACTTAAATGTTATTCTTATCCCCAAACCTCCTAACAGAAACACCTAAAATAGTGTTTGACCAAATCTGGGTACTCTCTAGCCTAGTCAAGTTGACATAAAATTAACCATCACGTCACAGTGATCTTGTTAGTTTCTGGGTGGCCTCACTACATAGTTTGTATTTTCAGGTCTCCCTTCACAAGGAAAAGCAAAGAAACAATGACCTGATTTAATTCTTTTTTTTAACATGCATGGAATACATTCCCTGTTTCTGAATGGATCTTGGCTGATATAAGAGATTTCTTTTTTTAATGGATAATTTCTCCTTAAGTTCTAATTACCCGCAAATCTATATTTACCACAATTTATTCACAATTTATCAGGGGTTTCCCTGATAGATCAGTTGGTAAAGAATCTATCTTCAATGCAGGAGACCCCGATTCAATTCTTGGGTCAGGAAGATCCTCTGAAGAAGGGACAGGCTACCCACTCAGTATTCTTGGTCTTCCCTTGTGGCTAAGCTGATAAAGAATCACCTGCATTGCAGGAGACCTGGGTTCAATCCCTGGGTTGGGAAGATTTCCTGGAGATGGGAAAGGATACCCACTCCAGTATTCTGGCCTGGAGAATTCCATGGACTCTATAGTCCAAGGGGTTGCAAAGACACGGGCATGACTGAATGATTTTCACTTTTACTTTAAGAGAGATCTTTGGGGACTTCTTGGTGGCCCAGTGCTTAAGAATTTGCCTGTCAGTGCAGGGGATATGAGTTTGTTTTCTGATCAGGAACTATGATCCCATATGCCACAGGGCAGCTAAGCCCAGAAGCCACAACTACTGAAGCTTACATGTTTTAGAGATCTTGCTCTGCAACAAGAGAAGCTACCAGAAGATGAAATCCCATGCCCCACAACGAAAGAGTAGTTCCTGCTCACCAAAACTAGAGAAAGTCCACACACAGCAATGAAGATCCAGTGCAGCCAAAAATAAAATAAATATTTTTTAAAGACTCAAGTAAGTGTATAAACACTACTTTAACCCATTTTCCCAGTTGTTTTCTTTGGTCAGGGCACACAGTGATGGACTCATTGCCCATTATCCCTTGCTTCTTAAGGAGCATTTTATGTTCCTCAGATAAAGACCAAGGAAAAAATTTTGTACAGTTTCTCCCCTTTATTCAAAATAGCCTTTTCCCTCATTTATAAGTTGTCTTATCTAGATAATTGTTTCAAAAATTAATGAGTGAAAACTGAGAAAAATGAATGCCTTTAAATAATGAATTTCAAGTTTATATATTATACAAATACTTTTAAAATTTTGTATGGTTCTATGGTATTACTGCTTTATTTAAATAAATATCTGTAAATAAAACTGAAACACAGTAAAGCCAGCATCTAAATTATCTGTTTTAAAATGATTCAGATATAGTTAAAGTATAAAATTTATTTATAGCAATATGATTTCTCAAAAGAAAATTACAAGAAACAAATAACTGCTGCATGTTAACTGTATGAGTTAGAAAACACAATAAAAAATGTGATAGAGTTTGGCTTGTCTAGAAAGCTTCTAATTGTCATTGATCAAAACCTTAGCTTTACAAGAATTTAACTTGCATCAGAAAGAAGTCACTCAGGCTTGAAGTTCAGAAAGGAAATTTTGTAAATAAAACAGTCAAATAGCATGAAATGCACAAAATAGATTTAATTAGATGTGTTATATAAAAAGTGAATATCCAGAATTCTTCTGATAATTATTAGACATCCACTCAGAACTCAGATAGGAAGGCTGTTTGTAATTAAGATTCTATAGTAAACCTCGACATTCATAATTATCACACAAACTAAGCTCACTTGGAATTGCAGTATCATCTCCTAGGCTTAATCTTCTCCAGATTAAGTTGTTTATTGAGTATATCTAAGCCCAAATAGACAGCATAGTTGTAATTCTATAAAAACCTCTCCATACATAAAGGAGTTAAACACTCCTCAAATAGAAAAGCCTTACAATAGAAATTTAGAGTTAAATATGACTCAAATCTATTAATGATTGAACAGAAGTAGTTTTCTCCTGGTTCAATTACAAGATTATTGAAAACAGCTTTTAATGTTTTTAAGTAACTTAGATCATTTTAGAAATTACCAGCAAAATTGTAATTAAATATTTTATGAGAGACTAATGTGATTGGAACAAGTATTTTTCTGACAACTGAATAAAATATTTATTAGCAAATCTGATTATTAATTAAGTACATTAATATTAATCTGCTTTTTAATTTATTGACTAATGAGAAATTTTTAATTAAGGCTTCACTTTCTTGCTGATTTGAGGACCATTTTCCCAAACATATCCCCTGAGGTTTATTTGAATTCTTGCCATCATAGCTACCTTTCCTAGATTCATATTAGTCTTCTTAAAATTGTGTCTTGGTGGTAAGTACCCATTGCTTTACAATTCCCGTACACTAAGTACTAATTTTCAGTGATCTCTACCCTGGGAAATAATTATCTCCATTCTATATTCTCTGTCTTCTACTCAAGTTTTTCTTATGCTGTATCTTCTAACCCAGTAAACTTACTCTAAAGAATAAGTGGTCTCAGTGAGACACACAATAACCTGGCTTCTTTCCATCCTTTCTTCTCCTGAAGAGCACCTGACACAGGCTGACTACTCATGCTCAGATTTTGTATCTTAACCCAGTTATTCATACAATAAAATTTGAAGATTAGTAAAAGAAAGTCTTATTGTACCACAGAGGAAATTTGCATCTAGAAGATGGGAAAATAACTATGTATATGAAATAATATAAAAGCATTTAAAATACTAGGAAAGGACTGTAAGTGGAGCTTGTATGCCCTAAAGAAGTTCAAAAGAGTTCAAAATGGAGTCAACAACTGTTTCTCTCTTCTCTAACCCTCTGAACCCCAAAATCAAGATTCAGATGCACTAAAGTAAAGAGTTCAGTTCTAAATAAGAAAGAAATTATGTGTGTGTGTGTGTGTGTGTGTGTGTGTGTGTGTGTGTGTGTGTGTGTTTGGAGGGGGCATATATTTCAGGTGTATAGAGTTTAAAGGTAACTGGAAAACAGTTACATTCCCAAATATCCTTTTTTCCAGCACCCAGATTAGAAAGTGGCATTTAACCAAGAATTCTTCTATTTTTGCATGTAGTCAAAAATTTATTATCTAACCAATTCACTTGCTATAAAATATCACAAATAGAAGTCAAATTATGGGCTGATGGAAGTCAATTTAAAAATTCACTTTTGACACATTTTGTCAATTTTGTTTTCAAATATATTGAAAAAACAGAAATAATCTTGGGCTTGGGGACATTTTTTTTAGATATACCAAAAAAGGCAGAATCTATAAGAGAAATAATTAGCCTGGATTTCATTAAAATTAAAAGTGGCAAGGACTCAGAAAGAGTTGTACACAACTGAACGACAAAACTGTACTGAACAACCAAACTGAACTAAACTGAAAGTTTTTAATTATAAAAGATACTGTCAGAGAAGAGACAAGTCAAGGATTAGGGAAAAAATTGCAAAAGGCATATCTGATAAAAGAGTATTATTCAAAATTTTAAGAGAATTATTAAAATCAACATGTTGTTCAGTCACTCAGTCATGTTCAACTCTTTGTGGCCCCATTAACTACATCATGCATGCCAAGCTTCCCTGTCCTTCACCATCACCCAGAGCCTCCTCAAACTCATGTCTATTGAGTTGGTGTTGTCATTCAACCATCTCATCCTTAGTTGTCCCCTTTTCCTCCTGCCTTCAATCTGTCCCAGCATCAGGGTCTTTTCAAAGGAATCAGTTCTTCACATCAGCCAGCCAAAGTATAGGAGCTTCAGCTTCAGTATCCGTCCTTCCAATGAATATTTAGGAATGATTTCCTTTAGGAATGACTGGTTTTATCTCCTTGTAGTCCAAGGGACTCTCAAGAGTCTTCTCCAGCACCACAGTTCAAAAGCATCAATTCTTTGATGCTCAGCTTTTTTTATAGTCCAACTCTCACTGACTAGACGGACCTTTCTTGGCCAAGTAATGTCTTTGCTCTTTAATATACTGTCTAGGTTGGTCATAGCTTTTCTTCCAAGGAGCAAGTGCCTTTTAATTTCATGGCTGCAATCACCATCTGCAGTGATTTTGAAGCCCAAGAAAATCTCTTCTCTCACTGTTTCCATTGTTTCCCCATTTATTTGCCATGAAGTGGTGGGACTAGATGCCATGGTTTTCATTTTTTGAATGTTGAGTTTTAAGCCAGCTTTTTCACTCTTCTGTTTCACCATTATCAAGAGGCTCTTTAGTTCCTCTTCACTTTCTGCCACAAGGGTGGTGTCATCTGCATATCTGAGGTTACTGATATCTCTCCCTGCAATCTTGTTTCCAGCTTGTGCTTCATTCCAACCCAGCATTTTGCAAGATGTACCCTGCATATAAGTTAAAGAAGTAAGATGAAAATATACACTCTTGACATACTCCTTTCCCAATTTGGAATCAGTCTGTTCAGTGCCTGCTTCTAACTGTTGCTTCTTAACCTGAATAGAGGTTTCTCAGAAGGTAGGTAAAGTGGTCTGGTATTCCCATCTCTTTAAGAAATTTCCACCGTTTTTTGTGATCCACACAGTCAAAGGTTTTAGAGTAGTCAAAAAAAAAAAAAAAAAAAAACAGAGTAAATGTTTTCTGGAATTTTCTTGCTTTTTTTGGTGATCCAACAGATATTGGCAATTTGATCTCTGGTTCCTCTGGCTTTTCTAAATCCAGCTTGAACATCTGGAAGTTCCCAGTTCATTTACTATTGAAGGCTAGTTTGGAGAATTTGAGCAGTATTTTGCTAGTATGTGAAGTTTGTGCAATCATGAAGCAGTTTGAACATTCTTTAGCATTGCCTTTCTTTGGGATTGAAATGAAAACTAACCTTTTTCAGTCCTGCAGCTATTGCTCAGTTTTCCTAATTTGCTGGTCTATTGAATGTAGCACTTTGACAGCATTATCTTTAGGATTTGAAATAGCTCAACTGGCACTAGCTTTGTTCATAGTGATGTTTCCTAAGGTCCACTTGACTTCACATTTCAAGATGTCTGACTCTAGGTGAGTGATCACACCATCGTGATTATCTGGGTCCTGAAGATATTTTTTGTATAGTTCTTCTGTGTATTCTTGGCCACTTCTTCTTAATATCTTCTGCTTTTGTTAGATCCATACTGTTTCTGTCCTTTATTGTGCCCATCTTTGCATGAAATGTTCCCTTGGTATCTCTAATTTTCTTGAAGAGATCTCTAGTCTTTCTCATTCTAATGTTTTCCTCTATTCGTTTGGATTGTGCACTTAGGAAGGCTTTCTTATCTCTTCTTGCTATTCTTTGGAACTCAATGGGCATATGTTTCCATTTCTCTTTTGCCTTTCACTTCTCTTCTTTTCTTGGCTATTTTTAAGGCCTCCTCAGACCATCATTTAGCCTTTTTTCCTTTTCTTTTCCCAAGGATGGTTTTGATCACTACCTCCTCTACAAAGGTATGAACTTTTGTCCATAGTTCTTCAGGCACTCTATCAGATTTTAACTCTTGAATATATTTGTCAGCCTTTGCTGAAAATTACTGGAAAATTAAACAAATGAAATTTAAAAACTTTAAAGATAAGTTTGACAGCAGAATAGAAAGGACAGAATAAATAATAAGTAAACTGGAAATTATATGAAGAAAATTACAGAGTCTGATCAACAGAGTTAAAAATACAGGGGACAATGAATAGAGGCACAGGGATCTATGGACCTATAACAAAAGTTTTAATAGTATGTCAATGGAATGCCAAAAAGCAAGCAGAAAGAGAACTGGGATAAAAAAGTTCTGAATAAATCATGGTTGAAAACTAAATTTGACAAGAAATATACACTTACAGATTCAAGAAGTGAGCAAACCTCAAGCAGGATAAACCCAAAGAACTCTATCATAACCAAAGACACATCATAGTCAGATTTCTAAAACTAAAATAAACTATCTTCAAAGCAGCCAAGTGGAAATAACACCTTTTCTACAGAGGAGTTGCAGTTCAAGTAACACCAGATTCCCCTTCAGAACTATGGCAAAAGTATTATCAGACATGGAGAAATAAGTGGCAAACATCCGTCATGTGCTAAAAGAGAGAAAAAAAATCAATAGATGTTTCAGAAAGAGAGAACAGGGAAAAGGAAGAAGGCAGTTATTTAAATATATGATCAAGATAAGATTACAGTGTGAAAAAATATAGGAAATTTTAAAGTTCTGAGTGCATTGGGACAGTGAATGTAGAAATATCAACATGAGGCATAGCAAAGACAAATGGAGGAAAAAAATAAAAAACAATAAATTCTTCCATAAGAATAAATGTCATATGTCAATGATCAGATATCAGTAGGACATAAAATTTTTAATATATATTTCATAAATTTGTAACACTTGCTTCAGAATCTTTAACAAACAAGTAGTTGTATTTTATTAAATATTTATAAAATAAACTAAAGGAAAAAAAATCAAATTATTGTTTTGTTCTTGTTCAGTCACTAATCTTGTCTGACTCTTTGTGAAATCATGTACTGTGGCATGCCAGGCTTCCCTGTCCTTCATCATCTCCCTGAGTTTGCTAAAACTCAATGATGCTCTCTTACTCTCTCATGCTGGGTTGTCCTCCTCTCTTTTTGCCTTCAATCTTTCCTAGCATCAAGGTATATTTCAGTGAGTCAACACTTTGCATCAGGTGGCCAAAATATTGGAGCTTCAGCTTGAGCATCAGTCCTTCCAATAAATATTCAAGGTTGATTTCCTTTAGGACTGACCAGTTTGATCTTGCAGTTCAAATTACTTTCAAGAGTCTTCTATAGCATCAATATTCAAAAGAATCAATTCTCCAGTGCTTAACCTTCTTTATGGTCCAACATTCACATCCATATATGACTACTGATAAAACCATAGCATTGACTATATGGATTTTTGTCCACAAAGTGAAGTCTCTGTTTTTTAATTTGTTGTCTAGGTTTGCCACAGCTTACCTTCCAAGGAGTAAGTGTCTTTTAATTAATTTCATGGCTATAGTCACCATCCATGGTGATTTTGGATCCCCCAAAAATCAAATCTGTTACTGTATCCATGTTTTCCCTATTTGCCATGAAGTGATGGGACCAGCTGCCATGATCTTAGTTTTTTGAATGTTGAGTTTTAAGCCAGCTATTTCACTTTCCTCTTTCACTCTCATCAAGAGGCTCTTTAGTTCCTCTTCATTTTCTGCCATTAGAGTGGTATCATCTGCATATCTAGAGTTATTGGTATTTTCCCCAGCAATCTTGCTTCCAGCTTGTGATTTATACAGCCCAGCAGTTTGTGATATACTCCACATATACATTAAATAAACAAGGTGACAATATACAGCATTGACATATTCTTTTCTTAATTTTTAACCAGTCCATTGTTCCATGTCTGGTTCTGACCTGCTTCTTGACCTGCATGCAGGTTTCTCAAGAGATAGATAAGATTGTCTGGAATTCCCATCTCTTTAAGAATGGATTGGAATGAAAGGTAGGATGTCAAGAGATACCTGAAGGAACAGATAAGTTTGAACTTGGAGTACAAAATGAAACATGGCAAAGGCTAACAAAATTTTTCAAGAAAACACACTGGTCAAAGCATACACCCTCTTGCAACAACACAGGAGATGACTCTACATGAACATCACCAAATGTTCGATACCAAAATCATATTGATTATATTCTTTGCAGCTGAAGATGGAGAAACTATACAGTCAGCAAAAGCAAGACATAAAACTGACTGTGGCTCTGATCCTCAGTTCCTTATTGCAAATTTCATACTTACATTGAACAAAGTAGGGAAAACCATTAGGTCATTCAGGTATGGCATAAATCAAATTCCTTATGATTATACATTGGAGATGATGAATAGATTCAAAGGACTAGATACGATTGAGTGCCTGAAGAACTATGGATGGAGGTTTGGAAAACTATATAGGAAGCTGTGACCAAAGCCATCCACAAGAAAAAAAAATGCAAGAAGGCAAAATGGTGGTCTAAGGAGGCCTTAAAAATAGCTGATAAAAGAAGAGAAGGAAAAGGCAAAGGAGAAAGGGAAAGTTATACCCAAATGAATGCAGAGATCCAGAGAATAGCGAGGAGAGATAAGAATGCTTTCTTAAGTGAACAATGCAAATAGTTGAAAACAATAGAATGACAAAGACTAAAAATCTCTTCAAGGAAATTGGAGATACCAAGGGAAAACTTCATGCAAGCTCAGTTCACTCACTCAGTTGTGTCCGACTCTTTTCAGCCCCATGGACTGCAGCATGCCAGGCTCCTGTGTCCATCACCAGCTCCAGGAGCTTTCTCAAACTCATGTCCATCAAGTTGGTGATACCATCCAACCATCTCATCCTCTGTTGTCCATTTCTAATCCTGCCTTCAATCTTTCCCAACATCAGGGTCTTTATCAATGAGTCAGTTCTTCACATCAGGTAGCCAAAGTATTGAAGCTTCAACTTCAGCTTCAACTCTTCCAGAATATTCAGGACTGATTTCCTTTAGGATTGACTGGTTTGGTCTCCTTGCAGTCCAAGGGACACTTAAGAGTCTTTTCCAACACCACAATACAAAAGCATCAATTCTTCAGTGCTCAGGTTTGTATGGTCCAACTCTCACATCTATATATGACTACTGGAAAAACCATAGCTTTGACTAGATGGACTTTGTTGGCAAAGTAATGTCTCTGCATTTTTTTTTTTTTTTTATTTTGCTTAACTTTACAATATTGTATTGCTTTTACTATACATCGAGATGGATCGCCACCAGTATACATGTGTTCCCCATCCTGAACCCTCCTCCCTCCCCCTCCCCGCACCATCCCTCCAAGTTGTCCCAGTGCTTCAGCCCCAGGCATCTGTTATCGGGCATCATACCTGGACTGACGACTCCTTTCAGATATGATATTATACATATTTCAATGCTATTCTCCCCAATCATCCCACTGTCTCCTGGTCCCAGAGTCCAAAAGTCTGTTCTATACATCAGTGTCTCTTTTGCTGTCTCGTAAATAGGGTTATTTTTACCATCTTTCTAAATTCCATATATATGCGTTAGTATACTGTATTTGTGTTTTTCTTTCTGGCTTACTTCACTCTGTATAATAGGCTCCAGTTCCATCCACCTACTTAGAACTGATTCAAATGTATTCTTTTTAATGGCTGAGTAATACTCCATTGTGTATATGTACCACTGCTTTCTTATCCATTCATCTGTGGATGGACATCTAAGTTGCTTCCACGTCCTGGCTATTGTAAACAGTGCTGCTATGAACATTGGAGTACACGTGTCTCTTTCAATTCTGGTTTTCTCAGTGTGTATGCCCAGCAGTGGGATTGCTGGATCATAAGGCAGTTCTATTCCCAGTTTTTTGAGGAATCTCCATACTGTTCTCCATAGTGGCTGTACTAGTTTGCATTCCCACCAACAGTGTAAGAAGGTTCCCTTCTCTCCGCACCCTCTCCAGCATTTGTTGCTTGTGGACTTTTGGATCGCAGCCATTCTGACTGGCCTGAAATGGTACCAATAGGCTGTCTAGGTTTATTGTAGCTTTTCTTCCAAGGAACAAGCGTCTTTTAATTTCATGGCTGAAGTCATCATATGCAGTGATTTTGGATCCCAAAAAAGTAAGTCTGTCACTGTTTCCATTGTTTCCCCATGTATTTGCCATGAAGTGATGGGAGGGGATGCCTGATCTTAGTTTTTTGAATGTTTAGTTTTAAGCCAGCTTTTGCACTCCACTGTTTTACTTTCATCAAGAGGCTCTTTAGTTCTTCTTCATTTTCTGCCATTAGAGTGGTGGTATTGGCATATCTGAGATTATTGATATTTCTCCCACAGTCTTGATTCCACCTCATGCTGCATCCAGCCCAGCATTTCACTTGATGTGTTCTGCATATAAGTTAAACAAACAGAGGCATAATATACAATCTTGATATATATTTTTTCCCAATTAAAACCAGTCCATTCTTTCATGCCCAGTTCCAGCTAGCTGTTGCTTCTTGACCTGCATACAGTTTTCTCAGGAGGCAGGTAAGGTGGTCTAGTATACCCATCTCTTTCAGAATTTTCCATGGTGTGTTGTGATCCACACAGTCAAAGGTTCAATAAAGCAGAAGTAGATGTTTACTGGAACTCTCTTACTTTTTCTATCCTCCATTGTATGTTGGCAATTTGACTTCTGGTTACCCTGCTTTTTCTAAATCAGGTTGAACATATGGAAGTTCTTGGCTCACTTACTGTTGAAGCCTAACTTGGTTAATTTTGAGCATTATTTTGCTAGTATGTGAAATGAGAGCAATGTGTGGTAGTTTGAGCATTCTTTGGCATTGCCTTTCTTTGGGATTGGAATGAAAACTGATCTTTTCCACTCCTGTGGCCACTCCTGACTTTTCCAAATTTGCTGGCATATTGAGTGCAGCACTTTAACTGCACCATATTTTAAATCAAACCCCTTATGATATACAATGGAAGTGACAAATAAATTCAAGGGATTAGATCTGATAGACAGAATGCCTGAAGAACTATGGACAGAGGTTTGTGACATTGTACAGGAGGTGGTGATTAAGACTATCCCCAGGAAGAATAAATGTAAAAAGGCAAAATGGTTGTCTGAGGAGGCCTTACAAATAGCTGAGAAAAGGAGAGAAGCAAAGGGCAAAGAAGAAAAGGCAAGATATACTCATCTGAATGCAGACTTCTGAAGAATAGCAAGGAGAGATAAGAAAGACTTCCTAGGTGATCAATGCAAAGAAATAGAGAAAAAAAAAAAAAAGTAGAATGGGGAAGGCTAGAGATGTCTTCAAGAAAATAAGAGATACCAAGGGAACATTTCATGCAAAGATGGGCTCAATAAAGGACAGGACAGAAATGGTACGGACCTAACAGAAATAGAAGATGTTAAGAAGAGGTGGCAAAAATATACAGAACAACCATATAAAAAAAGATCTTAATGACTCAGATAACCATGATGGTGTGATCATTCACCTAGAGCAAGACATCCTGGATAATGAAGTCAAGTGGGCCTTAGGAAACATCTCTATGAACAAAACTAGTGGAGGTGATGGGATTTTAGTTGAGCTATTTCAAATCCTGAAAGACATCATGCAAACATAGGCACACACACACACAAAGGACATACATGGAAATGGCAAGGACCTAACAGATGCAGAAGTGATTAAGAAGAGGTGGAAAGAATATACAGAACTATACAAAATGTCTGAATGACCCAGATAAGCATGATGGAAACATCTTGGAGAGTGAAGTCAAGTGGTCTTAGGAGGTATTAGTACAAACAAAGGTAGTGGAGGTGAAGGAATTCCAGCTGATCTATTTCAGATCTTAAGAGATGATCCTGTTAAACTGCTGCACTCAATATGCCAGCAAATTTGGAAAATTCACGAATGGCCACAGGACTGGAAAAAGTCAATGTTCATTCCAATCTCAAAGAAAAGCAATTTCAAAGAATGTTCAAACTACTGTACGATTGCACTCATTTCACATGTTAGCAAGATTATGCTCAAAATCCTTCAAACTAGGCCTCAGCAATACATTAACTGGGAAATTCCAGTTGTACAAACTGGATTTAGCACAGGCAGAATAACAAGAGATCAATTTGCCTACAGACATTGGATCATAGAAAAAGCAAGAGAATCCCAGAAAAATATCTACTTCTGCTTCACTGACTATACTAAAGCTTTTGACTGTGTGGATCACAACAAACTATGAACAATTCTTAAAGGAATGGGAATACCAGAGCACTCAGAAATTAGCCTTCTTAAAATCTCAGTGTTTAAAAGCTACTGGCTCAGCTGGGAAAGAAACTACCTGCAATGTGGGAGACCTTGGTTCGATCCCTGAGTTGGGAAGATCCCCTAGAGAAGGGAAAGGTTACCCATTCCAGTATTCTGGCCTGGAGAATTACATGAACTGTGTAGTCTATGGAGTCACAAAGAGTTGAACATGGCTGAGTGACCTTCACTTTCACTTTAAAAGCTAATAACCTGAAGTATCATAGAGGGAAAATATTTCATAATTTTATTTTAAACATGAAAACTAGTATTGCAAATAAGCAATATTTTATCTTACACATTGCCAACAGTTAGGTTTTTGCTTGTCAGAAAATTTGAATTTTAATATTAAAAACTAAGTAGGTATGGTGAAAAATTACTATTGCATTTACCCTTGGCAAATAAAAGATAAAAAAATGTTATTAATATTAGATGGAGAATCAATTTTTATATAGTTATTACAAAAATGAAAATCTATCAGTTGGGTATAAATGTCACATCTTAAGGAAATTAGAAACATACAATGGGTGAACTTGGTTTATTTTGACTTTGTAATTTATAGTACATATCAAAATAAATAAAGAAAACTTAAGATTAGACTCAAGAAGCCCAAAAGAAATGCTTAGTCTACGAGGAGCTAAACGTAGTTGATAATTACCAAAGCAAGTGTATTCCAAAAAACAGAATGGATGTACAAGTGCAAATGACATCATGGTGCCTAAACATTTTCCTATTTTACAATTGCTGTTCCAATAATAATATTATCAGCTACAGTTCATCTATTAAAAAAAAAAAAAAAAAAAACACATTCAGTGAGAGAATGTTACTGAACATAACTGCTATTTAACATTTAGAAAATTTTCTTTCTATGATATTATTTGTCTACTCTTTCTGCTGATATTCTGTTGAAGAACAGTAGTGTTGCTTTAAACAAAACATGACAGGTAAAGTACTACAGGTAAGAACACTAGATCATGAAGCACAGATGAGTTATAGCCATAAGCTTTTAGAAATAATTTGTATTATTACCTCCTAAATGATATGTCCTGGGAACAAACATATTACAGTCATAATGGGAAATGGTGGTGAAAAGTTTGAGAGACCTTGGCCCTACTATCATGACTTACCAGCCTACACTGGAGAGGCCTTATCAGGATTTTTTATCTGGTTCATTTTAAAAAAGTGACAGCAACTTGATGTAGGGGGAAGAAAATGTTCATATTTTCTTCTTGAGAAACCAACAAAGTATGTCCATTTTATTGAAAATGTAATCAAGTTTCAGAAAATAAAATTTAAAAAATCAGAAAAGAACTGCAATACATAGGAATCATAAAGTGGTCAAGCTAACCAGCTCAAATACAATTATATTTAAATGAGTCTATAATAATAATAATATTGTCATGCTGCTGCTGCTAAGTCACTTCAGTCGTGTCTGACTCTGTGCGACCCCGTAGACAGCAGCCCACCAGGCTCCCCCGGCCCTGGGATTCTCCAGGCAAGAACACTGGAGTGGGCTGCCATTTCCTTCTTCAATGCAGGAAAGTGAAAAGTGAAAGTCATATAGTTGATGTTATTACCCAGTTAAGAAGTGTTTGGGTTTTGTTTGTTTGTTTGTTTCTTTTTGGTGGGAAGAGGACAACAAATTGTGTGAGACCAGCCAACTTTTAGAATCTGAGGTACATAACCATAAAGTAAAATGATAGCATGATAATACAGCATATGCTAGATATATCCAATAATGACCTCATTTTAAATATGTGCTAAGAAATTTTAAAATCTATTTGGTAGTGCACAGATACAGCTCTGAAATGTTTCACTGATTTTCAAAATCTTTGAATTATGATTATCAGCTTTGTTTTTGTTAACAGGGGAAAGATCCTATTCTATGACCATGACCTTCTCCTCAGTTCAGTTCAGTTCAGTCACTCAGTGGTGTCCGACTATTTGCTACCCCATGAATTGCAGCACGCAGGCCTTCCTGTCCATCACCAACTCCCGGAGTTCACTCAGACTCACGTCCATCGAGTCAGTAATGCCATCCAGCCATCTCATCCTCTGTCATCGCCTTCTCCTCCTGCCCCCAATCACTCGCAGCATCAGAGTCTTTTCCAATGAGTCAACTATTTGCATGAGGTGGTCAAAGTACTGGAGTTTCAGCTTTAGCATCATTCCTTCCAAATAACACCCAGGACTGATCTTCTTTAGGATGGACTGGTTGGATCTCCTTGCAGTCCAAGGGACTCTCAAGAGTCTTCTCCAACACCACAGTTCAAAAGCATCAATTCTTCAGTGCTCAGCTTTCTTCACAGTCCAACTCTCACAGCCATACATGACCACTGGAAAAACCATAGCCTTGTCTAGACGGACCTTTGTTGGCAAAGTCATGTCTCTGCTTTTCAATATGCTATCTAGGTTGGTCATAATTTTCCTTCCCTACTTATCCCCAATTTAGCACATACATAAAATACGGTCTACATTTTGTTGACTATCCTTCCCAATATCCATTTAGCAAAGATATTTTCATACATATCTAAATGACTAAAATTGGCCAATGAAAACAAGAATACGTTGAACTATACATATTCATATAGCTTTCATGGGAGTTAAATTATTGATCATATCTTATGTTTTATCATTCCCAAAGTCTCTGCTACTCACATTGTTGTGCTATTTATACTTATTTTACCTATATTATACTGGCGACATAGCAAAATAACAGAAATTTAAAGCATTTATTTATTTTCTTCTAAAAGAGATTCATAGTGATTTAAATTTACATGAATCAGAATGTTTCTCCTTTATTCAGGTGCATGTATAAAATACATGTGATGAAAACATGTGTTAGTTTTACTGGAGCAAATATGCTCTTTCAAAAGAGATAAATTAGCAAGTATATCTGGATACACTTTATAAGTTGCAGGTTATTTCATGTACAATGTTGACTTTCCTACTCATAACACTATTTGTAAGTAAAGATGAGAAATTTTCTCTTTAGTCTCAAGATCAGAATCAATTAAATCACAAAGGAACTTGTTCAATATTGGCAGAATTTAATCATTTTAGACAAACATATCTTAACAAATTTGTGTTTTAATTATACGAAAAGAAATTCACAACCATTTGTATTCCCAATCATATTATGCCCAATGCTTTAGTTGAGTTCAGTTCAGTTGCTGAGTTATGTCCAACTCTTTGTGAACTCATGGACTGCAGTATGCCAGGCTTCCCTGTCAATCACCAACTCCTGGAGATTGCTCAAACTAATTTACATTGAGTCAATGATGCCATTCAACCATCTCATCCTCTGTCGTCCCCTTCTCCTCCTGCCTTCAATCTTTCCCAGCATCAGGGTCTTTTCCAATGAGTCAGTTCTTCAAATCAGGTGGCCAAAGTGTTGGAGTTTCAGCTTCAGTATCAGTCTTTCCAATGAATATTCAGGACTGATTTCCTTTAGGATTGACTGGTTTGATTTCATATTATGCCCAATGTTTTAAATGCCAGACTAAATTTCAATGAACCACTTCAAAACAAAAATGGCATTATTAGTATGAGTTCTGACCCTAAAGTGAAAGTGAAGTTGCTCAGTCGTGTCCAACTCTTTGTGACCCCTTGGACTGTAGCCTAGCAGGTTTCTCTGTCTATGGGATTCTCCAGGCAAGAATACTGGAGTGGCTTAACATTTCCTTCTCCAGGGATCTTCCCAACCCAGGGATTGAACCTGAGTCTCCCGCATTGGAGGCAGATGCTTTAACCTCTGAGCCACCAGGGAAGCCCTAAGGGTCACACTTTAAAGTGTGATTTTATGTTCTTCTCTCACTAGTTTGACAAATATTACAGCACTTTGTCTCAGGTGACTCTTTTCATATATAAAAGAATAATCCACTGTTTTGAGCTATCCTTCAATAATTTTCAAGCCATTTGTGGTTTAACTTTTTTTTTTTTTTCCTGTCATTGATACAGGAACATATACATACATACTACTGAGCTTAGCCAATTAAGCAATATATTTTCATGAATCATTAGTTTCAAAAATAGTATATGTTAAAACATAATCTTATTTTTATATAGTTCATTCGACCAAAAAGTATTTTGTTTTAATATTTAAGTTTTGGGATTTTTCCATATGTAGCTTTAAAATGGCTATGTTTATTCTTTTATATCTTTTAGGATTATAGGCAAAGCAATTTCAAAATTAATAAAACTCTATTCTCTACCATTTCAATCTGTCAGTAATAAAATATACTGCATTTTTATCATGTCCAAATTCAAGGCAAGATGCATGGTATGGAAAATGTCAACATTTTCACACAAAGCAAACATCATTGAAAAGATCTAACTATCCTTGGGATGAACTTTTCAACTAGGAGCCTTTGAAAGCAATGACCTTTTTTTTTAATTTACTGTTACTAATTTGATCAATAAGTTTATAATCAACATTTTTTCCAATGTTGTTTTGTCAGATATAAGTGTAAAATAAAAAAGAGAACTGACTGATGGAGGATTTAAAGTGACAGGTGAGACGGATGTAAGGAATATCAAGTTCAAACACCTCGAGTTTCGGTATTGATAGAAAATAAAACATATCTCCCTAAAGACTGTAAATAAGGGACAAGTTGGTATACATTGGAGAAGTAGGTCAATTGAATCTTTTTGGTCATGTGATAAATAGCACTTTTTAGATTTTAACTAAATGATAATTCATTGAGTAAAATTATGACATGAATTGATTTACACTTTACAAATATTCAGGGGAGATTTAACTGTAAAGTGGACCACTTATATGTGGGATTTTTTCAATAACTACATATTACAGTACTACAGGATCCTTGATTAGTTTAATCTACAGATATGGAACATCATTTAGAGATGAATTTGCCACTGAATAGAGGGGTTGTTCCCCTAACCCCCACTGTTGTTCAAGGGTTAACTGTAATTATTTTCCCTGTAATTCAAAATATTTAATTTTAGAAACAATTATTCTGGGAAATGTCCCATAGACTTCATGAGACTTCCCAAGAAATGTTAAGACTGCCCAAATGAATTGGGATGTTGGAGAAACAGCAAACATGGAAAAAAACAAAAACAAACAAATTAAACTAAAAGACTTCTCCAGTACATCAAAGATGAAATGACAGTTTGACCTATGATTGTGGTACTAAAAATGGATGTCAATGGATGTTTTTAAAACATATTTCAGAAGTAATACAATAAGACTTGTTAGTGTTTGAATGTAGCGATGAGGGGAAAAAATCAAGGATGACTCATAGACTTCAGTTTGAGCATTGTGTAGTGACATTTATAAGCTATTTTCTCCTTGCATTCTTAGTCCTACTTAAAATTAACTCTTACTGATAAAAAAAATGTTTTACTTGATATTTCTTTAAATAAAACAGAGGAAATGGCGTTTTGAGAATCAGATATAATGTTGTTGTTGTTGTTTTTAGTGTTCTGTATTCTAAAATGAAAAGTTCTAGAATAGTATAATTTGATAAAATGACACTCAGATTTGGATTATCATCGTATGGCTGATTCATTATGATGGAACTTTCATATCTGAGTTAGCATTTGAGTTAGCTAGAAAATAAACGTTGAGATACAAATAATATAAATTTAAGTTTTTTAGTTATATATTCAACTATTTTGTACTTGACATAGTGCAATCTTTCCATTCAGTTCAGTTCAGTTCGTTCAGTCACTCAGTCGTGTTCAACCCTTTGCAATCCCATGAATTGCAGCATGCCAGGCCTTCATGTCCATCACCATCTCCTGGAGTTCACTCAAATTCCTGTCCATCAAGTCCTTGATGCCATCCAGCCATCTCATCCTCTGCCGTCCCCTTTTCCTCCTGCCCCCAATCCCTCCCAGCATCAAAGTCTTTTCCAATGAGTCAACTCTTCGCATGAGGTGGCCAAAGTACTGGAGTTTCAGCCTCAGCATCAGTCCTTCCAAAGAACACCCAGGACTGATCTCCTTTAGAATGGACTGGTTGGATTTCCTTGCAGTCCAAGGGACTCTAAAATAAAATTTAAATAAATAAATAAATAAGAGTCTTCTCCAACACCACAGTTCAAAAGCATCAATTCTTCTGTGCTCAACTTTCTTCACAGTCCAACTCTCACATCCATACATGACCACTACTAGTATTTGTACTATTCTAGAAAATTTGCGTTTACTTTTAAATTTTTTTCTTGTTTTCAAGTAGGAAGAAATCACAGGTGCCAAGAGGTATTTAATTTTAATTGGGTTCATCACAGAAATAAATGAGGGCTGATAGCTGGAAAAAGAATAAAAATAAAATTATAAAGTTAAATGTTAGGGCTTTAAAGTGAAGGAGACAGAAAAAATCAGATACAACAAAGGAAATACATGAAGCTATTTAAAGAGCATGAGATATGGCAAAACCAATACAATATTGTAAAGTTAAATAAAATAAAATTAAATGAAAAAAATAAAAAATAAAGAGCATGAGAATGGGTAGTTGGCAGCAATCAGGTTTCACAAGCAAAAATGATGTAGACTATCATGATGATGTGACAAAATGATAGATGTGACAGATACAAATCTGTAATGGAGATATTTACAGAGGTGTATTATAGCTTCAGGCAAAATTTTGAAATAGACCAAGTATTTTTTTTCAATGCTCTTACTTGCCTTCTAGCATCCCTAGATCCAGCTTGAAGCACTCAGTGTCCTCATCTTGACCTCTTGATGTTTATGCTTTCCGTATTCTGGTGTCCATGCAACTCAGCACTTTTTGGTCAATACTTCATAACTGTTACAGTAAATTTACCTAACCTGTATTATATTCATTCAGGCCCTGACTCCTTCGTGACCAACTAATTCAGGAAAGTACACTTGCTGCTAGTGGCAGGATGTGTTAGCAATATAAATGTCATATCTGTGTCTCAATTCATGTATTCAGAGACAAAATAACTGCTTTAGAGTGATGATTAGAGCAGGAAATGGGAACAGAAAATCAATCTAGCAGGTGAGATTTTCTGTAGCAGGTTGGTCTTTGGGAAATATAAAAACTGTATCACAAGATGTTTGATGAGCGTACACATATATAACATCAACCAATAAAATAATCATGCTCCACTGTGTACATGTCCAATTAAGAATGATCTGAGGAAAAAGTCTAATTTATAAGTTCTTTTTAAATAGTCTATCAGTGGTGACATGAATTGTATAAGAAACATAGCAGGAGAAAGGACTAGCAGAAATTTTCCTAGAAAAATAGAGTATGTACAGAAATTTTAAGAAAAGTTTCATTTCTACTAATTCAATGTATCATTTTGGGAAAAAATCATATATTATGTTGAAACTGTTTATTTAATATCATTCATTTTCCAAGCAGACACATAACTCCAGGCTTATTTTTACTAAACTATTATGACATAATAAACCAGCACTGAAACATTCATATAGTCAAATGAATAAGATAAAATTGCATGTCAATGCTTTACAGAATAGCACATTATGTTTTTCTAAGAAATACTGTAAATACCATTAGTGCAAATCAAAATATTATTTAATCATATACTTGAAAATTTGATTGTGTATATATATTGCATTGTATATATAACTCAATATAGTATTAAAGATAAATATTATTTAAATTACTAAATAAAATTTCCATTACCTGTAGCAAAATAAATATAAATAAATATTTGATTAACTATTATGACAAAATAACATCCTCATTATATGAACTGGCCACATATTTATCAGTAGAATTTTCATTTTTTAATCTGAATAATTTAATTTTGAAATTGAATACCCCTAAAAATTAGTTTGAATTCTGTATTATTTCATAGGTCTTACAAAATATAAAGTTATAGCATATACTTAGTCCCAATGTTTTGTCCAGAGAAGTATTTACTTAAGTCTCTGTGATCTATTCAGAATAATTAGCAGAAAAACAAGAGAAAGAAGACAATTGTGTAGTGGCAGAAAATGTATCTATTATAATTTGAAAAATAGATAAAATACTTCATATATTGTCATATCTAGATAAAGATATTTCTAATCAGTGTGTTGAAAGTGTCATCTAGTCTCTTAAATGCATATAAAAAATGCAAGAAAATGATTTAAAACAAAATCATTGATCATATGAGAGCAATAACCTTCTGGGTTTGAAAATCCCCAGCCTTTCCAGGTGACAAAACATGTTAAAAGAAAGCAATGTCTTCTGGGCAAAACCAAATCCAAAGCATATTCAGGAAAACAAAGTTGTTGCTGCTGCTGCTAAGTCACTTTATTCGTGTCCGACTCTGTGCGACCCCAGAGACGGCAGCCCACCAGGCTCCCCTGTCCCTGGTATTGTCCAGGCAAGAACACTGGAGTGGGTTGCCATTTCCTCTCCAAAACACAATTGTATTAGTTTCCTATTTATGCGGCAACAAATTTCCACAAACATAGAGGCTATAAACAATACAAATTTAGTTTCTTAAAAGTTGGTGGTCAAAATCCAAACTGCTTCTTAGCTGACAGAAAGACATCATCAGAGCAGCATTTCTTCTGGGTGCTCTAGGGAAAACCTGTTCCTTACATTTTTAAGCACTGAAAACTATATATACACAGTCTCTGGCTCATAGCCACATCACTCTGACCTCTGGTTATGTCATCACAACTCTTTTCTCTGACTCTGACTCTTACGAATATCTTATGAGGACCCTTGTAATTACACTGGACCCACCTAGAATACCCAAGATAATCTCCCTATATCAAGGCCACCTTTTACTTAGTCAAATCTTCAAAGTCCCTCTTGCCATGGAAGGTAACATATTCATAGGTTTCAGAGATTAGGACAAGGACATCTTTGCAGGTTACTAATTATGTGGTCTATCATTATATTTCAGTTTATAATAAATAGATCAGATCAGATCAGTCCCTCAGTCGTGTCTGACTCTCTGCGACCCCATGAACCGCAGCACGCCAGGCCTCCCTGTCCATCACCAACTCCCTGAGATCACTCAGACTCACATCCATCGAGTCAGTGATGCCATCCAGCCATCTCATCCTCTGTCGTCCCCTTCTCCTCCTGCCCCCAATCCCTCCCAGCATCAGAGTCTTCTCCAATGAGTCAACTCTTCGCATGAGGTGGCCATAAAACCAGTGATGTGATCGCATAATCCTTCGTTAAAACCTCAGACATATCAAGGGCAGCACTTCAGAGAATTGATACAGCAAATGAAGAATACAGCATTTAAGAACACAAAGCAATATTTCTCAGCAGCTTAAGGAAAGGCACATATAGGAAAATATTTATCTCAAAGCAACTTGCAAGTGTGGTTTTTCTTTAGTGAATTTGACCCAATATTATTCATGCTGCTGCTGCTGCTGCTGCTAAGTCACTTCAGTCGTGTCCGACTCTGTGCGACCCCATAGATGGAAGCCCACCAGGCTCACCGTCCCTGGGATTCTCCAGGCAAGAACACTGGAGTGGGTTGCCATTTCCTTCTCCAATGCATGAAAGTGGAAAGTGAAAGGGAAGTCGCTCAGTCGTGTCCGACTCTTAGCGACCCCATGGACTGCAGCCTACCAGGCTCCTCCATCCATGGGATTTTATGGGCAACAGTACTGGAGTGGGGTGCTATTGCCTTCTCCCAATATCATTTATAGGAAATCCAAAACAGTCTTAAGGAGACTGCAATATACTGCCAGTTTTAATTAAAAGAGACAATGACTAAACAAGATGAACAAAGATCCACTAATAGTGCACAGAAGTTTTCTTTCCTCCACATCCTGCCAACACCTGATATAGCTTTTCTTCTTGATAATAAGCATTCTATTGTGTGTGAGTGATAATTCACTGTGGTTTTGAATTGTATTTCCCTGATGATTAGTAATGCTGAGCATATTTTCATGTACCTGTTGGCCATTTGAGTTCCTTCTTTGGAAAAATGTCCATTTATTTCCCCTGCTGATTTTTAATCAAATCATTTTTTCGTTATTGAGCTGAGTAAGTTCTTTAAATATTTTGGATATTCACTTCTTATTCAGTATATGGTTTGCAAATATTTTCTCCCATTCTATAGGTTTCTTTTATATTTTGTTGATTGTGAGTTTTTTGCTTATTGGTTTATTCATTTTGTTTTGTTGCTATGCAGAAGCCTTTTAGTTAATTGTAGGCCCACTCTGATTTTTGCTTTTGTTTCCTTTTTTTTTAATGTAATATCCAAAAAAGTCATCACCAAGACTAGTGTCAAGAAGTTTTTTCTCTATGTTTTCTTCCAGGAGTTTTACAAAGTGTATGGAAGTTTCACAAAAATTAAAAATAGAACCACCATATGTCCTGGAAATCCCACTTCTGTATATATATCTAATGGAAATGAAAACAGGATATTGAAAAGATATCTTCACTTCCATGTTTATTTCAACAGTATTTATCATAACCAAGATGTGGGAAAAACCCAAATGTCTGTCAACAGATGAATGAATAATACAAGTATACCTATTCCATAGGTACACAGTGGACTATTACTCAGTTTGAGAAAGAAGAAAATCCTACCATTTGCAGTCAGATGGATGAAACCTGAGAGTATTACCCTAAGTTATATGATGTGATAGACATGTTACCTAATGCTATGGTAGTAATCAGAATTCTACATATAATGGCATCAAATCAACATGTTATGTGACAAGTTTATACAATATTATATGCCAATTATATCTCAATTTTAAAAGGAGAAGAAAAGACAAAGGCTGCTGAACATCCAAACATGTAGGAGAAAGTCATTCAGTAGCACACCAGAGTAATATTTCATGAAAAGGCGAAATTACTCAGAGGACAGTTACAAGAGCCATAGTACCTAATTTTCAGCCTTAGCACCCTAACCTAGAAACTGATGATATGTGTTGTTTTGGATTTCAGAAATATTATGGAATAGTCACTGCCTTGTGTTTCCCTATTTTCCCCCTGTAATAATTAGAAGTTCTATGCTAGTAATTCTATTTCTATCCCATTGTTGTATATTGAATGTAATTGGGAGATATGAGGTGGAGTGTGGAAAATAACTTGTGATTTTAGATAACATGTTTTCAGATCCAAAAGACTTACATTCTAGGCACCAGACCTGAGTAGTCTCACCCACACTTGAATCTTATTTAAAGACAAAACCCTGCATCTGAGCTGATGTTAGAAATGAAATAGAACTTGGAGAGACTTTGGAGAGAAGAGACAGATTTTTCATAAAGGGATGGGCATGAAGACATGAATCATTAAGAAAAAGATGAACTGATCTAATCATCCTCCAATAATTCTCATATCCTTTACAGTAAGTCCCCTACATACAAACCTTCAAGTTGCAGACTTTCAAAGATGTGAGCACACATTCCATCAATGTCAGGTATGAGGGAAATTACAGCTTGTTCTGTCTTCTGCTGCTGAGGATCCTTTAGCTCTACCATCTCCCACTTCCTCTACCTCCTTCAGTCAGTAATTTTTCTTGCCAGTTCATTCATTGCCAGTCTCTGTATATGCTAGTTGTTGTACTGTACTACTGTACTTTTCAAGGTACTGCATTATAAGTTTTAAAATGTTAATTTTTGTGTTTTTTTTTATGTATTAATTATGTGAAAAGTATTATAAGCCTATTACAGTATAGTACTCTATAGCCAACTGTGTTAGTTGGATTCCCAGGCTAACATTGTTGGACTTACGAACAAATTGGACTTATAAATGCACTCTGAACAGAACTCATTCATGGGTAGGAGACTTATTCTATTTACATATGTGTGTAATCCTTTCTCACAATGAACAATACTGCTTGTGGCCAATTAGATATTTTAGACATCATACTGGAGAAGGCAATAGCACCCCACTCCACTATGTGACTTCTGAGGTTAAGGCAAAAAATACATGAGAATTTATTCCTTCATTGTATCACTTGCTTTTGGAGACGCCATTCAACATGTCACATGGGTGTTGAAGCATCCCTGTACAGAGGCCCACTTTCAGAGGAAATAAGACCTCTCACCAACAATCAACACCAACTCGCCAGCCAGATATATGAGCAAACTTTGTAGTGGATCTTCCGGACCCAGTCCATTCTTCAGAAGACTACAGTCTTGATGAATGTCTCTTAGAAACAGACCCAACCCATTTCAAGAACTGTCCAATCAAGATACTTCAGATCCTCAAAAGTTATGGGGATCTGAACATAACCATAAACATTTATTATGTTACATTTTTAAGTCACTTTGGGATAATTTGTCATTTAGCTATAAATAACCAGTACATGCAATTTTGTCTCAGAATGAAAAAGGGTAATTTTATTTTCCATTTCCATATTTCCATTATGGTTTTCACCAAGGAGTCCTTGCACATGCACACAGTAAGCAATTCCATTCTACTCCCCACATAAAAGAAATATAACTCATATCAGAAAACTATTACATATGACAGAACAATTTTTTTCTACTTCAGCAGCACCACTACAAAAAAACCTTTATTTCAAATATTTACAGAGATATGATAGCCAGTTCACCTCTTTGATTTAGGCAAAGCCTCAATTTAAGAAAACATTTGCTTCTGATATGTATCCAAATTTAGTTCTATTTTCTTCTATCCTAATAAAATATGGCAGTTCTAGTAACTACACCCTCCAATATGTGACACAAAGAATTTTAATAGTATGCATCTCTGCTGCTGCTGTTGCTGCTAAGTTGCTTCAGTCGTGTCCAACTCTGTACAACCCCATAGATGGCAGCCCACCAGGCTCCCCCATCCCTGGGATTCTCCAGGCAAGAACACTGGAGTAGGTTGCCATTTCCTTCTCCAATGCAGGAAAGTGAAAAGTGAAAGTGAAGTTGCTCAGTCATGTCTTACTCTTAGTGACCCCATGGACTGCAGCCTTCCAGGCTCCTCCATCCATGGGATTTTCCAGGCAAGGGTACTGGAGTGGGTTGCCATTGCCTTCTCCAAGTATGCACCTCTATACAAGGTATAACTAGCATCAATCATTCTCTAGTTAAATATACACAGGTTCATCACATATCTATCATAGAAAGACAGAAAGCAACCTAGCAGCAAACCTGAGCTCTATTGGCCAAAAAGGAGCAATTACCCAGAGTCCACATACAATAGCTAGAGTATATCATTCCCAGACATTGACCCTTCAACAAGGATCTGGCATTTTCAAAATGCTGCTTTCAGAGCTTTGCTAGTGTATCCTTTTCATTATTGCCATAGGTCTAAAATAAGCTGTACTCTCTCATGTGAGAAATCTGAGCTTGCAACTAGAGATTATCGTACTAAGGCAAGTCAGAAAGAGAAAGACAAATACCATATGATAGTACTTACATGTGGAATCTAAAATATGACACAAATGAACCTATCCATTAAACAGAAACAGAATCGTGGGCATAAGGAACAGACTGGTGGTTGCCAAGGGGGAGGTGACTCAGGGAGGAATAGACTGGAAGGCTGGGGTTAGCAGATGTAAGCTTTTATATATACATATAATGAATAAATGTAAAAAGAAGTATATATGTATGTGTGTGCATGTGTTGTGTGTGTGTGTGTGTGTGTGTTAGTCGCTCAGTCATGTCTGACTCTGCAACCCCATGGACTGTAGCCTGCCAGGCCCCAGGCTCCTTTGTCCATAGATTTCTCCAGGCAAGAACACTGGTATGGGTTGCCATTCCCTTCTCCAGAGGATCTTCCTGACCCAGGGATCAAACCGAGGTCTCACACATTTCAGGCAGATCCCTTACTGTCTGAGCCATCAGAGAAGTCATATATATATAGGAATCACTTTGCTATACAGCAGTAATTAACACAACTTTGTAAACTGACTGACTGCAATTTAAAAAAAAAAAGAAATCTGAGCTTATCATGCTTTTAAAACACAGTAAGACATTTCTTGATGATACTAGTAAGAAAACTGCAACTTTTTAATACTTCCAAAGTTATTCACTGAGAATAACTAGGAGAAGTTGATGCAATAAAAGTACTGCCAGAATAATTTAGGATTCATGAGATTTCATTGCACATCAAGTTTCAGGAACTTCTATATTTTTGCTTCAAGTTATAACATTTTTAAAAACTTTATAACATGTTTATATTGTTTGCTTTGTAGGCAAATGCCAGGAATTAGAATGAATACAATGAATTTTAATTTACTAAAACAGAAGTTTAAAGGTGGTGGTGGATTTTATATGAAAATGAATATTTATTGTCTCTATATTGCACAAAGTTCTATAAAATATGCTAATTAAGGAGGTTTTCAAGATAACAAACTGAATACTGTCAAGTTTCCTATCTTTTGGAGGCTCAATTATCTCACATAAAAGATGAATACAAAATAGATTTCTACTGCAGTTACTATGATATTAAGGAAATGAATGTTTGAAACCTAATATCCAAAGCAGAATTTTAAATAGGAAAAGTAAAGCCAACTAGTTATTTAGGTCCATGGAAGCCTAATAAACATTAGTAAACATTCAGTTCAGTTCAGTCGTTCAGTCATGTCTGACTCTGCAACCCATGGATCGTAGCACGCCAGGCCTCAATGTCCATCACCAACTCCTGGAGTTCATTCAAACTCACGTCCATCGAGTCAGTGATGCCATCTATCCATCTCATCCTCTGTCGTCCCCTTCTCCTCCTACCCCCAGTCTTTGCTGATGACTCTGCAAAGTCATCATGCAGACTATTCACATGAGGTGGCCAAAGTACTGGAGTTTCAGCTTTAGCATCATTCCCTCCAAACAACACCCAGGGCTGATCTCCTTTAGAATGGACTGGTTGGATCTCCTTGCAGTCCAAGGGACTCTCAAGAGTTTTCTCCAACACCACAGTTCAAAAGCATTAATTCTTCGGGGCTCAGTTTTCTTCACAGTCCAACTCTCACATCCATATATGATCACTGGAAAAACCATAGCCTTGACTATACAGACCTTTGTTGGCAAAGTGATGTCTCTGCTTTTCAATATGCTATCAGGTTGGTCATAACTTTCCTTCCAAGGAGTAAGTGTCGTTTAATTTTATGTCTGTAATCATCATCTGCAGTGATTTTTGAGCCCCCCAAAATAAAGTCTGGCACTGTATCCACTGTTTCCCCATCTATTTGCCATGACGTGATGGAACCAGATGCCATGATCTTCATTTTCTTAATGTCGAGCCTTAAGGCAACTTTTTCATTCTTCATTTTCATTTTCGTCAAGAGGCTTTTTAGTTCCTCTTCACTATCTCCCATAAGGGTGGTGTCATCTGCATATCTGAGGTTGTTGATATTTCTCCTGGCAATCTTGATTCCAGCTTGTGTTTCTTCCAGTCCAGCATTTCTCATGATGTACTCTGCATATAAGTTAAATAAGAAGGGTGACAATATACAGTCTTGACATACTACTTTTCCTATTTGGAACCAGTCTGTTGTTCCATGTCCAGTTCTAACTGTTGCTTCCTGACCTGTATACAGATTTCTCAAGAGGCAGATCAGGTGGTCTGGTATTCCCATCTCTTGAAGAATTTTCCACAGTTTATTACATAGTACAAAAATGTGCCCTAAGTTTGAGACACAAAAATTTCTCACAAAGTATGAGTGTCTCTATTTAAAAAATATTCTAGATTGACATATAAACCATATGTCAAATTATCCACATTCAAGAATTTCAAAATAACAACTTCAAAGGAAAACTGAATACAAGTTTTGCTGCTAGAAAATTCTCTCCTTGTAGGTATCTTATTTTGGCAGCAAACAAAATTTTGTTTGGGAAGAAGAGAATTCAAGTGAATGAGGATAATAAAATAATCTGAAATTTGAATATTTTCAGAATTACAAATTCTGAGGCATCCATCTGGAAAATCAAAATGTATTTACCATAGCAACCAAAATTCAAGTTGTTGGACCAGGCAACAATATTTTCAGCACATATATTATGTTGATAATTTGATCTTTCTTCCTCTGTGACTGATGAGGAAAGAAATTGAGATCATTTTCTATACCCAATATTGTATCTGAAATCAGAATTCCTGGGTGACAAATTAACATAGTATCATTTTAAAATTTCTAATGGCACCCCACTCCAGTACTCTTGCCTGGAAAGTCCCATGGAGGGAGGAACCTGGTGCACTGCAGTCCATGCGGTCACTAAGAGTCAGACACGACTAAGCAACTTCACTTTCACTTTTCACTTTCATGCATTGGAGAAGGAAATGGCAACCCACTCCAGTGTTCTTGCCTCGAGAATCCCGGAGATGGGGGAGCCTGGTTGGCTGCCGTCTATGGGGTTGCACAGAGTCAGACAAGACTAAAGCGATTTAGCAGCAGTAGCAGCAAACATTTATCAACATTTTCCTGCCTTTTAGCTTTTCAAAGATAACGTCTGAATATAATCTGACATGATTTTTCTGTTTTGTTTTTTAAGTAACTTGGTAGTTATTGTATGAGTATATGTTGATTAGTTTTCCTTTATCATTATAATTCAAAATATAATGAATGGTTGTCTTTTTACTAATTTTTCTAGAATTAATAAGGACTTTGAGAACAGCTAGCCAGGAAATTTGTCAAATTAGGAATTTGCCTCCTAAATTTTATTATTGCTTTCACACAAGTGGGTTAATACTCATTTTTTTCCCCTTTCTCCTCAATGCCAACCATCTATTTTTGGAAAGGTTGGATTACTGGCCTTATACTTGACATTCTAGGAGACTTTCTCAAAATGTCCTGACAATAATTGTTGCAGTTTTCCTTAGTATATTCTTTCTAGTTTCCTAAGTGAATGAATTATGAATTTATTATTACATTTTCAAGTACATTTTAATTTATCTGTTTTCATTTAAATGCTTATGCCTCAATACGATGTTATGAATCCTTGGTCTGCTATCATTCTTTTAGATGTTGCTTTATGATCTCTCCCTTTAATTTCTTTGAGTGATGTTTTCTTATACTTTTTAAAGAATATTAATCTAAGTATTTTTCCTTTATTTGATTAATTGTGGGAAGTTTTCCTACTATTCTATAATAATTACTTTTCTTTTTGTCAAAATATATTTCATATTTTTTTATTTTTAATATTATTTTACTGATTACTTATCTTATAAAATATATGTCCAAATAGACCTAATATTTGCCAAGGAAGAAAATATGGGACTATTCCTTTGCTATTGCCACTATTCATCTGGAAACTTGAAGCATCCTGCTCTCCAGTCTACATCCTGAGAAGGATAAATACATCTCTTAACACAAAGCCTGACATCTTTAGTACCTTTTATACAGGACAACTCTCCCTAGACTTGGGTGCTATGCTTCAGTAAGGCCTGCCATTTAGATATCTTAATTTGAAAATATGTTACTATTGGTTCCTCCTGATTTTGTTTTTGCCTATAAATCTTAGGTGTTGGAACTATAACTCCTAAAATAAAACCATGGCCCACAGCCTCTACTCAGCATCCTGACAGACTGAATATGATTAAAGAAGTCTCAGAAAGTTTATGGAAAGGTGTGAACTTGATAAGGATGAAAAGTATAATTTATTTACAGTTTCCCAAGTTTTATAGTTGGTAAAATAAGGCATCTGCAAACCTGCAAGCAGTAATCTGTTGGAAAGGCTGAAGCCTTCTTATCTACTACCAGGCAAACCATCCTTACCTGATAAACACAGTGTAACATCTACAAGTCACCCATGAGCTTCCTTGATATGTCTCCAACTGTTTTTCACCTACTGATAAATCTTTAAAGATTTTAGAAATTGGTTGGTTGTTGAGTTTTAATTTTCATCCATTTAATTGTATAATTTTCATCTGTGCTCTGTTTACCCTGCTAAACAGGTGTTTTATAGGTATATTGGGAAATTACATACTAGGAACTCATAGGGCTTCCCAAGTAGCTCAGTGGATAAAGAGCTGCCTGAGACTGTAGAAGAGGCAGGAGACACGGGATCAATCCCTGCTTTGGGAAGATTCCCCTGGAGGAGGGTATGACAACCCCCTCCAGTATTCTTGCCTGAAGAATCCCAAGGACAGAGGAGCCTGATCAGCCACATTTCATAGGGTCGCAAAAAATCAGACATGAAGTGACTGAGCACACACATAGACAGGAACTCATGAGAATACATTGCAATCTACTGATTAAGTTTCATTTCCTGAAATTTTTGATAACACCAGGTCAAAGCATTTTCTTTGTTTTATATTAGCTGACAAAGTGTCACTGATATTAGCTCTCCAAAACATAGGCATAACCATAACATATATTATCATATATTTCTAAATAGGTAATTTAGTAAGCAACTTTCAAGCTAAGCTCAAAAGTTGAAAGATCTATTTAAAGAGAGCTTTCACTAGAGATAATCATTCACCTATTAAAAAAATGTGTCAGTAATAAGCCAAATACCAAGTTTTTTCTTCAAATCTCACTTAAAATTTAAGTACCCATAGAAATCCATGTGTAAATCACATCTTCTAGTATCTTACAATATTATACAACGATCAGTTTCTATTCAACATTTCTTCAATATTTTCACATCTGATGACTATTCATGTACTTTAAAAGACATCAATGAGTCTGACTTACAATTTTATTCATTAATGTGTCTCCAAAGACTAGAAAGACTTCCCTGGTGGCTCAGATGGTAAAGAGTTTGCCTGCAATTCAGGAGACCTGGGTTCAATTTCTGAATCAGCAAGATCCCCTGGAGAAGGGAATGGCAAACCACTCCAGTATTCTTGCCTGGAGAACTCCATGGACAGAGGAGCCTGGTGGGCTACAGACCATGCGGTCATAGTCGGACACAACCAAGAGACTTTCAGACTACAAATGTGCTCAATAGGTACTTGTTGAGAGAATGCTTCCAAGACAACAAGGGCAATATTACAAAATCGGTCTCATTAGGTCAGTGGTAGATAAAAGTGCTTTGCTAACTGATAGATTTATCAATTTCTTTTGGGAAGACCCAAAGTGAAAACTATTTCAGAATAATTTCAAGGCATGATTTGCCTTTGCCTTTTCTTTACTATGCTAACATTTGTAGTGATGGTCCAAAAGCAATGGTGGGTAAAGTTCTGACAGTGGCACCAAACTATGCTCATAAAATAAAAATGCCAGTTTCACTTTCTAAATGCCCTTGATGAAACAGGAATGTCACTAACTTTATTCAACTTAGACATCTATTTACACCTCTATTTTAATGTCCATTGTGATGAAATGAGAAGAAAGCACAAAATACATAAATTATTTTCCTGTTACACCATTGTTCTTAAAATGACTAACAGATAAATGGATTATTCAGATTTGTTATTTTGGAGAATGTATATTAAAATACATAAATAATAATAAGATGTTAATCAGTTCAGTTCAGTCCAGTTGCTCAGTCATGTTCGACTCTTTGCAACCCCATGAAGTGCAGCACACCAGGCCTCCCTGTCCATCACCAACCCCCAGAGTTCATTTAAACTCACTTCCATTGAGGCCGTGATGCCATCCAGCCATCTCATCCTCTGCCGTCCCCTTCTCCTCTTGCCCCCAATCCCTCCCAGCTTTTCCAATGAGTCAGCTCTTCGCATGAGGTGGCCAAAGTACTGGAGTTTCAGCTTTAGCATCATTCCTTCCAAAGAAATCCCAGGGCTGATCTCCTTCAGAATGGACTGGTTGGATCTCCTTGCAGCCCAAGGGGACTCTCAAGAATCTTCTCCAACACCACAGTTCAAAAGTATCAATTCTTCAGTGCTCAGCTTTCTTCACAGTCCGTCTCTCACATCCATATATGACCACAGGAAAAACCGTAGCCTTGACTAGACAGACCTTTGTTGGCAAAGTAATGTCTCTGCTTTTCAATATGCTATCTAGGTTGGTCATAACTTTCCTTCCAAAGAGTAAGCGTCTTTTAATTTCATGGCTGCAGTCATCATCTGCAGTGATTTTGGAGCCCAGAAAAAGAAAGTCTGACACTGTTTCCCCATGTATTTCCCATGAAGTGATGGGACCAGATGCCATGATCTTCGTTTTCTGAATGTTGAGCTTTAAGCATCTTTTTCACTCTCCATTTTCACTTTCATCCAGAGGCTTTTTAGTTCCTCTTCACTTTCTGCCATAAGGGTGGTGTCATCTGCATATCTGAGGTTATTGATATTTCTCCTGGCAATCTTGATTCCAGCTTGTGCTTCTTCTAGCCCAGCATTTCTCATGATGTACTCTGCATATAAGTTAAATAAGCAGGGTGACAATATACAGCCTTGATGTACTCCTTTTCCTATTTGGAACCAGTCTGTTATTCCATGTCCAGTTCTAACTGTTGCTTCCTGACTTGCATATAGGTTTCTCAAGAGGCAGGACAAGTGTCAATAATTAATGAAAATGAAACAAAAGCAAGAACAATATACAAATAAAAACTATGTATATGCTAAAGATAAAATTTCATGTAAATAATTTTTAATATCTGGTTATAACCAATAAAATGGTTATTTGTAAATTCTTTTATAAATTTGCAAATAACTTAAGGTCCCGAATAGGTGTCAGCTTATCAGAATTATGGAATATTAAGGCTATTATACAGCCCTGTGAAATGAAAATTACAACCTTCTTGATAGAAAAAGATTAATAAAAATATTTAGTAACAAATACAGACTATACAACAGAGTGTGTGGTGATGCCCATAGTATATCAATACAAAATCATGGGGAAAAACCTGAAAGAGTTTATACAAAATGATGTGTGTGTACAATACAATAGAGTACTTAACCTTGTGTGATTAGATTTAGGGTGATTTTTTTTTTTTTACACTTTATGTTCCTTATCTATATTTCCTGATTAATTTTTGAATATAATGAATGACTGAGTCTTGAATAGGAAGTATGTAGGGTAAACAGAAGAATAAAGCTTAATTTAGTTTAAATCTCATCTCCTAATCCTTGTGAATTTTAGCAGTTGAAGAGAGAATATGGCAGCAAAAAATTTGGTGATTTTGAGGTATAAATCATAATGTGCTCTTTGATAATCTTATTGGACTCTGCTTTAGTGACGGAGGTGGTGGTGGTGGGGCTTAATTTTAATCCATCACATGATTAGCTAATGCTTAACTGATGAAAACAGTTTTACTGTTTTCCTTTACTAGAAAAGTGGTTATCAAATGCATTAATGAATGGAAGAATGACACTCATAAATACAGGTCAGCTAATCAACCGGCAAGTTTTCTGAATGCTTGTCAGGTGTTCAATTCTCTACTACAAAATCATTCTTTTTCTTAAACTCAAGAGGAGGCATGCCCTAAGATTGCAAAAAATACGTCTGTTAAGTGCTTGGCAGCATAAAATATGAAAAGAGGTCAAACAATTACTTTTCCGTAATGAGCATTCTGTGTTTTAAGGTAATGTGGTTTGCAAAGATTGTTTTCCCCAAGTTTCACAATGGTATGTATTAAAGAGTATAATTTCTGTTGACTGCTAAAATAATCTCTATGATTTTATGTGTTTCTTAGTAAAATGCATTATTCTACAGAAGAATTATGTTGTTTAAGGGATATTTACTCAGATATGTTGTCTTTGTCTCCTTAGATAATTCCAGCTATGTCATTAAAAAAAGAAAAGAAATGGTGCCCACTCAAACATATGAATAGCAATAAAGGAAAAAAGCAAGTGTTTACAAAAGATATAATTATTTAAACACAAATTGCATTTTCAGTGTTACTACTCACATTTGGATGGCATTTTTTTACAGATACATACCAGAAAGTTCAATAGGTCTACTTCTCCTTATGACTTTATACAGCCTGATAAGAATAAAGGATAATTGTGCTGCTGAGAGATACTATGTCTAAAGTGATCACACCTCTCAAAGCAATAATGAGAAATATGATCAAATAAATAAATCAATATGATCAGCATATGGACAGTTTGATTGAAACTGAGGTGGCACCATCACTCTGTTTATGCCAATCATCCAAATTCAGCTAAACAAATGTGATATTCCAACCTTCTTTATGGATACTTTACAATAGCACTGAAATCACATTTTATAAAAGTAAGTGGCAAAAAGGTTTGTGCTCGGATCCCTTCTTTGTCCTCAGATCCCTCCTTTGTCCCTTATTTCCTAAAAAAATACAGTTAGTATGGAATGATTAAAGGTACAATATCTGTTTTCACCTTAAAATAGAAACCATTCACCTGTAACTGTGATCTAGCTTGGGCGATCATGAGCAGGCTTGGATCAGAAAGGTTAAGAAAGATAAATGTATTTTTGTGGCAAGTAGTACTTTCCTTACAAGAGGCAAGGAAAAGACTGAATGACAAATAAAATGTTCAGCAATTATGTGAACCATAACCCTTCACAGTTAGAAACTCTGATGACAAGCTTTCATATCCCAAGGGCTTGTCTCAGTCAAGAAGAAGGTAGTGAACAGACAGATCAAAATTCGAGCTCAGCTAATTAGGTGCAACCATTTGACTAATTAGGGAGCATATCTTGAGGGCGATCAATATAGAGATGGGAATAAAAGAAAGGTGATTTCTTTTCCTATTTAATAGTAAATTTATCATTTGAGAAAAACAATTTCTAAAGATAAACAAAACTATAAAATTGCAGTGTAGATGACAGAACAATATTTTAAAAGTCATTTTAAATAGCAATGCTGATTGACCATTGGAACATCTTCAAATAGTAAGGGGTACATTGAACAAGTAGACAGGATATGGAACATGATGATTTTTAAAAATCAGTTCCTAATATAGGAAAGTTATGACAGGCAGAATAATGTATTAGAAAGTGCAAAATATAAAAGTTAAGAAACCAGTATGCCATTATTCTAGGCTGTGTTGCTATTCATTCTGGGGATTTAGCCAAGAATTTCATTTTGTTGAGTGTCAGAAACTTCCTCTACAGTGTCAGGTGGTGGGAGTAGATAACTTACCCTTCTCTAGGTGATCATCCTGACCCAGAAATTGAACCAGGGCAGGCAGGCAGATTTTTTACTATCTGAGCCACTAGGGACCCTGGTAACTTAATGACCTCTGCCTTACTTACTTTATGCATGAATATTTTTATCAATAAAATAAGAATATTTTTCTTTGATTAAATTAGTAGCAAGCAAAATAATTTTTGAATTATTTGGATAAAGGTACTTTAAATGTTCAGTAATTGTAAAATGCAATTCAACATTTAATTTATATAACATGGACTTTAAGGCTTATGGCACAGAAATACAGTATGAGGAGATAAGAAACAGCCTTGCAGACAAGTACATTTTGCACAAGGCCACTGCAATTTAAACTTTAAAATTAAGTTTGGATCCTCCCACTTACAAGCAATATTCACTAAAGATATTTACTTTATGTTAGAACTTATAATAATCATAAAAATAGAAGAATATGAATAAAATGGGTTACAAACTATATTAACTTGGTATACCACATGACTCTATGTCATATTAAAGCTCATTTAAACAATTGTTAGGAGATAAAAAGCTAAACAATGGCTTTCTTCTAAGTTTCATAGTTTTGCCAAATATTTTTTTGAAAGACTGATTTAGAGTAGCTAAATACCCAATTTATTAAGAGTATTTAATATTTAATTGATAATAATCCCTTAAAATATTCTTCTAAGCAAAACTTACTTATCATATGCTTTCTATAAAATGTGATTATTATCATAAGTGTAGAGGTTATTATAAATTTCAACTAAAGAACTCTTACTTGTACATTTAAAGCTAAATTAATTGATTCAAATACAAGTTTCTGAGAAATACTTTCACTATTACAAGAAGAATCTTAAATTTCTTTGCAGCAGATTAAAAAATAGATGCTGCGGAAAGCTCATTCACACTAAAGGGGTATTTTAATGTCATATATCAGGCAGTTTTGCATCACTGTTAAGAGTTCACTCTCTAGAGTCAGATTGTTGGCTGAAACTTTAGCTCTAATATTTAATACTATCTGATCTTGGATTAATTATAAAACCTCTTGGTCTTAATTTCTTCAGATGATGTATGTGCATGCATGCTTAGTTATGTCCAACTCATTGCTACTCCGTGGACTATATCCAACCAGTTTCCTCTATCCATGGAATTTTTCAGGCCAGAATACTGGAGTGGGTTGTCATTTCCTATGTCAGGGGCTCTTCTTGAGCCAGGGATCAAACCTGCACTTCTTGTATCTCCATCACTGAGTCAGATTCTTTACCACTGCACCACCTGGAAAGCCTCTTATGATAGTACTATTATGTAATTCTGTAATAGACTGCAGTCCATTCTGAAGGAGATCAGACCTGGGATTTCTTTGGAAGGAATGATGCTCAAGCTGAACTCCAGTATTTTGCCACCTCATCGGAGTTCTCACTAGGACTCTATGCTGGGAGGGATTGAGGGCAGGAGGAGAAGGGGACGACAGAGGATGAGATGGCTGGATGGCATCACTGACTCGATGAATGTGGTCTGGGTGACCTCCGAGGCTGGTGATGGATAGGGAGGCCTGGCGTGCTGCAGTTCATGGGGTCGCAAGGTCGGACACGACTGAGCGACTGATCTGATCTGATCTTGCTTCCCTGATAGCTCAGGATAAACAATCCACCTGCAATGCAGGAGACCCCAGATCGATTCCTGGGTTGGGAAGATCCACTGGAGAAGGGAAAGGCTACCCACTCCAGTATTCTGGCCTGGAGAATTCCATAGACTGTATAGTACACCAGGTGACAAAGAATCCAACACAACTGAGCAACTTTCATTTTGACTGTAACAAAGTACGAAGTGCAAATTGGGTGGTTTAGAGTAACAGACTTCTTGTATCATAGTTCTAGAGGCTAAAAGTCTGAAATCAAGCTATAGCAAGGCTATGTTCCTTCTGCTGCTGCTTCTACTAAATCGCTTCAGTCGTGTCCGACTCTGTGCGACCCCATAGACAGCAGCCCACCAGGCTCCCCCGTCCCTGGGATTCTCCAGGCAAGAACACTGGAGTGGGTTGCCATTTCCTTCTCCAATGCATGAAAGTGAAGTGAAAGTGAAGTCGCTCAGTCGTGTCCGACCTCAGCGACCCCATGGACTTCAGCCTTCCAGGTTCCTCCGTCCATGGGATTTTCCAGGCAAGAGTACTGGAGTGGGGTGCCACTGCCTTCTCCGAACTCTAGCAAACCATCTGCTTTGAGCCTCTCTGGTAGTTTCTTGTAATTCCTTGACTTGTGGCCGCATAATGCCAGTCTGCACCAGATGGTCTCCCTGTGTTCACATAGACATATCTTCTCATGGCATTTTTTGCTTGCCTTGTTTTTTTGTTTTTTTGTTTTTTTTTTTTTTTTAATAAGAACACCAGTCATCATTAGATCAGGGGCCCATCCTACTCCAGAATGATCTCATTTAAACTTGACTTATTCCATCTGTAACACCTACTTAAAAATAAGGTCACATTCTGTAATATGGAAGATTAGCTCTTTAATCAATGAATCTGGTCAGTGTGTGCACGATTCAACCCATAACAAACCCAAGGAGGTGTTTGTTATTTGTGCAAGGATAAGGTGCTGATGTGTATAGGATAACAGCAGCACGTGAAAGTGTTTTTTCAGAACACTCAGCCTTGAAAAAGTATGAGCAAATCAGCAATTCCCTTAGAGTATCATATGCTATGCTATGCTAGTCACTTCAGTCGTGTCCGACTCTGTGTGACCCCATAGACGGTGCCCACCGGCTTCCCCGTCCCTGGGATTCTCCAGGCAAGAACACTGGAGTGGGTTGCCATTTCCTTCTCCAATGCATGAGTGAAAAGAGAAAGTGAAGTCGCTCAGTCATGTCTGACTTAGCGACCCCATGGACTGCAGCCCACCAGGCTCCTCCGTCCATGGGATTTTCCAGGCAAAAGTACTGGGGTGGGGTGCCATTGCCTTCCCCGATCAAAGTTTATGGAATCCAAGAATAAAACATGAAAAAAACATGCTTTTTTTTCAATCTCTATGAAAATTACCTTAATCTAAAACACAGTTATTATTATTTTTTTGACCTACACTACACCTCTTGTTGTCTCCCTACTTTTATCCACATAGTGTTTCCTACATAAAAAGCATTGAGAATATTATTTTAAACAGAAATCAAATCTTGATTACTGAAACTCAAGTAACGATTGCTTGCTACACTAAGAAATAATTCAGGCTTTCTGTCATGTTCTACAGGCACTTTGTGAAATGTCCTTAAATCTCCAACCTTACCTCATATTTTTACTAAAAGCATCCTGACTTCATCTCTGTTACTCAAAAATAGTCTTGTTATTTCATGGACATCTCTGCTGGAACCTTGCTTGAAATGTTTTTTTACTATCATATTTGCATAACTGACTTCTCAACTATCAGATTTTAGCTCAAATGTCCAATCTAATAAGCATTGTTCTTAGAGTCATAGTAATAGCAAGAGATGGCATTTATTGACTGTATATTAGTACTCAAGCAGCTCCGCATGCTCTATTTTAATTAAACCTCACAGCATGATACTCTAGGTTAGATCTTATTGTCACACCTGAGGCATCATTAGGTTATTAATTTAACCAAGTTCCATGATATACCCTGTACTCAAACCCAACTTTTCTGAAGCAAAGCTTATGTAGTATTAATGACTGCTAGATACTACTTTTCAATTACAAAAAAAAGTTTGGTATCGTTTCATTGAACAAGATGCCAGAGATTCGGAAAAACTAGTACAAAAATTGCAAATTATATAAGTTTAGGGCCTTTAAGTGTAGGAGTAGATAATTTTATGTACTTCAATAATTTTAAAGATTTTATATTTAAAAGAATCCAATAACATTCATCATATCCTTAAGCATTAAAAATAATTTCCATTAGGAAATTCTTTCTATAAAGGCATAGAATGCTGCAATTAATTTCAGAAAAAAACACCTATGTTAAAGTGAATGTTAAATTTGATGCTTAAAGGAAAATGTTTCAGACACTTGATAGTTACTCTATTACTCGATTATTTTTTTCAAAGGAGTGAATGAAAAATTTGCCAGTGTGCCATCCAACTTGCTTTTTCAATGCGTTTCTTCTAAAGTGAATCATTCACAACAAAGTTCAGATGTGAGAAATGTCAGGGAGAAAAAATTCAGATTCAACATTTCTAACTGAAAGTAAAGCAAGTTTATTTTCTTTTTTTGAAAAAGGCATAAAATGTGGTTAAAATTTGACTCTAAGTATTGCTTATAAATGAATATATATCAAGATAATAATTTGATATGCAGTATAACATAAAGATGAACAACTAATTATGGTTAATATACAAATAGAATTTTAAAGCACTAATTAATATTAATACAAGTCTGTGGGAAACATAATGAAGAGCTATTATAACAAATAATGCTATTTGTTAATGACTACAGAACTTATCACAAGACTTTATTTTCTCAACACATTTCTGTGTGAGTTCCAAAAATTAGAACCAATCCCACTGTATGCACTTTTAACCATACCAAGAATCTTTGAAATTTGTAACCAAAATCATATTGATAAAACTGGTTAACTTTCTATAAACTATAAATATAATTTCAAAATTTCATAGACATCTAAGGTAAAGATGGAAGGGTGGCTATTTGTTTTTCTTCTAATAAAATTATGTTAATTTTATTTCAGAAGTCATTTTCTTATCCTTAAAGCATATCAATTACTAAATCATACTTTGCTTTGCAACATCTGTAAAGCAATTTCAAAATATGGCTCTTTCTAAGGAATAGAATTATTAGAAGGGATGTTTAGTCCTAATGAAATTTCCTGGAAATTTCTTACTAGATATAATCATAGCCTAGCTTTTCAGAAATATATATTTATTTTGCTGTTGTTATTGCTATTTGGCCAATGTTGGAAAAGCTACAGAGCTCCTATCTTGCCAAATAGGTGTTAGAAATATGAAGATAGATCTAAACCAATTCAGATTTCTATTTTAACTGGCACAGCTGAAATAGTAATATCCTGGGTTTTCAATTGAAGTAATAAGGTTTTATGAATATATTTATGACCAAATAATCTACTGTCAATTTTGTTTTCTCTTAGTCTTTCCTAACAACTTTATTGTAGTAGAATTGCAATGACCTTTATTTAGATTAAAGTCATCAGGCAGTTGAAGCTGGTGAGAATTTTACAGTCTTTTAAAATGGGAATCCTTACTTTTTATTGAAAAGCCCCATGGGCAGATCATGGAAAACAAATGTAATTTTGAAAACTATTTCATTGATGGAATTTTAATGACAATGTTTGATGTCTATTTGAGGAGAGTTAGTGTCGCACAAAGTCGGACACGACTGGAGCGACTTAGCAGCAGCAGCAGGCAGCATGTCTACTCAGCTTGTGAAAGTCAGAAGGGAAGGGCAGAACAACAGTTTCCAGTTCCAAGAAGGTCATAAGGGACTAAAAAGAATGAGACTGAAAATGGCAGTATCAACACTGGAAATAAATTAACTTCTTTGCTGCTGCTGCTGCTGCTAAGTCGCTTCAGTCACGTCTGACTTGTGCGACCCCATAGACGGCAACCCACCAGGCTCCCCCATCCCTGGAATTCTACAGGCAAGAATACTGGAGTGGGTTGCCACTTCCTTCTTAGTGGCATACAATACCATCATTATTGATCTAAGTAAACAGATGCGGGTTACACAGAAAAGCTGAATTCTGAAACATCTATTTTTTCTGGATAATTTCTTCTTCAGTGCTGGAATCCTTACAAGGCTTGGTACAGGATATCTTGGTGAACAGTCACACCTATGCTCTGAAAAATGATATTTATTCATCTTTATATTTCCTTGCTTGGTTGGGACTAGGGAAATATAACTGAATAAAACTAATCCATAGCTCAAAGTTTTTATAGATAAATGACATAAAGAATACCTTCCAAACTGGATACTGACAATTGGGGTAAAAAAGGAATACTCAGGGACTGTGGTGGTGGCTCATGCTCAATAGTATCCAGCTCTTTGTGACCCTGTGGACTGTAGCCCTCCAGGCTCTTCTCTCCAGGGGATTTACAAGGCAAGAATACTAGAGTGGGTTGCCATTCACTTCTCCAGGGGATCTTCCTGATCCAGGAATCAAACTCAGGTCTCCTTCATTGCAGGCAGATTATTTACCACTGAGCCATCTGGGAAGCACTATAGAACTGTTTAAACCGCAAATTTGCATGGAATAACCCTGAATCAACCAGATTTAAACATCTCAATTAGGTAGTAGAATACTATTATCTCTCACAGACATTTCAGAGAAGCTTATCAAATGAGTATAAACCTATTCAGAACTAGAACACAGCTCCCTTCAACATTTATCCCTATCTATCCCTAAAGTTTAAGGAAAGAAATTAGCTTCACAATTATATTTAGTACATTTTAGAGTTAAAATTAATAAATTTGTCTTCTAACATATCAACTGATGGGAAGATGAGCTCAATTAAAATATAATGGTTATCAGGAAGTAATTTATTATGGATAATCTACAGTGTGGATATTATAGTGGCAGATTCAAATTTTATTTAATATTGTTGAGTGATGTTTACCAGAACATTCATAATTTTCTGTTAATGTCTTTGTCTTCAATGTCTAATTTAGATTTAAAAATTTTTAAAAATGGTCTAGTTTGTTGTCAGTGTGGTTTTCTTTTTCTGAGTAGAACATGTAAACATCAATGTTAACATTAGAAGTATTGATTAAAAAATAACTTCAATTTGGACATACTGATAGACCACCATCCCAACTACTATATTGGTGATCTGATATATGATGTAAGAGGCACATACTCTTTCTCTAGATGGAAAAATGTTACAAGTTGGGCCAGAAAAAAAAAACAAAGATCCTCATCAGAATTACATTCTCAAGACTAAGAAAGCAGGCAATCTGATTTCAATTAATTATTTAATGTCTTTATCCTCATTAGTGCCTCTCATGTCAAGTGTACTTTTGAAATAATCTTTGATGAAAGAATAATTCCTGACAATAATATCTGAGGAATTCAGCCCTGTCGAATAAGCTACTTGCTTTTACCTATCCATATTTAACAAGTACTCTGTGCAAAGAGATGCTATCTATTTGGTGAAAGAAGCCATATAAAACTGTAAGACGCATGTCCAAAGGCTAAAAATTTACTGCAGTTGGTAAGGAGAGGCAAAACACCAGTGAGGACGTGAGGTTTAGAAAATATGCTCTATGGCAGCACTTAAGATAGAATGTGGGAACCTTCTTGCTGGAGGTCAAAGTCAAGAACGCACCCTCTGGTTCCAGAAACCTACCAAGACTGAAGAGCAGTACATGGACAAAAGTGTTTTGTTCCCTCACAGATTTATTCAGTAAATCTTAGAAAATAAATAGTGAATAAGAGGATTGTTGTGTGCTTATGCCATAAATTTAGGACTAATCATTGCAAGTTAGATCAGATCAGATCAGTTGCTCAGTCGTGTCCGACCCTTTGCGACCCCATGAACCGCAGCACGCCAGGCCTCCCTGTCCATCACCAGCTCCCAGAGGTCACCCAGACTCACACCCATCAAGTCAGTGATGCCATCCAGCCATCTCATCCTCTGTCGTCCCCTACTCCTCCTGCCCTCAATCCCTCCCAGCATCAGAGTCTTCTCCAATGAGTCAACTCTTCGCATGAGGTGGCCAAAATACTGGAGTTTCAGCTTTAGCATCATTCCTTCCAAAGAAATTCCAGGATTGATCTCCTTCAGAATGGACTGGTTGGATCTTCTTGCAGTCCAAGGGACTCTCAAGAGTCTTCTCCAACACCACAGTTCAAAAGCATCAATTCTTCGGTGCTCAGCCTTCTTCACAGTCCAGCTCTCACATCCATACATGACCACAGGAAAGACCATAGCCTTGACTAGGCGAACCTTTGTTGGCAAAGTAATGTCTCTGCTTTTGAATATGCTATCTAGGTTGGTCATAACTTTCCTTCCAAGGAGTAAGCTTCTTTTAATTTCATGGCTGCAGTCACCATCTGCAGTGATCTTGGAGCCCAGAAAAATAAATTCTGATACTGTTTCCACTGTTTCTCCATCTATTTCCTATGTAGTGATGGGACCAGATGCCATGATCTTCGTTTTCTGAATGTTGAGCTTTAAGCCAACCTTTTCACTCTCCACTTTCACTTTCATCAAGAGGCTTTTTAGCCCCTCTTCACTTTCTGCAAGTTAGATATAGAGGGATAAAACAGTTTTTGGTACACATGTTAGCATTATTTGGGTTTTGTCAATTATTTCCAGTTTTAAAAATACAAAAGTAAGTTTACATTGTACAATAAAAATACCATTAAAAAGTAATCATAATTAAATCAGTTCTTAAATAGTCAGGGATCTGGAAGTAAACAGTTCATTTAAGCACAGTATAAGTAAAAATTAAGACAGTTAAAAAGTAATCCAGGACAATGACACAACTCTCTGCTTTCAATCTCTCTTTTAGGCTAAGCATTCTAGTAATTTGTGTCTATGCAAATGTATATTTATTACACATGTATGGATGTAAATATATACATGTGCACACATGAATATGAATATAACAGACACATGGCAAGTGCAATAGTCTTGCAGCATATATATGTATACTGACACATACACACACACACACATGTATACTCATGGTAGATATATTGCCATACTGTCTAATTTTAAGATAGGAGCACACAGAATACCTAATAAGTGAGGTCAACATTTTTTTCAGATTCTTATAACTAATAAAATATTTATTTTCTGACATCTCCTAACCTCATTGTACCCCTGTCATTTAGCAAATTTGCTTATTTTTGTGATTTGCAGTTGTCTATGTTTTTCTGTCTCCTCTATAAAACTACAAATTCCTCAGGAACCACTTGATGCTATTCACCTCTGCATCCCTTATGCCTTGCTCAATTCTTTGAGAAGAGCGGACTCTGGAAAATTTCCCTTGTAGCCAAAGTTGGTCAACATTTCCCTGTTTTACCTTTCTAGGGGTGCCCCTGGCAAAGTGCTACAAACTAGTTGGCTTAAAACAAATAATTTTTTCACTCCACGGAAGCTAGAAGACTGAAATCAAGGTGTCGGCAGGGTCATGGTCCCTCTGAAGGCTTTAAGGAAAAATTCTTCCTTGACTCTTTCAGCTTCTAGTGACTGCAGCCATTCCTTTGTTTGTGGCAGCATAACTCCAGTCTGCCTACATTTTCACATTGCCTTCTTTATGTTTGTGTTCTTTCCTCTTATAAGGACATCAGTCATTGGATTTAAACCACTCTAAATCCAGGAGGCTCTTATCTCTAGGTCCTTAACTAATTATACCTATGAAGTCTTTAATTCCAAATATGGTCACATTCTGAGGTTTTGGATGGACATAAATTTGGGGAGGACACTATTCAATCCAATACACCTGTAAACCAGACATTTCTATAATACAGTCAATAAGTATATCATTTCTTCATCCAGAAAATACTTACAGAACTTACTATGACTCAGATGAAGGAAAATATCAACAAATCAAACAAATTCTCTGCCTTCAAGGTGCTGCTCACTTTTTATTGGGATTTAGAGAGCAGCAAATATAAATAGATAATAGATATCAGAATTGATACATACATATGGAAACATACAAAATAAATAGATATAGAGACATAGAGTTAGATGATCAATGCAATGAAGAAAAATAGAGCAAGATAAGGAAAATTAACATTACATCATTAAGGTTCTACTATTATTTGCATTACCAAAATCTATATAAGCCTCTAAGTCATATTTTGAATAAGAGTCTATTTAGCCTAGGGCTTTCCTGGTGACTTAGATGGTAAAGAATCTGCTTACAGTGCAGGATATCTGGGTTTAATCTCCAAGATCCCTTGGAGAAAGGAATGGCTACCCAATGCAGTAGTCATGCATGCCTGGAGAGTTCCATGGTCTGAGGAGCCTGGCCGGCTACAGTCCATGGGGTCTCAAAGAGTCGGATGTGATTGAGTGACTAACACTTTAATTATTGTCTTTATACCTTAAATAGCTTTTTAAGATAAATTATTTTCATTCTCAAAACTTTTAGTGCAATGAGTTATGGTAGATATGTTGTAGAATTATAAATTTGCATGCTATGGTTAGTGTCTTCCATAAAAAGAAGTAGATAATAAAAATCTTAAAGAATCTAATTAAACAGAAAAGAGTAACTAAGTGCAATAGAGAAAAATTTACCTTTTAATAACTATGATGCTGAGATTTGATCCTGTCACTTAAAAATGGGAACAAAATGGATCATTTAGTAGATAGGCATGAAGATTAAATGAAATAATGTATCCGAGGGTGGTAACCTAGCACATTATCTGGAACAGACCAAGTTTTAAATTAATGTTAGGTGAATCTAAATGACCCTTTAATTTCTATTTCTCATAATATTCATCATAAAATTGTAATATAGTCTTTGCCTTCATCATATAACTATTGACTCATTTATTGTAATTGAAATGAATTTCTGGCCTCATCTGAGTTCATAATAAGAGAGTTTATTAAGAAAACTCAAAGAAGTTAGAAAAATAAACTTTACTATTAAAGGGAACTTTTCAACCCCCTTTTAACTATTTTAACCCATTGAATTTAAATATTTTAACTATCTAATTGTACTCCTCTTAAGTTAACTTTAAGTTAACTTTAACTTAAGTTAAATGGGCTTCCCCGGTGGCTCCGCAGTAAAGATTAGCCTTCAACGCAGGAGATTCGGGTTTGATTCCTGGCTGTGTAAGACCCCTAGAGAAAGAAATGGCAACTCACTCCAGTATTCTTGTCTGGAAAATTCTATGGACAAAGGATCCTGGAGGGCTACCGTTCATGGGATCACAAGAGTCGGACATGACTTAACTACCAACCAATCAACTAACATAAGTTAAACATATTATAAGATAAATTATTTTAATGCAATAGACATAGTTTTACTGTGTCTATCAATCCGGGAAATTAATCCACCTTACAAATGTCATGGGTTTCTTCCTCTGATAGAAAAAAGAAAGACAGTGTTGCTTAGTTGTGTTCTATCTTTGCGATTCCATGGACTGTAGCCTGCCAGGCTCCTCTGTCCATGGAATTCTCCAGGCAAGAATACTGGAGTGGGTTGCCATTTCCTTCTCCAGGGGGTCTTCCCAACCCAGGGATTGAACATGCGTCTCTGGCATTGCAGACAAATTCTTTACCATCTGAGCCACCAGGGAAGCTCTCTGACGGTTCCATTCAAATTGATACTGAATAGAATCCTCAGTAGCAGCCCCATGCTATAATGAGTAGTTTGTTTATGAATAATATAGGCAATCAGAACGGGCAGTTGAGTTAATATGAGGATTGGCAATGTCAATTTACCTGTAAAATTGTGTCAGTTTTAGACTGAAGACTGCTTTTGATTAGAGTACAGTTTTCTCCCATTTCATCTGCTTTTGCTCTAATCAAACTAACGCCAATCCTTTTATTTTTAATTCAAGTCTATGTATTCCTCCACTTACTACTGAGAGATTTAGATGAAGGATCTGCTCCTCTTGACAGAAAAACATCTGTAAGGGTACTTTCTTTAGTTTGTCATGCAGTATTTAATAATTCTCTCCTTGAATTTAGAGTTTCTTGAAATGGGCTGAAATCTAAAAATATTTCTGGCAGAAGCAGTTATACCAGACATCTTAATTATTATGTTTCCAAGGAAATGACAGGCTATGTAAGAGAAGCTGACATGTCTCCCTGCAGCTATGTGCTTTTTATATTGGAACTTTAGGCTATTATAAATTACCTGGACCTGAGACTGGCATGAGCACAAAGCCTCAGATATAAACCAGCTGTCACATAATGCAGCGGGTGTTAACCCCTTAAAATTTCCCTTTTTTTGCCTTGCTGTATGTACACTGCCAAATATAAGACTTGTAGGAGCGCACAGATTTCTAAATGGGCAGTAAATGTGTCTGTCTCATTTTCTTTATTTTCCTGTACACTTGCTGTTTAGTCCCCACTTTTGGAATCATTCCTAAAGACTAAATTGAACAGTAAGATAGAGTAAACTGAAGGTGAAGAGGTGGTGTCTGAGGAGTGCAGGAGGTTGGTAGTGATTCTGTGGGGTTCATGCTCTTGACAACTATTGTTTGATTCGAGTCCCTGCTTACTCTGCTGAATGCCATGTTTCCACATCAGGAAAGGAACTTGATCTTTGCACCTGCTGCCTCCTTGTTAGAAGGGAAGGGAGCAGCACTTGAGTGATCTTTTGAATTAAGAAGCTGACACAATAGCTCTGTGCAGTAAATTGGACAGAGCAAATGTGTTAAACTGTTTCCTGGTAGAAAGGTATTTTGAACTGTACTGCCATACTCTTTTAGCTTTTATCCCTGAATTTGGGCCACTGCTAAGCATTATTCCAATGCCAAAATTCTCAGCCAAGTATGTTTCGCAGCTAACAGTTGAAAAGGTAGTGATTAGTAATATTGTAATTCTCTAAATTCAGAGAAGCATCCAATGGGGCCTACTAAAATTTGTCAGTGTTATTAAACCTCCTGGATTATGTAACTGATGCATTTCATTCATAAATTAAAAATAACATTATGGATTTTTACAAACATATTTATAAAATGCTTCATTATCTATTGAGAGAAAACATTCCAACATTATAAATTTTAAAAGGCTTTGGAGAAATCAGAAAATGGGCTAGAGTCTGACTTTGGATTTAACACTTCCTTTCTGTATTACTGTGGATGTGTTTGAATTTCTGTTTTTTCACCAAAAACAATAAAGAAAAGACTGTAAATCAAATAAACCAAAAACTCAGATATGGTATGCCCTGCCAAATTCATAGTGCAGTTGCAAAAATCAAATGAGAGAAAAAATGTGACAGTGGTTGAAAAACTGCACAGTGTTATAAAAATGTACATTTTTATCACCATTTCATGGGCTTTCTTTTGTTGTTAGAAATTGCTCATCCTCTTCTGGGAACACAGATCAGCAAACAGCCTCCAAATGAAACAATGAATGGTGTGATTTTTTTAATGAGTGCTGACTTGATAAATCTGGTGGTGAAGAGGACCTTCATTCACAATAGAGCATCTTGTCAATCTTTCACTACAAATAAAATCCAGTGAAGAATCCATCAGGATACTGACAGAAGCTGTTAGTAGGGACTTCTGCCTATAGACAACTCAGTATGATTGATGAGTTTATAAAAGTCCACCCTCTACACTGCTTCTTTATTAATTATTCTGTAAGGTTTTCCAAAGAATTGATAAGTAATCTCATTTACATATTGCGTTTTATACATGGCTTATCTTAGCATAAACCTAAGACATAAGGGAATGACATTTCAAATAAGATGTATAACAAAAATGATACAAATATGATATTATACTAGAATATTCTCCTCTTGCATGCACATTAAATTTTTTTAATGTAATAAAAAATTATGTACATTATTTGGTCTTCTAACCAACATAGATGATTTCAAGTGTTGATATAACCAATGATTTAGCTACTTACTAGAGTTACTTAATTTTATTGCTATTAATTATTTTATTGCTATTAAAACACAGGTAATAAATAGATTATAAAAATAGAGAAAATTACTATTTAGTAACATCTTGAAGTAACTTTATCTCAATTCTCAAATCAATTACCAGACAGGTTGCAAATTATGAAATTATATATATCAATTTCAAATCTTAACAGTTTACTCTTGCCATAATTCATATTATATAGCAGTTACTAGCCAACTTTTCTAAGCCAGTGTATCCATTTCCTGACTGTTGTGAGAGGTGACTTCTACTGGTTCAATGATTCCCTCTTCTTTGTAAAACTTCCCTTGGCAAAATAGAAGTTGCCGCATCTGAGAGGTTTTGCCCATCCAAGGGAAACCCACAACCAAGGACTGACTAAAAGAGGGGACAAATTCCTATGCCCTTTGCCTCAATATGGGATCAGTTTTGTGTTGTAACTTATGCAGATTAGACTTCACTTGACACAAAGTGAAGACCTTCAACTTCACTTGCATATGAAGACCTTGCATAGATCTTCATTGTCATCCCTCTTTCTTCATGTAAATCTTTTCTCCTAACAGAAAATCCTTGATAAATTATGTGTTCTCTAATCTTTGTCCCAGTCTCTGTTTGCAGGAACTGAACCTAAAACAATTAGTGAAGGAACGGCCCTGCAAAGGAGATTCTAAGGATTCTAGAGTTAATCATGTATCACCTAGCAAACCATGAGAATCTTGTCTCTCCATTGTGGGATACTGATGTTTATTATTATCCTGTAGGGGCTTCCCTGATGGTTCAGTGGGTAAAGAATTCTCTTTCAGTGTTGGAGACACAGAAGATGCAGTTTTGATCCCTAGATTGGGAAGATCTCCTGCAGGAGGAAAATGGCAATGCACTCCAGTATTCTCGCCTGAAAAATTCTACGGACAGAGGAGCCTGGTGGGGGTTGGGAGGTTGGCTACAGTCCAAAATGTCACAAAGAGTCAGACATCACTGAGAAACTAAGCATGCAACATCTTTTGAATGCAGTTATGAAAAATATTACTCACATGGAACTGGAGGAGTGGAAAGAATTAGACTGGCTTATCTCTGACATTAGAGAGGTATGAAATAAATAAGAATTATAAGGATTGTTTAATAAGGTGCCTATTATTGAGAACTACTAATGTTTTTAGGAGAGAAAATTACCAGTATTTAAGCAATTAAATACTAATTAAAAGAAAAGCATGGGAGCCAGAGTTGCATCTCTGGAAGCATGTGATCTGTTTATTACTCTCTAATGGGGAATGATCATTATGTTCTCCTTATGTTCCACTGAGCCTGCTCCTCCTATAAAGCATCCAATGCCTCTGGAACTTAATTATAAGTGATATTTTTTTAAGATAAGTTTCTATCTTGTTTAGACAATGACAATAGCTCTCCAAGCAAAGGCTCAGACAATACTATGAACTTGAAGTATTATTTATGGTTTGAGGCTAATTAATATACTCAATTTCATCCCTCTGCATGCAATGCCCAGAGCCAAGTACCTGGAGAGATACAGATCAAATGGTATAAAAAATGTGATATGGTAACCTATAGGTAGATGCCACAGGCAGGATAATAATAATGTTTATTTTGAAATAGATAGTCTTTAATTGTTTTTCAATATTATACTGAATATATTCAATACTATCTAACAAGAATTGAAAGAATATAATATCTAAAAATAAAAAGTAACACTGAAAAATAAATTCAATAATTAACTCATGGTTGATTCATAGGAAATATCATGAAAAAATTACTAAAATATTTCACATTGTTATACCAGATTATTCCCTTTATTGTGTGGGCAAACGTGTATGCATTTATTTACAGCTGAAGCATTTTCAAATTTATCTTTTGCTAGCTAAACAAAGAATTAATTATAAAAACTGTATTTCAATCCATTCCCTTGATGTTTCAGAAAACTTTATATATGGTCACCTTAGGCAGATAACTGTCTGTTCTACCCAATCAGCAAGCTCTGGATTAAATGGCATAGAAAAGATGTAAAAGGAAATGGAAAATCCTAGAGGCAATATTTCTTAAGTCCACAATTGTTCATGTGTCCAGCCCAATTATATTTTAAAAATGTTACCCATTGCTGAATTTTTAATAAGAAACTATAAATTATTTTAAAAATATATGTTAACCAGAGGTTTATTAGTTATATAGTAAACAAAATGACTTTGACTTACATATGCCAAAAAAAAAAAAAAAAAAAAAACTTAAGCAATTGTGAGGCTTCCCTGGTGGCTCAAACAGTAAAGAATATGCCTGCAATGTGGGAGACTCAGGTTCAATCCCTGGGTTGGGAAGATCCCCTGGAGAAGGGAATGGCTACTCACTCCAGTATTCTTTTTTTTTTTTTTTAATTTAAAATTTATTTATCTTTTTAATTGAAGGATAATTGCTTTACAGAATTGTGTTGGAGAGCATAGGATGTATGGCAAGAGTAACATGGAAACTTACATTACCATATGTAAAAGAGACAGGCAGTGTGAATTTGCTGTACCACTCCAGTATTCTTGCCTGGAGAATTCCATGAACAAAGGAGCCTGATGAGCTTCAGTCAATGGGGTTGCAAAGAGTTGGACATAACTGAGCAACTAATGCTTTCACATTTTAAGCAGTTGTAAGGTGATATTCGGGGAAGGCAATGGCACCCCACCCCAGTACTTTTGCCTGGAAAATCCCATGGACAGAGGATCCTGGTAGGCTTCAGTCCATGGGGTCGCTGAGAGTCGGACACGACTGAGCGACTTCACTTTCACTTTTCACTTTCATGCATTGGAGAAGGAAATGGCAACCCACTCCAGTATTCTTGCCTGGAGAATCCCAGGGATGGGGGAGCCTGGTGAGCTTCCGTCTATGGGGTTGCACAGAGTTGGACACGACTGAAGCGACTTAGCAGCAGCAGCAGCAGCAGCAGCAAAGTGATATTCCCTTTCTATTTTATTAAAGTCCTTCAGCTTTTCCTTACTACAGTTTAGTCTTCATCAGTTAGTGACTGAATATAATTTCCTCAAAACAATACTGAATTATAATAATTTTTTTTTACTAAATCTATACAAGAATAATTTCCAGATGTACAAACTGAGCTTCAGAGGAGTAGAGGAACCAGAGATCAAATCGCCACCATTCTTTGGATCATGGGGAAAGCTAGAAGTTCCAGAAAAACATCTACTTCTGTTTCATTGACTTCGCTAAAGCCTTTGACTGTGTGGATCACAACAAATTCTGGAGAATTCTTAGAGAGATGGAAGTAACAGACCACCACACCTGTCTCCTGAGAAACCCGTATACAGGTCAAGAAGCCACAGTTAGAGCTGGATGTGGAGCAATTGACTGGTTCCAAATTGGGAAAGCAGTATGTAAGGCTGTATATCATCATCTTTATTTAATTTATTATGCCTAATTAACTTATATGAGGAGTACATCATATGAAATGTCAGACTGGATCAATTATAAGTTGGAATCAAGATTGCCAGGAGAAATAGCAACAATCTCAGATATGCAGATGACACCTTTAGATACCATTAGAAAGTGAAGAAGAACTAGCCTCTTGATGAGGATGAAAGAGAAGGGTGAAAAAGCTGATTTGAAATTCAGCATTAATAAAACTAAAATCATGCCATTTGGCCCCATCACTTCATGGCAAAAATAAGGAGAAAAAGTAGAAGCAATGCCAGATTTTAATTTCTTGGGCTCCAAAATCACTGTGGACAGTGACTGCAGCCATGAAGTTAAAAGAGGTATGCTCCTTGAAAGGAAAGCTATGAAAACCTATACAGTGTATTAATAGGCAAAGACATCACTTTGTCAACAAGCATCTGTATAGTCTAAGCTACAGTTTTTCTAGTAGTCAAGTACAGAGGTAAGAGTTGGACCTAAAAAAAAAAAAAAGTGAAACACCAAAGAATTGATGCTTTCAAATTGTGGGGCTAGAGAAGACTCGTAAATGTCCCTTGGACTACAAAGAAATTAAACCAGTCAATCTTAAAGGAAATCAACCCTGAATATTCATTGGAAGGAGTGTTGTTGAAGCTGAAGCTCCAAAACTTTGGCCATTTGATGCAAAGAGCCAACTCACTGGGAAAGAACCTTATGCTGAGAAAGATTGAAAGCAAAAGAAAAGGGGGCAGCAGATGATGAGATGGCTACATAGCATCACCAACGCAATAGATATCAATCTGAGCAAACTCAAGGAGATAGTGGAGAACAGAGGAACCTGGCATGCAATAGTCCATGGGATTGTAAAGAGTCAAATACAACTTAGTGACTGAGCAACAACAACAACATATAAGAAAATATAGGGGACTATTTTAAGTAAAAATTTGAAATATAGCACACATAAAAAATACACAAATAAAAGCTGTACATATATATGTTGTTGTGCTTAGTCACTCAGTCATATTTGACTCTTGGTAATCCCATGGACTGTAGCCCACAAGGCTCCTCTGCCCATAGAGATTCTCCAGGCAAGAATACTGAGTGGGTTGCCATGTCCTCCTCCAGGGGATCTTCCCAACCCAGGGCTCAAACCAAGGTCTCCACATTGCAGGCAGATTCTTTACCATCTGAGCCACCAGGGAAGCCCTCATATATATGAGTTAGGACAAAATTGAAACATCCAATTAACTTCTAAACATGATGGGAAATAGATCACTACCTATTATTTCAGGAGCTTTTCAGTTATCCCCATCCAGTTCCTCCCTCCTTCCTCTTCAAAGTTTAACATATTTTCTCATATCTATCATTATACATATGTTTTATCTGCTTTACAGCAAGACAAAGAATTTTACAGTCAACATTCACATATTGATCATTTAGATTCTACCATTCATATTTTTAATCTCACATATATCTGTATATTCATCTTGGTATCCATCCACTGACATATTTAAATTTTACAGACTTTAAAATAAATTTCAAACATCTATATACTTCCTGCTACATATTTCAGCATGCATATCTTTAATTAGAATTCTATATTTGTTGACAGATTTGTTAATATATGCATATTTCCATATACAATGAAATACATAAATCTCAAATATATGTTTGCTGAGCTTTAATGAGTGTTTTATTTAATCCCCATCTTGATACTTAATATTACCATCAACTTTGACAGCTCATTCACATCCTTTCCCATTTAATATCAAGCCTTATTCACCCAGAGGCCATCATCATTTTGATTTTCCATCACAAATTAGTAAATATATTCTAACAATAAAATGGAATTATTTATAATGAATTCTTGTTATAAGGATTCTTTTACCTAAAATAGTAGATTTTTTAGGTTTATCCATTCTACTGCATATATTAGTAGTTTGTTCCTTTTTATTGTGTACTATGTCCTTTGTATTAATATACAATTTTTTTTTTCACTCTACTATTGCCAGAAATATGGTTTGTTTCCAGTCATTGGCAATTGTAAGAAGAGCTGATATGAGCAATTTTGTATGAGTCATCTTATGGACATACATTTTTATTTATATTTAGTAAATCTAGAATAAGAATTGCAATGCAGTAGACCCAGGTTCGATCCCTGGGTCAGGAAGATCCCCTGGAGAAGGAAATGGCAATCCACTCCAGTATTCTTGCGTGAAGATCAGAGGAGGCTAGTGGGCTGCAGTCCATGGGGTCATAAAGAATCAGACAGAACTAAATGACTAACGCAGAGAGAAAATCAGAATTTCTGGGTGATAGGGGTAAGTGTTTATTTAGTTTTAGAAGAAACTTTTTAAAGTTTTATCTAAGTAGTTGCAGCATTTTGCATTACCACCAAAAAATGGACATTATTTTTTTATCATTCCAAATCTTGCCTATGTTTGACAAAGTCAAACTTCAAATTTTAGCTATTTATGAAGGAGCAACTCTTCTGGTAATATTTTGTAATGGTCTAGCTTGAATATCCCTAATAAGTTTATATTAAGCAATTTTTTTCACCTGTTTTGGACCATTAATCATATGTTTTATTTTGAAGTATTTGCTCAAAAATTTGTCCACATTTATTGAGTTGTTTGTTTTTTATTGACTTGCAAGAATTCACAATATACTCTAGATGAGCAAATGTTCTGAAGTTGATGATATCCAATTTATCAATTTTTGTTTTATAGTTATTTCTGTGGTTTTTCTAAAATATTTTTCATTCTCTTAAATAAAAAGAATTTCTTTTCTTTTATGTTTTGTTTTTAAAGCTCATTGTTTTAGCTTTTATGCATAGATATGGTTTATCTTCAAATTTGATTTAGGTTGTGAGGAAGATGTCAAGATTAATTGTTTTTCAAAAGAATATTCAGTTGTTCTGGTTTCTATTTTTTATTAAATCTCTTTTTCTGCCATAGGATAGTTATACATTTTTGTCAAAAATAATATAATTTATGTAAGTCTAGGTTCGATTCTGGGTTCTTTACCTATTGATCCTTAATATCACTGGCACACTGTCTTGTTTAAGGTAGCTTTGCATTATTTCCCAAATACAGATAATATAAAAATCGCTAGGAACTATAACATGAAATTATTTTAGAGCTCGCACCTGTGAAACATTTGCAGTTCCAGGAGCTAAAGTAAAAAGACTTCACTGACAACTCAGAACATTCGGTAGAGATTCCTAAAAATGTCAAACATGATAGAAGCAACAAAATAAAGGCTACTCTAAGCCTGTTCTACAAAATCTGGGTTACAATTCCCTAAAGAATGAATCAGATATGCAAGAAAAGTATATGCTTCTCAAAATGACCTTCAATAGTCTTGAAATTGGGATTTATAAAAATCTAGGTTCCAGGAAATCTAACATTTACCATGCCATGATGTAACTTTTTAAAATTATCAGATGTGTATAGAAATGACAAAACATGATTCATAACAAAGGAGAAAAAAATAAAAGAAACTCGACAATGACAGAGAAAATATAATTAGTAACCAAGGACTTTAAAGAAGTTGCTGCTCTACTAAGTCACTTCAGTCATATTCGGCTCTGTGCAACCCCATAGATGGCAGCCCACCACACTCCCCTGTCCCTGGGATTCTCCAGGCAAGAACACTGGAGTGGGTTGCAGATTCTCCCCTTCCTTCTCCAAAAAATATATATATAGCATGTCAAATAAAAAATACAAGTGATAAAAGAGAAGGATAAATAACACAGAAATGAAAGCTGAAGTCACTCAGTCGTGTCCGACAAAAAAACTCAGAGAGAAAGCAGTCTATTGCCGTGGGACCCCATGGACTGCGGAAAAAATAATGTAGCAGGATTTTTTTATTGAATTCTCGTTTTCCTCTTGGCATTGCCTCCGAGGAAAATGGGATTTTCTAGGCAAAAGTACTGGAGTGGGGTGCCAAAGCACTAAAACATATTAAAATCCAGTTGCTGAGCACCAGTGATAAAGAACGGAGAGAGAAAATCTTCTTCAAAAACCACCCCCCCAACCCGGGGGGGGGGGGGGGCAGGGGGGGAGACGAAGAAAAAAGGGGGAAAAAAAAAAAAGAAAAAAGAGAGTAAAGATATATATATATAAAAAACAATTAGATAAACCCCAGAATCCATATCAGATGTTAGATATGAAAATAGGACAACACCATTAAAATACCAAAGGGAAACAGTGAGATGAAACTAAAGTGCTATCTCCATTAGGGGAGAGAAGTGGCCAAGATGACAGAGTAGAAAGACCCTGAGCTCACCTTCTCCCACAGGCACACCAAAGTAACAATTTACAGAGCAATTACTGATGAGAAAGACCAGAAAACTAACAGAAAAGATATTCTACTTGAAAGAGATAAAGAAGGAACCATAACAAGATGGGTAGGAGGGCTGGAGACAAGTTACAGTCAAGACCCATACCCCAAGTTGGGTGACCCACAAACTGGAGCATAGTTACAATTATAGAACTTCTTTCTAAGAAGCAAGGAGTCTAACCTCCACATCAAGCTCCCCAGCCTGGGGATACTACATTAGGAAGACAGAGCCTCTAGAACATTTGGTTTTGAAGGTCAGAAGGGTTTATTTCCAGGAGAGCCAAAGGGATTTGGGAAATAGAGACATATCTCTTAAATAGTGGCAGAAAATCACATACCCTCTGAGACCCAGGGCAGAAGCAGTAATTTGAAAGGAGTCTGGGTCAGACACATTTGCTGATCTTGCATAGCCTTCCAAAGAGGCAGAAGACCACTGGAACTCACCATGGAGATACAGACACTGGCCCTAACCACTTTGGGGAGGTTGTTCTCCCACAAGGAAATGGTGCTGGTAAGCACCATTTTGGAATCTTCCTTCAAGCTTATCAGCACAGGAACCTGGCCTTGCCCTTCAGCTTCCTGGGACCAGTACCTGGACACCTCTACTCACCTAGCTGCCTTAAGCCCACAGCACCCTAAAACCTTTCACTGTCCTTGAGAGAGCCAGATCCTAGTCTTGCACACTTGTGCCCCAGCATTATCTTCAAGACTCCAAGAGCCCTGCTGCCAAACCCCAGGATCCATCTCTGTCCACCAGCCAGCCAGCATTAGTCCTGGGACCCAACTTTACATATCAGTGAGCAGTCACCAGCCTCAGAATCCCCTGTGCCCTGGCCCTGCCAAATGGCAGGTCAACATATCGACTCCAGGACACCCAGAGCCCTTGAATCAGAGAATTGGGATACAGATCTATTTACCAGTGAGCCAGCACTAGCACCAGGACTACCTGGGCTTCAGCCCTGATCACCAGTGTGCTGATACCAGCTCCAGGGTGTTTCTACCCCTCAGTCAGAGATCCCAGGCCCTGGCTCCATTCATCAGTGGGACAGCACTAGCCCTAGGACCACCTGAACTCTGGGTCTGCTCACCCACCAACCTGTCAATACCAGTACTAGAACATCTCAGGTCAAACAGCTAGCTGGATGGTGACACAACCTTAATCACCAGCAGGCCAGTTGTCTTAAGAGGCCTGGATCCTACAGTTGCCCTAGGATCTGTCATGTCAACCAGAGGACCCAGGACATATTCTTCATACTAGTGCACTGACACTAGTTCCTTAACTTACAGAACCCTGTATCCAGAGACCCCAGGACCGGCTCTGTCCTTCCAGTCTGCCTTTACTAGCTCTAAGACCTGGCTCCACTTACTAGCAGGGGTACACTGAATCTAGGACCACTCAGGACCCACTGAGCCCTGGCCCTGCCCACTAGCATGCCAATGCCAGCTCTGAGACACCTAGAGCCCCTCAGCCAGCCACCCCAGGATTTGGTCTCCCCATCAGGATGTAGACATCAGCTTCAGGACACCAGAGACCCCATAGCCAGACATGTCAAGGACCAGCCTTACCCACAAGCAGACTGACACTAGATCTGGGACACCTGTCCCTGCAACCAGTAGACATAAAAATCTTTAACCAAATTCAACATTTATTTATGATAAAAACTCAAAAAGGAGATACAAATTAATTCAGCATAATTAATACAATTTATGACAAACCTCATCTAACATAATACACAGCAGTAGCAAACTGACAACTTTTCATTTAAATTCAGGAATAAAGCAAAGATGCCTACACTCGCCACTTCTACTTTACACAGTATTGAAAGTTCTAAACATAACAATCACATCAGAAAAATAAATAAAAGGCCTCCAGATAGGAAAGGAAGAAGTAAAACTGCCACTGTTTGGATATGACATAATACTATACATAGAAAAACCCTAAAGACACCACCAAAAACTACTGAATTCAACAAATTCAATAAAGTTGCAGGATGCAAAATTCATATATAGAAATGTTTGTATTTCTATACACCAACAGTAAATTTTCAGAAACAAAATTAAGAAAACAATCGCATTTGCAACTGTATCAAAAAGAATAACCTAGGAATAAGTCTACCTAAGGAGGAAAAAAATCTCTAGGTATATGACACTGAAGAAAGAAATTGAAAATGACACAAACAGATGGAAATATATACTGTGTTCAAGGATTAGGATAATCAGCATTGTAAAAATTTCCATGCTACCCAAAACAATCTACAGATTCAATATAATCCCTATCAAAATACCAATAGCACTTTTCACAGAACTAGAATAAATAATTCTAAAATTTGTATGGAAACACACAAGACTCCAAATAGCCAAAACTATCTCGAGAAAGAAGAACAAAGTTGGAGGTATCATGTGCCCTGATTTTCAAAATACATTAAAAAGCTTTGATTTCCAGAACAGTATGGTTCTGACACAAAAACACACACATAGATAAATGGAACAGACTACAGAGTCCAGAAATGAACCCATACTTTCATAGGAAATTAAATCTACAACAGAGGTGACAAGAATATACAATAAGGAAAAGAGAGTGTCTTCTACAAATGATGTAGGAAAAAGTGCATAACTGCATTCTAAATAATCAAACTGGACTGCTCTCTCTCACCATGTACAAAAATAAATTCAAAATGAAGTAAAAACTTAAGACCTGAAAGCGTAAAACTTCTAATTAAAAACCTTGGCAATATTCTCTTTGTCTTGAATCTTAGTAATTTTTTAGGGGGGATATGTCTCCTCAGGCAAGTGAAGCAAAAGCAAAAATAAACAAATGGGACTAAAGCAAAGTAAACATATTTTGCACAGCAAAGGAAAATATCAACAAACAAAAAGGCCACCTACTGATTAGGATAAGATATTTACATCTTCTGATACAGCTGATAAGATGTTAATACTAAAAATATACAAGAATGCATATAACTCAGCATCAAAAAAAAAAAATAGTTTTTAAAATGGACAGAGAACTTGAGTAGATATTTTTCGAAAGAAGGCATATAGATTGCCAATAGGCACATTAAAAGACCCCAGCATCACTAATCATAAGGAAAGTACAAATCAAAACCACAATGAGATGTCACCTCTTACCTGTTAGAGTATTCAACATCAAAAAATCTACAAACAATATCTGCTTCAGAGGTTGTGGAGAAAAGGGAACCCTCCGACACTGATGGTGGGAATGTGAACTAATATAACCACTGTGGAGAACATTATGGAAGTTCCTTAAAAAAAAAAACAAAATAAAAATAGAACTACCATATGATACAAAAATCCCACTCCTGGGCATATACCAAGAGAAAACCATAATTCTATTTGCAGAAGCAGATTCTCCATAAAATATTTTACATAGAATGGAGAGAGAGGTTTCCCACAGCTGTTATGAATGATAACAATCTTTAAAAATATAAACATAATAAAATAGTTGTCATGATGTAAATCATCTCATAATTATGGTTATATTTTTGAGAACAAAGCTTACCTAAGAATTGTTATATAATTTTGCTGACCTAAAACAAAGACACTGCCAGATACTTCTAGAGCAAGATCAGATCATATCAGATCAGTTGCTCAGTCGTGTCCGATTCTTTGCGACCCCATGAACTGCAGCATGCCAGGCCTCCCTGTCGATCACCAACTCCCAGAGGTCACTCAAACTCATATCCATCGAGTCAGTGATGCCATCCAGCCATCTCATCCTCTGTCGTCCCCTCCTCCTCCTGCCTCCAATCCCTCCCAGCATCAGAGTCTTCTCCAATGAGTCAACACTTCTCATGAGGTGGCCAAAATACCGGAGTTTCAGCTTTAGCATCATTCCTTCCAAAGAAATCCCAGGGCTGATCTCCTTCAGAATGGACTTGTTGGATCTCCTTGCAGTCCAAGGGACTCTCAAGAGTCTTCTCCAACACCACAGTTCAAAAGCATCAATTCTTCGGCACTCAGCCTTCTTCACAGTCCAGCTCTCACATCCATACATGACCACAGGACAGACCATAGCCTTGACTAGACAAAACTTTGTTGGCAAAGTAATGTCTCTGCTTTTGAATATGCTATCTAGGTTGGTCATAACTTTCCTTCCAAGGAGTAAACGTCTTTTAATTTCATGGCTGCAGTCACCATCTGCAGTGATTTTGGAGCCCAGAAACAAAAATTATGATACTGTTTCCACTGTTTCTCCATCTATTTCTCATGTAGTGATGGGACCAGATGCCATGATCTTCGTTTTCTGAATGTTGAGCTTTAAGCCAACCTTTTCACTCTCCACTTTCACTTTCATCAAGAGGCTTTTTAGCCCCTCTTCACTTTCTGCCATAAGGGTGTTGTCATCCGCATATCTGAGGTTATTGATATTTCTCCCAGCAATCTTGATTCCAACTTGTGTTTCTTCCAGTCCAGCATTTCTCATGATGTACTCTGCATATAAGTTAAATAAGCAGGGTGACAATATACAGCCTTGACGTACTCCTTTTCCTGTTTGGAACCAGTCTGTTGTTCAATGTCCAGTTCTAACTGTTGCTTCCTGACCTGCATACAGATTTCTCAAGAGGCACATCAGGTGGTATGGTATTCCCATCCCTTTCAGAATTTTCCATAGTTTATTGTGATCTACACAGTCAAAGGCTTTGGCATAGTCAATAAAGCAGAAATAGATGTTTTTTCTGGAACTCTCTTGCTTTTTCTATGATCCAGCGGATGTTGGCAATTTGATCTCTGGTTCCTCTGCCTTTTCTAAAACCAGCTTGAACATCAGGAAGTTCACAGTTCACATATTGCTGAAGCCTGGCTTGGAGAATTTTCAGCATTACTTTACTAGCATGTGAGATGAGTGCAATTGTGTGGTAGTTTGAGCACTCTTTGGCATTGCCTTTCTTTGGGATTGGGATGAAAACTGACCTTTTCCAATCTTGTGGCCACTGCTGAGTTTTCCAAATTTGCTGGCATATTGAGTGCAGCACTTTCACAGCATCATCTTTCAGGATTTGGAATAGCTCCACTGGAATGCCATCACCTCCACTAGCTTTGTTCGTAGTGATGCTTTCTAAGGCCCACTTGACTTCACATTCCAGGATGTCTGGCTCTAGGTCAGTGATCACACCATCATGATTATCTGGGTCGTGAAGCTCTTTTTTGTACAGTTCTTCTGTGTATTCTTGCCACCTCTTATTAATATCTTCTTCTTCTATTAGGTCCATACCCTTTCTGTCCTTTATCGAGCCCATTTTTGCATGAAATGTTCCTTTGATATCTCTGATTTTCTTGAAGAGATCCCTAGTCTTTCCCATTCTGTTGTTTTCCTCTATTTCTTTGCATTGATCGTTGAAGAAGGCTTTCTTATCTCTTCTTGCTATTCTTTGGAACTCTGCATTCAGATGTTTATATCTTTCCTTTTCTCCTTTGCTTTTCGCTTCTCTTCTTTTCACAGCTATTTGCAAGGCCTCCCCAGACAGCCATTTTGCTTTTTTGCATTTCTTTTCCATGAGGATGGTCTTGATCCCTGTCTCCTGTACAATGTCACGAACCTCATTCCATAGTTCATCAGGCACTCTATCTATCAGATCTAGGCCCTTAAATCTATTTCTCACTTCCACTGTATAATCATAAGGGATTTGATTTAGGTCATACCTGAATGGTCTAGTGGTTTTCCCTACTTTCTTCAATTTCTGTCTGAATTTGGCATAAGGAGTTCATGGTCTGAGCCACATTCAGCTCCTGGTCTTGTTTTTGCTGATTGTATAGAGCTTCTTCATCTTTGGCTGCAAAGAATATAATCAATCTGATTTCGGTGTTGACCATCTGGTGATGTCCATGTATAGTGTCTTCTCTTGTGTTGTTGGAAGAGGATATTTTCTATGACCAATGCATTTTCTTGGCAAAACTCTGTTAGTCTTTGCCCTGTTTCATTCCGTATTCCAAGACCAAATTTGCCTGTTACTCCTGGTGTTTCTTGACTTCCTACTTCTAGAGCAAAGATGAGTTTAATCAAGACCAGCGTGCATGTGTGCTAAGTGGCTTCAGTCATGTCTGACTGTTTGAGACCCCATGGACTGTAGTCCACCAGGCTCCTCAGTCCATGGGATTCTCTAGGCAAGACTACTGGAGTGGGTGACCATGCCCTGCTCCAGGGTATCTTCCTGAACCAGGGATAGAACCTACATATCCTGCATTAGAAGGTTGGTTCTTTACCAGTAATGCCACCTGGGAAGCCCAAACAGTGTGCCTAGTTTCTTAGTCATGTCCAACTCTTTGAGACCCCATGAACTATAGCCCACCAGTCTCCACTATCCATGGGGATTCCCCAGGTGAGAAAACTGGAATGGGTTGCCATGCCCTCCTCCAGGCGATCTTCTCAACCCAGGGATGGAACCCAGGTCTTCTGCATTGCAGGCAGATTTTTTACCATCTGAGCCACCAAGGAAGCCCTCAAGACCAGAAAATAATTTACAATTCATGATCTGCAACAATGACAAGCCATGTGCAAGTTCTCACATAGCAGTGGAACAATGCTTTCATAGAGAAGAAAAAGAAGTTGGGAGGACTATAATAAAAAGAGTCCAGAGCTTCTTATTGGCTGAATCCTTTTCCTGAAAGGAGTCTTTCTTCCTGTTCTTTGCAGGGTATGAGAGCTACCCTTTTTGGCTTCTCAATTCTATTTAGTGAAAGTTACAAGGTTGTAAGCAAGAGAGTTCCAGAAAAATATCTATTTCTGCTTTATTGACTATGTCAAAGACTTTGACTGTGAGGATCACAATAAGCTCTGGGAAATTCTAAGAGATGGCAATACCAGACCACATGACCTGCCTCATGTCCTCATGGACATGGAACAACAAACTGGTTCCAAATAGGAAAAGGAGTACGTCAAGGCTGTATGTTGTCACCTTGTTTATTTAACTTATATGCAGAGTACATCATGAGAAATGCTGAACTGGAAGAAACACAAGTTGGAATCAAGATTGCTGGGAGAAATATCAATAACCTCAGATATGCGGATGATACCACCCTTATGGCAGAAAGTGAAGAGGAACTAAAAAGCCTCTTGATGAAAGTGAAAGTGGAGAGTGAAAAAGTTGGCTTAAAGCTCAACATTCAGAAAACGAAGATCATGGCATCTGGTCCCATCACTGCATGGGAAAGAGATGGGGAAACAGTGGAAACAGTGTCAGACTTTATTTTGGGGGCTCCAAAAATCAGTGCAGATGGTTATTGCAGCCATGAAATTAAAAGACGTTTACTCCTTGGAAGGAAAGTTATGACCAACCTAGATAGCATATTCAAAGCAGAGACATTATTTTGCCAACAAAGGTTCATCTAGTCAAGGCTATGGTTTTTCCTGTGGTCATGTATGGATGTGAGAGCTGGACTGTGAAGAAGGCTGAGCGCCGAAGAATTGATGCTTTTGAACTGTGGTGTTGGAGAAGACTCTTAAGAGTGCCTTGGACTGCAAGGAGATCCAACCAGTCCATTCTGAAGGAGATCAGCCCTGGGATTTCTTTGGAAGGGATGATGCTACAGTTGAAACTCCAATACTTTGGCCACCTCATGTGAAGAGTTGACCCATTGGGAAAGACTCTGATGCTGGGAGGGATTGAGGGCAGGAGGAGAAGGGGACCGCAGAGGCTGGAGATGGCTGGATGGCATCACTGACTCAATGGACATGAGTCTGAGTGAACTCCGGGAGTTGGTGATGGACAGGGAGCCCTGGCGTGCTGCGATTTGTGGGGTCGCAAGGAGCTGGACACGACTGAGTGACTGAACTGAACTGAACTGACAGGGTTGTTGCTGTTGTTTACAATTTTCATCTTTATTTGAAGGTTTTGTAGTAACTGATTTTTACATTATTCATCCAATTACATTTCTTAATTATACAACAGAAATCTTCTCTGAGTTGAGTAACTTTCCATAAAACTTTCCTATCTACCAAGTTCATTTCAGCTATGTGCATGATCTTTTTTTTTTTTTTGCATCTAAATGTCCTCTAGAATTTCTTCTCTTAAATGTCTCTCTTATCTCTTCAATAAAAATGGTATCATTTCTTAAGATTTACTTCAATCACCACTTTCTTGTTGCAGTAGCTTCCATCTGCAGACAAACTAATTTTTCTTTATCTGAATTTATACTTTATTATACTCTGAAATTTGCTTGGTCTCATCTTTTAATTTTTCTTAGATAATTCCCTTATGAATAGTTACTTACAAAAGTAAGTCAAAACTTTCCCTAGGATTTTCAAATCATTTTATTGTATATACTTCATAATGGACAGAGCAGATGATGGAAATGTGAAAAAGGAGGAGGAAGCTATGTTTCTGAAAATATGCTTATGAATTTCTGAACCATTGATCATACTATTGTCCTGAATTGTTCGCTTTCTATTTTTGTTGACAGCTTAGTCTGCAGGCCCCACTGACTCCAGTCACTGCTTTTGTACAATCATCTGACTTTAGCTAATGAAACAAGAACAAATGCAATGTTTGCCACATCCAAGCAGACATTTAAAAGGCTTTGCAAGTTTCCACCTGCTATTTTGTTTCTGTGTCCTCTGCTATAGGAAGGAGATGTCCCTGAAAGCTCTGTCCTTTGAGGTAGCAAACTGAATATACTTTTTGCAGGACTAATGTGAGACTACATCTGAAAACAAAGTAATAGCAGACACAGGTGACACAAAGAACTATCTGATGTTGTAAGTCATACATAATTTTAGGTTGTTTACTTTGCATCATGTTTTAGCAATATCTAGTAGACTCAAATCCATGAAAGTGGTTCAAGGAAACAACATTTAAACCAAATTTTCTTCATCTATGTATGGGGTAAACCATAATTCACCCTAACATAAGGTAAGGTAAGTCACTTCAGTCGTGTCTGACTCTGTGCAACCCCATAGACGGCAGCCCAACAGGCTCCCCCATCCCCGGGATTCTCCAGGCAAGAACACTGGAGTGGGTTGCCATTTCCTATTCCAATGCATGAATGTGAAAAGTGAAAGTGAAGTCGCTCAGTTGTGTCCGACTCTTAGCGACCCCATGGACTGCAGCCTACCAGGCTCCTCTGTCCATGGGATTTTCCAGGCAAGAGTACTGGAGTGGGGTGCCATCGCCTTCTCCACTAAAAAATTTTCATGAGAAGCATCAAATGAGATTTTTTGTAAATATAGTGAATCTCTTAGTTTAGTTTCTGAAATAATAATTTAGTTTTAAATCATGTAAATACCTATAGTATAACATGTTGTTTAGCCACTAAGTCATGTCCGAATCTTGTGACCCCATGGACTGTAGCCAGCCAGGATCCTCTGTCCATGGGATTTTCCAGGCAAGAATACTGGAGTGGGTTGCCATTCCTTCTCCAGAGGATCTTCCCAACCCAGTGATTGAACCCAGGTCTCTTACACTGTAGGCAGATTGTTTATCAACTGATCTACCTGGGAATTCCTATAGTATAACATGCAATTAAATAAATGTTTAATGTATTTAAAAATAAAATATAAATTGTATAACACTACACAACACATGTATTATTTGAAAGTATTCAGAACCCAATAATATTTTGTAAATTTGAGTTAAATTTTTGTTTTACAGACTAAGGAAACTTGAGATGACAAATTCAAAGTCATTTCTAAAGTATATATTGCATTGACCCTGTTCTTCCATAGCAAAAACCTTGAAATAGCTATATATAATAGTTAATGAGAGGCAATATTGGCCACTGTTAATAACATATCTTTGATCACTTTCCCCCTCATAGTCTGCTTGGAATTTCCTATAGAACAATGTCCCAAGTGATATAAATAACTATTAGGAGAATTAAAGATTTAATCATGGTTTTTCAATATAGTAAGCTTGTTCACATATACTTTAATAGCACTTGGCTAATGCTGCTGTCACTTCAGTCATGTCCGACTCTGTGTGACCCCATAGATGGCAGCCCACCACGCTCCCCCATCCCTGGGATTCTCCAAGCAAGAACACTGAAGTGGGTTGCCATTTCCTTCTCCAATGCATGAAAGTGCAAAGTGAAACTGAAGTTGCTCAGTCGTGTCTGACCCTCAGCGACCCCATGGACTACAGCCTACCAGACTCCTCCATCCATGGGATTTTCCAGGCAAGAGTACTGGAGTGGGGTGTCATTGCCTTCTCCACTTGGCTAATAGAACACTGCAATAAAAAGAATCATAGGCTTCAGGTTCCAGATGGAAGAGTAGAAGGACATGGGCTCAACTCTGTCTGTGAAAGCATCAACATTGCAACTAGCTGTTGAACAACCATCAACAGGAGGATGCTGAAACCCAGCAAAACAGATACCCCATATCCAAACACAAAGACGAAGATGCAGAGAGACTGTAGGAGGGGCACAATCATGATAAAAACCCATACTTGTCAGGTGGGTGATTGAGACAGAAGAATAATACCAAAGAAGTTCTTGCACTGCTGTCAAGGTTCTGAACCTCACATCAGGTTTCCGAGTTCTGGGATCTGACAAAGGGACTGGGACTTCCTGGGAATTTGGCCTTGAGGTCCAGCAGGATTTGATTACAGGCCTTCCAGAGGACTAGGGAAAGCAGAAACTCCAGTCTAGGAAGGCAAAAACAAAATTTTGCATCCACCAAGACCCAGAGGAGAGGAGAAGTTGACCTCACAGGAGACTGAACCAGAACTACCTGCAAGTGTTGGAGGACCTCTTGTGGAGCTGTGGGTTGGGAGGGGCTCACCACAGGGGTGGGGGCACTGGAAGGTTCCCCTTTGAGTAAATCCTCCTGGAGTTTGCCACTAACTCTACCATAGAGCCCTGGAGACCCCAGGGCTGGGTAGCCTCAGGCCAAATAACTACCATGTTCAGATCAGATCAGTCACTCAGTCGTGTCCGGCTCTTTGCGACCCCATGAACTGCAGCACGCCAGGCCTCCCTATCCATCACCAGCTCTTGGAGGTCACTCAGACTCACATTCATCGAGTCAGTGATGCCATCCAGCCATCTCATCCTCTGTCGTCCCCTTCTCCTCCTACCCCCAATCCCTCCCAGCATCAGAGTCTTCTCCAATGAGTCAACTCTTCGCATGAGGTGGCCAAAATACTGGAGTTTCAGCTTTAGCATCATTCCTTCCAAAGAAATCCCAGGGCTGATCTCCTTCACAATGGACCAGTTGGATTTCCTTGCAGTCCAAGGGACTCTCAGGAGTCTTCTCCAACACCACAGTTCAAAAGCACCAATTCTTCCATGCTCAGCCTTCTTCACAGTCCAGCTCTCACATCCATACATGACCACAGGAAAGACCATAGCCTTGACTAGGTGAACCTTTGTTGGCAAAGTGATGTCTCTGCTTTTGAATATGCTATCTAGGTTGGTCATAACTTTCCTTCCAAGGAGTAAGTGTCTTTTAATTTCATGGCTGCAGTCACCATCTGCAGTGATTTTGGAGCCCAGAAAAAGAAAGTCTGACACTGTTTCCCCATCTATTTCCCATGCAGTGATGGGACCAGATGCCATGATCTTCGTTTTCTGAATGTTGAGCTTTAAGCCAACTTTTTCACTCTCCACTTTCGCTTTCATCAAGAGGCTTTTTAGTTCCTCTTCACTTTCTGCCATAAGGGTGGTGTCATCTGCATATCTGAGGTTATGGATATTTCTCCCAGCAATCTTGATTCCAGCTTGTGTTTCTTCCAGTCCAGCATTTCTCATGATGTACTCTGCATATAAGTTAAATAAGCAGGGTGACAATATACAGCCTTGACGTACTCCTTTTCCTATTTGGAACCAGTCTGTTGTTCAATGTCCAGTTCTAACTGTTGCTTCCTGACCTGCATACAGATTTCTCAAGAGGCAGATCAGGTGGTCTGGTATTCCCATCTCTCTCAGAATTTTCCACAGTTTCTTGTGATCTACACAGTCAAAGGCTTTGGCATAGTCAATAAAGCAGAAATAGATGTTTTTCTGGAACTCTCTTGCTTTTTCAATGATCCAGCGGATGTTGGCAATTTGATCTCTTGTTCCTCTGCCTTTTCTAAATCCAGCTTGAACATCAGGAAGTTCACAGTTCACATATTGCTGAAGCCTGGCTTGAAGAATTTTGATCATTACTTTACTCAAAAACCCCACCCATCATCAGATTAATTGGATTAAAGCTTAACTGAGCAAGACCCTGAACACAGAGCAAGACCCATAGCAAGCCCTTCCCATCAAGAAGCTTACACAAGCCTCTTAGCCTCATCCATCAGAAGGCAGATAGAAGAAGCAAGAAGAAGCACAGTCTCACATGAGGCTAAAACAAAAACCTTATTATAGACAGTTAATCACAATGAAAAAAGCAGAAAATTATGTCAGATAAAGGGACAAGATAAGATTCCACAAAAGCAACTAAATGAAGTGGAGATAGGCAACCTTCCAAAAAAAGAATTCCGAATAATGATAGTGAAGGTGATCCAGGATCTTGGGAAAATAATGGAAGCAAAGATTGAGAGGATACAAGAAATGTTTACCAAAGCCTACCTAGAAGAACTAAAGAACAAACAAACAGAGATGAACAATACGCTAGAAGGAAGCAACAGCAGAACAACTGAGGCAGAAGAATGGATAAATGACCTGGAAGACAGAATGGTGGAAATCACTGCCACAAAACAGAATAAAGTAAAAAGAATGAAAAGAAATGAAGACAGAATAAGAGACCTCTGGGACAACACTAAATACACTAACATTTGCATTATAGGGGTCCCAGAAGGAGAAAAAAAGAGAGAAATAATATGAGAAAATAATTAGACATAGTAGCTGAAAACTTCCCAAACCTGGGAAAGGAAATAGTCAACCAAGTACAGGAAGCACAGAAAGTCCCAGGAAGAATTAACCCAAGGAAAAACACACTGAGACACATAGTACTTAAACTTTGAGACAAAGTTTGAGACAGACAAAAATTGAGACAGATAAAATATTAAAAGCAACAAGGAGAAAATGACACATAATATACAAGAGGACTCCCATCAGGCTATCAGCTGATTTTTCAACAAAAACTCTACAAGCCAGAAGGGAGTGGCATGATATATTTAAAGTGATGAAAGGGAAGACCCTACAACAAAGAATACTCTACCCAGCAAGACTCTTCTTCAGAATTGATGGAGAAATCAAAAGCTTTTCAGACAAGCAAAAGTTAAGAGAAGTCAGCACCACCAAACCAGCTTTGCAATAAAAGATAAAGAAATTTCTCTAGGCAGGAAACACAAGAGAAGAAAAATACCTATAGAAAATAAACCCAAAACAATTAAGAAAATGATAGTAAGATCATACATATTGATAATTACCTTAAATGTAAATGGACCCAAAAGACATAGACTGACAGGGTGGCTGAAAATATGTGCACATATGTATTTCCACCTACCACATCACTCTGCTTGACACCCCAAATTATATGTAATTATTTTATATTGTTAAGATAATCATGTTCCCATTATGGTTTGCAATTGTAATTATCTTTTTTTTTTTTTTTCGGTCTGGCTTTTGATTGTGAAAACTGATAAACATCTTTTACTATTGTAATTATATAACTATTAGTCACTTAATACCATTGTATCAAGATTGGTCAACAGAAAAGTAATAGAATTCTATATCACCAAAAATAGTATCTAACAGAAAAACCTGTAATCACTTTTTATAATCCAGATCCATATCAGAATTATCTTGAAATCTTTTGAAAAATACAAATGCTCAGATATTGCTTTTTTTCTTTCTCAAGAGTTATAGATAAGTTTTTAATGAGCTGTCATGCTTAAAAACAATGGCTATATGAAGATATTTTACTTTTATCTAGTTGGTTTCACTTTTTCTATTTCATTCTCAGTGCTCCCATTTCATTTAGTTTATGTTCTCCAATTTCTCCATTTCTCTCTCTCTCTCTTTTTTTTTATATATATATTGTTTCTCAGGCCTTTAGCAACTGTAGTAAAAAAAGTTTTTGTATACATATATTATATATATAATAATAAAACATATATTTCAGAAAACATAAATTTTTGCCTAACTGAAAAATTATGACATTTTGATCTCACTTGTTAACTTAATATGAATAGAATGCTAGATTTCTAATAAAAAAATAGATATACAACAAGCAAAAAGCGATTACTGTATAGCATAGGGAATGAGAGTCAATATCCCATAAGACTGTATGATGGAAAATAATTCCAAAAATAATATATGTGTATTTGTATAACTGAATCATCTTGCTGTGCACCTGAAACATTGTAAGTCAACTACACTTCAATAAAATACGTATGTTTTAAAAAAAGAAAAGAAAAGTATAAGATTTTGTAAATTCTATGACACCTACAGGAAAAAAAAAAAAAAAGGAGGATTAAATGAGAAAAATATAGTCAAAGATCAAATCCATTTCTTAATGGTAAATTTTAATGATATACTGATGTGCATATGATATAATTTAGTATTAACTTCCAGAATAGCCTCCTTTTCAAAGATTTAGATTTGCAAATTACACATCACTACGAACAAAGCTAGTGGAGGTGATAGAATTCCAGTGGAGCTATTCCAAATCCTGAAAGATGATGCTGTGAAAGTGCTGCACTCAATATGCCAGCAAATGTGGAAAACTCAGCAGTGGCCACAAGATTGGAAAAGATCAGTTTTCATCCCAATCCCAAAGAAAGGCAATGCCAAAGAATGCTCAAACTACCGCACAATTGCACTCAACTCAAACGCTAGTAAAGTAATGCTCAAAATTCTCCAAGCCAGGCTTCAGCAATATGTGAACTGTGAACTTCCTGATGTCCAAGCTGGTTTTAGAAAAGGCAGAGGAACCAGAGATCAAATTGCCAACATCTGCTGGATCATAGAAAAAGCAAGAGAGTTCCAGAAAAACATCTATTTCTGCTTTATTGACTATGCCAAAGCCTTTGACTGTGTAGATCACAATAAACTGTGGAAAATTCTGAAAGGGATGGGAATACCAGACCACCTCATGTGCCTCTTGAGAAATCTGTATGCAGGTCAGGAAGCAACAGTTAGAACTGGACATGGAACAACAGACTGGTTCCAAATAGGAAAAGGAGTACGTCAAGGCTATATATTGTCACCCTGCTTATTTAACTTATATGCAGAGTACATCATGAGAAATGCTGGACTGGAAGAAACACAAGTTGGAATCAAGATTGCTGGGAGAAATATCAATAACCTCAAGTATGCAGATGACACCACCCTTATGGCAGAAAGTGAAGAGGAACTAAAAAGCCTCTTGATGAAAGTGAAAGTGGAGAGTGAAAAAGTTGGCTTAAAGCTCAACATTCAGAAAACCAAGATCATGGCATCTGGTCCCATCACTTCATGGGAAAGAGATAGGGAAACAGTGGAAACAGTGTCAGACTTTCTTTTTCTGGGCTCCAAAATCACTGCAGATGGTGACTGCAGCCATGAAATTAAAAGACGCTTACTCCTTGGAAGGAAAGTTATGACCAACCTAGATAGCATATTCAAAAGCAGAGACATCACTTTGCCAACAAAGGTTCACCTAGTCAAGGCTATGGTCTTTCCTGTGGTCATGTATGGATGTGAGAGCTGGACTGTGAAGAAGGCTGAGCATGGAAGAATTGCTGCTTTTGAACTGTGGTGTTGGAGAAGACTCTTGAGAGTCCCTTGGACTGCAAGGAGATCCAACCAGTCCATTGTGAAGGAGATCAGCCCTGGGATTTCTTTGGAAGGAATGATGCTAAAGCTGAAACTCCAGTATTTTGGCCACCTCATGTGAAGAGTTGACTCATTGGAGAAGACTCTGATCCTGGGAGGGATTGGGGGTAGGAGGAGAAGGGGACGACAGAGGATGAGATGGCTGGATGGCATCACTCACTCAATGGACGTGAGTCTGAGTGACCTCTGGGAGTTGGTGATGGACACGGAGGCTTGGCGTGCTGCGATTCATGTGGTCGCAAAGAGTTGGACACGACTGAGCGACTGATTTGATCTGAGCTTATGCTGTAATTGGAGCTGAGCTTAATCTCCCTCCCCCACTCTACAATCCCATTGCAATGTCCCCTATACTATTACAGTGGTACTGAATAAATTCTGCCTTACCCCATTTAACAGATGTCGTTGAATATTTTTTCTTTAACAAGTCCATGACATATATATATGTCTATATGAGAAGACTCTGATGCTGGGAGGGATTGGGGGCAAGAGGAGAAGAGGAGGACAGAGGATGAGATGGCTGGATGGCATCACTGGCTCAATGGATGTGAGTCTGAGTGACCTCCCGGAGTTGGTGATGGACAGAGAAGCCTGGCGTGCTGCGGTTCATGGGGTCGCAAAGAGTTGGACACAACTGAGCGAATGATCTGATCTGATATATATATATAATAGTTGACTTAATATATATGTAATAGATTTAACATCTATTATAAATTATTCCAGAATCAGAGTCTTTTCTAGTGAGTCAGTTCTTTGCATCAGGTGGCCAAAGTATTGCAGTTTCAGCTTCAGCATCAATCCTTCCAATGAATATTCGAGGCTGGTTTCCTTTAGGATGGACTGGTTGGATCTCCTTGCAGTCCAAGGAACTCTCAAGAGTCCTCTCCAACATCACAATTCAAAAGCATCAATTCTTCAGCTCACATCCATATATGACTACTGGAAAAATCGTAGCCTTGACTAGACAGACCTTGTTGCCAAATAATGTCTCTGCTTTTTAAACTGAACTGATATTCCATGGGAGTTGAATGGACAGGGAAGCCTGGCCTGTTGCAGTCCATGCGGTCACAAAAAGTTGGACACAACTGAGCGACTAAACTGAACTGAAGAATTAAAATATCATCTTGCGCTTTCTGAAATCGAATGCATGCGTCTGAGTGCGAAAGCACTTCAATCATGTCCGACTCTTTGTAACCCTATGGACTGCAGCCTACCAGGCTCTACTGCCCATGGGATTCTCCAAGCATGAATTCTGGAGTGTGCTGTCATGCCGTCCTCCAGGATATTCCCAGCCCAGGGATTGAACCTGTGTTTCTTACGTACCCTGCACTGGCACTTTACCACTAGTGCCACTTTGGAAGCCCCTGAAATGGAACAGATCTAAATATATCATCAATTCAATGGCAATTTTCACTTAAGCACCCTTCATAATGAACACTCAACTAAGCATATATTACTGAGAATCCATTAAATGAGGAAAATTAAAAAAAAAAAAAAAAAAACTCTTTGAAGCAGTATTCCAACAGTACAATTTTTTTTTACTAGTATTTCTTTATAAAAATATAAACTAAAGTCCCATACAATACCTAGCTGTCATTATTTTGGTATTAGAATACCATGAATACAGGTGATTAGAAGGTACACTAAAGGTTCAAAAATATTAATTAATTCTAAAATTCAGAGACATCAATTCAGAAAATTAAAGACTCTAAATATCTACATTTCTAACAATGTCCTGGTGATTCTAATACAGATTATCACTATGTCCATTAGACTAATTTAGCATGAAAAGATTTCTGCAAACTCTGAGAAATTCATGGCATTTTCCTGATTACTTTTTTCCTACCTCCTTTGCCCTTATATCTTAATAAGGTCACAGAATTCTAAGAATTTGGAACTTAAATCCTGGTACAAATGTTTAAAATTTAGAGTTTTATTAGCAGAAAGAAGTAGTGCAGGATTTTCATGACCATAAGCTTTGATACAAAACTTAACTCACATTCCAGACAGAGAGCTGGGACACAGAAACACTGTTCCTTTTTTTAGTTCATACTTGCTAAGGAGGATGATGTAGATGTTCATCACAAAAATTAACATCTATGGTGAATTTGTTGCCATAAAACTTCCATGGAATATTAGCAATGATAGCTTTCCTATTTCAATCTCTTAAAGTTGAAAATATTAGATGTAGAGATTATTAATTATTCAGAGGTATAGCTTTTTATATTTTTATTATAAATTTATTTATTTATTTTAATTGGAGGCTAATTACTTTACAATATTGTATTGGTTTTGCCACACATCAACATGAATCTGCCACGGGTATACACGTGTTCCCCATCCTGAACTATTTTAACCTACAATTTACACAGGAAACTATTTTTAATTTGGAAATAATTTTTAGCTTCCCCAAATCAGATAGATTTTCTTCATTTTTTATTATAATGATTCTAAAAGCTTTATTGGAAATGCTACTAATTACTCTATCAGGTATCTTTAGTTTCATGATAAACTATTCTAAGAGACAGTGTCTTTAAACTTCAAATACTATTTATCAGTTAATCTTCTGTGGATTAGTAATTTTGTTTGGAGTCAGTAAATCATTGTACTGAGGGTCTGTGACAGGATCAGAAGTTCTCAACTTGGCTCACTCTTGCATCTGTAGTCAGTTTCTAGTTTAGTGGGAAACTGGTGGATTGTGCCTGAAGCAAATCTGTTCTCTGTGGGAACAGAGGGAACTTCCCTTCCAGCAGAGGGAAGACAGAGGGCTTGCTTATTTGGGGCTTGCTTATTCATACTTGTTCACAGGATTCTCAATGACAGAAAGAGAACAGATCTAGAAAGAGAACTGGTGTTTTGTTTGGTGTCAACAAAAACACCATTTTTTTCATCATATTTGCCATGTTCCACTGCCCAAAACAAGTAGCATGGTCAGATTTAAGGAATAAGAAAATAGACTCACTTCTTGATGAGAAGTTCAACTTTATAAGACCACAAATGCAAGGTGGAAAATTACTGCAACTAGATTAACTCAGTTATTTATATTGCTATTTACATGTTTAAGTATATAATTGAAAGTCTTGAATTCAGTAATGTGGATAAACTGTAATATTTCAGATGCTAACTGGATTTACTTTTTTCTTCTCTGATAGTCGTTTTATTGGAATATTTAGTTCATTAACATTTAATCTAATTATATCTATATTTACATCTACATCTAATTATATCTATATTTACATCTACATCTAATTATATCTATAGTTACATCTACCATCCATTTACTCTTTGGCCAGCCAGTTTTACGTTACCTTATTCTCTCTTTTTTTAACCTAATTGTAGTTTGATTGGATATTTTTACTATTAAATTTTTTACTTTCTTCATTTAGAAATTTTATCAAATGATGTATTCACAAAAACAAGGTTTTAAATTTTGATAATATTTTAGTGAAAGAACTTATTTTGAACTAGTTTAAGAAAATCAGGAAGGAACGATGGAGTGCATGTATTATAGGAACCATATCTGTGGATAAAGGGCAAGAGAGGAAATGGGGTTAATGCAGCCTCAAGCCATTGAATGGGGCTCTTCAACTCATGGCATTGGTGGAATATAATAACTGCAAGGAAGATTGAATTCAGGGAATATGCTGATGCTAAGTCGCTTCAGTCGTGTCCAACTCTGTGATTATACTACCTGACCTAGCAAATATAAGCCAGCTCACTCCATTCATTAATTCCTGCTCCACAACACATAAATGATATCCCTGAAACTCTGGTGCCATTTACAGCTGTCTTCCCATTCGCAAATGCTCCTTAGATTTTGCTTTTGGTCTGACCCACTTCTAATTCAATTATACTTATACCTATACCTTTAGCCAATTTTACCTATATTCAATCAATTCTTGCTTATTGTTTTATTTCCCTGATTTTTGACCCACTTTTTTTCTGTAGGATTTGCATGCTAAATAAGTTTTTCCAGACTAGATTTATGACATTTCTCGAGGCTTTGGTTTCAGAGATTTTCTCTTTTTATCCCTGGTGGCCACAGATAGGCACTCTCACTCAAACTCTATCCTTTGGAAATTCAAAAATTGGCATAGTCTAACTTAGTCATCAACCACTACCACATCTCTCCCCCTATTCATCCTATGAGAGGACGTATGCTACTGCTAAGTAGCTTCAGTCGTGTCCGACTCTGTGCGATCCCATAGACAGCAGCCCACCAGGCCCCCCCGTCCCTGGGATTCTCCAGGCAAGAACACTGGAGTGGGTTGCCATTTCCTTCTCCAATGCATGAAAGTGAAAAGTGAAAGTGAAGTCACTCAGTCCTGTCTGACCCTCAGTGAGCCTATGGACTGCAGCCTTCCTGGCTCCTCTATCCATGGGATTTTCCAGGCAGGAGTACTGAAGTGGGGTGCTCTTGCCTTCTCTGGAGGGGAAGTATAGACTCTAGGCAAACATAAGTCAAAGGGAACAAGAAAGCAGAGTAAAAATGAATTAAGCTATTCATAAATTAGGGCATCCCTGATAGCTCAGTTGGTAAAGAATCCACTCGCAATGCAGGAGCCCATGGTTCAATTCCTAGGGTGGGAAGATCCACTGGAGAAGGGATAGTGTACCTCCTCCAGTATTCTTGGGCTTCTCTTGTGGCTCAGCTGGTATAGAATCCGCCTGCAATGCAAGAGACCTGGATTTGATTTCTGGGTTGGAAAAATCCCCTGGAGAAAGGAAAGGTTATCTATTCCAGCGTTATGGCCTAGAGAATTCCATGGACTGTATAGTCCATGGGGTAGCAAAGAGTCAGACATGACTGAGCGACTTTCACTTCCATTCATAAATTATAAATAACTGTCAAAATCATTATATTTACACTATAGGGGCTTGGTGAGAACTAAATGAAAAAAATGATTGCAAACAATTATTTAGCGCAGTGCCTGACACATACAGTTGCAAAGAGTTGAACAGGAATGAGGTGATTTAGCCCACATGGACGCACACACTGGCACATTATAAATATTCAATAAATATTCATTTTAACTTTCTGTGGAATTAAGCATTGTTTTAGAGAATTCCCACTAATGTTTTTGGTTATGGTTCCTTAACTATTTTTTAGAAACTCTATAATTTGACATAAAGCAACAAGTATACTTGGGGATTAATCCAGGCAAATCTGTTTTAATAACTTTTAATTCACTTTGGTTATTAAGATAATCTTAAATGAAGCACAGCCACAGTGATTATCCAATACAAATGACAATTCATCAATATGAAAATACCTAGTACATATATATTATATGTATGTAAATTCATATATACATTTACATGGCAGAAAGTGAAGAGGAACTAAAAAGCCTCTTGATGAAAGTGAAAGTGGAGAGTGAAAAAGTTGGCTTAAAGCTCAACATTCAGAAAACGAAGATCATGGCATCTTGTCCCATCACTTCATGGGAAACATGGAGAAACAGTGGAAACAGTGTCAGACTTTATTTTGGGGGGTCCAAAATCACTATAGATGGTGATTGCAGCCATGAAATTAAAAAACTCATACTCCTTGGAAGGAAAGCTATAACCAACCTAGATAGCATATTCAAAGCAGAGATATTACTTTGCCAACAAAGGTTAATCTAGTCAAGACTATGGTTTTTCCTGTGGTCATGTATGGATGTGAGAGTTGGACTGTGAAGAAGGCTGAGCACCGAAGAATTGATGCTTTTGAACTGTGGCATTGGAGAAGGCTCTTGAGAGTCCCTTGGACTGCAGGAAGATTCAACCAATCCATTCTGAAGGAGTTGAGCCCTGGGATTTCTTTGGAAGGAAAGATGCTAAAGCTGAAACTCCATTACTTTGGCCACCTCAGGTGAAGTGTTGACTCATTGGAGAAGACTCTGATGCTGGGAGGGATTGGGGGCAGGAGGAGTGGGGGACGACAGAGGATGAGATGGCTGGATGGCATCACTGACTCAACGGATGTAAGTCTGAGTGACCTCCGGGAGTTGGTGATGGACAGGGAGGCCTGGCGTGCTACAATTCATGGGATCACAAAGAGTCGAACACGACAGTGACTGATCTGATCTGATCTGGTGTGTGTGTGTGTGTGTGTGTGTGTGTGTGTGTGTGTGTGTATCAGATCAGATCAGTCGCTCAGTCGCGTCCGACTCTTATATATAAAAGGAGAGACATTACTTTACCAACAAAGGTCCATATGGTCAGAGCTATGGTTTTTCCAGTAGTCATGTATAGACGTAAGAGTTGAACTATAAAGAAAGCTGAGAATCGAAAAATTGATGCTTCAGATGAATGGATAAGAAAGCTGTGGTACATATACACAATGGAGTATTACTCAGCCATTAATATGAATGCATTTGAGTCAGTTCTAATGAGGTGGATGAAACTGGAGCCTATTATAGAGTGAAGTATACCAGAAAGAAAAACCAATACAGTATACTAACACATATATATGGAATTTAGAAAGATGGTAACAATAACCCTGTATACGAGACAGCAAAAGAGACGCTGATGTATAGAACAGTCTTTTGGACTCTGTGGGAGAGGGAGAGGGTGGGATGATTTGGGAGAATGGCATTGAAACATGTATAATATCATATATGAAACAAGTCGCCAGTCCAGGTTCGAAGCACGATACTGGATGCTTGGGGCTGATGCACTGGGACGACCCAGAGGGATGGTAGGAGGAGGGAGGTGGGAGGGGGGTTCAGCATGGGGAACACATGTATACCTGTGGCAGATTCATTTTGATGTATGGCAAAACCAGTACAATATTGTAAAGTTAAAAAAAATAAAATTAGGAGAGGAGCTAAGATGGCAGAGGAATAGGACGGGGAGAACACTTTCTCCTCCACAAATTCATCAAAAGAACATTTAAATACCGAGTAAATTCCACAAACCAACTTTTGAAAGCTGGCAGAGGACATCAGACACCCAGAAAAGCAACTCATTGCCTTCTAAAGGAGGTAGGAAAAAATATAAAAGACAAAAAGGAGACAAAGAGGGAGGGACAGACCTCTGTCTGGGGAAGGGAGTCTTAAAAAGAGAGAAGTTTCCAAACACCAGGAAACATTCTCACTGCCGAGTCTGTGCCGAGCCTGGGAAGCACTGAGGGCAACATAACAGGGAGGAAAATAAATAAACAACTAAAACCCACAGACTATGAGCCCTACGATAACTTCCCCAGCGGAGAAGCAGCGCAAATGACTGCATCTGCCGTTAGCAAGCGGGGGCTGGGCATGGAGGTGCGGAGCAGGCTGCATCACGGGCTGTATCGCTAGAGTAAGGACTTGCCTGAATATCCCGAGCGCTACCTGAGCGAAATAATTTGGGCTAGCAAACCAGACTGTGGGATACCTACCACACGAAAAGCCAGCCCTAACCTAAGACACCGCCAGGCCGGTGCACAGAGCAAAGGAGTGTACAGAGATAGCCGCTGCAGACCGTTCCCCTCCGGTGACAGGCAGCCAGAGCCAGAGGGAGGCAATCGCTGCCCCAGAGACAAATTATCCACAAAACTGTAAGCAGGCTTCTTTGCTAACTAAGACCTCTTGGGGCTCCGGTCGGCCAACATCCACCTAAGAAAGTGCGCCGGTTGTACACCTAAAAACCGAGTGGCGGGGAGGCGATAAGTCGCAGAAGCCGTGCTTGCTAAACACTTCATTTACCTGCACTGTTGGAATCTGCGAAGGGCACAAAACGCAGGCCCAACCGAGCCTGGGCCTCTGAGGACTACCCGAGTGCCTGAACTTGAGTGGTTCAGACCTGGGAGGGGCAACAGTCCAGGGCCGGTCGCAGATGGTTCCTGGGGGAAACAGAGAGCCTGAGCAGAATGGGAAGAGAGGCTACACGCGTCGTGAGCAGGGGCAGGCCCAGTGTGGCTGAGCCACTGCGACCACAGATCAGAAATGATCAGATCAGTCACTCAGTCGTGTCCGACTCTTTGCGACCACATGAACTGCAGCACGCCAGGCCTCCCTGTCCATCACCAGCTCTCAGAGGTGACTCAGACTCACATCCATCGAGTCAGTGATGCCATCCAGCCATCTCATCCTCTGTCGACCCCTTCTCCTCCTGCCCCCAATCCCTCCCAGCATCAGAGTCTTCTCCAATGAGTCAACTCTTCACATGACGTGGCCAAAATACTGGAGTTTCAGCTTTAGCACCATTCCTTCCAAAGAAATCCCAGGGCTGATCTCCTTCACAATGGACTGGGTGGATCTCCTTGCAGTCCAAGGGACTCTGAAGAGTCTTCTCCAACACCACAGTTCAAAAGCATCAATTCTTTGGTGCTCAGCCTTCTTCACAGTCCAGCTCTCACATCCATACATGACCACAGGAAAGACCATAGCCTTGAATAGGCTAACTTTTGTTGGCAAAGTGATGTCTCTGCTTTTGAATATGCTATCTAGGTTGGTCATAACTTTCCTTCCAAGGAGTAAGCGTCTCTTAATTTCATGGCTGCAGTCACCATCTGCAGTGATTCTGGAGCCCAGAAAAAGAAAGTCTGACACTGTGTCCACTGTTTCTCCATCTATTTCCCATGTAGTGATGGGACCAGATGCCATGATCTTCGTTTTCTGAATGTTGAGCTTTAAGCCAACCTTTTCACTCTCCACTTTCACTTTCATCAAGAGGCTTTTTAGTTCCTCTTCACTTTCTGCCATAAAGGTGGTATCATCTGCATATCTGAGGTTATTGATATTTCTTCCGGCAATCTTGATTCCAAATTGTGTTTCTTCCAGTTCAGCATTTCTCATGATGTACTCTGCATATAAGTTAAATAAGCAGGGTGACAATATACAGCCTTGACGTACTCCTTTTCCTATTTGGAACCAGTCTGTTGTTCCATGACCAGTTCTAACTGTTGCTTCCTGACCTGCATACAGATTTCTCAAGAGGCAGGTCAGGTGGTCTGGTATTCCCATCTCTTTCAGAATTTTCCACAGTTTATTGTGATCTACACAGTCAAAGGCTTTGGCATAGTCAATAAAGCAGAAATAGATGTTTTTCTGGAACTCTCTTGCTTTTTCTATGATCCAGAGGATGTTGGCAATTTGATCTCTGGTTCCTCTGCCTTTTCTAAAACCAGCTTGAACATCAGGAAGTTCACGGTTCACATATTGCTGAAGCCTGGCTTGGAGAATTTTGAGCATTACTTTACTAGCGTGTGCGATGAATGCAATTGTGCAGTAGGTTGAGCATTCTTTGGCATTTCCTTTCTTTGGGATTGGAATGAAAACTGACCTTTTCCAATCTTGTGGCCACTGCTGAGTTTTCCAAATTTGCTGGCATATTGAGTGCAGCACTTTCACAGCATCATCTTTCAGGATTTGGAATAGCTCCACTGGAATGCCAACACCTCCACTAGCTTTGTTCATAGTGATGCTTTCTAAGGCCCACTTGACTTCACATTCCAGGATGTCTGGCTCTAGGTCAGTTATCACATCATCATGATTATCTGGGTCGTGAAGCTCTTTTTTGTACAGTTCTGTGTATTCTTGCCACCTCTTCTTAATATCTTCTGCTTTCGTTAGGTCCAAACCATTTCTGTCCTTTATCGAGCCCATTTTTGCATGAAATGTTCCTTTGGTATCTCTGATTTTCTTGAATAGATCCTTAGTCTTTCCCATTCTGTTGTTTTCTTCTATTTCTTTGCATTGATCGCTGAAGAAAGCTTTCTTATCTCTTCTTGCTATTCTTTGGAACTCTGCATTCGGATGTTTATATCTTTCCTTTTCTCCTTTGTTTTTAGCTTCTCTTCTTTTCACAGCTATTTGTAAGGCCTCCCCAGACAGCCATTTTGCTTTTTTGCATTTCTTTTCCATGGGGATGGTCTTGATCCCTGTCTCCTGTACAATGTCACGAACCTCATTCCATAGTTCATCAGGCACTCTATCTATCAGATCTAGGCCTTTAAATCTATTTCTCACTTCCTACACGCCATTGTTATTTATTTGCAACATCCCTCCCTCCCCACAGCGCAACTGAACAAGTGAGCCTAAAAAAAAAAAAAAAATGGGTATCCAACACCGCCCCCTTTGTATCAGGGCAGAAATCAGACACTGAAGAGACCAGCAAACAGAAGAAACTATAACAGAGGGAACCACCGTGGAAGCAACAGGCAATAAACTAAAATCCCGTGGTTAGTACCAACTATATAGAAAGGGGCCTATAGACCTTGAGAAATTTAATCCGGAACAAGAAACTAGCCAAAAATGAACTTAACCACAATACCCACAACAATAACAGAGAAAGTTTTATATATATATATATATATTTACTATTTTTTCCATCATTTTTTTTTTCTTTCTTTTTTTTTTTTTTAAGGAAAAAAATTTTTTTAATTTTTTTTATCCTCTAGTACTCCTTTAATTTTCACTTTTAGAACTTACTATTACTTTGTAAAAAAATAAATAAATAAAAATAAATAAACAAATAAAAGACCCTTCTTTAAAAAAAACCACCAAACTTCATATATATATTTTTTATAACTTTTGCGACCGCTTTTTTCTCTATTTCTTTTTTTCTTTCTTTTATTCTTTTCTTTAACATTGTATTTTTGAAACTCCAAACTCTGCTATAGATTCATAAGTTTTGCTTATTGGTAATTGTTATTAATTTTGTACCTATTTTTTTTTTTTTTATAACTTTTGTGACTTTTTTTTTCCTCCCTCTTTCTATCTTTTCATTTTTTCTTTGACATTGTATTCCTGAAATTCCAAACTCTAATCTAGATCTTTAATTTATGCTTTCTGGTATATGTAATCAATTTGTGCCTATATCTTCTTTATAATTTTTGTGACTTTGTTTGTTTTTGGTTTTGTTTTTATTTTCTTTCTTCTTTTTTTTTTCTTCTTACTATCTTTCTTTTTCGTGTTCTTTTCTTTAACATTGTATTTTTTAAATTCCAAACTCTACTCTAGATTTTTAACTTTGTTTTTGTATTGATTATCATTTTGTACCTTTATTTTCTTTATAACTTTTGTGACTCTTCTTTTTTTTTTCTTTATCTTTTTTTCTTTTTCTCTCTTTCTTTTCCTTCTTCTTTTCTTTAACACTGTTTTTTTGAAACTCCAAACTCTACTCTAGATTTTTAATTTTTGCTTTTAGGTATATGTTACCAATTCTGTACCATTAAGAACCTAATCTTCAGTACCCACTTTTTACTAGGGAGCCGAGATTACTGGCTTGACTGTTCTCTCCACCTCTGGACTCTCCTTTTTCTCCACCTGTTCACCTGTGTCTCCTCCCTAACCCCTCTCTACTCTATAGAACTCTGTGATTTTCTGAGTGTTCCAAATAAAGGAAAACACTTAGGAAACTGATTACTGACTGGATCTGTCTCTCTCCTTTTCATTCCCTCCTTTTATCCTCCTGACCACCTCTGTCTCCTTCCTCCCTCTTCTCTTCTCTGTATAACTCCATGAACATCTCTGAGTGGTCCAGTTGTGGAGTGCAGTATAGAAGAAGTTTTGAAACTACTGTAAAAATAAGACTGATAACTAGAAGCAGGAGGCTTAAGCCCAAACCCTGATTCCACAGAACATTAACTGACAGGAACTCATCAAATGCCTCCATACCTACACTGAAACCAAGCATCACACAAGGGCCAACAAGTTCCACGGCAAGACATACCAAGCAAATTCTCCAGAAACACAGGAACACAGCCCTGAGCTCCAATATACAGGCTACCTATAGTCACCCCAAAATCATAGACATCTCATAATTTCTAACTAGACACTCCATTGCACTCCAGAGAGAAAAAATCCAGTTCCATCCACCAGAACACCGACACAAGCCTCCATACCAAGAAAACTTGACAAGCCACCTGTAAAAACCCACACACAATGAGGAAACGCCACAATAAAGAGAAGTGCGCAAACCGCCAGAATACAGTAAGGACACCCCAAACTCAGCAATTTAAACAAGATGAAGAGACAGAAGAATACTCAACAGGCAAAGGAACAGGATAAATGCCCACCAAACCAAACAAAAGAGGAAGAAATAGTGAATCTACCTGATAAAGAATTCCAAATAATGATAGTGAAATTAATCCAAAATCTGGAAATCAAAATGGAATCATAGATAAATAGCCTGGAGAAAAGCATTGAGAAGATGCAAGAAAGGTTTAACAAGGACCTAGAAGAAATAAAAAAAGAGTCAATATATAATTAATACTGCAATAAATGAGATCCAAAACACTCTGGAGGCAACAAATAGTAGAAAAACTGAGGCAGAAGATAGAATTAGTGAATTAGAAGATAGGATGGTAGAAATAAATGAATCAGAGGAGAAAAAAGAAAAATGAATTAAAAGAAATGAGGACAATCTCAGAGACCTCCAGGACAATATTAAACGTTACAATATTCGAATCATAGGAGTCCCAGAAGAAGAAGACAAAAAGAAAGTCCATGAGAAAATACTAGAGGAGATAATAATTGTAAACTTCCCTAAAATGGGGAAGGAAATAATCACTCAAGTCCAAGAAACCCAGAGAGTCCCAAATAGGATAAACCCAAGGTGAAACATCCCAAGACACATATTAATCAAATTAACAAAGATCAAACACAAAGAACAAATATTAAAAGCAGCAAGGGAAAAACAACAAATAAAACACAAGGGAATTCCCATAAGGATAACAGCTGATCTTTCTATAGAAACTCTCCAAGCCAGGAGGGAATGGCAAGACATACTTAAAATGAGGAAAGAAAATAACCTACAGCCCAGGTTATTGTACCCAGCAAGGATATCATTCAAATATGAAGGAGAAATCAAAAGCTTTACAGACAAGCAAAAGCTGAGAGAATTTAGCACCACCAAACCAGCTCTCCAACAAATACTAAAGGACATTCTCTAGACAGGAAACACACGAAGGGTATATAAATTCGAACCCAAAACAATAAACTAAATGGCAACGGTATCGTACTTTTCAATATTTACCTTAAAGGTAAATGGTTTGAATGCCCCAACCAAAAGACAGAGACTGGCCCAATGGATACAAAAACAAGACCCCTACATATGTTGTCTACAAGAGACCCACCTCAAAACAGGGGACACATACAGACTGAAAGTGAAGGGCTAGAAAAAGATTTTCCATGCAAATAGGGACCAAAAGAAAGCAGGAGTAGCAATACTCATATCAGATAAAATAGACTTTAAAACAAAGGCTGTGAAAAGAGACACAGAAGGTCACTACATAATGATCAAAGAATCAATCCAAGAAGAAGATATACCAGTTATAAATATATATGCACCCAGCATAGGAGCACCGCGATATGTAAGACAAATACTAACAAGTATGAAAGGAGAAATCAACAATAACACAATAATAGTGGGAGACTTTAATACCCCGCTCACACCAATGGACAGATCAACTAAACAGAAAATTAACAAGGAAACACAAACTTTAAACGATACAATAGACCAGATAGACCTAACTGATATCTATAGGACATTTCATCCCAAAACAATGAATTTCACCTTTTTCTCAAGTGCACATGGAACCTTCTCCAGGATAGACCACATCCTGGGCCATAAATCTAGCCTTGGCAAGTTCAGAAAAATTGAAGTCATTCCAAGCATCTTTTCTGACCACAATGCAGTAAGATTAGATTTCAATAATAGGAGAAAAACTATTAAAAATTCCAACATATGGAGGCTGAACAACACGTTGCTGAATAACCAACAAATCACAGAAGAAATCAAAAAAGAAATCAAAATCTGTATAGAAATGAATGAAAATGAAAACACAACAACCCAAAACCTGTGGGACACTGTAAAAGTAGTCCTAAGGGGAAAGTTCATAGCAATACAGGCATACCTCAAGAAACAAGAAAAAAGCCAAATAAATAACCTAACTCTACACCTAAAGCAACTAGAAAAGGAAGAAATGAAGCACCCCAAGGTTAGTAGAAGGAAAGAAATCTTAAAAATTAGGGCAGAAATAAATGCAAAAGAAACAAAAGAGACCATAGCAAAAATCAACAAAGCCAAAAGCTGGTTCTTTGAAAAAGTAAATAAAAATGACAAACCATTAGCCAGACTCATCAAGAAACAAAGGGAGAAAAATCAAATCCATAAAACTAGAAATGAAAATGGAGAGATCACAACAGACAACACAGAAATACAAAGGATCATAAGAGACTACTATCAGCAATTATATGCCAATAAAATGGACAACGTGGAAGAAATGGACAAATTCTTAGAAAAGTACAACTTTCCAAAACTGGATCAAGAAGAAATAGAAAATCTTAACAGACCCATCACAAGCATGGAAATCGAAACTGTAATCAGAAATCTTACAGCAAACAAAAGCCCAGGTCCAGACAGCTTCACAGCTGAATTCTACCAAAAATTTAGAGAAGAGCTAACACCTATCCTACTCAAACTGTTCCAGAAAATTGCAGAGGACGGCCAACTTCCAAACTCATTCTATGAGGCCACCATCACCCTAATACCAAAACCTGACAAAGACGCCACAAAAAGAGAAAACTACAGGCCAATATCACTGATGAACATAGATGCAAAAATCCTTAACAAAATTCTAGCAATCAGAATCCAACAACACATTAAAAAGATCATACACCATGACCAAGTGGGCTTTATCCCAGGAAGGCAAGGATTCTTTAATATCCACAAATCAATCAACATAATACACCATATTAACCAATTGAAAAATAAAAACCATATGATTATCTCAATAGATGCAGAGAAAGCCTTTGACAAACTTCAACATCCATTTATGATAAAAAAAAAAAAATCTGCAGAAAGCAAAAATAGAAGGAACATACCTCAACATAATAAAAGCTATATATGACAAACCCACAGCAAACATTATCCTCAATGGAGAAAAATTGAAAGCATTTCCTCTAAAGTCAGAAACAAGACAAGGGTGCCCACTTTCACCATTACTATTCAACATAGTTTTGGAAGTTTTGGCCACAGCAATCAGAGTAGAAAAAGAAATAAAAGGAATCCAAATTGGAAAAGAAGAAGTAAAACTCTCACTGTTTGCAGATGACATGATCCTCTACATAGAAAACCCTAAAGACTCCATCAGAAAATTACTAGAGCAAATCAATGAATATAGTAGAGTTTCAGGATATAAAATCAACACACAGAAATCCCTTGCATTCCTGTACACTAATAATGAGAAAACAGAAAGAGAAATTAAGGAAACAATTCCATTCACCATTGCAATGAAAAGAATAAAATACTTAGGAATATATCTTCCTAAAGAAACTAAAGACCTATATATAGAAAACTATAAAACACTGGTGAAAGAAATCAAAGAGGACACTATTAGATGGAGAAATATACCATGTTCATGGACTGGTAGAATCAATATAGTGAAAATGAGTATACTACCCAAAGCAATTTATAGATTCAATGCAATCCCCATCAAGCTACCTATGGTATTCTTCACAGAGCTAGAACAAATAATTTCTCAATTTGTATGAAAATACAAAAAAAACCTCGAATAGCCAAAGCTATCTTGAGAAAGAAGAATGGAACTGGAGGAATCAACCTGCCTGACTTCAGGCTCTACTACAAAGCCACAGTCATGAAGACAGTATGGTACTGGCACAAAGACAGAAATATAGATCAATGGAACAAAATAGAAAGCCCAGAGATAAATCCACGCATATATGGACACCTTATCTTTGACAAAGGAGGCAAGAATATACAATGGATTAAAGACGATCTCTTTAACAAGTGATGCTGGGGAAACTGGTCAAACACTTGTAAAAGAATGAAACTAGAACATTTTCTAACACCATACACAAAAATAAACTCAAAATGGATTTAAGATCTAAATGTAAGACCAGAAACCATAAAACTCCTAGAGGAAAACATAGGCAAAACACTCTCTGAATACATCACAGCAGGATCCTCTATGACCCACCTCCCAGAATATTGGAAATAAAATAAAAAATAAACAGATCAGATCAGTCAATCAGTCATGTCCGACTCTTTTCGACCCCATGAACTGCAGCACGCCAGGCCTCCCTGTCTATCACCAACTCCCGGAGGTCACTCAGACTCACATCCATCGAGTCAGTGATGCCATCTAGCCATCTCATCCTCTGTCGTCCCCTTCTTCTCCTGCCCCCAATCCCTCCCAGCATCAGAGTCTTCTCCAATGAGTCAACTCTTCCCATGAGGTGGCCAAAGTATTGGAGTTTCAGATTTAGCATCATTCCTTCCAAAGAAATCCCAGGGCTGATCTCCTTCAGAATGGACTGGTTGGATCTCCTTGCAGTCCAAGGGACTCTCAAGAGTCTTCTCCAACACCACAGTTCAAAAAAATAAACAAATGGGACCTAATTAAACTTAAAAGCTTCTGCACAACAAAAGAAACTATAAGCAAGGTGAAAAGACAGCCTTCAGAATGGGAGAAAAAAATAGCAAATGAAGCAACAGACAAACAACTAATCTCAAAAATATACAAGCAACTTCTACAGCTCAATTCCAGAAAAATAAATGACCCAATCAAACAATGGGCCAAAGAACTAAATAGACATTTCTCCAAAGAAGACATACAGATGGCTAACAAACACATGAAAAGATGCTCAATATCATGCATTATCAGAGAAATGCAAATCAAAACCACTATGAGTTACCATTTCACGCCAGTCAGAATGGCTGTGATCCAAAAGTCCACAAGCATTAAATGCTGGAGAGGGTGTGGAGAAAAGGGAACCCTCTTTCACTGTTGGTGGGAATGCAAACTAGTGCAGCCACTATGGAGAACAGTATGGAGATTCCTCAAAAAACTGGGAATAGAACTGCCTTATGATCCAGCAATCCCACTGCTGGGCATACACACTGAGAAAACCAGAATTGAAAGAGACACATGTACCCCAATGTTCATAGCAGCACTGTTTACAATAGCCAGGACTTGGAAACAACCTAGATGTCCATCCGCAGATGAATGGATAAGAATGCAGTGGTACATATACACAATGGAGTATTACTCAGCCATTAAAAAGAATACATTTGAATCAGTTCTAATGAGGTGGATGGAACTGGAGCCTATTATACAGAGTGAAGTAAGCCAGAAAAAAAAAAAAAAAAAAAAACCCAAATACAGTATACTAATGCATATATATGGAATTTAGAAAGATGGTAACAATAACCCTGTTTACAAGACAGCAAAAGAGACACTGATGTATAGAACAGTCTTTTGGACTCTGGGAGAGGGAGAGGGTGGGATGATTTGGGAGAATAGCATTGAAATATTTATAATATCATATCTGAAACGAGTCGCCAGTCCAGGTAGGATGCCTGATAACGGATGCCTGGGGCTGGTGCACTGGGACGACCCAGAGGGATGGTATGGGGAGAGAGGAGGGAGGAGGGTCAGGATGGGGAACACATGTATACTTGTGGCGGATTCATTCTGATGAATGGCAAAAGCAATAAAATATTGTAAAGTTAAGCAAAATAAAATTTAAAAAAAAAAATAAAAATTTTAAAAAATGTAAATAACAATGTTATCCTATAATAAAGAAACAGATTATTCAAAAAAAAAATGAAGAAGAATTGATGCTTTTGAACTCTGGTGTTGGAGTGTCAGGAAGCTCCAGGAGGCTTCCTGTGTGCTGTTTTGGATCTGTCATGAATCCTCTGTCCCTTATTAATTCCTGAACATTCAAGAATTAAGTGGAGTTGCAAACTACTCCAGGGGGCTGAAGTATGCATGCATATCCATACAGTGATAAGCAACTATTTTCGACCTTCTTCCTTTTTATGAACCATACGGTAAAAGTTATTATTTACAACCCTCTCTCTTTCATATGAATGACTTCATGTGTCCTTGATAACTTGTACGTTTTGATTTTATCTCTGCTGAAAATAGCTACCTTGTAAGACAGTATAAATACCTACACAATGTTGAGTAAAACACCTTTGCTCCACCAGAGCTTTGGTCCCTGTGTCTTCTCTCTCTCTCTCTTTCTTTTTCAGGCTAATTGTCTGGAGCGCAGAGGCCCTCTGGGTTCAATTTCCTGCCCGGGCTTCTCAGCCCTTCTGGTGAAAAGGCATTGTGCCTGCACCCCCTAAAAGAGGGCGCCTGAGGTATTCGTGAACAGAGCAAGCCCCGTGTCAGGGACTTTATTGATTTTCTGCATAAACCAAGGAATATCAGCCTATTTCTCTCTCCTTTACTTTCTTTATTTTTATTTTTATTTTATTTAAATTTACAATTCGATTCTGGACCACCAGGTTCTGGTCCATTAAAGGACCTCAACATTGGAAAAGACTTTTGAGAGTGCCTTGGACTGCAGGGAGATCCAACCAGTCCATCCTAAAGGAAATCAGTTCTGAATATTCACTGGAAGGACTGATGCTGAAGTTTCAATACTTTGGCCACCTCATGTGAAGAACTAACTCATTGGAAAAGACCCTGATGCTGGAAAAGTTTGAAGGCAGGAGGAGAGGGGGATGACAAAAGATGAGATGGTTGAATGGCATCACTGATGCAATGGACATGAGCTTGAGAAGGCTCCAGGAGTTGGTAATGGACAGGGAAGCCTGGTGTGCTGCAGTCCCTGGGGTGGCAAAGAGTAGGACATGACTGAGCAACTGAACTGACTGACTGACATATATAATATTAAATTTCTTTTATGGTCTATTTATGTGTTTTTGAATGGTCTATTTATGTGTTTTTGACTATTTTGTAAAATGCTTTACACATTATATGATGCTGATATTCTTATTGCTTTTTAAGTTGTAAAGAATTCCCTTGGACATTGTCAGATTTTAAAACGATTGAGCCTTTAATAGACATTTCAGTTGGGGTTCTAATAATAAGCTTAAATATAAAATATCATGTGTATGAAGACTTACAAGGTACAAAATAGATATGCTATTCAGATTTTATAATAACCTCTCCTGAGGATAAGGAAGTTCAGAAAAATGTTAATATTCATATTTATATCTTTAAGATCTACTTTTACTTCAAAGTACATAGGCAGTTTTTCTTTCCACTTTACTACAGTACATGGGACACAGCAACAGAATAAATACAAGGGGATCAGGATCTGGTGGATTATATACATATTAGTTGACTCTTTGTAATTGTGGAGACAGTAAATATAAGTCCACATTTTTATTTTTCTGCCTCACAAATTAAACATGTCATTTCAAAGCATTTCCCATTTCAGATAGTGAAATTTGATCCATTATTACCAAACTCATTTACTATATGAACACAAAAAGCAGTCCTATAAATACAAATTCACACATGAAGACTGTTATCACTTAATAGAAAGTAATCTATGTAACAAATTCACTTTGAAATGGACAACTAAAAAATATTAAGATATTTCTTGATTAGTATAGAGTAACAAGACGAGAAGGATCATCTTTAGCTCTTCTATCATCGGTTCCTTGATGACAAATCGATGACTGATGGAAACTTCCTGAAAACACTTTGACATTTTGCTGCTTTGTTGTATTTCTTTTGTGAGAGAAACACTTTTTCTGCAAACTAATTGCCCAAAACTTAAAACATATATAATTTATAGTATATTGTGGTGGAAATATTTAAATTTGAGGGCAAAAATGCCTTGGTTCTTGTCCTGTGTCACTCATTGTGTTTCTGATTTCAGCCAAATCTCTTTATGAGCTTCATTTTTTTATTTGTAAAATTATGTAATTATTTTATTTTACTAATTAACCTTACAAGTTTTGTTTCAGAATCAATGAAATAATGTACATAAATTTACCTTTTATACAGCAAAACTCTCTAATAAAATTAGCTATTACTATACTTCAATATTTGGAGAAGGCAATGGCACCCCACTTCAGTACTTTTGCCTGGAGAGTCCCATGGATGGAGGAGCCTGGTGGGCTGCAGTCCATGGGGTCGCTAAGAGTCGGACACAACTGAGCGACTTCACTTTCAATTTTCACTTTCATGCATTGGAGAAGGAAATGGCAACCCACTCCAGTGTTCTTGCCTGGAGAATCCCAGGGATGGGGGAGCCTGGTGGGCTTCCATCTATGGGGTTGCACAGTCAGACACGACTGAAGCGACTTAGCAGCAGCAGCAGCAGCACACTTCAATATTATAAAAAATTATCACATTCTACTTTTCAAAACATGCTAATGAAACTTTAATTCAATAAGGTCATAAAAAGTGCTATCATTAATAGTTTTTGTCTGCTGAGGGAATCTAATATATATTCAGGAACTATTATTTATTAGGACTTTTTAGTTTATCTATAAATCAATGTTTAGAAAGTCTATTTGTCAAACTATTTTATTATATACAAATTGTTAGTCACTCAATCATGTCTGACTCTTTGTGACCCCATAGACTGTAGCCCTGCCAGGCTCCTCTGTCCATGGAATTCTCCAGGAAATAATATTGAAGTAGCCATTCCCTTCTCCAGGGGATCATCCCAATCCAGGGACTGAAACCGAGTCTCCTGCATTACAGGCAGATTCTTTACTATCTGAGCCACCAGGGAAGTCATTAAAAAAAAAAAAGTATATATATGTATATATACATGTATAGAGAGAGACAAAAGAAACTGAGACTCGGATGAATAAATAGTTTGAGGAGCACAAGTAGTAAGACACAGATCTCAAATTTGAATTTCTGTTTTGAACTGAAAACTCTTGAGACACCCACTTCTGTATTAGTAACTTATTAATCAGAAATCTGTATGCAGGTCAGGAAGCAACAGTTAGAACTGGTCATGGAACAACAGACTGGTTCCAAATAGAAAAAGGAGTACGTCAAGGCTGCATATTGTCACCATGTTTATTTAACTTATATGCAGAGTACATCATGAGAAATGCTGGACTGGAAGAAACACAAGTTGGAATCAAGATTGCTGGGAGAAATATCAATAACCTCAGATATGCAGATGACACCACTCTTATGGCAGAAAGTGAGGAGGGGCTAAAAAGCCTCTTGATGAAAGTGAAAGTGGAGAGTGAAAAGGTTGGCTTAAAGCTCAACATTCAGAAAAAGAAGATCATGGCATCTGGTCCCATCACTGCATGGGAAATAGATGGGGAAACAGTGGAAACAGTGTCAGACTTTGTTTTTCTGGGCTCCAAAATCACTGCAGATGGTGACTGCAGCCATGAAATTAAAAGACGCTTGCTCCTTGGAAGGAAAGTTATGACCAACCTAGATAGCATATTCAAAAGCAGAGACATTACTTTACCAACAAAGGTTCACCTAGTCAAGGCTATGGTCTTTCCTGTGGTCATGTATGGATGTGAGAGCTGGATTGTGAAGAAGGCTGAGCGCCGAAGAATTGATGCTTTTGAACTGTGGTGTTGGAGAAGACTCTTGAGAGTCCCTTGGACTGCAAGAAGATCCAACCAGTCCATTCTGAAGGAGATCAATCCTGGAATTTCTTTGGAAGGAATGATGCTAAAGCTGAAACTCCAGTATTTTGGCCACCTCATGCGAAGAGTTGACTCATTGGAGAAGACTCTGATGCTGGGAGGGATTGAGGGCAGGAGGAGAAGGGGACGACAGAGGATGAGATGGCTGGATGGCATCACTGACTCGATGGATGCGAGTCTGAGTGACCTCCGGGAGCTGGTGATGGACAGGGAGGCCTGGCGTGCTGCGGTTCATGGGGTCGCAAAGAGTTGGACACGACTGAGCGACTGATCTGATCTGAATCAGAAGAGAATAAGCTTGTCATATACAGCTGACTAAAGATAAAGGTTAAGACTTTGAAATTCAGCCATTAATCAAGGCTTCATTCACATTTTATGAAAGTCCATTTGCATGCATTCTATATATATATAATCATTACCCTGTAAAATATGCCATCTTCAACACACTATTCTCATCATTTTATAGGAATGGTACTGTTTTCCTACTGATAATGCATCATTTGGAGAAAAGCTACCTCAGGTCAAGTAGCCCCAAATGCCATGAACTAATTAATATTAGTAATTAGTATGTTCCACTAAGTGACACCATCAGGTTAAATTTGAAAGTGAAAGTGCAAGTCGCACAATGTGTCTAATTCTTTGTGACCCCATAGACTAAACAGTCCATGGAATTCTCCAGGCCGGAAGACTGGAGTGGATAGCCTTTCCTTTCTCCAGGGGATCTTCCCAACCCTGCGATTGAACCAAGATCTCGCACATTGAAAGCAGATTCTTTACCAGCTGAGCCACAAGGGAAGCCCAAGAATACTGGAATGGGCATCCTATCCCTTCTCCAGGGGACCTTCCCAACCCAGGAATTGAATTGGGATCTCCTGCATTTGCCTGGAAAATCCCATGGACGGAGGAGCCTGGTGGGCTCCAGTCCATGGGGTCGCCAAGAGTCTGACACGACTGAGCGACTTCACTTTCACTTTTCACTTTCATGCATTGGAGAAGGAAATGGCAACCCACTCCAGTGTTCTTGCCTGGAGAATCCCAGGGACAGGGGAGCCTGATGGGCTTCCATCTATGGGGTCGCACAGAGTCGGACACGACTGAAGCGACTTAGCAGCAGCAGCATTGCAGGCAGTTTATTTACCAACTAAGCTAACAGGGAAGCCCAGGTTAAATTTATTGGGTTAAAAGAAAAAAAAAAGGAAAAAGAAGATGGTAAAGGGATAAAGCAGGAGTTCCTACTTGTTCAGTTGCTGAACCATGTCCAGCTTTTTGGGACCGAATGGACTACAACACACCAAGCCTCCCTCTCCTTCATCATCTCCCGGAGTTTGCTCAAACTCATGTCCATTGAGTCAGTGATGCCATCCAATTATCTCATCCTGTGTTACCCCCTTCTCCTGTGCTCAATCTTTCCCAGCATCAGGGTCTTTTCCAAAAAGTCAGCTCTTCGCATAAGGTGACCAATTATTGGAGCTTTAGCTTCATTATGAGTCCTTCCAATGAATATTCAAGGTTGGTTTCTTTAGGATTGAATGATTTGATCTCCTTGCTGTCCAAGGAATTCTTGAGTCATTTCCAGCACCACAATTCAAACGCATCAATTCTTCAGCACTCAGCCTTCCTTATGGTCCAATTCTCATTTCCATACACAATTACTGGAAAAACCATAGCTCTGACTATACAGACTTTTGTTGGCAAAATGATGACTAGCTCTTTAATATGCTATCTAGGTTTGTCATTGCTTTTCTTGCAAGGAGCAAACATTTTTAATTTCGTAGCAGCAGTCATCATCCGCAGATATTTTGAGCCCAAGAAAATAAAACCTGTCACTGTTTCCACTTTTGTTCTATCTATTTGCCATGAAGAGATGGGACCAGATCCCACAATCTTCATTTTTTGAGTATGGAGTTTTAAGCCAGCCTTTTCACTCTCCTATTTCACCCTCATCAAAAGGCTTTTTAGTTCCTCCTTGCTCTCTGCCATTAAAGTGGTATCATCTGCATATCTGAGGTTGTTATCTCTTCCAGCAATCTTGATTCCAGCTTTTGATTCATCTGGCCCAGCATGTCACATGATGTACTCTGCATATAAGTTCAATCTTAACATAATTCTTTTGAAATTTGGAACCAGTCTGATGTTCCATGTCCAGTTCTAACTGTTGCTTCATGACCTGCACACAGGCTTCTCAAGAGACTGGTAAGGTCATCTGGCATTCCCATCTCTTTAAGAATTTTCCACAGTTTGTTGTGATTAACACAATCGAAGGTTTTAGTATAGTCAATGAAGCAAAACTAGATTTTTTTTTTTTAATTCCCTTGCTTTTTCTATGATCCAACAGATGCTGGCAGTTTGATCTCTGGTTCCTTTGCCTTTTCTAAATACAGCTTGTGTATCTCGAAATCAGTTCACATACTGCTGAAGCCTAGCTTGAAGGATTTTGAGTATCTTGCTAGCATGTGAAATGAGTGCAATTGTACAGTAGTTTGAACTTTTGGGCATTGTCTTTGTTTGAAATTAGAATGAAAACTGACCTTTTCCACTCTTGCTGCCACTGCTGTTTTCCAAAGTTTTTGGCATATTGAATGTAGCACTTTAATAGCATCTTCTTTTAGGATTTGAAATAGCTCAGTTGTAATTCCATTAGCTCCACTAGCTTTGTTCATAGTAATGCTTCTTAAGGCCCACATGACTTCAGTCTCCAGAATGTCTGGCTCTAGGTGAGTGACCATACCATCATGGTATGTGGATCATTAAGACGTTTTTGTATAGTTCTTCTGTATTCTTGCCACCTCTTCTTAATCTCTTCTGCTTCACTTAGGTCCTTGCTCTTTCTGTCCTTTATTGTACCATTTCTCTCCTTTATAAGAAATGCTATGGATACCTACTAGTCTCAAAGCAAATTGTTTTCAATCCAACTTTTAAAAGATGTATATGTAATAATATAGGACATTTTGATTTTTATAATGAGTCCAATCAAATATAAGAATGCTGGGGGCAGTTATTTTGCTCTTTTTCTTTGTCAAGCCAAAATATGTATACAAATTACATGCTAAAACTCAAACCCTTATCCAAACCTTTATCTATGCCTCCCACAACTCATTAAGTTCATTCTATCCTTCAATAAAACCTCACTTCGCCATCCATTTTTCAGTTTCCACTTATGTGATAGATTAGGATAGTCTGTGGCCAGGCTTGTGGATGAGTTAAGAGATGGCTAAATGTAGGACATACTTTGAGGAAATAATGAAACAAGATCAAATGGAATACAAGCCTTAAGAGGGAAATCATAGTAAAACTTAGCTAGGAGATGTGGTGATGCTAATGATTTTACAAGAACTACACATGAAATAAAGGTGTTGTGGAGCAAACTCTGTGTGAAAAAAACAAAACAAAACAAAATGTTCTTTAAAGGAGTCAAAATGACCTGGCACTTATAGTTAAGCAAGCATGGCAAGAATGATTCAAAATCTTTATATAACGTGATAATGCCTTTCCTCATTTTTAGCTAACAGTTTCAGGCTCACTTAAGACTTAATGAGTTTCCTACTGTCCCAAGCATTTTACATTTAATTACTGAATTCATAATATGGGCCTTAGTAACTTGGTATTAATAACCTTAATTTGCAGATGAGATACCATCAGTTGTTTAATGTAATGCATTTTAAAAAGTGACTGAACCAAGACTACTTACTCAGAATTCAATGTCCCTTTAAGTAACTTCAGCTGTGAGGACGTTTTCTGTTATTACTGAAGTGTTCTTACTAATTTTGGTAAAATCTGGATTTGCTAAACATATTAGTAACATAGAATCTGGATGATATCTGCAATTCTTTTACTCTATCTCACCAGCAGAATTACTCAATTACAGCAGTTTTCCAGTGCCTCACATACATGTTGCTGGGACAAATCATAAAAATCACATAAAAGCATTCACACAAATTCATTTCTGTTAACTTTGTACTCAAATTCCAAGATCAGTCTGCTGCTGCTGCTGCTAAATCGCTTCAGTTGTACCCAATTCTATGCGACCCCATAGATGGCTAGCAATGCTTTAATCACCTGGGTGTGGATTATCCAATTTGCAGATTTTCTGTTACACAGTTACATCTTTGGCTAGCTTCAGGAATGTTCCCTTCTCTTGGTGGGTTGGGTGTTCAGTGTTAAAAATCACATTGTGTTGTTAATAGCATTATTTATCCACTGACCTTTATTTTATTGAAAGCAATCCAGAGCAAGTTCATAGCAAACATGGGAGGTGAATTGAAAGTAAATCATGTTGGAGACATGATTTACGGACAGAAACTAAAATCATATTAATTCATAGAAACTTGGGGCAGCAGCGGGTGTTGGGAGTTATGTATTCTTAAACCAAAATCCTCTCTATGACTTCCCTGACAAGGGACTATTATAGGTTTTCTCTTTGAAGGGTATCTTTTTTATTCCACAGCAGGATGAGGCTATTTCAAAAAGTAACAATCTATTAACTGTGCTAGAGAGCTTGACTTCTGAAAGATACAATCCGAGTCTCTAAATTCTATGCTAGTCTTGGCAGAAATGTGGCAAATATGGCTTTGTAGGTTTCTGTCAGAAGCCTTTATTGAGGAGATCAAAATGGTGTTCAACCATGACTCTGAATCCTCGCAAAATGAATATATGCTTTCAAATTGACCTTTAGTCAGTCATGTATTCTAGTCTCTTCTACCTTAAAAAACAAAAAAGAAAAAAACGCATGATCTTCCCACAGTGCACATCAGCATAGAGTAATGTATCTCACATACTATGTAATGCATTGTAAGGAAAGTATGCATTCAAAACAGACTTTTAAATATAGGAACTGAATCAGCTGATTTTCATAATGTTTCTATTCCTTTTAACTTTAAACAATTAATATATGTGTTGTATACCTTCATATGTGAACTGGAAATTTATATGACAATTGTGAAATTATATAAGATATTACATTTTTCATTTTCTTATACGATAAAAATTACATTTTTCAACATAAAATAGTTAAATTCATCCACTTTGCCTACTGAGATATGGATATGACAGTGTCATATACAAAAACTGATGGGCCCGAGATGGGCCTCTATTCTGGACAGCTGGTGTTTTTCAAGTGGAATAAAATTGAAGCTTTGTTTTCCCTAGATACTTCAAGGACAAAGCGAAAGGTAGGAGCTGAGCTCTGCTGGAGTAGAGATAAGAGGGCCACTCTCAAGGTCAAGGAAACCTCTCTGACTATGTATGCATAGGAAGGCTCATTGGAGAGCCAAATGGTGGGGGACAACACCCTATAACAAATGTGGACCTACCCCCAACAGGCTGCTGCACTAGACTTCTTAAAAAAACTTGTGCACACATGTTGGGGAGGGTCATGGAGCAGGTCAAGTGTGCAAAAATAAACAAGGTAATTGGCCAAAGGTGAAGCAGGGCAAAGACTAATAGAGTTTTGCCAAGAAAATGCACTGGTCATAGCAAATGACCTCTTCCAACAACACAAGAGAAGACTCTATACATGGACATCACCAGATGGTCAACACCGAAATCAGATCGATTATATTCTTTGCAGCCAAAGATGGAGAAGCTCTATACAATCAGCAAAAACAAGACCAGGAGTTGACTGTGGCTCAGACCATGAACTCATTATTGCCAAATTCAGACTGAAATTGAAGAAAGTAGGGAAAACCACGAGACCATTCAGGTTCGACCTAAATCAAATCCCTTATGATTATACAGTGGAAGTGAGAAATAGATTTAAGGGCCTAGATCTGATAGATAGAGTGCCTGATGAACTATGGAATGAGGTTCGTGACATTGTACAGGAGACAGGGATCAAGACCATCCCCATGGAAAAGAAATGCAAAAAATCAAAATGGCTGTCTGGAGAGGCCTCACAAATAGCTGTGAAAAGAAGAGAAGTGAAAAGCAAAGGAGAAAAGGAAAGATATAAACATCTGAATGCAGAGTTCCAAAGAATAGCATGAAGAGATAAGAAAGCCTTCTTCAACGATCAATGCAAAGAAATAGAGGAAAAAACAGAATGGGAAAGACTAGGGATCTCTTCAAGAAAATCAGAGATACCAAAGGAACATTTCATGCAAAGATGGGCTCGATAAAGGACAGAAATGGTATGGACCTAACAGAAGCAGAAGATATTAAGAAGAGGTAGCAAGAATACACAGAAGAACTGTACAAAAAAGATCTTCACAACCCAGATAATTATGATGGTGTGAGCACTGACCTAGAGCCAGACATCTTGGAATGTGAAGTCAAGTGGGCCTTAGAAAGCATCACTACGAACAAAGCTAGTGGAGGTGATGGCATTCCAGTAGAGCTATTCCAAATCCTGAAAGATGATGCTGTGAAAGTGCTGCACTCAATATGCCAGCAAATTTGGAAAACTCAGCAGTGGCCACAAGATTGGAAAAGGTCAGTTTTCATCCCAATCCCAAAGAAAGGCCATGCCAAAGAATGCTCAAACTACCACACAATTGCACTCATCTCACACGCTAGTAAAGTCATGCTCAAAATTCTCCAAGCCAGGCTTCAGCAATATGTGAACCGTGAACTTCCTGGTGTTCAAGCTGCTTTAAGAAAAGGCAGAGGAACCAGAGATCAAATTGCCAACATCTGCTGGATCATGGAAAAAGCAAGAGAGTTCCAGAAAAACATCTATTTCTGCTTTATTGACTATGCCAAAGCCTTTGACTGTGTAGATCACAATAAACTGTGGAAAATTCTGAAACAGATGGGAATACCAGACCACCTGACCTGCCTCTTGAGAAATCTGTATGCAGGTCAGGAAGCAACAGTTAGAACTGGTCATGGAACAACAGACTGGTTCCAAATAGGAAAAGGAGTATGTCAAGGCTGTATATTGTCACCCTGTTTATTTAACTTATATGCAGACTACATCATGAGAAATGCTGGACTGGAAGAAACACAAGTTGGAATCAAGATTGCTGGGAGAAATATCAATAACCTCAGCTATGCAGATGACACCACCCTTATGGCAGAAAGTGAAGAGGAACTAAAAAGCCTCTTGATGAAAGTGAAAGTGGAGAGTGAAAAGGTTGGCTTAAAGCTCAACATTCAGAAAACGAAGATCATGGCATCTGGTTCCATCACTACATGGGAAATAGATGGGGAAACAGTGGGAACCGTGTCAGACTTTCTTTTTCTGGGCTCCAAAATCACTGCAGATGGTGACTGCAGCCATGAAATTAAAAGATGCTTACTCCTTGGAAGGAAACTTATGACCAACCTAGATAGCATATTCAAAAGCAGAGACATTACTTTGCCACCAAAGTTCGCCTAGTCAAGGCTATGGTCTTTCCTGTGGTCATGTATGGATGTGAGAGCTGGACTGTGAAGAAGGCTGAGCACCGAAGAATTGATGATTTTGAATTGTGGTGTTGGAGAAGACTCTTGAGAGTCCCTTGGACTGCAAGGAGATCCACCCAGTCCATTCTGAAGGAGATCAGCCCTGGGATTTCTTTGGAAGGAATGATGCTAAAGCTGAAACTCCAGTATTTTGGCCACCTCATGCAAAGAGTTAACTCACTGGAGAAGTCTCTGATACTGGGGGGATTGGGGGCAGGAGGAGAAGGGGACGACAGAGGATGAGATGGCTGGATGGCATCACTGACTCCATGAATGTGAGTCTGAGTGACCTCTGGAAGTTGGTGATGGACAGGGAGGCCTGGCGTGCTGCGATTCATGGGGTCGCAAAGAGTCGGACACGACTGAGGGACTGATCTGATCTGATCTGAAACAAAGACCACACCAGGGAAGCCCCTTATACAAGACCCAGAAGAAGTGTCCTATGTAAGTGATTGAAATCACCTCTTTATTTCTCTCCTCAGTCAGGGTGCTGGGTTTATATTTCTGCCTTACTTCTGACTTAAATTTTCTCTGTGTACTCTCCATATGCTGTGCAAAGTCTTTTGTACCTGTTTTTGTAGTCCTTGGAATTCATTTTTCAATCAGGGCAAGAGCCAGGGGGAACTTTGCTTCGAACCTCAAGCCACTGGTGAACTAGTGGCTAGGTATAGTTTCTGCATAGGTAAATAAAATCCTGCTTCAAGACTACTGTCCCTCTGAGAATAGATCAGCCAATTCAAAGCCTTTTGATGAGCACATGGAAGAGCACTGTGGAATCACAACATCCCTAGCGTGAAAAAGGAAGTTTGTTTCTGAAGAGAGCAGAATTTTGCCTCACATTTTCATCAAATTCAGCTTCTTGGGATTTACTGTGATTTCCAGAGCAAGAGAGAGGCCTATAAATAAAGACTTTAAAGATTATATTTTCAGATAAAAATACTGTAAAATTCCCAGGTATAAAATAATACTATTTTTTTTTCAATAATGTAGAATACAAACAAGGAACATGCTGTTTCTTCACACACTGCCATATTTAGGAGACACTCTGAGGACTTAATTCATCAGCAGCATCTACAAAGATATTGTGTCCTACGGGAACTGACAAATCAGTTTTAGGGACTTACAAGGATCACTCCTAAAGAATGTTCAGAAATATTGGAGGACATTTTGTAGTGTGCCACACTGCTGAGGTCTTAATGCAACAGGTGGGGGATTAGATCCAGAGAAATATGAGTTACTTATGCCACCGAAAGTCAATTTTTGCTAAAGACTGGTGTGGCCTGTGTTATGTATAAACATTTCAAAGAGCAAAGGTTTTATAACTTTCTCTTTCCCATAGATGGATACTTTAATTAAGAGAACTTTTTTTTCAGATGGAAATGTTATGAATTTTTAAAAATTATTTGAATTGATCTTATACATATCAATTTAATAAATGGTAGTTATTTATACACCATGTGAACTTTAAGAAGTAGATTCTTTATGAAGATCAACACTACATTAATAGGGAAGTTGGAGATGGAGAAAATAAGACAAAGGATAGGAAAGTCAGTTAGGGAGGTATTCTAATACTCAAGTAGAAAAAAATGCTGAAATGGGTAGAATTCTGGGGAGAAACTAGAAGGCAAATTTAAGAACAATTTGGGAAACTGAATTGATGGGATTTCTTAACAGTTGATACAGTGAACAATGTGTGCCAGGGATTATCATCCATAATTCTCTCTTTCAATCGTCTTAGTCTAGCGTGAAAAATATAATCACTGATAGTTATATTAATACTATCTGATGTCATACAAAGAATTCTTCGGACAATATTGCAGACATTGTTCCTGCCATGGTTATTTAAACATTATGCCAATATTCTACATCAGATAAATTAGTAGATACATGTAAACAATAAAATTTATATAATTAACATATTTATTTACAATTCATCTTTTAATTACATTTTTATAAACTAATATAAGAATATTTTGGATTCCATGAAAAACAAACTGGACATAAGATAGTATTATAGTTACAACTCCTTTATCATATGATCTCAGAATAAATAAAAAAAATTAAATCTTCAATTATTCCATCCAATTTCAGTACTACAAAGATAAACCATGTCTTAAGTTAAAATCTCAATGTCTTAAATTAACAAAACCTCTTTTCTTTCTCCTCTTACACTAAATGTCCAATTCAAGAGAGTTTGATAATGATTCCAAGCAATGTACTACTTATAAATGCAGGTTGATTGTGGTTCAAAAGTATGATTGCCATTTCCTGCAACTTCGGAAAAAAGAATACAAAAACTGCCAACTATTGTTCTATAATTTATCCTGGAAATGATATCAACTGATTTTTATAGCTTGTTGAAATAGTCATATGTTCCCATTATGTTGTAAGAAAGCTTAAAATTTATATTCCCTGTGCTCAGGAAGAAGACAAAATCTAGACAGTCATAAGCATTAGTAATGTCTATTACATATGCTAATTCAATTACCAGATTTTTAGGTGGACACCATAAATACATGACATTGTCACTATAATGAATTAAAGCAATTTGTTTAAATTCCTTGTCATTAAGTGCAGTTATATTGATATAATAAATTAATTCTCTTATTTACTTTTCACAGACTTTTTTTTTTCCCAAAGAGGTGCTATAGGAACAAGACAATCCTGACAAAACCATCTTGAATTTATGAAAGCACTTATTGTTAAAAAACTGCAAAACATTTATTCAGACAGTGAGTAACACATGTAGTCAGATTTTCCTGGGAATAGGCAAAAATATTCTGAATTGAAAAATATATCAAATCAGTTTTACTTAAAGAGAAAGTAAAGAAATGCTTGTATCCTCAGAGCAAATTTATTTTATTTTATTTAACTTTACAATATTGTATTGGTTTTGCCATATTTCAAAGTGAATCTGCCACAGGTACACATGTGTTCCCCATCCTGAACCCTCCTCCCTCCTCCCGCCCCATACCATCCCTCTGTGCACCAGCCCCAAGCATCTAGTATCGTGCTTCGAATCTGGACTGGCAGTCATTTGAACTAAGCACTACTTAGTCCAATCATGTATTCTCTCATCCTCGTCTACTCTTTAATATTTTTTTGTTTGTTTGTTTTTTTGTTTTGTTTTTTAAATTAAATTTTATTTTGCTTAACTTTACAATATTGTATTGCTTTTGCCATACATCAAGATGGATCTGCCACAAGTATACATGTGTTCCCCATCCTGAACCCTCCTCCCTCCTCCCTCCCCATACCATCCCTCTGGGTCGTCCCAGTGCACCAGCCCCAGGCATCTGTTATCAGGCATCGTACCTGAACTGGCGACTCGTTTCAGATATGATATTATACATATTTCAATGCTATTCTCCCAAATCATCCCACCCTCTCCCATTCCCAGAGTCCAAAAGTCTGTTCTATACATCAGTGTCTATTTACTTTTTTTATTTAGTATACATTTAAATGCCAAAAATGAAGTCTGTTGAGAGATCTATATACATAATATGAATGTATGCCATAAATTAACTATATATAGTATTATAGAACTTAAAAATCAACTTGATTCTATAAAGGTTACATTTAGGTCTACATGATAGACCATGAAGAACACACAGAACAACAAATAAATAGCTTAGAAGGTAGCACATCCAAAATCAATAGCAATAGTAGTTTCTGATTGGTAGGATTCAGTCAGTTCAATTCAGTCACTCAGTTGTGTCCAACTCTTTGCCACCCCATGGACTGCAGCATGCCAGGCCTCCTTGTCCATAGCCAACTCCCAGAGTTTACCCAAACTCATGTCCATTGAGTCAGTGATGCCATCCAACCATTTCATCCTCTGTCGTCCCCTTCTCCTCCCACCTTCAATCTTTCTCAGCATCAGGGTCTTTTCAAATGAGTCACCTCTTCCCATCATGTGGCCAAAGTATTGGAGTTTAAGATTCAACATCAGTCCTTCCAGTGAACACTCAGGACTCAAGTGGCAAAAGTATTGGAGTTTCAGATTCAACATCAGTCCTTCCAATGAACACTCAGTACTGATATCCTTTAGTGTCGGGAGCCACATTAGGCATTACTGACAAAATGGAGGCATGGCCCCAAACCCCTCTCTTCATCCCGCAGGCACGGTCCTGGGATGAAGGAGCTAGGTCTTGTGATTCTGACTTGTTCTTTCCTTTCTTCAGTTGAGATGGATGGAAAGAATGTTAAGGTGCTTATTGTTCTTGAAATAAGCATGAGAAAGCACAAAGCCTTCTGCAGTTGTGCCTAGAACTGAACCATTGACATTTGTTCAAGGATCTTTACAAAGAATGGTCCAGGATGAGCATGTAGGCTGCAGCTTGAGGCCATGGGAAGGATTGTTATCTGAGACTTGTTTGTGAGGAAAATGTTTATGGCAAAGGAAGTTTGCTGAGCTTAGGGTTTGGGAATAATTAAGAATAGCTAGAAGACTTTTTAGGAGATAGTGAGCTTAGGATACTAGGGGTAAGCAGGATTTAGAAAGATAAGAAATAAACTGAGGGATGTGGTATGCAGCCCAGACATAAGCATGAGTTAAAATGTGACTCTGGTTGAATAATTTATGGAGACAATAAACCTGGGTGAGGGGGAGCTGAAAATGTAAAACCTCTGACCTAATGCATTTGTCAAAGTATAAAAGAAGATCTGATGCTTGAAATAAACATGCAGTCCCACACCTTGAGTCAGAGGCTGCCTCAGTCTCCACTGACACCACTCATATCTTCAGGCTGATTCCCTGATTGTTGGAGCTAGACTCTGGCACTTTAGAATGGACTGGTTGGATCTGCTTGCAGTCCAAGGGACTCTCACGAGTCTTCTCCAACACCACAGTTCAAAAGCATCAGTTCTTCAGAACTCAGCTTTCTCACATCCAAACATGACTACTGGAAAAACCATAGCCTTGACTAGATGGACCTTTCTTGGCAAAGTAATTCTGCTTTTTAATATGCTATCTAGGTTGGTCATAACCTTCCTCCCAAGGAGTAAGCATCTTTTAATTTCATGGCTGCAATCACCATCTGCAGTGATTTTGGAGCCCCCAGAATGAAATCTGTCACTGTTTTCACTGTTTCCCCTTTTATTTGCCATGAAGTGATGGGACCTGATGACATGATCTTAGTTTTTGGAATGTTGAGCTTTTAAGCCAACTTTTTCACTCTGCTCTTTCTTTCACTTTCATCAAGAGGCTCTTTAGTTCTTCATTTTTCTATCATAAGGGTGGTGTCAACTGCATATCTGAGGTTATTGATACTTCTCCTGGCAATCTTGATTCCAGCTTGTGCTTCATCCAGTCCAGCATTTCTCATGATGTACTCTACCTATAAGTTAAATAGGCAGGGTGACAATATACAGCCTTGACATACTCCTTTCTGTATTTGGAACCAGCCTGTTGTTCCCTGTCCAGTTCTAACAGTTGCTTCCTGACCTGCATATAGATTTTTTAAGAGGTAGTTCAGGTGGTCTGCTATTCCAATCTCTTTAAGAATTTCCCAGAGTTTGTTGTGATCCACAGAGTCAAAGGCTTTGGCATAATCAATAAAGCAGAAATAGATGCTTTACTGTAACTCTCTTGTTTTTTTCAATGATCCAACAGATGTTGGCAATTTGATCCCTGGTTCTTCCAGCTTTTCTAAAACTGGCTTGATGGTATGGGGAGGCACATGGAAGGGGGTTTCAGGATGGGGAACACATGCACACCTGTGGCAGATTCATGTTGATGTATGGCAAAACCAATACAATACTGTAAAGTAATTAGCCTCCAATTAAAATAAATTTATATTAAAAAAACCTTTTTCAGTAAAAAAAAAAAAAAAAAAAAACATAAAACCTGCTTGAACATCTGGAAGTTCATCATTCACATACTGTTGAAGCCTGGCTTGGAGAATTTTGAGCATTCCTTTACTAGCATGTGAGATGAGTGCAGTTGTGTGGTACTTTGAGCATTCTTTGGCATTGCCTTTCTTTGGGAATGGAAAGAAAACTGATCTTTTCTAGTCCTGTGGCCACTGCTGAGTTTTCCAAATTTGCTGGATTACTGAGAGCAGCATTTCACAGCATCATCTTTTAGGATTTGAAATAGCTCGACTGGGATTCCATCACCTCCACTAGCTTTGTTCAGAGTGATGCTTCCTAAGGCCCACTTGACTTCATATTCCAGGATGTCTGGCTCTAGGTGAGTAGTAGGATTAAGATATTTCATGATGTACAACTGACATTCTTCAATTCTGGTACCTATAAGCACATAATATAAAAATAAACCCTGCGTGAAATCATCAGAATTTCTAAGTTAGAAAACACTTTTAAACAAACTGCACCTGCAGATAAACTTTCCAAAACCATTTCATCATTTATGAATTGTATCAGCTTTGGGGAATAATTTCTACCTCTTGATTATATACTTCTAAAATCCATGAATGAATATGCTCATTGTCCATCAATATCCATTTGTTCCCTTCATAAAGAGAATTAGTTCTAGATATATGATTTTTCGAAATGAAGACTACATTTCTTACTTTTACCTTTCCTTGCATTTATTTATATGGCTAACCTCTGACAAATGAAAGCTGCCATTTATTTGTTTCTGGAGATTTGTAGGTTCACCCTGTATTTCTGCTTCTTCCTCATCTCTTTCTTCCCACCCTTCCTTTGCAACCACAATTTCCCATAATCACCAACTCTTCATAATGAAACAGTCACTTGGAAGAAACCTGAGTTTGCAAAGATTTATGTAACAGAGTTATCATATAAAGCATTTAGTTATTTTTGAGAAAAATAAGCATTTCTTTATTTAAGGTACTGTTACTTCTAGTTTTCTGTAAATGTTAGCCACACACAATCTTAACTTGATAACACAATACATCAAATAATTATTTTAAAATTAAATAATTGCTATATGCTTAGCATTCAGTCTCTTATGTGTTAAATGTTTAGTTAAATGTTACCTATTATTTCTCTTTTAATAGTTATTTTAAGTGATTTATATGTGTTCAGGCAAAATAAGTCAATTTAAGAAACATTTGACAACCTTCTCTTCCTAAGGATCAAAAACCAAGAGAGAAAGTCAAACTTCTGTTCTTAAAAAAAATTTTTTTCATTGAGAGTAAATGCTAAAATAATTATAATAGAATGAAAACATATATAGCTTTCCACAATTCAGTTACATAATAGGTGTTCTACAGATTAAAAGGGGTTTTAAGCAATTATTTTTTTCATATATGATTCATATGTAAAATTAAAAACCTAAAACAAAGTTTGTAGAACAAACCCTTTCAATAACCTCTTTTACAACAAAATATTTCCTTTCTTAAAAATAAAGTACACCTTAGGTTGATTATGGAACTTGACACTTGGAAAATATTTTCTTATGACTTTAAGTTTTATATCAATAATAAACTGTTAAACTGACTGACTACTTTTAAGTTCAAACTCAAGCATTAAAGACTCTTTTTCAAGAGTCTTTTTCAAGTAAAAATTTTATAACAGTAAATTTAAAGAAATTTTTAACTTCAGAGAGATTGATTTCAAAATATGAAATTATTATTCATATATTGATGGCCACCTCATGCGAAGAGTTGACTCATTGGAGAAGACTCTGATGCTGGGAGGGATTGAGGGAAGGAGGAGAAGGGGACGACAGAGGATGAGATGGCTGGATGGCAACACTGACTCGATGAATGTGAGTCTGAGTGACCTCCGAGAGCTGGTGATGGATAGGGAGGCCTGGCGTGCTGCAGTTCATGGGGTTGCAAAGAGTCAGACATGACTGAGTGACTGATCTGATCTGATCTGATTTGATCTGATATTGATATATGTCATATATCTGTAATAGTATATTAACCCTCAAAGTTCATGATTACAAATTATAAATTAACTTTGATAATTTTTACCATTTATAGTCTGTTCAAGGACTTGTACTTCTTCAATCCCTATTGCTTCCAAAAGTCAGAGAATATAATATCCTATCCTGGTAAACAAAGCTAGTGGAGGTGATGGAATTCCAGTTGAGCTATTCCAAATCCTGAAAGATGATGCTGTGAAAGTGCTGCACTCAATATGCCAGCAAATTTGGAAAACTCAGCAGTGGCCACAAGATTGGAAAAGGTCAGTTTTCATCCCAATCCCAAAGAAAGGCAATACCAAAGAGTGCTCAAACTACCGCACAATTGCACTCATCTCACACGCTAGTAAAGTAATGCTCAAAATTCTCCAAACCAGGCTTCAGCAATATGTGAACCGTGAACTTCCTGATGTTCAAGCTGGATTAAGAAAAGGCAGAGGAACCAGAGATCAAATTGCCAACATCTGCTGGATCATGGAAAAAGCAAGAGAGTTCCAGAAAAACATCTATTTCTGCTTTATTGACTATGCCAAAGCCTTCAACTGTGTAGATCACAATAAACTGAGGAAAATTCTGAGAGAGATGGGAATACCAAACCACCTGACCTGCCTCTTGAGAAATCTGTATGCAGGTCAGGAAGCAACAGTTAGAACTGGTCATGGAACAACAGACTGGTTCCAAATAGGAAAAGGAGTACGTCAAGGCTGTATATTGTCACCATGTTTATTTAACTTATATGCAGACTACATCATGAGAAATGCTGGACTGGAAGAAACACAAGTTGGAATCAAGATTGCTGGGAGAAATATCAATAACCTCAGATATGCAGATGAAACCACCCTTATGGCAGAAAGTGAAGAGGAACTCAAAAGCCTCTTGATGAAAGTGAAGGTGGAGAGTGAAAAGGTTGGCTTAAAGCTCAACATTCAGAAAACGAAGATCACGGCATCTGGTTCCATCACTACATGGGAAATAGATGGAGAAACAGTGGAAACAGTGTCAGACTTTCTTTTTCTGGGCTCCAAAATCACTGCAGATGGTGACTGCAGCCATGAAATTAAAAGATGCTTACTCCTTGGAAGGAAAGTTATGACCAACCTAGATAGCATATTCAAAAGCAGAGACATTACTTTGCCACCAAAGTTCGCCTAGTCAAGGCTATGGTCTTTCCTGTGGTCATGTATGGATGTGGGAGCTGGACTGTGAAGAAGGCTGAGCACCAAAGAATTGATGCTTTTGAACTGTGGTGTTGGAGAAGACTCTTGAGAGTCCCTTGGACTGCAAGGAGATCCAACCAGTCCATTCTGAAGGAGATCAGCCCTGGAATTTCTTTGGAAGGAATGATGCTAAAGCTGAAACTCCAGTATTTTGGCCACCTCATGCGAAGTGTTGACTCATTGGAGAAGACTCTGATGCTGGGAGGGATTGAGGGCAGGAAGAGAAGGGGGTGACAGAGGGTAAGATGGCTGGATGTCATCACTGACTCGATGGATGTGAGTCTGAGTGACCTCCGGGTGTTGGTGATGGACAGGGAGGCCTGGAGTGCTGCAGTTCATGGGGTCGCAAAGAGTCGGACACGACTGAGTGACTGATCTGATCTGATTCTGGTAAAACTATAATCAAAAAAGTAAAGGCTGCCCTATGTTCATAGCAGCACTGTTCACAATAGTCAAGACATGGAAATACCTTAAGTGTCCATCAGTAGACGAATGGATAAACAAGATGGTGTACATATATACAAAGGAATACTTTACTATGTGTTGCGCTTGGTCACTAAGTCAACCCTAACTTTTTTGCAACCACAGGGACTATGTAGCCTGTCAGAATAGTACTTAGCAATACAAATGAATAAAAGAAATACAAGAAGGGCATTTGCAGCAACATAGATGTATCTAGAGATTATCATAGTAAGTGAAATCAGTTAGAAAGAGAAAAACAAATACTATATAATAGCATTCATATGTAGAATCCAAAATATTATGCAAATGAGCCTATCTAAGAAATAGAAACAAACTCACAGTCATAGGGCACAGATTGTGGTTGACAAGAGGTAGAGGGAATGGGCAAGAAATGAATTGGAGTTTGGGATTATCAGCTGCAAACTATTATATATAGAATGGATAAACAACAAGATCCTACCATATAGCACAAGAATTTATATTCAATATCCTGTGATAAATCATAATGGAAAAGAATAAAAAAATAATGTATATATAACAGAATCACTAGGCTATACAGCAGAAATTAACACAACATTTTAAGTAAACTATACCTCAGTAAAAATTTTTAGAAATCAAAGAATGTAGTTTGATCCTTGACTTATTTCTATTTAGAATATATTCTGTTTATCGTGAGTGCTCAAGGGGACAACCAGTTGCTTTATAAATAAAGCTCAACTTGTGGCACAGTGGTAAGGAATCCACCTGCAATTCAGGAGACTCAGGTTTGACCCCTGGAGATCTCCTGGAAAAAGAAATGGTAACCCACTTCAGTATTCTTGCTTGGGAATCTCATGGACAGAGGAGCCTGGCAGGCTTGAGTCAGTCCACTGGGTCTCAAAGAGTCAAACACGACTAAACACAGCACAACAAGCCAAATTTACTCTTAATTAATGTTGCAAATTTGTGACATTCAAGTCAATGAATGTATTTCCTCTATCTGGTATAACACACTTGTCAAAGAATTTTTGTAGGTAATGGACCAAGGCAAAAAGTTATCAAATTATAGGACATTATCCCATTAACCCTTTATCTAATTATTGAAGTTAGTGTCACTATTTTAGACTACTTTTTTAGTTTTTATATCTAAATTCAAATGTCAAAGTTTATTTTCCCAAAAAAATATTTACTAAAGTTTATAAGGTGGTACAAATTTCATCATAATGAAAATATAAGATGATAAAAAACTCAAAAATATGTTTATTTTGACCAAAATATGTTAAAAGTATTTGACCCCTTTTTTTATGATGATACAGTCAAATATTAAGCAAAAACAAATTTCTAGGAGATATATATAAATAGTAAATATATGAAATAATTTTGAGTCAGTTTAATTTGGCAGTTTTATGAATAAACTGGACTGAACATTTGTTAACTCCCTATTCAACAAAATACATTAAAATAAAGTTTTCTTAATCTTTCAAGATTGTCTCAAGTTATATTTAAATGATAATATATTTTTTAAAAAATCTTAGAAACAGCATTTGATCATTTCCTTTCAGGATTACTAGAGATTAAGACATACATATACTAAAAAAAGGACACAAAATGAAATTTGTTTGTATGTGATTATAATAAAAATTAGAAAAATAAATTCATATTTTTCTCTCAGGTCTCCATCCCTATAGATAATCCAAAGCTTTCTTTCTTCCTTTGCGTTAGTATTTTACTGCTTTGTTTTACTAACAGGTAAAATTTTATTTCTTGTCACTATGTCACAGATTTGAAGTTTCTGAATTTTGTTAACAAGTCAATTCATCTTCTCAAGGAAAAAAAAAAAGTTACATTTAATTAACTCTTCCTTTTTAAATGTCAAAAATCTGAACTGAGCTATTTTAAGAAGTATTGAAAATGTTTGTTCTACTATATTCAGTCATAAAAGTATAGCAAAATATTTAATCTTTATAGACCTTTCTTTTGTTTTATATAATTCGATTTATCCCAGCCCTAACCTATTTAAAGCAAACAAAGGTCTAGGATTATAATTGCAGAGCATGATTTTCAAAAGGTTATCAACTGAAAAAATGTTACAAACATTTCAATATGGCAGGCATAAAGATTATACAAGAGCACATCACACTATCTTTTTGGTTTAAAATATTATTTTAATTCCAGAATGACACAAAGTAGTGGGGGGAAAGAAAAGAGCAAAATGTTACTTTCTTTCTAGGAAAGTTCCAACACCCATCAATTTGTCCCAAGGATATATGGGTTATTTTTAAGATCTCTATTCTAGAGCTTTGTCATGCAAGCTTTTCCAAAGATCTCAGAAAAAAAGAAATTGTTTTCCATGCTTGCCTTTGTTTAGAACTTTGATTTGATTGAAATTAGATTGCTGCCAGTCCTAGGATACCAAAAAAATATATCAATTAACTTAAATCCAGAGTGTTTCTTCTTTTTTTTTTTTTAATTTTATTTTTATTTTATTTAACTTTACAATATTGTATTGGTTTTGTCATGTATCAAAATGAATCTGCCACAGGTATACATGTGTTCCCCATCCTGAACCCTCCTCCCTTCTCCCTCTTCATACCATCCTTCCAGGTCATCCCAGTGCACCAGCCCCAGGCATCCGGTATCAGGCATCAAACCTGGACTGGTGACTCGTTTCATATATGATATTATACTTATTTCAATGCCATTCTCCCAAATCATCCCACCCTCTCCCTCTCCCAGAGTCCAAAAGACTGTTCTGTACATAAGTGTCTCTTTTGCTGTCTTGTATACAGGGTTATTGCTGGAATTTTTGCTATAGTCTGGAGTATTTTAATAGCAAAAATGGAAAAACACCAGAGAAGGTAACATTAAAACAAATATTGCAAGCAGAACTCAGAAAATTATAGGAAAAATGTTGAATTAATTAAAACAAAAATAAACAAAAACTTGATTACCATTAATAAGAAATACGTTATTTAAAAAATAGCCCTTTTATACTTGAATTGCTAAAATTAATTCCCTGAAACATTATACTGGCATTTAATTTTCATCATCCTACATTTATATTTAAAAGACTTGAAAATAATTAAAACTAAAAGTATCCTGCCTGTCTTTTTTTATTGCAATTATATCATAAATATAGCACCCCATGTGTGTGGTACATGGTAAGTCATTTCAGTGGTGTCCAACTCTTTGCAACCCTATGGACTGTAGCCCGCCAGGCTCCTCTGTCCATGGAATTCTCCAGGCAAGAATACTAGAGTGGGTTGCTATGTCCTCCTCCAGGGGATCTTCCCTGTTCAGGGATTAAACTGCATCTCTTACTTCTCCTATATTGGCAGGTGGGTTCTCTACCACTAGCATCACCTGGAAAGCACCCCATGAAGTTTATTTTAAAATGGCAAGGTAAAAGTTTCAATTATAAAATACATTACTACTACAATTATTTGACAGTAAACTATTGCCTTTCTGATCATGTTCAACTGTCAGTTGCAGCAACCTAAGCAACCCTAAAACCTTCCAGTTTGTCAAGAAACCTTAATAGATATGGCCCTCAAGCATATCCAAAGTAACAATGAGAATTTAATTACAATTTTCCAATCCACTTGCATGTTTTTCTGACCAGCAATTCCTGGATGAGAAAATGTCTCCTACTTCTTTCAAAACCATGCATGTTTCTGCTAACTCTTAGGATAATCTTGAACATGATACAAATGACAGGCAAAGATTGTATGGACTGGCTCTGTATAAAATATATTTTATTTCCAATCTCAGAAACCCAAAATAACCTTTAAACTTAGAAATAAAATGTATGTATCTCTCATACTATGTAGACACTGTAAGATCTACATGTACGTTTACCTGCCTCCTGTGAAACCTGTATGCAATTCAAGAAGCAATAGTTAGAATGGGACATGGAACAATAGGCTGGTTCTAAATTGGGAAAGGAGTATGTCAAGGCTGTATATTGCCTTCCTGTTTATTTAATTTCTATGCAGAGTATATCATGCAAAATGCCAGGCTGGATGAAGCACAAGCTGGGATCAAGATTTTCGGGAGAAATATCAATAACCTCAGATATGAAGATGACACCACCCATATGACAGAAAGAAAGAGGACCTAAAGAGTCTCTTGATGAAGGTGAAAGAAGAGAGTGGAAAAGTTGGCTTGAAACTCAACATTCAAAAAACTGAGATCATGGCATCCAGTCTCATCATTTCATGGCAAATTGATGGGGAAACAACTGAAACAGTGAAAGGCTTTATTGTCTTGAGCTCCAAAATCAGTGCAGATGGTGACTGCAGCCATGAAATTAAAAGATGCTTGGTCCTCAAAAGAAAAGATATGACCAACCTAGATAGCATATTAAAAACCAGAGGAATTATTTGGCTGATAATGGTCCATCTAATCAAAGCTATGGTTTTCCAATAGTCGTATATGGATGTGACAGTTGGACCATAAAAAGGCTGAGAGCCGAAGAATTGGTGCTTTTCAATTGTGGTACTGGAGAAGACTCTTGAGAGTCCCTTGGGCTGCAAAGAGATCCAACCAGTCAATCCTAAAGGAAATCAACCCTGAATATTCATTGGAAGGACTGATGCTGAACTTGAAACTCCAATACTTTGGCCACCTGATGTGAAGAGCACATTCATTGGAAAAGACCCTGATGCTGGGAAAGAATGAAGGCAGGAGAAGGGGATGACAGAGAAAGAGATGGTTGAATGGATCACCACCTTAATGGACATGAGTTTGAGCAAGCTCCAGAAGATGATGAAGGACAAGGAAGCTTGGAGTGCAGCAGTCCATGGGGTTGCAAAGATTTAGACATGACTGAGCCACTGAACAACAACAAGGTTATATACTATCAGGTATTTAGCCCTTCTGACTTGTTTCTCTATAACACAAGACCTCTTGGGCCACCTAGTTCAAAAGAGCTTTTCCAGTTCTAGCTATTACATCAGCATTCTACACAAAAGAAAAGAAATAAAGGAAACAAGGGATAACCCATCACTTTAAAAACATATTACAGTATTGGTATACTCAACTTCACATTCCATTGACTTGAACAGTGCCATAACTACACATAAGGAAAACTAAGAAGTGCCATCTTTACTTCACGGCCAAGTACAAAGATAAAAATTGAGAATTCTAACTACAGCTATTCTTTTGCTATCCTTTCCAATTATTTCTCAGTTGAACAAAGCTCATCTTCTGCAAGATGCCTCTGAAAGGACAGTATAGTAAGTTTTGTGTTCTTGACTGAAAATAAAAACTGAAGTTCTGCAGTCTTGTTAAATGAGGACACCCTGGATGGTTATAAGTTATTGACCTACACTTTGTTTCCTGATTTCCTTAAAAAGGCATCTACATTTTTGACCAGTCTTGTATATTGCTGTCAAAATTCTGATACCAACCTAATTTTCTGTCTTTTGTCAACTAATACAAGTTTTCACCTTGACATCCATAGAATTAAATCTTTGTTTTTAAGTTTCCAGAATTTTATTTATGTAACTTGAAGTAGACCATTTTGGGTCAAATTTCCATCAAATATCCCAAAGTAAGAGGTACCATTTCAAACATAAAAAGTAGATCTTCTATTATTATAGAAAGTTTTCTTCATGCTATTTTAAGAATTAGTTTTTCCCCCATTCTATTGATATTTCACTGGTTTCAAAATGTTATGTTGAATCCTCTTGTGTTATTACTGCTTCTCTCTAATCCATTTTACCTCTCAACTTATTGTTTCTATTTACACTTTGTTGACAATATTTATTCATTTCTTCAACTCTCCTAATTAGATTTTCACTTAATTCCATTTATATGATTACAATGATATTTAGAATTTTAATTTAAATTATTTTATAATTCAGCTGTTACTTTTAGTCAATTCATTTTGTATTTTTATCCAATTCTCTGGTGAATTTTTATGTGTTTTCATTTTCTTTTTATAATTGCATATGCTTGTTTAAAGATATTTGATTCAAGATTCAAAATTGTGATGTAATTTTCTTTGGTTCTGAATTGCTTCATTAGATTTTTTTTTTTTTTTTTTTTGGCTGAAATGTTTTGATTCTTATTGTTTAATTTTTTACCAAAAGTGTCTCACTTGTGGAATGTGGTTGGAAATAATACCACCTCTGGCCTGGGTTTTAAAATTCTTTTGTTTTCTCCTCCTTTCTGTCTTTCTTCTTATGTTTATTGACCTGACTCAGAGCATTCATCTGAGACACCAAAACCCTAGGGGATGGTAAAGTCTCCAGCTTAGAAACTTGGAGAATGTATGGGAAAAAATATCCTTTCCACTTACAACTGACCTTGAACTAAGATATAAACGACCAGTAAACCTGACTCCAAACCTAACTCCATCTCTCTCTCTTTTATTCTCTTCTCCCTTTTCTTAATTTAATATACATAAATCCAATGTTTGCAATATCCTAGTAGGTAGCTTCGGAGAGGGCAATGGCACCCCACTCCAGTACTCTTGCCTGGAAAATCCCATGGATGGAGGGGCCTGGTAGGCTGCAGTCCATGGGGTCGCTAGGAGTCAGACACGACTGAGCGACTTCACTTTCATTTTTCACTTTCATGCATTGGAGAAGGAAATGGCAACCCACTCCAGTGTTCTTGCCTGGAGAATCCCAGGGACGGGGAGCCTGGTGGGCTGCCGTCTATGGAGTCGCACAGAGTCGGATATGCCTGAAGCGACTTGGCACCAGTAGGTAGCTTACAAGCACAATTATTAACTAATCCTAAGGCATATTTTTCCAATGAGTCAACTCATCGCATGAGGTGGCCAAAGAACTGGAGTTTCAGCTTTGGCATCATTCCTTCCAAAGAAATCCCAGGGCTGATCTCCTTCAGAATGGACTGATTGGATCTCCTTGCAGTCCAAGGGACTCTCGGGAGTCTTCTCCAACACCAAAGTTCAAACGCATCAATTCTTCGGTGCTCAGCTTTCTTCACAGTCCAACTCTCACATCCATACATGATCAATGCAAAAACCATAGCCTTGACTAAGTGGACCTTTGTTGGCAAAGTAATGTCTCTGCTTTTCAGTTGCAAATGCGTGTCAAGGTCAATGTTTGATTCACTTCTAACTCCCTTTCCCTGGCAAAGTTCCAGTTGTTCTGATGCTGGGAGGGATTGGGGACAGGAGGAGAAGGGGACGACAGAGGATGAGATGGCTGGATGGCATCACCGACTCGATAGACGTGAGTGAGTGAACTCCAGGAGTTGGTGATGGACAGGGAGGACTGGCCTGCTGGCGATTCATGGGGTCGCAAAGAGTCGGACACGACTGAGCTACTGAACTGAACGGAACTGAAGGCATATTTGGGGTTCCCAAGTGGTACAATGGTAAAGAATCTACCTGCAAATGCAGGAGATGCAGAAGAAGCAGGTTCCATCCTTTGGTTGGGAAGATGCCCTGCAGTAGGAAATGGCAACCCTCTCCAGAATGCCTGGAAAATTCCATGGCCAAAGGAGCCTGGCAGGCTACAATCCATGGGGTTGCAAAGAATCAAACATGACTAAGCGTTCATGCACAAGCTACAAAACCACTAAAAATCATATTTAGGTTAGATATATAATATAACTGAGAAATATTGGGACCAGCCAGAAAGATTGTCTATATTCTTTGCTTAACACAATAATGTACTGCTTCTCCATCTGACCCTTTTCTTACATGCTCCTTTGTCATTCACATTATTTTATTATATTGTATATTAGTATATCTGCAGTGACAAGAATTTAATTTTACATTGTAAATATTCAACCAAAATTAGAGAGTTTCAATATTAGTTTGAAAATATGAGATGTTTCATTCCATTTTTAACAACTCATTTCCATCTTTAATTCAAGTGTAAATTTACCAAGGTCTTCCATTTAGCTATTCATTATTCAGTATAATCTTAATATGGTGCATAATGTGCACTTCAACAATGTAGTTAACTAATGAAGAATAATTTTTACAAAGTAAAATTATAACTTTAGTTGAAACATTATATTGAAAAGAAGCTTATAGACAATAAGTAACTGAAAATGAATTTAAAATATTATTTCTCAGTATAAAATCTTTAACTTTGGAGTTGTGTTTTTGAGGGAAGATTATTACATTTTGATATTCTGATAATTTTAATGCATCTTTTATTAAATTTTATTTTGTAGAATTTTGAAAATGATGAGATTTTAAACATCTTCATATTTTGTATTCCACTGTATTTTGTTTTACCAATTTACTTTTAGCAGATTTATATGACCCTGGAAGATGTTTAGTTATTTTGAAATTGGAACTGTTGCTTTGATCTTTCCTCACAAAACTTTGCTCAGCCTAACACAGCATATTATGTGTTCATAATCCCTATTTATCCATTAGAAATAATGTTATTATTTGTTTTCAAAAAGAGATGTAGCTTTTGTGGAAATTTCTTTACAGTTAATTGCTTTAAATGTGGCTATCTCTGCTTTAGGGCATTTAAATGTGACTATCCCTGCATTAGGGTATAGATATCCTACACAGATCACTGTCTAATTATTTGATCTTCCTGAGTTATTTTCTTTATATGCTTTAATTTCATCAAACTGACACAGAACAATTGCTGGACTATATGTGAGAATAATTTAATATAATACTAGCAATGGTAAAAAGATTTAATATCATAAATCACTTCCAATTTACTTGGATTCTTTGCAACAACAAATGTTTAACTTGATATATTTTGGCCAAATATCTAGTTATACCAAAAAGAAGTGATAAGAAATTGATGTATGCCTCTGCTGATGCCCATGGTTTTCTCCTTTTGCTTTTCTTATTTCCTTATCACCCATGCCTAGGATCTAGGGAGAGATCTGAGGAATCATTAGGCGGGAAGAGCCAGGATCACTTAAACACTACTGGCTGAAGACAAACCAGGAGAAATGCAATCAATCCTGCATGAATGGAATATGAATTTAATATTATTACTTATTAATATATTAGCCTACCCTGACTCATATCAAAGTTGAATAAATTGATATTAGACTAAAAATATATAATTCAAAGTGGCAAAATAACCAACAAAATTTCATAAGAACAAAATAAAACTGTAGTTCAATATTCCTCGTGAACACAGTTGTGAAAACCTAATGAAACATTCCATATAAAATCCATCATATAATAAGGCTAAAGCACTTCAACAAGTTAAAAGTTTTCAGCATACTAGGAAAAGAAGGAAATTTCTCAACCTCAAAAAAGATATATATAAAAGCCTATCATTAACAATGTACTTCCTGGTGAAACAGTGAATGAGCACTTTCTCTTTAAGGTCAGAATCAAAGAAAGGTTGTGACATTTTATGAAGTTTATTCAACATTGTTTGCACTCCAGCCACTGTAATTAAGGGGGAAAAAAAGAGATGAGGAAAGAAAAGGCAAATAGAGTTGGAAATAAAAGTGGCAACACTACCTTTTATCCACAGATAACTTCAATGCTTGTGTCCATAGAAAATAACTAAGTGCTGGAGACTTCCAGAATGATGGCAGGAGAAGTTTGCCAGACCATCTCCAAGAGAAGCATCCATTCAACAGGTGAAAATTATAAATACCAAATATTAAAAGGAATACACACATGAAGAAATATTTATTCAAGAAAATCGAATAAACTCCAGTTAGAAGAATGAGAGATCGAATGAGAGTATTACTTACGCTATAAGACACTCCTATATACTGCTCCTCTTCCTCCACACACACACACACACACCCTTTGCAGCCTAGAGTGATGAAAGCTTTACTCCAGGTGAAATCAAGAAAATAGTTTTTCCAAGCTTCCTATGTGAAGGCAATGGCAACCCACTCCAGTGCTCTTGCCTGGAGGGTCCCATGGATGGAGGAGCCTGGTGGGCTGCAGTCCAGGGGATCGCGAAGACTCAGGCACGACTGAGCGACTTCACTTTCACTTTTCACTTTCACGCATTGGAGAAGGAAATGGCAACCCACTCCAGTGTTCTTGCCTGGAGAATTCCAGGGACGGGGGAGCCTGGTGGGCTGCCATCTATGGCATCACACAGAGTCGGACAGGACTGAAGTGACTTAGCAGCAGCAAGCTCCCTATGAGGGACTATGAAGAGGATGGCCACCCATATTTCTCGCTTCCCTCCCATGTTTGTGTTGTAGAATCTCTGGTGCAGGTACATGTTGCCAAAGATCTAGGGTTCCTTCTTACACTCATCCTCCATTCATAGAATAGAAACTCTACCTCAAGAACAACAGAATGAGCAAGGGACCCAATCATCACCCCACTTTGGCTCCCTGTAAGACACAGGTTCCTTGTCAAAAAGGGGTAAACTGAAACACAGGGCTAAGCCCTGCAACTCCCATGTAGATTATGGCTATCAACTGGAGAAATTATAATACAAAAATTCTGCCAATGGAAAAAAAAAAAATGTGAACAAAGAGCTCCACAACTCTCAGGGTTTGAAACTAATTCACAACTGATGAAATTCATGTTCTCAGGGCATTGCTGAAAACAATGTAAATCACAGAAATAAGAAATCAAGTGAACGTTTGTAGTTCCAAAGCTTTAACAGCAATAAGAGAAGCAATAGAACAGCAACAAATTTAACAGAGATAACCAAGAAACGACTGCTAAGAAACTCCTTAAGGTCAAATAAAACCTGAAACTGGTAGCACTCTGTCTCTGAAAAGGGGATCTAACTTTACTTAGATCAGCCTGTGAAGTGTGATATTGTTATTCAACATATATATATTTAACACTGTATATGTTATTTAAGATTAACACATTATATATAATTTAACATTACATTCCCAGGTGGTGCAGTGGTGCAGTGGTAAAGAATCAGCTTGACAATTAAGGAGATGAAAGAGATGTAGGTTAAATCCTTGGGCCAGGAAGATTCCTTGGAGTAGGAAATAGCAACCTCCTCCAATATTCTTGCTTGGGAAATCCTATGGACAGAGGAGTCTGGCAGACTACAGTCCACTGAGTCACAAAGAGTTAGACACAAGCGACTGAGCACACACATGTATGTGTGTGTATGTATCTGGTTTTTGTTACCATTTCTGGCTCTGAGTTCCTAAAATCCTAGTAATTTCCTAAGAGATGAGAGCAATAAAGTGTCTCTTGTTATGTTAATAGGTGAATTTTGGAAAGCTCCTATGGATGAGTGCTAGTTGCCAGTGGAGCCAACCCTGTAATTGAGGAGCTGAAATTTTAGTCTCATCCTCCTGATTTCTGGAAGGAGGGAAGAAGGGTGGGAGATTGAGTTCAATATCTAATGGCCATTGATTTAATCAATCATGCATTTGACTTCCCAGGTGGTTCAGTTTTACACAATCCACCTGATGACACAGTAGAGAAGGGTTTAATCCCTGGAGTAGGAAATGACAACCCCTCCAGTATTCTTGCCAAAAAAAATTCCATGGACAGAGGAACCAGGTGGGCTGCAGTTCACTGAGTCACACAGTTGGAAATGACTGAAGAGCCAGTGAAACAGTGGAAACAGTGTCAGACTTTATTTTTCTGGGCTCCAAAATCACTGCAGATGGTGACTGCAGCCATGAAATTAAAAGACACTTACTCCTTGGAAGAAAAATTATGACCAAACTAGATAGCATATTGTAAAGCAGAGACACTATTTTGCCAACAAAGTTTCGTCTAGTTAAGGCTATGGTTTTTCCTGTGGTCATGTATGGATGTGAGAGTTGAACTGTGAAGAATCCTGAGTGCCAAAGAACTGATGCTTTTGAACTGTGATGTTGGAGAAGACTCCTGAGAGTCCCTTGGACTGCAAGGAGATCCAACCAGTCCATTCTGAAGGAAGAATGATGCTAAAGCTGAAACTCCAGTACTTTGGCCACCTCATGGGAAAAGTTGACTCATTGGAAAAGACTCTTATGCTGGGAGGGATTGGCAGCAGGAGGAGAAGGGGACGACAGAGGATGAGATGGCTGGATGGCATCACCAACTTGATGGATGTCAGTTTGAGTGAACTCTGGGAGTTGGTGATGGACAGCAAGGCCTGGCATGCTGCGATTCATGGGGTCGCAAAAAATTGGACATGACTGAGCGACTGAACTGAACTGAACTGAACTGAATAGCCAGTGAGAGCATTTGCAATGAAGGCTCCAGTAAAACCAAAAATAACAGGATTCCACAAGCTTCTTGGTAGCTGAAAGTGAAGACTGAAGGAACACGGTGCACTCAGAAAGCATGTGGAAGCTCATGCCTTTTCCATACTCCTTGCCCTGTGCATCTCTTCCATCTGGCTCTTCTTGCATTACATCTTTTATAGTAAACCAGTGATCTAGTGAGTAAAGTCTTTCTCTGAGTTCTGTGAGCCACTGTAATAAATTAATTGAACCTGAGGAGAGGTAGTTGGAACCTTCAATCTACAGCAGGTAAGGCAGAGCACAGGTGACAACCTGAACTTGTGAATGAGTGTGGGTGGGGGAGGGAGGGCAGATATTCTCGCAGTACTGAGCTCTTAAGCTGTGAGGTCTAACTCTGTCCCCAGGTTGATAGTGTCACAATGCAGGTGAATGAATTGTAGGACACATAGCTGGTATCAGAACTTTGCTTAATAGATATTTGGGAACCCCACCCCTCATATGTTGGAATTGGGTGATCGAGACTCAGAATGCATTAGTACCCAGGGTACTGACTAAAATATAGGCCAATTAGATATCTATTAGTGGAGGCTAGCAGCTAGGTGTGATATCAGTAGAGGCAGATCAGCCAGAATATTAATGAGAGACTAGGGGAAAAGAAAGTCAAGATAGCCTAACCAAAATCACACAGATTTTGAAATCAAGGAAAACTGTACATGTCTAATGCTATGCATTCTAAGAAGATACATCAGAGGCTCCACTCTGTGGTAGGAATCAATTTTATTGAAGTAGGCAAGCCAATCACTAAAAAATATATATATAGATATAATAATTAGCCGTTGGGGAGGGGTGGTGTCAGTGTGTATTGCTAAAATATATTTCTAAACTGTCCACTTTTAAAGAAAAATTCATGAACTATAGAAAGAAAAAGAAAGTATGCTCCATTCATAGAAAAACAAGCAGAGAAGAAGTGGCTTCAAAAGGGATCTAGATATTGGACCTAGATAAAAAGATGACACCAAAAACACATGGTTTTTTCATCATAGGGGACTATAATGCAAATGGAGGAAGTCCTGGAGTAACAGGAAAGTTTGGCCTTGGAGTATAAAATGAAGCAGAGCAAAGGCTAACAGAATTTTGCCAAGAGAATGAACTGGTCATAGAAAATACCCTCTTCCAACAACACAAGAGAAGACTCTACAGATGGACACCACCAGTTGATCAACACCGAAATCAGACTGATTACATTCATTGGAGCCAAAGCTGGAGAAGCTCTATACAGTCAGGATAAACAAGACTAGGAGATGACTACGACTCACATCAGGAACTCCTTATTGCAAAATTCAGACTTAAATTGAAGAAAGTATAAAAAACCACTAGGCCATTCAGGTGTGATCTAAATAAAATCCCTTACAATTATACAGTGAAAGTGACAAATAGGTTCAAGGGTTTAGATCTGATATACAGAGTACCTGAAAAACTATGGATGGAGGCTCACAACATTTTAGAGGAAGCAGTGATCAAGACCATCCCCAAGGAAAAGAAAGGCAAAAAGGCAAAATGTTTGTCTGAGGAGGCCTTACAAATAGTTGAGAAAAGAAAAGAAGTTAAAGAAGAATGGGAAAAATATACCCATAATAATGCAGAGTTCTGAAGAATAGTAAGGAAAGATAAGAAGGCCTTCCTCAGTGATCAATGAAAAGAAATAGAGGAAAACGGTAGAATGGGAAAGACTAGAGAAAATTTCTTCAAGAAAATTAGTGATACCAGGGAATATTTCATGCAAAGATGGATACATTAAAGTACAGAAACAGAATGGGCCTAACAGAAGCAGAAAATATTAAGAAGAGAAGACAAGAATACACAGAACTATACATAATAGACCTTACTGACCCAGAACCACGATGATATGATAACACACCTAGAGCCAGACATCCTGCAATGTAGAATAACTTGGGCATTAGGAAGCATCACTATGAACAAGCTAGTAGAGGTGAGGAATTCCAGGTAAGCTATTTCAAGTTTAAAAGATGATGCTGTGGAAGTGCTGCACTGAATATGCCAGCAAATGTGGAAAACTCAACAGTGGCCACAGGAGATGAAAGGGTCCATTTTCATTCCAATCCCAAAGAAAGGCAATCCAAAAGAATATTCAAACTACCACACAATTGCGCTCATCTCATCAGTTCAGTTCAGCTCAGTTCAGTCGCTCAGTCGTGTCCAACACTTTGTGACCCCATTAACTGCAGCATGCCAAGCCTCCCTCTCCATCAACCACACCAGAGCATACTCAGACTCCTGTCCATTGAGTCGGAGATGCCATCCAGCCATCTCATCCTCTGTTGTCCCCTTCTTCTCCCACCTTAAATCTTTCCCAACATCAGGGTCTTTTCAAATGAGTCAACTTTTCACATGAGGTGGTCAAAGTATTGGAGTTTCAGCTTCAACGTCAGTCCCTCAAATGAATATTCAGGACTGAGTTCCTTTAGGATGGACTGGTTAGATCTCCTTGCTGTCCAAGGGACTCTCAAGAGTCTTCTCTGACACCATAGTTCAAAAGCATCAATTCTTCGACACTCAGCTTTCTTCACAGTCCAACTCTCACATCCATACATTGACTACTGGAACAACCATAGCCTTGAATAGACAGACATTTGTTGGCAAAGTAATGTCTCTGCTTTTTTAATATGCTGTCTAGGTTAGTCATAACTTTCCTTCCAAGGAACAAGTATCTTTTAATATCATGGCTGAAGTCACCATCTGCAGTGATTTTGAAGCCCAAGAAAATAAAGTCTGTCACTGTTTCCAGTTTCCCCATCTATTTCCCGTGAAGTGATGGGACCAGATGACATGATCTTAGTTTTCTGAATATTGAGCTTTAAGCCAACTTCTTCCCTCTCTTCTTTCACCTTCATCAAGAGGCTCTTTAGTTCTTCTTCACTTTCTGCCATAAGGGTGGTGTCATCTGCATACCTGAGGTTATTGATACTTCTCCCCACAGTTTTCATTCCAGCTTGTGCTTCATCCAGCCTAGCCTTTCTCATGATGTACTCTGCATATAAGTTAAATAAGCAGGGTGACAATACACAACCTTGACATATTCCTTTCCCGATTTGGAGCCAGTCTTTTCTTCCATGTCAAGTTCTAACTGTTGCTTACTGGCCTGCATATAGATTTCTCAAGAGGCAGTTCAGGTGGTCTGATATTCCCATCTCTCTCAGAATTTTCTGCAGTTTATTGTGATCCACACAGTCAAAGGCTTTGGCATAGTCAATAAAGCAGAAATAGATGTTTTTCCTAGAACGTTCTTGCTTTTTCGATGATCCAGCGGATATTAGCAATTTGATCTCTGATTCCTCTGCCTTTTCTAAAACAAGCTTGAAAATCTGGAAGTTCATAGTTCACATATTGTTGAAGCCTGGCTTGGAGAATTTTGAGCATTACTTTAGTGTGTGAGATGAGTGCAGTTGTGCGGTAGTTATAAGATTGTTTAGCATTGCCTTTCTTTGGGATTGTATAGGCCTAATTTTAATGAAGAAATCAGATTTATATCAATGAACTAATATAAAAGTATGCTCCAGGCTCAGATGTTTTCCTTGATGAATTCTACCAGATATTTAAGTAAGAAATGATACCAATTCTCCCCAACCTCTTTCAGAAAATAAAAGTAGAGGAAAGGGTAGCATTACCCTGAAATTAAATCAGATAAAGCTAAATATCTCTCATGAATACAGATGTGAAAGCCTAGAACATAATATTAGCAAATCACATACAATGATGTATAGAAAATTATATATTACAAAAGTTAAATTTAACATATGCAAATTTGAGTCAACATTCAAAAGTCAATTAATGTAATTCACCACACTGACAAACTAAAGAACAAAAATCATGTGGTTATATCAATTGATAAAGGAAAACTATCTGAGAATATATAATGTCCATTCATGATGAAACATAGAAGTCAAAATCTAGGGGAACTTCAACAACTCATAAAAGCATCTACAATAAATGCAAAGTTAGCTTCATATTTAAAAGTGAACAATTGGAAAATTGCCCATTAAGATCTGGAACAAGGTAAGGATTTCCTTTCTCATCACATTTATTCACCATTATGCTAGTAGCCTGGTACTACAATGCAACAAGAAAAGAATATATAATATACCGGCTTGGAAGAATGTAATAAACTGTCTTTGTTCTAAGATGATATAATTGTCTGCATAGAAAACCAAATAATCAATTTTAAAAATACCCCTGGAATTAATAAGTGATTTTAGAAACATTGCAACATACAAAGGTAATGTTCAAATGTTAATGAAAACTGGGTTTTGAAATATTAAAAAACAATTTATATGAGCTCCCACAAAAATGAAATTCTTAGAGAAATTTAACAAAATATGTTTTTCTATATGCAAAAATTATAAAACTTTGATGAAAAGATTCAAAGATCTTTAAAAAATGGAGAAAAAGTCCATCATCATGGACTGAAACACAATGTTGCTAAGACTATCATTCTTGCAAAGAATAATTAATATAATCTTAATCAAAATCCAAGAAAAGTATTTTATAGATATTGAAATAGTAATTCTAAAGTTCATATGGAAAAGGAAAAGACTTGTTAATAGAACGTCCATTGTTCAGTCATCCAATCATGTCTGACTCTTTGCAACCCCATGGACTGCAGCACGCCAGATCTCTCTGAGCCTCACCATGTCCTAAAGTTCATGTCCAGTGCATCAGTGATGCAATCTGGCCATCTCATCATAACACTAAAAAATATAGAGCTGGAAAAGTAATTCTATATGACTTCCAGATCTATTATAGAGCTATAGTAATCAACACAGCATACCACTGGTGAAAAGAAGCACATGAATCAATGGAACAGAGAAGAGAACCCAGGAATTGACCCACAGAGATATAATTGACTGATCTTTCAAAAAGGGACAAGGGAGAAGGACAAGAACAAGAATTTAATGGAGAAAGGTGAGAAAGGATGGTCCTTTCAGTAAATAGAAAGAAAATAAAGAACAAAGATATAAATAAAGAAAGGAAGGAAGGAGGGAGAAAAATGGAGGGAAGGAAAAGGAATCTAAACACACTTTACACTTTTCACAGAAATTAACTCAAAATGAATCAAAACCTAAATGTAAGGTATTTCATATTTGCATTATTCTACAACACTGGAGAAAAAATAAGTGACTTTTGTTCCAGTGATGAGTTTTCAGAAGCAACATCAAAAGCAAAATCTATTTTTTTTTAATGATAAATTAGACTTTACTAAAAGTGAAATTTTCTTCTGTGCTAAGACATTGTTAAAAGATTAAAATTAGAAGCTAATGACTGGGAGAAATACTTGTAGAATACATTTCCCACAAAGGGCTTGTATCCAAATTATCAAAAGAACACTTAAAACTCAACAGCAAGAAAACAAACAATCCACTTATTTTTAATGGGTAAAATATCTGAACAGATGCCTATAAAAGAACATCTCAGTTCAGTTCAGTCCAGTCACTCAGTCGTGTCCGAATCTTTGTGACCCCGTGAATTGCAGCACAACAGGCCTCCCTGTCCATCACCAACTCCCAGAGTTCACTCAGACTCATGTCCATTGAGTCAGTGATGCCATCCAGCCATCTCATCCTCTGTCATCCCCTTCTCCTCCTTCCCCCAATCCCTCCCAGCATCAGAGACTTTTCCAATGAGTCAACTCTTCTCATGAGGTGGCCAAAGCATTGGAGTTTCAGCTTTAGCATCAGTCCTTCCAATGAACACTCAAGACAGATCTCTTTTAAAATGGACTGGTTGGATCTCCTCGCAGTCAAAGAAACTCTTCAAGAGTCTTCTCCAACACCACAGTTCAAAAGCATCAATTCTTTGGCACTCAGCTTTCTACACAGTCCAACTCTCACATCCATTCATGAGTACTGGAAAAACCACAGCTTTGACTAGATGGAACTTTGTTGGCCAAGTAATGTCTCTGCTTTGTAATAAGCTGTCTAGGTTGCTCATAACTTTTCTTCCAAAGAGCAAGAGTCTTTTAATTTCATGGCTGAAGTCACCATCTGCAGTGATTTTGGAGTGCATCCCCCCCCCCCAAAAAAAAAAAAAGTCTGTCACTGTTTCGATTGTTTGCCCATCTATTTGCCATGAAGTAATGACTATGCCACAGCCTTTGACTGTGTGGATCACAATAAACTGGGAAAATTCTGAAAGAGATAGGAATACAAGAACACCCGACCTGCCTCTTGAGAAATCTGTATGCAGATCAGGAAGCAACAGTTAGAACTGGACATGGAACAACAGACTGGAAAAGGAAAAGGAGTATGTCAAGGCTGTATATTGTCACCCTGCTTATTTAACTTATATGCAGACTACATCATGAGAAATGCTGGGCTGGAAGAAACACAAACTGAAATCAATATTGCTGGGAGAAATATCAATAACCTCAGGTATGCAGATGACACCACCCTTATGGCAGAAAGTGAAGAGGAACTAAAAAGCCTCTTGATGAAAGTGAAAGAAGAGAGTGAAAAAGTTGCCTTAAAGCTCAACATTCAGAAAATGAAGATCACAGCATCTGGTCCTATCACTTCATGGGAAATAGATGGGGAAACAGTGGAAACAGTGTCAGACTTTCTTTTTCTGGGCTCCAAAATCACTGCAGCTGGTGATGACAGCCATGAAATTAAAAGACACTTACTCCTTGGAAGGAAAGTTATGACCAACCTAGATAGCATATTGAAAAGCAGAGATATTACTTTGCCAACAAAGGTCCATTTAGTTAGGGCTATGGTCTTTCCTGTGGTCATGTATGGATGTGAGAGTTGGACTGTGAAGAAAGCTGAGCACCGAAGAATTAATGCCTTTGAACTGTGGTGTTGGAGAAGACTCTTGAGAGTCCCTTGGACTGCAAGGAGATCCAACCAGTCCATCCTAAAGGAGATCAGCCCTGGGATTTCTTTGGAAGGAATGATACTAAAGCTGAAACTCCAATGCTTTGGCCACCTCATGCGAAGAGTTGACTCATTGGAGAAGACTCTGATGCTGGGAGGGATTGGGGGCAGGAGGAGAAGGGGATGACAGAGGATGAGATGGCCAGATGGCATCACTCACTCGATGGACCTGAGTCTGCGTGACCTCCGGGAGAGTTGGTGATGGACAGGGAGGCCTGGAGTGCTGTGATTCATGGGGTCGCAAAGAGTCGGACACAACTGAACTGAACTGAATGGGACCAGATGCCATGACCTTTGTTTTCTGAATGTTGAGCTTTAAGCCAACTTCTTCCCTCTCCTCTTTCACTTTCATCAAGAGGCTCTTTAGTTCTTCTTCATTTTCTGCCATAACGGTGGTGTCATCTGCATAGCTGAGGTTATTGATATTTCTCCCGGCAATCTTGATTCCAGCTTGTGCTTCATCCAGTCCAGCATTTCTCATGATGTACTCTGCATATAAGTTTAAAAAGGAGGGTCACACTTATTAAATTGCTAAAATACAAAAGCAACAACCAATGATGATACCAAATAATTTTGAAAACTGGGATGCCAAATATTTTTAAGAACTGTAGCAACAGGAACACTTAGTAATTGCTGATAGAAATTCAAAATTGTACAGTCAATTTGGAATTTTGGATACAGTTTCATAGTTTCCTACAAAGCTAAATGTACTCCTGCCAAACTATCTAACAATAATCTTTCTACATCTTTAATGAGTTGAACTGAATATTTATATTCACACAAATCTAAATGTGAATGTTTGCAGCAACATCATTCATAATTGCCAAAGGACAAGATGCCCTTCCATAAGTGAATGGATAAATAATTACACATCCATATAATTGAATTTTATTCAGTGATAAAAAGAAATGAACTATCAAGTCATGCAAAATGTGGGTGAATCTTAAATACATATTGCTAACTGAAAAGAGCCAGCCAGAAAAGACAGCATAGTATATAATTCCAATTATGCTAATTTCTGGAAAAGGCAAAACTATAAATAGTGTTTTAAAAAAATCAGTGATTGCCAGGGATTTGGGAGTGGGAGGCGAGAGTATGGGATACAGGAGATTGTGGGTATGAGACTATTCTGAATGATAGTGCAATGGTGAATGCATGATATTATACATTTGTCAAAACTCATAGAACTTTACAGCACAAAGAATGAACTAAAGATAAGTGATTATGTATAAAAAAAAAAAAAAAACTGCTCAGATCCCAGGACGGAATGCAGAATATGACACAAAAATCTAAGTGCACTTGCTCATGTATGAAATAACCTCATTGCAGAGGTAAGAGTTGGGACTGGGAGATGGAGGACAGATCAGGTGGGGATGTGATGACCTAAGTAATTATGCAAACAAGTAGAGGGTGTAAGAGTTAAGGGAAAGGAAACTGTAAATAAGTACTGTATTTTATTTGACAAAATATTTCCCATGGTGAAGCAACTCATAATGCTTTACATGTCTTTAATATATTGGAATGAAACAAATAATCAAATCTATTGTCAATGGAGGAAGCTACATTCTCACCATTGAAATGGGAATTAAGAGGTAAGCAAAAGAGACTAGAATGATCCACATGGTAATAGATTAGTGTTGTAGTCATCAGAATGAACTCATATTCATCTTAATATATATCTAGTTGGAGTAAAAAGAACTATTTCTAGGTATACTAATGGACACATGTTAGGAAAAAAACACACATTTCCTTGTTCATATTCTCTTCCACTGAGTGGGCATAGAAGCTAACACCTCAGGAGCAAAAGCACACCTGGTGTCAATGTCTCCGTTTCTTTCTTTTGTTTGGGGGGGTTGGGGTGGGGAGGTTTTTGGCTGTGCTGCACTGCTTGTGGGATATCTTGGTTTCCAGGCCGGGACCAGGAATAGAACCTGGGCCACAGCAGTGAAAGCTGAGTGAAAACAACTGCATCACCAGGATGCTTCAAAAATCTTGGTTTCTGATACCATTTTTCAATAAAAGAAACCAGGTTCCTGGAAGAAATGATTGATTCTAGGACACAAGAAGGAAATATGAATGATGAGAATGCAGCATCTTGTTTAGTCAAATCAAAATAAATAAATAAATGAAACCTGTACTGATGGGCTCAACATTCAGAAAACTAAGATCATGGCATCTGGTCCCATCACTTCATGGGAAATACATGGGGAAACAGTGGAATCAGTGGCTGACTTTATTTTGGAGGGGTGTCGAAAATCACTGCAGATGGTGAGTGCAGCCATGAAATTAAAAGACGCTTACTCCTTGAAAGGAAAGTTATGACCAAACTAGACAGCATATTAAAAAGCAGAGATATTACTTTGCCAACAAAGGTCCATCTAGTCAAGGCTTTGGTTTTTCCAATAGTCATGTATGGATGTGAGAGTTGGACTATAAAGAAAGCTGAGTGCTGAAGAATTGATGGTTTTGAACTGTGGTGTTGCAGAAGACTGTTGAGAGTCCCCTGGACTACAAGGAAATCCAACCAGTCCATCCTAAAGGAAATCAGTCCTGAATATTCATTGGAAGCACTGATGAAGATGAAACTCCAATACTTTGGCCACCTGATGGGAAGAGCTGACTCATTGGAAAAGACCCTGATGCTGGGAAAGATTGAGGGCAAGAGAAGAAGGGGACGACAGAAGATGAGATGGTTGGATGGCATCACTTACTCAATGGATGTGAGTTTGGGTATTCTCCAGGAGTTGGTGATGGACAGGGAGGCCTGGTGTGCTGCAGTTCATGGGGTCGCAAACAGCTGGACACAACTGAGTGACTGAACTGATACTGATGGGAAGTGAAAAAGACACAGGAACAAAAAGAAACATCTCCAAATTGCCAAAGATGGAACATTTGAACAACAAAATAAAATAATATTGAGCTATAACTTAAGGTACTGAAGTGATATACATAAACTAATGTAATAAATATAATAAATATGATGATAAAGAGAAATCTCATTTACAGAAGAACTCCAAATAATTTATAAAAACTAAATGCAATGTGGTATCCTAAATGGGATCGTGGAACAGAAAAGGGTGACTAAGGTAAAAGCAAAAACCAAAGGATACTCAATAGAGTAGCAAATACAACTAATGACAGTATATAAAAACCAGTTAATTTATTTGGACAGTTACATTCATGAATAAAGCTCAAGAAATCAGACGTATGAGGACATTACAATTTTAATTTCAGGCCCTCTTCAATATTAGGTTGCTGGTACAAAAATAATTACAGTTTCGGATCACGGATTTTTAAATCTTTATAGCTACGCTCAAATACATCTTACTAATCAAAATAGAAAACATTACAATCAACACATTTGTGCCAATGAGAAATAAGTTTGTTTATTCCTGTAGCATAAAAATCCAAGCTTTGGGATTTGACAAACTTTTAGAAAGCATTTTCTGCCTTTTGCTGGTTGTGGAAGCATTTTACCTGCCAAAAGTTGTTGAGATGATTGAAGAAGTGGTAGTCTGTTGGCAAGAGGTCAGGTGACTATGATGGATAAGGCAAAACTTCATAGCCTAATTGGTTCAACTTTTGAAGCACTGGTTATGCGATGTGCAATCAGGCATTGTCATGGAGAAGAATTGGGCCCATACTGTTGACCAATGCCGACTTGCAGGCATTGCAGTTTTTTGTGCAACTCATCAATTTGTTTAGCATACTTCTCAGATGTAATCCTTGTTTCACAAGGATTCAGAAAGCACATGGGCAGCAGACCACCAAACAGTGACCATGACCTCTTTTTGGTGCAAGTTTGGCTTTAGGTAGTGCTTTGGAGTCTCTTCTCAGCCCCACCACTGAGCTAGTCATCGCTGATTGTCATATACAATCCACTTTTCATTGCACCTCACAATCTGATCTAGAATTGGTTTGTTGTTTTTCCACAGAATAAGAGAAGACAAAACTTCAAAATGACAATTTTTTTATTTGTGATGAGTTCATGAAGCTCCTCATCTTTAAGGCTCTCCTCTCCTTTACAAAACTTCTTGAATCACCATTGCACTATACGTCTGTTAGCAGTTCCTGGGCCCAATGCACTGCTGATGTTGCAAGTTGTCTCTGCTGCTTTTTGACCCATTTTGAACACGAATAAAAAACTGCTTGAATTTGTATTTTGTCTAACATCATTTCTACAGCTTAAAATAAATATAAAATAAACAGCAAGTAATGTCACTAGCAAAAAAATCAAGCAAGAAATGTGCATTAAAATGATGTATAACATAAACACATCTATTTAAGAATGTATTCTGATATCCGGAGAAGTCAATGGCAACCCACTCCAGTACTCTTGCCTGGAAAATCCCATGGACAGAGGAGCCTGGTAGGCTGCAGTCCATGGGGTCACAAAGGTCGACACGACTGAGCAACTTCACTTTCACTCTTCACTTTCATGCATTGGAGAAGGAAATGGCAACCCACTCCAATGTTCTTGCCTGGAGAATTTCAGGGATTTCAGGGTAGAGCCTAGTGGGCTGCCATCTGTGGGGTTGCACAGAGTCTGACATGACTGAAGCGAGTTAGCAGCAGCAGCAGCATTCCAAAATCAAATACCAAAACTCAACAGTGTAAAACCATAATTAACTTGCACCAACCTAATAACATTTATTTTATATAAGTATTGAAGGCAGAAGGAGAACTGGACGACAGAAGATGAGATGGTTGGGCAGCATCACCGTCTCAATGGACATGATTTTGCGCAAACTCCAGGAGTTGGTGATGGACAGGGAAGCCTGGCCTGCGGCAGTCCATGAGGTTGCAAATACTCGGACACAACTGAGCGACTGAACTGAACCTGAAATCAACATATTACATCTATAAAATGTATCTACATTATGTTGAAATTCCAAAGATGTTCATTTGGAAATGTTCATTTCCCCATGCATTCTCTCCCTTATGTTCCTTTAAATTAACCAAGAATAGTGCATAAGGCTTACACATTCAGAAAAAATAAAAGACAAAATAGCAAGAATCTGGAGCATAACTGGTTATTATATATGAAACAATAGAAAATGTTTCCCACTTTTTTTTATTTTATTTTTTAACTTTACAGTATTGTATTGATTTTGCCATATATCAACATGAATCCACCACAGGTATACACGTGTTCCCCATCCTGAACCCTCTTCCCTCCTCCCTCCCCATACCATCCCTCCAGGTCATCCCAGTGCACCAGCCCCAAGCATCTTTGAATCAGTTCTGATGAGGTGGATGAAACTGGAGCCTATTATACAGAGTGAAGTAAGCCAGAAAGAAAAACACCAATACAGTATACTAACGCATATATATGGAATTTAGAAAGATGGTAACAATAACCTTGTATATGAGACAGCAAAAGTTTCCCACTTTTAACAAGATATTTCTTGTACTTAAAACCTCAAGAAAAGGGAATTATCTGAATTTAGAAGTCATAGAATATTATAACAAATTCAAAATTAAGAAAATACCCTTCAAACCTATTATCATATAAAATTATCATAGCAATGATTCTCACATTGACTATCACTATGCTAGATTATTGCTACTGCAAGTCAAGAAATAATTAAATCAGTTTATTATGTCCTCGTGTTTCAAGATATTGTAACATTATTATACATTTACTTTTATAAATTACTAGAAAAATATTTTAACATCATTTTGTATAATGATTTGGAGTTTTTAAAATGTCTTTATTCCATAAGAAATTGTTCACATTTCTACTTCAATAAATAAACTAAAACAATTTGTCTAATTTTAGATTTGATATTTCCATCAATAAGATGAATATCATTTTAAAAATTAGCATCATTGTGGTCAAGCTTACATCAACACAAACTGAATTTTATTCATTTTATATATATATCATTGCTACATGAATTGTTGATATTTAATCAATGCAAATTTGAAACGTTTCTCTAAAGAATGGGCATCATTTTTTTAAGTAAATTTATTTATTTTAATTGGAGGCTAATTACTTTACAATATTGTATTGGCTTTGCCATACATCAGCATGAATCCGCCACAAGTGTACATGTGTTCCCCATTCTGAACTTCCCGTCCACATACCTCCCCATACCATCCCTCTGGGTCATCCCAGTGTACCAGCCCCAAACATCCTATATCCTTCATCGAACCTGGACTAGTGATTAGTTTCATATATGATATTATACATGTTTCAATGCTGTTCTCTCAAATCATCCCAACCTCTCCCTCTCCCAAGAAGTCCAAAAGACTCATCATTTTTTAATTAATTTTAACTCATTCCCTTTAATTATTAAGAAAAAAACATAGAATGAGAATTAGGTTGATGTGTAAAATTTATGTTGATCACATTCTTTATTTTTTTTTATCAAGAATCTCTTTTATTGATTATCAGAAACATTACAAACATCTAATATGAACAAATTGTAACATGACAGTGATTAGTTTGAACAATTAATACATTTCAGATATAATATTATACATATTTCAATGCTATTCTCCCCAATCATCCCACCTTCTCCCTGTCCCAGAGTCCAAAAGTCTCTTGTATACATCAGTATCTCTTTTGCTGTCTCGTAAATAGGGTTATTTTTACTATCTTTCTAAATTCCATATATATGCGTTAGTATACTGTATTTGTGTTTTTGTTTCTGACTTACTTCACTCTGTATAATAGGCTCCAGTTCCATCCACCTCCTTAGAACTGATTCAAATGTATTCTTTTTAATGGCTGAGTAATACTCCATTGTGTATATGTACCACTGCTTTCTTATCCATTCATCTGTGGATGGACATATAGGTTGCTTCCACGTTCTGGCTATTGTAAACAGTGCTGCTAGGAACATTGGGGTACACGTGTCTCTTTCAATTCTGGTTTTCTCAGTGTATGCCCAGCAGTGGGATTGCTGGATCATAAGGCAGTTCTATTCCCAGTTTTTTGAGGAATCTCCATACTGTTCTCCATAGTGGCTGTACTAGTTTGCATTCCCACCAACAGTGTAAGAGGGTTCCCTTCTCTCCGCACCCTCTCCAGCATTTATTGCTTGTGGACTTTTGGATAGCAGCCATTCTGATTGGCGTGAAATGGTACCTCATAGTGGTTTTGATTTGCATTTCTCTGATAATGAGTGATGTTGAGCATCTTTTCATGTGTTTGTTAGCCATCTGTATGTCTTCTTTGGAGAAATGTCTATTTAGTTCTTTGGCCCATTGTTTGATTGGGTCATTTATTTTTCTGGAATTGAGCTGTAGAAGTTGCTTGTATATTTTTGAGATTAGTTGTTTGTCAGTTGCTTCATTTGCTATTATTTTCTCCCATTCTGAAGGCTGTCTTTTCACCTTGCATATAGTTTCCTTTCAGTTTTGTGTTTCTGGGATATTTAAATTTTCTATTACCTATATATCTTTAGAAACACTGACTACTTTATTTTTTTAAATTTTATTTTGCTTAACTTTACAATATTGTATTGCTTTTGCCATACATCAAGATGAATCCACCACAAGTATACATGTGTTCCCCATCCTGAACCCTCCCCCCTCCTCCCTCCCCATACCATCCCTCTGGGTCGTCCCAGTGCACCAGCCCCAGGCATCCGTTATCAGGCATTGTACCTGGACTGGCGACTCGTTTCCGATATGATACTATACATATTTCAATGCTATTCTCCCAAATCATCCCACCCTCTCCCGTTCCCAGAGTCCAAAAGTCTGTTCTATACATCAGTGTCTCTTTTGCTGTCTCATAAATAGGGTTATTGTTACCATCTTTCTAATTCCATATATATGTGTTAGTATACTGTATTTGTGTTTTTATTTCTGGCTTACTTCACTCTGTATAATAGGCTCCAGTTCCAGCCACCTCATTAGAACTGATTCAAATGTATTCTTTTTAATGGCTGAGTAATACTCCATCATGTATATGTACCACTGCTTGCTTATCCATTCATCTGCGGATGGACATCTAGGTTGCTTCCAAGTCCTGGCTATTGTAAACAGTGCTGCTATGAACATTGGGGTACACGTGTCTCTTTCAATTCTGGTTTTCTCAGTGTGTATGCCCAGCAGTGGGATTGCTGGATCATAAGGCAGTTCTATTCCCAGTTTTTTGAGGAATCTCCATACTGTTCTCCATAGTTGCTCTACTAGTTTTCATTCCCACCAACAGTGTAAGAGGGTTCCCTTTTCTCCACACCCTCTCCAGCATTTATTGCTTGTAAACTTTTGGATCACAGCCATTCTGACTGGTGTGAAATGGTACCTCATAGTGGTTTTGATTTGCATTTCTCTGATAATGAGTGATGTTGAGCATCTTTTCATGTGTTTGTTAGCCATCTGTATGTCTTCTTTGGAGAAATGTCTTTTTAGTTCTTTGGCCCATTTTTTGATTGGGTCATTTATTTTTCTGGAATTGAGCTGTAGAAGTTGCTTGTATATTTTTGAGATTAGTTGTTTGTCTGTTGCTTCATTTGTTATTATTATTTTCTCCCATTCTGAAAGCTGTCTTTTCACCTTGCTTATAGTTTCCTTTGTTGTGCAGAAGCTTTTAAGTTTAATTAGGTCCCATTTGTTTATTTTTGATTTTATTTCCAATATTCTGGGAGGTGGGTCATAGAGGATCCTGCTGTGATGTATGTCAGAGAGTGTTTTGCCTATGTTTTCCTCTAGGAGTTTTATGGTTTCTGGTCTTACATTTAGATCTTTAATCCATTTTGAGTTTATTTTTGTGTATGGTGTTAGAAAGTGCTCTAGTTTCATTCTTTTACAAGTGTTTGACCAGTTTTCCCAGCACTACTTGTTAAAGAGATTGTCTTTAATCCATTGTATATTCTTGCCTCCTTTGTCAAAGATAAGGTGTCCATATGTGCATGGATTTATCTCTGGGCTTTCTATTTTGTTCCATTGATCTATATTTCTGTTCCAATGACATACATGAAAGACCTTAAAATTTTTGAAAATTTATAGGAAACTCTTGATCTCCTGTCCTACCTCTACTATCTGTGGTATTTCTTTCCATTTAAATGACAGCAATAGAGGGCAAACAAGTAAACATGAAAATATGAGAACATAATTTATTTGCACAAATATAAAAAATATCAATGACAGGAACAAGAGTTCAACTGTACCCCTAAACCTTCAAGCTCACAAAATTGGTATGAATCCAATTATTGACAACTCATATTCATTCTCATTTGATCTTATTCTTTGCCAATGAAAAAGCAATGATGTATGTCATTCATTCCAACCCTGCCCAATGTAGAATCAGCCACTATTGATTCTTATCTAATTTCTTTGAGTAATGAGCAGTTTTGCTCAATATGATATCACGTTCATGAGGAGGGAACTTATCACAGAATCTGTTTCAGTTGAACCTTCCACTTTCCTTTGCAAGATACAAATATATTCTTCAGTTCTTATAACTGGGAGCTCTTAACTGTGTAAACACACTACTGCCTCCACATTCACTTACTTTCACATACTTCCATATGTCCTCTTACAAATTCCAGTTTTCTTAAATCAATAGTTTAACAAATAAAATTTATTTTATTTATGATAACAATAATATGAAAGCAGCAAGAAAAAACAAACAACAAAGAATATCTAAACCCACTGGGAAATATAAAGGCTAAAATAAGTATATAAAAATAGTTCAATAAGATATTTCAAAGATTAAAACATAAATTCTTAATATTGGCATCTATGTGCTCATTATCAAAATCCTGCTAATGTTCTTGTTTTGTTTAGTTTATTTATCTTTTCTCATTATTTCCAGTTTTTAGAAACATAACAAATCAGTATAAATTTTATCTGTAAAATAAATATTTGTATTTAGCCAGAAAATTGCTTTTTTAAAGGCTTAAAGGTGTTATATAATATTCTTATAAAAAGTATTATAAAATTTTCATAGTAGAATTGAGTGAACAGATTCAACTGAATTAATCAGTAATTAATCTAAGCATAAATGAGCATTCATTGCATAAAAAATACTATATTAGTAATTATTTTCAGTTCTAAATGACCATTACAAAATGACTCAAGCTAAAGATTGGGGATAGCTTAAGGCAGGGTTTAAAAGATGCTCATTATATCTTACACCACCAAAAATAGATTTTCTGTCTCTCCTATTTCCTGTCTTCTCTCAAAGTTGTCCATATTCAGCCAGTTTTACATTTATGCTTTCAAGATAGATGTTGTACCTCCAACATTCTATAGACTTTCTTACTTAAGTTCAGTTGGAAAGTCACAAGAATTTCTTTCCCAGAATATTTAGCAAAAACCTTTTGGTCTTTTTGATCAAAGGCAATATTGAAACTATCAGTGTGCTCATTAACAGAAGCATAATTTTTTTGCATTATAAATGCTGTTTGGCAGTAGGACTTCAATTATAAATCATACAAATTATTTAAGTATTCTCTTTTTTAATTTTTTTAAATTTATTTATTTTAATTAGAGGCTAATTACTTTACAATATTGTATTGGTTTTGCCATACATCAACATGAATCTGCCATGGGTGTACACGTGTTCCCAATCCTAAACCCTCCTTCCACCTCTTTCCCCATACCATCCCTCTGGGTCATCCCAGTGCACCAGCCCCAAGCATCCTGTATCCTGCATCGAAGCTGAACTGGTGATTTGTTTCTCCATATGGTTGATGCCTACAATAATATCTATCTCTATATAGGATACATATCTTTATTTCAAATTCACATATTCGAATTTTCAAGGTTAGTTTTATTATTTAATTATTAAAATAATTTTAAAAGGCTACATTTTTTTCATAAAGATAATCTTATAGAACTATATGATGTAATACAGGAGGAAGCAGCATGCAAAATAAAGGAAGATATATTTGTTTTTACTAAAGAAAATATTTTTTTTTTCTACTGAAAGTAGAGCAAATAGGGTAAATATAGAGAAAAGTTGATGCCTGGAAGCAGAGAGAATATTTGCCTAATGATATAATAAGGAAGAAACATTACATGATGAAAGTAAAGAGATGATTAGATAAAAACATTGAAGGAAATAATAAAACATATTCAGAAACTAGGGTAATAGTCCTCGTGAAATTAAAACACTTTTAGTTGAATCTAGTCACACATTTATTTTTTATCTAAAAATAATATAAAGTTGTTGTACTACCTTGAAGTTGGAATGCAGTATATTTTATTGGGGTTTACAGAACACCTGTATCTGTTTACAGAACATATGAACAGAATGATAGAAAGGGCAACAGAACTGAGTATAGTAAGAGCAAGAAATTGATGTCATAAATGATGGGATCTGTGCTAGATGGAAAAGAAAGAGGCTGGAACTGGAAAAAAACACAAAACGGAGCTGGAAATCTTGATGAGACTGCAAGGATAGCTGTTGATGTTGAGAGGGATAGAGCAGCAAAAATAGGAAACTATGTTCAAAGAATGCAATAAGATTTCACAGTTGAGAGATTTCAGGAAATAAATTCTGTGTCGTACGTAACCATGGGAGTGAGATTGTTAAAGTGACATGTTGATAAAGAGTATTCAAATTTAACTGGAATTCATGAAGGTTTTACTGCATCTTCGCTATGCTTATCCAAGTTTAACCACTGTTTTAACAAATGATTCTGAGAGTGTCGATCAAAATAATTTGATCTGGCTCTAGATCTCTCCTGAGTAGGCAATGGCACCCCACTCCAGTACTCTTGTTCAGGTTGTTTTCCAGCAAGTTTTAGAAATGCAAAAGTGATTACTGATGACATTAGGATCCCTAAACAGTGTTCAAAATTTTATTAACATATGTATATGGCACCCCACCCCAGTACTTTTGCCTGGAAAATCCCATGGACAGAGGAGCCTGGTAGGCTCCAGTCCGTGGGGTCGCTCAGAGTTGGACACGACTGAGCAACTTCACTTTCACTTTTCACTTTCATGCATTGGAGAAGGAAATGGCAACCCACTCCAGTGTTCTTGCCTGGAGAATCCCAGGGACAGGGGAGCCTGGTGAGCTTCCATCTATGGGGTCGCACAGAGTCAGACACGACTGAAGTGACTTAGCAGCATAACTCACCCATTCATTCTTTTTAAAAAATCTATTTATGATCTCTATTTGTCAGGCATTGTTATATACATGAGGAATATCAAGAATAATATGTCATAATCTCTGCTCTAAAAAACAAAGTGTGTTTATGAGTATTATAATGGAAGAAGATATGAGACAAAGTGGGAGAAAGATGGAAGAGTAGAAGCTAGGGAAGGAGATAACAGATGAGTGATCCTTTCTCTAAAGTATCTGGAGGTAATGAAAGAAAGGAAAGAGTACAGAAAATAGATATGCTACTCCAAGAGAAGTTTTTCAAGATGGTTAGTTCAAAACTACCAATTAAGATTAAACTCATAATCCTCTTAATCAAAGATCAAAGAAAATGCTTTGAGTATCTCAAATTTATCCTAATTAGGAAAATTACTGAAATTGCTCTGATCAATATCAAATTCAATGCTTATTAACAAGGAACAATGTGGTGCATTAACACAAATATTTAAAATATTAAATTCAATGTACTCTTATATTCTCACAATCAAAAAAGGAAAATTATAAGATTTAAATCCTGGAACATACATTTAACTCAAATGCTAAAATATGCCATAAAAACTACTGGTAAAATAATCCATATGATTCTTGGCCACATATAACATTCTTCATTTGCAATATTCTCCATTACTAGATTATTTAAGAATGATAAATATATTTCAAGTTATCCCAACCAAGAAATTAGGAATATTTTAATATGCAATTTCTAATTCCACATGTACTTAGAAGACCTTTGAAATCTAGCCATTATGAAATTTATACAAATTTTTCATTTACCAGTGTTCATGTCTATAAAATAGCTTCTCCTTATAACACTAAGAGAATAAAGCAATGGCAACCCACTCCAGTACTCTTTTATATATTTAAGAGTATATATATATATATATATATATATATATATATATATACTCTTATGGCAGAGAGTGAAGAGGGGCTAAAAAGCCTCTTGATGAAAGTGAAAGTGGAGAGTGAAAAGGTTGGCTTAAAGCTCAACATTCAGAAAACGAAAATCATAGCATCTGGTCCCATCACTGCATGGGAAATAGATGGGGAAACAGTGGAAACAGTGTCAGACTTTGTTTTTCTGGGCTCCAAAATCACTGCAGATGGTGACTGCAGCCATGAAATTAAAAGACGCTTACTCCTTGGAAGGAAAGTTATGACCAACCTAGATAGCATATTCAAAAGCAGAGACATTACTTTACCAACAAAGGTTTGCCTAGTCAAGGCTATGGTCTTTCCTGTGGTCATGTATGGATGTGAGAGCTGGACTGTGAAGAAGGATGAGCGCCGAAGTATTGATGTTTTTGAACTGTGGGTGTTGGAGAAGACTCTTGAGAGTCCCTTGGACTGCAAGAAAATCCAACCAGTCCATTCTGAAGGAGATCAATCCTGGGATTTCTTTGGAAGGAATGATGCTAAAGCTGAAACTCCAGTATTTTGGCCACCTCATGCGAAGAGTTGACTCATTGGAGAAGACTCTGATGCTGGGAGGGATTGAGGGCAGGAGGAGAAGGGGACGACAGAGGATGAGATGGTTGGATGGCATCACTGACTTGATGGGTGTGAGTTTGGGTGACCTCCGGGAGCTGGTGATGGACAGGGAGGCCTGGCGTGCTGCGTTTCATGGGGTCGCAAAGAGTCGCACACGACTGAGCGACTGATCTGATCTGATATATATATATATATATATATATATATATAATCACATACCATTTTATTATTTTTTTTTTTTAGTTTTTATTTATTTATTTATTTTTTTACTTTACAATATTGTATTGGTTTTGCCATACATCAATATGAATCTGCCACAGGTGTACACGTGTTCCAATTCCATGGGCGGAGGAGCCTGGTAGGCTGCACTCCATGCGGTCGGGAAGAGTCGGACAGGACTGAGCAACTTCACTTTCAGTTTTCACTTTCATGCATTGGAGAAGGAAATGGCATCCCACTCTAGTGTTCTTGCCTGGAGAATTCCAGGGACGGGGTAGCCTGGTGGGCTGCCGTCACATGACTGAAACGACTTAGCAGCAGCAGCAGGAGCATCACATATTGTGCAATGTTTGCTACTAAGACTCTGTTTGCTTCTAAGATCCAGGCACTTCTGGACATGTCTGATTAATTTCTAAGAAAGTTCTATTTATACAGAGGTCTTAGGGTAGGAGAAGATAGACAGAACAAACTTGACCTAATGTCAAGCCATAGCCTTATGATTTAAAGATAAACTGTGTAAGATACAATAAGTATCACAAATTTAATACACGGTTTAGCCCTCAGTGAATTTAGTTCTGTCCTGTGGCAAGCAGAGAACAGGAATGAAAAGCTGAAAAAGATCATGTACTGAACTCTTTAAAACTTTTGGGTACACACAGAACTATTTTGAGATCTTTCCAATAGTGTAAAAAAAAAAAAAAAACAGAATGCTTCTGTATATGTCTTTCAAGATAAGCTGTTATGCTATGTAACAGATAAACACAGAGATCTGTCTGATGTCGGTTGGAAAAACCTGTCTCCAATTTACAGCTAGAATGGTTGGATCACATGATCTCCTGGAGCATAATGTTAGGGAGGAGAAGAAACAGAGGAAGGCATACTAACTTTTAACTGTGTTGGTCCAGAAGTACCTTATATCACTTCCACTCCTAATATCATCACTGTGTATCACCTTACTACAGGGGAAACTGGGAAATCAAGTGTTCCTATGAGTCCCCTCAAAAAAGTTAAAAAAAAAAAAAAAAAAGCCTAGCCCCATACCAACCTGTCACTTGGATGCAAATTAATGTCTTCTTTCTGTAAGAGGTGCTGAGGGTGTGAGTGGTTTCCCAAAGAGCATTGGGTACTAGGTTAGCAGATAATTCTGGAGGGCTATGGGAAATGTCAAAATACAATGTTGAGTACCACTGCAGTAACAGCTGGAGAAGGAAATGGCAACCCACTCCAGTGTTCTTGCCTGGAGAATCCCAGGGACAGGGGAGCTTGGTAGGCTGCAGTCCATGGGGTAGCTAAGAGTCAGACACGACTCAGCCACTTCACTTTCACCTTTCAGTTTCATGAGTTGGAGAAGGAAATGGCAACTCACTCCAGTGTTCTTGCCTGGAGAATCCCAGGGATGGGGGAGCCTGGCGGGCTGCTGTCTTTGTGGTCGCACAGAGTCGGACACGACTGAAGTGACTTAGCAGCAGCAGCAGCAGTAACAGCTAAGCTTTCAGGTGCAGACACACAGGAAGAAGGGAGACTTCCTTATCCAAGAGAACCAGAGTGCCCCACAGAATAAAAGCTTCGATGACTGGACTGATCCATGCTAAGAATTATAAGTAGATTTGTTAATGAAAATATGCTGGTGAGGAATAGAGAAACTAAGTTACACATGTGTTTATTACATGTATTGCCTTCTTTCTCCCACTTTTGTTTCTTCAGTTTTTAAGTGGTCTTACTTTTTATTTTCAGTCTGGCTCAATCAAAATAAAATTATTGGTATCCTGAAGTTTGTATTGCTGAATTTAAGAATCAGATTTAAGCAGTTTAAATTTGCAGCTTGGAGTGTTATTATTCTATTCTATTAAGTTCTGTAAATATTTGTTGCTTCTTTTTATATATAAAGCATTGCTAAGGGCAAGTAAGGAAGTAAAAAGTTAAATAAATGTTTCTTGACTCAAGAAATAATCAGATAAATATAACTGTGAGTTAAATTCTCAAATAATTATGGAACAACAAAAAAAGACCACGGTTAGCACAGTAAATGCAGCATAAAGTAATGTAGAAAATTAAAGAGAACACATCCAGTTTGGGAATAAAGAAAATCTAAAAGCCAATTTATATGCATATATCAATCTCTCTGTGTCACTCTCTCTCTAATATATATAATATAATATATATTATTTAATACATATATACTAAATGGGTTTTGGTTTCCATTCCAACAATTCTCATGAGTTTAAACACAAATTTCTTAGGAATTAACAAATCAAGTCCTTATCGCCCTTAATCCCCAGATTATGAATTCCAACTTCCTGTCAATCATGCCTAACAAAGAATGCTCAAACTACCACACAATTCCACTCATCTCACATGCTAGTAAAGTAGTGCTCAAAATTATCCAACCCAGGCTTGAGCAATACGTGAACCATGAACTTTCAGATGCTCAACCTGGTTTCAGAAAAAGCAGAGGAACTAGGAATCAAATTGCCAACATCCGCTGGATCATCAGAAAAGCAAGAGATTTCCAGAAAAACATCTATATCTGCTTTATTGACTATGCCAAAGCATTTAACTGTGTGGATCACAATAAACTGTGGAAAATTCTGAAGGAGATGGGAATGCCAGACTACCTGACCTGCCTCATGAGAAACCAGTACACAGATCAGGAATCAACAGTTAGAACTGGACATAGAGCAAGAGACTGGTTCCAAATAGGAAAAGGAGTACATCAAGGCTGTATATTGTCAACCTGCTTATTTAACTTATATGCAGAGTACATCATGAGAAACACTGGGCTGGAAGAAGCACAAGCTGGAATCAAGATTGTCAGGAGAAATATCAATAACCTCAGATATGCAGATGACACCACCCTCATGGCAGAAAGTGAAGAAGAACTAAAGAGCCTCTTGAAAGTGAAAGAGGAGAGTGAAAAAGTTGACTTAAAGCTCAATATTCAGAAAACTAAGATCATGGCATCTGGTCCCATAACTTCACAGCAAATAGATGGGCAAACAGTGGCTCCTTTTATTTTGGGGGAGCTTCAAAATCACTGCAGATGGTGATTGCAGCCATGATATTAAAACACGCTTACTCCTTGAAGGAAAGTTATGACCAACCTAGACAGCATATTAAAAAGCACAGAAATTATTATGTCAATGAATGTCTGTCTAGATAAGGCTATGGTTTTTCCTGTAGTCATGTGTGGATGTGAGAGTTGGATTATAAAGAAAGCTGAGCCCTGAAGAATTGATGCTTTTGAACTGTGGTGTCAGAGAAGACTCTTGAGAGTCCTTCGGACTCCAAGGAGATCCAACCAGTCCATCCTAAAGATCAGGCCTGGGTGTTCATTGGAAGGACTGATGTTGAAGCTGAAACTCCAGTACTTTGGCCACCTCATGCAAAGAGTTGATTCATTGGAAAAGACCCTGATACTGGGAAAGATTGAGGCCAGGAGAAGGGGACAACAGAGGATGAGATGGTTGGATGGCATCACTGACTCAATGGACATGGGTTTAGGTAGATGGACAGGGAGGCCTGGCGTGCTACAGTTCATGGGGTCACAAAGAGTCAGACACGACTAAGCAACTGAACTGAACCGAACTGAACATGATGTTTCTCCCTCCTTCTGACTACTATTGAAATCAGTATTTTTCCCACCACACCAGCTTAAAACTAATTTGTTATTATTAACCTTTCATTATGTATACTGACCAGCTGAAATTCACTTTTCCCCTGTTATTTATCAGTATTGATAAGATGACCTTATCAGTATTGGGCATCATCTCCCTGCTATATCTTACTGTAGTGTTATTCCTCTCTAGCTTTTTAGTTCCCCTCTTAATGTGTACCCTGGATGTAGCTAACAGAAATGCATTCAGCCACCAATTCAGCTTTTCAATGCCCTGTACTAATTCAAATACCTCTCTGGGAAACTTTCACTACTCCTCTTAACCAAATGAAGCCTTAAATTATTAAGGATCTCCTTGGTTTATAACTTGCTATACTATCCAGTATCAATCACACTGCTTCACTTGCTTATTTAATCATTAGCACAACCAACCCTTTTTCTGCTAAAGGTAGGAAATGTGACTGGAAATAATGTGTATGTCAGTTCAGTTCAGTTCAGCTGATCAGTTGTGTCCAACTCTTTGTGACCCCATGGACTGCAGCACGCCAGGCCTCCCTGTCCATCACCTATGCCCAGAGTTTACTCAAACTCAAGTCCACTGAGTTAGTGATGCCATTCAAACATTACATCCTCTATAGTCCCCTTCTCCTCCTGACCTCAATCTTTCCCAGCATCAGGGCCTTTTCAAGGGAGTCAGTTCTTCACATCAGGTGACCAAAGTATTGGAGTTTCAACTTCAACATCAGTACTTACAATGAACATTCAGGACCGGTTACCTTTAGGATGGACTGATTGGATCTTCTTGCAGTCCAAGGGAACCTCAAGAGTCTTCTCTGTTTTTTAATACGCTGTCTAGGTTAGTCATAACTTTTCTTCCAAGAAGTGTCTTTTTATTTCATGGCTGCAATCACCATCTGCAGTGATTTTTGGAGCCCAAGAAAATAAAGTCTGACACTGTTTCCACTGTTTTTCCATCTATTTGCCATGAAGTGATGGGACCGGATGCCATGATCTTAGTTTTCTGAATGTTGAGCTTTAAGTCAATGTTTTTACTCTCCTTTTTCACTTTCATCAAGAGGCTATTTAGGTCTACTTTACTTTCTGCCATAAGGGTGGTGTCATCTGCATATCTGAGGTTATTGATATTTCTCCCAACAATCTTGATTTCAGCTTGTGCTACTTCCAGCCTAGCCTTTCTCATGATGTAGTCTGCATATAAGTTAAATAAGCAGGGTGACAATATACAGCCTTGACATACTCCTTTTTCTATTTGGAACCAGTCTGTTGTTCCATGTCCAGTTTTAACTGTTGCTTCCTGACCTGAATACAGATTTCTCAAGAGGCAGGTAAGGTGGTCTGGTATTTCCATCTCTTTCAGAATTTTCCACATTTTATTGTGATCCACAGAGTTAAAGGGTTTGGCATAGTCAATAAAGCAGAAATTGATGTTTTTCTGGAATTATCTTGCTTTTCCCATGATCCAGCAGATGTTGGCAATTGGATCTCTAGTTCCTCTGCCTTTTTGAAAACCAGCTTGAACATTTGGAAGTACACAGTTCATGTATTGGTGAAGCCTGGCTTGGAGAATTTTGAGCATTATTTGCTAGCCTGTGAGATGAGTGCAATGGTGCCGTAGTTTGAGCATTCTTTGGCATTGCCTTTCTTAGGGACTGGAATGAAAACTCATCTTTTTCAGTCCTATTGCCACTACTGAGTTTTCCAAATTTGCTGGCATATTGAGTGCAGCACTTTCACAGCATCACCTTTCAGGATTTAAAGTAGCTCAACTGGCATTCCATCATCTTCATTACCTTCATTCATAGTGATGACTCCTCAGGCCCACTTAACTTCACATTCCAGGATGTCTGGCTCTAGGTGGGTGATCACACTATCGTGATTATCTGGGTTGTGAAGATCCTTTTTGTACAGTTCTTCTGTGTATTCTTGTATCTTCTGTGCAATACACAGAAGATATTTCTTTATATCTTCTGCTTCTGTTAGGGCCATACCATTTCTGTCCTCTTGATGAAAGTGAAAGTGGAGAGTGAAAAGGTTGGCTTAAAGCTCAACATTCAGAAAACGAAGATCATGGCATCTGGTCCCATCACTGCATGGGAAATAGATGGGGAAACAGTGGAAACAGTGTCACACTTTGTTTTTCTGGGCTCCAAAATCACTGCAGGTGGTGACTGCAGCCATGAAATTAAAAGACGCTTGCTCCTTGGAAGGAAAGTTATGACCAACCTAGATAGCATATTCAAAAGCAGAGACATTACTTTACCAACAAAGGTTCGCCTAGTCAAGGCTATAGTCTTTCCTGTGGTCATGTATGGATGTGAGAGCTGGACTGTGAAGAAGGCTGAGCATGGAAGAATTGGTGCTTTTGAACTGTGGTGTTGGAGAAGACTCCTGAGAGTCCCTTGGACTGCAAGGAAATCCAACCGGTCCATTGTGAAGGAGATCAGCCCTGGGATTTCTTTGGAAGGAATGATGCTAAAGCTGAAACTCCAGTATTTTGGCCACCTCATGCGAAGAGTTGACTCATTGGAGAAGACTCTGATGCTGGGAGGGATTGAGGGCAGGAGGAGAAGGGGACGACAGAGGATGAGATGGCTGGATGGCATCACTGACTCGATGGATGCGAGTCTGAGTGACCTCCGGGAGCTGGTGATGGACAGGGAGGCCTGGCGTGCTGCGGTTCATGGGGTCGCAAAGAGTCGGACACGACTGAGCGACTGATCTGATCTGATCTGATTTCTGTCCTTTATTGAGCTCATCTTTGCATGAAATATTCCCTTCTATCTCTAATTTTCTTGAGGAGATCTCTAGTCTTTCCCATTCTATTATTTTCCTCTATTTCTTTGCATTGTTCACTGAGAAAGGCATTCTTATCTTTCATTTGTATTTTTTGGAACTTTGCATTCAAATGGGTATATCTTTCCTATTATCCTTTGCTTTTGGCTTCTCTTCTTTTCACAGCTATTTGTAAGGCCTCTGCAGACAGTCATTTTGCTTTCTTTCATTTCTTTTTCTTGGGGATGGTCTTCATCCCTGTCTACTATACAATGTCACGAACCTTCCTCCATAGTTCATCAGGCACTCTGTTTATCAAATCTAGTCCCTTATATCTGTTTCTCACTTCCAATTTATATTCATTAGGGCTTTGATTTACATCATACCTGAATCAAGAAACACCTGGGTGACAGGCAAATTTGGCCTTGGAATATGGAATGAAGCAGGGCAAAAGCTAATAGAGTTTTGCCACAGAACGCACTGGTCATTGCAAACACCCTCTTCCAACAACACAAGAGAAGACTTGTGTTGTACATCACCAGATGGTCAACACCGAAATCAGAATGATTATATTTTTGCAGCCAAAGATGGAGAAGCTCTATACAATCAACAAAAAATAAGACCAGAAGCTGACTGTGGCTCAGATCATGAAATACTTATTGTAAAATTCAGACTTAAATTGAAGAAAGTAGGGAAAACCACTAGACCATTCAGGTATGACATAAATCAAATTGCTTATGATTATACAGTGGAAGTGAGAAATAGATTTAAGGGACTAGATCTGATAGATAGAGTGCCTGATGAACTATGGACAGAGATTTGTGACACTGTACCAGAGACAGGGATCAAGACCATCCCCATGGAAAAGAAATGCAAAAAAGCAAAATGGCTGTCTGGGGAGGCTTTACAAATAGCTGTGAAAAGAATAGAACTGAAAAGCAAAGGAGAAAAGGAAATATATAAGCATCTGAATGCAGAGTTCCAAAGAATAGCAAGGAGAGAAAAGAAAGCCTTCCTCAGCGATCAATGCAAAGAAATTGAGGAAAACAACAAAATGGGAAAGACTAGGGATCTCTTCAAGATAATTAGAGATACCAAGGGAACATTTCATACAAAGATGAACTTGAAAGGACAGAAATGGTACGGACCTAACAGAAGCGGAAGATATTAAAAAGAGGTGGCAAGAATGCACAGAAGAACTGTACAAAAAAGATATTTACGACCAAGATAATCACAATGGTGTGATCAGTCACCTAAGGCCAGACATCCTAGAATGTGAAGTCAAGTGGACCTTAGAAAGCATCACTACGAACAAAGCTAGTGGAGGTGATGGAATTCCAGTTGAGCTATTTCAAATCCTGAAAGATGATGCTGTGAAAGTGCTGCACTCAATATGCCAACAAATTTGGAAAACTCAGCAGTGGCCACAGGACTGGAAAAGGTCAATTTTCATTCCAATCACAAAGAAAGGCAATGCCAAAGAATGCTTAAACTACTGCACAATTGCACTCATCTCACATGCTATTAAAGTAATGCTCAAAATTGTCCAAGCTAGGGTTCAGCAATATGTGAACCGTGAACTTCCAGATGTTCAAGCTGGTTTTCGAAAAGGCAGAGGAACCAGAGATCAAATTGCCAACATCTGCTGAATCATGGAAAAAGCAAGAGCATTCCCACTCCAGTATTCTTGCCTGGAGAATCCCATAGACAGAGGAGCCTGGGGGACTACAGTCCATGGGGTCGCAAAGAGTGGGACACGACTGAGCGACTTCACTCACTCACTCACTCTAGAAAAACATCGATTTCTGCTTTATTGACTATGCCAAAGTCTTTGCCTGTGTATATCACAATAAACTGTGGAAAATTCTGAAAGAGATGGAAATATCAGACCACCTGATCTGCCCCTTGAGAAATCTGTATGCAGGTTAGGAAGCAGCGGTTAGAACTGGACATGGGACAACGGACTGGTCCCAAATAGGAAAAGGAGTATGTCAAGGCTGTATATTGTAACCCTACTTGTTTAACTTATATGCAGAGTACATCATGAGAAACACTGGGCTGGAAGAAGCACAAGCTGAAATCAAGCTTGTCGGGAGAGATATCAATAACCTCAGATACGCAGACGACACCACCCTTATGGCAGAAAATGAAGAGGAACTAAAAAGCCCCTTGATGAAAGTGAAAGAGGACGGTGAAAAAGTTGACTTAAAGCTCAATATTCAGAAAACTAAGATCATGGCATCTGGTGCCATCACTTCATGGCAAATAGGTGGGTAAAAAGTAGAAACAGTGTCAGACTTTACTTTTTTGGGCTCCAAAATCACTGCAGCTGGTGATGGCAACCATGAAATTAAAAGACACTTACTCCTTGGAAGGAAATTTATGACCAATCTAGATAGCATATTCAAAACCAGAGACATTACTTTGCCAACAAAGGTCCATCTAGTCAAGGCTACGTTTTTTCCAGTGATCATGTATGGGTGTGAGTGTTGGACTGTGAAGAAAGCTGAGCACCAAAGAATTGATGCTTTTTTTTTTTCCCGTTTTTTTATTTAAATTTATTTATTTTCACTGGAGGCTAATTACTATACAGTATTGTATTGTGTTGCCATACATCAACATGTAGAATGGCATTGAAACATGTGTAATCATATAAGAAATGAATCTCCAGTCCAGTTTCGATTCAGGATACAGGATGCTTGGAGCTGATGCACTGGAATTGATGCTTTTGAACTGTGGTGTTGGAGAAGACTCTTGAGAGTCCCTTGGATTGCAAGGAGATCCAATCAGTCCATTCTAAAGGAGATTCGTCCTGGATGTTCACTGAAGGACTGATGCTAAAGGTGAAACTCCAATACTTTGGCCACCTCATGTGAAGAGTTAACTCATTGGAAAAGACTCTGATACTGGGAGGGTTTGGGGGCAGGAAAAGAAGGGGACGACAGAGAATGAGATGGCTGGATGGCATTACTGACTCGATGGACATGAGTTTGGGTGAACTCGGGGAGTTGGTTATTGACAGGGAGGTCTGGCATTCTACCATTAATGTGGTCGCAAAGACTCAGACATGACTGAGCAACTGAACTTAACTGAAGTGAATGGTCTAGTGATTTTCCATACTTTCTTCAATTTAAGTCTGAATTCAGCAATAAGGAGTTCATGATCTGAGCCACATTCAGCTCCTGGTCTTGTTTTTGCTTAGTGTATAGAGCTTCTCCATCTTTGGCTGCAAAGAATATAATCAATCTGATTTCACTGTTGACCTTCTGGTGGTGTCCATCTGTAGAGTCTTCTCTTGTGTTGTTGGAAGAGGATGTTTGCTGTGACCAGTTAATTCTCTTGGCAAAAGTATATTAGTTTTGCCTTGCTTCATTCTGAATTCCAGTGCCAAATTTGCCTGTTACTCTAGGTATTTCTTGACTTCCTACTTTTGCATTCCAGTGCCTTATAATCAAAAGGACATCTTTTTTTGGGGTGTTTCTTCTAGCAGGTCTTGTAGGTCTTCTGAGAAACGTTCAACTTCAGCTTATTGGTAGGGAAATAGACTTGGATTTCCATGATATTGAATGATTTGCCTTGGAAACGAACAGAGATCATTTTGTCATTTTTGAGATTGCATCCAAGTACTGCATTTCAGACTCTTTTCTTGACTATATGGCTACTCCTTTTCTTCTAAGTGATTCTTGCCCACAGTAGTAGATACAATGGTCATCTGAGTTAGATTCCCCCATTCCAGTCCATTTTAGTTTGCTGATTCCTAAAATGTCAACTTTCACTTTTGCTGTCTCCTGTTGATCGTTTCCAATTTGCCTTGATTCACGGACCTAACATTCCAGGTTCCTATGCAATATTGCTCTTTCAGCATCGGACCTTGCTTCCATCACCAATCACATGCACAACTCGGTGTTTTTTGTCTTTTTTTTTTTTTTTTTTTTCTGGCTTTGGCTCCATTTCTTCATTCATTTTGTAGTTATTTCTCCACTCATCTCCAGTATCATATTAGGCACCTACTGACCTGGGAAGTTTATCTTTCAGTGTCCTATCTTTTTGCCTTTTCATATTGTTCATATGGTTCTCAAGGCAGGAATACTGAAGTGGTTTCCAATTCCCTTCTCCTAGTAAGTAAGCTTACTTACCCTTAGTAAGTATAATTGTACTTACTAGGTACTTAATACACAATTTGAGCTGAAATGAATTATCAAACTATACTACTTAAAATTTTGAAAGAGAAAGTGTGAAGCCAGGTGTAAGAAATACCAAAATACATTTAGTCTCTTCAATATTGTATATAAAATAATGATAATTAGAGAATTGATTGTATCAATGCCATTTTTTTCAATTTTAAAATTGTTCTTATTGATAATCCATTATAGACGGTAGGTCTTGCAAGAGGGCATCAGAGGGCAAATACACTGAAACCATACTCACAGAAAACTAGTCAATCTAATCACACCAGGACCACAGCCTTGTCTAACTCAATGAAATTAAGCCATGCCAGTGGGGCAACCCAGGATGGGCGGGTCATGGTGGAGAGATCTGACAGGGTGTGGTCCGCTGGAGAAGGGAATGGCAAACCACTTTAGTATTCTTGCCTTGAGAACCCCATGAACAGTATGAAAAGGCAAAATGATAGGATACTGAAAGAGAAACTCGCCAGGGCAGTAAGGGCCCAATATGCTACTGGAGATCAGTGGAGAAATAACTCCAGAAAGAATGAAGGGATGGAACCAAAGCAGAAAGAATACCCAGCTGTAGATGTGTCTGGTGATAGAAGTAAAGTCCGATGCTGTAAAGAACAATATTGCATAGGAACCTGGAATGTCAGGTCCATGAATCAAGGCAAATTGGAAGTGGTCAAACAAGAGATGGCAAGAGTAAATGTTGACATTCTAGGAATTAGCGAACTAAAATGGACTGGAATGGGTGAATTTAACTCAGAGGACCATTATATCTACTACTGTGGGCAGGAATCCCTCAGAAGAAACGGTGTGGCCATCATGGTCAACAAAAGAGTCCGAAATGCAGTACTTGGATGCAATCTCAAAAACGACAGAATGATCTCTGTTCGTTTCCAAGGCAAACCATTCAATGTCACAGTAATCCAAGTCTATGCCCCAACCAGTAATGCTGAAGAAGCTGAAGTTGAACGGTTCTATGAAGACCTACAAGACCTTTTAGAACTAACACCCAAAAAAGATGTCCTTTTCATTATACGGGACTGGAATGCAAAAGTAGGAAGTCAAGAAACACCTGGAGTAACAGGCAAATTTGGCCTTGGAACACGGAATGAAGCAGGGCAAAGACTAACAGAGTTTTGCCAATAAAATGCACTGGTCATAGCAAATACCCTCTTCCAACAACACAAGAGAAGACTCTATACATGGACATCACCAGATGGTCAACACCGAAATCAGATTGATTATATTCTTTGCAGCCAAAGATGGAGAAGCTCTATCCAATCAGCAAAAACAAGACCAGGAGCTGACTGTGGTTCAGACCATGAACACCTTATTGCCAAATACAGACTGAAATTGAAGAAAGTAGGGAAAACCACTAGACCATTCAGGTATGACCTAAATCAAATCCCTTATGATTATACAGTGAAAGTGAGAAATAGATTTAAGGGCCTAGATCTGATAGATAGAGTGCCTGATGAACTATGGAATGAGGTTCATGACATTGTACAGGAGACAGGGATCAAGACCATCCCCATGGAAAAGAAATGCAAAAAAGCAAAATGGCTGTCTGGGGAGGCCTTGCAAATAGCTGTGAAAAGAAGAGAAGCGAAAAGCAAAGGAGAAAAGGAAAGATATAAACATCTAAATGCAGAGTTCCAAAGAATAGCAAGAAGAGATAAGAAAGCCTTCTTCAGCGATCAATGCAAAGAAATAGAGGAAAACAACAGAATGGGAAAGACTAAGGATCTATTCAAGAAAATCAGAGATACCAAAGGCACATTTCATGCAAAGATGGGCTCGATAAAGGACAGAGATGGTGTGGACCTAACAGAAGCAGAAGATATTAAGAAGAGGTGGCAAGAATACACAGAAGAACTGTACAAAAAAGAGCTTCACGACCCAGATAATCATGATGATGTGATCACTGACCTAGAGCCAGACATCCTGGAATGTGAAGTCAAGTGGGCCTTAGAAAGCATCACTACGAACAGAGCTAGTGGAGGTGATGGAATTCCAGTGGAGCTGTTCCAAATCCTGAAAGATGATGCTGTGAAAGTGCTTCACTCAATATGCCAGCAAATTTGGAAAACTCAGCAGTGGCCAGAAGATTGGGAAAGGTCAGTTTTCATCCCAATCCCAAAGAAAGGCAATGCCAATGAGTGCTCAAACTACCGCACAATTGCACTCATCTCACACGCTAGTAAAGTAATGCTCAAAATTCTCCAAGCCAGGCTTCAGCAATATGTGAACCGTGAACTTCTTGATGTTCAAGCTGGATTTAGAAAAGGCAGAGGAACCAGAGATCAAATTGCCAACATCCGCTGGATCATGGAAAAAGCAAGAGAGTTCCAGAAAAACATCTATTTCTGCTTTATTGACTATGCCAAAGCCTTTGACTGTGTAGATCACAATAAACTGAGGAAAATTCTGAGAGAGATGGGAATACCAGACCACCTGATCTGCCTCTTGAGAAATCTGTATGCAGGTCAGGAAGCAACAGTTAGAACTGGTCATGGAACAACAGACTGGTTCCAAATAGGAAAAGGAGTACGTCAAGGCTATATATTGTCACCTTGTTTATTTAACTTATATGCAGAGTACATCATGAGAAACGCTGAACTGGAAGAAACACAAGCTGGAATCAAGATTGCTGGGAGAAATATCAATAACCTCAGTTATGCAGATGACACCACCCTTATGGCAGAAAGTGAAGAGGAACTAAAAAGCCTCTTGATGAAAGTGAAAGTGGAGAGTGAAAAGGTTGGCTTAAAGCTCAACATTCAGAAAACGAAGATCATGGCATCTGGTCCCATCACTACATGGGAAATAGATGGAGAAACAGTGGAAACAGTGTCAGACTTTCTTTTTCTGGGCCCCAAAATCACTGCAGATGGTGACTGCAGCCATGAAATTAAAAGACACTTACTCCTTGGAAGGAAGGTTATGGCCAACCTAGATACCATATTCAAAAGCAGAGACATCACTTTGCCAACAAAAGTTAGCCTAGTCAAGGCTATGGTCTTTCCTGTGGTCATGTATGGATGTGAGAGCTGGATTGTGAAGAAGGCTGAGCGCCGAAGAATTGATGCTTTTGAACTGTGGTGTTGGAGAAGACTCTTGAGAGTCCCTTGGACTGCAAGGAGATCCAACCGGTCCATTCTGAAGGAAATCATACCTGGGATTTCTTTGGAAGGAATGATGCTCAAGCTGAAACTCCAGTATTTTGGCCACCTCATGCGAAGAGTTGACTCATTGGAGAAGGCTCTGATGCTGGGAGGGATTGAGGGCAGGAGGAGAAGGGGACGACAGAGGATGAGATGGCTGGATGGTATCTCTGACTCGATGAATGTGAGTCTGGGTGACCTCCCAGAGCTGGTGATGGATAGGGAGGCCTGGCGTGCTGCGGTTCATGGGGTCGCAGAGAGTCGGACACGACTGAGCGACTGATCTGATCTCTGATCTGATAATAATATAATTTACAAGAATAATGATAGGCTTGCTTTCCAGAAAAAAAAAAAAAAAAAAAAAGCCTACTTATATCCAAAGTTTATTCTGTCCCTTTCAAATATAGAAGCTTTAGAAATGGAAAAATTGTTCTTATTTACTACTTTGTAACAAAGAAATTTTGTAACATTATCAACTCTAGCACAACTTGCCAAGCAAATCCCACCAGATACTGCAGGAAAAGGTCAAAATTATTTATACATTATTTTATTCTCTAATATTAGTAGTAGGTTAAGGGGAAGCAATTATTTAAGAGGAATAAATAGACTTTTTAAAGATCTCAAGTGGAAATATTGCCAAGGAAAAAAATTATGGGATCATAGAACTCCAGTAAAAGTGTCAACTTGCCTGTTTTAATGTTTTATACATGGCTGATAGTTGTGCCAAGATAACTTTTCACAATGGAAAATAATAAATTATGCCACCATTATTTGAAATATATGTACCCCCACAGAGAATGTTTTCCTTTCTAGATCCTGGTATACTGTGGCCTCATTCAGTTCATAAAACATGGACCTGTCAAAATATCTTATGATTAGTAGAGAAGTAAGTATATTTTGAGTATTTCAGACGGAGTATTTGGTTTATTTTTCAGAGAAAAGATTATATTTCAAAGAAAATTATCTAATACTACAAACAATAAAATTATGATTGTAAAGATTATATTTCAAAGAAAATTATCTAATACTACAAACAATAAAATTATGATTGTATATGTTATATATTGGGGAAGGCCATGGCACCCCACCCCAGTACTCTTGCCTGGAGGATCCCATGGACAGAGGAGCCTGATGGGCTCCAGTCCATGGGGTTGCTAAGAGTCGGACATGACTGAGCGACTTCACTTTCATTTTTCACTTTCATGCATTGGAGAAGGAAATGGCAACCCACTGCAGTGTTCTTGCCTGGAGAATCCCAGGGACGGGGGAGCCTGGTGGGCTGCCGTCTGTGGGATCGCACAGAGTCGGACACGACTGAAGCGACTTAGCAGCAGCAGCAGCAGCATGTTATATATTGTCTTTTTGGAAGAAAGTAGCTTCATTTATTAGAGTAAAATGTTTAATTCTTTCTAAATATAATAAAAATTTTATGAGATTATTATAGCAACATAAAAAGTTTTTAGTTTATAATAAAATAAGATCTGGTAAAATTCTTTTCTCTGGTTCCATGGATCTTAATCTTTTTAAGACATGCTAATTAAATAATGCTTTATTTGATAGTTTATATAGCCATAAACATCACTATTCAATCATTCTTACATAATTATTACAGGTAAAATGTATGGGACAGATACAATTGGAAATCACTAGTACTTGAACATAAGATGAGATTATGGGAAATATTTCTATCTTCCCTTACAGAAAAAGATTATATATGAAGACAGAAGTCAGGAACAGATAGAAGTCTACACTAGCAGGGACTCTATCATAAGTAATGAATAGGATTCCAGAATGAAGAGCTAGCATCAAGAAGAGCTCTATGGGACTCATTCATTCCTTAATATACAAATATTTATTGAGTGCCTGCATTTCAATTCTCAAGGTAGTAGGAAAAGAACAGTGAATAAAACAACAAAAATGTGTTCTTACATGGCATCTATGACACTGAAGAGAAGGTAAGCAAGCACAAATATAGAATAGTATAATATCTGAGCAATAATATTACAAAGAAATAGAGTTGGCTAAAGGAATAACTGATTTTCTGTTGGGATCTATGGATTGAGAATGCTGGAGAGGATTGGAAGACTAGAGGAGAAAACAATGTCTTGTTATTTCCTTCCTGTTCCAAACAATATTATCTTAGCCATGTTTTTCTTTTTTATCCTGGTAGTAACAATTGAAATCAGCAGCAATAGTTGGTGCTGGTTTGTTGTCTTTCCAACAATCCCAGAATAGTCTCACTGATTTCCCTCAGAGACACTAGTACTGATAGCTAGCATCTTCTACACAGTCCCATCCCAGCACTGACCCTCCCCTAAATTTAGGACACCAGGACCAGCCAAGCAATGTCCTCTATAAGTCTGTATGATTCTTAACAGACTTGCTCACTAAATAATTGTATAGGTTTCTCTGGCTAAAATAACTGTATTTTTAAAAATTCTAGTACTTTGGCCAAACAAATGATTTAATTAAAAGTGTGACAACTGAGGAAATACTTAGATATTGAAGCCAATTATCAACTGTGCTTAATCAAGGCTTTAAAAAAGCTTAAGATCGTATGCTTAATAAAGAAAATTTTCAATGATGTTTAAATTGAATTTCCCATTTGGTCAAGTGTTAAATAATCACTTCTAAGAAGAAAAATTCAACTCTAAGAGATTATAATTTGCATGCACATTTACATGCTCATTCTCAGGTCAGTAGTGAATGCTACTTCAGAAAGAATACATCTATTCTTAGTAAATCACCTTAAATGCAGTTTAAGAAAGTGTGCATAATGTGCTTCTTCATGTACTAATCCTTTGGTAAGTGACAAGTCACTTGACAACTGAGATTACTTTTATGGGCATTTCATTCCCAAGTCTTACACATCTATTTGACCCATATATTACAATTTCAAAATGATCATAATTCAGAATTTGACCAGAGTACCACCTTTATGACAGAAAATGAAGAGGAACTAAAAAGCCGCTTGATGAAAGTGAAAGAGGAGAGTGAAAAAGTTGGCTTAAAGCTCAACATTCAGAAAACGAAGATCATGGCATCTGGTCCCATCACTTCATGGGAAATACATGGGGAAACAGTGGAAACGGTGTCAGACTTTATTTTTCTGGGCTCCAAAATCACTGCAGATGGTGACTGCAGCCATGAAATTAAAAGACACTTACGCCTTGGAAGGAAAGTTATGACCAACCTAGATAGCATATTCAAAAGCAGAGACATTAAGTTGCCAACAAAGGTCCATCTAGTCAAGGCTGTGGTTTTTTCAGTCATGTATGGATGTGAGTGTTGGACTATAAAGAAAGCTGAGCCCTGAAGAATTGATCCTTTTGAACTGTGGTGTTGGAGAAGACTCTTGAGAGACCCTTTGACTGCAAGGAGATCCAACCAGTCCATTCTAAAGGAGATCAGCCCTGGGTATTCATTGCAAGGACTGATGTTGAAGCTGAAATTCCAATACTTTGGTCACCTCATGCAAAGAGTTGACTCATTGGAAAAGACCCTGATGCTGAGAGGGATTTGGGGCAGGAGGAGAAAGGGATGACAGAAGATGAGATGGCTGGATGGCATCACCAACTCGATGGATGTGAGTTTGAGTAGACTCTGGGAGTTGGTGATGGACAGGGAGGTCTGGCGGCGTGCTGCCATTCATGGGGTCGCAAAAAGTTGGACACAACTGAGTGACTGAACTGAAGATTATATAAATGCATCAATATGATCTTTGTTCAGTGGAGCATATATTTATAAGGCCTCTTCATATTTAAGATATAAATTATGAATATTTTCTCTTTATTTGTAAATTAGATTCACCATAAAAACTTCTGTGTTGATTACATATTTCAGTCAGTTCAGTTCAGCCGATCAGTTTTGTCTGACTCTTTGTGACCTCGTGGATAGCAGCATGCCACGCCTCCCTGTTCATCAACAACGCCCAGAGTTTACTCAAACTCATGTCCATTGAGTCAGCGATGCCATTCAACCATCTCATCCTGTTGTCCCCTTCTCCTCCTGCCTCAATCTTTCCCAGCTTCAGGGCCTTTTCAAGGGAGTCAGTTCTTAGCATCAGGTGGCTAAACTACTGGAGTTGTGTTTTCAGTATCAGTCCTTCCAATGAACATTCAGGACTGACTTCCTTTAGGATGGACTGGTTGGATCTTCTTGTAGTCCATGGGACTCTCAAGATTCTTCTCCGACATCACAGTTCAAAAGCATCAATTCTTCTGTGCTCAGCTTTCTTTATAGTCCAACTCTCACATCCATATATGACTACTGGAAAAACCATAGCTTTGACTAGATGGACCTTTATTGGCAAGGTAATATCTCTGCTTTTTAATATGCTGTCTATGTTGGTCATGACTTTTCTTCTAAGGAGCGAGCATCTTTTAATTTCATGGCTGCAGTCACCATATGCAGTGATTTTGGAGCCCCCCAAAATAAAGTCTCTCAGTTTTTCCATTGTTTCTCCATCTATTTGCTATGAAGTGATGGGACCAGATGCCATGATCTTAGTTTTCTGAATGTTGACTTTTATGCTAATTTTTTCACTTTCCTCTTTCACTTTCTTCAATAGGCTCTTTAGTTCTTCTTCACTTTCTGCCATATCTGAGGTTATTGATATTTCTGCTATATCTGAGGTTATTGATATGAGGTTATTTCCTCATATCTGAGGTTATTGATATTTCTCACTTTACTCTTGATTCCAGCTTGTGCTTCATCCAGCCCAGCATTTCTCATGATGTAGTCTGCATATAAGTTAAATAAGCAGGGTGACAATATACAGCTTTAATGTACTCCATTCCCTATTTGGAACCAGTCTGTTGTTCCATGTCCAGTTCCAACTGTTGCTTCCTGACCTACATGCATACAGATTTCTCAAGATGTAGTTCGGGTGGTCTGGTATTCCCATCTCTTTCAGAATTTTCCAGTTATTTGTGATCCACACAATCAAACGCTTTGGCTTAGTCAATAAGGCAGAAGTAGATGTTTTTCTGGAACTTTTTTGCTTTTTTGATGATCCAGTTGATGTTAGCAATTTGATCTCTGGTTCCTCTGCCTTTTCTAAAACCAGCTTGAAAATCTGAAGTTCGTGGTTCATTATTGCTGAAGCCTGACTTGGAGAATTTTGAGCATTACTTTGCTAGCGTGTGAGATGACTGCATGTGAAATAGTGCAATTGTGCAGTAGTTGATTACATATTTATGACAACCCAAGCATCAATGTGAGGTTATATTCAACTATTAAATCAAATTTTTTAAAAGCTAACCACTCCAAAATGCAAGAAAATGAACTACTCCAAAACTTATCTTTCTTGTATCTGTACGATCATAAAAGAAGCTAATTCACATCACCAAAGGCTGGGGGAGGGGGGAATTAGTTAAGATGACAAATATACTTTAGCCAACAAGACTTCAGTCTTCAATGAAACTTACACAAATTGAACTGTACTAAAATTTAATATGTAATGTAATGATTGCTGAGAGATTAGTACTTCATTTAAGCTATGTTAATTGACTACAGAATTTTACCAGTAACCAAGTCAATAAATGAGTCATAAAGAGATTCGTATATTATATTTTAATTTTAAAGCTGCTTCTACAAACTTCAAAAATATATATTTCTAAGTATTTTGTTTCCTTGAAAAAGTTTAATCAAATATTATAGCATAAACCACTTCAATAACATGAAGAAATATTTTTTCCTTATTTAATCTTCACCTGTAGCAGCCATCTGTTCAATTAAAATTCCACTCACATAGACACTAGATGTTTTCCTCACAAGTATATAGTTAGCAACATACCACTATATTCTTTTCAGTTGATATAACAAACCATGCAGCATATTAAAATTATAAAACATATTTCTTATCTAAAAATACACTTGACCTATAATATGATCAGAAACTCAACTTCACTTTACATATCAGGCAGACTTACCTAAATAATTGTGTGTGTGTGTGTGTAAGTATCTGTAATGTGTGTGTTTAATATTTCCAAAATATTTTGAAAACTTAAATTCTGTGGTTGATTTTAATGATGGATGAACTTTATAAACTTTGCCATGCAATTTAAGTCATCTTCCTAAAATGGGTAACAGTCACTTTATTCCCATATGAGCTTAGGAAAATAGGAGTGGAAGCATGAGTAAAATTATTATTTCCAAGACACAGAAGGAGCCCTTGAAACTTTGAATATACTTCTCAAGTCAATGCTTCCATCTACTCCCAGAATATCTCTGAAGTGTTTAACAAGACTGTGTATGAACCTCCATTGATAGGGAATCTTATCTTTCTAGCCAAAAATTGAAAGTGAAAGTTGCTCAGTTGTGCCCAACGTTTTGCAACAGCATGGACTACACAGTCCATGGAATTCTCCAGGCCAGAATATTGGAGTGGGTAGCCTTTCCCTTCCCCAGGGAGATCTTCCCAACCGAGGTATGGAACCCAGGTCTCTCACATTGCAGGCAGATTCTTTACCAACTGAGTGACAAGGACAGTCCATCTTTCTAGCCAGTCAGAGCACAATTGTACAAAACTGAAAATTTTAGACCACTGGTATTGAATTATTACTTGCAAATTTTAGTCATTCACCATGTAAATACATGTTGAAATGAATGAACTTTATTATGAATGTGGTGAACATTTTTAATACCACGGTTATTATCCAGAATCCAAACAAATATGACAAGTTTATATGCTGATAAGAAAAAAGCTATAAAACATTGAGCAATTAATTCTGATAATAAGTATTATAGAGGTCATCCTCAAATTTAACCCCCAAAATGTAACTCTGAGGAAGAAATAGATGTTGTAATAGACTAAATTATATCTCTCTCAAAACTGGAATACTGAATCCCTAATATCCAGTACCTCAGGACTTAACTGAATTTGAAGGTAGGGTATTTAGAGGTGATTAGGTTAAAAGGAGACTTTTACAGGGGTCTCTTAATCCAATCTAATTGGCATCCTTATAAGAAGAGGAAATTTGGACAGAGAGACAGCAGAGGTACCTACACGCAGAGAAAATACCATGTGAGAACACAAAGAATGTGGCTGTTTATAAACCAAGGAGAGGGAGGAAACTAAGCCCACGGACACCTTGACCTTGTTTAAACTATCCAGGTTTGCATTTCATTATGACAGCCCTAGCTAATGCAGATATGTAAAAACAGAGAAAATAATTAAACTGATTTTAAAGATTTGCACATTGTACAAAAGTAAATCTAGTTGATCATTTGGCAATGTACTTCAAATTAAATTTCAAGTGTAGAGTTGGAAAATTCAGTTGCATAATAGAGTGTTAACTTGTAACAACACTGAGTCTTGTGTATTCTCACACTATCTAAAATTTATATATTCATCACTTGGCACATAATTCCTGAGAACATATTGTGCACAAAGCATATTTCTAGGCCTTGGGTGTATAGCAGTGACTAAAGCAAGAAAAGCTGGTATCCTCATAAACTTTACATTCTAGTCAGAGTGATGGTTAATAAATAAGCCAATGACTGTGAAAATGTAATTAAATTTAATATATAATAAAACATGAAGAATGAGAGCATGGTCGGGGTACTATATTTTAAAAGAGTGGTGTTATGTGCTGGATTGTGTCCCCCTCCAAATTCATAGTTGAAATTCTAATTCCCAGTACCTGAGAATGTAACAATATTTTAAGATAGTTAAGTTAAAATGAGGTAATTAGGGTAAGCCCTAATCCAATATGACTTATTTATTCTCTGGGGAAAAAAAAAAGGTACATTTAGACACAGACATATTTAAAGAGAAGATGATGTGAAGACACAGGGAGAAAATGGCCATCTACAATCAGAGAGAGAAGTCTCAGAAGAAACCAACATTACCAGTACCTTGATCTCAGACTTCTAGTCTCCAGAATTCTGGAAAATAAATTTCCTTTGTTAAATACACTTAGTTTGTGGTCCTCTATTATGACAGATGTAGCAAACTAATATAGATGGTCTGGGAAAGGTTTCCTGAGGAGGTAACATTTTAGCAGAAAACTATGCAGAGCACGGAAGAATTGATGCTTTTGAATTGTGGTTTTGGAGAAGACTCTTGAAAGTCCCTTGGACTGCAGGGAGGTCCAACCAGTCCATCCTAAAGATCAGTCCTGGGTGTTCATTGGAAGGACTGATGCTGAAGCTGAAACTCCAATACTTTGGCCACCTCATGTGAAGAGTTGACTCATTGGTGAAGATCTTGATACTGGGAGGGATTGGGGGCAGGAGGAGAAGGGGATGATGCAGGATGAGATGGCTGGATGGCATCACCGACTCAATGGACATGAGTCTGAGTGAACTCTGGGAGTTGGTGATTGACAGAGATGCCTGGAGTGCTGTAATTCATGGGGTTGCAAAGAGTCGGACACGACTGAGTGACTGAACTGAACTGAACTGATGGCTGAAAGGCAAAGTACAATGTCCCTGAAAAGCACAGATAGACATCTTTTAGCTGAAGTAAATTCAGCAAGATGAAAGAATAGGAGAAAATTAGATAAGGAAGATAGGCAGAGCGAATATATTTTTGTCTGCAGAACAGTTTACCAGGGTCAATGAGAAAGGAGAATATGTGTTTGTTACCCAAAACATTTCTCTCTTATATAGCACTAATCTGAAACACAAAATTCAAAAACTGAATTTTTAACCACCAAAATCTATTTAGAACCAGTGTTGTAGAGATTGAAGGAAAATGAACATTCACATCCATTGTTGATAAAACTTTGATCAGTATCTATACAAATTTGAAAACAGTACCTATTGACACAACAGTCTTTAAGACATCTTTAAGAATCTTTTATAAAAATGAAGACAAAACTACTGAAGGATATAAGTACAATAATAATTATTATACTATTGGTTATAAGAAAAATAACTGGAAATATTTGACTAAAAATAGAACACTTTATTATATTTCTAGGAACACTGATTAGTAAACTATCAAACAGAAAAAATCCATGGTTACAAAGAGCTTGGTTTTTCTTTATTGTCAGAGCATAATTTCTTACATTTTACTATGTATAATATACAATAAACCAGAATGTCGTTCTTTATAATCTTTAAAAAAATGTTGCTCAGATCAGATCAGATCAGTCGCTCAGTCGTGTCCGACTCTTTGTGACCCCATGAACTGCAGCACGCCAGGCCTCCCTATCCATCACCAGCTCTCGGAGGTCACTCAGACTCACATTCATTGAGTCAGTGATGCCATCCAGCCATCTCATCCTCTGTCGTCCCCTTCTCCTCCTGCCCTCAATCCCTCCCAGCATAATTTTATTTCTTCATGATAACACCACTGATAATTAAACACTATCTTTACTGTAGAAATAATACATAAGTGATATAAGATTGAACATGGTAAAATTACTGATTGCAAAACCTTTTTCACACTGGAAACTCATAAGGATTTTAACCAATGCCAGTTTCCACATTTCATGCTAGACAATTATTAACAATTGTGAATTGCGTTAGGAGAGATATATAGGCATTACTTTTTTGAAAATTTGTGTTATGTAAAAGCTATAATGTTTAGCTAGCTTTAGAACTACTGGTTAAACAACTTGATTATATGAAAATAAAGAAAGAGGACCTTATTTAAAATGGATCTGGAAGCCCTGAAGAAAGAGCTCTCAACTTGTACCTCCCATTGCAATCTGCATAACTAGCAGGAATAAGGAAGATAAGAATTATTTTGACAAACCATGACATTGATCACATGGAAATTTTATTTCTTGCATTTAAGAAAAGAAGATTGCTTCCTGCCCCAGCAACAATTCTCTAACCACTACTTGCAGCCCATGAGAAACCACCACAACCTTGAACTCTTATTGTTTCCCAATAAGCTTTTGTTCAAGACAACTCTTCCCAATTTCCTCTTGAATAAAGTGAAGTGAAGTGAAAGTTGCTCAGTCATGTCTAACTCTTTGTGACCCCATGGACTGTATCTTGCCAGGCTCCTCTGTCCATGGAATTCTCCAGGCCAGAACACGAGAGTGGATAGCTATTCCCTTCTCCAAGGGATCTTCCCAAACCAGGGATCATACCCAGGTCTCCTACACTGCAGGTGGATTCTTTACCACCTGAGCCACCAAGGAAGCCCCTGGTATCCTCCTAAAACCTACTAAAACTAAGCCCTTCCCCTTTGATCTCCACACTTGCCCATGACCTTAGAGAAGTGAGGATCAGAATCATAATATTAGAAATTAATATAATAAATGAACTAAAGCCAGGAACCCTCAGAGGTGCTAAAGTAGCCAAAGGCTTAATCAAACTCTAGGGCCATGTTGAAAATACAGAGGCACAGAAATGCCTTGAAAGAAAATAAAAATAACAATTGTTATGGTAGGATATATTTAATAAAAATGAAATTATATCTAGAACTAAAGAGTGAAGGAAAGAAAGGTAAAAGTTGGGTGTTGTTTAGTCTCTAAGTCCTATCACACTGTTTTGAGACCCTAGGGATTGAAACCTGCCAGGGTCCTCTGTCCATGGAATTCCCAGGCAAGACTAGTGGAGTGGATTGCCATTTCCTACTCCAGGGGATCATCCTGATCCAAGGATTGAAATCTTGTCTCCTGTATTACAGGCAGAGTCAATACCACTGAGCCACCAGGAAAGCTACCACAGTTTGCCTGTTACAAATTGTGGTTTTCTGCTATTTCCAAATAAACCCATTTTGCTGGTAAAACAATTGGCTGTTTTATTTTTAAGGTACATAATTAAAAGGTCTTTATGCAGATGAGGCTAATTCAAGTTGACTTAAAGAATAAAATGCTTACTACATCAAAGCCCCACAAAACATTATTTTATCTTTGAAATCAATGTAAAACTTGAAATATGTTGGCCAGAGCTAACCTCAATTTTCCTCCAGATGTCAACACTTAAAAAAAAAAAAAAAAAAAAAAAACCTAGATATATATAAGATAAAAAAAGCACATACCCAGTATTAAAAGGAAGAAAATGAATTTACTTATGCCAGAAATAAAGGGAAAACTCAAATATAACTTTATAAACAGTTTCAATTCTATATATAACCAGTGCAAAGACTTGGGCCCTGACCTCTGTATGAAGACAGTAGACTTGGATTTGAGTCTCTGTGAATTAGGGAAATGGAATTAATAGCTATGTGTAAAGATGGAATTTTGAATGAGCTATGTTTTCAAGAAAAAATATTAAGAAATTCTTGACCCACCAGCCTAAGTAAGTGCTCAGGGGGAAAAATACGACAGAAAAAAAAAAAAAAGAAAGAAACAGGGAGAGAAGGAAAGGAAAGAAAGATGAAGGAAGAAAAGAAGACCGAAGTGAGTATCAGAATCATGATATTAGAAATTAATATAATGAAGAACTAGAGCCAGCAACCCTCAGAGTTGCTAAAGTAGCCAAAGGCTTAATCAAACTCTAGGGTCATGCTGAAAATACAGAGGCACTGAAATACCTTGAAAGAAAAGAAAATAAAAATAACAATTCTTATGGTAGGGTATATTTAATAAAAATGAAATTATATCTAGAACTAAAGAGTGAAGGAAAGAAAACTGAAAGTTAGTTACTCAGTCATATCCAGCTCTTTGTGACCCCCATGGACTGTAGCCCACCAGGCTTCTCTGTCCAAGCAATTCTCCAGGCAAGAATACTGGAGTGGGTTGCCATTTCCTTCTCCAGGGTAAAAATTCTAAAAAACATGATTAGTAGAAGTTTTGTAAATATGCTTTTAAATAAAATAAAAAGTAACTCTGTTTTTAAACAAAAAGCTCCTGTTGGGAATTTTAAAACAAGGTGAAAACCATACAGTAGACACTTTTTCAAGTAAAACGGAAGAATATAATTAAAATTTCAAGCTTTCTAAGGCACTGTTATTGCCTGAAGAGGAAGGTCAAAAAATAGATTAATTTTAGACATTTTTAGTCAAGTAAACATGTTAAAATGTAACAATGTACAATAAAATAACATGAATAGAATGTAAAAGATACAGAATCCACAAAAGAAAGAGAAAGAAAGAAAAAAATACAACTGTTATCAGATCAGATCAGATCAGTCGCTCAGTCGTGTCCGACTCTTTGCGACCCCATGAACTGCAGCACGCCCAGGCCTCCCTGTCCATCACCAACTCCCGGAGGTCACTCAGACTCATATTCATCAAGTCAGTGGTGCCATCCAGCCATCTCATCCTCTGTCGTCCCCTTCTCATCCTGCCCCCAATCCCTCCCAGCATCAGAGTCTTCTCCAATGAGTCAACTCTTCACATGAGGTGGCCAAAATACTGGAGTTTCAGCTTTAGCATCATTCCTTCCAAAGAAATCCCAGGGCTGATCTCCTTCACAATGGACCGGTTGGATCTCCTTGCAGTCCAAGGGACTCTCAAGAGTCTTCTCCAACACCACAGTTCAAAAGCATCAATTCTTCTGTGCTCAGCCTTCTTCACAGTCCAGCTCTCACATCCATACATGACCACAGGAAAGACCATAGCCTTGACTAGGTGAACCTTTGTTGGCAAAGTGATGTCTCTGCTTTTGAATATGCTATCTAGGTTGGTCATCACTTTCCTTCCAAGGAGTAAGTGTCTTTTAATTTCATGGCTGCAGTCACCATCTGCAGTGATTTTGGAGCCCAGAAAAAGAAAGTCTGACACTGTTTCCACTGTTATATATATATATAGCAACTGTTATAAAGGAAAGCAAAACAAAGAGAGTAACCCGAAAAAGGGAAAACATTTGAAAACATAAACTAAGCACTCAATAAGATGGTGGGCAATAGTCCATATAATTTTTTTCCTTACTAGACTACCAGTTTTTTATGGTAATAATAAGGAAAGAACCCAGGAACAGCCTATGCACCTCTTCCAAAGGACAAAGTATAGGGAAAAGTTGTGGAACTTCCATGCTCTAGAATCCAGACACATCACCCTCCCAGAACCTCCACATGTTTACCAACCCAAAAGAAATCTGGTATAGCATTATATGGGCTTCCCCAATGGTTCATTGTGTAAAGAATCTACCTGCAATGCAGGAGACACAGGAGACTTGGATATGATTCCTGGGTAAGGAAGATCCCTTGGAAAAGGAAATAGGAACCCACTCCAGTATTCCTGCCTTAAAATTCCCATGGGCAGAGGAGCTTGAAGGATGTTATCCAATGATTTGCAAAGAATCAGACAAGACAGAGCAACTAAGCATACATACAGCATTGGAAATGTTAGAAGAGAAATTAAGAAAATCAAAGATAAAGAGCCAATGAAAGTTTTAAAGTGTTCATTGCTCACCATTTCCAATTCTTTGCTACCCCAAGGACTGTAGCCCACTGGTATCCTCTATCCATGGAATTCTCCAGACAAGAATACTGGAGAGGGTAGCCATTCCCTTTTCCAGGTAATCTTTCCTACTCAGAGATCAAACCTCATTCTCCCAAATTGTACACAGATTCTTTATCATCAGGGCCTCCAGGGAAGCCAAAGAGCTAATGAGTTAATGTAAAAGAGAAATGGTTCAGAATAACAAAACAAAATAGGACACACTTGTTCTTAAAAACATAATCTTAACATAAAGGAAAATTACATATTGAGAAAACACCATAGAGAAATTGAAATTTTCACATTCATTGTGTAGACTTTAAAACATAATTTTAAAAAATATAAATTAGGAAAAAATAAGTATATAGAAGATCCATATAGTGCAAAAAACTGTGTATCTTGTATGCATAAAGAACAATGCATAATAAGAAAATAGTACTCTTTTTAAGAATCATATTATAACACATATAAAATTTAAACTTCATTACACTACAAATCAAGTTTTAACAAGTACCAAATTATTTAAAATACAAACTACGTGTGCCAGAGAAAACACAAAACAAAAGCCAAAAACTGGTGGAGACTGCTAACTAATCTGCCATTTAAATTTTCCCCTTCTTTGGCTAACCAACTGAATTACATTCATAACCTCCCTAGTTCTGTTCAGCTCAGTTCAGTCACTCGGTCCTGTCCAACTCCTTGTGACCCCATGGACTGCAGCACGCCAGCTTTCTTGCCTATCACAATGCCCAGAGCTTACTCAAACTAATGTCCATCAAGTCCGTCAGATCAGATCAGATCAGATCAGGCGCTCAGTCGTGTCCGACTCTTTGCGACCCCATGAACTGCAGCACACCAGGCCTCCCTGTCCATCACCAACTCCTGGAGGTCACTCAGACTGACATTCATCTAATCAGAGATGCCATCCAGCCATCTCATCCTCTGTCGTCCCCTTCTCCTCCTGCCCCCAATCCCTCCCAGCATCAGAGTCTTCTCCAATGAGTTAACTCTTCACATGAGGTGGCCAAAATACTGGAGTTTCAGCTTTAGCATCATTCCTTCCAAAGAAATCCCAGGGCTTATCTCCTTCAGAATGGACCGGTTGGATCTCCTTGCAGTCCAAGGGACTCTCAAGAGTCTTCTCCAACACCACAGTTCAAAAGCATCAATTCTTCAGCGCTCAGCCTTCTTCATAGTCCAGCTCTCATATCCATACATGACCACAGGAAAGACCATAGCCTTGACTAGGCAAACCTTTGTTGGCAAAGCAATGTCTCTGCTTTTGAATATGCTATCTAGGTTGGTCATCACTTTCCTTCCAAGGAGTAAGCGTCTTTTAATTTCATGGCGGCAGTCACCATCTGCAGTGATTTTGGAGCCCAGAAAAAGAAAGTCTGACACTGTTTCCACTGTTTCCCCATCTATTTCCCATGTAGTGATAGGACCAGATGCCATGATCTTAATTTTCTGAATGTTGAGCTTTAAGCCAACCTTTTCACTCTCCACTTTCACTTTCATCAAGAGGCTTTTTAGTTCCTCTTCACTTTCTGCCATAAGGGTGGTTTCATCTGCATATCTGAGGTTATTGATATTTCTCCCAGCAATCTTGATTCCAATTTGTGTTTCTTCCAGTCCAGCATTTCTCATGATGTACTCTGCATATAAGTTAAATAAACAGGGTGACAATATACAGCCTTGACGTACTCCTTTTCCTATTTGGAACCAGTCTGTTGTTCCATGACCAGTTCTAACTGTTGCTTCCTGACCTGCATACAGATTTCTCAAGAGGCAGATCAGGTGGTCTGGTATTCCCATCTCTTTCAGAATTTTCCATAGTTTATTGTGATCTACACAGTCAAAGGCTTTGGCATAGTCAATAAAGCAAAAATAGATGTTTTTCTGGAACTCTGTTGCTTTTTCCATGATCCAGCAGATGTTGGCAATTTGATCTCTGGTTCCTCTGCCTTTTCTAAAACCAGCTTGAACATCAGGAACTTCAGGTTCACATATTGCTGAAGCCTGGCTTGGAGAATTTTGAGCATTACTTTACTAGCGTGTGAGATGAGTGCAATTGTGCAGTAGTTTGAGCATTCTTTGGCATTGCCTTTCTTTGGGATTGGGATGAAAACTGACCTTTCCCAATCTTGTGGCCACTGCTGAGTTTTACAGATTTGCTGGCATATTGAGTGCAGCACTTTCACAGCATCATCTTTCAGAATTTGGAATAGCTCCACTGGAATTCCATCACCTCCACTAGCTCTGTTCGTAGTGATGCTTTCTAAGGCCCACTTGACTTCACATTCCAGGATGTCTGACTCTAGGTCAGTGATCACACCATCATGATTATCTGGGTCGTGAAGCTCCTTTTTGTACAATTCTTCTATGTATTCTTGCCACCTCTTCTTAATATCTCCTGCTTCTGTTAGGTCCATACCATTTCTGTCCTTTATCGAGACCATCTTTGCATGAAATGTTCCTTTGGTATCTCTGATTTTCTTGAAGAGATCCCTAGTCTTTCCCATTCTGTTGTTTTCCTCTATTTCTTTGCATTGATCACTGAAGAAGGCTTTCTTATCTCTTCTTGCTATTCTTTGGAACTCTGCATTCAGATGTTTATATCTTTCCTTTTCTCCTTTGCTTTTTGCTTCTCTTCTTTCCACAGCTATTTGTAAGGCCTCCTCAGACAGCCATTTTGCTTTTTTGCATTTCTTTTCCATGGGGATTGTCTTGATCCCTGTCTCCTGTACAATGTCACGAACCTCATTCCATAGTTCATCAGGCATTCTATCTATCAGATCTAGGCCCTTAAATCTATTTCTCACTTCCACTGTATAGTCATAAGGGATTTGATTTAGGTCATACCTGAGTTGTCTAGTGATTTTCCCTACTTTCTTCAATTTTAGTCTGAATTTGGCAATAAGGAGTTCATGGTCTGAGCCACAGTCAGCTCCTGGTCTTGTTTTTGCTGATTTTATAGAGCTTCTCCATCTTTGGCTGCAAAGAATATAATCGAGTCCGTGATGCCATCCAAACATCTCATCATCTGTTGTTGCCTTCTCCTTCCACCTTCAATCTTTCCCAGCATCAGGGTCTTTTCCAATGAGTCAGTTCTTTGAATCTGGTAACCAAAGTGTTGGAGTTTCAGCTTCAGCATGAGTCCTTCCAATGAATATTCAGAACTGATTTCCTTTAGGATGGACTGGTTGGATCTCCATACAGTCCAGGAGACTCTCAAGAATCTTCTCCAACACCAGAGTTCAAAAGCATCAATTCTTCAGTGCTCAGCTTACTTTATAGTCCAACTCTCACATCCATACATGACCACTGGAAAAACCATAGCCTTGACTAGATGGACCTTTGTTGGCAAAATAATGTCACTGCTTCTTAGTATGCTGTCTAGGTTGGTCATAGCTTTTCTTCCATGGAGCAAGTGTCTTTTAATTTCATTGCTGCAGTCACCATCTACAGTGATTTTGGAGCCCCAAAAATAAGGTCTGTCACTGTTTCCATTGTTTCCTTATCTACATTCCATGAAGTAATGGGACCAGATGCCATGATCTTAGTTTTCTGAATGTTGAGTTTTAAACCAATCTTTTCACTCTCCTCTTTCACTTTCATTAAGAGGCTCCTTAATTCTTTGCTTTCTATCATAAGGGTGGTGTCATTTGCATATCTGAGTTTATTTTATTTTTTTTTTAACTTTACAATATTGTGTTGGTATTTTTTAATTTAATTTAATTTAATTTTTTAACTTTACAATATTGTATTGCTTTTGCCATATATCAAAATGAATTCACCACCTGAGTTTATTGATATTTCTCCTGCAAATCTTCATTGCAGCTTGTGCTTCATTCAGCCCAGTATTTTCATGATGCATATAAGTTAAATAAGCAGGGTGACAATATACAGCCTTGATGTACTCCTCCCTGACTTGGAACCAGTTTGTTGTTCATGTCCAGTTCTAACCTCCTAGAAGTGGAATATATAAAACCAGGTATCTAAATATTCTGCAATAAAATGTGAGCATAAATAGAAAATGTCATTTCCAGGTCTAGCCATGACAATTCTACAGGCTCCTATTGCTTCTGCTGACTGAATGCAGATTTGGGTCAAAAACTAAAGGACAGGGCTTCAACAGTATGTGAACCAAGAACTTCCAGAAGTTCAAGCTGATTTAGAAAATGCAGAGGAACCTGAGATCAAGTTGCCAATATCCATTGGATCATAGAAAAAAAAAAAAAAAAGAGAATTCCAGAAGAACATCTTTTACTGCTTCATTGACTACATGAACTCCTTTGACTATGTGGATCACAACAAATTATGGAAAAATTTTAAAGAGATGGGAATACCAGACCACTTTACCTGCCTTCCAAGAAACCTGTACGCACGTTAAGGAGCAACAGTTAGAACTGGACATGGAACAAGGGACTGGCTCCAAATAGGAAAAAGAGTATGTCAAGGCTGTATATTGTCACCATGCTTATTTGACATACATGCAGAGAAGGCAATGGCAACCCACTCCAGTACTCTTGCCTGGAAAATCCCATGGGCGGAAGAGCCTAGTAGGCTGCAGTCCATGGGGTCGCAGAGTCCGACAGGATTGAATGAATTCACTTTCACTTTTCACTTTCATACATTGGAGAAGGAAATGGCAACCCACTCCAGTGCTCTTGCCAGGAGAATCCCAGAGACGGAGGAGCCTGGTGGGCTGCTGTCTATAGGGTCGTAGAGAGTCGGACACAACTGAAGCAACTTAGCAGCAGCAGCATCAAAGTAAATCATGTGAAATGCTGGGCTGGAGGAAGCACAAGCTAGAATCAAGATTGCCAGGAGAAATGTCAATAACTTCAGATATGTGGATGATATCACTCTTATGGCAGCAAGTGAAGAGGAACTGCAGAGCCTCATGATGAAAGTAAAAGAAAAGAGTGAAAAAGCTGGTTTAAAAGTAAGATCATGGCATCTAATCTCATCACTTCATGGCAAATAGATGGGGAAACAATGGAAACAGTGAGATATTTCATTTTCTTGGGCTCCAAAATCACTGTAGATGGTGACTGCAGCCATGAAATCAAAAGACGCTTGCTCCTCGGAAGAAAAGCTATGACAAACCTAGACAGCATATTAAAAAGCAGAGACATTAATTTGCGGACAAAAGTCCATATAGTCAAAGCTATGGCTCTTCCATTAGTCAGGAACGTATGTGAGAGTTGGACCATAAAGAAAGTTGTGAAAGTTGCTTAGTCACGTCCAAGTCTTTGCAACCCCATGGACTGTACAGTCCATGGAATTCTCCAGGCCAGAATACTGGAGTGGTTCACTGTTCCCTTCTCCAGGGGATCTTCCCAGCCCAGGAATCAAACCCACGTCTTGTGCATTGTTGGTGGAATCTTTACCAGCTGAGTCACAAGGGACGCCCAAGTTGAAGAACCAACTGGAGTTGGTAGGCTATCCCTTCTCCAGTTGATCTTCCTGACCCAGCAATCAAACAAAGGTGTCCTGCATTGTAGGTGGATTCTTTACCAACTGAGCTATCAGGGAACCCCAAAGAAAGCAGAACTCCAAAGAATGGATGTTTTCAAATAAAGTAATGTCTCTGCTTTTTAATATACTGTCTAGGTTATAGCATTTCTTCCAAGGAGCAAGTGCCTTTTAATTTCATGTCACCATGTGCCGTGATTTTGGAGCCCAAGAAAATAAAGTCTGTCACTGTTTCCATTGTTTCCCCATCTATTTGCCATGAAATGTTGGGACCAGATGCCATGATCTTAGTTTTTGGAATGTTAAGTCAATTCTAAAGGAAACAAATCCTGAATATTCATTGGAAGGACTGATGTGAAAGCTGAAGCTCCAATACTTTGGCCACCTGATGCAGAGAGCCAGCTCATTCTGAAAGACACCAATGCTGGGAAATACTGAAGGTAAAAAGAGAAGAGGGTGGCAGAGGATGAGACAGTTGGATGGCATCGCCAACTGAATGAACATGAGCAAACTCCAGGAGGTAGTGAAGGACAGAGAAACCTGGTGTGCTGCAGTCCATGGAGTCCCAAAGAGTCAGACATGACTTAGGACTGAACAACAAAACCATTAAATGTTCAGATCTGGATGAAAAAGGAAAGCAGCAGGAGATATTTAGAGCCTGTAAAAAGTTATTAAACAGAAACCTCTGTTCAATAGAGTTGGGAGACTAAACGTGTTTCCCATCCTTAGCAGAACCTGACAGGAAGAAGAAAGACTGCCCATTATTCCTGATAAGCACTCAATGAAAAATCATGGATTCTGTTATTAAACAGACCTCCAAATTCTCTCTTCCCCTCTATACAACATTTCTCCTCCCCTTGCTGTGAGGGATCTTGCTTAGGATTCTCCTAAGTTGCAGACTCCAAATTGTAATTCTCTGCCCATCCAGAATAAACTTATCTTTGCTAGAGAAATATCTGGCAATCTATTTTTTTCAGCTCAACAAGTATAATAGCTTTACTACTTAGATTAGGAAAATAAGACACATGTAAAATTAATAGGATAAGTATTCAATTTAAGGACACTAATAGGATAAGTACTCAATTTAAGAACACTACAGAAGAACAAAGAGAGAGGAAAGAGGAAAACATTAATGACAAAATCAGAAAAGGAAAAAAAAATGGAGAGTAAATAAATAATAGATACCATCAATGATATCAAAAGCTTGGTCTTTGAGAAGACTGATTCTTAGTCAAAATAATAAAAACTGAAGAAACCAAAAAGTATAGAAAATGGAATGTTAATAAAAATCTGTTCACAAAGGTAATACCATGAGTACATAATATATTTTAGAAGTGATATTAAAAGTTTAAGACATGAGTAAATAAACTTATGCAAAATATTGATTTAATATTTTTAATGTAATAGTAACAAAGAAAGGCATTTGTGGTAGATAATTTTATATATCAATTTTACTGGGCCACAGGGAATCCAGACTTCTAGTCAAACATTATTTTGGGTATATCTGTGAGAATGTTTCTTTTTTTGATAAAATTATCTTTTAAATCTACAAACAATGAAGCATATTGCATTCCCTAATGTGAACAGCCTTTATCCAATTATTTGAAGTCCTGAATGGAATAAAAAGACTGATCATTCACCAAGCAAGGCAGTATTCCTATTGCTTGACTGCTTTTGAGCTCGGAAATCAGCTTTATCCTGCCTTCAAATTCAAATTGAAACATCAACTCTTCCTAGATCAAGCCTGTGTCTTTAAAATTGGAAGTACACCAATGACTCTCTCTGGTCTCCAGCTTGCCAACTCACCCTGCATATCTTAGGACTTGCCAGCCTTCACAACCTAGTGAGCCAATGTCTTATAATAAATCATATATATACTATATCTGCAATTGGCTCTGTTTCTCTGGAGAACCCTGAGAAACCCAGCATTGAAAGAAAATTGTGAGGCAATTTTCTTTACAGATGAAAAAAGCATAAATGAAATAACAGAACACCATTGATAGGGATACATATATGCTTATTTACAAACACATAAACATATAGCATGATCAAGTGGAATTATTCCTAGAAATGTAAAGAGCATCATTTTATGAATTTTGTCAAAGGAATCAGTTAAAGGGAAAAAATAATGATTTTAGTACTAGCTAAATAAAAAGTATTAGATAAAACAAGGATCATCAATGACAAATACTTTAGTAAAACAAATTTTTTATAAAAAATTAACTTAATAATAACTACCTATTAAAAAATCTGTAGCAACTATCAGTGTGATAAAAGTATTGCATCCAAAATTGTATCCAAAAGCAATAAAACAAAGTTACCAAATAACATTGATTTTATTCAACATATGCATGTCCTATGCATGTCAATAATAGTAGAAAAAGGAGTGAAGTATAAAGTAATCAGAAAGGAATCATTTTAAATATAATAATTTTATGCAACGATTGCCCATTTGGAAAACTCAATAGAATCCACAGGCAAGATATTAAGATGAGTAAGCAAAATTAAAATATATTAGATCAATATAAAACTCCATACCTTGAGGCTTAGCAGAACTAGTTTTGAAATGAAACTTTTGAAAACTCAGTTCACAGAAACAGTAACCCGTATGGTATATAGGAATAAATCTACAGAAATATATAATTTCGTACATAAGTACATTTTATAAATACAATTATTTTTAGGAAATAATATGTGCATAAAAAAGACCTCAGTAAATGAAGTGATAAATTATAATTATATATATAGTAAGACATTATATAGATAATTAGATGTCAGCTGAAAAAAAATGCACAACTTAAGAGCTATGAATTGAGTGTTATTCAGGGTCAAAGGACTATTATTCAAGAGATATCATCTCTGATAGGTCTGAGGAACTGCTCTGAAGTGGTAGGGGGAGGTGGCCAGTAAATAAATGATTTAGGCCAGGGAACACATGCAGTCAAGCATATAGATCAATAAAAGATTACTGTTATTCAGAAGGAACAGATATATCCATTAATGATTTTAGTGTCTTTTCCTACGTATGGGAATTTATAATAACTTGTTTTCAGTTAAATTCTTCCTGAGATATCTAACTGTTTGAGTGTCATTTTTTTATCCATGGCACAGAATGCTTTATCATGTTTTTTGTCCTTAGTCCCTCTCAGGGTGTACAATTACTCAGTGACTGTAGTGGTTAATGACTTAATCCTTGTGAAACTAGAAGATGGAAAAATGTACCTTCAAAATGAGACTTTAATGTCTGTTACTGATAGTATATTTGTAGAATTTAAAATTTTGACCCAAAAATTATCAGAAAAAAAGGAAATTAGATGTAACATTATCAGTGAAACTGAACAAAATCCTGCTGCCTCCCCTCTTCCAGTACAAAGGCCCTTCCATGTCCCCTTCTTCCTGATTACAGAAAAGCTGAAATATCCCAGGCCTTCCTGAGTCATTAAAGTGCATGTGCAAGCAGTTAGTTACTAGGACAATAGAGTTACAGAATCTTCCAGTGTCTGATGAACATTCCTGAGTTGTTTTACAGATATTAAAACTGCCACCAGAGGGAAAAGTCTAACTGTATAATGACCAGACTGTAGCCAAGATACAAACTGCCCCATATTGAGCAGTACCAAATGTACTGCGAGTACAATTTCAAGAACTGCCTTTGAGACAATGAAATTAATACTATTGCTCATAACAATCTGTATCATTGTGCATATCAAAATAAGTGTAACTTGCTCTGTTCATACATGTAAACAGACAGCTAAAATTGCTAGCAAAGATGCTACAGACCCATGCCAACATTTTCCACTTTAATACAGTTTCCTATACAACTTAAAAGCCATGGGTTGCATGTTACATAAAGAATTTACAGGGGATGGACCTTCACCCACAGTCCCATAAAAATGAAATGATGACTGAGAGTGGGGATTTGTAAGCAACTTTTTGCAGAAGAGTTCTTTGCAGGAGGTCTCTTTTGGCCTATCACTTAGCAAATTTGTATTTTAACTAACCTCTAGGCCAAACCCACCTTTTCCAATCTTTTGATTAAACACTACATTGTCTAACTTGTTGATTTTTTTTCCTCAATAAAAGAAATAGAAATAAATAATTAGTAAGTAACAGATGGAATAGGTTTTTTCTCCCTGGCTTCCTCTTTAGTAATCTTACAAAGTGTATAGCATCTAAAGAAAGATCACAAGGAGGAGACAAGTCTTCATGCAATGAAGATGGTACATGGTGGGATGATGGTGGGAGATGGAGACAAATCTGATATGCTATCTCAATGATTAGCTGAGATTACTTTCCTTTTTTCCATTTAAAATTTTGTATGGCCAAGCAAAATCTTTGGGGGTGGTGTTGGGACATGAGTCTGTCTTCTCCTGATTACTGGCTTTCTGATTAAAACAGCTTTTCAGTTGCTACCAGCACTTGCCACTAGAGTATTGACTTTTGAGTGGAGAATAGCCAAATCTGAGTTCAGTAATATAAACACCCAAGAAAGGATTTTCATGATGCCCTCATTTTCCAACGTTCCCTTTATTTCTGTAACTCTCTGGTATCCTTATGATATATTGTTTATTTATATTTAAATAGTCTGAGTGGTTGTTATTGCTATAACTCAGAGTGTTTATATTTGAGTTCAAAATATTCATTAAGTCTATATTGCCTCACCTGTAAAAAGAGGTTTCTTGAATATTTTCTAAATTTCCCTCAAGCATATAGAATATTTTTCTTTTCATAATCTCTGTTATGGAACTTGTATATTCTTTATCTTAAATAAAAAGCCATCTATGTTAGAAGAATTAGAGGAATTAAACTACTTGCCACACTCATTCTATTAGCCTAGAGGTATTATTCAGTATTCTGAATACAGTTACATTGGTTTATTCATTTATTTATTTTTAATTGATTGATGATTGCTTTATGATATTGGTTTGATTTCTGTCATACATCAACATATAGTTACTTTGAATTTGAGTTATTTTGCCTTTCACAAGAGTGATGTGTATGGTGAAAGTCTTTTCAAGACTATATAAGAAAACACTTGCTGGAGAATGACAATGCTTATGTGGATCATAAAATCACCATAGCAACATAGCCCTGAGTTGGACCTGAAGATGCTTTCAAATAATGCATTGTTCCTAAAATCGGTAGCCAAATTACCCATTTTTAATGGGAGAAGAATTCTAAGAGAAGAAAAAAAGAGGTTGAATGGATTTTGTTATGCTCTGTTGAAAATAATTGTAACTGCCTTGATGCAGTGGAAATACAACCTGAAAGTTTTAGTTGGACTTTAAAATGAAAATCTGGTCTGTTTCTTAAAAAATGGTTTTATTTATTTATAAATTAAACCTACCCTTAATATTAAAATAACCTATGATAAGGTTTTAAAAACTGAAAAATACAAAAAAACACAAAAAGAAAACATAAATAATATATAATCCTCTCCATGATGCAGATATTTGTTTATTGCTTTCATTATTTTGTTTCTGAGGAAATAACACAACCTTATGAAAAGTCTAGGTTAAGGCTTGTTGAACAAGAATTCTTTATTTACATGTGTAGGATTTCTGGAATTATTCTATAATTATAAATGTATATTTCATACATAATTACTTAAATGTGAACATATAGTTCTGTTAAAATTAGTCACTTGCAAGGAAGTCTCTATTTCAAAGCTAAACATTCACTTTGAAAATGTAGTGAAAGAAGTAAAAGAATAAAAATAAAGGTATTAATAGGCTGCATATTTTCAGTGATAAACAGTAGCCAAATAAATATATATATATATACACATAAATACGTATATATATATATATATAATGGAGAGCAATATTTTTATTGTTTATTAACATATCCAATGTAAAACTTTTGTTCTTAATTTAACTTAAAAAGAAGTCTGTGTTGATTTCTAGGACTCTATAACATTTTATAAAATTTCTGCTTTAATGCATTATTAGCTGTTTAAACATTTTTTTAATTAAATTTTATTTTGCTTAACTTTACAATACTGTATTGCTTTTGCCATACATCAAGATGGATCCACCAAAAGTATACATGTGTTCCCCATCCTGAACCCTCCTCCCTCCTCCCTCCCCATACCATCCCTCTGGGTCTTCCCAGTGCACCAGCCCCAGGCATCTGGTATCAGGCATCGTACCTGGATTGGCGACTCATTTTAGATATGATATTATACATATTTCAATGCTATTCTCCCAAATTATCCCACCCTCTCCCGTTCCCAGAGTCCAAAAGTCTGTTCTATACATCAGTCTCTCTTTTGCTGTCTCGTAAATAGGGTTATTGTTACCATCCTGGTAAATTCCATATATATGCATTAGTATACTGTATTTGTGTTTTTCTTTCTGGCTTACTTCACTCTGTATAATAGGCTCCAGTTCCATCCACCTCATTAGAACTGATTCAAATGTATCACAGCAGAATCCTCTATGACCCACCTCCCAGAATATTGGAAATAAAATCAAAAATAAATAAATGGGACCTAATTAAACTTAAAAGCTTCTGCACAACAAAGGAAACTATAAGCAAGGTGAAAAGACAGCCTTCAGAATGGGAAAAAATAATAGCAAATGAAGCAGCAGACAAACAACTAATCTCAAAAATATACAAGCAACTCCTACAGCTCAATTCCATAAAAATAAATGACCCAATCAAAAAATGGGCCAAAGAACTAAATAGACATTTCTCCAAAGAAGACATACAGATAGCTAACAAACACATGAAAAGATGCTCAACATCACTCATTATTAGAGAAATGCAAATCAAAACCACTATGAGGTACCATTTCACGCCAGTCAGAATGGCTGCGATCCAAAAGTCTACAAGCAATAAATGCTGGAGAGGGTGTGGAGAAAAGGGAACCCTCTTATACTGTTGGTGGGAATGCAAACTAGTACAGCCACTTTGGAGAACAGTATGGAGATTCCTCAAAAAACTGGGAACAGAACTGCCTTATGATCCAGCAATCCCACTGCTGGGCATACACACTGAGAAAACCAGAATTAAAAGAGACACATGTACCCCAATATTCATAGCAGCACTGTTTACAATAGCCAGGACTTGGAAGCAACCTAGATGTCCATCCACAGATGAATGGATAAGAAAGCTGTTTAAACATTTTAAGCTTCTATTTCTCTTGCTTCTAGCACCAGTTAAAAGTTGTGAATGTAATTTACACTTCCTTATCAGCATTCACATACAGATGCTACTACTGAATGCACTGTCTGGAAATTAATGCTTCAAATAGGCTTTTTTTTTGTCAAAAGCACTGCTGAACCACAGTGTAAACATTTAAATTGAGACAGTCTAACAAACATCATCAAAGCGGGATGTTGACTGATGCGTCTGGTTTTATTCTATTTCCAAAAGATTCGGAAGGAAAACATAAAGCATTGTATTATAATGTAGTGAGTCTTTTCAAAAGTTATGACTGCTGAGTATTTCAAATCAAGTTATGATGTAAAGATTTTTAAGTTATCTGGCTTATGATGATCAAGAAGGAGGCCTCTCCAGTTCTACAAATTGACAAAGCAAATCTAAATCATCAACCATCCAGCAAGTAATGATCCCAAAAAATCCATGGAAAAATAATGCCTTAAAGACTAGAACCTGGGTGTCTTTAACCTACATAGATGCTATTTCCAAGAGACTTTATTATTGACTGATGATAAATTATTTTTAAATAAGCAAATGTAAGATGGTGAGATAGAATTATTGGTAACTCCGAGTTTTAACTATTCCTCTCTTTTCAAAAATTTTTAACACTATTTGACCCCAAAACTTATCCAGGTGTTTCACTTTTTTGTGAATACATAATTTCCTGTTTTAACATTGAGTGACCACCTTAACGTTGTATTACAAACACAGATTTCTGTTCAAGGAGCAATATAGTTGACATTTGGATAACAGAGATTTGAACTGTGTGGGTCCACTAATGGACATACTTTTTTCCAATAAACACAATCTGCCCTTTCTATCCACAGTTCCACATCTGGCTTTGAATCCATGGATGTGGGAATTATTGGATATAGAGTCCAATATGGGACTTGAATTTCCACAGATCTTTCTAGTTTGTACTGGAACCAATTTCTTGTGGATTCTGATAAATGATAGTGTTTGAGATAGAAACTAGATGGCAGGAGGCAAACATTTAATCATTTATCCATTCATTCAAAAATATTAAAAGAATTCTTCTGTGTGCTATCACACTTTGATAGGCACACAGATTCTGTGGAGAGATGAAAAGGAGAAACAGGAATTTCTCTTTTGTAGTAGATGATAGGAAACATCTGGAGTAACAGGCAAATTTGGCCTTGAAGTACAGAATGAAGCAGGACAAAGGCTAATAGAGTTTTGCCAAGAGAACACACTGGTCATAGCAAACACCCTCTTCCAACAACACAAGAGAAGACTCTACACATGGACATCAACAGATAGCCAACACTGAAATGAGATTGATTATAATCTTTGCAGCCAAAGATGGAGAAGCTCTATACAGTCAGCAAAAACAAGACCAGGAGCTGACTGTGGCTCAGATCATGAACTCCTTATTGCCAAAATTCAGATTTAAATTGAAGAAACCATTGGAGCATTCTAGTATGACCTAAATCATATCCCTTATGATTATAGTGGAAGTGACAAATAGATTCAAGGGATGAGATCTTATAGACAGAGTACCTGAAGATCTATGGATGGAAGTCTGGGATATTGTATAGGAGGCAGTGATCAAGACCATACCCAAAAAAATAAATGCAAAAAGGCAAAATGATTGTCTGAGGTGGCCTTACAAATAGCTGTGTAAAGAAGAGAAGCCAAAAGGTAAAGGAGAAAAGGAAAGATATACACACTTGAATGCAGAGTTCCAAAGAACAGCAAGGAGAGATAAGAACGCCTTCCTATGTTATCAACGCAAAGAAAAAGAGGAAAAAAATTGAATGGGAAAGATTACCAATCTCTTCAAGAAAATTAGAGAACCAAAGGAACATTTCATGCAAAGATGGGCACAATAAAGGATAGAAATGGTATGGATCTAAAAGAAGTACAAGATATTAAGAAGAGATGGCAAGAATACACAGAAAAACTATACAAAAATAATCTTCATGACCCAGATAATCACAATGGTGTGATTACTCACCCAGAGCCAGACATCCTGGAATATGAAGTCAAGTGGGCCTTAGGAAGCATCACTACTAACAAAGCTAGTGGAGGTGATGAAATTCCAGTTGAGCTATTTCAAATCCTGAAAGATAATGCTGTGAAAGTGCTGCACTCAGTATGTCAGCAAATTTGGAAATCTCATCAGTGGCCACAGGACTGGAAAGGTCAGTTTTCATTACAATCTCAAAGAAAGGCCATGCCAAAGAATGCTCAAACTACTGCATAATTGCAATCATCTCACAGACTAGCAAAGTAATGCTCAAAATTCTCCAAGTAAGGCTTTGAAAGTACACGAACTTTGAACTTCCAGAAGTTGAACCTGGGTTTAGAAAAGGCAGAGGAAAAAGAGATCAAATTGCCAACATCCGTTGGATCATTGAAAAAGCCAGAGATTTCCAGAAAAAATATCTACGTCTTCTTTATTGACTATGCCAAAGACTCTGACTGTGTGGACCACAACAAACTATGGAAAATTCTTAAAGAGATGGACATACCAGACCACCTGAATTGCCTCGAGAGAAATCTGTATGCAGTTCAGAAGGCAACAATTAGAACTGGACATGGAACAACAGACTGGTTCCAAATAGGAAAAGGAACATGTCAAGGCTGTATATTGTCATTCTGCTTATTTAACTTATATGCAGAGTACGTCATGAAAAATGCTGAACTGGATGAAGCAAAAGCTGAAATCAAGATGGTCAGGGGAAATATCAATAACCTCAGTTATGCAAATAACACCATCCTTATAGCAGAAAGCAAAGAACTAAAGAGCCTCCTGATAAAAGTGAGAGCTGTGGCTGCTAAGTCAGGTCAGTTGTGTCCAACTCTGTGTGACCCCATAGATGGCAGCCCACCAGGCTCCCATCCCTGGGATTCTCCAGGCAAGAACACTGGAGTGGGTTGCCATTTCCTTCTCCAATGCATGAAACTGAAAAGTGAAAGGAAAGTCACTCAGTCGCATCCAACTCTTCGCGACACCATGGACTGCAGCCTACCAGGCTCCTCCATCCATGGGAGTTTCCAGGCAAGAGTACTGGAATGGGTCGCCAGTGCCTTCTGAAAGTGAGAGAGGAGAGTGAAAATGTTGGCTTAAAACTCCAGAATCAGAAAACTAAAATCATATCTGGTCCCATCTCTTCATGGCAAATAGATGGGGAAACAATGGAAACAGTGACCAACTTTATTTTGGGGGGCTTCAAAATCACTGCAGATGGTGACTGCAGCCATGAAATTAAAAGACGCTTAGTCCTTGGAAGAAAAGTTATGACCAACATAGACAGCATACTTAAAAGTAGAGACATTACTTTGCCAATCTAGGTCTGTCTAGTCAAGGCTCTGTGTTTTCCTGTAGTCATGTATTGATGTAAGAGTTGGACTGTAAATAAAGCTGAGCACCCAAGATTAATGCTTTTGAACTGTGGTGTTGGAAAATACTCTTGAGAGTCCCTTGGACAGCAAGGAGATCCAACCAGTCCATCCTAAAGGAAATAAGTCCTGAATATTCATTAGAAGGACTGATGCTAAAGCTGAAACTCCAATACTTTGTCCACCTGATTCAAAGAACTGACTCATTGGAAAAGACCCTGATGCTGGGAAAGATTGAAGGTGGGAGGAGAAGGGGATGACAGAGGATGAGATAGTTGGATGGCATCACCTACTCAATGGACCTGAGTTTGAGTAAATTCTGGGAGCTGGTGGTGCACAGGGAGGCTTGGCATGCTGCAGTCCATGGAGTCGCAAAGAGTTGGACATGACTTGAGTTACTGAACTGAACTGAACTAAACTGCAACATGTCAGGCTTCTCTGTGTTTCACCATCTCCCGGAGCTTGCTCAAACTCATGTCCATTGAGTCTGTGATGCCATCCAAACATCTCATCCTCTGTCATCCCCTTCTTCATCTGCCTTCCATCTTTCCCAGCATCAGGGTCTTTTCTAATGAGTTGGCTTTTCACATCAGATGGACAAAGTATTGGAGCTTCAGTATCAGTCTTTCTAATGAATATTAAAGACTGATTTCCTTTAGGATTGACTGGTTTTATCTCCTTGTAGTCCAAAAGACTCTGCAAAGTCTTCTCCAACACCACAGTTCAAAAGCATCAATTCTTTAGTGCTCAGCCTTCTTTAGGATCAACTCTTACATCCATACATGACTACAGGAAAAACCATAGCTGTGACTATATAGACCTTTTTCAGCAAAGCAACATCTCTGCTTTTTAATATGCTGTTTAGTTTTGTCATAGCTTTTCTTCCAAAGAGCAAGCATCTTTTAATTTTATTGCTGCAGTCAACATTTGCAGTGATTTTGGAACCCAAGAAAGTAAAGACTGTCACCATTTCCATTCTTCTCCATAATTTGCTGTGAATCGATGGGACCAGATGCCATGATCTTCATTTCTGAATGTTAAGTTTTAAGTCAGCTTTTTCATTCTGCTCTTTCACTTTCCTCAAGAGGTTCTCTAGTTCTCCTTCCCTTTTTCCATAAGTGTGGTCTTATCTGTATATCTGAGGTTGTTTATATGTCCCACAGCATACTTAATTCCAGGTTGTGCTTCATCTAGCCTGGCATTTTGCATGATGTATTCTGCATATAAGTAAGCAGGGTGACAATATACAACTTGATGTAATCCTTTCCCAGTTAAAAGACAAAGCAGTTTACTTGGCTCACTGTTATTTTCAGTCACTAATTTGTGTCCTACTCTTTTTGACCCTATGATCTGTAGCACACCAGGCTTCCCTGTCCTTCACAATCTCCTGGAGTTGGCTCAAACTCACATCCATTGTGTCAGTGATACCATCCAACCATCACATCTTCTGTCATACCCTTCTCTTGGGCCTTCAGTCTTTCCCAGCATCGGGGTCTTTTCTAATGAGTCAGCTCTTTGAACAGGTGGCCAAAGTACTGATTTCTTCAGCATTAGCATCAGTCCTTCCAATGAAGATTCAGGGTTGATTTCTTTTAGGATTGACTGATTTGATCTCCTTGCTGCTCGAGGGACTCTCAAGAGTCTTCTCCAGCACCACAGTTTAAAAGCATCAGTTCTTCGGTGCTTAGCCCTCTTTATAGTCCAACTCTTACATCCCTACACAACTAGTGGAGAAACAGTGAAGTGAAAGTTGATCTTTGTGACCTCATGTACTTTAGACTGACTGACTCTTCCATTCATTGAATTCTCCAGGCAAGAAAAGTCAAATGGGTTTCCATTTCCTTCTCCAGAGGATCTTCCTGACCCAGGGATCAAACCTGGGTCTCCTGCATTGCAGGCAGACTCTTTATCATCTGAGCTGCCAGGGAATCTTATATTATATGGAAATTGGTTGGCAAAGTGATGGCTCTGCTTTTTAATACACTGGCTAGGTTTGTCATAGCTTTTCTTCAAAGGAGCAAGCATTTTTTTTTTTTTTTTTAATTTTGTGACTGCTGTCACCATCCACAGTGATTTTGGAGCCTAAAAAAATAAAATCTATAACTGTTTCCACTTTTCCCCCTTCTATTTGCAATGACACTGGATGTCATGATCTTTGTTTTCTAAATGTTGAGTTTCAAGCCAGCTATTTCACTCTCTTCTTTCACCCTCATAAAGAGGTTATTTAGTTTCTCTTCATTTTTCTGCCATTAGAGTGATATCATCTGCATATCTGAGGTTATTGATACTTCTCCCAGCAATTTTGATTCCAGCTTGTGAGGCATCCAGCCTGGCCTTTCATATGATGCACTCTGCATATAAATTTAATAAACAGGGTGACAATATACAGCCTTGTTGTACTCATTTCCAAATTTTGAACCAGTTAGTTGTTCCATATAAGTTTCTAACTGTTGCTGGTTTCTTGTATTCCCATCTTTTAAGAATTTTCCATAGTTGGAAATATAGCCCATTACATATCAAATATTCTTTAAAATCTTATTTTTTCCATCTTTCTCTATTTTCAGTATTCATAATTTATAACATCTACTAAAATTGCTATTTCTCCCCTATACCTTACTCACAGTCACAGTGCTACCAATCCAGACCTCAGTCCTCTTTTCTCTTGGTGTCTGTATATATATATGAAACCTGACAAATACTACTTGTCATATACAGCTTTCTAGGAAGTGTGCATTTCCTTTCACTCTACTGATTTTCTTGAGAAAATAAGATACCTCTATCTTCATAATCTTCCCATTAACCACAAGGTCTTAAAAATAAAATTATCCATCCAATAAAAAATTATATGATGCCATTTGATGGAGCAGTTGGTATATTAAATGTTTATACACTCTATACAGCAAACATGAGCTACCATCAGATCAGATCAGATCAGTCGCTCAGTCGTGTCCGACTCTTTGGGACCCCATGAACCGCAGCACGCCAGGCCTCCCTGTCCATCACCAGCTCCCGGAGGTCACTCAGACTCACGTCCATCGAGCCAGTGATGCCATCCAGCCATCTCATGTTCTGTCGTCCCGTTCTCCTCCTCCTGCTCCAACCCCCGCCCCAGCATCAGAGTCTTTTCCAATGAGTCAACTCTTCACGTAAGGTGGCCAAAGTACTGGAGTTTCAGCTTTAGCATCATTCCTTCCAAAGAAATCCCAGGGCTGATCTCCTTCAGAATGGACTGGTTGGATCTCCTTGCAGTCCAAGGGACTCTCAAGAGTCTTCTCCAACACCACAGTTCAAAAGCATCATTTCTTCGGCGCTCAGCCTTCTTCACAGTCCAGCTCTCACATCCATACATGACCACAGGAAAGACCATAGCCTTGACTAGGCGAACCTTTGTTGGCAAAGTGATGTCTCTGCTTTTGAATATGCTATCTAGGTTGGTCATAACTTTCCTTCCAAGGAGTAAGCGTCTTTTAATTTCATGGCTGCAGTCACCATCTGCAGTGATTTTGGAGCCCAGAAAAATAAAGTCTGACACTGTTTCCACTGTTTCTCCATCTATTTCCCATGTAGTGATGGGACCAGATGCCACGATCTTCGTTTTCTGAATGTTGAGCTTTAAGCCAACCTTTTCACTCTCCACTTTCACTTTCATCAAGAGGCTTTTTAGCCCCTCTTCACTTTCTGCCATAAGAGTCGTGTCATCTGCATATCTGAGGTTTTTGATATTTCTCCCAGGAATCTTGATTCCAACTTGTGTTTCCTCCAGTCCAGCATTTCTCATGATGTACTCTGCATATAAGTTAAATAAACATGGTGACAATATGCAGCCTTGACGTACTCCTTTTCCTATTTGGAACCAGTCTGTTGTTCCATGACCAGTTCTAACTGTTGCTTCCTGACCTGCATACAGATTTCTCAAGAGGCAGATCAGGTGGTCTGGTATTCCCATCTCTTTCAGAATTTTCCACAGTTTATTGTGATCCACACAGTCAAAGGCTTTGGCATAGTCAATAAAGCAGAAATAGATGTTTTTCTGGAACTCTCCTGCTTTTTCCATGATCCAGCGGATGTTGGCAATTTGATCTCTGGTTCCTCTGCCTTTTCTAAAACCATCTTGAACATCAGGAAGTTCACGGTTCACATATTGCTGAAGCCTGGCTTGGAGAATTTTGAGCATTACTTTACTAGCGTGTGAGATGAGTGCAATTGTTCAGTAGTTCGAGCACTCTTTGGCATTGCCTTTCTTTGGGATTGGGATGAGCTACCGTAGTGTCCTATAAATGTGGCTCTTGCTTCTTGACTGGCATAATAAAAAGTCTACTTCACAAATCGATGTCCTCTTAGTGGAGAAGAAATCAGTTCTGATGCATGATGTCTACTCCGACTTCCATTTTCCTTTAAACAAGAGGAAAGGCAGAGTCCCAGGATTCTCTCTACTTTGAGTAAAACTATCATTACTTAGCTCCATTCTTATGGAAGTGAAGAGGGGCAATAGATGTCTGCTTTTACTTGGCAACCTCTTTCCTTCATTCCCTAACAACACCCCCCCATTACATTCTCACTCCCACAACTTGTTTTGTGTTCATGGGAACTTTTTGTCATTACACAGGTTAGTCCTTGTCCCCAAAAGAACTTAGTACATATAGCCTTGACTCAATTCTGCCTCTCTCAAGTCTTCCCTTTATTACTCATTCTTTTATAACTGCACAATCCCTCTTTGCTAGAATCATATCATACTCAGCATTTTTGTGATTTTATTCTTGCTTTTAACCATAGCTGACTGTCTTGCAAACCCCAGGGATGTCCTCAAGATAAATTAACTTAAAATAATTGTACCATATGACTGTGTCCAAGTCATTTTTTCTCCCTTCTCCCTAAAATTTCAATTTCAGATTACATGTTAAACTGCTTATGTCAGTCAAAATAGTGATATCTAATATCTAGAATACACAGATGACTCTGCCAATACTCACATTCTTCCAAGAATATTTAATTTTTATAAAACCCTATGAGGTAAATATTATTAATACCCTATTACAGCAAAACTCCCTGGAGGCACTACCTATTCCAAGTTTCCAATTATTCTCCTTCACTTCTCTATTAAATCAATACCAAGATTGATTTTCCTCTTCTGCACAACACAAAAAATATTTATCTCCAACTAGACTCTTTACTCTTGTATTTAATAAATATTTAATAAACACCCAATGATCTAACATTCTTATATACATCTCAAATTAACTATAATTAAAATTCTTATTCTATCCTGATGTCCATATGACTATCATATCTCAATAAATGGAAATTTTATAATTTCAGTTGCTCAGAGAAAAAATTCAGATGCTATTTTTGACCCTTTTCTTTCTCTCACAAGTTATCAGTCTTTACTCAAGTCATCAGACTATCTTTGTCTTTGGTACCATCTTCCAGACACACACAGATCATAAGCAGTTCTTATCACCTTCAACACTACCACATTAGTCTATGTAAGATCACCATCAAGTTATTATCCCAACTGGTACACTTTCAGGAATAATACACCAGGACAGTTGATATAAACTGGAATTCTTCTACCAAAGGACATTACTTTGATCAAAGACTGTTACTCTATTTTAAAGCAACCATAATATTTTATCCTATATATTTGCAATAGTCTCCTGACTGATATTTCTTCTACACTTACATATTAAAACCAAAACATATAAAACATAAGCCAGGTCACATCTCTCCTCTACTCAACACCATCTAATGGTTTCCTATCTCCATAAGAATTAAATAAAAATTTTCCCAGTTATATAAAGACCCATATAATTTAGCTTCCACACCCTCCCACTACCACTTTGGCTGCATTTTTATTGATGTTTTATAATTTTGTAATCATACTTTCACATAACTAATGATAGAAAACACTGGCTACTGTACTTGCTGTACTCTCTGCTTGAAATACTTTCTTCAGGTATTCCTTGGCTTCCTCCATTGTTTTCATACATTCACTGAACAAATGTTACTTCACACTCTATTGACTCCACACCTGTCTGAATGGCTATCAACCAAAAAGAACAACAAAAAATACTATATAACAGGTATTTTCAAGAGTGTGGAGAAAAGGAAACCCTTGTGTACTGTTGGTGGAAAGGTAAACTGGTGCAGCCACCACAGAGAATAGTATGGAGGTTCCTCAAACAATGAAAACTAGAATGACCATACAATCCAGCAAATGGATATTTATCAACAATTCTCTTCTGGGTATTTACCTAAGGAGATTAAATCATCAATTCAAAAAGGCATATACTCCTATGTCCATTGCACAATTATTTACAACAACTAATATATGAAAGCAACCTAAATATCCATCAATAGGTAAATTAATAAAGAAGTAATATGTATATATATACATCAGATCAGATCAGTCGCTAAGTTGTGTCCGACTCTTTGCGACCCTATGAATCGCAGCACACCAGGCCTCGCTGTCCATCACCAACTCCTGGAGGTCACTGAGATTCCCATCCATTGAGTCAGTGATGCCATCCAGCCATCTCATGTTCTGTCGTCCCCTTCTCCTCTTGCCCTCAATCCCTCCCAGCATCAGAGTCTTCTTCAGTGAGTCAACTCTTCTCATGAGGTGGCCAAAGTACTGGAGTTTCAGCTTTAGCATCATTCCTTCCAAAGAAATCCCAGGGCTGATCTCCTTCAGAATGGACTGGTTGGATCTCCTTGCAGTCCAAGGGACTCTCAAGAGTTTTCTCCAACACCACAGTTCAAAAGCATCAATTCTTCGGCGCTCAGCCTTCTTCACAGTCCAGCTCTCACATCCATACATGACCGCAGGAAAAACCATAGCCTTGACTAGACGAACCTTTGTTGGCAAAGTAATGTCTCTGCTTTTGAATATGTGATCTAGGTTGGTCATAACTTTCCTTCCAAGGAGTAAGCGTCTTTTAATTTCATGGCTGCACTCACCATCTGTAGTGGTTTTGGAGCCCAGAAAAATAAAATCTGGCACTGTTTCCACTGTTTCCCCATCTATTTCCCATGAAGCGATGGGACCAGATGCCATGATCTTCATTTTCTGAATGTTGAGCTTCAAGCCAACTTTTTCACTCTCCACTTTCATTTTCATCAAGAGGCTTTTTAGTTCGTCTTCACTTTCTGCCATAAGGGTGGTGTCATCTGCATATCTGAGGTTATTGATATTTCTCCCAGCAATCTTGATTCCAACTTGTGTTTCCTCCAGTCCAGCATTTCTCATGATGTACTCTGCATATAAGTTAAATAAACAGGGTGACAATATACAGCCTTGACATACTCCTTTTCCTATTTAGAACCAGTCTGTTGTTCCATGTTCAGTTCTAACTGTTGCTTCCTGACCTGCATACAAATTTCTCAAGAGGCAGGTCAGGTGGTCTGGTATTCCCATCTCTTGAAGAATTTCCCACAGTTTATTGTGATCCACACAGTCAAAGGCTTTGGGATAGCCAATAAAGCAGAAATAGATGTTTTTCTGGAACTCTCTTGCTTTTTCCATGATCATACAATGAATAATTATTTAGCCATAAAAATAATAAAATGTTGCCATTACAGAGATGGACCTAGAGGGTATTATGCTGAGTGAAGTAAGTCAAAGAAAAATATCATATGATCTCACTTATATGTGGAATCTTAGAAAAACAAAAAATGGGTAAATAAAACAGAAACAGACTTACAGATACATAGAACAAACTGGTGGTTCCCAGAGAGCATTAGGGGTAAAATAGGTGAATAGATTAAGAGATACAACCCAGTCATAAATAAGTTACAGGGACATAATATACAACATTAGAGTAGTTATTAATAATTTCATATGGTGACAAATGGTTACTGAACCTGTCATGGTGATCATTTTCTAATGTATTTGATTGCTGAATCAGTATGTTGTACACTTGAAACTAATCTAATACTGTATGTCAACTATACCTTGATAAAAATAAAATGGCCTAAAATCGTTTGGAAAAAATAATTAAAATAGCAGCCCCAAAAATCACTACGTTTTTCTCTGATTTATGTTCTCCTTAACACTTAACATCAACAGCTATATTATGCTTAACTATTAATATTTATTATCTATAACTCTCATTATTATGTTAATTCTATGAGAATGGGTGTTACTGTCTTTTATTTAAATAACATATTTCCAAAACTAAGAAGAGCATGGTGGTGAATATTAGAGACTCAATAAATATTTATTTAACTAATCCAATAAGTAAATGAATGTCAATAAAAAATTGATACAAGAAAAATGGAAGATATTTCTTCAAATACTTGAATATTTAATGATATTGTTATCCATGAAGTCAAATGTATCTCTTAAAAATGCCCAGGGTCTAGTAAGTAAATTCAAGACAGCATATAGTCAATAAAAATTAGAGTTGATGTTGTGTTTTCATTTAGACAAGCTTAATTTATTACAATACTCTAGATAAATCGCTATCCAAAAGGGTTACAAATCATTTATGTAGATACTTGTTCTCAAGAAGGCAGAGTATAAGTTCTCGCTCCTTATGTGGGCTGTGTATAGTAATTTTCAAAGAATATGGCATGTAGGGTAGGGCAGGAAGCAACTTCACAGTGAATAAACTTGACACCCACCACCTAAGCCAGTTAATCAAGATTAACTCAACAATATTAGACAAAGTAATGGAATGTATTCTGAATATGGATATGATGAAAATTTCACTTGATGTCTTTGGCTTTCTTTTCAAAAACCCATCAGTCTTATCATGAGAAGAACATTAGACAAACGCCAACTGAGTGTCATTCTACAAAATACCTGACCAGAGAACACCTCAAAATTATCAAGGTCAACAAAACCTAAAGAAATCTGAGAAACTGCCACACTCAAGAACCAAAGGAGACATAAAGTCTAAATGTGAGATCCTGAATGGAGTCATGGAACAGGAAAAAAGATATTAGGTAAAATGAAGGAAAACTGACAAAAGGTTTAACCTTTGGCCCAGTATTAAATATTATGAAAGAATAATGTGTCAATATTAGTATATTGATTATGACAAATGTACCAGACTAACAAAATATATTATTATAATATACTAATAATACTATTTTTGCAACTATTTTGTTCATCGAAAGCTGTTATAAATTAAAACTATGTTAAAATTTTATAATAAATTGTAATTTACTTTATAATATTTTGATTCTTTTAAAAATTATCTGCTCCATACTTGATACTGCATCCAACATTCACATAACTTTGATTTTTAGGTAGTGGTTTCAACTACAACTTTCTGAGATGTTAGATATCTCCTAACTCTGCCCAATGTATGCCCAGTGGATACACTGGGTAGACAGTAACCAGAGATGAATATTAAGCATCTTAAAGATGACTAATCTGACTAAAAATTTTAATTTTTAATTGTTTCATTTTTATTAATATGAAAGTAAATTGTCACATATGACTATTACATTTTGAATGGTGCTGGTATAATCAATTATACTTTGGTCACAGAGATTTTAAGCTTAGTTTGACTTAGTCCAGTGGGACTTTTGTTGTTGTTTTGATTCTTCTACAAGTTACAGTAACAATGAGGGCTTATTTTCCTTAAAAAATAGCAACAAGTAACAGGTGTGTATTTACCTTAGGTCATTAGCTCTTTTTTTATTTTATTTTTATTTAACTTTATAATATTGTATTGGTTTTGCCATGTATCAAAATGAATCTGCCACAGGTATACATGTGTTCCCCATCCTGAACCCTCCTCCCTCCTCCCTCCCCATACCATCCCTCTGGGTCGTCCCAGTGCACCAGCCCCAGACATCTGGTATCAGGCATCGAACCTGGACTGGCGACTCATTTCATATATGATATTATACTTATTTCAATGCCATTCTCCCAAATCATCCCACCCTCTCCCTCTCCCAGAGTCCAAAAGACTGATCTATACATCAGTGTCTTTTTGCTGTCTCGTATACAGGGTCTTTAGCTCTTATGCAAAAAATAGCCTAACATAAAATACCACTTACTTTCAAGTTTCTGTAGTAGTGATGATTAAAAATGTGAAAATGATTCTATATTCTACAGTGTTACATACCTAACCAATATAAAGTGGAAAAGAGAAAAGAAATATCAAATAAGTATCAAATTGTGCTTTCAGTTACCAAGAGTAAAAAAAAAAAAAAATCAAACATTAATTTACAGATGGAGGTCATTTAGTATCTGCAGCTCTCAATAAGTGCATCACACAATTAAAAAAGATAGGAATAAATAGATTGATTGTTTGCTTAAAAGACTGTCAAATTTTAAGAACGGCAAGCCAGAAATTAGCGAGCTCAGATCTTTATTAAGAGGCAGAGAGAAGCAGAAACAAAAGGACAAAATTCTAAACTATATAACCCTGGAATACATTCTAAAATAAATAAACAGTACAAGAGCAAAATACCAGGACTACAAAATAAAAGTACCTCACAACTTGAACACAAGCAGCCTTTCCAATAGCCATGATTTTTATTGCAATACTAAGTGAGGGTGATCTGTTAAGAAGTTAGCATTTCCCTAGATAAAACAAACTTTAAAACAGTTACTCTTTTTGCCTCCCTGCCAATGCATACTTAAATATTTAGTGGGCCATACTGGAAAACAGATAAAATCCAATGGTGCATTCTATGGTTGTATCTGCATTAAGCAAAGGTTACTCTTATAGTCAAACAAAAGTCAAGTCACCACTTCTTTTTTCTATGGAATTTGGATAAACGGGCCCTGAAGAATAGTTCCTGAGTGAACTTTATTAAAGATTAGTTTTCTAGTGATTTTTTTTTATTGCGAGATCTCTCTAGTATTTGCTCTTCTGACATCTTTTCCTGGCTGAAATTTTGAAGAAAAACCTAATATAGCCTCAGTTCAGAATATCATAACTTTCTAACCCTCTCCTGTGGTTAAAACATATTATTCACTTAAGGTCATCATTATGAACATAATCGAAAATATGAGAGCTGAGAATGACAGCATGAACCAACTATAAAAATACATCAAAAGCAAGAATAGGCATATTCATCTCCTAGGAAAGTCAGTTTTTATTAAAGTTTATCTGCAGATATACTGGTTTATTTCTTCTTCCTATAAGAAATCAGTGAAAGTGGTAGTCTCTCAGTCCTGTTTGACTCTTTGTGACCCCATGTACTGTATGTAGCCTGCCAGGCTCCTCTGATCCTGGAATTCTACAGGCAAGAATATTGGAGTGGGTTGCCATTCCTATCTCCAGGGGATCTTCCCAACCCAGGGATCAAATCTGGGTCTTCTGCATTGCAGGCAGATTCTTTACCATCTGAGCCACCAGGGAAGCTCTAAAAAACAGTATTTTTTCATTATAAATTTTGTTTATTATTTCCAGGCATCCTACCAATTAGAAGAATCAATTGTTAGATATTTTTGCCTTGGAATAAACCTATCTTCAATGAATTACAGTTTATACCATTGCTGTGTAGTGCTGTGCTGTACTAAGTTGCTTTAGTAATGTCCAGCTTTGTGCAATCCTATGGACTGTGGCCTGTCGTGCTCCTCTGTCCTTCGGATTTCCCAGACAGGAATATTAGAATGGGTTGCCCTGCCTTCCTCCAGGGGATCTTCCTGACCCAGGAAGTCTCTTACCTCTCCTGCATTACCTGTGTCTCTTACCTCTCCTGCATTAGGTTCTTTACCACTAGCGCCACTCTGGGAAGCCCAAAGTTTCCACCAAATGTTTTAATTAATTAATTAAAAATTAAAACATTTAAACAAGAATCACTCTTATTATAAAATTACAGTGATTCTGTTAGAACTTGGCAAGTATTTTATAATAATTAAAGCATAAGCACAATTGTGAGTTCATAAATGATGGCAAGATTAGTATTATGAGTGTAATAAATTTAGTTTTTATCTTTGAGTAGAGTAGTTTGCATGTTGCTTATCTCATTTCATTTTAACTCTGCTACTAACATGTTTACTTTTATGATTAGTACATTCTATGTTAATTCAAATTAATAGAGAAGAAAACATGGGTAGTGGCTCAAGTCTCTAAAAGGAAAAGTTAAGAAACTGTTTCTTAAAGCTTAGAACCAGAAAGTGGCAGAGCATTATTTATACCATATTCAAAGCAGTAACACATCCTGATTAAAGGGCAGAGACTATTCACCCCACCTCTTCACTGGAGTAATGTTAAAAACCAAAATGTAGCCATCTTTAATGTCCCAAGTATGAACTATTCCGGTCTAAATAACCCCACATTCATTACATAGATATTACTTAGCATTTGCAAAAATCAAACAAAATTTGGGACATCAGTAATTAAGAAAACCAGACCTGGCCAAGGAAGTGAATATTAGGTAATGGTAGGTTCTGATGCCCAGCTTTTTCATAAATTCTCCACCTGTACTCCCACCCCTAAGTGAGAAAGTATTGAATCATTTAAGGTACCATTAATAAGTCATTTTTGGTATAGGTAAGCTAAGAGGAATCTAGGAAGATCATGTTAAACCATGAAAAACTGGAATAGATTTTGCAGCAGTGGGTTGCTAGGCTATCTTAAATAGCATGTCTCTATGATAGGTACCTTCTCAATCCCCTTTGTCCATATCTTTATATGCCTCCTGGAAAGACCTTTCCAAAACTGACACACCTCCCTCTGGAAGGCATCTGTGATGGCAACAGTCTGACCCACAGATTTGGGAACTGTTTTTCTTTAAATATATATCATTATATGAGCTCTCAAAAATAACCAACAATTGAATAAAAGTAAGTCACTATTTTGGATATCTAGAAGAGGGACTCACTTCTTGAACTTTGCAAATATAAGTAAATATCATGCTCACAGTGATAGAAGGGGACGGATTCTCCTCCTCTGAGCTGTCCAATATTCCCCACACCCTAAAAAACATTTCTCTGAATGGCTCTATCTAAAGGGACCTGAGGAAGAAGTCCTCCTATCCATCTGATTATGCCTACTGACTGTTCTTTTGGCTTCTCTGTTTTCTGAAAATGATGTTGTTGTTTTTTACCTTCAACAAACTTTGTCATGTAAGATAAGCAAAACCCAGGAAACTTTGCTAAGTTATTTTATCTACCTACCCTTTGCCTTTCTCCTTATTTTCATTCCTGCAAGTTGTTTCCCCACAGTTCATCTCAGCAAGCTACTATATTTCATTCATGGGATTTCTTTTCTTAATTTTTATTAGAGTACAGTTGCTTTATACTGTTGTACATTTCCACTGTACAGCAAAGTGAATCAGCTATACATTTACACATATCCCTTCTTTTTTGGATTTTCTTTCCATTTAGGTCACTCCATAGTACTATATAAAGTTCTCTGAGCCACACAGTATTTTGTTATTAGTTAGGTATTAGTTATTAGTTAGATATCAATAGTGTATATGTATCAATCTGAATCTCCCAATTCACCATTCATGGGGCTTCTATATGTAATCATAGCTCTTGTGTCAAAGGATGCCTCAGCAATTCAACACAACGTTGGTTTATTTGTTATGCACAATATCTATCCCAAACTGTTACTTAGGAATCCAAGGTGACAGAAGCTCTACAAATGTATACCTCCAGAAATATGTCTATCACTTGATTGCTACAATAGAAATGGTACTTCTGGAGATGGCACATTTCCCTCCTATGATCGCAGCCAAATGTGATACATTTCACTTAAGTTCACAGTCCATAATCTAGACCTGGTTCCACATCCCTTCATTTTGCAGTGATTGGAAGTGCAGTTTCCTTGAGCCAAGAAAAGGAAAGCTGAATACAAGTGACCACTTACCATATCAACCATGAAAGCTAGGGTAAACAATTCCTTTTTTCTTAACAGTAAATTTCAAGCTAAAGTCAATAGCTGTATTTTATGAATATTCAGATTTGTATGGTCTCCTTGACTATAATTTCAGGCCAGGGAAATGAAAACAGAAGTGAAAGTGAAAGTTGAAAAAAAATTAAAGTATGGTAATAAATAGCATTGATTTCCTTAATTTAGAGCATTACTCAAACGTCACCTCCTCAGAAGATATGCCTTCTATGACAAACCTTTTGAAAGCTGAAACTGTGTCCCACATTTTCTTTCTTTCTTTATGCCATTTCAGTATTTTGTAAAGTGTGATCATATTATATATGAATAACACTTTGCAAAAGAATATGTTTTTGTTATACCTGCTAATCATTTGCCTCTTCACCTAGAAATAAGCTCATCCATGGTCAGACATTTCTCTTTGATTCTCAGTCAGCTAGAACAGTTGACCATCTAATATATATTCACTGAATGAATAAATGAAAAGAATGCAAAATAATCAATGTATTACAAAATGATTTCCATGTCAGCAATTCATTTTAATTATGTTCTCAAAGATAAAATAGTCTTCTTTATAAAAAAGTATATAACCAGTAATTCCCTGGCAGTCTAGTGGTCAGGACTCTGTGTTACCACTGCAGGTCACATGAGTTCAATCCTTGGTCAGGAAACTAAAATCCTATAAACCATAACCCCCACACCCCCCCAAAATTATATAATCAACCATCAAAAAATGAGTAAAACTTCCCTTCAGTCTTCAGCCTACTTCATGTCTCCATGAAGCAGACCAACTGCTTACCTCTTTTCCTTATGACTATTCTTATTCCTTTGTTTCTGTGACATAAATTCATTGCACTCTTCTGTTATTTTTCATCTTCTTTTTTTTTTTTACTCTTCTTGGGAATTTTTAAGTTTATTTTCCTCTGCTTGACGTCAAGTTGCAAATGTTCTGCTAAATGCATCAATAATCATTTAATATTAATGTTTCATTTCCTTGCTATGACTATTATGGCCATTACTCTAAGCTCCCAGACTGAACTTTGCCTTGAGCAGATGATTATTCTAATGACTTACTAGACTTATCAACTTAAATACCTTGCATTTAAGCTCAAAATATCCAACTTAAAGTTCTTGGCATGTACAGATAAAATGGCAGTGAAACAGACATGGGAAATAGTAATTTGCACACACATCAAATACACACACAACACATTTACACTTTATACATACACACATTCCTGTAAATAAGAACTGTAAATAAGACAGCTATTAATATAAATATAGTTGAGTCTGAGAGCAAAAAAAAAAAAAAAGAAAATCATTTGAGGAACAGATCGAGGAGCTCCTTTTCCTATGTAATCAGAAGCTGAATCTATATGACTCAAAAGTTTATCAGAATGAGAAGTATATTTCAAAGACTAGAGTCCTAATGTAATGTTTAGAGTAGTGGAAAATAACTTATTCACCAATTAAAAGCAAGAAACTGACTAATCCCATCACATCTCTGAATATCTCCAAGCATTTGTTGGCATCGTATGTTGTTAAAAGGGGAGATCTAAGGTTGCTGGAGAACACAATTTAAAGTGCAAATTCAGAAATGTGAGTCAATATCAGATTCAAAGAGATTAAAGAAAGAAAACATAAAATAAGTAAGCATTATTACAGAAAACAAAATATATAAAAATGAAATATATGTTACACAATGAAAAAGACAGAGTTAGAGAATTACAAAATAGTAATTAACCTAGAAAAAAATACAGAGATATGAAGAGATTAAAAAATATATGAGAAGAAACTCCAGAAGATACATTTATTTTTAACAGGATTTTCAAAGGAAATAATAGAGAAAAGGAAGGCAAGTTAATGTTTGAAAAAATAATAACAGAACTTTCCAGAATGAAAAATATATAATTCTCAGGTAAAAGAAAAAAAAAAAAACTGATGTTCAAAATTGGTTTTAAAAAATCCAATTTAGACAAAAAGTTTGAAATTGTTGAAAAATAAAGATTTTTTTAATATGAAAAAATAAAAAGAACATTTCAATTTCAATCTTATTATTGGTCAAATTCTTCATAGTATCATTAAATACTACATAAAAATAATAATTAGATTCAGTTAGTCCCTCAGGGGAAGCCATTCTATACATAATTAAGCTCTCTGCCTCTTGTGTCAGCAGAAGATTAACATCACCACTCTACCATTTACCAACGGGGTAGCCATGAGAATATCATTTAAACTCTCACAGATTCGGTTGTATCAACTATAAAATGATGATGCTCTTAATGCCTGCATAATAATCCTGTTATGTCTAAAAAATTATATGATATATGTGGCACAGTCACATGAGCAATAAGAGTTCATAAGGAATATGAACAACTCATTTTAAAATATATTTGATTTTAACTAAGAAAAATACAATGTTTCCTTCATTAACTTTGAACAACTCACAAATTATAAATAATGTATAATACTTATATTTTTAAAGAAGTTTTGCTTTTTTATGATTATGGTAGCCATATAATGTATCACCCATAAGAATTATATAATTTTTTTGTATGTAGGACCTTGTGAGAGTAAGGCAGGATTTATTAAAGATTACCAAATTAAGATTGAAATTGAAGAAAGTAGGGAAAACCACTAGACCATTCAGGTATGACCTAAATCAAATCCCTTATGATCTTATACAGTGGAAGTGAGAAATAGGTTGAAGGGCCTAGATCTGATAGATAGAGTGCCTGATGAACTATGGAATGAGGTTCGTGACATTGTACAGGAGACAGGGATCAAGACCATCCCCATGGAAAAGAAATGCGAAAAAGCAAAATGGCTGTCTGGGGAAGCCTTGCAAATAGCTGCGAAAAGAAGAGAAGCGAAAAGCAAAAGAGAAAAGGAAAGATATAAACATCTGAATGCAGAGTTCCAAAGAATAGCAAGAAGAGATAAGAAAGCCTTCTTCAACGATCAATGCAAAGAAATAGAGGAAAACAACAAAATGGGAAAGACTAGAGATCTCTGCAAGAAAATTAGAGATACCAAAGGAACATTTCATGCAAAGATGGGCACGATAAAGGACAGAAATGGTATGGACCTGACAGAAGCAGAAGATATCAAGAAGAGGTGGCAAGAATACACAGAAGAACTGTACAAAAAAGATCTTCACAACGAAGATAATCTCAATGGTGTGATCACTGACCTAGAGCCAGACATCCTGGAATGTGAAGTCAAGTGGGCCTTAGAAAGCATCACTACAAAGAAAGCTAGTGGAGGTGATGGAATTCCAGTGGAGCTATTCCAAATCCTGAAAGATGATGCTGTGAGAGTGCTGCACTCAATATGCCAGTAAATTTGGAAAATTCAGCAGTGGCCACAGGACTGGAAAAGTTCAGTTTTCATCCCAATCCCAAAGAAGGGCAATGCCAAAGAATGCTCAAACTACCGCATAATGGCACTCGTCTCACATGCCAGTAAAGTTATGGTGAAAATTCTTCAAGCCGGGCTTCAGCAATATGTGAACCATGAACTTCCTGATGTTCAAGATAGTTTTAGAAAAGGTAGAGGAACCAGAAACCAAATTGCCAACATCCGCTGGATCATGGAAAAAGCAAGAGTTCCAGAAAAACATCTATTTCTGCTTTATTGACTATGCCAAAGCCTTTGACTGTGTGGATCACAATAAACTGTGGGAAATTCTGAAAGAGATAGGAATATCAGACCACCTGACCTGCCTCTTGAGAAATCTGTATGCAGGTCAGGAAGCAATAGTTAGAACTGGTCATGGAACAACAGACTGGTTCCAAATAGGAAAAGGAGTACATCAAGGCTGTATATTATCACCCTGCTTATTTAACTTATATGCAGAGTACATCATGAGAAATGCTGGATGAAATACAAGCTGGAATCAAAATTGCTGGAAGAAATATCAATAACCTCAGATATGCAGATGACACCACCCTTATGGCAGAAAATGAAGAGGAACTAAAAAAGCCTCTTGATGAAAGTGAAAGAGGAGAGTGAAAAAGTTGGCTTGAAGCTCAACATTCAGGAAACGAAGATCATGGTATGCAGTCCTATCACTTCATGGGAAATAGATGGGGAAACAGTGGAAACAGTGTCAGACTTTACTTTTTTGGGCTCCAAAATCACTGCAGATGGTGACTGCAGCCATGAAATTAAAAGATGCTTACTCCTTGGAAGGAAAGTTATGTCCAACCTAGATAGCATATTCAAAAGCAGAGACATTATTTTGCCAACAAAGGTCTGTCTAGTCAAGCTATGGTTTTTCCTGTGGTCATGTATGGATGTGAGAGTTGGACTGTCAAGAAGGCTGAATGCCGAAGAATTGCTGCTTTTGAACTGTGGTGTTGGAGAAGACTCTTGAGAGTCCCTTGGACTGCAAGGAGATCCAACCAGTCCATTCTGAAGGAGATCAGCCCTGGGATTTCTTTGGAAGGAATGATGCTAAAGCTGAAACTCCAGTACCTTGGCCACCTCATGTGAAGAGTTGACTCATTGGAAAAGATTCTGATGCTGGGAGGGATTGGGAGCAGGAGGAGAAGTGGATGACAGAGGCTGAGATGGCTGGATGGCACCACTGACTCGATGGACATGAGTCTGATTGAACTCCGGGAGTTTGTGATGGACAGCGAGGCCTGCTGTTCTACGATTCATGGGGTTGCAAAGCGTCAGACTGAACGACTGAACTGTACTGATATATTACTACTGGGCTTCCAACACGATGCTAGTGTAAAGAACCCATCTGCCAATGCAGGAGACATAAGAGATGTGGGTTTGATCTCTGGGTTGGGAAGATCTCCTGGTGAAGGGCATGGCAATCCACTCCAGTATTCTTGCCTGAAGAATCCCATGGACAGAGGAGGCTGGTGGGCTGTGGCCCATAGTGTCACAAAGAGTCTGACATGACTGAGCGACTTTCATTACATATAATAAAGTTGATTTTCAATAATTATTTTTGCACAACTAATTTAAATAATGTAATCATATGGAACCTTTTCATGGATCACACCATCCAAAAGGAAATAAACACTGAATATTCATTGGAAGGACTGATGCTGATGTTGATGCTGATGCTGAAGCTCCAATACTTAGGCCACTTGATGTGAAGAATGCCTCATTGGAAAAGACTATGATTCTGTGAAACACTGAAAGCAAAAGGAGAAGGGGGCAGCAAAGGATGAGACGTTTAGACAGCATTATTGACTCAATACATATGTATTTAAGCAAATTCCAGGAGATATTGAAGGACATTGAAGCCTGGCATGCTGCAATCCATGCAGTCACAAAGAGTCAGACACAGCTTAGTAACTGAACAACAATAGCAATTATATAGAAATTGGTACCCCTGAAATAACCAATGGTACTATATCTATATCTGCTACTAAACTGAATTCAATGAAGAGGTAACTATATATATATATATATATATATATATCTTTATTTTTACATTTGAAGAATATCATGCTCTGTCCACACAATTTCAGTCTTGCTAAAATTATAGGATTCTATAACTCAGTGAGAACACTTTTCACAAACACATGTTATATTCTTGGTATTATAAGAACCATTCTATTATCTCAAACTCATTCCTTGTTTAGTGCTAATTTGGAAGTAATATCAGATGCAACAAAGGGTGAATTGAAATATTCTTGAAAAAATAATTATCATCCAATTGAAAAGGAACCACTTAAAATCTCTTTCAATAAAACTAATCATTGAGAATATTCTTTTTTACATTCTTCCAAATCTTCAAACTTGAAATGCTAAATAAAACTGATCTTTCAAGCTGATGGATTCTTAAATAAATTCTGTACAGTGCATTAACTTTTGGATAGATTCTACTCAGAATATAGATACATCATTTGTTTTTGAATAAAAATCTAAGTGAAATAAAATGTCTTGCTCCTTAAACAAAGCAAATGAAGATTTGTGAATCTTGGCAGGCATAAATTAGTGAAGACAAGTTAACTTGATTAGCTATTCAAAAATATAAGTTTGGTCCTAGGTAATGCTTCACTATTTCAGTGATCAAGTTAATTAGAGCAACATAACATGCATGCCATTGCTTTTTTCTTTCTTTGTAGTTAGCAAAGCTTATATTCACCAGTTCAGTTCAGTTCAATTGCTCAGTCATGTCTGACTCTGCAACCCCATGAATCGCAGCACACCAGGCCTCCCTGTCCATCACCAACTCCCGGAGTTCACTAAAACTCACGTCCATCGAGTCAGTGATGCCATCCAGCCATCTCATCCTCTGTCGTCCCCTTCTCCTCCTGCCCCCAATCCCTCCCAGCATCAGTCTTCTCCAATGAGTCAACTCTTCACATGAGGTGGCCAAAGTACTGGAGTTTCAGCTTTAGCATCATTCCTTCCAAAGAACACTCAGGCCTGATCTCCTTTAGAATGAACTGTTTGGATCTCCTTGCAGTCCAAGGGACTCTCAAGAGTCTTCTCCAACACCACAGTTCAAAAGCATCAGTTCTTCAGCACTTAGCTTTCTTGATAGTCCAACTCTCATATCCATACATGACCACTGGAAAAATCATAGCCTTGACTAGATGGACCTTTGTTGGCAAAGTAATGTCTCTGTTTTTGAATATGCTATCTAGATTGGTCATAACTTTCCTTCCAAGGAGTAAATGTCTTTTAATTTCATGGCTGCTGTCATCATCTGCAGAGATCTTGGAGCCCCAAAAAACTATAATAATCATAAAAAATAGGAAAAGGAAATTTATTCAACATATATATATTTATAATCTTGTAAAAGTAAACCACAGTATGATATATGCCTCTCTTCCACATTGAAACAAAGAGTTTCTATCAAATATATGATTAAGAGAATTACCTGTCTATAAAGGAATGACTCCAAATAAACTCACACTACTGTATATATATTTTAAAATATATATTGAAAAGACAATTATGCCTTCTCTGGCTATTGGAAAGCAGTAAATAATAAAATATACTAAATAGATATTAATCTCTAAGCATGTTAAACATAATTAACTATGTGAACTGAGAATGAAAGAAGTGGAAGGTGAAGAGCAGATAGAGTGTTGAGCCTCTTTAGTGGAGAGGCTATCAGTATGAAAGAACTTGTACCTGATAATAAAATCCCTTTAAGTCTATTTAATGCTTATGGAATACATTGATGAGGGTAAAGTAGCCCTTTGTGGAGTCTTCAAAACAATGTTGAGCCATAATGATAACTTGAGATGAAAAATAATCTTTATTTTGCAAGGATTTTATTACTCCATGATAATCAGCTGACAGTCTTGCTGTTCTTCATAAGAGAATGTTCTGTCTTGTCATTCACTGTTAGAGTAACAAAATGAACATGTCAGCCATAGCTAGGGTCCCATTTTAAATCATCACATCTAATGAGAGAATTTAAAAATTGAAGGGGAAGATAAAAAAAAATTTTTTTCAGAAGGAAAATCTTGATGTATCAAGGACTGGGCACATGCTATTTTAATTAATTTTCTGTTCTTTCTGAACACAGATTATATATGCTACTTTATTTTGAAATAAAATGTGCCTAAGGCTAAGTTCAAGTCAAAGGAGTGTGAGTGGAAGTGGTATTTAGGTCAGACCATGTAAACCTCTCACACACATTCACACTCTTTTTACATTTCCAACAGCTTTTTACAGATGTGCTGTGCTGTGCTAAGTTGCTTCAGTCGTGTCCATTCTGCTCCTCCATGGGATCCTTAGCCCACCAGTCTCCTCTGTCCATTGGATTCTCCAGGCAAGAATACTGGAGTGGCTTGGTGTGCCCCCTTCGAGGGGATCTTCCTGACTCAGAGATGGAACCTGAGTCCCTTATGTCACCTGCATTGGCAGGCAGATTCTTTACCACTAGCACCAGAGCAGAGTAATATTGGATTCAAAGAACTTTCATTAGGGGCGTCATAAGAATGACTGCTTATATTTAACCTATTGTGTATATCATGTGTGTTTAAAGGTGTATAAATGATCACCTGTCTAACACAAAAGTTTTTTGTGGAAGTGGGTGGTTTATTTGATTTACTTAGTCTTCCTTTTCTTTGAAAATAATCTATTAAATTTGTCCATCAGATAATCACAGGTAAACATCAAAAAGCAGTTTAAAAAAAAAAAAAAAAAAATCTGTAGTCTAGAGATATAGTTAAGAATTGAAGCAAACAGAAAGGGGAGATTAATGAAAAACTATGCTTTACCTTTATTTTTAGAAAGAGGGTGGCTTGTAAGTATTGACATATCATGGAAACAGACCAATATAGAGGAGGAGGAGTATATATATGAGAAGGAAGGATAAAATTGATGAAACAATGAGTTGGATGATGCAAATTGAGATTTGAGATCAGTTCAGTTGAGTCACTCAGTAGTATCCAACTCTTTGAGACCCCAAGGACTGCAAGACACCAGGCCTCCCTGTCTAACACCAACTCCCAGAGTATACCCAAATTCACGTCCATTGAGTCGGTGATGCCATCCAACCATCTCATTCTCTGTTGTTCACTTCTCCTCCCACCTTCAATCTTTCCCACCATCAGAGTCTTTTAAAATGAGTCAGCTCTTCACATCAGGTGGCCAAGGTATTGGAGTTTCAATTTCAACATCAGTCCTGCCAATGAACACTCAGGAGTGATCTCCTTTAGAATGGACTGGTTGGATCTAGTTGCAGTCCAAGGGACTCTCAAGGGTCTTTTCCAACACTAGAGTTCAAAAGCATTAATTCTTCAGTGCTCAGCTTTCTTTATAGTCCAACTCTCATATCCAAACATGACTACTGGAAAAACCATAGCCTTGACTAGATGGACCTTTATTGGTAAAGTAATGTCTCTGCTTTTTAATATGCTGTCTAGGTTGGTCATAAATTTCCTTCCAAGGAGTAAGCACATTTAATTTCATGGCTGCAATAACCATCTGCAGTGATTTTGGAGCCCCCAAAATAAAATCTGTCACTGTTTCCACTGTTTCCCCATCTATTTGCCATGAAGCGATGGGACCAGATGCCACGATCTTCGTTTTCTGAATTTTGAGCTTTAAGCCAACTTTTTCACTCTCCTCTCTCACTTTCATCAAGAAGCCCTTTAGTTCTTCTTCACTTTCTGCCATAAGGGTGGTGTCATCTGTGTATCTGAGGTTACTGATATTTCTCCAGGCAATCTTGATTCCAGCTTGTGCTTCTTCCAGCCCAGTGTTTCTCATGATGTACTCTGCATATAAGTTAAATAAGTGGGGTGCCAATATATACAGCCTTGACATACGCTTTTTCCTATTTAAAACCAGTCTGTTGTTCCATGTCCAGTTCTAACTGTTGCTTCCTGACCTGCATACAGATTACTCAAGACGCAGGTCAGGAGGTTTGGTATTCCCACCTCTTAAAGAATTTTCTGCAGTTTATTGTGATCAACACAGTCAAAGGCTTTGACATAGTCAATAAAGTAGAAATAGATGGTTTTCTGGAACTCTCTTGCTTTTCCCATGATCCAGTAGATGTTGGCAATTTGATCTCTGGTTCCTCTGCTTTTTCTAAATCTATCGAACATTTGGAAGTTCATGGTTCATGTATTGCTAAAGCCTGGCTTGGAGAATTTTGAGCATTACTTTACAAGCGTGTGAGATGAGTGCAATTGTGTGGTAATTTGAGCATTCTTTGGCATTGCCTTTCTTAGGGATTGGAATGAAAATTGACCTTTTCCAGTCCTGTGGCCTCTGCTGAGTTTTCCAAATTTGCTGACATAATGAGTGCAGCACTTTCACAGCATCATCTTTTAGGAGTTGAAATAGTTCAATTGGTGTTCCATCACTTCCACTAGCTTTGTTCGTAGTGATGCTTCCTAAGGCCCACTTGACTTCACATTCCAGGATGTTGGCTCTAGATGAGTGATCATATCATCGTGATTAATCTAGGTCTTGAAGATCTTTTTTGTACAGTTCTTCTGTGTATTCTTGCCACTTCTTCTTAATACCTTCTGCTTCTGTTAGGTCCATACTGTTTCTGTTCTTTATTGAACCCATCTTTGCATGAATGTTCCCTTGGTATCTCTAATTTTCCTGAAGAGATCTCTAGTCTTTCCCATTCTATTGTTCTCATCTATTTCTTTGCACTGATCACTGAGGAAGGCTTTCTTATCTCTCCTTGCTATTTTTGGAACTTGCATTCAGATGGGTATATCTTTCCTTTTCTCCTTTGTTTTTCACTTATCTCTTTTCACAGCTCTTTGTTAGGCCTCCTCAGACAATCATTTTGCTTTTTTGCATTTCTTTTTCTTGGGGATGGTCTTGATCCCTGTTGCCTGTACAATGTCTGGAACCTCCGTCCATAATTCATCAGGCACTCTGTCTATCAGATCTAGTCCCTTAAATCTATTTCTCACTTCCACTGTACAATTATAAGAGTTTTGAAATAGTGGCAGAAATATCTGATGTGGAAAAAGACAAAGAAAATAGGAAATGAAGATGAGAAGAAACACACACACACACGCACACATTAAAAGGGGGAAGCAGAGGATGAGATGGTTAGATATCATTGTCAGTGATTCAATGAATATGAATTTGAGGTAACTCTGAGGGATGGTGCAGGACAGGGGAGCCTGGCATGTTGCAGTCTATGCTGTCACAGTTGGACACCTTAATATCTGAAAAACAAAAAATAAATATATACACATATACATTAATGTAAGAAGTGAAGATATGACTGAGAGCTAGATTCTTAGAGATACATGAGGTTTGAGGAATAGGAAAGAGAGAATGAAATGAGCAGAATAGGAAAAGCTCAACATATTTCATGGCCTAAACAAAACTGCAAACATAACTTCCTATGGACATTTTCAAGTAAAAGAAAACGTAGCTAATAACTTATTATAGCTTTGTTTTTAAAAGAAATTTTTATGCTAGAGTACATTATTGGGCTTCCCTAGTAGTTCAGCTGGTAAAGAATCTGCCTGCAATCCAGGAGACTCTGGTTCAATCCCTGGACTGGGAAGATCCCTTGGAGAAGGGATAGGCTACCCACTCCAGTATTCATAGGTTTCCCTGGTGGCTCAGAGAGTAAAGACTTCAACTACAGTGTGGGAGAGCTGGGTTTGATCCCTGAGTTGGGAAGATCCCCTCGAGGAGGGCATGGCAACCCACTCTGGTATTCTTGCCTGGAGAATCCTCTGGACAGAAGAGCCTGGTGGGCTACAGTCCAAGGAGTCACAAAGAGTCAGACAAGACTAAGCACAGCACAACACAGAGTACATTATTAACCTTCTGCCAAATACCATATAAATGTATCATCAGAGGAGCAAAATAACAGTCAAAAATGGCAGATTACATTAGTATAGATTTTACATCAAATATATTTGACTGTATTCTAGTTCTTTGAAAATCCATAATGTATATATGGATTATACTATAACTCAGTTAACCAATCTAATGTCAATTTACCATTCCATGGGAAAAAGAGTTTTCTGTGTATTAAAATGAATAACTAATCTGATTCAATGGTCTATGAAAATGTCAATTATTTTCTGAACAAGCTTGAGGAATCTAAAATTGCCTCCAGAATTTTATAATTGCAGGCAAATTCTGGGGAATGTACTTATAAAATAATACTTTAAAATTCCTCATGGTTTTAAGATGCAGACTGATTCACCTAGAATTAAAATGAATAAGTAGCTTTAAAGAATTAGATCAAATATCTTAATGCTTGCAATATACTCTAAAGGCAAATATTTTCATCATAATACTTCTAAACTTACAGCATAATATTGTCATTTCCCATCCACCATTTCTTTCTTACACTGTTTTGGAAATAGAATTTTTCTTATACATACCTCTATTATCATGCTATTATTTTGAGAATAATTATATATATACATTGTATATACCCTTAGTAAAATATTTTTCAGTTATTCAATAAATATTTTCTAGAATGTTTTACTGCATTTCTAAATCTCTCAAAATAATCTAGAAAATAAGGTCCTGATTACAGTGTACAACATGTGTATGGAATACTATACAAAATTTGTCCAATAGATTACTTTTTATTACACATTGTTTAAAATCTAAAACTAAGAAATTGTGATTCCTTTCCAGTTGGTTTTATCTAACTTTCAGAGAAAGTGTAAATTTTCCTCGGTTAACTCTGAGACATATAACAACTTATTATTGTAAAAGTGAAGTCATAAAGTTTTTCATTAAAATCCTAATTTTGTAAATATGAGTCATTATGCATGTATCACTGGATATTGGGATATTTGTCTGGTTGTGGCTACTTATTGGAAAATGTGTTAAAGGGGAAAATATTTGGAGAGTATATATGAATCAAGCAGTATTATCTCAGAAGTGGAATGCATTTCCTTAGAGAAATATGCCAGGAATATGCTTCCTCTAAACTGTTCTCTTTGATTATGTGGAGCAAAGTTTTCCTGACCAACATATTGGCTTTCATTAACCTAAGCAATCAGAATGGTCTGCTTTTCCCTCAGATCAATGGTACAGAGACTTGAAAAGAAATGTTATTAAAAGGTGACTCAAGAAAATGCTTCAGGAATTGTCCTAAGCAAACATTTTAAGCAAAGTTACATAACATTCATTAATTGCAGTAAAATAATTTTCCAATCTTTTTTTAACAACAAATAAAATATTGGGATACAATCAAAGATTTGAACAGATCAACCTTTTGAGCTATTTTAGCAGAGGAAAGGAAACTAGGAACTTGTAAATCTGTAACACAGAACTCTGCCTCAATATGGTTACAATATTCTCCTGATTAGCATAGACAAAGCAGATGGGAATACTTTCTCATAGACTCATATCACTGTGTGCACATTTTATTAATATATCTATGTTACAATCATGTAAATGTAACCTGGAAATCAATATATATTATCATAATTTAGGCAAAATATTATATTATAAACAGTTATTAGATACTAGAATCAGCATATATAAATTTTTTGTTTTTTATAATAATGAAACATCTTCATTGTCCATATAAATAACCCACAATACTCATACAAAATAAGATGCAAATGAATGTTTAATTTTACACAATATGACAGTTTCAGTTGTTACAGTTATAACAACAATTTCATATATTAGCCAGTTTGCATTTCATATATTAGCCAGTTTGCATATTCCAGTTTCATCTGATGAAAATTAAATATGGGTTATTTACAATGAAGTGCCTGTGTATTTATTTGAATGACTAGAACTCAATAAAATAAGGACTTCCTCCTGTACTATAGCTTATTTTCATATAGAGTAATTCATTCTGTTACAGGAGCTAAGCAGATAGCTAGAAAATATATGTATCTGTGTATATTAAAATATCTTATTTCACCAAAGTCCTCTATACTTATTTTTACTTAATGCTTTTCAGGCAGAATTTTTATGCATTTTAAAACTTCTAATGTATTTCAAAAGCATTTTCTTAAATATTATGTTTGGTACAGTCAGTAACTGAATTGACTGTCCCTTCTTTTCATTTATTTAGGGTCTACTCCTTAAAGAGAAGAAAAACAAAAAGTTGTTTATCTGAATAATTTAGCCCCAGAATAATTTACTAATAATACGTCCTATGCTTCTTCTATTACGTTTGTCTCCACAATACTCTTAGCATGCAGCACAACCCTGCGGATACAGCAATATCCAATTTTAACACAACTCTGTTCAACTAAGATGCTCAGACAACCTCAAACACACCAACCAGTGGTTTATAAGTAAAGTAAATCAGCTATAACTCCAAGACTTCTGAGTGGCTGTCACAGTTGACTGCACATCACCCTGTAGATTTGGTTCCAGCTATAACCAAAATTCGGAGAAGGCAATGGCATCCCACTCCAGTACTCTTGCCTGGAAAATCCCATGGATGGAAGAGCCTGCTAGGCTGTGGTCCATGGGGCCACTGAGGGTCGGACATGACTAAGCGACTTCAGTTTCACTTTCACTTTCATGCATTGGAGAAGGAAATGGCAACCCACTCCAATGTTCTTGCCTGGAGAATCCCAGGGACAGAGAGCCTGTCTATGGGGTCACACAGAGTCGGACATGACTGACGCAACTTAGCAGCAGCATAACCAAAATTTACTTAACTTACTTAACTATATGCAAAATAAATCATGCAAAATACCATGTTGGATGATGTACAAGCTGGAATCAAGAATGCCCCAGGAGAAATATCAATAACCTCAGATATGACACCACCTTAATGGCAGAAAGCGCAGAGGTACTAAAGACCCTCTTGATGAAGGTGAAAGAAGGGAGTGGAAAAGCTGGCTTAAAACTCAACATTCAAAAAACTAAGATCATGGCATCCTTTCCCATCATTTCATAGCAAATAGACAGGGGAAAAAATGAAAACAGTTTCAGAGTTTATTTCCCTGTGCCCCAAAATTACTGAGGACCATGACTGCAGCCATGAAATTAAAAGATACTTGCTCTTTGGAAGAAAAGCTATCACAAACCTACATAGCATATTAAAAAGCAGAGATGTCACTTTGCCAATAAAGGTCCATATAGCAAAAGCTATGGTTTTTCCAGTAGTCATGTATGGAAGTGAAAATTGGACCATAAAGAAGGTTGACCACAAGCAATTAATGTATTCAAACTGGTGCTGGAGAAGACTCTTGAGAGTTCTCTGATGGCAAAGAGATCAAACTTGTCAATCTTAAAGGAAATCAATCCTGAATATTTGTTGGAATGACATGCTGAAGCTGAAGCTCCAGTACTTTGACCGCCTGATGCAAAGAGCTGACTTATTGGAAAAGACCCTGATGTTGAGAAAGATTTAGGGCAGGTAGAGAAGGGGATGACAGAGGACAAGATGATTGGATGGCATCACCAACTCAATGGACATGAGTTTAAGCAAACTCCTGGAGATAGGGAAGGACAGGGAAGCCTGGCATGATATAATCCATGGAGTCACAAAGAGTTGGACATGACTAAGCAACTGAACAACAATAACCAATATGTGCTTCATTTACTGAGCTCTAGTCCTTAGTTCAAGGTCTCAATTGCAGCCTTCCATACTCATTCTATCACATCACTCATTACTATGAATTACAGCTTTTAACTGCTTCCTTCACTCTGTTGGAAATCCGGTTATTTTGCTTTGTAGAGCATTCACTCTATCAAGATTGAGCTTATGTACCCCAGTTACTTCTCATTCACTTTTTGTCTCTCAGTGGCTCAGTTTCATCTTGAAAACCCCACTTTTGCCTCTGGATCAATTCTTAACAAATGGATCCACCAGAAATCACGTTCTGTCTACATGTTCCCAATGATAATTAATTACACTGCTTCTGCTGTGCCTTGGCTCATTTCAGGTTGTCCATCCCAGTTACAGGTATGGCTTTTCTCTGAGCCCTACACTGTCTGCTCTGTCTCCTCGTGCCTGTCTTAGTTGTGCTGGCTTTCCTCCTCTTTGTTATCTATTACTGATGATGACTCACCATAACTCTGCCACCTTCTTTTGCTTTAACATCAAGAGACACTCTAATATGTGACTTATATTTGCATTTTGGTTTGCACAGATAGTACAATTCAGTCTTTTCTTAATATTTTAAATTATTTTCCTTAAGAATATATATTAGAATAAGCTATCTAACCTAGAAATGTAATATAATCCAAACTCAAACAGAGCTGGACTGTGAAGAAAGCTGAGCACCAAAGAATTGATGCTTTTGAACTGTGGTGTTGGAGAAGACTTGAGAGTCCCTTAGACTGCAAGGAGATCCAACCAGTCCATCCTAAAGGAAATCAGTCCTGAATATTCATTGGAAGGACTGATGCTGAAACTCCAATACTTTGGCCATGCAAAGAACTGACTCTTTGGAAAAGACTTTGATGTTGGGAAAGATTGAAGGCAAAAGGAGAAGGGGCGGCAGAAGATGAAATGGTTGGATGGCATCACCAAATCGATGGACATGAGTCTAAGTAAGCTCTGGGTGTTAGTGATGGATTGGGAAGCCTGGAGTGCTGCAGTTCGTGAGGTCACAAAGAGTCAGACACAACTGAGCAACTAAACTGAACTGAAAAGGTATTACTGTCTTTTACACAGGTAGATTCACAAACATACAACCTGGGCAGTCATACAGAGACGCATGATGAGAAGGATTCCATGCTTGGTTTAATGCTCTGCAGTAAGCATCTTGAAATTCTTAGTGCTTATATCTTTGAACTTGTGCTTTGAAGTGAATTTTAATAGAACAACGGAGAATGTGCATTAATGAAGACATTACCTGCAACTGTGTATGTCCACTATTCTGTTGCCATAGAGTATTTGATGTCCCTGTTCCACTGGATCCATGATGTATGGAGACTCAAGGAGACTCAAGGTGAAGATAAGCTTGTTTTTTTCTATAAGTACACAAAGGCCTTGACAACCAGAAAGGCTACACTTGGACTATTGAAACCAGAATTTGCCTCAAATAGAGAAAAGCAATGGCACATTAAGGAGCATTAATGACATGTTCCTTTCATATACTCTCTAACATACTTGTATTGTTTCTCCATATTAGCCAATCACCTATGCTGAACATGATCACAGGGAAGGAAAGGGAAAGATAGGGCAACCCCACATTCCTGCTACTTTCATTCCTGCCTCACTTGTGGCTTTCCTGGTGGCTCAGGTAATAAAGAACCTGCCTGCCATGCTGGAGACCCAGGTTCAGTTCCTGGGTCAGGCAGATCTCCTGGAAAATGGAATGGCTACCCACTACAGTATCCTTGGACACAGAGAATCACATGGACAGAGGAGACTGGCAGGCTATAGTTCCTGGGGTCACAAAGAATCAGACACAACTAAACGACCAACACTTCCTCACTTACCAATAAGCTGAAAGAAGATTTTTAGTAAAATATGCATATACTAAAGAGTGAAATGAAAACAGTTCAGTTAGTTTTGTGCAAAATTTCCACTATTCTGATAAGAAAAAAATACATAAGCATGTGCAAGTTATGAAATACAAATTGTGTAATTTCAGTAAGTCTATATATGATTTCAGTATTCTAATATGTTAGGTTTCCTAGGTGGTGCCAGTGGTAAAGAATTCACCAATGCAGGAGACACAAGAGATGCTGGTTCAATCCTTGGGCCAGGAAGATGCCCTGGAGTTGGAAATGGCAACCCACTCAAGTATCCTTGTCTAGAAAATTCCGTGGACAGAGGAATCTGGTGAGCTACAATCCATGGGGTTGCAAAGAGTCGGACATGACTGAGCACACACTTGGTTTAGTTGTTTAAATAGAATTTAAACACAGAATTACAAGCAGTCCCACTACTGGGCATATACCCTGCTGCTGCTGCTGCTAAGTCGCTTCAGTCGTGTCCGACTCTGTGCGATCTCATAGACGGCTGTCCCTGGGATTCTCCAGGCAAGACTACTGGAGTGGGTTGCCATTTCCTTCTCCAATGCATGAAAGTGAAAAGTGAAAGGGAAGTCGCTCAGTCGTGTCTGACTCTTAGCGACCCCATGAACTGGAGCTTACCACGCTCCTCCGTCCATGGGATTTTCCAGGCAAGAGTACTGGGGTGGGGTGCCATTGCCTTCCCCAGCATATACCCTGAGAAAACCATAATTCAAAAAGACACATGTAAACCAATGTTCATTGCAGTACTATTTAAAATAGCTAGGACATAGAAGTAGCCTAAATGTCTATCAACAGATGAAAAGAAAAAGATGTGGTACACATACACAACATAATATTACTCTGTCATAAAAAAGAACAAAACTGGGTTATTTATATACTGGTGTGGATGAACATAGATTCTGTCATACAGAGTGAAGTCATAAAGAGAAAAGCAAATATCATTTATTAATGCATATATATGCAATCTAGAAAAATGGTACTGATGAATCTATATGCAGGGCATGAAATAGAGACACAGAGCCTGGCGGACTACAGTCCATAAGGCCGCAAAGAGTTGGATATGACTGAGCGAGTGAGCACAAGGCAAGAATAGACACACAACTGTAGAGAATGGACTTATGGACACATTGGGGGAAAGAAAGAATGCGGCAGGTTGAGAAAGTAGCATTTACATATATACACTGCCATGTGTGAAATAGGTAGCTAGTGGGAAGCTGTTACATAGCTCAGAGAGCTGTTTGGTCCTCTGTGATGGTCAAGAAGAAGCGAAAAGCAAAGGAGAAAAGGAAAGATATACACATCTGAATGCAGAGTTCCAAAGAATAGCAAGAAGAGATAAGAAAGCCTTCTTCAGTGATCAATGAAAGGAATAGAGGAAAACAACAGAACGGGAAAGACTAAGGATCTATTCAAGAAAATCAGAGATGCCAAAGGAACATTTCATGCAAAGAGGGGCTCGATAAAGGACAGAAATGGTATGGACCTAACAGAAGCAGAAGATATTAATAAGAGGTGGCAAGAATACACAGAAGAGCTGTACAAAAAAGAGCTTCACAACCCAGATAATCATGATGATGTGATCACTGACCTAGAGCCAGACATCCTGGAATGTGAAGTCAAGTGGGCCTTAGAAAGCATCACTACGAACAAAGCTAGTGGAGGTGATGGAATTCCAGCGGAGCTATTCCAAATCCTGAAAGCTGATGCTGTGAAAGTGCTGCACTCAATATGCCAGCAAATTTGGAAAACTCAGCAGTGGCCACAAGATTGGAAAAGGTCAGTTTTCATCCCAATCCCAAAGAAAGGAAATGCCAAAGAGTGCTCAAACTACCGCACAATTGCACTCATCTCACACGCTAGTAAAGTAATGCTCAAAATTCTCCAAGCCAGGCTTCAGCAATATGTGAACCATGAATTCCTGATGTTCAAGCTGGTTTTAGAAAAGGCAGAGGAACCAGAGATCAAATTGCCAACATCCGCTGGATCATGGAAAAAGCAAGAGAGTTCCAGAAAAACATCTATTTCTGCTTTATTGACTATGCCAAAGCCTTTGACTGTGTAGATCACAATAAACTATGGAAAATTCTGAAAGAGATGGGAATACCAGACCACCTGATCTGCCTCTTGAGAAATCTGTATGCAGGTCAGGAAGCAACAGTTAGAACTGGACATGGAACAACAGACTGGTTCCAAATAGGAAAAGGAATACGTCAAGGCTGTATATTGTCACCCTGTTTATTTAACTTATATGCAGAATACATCATGAGAGATGCTGGACTGGAAGAAACACAAGCTGGAATCAAGATTGCCGGGAGAAATATCAATAACCTCAGATATGCAGATGACACCACCCTTATGGCAGAAAGTGAAGAGGAACTCAAAAGCCTCTTGATGAACGTGAAAGTGAAGAGTGAAAAGGTTGGCTTAAAGCTCAACATTCAGAAAACGAAGATTATGGCATCTGGTCCCATTACTACATGGGAAATAGATGGGGAAACAGCGGAAACAGTGTCAGACTTTATTTTTCTGGGCTCCAAAATCACTGCAGATGGTGACTGCAGCCATGAAATTAAAAGACGCTTATTCCTTGGAAGGAAAGTTATGACCAACCTAGATAGCATATTCAAAAGCAGAGACATTACTTTGCCAACAAAGGTTCGCCTAGTCAAGGCTATGGTCTTTCCTGTGGTCATGTATGATGTGAGAGCTGAACTGTGAAGAAGGCTGAGCGCCGAAGAATTGATGCTTTCGAACTGTGGTATTGGAGAAGACTCTTGAGAGTCCCTTGGACTGCAAGGAGATCCAACCAGTCCATTCTGAAGGAGATCAGTCCTGGGATTTCTTTGGAAGGAATGATGCTAAAGCTGAGGCTCCAGTATTCTGGCCATCTCATGCGAAGAGTTGACTCATTGGAGAAGACTCTGATGCTGGGAGTGATTGGGGGAAAGAGGAGAAGGGGACGACAGAGGATGAGATGGCTGGATTGCATCACTAACTCTATGGATGTGAGTCTGAGTGACCTCCGGGAGTTGGTGATGGACAGGGAGGCCTGGCACGCTGCGGTTCATGGGGTTGCAAAGAGTCGGACACGACTGAGCGACTGATCTGATCTGATGGTCAAGATGAAGGGGAAAGGGAGGATTGAGAGGGAAGATCGAGAAGGGGAGACTATGTGTACTTATAGCTGATCCACATTGTTGTACAACAGAAACAAACACAACATTGAAATGCAATTATCCTGCAATTCAAACAACAAATTAAAATAAATAAATAAAAATGGTATTACAGGGGAGTGCCCTGATGGTTCAGTGCTTAAGTTTCTGAGCTTTCATTGCATGGGGCATAGATTCAATTTCTGATCTGGGAACTAAGATCCTACATGCTGTGCTGAGTGGCCAAACATAAATTACTTAAATAAAATCCAGTAAAAACAGAATTATGTACTATAAAGTTAAAATCCATTCTAATAATTGATTTTTTTTTTTACTTAAAAATTAATAAAAGGACTAATACAGGTCAAGAGAGAGGCTACAAGAAATGTAAAAGTTCCATATTTTAGTACCTTTAATGGTAAGTTTTCCCTGCTTTTTTAATCAACGACTCTGTGCTTTCATTTTGCACTAGATTTGATTGTATCACTAGCCCTGATCCCTAGTAACATATTTGAATGCATTACTATGTCTGTAGCTGATTATATTCTTGTCCTTTTATTGGTCACAATGTATTGATTACAAAAACAAGTTTACTACTGAGGATGTTCACAGTTGACAAAAATATACTTGTTGGTTTCTATAATCTCTTTTATATTTATCTCTTTCCAGCACCCAAGTAGAATACTATATAAAATTTAGCCATGTTTCTCCTTGATCAATGAGGTGTTTTCCTATTCTAACATCTTCTATAGAGTATCTGTCCCCACCACAGATTTAAGCACATTGAAATTTCTATTCTATTTTTCTTCATTTAATATCTCATTCTTAGAGACTACAAGAGGATAAAGAGATTATTTACCCATGGCTAGTATCATTGTTGTTAGATACACAACATATTAATTCTTACTACCCTTCCTATACTCAATGGGATAAAGTAAAAAAATACCATAATATATATTTTCCTGCTGTTTCTACCCAAGTGTTTATTACTGTCTTTTCTCTAGCTATATGAATAGTATGACACATACCTCTAGGTTTAGAGTAAAAATTAGGTTCTAGAATTGACTACTTATCTGGTAGTCTCTACTTTGTTTTTCTGATCCCAGAAAGGTGCACACAGTATAAGTCTCATCCTTGGACTACAGCTTTTAAACTAAAGTTAATTTGCTCCACTATTCTTCATTTTAATTTTGGCATTTGACATGACAACTGCGAGATCTTTTGAAAGATTTTAAGATATATCTGCTATCTGTAGATTATCTGTTTTTGCATTTATATTAGAATGACATTTGAAACATCTGTTTAAAACTAAGCTTAACATGTTGCACATTATGGATACATAAAATAAATTCAGAAGAAAGGAAAGAACTTTAAATGGAAAATAAAACTTTCCTGAAGCATTCTACAACATGATTTATTATCAAAGGCAAAATTAGTATATGAAATTTTTCAATTATATTAAATTAAAATTTAATCTAACGAATGTATAATAAATTTATACTAATACAAACTTAAAGTATTTGCATTTAATTTAAAATATATCTTACAATTTTAGTGACCTCTAGAGTATCCAGTAGATAATGCAGTTAAGCCCTAAGAGGCAGAGAGGTAAATTTCTATGTTTTTCAATTTAAAAAATAAAAAAGTTTACTATAGAGTAAAACAAAATAGTTTAACTGACATTTCCTCTGAATGCATGCACTATTTTTCAAGTAATTTAACAATAAAATTTTCCGTTCCAGCATAAAAAACAAAATAATGTGGTAGAGTATAAGGACAGATTCAAGACAGCCAGCCTGGCTAGACTGTAATCCAGGCTCCACCACTTTCAGAGCAGTTGGAATTAAGCAAAATATTTAATACTCTGTACCTCAGCTTCCTTAGCAGAGAACAAGGATATTAGAACTAATCTCATCAGTATGTTAGAACAATTATGTAAGTTAACATTTGTCAAGTTCTTAGAACAACTACCTGTTCTGTTAAGTTGCCTCAGTCATGTCCGACTCTGTGCGACCCAATAGATGGCAGCTCACCAGGCTCTACCATCCTTGGGATTCTCCAGGCAAGAACACTGGAGTGGGTGGCCATTTCCTTCTCCAATGCATGAAAGTGAAAAGAGAAAGTGAAGTCACTCAGTCCTGTCTGACTCTTAGCGGCCCCATGGACTGCAGCCTACCAGGCTCCTCCGTCCATGGGATTTTCCAGGCAAGAGTATGGGAGTGGGGTGCCATTGTCTTCTCCAGAACAAATTATAGGCATATAAAAATTGCTATGTCTGTTTGTGTATATAACATTTAAGATCAACATGCTTTATGGTATCAATACTATTTATTTTATCTAGACATAACTCCCCAAACTGGTGAGCCTTTAAGAAAATGGTATTGATTATATTGTTACTGGTGTTAAGATTTTATATTTGTGAACTTACTACACTGAAAAAAAAAAGTCATTTTTCAGCTACTGTCTTAATAGAACAATGTAAATTACAACATATGTGAATTACCAGGCTTCCCTGACCTGGTAGTTCAGACAGTAAAGAATCTGCTTTCTGTACAGGAAACCCAGGTTCGATCCCAGGGTGGGGAAGATTCCCTGGCAAAGGAAAGTGCAACAACTCCAGTATTCTTGCCTGGAGAATTCCATGGACAGAGGAGCCTGGTGAGCTATAGCCCATGGGGTCGCAAAGAGTCAGACATGACTGAGTGACTAAAACTATATGTGACCTATATATGCTTTGTTAGACCACAGAAAATTAAATTCAAGTTTAAATCAACTACTTAAATCTAGATCATTAGAGAATCAGAATACCAAATAGTCCTGTAAGAAATTTAGCTAACTGATGAATTATATGGCTGACACATGTTACACACAATACTAAAATATAAACCAGTCCAATTCTGACTTTCTGCTAAATTTTTGTCTAATTATGGTAATTTATAAGTAATTTGAGATTTATCATAATTAAGCATTGATCTAGTTGAAACAAGAATTAAACATTCATTTCAAGAGCAGAAAGCATCACCTTAAGATATTCATTTTATGGCTTTGAATACCTTAATTTTATCCACTGTCATATTAACAGGACTGAAATAAGTGATCTTTTGTCATTTTCACATTAAAATCTGAAATTGACTGGGGTTGAGAACACCAGGAAGCAAGCAAGGGTAGATGCAATCAAGCTGAATCTGGTCCTTGTTGGTCATTAAAGAAATCAAGGTAAGTCAGAGCCCTCTGCATCCAACACTTAAGCTACAGCTCTGTCTAGCAGCTGTTGAAGAGAAGCTCATCAATTCTAGCAAGTGAGATCAATGGAATATTCTGAAGCTGATTACCAAAGTCACATATAATCATATACTAACAGATTGCTTTGGCTTGGTTTTGCTTTCATTTTTATGCACAAGTTGATTGTAAATCTATAGTCTAAACGAATGAATTAGAATTATTTTAGAATGAATAACATAGTATATTACTAAGGAGTATTATTGAGATAAACTGAAAATATATAGCTTTAAATTTTAAGTAGAGAGATTTGATGGGGAATTAAATGGAATGTCTTCTACTACTAAAGTCCTAGGGTGTAGGTTCTTACTGTGCATTTTGACCTCCAGCCACTGTGGACAATTTGTCAAACTTGACATACAATTTTATGCTTCTATTCTTTTATTAAAGTTGTTCAGGAAAATCTTCTGTTCAAAATCCAAATCAAGCTTAACTCAATTGTGGCCTCTATTTGAAGACATGACTGATTTATTCCCAAAATGATTTTTTTTTTAGGTTGTAATGCCTTTTAAATGCTCTTCTATAAAATTTTATTTAAGAAGTTTATTCATATCACAGAGGTAAAAATCTATTGTTCAGTCTTTAAAATTATAGAAGAAAATGTTTCCTAAACATAGTTGAAATTTTTCCTCACTAGTTTTTTTTTAATCAAAGATTTAATACTTGTTGAAGTTAAGATTTCATTTTTATTTTTTCTACATAAGTTATGAATTGTCCTCATTTTCAGTTCAGTTTAGTCACTCAGTCATGTCAAAGTCTTTGTGACCCCATGGACTACAGTGTGCCAGACCTCCCTGTCTATCACCAGTTCCTGGAGCTTGTTCAAACTCATGTCCATTGAGTCAGTGATGCCATCCAACCATCTCATCCTCTGTCATCCCCTTCTCGTCCTGCCTTAATTCTTTCCCAGCATCAGGGTTTTTCCAGTGAGTCAGTTCTTCACATCAGGTGGCCAAAGTATTGGAGTTTCAGCTTCAGCATCAGTCTTTCCAGTGAACACTCAGGACTGATCTCCTTTACGATGGACTGATTGGTTCTCCTTGCAGTCCAAGGGACTCTCAAGAGTCTTCTCCAACACCACAGTTCAAAAGAATCAGTTCATCTCTCAGCTTTCTTTATGGTCCAACTCTCTTATATCCATACATGACTACTGGGAAAACCATAGTTTTGACTAGATGGACCCTTGTCAGTCAAGTAATGTCTTTGCTTTTTAATATGCTGTCCAGGTTGGTCATAGCTTTTCATCCAAGGAGCAAGTGCCTTTTAATTTCATGGCTACAATCACCATCTTCAGTGATTTTGGACCCCAAGAAAATAGAGTCTGTCACTGTTTCCATTGTTGCTGCATCTATTTGCCATGAAGTGATGGGACCCGCCTACATGATCTTAGTTTTTTGAATGTTGAATTAGTCATAATTTTGCTATCTAAATATTTCATTTTATCCTTCCATTTAAAAGCCATCTAGACTATATACTAGCGTACATCTGCTCATGTGTTTAGTTTGTAATTTTCCATAAATTTTTAATGCTTTATTGGTCCATCATTTTTGCCATTACATTATTTACAGTACAATATTTTAAAATAAAGTTTTGAGAGCTGGAAGGATAAATTCAAGTTTTTATTTTTTCTGGGCTTTGTTTTCTTTTCCATAATTTGGGCTATACTTGCACAATGACTCTTCTATCTAAAAATGTAAGAAGTACCCAAGATTTTATTCAATTTCCAAAAAAAGAAACCACTGCAGTTTTGATCAGGATAGTAAATATTTTATAGGCAACATATAATATGATCTATATCTTTAAAATATAGAATTTTGCACATATTAAACTGGTTTATGTTTCTATTCATTTAGGACTAGTTTCGTTCTCTTTAATAGTAATTTGTCACTTTTCAAGAAAAAAGGGCTTATGCATTTCTTATTACTAGACAGTCTACATTTTTTTCCTCAATTGTTTTGGGATGTCATCTATTACATTTTTAATTGGTTACTCTTTTTTGTATAGGGACATTATTGTTTTTCTTTTTTGAACTTGCTTCTGGCCACTTTGCTGGACTATCTTAAACCACTTTTTTTTTGGTTAGTTGATTTTACTAATTTCTACAGAAACAAGCACATCATCTGAAAATACTGAGAATTTGGCCCTCCCTTTCCAAAATTTATACTTCACATTTCTTTTTCTTAACATATCTGCTAGGACTGCCACTATCATTCTGAGTATTAGTGAAAACAAGTAGCATCTTTTTCTTATTTCTGACTTTAATTAGAATGATTCTACTATATGATAAATGCAATGTATAGTGTAAATTTCTCCTATAAAATTTTTCTCAAAATTGTGAAAGTTTATTTGTAAACTTTGTTGTTTCTTCTCCCCTCCCCCCACCTCTCTTTTTTTTTTTCCATTCTGTGGATGTGAAATAGTATGTCAGTGTAGTTTAATTTGCATTTTCTTGATGACTAATGAGGGCTTCCCTCATAGCTTAGTTAGTAAAGCATCTACCTGCAGTGCAGGAAACCCAGGTTCGATTCCTGGATTAGAAAGACCCCCTGGAGAAGGAAATGGCAACCCTCTCCAGTATTCTTGCCTGGAGAATCCCATGGACAGGCTCTCTTGCCTGGAGATCCTGGCAGACTATAAGTCCATGGGGTCACAAGACTAATGATAGTGAACACCTTTTCATGTTCAAATATTGGTCATTATTATAATCCTCTTATTTGAGATATAATTGATAAAGCCTTATATTATTTTCAGGTCATTATGTAGTGATACAATGCATGTATATGTGTATTTTGATCACCAAGATAAGTCTAGTTAACATTCATCACCACATATGGTTTCAGTTTTTTCCTTGTGATGACAACTTTTAAGATCTACTCTCTTAACAGATTTCAAATATACAATAATGAGTGAAGTAAAGTGAAAGTCACTCAGTTGTGTCTGACTCTTTGCGACCCTATATAGACCATGGAATTCTCCAGGCCAGATTACTGGAGTAGGTAGCCTTTCCCTTCTCCAGGAGATCTTCCTAACCCAAGGATTGAACCCAGGTCTCCCAAATTGCAGGCAGATTCTTTACCAGCTGAGCTACAAGGGAAGCCCAAGAATACTGGAGTGGGTAACCTATCCCTGCTCCAGTGGATCTTCCAGACTCAGGAATCAAACCAGGGTCTCCTGCATTGCAGGCGGATTCTTTACCAAATGAGCTATGGGGAAGCCCTCAAATACAAACTATAGTATGGTCATTAGAGTTACCAGGTTATATATTACATCCTCAGGACTTATTTATTTTAAAACTGAAAGGTAGTACCTTTTGAATGCCTTCACCAATTTCACCAATTTGCGACCCCTACCTCTGGCAACCACCAATCTGTTAATCTGTATTTATGAGCTTGGTGATTTTGTTTTGTTTGTTACCGTTGTTGTTAGAGTCAACATATGAAATAATATGTTGTTTCTGTTTCTCTGTCTGGTATTTCACTTAGCATAATGCCCTCAAGTCTTATCCATGTTGTTGCAAATAACAGGATTTTCTTCTTTCTTATAGGTGAATAATGTTTCACTATATATACCACATTTTCCTTATCCATTCATCAACTGATGTACACTTATGTTTCCATGTCTTGGCTGTTTTAAGTTCAGTCCAGTTAAGTCACACAGTCGTGTCTGACTCTTTGTGACCCCATGAATTGCAGCACACCAGGCCTCTCTGTCCATCACCAACTCCCAGAGTCTACCCAAACTCATGTCCCTCGAGTCGGGGATGTCATCCAGCCATCTCATCCTCTGTCGTCCCCTTCGCCCCCAATCCCTTCCAGCATCAGAGTCTTTTCCAATGAGTCAACTCTTCACGTGAGGTGCCCAAAGTACTGGCGTTTCAGCTTTAGTATCAGTCCTCCCAATTAACACCCAGGACTGATCTCTTTTAGGATGGACTGGTTGGATCTCCTTGCAGTCCAAGAGACTCTCAAGAGTCTTCTCCAACACCACAGATTAAAAGCATTAATTCTCCTGGGCTCAGCTTTCTTCAGTGTCCAACTCTCACATCCATACATCACAACTGGAAAAACGCCTTGACTAGACAGACCTTTATCAGCAAAGCAATATCTCTGCTTTTTAATATGCTATCTAGGTTGGTCATAACTTTACTTCCAAGGAGTAAGCATCTTTTAATTTCATGGCTTCAATCACCATCTGCAGTGATTTTGGAGCCCCCCAAAATAAAGTCTGATACTGTTTGCACTGTTTCCCCATCTAGTTCCCATGAAGTGATGAGACCAGAGGCCATGATCTTCGTTTTCTGAATGTTGAGCTTTAAGCCAACTTTTTCACTCTCTATTTTCACTTTCATCAAGAGGCTTTTTAGTTCCTCTTCACTTTCTGCCATCAGGGTGGTGTCATCTGAATATCTGAGGTTATTGATATTTCTCCCAGCAATCTTGATTTCAGCTTGTGCTTCTTCCAGCCCAGTGTTTCTCGTGATGTACTCTGCATGTAAGTTAAATAAGCAGGGTGTTGCAAATTACACTGCAATAAATGTAGGTATTGCATATATCTTTTTGAGCTAGTCTTATTGCTTCCCTTATGGAGACTCAGAGGCAGAATTGCTTGATCATATGGTAGTTCTATTTTTATTTTTTGAGAAACCTCCACATTGTTTTTCAAAATGACTGTAGCAATGTACATTCCCATCAACAGTACACTGAGGTCCCTTTTTAACCTCATGCTTACCAACATTCATTATCCTTTTTTCTTTTTTATAATAATCATCCTGTCATGTGTAAATATCTCATTTTGCATTTGCATTTCCCTGATGATTAGTGATATTGAGCACTATTTCAAGTACCTTTTAATAATCTGAATATCTTCTTTGGAAAAAAATCTAATCAATTTCTCATTTTTTTAATTGGATTATTTGTTTGTTTTGCAATTGAATTTGAAGAGTTCTTTATAAATGTTGGATATTAACCTCTTATCTGATATTATTTGCAAATATTTTTTCTATTTTCATATATTGTCTTTTCATTTTGCTTAGGCAAATGCTGCACTGATTTTGCTGCCTCTATGAGTATGTTAAAAAGGAAACTCAAAGTCTGTATTGGGACTATATACAAATTGGTACTCCAGATAACTACTCGGGGGAAATTTTATGGGTCCTGAATTGTGGAATACATGGTATTGCTGATGCTATGTATTAATGACACAAGCCATCAGCAAGCAAGAGAAGAAAGAATATTTTTAAAAAGGTAAATTTCTCATAATATAATACCAAAAAAGAAAGTGCTCTTTTCACATCTAAAATTCCTCTTTAAAAAATATCATTTTACTACTTTATCGAAGTGTCCAAAAATATCTTGCATGCATTAAAATGATGATACACAAAGGATATTCACAATACAGTCCTCAAAGATCATGGTTTTACCCAACTGATTTCCCCTACTTCTTCCTCCTTTACCATAGCAAAACTGTCACCATAATTTATCTCTTTATCCTCATTTTTGAATAGCTGGCTCCTCCACTGTCTTTGGATTTGGCCTTGTGATTTCTTTGGGCAACAGGACTTTAGCAAACATAACATAAGCAGAAATTCTGAAGTTCTCATGCATTGGGACTTTCCCTGTCTTGAATTTGTTCAAAACTAGCCACCATGTGAAATACAGCCACATCAGAAAGCTCACTGAGGAGACTCATTCAAGAAACCTTATCTGCATCTGAACTTGATTTAGATGGATGACATTAGGAAATTCAACTTTGGGAGGAGGTTGGTATACTTTCTCCATGAAATATTTAAATTAATGCAGCCAGAGAATGATAGGAAAAAAACTGTTTGCAGAATGGTCATCAAATTTCCCTTTTTTGCGTCTATGCCCTTAGGCATTTCTTCCCACATATTCTAAAGCTTATCATGAAACTTGCTTTGGCCAACAGGATCATATCAATGCAATACAGCTAGAAATCTGAAGAGTGCTTGTTCACAGGGCTCATCCTCTCTTACACTTTTGAAATGCAACTACCATGTGAAGTAACTGAAGGCAACCATGACACATGAGTGAGGTTATCCAAGACCAACAAGGCACTACCTGACCAAGCAGATAAATTCAGCTACACCAATGAACTAAGCAAGTCCAATAGAGGAATAACCAAGCTAAGCTCAGAACAAGTTCCTTAACCAAAGAATTATGAGCTATTAAACCATTGTTTTAGGCCACTAAAATGTTTGTATACTTATCAAAAACTATCAATGTAACCAAAACTCTATATATCACCTTGGCTAGTCCATAGTATGATGGACTAGACAGACAGCTCTCTGTCTTTGTTAGAAAAAAAAATGTACATAGTTTTTATTTTTCAGACTTTTAAATTTCTTATAAAATATTTTAACAATAAATACTTTATAGATAACAAGGAAAATAAAAATTTCTAATATTACTTTTTACTGACATTAATTATTAAGATTTGTATTTTATTTTCAATTGATGTTAGCTAAAAATACTTCATATAGAAAATGTAAGACCAATTACAATAAAGTTAATGAATAAAGAGAATTTTTTTAAAACAGGATGTGGCACTATTTCTGCAACAGCTGAAAAGCAACCACTGCAAGTTTACACACATCTATTGGATTTTCCAAGAAAACAATTTACCATAGCAACTCCAGAATCATATGCTATCCTTTTAGACTATTACTACTGCTGCTGCTGTTGCTGTTGCTAAGTCGCTTCAATCATGTCCGACTCTGTGTGACCTATTCTTCAAATGTGAATTAATGTATAAATATATCAACTCATGATTAAACACATTGATTTGTGATAAATTAGGGTGTAACACTTGTAACCCTGCTGCTTTTTAAAATAAATACAATATCCTGATTGAAATATATTTAATCATTTCAACTGAAGAAAAAGTATCTAGAGAGCCAGGTATGCAATGGATCTCAGAGCCCTAATATTAAACAAAAACTCTACTGATCCTACTATTTCCATGTCATAGACTGAAAGAAGCTCTGGGAGGAAAGAAATATCAAATAGGAATCCTTAAAAAATGCATTGGAACTCTGGACCTCAATTCCCACTTAACAACCATTACTTAATGGAAAAGAAGAGGCAACAGCAAGTATAAATGCAGGGGAAAAAACAAACCTAGTACTGTAAGGAATACCTTGTTCTATTGCACTTCACTTTATTGTGCTTTGTAGATATTCCATTTTTTTATAAATTGAAGATCTGTGGCAACCCTGTGTCGAGCGTCTATCAGCACATTTTTCCCAAAAACATTTGCTCACTTTGTTTCTCTGTATCACTCTTTCATAAATCCCCCAATATTTCAAACATTTTCATTACTTTTATATTTAGTATGGTGTTCTATGATAAATGAATTTTTGATGTTACTACTGCAAAATATTATGACCCCCTGAAAGTTCAGATATGATTAGCATTTTCTAGCAATAAAGAGTTTTATTTAAATAAAGGCATGGACATTTTTTTAAGACATAAATTCTAATTCACATTTAACAGACACAAGTATACTACAGGAGTCAGGACTGGGGAGAGATATCCAACGTCCAAGGTCATGAGCAGGGGCTGTGAGGAGATACTTCACATCCAAGGTCAGAGAAATCGCAGTAAGTTGGTAGATGCTGAGAGAGGGCATCAGAGGGCAGACAGACAGAAATCACAATAACAGAAAACTAACCAATCTAATCACATGGAACACAGCCTCATCTAACTCAATGAAACTATGAACCATGCTGTGTAAGGCCACCCAAGACATACGGGTCATGGTGGAGAGTTCTGACAAAATGTGGTCCACTGGAGAAGGGAATGGCAAACCACTTCACTATTCTTGCCACGAAAACCCCGTAAACAGTATGAAAAGGCAAAAAGATAGGACACTGAAAGATGAATTCCCCAGGTCAGTTGGTGACCAACATGCTACTGGAAATCAGTGGAGAAATAACTCCAGAAAGAATGAAGAGATGGAGTCAAAGCAAAAACATACCCAGTTGTGGATGTGACCGGTGATGGAAGCAGAGTGTCATGTTGTAAAGAGCAATATTGCATAGAAACCTGAAATGCTAGGCCCATGAATCAAGGCAAATGGGAAGTGGTCAAACAAGAGATGGCAAGAGTGAACGTCAATATTTTAGGAATCGGCAAACTAAAATGGACTGGAATGGTGGAATTTAACTCAAATGACCATCATATCCACTACTGTGGGTAAGAATCCCTTAGAAGAAATGGGGTAGCCATCATAGTCAATAAAAGAGTTCAAAAAGCAGTACTTGGATGTAATCACAAAAACAACAAAATGACCTCTGTTTGTTTTCAAGGTAAACCATTCAATATCATGGTAATCCAAGTCTATGCCCTGACCAGTAATGATGAAGAAGCTGAAGTTGAAAGGTCCTATGAAGACCTACAAAACCTTTTAGAAATAACACCTGAAAAAGACATCCTTTTGATTATAAGGGACTAGAATTCAAAAGTAGGAAGTCAAGAAACACCTGGAGTAACTGGCAAATTTGGCCTTGGAGTACAGAATTAAGCAGAGCAAAGGCTAATAGAGTTTTGCAAAGAGAACACACTTGTCATAGTAAACACCCTCTTCCAACAACACAAGAAGACTCTACACATGGACATCACCAGATGGTCAACACCGAAATCAGAATGATTATATTCCTTGAGGTCAGGGGCTGCAGCCGAGAGGAGCTACCCCATGCCAGAGGTCACAGGTGGAGGCCGAAAGGAGCACCCATGTCCAAGAAGTGACGGCGGCAGGGGCGCAGGAGGGCCAAGAGGAGCTGCTCCACATTCAAGATCAGGAGCGGCAACCTTGTCCATGGTAAGGAGCAGTGGCTGCATTTTGTTGGAGCAGCTGTGAAGAGATATCCAACGTCCAAGGTAAGAGAAACCCAAGTGAGACTGTAGGTGTTTCGAGAGGCTGTCAGAGGGCAGACACACTGAAATAATAATTACAAAAACTAGCCAATATGATCACACAGACCACAGCCTTGTCTAACTCAATGAAATTAAGCCATGACATGTGGGGCCACCCAAGACGGGGGTCATGGTGGAGAGGGCTGACAGAATGTGGTCCACCAGAGAAGAGAATGGCAAACCACTTCAGTATTCTTGCCTTGAGAACCCTATGAACAGTATGAAAAGGCAAAATGATAGGATACTGAAAGAGAAACTCCCCAGGTCAGTAGATGTGCAATATGCTACAGGAGATCAGTGGGGAAATAACTCCAGAAAGAATGAAGGGAAGGAGCTAAAGCAAAAACAATACCTAGTTGTGGATGTGACTGGTGATTGAAGCAAGGTCTGATAGCTATAAAGAGCAATATTGCATAAGAACCTGGAATATTAGCTCCATGAATCAAGGCAAACTGGAAGTGGTCAAACAGGAGATGGCAAGAGTGAACATCAACATTCTAGGAATCAGCAAACTAAAATGGACTGGAATGGGGGAATTTAACTCAGATGACCATTATATCTACTACTGTGGGCAGGATTCCCTTAGAAGAAATGGAGTGGCCATCATGGTCAACAAAACAGTTTGAAATGCAGTTCTTGGGTGCAATCTCAAAAATGACAGAATGATCTCTGTTCGTTTCCAAGGCAAATCATTCAATATCACAGTGATCCAAGCCTATACCCCAACCAGTAATGCTGAAGAAGCTGAAGTTGAATGGTTCTATGAAGACCTACAAGACCTTGTAGAACTAAACCCAAAAAAGATATCCTTTTCATTATAGTGGACTGAAATGCAAAAGTAGGAAGTCAAGAAACACCTGGAGTAACAGACAAATTTGGCCTTGATACAGAATGAAGCCGGACATAGGCTAATACAGTTCTGCCAAGAGAACACACTGGTCGTAGCAAACACCTTCTTCCAACAACACAAGAAAAGACTCTACACATGGACATCACCAGATGGTCAACATGGAAATCAGAATGATTATATTCTTTGCAGCCAAAGATAGAGAATCTCTATAGAGTCAGCAAAAACAAGCCCAGGAGCTGACTGTGGCTCAGATCATGCACTTCTTATTGCCAAATTCAGACTGAAATTGAAGAAAGTGTAGAAAACCACTAGACCATTCAGGTATGACCTAAATCAAATCCCTTATGACTGTACAGTGGAAGTGAGACATAGATTTAAGGGACTAGATCTGATAGACAGAGTGCCTGATGAACTATGGACAGAGGTTCATGACACTGTACAGGAGAAAGAGATCAAGACCAACCTCATGGAAAAGAAATGCAAAAAAGTAAAAAGCTGTCTGAAGAGGCCTTACAAATAGCTATGAAAAGAAGAGAATTGAAAAGCAAAAGAGAAAAGGAAAGATAATCCCATTTAAATGCAGAGTTCCAAAGAATAGCAAGGAGAGATAAGAAAGCCTTCCTCAGGGATCAGTGCAAAGAAATAGAGGAAAACAACAGAATGGGAAAGACTAGAGATCACTTCAAGAAAATTAGAGATACCAAGGGAACATTTCATGCAAAGATGGCCTCGATAAAGGACAGAAATGGTATGGACCTAACAGAAACAGAAGATATTAAAAAGAGGTGGCAAGAATACACAGAAGAACTGTACAAAAAAGATCTTCACGACCCAGATAATCACTATGATGTGATCACTCACCTAGAGCCAGATATCCTGGAATGTGAAGTCAAGTGGGCCTTAGGAAATATCACTATGAACAAAGCTAGAGGAGGTGATGGAATTCCAGTTGAGCTATTTCAAATCCTAAAAGATGCTCCTATGAAAGTGCTGCACTCCATATGCCAGCTAATTTGTAAAACTCACCAGTGGCAACAGGACTGGAAAAGATCATTTTCATTTCTATCCCAAAGAAAGGCAATACCAAGGAATTTTCAAACTGCCACACAATTGCACTCATCTCACACGCTAGCAAAGTAATGCTAAAAATTCTCCAAGCCAGGCTTCAGCAATCGTGAACCATGATCTTCCAGATGTTCAAACAGATTTTAGAAAATGCAGAGGAACCACAGATTAAATTGTCAACAGTTGCTGGATCATCGAAAATCAAGAGAACCCCTGAAAAACATCTATTTCTGCTTTATTGACTATGCCAAAACCTTTGATTGTGTGGGCCACAACAAACTGTGGAAAATTCTTTAAGAGATGGGAATACCAGACAACCTGATCTGCCTCTTGAGAAACCTGTAGGCAGGTCAGGAAGCAACAGTTAGAACTGGACATGGAACAACAGACTGGTTCCAAATATAAAAGAAGTATGTCAAGGCTGTCATTTTCACTTTGCTTATTTAATTTGTATGCATAGTACATTATAAGTAATGCTGGGCTGGATGAAGCACAAGCTGGAATCTAGACTGCCGGGAGAAATGTCAATAACCTCAGATACAGATGACACCATCCTTATGGCAAAAACTGAAGAAAAACTAAAGAGCCTCATGATGAAAGTGAAAGAGGAGAGTGAAAAATTTGGCTTAAAGCTCAGCATTCAGAAAAGTAAGATTATGGCATCCAGTCCCATCACTTCATGGCAAATAGATGGGGAAATAGTGGCTGACTTTATTTTGAGGGGCTCCAAATTCCCTGCAGATGGGGCCTGTGGCCATGAAATTAAAAGGTGCTTAATCCTTGGAAGGAAAATTATGACCAGCCTAGACAGCATATTAAAAAACAGAGACATTACTTTGTCAACAAAGGTCCATCTAGTCAAGGCTCTGGTTTTTCCTGTAGTCATCTCTGGATGTGAGAGTTGGAGTATAAAGAAAGGTAGTACTGAAGAATTTATTCTTTTGAACTGTGCTGTTGGAGAACGCTCTTTAGAGTCTCCTGGATTGCAAAGAAATCCAACCAGTCCATCCTAAAGGAGCTCAATCCTGAGTGTTCATTGCAAGGACTGATATTGAAGCTGAAACTCCAGTACTTTGGCCCCCTGATGCGAAGAACTGACTCATTTGAAAAGACCCTGATGCTGGGAAAGATTGAAGGCAGGAGGAGAAGGAGATGATGGAGGATGAGATGGTTTGATGACATCACTGACTCAATGGACATGAGTTTGAGTAATCTCCCAGAGTGGTGATGGTCAGGGAGGTCTGGTGTGCTGTAGTCCATGGGGTCGAAAAGAGTTGGACACGACTGAGTGATTGAACTGAACTCAACTACTGTGTATAATACAAACATAACTTGGAAATCAAAATATTCATGTGACTCACTTCAGTGCATCATTTGTTTATTGCATTCGTCTTGAACCAAACATATTTTTTTCCTCATTCTGACTCAATACCTAGTAATTTTCCACCCCAACCTCTTTCCTTTCACCTTTCCTTGTACTCTTCTCCTTCCTTGGGCTTTTTAAAACTGCCAGAGCCTTTTATTGAGGCTCCCTTAACAGTGAGATGACCCATGCCCCCATGCCTACTCTGATCAAGATGATATTTGACCTGTGTATCACTCCATAGGGGGAAAGGGAACAGAGAGAGCCCATGTTTTTCCTGTCTTTGCTTCTTGACTGTAACACTGCAGTGATTAAAAGCTTAACTCATTCACCCTTTAACTAGCTACTCAGACATCTGACAGCTCTCTGGATCCCACATCCCTCATACTTCAGATTCAGCCACACTGTACTTGCACTAATCTTCACCTTTATTCTTTCTTACTCAGTGATTTTGAACTATTTTTGTTTAGAATATTTCCTTTCTCCCTGTTACTGAATAACAGGAAAAAAAAAAAAAAAAACTGATAGTACTAGAACAACATAAACATTAATTCTTCCCCCAAAGGCCTTCTGATCTCATTTACATGAGGCCACTTGTATGTTCCCCCATCTTAAAAGAGCTTCACCACCACTTTATGCATATCAGGTGACACTGCAATTGATATATGTATAAATATTTCTACTTTCAGTAATAATTGAGCACTTAGAAGTCAAGGGTGGAATCACATTTTTGTCCACATTCCTAATTCAGAACTTAGTACAAAAAGTGTACTTAATAAAAACCCTAGATTCCTGATGAAGTGTCCTAGGTTTCATCATAAAGGTGAATTAAAAGTTGTGTTTGGTAATGTGTTGAACAGACAGATGACAGGAATAGAGCAGAACATGATTTTGATCACTTAAAACAATGTGTCAAGCATAGCTGAACTTGAATTTATTTTTGCTCAAAGATTGTTATGGAAAATTATAGTTCTAACATTCCCATAAATTGGTATAATTGAAAAGCTACACAATGAGAAACCCTTCCTCTTTACTCTAAAGAATTTCTATAATTCATGTGGTACTCAGTGGAAAATGAGCTGAGGGTTGAGTTTTACACATTAATGTTATGAATATTGTTGAAATAAAGCATGGGATTCCTAAAGCGTAGTCTTTGTCTAAAACTACTGTGCTGTTCATATTCTGTGGGTAAAATTATTAAAATTACAACTTTTATCCTCAAAAAATTACTAGAAATTAATTTTGATGAATTTTGGTTTTATGCAAAACCTAGCATTTTGTTAAAGTATAGTCAACTCTACCTTTTATTTTTAAATGAAAAAAAAAAAATACTGACAAGGACTCTCTTTTTTTTTTTTTTTTTTTTTAAGTTTCTCCACAAATAAAGCATTGTCACTTTTCCTTTATGTCAAATCCAGTCCATTTGGTTCTTGGTCAGAAACCTCACAATTTATTTTTTTTCATTTTAAGATTTTCATGTATTCTAATTTTTTTAGCTTTATTTTTTTCCCCTCTCTGCATATCCCTATTTTGTTCTATTTATTCTACTTTTCTTTTCCTTTATTGTGTTCAGTATCTAGATAATAAGTCAAATTTTGGAAAATCACATATGCTCATAAAAGATGATATTTTCACATAAAGATGCTTATGTTATTAGAATTCCTTTTTTTAGGCAGCCTGATAATAAGTTTCCTGTTACAATCTAGAAGAGTTTTAAAGCTTTATCATATGGGAAAATTTATTCTCTTTCACATTTCCGTTTCTGGGTTTTGCATGTGATTATAACATTAGTTCTTTCACTCAGCTAATATTTACTGATCACAAAGTGTAAAGGCAGGAGTGTTGTTTAAAAAAATAAATACTGTTCTCAAAAGTTTCAAGTTTAGGAAGTTAAAATCCATGTATGCAAGTATTTACTTCAGTTATGAATGAGCACAGCATTAAAAAAAAGAACCTTAGCACCCAAGTCCTCCTGACCCCTGAAGGATCCCTTGAAGGTTGTCAGTCAACAAAATTAGTCACCTGCCACATTCAAACCCCAGAGGAGGCGACAATGTATCCAGTGGTACACAAAGCAAACATGGTTCTTACAGGTAGAGAGGAAAGATGGAGCAGGGGATATGGGAAAAAGAGGAAGGAAATCAAGACAAAGGGAAGAGGCTGAGAGTTGAGAAGGCATGAGAAAGCATGATAAACATGGAAACAGAGAGGTCTGGTTTTTGTCTCAGTCTGTTTTGTCTTTTCTTTTGGGGTTGTAAGGCTCTTGGAGTATGACAGGAATACTGTAGATGCAGGGTTAAAAAATTAGAGAAACATTCAATACACTCTTCTTTAAGGAGTTGCCATAGAATTAAGGGAATAACTTTTTTTTTTTTTTTTTCTTACAGGCAGTCTGTAATTTGGACTGTTGTGCAAACTCGATGAGCAGAAAGAGAAATGATCATAGGCCAAGATGAGATAATTGATGTGTTTTATGAACACATCTCAACACCCCTGTGTTCCCCTGGACAAACCAACCTCAGCAGCAATAAGACAGTCAAAAATTACAAGAAAAATTTAAATAAGAGTTAAACAATTAGTCTGTTTTTTTTTTTTTTTGCCAGAATATGTAAAACTGCTTTTTTTTTTTTTTTTCAAATTTATTTGAAACATATTGCCTTAGAGTGTGTCAGCTCAGTTCAGTATTTACCTACCTGACAGTTCATTCTTTATTCAGCAAATGATTTTTTAAGCTCTTGCTGTATGGTAGTCTTTGCTTTCCATGCAAAGACTCCAGCTATGGATAAAGCAAGCTTCATCTATAAGGAAGCAAAATATGTAGTGTATTGGATATTGATTTTTTCTACAGAAAAAAAAAAAAAAAAAAGAAAGAGAGAGGAAAATTGTAGTCATGAAGATATAACACTTTAGGCAGAGATGGAGAGGAAAGATATGCCTGAGGACATACTTTAAAACCTGAAGGAAAAGAGAAAATGAAATATATGGAGAAAGTGAAATATGGGGAGAAGTGCATTCCAGACAGATGAAAAAACAAGGAACAATTCCTGAATCAGGAGAGTAGTCCTGGCAAACACAAAGGAACAGTAATAAAGCCAGCCAGGGGGAGGAGAATAGCAAAAGAAGAATAATTTAGAGCAAAGGGGATACATTTTTACTTAACTGATATGCAAACTGTAGAGTTTTGAGTGAGAATGGCATCATCTTGCCTTCATAGGATTTCTTTGGCAAGGGTGTTGCATGCACATTTAAAAAGTGACCTGGATGGAAGGAGGGAGAAATAAGAGGTTATTATATATACAAATGCAAGCAAAAATGATAATGACTTAGACTAAGGTTAAAGCTATGCAGGGGTTCAGAAAGGGCTACTTTCATTACTTTCCAACTTAAATAATAAAAGAAGTTTAAAAGTCCAATTAAGTTACTATATTGATGAAGGTCAGGGAAATAATCTTGAGTCATATACCTTTCTATGACAAGGGTCTAAAAATATGTTCTCTACTTCCTCATTTAGAAATTATGTAGGAGGAGTTAGGCTACAGTTGGCAACATGGGAGAAGCTATTCTCCCCTCCTTTTTAAAGTAACTACCACATTCCACCACATTAAAAAAAAAAAAAAAAATGAGAAGTGGAGTCATGAAAAGATCAGCCTGACTTCCAAAGTGATAAGAAATGAAGACATTCAGAACTACAGAAATATATGCTACAAGTTCAAAGTCTGTGCAGTGAAAAAGAAAAAGTAAGGACTCTGAAGTCAGACAGTCTGTACTCCATGACTGACTAGTTACATTACCTGAGAAAGTCACATAATATCTCCTTTAAAGTGAGTGTAAGCATGTCTCACCACATAGGGTTGAAAGTGAAAATGAAGTCGCTCAGTCATGTCCAACTGTTTGTGACCCAATGGAATGTAGCCTACCAGGCTCTTCTGTACATGGGATTTTCCAAGCAAGAATACTGGAGTGGGTTGCCATTTCCTTCTCCAGGGGATCTTCCCAACCCAGGGATCAAACTCTGGTCTCCAGCTTTGCAAGCAGATACTTAACCACCTGAGCCACCAGGGAAGCAGTTAGCTGTGCTTATTAAATAAGTTAACATGAAACTATTCGAACAACATCTGGGAAATGGAAACAGCTAGAAATTTATCTTTCCTGAGGCCAAGGAGAAAATGCAAATGAATTAGGTTATGAAATTCCTATTCCAATTCTCAGAAATTGGTGGAAATTATGATTCTGTTTCAGCAAAGAAGCCAAATGCTTACAGAGATGATTTTAAGTTTAATAGATACAAAGATAGTTTTAATTCTAATAGTTCCTGAGACAATATACCAGATAACAATGCTTGTAAGTAAAAGTAGCAGGTGTTTAAACCAGGTGGGGGGCAAATAAAACTTTTCCTCACACAAAAAGAAATTTCAGTATAGTCTGTTCCAAACATTCAAGCAGCCTCTTTATACATCAAGGGTCTACGTTTATCTCTGTTCTAGTCTCCAATATTTTTATTCCACTGTTGCACGTAACTTCAGATCCTACTATGATGAATGCTGAATATATTCAGAAGCAGGAATGGGGTTGTTCAATTCAGTTTACTTCAGCCACTCAGTCATGTCTGGCTCTTTCCACCCTCATGGACTGCAGCACCCCAGGCCTCCCTGTCCATCACCAACTCGTGGAGTTTACTCAAACTCATAGCCATTGTGTCGGTGATGCCATCCAACCATCTCATCCTCTGTCATCCCCTTGTCCTCCCTCATTCAATTTTACCCAGCATCAGGCACTTTCAAAGGACTCAATTCTTTGCATCAGGTGGCCAAAGTATTAGAACTTCAGATTCAGCATCAGTCGTTCCAATGAATATTCAGGACTGATTTCCATTAGAATGGACTGGTTGGATCTTTTTGTTGTCCAAGAGACTCTCAAAAGGCTTCTCCAACACCACAGTCCAAAAGCATCAATTATTTGGCACTCAACTTTCTTTATAGTCCAACTCTCACATCCACACGTGACTACTGGAAAAACCATAGCTTTGACTACTACTACTGTTAAGTCACTTCAGTCGTGTCCGACTCTGTGCGATCCCATAGATGGCAGCCCACCAGGCCTCCCCGTCCCTGGGATTCTCCAGGCAAGAACACTGGAGTGGGTTGCCATTTCCTTCTCCAATGCATGAAAGTGAAAAGTGAAAGTGAAATCACTTAGTCGTGTCTGACTCTAGAGACCCCATGAACTGCAGCCTACCAGGCTCCTCCGTCCATGGGATTTTCTAGGCAAAAGTACTGGAGTCGGGTGCCACTGAGGGATCTTTGTTAGCAAAGTACTGTCTTTGCTTTTTAATAAGTTGTCTAGGTTGGTCATAACTTTTCTTCCAAGGAGCAAGCATCTTTTGATTTCATGGCTGCAGTCACCATATCCAGTGATTTTGGAGGCCCTCCCCCTCCAAAAAAAATTAAGTCTGTCACTATTTCAATTGTTTCCCCATGTATTTCTCATGAAGTGATGAGACCAGTGGCCATGATCTTAGTTTTCTGAATGTTGATCTTTAAGCCAACTTTTTTACCCTTCTTTTGTACTTTCATCAAGAGGCTCTTTAGTTCTTCTTCACTTTCTTCCAAAAGGGTGGTGTCATTTGCATATCTGAGGTTAATGTTTTTTCATATTGATATGGATATTGATTCCAGCCTGTGTTTCACCCAGTCCAGCATTTCTCAACATGTATTTTGCATGTGAGTTAAACAAGCAGGGTTACAATATATAGCCTTGATGTACTCCTTTCCTGATTTAGAACCAGTTTGTTGTTCCATGTCCAGTTCGATTGATTCTTGACCTGCATACAGATTTCTCAGACAGGTCAGGTTGTCTGGTATTACCATCTCTTTCAGAATTTTCCAATTTGTTGTGATCCACACAGTCAAAGGCTTTGGTATAGTCAATAAAGCAGAAATCAATGTTTTTCTAGAACTCTCTTGCTTTTTCGATGATCCAGAGGATGTTGGCAATTTGATTTCTGGTTCCTCAGCCTTTTCTAAATCTGGCTTGAACATCTGGAAGTTCATGGATCACATATGATTGAAGTTGGAGAATTTTGAGCATTACTTTGCTAACATGTGAGATGAGTGTAATTATGCGGTAGTTTGAGCATTTTTGGCATTGCCTTTCTTTGGGATCAGAATAAAATCTGACCTTTTCTTGACCTGTGGCCACTGCTGAGTTCTCCAAATTTGCTGGCATATTGAGTGCAGCACTTTCACAGCATCATCTGTGAGGATATGAAATAGTTCAACTGGAATTCCATCACCTCCACTAGCTTCGTTCATAGTGATGCTTCCTAAGACCCACTTGACTTCACATTCCAGGATGTCTGGCTCTAGGTGAGTGATCACACCATCATGAAAATCTGGGTCATGAAGATCTTTTGTGTATAATTATTCTGTGTATACTTGTTACCTCTTCTTAATATCTTCTGCTTCTGTTAGGTCCATACTATTTATTAAGCCCATCTTTGCATGAAATATTCCCTTGGTATCTCTAATTTTCTTGAAGAGATCTCTAATCTTCCCCATTCTATTGTTCTCCTCTATTTATTTGCATGTATCACCGAGGAAGGCTTTCTTATCTCTCCTTGCTAGTCTTTGGAACTCTGCATTCAAATGGGTATATCTTTCCTTTTCTCCTTTACCTTTAGCTTCTCTTCTTTTCTCAGCTATTTGTAAGGCCTCCTCAGACAGTCATTTTGCTTTTTTGCATTTCTTTTTCTGGGGGAAGGTCTTGATCCTTGACTTCTATACAATGTCACTAACCTCTATCCATGGTTTTTCAGGCACTCTCCCTATCAGATCTAATGCCTTGAATCTATTTCTCAATTCCAATGTATAATCATAAGGAATTTGACTTAGGTCATACCTGAATGGTCTGGTGGCTTTCCCTACTTTCTTCAGTTTAACTCTGAATTGAAGAATGGGGTCGGGTTAGAAGTAAATATTACTTTTGTCTCATTCATCAGTAAACATTAGAAAAATATCCATTTTATTTTCCCTTACATATGCATCTAATCTGTAAGAACTGGAACAATGGCCAACCTCTGTGCACCTCAGCAAAGAATATATTTAGTCATATGTTTTCACCTTAATGTTTGAATATTAGCAAATGAGAATAGCCTGGGAATAGCTAGCTCTTGGATTACCTAACCAACAATGTCAGCAAAAGTACTGTGAAAGAAGAAAGTATTGGGTAATTTAAAATATAATAATATTACATAAATATAATTTTATTATACACAACATCAATAATTTATTACATAATTTGGGTATATAGAGAAATATATGATTTATTCATGAGGAATAAGTTTTGAAAATTTCAGTGAGTGAGATAAATATTGTGTATTTTTTAATCCACACTAATTTATATATGAAACTCCCTTCTAACTTATGATTTTTTTTCCAGTAATACTAAATAATTTTGTTGCCACACAAAAAGTAATGTCTGAACTTGGGGCTTATCTACAAAAAATATGTGACAAATTCTTTACTTTGTAGAATTGTTTCCAAACAAAACATGTCAACCATTGTTCTTAACCAAAAAGTTTCTGCCACCAACACAAAGACTATAGAGTAATTTGTGGTCTGTTCACAAATGCCCAGTTCTCTTATTCCAAGATTTTTTGCACTTTTCCACTTTAGAGTGTAAGCATAACCTGTGATATTTTTGACCGTGTGACTTGTAGTGTAAGAATTCTTTCCAGGCCCAGTGAAATATAGCTTGCTCATGTTAGTTTCTGCCAATAGAAAGTGAGTGGAAATGACAAATTTAATACTAATCAGAAGTTGTAAGAGTCATCACACAATTTACCCTATTTTTTTTTTTTTCACTTCTCTACATAAATACATGAAATACAAATTAGTGTATGTAAATATCAGCAGAAAATTTTTGGATTTGCTTTTTAAATATTAAATTAAAAACTGCTTAAAACTGTATTAGAGTGTTATAGATGGTCAGTAATTATCACCTTACCACTCTGCACCCTATAGGGTGGCATTCCTATCAATTTGAACTCTAGGGAAATATATATAGATATTTTGTACATATGGCATATTAAAGGTGAGTGGCCAATAGGAACACAAAGCCATCCACCCCAGCTCCCTTTCTCAGGGGTGTTTGGTCAAAGTGGGCCAAAAGTCTCTCAGTTTGTGGGAGAGAGGTGAAGAAAAGTCATTTAATAATGCTAAAGTATTAGGTAGTAATTCTGGAACAGTCAGTCTTATGAAGTATTTCATCTGCCCATCCTCATGCAGGGGAGTAAGTTTGCTCCAGCTGTAGCTTGTCCTTACTATGGCTCTGATAGAGGCAGAGAACAAGTTGAGTAATTCTAGGAAACAGTATATACAATTACACTCAGAAGCATCATGATCCTAACAGAGGCATTGGCAGAAATCATAGAAATAAAGATGCTTTGCAAATATTACTTTGTATTAATAGAATTCCCTGGTGGTCCAGTGGTTAAGAATCTGCCTGCCAATGCAGAAGATGAGTTTGATCCCTAGTCTGAGAAGATTCCACATGCCACAGGAAAACTAAGCCCATGAACCACAACTGCTAAAGTCCACATGCTCCAAAGACCATGATCCCCAGCAAGATAAGCTACCACAATGAAAAGCCCATTTACCACAACTAGAGAGTAGCCCCTGTTCACTGCAACTACAGAAAGCACACAACAATGTGTGCAAGAAAGACCCAGTACAGCCACAACTAACTAAAAATTCAATATTACATTGTATTCTCTTTTTTAATTTTATTTTATTTAACTTTACAATATTGTATTGGTTTTGCCATATATCAAAATAAATCTGCCACAGGTATACATGTGTTTCCCATCCTGAACCCTCCTCCCTTCCACATTGTATTCTTAACATGCAGGTTTATTAAGAAACAGGGCCTGTATCGGATGATCTCCTAAATAATCAAATCTTTGAACATTATGGATTTACTGAAGTCTGTACCTTTAAATAATTTCACACTGTCAATGCTCATTTCTATATAATTTTAAAATATGTGGAATGATGAGATTCTAAATTATTATGAAGACATTATTCTTTGAAATAAATTTATATACCCCTTGGTAAATTATATTTACTTATTTTGCATTAATTCATTTACTAATACTGATAAATATTAAGATTAAACTATATATATATTTATTTTATTTTTAAAAATAACTGTAAACACTTAAAAATAAGCCTAAACATTTATAAAAAGTGAAAGGAAGAAGGAAAAGTGCAAAAAAAGATCTAAAGCAAGAGTAACAGTAAATCCTTAATTTTAAAAATTTCTGATGCATTGATCAGATATATATATTAGTAGTATGCACAAATGAACTACATATATTTTACACAGATATGCTATGTAAAATCTTGGCTAAGTTTTACAACAAATATAATTAAATATATAGCAAGTATAGTTTTATAAAGGTTGAATAAAAATGACCTACCTAGATTCAGTTCACTTCAGTTCAGTCTCTCAGTCATGTCCGACTCTTTGTAACTCCTTCAATTGCAGCACGCTGGAACTCCCTGTCCATCACCAACCCTGTCCAAGTTCACTCAAACTCACGACCAACGAGTCAGTGACGCCATCGAAGCATCTCATCCTCTGTCGTCCCCTTCTCCTCCTGCCCCCAGTTTCTCCCAGCTTCAGAGTCTTTTCCAGTGAGTCAACTCTTCGCATGAGGTGGCCAAAGTACTGGAGTTTCAGCTTCAGCATCATTCCTTTCAAAGAACACCCAGGACTGATCTCCTTTAGAATGGACTGGTTGGATCTCGTCGCAATCCAAGAGACTCTCAAAAGTCTTCTCCAACACCACAGTTCAAAAGCATCAATTCTTCGGCACTCAATTTTCTTCACTGTCTAACTCGCACATCCACACATGACTACTGGAAAAACATAGCCTTGACTAGATGGACATTTGTTAGCAAAGTAATGTCTCTTCTTTTGAATATGCTATCTAGGTTGTTCATAGCTTTCCTTCCAAGGAGTAAGCGTCTTTTAATTTCATGGCTGCAATCACCATCTGCAGTGAATTTGGAGCCCCCAAAATAAAATCTGACACTGTTTCCACTCTTTCCCCATCTATTTCCCATGAAGTGATGGGACCAGTTGCCATGATCTTCGTTTTCTGAATGTTGAGCTTTAAGCCAATTTTTTCACTCTCCTATTTCACTTTCATTAAGAGGCTTTTTAGTTACTCTTCACTTTCTGCCATAAGAGTAGTGTCATCTGTATATCTGACGTTATTGATATTTCTCCCAGCAATCTTGATTCCGGCTTGTGCTTCTTCCAGCCCAGCGTTTCTCATGATGTACTGTCTATATAAGTTAAATAAGCAGGGTGATAATATATAGCCTTAACATACTCCTTTTTTTTTCTTTATTTGGAACCAGTTTGTTTTTCCCTGTCCAGTTCTAACTGTTGCTTCCTGACCTGCATACAGATTTCTCAAGAAGCAGATCAGGTGGTCTGGTATTCCCATCTCTTGAAGAATTGTCCACAGTTTATTGTGATCCACACAATCAAAGGCTTTGGCATAGTCAATAAAGCAGAAATCAATGTTTTTCTGGAACTCTCTTGCTTTTTCCATGATCCAGCCGATGTTGGCAATTTGATCTCTGGTTCCTCTGCCTTTTCGAAAACCAGGTGAACATCTAGAAGTTCACAGTTAACATACTGCTGAAAGCTGGCTTGGAGAATTTTGAGCGTTACTTTACTAGCGTGTGAGATGAGTGCAATTGTGCGGCAGTTTGAGCATTCTTTGGCATTGCCTTTCTTTGCAATTGGAATGAAAACTGACCTTTTCCAGTCTGGTGGCCATTGCTGAGTTTTCCAAATTTGCTGGCATATTGAGTGCAACACATTCACAGCATTATCTTCCAGGATTTGAAATAGCTCAACTGGAATTCCATAACCTCCTCTAGCTTTGTTGGTAGTGATGCTTTCTAAAGCCCACTCGACTTCACATTCCAGGATGTATAGCTCTAGGTGAGTGATCACACCATCGTGATTATCTTGGTCATGAAGATCTTTTTTGTACAGTTCTTCTGTGTATTCTTGTCACCTCTTCTTAACATCTTCTGCTTCAGTTAGGTCCATACCATTTCTGTCCTTTATTGAGCCCATCTTTGCATGAAATGTTCCCTCTGTATCTCTAATTTTCTTGAAATGATCTCTAGTCTTTCCCATTCTGTTGTTTTCCTCTGTTTCTTTGCATTGATCCCTAAGGAAGGCTTTCTTATTTCTCCTTGCTATCCTTTGGAACTCTGCATTCAGATGCTTATATCTTTCGTTTTCTCCTTTGCTTTCTGCTTCTCTTGTTTTCACAGCTATTTGTAAGACCTCCCCAGATGTCCATTTTGCTACTCAGATTAGGAAGTATCATTATAGAAATCATATGCATCAGGAAGAAATAGCCAGTGTTAATTATTCTATTACAAGAGCATTTTCTTCTCTCAAGCTTTTCAGTCATAATAAATTTGAAGTAAGTTATGTATAAAACTACACAGTTTCTTTCAAGCAATATCTTTCATTTCATAGAAAAGCACTGTCTTAGAGGTTCAGTACAACCTTAAGATACTGGTCAATGTAATAGTATATCAACATATACATCTCTTTTCCTCTTATTTACATTAGAATGTTTAATATCTTGGATTCAGTTCTCACTAAATTAGAAAATTTTGCCCATGGAAGCAAAAAGATGATCATAAAAGTAACTACTATAGCAAATGTCCAACCTCAGAATTGCATATAATGACATTTTTCTGGTTTGTATCAAACGTTTATTTGCCTTAGGAAACAGAATTTTTTAATAGCTTTGATGAGTTGCAAATTTTATTCAGCATTTTATTCTGAAAAATTCTTTGTTCCACATTTATTCTAAAATTTATCTAGGGAACAATATGCTGAAGATTATAATATATGGGTTTTGGGAAGAGAAAATGATCATAACACATCTCATTTGTAACAAAGAAAATAACCTATGAAAGTATGACTAAATCAATAACTAATTGTAATATATTCATCTTATAATGGGTAAGTATAATACTTTACAACAGTAACTAGCCATCTGTGCACCTCTATAAATTAGTTTGAATCATAAATCTAGTAACTTTGTGGTTCATATTGATTTTACTTACTGATAGATTTGTGGCCTGACTGTAATCTATTTAGTCATAGTCACTGATTCAATATTCAACTAAAAGAGCTTATATGATGCAAATGTTATTTTATTACTTAAAACTTGAAAACAGAAAGTGTTTTGCCTTATTTTAGAAAAAGTTATATAACAGAAAGTAGTAAAATAATAAACACATTTAAACTATCTCATATACTCCTTAATACTCATAGTGCTAATAAGAATTTCTGGAAGCTTGGCTATTTTTAAATTACTTTTGAGTGTAGATCTTACACATGAAACTAAGTAATGTCTAAAAATAAAAGTTAAAACATCAATATATATTACTGAATTTGTATACTAGTATACTAATTCAGTAATTTGTGTTTTTGTTTTTTTCCTCCCCCCTGCCCCCCATGAATCTAACTAGTACTAATTTAGTTCCAGGGCCAGTTGATTATTTCAGTGAGAAATGTAATTGCACCACATATCTAAATTTATTCTTATCTCTGATAACCTAGATATAACCATTTTTCCAAAGGAAACCAACGTAGATGCAGTTTTTTATTTTAACACACATGGAATAGAATGTCTAAGTATTATATAGACTTTCTCCTGATTTTGAATATTTTTTTAACTTTATTTTGGAGATTAAATAAAAATTAAAGATTAGTAATAAGAATTGAAATTGATAGTACATCATGAGAAACGCTGGAATGGAAGAAACACAAGCTGGAATCAAGATTGCTGGGAGAAATATCAATAACCTCAGATATGCAGATGACACCACCCTTATGGCAGAAAGTGAAGAGAAACTCAAAAGCCTCTTGATGAAAGTGAAAGTGAAGAGTGAAAAAGTTGGCTTAAGGCTCAACATTCAGAAAACGAAGATCTTAGCATCCGGTCCCATCACTTCATAGGAAATAGATGGGGAAACAGTGGAAACAGTGTCAGACTTTATTTTTTGGGGCTCCAAAATCACTACAGATGGTGACTGCAGCCATGAAATTAAAAGACGCTTGCTCCTTGGAAGGAAAGTTATGACCAACCTAGATCACATATTCAAAAGCAGAGACATTACTTTGCCAACAAAGGTCCGTCTACTCAAGGCTAAGGTTTTTCCTGTGGTCATGTATGGATGTGAGAGTTGGACTGTGAGGAAGGCTGAGCACCGAAGAATTGATGCTTTTGAACTGTGGTGTTGGAGAAGACTCTTGAGAGTCCCTTGGATTTCGATGAGATCCAATCAGTCCATTCTGAAGGAGATCAGCCCTGGGATTTCTTTGGAAGGAATGATACTAAAGCTGAAACTCCAGTACTTTGGCCACCTCATGCGAAGAGTTGACTCATTGGAGAAGACTCTGATGCTGGGAGGGATTGGGGGCAAGAGGAGAAGGGGACAACAGAGGATGAGATGGCTGGATGGCATCACTGACTCGATGGACGTGAGTCTGAGTGACCTCTGGGAGTTGGTGATGGACAGGGAGGCCTGGCCTGCTGCGATTCATGGGGTCACAAAGAGTCAGACACGACCGAGCGACTGATCTGAATTAAGGTAGAGATATAGTTTTAGCATAAGCTCCAGCTATTATCTCTTTTCTGTGTTTAATATGTCTTATGTCCAGTATCTTAATCATATATGAGCAGCTTCCACAATACAAACCTCTCTTTGCAATTGTACAATATGTCCTCTTCTTAGAGATTGATTTATGAGTTTGGAAATAAGTCTATAGAAACTATATATTCTAAGAGTCTTAACAATACAATCAATTTGGATCTTATAGGAGGAAAAAAAATAGTTCTCTATTTTCCCTATTATTTTCTTATCCACAATCATTTTTATAAAACATAGATAAGACTAGAGATCTTATCCATTCAAGAGTTCAGTTCAGTTGCTCAGTCATGTCTGACTCTTTGTGACCCTATGGACTGCAGCACGCCAAGGTTCCCTATGAATCACCAAATCCCGGAGCTTGCTCAAACTCATGTTCTTCAAGTCGGTGATGCCATCCAACCATCTCATCCTCTGTTATCCCCTTTTCCTCCCACTTTCAATATTACCCAGCAACAGGGTCTTTTCCAATGAGTCAGTTCTTCACATCAGGTGGCCAAAGTATTGGAGCTTCAGCTTCAACATTAGTCATTCCAATCAATATTCAGGAGTGATTTCCTTTAGGATTGGCTGGCTGGATCTCCTTGTAGTCCAAGGGACTCTCAAGAGTCTTCTCCCATGGCCCAGTTCAAAAGCATCAATTCCTCAGTGCTCAGCTTTCTTTATAGTCCAACTCTCACATCCACACAACTACAGAGAAAACCATAGCTTTAACTAGATGGACCTTTGTCAACCAAGTAATTTCTCTGCTTTTCAATATGCTATTTAGTTTGGTCATAGCTTTTCTTTCAAAGAGCAAGTGTCTTTTAATTTCATGGCTGCAGTCCCCATCTGCAGTGATTTTGGAGCCCAACAAAATAAAGTCTGTCACTGTTTTCATTGTTTCCCCATCTATTTGCCATGAAGTGAATGGAGTAAAATTTGTCTAATCTTTCAACATCTTTTGTTTGGTATATACCACAGGCCCAGTGACAAAGGGAATATCTATCCTGTAACCTAAAGTGTTTCCTGAAAACTCAGTGAAGGAGTCAGATATGTGGATAAAAACAATTTTTCTGCACTTTAACGATTTAATAACATGAACGTGAACGTGTAGTCGCTCAGTCGTGTCCGACTCTTTGCGACCCCATGGACTGTAGCCTACCAGGCTCCTCTGTCCATGGGATTTTCCAGGCAATAGTACTGGAGTGGATTGCCATTTCCTTCTCCAAGGGATCTTCCCAACCCAGGGATCGAACCTGGGTCTCCCGCATTGTAGACAGACGCTTTACCATCTGAGCCACCAGGGAGCCATCTGTGTAAAAAAAAAAAAAAAAAAAAATGTATAAAGTATTATGGCAGCAAAAAAAGGGGGGGATGGGATTTAATCTGCCTGTTTGAAAATGGAAAAGCTTCCAAGATTATAATATTTAACTGTATGTTGAATAATAATTAGCATTTTACCATATTGTAAAGGTAGTAATGGGTGATTATTGAGACAGAAGTACCGAGTTATAAAGAAATTATTAGTCATTAGGTCATGTCCTGTGGCCCTATGGACTGTAGCCTACCAGGCTCCTCTGTCCATGGGATTCTTCATGCAAGAACACTAGAATGGGCTGCCATTCCCTTGTTCAGGGGATCTTCCCAACCTAATGATTGAACCCAGGCCGCCTGCATTGCAGATGGATTCTTTACCATCTGAGTCATAGGAAAGCTCAGAGGTATAAAAATGAATAGCTTTTTTTCTTTTCCAATTATTCACTCTTCCTTTATCTATATACTTGCTGTGTCATCTTTGTCAGTAGCTACTTCTCCAGTCCTTAGCTCTGGTTTTGACCATTTGACTTATTTTAACTAATCACATACGGGATGAAACAATAGTGCTTATGCTAAAAGGCATCATATATTTTTAATTACTCTCATAGGCTGTCCATGATAGAATAAACTGGTTAAAAGAAGGAGGAGGCAGAGAAAACCTAGACCTCAGAAACTATAGCCTAAAGAAGAGGCTAAGTCAACTCACACATTTATATGTGAGAAATAAATGTTTATAGTTGTAAGTTACTAAAGTTTGAGGTTTTATTGTATGCAACAAAGCCATATTATTATAGCACAAATAAATATCAGGTAAAACCTCAGGAAAATTTGTAATGCAGAGTTTTATATGTAAAGAGATCATATATACAAGATAAACTCACAGTCACACAAAAACCAAATCAAAAAGCCTTCAAATGGCCATCCTAAGGTGGTTGAGTCTCATTTTTAAAGGTAATGGGACATAATAGAAAACTTTTCAATTTTTCACCGTAGTTAAATCTAACCATAAATATTACACTGACAGAAGAGCACTGGATAAAGTAAAGGGACAAAATAGTGGATAAGACTAGGGACAAAGATTAGTGATTATGCTGTTGAAATTATTTAGTAAGAGAGTTTGAAATGATGAAGTATGACGATGTAGAAGACAGGTTTAAAGAAATAAAAGGAAGAGATTTCACAGAACAAAGTGAATGAATGGACTCAATGGCATGACGGAACAGTGATCTCTGGAATTTGGTTGCTGTAGTTTTAGTTCTTGATTAGATATAATCTGTGTTTCTGATGCTCCTTTAAAGTGATCTGGGGTTGAAATAAAGAGGGGGGTGCCACACCTCTCAATAAATTGAAGTGATTTGAAAATTAGTAGCTATTAGAATACATAAAGATAACAGTATAATGAGAAAATTTGATCCTTAATTGGAGGATTTTTTTTAATAAAAGAGGAATAAAACTGACTGCAAAGTGTTGTAAAGGGTCAGAAGAATCTTTTTAAATATATTTTCTGCAAGATTTGAGGATATAGGGCAGAATCTCCCATTTCTAGAGGGTAGTGATTTATCCTTAAAATAGGATAAATATCTGAAGAGTATAAATAATCCAGGAAAAGATTAAGTGTGTTGAGATATTTATTAACATTTGATAAGATATATGTTGAACGTATAACCGAGAGAATTAAACACTAACTCAAAAGATGGGTGACAGTCTAGCAAAAGTTCTCAACAAGGTTGATTCAGCCATCTATGAGATATATGACAATGACTAGAGGCACTTTTTGGAGAAGGAAATGGTAACCCACTCCAGTGTTCTTGCCTGGAGAATCCCAAGGACGGTGGAGCCTGGTGGGATGCCGTCTATGGGGTTGCACAGAGTTGGACATGACTGAAGTGACTTAGTAGCAGAGGCACTTTTAGTTTTCAAAGCTGGGGGCAAAATATACAAGGATATGTTATTGCCATCTGGTGAATAGAGGCTAGGGATCCTGACAAATATCCTATAATGTACAGGGTATTCTCCCACAACAAAAAATCACCTGGCCCCAAATACCAATACTGTTGAAGTTGAGAAAACCTTGTCTGGGAATTAGTGTGGGGATGTGGAAAAAATTTAACAAAGGAAGAAGAGAACTGAGAGAGTGAAACAAAGAGAGAATGGGGTTAAAAATATCAAAAGTACTGTTGTTTTCAGCCCTTGCTCACCTTAACTTAATTCTAATTTATATGGCTTTCTAAAGCACATGAGAAAACCTTATGTGTTGTTAACTATTTAATAAGTTTTTAAAAATAATGTTTTCACTCTAAGAAAATGGAATCATCCTACACTGTTGGTGGGAAAATAAATCGCTGCAGTCACTATGGAGAAGACTATGGAGGTTCTTCAAAAACTAAGAATAGAGTTGCCATGTTATTGCTGTTCGGCCATCAAGTTGTATCTGATTGTTTGCAATCTCATGTACTGCAGTATACCAGGCTTCCCAGTCCTTCAATATCTCCAGGAGTTTGTTCAAACTCATGTCCATTGAGTTGATGATGCCATCTAACCATCCCATCCTCTGTCAAACACTTCTACTTCTTCTCTCAATCTTCCCCAGCATCAGAGTCTTTTCCAAGAAGTTAACTTTTCATGTCAGGTGGCCAATGTACCGAAGCTTCAGCTTCAGCATAGGTCCTTCCAAAGAATATTCAGGGTTGATTTTCTTTAGGATTGACTGGCTTGATCTCTTTGCTGTTCAAGGGACTCTCAAGAGTCTTCTCCAACACCACAGTTCAAAAGCACCAATTCTTTGGCACTCAGTCTTCTTCATGGTCCACTTCTTACATTCTTACATGACTACTGAAAAAACCATGAAATGAAAGTTGATCAGTCCTGTCTGACTTTTTGTAACTCCATGTACTGTAGAATGCCAAGCTCATCCTTCCATTGAATTCTCCAGGCAAGAATAGTAGAATGGGTTGCCATTTGCTTCTCCAGGAGATCTTCCTGACCCAGGGATCAAGCCTGGATCTCCTGCATTGCAGGTGGATTCTTTATCATCTGAGCCACCAGGGAAGCTTGAACTATACAGACCTTTATCAGCAAATGATGTCTCCACTTTTTAATACACTGTCTAGGTTCATCATAACTTTTCTTCCAAGGATCAAGCATCTTTTAATTTCATGGCTGCAGTCACCATCACAGTGATCTTAGTTTTATGTATATCTTTTGACTCATATATGTTCTTCCAAAATATAGGTTGTATTTTGAGTATAAGCTTGAACTCATATATATAACACTGTGTTATGCACATCATTCTTTTCCTTGTTGGCTTCATTAAAGACTATGTGTCTTGCTTCATGCACAGCTAGAATAACACACAATTGGCTGTTTCAAATCTCTTCAAAATACTTTAAGGTTTGAAATCAGTATGTTTTCCCCCAAAGATTTCCCTTTGACTTACTGAAAGTACAAATAATAGGACAGTGAATATGCTCACATGTGCCTCTTCATCGTATTGCGTTAGACTTTTTATTGAATAATATCCAGGAGTAATGTTAAGCCCTAGATGAGAAAGGCACACAGTCAATGTCACTTGATAGTTGCCAGAGCTTGTCCCAGAACCTGATGTAACTTGCAAGACTTGGTGATATTTGTAACACTGAATCTCTACACATTTGGCATCATTCAGATTTCTGACATTTTCAGGCTTAACACATTGGCAATTTTAATTATCACTTCCTTTATAATATCAATATTTTATTTAAAATTATATTTAATATTTTGAGATGTCAATTCCATGAATTGCTACATATAGTATTTCACAGTTTGGGGGTTACAATCCTCTGTTTTATAATATATTACAGATATTAATTCCTCATAGGTTTTAGACAATATAAGTGTCTTCATTCCACCATCTTCTAATTAACTTTTCCAAGATGTTTGTGATGCACTTCATTAAATGTAAATTTGGAAATTTCAAATTAATTAACTTTCACTTACGGTTTCAACTTTTTTTTTTTTTTTTTTAAGAAATTCACTGAAGTATAAAATACATACAAAAAAGGCAATAGTCTTTTCAAGAAAAGATATTGGGGAAAATGAAAGTCCATATGGAAAAAGATAAAACTCATATCTTACACTAAAGTGTAAAATGAAAATCTATAAAATTTCAAGAAGAATATATGAAAGAGAATCTGTGTAACAGTCTGTTTGGTATGAGTTTTTAGATACAACACAGAAAGCACCATTTATGAAAGAAAAATTGACAAATCGAATTTCATTAGAATTAGCAATGCTTGCTCTGTGTAAGTGGAGGAGGCAATGGCACTCCACTCCAGTACTCTTGCCTGGAAAATCCCATGGACAAAGAAGCCTGGTAGGCTGTAGTCCATGGGGTAGCGAAGAGTCAGACACGACTAAGCGACTTCACTTCCTCTTTTCACTTTCATGCATTGAAGAAGGCAAACCACTCCAGTGTTCTTGTCTGGAGAATCCCAGGGACAGGGGAGCCTGGTGGGCTGCCATCTATGGGTCGCACAGAGTTGGACACGACTGAAGCGACTTAGCTGCAGCCGCAGCTCTGTGTAAGACACTATTAAGAGAGTCAAAAGACAACCCACAGACTGGGAGAAATGTTCTAAAATATGTATCCAAAAAAAAGTAATTATACCCAAAATATACATGGAGCTCTTTAAAATCAACAATAAGAAACCAACAATTAAAAACTGGGCAAAAGATAGATACTTCATCTAAGAAACTATGCAAGTGGCAAATAAACACAGGAAAAGATGCTCAACATCATTTGTCTATAGAGAAATTTAAATCAAAACAACAATGACATACCAGTGCACATCTATGACAATAGCTAAAATTCCAAAGCTGACAAAATCAATTGCTGGTGAGAACCTGAAGCAATAGGAACTGTCATTCATTGTTGATGAGAATGAAAATGGCATATCCACTTTGAAAGACAGTTTTGCACTGCTTATTCACCCTACAAACAAAGCTAGCAGAGGTGATGGAATTCCATTTAAGCTATTTCAAATCTTAAAAGATGATGCTATGAAAGTGCTGCACTCAATATGCCAGCAAATTTGGAAAACTCGGCAGAGGCCATAGGACTGGAAAAAGTCAGTTTTCATTCCAACCTCAAGGAATAGCAATGCCAAAGAATATTCAACTTACCACACAATTGCACTCATCTCACATGCTAGTAAAGTAATGCTCAAAATTTGCCAAGCCAGGCTTTAGCAATACGTGTACTGTGAACTTCCGGATATTCAGGTTGGATTTAGAAATGGCACAGGAACCAGAGATCAAATTGCCAACGCCCATTGGATAAGCAAAAAAAAAAAAAAAAAAAGAGAGTTCCAGAAAAGCATCTCTTTCTGCTTTATTGACTATGCCAAAGCCTTTGACTGTGTGGATCACAAAACAGTGTGGAAAATTCTGAAAGAGATGGACATACCAGACCACCTGGTCTACCTCTTGAGAAACCTGTATGCAGGTCAGAAAGCAACAGTTAGAACTGGACATGGAACAACAGACTGGTTCCAAATAGGAAAAGGAATATGTCAAGGCTGTATATATTGTCACCCTGCTTATTCAACTTATATGCAGAGTACATCATGAGAAACGCTGGGCTGGATGAAGCACAAGCTGGAATCAAGACTGCTGGAAGAAATATCAATGATCTCAGATATGCAGATGACACTACCCTTATGGTAGAAAGCAAAGAAGATCTAGAGAGTGTCTTGATGAAAGTGAAAGAGAAGAGTGAAAAAGTTGGCTTAAAACTCAACATTCAGAAAACTAATATCATGGCAGCTGGTCCCATCACTTCATGGGAAATAGATGGGGAAAGAGTGGAAACAGTGACAGACTTGATGTTTTGGGGCTCCAAAATCACTGCAGATGGTGACTGCAGCCGTGAAATTAAAAAACACTTGCTCCTTGGAAGAAAAGCTATGGCCAACCTAGACAGCATATTAAAAAGCAGAGATATTACTTTGCCAGCAAAGGTCCATCTAGTCAAAGCTATGGTTTTTCCAGTAGCCATTTATGGATGTGAGAGTTGGACAATAAAGAAAGCTGAGCACCGAAGAATTGATGCTTTTGAACTGTGGTGTTGGAGAAGACTCTTGAGAGTCCCTTGGACTGCAAGGAGATCAAACCAGTCCACCCTAAAGGAAATCAGTCCTGATTGTTTATTGGTAGGACTGATGCTAAAGCTGAAACTCAAATATTTTGACCACCTGAGGTGAAGACATGATGCATTGGAAAAAACCATGATGCTGGAAAAGATTGAAGGTGGGATGAGAAAGGGACAAGATGAGATGGCTGGGTGGCACCACCGACTCAATGGACATGAGTTTGAGTAAAGTCCGGGAGCTGGTGATGAATAGGAAGGCCTAGTGTGCTATACAGTCCATAAGGTAGCAAAGAGTCAGACACAACTGAATGACTGAACTGAACTGATTCACCTAACAATAATCTTATCATAAGTCCAGTAATTATACTCCTAAGTAATTAACTTTTATCCACACTAAAACCTGGATATGAATTCAGCTTTATTAATAATCACCAATCAAGCAAGATGTCCTTCAACAGATCAATGATTGAAACAAACCTGGTATATCCATACCATATACTACAATTTAACAATGAAAAGGAATTAGCTATCAATCCAGGCAACATCATCAGGCATCTAAAATTCATATTTTTAAAGGAAAAATCCCAGTCTAGGAAGGCTATACACTATTTGATTAGTATTATATGATTCTGGAAAAAAAATTATGGAGCTGATAAAGTAATCAGTGGTTGTCAGGGATGCTGGGTGGGTATGGCAAATAGGTAAAGCACAGAAAATTCCTTAGTATGGTGAAACTATTCTGTATGATACTGTACCATGGGATAAATGGCACTATACATTTGTCAGAGGCCATAGGACTTCACAGCAGAGTGAATCAACCTTTTAAAATATCATTTAGGATGTTGATGAATTCCTAGGACCACGACAGGAACATACATATATTTCATTTTAGTCAATGTACCTAGAAATAAAAACTATATTTTCCATCTGGTGTCATATTCCTTCTGTCTCCAGGACTTTTCTTAACATTTCTTGTCAAGTAGATATCCTAGTGATGATTATATCAGTATTTTGAATGTCTGAAAAATGCTGTATTTATCCTTTATTTTGAAAGATATTTTTGTTGATAGCTTTTTCAATATTTTAAACACTGCCTTCTGACTTGAATTCTTTTTGACAAGAAATGTACTGCCATCTTTATTTTTGCTTTCTGTGTATGAAAGTGAAAGTGGCTCAGTCATGTCTGACAATCTGCAAACCCATGGACTATAGTCCATGGAATCCTCCAGGCCAAAATACTGAAGTGGGTAGCTGTTCCCTTCTCCAGGGGATCTTCCTAACCCAGGGACTGAATCCAGGTCTCCGGCATTGCAGGTGAATTCTTTACCAGCTGAGCCACCAAGGAAGCCCTTTGTGTATAAGATGCCCTTATTCCCTAGCTGCTTGTCTTTATCATTGGCTTTAAGGAATTAGTTAATATGTGCTTTGTGTAGTTAAAATCTTTTTTCTTGTGCTTGGGTTCATTGAACTTCTTATTTGTGGGTTTATTGTTTTCAACACTTTTTTGTGTGTGTGCATTTTTTAAATTTTATTTTATTTAACTTTACAATATTGTATTGGTTTTGCCATATATCAAAATGAATCTGCCACAGGTAAACATGTGTTCCCCATCCGGAACCCTCCTCCCTCCTCCCTCCACTTTGCAAAATATTTCAGCATTGTTTCTTCAAACATTTGTTGTTGTTATTCCTCTCTCCCTCTTCTCCTCTAGTTACATATATATTAGGTCAGTTTAAGCTGTCTGTGACTCACTGATACTCTTCATTTTTCAAAATTTTGTCTTTCTCTACATATATCTCTCATTGTGCCCTCATATGGCAGAAGAACTGGAAGAGTTCTCTGGGGTATCATTTACAAAGGCACTAATTCTATTCATGAGGCCTTTACCCTCATGGCCTAATTGCCTTCCAAAGGCCTCACCATTACTTAGGTGTTAGGATTTCAATATACGAATTTTGGGGGCAAAATTATCCAATCTATAACAGAATCCATCTAGGTCTGTATTTTATTTGTACTTGCACAGTTTTAAATTATGGATTGAATTTCATTAAAATATATAAAACTATTCAGATTTTCTAGATTTATCACACATAAATGGTAGCCAATTATGATTTCACCATAAAAAAATTACATAATGCACAGGAAAGTGTAAGCCAGAATGATCAGAATACAGCCTAAATAGTAAAAAAAAAAAAAAACAGATTTAGATCTTATGTTCACAGCAAAGACTAAATAGTTACACTAGATGCACACAAATCATAGATTTTCTTCAATATCTAATTTACTAAGAACTCAATACAGACAAGCACCAAGTACAGAAAAAACCTTTTTTGAAGGAACCTGAAACTTTCAGAAGCAACTTCCAAAAATTCCCCTATTCTTTTGCATTACGTTATATTAGGTTTTGGATTAACAGGCTAGTTTTAAATAATGTATGTGCAAAGTTTTTTCAAGGCAAGTTATTTTAGTTTGGAAGCTCCTTGGTTTTGTTCTTCCTCAGTTACACAGATAAGTAATGACGCTATATATAATCCACACATTCATAGTTATTTTTTATTGATAATAAAAATATAGATTATATTCTGTTAATATAATTGTCTAATATGCTTTATTTAATTGTTTTTTTTAAAGAATTCTGGTTGTAGTCTTTGGCATTTTTCAAGATCATTCTGGTCAAGATCATTCATTCTCCCAAATATGGAAGGAGTAAGTTAGAAGACTGCTATGAATACTTCCTTTTGCAGGCAAAGACAGAATTTAGATGTGGAATATAAAATACATTACACAGAAAATAATTTCATAATAATGTTGCCATTTTGAATACATATATCACAATCCTATAATTTTAAGAGAACTCTGACACATGTACACAAAGAGATATGCACAAGACATTAAAGCAGCATGTTTGTAAATAACAAAATATATATATATACACACAAATGAAAAAAGGAAAAAGTGAAAAACTTAATAAAACTTACTGTTTTATGAAGAGGGATAGTTAAATACATTTTGGGATATACAGACAACTATTACTACATAGTAGTAAAAGCAAATGAATGAGAACTCACAATTCACAATTGTGACTAAATCTCACAAATATATTAAATGCTAATAGCAGTTGAAGAAAAAACATCCAATATTACCTATTTCTATATGAAATATGCAATTTTGGAGGATTCTTAGGGATCTACACATATATAGCAAATTACAAAAAAAATGCATGTGAATTATAAACACCAAATCTATATTAACCATCTCTGAGTGAGAGAGAAAATGTGTTCAGAAAGGGGTAGCAGAAATTCTAAAATATAGTTGAAAATTGCATTATTAAGAAAATGGGCATATTTTTCTGGATTATAAATAACCTATATTTATATAGAGAGTACATCATGAGAACATTTATATAGAGAGTACATCATATATAGAGAGTACATATATATCATGACTACATTTATATATGGAGTACATCATGAGAAATGCTGGACTGGAAGAAACACAAGCTGGAATCAAGATTGCGGGGAGAAATATCAATAACCTCAGATATGCAGATGACACCACCCTTATGGCAGAAAGTGAAGAGGAACTAAAAAGTCTCTTGATGAAAGTAAAGAGGAAAGTGAAAAAGTTGGCTTAAAGCTCAACATTCAGAAAACGAAGATCATGGCATCCAGTCCCATCATTTCATGGCAAATAGATGGAGAAACAGTGGAAACAGTGACAGACTTTATTTTTCAGGGCTCCAAAATCACTGCAGATGGTGACTGCAGCCATGAAATTAAAAGACGCTTACTCCTTGGAAGGAAAGTTATAACCAACTTAGATAGCATATTCAAAAGCAGAGACATTACTTTGCCAACAAAGGTCCATCTAGTCAGATCAGTTCAGATCAGATCAGTCGCTCAGTCATGTCCGACTCTTTGCGACCCCATGAACTGCAGCACGTCAGGCCTCCCTGTCCAACACCAGCTCCCGGAGGTCATTCAGACTCACATTCATCGAGTCAGTGATGCCATCCAGCCATCTCATCCTCTGTCATCCCCTTATCCTCCTGCCCTCAATCCCTCCCAGCATCAGAGTCTTCTCCAATGACTCAACTCTTCCCATGAGGTGGCCAAAATACTGGAGTTTCAGCTTTAGCATCATTCCTTCCAAAGAAATCCCAGGGCTAATCTCCTTCAGAATGGACCGGTTGGATTTCCTTGCAGTCCAAGGGACTCTCAAGAGTCTTCTCCAACACCACAGTTCAAAAGCATCAATTCTTTGGCGCTCAGCCTTCTTCACAGTCCAGCTCTCACATCCATACATGACCACAGGAAAGACCATAGCCTTGACTAGGCGAACCTTTGTTGGCAAAGTGATGTCTCTGCTTTTGAATATGCTATCTAGGTTGGTCATAACTTTCCTTCCAAGGAGTAAGCGTCTTTTAATTTCATGGCTGCAGTCACCATCTGCAGTGATTTTGGAGCCCAGAAAAATAAAGTCTGACACTGTTTCCACTGTTTCTCCATCTATTTCCCATGTAGTGATGGGACCAGATGCCATGATCTTCGTTTTCTGAATGTTGAGCTTTAAGCCAACCTTTTCACTCTCCACTTTCACTTTCATCAAGAGGCTTTTTAGTTCCTCTTCACTTTCTGCCATAAGGGTGGTGTCATCTGCATATTTGAGGTTATTGATATTTCTCCCAGCAATCTTGATTCCAACTTCTGTTTCTTCCAGTCCAGCATTTCTCATGATGTACTCTGCATATAAGTTAAATAAACATGGTGACAATATACAGCCTTGACATACTCCTTTTCCTATTTGGAACCAGTCTGTTGTTCCATGACCAGTTCTAACTGTTGCTTCCTGACCTGCATACAGATTTCTCAAGAGACAGATCAGGTGGTCTGGTATTCCCATCTCTCTCAAAATTTTCCACAGTTTATTGTGATCTACACAGTCAAAGGCTTTGGCATAGTCAATAAAGCAGAAATAGATGTTTTTCTGGAACTCTCTTGCTTTTTTGATGATCCAGCGCATGTTGGCAATTTGATCTCTGGTTCCTCTGCCTTCCATCTAGTCAAGGCCATGGTTTTTCCTGTGGTCATGTATGGATGTGAGAGTTGGACTGTGAAGAAGGCTGAGCAACGAAGAATTGATGCTTTTGAACTGTGGTGTTGGAGAAGACTCTTGAGAGTCCCTTAGACTGCAAAGAGATCCAACCAGTCCATTCTGAAGATCAGCCCTGGGGTTTTTTGGAAGGAATGATGCTAAAGCTGAAACTCCAGTACTTTGGCCACCTCATGAGAAGAGATGACTCACTGTAAAAGACCTTGATGCTGGGAGGGATTGAGGGCAGGAGAAGAAGGGGATGACAGAGGATGAGATGGCTGGATGGCATCACTGACTTAATGGACGTAAGTCTGAGTGAACTCCGGGAGTTGGTGATGGATAGGGAGGTCTGGCATGCTGCAATTCATGGGGTTGCAAAGAGTCGGACATGACTACATGACTGATCTGATATATATGTAGTACTTTGGCCACCTCATGCAAAGCGTTGACTCATTGGAAAAGACTCTGATGCTGGGAGGGATTGGGGGCAGGAGGAGAAGGGGACGACAGAGGATGAGATGGCTGGATGGCATCACTGACTCGACAGACGTGAGTCTGAGTGAACTCTAGGAGTTGGTGATGGACATGGAGGCCTGACACGCTGCAATTCATGGGGTCACAAAGAGTTGGACTCGACTGAGCGAAAGAACTGAACTGAACTGAACTAATATATAAAGAGTATTTTTGCATTGAAAGCATATTATTCACTAAGTCGTGTCCAACTGTTTGTGACTCCATGGACTATAGCCTGCCAGACTTCTCTGTACATGGAATTCTCCGGGCAAGAATACTGGAGTGGGTAGCCATTCTCCAGAGCATCTTCCTGACCCAGGGATTAAACCTGGGTCTCCTGCATTGCAGCCAGATTCTTTACTTTCTGAGCCACCAGGTAAGATCATTAGGTGATCTCTAAGGTACATTCAATGTCTTGGTGTCCATTGGTGACAAAATGTCATAAAGAAATTGGATATCCACTTCAAGTTAGAAAATGATTGGAAATCATTCAACCGCATGATTATTAAGTCTTTCTCAGCTTACATCTTTCTGCGAAATTTACTTCAGTATTTGTATAATGTAGTAATGACATAAAACTTACAGAGCCTTAGGCTTTAGGTTGCTTTAAATGTATTCAAATTTTAGACATAGCCGTTTTACTGTCACATAGATGAATATCAAACATGACTAAATCATTCATTCTGAAGTTGCTTGAGTATAAGAAATGCTTAGGTTTCATAATGGATTCAGGAGGCTTTTTATATAATCTTTGACAAATGCGATTAAATTTCTGAAAAGATAATTGACTACTTCCATCATAGCAGCATATCTTGTTTAGATGAATCAAGCTATAGACAGTAGTATTGTTTAAAATTACCCTGGAGTGGAAAAGCTCTTGCAATGAAACACAATGTTATTAGTTTTGAAAGCTAACCTTGAATATTGGTTTAGTCTTACAGTTAAATGAGGAAAAAACTAAAAAGCACTGTTAAAGTAAAAGTCAGAAAGGGAATAACTAATGATTAATGGTGATTAGTATAATTTAATGAATTTTAGCATTATATATAAATGAACAAAGTTAGAATAACAACAGAATATTTGAGTATTCTTCCATTTATAAAACCATTTCTTTTATAAGTAAGGCTAATTAATTACCTGGAACTAGCTCTTACATTAGTATCCTTACATATCTTTGCCTGGAAGAGGAAGTTTTACTAACAGCCCTACACAGGTTTATAGTAGTAGCATGGAATAGAAAAGATGAAGTAAAATTGTAGCTGTTGTTCATACAGATTTAACCATTATCATCTCTTCTCTCTGGAGATGATTACAGAAATGATTTTCTTTTTCCTTAACATCCATTTAGTTCTTACTGGTCCAAGAACTGATAGAATAACCCAGCTTTTCTTTCTGAAGAATGAGGCATAATGGATAAAAGAAAACAAAATCATATGGATAAAGCAGAAACAGTGACAGCAACATAAAAGCAGCACATGTTGCTCATGGAGAAATTGAGAGGAAAAATACCACGTGCAATAAGAACCTGTTGTGGAGAAAAAAGCAACAGACCAGGATCAGGAAAACAGCCCTGGAAAATCCCTATCTATTAATCTCTTAAAGACTAATTTTTCACAGTTTTAAAATCAATGTGAAAGGTATTACATACTCAAAATATTTTACTTTTTTTTTTTTTTTTCAAATTCTTCACTCTGTGTTCTCATTATAGTGGCCTTTGTGTGTATGTTTTCCTTCTTGGTGAAATATTCCAAGAACTAAATATAATTAGGGTACTAAGTAGTCTGTACCCAGTTCTTATGTGTGGAAGGAGTTTTCCCACATACCAAGTTCTATGACACCAACAAGCTGGATGTCTTACAAATCAACACAATTGTGACACTATCTACCTGGAGATAGTGTCAGATCTCACAGGTTAAGGGCTTGGTCTTGCAAGGCTGCTCACTCACAAACACAATTCAAATGGCAATCCCTAAATCAAGTTGTCACCTGTGCTTCTGACCCACTGGCTATAGATTGGAAGTCCTAAGGATTAACTCAATTAACTTGTTAAAATATCTCGCAGAACTCAGAGAAACCTTTTACTTATTAGATAACTAGTTTATTATAAGGGAAGGCGATGGCACTCCACTCCAGTACTCTTGCCTGGAAAATCCCAGGGACGGGAGAGCGTGGTGGGCTCTGCCGTCTACAGGGGTGGCACAGAGTCGGACACAACTGAAGCGACTTAGCAGCAGCAGCAGCAGTTTATTATAAAAGGTTATAACTCACAAAAAATAAAGCACCCCAAAATTGTTGCAATCTTAAAAGAGAGGAACATTATGGCATTGATGCAAAAATATCCTGCCTTTAACACATGTATACCCTGTTTTCCTTTTCAGTAAGAGGGACTAAATAGGAAATTAGAAGAAATCCAAATCTTCAATTCATCATTTTTTACATTTCTCTTAAAACATTGAAATAAATTTGTGTATTTTCATGTTTACCAACTTAAAATGAATTTGTGTATTTTTGTGTTTACTTAACTCTCTCCCACTAAAATATAAGCACCATAAGTGCAAAATACATCCCAGAATATAGATGACACTCAGTAAATATTTCTTGAATTCATTTAATTCAATTGACCAAAAGAATATTAATTTAATAGTAAATTTATCATGTGCTCATGTTTGGTCATTAAGTTGTGTCTGATTCTTTGAGACTCCATGGACTATAGCCCAGCAGACTCCTCTGTCCATGGGATTTCCTAGACAAGGATACTGGAGTGGGTTGCGATTCCCTTCCAGGAAATAATTTCAACCAAGGGATAGAGCCTATGTCCCCAGCACTGGCAGGCGGGTTTCTTTTTTTTTTTTTTTTTTTTTTTACCACTGAGCCACACTGTGTATAAAAAAGGACACTTACTCAGTTTCTCATGTAATCTATGATGACGGACTACATGCGCATTCTTTCATTTACTCTCTTGCACTGATACTGAAACTATAATCCTACTAGAATTCTGTAATTCATAGACCATAGTGCTAGGCTTGTGATATCATAGCCATGTGCCAGCTTACTTATTTCATATGATATTTATGATCATTTTACTATAAGAGGAAGGTAAATATATGTATATCTCACATGCATCTTATGTGTGTTGGATACAAATCTGTCTTGTTCTTTCTCTCCATTTTCCCCTGATTTCAACTTAATCAAAACACAGAGGTACTGTAAATCTCCTGTGTGGGCTTCTTCTCTTAAATCAATCTAGAATTATTTGGTACAGTGCCTTTCATATTATAATAAAGTATATTTTTATGTCTTATTTTTTAAAAATTTTGTTACACTAGTCATTTTATTATTTTGGATTTCATTCAAATGGATATCACAAATAAACTTTCTTATGCTCACTGTCACGATCTATCTTAACTTTGAAATTAAATTTTCAAGACTTTATTAAAGACAATACTGAAATGAATATTATTGTTTGTGCAAAAAGAGTAAAAGAAACTCTATTTCAAGACAGCTTACATAAAAGCAGCAGGGGAATTTCAATATATTATAAATCAGAAGCTTATACTATGCTATACCTAGTCTGCTCCATGAGGCAAGTGAGGCTAGAAAAACACTTTATAGACACATCTACCTTATACCAGTAATTAACTTTAGGCAGCCAAATAAATTGTATATGTCAATTATATGATGAAAATGCATCAAGCTGAATTCTTTCTCTGATAAAACAATGGTATAAGTTTATAAAATGTACTATAATGCTAGAATATTTATAGGCATAGTGATTTTAGAGATAAACTTACAAAAATCAATAAATATAAATTATTTCATAATAAAAAATTAAGAGAAAAATGGACATCTGAAGTGATGCTTGCTTAAGGTTTCGAACTAATTGGATGAATAAGCACAATGATTAGATTACACACAGGCATTTGTATAATATTAATAACAAATTATTTTATGCTATTAACAAATAATTCTATGTGTTGTCTTCAAAACTGAAGTTAGTCACTTATTTTCATTTAAAATAGAAAATATGAATGTGTTTGACATTTTTATATGTTTATTAACAAAAAACAATCATGTAACATAATTAATGAATGATCTGGTTAAGTGTAGGCACTGTTACCAATTTGTCAATGATATTAGACATCAAATCTAAACTCAATCTAAAAATATATGTAATCTTTGGATAACTTATTACATAGGCATTCTGTCATAATTGCTTTTGAGCAATTGTTGACCAAAGGTTTTTTCAGACTAGGAATTAGATTTACACAGACCCAGCTGCACTTTTGTTCTCTTTGAAGGGAGAATTCTATTTTAGAGTAAAATTAAATCATAATATCATACTACATGCTTCAGCAGAATATAGATTTTTTTTTCCAAAAAGAAGTAGTATTGACTTTTGGTTTTAGCTCTAACATGTAAAGTCTTTGGAAGTCATCACTCCCCTCTTAGAGCTGGCAAGAGCTGAACAAATTGAAAATCAATGACATTAATTAGGCTTGTCTGAGATCTGAGGTCACAGAATGGAGCCCAATCCAAAATCTGCAGTGACAAGTACAGAGAAGCACAGCCTGTATCAATTTACCAGGATTAAAAGTCACTCAAGCCATGTACTGGTAGAAATGCTAAAATAATAAGTTTGAAAAATTGCTGAATGCAGAGCATAGACTATTATGAGAAAAAGAAACTCCTAATTTTACTTGCTGTTAGAGATCCCTCACATTTTTATGTTATAATATCCAGGAATCCAGCCAGGTTCACATGATGTAGAAGCAAGAAATCTCTTGTGTTTATGGCAAAGATGAAGAAAGAAAATTATTCTGATATATGCCCAGTGTTATTCATAAGAAAGGATGATCAAGTAAGAGAAAAATTTTACCAGAGACTGACAAGACATGAAGAAAGGAAATCTAACTACAACCTTTCTCTAGCCTTCTGACTCACCTAAGGGAGAAAAATTAAAAGTTGATAAATCTTTGCAAGATAACTGACCAGATAGAATCACTAAAAGAATGAGACACTCAGAAGACTATAGACTGTATCTCCTTCCTCCACATCTTACCACCGTTGCAATAAGGATTCCATATAACACTGGATTGTAGTTAAAGGAGTCATCAAAGTTCAGACTCTATTAGGGAAGGACTGTTTAGGGGAACTCAAAAATACAGAGGAATTTAAAAATGAACAAACAGACAACAACAAAGATAACAGATGAAATCAAAGGTTCTGACACCTAAAGCTACAGCAAACATTAAATACAGTCCAACATCTAGCAAAATTAACATAGAACCCCGCAATAAAACCTGTCTCAGTTCCTATTACCTGATAAATCAAGCTTGGCTTTCATTAAAAAAAAAAAAAAAAAAACTCCTAAGGCAAGGAAAAAGAATAAATTTTGAAGAAAAAAAATAAGAATTAAAACTAGATTAAGATATAGCAGATTTTTGATTTTGTGCAAATCAAAATGCACAATGAAATTTGAAATTTAAGTAACTGTAACAAGCTAAGGGGGCTCTAGTGGGAAAAAAAAGTAGGCAATATGACAGAGAGATGGGGAATATAAGCTGAGAAATGGAAACTCAAAGAGTGAATCAAAATAAAATACTAGAAATCAAAAGCAGTTTGACAGAAATGGAGGGAGACTTCTGATGAGCTAACAAAGGAAATATCAGTGAACTTGAAAACAGATAAATCAGTTCAGTTCAGTCCTTTAGTCGTATCCAACTCTTTGTGACCCCATGAATTGCAGCATGCCAGGCCTCCCTGCCCATCACCAACTTCCGGAGTTCACTCAAACTCACATCCATCGAGTCAGTGATGCCATCCAGCCATCTCATCCTCTGTTGTCAAATTTTCCTCCTGCCCCCAATCCTTCCCAGCATCAGAGTCTTTTGCAATGAGTCAACTCTTCACATGAGGTGGCCAAAGTACTGGAATTTGAGCTTTAGCATAATTACTTCCAAAGAACACCCAGAACTCATCTCCTTTAGAATGGACTGGTTGGATCTCCTTGCAGTCCAAGGGACTCTCAAGAGTCTTCTCCACACAGTTCAAAAGCATCAATTCTTCGGTGCTCAGCCTTCTTTACAGTCCAGCTCTCACACCCATACATGACTACAGGAAAAACCATACCCTTGACTAGACGAACCTTTGTTGGCAAAGTAATATCTCTGCTTTTCAATATGGTATCTAGGTTGGTTATAACTTTCCTTCCAAGGAGTAAGCGTCTTTTAATTTCATGGCTGCAGTCACCATCCGCAGTGATTTTGGAGCCCACAAAAAGAAAGTCTGACACTGTTTCCACTGTTTCCCCATCTTTCCCATGAAGTGATGGGACCAGATGCCATGATCTTTGTTTTCTGAATGTTGAGCTTTAAGCAAAATTTTTCACTCTCCTCTTTCACTTTCATCAAGAGGCTTTTTAGTTCCTCTTCACTTTCTGCTATAAGGGTGATGTCATCTGCATATCTGAGGTTATTGATATTTCTCCCAGCAATCTTGATTCCAGCTTGTGCTTCTTCCAGTTCAGCGTTTCTCATGATGTACTCTGCATATACGTTAAATAATCAGGATGACAATATAAAGCCTTGACGTACTCCTTTTCCTATTTGGAACCAGTCTGTTGTTCCACATCCAGTTCTAACTGTTCCTTCCTGACCTGCATACAGGTTTCTCAAGAAGCAGGTCAGGTGGTCTGGTATTCCCATCTCTTGAAGAATTGTCCACAGTTTATTGTGATCCACACAGTCAAAGGTTTTGGCATAGTCAATAAAGCAGAAATAGATGTTTTTCTGGAACTCTCTTGCTCTTTCCATGATCCAGAAGATGTTGGCAATTTGATCTCTGGTTTTCTGCCTTTTCTAAAACCAGCTTGAACATCAGGAAGTTCACGGTTCACATATTGCTGAAGCCTGGCTTGGAGAATTTTGAGCATTACTTTACAAGTGTGTGAGATGATTGGAATTGTGCGGTAGTTTGAGCATTCTTTGGCATTGCCTTTCTTTGGGATTGGAATGAAAACTGAGCTTTTACAGTCCTGTGGCCACTGCTGAATTTTCCACATTTGCTGACATATTGAGTGCAGCATTTTCACAGCATCATCTTTTAGGATTTGAAATAGCTCAACTGGAATTCCATAACCTCCACTAGCTTTGTTCGTAGTGATGCTTTCTAAGGCGCACTTGACTTCACATTCCAGGATGTCTAGCTCTAGGTCAGTGATCACACCATCATGATTATCGGGGTCATGAAGCTCTTTTTTGTACAGTTCTTCTGTGTATTCTTGCCACCTCTTCTTAATATCTTCTGCTTCTGTTAGGTCCATACCATTTCTGTCCTTTATTGAGCCCATCTTTGCATGAAATGTTCCCTTGGTATCTCTAATTTTCTTGAAGAGATCTCTAGTCTTTCCCATTCTATTGTTTTCCTCTACTTTGCATTGATTGCTGAAGAAGGCTTTCTTATTTCTCCTTGCTATTCTTTGGAACTCTGCATTCAGATGTTTATATCTTTCCTTTTCTCCTTTGCTCTTTGCTTCTCTTCTTTTCACAGCTATTTGTAAGGCCTCCCCCAGACAGCCATTTTGCTTTTTTGCATTTCTTTTCCATGAGGATGGTCTTGATCCCTGTCTCCTCTACAATGTCAGGAACCTCTGTCAATGGTTCATCAGGCACTCTATCTATCAGATCTAGTCCCTTCAATCTATTTCTCACTTCCACTATATAATCATAAGGGATTTGATTTAGGTCATACCTGAATGGTTTAGTGGTTTTCCGTACTTTCTTCAATTTAAGTCTGACTTTGGTAATAAGGAATTCACGATCTGAGCCACAGTCAGCTCCCGGTCTTGTTTTTGCTGACTCTATAGAGTTTCTCAATCTTTGGCTACAAAGAATATAATCAATCTGATTTTGGTGTTGACCATCTGGTGATGTCCATGTGTAGAGTCTTCTCTTATGTTGTTGGAAGAGGATGTTTGCTATGACCAGTGCATTCTCTTGGCAAAACTCTATTAGCCTTTGCCCTGCTTCATTCTGTATTCCAAGGCCAAATTTGCCTGTTACTCCAGGTGTTTCTTGACTTCCTACTTTTGCATTCCAGTCAAGTATAATGAAAAGGACATCTTTTTTGGGGTGTTAGTTCTAAAAGGTCTTGTAGGTCTTCATAGAACCTTTCAACTTCAGCTTCTTCAGCATTACTGGTTGGGGAATAGACTTGGATTACTGTAATATTGAATGGTTTGCCTTGGAAAGGAACAGAGGTCATTACCTATAGGTAAAATGGATAAAATCACTGCTGTAAGGGACAGAACGGAAAAATTAGTAATATCATGTTATAACATATTTGCACTATCCATAAAGCACTATGGCATTATTGGAAAGAAGACTTAAATTACCTATAAACTTATATTGTAAGTTATATGGAGCCCACCAAAAAAATTTTGAAAATAAGTGTAACATATACTCAGAGGAGAAAAAACGGAAGTGTATAAAATGCTTCATTAAAACCAAATTGCATAAAAGCAAAATAAAAGTTGAGAACAAATACAACAAATAGAAAGCAGTTTGATGGGAAAATAAATCAACTGTCCCAATAACCACTTTAATTGTGAATAGCCTAAAAATATCAATTATAAAAGAAAAATTGACAAAACTGATTTAAAAGAAAAAAAGAGTTGTCTAAAAGAAACTCATTTTAAAGCTAAATACTAAGATAAACATAATGGGACCAAGAACAATATAATTTACTAACACTAACCAAGAAGATACTGGAGTAGCTTTATTAATTTCTTAAAAAGCAAACTTCTTTGCTTCTATGTCTCAAAAGAAATATAGAGGAGGAGGAGCTAAGATGGCGGACGAGTAAGACGGGGAGAATACTTTCTCCTCCACAAATCCATTAAAAGAACATATGAATGCTGAATAAACTCGATAAAACAACTTCTGAATGCCGGCAGAGGACATCAGGCACTTAGAAAGACAACTCATTGTCTTCAAAACGAGAAAACGAGCCCTGTGGTAACTCCTTTTGCGGAGAACTGGCGCGGACACCAGCATTTGCTATCGGCAAGTGGGGGCTGGGCTAGGAGGAGCGGCGAGGCCTGCATTGCTTTGAGAAAGGATTTGGCCTGGCTATCTCGGGCGCTATCTGAGCGAAATAACCAGACTGTCGGTTATCTACTACATCAAAAGCCAGCCCTAACTTAAGACACCACCAGGACTACCTACGGAACAAAGGGCTGCACAGAGTTGGCCGGCTGCAGGCCGTCCCACTCCGGTGACAGGCAGCCAGGGCCAGAGGCGGGCAATTATAGCCCTAGAGAGACACTGTCTAATGGAACTGTGAGTAGGTTTCTGTGCTGACTCACGCTTCTTGGGGCTCTGGATGGTCAACATCTGCCTGAGAAAGTGCGCTGTTTGTATACCCAGAAAACTGAGCGGCGGAGAGGCGATAAGTCGCAGCACCTGCGCTCGCTGAACATTTCATCACCTGCGCTACTCGGATCTGGGAAGGGCATAAAACGCAGACTCAACCAAGTCTGTGCTTCTGAGGATTATCTGAGTGCCTGAACCTGGCCAGTTTAGATTTGGGTGCTCATCTCCGCCCCCTCTGTAACAAGGCAGAGATCAGATATTGAAAAGACCTGTAAATCGCCTCAATAAAGAGAATTCAACAAACCCCAGAATATAGTAAGGACACTCTAAATTTGGCAATTTTAACAAAATGAAGAGACAAAAGAATACCCAGCAGCTAAAGGAACAGGATAGATACCCACCAAACCAAACCAAAGAGGAAGAGATGGGGAATCTACCTGATAAAGAATTCCGAATAATGATAACGAAATTAATTCAAAATCTCGAAATCAAAATAGAATCACACTTAAAGAGTCTGGAGACAAGGATTGAGAAGATGCAAGAAAGGTTTAACAAGGACCTAGAAGAAATAAAAAAGAGTCAACACATAATGAAAAATGCAATAAATGAGATCCAAAACACCCTGGAGGCAACAAATAGTAGAATAACAGAGGCAGAAGATAGGATTAGTGAACTAGAAGATAGAATCCTAGAAATAAATGAATCAGACGAGAAAAAAGAAAAACGTATCAAAAGAAATGAGGACAATTTCAGAAACCTCCAGGATAACATCAAACTCTACAACATTCGAATCATAGGAGTTCCAGAAGAAGAAGATAAAAAGAAAGATCATGAGGAAATACTTGAGGAGATAATAGTTGAAAACTTCCCTAAAATGGAGAAGGAAATAACCACTCAAGTTCAAGAAATCCAGAGAGTCCCTAACAGGATAAACCCAAGGTGAAACACCCCAAGACACATATTAATCAAATTAACAAAGATTAAATATAAAGAACAAATATTAAAAGCAGCAAGGGAAAAACAGCAAATAACTCACAAGGGAATTCCCATAAGGATAACAGCTGATCTTTCAATAGAAACTCTCCAAGCCAGGAGGGAATGGCAAGATGTAATTAAAGTGATGAAGGAAAATAACTTACAGCCTAGATTATTGTATCCAGCAAGGATCTCATTCAAATATGAAGGAGAAATCAAAAGCTTCACAGATAAGCAAAAGTTGAGAGAATTTTGCACCACTAAACCATTTCTCCAACAAAAACTAAAGGACATTCTCTAGAGCAATACAATAATAGTGGGAGACTTTAATACCCCACTCATATAATCTGGCTGTAGTAGACAAAGTAAAGAGGAAAACATATTTACTTATGAGCCTCAAAAAATTCAGTTCACTCAGGAGAGTTAACAAAAAAAAAAAGACTTATTTGTTCACTCTGTGGAGGTTTATTGACTGTTTTGTGGGTTTGGTACCACTTTGGGTAGTAGGGAGGAAGAGGTGACAAATGTGATCCTGTCCTAAATAATATATTGTGGTAAAGATAGACTTACCAATACAAAATACCAAGATGTGCCTAAAGATGAGGACACCCAAACTGGACTTTTTGTTTCCTGAACTTTTCATTTCGAGAACAAACCTCCTAATATAAGATGAATTCACCATGATTTTTTTTAAGTGTTCTTTGTGATTAAAAACAGAAAGCCATTGGTTAAGAAATTACATATACTCCTCCCCACCATCACTCCCCTTCTTTTTTCCCATTTCCCTCCCACCCTCATTGATCCTTTCCTTTGTCCATTTTCCCCTGCAAAAAATAAAAAAAAAAAAAAAAAAAAAAAAAAAAAAAAAAAAAAAAAAAAAAAAAAAAAAAAAAAAAAAAAAAAAAAAAAAAAATAAAAAAAAAAAAATAAAAAAAAAAAAAAAAAAAAATTAATTTTATATTAAAAAAAAAAAAATAAAAAAAAAAAAAAAAAAAAAAAAAAAAAAAAAAAAAAAAAAAAAATAATTAAAAAAAAAAAAAAACACTTTTTTTTATAAAGAAAAAATTAATAGAAAGAAAAAAAAAAAAAATATGTTATATAAAAAAAAAAAATAAAAAAATTAAAAAAAAAAAAAAAAAAAAATTATTTTTTAAAAAAAAAAAAAAAAATTAAAAAAAAAAAATTTGGGCCAAAAAAAAAATCTCAAAAATATAAAAAAAAAACAGAAATCACAGAAAGATAGCCAACATTCCCCTGAGTATTTAGAGAGTAAACAAAATATAACTAAATAACAAATCAGTCAAAGAAGGCTTATAAGAAGTTTTAAAAATATTTTCAGTTAACTGAAAATTTAAAATTATAATTTGTAGGATGTAGACAAGTAACAGATAAATACTTATATCTTATAAATGAAGAAAGATATAAAATCAATTGTCTTAGCTTCTGCCTAAGAAGACACTAGTGAAAGAGAAGCAATTTAAGCCTAAAGAGATTACAAAAAAATAATAAAATGAAGAGGAGAAATTAATGAAATTCAAACCAAGAAAGTAATACAGAAAATCAACAAAAATAAAAGCTGGTTCTTTGAAAATACAAATAAAATTGACAACTCCCTAGCCAGGCTAACCAAAAAAGGAAAAAAATAGAGCAGACATAAATTATCAATATTAGAAATAAAAAATTGGTCATACCTACTGTTTCATGCACATCAATATAAAAATATTATAAACACTTTGTCCACAGAGTTGATAATTTCTGAAAGGGACAAAAATTCACACAAAGATAAGTTATTTTATTAGGCCTTTATCTATTTAAGAAACCAAATCAATAATTTATAACCTTTTAAAGAGGCCCATATGAATTCACTGGTGAGTACTACCAAATATTCAAGTACAATTCTCTAAAATATCTTCCAACAAATAGGATTAGGGGGAACAGTTCTTAACTCAACTTATGAGGCCACTGTTACCCAAATACCAAAATTGGATATTACAAAACAGAAAAACTACAGATCAATATTTCTCATGAAGGTAGATGCTAGAAGAAATTTTAGCAATTTAAAACCAATAGCATATAAAATGAATTATATGCCAAGGCTAAATAAGATTTAATGCAGTTATGCAAAGCTAGTACAACACTTGAAAAATCAATTAATGTAACTCACAATACCAGCAGGCAAAAAAAAAAAAAAAATCATACGATCATATGCAGAAAAATACTTGACAAAATCCAAAACCCATTCATGATAAAAACTCTCAACAAACTAGGACTATAGAACAACTTCTCTACTAGCTAGGACTAGAGACCAACTTCTTCAACTTGATAAAGGACAAATAAAAAATCTTCCTTCATACTTAATGATAAAAAACTGGATATTGTCCCATAAGATCAGGAAGGACAAAGAGGATAACACCTCTCACTACTACTTTTAAACATTGTACTGGAAGTTCTAACTAGTGCAATAAAACTAGAGAAATAGGACATAAAGTATATAGTTTGGAAAGGAAGAAATAAAATTGACTATGTTCACAGATGATATATTTGCCTATTTTCCAGTAGTCATGTAAACGGATATGAGAGTTGAACCATTAAAGAAGACTGAGCGTCAAAGAATCGATGCTGTCAATCTGTAGTGTTGGAGGAGACTCTTGAGAATGTTCTTGAGAGTGTTGTGCAGCAAGGAGATCAGTCAATCCTAAAGGAAATCAACCCTGAATATTCATTGGAAGGAATGATGTTGAAGATGAAGCTCCAATACTTTGGTCATCTGATGTGAAGAGCCGACTCATTGGAAAAGATCCTGATGCTGGGAAAAACTTAGGGCATGAGCAGAAGGTGACAGAGGGTGAGATGGTTGGATGGCATCACTGACTCAATGAACATGAGTTTGAGCAAACTCCAGGGGATGAGGTGGTGAAGGACAGGAAAGCCTAGCCTATTGCAGTCCATGGGTCACAAAGAGTTGGACATGACTGAGAGACCAAACAACAACAAATTAATCCACAACAACAACAAAAATAAAACCTCTAGGCACTAAGATGTGGTTAAAACAACATGCCTTTTTGTATATTAGCAATGATAAATTGGAATTTCAAAGTGATGTATTTACTGGCATACACCAGCATGTCTGCATCTCTCAGGAAGTCTGCTGAGAGCTCCTGTAAACTTTATGTTGCAGAAAACATCAGTAAGAGCTTAAAGAGCTCCCAAAGTATAATAGACATGGTACTACTATGGTCCTCTATCTCTTCAACAACGGTTCTTAATTAGAGATTTTGCCTCTCTTAAAGGAGATTTTGCCTCTCAGGCAACATTTGACAATGTCTGCAGAGTACATCATGAGAAACACTGGACTGGAAGAAACACAAGTTGGAACCAAGATTGCTGGGAGAAATATCAATAACCTCAGATATGCAGATGACATCACCCTTATGGCAGAAAGTGAAGAGGAACTAAAAAGCCTCTTGATGAAAGTGAAAGTGGAGAGTGAAAAGGTTGGCTTAAAGCTCAACATTCAGAAAACGAAGATCATGGCATCTGGTCCCATCACTGCATGGGAAATAGATGGGGAAACAGTGGAAACAGTGTGAGACTTTCTTTTTCTGGGCTCCAAAATCACTGCAGATGGTGACTGCAGCCATGAAATTAAAAGACGCTTGCTCCTTGGAAGGAAAGTTATGATCAACCTAGATAGCATATTCAAAAACAGAGACATTACTTTACCAACAAAGGTTCGCCTAGTCAAGGCTATGGTCTTTCCTGTGGTCATGTATGGATGTGAGAGCTGGACTGTGAAGAAGGCTGAGCGCTGAAGAATTGCTGCTTTTGAACTGTGGTGTTGGAGAAGACTCTTGAGAGTCCCTTGGACTGCAAGGAGATCCAACCAGTCCATTCTGAAGGAGATCAGTCCTGGAATTTCTTTGGAAGGAATGATGCTAAAGCTGAAACTCCAGTATTTCGGCCACCTCATGCGAAGAGTTGACTCATTGGAGAAGACTCTGATGCTGGGAGGGATTGAGGGCAGGAGGAGAAGGGGACGACAGAGGATGAGATGGCTGGATGGCATCACTGACTCGATGGATGCGAGTCTGAGTGACCTCCGGGAGCTGGTGATGGACAGGGAGGCCTGGCGTGCTGCGGTTCATGGGGTCGCAATGATCTGATCTGACCTGATCTGGATACATTTTTGGTTATCAGAACTGGTTCAGGGCTGCTACTGATACCTAGTGGTAGAGGATAGCCGTGCTGCTAAATATACTACACTGCATAAGACACACCCAACCCCTTAGCAAAGAATTGTCTGGACCAAAATAAAGTTGGAAAACTCTGCTCTACATAAACACAAATGCCCAACCAATACTTAAATTAGGTCTTCCTTGGTGGCTTAGATGGTAAAAAATCTTCCTGCAATGCAGACCTGGGTTCGATCCCTAGGTCAGGAAGATCCCATGGAGAAGGAAATGGTAACCCACTCCAGTATTCTTGCCTGGAGAATCCCATACACAGAGGAGCCTGGCAGGCTAGAGTCAATGTGGTCACAAAAGAGTGTGACACTATGGAGCAACTAACACAATCAAAGTGAGAAAGAAAGAATTTAGAGTTGAATGAGATCCAATCACATTGGAATAATAAATAATATATATATACCATTTATATAATCATATATTGTAGTATTATATATAATCATATTAATATATATATGAAATAGATATATTTGTATAATATTTACCACAGAAAGAATATGGGGTTTTGCTTATTGATTAAATAAAGATAGGTAATGAGAAAAACATAAAAGTAAACAATTTTTAGAAAAACTGACCCAGCATTGAAATCATGATGCTTATATTTCAATTTAAATAAACATCACATCGATGTTTGCATGTAGGTCATCCATTAGTGTAGCAACTTGAATGGATCTTTCAGTTGGAAGATAAAATGCATTTCAGGGTTCCCCTTGTCATTTATCAAGAGAACTAGTACTGTCTGCTTTTCTTTTATATATATATATATATATATATATATATATATATATAAATTTTAATAAAAAGCAGAGAAGCCAAAAACCTGTTTTCTAAGAAAAATATACTTCTAGTTTTAAGATCTTTAATCACTGAGTAGTAGGGTTGTTTCTAAATTAAAAATATACATCTATATGAGTATCTCATTTTCTACCTTATATCTCTCTCTTAATTGTTTTGTTTTATTTTTACTAATTCCTATAATTAGAGAAAGTTAGTGGCTCACTCCAAGAATAGAAAGACATTACTTCCAGGTAGGGATTAGTGATCTATAATTTGACAGATCTGTCACTAAATTTCAAAAAGCAGGAAGAAAATCAAACTTTGATAGTGATGACTTGTCTAAAATGAAAATAGGAGAATATTGAATTGCTGTTTCAAAATTCTAAGAGGAAAAGGTCATGACACTGCTTTCAAAAGGCATAAGCAGAAACTACGATAATTAAACAATTGAGATATACTACCAAAAAAACTTAATATGTTAAAATGTCCTTCAATGATGTAGTTTCCTTTTGTTTTCTGATTTTCTAAAAACCATTTTGGCTGATTTTATTACGTACTGTGATTGATTCTGTGGTAGCAAAGTTTGTAACATGTGTTGTGTCTGGATGTCTTAAGATTCAGCTACTTTTAAGTCAATTGGTAACTTAAGTGTTTTAAAATGCAACACATAATTAGCAGATTACAATTATGATTAATACAACACATTGCTTAAATCTAATATGACAATCACTTTTTAAAAATGAAATCAGAATGTACATTATAAACTCTAGTATATTAAATGAAAATTAGTATTCAGGTCTATAAGCATAAATAAAATAATGTCAATTTCCCTTTTACTTCTCTCACACTCCCTTTTCCCCACTCCATCATACCTGTTTAGCTGAATTTAAGGGGTATTAAAATTTACTTTCATTACTCACGAGCTCAGAGCTTGGCCTTCTCTTACTAGACATGTGAAATTGATCAGTTTACTTAAATGAGATTGACAGGAGAAATATCAAAACCTCACATATGCAGATGGCACCATCCTTATGACAGAAAGCAAAGAAGAACTAAAGAGCCTCTTGATGAAGGTGAAAGAGGAGAGTGAAAATGCTGGCTTAAAACTCAACATTCAAAAAGCTAAGATCATGGCATGGTCCCATCACTTCATGGCAAATAGATGGGGAAATAATGGAAACAGTGACAGACTTCACTTTCTCGGGCTCCAAAATCACTGCAGATGGTGACTGTCACCATTAAATTAAAAGACACTTGCTCCTTGGAAGAAAAGCTATGGCCAACCTAGACAGCATATTAAAAAGCAAAGGTCTGTATAGTTAAAGCTATGATTTTTCTAGTAGTCATGTATGGATGTTTGAGTTGGACTATAAAGAAAGCTGAGTGCTGAAGAATGGATCCTTTTGAATTGCAGTGTTGAAGACTTTTGAGAGTCTCTTGGACTGCAAGGAGATCCACCCAGTCCATCCTAAAGGAAATCAATCCAGAATATTCACTGGAAGTGCTGATGCTTAAACTCCAATACTTTGGCCACCTAATGCTAAAAGTCAACTCATTAGAAAAGACCCTGATGCTAGGAAAGATTGAAGGCAGGAGGAGAAGAGGATGAGAGAATGAGATGGTTGGATGGCATCACTGACTCAATGGACATGAGTTTGAGCAAGTTCCAAGAGATGGTGAAGGACAGGGAGACCTGGCATGTTGCAGTCCATAGGGTCACAGAGTTGGGCACGACTAAGAGACGGAGCAACAACAATTTAAATCAGCCTGTGACTCATGATTGTCATCAGTCAAATGGAAATAATAGTACCTGTGTTAAGATTGTTATAAGAGCTAGAGAAAACATAGTATATAATATAAAGCTTTGTATAAGTAAGCATGAATCTTGTTAACATTTTGTTAACAGCTTTTCTACTTGAACTCAGCTTGCTTTGATATCTGTGGCAAAAGTTGGAAGATGGTTTAGTTAAATGTGTTCTTCTGAAACTTGCCCAGTGCCTGAAGTTGATCCCCACCTGACTCATATTCAGTTCAGTTCTGGACCAATATCACTATGGACACTTTTCAAAGCCTCTGATGCAGAGTCACCTTGCTGCTTGTCATATTAGGCTTACAGAAAGTCCTGGTGACATTTAATTTAATGTCTTCCTATGTTTGGCCATGCTCCAGAAATTTGATAACATTAAACTCATCTTCCCCTACCTACCAATGGCTCATAGACAAAATTGTAATGCACACACTCCTCAGGTTAAATTGGATAGGAGGTATTGTTGGGGAAACTCAAAGTGTCCTGTTTTCCAAGAGTCCAAAATTAAATAAGGTGAAAGGCGTTTGTCATCATCCTCAGAGTACTTTAACACATGTGTCTTTTTTCTGTTCTACCACGTCATTTTCTCAATCCACTAGAAGTAAAATAGGTAGGTTTCCTTGACATCAGCTTTGTAATCTAAAGCTTAATGTTAGGAAAGCATGAAGGAGAAAGAGCAGGACAAGCTTGCCCACATACCCAACAACTGGATTGATTCCTTTGCCGAGCATACAAGTGGGTGCACTGTAGAAAAGTATTTCCATAAGGTGCCTATTCCAACGACTAGAAATGACAGAAGCAGCAGATGTCTAAGAATGAAAAGATAGGCATTTAAAAGAAACTTGTACAGAAAGGTCTTCTTCTATAAGAATTATGCTTGTGGTCTGATCCTTAGATGTTACTGCAGCTGCAGGTTTAGGAATCTGACATGCTCCTGTATACTGTATATTTTGACCAAGAAAGGCAACACTTTCAGGCATAGGGCCCCCACCCTCCCTCCTCTCTCAGTGATGCATGTTGCATTCCAGGCATAGTGGATTTCAACAGGTGCAACTAAGCAGCAAGACAATGGGATCCCAGTAGAGACTGAGTAGTTCCCTTTCACCTAGGGGTATCAAGTAGCTCATCTATCTTGGTGGGACATCCTACTGCAAATTCCAATAGCTGATACCTCTCCCACTGGGTGTTCTCAGCAGCATAGCACATTGTTCCACCATGAGAATGGGGGCAATGGCTTTCTCCCAAGGCCTCAAGACTTGCATAACTTTACAGCACAGGGTGTGTCAACAGAGGTCCACAGTCTGAGATATGGAACTGCAGGCTCTACTGGTTGAGCGTTCAAATGTATTAAAACCTGGATAGTACTTTAGTCCATCTTCTGCTTTACTATTCATCCTTCCTTGCTACCATTCCTGCTGCTTGTGCATTTTAAGGGAGATGGAATATCCAGTCAGTGTCATGTTCTTTTGCATATACCATGATTAGCATACCATGACCTTTGAAATATGACCCTCAATCACAATCTTTCTGACAAAAGTGGCTTTCCCTGGTGGCTCAGACAGTAAAGAATCCACCTGCCAATGCAGGAAACCCAGGTTCCATCCTTGGGTCCAGAAGCTCCCCTGGGTAAAAGGCATGGCTGCCCACGCTAGTATTCTTGTCTGGTTAACCCCATGGACAGAGGAGCCTGGCAAGCTATAGTCCATGGGGTTGCAAAGAGTCGAACATCACTGAGCAACTAATTTTTTTTTTCAGCTTCTTTAATTCCCTGATGGTGGCAGCCTGGTCTGCATGGCGACAGCAGGAAGTATGGGTTAGGCCAAACAATGTACCCACACAAAATAGACATATTTATCACACTCTCTTGGAGGGATACAAACCTAGACCACATATTAAAAAGCAGAGACTTTATTTTGCCAAAATAGTCCAATAGTCAAAGCTATGGTTTTCCAGTAATCATGTATGGCTGTGACAGTTGGGCCATAAGGAATGCTAAGCACTGAAGAATTGATGCTTTTGAACTGTGATTTTGGAGAAGACTCTTGAAAGTCCCTTAGATAGCAAGAAGATCAAATCAGTCAATCCTAAAGGAAATAAACCCTGAATATTCATTGGAAGAACTGATGCTGAAGCTCTAATACTTTGGCTACTTGATGTGAAGAGCTGATTCATTGGAAAAGACCCTGATGCTGGGAAAGATTGAAGGAAGAAAAGGGGATGACAGAGGACAAGATGGTTGGATGACATCACCAACTCAATGGACATGAGTTTGAGCAAGCTCCAGGAGATGGTGAAGGACAGGGAGATCTGGCATGCTGCAGTCCATGGGGTCACAAAGAACTGGACCTGACTGAGCGGCTAAATAGCAAAAACTACTTGGAGAGAGGGATCCTATGTAATCAGTTTGCCATTTCCTTTACCAGTTGGGAATCTGGTGGATTGCTCCAACACAGGACATGTTAGTTCCTGCATTAACCAAGTCACTATTTTAAGGGCAATTCAGCACTCTTGGTAATGTCTTCCCATGTGGGCACTATGGTGGCACCTGTTTTTATGCATCCAGGCTATTATATCTATTGAAGTAACAGCTATATCAATAAGCCCAGTGAGTGTATATTCTTTCCACATAGGTGTTTCCTGAATCTGGGACTGCTCCACTGGTTGCGGTGGTTGCTGTTCTTTTGTTTTCTCTGTATTAGAGTCTAAGGACATGAGCCACTTTGTTTCACCCTCAATCACTATAATATCCCCCTCTTCACTCCCTCTACTTTCCCAGGAATTCCACCTCCTAGCATCTCAATCAGACTTTGTCATAGCATTCAGACTTAGTTCATGTCATCTTTTACCTTCTTAGCTTTGCAAAACCCACGTTATGTTCAATGTATTACCCTGCTCCCCCAACCTTGTCTGCCAGCTCCAAATCCTGCAGAGCAGTCCTTGTCTAACTTCAGCTCTTCTTCCAACTTTCTAACTGGAGCTTCAGCCTCTAGCTGGCATCCCCACAGTGAAAGGCCATTCCATGTTTCAGTAGTGCATTTTTCTTCTCTATTGCAGTATGCTATACACAGTTCTTTATTAAATACATTAAAATAAACACATTAAATCTGAGGTGTTCCTGGGTATCCCTGCCTTCAGGTAGTGATGCCCAAATACCTAAAATACAAACCAGGCTTCCCTACATAGAGGTCAGTGGCCTCCCTGAGATTTCCCTTGTGGATACTTCTTTCCCAAGACTCATTCCTTTGGTGTCCAGGCTGCCTTGCCAATTGTGAGGAACTGTCTAGATGTAATCACAAACTGACTCCCATATATGGAGAAAAAGATAAGACTGAAAAGGAGGTAGATCACCTCCATATTGGTAAGTGGCAGTTTTAATGAGCAAGGGAACATTTATATGAGGCATGGTCTTATGTGGCTATAAGTGACTAAATCTCTGGTTCCACTTGCTGGATTTCAATGACATATCATTCAGATGATCTCAACAATACATTATTCTCAAGCCTGCAGCCCTGAAGTGGCTTCTGATATAGAAGAATAAGTGGATCATACATTCCAAGGACAGAGGAGAGAGAGCAGGGAGCCTCTGGTTGTCTGGGTTTAATGCCCATGACAACCAGAGATCATACCCTCTCAATATACAGAGTGTGATTATGAAGACTAAGTTAGGCAATGAAAACAAAATGCTTGCACAATGTCTGTGCACAAGAAGCACTCCAAACCAGATCTTATAGCTTTACCTCTAACAATTCCCTGTCCCCTGATATCTCCTCAATTCAGGCTCTAATACTATTGTCCCAAAAAGGACTTGGCATAGTAAACCAAGGAGAGACATCAAATTATTGTATTTTAACATGGAAAGCCACAGCTAAGATAAAACACAAAGGCAAGGAAGAAAGCTTTACTGTACTAGTGTTTCTCACCACAATGAGATTGTATAGGAAAAGAAGTTGGAGGGCAAACAAAGTATTAAAGGTCAGGTAAAGACTTTAGGAATCTGACATTAAAGTGCCTCTGGACCCTCCAGAGTCAGCAGTTTCGCTGTAGTCCTTGTGCCATCACAGAAGCACTAAAATAAAGCTCCTCATGTATATAAGCTGTTTCGGATGCTGAGACAGGAGCAAGGAAAGGCTGTCCCAGTGAATAGCCTGGGAGCACAGAGTAGATTTAGGGAGCTGCCAAATGTCCCTGATTTCTGGAAGAATGTATGAAAATAAGTTGAAAGGAACAAGTGCCTACAGACTTGAAGTTTCTCACAGTTATGACAAGGAAAAGAATCAAGAATGGGCCATATTTTCAGGTCCTGTTTGAGAACAGAGACATCTAAAGGCACGGTAGGTGAAATTGCAAGCTTGGCTAATAAACTTCTCACCATTTAATGCCATAAAGCTATCTTAGACCAATAGCTCTTAAAAGACAATCTGGTGATAGAAACTAAATGAAAAAATACTGAACTGGCACAACATAAATTTGACATGACTCAGTTTACCTGGAATTGACAAAAATTAGATATTTTCCCTATAAACATTGTCACATTTTTACATATCTGAAATTTTCTGCCTATGCTTTTGAATCAAGGACAAAACATAATAGTTACTATTTTATATTAATTTGTCATGTCAGAAATTCAACAAAGCTTTTTTTTTTTTTTTAAGGTGGAGAAACCTGATTTAGATACAACATACCTATCCAGAAAATATTTTCCTTCACATTGAAAAATTAGTAATCTCATTAGTATGTCTGTACCCTATGAACCCTGGCATGATAGAAGACTACTGAAAAGCAGTGAAAAGGATTCTATAACATGAAAGTAATGTAACAACACATTTAGCATTGTGATCAAGAAACAGAACACTGATTAGTCCCTGGAGTAACATACACCCATAAATTGTGTCAGGATTGATAAATTTGACTTCAGATCATGCCATGGCAAATTTTAAGAAGGCTTCCACCATCATTTGACCACAGTTTCTGATATACTAAAATTGGTTAACTTGAAAAGGTCTGTGGTTAGATTTAGTTTATTTAAATTATTTCATATTTACCTTCATGTAAGTGTTTCAATAACTAGAAAAAAATATAAAATAAAGAAAACTAAACAATACATAAACTATTAAATTCTATAGTTAGCTCACTTGCCTAAGGTTATTATATAAGATGCAATACTAGATTTGGTTTCCATTTTAGTGATTTGTGAACTAGACAAATGTATTATCAATAAGAAATTTGAAGCAGGAATGTCTTCAAGAGCAGTAATCCTCAACCTGTTTGGCACAAGGGACCAACTTTGTGGAAGACAATGTTTCCATGGATCAGGGGTGGGAGATAGGTTTTAGGATGATTCAAGAGCATTATATTTATTGGGCATTTTGTTTCTAATCTAATATTGCCATTGATCTGACAGGAGGTACTGGTCTGCAGCCCAGAGGTTGGGGACCCCTATTCTAGAGAATGCACAGTACCTGATATAAACTTAAAGAGTTGACTTCATTCAGACTTGAACCCTAGCAGCTAATAGTGAGAGTAAACATATGCTGTTTAAGGACTAAATAACTAGTACCACATCAAACAATATCATAAAGGCTATTTCCTAGTTGCTCCACACAGACTACGCAGACTTTTTTAATAACAGCTTACACTGACTAATCTATGTCTGTAGCTAGCTAGCATTTGGCTTTGATTTCATGACCCAGCAGGGAGTCTGGCAAGTGTATAATGGAGATATGAGGCTTCTCTAAACCTTCCCTGACATTTCCTCATGTCTCTTAATTCCTGGTCACCTGCTGTGATATCTGAAATTGTTGTTCACTTCTTCATTTCATGTACATCTCATTTTAATTAATAATATCACTCAGAGACTATATCTCTCAGGACACAAAGGGCCATAACTATGCAGTTATCTTTTCACTTGAGATTTCCGCCAATCCATGATCTTAAATGACAGAGTAGGACTTTCTATATATGATGTGACTGCCCAATTAATTTTTTATTGTTCTTGGTATAATTCCCACATCATCCTAAATTATTCAATTTACAAATAGAGAAATTTTATTTTATAAGTCATAAAAATATAAGTACTTATTTTATTCATTTTACCTGCTTTAAAGAAAGCAATTAAATGCCTTAAGCAACAAAAGATATCTACTATTTTTTTCTTTTTTTAATATAAATTTATTTATTTTAATTGGAGGTTAATTACTTTACAATATTGTATTAGTTTTGCCATACATCAACATGAATCTGCCACAGGTATACACGTGTTCCCCAACTAGGTGTGGATTTGGTTTCAGGCACAGTTTGATCTGCAATCCACCTTAAATTATCTGTGATAATGCCTTTACTAAATTTAGCCCAAATGACTTAGATCAATAAGGACTCAATACTGAAGTTGAGTGTGTGGTTAACTCTACCCAAATCACTCAGTTAACATATTAGGGTAAGGTAGAATTTGGGGGTTTATGCACCTCATACACCTAGCAAGGGTTATGAAGGCATTAAGATACACAGAATTCATAGGGAGAGATATTAGCCTTTAAAAATGCTAAACCATAAACCATTGTTAATCACTCAGTTGTATCTGACTCTTTACAACCCCAAGCTCATCAGGCTTCCTCTGTCCATGGAATTCTCCAGGCAAGAACATTAGTGAGTTGACGTTCCCTTCTCTAGGAGACTTTCTTGACCCAGGGATTGAACCCAGGTCTCCTGTATTGCAGGCAGATTATTTACTATCTGAGCCACCAGGGAAGCCCAAGAGTACTGGAGTGGGTACCCTATCCTTTCTCCAGAGGATCTTCCTGACCCAGGAACCAAACTGGGGTCTTCTGCATTGCAGGAAGATTTTTTGGTGGGAGAGCTCCCAACACCCCTACCAATAAATAAATAAATGCTTAAGCTATTATAAAAGCAATGCATTTTCTCTCCATAAGGAAACAACCCAACATTTCAAATATCTATGCCTATATGCTGAACTCCACAGTCACCAGGGATATGTCTTTTTTTGGTGAGGGGGGCGGTGTCAGGGCTTTTCATGAGCCCCTGTATAGCCTAGTAGTGATGGTTAAATGAAGACTTATCTTCCTACAACATTTGCACTATGCCATGGTAACAATTACATAACTAATAACTCCTTTTTGGAAATGAGAAGGATTGAATAGAATATAGAGTCCACCGGCCATAGCACATAGTGTAACTAGACAATAATGCAATAACTCTACCCTGCTAGTGAGCGAATTATTTGGTCAGTCAGTCTGGTGGCTTCTAATTTTGTTTTCTGGGAGAATAGAAAGTCCTTGTTTTCTGTCCTCTATATCTATAGCCGGAATAAGCATAGGCAAGATGTTTTTCTAGGAACTGGATCAATTTAATAGCAGTCCTATTAGAAGAGTTCTGTCACTCTAGGTATTGAATAAACATCCTGTTGAAGAGAGTTTAGCAATACAGTCTGCTATGGTGGACTAAATGATTTTCCCCTTTCTTCATTCCTTCCTTTATCTGTGCCCTCTTTGTCACCTGACTTTGCAGTCCCCTCAAAAGGAGGCAGCATACGTCCCATACAAATTTGATTTACCCATGTGACTTGTTTGACAATGGCATGTGAGTGAACATGATTCAAACAGGGGATTGGAATGTACATGGCTATTTTAGTTTACTTTCCAGTGCTTCTGCAACAACATGAAGACTGAAAACTTTTATAAAAATGAAAAAAAAATATTTTAAAAGAGACTGTAAAAATAGAAACATGTGCTATGCAATGGCCAAATATCTGTAAAAACTATCACCTGCAGCAATTTAAAAGTAAAAAATATATCTAATGATCTTATGGCCTTGGGAAAGAGGCTTACCAGGAAGAACACTGAATGTATAAATTGGCTCCTACTGGCTGCATTTGATAAAACAAAAAACACTCAGGGAAAAAATGGTCAGTTTGGAAACAAAATTGAGAAAAAATGTAGAAAGTCTGGAAAATATGGAACTTAGCAGGTAGGAAAATAAAAGCATTTCCCAACTACAATAAAATATGCAATTTAATACAAATATAGTGGGCTGAATGTGAAAGTCACTCAGTCATGTCTGACTCTTTGCAATGCCATGGACTATAGCCTGCCAGGCTCCTCAGTCCATGGGATTCTCCAGGCAATAATACTGGAGTAGATAGCCATTCCCTTCTCCAGGAGATCTTCCCAAACCAGGAATTGAGCAGGGGGCTGAGTAAGTCTAATAAATGCAATTGGAGGGATAGCTCAAATCAAAGGTTGTAAGGTCATCACTCATAAAGAATTAAAGTGATGCTTGCTAGTTCTGTTTTTCTCAGAGCAGATTATTAGTGTAGGTTCCAGGTGGAAGTAATTTACCAAAGAAGTACCTCCAGGAGAAATTGGCTGGTCCAAACCTACTCAGGCTCCAAAACTCTGGGCTTGCAGCCATTTGCTAATCACAGTCCCTTGGCAGATAATGTTCTCTGAGGGATGTTAGAAAATAGCACTTTCAGTTCAGTCACTCAGTCCTGTCTGATTCTTTGGGACCACATGGACTGCAATACGTCAGGCTTCCCTCTCTATCACCAACTCCTGGAGTTTGCTCAAACTCATGTCCATCGAGTCAGTGATGCCATCCAACCATCTCATCCTCTGTCATCCCTTTTCCTCCTGCCTTCAGTCTTTCCTAGCATCAGGGTCTTTTCCAGTGAGTCAGTTCTTCACATCAGGTGGCCAAAGTATTGGAGTTTCAGCTTCAACATCAGTCCTTCCAATGAATACTCATGACTTTTTTTAAATTTTATTTTATTTTTAATTGTAGAATAATTACTCTACAACATTGTGACAGTTTCTGTCATACATCAACATGAATCGGCCATAGGTATATATATGTCCCCTCACTCTTAAACCTCCCTCTCACCTCTTTCCCTATCCTACCCCTCTAGGTTGTCACAGAGCACCAGCTTCTGTGACTGGTGCTTCTTCTTCCTTATCAAACACATCTTTATTAATCAAAATAGGAACCGTTATAATCAACACACTTTTTATTTATTATTATTATTATTTATTTATTTATTCATTTATTAGCATTGACTGGTTTGACCTCTTTGAAGTCCAAGGGACTCTCAAGAGTCTTCTCCAACACCACAGCTCAAAAGCATCAATTCTTCGGTGCTCAGCTTTCTTTATAGTCCAACTCTCACATCCATTAGTGAGTGAGTGAAGTCACTCAGTTGTGTCCGACTCTTTGAGACCCCATGGACTGTAGCCCACCAGGCTCCTCCGTCCATGGGATTCTCCAGGTAAGAGTACTGGAGTGGGGTGCCATTTCCTTCTCCAGGGGATCTTCCCGACCCAGGGATCGAACCCAGGTCTGCCACATTGCAGGAAGACGCTTTAACCTCTGAGCCACCAGGGAAGCCCCTCACATCCATACCTGACTACTAGAAAAAACATAGCCTTGACTGGATGGGCCTTTGTTGGCAAAGTAATGTCTCTGCTTTTGAATATGCTGTATAGGTTAATCATAACTTTTCTTCCAAGGAGTAAGTGTCTTTTAATTTCATGGCTGCAGTCACCATCTGCAGTGATTTTGGAGGCCCCCAAAACAAAGTCTGTCACTGTTTCTACTATTTCCAGTTACTGTGATCTTAGTTTTCTGAAAGTTTAGTTTTAAGCGAACTTTTTCATCTTCATCTTTCACTTTCATCAAGAGGCTCTTTAGATTTTCTTCGCTTTCTGCCATAAGGGTGGTGTCATCTGCATATATGAGGTTATTGATATTTCTCCTGGAAATCTTAATTCCAGCTTGTGCTTCATCCAGCCTAGTGTTTCTCATCATGTACTCTGCGTATAAGTTAAATAAGCAGGGTAACAATATACAGCCTTGACGTACTCCTTTACCGATTTGGAACCAGTCTGCTGTTTCATGTCCAGTACTAACTGTTGCTTCCTGACCTGCATACAGATTTCTCAGGAGGAAGGTCAGGCGGTCTGGTATTTCCGTCTCTTGAAGAATTTTCCACAGTTTGTTGAGATCCACACAGTCAAAGGCTTTGGCATAGTCAATAAAGCAGAAGTAGATGCTTTTTCTTTGATCCAATGAATGTTGGCAATTTGATCTCTGGTTCCTCTGGCTTTTCTAAATCCAGCTTGAACATATGGAAGTTCACAGTTCATGTACTGTTGAAGCCTGGCTTGGAGAGTTTTGAGCATTACTTTGCTAGCATGTGAGATGAGTGCAATTGTGTGGTAGTTAAGTAGTAGTCTAAATAAATTTACCCAAAACCCTAATATATTGAATTTTTCCTAGAGTCCTGTTTGATATAGGATTATATGATCCAAAAAAATTCCACAGATTATGGAGAAAATAATCCCCATTAAGCCATTGTGGTTATAGTAAAATAGTAAAGTCATTGAAGGAGAGAGTACTAAGAGAAAAGGTCAGATAAATGTTTATGGGGAAAGTGAGGTGGAAAAGAAGTGCCATGTAAATTAAAGATATCTAGTTAAATTTGAATTTCAGATAAATGAAACATTTTTTATATTAATATATCTCAAGTATTATATGGGACATACATATTTTCAAAAATCCTTGTTTATCTGAAACTCAAATTTAAAACAATCTGTTTTTATTGTTGCTGTTTTGTTTTGTGTTTTCCAATTTAGCAACCCTGGAGTGGGGCTGCTAGGGGACTGAGGGGTGGGGGGGTGGCTACTGTGTAAGAGTATTATAGCCATTTCAAGGTCTTAGTCTTTTACTGTAAATGATATTTTAAGTAATTATTTTAATGTAAGGAAAGGCATGATTTGCCTTACTTTTAAATAATTTTTCTTCCTATATTTGGGAATAGGCTGAAAGTGAGAAATGATGGAAGCAAAAAAACAAGCGAGCAAAATTTTTCAGCAATTTAGGCAACAATTGCTGGTAACATTTAGTAAGACAGTAGGAGTGTTCATAGTGTTATGTGGTGTGATTATGGATTTATTTTGAAGATAATGCAGGTAAGATATGCTAATGGATTAATGGTGAAGTATGAAAGAAGCCAAGAATGGGTATAATGGTTTGGTTTGGTGTTTTCCCTTGCCAACTGGGAAAAAGGAGTTTCAAAATACAAAGATTCATAAAGATTATAGAAGAAACAAGTTTGGTGGGAGAAATGAGTAGATCTACTCTGGATATGTCACTTTTGAGAAATCTGATATATATCCAAGTGAAGATGATGAGTGCACAGTTAGCTATAAGGGGAGATTCACAGGATGAAAAACATCTGAAAATAATATTCTTAAAGATGATACTTCAAGTCATGGAACTAAGTATGGTCATATTGACAATTATTTTGGAGGTTAAACCTTGTCCTCCTGGGTCAAAATATATACTTGTTTTCCTGAAGCATGCTGATATCTTACCCCTGTTGCTTGCTATGCTATGCTATGCTAAGTCACTTCAGTCGTGTCCGACTCTGTGTGACCCCATAGACGGCAGCCCACCAGGCTCCCCTGTCCCTCTGATTCTCCAGGCAAGAACACCGGAGTGGGTTGCCATTTCCTTCTCCAATGCATGAAAGTGAAAAGAGAAAGTGAAGTCGCTCAGTCATGTCCGACTCTTAGCGACCCCATGGACTGCAGCCCACCAGGCTCCTCCACCCGTGGGATTTTCCAGGTAAGAGTACTGGAGTGGGGTGCCATTGCCTTCTCCACCCCTGTTGCTTAAAAGGCCACAAATAATGGTTGGCTTTAAAAAATATATGTGTTCTCATTGTCAAGACACTGCCCTAGATGAGATAATTTCAACAAGGGAGGCTTAGTATTTTCAGAATATTGCTATAAAGAAATTCTGTTGGATTTATAAATTATCTCTGAAATAAAAGAAAATCAGTACCTGGGACAGCAGATCTACAAAAATTGGTAGTTCTAGATAATCATGATGATGTGATCACTGACCTAGAGCCAGACATCTTGGAATGTGAAGTCAAATGGGCCTTAGAAAGCATCACTACAAACAAAGCTAGTGGAGGTGATGGAATTCCAGTGGAGCTATTCCAAATCCTGAATGATGATGCTGTGAAAGTGCTACACTCAATATGCCAGCAAATTTGGAAAACTCAGCAGTGGCCACAAGATTGGAAAAGGTCAGTTTTCATCCCAATCCCAAAGAAAGGCAATGCCAAGGAGTGCTCAAACTACCGAACAATTGCACTCATCTCACACGCTAGTAAAGTAATGCTCAAAATTCTCCAAGCCAGGCTTCAGCAATATGTGAACCGTGAACTTCCTGATGTTCAAGCTGGTTTTAGAAAAGGCAGAGGAACCAGAGATCAAATTGCCAACATCCGCTGGATCATGGAAAAAGCAAGAGAGTTCCAGAAAAACATCTATTTCTGCTTTATTGACTATGCCAAAGCCTTTGACTGTGTGGATCACAATAAACTATGGAAAATTCTGAAAGAGATGGGAATACCAGACCACCTGATCTGCCTCTTAAGAAATCTGTATGCAGGTCAGGAAGCAACAGTTAGAACTGGTCATGGAACAACAGACTGGTTCCAAATAGGGAAAGGAGTACGTCAAGGCTGCATATTGTCACCATGTTTATTTAACTTATATGCAGAGTACATCATGAGAAATGCTGGACTGGAAGAAACACAAGTTGGAATCAAGATTGCTGGGAGAAATATCAATAACCTCAGATATGCAGATGACACCACCCTTATGGCAGAAAGTGAAGAGGGGCTAAAAAGCCTCTTGATGAAAGTGAAAGTGGAGAGTGAAAAGGTTGGCTTCAAGCTCAACATTCAGAAAACGAAGATCATGGCATCTGGTCCCATCACTGCATGGGAAATAGATGGGGAAACAGTGGAAACAGTGTCAGACTTTGTTTTTCTGGGCTCCAAGATCACTGCAGATGGTGACTGCAGCCATGAAATTAAAAGACGCTTACTCCTTGGAAGGAAAGTTATGACCAACCTAGATAGCATATTCAAAAGCAGAGACATTACTTTACCAACAAAGGTTCGCCTAGTCAAGGCTATGGTCTTTCCTGTGGTCATGTATGGATGTGAGAGCTGGACTGTGAAGAAGGCTGAGCGCCGAAGAATTGATGCTTTTGAACTGTGGTGTTGGAGAAGACTCTTGAGAGTCCCTTGGACTGCAAGAAGATCCAACCAGTCCATTCTGAAGGAGATCAATCCTGGAATTTCTTTAGAAGGAATGATGCTAAAGCTGAAACTCCAGTATTTTGGCCACCTCATGTGAAGAGTTGACTCATTGGAGAAGACTCTGATGCTGGGAGGGATTGAGGGCAGGAGGAGAAGGGGACGACAGAGGATGAGATGGCTGGATGGCATCACTGACTTGATGGATGCGAGTCTGAGTGACCTCCGGGAGCTGGTGATGGACAGGGAGGCCTGGCGTGCTGCGGTTCATGGGGTCGCAAAGAGTCGGACACGACTGAGCGACTGATCTGATCTGAAGACCTCATTAATACATAATATCTCTCATAAACTGAGCTTCAAGAAAACATTGATTTTATCTTAAAACGCTTATATGCTGTGTTTATAAATTCAAAACACAGGAACTGTTTTTGGAGTAGACAAACTATCAATAATTTATGCTGCTACGTTAACATAACTTTTACCTGTGCTTTAATGATTTGTAGTTTTATACTGAGAGAATTATGATCCCTCTGTAATACTTTTACTTGGTCCCAACACCCCTCACTTTTTAATATTTTCATCTACCCAAGGGCACAAATAAAAGTGAAAATTTAATTACCTCATTAAGACTCAATATTATGATTTTAACAGAGTTAAGTTACTTAACAGATCAATAATATTCAAGTCAGTTTATGGTAACAGTCAACCCCTGGTAACAAATCAGTTCAGTTCAGTTCAGTCACTCAGTCGTGTCTGACTCTTTGCGATCCCATGAATCACAGCACGCCAGGCCTCCCTGTCCATCACCATCTCCCGGAGTTCACTCAGACTCATGTCCATCGAGTCAGTGATGCCATCCAACCACCTCATTCCCTGTCATCCCCTTTTCCTCCTGCCCTCAATCTTTCCCAGCATCAGGGTCTTTTTAAATGAGTCAGCTCTTCACATGAGTTCACCAAAGTACTGGAGTTTCAGCTTTAGCATCATTCCTGCCAAAGAAATCCCAGGGCTGATCTCCTTCAGAAAGGACTGGTTGAATCTCCTTGCAGTCCAAGGGACTCTCAAGAGTATTCTCCAACACCACAGTTCAAAAGCATCAATTCTTCAGTGCTCAGCCTTCTTCACAGTCCAACTCTCACATCCATACATGACCACAGGAAAAACCATAGCCTTGACTAGACGGACCTTTGTTGGCAAAGTAATGTCTCTGCTTTTCTGAACCAAAACTTCCTAATGGTTCCATAGATTATAAATCATGAAACACAGAAACAGTCTTAAAATCAAGAAGTGTGAAAAATAAAGAGAATTTTATTTTGGGCCATACTTCTCTAACTCTTTAACATGGCAATGTTCTTTGTAAATCTGAAAAGCTTTTGAGAGCTATTTGGATATTATATATAGCACATACTTTAGGAAAGAAAACTCTAGATGTATACTTCAGATTATGTACATTTTCTGAGAAGTTTACTAAAGCAAAACTGCAAAAGCCAATGAATTAGAGGAAGTTTTATTTTTAATTATCTATAAATCGTACTAGTACCCAACTAAAATAAGAGCCAAGATACAGATAGATAAGTAGACAGGCAGACAAATATAGAGACAGACATACAGATACAACATACTATATCATTAATACAATAGAGTGTGATCATAGCTATGGCATCTAATGATAAAGAAGAACCATATCTTAATCTAACTTGTAATATACAAATTATTTTGTGTGTTTATATTTTAAAAATACAGTATAAATTGTTCTACAGTATACACAAACCTCTGTATAAAACGAGTTATGTTGTAATGATAGAAATTTAATGTTCAAAAGTCTTACAGGTTACATTACAATCTAACTTGAAATATGAAAATGATTTGTGTAATATCCCTAACTAATTATTATTCACCTCTTATCATAAAAAACATTACATTAAGCATATATTAGTAAACTTGTGTACTTTTTCAGTAAGACAGATCTGAGTTTAAATTTCAGATACACCATGAACTTAGTGATATAACCACTGGTTTCTTTGCTAAAATATAAAAGACAATATTTAAATCATACAGTGTTTTTGAAGATTAAATGGCAAAATACACAAGGCACAGAACTTCGCACAGAGTCTGACACTTAACATTTCATGTTATTATCACTATTATTAACATTTGTAAGACATTTTAAAGCAGTACGTAGGGAAATCTTCTTAAACCCCTGAAATTAAATTAGAAAACCAATTTATAATGAATGACATCTAATAACCCAAAATAGATGTACGTAACGTCTTGACTTCTAGTTTTTGCTGTATTCTCAGGGATTTATGCACTTTTACTTGTTTTTTTCTTTTTTTAATTTTATTTTTATTTTATTTAACTTTACAATATTGTATTGGTTTTGCCATGTATCAAAATGAATCTGCCACAGGTATACATGTGTTCCCCATCCTGAACCCTCCTCCCTCCTCCCTCCCAATATCATCCCTCTGGGTCGTCTCAGTGCACCAGCCCCAGGCATCCGGTATCAGGCATCGAACCTGGACTGGCGACTCGGTGCAGCCACTATGGAGAACAGTATGAAGATTCCTCAGAAAACTGGGAATAGAACTGCCTTATGATCCAGCAATCCCACTGCTGGGCATACACACTGAGAAAACCAGAACTGAAAGAGACACGTGTACTCCAATGTTCATTGCAGCACTGTTTATAATAGCCAGGACTTGGAAGCAACCTAGATGTCCATCAGCAGATGAATGGATAAGAAAGCTGTGGTACATATACACAATGGAGTATTACTCAGCCATTAAAAAGAATACATTTGATCAGTTCTAATGAGGTGGATGAAACTGGAGTCTATTATAGAGTGAAGTAAGCCAGAAAGAAAAACACTTTAACTTGTTTAATTATAACATACTGCGTATTGTTAGCTTCATATTAACCATGAGAAAACTGAGGCACAAAGATACTATCAAACCCCAAACAGCTAGTAAATGGCAGAGCTAGTAACTGAACCAGCAACAATTATGTTCCAGGATATGTGCTCTTTATGATATACTGCTTCTCTAGATAAAAGTTCAGTTCACTTCAGTTCGGTTCAGTCACTCATTTGTGTCTGACTCTTTGTAATCACATGAACCACAGCACACCAGACCTCCTTGTCCATCACCAATTCCCAGGTCCACCCAAACCCATATCCATTGTGTCAGTAATCCCATCCAACCATCTCATCCTCTTGTCCCCTTCTCCTCCTGCCCTCAATCTTTCCCAGCATTAGGGTCTTTTCAAATGAGTCAACTCGTCCCATTAGGTGGCCAAAGTATTGCAGTTTCAACTTCAACATCAGTCCTTCCAATGAACGCCCAGGACTGATCTCCTTTAGGATGGACTGGTTGGATCTCCTTGCAGTCCAAGGGACTCTAAAAAGTCTTCTCCAACACCACAGTTCAAAAGCATCAATTCTTCAGCACTCAGTTTTCTTTATAGTCCAACTCTCACATCTATACATGACCACTGGAAAAACCATAGCCTTGACTAGACGGACCATTGTTGGCAAAGTAATGTTTCCGCTTTTCAATATGCTGTCTGGGTTGCATGTCTACCTAAAGGTAAATGACAAATTAAATAGATTAATAAAAAATAATGAACTACAAAGTGAGAAGAAGTATATGAAAGAGAGATTTGTTCAAAGAACAAGTATAAAACTAGAATGATAACATACTCAAAGTCTTTATCAATAGAAGGGGAGATTGGTAACAAAGAGGTGGGGGATTTAGGAGGTAGTCAAATAAAAGATTTTGTAACTAGTGCTCAGAAAATCACAGTGGGATAAATCTTATGACATTTGGACTCTACTTGCCATATGTCTCTTTAATGGAGTTTAATGCAAAGTTCAAACAAATATTTAAATTATGTAATTTCTTCTCTTGATTATTCTGCCTTTTCTAAAACCAGCTTGAATATCCCAGGTCAAGTTGCCAACATCCTTTGGATCATCGAAAGAGCAAGAGAGTTCCAGAAAAACATCTATATCTGCTTTATTGACTATGCCAAAGCTTTTGACTGTGTGGATCACAAAAAAACTGTGGGAAATTCTGAAAGAGATGGGAATACCAGACAACCTGACCTGCCTCTTGAGAAATCTGCATGCAGGTCAGGAAACAAGTTAGTACTGGACATGGAACAACAGACTGGTTCCAAATAGGAAAAGGAGTACATCAAGGCTGTATATTGTCACCCTGCTTTTTTAACTTATATGCAGAGTACATCATGAGAAACACTGGGTTGGATGAAGCACAAGCTGGAGTCAAGATTGTGGGGAGAAATATCAATAACCTCAGATATGCAGATGACAGCACCCTTTTGGCAGAAAGAAAAGAAGAACTAAAGAGCCTCTTGATGAAAGTGAAAGAGGAGAGTGAAAAAGTTGGCTTAAAGTTCAACATTCAGAAAACTAAGATCATGGCATCCGGTCCCATCACTTCATGGCAGATGGGGAAACAATGGAAACAGTGACAGACTTTATTTTGGGGGGCTCCAAAATCACTGCTGATTGTGACTGTACCCATAAAATTAAAAGATGCTTACTCCTGGGAGAGTTATGACCAACCTAGATAGCATATTCAAAAGCAGAAACGTTACTTTGCCAACAAAGGTCCGTCTAGTCAAGGCTATGTTTTTTTCCAGTGGTCATGTATATATGTGAGATTTGGACTATAAAGAAATTTGTGCACCAAAGAATTGATGCTTTTGAACTGTGGTGTTTTAGAAAACTCTTGAGAGTCTCTTGGACTGCAAGGAGATCCAAACAGTCCATCCTAAAGGATATCGGTCCTGAGTGTTCATTGGAAGGACTGATGTTAAAGCTGAAACTCCAATACTTTGGCTACTTGATATGAAGAACTGACTCATTTGAAAAGGCCTCGGTGCTAAGAAAGATTGAAGGCAGGAGGAGAAGGGAATGACAGAGCACTGACTCAATAGACATGAGTTTGAGTATACTCCAGGAGTTGGTGATGGACAGGAAGGCCTGGCGTGCTGCAGTCATGGGATTGCAAAGAGTCAGACACGACTAAGCGACTAAACTGAACTGAACTGAATTCCCTCTCTTAGCTCTAATTCTATTAATGCATTAATTCAGTACTTTAACATTCAGAGCCAAACATAACCAGCAATCTTTATGGACTTGAAATGCAGTGATGACCTAGACACAGATCTAAATTCTCTAAAATAATCTAAATTCATAGAATGATTAAAAAAAACTCTGTCCCTCTACCCTTAAGCCTACTTGGTAGACATCAAACAAGGTCTTAGAGGCATTCCTGTAGGCTGGAAGGACATATTTCAAACGACTTGAAAAATTAATATGAGATGTGTGGTAAGCAAGAACATGAAAGAAAATGATAGAAATCAACTCTTCTATGAATAAATGCCTTCAATCATCCCTTCACTTCCAGAAAGGTCCCTAGAACTCTTGAAACTTCAAAAGAGACTGAGATTTTGATCATATTCTTTTCAGAAATAAGGTGTTTTGACATAATAAATTCTCGTCTCCCACACTGTAGATTCTTTACTGTCTGAGCCACCAGGGAAGCCCAAAGCCTGTTCACAAAGAACTAATTCCCATGACAGTCAACTGGGGCAAAGAGGAAAGCCATCCTATATATCAACTCATTTAAAATGCCACAAGTATTTCTGAGGAAGGTTTTAAGCACACACACCCAAAAATCCTCCAGATTAAAGAGACAGTATGCATCTTCATGCAACTCTACATTGCTTGTCAAAGATTTGATATATGGTAGGAAGAGAATGCTTTAAAGCTGCAAAGATTTTATAGTAGAGTAAAATTATAATCTTGATGTGGATAAAAACAGAAGTGTATTCCTGATGCAGATATAAATAGAAGAGAAGTGACTATCCTTGGCATGAAAATTCCTGGTGTTTCACATTATTCGCAGGAAAAAGTAGGGTGGTTACATCCCTGGACTTGATCTAAGAGAGCTGGAAATTGGAGAAAGGGAGGTAAATAGTTAGGATGTCCATTTCACTCTTGGTGCAATGGGGGAAACAAATTATTTTAACATAACTGACAGTAAACAGGACTGAAATCACAGAGGGAGACATAATCAAAGCACAATTCTGATAGCAGCAACTTGAGAAAAAGTGGCCAGAACAAACTATCATTAGTATAATTCTCTAGGGCTGGGGCTGGGGAATCAACTACAAAGTATCTGTTAAAGTACTCTAGTAAGGCACACTTTAGTGACATTTTAATACCACTTATGTTGCTAATATACAAACTATATATTTATCAAGTGTGATTTATAAGAACATTTTTCATAACCCCAAGCAGTTGACAAGCTTGGCAACCAGTAAACTCAATTAGAGAAAGATACTTTTTCATACAATACTGTAAAGTTAAGTAAAATAGAATTTAAAAAAAAAAAAAAAAAAAAAGAAAAAAGAAGTGTTTTTAATTATTAAAAACATGTATGAATTCATAAATTTAGACTGTCTCTCTAAATCAACTGAATATTTTGCAAGAGTGTATGGTTTTCCTAAATATAAAGTATTCTTCAGACTTCTTTCTCTCACTAGAGTATTTGGAAATGTGTTTTATTTTATTAAGAGCATATTATCTGTACAAACACAATGTAGTTATTTTGAATTGATCCCTGTGTTGAGCTTCTAACATGTTTTTCTTCAGTGATTTTTATAAAAAATTAACAATCATAACCCATATTTACAATTTATATTCAACAGAATTTGCATAGAAAGAGTTGAATACTTTGCAGTCTTGTTAGTTCTCAGAATCTAGATTACAAATGCTAGTTTTCTAGTGAGTTGCAAATCAACTTCAATTAAAAATAATATTAAATAAGTTTGGCAAATCTTATTACGTTTTCTGTTTCTGTAGTAAAAATATCTTAAAATAAAATAATGGGATCACTTTTAAAATATTATAAAATATTAAACATTATAAGAAATATTTCTATAATCAGAAACAAAGACCTATTCTCATTTAAGCACAAATATATTTATTTATTCATCTGAGCATCTGTTTACAAGCATACATTCATTTAGCATGTATTTGTTGAGCAGGTAAAGTAGCAGATATTTTACTATGCACTGAGGAACAAAGGTGAATAGCAAACAGTAATTATTTGTTCTGAGTATGGAAGACAAAGCACTCCAGATAAAATTCTGTGGCTGTTATTTTATACTAGATTACAGTCCTGGAGCAATAAGTATGCATGTTTGAATTCTGATTCAGCTGTTTCTTAATTGTGTAGTTCTGATTAAGGTCCTTCAACTTTCTAAAGTCTAGCTCTCTTTATTAGAGGAGTTTCCTTTGCTTTAAAGTATTTAAAATAATATCACTTAAGAATTGCCAGGATTACATGAAATAATACATGTAAATTACAATAATATTAGCCTAGCAGTTATGTTTTTAATAACATATAAAAGAACCCAGAAGTAGAGTGTGCAATTCAAATTTAGTGGTTTTTCTGATCGTCTTTACCACGAATATCATGGAATAAAAGTATGCATACTTACTGCTACTTTGTTGTCTTCAATTCCCACACCACACACAAAAAATAAAAAATCAATAAACATTCCAAACAAGTATTAAAGTAGCAGCCAATTGAGAAATTAACACTTTTTCATGTATAATATTAGACCTTATATAAAGAAAGCCCTTTTCTCATCCAAGATAGCATGAAGTAGTGTAGCTAGTGCTGGTCATTAGGGCTTACAGTTTTGGAATCTTTTCACATCACACTTTCTATATGTATTGCTCTTATAATGATGCTCAAACTTAGGTGGTCCTATAATTGAAAGAAAATTCACATATGAAGTCACAAAATATTTTCCCCAACTTTTTTAAAAAGAACAATATTTAAACTAGCCCCATTTATGTGTCAAGTATTCTATTTCTTTTTTATAATTTACCCACATAAGATAAATATATTTTGAATTTACTTATATTACTTTAGATGTGTTTATTTGTATAAGCCTTATATTGAAAACATATTATTATTGATGTCATGATACTATTATTCTGAAAGTTGAAAATATCTATTCTTTCATCCTATTTTCCAATGAAACTTGTGTCTATTTTTTTAAAAACTTTGTAAGATGGATAAAACAAAAGACCCTAACAAGGCGAGTGAAGGACAAAATAAAACCAGTTAACAGCAGTAACAATTCTATTTATGATAAGGAATGCAACAGAATGTAAACATAGTTGGATACTTGTTCTGATGATCTTTTTCTCTTAGGAGATGAAATCTGGGAATATATCAGATGTGAATCACCACTGTCATAGAGAATGCACATCTTGCAAAGAGCTAGGATATCCTAAGCACCACAAAGCATAGAATCAGATCTGGAAAATGTTCATTTTTATTAGGGTTCAAGCCACTGAAACCAAGAAATTTACTGGTATGTGACAGAGGTAGCTCCCCAGTCCAAGAAAATATTGTACAAGCCAAGGTTCAACACCTGCTCATTTTGGATACTCTATTCAAAAATTCAAAGAAGCAGGAAAGAGACTGAAGGACGCTGTGGCAGGAGTTCTCGTTGGCTCTTTCTGTTGTAAGTTGGGGGTGGGTCACACTATCACAGATGTATCTGTGGCACAGAGGCACCATAAATTTTGTTAAAGAAAAATGTATATATGCATTCGAAGTCACTTCATGCCCAACTGTGCAACCCTATGGACTGTAGCCTGAGGCTCCACTGTACATGGGATTCTCCAGGCAAGTATACCTGAGTAGGTTGCCATGCTCTCCTCCAGGTAATCTTCCCAACCCAGGCCAACCCATGTCTCTCATCTCCTCCATTGGCAGATGGGTTCTTTATCACTAGTGCCATCTGTGAAGCCCCAAAGAAAGAAGGGGAGATTGTAAAACACCAAGATACTATCCTAAATGATAGTCACTACAGAGCTGGCACTATCGGTTGATTAAATTTACCATATTCAGATGAAGAGGAATAATAAGGAAGAAAATAGTCCTGAAAAAAAAAAAGTCCTTTATAAACCTCAGATCCCAAGTATGTCCAAAATATATGCACATGAGTTTCTAACAAAATACTAAAGTAATATCATAGTTAAATATTTCATACATATATTAGGATATTGTTGGACTACTTTAAACAGAAGTGATCTACTAAACACTTAAATACAAGTTTTTTCTTCCTGAAATTAGATTACATCAGTGAATTGACCAGATGTAGTACAATGATAAATACAATATACGACTTGGTGAAAAGAAACCTGAAGTTTTAGTGTATGTATGTCCTAAATACCCCATATGCTATGCTAAATCACTTCAGTCGTGTCCGACTCTGTGCGACCCCATAGACGGCAGCCCACCAGGCTCCCCTGTCCCTGGGATTCTCCAGACAAGAACACTGGAGTGGGTTGCCATTTCCTTCTCCAATGCATGAAAGTGAAAAGTGAAAGTGAAGTCACTCAGTCGTGTCCGACTCTTAGCCACCCCATGAACTGCAGCCTTGCAGGCTCCTCCGTCTATGGGATTTTCCAGGCAAGAGTACTGGAGTGGGGTGCCATTGCCTTCTCCAAAATACCCCATAAGATATATTTATAATTTAAATGTTTTTTGTTTGTTTGTTTCTCTGAAATCCAAATTTAACTAGGTGATCTGTATTTTATGAGATAACCCTATCTTAGCAGGATAGGACTGGATTAGACTTAATAAGTTACTTAGAAAGTAGGGTAAGATTCATGCACAGCTAAGTACAAAAAAGAACTTCACGACCCAGATCATCACAATGGTATGATCACTCACCTAGAGCCAGATATCCTGGAAGTGAAGTCAGGTGGGCCTTAGGAAGCATCACTAGGAACAAAGCTAGTGGAGGTGATGGAATTCCAGTTGAGCTATTCCAAATCCTGAAAGATGATGCTGTCAAAGTGCTGCACTCCATATGCCAGCAAATTTGGAAAACTCAGCAGTGGCCACAGAACTGGAGAAAGTCAGCTTTCATTCCAATCCCAAAGAAAGGCAATGACAAAGAATGCTCAAACTATCGCACAATTGCACTCATCTCAGATGCTAGTAAAATGATGCTTAAAATTCTTCAAGCCAGGCTTCAGCAATACGTGGACAGTAAAATTACAGATGTTCAAACTGGTTTTAGAAAAGGCAGAGGAACCAGAGATCAAATTGCCAACATCGGCTGGATCATCGAAAAAGCAAGAGAGTTCCAGAAAAACACCTATTTCTGCTTTATTGACTATGCGAAAGCCTTGGACTGTGTGGATCACAATAAACTGTAGAAAATTCTGAAACAGATGGAAATACCAGACCATCTGACCTGCCTCTTGAGAAACCTATATGCAGGTCAGGAAGCAACAGTTAGAACTGGACATGGAACAGACTGGTTCCAAATAGGAAAAGGAGTACATCAAGGCTGTATATTGTCACCTTGTTTATTTAACATACATGCAGAGTACATCATGAGAAACGTTGGGTTGGATGAAGCATAAGCTGGAATCAAGATTGCTGAGGGAAATATCAATAACCTCAGATATGAAGATGACACCACCCTTATGGCAGAAAGTGAAGAAGAACTAAAGAGCCTCTTGATGAAAGTGAAAGTGGAGAGTGAAAAAGTTGGCTTAAAGCTCAATATTCAGAAAACTAAGATCATGGCATCTGGTCCCATCACTTCATGGCAAATAGATGGGGAAACAGTGGAAACAGTGGCTAACTTTATTTTTCTGGGCTCCAAAATCACTGCAAATGTTGATTGCAGCCATGAAATTAAAAGACGCTTACTCCTTGGAAGGAAAGTTATGATAAACCTAGACAGCATATGAAAAAGCAGAGACATTACTTTGTCAACTAAGGTCTGTCTATTCAAGGTTATATTTTTTCTAGTGGTCATATATGGATGTGAGAGTTGGACTATAAAGAAATCTGAATGCTGACGAATTGATGCTTTTGCATTGTGGTGTTGGAGAAGACTCTTGAGTGTCCCTTGGACTGCCAGGAGATCCAACCAGTCCATCCTAAAGGATATCAGTCCTGTGTTTTCACTGGAAGGACTGATGTTGAAGCCAAAACTCCAGTACTTCGTCAACCTGATGCAAAGAGCTGACTCATTTGAAAAGACCCTGATGCTGGGAAAGATTGAGGGCAGGAGGAGAAGCGGACGGCAGAGGATAAGATGGTTGGATGGCATCACCAACTCAGTAGACATTGGTTTCGGTGGACTCCGGGAGTTGGTGATGGACAGGGAGGCCTGGCTTGCTGCAATTCATGGCGTTGCAAAGAGTTGGACATGACTGAGCAACTGAACTGATCTGAAGCACACAGGATAAAAGTCAAAGGCACTACACAAATATAGGGTTTAATTCTAATGAATATATGCACAGAAAAAGTCAGTGCCTACTATTACTTTAAGTTTATATATATTTTAAAATTTCAGCTGACTTCTGACAAAGCTTGCTATGTCCCAAGAAGTATGGGTAAGCCTCTCTGATAGGCTCCTATTATTGTTCACATGCTTTTTAAGACAGTCCAAAGCCCAGAGACTCCTTTGGTTGCCTCAAGAATCATTACCCTAATTCTAGATGCTCTTATATTTTCATCTTGTGATTCAGGTTTGGAAAAACTAAAGTACCATCTAGTATTGATAAACACAGTGTTAAGTTGTTCTCTTAGAGAAAAGAGCTCAAGGTCTCACAGAGGGAAATGTTTCAGAGTCAGAAAGCCATTCATTCATTAGCTCTCCAAACTGCAGTTTAGGAGAAAAATGAATACAGTCTAGGTACATGAGCCTGAAGGAGCTTTTATTTGATTCTTTTTCTTTTTTTTTTCTTTTGATGATTGTTTTTAAATCATATACAGAGAGAAGAAAAACAGAATTATCTACTATTTCAGAAAGGGAGAACAGCTGCAGCAATATAAAGAATAGAGGCATCAGTAAAGGCAGGGGAATGGGACAATTTTCAGAGGGCAACAAAAGTTGCTATCTCTCATATTCATCCCTCAATTATACTTTAACACTAGAGCTTTTGTTACAGTACAAATGTAAAAATATCACTAAGTGAATGCAGTTGTTGCCCTAGTTTATGAAAGATCATCAGTGCTTTCAAACTGTGCATAAGCAAAAGTAAATTATTTAGCCAAATTGTGCTGGGAAAGAGAGGTCAAAAAAAGAACATAATTACATTTTGTTTAATGCACTCACCAAGGTAAACCATAGTAATTTTTTCAATACTTATAATACACAGTGATATTTCTAATAGGTTTATTCCAGATATTTGTCTATAAATCTTTAACTCATTAATGCTAGTTGTTAACATTTGATTTGGAAGCAAAAACGTTAATCTATAATATAAATTGTATATTGACCATTATTTATAAGTTTTCTAAGTGAGGTAATCCTCACTGTATATACTAGTGCAGCATCAAAAAAATGAGTGTGCAAGGTGAACTGTGCGAAGTGCTCTTACTAAAAGCTACAATACACAGCTAAATGAATTTTTAAATTTTTATCAAAACAGCAAAAATTATTTTGCTGTTAGCTATAAATGCATAAGGAACTAAATTATGGTAAAGCTAACACTTATTTTGTACAGTGCAATTTAAAATATTTGAAACAGTAAGAATTAAGATGTTGTATTTCTTTTTTAAAAAAATGTAGAGTAGTTTGAACAGTGCTTGCCTTATTCTCATTATGTTACTTACAATATGGAGCAAGTATCTTTTCTATATCTTGGAAAATTGCCATACTCTTTTTTAAATTTTGATCAATTTCCAGCATTTTATCATTTCCAATTACAATGCCATGAAATATCTCAACAGTTTCTTTAATGTGAAAGTTTTTTGCCAGTCACTTTCTCTGAGATACTGTCATCCTTTTCATCACAACCACTTTTCTCATTTACCTCAATAAGTTTGCCTCCATTAAGTTCCTCTTAAAGAGTCTCTCAAGCTATTTTAGAATTCCATTTACACAAGGTTATAATTCAATTTTCAGTATTACCACTTTTAGTTTTTCTGATACATTTTCATCTCTGTTGTACAACTCCCTCTTGATTATCAGTTTGTGAAATGCTACTGCAGTTTATGGGGGAAAAAAAGAGGTTATAGTTTTCCCTTCTGTGTTGAACTGAACAACAACCACACAGTGGCCAATCAATGACAGATCTTGAACGATGTGACGTGACTAGTAACTGATCATGATGCGCACCTATTATTTACAAAGAAATTTGTGCACTGAAAAGGTAGTGGCAAGGTTTTTACTTCATGTTATCATTCACAGTTAATATATGTAGTAACTGGAATTTGAACTTTCTTTAAGGGAAAGTTGCAGTTAGTTAACTAAATCACAGTGAATGAAATTTGTTCATAATGAAACTGCAAAGTTAGGACTGTCTATATTTACTGAAACCAAAACTAGACAAGATATTACATTTAGTTGGCAGTGAATGATTGCCTCTTTGACCTCATTAACCTCATGAATCAGATGACTCAGCAGAGTTAACAACAAAAGCATTACTTACAGAAAATTTTGGAGAAGAAAATATCATCCCACTCCAGTATTCTTGCCCAGAGAATTCCATGGATGGAGAAGCCTGGGGTCACAAAGAGTTGGACATTACTGAGATACTAATACACACATAGAATTTACTTTTTACTGTAAGCCTCAAAAGAACCACCTAACACTCACTAATACCCAAGGAAATACAGAATATAAATTAAAAAAGAGTATCCTTATCACGTAAGGGGCTTCCCTTGTAGCTTAAGCAGTAAAGAGTATGCCTGATATTCAGGAGACCTGAGTTCAACTCCTGGGTCAGGAAGATCCTCTGGAGAAGGAAATGGCAATCCACTCCAGTATTCTTGCCTGGAGAATCCCATGATCAGAGGAGTCTGGCGGACTACAGTCTATGGGGTCACAAGAGTTGGACACAACTGAACAGCTAAGCACACTTACCATGTAAACACAGCTTCCAGCCCAGGGTCCTAGTTGTTCAAACCATGTGGATACAAATAATTCTCTCTTACACAGAAATTCTGGAGTCAGCATTACTACTAAGCCTCTGTATCAGATGCTGCCATCAACAAGAGAGCCCAGGAGAGAAAAAATAACTTTATAACACTAGTATTCTATTGGAACCTTTAGCTCATTCCGTTCAGTTCAGTTCAGTCGCTCAGTTGTGTCCAACACTTTGCGATCCCATGAACCACAGCAAGTCAGGCCTCCCTGTCCATCACCAACTCCCAGAGTTCACTCAAATTCATGTCCATCGAGTCAGTGATGCCATCCAGCCATCTAATCTTCTGTCGTCCCCTTCTCCTCCTGTCCCCAATCCTACCCATCATCAGGCTCTTTTCAAAGGAGTCAGCTCTTTGCATCAGGTGGCCAAAGTACTGGAGTTTCAGCTTCAACATCAGTCCTTCCAATGAACACCCAAGACTGATCTCCTTTAGGATGAACTGGTTGGATCTCCTTGCAGTCCAAGGGACTCTTCAAGAGTCTTCTGCAACACCACAGTTCAAAAGCATCAATTCTTCTGTGCTCAACTTTCTTTATAGTCCAACTCTCACATCCATATATGACTACTGGAAAAACCATAGCCTTGACTAGACAGATCTTAGTTGACAAAGTAATGCCTCTGCTTTTTCATATGCTGTCTAGGTTGGTCATAACTTTCCTTCCAAGGAGTAAGTGTCTTCTAATTTCATGGCTGCAGTCACCATCTGCAGTGATTATGGAGCCCAAAAAAATAAAGTCTGACACTGTTTCCACTGTTTCCCCATCTATTTGCCATTAAGTGTTGAGCTCATTCGTTTCTCAATAAATATTAGCCAAGCAGTATTTCCACCTTCTTTCCTCAAAATTGCTGATCTATGACTTTGCCAGCTCATGTCCATTAATATCATCATTTAGCCATAATTACTGAACTGCTTGTTGTTCAGTCACCCAGTGGTATCCAACTTTTTGCAACCCCGTGGACTGCAGCACGCCAGACCTCTCTTCTCTCACCATCTCCCGAAGTTTGCCCAAGTTCATGTCCATTGTGTCAGTGATGACATCCAGCCATTTTATCCTCAGACACTTCCTTTTCCTTCTGCCTTCAATCTTTCCCACCATCAGGGACTTTTCCAATGAGTCAGCTGTTTGCATCAAACGACCAAAATATTGGAGTTTCAAATTTAGTACAACATCCAATAAATCATATTGCATTTTTGGTCTTAGAGAGATCATATCCTTTCCTCCAACTAAGAGTGCTTTCTTACCTGTCTAATCACTTCAAGCTTTGTAACAGTGTTTCTTCTAAAATACTAAGGAATTCCCTAAATCGTCTGTGAACATTATGTTCACATTATATCCAGTCACACTTCTGTGTATTTCTTCTGTCTATTCATTATCTTTCCAAGAAAAATAAATGACTTAAGGAAATGAAAATATTATACATATATATTTATATAAATTTACAAATATATAAATATGTATTACATGGATATACAATATATAAACAACATATTTCATGTTGCAGTCCATGAGGGCACAAAGAGTTGGACAGGATTTAGTAGCTGAAGAACAATAACAATATGTAGTACTGTGTATATGAAGATAATTCACAAAGTTGAAAAAAGTTCTTAGCAAAAAAAAAAAAAACAAGTTTTAATAGGAAAGAGATAGACCTCTTTCCCTCAAAGTAAAGATCCTTTAAATGGTGTGTTTTCATATAGAAACAAGAAAAGTTTTGTCTTGAAGCATGAACTAAAACTTTGTGTTTATGATCTACAGGATAAAGAAAGCCCTAAAAACTTATTCTCAGAGGTCAGAAACTGATGCTAAATTCTTTTATCCGATATTACCAGAGTTCAAAGATTGTTGTAAATGTCAGCAATCAAATCTACAAATGAGGTCTCTAAGGAAGGGATTAGGAAGCAAACATTCTAAAGTTAGCTGTTAACCTCAAATTATTTTAGCATACTCCAAGAAAACATCTACTAGATTCAAGTCAAGGAATATTGATACTCACTAATAAAGGTCAGCTGTAAGAAGCAATTAGAATTCTGTGAATAACCAGACAGCCTGATCCTCTGCCTGTTTCAATCTTCAACTAGAAGCCCTTAGAAAACTGCCTCACTATGGGTGAGGGGCATTCACAGAATGTTATGAAAATGTTGAATATTAGCAAAGACTAGCATTAGGATATGGATTTGGTAGAGAAATAACAAACACCTAAGAATGAGTAAGTTCACCAGAGCATTACCTTCAAGCTAAGATCACAGCAAGGAGTTATATCTCAGTGTCACTTGCAGAGGGGAACAAATACATTTCATAATCAAGTAACAACTGGAGTGAAGAATTTTCAGTTGATATGCTGACCATATACTCATGAGACAAGTAAGCAAAATATCTGACCTAAGATTAGGTATCAAGCAAAGGGCTGAGCTTTCACGGGAAGGCCCAGAACATGTATTTTTCCTTGGTAATTTTTCCAAACACGGGAGTCATACTTTTTACCTCTTTCTCTTTCCTCTTAGTAAAAGCATGTTATAAAATATAGCATGTACTATGTGCTGTGCTTAGTTGCTCAGTCATGTTAGACTCTTTGTGACCCCATCGACTGTAGCCCACCAGGCTCCTCTGTCCATGGGGATTCTGAAGGCAAGAATACTGGAGTGGATTGCCATGCCCTGCTCCAGTGATTTTCCCAACCCAGAGATCGAACCCACATCTCCCGCACTGCAGGTGGATTCTTTGCCACCTGAGAAGTCTGAGCCACCAGAGAAGTCCATGAATACTGGAATGGGTAGCCTATTCCTTCTCCAGGGGATCTTCCAGTCCCAGGAATTGAAGTGGAGTCTCCCGCACTGCAGGCAGATTCTTCACCAACTGAGCTACCAGAGAAGCCTAAATGTAGCATATATAATAATAAAAGCCTGCTATGATTACTAACTGCTTTGGAAACATTTTGACCTTGGGCACTGCAATATTTAGTTCCTAAGGATGTTTTCCGGGGAAGGCAATGGCACCCCACCCCAGTACTTTTGCCTGGAAAATCCCATGGACAGAGGATCCTGGTAGGCTCCAGTCCATGGGGTCGCTGAGAGTCGGACACGACTGAGCGACTTCGCTTTCACTTTTCACTTTCATGCATTGGAGAAGGAAATGGCAACCCACTCCAGTGTTCTTGCCTGGAGAATCCCAGGGATGGGGGAGCCTGGTGAGCTTCCGTCTATGGGGTCGCACAGAGTCGGACACGACTGAAGCGACTTAGCAGCAGCAGCAGCAGCAAGGATGTTTTCATGAGTTCAGAAGCTCTGAGATCTATAAAATCACTGTTTGCTAACATTAGAAGCTACAGAAATTAATAAGGGAATTAAGAGTTAATAAAACCTAGACAGTTTAGTTAGCCATAGTGAAATTTTCACTTCATTCACGTGATATGCCTCTTCAACCTTCCTTTGTTCATCTACTTAAAGACAAATACTGATAACCTACAACGTGGCAAGAGCTTTATTTTCTATTTATTAGGAAAAGAAATATAAATAACAAAGTGTTCTACCTTTAAGAACTCAGATTCCAGGGAATCTTCAGATGGAAAGAGATGGAAGCAGAAAATCTGAAGATCAATTTTGCTGCATATTAAGACATGGACTCAAGCACTTCTTATTTTTCCATAAAAGTTTTTGAAGTAGAAGTTAGTAAATATTCCTAGCATCAAACAGGAAAAAACTTTCTGCAAAATATATCAGTCAGCAAATAAGACTATTAAATAAGGGGCTAATAGAAGGCTGTGTGCATGTGTGTATGTGTGTGTGTGTGCATGCACGCTCAGTTGTTTTCAACTCTTTGTGACCCCATGGACTGTAGCACACCAGAATCCTCTGTCTATGGAATTTTCCAGACAAGAATACTGGAGCAGGTTGCCTTTTCTTACTTCAGGGGAACTTCCTGACCCAGGAATCAAAACTGTCTCTTGTGTCTCCTGTATTGCAGGCATATTCTTTACTGTTATGCCACCTGGGAAGACCCAACAGAAGACAGCAGTCAGAAAATTGTAGATTGTACAAAATTGTTTATACTGATCTTCACAATGGCAATATATGGTGATAGTATTGTATAATATAAAGGGTGGCATCCATCCTTGTATTTATATTTCTTTTCATTTTGTACTTGTATATTATGTACATATCTGTATAATTATATTTGTAAGTATATTTAGATGTATATTTTTGCTTGGTCAACTTGTGTGTAGACATAAATTTTTCAATATCATTTAGAGAGCAGTAAGTTTTTGTTTTATCCTTTGGTATGTCCCTAATGCTACAACAATGTTTGGAATATAACATATGCACAATAAGTATTGGTGACACAATATTTGTTGACTACTGTGACATGTAACAGCAAGAACAGGGCTGTATTATCAAATTTTTTTAACCACTACATGTTCAGTATTGAAGGAAATGCATCTTTGAAAGATAAAAATAAGAATTACTGACTGTGATTTGATGCCACTTATTCTGTTAGCCCATGGCAAATTGTGTCTCAAAGTAGCCAGATGGGCTTCAAACCTGAAAGGAAATATTTTATTTTTTTGGAGAGGTTAAAATTTCACAATGTGGTTCTTGCTTGCTAATGAAGGTTGCCCATTACAAAAGTGCTTTCTGCAATGAAGGATGTGAATAAGACTGATATGCATTAAATAACACGGAAAACATATACAGATGCTATTCAAGTATCTATACATCTTCTGGTTAATCAAAGATAATGTCAATGTGCACTTATTATGCCTTTACACCACACTTTTACTTGTTAATCTTTAATGGAAGACAAAGCAACCTTTGTTATTAGAACCTTTGTTAGGTAACAGTGTTTAGCTGAAATTTTAAGACCTTCACTTAAATTTATTTTGCAAAATTATCTTCTACTATAGTGATTTTTTAAAAATAATGATACAGAAATTTCAAAAAATACTTTGTTTTTGTTTAGTTGCTAAGTTCTGTTCAACTCTTTTGCAACTCCAAGGACTGTAGCCTGCCAGGCTCCTCAGTCCATGGGATTTCCCAGGCAAGAATAATGGAGTGGGTTCTTATTTCCTTCTCCAGCAGATCTTCCTGATCCAAGGATCAAACCCAAGTCTTATTTAAATATATATATATATGTGTGTGTGTGTGTGTGTGTGTGTGTGTTTAAGAAAGTTAGTTGATCTAGTTAAAACTAAGTAGTCTGTCAGGTGTTGTAAAGATAACATGAAAAAAACTTAAATTTTGAAAACACCAATTAAACTACAAGTAGATAAATTTGGCTTTTTACTTGACATCTAGCATAATGGAGACATCAAGACTAAAGTTTGGTCTGACCTTAGGATCAAGGTCTTCTTCATGATGGCATGTGAAAAACACATAGAATTTATCCTAAAAGTAATTTCTAATTCCCCTTCCTCAATCACTGTAGCTTACACTGCTTGCCCAAGTAAGACTTACATCTTTCCTCATAGCTTGGTCAGTAAAGAATCTGCCTGCAAGGCAGGAGAGCCAAGTTTGATTTCTGGGTAAGGAAGATCTCCTGGAGAAGGAAATGGCAACCTACTCCAGTGTTCTTGCCTGGAGAATCCCGTGGACAGAGGAGCCTGGCAGGCTAGAGTCCACGGTGTCACAAGAGTTGGAAATGACTTAGCCACTAAACCATCATACTTTCACCTTTCTTAAAAGGCCCTCATCATGACTGCCTGCTCAGTGTGATCTGCAAATCTGTGGCTATTTTGTCAGCTAATTTTAACTTCCTTTTTTTCAATTCTGATCATGGGACCAATCCATTCTAAATCGCTCCTAAACTCCAGCTTTACCATAATTTTTCTATATCTTTAGACTATCCTAGATTAATTTTCTTCCAAAGCTAATACAGTTCCTGTATTTCCAAACATATTGTATTTTTCTGTGAAACAATAATAAATATGGAGGATTAGAAGAATAAAGAGTTTTATTTGAGGTCTTGAGAAGGGTTCCATCCCTGAGTTGCAAAGATCCCCTAGAGGAGGACATGCCAATATTCTTGCCCGGAGAATTCCATGAAAACAGGGGCCTGATGGCCTACAGTCCATGGGGTCCCAAAGAGTCAGACACGACTGAGCAACTGACACTTTCACTTTTAAAAATTTCACATATTTGGATAAAATCAAGTGTTGCAGAGAAGAGACTGAGTCAGAGGCTTATAAAGGCAAAGCTACAAGCTTGTTCAAGAAGTATGATTTACCGTGATGACAGGAAATATTTGTCCTTAGAGGATAGGGCATTATGAGTTATTTTAGGGCAAGGGTCTCTTGACTCTAGGTCTATGAAGTTGTAACCTAATGGGACAATTCCAACCTTCATGTATGATAATATTCTTATCAGAAATGGATCTACCCTGACAGTTGCTATTGCTGCTGCTAAGTCACTTCAGTTGTGACAGTAATGATGTATAAATATCATTGCTAAAGTCACCTTTCAAAGTCATGTGTCTAGTTATTTCCCATACTTTTGTGTTCTTTTTCTATAAAAAAGCTAGCAAAATTATATAAGCTTTAGACCTGTAAAATGTGGTAGATTCCACATTTATATAACATACATTTATAACTCATAACAATAAGAATCATTCAGGCTTATTAGAAAAATAATGAAACATTTGTAAAGAAATAATGGATACAATTACAGCTTGGACACTGAGGATTGAAACCACCTACTCGCTCAAATGACCCAGCTCATTTTCTACAATAATATGATTCTATTATTCCATTACCTTCATTAACATAACTTTTCTCTTCCAGAAAACTCTTATCTAGGCAAATACACTAATTTTTTATCAGAGGCACTTTGTGAAAGGCCCACAAACTCTTCAATATAAAGCATCAACAGTTTTATCCTAAAACTCCTTGAACCTTAAGACCAAAAAGCCTTGCTTTGCTATTTCTACCAATCCCTGAGTGTTATATCCTGATTCTTACCCATTCCTAATCAATCCCACTTATTTCCCACATTGAAATGCTTACATTAAATCAAATTGAAACTTATTAGTAAAACTGAATCTTGCCCACTCCACTATGAGACACAAAGTTCTCTTGGACACTTACACAGATCTCCTTTACCAGAGTAAGGTATTAGCTCAAATTTGTCTTATGAACAGACTGTGTCAGTGATATTTAGGGAGTCAGTATACAACAGCTTATAAGCCTTTTTATGTGTTCATATGTCTGCAAATAATCATTTCAGTTGTAAACATCTCTAAATTATGACCACACAAATGGTTTAGATGATATAATTTGTTAATACATGAACAGATGAGTCCAACCCCATGACATTCATGATTACCTTCATTAATTTTATCACTATCCTTTGAAGACAGAAATAAGAAGTTTAATGTTTAAACAATGAATCTGAATTTCCCATCATTTTTCAATTCCTTCTGGAAATATGTGAGCTTCTGAAAAGGAATATCTTAATTTTTTGGAAAACAAATGGAGCAGAGTGAATTTTTTTAATTTATTGAATGTTATTAAATGTAGGGTTTGTTTTTTCATCAGATTTCAAGTAAGAGTTCTAAGTCACTAAGTCTTAATTCTAGAGATATGGGACACAGAAGGTCAAATAAAAAGGCTCTTATCTCCACTTTCAGTTTATACATTCTAGTTCCTAAATATGTGTGATTCCCTCTCTTTATTTTCTTAATCAACTGCAACACTAGAGAAAAAACCAGAAGGGGGAATGCCTCCAGTCTGCAAATAAGGGAGAGGAAACAGCATGACAATACTAAAAAAATAATTGACTATTTGAAAATATTCATTCTTCTTTATTGCCACTGAGACAAAACAGAAACCTTTTATCCCTTTTCTTTTCTGTACCGACAATATCCTGTTTCTTTCTTTTTCCACTCCTACTGGTTCTGTTTTTGCTCTGCTGCTGCTGCTGCTAAGTCACTTCAGTCGTGTCCAAACCCCATAGACAGCTGCCCACCAGGCTTCCCCATCCCTGGGATTCTCTAGTGTTCATTTAAACCAACTTTATTTTTGTTACAGTGTGTATGATAATGATGTAGAGGGGTGAGAAAGAGAATGAATGAAAATCAAAGACCCACAGTCTATAAATAAGAACCTATGTCACCCTGTGATGCCTATGATGATAATAAGCTTAGTAATAGCTCTTATTTGTGGTGTTTGTTTTTAAGATTGGACATAATATATTGAAAAAGAGGTAGGAAGAAAATAAAGATAAAGGTAAGGATTAATTTGTTGAAAATAAATGAAAGATGGAAAGACCTCACATTAGGTCAAGAAATAAGTCCTGAATCTTTTAGTAGCACCTCCTTATGACTTAACCATTTCCTTTTGACTTTTCCTGAGCAGAGAAACATAATTTTTGTTTAAAGAAACATTTGGTATGAAAATTTTCAAAATAAACAGACTAAAAAATAACCTTACATAGCAAAAAAGTAAAAATTATAAGGAAAATAAATTTCAAAGTTTTTTCCAAATAAATGAGTAGATATACAATAAGTAATTACACATAAATATAAGTTTGCCAGTATAACATAGTAAAAATAGTCAAACATCATCTGCATGTGACATAAATAGAAAAATTATTCTGCAAATAGGTGAATATTTTTCTACACTTTGAATTATTTTTACATTTGTTACTATATCTTATTAGTCTGTTTCGATTGTAAGTTCTAAGAGGTCAAAATCTTTTATTTTGATTTCTTTGAAATCTCCAAGTCAGTTCAATTTTAAACTTTGAAAACTAGAACTTTGAAAACATGTGACAATCATATGAACTAAAATATGAAAATATTCATTTTCAGTTTGAGATAATTCATCCCATAATTTGCTCTTGTATAAGTCTCTGTCTTCTATGTGTGCTTTACTGTGAGGTAGGCATTTGTAATTCCCAACTTACATCTTCCTATTGCTACTAAAATTAAGAGCTCTTTATTGGCATAATTACCATCCCAACATATGAGGAAATAGTTTTTTTAAGAGCAAGTTGGCTTCTTGTTGGAATAATCTATAATGCTTAAAAAACTCTTTCTCCCTACCCCCACATGTACAGAGCAAGTACCATGTTATGGCGCTGTCACACTGCTCTCTATCTTATTCAGAAAAAAAAAAAGTTCCCAGCTAGCAAAAATAATGAAATAACTCTTGTCAAATGTCTCAGCAGAAGATAAAAATGATTAACTAATTGTTTGCTAAATATATCTCTTCTCCTAGATATATGTGCAATGTCAATTTTTTCCTTCTCCAAAATCAGGCAACAGACGATCTCCTAGAAATATGTGCAATGTCAATTTTTTCCCTCTTCTCCAAATTCAGGCAACAGATGATTTCACACAGTTCCTCTCCTTGCTTGCTAACGTTTAAAGGAGGAAACATAAATCACTTTGAAAGTTACTTGGTGGAAGGTTTTTGTTTTCAAAAAATAGCAGTAGATCCTCCAGGACCTGAGACATGGATTTAGGTTTCAACTTAACAATTAGAAAATCATTGATTTATTGATTTCACTATAAAGGCCAACTTTCATATCACAGAAATCTGTGCAGCAACGCTAAAAGAAAGAACACTATACTTTCAGTCTGCAAAAGCCAACAAAAACTGAGACTGCATATTAATTGATATGTATAGTTATCCCTGCTGAAAAAAGCTCCTTTCATTAAAAAATAATTCTCTTATTTGACAGATTGGAATTGTTATGTTGCTTTTAGGAAAGCCACAAATGAGGAAAAATTAGTCAAATAAGAATACCTCTCCAGGGATCACATGTGTTTTAATTTATATAAATCAATATCATTTCTATCAAAGTCTCATTTGGAAAGGATCAACTGTAGGAGAACCCTTTTGCTAAACGTCAAAGGAATCACTTAGGATTTTCCATCAAATCTCAATGTTATACAAAGAGGAAAGAAATCTTGACAGGCTGATTTGTCCAGCCTCCTGTCCAGCCACAGGAGATTAGTTCACATTTTGGAAAAGGCCAGGTTATAAGTCCACCACTGGTACAATAATAGAACACCCTGGAGGAACTTCAACACTACCTATCTTGGAGCAGATTGATGTTCCCAGGGGCCATAGATATTTGAGCAGTGGGCGAGATATTAGCTTTCACTAGTTCCCTCAGCCAGATGCCTTTGTGTTATTAACAAACATCACAACCATCTGTGATAGCCTTGGGCCCAATCAGCAGCTGTGTGCCTTACCTGGGCTGATAGAGTTATTTCCTAAGTGTTTGATCTGGGCGCATTGTGTTCAAAGGGTTATGTTCTGCATTGAATACATGGTCCATAATCCTATACAGGCAGGCTTTAAATATCATGGCAATTTTTACTTGTCTCATTCTCCTTATAAAGAATTCCATTAATATAAATTAGATGTAAATCATCACAATAATAATTATCTCTTATTATAAGTATTTTTTGAATATTTTCTTATGGTTTAGTATTGACTCATAAGATTAATACATTAGTACTAATAACTATAAAGGCAAAAATCAATAAGATTTTCAACAATAGAAATATAATAAAATGATGTCAACCAAGTATGTGCACTTATAATAAAATTACATTGGTCTAAATTTTCATATTTTCAGTTTTCTAAAATTTTCTATTTTCTAAATTGCCATATTTTCTTGCTGCAGTATCCAGGTAAGTGATTCATTCACAGTGTCAGACCTCATGAAGATAGTCACCTGCTGTGTATCACTAACACAATGATGTGTAGTAGCAAGAAAACAATTCTAGACATACACAATGTAGTGTCATTCAGAACACAATGTCAAGTGTCTTGAAATATATGGGTGACAAAATCCTCTTTTCTGATACATTGGAAATCAAAAGGATTTTTGTAATTTGCCTTGAGTTTCAACATATGTTTTGGAAAGAGCTGACAGCTCTATAAATTTATTTAGCTACATACTCCTTTTTCCCATTAGGCAGCAGCCAAAGGCCACTTAATATTTAACACCACTAATATTTAAGGGCACTTAATATCTCCCACGGGGAAGGCAATGGCACCCCACCCCAGTACTTTTGCCTGGAAAATCCCATGGACGGAGGATCCTGGTAGGCTGCAGTCCATGGGATCGCTAAGAGTCGGACACGACTGAGCGACTTGACTTTCACTTTTCACTTTCCTGCATTGGAGAAGGCAATGGCAACCCACTCCAGTGTTCTTGCCTGGAGAATCCCAGGGATGGGGGAGCCTGGTGGGCTTCCGTCTATGGGGTCGCACAGAGTTGGACACGACTGAAGCGACTTAGCAGCAGCAGCACAATATCTCCCAGGAATTTACATATTGAAGACAAATGCATAAGAAAAACTGAAAGTCAGATAATCACTCAATATGATGGATGTGACAGAAGTATGGCTGGAATGAAGTAGAGAGTTCAGCAATATTGACTGCCTAACCAGATATCTGAAAAGCACTATACTTTACCTGTTTGTTCAAACCAGATTCTCAGAACCTGGTAGTATTCTGAACCTAATTTTCTTACTGGTCTACTGATTCCTTGAGGTATTGGTACTTAGTATCCCATCAGTACATTTCATTTTTTGCTTAATTCAGACAGAATGCTTCTGCTGTTCTCAACCAAGAATGGAGTGATACAGGTATGTGGAAGGTATTATGAGTATATCACTGAGAATTATCCCCTGGAATATTTTTATTCACAGTGCTACTCTAATAACTATATATCTTTATAAAAATGTCTTGAATAGCCATAATAAAATTTCAGCTTGGGAAAATTTTTTAATGGTCAATATCTACTGAAATCCTAAGGTTCTGCCTCTTCAATCTTAGAAGCCTAACTATATATCTATTTTGAATCCACTGATAGATGGCTACTCTAAAGTATGACATATTTAAAATTATAATATGGTCCAGCATATTATTATGTATATTTTTACTCAAAAAATGACTTTTTATTTTCATGAAGGTGGTATAACTTACACAAGTATGATTTGGACAAATAACCCATTTTCCAACCAACCACCTAACACCAGTATTTACCAACAGTTCATACACATGGCTTAAGTACAGTATTAATGCAAGTGTTTTACAGGCTCAATATAAACTCAGATCAGTATAATTATTTTGAAGGGTTTTTTTTAATCAGAATTGATCTACAGTGTATTAAAAACTTAAGTCAAATTTTCATCTATGTGAGTAATGTTAACTTTGAACATTATACAGAAGAAGGTAGAACATAAAATCAAAACTTCTAGAGCATATTTATGGCTTGGCAGTCTAACTAGACTAAAATATCTGTAGGTCAAAAAAAATATCTGTAGATCATTAAGTAGAAAGGAAGGAGAGGGAAGATTTGTCTCAAAAATATTTCTTTTTTCCTGCTTTATGCTTTTTTTTAATTGGAGGCTAATTATTTTACAATATCGTGCTGTTTTTTGCCATAGATTCACATGAATCAGCCATGGGTGTACATGTGTTCCCCATCATGAACGCCCACACACACCTTCCCTCCCCATCCCATCCTTCTGGGCCATCCCAATGCAGCAGCCCTGAGCACCCTGTCTCATGCATCGAACCTGGACTGGTAATCTATTTCACACATGATAATATACATGTTTCATTGCTATTCTCTCAAATCAACCCACCCTCGCTTCTCCCACAGAGTCCAAAATTCTGTTCTTTACATCTGTGTCTCTTTTGCTGTCTCACATATAGGGTCATGGTTACCATCTTTCTAAATTCCATAAATATGTGTTAACATACTGTATTGGTGTTTTTCTTTCTGACTCACTTCTCTCTGTATAATAGGCTCCAGATTTATACAACTAATTAGAACTACAGAAATATTTCTTAATTAGAACTTCCTTATCCTAGTACAGACGTTTGCCTGTAAAATGTGAAAATTACTTTTTGATAATTTTTTAATAAGTAAGAGAACAAAGATATTTGAGTATAACTGACCTAGAGCCAGACATCCTGGAATGTGAAGTCAAGTGGGCCTTAGAAACCATCACTACGAACAAAGTTAGTGGAGGTGATGGAATTCCAGTGGAGCTATTCCAAATCCTGAAAGATGATGCTGTGAAAGTGCTGCACTCAATAGGCCAGTAAATTTGGAAAACTCGGCAGTGGCCACAGGACTGGAAAAGGTCAGTTTTCATTCCAATCCCAAAGAAAGGCAATGTCAAAGAATGCTCAAACTATCGCACAGTTGCACTCATCTCACAGGCTAGTAAAGTAATGCTCAAAATTCTCCAAGCCAGGCTTCAGCAATATGTGAAAAATGAACTTCCTGATGTTCAAGCTGGTTTTAGAAAAGGCAGAGGAACCAGAGACCAAATTGCCAACATCCGCTGGATCATGGAAAAAGCAAGACAGTTCCAGAAAAATATCTATTTCTGCTTTATTGACTATGCCAAAGTCTTTGACTGTGTGGATCACAATAAACTGTGTAAAATTTTGAAAGAGATGGGAATACCAGATCACGTGATCTGCCTCTTGAGAAATTTGTATGCAGGTCAGGAAGCAACAGTTAGGACTGGTCATGGAACAACAGACTGGTTCCAAATAGGAAAAGGAGTACGTCAAGGCTGTATATTGTCACCCTGTTTATTTAACTTATATGCAGAGTACATCATGAGAAATGCTGGACTGGAAGAAACACAAGCTGGAATCAAGATTGCTGGGAGAAATATCAATAACCTCAGATATGCAGATGACACCACCCTTATGGCAGAAAGTGAAGAAGAACTAAAAAGCCTCTTGATGAAAGTGAAAGAGGAGAGTGAAAAAGTTGGCTTAAAGCTCAACATTCAGAAAACGAAGATCATGGCATCTGGTCCCATCACTGCATGGGAAATAGATGGGGAAACAGTGGAAACAGTGTCAGACTTTCTTTTTCTGGGCTCCAAAATCACTGCAGATGGTGACTGCAGCCATGAAATTAAAAGACGCTTACTCCTTGGAAGGAAAGTTATGACCAACCTAGATAGCATATTCAAAAGCAGAGACATCACTTTGCCAACAAAGGTTCGCCTAGTCAAGGCTATGGTCTTTCCTGTGGTCATGTATGGATGTGAGAGCTGGACTGTGAAGAAGGCTGAGCGCCGAAGAATTGATGCTTTTGAGCTGTGGTGTTGGAGAAGACTCTTGAGAGTCCCTTGGACTGCAAGGAGATCCAAACAGTCCATCTGAAGGAGATCAGTCCTGGGATTTCTTTGGAAGGAATGATGCTGAAGCTGAAACTCCAGTATTTTGGCCACCTCATGCGAAAAGTTGACTCATTGGAAAAGACTCTGATGCTGGGAGGGATTGGGGGCAGGAGGAGAAGGGGACGACAGAGGATGAGATGGCTGGATGGCATCACTGACTCGATGGATATGAGTCTGAGTGACCTCCGGGTGTTTGTGATGGACAGGGAGGCCTGGCGTGCTGCAATACATGGGGTCACAAAGAGTCGGACATGACTGAGAAACTCATCTGATCTGATATATGTAGATGACACCACCCTTATGGCAGAAAGTGAAGAGGAACTAAAAAGCCTCTTGATGAAAGTGAAAGTGGAGAGTGAAAAAGTTGGCTTAAAGCTCAACATTCAGAAAACCATATGGCATCTGGTCCCATCACTTCATGGGAAATAGATGGGGAAACAGTGGAAACAGTGTCAGACTTTATTTTTCTCAGCTCCAAAATCACTGCAGATGGTGACTGCAGCCATGAAATTAAAAGACACTTACTCCTTGGAAGGAAAGTTATGACCAACCTAGATAGCATATTCAAAAGCAGAGACATTACTTTGCCAACAAAGGTCCGTCTATTCAAGGCTATGGTCTTTCCTGTGGTCATGTATGGATGTGAGAGTTGGACTGTGAAGAAGGCTGAGCGCCAAAGAATTGATGCTTTTGAGCTGTGTTGTTGGAGAAGACTCTTGAGAGTCCCTTGGACTACAAGGAGATCCACCCAGTCCATTCTGAAGGAGATCAGCCCTGGGATTTCTTTGGAAGGAATGATGCTAAAGCTGAAACCCCAGTACTTTGGCCACCTCATGAGAAGAGTTGACTCATTGGAGAAGACTCTGATGCTATGAGGGATTGAGGGCAAGAGGAGAAGGGGACGACAGAGGATGAGATCGCTGGATGGCATCACTGACTCGATGGATGTGAGTCTCAGTGACCTCCGGGAGATTGTGATGGACAGGGCGGCCTGGTGTGCTGTGATTCATGGGGTCGCAAAGAGTCGGACAGGACCGAGAAACTGATCTGATCTGATAAAGAAATATTTATGATATAGCTAGTATATATTAAAGAAGTTTGAAAATATACTTAACTCATAGTACAGAGAAATAATTTATTAATTTTTAAAAAACTAAAAATTTTGAGTTAAATATCCTCAAACCTTAAGTAACAACTACTAGAATTCCATAAAATATTTTACTACCCTCCACTCCTTTAAAAAATATTTCAGTATTTTTTTTTATTTTATTTTATTGAACTTTACAATTTTGTATTGGTTTTGTCATATATCAAAATGAATCTGCCACAGGTATTACATGTGTTCCCCATCCTGAACCCTCCTCCCTCCTCCTTCCCCATACCATCCCTCTGGGTTGTCCCAGGGCACCAGCCCCAAGCATCCAATATCGTGCAATATTATTTAATAAGACAAATGCAATACTGCTCTAAAAATAGCAAAAATCCTGATGATATATACTAGACAAATAAAATATACTGAATCCTTTTGTATGGCAAGCACTGAGCTAAATACTTCATGAAAACTAATTTTTTAACCAAAATAGTCACAAGGGAATTGAAGCAATTTTCTTCCCTTTTTGACATATAAGTGGAAACTGAGACTCAGAAATAGCAAGTTAAGTTACCCAGGGGGATTACACAGTTGGTAAGGTAGCAAATACTAAGTTACGTTTACATGCCCACTTCTTCCCCTTATAAAAGTTATATGTTACAGGTGATGCCACTGTTACTATGTTGCCTAGATAAGACAAGTAAGCTATTCTCACTAGCAATGTTATTAATAATTACCATCAAAGTTTTCTCATCCATATATTGATCTGGACTAACTAGCCTTCCTCATAGATCTGGATTGAATAATGTTCTAGCTAATTTAAGAGATTTAGTCCTGTATCTCGAGCATTTGTTGAAGAGCCTGTGTCATCTTCACTTCTTCAAATGGGGAAGAGTATTAGCTACTGGAATGCAAAAGTAGGAAGTCAAGAAACACCTGGAGTAACAGGCAAATTTGGCCTTGGAATACGGATTGAAGCAGGGCAAAGACTAACAGAGTTTTGCCAAGAAAATGCACTGGTCATAGCAAATACCCTCTTCCAACAACACAAGAGAGGACTCTATAAATGGACATCACCAGATGGTCAATACCAAAATCAGATCGATTATATTCTTTGCAGCCAAAGATGGAGAAGCTCTATACAATCAGCAAAAACAAGACCAGGAGCTGACTGTGGCTCGGACCATGAACTACTTATTGCCAAATTCAGACTGAAATTGAAGAAAGTAGGGAAAACTACTAGACCATTCAGGTATGACCTAAATCAAATCCCTTATGATTATACAGTGGGAGTAAGAAATAGATTTAAGGGCCTAGATCTGATAGATAGAGTGCTTGATGAACTATGGAATGAGGTTCGTGACATTGTACAGGAGACAGGGATCAAGACCATCCCCATGGAAAAGAAATGCAAAAAAGCAAAATGGCTGTCTGGGGAGGCCTTACAAATAGCTGTGAAAAGAAGAGAAGCGAAAAGCAAAGGAGAAAAGGAAAGATATAAACATCTAAATGCAGAGTTCCAAAGAATATCAAGAAGAGATAAGAAAGCCTTCTTCAGTGATCAATGCAAAGAAATAGAGGAAAACAACAGAATGGGAAAGACTAGGGATCTCTTCAAGAAAATCAGAGATACCAAAGGAACATTTCATGCAAAGATGGGCACGATAAAGGACAGAGATGGTGTGTACCTAACAGAAGCAGAAGATATTAAGAAGAGGTGGCAAGAATACACAGAAGAACTGTACAAAAAAGAGCTTCAAGACCTAGATAATCATGATGATGTGATCACTGACCTAGAGCCAGACATCTTGCAATGTGAAGTCAAAAGGGCCTTAGAAAGCATCACTACGAACAAAGCTAGTGGAGGTGATGGAATTCCAGTGGAGCTATTACAAGCGCTGAATGATGATGCTGTGAAAGTGCTGCACTCAATATGCCAGCACATTTGGAAAACTCCTCAGTGGCCACAAGATTGGAAAAGGTCAGTTTTCATCCCAATCCCTAAGAAAGGCAATGCCAAAGAATGCTCAAACTACCGCACAATTGCACTCATCTCACACGCTAGTAAAGTAATGCTCAAAATTCTCCAAGCCAGGCTTCAGCAATATGTGAACCGTGAACTTCCTGATGTTCAAGCTGGTTTTAGAAAAGGCAGAGGAACCAGAGATCAAATTGCCAACATCTGCTGGATCATGGAAAAAGCAAGAGAGTTCCAGAAAAACATCTATTTCTGCTTTATTGACTATGCCAAGCCTTTGACTGTGTGGATCACAATAAACTGTGGAAAATTCTGAAAGAGATGGGAATACCAGACCACCTGATCTGCCTCTTAAGAAATCTGTATGCAGGTCAGGAAGCAACAGTTAGAACTGGTCATGGAACAACAGACTGGTTCCAAATAGGAAAAGGAGTACGTCAAGGCTGCATATTGTCACCACGTTTATTTAACTTATATGCAGAGTACATCATGAGAAATGCTGGACTGGAAGAAACACAAGTTGGAATCAAGATTGCCGGGAGAAATATCAATAACCTCAGATATGCAGATGACACCACTCTTATGGCAGAAAGTGAAGAGGGGCTAAAAAGCTTCTTGATGAAAGTGAAAGTGGAGAGTGAAAAGGTTGGCTTCAAGCTCAACATTCAGAAAACGAAGATCATGGCATCTGGTCCCATCACTGCATGGGAAATAGATGGGGAAACAGTGGAAACTGTGTCAGACTTTGTTTTTCTGGGCTCCAAAATCACTGCAGATGGTGACTGCAGCCATGAAATTAAAAGACGCTTACTCCTTGGAAGGAAAGTTATGACCAACCTAGATAGCATATTCAAAAGCAGAGACATTACTTTACCAACAAAGGTTCGCCTAGTCAAGGCTATGGTCTTTCCTGTGGTCATGTATGGATGTGAGAGCTGGACTGTGAAGAAGGCTGAGCGCCGAAGAATTGATGCTTTTGAACTGTGGTGTTGGAGAAGACTCTTGAGAGTCCCTTGGACTGCAAGGAGATCCAACCAGTCCATTCTGAAGGAGATCCAACCATTCCATTCTGAAGGAGATCAATCCTGGAATTTCTTTAGAAGGAATGATGCTGAAGCTGAAACTCCAGTATTTTGGCCACCTCATGCAAAGAGTTGACTCATTGGAGAAGACTCTGATGCTGGGAGGGATTGAGGGCAGGAGGAGAAGGGGACGACAGAGGATGAGATGGCTGGATGGCATCACTGACTTGATGGGTGTGAGTCTGAGTGATCTCCGGGAGCTGGTGATGGACAGGGAGTCCTGGCGTGCTGCGGTTCATGGGGTCGCAAAGAGTCGGACACGACTGAGCGACTGATCTGATCTGATCTGATCTGATTAGCTTCAAATTCTAACTATCCTTTGGGCCATAGAAAAAGCAAGATAATTCCAGGAAAACATCTACTTCTGCTTCATTGACTATGCTAAAGCCTTTGACTGTGTGGGTGACAGCAAACTGTGGAAAATTCTTAAAGTGATGGGAATACCAGACCACCTTACCTGCCTCCTGAGAAAACTGTATGCAGGTCAAGAAGCAACAGTTAGAACTGGACATGGAATAATGGACTGGTTCCAAATTGTGAAAGGAGTATACAAAGGCTGTATATTGTCACCCTGCTTATTTAACATACATGCAGAGTACATCATGAGAAATGCTGGGCTGGATGAAACACAAGCTGGAATCAAGATTGCTGGGAGGACTATCAATAACCTCAGATATACAGATGACACCACCCTTATGGCAGAAAGTGAAGAGGAACTACAAAGCCTCTTGATGAAAGTGAAAGAGGAGAGTAAAAAAGTTGACTTAAAGCTCAACATTCAGAAAATGAAGATCATGGTATCTGGTCCCATCACTTCATGGGAAATAGATGGAGAAACAGTGGAAACAGTGTCAGACTATATTTTTCTGGGCTCCAAAATTACTGCAGATGGTGACTGCAGCCATGAAATTAAAAGATGCTTGCTCCTTGGAAGAAAAGCTATGACCAACTTAGCATATTAAAAATCAGAGACATTACTTTCCCAACAAAGGTCCACATAGTCAAAGCTATGGTTTTTCAAGTAGTCATGTATGGATGTGAGAGCTGGACTATAAAAAAGGCTGAGTGTCAAAGAACTGATGTTTTTGAACTGTGGTGTTGGAGAAGACTCTTGAGAGTCACTTGGACTGCAAGAGGATCAAACCAGTCAATCCTAAGAGACCTCAATCCTGAATAGTCACTGGAAGGACTGATGCTAAAGCTGAAGCTCCAATACCTTGGCCACTTTTTGTGAAGAGTTGACTCATTAGAAAAGACCGTGATGCTGGGAAAGCTTGGAGGAGAAGTGGATGACTAGGACGAAATTGTTGGATGGCATCATGACTCAGCGGACATGAATTTGAGCAAGCCCTGAGAGATGATGAAGTGAAGGACAGGGAAGCCTAGCGTGCTGCAGCCCATGGGGTTGCAAAGAGTCAGAAACAACTGAGCGACTGAGCAACAACTATCAGGAATACAGCACCATATAATGGCTGCTGGTTCGTAGTATATATACTACGTCATGAAGACTTACACTCTAAATCCAATGAGTTTCATAGCCTAAATGGCACCCTAGTTTCACCTTTAGAAGTACCAATCTAACTTTCTATCAGGCTTTCAGATTCTGGGTGATGATGAGGTATACTATTTGATCACTGAATCCCACTTTTATGTGACCGTTGCCATATAATGTGTTCCTTGTTCTGAAGAGGTGTTACACAAGATCTCATTTAAGTAAGTAAGACATTTTATGAATTCTTAAATAGTGGTCCTAACCAAGAAAGCAGGCAGGAAATGAAAACCCTCATCAGAAATATTTAGCAATTACAATAAGGATGAAATACTGTCTCCTTTGGATATAAGGGAAATTTAGCAACTGCCACTATGTGGCTGATTGGCCTCCTTAAGAGTTTGTACCATGGTGAGGAATCCGCTTCTGTCTTTGTTACTTAGAGTTTGAATATTCATCACTGGCAATAGCTAAACTACTGCTGGTGAGAAGAATCCCATGCAATTGGACATCACTGACTCAACGGATGTGAGTCTCAGTGACCTCCGGGAGTTGGTGATGGACAGGGAAGCCTGGCGTGCTGCGATTCATGGGGTTGCAAAGAGTCAGACATGACTGAGTGACTGATCTGATCTGATCTGATAGTTTTTAATTCATCAAGTATCAGGTGTCCAAAGACAGGAACTGGCTGATCTGATGTATGCTGGATAAGTTATTCTATTCATCAGTTTGTTTAGTTATTTTCCTTCAGTGGGTGCACACTGCTGGACACTGACTTGACACACAAATGTTTATAATTTATACTCTCTACCACGAGTTTGATCATATACTTCCTCTCAACACCTTCGTTCGAACTTGTAATCATATTAACTCTAGGCCCCTTACCAACCAGTCAAGCCAATCATCACTACCCTTAAGTCTGAAAACTCTTATCTCCAACTTCTCCTTTTTTTTTTTTTTGCAAAACTTATGGCCAGATATACTGTTCAAAGATCTGCCAAGTGGAAGGGTTTCCTCTTGCTACTATATTTCAGTATTAACTCTAATGGGAGTTGTGAAGTAGTAAAAATCCACTTTTATATTTTGGCAACTTGGTATATACAACTATCAAAGCAAGGTATTTTCTTATAGGAAACATTAGAGTTTTCCCACTATTTTAAAGGCATCCAATAAATAACTTTACATGGAAGAGCCTGGGAGAACATACATGGAGGTCTACAGGTCCCTGAGAAGCTACAGTGGCACGCAGACTGCTGTCACCTCCTCCAATTGGTCCAGTCTTATCTTTTTTGAATGTGGCCCACCGGCCTTTACAACTGTGTCACAGAAAAAGCATTCTACCAACATACCTATGAACTGATCTGAGTTTGTTTTCTTTTATACCACATGACCATAGATGAAGGTCTAAAATAAAGGTCAAAAATGAAGGTCCTACAATGCCTATAGTGTGAAATGAGAAAGATGTATTGCTGCAAATGATGTTTGTGACACTGAGTCTAGGCTATTGCCACTGGCAAAATCCATTAACAATCCCCAAGAAATAAAAAACAGAATCTGAGTAATAAAATAAAGCTGATCTTTACTTTTCTTCTTTGTGCTCAGCCTAACTTCACTTGCTTATAGAACAGTGCATCCAAAGGCTCACACCCAGCCTTGCAGATCAGAGGTCCTATTGTAAAATGTCTGTGCCCCAAACTTCAGCTTGGAGGATCATGTTCAGGAGCACTGAGCACAACACTTCAGTTCAAGATGGCAACAGAATACTGTGTATAGAAACGTTGCATTGGACACTTTGATCTAGAGTACTGTGAACAGCACAGCTGCTCCTGACGTGCAAGAACTCCACCCTTCTCCTGGCCCATAAGAACCCTCTAAAGCAGCCCTACCGAAGGCCTACTGAGGAGAGTGTGTACTCTAGAGAGAAAGCTTGAAACTCTACTCTTTGATCAAAGATTAACATTTTCCTTTACTTCTGAACCAAACTTAGCCTTGTTCCATTGGCTCAAAGGACACTGAGCAGGAGAACTCATGTTTAGGACCAACTGAAGAGGGTCTGTAACAAAATTTGGCAACCAAGAAGTGGGGGACTGTGCTCTTTTTTGGCCTACACCTATCTGTTAGGCTCCAGCTTGCTCTGGCTCCAGCAGGAGGGCAACAGAGGCCCTGGGAGGTTTATGTGAGGATTCTTGACTCTAATTTTTTTAGTAACTCTGACAGAATAGAATGGCAGCAGCCTTTAGCTAAATTCAGCAACTCTACCCAGCAAGCTGATGCACAGGTGTGATGTGCACATAACACAGCCCCAGAGTAACCTAGACTGTGTCCCCTTGAGGAAATGATACTGTGGCCTCGTTGACTGGCCTTTCTGCAGTATCAAATACCCAGGGAGCTGTGGATGAGAGGGAGCCACAGCTGTCTTGCCCACTATCTTGTCAGTAGTGCTGTCTTCCTGACCTGTATACAAGGCAGTAGTATCCCACATGGAAGGTAGTATCGCACACCGGGGATTTTTTTTTTATCTCCTTGCTGACCTCCAGGGGTCAACAGTAGCATTCTCCATAGTCACTTTCTGGTAAAGAAAGGTGGCCACCCCTGTGAGCCAAGATGCAAGTCCTAGAAAAGGCACAGGTCATAAGGAACAGCTCAGAAAATGAAGAGGCCAAGGATGCTATATCTGAGCTCAGGGAAAGAGACTAGGGACTCTGGAGTACAAAAAAGTTGCCAAAGTAGGTACTGGACCAATGATTTAACCTCTTTTAGTTGGCACCAGTTTCTCTGAAGTGGACTGGGGAGGCCTGTGAACCACTTACAAGACCCAGGAACCCTATTATCAGGAAATTCTGTGAGCTGCTTGCAAGAATAGAAAACACTCACCCCACTGGACTCCTTCTCTGCCTTCTGCTTACAAGGTAAACCTTGGGTGATTCCTTATCAAAATCCATCTATTGAAATAAGATAAAGGAAGTCAATCAGGAGCTAACAGAAACCATTCTGCATTCCTGGAGTGCCTCAGGGAATGACTGAATCTCTAAGAGCACCAGCCCTTGAGTCATTAGAAGGGAATATAATCCTGAAGTTGTATTTCATTTCCCAAAGTGTCACTGATATTAGGCATAAACTTCAGAAGTTAGGAAAAGAACCATATACACCTACCACTCATGTGGTGAAGGTGTTAAATGTGTTTAATAACTGAGATAATAGAGGAAAAGTCAGAGGATAAAATGGCCTAGAGGCAAGCTCCCCTACTGGCTACTGCCCTGCAGTGTCAACTGGTCAGCATAGGAATCTGTACTAACTGCCCATCAAGACTCAACTCCTCCTGTGATTGACCCACAGCCCCTACTGAGGGACAGTAGCCAACGAAATTAGAACCCAGTCTGTGCACCATATATAAACAAGAGGGACACTGGAAGGGAAAATGTATTTGCTTCCCTGAAGGGGGCTTGGAAATGGTAGATCCAAGCAACTACACTTGAATGTAGACAGTCCAAATAGATGAAGAATGACAGGGCCAGAGGGCTCCTAAGATGACTCCTGAGCAGCCTCAGCTGACACTGGACATGGGAAAAGCCTGTCAAATTCTTAGTTATAACCCAGACCACTTACTCAGTTATGAAGCCAGATCAGGCAACTCAATCATGAGAGTTGTACAATTAAGGGGGTATCAGAAAACACCAAGAACAGGCATGCATAGAGTCATTAGGAGGCTATTCCTTCCTACATATGTAAATTGGAGATTGGCATCCCCTTAGACAGAGGCCATAAGATGATAATGTTAATAAGTGAGACAGAGCAAGTTGACCTCCCAAGAGTAAATCCCAAGATCTGGGCCCAGGGATGGGTGGGATGAGCTGTAGAAGACAGTTAAGTACTCCATCAAAACCCAGACATACATGGCCCAGTAGAAAACAGAACCTTCTCCATCAGGAGGTCTTATTGGACATTGCCACTATTACACAGGGCCTAACTGACCAGGGCCTTATTAGACTATTCCAGTAACCTGTAATACCCCCATTCTCCACATAAAGAGACCCAGTGGGGAACCCAATGGGAAACAGATGAAACCACCGAGGGATGGCCTCCTTGCCTGCAGGTAGTAGCAGCAACTCTGCTAAAGGAGGCTGAAAAGTTAACATTTGATCAGCCAATCACTGTATGGACTCCACATCAGGTAAATTCTAAGGGAACAGAATGTCTATCCCCTAGAAGGTCGAGTCACGTTCAGGCTATACTTTTAGACAAACTGATGGCTACGTGAAAAATGTATCCTGGCTAGGACTCCACACTCCCTGGGGGCCTGGGTACAACGGCTGGTCAAGGAGCATCAGGGAACTAGATCCATGATGCTGCAACAAAGAATTTACAGACCACAACTAAAAATCCCAAGCACTATATAGAAACTGCAGACACAATTTATTTCGGTTGTCTCAGGCTAGGAAGTGAGCCTCTTTAAAATGCTGAAGAGGAATGGTTTACAGATGGGAGAAGTTTTCTGACAGGAATAAGGCTGATGGGATACACAGTTATCTTCCAGACCCAAATCATAGAAGCAAAAAGCCTACCCCCAGGGACTTTGGCCCCAAACATCAAGCTGATAACCTTCACCAGAGCCTAAGAAATTGGACAGAGAAGATCTTAAAAGTTTACACAGATATGTGATATGTGTATGCCAAGCTACATGCACATGGGGCTATTTGGAAGGAAAGTGGTATGTGTATTATGGAGAACAAGCAGGTGAAACACTACTTAAACACATTGAAGCTCTTAGAATCAGTACAGCTTTTAAAGCAAAAAGTAGCCGCGAGTTACTGCAGGACTCACCAAAGGGGGGTGCAGAGGTAAGAAAGGGACACAACAAGGCAGATGCAACTGTCAAAAGGGTAGCCTTAGAACCAGTAATTTATCAAACATCCCTCATACCTCAAAAGCTAAACAAAGGAAAGGATTCCAATTATTCCACAAGCTAAACAAAAGAAAAATTAGACAAAGTTAAAAATGGGCCTTCAACAGGTATCTAGAAGGCCATAGATGGCTAGTTAATGAACATGGACAATATTTCTTTCTTCAAATGCAGCTTTGCCAAGCCATCAAGGAGGCTCTTTGATTAAGGAACTCACTCTGAGAAGGTGGCATATATAATTGGGATCATGGTAACTTCTGGCATGAAAAGTATAATCATTCAGATAGTTGAGACATGCCCTGTCTGCACAATAAATTACCTGAACACCAGATTCACCAGATAAGGTCCATAAGACCAGAGGGCCCATAAGACCCTGAAGAAGACTGGAAGACTGATTTCACTATCATGCCAAGAGTACCAGGCAATTTCAGGTATCTCTGGATGCTAGAAGACATCTTTTTTGGATGTATAGAAGCATTCCCCCAGAGAAGGCAATGCAAGCCACTCCAGTACTCTTACCTGCAAAATCCCATGGACAGAGGAGCCTGGTGGGCTGCAGTCCATGGGGTCGCTAAGAGTCGGACATGACTGAGCGACTTCACTTTCACTTTTCCCTTTCATGCATTGGAGAAGGAAATGGCAACCACTCCAGTGTTCTTACCTGGAGAATCCCAGGGACGAGGGAGTCTGGTAGGCTGCCGTCTATGGGGTCGCACAGGGTCAGACATGACTGAAGCGACTGAGCAGCAGCGAAAGCATTCTCCATTAGAAGTGGAAGGGTAACTGAAGTCGCTAAGCCATCACTAAAATAAATGATTCTCAAGTTTGGCTCCCACAATCCCTACAAAGTGATAATGGTCCAGCATTTATGTGCTCCAAACACAGCCACCCCCCAACAGATAAATTAAATTAAATGTATTTGAATTCATTCCTGATGTTCAAGCTGGTTTTAGAAAAGGCAGAGGAACCAGAGATCAAATTGGCAACATTCACTGGATCATGGAAAAAGCAAGAGAGTTCCAGAAAAACATCTATTTCTGCTTTATTGACTATGCCAAAGCCGTTGACTGTGTGGATCACAATAAACTGTGGGAAATTCTGAAAGAGATGGGAATACCAGACCACCTGATCCGCCTATTTAGAAATCTGTATGCTGGTCAGGAAACAACAGTTAGAACTGGACACAGAACAACAGACTGGTTCCAAATAGGAAAAGGAGCATGTCAAGGCTGTATACTGTCACCCTGTTTATTTAACTTATATGCAGAGTACAACATGAGAAACGCTGGACTGGAAGAAACACAAGCTGGAATCAAGATTGCCGGGAGAAATATCAATAATCTCAGATATGCAGATGACACCACTCTTATGACAGAAAATGAAGAGGAACTAAAAAGCCTCTTGATGAAAGTGAAAGTGGAGAGTGAAAAAGTTGTGTTAAAGCTCATCATTCAGAAAACGATATCGTATCCGATTCCATCACTTCATGGGACATAGATGGGAAAACAGTGAAAACAGTGTCAGACTTTATTTTTAGGGGCTCTAAAATCACTGCAGATGGTGAATACAGCCATGAAATTTAAAGAAGCTCACTCCTTGGAAGGAAAGTTATGTCCAACCTGATAGCATATTCAAAAGCAGAGATATTACTTTTCCAACAAAGGTTTGTCTAGTCAAGGCTATGGTTTTTCCTATGGTCATGTATGGATGTGAGAGTTGGACTGTGAAGAAGGCTGAGCGCTGAAGAATTGATGCTTTTGAACTGTGGTGTTGGAGAAGACGCTTGAGAGTCCCCTGGACTGCAAGGAGATCCACCCAGTCCATTCTGAAGGAGATCAGCCCTGGGATTTCTTTGGAAGGAATGATGCTAAAGCTGAAACTCCAGTACTTTGGCCACCTCATGTGAAGAGTTGACTCATCAGAAAAGACTCTGATGCTGGGAGGGATTGGGGGCAGGACCTTGGTGATTCTAACCTCCCCTTCTGCTCTGAATTTATAGGATATCTCTGCGGGCACAACACACTCAAGTGAAGAGTACTCCTGAGCTGCAACCTCCAAAAATAAAAACCCTGGGAAACAGACCCCCTTATACCACACATGTACCCCAGAGAGAGGTACATGTGTGAACCTCTCTCTGACCTGAAGTGTGACCAGGGGTAACCAGGCCACAGCATTGAGTTTCAACATCAGGGAAAAACCTTACAGGCAAAAGACCTCCGTACCTTCATTTTTAGGAAAAATTTGACATGTGGCCATTATTCTCTTGCTAATATTTGGGGCATGTATCTTAACTTATTTGATGTTCTTTGTCTCAAAAAGTTTAGACAAATAGTGTTCACTATGGATACATACAGTGAGGACCTGGTGACAATCAAACATCTCCACTGGTGCGCGGGAGAAGTTCTGCTCCTCTACCCTGGGTTATGACAACATCCAAACTCAATAGGAAGTAGTTACAGCAGACATTCATTCACCCTTCAGCCTCCCGCCCCCAACCTCAAGAATGAGGAGCAGAAGGAAAGAAAAAGAGATTTGTCACCTGAAAAGCCAGTTAACAAGTACTGGGAACTAAAAATAAAAAGATAAAGTCTAGCCTTTTTTTCCTTTGCCCTTAGTCTAGTTTTGCTTGCTTATAGGGTGCTGCACGCAAAGGTCTTTCACCCGGTCCTTCAGACCAGAGTTCCTTCGATGACACCTGCTGTGCCGACACCTCATACTGTGAGCAGAAGCGAGGAGCACGGCATCTCAAGACAAGATGGCAGCAGTGTGCCGCGTGCAGAGACACTGCCTTCCTCATGAGCTGCACAGGTGCGCCAGCTCTGCTAGAACTCTGCCCCCTCCCGCTGCTGAGAATCAAACTTAAACCCAGTCTCCTCCTTTTGGCTCAAATGACACTGGGCAGGAGGTCACTTGGTGAGGACTGACTCAGGAGGGTAAATAACACTACCTGGTAATGTAACTTCTTGTGAACCCTGGTCTCATTAATATCATAACTTAATGTTATATATGCTAAGTCAATTCAGTAGTGCCTGACTCTTTGTGACATTATGGGCTATAGCTTGCCAGGCTCTTCTGTCCATGGGATTTTCCAGGCAAGACTACTGAAGAGGATTGCCATTTCCTTCTCCAGGGAACCTTCCCGACCTAGGGATTATATCTGCAAATCCTGCATTGGCAAGCAGATTCTTCATCATCTGAGCCACCAGGAAAGCCCCTTTCTTATCTCCTGTGCTTGCATGTTCCTGCTCAGACGCCTAAGTCATGTCCGACTTTGTGTGACCCTAACTGTAGCCTTCCAGGTTCCTCTGTCCATGGGATTCTCCAGGCAAGAATACTAGAATGGGTTGTCAGGCTCTCCTCCAGGGGCTTTTCCTGACCCAGGGATTTAACCCATGTCTTTTATGTCTCCTGCATTGACAGGAGGGTTCTTTAACACTAGCGTCAACTAGGAAGCCCAAAATTAATGTTAGGATATTATTAATAATTTAGGTTACTTCCATATTTTGACTATTGTAAATAGTGTTGCAATGAATATTGGGGTGCATGAATCTTTTCAAATTATGGTTTTCTCTAGCTATATGTCCAGGAGAAGGATTGCTGAATCATATGGTATTTCTACAATTAGTTGCATAAGAAACCACTATACTATTCTACATGTGGTTCTCCATAATATCAATTTACATTCCCACCACCAGCATAGGGTGGTTCCTTTTTCTCCACATCCTCTCCTACATTTATCATTTGTATATTTTTAAATTTTCTTCTCAACAACCACACACAAAGTAAATGTGTTTTTACTATCAATCATAGTTTTCTGGAAGAGACAATTATTTTCCTTTTTGAAATTTATTTGTTTATTAAATGGAATTAATACATGGTCTAAATTTATCTCTAGTCAAAAATAGAATAGGGTCAATATCTGACTAATGAAACAGCATCTCCTCATCAACTGCCCACATAATTCCACAACAACATTAATTTATTTGATATAAGAAGGAAATAAAACAAAAATAGAAACATTGACTCTATAATTTTATTGTTAACATGGTAATGACAAGAGGTTGTATGATAGGATATCTAAGCTTATACTGAAAGGAATAGAGTACTTGAAATTTTCCAGAAAGATTGAAACTTGAATTTGACATGAATAAGAAATCTTAATTCCCAATTTCCTCCATAAAATAACAGCCAGAGCAGCATAACCAATAAAACAGGAAGTCTTTTAATAATAATAAATTATTTCAAGTGACAGAGAACTCAGCATTTTAAGCCTTTAAAGAAAATATCAGCATTAGCAAAACTGTAAAGAAATAGAACTCTCATTTATTGCTAGAAGGGTATTAATTTTATAACCATTATGAAAAATTGCCAGGATCTATTGAAGACAAATATGTGCCTATCCTTTGGCCTGGTAATTACATGCCTAGGTGTGTACCCAACAGAAATGCATTAGAAACGTTCACTGAAAAACAAGTTCCAGTATGTTCAGGGCATTACATAAATAATACCCTCCAATGGAAACTACCCAAATGCTTATGAGCAGAAAAATGGATAAGTAAATTGTGGTATGTTCACAGAATGATATTCAGAATACCAATAGGAATAAGCAAACTGAAATTCAGCCCAGTCACTCAGTCGTGTCCGACTCTTTGTGACCCCATGGAACAGCATGCCAGGCCTCCTTGTCCATCACCAACTCCCCAAGTTTACCCAAACTCATGTCCATCGAGTCAGTGATGCCATCCAACCACCTCATCTGTCATCCCCTTCTCCTCCTGCCCTCAATCTTTCCAAGCATCAGTGTCTTTTCCAATGAGTCAGCTCTTCACATCAGGTGGCCAAAGTATTGGAGTTTCAGCTTCAACATCATGACAATAACAATGCATCTCATAAACAAAATATCAAGCCAAAGGATCAAGAAAAATATCATATACATACTATTCATATTAAAGTAAAAAGTGACAAAACTAATCTATTAATATACTGTTTGGCTATGGGACAGTGGTTATTGTTGGATGTTACTGATTAACTAGAAGAAATGATAAAAGGAATTTCTGGGATAATAATGTTCTTTTTCTTGATGTAGGTTTGAATTACACAAGCTTATTTAGATTGTGAAAATACATTATTTATGATATTCCAAAATTTTGTAAAATTCTTTCAAAAAATATGTATTTATTTTTTTAACATAGTTTAAAACTCAGGCAACCCAGGCTTCAGACAACTTGTTTCTGAGGAAGACAAAGTTTACCCATTTCTCAGTTGTTTTCTCATCTGTGTTGACTTACAAGAAAATGCATGGTGTGAAAAAGATTTTCAGTCATTTTAGATTTTTCCTTTCAAATATAAACACAGTGGAGAAATGAATTTTTCATTCTATGAATGCTTTGTGCATCAACGGACTGTTCTCATCTCCATGATCATTTTTTTGACCCAGACTAGAATATGCTGATGGCTGGTTTCAAACATGCTCCCATGAATTCTATTGTAGGGTCAATTTCTTCCAAGCTATTTGGACTGAAAATGGGGAAAACGTTTTTCTATTTATAAAAACAAACAGAAATAAACAGGGTTTCTTACCAGAAATAGTGAATGGGTGCTGTGCATCAGAGGTTGAAATAACTGTCAGACAATATAAAGCAGGTTCTGTTTGACAGAATTGCACGGATTGTATATAGTCCACAAAGAGTCCAAAATGACTAAGCAACTTTCACTTTTCACTTACAGCTAGATCAAACATCATTATTCTGAGTGTTCTAAGGGAAAAGTTGCATCTTCCCTGCTATCTTGAGTGAGATGCTTAAAGAACTATAGTACCGTGAATATAGCTACGCTGCTAGGCTGAGCTCTTCTCAAACGCTATAGTGGCTGATGTATGCTAGTAGCGATGATTATTGCCTGTGATGTCGCTGTGTTTTAAAGCATGAGCAAGCAAAATAAATAAATAAATAATACCAGCAAGGAAAACAAAAAAAAACAGAGGGATAACAAAAAAAAGAATCATCTCACAAGAAATGAAACCAATGGATATGTCAGATGAGATAAATAAAGTAAGGAGATCTGTCAAGGACATCAGATATAAAATAACTTGTGGAAAAACAACAACAAAATATATATTTTTCAATTTACATTTTTCAATAGTTATGATTTAAAAATAGCTATGGTTAAAAGGTAAGCTGTCCTGAAAGATCTATTGAAATAAGTACAAAATATGTAGAAATAGCATAAATTATGGCAATCAATGAGAACATGAGTTATTGAGGAAACTGACAAGAGAATTTTCATGCAGATTAAAAGGGTTTAGAAATGTTTTTTAAAAGGCAGTTATAGAAGAGAGATATTTAAACAAATTGAGAAATTTTCCTTTATTTGAAGAAAGATTTCAGCCAAAGATTAATAGGATTCCCTGGGTCTCAATGAGGATTAATAAGAAAGGTCATTTACTTAGGTAGATCCCAGTGAAAATTTTAATTACAAAAGTAATATGAAATCTTATAAGCTTCTAGGTGAGCAAGTAACTTTTAGAGGAAAGAGAATCTGACTAATATCTGACTTACGTATAATATTAAAACTTAGCAGTCAATGAAATATAATCTACTGAGAACAAAGGCTGCTACTGCTAAGTTGCTTCAGTCGTGTCTGACTCTGTGAAACCCCATAGTCAGAAGCCCACCAGGCTCCGCCATCCCTGGGATTCTCCAGGCAAGAACACTGGAGTGCGTTGCCATTTCCTTCTCCAATGCATGAAAGTGAAAAGTGAAAGTGAAGTCACTCAGTCGTGTCCAACTCTTAGCAACCCCACGGACTGCAGCCCACCAGGCTCCTCCTTCCATGGGAGTTTCCAGGCAAGAGCACTGGAGTGGGGTGCCAACAAAGGAGTTAGATTCAAATTACAATTCACCTGTCAGAGAAAAGGAGTGACATTTTCAGATTTAAGTAGATTCAGAATTCATATCACCTGTGCATTTCTGAGAAAAAATGTAATGACCAAGTGACTATTAAATCAGAACATGAATCAAGGCAAATTGGAAGTGGTCAAACAAGAGATGGCAAGAGTGAATGTCGACATTCTAGGAATTAGAGAACTAAAATGGACTGGAATGGGTGAATTTAACTCAGAGGACCATTATAACTACTACTGTGGGCAGGAATCCCTCAGAAGAAATGGAGTGGCCATCATGGTTAACAAAAGAGTTTGAAATACAGTACTTGGATGCAGTCTCAAAAATGACAGAATGATCTCTGTTCGTTTCCAAGGAAAACCATTCAATGTCACAGTAATCCAAATCTATGCCCCAACCAGAAACGCCAAAGAAGCTGAAGTTGAACGTTTCTATGAAGACCTACAAGACCTTTTAGAACTAACACCCAAAAAAGATGTCCTTTTCATTATAGGGGACTGGAATGCAAAAGTAGGAAGTCAAGAAACACCTGGAGTAACAGGCAAATTTGGCCTTGGAACACGGAATGAAGCAGGGCAAAGACTAACAGAGTTTTGCCAAGAAAATGCACTGGTCATAGCAAATACCCTCTTCCAACAACACAAGAGAAGACTCTATACATGGACATCACCAGATGGTCAACACCAAAATCAGATCGATTATATTCTTTGCAGCCAAAGATGGAGAAGCTCTATACAATCAGCAAAAACAAGACCAGGAGCTGACTGTGGCTCAGACCATGAACTCCTTATTGGCAAATTCGGACTGAAATTGAAGAAAGTAGGGAAAACTACTAGACCATTCAGGTATGACCTAAATCAAATCCCTTATGATTATACAGTGGGAGTAAGAAATAGATTTAAGGGCCTAGATCTGATAGATAGAGTGCCTGATGAACTATGGAATGAGGTTCGTGACATTGTACAGGAGACAGGGATCAAGACCATCCCCATGGAAAAGAAATGCAAAAAAGCAAAATGGCTGTCTGGGGAGGCCTTACAAATAGCTGTGAAAAGAAGAGAAGCGAAAAGCAAAGGAGAAAAGGAAAGATATAAACATCTGAATGCAGAGTTCCAAAGAACAGCAAGAAGAGATAAGAAAGCCTTCTTCAGTGATCAATGCAAAGAAATAGAGGAAAACAAGAGAATGGGAAAGACTAGGGATCTCTTCAAGAAAATCAGAGATACCAATGGAACATTTCATGCAAAGATGGGCACGATAAAGGACAGACATGGTATGGACCTAACAGAAGCAGAAGATATTAAGAAGAGGTGGCAAGAATACACAGAAGAACTGTACAAAAAAGAGCTTCATGACCCAGATAATCATGATGATGTGATCACTGACCTAGAGCCAGACATCTTGGAATATGAAGTCAAGTGGGCCTTAGAAAGCATCACTACGAACAAAGCTAGTGGAGGTGATGGAATTCCAGTGGACCTATTCCAAATCCTGAAAGATGATGCTGTGAAAGTGCTGCACTCAATATGCCAGCACATTTGGAAAACTCAAGCAGTGGCCACAAGATTGGAAAAGGTCAGTTTTCATCCCAATCCCAAAGAAAGGCAATGCCAAAGAATGCTCAAACTACCGCACAATTGCACTCATCTCACACGCTAGTAAAGTAATGCTCAAAATTCTCCAAGCCAGGCTTCAGCAATATGTGAACCATGAACTTCCTGATGTTCAAGCTGGTTTTAGAAAAGGCAGAGGAACCAGAGATCAAATTGCCAACATCTGCTGGATCATGGAAAAAGCAAGAGAGTTCCAGAAAAACATCTATTTCTGCTTTATTGACTATGCCAAGCCTTTGACTGTGTGGATCACAATAAACTGTGGAAAATTCTGAAAGATATGGGAATACCAGACCACCTGATCTGCCTCTTAAGAAATCTGTATGCAGGTCAGGAAGCAACAGTTAGAACTAGTCATGGAACAACAGACTGGTTCCAAATAGGAAAAGGAGTACGTCAAGGCTGCATATTGTCACCATGTTTATTTAACTTATATTCAGAGTACATCATGAGAAATGCTGGACTGGAAGAAACAGAAGTTGGAAGCAAGATTGCTGGGAGAAATATCAATAACCTCAGATATGCAGATGACACCACTCTTATGGCAGAAAGTGAAGAGGGGCTAAAAAGCCTCTTGATGAAAGTGAAAGTGGAGAGTGAAAAGGTTGGCTTAAAGCTCAACATTCAGAAAACGAAGATCATGGCATCTGGTCCCATCACTACATGGGAAATAGATGGAGAAACAGTGGAAACAGTGCCAGACTTTATTTTTCTGGGCTCCAAAAGCACTGCAGATGGTGACTGCAGCCATGAAATTAAAAGACGCTTACTCCTTGGAAGGAAAGTTATGACCAACCTAGATAGCATATTCAAAAGCAGAGACATTACTTTACCAACAAAGGTTCGCCTAGTCAAGGCCATGGTCTTTCCTGTGGTCATGTATGGATGTGACAGCTGGACTGTGAAGAGGGCTGAGTGCCGAAGAATTGATGCTTTTGAACTGTGGTGTTGGAGAAGACTCTTGAGAGTCCCTTGGACTGCAAGAAGATCCAACCAGTCCATTCTGAAGGAGATCAATCCTGGAATTTCTTTAGAAGGAATGATGCTAAAGCTGAAATTCTAGTATTTTGACTACCTCATGCAAAGAGTTGACTCATTGGAGAAGACTCTGATGCTGGGAGGGATTGAGGGCAGGAGAAGGGGACGACAGAGGATGAGATGGCTGGATGGCATCACTGACTTGATGGGTGTGAGTCTGAGTGACCTCCGGGAGCTGGTGATGGACAGGGAGGCCTGGCGTGCTGCGGTTCATGGGGTCGCAAAGAGTCGGACACGACTGAGCGACTGATCTGATCTGTAGATACTGTATAAGATAAGAATGTTGGACAGAGTGGTAGTTTATTTACAAAATTGAATCTAAATGGATTTTTCTTCAACTCTAAATGTTATTATGATTGGAAAATTATAGTACAGCTGTAAAATAAGTTTTCTTAAAGGAAACAAGACAAATTGTGAGGGAAACTCTAAAACTAGATTTCAACAATATCCAGAACCTTGCAGTTATAGGAATGGAAAACCAATAAAAACATTTTTACTATCACACCTGCACCCAAAAGAATGATATACAGCAGAAACTGTTAGTAACTATCCAATGCCCATTTTATTTCTCTCCCTTATTAATAGAAATTCAATTTTATTCATGTCAACAATGTATCCAAGTAACACATGACATTTTCTGTCATGCCTTGCAGATGGAAGAGCCATGTGACCAAGTGCTATGTGATAGATATATGTGGAGGTTTTGATGTATTGGTTGGAAAGCTATTAAATGTTAGAGACCGGGCAGGGAGGTATACCTATTCTGCCTTCTCTTTTCCTCCTCACTGATGCCTAGAACATGAATTTAATGGCTAGAAGTCCTGAGACAAGACTTTATGATCAATGAAAATGTTAAACCAAAGTAGGAAGAGAAATTAGTAGTGATCAACACCAAAAATAATGAATTTTTTAAAAGGATACACTATATAATTTTTAAATTACCAATATAATAATTTTTAAGCTTGATCAGAAGATAAAAAATAGAGTCAAATTTAAAATACATAAATATGTCTGTGCATGTATATGTAGAAGAAGAAAGGAAACATTACCAGAAACAGGAGCTTGTATAAATCATGAAGGACAAATGCATTTTATTCAAGAAAAATAAAAAATAAAGTCTAGATAATATGAATTATTTACAGAAAGAGAAAAGTAGTTTGTAGTATTGTGTTGCTTCTGCTGCTAAGTCACTTCAGTCGTGTCTGACTCTGTATGATCCCATACATGGAAGCCCTCCAGGCTCCTTTGTCCCTGGGAGTCTCCAGGCAAGAATACTGGAGTGGGTTGCTATTTCCTTTTCCAATGCATGCATGCATGCATGTTAAGTTGCTTCAGTTCTGTCCAACTCTGTGTGACACTATGGACAGTAGCCCACCAGGCTCCTCTGTCCATGGGATTCTCTAGGCAAGAATACTGGAGTGTGTTGCCAGTTCCTTCTCCTAGTATTGTGTTAGGTAAATATTAATTTCACTTAATTTTTTTAACTATCAAATAGCAGTGTGATGCTTAAAAGCAATACTGGCTTTCATGAGATATTGAATTCAAAAGATTGACAAAAGACCTAGGCAGTAGAGACACAATGTGTGTGTGCTCAGTTATGTCTGACTCTTGCAACCCCAGTGGACTATAGCCTGCTAGGCTCCTCTGTCGATGGGGATTCTCTAGGCAAGAATACTGGAATGGGTTGCCATGCCCTCCTCCAGGGGATTTTCCCAACCCAGGGATTGAACCCGGGTCTCCCACATTGCAGGCAGATTCTTTACTGTCTGAGCCATCATGGAAGCCCAGAGACACAATGGAAAATGCAAGAATGTATGAACAGGGTATTGTATTTTTTTTCTTTTGCTGCAATGATAAATTACCACAAAGTTAATGACAATACAAAATTTTTCTCTTATGGCCCTGAAGATCAGAAATCTAAAATCAAAGTTTTGTCAGTGCTATAGTCATTCTAGAGCCATCAGGGAGGATGATTCTTTGCATTTTCCAGCTTCTGAAGCTCAACTGCATTCACTGATTTATGGCCCCTTCCTTCATTTTGAAAGTACATCACAACTACTACTGGTTCAGGTACCATGTCTTTAATGCTCCTGTCTCACTCTTATAACTACCCTTGTGATTATACCCACCCATATAATCCAAAATGTAATCCAGAATGATCTCTATATCTCAAGATCTTTAATCACATTTGCAAATTTCCTTTTTGCAGTATAAATTAACATATTCAAAGTACCCCAGTATTTCAATGTGGACATTTTTGGAAGGCCACTGCTTAGCCTCTGTCATCCCCTAACAGAGGATGAGATAGTTGGATGGCAGATGCAGATCAGTCGCTCAGTCGTGTCCGACTCTTTGCAACCCCATGAACCGCAGCACGCCAGGCCTCCCTGTCCATCACCAGCTCCCGGAGATCACTCAGACTCACATCTATCGAGTCAGTGATGCCATCCAGCCATCTCATCCTCTGTCGTCCCCTTCTCCTCCTGCCCTCAATCCCTCCCAGCATCAGAGTCTTCTCCAATGAGTCAACTCTTTGCATGAGGTGGCCAAAATACTGGAGTTTCAGCTTCAGCATCATTCCTTCTAAAGAAATTCCAGGATTGATCTCCTTCAGAATGGACTGGTTGGATCTTCTTGCAGTCCAAGGGACTCTCAAGAGTCTTCTCCAACACCACAGTTCAAAAGCATCAATTCTTCGGCACTCAGCCTTCTTCACAGTCCAGCTCTCATATCCATACATGACCACAGGAAAGACCATAGCCTTGACTAGGCGAACCTTTGTTGGTAAAGTAATGTCTCTGCTTTTGAATATGCTATCTAGGTTGGTCATAACTTTCCTTCCAAGGAGCACCTCTGACTAAATGGACATGAGTTTGAGCATGCTTCAGGAGATGGTGAAGGACAGGGATTCCTGGTGTGCTGCAGTCCATGGGGTGGCAAAGAGTCAGACACAACTGAAAGAATGAACAACAAATACTTAGCCTACCACATCTATCAATAACTTCATTACATTAATACAATATTCATTTTCCTAAAAGTATTAGTAAATCTAATTTTCCTACTAAATGGTGGGAAAATATGTACAGTCAATATTACATACTTAAGCTACAAGTGAAGTCAGGATGTAGAGTTAGGATGATGTTTTTAGCTCTGAAGGAAAAAAAAAGAACAGATCATTCTAGAAGCAATATTAAAAAAAACTAATATATTGTACAAATAATACAAAAAATGAAGAGTTAAAGGAATTAGTTCAGATTATTTTCTGATTAATTACATGTAATAAAAGAAAAAAAACTAGTAAACTGGTAAATGAAAAATGAAATCTCCACTACACAGAAACTCACTTTAATTGTGTTAATTATGTCTCAGTATAAAAATAAAACTATATTTTTGAAAGTATTATAAAGCATATAATTTTAAATGCAGGTAAGATTTTATGAAGAGGAAAAGATAATCTTTGCCTAAAACCTCAAGTGAAGTTTGTAATTGTTATCATTAGTTACAATTACAGGAAAGATATATAAATAAATATTTTTAACATAAACTTATTTATTTTAATTGGAGGATAATTACTTTACAATATTGTAATGGTTTTGACATACATTGACATGAATCTGCCATAGGTATAAATGTGTTCCCCATCCTGAACCCCCCTCCCATCTCTCTCCCCATACCATCCCTCTGGGTCATCCTAGTGCACCAGCCCCAAGCCCCCTGTCTCATGCATCAACCTGAACTGGGGATCTATTTCACATATGATGATATACATGTTTCAATGCCATTCTCCCAAATCATACCACCCCTCCATCTTCATCCACCTCATTAGAACTGATTCAAACATGTTCTTTTTAATGGCTGAGTAATACTGCATTGTGTATATGTACCACTGCTTTCTTATCCATTCATCTGCTGATGGACATCTAGGTTGCTTCCATGTCCTGGCTATTATAAACAGTGCTGCAATGAACATTGGGGTACAAGTGTCTCTTTCAATTCTGGTTTCCTCAGTGTGTATGCCCAGCAGTGGGATTGCTGGGTCATAAGGCAGTTCTGTTTCCAGTTTTTCAAGGAATCTCCACACTGTTCTCCATAGTGGCTGTACTAATTTGCATTTTCAACACTGTAAGAGGACTTCCTTTTCTCCACACCCTCTCCAGCATTTATTGCTTGTAGACTTTTTGGATAGGAGCCATTCTGACTGACATGAAATGGTACCGCATTTTGGTTTTGATTTGCCTTCCTCATGGCACCCCACTCCAGTACTCTTGCCTGGAAAATCCCATGGATGGAGGAGCCTGGTGGGCTGCAGTCCATGGGGTTGCAAAGAGTCGGACACGACTGAGTGACTTCACTTTCACTTTTCACTTTCATGCATTGGAGAAGGAAATGGCAACCCACTCCAGTGTTCTTGCCTAGAGAATCCCAGGTATTGGGGAGCCTGTTGGGCTGCTGTCTGTGGGCTCACACAGAGTCAGACATCACTGAAGTGACTTAGCAGCAGCAGCATAATGAGTGATGTTGAGCATCTTTTCATGTGTTTGTTAGCCAACTATATGTCTTCTTTGGAGAACTGTCTATTTAGTTCTTTGGCCCATTTTTTGATTGGGTCATTTATTTTTCTGGAATTGAGCTTCAGGAGTTGCTTGTATAATTTTGAGATTAGTTGTTTGTCAGTTGCTTCATTTGCTATTATTTTCTCCCATTCTGAAGGCTGTCTTTTTGCCTTGTTTATAGTTTCCTTTGTGTGCAAAAGCTATTAAGTTTAATTAGGTCCCATTTGTTTATTTTTTCTTTTATTTCCAATCCTCTACAGGGTCATAGAGGATCCTGCTGTGATGTATGTTGGAGAGTGTTTTGCCTATGTTTTCCTCTAGGGGTTTTATAGTTTCTGGCCTTATGTTTAGATCTTTAAATCACTTTGAGTTTATTTTTGTGTATAGTGTTAGAAAGTGTTCTAGTTTCATTCTTTTACAAGTGCTTGATCAGTTTTCCCAGCACTACTTGTTAAAGAGATTGTCTTTTCTCCATTGTATATTCTTGCATCCTTTGTCAAAGATAAGATGTGAGTGGATTTATCTCTGGGCTTTCTATTTTGTTCCATTGATCTATATTTCTGTCTTTGTTTGCCAGTACCATACTGTCTTGATGACTGTAGCTTTGTAGTAGAGCCTGAAGTCAGGCAGGTTGATTCCTCCAGTTCCATTTCTCAAGATTGCTTTGGTTATTTGAGTTTTTTTGTGTTTTTTTTTTTGTATTTCCATACAAATTGTGAAATTATTTGATCTAGTTGTGTGAAAAATACCGTTGGTAGCTTGATAGGGATTGCATTGAATCTATAGATTGCTTTGGGTAGTATACTCATTTTCACTATATTGATTTTTCCAATCCATGAACATGGTATATTTCTCCATCTGTTTGTGTCCTCTTTGATTTCTTTCATCAGTGTTTTATAGTTTTCTATATATAGGTCTTTTGTTTCTTTAGGTAGATATATTCCTAAGTATTTTATTCTTTTCATTGCAATGGTGAATAGGATTGTTTCCTTAATTTCTCTTGTAATTTTCTGGTGGAGTCTTTAGGGTTTTCTATGTAGAGGATCATGTCACCTGCAAACAGTGAGCATTTTACTTCTTTTCCAATCTGGATTCCTTTTATTTCTTTTTCTGCTCTGATTGCTGTGGCCAAAACTATGTTGAACAGTAGTGATGAGAGTGGGCACCCTCGTCTTGTTCCTGACTTTAGGGGAAATGCTTTCAATTTTTCACCATTGAGGATAATGTTTGTTGTGGGTTTGACATATATAGCTTTTATTATGTTGAGGTATGTTCCTTCTATTCCTGCTTTCTGGAGGGTTTTTATCACAAATGTAAGTTGAATTTTGTCAAAGGCTTTCTCTGCATCTATTGAGATAATCAGACAGTTTTTATCTCTCAATTTGTTTTTTTTTTAAATTGATGCTTTTTAAAATTTTATTTTACTTAACTTTACAATATTGTATTGGTTTTGTTAATGTGGTGTATTATGTTGATTGATTTGTGGATATGGAAGAATCCTTGCATCCCTGGGATAAAGCCCACTTGGTCATGATATATGATCTTTTTAATATGTTGTTGGATTCTGTCACTAGAATTTTGTTAAGGATTTTTGCATCTATGTTCATCAGTGATATTGGCCTGTAGTATTCTTTTTCTGTGGCACATTTGTCAGATTTTTGTATTAGGGTGATGGTGGCCTCTTAGAATGAGTTTGGAAGTTTACCTTCCTCTGCAATTTTCTGGAAGAGTTTGAGTAGGATAAGAGTTAGCGCTTCTCTAAATTTTTGGTAGAATTCAGCTGTGAAGCTGTCTGGTCCTGAGCTTTTGTTTGCTGTAAGATTTCTGATTATAGTTTCAATTTCCATGCTTGTGATGGGTCTGTTATGATTTTCCATTTCTTCCTGGTTCAGTATTGGAAAGTTGTACTTTTCTAAGAATTTGTCCATTTCTTCCAAGTTGTCCATTTTATTGGCATATAATTGCTGATAGTAGTCTCTTATGATCCTTTGTATTTCTATGTTGTCTGTTGTGATCTCTCCATATTCATTTCTAATTTTGTTGATTTGATTCTTCTCCTTTTGTTTCTTGAAGAGTCTTGCTAATGGTTTGTCAATTTTATTCATCTTCTCAAAGAACCAGCTTTTGGCTTTGTTGATTTTTGCTATGGTCTCTTGTTTCTTTTGCATTTATCTCTGCCCTCATTTTTAAGATTTCTCTCCTTCTACTAACCCTGGGGTTCATAATTTTTTCCTTTTCTAGTTGCTTTAAGTGTAGAGTTAGGTTATTTATTTGACTTTTTCTTGTTTCTTGAGGTAAGCCTGTATTGCTAAGAACCTTCTCCTTAGCACTGCTTTTACAGTGTCCCATAGATTTTGTTTGTTGTGTTTTCATTTTCATTCATTTCTATGCATATTTTGATTTCTTTTTTTATTTCTTCTGTGATTTGTTGGTTATTCAGCAGCCTGTTGTTCAGCCACCTTATGTTGAAATCTTTAATAGTTTTTCTCCTGTAATTGAGATCTAATCTTATTGTATTGTGGTGAGAAAGGATGATTAGAATGATTTTAATTTTTTTGAATTTACCAAGGCTAGATTTATTGCCCAGGGTGTGATCTATCCTGGAGAAGATTCCATGTGCACTTGAGAAAAAGGTGAAATTCATTGTTTTGGAGTGAAATATCCTATAAATATCAATTAGGTCCAACTGGTCTATTGTATCATTTAAAGTTTGTATTTCCTTGTGAATTTTCTGTTTAGTTGATCTAGCCATAGGTGTGAGTGGGGTATTAAAGGCTCCCACTATTATTGTGTTACTGTTAATTTCCCCTTTCATACTTGTTAGCATTTGCCTTACATATTGTGGTGCTGCTATGTGGGGTGCATATGTGTGTATAATTGTTATATCTTCTTCTTGGATTGACCATTTGATCATTATGTACTGTCCTTCTTTGTCTCTTTACACAGCTTTTATTTTGAAGTCTATTTTATCTGATGACTATTGCTACTCCTGCTTTCTTTTGGTCTCTATTTGCATGGAATATCTTTTTCCAGCCTTTCACTTTCAGTCTGTATGTGTCCCTTGTTTTGAGGTAGGTCTTTTGTACACAACATATATAGGGGTCTTATTTTTGTTTCCATTCAGCCAGTCTTTTTCTTTTGGTTGGGCCATTCAACCCATTTACATTTAAGGTAATTATTAATAAGTATGATCCCATTGCCATTTACTTTGTTGTTTTGGGTTCAAGTTTATACACCCTTTCTGTGTTTCCTGTCTAGAGAAGATCCTTTAGCGTTTGTTGGAGAGCTGGTTTGATGGTGCTGAATTCTCTCAGCTTTTGCTTATCTGTAAAGTTTTTGATTTCTCCTTCATATTTGAATGAGATCCTTGCTGGGTACAGTAGTCTGAGCTGTAGGTTTTTCTCTTTCATCACTTTAAGTATGTCCTGCCATTTCCTTCTGTCCTGAAGAGTTTCTATTGAAAGATCAGCTGTTATCCTTATGGGAATCCCCTTGTGTGTTATTTATTGTTTTTCCCTTGCTGCTTTTAATATTTGTTCTTTGTGTTTAATCTTTGTTAATTTGATTAATATGTGTCTTGGGGTGTTTCACCTTGGTTTTTCCTGTTTGGAACTCTCTGGGTTTCTTGGACTTGATTGACTATTCCCTTCCCCTTTTTAAGGAATTTTTCAACTGTTATCTTCTCAAGTATTTTCTCATGGTCTTTCTTTTTGCCTTCTTCTTCTGGGACTCCTATGATTTGAATGTTGGGGCATTTAACATTGTCCCAGAAGTCTCTGAGGTTGTCCTCATTTTTTTCTTTTTTCCTTTTTCCTCTCTGCTACCTCACTTATCCTACCTTCTGCCTCCATTATTCTATTTTTGGTTCCCTCCAGAGTGTTTTTGATCTCATTTATTGCATTATTCATTATATATTGACACTTTTTTTCCATTTCTTTTAGGTCCTTGTTTAACATTTCTTGCATATTCTCAATCCTTGTCTTCATGCTATTTATCTGTAACTCCATTTTGTTTTCAAGATTTTGGATCATTTTCACTATCATTTAGAATTCTTTATCAGGTAGATTCCCTATCTCTTCCTCTTTTGTTTGATTTGGTGAGCATTTATCCTGTTCCTTTACCTGCTAATTATTTTTATGCCTTTTCATCTTGTTTATATTGCCATGTTTGGGGTGGCCTTTCCATATTCTGGTAGTTTGAGGTTTCTCTTTATTGTGGAAGTTGCTCACCGTGGATGGGGTTGGACAGGCAGCTTGTCAAGGTTTCCTGGTTAGGGAAACTTGTGTTGGTGTTCTGGTGGGTGGAGCTGAATTTCTTCTCCCTGGAGTGCAATGAGGTGTCCAGTAATGAGTTTTGAGATGTCAGTGGGTTTGATGTGACTTTAGGCAGCCTGTATTTTGAAGCTCAGGGCTATGTTCCTGTGTTTGCGGAGAATTTGTGTGGTATGTCTTGCTCTGGAACTTGTTGGCTCTTGGGTGGTGCTTGGTTTCAGTGTAGGTATGGAGGCTTTTGATGAGCTCTTATTGATTAATGTTCCCTGGAGTCAAGAGTTCTCTGGTGTTCTCATATTTTGGACTTAAGCCTCCTACCTCTGGTTTTCATTCTTATTCTTACAGTAGCCTCAAGACTTCTCCATCTATACATCACTGATGATAAAACATCTAGGTTAATGATGAAATGTTTCTCCATAGTGAGGGACACCCAGAGAAGTACACAGAGTTACATGGAGAAGATAAGATGGAAGAGGGAGATAGAGGTGACCAGGAGTAGAAGAGGGGGAATCAAAAGGGGTGAGCACAAGCTAGCCAGTAATCACTTTCTTATGTGTTCTCCATAGTCTGGATCCCTCTGAGATGTTCACAGAGTTACACAGAGAAGAGAAGAGGGAAGAATGAAACAGAGGTGGCCAGGAGGATAAAAGGGGGAATCAAAAGGAGAAAGACAGATCCAGCCAGTAATCAGCTCCACAGTCTGGAACACACAAGAGATTCAGAGTTGGGTAGAGAGAGAATGGGGAGGGAGGAGACAGAGGCGACCTGGTGGAGAAAAAAGAGAGTCAAAAGGGGGAGAGAGCAATCAAGCCAGTAATTTCGCTCCCAAGTGAAAATGGGTACAGAACATTGAGTTCGTAGGTACAAAATTGATAACAAGTACCAAAAAGCAAAGATTAAAAATCTAGAGTAGAGGTTAGATTCTCAAAAATACAATATTAAAAAAAAAACTCACAAAAATTATAAAATATATATATATGAAGCTTGCTTTTAAAATAGGGTCTTTTTTTGCAAAGTAATAGTAGGTTATAAAAATGAAAATTAAAGAAGTAACAGAGGACTTAATTTTTTAATTAAATTTAAAAAATTATGAGTGAAAATATATCTAGGACTTCCTCTGGAGCTGTTGCAGACAGTGTGGGGTCCAATCATTTTCAGATAGTTCCTTAATCAGGCTTATACTTCTCAAGATCTATAGGCCCCTTTCTATATAGTCCTTGCTATCTACAGGGTTTCAATCTATTGCACCTGTCACTTTCAAATCCGTTCCCTCTGTTTATTTTAGGTTTTCCTCTTCGCTGGTCTCTTCAGTGTCTAATTTCCGCCTTGACACAGGGAGGCAGTGGTGGTCACTTTTTTAGGCTCCACTTGTTCAGTCGTGCTGTCTGGAGTAACACTGCAAACAAATATCACTGGTGTGTGTAGGGAATGCTTACAGTGTTCCAGATGCACTGGGTTTACCCCCTTCTCATGGCATGTGTGCTTTCGTGTTCTACACTTCTCAAGCTCTAGGTTGCTCTTCCAGGAACTGTCTGAGGCCGGCCTTGGGTGGTGTGCACGTCCCAGGTCTAAGTCACTCAGGTTCAGGTTCTGGGGTACTCCACAAAACCACAGACTCAGTTGGGCCTGCGTTTTGTGCCCTTCCTAGGTCCAAGCAGCTCAGGTGACCAGGTGCTTGGCAAGTGTGGTTGCTGCTACTTATTGCCTCCTCTGTCCCTGCTGCTCAGTTTTCTTGGTGTACAATGGGCACGCCTTCTCAGGTGTGCCATGTGTCTCTTCTGGGGAGCTGATCTCTGGCTGCGACCCTCCTAGCAGATGTCAACTGTCCAGAATTCCAAGAAGTCTTGGTTAGCAATGAAGCCTGCTTGCAGTTTGGTAGAGTGTGCCTCTCTGGGGCCTCGATTGCCCCCTTCCAGCTCTGGCTGCACCCACCTGCTTGTCTCTGGCAGGGGATGGGCAAGTCCGCAGCCGGATAGCTCTGCTCAGTCCTTTGTTCTGTGAGCAGATCTGGCAGTGTCTTAGGCTAGGGCTTTTCGTGGGATAGCTAGCCCAGTCTGGGTTCTTATCTCAAGTTAGTTCCCTAAGATTATCCTCGGGGAATTCAGGCCCAGTCCTTACCCTAAGAAATGCAGCCCACACCTCCCTGTCCAGCCCTCACTTGATAGTGGCGGATGCGGGCATCTGGGATGCGGACAACAGGGATGCGGGCAACTGGGAGTTGTCATTTGGCATGTAATCTGTGGGGTTTAATTATTTATTTATTTATTTTTCCTCCCGGTATGTTGCCTTCTGAGATTCCAAGACTTGCCACAAACCCTCCCATGAGAGTGTTTCCTGGTGTTTGGAAACTTCTCTCTTTTTTAAGACTCCTTTCCCGGGGTGGATCTCCGTCCCTACCTCATCTCTCTTTTTATCTTTTATATTTTATCCTATCTCCTTTTGAAGAAAATGGGCTGCCTTTCTGGGTGCCTGATGTCCTCTGCCAGCATTCAGAAGTTGCTTTGTGGAATTTTCTCAGCTTTCAAATGTTCTTTCGATGAATTTGTGGGGGAGAAAGTGGTCTCCCTGTCCTATTCCTCTGCCATCTTAGGATCACCCTCCAAATAAATATTTAACCTGCAAAATTCAAAACCACAATCAACTTTAATAAAACCCAAGGTAAATTATATGATATTTTAATAAAATGAGAAAGAAATTATTCCATCAAATACTTGCTTATGATTTTTTAATTGATATATTCTATAAGCAAATATAATACATACAATATGAGAATTTGGTTCTTGGAAAAAGCTGACAATTATTCAAATAAACGTATTCACTTTGCAAATCAGCATAATGAAGCATGCAAGAATTTAGTGATTTATTCAAGGTCATATCACTAGTGTAAGAGAAGATCTCAGATTATTACATAGAAATCATATAATGCAGATATTTTCTTTTTTGAAGATATCATAAAATCCCATTGTAACACATTAATGCTATTTATGTATCTGGGGGATTTGTTTACGGAATTGTTTTATTCCAGGTTATTTATTCAAGAGATTTTTAATCTTATATAGTAGTGATTATGTCTTGAAAAATGCTACTGTGGCAAAATTATCTAATCATTTCTTAGTTCAAAATAAGTCTTATATGCTAAATAACATTAAATTTTACAATGGTGACTTATAATGTCATTAAAAAGTAATTACACAATGACAAAAATTTTAAACTACCTACCTAACCCCCAAGGGTTCAATATGTAACTTTTTCAACATTACTTTAAATACTGTATTTGCCTGGACAGTCACCAAGGATTTAGACAACTATTCAGATCAGATCAGATCAGTCGCTCAGTCGTGTCCGACTCTTTGCGACCCCATGAACCGCAGCACGCCAGGACTCCCTGTCCATCACCAACTCTTGGAGGTCACTCAGACTCACATCCATCGAGTCAGTGATGCCATCCAGCCATCTCATCCTCTGTCGTCCCCTTCTCCTCCTGCCCTCAATCCCTCCCAGCATCAGAGTCTTCTCCAATGAGTCAACTCTTTGCATGAGGTGGCCAAAATACTGGAGTTTCAGATTTAGCATCATTCCTTCCAAAGAAATCCCAGGGCTGATCTCCTTCAGAATGGACTGTTTAGATCTCCTTGCAGTCCAAGGGACTCTCAAGAGTCTCCTCCAACACCACAGCTCAAAAGCATCAATTCTTCGGTGCTCAGCCTTCTTCACAGTTCAGCTCTCACATCCATACATGACCACAGGAAAGACCATAGCCTTGACTAGGCCAACCTTTGTTGGCAAAGTAATGTCTCTGCTTTTGAATATGCTATCTAGGTTGGTCATAACTTTCCTTCCAAGGAGTAAGCATCTTTTAATTTCATGGCTGCAGTCACCATCTGCAGTGATTTTGGAGCGCAGAAAAATAAAGTCTGACACTGTTTCCACTGTTTCCCCATCTACTTCCCATGTAGTGATGGGACCAGATGCCATGATCTTCATTTTCTGAATGTTGAGCTTTAAGCCAACCTTTTCACTCTTCGCTTTCACTTTTATCAAGAGGCTTTTTAGTTCTTCTTCACTTTCTGCCATAAGGGTGGTGTCATCTGCATATCTGAGGTTATTGATATTTCTCCCAGCAATCTTGATTCCAACTTGTGTTTCTTCCAGTCCAGCGTTTCTCATGATGTACTCTGCATATAAGTTAAATAAGCAGGGTGACAATATACAGCCTTGACGTACTCCTTTTCCTATTTGGAACCAGTCTGTTGTTCCATGACCAGTTCTAACTGTTGCTTCCTGACCTGCATACAAATTTCTCAAGAGGCAGATCAGGTGGTTGGTATTCCCATCTCTTTCAGACAACTATTACCCATGATCAAATATTTCATCCATATGTAACATATTACAATTGTTTTATTAATTTCTTATACTTAATGGGATATCTTATTTGAGGATTACAGTGTTTCTCATATTCACAGGTATTGAAAACCAAATTGTGATTACCAAAGGGGAAAGATTAGTGGAGGGAGGGACAAATTAGGGATATGGAATAAACAGATACAAATTTCAGTATATGAAATAGACAAGGAACAAGGATATACTATTTAGCACAAGGGATTATACCAATTATCTTGCAATAACCTATGAAAGTGAAAGTGAAGTTGCTTAGTCATCTCCAACTCTTTGTGACCCTATGGACTGTAGCCTGCCAGGCTCCTCCATCCATGGATTCTCCAGGCAAGAATACTAGAGTAGGTTTCCATCTCCTTCCCTAGGGAATCTTCCCAACCCAGGGATCAAATCCATGTCTCCAGCATTGCAGGCAGACTCTTTACCATCTGAGCAGAATATAACATGCAAAAATACTGAATCACTATGCTGTACAACTGAACCTAACAAAATATTATATATACAGTATGTTTCAATTTTTTTAAGGAAGTTATAAATATTCACCAAGGCAAAATACAAATGTAAACTTTTCCTATGAAAGAAATGCTTTTGAAGTAATCTAAAATCAACTGGAAGATAATTGCTGTAAATTAAATATTCTCATAATGGGTTCCTTTATCATTACATTAGTATTTTTCTAGAAAATATCAAAATATATGCATTCAATACATATAACTGAAAGGTAGAATCTGATTAATTCTAAATTAAATAATATAAAGTTGGTTATAATATTTTTATGTAAGGCAAACTATTATATATAGAGTAAATAAACAGTTCTTACTGTATAGCACAGGCAACTATTATATTCAATATCCTATGATAAATCATAATGGAAAATAATTTTTAAAATAACACATAAAAATACATTTGTGCAAATGAAAGCATGTGACTACTCTATATTATTCACCAAAATCAATGAATATTTTAATTGATTATATACATGTGTGAATTTTATTGGCTATGTTGTTTGATGTAGGCCAAACAGTTCGAGACATTAAAAAGATGTATTCATAGAAATAAATTCCATACAAAAAAATTCTATGAGAATTAAATTTGTCAATTAAGTAACTACTTCAGTCTATGTTATCATATGACCCAATTAGGAAAAAGAAAAATTTTCCCTTTGTCATATGATACAGGAGTGGTCTGAAAGATATATTATTGCATTAATTTTATTGCTGAAATTTAAATCATTTTTCTGAAGCCTATTCTTTTAATAAGCCTATATGATCATGTTAATTTTTGTAATACAGAAGCTTTTTCAAGTTTTAGAAACCAGTTTAAAAAATGAATTACATAACATCATACTGTTGAAGTTGAAGGTAAATACATGCTGAGACTCAGTCAACGTAATGCAACAATCAAACAATGGAACCATTTTGCAAAGAGGAAGAATAAGGAAGAGGAGGAGAAAGGGAGGGAAGCTGGGGAGAGGAAAAGGAGGAATAGACGGTCAGAGTGAAATTCACTGATTGTAGGCTCAGATAAGTTAACTGATCATTTACTTTTCAAATAATGACATCAGCATTGTGTCAAGAAAGGCAAATCAGTTTCTATTAAGTCATATATATATATATATATGTACGTATATACTGCTTTTAGCAGATCTTATATTTACTTATTTAGTTACAAATGAATATAATACTTATTCATTTGTTAATCAGTGCAGATGTTGAAAACTCTCATTCCACAGATGCAATGTATTGCACATTGAATAAACTGTCAATACAGCAATATACGTCAATGACATACACTGGAATGTATTTGTCAAAATACATTCCTGAAATAAGCTCAGAAGTAATTATACTTCTTACAAAATTAATGATCTGAGGAGTGTGGATCTAGCCTGTCAACTTTATGACCCCTTTCCTTTAGTCAATAACTCCTCATTACTGTGACAACCAAAAGCTGTAGATTTCCTTATATCTAAGTGGAATAAATAACACTCACTGCGGGATGGGGGCCAGCACCCAGGAAGCCTTAGGAGCTGAGGGTTGATCAAAGAGGGAAGAGGGAGGGAAATTCCCACCCCATAGAAGATGGAAGTCCAAATCATTTCTTGGACTGGGGAGGGATTTCTTTATTCCTCCTGTTTTTGAAGGACAGGGCAGTGAAGTACCAATCACTGTGAGTTTGGGGGTGAGGGCCAGAGGATAGGGCCATAAGCTCCCCCCACCACCCACTGTGTAGCTGGCTCCCTCCGTCCCGGCTACCCCTCACCACTGCTCCCTCTGCTCAATAATGCTGATCCTGCAAGGGCACGGTCACACTTCCATTCACCCAAGTGGCCTGACGAGGACAATTCAAATAGGATGCAAAGATAAATGCAAAAGTTACTGTTATATACAAATAGAGTTGTAACTGGAATTGGTGACAAAACAAATTAAGAAAGAATTGGAAGTTGTCATTTAAAACATCCTTCTAATAAAGTTGTTTCAGATCTGGGGGAAAAAACAGTCACTATTTGTCAGACTTTATTTTTCTGGGCTCCAAAATCACTACAGATGGTGACTGCAGCCATGAAATTAAAAGACGCTTACTCCTTGGAAGGAAAGTTATGACCAACCTAGATAGCATATTCAAAAGCAGAGACATTACTTTGTCAATAAAGGTTCGCCTAGTCAAGGCTATGGTCTTTCCTGTGGTCATGCATGGATGTGAGAGCTGGACTGTGAAGAAGGCTGAGTGCCGAAGAATTGATGCTTTTGAGCTGTGGTGTTGGAGAAGACTCTTGAGAGTCCCTTGGACTGCAAGGAGATCCACCCAGTCCATTCTGAAGGAGATCAGCCCTGGGATTTCTTTGGAAGGAATGATGTTAAAGCTGAAACTCCAGTATTTTGGCCACCTCATGCGAAGAGTTGACTCATTAGAGAAGACTCTGATGCTGGGAGGGATTGAGGGCAGGAGGAGAAGGGGACGACAGAGGATGAGATGGCTGGATGGCATCACTGACTCGATGGATGTGAGTCTGAGTGACCTCCAAGAGTTGGTGATGGACAGGGAGTCCTGGCGTGCTGCGGTTCATGGGGTCGCAAAGAGTCAGACACGACTGAGCGACTGATCTGATCTGATCTGATCTGATTTCATAGAGAGTGTTGAAGATTAAATAAGTCATATTTATAAAGCATTTAGAATCATAGGGCTTCCCTGATAACACAGTTGGTAAAGAATACACCTGCAATGCAGGAGACCTGGGTTCAATCACCGGGTTGGGAAAATCCTCTGGAGAAGGGAAAGGCTCCCAGAATTCTGGCCTGGAGAAGTCCATGGGGTCACAAAGAGTTAGACACAACTGAGCGACTTTTACTTCGCTTATCTTATTAATAAGCGCTTATCTTATTAATATATAAGCTTATATATTATAAGCTTATTAAGATATAAGTCACTTATATTATTAATATAAGATAATATCATATCTTATATTAGCTATATTAAGTAGTTTTACATTACATAATGTATAATAGATAATGTATAATTAAATGTTTATTTTTAATATTTTTCTTTTAAAGAATAGATTAGCTGTTTGTGTGTTTCCTGAGGTTACTAGATATTTGAAATTTCATTAGTCAGTGTAATGATATGACAAATATAACCAATTAAAATAATGAATTAACATAGGCAAACCTACACATAGATGTTTCATGGACAAACAAATAGAGTTGTTCTTTGTTCAAACAGGCTATACTGTTTCTTAGGGATGCTCTATCAAACATATAAATAGCATAAGCAACTCAGCATTCCTTGATGAAATACAATTTTTTTTAAATTTATAGACAAATGTTTATTTTATTGTACCATTGCAACTTTTTAAGTGAACATGTTTTCTTTTCCTAATAATTTAGAATGAACTAAAAACAAAATAGGAATAAATTTATAGAAAATCCCTAAGATGCTCAACATCACTCATTATCAGAGAAATGCAAATCAAAACCACTATGAGGTACCATTTCACTCCAGTCAGAATGGCTGAGATCCAAAAGTCTACAAGCAATAAATGCTGGAGAGGTTGTGGAGAAAAGGGAACCCTCTTACACTGTTGGTGGGAATGCAAACTAGTACAGCCAGTATGGAGAACAGTGTGGAGATTCCTTAAAAAAACTGGGAATAGAACTGCCTTATGATCCAGCAATCCCACTGCTGGGCATACACACTGAGGAAACCAGAATTGAAAGAGACACATGTACCCCAATGTTCATAGCAGCACTGTTTACAATAGCCAGGACATGGAAGCAACCTAGATGTCCATCAGCAGATGAATGGATAAGAAAGCAGTGGTACATATACACAATGGAGTATTACTCAGCCATTAAAAAGAATACATTTGAATCAGTTCTAATGAGGTGCATGAAACTGGAGCCTATTATACAGAGTGAAGTAAGCCAGAAAGAAAAACACCAATACAGTATACTAACGCATATATATGGAATTTAGAAAGATGGTAACAATAACCCTGTATACAAGACAGCAAAAGAGACACTGATGTATAGAACAGTCTTTTGGACTCTGTGGGAGAGGGAGAGGGTGGGATGATTTGGGAGAATGGCATTGAAATATGTATAATATTATATATTAAACGAGTCGCCAGTCCAGGTTCAATACACGATACTGGATGCTTGGGGCTGGTGCACTGGGACGACCCAGAGGGATGTTATGGGGAGAGAGGAGGGTTCAGGATGGGGAACACATGTATACCTGTGGCAGATTCATTTTAATATATGGCAAAACCAATACAATATTGTAAAGTTAAATAAAATAAAATTTAAAAAAATAAAAAAAGAAAGAAAATCCATTCATATTTTCCTCATTGAGAGCTTTAATACCATAAAGGGATTTCTGTATTCAATTTATTTTCCAGGGAATCTCTTCAAATTGAAGTGTATTTCTATAAGTGTGTTGTGTTATTGCTCTCATAAGAATGCCTCCAAAACCAAAAATATTTGAACGATTTAAATCATTGGCATTGATTCCCTTGTAGAAAAGCAATGTAAAAATGAACTTATCTCAATTAGAGTTCTTAGATTTGGTAAAAGTCTAGATATTGAAATTATAACATCAGTTGATCTTGAATGATTCTAAACACTGAAAGAGTGGGTTCAATTTTCAAAAGCTCTTAATTTAAGGTCATAGTACGTGTTGGGAAAAATTTATATATTGAATCATAGATGGTCAATTTTTATCCAACTACTTTATTTTAGAACAGTTTTAGAAAAGCTGAAGACAATATTGATAGTTATCATATATGCTGCATCACTTGTCCCTATTATTAACATTTTACATTAACATGACACATTTATTACAGCTAAAAATATTGATGTATTATTGTTACTTAATGTCAAAACATTAATCAGATTTTATTAGTTTTTACCTCATTTCTTCTTTTAAAATTCTAGGATTCCATCCAGGATGCCACACGACATTTCTGTCTTTTTAGATTCCTTCGTTATGACTGCTGCTGTTGCTGCTAAGTCGCTTCAGTCGTGTCCGACTCTGTGAGACCCCATAGATGGCAGCCCACCAGGCTCTGCCGTTGCTGGGATTTTCCAGACAAGAACACTAGAGTGGGTTGCCATTTCCTTCTCCAATGCATGAAAGGGAAAAGTGAAAGTCAAGTCACTCAGTTGTCTGCGACTCTTCATGACCCCATGGACTGCAGCCTACCAGGCTCCTCCATCCATGGGATTTTCCAGGCAAGAGTACTGGGAGTAGGTTGCCATTGCCTTGTCCATTAGTTATGACAGTTCATGTTTAATATTTTTAACTGATATTCTAATAGATTTATTTTTAAAATTTTTAGTCTTTTTCTCCTTCCTTTTAGAATATTAAACTTTACATGAAGACATACTCTAGTATTCTTGTAAGTACTGGTGACCTACTCTGTAATGATCCCATCTTTAAGATTCTACCAATTAAATTTCAAATGTATTTTGTACTAAAGCATTCTTCATACAAAAATCAGGAAAGTTTAGATATTCTGTAGGCAAATCATTTCTCTTGTAACTTTTACCATTTCTGCTGAAGAAATATAAGTTACATCTAATAAGGCTTCCCTGGTAGCTCAGCTGGTAAAGAACCTGTCTGCAGTGCAGGAGACCCCGGTTCCATTCCTGGGTCTGGAAGATCCACTGGAGCTGGGATAGGCAGCCCACTCCAGTATTCTTGGATCTCTCTGGTGACTCAGATGGTAAAGAACCTGCCTGTAATGTGGGAGACCTGGGTTTGATCTCTAGGTTGGGAAGACCCTCTAGGGAAGGGAATGGCTACCCCCTCCAGTATTCAGGCCTTGAGAATTCCATGGACAAAGTAACCTGGCAAGCTACAGTCCATGGAGCCTCAGAGTCTGAAAGGACTGAGAAATTTTCACTTTCACTACATCTAAATAACTCATGAGAATAGATACAAACTCTTGTTATAATATATTGGTATTCCTATTGGAATCATAGCATAAATAAATGCACAATGTCATCCCACTGAATCTGCTTAAGTTAGTGCTTAAGTGAAAACACTTATTTTTGTTAAAGGCCATTCAAAAGTGTGCATCCTCATAGAATTTGTTCTACAGAGCAGATATCAGGAAGAAGGAATTAATTTTTGATGAGTGGTATGAAACTCATATAACTATGGAAATATCTTTGCAAAATTATATGTTGATGGAAACATGATGCTTTAAAGCAGTTTAAATGTTCTAAATGTGGCAGTGTCTACGAAAAAAATTTCTCTGATGGTTGAAAGACTTGAAGTACCCACAGCTGTCTAAACTGATGTCTTAAATTAAGACATTACACTGAAAATTTTAGCCTAAAACTCTGATAGAAAAATATAATTAATTAAAAGTTCAAGAGAAATAGCACCATGATGAGAAGTTTAAACATTAAGGGAAAAGAAAATAAAACAACTTGAATTATCAGAATATATCTACAATAAAATCATACTGTTGCAGAAAGAATTTGAAAAAAGTGATAATAACTCCTAAGAAATTTTAAGTATAATATGCACAAAAAATGTTTACAGCTTCTTTTTTAAATATAGTTTAAATCGACCATATCTCCCTAATCTTCTATAGCAAATAATATCATTGTTATTTTAAGTCCAGTTTTAAGAAGCCAATATAACTTTAAATTCAAAACCAAATTAAAATAATACAAAATAAAACTGCCTATCTCCCTAGTAAACATATATAAGATAAGTAAAACATAAGAAAATTATATACAGCAGTTTGTTGAAAGAATACTATTCTAAGACCTTTGCAGACAGTTGTCAAATTAACAGCAGTGAGCATCTTCGGAACATGTATCTTGTATTCTAGTAATTTCTAACATCACATATCCATAGTCTTCATTCAGAAGGCAGAACGTAGTTACCAGACTCCCCAACTTTCACTGGTAAGAGTCTTGATTCATGGATAGTTCAGTTCAGTTCAGCCGCTCAGTCATGTATGACTCTTTTGACCCGATGAATCACAGCAAGCCAGTCCTCCCTGTCCATCACCAACTGCCAGACTCTACACAAACCCATGTCCATTGAGTCACTAATGCCATCCAACCATTTCATCCTCTGTCATCCCCTTCTCTTCCTGCCCTCAATCTTTCCCAGCATCAGCGTTTTTTCCAATGAGTCATCTCTTTACATCAGGTGGCCAAAGTATTGGAGCTTCAGCTTCAATATCAGTCATTCCAATGAACACCAAGGCCTGATCTCCTTTAAGATGGACTGGTTGGATCTCCTTGCAGTTCAAGGGATTTTCAAGAGTCTTCTCCAATACCACAGTTCAAAAGCATCAATTCCTCAGCACTCAGCTTTCTTTATAGTCCAACTCTCACATCCATACATGATTACCAGAAAAACCATAGTCTTGACAAGATGGACCATTGGTGGCCAAGTAATGTCTCTGTTTTTTAATATGCTGTCTAGGTTTGTCATAACTTTCCTTCCAAGGAGTAAGCATCTTTTAATTTCATGGCTGCAATCACCATCCGCAGTGATTTTGAAGCCCCCCAAAATAAAGTCAGTCACTGTTTCCACTGTTGCCAAATTCAGACTTAAATTGAAGAAAGTGGGGAAAACCACTATACCATTCAGGTATGACCTAAATCAAATCCTTTATCCACTATACAATGGAAGTGAGAAATAGATTTAAAAGACTAGATCTGATAGACAGAATGCCTGATGAACTATGGACTGAGGTTCGTGACATTGTACAGCAGACAGGAATCAAGACCATCCCCAAGAAAAAGAAATGCAAAAAAGCAAAATGGCTGTCTAAGGAGTCCTTACAAATAGCTGTGAAAAGAAGAGAAGTCAAAAGCAAAGGAGAAAAGGAAAGATATACCCATTTGAATGCAGAGTTCCAAAGAATAGCAAGGGGAGATAAGAAAACCTTCCTCAGCAATCAATGCAAAGAAACAGAGGAAAACAACAGAATGGGAAAGACTAGAGATCTCTTCAAGAAAATTAGAGCTACCAAGTGAACATTTCATGCAAAGATGGGCTCAATAAAGGACAGAAATGATATGGACCTAACAGAAGCAGAAGATATTAAGAAGAGGTGGCAAGAATACACAGAAGAACTGTACAAAAAAGATCTTCACAACCCAGATAATCACGATTGTGTGATCACTCACAATCACCTAGAGCCAGACATCCTGGAATGTGAAGTCAAGTGGGCCTTAAGAAGCATCACTATGAACAAAGCTAGTGGAGGTGATGGAATTCCAGTTGAACTATTTCAAATCCTGAAAGATGATGGATGCTGTAAATGTGCTGCACTCAATATATCAGCAAATTTGGAAAACTCAGCAATGGCCACAGGACTGGAAAAGGTCAGTTTTCATTCCAATCCCAAGGAAAGGCAATGCCAAAGAATGCTCAAACTACCGCACAACTGCACCCATCTCACATGCTAGTAAAATAATGCTCAAAATTCTCCAAGCCAGGCTTCAGCAATATGTGAACCGTGAACTTCCTGATGTTCAAGCTGGTTTTAGAAAAGGCAGAGGAACCAGAGATCAAATTTCTGGGTCATCGAAAAAGCAAGAAAGTTCCAGAAAAACATCTATTTCTGCTTTATTGACTATGCCAAAGCCTCTGACTGTGTGGATCACAATAAACTGTGGAAAATTCTGAAAGAGATGGGAATACCAGACCACCTGACCTGCTTCTTGATTCATAAGATAAGGAGTCAGCATATAGAGTGTCTTTTGCTTGGGGAAGGAGAAAGAGATTGCAAGTGTGAAGTCTAAAATGGCTGTAGTCCTAGCAGTTAGGTTCCTTTGTTCAGTGTCATCCGGGCATTTTTGTCTTCCACGTCTGTGCATGGTATTTGCACCTTGCAGCAGTATGTTGAAGAGATTTGTGTATTTCTCAGTCTGAAAAGCTCTGAATTGTACTAGAGATTTCCTGAATTGCTGATATACTATAATAAATTCATTTTTTACTTAAAATAGAACTGTGGGCTTCCCTGATGGCTCAGCAGTAAAGAATCCACCTGCCAACTCAAGAGATGCAGGTTTGATCCCTGGGCAGGGAAAATCCCCTGGAGAAGGAAATGGCAAGTCAGTCCAGTGTTCTTGCCTGACCTGTGGAGTGATAGTACATGGAATTGCAAAGAGTAGGACATGGATTAGAAACTAAACAACAGCAACTTAATTATTTAAAAGTAGTATTTGCAAAGGAGAATTATGACTGACACAGCAGTTTATAACAGTAATTCAAGTATGTTAAAATTGCTAGCTATGTATCAGTAGATTCATTTCATTCAGAATAGGAGACAACATATATGATCACACTAATTGTCCCAAAACGACACTTGATTTTATTGGAGATATATGAAATAAAAACCTTAGCAACAGGTAAATAAACATCTTACCAAAATTTAATGACAGTGCAGTCCAGGCACTGTAACTTATAGATACAAAATCAGCAGCACATATGTATATATGTACAAAAATATATAATGTAACATTTGTCATATTGTTAAAAAATTACAAAGCAAATGTCCCAGTAAGAGAATTGTTAAATAAATGATGGTATATCTAAAAGAAGTGAGATGTAACATCATGTAAATATGTTATAATGTAATGAAGCTATTAAAAAGAATGGCATTTCCAGTTGATTTGAAGGGATTTGATCAATTATTGTCAACTGAAAATATAAAGATGCAGATTCCCCTCATGGGAATGGGACATGGTAGGAGATGGTGACTAGAGAATTACTGTTTGTTGCTGTTTGTTTGTTTGAGGAGTGAGAGGATGAAGTAGTTGCATTCTCCCAGAACAGCTGAAAACCTGTGTTCTAAGAAACGACTTTGATTTAATGAAGAGTAAAACCTGGGAAAATAATAAGGGAACTAGATTCTTTGGGAGTTTTAAAAAAGCTTTAGGAGAACTTTCACTGGACAAGGGATAAGCTCACTGTTTATGTTTCAATATACAAACTTAACAGAGTATTCTCTTCTGAAAGTACCCTAAATAGTGGTCCAAGTAAGGATGGCACCCCAAGGCTATCCATGAACCTGGGGAACAAAAAAATATTTTGTTTTTATTTTTAAAAAAATTTTGTGAGCTTATTTTAAACTTTAATATTAAATTCAAACTCAAATTCATAGCAAAAAAAGCCTCAACTTATGAAACTTTTTGATGTAACTTTCAAGATGTTCTAAAAATTGAAATATAATGTTATATGCTAACTATTTTAGTTTCTTAGTAATTTGACTGCAGACTTAATGATTTTATACTTGTGTACATTGAGAATTATCACTATAACATCTACCTAATATACATTACCATATATGGTTACAATTTTTTTCTTGTGATGAAAACAAAAAAAAAATCTACTCTATTAGCAACTACTGTTTGTTTTTTACTGTTGTTTTAGTTGCTAGCCATTAATAGCATTTGATATTTCATGCTAGATACATGTAAAATTAATTAATACAACATTATTTTTAAAAGGAAAATATACTCTCATGTGAGTTCTGTGTCTTATTTAAATATCTTTTTTTCTATTTAACTGGCTACTCAAAAACATGAACTTAAAAAGTAATTATGGAAATTGTCAGGTTCACATAGGTAAGATTATTTAATTTTTCCATGTTCAACTATATTGGAAAAAGAGCATACACATACAGAAAATTTTTAAGAAACCATGTAGATGAACCCAGTTATTTTTATACTTCAAAATATTTTTCTACTCAATATCAAAAAACAAATAACTCAGTCCAAATATGGGCAGAAAATCTGGATAGATATTTTTCCAAAGACATACAAAGGGCTAAAAGGCACAAGAAAAGATGCTCAACATTGCTAGTTTTTAAAGAAATGCAGATAAAATGGCAATAAGAACCCTAGTACACTCTTTGTGGGAAGGTTAAGTGGTTCAGTCACTATGAAAAATGATTTGAAGTTTCCTCCAAAACCTAAAAATAAAACTACTGTGTGATCCAGAAATTCCACTCTTGGTTTATGTCCAGAAGAAAATAAAAACATTGATCAGAAAAGGTATATAAACCCCAGTTTTCATAGGACTATTTATAGCAGTGAAGATATGGAAGCAACACAAACATTCATCAACAGAAGAATGGTTAAGACAAATGGATAAAAAAATTGTAGTATGTGTATAAATATATGTACGCACACACACACACACACAGTGAAATATCACTCAGTCTTAAAAAGGAATGCCATGGTGCCATTAGAAGAAACTTAGATAATGGACTTAGATAATGTCATGGTTAATGAAATAAGTCAGACAAAGAAAGACAAATACTCTATCATATAATTTATATGAGAAATATAAAAAAGAATTCAAATGAACATATATGTGAAACAGACTGACAGACATAGCAAATGTGTGGTTATCAGAAGGGAAAGAAAAAGGGGACAAATTAGGGGTGTATACATTTGAATCAGTTCTAATGAGGTGGAGGGAACTGGAGCCTATTATACAAAGTGAAGTAAGCCAGAAAGAAAAACACAAATACAGTATCCTAACGCATATATATGGAATTTAGAAAGATGGCAACAATAACCCTATTTTCGAGACAGCAAAAGAGACACTGATGTATAGAACAGACTTTTGGACTCTGGGAATGGGAAAGGGCGGGATGATTTGGGAGTATAGCATTGAAATGTGTATAATATCATATCTGAAACGAGTCACCAGACCAGGTACGATGCCTGATAATGGATGCCTGGGGCTGGTGCACTGGGACAACCAAGAGGGATGGTATGGGGAGGGAGAGGGGAGGAGGGTTCAGGATGGGGAACACGTGTATACTTGTGGCGGATCCATCTCGATGTATGGCAAAAGCGATACAATATTGTAAAGTTAAGCAAAATAAAATTTAATTTAAAAAATTAAAAAAAAATAAATACAAATTTCTATGCATAAAATAAGAAATAAGGATACATTGTATAGCACAGAGAATTACAGCCATTATCTTGAAATAACTTTTAATGGTGTATAGTCTGTAAAAAATACTAAATTACTATGCTAAATACCTCAAGCTAATATAATACTGTATATCACATCAGATCAGATCAGTCGCTCAGTCGTGTCCGACTCTTTGCGACCCCATGAACTGCAGCACGCCAGGCCTCCCTATCCATCACCAACTCCCGGAGGTCACTCAGACTCACATCCATCGAGTCAGTGATGCCATCCAGCCATCTCATCCTCTGTCGTCCCCTTCTCCTCCTGCCCCCAATCCCTCCCAGCATCAGAGTCTTCTCCAATGAGTCAACTCTTCGCATGAGGTGGCCAAAATACTGGAGTTTCAGCTTTAGCATCATTCCTTCCAAAGAAATCCCAGGGCTGATCTCCTTCAGAATGGACTGGGTGGATCTCCTTGCAGTCCAAGGGACTCTCAAGAGTCTTCTCCAACACCACAGTTCACATACACCTTAATAAAAATGTGTTAAACCTTTGTTACCACAGAAAACTGTCTTCTGTGGTAACTAGCCAAGAAAATTACACTTTTTGCTTCACTTCTGTTTATTTTTAACAGTTTACAATTTACTATTCAGCTCTCTCACATTCCATGTCATCTCCTTCCTTCAGTGTTCCTGGATCTCCCAAGTACAAAGTTAATCACTTTTTATGTAAATTCCCATAGAAAGTTATTTATATTTAGAATTCAACATGCTGTTTCTTACAGCAGTTTAGTCTTGATTCTTTTGCTGAATACTTTCTCTTGGTCTCTGTAGATACCTTCTTAACTCTTGTCTACCCTGAGCTCTGCCCTGGAGTTTGTTCTATCCATGAGCTGCAGAGCAAACATCCCTGGCAGATATGAAGAGAAAAAAAAAGATGAGAGGTATTTATCCTCCTAATTTACTCTATGGTTGGCTATGTTCTTGACCTAAGATCACTGTTCCTCTCCAGAGAGTCTCCTCCACAGGACTCTCTCTCCTGTAATTGCTTCCTTCCTTCCTCACTGCAGTCTTGGCTTAATTTTCCTAAGGTTCCCCGATAATTGGCAGACAACTTTCTGAAAAGAAGCCTTTTAAATTAAACTTACACTTATCCTAATTTAAATATTATATCTCTTTCTTCTTCATATCCTAAATGACATACAGGAAATTATAATTCCCTTAAGTAATGTAGAACATGCCTTGTGCTTCTGTTCATCTTTGTATCCATTCAGGTGGAGTTCCTTTAATGTAGAGGATCCTTAATAAGTAGGAAACAATTTGTATTGGATATCACCTTGAGGTAAGCATATTACTGAAAACTCTATGCATAAAATATAATTTTAAGGGAACCTCTGATTTAGTCTTAATCAACTGTAGAAATATGTGAAAATTTTATTTTCACAATATTATGCCTCCACATGTCAAAATAAGGCAGAGTTACACCTTTAAAGAGTCCCTTTAAAACAATAGGGCTTTCAACCAAGACCCATTAAATTATCAAAGAATTATTTAATACATTGTTTTTAATTACTTTAAATTATGTGTGAGATATAGTAATTCTTAATAGTACACTAAATGCCAATTACCGTGAGACAATCTATAAAAGCAAGACCAGTCAATGAAAGAAAAAAGTTTTTATATTTCATAAAATGTTGAAATTCTAAATTTAGAAAGTATTACCTTGCGTTTTCATTTTAGTACATTTTCCTCTTATATTTTCTACTGATGCTTCTGAAAGACACTTCTAATAATACAAGTCCCTCTAGTGGTATCTAATATAAAATTTGTAATATAAATAAAAGTTGTTATTTCACTCAGTGCTTAGAGAATACAGTAAAATATTTAAGAATTATTAATAAAATATATACTTAAAAATAATGGAACTATCAGTCATTTATTTGTTGCAATATTGACTCATTCTGATATATATTTATCCTTTAATTTTCTTATATGAATTTTGTCAAATTAATATTAAAATTGATAAAACAATCACATTTTCAAAATTCAAGGGGATAGTTCCATATGGGGCAGAGAAAATGTATTTATTTAACACTTAATTCATGCTAGGTATTTTACTCACTTATTCATTTAATTTAATCAACAATGAGTTTATAGAATAGTATCATTTTTCACTTAAAAATGTAAAACTCAAAAAATAATGTCACATATCTTACCAGTGCTAGAGCAAGGGGTTTATCTAAAGCACTTTTTACTATACATCCCTCTTAAAATAAAACTGTTTAAAAATGAAGAGAAAGACTGACATGTAACTAGAAAAATTTGACAATTAATTCTAAACTGACAAGTAGAAGGGTAATACTAAGCTGCAAGAAGGTGAATGGGTCAAAAAGAGGTTTTCAAATCTAACATTCTGATATTATTAAATTGGTTCATTTTCCCACTTTTCTTTTTAACCAGATAATGTCTTACTGAAAGGTGAATTAATATGTATCTTGCTTCATTTTTAAATGAAGTTTAAGATTTGACCATTTAACTTTTTGTATTTATGATTATTCACAATTTGAATTCTATTGAAATTATGTAAGGGATACCTCACACTAAGCAACGTTGGACCATGTCAAGATAGAAAATAAAATATACAAAATTTATATAATAGGATGTTTCTTATCATAATCTTGATTTTTAGTCTAAGAAGCCTACTAAAGAAGCATAGTTTCATGGGAAAAATAAAGGAAAGTCATTTTAGAATTTCTCCCAATTTCTGTAGGAAAAAACTACAAAATGTAAAATTGTTGACAGTCCGATTTTATTCTATTTTAAGCAAAGTGTTATCTGAGTTACAAGCATGCTATTCTTTTAGTAGGTTTTTTTTTTTTTTTTTTTCCTAGATCTGGTTAATATTTTTAATATTGTATGCTTATAAAAGCGAATTCAGTATTTTTCCATAACCAATTATTACCAATATTCCCCCAAACTGGCACTCCTTTCAAGGAAAAAATCTCTAATATGTCCGTATTATTACCTAACTAAATTTACTATCGTGCTCCGTGCTGGGAAGCTAAGTTAAGCTAAGTCGCTTCAGTTGTGTCCGACTCTGTGCGACCCCATAGACGGAAGCCCACCAGGCTCCCCCGTCCCTGGGATTCTCCAGGCAAGAACACTAAAGTGGGTTGCCATTTCCTTCTCTGTGCTGGGAATGGACTCTCAAATAAGTTCCCAAGTTAGATGTTATTCACAAAAACATTCTCATTTGCCTGAAAAGAGCTAATGGAGATTGTCCCTGGATGAGATAAATATTTAAAGGTGACTTTTCCTGAGGGCATTTTCTTGAATACAGAGATGCTACTTTGCTGGGAATCTTTCCTTAAAGTGTCTTTGATGTCATGTAAATCTTCAATGGCTGTTTACAGATAATTCGCACTTTCTCCTCTGGGGTTTCAGTATTTTAACTCCAATCTCTTTCAGCAGTCATCTCCCAGACCATCCAACTTGTCATTTTGGACATGATCTAAGGGGGGAAAAAAAATCAGGTTGTTCTTTCTCCTTTGGGCTGCATTTGATCCATGAGATAAGCGTACATTTAGCTTGCTACATGGGAGTGCAGAAATTTTCCAGCCTCAACCTTTACTCTGCTGACCCTGGGTGCTTCATCAAGCCTCTCAATTTTCAGAAACCAGACTACTGTTTCTAACAAGACAGATCTCTCTTTTTGAAACCGGTTCTCATTTGTTTTAAAGGGAGGGGGAAGTATAACCTGGGCAGATAGAGTAATGACAACCTCCTGCCCCTTACTTTTTTTCCCTTTATCTTCCCCAAACTGTATGTGTTAAAAGCCACTATTGTGTTAGCTGGTGATAGTCAGGCGATATGTAAACTGGAAAATTAAGACTACCAGCCTTCAATCCCAATTTCCCAATTCTTCCCACTCCTTCCCTTTCCCCGTTGGTATCCACATATTTTTTCTCTAGGTCTTTGTCTCTATTTCTGCTTTCAAATAAGATTGTCTATACCATGCTTCTAGACTTCACATATATGTGTTAATATATTACTGTTTTCTCTTTCTGACTTACTTCTCTCTATATGACACTCTCTAGGTATATTCACATCTCTACAAAATACCTAATTTTGTTTATTGTTATGACTGAGTAATATTCCATTGTATAAATGTATCACATCTTCTTTACACTACTGATACTATGTATAAAATAGATAAGTAAAGAGAACATATAGTACAGAGAACTCTACTTAAGGAACTGTGGTGACCTGAATGAGAAGGAAGTCCAAAAGAGTGGGCACATGTATATGTATGGCTCATTCATTTTACTGTATAGTAGAAAATAACACAGCATTGTAATGCAACTAGATTATTGTTTAGTTACTAAAGCATGTCTGGCTCTTTTGCAATCCCATAGACTGTAGCCCACTAGGCTTCTCTGTCCATGGGATTTCCCAGGCAAGAATACTGGAGTGGGTTGCCATTCCCTTCTCCAGGGGATCTTCCTGACCCAAGGTTCAAGCCTACATCTCCTGCATTGCTGACAGATTCTTTACCACAAAGCCACCTGGAAAGTAACTATACTCCAATAAGAATTAATTTAAAATATTTAAATGCAAAAAGTGAGAAAGAGTACCAGAGTTCAGTTTAAATGAGGTCACACTGAGACATAAAGGATACTTTAACTTGAGATGAATTTAAAAGATCTTGAGAATCATTCTGAGTTTATTATTCATTTATATATCTTCTCAGAAGTATTTGTTCAAATGTCTGTTCACATTTTATTTTTGAGTTATCTTTTTATACTGAGTTCTTCATATATACTGGATTTAGTTCCAACACCTTATATATGCTTGTAAATATTTTCATGGCTTGTGGTTTGCCTTTTCATTCATTCCTTAGAGATGATTTTCAAAAAGTAGTTTTTTGGATGATGTCCAAATTTTCTTTTTTATAAATTCTTGTTGTGTCCTGTATAAAATTCTTTACCTTTTCAAACCTATCCCTAGTCATCAAATCTCTGTCAAAGTTAAATAAAATAAAATTAAATTTAAAAAAAATAAATAAATAAAAAAGAAGTATTATAGGTTTAAATTTTACTTTTATGTTCATAACATATTAAGAACTAAGATTTATTTATATTGCAATGATTTATTTATTCCCATATAAGTATTCAGTTGTTCAAGCACTTTTCTTGGGAAATAATAAAACTATCTTTTCCCATTGAATTATATTAGAATCTTTGTAAAAATTCTGTGGGTGTTTGGATCTAATTCTGAATTCTATAGATTATTCCATTGATCTCTGTTTATATTCATGTTTATATCACTTTCTTTTGATTTATCAGTTCAGTTCAGTCACTCAGTCATGTCTGACTCTTTGAGACCCCATGAATGGCAGCACACCAGGCCTCCCTGTCCATCACCAACTCCCAGAGTTCACTCAGAATTATGTCAATCAAGTCAGCGATGCCATCCAGCCATCTCATCCTCTGTCGTCCCATTCTCCTCTTGCCCCCAATCCCTCCCAGCATCAGAGTCTTTTCCAATGAGTCAACTCTTCCCATGAGGTGGCCAAAATACTGGAGTTTCAGCTTTAGCATCATTCCTTCCAAAGAAATCCCGGGGCTGATCTCCTTCAGAATGGACTGGGTGGATCTCCTTGCAGTCCAAGGGACTCTCAAGAGTCTTCTCCAACACCACAGTTCAAAAGCAGCAATTCTTTGGTGCTCAGCCTTCACAGTCCAACTCTCACATCAATACATGACCACAGGAAAAATCATAGCCTTGACTAGACGAACCTTTGTTGGCAAAGTAATGTCTCTGCTTTTGAATATGCTATCTACCTTGGTCATAACTTTCCTTCCAAGGAGTAAGCGTCTTTTAATTTCGTGGCTGCAGTCACCATCTGCAGTGATTTTGGAGCCCAGAAAAATAAAGTTTGACACTGTTTCCACTGTTTCCCCATCTATTTCCCAAATTAGCTGGCATGTGGAGTGCAGCATTTTCACAGCATCATCTTTCAGGATTGGGAATAGCTCAACTGGAATTCCATCACCTTCACTAGCTTTGTTTGTAGTGATGCTTTCTAAGGCCCACTTGCCTTCACATTCCAGGATGTCTGGCTCTAGGTCAGTGATCACACCATCGTGATTATCTGGGTCATGAAGATCTTTTTTGTACAGTTCTTCTGTGTATTCTTGCCACTTCTTCTTAATATCTTCTGCTTCTGTTAGGTCCATACCATTTCTGTCCTTTATCAAGCCCATCTTTGCATGAAATATTCCCTTGGTATCTCTAATTTTCTTGAAGAGATCTCTAGTCTTTCCCATTCTGTTGTTTTCCTCCATTTCTTTGCATTGATCGCTGAAGAAGGCTTTCTTATCTCTTCTTGCTAGTCTTTGGAACACGGCATTCAGATGTTTATATCTTTCCTTTTCTCCTTTGCTTTTTGCTTCTCTTCTTTTCACAGCTATTTGTAAGGCCTCCCCAGACAACCATTTTGCTTTTTTGCATTTCTTTTCCATGGGGATGGTCTTGATCCCTGTCTCCTGTACAATGTCACAAACCTCAGTCCACAGATCATCAGGCACTCTATCTATCAGATCTAAGCCCTTCAATCTATTTCTCACTTCCACGGTATAATCATAAGGGATTTGATTTAGGTCATACCTGAATGGCCTAGTGGTTTTCCCTACTTTCTTCAATTTAAGTCTGAATTTGGCAATAAGGAGTTCATGATCTGAGCCACAGTCAGCTCCTGGTCTTGTTTTTGCTGACTGTATAGAGAGATTCTCCATCTTTGGCTGCAAAGAATATAATCAATCTGATTTTGGCATTGGCCATCTGGTGATGTCCTTGTTTAGAGTCTTCTCTTGTGTTGTTGGAAGAGGATGTTTGTTATGACTGGTGCATTTTCTTGGCAAAACTCTATTAGTCTTTGCCCTGTTTCATTCTGTATTCCAAAGCCAAATTTGCCTGTTACTCCAGGTGTTTCTTGACTTCCTACTTTTGCATTCCAGTCCCCTATCATGAAAAGGACATCTTTTGGAGGTTTAGTTCTCAAAGGTCTTGTAGGTCTTCACAGAACCGTTCATCTTCACCTTCTTCAGCATTACTAGTTGGGGCATAGACTTGGATTATTGTGATATTGAATGGTTTGCCTTGGAAACAAACAGAGATCATTCTGTCGTTTTTGAGATTGCATCCAAGTACTGCATTTCAGACTCTTTTGTTGACCATGATGGCCACTCCATTTCTTCTGAGGGATTCCTGCCCACAGTAGTAGATATAATGGTCCTCTGAGTTAAATTCACCCATTCCAGTCCATTTTAGTTAGCTGATTCCTAGAATGTCAACATTCACTCTTGCCATCTCTTGTTTGACCACTTCCAATTTGCCTTGATTCATGGACCTGACATTCCAGGTTCCTATGCAATATTGCTCTTTACAGCATCAGACCTGGCTTCTTTCACCAGTCACATCCACAGCTTGGTATTGTTTTTGCTTTGGCTCAATCCCTTCATTCCTTCTTGAGTTATTTCACCACTGATCTCCAGTAGCATATTGGGTACCTACTAACCTGGGGGAGTTTCTCTTTCAGTATCCTATCATTTCGCCTTTTCATACTGTTCATGGGGTTCTCAAGGCAAGAATACTAAAGTGGTTTGTCATTCCCTTCTTCAGTGGACCACATTCTTCAGATTATAGGGGGTCTTAAAGTTCCTCTTTTAGAAATGGGACACTGTCCCTTTCTAAAACTTCAGAACAGTGGAATGGAGATTTGCCCAATGGGAAAGGCAGGCCATAAGAACAGCGTTTAAATCTCTCCCCAAGGGAACTGACTTTATTTGGAATACTGTGTGTGTGTGTGTGTGTGTATTTGTGTGTGTGTTGTCACTCAGTTGTGTCCAATTCTTTGCCATCTCATGAACTGTAGCCCACCAGGATCCTCTATCTGTAGGATTTTCCCAGCAAGAATCCTGGAGTGTTTAGCCCTTCCCTTCTCCAGGGGATCTTCCTGACCCAAGGATTGAATCTGTCTCCTGCATTTCAGGACAGATTATTTACCATCTGCACCACCAAGGAATAGTGTGTGGAAAAGTCTAAGACTTAGGTCACTCTTAAAATCAATGTATATTTTGGTGGTTAGTATTTAAGGGGAAATTAGTAGCTTCAGTAGAGAACCAAGCCAAACAGTAGGCCAGACAGAGAAAGAAACAAAACAATTATTCTTGGTATCAGAAGACACCTCAAAGCTTTTTTTCTATAACTACCCTGGCAAAGTGGTCTATTCATAACTGCATCACACTATAAAACAATTTCTACTATAGGACATTGTTGAAAATAATAAATCAATCAGCAACAATTAGTACAGCCTAACATCTGGTTGTAAGCAAATGAGGCAAATTGCTTAACAGAGAGATCAGTGAAAAGGCTATTGGGAGCTCTGCTAAATCCATTGTCATATCAGGGTGACTAGATGCATGCCAAGGATGTGTCCTCTGAGGAGTAATATCAAAAGCCTTAAACTGAATGGAAAATAAACTCCATTACAATATGTCTGGTCAAGCTACTAAAAAAATAAGCAAAGCCCCACAGTAGAAGACATACTATCTAAAATGTCTAGTTGTTAACCAAAAATTGAGACAAACAAAGATAGAGAAAAATGGCCCATATACAAAGAAGAAAGCAGGCAACAGAGATAGCCTAGATAAGGAACAAGATATTGGTGTTAGGAGAAAAAAACTTAATGCAGCTCTTACAATTATGTTCAAAGAATTAGAGGAAATCATACTTTGAAAAGTAAAGTGGGATATGATGACATTGTCTTGTTAAATAGAGAAGAACATTTAAAAAGATAGAAATATAAAATAAGAACCAAGAATTCTAGAGTTAAAATAATTTAAATTTAAAAATGTACTGGAAAAGTCAAAACTAGATTTTAACTGTTTGGGTAGGAATTAACAAACATGGAACTAGATTAATAAAGATAAGAACAGGATAAAAAAGAATGAAGGAAAATAAACAAAGCCACAGAAAAGTATAGGACGCTATTAAGTGCCCCAAGAAAGCCCTGATGGAAATACCAGAGAAAAAGAGAAAAGGAGCAGTAAGTAATTAAATAATGACTAACCTAGCTCAAATTCAATTTAAAAACCTACATATCCAAGAAGTTCAATATACTCCAAGTTGGATATACTAAAGTTCAATATACTCCAAGTTCAAAATCAAAGTTAGATAAGCACAGAGATTGCATATAGCAAAAATGTTAGAAGAAGATGACGTAAAGAAAAGTTTGAAAGAAGTAAGACAGAATGGCTTATTAATACATACAGAGAACCCCAATAAAATTAGCAGTTGACTTCTTACAACAACCCACAGAGGTCAGAGTCAGTGCTATGACATATTTAAAATGCAAAAAGATAAAACATCACTATATAACCAGGATCTTACATTTAGCAAGTTTATCTTTCAAAAATGAAGGTGAAAGAAAGACATTTTCTGATTAGTAAAACTTGGACTAGTCTTTACAGAATATTATTATCCTCATATACTCAATTTCCTCTTTTTTGTATTACTCTTTCTATACATATTATATCTATATCAGTCAGTTCATTTCAGTCACTCAGTCCTGTCTGACTCTCTGCGATCCCATGGACTGCAGCACACCAGGCCTACCTGTCCATCGTCAACTCCCAGAGCTTATTCAAAACAGATGTCCATCGGATCACTGATGCCATCCAACCATCTCATCCTCTGTTATCCCCTTCTCATCCCTCCTTCAATCGTTCCCAGCATCAGGGTCTTTTCCAGTGAGTCAGTTCTTCACATCAGGTGGTCAAAGTATTGGAGCTTCAGCTTCAACGTCAGTCCTTCCAATGAATATTTGGAACTGATTTCCTTTAGGATGGTCTGGTTGGATCTCCTTGCAGTCCAAGGGACTCTCAAGAGTCTTCTCCAACACCACAGTTCAAAAGCAACACTTCTTCGGCGTTCGGCTTTCTTTACAGTCCAACTCTCACATCCATACATGACTACAGAAAAAACCATAAACTGTAGTCAAACCATAGCTTTGGCTAGATGGACCTTTGTTGGCAAAGTAATGTCTCTGCTTTTTAATATGCTGTCTAGGTTGATCATTGCTTTTCTTCCAGGGAGCAAGCATCTTTTAATTCATGGCTCCAGTCCCCATCTACAGTGATTTTGGAGCCCCCAAAATAAAACCTCTCACTGTTTCCATTGTTTCCCCATTTATGTGCCATGAAGTGATTGGACTGGATGCCATGATACTAGTTTTTGGAGTGTTGATTTATCAGTCAACTTTTTCACTCCTCTCTTTCATTTTCATCAAGAAAGTAATGTAGGGGTGGTCATAAGATGGGGGAGGAATAAGACGGGGAGACCACTTTCTCCCCCAACAGAGCTAGAACAAATAATTTCAAAATTTGTATGGAAATACAAAAAAACCTCAAATAGCCAAAGCTATCTTGAGAAAGAAGAATGGACCTGGAGGAATCAACCTGCCTGACTTCAGGCTCTACTACAAAGCCATGTCATCAAGACAGTATGGTACTGGCACAAAGACAGAAATATAGATCATAGAAAGCCCAGAGATAAATCCACTCACCTATGGACACCTTATCTTTGAAAAAGGAGGCAAGCATATACAATGGAGAAAAGACAATCTCTTTAACAAGTGGTGCTGGGAAAACTGGTCAACCACTTGGTAAAAGAATGAAACTAGAACACTTTCTAACATCATACACAAAAATAAACTCAAAATGGATTAAAGATCTAAACATAAGATCAGAAACTATAAAACTCCTAGAGAAGAACATAGGCAAAACACTCTCTGACATAAATCACATCAGGATCCTCTATGACCCACCTCCCAGAATATTGGAAATAAAAGCAAAAATAAGCAAATTGGACCTAATTAAAATTAAAAAGCTTCTGCACAACAAAGGAAACTATAAGCAAGGTGAAAAGACAGCCTTCAGAATGGGATAAAATAATAGCAAATGAAACAACTGAAAAAGAATTAATCTCAAAAATATACAAGCAACTCCTGCAGCTCAATTCCAGAAAAATAAACGACCCAATAAAAAAATGGGTCAAAGAACTAAACAGACATTTCTCCAAAGAAGACATACAGATGGCTAACAAACACATGAAAAGATGCTCAACATCACTCATTATCAAAGAAATGCAAAGCAAAACCACAATGAGGTACCATTTCATGCTAGTCAGAATGGCTGCTATCCAAAGTCTACAAGCAATAAATGCTGGAGAGGGTGTGGAGAAAAGGAAACCCTCTTACACTGTTGGTGGGAATACAAACTAGTACAGCCACTGTGGAAAACAGTGTGGAGATTCCTTAAAAAACTGGAAATAGAACTGCCTTATGACCCAGCAATCCCACTGCTGGGCATACACACCGAGGAAACCAGAATTGAAAGAGACATGTGTACCCCAATGTTCATAGCAGCACTGTTTATAATAGCCAGGACATGGAAGCAACCTAGATGTCCATCAGCAGATGAATGGATAAGAAAGCTGTGGTATATATATATATAATGGAGTATTACTCAGCCATTAGAACTGATTCAAATGTATTTGAATCAGTTCTAATGAAGTAGATGAAACGGGAGCCTATTATACAGAGTGAAGTAAGCCAGAAAGAAAAACACCAATACAGTATACTAATGCATATATACAGAATTTAGAATGATGGTAACAATAACCCTGTATACGAGACAGCAAAAGAGACAGTGATGTATAGAACAGTCTTTTGGACTCTGGGAGAGGGCGAGGGTGGGATGATTTGGGAGAATGGCATTGAAACATGTATAATATCATATGTGAAATGAATCGCCAGTCCAGGTTCGATGCAGGATACAGGATGCTCAGGGCTGGTGCACTGGGATGACCCAGAGGGATAGTATGGGGAGGGATGTGGGAGGGGGGTTCAGGATGGGGAACACGTGTACACCCATGGCAGATTCATGTTGATGTATGGCAAAACCAATACAATATTGTAAAGTAATTAGCCTCCAATTAAAATAAATAAATTTATATTAAAACACTAAAAAAATAAAAACTAAGATCTTGGGGAAAAACAAGAAAGTAATGTATGTTTCATAACATACATATATGTATGTATGTTATTTCCAATAATGTATTGTCATAATCATTATATTATGTTTTCAGATAAACCAAGGGAAGATAAGAGAATAAATATATATTTATAGTGTTTACCAATTTAATCTTCTCACTTACTTTTAGACCTCTTCATTTTTCCTGTGGGTCCAAATTAAAATCTGATATCACTTTCTTACTCTAATACAGTTTTGCCTGCCTCCTTTCTCCTATTATTGTTGAATTCACTACATTTCTATGTGTTACAGATTCAATTATATATTTTAGATAATTGCTAATTGTATTAATATTTTATTTTCTAATTATTTACTTTTCAAGGTACTGCGTGTGTATGTATGAATTTAAATTGTGTCTGATGTCTCTATCTTTCAGACTAAAGAATTTCCTTCAGAATTTCTTGTAAGAAGGTTTGCCTGTAAAGAATAGCCCAAAGTTTTATAGGGCTATTCTAACAAACGCAAAGTAAAAATCTGACCTTCTAAACTTCTATTTAGGATTTTTCAAGCTCTGTCTACAATAATTAGGCTTTATAATATGAATTTTTCTATATGTAAAGTTAATCTTATTTATATCCAATATTTGAGCAAAGAGGAACAAGAAGAAAAGGAACTATACTACTTTGTTGGAGAAGACTCTTGAGAGTCCCTTGGATCCAACTAGTCTATCCTAAAGGAAATCAGTCCTGAATATTCATTGGAAGGACTGATGCTCAAGCTGAAGCTTCAATACTTTGGCCACCTGATGTGAAGAGCTGATTCATTGGAAAAGACCCTAAGGCTGGGAAAGATTGAATGTGGGAGGAGAAGGGGACAACAGAGGAGGAGATGGTTGGAAGGCATCACTGACTCTATGGACATGAGTTTGAGTAAACTCCATGAGTTGGTGATGGACAGTTAGGCCTGGTGTGCTGTAGTCCACAGAGTCACAAAGAGTTGGACACGACTGAGCAACTGAACTGAACTGAACTGGACTGATACTAATTTCAGTTGTTATAAAAGTAAAATTCTGAAATACTTATTTTAAATAACAAGAACATATTCTTCACAAGCCTGAAGAGACTTGCTGACAAGTCTCCCTGGATATATATAATATACCCTGTATGTATAAGAGGGTTGTTTACTCCACTAACTAGTACACAGAGCCAGCAGATGTCTAGAACCAATTTGGCAGTTCTAAACTTTATAGCCATATCCCAAGAACCCAAGAGCTGGAACAAAGTTTAGAAACTTAAATGTCAGAATGCTCCCAATGCTACATCCATAGGAAATCTAGAACTGGGAAATTGAATTGCTATTCTGTATCCCACCCTAAAAAGCAGCTAAAAGTATTTGTTAAGCACCATGTGAAATATTCAGACAGCATTATCAATATATACTTAAAACCTTTAAGTTTAACCAACGTTTTTAGATTTAAATAGTGATTAATTCTACCTGCACAAGAGCTCTTTCAGTGACTGAAGGTGAAAGAGACAGAGAGGAAGAATTATAGTTTACACCTTTGCAAAGCCTTATCAAAATTAGGCTTTCCTTGGAAGTCATAGTTTAACAAACCGTGTCCAACTGATGACATTTACTCTTAACTTTCTGCACCCCATCCAAACTTAGTTTAATCCATTATTTCAGTGCATGGGAATGCTTTAAACTACTGTCTGGGTAAAACTCTGCTCAAGAACTCTTCTGATATAAACTGATAAAGGAATAGGACAGACCTCTACTTAAGAGACAATATATCAGACTCCTAATTTGACGTGGTAAGATGTTACCTTTACCACCTGAGTCTTATTTTGAATCATATTTAGAGTGAATACAGTAAAATTTGGCACTCTAATTACTAGTTTCAATTTATAACACTGGATCAACCAAAACTGGTACTTATAAACTCCCATGGAATATTCATTATTGGGAAAATGCTTTTTAAGGTGCTTTTTTTTTTTTTTTTAACTTGGAGTGTGCTGCTACTGCTGCTAAGTTGCTTCAGTCGTGTCCGACTCTGTGAGACCCCATAGACAGAAGCCCACCAAATTCCCCCGTCCCTGGGATTCTCCAAGCAAGAACACTGGAGTGGGTTGCCATTTCCTTCTCCAATGCATGAAAGTGAAAAGTGAAAGGGAAGTTGCTCAGTCGTGTCCGACTCTTCGCGACCCCATGGACTGCAGCCTACCAGTCTCCTCCATCCATGTAATTTTCCAGGCAAGAGTACTGGAGTGGAGTGTGCTAAGATCTTTATAAACATAGTGTTTAGTGGTGGTTTGGTCGCTAAGTCATATCTGACTCTTGAGACCCCTGTGGTCTGTAGCCCTCCAGGCTCCTATGTCCTTGGAATTCTACAGGCAAGAATACTGGAGTGGGTCGCCATTTGCTTCTCCAGAGGATCTTTCCCACCCAGGAATTGAACCCCAGTCTACTGCACTGCAGGCAGATTCTTTACTGACTGAGCTACAAGGGAATTTCAAATATATTGTTAGGCCAACACTAAGATGCTTACCTGAAAGTATTGTCAGAGTTATACAGACATGCCTTTCTTAATTACAATTTCATTATATGGTTTTGGTATATTTTATGTGATGATACAGGCTTCCCTGGTTGTTCAGTGGGTAAAGAATCCACCTGCAATGCGGGAGACCTGGGTTCAAGCCCTGGGTTGTTAAGATTCCCTGTAGGAGGGCATGGCAACCAACTCCATTATTCTTGCCTGGAGAATCCTCATGTACAGAGGAGCCTAGCAGGCTGCAGTCCATGGGATTGCAGAGTCAGAAACGACTGAACAACTAAGCACAGCATGTTATGATATAAGAAATAGCCACTTGATGATAAATTCTGTACCTCTTTCCTCTACAAAAATTTTATTTAGGACCGGTTGGATGCCCCATATACTGTGTAGGGACTGGGAATATAAAATTGAACAAGTTAAGGTTAGATGTCCCTAAGAAATTTCAGCTTAATTAGACAAATGAACACATAATTGAAATATACAACTACACAAATTAGTTTATGCATGAGATGCCGTATATCTATGGTCTATGGGATTACAGAGATGGATCCCTTAATACAGTTATGATTATGTTATCCAATAGCCCTTATACATGAGAATCATGTTTATTTCTCCTAGAAGTCAAAAATGAGGTTTATTTCCTTCCAGAGAGAAATTGTATACTCTTTTATTGTTTTATAAGAAATAAATAGCCTAAAGCAATTTGCCTTTTCATTCTGATTTTAGTTCATTCCAGTAAGTCACTCACACTAAGTACTTGATGCATTCTTTTCTCTTTTCCAAATATACTTCTGATGTTTATTTGCCTTGTCTTAAACATTTTTGAGTTGTGTTATTTTAAAGTAGTTAGGGTTAGAATGATAATCTATTTTAGTTCCCGAAAGTTTCAAAGAGATAATTTAGGCCTCCAGATTATAAGTGATTTAATGAAGTTTATATATCTAGTTACTTGAAAAATTTAGTTTAGAAGTCAATTCACTTGAATCCTAGTCCTTTTTTATACTATTGTTCTAAAAGATAAAATGTAGATAAATGGTGACAAGTCAGACAATGAGGAATGGGGGAAGAAAGGAAGAGACGAAAACAAAGAAAGGGGGGGAATGTAACACATTTAGAAGTGTTTAAAATTTAGTTTTCTCAAAATTTAGAAACAAATCTTTAAAATACAACTGTGTGAAATCTCACCATAAGGTGAAAATATTATTCTGTCGGCAATTTTTCTGATATAAATAAACATAGCCCCTGCTGCTGCTGCTGCTAAGTCGCTTCAGTCGTGACCGACTCTGTGCGACCCCATAGATGGAAGCTCACCAGGCTCCCCCATCCCTGGGATTCTCCAGGCAAGAACACTGGAGTGGGTAACATAGCCCCTAATTCAGATAAAATCTTTAAAATGCAGAAGAACATGTATCTTTCTTCAGGATTATTGATGTAAGCATATTCGAAATTGTAAGGGTGAACGAGTCTATTTGTCCAGATGCTTGGAAAACAATGAGTATCACTCTTTGGTTATGTTTTCTACAATAGATTGGAGTTTTAAGGCCTGAATGCTTACAGTTCAGCCCACCACACCAGCAATCTAATTTCTACCTTAGAAGTGGGTGCCTGATTCATGAAGAGAAACAATTTATTAATTAACATAATTTTAATTTATTTCTAAAATGTTTATAAGCTGAAAAAAGTATTTTTTTGGTTGTGCCTGTGATTTGTAAATGAGGAAAGCAGGATCGTCTACTTCCAACTGAATGCTTACGGTCGAGTTGAAGCATCCTTTGCTTCCAATTAAATACGCCTGCAATGGCCACTCCACCGGGCTCAGGTTTCTGAGAGCATGGTCAGTCTCCTTCAGAATCCTAAGCATTCCAAGATGCTCAGGCAGCAAGTGAGACTTATGACCTAGCCTCAGTACTCTTGCCTGGAAAATCCCATGGACGGAGGAGCCTGGAAGGCTGCAGCCCATAGAGTTGCTGAAGGTCGGACACGACTGAGCGACTTCACTTTCACTTTTCACTTAAATGCACTGGAGAAGGAAATGGCAACCCATTCCAGTGTTCTTGCTTGGAGAATCCCAGGGACGGGGGAGCCTGGTGGGCTCCCGTCTATGGGGTCGCACAGAGTCGGACACGACTGAAGCGACTTGGCAGCGGCAGCAGCAGCAACAGCAGCAGGTGTTCTAAGATACCACTTTCACTGCACTCTAGCGGTTCAAACAAGTTACTACAGTTAGTCCAGATTCAAGAGAATAGGGAAATAAATTCCACCTTTTGATGTGAGGAAGAATATGTGTATTTCACTCAGGAGGAAGGAATTGATAGCAGCTATCTTTGGACATTATATATCAAAAGAATTTACACCAGTGTTTTCACATGGATTAAAACTCATCTCACGACTGAAGGAATTCTATAGAGGAAACACATCACAGCAAAACATTTGTCAATAAATAATTTTAAATTTGTTCAAGGGTGTAAATTACTTAGATGCCCCCATCCATACATTTCATTCTAAAGTACCCAATAAAAGTAGGCATATATACCCAATAAAAGTAGGCATATGTACCCAATAAATGTGAATTTATCCTTTATATCTTAAAAATAAATTGTTACATTCTGTTGACTTTCAATTAAAGAACCTGAATATTACTTTTTAAGTATATAACAGAAATGAAACAGAAATCAATTAATCATAACTTTTTTCATTGTCATCATATTTTTCTTAATTTCACATTTTCACTATTGATTAGGTATTTTCAATTCCAACAAGATTTTTAAGATAATTTTTAGTGGACCTAACTGTGATTAAAAAGTGACATTAAGCATATCTTCCATACATGCATATATTAAAATCAGATAAACATCCCTTTATGCATATAAGGTTTTTATTTACTATAGTATGCTAACTTTATCTGAATGCCTTCTTTGATATAAAGCTGGAAATAACATGAAGTGTAATTGTGTTGTATATCCCAGAGAGCTTTTGTTACTTCAGTATTTTAAGAAAAATTCAATCATATTTTACATAGCTTCCAGCAAGCAATAGTACCTTCAATCACATCAATACTGCCTTTACCTAGTCATCTTGAAGATCTGATGTCCAAATTAATGTGTTTATCTTATAAATGTTGAAGGAAAATCACCATATCTTACGGTTCACATTATTTGGGTTCAAGGGTCTTATCGGTCATTACTAAGTACAGCAAGTTTCTCTACAAGAAAATGTTTTTTGATAAGCAACCCTATTAGAATTCTCCTTTAGAAGTATTTTCAACACTCTCACCATTTCATACACCTACAGATATTATTATTTATGCTAATATTTTCCCTTTTTGTAATTATCAACAAATATATCTTCCCTTAAAGTTCAAATTAGTATTGCAGTGACTATGAACTAATAGGACTGTTTAGTTAATATTTTACCTAATGATTTTATTGGTATAACACTAAGAGTGCTTTTCTACTAAAATTGAAAACATTCCCACAAATGCCAAATGAGTCATTTTAGCAGTTAAGAAATTTAATTTTACAAAGTAGTTGAGTGAATCGCCAGAAGCAGTAACTTTTAAATTCCTCTAGGTAGTCTTCTAATGCTTCTGGTGTTATCAAGTGACCATTTGAGGGATATTGTTCAAGTTCTTCAACAGAATATCACACCTGTGTACCTGTAACAATGAACAACACTGTATAGGCTATATAAAATCAGTCACAGTATCAGGGACTTATCAGGGTCCATATCATGTTTCTTAAACCAACTCTGGTATAAAATGATGTATACATGTGAATCAGTTACCACCTGGAATAAGTCACTATTGTTCTACAACAAGTTAACTAATCTGGAAGGAGATTGTGTTTGTTTGGCAAGTATTTCAGCAGAAGATTAGCAAGATGAGAGCAGAAATATCATTTCTGAAAACTGAAGTTACAACAACTTGAAACAAAATTAATTGGCAAGTCTGGCGTTCAATATTCTACTAGTCTGACTCTGGGTATTACTTTGGGATTGAGGTTCATTTAGGGATGCATGTTTTCTGTCCCTGCAGGTAGTAAAGAATAAAAGTGAATAATTTCATAGAAGTACTATTAGCAGACCATTAACTGGATAGATTCTTTACCAGCTGAGCCACAAGGGAAGCCCTTCATGGGAAAGAGATGGGGAAACAGTGGAAACAGTGTCAGACCTTATTTTTCTCAGCTCCAAAATCACTACAGATGGTGACTGCAGCCATGAAATTAAAAGACGCTTGCTCCTTGGAAGGAAAGTTATGACCAACCTAGATAGCATATTCAAAAGCAGAGACATTACTTTGCCAACAAAGGTCCGTCTAGTCAAGGCTATGGTTTTTTCCGGTGGTCATGTATGGATGTGAGAGCTGGACTGTGAAGAAGGCTGAGCACCAAAGAATTGATGCTTTTGAACTGTGGTGTTGGAGAAGACTCTTGAGAGTCCCTTGGACTGCAAGCAGATCCAACCAGTCCATTCTGAAGGAGATCAGCCCTGGGATTTCTTTGGAAGGAATGATGCTAAAGCTGAAACTCCAGTATTTTGGCCACCTCATGCGAAGAGTTGACTCATTGGAGAAGACTCTGATGCTGGGAGGGATTGGGGGCAGGAGGAGATGGGGACGACAGAGGATGAGATGGCTGGATGGCATCACTGACTCGATGGATGTGAGTCTGAGTGACCTCCGGGAGTTGGTGATGGACAGGGAGGCCTGGTGTGCTGCAGTTCATGGGGTCGCAAAGAGTCGGACACGACTGAGTGACTGATCTGATCTGATCTGATGTCTCGTTAAGACTGTTAAGCACATTTCATTTAAAAACTGTAAGTTACTTGAGTCTAATAGCATTATTTGGCCATTGTGTATAACCTCTAGTATTATATTTGATATAAGTAAAAGTTCATCACTAGCTTTCAGAATCAATCCATACCAGGAGTAGGTTTAACTGTAGAGCCAAAGTAGTAACTGTAGAGATTCATGCCTTGGAGGGTGAGGGTATGATTCCTTTCCTCTTTCATAATTGTTAACAATTTGCTAGAAGTCGGACATGACTGAGCGACTTCACTTTCACTTTTCACTTTCATGCACTGGAGAAGGAAATGGCAACCCACTCATGTTCTTGCCTGGAGAATCCCAGGGACAGGGAGCCTGGTGGGTTGCCGTCTATGGGGTCGCACAGAGTCGGACATGACTGAAGTGACTTAGCAGTAGCAAGACTACATAATGTGGTAGCATAAAATGTTTGTACTGGAGTAATTCACATGTCTGTACACTTCAATATAATATAAAATTCTGATAGTTAGGAACCAATTCCAAATAATCATTGTACCTTCCTCACAATGCTCAGCACAAATATACACAAAAACCTTGCTTAGTAAAGTTTTGGTTCCTGAATTAGAAAACTACTAGAAAGTTTGTTTTCATTGAATTAAAAGCATATATACTTGGAATATGTATTACATATCTGTGATATGTACATGACATATGCTATATATACATATTTTTCTTTTACTATAAATATACCATACAGGAAGAAAATACAATATGACAGCAGAATAAGCCAAAGTATATCTTGTGCAGCTTCAAGTTGGTTTTCTTTGCCGTGAAGTTTTTAAGATTTGATATGCTAAGAGTACGGGGAAGGCAATGGCACCCCACCCCAGTACTTTTGCCTGGAAAATCCCATGGATGGAGGAGCCTGGTAGGCTGCAGTCCATGGGGTCGCTAAGAGTCAGACATGATTGAGCGACTTCACTTTCACTTTTCACTTTCATGCACTGGAGAAGGAAATGGCAACCCACTCCAGTGTTCTTGCCTAGAGAATCCCAGGGACGGGGGAGCCTGGTGGGCTGCCGTCTATGGGGTCGCACAGAGTCGGACACGACTGAAGCGACTTATCAGCAGCAGCAGCAGCATGCTAAGAGTAAAGCACCTAGAACTATTTTGAATATCTTCCAGAAAAATATTAACTACCTTCTAAAATCAAACAAAAATTTCCAAAATAAGTAGTGTATGTGTTTTTCCCTGATTACATAGTTCCTTAAAGGAAATAACTTCAAATTAACTATACATATTTGACTTTGTGGAATTTTTTTTTATTTTAGTTGTATGCATGGTAAAACATAAAATTCAATTGTTTAATTTATATTTTAAAGCTTATGAAATGAAAACAACACTGTTTATAGAACATTTCTGAATTTTATATTAACAAAAACGTGACTTAGATCAGATCAGATCAGATCAGTCGCTCAGTCGTGTCCGACTCTTTGTGACCCCATGAATCACAGCACACCAGGCCTCCCTGTCAATCACCAACTCCCAGAGTTCACTCAGACTTATGTCCATCGAGTCAGTGATGCCATCCAGCCATCTCAGCCTCTGTCGTCCCCTTCTCCTCTTGCCCCCAATCCCTCCCAGCATCAGAGTCTTCTCCAATGAGTCAACTCTTCGCATGAGGTGGCCAAAGTACTGGAGTTTCACCTTTAGCATCATTCCTTCCAAAGAAATCCCAGGGCTGATCTCCTTCACAATGGACTGGTTGGATCTCCTTGCAGTCCAAGGGACTCTCAAGAGTCTTCTCCAACACCACAGTTCAAAAGCATCAATTCTTTGGCACTCAGCCTTCTTCACAGTCCAGCTCTCGCATCCATACATGACCACAGGAAAAACCATAGCCTTGACTAGACGAACCGTTGTCAGCAAAGTAATGTCTCTGCTTTTGAATATGCTATCTAGGTTGGTCATAACTTTCCTTCCAAGGAGTGAGCGTCTTTTAATTTCATGGCTGCAGTCACCATCTGCAGTGATTTTGGAGCCTAGAAAAATAAAGTCTGACACTGTTTCCCCATCTATTTCCCATGAAGTGATGGGACCAGATGCCATGATCTTCGTTTTCTGAATGTTGAGCTTTAAGCCAACCTTTTCACTCTCCACCTTCACTTTTTCAAGAGGCTTTTTAGTTCCTCTTCACTTTCTGCCATAAGGGTGATGTCATCTGCATATCTGAGGTAATTGATATTTCTCCCAGCAATCTTGATTCCAACTTGTGTTTCTTCCAGTCCAGCATTTCTCATGATGTACTCTGCATATAAGTTAAATAAGCAGGGTGACAATATACAGCCTTGACGTACTCCTTTTCCTATTTGGAACCAGTCTGTTGTTCCATGTCCAGTTCTAACTGTTGCTTCCTGACCTGCATACAGATTTCTCAAGAGGCAGATCAGGTGGTCTGGTATTCCCATCTCTTTTAGAATTTTCCACAGTTTATTGTGATCCACATAGTCCAAGGCTTTCGCATAGTCAATAAAGCAGAAATAGATGTTTTCTGGAACTCTCTTGCTTTTTCCATGATCCAGCAGATGTTGGCAATTTGATCTCTGGTTCCTCTGCCTTTTCTAAAACCAGCTTGAACATCAGGAAGTTCACAGTTCAGTATTCAATTAAATAAAAGTTTAGACCTGATGTTTTGACATACTCATGGATCAATATTCTTTATATTCCTATTGCTTCTATCTTGAACTTAGAGAATGAAAATTATAGATATAAATGGATTAATTTACTGTTTTACCAAAATAAAACAGTTAAAACTATCTCAAGCCTTGAAATATGCTTAGTATTAAACATTAGAATCCTTCTTCTTTTTTCCAAATAAGTTAATTGCAGTTTAAGTCTCATCATTTAAAAAGCAAGTAGTATTTGTGAATACAATTATTTCTACTACAATTGAAAGCTTAGACTAATTTTAGTGTCATATATTCCTTATTTAATAAAAAGTTAATCATTCATACCTGAATCTAGAACACATTTATCATGAAGCACAATGGTCTGAGAGCATAAGGAAGAATTCTGAACAATATAGTACTGAAAAATGAGACATCAATGCTTTTCTGAATATAAGTATGATTCAAACAGACAAGTGCAAATAAATCTACATGAATATTGCATCTGGTTCATTGAGTGGCTTATAACTTTGAAATTCAAATGTCAGCAAATATATCAACACGGCTAAAAAATCAAAAAGGAAGTACATTTTGTTAAGTGCAATTGTTTCTAACTCACATAAGATAACCATGGTTAAATTTTAAATAAAAAGTTACTTTTAAAGAATAAATTATTTTACTCACATCACCATTAACTCTTATGAAGAGAACTGAACATTTAAAAGAGTTCAACAAATATTTTAGAATGAATGCACATGTACACATTGTGTGTGCACATATGTGTGCATGCGTGTGCATCCTAAGGCTCTTCAGTCGTGTTTGATTCTTTGCAACTCTGTGGACTGTAGCCCCTCCAGGGTCCTCTCTCCATGGGATTCTCCAGGCAAGAATACTGGAGTGGTATTGCTATGCCCTTCTCCAAAGAATCCGCCCAACCCAGTGATAAAACCCAGATCTCTTACATGTCTCCTGCATCTGCAGCTGGGTTCTTTACCACTAATGCCACCTGTGTGTGCTCAATCACTTCAGTCATGTCTGACTCTTTGCGATCCTATGGACTCTAGCCCAACAGGCTCTTCTGTCCATGAAATTTTCCTGGCAAGGATACTGAAGTGGGTTGCCATTCCCTCCTCCAGGGGATCTTCCCAAACTGGAGATTGAACCCTCATCTCCTGTGTTTCCAGCATTAGTAGGTGGATTCTTTACCACTGAGCCACTGGGGAAGCCTGTGTATGTATGTATATATATAATGTATAATACAGATATTCAAATGGTTAAGATAATTCTTTTTACAATCATGTTTTGAAATTGATCCTATGGCCTCTAGCCCAACAGGCTCTTCTGTCCATGTAATTCTCCAGGCAAGAATACTGGAGTGGGTTGCCATTTCTTCCTCCAGGGGATCTTTCCAACCCAAAGATTGAATCTGGGTCTCCTACATTGGAGATAATTATATCAAACCCATGGAATCTTACTCTAGTCAAAGGTCAAGAAAATTATATTTCAATTCTTATTTGAGGTGAATTTTTAAGATACCATTATATTTTAGATATGCAACAAGCAGTGCCTAAACACATGAAACATATTGTATTTTAATATTTAGAAAAAAATTAAAATTATTTGCTTTCTTAAAGACCAAAATCAGAATATGATTTTCAACTATCTGGCCATGTAAGCAATATAGTATGTCATGTTTGACTATGATGTGATGTATTTAAACAAACAAAAAATATGAATTGTAGGTGAATTTTTAGGTAGGGATGAAGATAGAAATCCAAGTTTATCAGCTCTTATTGTTCAGTTCAGTTGAGTTGCTCAGTCGTGTCGGACTCTTTGTGACCCCATGGACTGCAGCATGCCAGGCCTCCCTGTCCATCACCAACTCCTGGAGTTTACTCAAACTCATATTCAGTGAGTTGGTGATTACTCTGAAATAAATAACTGCATTTGTATCAAGATATTGTACTATAATTTGGAAATTGTACCCTAATTGGAAACATTGTGCCTTGATATGGAAATAAGTGTGAATCCTAGAAATGAATCAGCTTTTCTTTTTTAACTTTCTCTTTTTCCTCTACCCTTCCTCTTTCCTTCCTTCCATTCATTAGAGCCACTTCCTTCTAGCTTAATTTGAAAAGAATGTTATTGGTATTCTGTTTACAATATAGTCTCTAAATGTAATATTCAAGTAAAATATCAAAATTTAACTTAAAACTTTGATATTAAAATATTTTACTCTTGGGTTTCGGGGGAGACAACTTCTTTTTAGTGGTATTCTATTTTGAAAATTTTGCAAGTCTAGTTAATTAAAAAACTACAAGTTTAGAAATTAACATAATTTGCATTTCTAAGTCAATAAATCATATTATACCCTTCAGTTTATCAGAAAACTAGAAAAATAGAATATCATTAAAAAGAAGTTGTCTCCCCCCAAAACCCAGAGTAAAAATATCTTAATATCAAAGTTTTAACTTAAATTTTGATATTTCACTTGAATACTACATTTTAGAGACTATATTGTACACAAAACACCAATAACCTTCTTTTCATATTAGGCTAGAAAGAAGTGGCTCTAATGAATGGAAGGAAGGTAGAAAGGGGAGAGGGAAGAGAGAAAGTAAAAAATGAAAGGCTTCCCAGGTGGCTCAGTAGGTAAAGAACCTGTCTGCAATGCAGGAAGCACTGGCAGAGCAGGTTCAGATCTCTAGGTAGATGAGATCCCCTGGAGGAGGAAATGGCAACCCACTCCAGTATTCTTGCATGAAGAGTACCATGGACAGAGGAGACTGGGGGCTACAGCCCATAAAGTCTCAAAGAGTCTGAAACAACTAAGGCAACTGAGCACACAGCCATTTTAAAAGGAGTGTCTTTGGATAAAATTATTCTCTTAGTGAGTTGTTAATAACATCTATAAAACTATTTACTGTAAATGATGTTCAACATTTAAACATAAGGAATTCAAATTTAATTATAAAAAGGGCATGAAGCTATATTCTTCAACAGTAAATATAAAGATTATTTTAAATAAAAACAGAAATTATTGAATCATCTAACGCTTTTATGAACACTTAAGCATAATGATTTATATTATAATGTAATCTTTTAATTTTACAGTTTATAAATTGTAAACTGAGTTTGCAAATGCATATTGCAAATGATACTGACAGTCTATCAGTAATAGTGGTAGTATCAGTAGCAACATCAGATTTTATTCCTTTGAGTACTAATACATAAACTCCATACTTGGTTATCTTTTCAGAAGTTTTCTGCATACATTCAAATTGGCTTCAAATCAGATCAGATCAGATCAGTCGCTCAGTCGTGTCTGACTCTTTGCGACCCCATGAACTTCAGCATGCCAGGACTCCCTGTCCATCACCAGCTCCCGGAGTTCACTCAGACTCACATCCATCGAGTCAGTGATGCCATCCAGCCATCTCATCCTCTGTCGTCCCCTTCTCCTCCTGCCCCCAATCCCTCCCAGCATCAGAGTCTTCTCCAATGAGTCAACTCTTTGCATGAGGTGGCCAAAATACTGGAGTTTCAGCTTTAGCATCATTCCTTCCAAAGAAATCCCAGGGCTGATCTCCTTCACAATGGACTGGGTGGATCTCCTTGCAGTCCAAGGGACTCTCAAGAGTCTTCTCCAACACCACAGTTCAAAAGCATCAATTCTTTGGCGCTCAGCCTTCTTCACAGTCCAGCTCTCACATCCATACATGACCACAGGAAAGACCATAGCCTTGACTAGGCGAACCTTTGTTGGCAAAGTGATGTCTCTGCTTTTGAATATGCTATCTAGGTTGGTCATAACTTTCCTTCCAAGGAGTAAGTGTCTTTTAATTTCATGGCTGCAGTCACCATCTGTAGTTTTTTGGAGCCCAGAAAAATAAGGTCTGACACTGTTTCCACTGTTTCTCCATCTATTTCCCGCTTGGACACCTTTAAAGAGAGGCAGTGTTTGAATTCCTAAAGAAAACAGAGTACAGTCACCAATTGGAAACCTTCCTCACAACCTCAAAATCATGTGCCTTTCATATTTCTCTCTGCAGCCGACTTAGACGTGGGGCATCTTTTTGCTGTCTTTCTCTTTGCCTCCCACTGACTATAAAGCAATAACTGGTACCACTTCAACTGTGTGTGACACAAACACAGCAGCGCTGAAACGCGTCGAATGGAAGGCTGTTTTCTCCTCCAGAATTTTGTAAGCATCGAACGCAAATCCTTTGTTCTTCCATTTACTACTTTCCCAAATCCAGCCACTGTGCCATTTCCCTCCCTCTGCCCTAGAGAAGAAAGAGATCCTTCATAATATCGCTTTTTTTTTTCCTTCTGGGTTTACTTTTCCTCCCTGTCATAAATATTTTTTAAAAAATATTCTCATGAATTTTGAGGTACGATTTTCGACCTTACTCGTCTGTAAAACCTTATCTATCTATAGATCGCTCAGTCGTGTCCGACTCTTTGCGACCCTGTGGACTGTAGCCCACCAGGCTCTTCCGTCCACGGGATTCTCCAGGCAAGAATATTTGAGTGGGTTGCTATTTCCTTCTCCAGGGAATCTTCCTGACCCAGGGATCGAACCCAGGTCTCCTGTATTGCAGGCAGCCGCTTTAACCTGTGAGCCACCAGGGAAGCGTAAAACCTTAAGTCCGTTCAATTAAAATGATGATTATAATAACAACAGTGAATAAACTATTATGGAAACCCCACACTAGTGGCACAAATTCCTTGGCGCGCCCTTCATAAACGTGTTAAGTTTAGCCTGGGCGCATTCCTCCTCCTTCCTGAGGTTCCAAGTGCGACCAGCCTCTTCCACCTGCGAGCAGTGGAGGCATTTTTTTGTTGTTGTCTGCTAACCCCCTCTAGCGCCGGACTCGCAGCATCCGAGCGGCGGCAGCCAGGCGGGCCAGCGCCGGGCTAGGCGGAGCTGGGAGGCGCTTGCGGCTCTGGCCCTACCCTCCACGTCCGCCTCGGCCGCGGGGCGCGGGCGTCAGGATTAGGCGCCCTGAGACCCCTCCTTGTTAGCACCTGTGTTGCCCCTTTCCGAACTCCCAACACTGGGGGCGAGGGCCGAGTGGTCCCACCAGGCAGCCGGCGCCGTGGAGCGCTGGGAAGGAGTGGGTGCCGCGAGGGGGCGGCTTCCGCGGGGATAGCTGTCCGCTCGCAGGCAGTCGGCGCGGCTGTGGAGGCGGCCACGCACAGCTCAGCCCGTGGGCTTCTCCGAGTCTGCGGTGCGACGCCGTCACGCTGCATACGTCCCGGGCCCCCGAAATCCTGGCGCCTGCGACCATGCTCTTGACCTCCACTGTGAAGTCGCGGCTGCACGGTGACGACAAGACTTCAGTGAGACGTCGTGCCAGGCACCCACCCCTCTCCAGCCTGAGGTGACTCTCCTCTGAAGCTCGCTGCCTACCTTCGCTCTCCTAGGACTAGCTGCGGAGGCGGCCGCCAAGCTGAGGCTCTCGCCCTACCGGGCAAGTTTGGGCGACCCAGGCTGAGGAGCGGTAGGCTGGTCCTCCGCCAAGCTCAACCCGGACCCGGAGCGCTCGGCCACAGCACTCGCCCCCTCCGGCGGCGGAAATGTGAAGTCGGGGGTAGCCCTGCAGGGTGCAGAGTAGCCCTAAAACGCTGGACGCTGCTGCCGCGAAATGGGAAGGAAAGTGCTTAGGAGACTAAGTGCGGCCTCAGAGAGGCCGGGGAAAAGGCTGCCAAGGCCGAAGCGCGGCGCAGACACGGCCGAGTTGGAGGGGTCCGCTCTGCGGGCCGCTGCTGTCGCCATCCAGGCTAGGAGCTGAGGGCGCAGCTGGGTAGCTTGCTCGGACCGTTTACGGTCCCGCGGAGCCTCCTCAGTCGCTCGGCTCTCGCAGCACTGGCCGGAGGAAAGTTCCTGCGGCCCCAGCCCGCTCACAGCTGCGGCGCCCGCCCTGCTTTTGGCTCTGCAAGTGCCCACTCTGAGTTCCGAGAGGCGCTCAGACCGGCAGAGCTGCCCGAGCCACCGCCGCACCTGGCCGTCCCTCCCCCCATTCCCGCCGTGAGGCGCCCTCCCCCGCCCTTTCGCTCCCCTCCCCCAAACCACAGCCCGAGCTCGCTCCTGCGCGCGCGCGCTCTCCCGGGCCCAAGTGAATAGTCCTCGCGCGAACGGGACAAGGCGGTGGATGCAATTCCGCTCGCCTACAGCCGCCAGGAGCTCCCTGGCGCCGCAGGCAGCGTCCTCCTCCGAAGCAGCTGCGCCTGCACCTGGTCAGCCTGGACCTTCGTGCCCTGCCCCCGGGGCCTCGCGCGGAGGTCGCCCCGGGACACCCCCTGTGGGCCGGGTGGAGGAGGAAGAGGAGGAGGAAGAAGACGTGGACTCGGACCTGACGCTGAACACCTGGCTGCGCTGCTGCCACTTCTCTTTAAGGGGGAGGAGAAGAGAGCCAGGGAGAACCATGGGGGGCAGCGAAGTCCGAGAATTTCTTTTGCAATTTGGTTTCTTCTTGCCTCTGCTGACAGCTTGGCCCGGCGACTGCAGTCACGTCTCCAACAACCAAGGTAAAGGGACCGGTGGAGTAGCAAGATGGGGCGGGAGGAGGTGGGTGCTCCGAGGACCGGTGCGTTGGTCGCCTCTTGGCAGGTAACTTCGTCTCGGAGTGGGCTTCTCCGGGCTCTCCACACGAGCGGGTCGAGGATGTCTCCTCACCAGCGCGCCTGTTCACAGTTCCCGGGGCCGGAGACCTCACGAGCTGCCGTCTCTTCTGCTTCCAAATGTCTTTAAACGGATGCGTGAGCATCAGCAGCAGTTGGGTCCCACTACTGGCGGCCGCGGGACCGCTCCCCGCTGCGCGGTCGCCACGGGAGGTCAGGCTCTGTGGTAGAGGCTTAATGGAGACTTCTGGCTCTTTGCGGTCGGTCACTGCACGGTAACGTGTAGGTTCTCCCGCACGCCTGCAAGAAAGCAGATCTTTCTCGCTGTAGCCCCTGGCCAAATAACCAGCCTTGTGCCTTCGATAAACCAAACCTTCGCCCAGCTGCAACCCCTTTACCCCATCCCGACCGAATGTAGTAGACATTTAGAAATTATTCCGAATTGTTTCCAGCCCAGATGCCCGAAGCGGCCGGGGGCCGGTTATTAGGTGTGAATTAAGAAGTTGTGAATATTCTATGCCTAAAGTCAGGTAAAGTGGTAAAGTGAAGATGAATAGCCTGTGAAAAGTGAAAGTGAGGTTTACTGAATGGAAAGCACTGAGAATTTTTGACTTTTTTTTTTTTTTTTTTTTTGCTTTCTAGCCAACAATCTTTATGAGACATACTCATTGGATTTCTGCTGTGAATATTTAAAGATCTATATTAAAAAAAATCACCTCCATAATCTCAATCCTTCTAGACTGAGAGAGGAACAATCATAAAAGTTTTCCAGCATGTACCTGGGTGGATGCTCTCACTGGCACTGTGATGACTGCCGGTGTCACCTGTTACGTCACACTTTTAAAACACCTCAAATATAAAACTTAAATTAGAGTTACCATTCAACATACAAGGTCTCGAAATAATTTGCAGGTATATAAATAGAGGTCAGATGGCATGAAAATGTGAGCTTTCTTTGCGAAGGTGAGAAGGTTAAGAGAGAAGGAAATTAGAACAACACAGCCTTCTTTTTTGTCATAAACATATACAGCCAGTTTGTTAGAAATAGAATAATTTAGAATCAATATTCAGTTCTCATTTATGTAACTAATACTTTTGACATGCTTTTCTAATTCTTTGTCTGTTTTTTTTTTTTTTTAACCTCTAGATTTCAATCACAAATGCAGATGCTTGAAAACCATACACAACCATCTTGCCTTTGAAAATGTATTCTATAAGTACCACCTATAGTGCCATGCTCTCCTATGGAGGTGTATACCTTCACACATATCCCTTATTTGGTTTCAAGGACTATTGACATTAAATATCAAAGGGAGCAGTTACTTAATTTACCTCTGAAAATTGAACATTGTTTAAAATAACATGTAATTACTTGACCTTTTTATTGAAAGGAGAAACGATTTTTAGTAATTGGAAAATCAGACATTTATGTTATACTAAAATGTCTCTAGAGCTTCTAAAGAAGTATACACTTAAAGTCAAGTTGGCTAGGAATATTTTAACAGTTATATCTATAATCATGTCCCTAAATCAATATTTGTATTTTCAAAGTTCCAGTAACCATCCTAGGCCCTGAGGATACTACCAAAAATAAAACATGTTACACTCTTCAAATGAGTAAAGAGCCATTCTACCAAAGTGTCTCAAGTATTAAAGTATGACCTTTCAGTAATTCATATTAAATTTAAGGGCATAGGGGAGTTGTTTGTCAACTCTTGCAGTAATTTTTATTTATTTTAATAGCTTTCTCATACTTTTACAAGACATTTTAACTAAAAGATTTACCAATTATATCTATGTGTGTTTTGTAAATTAGCTTAACTTAGTGAATATTACTCAACTTACCTAACAAATAGGATCATTAAAGATAGTCTCCAAAAACTCTTAATTTGCATTTGTACTAATAGTCTAAAAACACAAGCTATGTGTTACACTTGAATAATATTGTACCTAAAGGGTAAGTTGGATAAAATTTAGAGTAATTCAACAGAATATTATGGATAAAATGTGCTCCGATTTTATTTTGTCAGACACAAATAATTGCTTTTAAAATGCTCTTTATAGCTTAAAGTTACAGTGGTTGGAAATTATGCCTTATAATATCTTGAGATAATTTTTGAATTCTGAAATAATCATGCTAATAGTTGATAAAATGTGAAACTTCAAAATGTTATTTTTGTGAACAATTGAAGGATATTTTGTTATTTGTAGTTTCAAAAATAGATGACATGAATCAATATATCTTGCTAATTTGTAAACATTGAAAATATGTAAAATTACTGAAGTACATGTACAATATAAAAATATTAATGCAAAATACAAATCTTATCTATGTACATAATAATAAGCATTGATAATAGGCTTAATATTTAATTTTAAGCATATGTATTCATTTTTCTAGTAACTTTTTGTCCTAAGAGCTAATGGAATTCTTGTTTTATTTTTAAAATTTATTACAGAGGATAAATTTTCATTTTAATATAATTTGCCTTCTCATTAAGAGTAATCAAAAAGTAAACTCTTTAATGTGATTTATTTTTACCAAATTATATAACATATTTCATGGTTGAATGAAGGCATCATCCTCTTCCTCATTCCCCGTTTTGCATACATAGATAGAATAAAAGGATCCAAAAAGTGAACTATTTCATTTTTAACACTGTGCTAAGAGTAACTTGAATATAGGAAGCATCTCTTCTCTTGTTTTTTAACTGGCTATGAATCTCTGCACCATAAAGACAAAATAAATCAGTTTGACACTCTTCCTATTACTGAAACCTCCTTGAATTGATCAAAAAGTAAAGCTGCTTTCTAGATCACTTCATCTGATTAAGTAAATGAAAACATGATTTGTACTCAAATTTCCCTTATTCCATTAATTTTCCCTCTGTTTAAAACCACAGTATTTACTTTGTGTTGGTAACTTTAAAAGTAACAGTTTTTACTCTTCTTGAGATAGGAAAACTTTTATTTTTGTACTAGAAGGATAGTTAGGAGAATATAAAATACAATCTTGTTTCATATGTCAGTAACCATGTATATCAATCTCAGTGATTAGTAGCCACCAGGGAACCATTAATTCAAAAATTACTCTGCTTTAGTCTAAAAGAGTTGATGCATCTCTCAGGGTGTGACTCATGTTTCCAAAAATAATCAATACTCAAATAATTCATTAAATCAAAATATGGTTTGAATATGAGAGTCTGGTGAGTTCATTTTACTACCAAAATTGTGTTAATTGATCTTTCTCCTCCACCCAGGGATTTCAGTGAAAAATGAAATATACAAGGAAAACAATAGTTTGAGTCATTAGTTTCATTAAATTTATTAATTTGAATGAATTAAGTATAAAATCCACTAAGTTGTGTGTAAATACAGGTGAACATAGCTGATCAGAAAAATATCTGCTTATTTACATTTATAGCCCCAAATTAGTTGAACTGACATAAATATTGTACACAAACTGTAAGACTGAATGTTGTTCTTATATTTACAGAAAGGAGGGAATTGAAATATTTTCAGAAAGTTGAAGAGTGAACTTTACTGCAAATATTGAAAATTGGGTTCAGTAAGGAAAACTGAGTGATTTATAAGGAATATTGCTAAAAGAACTTTCACTTATATAAAATTTGAGGGATAAACTATGATTGTAAAAGTGCAGGAGGTTGAAATCACATGCCTTTCTTGTTTTCCGTTAAGTATGAAAACAATCTAGAATGTAATTTTTTATACATTAACAAACTGAAGTGAGCCATTGTAGAATTAGCCATTATGATTAGTATTTAAAATAGAATATAAAATGTCATTGATACACACTGGTCATCTAAATCTTTTTGTTCTGAGTTTGGGATAAGACTATATCTAAAATTTTTTTCTTACACAAAAATTATACAACATTCTTTAAGGATCTTGTCTTCAAACTAGAAATAACATGAATAAAGCAGCTTTAATATAGATTTTCTCAAGGGGCAAATATATATATATATATATATATATATATGTAATTAATGATTAACATCTTTTTACATTTTTAAAATACTTTCAAACTTTTCCATATGGAATTTGTATTATTTTTATGTTACAAAATTAAATACTAATAAAAGTCCAAGAGTTGAAAAATTTTCTTCAGTAATCATTGCTAGTATAAATAAGTAGCAAAAGACATCAATGATTTCTTATATATCCTTCTACTAATTCTTTTCCCCTGTGACAGACACCATATCTCAATCACTCTCTCTTTGTTCTTTCACACACAGAAGTACTTCTGACTATGTATTTCTTTTGTCCTAAATGGTGAGAGTAGATATTATCTTACACTGTCCATCAGTCAACCAAATCCCTAAAGTTATAGAAGTTTTTTGTCTTCTTGACTCACCATTTCTTGGGACTATAAATACAGTAGAGATCAGTACGTGTAGTTAAATAATAAACATGAATTAACTTTGTTCAGTGTACTTTGTTAATCATGTAATAAAACTAAACTTATACAGAAGGATTAAATTGTAAGTCATGTCTGACTCTGTGGGACCCCATAGACGGAAGCTCACCAGGCTCCCCCGTCCCTGGGATTCTCCAGGCAAGAACACTGGAGTGGGTTGCCATTTCCTTCTCCAATGCATGAAAGTGAAAAGTGAAAGTGAGGTTGCTCAGTCGTATTGGACCCTCAGCGACCTCATGGACTGCAGCCCACCAGGCTCTTCCATCCATGGGATTTTCCAGGCAAGAGTACTGGAGTGGGGTGCCATTGCCTTCTCCATACATACACAGTGTTAACTTCTAAAAAAAAAAAAAAAAAATATATATATATATATATATACACACACACACACATTTAAATTGTGCGACATAATTTGATATACTATGTCTGTAGTGTTCTGATCAACTTGCAGTTTCTTTAGGACTGGCATTAGTTCTTTAAAAAACAGGTATTATATTACCTCTAATCTTACCTTATTTTTATTGAGTATTCTGTTTTTGAATTTAATATTTATATGATGAGAAAAAAGAGTAAGTAAGCCAGACTTCATAAATGCCTTCATGGAATTTATTTTTTAGTAAGGGAGACTGACAGAAAATATGGAAGTAAATGAAACTGTATACTGTGGAGGAAACAGTAAAGGCCTTGAGCAAATAACAGGAGGGACCCACTATTTTAAATGTGATGGTTGGAGAGGCCTATCTGGGAAGTGACACATAAATGACATTCTCAAGGATGAGAAACAGCTAAATGTACAGAACAGGAAGAAGTGCATTCTAGGTAAAGGGAACTACCTAATCAGTGACCTTGAAGGGAGATGAGCTTGTCACCTTTGAAGAAATAAATCCAGTATGGAACTGGAGCTTACTGAGCAAGGAAGAGAGTAGCCTATAGCGAGGTTTGAAAGAGAATGAGCAACCGGATCCACAGAGAAGAAAACAAGCCATAGAAAGGAATTAGATTTTAATATTTTGCTTGGTAAAATGGGAAGCTAATGAGGTTTCAGCCATTTTTCATTTTTAGAGCATTATGACTAGCAAGTGGAAGAGATGATTGGAAAATGAAAAGAGTAGTGTTAGGAGTCTATTGCAGTTTTTAGGGACATAGGGAAGGGTATGGTGGCCTGGCCAGCATGGTAATACTGAGATGGGGATAAGAAGATGGATTTGAGATACCTTTTGGAGGTAGAATTATGGGATCATCTTATAATTACAGAAAAATAACTGTAGATATTCAGTATTTTGTCACTTTTTCCAAGGGACCTGAAAAAATTTTTCATAAATCCCCATAAAAATGATCTTGCTTATAGTAGTTGATTATTGACAGCAGATAGGAAGGATGGGGTGAGAGGTCCATTCTTTATTCTGCTGAAACTATGATTTAAATCAATATTAATAATACAGTTTTATTATTTCAAACCATTGTACATAGCACTGTACACATATTTTATCAACATGAAATTTGTTAATGCATTTTTGACACAATAACTTTACATATATAGTTGTTTTTTGTCAGAGTGGATAATGGCACAGGTAGGTGGAGATATCTTAACAAAGCAATATGGTGATCCAACAGAATCTATTAAAGAGCAATATTTCAAAGTTTGGCTTATGCACCAGTTTTATTCATCTTTGTTATTATCAGACTACTGTTACTGAAAAGAAAAATAGAAGTGACTCTAGATATAAAATAGGCATGTTTTCACATATTTTCTATTAGCCTTCTTTCTTCTCTACATTTTGTTAAAATGAAGAGAAACAAATGCATATCCAGTAAGCTTGTAAAAGACCCAGGAAATTAGATCTTAAGATGAGGGAAGAAAGTATTGGGCTCTCCACTCAACAACAGTAAATTGCATGTAACTTAGAAACTTTCCCTATTGTTCATCACTGTGAGTTGCTTGGAGAAGGCAATGGCACCCCACTCCAGTACTCTTGCCTGGAATATCCCATGGACAGAGGAGCCTGGTAGGCTGCAGTCCATGGGGTCACTAAGAGTCGGACACGACTGAGCGACTTCACTTTCACTTTTCACTTTCATGCATTGGAGAAGGAAATGGAAATCCACTCCGGTGTTCTTGCCTGGAGAATCCCAGGGATGGGTGAGCCTGGTGGGAGGCTGTCTATGGGGTGGCATAGTCCGACATGACTGAAATAGCAGCAGCAGCAGCAAGTTGCCTACAACTACTAATATATGACAGCAATTGTTAAATATATAGAAGTGTAAAAAATATTAATTTAACAGTCCTAAATACCTTGTATATATTTGGAAAATCGATACTCTGGAGATGTTTCATTTAAACATTTGTAAATATTCTTAAATGTACATATTCATACATAGTAAATCTTATACTTTAGTGTTTAGAATGTTCTGGAGAATACTATTTTATAGTGATTTCCTTTCAGTAAACATGAATTCTTATGAGATATACAATTTTGATTTTCAATGATAAATATTCTAGAACTGAGTGATAATGTTTGTACTTTAAAAGGTGTTTATCAGAGCCTACTATTTGGGCTTCCCAGGTAGCGCTAGTGGTAAAGAATGCCCCTGCCAATGCAGGAGACTTAACAGACAGGTCTTGGATCCATGGATCAGGAAGATGCCCTGGAGGAGGAAATGGCAGTCCACTCCAGTATTCTTGCCTAGAGGATCCCATGGACACAGGAGCCTGACGGGCTACAGTCCATGGGGTTGCAGAGTCAGACATGACTATAGAGATTTGGCATACATATACACACTGATAGGTAGAGTACTTACGATATGTAAGAATTCAAGTTTTCCTTTAAGAATATATGTCAATGTATGGCAAAACCAATACAATATTGTAAAGTAATTAGCCTCCAATTAAAATAAATTTATATTAAAAAAGAATATATTAATATAGTTTAGTGAAGAGTTTCCAGTCTCTTTCCAAGTCTAGTAGGAAAAATTTCTGTTTTCTTAAAATTAGATCCAAAATTAATTTTTTTTATAATTAGAAAAACTTTTAAAGTACATTTGTCATATGATAACATGTAAGAGTACTGATGTTCAGCTCTAATATTTATGTATTGATTATTTGCAAGTAATATCTTACTTCATTAAAGTTCATCTCAAAGTTAAGAAAATAAGTCACTCACCAGCCACATCTTAAAGTATCTCCCTGTGTCAGGCATTATGCTAGATTCTAAGATAGAATTCTACAACAGATTCTAAGCTAGATTCTACAACAGTGATTATCATAGTTTCTATTCTTTAGAAAATCAGCCTTCTCTTTTGATATATCCTTGAGTAATTGATAACTAATCCTTAATTACTTGATTTTTATAAGATGAATTTTACAGTAAATGATATCATGAGGGAAAGAAGGAAGAGTGTAAAGTAATACTACTAACACTTTTATGTGTTTTTATTTGTAAAATTGCTTCATAGGGATCTTCTAATATTAGTTTATGGGTGGGCATATATTTTATTTAATTGCATGAAAATTAAACATAAATATGCATTGAATAAACACAACCATTCATAGAAAATATAAATATTTCAAATCTCTAATGGCTTTCCATGAACTGACATGTGGAGGCAGGTTTTGTTTAAATGATATTTGGAGAAGGCAATGGCAACCCACTCCAGTACTCTTGTCTGGAAAATCCCATGGATGGAGGAGCCTGGTAGGCTGCAGTCCATGGAGTCGCAAAGAGTCGGACATGACTGAGTGACTTCACTTTCACTTTTCACTTTCCTGCTTTGAAAGCTTTTTTCTGGTGTGTTTATTTAAGGTGGATTTATTATTAAAAACTGTGACTCATGGTGAAGAAGCTAGTTTCCAGTTTCAGAGAGCAGCAAATATATATCTTAATTGAGTTGTGAAGCAAGAACTGGGATGAAAGCATGTATTTTCAGTCCATGTCCTGAAAAATGCATTCAGCTACTTTCCCAGGATACTGCTGTGTCCTCTAGCTCTTGGCCTGTTTGATGATCTGAACTGGCTGGATATAAATGAAAAATCACCACTCTTCCTCCTGTTTCATTTTATACCTTAAGTTGTAATGTTATACTTACTTTCTGATTTTAGAAGTTATAACATCTCTTTAGAAACTGTTCAAGAGTTAGAATTAGTTATGAATTATTTTATTCTTGTAATGTTTAGTATCTGGATATATGGGATATTTATATACATAACTTATTTACTAATGTTAACTTACCAATAACATGACAGAATGATTATTATTTTAGGTTGATTGCTGTAATACTCATATTTGTGGTATATGAGCATTGCAAAGAGGAACACTTTTTCTTAAAATTTGTCTTTAATTGGATAATTGCTTTACAATGTTGTATTGGTTTCTGGCTAAAGCTGAAACTCCAGTATTTTGGCCACCTCATGCGAAGAGTTGACTCATTGGAGAAGACTCTGATGCTGGGAGGGATTGAGGGCAGGAGGAGAAGGGGACGACAGAGGATGAGATGGCTGGATGGCATCACTGACTCGATGGATGCGGGTCTGAGTGACCTCCGGGAGCTGGTGATGGACAGGGAGGCCTGGCGTGCTGTGGTTCATGGGGTCGCAAAGAGTCGGACACGACTGAGCGACTGATCTGATCTGATCTGATCTGATTGGTTTCTGCTATATAACATAAATCAATCATAAGTATACTTATGTCACCTCCCTCTTTAACCTCCCTCCATCCCTCATTTCACTGCTCTAGTTGTCACAGAGCACCAAGTTGAGCTCCCTGGGGAAACACATTCTTGAAATAGTATGTGGAGTATAATATCTAGAATAAGTAAAAGCACTTACACATAATTTAAAAAAATCAATATTTGAAAATTTTCCTTATTATGATGATTATAATTAGATATGTTTTAAGCAAGTTAGTAAAGCAGGAAATATTTTATATATTAGGAAATAAAAATGTATTAATGTGTATTCCAAATAAAAATTATCTAGAATTAATTGAAATGATTGCCTCCAAATATGAGTTGATATATATCTCAGTATCACCTTAATTTTTACTTTAAAAGACACAAATGTGTTCCATATGTCGCTGGCACATTATTATTGTAAAATAATTAAAATTAAATGTTTAATTAGAAAAACTGTGTAATGGCCAATAAATGTTATGATAAAAATTGAAACCTCAAGCAACTGAAGTTTATTATATAGTACAGTGCTAAGGAGCTATAAACATTCAAAATGAAAGAAAAATAGGGATAGAAAAAAATTGAATTATGGTACTGCTTTTATTTTTTGGTACTGTTTTTAAAATGAACCTAATTGGAGAAGGAAATGGCAACCCACTCCAGTGTCCTTGCCTGGAGAATCCCAGGGACGGGGAAGCCTGGTGAGCTGCCGTCTATGGGGTCGCACAGAGTCGGACACGACTGAAGCGACTTAGCAGCAGCAGCAGCAATTGGTCAAGGAGTTTCTCTTGTTATATATTATCTGACTATACCCTGGGTTAGACCCTTAATCTCTGCAAGTGCAGAAGTGTCCTGATGTCAGACAATGTTAGCTAAAACTCTTTTTAAAAAATCCTTTAAATTTCCTTTCACTCTCCTTCTAGATTTAAAATATACTTAGACAACATTTAAATTGTGAATGCAAGTGAAAATAATTTGTATTTGTCATTACATATGACAGGAAAGAACTCACAAACTAATAGATAGCATTGTACAAAATCATAAGACTTTAGTCAATTTCTAAAAGTGAATAAAATCTATGCATTAGTCCATTGGTTAAAAGTTATAATGCCTGAACAACAACGATAACAAAACCCCAAGACTGTAATAGCCAGAACAATTTTATAACAGTACAACATTTAATGAGGAAAATACACTATTACCTTGGCTGTTTTATATTCTCTGTTTAATGAGGGAATATTCAGAAAGAGATCCTAATTTTTATCTGAAAAAGAACAATTTCAGGAGTGTATATTGTTGGTATAGCATATTACTTAGCATGGTTTAAAAATAACATGTTCCAAATTTATTTTTATTTTTATGATATACATAAGAGGAAAAATTGTACCTATATTATAATAACTTACTGTCTTAAAATGCTATAGTAAAATAACTTTATTTTATAGAGAACTATAGTTCACCCTGGTTATTAAAATAACAGATAGTTTGTTTACTTAAAATTACATGTGTAAGAACCTTTATAATATTAACTAGTTTATGGCCAGAAATCCATATGTATATTTACTAATTTTTAGGCTTTTGAAGAGCTTTATACCCTAGTAAAGAAGAATTAAAATGTAATAATTTATTTTAAAGTTTAATAGTCTAGAGTTTTAAATACTTGTTAAAGCTAAATGAAAAATATCCCCTAAAGTCATGAAGCCTTAAAATCAGATGAAATTGTTTGCCTGTTGCTTTTTTTTTTTTAAATAAAGTTCTAAAATGCTTTTCTGTTGTAATATACATGTAGTTATCTTTGGGTTTTTGTTCATTCTTATTTTTATTACTTATGTACACAAACTTCAGTTCTTAATCTGTATGGTTTATTTGTATATATTTTCCTATAATTCTCAATTTAGTTCAGATTAATATATACTCACCCAAGTTTTAAATGAAATATATTGAGCCTACTATGGTTTTTCACTGTGCTTGGAACAGGAAACATAAAAGTGGGTCACTTTGTCTTGAACTTCTGAGAGCAAAAGATTTAATTAACGAGGCTATTTATATGTTAGTGAATATTTGACAAAGTAATATGGATTTAGCTGTTCCATAGATAAATTCACATCTATGAACTATTGTTTACAGAGATAAAAATATGAAAGTACAAGCCGCAGGGGACATGGGTTCAATCCCTGAATCCAGAAAATCCCCTGGAGGAGGGCATGAAAACTCTCTCCAGTATTCTTGCCTAGAGAATCCTGTGGACAGGAGCTTGGTGGGCTATAGTCCATGGGTTTGCAAAGAGCTGGACATGACTAAAGTAGCTTAACATGCATGTGTGCATATTGGCCATGATGATATATTGGCCCTGGCTTTGTGTGACTACTAGAAATGAAATAAGATCTGTCCCCTTTACATTGAGAACAAAGCTGTAAAGTTGACAATAAAATATTAGGTTGATGAAAAGGTAATTGCAGTTTCGGACCATGAATTTTAAATCGTTATAACCAGGCTCAAACACATCTTATTAATCAAAATAGGAACCAATACAGTCAACACATTTTTGCCAATGAGAAATGTTTATTCTTATAGTGTAAAAATCTGTGCTTCAGTATTCCAAGAACTCTTGGAAAGTATTTTCTATCTCCTGCTAGTTGTGGAAGTGTTTTTTCTGCAAAAAGTTGTTGAGATATTTGAAGTGGTAGTCGGTTGGCAAAAAGGTCAGGTGAATGTGATGGATAAGGCAAAACTTAGTAGCCCAACTTGTTGAATTTTTGAAGTGTTGATTGTGCAACATGCCCTCAGGCATTTTTCTGGAGAAGAATTGAGCCCACTCTGTTGACCCAGTGCCGGCTACAGGCATTACAGTTTTTGGTGCGTCTCACCAATTTGCTGAGCATACTTCTCAGATGTAATGGTTTTACTGGGATTCAGAAGCTATAGTTGATCAGATCAGCAGCAGACCACCAGACAGTGACCATGACCTTTTTTTGATACGAGTTTGTCTTTGGGAAGTGCTTTGAAGCTTCTTCTTTGTTCAACCGCTGAGCTGGTCATCGCTGGTTGCTTTCTAAATCCACTTTCAATGCAAGTCACAGTCCAGTCAAGAAATGGTTCAGTGTTGTTGCATAGAATAAGATAAGACAACACTTCAAAATGATTATTTTCTTGATTTGTGATCAGCTCACAAGGCACACCACTTTCAAGCTTTTTCACCTTTTCAATTTGCTTCAGTTGGCAAAGGACCGAGGAATGTTCAATGCCAAGTTCTTCAGAAACTTCTTCTGTGGTTGTAAGAGGATCAGCTTTGATGATTGCACTCAGTTGGTCATTGTCAACTCCCAGTGGCCGGCCACTGCACTCCTCTTCTTCAAGGCCCTTGTCTCCTTTGCAAAACTTCTTGAACCACCACTGCTCTGTACATTTGTTAGGAGTTCCTGGACCAAACATGTCGATGTTGAGAGTTCTTGCTGCTGCTTTATGATCCATTTGAACTGGAAAAGAAAATCGCTTGAATTTACTTTTTATCTAACATCATTTCCCTAGTGTAAAATATAAAATTAAAAAAATATAAATATAAAATATGCAGCAAGCAATGTCACTAACAAAAAAATCAAGCAAGAAATGTGCATTAAAATGATATATAACATAACTACATTTACTTAAGAATGTATTGCAATATCAAACAGCAGATTCAACAATGCAGAACTGCATCAACCTAACACTAGCAATTTAGTAAAGATAAAGGGAAATAATTTTAAAAATTATAAGAAAAAATTTTGAGTTACATATGGGAAATGAAAATGAGTCTCACATTTATTCATTCATTTTTATTATGGTTCATTATTGTAAATATATATAAGTGATAAGAGAACCTGATGGGACTGTAAATTTGTACAGCCATTATGGAAAACAGTATGGAGATAACTTAAAAATTAAAAATATAACTACCATATGACCCAATAGTCACACCCCTGGGCATATACTCAGAGAAAACCATAATTCAAAAAGACACATGTGTTCCAAAGTGAATTGCAGCACCATTGAAATGAGACAAACTAAGTGTCCATCAACATAGAAATAGATAAAGAAGATATGATTGTTGCTGTTTAATATTGAATATTACTCAATTATACTCAGTATTACTCGGCCATAAAAAAGAATGAAATTGGATCATTTGTACAGGTATGAATGTACCTAGAGACTACCAATGGCAACCCACTCCAGTGTTCTTGCGTGGAGAATCCCAGGGACGGGGGAGCCTGGTGGGCTGCCATCTATGGGGTCACACAGAGTTGGACACGACTGAAGCAACTTGGCGGCAGCAGCAGAGACTACCATGTAGAGTGAAATCAGAAAGAGAAAAACAAATATTGCATATTAATGCATACATGAATTTAGAAAAATAAAGAAGATCTTACTTGCAAACAGAAAGAGACACAGGTGTAGAGAACAAATGTAAGAACACCAGTGAGGGAAAGGTGGGGCAGGTGGGATGAATTGGGAGATTCGGTTTGACATATATACATTATCAATTGTGTTGTTGTTTAGTTGCTATATCATGTCTGATTTCTTTGTGACTGCCAGGCTCCTCTGTCAATGCGATTTCCCAGGCAAGAATACTGGAGTAGGTTGCCATTTCCTTCTCCAGGGGATCTTTCCAACCCAGGGAAAGAACTGATGTCTCCTGCATTGTCAGATGGGTTCTTAACCACTGAGCCACCAGGAAAGCCATGCACTATTGATAGTATGTATAAAATAGATAACTGTTGAGAACCTACTATATAGCTCAGGGAACTCTACTGGGTGCTCTGTGGTGACCTAAATGGGAAGGAAAGCCAAAAAATGGAGATATATGTATATGTATAGTGGATTCACTTTCTTGTACAGTAGAAACAAACAAAATATTGTGAAACAACTATACTCTAATAAAAATTAATTAAAATGTATATAAGTAATAAGAATTAAAATGAATAACTTTGCTGGAAACTTCAGTTTTTAAGCTACTTTGAGTTAGGTTTCTTCACGTGAAGATTAAAGCTTATTCTTGTGTGTAGATAAAAATAATTCAAGGAATTGATGCCATAGACTGGATGTAGAGTTTTTATGTAAGTGGCACCACTTGATATTTTCAGTAAAAGTTTTATTATATTCTTTCAGAACTATAATATTTAATGATGGTGGCTGCTTTTAAAGATCAGTTCAGTTCAGTTGCTCGATTGTGTCTGACTCTTTGCGACCCCATGAACTGCAGCATGCCAGGCCTTCCCTGTCCATCACCAACTCCTGGAGTTTACCCAAACCCATGTCCATCGAGTCAGTGATGCCATCCACCTATCTCATTCTCTCTCGTCCCCTTCTCCTCCTGCCCTCAATGTTTCCCAGCAACAGAGTCTTTTCAAATGAATCAGCCCTTTGCATCAGGTGGCCAAGTATTGAAGTTTCAGCTTCAATATCAGTCCTTCCAATGAACACCCAGGACTGATCTCGTTTAGGATGGACTGGTTGGATCTAGTTGCAGACCAAGGCACTCTCAAGAGTCTTCTCCAACACCACAGTTCAAAAACATCAGTTCTTCGGTGCTCAGCTTTCTTTATATTCTTACTCTCACATCCATACATGACCAATGGAAAAACTGTAGCCTTGACTAAACAGACATTTGTTGACAAAGTAATATCTCTGCTTTTGAATATGCTATCTAGGCTGGTCATAACTTTCCTTCTAAGGAGTAAGCATCTTTTAATTTCATGGCTGCAATCACCATCTGAAGCAATCTTGGAGCCCAGAAAAATAAAGTCAGCCACTGTTTCCCCATCTATTTGCTATGAAATGATGAGACCAGATGCAATGATCTTAGTTTTCTGAATGTTGAACTTTAAGCCATCTTTTTCACACTCCTCTTTCACTTTCATCAAGAGGCTCTTTAGTTCCTCTTCACTTTCTGCTATAAGGGTGGTGTCATCTGCATATCCGAAGTGATTGATATTTCTCCCAGCAATCTTCATTCCAGATGGTGTTTCATCCAGTCCAGCGTTTCTCATGATGTACTCTGCATATAAGTTAAATAAGCAGGGTGACAATATACAGCCTTGATGTACTCCTTTTCCTATTTGGAACCAGTCTGTTGTTCCATGTCCAGTTCTAACTGTTGCTTCCTGACCTGCATACAGGTTTCTCAAGAGGCAGGTCAGGTGGCTGGTATTGCCATCTTTTTCAGAATTTTCCACAGTTTATTGTGAGCCACACAGTCAAAGGTTTTGGCATAGTCAATAAAGCAGAAATAGATGTTTTTCTGAAACTCTCTTGTTTTTTCGATGATCCAGCAGATGTTGGCAATTTGATCTCTGATTCCTATGCCTTTTCTAAAACCAGCTTGAACATCAGGAAGTTCACGGTTCACATATTGCTGAAGCCTGGCTTGGAGAATTTTGAGCATTACTTTACTAGCGTGTGAGATGAGTGCAATTGTGCGGTCATCTGAGCATTCTTTGGCATTGCCTTTCTTTGGAATTGGAATGAAAACTGACCTTTTCCAGTCTTACGGCCACTGCTGAGTTTTCCAAATGTGCTGGCATACTGAGTGCAACACTTTCACAGTGTCATCTTTCAGGATTTGGAATAGCTCCACTGGAATTCCATCACCTCCACTAGCTTTGTTCGTAGTGATGCTTTCTAAGGCCCGCTTGACTTCACATTCCAATATGTCTGACTCTAGGTGAGTAATCACACCATTGTGATTATCTGCATTGTGAAGATCTTTTTTGTACAGTTCTTCTGTGTATTCCTGCCACCTCTTCTTAATATCTTCTGCTTCTGTTCAGTCAGTTCAGTTCAGTTCAGTCGCTCAGTCATGTCCAACTCTTTGCTACCCCATGAATCGCAGTATGCCAGGCCTCGCTGTCCATCACCAACTCCCAGAGTTCACTCAGACTCAGGTCCATCGCATCAGTGATACCATCCAGCCATCTCATCCTCTGCCGTCCCCTTCTCCTCCTGCCCCCGATCCCTCCCAGCATCAGAGTCTTTTCCAATGAGTCAACTCTTTGCATGAGGTGGCCAAAGTACTGGAGTTTCACCTTTAGCATTCCTTCCAAAGAAATCCCAGGGCTGATCTCCTTCAGAATGGACTGGTTGGAACTCCTTGCAGTCCAAGGGACTCTCAAGAGTCTTCTCCAACACCAGAGTTCAAAAGCATCAATTCTTGGTGCTCAGCCTTCTTCACAGTCCAGCTCTCACATCCATACATGACCACAGGAAAGACCATAGCCATTCTGTCCTTTATTGAGCCCATCTTCGCATGAAATGTTCCATTGGTATCTCAAATTTTCTTGAAGAGATCTCTAGTCTTTCCCATTCTTTTAAAGATAAACAGCATGAAAACTATAACAACACAAAATCTTATGGTTTTGTGGATTATATATGGTTTTGTTTGCTGATTATTTTATCTTTAGATAATGGTAAAATTGTAAACCCTGTATGATTTATATTACATGCAATTTAAAGTTGAAAAATATTTCTTTAATTTCCTGTCATCTGAAGTTCTTGTTTTATTGTGATTTTCTCATCTTTACCTCTATTAAATTTTGGCTTTTAGAGGTGTTTCACAACTTGGAAATTTATTGTATTCTTTAATGTTTTTCTTGGGAAATTAAATTAATGTTTGATTGATCTGTATTTTATATTTGATCAATGTGTCTGTAGAGGAATATAGGGATAGAAATTTCTGCCACAAATGTGTATTTTTAAGCAGAGAAAAATCAATAGCAGATTGTCCATGATTAGCTGTTGACATTTAAATTTGTACATTTAAAATGTCAAAAAGCTCTGAAAACTGTTAGTGTCTAAATTATAATAATATTATTTTCAAATCCAAAATTTTATTATTCTCATCCTTCCTTCAACATAGAGATATATTTAAAATAAGTTGAAATAATTGAAGTTCTCTTGACAAACTTAACTTTTAATAATTGCTTAACTGAAAAACTACAGATCTGTGGAAAGCTTAATGAATTATTCATATCTTTGTGCGTATGTAGGTTTGTTGTTGTTACTATGATTATTAGTATAATACCTTAGTGCTGGCATTATTTCTAACTCATGAAAATAAGTGTCCTTATAAAGGTATATTATGATTGGATTAATATATCCTTCTTTTAATCATTATAAAATACCTGAAATATAGTGTTGTAATGCTATATCATAAAAATTATTTTAATCTGTGCCAGAATATATCATAAGTCTTTAAAATATTTTCTTCTATAGTAGGTCATTTGTCTAAGCTGTGATAATCTGAGTTGTCAGGCTATACTACTTAGATGATATTTTTTGAGGTTTGATATCTTAATTGTAAAAGATTATGATTTCAAATATGCACTACCACACATAAGCCACATTTATTATGGTATAGCTGCTATTTTCTAAATGCACACTTGGTTGCTTGGAAGCTCTGCTTCTAATGTGCACCAGAATAGGGGAAGCTTAAATAGTACCTCTAAAACTAAGGAAAAAGCCAAATATTTACTTTTTAATATACACTGTTGTCCAGATCTAAGATTATCCTGTTTATTCAGTTGCTCTCAAATACTGATATCAAAATTTGGACTTACTTTTCTTTCAGTGCTAAATTATGGACTATTTCATGCACATAGACTATTTTTAATTTACCTCCTTTCAGATCAGATCAGTCGCTCAGTTGTGTCCGACTCTTTGCAACCCCATGAATTGCAGCACGCCAGGCCTCCCTGTCCATCACCAACTCCCAGAGGTCACTCAGACTCATGTTCATCGAGTCAGTGATGCCATCCAGCCATCTCATCCTCTGTCATCCCCTTCTCCTCTTGCTCCCAATCCCTCCCAGCATCAGAGTCTTTTCCAATGAGTCAACTCTTCCCATGAGGTGGCCAAAGTACTGGAGTTTCACCTTTAGCATCATTCCTTCCAAAGAAATCCCAGGACTGATCTCCTTCAGAATGGACTGGTTGGATCTCCTTGCAGTCCAAGGGACTCTCAAGAGACTTCTCCAATATCACAGTTCAAAAGCATCAATTCTTTGGTGCTCAGCCTTCTTCACAGTCCAACTCTCACATCCATACATGACCACAGGAAAAACCATAGCCTTGACTAGACGAATCTTTATTGGCCAAGTAACGTCTCTGCTTTTGAATGTACTATCTAGGTTGGTCATAACTTTCCTTCCAAGGAGTAAGCATCTTTTAATTTCATGGCTGCAGTCACCATCTGTAGTGATTTTGGAGCCCAGAAAACCTCCTTTAGTTAGTCTTAAATAGGTATGATAATAATTTTATTTTATGTGTAAGTTCTTGATATACTGTTTATGTGTGTCGTGTTAATTTCAATTATTTTTCCCCAAGTTACCTTTTTTGTTGTTGTTCAGTTGTGTCTGACTCTTTGGGGCCTCATGGCCTGCAGTACTCACTTCCCTGTCCTTCACAATCTCCTAGAGCTTGCTCAAACTCATGTCCATCGAGTCAGTGATGCCATCCAACCATCTCATCCTCTGTAGTCCCCTTCTCCTGGCTTCAACATTCCCTAGAATCATGGGCTTTTCTAATGAATCAATTCTTCACATCAGGTGGCCAAAGTATTGGCACTTTAGATTCAGCATCAGCCCTTCCAATGAATATTCAGAATTGATTTCCTTTAGGATTGACTGGTTTCATCTCCTTGCCATCGAAGGGACTCTCAGGAGTCTTTTCCACCACCACAGTTCGAAAGTGTCAATTCTTCAGCACTCAGCCTTCTTTATGGTCCAACTCTCACATCGATACATGACTACTGGAAAACCCATAACTTTGCCTAGATAGATGTTTGTTGGAAAACTAATGCCTCTGCTTTTTAATATGCTGTCTAGGTTGGTCGCAGCTTTTCTTCCAAGGAGCAAGTATCTTTTAATTTCATGGCTGCAGTCACCATCTACAGTGATTTTTTCTTATTAATTCTTCGATATCAAGACTGTCTTCAGCTTCCAAAATCGTTTTTCCCGTCTAGTATTTGCTTCTGATAACATTCATACATTGAACAATAGGCAGTTGGGAAGCAAATACCCATTTACCAATCATTGTAATAGTGCTTTACATACCAGTGATAACTCCCTGCCAAGATGTCAGTTATAGAATTATGGCTATGGAACTTAAGTTGAAGTGGGATTTTCTTAACTTCCAATTTAAATCTAAATCCTCCAAAATCTACTTATTCACAGGAACAAGAGTGGTTGATGCCTGCCTAGTTATAGGTAGGTAGAAGAGGGAGAGGAAAAGATAGGCTCAAGGTATAGGGATATTTACATCATTTATTATGCAATTAGGATGACAAAAAAGTGATTGCCCAAGACTCTATGGCAGGTATGACTTTACCTTGGATGCACACACATACAGAATCTTCTGATCTTGTCTAACTTGGAAAAACTCCTTGAGTTGAAAGCTCAAAAACAGTTGAAAGGGGATTGAGAATTTGAGTAAGAATTTATGCTGAATATCTAGCTACAATCAAGGAACTTTCCTTCTCCAGTTCTCATTTCTCAACACTTAATATTTTTGGAGAAGTCCATAATTTTATGGAATGATGTCTATTAATCTTTTTCTTAGTTAGTTTTTAGGTTTTTAATGGATAAAGAATCTTTGCACATCTTATTTAACTATATTTTCTAGATGTGTTGCTGCTTCAAGTTAATATATGATGCCTTAGCGTACTATGACAACAAACATTTCTTTTGAAGATGTAAAGTGTTCTAGTAAGCAATTAAACAGAATGTTGAAAAAATATTCACAGACTTAGATCTATTAATTCTATTTTTATGAATTTAAATTCTAGGGGAATGCATGGATAAAGACAGGACAAAATTTATATAGGGATTTTCATCTTGGCCTTATTTATAAAACTGAAGAATTGGCATCAAAGTCAGTGCCCCCCAGTAGGAACATCTTCATTTAGACATAACTTCTTTATTTGCATGAGGGCATGTGTATCAATAGGAGTCCAAATTCTCTTTATGTGAAATGGTGGAAAAATTTGTTACTGAGAGAGAACATAAGAGAGATGCTAGGAGAACTAGGAAAGGCTTTGCAGTAGGAACAGTCTGATGGAGATTCCAGGATTAATTTGGAATACCCAAAAGGATGGTTTAAAATGATGGTCTGTTCTATTTGAAATTGTTTGCATGACTGAAATGTTAACCATTTCCTCCATCTTTACCTCCAACATTTTATCAGGTATATTAATCTCCAGAAAAACAAGAATAGAAAATATGAAAAAAATTCTCTGATTAAAGAAGACCAGTTGAGCCCCACAACAACAACAACAAAAATCCTGAAAAGATCAGATTTTTCAGAGTTTAGCTATTCATCTATGTAGGGTTCTGCAGAATTTTTTGCCTTGTCTTGTAGGCTGTTCAGAACCGCAGCTAGGTTGGGAATTCCCTTCTCATCTGGTCCTAAAATGAGTTTCTGATCCCTTCAGTGGGAGCAACATTGATCTTCTAACATGATAGTATTCCCATGTAAAATTTACAGATGGTAAAGAATTAGAAAAGAAAAAGCAAAGCTACCATTGTGTCCACTGTGTATTCTGTTTCTCTTATCAGGAGCACAGGTCAAATAGATGGATTTTAGTGGGAAAGGGGTAATTTTAGCAATATGGAATCTTGTTTCATATGCTCTAAATGTACTAGCTTCATTTTTATTTTTATGAATGCCTAGAATCGCTGTGTTTTGCTCATGGCAGTGAGTTCTGAAGTCAGGGATTTATTCATCGTTTCCAGCCACGATGCAAATGGGAGACTGTTTTAGTAAAACTAAAGGAGCAGGACTGTCTGCCTCACTCTTCTTTTTCCTGGATGACACACACTACCTCATTCCCCAGTACCTCCATAGCTCAATCATGCTGCACTTTCCAATACATTAAGTGACAGCTACCAATCCTAGACTCCCTTTGCAGCCTGATACCCAGCTAAGAGCTGAATTTACACCATCCCTGATATTTAGCAACCAGAGGATTAATTTTGATCATATGCTATTACTGACAAATGAATCTCCAGTGGGGGTCTATTATGAATGGCAATATTTTCAGATTTGGAAAAACTGCTAAAAATAATGGTCACTCATACAAACTGGTTGAGGTCACTAGGGTCAGGACATCTTCTCATAAGCAAAGCTTCAGACTCAGTTTATATTTGCTGGATGTATTTTAGAGATTGGAAATTATCACTGCCCAATGTTATAATGCGGAGAAGGCAATGGCACCCCACTCCAGTTCTTTTGCCTGGATAATCCCATGGACAGAGGAGCCTGGTGGGCTGCAGTTCATGGGGTCGCTGGAGTCGGACACGATGGAGAGACTTCACTTTCACTTTTCATTTTCATGCATTGGAGAAGGAAATGGCAACCCACTCCAGTGTTCTTGCCTGGAGAATCCCAGGGACGGGAAGCCTGGTTGGCTGCCGTCTATGGGGTCACACAGAGTCGGACACGACTGAAGTGACGCCACAGCAATGTTATAATGATTATAAAAGAAGGCATACTGTGGGACACAGCCCACTTTATTTTGGACTAAAGTGTTATCCGTTATTTAAGAATCAGATCAGATCAGTCTCTCAGTCGTGTCCAACTCTGCGACCCCATGAATTGCAGCACGCCATGCCTCCCTGTCCATTACCAACTCCCGGAGTTCACTCAGACTCACGTCCATCCAGTCAGTGATGCCATCCAGCCATCTCATCCTCTGTCATCCCCTTTTCCTCTTGCCCCTAATCCCTCCCAGCATCAGAGTCTTTTCCAATGAGTCAACTCTTCCCATGAGGTAGCCAAAATAATGGAGTTTCAGCTTTAGCATCATTCCTTCCAAAGAAATCCCAGGACTGATCTCCTTCAGAATGGACAGGTTGGAACTCCTTGCAGTCCAAGGGACTCTCAAGAGACTTCTCGAATACCACAGTTAAAAGCATCAATTCTTTGGTGCTCAGCCTTCTTCACAGTCCAGCTCTCACATCCATACATGACCACAGGAAAAACAATAGCCTTGATTAGACGAACCTTTATTGGCAAAGTAATGTCTCTGCTTTTGAATATGCTATCTAGGTTGGTCATAACTTTCCTTCCAAGGAGTAAGCGTCTTTTAATTTCATGGCTGCAGCCACCATCTGTAGTGATTTTGGAGCCCCCAAAATAAAGTCTGACACTGTGTCCACTGTTTCCCCATCCATTTCCAATGAACTGATGGGACCGGATGCCATGATCTTCGTTTTCTGAATGTTGAGCTTTAAGCCAACTTTTTCACTCTCCACTTTCACTTTCATCAAGAGGCTTTTTAGTTCCTCTTCACTTTCTGCCATAAGGGTGGTGTCATCTGCATATCTGAGGTTATTGATATTTCTCCGGGCAATCTTGATTCCAGCTTGTGTTTCTTCCAGTCCAGCGTTTCTCATGATGTACTCTGCATATAAGTTAAATAAGCAGGGTGACAATATACAGCCTTGACGTACTCCTTTTCCTATTTGGAACCAGTCTGTTGTTCCATGTCCAGTTCTAACTGTTGCTTCCTGACCTGCATACAAATTTCTCAAATGCAGATCAGGTGGTCTGGTATTCCCATCTCTTTCAGAATTGTCCACAGTTTATTGTGATCTACACAGTCAAAGGCTTTGGCATAGTCAATAAAGCAGAAATAGATGTTTTCCTGGAACGCTCTTGCTTTTTCCATGATCCAGTGGATGTTGACCATTTGATCTCTGGTTCCTCTGCCTTTTCTAAAACCAGCTTGAACATCAGGAAGTTCACAGTTCACATATTGCTGAAGCCTGGCTTGGAGAATTTTAAGCATTACTTGACTAGCGTATGAGATGAGTGCAATTGTGCGGTAGTTTGAGCATTCTTTGGCATTGCCTTTCTTTGGGATTGGAATGAAAACTAACCTTTTCCAGTCCTGTGGCCACTGCTGAGTTTTCCAAATGTGCTGTAATATTGAGTGCAGCACTTTCACAGCATCATCTTTCAGGATTTGGAATAGCTCAACTGGAATTCTATCACCTCCACTAGCTTTGTTCATAGTGATGCTTTCTAAGGTCCACTTGACTTCACATTCCTGGATGTCTGGCTCTAGGTCAGTGATCACACCATCATGATTATCGGGGTCGTGAAGCTCTTTTTTGTACAGTTCTTCTGTGTATTCTTGCCACCTCTTCTTAATATCTTCTGCTTCTGTTAGGTCCATACCATTTCTGTCCTTTATTGAGCCCATCTTTCCATGAATTGTTCCTTTAGTATCTCTGATTTGATCTCTAGTCTTTCCCATTCTGTTGTTTTCCTCTATTTCTTTGCATTGATTGCTGAAGATAATTAAGAATTAATAAGAATTAAATAATTAAGAATACTCTTGCTTTAAAGTTATAAAAATATCAGTGGAAGGGATGGTATAATCCATTTCATATTTGGCAAATTTATGATGAGGGAAAAATAAGTTCACATAGTACAAAGAGGAAGAAATATAATGAAATACAGTCATCATCTTTTACTTCAAGGAGTTTAGTTCCTATCATAATCTGTGCTTTCAAGCACTGTATAATGCTCCTTTTCCAAAAAAATCATACTAGAAGTAGCTGGATTAGGTGTTTGCTTTTCAAAAGTGATCAAAATAAAATAGGTGAGGCTCATTTGCTTTCTCTGCTATTCTTGAGAAATATGATATTTTTTAAACATTTTGATATTAAAAAATTAATGTGTATTTCTTCTTGAAACTAAGTATATGGCAACCCATTGGGATATGAGAGTCATCTTCCAATTTTTTATGTATATAGAGGTAGCATCTGCTTCCTGTCCTCTTGTGCTTTTCAACATTCCGATTTGATGACTAAAATCTTTCTATTAAATGCTTACATATGACATGGAATATATTTGACATAAATATTGTATATTAAGCTTGAGTTGTATTTTATTAAAAGTTTAAAATAGCTTACTTAGCTATTACTGTGGTTTTTACAGTCTTTTAGCAGTTATTTATACTCTGACCTAGTGCTTATTACCTATCTATACAAACACACACACATACACATGCAGTCGGAAACACTATATTATTTGCTCTGTAATTTTTTCCCCCACTATTGTGTACTGATTCACATAATTTCAAGTATTCCATTTTAGTGCTATGATGAAGAAAACTATAAATTTAAAGTATGTGTACATTTTACTTTTTTCTACTATATTTAGGGTCATATTACATTAAGTATTTCAAATATAACTTGCTTGAGGCTGTAGTTTTTAGGAAAATCAGCTCTTATTTAAGTTCAAAATAAATGGATAGCATATTTGTTCTTAGGATATTTCTGTGAAAAACTCAAACGTGTTTTGTACTCAGCAGACTCTCATTAACACACGTATAAAAGTGTATTGTATCTCCAGTTGATGGAGGATTTGTATTATATCTCTAGTTGATGGTGAATTTGACATAGTAAGAAAAATAAAGAAAAAGACCAAATGCTTTTCAACTGTGTATATTAATTTAATTCTACCACTTTATCTTTTTATTCCACCTTTCCAAGGTAAGCAGCATAAATTACTGCACTTATTTTACTTATGGCATTTATATGGAAGTTAAGTTACTTGGCAAAGCTGATAGAACAAATTAGTAACCACAAAGGAAAAAGACAGCGGACCTTAAGCCTATTAAATCAGTGTACTTTCTAAATGGAAGGAGAATTTCAGGCAAGGCCTAGATTTGAAATTAAAATTTCAAAGATATTGAATTTAAATATTGTTCTTCTATATTAATATCTTGAAAACTTTTCAAAATACTTAAACTATATTGTTTTAAAATATTGATAATTTTTTTAAAAGAATGGGAGACTTATTTGGAAAAATATCTTAAAAAGAATTTGTTTCTCTGGATTATAATGCTTTATAAATTAGGATTTAATAGTTATGGCATTAAGTGATAGTGCCAATTTTACTCTCATTTTCTTTATAAATTATTTTAGTGGTTATAAGGCCCATTAGTTGGTGATGGACAGGGAGGCCTGGTGTGCTGTGATTCATGGAGTCGCAAAGAGTTGGACACGACTGAGCGACTGAACTGAACTGAAGGCCCATTATTGTGTGCTTTTGCTTATATGTTTATTGTCTGTTTATTTGTCCAAATATGTTTAAACTGCTGGTTAGGCACTGTACAAGCAGTCTTGGTTAGTGAGCAATAATGACAACTTCAGTATTTAATGATTAGCTGTACAATTTCAGTCTTTAACTCAACTCTCCTCCTTTTGCGCTGCTTGTGATTTAGCCTCGTTTCAAACCAAACATAGCAACTATCACATCTTAGTGTCTATAAGAATTGCTGAGAATTTTTTTCAAATTGACAAATTGCTGAGCCTCACTGCCAAAGAGTTGGATTTAGTGTATTGAAGATAGTGTTTAGGACTTGACATTTTAGATAAGCACTCTACTAAATGTATATGCAGATGGTTTGAGAAACTCTGACTTAGGGATCTCTATCTGTATTCATTCTAGTTCTTGGTTTGCACCAAATAGGATTGAAAGCTAGTTAAAGTAAACAAAGGAAATTTATAAGAAATTGGATATTTTATAAATAAAAATTGGATTTGCAATATAAATGTTTGATTTAAAGACATTGGATAAGATGATTCCACAGAATTGAAGAGACTTCTACAGAACCAGCTTTAACAAAGAGTAGGAATCAGGGCAGCATCTGGGATCTAGACAGCAGGAATTAATCATCAGTCTCGTTGGGCTGAATTAATTTCAACATTTTTCCCCTGTAATTGTATTACTCAGCTAAAAATATCAGTTCTGCAAGAGTGAGTCTGAATGACCTAGATTGAGTTATGAACCTCTGCAACATAGAAGGAGTAGGAGCTCATGATTGACAACCTTACCATGACTGGACACTGTGGGGGACAAGTGATTTCTTAAAAATGCTGTCACTAAAGTTCGTGGAATGGATAATGGTGGTCCAGAACCTAACACATGTCTAAACACTGATAGTATAATATAATCATCAAAATAACTGATAATTTCAGCCCTTCAACTAAGAGCTAAATTATGAAATGAATATGACTTTGTATAATTAGAGTCTATAGAGTCTCCTAGTTCAGCCCAGGGGAGTTAGGCATCATTTTACTACTACCCTCAATAGAATATTACAAATTTAGAAGATGTATTATAATAGAATCATGAAGCTCATCTCTTGAAAGGATAGGTAAAGGAGTAAAAAGGATTTGCTTTTACTCAAGTACAATTTGAAATATCCCTTGTTATGATAAATCTTCTATCCTGCAGTATAGAAGATAAGGAAGCAATACAGCTGGCTTGAACTAACCTTTCATTTACAAGAAATTTGACTTTTACAAAGTGGCTTAAGGAGAAGGCAATAGCAACCCACTCCAGTACTCTTGCCTGGAACATCCCATGGACGGAGGAGCCTGGTGGGCTGCAGTCCATGGGGTCGCTGAGTCACACACGGCTGAGCTACTTCACTTTCACTTTTCACTTTCATGCACTGGAGAAGGAAATGGCAACCCACTCCAGTATTCTTGCCTGAAGAATCCCAGGGATGGGGGAGCCTGGTGGGCTGCCGTCTATGGGGTCGCACAGAGTCAGACACGACTGAAATGACTTAGCAGCAGCAGCAAGTGGCTTAAGCTATGTCCAAAATTTCAGTGCATTCAAAATATTGTACAATATTCTGGTCATTACCATGTATCTGGTTTACAGGAAAACACTTGTGACACAACATACTATGCCCAATACTGATTCAACTTCCATACACAATTATTGTGCTTTTAAAAATAAACCAATTCCTAAACTATAGAAACAAAATTGATATGACTTCAGTTCAGTTCAGTTGCTCAGTCGTGTCTGACTCTTTGTGACTCCAGGGACTGAGGCATGCGAGGCCTCCCTGTCCATCACCAACTCCCAGAATTTACACAAACTCATGTCCATCGAGTAGGTGATGCCATCCAACCATCTCATCCTCTGTTGTCCCCTTCTCCTCCTGCCTTCAATCTTTCCCAGCATCACTGTCTTTTCAAATGAGTCAGCTTTTTGCATTAGGTGGCCAAAGTATTGGAGTTCCAGCTTCAACATCAGTCCTTCCAATGAATATTCAGGACTGATTTCCTTTAAGATTGACTGGTTGGGTCTCCTTGCAGTCTAAGGGCCTCTCAAAAGTCTTCTTTTTCACCACAGTTCAAAAGCATCAATTCTTTGGCACTCAGCTTTCTTTATAGTCCAACTCTCACATCCATACATGACTACTAGAAAAACCATAGCCTTGACTAGACAGACCTTTGTTGACAATGTAATGTCTCTGGTTTTTAATATACTGTCTAGGTTGGTCATAACTTTTCTCCCAAGAAGTAAGCATCTTTTAATTTCATGGCTGCAATCACTAACTGCAGTGATTTTGGAGCCCCCACAAAATAAATTCCACCACTGTTTAGTGGTAGTACTTGATGCCATGATCTTTGTTTTCTGAATGTTGAAGTTTAAGCCAACTTTTCACTCTCCTCTTTGACTTTCATCAAGTGGTTGTTTAGTTCTTCGCTTTCTGCCATAAGGGTGGTGTCATCTGCACATCTGAGGTGATTGATATTTCTCCTGGCAATCTTGATCCCAGCTTGAGCTTCATCCAGCCAAGCGTTTCTCATGATGAACACTGCATGTAAGTTAAATAACCAGGGTGACAATATACAGCCTTGATGTAGTCCTTTTCCTATTTGGAACCAGTCTGTTGTTCCATGTCCAGTTCTAACTGTTGCTTCCTGACCTGCATACAGATTTCTCAAGAGGCAGGTCAGGTGATCTGGTATTCCTGTCTCTTTCAGAATTTTCCACACTTTATTGTGATCCACCTATGTGATATGACTTTAAATAAACCTTATATTTTAAAAATATTATAGTAAATGACATTTTAATGGGCTTGGAATTTTAAGATTGCCATTGATTCATTGTAAAGTGATTACATTTCTATGGGTCAGGTTCTCAGAAATATCTGTCCAAATGCAGCATAAATATTCTGAGTTTTTGAGTGAGTACTCTTTTCTAGGCACCATTCTAAGTATTTCAATGTATTCAATTGTGTCATCTTCATAACAGCTCATAAAGTTAACATCATTTTCATCTTCATTTTATAGGTGAGGATATCAGGAGACAGAATAGATTAAGCACCTTGACACAGTGTTAAAGACTAAGAGTGTTATGGATTCAGTTGTGTTCCCTCTTCCCTCCCCCACAAATTCCTGTGTTTAAGTCCTAGTCCCCAGTACCTGAGAATATGACTTTTTGAGAAATGAGGTTGTCATAGACACAATTGGTTAAGATTAAGTCCTACTGAAGTAGTGAAAGTGAAAGTGTGTTTTGCTCAGTTGTAGCTTACTCTTTGCAACCCTATGGATGATAGCCCAACAGGCTCATCTGTCCATGGAATTCTTCAGGCAAGAATACTAGAGTGGATAGCCATTCCCTTCTCCAGAGGATCTTCCTGACCCAGGAATTGAACCAGGTTTTCTACACTGCAGCCAGGTTCTGTACTATCTGAGCCACCAGGGAATAGGGTGGGCCCCTGATCCAACATGATTGATGTCCTGATTAAAAGGGGGAAATTTGGAGATAGACATGAGCACAGGAAGAAGGCCATGTGAGATGAAAGCAGATATTGCAGTTATGCATCTACAAGCCAAGGAACCCCACAGATGGCCAGCAAACTACCTTAAGCTAGGACAGAATCATGAAACAGACTCTCTCTCACAGTTTTTAGAAGGAACCAACCCCTGATGACTGCTTCCTCTCTATAGATTTCTAGCTCCTAAAACCTCTAAAAGAATAAACTTCTATTGCTCTAAGCCACCCAATTAAGAAACTAACATACAGTGTTAGGATTTGGATTTAGACATTATAGCTCCAAACACTTACATTCTTAAACAACACACTGTGTTGTTTTCCTACAGATAAAGATAATTGAATAAATCTATTATAGATCTAGACTAGGAAATCTATTCCAGAATAAGAAAGCTAGTAGCACTTTTCCAGAGCCTCATATGACTCTTTGTAAGGACACTGAGAAAGGTATTTACAGTGTTATTTTCCTTCAAAACTGACAGAAACAAAATATAAATAGAATAACTGTGACTAAATATGTTTGGAAAAGATCACAATCTGAGAATTTAACCACAAGTTATACATTAGTATAAATGAACTTTATTTTATTATCAAAAAAGTGTTTCCTTTAATAAATCTCTAGAGAAAGTTGGAAAATCTTAAGGAATATCTCAGCAGCAACTATTTGATGACGATTACTATGTGTGTTTCAGTTCATATCGAGTATAATTTTTACAACCCAGGCCTTGTACTGAATTCAACAGGAAAAGATGTAGAAAAATGATTCCTATTCCGCACAGGGAAGCCTGGCATGCTGCAGTCTGTGGGGTTGCGAAGAGTCAAACACAGCTTGGCGACTGAAGAACAACATTACACAAAGACTGAAATGGAGAATCTGCATGGTCTTCTGCCCATAGCTTTTTCTAATTAAAACAAACAGCTGTGGAATTAAGAAAAAGTCACGCATAAAGTAGGCTTTTTCTATTCAAAAATGAATGTAGTGAAAAGCAAAAGGAGAGTTAGAAGTAAGTTGTTGCTCAGTCGCTAAGTCATGTCCAACTCTTTGCAACCCTTTGAACTGCAGTACACTAGGCTTCTCTGTCCATCACTATCTCCTTGTTGCTGTTCAGTTGCTGGGTCATGTCTGACTCTTTGGGATCCCATGAACTGAAGTACGCCAGGCTTCCCTGTCCTTCACCACCTCCTGGAGCTTGCTCAAACTCATGTCCGTTGAGTTGGTGATGCCATCCAGCCATCTCTTCCTCTTCCTTCTCCTCTTGCCTTCAGTCTTTACCAGCATCAGGGTCTTTTCCAATGAGTAAGTTTTTCGCATTATGTGGCCAAAGTGTTGGAGCTCCAGCTTTAGCACCAGTTCTTCCAATGAATATTCAGGGTTGATTTCCTTTAGGATTGACTGGTTTGATCTCCTTGCTGTCCAAAGGGCTCTCAGGAGTCTTTGCAGCATCACAATTTGAAAGCATCAGTTCTTCCACACCCAGCCTTCTTTATGGTCCAGCTCTCACATCCATATGCCACTACTGGGAAAAAAACCAGGGCTTTGACTATATGGACCTTTGTCAGCAAAGTGATGCCTCTGCTTTTTAAAGTGCTGTCTAGGTTTTTACATAGCTATTCTTCCAAGGAGCTAGAGTCTTTTAATTTCATGGCTGCAGTTACCGTCCACACTGATTTTGGAGCCCAAGAAAATGAAATCTGACACTATTTCCACATTTTTCCCACTTATTTGCCATGAAGTGATAGGACCAGATGCCATGATCTGAGGTTTTTGAATAAGAAGTAAGTAGGAAGTACTTAAATGTATATTTATATTTTAGGTCTGAAACATTAGAGACAATAATGAAAACCTTGAGATGCCAGAGTTGCTCTAAATTGCCAAGAATTAGGCAGGTAAAAACCTAGAAACCCTGAATGTTTCCATTCCAGCTCTAAGAAGAGATTAAATATAAGTTAAGGGGAGGTTTCTGCTTGTGCTTCATAGAGGGAATAATTGGTGATCTATAAAGGAGATATAATTTCCTGTTAAGGTTTGGTGAGATGTTTGATTTGTATATCATTATCTTTCTTTAATTTTACTCTGTTCAGTGCTGCATAATCAAATAAGCCTGGGACTAAATCCTAGTCTGATGGTTTATTAAGAAAGAATTTCTTGAAAATTAGCTACTATCTTAACCTTGCTTTACTTATTATAATTGTTAAAGAGTGATTATTCAGTTTTATTTTGAGAATTTATAATGGAATCTATCTATCTCTCTGTGCCTGGCCACACAGCAACATTCACAATAATATAGCAGTTAACATTAATGTTACCCTGCTTGTTTAACTTATATGCAGAGTACATCATGAGAAACACTGGGCTGGAAGAAGCACAAGCTGGAATCAAGATTGCCAAGAGAAATATCAACCACCTCAGATATGCAGATGACACTACTCTTATGGCAGAAAGTGAAGAGGAACTAAAAAACCTCTTGATGAAATTGAAAGAGGAGAGTGAAAAAGTTGGCTTAAAGCTCAACATTTAGAAAACAAAGATCATGGCATCTGGTCCCATCACTTCATGGGAAATAGATGGGGAAACAGTGGAAACAGTGTCAGACTTTATTTTTTGGGGCTCCAAAATCACTGCAGATGGTGGCCGTAGCCATGAAATTAAAAGACACTTACTCCTTGGAAGGAAAGTTATGACCAACCTAGATAGTATATTGAAAAGCAGAGATACTGCTTTGCCAACAAAGGTCCGTCTAGTCAAGGCTCTGGTTTTTCCAGTGGTCATGTATGGGTGTGAGAGTTAGACTGTGAAGAAAGCTGAGCACCGAAGAATGGATGCTTTTGAACTGTGGTGTTGGAGAAGACTCTTGAGAGTCCCTTGGACTGCAAGGAGATCCAACCAGTCCATTCTAAAGGAGATCAGTCCTGGGTGTTCATTGGAAGGACTGATGCTAAAGTTGAAGCTCCAATACTTTGGCCACCTCATGTGAAGAGTTGACTCATTGGAAAAGACCCTGATGCTTGGAGGGATTGGGGGCAGGAGGAGAAGGGGGCAACAGAGGATGAGATGGCTGGATGGTGTCACCGACTCAATGGACATGAGTTTGGGTGAACTCTGGGAGTTGGTCATGGACAAGGAGTCCTGGCGTGCTGTAATTTATGGGGTTGCAAAGAGTCAGACACGACTGAGTGACTGAACTGAACTGAACATTAATCTAGTGATTACTTTGTTTTAAGGACTTTTGTGTATTGCTTCATTCATTTGAAGTAGGAAGTTAAGTCATATTGGTTAGTTAGTTCAGTTGCTCAGTTGTGTCTGACTCTTTACTACCCCATGGACTACAGCACCCCAGGCTTCCCTGTCATGGGATTCACACACGCTTGCTCAAATCATGTCCATCAAGTTGGTGATGCTATCCAACCATCTTATCCTCTGTTGTCCCCTTCCCCTCCTGCTTTTATTCTTTCCCAGCGTCAGGTCTTTTCCAGTGAGTCAGTTCTTCGCATCAGGTGGCCAAAGTATTGGAGTTCCAGCTTCAGCATCAGTCCTTCCAATGAGAACTCAGGACGGATTTCCTTTAGGATTGACTGGTTTGATCTTGCAGTTCAAGGGACTCAAGAATCTTCCCCAACACCACAGTTCCAAAGCATCAATACTTTAGTGCTCAGCTTTCTTTATAGTCATATTATAAAGTCATATTATTCCAATTTAATTCCATATTATTGATAACTGAATTCAATAACTACTTTATAGAAGGTTTGAGGAATTTTCTCAAGGTCATAATCTCGTAAGTTATGTACAAATTTTGGAATCAAGCCTGAATCACTAGCTTTGAAATAACACATTTAACTATATTACTAGTGACTCTTTATTAGGGATAAAAATATGAGTAAATTTAGTTTTTTATGAATTTATCATCTAATAGGAAGAGAAAGTCAAATGGGTGAAGACAAATTCCTGTGGGTGTGGTGTTGGAAGTATGTCCAGGTTTTAGTGGTTTTGAAGGAAGGAAGATGTGGTTACACTTACTTTTTGGCATCAAGAAACACTTTATGTAGTAGGAAGAGAAGGTTGAACTTCTATACTGTTAAAATACTAGGTACTATTAATGAGATGATTCATGGTTATAAATCATTCCAGAGTGAATAACAAGGGTGAAAGTATGATAAAAATATATAATAGTGTTTTGTAGAGTGCTGGTAAATAGTTACAGAAAGGTAGAAACTATAAGGAGGAGAGAGGCAGGAGATGAAGGATGAAAAACAGACAGGGGTTGGGACAGGAAGAGTTTTGATCAAGCTGTATAAAGTAGTTTTCACTTTATTATAAAAGGCCAGAGGTTCTTAGCCCTGGGTGTTCATCAAAATCTTATTGAGGGCTTTTGATAAACATACCTATATTTAGGTCCAACCCAAATATACCTTTATAAATGCATTTTTGTGATGAATTTTGAATGTCTTTCTCTCTACTCTTGTTGACACTATTGAACATATAGTAGGTCCTCAATAAATGCTAGTTAATTGATGTTAGTATTTAGATTTTGTTAGCTGATACAGCAACTTCAGAATTATTTTTAATTATTTTGGTCAGTAATGTGGAGGGAATTATTTTCATTAATGAAAGGTTACATTTTTATAAGGATGTTCTATTAATAGAATTTAGAAATGTGAAGATAAATATGATCTAGAATATCAATGTTATATCCTGATATATTTATTATTGATTTACTAACTAATAGCCAAAGGTGCATTTTTTGGTGAGCCCCAAAACCCATGTTCCTCCCCTACTTGCACTGTGTTAGTATTAATATAAGGCACACTAACTGAAGTTTTTCCATGATCCTGAAACTGACAGTCTATTTATTTCCTTGTTTCAACTTCTAATATAAAATGTCTATATTACCTGTGGAGTATGTGTGTGTGAGAGAGAGAGAACGAAAGAGAAAATGCTGCATGCAGATTTAAGTTTTTCATTAGTGCTTCAAAGGCAGAAAAGAATAAAACCTATCTAAAAAAATTTATCTGGGCATAAAAAAAGTCAGTTTCACATATAAGGAGCTTGTGAGTCACCACTTGGTTCTAACAAGCAGAAACCTGAGACAAAAAATCAACTCTTCTTTGGTCCATAAAAGAAGGGAGGACACAGGGCAAAGTGCTTGTCCCCACGGTTGGAGAGAGAGAGAAATGGGCAAATACAAGGAGTTACTGCTTCTCAGAGCAGAGCCTCACTAGCAGAACTAGCCACAGGACCAGTCCTGGGTATATTGAGTGCAGCCATCAAGATAAAAAAATCAACAAGATATACCACATGGCAAAAAACACAATTTGTAGAGACAGAACCAGCATCAGAACCAGATCTGACAGGGATGTTGGAAGTATTAGATTGGGAATTTAAAACGACTATGATTACTATGCTAAGGACTCTGCTGGATTAATTAGGCAGCCTGCAGGTACAGATGGGCAATGTAAGCAGAGAGATAGAAATCCTGAGAATGAAACAAAATGAAAAGAAATGCATGTATATGTATGTATGCTTGTATATAAGTGAAATGAATGACAACAGTGATATATAGGAAAAGAGAGGAAGTAGGATTATTTTGTTTTGTAAGGTACACTATTTAGGTAGAAGTATAATGTTATTTGTAAGTAGGCTGGCATTCATTGTAAATGTATACTGCAAACTCAAGAACAACCCCGGAAAAAGTGATAAAAAGAAGTATAAATGATTTGCTAATAAAAGAGAAAATGAAATTAAACTCCACTTAATTAAATGGAATTAAATTTACAGAAGGAAGAAAAAGAATGAAGAGAAAGTTTTAGGGACAAAGATATAGGATGACACGTAAAAAACAATGATAATTATGTTAGCTGTTATCTAGTGTTACTACTAATCACATAGACTGTCAGTGATCTAAATGGATGAAATAAGAGACTTGTGGAGTGAATCAAAAAAAGACTCAACTATACGGTCTTTTAAAACAACCCCTTTTGCATATAAAGATTAAACAGAGGAAATTATACCATCCTCAGTTAAGTTCAGTTCAGTCGCTCAGTCGTGTCCGACTCTTTGCGACTCCATGAATCGCAGCACACCAGGCCTCCCTGTCCATCACCAACTCCCAGAGTTCACCCAGACTCACGTCCATTGAGTCAGTGATGCCATCCAGCCATCTCATCCTCTGTCGTCCCCTCCTCCTCCTGCCCCCAATCCCTCCCAGCATCAGAGTATTTTCCAATGAGTCAACTCTTTGCATGAGGTGGCCAAAGTCTTGGAGTTTCAGCTTTAGCATCATTCCCTCCAAAGAAATCCCAAGGCTGATCTCCTTCAGAATGGACTGGTTGGATCTCCTTGCAGTCCAAGGGACTCTCAAGAGTCTTCTCCAACACCACAGCTCAAAAGCATCAATTCTTCGGTGCTCAGCTTTCTTCACAGTCCAACTCTCACATCCATACTTGACCACTGGAAAAACCATAGCCTTGACTAGACGGACCTTTGTTGGCAAAGTAATGTCTCTGCTTTTGAATATGTGATCTAGGTTGGTCATAAATTTTCTTCCAAGGAGTAAGCATCTTTTAATCAAAAGCACACGTGAATAGCTATAATAATTTCAGATGGAAGAGACTTCACAGCAAGGCAAGTTATTAGAGATAAAGCAGGACATTATAAAATGATAACATGATCAGTTCTTCAAGAAGAATTATAATCATTAATGTGTATGTGCCTCACAACATAGCACATACTTTTTAAGGCAAAGACTAATGGAACTCCCAGGGGTAAAACATAGATACACCACCATAGTTGGAGACTTTAATCCCTCTATAAGAAATGGGCATATCTAGCAAGCATAAAGAAATAAGTCCATAGTTGAACTTAACAAAACCATCAAACCATCAATCAACTGATACAAATAACATCTAGTATAGAGTACTTCATCCAACAACTTCAGAATACATATTCTTCTCAAGTTCACATGGAACATTCACAAAGATATATCTGATTTTTGAGCATAAAAATACCTTAGTGAATTTAAAGAGTAAGTCACAGAAATAGAAACAAATTCCTGTAATTGGTATGGAACCATAGAAGACTGTGAATAGCTAAAGCAGTCTTGAGAAAGAAGACAGATCTAGAGTCATCACTCTTCCTGTTTTCAAATTATACTAATATAAGACCTATAACAAAACTTCTAGGAGAAAAGATGACGGAAAAAGTCCTTGACATCAGTATTGGCAATGACTTTTTGGATGTGATACAAAAAACAAAGGCAACAAAAGCAAGCAAATGGAACTGTATAAAACAAAAAAGCTGCATGGCAAGGGAAAGCATCAACCAAATGGAAAGGTAGCCTAAGAATGGGAGAAAATATTTTCAAATCACATATCTAATAGAGGGTTGATATCCAAAATATAAAACTCAACATAACTCATTAGCAAAAAGCATGACAAACAATCCATTTAAAAATGAGCAGAGAAAATGACATTTTCCTGGAGACATACAGAAGACCAATAAGCATATGAAAACATATTTGACATCATTAATTATTAGGGTAATGTAAATCAAAACCACAGTGAGTATCATATGACACTTGTTAGAATTGTTGTCATCAAAAAGACAAGAGATTACAAATATTTACAAAGATGGGGAAAAGATGGGGATTAAAGGGGACTCTCTTGTATGTTGGTGTAGCCACAGTCACTATGGAAAATAGTTGGGAGATTTCTCAAAAAACTAAAAATAGAACTACCATATGATCCAGCAATCCACTTCTTTCCTTTCAACCCAAAGGGAATGAAAATAGAAATGTTAATGAGATCTGCACTCCCTTGTTCATTTCAGCATGATTTATAGTAACCAAGATGCGGAAGCAACTTGTAGGTGTCCATTCAGTTCAGTTCAGTCACTCAGTCATGTACGACTCTTTACGACCCCATGAATCGTAGCACGCCAGGCCTCCCTGTCCATCACCAACTCCCAGAGTTCACCCAGACTCACTTCCATCGAGTCAGTGATGCTATCCAGCGATCTCTTCTTCTGTCGTCCCTTTCTCCCCCTGCCCCCAATCCCTTCCAGCATCAGTCTTTTCCAATGAGTCAACTCTTTGCATGAGGTGGCCAAAGTCTTGGAGTTTCAGCTTTAGCATTATTCCTTCGAAAAAAATCCCAAGGCTGATCTCCTTCAGAATGGACTGGTTGGATCTCCTTGCAGTCCAAGGGACTCTCAAGAGTCTTCTCCAACACCACAGTTTAAAAGCATCAATTCTTTGGTGCTCAGCCTTCTTCACAGTCCAGCTCTCACATCCATACATGACCACAGGAAAAACAATAGCCTTGACTAGACGGACCTTTGTTGGCAAAGTGATGTCTCTGCTTTTGAATATGCTATCTAGGTTGGTCATAACTTTCCTTCCAAGGAGTAAGCATCTTTTAATTTCATGGCTGAAGTCACCATCTGTAGTGATTTTGGAGCCCCCAAAAATAAAGTCTGGCACTGTTTCCACTGTTTCCCCATCTATTTCCCATGAAGAGATGGTACCAGGTGCCATGATCTTTGTTTCTGAACGTTGAGCTTTAAGCCAACATTTTCACTCTCCTCTTTCACTTTCATCAAGAGGCTTTTTAGTTCCTCTTCACTTTCTGCCATAAGGGTGGTGTCATCTGTATATCTGAGGTTATTAATACTTCTCCTGACAATCTTAATTCCAGTTTGTGCTTCTTCCAGCCCAGCGTTTCTCATGATGTACTCTGCATAGAAGTTAAATAAGCCGGGTGACAATATACAGCCTTGATGAATTCCTATTCTTATTTGGAAACAGTCTGTTGTTCCGGTCCAGTTCTGTTGCTTCCTGACATTACTGATGAATAAATAAGAGATGTGGTATATATACATAATGGAATATTATTCAGCCATGAGAAATAAAGAACTACCATTTGTGACAACATGGATGAATCTGAGACCATTATGTTTAGTGAAATAAGCCAGAGAAAGACAAAAATGGCAAAATATCAGTTACATAGGGAATCTAAATAAAAGTCAAACTCGGAGTAAAGAACAGTGGTTTCTATAAAAAGGAAGATGAGGGAATTAAGAAGAGATTGGTAAAAGAATACAAACTGTTAGCTATAATATGAAATTAGGTCTGAGGATCTAATGTATAACATGGTAACTGTAGTAGATAACAGTGAATTGTGTGATTAAAGTTTACCGAGAGTATAGAATTTAGATATCTTCACTCAAAGAAAAAAAAAAAAAAAAGATTTGAGGGTTTATACATATATTGAATTACCATGATGTGCATTTTAAATGTTTTACAGTTATGTCCACTATGCTCCAATAAAGCTGAGAAAAAAAAAAAAAAAACAATAAAGGAAAGACATACTGAAGGCAGAGTTATTGACTGTGGCACAAATTTTGTACTGAACTTACACAGACCTAATGACAAACTAATTTCATTCAAGTTTTGTAGTTTCATATCTTCTATCTATGTATCCCAAAATATATGCTATGTTTATATGTTATTTCTGAGATTGTGTTTTATTTTCTATAATATAAATGTGGGAAAAGTTTATATTTTTATTGTAAAACTTTTTTTTCTTTTTGAGTGAAAGTTTTTATTTGTGTTCAGTTTTAATATTAAAATATAATGATGTTTTAACCTATTTACTTTCAAGTGATGTTTTTAAAAATTTTACTTTTTGATACTTTAGAGGATGGCGATAACTGATGTTTTGATTTATTAATGTCATTCTGTGCTTTTGGCCTGGTGTGCTGTGATTCATGGTGTCGCAAAGAGTTGGACGTGACTGAACTGAACTGAACTGTGCTTTCTTTTTATAATTAACATTTGAATTTATTTGTTTGGTCAGTTGGATGTATAACATAGGGAATCAGAGTAGATTGAAAGCTAGATATTACTAGCAAAACTCTGTAATTTTGATTTGAGTGAAATGAGACCAAAAAGTATTAAATGACTTGTCCACAGTACAGTCACTTAGTAATTTTTGGCAAAAGGAATACTGGGACCTCTAAACCACTCGGAAACTTCTGTGCAAAACATAAAATGGAGATTTCTAAGAAGTGTGATTTTTCGTAGCAAGTGGCATAAGCTTCAGTTCTAAATATTGGCAATGACAATTTTATAAAAATATTGCCAAGATTTTAACACATTAAGAGAAAATAAGTGTTGATGGTGATCATTTCTCACAGTGTGCATAAAATCTCTTACGTTCTATATGATGGAACTAAATTCTATATGAAGAAACTCAAATAAAATCTGGTAACTGTATATTTTAACAGTTTGTACTATGTGAGCTATGGAACACTTGAAAATAGCTTTAATCTCTGACTTTTTCCATAAACTGCATAGACATATATTTCCTCTCTCATTCTTTCAAAATCCAAAATTACTTTCTTCAGTCATGGTTCTGTGTACATGAAGAACTATTAGGTAAAACCATTCAGATAATTAATATTTAACATAAATTTTGCTAATTTATTAAAACCTTGAGAAAACATAAGAAGAAGCCTAAGAAAATAAGCTGATTGACATTAGTCTTTTTGTGGCCTTTTTGTCACAAATATTTTCTTTGAGCCATAGTTTTCTTCTTGGTGAAGTGCTGATAATCTTTGAAGTTTCTGTTTTGCAGGATTGTTACTATAGAATGTTGTTTGTCAAAATGTTTTTAAAGTTGTGAAGGGCTCCACAAGTGCATTATTTCATCACTGTTCCTCAGCATTTCTGAAACACCTTTAAGCATTGTTGATCATTGTTGATAGTTTAGTCATCCATTCTAGATCTATTGAACACAGATTAATTAAATTCCACAAACTGTGATTCATGTTAGCATTAAAAAGCTGAACTATTCTGCCTCCCTCTCAAGTCAAGGAGAAAGAAGAACAAAAGAAGGAAGTAAGAGACTAGAAGGGCAGGTTAAGTTAGTTGTGTCCAGGTATTACTGTGGTTGTGTCTGTGCACAAGTAAGCCTAGCTGAGGCATAGTATGTTGTACATTGGTCTCTGCTGACAAGATGAATGATCTAGTCTGGATTTCTTCACTTCGCATAATATCCTTCAAGTTCATCCATCAGCTGACATTTAGGCCAATTCTATATCTTGGCTATTGTGAATAATACTGCAGTGAACAAAAGGAGGGTACAGTATATCTTAGAAATAATGATTTTGTTTCCTTGGGTTATGTATCTAGAAGTGGAATAGCTGTATAGTATGGTAGTTCTTTTATAATTTTTTCAGGAACTTCCAAACTGTTTTCTGTAGTAGCTATACCAATTTACATTCCTATCAATGGTATACAAATGTTCCATTTTCTACAAATCCTTGCCAACACTTAATATCTTTTGACTTTTGGGTGATAGTCATCCTAACAGTTGTAAGGTGATATTTCATTGTGATTTCGATTCCTATTTCCTGATGATTGGTGATATTGAACATCATTTATTATGCCTGCTGGCCATTTGTGTGTTTTCTTTGGAAAAATTTTGACCTTGGGTTGTAAGAATTTCCTTATACTCTTTGAATATTAACCCCTATTGGATATATATATGATTTGCAAATGTTTTCTCCTATTCTGTAGTCTGCTGCCTTTTCATTTTGTTGGTTTCCTTTGCTTTCTAAAACGTTTTAGTTTGATATCATCTCACTTGTTTATGTTTGGTTTCTTGCTTGTGCTTTAGGTATCATATCCCAAAAAATCATTGTCCAGACCAATGTCAAGGAGTTCCCCCCTATGTTTTCTTCTAGTAGTTTCACCATTTCTGGTCTTACATTTAAGTCTTTAATCTTTGAGTTGATATTTATATATGGTTTAAGGTAGGGGCCTGATTTTATGCTTTTGCATGTGGATATTCAGTATTTTCAAGACTGTTTGCTGAAACAACTAAGCTTTCTTATTGTGTATTCATAGCACCTTTGTGGAAAATGAGTTGACTGTATGTGCTTAGGTTTATATACAGGTTGCCTATTCTGTCTCATTTATCTCTATGTTTGTTTTTATGTGCAGAGTGTTGAGTGACATTGTTTATGATGAGGGAGTCAATATCAAAGGGCTTTTCCAAATGGTTGAAGAGGCCATTCCAGATACAAAGAGAGCTAAAAAAATTTTGGCATTTCTGTGAAAGAACAAAAACAAGTAATTTGATAGTAATCTTTTGGGGAACAGGCAGAAGGGATTGGAGATAGAGGGAAAATTGAAAAGTTAAATGATCCTGAACTATTTTTCAGGTTAGCATGTTTCAGTAATACTTTACTTTTGTACCTTTTACACTATGGCATAATGTCTTTAATAATAATAGCTCATTTAATTGTTTTTAATGTAATATGGCAACTTTAGATAAAGGCATTTTGCTTTATTATTAAAAGTAAAATAAAATTGATTTAAAATTAAATCAAAATATAAAGCAGGATTTTATCTTTTTATTGGATTATTAATATATATCTTAACATTATTTATGGGATAATAATGAATTTTCTGTAATTCAAATGTATAGCAATTAAAATGCATCTATTTGCTATCTCGTAAAAAATCTCATAAATTTTAATATTTGAAATTTGTCGAATTTGCATTAAAGTGCTCCATGGCTCATATTAACAATGTTCTTGTTTGAGAGCAACTTGATATAATAAATAAGAGGTCACTGCAGTTTGAAGTACTTATCTGCAAATAACACATTATCTGTGTTGAAAGCCTACACCAAATAAATCATTAATTACATAAAATCTTTACCATATTTCATCTTTTTAATGTTAACTCTATGTCAGTATTTTCATTGTTTCTAATTTAATTGGTGGTCATTTATGGGTACATATTTAGTACTTAGTGATTGAGAATGAGCAATTTAACATAGCTAGTAGAGCCGGACTGAAAGAAAGGCTGAGTACTTGCTTTATCTCCATAACCTGCTGGTAGTTCACATCCTATGGCTTATATTTTAAAGGGAAAATTTTTGAATATCTTATCTGTTGACTTAAAAGAAACTGTAAAGCCAAAATTAAAAGTTTTCATGTGTACATAAAATACTTCTAAGAATTTTAGAAGACACTTGGAACAGTAACTGATTAGAAATCACTAATAGATTTTAAAAAACAAAAAGTGCATAATGAAATTAATATTTTAAAATGGTCTCTGGAAGTGACAAACCATTATGGAGAATGAATTTAGTGGTGTCAGTTTAAAAATATTTGCAATAGACCAAGAAAGAGGAAGCAGTCATTTCTAAGAATCTGGTAAGCTTTAGATTTGGTATCATGGTCCAGTACATTGTTAAAGTTATAGGTACTTACTAGGCATTTGTTTTCACGGTAGTGAAACTGTTGGCAAGTATTAAAAGAGAGGAGGATTAAATAATCCAATTTGTTTTAAAAAGTGATTTTGATCCCAAAATGAACAAGAGTTAATAATGGGAGACCAGCGACACTGTTGCCATTATTAAAGCGAAAATTATGATGATTTGGACCAATGCAGTGCCATGTATCTTGAAATAGTGGGTTGGAGTTGAGAAGATCTTATACCAGCCATTGAGTCCTCCAGTTCCGAAGTAATGTGTGACTTAGCTCATAACTCATTGGCAAGTTAGTCTTGTCTGGTACCAACCACAAGGTGACAGGAAGTGCAATCATAACCTGTGCCTTGAAGTTGGAGCTCTCTATATATTGATATTTTGTGAGCATCAATAATGCCTTTCTTAGTTTGCCTGTCTGGTAACCAAATACCCAAATTAGTCTGCCTTTTGTTGGCAAAATCTCTCACTTTGTGGTGGAGAAATCTATTATTCTCTAGTCGATCTTTTTAGAGTTATCCCTTTCCTTCTGAACTGTATAAGCAAGGGAGACACCATAAATTGGCTGTTATTTTCACCTTTATTAACAGGTGTGCCAGTGGTCCAAATTGTTCTTCCAGGAAGTTTAAAATGCCTTAGTTATTCTGGTGGAGAAGGAAATGGCAATCCACTCTAGTATTCTTGCCTGGAGGATCCCAGGGATGGAGGAGACAGGTCACACAGAGTTGGACACGACTGAAGCTACTTAGCAGCAGCAGCAGTTATTCTGGACATTGGACCCATTGTTGAATGAGTGATGTGTTTCACAGATCTGACCAGATGAGGAGAGAATTATTGATAGAGGAAGGAGCAGGGACATGAACTCCCTGTTGGCTGATGGGTGCCAATGTGTGGGCTGGCCCTGTAATTTGTCTCCTAACTCAGACTTGACACTTTCTTGTGAGTACAGAAGAGATGCTGGAAAGGGCAGAGAAAACAACCAATTCAAAGCAAAGGAATTATTGACCCCTGGTTACTGCCTTGGGATGGGGTAGAAATCTGACTTTATTAAAGCTAAATAATTAGAGTGTCTATTTGGAGGAGAAAAAAAGAGATATATTTCCCTTGGTCTCACTGTGGCAATCAAATCAGTCAATACGATTGAATTTTTAAAAATCAATCAATTTTTGCTTCAAAGCTTCATGAAAACATATCAGAGCTAAAAAATAAAAACAAATTGCTATAATTAATGCTCCTTGTACAATATTTCTGTTTTTCTATTTTCTAAGCACATTGGTAAGAATGCATTTCCTAGCCACCTTTGGACTGGATGAGGCCATCTGGATAGTTCTGTTTAAAGACAGAACAGAAGTGATGTGTTTGTTACATAAGTGCCAGTGTAACACTCTCTAGAGGCTCGTTTTCTCTCTTCTGAGGCAATATGCAGTGGTGACATTGATGGCTTCTCATTCAGAGTTTGTTTCTAAGTAACCACCATGAGCACCAATCCTGAAAGATGATGCTGTGAAAGTGCTGCACTCAATATGCCAGCAAATTTGGAAAACTCAGCAGTGGCCACAAGATTGGAAAAGGTCAGTTTTCATCCCAATCCCAAAGAAAGGCAATGCCAAAGAGTGCTCAAACTACCGCACAATTGCACTCATCTTACACGCTAGTAAAGTAATGCTCAAAGTTCTCCAAGCCAGGCTTCAGCAATATGTGAACCATGAACTTCCTGATGTTCAAGCTGGTTTTCGAAAAGGCAGAGGAACCAGAGATAAATTGCCAACATCTGCTGTATCATCAAAAAAGCAAGAGAGTTCCAGAAAAACATCTATTTCTGCTTTATTGACTTTGCCAAAGCCTTTGACTGTGTAGATCACAATAAACTGTGGAAAATTCTGAAAGAGATGGGAATACCAGACCACCTGATCTGCCTCTTGAGAAATCTGTATGCAGGTCAGGAAGCAACAGTTAGAACTGGTCATGGAACAACAGACTGGTTCCAAATAGGAAAAGGAGTATGTCAAGGCTGTATATTGTCACCATGTTTATTTAACTTATATGCAGAGTACATCATGAGAAATGCTGGACTGGAAGAAACACAAGCTGGAATCAAGATTGCCGGAGAAGTATCAGTAACCTCAGATATGCAGATGATACCACCCTTATGCCAGAAAGTGAAGAGGAACTAAAAAGCCTCTTGATGAAAGTGAAAGTGGAGAGTGAAAAGGTTGGCTTAAGGCTCAACATTCAGAAAACAAAGATCATGGCATCTGGTCCCATCACTACATGGGAAATAGATGGAGAAACAGTGGAAACAGTGTCAGACTTTCTTTTTCTGGGCTCCAAAATCACTACAGATGGTGACTGCAGCCATGAAATTAAAAGGCGCTTACTCCTTGGAAGGAAAGTTATGACCAACCTAGATAGCATATTCAAAAGCAGAGACATCAGTTTGCCAACAAAGGTTCGCCTAGTCAAGGCTATGGTCTTTCCTGTGGTCATGTATGGATGTGAGAGCTGGACTGTGAAGAAGGCTGAGCGCCGAAGAATTGATGCTTTTGAACTGTGGTGTTGGAGAAGACTCTTGAGAGTCCCTTGGACTGCAAGGAGATCCACCCAGTCCATTGTGAAGGAGATCAGCCCTGGGATTTCTTTGGAAGGAATGATGCTAAAGCTGAAACTCCAGTATTTTGGCCACCTCATGTGAAGAGTTGACTCATTGGAGAAGACTCTGATGCTGGGAGGGATTGGGGGCAGGAGGAGAAGGGGACGACAGAGGATGAGATGGCTGGATGGCATCACTGACTCGATGGATGTGAGTCTGAGTGACTTCCGGGAGCTGGTGATGGACAGGGAGGCCTGGCGTGCTGCAGTTCATGGGGTTGCAAAGAGTCTGACATGACTGAGCGACTGATCTAATCTGATCTGAACCACCATGAGCAGAGTCTCCTCCAAGACCACAGTGGAGGCCACTGTACTTCTGGAGTTTTCTTTCTACAACACACCTAAGCCTATTTTGATATACCTAAACAAAGTGTGTACTGGCAGCCTTTTGATATTTCTAATTTTGAGGTAAAAGTTATTTGGGCAGCATATTAATTTGCATTTCTTTATAGGAAACTTTAGTATTAGATACTGGCAGCAATGTTGTAGAATCCTGGAGCTGCTGCTTTTGCCAGCACCATTGAAATTAATTCTGTCCATTCTTGTTACCATTATTCACTGCAGGTTAAACCTTCTGAGATGGAACATTCCAGTGAATAATCTTAGGTTGTGGCACCTGTAATATAGCTGCCAAGAAGACAAATATCTGTCCTTCTTTAGAGTCTCTGGTCAGAGGCAACCTTCTATCCAGCCTGAGTTTTCTCCTTAAAATGAAAATACAGTTGAGGAAAGGCTACTATTCCAGATCTGAGGTCATAGGTAGGAAAAGATCATCTCTGAATGTCCTCTAGCATGAGAGAACAAGAAGTACCATCTATCTCATACTGGAAAATGGGCAACTTCACCCCGGGCATCAGCATGAATTCATAAGGTTTATACCAGCAGGAAGTAAGTTTTTATCTACTAAACCAAGAATAGGTATTTGGCTGCCCATTTCCTGATCTTTTATGTTCTGTAATTGATGTGGGAGAAGGGTCAGAGAGAAGAAATGAAAGGTGATGTAGTTGCTTTCTGGATTATATCTGAGAGGCTAGGATTCCTGCAAAGTATGCTCTACTCCCTAACCTCTAATTGTTTATTTAGCACTTATAACAGGATTAGTGTATTATCATATTCCTTTAAAACATATCATCAGCTTCAACTTTATGCTATCAGTAATTAATCATTACATATGGTGATGGGTATTAAGAACTTTAAGACTTACTGCACCTTAACTGATTTTACTTTCTCTCTTAAAAAAATATCTTTCAGAGAATTCCCCAGAAAATAAAACCAGCAGGATCACTTCATCCAGATTGAAATAGCTCATATATTTTTATTTATTTAATATATTTGGTTGAAAGTGGCATGATTTTCATGGGATGTTTATTCTAAATGTGTATTCTAAAATATTTATGTCATGTTTTTTCACAGCTATGATTGTCTACTCAAGGCCTTTAAAATTTGGTGCAATCAGAAAATTTCAAGTGATCTGTTCTCCATTTGGACCACAGTTAAAGATAAAAATTCTTTCATCATACCAGAATTCATGACTTCCACTAAGCATCTCTGTCTATGTGTAGGATTCCCTTTGTGCTAGTCAGTATGAATCCCGTCATTTTCAACTTGCCATCATAGAGCTGCCAGCAGTCAGGGTTGTCAACTGATCTCATATTTTCATTAGTGAATAGTGTGGAGAAATTAGACAGAATGTTCTTGGGCAAACTGTTGTTATTATTTTACCTATAAGCCTTAGAGGTTTCTAATTTTAATCTTGTAATAATATGGACTCAGAGCTTAATTTTCATATAGAAATGAACATTAATGAAAATCTTTCCGAGTTTTATTTAGAAAGCATGTGAAGATGTGAAAGAATATCTTCACATGATATATGTTGGTTGAAACTCATGTGAATTAAAATAATAATTGTAAGTCATAGATTAGGGATATTTGTAGAACCCTTTTTTAATAGTCAGGTTTAGTTTAATTAATTATGAAGAGAAGGGTATTTGTCAGGGGGCTATCAATAAGGTGGCAGTGAACAGGTAGAAAGGGTAGTAATGAAGATGGGTGTTTGCCTGCAGAAATTATGAACTCCTTTTTCTAGCAACGGGAATTTGAGTGTAAGTGTCCAGAGTAAAGGGATTGTGTTAGAGTGAGGAAGAAAGGATGCTTATTGCTTGGATTGACAGCCAGCCAAATATAGGCTGTTTTGAGGGCACGTGAATTATTACTTTGAATATATCCTGGAGCATCCTTTGTTTCTGTGACGCCTTGATAAAATAACAGTACTTAAAACAATAAGAAATTTTCTTTCTTTTATTCTCTGCTTCTCTAAATTGTACGTTTCCATATTTTTAAAGAAAATGGTGTTGCTCAATAGATGTACTTTATTTAAATATATTTATATAAAATACACAAAGTATTTTGGGACAGTATCATTCTTTCCTACTAAATTCTTCTTTGCTTGAACCTGGACCCATTTGAATCCCACATGTTGACATGCTTCCCTTGTAGGCTGGAGGGTAAGAATGCTGCTGCTAAGTCGCTTCAGTTGTGTCCGACTCTGTGTGACCCCATAGACGGCAGCCCACCAGGCTCCCCCGTCCCTGGGATTCTCCAGGCAAGAACACTGGAGTGGGTTACCATTTCCTTCTCCAATGCATGAAAGTGACAAGTGAAAGTGAAATCGCTCAGTTGTGTCTGACTCTTAGCGACCCCATGGACTGCAGCCTACCAGGTTCCTCTGTCCATGGGATTTTCCAGGCAAGAGTACTGGAGTGGGGTGCCATTGCCTTCTCCAAGGGTAAGAATAACCTTGACTTACCTGAAAATTCTCATCGTTTTTTTAACACTGCACAAAGATTCTGGTGTTAGGTTAATCTTCTATATTTATTCTAATCTCTAGTGCTTAAGCCCTTATTTGTATCTGTAAACTTGATCGACAACCAGTGCTTTTGGTCTACCCTGAATACCAGTGGTTAAGCTTACCCAAAGTGACCTTGTGAGCAGATACCAAAATGAATGTCATACCTTACTCCTTTAGCCTTCTCAGTTATTCATTTGTAAATTGAGACTAGACTCTGAATACATGCTACTCTTTAATTATGCTCTGGCATTCAGTGTTTTTACTTCCCAAAGATTTGGTCTTTGCTGGTTTATCAAATATGATGAACAATTTATGGGAACATACAAATTGAGTTTATGTAGGTATAATAAAAATGTGTCCAAAAGACGCTTGAGATATTTGGAAAAATAACTTACTTAAAGGATTAAATTTTTTTAAAATGTGCTGATTGTGAGTGATCATTAAGTAACTTTATTTGTGAACCCTGAATTATTTCTGTACTAAAAATTATTTTGTTATTATGGGTTTATTTACTTTTTAAGGTTAAATTTATGTAATATCTGAGATGTGATTAGCCAGTTCAGAGTTGTGGCACAATTCTTACCAGAGGACAGTAAATTTGTGATGAAATTTGAGTGTCAAATATTACCATGGGGAATAAATGAAAAATTTCTATAAGCAATTGGGGGATAAGTCTGATGATAATTTTACTGAGGGACAAATATAAAATATACTTTGGAGAGAAGAAGTATGGACCATGAGAAACATGAAGATAGGCAGTAACAAAGGAGAACATCATCTGAAGTAAAAAGTCAACCAAGGTGATTCTAACAGGCGTAATTATATTCTAAGCAATGCTGATCTCCAATTCAGCCAGTCTATGTGAGACCAAATAATTAAATGAGATATAAATCATAGGATAATTAAGACATCTTTAAACATATTCAGGTAAAATGAATAAAATATACTGTAAATTCATTGAAGTTGCTTTTATTTGTTAGATTCTTGACTCTCTCCCCAGAACTTACACAGAAAATAGCACAAAGGACAAATTTTTTTAATTTCTTTTTTAAATTGAAGTATAGTGAATCTCCCAGCAATCTTGATTCCAACTTGTGTTTCTTCCAGTCCAGCATTTCTCATGATGTACTCTGCATATAAGTTAAATAAACATGGTGACAATATACAGCCTTGACATACTCCTTTTCCTATTTGGAACCAGTCTGTTGTTCCATGACCAGTTCTAACTGTTGCTTCCTGACCTGCATACAGATTTCTTAAGAGGCAGATCAGGTGGTCTGGTATTCCCATCTCTTTCAGAATTTTCCACAGTTTATTGTGATCTACACAGTCAAAGGCTTTGGCATAGTCAATAAAGCAGAAATAGATGTTTTTCTGGAACTCTCTTGCTTTTTCCATGATCCAGCGGATGTTGGCAATTTGATCTCTGGTTCCTCTGCCTTTTCTAAAACCAGCTTGAACATCAGGAAGTTCACGGTTCACATATTGTTGAAGCCTGGCTTGGAGAATTTTGAGCATTACTTTACTAGCGTGTGAGATGAGTGCAATTGTTCGGTAGTTTGAGCACTCTTTGGCATTGCCTTTCTTTGGGATTGGGATGAAAACTGACCTTTTCCAATCTTGTGGCCACTGCTGAGTTTTCCAAATTTGCTGGCATATTGAGTGAAGAGGGGCTAAAAAGCCTGTTGATGAAAGTGAAAGTGGAGAGTGAAAAGGTTGGCTTAAAGCTCAACATTCAGAAAACAAAGATCATGGCATCTGGTCCCATCACTACATGGGAAATAGATGGGGAAACAGTGGAAACAGTGTCAGACTTTGTTTTTCTGGGCTCCAAAATCACTGCAGATGGTGACTGCAGCCATGAAATTAAAAGACGCTTACTCCTTGGAAGGAAAGTTATGACCAACCTAGATAGTATATTCAAAAGCAGAGACATTACTTTACCAACAAAGGTTTGACTAGTCAAGGCTATGGTCTTTCCTGTGGTCATGTATGGATGTGAGAGCTGGACTGTGAAGAAGGCTGAGCACCAAAGAATTGATGCTTTTGAACTGTGGTGTTGGAGAAGACTCTTGAGAGTCCCTTGGACTGCAAGGAGATCCAACCAGTCCATTCTGAAGGAGATCAATCCTGGAATTTCTTTGGAAGGAATGATGCTAAAGCTGAAACTCCAGTATTTTGGCCACCTCATGTGAAGAGTTGACTCATTGGAGAAGACTCTGATGCTGGGAGGGATTGAGGGCAGGAGGAGAAGGGGATGACAGAGGATGAGATGGCTGGATGGCATCACTGACTTGATGGGTGTGAGTCTGGGTGACCTCTGGGAGCTGGTGATGGACAGGGAGTCCTGGCGTGCTGCGGTTCATGGGGTCGCAAAGAGTCGGACACGACTGAGCGACTGATCTGATCTGATCTGATAGTGAATCTAAAATATTACATTAGTTTTAGGTGTGTAACGTAGTTATTTGATATTTTTATAGGTTATACTCCATTTTAATTTATTATAAAATATTGACTATATTTCCTGTGCTGAATAGTATATCCTTGTATCTTATTTATTTTATTCCTAACAGTTTGTACCTCTTAATCCTCTTCCCTTGCCTTGCCCCTCCCCCCTTTCCTTCTGGAACTCACTATGCTATGCTATGCTATGCTAAGTCGCTTCAGTCGTGTCCGACTCTGTGCGACCCGATAGACGGCAGCCCTTCAGGCTCCCCCATCCCTGGGATTCTCCAGGCAAGAACACTGGAGTGGGTTGCCATTTCCTTCTCCAATGCATGAAAGTGAAAAGTGAAAGTGAAGTCGCTCAGTCGTGTCTGACTCTTAGCTACCCCATGGACTGCAGCCTACCAGGCTCCTCCGTCCATGGGATTTTTCCAAGCAAGAGTACTGGAGTGGGGTGCCATTTAGTTTATGCTTTATTTGGAAGTCTATTTCTGTTTTGTTATAATCATTTGTTTTAATTTTTGGATGAACTTGGGTATTATGCTTAGTGAAGTAAGTCAAAGAAAGACTGTTTTCATTTACATATGGAATCTAAAAATTTAATGAATGAATATGAAAACTATTTTTGAATGAATGAGTGGAATTTTTAAAATGAAGAAGGACAGGCTTTTAAAATGTGGATTTTATGACCAAAGAAAGAAATTAATTCCAAGATCTTAATGGGTTTCTCTACTTTAGACAGTATAATTAAATGGCAGCATGTAAAACATGTAAGTGATAATTCTCCAAATAAAATTAATTTGTGAGAATTCAAGATGGGGTCTTAAAGGAAGCATTAATTTGTTGAGCAGTTTTGTTAGGGTTAGTCTCATACTGTGCCCAATTGACTTTCATTCACCAATGTAGCTCATGTGTTATAATACAAAGACTTGTATCCGACTGGAAATGAAAATAAACTCCTCATCAGTAACGTGGATGATGCCTTTCTGCTGATGTCAATCCAGATATATTTCTTGGTGATTGCTCTCAGTAAATTATTAAAGGTATTTTTGTTTTATTTCCCTGTTTGTTTTGCCTCCCCTAACTTCCTGACTGCCATCAATGGGCTGTAATAGTGAATTTCTAATCTTTATCTACAGTGAAAATAAATTTATTATCTCATCACTTTATCAGCTTTTACTTGATTTGAGTTACTAGGAATGGGGCACCCAACACGTTTCTGTAAACCCTTACCAAGTCATAGATTAAAGAATTTGTTACTATAAAGGGCTGGGTTCAACTGGACATACTGAAATCCTTAGTTTCTATTGTTTCCCTGATACAGAACTTTACAGTTTCAGTTCTAGGATATATTGTGAATTCCAGAGATGGTTAAGTGAAAGTTGGTATAAACAGTGACGATTTATTCAATATCTATTTGAAATATGAGTGATAAATCCACAAGATTTCCTAATACTTGAGATTAAAATAATAGAGTTGGAAAGTCACTGCTCAGTGGATGCTTGTAGATGAAATCACAAAACTTACATCTGTTTAACAGTAGTTTTCAAACTGTGTGTTGTGTTCTAGTAGGTTATTAAATAAAATATATTTTAAAATAAAGTGAATAGAAAATATAAAATTATGTCAGAGGCAAGTGTTGTTTTATAAACTTTGCTTCCTTTGTATATTTACTCATTCCTAATATGAAGTATATATTGATGTGGGTAGTCAATACGGTTGAAAGTCATTGACTCATAACAGTGATTCTCAAAATGGAGGGCACAGAATTTTGCAAGATGATTATTTAAAAATAAATTTAAAAGAAAGAGAAAAAGAAGGAAAGATATTAATTACCTATGTCTGCCCTAGAAGAGTCTTCCTAGTAGATTTGAGATGAGGCCCAGGAATATGTTTTATTAAGAAACATCTCAGTTGACTCTAATGTAGGTAGTCTTTATGTCACATTTGAAATCGGTGCTCTTGCAAGAAAAAGAGGAAAGAGATGAAGAGCCTAGAACTTTCTTCTGTGGATATAAAAGAAAATATTCTCTATTGTGATTTTTATATTTGGGAATAATGAAACAGTATTAAATCATTGAATAATTTTATGTACTTGATGTGTGGAAGTGTGATGTTCAGCAACTCCTTTAGTAGATTAAGAAATTAAGTGTAACTAATGGAACTAGCTATCCTAGTGTCTTCAACTAAAAGACAAAGTACACTCAGTTCAGTTCAGTTCAGTTCAATTCAGTTGCTCAGTCGTGTCCAACTCTTTGCCACCCTATGAATCGCAGCACGCCAGGCCTCCCTGTCCATCACCAACTACTGGAATTCACTCAGAATCACGCCCATCGAGTCAGTGATGCCACCCAGCCATCTCATACTCTGTTGTCCCCAATCCCTCCCAGCATCAGGGTCTTTTCCAGTGAGTCAGCTCTTTGCATGAGTTGGCCAAAGTACTGGAGTTTCAGCTTTAGCATCATACCTTCCAAAGAAATCCCAGGGCTGATCTCCTTCAGAATGGACTGGGTGGATCTCCTTGCAGTCCAAGGCACTCTCAAGAGTCTTCTCCAACACCACAGTTCAAAAGCATCAATTCTTCAGTTCTCAGCCTTGTTCACAGTCCAATTCTCACATCCATACATGACCACAGGAAAAACCATAGCCTTGACTAGATGGACAAACTTAAAGTACACTCAGTTCAGTTCAGTTAGTTCAATTTAGTTCAGTCACTCAGTCATGTCCGACTCCTCGCAACCCCATGAATCACAGCTCAACAGGCCTCCCTGTCCATCACCAACTCCTAGAGTCCACCCAGACTCACGTCCATCGAGTTAGTGATGCCATCCCACCATCTCATCCTCTGTCATCCCCTCCTTCTCCTGCCCCGAATCCCTCCCAGCATCAGAGTCTTTTCCAGTGATACAACTCTTCACATAAGGTGGCCATAGTACTGGAGTTTCAGCTTTAGCATGATTCCTTCCAAAGAAATCCCAGGGCTGATCTCCTTCAGAATGGACTGGTTGGATCTCCTTGCAGTCCAAGGGACTCCCAAGAGTCTTCTCCAACACCACAGTTGAAAAGTTATCAATTCTTCAATTCTAAGCTTTCTTCACAGCCCAACTCTCACATCCATACATGACCACAGGAAAAACCACAGCTTGACTAGACAGACCTTTGTTGGCAAAGTAATGTCTCTGCTTTTAAATATGCTATCTAGGTTGGTCATAATTTTTCTTCCAAGGAGTGTCGTTTAATTTCATGGCTGCAGTCACCACCTGCAGTGATCTTGGAGCCCCCAAAATAAAGTCTGACACTGTTTCCACTGTTTCCCCATCTATTTCCCATGAAATAATAGGACCAGATGCCATGATCTTCATTTTCTGAATGTTGAGCTTTAAGCCAACTTTTTCACTCTCCTCTTTCACTTTCATCAAGAGGCTTTTTAGTTCCTCTTCACTTTCTGCCATAAGGGTGGTATCATCTGCATATCTGACGTTATTGATATTTCTTCCGGCTCTTGATTCCAGCTTGTGCTTCTTCCAGCCCAGGGTTTCTCATGATGTACTCTGCATAGCAGTTAAATAAGCAGGGTGACAATATACAGCCTTGACACACTCCTATTCCTATTTGGAACCAGTCTGTTGTTCCATGTCCAGTTCTAACTGTTGCTTCCTGACCTGCATACAGATTTCTCAAGAGGCAGGTCAGGTGGTCTGGTATTCCCATCTCTTTCAGAATTTTCCGCAGTTTATTGTGATCTACACAGTCAAAGGTTTGGCATAGTCAATAAAGCAGAAATCGATGTTTTTCTGGAACTCTCTTGCTTTTTCCCTGATCCAGCGGATGTTGGCAATTTAATATCTGGTTCCTCTGCACTTTCTAAAACCAGCTTTAACATCAGGAAGTCCATGCTTCATGTATTACTGAAGCCTGGCTTGGAGAATTTTGAGCATTACTTTACTAGCGTGTGAAATGAGTGCAATTGTGCGGTAGTTTGAGCATTCTTTGGCATTGCCTTTCTTTGGAATTGGAATGAAAACGGACCTTTCCAGTCCTGTGGCCACTGCTGAGTTTTCTAAATTTGCTGGCATATTGAGTGCAGCACTTTCACAGCATCATCTTTCAGGATTTGAAATAGCTCAACTGGAATTCCATCACCTCCACTATCTTTGTTCGTAGTGATACTTTCTAAGGCCACTTAGAAAGTAAGCTTTCTAAGTCTTTCTAAAGTACAGTAATAGAGTTCTATTTTATTAGATATGATATACAAAGCAAGAAAATGTTTTTGTTTCTAAGCTTGTTTTCCTCACCCATTACTCCATCCCATATCTCTTTCTGGGCTTCCCTGATAGCTCAGTTGGTAAAGAATCCACCTGCAATGCCGGAGACCTGAGTTCAATTCCTGGGTTGGGAAGATCCCCTGGAGAAGGGAACAGCTACCCTCTGCAGTATTCTGGCCTAGAGAATTCCATGGACTGTATAGTCCATGGTTTCGCAAACAGCAGGACACCACTGAGCGACTTTCAATTTCACTTTCATATCTTCTTCTGCAAGACAGTTGTTTCTTACCGTAGTTTCCCAGGTGGCACTAGTGGTCAAGAATCCACCCTCCAATTCAGGAGACATCAGAGGTGCAGATTTGATCCCTGGGTCGAAAGACCCCCTGAAGGAGGACGTGACAGTCCATTCCAGTATTATTGTCTGGAGAATCACATGGACAGAGGAGCTTGGTGAGCCACAGCCCATAGGGTTGCAAAGAGTTGGGACATGACTGAAGCAACTTAGCACTCACACAACCATAGCTGTAGCTGGAAAAGGGCATAATCTTACTGACCATTTTTATACCATATGCAAACTGTTCCTGGGGCTACATGTTTGGTTTTTGGCTTGTGGTTATGGGAGTGTTGGTGCTTCCCTGGTGGCTCAGAGGTTAAAGTGTCTGCCTGCAATGTGGGAGACCTGAGTTCAATCCCTGGATTGGAAAGATCCCCTGGAGAAGGAAATGGCAACCCACTCCAGTATTCTTGCCTGGAGAATCCCATGGACGGAGGAGCCTGGTGGACTACAGTCCATGGGGTCACAAAGAGTCAGACATGACTGAGAGACTTCACTTTCACTTTATGGGAGTGTACATGGGAGAGTACTGAGTTTTATGCACCATCTATCTGGTAGCAATAGCTCTTCCTGGATTCTGGTACAGCTGTCTTAGGGTATGCTCTACCTTTAGGCTCCTGTCCATCAGAGTATGCTCACTGGTACATCTCAGAATCCTGATTTACCTCTCATCTTTTTTCCCAAATCTCAACCAGTAGAGTGAGAGTCTATTTATTTTTGCGGCAATGATTTTATCTTCTATAAGTAGTGTTTGATACTGCCTATAAATTTATTATTATTTTTTCTTTTTTTTTAAATTAAATTTTATTTTGCTTAACTTTACAATATTGTATTGCTTTTGCCATACGTCGAGATGGATCCGCCACAAGTATACATGTGCTCCCCATCCTGAACCCTCCTCCATCCTCCCTCCCCATACCATCCCTCTGGGTCGTCCCAGTGCACCAGCCCCAGGCATCCATTATCAGGCATCGTACCTGGACTGGCGACTCATTTCAGATATGATATTATACATATTTCAATGCTATTCTCCCAAATCATCCCGCCCTCTCCCGTTCCCAGAGTCCAAAAGACTGTTCTATACATCAGTGTCTCTTTTGCTGTCTCATAAACAGGGTTATTGTTACCATCTTTCTAAATTCCATATATATGTGTTAGTATACTGTATTTGTGTGTTTCTTTCTGGCTTACTTCACTCTGTATAATAGGCTCCAGTTCCATCCACCTCCTTAGAACTGATTCAAATGTATTCTTTTTAATGGTTGAGTAATACTCCATTGTGTGTATGTACCACAGCTTTCTTATCCATTCATCTGTGGATGGACATCTAGGTTGCTTCCAAGTCTTGGCTATTGTAAACAGTGCTGCTATGAACATTGGGGTACACATGTCTCTTTCAATTCTGGTTTCCTCGGTGTGTATGCCCAGCAGTGGGATTGCTGGATCATAAGGCAGTTCTATTCCCAGTTTTTTGAGGAATCTCCATACTGTTCTCCATAGTGGCTGTACTAGTTTGCATTCCCACCAACAGTGTAAGAGGGTTCCCTTTTCTCCACACCCTCTCCAGCATTTATTGCTTGTGGACTTTTGGATCTCAGCCATTCTGACTGGTGTGAAATGGTACCTCATAGTGGTTTTGATTTGCATTTCTCTGATAATGAGTGATGTTGAGCATTTTTTCATGTGTTTGTTAGCCATCTGTATGTCTTCTTTGGAGAAATGTCTACCTAGTTTTTTGGCCCATTTTATGATTGGGTCATTTATTTTTCTGGAATTGAGCTGTAGGAGTTGCTTGTATATTTTTGAGATTAATTGTTTGTCTGTTGCTTCATTTGCTATTATTTTCTCCCATTCTGAAGGCTGTCTTTTCACCTTGCTTATAGTTTCCTTTGTTGTGCAGAAGCTTTTAAGTTTGATTAGGTCCCATTTGTTTATTTTTGATTTTATTTCCAATATTCTGGGAGGTGGGTCATAGAGGATCCTGCTGTGATGTATGTCAGAGAGTGTTTTGCCTATGTTTTCCTCTAGGAGTTTTATGGTTTCTGGAAAAAGATGTATAGTTCTGATTGGGTCCTATTAATGAATAAAAATTATATCTGGTTCTTGATGAATTGTTAACTAAAAATATTATCAGAGATAATATTTTTATCTGATAATAATATCAGATAAATAATATTATCTGATATTAATAATAATAATATTATCAGATAATAATATCAGAGATAATATTTTTATCTGATAATAATATTTATCAGAGATAAATAGTCAGTAATTTCTTACATTTACTGACCCCTCTTACCCTTGCTTCTGGAGGAACATAATTATAAAACAATTTCGGACATTTATGAAATGTAGACATAGATTTACTCTTCAGCTTTTTCTCTTCTAAAATAATAGGATGACAAAAAGAGAAACCTTAGGAGTCCCCTGAAATCAAGGCACACTCTAATATTTTTTATTACTGTTGTACAAAATAGAGTAAATCTTAAGAAGAAGCCTACTTTCTTGGAACTGAGTGAACACGTCATTCTTAAGTATACAAGTATGTGCTGTGCTGTGCTCAGTCACTCAGTCGTGTCTAACTCTTTGTGACCCCATGGACTGTAGTCCACCAGGCTCCCCTGTCCACGAGGATTCTCCAGGCAATAATACTAGAGTGGGTTGCCATGCCCTCCTCCACGGGATCTTTCCAACACAGAGATCTAAATATAGGAATACAAAGTATAATCCATGAGATGATACATTTGACAGAAGATTCTTAAGATTCTAGGATTATAGTCTTTAAGAAGAAGATTATACAAGGAATTATTTTTGCTAAGTAGATTGGAGGTAAATTACGAGAAAAAAATGAAATATTCATTTTTGGATATTTAAAAACTGTATAATATTCAAGGAAGCCAAAATACAATTTTGTCCCAAATACAGTGAAGTCATTGTAAATCACTCACAATTTGACTTAGGCAAGTAATATAGGGGTAGGTATAGTTAAAATATTGTTGTTCATTCCTTCAGTACACATTATTAATTGCTTATTAGCTAGTCACTCTACCCAGTGAGTATTAAGAAGATGGGAAATTTTGTTGAGATATTTTTTGTAATGCTCCCAGTTTTCCTGAACATAGCATAAAAAATCATTTAGAGTCCTATTAGCAGTAGAAATGTATTCATAAATTCTACATTGATACCTCACCTTGCAAGATGGTTTTATGTTTGCATGCATATGGATGAACATTCTTAGGTATATGTAGTATATGTATATTTCATTATATTTGTGTTGCAAGTCAGATTTTCCTCTAAGGTTTTAATATGCTTTATTCCCAATGAAATTTTACTAATGTATATTAAAAGTTCTAAATCAGTAATAATAATCCTAGATTAAGATTTAAATTGTTTTTAATATTTCTACCTTAATAAAAATATGGCAAAGTCCATTTTTTTCCTAAGCATGTGTCAAAATAAAGGTTTGTAAAAACTACTAGTGACCATATTAATTGTTATAAAAATATTTAATATTTTAAAACTTTACTTAAACATTTGATACACTTTGCCATGCTATTTAATATTTAAGGGGTCTTTAAGTAAATGTTCAAGAGTTTCTTGAGATGAAATAAATCAGCCATGTTTATATCCATAAAATAAGGTGTATTTTAACCCAGATTTTTGTTTCCTTTGAAACGAAAGAATAGCTTTATGGTTATTCTTCTTATAAGAATTTCCAAGATTACTAATCCTGTTTAGACAAATATGAAAATATTGAAATTCAGATGTCCTTAAGCAACATAGCTATAATATTGCTTTCTGAATGCACAACAGACAGTAACTTCTTTTCCTAGAACAATTTGAAAACATGGAATTTTCCGGAGGGAAATATATGCTTATCAAAAATTAGAGCTGTTCTTGAACAGCCTTCAAAGCTGAAGTAAATAAAATGTGAAGTTTAGCTTCCCAGCAGGCTTAAATTCAGAAATTGTTGGCCAAATGTAAATGTCCATAGCCTTCTTTGATAAGATTTGTTCATTAACATGGTCCAATTACTCAGATTAGGTGAGAAATATTATAAAATTCAAAGATAAATGTTTTAAAAAGTACCAGCTTAAATATTTTATTGTGCAATAGAAATGCAGATGACTCTGGTTCAGTATTTATTCATTTCACACTGTGCAAGATTAGCCAGCAGATGGAACTCTTATAAAAAATCAATTAAGTTTAAAATCGAATTTTGTGATACTTTATTTCTAAGATTCTAAATACATATTAAGGTAATTATTTTGTTGGTTTTATGTTAGAAAAATATCCATATAAAATAATATAAATTTTATGTCTTGCTGTTTTTTATAGCTGCTCATTAGAATCCTTTAATCAGAAAAACAAAGTTTCAGGATACCTCTCAAATCTCATGTTTTAGAAATCTTACCTCTCTTTTACTCTTTTTGTACTACAAGCTGCTCTATTTTCCTCTCTCGTAAACTTTCCTGTTCTCTTGTCCTTCACAAGATCAGATAGATCTTAGCATAATGTTAGGTACTTGGTTTTAATGTGAGACCAGCTAGCATTGAATTCAAATGCTTGTACCACTTATTAGCTGTCCTTCCTGGAGTACATTTGTCTCTTTACCTCTTCAGCACTTTACTTTCTTAACTCTTCAAGTGAAGGTAATAATAAAAACTTTTTAAAAATATGAAATAAATGATAAATAAGATAATGCATGTAGAACATGCTTGACTAAGGGTTTGACTCATCGGAATCATTCAACAAATGTTAACTAAAGTTAGTGAATTAAAATATAGAATTTTAAAATGAGACTCATAAATTCAGTTGAAATTTCAAAGCCAAGAACAATATATAGTTACTAATACCTATCTCTACTATAGTGAGGTATGGATAAACCATCCCATTTGCAGCTGATATTTAGACGTTATTAAAAACCTATCTTTTTGTCATTAGATATGATCAATTTCAAATCTTTTAAGTGATTAAGTTTGGGGAAATTGGAAGGAATGGCATTTTGGCGTGTAAAAGGGATGCTTTAGTGCAAGGGACATTAAACAGACAACTCTGATGTTAGTATGTGTTTGCTGTAATGAATCAGTGACTAAGTGGCCTGAGATAGGAGAGCAGAGGCAGATACAGGACTGTACTAGGAGGGAACTCTATAAATTAGTGTGTAGGGGTCAAACACATGCAGTTCCATATCCTAAACGTGGACCATTAAGAAAGGAATTGTCCTGGAAAACTTTAGAAAGAGTGCTGCCTCAAATTTTTAAATGGTTTCCTAGTGGGATAACATAATCTAGCAGTTGAGGAGGAAGTTGAAAATAATTAATTGGAAGAGACACTATTTTCTTCAGAATTGGAATTTACCATCAGGAAAATTTCCTTAAAGTGATCACATAAGGTAACATTCTCTTTAAGCATCTTCCAGCCCCAGAGAGCTCCAAAGCCAGATCATGACTAAACTAGTCATGAAAAACTGTACCCATTTCTATTTAATCCCTCAGCCTGACTCTGTGAGTCAGAAATAATAGCTAGTGAGTGATGGATTATGAAGAGAATCTAAATCTACACATTCCTTCAACACTGTATGCTTCCAGGCCTTAAGCAAAATCAAATTAATGGAGAAGTGCAAAATTGTATGAATTTTGAGTTTCCATTATTTTCTTTAACTAATGTTTAAAATGTTTGAAATATGTAACATTATGACTGAGAAGACCTGGCAAATAATGTACCTGCCCGAGATTTCTTTGGAGGATGGTAAAACAAAAATAAACAAGTGGGACCTAATTAAACTTAAAGGCTTTTGCACAACAAAGGAAACTATAAAAAGGTGAAGAGACAACCTTCAGAATGGGAGAAAATAATAGCAAGTGAAACAACTGACAAAGGATTAATCTCCAAATTATACAAGCAGCTGATGCAGCTCAATACCAGAAAAACAACCCAATCAAAAAGTAGGTAATAGACCTAAACAAACATTTCTCCAAAGAAGACATACAGATAGCTAATAAACACATGAAAAGATGCTTAGCCTTGCTCTTATTAGAGAAATTCAAGTCAAAACTGCAGTGAGGTATCAACTTACACTGGTCAGAATAGCCATCATCAAAAAATCTACAAGTAGTAAATGCTAGAGAGGGTGTGGAGAAAAGGGAACCCTTTTGCCTTGTTGGTGGAAATGTAAATTGATGCAGCTATTATGGTGCACAGAATGGGGAGTACTTAAAAAACTAGAAATAAAACTAACATGTAACCCAGCAGTCCCACTACTGGGCATATATCCTAAGGAAACCATAATTGAAAGAGACATATATACCCTAGTGTTCACTGCAGCACTATTTACAATGGAAGCAACTTAGATTTTCATTGATAGATAAATGGATAAAGAAGTTGTAGTACATATATACGATGGAATATGATGTAGGCATAAAAAGGAATGCATTTGAGTCAGTTACAATGAGGTAGACAAACCTAAAGCCTTTTATATAGAGAGAAGTAAGTCAGAAAGAGAAAAACAAATATCATATATTATTGCATATATATGGAAGAGTTGACTCATTGGAAAAGACTCTGATGCTGGGAGGGATTGGGGGCAGGAGGAGAAAGGGACGACAGAGGATGAGATGGCTGGATGGCATCACTGACTCGATGGACGTGAGTCTGAGTGACCTCCGGGAGTTGGTGATGGACAGGGAGGCCTGGTGTGCTGCGATTCATGGAGTCGCAGAGTCGGACACGACTGAGCGACTGATCTGATCTGATCTGATCTGATGGAATATAAAAAGATGGTACAGGACAGCAATGGGTGTTCATTGGAATGACTGATGCTAAAGCTGAAACTCCAATACTTTGGCCACCTGATGCGGAGAGTTGATTCATTGGAAAAGAAGAGGGAGGGATTGGGGGCAGGAGGAGAAGGGGATGACAGAGGATGAGATGGCTGGATGGCATCACTGACTCGATGGACGTGAGTCTGAGTGAACTCCTAGAGTTGGTGTGTGGACAGGGAGGCCTGAGTGTGCTGCGATTCATGAGGTCGCAGAGTCAGACACAACTGAGCGACTGAACTGAACTGAACTGAACTGAACGGAGATGCAGACACAGAGAACAGACTTGTGGGCACAGTTGGGGAAGGAGAGGGAGGGACAAATTCAAGAGTAATATTGAAACATGTATATTAACATATGTAAAATACATAACCAGTGGGAATTTGCTATATGATGCAGGGAGGTCAAACCTGATGCTTTCCGACAACCTAGAGGCATGGGATGGAGTGAGAGGTAGCAGGGAGGTTCAAGAGGGAGGTTCATGTAAATCTATGGCTGATTCATGTTGATGTATGGCAGAAACTGACACAATGTTGTAAAGCAATTATCCTCAATTAAAAATAATCAAAAATAGTTCACAGACATTTCTTTTGAAGGAGAGTGATAAAAATTAAAATTAAATTAAAAATACATAAAATTAATAAAATGAATGAATACATAAATTAAAATATAAATAAAATGAAAGTCTAATTCTTTCAATTAAAAATAATTATTTAATATATTCAAAAACTTCCTTAACTACTATGTGACATAATAACAGGAGTGACCTAGTAACAGGAGATATATACCTTGCTGCCGTCTAGAAGAATGAATGTTAGTTATGGAAATGAAATTTGATGACATAGTATAAAATCCATGGTGAGAGACATGGATGCTAATCTAATGGTAGCACTCACTACCTGAGTGGTCTTTCATAAATCTTCCAATTTTTCTGGGTCCCATATTCCTCATCTGTAATATGAAGTTATCTATAAATAATATAAACTTACATATGATAAGTATTCAATGAGAAGCAAAAATTAGCTAGATTACTAAGCATATTTAAGGGAGGGAGAGTTCACTGTGGTTTTGATCAGTTGGGAGTTTTTCTGTCACCAGTACCATCATTTCTCATCTGAACTCTTTGATAGTCTTCTGATAAGTCATGGTGCTAGGTCCTAGAAAAAGGTTGATGAACAGGGTGACTAAGGTCCTTAAACATAGAAAACTTAGCCCCCTCTGGCAGATAAATGATTGAATATTTGCAGTAAAATCATGCTTCTTTGCTATGGGACATGCATTAGTCTGAGATTCATACGTGAAACATTCTTACCATTGGATTAAAAATACCAGAAGAGGCTTCCAACAAGAGCTATCATATAAACTGAGACTATGGGAAAGTAGTTACCAAGATGAAAGGAAATTAGTTTGTGAGGAGCTCCAAAGAGTTTGATATTTTAGAGGACATGAAATAAATAATGCCTGGAACCCTAAGTTTAAGGGATATATTGCTGAAAAGAAAGTCTTCAGACATGAATGATCCTGTTGGGACACAGATGTTTGACGGTGATGTCTTGAGAGTTGCTGAGAATTTTTATTGAGATAGCTAATCGTTGATAGTCCAAAAACTTACTGATAAAACTACAATTATTTGATTTGGTTATAATAGTGATTTAAACATTATCTTACTGTTTTAATATAAACTACTGGGTGTTCTTATTAATATGTAATGCATAGAACACACTAGGAAAAAGTATTAGTCTAGAATAAAAGATTCTTGCTCACTGGAGGCACTGGAACACTGACTATGCTTATTTTTATCTCAATTCTCAATTGAGATTTTCTCAGCTCTCAAATTAATCTCTAAGAATATACATTTCTTTGTTTTCTTGTTTAGGAATCTTAAAGACAGCAAAATTATTAATTGAGATTAAAACCAGTTTGGGGAATAAAAGCAACATGTAATAAAGTTGTTTTGTTTTATTTTTCACTGTGTTCTCATAACCCATGCACCGTCATTAGTGGGGTTGAGCACTGAGTCATGCTTTCAAGTTGATTCAGTCATATGAAAGGAAGAATTTTTATTGAATTTAGGTAATGCTAGTGTAAATACCATCTTCAGGAGGAGTAAGTAAGTAAAGAAAGCCTTAGTGAGCAAGTATGCATTTGTTTTATTTTTAAATTGATGAGTTGCTTAGCTTAGTTTCATCATTATTGATGATTTTATGATAGGAACAATTCATTATTATATGTAACATTCTGGAGTTGGCCTAAAGCAACTGAAGTATTAATCTTCTAGCAAAAAAAAAAAAATTAAAACAAACAAACAAACAGAAATTTCATTTCTTAGCTAATATGAGTCCAATACTGTATCAAGAAAATGTTTATTGAAATTTAGGCTTATAAACAGGATAAATTAAAAATTCTCTCCTTAAGTCATCCAGTTTCACAATTTGGGTCAGTTTCCTGAAAGTTCTCAACTATTCTATTTTTAAAGATTTTATGAAGTTTAGAATTTAAATTTATTTGTTCATCTCAACTTATACTTCCTAATGCAAACAGTTTGCTATCCATCAGCCTATTTCCCTCTGTTCTTTATTGACTTGAGTGTCTCAAGAAGTTCTTGGGTTTACTAAGTACTCAACAGGGGATTGACAAAGGTGAGGAGGAGGCTTATGACTGTGTCTTCAGTGTATCTTGGAGAAGGAAATGGCAATCCACTCCAGTACTATTGCCTGGAAAATCCCATGGACAGAGGAGTCTGGTAGGCTACAGTCCATGGGGTCACCAAGAGTCGGACACGACTGAGCGACTTCACGTTCAGTGTATCTCATATCAGTAGCTGCCTTTCCTAGGATTGGGGCTTTAGACAGAACTATTATTTAATAGGTGTGTTGTGGAATCCTTTAGTTAAAACTCTTTTAATATGTCATACATTTTTCTGTTAGCAAAATGACTAGGATGTCATTGCCCTTATAATACAAGGTATGTGAGACAGTTACCACTGAACTCATGGTCAAAGTAATGTACATATTGTTGATTATTGTCAGTTCAGCTCCCCGGCATGGAAAAGAGAAGACTTTTTCCCCTTACATTTCATAACTGTATGAAATCTTGATTATATAGGGGTTTCCAGACTTACCTCAATTCACAGTTTGCTCCTCTAAGGCAAAAAGGCACATGATCAAAAACTATAGCTATGTAACAGAGGAATAATAGGCATGAAGAATTGTTAATATTTTCCTTATTTTCTGAGGTTTCATTATATATAGTGCCTAATGAAGTAACTTTGCTGAAAGTTTGAAAATTTATGCAAACCCAACCAAAGAGGGCTCAATAAAAGGTATCATTCTGGTCACTTCAAGATGAAAGTGGCCAATCAGTAGGGTCCCTGCATTTAACTTTAGAGATGTTGTTACCACAGAGGTGGTAACAACCTTCTCTTAACCATTCTCCAGCTTCCATGACCATAATACATTAACTGTTTCCTTTGTCAAAAGCACCAATGGATGTATTTCGAGTAGATGGTTCTCCCTGGTCATGGGTATATATTTTTTCTTATATTTAAGTGTATTCTTTCAGATTGTATAAATATATGTGTGTGTATATGTACATATGTTTGTATGGAGAATCCCACGGACGGGGGAGCCTGGTGGGCTTCCGTCTATGGGGTCGCACAGAGTCGGGCACGACTGCAGCGACATAGCAGCAGCAGCAGCAACAGAAGCAGAAGATATTAAGAAGAGGTGGCAAGAATACACAGAATAACTGTACAAAAAAGAGCTTCACAACCCCGATAATCATGATGGTGTGATCACTGACCTAGAGCCAGACATCCTGGAATGTGAAGTCAAGTGGGCCTTAGAAAGCATCACTACAAATAAAGCTAGTGGAGGTGATGGAATTCCAGTGGACCTATTCCAAATCCTGAAAGATGATGCTGTGAACATGCTGCACTCAATATGCCAGCAAATTTGGAAAACTCAGCAGTGGCCACAAGATTGGAAAAGGTCAGTTTTCATCCCAATCCCAAAGAAAGGCAATGCCAAAGAGTGCTCAAACTACCGCACAATTGCACTCATCTCACACTCTAGTAAAGTAATGCTCAAAATTCTCCAAGCCAGGTTTCAGCAATATGTGAACCGTGAACTTCCTGATGTTCAAGCTGGTTTTAGAAAAGGCAGAGGAACCAGAGATCAAATTGCCAACATCCGCTGGGTCATGGAAAAAGCAAGAGAGTTCCAGAAAAACATCTATTTCTGCTTTATTGACTATGCCAAAGCCTTTGACTGTGTAGATCACAATAAACTGTGGAAAATTCTGAAAGAGATGGGAATACCAGACCACCTGACCTGCCTCTTGAGAAATCTGTATGCAGGTCAGGAAGCAACAGTTAGAACTGGTCATGGAACAACAGACTGGTTCCAAATAGGAGAAGGAGTACGTCAAGGCTGTATATTGTCACCATGTTTATTTAACTTATATGCAGGGTACATCATGAGAAACGCTGGACTGGAAGAAACATAAGTTGGAATCAAGATTGCTGGGAGAAATATCAATAACCTCATATATGCAGATGACACGACTCTTATGGCAGAAAGTGAAGAGGAACTAAAAAGCCTCTTGATGAAAGTGAAAGTGGAGAGTGAAAAGGTTGGCTTAAAGCTCAACATTCAGAAAACGAAGATCATGGCATCTGGTCCCATCACTACATGGGAAATAGATGGGGAAACAGTGGAAACAGTGTCAGACTTTATTTTTCTGGGCTCCAAAATCACTACAGATGGTGACTGCAGCCATGAAATTAAAAGACGCTTACTCCTTGGAAGGAAAGTTATGACCAACCTAGATAGCATATTCCAAAGCAGAGACATTACTTTGCCAACAAAGGTTCACCTAGTCAAGGCTATGGTCTTTCCAGTGGTCATGTATGGATGTGAGAGCTGAACTGTAAAGAAGGCTGAGCGCAGAAGAATTGATGCTTTTGAACTGTGGTGTTGGAGAAGACTCTTGAGAGTCCCTTGGACTGCAAGGAGATCCAACTGGTCCATTCTAAAGGAGATCAGCCCTGGGATTTCTTTGGAAGGAATGATGCTAAAGCTGAAACTCCAGTATTTTGGCCACCTCATGCGAAGAGTTGACTCATTGGAGAAGACTCTGATGCTGGGAAGGATTGGGGGCAGGAGGAGAAGGGGATGACAGAGGATGAGATGGCTGGATGGCATCACTGACTCGATGGATGTGAGTCTGGGTGACCTCCGGGAGTTGGTGATGGACAGGGAGTCCTGGCGTGCTGCAGTTCATTGGGTTGCAAAGAGTTGGACATGACTGAGCGACTGATCTGATCTGATGTATATATATGTATATATATACACACATATATATTTCTAAAATCTGAAAAAATATGCCTGACTGCTTCAAATATACTTTTTATTGTATACATAAGTAATACATATTTTATATTCATATGAAATCTCCCCTACCATGTTTCCATTGAAATTTCTTTTGCTTCAGTAATGATTTAATTTCAGTATTGTTTTTTTTTTCCCCCACATGATCAGGGTTTCATGATTATTATTGTGGCATTGCCAGCATTTTGACTCTGCTCTAGTAATTTCTTTTGACATAATTTGATTAAAAAATGCAAAGTTCTTTTATTACGTATTGCTTTTGAAACACTGGATTTATTATCACAGACCTTAATTACTCCCTCCTCAATGTACTCTTCTCAGTACTTTGCAGATAATGACAGTTTACCATATCTTTTGCATGTTTTGAATTATCTCTTCTTATTGACATTTTGAGCCTTTAATAACTGCAGAGTTATATGATTTAGTTATTCTAAATTCCTCATCTGTTCATTTTCATTTTGTTCTATTTATTTACTCTCTTTTTTTAAAAGTAACCTTGAGGAAGACTGTGAAGATTAAAATACACAATTCTGGGCTTCAAGGAATTTAAGTCTATGGAAGAACAGTTATACAAAGAAATATATGCTGTGTGGTAAAATAAAGTAAGATAATTACTGTAAATGAAGTATGTAAAAATTTCAATAGGATATGGGAATAAGAGCTTCTTCATCTTATGAGGGTAAATTATGGAAGAAATAACATTTAGGTTAAGCTGTAAGTGATGACTAGGAATCATCTTGTGGGACCCAAAGAACAGGAGTATTCCAAGCAGGAAGTTCAGCTCAGTTCATTTTAGTCACTCAGTCATGTCAGACTCTTTGTGACCCAATGGACTACAAAACACCAGGCTTGCCTGTCCATCACCAACTCCCAGAGCTTGCTCAAACTCATGTCCATTGAGTCGGTGATGAAACCAACCATCTCATCCTCTGTTGTCCCCTTCTCCTGCCTTCAATCTTTCCCAGCATCAGAGTCTTTTCAAATGAGTCAGTTCTTTGCATCAGGTGGCCAAAGTATTGGAATCTCAGCTTCAGCATCAGTCCTTCCAATGAATATCCAGGACTGATTTCCTTTAGGATTGACTTGTTTGATCTCCTTGTAGTCCAGGGGACTCTCAAGAGTCTTCTCCAACACCACAGTTCAGAACCATCAATTCTTCAGCACTCAACTTTCTTTATAGTCCAACTCTCACATCCATACATGACTACAGGTAAACTATAGCTTTGACTAGAGGAATTTGTTGGCGTTAACAATGTAAAAAGTAATGTCTCTGCTTTTTAATATGCTATCTAGGTTGGTCATCACTTTTCTTCCAAGGAACAAGCATCTTTTAATTTCATGTCTAAAGTTACCATCTGCAGTGATTTTGGAGCCCAAGAAAATAAAGTCTCTCACTGTACCATTGTTTCCCCATCTTGCCATGGGGTGATGCGACCCGATGCCATAATCTTTGTTTTTTGAATGTTGAGTTTTAAGCCAGCTTTTTCACTCTCCTCTTGTACTTTCTTCAAGAGGCTCTTTAGTTTTTATTCACTTTCTGTCATAAGGGTGGTATCATCTGCATATCTGAAGTTATTGATATTTCTCCTGACAATCTTGATTTCAGCCTGTGCTTCATCCAGCCCAGCATTTCGCATGATGTACTCTGCATATAAGTTAAATAAGCAGGGTGACAATATACAGCCTTGACGTACTCCTATTCCTATTTGGAACCAGTCTGTTTTTCCATATTCACTTCTAATTGTTGATTCTTGACCTGCATATACAGATTTCTCAGGAGGCAGATAAGGTGGTCTGGTATTCCAATCTCTTGAAGAATTTTCCACAGTTTGTTATGATACACACAATCAGAAACTCTGGTGTAGTCAATGAAGCAGAAGTAGATGTTTTTCTGGAACTCTCTTGCTTTTTCTATGACCCAGCAGATGTTGGCAATTTGATCTCTGGTTTCTGTGACTTTTCTAAATCCAACCTGAACATCTGGAAATTCATGGTTCACATACTGTTGAAGGCTGGCTTGGAGAATTTTGAGCATTACCTTGTTAGTGTTGTGAGATGAGTGCAATTGTGCAGTAATTTGAACATTCTTTGGCACTGCCTTTCTTTAGAATTGAAATAAAAATAGACCTTTTCCAGTCCTGTGGCTACTGCTGTGTTTCCTAAATTTGCTGGCATATTGAGTGCAGCAGTTTCACAGCATCATCTTTTAGAATTTGAAATAGCTCAACTGGCATTCCATCACCTCCACTAGCTTTGTTCGTAGTGATGCTTCCTAAGTCCCCTTTGACTTTGCATTCCAGGATGTCTGGCTCTAGGAGAGTGACTCATTGGAAATAACCCTGATGCTGGGCAAGATTGAAGGCCGGAGGAGAAGGGGACAACAGAGAATGAGATGGTTGGATGGCATACCATCTCCATGGACATGATTTTGAGTGAGCTCTGGGAGTTGGTGATGGACAGGGAAGCCTAGCGTGTTGCAGTCCATGGGGCCACAAAGTGTTGGACACAATTGAGCAACTGAACTGAACTATGGAAACTGTACATGCCTTGTACATAGTGTTCAAAATTCCAAAGTTGTTGTATATGAAAAACTAAGTAGAAAACTTTTTGTGGTTTTTGTTTGTTTGTTTTTCAACACCATTCAAGAGCTTTATAATGGGTAATTTTTTTTCTAAGTTGAAATAAACATATTTAAAAAAGTAAAACAGGGTTACTCTTTTCTGATAATTTAATAGTTTCCAAGGAATCTTTGATTTATAATTTGGTCTCTTGATATACTTACCTGCAGAGATGGAGATTCCCTGAGGAGATAAATCATCAGTGAATAAATAGTCCATCTGATTTATAAATTAGTCTCCTGTATGCCTGATTAGCAGGATTTAGTCTTCTAAACTATGATCACTCAGAATAATAAAAATTGAGCTTCTCAGCCATGAGTCCTGAAGATGGTCCTTGGATTCTGATGAATTCATTAAAAGTTTCTTAACATTTTACATTTCTTACCATGGTTTGTATCGAGTAAACAATAAATTGAAACTGATAGATATCTTATGAAAGCATGCTTTGTTTTGCTTAATTATACTTGGGAGACCTATGTTGAATAAAGTATTCTCCATTTGTCTAAATGTTAAAATTTTATTATCATTTCTGTTGCATTTACTTCACTGCTCAGGATCCTGTTGATAAACACTACAACAATGGCACTTAATGATTTGCCTCCCAACAGGGTAATGATTATAATGCCAGTTTTTATTTTATTTTATTTTTTTCTGCTAACAATAAAGCTTCCATCTGTCATTCTTTTCTATATACTGAAGCCATGCTGCTCTTGGCATGGGTTACATTTGTAAATGTTTCATTTATGAACCATTCCTCACCCTGACTCCTCTGCAGTGCAGAAATATGCCACAGAAGATCAGTTGTCTTGCAGTTCATTCATGAGCCTCTAAATCTGGCATCCAATTTGGTCTGTCATTTCCTCAATAGTTTCTAACAGGATGTTGTCTTACATAATCCTTATAGCTTTATTTATCAAATAATTATGCTAAATAGCTAATTTGTAAATATATGACAACTGGTTTTCTTAATATTTTGTCTTTACCTTTTTACTGTCCATTTCTCTTGTTATAGACTAATCTGTTCCACAGGCAATGTTACTTAACAGAATCCTAAGTACAGTTTAATTTATGATTCAGAAGACAACACACATTCTTTAGGCAGTCCAGGATGTTGAAATTATGATAAAAGAGTTAAAATTGCATTTTTATTCAAATTATTCTTTTGTAGCCTATCCCCAGAATGTATGTCATTATATGAACAGATTATCAAGTTTCATGACCTGACAGCCATGTTTTGTAAGCAACTGACTGTGAAATGTTATTGTTCATAAACAATTTAGCTGATTTAGACAGGAAGCTTCAACATTGACAATTTAGTTGTACCATTTTTAGAGACAAAAGAAGCTAGAGTAATATTTTGGGGATCAGCAGGAGACCAGATTGGGGAAACCTAAGGAAAAAATCATTGTCTTACATCCCTTTTGAACATTCTTTGAGTAGATCAACTAATAAGTTAAATTCAAAAAGCAAAGAAGAGACAATCGTCACCCATGAAACAATGAGTCGAATTTTGTTTTACTTTGTCTTTTTTTACATTCCATCCTAGTAGAGTAGCTAACAAGATTAGAGTGTGTTGAGAATCAGATTCTAAGGCTTAGAGAATTACTTGCTTGATTTAAGGCGGAGTTGCTGCTGCTGCTGCTGCTGCTAAGTCCTTGGACTCTGTGTGACCCCATAGATGGCAGCCCACCAGGCTTCCCCGTCCCTGGTATTCTCCAGGCAAGAACATTGGACTGGGTTGCCATTTCCTTCTCCAATGCATGAAAGTGAAAAAAATTAAGTGAAGTCGCTCAGTCGTGTCCCACTCACAGCGACCCCATGGACTGCAGTGCACCAGGCCCCTCCATCCATGGGACTTTCCAGGGAAGAGTACTGGAGTGGGTTGCCATTGCCTTCTCCGTTAAGGCAGAGTAACTCCCAGCAATTAGTAGAATAAGAATTTTTACTTACCTAAGTTTACAAAAGTACACAATAGTAGAGCCAGGTATAGAACCCAGGAAGTAGATAGAAGATATATTCTAAACAGAGAGTAATATCTTTGGAAGTGATAGAAACTGGGGTTTTAGGAATTCTCTTTCAGAATATTTCTTTGAGGAGCTGCTTATGTAGTGTGATTTTAGATATACCATGAATAAAAACCCAAGTTACTCTCACCAAAGGGAGCTGTAATCAGTTCAAATTTAAACTGAATAAATAAATAAGTAGGGTGGAAGGGATAAGGGGAAATGAGTATTCATAAGCATACCTATAAGGACTACCTTGTAGCTCCAATGGTAAAGAATCTGCCTGCAATGCAGGAGACCAGGGTCCAATCCTTGGGTCGAGCAGTTCCTCTGGAGAAGGAAACGAAAATCCACTCCAGTATTCTTGCCTGGAGAATCTCATGGACAGAGATTCCTGGTGGGCTACAGTCCATGGGGTCGCAAAGAGTTGGACACAACTGAGCAACTAACACAAGCACATCTATGTGCTGTTTTAGTTAAGGTGTTTTCTTACTATGATAAATGCTTTCAGTGGGGCAGCAGATAGAGGAAGATGATTTGAACACTGTATTGTCAGAGATGGATATAGATGCAAGGGTTTGGATTCAGAGTGCAGCCTGAGGGCACTCTGTGAGGAAAACGTAGAGGCCAGGTAGAGCAGAGCAGGGACTCCAAAAAGTACAGAAAACATCTTCTCACAATCCATTCTGGGCTCCATACAAACATCTACTCATTTTGTCCCTTAACCACATCTGAGAGATATCATATACGATAACATTTGACCTTCCCCGATACAAACTGAAGTTCAGTAGCCATTAAATTTCCCGCAGTGCCTGACTTCCGACTAGTCCTGCACTGCTTTTTCAGTATTAAGAATATTTTTACCCAGGATATGAGTTTCTTGCACATAACATTCGTTTGTTCATTCATTCACTTATTTTATTCAACAAATGTATACACATACATACACAAACGCTTCCTTTAAGGGGCTTGTATTATGTGGGCAGAACTAACTTGTAAATAAATATAACTTTAGTGAATGCCAATCAGTCAAGTTTGACACTTTGAAACCCCATGGAATATACAGTCCATAGAATTCTCCAGGCCAGAATACTGGAGTGGGTGACCATTCCCTTCTCCTGGGGATCTTCCCAACCCAGAAATAAAACCAGCATCTACTGCATGCAGGCAGATCCTTTTCCAACAGAGCAAACAGGGAAGCCTACTTTCAGTTCAGTTCAGTTCAGTCGCTCAGTCATGTCTGACTCTTTGCGACCCCATGAATTGCGGCACGGCAGGGCTCCCAGTCCATCACCAACTCCCGAAGTTCACTAAGACAGGTCTAGCGAGTCAGTGATGCCATCCAGCCATCTCATCCTCTGTCATCCCCTTCTCCTCGTGCCCCCAATTCCTACCAGCATCAGAGTCTTTTACTATGAGTCAACTCTTCGCATGACGTGGCCAAAGTACTGGAGTTTCAGCTTTAGCATCATTCCTCCCAAAGAAATCCCAGGGCTGATCTCCTTCAGAATGGACTGGTTGGATCTCCTTGCAGTCCATGGGACTCTCAAGAGTTTTCTCCAACACCAAAGTTCAAAAGCATCAATTCTTTGGTGCTCAGCTTTCTTCACAGTCCAGCTCTGACATCCATACATGACCACTGGAAAAACCATAGCCTTGACTAGACGAACCTTTGTTGGCAAAGAAATGTCTATGCTTTTGAATATGCTATCTAGGTTGTTCATAACTTTCCTTCCAAGGAGTAAGCATCTTTTCATTTCATGGCTGCAGTCACCATCTGTAGTGATTTTGGAGCCCAGAAAAATAAAGTGTGACACTGTTTCCAATGTTTCCCCATCTATTTGCCGTGAAATGATGGGACCAGATGCCATGATCTTTGTTTTCTGAATGTTGAGCTTTAAGCCAACTTTTTCACTCTCCTCTTTCACTTTCATCAAGAGGCTTTTTAGTTCCTCTTCACTTTCTGCCATAAGGGTTGTGTCATCTGCATATCTGAGGTTATTGATATTTCTCCCCGCAATCTTGATTCCAGCTTGTGCTTCTTCCAGTCCAGCGTTATCTCATGATGTACTCTGCATATAAGTTAAATAAGCAGGGTGACAATATACAGCCTTGACGTACTCCTATTCCTATTTGGAACCAGTCTGTTGTTCCATGTCCAGTTCTAACTGTTGCTTCCTGACCTGCATATAGGTTTCTCAAGAGGCAGGTCAGGTGCTCTTGTATTCCCATCTCTTTCAGAATTATCCACAGTTTATTGTGATCCACGCAGTCAAAGGCTTTGGCATAGTCAATAAAGCAGATGTTTTTCTGAAACTCTCTTGCTTTTTTGATGATCCAGTGGTTGTTGGTAATTTGATCTCTGGTTCCTATGCCTTTTCTAAAACCAGTGTGAACATCTGGAAGTTCACGGTTCACGTATTGCTGAAGCCTGGCTTGTTGAATTTTGAGCATTACTTTACTATCGTGTGAGATGAGTGCAGTTGTGCGGTCGTTTGAGCATTCTTTGGAATTGGAATGAAAACTGACCTTTTCCAGTCCTGTGGCCATTGCTGAGTTTTCCACATTTGCTAACATATTGAGTGCAGCACTTTCACAGCGTCATCTTCCAGGATTTGAAATAGCTCAACTGGAATTCCCTCACCTCTACTAGCTTTGTTCATAGTGATGCTTCCTAAGGCCCACTTGACTTCACATTCCAGGATGTCTGGCTCTAGGTCAGTGATCACATCATCATGATTATCTTGGTCGTGAAGATCTTTGTAGTACAGTTCTTCTGTGTATCCTTGCCACTTGTTCTTAATATCTGCTTAGAAGATATCTTAGATATTAAGAAGAAGCCTTCTTTATTTGGCTATAATTTCATTGGACAAAGATGAGAGTGTTGTCCTTTTAAAGTTTATATTTAAAATTTGACAATACAGTTATTGTTTTTACCTGGTACTTTTTAAAATTTCTGAAGATTAAAAGTTAGATTAGAAAGTGTTTACTTCTGATGTTTAACTTTTAAAATCTCCCACTCTAAGTAAAGCACTATGTTTCTCCTGATAAATTTAGTTTCCTTTATTTGGTACTACTTTGGAGAAGAGTACCCTTCAGGTTGGAAATTGTTATTTCTTATCCTGTTGTTTACTGGGATTCTTTTCTATAGTCTGTTCATTCCTTGGCACTTCTTTAGAAACTGAGATTAGTGATCCAATTACTGACAGTTTTGATGGTGATGTTGATGTACTATTTGGTGTCCACCCTTTTAGAAAAGCAATTTAATTTTATACATTCTAGTAAATAGCTTCAGCCTTTCCTCTTTTGCACCTTCTAAATAAGGGCATTTTAATCTGTTTTATTATTTACATGTTTGAATAAACTATGCCATGCGAGTTGACATAAAAATCTAACTGCCAGAGTGAAAAAAATAAACCCAGATACTCCTTTAGGGTGGACATTATATATTATAAACTTTCTGTATCCTCCATTTGTTAATATAGAGTCTAAATATTGCAGAAACTCAATTAATGTTTGTTGAAATAATATTAAAATATCTTCATATAAAATCAAGTAAAATATTTTGACTATCATGTCCTAAAGAAGGAAGTAAATACTTTCTATCATGTCTGTGTAAGTTTAATGGAAGAAAAAAGCAATCTAGGAAAAATTTTTTTTATTTCCATTTTCGAGGAAAAAAGAAAAGATTCTTTTTCACTCTTAAGTTTTTCTTATAGTCCACTAAAAGTCATTTTTTCCTTCTCAATGCAGAGCCACTTTGGTTTTAAGATAAGGGAAAGACCTACTGTGTAGCACAGGGAATGCTCAATGTTCTGTAATATCCTAAAGTGTAAAAGAATCTGAAAGTTATTTATATATATATGTGTATATATATATATATGTATATATATATATATGTGTGTGTGTATATATATATATATGTATATATATATATACAAAAGGGTGTATATATATATATAAAAGAATCTGAAAGTTATTTATATATATATGTGTGTATATATATATATGTGTGTATATATATGTATATATATGTGTGTATATATATATGTATATATATATATATATGTGTATATATATATATAATGGAGCTATTCCAAATCCTGAAAGATGATGCTGTGAAAGTGCTGCACTCAATATGCCAGCAAATATATATATATATATATATATAACTGAATCATTTTGCTATACATCTGAAACTAACAAGTAACTATGTTCCAATATAAAATACAAATTAAAAAAGATAGTGATAAAAAAAGATAAGGGTTTCAATAGGTTTTTTTACATTTTTATTCCATTATATAGAAATGGTTTTGCATTTCATGCAAAGATGGGCTCGATAAAGGACAGAAATGGTATGGACCTAACAGAAGCAGAAGATATTAAGAAGAGGTGGCAAGAATACACAGAAGAACTGTACAAAAAAGATCTTCACGACCCAGATAATCATGATGGTGTGATCACTGACCTAGAGCCAGACATCCTGGAATGTGAAGTCAAGTGGGCCTTAGGAAGCATCACTATGAACAAAGCTAGTGGAGGTGATGGAATTCCAGTGGACCTATTCCAAATCCTGAAAGACGATGCTGTGAAAGTGCTGCACTCAATATGCCAGCACATTTGGAAAACTCAGCAGTGGCCACAAGATTGGAAAAGGTCAGTTTTCATCCCAATCCCAAAGAAAGGCAATGCCAAAGAATGCTCAAACTACCGCACAATTGCACTCATCTCACACGCTAGTAAAGTAATGCTCAAAATTCTGCAAGCCAGGCTTTAGCAATATGTGAACCGTGAATTTCCTGATGTTCAAGCTGGTTTTAGAAAAGGCAGAGGAACCAGAGATCAAATTGCCAATATCCGCTGGATCATGGATAAAGCAAGAGAGTTCCAGAAAAACATCTATTTCTGCTTTATTGACTATGCCAAAGCCTTTGACTGTGTAGATCACAATAAACTGTGGACAATTCTGAAAGAGATGGGAATACCAGACCACCTGATCTGCCTCTTGAGAAATCTGTATGCAGGTCAGGAAGCAACAGTTAGAACTGGTCATGGAACAATAGACTGGTTCCAAATAGGAAAAGGAGTATGTCAAGGCTGTATATTGTCACCATGTTTATTTAACTTATATGCAGAGTACATCATGAGAAACGCTGGACTGGAAGAAACACAAGTTGGAATCAAGATTGCCGGGAGAAATATCAATAACCTCAGATATGCAGATGATACCACCCTTATGGCAGAAAGTGAAGAGGAACTAAAAAGCCTCTTGATGAAAGTGAAAGTGGAGAGTTAAAAGGTTGGCTTAAAGCTGAAGATTCAAAAAACGAAGATCATGGCATCTGGTCCCATCACAACATGGGAAATAGATGGAGAAACAGTGGAAACAGTGTCAGACTTTCTTTTTCTGGGCTCCAAAATCACTACAGATGGTGACTGCAGCCATGAAATTAAAAGACTCTTACTCCTTGGAAGGAAAGTTATGACCAACCTAGATAGCATATTCAAAAGCAGAGACATTACTTTGCCAACAAAGGTTCGTCTAGTCAAGGCTATGGTTTTTCCAGTGGTCATGTATGGATGTGAGAGCCATGTTGTACTGTGAAGAAGGCTGAGCACCAAAGAATGGATGCTTTTCAACTGTGGTGTTGGAGAAGACTCTTGAGAGTCCATTGGACTGCAAGGAGATCCAAGCAGTCGATTCTGACGGAGATCAGCCTTGGGATTTCTTTGGAAGAAATGATGCTAAAGCTGAAACTCCAGTATTTTGGCCACCTCATGCGAAGAGTTGACTCATTGGAGAGGACTCTGATGCTGGGAGGGATTGGGGGCAGGAGGAGAAGGGGACGACAGAGGATGAGATGGCTGGATGGCATCACTGACTCGATGGATGTGAGTCTGGGTGACCTCTGGGAGTTGGTGATGGACAGGGAGGCCTGGTGTGCTGCAGTTCACGGGGTCGCAAAGAGTCAGACACGACTTAGCGACTGATCTGATCTGTACAATATATTGTAGATGAGACTTCCAAATAAGTAGTCATAATCTCTTTTACCAGAGCTATAAAGACAAAGATTTAAGCTCCTTTCAGACATTGACTTTAATTTAAAAAAAAAAAAAAGTGTTCAATACCATGGAAAACAAGTGAAAAGTGTGAGAAAGGAATGAACCAGAAACACAAGAAGCCTCTCTGAGGCTGTGTAAATGATGGGGAGAAAGTCCAGTGGTTTTAGCTAAGTGGAGTTTTTGAGTGAGTTTATGTTGTGAGTTTCTGTGAGAGATGAAAAAGATCATGTTTATTAAATATAAGATTAGAAAATGTAAGACTAAAGCCAAGTCTCTTCTATCTATTAAAACTTTGAAGCAGATGAAAATAATACTTCTACTAAATGAAGTTTCCAATACATAGTTTTTTTATAGGTCAAAGAGTTGAAGATGTCAAAATGAAAGTATTATGTATTGCTATTAATTTGTAACATACAAAATTTCCTTTTTTTTTTTTTTTTTTTAAGCCCTTAGATAATTGAACAGTTTATGGAGAAAGCATGACTTGAGGTGACTCACTGATAAGTTTTAAAGGCCTTGTTCAGGAGCCCAGAGGGAACAGACCAATATCTCTCAGTGACCTTGTGATGGATTTAGATCCACCCCTGGTTCTCCTTCGGTCTCTGTGGTAAGACCTCCTGTCTAATGGCAGACTAGAGATTCTGGGACTGAAGCATATAAGTCTATGTCAAGCAGGATAACCATATAAGGTTTCTTTTGAGTAAACTAGGAGGGTGTGGAAGTGAGGATAGACATTACTTGTTATATTTTTAATCAACTGTTTACCATTCATTATTTGGATAAGTTTTTTGGTGACAGTTCTTACTTATTGGCATAATTTGCCTTCTAAAAAGCAAACTAGCTTGAATTCTGCGCCCCACCCCCACCCTGCTTTTCTGCATTTAGATCAGAGATCAGTCGCTCAGTCATGTCCAACTCTTTGCGACCCCATGAATCGCAGCATGCAGGACTCCCTGTCCATCACCAACTCCGGGAGTTCACTCAGACTCACGTCCATCGAGTCAGTGATGCCATCTAGCCATCTCATCCTCTGTTGTTCCCTTCTCCTCTTGCCCCCAATCCCTCCCAGCATCAGAGTCTTCTCCAGTGAGTCAACTCTTCGCATGAGGTGGCCAGAGTACTGGAGTTTCAGCTTTAGCATCATTCCTTCCAAAGAAATCCCAGGGCTGATCTCCTTCAGAGTGGACTGATTGGATCTCCTTGCAGTCCAAGGGACTCTCAAGAGTCTTCTCCAACACCACAGTTCAAAAGCATCAATTCTTCGGTGCTCAGCCTTCTTCACAGTACAACATGGCTCTCACATCCATACATGACCACTGGAAAAACCATAGCCTTGACTAGACGAACCTTTGTTGGCAAAGTGATGTCTCTGCTTTTGAATATGCTATCTAGGTTGGTCATAACTTTCCTTCCAAGGAGTAAGAGTCTTTTAATTTCATGGCTGCAGTCACCATCTGCAGTGATTTTGGAGCCCAGAAAAAGAAAGTCTGACACTGTTTCCACTGTTTCCCCATCTATTTCCCATGTAGTGATGGGACCAGATGCCATGATCTTTGTTTTCTGAACATTGAGCCTTAAGCCAACCTTTTCACTCTCCACTTTCACTTTCATCAAGACGCTTTTTAGTTCCTCTTCACTTTCTGCCATAAGAGTGGTGTTATCTGCATATCTGAGGTTATTGATATTTCTCCCAGCAATCTTGATTCCAGCTTGTGTTTCTTCCAGTCCAGCATTTCTGCATTTAAAGTGATAAAGAAAAATAGTTTCTGGGTATTATAGCTTATTTTTCCATCAGAACTAAAAAAAAGTGATTTGTTTTCAAGAAGGGACAGAGACAAATGTTTGAACCTGCTTTCTGAAAAAGAAAAAAAAAAAAAATTATTTTCTATTAGAGTAGAAAGCTGAAGTTGTGAGTTCACTTGTTCTAGACTGGTTTTATTCTCTAATCTTGAGAAAGCTATTTAAAGTCTCTATGGCCATATTACCTTATCTTTCAAATAGGATTTGCAAACTCTCACCTAGGGTAGACAAAATAACCATGAATAGCACCTGTATTAAAAACAAACAAGCAACAAGAAAAATAGTAAAGCTGTGACAAAACAAAATGCAGTAAGTATACTTAATGAACAAGTATTGATCTCAGTTTCTAGATAAAAGTACTTTGTTATTAATCTAAAAGACGGAATGAGTCTCCTTGGAAAATGTCAATATTTAGAGGGAGATACTAAGGGGTAAACATAATAATCCTATGTTTACTTAAAGCAATCTGTGTTTGATTTATTTTTGGAAATTAAATATTGATTCTGACTCTCTGTGAGGGTAAAAACCCATAGTATCTGAAAATTAAAACTGATTTTTGCCAATCAAACACATGCAGTTATGTCAAAACATTAGTTAATATGGTAACCTAAATGCCAGTGTAAAATAGGATTTAAGCAGGTTGATATTGAAGTAGACTACTGCTGTTTATAGATAGGTAGGTATTAATATGTATAGACCCCTATGTGCTTATGTATCTGTGCCTATAATTCAAATTATTCTATGATAGTTTTATATCTGGTCATGATGTCATAAGTGTTCCCTTATTTTACCTATGTTATAGGAGGTGGTAAGTGTTTTACAGTCAATGGAACATGAAACTAACTAAAATCTCTACTAACTTGTTACTAAGTGACTTTATCTTTCTGGGTCTTTGTAAGAAGTCTGTTGGAGAAAATTCTAAACCAGTGTTTCAGTTCAGTTCAGTCGCTCAGTCCTGTCCGACTCTTTGCGACCCCATGAATCACAGCACGCCAAGCCTCCTTGTCCATCACCAACTCCCAGAGTTCATTCAGACTCATGTCCATCGAGTCAGTGATGCCATCCAGCCATCTCATCCTCTGTCATACCCTTCTCCTCCTGCCCCGAATCCCTGCCAGCATCAGTCCTTTCCAATGAGTCAACTCTTCCCATGAGGTGGCCAAAGTATTGGAGTTTCAGCTTTGGCATCATTCCTTCCAAAGAAATCCCGGGGCTGATCTCCTTCAGAATGGACTGGTTGGATCTCCTTGCAGTCCAAGGGACTCTCAAGAGTCTTCTCCAACACCACAGTTCAAAAGCATCAATTCTTTGGCACTCAGCCTTCTTCACAGTCCAATTCTCAAATCCATACATGACCACTGGAAAAACCATAGCCTTGACTAGACAGACCTTTGTTGGCAAAGTAATGTCTCTGTCTCTGCTTCTGAATATGCTATCTAGGTTGGATATAACTGTTTACCACTGTCTGAATGTTTAAAAATACTGATAAATCTTTGGACTCGATTCACATGCCATTAACTTGAATTTTTATAGTAAAACTATCCTAAAACAATAACTACTTTCTTAGTGGGTTGATTGATCTCTTATTGTTTAATTTTTCAAAATGCTGTATTAAGTATAATCTCTTCGTTTTTTATTGTGCAGTTGAAATGAAGATGATCTTCTATTATATACTGTAAACCTATATGCTAATTGTTTTTTAAAAAATAGCTTTTAAAAATTAATTTATTTATTTTAATTGGAGGCTAATTACAGTATTATAGTGGTTTTTGCCATACATTGACATGAATCAGCCATGGGTGTGCATGTGCTCCCCATCCTGAACCCCCCTCCTACCTCCCTCCCCATCCCATCCCTCAGGGTCATCCCAATTCACCAGCCCTGAACACCCTGTATCATGCATCGAACCTGGACTGGCAATCTGTTTCACATATGATAATTTACATGTTTCAATGCTATTCTCTCAAATCATCCCACCCATACCTTTTCCCACAGAGTCCAAAAGACTGTTCTTTACGTCTGTGTCTCTTTTGCTGTCTCGCATATAAGGTCATCGTTACCATCTTTCTAAATGTTTTTAAATTAACATATCTTAAATTTTGTGAAAGGAATATAAAGATTCAATAAATTATCCAAAGGAAAGAAATTAACATTGAGCTTCTTAATGTTGGGTACTTATTACTCTCACATCTAATCCAGTGCTATCAACCTTGTCTTGTCATTTGATATCTTCTTTTAACTACAATAACATTTTCTTATAACTTCCAAAGAATGAGTAAAGGGAGCACTAATAAATTAAGAGGTATTTTCAGAGAAAGAAATGCTAGAGATTTATTTCTGAAAGTTGATAGGGAAATTGTGCATAGTTTAACCTATTCTATGCATTATGTTGCTTATTAAATGAAATAAACATTTTAAAACTTTAGTTTAATACCATCAACCTACTACTTCTATGTATCGTTAGTTTATCCAATTTCTCATTTATTATGATTTGAATACATAATTATATTTCCATGTGTAACCCCTAAACAAATCACTGGTGTTAATCTTACCATATTTTAAATCTTGCTAATAAATTAAAAATAATAGAGTATTGAGTTTTACTGAAGTTAGTATTGAGATGGTGTTCTTTTTCTCCCTCAGTTTACAGTATTTTTGCACTCTAGTAGGGACTAGATCGGAGAAGTCAGTGGCACCCCATCCAGTACTCTTGCCTGGAAAATCCCACGGACGGAGGAGCCTGGTAGGCTGCAGTCCATGGGGTTGCGAAGAGCCGGACACGACTGAACAACTTCACTTTCGCTTTTCACTTTCATGCATTGAAGAAGGAAATGACAACCCACTCCAGTGTTATTGCCTGGAGAATCCGAGGGACGGTGGAGCCTGGTGGGCTGCTGTCTGTGGGGTCACACAGAGTCGGACACGACTGAAGTGACTTAGCAGCAGCAACAGCAGCAGTAGCAGGGACTAGATAACTTTTATTTAAAGCCAGCAGGAGGAGCTCTCACCTTGCTGGGTCCAGTGTAATTAGTATGCCTGAAAAATCTGAGTTTGTGGGGTTTTTGTCTATGAAGCAACTGATAAAATTTAAACATATGTCACATGTAATGGTGTTAAAAATAAAAATAAATCCTTAGTTTTATTTTGATATCAATGCATCCTTCCCCTGTCAGGAATGCAAATTTGAAATTTTGCCATTCTTATGAATTTTTAGAAGATATGATTGCAGTTTAATGAGGAAGATAAAGCAGTTATGTAAATCTTGTTTCATGAAGCTATTAATAAACAAAAAAGTGCTCTTAAGGATTTTCACTGTTGTAGATATGTACAGATTTTCTTTTTTTGTTATTTTGATATGATTATATTTCAGTTTACAAATTTTAAATATTTTAAGAATTGAGCAGCCCAAATATATTTTAAAAAATAATTACCTCAGTTAATCAATTAATTATTTTGACAGTCTATGAAAAAGAAATCTTCATTGGTAGACTTCAATATTAGGGAGTTTTATACTCTGTACTCCAGTAAATTCCCTGATTTAAATGTCATGATACCAGTAATGCTTCTGTAGAACCCATTGATGAGAAAAGTAGGATATAAACTTATCTAGATTTGGAATCAGGAAAGTAAATGGTGATTTTTCTCTGCATCTACAAAAATAAAAAGAAAAACAACGAAGTTTTATATTTAAACTTAAAAGGAAATAAGAAAACACTATAAATTTTTAATGGAGTAGTCTAGCATCAGCTTCCCTGATAGCTTAGTTGGTCTGGTCAAGAACCTGCCTGCAATGCAGGAGATCCTGGTTTGATTCCTGGGTGGGGAAGGTCCACTGGAGAAGGGATAGGCTACCCACTCCAGTATCCTTAAGCTTCACTTGTGGCTCAGCTGGTAAAGAATCTACCCACAATGCAGAAGACTTGGGTTTGATTCCTGTGCTGGGAAGATCCCCTGGAGAAGGGAATGGCTACCCACTCCAGTATTATGGCCTGGAGAATTCCATGGACTGTGTAGTCCATGGTGTCACCAAGAGTCGGACACGACTGAGTGACTTTCTTACTTACTTCCTTATTCTAGCATGAATCTCCTTGGTTGGAATCACTTTGTGATCCTAAGGAAAATATGTAAGCTCTCTGAGTCTTAGTGTTCTCACCTGTAACTTGAGCATTAAAAAAAAAAAAAAGAAAAGAAAAGAAAAGAATTTATAGGGCAGTGTGAAATTTCTTCAAAGAAGGCAATGGCACCCCACTCCAGTACTCTGGCCTGGAAAATACCATGGGCAGAGGAGCCTGGTAAGCTGCAGTCCATGGGATCACTAAGAGTCGGACATGACTAAGTGACTTCACTTTCCCTTTTCATTTTCATACATTGGAGAAGGAAATGGCAACCCACTCCAGTGTTCTTGCCTGGAGAATCCCAGGGACGGGGGAGCCTGGTAGGCTGCCGTCTATGGGGTCGCACAGAGTCGGACACGACTGAGGCGACGCAGCAGCAGCAGCAGCAGTGAGATTCCTTGAAGAAGGAAACATATAAACCTTTCTTTCTATATATATGTGCGCTGTGTCACTTCAGCCATATCCAACTCTCTGTGACCCCATGGACTGGAGCCTACCAGGCTCTTCTGTTCATGGAACTTGCGAGGCAAAAATACTGGAGTAGGTTACCGTGCTGTTCTCCAGAGGATCTTCCTGACCCAGGGATCAAACCCATGTCTCTTATGTCTCCTGCAGTAGGAGGCAGATTCTTTATCACTAGCACCAACTGGGAAGCCTATCTGACGATTTAGTATCATTACTTAATCAGCCTGCTAGGGAAAAAATGCAGAGAAGGCGATGGCACCCCACTCCAGTACTCTTGCCTGGAAAATCCCAGGGGAAGCCTGCTGGGCTTCCGTCTATGGGGTCACACAGAGTCGGACACGATGGAAGCGACTTAGCAGCAGCAGCAGCAGGGAAAGAATGAGCTTCTGAGTGGCTTAGTGGTAAAGAATTTGCTGCAATGCAGGAGATGAGACATGGGTTCAATCCACGCAAGATCTCCTAGAGTAAGAAATGGCAACTCACTTGAGTATTCTTGCCTGGAAAACCCCATTGACAGAGGAGCCTGCTAGGTTCCAGTCTATGGGGTCACAAAGAGTCAGACATGAATGATGAATTCCAAAATATAAACGTGTTAAATGAATAACATGGAATTTTTGAGTTCCCCAAAGTAGATTCTGCTATTACACATTTCTGAATTCTTTTCTATAGTATATTGTTGTTTATTCGCTAAGTTGTGTCTGACTCTTGTGACCTCATGGATTATAGTCTGCTAGTCTCCTCTGTCTGTGGAATTTCCCAGGCAAGAATACAGGAATGGGTTGCCATTTCTTTCTTTAGAGGATCTTCCCAACCCAGGGACTGAACTTGCGTCTCCTGTATTAGCAGGTGGATTCTTTACCACTGACTTGGAGAAGGAAATGGCAACCCACTCCAGTGTTCTTAGTTGGAGAATCCCAGGGACGGGGAGCTTGGTGGGCTGCCGTCTAGGGTCGCAGAGTTGGACATGACTAAAGCGACTTAGCAGCAGCAGCAACATGTATATACCAAAAATAAAATTATATTCATTTGATAACTTAAGCTTGGAGTTGAATATTTATTGTGACTTCCGCTTTTTTCTCTAATATGTGAGAGTATTATTTTTATACTAAATGAACCCAAATGCCATCAAGTACCATTTTGTGAATTTGCATGTGTGTATTTATGTATGTGTGTGTGTGGGGGGTATGCATTTGTACTTTCTTTTACTCGTAGGCTTGTTAGAATTATATGTTAATATGGTGTAAATGAAGCTATAAAGAAGGCCTTTTTAAAAGCTCTAGCCCTTTATGTGTTTTTTTAATCTCTTTACATGATATTAGCAGCAGTGGAAGTCATTAGCTAAATATATTAATTCATTAAGGACAGAAAATGTTGTAGCCTAATTTGATCATTCCTTCTTCATTTATTAACTCAAATATTTCAATACGATGAATGTTCCTTCATTAACTATTTATTTATTTATAAATAGTTCATATAGAAAAAACAAAATAAGTATTTTATTCTTTTCAGATTTTTTAACAGTTTTTAAAATAATGGCTTCCTATGCTATGCTAAGTCACCTCAGTTGTGTCCGACCCTGTGGAACCCCATAGACAGCAGCCCACCAGGCTCCCCGTCCCTGGGACTCTCCAGGCAAGAACACGAGAGTGGGCCGCCACCTCCTTCTCCAATGCATGAAAGCGAAAAGAGAAAGTGAAGTCGCCCAGTCATGCCTGACTCTCAGCGACCCCATGGACCACAGCCTACCAGGCTCCTCCGTCCATGGGATTTTCCAGGCAAGAGTACTGGAGTGGGGTGCCATTGCCTTCTCCGAATGGCTTCCTAGTGTACTGCAAAATATATTAATAGGTATATTTTATCATTATGAATGCATGGATTTAAGTATATTTGAAGTGTATCAGTCTCTTATAGTCATTAATCTTGTGTATGTTCAAATTATCTATTTTTAGACAGTGGAAGTTTAAGCCAGTTGGTTCTTGAGTCCTTTTTACATACCCCTAGTAAACACTGATATATTCCTTGATTTTGTATAAGGACTATAAAACACCACCAATGAAGTAATTTTACAAAACATAAAAAAATAAATGGAACCTTGATCTGGTCAAGCCATTTAATATATCTACCAATTTAAAGAAAATACAGAGAATGGGGAAGTATGTTCAGTGATTTCTCACAAAAGGGAAAATCTAGAATGTGTGATAAAACTACTTTTGTGGGTCACATTTTTTTATAGTAAATTTTATTTCATTTAGTGAAACAGATAACTGGCTAGTTAAAATAGCAATGAGATACTATTTTACATCTGTTAGAATGCCTTAAAAAAAAGAAAACTGAACAGTACTAAGTTCTGGTAAAGATGTAGAACAATTGGAAAATCATACATTCTACTAAAGGGAATGTAAAACTACACAGCCATTTTGGAAACCAGTTTGACAGTGTCTTAAAAAATAAACATTCTTTATGTAACTCAGTAATTGCTATTTACAATGGAGAAATGAAAACTTTGGTTTGTATAAAAATCTGTACATGAAAATTCAGCTAGAGAATTCCATTCTATATAATACTTTTCAGCAATAAAAAGGGACTCAGTGTTCAGTTGTATATATTGATACACACAGCCACATAAATGAATCTCAGATTTGTTATGCTGAGTGAAGGAAAGCAGGCTCAAAAAACATCATAAGATTCCATCCTATGTATGATTTCAGTCATTCAACATTCTGGGAAAGTGAAAATCAAGGGACAAAAGTCAGATTAATTGTTTCTGGGGATTATTGAGGGGACTGGATTTACCATAAAGGATCACATGGGAAATTTTGATGGTGATGGAAATATTCTATAGCTTGATTGTAGTGGTAGTTACATGATATTGGAGTTTGTCACAATTCCTGGAAATGCTCATTTAAATAGGCAGAATTTTATTGTAAGTAAATCATACCTCAGTAGATCTAACTTAAAAAAAGGAAAAAGTAGGGGCCTATAAAATAAAAAAAAAAAAATGAAGAGAACAAAACCTCATTGTAATGTATAGACTTATTTAGATCTTGATTTTCTGTTAAAATAAGTTGGGACCATAGGAATATTGAACACTGATTGGATATTTGATGATATTAATTAATACATAGCATTTATAATAATGTATCAAGATATATAGTTATATTAAGAGGAATCTTTATCTTAGATATACATACTGAAATTTTTACAGATGAAATTAGATGATTACTAGAATTTGCTTCAAATAAATCTTGCAGTAAGAGTAGGTATGCAAGTATAGATGAAATAAGATTGGCTATAGGTTTTAACAATTGAGGCAAGGTAATTAATACAATGAGAGTTCATTGTACTGTTTTCTCCACATTTTAAAGTATTTGAGAATTTTGCATAATTAAAATTAATTAAATTATTGCAGCTCAGTTTTACAAATATATGTTTAGTGAATATATTGGAAGAATATTCTGCAATAAGCATGTAGAGTTTATCCCAGAACTTTAAGCAGGGTTTCATAGTAAAAAATCAATAAAGTATACAGTCATTCAAATAAAAAACATCACAGAATCCTTAACATAAACACCAAACAACAGATGCCAAATAACACATTTCCAATGGCACTTTTTTAAACTACTAAAAACCCTCCACTTTCTTAGCTAGATAAAATAAAACTTGAGATACCAAAGCACTGTTTCTTACTGTTTGGTCCATGACCTTACTGGGGATTTGGTGATAGAAGTTAAAAATATGGGTCGTATGTGAAGCTGAAACTCCCAATACTTTGGCCACCTGATGTGAAAAACTGACTCATTGGAAAAGACCCTGATGCTGGAAAAGACTGAAGGCAGGAGGAGAAGGGGACAACAGAGGATGAGATGGTTGTATGATATTACTGACTCGATGGACATGAGTTTGAGCAAGCTCCAAGTGTTGGTGATGGACAGGGAAGCCTGGCATGCTTTATAGTCCATGGGGCCGCAAAGAGTCGGACACAGTTGAGCGACTGAACTGAGCACATTAACTTGGTGGAAACACTACCAAAATACTCCCCAATTGATCTCCATTTATCTTTCTAGACTCATTTCTGTCCTCTAAATTCCCCTAAATATTTTCCACTCCTACTTCCCACTCCAGCAACTGAAAACTAATTTAGTTATACCTCAGTGACTTTTTAAAGGTATTCTATAAAAAAAATTTGTTTCTCAGCGCATGTGATTAAAGACCCCTTCATCATAGCCCAGACCAAATTGCATTTCCTTTATGAAATCATCTCATACCTCCATACAGCCTTTTTGTTGTTATTGTTCAGCTGCTAAGTCATGTCTGACTCTGAGACCCCATAGACTGCAGCATGCCAGGCTTCCCTGTCCTTCACTATCTCCCAGAGTTTGCTCAAACTCATATCTATTGTGTTGATGATGCCATCCAACTATCTCATCCTCTGTTGTCCCTTTCTTCTCCCGCCTTCACTCTTTCCCAGCATCAGTGTCTTTTCCAGTGAATCAGTTCTTTGCATCAAGTGGCCAAAGTACTGGAGCTTCAGCTTTAGCACCAGTCCTTTCAATGAATATTCAGAGTTGACTTCCTTTAGGATTGATTGGTTTGATCTCCTTGCAGTCGAAGCGACTCTCAAGGGTCTTCTCCAGCACTACAGTTTGAAAGCATCAATTCTTGGGTGCTCAACCTTCTTTAAGGCCCAAATCTCATATCCATTCAGCCTTAGCCTAATTTAATTGTTAAGCTATTGCGTAGTCTACAGTTTTAGAATTTAAGAAAATATGTCCTGATTATTTGTTTTTATGTATTCCCAACCAGATTATGAGTTACTTTTGGTCAGGGAAAAAAGTATATGTTTTTTTGTTTTTTGCCTTTTACTTCCTTTAGCAGTAAGTATACTAGCACATACAATACAAATGTAATCCATGCTTTAAAGATATGAGTTTATTCAAAATGAGTTGGCAGTCATAGACAAGACAACACAGAAAGAAAATATACAGACCTGCTTTAAATTTTTTCCCTCTTTAATATGTTAAAAAAAAAAAAGACTATTTTTATAAATGAGAGGGAAAGCAAAGGTAGTCATTTCACTGTTGGTCTGCAAAGTGGCCCCATACTCACATGGGGCAAGGACAGAGCAAAGGAAGGAGCAGATCACTCCAAATTTGTAGGTGGCAGGTTTAATAAGTAGTCTTATATGTACAAGACTTGTCTTGTGCAGCTGCCAAACAAGTAGGCCTCTACACTTGACCACCAGAGTCCTAGAGGTCTCAACAGGGTTTAGTCATATGCACAATACAGATGGTTTCAGCAGCACCTTGCCCTCTCAAGGCTCTGCCCTTAGAACAGCTACCGCTGTGGGAATGATAGGCAGAGGGTACATTCTAAGGACAGGTGAGGAGATCAAGAGCCTTCTGTCCATTGGTCAGGTCCTGCTCATAGGTCATCTGGTGGTCGTATTCTAGCTTACCTCTTCCAACATTTATCATTTTTTACTAAAAATGACTGTGTTAGTTTTGTTATTCCATTTCATTTAGTGTTGTTAAACACACGTTTCTTATTTTAAAATTAATGTATAACTACCACATTCATTTTATATTTACCTTGTGGCTCAGCTGATAAAGAATCTACCAGCAATGCAGGAGACCTGGGTTTGATCCCTGGATTGGGAAGATCCCCTGGAGAAGGGAACAGCTACCCACTCCAGTATTCTGGCCTGGAGAATTCCATGGACTTTATAGTCCCTGGGGTCGCAAAGAGTCAGACACAACTGAGCGACTTTCACTTTCACTTTAAATATTATTATTATATATTAAGCTTTAGTATTTATAAATAATTTTATGTAAGTCATGCAACTTATTAAAGCTAATTCAAAGAATAATAGTAAAGGTAGTTGACAGTGATTTAAATAACTGATTTCTATTTACATCAATTAAGAAGTTCATGCAAGAATTTTTTTTTGTTGTTTATTTGATTCCAGTTGTGTTGCTTGATACAACAACTGTGCTGGGAGAGCTAGGATGGAAAACATATCCATTAAATGGGGTAAGTTTAAATATCTTTCAAAATTGTTATTCTGCTGGGTTTTTAGGGTGTATTATAATAGTTAAAATTGCTCAATGTTTTAAGTATGAATTTTAGCATAAAACTTAAATCCTATGGAAAAGATTAAAATACAATTAGAACTGGTAATCAGTGGAATGATATATAAAAATGCTTTCTTCTAAATTAGTAATTGTTCTTTAATATATTGTTTATATATAGTAGTATTAGAATAGTACCCATATAAATATTTTCTTTAAAAATAAATGTTTTCTGTGTATATGTTAAATTTGGTAACCTAATTGAATATTTGTATGTAAACAGCTTTAGGTTATCATAGCATAAGTCAATTTTACAGATGCCATTTGGTGTTCATTAGGAAATATGAATCTTCTAAAGTAGTATGTATCTTTTGAACTTTTTAAAAAGATACATTATGGTTAGATTTTTGTTAGCAGAGTGTAGTTGCTTTTGAAAGGCTTATAAGTATGTATAATTTACTAAGTACAATTTTGCGGGTATTGACATCATTTTAGCTATGGTTGTATTTTACTTTTTACATGTTTTAATATATTTTGCCTCATTTTCACATTCAGTTTATTTCTACATTTTTTATTTCAAGCTAAAATAAAAGGGTGATTTGTGATGCTTTTTACCTTGATTTTGTCTGTTTAAACAAATCTTCAACAGTGGAGGCAGTCAGTTGTATCTAGATACACTTGGCTTAGCTTTTATTCCTTTTCTTAGAAATTGTATTTTTCTCATTCATGACATTCTCCCTGATACTATTCTACATTGCTTTTTTCTGTTATATTTACAAATTTAAATCTGAAAGGAGAAGTTGACCCAAAATTGTTTTGTTTTTAGAATCATTAGAATAATGCTATTTGAGTTTGACCTTTATGTCAGAAGTTATTCAGCAGTCATTCATTAAATTTTTATTTTCAAATAAAAATTCCTGTAAGAGTTTAATCTTTCTTTGTTTAACAGGTTTTTTGTTTCTTTAGATTTGTTTGTTTATAGCCTGTGATTTTATTGTTTCTGAAGTTTTAATCTAATAGAGTTCTTGTCAAGCCATTTCTGAGAATGTATCTTTTAAACTAAGATTATGCTTGTACCTTCATTATCTTATTTTCATTAAAATGAATACACATCAGTATTCATTGAATGTAGTTAGTATATTAATCACAGTTACTTTGAAGTGAATAAAGCTTCTTTCCCAGAATATCTTTCCAAGATATATATCTTGTTCTCAGTAGATGAAGTAACTTATAAACACTTATAAATGATTAAGTAGTCTATAAGCCCCACTTTTTCATTTTCTGAATAAAATGACAATGTTAGCAGTCATACTATCACTGATTTTATGTAATCATAGCCCAAGAATCATGTGAGGAACAGCAGGAGCTGTGCCCCGGCTCTGGTGAGTGTGTTTGGCTTGGTCACAGGGCTACATTTCTTAATGCAAACTGGTAACCAGGAGACACAGGGACTTACAGAGTTACAAATAAACTTACTACTATCATTCTTGTAATGACTTTGTCATAGGTATTATGAATTAGGAATTTTCTATGTCTGGTTTATTATATAAAGAGAGGGCAGAGTTGTCTGAAAAATTATGTTTATTTCATAGTTTTCCTAATTGCCAGACGCTGCTCTGAGAATGTTATCCTTTTATTTTTTACAATGGCCCTGTGAGGTTTGTCTTAGTTCCATTTCCCTGCGGGAGAAACCCAATATTAAGGAGAATAAGGAACAAAAGATACCAAGAATTTATAGGCCAGGTAGTGAGTGATGTATATCAATACATGCTGCATTATTCTGACTCTAGTGCCTGTGTACTTATGATGGCCCTGCAAACAAAGGAGGATTGGAAACTGAAAAGCCAGTTACTTATGTGTGCTATTTGCATAATTGATTCAGATTTTTTTTATCCCCTTGATAAACATACTGCTAAACTGAAATGTGCATTTTGGGCACCAATCAAGAATGAGCAGGAAAAGAGAGAAAGAAGGAAAGGAAACTACAGTAGAAAATAAATATGATACAATAAGGTAGCTAAGGAAAAGATGGTTAAAAATTCATTGAGCATTTACCACATGCTAGGCTTTGTTCGAAGCACTTTATTCACATGAGTCCTAGAAATCAATTATAAATGTTCTCTATTGAAAGATGTGAACCTGAGGTACATTAAATAACTTCTACATGGTCACAGAGCGAGGAAGTAATTCAGCAAAATTTCTAAGCCAAACATATTTTAATCTTCACATGTATCTGTGGTCATTTCACAGCTCAGTGCTTTTTATTTAAGATTCTGCCAAGTAAAGATAAAGGGCAATGACCAATACATATAGACTACAAAGGGAAAAGTAATACAAGGATTCAGACATTAAAAAGTAAACTGAATACTCAATTACCTTGTGATATCACTGATGGGATAGGCTATATTACTTTTAGATTATCACCCAGATAATAATGCATATATGGACAATGTCAGCAGTAGGAATTCTTAAAAATTGGAGCACATGGAAATATTTTGTAAGAGATATGGATGGAGCTTCATGAATTAGATAAAACAAAGGTGAATCAAGGGAAATAGTAAAATGGATAGATGACATTAGTAAATTTTAAAGAAAATACACAACTTAAGTTTTTCTTTTAATGAAGAGAATAGGTTACAGACAAGAATAGAGCTTTCAGTTCAGTCGATCAGTCATGTCCGACTCTCTGCGACCCCATGGACTACAGCAGCCAGGCTTCCCTTGTCCATCTCCAACTCCTGGAGCTTGCTCAAACTCACGTCCATCACTTTGGTGATGCCATCCAACCATCCCATCCTTTGTTGTCCCCTTGTCCTCCAGCCTTCAGTCTTTCCCAGCATCAGGGTCTTTTCCAGTGATTTGGTTCTTCACATCAGGTGGCCAAAATATTGGAGTTTCAGCTTCAACATCAGTCTTCCAATGACTATTCAGGACCAATTTCCTTTAGGATTGACTGATTTGATCTCTGTGTAGTCCAAGGGACTCTTAAGAGTCTTCTCCAACACCACAGTTCAAAAGCATCAATTCTTCAGCACTCAGCTTTCTTTATAGTCCAACTCTCATATACATACATGACTACTGGAAAAAACATAGCTTTGACTAGATGGGCCTTTGTTGGCAAAGTAATGTCTCTGCTTTTGAATATGCTGTCTAGATTGTTCATAACTTTTCCTCCAAGGAAAAAATGTCCTAATTTCATGCCTGCAATCACCATCTGCAGTGATATTGGAGCCCCAAAAAATAAAGTTTCTGACTGTTTCCATTGTTTCCCCATCCATTTGCCAGGAAGTGATGGGACCAGATGCCATGATCTTAGTTTTCTGAATGTTGAGTTTTAAGCCAACTTTTTCACTCTTTCACTTTCATCAAGAGGCTCTTTAGTTCTTCTTCACTTTCTGCCATTAGGATGTTGTCACCTGTGTATCTGAGGTTATTGGTATTTCTCCCGGCAATCTTATTCCAGCTTGCGTGTCATCCAGCTCGGCATTCTGCATGAATATAGCTTTACTTGGTGCTATTTATAGGTTAAAACAAGTGAGTAGATAAATAGAAAGGATGGAAAAACTTTGAGCCATAGTAATTTGAATGGCCATTTTAACTAAAGTTGCCGTTTCTCAGAGATCCTACTTAAGTTGGTTTTACAAATATGTAAAGACAACTAGATGATGTATTTGACAGTCTTTTGACATAAAGCATATCTGGTGTTTTTCTGAATGAAATATTTCCTAGGAATAACTTTTAAATTGATAATATTTTCTTCATTTAAAGAAATTAAGAAATATTTTTGAAATCATATAATGTATGATTTACATTATAAATCATATAAAATATGTGACGTAGTAAATTATCTCATACTGGTTTTATTTTTTATTCTTTTTTTAACTTAAAATGCCCATTTTACCCTAAGTAACATACTGACTGATATAGCTACAGTAGTAGGCATTCATTTTGTGCCTGTAAAGAAAACCATTTCAGGTCATTTGAATAAAACTTAAGCACCATTGGTTAGCAGATATGAAAAATAGATGAGTAATCTCGAGCAAATGATTCTTTAGGCTTTCAAAAATGAAAAGAAAATATATTTATTCTGAAATGCTTGTCAACTCAATTTTTCCAATATTGAAATATACTTTTAAAAAAGTCATGTCCTGAATTCCACTTAACAAGTTGCTATTTTACATTCTTGGAGTTAGGTACTCTTTTGAAGTTTAGAAATAATGTCTTCACAGTATTATTGCGAATGAGAGTATATTGAGGTAATACTCAGTATTGTTTTGTGAAAGAGTAATAAAGGGAGGAATGAATTCTGGTCAAGAGAAATTGTTTGTAGGAAGTAACATATCAGCTGTTTCTTATACATTGAAGGAATCACAGGTGGGCTGGAAGAGAGGGTAGAAGCACCTTTTCGGAAAAGAAAATGACTTGAAGACAGGCACACTACTCTTAAATGTGTGCATTAAGTTCCAAATAGGAAAAGGAGTACGTCAAGGCTCTATATTGTCACCCTGCTTATTTAACTTCTATGCAGAGTACATCATGAGAAATGCTGGACTGGAAGAAACACAAGCTGGAATCAAGACTGCGGGGAGAAATATCAATAACCTCAGATATGCAGATGACACCACCCTTATGGCAGAAAGTAAAGAGGAACTCAAAGCCTCTTGATGAAAGTGAAAGTAGAGAGTGAAAAAGTTGGCTTAAAGCTCAACATTTAGAAAAAGAAGATCATGGCATCTGGTCCCATCACTTCATGGGAAATAGATGGGGAAAGAGTCGAAATAAATAAAGACTTTATTTTTCGGGGCTCCAAAATCACTACAGATGGTGACTGCAGCCATGAAATTAAAAGATGCTTACTCCTTGGAAGGAAAGTTATGTCCAACCTAGATAGCATATTCAAAAGCAGAGATTACTTTGCCAACAAAGGTTCGCCTAGTCAAGGCTATGGTCTTTCCTGTGGTCATGTATGGATGTGAGAGTTGGACTGTGAAGACAGCTGAGTGCCGAAGAATTGATGCTTTTGAACTGTGGTGTTGGAGAAGACTCTTGAGAGTCCCTTGGGATGCAAGGAGATCCAACCAGTCCATTCTGAAGGAGATCAGCCCTGGGATTTCTTTGGAAGAAATGACACTAAAGCTGAAACTCCAATACTTTGGCCACCTCATGGGAAGAGTTGACTCATTGGAAAAGACTCCGATGCTGGGAGGGATTGAGGGCAGGAGGAGAAGGGGACGACAGAGGATGAGATGGCTGGATGGCATCACTGACTCGCTGGATGTGAGTCTGAGTGAACTCCAGGAGTTGGTGATGGACAGGGAGGCCTGGCGTACTGTGATTCATGGGGTCACAAAGAGTCAGACATGACTGAGTGACTGAACTGAACTGAACTGAAGAATATTTTGTGTGGCTGAAGGGAAGAGACGTGGTGGATAGTGAGTAAACGCTGCTCAGTTGTGTCTGCCTCTTTGCCACCCCATGGACTATACAGCCCATGGAATTCTCCAGGCCAGAATACTGGAGTGAGTAGATATTCCCTTCTCCAGGGGATCTTCCCAACCCAGGAATCAAACCCAGGTCTCCCACATTGTGGGCAGATTTTCTACCAGCTGAGCCACAAGGAAAGCCCAAGAATACTGGAGTGAGTTGCCTATTCTTTATCCAGGGGATCTTCCAGACCAGGGATCCAAGTGGAGTCTCCTGAATTGGAGGTGGATTCTTTACCAGCTGAGTTACCAGGGAAGCCATTTACATAAGCTTTGTAAAATATAAAGTGATAATAGGAAGCAATGTGACAGGTTTCCTCTGTTACTTATAAACTGGTTTAAAAGGCAGTCCCTAGAATTCTAGTAATGCTTTGGAAATATTACCATTTTAGTTTACAACCAGGATAAGCTGCATTCAGCTAGGAGCCAAGGGATCTCAGTTCTAGTTGCCATCTTGCACCATGTGATCCTGAATACTCTCAACTTCTGAAATCAGAAGCCTCATGACACAAGGAAAAGGGGTGAATCAGGCCATCCTAAATATCCTTTCCAGTTCTGTACTTTGTAATTCTGTGAAATCAGAGTAGCATGTTCCAGGCTGTTTGGGATCAGGGCTTTGAGAACCTAAGTTCATGTATAGTACTTTTAATCTTCATACTTCTTTATTGAGTCCCGTTCTTATTAAATGTATTTCCACATTCATGTATTTAAGTATATTTAAATAGTCTCTTCATCATTAGCAATAAAAAACATTTCTCAAGAATGTACTTTTTGTCTAGCTATATCGTAGAAGACTTTGAATTTCAGTGTCTGAATTGATTTCTATATTGTGTATCTCAAACCCAGTAAGTAGAAATAAAAGTAGAAACTTTCTGAATTCTCTTGAACAGTCAAAAATTATTGAAGCTGTCTTTTAAGACAATAATATAAATACATGGAAGTGAAAGACAACTTGGAAAATTGTTAAGAAATAATGTTCAAAATATAGGCTTTATTGATATGTTGAGAACAGAGTGAAATTGAATAATTGTATTTATATAGAGAATAGAGCTTGGTTTTAGAAAAGAATGAATACATCAGTGAATTGGGGAACCAGAGGATATAGTTCTTAACACTGTGCTCTCACTGTCTGATGTTAAGTGTTTTATAACTACATGATTAAAATCTGTTAATAACTTTATCCTGTAAATGTCCTTTCTATCCTTTGTCTGTCAGTATACTACACTAAGGTGGTAAAATGATGATCTGGTAGAGTAGCTAACAGAGTGCCATGATAATCAGTGAAAGAATGCTACATGAATAAAAAATTATAAAATTATAAAAAATTATAAAAAATAGAAGTTACCTGAATAAAATCAAAGTGTTTTCACAAATATTAAGTATAGGCAGATGCCCTGGGTTTTCTATTTTCTGTTAGTAACTAATAACTGGTTAATACTAAATTTTATTATGTGCAAAACTGAAGAAGCTATTTCAGTTTTGAAAGTCTCCTGAGAGGGAGACAGGTAGTTTTTAAGAAATCATGTTATTTAAATGCTAATAAGAGAAAAGATACACAAAAGACATAGCTCATGCAATAACTTTGTACAAAATAAGCAATTAAAGAATATGTATGGGGAGGGAGATGGGAGGCGGGGTTCAGGATTGGGAGCAAGTGTACACCCGTGACGAATTCATGTTGATGTATGGCAAAACCAATACAATATTGTAAAGTAATTAGCCTCTGATTAAAATAAATAAAAATTAAAAAAATATGTATCTCGTGAGTTCTCATAATCTGAAAATGTATGAAATAAAATTATATAAAATTTCTTGACACATTAACTCTCAGGTTTACACCTTTTCTTTGATGCTTTTATTTACTCAATTTATTTTTAACAAATAAATAAAACTGTAGATGAAAAGGAATACAATAGAGGGTATATTAGTTAAATTTAACATTCAAATCCTTAATACCCTTTATATATCAGTCCCTGTTCAGTGCCACACAACAGTAGGAGTTTGTCATGTTGGGGCATCTTGTCTCAATATCAACTCTTACTAATAAAAAGTAACTGCTATTAACCAGAAAAATAAAAAAGCTTTCATGATTAAAACCTTATATTGTTTTCCTTGAGACTTAGTAGTTATATTTGATACTTCTTAAACTTTAATAGCCATGAGGCTTTTTTGTTTTAATACTGTAATTGAAAAGGTAACGTTTTTAGGTAGCCACATTATGGCTATTAAAGGTATACATACTTAATAAAACCTGTTAGTTAAAGCATAGTATTTTATAATATAATTCCATAAAATAGTATACAATTTAAACCTAAAATTATATATACTTAATGTGGATGTAAAAATTAGATTTTTAAGCATTCTATTGACTCACCTGAAATATTTTAACCATTTATTTTTATTTATAGTAATATTTTTAGTGAGGAAATGATATATTTGCTTGTTCTGAATTTTTTTCCGCACTCTCCTCTTTGGCTACTACTATATGCATATAGATCAGATCTAGTTTACAAGGTTGAATGGACACAGATTTATGCACTTCAGTATTCAAAATCCACAGTTTATTGTGATCTACACAGTCAAAGGCTTTGGCATAGTCAATAAAGCAGAAATAGATGTTTTTCTGGAACTCTCTTGCTTTTTCCATGATCCAGCAGATGTTGGCAATTTGATCTCTGGTTCCTCTGCCTTTTCTAAAACCAGCTTGAACATCAGGAAGTTCACGGTTCACATATTGCTGAAGCCTGGCTTGGAGAATTTTGAGCATTACTTTACTAGCGTGTGAGATGAGTGCAATTGTTCGGTAGTTTGAGCATTCTTTGGCATTGCCTTTCTTTGGGATTGGGATGAAAACTGACCTTTTCCAATCTTGTGGCCACTGCTGAGTTTTCCAGATTTGCTGGCATATTGAGTACAGCACTTTCACAGCATCATCTTTCAGGACTTGGAACAGCTCCACTGGAATTCCATCACCTCCACTAGCTTTGTTCGTAGTGATGCTTTCTAAGGCCCATTTGACTTCACATTCCAAGATGTCTGGCTCTAGGTCAGTGATCACATCATCATGATTATCTGGGTCGTGAAGCTCTTTTTTGTACAGTTCTTCTGTGTAATCCTGCCACCTCTTCTTAATATCTTCTGCTTCTGTTAGGTCCACACCATCTCTGTCCTTTATCGTGCCCATCTTTGCATGAAATGTTCCTTTGGTATCTCTGATTTTCTTGAAGAGATCCCTAGTCTTTCCCATTCTGTTGTTTTCCTCTATTTCTTTGCATTGATCACTGAAGAAGGCTTTCTTATCTCTTCTTGGTATTCTTTGGAACTCTGCATTCAGATGTTTATATCTTTCCTTTTCTCCTTTGCTTTTTGCTTCTCTTCTTTTCACAGCTATTTGTAAGGCCTCCCCAGACAGCCATTTTGCTTTTTTGCATTTCGTTTCCATGGGGATGGTCTTGATCCCTGTCTCCTGTACAATGTCACGAACCTCATTCCATAGTTCATCAGGCACTCTATCTATCAGATCTAGGCCCTTAAATCTATTTATCACTTCCACTGTATAATCATAAGGGATCTGATTTAGGTCATACCTGAATGGTCTAGTAGTTTTCCCTACTTTCTTCAAAATTCTGAAAGAGATGGGAATACCAGACCACCTGATCTGCCTCTTGAGAAATCTGTATGCAGGTCAGGAAGCAACAGTTAGAACTGGTCATGGAACAACAGACTGGTTCCAAATAGGAAAAGGAGTACATCAAGGCTGTATATTGTCACCATGTTTATTTAACTTAAATGCAGAGTACATCATGAGAAATGCTGGACTGGAAGAAACACAAGTTGGAATCAAGATTGCCGGGAGAAATATCAATAACCTCAGATATGCAGATGACACCACTCTTATGGCAGAAAGTGAAGAGGGGCTGAAAAGCCTCTTGATGAAAGTGAAAGTGGAGAGTGAAAAGGTTGGCTTCAAGCTCAACATTCGAAAACGAAGATCATGGCATTCGGTCCCATCACTGCATGGGAAATAGATGGGGAAACAGTGGAAACAGTGTCAGACTTTGTTTTTCTGGGCTCCAAAATCACTGCAGATGGTGACTGCAGCCATGAAATTAAAAGACGCTTACTCCTTGGAAGGAAAGTTATGACCAACCTAGGTAGCATATTCAAAAGCAGAAACATTACTTTACCAACAAAGGTTCGCCTAGTCAAGGCTATGGTCTTTCCTGTGGTCATGTATGGATGTGAGAGTTGGACTGTGAAGAAGGCTGAGAGCCGAAGAATTGATGCTTTTGAACTGTGGTGTTGGAGAAGACTCTTGAGAGTCCCTTGGATTGCAAGAAGATCCAACCAGTCCATTCTGAAGGAGATCAATCCTGGAATTTCTTTGGAAGGAATGATGCTAAAGCTGAAACTCCAGTATTTTGGCCACCTCATGCGAAGAGTTGACTCATTGGAGAAGACTCTGATGCTGGGAGGGACGGAGGGCAGGAGGAGAAGGGGACGACAGAGGATGAGATGGCTGGATGGCATCACTGACTTGATGGGTGTGAGTCTGGGTGACCTCCGGGAGCTGGTGATGGACAGGGAGGCCTGGCGTGCTGCGGTTCATGGGATCGCAAAGGGTCGGACACGACTGAGCGACTGATCTGATCTGATCTGATCTGATTCAAAATCCAATTTCCCTTTCAACAGTAAAGTAAGCTTTAACAAAGTTTTAAGAGAAAACTGAATGTTAGTAGGAAGAAAAAGTGCTATTGGATAGTAAGCTGCATTTTATATTGACTATGACAGAGTTTGGAAAACTTTCTGAGATGCCAAACATTGGTTTCAAATGTATATTATATGTATTTCATACATGTGTGACATAGATGATCATTAGAGTTTGAACCCGATCAGATCAGATCAGTCGCTCAGTCATGTCCTACTCTTTGCGACCCCATGAACCGCAGCACGCCAGGCCTCCCTGTCTATCACCAACTTCCAGAGGTCACCCAGACCCACATCGATCGATTCAGTGATGCCATCCAGCCATCTCATCCTCTGTCAGCCCCTTCTCCTCCTGCCCCCAATCGCTCCCAGCATCAGAGTCTTCTCCAATGAGTCAACTCTTCGCATGAGGTGGCCAAAGTACTGGAGTTTCAGCTTTAGCATCATTCCTTCCAAAGAAATCCCAGGGCTGATCTCCTTCAGAATGGGCTCGTTGGATCTCCTTGCAGTCCAAGGGACTCTCAAGAGTCTTCTCCAACACCACAGTTCAAAAGCATCAATTCTTCGGCGCTCAGCCTTCTTCACAGTCCAGTTCTCACATCCATACATGACCATAGGAAAGACCATAGCCTTGACTAGGCAAACCTTTGTTGGCAAAGTAACGTCTCTGCTTTTGAATATGCTATCTAGGTTGGTTATAACTTTCCTTCCAAGGAGTAAGCGTCTTTCAATTTCATGACTGCAGTCACCATCTGTAGTGATTTTGGAGCCCAGAAAAATAAAGTCTGACACTGTTTCCACTGTTTCCCCATCTATTTCCCATGTAGTGATGGGACCAGATGCCATGATCTTCGTTTTCTGAATGTTGAACTTTAATCCAACCTTTTCACTCTCTACTTTCACTTTCATCAAGAGGCTTTTGTGTTCCTCTTCACTTTCTGCCATAAGGGTGGTGTTGTGGTGTCATCTGCATATCTGAGGTTATTGATATTTCTCCCAGCAATCTTGATTCCAACTTCTTCAGCGATCAATGCAAAGAAATAGAGGAAAACAACAGAATGGGAAAGACTAGGGATCTATTCAAGACAATCAGAGATACCAAAGGAATATTTCATGCAAAAATGGGCTCGATAAAGGACAGAAATGGTATGGACCTAACGGAAGCAGAAGATATTAAGAAGAGGTGGCAAGAATACACAGAGGAACTGTACAAAAAAGAGCTTCATGACCCAGATAATCATGATGGTGTGATCACTGACCTAGAGCCAGACATCCTGGAATGTGAAGTCAAGTGGGCCTTAGAAAGCATCACTACGGACAAAGCTAGTGGAGGTGATGGAATTCCAGTGGAGCTATTCCAAATCCTGAAAGATGATGCTGTGAAAGTGCTGCCCTCAATATGCCAGCAAATTTGGAAAACTCAGCAGTGGCCACAAGATTGGAAAAGGTCAGTTTTCATTCCAATCCCAAAGAGAGTTTGAATAATGTAAGGCCATAGAAAATATGTGATCTTATCTGTTAAATATAGTGAATTAATTTTAGGAAATTTACTCTGAGATAGGAAAATAGGGATATGTCATTCATGCCTAGATATAAGCTATGAGTGATCCTAGCATTTGAATTACTAATGATTCTTATATTGAAAAAAATTAATGATTTTTATAATAAAATAGACTTATATTACAATTAAACTGTGTAGAAAGATAGTTTATCCCATATATCAGATCCTATTATTTTCTAATATCATTGTTCCTAAGTTGAAAAATCAAAGTAGAATGTGTTGACAATAGAGAATAGAATACCTAATAGTTAAATTATGCATTTCATATAGGAAGAACCAATTTATTATAGTACCTGATTTTAGTGTTGCAGTTTTGTACATTTTATATTACATTGAAATTATCCAAAACTACATGTATGTATTTGAATTCTGAGAATATAAGCTTTAGTGATAATTTAATGTTAAAAATGGATGTCAATTACTGTTTTCAAAACTGATACCTAAATAGATTTTTTCTCTGAGAAACTTAACAATGTATATGGTAGTTTTCTAAATGTCTATCAGATTAATTTCAATCATATTGTTTCACATTTGAAAGAAATTACTTTCCAGTTTCAAAAGTTTCCATTGTCCTAGCCTGGCACTCAGAGATTCTTGCCTCAGTTATTCCCAGTCTGCTAATGAGCCACTTAGAAAAAATTCTTCATTTTCCATTATATTGTTCTTGATCGCTACCATTACTGTTTGATTTGTTCTTAGGATTTCCATCTCTTTGCTTATTACATTATCCCTCTGTTCTTTCCTGTTGTCTAAGTTACCACTAAAGCCCTTAGCATTACATAGATTTTAATAATTCCTGGTCTGATAATTCGAAATTCGTGCCATGCCTGACTCTGGTTCTGATGTTTCTTCTCTTTAAACAGTGATTTTTTTTCTGTCAGTACATCTTTTAAATTTTAACTGAAAGGTGGACATGATATCTGGGTAAAAGGAATTAAGGTAACTAGGCCTTTAGTAAAGTAGTGGTAATGTGAGGGGGAAAGGAAAGTATTGTATAGTCCTATAAATAAGTCTAAGTCTTTGGTGAGCCTGTACCTCTGGACTATGAAGTTTACCAAGGCTTCTCAATTTTCTTTTCCTTCATTAAGTAGACAGGATGGCTAGAGGGAGCTGAAGTTGGGTTTCTTCACCCCCTACACAGAAGTCTGGAACTGGTTGAAGCTGGATATTTTCCTTTCCTCGAGTAGGTTAGACTCTGTTAAAACTCCAGATCCCAGCAGGCAGTTAGGGCCCTGGTAAAGTACGTTCTCCTCAGGGCAGGCCTTGTTAAGAAGAGCCAAATGATCTGACATATTTCAAAGGGATTAATTTACATTTCCAACTATTATCAATATTGTATAGTTAGAAGTGGCTGAAACCTTTGTTTAAAGAGTTTCACAAATTATGATTATGCTTAATTTTCTCTGCCTTCTGGTTTTATACAAAGAACTTTCTGAATTTTTCACTTTCTCATCACTTCAATCACTACTGGTAGTAGATGGTTTTATTTTTAACTCCATTTAATCTAAAAATGAATCAAGCTTATATGCCTTTGATTACATGATGTTACTACTGTTATTCTGTCAATAAAGCAGGACTTCAGAGTTTCTCATGATGCAGTTTGAATAGTAGACCATGACACACCCAAGAGCTTGTCAAAATTTAATTCCACATATCTTGACTTCACCGGAACCCTAATAAAATCCTCTCCCAAAATATTAAAATTATTGTCATGAGTCTGCACTAAGAACTATACTTAAGCATTTTATATATTTTTCATTTAATCCAAATAATATCTTTGTGAAGTATGATTAGCACCATTTTACAAAAAAAAAAACAAAAACTGAACCTGAGAAAAGTTTCATCACCTGCGCAAGTGTCTAGTGACATTTAGTTGGTACTAAAACAATGGTCACTCAGTCTCAAAGCCAGGATTGTTAGCCATTCAGTGTACCATGAATTGATTTTCAACATTGTAATTGGTCCTATGGATAATGTAAAATAATCTATACATTTACTCAAGTGCAGTCTTAACCTAGTTATAGTGTTATTACAATGATACAGATTTTGTGTCAAAAGATATGTGGTTATTGGAAAGTGCTAAAACATAGATTAACTCATCTTTGAAGGGCAAAGGATATCCCACAGCTAAAAATGGTCAATTATTAAGTATAGTCATTTAGTCAGTGGCATAACAATATTTGGTGCATGTTTATTTTTACATATTTTTTTTTCTTTTAGAGAAGAACTTAAGAAATATTCCTCTAGTGTATTTCTTTGGAGTCTATTCTTTCATGTTTCATTGTCAATAACTACATCTTACATGTATTTGTTATTGACTGTAAATTAAAGAGTAAAATATAGAGTTCAGTTCAGTCACTCAGTCGTGTCCAACTTTTTGCATCTCTATGGACTACAGCACACAGGGCTTCCTTGTCCATCACCAGCTCCTGGGAGCTTGCTCAAACTCATGTCCATCGAGTCAGTGATGCCATCCAACCATCTCATCCTCTGTCTTCCCCTTTTCCTCCTGCCCCCAGTCCCTCCCAGCATCAGGGTGTTTTCCAATGATTCAACTCTTTGCATGAGGTGGCCAAAGTATTGGAATTTCAGCCTCAGCATCAGTCTTTCCACAGAATACCCAGTACTGGTCTCCTTTAGGATGGACTGGTTGGAACTCCTTGCAGTCCAAGGGACTCTCAGGTCTTCTCCAACACCACAGTTCAAAAGCATCAATTCTTTGTTTCTCAGCTTCTTTATAGTTCAACTCTCACATTCTTACATGACTACTGAAAAAACTATACCTTTGACTAGATGGACCTTTGTTGGCAAAGTAATATCTCTGCTTTTTAATATGCTGTCTAGGTTGATCATAGATTTTCATCTAAGGAGCAAGCATCTTTTAATTTCATGGTTGAGGTCACCATCTGTGGTGATTTTAGAGCCCCCCAAAATAAAGTCTGCCACTATTTCCATTGTTTTCCCATCTATTTGCCAAGAAGTGATGGGACCAGATGCCAATAAAATATAGTGTCAGATCAGATCAGATCAGTCGCTCAGTCGTTTCAGACTCTGTGACCCCATGAATCACAACACGCCAGGCCTCCCTGTCCATCACCAACTCCCGGAGGTCACTCAGACTCACGTCCATCGAGTCAGTGATGCCATCCAGCCGTCTCATCCTCTATCATCCCCTTCTCCTCTTGCCCCCAATCCGTCCCAGCATCAGAGTCTTTTCCAATGAGGCAACTCTTCGCATGAGGTGGCCAAAGTACTAGAGTTTCAGCTTTAGCATCATTCTTTCCAAAGAAATCCCAGGGCTGATCTCCTTCAGAATGGACTGATTGGATCTCCTTGCAGTTCAAGGGATTCTCAAGAGTCTTCTCCAACACCACAGCTCAAAAGCATCAATTCTTCGGCACTCAGCCTTCTTCACAGTCCAACTCTCAAATCCATACATGACCACAGGAAAGACCATAGCTTTGACTAGGCGAACCTTTGTTGGCAAAGTGATGTCTCTGCTATTGAATATGCTATCTAGGTTGGTGATAACTTTCCTTCCAAGGAGTAAGCGTCTTTTAATTTCATGGCTGCAGTCACCATCTGCAGTGATTTTGGAGCCCAGAAAAATAAAGTCTGACACTGTTTCCAGTGTTTCCCCATCTATTTCCCATGAAGTGATGGAACCAGATGCCATGATCTTAGTTTTCTGAATGTTGAGCTTTAAGCCAACTTTTTCACTCTCCACTTTCACTTTCATCAAGAGGCTTTTTAGTTCCTCTTCACTTTCTGCCATAAGGGTGATGTCATCTGCATATCTGAGGTTATGGATATTTCTCCCAGCAGTCTTGATTCCAGCTTGTGTTTCTTCCAGTCCAGTGTATCTCATGATGTACTCTGCATAGAAGTTAAATAAACAGGGTGACTATATACAGCCTTGATGTACTCCTATTCCTATTTGGAACCAATCTGTTGTTCCATGTCCAGTTCTAACTGTTGCTTCCTGACCTGCATACAAATTTCTCAAGAGGCAGATCAGGTGGTCTGGTATTGCAATCTCTTTCAGAATTTTCCACAGTTAATTGTGATCCACACAGTCAACGGCTTTGGCATAGTCAATAAAGCAGAAATAGATTTTTTTCTGGAATTCTCTTGCTTTTTCCGTGATCCAGCAGATGTTGGCAATTTGATCTCTGATTTCTCTGCCTTTTCTAAAACAAGCTTGAACATCTGGAAGTTCACGGTTCACATATTGTTGAAGCCTGGCTTGGAGAATTTTGAGCATTACTTTACTAGTGTGTGAGATGAGTGCAAATGTGCGGTAGTTTGAGCATTTTTTGGCATTGCCTTTCTTTGGGATTGGAATGAAAACTGACCTTTTCCAGTCCTGTGGCCACTGCTGAGTTTTCCAAATGTGCTGTCATATTGAGTGTAGCACTTTCACAGCATCATCTTACAGGATTTGGAATAGCTCAACTGGAATTCTATCACCTCCACTAGCTTTGTTCATAGTAATGCTTTCTAAGGCCCACTCGACTTCACATTCCAAGATGTATGGCTCTAGGTGAGCGATCACCCCATCGTGATTATATTGGTTGTGAAGATCTTTTTTGTACAGTTCTTCTGTTTATTCTTGCCATCTCTTCTTAATATCTTCTGCTTCTGTTTGGTCCATACCATTTCTGTCCTTTATCGAGCCCACCTTTGCATGAAATGTTCCTTTGGTATCTCTGATTTTCTTGAAGAGGTCTCTAATCTTTCCCATTCTGTAGTGTCAGATCAGATCAGATCAGTCGCTCAGTCGTGTCCGACTCTTTGCGACCCCATGAACTGCAGCACGCCAGGCCTCCCTGTCCATCACCAACTCCCGGAGGTCACTCATACTCACATCCATCGAGTCAGTGATGCCATCCAGCCATCTCATCCTCTGTCGTCCCCTTCTCCTCCTGCCCTCAATCCCTCCCAGCATCAGAGTCTTCTCCAATGAGTCAACTCTTCGCATGAGGTGGCCAAAATACTGGAGTTTCAACTTTAGCATCATTTCCTCCAAAAAAAATCCTAGGGCTGATCACCTTCAGAATGGAGTGGTTGGATCTCCTTGCAGTCCAAGGGACTCTCAAGAGTCTTCTCCAACACCACAGTTCAAAAGCATCAATTCTTCGGCGCTCAGCCTTCTTCACAGTCCAGCTCTCACATCCATACATGACCACAGGAAAGACCATAGCCTTGACTAGGCGAACCTTTGTTCGCAAAGTAACGTCTCTGCTTTTGAATATGCTATCTAGGTTGGTGATAACTTTCCTTCCAAGGAGTAAGCGTCTTTTAATTTCATGGCTGCAGTCACCATCTGCAGTGATTTTGGAGCCCAGAAAAATAAAGTCTGACACTGTTTCCACTGTTTCTCCATCCATTTCCCATGTAGTGATGGGACCAGATGCCATGATCTTCGTTTTCTGAATGTTGAGCTTTAAGCCAACCTTTTCACTCTCCTCTTTCACTTTCATCAAGAGGCTTTTTAGTTCCTCTTCACTTTCTGCCATAAGGGTGGTGTCATCTGCATGTCTGAGGTTATTGATATTTCTCCCAGCAATCTTGATCCCAACTTGTGTTTCTTCTAGCCCAGCATTTCTCATGATGTATTCTGCATATAAGTTAAATAAACATGGTGACCCAAAACCCAATACTTCCTTATCGAAATAAGTATATTAGAAATGTTACAGACATTAGATAACACAATTAGATAAATGTTGTTTAGTTGCTAATTCCTGTTTGACTCTTTTGTGACCCTATGGACTGTAGCCCATCAGGCTCCTCCCTTCATGTAATTTCTGAGGCAAGAGTACTGGAGTGGGTTACCATTTCTTTCCCCAAAGGATCTTTTCCACTCAGAGTTCGAACCTGCATCTCCTGCATTGGTAGGTGGATTCTTTACCACTGAGCCATCTAGTAAGCCCAGAGAAATTTTAGAGTTTGTCCTTCTCATGCCATCTTCTAAGTAAATTAACCAAGAGGCATATTGAAGAGTCTCCACTATGATTAGTGCCTGGATACCATATTCCCTCAACTGTAACTTAATGGGACAAAGGTAGATACTTGGTTAAAAGACATCCAATTAATGGCTTATCAGCTACCTGTCACCTCTCACATATGTTTTTCGTAAATGGCTAAATCAATCACATTGTTTTTTAAGAATTTAGGATTTCTAAGTTCAGAGCTGAACAGAATTACAATCAGAAACTTCTGCCATAAAGATACACCTAAAGATTCATGCATGAAAAAGTAGAGCAGAGGAGTTCTGATAAACCAAAGTCATGTGCAAGTAAATGTTCTAAGCGAGTGGAAAACAAAATAAAACAGCAGTTAAAGGGCAACCAGTCAGTAGTTAGAGGAGCATGGAGAACATAGCACATGCAGAGAAAAATCATGAGAAAATAACAGAGTGGGGCAGTCAGTACTCCTGGAGCTAACTAGGTTGCTGCTAAATCTCCAAGCCTAGTTGTTTAATATTCTTAAAATAAATCATATTTGCCAGAGTTACCAAATTGTAAAGGCAGATTGTAAACTTGATGATGATGATGACTACAATGATGACAGGAGAAAAAATAGGAGACAGAAGTATATTAAATTCAACCAAGAAATGTGAAAATCCATGGAAGTTAGGGTTCCTTGAGGAGAATACAGGAACATGAGTCATCTGGAACAACAGGCTTTCTTTTATCAACTCTTGCATGGGTAAATGACCTCCCCTGCATGCAAGCAACTGGGGAAACAGGTGAATGAATATTATTCATTAGAGTCCATAAAATTTTAAATATTTAATACTTGAGTAACCATGAGATGTGACACTTCTCTCTGCACTACCTCAGAATATTCCTTCACATATAACAATCCCTGCAATTAAGTAAGTAAGTGGATTTCTGCCTTATTTTTCACCAGTTTAATGAACGTGTATTGGATAATGATGAAATTAATTCCATTGGAACGTGTAGAAGTAAGAGAAAAAGAAGGTAACAAAAAATTAAGAAATCAGATGTGAAAGTATTTTATGACATCTGTGAATTTGTAATTAGCTTCGTATTCTCAGTGCAACTGAAAAATAAGTATATATGCTATTCATTTTTCAGTATCTCCATTGCTCTTTAATGTGTAGCCTTAAAGGTGTCTTCTTGTAAACATATCTATTTTTAAAGATATTGTTTACTTTAATCCAGCTACCTTTGATTTACATAATGTAGTCTTTTCTTTATTCTATTAATTTTTGCATTGTTTATAAAACTTTAACTTAGTTTCCTACTTCTAAGAGAAGTTTCCAGTTGTCCTTTTAAAATGAATTCCTAAATTATATAATCCAAACTAAGGTTCTGGTTTTATCAAAAAGTTCTAATTGTTTTAACTATAGAGTCATTCCAGATATTTATAAATCATTTCATTTATAAGTGTCTGTGTCTCAATCCAAAGCAAGCACATGCAAAATTAAATTCTCTCATGAAAGCCTAAAGGATTATTAATGAAATACTAAACTAGATGAAACATAGTAGGCCACATATCTTTATAAGTTTAGTTATATTTTAAGTGATTGACTAACTGCATGCCCTATGACCAGTTGTGGTGGTTTAGTCACGAAGTAGTATCCGACTCTTAATGACCCCATGGACTGTAGCCCACTAGGCTCCTCTATCCATGGGATTTTCCAGCCAAGAATACTGGAGTCAGTTGCCATTTTCTTATCCCCAGAACTGACCACCTGAAATGAAGACCTAACCATGGCCCTATTCTGCCTAATCCCTGCTTCCCTTACCTATATCATTTAACCTGTGGCCCACAGTTTCCTCTGTTTTATTTTCAGCCACTCTACCTTCTACCTTTTTGTGAGACTTTTGTAGTTTCTTTCATGTAATTTGTTTCCTTTTATCTCTGGATATAAGACAATGCTCTTGAATTTATCTGGAAAGTACTCGCCAACTCCCACCTTCTCTGGCTTTCATATATATAGGAAATGCATAATGTATACATCATATGTATATATTTATGTATATATACATGCATACATATATATTTTTAAGACACAGCAGATTTTCTATCTTTTATGAGAACTCTTATACTGCCAAAGGTTGAATTCAGAAACTTTTCTGAAGTCACCAGAGACTCAGTGCATATCACAACGTTTATCTCATGATATTTAAATATCTGTCTCTTACTAGATTTTTAACTGTTGGAAGAATGGACTGGGTGTGTCACTTTGAGTTAGTGAATGCCATATGACAAATGTTCAGTAAAAGTTGGTTGAATTGCTAAACAGATGTACAAGTGATAATTTTTTTTAACATGCATATTGGTTAAAGGCTTATTATGCATCTCTCACTGATGCTGGAACAATTTGTTATTGACTTTGGGCATAATCAGATGTGACAAAAAGCCCAAATGATTGTGAAAATTTAACTCTCTTATTCAGGATTGGTTTTGAGTGCAAGTAAAACAGTGTATATCTTTACTCTCATTTTCATATTTCATATAATCCATTCATCTTATTATCCATTTTCTCACTAAAATTGATATTGAAAGGTGGATGGGAAAGATATTTACCTATGAAATAAAAAGACCATAAAAGAGCTTATAAGCTATTTAAGCAACACCAATCAAGACATAATACCCTTCCAAAGAATTAATGATCAGTTTAGAAGAGTTGATGATCTGAATCACATCTGGGAAATATTAACCCCAGATGGTTATTGGTACTGTACCTTGTTATTAAGATGAAAATAAAAAATGAAGCATATGGATTTTTAATGGTTGATAGATGAACTGCAAACTTTAGAGAATTTATACTAACCAGTTGAGCTTTCAAAAAGCATAGGTCAGTGTTAAATGTTAAATAGGTTCTGTACTCTGTATTCCATGCAATTGGTATTTTTTTATCTAATGTACCACGGTAAGCAAATTAGCTTCTTAAAGTGGTTTTACTTTATTTTAGCAAAAAAAAAAACAAAAACAAAAACGAAAAAGTGTTGTGTTCATAAATGTAATGCTTAGCTTAACTTAGTCTTCATCTCCTTCCTGATTAGTTAGCAATATACACAACAATGGGCTTCCCTCATAACTCAGTTGGTAAAGAATCCACCTACAATGGAGGAGACCCAGGTTCGATTCCTGGGTTGGGAAGATCTGCTGGAGATGGGATAGGCTACCCTTATGGCTCAGCTGGTAAAGAATCCGCCTGCAATGTGGGAGACCTGGGTTTGATCCCTGTTTTGGGAAGATCCCTGGAGAAGGGAAAGGCTTCCCACTCCAGTATTCTGGCCTGGAGAATTCCATGGACTATGTAGTCCATGGGGTCACAAAGAGTCAGACACACTGAATGACTTTCATTTTCACAACACATTCACATAAGTATACCTAACTGCTAGGGAGGTGGAATATATAAGTAATTCTGGGAAGAAGAGGAAATGGACTTTAGGTGAATAAACTAAATTGCCAATCAGGAGACAATATTCATTCTCCTTTTTTTTTTTTTAAGCTCTCATTAACAGAATCTTAGTTTTGAGGAAGTACTATATCCAACTAAAAAACCCTTTGGTTTCTAGTGTATTTTGCAATTGTTGTTTAGTTCTTACTCTTGTGACCCCATGGACTGTAGCCCTCTAGGCGCTTCTCTCCATGGGATTTCCCAGGCAAGAATACTAGAGCAGGTTGCCATTTCCTTCTCCAGGGAATCTTCTTACCCAAGTCTTCTGCACTGGTAGGCAGACTTTACAGCTGAGCCACCGGGGGAAGATCATTAGTTGTGACCAAAATATTATTCTAGCCAATAAGACGTAAATGGAGGTGTTTTGTGGAATTCCCAGGAAAGTTACTTAAAAATGAGCTCTGTCAACTAGAAGTCAGCTTTTTGCTGTCTAGAATCAGACAGAATGTCTTAGAGTTTCAGCAGACACCTTGAATCTTGAGGTGAAATTGAGGATAAGATTGTGTGCTAGGATGATAGAGTTGCATATTGTACTGTCATTAAAATTTTATGTGTGATATTAACTTAAATAGCATTAGAATATTGTCCTATATAATATTAAGTGAAGTAAAGAGCAAAACATTTCTAATCTTTATTTATAAAATGTGTATGCTGTAATAACATGAAAGGAAATAAAACCACTTATTAAGACTGTTTGACTAAGGGTCATGAGAATATGGTGATTTTGTTTTTTGTTCACATTTTGTAGTTTTTAATGTTCTCTAAAGTAGGTAGATGTTCCTTTTAATGTTAAAATTTATATTTACTAAATGTTTATGTTCTAGCACATATTTTATTAATTTGTACTACTGTATAATTTTAAAAGGATTTAGAGTGGTTTAGTGTTGAAATTTTCTCAAACATCAAATATTAGTAGAAAATTATTTCAGGATACCCCTGGAATCCAGGGCTTAATATATAAAATTAATATAGATTAAATATATTTAGAAATATACCTTAAAAGACCATTGTATGTTTTCTGAGATTAGAAAGAAGAATATGCAGAATTTTGTTAGATACTAAGAGATGTTATTTATAATTTACATAAAAAATAAGAAAGACTGCCTTAATTCAAATGGCAAAAATTGTGATTGAGAGAGGAAAGGATTGTCGGTATTTATTCAATAGTGTCATCATTTTTCTAAATTTTATCTATCCATCCATCCAGCAACTATTCATTAAAAGCCTATGATAGAAGACCTTTTATATATGTGTTGGTTTTTGTAAATTTTTCATTTATTTATTAACTTTGATGATTTTTAACTGCAAATTATCTATTCAAAATGTTATGACCAGCCTTTTGCAAAAAGGCATTTAAGATTATCAGTTTTTTAAAAAGTATGAACAATATGTTTGTCTTCTATCCTATTAGTCATTAAAACACTACCACAAAATTAAATAGTTATTTCTCCCAATATAATTCATGGTATGTGATTTTAGGAAAAAATCATATAAAACCAGTTGTTGAAGTTTTGTTGTAATAAAAAGGTAGTATGATTTTTAGAAATGTATTTTATTATCATTCCCATACCAATACATTGATAACAAAGTTTTTGTATCAGCACCAATTGCAATCAATAGAACTTATTTTATGTGTTTTATGCTGAGCTTCAGATCAGTACCACACCTCCCTTACACACACACATATACACACTCTCTGGCCCTCTCTGTTTACTGAGGCTCTTGATGCTGAGTAGTGATTTTGCTGTGTATATTAACAGACAAAATTTCTTTTCAATGCAGCTATTTCCTCATTATCTATTTACTTTAAACCAAATCTCAGTAGGTTCTAGCAACAGACCACAGTGGATAAAAAAGAGGGCAAGCTACCATTTGCTCTGGTTCTTTAGATTTACACCTAAGAAGCAAGGAGGATGTTATTCAGTCTTAAATGCATCTTTCTGTAGTCTCAGCTGTGGACTGAGACTATCTGTAGACTCATTCTTCATTTAGAAAAGCAGTCTGCACCCAGTGTCTTCAAATTATGTTTTTCTGTAGCCCATTTACTTCTACATAAAAAGAAATATGTTATTTGTCTCTGAGAAGATGTTAAAATATAATCAGGAATTCTAATGTAGCTGCATATATTAGAACAGCAAAATTCAGGGTTGTGCCATTTCAGTTGTGTCCAATTCTTTGCAACCCCATGGACTGCCCACCAGGAGCCTCTGTCCATGGCATTTTTCCATGCAAAAATATTGGAGTCGGTTGCCATTTTCTCCTCCAGGGGATCTTCAGAACCCATCTCTGGATCTCCTACAATGGCAGGCAATTCTTTACCATTAAGCTACCTGGGAGGAGGAAGGTACTAACTAATTTTAATTAAAGTGTAGCTCATGTGTCCTTTATGTGAGAATTTGTAAACATGGGTTCCAGAATTCATAAATATTCTGTGAATGTACTGGTTGATAATGTGGATGATGTTATAGAAATCTCCATAGTGATTTTTGGCCTCAAAATTTATCTGATTTGGTAATTTCTACCTTTGCCCAATCAAAGTATAGTGTGGAAGAATAAACTAATTTTTGTTTTCAATGGTGGACTTGCCAATCCTGCCACTTAGTGCCAGAAGGCTCTTAAGGCAAAAATGTCTTGTTCCTCAATTCATAACTTTTTAATCCTAAAGTCTTAAGACTTCACAACATAAAAGTGAATGAAAAGGAAAACTATTGATATTAAACATTTTATATCACTGGAGTTTTAAGTAATTAATATTGTTACAGTTACCTGTTTTGAAGTAAATTTTACTAAAGAAACAAAACATTTATTGAAACTAATATTTGAAGTAATATTAAAGAAGGGAATATCTATTAAAATAAATGATACATAATTGAAATTTAACCTTAACTAGAACAAAACCTAGAGACAGAGGGCCGCTTTAGATAATGCTTTACCATCATTGTCCAAACTGTGTTTACTCTTTTTTTTTTTTTAATTCACTCTTTTTATTTTATTTTTAATTTTATTTAGCTTAACTTTACAATATTGTATTGCTTTTGCCATTCATCAAAATGAATCTGCCACAAGTATACATGGGTGTTCCCCATCCTGAACCCTCCTCCCTCCCCATACCATCCCTCTGGGTCGTCCCAGTGCACCAGCCCCAGGGATCCATTATTGTGTTTAATCTTAAAGCAATGTGTGCGTGCTTAGTCACTTTAGTCGTGTCCAACTCTCTGCGACCCCATGGACCATGGCCCACCAGGCTCCTCCATCCATGGGATTCTCCAGGCAAGAATACTGGAGTGGGTTGCTATTTCCTTCTCCAGTGATAAAGTACGAAGCGAGAGAAGTGAGTGAAGTGAAGTCACTCGGTCGTGTCTGACTCTTTGCAACCCCATGGACTTCAGCCCACCAGGCTTTTCCGTCCATGGGATTTTTCCAAGCAAGAGTACTGGAGTGCGTTGCCATTTCCTTCTCCTCTTAAAGCAATGAACTCTGCCTATATAATTATTTAATATTGAATTATAAATATTTTATTGTGAGCCATGTGAAGGACATAGATTAATACTGGAATGAGAAAACCATTGCTGATAGAAGTAACTTGTCATGGCATAAACAATAGAGAACACAATTCAACCTCAGCAATACCTTCCTGCTTTCTGCATCTCCTCCTCCTTTTCATGATTGTATCTCCAATTTGGGGAGTCAGAGTAATCACTAAAAATTGCAAGGGATTTTTTTATTCCCATCTTTTCCCTTTTATAAATTACTTAATTTGTAGAACTAGTGCTTCTTTATGTATACTTGTAAGAAATGTAATTTCAGTAACCCACTAGGTAAAAAGACAAACTAATCAATAACTATGATAGATAATACTATATACTGTGTGATGATATTTGTTTATGCTTATCATGTACTAGTTTCCTAGGCTACAGTGATAAATTTTCACAGGTTGGTGGCTTAAAACAATACCAGCTTATTCTCTCATAGTTTTGGAGGCCAGAAGTCTGAAATCAAGGCATTGTCAATGTCAAGCTCCCTCTTAAGTCTCTAGGAAAGACTCCTTCTTTGCATCTTCCGAACTTGTGGTATTGGCCTTTAATCCTTGGCATCCCTTGGCTTGTAGTTGTATCACTCCATTAGCTCAAATGGTAAAGAATCTGACTGCAATGCAGGAGACCCACGTTTAATCCCTGGGTTGGGAAGATCCTCTGGAGAAGGGAATGGCAATTCATTCCAGTGTACTTTCCTGGAGAATCCCATGGACAGAGGAGCCTGGTGAGCTACAGTCTATGGGGTCACAGAGTCGGACATGATTGAGCAACTAACTACTACTATTTTTGCCTCCATCTTTCTATGGCTGTCTTCTCTGTGTGTATCTGTGTCTTCACAGGGTATCCTGAAATAGACACCAGTCACTGGATTTAGATCAGATCAGATAAGATCAGTCACTCAGTCATGTCCGACTCTTTGCGACCCCATGAATCACAGCACGCCAGGCCTCCCTGTCCATCACCAACTCCTAGAGTTCACTCAGACTCACGTCCAGTGAGTCAGTGATGCCATCCAGCCATCTCATCCTCTGTCATCCCCTTCTCTTCCTGCCCCCAAACCCTGCCAGCATCAGAGTCTTTTCCAATGAGTCAACTCTTCGCATGAGGTGGCCAAAGTACTGGAATTTCAGCTTTAGCATCATTCCTTCCAAAGAAATCCCAGGGCTGATCTCCTTCAGAATGGACTGGTTGGATCTCCTTGCAGTCCAAGGTACTCTCAAGAGTCTTCTCCAACACCACAGTTCAAAAGCATCAATTCTTCGGCACTCAGCCTTCTTCACAGTCCAACTCTCACATTCATACATGACCACAGGAAAAACTATAGCCTTGACTAGACGAACCTTTGTTGGCAAGGTAATGTCTCTGCTTTTGAATATGCTATCTAGGTTGGTCATAACTTTCCTTCCAAGGAGTAAGCGTCTTTTAATTTCATGGCTGCAGTCACCATCTGCAGTGATTTTAGAGCCCAGAAAAATAAAGTCTGACACTGCTTCCACTGTTTCCCCATCTATTTCCCATGAAGTGATGGGACCGGATGGATTTAGGGGGTACCCTAATTCGTTATGATCTAATCTTGATTACATCTATTTCAGATGAAGTCATTTTTACAGGTCCTAGATGAATGTGAAATTTGTGGGGTCACTATTCAACTCAGGGCATGTCAGCATATTAACTTTTTGTAGTGCTATAAAAGGTATACTCATGATTTAAAGTAGAGCAATATGACAGTAAAATATGTGGGCTGATTCAATATGAAGTCAGTATTGTTTTTCAATGGCTGTTTCTTTCTTCAAGGTCAACATCTGATGTTCTGAATATATCAAGTATGTACTCATCAACAAGTAGCTGAAAAGCTAAGGAGAGTTAACCACATATGTATTAGTAAAAAATATTAGTTATATGCTGGTAAAATCATTGCTCCATGTCTTCTATCTTTTAATATTTCATTATAAGCAGTAGTCCTATTGTCCTAGAGAATCCTGTCTTTAGCAAAATTTAAAGATGTGCTGTTAAGTTCCACACAGAGAATAATGGAAATAAAGGAATTTGGGAAATTTGCATACTTTCTCCAAGTTTAGGAAGTAATCTTAATTCACTGTTTTGCTATAGCCTTCAACAGCCTTATATAGATGATCTTGAAATGTTTCTGAAATAATGGAAACATGTAATCATTTTCTGTTAACTCTTTGTGGTCTTATGCATGTTTCCCTCTGTCAGGGTTTGGTCTATCCTGTACTGTGACTCAATGACAAAGTAAATTATTATCCAAGATGGTTCCTTTTGAAAAAGAGATGAGCATTATAATGATTACTTTGGGATAATAAATATAAGCAGGGTATTAAATCCTTCTAGCTAGTTATTAATTTACTGATCTTCTTGGTAATTGGAATAATTGTCTCTCTCACATGCCTCAGCACAGATAAAAGTAATGATCAGACATAACTTCTTTCACTCATGGTTAATATTTCATAGTCACTGAGCTAAGGAGGGGGAGGATAATAATCCAGTGAATTGACTGTAAATTGGGGTTCTGTTTTGCATAATACCATAGAGAAGAAAAACTACATATATAATTTAGAAGAAAATATAAAAGGTATTATTTGTTTAAGGTAAAGCCTCTTATGTAACAAATTCAATATTATTCTTATACACACATCCCTTTAATCCTGGGTGCTTGATTACTACAAATGATATTAAATGTTATTGAATATCATCAGAATATTATTGAAAATATTCTGAAAGGAGACTTAAGTGTTCTTTACAAAAAAAAAATAAAAAGTTCCACTAATCCTGATGATTACCCTTCATGGCAAATATATGGGGAAAAAAATGAAAATAGTGACAGACTTTATTTTCTTGGGCTCCAAAATAACTGTAGATGGTGACTGCAGCCATGAAATTAAAAGATACTTGCTCCTTGGAAGAAAAGCTATGATAAACCTAGATAGCATATTAAAAAGTGGAGACATCATTTTGCCAACAAAAGTCTATATAGTCAATGAAAGAAAGTTACATGGCTCAAAATAGCCTGGAGTTAAAACTCCCTTCCAGTCCTCCCCACCATTCTAGACAAAACAAAGAACTCTCTCACTGAAGAAAAAAAATGGACATTAAGTTTGATTACGCCCAGCTCCCAGCTGGTCCCAGACTCTGGCTCATCTCCAGAATTCCTTGCCCCAGCTGTTTAAGTGATAACTAGTCTGAACAAATTTGGAGAAGAACAGGCCCCCTTAAGACAGTAGATTTCCACATATATGCCTATATATACTTACTTTTTCTCTTGGGTTAGTGCAGCAGCTCACTTATCTGACTGCTACATCTTCTCACCTCATTAAAGGTAATCTGTTCTTGTAAAGTGCCAGTCTCTTTGTTTTTCTGAACCTCGCCTTCTCTAACTTTCTTACCCTTCAGTCAAAGCTCTGGTTTTTCCAGTAGTCATGTATAGATGTGAGAGTTGGACCATAAATAAGGCTAAGTGCCAAAGAATTGAGGCTTTCGAACTGTGATGGTGGAGAAGACTCTTGAGAGTCACTTGGGCACCAGGGAGATCAAACCAGCCAATCCTAATGTATATTAACCTGAATATTCATTGGAAGGACTGATGCTGAAGCTCCAGTACTTTAGTCACCTGTTGGGAAGAGCCAACTCATTGGAAAACACCTTGATGCTGGGAGAAATTGAGAGCAAGAGAAAAAGGAGGTGATAGAGGATGAGATGGCTGGATGGCATTACTGTCTCAATGGACATGAGTTTGAGTAAACCCTGTGAGATTGTGAAGATATAGAAGCCTGGCATGCTACAGTCCATAGGGTTGCAAAAAGTCGTACATGACTGAGTGACTGAACAACAACAATCTTGATGATAACTGTTTTAGAGGGAAAGTATAGAATTTTCTTTTTAAGATCCTCAACTCAAAGTAAATGCAAATTAAGTTATATAAATTCATCTGTTGAGTCTCATAGATGCTATGTGGAAAGATATGTTTCAGGGGTATATTTTCAGTGTTCAGTTATAAGACAAAGCAAAGGAAATCAAGATAGAGTAATAAAGAAGAAGAAACTAAATACAGTATATATAAGAATATAGAAAATAGGGAAGGAAAGAGAAGGGGCTTCTGAGGTACAGAGATGTAATCTGTGTGGCTGTGATCATAAACGTGGAAAGAAATGTTTGCTTTTGGAAGTTCTTTATTATCTGTAGAATTTAATGGTATTACAAAGAGGATTTTGCCACATGAATAGGCTCTGGTGTGTGCCAATGCAATTAAGCATTCTATTCATCTCTGTCAGTCATGGCCCTTCAAAGACTGATTTCAAAGAATTACTGGTTATGAGCAGGAGGACATAGGGAAACATTTGAAAGAACAACTGATTAATGATATTATTACAGAGTCCTGTAACTGTTATGCAAAACCTACAGTGTTGTGTGAACAAAATGAAAAACTAGAATATCCATGGATTTCCATGTTCTGGGTCTTTGCCTGAAAAATCTGTTAATATATCAGGCCACAGATTGATGATAAACTTGACTGCCTAGCTAAATAGGAAATGGTGATCAGTATTGATTCTAACTACACATTTGACTGGGAGTAGAAAAGAACTGTATAATTTCTATTGTGACATTTTTTGCCTAGAGGGAGCATGTTAGGAGAGGCTAGAACTCACGGACAATGAAACTTTCAGTAAGACAATACAGTTTTCTCAATTCATGAGACTCCCATCAGCCTGGAGATATTGGAGTACTCTGCTATGGGCTCCTTGCTGCTGCTGCTGCTAAGTCGCTTCAGTCATGTCGGACTCTGTGTGAACCCATAGACGGAAGCCCACCAGGCTCCCCTGTCCCTGGGATTCTCCAGACAAGAACACTGGAGTGGGTTGCCATTTCCTTCTCCAATGCATGAAAGTGAAAAGTGAAAGTGAAGTCACTCAGTCATGTCTGACTCTTAGCGACCCCATGGACTACAGCTTACCAGGTTCCTCCATCCATGGGATTTTCCAGGCAAGAGTACTGGAGTGGGGTGCCATTGCCTTCTCTGCTATGGGCTCCTTAGGTAAACCCAAAGTATATTCGTGGAACTTGCAGCAGGCCTAAATAATTGAGTACGCTAAATACTTGAGTATGAGGAAAGAATGCATATACTGGCTGTTAAGGGGAAAAAAAAAATTGATGTGAGTGTGTGTAGATTGATAGACAGTCAAGATGGTTATATATAAGTAAATAAACGCAGATATTTCAGAATTGCATGCATAACATAACCTTTTTTAACCTTAAAATAATACCTGCCAAAATTATTGGCCATATAAAGTGAAAGTGAAGTCGCTCAGTTGTGTCTGACTCTTTGTGACCCCATGGACTGTAGCCTGCCAGGCTTCTCTATCCATGGGATTTTCTAGGCAAGAATACTGGAGTGGGTTGCCATTTCCTTCTCTAGGGGATCTTTCCGACTCAGGGATCAAACCCGGGTCTCCTGCATTGCAGGCGGACTCTTTCCCATCTGAGCCACCAGGGAAGCACACATTGGTCATATATATATACACACATATACCTATACATAAATGTGTATATATATGGGTAATTTACATATGGTGAGTGACCTCAAACTCATTATACTCTGGTAGTTCAACTACTTACTGAATGCAGGGTTAGTTTGAGAGGACTCTGGGAGAAATGATTTTTTATTTTATTTTGTACTATATATCTTTTATTTAAAAAGTAGAATTATAGATGATATTCACATTCATTTTCCTTCCTTTTTAATAAGTAAGGAAAATACTTAGACTTCTAAAAAGGGGCAGAATTATTAAAATTTTGGTTGTCAAAACAGAATAAAAATAAAACTACATGATTTATAACCTAAATTTACATTGAAAAGAAAGTGAAAGTGAAAGTTATTCACACAGTCCTGTCTGACTCTTTGTGATTCCATGGACTGCAGCCTGTCCTGCTCCTCTGTCCATGGAATTCTCCAGGCAAGAGTACTGGAGTGTGTTGCCATTTCCTTCTCCAAGGGATCATCCTGACCCAGAGATCAAACCCGGGTCCCCCACATTGCAGGCAGATTCTTTACCAGCTGAATCACTGTTCAGTTCAGTTCAGTCACTCAGTCATGTCCGACTATTTGCGACCCCATGAACTACAGCACGCCAGGCCTCCCTGTCCGTCACCAATTGCCAGAGTCTACCCAAACCAATGACCATTGAGTTGATGATGCCATCCAACCATCTCATCCTCTGCCATCCCCTTCTCCTCCTACCCTCAATCTTTCCCAGCATCAGGGTCTTTTCAAATGAGTCAGCTCTTCGCATCAGGTGGCCAAAATATTGGAGTTTCAGCTTCAACATCAGTCCTTTCAATGAACACTCAGGACTGATCTCCTTTAGGATGGACTGGTTGGATCTCCTTGCAGTCCAAGGGACTCTCAAGAGTCTTCTCCAACACCACAGTTCAAAAGCATCAATTCTTCGGTGCTCAGCTTTCTTTATAGTCCAACTCTCACATCCATACATGACCACTGGAAAAACCATAGCCTTGACTAGATAGACCTTTGTTAACAAAGTAATGTCTCTGCTTTTTAATATGCTGTCTAGCATATTGGTCACAAGGGAAGCCCAAACTTACATTGAAGGGACCACAATAGCTTTCCTGTGTTGCCAAGTGGATAATACTGGTGTTTTAATCCTTAGGGTGAAAAAGGTAGAAGGGGATGTGCTACAAAATTCTTCTTGCCAAGGAAAAAAATGAGGATACAGGCTTAATTTTCTGGCTACAAGTTTACAAGTATAATTATAATTTTCAAGAATTTTGAAGTGACCACTGATCAATTTTCCAACAAGTCATAGTAAATATTAGTATTATAAAATATTTAAATATGCAGTTATATTCACTAATATGCAATTATGTGTCAGATTCTGCCAACCATGTCTTAAATATAGAGGGTAAATAGTACCCTTTTTTTTTTTGGTAAAAAGAAATGTTGGAAATTGCCCTGGAAAGTACTTTTTACCTACTGTGCTTCTAAGTAAAATACAAGGATTTAAAGACACTATTTTACTATTAAGTGGGATGATTATGCCAGTGTTATAAAACTATTACTAATTTATCATAGCAGAGTATTATGTTGAAAGAGAATAAAAAATGAGAAAAGACCATGAAAGGGGTAGGGTAGTGTATACCTCTTGGAATTCTTTGCATTGTGTAGGAATGCTGCATTGGGTAGAAGGGGCACACTTACTGTTAAATTGAGGAGATATTTATCAGAAAATTATTTTAAAAGTTTTGTTTATTTTTAATTGAAACACAGTTGATTTACAATGTTACACTAATCTAGAAAGATATTTTTAAAGCAGTGCTGTTCAGTTTTGTCTAGTAGGAAAACAAAAACCTCCCTAGTTAATTAAAACAAGCTGTTTACAAATGTGTTAGAAGGACCAGAGAGTAAAAGTGTGAAGTAAATATATGAAAATACCAGTATCTGCAAGAAACTACCATTATCCCTTGGGCTGGAGGGGTAAACATAAAATGATTATCCAGAGTCCCATGCTGGAGAGCTGCTGTAGCCAATTCTGCTATTGAAACTACTGACTGTCCATTTTTCAGCAAGCCAGTAGTCACACTCCTAAATCTAAAGGGATCTTGTAGCCCAAGTGGACTACTTGTAGTGGACTGCTGAAACTGTTGGTCTTATCTATGCCATGACTGGAATCCACAACTCAGTTGTGGTTTCTGCATTGCCTGGAGCCAGAGTCAGTGAGGCTATGTGGCTGAAACTTCTGAACCTCTCCTGCCTGATCAGCCTCATTGATAGGACCTAACTGGAAGTTGGGCTGGAATAGATTCTTAGAAATCACTACCACAGGTACTAATTCTAATTCTGTTCATTAATTCAACAAGTGTATATTAAGTCTCTGTGTGTGCCAGGTATATTTTAAACACTGGAGACTCAGACATGGACATAACAGACAAAGCTTCTGTTTAACATGGTGCTTACATTTTAGCAGAGAGTGAAAGAAAATAATTAAATGAGTTACTACAATGTAAAGTGGGCTTCCCTCTTAACTCAGTTGGTAAATCATCTGCCTGCAGTGTAGGAGACCTGGGTTCTATTCCTGGGTCAGGAAGATCCCCTGGAGAAGGAAATGGCAACCCACTCCAGTATTTTTGCCTGGAGAATCCTATGGACAGAGGAGCTTGACAGGCTACAGTCCACAGGATTGCAAGAGTCAGATAGGACTTAGCGACTAAACCACCACCACCATAATGCAAAGTGCTAAGAAGTGCTAAGAAGAAATAATGAGAGAAGAGTGACAGACTAGTGGTGAAATGGTGCTGAATTTGGGCAAGATCTCATTGATAAAGTAATATTTGAGCAAACCTTAAAGAAAAAAAAGATGGATGATCCATATGAGTTGCAGAGAGGGGTATTCTTGGGAGAACCATTATCTTGTGTGGAACCTTTCAAGCTTGAATGATTGACAGGTGTGAGGAAAAACATGAAAGCCATCATGGTTAGTGCAAAAGGAGGAAGGGCAAGAGTTGTAGGAATTTAGGACATAGAAGTATCTCTCCTCTTTCCCTCTACATTAATGACACTTAATTCCTTTGATTCAGATATTCTATGGAACCTTCTTTTAAAGATTGTTCAAAAGGTAGAGCAGAAATTTTTAGTTACTTGTCAGGATCCCAGCAGTGATACTTCTAAATTTGTTGTATAGGATGCTGATATGCATGAAGCTTCTGCCAAATAAAATTAGCTCTTTTAGAAATGAAAATATTGTACTTGTTCAATTCACATTGTGAACAGATAATAACACTGGCAAAAGAGCATTAAAACTAGTATTCTTGTTCATGCTGATAGCACTATCTATATTGAAAAGCAAATACATATCACAAACCATAATACCAACAACATTCTTTCCTAGTCTTAACATTTATATGAGTCTTGCCTAGGGAGTGGAAAAAGTACAAGTGACATGTGCTTGAAGATGTTAATTGCCTAGTTATTTAACATTTCTAAGGGAACAGAGAAAAATGGATTTAGAATTCAAAGTACATTAATATTTATGATATTGCAAATAGAGTTTCATTAAATCATAGATGTTTGATGGGAACTTGAGTCTATTAAAAACTTCAAGGTCTTCAGATCTTTCCTGTTCTGTGAATAATTTTATAGGAATATTTTGTTTTAAAATTCATTGAACATTATTTTACATGTGATATAGAGCGTTCACCCTGTGTTTGACTTTTTTTTTTAATTGTAGCTTTTAATGTTCAGAATTATTAATCTGAGCATGCAATTACTCAATCCATGGCACTGGGCTTAATCATCCAGAATCCTGAATTCATCAAATTAAGTATGAAAAACAGATTAAAAATCATATGTAATATTGTTATATCTTTCTGCAAAGAAAGTAAGCACAGCATTAAAGTTATTAATGTTATCTAAACCAAACTAAGTATCTTACAGTTCTGTGGCATTGAGGTCTACAATGATAAATGTTCTTGAAATGAAATCTCTCAGTGTATTTTATTACTTGCAAAAAATAACAATAACCTTGTATGCAAGACAGCAAAAGAGACACAGATATATAGAACAGTCTTTTGGACACTGTGGGAGAGGGAGGGGGAGGGATGATTTGGGATAATGGCACTGAAAAATGTATAATATCATATATGAAACGAATCGCCAGTCCAGGTTCAATGCATGATACAGGATGCTTGGGGCTGGTGCACTGGAATGACCCAGAGGGATGGTATGGGGAGGGATGTGGGAGAGGGGTTCAGGATGGGGAACACGTGTACACCCGTGGCAGATTCATGTTGATGTATGGCAAAGCCAATACAATATTATAAAGTAATTAACCTCCAATTAAAATAAATAAATTTATTTAAAAAATACACAAAAAATGAAAGACTCATAGCATGTAGGAAAGAAGACTATTAGTTATGTTCATTAGGTTTTTCTTATGTGATAGGAATCACCAAGAATGACAATCTGTATAGATAATTTTAATCTGTACAGATTATCCATAAGAAGAAAATTTGATTTTAATTTACTGTATCTATGGATATTATTAAATAGTAAATTTTTAGGCTACACAAATAATGGATTTTATCATAGATTACCTACAAATCATAGAATCTCATGTTTTGATTTTAAAAATCTTACAAATTTATTCTAATCTATATACGAAGATTAGTATAGTTCACAATTTGAAATTATATTTTATATAGTCTGAATATGTAAGGTCTGATAAGTATAGATTACATTGAGAAATCACTGGGAAGCCCACTGAATTACCAAAATATTATTTTTCTTTTCTTTCTTTTCCTTTTGAAAATTAATGAATTATCCAGATTAATTTACCAGGAAATTGCTATGCATAGCTGCAAGAGACAGGTGGCAGGCAAGATAACTTCCATTTCCCCTACTTTGTCTCTCTCTCTCCCTCTCTTTTTCTTTTTACTTTTATTTCTGCAGATCCTGCAGTCTCAGATATCCACTCTGTTCTGAGACCAACACTGTATGTGAAGTGGCTCAAGTGTCAGCCATCTTCGGTAAGTTTTACTTAAGTTCAGGCTTTTGTCTTCCCTGATTCTCAGTTTCTTTATTCTTGCAAGACTAATTTTCATGCTTCACACCTATTCCACATTACATCAAAACCTTCTTATGCCATTCACTTGCCTATTGAGCATGTTGAACACTCTGCCAGTGAAGGAACTTGTATCATGGCTATTCCACTTCAGACATCCTGACATGGCATGTGCTCCTGTGCTCTTGTACCCTTTTGTAAGCATATCTTTGTGTCTTTGCACTTTTGTCTATAATTTCCAGGTACATAATCTGTTCTTTGTTTTAATTTTCTATGTTGCTTCTTGTGGTCCATAAGGCTATCTAGCAGCAGAAATATCTACAGTAGTTGGCTTAGGACAACCAATGAATTAGGAATTAAGAATTTTCAAGACATTATTTTTTTCTCTATAAACTTTATAGTACAGAAAGGCAGTCTAGAATTTGGGCTACTAGAAGTAAAGAGGAGAAACTAGGACATGGGAAAGGATGGAGATTATGAGAAAGGACAGAAGTTCTGCAAGGATAAAATTATCAGTCTAAGTTTTCAAGACACTGAAGTTTCAGATAACTGGATTCCTGTTGGGAATGGTAGGCAGCAGAGGTGGAGGGGATTTGGCACTGAGGAAATAAGGGATGCTCAGGGACAAAAGTAGGCCTCTAAGTTGGATTCATAAAAGATGACTTCCTGCCACTTGTCCTACTCTTGACAATATGTCGTGAAAGGTGTATTAGCACTTTTAGAAATATGATTAGAACATTTTACCATAGACACTTTGAATGCAAATATTTTAAGACTGATCATTGAAATGTTTTACCTTACTTCTTAATATTTCTTATTCACCCATTATGTTAAAAGGACAATTTTAGATGTTATTATATACACCATTGAAAAATATTTACTTTTATCTGATTATCCAGATTATCTGTAAATTATGATGATGGAAAGTTAAAAGCCAGATTTGTTGGCTTCAGGGGTCTTGCAGCTATTGCTAAACATTTACTAAACTTTTATCTATTGTTGATAACAAGCAGATATATTATTTTGATATTTCTCTCATGAGGTTTTATAATTGCTTTATTTTTTCTTTTATTTGCATTGATATTGTGTCTTTTGTATACATCTTTTGTTTGCATTTATACTCTTAATTTTAATATATTCATTATTTTCATTTAATTTCATTCATTATTTTCAAAATGACATATTTTCATTATGTCAGATTTTGCAAGAGATTCAGGGATACCTTATGTTTCTGATTTTCTAAAATTAATGGTTATTTTATTGTTGATTTTAGACATCCAGTAGACTCTCCTTAAAATTGTGTATTTGGTGTAATTTAACAAAATAATTTATAATATATATGGATATCTGTACAACCTTGGAAAAATATCAAAGTTCCATACCGTTCAAATAGGTTAAGTTTTTTTTTAATTTTCTCTTTTATGAATCCATATCATATTATGTATAATTTTGCCCTAAAGGCCAGTTTAGTGCTATTTAGCAGTTTCTATTTTTTCTTATCAATAAAGGAATAAAATTTAATTACTACAGTATTTTTCAAAGTGTTTCAGATATTTCACCAGAGATTTCTCATGTCCTATTATCAATGGAATATGGCAAAGTGACACACTCACTGATTTATATGTATTTTTATATGATTCAGTTTTATATTGCCTATTTCTCATATTTTCTGTACTTGGATAGCTATTCAGTAAGTAGGGTAAAATTATATTCCTTCATTTTTATCTATACATATTTCAGCAATTTTCATTATATATTCTGAGGTAACAGTATCTATCTGTTATTAATGGATAGTCCATGAAATTCAATGGAATCTGGGGGCAGCTAGCATGGAGGTGGGTTGGATTGAGAGTTTGGATATAAAAGGATTGTCGTAAAAAGAGATAAGTATTTGAATTTTTTTGAAGTTTTACAATGAAGAAAGCATTTTTTTTCCTATGTTCTTATTGTAAACCATTATGGCTTTGAGGGGAAAATATATTTGAGTTTATTTGGAGGCATTGTGAAATAAAAGGATCATCTTAATCTGGTTTTAGGGGGATAGCTTTGTTGGCCTTAATCTACTATGAGCCAGAAATAAAGTTTTCAGAGATTTGTAAAGTAATTGAAGCAGCTGGGAAAGATAAAGAATAGGAGCCAAAGGTCTCTTGCTTTATATTGATTGAGTTAGGGAGCAATATAGTCTAAGATTTTAACAATAGACACAAAGTGGTGTATGGTGTAGACAGACTTTTGATAGCAGATATAGTATTTTCATGTTAACTGATTGATTTTGTTCTGTTGTTACCTTTTAAAAAAAGTAAATAGTTTGGAGAGATTCTTTTTCAGGACAGAGGTAAATATCATGTTAACTTCTGAAATTATTAGTTTTTAAGTAATGTAGTTAGTGTGCATGAGGATTATTTGGGTATACTTCTCAGATAATTAAGAAAAAAGCTGATAGTTTTTTAAAATTACTTAAGCTAATGCACTAGATGTATAAACTTTGCCTTAGTTTTCAAAATCAAGTACCTGTGAAAAAGTCAGGGATAAAGGAAAATATGACTTTTGTTTCATAAATATATTTCAGTACTTGTTTGATTGGATTTTATTCTCTATTCTCTATTAGTCATTTGGAAATGACTAATATACACAAGTAAGATATTAAACTGATTGTACAACACATATATGTTTGTAGAAAAAGTAACAGTTTATATTTGAGTTTTGCTTACTAAATTTATTTATATTTTACTTCTTTCTGGACAGGATGTGAGGCAACTGATCATAATACTGTGCTTTCTATGTTAACTACTTTATAATATTGAAACTAAAGATGAGATAACTTTAATATATTGTAAATTTTACATCTTAAGATAGCTTCACAGTGCCTTTTATGTTAAAGGTGCATAATATATGTTTTTTAATATAAATAAAAGAGGTCAAATAATATGGACAATCTCACTGAACTCTGTAATTCAATCAATAGTTATTTAACTATTAGAGTTCTTAACAGGTAACTCTAGATAGGAGTCTGAATATTGATTTTGCTGCTGTATGCTTGACCTTAAGCAGGGTCCTACGTGTCTCTGGGTATATATTTATTCAATCATACAATGTAGGAGTTCGTCTAGATATAATTTAAGCTTCTATCATTCCATCTGGTGTCTGTGAATAACTAATTTGTGCTTGTACACTCTCATAAATAGTTAACTTGTTAATTACTGACGATGCCTGATCCATCTCTAGATAATTCTAAATGCCAGTTAAGTCTTATACTGAGTTCAAGTATATCTTCCTAACTTCTGTGTTATTCATAAGTGTGCTAAGTGTGCCCTTAGTATATTCATAGAAATTATTGATGAAAGTGGTATTCAAAACTGTACAGGGTATTTTGTTATGATTACATTTTTTAAAAACAAAAATACCTATTAATCCGCTTTTAAATCAGTACCTTTTGGATGTCGCCATTAAATTCATAGTAATCAATTAATTGTCCTTGTGATTCAGCCAATTTGTCTCCATTGTGCACAGAAGGACATCATAGAAACTTGACAGATGCCTTACAAAGTCTTGATCCATTTTGATGGCTGCATTTTCTAGGAAGGAAGGAAGAGGGAAAGTACATAGGGAGAGAAGGAAAAATAGAATGAAGGAAAGAAGGAAGGAATTAAATTGTGTGGCTAAGATTTACTATTAGAAAATCTTTAGGGTTGTTTATCCTCAAGAATTTAGATTTTATAAATACCATTTTCTCTGCATCACCATTTTCCCCAGATGTTCTGTACTTCCTTCCATGCTTAAAACAATTTTGATTTGACATCATTCAAGAAAATCAGAGATACCAAAGAAACATTTCATGCAAAAATGGGCTCGATAAAGGACAGAAATGGTATGGACCTAATGGAAGCAGAAAATATTAAGAAGAGGTGGCAAGAATACACAGAAGAACTGTACAAAAAAGAGCTTCACGACCCAGATATTCATGATGGTGTGATCACTGACCTAGAGCAAGACATCCTGGAATGTGAAGTCAAGTGGGCCTTAGAAAGCATCACTACAAACAAAGCTAGTGGAGGTGATGGAATTCCAGTGGAGCTATTCCAAATCCTGAAAGATGATGCTGTGAAAGTGCTGCACTCAATATGCCAGCAAATTTGGAAAACTCAGCAGTGGCCACAAGATTGGAAAAGGTCAGTTTTCATCCCAATCCCAAAGAAAGGCAATGCCAAAGAGTGCTCAAACTACCACACAATTGCACTCATCTCACACGCTAGTAAAGTAATGCTTAAAATTCTCCAAGCCAGGCTTCAGCAATATGTGAACCGTGAACTTCCTGATGTTCAAGCTGGCTTTAGAAAAGGCAGAGGAACCAGACATCAAATTGCCAACATCCGCTGGATCATCGAAAAAGCAAGAGAGTTCCAGAAAAACATCTATTTCTGCTTTATTGACTTTGCCAAAGCCTTTGACTGTGTAGATCACAATAAACTGTGGAAAATTCTGAGAGAGATGGGAATACCAGACCACCTGATCTGCCTCTTGAGAAATCTGTATGCAGGTCAGGAAGCAACAGTTAGAACTGGTCATGGAACAACAGACTGGTTCCAAATAGGAAAAGGAGTACGTCAAGGCTGCATATTGTCACCATGTTTATTTAACTTATATGCAGAGTACATCATGAGAAATGCTGGACTGGAAGAAACACAAGCTGGAATCAAGATTGCCGGGAGAAATATCAATAACCTCAGATATACAGATGATAACCACCCTTATGGCAGAAAGTGAAGAGGAACTCAAAAGCCTCTTGATGAAAGTGAAAGTGGAGAGTGAAAAGGTTGGCTTAAAGCTCAACATTCAGAAAACGAAGATCATGGCATCTGGTCCCATCACTACATGGGAAATAGATGGAGAAACAGTGGAAACAGTGTCAGACTTTCTTTTTCTGGGCTCCAAAATCACTGCAGATGGTGACTGCAGTCATGAAATTAAAAGATGCTTACTCCTTGGAAGGAAAGTTATGACCAACCTAGATAGCATATTCAAAAGCAGAGACATCACTTTGCCAACAAAGGTTCACCTAGTCAAGGCTATGGTCTTTCCTGTGGTCATGTATGGATGTGAGAGCTGGACTGTGAAGAAGGCTGAGCGCCGAAGAATTGATGCTTTTGAACTGTGGTGTTGGAGAAGACTCTTGAGAGTGCCTTGGACTGCAAGGAGATCCAACCAGTCCATTCTGAAGGAGATCAGCCCTGGGATTTCTTTGGAAGGAATGATGCTCAAGCTGAAACTCCAGTATTTTGGCCACCTCATGTGAAGAGTTGACTCATTGGAGAAGACTCTGATGCTGGGAGGGATTGGGGACAGGAGGAGAAGTGGACGACAGAGGATGAGATGGTTGGATGGCATCACTGACTCGGATATGAGTCTGAGTGACCTCCGAGAGCTGGTGATGGATAGGGAGGCCTGGCATGCTGCGGTTCATGGGGTCGCAAAGAGTCGGACACACTGAGTGACTGATCTGATCTCTGATCTGATCATGTGTGTTTCACTCCTTCTTCACTTTTTCTGTAGTTTGTAGCTAGTCTTAGTTTTTTTTTTTTTCTTATCAGGGCAGGGGGCTCACGTTCTCACTTGGATGCCTAAAGGGAATTCTCAGCACTCTATCCAAGAAGGAATTGATTTTTCTCACACAACAATAATAAAACAAAATTCTCTTTCTGAAATTTCCCAGTCTCAGTAAATTGGAGCGATAATCTACCCAATTGCTCAGGCAGCAAAGAGTCAGACTTAATCTCTCTCTACCATTAAAATATAAATTCAATTTTAACATTTCATTTTTCACTACTGCCATCTGAGTCTCCGTCTAGCTATAGACCTCTAATTGCTCTCTTTTCTTTTTACTCCTTACCTTATTCTCTTGACAATCCCACGATGATCCTTCAAAATTATGACACTGTTTTGCTGGAAACCTTCATAGTATCCTTTCACTCTTAGAGCAAAATTCAGAATATCTTGCCCTGCAAGGCTCTGTGTGAACAGACCCAGCTGCCTCTCCTGTCTGATCATTTACTCCTCCCGCTACTGTTCTTTCTTTCTACTCCAGCCATACTGGCCTTCTTCCTATTCCTTGAACTTGCCTTTAAAGTTTTTCTTTTCTCATTCTTAAATGTTCCTTGGTAAAGTTTTCACATGGCTCCTTCCCACATCATTAGCCAGTTTGCTACCAAGTATCACCCAGCCTATCTAAAATAACCTTCTGAATTCATTATTCCCTATCCCCTTACACTCTATTCTCTTCTCCCTTTGTTGTTGTTCAGTCCCTAAGTCGTGTTTGATTCCTCAAGACACCATGGACAGCAACATACCTGGCTTCCCTGTCCTTCACCATTTCCCAGAGTTTGCTCAAACTCATGTTCATTGATTCAGTGATGCCATCCAACCACCTCTTCTAATACTTGTCTGTTTCCCCATAACAATATAAGCTACAAGTCTCTTTTTTACCCTTCTATACAAAAGTTCTGAATCATAGAAGAAGCATAGTAATCATTGTTAACTGAAACACCTTTATCTCTCAAATGCTGTCCCATTTCCATTGCCTTTATATTTTGCGATTCTAAATGCCATAATTGTTTTACTGTGATATATTTGCTTAAAATGTGTTCATGACACTTCAACATTTTTCTGAAAATCAAGCTATTTAGGGGTAAAATGGTGATGCTATTATATTAACATCAGAGAAGGCAATGGCACCCCACTCCAGTACTTTTGCCTAGAAAATCCCACGGACAGAGGACCCTGGTAGGCTGCAGTCCATGGGGTCGCTAGAGTCGGACACGACTGAGCGACTTCACTTTCACTTTTCACTTTCATGCATTGGAGAAGGAAATGGCAACCCACTCCAGTGTTCTTGCCTGGAGAATCCCAGGGACGGGAAGCCTGGTGGGCTGCCGTCTATGGGGTCGCACAGAGTCGTACACGACTGAAGTGACGCAGCAGCAGCAGCATTATATTAACATGCTAGCTTTATAAACATTCCACACACATAGTTAGAAATATTATTTACTAAGCTACAATTTTAAGTCTAATTTAGTATATATTGTAATCTAATGAATATATATTGTAATCATACAAATTAAAATATTTGTGTCTGTATCATGATTATGGTGATGGTTAAATGGGCATAAGACCATCATATATCTAGCTCATCAAATAGCATATATTAATTATGTACAGTGTTTTGAGGACATATCAGTCATACGCCAGAAGCCATTTAAAAGTAAAATATCAGGAATGAGTTAAATATTTTGTGATTATAAATCAGAAAGAGGATGCTGTTTCTGTTCATTCAAATTAAAATTTTCAATTCAGGGATGCTAACTGCTACTGCTGCTGCTAAGTCGCTTCAGTCGTGTCCGACTCTGTGTGATCCCATAGACGGCAGCCCACTAGGCTCCGTCCCTGGGATTCTCCAGGCAAGAACACTGGAGTGGGTTGCCATTTACTTCTCCAATGCATGAAAGTGAAAAGTGAAAGTGAAGTTGCTCAGTCGTGTCCAACTCTTAGCGACCCCACGGGCTGGAGCCTGCCAGGCTCCTCCATCCATGGGATTTTCCAGGCAAGAGTATTGGGGTGGGGTGCCATTGCCTTTGCCCCAGGGATGCTAAAGTCCCATGTTATTCTTTTTCTAGTTAATCTTGCTTTAATGAAAACATATGGTCATTTTTTTTTTTTTATGTGAAGGGCTTTAACTTCTTAAGAACACTTAGTTTAATAAAAAAATATGGATATATATAGTAAAATATAAAAAGTGTGTACCAACTCTAAGATAGCAGTTTCCTTTGCCCATACTCATAGAAGAGAACAGAGAATGTGACCTTTAGTGGTATTTGTAAAAAAAAAAAAAAAAAAAAATTAAGCAAAAGATACAGAATTAATAAAATCAGAGTTTAACATTTGTTTAAAGGTAATGCTGAGCAAATTCTTGTTGCTTGATATTATTAATCATAACTTTTTATATGTTTTAAATATTTTTAATTTAACAAACCAAACCATAATAAGAAAAATGCTCTCAGTGTGTCATTTAAATGAATCTATAATCTAGTAATCATTGGCTCTAGTATAATTTAAGTTTGCTGTTAAAGATAGGACAGGACAGTTTTTGTTTTTAGACTTCCTAAAGGATTTTAGTCTGCCTGTTTTTTTTTTTTTTAATTTAATTTTTTAAATTTACAATATTGTATTGGTTTTGCCATATATCAAAATGAATCCACCACAGGTATTATGTGTTCCCCATCCTGAGCCCTCCTCCCACCTCCCTCCCCCTACCATCCCTCTGGGTTGTCCCAGTGCAATAGCATTTCTTCTAATGTCATTTGTTTTTCTACCTTCTATTACTTTCCCTCTACTGAGTATAGGATGTCTCAGTTTAGATGCCTAGGAACTGGAACACAAGAAATATAAAAATATAGTTATCCTAAATAAATTTTAAAAATTTTAGATAGGGATGAAGTATATATAGATGAAATACAATTAAATTAAGATTCAGTTTCTAAAACTTTCTGTTCTTTTTAACTTCAACATTACTGTCAGTGGTATTAATCTTCTCTTTTTTTACATTTTTTTCCTTATCCCCTTCATTCATAGTTTATAGTCAAACTAATTCATAATTAATTCATAAACTAATTCATTCATAGTTAAACTAATATACATAGTTTAACCCTTCTATAATGCTATACATACATTTTTGCCCTAAAAGAGAATCCTGTCGTGTTTAAGTGAATAAAATTATTGGAATGAGCCTTTTGGGTAAGTCAGGAACCTAATGCCAGTCAACGGTGAACACAGCAGATTTTTCTTTATGAAATGTATAGCCTAGCAGGAGATAGAGAAAAGTAAATAGGAAATTCTCATATTGATATAAAAATACCAGGTGGTATGAAATAGTAAGGAAACACCTATTGTAATCACAGAGATTATGGAAAGCTGCTTAGGAGAAGTAGCATCTAATTGGAGACCTGAAGGTTGTGTAGGTCTTTGCCAGATAAAATGTAGAAAGGCAAGAGTTTTTTCAGACATAATCACAAATCCTTAAGAGAGAAAAGAGTGATTTAACGAAAGGAAACATAATTGAATATGCTACCAGCATGGATTTTGAGAAAGGGAAAAGCAGTATAAGATGAAACTAGAGAAGTATCCAAGAGGAGTTTTGAAAGGCCTATGTATGCCATATTTAAGAATGTGAATTTTATTCTAAGGGAGTGAGGGAGTCCAATTCACACAGTGTCTGCAGACCCTGTTCCATCTAACTATGTATTGTTCACTTTATTATTTTTTTTTTTCAGAAATAATTCCCTAATTTTTCAAACCTGATCATATCCCCCTTTCAGCACTTTACACTTCACCTCCAGAGTGCATGCTATAATTATAACAAATTGTAAGGTTAAATGCTCAATGTCTGGTTCCCCTCCTGGATCATAATCTGTAAAATAGTAGAGATCAAGTGTCTCATTTATTGCTGTGTCCGCAACATCAGTGTCAGTGTCTTTTATATAGTAGATGCTCAGTAAGTATGTATTGAATGAATGCTCTATAGAGACCAAATTGTCAGTAATAAAATCATTTTCAAGATTAATAATTTAGCTAAAGATAAATAAAAGCCAGTATTGATTTTAACATTTTTCCCCCTAATTCTTATCTCCCTGACTGTTTTTAACAAACAGTAATTGAGGAATTCCTTTTCCTAAATATTATGATACAAACTCAGGAATATAAGTGATTTTGTGTGAAGAAGAAATTTTAATATTTTAAGGATTAATGGCTAGGGTTCAACCTAGGTATATTGTAGAGTACAATTAGCAATATTAATTTGTAGCTATTGTCATACATTATTACAACTTAAAGGAAAAGTTTTACCCTTTATGGATTTCTTGTATTTCTGAAGCTACATCTCAGCTTTCAAATGATTTTTGTATGCCAGTACAGAAAGAATTGCCAGAGCAAGCCTCCTTCTAAAGTATAATTACAGACCTGTGGCTAGTAATTTATTAACAAATTATCCTAAAAGATTAGAAGAAAATGATGAATTGGAAATAGCAATGTTTTTGCTATTCATAAAAATCTTAATTTTCTCAATAAATAATGAGTGCTTTTGCATCTGCTGCTGCTGCTAAGTCGCTTCAGTCGTGTCCGACTCTGTGCGACCCCATAGACGGCAGCCCACCAGGCTTCCCGTCCCTGGGATTCTCCAGGCAAGAACACTGGAGTGGGTTGCCATTTCCTTCTCCAATGCATGAAAGTGAAAAGTGAAAGTGAAGTTGCTCAGTCCTGTCCGACTCTAGCGACCCCATGGACTGCAGCCTACCAGGCTCCTCCATCCATGGGATTTTCTAGGCAAAAGTAATGGAGTGGGGTTCCATTGCTTTCTCCATAGGAAGGTATTTAGTTATGTAAAGACAAAATGTTTTTAGCTAAAAAAATAAATATAATTTTGGATATTGTTAGCAGTCATGTTTTTAAAAAACCATTCCAGTTATGATCAGCAACCACACATGTTCTGATAAAAGTATCTAAATTCACAAAGATCTACTTATATTTCTGGCTTCCAAACTGAATATTAAAACATTGAAAAATTTATGAAAAAATTTAATTTTAGCTCTTAAAGTTATAATTCATGATTTTAAAAGAATAAGAGTTCCAGAGAACCCGACTCAGTCAATTTATACAGTGTATGAAGAAACTACTTCATGATCTTTGGCACAACTAAGTGAAAACATGGCAGAGTTTTCTAGAGAAACTCTTATCAAAGGATGAAATATATTAACTAGAAAGAAAAGAAAGTTGAGGGACTCTTCTTGTTTGCCTGAAAAGTATATATATTCCAGAGCAGAGTTACCTAGTTTGATTTTTTTTCACATGCTCCTTTTGAAATAGAAAGTAGAAGAAGAATGTTGAAGAAGGTAACCTAATTTTTTTGTATGTGACATTTGGAGAAACTTTTGAGGGAGGTTAAAAAAAAAAAAACAACTTTTTTTTAAACAATTAAAAAAAAACTTTCAATTTAACAAAATCACATATTCAAATCAGGGAAAAAAACTATGTTAAAGCAGAAAGAAAAACTTTAGATACATATTTTAAATATTTTTGTCAGTAGTGTTTAAATATTAAACATTTGTTCTATGAATGGACTCTGAAAGTTTCTAAAATTATAGGCATATGAAAGCATTGGCTTTTGTTGTTTTTTGGCCACACTCTGTGGCTTGTGGGATCCTAATTTCCTGACCAGGGATTGATCCTGGGCCCTTGGCAATAAGAACATGGAGTCCTAACCTTTGAATCACCAGGGGATTCCCAAGACATTGACGTTTTAAAACTAAAAGCACTGTGAAAAAATAAGATATATATTCTAAAGGAAAATAAGTTAAAAGTTGACCCATGGCAGCTAAAAGTTAATGTAAGAGAAATGCCACATATATTTGAATACTTGTTTTTTTTTTCTTATTTTAAATTATGCATTCCTTTCTTTATGTGTATTCATTATATAAATTTGAATTTTAACAGGATACTTATTTTCTATGAGTAGGATGTAGTGTAACTTTGGCTAATCCAGTTCATCTATGTTCAAAGAAAACCATTGTTTTCTGGTGGAATCTATCAAAAAACTATATAATGCATAAGAATGGTTAGATGTAGGTTGAATGGGAGATGAGAGGGAGAAATTCCATAAACAGCTACCGTTTGTCTACTACTCTACTTATATTTTGAAATTTAATTTTCACAAAAATTCTGTCATTTATTACTATTTATTTTATAGATAAGAAAGATGAAGCGTATAAAGTATAAGAAAATATTTTAGATAATACCAGCATTTCTCTTTCAGGGAATCAAGTTTAACCTAAAATGTATCTCACTTCAGTACATGTTCTTACCTTTGTACTTCTGTAGCTCTCACAAGATGATGGTGATGGTAGTAGTTGTTGCTGCTGCTGCTGCTGCTAAGTCACTTCAGTTGTGTCCGACTCTGTACGACCCCATAGACGGCAGCCCACCAGGCTTCTCTGTCCCTGGGATTCTCCAGGCAAGAACACTGGAGTGGGTTGCCATTTCCTTCTCCAATGCATGAAAGTGAAAAGTGAAAGTGAAGTCACTCAGTCATGTCTGACTCTAGTGACCCCATGGACTGCAGCCCACCAGGCTCCATTGTCCATGGGATTTTCCAGGCAAGAGTACTGTAGTGGGGTGCCATCGCCTAGTAGTAGTAATAGTAATAGTGATTCCACATGCCTACTGTGCTTGATGTGTCCTTAGCACTTACATACATTAATTTTATTTAATTCAAAAAAAAAGAACCCTATAAAATATGTACTCTTTTGTCCTTGTTTTGTAGGTGAGAAAAAGAGATTAGGAAATAAAGAAACCACCGTTGTATGGATGTGTATAGGCTTGTGGGATATTAATGATGCAAGTGGTGAAATGCAGACCTTTAATAAAAACTAAATATTATAGGTACTATGTATTTTAATATAGTTTTAAATATATGTCAATCTTTTAAAAAATTATGATTGTTAAATGAGTTCTGAAAAATTATGTAATATTAAAGTTCTAAAGAAGAGAGACAATGAAGAATAGAACTATTCATATTTGTGAATGTGTAAAGAATGCTAGATCATGGAGAAAGCAATACGGTTCCAGAAAAAACATCTATTTCTGCTTTATTGACTATGCCAAAGCCTTTGACTGTGTAGATCACAATAAACTGTGGAAAATTCTGAAAGAGATGGGAAAACCAGACCACCTAAGCTGCCTCTTGAGAAATCCTATGCAGGTCAGGAAGCAACAGTTAGAACTGGCCATAGGACAACTACTACTACTACTACTAAGTCGCTTCAGTCATGTCCGACTCTGTGTGACCCCATAGACAGAAGCTCACCAGGCTCCCCCCGTCCCTGGGATTCTCCAGGCAAGAATACTGGAGTGGGTTGCCATTTCCTTCTCCAATGCATGAAAGTGAAAAGTGAAAGTGAAGTTGCTCAGTCGTGTCCAACTCTTAGCGACCCCATGGACTGGAGCCTACCAGGATCCTCCGTCCATGGGATTTTCCAGGCAAAAGTACTGGGGTGGGGGTGCCATTGCCTTCCCCGCATAGGACAACTGACTGGTTCCAAATAGAAAAAGGAGTACACCAAGGCTGTATATTGTCACCGTGCTTATTTAACTTATATGCAGAGTACATCATGAGAAACGCTGGGCTGGATGATAAATAAACTGGAATCAAGATTGCTGGGAGAAATATCAATAACCTCAGCTATACAGATGACACCACCCTTATGGCAGAAAGTGAAGAACTAAAGAGCCTCTTGATGAAAGTGAAGACAAGAAAGTTGGATTAAAGTGAAAAAGTTGGCTTAAAGTTCAAAATTCAGAAAACTAATATAATGGCATCTGGTCCCAACACTTCATGGCAGATGCATGGGGAAACAGTGGAAATGGCTGACTTTATTTTTTATTTTTATTTTTTTGAGTTACAAAATCAGTGCAGATAGCGATTGTAGCCATGAAATAAAAAGACGCTTACTCCTTGGAAGGAAAGTTATGACTGACCTAGACAGCATATTAAAAAGCAGAGACATTATTTTGTCAACAAAGGTCCATCTAGTCAAGGCTATGGTTTTTACAGTAGTCATGTATGGATGTGAATATTGGACACTAAAGAAATCTGAGCGCTGAAGAATGATGCTTTTGAACTGTGGTGTTGGAGAAGTCTCTTGAGAGTCCCTTGGGCTGCAAGGAGATCCAACCAGTGCATCTTAAGGGAAATCAGTCCTAGGGACCTGATATGGAGAGCTCACTCATTTGAAAAGACCCTGATGCTGGGAAAGATTGAGGGCAGTATGAGAAGGGGACGACAGAGGATGAGATGGCTGGATGGCATCACCAACTCAATGTACATGAGTTTGGGTAAACTCTGGGAGTTGTTGATGGACAGGGAGGCCTGGCATGCTGTGGTGATTGGGGTCACAAAGAGTTGGAGATCACTGAGCAGCTGAATTGAACTGATAATCGTAAATGCAGGGAGTAGTTGGCACATATACTCTTTTATGCTTTTCCTTTTTTGTGTTTTCTTTGCTACTTTTGGTAATATTGCTTAGTAGTGTTGTTGCCTTCACTTAATAGGTTAATTATTATCTTGCTGTTTTCTAAGGTCTTCAGATATCTTCAGTTGCTCAGTCCTGTCGGACACTTTGAGACCCCATGAATCGCAGCATGCCAGGCCTCCCTGTCCATCACCAACACCCGGAGTTTACTCAAACTCACGTCCATTGAGTCAGTGATGCCATCCAGTCATCTCATCCTCTGTTTCCCCTTCTCCTCCTGCCCCCAATCTCTCACAGCATCAGGGTATTTTCCAATGAGTCAACTCTTCGCATGAGATGGCCAGAGTATTGGAGTTTCAGCATTAGCATCAGTCCTTCCAATGAACACCCTGGACTGATCTCCTTAGAATGGACTGGTTGGATCTCCTTGCAGTCCAAGGGACTCTCAAGAGTCTTCTCCAACACCACAGTTCAAAAGCATCAATTCTTCAGTGCTCAGCTTTCTTCATAGTCCAACTCTCACATCCATACATGACCAGTGGATAAACCATAGGCTTGACTGGATGGAACTTTGTTGGCAAAGTAATGTCTCTGCTTTTGAATATGCTATCTAGGTTGGTCATAACTTTCCTTCCAAGGAGTAAGCGTCTTTTAAGGTCTTAGGAAACAATATATATAAAAAATATATTGTTTGAAGGAATCATAGGGAAAACAATGAACCAAGGGGAAAGAAAAGATAGGGACTCCAGTATGGAAAGATTAATGAGTAGGGGAGTGAAAGAGCTGTCCTCAAATGGTGGGAAGTAAATTCGGTCTAATATGTTCAGAATACATGAAGACTGTCATTTTGATTAAAAGATTTATTACTACGTGTAAAGATTATTATTATTATTATTTAGGCCTCAAGAGCAGAGGGTCAGTAAGTTCAAAAAACTGGACTATTAAGAAATACAAGAAGCTTGAAAATTGCAGAGTCAGTTTTGAAAACTTAATAAAATGTGCATAATGAATAATCAGTATATTCAATGACTGTAATCTGATGCTTAATAATCTACAAAAACATGGAAGATTTAGTATTTGTGCATCACTATTAGAAATATGAATAACCTCAGATATGCAGATGATACCACCCTTACGGCAGAAAGTGAAGAAAACTAAAAAGCCTCTTGGTGAAAGTGAAAGTGGAGAATGAAATAGTTGGCTTAAAGCTCAACATTCAGAAAATGAAGATCATGGCATCTGGTCCCATCACTTCATGGGAAGTAGATGGGGAAACAGTGGAAACAGTGTCAGACTTTATTTTTGGAGGCTCCAAAATCACTGCAGATGGTGACTGCAGCCATGAAATTAAAAGACGCTTACTCCTTGGAAGGAAAGTTATGACCAACCTAGATCACATATTCAAAAGCAGAGACATTACTTGGCCAACAAAGGTCCATCTAGTCAAGGCTATGAGTTTTCCTATGGTCATGTATGGATGTGAGAGTTAGACTATGAAGAAAGCTGAGTGCCAAAGAATTGATGCTTTTGAACTGTGGTGTTGGAGAAGACTCTTGAGAGTCCCTTGGACTGCAAGAAGATCCAACCAGTCCATCCTGAAGGAGATCAGCCCTGGGATTTCTTTGGAAAAAATGATGCTAAAGATGAAACTCCAGTACTTTGGCCATCTCATGTGAAGAGTTGACTCATTGGAAAAAATTCTGATGCTGGGAGGGATTGGGGGCAGGAGGAGAAGGGGACGACAGAGGATGAGATGGCTGGATGGCATCACTGAATCGATGGACGTGGGTCTGAGTGAACTCCGGGAGTTGGTGATGGACAGGGAGGCCTGGTGTGCTACGATTCATGGGGTCACAAAGAGTAGGACACGACTGAACGACTGAACTGAACTGAACTGAACCATACCATTAATTGTCTTCAATCTTATGATCAGAGTTAAAGGATAGTTTTTTCTAACATACTCTAATTCTCTTACATAATTTCTTTCAAAGTTTTTTTCCCCCATCAGGTCAATTTAGTTCATCCGCTCAGTCATGTCCAACTTTGTGCAACACCATGGACTGCAACACACCAGGCTTCCCTGTCCATCACTTATTCCAGGAGCCTGCTCATACTCATGTCCATTGAGTTGGTGATGTCATCCAACCATCTCATCCTCTGTGATCCCCTTCTCTCCTGCCTTCAATCTTTCCCAGTATCAAGGTCTTTTTCCAATGAGTCAGCTCTTTGCATCAGATGTCCAAAATATTGGAGTCTCAGTTTCAGCATCAGTCCTTCCAATGAATATTCAGGCTTGATGTCCTTTAGGATGGACTGATTGGATCTCCTAGCAGTCTAAGGGACTCTCAAGTGTTTCCTCCAACACCACAGTTCAAAAGCTCAAAAGTTCAGCACTCAACGTTCTTTATGGTCCAACTCTCACATCCATACATGACTACTGAAGAAACCATAGCTTTGACTAGATCAACCTTTGTTGACAAAGTAATATCTCTGCTTTTTAACATGCTGTCTAGGTTTGTCATAACTTTTTTCCAATGAGCATTCGTCTTTTAATTTCATGGCTACAGTCACCATCTACAGTGATTTTGAAGTCCAAGAAAATTTTCTGCATAGATAGAACAATTTTTATATTGTATACACACAAATCATATTTGGAATATCATAGAAATTACATGTATCCTTACTATTTCCTATACTTTTTTCTGTCTTGACTTCTCCCTATTCTCTCTCCCTTCCCCTGTCTTCATATGTCTCACTTGCCCTCTGTCCCCAGTCTCTACAATCAAGACCCACTAGTCTTCCTATGGCACAATCATGGTTAATATTTTCAAAATATTTTCAGTGCGTAGAGATTGGAGCACCAAAACTTATGATTTATGGATAAATAATTGCTACCAAATTTACAAATATGCTGAAGGGTAAAATAGGTTTTGAAGGTATAAAGCAACTTATGGTCTACTCTTCCAACTGGATAAAATCACATTTAAATTGTTCATAATAAATTTCTGTAGCCTAATATTATGAAAACATCTGAAGAAGTATGCCTTTAAATCCTTAGCTTTAATTTTTCAAAAGTTGTGCTGTAATAAATTATGAGAAATTATACTGTCAGTAATAATTAGTATATGAAGATACTGTCTGAGGCTAGAATGTCTTCATGTTTCAGTGATGGAAGGTAGCATGCAATAAACAATGAAATAAATAGGAAATGCATTAAAAATAATTTTGTTTACAATTGTTTAGCCTGGGACTTGAGTTTATAATTTTTTTATATTGAATTTTGACATTTTAGATAAAATTATTTGGCTTTAATCATCTTTTAGTGAAGATAGGTATATATTTTACTTCTCAAACATGGGTTTGGAGTATGTATAAAATTGGAGGAAGATATAACTCTAATTTTTTAAAAAAATCAGATGATTTAGATATATTTATGGAGGCTAGAAATAACTTATTCCAAACTTGTTGTAGCAACTCTTGTCAAAGGGATTTGGTAACAGAGCATTTTGATCAGGTTCCCATTCAGAAGTTTAATGTTTAAGCTTATAGAGCAAATGACCAAATGATACAATTTTCATTATACCCTAGTGAAAAAAACTTTATGGATATAAAACTTTTAAATTCCTTATTATTGTATCGCTGAGACTATAATATGTTATGCTGTCTGTACCATGGTAGACAGTTAACTGTTTAAATTTTTTTTTTAAAAAAAGGATTGATCGTTTTATAGGGTTAAGCAGAAATTGTCTTGATTTTATGAAATGACACTTTCAAAATTATTTAGTATTTTCAGAGATTGATTTACCTCAGTTAGTTTTACTAGTCATTATTCTAGTTACTCTTGCCTGGAAAATCCCAAGGACGAAGGAGCCCGGTAGGCTACAGTCTATGCGATAGCAAAGAGTCGAACAGGACTAAGCAACTTCACTTTCACTTTCATTCTAGCCATATGATCAGTTGTGCCTGCTAAGTCACTTCAGTTGTGTCTTACTCTGTGTGACTTTATAGACAGTAGTCGGCCAGGCTCCAATGTTTATGGGATTCTACAGGCAAGAATACTGGAGAAAGTATTTAGTACTTAGTAATATTTACTTATTTGTATTGAAAAATGTTTTGATTCCAGCTTATAATTTCAGTTCAGTTCAGTCTCACAGTTGTGTCTGACTCTTTGCATCCGCATGAACTGTAGCACATCAGGCCTCCTTGTCCATCATCAAATCCCAGAGTCCACCCAAACCCATGTCCACTGAGTCGGTGATGCCATCCAACAGTCTCATCCTCTGCCGTCCCCTTCTCCTGCCCTTAATCTTTCCCAGCATCAGGGTCTTTTCAAATAAGTCAGCTCTTAGCATCAGGTGGCCAAAGTATTGGAATTTCAGCTTCAACATCAGTCCTTCCAATGAATACCCAGGCCTGATCTCCTTTAGGATGGACTGCTTGGATCTCTTTGCAGTCCAAGGGACTCTCAAAAGTCTTCTCCAACACCACAGGGGTAACCAAAAACTAATTGTAGTGATTTGAAAGCATAATGTGAGTTTCGCTTCATTGTTTACGTCACATTCTTATGTACTTAGTTTTCTGATTAGTAAACAGGTTTCTATGGGGACAGAAGGGTTTCTTTTCTCTAACACTACTTAATAAATTTAATATATTCTTAAATTAGTTCGTAAATTAACTAAATAAGGAAACACTACTTTAATGAAATATGCATATCACACTTTCTTAGTATATGCAGGTAAATTTTAAAGTTAACATAAAACCAAATCTAAGTTATTCCTTTTCATTATACTACATTATTCATAATAAGATATAGGCATCAATAGAATATAGTTGTTTTTGGTAAGTGTCTAATTGAAAAAATGCATAGTTTTTGCAAGGCTTAAGGATATGTTATATTTTTATATTAATAACAATAGTAAATAATTAGTAAATTAGAGAATATTAGTATGAAGACTAGGGAAAGTATGAGGGAGTATAATGAATTTCAAAAGTAGAGAATCTTTTTTGTAATGAAAAACTCTCCTAGATTCAGATTTGAAAGCAAGGAGTAAATTTACACAACTGTAATAAAATACATAATGAAAGAAGTTTTAAGAAGAATTAAAGTTTGTGGCAGTATAATAGATTTCATAGAAATTCATAAAAATACATTAATATTATCTACAAAGAAATGTTGTCTCTTGCTGAAAAAAAGACTCATCTAGGCACTTCATTTAATTTAGCTTTAGGGAAAATTTTTTATATATTCCTGTTTCAATACGAGAAACTATCTTTTTTCAGTCTGCTGAGACAGGGATTATAATTGGCTATAATAACTTTTAGGTATTCGATACTATTTAAAGTTTCCTAGATCTAAAGTCTTATGCCTTTGGCCAAAGTAGAAATTTGTGTCCATCTCTAATAATAATTTTCTTAATATTTCTTCACTTGACAAATTGCGTTGCTTTAAGCTCTTCATGCTAATAAGTAGACTGTGAATATTTTTTCCTTATCATCCAAACTGTTTTGTCCAAGGAATATCCTGCTTCATAGAAGAATAAAAGGACTACATCAAATCAATACATTTCTGAGTGTACATCTGTAATTTGTGAAGTTCTCCCTTACCAATTCCTCTGCCATTTGATTCAAGTAGTCATTAAATAACTATTTTTAGTTAAATTGTAGCATGTATAAAAGCTAAAATCATAAGGAAGTAAAATCAACAGAACACATTTTCTCAAATAGGCAAAAATATCCTAAGCTCTATCAAAATACTTGCATTACAAATTAAGGAGTAAGGGAAAAGGCAAGAGAGGTTGATTTTAGACTGATGGGAAAAGTGCAAAGAATTAAATTAAAAATTCTCATTTACCTATTAGATAAATTAGGAAAATATCCTGTCATTATATTACAGTGTAGAGAATGTAGCAGAAAACATTAAACACAATGAAAATATGCCTTTATTTATTTGATTCACAGTATTTTTACTGAATGTCTATGTAGTGTTAAGACCTGCTTTTTAGGAGTTTTTAAAACCTAGTGTCAAACTTCTCTTGGTTAATTACATACCATTTACAAAAATAAACAAACCTGTAACCATGTTTACATTTAAATAAGCTATCCTTGTGTTAGCATGCAGCATTTTTTTTTCAATTTCATTATTCCAGAAACCTTTAGAGAGGACTTCCCATTATAATTTTCTTTATAGTTGTATATATTTATTGTTGTTCAGTCGCCCAGTCGTGTCCAACTCTTCATGACCCCATGCTATGCTATGCTATGCTATGCTAAGTCACTTCAGTCGTGTCCGACTCTGTGTGACCCCTAGATGGCAGCCCACCAGGGTTACCCGTCCCTGGGATTCTCCAGGCAAGAACACTGGAGTGGGTTGCCATTTCCTTCTCCAATGCATGAAAGTGAAAAGAGAAAGTGAAGTCGCTCAGTCATGTCCGACTCTTTGCGACCCCATGGACTGCAGCCTACCAGGCTCCTCCGTCCCTGGGATTTTCCTGGCAAGAGTACTGGAGTGGGGTGCCATTGCCTTCTCCTGGACTGCAGCATATCAGGCTCCCCTGTCCCTCACCATCTCCCTGAATTTGCCCAACTTCATGTCCATTGGAGTGGTGATGCATCGAGCCATCTCATCCTCTGATACTCTCTTCTCCTTCTGGCCTCAGTTTTTGAGAGCATCAGACTTTTCTAATGAATTGGCTGTTCTCATCAGGTGACCAAAATACTGGAGCTTCAGCTTCAGCATCAGTCCTTCCAATGATTATTCAGGGTTAATTTCCTTTAAGATTGACTGGTTTGATCTCCTTTGTGTCCAAGGAGATCAAACTGGAGAAAACTCAAAGAGTTTTCTCCAGCACCACAGTTCAAAGACATCAATTCTTCAGCACTCTGCCTTCTTTACTGTCCAGCTCTCACAACTGTACATGACCACTGGAAAGACCATAGCCTTGACTATATGGACCTTAGTTGGTAAAGGGATGTCTTTGCCTTTCAACACACTGTCTAGGTTTATCATAGCTTTCCTGCCAAGAAGCAGTTGTCTTCTGATTTCATGGCTGCAGTCACCATATGCCTTGATTTTAGAGCCCAAGAACAGAAAATCTGTCACACTTCCACCTTTCCCCCATCCATTTGCCATGAAGTGATGAGGCCGGATGCCATGGTCTTATTTTTTTAAATACTAATTTTAAGCTGGCTTTTTCATTCTCCTCATTTTCCCCCATCAAGAGGTTCCTTACTTCCTCTTCACTTTCTGCCATCAGGGTGATATTCTCCATATAACTGAGGTTGTTGATGTTTGTCCCGCCAATATTTATTCTAGCTTGTAACTCTTCTAGCTCAGCATTTCTCATGATGTGCTCAACCTGTAAGTTAAACAAACAGAATAACAATAAACAGTCTTGTTGTACTCGTTTCTCAATCCTGAACCAGTCAGTTGTTCCATACAGGTCCTAACTGTTGCTTCTTGACAGCATACAGGTTTCTCAGGAGACAAGTAAGATGGTCTGATATTCCCATCTATTTAGAAGTTTTCCACAATCTGTTATGATCCACACAAGCAAAGGCTTTCAGTTCAGTTCAGTTCAATTCAGTCGTTCAGTCGTGTCCGACTCTTTGTGACCCCATGAATCGCAGCACGCCAGGCCTCCCTGTCCATCACCAACTCCCAGAGTTCACTCAGACTCATGTCCAGCAAGTCAGTGATGCCATCCAGCCATCTCATCCTCTGTCATCCCCTTCTCCTCCTGCCCCCAATCCCTCCCAGCATCAGAGTCTTTTCCAATGAGTCAACTCTTCACATGAGGTGGCCAAAGTACTGGAGTTTCAGCTTTAGCATCATTCCTTCCAAAGAAATCCCAGGGCTGATCTCCTTCAGAATGGACTGGTTGGATCTCCTTGCAGTCCAAGGGACTCTCAAGAGTCTTCTCCAACACCACAGCTCAAAAGCATCAATTCTTCAGCGCTCAGCCTTCTTCACAGTCCAACTCTCACATCCATACATGACCATAGGAAAAACCATAGCCTTGACTAGACTGAACTTTGTTGGCAAAGTAATGTCTCTGCTTTTGAATATGCTATCTAGGTTGGTCATAACTTTCCTTCCAAGGAGTAAGCATCTTTTAATTTCATGGCTGCAGTCACCATCTGCAGTGATTTTGGAGCCCCCAAAATAAAGTCTGACACTGTTTCCCCATCCATTGCCCATGAAGTGATGGGACCAGATGCCATGATCTTCATTTTCTGAGTGTTGATCTTTAAGCCAACTTTTTCATTCTCCTCTTTCACTTTCATCAAGAGGCTTTTTAGTTTTCTTCACTTTCTGCCATAAGGGTGGTGTCATCTGCATAGTGTAGTTGAAACAGAGGTAGAGATTTTTCTGGGATTCCCTGGCTTTCTCTATTATCCAGCGAATGTTGTCAATTTGATTTCTTGTTCCTTTACCTTTTCTGAAACCAGCTTGGATGCCTGGACTTTCTTAGTTCATGTAATGCTGAAGCCTAGCATGCAAGATTTTGTGCATGACCTTACTACTGTGGGAGATAAGTCCAATTGTCTGGTGGTTTGAACTTCTTGAGTACTATACTTCTTGGGAATTGGGATAACTGAATAATTGAGAATTTTGCACTACTGTGGCCTCTGCTGTGTCTTCTAGATTTGCTGAAATATTGAGTGCAGCACTTTGATAGCATCATCGTTTAGGGTTTTAAATAGCTCTACTGGAATTCTATCATATCCACTAGCGTTATTGATAGCAGTGCTTCCTAAGGCCCACTTGACTGATTATGTGCATGCGTGTCTCTAATACATTCTATATAAAATTAAGATGCTTGTGTTGTTTTGTGTTTTGGGGACGTACCTCACCCCATTTATAAAAATAAGTCCATGGAATAGCTTCAGCTTAATAAAATTTTTGTTCTCTCCAATGAAAATTGAAATAATTAAAATTTATATACATTTGCTCCATTTTTGTATAGTATTTTTGAGTTACAGGTTTATGTAGACTTTAAGAGGAAATTTTATGTAATAAAAATTTTATGGTTTGCAAAAGATGTTAACTTCAAGCCTGCTTCTGCCCAGAATTCTTTAAGGCTATTAATTATCTGTATAAGGAAAAGGACTTAACTCTAATGCAGATAACCAATAGTACTGTCTTTGTTTGGACTAATTGTGTTTTACTTTAAGACTAAGGATTATGCATAGAACTTTATCCAGGATAATAGTTAAGAAAATATACATAGTAAAAACTCTTACTGAGATATTTTTATATGTGATTTAAATTTTCTTTATGATTAGCACTACAATGAGAGCATATTACTTTCTAAAGGTGCCAAAATCATGTGATAATTGAAAATTAGTGAATAGCTTTTTTTTCATGTAATATATAAACATAGGAACATATTAATTAACTATGTAAATCATTTACTTTTTGCATTTCTAATATTACTTTTCAAATACATTTATTATGTTTGGCTAAATTTATTAAAAATTTTAGAAATATTCAGAAAATAAAGCATACCACTTTTTAAATCATACATTTTTATGATGTTTTTATCCTAGTATAGATTGTTAAAATATTCATGATTGTCATAAATTGGTAATGGTTAATCTCTCAATGTGTTTATATAGCTCTTAAATAGAATAACTAAAGTTTGCTAAATAAATTTCAGAAATGATTTTGAAATTCATTAAAAGTCATAGATTTTAATGTACTCTGCATATATTTGTGATAATGTATAAGCCAGTTTGATGAAGCTTCTGTTGGCCAAGATTATGAAAATTTGATTATCATAAAGAACTTGATGGACATAAATATATTAATATATTTCAGGCTACCTTGTTATGAGAAAGAGGGAGAGAGATAGAGAAAGCATAAAAAAAGAGCCTTATATTTGATGATAGCTGTTATGCCAAATCCTTACTTAGATTATTTGTAATTAAAGAAAAAAATTAAGCATTTAAAATCATTTTCCAATAGGAGATCTGTTTTTCGGTAACCAGATGGTGTTAGTTCACGAGGGACAGTTTTTCATTATAGAAAAAATTCCTCCTACTAAATGAAGAAGAAATGATAGAATTAGAAAATCACCATTTTTCAAAACTTAATGGAATAATTAATTCAGAAAAGACTGTCAAAGAATGTTAAAGTCATTAGATGAAATATTTAGGGGAAAAAATTATTCTGTTAAAAACAGAGAGCCAAATGCAAGATAGAGACCTAGATTGGATACAAAAGTAAATCTGGAAAAGGACTATATTAAATATTAAAGAATTAAAGAATATTAAATATTAAAGAGTTACTGTCAGTTTTAATAGATATGATAGTGATATCATGGTTATATAGGAAACTGTACTTTCCAAAGAGTAGTTATTATTAAAGTGTTATATTATTTTGAAAAGTTAAAATATTAAAAAATATGGTACTTGTTATTAAATTTAAATGATGCAGCTCATCCAACTTTATATCCTCCTGTTTTTTGTTTTTTTTTTTTTCTATTTGGGGAGAAAATTTTTGAAACAAAATAGCTTAGAAACTGTTAGCGAATACAGTTTAGTTATACAGCATACCTTTTGCTTTTTATTATTATCAAAAGCTTATAAAGAGCAAACTTTTCTTCTATTTAACATTTTTCACATTACCTTAAATCACATTAATTATAAATAAAGACAAAAATGATGAAGGTTCAGTATGATTAATCTGCAGTATATCTCCCTTCTACTACAGTATGTTAGTTGCTCAGTCCTCTCCAACTCTTTGCTACCCCACTGTAGAGCACCAAGTTCCTCTGTCTGTGAAATTCTCCAGGTAAGAATACTGGAGTAGTTAGCCATTCCCTTCTGCAGGGAATATTCCCCACCTAGGAACTGAACGTGGGTCTCCCGCATTGCAGGTAGTTTCTTTACCATCTGAGTAACTAGGGAATCCCTTCTACTGCTGCTGCTGCTAAGTCACTTCAGTTGTGTCTGACTCTGTGCGACCCCATAGACGGCAGCCCACCAGGCTCCCCCATCCCTGGGATTCTCCAGGCAAGAACACAGGAGTGGGTTGCCATTTCCTTCTCCAGTGCATGAAAGTAAAAAGTGAAAGCGAAGTCACTCAGTCTTGTCTGACTCTTAGCTTGGACTGCAGCCTTCCAGGCTCCTCCATCTATGGGATTGTCCAGGCAAGAGTACTGGAGTGGAGTGCCATTGCCTTCTCCATCCCTTCTACTAAGGACACATTTAATTATTTTAACTCCAAGTCTCCAAAGTTGCAGACCTTTATTTTCTCATCTATTACTGTATTTCTTTAGGTAAAGATGTTTATTTTTTAAAAAGTGTATTTTTTATACTTTTAGAATGTGCACCTTGCCACAGACAGACATCTAGCTTCTTAGGATTGTCCTACATCTACTTCTGTTTTCAGATTTCTCCAGATGAATTAGTCATGTTATAACAGAATTCTCTTGTAATGCCAAAGTTTTATTAGCACCTGGCAAGAAGGTCCCACTTCTGAACAGGAATGAATCAGGATCAGGTCGCAGATCACTGAAAGTAGAGGCAGCTTAGGATATATGACTTTTTAAAAAATGAATTTAGTATGAAATTATAGGGATACAGAGTAAGTGTATAAGTATAGATTTCAGATTGAAATTGGAGGAAAGTTAAATCTGTGAAACAACCATCTAGCTATGGATTGAGGAGTCAGAAAAGGTAGAGAGTGTAGATACTTGCTTCTGTTTTGGACTACCATAAACAAGTACTGTGATGAGCATCTTATGCAGAAGAGGAAATGACCAGACAAGAGTTGTCATTATTTGTAAGAAATACCTTTATTTCTATGTTATTTTATGGCAAAAAATGTATGAAAAATAAATGATGAAAAAAGCTCTGGAGTTGAGGTGATGCATTATTTTAATGTAGAAAACAATTTTAAGATTTCTTACATTAAAAATAATTTTGCATACAGTGTGTTAGTCACTCAATTGTGTCCAACTCATTGAAACTCCATGGACTATAGCGCACCAAGCTCCTATTTCCATGGGATTCTCCAGGCAGGAATTCTAGAGTGGGTTGCCATTTACTTACTATTGTTTGTACAAATGCCAGAATATTATGGCATTTTCATTTTGCAGCTTGAACATACACACACTCGTATAGCCATATACACACTCAACACAAACACATTCTTGTCTTCTAGTTTGGTTTCCTTGAGACAGTTAGCAGAATTTATGCAAATGATATTTTCAAGAAAAGAACTTTTGCAAAATAAGATTCTACAGCAAACAGCATAAACCCCATCACAAGGCTTGATAATAACAAAAAATATTTTCTTCAGTAAGCCTGAAAAATAAAGTTTATGTACATCTGTATAATGTAAGACTTTGGATACCAATCATAAAGCTTACGAGAAGTAATTTTTACAAAGGCAGAGATTTTTATGTGCTTGGTCACAATTATGCAAAAAATTAGACCTGGGAAACAGTGAACAGAAATTTAGTAATTGCACTTCCATCAGCACCATATAAGAATCTGCTTCACCAAAGCTAGTAATTTATTTTTTAATAATGTGAAACTGTATGGCAAGATTGCTTAAAATAATACAAATACGGATATTATACATTGGCAAATAGTCCCCATTTATGCAGTTAGTTCACCCTTTTCACCAATCAAACCCACATTTTATTTAGTTTTTTTTTTGGGTGGGGAGTTAATGTTTATCATTAATATTGGGTTTCATATGTTAACCAGTTCAATAGACCAAAAATATTTCAATTTGTAGTACTTTGCTTGTTGGTTGCTTATTGGAATTGACCATTGGTCTATTTTTTTTTTTTTTTTTAAATTATCTGATCATGCATTTTACTAGTCCTCAGAACTTCTTCACGGCCCTTGCTTTTTAGCTATTTCCCATGTATGTCTTTGAACTTCAATACTTCATACAGTTTTCATTACCATTACCTAAATATTCCATCCTATGAGACAGATTTCATATATTCATCCTACTCTACCATACCAAGGAAAAAATGCAATGGCTACAACAAGTCCTAGAAAAGAAATAGTATAATGTCAACGGTGATGTTTTAAAAGTGTATATATAGAATATACAAAAAGGAACAGAGGTCACCTCATCACTTGGTAAATTATACTTTTCAAAAAGTACTTTAAAAAGATCATTATTATATTTATTATTTTTTTTCAACTTGGGGATCTAGACTTTCAGGTACTTCAAATCTCTTAAATTTCAAAGTTTAATGCTATTGTTAATTGAGCAAAAACTACTCTTTTAAGTTTACTATTTTTTAACCATTTATAAAATAATTCATGTGTTAGTTTTCAGAACAAACTAATCATGTCTATAATTAAAATCTCCCAAGTTCATAATTTTAAAAGAAGCTACAATTTTCTTTTTTTATTTATCCTACTTGGAATTTACTAAGCTTCCTGAAGCTATGAGTCTCTCTGATGAAATTTAGAATTTTTTTTTGTTATCTTCCTTTTTCAAAACAATATTTATGCCCCAATCTCTCTTCCCTTTGTATCTGGGACTCAAAAAACATGTATGCAAATCATTTCATACTACTGCTCAGGTCATTGAGCTTTTATTCTCTTTTCTTTTTAAAAATCTTTTTTTTTTTTTTAATTCTCTGTATACTTTGGTGTGGATAATTTCTATTAACCTGTGTTTCAGGTTCAGTGATCCTTTTTTTCTGTTTTGTTCAATATTCATTTAATCTCATCCAATAGATTTTTTTTTCAAATGTTGAATTGTTCAATTCCAGGATTTGTTTTCTTGGCTGCTTTGCTTTGCCTTGTTTTCTTTTGCAGTTTTTATATCTCTTGATTTATTATAGTCATCTTTTCTATAGATTACTTAATAGATTTATTTAAATTATTTAAAATCTTCTTTACTAATTTTGTTCTGATTTGTCTATTTAATTTCAACTGACAGATTTTTCTCCTAATATAGAATCATATTTTCCCATTCCTTTACATATTTAGTAAATTCTTATTGTGTACTGGACATTATGGATAATACCTATTTATCCCTCCATATCTGGGGGGATTGGGTCCAGGAGTCCCCAAGTACACCAATATCCACAGATGCTGAAGTTTCTTATAATATAAAATGGCATAGTACAATGCATTTGTATATTTATTGAAAAATACTTTGTGTATAAGTGGACCTGTGCAGTTCAAACTCATGTTGTTCAAGAGTCAACTGTATTTTAGAGACTCTGGATAATGTAATTTTCCTCTAAAAGTTTTTAAATTTTCTTCTGTTTAATTTGATGACTTACAGACACCATGATTTTTTGGAGGTTTGGTTTTAGGCTGTGTCAGGGCTATTTTACCCTGTCATGATTTTATACTTCATTGTGGAGACGGTCCCTTAGTCTAGAAACAAGATCTTTTTTCCTAACGCATGTCTTTTCTGGTAACTTACTGGAAAGCTAGGGTGCTTACAAAGCCTTTGAATTTGTTGGGACTTGAGCTACAAACTTACCTCCTTTGGGGTGGGCAGCTGCTAAAATCTCTACTGAGCTCTTTCAGGCTTTCAGCCCTTTTCCTCAGAGTTGCTTTTAATCTTGCCAAGAACAAGAGTAGTTTGAGTTAGCAAAGATCTGAGGGGTGAATCTATGCAGTTTTTGGAGTCCTTCTCTGTCTCTGTATAGCTATACCCCACCCCCAATTTCTGACTCATCCAAAATCCAAAAAGTCCAACCTCTGATTCCTCAGTGGAGGTGTGTGTTTGTGTGTAGGAGGCTGTGGGGTGACTGGGGCTGTGTAGAGATAGGGGAAGGGATCAGTAAAACTGCATATTTCAGCCTGAGCTATTTCTACCCTCCTTCCAGCCACCCCATTCCCTGTGTTATAGACCGAGTTGTGCCTTCAAGGTGTATGAAGTGTCTAAAGTGTGACCTTTACTAGTGTGATACTTTTCTTTCAAGGATCTTAGTTTAACTCCTTTAGTTTCTACTCCTCTCAAGTCTCTTCCAGTTCACTTATTCTCCATTATTTCTAGAGTTTATTCTTTTAACTAAAGACAGTCCAACATAAGTACTTTTACCCTTATCAGAAGCTGAAAATATCCCAGAATAGTTTTTTCAACAGTCTTTTAAGAGAACTAATACCTCATGGTGATATTTAAACCATAGGGCTATGAAACTTTATTTATCTTTAAAGATTTATTTTGTGACTATGAGGCTATGCTTTCAAGGTATTCCCCCTTCTCTTAGTTGCCATCCTATCATGATTTTATGTTACTTTCATCTTCTGCCAATACTGTATGCAGAGTATACTTTAATTTCTTTTTGAAGGGGGCATTTCTGAATATATTTAGTACCAAAGGAACATTTCATGCAAAGATGGGCTCGATAAAAGACAGAAATGGTATGGACCTAACGGAAGCAGAAGATATTAAGAAGAGGTGGCAAGAATACAAGGAAGAACTGTACAAAAAAGAGCTTCATGACCCAGGTAATCATGATGGTGTGATCACTGACCTAGAGGCAGACATCCTGGAATGTGAAGTGGGCCTTAGAAAGCATCACTATGAACAAAGCTAGTGGAGGTGATGGAATTCCAGTGGAGCTATTCCAAATCCTGAAAGATGATGCTGTGAAAGTGCTGCACTCAATATGCCAGCACATTTGGAAAACTCAGCAGTGGCCACAAGATTGGAAAAGGTCAGTTTTCATCCCAATCCCAAAGAAAGGCAATGCCAAAGAGTGCTCAAACTACCGCACAATTGCACTCATCTCACACGCTAGTAAAGTAATGGTCAAAATTCTCCAAGTCAGGCTTCAGCAATATGTGAACCGTGAACTTCCTGATGTTCAAGCTGGATTTAGAAAAGGCAGAGAAACCAGAGATCAAATTGCCAACATCCGCTGGATCATCGAAAAAGCAAGAGAGTTCCAGAAAAACATCAATTTCTGCTTTATTGACAATGCCAAAGCCTTTGACTGTGTAGATCACAATAAACTGTGGAAAATTCTGAGAGAGATGGGAGTACCAGACCACCTGATCTGCCTCTTGAGAAATCTGTATGCAGGTCAGGAAGCAACAGTTATAACTGGTCAAGGAACAACAGACTGGTTCCAAATAGGAAAGGGAGTACGTCAAGGCTGTATATTGTCACCCTGCTTATTTAAATTATATGCAGAGTACATCATGAGAAATGCTGGACTGGAGGAAACACAAGCTGGAATCAAGATTGCCGGGAGAAATATCAATAACCTCAGATATGCAGATGACACCACCCTTATGGCAGAAAGTGAAGAGGAACTCAAAAGCCTCTTGATGAAAGTGAAAGTGGAGAGTGAAAAGGTTGGCTTAAAGCTCAACATTCAGAAAACGAAGATCGTGGCATCTGGTCCCATCACTACATGGGAAATAGATGGGGAAACAGTGGAAACAGTGTCAGACTTTGTTTTTCTGGGCTCCAAAATCACTGCAGATGGTGACTGCAGTCATGAAATTAAAAGACGCTTACTCCTTGGAAGGAAAGTTATGACCAACCTAGATAGCATATTCAAAAGCAGAGACATCACTTTCCCAAAAAAGGTTCGCCTAGTCAAGGCTATGGTCTTTCCTGTGGTCATGTATGGATGTGAGAGCTGGACTGTGAAGAAGGCTGAGCACCGAAGAATTGATGCTTTTGAGCTGTGGTGTTGGAGAAGACTCTTGAGAGTCCCTTGGACTGCAAGGAGATCCACCCAGTCCTTTCTGAAGGAGATCAGCCCTGGGATTTCTTTAGAAGGAATGATGCTAAAGCTTAAACTCCAGTATTTTGGCCACCTAATGCAAAGAGTTGACTCATTGGAGAAGACTCTGATGCTGGGAGGGATTGAGGGCAGGAGGAGAAGGGGACGACAGAGGATGAGATGGCTGGATGGCATCACTGACTTGATGAATGTGAGTCTGAGTGACCTCCGAGAGCTGGTGATGGATAGGGAGGCCTGGCGTGCTGCAGTTCATGGGGTCGCAAAGAGTCGGACATGACTGAGCGACTGATCTGATCTGATCTAATGCTGTATAACCAAATGAAGTTTAATTCTTAGAACAATTTTTTTCACTTTTAGGTCAGAAAAGCAGTTAGTTCACTAAGAGTGCACTGGAGTCATCACTGTAGTATAGAAAAGTCCCAGGGTTCTGGGAGTATTACAGCGCCCTATCAGAAGTCTTCTAATGGGGATAAGAGAGAAGATGGATTCTACCTGCTGCTGTGGAGAATTTTTCAGTGTGGCAATCCTAAATTCAGATTGGCCTCAGTCCCTCCATAAAACCCTAACAGTTGTCTTATATTGATTCTCTTTTGCCCACTAGACTGACTAGACACACACCTGGCAATGTTAAAAGTCTTCAGTAACCAGCTAATTGTACTAATTTTTATTTTATTCTGTAATAAATTTTATAATTAATAATGTTCATGAGCTTGCTATCATTCTCTTGTTTCATTTCTCTACTCATTTTTGTATTTGAGGATCCAGTGTGCTTTGAAATTTTCACCCTCTTTCCTTTAAGCTGCAATTTGTACTCTATCTCTTATAAGATACTGCCTTACATTGCCTAAAACAATTTGGTACTTAAAATGTTTCTAACATCAGCTAGTACACGTGCGTGTCATGTCTAGCTATTTATTTTAATCTTCCAGTGATAAAAAGAATTTGCAGTTTTTCTCCTGTTAGAGCATCTGTGATTTGTGAACCCGATATTTAATTACTAAATCATGAAAAATTCAGTTTTCACTAATTTCACCTATATAATATACCTACTTTATTTGTCATAACTTTGGGAAGGTTTCTCTTGGTCTGTCCTTGTGCCCAGCCACAAACTTTTCCCTGCTTCTATTGATTTTATTTATTTTTTTCTTTTGCAAAGCATTCTTTTCAATCTTTTGAATTTGGCTTGCTACAAAGTTAGCAACCCATTGGCCCAAAATTTATGATAATCACATTGATTTTCTGGTTACTAGTGTTTTGACTTTGACCTCTTCAAATTAGAAATATATTGATATGTCTAACATTTAATCTTTTATGAATTCTTTTTTTAATTATGAACACTTTATTTTTTTAAGTAAGTTGGAAGGACTTCATTTGTCTCTGTGCAAATTGTAATACAACAGGTTTTGTGATTGTTAATTATTAAATTACTTGTTTAAGCATCTACAATATCATGAACATCTTTCCTTATAATATTCTGTCATTAAACCATAGGTTTCTTACCCACAATATTGTATTGTTTACACTACAATGTTACTAATAGAGTTTCCCTTTCAAATTATAAAATATATTTTCCTGTTTTAATGAGCTTTTTTCTTATTGGGGAAGTAAATTTCTACACATTTAAACCACAAAGAACACTGATTGTAAATAGCATACGTCACTCTGACTGACTAGGCTATTTTGATTTTTAATTTAAATGTCATGGGGTCACTATTAATTTCTATCATATTTTCCTTCTGTTCAACTTGAGTCTTCAGATGAACAAACATTGTTTTTAGAGTTTAAAGAGTAATTTTGGTTTTATCTTATTCTGCCATTATTACTAAAGGAATTATATTAAAACATTTGGGTTTTCTTAGTTGTAAATTCTCCTTTTCAAAAGTGATCATTTGATTTTTAAAAATAATTTTTTCAGCATACCTTATTAATTTCTAACTGTTGCTTTGAAATAACCAAATACAGATTTCTAAAATAATCAAAAGAAAAAATATATAAAACATATAGATATTTCTAGTGATTTTGTGGTTTGTTAAGTGAGCTACATATTGAGTAACTATAATGGTAGTCTAACTATGTCATGGCATATGAGAAGAGGGTATAGAATTTTTGTGAAAATTAATTTATAACTAATATTTATATTACTTTACAGTGTTTTCAAATATTAGTGAAGTTTAAAGTTATTCATTTAAGAAGAGGCAATTAGGATGGCAAATGTGACTGAAATAAGTATTAAGGTACCATAACAGAATCACATGGTTCAAATGTCTTTTTCTAATTGATTGTCAATCCTAAATATTAAAACATGAGTTAGAAAAAATGTCCATCAAATATAATACCTTAAATATTATTTTTTTCTGCTAGCAATATGAGTCTTCTTAATTATTTGTTTTTAATATGCTATCACTGTGAAGAATGATGAAACCATTTACAGCTTATCACTTTTAGTTATTATACTGGAATTTAAATAATATTGATTCTCTAATGTCTACCCAAGCCTTATACAAGTCTAAAAGAGGCACTAAAACTATAAGAGCATTTAGATTAATGGATACTGATTTAGCAACCCCTCTCCTTTTACATAGTTTTACTATATTCATTTTCACTAAACCTGAAGGCAATACTCTATGTTAACATTGTTACGGATTTTAGAAAATAGCTGTAACTAAATCATCAGTAGTTTTACTAAATGTCAGATAGTCAATATTGGGGAAAAATCAAATAAAAAATGCTTTTTATGTTTTAATTAATTACACTGATCATTTGAACAAAGTAAGGGTGATGTATTCCTACCATCATACATTCTTATTTTTTTAATTCGTTAATATAGCCAGTGATATTATCATTTTGGCGAACACATAACTAAATATTTTATATATAACATATGTTTGTAAAACTAAACCATGTATATGGAGAAGAAAATGGCAACTCACTCCAGCAGTCTTGCCTGGGAAATCCTATGAACAAAAGAGCCTGGAAGGGCTACAGTCCATGAGGTCACAAAGAGTTGGACATGACTGAGCAACTAACACACACACAATCCATGTATTACATGTGGAAGTAACTTATCCTTATTAAAAGATCATTTAATATTTCCTAGACTGTATAAGCAAAATAGGTGTCTGAGGAGGCCTTACAAATAGGTGTGAAAAGACGAGAAGTGAATAACAATGGAGAAAAGGAGACATATACCCATTTGAATGCAGAGTTCCAAAGAAAAGCAAGAAGAGATAAGAAAGCCTTCCTCAGCAATCAAATCAAAGAAATAGAGGGAAACAATAGAATAGGAAAGACTAGAGATCTCTTCAAGAAAATTTGAGATACCAAGGGAACATTTCATAAAAAGATGGGCTCAATAAAGGACAGAAATGGTATGGACCTAACAGAAGCAGAAGATATTAAGAAGAGGTGGCAAGAATACACAGAGGAACTATACAAAAAAGAGCTTCACGACCAAGATAATCACAATGGTGTGATCATTCACCTAGAGCCAGACATCCTGGAATGTGAAGTCAGGTAGGCCTTAGAAAGCATCACTACGAACAAAGCTAGTGGAGGTGATAGAATTCCAGTTGAGCTATTTCAAATCCTGAAAGATGACACTGTGAAAGTGCTGCACTCAGTATGCCAGCAAATTTGGAAAACTCAGCAGTGGCCACAGGACTGGAAAAGGTCAATTTTCATTCCAATCCCAAAGAAAGGCAATGCCAAAGAATGCTCAAACTACTGCACAATTGCACTCATCCCACACACTTGTAAAGTAATGCTTAAATTTCTCCAAGCCAGGCTTTAGCAATATGTGAACGGTGAACTTCCAGATGTTCAAGTTGGTTTCAGAAAAGGCAGAGGAACCAGAGATCAAATTGCCAAAATTTGCTTGGATCATTGAAATAGCAAGAGTGTTCCAAACACATCTATTTCTGCTTTATTGACTATGCCAAAGCCTTTGACTGTGTGGATCACAATACACTGTGGAAAATTCTGAAAGAGATGGGAAAACCAGACCACCTGACCTGTTTCTTGAGAAACTTGTATGAAGATCAGGATGCAATAGTTAAAACTGGACATGGAACAACAGACTGGTTCCAAATAGAAAAAGGAGTACGTCAAGGCTTATTTAACTTATATGCAGAGTACATCATGAAAAACACTGGTCTGGATGAAGCACAAGCTGGAATCAAGATTGCCAGGAGAAATATCAATAACCTCAGCTATGCAGATAACACTACCCTTACAGCAGAAAGTGAAGAAGAACTAAAGAGAGATCGTGGCATCCGGTCCCATCACTTCATGGCAAATAGAGGGGGAAACAGTGGAAACAGTCGCTGACTTTATTTTTTGCGGCTCCAGTATCACTGCAGATGGTGATTGCAGCCATGAAATTAAAAGATGCTTACTCCTTGAAAGTAAAGTTATGACCAACCTAGCCAGCATATTACAAAGTAGAGACATTATTTTGTCAACAAAGGTCTGTCTTAGTCAAGGATATGGTTTTTCCAGTAGTCATGTATAGATGTGAGAGTTGGACTATAAAGAAAGCTGAGCACTGAGGAATTGATGCTTTTAAACTGTGGTGTTGGGTAAGACTCTTGAGAGTCCCTTGGACTGCAAGGAGATCCAACCAGTCCATCCCAAAGGAAATCAATCCTGGGTTTTCATTGGAAGGACTGATGTTGAAGCTGAAACTCCAATATTTTGGCCACCTGATGCAGAGAGTTGACTCATTTGAAAAGTCCCTGATGTTGGGAAAGATTGAAGGCAGGAAGAGAATGGGACGACAGAGGATGAGATGGTTGGATGGCATCACCGACTCAATGGACATGAGTTTGGATAGACTCCGGGAGTTGGTGATGGACAGGAAGGCCCCTGGCGTGCTGCAATCCATGGGCTCGCAAAGAGTCGGAAACGACTGAGTGAACTGAGATGAATACTGTATAAGAGCATACAATATTTAAATATCTTTGAAATACAGTTTATAAAGATAGTATATCAAAGTTAGTCTTGAAGCATCATATTTCATTTTGTATAAAAGATTTTATTCTAAACATTTCAGCTTTCCTTAGAAATAGTTTTATATTTTCAAAGATAACTTGATTTTAGTTACTGCAATATAATTATTTTTATCTGAGGATATTGTTAATTTTACATAGGAAGACTCATTAGTGAAAATGAATATGTAATGTCATACTATAGAACACTTTCACTAGGCAAAGTTGCTAAAGCAGTACGGAACAAACCTCCTAAGGAAAATTTGATATAGCTTTCCTGTGCTTTTCCAGACCTATTTTGAACACTGCTAAAAGGGGGGAAATTCAAGAAAGCACTGAAGAGACCGCCTCACCAGACCCTGATGTTACTTCTCCTCTGGATGTACATGCTGCAGCTCCATAGGTGACAGGTTGGAAAAGTTTCTAGGAAAACAAAATGTTCATTAGTAACTTTTTTTAAGTAGAAAGATTATTTTTTTATGAGACCCTGTCTTTTAGACACCAGAATTAAATATATTAAAAAGTCTGTATGTTTAGGTTTTTTTTAATTAATATCAGTGAAAAACATCTGGCTTCTCAAAAGTATTTTTGAAATGTAATGGTTCTAAAGCATAGAAAATAATCTATTTAGAAAATGTCATGGTTCCATTTTATGTAAATTTTAAAAAATCAAGCTGTTAACAATCCATTATAATGATAGTGTGAAGTTAAATTATTATAAAATTCTGTATCAACTTTTTCAAGATTTTTACATATACTACGTGAAAGGCAGTAGGTAATTTCTATAATGCTGATTTTTCCTATACCTCAGGCTCAAGGAAAAGCATATTATTGCTCTTGATTTTAAATGAAAATTTAAACATATACAGTATTTATATATGTTGTTAATTATCTATTACTGGAAAGAATCCAGAGATAGGTCAGTGAGTTAGCAAAGTGACTTTAAAAGGACATTTTTTCTTTCTAGGACTAGTCTCAAAACCTATATTTTGGATTTTATAGACTTTGAAATTGTAATGAATCTCCATTTAGAATATTGCAGTGGAAGTGAAAGTTGCTCGGTCATGCCCAACTCTTTGTGACTCCATGAACTGTACAGCCCATGTAACTCTCCAGGCCAGAACACTGGAGTGGTTAGCCTTTCCCTTCTCCAGGGGATCTTCCCAACTCAGGGATCAAACCCAGATCTCCCACACTATAGGTGAATTCTTTACCAGCTCAGCCACAAGGCTTTGCAGTAAAAACAAGTGACAATAATTCTGTGATTAGAGGTTACACAAAATAAATATGAGTTTAATAATGTATTTTTTAATATAGTCAATATTTTTAAAGATATATTTGCCTAATTGATCCCCGGGTCAGAAAGATCCTCTGGAGAAGGAAATTGCAACCCACTCTGGTATTCTTGCCTGGAAAATTACATGGACAGAGGAGCCTGGAAGGCTACAGTTAATGAGGTTGCAAGGAGTCAGACACGCATACAATCAAAATATATAAATATGAAGAATGAAAAAAATTAACTATGGCTATAATTAAAGAACTAATAAATTAATTTTTAAATAAAAATATCAAAGAAAAGCAATAGCTAACATTTTAGTCTTTTTTTAATTTTTATTTTATATTGGGATATTGTTTATTTACAATGTTGTTAGTTTCAGGTGCACAACAAAGTGTTTCAGTTATACATGTGCAGATGTCTATTCTTTTTCAAATTCTTTCCTGAATATGTTGCTACAGAATATTGAGTAGAGTTCCCTGTGGTATACAGCAGGGCCTATTGATTATCTATTTTATATACAGTGGTGCATATATGTTAATCCCCAAATCCTAATATATCCCTGCACCCTACCTTTCCCCTTTGGTAACCATAAGTTTGCTTTCTGTATATGTGAGTGTGTTTCTGTTTTCTAAATAAGTCCATTTGTAGCATTTTTTAGGATTCCATTTGTAAGTGATATCATAGGAATTTTGTCTTTGTCTTACTTAATTTGTTAACCTTTAAGTCCATCCATGTTGCTGCGAATGGATTTACTTCATTCTTTTATTTTTAATTTTAAATTTATTTTTAATTGAAGGATTATTTCTTTACAGAATTATGTTGGTTTCTACCAAATATCAGCATGAATCAGCCATGAGTATATATATATATGTCCCCTCCCTCTTGAAACTCCCTCCCACCTCCCTTCCCATCCCACCCCTCTAGGTTGTTACAGAGCCCTGGTTTGAGTTCCCTGAGTCATACAGCATATTTCATTCTTTTTTATGGCTGAATATTATTCCTGTATGTGTGTGTGTTTGCATGTGTGTGTATGTTTGCATGTGTGTGTGTACCACATCTTCTAGATCTGTTCCTCTGTTGATGGGCATTTAGGTCACTTCTATGTCTTAGTTATTATAAATAGTACCAAGACACTACTTTGGTGCATTTATCTTTTCAAATTATGGTTTTCTCCAGATGTATGCTTAGGAATGAGATTGCTGGATCATATGTTGTCTCAATATTTTGTGTTTTATGAAATCTCCATGCTGTTCTCTATAATGGATGTCCCAATTTACCTTTCTACCAACAGTCTGACATTTTAAATCTGAAATATTAAGTGCACGAAAAGGAAGACTTATCTTTGCATGAATACAAGAGCTAATGTTAAAATAGTATATATCTACATGTCTGTTATATTGTGAAACTTCTAAAGTTTTGGCTCTCTAATTGCTTATCTCTGTTAACTTTTTAAGAGAAAAATCAGTGATCTATATATGATTTATAACCTTTATGACACTTGCCTTGTTATAATTATTATTTCAAGAGAGTTTATTTTTCTTATTATTTTTCTTTCGCTAGCATTTTAGTGAAAACTCCTAGAGAGAAGTGATTATGTCTCAATATACCATTTAGATTTCTGTCTCCTATGAGATCTAATATGTTTTCACATTTTAATTCTTAGAAAGATTATTGCTAGAACTAAGTGTAGAAATTCAGGCATTAATAACAGTACTTGGCAAAAAAAAAAAAGTGCTTTATTGAATTGTGTGAAAACAGACCATCAGCTCCTAACATTTTTTGCCAATTCAAAATTATTTATGAGTCCATCTGCCTAGGGAATGTAAAGCAACTTTGGCAAATGTATGTGTCTACTCTCTCTTCTTATTGGCCTAAGATAATGCTGATTTGGAAAGAATTATGATGGTGATCCAAAGTGTACTATAAAATTCTAAGCTTTTTATACTTCATTGGCTATATACTCAATGAAACTGAAATTCCAGTGATCATACTTATTTAAAAATAAAGTAAGCAATGATTTAGGATTCTTTGTTTTTTATGAGACTAATATAGCTGTTTGAAGTTCTGTAGAATATAGTATGACTTAACAAAAATGAAAAGAGACAAGGCAGCAATATTTAAGGGGCAAATAGGCCAATGAGCGACTTCACTTTCACTTTTCACTTTCATGCATTGGAGAAGGAAATGGCAACCCACTCCAGTATTCTTGCCTGGAGAATCCCAGGGACGGGGGAGCCTGGTGAGCTTCCGTCTATGGGGTCGCACAGAGTCGGGCATGACTGAAATGACTTAGCAGCAGCAGCAGCAGGCCAATGAACAGAATTTCCTAACAGATTGAGATATAGAAGAACCAATGCATTAACTGGTTAATGAGTATATAACTTGATTAATGTGCTAAACATTATTTTAATGAAAAAGAAAGGATCTTAAATAGGTCAGCTTCAGGAGTTCATTGGAGAAGGCAATGGCATCCCACTCCAGTACTCTTGCCTGGAAAATCCCGTGGATGGAGGAGCCTGGTAGGCTGCAGTCCATGGGGTTGCTAAGATTTGGACACAACTGAACGACTTCACTTTCACTTTTCACTTTCATGCATTGGAGGAGGAAATGGCAACCCACTCCAGTGTTCTTGCTTGGAGAATCCCAAGGAAGGGGGAGCCTGGTGGGCTTCCGTCTATGGAGTCGCACAGAATCGGACACGACTGAAGTAACTTAGTAGCAGCAGGAGTTCATAGTGACAAATGAAGATAAGCAATAATTTTACAAATATCTGTTCCCAGTGAATGAAGTAGATCTCCAAAAAGGTTGTAAGAATTGTAGTCCCTTAGAAAGTCTGGAAATTAAGAGCTAATTTAGTTCAACCCTCTCATGTGTCCCCTAAGAAGACTATTTACATCTCTCAGTCAGTCAGTCAGTTCAATCCTTCACTTGTGTCGGACGGTGGTGGACACTTTTTTAGGCTCACTTGTTCAGTCGCACTGTGGGGAGGGAGGGGCGCTGCAAACAAATAACACTGGCGTGTGCTCGGAGTGTCTCAGACACACTGGGCCTGCCCCCCGCTCATGGTGCATGCACCCTCCCTGCCCATACATCTCAGGCTCTAAGTTGCTCTGCTGGGAACCGTCCAAGGCTGGCCCTGGGCTGCTTGTACCTCCCAGGTCTAAGCCTCTCAGGTTCAGGCACTCAGGTAGTCCTCAGTGGCGCAGTCTCCATTGGGCCTAAGTTTTGTGCCCTTCCCAGCTCTGAGCAGATTGGGTGATGAGGTGTTTGGCGAGCATGGTCACTTCGACTTACCGCCTCTCCTGTCCCTGCTGCTCGGTTTTCTGTATACAAGCGCACCTTCTCAGGAGGATGACTGTCCAGAACCCCAAGAAGTCTTAAAGAAGCCTGCTTGCAGTTTGGTAGATAATGCCTCTCTGGGGCTGCGATTGCCCCCTTCAAGCTCTGGCTGCCTGTCACCGGAGGGGGAAGGTCTGCAGCCAGCTAGTTTTGTTCCACCCTTTGTTCTGTGCGTGGGCCTGGCAGTGTCTTAGGGCTTTTCGCTAGGCAGCTATCCCACAGTCTGGTTTGCTAGCCCAAATTCGTTTGCTCTGATTAGCCTCGGGGACATTCAGGCCCGATCCTTAGTCTAAGCAATGCAGCCTGCTTTTACTTTCATTCCTAGCCTCCCAAAATAAAAATGTACACAGTATGACTTTAGTCAGAACAGTTAGCACTTATATAGAGAGATATAGATATAGTTTCCTTATATATAAAATAATAATATTATCTACTTTATAGATTTTTTGAGTGTTAAGCAAAAAATTATATAAATCAATTAGTGTAGGACCTACCTACCTACTAGAGATTCTCTTATTTTCTATTTCTTAGTTTGGCTCAAACTGCTCAATCCCTAATTCAAATGCTGATACTATGCCTAGTATGTGAAGCCTAGGACCTCTTACAAAAGAGGTAGTTGCTATTGAACCTGGAACCCCATGGTACCCTCTGCACAATTTGGGTATTATCTTTACTGCCCTTGCCCTCAGACAGGCTGTCTGAGGCTTTTTCTCAGTTGGAATATATTAGTTAATGGAAAAATAACTGTAGTAATTGGACTCTTAAAACTGAAACAACTGAACAATGGAAGTTGAACAGAAACAGCTAATCATCGTATCAGTCATGTCTGACTCTTTGTGAATCTATGGACTCTAGCCTGCCAAGCTCCTCTGTCTGTGGGATTCTCCAGGCAAGGATACTGGAGTGGGTTGCCATGCCCTCCTTCACAGGATCTTGTGGACCCAGGGATCGAACCTGAGCTTCCTATGTCTTTGTCATTGGCCAGCAGATTCTTTCCCACTAGTGCCACCTGGGAATCCCCAGTTGGATTCTTAAAATTGAAACAACTGAACAATGGAAGTTGAATAGAAACAGCTAGTCCTCATTATTCAAGAGAGATAATCTTCGAAAGACACACTTACTGCTTCAGATCAGATCAGATCAGATCAGTTGCTTAGTCGTGTCCGACTCTTTGCGACCCCATGAACCGCAGCACGCCAGGCCTCCCTGTCCATCACCAGCTCCCGGAGGTCACCTAGACTCGCATCCATCGAGTCAGTGATGCCATCCAGCCATCTCATCCTCTGTCGTCCCCTTCTCCTCCTGCCCTCAATCCCTCCCAGCATCAGAGTCTTCTCCAATGAGTCAACTCTTCGCATGAGGTGGCCAAAATACTGGAGTTTCAGCTTGAGCATCATTCCTTCCAAAGAAATTCCAGGATTGATCTCCTTCAGAATGGACTGGTTGGATCTTCTTGCAGTCCAAGGGACTCTCAAGAGTCTTCTCCAACACCACAGTTCAAAAGCATCAATTCTTCGGCGTTCAGCCTTCCTCACAGTCCAGCTCTCACATCCATACATGACCACAGGAAAGACCATAGCCTTGACTAGGCGAACCTTTGTTGGTAAAGTAATGTCTCTGCTTTTGAATATGCTATCTAGGTTGCTCATAACTTTCCTTCCAAGGAGTAAGCATCTTTTAATTTCATGGCTGCAGTCACCATCTGCAGTGATTTTGGAGCCCAGAAAAACAAAGTCTGACACTGTTTCCACTGTTTCCCCATCTATTTCCCATGCAGTGATGGGACCAGATGCCATGATCTTCGTTTTCTGAATGTTGAGCTTTAAGCCAACCCTTTCACTCTCCACTTTCACTTTCATCAAGAGGCTTTTTAGCCCCTCTTCACTTTCTGCCATAAGAGTGGTGTCATCTGCATATCTGAGGTTATTGATATTTCTCCCGGCAATCTTGATTCCAACTTGTGTTTCTTCCAGTCCAGCATTTCTCATGATGTACTCTGCATATAAGTTAAATAAACATGGTGACAATATGCAGCCTTGACGTACTCCTTTTCTTACTGCTTAATAACTATATATTTGTCAACTTTTGTCTCCTGACTCTATGAAATAATTTTGAATATTAATACTTTAGTATATATATATATCCAAGTTTACCTTTATTCACTTTTCATTAGTTTATATATCTATATTGCTATACAGATCATAATTTCCATTTTCCATGGTTATATACTAATTTTCTACCAGTATCTATGATGTCTAGCTAGTCTTTCATTATTAAACATTAAAATATTTGGAATTGAAGTTAGTATTTTGAGAGAGGTAGTGATGCGTAATTATAATATTCTTATGATTTAGCCCGCATTTATTTTTTCTTCTTTTACTGTTCCTTAGTTATGAAATATATGTTGATTTCCTGGGCATTCTGTTTATTAAGAATGATAGTAACTGTTTTGTTAGTGACATTATGACATTGAAAAAAAGATTTTTTTATTTAATTGCTTTAGTATTTCAAATCTCATTTGTCTCAGTTGTACAACATACTGATTAACAATTTTTGAAGTTTAAACTTCATTTATGGTTAGTACAAAATAGTGGCTATATTGTTGTAAATACAACAAAACATTTTACTTTGTTGTAAAATACATCCTTATAGCTTATCTTAAACACAGTACTTTGTATACTTTAATCCCCTAGCCTGAATTTCTCCTCCGTTGTGTGTACATGCTACATTTCTTTATGGATTCAACTACAGATGAACACAGGTTGGCAATTGTAAATAAGGTTCTTGGAACATTGGGATGCATGTATCTTTTTGAATTAGTGTTTGTTTTTTTTTTTTTTTAGAAGCTTACCCAGAAGTAGAATTGTTGGGGTATAAGGTAGTTTTATGTTTAATATTTTGAGAAATTTCTGTCTTGTTTTCCACACTGGCTGTACTAATTTATATTCTCACCAACAGTGTACAATGGTTCCCTTCTCTCCACATCCTTGCCAACAATTGTTATTTGTGTTCTTTTTAACGTTAGATATTCTGACATGGGTGAGATGATATCTCACTGTAGTATTAATTTGCATTTCTCTGAGGATTAATGCTGTTGAGTATCTTTTCATGTGCTTATTGGACATCTGCATGTCCTCTTTGCAGAAATGTTTTTCTAGTCTTCTGCTCATTTTTTTAAATTGGATTTTTTGTTTTCCTGATGTTGAGTTGTATGAACTGTCCATATATTTTGGATATTAACCTCTTATCAACATTCAGAACTCAACATTCAGAAAACTAAGATCATAGCATCCGGTCCCATCACTTCATAGCAAATAGATGGGGAAACCATGGAAACAGTGACAGACTTTATTTTGGGGGGCTCCAAAATCACTGCAGATGGTGACTGCTGCCATGAAATTAAAAGATGCTTGCTCCTTGGGGAGAATAGCATTGAAATATGTATAATATCATATCTGAAACGAGTCGTCAGTCCAGGTATGATGCCCAATAACAGATGCCTGGGGCTGGAGCACTGGGATGACCTGGAGGGATGATGTGGGGAGGGGGGAGGGGAGGAGGGTTCAGGATGGGGAATACATGTATACTGGTGGCGGATCCATCTCGATGTATAGTAAAAGCAATACAATATTGTAAAGTTAAGCAAAAAAAAAAAAAAACTGAAAAAAAAAAAAAAAACAGAGACATTCTTTTGCCAACAAAGGCCCATCTAGTCAAAGCTATGGTTTTTCCAGTATTTGTGTATGGATTTGAGAGTTGGACTATAAAGAAAACTGAGCGCCAAAGAATTGATGCTTTTGAACTGTGGTGTTAGAAAAGGCTCTTAAGAGTCCCTTGGACAGCAAGGAGATCCACCCAGTCCATCCTAAAGGAAATCAGTCCTGAATAATACTTGAAAGGACTGATGCTAAAGCTGAAATTCTAATACTTTGGCCACCTGATGCGAAGAACTGACTCATTGGAAAAGACCCTGATGCTGGGAAAGACTGAAGGCAGGAGGAGAGGTGACGACAGAGGATGAGATGGTTGTATGGCATCACCGACTCAATAGACATGAATTGAGTATGCTCCGAGAGTTGATGATGGACAGGAAAGCCTGGCATGCTGCAGTCCATGGGGTCGCAAAGGGTCAGACATGACTGATCGACTGAACTGCACTGATCTGAACCTCTTATCAATTATATCATTTACAAACATTTTCTCCCGTTTTGTAGATTGTTTTTTTTGTTTGTTTGTTTGCTGATGGTTTCCTTTACTATGCAAAACCTTTTTAAACTTTTGTTTTTATTTAAATCTATTTTCAGTTGGAGGATAATTGCTTTACAATGTTGTGTTGATTTCTGCCATTTATCATCATTAATCATCCATAGGTATACGTATACCCCCCTATCTTGTGAGCCACCCTCCTACCTCCCACACCATTACAACTTAATTGGTCCCCTTTATTTATTTTTGGTTTTACTTCTTTGCTTTTGGAGATAGATCCAAAACCATTTTGCTATTTTTTATGTCAGTGTTTTTCTGTACGGTGTTTTGCTTTCAATCCATCTTGAGCTTATTTTTGTATATGATATTAGAGAATGTTTTAATTTCATTCTTTTACATGTAGCTATCCAGTTTTTCCTGAACAGGTTATTGAAGAGAATGTCTTTTCTCCATTGTATGTTCTTGCCTGCTTTGAGTTGTTGATTAACTTACCATAAGTATGCGGGTTTATTTCTGGGCTCTCTATGTGTTTGTTTGTGTACAATTACCATACTCTTGATTACCATAGCTTTATAGCACAGTCTGAAGTCAGAGAGTGTGATTCCTCCAGTTTAGTTCTTCTTTCTTAAGATGGCTTTAGCTATTCAGGGTCTTTTGGGTATATATACGCATTTTAAAATTATTTTTCTAGTTTTATGAAAAGTGCCTTTGGTATTTTGATAGAGATTGCATTGAATCTATAGATTGCCTAGGGTAGTGTGGTCTTTATTAGTTCTTCCAACCCATGAAAATGATCTGTCTTTTAACCTCTCACTTCATTTAATTCTTTGATCTACTGTGCCTTATATCATATTAGTAATATAAATAAATCAAAACAGCATTTTAGCTTGATTTTGTTTTATTGAAGATTTATAAAATACTTTTTACTAAACTGTACGCGTGCTCAATTGTGTCTGACTTTGTGACTCCGTGGACTATAGCCCACCAGGCTCCTCTGTCCATGGAATTTTCCAGGCAAGAATACCAGAGGGGGCTGCCATTTCCTACTCCAGGTGATCTCCCTGACCCAAGGCTTGAACCTGTGACTCCTACATTGGCAGACAGATTCTTTACTGCTGCACCACCTTGGAAGCTAACTACTCAAGTATTGATTTCTAATTTCTCCTAGTAAAGAGGGACATAATTCTTTGTTGACATAATTAATAGGATAATGACAATTGAGGATTATGATATAAGGGAGTATACATTTTATACCTCATCGTAATTATCATAATTGTTTACATTTATTTTATAGTTTATGAAAAACTTCATTTATGGAGATATAACATCCTCATAATTAGCCTCTGATGTTCTTTGTTTTATGTTCTTTATTTTATAGATATAGGACTTGAGGATGAGATAAGTTTAAGTAACTAATTTAAACTTACTCTTATCAATGTTTTGAAGCAGTGGGATAAAATCACATCTTTTGATTGAATTTTCCAGGTTATATCTCACATGTTATTTACTGGACAGAAAATAAATGCAAACTTGGCATTATAGTCCATCAATTTAGAACAATTCAGAGAAAGAAGGGATGTCTATGACCTTGGATAGTTGTAAATGTAGCATGGTTTTTAGGCAGGAAGAAAGATAGAAATTAGAGAGAGGAGTTACTTACTTTTGTTTCTCAGCAATCTAGGAAGCCATGGTTTACTTGATTTGATCTCAGGGCAGGGAAGGCAGGTAAGGCCTAATTTTGACAGCCAGGGCTCTTGGGCAGCATGATTCTTTCTTATCACCAAAGCTGGGTACTTGTTTTATTGCTTCACTCTGCACTGGGACTAAATGATCACCATTTAGCATCCTGCAAAACACCTATCCAGGCAAGAGGATGAGCCATCTGTTTAATGGTCTGATAAGCGCCAGTGATCATGGTGACTGTCACATAATAGATATGTTTTCTAAACTTACTATTGCTCAGGGTCAGTGTCAATATTTGAATTCAGGATTTTCTGGATTTTTCTGTAGCCTGTATTAGTCCACCATGCTATATAACTTAGGTTTACTATACTTTCTTATATGCCAATCAAATATTTTATTTTTATATGAAAAAAATAGTGTTTGGAAATTAAATTTACTATTTATATTATTGAAAAATAAAGATTAGGATTTATATTTCTAAGTATTAAATAATTATTTATTGAGAAATTGTAGGAAGTTCATTTGTTATTTATATTATTTGAAATTACAAGTCAATTATCAGAACTATATTCTACATTTATTTTTTTATTTAAATTTATTTATTTTAATTGGAGGCTAATTACTTTACAATATTGTATTGGTTTTGCCATACATCAACATGAATCCGCCACGGGTGTACATGTGTTCCCCATCCTGAACCTGCCTCCCACCTCCCTCCCTGTACCATCCCTCTGGATCATCCCAGTGCACCAGCCCCAAACGTCCTATATCCTGCATAGAACCTAGACTGGCAATTCGTTTCTTATATGATATTATATACATTTCATTGCCATTCTCCCAAATCATCCCACCCTTCCCCTCTCCCACAGAGTCCAAAAGACTATTCTGTACATCTGTGTCTCTTTTGCTATCTCCCATACAGGGCTCTCATTACAATCTTTCTAAATTACATATATATGTGTTAGTATACTATATTGGTGTTTTTCTTTCTGGCTTTCTTCACTCTGTATAATAGGATCCAGTTTCATCCACCTCATTAGAACTGACTCAAATATATTATTTTTAATGGCTGAGTAATACTCCATTGTGTATGTTATCATCTCTTTTTTCTTCCAGTGAGGAACAAATTTTAAAATTGCTATAAGAAAAAAAAAATAAAATTGCTATAAAATTGTAGAAATAATACAGACTAGCAATAAAATACTTGAATTATGCCAGAGTCCATAAAGTAGAAAGTGAGTTTCTAGCTCTGCTTCCTTTCTAGAGTTAATTGCTACTGAAACTTTGTATCTGTCTTTGCATTACTTTTTTAATAGAAATATCCAATTCTACACATTTTTATGCAGATTTATTTTATCACATTTGACAGTACATCATGGACAACCTTGTATATCAGCATGTGTTGATCAATCTCATGCTTGCCATTTCCTCTTTTATGTGCCATATCCAAATTAGCAAGTCCTGTCAGATCAACCTGAAAATGTATACAGAATCATTACCATTATTGCAGCTATTCTATTCCAGGATTTATCTCCTCTTACTTGGACTGTTTCAGTAGCATCTTAACTGATGATTCTTCCTCACTTGCCTTTTGCAGCCTTTTATCCAGAGAGTGGCAAGAATGACCCACTTAAAATATAAGTCAAATATTGTCACTCCTCACAAAACCTTCCAGTCATTTGCAGTCTTAAGAGTGAAAGCCAGAATCCTCAGTATAGGCTGCTTGAGTCTTAGTGATCTTTGCTTCTTAGCTATCTTTTTGAACTCATTTCTTACCACTCCCATCCTTACACACTGAACTCCAGACACACTGGCCCCTTGCTGTTTCTTAGATAAGCTGTGCTTGCTCCCACCTCATGCCCTTTGATATATTTCTACTTCTTTTAATGCCTTTCTCCCAGACATATCATTGTCTTGCCCCCTCAGTTAAGTTTCAAATATCACTTGATTATTTCCTATAAAATAAGTCCCTCAATCACTCACAACTTCCTTACCTTATCTCACCTTATTTTTCTCTGTAGCACTTTTTACCACTTATATTTTATTTCTTTTAAAACATTTTCTTTAAAACAAGCTGTCAACTAATAAACATTCCATGAAAACAGAAAATTTGTCTTACATTTTCACTGATTTGTACCTTAATAGAACACTGTCTGGCATAGAACAGGTTCTTAATAAATGTTTGTTGAATGAATTATTGAATAATTCAAATGGTTAATGAACTACATTAACAGGTATAATGCATTCTAAAGTATAGATCAGCTCTAGTTTATCCACTGACCTACTATAGATATTTCAGTTCAGTTCAGTTCAGTCACTCATTCATGTCCAACTCTTTGTAACCCCATGGACTGAAGCAGACCAGGCCTCCCTATCCATCACCAACTCCCAGAATCTACCCAACCTGTGTCAATTGAGTTGGTGATGCCGTCCAACCATCTCATCATCTGTCATCCCTTTCTCCTCCCACCTTCAATCTTTCCCAGCCTCAGCTTTTTCAGTGAGTCAGTTCTTCACATCAGGTGGCCAAAATATTGGAGTTTCAGCTTTAGCATCAGTCCTTCCAATGAATATTCAGGACTGATTTTTTTTTTTTAGTATATTTCATGTGTCTCTAATTTTTCACTACTAGAAAAATTGTTTAGTAGACATTCTTGTGCTATATTTTTGTAGACATGTTTCTAAAAGAACAAATATTGTATCAAGTAGAATACATTTTAGATTTAATATGTTATCAAAGAGTCAGACACGACTGAGCGACTTCACTTTCAATTTTCACCTTCATGCATTGGAGAAGGAAATGGCAACCCACTCCAGTGTTCTTGCCTAGAGAATCCCAAGGTTGGCGGAGCCTGGTAGGCTGCCATCTATGGGGTTGCACAGAGTCGGACACAACTGAAGTGACTTAGCAGCAGCAGCTGCAAGATACCCTAAAAAAGTTGTATCATCTGTATGTTTCCAATACTGTTTTTATTTTTTTAATATAAATTTATTTATTTTAATTGGAGGTTAATTATTTTACAATATTGTATTGGTTTTGCCAAACATCAACATGAATCCACCACGGGTGCACACGTGTTCCCCATCCTGAACCCCCTTCCCTCCTCCCTCCCCGTACCATCCCTCTGGGTCATGTCCACCAACAGATGAATGGATAAGAAAGCTGTGGTACATATACACAATGGAGTATTACTCAGCCATTAAAAAGAATACATCTGAATCAGTTCTAATGAGGTGGATGAAACTGGATCCTATTTTACAGAGTGAAGTAAGCCAGAAAGAAAAATACCAATACAGTATACTAACACATGTATATGGAATTTAGAAAGATGATAATGATAACCCTGTATGTGAGACAGCAAAAGAGACACAGATATATAGAACAGTCTTTTTGACTCTGTGGGAGAGGGAGAGGGTGAAATGATTTGGGAGAATGGCATTGAAACATGTATAATATCATATACTAAGTGTTTTTATACATGCGAGTGCTATATCTCTTACATTTATTCAGGTCTCCATGTATTTTAATGAATTTAATCATACATGTAAATATACTTGATATTTATTTGTATATCCAAATAAGAAGCATTTAAGATATTCAGTAATACATATTTTCCAAGGAGGCAGCAGTAAAACACTTTAGGTATATGAAGAATTTCCACTATTGCTGTGAAAGTTAGAGTAGGTCATCAGTATTCCCAGTCTTTTTTGAGCTCATTTTTGGTAAATTTCAAGATTGATGTCAGAAAGGAGTATACGAAGTGAAATATATTATGATGATGCACCTACAGAAGCAGAGAGAAACTTTTAAATTAGGGTCAAGGTTGGTGCTTTTTATTGAATGATCTTTAACTTTCACATACAGAATTCAATGATTGAAAAGATGTATAATGAAAACCACTCATTTTATTATCCATGCCAGTGGATCTGTTATTTCCCACCTTCTCACCCATTACCCTAATGACTTTTTAGATGAATGTATTTTAATTTAAAAAAATAGGATGGATTTAAATTATTACAAGTAAGAGCAAATATAAACTGGTTTGTGTGGTATAAAGAATGCTTTGCAGAAGTCAGCTGAAGAATCATTTGCTGATAGCTGTGAGGGATAAAAAATGTTTAAAACAATTGCCTTTTTACATTACATTAATCAACATTCAGCAGAAAATTCAGTAATAAGTGTGCCCTCTGTGTTCCTGGGCAAATGTTTCAGCAGGTCAGTGTCAAAAGGGTGCTAAATGGAAAAATGTTTCATGCTGTAAAAATAACATGAAAAAATTTTAGAGCATTATTCAGTACATATGAATCTCTTTAAAGGTGTCTTTGTAAGCCATTCACAAAGAGAAATGGTTTACAGATTGGTAATTAGAAAAATATTCTTCCTTTGCATTCTCCCCTATCCAGAAAGGTTAATGAGAAACTGCTAATGAGTTACATAGGTGATAGTAACTAATCCTGATGAGTGAATCAGAAAGTTTAAGGATATCTAGATAGCTATGATCCACTGAACTAACTGGACTGTTCCTAACCCAGCATAATTCAAATGGATGCAAAAGCTTACCCAAAGCTGGAAAACACTTTTAAGGTTCTGGGAGGAAATCTAATGGACTCTTGATATTTTCATTCTTCTAGTTGAATGTCATGCCTATGGAATGAAATGAAGATATACGAAGTAAACAACAAGTTACAGAGGTTAGAATTCCATAAAGAAAGGATCCTGAAAGCTAGATGATGTGTTTTACAAAGACCTGAATGAATCAACGTGTCAGGAAAATTAAGGCATTAAAATGAAATGTAATTTTAAAAGGAGGGAGGGAGTTGTCCAGATAATACCACAAACCTAGTAGAGAGACTAGAAGGTGTAGAAAATTTGAATCACAGTGATGAGAAAAATAAAAATTGAATGAAGTAGAATATTTATGAACTTAGCTTCTGTATATTGAACAGAGCAAGGATAATGTTGAGAGTGATTTGGAAAATAACAAGAAGTCTTTGAAAGGAATTTGAGTAACAGCAGTATGATGGCATTGGTGGGTCAAAATTTAAAACCCAAACTGAAGGGAAATCCATGAAGTTGAAGAGTAATTGGAGAATATTTGGAGTAAAGGAGAAAAAGTAGTTTTTGACAATGTTGGTTGACTAAGGACCTTAAATTGTATTTTACAGAGGTTCTCAATTTAATTTTGAAAATGTGAACCAAATTAAGATTTAAAATGGGGTCTGTAAATATCTGGAAATCTCATATATGCAGAAAGATGTTTTACTTACCTTTAATGAAACTTTTCTATTTCACAATGTAAATAATTTGTAATTGGAAATATATTAGAGATTTGAGAACCTTGTAATTGTAAAGAATAATAGAAGTCATTAAATTTCAATACTTACAATTACTGTCAATAGAGCACTGAATGGAATTGTGAAAATAGTGCAATCCTTGGGAGTAAGTAACCAAGTTACATTAGAATTCTCATTAGTTGAGTAAAATAAGATGGCTGAAAAAAGTAATAATTTAGTTCTCTTAATTTTTATTTAACTTAGGGAGATCTATAATGATCTAACTGGAATCCCCCCCCAATACTGAACTAGCAGATCACAAGTAGAGATAATAGTAAAGCTATGCCTCATAACAGCAAGTTCAAAAGAGTGTGAAATCTCAGCAGTGGGAATTTATGGGTTTGTATTCTGTTGTTTCCGAATAATGTGATTCAAACGCTTATTGAATATTGGGCTCTTTCTTCATTATCTACTATCATGTTTTCTCTAAGAAATTTTCAGTTCTGTTGTTTGCTGATTTTCTGACTTGGAAAGTGAATCACTTTTAAAGTGACCCAACTTCCATAAGATTTAGTCATCCTTATATGTCATCCTTATATGTAAAATAATAAATAAATAAATCAAATCCCTTATGATTATACAGTGAAAGTGAGAAATAGATTTAATGGCCTAGATCTGATAGACAGAGTGCCTGATGAACTATGGAATGAGGTTCGTGACATTGTAGAGGAGACAGGGATCAAGACCATCCCCATGGAAAAGAAATGCAAAAAAGCAAAATGGCTGTCTGGGGAGGCCTTACAGATAGCTGTGAAAAGAAGAGAATCGAAAAGCAAAGGAGAAAAGGAAAGATATAAACATCTGAATGCAGAGTTCCAAAGAGGAGATAAGAAAGCCTTCTTTAGTGGTCAATGCAAAGAAATAGAGGAAAATAACAGAATGGGAAAGACTAGGGACCTCTTCAAGAAAATCAGAGATACCAAAGGAACATTTCATGCAAAGATGGTCTTGATAAAGGACAGAAATGATATGGACCTAACAGAAGCAGAAGATATTAAGAAGAGATGGCAAGAATACACAGAAGAACTGTACAAAAAAGATCTTCACGACCCAGATAATCATGATGGTGTGATCACTGACCTAGAGCCAGACATCCTGGAATGTGAAGTCAAGTCGGCCTTAGAAAGCATCACTATGAACAAAGCTAGTGGAGGTGATGGAATTCCAGTGGAGCTATTCCAAATCCTGAAAGATAATGCTGTGAAAGTGCTGCACTCATTATGCCAGCAAATTTGGAAAACTCAGCAGTGGCCACAGGACTGGAAAGGGTAAGTTTTCATCCCAATCCCCAAAAAAGGAAATGCCAAAGAATGCTCAAACTACTGCACAATTGCACTCATCCCACACACTAGTAAAGTAATGCTTAAATTTCTCCAAGCCAGGCTTCAGCAATATGTGAACTATGAACTTCCTGATGTTCAAGCTGGTTTTAGAAAAGGCAGAGGAACCAGAGATCAAATTGCCAGCTTCTGCTGGATCATGGAAAAAGCAAGAGAGTTCCAGAAAAACATCTATTTCTGCTTTATTGACTATGCCAAAGCCTTTGACTGTGTGGATCACAATAAACTGTGGAAACTTCTGAAAGAGATGGGAATACCAAAACACCTGATTTCCCTCCTGAGAAATTTGTATGCAGGTCAGGAAGCAACAGTTATAACTGGACATGGAACCACAGACTGGTTCCAAATAGTAAAAGGATTACATCAAGGCTGTATATTGTCACCCTGTTTATTTAATTTATATGCAGAGTACATCATGAGAAATGTTGGACTGGAAGAAGCACAAGATGGAATCAAGATTGCTGGGAGAAATATCAATAACCTCAGATATGCAGATGATACCACCCTTATGGCAGAAAATGAAGAGAAACTAAAAAGCCTCTTGATGAAAGTGAAAGAGGAGAGAGAAAAAGTTGGCTTAAAGCTCAACATTCAGAAAAAGAAGATCATGGCATCTGATCCCATCACTTCATGGGAAATAGATGAGGAAACAGTGAAAACAGTGGCTGACTTTCTTTTTTTTGAGCTCCAAAAGCACTTCAGATGGTGACTGCAGCTATGAAATTAAAAGACGCTTACTCCTTGGAAGGAAAGTTATGACCAACCTAGATCACATATTCAAAAGCAGAGACATTACTTTGCCAACAAAGGTCCGTCTAGTCAAGGCTATGGTTTTTCCTGTGGCCATGTATGAATGTGAGAGTTAGACTGTAAGAAGGCTGAGCGCCGAAGAATGGATGCTTTTGAACTGTGGTGTTGGAGAAGACTCTTGAGAGTCCCTTGGACTGCAAGGAGATCCAACCAGTCCATTCTGATGGAGATCAGCCCTGGGATTTCTTTGGAAGGAATGATGCTAAAGCTGAAACTCCAGTACTTTGGCCACCTCATGCAAAGAATTGACTCATTGGAGAAGACTCTAATGCTGGGAGGGATTGGGGGCAGGAGGAGAAGGGGACGACAGAGGATGAGATGGCTGGATGGCATCACTGACTCAATGGATGTGAGTCTCAGTGAACTCCGGGAGCTGGTGATGGACAGGGAGGCCTGGCGTGCTGCGATTCATGGGGTCACAAAGAGTCAGACATGACTGAGTGACTGAACTGAACTTATATGTGAAATGTGGATAATATTATATACCTTATAGATTTTTGTGAGGACTGAGAGTGGTTTGTGTGTGAAGTTCTTAACACAGTTAACACAGTGGTTATACTCATTCAATAAGTACTATTAATAATATTGATCAATACTTTAATATTGGTAATGATATTTCTTTGATTTAGATGTTCATGTATTGTCCTTTTCCCTGGCATTTTTACTGTATATATTTGTTGGAGGGTGAGATGGTTGATAATGTGACGTTAACATGAAGTGCTTATTTGTTATTTTTGTTGCTAAAATTCAGCCTTTATAGTCATATTGGTGAGTCTCCATCAATAGTTGTCTTATTTTTATCTTCAAAGGCTCACCTTTGCTCCATTATAATTGCTAAATATATCATGAATGGGCAGGATTAAAAGCAGCAGGGAGACTAGTTGTATGGCAGTTGCAACATTTGAACAAAGTTGTTGGTAACACATGGAGACAAATCATTTGTGTTGTATGTGTTTGCAAAGTAAAGCTAATACCAATTGAATTATTTGTCAGATATGATGGGGAAATAAGTAAAAGATCACTATTAGAGTATTGCTTTGACTGCCTGGTAGATTGTAGATTGTGGTTGCATTTACTAAGATGGGTAAGACTGGCTGAAGAGTAGAGGTATGGAGAACAAGAATCAAGACTTTTATTGCAATCATGTTTTGTGATGTCTATTAGACAGCTGAGCAAATAGGTCAAAAAGAATGTTGTATATATGAGTTCAGAGTTCATTGAAGAAGTCAGAGCACTAAATATAAATTTGGGAATTATTGATATGAAGATGATATTTTAAATCATCAGACTGATTGAGATCACCTAGTGAAAAATACAGACTTAAAAAAAATAGTCCTTTATAAGACATATAATAAACTTTCAGATTTAGTTCCAAGCGCTAACTGGCCCTCCCACCTACACCCTACCTGCACACCATGTTTCTCTTAGTTCACATTTCTGAAATGGAATATCTGATTGACCTGTATTTCCTAATCATTAAGATAATGGTTTACCTCCCTTCACTAACCTAGGTAACTTTTCTATGGATTACAAACCAATATTTTAATTATATATCCCATATTAGATATTATGCTATACACTGTACCTGTTCTATCTCATAAATGATTGAAATAACCAATGATGAAGGCAATTTAACTTTATTTCATTGATTGTAAATTAAGAATAAAAATAAATCTCCTGGATCATGTAGTTTGTAAAGTATGAATTTGGGATTTGAAGACAAGCCTAAGTAACCTCAAAATCTAAGTTTTAGAAGAAAAATTTATAAGAATTTAAGCCTGAATTGCTTGTCACCATGTTTACATGGACAAAATCCATGTACTGTAAGGCAGACAAAAAACATTTTTCCCTGTGACTAGCTCCATCACTTCTTTTTCTGAAGTACTATAGAAATCAGTAAATTCTGTTTTTTAATTAAGACTATTCAACTTACAGAGGGACTGTCTTAATATAGCTATGATATACAATGGAGAAAGTGATGAAAATTACTATTTAATATACTTAATAATAAACGTTGCATAATTAATAAAGGTGTAATTCACATACTATAAAATTCACATATTTGAAGTATACGATTCAATGACTTCAGTATGTTCAGCATTGTGCAAACATCCTCCCAAAGAGAGCCCTGTATTCATTAATAGTCCCTCTCAGACCTGGCCCACCTCAACATACCCCAGCCCCTACTACTAGGCAAGCATCAATCTACTTTTTACCTCTATGCCATGCTATGCTATGCTAAGTCACTTAAATCGTGTCCGACTCTGTGTGACCCCATATACGGCAGCCCACCAGGCTTCCCCGTCCCTGGCATTCTCCAGGCAAGAATACTGGAGTGGGTTATCATTTCCTTCTCCAATGCATGAAAGTGAAAGTGAAAAGAGAAAGTGAAGTCGCTCAGTCATGTCTGACTCAGCGACCCCATGAACTGCAGCCTACCAGTCTCTTCCATCCGTGGGATTTTCCAGGCAAGAGTACTGGAGTGGAGTGCCATTGCCTTCTCCATTTTACCTCTATCAGATCAGATCAGTCGCTCAGTCGTGTCTGACTCTGCAACCCCATGAACTGCAGCACGCCAGGCCTCCCTGTCCATCACCAACTCACGGAGGTCACTCAGACTCACATCCATCGAGTCAATGATGCCATCCAGCCATCTCATCCTCTGTCCCCTTCTCCTCCTGCCCCCAATCCCTCCCAGCATCAGAGTCTTCTCCAATGAGTCAACTCTTCGCATGAGGTGACCAAAATACTGGAGTTTCAGCTTTAGCATCATTCCTTCCAAAGAAATCCCAGAGCTGATCTCCTTCAGAATGGACCGGTTGGATCTTCTTGCAGTCCAAGGGACTCTCAAGAGTCTTCTCCAACACCACAGCTCAAAAGCATCCATTCTTCGGTGCTCAGCCTTCTTCACAGTCCAGCTCCCACATCCATACATGACCACAGGAAAGACCATAGCCTTGACTAGGCGAACCTTTGTTGGCAAAGTGATATCTCTGCTTTTGAATATGCTATCTAGGTTGGTGATAACTTTCCTTCCAAGGAGTAAGCGTCTTTTAATTTCATGGCTGCAGTCACCATCTGCAGTGATTTTGGAGCCCAGAAAAACAAAGTCTGACACTGTTTCCACTGTTTCTCCATCTATTTCCCATGTAGTGATGGGACCAGATGCCATGATCTTCATTTTCTGAATGTTGAGCTTTAAGCCAACCTTTTCACTCTCCACTTTCACTTTCATCAATAGGCTTTTGAGTTCCTCTTCACTTTCTGCCATAAGGGTGGTGTCATCTGCATATCTGAGGTTATTGATATTTCTCCCAGCAATCTTGATTCCAGCTTGTGTTTCCTCCAGTCCAGCATTTCTCATGATGTACTCTGCATATAAGTTAAATAAACAGGGTGACAATATACAGCCTTGATGTACTCCTTTTCCTATTTGGAGTTTCCTATTTGTTGGTTCCAGTCTGTTGTTCCATGACCAGTTCTAACTGTTGCTTCCTGACCTGCATACAGATTTCTCAAGAGGCAGATCAGGTGGTCTGGTATTCCCGTCTCTTTCAGAATTTTCCAGTTTATTGTGATCCACACAGTCAAAGGCTTTGGCATAGTCAATAAAGCAGAAATAGATGTTTTTCTGGAACTCTCTTGCTTTTTCCATGATCCAGCAGATGTTGGCAATTTGATCTCTGGTTCCTCTGCCTTTTCTAAAACTAGCTTGAACATCAGGAAGTTCACGGTTCACATATTGCTGAAGCCTGGCTTGGAGAATTTTGAGCATTACTTTACTAGTGTGTGGGATGAGTGCAATTGTGCAGTAGTTTGAGCATTCTTTGGCATTTCCTCTTTTGAGGATTGGGATGAAAACTGACCTTTCCCAATCTTGTGGCCACTGCTGAGTTTTCCAAATTTGCTGGCATATTGAGTTCAGCACTTTCACAGCATCATCTTTCAGAATTTGGAATAGCTCCACTGGAATTCCATCACCTCCACTAGCTTTGTTCCTAGTGATGCTTTCTAAGGCCCACTTGACTTCACATTCCAGGATGTCTGGCTCTAGGTCAGTAATCACAGCATCATGATTATCTGGGTTGATTTGCCTATTCTGGACATTGCATCTAAATTGAATAATACTTTATATATAGTGTTTTTTTGACTGGCTTATTTTACTTATTAATAGCATAATGTTGTAAAGATTCATTTATGTTTTAGCAAGGATTTCTTTTTTTCATTTAGCATTTATTTATTCCTTTTGATTATATATATATATGTATATATATATATATGCACTGCATTTTACTTATCCATTCAAATGTTGGTGGATATTTAGGTTATTTTCACTTTTGGTTATTATAATAATGCTGCTGTGAACATTCATTTATAAGTTTTTGTATGGCAGTGTGATTTAATTTTTATTATTGTCTGTCATTTTGTTTAAAGCCATATAATATAGCTAGTGGGTGTTAAGCTGTTTCACAGTTTGGTTTTTATTTATGTTTCCCTAATAGTTAATGATTTGAGAGCCTTTCATATGCTTATTAGCAATTTGCCTATTTTCTTTGGTAAATTTTCTATTCAAATCCTGTGCTCAGTTTTTAATTTTATTGTCTTTTTTGTTGTCTAGTTGAAAGAGTTCTTCACACTGGATACAAATTCTTTGTTAGGTACACAATTTACAAATAGTTCCTCCCATTCTGTGGATTGTTACTTTCTTTATGGTATCATTTGCACCACAGAAGTTTTTAATTTTGAAGTCCAGGTAATCTACTTGTTTTCTTTTGTAGCTTGTTCCTTCAATTTCATATTTAGGAAACCACTGACTAGTCCAAAGTCACAAAGATTTACTCCTATATTTTCTTTTAAGATTTGTATGGCATTAGCTCTTACATTTAATTCTATGAACCATTTTGTATTCATGTTTGTGTACAGTGGAAGAAAGTGATCCAGCTTTATTCTTTTGCATGTAAGTATCTAGTTGTCTTGAATATTGTTTTTTTCAATAATAAATGCAATGTTTATGAAATGGGGGAGAAAACCTGGAGAAATTAGGAAAATTTTCTTTAATATGTAGCATTTGAGAGTTTCCTGAGGTGTGGGTAGAATATCATGGGTAGAGGAGTACTAGGGAAGAGAATGTTATGCATAGGTAAAAGAGAGAAAGAAACAAAAAAGTTAAAATAATGATTTCTTTTTGGCTATATCATGGTTCGCCGAAACCCAAAACCTAAACATAAATCCAGAGAAAAAGGAAAAATGCTTAAATGCAGATGTCTTGGGTAGGTGCCTTGGAGTTATTTGCTGCTGGAGGCAAATGAGCTGTTGAATCTATAAACCAGTTCTCTAGAGTCCTTTGTGTTGATTCACCAGAGTTTGTGACCTCCTCTATCATTTTTGGAGAAGGGAGAGGCTACCCACTCCAGTATTCTGGTCTATCATTTTTGGAATCATCCTCGAAGTGATTTGGCTTGCTTTTAAGTTGATGGGTTTGGGGTATGAGAACTGTTGTAGTGAAGGAAAGTGTAGTATAGGATTGGGGAGTACAGATTTGGGATAATGGCTTCATTGTCAGGGCTGACATAAGCCTTGATGGCTTCTGGTCTTGAGCATTTTTGGTTTTGTAGTTCAGCAGTTTTCTCACTGGTTTCTGTTGTTGTTGTTCAGTTGCTAAGTCATGTCAAACTCTTTGTGACCCCATGAACTGCAGCATGCCAGGCTTCCCTGTCCTTCAGTATCTCCCAGAGTTTGCTCAAACTCATGTCCATCGAGTCAGTGATGCCATCCAACCATCTCATCCTCTGTCACTCCCTTCTCCTGCTCTCAATCATTCCCAACATCACAGTCTTTTCTGATGAATTGGAGCTTCACATCAGATAACCAAAGTATTGGAGTTTCCACTTCAGCATCAATCCTTCCAGTGAATATTCAGGGTTGATTTCCTTTAGAACTAACTTGTTTGATTTCCTTGCTCTCCAGGGAAATCTCAAGAGTCTTCTCCAGCACCACAATTCAAAAGTGTAAATTTTTCAGCACTCAGCCTTCTTTATGGGCTTGATTTCACATCTGTACAGGACTACTAGAAAAATCATAGCTTTGACTATATGGACCTTTGTGGGAAAATGATGTCTCTACTTTTTAATATGCTGTCTAAGTTTGTCATAGCTTTCCTTCCAAGGAGCAAGCGTCTTTTCATTTTGTGGCTGCATTTATCGTCCATTGGTTTCTAATCTGCCTCATTTCTGAGGGCTTCCCTTGTAACTCAGCTGGTAAAGAACTTGCCTCCTGCAATGCGGGAGACCTAGGTTCTATTCCTGGTTTGGGAAGAACCCTGGAGAAGGGAAAGGCTACCCACTCCAGTATTCTGGTCTGGAGAATTCCATGGACTATATAGTTTATGGGGTCGCAAAGAGTCAGACACGACTGAGCGACTTTCACTCACTCACTCATTTCTGAGACCATGTGATCTGTTAGTCAGTGCCACAGATGCTGATGTGTCAGTACCTCTTAGTTGCCATTCAACTAAGTTTGGCTACCCATTTTTGCATTTAAAACAATTACTTCTGCCTTCCTCTTATATTTAAGTGTCACTGTCTGGCCTCTGCTATTCAAAAATCCCATCATTCTTCTTTCTTTTTTCCTTTGTTTTTTTTTTTTTTTTTTTTTTTTAATTGAAACTAGGTAAACAGTTTCATAAGCAAACTCCTAATTCTATCCTTTATTGATCAATAATCCCTTTTATCCAAATGAAAGGAAATTATTTTCATTGGATTTTATTAAGGAATTACTTTTTTATTATCCTTTATTTTATTAAGGATTTTATCAAGAAATTACTTAATTTGTAGCCTATAAGATTTAAAGAGGTGGAGAGGGAGATTTTGAAGAGGGTAAGACATGAATTTTAGCAAACTCCTGGTGACAGTGGAAGACAGAGGAGCCTGGCATGCTGTGTCCATGGGGTTATAGAGTCAGACACAACTTTCTTCTGACTAAAGAGCAACGACATCAACAAGGCTTTGTCTTGCTAGATATTTACCTGAGGTGAGGAAACTGCATGTCCCCAGGCAAAGGGAAGCTGTTGTCTTCTAGCAAGGGTAAATGGGCCATTTCTACTGACCCACAGATTTTAGGGAAATCTGGGGATTCAAGTTCTTAAATATATTTATCCGGCTCTATTCTAGGTTTTAGATTTTTCCCTATCCATGCTTTCCTTTATGTGAGAGATTCAACAAGGCTGTGAATTCATCCTTCTCTGAAGTTTGGTTCCTAGCACAGTCGGATCCTGAGCTGGTTAGCATCTCTAACACCTTTTGGTTGTAAGAGACTAGTGTCTCTGTGCATGTTAAGTCACTTTTGCTGTGTCCAATTCTTTGTGACTCTATGGATTGTAGTCTGCCAGACTCCTCTGTCCATAGAATTTCATAGGCAAGAATATTGGATTGATTTGCCATGCCCTCTTCCAGGGGATCTTCTCCATCTAGGGATTGAAACCGCATCTCTTATGTCTCCTGTATTGGCAAGTGGATTTTCTACCACTAGCACCAGCTCAGAAGCCTGTGTATCTGTAAATGATATAATTAAAAAATGATATTATTAAGTGATGTTATTTTAAAAATGATATTTGATTTCAAACCATGTGGGAGATTTGTCTTGGCTGAGTTGAATATGTCATTTTTCTTCCCTCAGTACAATGATGGCATTTAACAGTAACCATTGTCCTTGTAATTACCTACAGGAATGCAACATTTATAAAATCCTGGTTCAGCACATGGAAGAATGTTAGTACTTGAGATCCTTTAGCATGCCAGAGGATTATCATTACTCACTCACTACCAGCACTGAGTTCTTGTTGCCATTTGGCTGGTTAGTAATAGAGTTACAGGGCTACTTGATTCCTAGAATTATTTTGTTTTGTTTGCCACCAATTGACTTAGTGGTAGTTCCCTTGTGATCTGATGCTGAGATGCTGAGATAAGACTTTGAATGCATGTAGTTTAATGGTTGATGCAGGCAGCATGGGTCAGAGGTGAAAACTGATACAGAAAAAAAGAACGATAGGAATAACGAGTGCTTTAATAAGCTAGTTAATGCCATGGATCAGATTAGATCAAATCAGTCTCTCAGTTGTGTTTGACTCATTGCAACCCCATCAATCGCAGCACGCCAGGCCTCCCTGTCCATCACCAACACCCAGAGTTCACTGAGACTCACATCCATCGAGTCAGTGATGCCATCCAGCCATCTCGTCCTCTGTCATCCCCTTCTCCTCTTGCCCCCAATCCCTCCCAGCGTCAGAGTCTTCTCCAATGAGTCAACTCTTCGCATGAGGTGGCCAAAGTACTGGAGTTTCAGCTTTAGCATCATTCCTTCCAAAGAAATCCCAGGGCTGATCTCCTTCAGAATGGACTGGTTGGATCTCCTTGCAGTCCAAGGGACTCTCAAGAGTCTTCTCCAACACCACAGTTCAAAAGCATCAATTCTTCGGCGCTCAGCCTTCTTCACAGTCCAGCTCTCACATCCATACATGACCACAGGAAAAACCATAGCCTTGACTAGGCGAACCTTTGTTGGCAAAGTAATGTCTCTGCTTTTGAATATGTGATCTAGGTTGGTCATAACTTTCCTTCCAAGGAGTAAGCGTCTTTTAATTTCATGGCTGCAGTCACCATCTGCAGTGATTTTGGAGCCCAGAAAAATAAAGTCAGCCACTGTTTTCACTGTTTCCCCATCTATTTCCCATGAAGTGATGGGACCAGATGCCATGATCTTCGTTTTCTGAATGTTGAGCTTTAAGCCAACCTTTTCACTCTCCACTTTCACTTTCATCAATAGGCTTTTGAGTTCCTCTTCACTTTCTGCCATAAGGGTGGTGTCATCTGCATATCTGAGGTTATTGATATTTCTCCCGGCAATCTTGATTCCAACTTGTGTTTATTCCAGTCCAGCATTTCTCATGATGTACTCTGCATATAAGTTAAATAAGCAGGGTGACAATATACAGCCTTGACGTACTCCTTTTCCTATTTGGAACCAGTCTGCTGTTCCATGTCCAGTTCTAACTGTTGCTTCCTGACCTGCATACAAATTTTTCAAGAGGCAGATCAGGTGGTCTGGTATTCCCATCTCTTTCAGAAATTTCCACAGTTTATTGTGATCCACACAGTCAAAGGCTTTGGCATAGTCAATAAAGCAGAAATAGATGCTTTTCTGGAACTCTCTTGCTTTTTCCATGACCCAGCGGATATTCGCAATTTGATCTCTGGTTCCTCTGCCTTTTCTAAAACCAGCTTGAACATCAGGAAGTTCACAGTTCACATATTGCTGAAGCCTGGCTTGGAGAATTTTGAGCACTACTTTACTAGCATGTGAGATGAGTGCAATTGTGTGGTAGTTTGAGCATTCTTTGGCATTGCCTTTCTTTGGGATGGGAATGAAAACTGACCTTTTCCAGTCCTGTGGCCACTGCTGAGTTTTCCAAATTTGCTGGCATATTGAGTGTAGCACTTTCACAGCATCATCTTTCCGGATCTGGAACAGCTCCACTGGAATTCCATCACCTCCACTAGCTTTGTTTGTAGTGATGCTTTCTAAGGCCCACTTGACTTCACATTCCAGGATGTCTGGCTCTAGGTCAGTGATCACACCATCGTGATTATCTGGGTCATGAAGATCTTTTGTGTACAGTTCTTCTGTGTATTCTTGCCACCTCTTCTTAATATCTTCTGCTTCTGTTAGGTCCATACCATTTCTGTCCTTTATCGAGCCCATCTTTGCATGAAATGTTCCTTTGGTATCTGATTTTCTTGAAGAGATCCCTAGTCTTCCCCATTCTGTTGTTTTCCTGTATTTCTTTGCATTGATCGCTGAAGAAGGCTTTCTTATCTCTTTTTGCTATTCTTTGGAACTCTGCATTCAGATGCTTATATCTTTCCTTTTCTTCTTTACTTTTTGCTTCTCTTCTTTCACAGCTATTTGTAAGGCCTCCCCAGACAGCCATTTTGCTTTTTTGCATTTCTTTTCATGGGGATGATCTTGGTCCCTGTCTCCTGTACAATGTCATGAAACTCATTCCATAGTTCATCAGGCACTCTATCTATCAGATCTAGGCCCTTAAATCTATTTCTCACTTCCACTGTATAATCAAAAGGGATTTGATTTAGGTCATACCTGAATGGTCTAGTGGTTTTCCCTACTTTCTTCAATTTCAGTCTGAATTCGGCAGTAAGGAGTTTATGGTCTGAGCCACAGTCAGCTCCTGATCTTGTTTTTGCTGACTGTACAGAGCTTCTCCATCTTTGGCTGCAAAGAATATAATCGCTCTGATTTCGGTGTTGACCATCTGGTGATGTCCATGTATAGAGTCTTCTCTTGTGTTGTTGGAAGAGGGTATTTGCTACAACCAGTGCATTTTCTTGGGAAAACTCTATTAGTCTTTGCCCTGCTTCATTCGGTATTCCAAGGCCAAATTTGCCTGTTACTCCAGGTGTTTCTTGACTTCCTACTTTTGCATTCCAGTCCCCTAAAATGAAAAGGACATCTTTTTTGGGTGTTAGTTCTAAAAGGTCTTGTAGGTCTTCATAGAACCGTTCAACTTCAGCTTCTTTACCGTTGCTCATTGGGGCATAGACTTGGATTACTGTCTATGATACATTGAATGGTTTGCCTTGGAAACGAACAGAGATCATTCTGTCATTTTTGAGATTGCATCCAATACTGCATTTCGGACTCTTTTGTTGACCATAATGGCCACTCCATTTCTTCTGAGGGATTCCTGCCCGCAGTAGTAGATATAATGGTCATCTGAGTTAAATTCACCCATTCCAGTCCATTTGAGTTCACTGATTCCTAGAATGCCGACATTCACTCTGGCCATCTCTTGTTTGACCACTTCCAATTTGCCTTGATTCATGGACCTGACATTCCAGGTTCCTATGCATTATTGCTCTTTACAGCATTGGACCTTGCTTCTATCACCAGACACATCCACAGCTGGGTATTGTTTTTGCTTTGGCTCCATCCCTTCATTCTTTCTGGAGTTATTTCTCCACTGATCTCCAGTAGGATAGCTGGAGGTTAATCGCATTGGGATGTTCAGGGAAATGGTATAAAACTACATCTCATACTCTAAATTCCGTGATTCATCTGTCAAGGGCTTTTCCCCTAGGAGTGTTTATTGTTTAGCACTTCTGACCTGTGTACACAAAGACACTTATGCAATTTTGAGGAATAAAATGACAGCTCTCATGCACAATGTTGTTAGAGCATCCTGAAAGATCAAGGAAGTGGGCAGCTTGCTGATAGCATATGCTGCACGGAAGATGTGAAATTAATGTCAGTTTGTTGCAGTCTCAAAAATGACAGAATGATCTCGGTTTGTTTCCAAGGCAAACCATTCAGTATCACAGTAATCTAAGTCTATGCCCCGATCGTTAATGCTAAAGAAACTGAACAGTTCTATGAAGGCTTACAAGAACTTCTAGAACTAATACCCCCAAAAGATGTACTTTTCATCATAGGGGACTGGAATGCAAAAGTAGGAAGTCAAGAAGTACCTGGAGTAACAGGCAAATTTGGCCTTAAAGTACAAAATGAAGCAGGGCAAAGGCTAACAGAGTTTTGCCAAGAGAACACACTGGTTGTAGCAAACACCCTCTTCCAACAACACAAGAGAAGAGTCTACACATGGACATCACCAGATGGTCAATACTGAAATCAAATTGATTATGTTCTTTGCAGGCAAAGAGGGATAAGCTTGGTACAGTCATCAAAACAAGGCTGGGAGCTGACTGTGGCTCAGATCATGAACTCCTTATTGCCAAATTCAGACTTAAATTGAATAAGTTAGGGAAAACCACTAGACCATTCAGGTATAACCTAAATGAAATCCCTTATGATTATACAGTGAATGTGAGAAATATATTCAAGGGATTAGATCTGATACACAGAGTGCCTAAAGAACTGTGGATGGAACTTCGTGACATTGTACAGAAGACAGTGATCCAGACCATCCTCAAGAAAAAGAAAGGCAAAAAGGTTGCCTGCAGAGGCCCTACAAATAGCTGAGAAAAGAAGAGGAGCTAAAAGCAGAGGAAAAAAAGGAGATATATATACCGATTTGAATGCAGAATTCCAAAGAATAGCAAGGAGATATAAGAAATCCTTTCTCAGTGATCAATGCAAAGAAATAGAGAAAAACAATAGAATGGGAAAGACTAGAGATCACTTCAATAAAATTAGAGATACCAAAGGATCATTTCATGCAAAGATGGACACAAAGAAGGACAGAAATGATATGAACCTAACAGAAGCAGAAGATATTAAGAAGAGCTGGCAAGAATACACAGAAGAACGCTACAAAAAAGATCTTCATGACCAGATAACCACGATGGTGTGATTACTCATCTAGAATGAGACATCCTGGAATGTGAAGTCAAGTGGACCTTAAGAAGCATCACTATAAACAAAGCTAGTGGAGGTGATAGAATTCCAGTTGAGCTATTTAAAATCCTAAAAAATGATGCTATGAAAGTGCTGCACTTAAGATTCCAGCAAATTTGGAAAACTCATCAGTGGCCACAGAACTGGAAAAGGTCAGTTTTCATTCCAAGTCTAAGGACGGGCAATGCCAAGGAATATTCAAACTACCCCACAGTTGCATTTATCTCACACGCTAGTAAAATGATGTTCAAAATTCTCCAAGGGAGGATTCTGTGGTATGTAAACCATGAACTTCCAGATGTTCAAGCTATATTTAGAAAAGTCAGAGGAATCAGAGATCAAATTACCAATATCCATTGGATCATAGAAAGAGCAAGAGAATACCAGAAAAACAACTACTTCTGCTTTATTGACTATGCCAATATCTTTGTGTAAATCACAAAAAGCTGTGGAAAATTCTTCAAGAGATGGAAATACCAGACCACCTGACCTGCCTCTTGAGAAATCTGTATGCAGGTCAAGAAGCAGCAGTTAGAACTGGACATGGAGCAACAGAGTGGTTCCAAATTGGGAAAGAAGTAAGTCAAGGTTGTATATTGTCACCCTTATATTATAGGCAGAGTACATCATGCAAGATGCTGGGTTGAATGAAGCACAAGCTAGAATCAAGATTGCTGGGAGAAATATCAATAACCTGAGATACGCAGATGACACCACCCTTATGGCAGAAAGTGAAGAGGAACTAAAAAGACTCTTGATGAAAGTGAAAGAAGAGAGTGAAAAATCTGGCTTAAAACTCAACATTCAAAAAACTAAGATCATGTCATCCGGTCCCATCAGATCATGGCAAATAGATGGGGAAACAATGGAAACAATAAGAGACTTTAGTTTCTTGGGCTCCAAAATCACTGCAGCCATGAAATTGAAAGACACTTGCTCCTTGGAAATAAAGCTATGACCAAACTAGACAACATATTGAAAAGCAGAGACATTACTTTGTCAACAAAGGTCCGTCTAATCAAAGCTATGGTTTTTCCAGTAATCATGTATGTATGTGAGAGTTGGACTATAAAAAAAAAACAAAACAAGCTGAGCACTGCAGAATTGATGCTTTTGAACTGTGGTGTTGGAGAAGACTTTTGAGAGCCCCTTGGACTGCAAGGAGATCCAACTAGTCCATCCTAAAGGAAATCAACCCAATCAGTTCATTGGAAGGACTGATGCTGAAGCTGAGACTCCAGCACTTTGGCCACCTGATGCAAAAAACTAACTCCTTGGAAAAGATCCAGATGCTAGAAAAGATTGAAGGCAGGAGGTGCAGCTGATGATGGAGGACGAGATGGTTGGATGGCATCACAGACTCAATGGACTTGAGTTTGAGCAAGCTCGGGAGTTGGTGATGAACAGGGAAGCCTGGTATGCTGCAGTCCATGGGGTCTTAAACAGTCAGACTTGACTTAGCAACTGAACTGACTGAATATCAGATCATGGAGCTCGTTGAATGTCATTCAGGAAAGAATTCAAATTTGATTATCTCTATTAAGAAAGTTACACTGCTGCTGCTAAGCCACTTCAGTCATGTCCAACTCTGTGCGACCCCATAGACGGCATCCCACCAGGCTATCCGGTCCCTGAGATTCTCCAGGGAAGAACACTGGAGTGGGTTGCCATTTCCTTCTTCAAAAGTTACACTGAAGTGGCTTATTGTATAAACTGGGGAGCAGAGACTGAATTGGATAGTATAGTGGAAATGGATTATAACATGATCTTTCTTCTGTTTCCCACTCTGATCAGGACCAGTCTTAGTACTAAATCTAGTTTTAGAAGTGTTCACTAGATAGGAGAGCCTTCTTAGTGTACTACACTAGTATTTCAGATCAAAAGAAATCCCAGTTCTTAAAACAATTGGGGATTTAGCAAGAATGTAGGCAAATGTTCCTAAGATTAATTTTCTGTATTCCATTGTGAAGATTCACAGAAAATTTCCTCTTCACCTTGAATTTTAAGTATCTTGTTTTACCTAAAGCACTTTAGCTTTATTCTGACAGAAACAGCTATGTGTAGAGAGAAGCAGCAAAGTCCATGCCTGCATTTCCTAGACTGTTGGACTTGTTCAGTCACCTACATGTGCCATTTGAATCCATTTTGTAATTCATCATTTCTAGTAGTGATTTGCCAAAGACAAGAAGCAGAAAATATATGTGTATGAAAAACACAAGTGACAAAGGAAAACATATTGGGGAGTGTGTTTTGTACTATTTTGAAACCCATTTAGAAAAAGAAGAGTAAAAACTAATGAGATATTTGTACACTTTAATCACTGTTCTAGTGGTATGTGCATTATGTCATCTCCATAAAGAACACCAACAGGCAAATTAGGCTAACTCACCCACTCATACAAACTTTATTCCCTTACAAAACCTTGTACACTTTGACGGTTTCTGGGATTTATACTCAAAAACTGTCCAACTTTTCAATGTTGAGGAGGACCTTGTTCCTGGGGGAACTTTAGTTTGGATTTCTTCTTTCTTTTGGAGGTATTCTCTACTAGTGTTACAACTTTCTGCAACAAATCCAGTGGAAAGACCTCTGTATTGTACAATAGCTTCCTAGACATGCTTGGGTATTTCTGTATCCACAATGGAGACAATTTGTTCCCAGAGAACTCATCATGTGCCATGTAGTATTGTTCTTTCTATAGATTCCTTTTTTTTTTTTTTTTTAATCCCTAGACATCTTATTTGTCTGCTGCTGCTGCTAAATTACTTCAGTGATGTCTGACTCTGTGTGACCCCCATAGACAGCAGCCCACCAGGCTCCCCCGTCCCTGGGATTCTCCAGGCAAGAACACTGGAGAGGGTTGCCATTTCCTTCTCCAAAGCATGAAAGTGAAAAGTGAAAGTGAAGTCACTCAGTCGTGTCCGACTCTTAGCGACCTCATGGACTGCAGCCTACCAGGCTCCTCCGTCCATGGGATTTTCCAGGCAAGAGTACTGGAGTGGGGTGCCATTGCCTTAAAGTTAAAAAAAGAACTGTTCTAATCAGATATTATACAAATCTCTAGCTTGGGTAAAGTAATACCATCATATCTCCAAGATGTCAAAATCCCATTTCCAAATTTGTTGAGATTAGGAGGAATCACACTTTTCATGTGGCTCTCTCCTATGGTCCTCTCCAAACCTCCGAATTTCTAGGGTGATTTCTTCATGTGTGAGCAGTGAGACCTATTGAGTCTTTCCATTCTCTGGGAGAGAGGTACCTGTAGTGCCTGGAATAACCAATCATGTCTGCCTCTTAATTCTGGCTACTTATTAGTTCAGTGTCACATTATCATTATTAATTTGTGAAAGTCCTCTCTTACTTAATTTTTTAAAATCTTACCTCCTACACATATTCCTCTTCTTTTACCATATTGTGTTTGAAGATAAAACCTTTAGTTTATATATGGTTTTAGGCAATGTAATTTATTTTGTAAATATATTATTTTGGTTTTCATAAACTATAGATCTCACTTGTATTCTCAATATTTTTTATAAGCCCTATGTTCTAAAATCAGTATTTGTTGCTGGATATTCATTTACTCTTCCAGTACTAACTGCTGTGAGTATAGTTTTTTGCTATTTGATTCTATTACAGTTTACTTATCTGTAGCGATTACCTCCAATTTCTGTGCTATGCTAAGTCACTTCAGTCGTGTCCAACTCTGTGTGACCCTATAGACGGCAGCCCACCAGGCTTCCCCGTCCCTGGGATTCTCCAGGCAAGAACACTGGAGTGGGTTGCCATTTCCTTCTCCAATGCATGAAAGTGAAAAGAGAAAGTGAAGTCGCTCAGTCATGTCCGACTCTTAGCGACCCCATGGACTGCAGCCTACCAGGCTCCTCCATCCATGGGATTTTCCAGGCAAGAGTACTGGAGTGGGGTGCCATTGCCTTCTCCACTTCTAGGTACAATAAATTATGCTATTATGAATGTATTCATACATTTCCAGTTATAGGCCTGCAGAATATTTCTCTAGGGTTTATATATTTGTGAGTGTGTGTATAAATGTACACGCCATAATATATATGTATACTTCATTTAAGTGCCTTAAGATTGCCCTCCTTAATAGCTCTAAGAGTCTACCCTCTCATCAACAATTTATAATGCTTCTTACTTACCTCTGTCTTGAAAGTACTTAAAAAGATAGAGCTTTTTCATTTTTGTCAGTCTTAATGAGTCTAAAATTTTATTCCAGTACTATTTCAGTTTCTTTATGTTTAAATGAGTTTCTGAGTATTTTCAAATACTTGCTTGTGTTATCCTGTATCCCTAGCTATTTTTGCATTCAGGTTGCTATTTTTTCATTATTGATTTATAAGATTTGTTTATGTAGTCTAGATATTTTTCCTTCATAGCTCTTTTTAAAAATATATATTTTTTCTTTATTTATCTACTGCCTCAAATCTTAGTTGCCTAATGCAGGGTCTTTTGTTGCTGTGCATGAACTCTCTAGTTGTGGCTCATGGGCTCAGTAGTTTGTGGGTAACAGTTGGATTTTACTAGAAACTCTTGGCATTTTTATCTTTTAAAAGTGGATATTTGATATTTATTGTTGATATTTAATAGTTACTGTTTTGAAATATATATTTGACATGTATATTTTGCCTTCTGTCATGATATATTTTATACTTCCTATTTATGTACTTGTGTACAATTTTTCAACTTACTCCTCTTAAGATTTTTTTAATGTTTTCCATATTCTGCTTTACTGTATTTCTGATTTCTCAGATGTGTGTGTTCATTGATTTTTTATATTAACTTATAAACTTGCATTTTACTTACATCATTGCTCTAAAATATTAACTATTTTTAATATATGTTATGGAGACGTTAATGTCAACCCCTCCAGTATTCTTGCCTGGGAAATCCCATGGACAGACTACAGACTACAGTCCATGGGGTCTCAAGAGTTGGACGTGACTTAGCAACTAAATACCACAAGCAGTACATGTTAGACGTTTTAAGTATATGTAAGCAATGATCTTGACTTTTAATGTAAGCTTTTAAACTTTGGGAGCCATATTTCTGTAAGTCTGTGTATCACTTAATTCCCTGTTCTTTTAATTTTTAGATACTTAAGAAATGTCCAATGTTTTGCTTATTAGATTCATGAATTGTAAACTTTCATAGAAAAATGTAATATAACTAACACACAGAGAAATATTTTTTCAATGTATTTTAATAGTATATTCATATGAAAAGTATTTCATATTATTTATTGATAATATTTTTTCTGTTCTTCTACCTCAAGAATATTGAGTTAACCAGAAGTATGCATGATATTTACCATGTATCTAATAATTTTTACCTATTACAAAACACCTAAGTGTTGATTACCAAAGTACCCTATGTCATTGGTCCCATATATTTTAGAACTGAAAGATTTATGTTCCCAACATGATGTTAATGCTCCATGTGGTATATCAAAAGATTATTTTATTACTATGCTGACAGCAATTTTAGTTTATTATTCTGTAGAATATAATATGTAATATCCAGGGGGTAGTTTTTTCCTTGAATTTTGCAAGATGAATGGTTGGTAAATGTTTTTATTTAGTTAGCTTCAAATATTATTTTGCTTTTTTTCCCTAATAAAAAATTAATGAAACTGTTTCTAAAGGTTGTTTGAAATAACAGGGTAAGTTTATTAGACTGTCTGGCTTATTGCACATTGATGATTATGTCAGATCCTATTTGAAACCATGCAGTTATTTTAAACAGTCTTACAGAAAGAATACATCCAAACCATACTCCAGGTAATCAATAATTTGTGATATTAAAAGTGAGGTGTAGGGGAAAATTCCCATGTTAGCAGCATGAAACTTCCCTCTAAATACTACTAATTTAGTATTCTAAGACATTTTTCTAATAATTGGAAATCAGTGCCACAGAGTTATTTGAAAGAAGAGAGCTCAACTTTTGTATATCTCTCAATAATGTGTGATGTTTAGAATCCTGATATGAGAAACAGTAGTCTCCCATCAGTGGAAGCATTCAGAGTTTAATGAGAATTCCAACCTTCTGTTACTCATTTCTCTAGTTGGTAAATATTAAGAACCTACTGTGATCATGGTATGATATTCCTCTGGTACTAGGAATATAATAATGAACAAAACAAAGTCCCTGCTCTCACAGAGATTGTATTCTACTTAAATGTATTTGGGTAAAATCTCCGTATGGACCAAAAGGATACCCTAGGTACTTGTCATAATGTTTCTTCTGTTTGCTTTGAAAACTCAGATAGGTCACCTCCCTCCTTTAAGTCAATTTCCTCATCCATGTAACCAGGATAATATGTTTTATTATCTCTACCATATAAAAATGAAATTAAATATGATTTATGAGATTATTTTCACATGCTTTCTGTATTTGTGACATCCTATGGAAAGTAGCATGTAGTTCATGTATGTTGAACATAGAATAATTAAGGTAAATATTTTCTGTATCTGTATTGTAGAAATGCTTTTTGTAGATGATTTTGGGGGCATTTTATTTATTGGTTAAGTGAAAATCTTAACTTTGTGTACCATTTAAGAGTTGCAGACTTTCAGAAGATGGACGCTCTTTAATAACTTTGGTGGGCTACAGTCCATGGGGTCTCAAAGAGTTGGATACAACTTAGCAACTAAACAACAACCTTTGTGAATATGTGACTTTTTATGGGGAGCATCATTCCCTGTTAATAGAAATTATCCTTGCTGTAACATTTTGGTCTTGTTAATATGATGGATGCATCCAAAGTAATAAATTTATTTATAAAACTTAGTAGTTGTCTTCCAGATATGCCACTGAGTTCTTAGTTTTTTATTAAATATTTTGTAGTGCTAATAAAAAAGTTTTATGTTTGCCCAAAGTGAAATAGAAATGTATCTGCACATGATGCATTTTGCCTCTTGTTTTATTCTCCGAAACTAGTTATCATTTAAATGCAGAGCCTTCACTTTTCTCCTGCAAAACAGATTTATGTTATTAACTACATGCCTCACAGCAGAATTCAGGGCACTAATTTTCTAAGTTTATCTCAGAATATTGACTCAAAGTGAATATTTAAGTGGTTCAGAGGAAAATATCACATTAGAGTAAGAAGGGCCCTTTAACAAACTTTCCTTTGATAGAGAATATTAGATACTTATGATTCAAAAATTAAGCCACTACAGGTTACATAATGAAATGCCTATGTACATTTAACCACTTTAGTTTATTTGGATTATGCAAGGTAAGAGCTAGAATATTTGAAACAAATCAGGCATATGTCATATTACAAAGTGAAGACTTCTTTTCATTCTCACCGTCTCTATTTTTTATCATTCTTAGAATGAAGTTAGAGACCTTTTTCCTCCTCCATTGCTCCCTTTCTCAATTAAATTTAATTTAATCTTGAGGAATAATTAGTTCTAGTCATATACTACTAAACCTTTGGTAACAAGTTATACAGGACTCAAGTTAAGAATTACGGAGTTATCATGATTTTGTTGTTTCTTTGTTTCATTTAAATCTGTCTTTATATTTTACTTTTGGAAAAATATCAGAAAATGATGGGCTATTTCATATTTTTATTAACCAATCATCTACCAATGTAATGCTAGCTAATTTTAAGTCATTTGGCCTTTTGGATTGTATATCTTTGAAATGAACTTTCGTAATATTTCATTTCCTTTTTGTATTTCCCCTTTATGTATTTATCGTAACCACATTTTGAAGAAATAAGTTAAAAATATCTTTTTTTACCACAGATTTACTTCCTATATAGGTGATAGCTGGGATCTGTTACAACTGGAGACAGAGATAAATTTAAAAGTTGCTAATTTTAATATTAGAGTGCATGTGATTTTTAAAAAAGCAGACAGACAAAAGGGAAGAGAGGAAACTGGTTCTACATGGATATAAAGAAGTACTTAATCATTTAGGAAGCATAGGTAAAGGTAAAAGCCTATATATATATATATTTAGCTATCTCTTCTGTTATTATCCTTCTGGAGAAGGAAATGGCAACCCACTCCAGTACTCTTGCCTTGAAAATCCCATGGACAGAGGAGCTTGGTGAAGGCTACTATGCATGGGGTCGCAAAGAGTCGGGTACGACTGAGCAACTTCACTTCACTTCTGTTATTAGAATGCTTCCTTTCCTAGTCCCTGTGTGCTTAGACGCTCAGTCATGTCCGACTCTTTGCTATACCATAGACTGTAACCAGCCAGGGTCCTTTGTCCATACAGATTCTCCAGGCAAGAATACTGGAGTGAGTTGCCATTCCCTTCTCCAGGGGCTCTCCCAGCCCAGGGATCAAACCTAGGTCTTCCATATTGCAGGTGGATTCTTTACCATCTGTTCTACCAGGAAAGCCCTCCTATCAGTATATATATATATATATATATTCGTTGTTGTTGTTGTTGTTGTTGTTTTACTGATATATATATATATATATTTAACTGATTTTTCTTTGTTTCTTTAAAATCGAACAGGTCTGGAGCTGTTTATTATTAAGGTATTAAGGAATCTAGAAATCACAGGAGAAAATCAGTGGTTTTTTTCCACTCCCTTTCCTGTCTGTAGATTAATAGGTTAAGAATTTTAGTATGAAGTTTATTGCTCTTTTTCTTTGTTAAAATTTTCTTGATCTATGCCCTTTGAGAAAGTTATCACTTTTATTATCACTGTTAAAAAAACAGTTATCACTGGTTTTAAAAAATAATATTATTTTTCCAATAGTTCTGTGCTGAGTAATATGCTGAGAAAGACTATCTGCTTTTATTTCCAATTTTTAAGTTTTTTAAAAATATATATTTATATTCCCTTTGAATTCTAAAGATTTTAGAGGGAAGAAGGTGTAAACTTGAGAGATTCACGTTAGAATTTTAGATGTTTAAGTCAGTTTACCAACACAGTCTAATTATCTGAATATTCTTGCATGGAAAGGCTATTTGATTGCCTTATTTTGTTCTCTGAGGGGGAAAAAAAAAAAAAAGCAATCTGATTCCACAGTGACTGCTGGTCACTTTAGGAATTAATTTCCTTGTTCTGACTTTCTATACCCAAAAGGAATCCAGCTTTTGGTCTAATTTATTTAGCTTGCTATGGAAATAAAAATTCACCCTGTGAAGATAGGGATGGGTTTTTAGAAAACCCTCAAAAATCAATAAAGGACTATTCAAAGCATTTTACATGACTTCTAACAAATATTCATTTTATTTTATTTTAAACATTTTATTTTCTTTTGGGATATAGTTGATTAACAATACTGTGATTGTTTCAGATGAACAGTGAAGGGACTCAGCCCTATGCATACATGTATCCATTTTCCCCCAAACAGGCAAAGATTCATTTTAAATGGGACTGCCCAAGAGATCTATCAGTGGAAACATAGTTTTAGGTGATGTACAGGACTAAGCTACATGTACAGATTTCTAGCAACTTTAGCTATATACCAAGTGTTTTCCAGTGGGTTAAAGTCCTACCTCTATTTAAGACAAGCACATATATAACTTACTCTCCAGTTTGAATGTGTAACTATACCTTGTAATTACAGAAGTTGGTGAAATAATTAGACTTTTCATTAGGTCTTCTGTTAAGTTGGTCAATTCTGACAGCACTTTGCTTTTACAAAAAAAAGGAACTAAATTCAAAATATTTTAAGTCTTCCATTTTATATTGTTTAATTTTTCATATGATTTAAAATGCTAATATATAAAACAATTCAGTATTATATAATATAGCAAAAACCTCACTAAAACAAAACTCAACATATACATGTATTTAAAAAATACACTGAGGCATAATAACATTTCTAAGAATTTATTTGAAATAATGAAACCACACTTCTTGGATGTGACTTGAACCCCGCCACACCTCAGATTCATCCCCATGATCCCTAGCTTAGGAGGTGACTTGAACACACTGTCTTTTAACTGACCACTCACCTGGTATCAGGAATTAATGAAGCTTCGGTTCTTTTGTCTCCTCACAGAAAGAATTCAGAGTGAAGCAAAATAACAAACAGAGAGTGAGTTTATTAGCATAGGAAGCTTGTAAGAGATATAAGTGGGCAGCAAGGGAGCATAGCCCCAGGAGAAGAGAGTTACATTTTCATAATCAAAAGAAAAGTAAGGAGGGAAGAAGACTACCTTCTTCATCATTCTTAGGTAGATGTCAAGGCTTACATCATAGTTCTACCTTTGACCCTGTATGGTTTAGCTGAGACTGCCATGGGCCTATTTAAATCATATGTACATTAATGGTAAGGTGAGAACATATACTAAAAAAAAAAAGTAATTCATCTCAGATTTTGGTGCAATGTCTCCTTTTACCCAGTTTCTTTCTGCTTTCCTGTCTTGGCTACATGCAGAAGTGCTCCTCTTCAAGCACTATTAACTCCTTGACCTCATGTAACAAAATTCAGACCCCATATCTATTGTCTTGTGTTTTAACTATCAAGACTTGTGACTTGAGTGTGCACCTGGTCTTCCATTGAGTAGGTTACTGGATTCTTTTCTTGCATTGTCTTTAGCTTACAGTGGTTTCCCAAACTCCCTTAATGCTAAATTATTCTACTCTACCCCTATCACTAATTTCAGTTTGAATCAGACAACATCAAATGAAAAATGTTTAGAGTTACTCTGCCAAGAGCAGCTATGTATAGCAGACATAGAAGCAAAGCAAGGGAATCATTTGATTGGCTATAACTTTAGTGAATACCTTATTTGAGAGAGGCTGATTGACCCTTTGTGATTGGTTGGTCTTAGTTTTTGATTTTATTTTCTTGGTGCACTTTTATGAATTTACTATACTATACTATACATATACTATTTATATAAATTTACTATCGCTTGGGCTTCCCTGGTGGCTCAGATTGTAAAGAACCTGCCTGTAATGCAGGAGACCTGGGTTTTATCCCTGGGTTTGATCCCTGGGTTGGGAAGATTCCCTGGAGAAGGAAATGGCAACCTTCTCCAGTATTCTTGCCTGGAGAATCCCATGGACGGAGGAGCCTGGTAGGCTACAGTCCATGGGGTCAAAAAGAATTGGATACAACTGAGCGACTAACACTTTCACTTTCTTTCACTATAGCTTAGGTTTGGATTTGCTCAGATAGACTGTCGAAGCAGGAGCTACTTCAGTCTAATAGCTTCCTTGTTTAATTAACGTAATACATGCTTCCAGGGGTAGAATATCTTACGAACTGTATCTGGTTTTGTGGCTGGATACAGAGAACTTCTGTCTAATAGTCATCATATAAATCTGTTTCTTTGGATCAAGGAGAGGATTACATGTGATGAATAGAAAAACTTTGTACTTTGAAATGTCTTACTCAACAAAAGCTTTTAATTAAGCAAGAATCTTTGTCTTCCAAAGGATTACCAGGAAGAATATGTCATAAACCATATAGCTGGTTGTTCTAAGAATGTACATGCTGGATAATGGTACGGTGAAGTCAGTGTGGTCATAGGAGGAAACAAGAATTATACTTGGAAAGAAGTTGATTTTACTCACAGGTTCTTGGAAGGAGGTTTTCAGTGCCACAAGAGAAGGAATGGGTCTTGGTCAAGTGACAGAAGACAGGCATGATGGGAAAACCTGAGCCAGAGCCTTTATTAGAGTTTCTGTGGGAAATGCAAGGTGGAGCAGAATAAGGAATTAAGGGTTGGCTAGTTTCCTACAGGCTTTGGGCTAGAGAGTGGTCTCTAGTGGCCTGGTACCTGATCCTGGGATGATTTAAGATAGAATAAATACTGGCTTGGTGTGTGAGGGTTAGATAAAAGGTAGTTGGGCCTATAGACTCAAGTTTGGTTGGTTTGCCTATGAAAGATATGCTCTAGGCCCAGAGCTTTTTGCTGTCTCTAAGAACTGGCTAGCCCTGAGAGAGACCAATAAGATACCAGCAAAACATCACGAAAGGCAGAAAATAAAGTTAGAGGACCTGGTTCCAGTCATTGGCCCATGCAATTCCTAGGTATTGAATTCTGTATCAGCAACATGAACATGAAAGTATCAGTCTCAGTTTATTGGATTGATGAGGACCAAATATGTTAACATTTGTGGGAAAGCTTTGACAGTATAAATTCAGGATACAAATAGTTGCCCTCAGGAATCCAAGGTGCCTTTGAAGTTTATGAAGAATGAACACTTTGGTCTACAACTGATTCTTGTTTAACCAAAACCTGTACTCCAAAATGTTTCACAGCTGGAGAATAAGTACATGTATGTTTGTTTTTGTTTTAAATAGGGGCAAAAACTTTTACCCACTAAATATAAGCAGTATAGGACTGTGTTGCCAAAAATTATATGCATATAGATTAGTGTTAAACATTATTTTTTATATACTCTTCTCCCTCTGCTTTATTGAATCTTGTAATTCTTTAAGGTTAAAGTCCAGTCTCTGTCTTGACCAAACCTGCCAAGCCACCACTGTTCACAGGTGTTGCTGTCCTTTTGACACTTATTCTATTTACTATATATATGGTTTATTTCTTATATTCAGTTCTGTGCTATCAATTATGCTTTCATAATTTGTTACCTGAAAATATAAGTCCAATAAGAGCAAGCAGTTCTTGTATCTAATTTATTCATTCATGTTATGGAATTTAATATATAAGTAGACTCCAAGATGGCTGAGTAAAAGGAAATGCACTCATCTTCTCCTATGAGACCTCCAAAATTATAACTCAGTGCTGAACAACCATCAACAGGAAAATGTTGGATCCCCCAAAAAGATACCCCATATCCAAGGGCAAAGGAGAAGCTCTGGCAAAATTGTAGGAGGGGCGAAATCACATTTATAATCAAATCCTATACCCAATAGAGATGCTCAGAGGGCTCAACAAACCTAGTGCACCAGGACCCAGAAACCCCATAGAAACTGAGCCAAAACTGTGTTCTTCAGGGGCAGGGGCTCGGGGTACAGTAGACCCAGGTATGGCATAAGCCCTCTTGGAGGATGTTACCATCGACCCTACCATAGAGCCACCAGAATTTACACAGGACTGGGAAACAGACTCTTGGAGGGCACAGACAAAATCTTGTGTGCACCAGGACCCAGGAGAAAGGAGCAGTGACCCCACAAGTGACTGACCCAGACTTGACAGCGAGTGTCAAGGAGTTTCCAGCAGAGGCATGGATTGGTGGTGGCCTGCTGCAGGGTTGGGTTCACTGAGTGCAGCAGTACTTGCATGACACCATTTGAAGGAACGTGAAGGTGAAGTCGCTCAGTCATGTCCGACTCTTTGCGACCCCGTGGACTGTAGCCTACCAGGCTCCTCTGTCCATGGGATTTTCCAGGCAAGAGTACTGGAGTGGATTGCCATTTCCTTCTCCAAGGGATCTTCCCAACCCAGGGATCGAACCCAGGTCTCCCGCATCATAGACAGATGCTTTACCGTCTGAGCCACCAGGGAAGTCATTTGAAGCCACCATTTGAAGGAGATCACCATTAACTTCAGTATCTCCACCATAGTTTTCCCTCAGGTCAAACAACAGGGAGGGAACACAGCCCTGCCCATCAACAGAAAATTGAATTAAAGATTTACTGAGTATGGTCCATGGAAAAGAAATGCAAAAAAGCAAAATGGCTGTCTGGGGAGGCCTTACAAATAGCTGTGAAAAGAAGAGAAGCGAAAAGCAAAGGAGAAAAGGAAAGATATAAACATCTAAATGCAGAGTTCCAAAGAATAGCAAGAAGAGATAAGAAAGCCTTCTTCAGTGATCAGTGCAAAGAAATAGAGGAAAACAACAGAATGGGGAAGACTAGGGATCTCTTCAAGAAAATCAGAGATATCAAAGGAACATTTCATGCAAAGATGGGCACGATAAAGGACAGAAATGCTATGGACCTAACAGAAGCAGAATATATTAAGAAGAGGTGGCAAGAATACACAGAAGAACTGTACAAAAAAGATCTTCACGACCCAGATAATCATGATGATGTGATCACTGACCTAGAGCCAGACATCTTCAAATGTGAAGTCAAATGGGCCTTAGAAAGCATCGCTACGAACAAAGCTAGTGGAGGTGATGGAATTCCAGTGGAGCTATTCCAAATCCTGAAAGATGATGCTGTGAAAGTGATGCACTCAATATGCCAGCAAATTTGGAAAACTCAGCAGTGGCCACAAGATTGGAAAAGGTCAGTTTTCATCCCAATCCCAAAGAAAGGCAATGCCAAAGAATGCTCAAACTACCGCACAATTGCACTCATCTCACACGCTAGGAAAGTAATGCTCCAAATTCTCCAAGCCAGGCTTCAGCAATATGTGAACCGTGAACTTCCTGATGTTCAAGCTGGTTTTAGAAAAGGCAGAGGAACCAGAGATCAAATTGCCAACATCCGCTGGATCATGGAAAAAGCAAGAGAGTTCCAGAAAAACATCTATTTCTGCTTTATTGACTATACCAAAGCCTTTGACTGTGTAGATCACAATAAACTATGGAAAATTCTGAAAGAGATGGGAATACCAGACGACCTGATCTGCCTCTTGAGAAATCTGTATGCAGGTCAGGAAGCAACAGTTAGAACTGGTCATGGAACAACAGACTGGTTTCAAATAGGAAAAGGAGTACGTCAAGGCTGCATATTGTCACCATGTTTATTTAACTTATATGCAGAGTACATCATGAGAAATGCTGGACTGGAGGAAACACAAGTTGGAATCAAGATTGCCGGGAGAAATATCAATAACCTCAGATATGCAGATGACACCACCCTTATGGCAGAAAGTGAGGAGGGGCTAAAAAGCCTCTTGATGAAAGTGAAAGTGGAGAGTGAAAAGGTTGGCTTAAAGCTCAACATTCAGAAAACGAAGATTATGGCATCTGGTCCCATCACTACATGGGAAATAGATGGAGAAACAGTGGAAACAGTGTCAGACTTTATTTTTCTGGGCTCCAAAATCACTGCAGATGGTGACTGCAGCCATGAAATTAAAAGACGCTTGCTCCTTGGAAGGAAAGTTATGACCAACCTGGATAGCATATTCAAAAGCAGAGACATTACTTTGCCAACAAAGGTTCGCCTAGTCAAGGCTATGGTCTTTCCTGTGGTCATGTATGGATGTGAGAGCTGGACTGTGAAGAAGGCTGAGCGCCAAAGAATTGATGCTTTTGAACTGTGGTGTTGGAGAAGACTCTTGAGAGTCCCTTGGACTGCAAGGAGATCCAACCAGTCCATTCTGAAGGAGATCAATCCTGGAATTTCTTTGGAAGGAATGATGCTAAAGCTGAAACTCCAGTATTTTGGCCACCTCATGCGAAGAGTTGACTCATTGGAGAAGACTCTGATGCTGGGAGGGATTGAGGGCAGGAGGAGAAGGGGACGACAGAGGATGAGATGGCTGGATGGCATCACTGACTTGATGGGTGTGAGTCTGAGTGACCTCCGGGAGTTGGTGATGGACAGGGAGCCCTGGCGTGCTGCGGTTCATGGGGTCGCAAAGAGTCGGACATGACTGAGCGACTGATCTGATCTGATCTGAGCATGGTCCTTCTGTTAAGTCCATACCATTTCTGTCTTTTATGGATCCCATCTTTGTATGAAATGTTCCCTTGGTATCTCTAATCTTCTTGAAAAGATCTCTAGTTTTTCCCATTCTGTTGTTTTCCTCTACTTCTTTGCATTGATCACTGAGAAAGGCTTTCTTATCTCTTCTTGCTGTTCTTTGGAACTCTACATTCAGATGCTTATATCATTCCTTTTTTCTTTTGCTTTTCACTTCTCTTATTGTCACAGCTATTTGTAAGGCCTCCCCAGAAAGCCATTTGGCTTTTTTGCATTTCTTTTCCATGGGGATGGTCTTGATCCCTGTGTCCTGTACAGTGTCCCGAACCTCATTCCATAGTTCATCAGGCACTCTATCAGATCTAGGCCCTTCAATCTATTTCTCACTTCCACTGTATAATCATAAGGGATTTGATTTAGGTCATACCTGAATGATCTAGTGGTTTTCCCTACTTCCTTCAATTTTAAGTCTGAATTTGGTAATAAGGAGTTCATGATCTGAGCCATAGTCAGCTCCCAGTCTTGTTTTTGTTGACTGTATAGAGCTTCTCCATCTTTGGCTGCAAAAACATAATCAATCTGATTTCTGTGTTGACCATCAGGTGATGTCCATGTGTAGAGTTTTCTCTTGTGTTGTTGGAAGAGGGTGTTTGCTATGACCAGTGCATTTTTTTGGAAAATCTCTATTAGTCTTTGCCATGCTTCATTCCGTATTCCAAGGCCAAATTTGCCCGTTACTTCAGGTATTTATTGACTTCCTACTTTTGCATTCCAGTCCCCTATAATGAAAAGGACATCTTTACAAAGATGGGATTGATAAAGGACAGAAATGGTATGGACCTAACAGAAGCAGAAAATATTAAGAAGAGGTGGCAAGAATACACAGAAGAACTGTACAAAAAAGATCTTTATGACCAATATAATCACGATGATGTGATCACTGACCTAGAGCCAGACATCCTGGAATGTGAAGTCAAGTAGGCCTTAGAAAGCATCACTACGAACAAAGTTAGTGGAGGTGATGGAATTCCAGTTGAGCTATTTCAAATCCTGAAAGATGATGCTGTGAAAGTGCTGAACTCAATATGCCGGCAAATTTGGAAAACTCAGCGGTGGCCATAGGACTGGAAAAGGTCAGTTTTCATTCCAATCCCAAAGAAAGGCAATGCCAAAGAATGCTCAAACTACCGCACACATCTCACATGTGAGATGCACTCATCTCACATGCTAGTAAAGTAATGCTCAAAATTCTCCAAGCCAGGCTTCAGCAATATGTGAACTGTGAACTTCCTGATGTTCAAACTGGTTTTGGAAAAGGCAGAGGAACCAGAGATCAAATTGCCAACATCTTCTGGATCATAGAAAAAGCAAGAGAGTTCCAGAAAAACATCTATTTCTGCTTTATTGACTATGCCAAAGCCTTTGAATATGTGGATCACAATAAACTGTGGAAAATTCTAAAAGAGATGGGAATATCAGACGACTTGACCTGCCTCTTGAGAAACCTGTATGCAGGTCAGGAAGCAACAGTTAGAACTGGACATGGAACAACAGACGGGTTCCAAATAGGGAAAGGAGTACGTCAAGGCTGTATATTGTCACCCTGCTTATTTAACTTATATGCAGAGTACATCATGAGAAACGCTGGACTGGAAGAAGCATAAGCTGTAATCAAGATTGCCAGGAGAAATATCAATAACCTCAGATATGCAGATGACACCACCCTTATGGCAGAAAGTGAAGAGGAACTAAAAAGCTTCTTGATGAAAGTGAAAGTGAAAAAGTTGGCTTAAGGCTCAACATTCAGAAAATGAAGATCATGGCATCTGGTCCCATCACTTCATGAGAAGTAAATGGGGAAATATTGGAAACAGTGTCAGACTTTATTTATTTGGGCTCCAAAATCACTGAAGATAGTGACTGCAGCCATGAAATTAAAAGATGCTTACTCCTTGGAAGGAAAGTTATGACCAACCTAGATAGCATATTCAAAAGCAGAAGGTCCATCTAGTAAGGCTATGGTTTTTCCTGTGGTCATGTATGGATGTGAGAGTTGGCCTATAAAGAAGGCTGAGCACCGAAGAATTGATGCTTTTGAACTGTGGTGTTGGAGAAGACTCTTGAGAGTTCCTTGGACTGCAAGGAGATCCAACCAGTCCATTCTGAAGGAGATCAGCTCTGGGATTTCTTTGGAAGGAATGATGCTAAAGCTGAAACTCCAGTACTTTGGTCACCTCATGCAAAAAATTGACTCATTGGAAAGACTCTGATGCTGGGTGAGATTGAGGGCAGGAGGAGAAGGGGACGAGAGAGGATGAGATGGCTGGATGGCATCACTGACTTGATGGACGTGAGTCTGATTCACCTCCGGGAGCTGGTGATGGACAGGGAGGCCTGGCGTGCTGCGATTCATGGGGTCGCAAAGAGTCGGACATGACTGAGCGACTGAACTGAACTGCGTATGGTCTTCCCATCAGAACAAGACCCAGTTTCCCACTCAGTCAGTCTCTCCTATCAGGAAGCTTCCATTAGCCTCTTATCCTTGTCCAGCAGAGGGCAGGCAAACTGAAAACCGCAATCACAGAAAACTAACATTTGATCACACCCTTGTCTAACTCAATGAAACTGTGAGCCATGCCATCTAGGGCCACCAAAGATGGATGGGTCATGGTGGACAGTTCTGACAAAACATGTTCCACTGGAGAAGGGAATGGCAAACCATTTCGGTATTCTTGCCTCGAGAACCTCATGAACAGCACGAAAAGGCAAAAAGACACGGCACTGAAAGATGAACTTCCCAGGTTTGTATGCTACTGGAGATCAGTGGAGAAATAACTCCAGAAAGAATGAAGAGACAGCGCCAAAGCAAAAACAAAATCCAATTGTGGATATGACTGGTGATGGAAGTAAAGTCTAATGCCATAAAGAGTAATATTGCACATGAACCTGGAATGTTATGTCCATGAATCAAAGCAAGTTGGAAGTGATCAAACGGGAGATGGCAAGTGTAAACATCAACATTTTTCAAATCAGAAAACTAAAATTGAATGGAATGGGTGAATTTAACTCAGATGAAAATTGTATCTATTACTGTGGGCAACAATCCCTTAGAAGAAATGGAGTAGCCATCATAGTCAACCAAAGAGTCTGAAATGCAATACTTGGATGCAGTCTCAAAAACAATAGAATGATCTCTGTTTGTTTCCAAGGCAACCCATTCAATATCACAGTAATCCAAGTCTATGTTGCAACTAGTAATGCTGAAGAAGCTGAAGTTAAATGGTTCTATGAAGACGTACAAGACCTTCTAGAACTAAAACCCAAAAAAGATTTTCTTCAAATTATAGGGGACTGGAATGCAAAAGTAGGAAGTCAAGAGATATCTGGAGTAACAGGCAAATTTGGCTTGGAGTACAAAATGAAGCAGGTCCAGTGCAATGCCTAAGAATGCTCAAACTACCACACAATTGCACTCATCTGATACACTAGAAAAGTAATGCTCAGAATTCTCCAAGCCAGGCCACAACAGTACGTGAACCATGAACTTCCACAAGTTCAAGCTGGAATTAGAAAAGGCAGAGGAACCAGACATCAAATTGGCAATATCTGCTGGATCATCAAAAAAACAAGAGAGTTGCAGAAAAACATCTATTTCTGCTTTATTGACTATGCCAAAACCTGTGACTGTGTGGATCAAAAAAAAAAAAAACTGGAAAATTCTTCAAGAGTTTGGAATACCAGATCACCTTACTTGCCTCCTTAGAAATCTGTATGCAGGTCGGGAAGCAACAGTCAGAACTGGACATGAAACAATAGGCTGGTTCCAAATTGGAAGAGGAGTACGTCAAGGTTGTCTATTGTCACCCCGTTTATTTAACTTATATGCAGAGTATATCATGCGACGTGCCAGGCTGGCTGAAGCACAGGCTGGAATCAAGATTGCTGGGAGAAATATCAATAACCTCTGATATGCAGATATACACCACCCTTATGGCAGAAAGAGAAGAACTAAAGAGCCATTTGATTAAAATGAAAGAGGAGAGTGAAAAAGTTGACTTAAAACTCAACATTCAGAAAACTAAGATCATGGCATCCTGTCCCATCACTTCTTGGCAAATAGATGGGGAAACAGTGGAGACAGTGACAGATTTTATTTGGGGGAGGGGGGCTCCAAAATCACTGTAGATGATGACTGCAGCCATGAAATTAAAAGGTGCTTGCTCCTTGGAAGAAAAGCTATAACAAACTTGCTGCTAAGTTGCTTCAGTTGTGTCCGACTCTGTGCAACCCCATAGATGGCAGCCCACTAGGCTCCTCTGTCCCTGGGATTCTTCAGGCAAGAATACTGGAGTGGGTTGCCATTTCCTTCTCCAATGCATGAAAGTAAAAAGTGAAAGTGAAATCACTCAGTCGTGTCTGAGTCTTAGTGACCCCATGGACTGCAGCCTACCAGGCTCCTCTGTCCATGGGATTTTCCAGGCAAGAGTACTGGAATGGGTTGCCATTGCCTTCTCCAAACTTAGACAGCATATTAAAAACCAGAGACATTACTTTGCTGACAAAGGTCCATCTAGTCAAAGCTATGGTTTTTCCAGTAGTCATGTATGGATGTGAGAGTTGGACTGTAATGAAAGCTGAGCATTGAATAACTGATGCTTTTGAACTGTGGTGTTGGAGAAGACTCTGGAGAGCCCCTTGGACTGCAAAGAGATCCAACCAGTCCATCCTAAAGTCAACCAGTCCTGAATATTCATTGGAAGAACTGATGCTGAAGCTGAAACTCCAATACTTTGGCCACCTGATATGAAGAACTGACTCTTTTGAAAAGACCCTGATACTGGGAAAGATTGAAGGCAGGAGGATAAGGGGATGACAGAGGATGAGATGGTTGGATGGCATCCCCGACTCAATGGACATGAGTTTGGATAAGCTCTGGGAGTTGGTGATGAACAGGGAAGCCTGCCATGCTGCAGTCCATGGAGTTACAAATAGTTGGACATGACTGAGTGACTGAACTGAACTGAATTTATTAACATAGGATCTGTAGGATACGTGGAGAACTTTATGTGGCAGAAGAGTGTTGAGGCACATGTTTACATTAACTACCCAGTAATGAACAGAACATAAAATATTTTATAATATATTTAAATCTTTTATATTAAAGAGTAATTACAGTGCATTTTACTCCAAATTGGGATTTTTTTAACCTTTTTATTAATTGAAGTAGAGTTAATTTACAGTATTGTATAACTCAGATATGTACTTGTGTGAAGCCCTTCATGATATGGGATTTACCTGGAGTTAGGTTAGGTAATAGAAATGGGCTTGACGAAGCCTAGGAGTTGGCTCTAGATGGACATGCTAGCCTGAAATTCTGAGAAGTCTAAATATTTTAAATTTAAACCTAACCTTCCAGTATCTTTCTAAAGTAGGCAAATCAAGCATGCTTACAATTTGATCTTATTTGAAGAGTGAATTATCATTTAAATATATTTAGATATTTGGTATGTGAGCCCTTATTCCACCATTCTTTCCTTGGTTTTTACATTTTTAGAGGCCTTATTTATTTTAATACTTGGAAATTATAACTAACAGTTATATAACTAGATAGAAACATCACTTTTTGTAATACAGTATTTCCAAAGGATACATTGTGATTTAAATATGATACCATTTATATATATACCAATGATAATATATTTTTTGAATTTTTTAGCAGTTTAGATCTTGTACCAATCTTGAGTTTATTCATGTTCTTATTTTGATCATATTCAAATTTAAAAGTATAATTTAAATCATTTTCAATATTTTTGTATAAGAAGAAATTTAGCAGTTGATCCGTTTTGGCTGTTTTGATAACTGAATCTCATTCTAATCTCTTTTTCTTTCTTTTTAATTGAACTATTTTTCTTTAATTAAAGATAAAATGCACTGTCGTTTTTCAGACATCATAAATTTATCATAGAAAATTACGTCCCATTTTGTTAAGCATCATCATGCAGTGCTTTGAAAAGAACCATATTTCTCATTGTTCACATGCATTTTGCTATTTCCTTATCTCTTGGTTCAGATTAGTTCTGATTCAGTGTATGAATGTCATATGCTTCTCATTCCTGAGCTTTCTTTCCATCTAAACGTTTTTTCCAAACCCAACATATTTTAAAATAAAGATATGTAATAATTTCAGAATTTTTTCTTTTTATGATCCTTTGGACTGTAGCCTGCCAGGCTCCTTTGTCTATGGGGATGTCCAGGCATGAATACTGGAGTGGGTTGCCATGCCGTCTTCCAGGAGATCTTCCTGACCCAGAGATAGCATCCTCATCTCTTATATCTCCTGCATTGGTAGGCAGGTTCTTTACCACTGGCACCTCCTGGGAAACCCAATGATTTCGGAATTTTTTTGTTACAGATACAGTTTTTCACATTTTAGTTAGTCTCCTATTTTAGGAGAATTGATTGAGAGCATGGTTAATACTTTTTATTAATAGGAAGGGGTATAGTCTGAAGTTGTTAAAATGTAGTTATTCAAACATAAATTATTGACTGTAGATCTCTATACTTCTAGAGTGGAGAATGCAGTGTGTGTGCTTTGTGCTCAGTCATCTCTGACTCTCTGCAACCCCATGGACTGGAATTCTCCATGCAAGAACACTGGTGCGGGTTGCCATCTCCTACTCCAAGGGATCTTCCCCACCAGGGATTGAACCTGTGTCTCTTGTACCTCCTGCACTGGCAGGAGGATTCTTTACCACTGTGCCAAATTGCATACATTCCCTGTGAAACAAAATCAATTTTGATTAGAGATTTATCTAAAATAAGAATGTTCACTGAATAAGTACTTTCGAAGCTCCTCAGTGAGTAAAATGCATAGAATTTCAAACACTTATTTTGATCGTTTTTCCTCAGGTTTTATTATTTGTATCTTATCTTACTATTTATATTAATTGTTCGCTTACCATATTGAATGAGCTTTAATAGTGCTGCTTTGCCTTTAAATTTAAGTGTAAGAGTCATGTAACACCTGTAATATGCTAGGATGAAAGACACTTAGATAATTTCATGTGCCTCTTTGAGATATTGGTTCACCATTGATAAGCCATGGGTGTATTTTGCAAAAATTATATCCACGCTTCTAAAGGAACTCATTGTTTCTGGAAAATACCTTCTGAATTTCAAGCAAGCAAAATTACAAATGAAATTTTAGATACATAATTGTTTTTAAGTTCACTGAGATGATAAAATGAATTGTTTATTTGTGGAATTTTAAAGTAGAAAGTATTTAAAAAAAAAAAGAACATATATGATGTAACAATCCAGTAGACTGAGAAAAGTGGCTATTCTGTTAGAAACTATACTAATTGAAATTCCACCAATCTTGGTTAGATAACTCTCTACATCCAACTAAAATAAGAAGCGGCAAACTAGATGAGTTAAACAATCTTATTATAAATAATTGAAATATGGTATCTTCAAATAGAATACTTATTCACTATAGAAAATAGCTCATCATTTCCATTGTACCTTAATAAAAATGAGAAATTATGATGACTGATATGTTTTCCCAAAAAGAACATAAAGTTACCATTGAAATTTGTTGTAAGTTTCATTAAACAAACAAAATATACTTACAATCTAAATTGTAAAATAAAAGTATGTGATATTAGATTTATAAATAATGACAATGCCAATTAATTTCAATGTGTGCAAATATTTTTACTGAAACAAAAAAAAAGGATAAACAAGATTTTTCTATTCATATAAGTGGCAGAATTCTTCTATATACACATAGAAGTGAAGATAATTCAGTGATCTAGCTAAGAGGTAAAAAATAAATCCCCAAGGTGTTTCCAATTCTTACAAAGGCTTTTTTGGCACCATGTTTGCCTCTCTAAGTGCCATTCAAACTGTTCCTAAAACATATATATACACCCCTACCTCAGGGGTTGGTACTTACTGTTTCCTCTTCACTATCTCACCTCTAAGATGTTACTTAAATCTCAGAACCTCAGGAAGCCTTCTCTGGCCACACTGTAATTGCAAGCCTCTTCCACCTATCTCTCTGTCTTATTTTTTTCGATTGTTCAGTTCAGTTCAGTCGCTCAGTCATGTTCAACTTTTTGCGACCCCATGAATTGCAGCATGTCAGGCCTCCCTGTCCATCACCAACTCCCGGAGTTCATTCAGACTCATGTCCATCGTCAGTGATGCCATCCAGCCATCTCATCCTCTGTTGTCCCCTTCTCCTCTTGCCCCCAATCCCTCCCAGCATCAGAGTCTTTTCCAATGAGTCAGCTCTTTGCATGAGGTGGCCAAAGTACTGGAGTTTCAGTTTTAGCATCATTCCTTCCAAAGAACACCCAGGGCTGATCTCCTTTAGAATGGACTGGTTGGATCTTCTTGCAGTCCAAGGGACTCTCAAGAGTCTTCTGCAACACCACAGTTCAAAAGCATCAATTCTTCAGTGCTCAGCTTTCTTCACAGTCCAACTCTGACATCCATACAGGACCACTGAAAAAACCATAGCCTTGACTAGACGGACCTTTGTTGGCAAAGTGATGTCTCTGCTTTTGAATATGCTATCTAGGTTGGTCATAACTTTCCTTCCAAGGAGTAAGTGTCTTTTAATTTCATGGCTGCAGTCACCATCTGCAGTGATTTTGTAGTTTCTACCATATTGTTCAATTGAGTGATTTACAATTTTTATTGCCTCTCCTCATTCTAAGTAAGATCCTTGAAGAGAGGGAGCTTTTGTTCAGCTTGTTCACTACTTCAATCCTAGTATTCAGAATAATACTAAGTATTTGTTGAATAAATCTAAGTCTTATCTATGTATGCTGCTGCTGCTGCTAAATCACTGCAAACATGTCTGACTCTTTGCGACTCTATGGAGTATAGCCCCTGAGTCTCCTCTGTCCATGGGATTCTGCAGGCAGCGATATTGGAGTGGGTTGGCATTTCCTTCTCTATGGGATCTTCCCGACACAAGGATTGAACCCAAGTCTCTTTTGTCTTTTGCATTGACAGTTGAGTAAGAACTAGCGCCACCTGGGAAGTCTATGTACACGTTTTCTATCAAAATCAGATCAGATCAGTAGCTCAGTCTTGTCCGACACTTTGCGACTCCATGAACCGCAGCACGCCAGGCCTCCCTGTCCATCACCAACTCCCGGAGGTCACTCAGACTCACATCCATCGAGTCAGTGATGCCATCCAGCCATCTCATCCTCTGTCGTCCCCTTCTCCTCCTGCCCCCAATCCCTCCCAGCATCAGAGTCTTCTCCAATGAGTCAACTCTTCGCATGAGGTGGCCAAAATACTGGAGTTTCAGCTTTAGCATCATTCCCTCCAAAGAAATCCCAGGGCTGATCTCCTTCAGAATGAAATGGTTGGATCTCCTTGCAGTCCAAGGGACTCTCAAGAGTCTTCTCCAACACCACAGTTCAAAAGCATCAATTCTTCGGTGCTCACCCTTCTTCACAGTCCAGCTCTCACATCCATACATGACCACAGGAAAGACCATAGCCTTGACCAGGCAAACCTTTGTTGGCAAAGTGATGTCTCTGCTTTTGAACATGCTATCTAGGTTGGTCATAACTTTCCTTCCAAGGAGCAAGCATCTTTTAATTTCATGGCTGCAGTCACCATCTTCAGTGATTATTGATCGCAGAAAAAGAAAGTCTGACACTGTTTCCACTATTTCTCCATCTATTTCTCATGTAGTGATGGGACCAGATGCCATGATCTTCGTTTTCTGAATGTTGAGCTTTAAGCCAACCTTTTCACTCTCCACTTTCACTTTCATCAAGAGGCTTTTTAGCCTCTCCTCACTTTCTGCCATAAGGGTGGTGTCATCTGCATATCTGAGGTTATTGATATTTCTCCCGGCAATCTTGATTCCAACTTGTGTTTCTTCCAGTCCAGCATTTATCATGATGTACACTGCATATAAGTTAAATAAACGTGGTGACAATATGCAGCCTTGACGTACTCCTTTTCCTATTTGGAACCAGTCTGTTGTTCCATGACCAGTTCTAACTGTTGCTTCCTGACCTGTATACAGATTTCTCAAGAGGCAGATCAGGTGGTCTGGTATTGCCATCTCTTTCAGAATTTTCCACAGTTTATTGTGATGTACACAGTCAAAGCATATTCAAAAGCAGAGACATTACTTTACCAACAAAGATTCACCTAGTCAAGGCTATGGTCTTTCCTGTGGTCATGTATGGATGTGAGAGCTGGACTGTGAAGAAGGCTGAGTGCCAAAGAATTGATGCTTTTGTACTATGGTGTTGGAGAAGACTCTTGAGAGTCCCTTGGACTGCAAGGAGATCCAACCAGTCCATTCTAAAGGAGATCAATCCTGGAATTTCTTTGGAAGGAATGATGCTAAAGCTGAAACTCCAGTATTTTGGCCACCTCATGCAAAGAGTTGACTCATTGGAGAAGACTCTGATGCTGGGAGGGATTGGGGGCAGGAGGAAAAGGGGACGACAGAGGATGAGATGGCTGTATGGCATCACTGACTCGATGGATGTGAGTCTGAGTGACCCCCGGGAGCTGGTGATGGACAGGGAGGCCTGGCGTGCTGCGGTTCATGGGGTCACAAAGAGTCGGACACGACTGAGCGACTGATCTGATCTGATCTGATCTGACACAGTCAAAGTCTTTGGCATAGTCAATAAAGCAGAAATAAATGTTTTTCTGGAACTCTCTTGCTTTTTCCATGATCCAGCGTATGTTGGCAATTTGATCTCTGGTTCCTCTGCCTTTTCTAAAACCAGCTTGAACATCAGGAAGTTCACGGTTCACATATTGCTGAAGCCTGGCTTGGAGAATTTGGAGCATTACTTTCCTAGCGTGTGAGATGAGTGCAATTGTGTGGTAGTTTGAGCATTCTTTGGCATTGCCTTTCTTTGGGATTGGGATGAAAACTGACCTTTTCCAATCTTGTGGCCACTGCTGAGTTTTCCAGATTTGCTGGCATATTGAGTGCATCACTTTCACAGCATCATCTTTCAGGATTTGGAATAACTCAACTCGAATTCCATCACCTCCACTAGCTTTGTTCGTAGTGATGCTAAGGCCCACTTGACTTCACATTCCAGGATGTCTGGCTCTAGGTCAGTGATCACACCATCATGATTATCTGGGTCGTGAAGCTCTTTTTTTACAGTTCTTCTGTGTATTCGTCTTCACAGTCCAGCTCTCACATCCATACATGGCCACAGGAAAGACCATAGCCTTGACTAGGCGAACCTTTGTTGGTAAAGTAATGTCTCTGCTTTTGAATATGCTATCTAGGTTGGTCATAACTTTCCTTCCAAGGAGTAAGCGTCTTTTAATTTCATGGCTGCAGTCACCATCTGCAGTGATTTTGGAGCCCAGAAAAATAAATTCTGACACTGTTTCCACTGTTTCTCCATCTATTTCCCATGTAGTGATGGGGCCAGATGCCATGATCTTCGTTTTCTGAATGTTGAGCTTTAAGCTAACCCTCTCACTCCTCACTTTCACTTTCATCAAGAGGCTTTTTAGCCCCTCTTCACTTTCTGCCATAAGAGTGGTGTCATCTGCATATCTGAGAGCTGGACTGTGAAGAAGGCTGAGCACCGAAGAATTGATGCTTTTGAACTGTGGTGTTGGAGAAAACTCTTGAGAGTCCCTTGGACTGCAAGAAAATCCAACCAGTCCATTCTGAAGGAGATCAGCCCTGGGATTTCTTTGGAGGGAATGATGCTAAATCTGAAACTCCAGTATTTTGGCCACCTCATGCGAAGAGTTGACTCATTGGGGAAGACTCTGATGCTGGGAGGGATTGGGGGCAGGAGGAGAAGAGGACGACAGAGGATGAGATGGCTGGATGGCATCACTGACTTGATGGGTGTGGGTCTGAGTGACCTCTGGGAGCTGGTGATGGACAGGGTGACCTGGCGTGCTGCGGTTCATGGGGTCGCAAAGAGTCGGACACGACTGAGCGACTGATCTCTCTCTCTGATCTCTCTGTGTATTCTTGCCACCTCTTCTTAATATCTTCTGCTTCTGTTAGGTCCATAGCATTTCTGTCCTTTATCGAGCCCATCTTTGCATGAAATGTTCCTTTGGTATCTCTGATTTTCTTGAAGAGATCCCTAGTCTTTCCCATTCTCTTGTTTTCCTGTATTTCTTTGCATTGATCGCTGAAGAAGGCTTTCTTATCTCTTCTTGCTATTCTTTGGAACTCTGCATTCAGATGTTTATATCTTTCTTTTTCTCCTTTGCTTTTTGCTTCTCTTCTTTTCACAGCTATTTGTTAGGCCTCCCCAGACAGCCATTTTGCTTTTTTGCATTTCTTTTCCATGGGGATGGTCTTGATCCCTGTCTCCTGTACAATGTCACGAACCTCATTCCATAGTTCATCAGGCACTCTATCTATCAGATCTAGGCCCTAAAATCTATTTCTCACTTCCACTGTATAAACATAAGGGATTTGATTTAGGTCATACCTGAATGGTCTAGTGGTTATAGACATGTATATATTTAATTGAATACTGAAAAATATACTTCAATTTGTGGCAAATTGATATGAAGACAAATTGTTAAATGGGGTGCATTTATCATTGGTCTAGTTTTTTCATCACATAGTAGATGCTATTTTAGGTTAGTTATAGAGTACTAGTGGAGAAGGAAATGGTTACCAACTTCAGTATTCTTGTCTGAAGAATCCCAAGTACAAAGGAGCCTTGTGGGCTACAGTCCAGGGGGTTGCAAAGAGTAGGATATGAGTGAGCAACTGAGCATAGAATACTAGAAACCATTTAAAGTTCTTTACATATATTAATTAATTTGTACTTCACAACAAACCTGTGAAACATGTACTATATGATAAGCTTCATTTTATAGTTGAGGAGAAAAGTGAAAATGAAAATGTTAGTCACTAACTCAGTCATGTCTGACTCTTCTTGACCCCATGAACTATAGCCCACCATGCTCCTCCGTCCATGTAAATTCTCCAGTCAAGAATACTAGAATGGGTGGCCTTTCCCTTCTTCATGGGATGTTTCCAACCCAGGATTCAAACTAGGGTCTCCTGCATTACAGGTAGATTCTTTACCAACTGAACCATCAGGGAAGTTAGAGGATAAATAAAGTGTCCCTTGATGTTGCAACTAAGATGTAAAAGGTAAGATTCATACCAGGACAGCTGGTATGTTCAGACCCCATTCTGAAATAAAAGGCTCTTTGTTAAAATCCTGTACCACTGTTGCTTTGCTTCACTTGTGTCCTTTTTATTCTTTTGTCTTTCAGTAAAACAGAAAATTTTGGAGGCAATCATAGATATTTAACCAGTGTGGTTTTATAATGATTTGTTTTTTTTTTTTTTTTTTTGCAGTGGGATGCCATCACTGAAATGGATGAACACAACAGGCCCATTCACACCTACCAGGTATGCAATGTGATGGAGCCAAACCAAAACAACTGGCTTCGTACAAACTGGATCTCTCGAGATGCAGCTCAGAAAATTTATGTGGAAATGAAGTTCACACTGAGGGATTGTAACAGCATCCCATGGGTCTTGGGGACTTGCAAAGAAACATTTAATCTATATTATGTGGAATCAGATGAGTCCCATGGAATTAAATTCAAGCCAAGCCAATATACAAAGATTGATACAATTGCTGCCGATGAAAGTTTTACCCAGATGGATTTAGGTGATCGCATCCTCAAACTCAACACTGAGATTCGTGAGCTGGGGCCTATAGAAAGGAAAGGATTTTATCTGGCTTTTCAAGACATTGGGGCATGCATTGCCCTAGTTTCCGTCCGTGTTTTCTATAAAAAATGCCCCTTTACTGTTCGTAACCTGGCCATGTTTCCAGACACTATCCCAAGGGTTGATTCTTCCTCCTTGGTTGAAGTAAGGGGCTCCTGTGTGAAGAGTGCAGAAGAGCGTGACACACCTAAGCTCTATTGTGGAGCTGATGGAGATTGGCTGGTTCCTCTTGGAAGATGTATCTGCAGTACAGGATATGAAGAAATTGAAGGTTCTTGCCACGGTAAGAAAAACACATTTAAATAATTATTCATGCATTCAAATGATGGCTTTTTTCAACATAAATATATTTGTTTTCAGTTAATACATTTTTTGATTATTATTTCTGGAAGAACTAATTGTGCAAGAAATGAACTCATATGAACTGTAAGATAATTTCTGATTTTTTTTCCCAACTAGGAATAGTGTATGAAAATGTTAAATAAGTTATATACCATGACAAATGTTCTTCCATTCTGCCTTCAGTAGAGTAGTTGCTGTATGAATTGCTGTATTCACTTGATTTTTGTAAAGGAAAACAACATCAATAGCAGCAACAAAAAGCAAAAAGAATTCAAAGCAGACATTTGCTTAACTTTCATGTATTGGTGGTTCATAGAGAATATGACAGTTTGAAAAAAATTCTTTCATGTTGAGTTGTAATAATTGTAGTACCCAGATAAGCTGAAATTATATTTAAATAAATGAGGAATTCATATGTATGCATATGAATAATTATATGTTTTACAACATAGAGATAGTTTATAGGAATGGTATATGTTTTGTGATTGAGTACTGAGTGTATAAGAGCTTAATTTATCCTTTGCTACTATTAAATATAATTTCCTACCATATAACACATTATTTTTTGTTTGTTTGTTTAGATAGCAGTATTTGTGCAAAATCTAGTTGTTAGGAAGTATTAACACACTGAAATGCTGATTAGGTTTAAAACCATACCTTTCATGTTTTGTGATAATGACATATTTGGAATTTTAAACATGAAAAATTTTTTGTGTGAATCATTTTATGAAGGCTTATTAATTTAATAAATATATATATATATACCTAAAATTTTGTGCATAATGCCTGATAAAGATAAATCATATCCATTACATTTGGATATAGGACTCACAATCAAAACACAAATAAAGAAATGAAAGTAATGTTTGGTAAATAATAGCATAGAAGATATTTTTCCTCTCAGTGGTAAATTATTTAAGGTTTTTTGTTTTGTTTTCTGTAGCATCAATCATATTGAATTTTCTGACTTTTTGGTGATGTTATGTTCCTACCCATTAAAAAGGATGAAAATAAATAAGAAAAAAATTTGTTTCTATAGAGGGCCATATGTGAATTTTCTAATGTTTGATCTATTTATAAAACACTTGAGTTCTTGATTCCTGAAAAGTTCACTAAAGCCATCAATAATGACTGTGTTAGGTCATTTGAAAATACTGTTTTTATGAAAAGCCTGTGGTGTATTTTTATAAAGTATATGGCAAAACCAATACAATATTGTAAAGTTAAAAAAATGAAATAAAATATAAATTTACAAAAAGGAAAAAAAATAAAGTATAAGCCAACTTTTCTTCACTGTCTAAACATTAAAATATGTTTCATTGGAGCTTTATATATAATTAATTCATTTTTTTTCATATATAGCAAGGACTTAGAATGAAACAAAAATTAGTTGGAAATGAATCTTTTAAGAGGCACTGTAAAAAAATTTTACATTGGAAAATGCACTAAAGAAAAATTCACATATACGGATCATTTTTAAATGAGATTAGGAAGGCAATAATAGCCAAGGATAAAACATATTGCATATACTAACCATGCAAGGTTATCATACTTTGTCTTAGGTAGAAGCTGAGTATTGGTAAAAATAATAAAGTTTTAAATTATTTAAAAATAGCTATCTATGGATTTAAATGATTATTATTAAGTATACTTTATGATCTTGATCACAGAATTAAAAGTAGTGAAAGTTATTGATGACTAGATGTTTTTTGCTTAATATTTTTGCTCTATGAAATTTCAATCTTACTTGCATGTTTTAAAATTCCTTCACTTTTGAGCAAAGATGATTTTGGATGAGTGATAATTATCAGCTTATCTAGAGCTACTGCTTGACTCATTCATTTTTATGGCTTATAATATTTATTGTAATTTATTTGATTGCAGAAATGAGTGGGTAAAGTGCAAATGCTCATCATCTTCTTGTAGCAATGGAATAAATTGGAATATTATGCTTGGACTCTAAATCTGTTGCTTACTAAGTTCCTTGTTCATAAATAAATTAGTGGTTATAATAAATGGTAAAGTATATGCAAAACTATTACATGAAAACACACTTAACCTGGTTTCAATTGAATACAATGAATTGCTATTTACAAATACAAAGTTGATATTGGGACTTCATTTTTAGAGAAGGTATATTATACTACCAACAGTTTCCATTTTAAGATATTTATTTGTGTTCTTGATGCTTCATATTGCCCCTTTCTAGTGTCTGATAATAATTTTTTATTGATTCCATTGCTCTCAACAAACAACTTATCTCATAGCCAAATCTCAGAATTATCTATAACCTAAATGAATAAAGTACAACTCTCGATGGTAAATTATTTAAGGTTTTGTTTTTTATGGAATATACATGAATATTGGAATATACACAAATAAAGTACAGCTCAGATAATAATGTAACCATATGCTTATGTATATATAATGGGAATTGAAAGAACAATATTTCTATATCATTTTCTTTTGTCCTGGCCTATTCTATTAGAACATTATCTTAGTTATTAACATGTTTGAATATCTGATTATCTGTTAATAATTTTGATTTTTAGTAGAGATAAATATAGAGTTATATGTTTCAATGATCTATTGCTATTGAGGTAAAATAAACCCAAACTTAATAACTTAAAGCCACAGTGATTTATGATTTCTCAGGTCTCATATGTGGGTAATTCTTTTGCTTATTGTAAACAGAGGTAACTCATGTAGCTGAATTCAGCTGGGAATGTGACAGGGATTAGAATGTCTAAAATAATCCCTTATATTCCAGGGCCTCTCTCTATATGGCCTCATGCCATTAAAGAATTTGACTCAGAAATTTTTAGAATATAGTGATTGGCTGAAGAGGGAGTTTTTCACATGACTAGGTTTAAAGTGAGTTTACAAGGGGACTGCAAAAGGGCTGAATACCTGAAAGTATGTTTATAGGAAGCTGCAAGTGTAAGAGTATACCACAGTCTTCTCTCTTAATTCTCATGACTAATGCTCCTCTTTCATGCTCAAAGGCTCACATCCTCCCAAGGATCTATTCCATTACGACATTGTCTTGAAGTCCAGAAGAGCTTCATTGAAATCACTTATGGATGTGAATGAAGCTTCCCAGCTAAAGCTCTCCTTGATCTGGAGGACTAAAAATTAAACAAGACACCATTGTTCCTCATGTATACAACACACATGGGGCAGGAATAGAATAATTGTAAAAGATTCTCACGTTCCTAAAAGCAGGGGATGTAGCAGTCACTGGTTCATTGTGATTTAAGAAGGCCACACATTTAAAATGTCTTCATTCACGTGTCTGATGCTTCATCTAGGATGCCATAAAGTCACTTATTGTGTAAATCCTGATAGCAGTTTTAATATATTTAATTTTAGAAAAATATTCTATGTTTTTTATTTCTCTTTCATTGAAATTAGTTGGCGATCATGCCTTTCAAGGGGCTTCACAATTTGGCCATATTCTATTATTTTCTGACTTTGGCAAGTTCTGTCTCCTGTTCTGTTTTTGTTACTTTTGAATGATCTATGTATTTTTCCTATCTCTTGCTTTTTTTTCATATTTTATCTAGCTGCTTGCATCCCTTTCTTCTTTCTTTTCTGTGGTGGATTTTTATTCATCCTTCAAGGTCTAGCACAAATATTATATATCTGGATCTTCACAAAGTTAATGCCTCTGTCATCTGTGCTATAATTTGTACTAATTATTTATGTGCCTGTTTTACCAGGCCCATCAGATAAAAGAGATATATTTAAAATCATTTCTGTGAATAAAGAGTAAGAAATTTATTGATGTCAATGATTAGTAGAACCAGGTTGTACTGAACAGTTAAAGGTAGAAGTCATTGGTATACTGACAACATGCTGTTTCTTTTTATTTCTGTGAGACAGGAAACTTTTCTTCAGGAAGGGCTGTGGTATTTTAGATATGGAAAGCCATTGAAAATACAGTTATCCCTCATTTTATGAATCATGATTCTAAAGTATAGAATACAGAATTTTATTCCCTGGGGGGAGGGACTCAGTAAATAACACCAGATTTATCACTAAAGCCTTGATAATTCTCAGTCTGGTCTTTATGTGTTTTCTCCCCCTCAGTTCCTCCCTTCCCTCCTCCCCCTCCTTTCGTTTCCTCATTCAAAGTACCCGTGCTCTTACTATGATGTTTTAACTTTTCCTGCCTGCCACACAGTGCAGAGGAGGCCCTAGTTACTCATCATTAATTAGACCCTTTTTGCTCTGTTTGTTTTGTGGACTCTGACATGGTCTCTATTAGAACAGTATCTACATGCTGCTGAGAATGATGGAAAAATATAGATTTATCTGGAACTTTGTTGTTAGAGATAATAAACATGAAAACTTACAGTGAGGTTTTAGGAATAATCATTACTTACTTAAATACATTTGAGAACTCTTGGCCTCCTATGTAACAAAGGTACAGAGGAGCCTGGTGGGCTACAGTCCATAGGGTCACGACGAGTCGGACACAACTGAAGCAATTTAGCCCACAGGCATACGTTTTATACTAAAAGTTGTACAACTATGTGTTTCAAACTGTGATTCCTTTCTCTGTAATGTTGTTGAGATCTATCTAGATCCAAATTCTAGAAGCACTAAAGAAAGAAGCACTTAAAAAAAATGAATTACTTAATTTTACTTGGAGGATAATTATCTTACAATATTATGGTGTTTTTTGTCATACATCTACATGAATTGGCCACAGAAATACATGTGTCCTCCCATCCTGAGCACCTTTCTCACCTCCCTCTCACCCTATCCCTCCAGGTTGTCCCAGAGCACCGGCTTTGGTGCCCTGCTTCATGCACGGAGCTTGGGCTGGTCATCTGTTTCACATATGGTAATGCACATGTTTCAGTGCTCTTTTCTCAAATCATCCAACCCCTGCCTTCTCCCACTGAGTCAAAAAGTCTGTTCTTTACATCTGGGTCTCATTTGCTGCCCTGCATGTAGTATCGTCAGTGTTTCAATAAGGTTTAAATAGACATATGCATTATATTAAGCAGATATGCTAAAATTTAAAACCAAGCACAATAATTTGGATTACTCTGCATTATAGGTAGTATTTTGTAGTTGACTCCAATATCTGTATTTTTCATAACTTTTTATTTTGTTTCATAGGTTCATAATTGAAATTGTCACATTTGGACAAATTGATGTTACAGATTTAATTTTTTAATTGTCTTAATTTATTCCACTAAGGGCTTGAATAAAAAGTAGCATTGATTCATAAAGCATTGGTTCACATCAAATAGTCTTTCACTTCATATAACTAAGAATATCTTAACACTATGAAAGAAAATTAGAAACAATTAGCGTAAAAATTGAACAATTTTTGTTGAGTTCTGAAATGACATGAATCCCTAATAAACTCCTCTTTGGTATTAATTTAGAATAAATCTCATTTAGGTAATGGCTTGTACTTGCAGATATTGTTTAGGGTTTGGTACTTTAGACTTGTTTTGAATATATATGTATATTTATTGAAAAGATACCTTCTTTAAGCTTTTAAATACCACATGAGCTGATTTAACAAAATAGCATCTGACTGTGAAAATTAAAGTTCTAGAGGATACACTTCCCAGAATATCGGAAATAAAATCAAAAATAAACAAATGGGACCTAATTAAACTTAAAAGCTTCTGCACAACAAAGGAAACTATAAGCAAGGTGAAAAGACAGCCTTCAGAATGGGAGAAAATAATAGCAAATGAAGCAACAGACAAACAACTAATCTCAAAAATATACAAGCGACTCCTACAGCTCAATTCCAGAAAAATAAATGACCCAATCAAAAAATGGGCCAAAGAACTAAATAGACATTTCTCTAAAGAAGACATACAGATGGCTAACAAACACATGAAAAGATGCTCAACATCACTCATTATCAGAGAAATGCAAATCAAAACCACTATGAGGTACCATTTCACGCCAGTCAGAATCCAAAAGTCTACAAGCAATAAATGCTGGAGAGGGTGAGGAGAAAAGGGAACCCTCTTACATTGTTGGTGGGAATGCAAACTAGTGCAGCCACTATGGAGAACAGTATGGAGATTCCTCAAAAAACTGGGAATAGAACTGCCTTATGATCCAGCAATCCCACTGCTGGGCATACACACTGAGAAAACCAGAATTCAAAGAGACACGTGTACCCCAATGTTCATTGCAGCACTGTTTATAATAGCCAGGACTTGGAAGCAACCTAGATGTCCATCAGCAGATGAATGGATAAAGAAAGCAGTGGTACATATACACAATGGAGTATTACTCAGCCATTCAAAAGAATACATTTGAATCAGTTCTAATGAGGTGGATGGAACTGGAGCCTATTATACAGAGTGAAGTAAGCCAGAAAGAAAAACACAAATACAGTATACTAACGCATATATATGGAATTTAGAAAGATGGTAACAATAACCCTGTTTACGAGACAGCAAAAGAGACACTGATGTATAGAACAGACTTTTGGACTCTGGGTCCGGGAGAGGGCGGGATGATTTGGGAGAATAGCATTGAAATATGTATAATATCATATCGGAAACGCAGTCGCCAGTCCAGGTAGGATGCCCGATAACGGATGCCTGGGGCTGGTGTACTGGGACGACCCAGAGGGATGGTATGGGGAGGGAGGGAGGGGGTTCAGGATGAGGAGCACGTGTATACTGGTGGCGGATCCATCTCGATGTATGGTAAAAGCGATACAATATTGTAAAGTTAAGCAAAATAAAATTTAATTAAAAAAAAAAGAAAATTAAAGTTCTAAAACATTGTGTCTTATAACTTTTCCTAGAAACATGCTTTTATTTATTTCCCCTCCAGTGCTGCTTTTTTTTTTTTTAATTTTATTTAACTTTACAATATTGTATTGGTTTTGCCATGTATCGAAATGAATCTGCCACAGGTATACATGTGTTCCCCATCCTGAACCCTCCTCCCTCCCCATACCATCCCTGTAGGTCGTCCCAGTGCACCAGCCCCAGGCATCCAGTATCAGGCATCGAACCTGGACTGGCGACTCATTTCATATATGATATTATACTTATTTCAATGCCGTTCTCCCAAATCATCCCACCCTCTCCCTCTCCCAGAGTCCAAAAGACTGTTCTATACATCAGTGTCTCTTTTGCTGTCTCATATACAGGGTTATTATTACCATCTTTCTAAATTCCATATATATGCGTTAGTATTGGTGTTTTTCTTTCTGGCTTACTTCACTCTGTATAATAGGCTCCAGTTCCATCCACCTCCTTAGAACTGATTCAAATGTATTCTTTTGAATGGCTGAGTAATACTCCATTGTGTATATGTACCACTGCTTTCTTATCCATTCATCTGCGGATGGACATCTAGGTTGCTTCCATGTCCTGGTTATTATAAACAGTGCTGCAATGAACATTGGGGTACACGTGTCTCTTTGAATTCTGGTTTTCTCAGTGTGTATGCCCAGCAGTGGGATTGCTGGATCATAAGGCAGTTCTATTCCCAGTTTTTTGAGGAATCTCCATACTGTTCTCCATAGTGGCTGCACTAGTTTGCATTCCCACCAACAATGTAAGAGGGTTCCCTTTTCTCCTCACCCTCTCCAGCATTTATTGCTTGTAGACTTTTGGATTGCAGCCGTTCTGACTGGAGTCAAATGGTACCTCATAGTGATTTTGATTTGCATTTCTCTGATAATGAGTGATGTTGAGCATCTTTTCATGTGTTTGTTAGCCATCTGTATGTCTTCTTTAGAGAAATGTCTATTTAGTTCTTTGGCCCATTTTTTTGATTGGGTCATTTATTTTTTCTGGAATTGAGCTGTAGGAGTTGCTTGTATATTTTTGAGATTAGTTGTTTGTCTGTTGCTTCATTTGCTATTATTTTCTCCTATTCTGAAGGCTGTCTTTTCACCTTGCTTATAGTTTCCTTTGTTGTGCAGAAGCTTATAAGTTTAATTAGGTCCCATTTGTTTATTTTTGATTTTATTTCCAATATTCTGGGAGGTGGATCATAGAGGATCCTGCTGTGATGTTGAGAGTGTTTTGCCTATGTTTAAAATTCTAGAAGAAAGGATGGTGGCAATTCTTGGACCATTGCATTATTGTTTACAGAGGTGAATGGGATATGCAGGGCCTCTGGTGACATAGCTATTGATCTGATCTTCTGAAGAGTGATGTTATTAAGGCTTCATGACTCTGTCCTCTCTTGCAGTTCAGAAGCATTTATGCTCTATGTTTTCTGTCTAATCATGTCATCAGAGATGATTGTGGAAGCAGAGAGCATAAAGAAATTCTGAAAACACAAGGATTTTCTGGCATTAAATAAGGTGGTTTGAGAATGTGATGAAAAACTTAAAGGTTAGATTGGGATCAGAAAATGGGGACGACTTATTAGTCCAAACAGTATTTTTGCTTTCTAAAGGTTATCACACTTGAATATAAACTCTTACAATATAACCTTCAATTCCAAATAAAGCTGCTTTATTGCATGAAGCAATTCCCGATTATCATATGGTTTGAGAATATGAGATCAAGAGGCTTGAAGGCATCTAAAAGTAGAATGTATTTCCAACCAAAACAGAGTAAAGTTAAATAACTATATTGTAGTTTCTTCTTTGTCAAAGTTAAAACATAGACTGTCTTGAAATTGATCATTCTTCATAAACAATTTTGACCAAATTTTAAATTCAGTTTTAGTCTCTGATTTACCCTCTGTCAATCTGAAACCCATAAATCCTATTTATATAGGAGCTATGCTTAATTAAAATTTTTTTCTGAACACATGTATCTTTAAGATGGGATAAAATTATTCAATATCACTGTTTTCCTTCCAAACATGACACATCATGTCATCCTCTGAAATTACTACCTTTCTTGTGGACATTGTCTAGAGTTTCAGTTTCACCTTTTAAAGAAGCAAAATCCATAGATTCATGAAGTCAGTACTTAGATATACCAAGCTATACTAACAGATTTTTTTTTTCATTTTTTTCATTTATCATCTCCTTTCTTCTGGGTTCATTATTTTATTAGTGAAGTATAACCGTTCGTAGATCTTTTGCAAGGTTCTATAATTTGAAGCTCTTTATTTAATGGATATCTACTTTGTCCTCCCTTTTCATTGTTTGTTTATTTAGGTATAGAATACTAAGTGACTATTACTTTCCCTCGGGACTGCCCTTGTGGCTCAGAAGGTAAAGCATCTGCCACAGTGCGGGAGACCCGGGTTCGATCCCTGGTTCAGGAAGATCCCCTGGAGAAGGAAATGGCAACCCATTCCAGTACTCTTGCTTGAAAAATCCCATGAACAGAGGAGCCTGGTAGGCTACAGTCCATAGGGTCACAAAGAGTAGGACATGACCGAGTGACTTCACTCTATTACTTTCCCTCAACACTCTGAGTATTATTTCCTTATCCATAATAATCTATTGTTGCCAGTGAACTTCTGACAATCTTAACTGTCATTCTTTGGGAGGTTTTCTATAGTTTCCATATTTTTGGTCTTCTGCTACATTATATAAATTCAGCTCAGTTCAGTTCAGTCGCTCAGTCTTGTCCGACTCTTTGGGACCCCATGAACCTCAGCATGCCAGGCCTCCCTGTCCATCACCAACTCCCAGAGTCCACCCAAACCCATGTCCATTGAATCAGTGATGACATCCAACCATCTCATCCTCTGTCATCCCCATCTCTTCCTGCCCTCAATCTTTCCCAGCATCAGGGTCTTTTCAAATGAGTTAGCTCTCCGCTTCAGGTGGCCAAACTATTGGAGTTTCAGCTTCCATATCAGTCCTTCCAATGAACACCAGGGACTGATCTCCTTTAGATGGACTGGTTGGATCTCCTTGCAGTCCAAGGGTCTCTCCAGAGTCTTTTCCAATACCAAAGCATCAATTCTTCTGTGCTCAGCTTTCTTTATAGTCCAACTCTTACATCCATACATGACTTCTGGAAAAACCATAACCTTGACTAGACTGACCTTTGTTGGCAAAATAATATCTCTGCTTTTTAATGTGCTATCTAGTTTGGTCATAACTTTCCTTCCAAGGAGTAAGCATCTTTTAATTTCATGGCTGCAGTCACCATCCTCAGTGATTTTGGAGCCCAGAAAAATAAAGTCAACCACTGTTTCCCCATCTATTTGCCATGAAGTGATGGGACCAGATGCCATGTTGTTAGTTCTCTGAATGTTGAGCTTTAAGCCAACTGTCTCACTCTCCACCTTCACTTTCATCAAGAGGCTCTTTAGTTCTTCTTCACTTTCTGCCATAAGGGTGGTGTCATCTGCATATCTGAGGTTATTGATATTTCTCCCAGCAATCTTGATTCCGGCTTCTGCTTCCTCCAGCCCAGCATTTCTCATGATGTACACGGCATATAAGTTAAATAAACAGGGTGACAATATACAGTCTTGACATGCTCCTTTTCCTATTTGGAACCAGTCTGTTGTTCCATGTCCAGTTCTAACTGTTGCTTCCTGACCTGTATACAGGTTTCTCAAGAGGTAGGTCAGGTGGTCTGGTATTCCCATCTCTTTCAGAATTTTCCACAGTTTCTTGTGATCCACACAGTCAAAGGCTTTGGCATAGTCAATAAAGCAGAAATAGATGTTTTTCTGGAACTCTCTTGCTTTTTCCATGATCCAGCTAATGTTGGCAATTTGATCTCTGGTTCCTCTGCCTTTTCTAAAACCAGCTTGAACATCTGGAAATTTACAGTTCACACATTGCTGAAGCCTGTGTGAACTTGGAGAATTTTGAGAGTTACTTTACTAGTGTGTGAGATGAGGGCAATTGTGTGGTAGTTTGAGCATTCTTTGGCATTGCCTTTCTTTGAAATTGGAATGAAAACTGACCTTTTGCATTCCTGTGGCCACTGCTGAGTTCTTTAAATTTGCTGGCATATTGAGTGCAGCACTTTCAAAACATCATCTTTTAGGGTTTGAAATAACTCAATTATTTATGTAATTATTATGAATTATTTTTTTTCCTGCTTCACTTCACATTTTGTGTTTTATCATAAAAACGTGTTTATGTGTGTGTTACTCTGTTTTGTATTTCTAGAATATCTGTGAAATATTGTTGATGACTTTTAGTATTATCTTATTTATCTCTGATATGCTTTTTTAAAAATTGTCAGTCTTAGCTGATTTCCAGGTTATGAATTTTCACTTAGGCTACATCTACTTAAGATATTACTTCATCTATTTAGTTTTTTTTTTTTTTTTCATTCTTACTCATTACTATTTTACTTCTGCCTGTTTAGTTTTATAATTTTTATGGATGTTATTTTGTTCTTTGTAGATTTTAAAGTTATATTCAAATAAATTTTGAAAGTAATTGGGTCTAGATATTATTTCTAAGCATTAGTGTCAACATGTACTTTGGAATTTTAACTTGTATGCTAACTTGTTTTCTATGTCTTTTTTTAACTTAGAGTGTTTATAGTTGCACTAATTTATCCAAAGGACTAAAAAATTTGAAAGCCCTAAAAAGTTTACCTTAGAATTCATGTTAGTATTCTGGTTGAGAAGAATTCTACTCCATGCAGTGATTCAGGGATATAGGACTTCTTGCATTTAGTGGGCCAGCCATCTCCTGGAGCATCATAGTTATCCATGTCCAGCTCAGAATTTGTAAAAAGAGATCAAAGAAGGTATATGTGCTTCTTAACCCACTCATATCTGAGGTGAGATGAAGTCACTCAGTCGTGTCTGACTCTTTGCGACCCCATGGACTGTAACCTACCAGGCACTTCCATCCATGGGATTTTTCAGGCAAGAGTACTGGACCGGGTTGCCATTTCCTTCTCCAGAGGATCTTCCCAACCCAGGGATCAAACCCAGGTCTCCCACATTGTAGGCAGATGCTTTACTTTCTGAGCCACCAGGGAAGTCTACTCAGATCTGAAGAATCACATTAATTACTCTCATGTACTATCAGTTGGAACTAATTATGTGCTCAGACCTAGCTGCAAAAGGGATGGGATGTTATTAAATGCTATCCCTGATTCAGTAGTCACTTTCCAGCAACAATTCTATATCACAGAAGAAGAAGCCCAGTTTTTGTAGATACTTTGCTGTCTCTGCAGTAGTCTGCTACTTCACCCACAGAGTATACTTAATCATCCTCATATATACAAATACGTTTGTCAATACAAAGTTTTCTCCATCAGGTTCAAATATGAACTCTTGTCACCTGCTGACCTACACATTAAATAACAAGGCATTTACCTTAATACAAGATACACAATGGTTGAAATGAATATATGACTGCTATTAAAAAGGAGAATAATGGGAAGCAGATAGCTGTGAGTGCTCCATAGCAGTGATGGGCAGCATTGTGAAGAACCTCAGTAGTTGAACAGGTGATTTCAATGGACCTCAGCTACACAATCAGTGAACTTCTTTTTATCCTTACAAGTTTGAATTAGTTATGGTGGCTGAATGACTTTCATACCTGTTTCATGATCATCCGTGTTGGGTACTCCAGTCATTTCATAGTTATAGGCTTCTTTAGAACAGAGTCATGATTTGTTGTCAGTAGGATTCTCTGAAAGTCACAGTAGCCTTTTAATCGGTTTGTCAATTGCACGTGTCAGAAGCAACACACAAAATCCACACCTGGAGTTTTTTCACACACATACACACATGCCCTTCAATTAGGGTAGTATTTAAAAGTTGAGAAGACAAAATTCCAAATTCTAGAACATTGTTTTCTTAAAAGCCGTGGCATAGAACCGATTTATACATTTTACTCAAAGTTGCCACAATTGTATAAATTACATAATCAATAGCGTAAAATCTTCTTTATGTAAACTTTAGTATTAAGCTAAATCCAGTATAATCAGGATTTTTTTGATCAAGAGACAGGCAGTAGGCTATGTATTAGTGTTATATCGAGCCAGATATTAACTGAACTTAAATGAAACATTATAAGAAAAGTTATTTCTATCAATTTAGACCTCTTTTTCTGTCCACAGAAATAGATAGAATTAAACTGTTTGAAAAAGGAGTGATCATTTCCATGAAGTAACCATAATAGCAACAGGGGATTTTCAGAATAAACTTTCCAATGGGATATTATATAGTACATTGAAGGTATAATGGCAGAATTTTACTAGAGAAGAAAATTTTCATACTTTTCATTATATAAATAGAATATAATAACAAAATACTGTAATACATCTGTATAGGATACATATTAGATCATATCATAACAGCTATAAATAGTAAATTATATCATGCATGTTAAAATCTGTGGATAATTTTATGTTATACACTTTTTTCATTATATTTTCAGAACTAGCATTGAATCTACAAGGTATGGTTGACTGTATCCTCCACATGAACAAAAAATGTACTAATTTGTGTTTTTAGATTATTTACATATCTAAGCTCTAGGGAAGTGTATTTCAAAGTTCCACATAGTTCTAAGGAAAATAAGCATCAAAGGAAAAACTTCACACAGAAAAAAGCAGTGGGTGAGAGGGTTGAAGAATAGTGTCTCTGATATAAATACTAAAATGCTTATTTGGTTTGAAATAGAGTTTTATCTTTTGTGAGAAAAACATTTTTTAATTTTATTTATAATAACACTTATTATAATTACCTAGAAAGTAATAAACTCAGATGAGCATTATGATATTATGGGGGTCATTCTTAATATTTTTGAGTCCTTTGAAATAAGACCTATCAGTCAGTTCAGTTGGTCAGCCATGTCCCATTTTTGTGACCCCAAATGGCAACCCATCCCAGGAACAGAGGAGCCTGGTTGGCCGCCTTCTATGGGGTCTCACAGAAAACAATTGAAGCGACTTAGCAGCAGTAGCAGCAGGACTGCAGCATGCCACACTTCCCTGTCCATCACCAACTCCTGGAGCTTACTTAAACTCATATCCATAAAGTCTACGATGCCATTCAACTATTTCATCCTCTGTTGCCCACTTCTCCTCCCACCTTCAGTCTTTTCCCAGCATGAGGGTCTTTCCCAGTGAGTCCGTTCTTTGCATCAGATGGCCAAAATATTGTAGTTTCAGCTTCAGCATCAGTCCTTCAGATGAATATCAGGACTGATTTACTTTAGAATTGCCTGGTTGGATCTATGTGCAATCCAGGGGGCTCTTAAGAGTCTTCTCCAACAACACAGTTCAAAACCATCAATTCTTTGTGCTTTGTTTTCTTTATACTCTAACTCTCACATCCATAAGTGATTAGTGGAAAATCCATAACTTTGACTAGATGGACCTTTGTTGGCAAAGTAATGCCTCTGATTTTTAATATGCTGTCTAGGTTGGTCATAGCTTTTCTTCCAAGGAAAAAGTGTCTTTTCAGTTCATGGCTGCAGTCACCATCTGCAGTGATTTTGGAGCTCCAAAAAATAAAGTCTGCCATTGTTTCCATCATTTCCCCATCTATTTGCCATGAAATGATGGGATTGGATGCCATGATCTTAGTTTTTTTGAATGTTGAGTTTTATGCCAACTTTTTCACTCTCTTCTTTCACCTTCAAGAGGCTCTTTAGTTCTTCTTCACTTGCTGCTGTAAGGGCGATGTCATCTGTGTATTTAGCTTATTGATATTTCTCCCAGCAATCTTGATTCCAGCTTGTGCTTCAACCAGCCCAGCATTTTGCATGATGTACTCTGCATATAAGTTAAATAAACAGGATGACAATTTACATCTTTGACTTACTCCTTTCCCGATTTGGAACCAGTCTGTTGTTCCATGTCCACTTGTAAGTGTTCATTCTTGATCTGCATACAGATTTTTCAGGGGGAAGGTCAGGTGGTCTGGTATTTCCATCTGTTTCAGAATTTTTTGGAGTATATTGTGATCCACACAGTCAAAGACTTTGGCATATTCAATAAAGAAGAAGTAGATGTTTTTCTGGACGTCTCTTGCTTTTTTGGTGATCCAACGGATGTTGGCAATTTGATCTCTTGTTCCTCTGCCTTTTCTAAATTCAACTTGAACATCTGGAAGTTCTTGGTTCACATACTTTTGAAGCCTGGCTTGGAGAATTTTGAGCATTACTTTACTAGCATGTGAGATGAGTGCAATTGTGCGGTAGTTTGAGCATTCTTTGCAGTAGTTTGGCATTGCCTTTCTTTTGGGATTGGAATGAAAACTGACCTTTTCCAGTCCTGTGGCCACTGCTGAATTTTCCAAATATGCTGGCACATTGAGTGCAGCACTTTCACAGCATCATCTTAGGATTTGAAATAGCTCAACTAGAATTCTATCACCTCCACTAGCTTTGTTCTTAGTGGTGCTTCCTAAGGCCCAGTTGAATATGTATCCCAGGATCTGGCTCTAGGTGAGTGATCACACCATCGTAATTAGCTGGGTCATGAAGATATTTTTGTATAGTCCTTTTGTGTATTCTTGTCACCTCTTCTTAATATCTTCTGCTTCTGTTATGTCCATACCGTTTCTGTCTTTTATTGTGCCCATTTTTGCATGAAATGTTCCCTTGGTACATTTAAAATCAAACCCCATACCTGCCAGAAGTGCTCAGAGGGCTCAGAAAAACCTTGTGTGCACCAGGAGACAGAGACCCCAACAGACACTGAAATAGACCCCACAGAGACTGAGACATAATAAGACCTATAATGAGAATTAAATAAATTGCTGGTGTCCTCGATCATGCATGTGGCCTTTTAAGTAAATAGTTCTCCTTTTTGTACTTGAATTTTTCCCTTTTGGCATATAGTATTATACAATGGAAAATTTTAATGTACAATTATTTCTCCATCATTTTTCTGTTTAACCGATTACTAATATTTTCACTCTGAACTTAGGCTAAACTATTTGTTTTTAGAATAAGTTATAATAAGAAAGCATAGTTATTACTGAAGATGGTAGTCTGTTTTACAGGGAACTATAGAATGGTGATAAATTTAAAGGGATAGAGTTTTCCAGCTGTCAGTTGCTCTATACAAGGACCATCAACATATAAAGTAGAATGCAGTACCAAAATTGATGGGAACTTTGGGAGCATAAAAACAAGCTCTGCTTTATCTTCAGCAGTGGACAAGGAAAAGGCATGATTTATTCCCATTATTTGAGAGTATCAAAAGTGACTGCTATAAAAAGTCATGAAAACATCTTGAAAGATACATGCCCTGTTCTTTTGGACAGAGATAAACAACTGTTAACTTGGATAGAATTCTTTAAATGGTATCAGTGTTTTTTTGGAGAAGGAAATGGCAACCCACTCCAGTGTTCTTGCCTGGAAAATCCCAGGGACGGGTGAGCCTGGTGGGCTGCCGTCTATGGGGTCACACAGAGTCGGACATGACTAAAGTGACTTAGCAGCAGCAGCAGCAGCAGTGTTTTTTGTTTTTGTTTTATCTTAAAATGCCTTATATCCTCATTTCTTTTTGTTTTATTTCTATTCTTGTTTTAAACTTAAGTAATACTATTCAAGATGGTTTACTTTTCACCCTACCATGGTGAAAAATTATATTCTTCTTCTCTATTGTAATCAACTAGATATTAAAAATAAAATTAACCAGAATATCTTTAATTGGTAAAATTTTGAAATGGCAATAAGTATGGCTTATGTGAGAGTTTTTCTAAATTGCATTATGACTAAGAGCATGTACTACTTAAAGGCTAATTCTATGTGTGTGTTATAGATTGCTAAATGTGAATTAGTTTTCCATGCATATAAAATACTGTACTTATATAATGTAAAAAATTATCCTATTTAATAAAAGGAATGCATTAATTAGGTAAATATTTTTATTCACAATGATTACTAAATTTTTTCCAAAAGTCCTCTGGCATCTATTGAGGTGACCACCAATTTCTTTGTATAGATATAGGTGAAATGTTATAATAATGTATTTCCTTAGATAACCCATCTTTGCCTCAGTAAAGTTATCTGGTCCTAACATATTATTACTTTAGTGCTGAATTACGTATTTTTACTTTAATTTGTTAAAAATTGACAAGAGGATATTCTGTGTAATGCAGTAAGTTACAAATTTGTTTTGAGTGATATAAGGAAGAGTAGAATAATTCTATATACATACTGTAGTCTTGCTTGAGATGTTTAAATATTTGTAAGATATAAGTGTTAATTTAGAATTATAAACAAATCACTCTGAAAATTCTTATTGTTTTGCCACTGTGAACTCAGAAAAAATGATTATGTTATATGAAATTGAGGCAGAAATTTCTAGGCAGTATAGGACTCTCAGACCTCAGCTCCTTTTTTTAATTTCAATTTTTTTCTTCTCAGGTAAGCATCTCACTTCTTTAACCTAAAGCTAAACTCTTTGTTACAATTTCCACGCATTCAGAGGAATACCTCCTTGGTCTGGTAAGTCATAAAACATTCAGACCCAGAAGGGACAAGCATTAACTGTTGTCCAGCTTATCAAGTATGCCAGAGGGACCATTAACTCTTAAACATGCATCTGGTCCTTAAACAGTTACCTGGGTTCAGGGAAAAGGATGATGGGCTGATGACTCAAGGTCTGAAAAAGCTTAGAAACTGGGGATAAAAACCATAAAAATGTCAAATTAGGTACTGTAATCTTCAAATTGATTAATCAAAAATGATATATATTAAAGTCACAAGCCAACCAAGATTGTACAGATAAATACTAGTAAAGATATAAAACTATGTAATCCCTGCCTTTTGGGGGTCACTTGACCCTCTCTAAGTGTCTACGCTGGGAGCTTTGTATCTTTCACCATTAAAATAAACTCTGCCTGTGTGAATGTTTGCTTGTTTGCAAAGTTCAGTCTTCAGCTCCATGAGCAAAACTGTTTCCCATTTCAAAACAGTAAGTGGAATAGTATAGAAATTATTTTAAAAGGATAACAAAAGAGAGGAAGAGCCCTGGCAGGCATTAAAATATATTCAGGAAAAGATATTAAAAATGTGTAGAAATTCCCAAAGAGAAATATTTATCAAGGGCACCGAGCACACAGGGGAAAATAAAGACTACATTACATGAAACAGTTTGGTCTATGGTAAAGTAGAGATCACTGATTAATAGGAAGAATAAATGGATTATTTAATGCCATGGTTTTTACTTTATAGGGATTAAAATTGGGGAGGGAGAGCAGCAATGATTTTAGAACTCCGAGAGGAGTTACCTTCACCACTGAGGCCATCTTTCTTTAGAATGTGAGCATTTAGCCTCTAATTGTGCCTTAGTTTCACTTCACTTTCACTTTCAGGATCTATTTGGGGGCCAAAGTCCCATAGAATTTCTTGTTGCAGTAAAATGAAGCCTAAGGCAAACTTTTAACAACAAAAAAAAGTTGTTTTGCAGAATGCAAATTAGGATTTTCACGAAAATTTACAAATGTGATGAAACAATAATTTTTGAAAGAGGAAAAGTAAAGGAGAAACATGAAAATAAGGTGTCATTTAGGTACTAAATATGGATTTTGATAAATCAAAGGAAAATCCTAGGTTATTTTTGACATTATCAAAGAAAAAAATCCTTGTGATGACTTGTTAAAGAACTGAGTTGTTTTGAGGGGAGCTGAGTCTGTGGAGTCACTCTAGGAGCTGTGGTTATTTTCTCCTCTTTTACTTCCTGTTGCAGATAATGAATTAATCTGTTCCACTGACTCGATGGATGTGAGTCTGAATGACCTCCGAGAGTTGGTGATGGACAGGGAGGCCTGGCGTGCTGCAGTTCGTTGGGTCACAGAGTCGAACACGACTGAGCGACTGGTCTGACCTGATCTGATCTGTAGTTAAAAAAAATAAAAATAAGGCAGACTTTATTCAGAGGTACTACTGCAATGGAATTTCACAATAGCAGAGAGAAATTGAGCTTAATTCTGAATACAACTATTAAACATGGGAATTTACAGCCATGGAGCATGGTGTGGGTCAATGGATGGAAAATTACTGAGAGTAGAACATCAGAACATCAGCTATATAAGGTGGGGGGAGGGGGGGTTCTGGCTAAACCAACCTGACAGGATTCTTTTTAATGACAGACCAGGATGAGCAGATACTACCCGGCATATGATGGGAGATGAGAGATTGATCAGGTATTCAGTGTGGGGGATTCTCTCTAACTGAGCAAGATTCTTGTTAAAACCGGAGAAGGCAATGGCATCCCACCCCAGTACTCTTGTCTGGAAAATCCCATGGATGGAGGAGCCTGGTGGGCTGCAGTCCACGGGGTCGCAAAGAGTCGGATACGACTGGGCGACATCATTTTCACTTTTCACTTTCATGCATTGGAGAAGGAAATGGCAACCCACTCCAGTGTTCTTGCCTGGAGAATCTCAGGGACGGGGGAGCCTGGTGGGCTGCCATCTATGGGGTTGCACAGAGTCAGACATGACTGAAGCAACTTAGCAGCAACAGTAGATTGCTAAAACTGGACTCTGCGGGAACAGAGATAAGAGTTCAAGGTCACGCCTGATTGAACAGAGGGTTCTGAAGAGCCTGACTAAAATTTGGTCAAGGAGAGAACTTTTTTCAGTATCATGTAACACGCTATAGCTGGAATCTATTCTACACCGTGGTTGCCATTCTAGCCCCTCTTTATAAATAAAATCTTTTACAGCGCAGCAAAATCCATTCATTTAAGTACTATCACTGCTTTCAAGATGCAGTTGCAAAGTTGAGTAGTTGCTTCAGAAACTCTATGGCCTGTAAACCTACAATATTTACTGTCTAGTCCTTTATGTATGGTGTAATGTTCTTGGTAGACTTCTTCCCTATAGGCAAATTAATGTATCTATATAGCTGGGAAATAGAAATAAAATCATCAGGCTTGTTTTTTTTAAGCCTGTTATTAGCGTATAACATTTCTACAATGAAACAGAACAAAAATTCTAGTGTGACTATTTTCCTCACAAGTTACCTATTTTTTAAATTTAGTCATTTATTGAAGCCTCTGGGCTAAGAAATATGATTTTAGAAATGTTCAATAGAGGATTTCATATTGATCTGTTTTGGGAAGAAATTATTTTTATTAAAATATAGAAATATGTAAGAGAAAAAAACATTAGTAATAAATGTAGGGTGTATGTATGTATTTTATTAGAGTATTTTTTTTTAAGTATTGGCTATTTGCTGATGAGACCTTTTCAAGGACAGTCTTTATTAACTCTCTCACTGTGAAGCATCATGACTAGTTGCCATGCTGGACACTTAAAATGTATTTGTTAAAACTTGGTGAGTTAATAGTTTATAGGCCTTGTGGAAAACTGTATATAGAAGCAAATGATAAGTAAAATTCAGATTGTCACTTAGACATTACAAGGAAACAGATTTTTATGTGAACCAAAATACTCAGTTTCCAATAGGTTCCCATTTTTTCCTCCCTACTTTCAGGTTATATTGCACTTTCAGCAATGTGAGATATGCTTTTATGAGTGTGTGTCATAGGCTTAACAAACATTTGATTGCATACCTACTGCATTCTGATCTACAGCTGAATTGCTATGAACAACTGTGGCCCCTGCCATGCGATATTATTTAAGTAACTATGCTGTTGATTTTGTGAAGGGATGTACATTCCCATAGAGTCTAAAATTTTATATCCTTTGCTCAGTATGTTATAAAGCATACTTAGAATGGGCATTTTGAAAAGATTCTCCAAGTTGTTGATAATCTTGACAAAAGTATCTTTTTACAAAGATATTTCTAAAAAAGCCATATATTATACCTTTTTAAGGTGTAAATAAAAACCTTTATTTTCAGCTAAAATAATGGTTTAATATTATAGAACATGTATTGTGTAATGCTCTATGCATGCATAGGAGTTTTGGGGGGTATATTATATCCCACAGCCCCCTTTCAAATTTATTATTGATGTATTTTGTTGTTCATTTATTTTTCTATTTCTTCTTCTTGATGCTCCCTCCACCATCTCCCTTCTATATACCCTCTGAAAAAAATCAAGTTAACCTGCATGGTGAATATTTTATCATTATTTTCATCTATATTTTAGATATCTTAGATTGTTTACTAACTGATCAAACTTTCTTGTAGAATTGTGATTATATGATGCCACTTTTATTCTTGCCTTTTCATGCATCTAGATATTTAAGTCATTCATTACACTTTAGTTCAGTCAGTTCAGTCACTCAGTCATGCCTGACTCTTTGCAACCTCATGGACTGCGGCATGCCAGGCTTCCCTGCCAATCACCAACCCTCAGAACTTGCTCAAATGCATGTCCATAGAGTCAGTGATGCCATTACACTTAATCACAACTAAGAAAGAATGAGTTCTTTAACACTAGCGCCACTTGGGAAGCACTTTAGAAAAAATAATTTGATGTTTAATTTTAAAATGTATTTTCTGCATTTCATTGTGAGCATTATCATCTCCTTCCTAAGGAGATTGTCTAGCTCATGGTATTCACTGTTTGAATAGTCTTGCTCTTTAAATAGAAGAGTTCTCCCATTTCCTTTCTTCCTTCTTCCCTCCTTCCAGCCTTTCTTTCTTACTTCCTTCTCTCTCTTTTGTTGCTGCTGCTGCTACTAAGTCACTTCAGTCGTGTCCAACTCTATGCGACCCCATAGACGGAAGCTCACCAGGCTCCCCTGTCCCTGGGATTCTCCAGGCAAGAACACTGGAGTGGGTTGCCATTTCCTTCTCCAATGCATGAAAGTGAAAAGTCAAAGTGAAGTTGCTCAGTCATGTCCGACTCTTAGCGACCCCACGGACTGGAGCCTACCAGGCTCCTCCGTCCATGGGATTTTCCAGGCAAAAGTACTGGGGTGGGGTGCCATTGCCTTCCCCGTCTCTTTTGTTAATATTCTTTTAAAATTTGAAAAAGAATAATACATTTATATGTATACTGAATCAGTTTGCGGTATACCTGAAACTAAGAGAATGTTGTGAATCAACTATTGTTGTTTAGTCGCAAGTCTTAACTTTTGAGTGTGTGTATGTGTGTTTCGTCACTGGGCCATGTCTGACTCTCTGAGAGCCCATGGACTGTAGCCTGCCAGACTCCTCTGTCCATGGGATTTCCCAGGCAAGAATAGTGGAATGCATTGCCATTTCCTTCTCCAGGTGATCTTCCTGACCCAGAGATTGACCCCACATCTCTTGCATTGGCAGGTGGATTCATTACTGCTGAGCCAATCAGCTACGATACAATATAAAAGAAAACTTTTAAAAAGAATGTTTTTTTTTGTATATACCAGGTATCCTTAAGAAGAGGCTATGATCTTTGAAGCATAGATAGTAGTGATGCTTATACAACTTAATGGTCTGCCTGCTAAATGGAAAAAAATATCATGTAACTTGTATGCCTATTAATGAAACATGGGAGAGAGTCTAGCATTGCATGTGAAATGTATCTTTAAATGAATATTATTTCAAAGGGATGATCAAAGTATCTAAGAATTCCTAAAGGAGATAGCAGTGCTTTTTTGAGAGAATTTTCCTGGATGCAATAACAATGAATACCTATTAATTTACTGTCTTGTGGCCATAAAGTAGTACTGTTTCATGAGAAATGTCTTAATTTTGCTGTGACAGCTTGACTTTTCCCAGATGGCCTGTATTTCAAAGTTTTTCATATATATATTCATGAGAAGGATGAAAGTGTTAATTCTAATTAAAATGATGCCCAGTTTATTAGTAGGTCTAATGAAGCCTCCAAGGATAAGTAAATTAAACTGAAGATTATTGACATGAGTTTTATTATTGATGAAAAAAGTAATAAATCATTGACTTCTGTTGGTCAACATTTTCACTCCTTTTCATAGAAAATTATGAGTTAAGTTTAAGAGTTAAAAACGGAAGTAACGTTATACATCAGATGTAATGTAGAAGACAGGATTATTAGTTAAACAAATATATATTGCAAAAAAATGAAAAAACCAAAGTATGTTAAACTAGAAAAATTAGTGCAAAGGTAGAAATGTAAAATTATTTTTTCCAGCTCTCTCCAAACAGGAACCAAACCCATCAATTTTTATCCAAAGCCATCTTTCTGAATATCAATATTTTTGAAAGGAACCTGTTTTTTAAATTCTTTTCCCCTTCAGGTCTGTTTTGTTTTGATCATTTGAAGTGGTTTTTCTCTTTTTTTGGCTTCCCTTATTATTATTATTTTTTTTTTTTTGGTGCATTAAAAATGTATTGCCATCAAGAATGACTTGAGTTTTCAGAGATAAACACTTTGTTTTATAGATATTATCTCCTATAGCTAATGTAAATATTTTCATTTCAGAAAAGTAAAAAGCTCTAACAAAAAGATATATTTTAAAAATATTTATTTTAGAAAAAAATGTATAAAATTTAGTTAAAAATCAGGAGACAACTATAAAATATAATACCTTTATAAAGGATAATAACATATAAAAACTGTACTTTAGAGTGTACAGTTTGTTAAATATTGATATACATGTGGCTATGAAACCATCATCATAATCAAGATAATGAGCCTATCCATCATCCCCCAATGTTTCCTCATGCACCTTTGTCATTTCTTTCATTTTGTTCTTCCTGTGACCAACCACTAAGGCTCTTTGCATTTGTCTCTGTGTTTTAGTTCATATATTTAGAATTTTATATCTCAGGGATTATATACTATGCATTTTTTAACCTGGCCTCTTTAATTGCAGCATAATTATTTTAACATTCATTCATATACTTGCATGTTTCAATATTTTATTACTTTTTTGGCCAAGGACTAGAATTTTATCTAGATATAAGTTGTTTATCCATTCATTTATTGGTGGACATTTTGACCTTTTCCTGTTTTTATCCCTAAGTACTTTATATTTTTGTACCATTTTAAATACTGTCTTTTAATTTTGATTTCCAACTGTTTGTTGTAGAAATACAAATAATATTTGTATATTGATCTTATATCTTGTAGCCTTCCTAAATACACCCCTCATTCTAGAATGTTTTCATATATTCCATAGAGATTTTTAGTTCATATTTTAATCTACAAATGAAGAAAATTTTCTTCCTTTCCAAACTAGATATTTTATTTCCTTGTTTCACTGTACATATCCTCCAGTACAATGGTGAATAGAAATGATGAGAACAAACATTTTGCCTTGTTCCTGATATTGAAATGAAAGCAATCAAATTTTCACCGTTAAATATGAAGGTAGTTACATTCCTGGGATAAACCATCCATTTTTAATGACTTAATGTTATTTATTAATATGATTGTGTTTCATAAATCTGAACAATTTAATAGAGTTTTTTCCATTTTTGTACATGAGAGCCATTGACCTGCAGTTTTCTTTACTTGTAGTATTTCTTTCTGGTTTCAGTATCAAAGTGATCCTGACCTCACAAGATATATTGAGTAGTAATTCCTACTTTTCAATATTTTGAAAATTTTTGTTCAGGATTGATGTTATTTATTTTTTAAGTGTCTGATAGAATTCATTAATACAGTCATTTTTGCCTGGACATTGACTTTCCCTAACACATATGTGCTGATCGTCACTCAACTAAGTACTCAGCCTTTTACAGATCTCAGGATATCTTATTATTTTTTATTCAGTCTCCTCTACAGTAAAATGTGTATATGTGTGTATTATATTATACATAAACATGACATACTTATTAAGTTGTGTCTGACTCTGTACAACCCCAAGGATTGTTGCCCACCAGGCTCCTCTGTGCATGGAATCTCCAGGCAAGAATACTAGAGTGGGTTGCCATTCACTTACCCAAGGAATCTTCCTAACCCAGGGATCAAACCTATGTCTCCTGCAATGCAGGCAGATTTTTTACCACTTGAGCCACCAGGGAAGCCCACACACTTATTACTTATTATTATTTTTATTTTTCCTAATAAGTGTATGTCTATCATAATTAGTTATACCCTTGTTTTAATCTGCATAACTATAGAAGAGTGAGTATAGTTTAACATTTGAATACGGGTTTGGCAAATTGAATTATTGGCCCCAGTTCTTCACTTCTTGTATTCGTTCTCTTTCCCTTGTAACTTTTCATTTCTTTTCCATAAATGGCAAGTGTTTTTCCTGACTTGCTGATTTTGGCCTCAACTTTATGACTTAATTTGGCCAGTAGGATAAAAGCCTAAGTTAAATGCAAGTTTGGATTCTACCTCTCAAGAGACCTAGCTTTGTTTTTGTTTATTCTGTTGTGTATCTGCCAGCATGATGGGAAGAGCTTTATTATTATTCAGTGGAGAAGATGAGCCCAGATTGTAATGAGGAGCCGAGTCTAGCCAGACCTATAAACTGAAGTGGAGTTGCCCAGCCAGATCTAGTCTAGGACAGGTGACCTCAGAAAACTCCCAGAGTAAATTTTGTTGTGGTTGTTTAGTCACTAAGTCATGTCCCACCCTTTGCAACCCCATGGGCTGTAGGCTGTCAGGCTCCTCTGTCTATGGGTTACCAGAATAAATACCAGGAGATTAAAAATATAGGCAGAGCTGAACCTACTTAGAATAACAAAATAATGCATACAAAAACTTAACAAACCTGGTCTTTATCTCAAAATGACAAGCTAACACATCCTGTAACCCTGGCTAAGCTATAAAAATATATATTTTCTAGGTAAGTTCAGTTTATAAAAAACCTAAAATGGACAATACTTAAGTCCATGGATGATGGGTCAAAAATGTGCGGCATGGAGAGACAGAGCTATAACCACTAATACTAACAAGAATAGAGAGCTAGGGATTATATTATCATGATCATCTTGTAGGAGTCATTAGGAAATGCAGATACTTCCCTGCTGATTCAGAGGTTAAGACTTTGCCTTCCAATGCAGTGGGTATGGGTTTGATCTTTGATCAGTGAGCCACATGCTTATAGCCAAACAACTAAAACATAAAATAGAAGTAATATCATAACAAATTCAATAAAGACTTTAAAAATGGTCCATGTTAGAAAAGCCTTTAAAGAAGAGAGTAAGAAATGCATATTCTGTAGTATAGGTTCATAGAGTAAATGCTCTGAGCAGTATACTGAAGAGGTTTCACAAGAAGAGTTTAACATTGATCCAATACCATAACATCTAGGCATGTAGTTAAGAAGTTACCTGAAAAAAAGGATCTGATGAAAGTATTAAAATCTACTTTTAGGGTTTGGGTGGGTTTTTTTTTTTTCAATTTTATTTATGTAATTTGAATAATCTCTTTTCAAGTTGTGCTTAAATGTGTCAACAAAGCGACAAAGCTTTTACTGCATTTTAATAAATCATAAATTTTATGTTTTAAAAAAAAATCTTCAGCCTAGATTTCTAATCTTGTGATTCCTTTCTAACTATTAGAATGAAGAGGCTTGCAGCCACAGTGGGCAAAGCCACACAACTGACTTTTTTCTCATAATTCATAAGTAAGTTCTATAGGCCAGCCTTCAAAATTCATCACAAATCTTTTCCTTCCTCTTCAACACTATTAATTTCATAGTTCAAATCTAGACTGGAATAGACATGTTTAATTTCCAACAGTCCATTCTTCTGGGAATGATTGGTCTTGTTTTTATCTTCCATTGGTTTCACATTAGGTTTAAAATAAAAATCCCAGTTAATAATCATGGCCAAGTAACCAGCCCCCCAATTCCCTCTCCATCTAGCTCTTGCCTTCCTCTACAATTTTATCACCTACATTATAGAACTTCATGTGGTTGCATTCCTACTTATATCCCTACCTTTGAGAGCGCTATAAACTTCTTCCTTCTATAGCATCTGTGCATTAGTTATTTACTGACATAAATGCCTCCCTTTATGTATTATTCTGCTAAGGTTGTCATAGCAAAATAGGATATACTTGGTAACTTAAACCATAGGAAATTCTTCTATGAAGAATTTCACAGTTCTAGAGGCAGTAATGGAGAAGGAGATGGCAACCCACTCCAGTGTTCTTGCCTGGAGAATCCCAGGGATGGGGGAGCCTGGTGGGCTGCCGTCTATGGGGTCACACAGAGTTGGACACGACTGAAGCGACTTAGCAGCAGAGGCAGTAAGTCCAAGATCAAGGTGCCAGCAGTGTTGGTTTCTCATGAGGACACTTTTTCTGGCTTACAGATGGCCACATTCTTGCTGTGTCCTCAGATGGCTCATCCTCTGAACATGTACACTACTAGCGTCTCTTCTCTTTCCTAAGGACACCATGCCCTTATGATCTCATTTAAACTCTGTAAGTCCATTCTGAAGGAGATCAGCCCTGGGATTTCTTGGAAGGAATGATGCTCAAGCTGAAACTCCAGTATTTTGGCCACCTCATGCGAAGAGTTGACTCATTGGAGAAGACTCTGATGCTGGGAGGAATTGAGGGCAGGAGGAGAGGGGACGACAGAGGATAAGATGGCTGGATGGCATCACTGACTCGATGAATGTGAGTCTGAGTGACCTCCGAGAGCTGGTGATGGATAGGGAGGCCTGGCGTGCTGCAGTTCATGGGGTCGCAAAGAGTCGGACACGACTGAGCGACTGATCTGAATCTTCTTTAAAGTCTGTCTCCAAATTTAGTCACACTGGGGTTTAGGGCTTTGTCGTGTGATTTGGGAAGGGGTATAATTTGTTCAATAATACCTTCTCTCCCTTCCCTACCACTTAGATTGTCACATGACTGATGACTTTTCATTATTCCGGTCTTATTTGCAATATTGCTTCTCTAGAGAGTTTCTCATAGACTGTAGTTTATCTCCAGTGTAATGTAACTTCACTAATAAAGGTCTGTCTAGTCAAAACTATGGTTTTTCCAGTAGCCATGTATGGATGTGAGAGTTGGACTATAAAGAAAGCTGAATGCCAAGGAATTGCTGCTTTTGAACTGTGGTGTTGGAGAAGACTCAAGAGTCCCTTGGACTGCAAGGAGATCAAACCAGAACATCCTAAAGGAAATCAGTCCTGAATATTCTTTGGAAGAATTGATGCTGAACCTGAACCTCCAATAATTTGGCCACCTAATGCAAAGAACTGACTCATGGGAAAGACCCTCATGCTGCGAAAGATTGAAGGTAAAAGGAGAAGGGGATGATAGAGACTGAAATGGTTGGATGGCATCACTGACTCGATGGACATGAGTTTGAACAAGCTCATGGAGTTGGTGATAAACAGGGAAGCCTGGCGTGCTGCAGTCCATGGGGTTGCAAAGAGTTGGACACAACTGAGCGACTGAACTGTCCTTAATATAACTTAACAAAACCATAGACATTCTGACTCTGTTTATTCATCTCCATGATTGTTACACCCAGAATTGTGCTTGGCACTTCTGAGGCATTGAAACAAAAATATTTTTTGAATGCATTTATCCAGTGCTCTTGCTTGTGAAGCATAGTTATTTCTATGTGCCTCACACTTTAACAATGCATTTTTAGTGCCATTTTTTAGTGTTACACAACTAAGATTCATGATCCCTGCTGATAGCCAGAAAGATAGAGCACAGTAATGTTACTCTGAATAAACCACTGAATGGAGTAATTGGTTTATAGAAGAGTTACAATAAATTGTTATTTAAATAAGATATTGTTTTAAATAATTACCCCCAGTTCTTATGGAACTTCAGCAGGTTTTCTCCTTTTGGGGGCCTGTTCTTCTTTGACTCTTTCTTGGACAGATGCCATAACTTTTCAGACACTTGCATTATTATTCATTACTTAATCATTTTAAAATGTCAATCTCTAATTCCACTCAAATCTTTTCTACACATGCCATCTGTGCTGACAGCTTTTATGCTGCAAGAGTACTAGGGTGTAGGTGGGTGTCTAGATACCTCTTTACTTTCCTACTTCTAGATGTCAGCTCATTCTGTAAGGTGGAGAGAGTGGACAGATTTCTCCTGCTAGGACTCAGTGAGATCATAGCCTTGTTTTTGCTGGTCATTGAAGCAATGGCACCCCACTTCAGTACTCTTGCCTGGGAAATCCAATGGACGGGGGCACCTGGTAGGCTACAGTCAATGGGGCCGCTAAGAGTCAGACACAACTGAGCGACTTCACTTTCACTTTTCACTTTCATGCATTGGAGAAGGAAATGGCAACCCACTCCAGTGTTCTTGCCTGGAGAATCCCAGGGACAGAGGAGCCTGGTGGGCTGCTGTCTATGGGATCGCACAGAGTCAGACACGACCGATGTGACTTAGCAGCAGCAGCTGCTTCTAAAGCCGATACTCACTCTAGATGTCCCCTCTGTACCTGGCCTCTCTGTACCCAAGTTTCTCCTGTTTGGTGTCTGTGTATTTTCCTCTATTGCTGTTGTTCAATCACTCAGTTGTGCCCGACTCTTTCCGACCCTATGGATTGCAGCATGTCAGGCTTCTCTGTCCTTCACTGTCTCCTGGAGTTTGCTCAGATTAATGTCCTTCAAATCGGTTATGCCATCCAATCATCTCGTTCTCTGCCTTCTCCTGCCTTCAATGTTTCTCAGCATCAGGGTCTTTTGCAGTGAGTCAGCTCTTGCATCAGGTAGCCAAAGTACTGGAGCTTCTGCTTTAGCACTAGTCCTTCCAATGAATATTCAGGGTTGACCACCTTTAGGATTGACTGGTTTGATCTCCTTGCTGTCCAAGAGAATCTCAAGATTCTCCAACAGCACAGGTTGAAAGTATCCATTCTTCGGTGCTCAGCCGTCATTTTGGTCCAACTCTCACATCCATACATGACCACTAAAAACCATAGTTTGACTATATGGACCTTTGTTGGCAAAGTAATGTTTCTGCTTTTTAATATGCTGTCTAGGTTCCTCATAGCTTTTCTTCCAAGGTGCAAGTGTCTTTAAGTTTCATGGCTGCAGTCACCATTCGCAGTGATTTTGGAGCCTAAGTAAAGAAAACCTGTCACTGTTTCCACTTTTTCCAGGACTATATGCCATGATCTTAGTTTTTTGAATGTTGAGTTTTAATCCAGCTTTTTCACTCTCCTCTTACACTTTCATCAGTTGACTCTTTGGTTCCTCTTCACTTTCTGCCATTAGGGTGGTCTCATCTACATATTTGAGGTAATTGATATTTCTCCCACCCATCTTGATTCCAACTTGTACTTCATCCAGCCTGGCATTTTGCATGATGTACTCTTCATATACGTTAAATAAGCAAGGTGACAATATATAGCCTTGATGTACTCCTTTCCCAAATTGGAACCAATCTGTTATTCCATGTAAGGTTCTGACTCTTGCTTCTTGGCCTACATACTGATTTCTCAGGGGCATGTAAGGTGGTCTGTTATTCCCATCTCTTTAAGAATATTCCATAATTTGTTGTGATACACACAGTCAAAAGTTATAGCAAAGTCAATGAAGCAGAATCAGATTTTTTTTTTTTTTAAATTCTCTTACTTTTTCTATGATCCAATGGATGTTGGCAATTTGATGTCTGGTTCCTCTGCTTTTTCTAAATCTAGCTTGAACATCTGGAAGTTGTTGGTTCACATACTGTTGAAGCCTACTTTGGAGGATTTTGAGCATGACCTTGCTAGCATGTGAAATGTATGCAATTATGCAGTAGTTTGAACATTCTTTGGCATTGCCCCCTTTGGGGATTGGAATGAAAACAGACCTTTTCTAGTCCCGTGACCACTGCTGAGTTTTCCAAATTTGCTGGCATATTGAGTACAGCACTTTAATACTATCATCTATTAGGATTTAAAGTAGTTCAACTGGAATTCCGTCACCTCCACTGGCTTTGTTCGTAGTGATGCTTTCTGAGGCCCAGTTTGTCTCATTTGATGGATCAATGGAAATGGAGATCAAGATTCACCTTCTCTTCTGCCATCTCTTTATTAAAAAACAGGAGAAAAAAAAAACAAAAACAAAACTACTTCTCTCCTGTGGGCCTCAGTTCTTGGTAAGGATGTAAAGAAAAATCTTATGTCTTAACCTGTTGCAAGAGAGCTTAATGAAAATAAAGAAAGAGAACATAGAATACCTCAAGATAGAGGTGGGCCCGGCCAAGGAAGCTAATGGCCCTGGATGGCTGGGGTGTAGAGTTTTTAAGGCAAGGTTGTTTGCATAATCATGGAGGTTATTAATAGTCTTCTTTGACAGCTGCAAGTTATATAACAAGAGGCTCTACTGTGGGTGACCTTCCCATAATTCAGTCAGTTACAATTAGATGTGTATATTCATAGAATATTTACGAACTTTAAATGAATCCAGTGCCTGCCAAAGGTTATCTAAATATGTGATAGTAAAAGGTGTGCTCATGAGCCAGAGCAGGGACAATGCCTCAAGTCAGTCGGTGCAGGATATTTCTGGTCCCTGACCATTTTGGAGTACTGATAGGAGCATGATGGGAGCATGTTTGGGATGGGGTTGGTAAGTAGTTTGGCAGTATTAGGTGGCTATTAGACGTTCAGCTAGTGGGACCACCTCTCATTACTCCTGCCTAAAATTAGCAGCTCAGCTTAAGCCAAGGAACTCTATTCATATGCATCCCACCCAAGGAAAGATCATATTCTAGCTTCATCAAAGAATAGGAGGATGGGTTACTAGTACTTCTTGTCTCAGCATTGCCATCTCTCTAGTCTAGTCATTGTTTTCATGCCTGGGCAATATTGAACTATGGATCCAAAGGCTCACCAACTTTATAAAAGACAGAATAGGTCTCATTTGATAAACATGAGGGAATATTTTAGGCAACCTTAAATTTATGAGGGATTTGTTTGACTGCCTCACTTCATATTACCCCCAAAGACCCTCTTATCACTCATTATTGCTATAAGAACTGGAGACATTGAAACTGATGAATCATAACAAACCATTCCTTGAGTTCACTGCCTCCAACAGGTGAAGTTTGTGAATTAGGAGTACAGATTCCTAGCAGTGATAATGTTCTACATGGGCTTCCCTTGAAATTTGTGGTTTGGGGAAAATTCCCATTTAATATTAAGGTACAGTAGCATTTTATTGCATAATATGCTTTACAGTATATATCTTACATAAAATGAGTATTCTTTTCTACTTTTTCTCATTTTCTGTTTCTATCTTGTAGTTAGTTATTCATACTCTCAAGTTTTGTAAGATTAAGTTATGTAAAATATTTCCACATTTATCCCAATTGTAGCATTTAAATTTACATATTAAATATTTAAGTGTTTAAATTTAAAATATAATTTTGGTTTACTTTTACATATATTTTTTTCAAATCTGAATTTCTTTCCCACAATGGATTCCTCATGATCGGGACACTACTTATACTTTAAGGACTTTGTTCTTACATTATTTACTTTCATTTTCATAATCTGCCTTCTAAAAATCTATTTTGCATCTTCTGATTTTACTACTTTATATTAACTTGATAAGATTATTTTCTAGTTGAAAACCCTGTTTTTTTATTCTTTAATCCAACTATTCACAATTCTGAAAAATAGGTTGATATATTTTAAATATTCACTTTGGTTTATTAGAGTCTGTTTGAATTAAAGGTTGTGGTTGTGGAATCTGGCTAAGCTTTTTTTTTTTTTAACCCCATTATCAAAAGTCATTCTCTGAGGAAGATCAAACCTATTCACTGCCTTGAAACATCAACTGTCTATAATATTCACCAGATTTCAAATATAAGCAAATGAGACTAAAAGCTATTGTCAGGGAAAATATATTTTTAAATTTTATATAAACACTGATAGTAAATTCTTAAGTTTTAAAAAAAATACTATTTTATAGTGTTTCTTTTAAAATTGTTTTCTGCTTATATTCATGCAGATAAAAATCCTCAAATAGATAAATGTCCCATTTTCTCTCTACGGAGCTGCAAAATTCAATTATGCATAAAGACACATATCAGACTGAGTGAAAAATTATCTGTAAGATTATCAGAATGACTCTATTGCAAAATTTACACTTCATACTCTGGAATTGATTTCTTATGCATTTTAATGGAGGCACTATTTTATATTCGAGTATGTTATATAGAAAAGTAAAATGTCAAAGCTTATCCCTCTCAGAGTTCACAGTCTCTCCTCTCTCTCTCTCTGTTTTACTTAGAGGAGTTCTCTTATGAGAATATCTGGTGGTCAGTTCATTTCTCATTCTTTTAGAACAAATATTTGCATATCAAAGCCATGTAACAAATAAACATCCTCTCTAATGGTCCCATCTGCTGCTTTCATCCCACTGAGACCTGGCGTAGGGAAAAAGACAGGAGATTGGACAAGACAGATTAATGTTTCAACTGTACCTCAGTATTTTTTTTCAAGTGGCCCAATACACACATATTTTCCATGTATTTAATATATACTTCTTTGAAACAGTTAGAGTCAAAATAAAGTATTGATCCTAACTGGGGAAAAAGTGATAGATGTGATTTCTTGTTGTTTTTGTTAAGTCAGTAAGTTGTGTTCTGCCCTTTGCAACCCCATGTTCTGCAGCATGCCAGGCTTCCATGTGGATTTTTGTCTCCAGGAGTCTGCCCAAGTAGATGCCCATTTAATCAGTGATTCAATCCAACCATCTCATTGGGTGTGTGAGGTAATTCAGTTAAGTTCAGTTCAGTTGTTCAGTTGTGTCCAACTCTTGGTGACCCCATGGGCTGCAGCATGCCAGGATTCCCTGTCCATCACCAACTTCCTCAGCTTTCTCAAACACATGTCCATTAAGTAGGTGATGCCATACAACCATCTCATGCTCTTTTGCCCCCTTCTCCTCCTACCTTCAATCTTTCCCAGCATCAGGGTCTTTTCCAATGAGTCAGTACTTCACATAAGGTCGCCAAAGTATTGGATCTTCAGCTTCAACATCAGACCTTCCAATGAATATTCAGGACTGATTTCCTTTAGGATTGACTAGTTTGATCTCCTTGCAGTCCAAGGGACTCTCAAGAGTTTCTCCAACACCACAGTTCAAAAGCATCAATTCTTCTGTGCTCATCTTTCTTTATAGTCCTACTCTCACATCCATACTTGACTACTAGAAAATCCATAACTTTGACTGTATGGACATTTGTTGGCAAAGTAATATCTCTGCTTTTTAATATGCTGTCTAGGATGCTCACAGCTTTTCTTTGAAGGAGCAAACATCTTTGAATTTCATGGCCGCAGTCACAATCTGCAGTGACTTAGGAGTGCAAGAAAATAAACTCTATCAGTTTCCATTCTATTTGCCATCCATTTGCCATGAAGAGATGAGACCAATGCCCTGATCTTAGTTTTCTAACTGTTGAGTTTTAAGCCAATTTTTTCACTCTCTTTCACTTTCATCGAGAGGCTCTTTAATTCCTCTTTGCTTTCTTCCATAAGGGTGATGTTATCTGCATAATTTAGGTTATTGTTATTTCTTCCTGCAATCTTGGTTTGAGCCTGTGTTTCATCCAGCCCAGCATTTCACGTGATGTACTCTGAATATGAGTTAAATAAGCAAGGTGACAATATACACCTTTGATATACTCCTTTCTAGATTTGGAACCAGTCTATATTTCCATGTCCAGTTATAACTGTTGCTTCTTGACCTGCATACAGGTTTCTCAAGAGGCAAGTCAGGTGGCCAGGTAGTCCTATCTTTTTCAGAATTTTCCACAGTTTATTGTGATCCAGACAGTCAAAGGCTTTGCTATAGTGAATTAGCAGAAGTAGATGTTTTTCTGGAACTCTCTTGCTTTTTCAATGATCCAGTGTCTGTTGGCAATATGATCTCTCGTTCCTCTGCCTTATTAAAATCCTGCTTAAACATGTGGAAGTTCATGATTCATGTACTATTGAAGCCTGGCTTGGAGAATTTTGAGCACTACTTTGCTAGCATGTGAGATGAGTGTCTTCAATAAAGGACAGAAATGATATGGACATGACAGAAGCAGAAGCTATTAAGAAGAGGTGGCAAGAACACAGAAGAACTGTACAAAAAAGATCTTCATGACCAAGTTAATTATGATAGTGTGATCACTCACCAAGAGCCAGTCATCCTGGAATGTGAAGTCAAGTGGGCTTTAGGAAGTATCACTACAAACAAAGCTAGGGGAGGTGATGGAATTCCAGTTGAGCTATTTCAAATCCTGAAAGATGATGCTGTGAAAATGCTGTACTCACTATGTCAGCAAATTTGGAAAAGTCAGCAGTGGCCACAGGACTGGAAAAGGTCAGTTTTCATTCCAATCCCAAAGAAAGGCAATGCCAAAGAATGCTCAAACTACCGCACAATTGCACTCATCTCACACACTAGTAAAGTAATGCTCAAAATTCTCCAAGCCAGGCTTCAGCAAAATATAAACTATGAACTTCCAGAAATTTAAGCCAGTTTTAGAAAAGGCAGAGGAACCAGAGATCAAATTGCCAACATTTGCTGGATCATGGAAAAAGCAAGAGAGTTCCAGAAAAACATCTATTTCTGCTTTATTGACTATGCCAAAACCTTTGACTGTGTGAATCACAATAAACTGTGGAAAATTCTGAAAGAGATGGGAATACCAGACCACTGACTTGCCTCTTGAGAAACCTGTATGCAGCTCAGGAAGCAACAGTTAGAACTGGACATGGAACAACAGACTGGTTCCAAATAGGAAAAGAGTACATCAAGGCTGTATATTGTCACCCTGTTTATTTAACTTATGTGCAGAGAACATCATGAGAAATGCTGGGCTGGATGAAGTATAAGCTGGAATCAAGATTGCCGGGAGAAATATCAATAACCTCAGCTATGCAGATGACATCACCCTATGACAGAAACTAAAGAAGAACTAAAGAACCTCTTGATGAAAGTGAAAGAGGAGAGTGAAAAGGTTGGCTTAAAGCTCAACATTCAGAAAACTAATATCATGGCATCCGGTACGATCACTTCATTGCAGATACATAGGGAAACAGTGGAAACAGTGTCAGACTTTATTTTGGGGGGCTCCAAAATCAGTGCAGATTGTGATTGCAGCCATGAAATTAAAAGATGCTTACTCCTTGGAAAGAAAGTTTGACCAACCTAGACAACGTATTCAAAAGCAGATACATTACTTAAGACAACAAAGTTCATCTAGTTTTTCCAACAGTCATGTATGGATGTGAGAACTGGACTATAAAGAGGGCTGAGCACAGAAGAATTGATGCTTCTGAACTATGGTGTTGGAGAAGATTCTTGAGAGCCCTTGGATAGCAAGGAGATCCAACCAGTCCATCCTAAATGAGATCAGTCCTAAGTGTTCATTGGAAGGTCTGATGTTGAAGCTGAAACTCCAGCACTTTGGCCATCTGATGCAAAGACCTGACTCATTTGAAAAGACCCTGATGCTGGGAAAGATTGAAGGCAGGAGAAGAAGGGATCGACAGAGGATGAGATATTTGTATTGCATCACCAACTAAATTGACATGAATTTGGTAAGGCTCCGGGAGTTGATGTTGGACAGGAAGGCCTGGCATGCTGCAGCTCAGGGAGTCGCAATGATTCGGGCATGACTGAGCAACTGAACTGAACTGAACTGAGATGACTGCAATTGTGCGGTAGTTTGAACATTTTTTGGCATTGCCTTTCTTTGGGATTAAAATGAAAAGTGCCATTTTCCAGTCCTATGGCCACTGCTACATTTTCCAATTTTGCTGGCATATTGAGTGCAGCACTCTCACAGCATCAGCCTTTAGGATTTGAAATAACTCAACTGGAATTCCATCACTTCCACTATCTTTGTTCATAGTGATGCTTCCTAAAGCCCATTTAACTTTGCATTTCAGGATATCTGGCCCTAGGTGAGTGATCACACCATTGTGGTTATCTGGGTCATGAAGATCTTTTTTTGTATAGTTCTGTGTATCTTGCCTCCTTTTCTTAATATATTCTGTTTCTGTTAGGTCTATATCATTTCTTTCCTTTATTGTGCCCATATTTGCATGAAATGTGCCCTTGGTATGTTTAATTTTCTTGAAGTGATCTCGTCTTTCCCATTCTATTGCTTTCCTCTCTTTCTTTGCACTGATCACTGAGGAAGGCTTTCTGCTCTTTCCTTGCTATTCTTTGGGACTGTGCATTCAAAGTTTTGAATATAATATCTAGTAATAAAAAGAGCTCAATAAAAAATATTTTTCTTTTTTTTATTTATTTGGTGTTGTGGTCACCATGAATATCAAAGTAGGAAATTATAGTTGTGATTTCCTGAACTTTCAAAAGAATTATCTGTGCTACAGTAGTTGGCTGTATTCTATCTTCAAATAAAAAAAATGAAATATGGATTTTTTTCAGAAATGACTACTGTACACTTAAATGTAATTTCTAAAAGAGTTTTAAAATGATGATTTTTCATTTAACAAAAGTAGAAAATCATTTTAATGTGTTGTGATTACTAAGGTTATTTTAATAGGTATTGTATACCTAGAAACCAGTTTGTTCAGCAATTTATGTAACCACCTCTTTGATATCTTGCCAAATCCAGAGTTAGAGCCATAGAACATTTACAGTCCTACTTACTTCTATAACCCTTTGCAATCTTTCAGCGTCTTTTCTTCCCTCTCCTTTTTTTGTACATTCTCCTAACCTCATTTCCGCTCCAGACCATGTGGTATATTCTTTCCAGTAAATCTGACTGCTTCTTAGAGCTCTAGTGTAGTTCCAAATTATTGCCTTATAAGTTACCATGATTAATTTATTTTAGTAAAGAATTTTAAGCAAGTTAGCTATCTTATAGTCAAGGAATGAATTAGGAAACTTTTCAGTAGATGAAATATTATGGTTAGACTAAAATTTAAGAAATAGAAACAATAGAAAATTATATAAACTATAGATATGGCTTCATAAGTCTCATATACATTATTTGTTGTTTTGCGAATATTATGGGAGTTTTCTCATCTTTTTAAAATTTTGGAATTGTGGTGTGTGTGTGTACTTTTATAAAAAAAAATGTGCATTCATTAACATCAAAAAGTATGACGTAGTCAATTCAGATACAAAAAGCTAGAGAATACTGATGAACTGCACTTACTCAGTTCAGTTCAGTCACTTGGTCATGTCCGACTCTTTGCTACCTCATAAATCGCAGCACACCAGGCCTCCCTGTCCATCACCAACTCCTGGAGTCCACCCAAACCCATGTCCATTGAGTCGATGATGCCATCCAACCATCTCATCCTCTGTCGTCCCCTTCCCCTCCTGCCCCCAACCCCTCCCAGCATCAGGGTCTTTTCAAATAAGTCAGCTCTTCGCATCAAGTGGCCAAAGTACTGGAGTTTAAGATTCAACATCAGTCCTTCCAATGAACACCTAGGACTGATCTCCTTTAGGATGGACTGGTTGGATCTCCTTGCAGTCCAAGGGACTCTCAAGAGATTTCTCCAACACCACAGTTCAAAAGCATCAATTATTCTGTGCTCAGCCCTCTCTATAGTCCAACTCTCACATCCATACACGACCACTGGAAAAACCATAGCCCTGAAGAGATGGACCTTTGTTGGTAAAGTAATGTCTCTGCTTTTTAATATGCTGTCTAGGTTGGTCATAACTTTCCTTGCAAAGAGTAAACATCTTTTAGTTTCATGGCTGCAGTCACCATCTGCAGTGATTTTGGAGCCCAGAAGAATGAAGTCTGACACTGTTTCCACTCTTTCCCCATCTATTTGTCATGAAATGCACTTACTAGATGGCACCCCACTCCAGTACTCTTGCCTGGAAAATCCCATGGATGGCAGAGCCTGGTAGGCTGCAGTCGATGGGGTCACTAAGAGTCGGACACGACTGAGTGACTTCACTTTCACTTTTCACTTTCATGCACTGGAGAAGGAAATGGCAGCCCACTCCAGTATTCTTGCCTGGAGAATCCCAGGGATGGGAGAGCCTGGTGGGCTGCTGTCTATGGGGTCGCACAGAGTCGGACACGACTGAAGCGATGCAGCAGCAGCAGGTTACCCCTATTATAAAAGTATGCCAAGTAGAAGGAGGGACTGAGAAACTTTGGAGAAAAGGGGTTTTAGAATGTGGCAGTATTTTAGGTCAGGAATGTGGAAAATCCTAAACCAGGATTTTCCTGTGAGGAGGCTGTTGCTGATTGAGTAGTTTTAGAAGGGGTGATATGAATTGGCTTAGGAGAGAAGAGTTGATTGCTTTTACTCTGTGTACTTTTTTATTGAAGTTGCATATTTGATCACAGTGATTGTAGTTAAGTGTTCTATGTATGCTGCTGCTAAGTCACTTCAGTCGTGTCCGACTCTGTGTGACCCCAGAGACGGCAGCCCACCAGGCTCTCCTGCCCCTGGGATTGTCCAGGCAAGAACACTGGAGTGGGTTGCCATTTCCTTCTCTAATGCATGAAACTGAAAAGTGAAAGTGAAGTCACTCAGTCGTGTCGGACTGTTCGGACCCCATAGACTGCAGCCCACCAGGCTCCTCTGTCCATGGGATTTTCCAGGCAAGAGTACTGGAGTGGGGTGCCATTGCCTTCTCCAGTTCTATGTATACATGGATGTTAAACAGGTCATTCCACATTGAAGAAAACTTGTAGATAATTATGTAGATAAAATTTAAACTAGGAAAAATTGAACTGCTTAATCTTTATGGTGTAGGTGAAGTATAAATCAATCTATGACTACAATTAAGAAATGAAGTAACATTCTGAATTTATCACTACATATATGATAGATATTTAAGTGAATTCCAGAAGCAATACTTAAGACAAATTGTTTAAAGATCACTAGTAAGATAACAAAGACTTCTGAGTTTTAATCATAAAAAGCAGCAGTCATATGATGAGGTTTGATTGGATAGAGTATCATAATGCTGACCATGTTTTACATAAAATTGAACATATTCTTAACACAATAACTAAAATAAAAGATGGCATGGAATGTTAATTCCAGATACCAACCCCCCTACCAAGCAAATAAACAAACAAAGTTTAATTCCTGAAGTATAAGACAAATGAAAATCCCAAGTTTGTTACAATGGAAATGGCAGTGAGGTTCAATAAGGAGGCATTAGAAAAGAGCCCTATATCAGAGCTGCATAATTCCAAGAATGCACGAAATATTCTGTTATGCCTAGTGACCTCCCAAAATTAATTATAAGACTTGTTTCTTGAAGTGTATATATATATATATATAGCCTAGCTGAAAAGGATATACACTGGCTGATCTCTAAACCCCACCCCAGACACACCCCAATGCTACCTAGGAGAGCTCACAGATATGCAACAAGTTAACCACAGATACGTGATGCATAGCTGTGTCCTCAAGTGACCTTAGGCAGCCATGGGCCAATTGTTGTAGTTTTTTAGTCACTCAGTTGTGTCTGACTCTTTGAAAACCCAAAGACTGTGGCCCACAAGGCTCCTCCTGGGATATCCCAGCTAGTGGGTTAGCTCTTTCCTTCTCCTGGTTATCTTCCTGACCCAGGGGTAGAACCTGCCTCTCCTGCATTGGCAGCCAGATTCTTCCCAACTGAGCCACGAAGGAAGCCCCCAGGAAACCATTAAGGGTTCATAAATATTCCTTACATGCATACATCTGATTATAACAGACTGAATTATGGGAAAGACATGTACAATACAGCCTATTTTTGTAATTGGCAGCTGTCAATCAAAACTGGCAGTCCACACCCACCTAGATGAATATGTAAAAGCTCTGTCTTGAAAACCCCTGTACTTCTTCATTCCTGTAGCCAGTGCCTGTCTTGGCTTGACCCACCTCTTCCTTAAGGTGCTGTTTCTGTTCTTTCATCAATAAACTTGTTTTTGCCATAGGTGAGACCTCAGATTCTTCTTTGTGTCCTTATGAAGAACCAAGGCCCACAAAGAAGGGTCCCTTCCCACATCTGGTAACAATTCTGTCCCTTTGTATCACACACTAAAATAGTATTCTAAGACTACATTCTTATCCCTCTACATTGCTACTTAAAAAAAAAAGAAAAAAGCATTGCTTTCTTGTAAAGTTTCAATTTGATTTTTATTTTCTCAATTGGCATAATCAAATTGTTCCTATTGTTAAGAATTTAACTCTAATTCAGAAATGAATTGTATTTGTTTAATGTTCATGTGAAAAAGATCTCTGATCTTAGTGATAAGTTTTTTACTTTGTGAAGAATTGATGCTTTTGAACTGTGGTGTTTGAGAAGACTCTTGCGAGTCCCTTGGACTGCAAAGAGATCCAACCAGTCCATTCTAAAGGAGATCAGTCCTGGCTGTTCTTTGGAAGGAATGATGCTAAAGCTGAAACTCCAATACTTTGGCCACCTCATGTGAAGAGTTGACTCATTGGAAAAGACTCTGATGTTGGGAGGGATTGGGGGCAGGAGGAGAAGGGGACGACAGAGGATGAGATGGCTGGATGGCATCACCGATTTGATGGACGTGAGTTTGAGTGAACTCTGGGAGTTGGTGATGGACAGGGAGGCCTGGCATGTTGCAATTCATGGGGTTGCAAAGAGTTGGACACGACTGAGCAACTCAACTCAACTGAACTGAACTGACCTCTAATGAGATGTTAATGTGAACAGATATAGCAAGCTAAATTCTACTTTTCTTCCTTAGGGAGAGTTTTTCAGTCTTTGAAATTATCAGTGCTGTGACTATCCATTATCACAACCTCAATATTTTTATCTTTTATAGACAATATATAAAACTATTTGTTGTCCATGAAAACACTATCTATTACAATGTGAATGGTTCATCCAATTCTCTAAATAGAAGGTTCAGTTTCTATTAAAATTTCTTTAAATTTCTGCATCAGCAAATGTGTTTTTTCAAAAGCATTATTCCTTGTTGGGGGTTACCTCCAGCAATAAATTGTAGTTTTAAAATATCTAGAATTCAGTTGTGTCTGCGCAGATGGCTTTGCCTTTACCTGATTGCTTAAAATCTTCTAGGTTTAGCTTTAATAGTAGTAGACTACAGTATATCAGTTGTTTTCAAATTGACATGGTAAAAGTTGTTCAGTCATGTCTGCATCTTTGCGACCCCATTTACTGTGCTCTGCCAGGCTCCTCTGTCCATGGATTCTCTAGGCAAGGATACTCGACTGGGAAGCCATTACCTTCTCCAGGGGATCTTCCCGACCCAAGGATCGAATCAGGCCTCCCACATGCAAGCAGATTCATTACAATCTGAGCTGCCAGGGCAGCCCTCAAAGTAGTATAAGCAGGCTACTAAAAGTAATGTGTGTGCATGTGTCTCTCCTCTATCCCGGGTACTGATTTGGGGTTCTAAATCAAATTGTTTATGGAACTATGTAAAACAGATGCAGAATCCTTTTACTTCACTTTGAGCTTTTCTGGTTCCTCAGATCAACTTAGGTTCTTCAAAATGCAGTTTGAAAACTTCCTTGACCACTGTGTGAGTGTTAAAAATTCTTTTCAAAGAGATAAAATTGTAGCCATAGTACCGCATGCTATTATATTTTCACAATGTCATACCAAACTCCTTGGGACGATTTAAGAATAAATGTAAATCCCATGCATTACTGTTAACACTGTGTTCCTTGTTTTGCTCTCAGCTAGGATTTAGAGTTTCTACAAAATCCTTTCAGATACAAGTGAAATTCTTTGAGAAATAAGCAAAAACAATCTTTACATAGGAGATCGCTGCTGCTGCTAAGTCGCTTCAGTAGTGTCCGACTCTGTGCGACCCCATAGACGGCAGCCCGCCAGGCTCCCCCGTCCCTGGGATTCTCCAGGCAAGAACACTGGAGTGGTTTGCCATTTCCTTATCCAATGCATGAAAGTGAAAAGTGAAAGGGAAGTTTCTCAGTCAGACATGACTGAGTGACCCCATGGACTGCAGCCCACCAGGCTCCTCCGTCCATGGGATTTTTCAGGCAAGAGTACTGGAGTGGGGTGCCATTGCCTTCTCCACATAGGATATTGCTGTAGGTCAAAAGCACTCCAATTTTCCCTCAAGGATGATCACAAATATCAGCAGTTTTCACCATTATTTTGGCTTATCCTTCCCAAGTTGCTTTTCCCCTGCCTTTCTTTTCTCTTCTTTTTTCTTATGCTTAGAGAGAGCACCTTACATTTTCAGCAATTCAGGTCCCTTAGCAGGATGCTTTGCAGATAAAGTTTCTCTTTTGTATAGAATGCACAGTTGAGAAGTAAGCTCTAGTGGTATATAACTTTTATAGCCACTAAGACTTTTTACATGTTGCCCTTTTATCATTCTTTTCTTTATTAATATCTCCCCAAGCATATTTTGAACCAATGATATGCCTCTTCTAGTATCATGTTGCTTTTTCCTTGATTCTTTGGGATTTAATATTTGATTCATGTATCTAGAAATCTGTGATAACAGCCCCTCAAGATTCCGTTTTAAAAAGGAATGGTTGTCTTTAATGGAATGGATTGTGCCTTAATGATAAACATCTTCTTTATGTATAGTTCTTTTGTTGTGAATTTACCCTTCAAAATTATAGGGTTTTTGTAGCATATTCCATATTCTAAAATAGTTTTCTTTATATTCTCAACTTTTAACTGTAAAGATGGATATTTCTTCATTTTTCTTTGTCAGGGATTTCTCCCTTTCGTATTACATATCTTTTTCTCTTGCTATGTATCTGGATTTTCCATTTATTAAAATAATATATGTGATCATATTTTGATTTCATCCTTATTGTATTCTCATAATTACAATGACTTGAAAAATACAGTGTGGATTATGTCACTTTTATCACTTTTTGAGATATTTTTGTTTTATTTTTCTCTCATAAGACTTTTGACCTAGAAATGGAATCATTTTGTTATAAACAGAATGAGGTACATTAATTAATTTTGCCAGGGACATTGATTAGTAATACATAGTGTCAGACTGACTTGCATTCAAGTGCAGATATGCTATTTCCCAGTTTATGACTTTGAGCAAGACAAAAATATGATTATTTAGTTTTTCATCTATTTGATAAGAACAGCAATAGTATGTACCTTATTAGGTTATAGACAGTATTAAATATGAAAATAAAAGATTTCAACATAATTTCACTTATGTAGTAAACAACAAATGGATGCTACCTAGTTTTATTTCCATTATTAATATGATAATTCTCTTCATTATGAGCAGAACAAAATAATTAAAAATTGAGTCATTAGTGTTTTTATGTTTTAATATTTTTGTGATTTCCTTACCTAACTTACAAAGATATCATTGGCACTAAGTAATGTTTGTGTTCCCCAGCTTGGAGATTCTTCTATTCATTAGGATTCTCTTTGCATGTACAAAGCAGAATTCAGTGGATGAAAGACTTGGTTTTGGTGTGAAAGCCCTGGATTCCATTTAGGGCAGTACCTTGTGCTTGTGTTTTCTCTTGAAATAATGATTTAAGATATGTGCTTCATGTGCTATGAAGATATCACTTCATGGCAAATAGATGGGGAAACAATGGAAACAGTGACAGACTTTCTTTTCTTGGGCTCCAAAATCACTGCGTGTGGTGACTGCAGCCATGAAATTAAAAGACACCTACTCCTTGGAAGAAAAGCTATGACAAACCTAGACAGCATATTAAAAAGCAGAGACATTACTTTGCCGACAAAGATCTATATAGTCAAAGCTATGGTTTTTTTTTCCAGTACCCATGTATAAGTGTTAGAGTTGGACCATAAATAAGGCTGAGCACCAAAGAATTGATGCTTTTTAACTGTGGTGTTGGAGAAGGTTTTTGAGAGTCCCTTGGATTGCAAGGAGATCAAACCATTCCATCCAAAAGGAAATCAACCCAATCAATTCATTGGAAGGACTGATGTTGAAACTGAAGGTCCAATAGTTTGGCCCCCTGGTGCGAAGAACTGACCCACTAGAAAAGACCCTGATGCTGGCAAAGATTGTAGACAGGAGGAGAAGGGGACAACAGAGGATGAGATGGTTGAATGGCATCATTGACTTGATGGACATGAGTTTGAGCAAGCTCTAGGAGATGGCAAAGGACAAAGAAGCCTGGGGTGCTGTAATCCATGGGATCAAAAGAGTCAGACACAGCTAAGCAACTGAACAACAATAAATCATATAAATTTTTAAATACAGTTGCATCATTATCAGATAGGGCTAGTAATCATATTGCATGATTGTTTAAATAAAGAAAGTATATGTAATGGCACTCAAGATGTCCACCCTGCCCATATCCTATTTACTGAGCAAGAGCATCCATCCCTCAGCTGCTGAGTGTTACCTGCTAGTAGCTGATAGCTGCTCTCTTCTCCAAGAATTGCCTTTGGCTTGCAGCTGCCTGTCCAGGGAAGCTCTGGCCCCTACTAAACTCTGGAGATACCTATAGTCATAAATGGATTGGCATGGGATTTCAAAAGCCTAGAGATCTTCCTTTAAATTAAGAAAAACTCCAGTGTAATTCATGTTCTACAGTTTCTTGTGGGATTCAGCTAAAGCTAAATTATAACGAAGACTACATCCTTCCATTATTTGTTTTCCTGTTTTGTCTTGATTCTTTCAATTCCCTTAGGAATATATTTAAAATACATCACATATGTCTGAATCCTTGTTTTAGACTTTGTTTCTTAATTGTAGTGTCATGATAAGCAGTTTTTTTTTTTTCTTTTTGTGATATTAAATTAAACCAACTTGAGATTTTTAAGAATATCATATAAGGGAAGAAAATTCTTCCTTTCTCAAAGGGGAAGAAGGCAATTCATAGGACAATAAGAAGTGCAGATGTTTAGTAATTAGATATGTGCCCTGCTGTACAAATAAGTCATTCAGATAAAAAAAAAAAAAAAGTTACTTCTGTTAATGGCAGTCTTTCTGGGCCCAATCCACTATCTAAATAATTTTAGATAGTTAAGGAAGAGGCAGTTCTCTGGTAGGTCTTAATTGACTTCAACTCAAAATAATTCACATGCCAAGGTGACACATTTGTGGATGGGATATTTTTATCCCCTTCAGCCTCCAATGCAGAGATTTCAATAAGCAAAACATTTTATTCTGTTCATAAGCAATTAAAACTACAGTAGATTTAAAACAATATACTTATGTAAACTAAACAGTGGATAGCTTAACCAAATATGTTAAAGTACCCACTGTATACCTGTACTGTGCTAGTTACTAAGGAAAAAAATAATAACACAAATGGTTCCTACCCTCAAGAATCTTATATTTCCATAGGGTAGTTATACACAGACATGACATACATCCACTCTTTCCTATAAATCTCAATGACTTAAAGATTACTGTGAAGATTAAAAGCATGAAATAGAAAATAAGAAGATCCAACCAGTCCATTCTTATGGAGAATCAATAAGATCTCCAATTGAGATCAATCCTGGAGATTGATCAGGAGATCAATCCTGGAATTTCTTTGGAAGGAATAATGCTAAAGCTGAAACTCCAGTATTTTGGCCACCTCATGCGAAGAGTTGACTCATTGGAGAAGACTCTGATGCTGGGAGGGATTGAGGGCAGGAGGAGAAGGGGATGACAGAGGATGAGATGGCTGGATGGCATCACTGACTTGATGGGTGTGAGTCTGAGTGACCTCCGGGAGCTGGTGATGGACAGGGAGGCCTGGCGTGCTGCGGTTCATGGGGACGCAAAGAGTCGGACACGACTGAGCGACTGATCTGATCTGAGAGGTCTAACCTTGGGAGCAGTTAGGAAAGACTTCCTTGACCATGTGTCAGTTTGCCTGAAACCTGAAGAATGTGGGGGGTCTGTTAACAGAGTTTATTAATGGAGAAAATGTCATCACATGCAAAGGCCTTTAGACAGGATATTTTTTACTTTTCCAAGAGGACATTGATGTGTCAGGAGTCTATGGAGTAATTGTGTGAATCAAAGAGAAAGTTGAAAGGATAAGAGAGAGTGAGATCACATAGGATTTATATGTGATGCTAAGAAGTTTGGGTTTTGTTCTGAGTGCATTAGGAAATAACTGCAGGGTTGTAAATGGTGGGAGAGTGAGGAGTGATATGTTTTGATGAAAGGATAGTGGATTATAAGAGACAAGAAAGGATGCAGGGAAACCAGTTATACTGGATGGGGTATCATATTGGATAGGAACCAGGGAGTGGCAGTAGAGAAAAGAGATATTTCTGAGATAGTTTTTACATATGATTAAATTTAATAGTTGCAAGGTGGAGAGTAGGGTTTGCAGGTAGATTTGAATATTAGGTAAGGGGAGAAAATGGGAGAAGTCAAGTATATGATGGCAAAAGGTAGTGGAAAAAATTGATTTTAGGAGAAAAAGAAGTTAATTGTGGGCATGTTAAATATGAGACTGTTCAGTTCAGTTCAGTCACTCAGTCATGTCCAACTTTTTGTGACCCCATGAATTGCAGCATGCCAGGCCTCCCTATCCATCACCAACTCCCGGAGTTCACTCAGACTCACGTCCGTTGAGTCGGTGATGCCATCCAGCCATCTCATCCTCTGTCGTCCCCTTCTCCTCCTACCCCCAATCCCTCCCAGCATCAGAGTCTTTTCCAATGAGTCAACTCTTCGCATGAGGTGGCCAAAGTACTGGAGTTTCAGCTTTAGCATCATTCCTTCCAAAGAACACCCAGAACTGATCTCCTTTAGAGTGGACTGATTGGATCTCCTTGCAATCCAAGGGACTCGCAAGAGTCTTCTCCAACACCACAGTTCAAAAACATCAATTCTTCAGCGCTAAGCTTTCTTCACAGTCCAACTGTCAAATGCATACATGACTACTGGAAAAACCATAGCCTTGTAAGACAATAAAATGGAGATAAGGAATTGTCTGTAACACTCTATATGTGTTGGAGATTTTTATCCAATAGTCAACAACATAGAGATAGTCTTTAAAATGTAGGAATTGATGTGCTCAGTTGGTGAGAGAGTATACAGAAGGTGAAGATGGCCTAGTTTACAATTAGAAGGATTTAGGAGGAAGACTGAAAAGGGAGAGTTGGTGAAGAAAAAGAGTGGTCATACTGGAGGGTATGAAGAGAAAAAATTCAAGCATGTTTCTGCTGAGTGATGAAAAAGTTAATTAAAATGATATTTGGTCCATTAGAATTTGCAACTTACAGGATTCAGTCAGATGACCCTAAAATAAAATTAAGGGAGTGAGGAGTGATAGAGAAACTACTTGGTTGTAACAGACTGAAGAATGAATGGGAGATGAGGAAGTAAAGGGGATCTTCCCAACCCAGGGATCATACCAGGGTCTCCTGCATTGAGGGCAGACGCTTTACCCTCTGAGCCACCAGGGAAGTCTCCTAAGTAAAGATGACATCAATAGAAAAATTATGGGAAAAAAGAGAAATAATTAATTGGAATGGTCTATAAGATTCATAGAAGCATTTACTTTTAAAGGAGATGCTAGAATATTATGAGTTTATGTTATTTTTTACTTCAAAAATTTCTCAGTTGTGAGCATTTTTGTTTTAGATTTTAGTCTCAAATATCTTGAGGAAATAAGATGGATTTAAAAGGCATGTTTACAGAAACCTTATGTGTAGCAGATAGTAAAGAGGTAAGAAAAAATGTGGCAGCTGTTTGCTACAAGTTTATAGCTTTAGATCCTGGCTGTTTTGTCATAGCCAGGGAACATTTTGAAGTAAGCAGTTAGGCAGTAAGTCCTTGTAATATAATTGGATACTGAGCAAATTAGAGCCTCAGAGTGAATCCTGGTAACCTTTACACTACCAAGTTCAATAAAACTACAGAATACAATGAAGAGACAACATGACTTAGAAAAAAGCAGGAGAACCACTCAAAACTTATCTATGAGCCTGTGTTTGAGATATACTATAGGCTCCAGCCAGAAGAACTGTAGTTAAAATGAGAACCAATATGATAATGATAATAATAATAATGGTGATGCTATTTATTGCAAGTATGTACATTTGTCAGTACTGAATTCTTGGATGTCCTCTTGGAATTGAAGAATTTAGGCATGCTCACCTCTTGTGGCCTTAAATGTAATTTTCAGATACTATTCATTTAAGTCTCAAATTTCCAACAGCATGGGGAGATACTAGTTAAAATATACTCATCTAATATTTTGCAATGGGAATTCTGATAAGGACTTTGAATCAATATCCTAAATATGGATCATATTTTATAACATAAAATGGCTTTATTTTGTCTGAGATTTTATATCAAAATAAGTTGTTAAAGTAAGAAAAAACTAAAGGTAATAGCTCTTGATTAAGGTGTGAAAGCCATTTTCAATTTACCATAGCCTTTGCTCTTAAGGATGGAAAAGCTTGTTATGAATTCTTCATGTTATAAGACTTGAATTCCTTTGAGTGTTTTCTGTTTTATTAATTCGACTCTCTTTCTCAGATCAATCTCAATTGATTTTAACATAGCAATAATGATCCAAGGACTCTCGTTCTCCCTAGAGATGATTCTGAAGTAAAATAATGCAAAACTTTGGCTATGTCAAATCCTTCAAAGATAATTTATTTTATAAACAGTAACATCAGAGAAATGATGCAGTTGTTTATTATGGGAGCAGGGAAATTCAATCAACCATTTCTTCTGTGTCTTACCTGTATTTTATGTATGTCCATGGATTCAAAATTTTACATTTCATTGATAAATATATTATACCTATGGTGTTTAGAATATAATGCTGACACTTTTGAAAGGAATATCATATCTGGGGATGTGTTTATGTACAAATTTTAATAGACTTTATTCAGAGAAGTTCTTCATTTTCTTTTCTTTCCTTGCTAATTTCTTCTTTCTATTTTTACTTGTTTGCAAAAGCTTGAAATGAATTACCATACTGTCTTTAGTTTATTTTGTTTTCTCTGTGCCAAGAATTCTTAGGCAAAATCACCCAAATGGTTGATCCCACCACTGCTAGGTTACCTTCCTCATTGGTCCTTTACATTCCTCCAATATACTATTCATACCTCCTTTAGAGCATTTATCCATATGTTTTATTACACTTGGCATGTGATCATAATCTAACTCCTTGAAATCAGATACCCTCCCTGGCTCTTGCCAATCTGTGTCCTTCTGATTTAATCCCTGGGGTTGCAAATGGAACAGAATTTTGAGTATTTTGGACATTACTCTTGGAAGCACTGGCTGCTCTTTTGCAATGATGTATGTGTAACTATGTGAGGTGAATTATATCATATAGGAGAATTTTGCCCTGTGGGTGACCCAGATATAAACCACCAAGGAGAGGATGCCCTTTCCTATACTGCCTGTTCTCACACCTACACATTGTTTTATCTGACTCTCCATGTTTCAGAACTTTCTGCTGAACTGGGGCACCAGTACACGGTGTGTTTGCTTCCCCATAGATCCATGCTTATTTCCAGCCATTGCAGAACTCCCCAGCTTTCAAAGCAGGCAAGGTTACTCACCAGGAGGGACTGCAGATTTTTTAATCTCAGACGAGGCTTTGAGTAGAAAAGCATACACTTGTCTACATCCAGATTCAAGCAGTGAGATCAGACGTACTGCCCTGTGTAATCAGATCAAATTAAAACCCTGACAATCTCCATACTGCTCCTATTCTCTACAGCAGGCAGCATAGGGCTGGTATGATGACTTGGCCTAGCAGTGTAGCTTCCTGCCAGCTTGATCTCAGCGGGTGAGCCCTCAGAGCAGACAGTAGGTAGCAAAAAGGTAGCTGTAATAGCAGAGTGGCAAAGGGAAGCAGCTCCCTGCTGCAGCCACTGACTCACATGAATACCACTTTGATTTTGTAATTCATCCTTTTTTAATTCTATAACATTTTTTTGTAAGGTAAAGTAGTCTGGACTTTTATTCTTTGTTTTTGAAATGTCTGAATATGTGGAACTGACCCAAGAGTCTTTTAAAAATTGTGAGCTGAAGGCAAAATAACTTAGGCCTTAGTCCTTATGTTAGGACAAGAGGAAGGTATAATGTAATAGCGTCAGCAGCAGCTTCACACACAGGCCAGCTCTCGGCAGGGACAGCCAGACAGCTGTGAATACCCAAACCAGGGCTGCCTGCTCCTCCACTATGTTTAGCCATATGTCCCAGAAGGATACACTAATCCTCTGAGCAGAAATAAATAGACATTTGTAAAATGTAAGTGGGTCACTCTATGTACCAGGAACCCTGGAATACCTTTCCAAGAATAGAGGTGTGTTTTGGCTGACACTCTTCAGCAAATACTGAGAGTACTAATTGAATTTGTACCAAACTGCAGGGGGTCCCCTTTCAAGGCAGGCTTTTCATCTGAGTCATTTAATTTCCACCCTCACACCTCTGTGACTTTGCTCAATGTCCATTGCTTTTTCCAATGTTCGTTCAAGATAAAAAACATCTAAAATTGAGCAAGTTATAAACACAATATATTTATTATAAGGTTCACGTATAAGGTTTCCAAGTCTTTTAAAAGCCTGACACAAAGAACATACCTGTTCAGCAGCGGGGTCAATACGCCTGTATTTGTTAGATATGATTGACCTCAAGGGCTGCCCTGGGCCCTGCCTAAAGCCTTGATGGCTGGAGGGATCAGTATCAATCCCAGTTAAAAATCCCTGGTCCTTATACAGCACTCTGTTCCTTAGTGTGGCATTCATGCATGTGCACAAACTATTTCTTCACATAATCTCTTTCTGCTTCTCCAAGGCTTCCTACCCTTCAGCTATATAGAGTCTCTGTATATTCAGTATAGTTCTAAGCTTCGTATATTGCAGATATTGTTTTCCATACACAAAATACATGCCCGTTCATTCTTCATCTGGCAAAACCCTACTTTTCCTTTAGTATTCAGACAAATATTCATAACCTATCTTTTGCAGAATTATTTAGGGATTCCTTCTGTTTCTTTAGCATTTTGCTCATACCACCATCGTACAGTTTCACATTTAATGTAGTTATTTCTTTATTAGTCAACCACTTTGAACAAGAAAATGGGATTTACTTTCAGTCAATCAGCTTCATTCATATATGCCAACTTCTATAAGCCCCATAGGGTCTTCTTCCCAAGTGCCTCAGTAATAAAGAAATTGTGATGCACGTTCAACCCCAGGGTTGAAAAGATTCCCTGGAGAAGGACATGGCAACACACTCCAATGTTCTTGCCTGGGAAATCCCATGTACAGAAGAGCCTGGCAGGCTACAGTCCATGGAGTCGCAAAAAGAGTTGGAGACAAATGAGTGACCAAACAACAATGTACCATGAATAGTGCTTTGTGCTTTTACACACATAATTGTACTTAATAGTCTACATTCTGTAAATTTGGTTGTCTCAAATGTTTCTTTTGAGAAAATAGGAATTTTTTAATCATTCTACAGTTTTTCTAAGGTGAAATATCTAGTTAGTGATAAATAATGGACTTCTTTGGCTATTTTCAGACTTCATCAGCAATTTTTAACTAGCACAGTTCTTTAAACCTCAACCTAACATTAAGATGCATGTTAAAATGCTTAATAACTTTAAAAAGGAAGGAGATAAAGAACAGAGAGGAGGAGAGGTAGGAATGAAGGAAAGAAAGAAAAATATATCAATAAATTGAACAAAAATATAAAATTCCAAACAGTGGAAACAGTGTCAGACTTTATTTTTCTGGGCTCCAAAATCACTGCAGATGGTGACTGCAGCCATGAAATTAAAAGACACTTACTCCTTGGAAGGAAAGTGATGACCAACCTAGATAGCATATTCAAAAGCAGAGACATCACTTTGCCAACAAAGGTTCGCCTAGTCAAGGCTATGGTCTTTCCTGAGGTCATGTATGGATGTGAGAGCTGGACTGTGAAGAAGGCTGAGCGCCGAAGAATTGATGCTTTTGAACTGTGGTGTTGGAGAAGACTCTTGAGAGTTCCTTGGACTGCAAGGAGATCCACCCAGTCCATTCTGAAGGAGATCAGCCCTGGGATTTCTTTGGAAGGAATGATGCTAAAGCTGAAACTCCAGTATTTTGGCCACCTCATATGAAGAGTTGACTCATTGGAGAAGACTCTGATGCTGGGAGGGATTGGGGGCAGGAGGAGAAGGGGACGACAGAGGATGAGATGGCTGGATGGCATCACTGACTCGATGGATGTGAGTCTGAGTGACCTCTGGGAGCTGGTGATGGATAGGGAGGCCTGGCGTGCTGCAATTTATGGGGTCGCAAAGAGTCAGACACGACTGAGCGACTGATCTGATCTGATAAAGTTCCAAAAAGAAATCTCTGGGCTTGCTGGTGACACAAGGATTTAATCAGCTTTCGACTTTCAGATATTTTGCAATACCTTACAGATATTGTGCAATACCTTACAGTGTAGGGACATGGTAAATATAATGAATACATGGAGTAAACTACAAAAATTTTGGTAACCCCAGCTTTTTTTTTTTAAGTAAATATATTAAGGTAAATACTAAGAATGTTGTATAACAAAAAAAAATTAGGAAAACTTTAGAGATTCTTAAGAAAATAACTTTTGTTAAACAGATAAATTTATCAAAGGATCCTTTATTCAATGTTGAAGTTTAAATATGTAATAGTGGCTATATTTTGATATCTAATATTGTATGAATCGGAGAAGGCAATGGCACCCCACTCCAGTACTCTTGCCTGGAAAATCCCATGGATGGAGGAGCCTGGAAGGCTGCAGTCCATGGGGTTGTTGAGGGTCGGACACGACTGAGTGACTTTACTTTCACTTTTCACTTTCATGCATTGGAGAAGGAAATGGCAACCCACTCCAGTGTTCTTGCCTGGAGAATCCCAGGGACGGGGAAGCCTGGTGGGCTGCTGTCTATGAGGTCACACAGAGTCAGACACGACTGAAGTGACTTAGCAATTGTATGAATGACATTTAATGTATACAATAGCTAATTTTGGATGAAAATATTTAAATAAAGTATGCTATTTTAATTTAATGTGATATTTAACATGTTGTCTAAAACATCATGTAGTAAATATAGTTTAAAAAATGTAGGTTCTCTTTCTCAAATGTATCATTTTAAAGCAAATACCCAGTACTGATACTTCATAGTACTGATACCTCATACCCTGTACAGTTCAATCAGATTGCTTCCATGGCAGATGGCTACATGCAAAGCTAATTACAATATGATTAAGAAGGGTTGGAATGTCACAGAATGATAAATTACCATAAACAGAATGGAGGAAAACCACACAGTCAACATTTTTTTGACAGTCTTTTCACAAGGAGTGTGAGGCACTAATCTGCTTTATGTATTTCATTTTTTGCTTTGACTTCCTTGATTTTCCTTCCTCTCAGTCAAAATAAAGGTTGTAAAATACTCAAAATAGCATTATCATAAATAACACAGACAAATATATAGTTTTAAATTCTAAAATTCCCAGTTCCATTGTCTCCTGATTAAAAAGGAAACCATAATTTTAACAACTTTATGAATAGAGAACAAAAGAAAACAATAGTCCCAATATACAAAGATAATATGCTTTAACCACGTGTTTTTTGAAGTGTTGAAATGATAAAATGGCCATGTTTGTTAGCAGTATTTGATCACTTCCTTTGTTGAAACAAGATGGTTATATATGTAGATATATGGATACTTATAGTCATGAAAGTTCGTTGACAATCTATTTTGATTGACTTCATTTTCACAATAATATAAGAAGTGAAGCTACCATCTGAGAGTGATGGGAAGCAGAGATGTTAGAGATTTAGAAATGTAGATTGTGCAAAATTCACATCCGGGAGTCTGGAAATGATGTACTAGATAAGCATATTGCAGTTTCTGGGAACCATTGACATTTTTAAGAAGCAGAAAATTCCAGCAGTATTCCTAATTTACAAAGCTGATTCAGTTCAGTTCAGTTATATCTGACTCTTTGCAACCCCATGGACTGCAGCATGGCAGCATGGCAGGCTTCGTTTTTGATCACCAACTCCCAGACCTTGCTCAAACTCATGTCCATCGAGTCAGTGACACCATCCAACCACCTCATCCTCTGTCATCCCCTTCTCCTCCTACCTTCAATCTCGCCCAGCATCAGGGTCTTTTCCATGGAGTCAGTTCTTTGCATTAGGTGGCCAAAGTATTGAAGGCTGAGCTTCAGCATCAGTCCTTCCAATGAATATTCAGGACAGATTTCCATTAGGATTGACTGGTTTGACCTCTTTGCTGTCCAAGAGAATCTCAAGATTCTTCTCCAACCACACATTTCAAAACCATCAATTCTTTGGTGCTCAGATTTCTTTATAATCTAACTCTCATATCCATACATGACTACTGGAAAAACCATAGCTTTGACTAGATGGACCTTTGTCAGCAAAGTAATGTCTGATTTTTAATATGCTGTCTAAGTTTGGAGAAGGCAATGGCAACCCATTCCAGTACTCTTGCCTAGAAAATTCCATGGACAGAGGAGCCTGATACGCTGTGAAAAGCAAAGGAGAAAAGGAGAGATATAAACATCTGAATGCAGAGTTCCAAAGAATAGCAAGAAGAGATAAGAAAGCCTTCTTCAGCAATCAATGCAAAGAAATAGAAGAAAACAACAGAATAAGAAAGACTAGGTACCTCTTCAAGAAAATCGGAGATATCAAAGGAACATTTCATGCAAAGATGGGCTCGATAAACGACAGAAATGGTATGGACCTAACAGAAGCAGAAGATATTAAGAAGAGATGGCAAGAATACACAGAAAAACTGTACAAAAAATATCTTCATGACCCATATAATCACGATGGTGTGATCATTGACCTAGACCAGACATCCTGGAATGTGAAGTCAAGTGGGCCTTAGAAAGCATCACTAGGAACAAAGCTAGTGGAGGTGATGGAATTCCAGTGGACCTATTCCAAATCCTGAAAGATGATGCTGTGAAAGTGATGCACTCAATATGTCAACAAATTTGGAAAACTCAGCAGTGGCCACAGGGCTGGAAAAGGTCAGTTTTCATTCCAACCCAAAGAAAGGCAATGCCAAAGAATGCTCAAACTACCGCACAACTGCACTCATCTCACACGCTAGTAAAGTAATGCTCAAAATTCTCCAAGCCAGGCTTCAGCAATATGTGAACCGTGAACTTCCTGATGTTCAAGCTGGATTTAGAAAAGGCAGAGGAACCAGAGATCAAATTGCCAGCATCCACTGGATCATGGAAAAAGCAAGAGAGTTCCAGAAAAACATCTATTTCTGCTTTATTGACTATGCCAAAGCCTTTGACTGTGTAGATCACAATAAACTCTGGAAAATTCTGAGAGAGATGGGAATACCAGACCACCTGATCTGCCTCTTGAGAAATTTGTATGCAGGCCAGGAAGCAACAGTTAGAACTGGACATGGAACAGCAGACTGGTTCCAAATAGGAAAAGGAGTACGTCAAGGCTGTATATTGTCACCCTGTTTATTTAACTTATATGCAGAGTACATCATGAGAAATGCTGGACTGGAAGAAACACAAGCTGGAATCAAGATTGCTGGGAGAAATATCAATAACCTCAGATATGCAGATGATATCACCCTTATGGCAGAAAGTGAAGAGGAACTCAAAAGCCTCTTGAAAGTGAAAGTAGAGAGTGAAAAGGTTGGCTTAAAGCTCAACATTCAGAAAACAAAGATCATGGCATCCAGTCCCATCACTTCTTGTGAAATAGATGGGGAAACAGTGGAAACAGTGTCAGACTTTATTTTGGGGACTCCAAAATCACTGCAGATGGTGACTGTAGCCATGAAATTAAAAGACGCTTACTCCTTGGAAGGAAAGTTATGACCAACCTAGATAGCATATTCAAAAGCAGAGACATTACTTTTCCAACAAAGGTTCATCTAGTCAAGGCTATGGTCTTTCCTGTGGTCATGTATGGATGTGAGAGCTGGACTGTGAAGAAGGCTGAGCGCCGAAGAATTGATGCTTTTGAACCGTGATATTGGAGAAAACTCTTGAGAGTCCCTTGGACTGCAAGGAGATCTACCCAGTCCATTATGAAGGAGATCAGCCCTGGAATTTCTTTGGAAGGAATGATGCTAAAGCTGAAACTCCAGTACTTTGGCCACTTCATGCGAAGAGTTAACTCATTAGAGAAGACTCTGATGCTGGGAGGGATTGGGGGCAAGAGGAGAAGGGGATGACAGAGGATGAGATGGCTGGATGGCATCACTGATTCGATGAATGTGAGTCTGAGTGACCTCTGGGAGTTGGTGATGGACAGGGAGGCCTGGCGTGCTGCAGTTCATGGGGTCGCAAAGAGTCGGACACGACTGAGCGACTGATCTGATCTGATCTGATCTAAAAAAAAACAGTGACATAAATCAGGCCAAACCTTCTACTCTCAAAAGAGCTTGTTTCTATTGGGGAGAGACAGGTAGTGAATGAAAATCACTAATACTTGTAGTATTAGTGATTGTCGTAAGTTAGGCAATAAATGTTACAGAGAGACACAAAGCAGTGAAGAGGGAATTGGAAGTATGGTGGGGGCAGAAGACTGTGCATTTTTATATAAATTGGTCATAAAACATGTGAGGGTGATATTTGAGTGAGTACCTGAAAGAGATGAGGGAAGTAGCACTGGGGAATATGGGGGAAACTTTTTCCTCATGGAAGGAATGGTAAGAACAAATGCCCTAAGGCAGTAGATTGGAAGAACACCAGGGCCAGTGGGACTGGGAAGATTGAATGGTGAGGTACAAGGTCAGGGAGGTACTGGAGATCTACCTTCTGTCTAAGGCTAATGTAATGGCTTTGGTCTTTACTCAGAGGAAGACAGAAGCCATTGGACAGCTTTCACCAGGGAAGTGTCCTGATCTGACTTGTATGTTAGCAAGATCGCTGTGGCTACTGTATCGAAAATAGATTGAAAGTAACAAATTTGAAGCAGGGAGACCAGTTAGGAGGTTACTAGAATAAGTACCTGGGAGCAGTTAATCATTATCCTAGCAATTTAACTTTGACAAAGTATGGCTGTTAATGGGTACATCCAACAGAGCAATTAGGAAGGATACCAGATTTGTGGTAAAATTAATAATGCTCATGTTAGGTCAGGCCAAATTTTCAGTGCAGGCAATGCTTTCAAGTAGATTTATTAATCTAGATTTATAGGTCATCTGTGCACAGAATTTATTAACCAGTACAGAACTTATTTGGAAAATCTGCCTAGTTGGGGGAAAAAAAATCATTGAAATTTCAAAAGAATTAAAAGCAGAACATTGTGGGTAAATAAGGATAACTATCTTTGTCATTTGAAAACTGTCGGAAGACAAATAAAAGCTATTTTCTTTTGCTAATTGACAAGTGATCTAGGACACTGGACTAGGTCAGGTTTGAGTCTGGAATCACTGAGAGGTTTAGATAAAAATTTTTCAAGTAAGTGTTAAATCTATAGGCAACCAGGAAGAAAGAGACTTGGAAACAAAAGCAGTATCTTGTCCTAAAGACACTGATTAGCCAGAAGCTTTGATACAAATGGTGAGAAACAGACATGCCAAAAGTAATTCACCTATCAATGAGTAAGTAGATTGAGTAGCTTTTTATTTGCTCTTGGCCTATATGAGACTCTGGCTAGGTTGTGTGTCAGAAAGTTAAAAGGCACAGCCAGTAGCAAGCCTTGGTGTGAGTGTGAAAGCCCAAATATATGGATAGTTTAAAAATTTCAGTTGCATACAAGAAAGTTTGTTTCCCTCAAAGTGAGTGTGTTGCTTTGAGAAGCATTAAAAATTACTGTTAAGCTAAAATGTAGGGCCTTATGTCAGAAATGTTTTTTAAGTGAGAATTCAGAGAGGGGTTAAGAAATTATGTTAACAATCTCTATGGGCTGTATGCTTAGTCTCTCAGTCATATATTATTCTTTGCAACCCCATGGACTGTAGCCCGCCAGGCTCCTCTGTCCATGTGGATTTTCCAGGCAAGATTACTGGAGTGGGTTGCCATCCTCCTCCAGGGAATCTTCCCAACGAAGGGATCAAACCCATGTCTCCCACATAGATTGAACCTAGGTCTCCTGCACTGTGAGTGAAGTCTTTAACATCTGAGCCACCAGGTGAGCCTAAGAATAATGGAATGGGTAGCCTATCCCTTCTCCAGGGGAAATTCCTGACCCAGGAATTGAACTGGGATCTTATGAATTGCAGGTGGATTCTTTACCAGCTGAGCTACCAGGGAAGCCCTTAATGTCCAATTGTATATATGATTATGAGACCAATATTTATTATTATTATTATTTTGACCACCAATACAGACTCTGATAGCTGCTGCTTTTTCTGTTTCTTTGTGTATTTGTAACTTTTCACAGCCTGAGGAGAAACAAAAAGATGCCTATTTATTTGTTGGATCCTCCCCATGCAGAGAACTTTACCATGAAGGCATCTGCATTCTATATTTCAGCCTGACTTTTTAGGAATAAAGTAGACTTAAAAATGTGATCATCAGCATAACCTTGGAATTTACTCAATAAATTTATGTACTAATATAGAACTTGAATTTACTTAGCTGTGGTGTGAAGAATCCTTTGAATGAGACTTCTATTGATTGAAAATATAGATCTTGTCAGAAAGAATAACTTTATCTTGGAAACATATCCTGTGATACTATTTCAGATAAGCTTGTCAGGACCCTTCAAGAACTGTGGAATTGAAAATGGCAATACCCTACTGGAAGCAACCTGTGAAACTATTAGTAAGCTATATATTACTCATTCATTTACACTAAATAGCATGAATAATTTATTTTATTTTATTTTTTAACTTTACAATATGGTATTGGTTTTGCCATATATCAAAATGAATCCACCACAGGTATACATGTGTTCTCTATCTTGAACCCTCCTCCCCCCTCCCTCCCCCCCATACCATCCCTCTAGGTCGTCCCAGTGCACCAGCCCCAAGCATCCAGTATTGTGCATCGAACCTGGACTGGCGATGAATAATTTTATTTCTGCTGACAGTATATCTTAAAAATGGCCACTGGGACCTGTGGGGCCACTGGGACCCGTGGAATTTGAAGTGTCACTAGAGAGCTACATATTTTTTTTCTCTAATCAGTTGAATATAGAAATACTTATTAAATCTTTAAAGAACTATGGTGTGTATGTTGATATATGGCCCAAGATTTATGGTGCTAAAGTCCTGATCCTTGCCCTCAGCAACTGCTGTTTTGTGGAAGAGATACAAATGTACATAACAATTGTAATTCAAGGCACTGCACGCTTTCTGTCACCTGAGTGATATACAAGTTATAGGAAGTCTGATATGCTTGTCACCTACATCAGAATAACCTAGAACATTTTTTTGAAAATAAGTATCCCTTCACCCTATCCAACCTAAAGCCATAACACCAAAAAGTCTGTAGTGATGCTTAGGAATTAATATTCTTAAAGCTTACCAAGTATTAGATGTGGCACCCCAAAGTTACTGGGAGGAAGATCACTCCTAGTAATTCTTAATCCAGTAAAGTTCACTAAAACAGTTAAAGGTTCTCAAGCCTGACTTCCCAATGGAGTTAGTTGGAAAGTTTTACTGGTACTTGGGCCTCACCCCCCAGATACTCTGATATTATTAGAGATTGTTGTTTGGCTATGGGCTTATATATAATCAAACATAGCAGATGATATATTCCAAAAGTAATAGTTTGGTTATAAGGCCATTCATGATTTCATGTATTTCATATTCTATCCATTAGTCACAGTGAACAACCTGCAAACTCCAAAATAATGATGATAGGAAGTAGTTTCTTGACCAGAGTAGGCACCTAATAAATGATTACTAAAGTGACTTAACTGGAACTGATTGGTCAGTGAAGCAATGTTGACATCCATGGAGCCCATGGAGAGTAAGCAGCCAAGAACCCTGAAAAACTATGCAAAAGTGGACACTTTCCAAGTAGCCTGGATTCAGGGTACTAGCACCAATCAGCCTTAATACTGAGCTACTACTTCTTAAGCAGCTTGCATTTGCAAGACACTCAGTCCCTTTTCACGTGTTATTTAGACCCCTTATGTTAATCTGGCAATGTAAGTTGGGCAGACATTGTGCCTTCCACTTTAGATTTATCATCATGGAGAATTATATGAGTCTCTCCAGAGACAGATTTGCTATGTAGCTACCAGAGTTTTAAGTTTTAGGGTCCCTCATTTTCACAGGCCCCTTCCCAGGCCCTGGTGACTTTATCTTAAAGGAAGCCTTGAATTATGTAATTTGCAGGAGTGAAAAAAACCTTGATCTGCCTTTATGTTTCACCTAACCTAGATAGTTGGGGCTGGAACTTCAAATTCAGTATTCTTTCTGCTAAACCTTGCTGCCCACTCTGTCAGTCATGGCTAGGTGGTAACCAGTTCCTAGGTGGCTCACCTGACAGATGATATGACATAATTCTAAGCAACTAATAGATGGGATGGGGAACAAACAAACAAACAAAAAACAAACATATTGACAGTGAAAGCAGCAGTTTCTGATATAATGATTTGGTAACAGAACACAGATGAAGAAAACTGCTAATACTTGAATCTCCTAAAAAGAGACTGCATCAGCATCTGCAATTTCAATGTTCCTTTATAATGATTTGTTACTTGGATGGCTAAAACCGGGTTTCCAGATGCCCTCTTTTATTCACAGATGCACAGTTGTAATGAAGCTACTGAAAATAAATATTGTATATAGAAAATAATACTTAGCTTAAAAAACAGCATTTTTATTGAAGCTTCATTTATTTTCTCTTTAAAGCAAATCAGTGTATCAATATATAATGCTATAATGTAAAACAAAATAGTAAACTGGTCTAAATAACTGCTTAAATAAGGAGTGGAATAAATGTTCATTTTTCAAGTAGGTATGTCATGTATGAAAATGAGAGTGAAATTTTGAATATTATTTTGAAAAACATCTTGAGTCTAACAATTGTGGACAATGTGAAAGGGATATTTCTTCTAATTAGTACTTCAGAAAGATATGTTATTGGAACTTTCCTGGTGGTCCAGTGATTAAAACTCCATGCTTCCAGTACAGGGGGCATGGGTCCACTGGTCAGGGAACTAAGATCTTGCATGCTTTGTGGCATGGCCAAGACAAAGAAAATTTAAAAATGGTGTATTGTTCTCAAAAAAATGAAATAATTTTCTTATTTTTAACTGGATACTTATAATTTTATTTCAGCTATATGATATATTTTCTTTTCTATGTTATTTGTTCAAGTAGGATATGTCAGTCTACATAAGGCTTTATTTACATATGGATGTATGTGTTTGTCCATGCGAGTCTGTATTTCAAATTTCCAGCTTTCACTGTAACTGAATCATTGTGGGTATGATTTTTGTTTTGTTTTTCTTTTTCAGTAAATCTTTCCAAGGATAATGAGATTTTTACCTCCTCTCATTGCCCTCTCTACCATTTTTCATTTTTGTTATTATTATGTTTTTATTTCCTTCTTTGGGAAATAATGAGGATGATTCGGATCAGCTGTGTTTTTGGAAAAAACTGAATTTATATTACATATCCTTATATGATTCTAAATAGTTGAATGGGAACTGGATTGACACATTTAATTTACTTATCTCCTATAAAATGTTACAGACTAACTCTCAAAAAGCCTCAGATCAGAGATGGACTCTAGAGCAATCTTCATCAGAATGACTTGACTACTTATTAAAAATACAAGTTCCTGTGTCTTAGCCAAATACTGCTGACCCTGAGCCTCTGAGGATGTAGACTAGGGATATGCATTTTTAGCAAACTTCCCAAGTGATTCTTACTCACCTTAAAATTTGAGAACACGGGCTTATATATAGCCTACCTTATTTAAGTTCTAGGAGTGTTGCAAATGTATTACGATGCAGTTGCTAAGAATAAAATTATATTCTTCATCCATAGAGGGAACTGGGAAATCTTAGCTTAAAAAAACCTTTACTAATTAAGATTCATGGGTAGAAATGGTTTGTTTATAGAGGGACTTTTGCCTGGGTCATTAATTTTTAGAAAGGTTTATAATCTTTCAGGAATTAGATTCATCTGGAAATACATAAGGGTTTGCCAGCTGACACTAAAATGAACAGCTCAGTGCTTGAGTGTGGTAAAAGACATTAAGAAAACAGAATGAGTTGTTAGATAAAATGTAATATTGGAGAAAAATTGTCCTCCAGGAATCTAGTTCCTTATAAAATATTGGGAAATAATTTTTTCTGTAATAAATCATACATGAACTTTTTCAAAACAATAATTATGTTAAATAGTATTATGAACTTTTTTCTTTAGCATTTCTTTGATTTCTCTATTATTAAATAAAAATAATATATTTCCTAAGGGATGACAATAATGAAATGTATAGTACTTAAAACTACAGTGAGGTTTAAGAATGGAGCAATCCTAGAAAAATCAACTTTGTATTTAACTTAGGAAAGTTTTGATATGACATAATTAAATATGGTATTTTAATTTACAAATTTATTTAATTTTCTGTGCAATTTAAAACGTTATGTACTTGTGTAATTTTCCTAGTATTGTTAACTCTTTCTTACACAAAATACATTTAATACAACTGTAACCTTCCAATACCTCAATTATTTAGGGAAAATTGAGATCAATATTTCATACAAATATTTGGAGATATTATTGACTTCACAATGAGTTATATAGTCACTGAAATAAACGATCCAGCATTCCAGAACTACCTTAAATCCAATTAGCTGTTGTGTAATCAAATTAGCACCTGTCATTCCAATTTATGTATTAGTAGTCGGAGAAGGCAATGGCACCCCACTCCAGTACTCTTGCCTGGAAAATCCCATGGATGGAGAAGCCCGGAAGGCTGCAGTCCATGGGGTCACTAAGAGTTGGGCACGACTGAGCAACTTCACTTTCACTTTTCACTTTGACTCATTGGAGAAGGAAATTGCAACCCACTCCAGTGTTGTTGCCTGGAGAATCCCAGGGACGGGGGAGCCTAGTGGGCTGCCGTCTATGGGGTCACACAGAGTCAGACACAACTGAAGCGACTTAGCAGCAGCAGCAGCAGTGCTCTTTGATTCTCAGTTAACGTGCTTTAGATAACAAAGTATATGCTGACCCTAGATTTGTCATTCTTATATATTGATAGGTTAGATCTCCTTCTTCCATTTAAACATTCTCACAAATGCTTTCTTTCATTATGATCCCATGATACCTCATAGAAGCACTATCACAAGAGCTGAGACAACTAGATCTTCTGGTGTGACCTCTCTCAATTTGGAGATGTTTGTGCTCCTAAGTCTCATTATTTCTTATTGGTTTTTGACCTCTTGTATTGCATAACACCTTCTCAGAAGTGGGAAAATGTCTAGATAGAAAAAGAGGAATCACTTGAACATGAACTCAGCCTTCACACAGTTGTTGCAGATGAATATAAAAAGAATGGAAATATTTTAGCAAAGTTGTTGAAAACTTTGCCTGTGGTGTTATTAATAACTTTGGGGTCAGCCTATGCAACTTGATCTCTCCATTTACTTGGTATGTAATCTTAGCCAACTCAACCAAATTCTATGGACTCCAGTTTATCTGTAAAATAGGAACATTAAAAGTCCTTCCTATAAATGATCCAGCCATCAGTGTGCCCTGGGACATCCTCAGCCTCCACCTGCCTCAGCTACAGTTGTCTTTTCAGGTGGAAACAACATTGAGCTTCTCAAGACTACCCACCAAGATTATGTCCCACTCTAGCTCCATCTGGCCTGCCAAAGCCTCCTGACACACACAGTCTTCAAAGGGGATGCTGCTACACAAGACCAAACCTGTAAGTCTAAGAGAGGGACTTGTTTTTCCTAATTCATAGAAACAAGCACAGAAAGTCAAAACAAAATGAATAGACAGAGGAATATGCTCCCCCAAAGAATATATAAAACCCCAGATAAAAACTGGATGAAACTGAAATAAGTATTTCACCTGACAGAGAGTCCCACAAAGTGGTCATTAAATTCCTCTTCAGTGGGCTTCCCTGGTGGTCTGGGGTTAAGAATTTGTCTGACAACACAAAAGGACACAAGTTTAATCCTTGGTCCTAGAGATCGCACATGCTGCGAGGCATCTAAGCCCATGAGCCACATGGGCTAGAGTTATTGAAGCCTACATGTCCTATAGCCCCTGTTCTGCAACAAAAGAAGCCACTGCAATGAGAACCATACACACCACTGCTAGAGAGTAGCCCACAAATGCCACAAATAGAGAAAGGCCTCACAGAGCAGTGAAGACCCAGTACAGATCAGATCAGATCAGTCGCTCAGTCATGTCCGACTCTTTGCGACCTCATGAACTGCAGCACGCCAGGCCTCCCTGTCCATCACCAGCTCCCAGAGGTCACTCAGACTCACATCCATCAAGTCAGTGATGCCATCCAGCCATCTCATCCTCTGTCGTCCCCTTCTCCTCCTGCCCCCAATCCCTCCCAGCATCAGAGTCTTCTCCAATGTGTCAACTCTTCGCCTGAGGTGGCCAAAATACTGGAGTTTCAGCTTTAGCATCATTCCTTCCAAAGAAATCCCAGGGCTGATCTCCTTCAGAATGGACTGGGTGGATCTCCTTGCAGTCCAAGGGACTCTCAAGAGTCTTCTCCAACACCACAGTTCAAAAGCATCAATTCTTCGGCGCTCAGCCTTCTTCACAGTCCAGCTCTCACATCTATACATGACCAGAGGAAAGACCATAGCCTTGACTAGGCGAACCTTTGTTGGCAAAGTAATGTCTCTGCTTTTGAATATGCTATCTAGGTTGGTCATAACTTTCCTTCCAAGGAGCAAGCGTCTTTTAATTTCATGGCTGCAGTCACCATCTGCAGTGATTTTGGAGCCCAGAAAAACAAAGTCTGACACTGTTTCCACTGTTTCTCCATCTATTTCCCATGTAGTGATGGGACCAGATGCCATGATCTTCGTTTTCTGAATGTTGAGCTTTAAGCCAACTTTTTCACTCTCCAATTTCACTTTCATCAAGAGGCTTTTAGCCCCTCTTCACTTTCTGCAATAAGGGTGGTGTCATCTGCATATTGATTGGTTATTGATATTTCTCCCAGCAATCTTGATTCCAACTTATGTTTCTTCCAGTCCAGCATTTCTCATGATGTACTCTACATATAAGTTAAATAAACATGGTGACAATATACAGCCTTGATGTACTCCTTTTCCTATTTGGAACCAGTCTGTTGTTCCATGAGCAGTTCTAACTGTTGCTTCCTGACCTGCATACAGATTTCTCAAGAGGCAGATCAGGTGGTCTGGTATTCCCATCTCTCTCAGAATTTTCCAGAGTTTATTGTGATCTACACAGTCAAAGGCTTTGGCATAGTCAATAAAGCAGAAATAGATGTTTTTCTGGAACTCTCTTGCTTTTTTGATGATCCAGCAGATGTTGGCAATTTGATCTCTGGTTCCTCTGCCTTTTCTAAAACCAGCTTGAACAGCAGGAAGTTCACGGTTCACATATTGCTGAAGCCTGGCTTGGAGAATTTTGAGCATTACTTTACTAGCGTGTGAGATGAGTGCAATTGTGCGGTAGTTTGAGCAATATTGCATAGGAACCTGGAATGTCAGGTCCATGAATCAAGGCAAATTGGAAGTGGTCAAACAAGAGATGGCAAGAGTGAATATCGACATTCTAGGAATTAGCGAACTAAAATGGACTGGAATGGGTGAATTTAAATCAGAGGACCATTATATCTACTACTGCAGGCAGGAATCCCTCAGAAGAAATGGAGTGGCCATCATGGTCAACAAAAGAGTCCGAAGTGCAGTACTTGGATGCAATCTCCAAAACGACAGAATGATCTCTGTTCGTTTCCAAGGCAAATCATTCAATGTCACAGTAATCCAAGTCTATGCCCCAACCAGTAATGCTGAAGAAGCTGAAGTTGAATGGTTCTTTGAAGACCTACAAGGCCTTTTAGAACTAACACCCAAAAAAAGATGTCCTTTTCATTATAGGGGACTGGAATGCAAAAGTAGGAAGTCAAGAAACACCTGGAGTAACAGGCAAATTTGGCCTTGGAATACGGAATGAAGCACGACAAAGACTAACAGAGTTTTGCCAAGAAAATGCACTGGTCATAGCAAATACCCTCTTCCAACAACACAAGAGAAGACTCGATACATGGACATCACCAGATGGTCAACACCGAAATCAGATCGATTATATTATTTGCAGCCAAAGATGGAGAAGCTCTATACAATCAGCAAAAACAAGACCAGGAGCTGACTGTGGCTCAGACCATGAACTCCTTATTGCCAAATTCAGACTGAAATTGAAGAAAGTAGGGAAAACCACTAGACCATTCAGGTATGACCTAAATCAAATCCCTTATGATTATACAGTGGAAGTGAGAAATAGATTTAAGGGCCTAGATCTGATAGATAGAGTGCCTGATGAACTATGGAATGAGGTTCGTGACATTGTACAGGAGACAGTGATCAAGACCATCCCCATGGAAAAGAAATGCAAAAAAGCAAAATGGCTGTCTGGGGAGGCCTTACAAATAGCTATGAAAAGAAGAGAAGCGAAAAGCAAAGGAGAAAAAGACCCAGTACAGCCAAAACTAAATAAATAAATTTAAATGTGAAAAATACTTTTAAGAAGCTCCTTGAACTCAGGAGAAGATTGGAGGAACATAGTGGGAAATTCATCAAAGAGATAAAAAATACAAGAAGATCCAATGAGAGCTAAAGAATGCAGTACAGGAAATAAAATATACAGAGGGAGTCAACAGCAGATTGGATGATACAGAAGAATGAGTCAGCAATCTGGACAATACTGGAAATCACCCACCAGGTGAAAGAAAACAGAATATTTTAAAGAGGAAGATACTTTTAAGGAATCTTTGGGATAACATCAAGTGTCCCGATGTTTGCATTGTAGGGGTCCCAGAGGAGAAAAGAGCGAGAAAGGGGCAGAAAATGTATTTAAAGAAATAATGACTGAAAATTCCTTTAACCTGGGGAAGGAAACAGATATTCAGATCCAGGAAACACAGGGAGTCTCAAGGTAGACCTAAAGAGATTCACAAGAATACATATAATTAAAAGGAAAAAGTTAATGAGAGAATTTTAAAGGCAGCAAGAGAAAAGCACTAGTCTTATATAAGGAAACCTTCATAAGGTTATTTATTGATTTTTTAGCAGAAACTTTGAAGGAAAAAAGGGAGCAGAATGACATATTTAAAGTGATGAAAGGGAAAAACTTATAAACAAGAATACTTTACTCAGCAAGGTTATCATTCAGAATTGAAGGACAGATAAAAAGTGTCCCAGGTAAGTGAAAACTAAAAGAGTTCATTATCACTGAAACTGGTCTTGCAAAAATTAGTAAAGTATCTCGTTTAAGAGAAAACAAAAGCCCATTATTAGTAATAAGAAAAAACATGAGAGAAAAAATCTCACTGTTAAAGGCAAATGTATACGGTAAAGGCAGTAAATCAACCAGTTTAAACTCTTGTGTGAAGGGTAGTAGACAAAAGTAGTAAAATTAACTATATTTACAATGAGAAGTTACATATTTAAAAATATGTAAAATATCTCAAAAACAGAAAACAAAAGGCGGGAGTAAAAAGGTGCTTTTAGGCTGTATTCAAATGTCAGTGACTGTCAGCCTAAACATCATATATGTATATGATGATATATATGAACCTCATGGTAACCAAAAACCTGTAATCAGTTCAGTTCAGTTGCTCAGTCGTGTCCGACTCTTTGCAACCCCATGAATCACAGCACGCCAGGCCTCCCTGTCCATCACCAACTCCTGGAGTTCACCCAGACCTGTAATAAATACATGAAAATAAAGAGAAAGTACCCAATCACAAAACTAAAGAAAATCATCAAACCACAATGGAAGAGACAGAGAGAAGAAGACAGCAACAGAGAAATACTTTCAAAAACAAATAAAATCAGAAACAAACAAGGAAGTGGCACTAAGACACACCTAGCAATACTCACTTTAAATGTAATTGGATTAAATTTCATCAACAAAATGAAAATTGTGTACTGAATGGGAGAAGATATTTGCAAATGATATGTCAGATAAGGGCTTATATTCAAAATTTATTAAAAACATACATCAATATCAAAAATAAACTATTTGATTAAAAGTTGCTAGAGGAAATAGATATTTTCCAAAGAAGACATACAGATGGCTCAACATGGCTAATAATCAGGGAAATGTACATCAAAATCAGAATGAGATATTATCTCACACCTGTTGTCATGGCTAATATCAAAAAAAAAAAATAATAAGAAATATCAAGCATTGATAAAGATGTTGAGAAAAGACAACCCTTGTGGACTATTGATAGAAATGTAAATTGGTACATTCACTATGGAAAGCAATATGGAAGTTCTTCAAAAAGTAAAAATAAAACTATTGTACAGTCTACCAATTCCATATCAGGTTAGTTAGCTAAAGAAAAAAACACTAATTCAAAAAGATATATGCACTTCAGTATTCATTGAAGATATTTATAATAGCTAGATATTGAAGCAACCTAAATATCCATCTATATACATTTAAATTGGCATCTGTAGTTGAATGGATAGAGAAGATGTACATATACACAATGGAATATTACTCAGCCATGAAAAATAAATCATTCCATTGTGATAAAAAAAATGGACGGACCTAGTGGATATTATGGAACAAGTTGCTGCTGCTGCTGCTAAGTCAATTCAGTCGTGTCCGACTCTGTGCAACCCCATAGACACAGCCCACCAGGCTCCTCCATCCATGGGATTTTCCAGGCAAGAATACTAGAGTGGGTGCTATTGCCTTCTCCTATGGAACAAGTTAGAGAAAGCCAAATACTGTATGCTGCTGCTGCTAAGTCACTTCAGTCGTGTCCGACTCTGTGTGACCCCATGGACGGCAGCCCACCAGGCTCCCCCGTCCCTGGGATTCTCCAGGCAAGAACACTGGAGTGGGTTGCCATTTCCTTCTCCAATGCATGAAATTGAAAAGTAAAAGTGAAGTCGCTCAGTCGTGTCCGACTCTTAGCGACCCCATGGACTGGAGCCTACCAGGATCCTCTGTCCATGGGATTTTCCAGGCAAAAGTACTGGGGTGGGGTGCCATTGCCTTCCCTGAAATACTGTATGACTACACTTATATGTGGAATTTAAAACTGAAACAAATGAACAAACAAAAACTGACTTATAAAGAGAACAAATTGGTGGTCACCATAGTGGAGGCGGATGTGAAGATAGGTGAAGTAGGTGAGGAAGATTAAGAGATACAAAATTCTAGTTACAAAATAAATGTCATAGGAATTACTATATAGTGTAAGGAATATAATCAATAGTATTATATAACTTTGGTGATAGATGGTAACTAGACTTGTGATTGTTTCATACTGTATAAAAATATCAAATCACTATGTAGAATACCTGAAATTGATATAATATTGTAAGTCAATTTCAATAAAAATTCTAAATAAAAATTGTTAAATTAATAATTTGTTATAAGTTTTTTCTTTCCTCATAGGTCTGTTATTTGGTAAGATTAAGACATTTATCACAGGGCATGACACATAGTACGCATTATTTCGCCTCCTCCTATCACCACCACAACTGCCACAAGTTCTCTTGCTTCTTGTAGGCAAATCATATTAATATATATATTGTTGTTGTTCAGTCACCAAGTTGCAGCTGACACTTTGCAACTCCATAGAGTGCAGCAAGCCAGGCTTCTCTGTACTTGATTATCTCCTAGAGTTTATTCCAATTGATCCAGTGTGTCAGTGATACAGTGATACACTTTGCAACTCCATAGAGTGCAGCAAGCCAGGCTTCTCTGTACTTGATTATCTCCTAGAGTTTACTCCAATTGATCCAGTGTGTCAATGATGGTTAGATATGTCTGTCCAACCATATGATCCTCTGCTACTCTCTTCTCTTGCCTTCAAATTTCCAAACATTAGGGCCTTTTCCAGTGAAACAGCTCTTTGTATCAGGTGGCCAAAGTGCTGACCAGACACCACACTTCAGACTCAGCATCAGTTCTTCCAATGTATATTCAGTTCAGTTCAGTTCAGTTTCTTAGTCATGTCCAGCTCTTCGCTAACCCATGGACCACAGCACTCCAGGCCTCCCTGTCCATCACCAACTCCTGGAGTCTACTCAACTCATCTACATTGAGTCAGTGATGCCATACAATCATCTCATCCTCTGCCGTACCCTTCTTTTCCTACCTTCAATCATTCCCAGCATAAGGGTCTTTTCAAATGAGTCAGCTCTTCGCGTCAGGTGTCCAAAGTATAAGAGTTTCAGCTTCAACATCAGTCCTTCCAATGAACATTCAGGACTGGTTGGATCTTCTTGCAGTTGAAGGGACTCTCAAGAGTCTTCTCCAACACCACAGCTCAAAAGCACCAATTCTTTGGTGCTCAGCTTTCTTCACAATCCAACTCTGACATCCATACGTGAGTACTGGAAAAGCCATAGCTGTTACTAGACAGTCCTTTGTTGGCAAAGTAATGTCTCTACTTTTTAATATGTTATCTAGGTTGATCATAACTTTCCTTCCAAGGAGTAAGCATCTTTTAATTTCATGGCTGCTGTCACCATCTGCAGTGACTTTGGAGCCCCCAAATAAAGTCTACTACTGTTTCCACTGTCTCCCCATCTATTTGCCATGAAATGATGGGACCAGATGCCATGATCTTATTTTCTGAATGTTGAGCTTTAAGCCAACTTTTTCACTCTCCTCTTTTGCTTTCATCAAGAGGATCTTTACTTCTTCTTTACTTCTGCCATAAGGATAGTGTGATCTGCATATCTGAGGTTATTGATATTTCTCCCAGGAATCTTGATTCCAGCTTGTGCTTCCTCCATCCCAGCAATTCTTATAATGTACTCTGCACAGAAGTTAAATAGGCAGGTTAACAATACACAGCCTTGACATATTCCTTTTCCTGTTTGGAACCAGTCTGCTGTTCCATGTCCAGTTCTAACAAATCATACAGATTTCTCAAGAGGCAGATCAGGTGGTCTGGTATTCCCATGTCTTTTAGAATCTTCCCCAGTTTACTGTGATCCACACAGTCAAAGGCTTTGGCATAGTCAATAAAGCAGAAATCAATGTTTTTCTGGAACTCTTGCCTTTTTGATGATCCATCGGATGTTGGCAATTTGATGTCTGGTTCCTCTGCCTTTTCTAAAACCAGCTTGAACATCTGGAAGTTCACAGTTCAAATATTGCTGAAGCCTGGCTTGGAGAATTTTGAGCATTATTTTACTAGCGTGTGAGATGAGTACAATTGTGCGATAGTCTGAGCATTCTTTAGCATTGCCTTTCTTTGGGATTGGAATGAAAACTGACCTTTTCCAGTCCTGTGGCCACTGCTGAGTTTTCCAAATGTGCTGGCATATTGAGTGCAGTACTTTCACAGCATCATCCTGTACTCTTGCCTGGAAAATCCCATGGACAGAGGAGTCTGGTGGGCTGTAGTCCATGGGATCGCACAGAGTTGGACACGACTGAGCGACTTCACTTTCACTTTTCACTCTCATGCATTGGAGAAGGAAATGGCAACCCACTCCAGTGTTCTTGCCTGGAGAATCTCAGGGATGGGGCATCCTGGTGGGCTGCCGTCTATGGAGTCGCACAGAGTGGGACACGACTGAAGCAACTTAGCAGCAGCCACTGGAATTCCATCACTTCCACTAGGTTTGTTTGTAGTGATGCTTCCTGAGGCCCACTTGACATTCCAGGCTGTCTGGCTCTAGGTGAGTGATCATACCATCGTGATTATCTGGGTCATGAAGATCTTTTTTGTATAGTTCTACTGTGTGTTCTTGCCACCTCTTCTTAATATCTTCTGCTTCTGTTATGTCCATACCATTTCTGTTCTTTATTGAGCCCATCTTTACATGAAATGTTCCCCTAGTATCTCTAATTTTCTTGAAGAGATCTCTAGTCTTTCCCATTCTATTGTTTTCCTCTCTTTCTTTGCCCTGATCACTGAGGAAGGCTTTCTTATCTCTCCTTGTTATTCTTTGGAACTCTGCACTCAAATGGGTATATCTTTCCTTTTCTCCTTTGCTTTTGGCTTGTCTTCTTTTCACAGCTATTTGTAAGGCCTCCTCAGGCAATCCATTTGCCTCTTTGCATTTCTTTTTTTGGGTATGGTCTTGATCCCTGTCTCCTGTACAACGTCATGAACCTCCATCCATAGTTCTTCAGGCACTCTGTCAGATCTAATTCCTTGAATCTATTTCGCACTCCCACTGTATAATTATAAGGGATTTGATTTAGGTCATACCTGAATGGTCTAGTGGTTTTCCCTGCTTTCTTCAATTTAAGTCTGAATTTGGCAATAAGGAGTTCATGATCTGAGCCACAGTCAGCTTCCGGTCTTGTTTTAGCTGACTGTATAGAGCTTCTCCATGTTTGGCTGCAAAGATATAATCAGTCCCGTTTCGAGGTTGGCCATCTGGTGATATCCATGTGTAGAGTCTTCTCTTGTGTTGTTGGAAGAGGGTGTTTGTTATGACCAGTGCATTCTCTTGGCAAAACTCTATTAGCCTTTGCCCTGCTTCATTCTGTACTCCAAGGCCAAAGTTTCCTGTTACTCCAGGTGTTTCTTGACTTCCTACTTTTGCATTCCAGTCCCCTATAATGAAAAGGACATCTTTTTTGGGTGTTAGTTCTAAAAGGTCTTCCTAGAACCATTCAACTTCAGGTTCTTCTTCATTACTGGTTACGGCATAGACTTGGACTACTGTGATATTGAGTGGTTTGCCTTGGAAACAAAGAAAGATCATTCTATCATTTTTGAGACTGCATCCAAGTACTGCATTTCACACTCTTTTGTTGACTATGATGGCTAGTCCATTTCTTCTAAGGGATTCTCACCCATAGTAGTAGATATAATGGTTGTCTGAGTTAAATTCACCCATTTCAGTCCATTTTAGTTCTCTGATTCCCAAAACATGGACTTTCACTCTTGCCGTCTCCTGTTTGACCACTTCCAACTTGTCTTGATTTATGGACCTAACATTCCAGGTCCTATGTAATATTGCTCTTATAGCATCGGACCTTGCTTCTATCACCAGTCACATCCACAACTGCATGTTGTTTTTGCCCTGGCTCCATCCCTTCATTCTTTCTGGAATTAGTTCACTCATCACCAGTAGCATATTGGGTACCTATTGACCTGGGGAGTTCACCTTTCAGTGTCCTATCTTTTTGCCTTTTCATACTGTTCATGGGATTTTCAAGGCAAGAATACTGAAGTGGTTTGCCATTCCCTTCTCCAGTGGACCACGTTTTGTCAGAACTCTCCACCATGAACCGTCCATCTTGGGTGGCCCTACATGGAATGGCTTAGTTACACTGAGTTAGACAAAGCTGTGGTCCATGTGATTAGATTGGTTAGTTTCTGTGATTGTGGTTTCAGTCTGTCTGTCGTCTGATGCCCTGTCTCAGTGCCTACCATCTTACTGGGGTTTCTCTTACTTTGGACGTGGGGTATCTCCTCACGGCCACCCCTACTGACCTTGGACGTAGAGTATCTCCCCTGGGCCGCTCGCCACTGACCGCTGAACAGACACCAATGAATGTTCAGGGTTGATTTCCTTTAGGATTGACTGGTTTGATTTCCTTGCAGTCCAAGGGACTCTTAAAGATTCTTCTTCTGCTGCTGCTAAGTCACTTCAGTGGTATCCGACTCTGTGTGACTCCATAGATGGCAGCCCACCAGACTCCCCCGTCCCTGGGATTCTCCAGGCAAGAACAATGGAGTGGGTTGCCATTTCCTTCTCCAATGCATGAAAGGGAAAAGTGAAAGTGAAGTCGCTCAGTTGTGTCCAACTCTCCACAACCCCCTGGACTGCAGCCTACCATGTTCCTCCATCCATGGGATTTTCAAGGCAAGAGTACTGTAGTGGGTTGCCATTTCCTTCTCCATTGCTTATCTGAGGTTGATATTTCTTCCAGCAACCTTGATTCTAGCTTGTGATTCATCCAGTGCAGCATTTCTCAGTATGTATTCTGAATATATTTTAAATAAGCAGAATGACAACATGCAGCCTTGACATACTCCTTTCTCAATTTTGAACCCAGTCAGTTGTTCCATGTAAGGTTCTAACTGTTGCATTTTGACCTGAATGCAGATTTCTCAGGAGACAGAAAAGATACTTTGGTATTCCAAATTCTAAGAATTTTCCAGTTTGTTGTGATCCACACAGTCATTTAGTGTAATCAATGAAGCAGAAGTAGATGTTTTTTCTGTAATGTCCTTGCTTTCTCCATGATCCAACGAATGTTGGCAATTTGATCTCTAGTTCTTCTGCCTTTTCTAAACCCAGCTTGTACATCTGGAAGTTCTTGGCTCACACACTGCTGAAGTCTAGCTTGAAGGATTTTGAGCATTAACATGCTAGCATGTGAAATAAGCACAACTGTACTATAGTTTGGATATTCTTTGGCTTTTCCTTCTTTTGGATTGAAATGAAAACTGACTTTGTCCATTTCTGTGACTACTGCTGAATTTTCCAAATTTTCTGACATACTGAGTGCAGCACACTAACAGCATAATCTTTTAGGATTTCAAATAGCTCAGCTAGAATAATAGATATACTTCTAATAAGGATTTGTGAGGAAATATTATAAGGATAAAAGGGATATATGGTGTTACTATCCCTATTTATTACCTTGTTCAAAGATATGAAATTGTAGGAACTTACCTAATCAATTCATACATTCATCAACAAATGCATACAGGTATGAACTAGAAACATTGAAACAGAAAATAAAAGAAGCTTATGTTTGATTTTACTTTATAAATACCTTACCTTTCAACTGAAAGCCCAGGATACTTCAATCACAATTGTTTTTAACTGTCCTCCCACTTTTTCTTCCTGCATAATGGAGATATGAGGGATAGACTCTTGGGTAAGTCATATATTGCTTGACTCTCCTGAGTTCACTTCTGTAGCTGCAAACATCAGGCAGGTCACCTGGAGACTATGCTCAGCTGAGGAGGCTGGGATGGCTGTTTCTTTGTCTTCCTGTGGTCTTTCTTCCTCAAGAAGACTTCGTACAATAGTGACAGTGTTCTAGAAGGACAAGCCCCAATGTGAATGGACATTTTAAGCTTCTGCTTAGGTCATGTTTAATGACGTCACATTGTTCAAAGCAAATCACATGACGAAGCTCAGTCATTATGTGAGGAAAATATTGAAGCTGAAAAAATATCAGGAGGGTTAAAATATTGAGTCATTAATTATCTGTATAAGCACCTGTTTCAAAAATCACATAGTAATTTGGAGAGTTAGAAGCGAAATATCCCTAATACGTATATAAGAGCAAGATATTTTTGACTACTGTTTATTGCTGAGCTAGACATTAATTGTCTAATTTACTGCAGGCATGAATTCATTTTGATACATGGCAAAACCAATACAATATTGTAAAGTTAAATAAAATAAAAATAAAATTAAAAAAAAAGAAAGAACCTCTTTCCTTATTTCTTAGAATGAAAGAGAAAATTGAGCAGTCTTGTAACGCAGCCTTTATTTAGACTCAGATACTTTATCATTGGTTAGCACCAATATTTTTATCCCTGTAGAAAAAGCGAGAGTAGTTATCTAATTTTAGTCTGTTCTAATGTTTATAATTTGTTGTACTCTCATTTTTCCTAAATAATGATATTGACTTTTTCATTGATTTCCTATTTTAATTTAAACAATATTTTACAACAGTTTAGTTGTAAGAAAATTAGAATAACTTTTAGCATTAACATGCATTGCAGCAAAAAAATTCGGTAATGATTTTGACTATCATTCTAAAGGTCTTTAAACAACCTTTAAAGAACATTCTATGTTCTTTAAAACATTACCATCAGTTCAGTTCAGTTGCTTAGTCATGTCCAACTCTTTGTGACCCCATGAATTGCAGTACACCAGGCCTCCCTGTCCATCACCATCTCCCTGAATTCACTCAAACTCACGTCTGTTGAGTCAGTGATGCCATCCAGCCATCTCATCTTCTGTTGTCCCCTTCTCCTCCCACCCCCAATCCCTACTGGCATTAGAGTGTTTTTCCAATGAGTCAGCTCTTTGCATGAGGTGACCAAAGTACTGGAGTTTCAGCTTTAGCATCATTCCTTTCAAAGAACAACCAGGACTGATCTCCTTTAGAATGGACTGGTTGGATCTTCTTGCAGTCCAAGGGACTCTCAAGAGTCTTCTCCAACACCACAGTTCAAAAGCATCAATTCTTTGGTGCTCAGCTTTCTTCACAGTCCAACTCTCACATCCACACATGACTATTGGAAAAACCATAGCCTTGACTAGACGGACCTTTGTTGGCAAAGTAATGTCTCTGATTTTGAATATGCTATCAAACTTTCCATCCAAGGAGTAAGCATCTTTTAATTTCATAGCTGCAGTCAACATCTGCAGTGATTTTGGAGACCCCAAAACTAGAGTCTGACACTGTTTCCACTGTTTCCCCATCTATTTCCCATGAAGTGATGGGACCAGATGCCATGATCTTAGTTTTCTGAATGTTGAGCTTTAAGTCAATTTTTTCACTCTCCTCTTTTACTTCCATCAAGAAGCTTTTCAGTTCCTCTTCACTTTCTGCCATAAGGGTGGTGTCATCATGTATACAAATATATGTATGCTTATAAATAATATAATATATGAATATAAACTCAGATATAGTTTTCATTTGGAATATAAATTAGCAACTATAATGTGCTTAAGAGTAGGAAAATTTTATAAAGTACTTTAATCATAATTCTTAAAGTAAATATTCTAATTACCAGGAACAGTTTTTAAATCTTTTTTTAATTTTTTTTATTATTATTATTTTTTTACTTTACAATATTGTATTGGTTTTGCCATACATCAACATGCATCTGCCACAGGTGTACACGTGTTCCCCATCCTGAACCCCCCTCCAACCTCCCTCCCCATACCATCCCTCTGGGTCATCCCAGTGCACCAGCCCCAAGCTTCCTGTATCCTGCATCGAACCTGAACGGGCGATTCGCTTCTTATATGATATTATACGTGTTTTAATGCCATTATCCCAAATCACCCCCCCCCCCACAAAGTCCAAAAGACTGTTCTATACATCTGTGTCTCTTTTGCTGTGTCATACACAGGGTTGTTGTTACCATCTTTCTAAATTCCATGTATATGCATTAGTATACTGTATTGGTGTTTTTCTTTCTGGCTTACTTCACTCTGTATAATCAGCTCCAGTTTCATCCACCTCATTAGAACTGATTCAAATGTATTCTTTTGAATGGCTGAGTAATACTCCATTGTGTGTATGTACCACAGATTTCTTATCCATTCATCTGCTGATGGACATCTAGGTTGTTTCCATGTCCTGGCTATTATAAACAGTACTGCGATGAACATTGGGGTACACGTGTCTCTTTCAGTTCTGGTTTCCTCAGTGTGTATGCCCAGCAGTGGGATTGCTGGATCATAAGGCAGTTCTATTTCCAGTTTTTTAAGGAATCTCCACACTGTTCTCCATAGTGGCTGTACTAGTTTGCATTCCCACCAACAGTGTAAGAGGGTTCCCTTTTGTCCACGTCCTCTCCAGCATTTATTGCTTGTAGACTTTTGGATCGCAGCCATTCTGACTGGCGTGAAATGGTACCTCATAGTGGTTTTGATTTGCATTTCTCTGATATTGAGTGATGTTGAGCATCTTTTCATATGTTGGTTAGCCATCTGTATGTCTTCTTTGGAGAAATGTCTATTTAGTTCTTTGGCCCATTTTTTGATTGTGTCATTTATTTTTCTGGAATTGAGCTGCAGGAGTTGTTGTATATTTTTGAGATTACTTGTTTGTCAGTTGCTTCATTTGCTATTATTTTCTCCCATTCTGAAAGCTGTCTTTTCACCTTGCTTATAGTTTCTTTCGTTGTGCAGAAGCTTTTAATTTTAATTAGATCCCATTTGTTTATTTTTGCTTTTATTTCCAATATTCTGGGAGGTGCGTCATAGAGGATCCTGCTGTGAGATATGTCGGAGAGTGTTTTGCCTATGTTCTCCTCTAAGTTTTATAGTTTCTGGTCTTATGTTTAGATCTTTAATCCATTTTGAGTTTATTTTTGTGTATGGTGTTATAAAGTGTTCTAGTTTCATTCTTTTACAAGTGGTTGACCAGTTTTCCCAGCACCACTTGTTAAAGAGATTGTCTTTTCTCCATTGTATATTCTTGCCTCCTTTGTCAAAGATAAGGTCAATAGTTTATTTTTTCTTATTTGATGGACCAAACAAATCACATAGTGAGTTTCTTAATCATTTTTAGCCTGCAACTGGACTTTAAAAAAATCATTTAAGGACCCATTCTACTGATACAAATAGTGAACTAATCGAGGCAGTTTGGGCAAGTCTTCTTAATGACTTACATCAGTAAGATTGTTTTTATATTTTCATATTCAAAGTGATTTCTCAAAATCACTAAAGCTTGAGAATACAACTGGAGAGAAAATGTCTTTCTGATCTTAACTGAAAACTAACATCAAGAGCTTGAGATTTTCATTCTGTGAGGGATAATTACCTCTGCATGAACAGTGAAGTCTTTAGATCAAACACAATATAGGAAATTTAAAAAAAAAAGATAAGCCTTGAGTAAAATATACAAGAGTGAAGCACATGGAAAATAAGTATTGTTTTCATGGCTGTATGAATAAAGAGAGGAACCCCAGAAGAGAGTCAAGCAAATAAACACCTCTGCGTATCTGATTTTCAGAGTCATTGAACCTGTTATCTGAGAATCAAATTTTTCCTCTCAAATGACTTTTCTTTATAATGATAAGTATGCAAAATAAAGTCAGCTGTCTCAAAGGAAAGTACATTTCTTTCTCTTGCATTCTAGACAGTTTCATTTGAAAGCAAAACTCAGACACCTGAGAGCAATCCTGCTTCTTGGGAAGATAATCATTTAGAATTTGATAAGAGTAGTACACACTGGAATTCCTATGTTTCATTAGTGTAAGGTTTTATCTTTTCAATAATTAAAATTAATAAATTATTTCAAGTATATTATCATCAACAGTTGTTATTTGGAAGTACTTTTCATCTAATGATTTTTGAAAACTATACTCAGTCGTGTCTGACTGTTTGTGACCCCATGGACTGTAGCCCTCCAGTCTCCTCTGTCTGTGGAATTCTCCATGCAAGATTGCTGGAGTGGATTGCAATTCCCTTCTCGACCTAGGAAGTGAAGCCAGGTCTCCTGCATTGAAGGAAGATTCTTTACTGTCTGAGACCCTAGGGCTTATAAAGCAAATTAGGTCATCTGAAATCAACCTCATATTTTAAATCTAGCAATTTGATTGTTGAGAATTTTATTCCTGATCAAGAATTTAGCACCAGGTTCTTTATAGATGTGACTAAAAATAATTAATAGAATGATTAGATTGTAATAACTATTCATGATTATTGAAATTAATTTCTTAAACACCATAAAGGAGACAAATGTGTTGAACATACCCATTGTAAAATAAGAGCTAATATTTACTAATCACTTTCTTTGTTCAAAATGTTAAATCCAATACTTTATATATCATCTGAACCTCTATTAAATGGTATTCTCTTATTATAGATGAGAAAACAGGTTAAACAACTGGTATGGAATCAGTAATAATACCTAAAATTATTATAGTAAGCACCTTACTATACTCTGTGGCTTATAATTTGGGGAAACTAATATATTATACAGTATACATACAGAACATAATGTATTTTCATCAAATGAGCATGCATATTATAATAAGAGCTTATATTTGATTAACAACAATGTGGATGCCTCCTAGAATTAAGCAAAGCTATTTTGTGAAAGATTTGGATGGCCCAGATATCAGGTGGAAAAAGCCCAATTCGTTTCTTCTTTTGCTCACAATTTTTTTCTTAATGAAGAATTATACATTCCACATGATATGTTAACTAACATCATGAATTATAGAAGAAAAGCAGTTAACATTCAACTCAAGAACCTTGCTAGGAGACCCAAGAACAGAAACCATGGAGTAGAGAAGCAACTGATGTTGGATTAGAGATTCTAATAGAATGAAGACTACAGAATCTTGGTAGTAGACATTGGACAATTAAGTGACATATTGAAAGTTAAGAAGTTTTCTTTTAGAACCCAAATACCAGGAAATGGGGTGACAGGAGTTGGATGTGGAATGTGGGTTCCAGAATAGTTGGAGGTAGATCTGGGAGTAGAGAAGAAATGGATATGGAGCAGGAATCGGACAGAATGGAATTATGTAAGTTTGCTTTCCAGCAGTACTTCTAAGATCAAAATTTAGTTAAAAAGAGATTCAGAATGGGGTAAAGGAGCAGCACTGAAGTGGAGAACTAGTTGAAGTTGACACTACCTCAGTACAGGGTTATATCCAAGTATGCAAGATGCAAAATCTGTGCTTTGGGCCCAGAGGCTCTTTCCTTTTTTTCTGTAAATTGAGGAAATTCTGAGCAGCTCAATAATCTGAGAAGGGATCCATCCTTTTGTTTCTGGATGCTGATTGAGTTGGATGGAAAACATGCCGAAAGAATAATATGATCAGTTTGAAATGGAAATAACTATACCACTATATGTTTGTGGTAAATGGAAATGGGAAAAGTACAATGGAGATGAGAAGGTAGAAACAAATAAGACTAGGATTTAGGTAGCCTATCCTTGGAATTCAGTTAAATAATACTCAAAGAGAAGAAGCCAAATTAGAACAGGATTTATTCATTTAACAAAATTTTAAAAGCCTTCAATATTGGTGACTGCAGCCATGAAATTAAAAGACGCTTACTCCTTGGAAGGAAAGTTATGACCAACCTAGATAGCATATTCAAAAGCAGAGACATTACTTTACCAACAAAGTTTCGCCTAGTCAAGGCTATGGTCTTTCCTGTGGTCATGTATGGATGTGAGAGCTGGACTGTGAAGAAGGCTGAGCGCCGAAGAATTGATGCTTTTGAACTGTGGTGTTGGAGAAGACTCTTGAGAGTCCCTTGGACTGCAAGGAGATCCAACCAGTCCATTCTGAAGGAGATCAATCCTGGAATTTCTTTAGAAGGAATGATGCTAAAGCTGAAACTCCAGTATTTTGGCCACCTCATGCGAAGAGTTGACTCATTGGAGAAGACTCTGATGCTGGGAGGGATTGAGGGCAGGAGGAGAAGGGGACGACAGAGGATGAGATGGCTGGATGGCATCACTGACTCGATGGATGCGAGTCTGAGTGACCTCCGGGAGCTGGTGATGGACAGGGAGGCCTGGCGTGCTGCGGTTCATGGGGTCGCAAAGAGTCGGACACGACTGAGCGACTGATCTGATCTGATCTGATCTGATTGCTATGTATACTGAGCTGAGTGTTGGAAACATAGACCTAAAAAGGCACACTCAAGAGGCTGTTAATCTAGTTGAAAAGGTAGAGAAATATAGTAAAAATTATATGGGAGCATAGTAATAACCATGAAGAGATAGCCATAGGATGATTGAGTAAAGAAAAGACAGATACTAGTTCAGCCTTAGTCCTTAGAGAGTGGGGAGAAGTAAGGAGGTGAAGATTCCCAGAGGATGTATTATTGGCTATATTTTGAAGATTGAACGGAAATTACACATGTATATAATAGAGGATGAGTATTCCAGGAAGACAGAGTAATACACAAAACATTTTGTAGTTGTGATGTAGCCTAGTATGTTTAGGAATTGAAAATATGGCAGTCATGGATGTATCAGAGTCCAGTCAGGAGACAGAAGTCACATAGTAAACTAGACAGGAAAAAATTGAGGAATTATTAACTATAACAAAATATGAGTAACTAAGTATTGTCTAGTAAGAAGAAAAGAGAAATGAAAATGATAAAGGAATATCTGATATAAGGGATAACCCCCCTCTTATTGTTCAGTCACTCAGTCATATCTGACTCTTTGTGACACCATGAACTGCAGCACACCAGGCTTCCCTGTCATTCACTATTTTCTGGAGTTTGCTCAAATTCCTGCCCGTTAAGTCAGTGATGCCAATAACCATTCCATCTATTGCTCCCTTCTTCTGCCCTCAATCTTTCCTAGCATCAGGGTCTTTTCTAGTGAGTTGTCTCTTCGCATTAGGTGGCCAAAGTGTTGGAGCTTCAGCATCAGTACTTCAAATGAATGTTCAGGGTTGATTTCCTTTAGGATTGATTGGTTTGATCTTCTTGTTGTCCAAGAGACTCTTAAAAGTCATCTCTAGCGCCACAGTTCAAAATATAACTGCACTCCTAGAGCTGAAATAAAGCTCCTGATAAGATCCCTCCCCCTTGCTGAACCCTGTACCTGTGTGACAAAGATCAGACCTTGCTGGAGAGGGCATGGATGTGGATCAGTCTCTCCAGGGCAGAGAGGTACCTGGGATACAAGTTAGTGGAACTTGCTGGATGTTTGCCCCCTGAAACTTGCCATAAATCTGCCCTCTAAGATGTTAAAGAAAAGTATTCATAAACAAATGTCTTACTAGAGGGTAGAAAACTGCCTGGGGGAACATGAGGGAAGATGCTGGCTGCTCCTGGCCACTGTGCACTGCAGGAGCCTGGTGTGGCAAAAACTCTCCACGCTATTGGAGCCATGTGCTGGACAAGGAAGCTTCTGGCACTGTAGAGTGTAATGCTGTAACATGTGTTAGATAAACCAGATGCCTTACAGAAACAATCCAGAACACACACAGAAAACAGGAGTGAAAACCCCTTTCTTCTCCAGTGACTCTTTGTAACCTACTACTGACAAAGCTTAACATTGTTATCGCTGGTAAGGAAAAAAAAAACAGTTAACGTCTTCACTTCATTTTCTCAAAGCAAGGAATGAAGTATGAATTGGGAACCAAGGAGCAATAAGTGGTCCAGTTGATTGAGAGTGCCAATGGAGGTATTGTGAATGGTGTTAGAGAGGGAAGAAAAGATCAGATGGTTGTGGACACATGGAAGGAACAAGGGCTTAAGGAATACCACTGTCTGAACTCTGTGATGTGTGAAAGAATCTTGGCTCTGTATCTAGCATCTTATGAAAGTAGATATCCAGGTACTGAATTTCTGTATACATGTAGAGACTTAGAGAGAAATCCAAGGAAAGGAATTTGTAACTTTGTCATGAAATTAGCTCTATTTTTCTTTAGCTGTTAACTCATATGAAATTCTCAATTTCTTGGGCCCATTTGTGGCACAATGTGAATATCAGATTTTACTATGACCTGAGCCAAATATGTAAGTAAATGAGCAATGATTATAGTTGTGCTCCTGTCAGATTTTCAGAGAAATTCACCTTCACCCAACAGTCCTGGACAGATTCTTTTCCTGCAAATTGCTCTTACAGAGCCAGCTTCTGTTCCTTCATAGCATGTATCTTAGTTTATAATTATATATCGATCCTCAGTATTTGATTAAGCCTGTATTCCCCACTAAACTGTATGTTTCAAGAGGACAGGGACTATTTTTGTTCTCTAAGTACATTGTATAGTAGCCGGCACATAGTATAACATCAATAATCATGTTTCTTGAATGAATAGCTGAACAAATCATTTTAGACTTTGCCAAGAAAGTCTTGATAGCCCAGAGAAGTTTCTGTCTAGTTTTCTCAGTGCCATTCAGGGATAATTATATCTTTATTAATATCATTTAAGTCTGGATTTCTTACAATACCTGATCACTAGTCAGTGTTTTTTAAATTACCTAATAGGTGTTTTTATTTCCCCTGCTCATTTTCAGAGTTGCTATTATCTCTGTTTCAGGGAGGCTTTTAGGGCTATACAACTCCCCTTTCCTCATACTTGCTTCTGCATGATTGCTGCTTCATGATTCCTCTTTTAACTAATGACTGTTCTTTTCCTAGAAAGCAAATGAATAAGGAGAAAAGGCTTGATTAAATTCTCAATTTTTATAGTTGTTTACCTCTATAACCTATTCTAAATGTATAAACTCACAGTTTAAAGTACAGTTGAGTTTGAAAATTTTACTGTCAATCAAAAATAAATATCTGGTATGAAAAGTAATAGTAATAAAGAATCCACCTGCAAAGCAGGAGATGTGAGTTGCCTTGGTCATGAAGATCCTCTGAAGAAGGAAATGGCAACCCACTCCAATATTCTTGCCTGTGGAAATCTCATGGACAGAGAATCCTGGTGGGCTATAGTCCATAGGGTGGCAAAATAATTAGACATGATTTAGTGATTAAACAACAACAATGAAAATTAATACGTTCAGCTGTATGTCAAGAATTTTTTAACTAATGGGCTTGTTATTCAGAATAGTTTAAAATATGCAAACAATGCATGAGGAGATTCATAAAGCTGTAGAATTATTCTAAGCCTGAACCAAATGTTTCTGATCTTTAAAGGGATTTGGCTATTAATTTTTAAATGTTGAACATAGTTGACATTTCGAATTGAATTGTTACCGAAATAATCACATCAAATCTCTTGGTTAAATGTTTAAAGTAGAATCCATGAAATATGCATGTTACCAAATCAAAGCAAAGGGACTTTCTTCTGAATACATGATTTTTATTTACATAAAATGTTAGATACATTTTGTTTAGAAATAAAATCATCTCTTAAGGGTGAAGTGCATTTATTCTTCAAAGAAAATTCAAGTGTGTGGAACTGAAGGGGTTTATGCAGTGTTTATTGTGTGTCCACTGCTTGTGAAGATATAAGTTTAAAAGATATAAAACTTGTTTCTGATGTCAAGACAATTAGACTGATGGCTATTATGAGGGGAAACTACTATTTCAAAGCATTATTACATGCCAATAGTATTTCCTAAGGCCAAATTTCTTGAAATGTAATCTGTCTATCCTTATAATCACATTAATTGAGTTTATATGGTACATGGGTAAACATTTTATAATTTTGTTCCATTTTTAGACTTGTATACTTGCTTCCATTCTATTCAGAGAATATGGATACTAGTTGTTTAGTTTTTGGTAACTACATGAAGATTATTTTTTAAACAAATTGAAATTTGTTAAAGCAACTTTTAAAAAAATCACATATAGATAGTAATACATATGGAACATAGATATTTATAACCATTAAATTATTTTCTAGGACTGATGTTTGAAAAATAACTCTAAAACCTATTTCAGTGTGTTAGTTGCTCAGTCATGTCCGACTCTTTTCAACCTCATGGACTATAATCTGCCAGGCTGTTCTGTCCATGGAATTTTCCAGGTAAGAATACTGGAGTGGGTTGCCATTTCCTTCTCCAGGGATCTTCCCAACACAGGGATCAAACCTGGGTCTCCCACATTGCAGGCAGACTCTTTAATATCTCAGCCACCAGTAAAGCCCAAAATCTCTTTAAGTAGATGTTCAATAAATATTTGTTGAATGAATGAGTAATGTTTCTTTTTAGCACTTTATTGTTCTAATAATGGAATCCGGGAGGGAGTACTGATAGTGTATGTATTTTTCTAGTTAATTCTTCAAATTTGTTTTTAATCAGGAGTATTTTTTTTCTGCCATGGTCAAAATTCCTCTTTTTCCAGGAGCTTCTACGTCATTTGTTCTGCTCATGAACCTACACAAAAGAAAGACTTGAGAAAACATGACATTTACAAAGTAATCATAAAAGTGCAAAGCTCTATAATGAAAGCTAGATGTAGGAATTGTTCAACATATGAATGTACTTTTAAATGTATTTTAATATAAAAAAATCAGGTATACTGTTAACTTCATTTACAAAGCAGACTATATTTTTATGATATTTCCAGAATCCTACAGAAGACATACTAGTGTTCCAAATGGATGAGTTCCTGTTGATAAAACACAAAAGAAGGAAGTATGTTTATCTTATCAAAACAGAAGTCTGTGGCTGTTACTTTTCCCTACATTTTTCAGAAAGCTGCCTCATCAGGACCTTCTTAGCACATCAGATATCCTGTCAGATATTTAGAGGTTGTAGAGATTTCAGGATGTAGAATAATTGCAATATGTGTTTTCATTTTTTTAATTAATGAAATAATTTAAAAATCAAGTTTTTATATATCTGAGCTCCAAATATTTACCAAAGTATACTCAAATCTGTGTACTAGCAGGCAGGACTCATCCAGGGATTAAAAAGAAAAGAATCATCACCAGATAACGTAAACTGACCCAAAGGAGCAGATAGAATAAGGAGCAGAGGCCAAGTTCAGCAGTTTCATAGGCTAAGAGGGAAAGTTTGCTTTTTTTTTTTTTTTTGTACCAGAAGTACTTAATACTGTGCAGTTTTCTAGGCTGACACCTTTTTACTCTCCATAGTATATCTTCCACTTTGGAATTATTTTCCTTTCTCCTCACTTTTAGTAAATAGTGGTACATTTCAGAAGTGTGTATTATTCAGCTCATGCTGAGTACCAGTATCCATCTTACTTCAACATCTTTATAGCATTCTTTATATCATAAATTTAGATCATATAGTCCTCTGTGTAGTAGATTTGTCCAAATACTTATTTGTTGTTTGCCAAGCACTAGGTAATATTTTGTTCCATCAGAAACACAAATATGATTAAGACACAGTTCATGGTCTAAGGAGCTTCAGATTCAGGAGGGCAAAATTAATGTTTTCCATCTCATACTTTTCATTTCAAAATGAGAGATGCAAAGCTTATAACTAATAAAAGAGAGTTGGACAATTGAATCTTAAAAATAGAAGAAGTCTGTAAACAAAGTATAAAGTTGAAAGTCAGTAAGATATAGGTAATTTTTGAAGAAATGACTGACTGAACTTTCCCAGGAAATATATACAGAGGAGAAGCAATGGTGGGAGAGAAAACAGTCAAACAAAGAATGTAAGAGAACACAACCAACTGGCTTAAATAAGTCAAGAAAGCACAGGATGTACTAGGGCATTATTAAAGGCAGAGATTTTCAAGAAGTGGGGGAGGATTAGCATTTTCAATTGTTGCTGAAAGATAAAGAACAGAGAATAAGCCATTGGCAGTTTAGGTCAATTAAATTAATCTTTGAGAGAACTATTTATATAATAAGGGGAATGGGTCAGGTTGTGGGAGTCAAGAAAGCTGATTTCTGAAATGTACTGAGAAAGTTTAAGTGGTATCAGCTGAATAAGGCATAATAGATAAAATAAAATTTGTTTAATGGTAGGAAAATCATACTCAAATATTTTTATGATGGACAAAAGCAAATGAAAAAAGAGAATTTAAAACCCTACAAGAAAAGGATAGAACAAGGTACAAGAGAGCATTGCTACAGGATTCATAGTATGAGCAAAGGAGATCACCCTTGACCGCTTGATACACAAGTTTGTCTACATCAACTGTGAGACATGTTAAAAGCAATGTAGTACTACTAATAAACTCTGAGCTCTATAAATAACTTTCTTATAAAATATTGTGGATCTAATAATATCATCTCCGTAGTGTCACTCAAACATATTCCTCTCTGGGAGGATAAAAGATATTACAAATAATTGGTATAATATCATTGACTGTTTCACAGGAACTGTTACAATGGTGATAAGTTTGTGTTACTGTAGTGTTTTTACTCTGAGATAATTGTTTTAGAATTTTGAAAATAATTTGTAAGTATCCATGGAAATGTTGTGTTCATGCTGTGAGCATCTTGCAAGTGTGTTGAAGTGGAAAATAGTTTGGGAGCTACTACTCAAAGTTAATTTTGTAGGAAAACGAAACTGCAATTTTATTGAGGGCAGAGAAGGCAAACAGTGTTTCTTTGTGTTCACACTGCCTGATAAACTGACTATGATTTCAAAATATTGTCTGTAAAATAATATAATCAATTAATTAAATACATAAATTGTGTGATTTAACTGACATATCAAGTCCCTGTGATATGCTGGCTGCTGATTGATAGAACTAACTTTGATAATCAAGAACTTTAAAGGATAATTAATGATTATTTATTGATTATTTTGTTATTAACAAATAATTTTTCATTTGATAATAATTACAAAATCAGTTGCTATTATTATCAAAACATTGTTGACTATTTTCCCCAAAGTATCTTTCATTAATTTGCACATCTCCCACTATGAAAATGGGATTAGATCCACTGTTTATCAATGATTCCAACATGGTGAATAGACTTTCCTGTTTGGTAATTTGGTTTATACCAACCTGTACCATTTTTTCCACACTTCATGTATACACCACTATTCCATCTTTAGTTTCCTACTCTTTTCATACCCTACCATTCTTTACTACTTTGAAAGAAATCATTGAGGTAATCACTGTTTTCTATAAGAGTTTGTCTTTCCCTGCCAGCATTTAGGAACTGTTGAAGGTTGAATGGATGGGGAAACAGTGGAAACAGTGGCTGACTTTATTATTTTGGGCTGCAAAATCACTTCAGATGGTGATTGCAGCCATGAAATTAAAAGACACTTACTCCTTGGAAGGAAGGTTATGACCAAACTAGACAGCATATTCAAAAGCAGAGATATTACTTTGTCAACAAAGGTCCATCTAGTCAAGGCTATGGTTTATCCAGTAGTCATGTATGGATGTGAGAGTTGGACTATAAAGAAAGCTGAGCACCAAAGAATTGATGCTTTTCAACTGGGGTGTTGGAGAAGGCTCTTGAGAGACCCTTGGACTGCAAGGAGATCCATCCAGTCCATTCTAAAGGAGATCAGATCAGATCAGATCAGATCAGTCGCTCAGTCGTGTCCGACTCTTTCCGACCCCATGAACCGCAGCACGCCAGGCCTCCCTGTCCATCACCAGCTCCCAGAGGTCACTCAGACTCGCATCCATCGAGTCAGTGATGCCATCCAACCATATCATCCTTTGTCGTCCCCTTCTCCTCCTGCCCTCAATCCCTCCCAGCATCAGAGTCTTCTCCAATGAGTCAACTCTTCGCATGAGGTGGCCAAAATACTGGAGTTTCAGCTTTAGCATCATTCCTTCTAAAGAAATTCCAGGATTGATCTCCTTCAGAATGGACTGGTTGGATCTTCTTGCAGTCCAAGGGACTCTCAAGAGTCTTCTCCAACACCACAGTTCAAAAGCATCAATTCTTCGGCGCTCAGCCTTCTTCACAGTCCAGGTCTCACATCCATACATGACCACAGGAAAGACCATAGCCTTGACTAGGCGAACCTTTGTTGGTAAAGTAATGTCTCTGCTTTTGAATATGCTATCTAGGTTGGTCATAACTTTCCTTCCAAGGAGCAAGTGTCTTTTAATTTCGTGGCTGCAGTCACCATCTGCAGTGATTTTGGAGCCCAGAAGAATGAAGTCTGACACTGTTTCCACTGTTTCTCCATCTATTTCCCATGCAGTAATGGGACCAGATGCCATGATCTTCGTTTTCTGAATGTTGAGCTTTAAGCCAACCTTTTCACTCTCCACTTTCACTTTCATCAAGAGGCTTTTTAGCCCCTCTTCACTTTCTGCCATAAGAGTGGTGTCATCTGCATATCTGAGGTTATTGATATTTCTCCCGGCAATCTTGATTCCAACTTGTATTTCTTCCAGTCCAGCATTTCTCATGATGTACTCTGCATATAAGTTAAATAAACTTGGTGACAATATACAGCCTTGACGTACTCCTTTTCCTATTTGGAACCAGTCTGTGTTCCATGACTAGTTCTAACTGTTGCTTCCTGACCTGCATACAGATTTCTTAAGAGGCAGATCAGGTGGTCTGGTATTCCCATCTCTTTCAGAATTTTCCATAGTTTATTGTGATCCACACAGTCAAAGGCTTTGGCATAGTCAATAAAGCAGAAATAGATGTTTTTCTGGAACTCTCTTGCTTTTTCGATGATCCAGCGGATGTTGGCAATTTGATCTCTGGTTCCTCTGCCTTTTCGAAAACCAGCTTGAACATCAGGAAGTTCACGGTTCACATATTGCTCAAGCCTGGCTTGGAGAATTTTGAGCATTACTTTACTAGCGTGTGAGATGAGTGCAATTGTTCGGTAGTTTGAGCACTCCTTGGCATTGCCTTTCTTTGGGATTGGGATGAAAACTGACCTTTTCCAATCTTGTGGCCACTGCTGAGTTTTCCAAGTTTGCTGTCATATTGAGTGTAGCACTTTCACAGCATCATCATTCAGGACTTGGAATAGCTCCACTGGAATTCCATCACCTCCACTAGCTTTGTTCGTAGTGATGCTTTCTAAGGCCCATTTGACTTCACATTCCAAGATGTCTGGCTCTAGGTCAGTGATCACATCATCATGATTATCTAGGTCTTGAAGCTCTTTTTTGTACAGTTCTTCTGTGTATTCTTGCCACCTCTTCTTAATATCTTCTGCTTCTGTTAAGCAGGGCAAAGACTAATAGAGTTTTGCCAAGAAAATGCACTGGTCATAGCAAATACCCTCTTCCAACAACACAAGAGAAGACTCTATACATGGACATCACCAGATGGTCAACACCGAAATCAGATCGATTATATTCTTTGCAGCCAAAGATGGAGAAGCTCTATACAATCAGCAAAAACAAGACCAGGAGCTGACTGTGGCTCGGACCATGAACTCCTTATTGCCAAATTCAGACTGAAATTGAAGAAAGTAGGGAAAACCACTAGACCATTCAGGTATGACCTAAATCAAATCCCTTATGATTATACAGTGGAAGTGAGAAATAGATTTAAGGGCCTAGATCTGATAGATAGAGTGCCTGATGAACTATGGAATGAGGTTCGTGACATTGTACAGGAGACAGGGATCAAGACCATCCCCATGGAAAAGAAATGCAAAAAAGCAAAATGGCTGTCTGGGGAGGCCTTACAAGTAGCTGTGAAAAGAAGAGAAGCGAAAAGCAAAGGAGAAAAGGAAAGATATAAACATCTAAATGCAGAGTTCCAAAGAATAGCAAGAAGAAATAAGAAAGCCTTCTTCAGTGATCAATGCAAAGGAGATCAGTCCTGGGTATTTATTGGAAGGACTGATGTTGAAGCTGAAACTCTAATACTTTGGTGACCTGATGCAAAGAGCTGACTCATTGGAAAAGATGCTGATGCTGGGAAAGATGGAGGGCAGGAGGACAAGGGGATGACAGAGGATGAGATGGCTGGATGGCATCACCGACTCAATGGACATGGGTTTGGGTAAGCTCCAGGAGTTGGTGATGGACAGGGAGTACTAGTGTGCTGTGGTTCATGGGGTCGCAAAGAGTTGGATATGACTGAGCAACTGATCTGAACTGAAAAGTTGAATTTTGTCCCCTATAAAGACAATAAGTACTAATCCCCAGTAGATTTTGAAGATAATCAATCAAGTGAGGTCATTTCAGTTCAGTTCAGTAGCTCAGTCGTGTCCAACTCTTTGCGACCCCATGAATCGTCGCATGCCAGGCCTCCCTGTCGATCACCAACTCCCGGAGTTCACTCAGACTCACATCCATCAAGTCAGTGATGCCATACAGCCATCTCATCCTCTATCATCCCCTTCTCCTCCTGCCCCCAATCCCTCCCAGCATCAGTCTTTTCCAATGGGTCAACTCTTCGCATGAGGTGGCCAAAGTACTGGAGTTTCAGCTTTAGCATCATTCCTTCCAAAGAAATCCCAGGGCTGATCTCCTTCAGAATGGACTGGTTGGATCTCCTTGCAGTCCAAGGGACTCTCAAGAGTCTTGTTCAACACCACAGTTCAAAAGTATCAATTCTTCGGCGCTCAGCCTTCTTCACAGTCCAACTCTCACATCCATACATGACCACTGGAAAAACCATAACCTTGACTAGACGGACCTTTGTTGGCAAAGTAATGTATCTGCTTTCCAATATGCTGTCTATGTTGGATATAACTTTCCTTCCAAGGAGTAAGCGTCTTTTAATTTCATGGCTGCAGTCACCATCTGTAGTGATTTTGGAGCCCCCAAAATAAAGTCTGACACTGTTTCCACTGTTTCCTCATCTATTTCCCATGAAGTGATGAGACTGGATGCCATGATCTTGTTTTCTGAATGTTGAACTTTAAGCCAAATTTTTCACTCTCCACTTTCACTTTCATCAAGAGATTTTTAGTTCCTCTTCACTTTCTGCCATAAGGGTGGTGTTATCTGCATAGCTGAGGTTATTGATATTTCTCCTGGAAATCTTGATTCTAGCTTGTGTTTCTTCCAGCCCAGTGTTTCTCATGATGTACACTGCATATAAGTTAAATAAGCAGGGTGACAATATACAGCCTTGATGTACTCCTTTTCCTATTTGGAACCAGTCTGTTGTTCCAAGTCCAGTTCTAACTGTTGCTTCCTGACCTGCATACAAATTTCTCAAGAGGCAGATCAGGTGGTCTGGTATTCCCATCTCTCTCAGAATTTTCCACAGTTTCTTGTGATCCACACAGTCAAATGCTTTGGCATAGTCAATAAAGCAGAAATAGATGTTTTTCTGGAACTCTCTTGCTTTTTCCATGATCCAGCGGATGTTGGCAATTTGACCTCTGGTTCCTCTGCCTTTTCTAAAACCAGCTTGAACATCAGGAAGTTCAGAGTTCAAATGTTGCTTAAGCCTGGCTTGGAGAATTTTGAGCATTACTTTACTAGCGTGTGAGATGAGTGCAATTGTGCGGTAGTTTGAACATTCTTTGGCATTGCCTTTCTTTGAGATTGGAATGAAAACTGACCTTTTCCAGTCCTGTGGCCACTGCTGAGTTTTCCAAATGTGCTGGCATATTGAGTGCAGCACTTTCAGGGTCATCTTTCAGGATTTGAAATAGCTCAACTGAAATTCCATCACCTCCACTAGCTTTGTTCATAGTGATGCTTTCTAAGACCCACTTGACTTCACATTCCAGAATGTCTGGCTCTAGGTCAGGGATCACACCTTTGTGATTATTTGTGTCATTAAAATCTTTTTTGTACAGTTCTTCTATGTTAGGGTGGGCTTAAATTCAGTATGACTGTTAACTTTAGAATAAAAGGATTTGGACACTGAGATAGACATACATTGAGGGAAGATGATGTGAATACAGAAGGATAACACATTTATAAGCCAAGGATCTAGAAGGGAGACATGGAATAGATTTTACCTCAAACCTCTTAGAAGGAATCAACCCTATAGACACTTTGATTTCAGACTTCTAGTCTCTAGTACTGTGAGACAATATATTTTTTGGTATCTAAATTGCCCAGTTTGTGTTGTTTATAACAGCAGCCCTAAGAAATAAATAAAGGGACAGAAACTAACTGAGAATCTTGGATTAGATGATAATAACTGACTTGAATTAGATGATAATAACTGACTGAAGGAAATGGCAACCCACTCCAGAACTCTTGCCTTGAAAAACCCAGGGACGGAGGAGCCTGGTAGGGTCCAGTCCATGGGGTCACAAAGAGTCGGACACAACTGAGCGACTTCACTTTCACTTTCACAGAAATTTATATATTAATTATAGTAATTTATAAATACTTCATTTTCATGTAAATTACTATAGACAATGTTGAAAAGAATTTCAGGAAATGGAATATGCTCCCTATCAGTTGCAACGTGTTGCCAGAATGTCACCTGTTATCAAAGTCTACTTAATCTAACCATAGATTTTCCTCATTGGGCATGGCACCTACTGGTACTTAAATTAATCATGAATTTTTTTCTCAGGTTCAGGAGCCTACTGTGTTATGTGGTTTGCTCACAGCATGTGGGTCTTCTACTCCAGGCTTCACATTAACTTTGACATCAAAAGCTCTGTAACTGCTTGCAGCACAGTAGAACAAAATGCCCTCTTCTATTTATGCTATTTCCTATTATCTTTTTTTGTAGGAGAGACTGCTTTCTTTTTTACATGTGGCACTCCACACTACATAGGACTCAAAATAAGACGTTATGGATATATGTACTGCTACTGTCCCTGTGTATGAGATCACTTCCACCCCCTATCAGAGAAGGAATCCTTGACAGCCAATTGTACACTTTCATCAAACTTATTCATCCACTCTATTCTGCATTTCTTTTTCATCAATGCCATATGAAATGAAGAGAATTTCTATTTTAAAGGAGTGCTATGCAGCCACTTCTGTAATCTTCCTTTGAATATTGTCTGTTATTTCTTTGTTTGTTTGTTTGTTTTGGTCTGAACATTTAAAATAATTGTTAAGCAAAAGAAGTTTAGAAAAAATAATATACAGTTGTATCCCTAAGTAAAGATTAACCCAAACATCTCTGGAATTTCTAACCATTAGAATGATTTCTTCACTTGAAGGCAAGTTCTACTTAAGGGAGATCCAGGTAAAGGTGATATCAGACAGGAGCAAAATTAAATTATCAGTTCTGTTATTCACTTTCCTAGTCTCACTATATTATTAGATTGGCCACTGAAATTAAGTGGGGTCTAAGACAAGTGCTATGGCCTAAATGGTTATGTCTCCTCAGAATTCATATGTTGAAGTCCTAATCCCAAGTCTGACAGCATTTGGGACCTTTTGAAAGTAAGTAGGCAATTGAAGGTAAAGGTCTCACACATGGTATTAGTGCCCTAATAAGAAGAGATAGGAGAGAGATAATGTCTTTCTCTACTCTGTGAGGCTACAGAAAAAAGGTGACTGTCTGTAAACCAGAAAGAGAGCCCTCACCAAGAACCCCAACCATGCTGGCACCTTGATCTCAGACTTTGAGTCTCCAAAATTGTGAGAAATATATTTGCTGTTGTTTAACCTACCCAGTCTATGTTATTCTGTTATAATAGCCCAAGCTGACTAATAACAAGGGGAACCACAGTATCTTATTCTTATTCCTGAAAAGAAGCTTCAGATTTTAAGAACACTTATACAACTGATCTTATTGTGTTAGAAAGAATAATTTTATGGCACAGGGGAAGCTATGTCTAATAATTTCTATATCTATGTTTGCAATCAATTGAACTTTTAAAAAGCAATTTTTTTAAAGTTAGTACAAAATCCAAAAATTTCAGAAGTATTTATTGTAAAACAAAAAGATTTCTCCCGTCTTCATATGACCTTAAATCTCTCCTACAGAGATAAAAATTGCTAAGATTTTTTGAATATCATTTGGAACATAGTATCAGTTTAGTTCAGTCTCTCAGTCATGTCTGACTCTTTGTGAACCCATGTACTGCAGCACGCTGTCCATCACCAATTACCAGAGCTTGCTCAAACTCATGTCCTTCACGTTGATGATGCCATCCAACCATCTCATCATATGTTGTCCCCTTCCCCTCCTGCCTTCAATCTTTACCAGCATCAGGGTTTCTTCTAATAACTCAGTTATTCGCATTAAGTGGCCCATTGGAGCATTCAGCTTTGGCATCAGTCTTTCCAGTGAATATTCAGGACTGATTTGAATATTAGGACTGACTGATTTGATCTCCTTTCAGTCCAAGGGACTCCCAAGTGTCTTCTCCAGACTCACAGTTCAAAAGCATCAATTCTTCAGCACTTAGTTTTCTTTATAGTCCAACTCTCACACCCATACATGATTACTGGAAAAACCATAGCTTTGACCTAGATGGACCTTTGTTGACAAAGTAAGGTCTATGCTTTTTAATACACTGTCTAGGTTTGTCATAGCTTTTTTCCCAAGGAGCAAGCATCTTTTAATTTCATGGCTGTAGTCACCATCTGCAGTGATTTTGGAGCCCAAGAAAATAAAGTCTGGCACTGTTTTTGTTGTTTCCCCATCTATTTGCCATAAAGTGACTTCATGTATAGAATAGTAGTAACATTGTATTTTACATATCAGTTGGCACATGTACTTCAAATTATGGTGAATATTCCAGTTTGCTCTTTAAAAAAGTAACAGCAGTTTACACACATGAGAGCAGCATAGGAGAGTGTTTGTTTTCACTGCCCTTAAGTACTATGAACTATTTTAATCTCAGGTAATTTGTTAACTTAAAACAGTAGTTTAATTGGCAGTATTTGCACTTTTTAAAGTAGAAGTAAAATGATATTGTTATTTTCAGTTATTTTTGTTGTTAATTTAAATGAAACAAAGAGTCTTAAGCTCCTCCTTTGAATAAAAAATCCAGTAGAGTCACGGGATTTATTTTAATTTTATGCACAAAAGAAGAAAATCCCAAAACTTTCTTTTTTACACATTTGTGATGTGCTTAAAGTATAAAGCCCCTTACTGTACACTTAAAGTACCTTGTGTGCTTGTGCTTAGTTGCTTAGTCATGTCCGACTCATTGCAACCCCATGGACTCTCACCCACCTGACTCCTCTGCCCATTAGATTACCAAGGCAAAAATAGTGGAGTGCGTAGCCATGGTCTTCCTGACCCAGGGAATGAACTTCACTTACCTGCATTGCTGGCAGATTCTTTACCATCTGAGCCACCAGGGAAGCCCTTAAGATACCTTACTGTACACTTAAGGTATAAAGTACCTTAAAGTATAAAGTACTTAACAGAGATAGGTACAATTATTAGAATCCAGAAAAATGTAACAATAAAGCAGGGTTGAAAGCTTTCAGAAATTATTCTTCGCATTTATAAATCATAGCATTATTCTGTTAACTCTCTCTGGTTATCTGAAAAGTCTTCTCTGTTCAAACAGTGCTTCCAAATACTCTTGAATAATTGGTAATAGAAAAGGGGTATACATTCTCTTGCAGGTCCTCATAGTGGGTTGGAGAGTATAGTTGATACTTTTTGAGAAAGTTCTCAATATATCATGTTATCAAAATGTGTTTTATGATGTACTATTTCTTAATTTTTTGGTATTTATTTCTCCACCAATTACAACAGTCTGCAGCCTCAGGATAAAACATGGAAATTGAATTAGTTTCAGATCAGATCAGATCAGTCACTCAGTCATGTCCAGCTCTTTGTGACCCCATGAATCACAGCACGCCAGGCCTCCCTGTCCATCACCAGCTCTCGGAGGTCACTCAGACTCACATCCATCGAGTCAGTGATGCCATCCAGCCATCTCATCCTCTGTCGTCCCCTTCTCCTCCTGCCCCCAATCCCTCCCAGCATCAGAGTCTTCTCCAATGAGGCAACTCTTCGCATGAGGTGGCCAAAGTACTGGAGTTTCAGCTTTAGCATCATTCCTTCCAAAGAAATCCCAGGGCTGATCTCCTTCAGAATGGACTGGTTGGATCTCCTTGCAGTCCAAGGGACTCTCAAGAGCCTTCTCCAACACCACAGTTCAAAAGCATCAATTCTTCGGCCCTCAGCCTTCTTTACAGTCCAGCTCTCACATCCATACATGACCACAGGAAAAACCATAGCCCTGACTAGGCGAACCTTTGTTGGCAAAGTAAAGTCTCTGCTTTTGAATGTGTGATCTAGGTTGGTCATAACTTTCCTTCCAAGGAGTAAGCGTCTTTTAATTTCATGGCTGCAGTCACCATCTGCAGTGATTTTGGAGCCCAGAAAAAGAAAGTCTGACACTGTTTCCACTGTTTCCCCATCTATTTCCCATGAAGTGATGGGACCGGATGCCATGATCTTTTGTTTTCTGAATGTTGAGCTTTAAGCCAACTTTTTCACTCTCCATTTTCACCTTCATCAAGAGGCTTTTGAGTTCCTCTTCACTTTCTGCCATAAGGGTGGTGTCATCTGCATATCTGAGGTTATTGATATTTCTCCCAGTAATCTTGATTCCAACTTGTGTTTCTTCCAGTCCAGTGTTTCTCATGATGTACTCTGCATATAAGTTAAATAAACAGGGTGACAATATACAGCCTTGACATACTCCTTTTCCTATTTGGAACCAGTCTGTTGTTCTGTGTCCAGTTCTAACTGTTGCTTCCTGACCTCCATACAGATTTCTCAAGAGGCAGATCAGGTGGTCTGGTATTCCCATCTCTTTCAGAATTTTCCACAGTTTCTTGTGATCCACACAGTCAAAGGCTTTGGCATAGTCAATAAAGCAGAAATAAATGTTTTTCTGGAACTCTCTTGCTTTTTCCATGATCCAGCGGATGTTGGCAATTTGATCTCTGGTTCCTCTGCCTTTTCTAAAACCAGCTTGAACATCAGGAAGTTCACGGTTCACATATTGCTGAAGCCTGGCTTGGAGAATTTTGAGCATTACTTTACTAGCGTGTGAGATGAGTGCAGTTGTGCAGTAGTTTGAACATTCTTTGGCATTGCCTTTCTTTGGGATTGGAATGAAAACTGACCTTTTCCAGTGCTGTGGCCACTGCTGAGTTTTCCAAATTTGCTGGCATATTGAGTGCAACACTTTCACAGCATCATCTTTCAGGATTTGGAGTAGCTCAAAGGGAATTCCATCACCTCCACTAGCTTTGTTCCTAGTGATGCTTTCTAAGGCCCACTTGACTTCACATTCCAGGATGTCTGGCTCTAGGTCAGTGATCACACCTTCATGATTATCTTGGTCTTGAAGCTCTTTTTGTACAGTTCTTCTGTGTATTCTTGCCACTTTTCTTAATATCTTCTGCTTTTGTTACGTCCATACCATTTCTGTTTTATCGAGCCCATCTTTGCATGAAATGTTCTTTTGCTGTCTCTGATGTTCTTGAAGAGACCCCTAATCTTTCCCATTCTGTTGTTTTCCTCTAGTTAGTTTAGAGGGGGGAAAATGAAAGCAATTCTCAGAGGATTAAATTATACAGAATAAAAAGAGCAAAATAGAATTTTAATACATGGGGTATGACTTCTAGTTTTTTGCTGCTATAATTTTTTTTATTTAAAAATGAAGACGATATTTATATTGATATGTATGTTAGGAGAACTATGTAATGAGATATCACATGTTCCCAACATTCTTTTTCTAATTTTCCATTTAAAATTTGACTTTTGTCAGTCCTGTTTTTTTTTTTTTTTTTACTGCAATTTAAAACTTTATGGGACCTAGAATATTGTGCCACACTTTTAAAGGCAATGATGACATGCTTAGCTTTTTGAAAATCTATGGCACTTTAACATACTTTTCCATTCTTGAGTGTTTGCAGAAGATTTTTCAGCTTAATATTTATTACTATGAAAAATATACTTTAAATGACCCCATGCATAATGGGTAGCAAATTATATTGTTCCCTTCTTATTACAGTGGGTAAATTAATTAACTTACCAGTGCTTATTATAAGCCATATTTTAAAGATAATAAGGTCTTTGGTATGTATCTATGTTAACATTGCAATTAGTGAAATAATATAATCTTCTAAACTGTGTGATATTGGATGTGATAACTTTGCACCTCAAACTGCTACAGCTCAGTGTGTGTGTGTGTGTGTGTGTGTGTGTGTAAATCAGTGGCAAGATATGGAAATCATTTCATTTACTGCTGTATTTTTGGTAATGAGTCTAATTTTCAAACAAAACTTTCCAAACTACTCAGAAAGAAGTAATTCCCCTCATCTAAACCCAGAGAACTCTCCAAAATTGGTTCTGTCACTGTTTATAAAAAAGGCATCAGGAGGAGAATATTGAAAGATGGTATATAATGAACTTAAACTCAGGAGTTTATAAAATGTGGAATAGTAATAAGAATAAAAATTACTAGGTCTATAGAATAGAGTGTATGACATTTATTGTTGTTGTTTAGTCACTAAGTCATGCCCCACTCTTTTTGGGACTCCATGGACTCTGTGTAGCCCACCAGTCTCCTCTGTTCATGGGATTTCCTAGGCAAGAACACTGGAGTGAGTTGCCATTTCCTTCTCCGGGGATCTTCCTGAACCAGGGATCAAAGTGCATCTCCTGCATTGGCAGGCGGATTCTTTATTACTGAGCCACCAGAGAAGCATTTAAGAGTATTACAGTATGTTGGTGGCTCAGATGGTAAAGCATCTGTCTATGATGCGGGAGACCCGGGTTCGATCCCTGGGTTGGGAAGATCGCTTGGAGAAGGAAATGGCAAACCACTCCAGTACTATTGCCTGGAAAATCCAATGGACAGAGGAGCCTGGTAGGCTACAGTCCATGGGGTCGCAAAGAGTCGGACACAACTGAATGACTTCACATTCACGTTTATATACAAAGGAGATCAAACCAGTCAATCCTAAAGGAAATCAATCCTGAATATTCATTGGAAGGACTGAAACTGAGGCCCCAATATTCTGGCTGCATGATGCGAAGAACTGACTCATTAGAAAAGAACCTGATGCTGGGAAAGATTGAAGGCAGGAGAAGGGGACTGCAGAGGATGAGATGGTTGGATAGCATCACTGACTGGATGGACATGAGTTTGAGTAAGCTCTGGGAGTTGGTTATGGACAGGGAAGCCCGGCATGCTGCAGTCCATGGGGTCAGAAAAAGTTGGACATGACTGAGTGACTGAACTGAATTGTATACAAATTGCACATGTGTATACCTTTATTATTTTGAGCATTTGTGACAAAATGCATAGACTTATACACTATATGTCATAGTTATAATTAACTATAAGATGAGAAATAGACTTCAAAAATAACCCTATTCTTTTAAAAAAACTGAAGGAGTTTTCCTGTAGTTTTGCACCTACTATTTTTATTAAAAATGGAGTGTTTTGCTGTCATTTTGTTTTGTTTTCCTAGAATGGTATTTGAAAATTTGCATAAAAAATTCTGAAAGAAAATTTATCACATTATTAGGTATTTATCTTTGTGGCCTGGAAAGTATGTGATTTATTTCACATTATACAGTATTTCCAATTTTCAAAAATGATGTTATATTGCTTTAATATTTGAAAAATAAAAACCACTATTATAAAAATTTATGAATTAGATATGAAATTCACATATGTAGAAAGCAGAAACTGTGTGAAATAGCCTGTTATTTTTTTCATTTGACTCTTCATATCTTTTATGTATCTTTTAAAATACTTTTTCATAAATATCTAGTATAAGGATAAAAATATTCACTAAATGTAAATATATTTTCCCAATTTTAGACTGTTTTCAGCATCAGTTTGCCAAACAAGTTCCTTTTTTCCCTCTGCTTTTTCAATTACATATGTTGTTAGGATATTGGCCATGCATAATATTTTTAAAAATTGCATTTAGAAAACCTATATTTAGTTTCAGTGCAAATAATGTATTGCTTTTAACATTAGTGTAAAATTCTATTATTTATGCTATTGATGTTCAGGATCCTCTAATCACTTATAAGAATGGATGGCCTTGATGTAACACCTGTAAAGTAAAACTATTCATGAAAACTTACTCTTATCTTTGGCCTGGAGCACAATCAGTGAACATATTTTTGTTGTTTGTTGTTCTTTTATATTCTGTCAAAGCTTCCATTATGTACTACTATTAAATCAATTTGGTATTGATGGACAGCTTTTTCACACTTTTAAAAATGTAGGAACTGTTAAGTTCTTAGACTCCTATAGCTGTATGTTGAGAGCATGCGTGCATGCCTTGTCACTCAGTCATATCTGCCTCTAGGCAGCCCCATGGACTATAGCCCACTAGGACGCTCTGTCCATGAAATTTTACAGGCAAGAGTATTGGAGTGAATTGCCATTTCCTACTCCAGGGGAATTCCTAACCCAGGGATTAAACCCATGTCTCTTGCATCTCCTGCATTGGCAGGTGAGTTCTTTACCACAGAGACACCAGGAAAGCCCTATGTAGATAGAAGTCTAGTAAAATGTAACAGCCTTCATTATTTCTTATATAGTCACATATCTTCTTCTGTTACAAATATTTAAATTAGAAAATATACTTTAAAAGTGTATCTAATCCATTTTGAGTTTATTTTTGTGTATGGTGTTAGAAAGTGTTCTAGTTTCATTCTTTTACAAGTGGTTGACCAGTTTTACCAGCACCACTTGTTAAAGAGATTGTCTTTAATCCATTGTATATTCTTGCCGCGTTTGTCAAAGATAGGGTGTCCATAGGTGCGTGGATTTATCTCTGGGCTTTCTATTTTGTTCCATTGTTCTATATTTCTGTCTTTGTGGCAGTACCATACTATCTTGGTGACTGTGGCTTTGTAGTAGAGCCTGAAGTCAGGCAAGTTGATCCCTCCAGTTCCATGCTTCTTTCTCATGATTTCTTTGGCTATTCGAGGTTTTTTGTATTTCCATACAAATTGTGAAATTATTTGTTCTAGCTCTGTGAAGAATACTGTTGGTAGCTTGATAGGGATTACATTGAATCTATAAATTGCTTTGGGTAGTATCCTCATTTTCACTATATTGCTTCTTCCAATCCATGAACATGTAATATTTCTCCATCTATTAACATCCTCTTTGATTTCTTTCACCAGTGTTTTATAGTTTTTTATATATAGGTCTTTAGTTTCTTTAGGTAGATATATTCCTAAGTATTTTATTCTTTTCATTGCAATGGTGAATGGAATTGTTTCCTTAATTTCTCTATTTCCTCATTATTAGTGTAGAGGAATGCAAGGGATTTCTGTGTATTGATTTTATATCCTGCAACTTTACTATATTCATTGATTAGTTCTAGTAATTTTCTGGTGGAGTCTTTAGGGTTTTCTACTTAGAGGATCATGTCATCTGCAAACAGTGAGAGTTTAACTTCTTCTTTTACAATTTGGATTCCTTTTATTTCTTTTTCTGCTCTGATTGCTGTGGCCAAAAGTTCCAAAACTATGTTGAATAGTAATGGTGAAAGTGGGCACCCTTGTCTTGTTCCTGACTTTAGAGGAAATGCTTTCAATTTTTCACCACTGAGGATAATATTTGCTGTGGGTTTGTCATCAGATCAGATCAGTTGCTCAGTCATGTCCAACTCTTTGCAACCCCATGAATCGCAGCACGCCAGGCCTCCCTGTCCATCACCAACACCCAGAGTTCACTCAGACTCACATCCATCAAGTCAGTGATGCCATCCAGCCATCTCATCCTCTGGCATCCTCTTGTCCTCTTGCCCTCAATCCCTCCCAGCATCAGAGTCTTTTCCAACGAGTCAATTCTTTGCATGAGGTGGCCAAAGTACCAGAATTTCAGCTTTAGCATCATTCCTTCCAAAGAAATCCCAGGGCTGATCTCCTTCAGAATGGACTGGTTGGATCTCCTTGCAGTCCAAGGGACTCTCAAGAGTCTTCTCCAACACTACAGTTCAAAAGCATCAATTCTTTGGTGCTCAGCCTTCTTCACAGTCCAACTCTCACATCCATACATGACCACAGTCATATATAGCTTTTATTACGTTGAGGTATGTTCCTTCTATTCCTGCTTTCTGGAGAGTTTTTATCATAAATTGACGTTGGATTTTGTCAAAGGCTTTCTCTGCATCTATTGAGATAACAAGGTTTTTATTTTTCAATTTGTTAATGTTGTGTATTACATTGATTGATTTGTGGATATTGAAGAGTCCTTGCATCCCTGGGATAAAGCCCACTTGGTCATGTTGTATGATCTTTTTAATGTGTTGTTGGATTCTGATTGCTAGAATTTTGTTAAGGATATTTGCATCTGTGTTCATCAGTGATATTGGCCTATTGTTTTCTTTTTTTGTGGCATCTTTATCAGGTTTTGGTATTAGGGTGATGGTGGCCTCATAGAATGAGTTTGGAAGTTTACCTTCCTCTGCAATTTGATGGAAGTGTTTGAGTAGGATAGGTGTTAGCTCTTCTCTAAATTTTTGGTAGAATTCGGCTGTGAAGCTGTCTGGACCTGGGCTTTTGTTTGCTGGAAGATTTCTGATTACAGTTTCAATTTCTGTGCTTGTGATGGGTCTGTTAAGATTTTCTATTTCTTCCTGGTCCAGTTTTGGAAAGTTGTACTTTTCTAAGAATTTGTCCATTTCTTCCACATTGTCCATTTTATTGCCATATAATTGCTGATAGTAGTCTATTATGATCCTTTGTGTGTTGTCTGTTGTGATCTCTCCATTTTCATTTCCAATATTATTGACTTGATTTTTCTCCCTTTGTTTCTTGATGAGTCTGGCTAATGGTTTGTCAATTTTATTTATCCTTTCAAAGGACCAGCTTTTGGCTTTGTTGATTTTTGCTATGGTCTCTTTTGTTTCTTTTGCATTTATTTCTGCCCTAATTTTTAAGATTTCTAAAAATAAACTCAAAATGGATTAAAGATCTAAACATAAGACCAGAAACTATAAAACTCCTAGAGGAGAACATAGGCAAAACACTAGCCGACATACATCACTGCAGGATCCTCTATGACCCACCTCCCTGAATATTGGAAATAAAGGCAAAAATAAACAAATGTGACCTAATTAAACTTAAAAAGCTTCTGCACAACAAAGGGAATAAGCAAGGTCAAAAGACAGCCTTCAGAACGGGAGAAAATAATAGCAAATGAAGCAACTGACAAACTAATCTCAAAAATATACAAGCAACTCCTACAGCTCAATTCCAGAAAAATAAACGACCCAATCAAAAAATGGGCCAAAGAACTAAATAGACATTTCTCTAAAGAAGACATACAGATGGGTAACAAACACATGAAAAGATGCTCAACATCACTCATTATCAGAGAAATGCAAATGAAAACCACAATGAGGTACCATTTCACGCCAGTCAGAATGGCTGTGATACAAAAAGTCTATAAGCAGTAAATGCTGGAGAGGGCGTGGAGAAAAGGGAACCCTCTTACACTGTTGGTGGGAATGCAAACTAGTACAGCCACTATGGAGAACAGTGTGGAGATTCCTTAAAAAACTGGAAATAGAACTGCCTTATGATCCAGCAATCCCACTGCTGGGCATACACAATGAGAAAACCAGAATTGAAAGAGACACGTGTACCCCAATGTTCATCGCAGCACTGTTTATAATAGCCAGGACATGGAAGCAACCTAGATGTCCATCAGCAGATGAATGGATAAGAAAGCTGTGGTACATATACACAATGGAATATTACTTAGCCATTCAAAAGAATACATTTGAATCAGTTCTAATGACGTGGATGAAACTGGAGCCTATTATACAGAGTGAAGTAAGCTAAGCCAGAAACAAAAACACCAATATAGTATACTAACGCATATATATGGAATTTAGAAAGATGGTTAACAATAACCCTGTATGCGAGACAGCAAAAGAGACACTGATGTATAGAACAGTCTTTTGGACTCTGTGGGAGAGGGAGAGGGGGGGATGATTTAGGAGAATGGCATTGAAACATGTATAATATCATATATGAAATGAGTCACCAGTCCAGGTTCAATGCACGATACTGGATGCTTGGGGCTGGTGCACTGGGACGACCCAGAGGGATGGCATGGGGAGGGAGGAGGGAGGAGGGTTCAGGATGGGGAACACGTGTATACCTGTGGTGGATTCATGTTGATTTATGGCAAAACCAATACAATATTGTAAAGTTAAAAAATAAAATTAAAAAAAATTTCTTAATAAAAAAGTGTATCTAAATATTACAAAGATCACTTGTAAATTGAAAGATAATTTTTAAGAAAGATCTTATAATTCTTTAGCAAAATAATACATTTTATGATTTAATAATATCGAAATATTTTCTGTACTTGAAAGTTCTATGAATAGTACCAGTTGAGCATTAAAATATTTTAAGATCAAAAGACATTTGACTACTTCTAAATATTCCACTTTGAAATACCTTTCAGTAACAATTTATAACTGGTTTCTATACTTAGCTTAATGTGCTCAAATAAGTAAAAATGATTTAAAGAAATGCTTCTTTCACCAAAATTCAATTTATACAAGTTGTATGTATGGTCAAAATATGGAATCTTCATCCTATCTTTAAACATCATTCCACAAGCTCAGCCTTAGAAGTTGTATGTCCTCTACTTGCAAATTCTTTCCTTTGCTCTCAGAAAAATCATAGTTTGAGTGATGGATTTAAAGAACATTGACAAACTGAGTTATAAAATTTACATAAAACTTGAAGTGTTGCTGCTATAGATATAAGTGATATAACACGTTCCCAGCATGTTCATGCACAGTGATTCTCTGATAAAATGGCTGGGCATGACCTTAAGCAAGTCCCTTTGGGGATACTCAAGAGTATCTAGTGCTTGGTGATATATGCTTTGTATGAATCAGACATCAAAACAGCTTGTTTTTAACCTAACATAATACATTTCACAGTTCACATTCCATTTATATATAATAAGAATATTATAAAAATAAATTTCTATAAAAAGTCAGATAAAATAGTGTGACAATATGAGTTAAATGTTACTATATAATTCTTTTTTTGCTATTTCATTTACACTTTACTATTTATTATAGGACTGAGAAACAAAATTGAGCTTTGATTTGATTTTTATTTCTTAAAATAAAATACTTAAAAGAAATAAAATAAAAGAAATAAAGTATTTTTATTTCTTAAAATACTTTTAATCTCTCTTTAGTTAGACTGAGTATATTTCTCTCATAATAGTAAAATAAATCATGAACTCTTGTCTTTGAAATTGATGGGATAACATTTAAAATTCCCATTTGAGAACTACTTATTTATGTAATGACAAAATAAAATTATTTTAACACTCTCTGGAAATTATTGGATTAATACAAAATCAATATGTAATTACTATCTTAAAGTTTACAGCTATATAAGTCTTCATGCTGAAATTTAAAACTTTCATGTGTAACAAAGACCTCATCTTTTTCAGTATATATATTCAACTGTACTTTAGTCACAGGTATAGCTCATCTTGCTGCACTTTGCTTTGCTATGCTTCACAGATACAGCATTTTTTTTTTTTTAATTGAAAGTTTTTAGCAATCCTGCCTGCATCAAACAAGTCTGTCCATACCATTTTTCCAACAATATTTGCTAACTTTTTTACATTTTGGTAATTCTCACAATATGTCCAACTTTTTCATTATTATTTATTATAGTGACCTTTAATCAGTGATCTATAATATTACTATTGTGAAAGCCTTATACTTTGTGAAGACTCAGATTATGTTTAGCATTTTTAGCAATAAAATAAGTCTCTGTTAAGGTGTATCGGAGAAGGAGAAGGCACCCCACTCCAGTACTCTTGCCTGGAAAATTCCATTGACGGAGGAGCCTGGTAGGCTGCAGTCCGTGGGGTCGCGAAGAGTCGGACACGACTGTTGGACACAACCGTTGGACATGACTGAGCTACTTCGCTTTCACTTTTCACTTTCATGCATTGGAGAAGGAAATGGCAACCCACTCCAGTGTTCTTGCCTGGAGAATCCCAGAAACGGGGGAGCCTGGTGGGCTGCCGTCTATGGGGTCACACAGAGTTGGACACTACTGAAGTGACTTAGCAGCAGCAGCATTAAGGTGTATATACTGAAGCTGAAACACTAATACTTTGGCCACCTGATGCAAAAAATGACTCTTTGAAAAAAAACCCTGATGCTGGGAAAGATTGAAGGCAGGAGGAGAAGGGGCTGACGGAGGATGAGATGGTTGGATGGCATCACTGACTCGATGGACATGAGTTTGAGTAAACTCCAGGAGTTGGTGATGGACAGAGAAGCCTGGAGTGCTGCAGTCCATGGGACCACAAAGAGTCAGATGTGACTGAGCGACTGAATTGAACTGAGCTGAAAGGTATATACGTTGTTTTTTAAAACATAATGCTATTGTACACAATAGAGTACAGTATAGTATAAATACAAATTTTATCTGCACTGGGAAAACAAAAAAGTGTGCGTGACTTGCTTTATTGCTATTGTCTAGAACTTAGAATATCTCTGAGATGTGCTTGTATGTGCCAAATGTATTTTTTACTTACTAAAAAAAAAAATGATTTTGAAATTTATTGACTTTTTAAAAATATTGAGTTTTAAAGTAAAAGAATTATTATATATTTTTCTCTACAATATATCAAAATTTTAATGTATTTTTACAGTATTAAAGTTATGGTTTTCCTACATTCTATAGTGACAAAATAAGAAAGTGGAAAATGTATTAAGTTACAAGGCTTACCAGAAAGTATAAATATATGCACTTACATGAGACAGACAGAGAGCTATATATTAATACAAATTAGCAATTACTTCTTAACATTCATTGGTTATATTTTACTATTTAATATTTCAAACATCATAAAGATTTAAATATCTAGTTAATAAATATTCAATAAATTTATACCATAGAGAAAAATCAAAAGATTTTGTACATGAGAATTTTTTATTATTGTGATGAATAAATTTTAATAAATTGCAAATGTTATCTAAAAATATACTAGTTTATAATTTATAGCATTTTAAAAAGTCTCAATTTTATCCTATCATCTAAGTGAATATTATTAAAATTATTTTAAGAACAATTAAGTATTATGGGATTATCAGTGGAGAAATAGGACTCAAGGCTTTTTGGATCTTTAAAAATATGTTGAATATAATTTAATAGAAAAATAGACTTACATTTCATGATGTGGCACATGCAAAAGTACCTTGCTTTCCATCCAGGTACCACTCTTTGCCAGAGAAAAATTTAATGAATTCTGGGAATTCCTAACTTGGAGGGATAAAAATACCTGGATGCTTAGAAGAGCAAGAATTTTGCTGGCTCTAGGTGAGATGGATTCTTGGAAATTGAGAAGGGTAGCATGTCAGATACTAAGTAGTAGTGAGTAGACACTTACCAATGTTCATTCCCTCAATGGAAAAGAAGTTTTTAACTGGCAAGGTATTGAGGACTCTTGATAAAGTCTCATTACTATTCAACGCAATCATTTTTGGCATAACTTTTATTTATTGACTGCTGACAGTCCAGAGCAATTTAAAAATATCTGTATTCTCATTTTCCATTAAAACATTTTTCAGTTGAAGAAATGTTCAGAGGTTATAAATAACTTGTTAAGGTCACTGAATCAGTTAAGTGGAAACTCTAGAATTTTGGTTGAAGTTTATGTTAAAGTCTGTACTGGTATTTCTGTCATTATATTTTGCTAGATAATTAATTTTGGCAAATACTTGCCAAAGATTATCCACATGAGAAGGTTATTCTGCCTTCGTTGTCTCTCTGTCTCTATTATGAGATACCATGAGCTGTACTGTGCTCCACCTGTCAGGTCTCTGGAGAAGCGTGCTTGAACTCCAGCTTTATGTCTAACATGTCCTTTCAGTGCTTCATTTCTGTCAGTGTTATTTCTTGCATTTCCCTATCTGGTGACACAGATTTCCTGAAACATGCTTTGCTCTTGATGTTTTTATTCCCTCTGCCTCTACTTCACTTCCAGTTTCTTCTGCTCTCCCTGGTCTTCTGAATTATTCTTCATCTTAGATCTCAGTACCTGCCTTGGAAAGGACTGCTTTTACACTATCCCTTTTTGTTTTGATCGTCAGCCACTAACATCTTCTCTCAGTGTGCGTATCCCTGGATTTCCCCAAATGCTAAACACCAGCTCAGTCCACTGAAGCTTGGCTGGCTTAACATTCCACATGGAAAATATCCTAGCTTAAAAGAAACCTCTAGATATTATACAAGGAAGTTTGGGGAAAGGAATGCTGACAGCTTAGCACAGGCTGTATCTGAAGGCACATGCACTATGTCTTATAACCAGTAAGACGCTGAATGTATGCTGGACAAGAACAGAATCCATAGCACCTTCTTTTATGCCACATTTGATTGCCAGATCTTGGAGAGGGTTAGACAAGGGAAATCAGGACAGACACCAGTATAGAGTAGCCACTCAGGAAGTTTGGATATCAGGTGTTTACTAATTGATAGAGACTACTTCACACTTTGACAGTCTGTAGGGTTATACCAGTGACTGCTGGCTGAATATAATCTCTGACCCTTACATGTCTGAAAAAGAAATGATGAAATCACAGGTGTAAAAATCATCTTATAGCTACCAAGGAGTGGAAGAAGGAGGAGGGATAAATTGGGACACTGGGGTTGACATACAGATACTACTGTGTATAAAATAGGTAACTAATAAGGACCTATTATGTAGCACAGGAAACTCTACTCAATATTCTGTAATGACCTGATGGGAAAGGAATCTAAAAAAAGTGGGTATATATATGTGTAAAATTTATTCATTTTGCTGTACAGCAAAAAGTAGCACAATCAACTACATAATAAATAATAAAATAATAAATATCAAACCTCTTAATGAGATGTTGAATATTACATGGTCTTTTCACAGGGCACTTTTCTAACAATTGATGACACAACCTTCACAAATTGAAATAGTACCTGAGTCAGTGTGCTTATTTTTCTCTTTTAATTTTTATCCTCTGAAGCTTCTAGTGGTGAAATGTCAACAATCTGATGCTCTTGCAAAACAGGTTTTCCCTTGATATTCTCTACACAATGGAGAGAATTTCAGGCTCTCAGAAGTCCATCATTTTTTTTTCTTCCCATATATTGTTTTAAAGGGAGCTCCTTAGACAAACTGAAATCAAACTCTCTAGATGTGTTTTATGAATCTGAATATCAATAGCTTTGAACGCTATGATATGTAAATAGTATAAAAATCTTTTGTCCCTAGTTACAGACTACATAGCAGAGCTAGCTTACACCTTAGTAAGCTAGCTTACTAAGTAGCTGCTGCTGCTGCTGCTAAGTCACTTCAGTCGTGTCTGACTCTGCACGACCCCATAGACGGCAGCCCACCAGGCTCCCCCATCCCTGGGATTCTCCAGGCAAGAACACTGGAGTGGGTTGCCATTTCCTTCTCCAATGCATGAAAGTGAAAAGTGAAAGGGAAGTCACTCAGTCGTGTCTGGCTCTTAGCGACCTCATTGACTGCAGTCTACCAGACTCCTCCATCCATGGGATTTTCTAGGCAAGAGTACTGGAGTGGGGTGCCATTGCCTTCTCCATACTAAGTAGCTAGCTTACTACTAAAAATGACTTTTCCAAAGCATTTGGAAATCCATCAAACTATTATCACTTAGAAAGTTGAGCAACTCACAAGTTTTATGGCCTATCTAGCTTCAAAATCTAATGTAAAACTGATGCAATGCAGGTTTAATTGAACACACACAGGAAGATTATTTTCACCACTTCTTGAATAAGGAACAGAGCATTATAAATTATATTGAAATTTTGTCTGTGTGTTTAATTGCTGAGTAGAGCACTCAATTGATAGTTTAAGTGCTAATTATTTTAATGTAATTATATTTAATTATTGTAATTGCTATTCATATCTTATGTCCTAATAGAGACACATCAAGGGCCTTTTCACAGAATTGTTATATTCTCTTCATGCTAGAAAACAGAATAGGGAATTTATCATAGTTTAGTTGAAACAAGCTATTTGCTAGTTCATTTATTTCAAAATGAAATGTTACTAATTCTCTTTTTTGACCAGAATATTTTATAACAAATGCTGTGAAACTCTTTAAAATAAAAAATGAAATAATATAAATTCTTTTATGTGAATTATGGCTTTGAACTTTATATATATTTACTTATAGATCACACTATAAATTCACATCTTTTTTTCTCCTGTCAGGCATTACAGTGTAGAGAAAGGTGTAGTTAGACATTGTCATTTTTTTTAACACTCAGTTTATATTGTGTAGGAATATATTCAGCTCAGTAAGAGTGTAAATTGCAACACAAATATGATTTGAAAATTCAAGAAATGGAAGGGGAAAAGCAATCTACAGTAACTACAAAGCAAATTCTAATTTATTGCCTGATATGACCCAAGTTTAATTTGTTTACATTTTGCCAGGGAGACACCTATTTACCATGTTCTCTTTGATATTGTACATATAAAGATGAAGAATTGTGTTTCAGCTTGGATAATGGTGTTATTACCTCAGTTTTAAACATTTTGTACCTGAACTCAGGATTCATGATGGACTCATTGGTTAAACAAAATTACCACGAGTAAACATTTTTAGAAACTCAAAAATTCAAGATTTATGTTTAAAATGTTTGTGTTACATTCTATGGAGTATGGAATTCAGGGAGGTTCTAAAGATTGTACTTTTAGAACCAAAAAAATGTAAAATTATGTGTTATAGACTAAAAGAGCCAGGTGTTTATAACACCTGACTATAGCCATTAATGGTTATAACAATCTCTAACATTCATAAAGTACTTCACAGGTACAGCCATATGCCACAACTTATGTGTATTATTGTATTTAATTTTTACAACAACCATATAACTAAAAAACTACTTATCTCCCATTTTATTGGAACACTGGCTTAAATGACACTGTCTCAAGAAGGATGACCTATGTGCTTTCCTATCCTGATCAATTTTCAGAAAATAGAGTGATTTACAAATTAATTTTTCTCTAGGTGTTTCCAACAAAATATGGGAAATATAGGTCATAGTCTCAGAGATCTTTGTCATTCTCCACTCTGTACCTAGTTTCCAAAAGGAGCTACCCAAACTAATTGAAACCAACAGTGTTAAGAGCTATTCTACTATGGATCAGAGTATCAATAACCTTAAAGCCGACCAAAAAATCATCTGTGTAAGTCTGTGTGCATTGGGTCATGTTTTTAGGAAAGCCCCATTTAGAGCTAATGTTGCTCTAAAAATCTAAGATAGTTGACTATACTCAGCAAGAATGTAACAATTTGTATTCTGTTGCATAAGAATTCCATACAGAGGTTTAAAAACATAGGCTTCTGTATCCAAGAGAAAAACAATGAATCTGGACATTAACATTTATTGACTTTATGACCTTAGGAAATATACTCAATCTCCCTAACCTTCAGTTTTTCATCCTATAAGATTAGGCTTATATCTTTATTAAAGTATTGTTGTTAAGATTACAAGACAAATTTGGTCATATTCTGCTTCATGTGGACAGACTACACACTCACTGAATGTGAGCTACTTATTATTACATAAATATTTCAGTTGTATGGGGCTATATGTTATTGCTTCTGTCAAGATGACTTTCAGTCTGGTTGTCTTAGCATCCCTTCTGCTACTTTAAAAAAAAAAAAAAATATGAAACTTTAAAAATGAGAAATGCTCAGGTTATATATCTGTACCTTCTGAATTAGTTATATGATATACTTGGGGGAACAGAAAAACCCTAGTCAATTCCGAAGGATTGAGAATCACTATAATAAAGAATACTTTCTATAAATAGGTTTTTTTAATGTATTATTTGGTAAATAGGTTTTTTTTTTTTTTTTTTTAATTTAACACATAGTCATCACCACATGTGTGCTTCTCCAATGGCTTAGCAGGTAAATAATCCACCTGCAACGCAAGAGACACAGGAGATGTGGGTTTGATCCCAGGGTCAGGAAGGTCCACTGGAGAAGGAACTGGCAACCCATTCAGGTATACTACCACACAAATGCCCTCATCTCACACACTAGCAAAGTCAAGCTCTCCAAGCCAGGCTTTAACAGTATATGAACCGTGAAATTCCAGATGCTCAAGCTGGATATACGAGTCAGCAGTCCAGGTTCGATGCACGATACTGGATGCTTGGGGCTGGTACACTGGGATGACGCAGAGGGATGGTACGAGGAGGCAGGAGGGAGGAGGGTTCAGGAAGGGGAACACATGTATACCTGTGGCGGATTCATGTTGATATATGGCAAAACCAATACAATATTGTAAAGTTAAAAAAAAAAGTCACAAATAAAGGGAAAAAAAATTATCATAGCATTTAGACCCCACTCCTAAATTTGTGATAACTGATGCAAGGTGGTAGTTCTCAATCAGGTCAATTTACCCCACTGGAGGATATCTGACTGTTCAGAGAGTCTGGCTGTTGCTATTGAGTGGGTGGAGGCCAGGGATCCCTCACAACAGAGAACTGTTTACCTGCTGAAGTCTAGAAACCCTGTTACCACAACATGCTACAATACAATAAGCTTATTCTTATGCAACATGAAAACATCACCTGCTAGACAATCTCATGATACATATGTTGAAGGTACACGTATGCTCAGTCAGGTCTGACTCTTTGCAACCCCTTGGACCATAGCCTGCCAGGCTCCCTGTTCATGGGATTCTCAGGCAAGAATACTGGGGTGGGTTGCCATTTGCTCCTCCAGGGAATCTTCCTAATCCAGGGATGGCACCCTTGTCCCCTGCTTGACAGGCAAATTCTTTACCACTGAGCCACCTGGGAAGCCCTGGAAGTTGAAGAGAAACATTTAACAAAGTGACGGTCTGCTGGTGAGGACTTGAGTTATCACCTGTCTCACTAAAAACCACTAAACGTTTTTCTCTAAGCAATAAAGCTGCCTGAAATCCCTCCCCCTCAAAAAAAGAAAAGGCATAGAAACCAGAGATCAAATGGCCAACATCTGCTGGATCATCAAAAAAGACAGAGAGTTCAAAAAAAAGCATCTATTTATGCTTTATTGACTATGCCAAAGCCTTTGACTGTGGGGATCATAACAAACTGGAAAATTCTGAAAGAGATGGGAATACTAGATGACCTGATCTGCCTCTTGAGAAATCTGTATTCAGGTCAGGAAGCAACAGTTAGAACTGGACATGGAACAACAGACTGGTTCCAAATCAGGAAAGGAATACATCAAGGCTGTATATTGTCATCATGTTTATTTAACTTATATGCAGAGTACATCATGAAAAATGCTGAGCTGGAAGAAGCACAGTTGGAATCAAGATTGCCAGGAGAAATATCAATAGCCTCAGATATGCAGATGACACCACCTTTATGGCAAAAAGCGAGGAAGAACTAAAGAGCCTCTTGATGAAAGAGGAGAGTGAAAAAGTTGGCTTCAAGCTCAACATTCAGAAAACTAAGATCATGGCATCTGGTCCCATCACTTCATGGGAAATAGATGGGGAAAGAGTGACAGACTTTATTTTCTCGAGCTCCAAAATGACTGCAGATGGTGACTGCAGCCATGAAATTAAAAAAATGCTTGTTCCTTGGGAGAAAAGTATGAGCAACCTAGACAGCATATTGAAAAGCAGAGTCATTACTTTCTCAACGAAAGTACATCTAGTCAAAGCAATGGTTTTTTCAGTAGTCATATATGGATGTGAGAGTTGGACTATAAAGAAAGCTGAGCACTGAAGATTTGATGCTTTTGAACTGTGATGTTGGAAAAGATTCTTGAGAGTCCCTTGGACTGCAAGGAGATCCATCCAGTCCATCCTAAAGGAAATCTGTCTAGAATATTCATTGGAAGGACTGATGCTGAAGCTGAAACGCCAATACTTTGGCCACCTGATGCAAATAACTGAGTCATTTGTAAAGACCCTGATGCTGGGAATGATTCAAGGCTGGAGGAGAAGGGGACAACATAGGATGAGATGGTTGGATGGCATCACCAACTGGATGGAAGTGAGTTTGCATAAACTCTGGGAGTTGGTGATGGACAGGGAGGCCTGGCGTGCTGCAGTCCACGGGGTTGCAAAGAGTTGGACACGAGTGAGCAGCTGAACTGAACTCAGGTATTCTTGCCTGGAAAATGCCATGGACATAGGAACCTGTTGGGCTACAGACCAAAGAGTCACAAAGAGTTGGACACAACTAAGCATGCAGGCATGGTATTACCACATGTAACTAAGTAAACAATACATAGATATTTTCTCCTGGAAAGACATAACTATTTTTACAAACCCTTATCCCATTAATTCTTTCTTTAATTTAGCAATGCATGTGTGTCTAGTTTTATTTTGTGGTGATCATAGGTAAGCATTGTGAATATCATTGATGTAATGGTCGTGATGCAGCATATAAATTTATGGACAAATATTGATATTCAAGTGGAGATCACAGTTTAAGTTTCATCAGTATATGTATAGCATTCCCTGACTTTCAAATGCACAACTTCTATAAACTGTCTTGGAGGACAAGGTTTAGGTCTAAGCAAAAATAGTGTGTGCATCTTCCCCTTGAATGCAGATTTTATGGTCTGTTTTTTGTTTTTTCCTGAATTTGGTAGACAAAGTTGTCTGAGTTAGTTACTCAGCATGATGTTGATGGTGATGATTGTCACCTCCACTATCATTATCATTACTTTGATGAGTTATAGAATTTTGTCTTCTCAGGCCATGTAAAAGCTGGTTATCAATGTTACTGATGCTCTGTACAGTTTAAAGTGTGACTCCTTGATGGAAGAAATTATAATATTGAGTAGTTCTATTCATACCTGGTGTGCTGCGACTCATGGGGTCGCAAAGAGTCGGACACGACTGAGCGACTGATCTCATCTGATCTGATTCATACCTGTCTATGAACATCAGGAGAACATATAAGGACAAACATGGGTCTTGGAATCAGACATATTTAGGATTGTTTCTTCTTTCACTACTTACTGACTATATTAGAGTTATACTATGGCCAAAAAATAAAAAAATCCCTAATGTCTGTGGTTTAATGCTATGAAAATGTAATACAGCTGTCTACCATGAATGATTCGAGGATCTGGGCCCCTGTCAGCTCATAGTTATAACTCCTTGTAAGACTTCACAGTCTTCACCATGTAGTTGGTGGACAAGATAAGAGATATTTAATATCTTGACCTAGAAGTGACACAGTCACCTTTATTCATTGACAAGAATTAGGCAACAGATCTACCTGCCTAAAAAAAGGAAGACTGAGAAATATAATCCCTGGTGGTATAACAATTGATACTTCCCAGCTGCAGCTCTAATTTCGAAAAAGGTGTTAACTAATTTTTGGTGGCTCTCTAGTCATCCAATCAAACTAACTAATGACTTTAAAAATAAATTTCTATAATTCTTATCCCTGATTAAAAAAAGGAGAATGATGCCCCTGAAATATGTATAATGTAGATTAAATCAAATAATGTACATAGCATCTTTGACATATGGTCAGGCAAAATAGTACAGGCGTACCATAATTGTCATCATTGGGTGTTCTGTCCTTCATGAGTACAAGAGATGATCAGTTACTCCTGCCTCTCTTTACTAGAGTGATGTAATATTTCTATCCCATTTATCATGAATGATGATTAAATCTCAGAATTTTATACCATTATGTTATTTATTTATGCCTTTATGAACATTCTTTCCTACAGAAGTATAGATATCAAAGCCTTCATTTTCATAGCAGTGGGCTTTGTCAAGGAAATTTTTGAGATTGAAAATGGCTCTTTTTGGTCAATAACTATGGAATTTCAGACAGAGCATATTAGAAAAAAAGAATTTCCGTCTGGTCTTGGCCAGGTCACAATTGGATCACTTTCCTACTGCTGATTCTGCACTAGAAAACCTATGCCAGTCAGGATATAGAGACTTCTGTTTATAAACTGATTCAGCCTTTCAGTGAAGTTTCTTTCATCCTGGATTCGAAAATAGATGCTTACTGTTAACACTGTGCACTATTGATTATGTTGCATTTAAATTCATATTTGTAAGCTGCATATCATTTTTTGTTGTCTTCACATGGAAATTCTAAAACACTGGAGCAAATCATCAGATAATTTCTCTTATGAGAATTCTAGCAATAAATATTTCCAAAATAATATAGAAGAGAATCAGTGACTTGAATAGAGTTGAATATTCTGATCACAATATCAAAAGTAAGCAGGAACTTTTAATCACTATCCATTCTCATTATAGTTCCTGTCATAATAGCTTTTTTTTTGTTTTAAACAGAAGACAAACAAACAACAATTTAATGTCATTTGTCCTGGTCTCTTAAAGATTGCATTGTCACATTAGTTTGACTTAAAATCAAAGTTTAGAAATATTAGTGCTAGGCAGCTATTTATCTTGTGTTATTAACATTTCTCAAGTTATTAAAATCTGGTTACTTCTTTTATGTTTCAATCATTGAAATATAAACAACAAATAGAGGTAAATGTCAAGTGTATTTCATTCTGATTAGTAGTATAATTGTAAAGTTCTTTGAGTCTTGCTACATAAACTATTATTTTAGCCTTCACATTTAAAAAGTCTTCAACATTTTCCTAGGGTATATTTGCAGGAAAAAAATATATTTGGGGTGAAAAGAACAAAGTGGAAAGCTAATATATTGAAGGATTACGGATAAAGAGTGTAGCCCTCATTTAATAAATATGAAACAATATAAAGGGTAAAGGACTTTAAGGTAAAGAACCGGATTTCTAAGTCTGATGACTACCAGGCAGGTGTGATATCATGAATTAAAGTCAGTAATTTGGGAATTTCAGTTTTCTTATCTTAGAAATGGGGACATAATTGGTCATCATTCTGTATAATTACCTTATGATTTAAAAATTGAAAACATAAGATAAATGCTATTAAAATCAGTAAATACCCAGAAAAATAGCATTCTGTTTTTATAAAAAAACAGTCTGTTTTTATAATTTTAATAAAAAATATTTTTTCCTTAATAAAAATAGAATGTATACTGGGAGAAAATTTTCCAAATTTTTATAGTTATGGTCCCTCCAACTTCTTTAGAAAGTTATGTGACACAGACTGATAATGTTTATCATTATTCTATCTCCTTTTAAATGAATGCATCTCTGGTTTTAGCACATGCCCAAAGTAAGAGAAACCCAAGTAAGACAGTAGGTGTGGCAAGAGGGCAGACACACTGAAACCATATTCACAGAACTAGTCAATCTAATCACACTAGGACCACAGCCTTGTCTAACTCAATGAAAGTAAGCCATGCCCGTGGGGCAACCCAGGATGGGCAGGTCATGGTGGAGAGATCTGACAGGATGTGGTCCACTGGAGAAGGGAATGGCAAGCCACTTCAGTATTCTTGCCTTGAGAACCCCATGAAGAGTATGAAAAGGCAATATGATAGGATACTGAAAGAGAAACTCCCCAGGTCAGTAGGGGCCACTAAGCTACTGGAGATCAGTTGAGAAATAACTCCAGAAAGAATGAAGGGATGGAACCAAAGCAAAAAGAATACCCAGCTGTGGATGTGTCTGGTGATAGAAGCAAGGTCCGATGCTATAAAGAGCAATATTGCATAGGAACCTGGAATGTCAGGTCCATGAATCAAGGCAAATTGAAAGTGGCCAAACAAGAGATGACAAGAGTGAATGTCGACATTCTAGGAATCAGCGAACTCAAATGGACTGGAATGGGTGAATTTAACTCAGATGACCATTATATCTACTACTGCGGGCAGGAATCCCTCAGAAGAAATGGAGTGGCCATTGTGGTCAACAAAAGAGTCCGAAATGCAGTACTTGGACGCAATCTCAAAAACTACAGAATGATCTCTGTTCGTTTCCAAGGTAAACCATTCAATGTCACAGTAATCCAAGTCTATGCCCCAACCAGTAATGCTGAAGAAGCTGAAGTTGAACGGTTCTATGAAGACCTACAAGACCTTTTAGAACTAACACCCAAAAAAGATGTCCTTTTCATTATAGGAGACTGGAATGCAAAAGTAGGAAGTCAAGAAACACCTGGGCTAACAAGCAAATTTGGCCTTGGAATATGGAATGAAGCAGGGCAAAGACTAATAGAGTTTTGCAAAGAAAATGCACTGGTCATAGCAAATACCCTCTTCCAACAACACAAGAGAAGACTCGATACATGGACATCACCAGATGGTCAACACTGAAATCAGATCGATTACATTCTTTGCAGCCAAAGATGGAGAAGCTCTATCCAATCAGCAAAAACAAGACCAGGAGCTGACTGTGGCTCAGACCATGAAATCCTTATTGCCAAATTCAGACTGAAATTGAAGAAAGTAGGGAAAACCACTAGACCATTCAGGTATGACCTAAATCAAATCCCTTATGATTATACAGTGGAAGTGAGAAATAGATTTAAGGGCCTAGATCTGATAGATAGAGTGCCTGATGAACTACGGAATGAGGTTCGTGACATTGTATAGGAGACAGGGACCAAGACCATCCCCATGGAAAAGAAATGCAAAAAAGCAAAATGGCAGTCTAAGGAGGCCTTATAAATAGCTGTGAAGAGATGTGAAAAGCAAAGGAGAAAAGGAAAGATATAAACATGTGAATGCAGAGTTCCAAAGAATAGCAAGAAGAGATAAGAAAGCCTTCTTCAGTGATCAATGCAAAGAAATAGAGGAAAACAATAGAATGGGAAAGACTAGGGATCTCTTTAAGAAAATCAGAGATACCAAAGGAACATTTCATGCAAAGATGGGCTCGATAAAGGACAGAAATGGTATGGACCTAACAGAAGCAGAAGATATTAAGAAGAGATGGCAAGAATACACAGAACACCTGTACAAAAAAGATCTGCATGACCCAAATAATAACGATGGTGTGATCACTGACCTAGAGCCAGACATCCTGGAATGTGAAGTCAAGTGGGCCTTTGAAAGCATCACTATGAACTAAGCTAGTGGAGGTGATGGAATTCCCTTTGAGCTACTCCAAATCCTGAAAGATGATGCTGTGAAAGTGCTGCACTCAATATGCCAGCAAATTTGGAAAACTCAGTGGCCACAGGACTGGAAAAGGTCAGTTTTCATTCCAATCCCAAAGAAAGGCAATACCAAAGAATGCTCAAACTACTACACAATTGCACTCATCTCACACTCTAGTAAGGTAATGCTCAAAATTCTCCAAGCCAGGCTTCAGCAATATGTGAACCGTGAACTTCCTGATGTTCAAGCTGGTTTTAGAAAAGGCAGAGGAACCAGAGATCAAATTGCCAACATCCGCTGGATCATGGAAAAAGCAAGAGAGTTCCAGAAAAACATCTATTTCTGCTTTATTGACTATACCAAAGCCTTTGACTGTGTTAACAGACAAACAACTAATCTCAAAAATATATAAGCAACTCCTACAGCTCAATTGCAGAAAAATAAATGACCCAATCAAAAAAATGGGCCAAAGAACTAAATAGACATTTCTCCAAAGAAGACATACAGATGGCTAACAAACACATGAAAAGATGCTCAACATCACTCATTATCAGAGAAATGCAAATCAAAACCACTATGAGGTACCATTTCACACCAGTCAGAATGGCTGTGATCCAAAAGTCCACAAGCAATAAATGCTGGAGAGGGTGTGGAGAAAACGGAACCCTCTTACACTGTTGGTGGGAATGCAAATTAGTACAGCCACTATGGAGAACAGTATGGAGATTCCTCAAAAAACTGGGAATAGAACTGCCTTATGATCCAGCAATCCCACTGCTGGGCATACACACTGAGAAAACCAGAATTGAAAGAGACACGTGTACCCCAGTGTTCATAGCAGCACTGTTTACAAGAGCCAGGACTTGGCAGCAACCTAGATGTCCATCTACAGATGAATGGATAAGAAAGTGGTGGTACATATACACAATGGAGTATTACTCAGCCATTAAAAAGAATACATTTGAATCAGTTCTAATGAGGTGGATGAAACTGGAGCCTATTATACAGAGTGAAGTAAGCCAGAAAGAAAAACACAAATACAGTATACTAATGCATATATATGGAATTTAGAAAGATGGTAACAATAACCCTGTATATGAGACAGCAAAAGAGACACTGATGTATAGAACAGACTTCTGGACTCTGGGAACGGGAGAGGGTGGGATGATTTGGAAGAATAACATTGAAATATGTATAATATCATATCTGACATAGGTCGCCAGTCCAGGTACGATGCCTGATAACGGAAGCCTGGGGCTGGTGCACTGGGACGACCCAGAGGAATGGTATGGGGAGGGAGGAGGGAGGAGGGTTCAGGTTGGGGAACACATGTATACTTGTGGCAGATCGATCTTGATATATGGCAAAAGCAATACAATATTGTAAAATTAAGCAAAATAAAATTTAATTAAAAAAAAAACTGTGGAAAATTCTGAAAGAGATGGGAATACCAGTCCACCTGATCTGCCTCTTGAGAAATTTGTATGTAGTTCAGGAAGCAACAGTTAGAACTGAACAGGGAACAACAGACTGGTTCCAAATAGGAAAAGGAGTACGTCAAGGCTGTATATTGTCACCCTGTTTATTTAACTTATATGCAGAGTACATCATGAGAAACGCTGGACTGGAAGAAACACAAGTTGGAATTAAGATTGCTGGGAGAAATATCAATAACCTCAGATATGCAGATGACACCACCCTTATGGCAGAAAGTGAAGAGGAACTCAAAAGCCTCTTGATGAAAGTGAAAGTGGAGAGTGAAAAGGTTGGCTTAAAGCTCAACATTCAGAAAACGAAGATCATGGCCTCTGGTCCCACCACTTCATGGGAAATAGATGGGGAAACAGTTGAAACAGTGTCAGACTTTTTCTGGGCTCCAAAATCACGGCAGATGGTGACTGTAGCCATCAAATTAAAAGACGCTTGCTCCTTGGAAGGAAGGTTATGACCAACCTAGATAGCATATTCAAAAGCAGAGACATTACTTTGCCCACAAAGGTTCATCTAATCAAGGCTATGGTCTTTCCTGTGGTCATGTATGGATGTGAGAGCTGGACTGTGAAGAAGGCTGAGCGCTGAAGAATTGATGCTTTTGAACTGTGGTGTTAGAGAAGACTCTTGAGAGAACCTTGGCCTTCAAGGAGATCCAACCAGTCCATTCTGAAGGAGATTAGCCCTGGGATTTCTTTGGAAGGAATGATGCTGAAGCTGAAACTCCAGTCCTTTGGCCACCTTATGCAAAGAGTTGACTTATTGGAGAAGACTCTGATGCTGGGAAGGATTGAGAGCCGGAGGAGAAGGGGACGACCGAGGATGAGACGGCTGGATGGCATCACTGACTCGATGAACGTGAGTCTGAGTGACCTCCGGGAGTTGGTGATGGACAGGGAGGCCTGGCGTGCTGCGATTCTTGGGGTTGCAAAGAGTTGGACACGACTGAGTGACTGATCTGATCTGATCTGATGACTACTTAAAAATAGCAACTGCTTTTCCTTCTCTCCTTTTCAGCTCTTTATAGCCATATGACCTAATATTGGCCAATAGAATGTGAGGAAAAGTGATAAGTACAATTTCTGGGATTATATCGTTAAAGCTGTAGTCTTTAAACTTCAGCCTGTATTAGCATCACTTAAAGGACTTGTAAAACAGCTGGGCATCACCCCAGAGTTACAGATACAGTAAGTCTGGAGAGGGGCTTGAAAATTTACATTTCTTGTAAGTTTCTAGTGACACTGATGTGCTCATCATCAGGTTATACTTTCAGAACCTCTGCTTTTTTTTTCCCCTCTTATCTTAATACTCAAAATATCAATGTTATGGCTGTTTGATTCTGGAGCCATAAACTTGAGGGTCCTATCTAGGATCATAGATAAAAAAGTCAGAAGCCCGCCTACAGGAAACTGCAGATCTAGTCTATCAGCTACGAACTGCCTACCACCATATTTTTCTGTGAGAGAGAAATAAGCTTCTAAATTGTGCACCTTCTATTAATTGTATTTTCTGTCAAAATCAGCCAAACCTAATTCATAGTAATAAAATATATTGAGTATAGTTAGAACATTACTGTCCCAACTCTCATACCCCTAGTTTGTGACAGAGCTCTATATTAGTCTTACTTGTGTACATCACAGAGTTTTAAATCTAATACCTGATCAAAAACTGAGGACTGAGCACCTGATATGAAATTCGTTATTTAGGATTAAGACATTTTTGAGTGGAAGGAATGGATTTTACCTTAATTCCTGTTATTTCTAACTTTGGTCTAGCACCGTAATTTTGTACACATCTGCTCTATGGAGGGAGAAGTAAATGGCAACCCACTCCAGTGTTCTTGCCTGGAGAATCCCAGGGATGGGGAAGCCTGGTGGGCTGCCATCTATGGGGTCGCACAGAGTCAGACACGACTGAAGCGACTTAGCAGCAGCAGAAGCAGCTATATGGAGGAAAATATATTTGTAAAATGTGTGTTTGTATGTGTATATTTAACCTAAAGACATATAAATGCATCCTATACTTGAGTATTGAGTTTTTATAGCAAAGCCACATTTAGAGTAGTTTAAAGACGCTTACTCCTTGGAAGGAAAGTTATGACCAACCTAGACAGCATATTCAAAAGCAGAAACATCACTTTGCCAACAAAGGTTCGCCTAGTCAAAGCTATGGTCTTTCCTGTGGTCATGTATGGATGTGAGAGCTGGACTGTGAAGAAAGCTGAGCGCCGAAGAATTGATGCTTTTGAACTGTGGTGTTGGAGAAGACTCTTGAGAGAACCTTGGACTGCAAGGGGATCCAGCCGGTCCATTCTGAGGGAGATCAGCCCTGGGATTTCTTTGGAAGGAATGATGCTAAAGCTGAAACTCCAGTATTTTGGCCACCTCATGCGAAGAGTTGACTCATTGGAAAAGACTCTGATGCTGGGAGGGATTGGGGGCAGGAGGAGAAGGGGACGACAGAGGATGAGATGGCTGGATGGCATCACTGACTTGATGGATGTGAGTCTGAGTGACCTCCAGGAGTTGGTGATGGATAGGGAGGCCTGGCGTGCTGCAGTTCATGGGGTCGCAAAGAGTCGGACACGACTGAGCAACTGATCTGATCTGATCTGATCTGAAAAGCTTGTTATGGTAGACATACATTTAAAATCTATGAGCATTTCATAACAGTACATAAACATGTTCAAGGATAAGGTTTGATAATGAGATTTACTGACTTCATAAGTGTTGAGAGTGCTTGGCCTTCATCCTTATGTCTTACAATTTTTCTGAACCCAATGAATATAACTCAAATGAGAATATAACTTGCTGTGGTTTATGCTGACCAAAGCATTTACATTCTCAGTGAGACATGTAAGAAGTCAATATATTCAGATATTTTTATTGAAAGCTAAAGTCATTGGTAAACTCTGGCCTTTTTTTAAATACAATTTTGTGTTTTTTAATGTTTGAATAATCAGGAATGGTTTTAATGATAAAAGAATTGGAAATTAAAAACTGAAAGTTAGTACTTAATTCTGTATAAAGGATATAGAATAAACTTTGGCTGTTGTATTCAAATTTAGGTCTGTATTGAAAAAAACACACAAAGCATATGCATCACTTATCATCTGTTAAATAACTTTTAAAATTATAAGTAGCTCAAGGTTAAATTCCCCATCTCCTAGTAAAAAAAATGCAAGCCTTTTAAGGATTTGTATAAAGAGTTTTTAAATGACTGAACCATCAATATTGACATCATTTCTATATTTTGTTTCTTAGCAGTCAAAGCTAACAAAATAATAAACAGTTACATAATTATTATTACTTCTTTACTGAAAGAAGGAGATGTATCAGCTATTAAAAAAATAACAAAAATTTTTGAATTAAAAGAATTTTAATTTGAAAAACAGAAAAAACATATTGTGGATGTTAAATGTCATTGTAACTGAATGACCATCTCAATGAGGCTAAAATCATATTGGTCCCTTTTTTATAGTCCCTTTTAATGTATTACTTTATGTAACAGTTATTTGATTAATGGAGAAGGCAATGGCACCCCACTCCAGTACTCTTGCCTGGAAAATCCCATGGTTGGAAGAGCCTGGTAGGCTGCAGTCCATGGGGTCGCTAAGAGTTGGACACGACTGAGCAACTTCACTTTCATTTTTCACTTTCATGCATTGGAGAAGGAAATGGCAACCCACTCCAGTATTCTTGCCTAGAGAATCCCAGGGATGGGGGAGCCTTGTGGGCTGCCATCTATGGGCTCGCACAGAGTCGGACATGACTGAAGCAACTTAGTAGCAGTAGTAGTATTTGATTAAAATTTGTATGTTCACTGCCAGATTAAAACATCCTGAGTACCGAAATATGTCCCGTATTTTGTATCACAAATGTCATATATCAAAGTTTGGGTATAATAGCTAAAATAAATGTTTTTTAGTAGTAGTGAGTTATTAAAGTTTATGCTAAGAAATACTGCCCAGTGTTTTAATCACACAGCAGATAAATCAGAAGAATGCATAGAGCTAATATATCTAAAAAAAAATTCAAAGTAGGCACTGGATATTAAATATTTGTGAATGTGAATAATGATGTAGACGTGAATAATATCATTAAAAATGCCACAATTCCTGTTTTGTCAATATAAATTTTTCAATAACTGTAGAATAAGTCTTAAATTTAGGAATTTTAGTTTAGATAACTCAAGCTATGAAATTAGGAAAGAATAATAATGACACTCATATGTATTATTTACAATATACTCAGCAATTTTCTGCTGATAAAAAATCTGCCTCCAATGAAGGAGACCCCAGTTCGATTCCTAAGTCAGGAAGATCCCCTGGAGAAGGGATAGGCTACCCACTCCCATATTCTTGGGCTTTCCTAGAAGCTCAAATGGTAAAGAATCTGCCTGTGATGCAGGAGACCTGGGTTCAGTACCTGGGTTGAGAAGATCCCCTGGAGGAGGGCATGACAACCCACTCCAGTATTCTTGCCTGGAGTATTCCAGGACAAAGGAGCCTGGCAGGCTACACACTCCTTGGAGTTGCAAAGAATTGAACATGACTGAGCGTCTAAACACAGCACAACAATTTTCTAAGGTCTTCATATTTAGAAACTGACATACTTCTCACACCTTTTAAGATGGCATCATCCCTGCACTCATTTAGGAGTTATGGCCACTGAAGAAAAACGAGATGAAGGTCACACAGCTACCAAGTGGTTGATGGAAAGATTGAATCAAATCTAATTTCTGAGTATATGCTTTAATCAGGCCTTATTCCATACCTCTCAAACATCTGAAAAATTCACTTTTATTTTTTGTATTTGATATTTCAAGTTATTTGGAGTTTATTCAATTTCTAAGACTGCTGGAAGTAACAAACTTTAATCATTGACTTAACTTTTGATTTATAGAGTTTCTTTCATTTTCTTGCTTTTTTGTATTACATTTCTTGAGCTTAGAACTAGGTAGGAATCACAATTTATGGGCCCCCCCCCAAAAAAAAAAAAAACAAATAAAGACAACTCCAGGCAAGGTATGGCAAGATAAAATGTGGGGGTCTGAGTCAGTTCAGTTCATTTCAGTCGCTCAGTCGTGTCTGACTCTTTGCGACCCCATGAGTTGCAGCACACCAGGCCTCCCTGTCTATCACCAACTCCCAGAGTTCACTTGGACTCACGTCCATCGAGTCAGTAATGCCATCCATCCATCTCATCCTCTGTCGTCCCCTTCTCCTCCTGCCCCCAATCCCTCCCAGCATCAGAGTCTTCTCCAGTGAGTCAACTCTTCACATGAGGTGGCCAAAGTATTGGAGTTTCAGCTTTAGCATCATTCCTTCCAAAGAAATCCCAGGGCTGATCTCCTTCAGAATGGACTGGTTGGATCTCCTTACAGTCCAAGGGATGCTCAAGAGTCTTCTCCAACACCACAGTTCAAAAGTATCAGTTCTTCAGTGCTCAGCCTTCTTCACAGTCCAACTCTCACATCCATACATGACTACTGGAAAAACCATAGCCTTGACTAGATGGACCTTTGTTGGCAAAGTAATGTCTCTGCTTTTGAATATGCTATCTAGGTTGGTCATAACTTTCCTTCCAAGGAGTAAGCGTCTTTTAATTTCATGGCTACAGTCACCATCTGCAGTGATTTGGAGCCCCAAAAAAATAAAGTCTGACACTGTTTCCACTGTTTCCCCATCTATTTCCCATGAAGTGATGGGACCGGATGCCATGATCTTCATTTTCTGAATGTTGAGCTTTAAGCCAACTTTTTCACTCTCCACTTTCACTTTCATCAAGAGGCTTTTTAGTTCCTCTTCACTTTCTGCCATGAATAGATTTTTAAAAATAATTTTATTTATTTATTTATTTTTGATTGCACTGGGTCTTCATTACTGTGTCACTGTTTCTCTAGTGGCGACTGGGGCCTACTCTGTAGCTGCAGAGCATGCACTTTTTATTTCAGTGGCTTATTTTCTTTGCAGAGTTCTAGGGCTTGGGGGCTTCAGCAGTTGAAGCCCATGGGTTCAGTAATTGTGGCTCCTGGACTCTAGAGCACAGGCTCAATAGATAATGGCACATTGGCCTAGTTGCTCTGCAGCATAGTGGGGATCTTCCTTAACCAGGAATTGAACCCATGTCTCCTGCATTGGCTGTTGGATTCTTTACCACTGAGCCACCAAGGAAGCCCCCTAAGTAGATTTTAAATATGAATTAGTTGATGCCATGTAATTATTGTCTGTTATGTGAAGTCCCTTGGACTGCAAGGAGATCCAACCAGTCCATTGTGAAGGGGATCAGCCCTGGGATTTCTTTGGAGGGAATGATGCTGAAGCTGAAACTCCAGTACTTTGGTCACCTCATGGGAAGAGTTGACTGATTGGAAAAGACTCTGATGCTGGGAGGGATTGGGGGCAGGAGGAGAAGGGGACAACAGAGGATGAGATGGCTGGATGGCATCACTGACTCGATGGACGTGAGTCTCAGTGAACTCCAGGAGTTGGTGATGGACAGGGAGGCCTGGCGTGCTGCGATTCATGGGGTCGCAAAGAGTCAGACACGACTGAGTGACTGAACTAAACTGATATGAAATATCTTCTTAAATTGTGATGAAAAAGTATTGGACCTCTAACACTGTTTCTAGGACACTTTTATTCTTTATAGAAATCACTAAAGTGGGAAAAGATAGTACTTTTTGTTTTGAATCTACAAAGAAAGAGGGTATCTGGAACACCTTGGGGGCTACATCAAAGTTTACACTTGTACAATCTACCATATCTATCAGGAAAACAGAGATATAATTGTTATGCTATTCTGTCGACCATTGATGAATGTGTTTGCTACTATTTGATGCTTGCTAACAAATTGGGGTCTTCTGCTGTCAACATTACTATAAGAGAGCAGTTCTAATGTGTTCTCATTAACATAATGCTAAAATCAACATTACGAAGACATTTTCCGTGAGAATTTATGAGATTCTGTGCAATTAAGCATGTAACAATATGGACAGAAATTTTGCAGGGGCTGTATAAGAGTAAAAATTGAAAGTAAAATATTTGTAGAAATAATCTGTGACCTGAGACTTTAGACTGTTGATTGCTGGCTTGTTGATGTGTTAATGTAAAGTAATTATTCCAGTGAATTGAAGCTGAAAGTCAACATGTATATTCATTAATTTAGTGTAAGCTTCCTTATTGTTAATCATAGTTGAGGTGTCTGTTTTCAGCAAACTGATCCAAACTTTCCCATTATGCTTTGCCAACCATAAAATTTAAACATTCTATCTTGTCAACTTTCTAATTTCTAACTAGGAAATGCTTTCTTGATCATTTAAAATTAGAAGCACTCGTTTGTCTTTAAAATTAAGAATAGACTTTTGTCAGAAATCTGTTTAATATTGTATATAATTTGTGTTTTGGTATCACAAATATATTCACAATGCCTTTTTTCTGTCAGCATGTTCATTTGTTAAAGCATTCCATATTTCTTACTAATTAGGTAGTATATTCTGGCATATACAGTAGTATGCGTTGATCAGTTCCCCCTCTTAATAACTCTGTCATCTGGATAAAATTTACCAGCATTCTTTGTGGCTGGATAGGGTCGTGTGTCTTACTTCTGGCTGCTAACAATGTAGGTTAAAGTGATACATGTCTTTTCCACAAATTAAATGACCTTCCATGGCTGCCAAGCCCTCTCCCATCTTTCTTCTCATACTCTAATGATGAAACTCCAGTGGAAAACTGCAATGCCTTAGGCATTTTATGCATGGAGAAGCATAAAATGAAAATATCATAGATTCTAGAATGACCAGATATGGAGGTAAGTCCCTCATTGTCTACATTCAACTATGAGTGGGTGATAATAAAATGAGTAGGTTATTAAAGCTATATTAGCAAATTTGGGTTTTTATTGCAGCTGTTGGTCTAGTATTTCTGAGATTAGCAATATACTGGAAGTTGGAAAAAATTAAGAACAATAGCATCTCCCCACAGTGTATATGCATAAATTTTGGGGTGGCAAGTTAAAATTCACTATAGAAGGCATAGTTTATGGTGACACTATCATGATGGTCAAAGCAACAGTACTATGATACAGTAAGAATTGGCAAAACTAAAGGCTACTATACATAAACTGCTTTACACTTCAAAATTGAATATTGTATCTCATTACAATAAAATTAAAAATGCAAACAGTCATCTAGTGATCAAATCATATGATAGATAATGTATATACATATATATAATCAATGGGCTTCACTGATAGCTCAGTTGGTGAAGAATCCACCTGCAATGCAGGAGACCCTAGTTTAATTCCTGGATTGGGAAGATATTCTGGAGAAGGGATAGGCTACCCACTCCAGTATTCTTAAGCTTCTTTTGTGGCTCAGCTGGTAAAGAGTCCACCCACAATGCAGGAGACCTGGGTTTGATCCCTGTGTTGGGATGATCCCCTGGAGAAGGGAAAGGCTACCCACTCCAGTATTTTGGCCTGGAGAATTTCATTACCTGTATAGTTCACGGAGTTGCAAAAAATCAGACACAGCTGAGCAACTCTTTTTTTTTTTTTTTTTAATTTTATTTTTATTTCATTTAAATTTAAAATATTGTATTGGTTTTGCCATGTATCAAAATGAATCTGCCACAGGTATACACGTATTTCCCATCCTAAACCCTCCTCCCTCCTCCCTCCCCATACCATCCCTCTAGGTCATCCCAGTGCACCAGCCCCAGGCATCCGGTATCAGGCATCGAACCTGGACTGGCGACTCGTTTCATATATGATATTATACTTATTTCAATGCCATTTTCCCAAATCATCCCACCCTCTCCCTCTCTCAGAGTCCAAAAAACTGTTCTATACATCAGTGTCTCTTTTGCTGTCTCATATACAGGGTTATTGTTACCATCTTTCTAAATTCCATATATATGCGTTAGTATATGTATTTGTGTTTTTCTTTCTGGCTTACTTCACTCTGTATAATAGGCTCCAGTTTGATCCACCTCATTAGAACTGATTCAAATGTATTCTTTTTAATGGCTGAGTAATACTCCATTGTGTATATGTACCACTGCTTTCTTATCCATTCATCTGCGGATGGACATCTAGATTGCTTCCATGTCCTGGCTGTTATAAACAGTGCTGCGATGAACACTTGGGTACACGTGTCTCTTTGAGTTCTGGTTTTCTCAGTGTGTATGCCCAACAGTGAGATTGCTGGATCATAAGGCAGTTCTATTCCCAGTTTTTTGAGGAATCTCCATACTGTTCTCCATAGTGGTTGCACTAGTTTGCATTCCCACCAACAGTGTAAGAGGGTTCCCTTTTCTCCACACCCTCTCCAGCATTTATTGCTTGTAAACTTTTGGATCAGCCATTCTGACTGGCGTGAAATGGTACCTCATAGTGGTTTTGATTTGCATTTCTCTGATAATGAGTGATGTTGAGCATCTTTTCATGTGTTTGTTAGCCATCTGTATGTCTTCTTTGGAGAAATGTCTATTTAGTTCTTTGGCCTATTTTTTGATTGGGTCATTTATTTTTCTGGAATTGAGCTGTAGGAGTTGCTTGTATATTTTTGAGTATAGTTGTTTGTTGCTTCATTTGCTATTATTTTCTCCCATTCTGAAGGCTGTCTTTTCACCTTGCTTATAGTTTCCTTTGTTGTGCAGAAGCTTTTTAAGTTTGATTAGGTCCCATTTGTTTATTTTTTATTTTATTTCCAGTATTCTGGGAGGTGGGTCATAGGATCCTGCTATGATGTATATCAGAGAATGTTTTGCCTGTTTTCCTCTAGGAGTTTTATGGTTTCTGGTCTGACATTTAGATCTTTAATCCATTTTGAGTTTATTTTTGTGTATGGTGTTAGAAAGTGCTCTAGTTTCATTGTATTACAAGTATTTGACCAGTTTTCCCAGCACCACTTGTTAAAGCGATTGTCTTTAATCCATTGTATATTCTTGCCTCCGTTGTCAAAGATAAGGTACCCATATGTGCGTGGATTTATCTCTGGGCTTTCTATTTTGTTCCATTGATCTATATTTCTGTCTTTGTGCCAGTACCATACTGTCTTGATGACTGTGGCTTTGTAGTAGAGCCTGAAGTCAGGCAGGTTGATTCATCCAGTTCCATTCTTCTTTCTCAACATAGCTTTGGCTATTCGACGTTTTTTGAGTAGTAGCACAGAGGAGGTTAACATTTGCTAAGCAATTCTGATGAACACAAGTAATAGGAAAGATACCAGATTTTTATGGGATATAATATATTTCTCTCTGATTATCTCCCCAAAATAACAAAGATAATAATGATTACTTATTCTTTAAATGCTTTCTAGGTACCAGGCTACTCTGGAACCCTATTATATACATGTCCTATTTAATGAACACAACTGATTTTAGTGATGGTAGACAAGTCAGAAAGGCTACTTGACTTGTTTAGTTTAGATAGCTCTTGTGTGGTAAGGCTGAGACTTACTCCCAGACCCCATCTGTTCTAGATACACCACATTGTTCATTGTACTGTGAGAGACAATGGCTTGGTAAGAAGGAACTAAGGAAGTTGAGTTAAATAACCTAAGGCACACTTCCAAATATTTTCAAGGAATTGTGAGTTTTTATTCTTAACATTCTCAAAGTGATATCAGATCAGATCAGATCAGAGCAGTCACTCAGTCGTGTCTGACTCCTTGGGACCCCATGAATCGTAGCACGCCAGGCCTCCCTGTTCATCACCAACTCCCGGAGGTCACTGAGACTCATATCCATCGAGTCAGTGATGCCATCCAGTCATCTCATCCTCTGTCGTCCCCTTCTCCTCTTGCCCTCAATCCCTCCCAGCATGAGAGTCTTCTCCAATGAGTCAACTCTTCGCATGAGGTGGCCAAAATACTGGAGCTTCAGTTTAGCATCATTCCTTCCAAAGAAATCCCAGGGCTGATCTCCTTCAGAATGGACTGGGTGGATCTCCTTGCAGTCCAAGGGACTCTCAAGAGTCTTCTCCAACACCACAGTTCAAAAGCATCAATTCTTCAACGTTCAGCCTTCTTCACAGTCCAGCTCTCACATCCATACATGACCACTGGAAAAACCGTATCATTGACTAGGCGAACCTTTGTTGGCAAAGTAATGTCTCTGCTTTTGAATATGCTATCTGGGTTGGCCATAACTTTCCTTCCAAGGAGTAAGCGTCTTTTAATTTCATGGCTGCAGTCACCATCTGCAGTGATTTTGGAGCCCAGAAAAATAAAGTCTGACACTGTTTCCCCATCTATTTCCCATGAAGTGGTGGGACCAGATGCCATGATCTTCGTTTTCTGAATGTTGAGCTTGAAGCCAACTTTTTCACTCTCCATTTTCACCTTCATCAAGAGACTTTTTAGTTCCTCTTCACTTTCTGCCATAAGGGTGATGTCATGTGCATATCTGAGGTTATTGATATTTCTCTCAGCAATCTTGATTCCAGCTTGTGTTTCTTCCATTCCAGCATTTCTCATGATGTACTCTGCATATAAGTTAAATAAACAGGGTGACAACATACAGCCTTGACGTACTCCTTTTCGTATTTGGAACCAGTCTGTTGTTCCATGACCAGTTCTAACTGTTGCTTCCTGACCTCCATACAGATTTGTCAAAAGGCAGATCAGGTGGTCTGGTATTCCCATCTCTTTCAGAAGTTTCCACAGTTTCTTGTGATCCACACAGTCAAAGGCTTTGGCATAGTCAATAAAGCAGAAATAGATGCTTTTCTGGAACTCTCTGTCTTTTTCCATGATCCAGCGGATGTTGGCAATTTGATCTCTAGTTCCTCTGCCTTTGCTAAAACTAGCTTGAACATCAGGAAGTTCACGGTTCACATATTGCTGAAGCCTGGCTTGGAGAATGTGAGATGAGTGCAATTGTGTGGTAGTTTGAGCATTCTTTGGCATTGCCTTTCTTTGGGATTGGAATGAAAACTGACCTTTTCCAGTCATGTGGCCACTGCTGAGTTTTCCAAATGTGCTGGCATATTGAGTGCAGCACTTTCACAGCATCATCTTTCAGGATTTGGAATAGCTCAACTGGAATTCTACCACCTCCACTAGCTTTGTTTGTATCAATTATTATTTTCTTTTTTATTTTAATTAAAATATCTATATATTTTAGATGTTATTATTTGTTATTTTCTCTCCTTATTCTATATTTTTGTCACATTCAAAGTATAACTGCAACTTTGAAAAATGATTCTTCTAAGAAAAATACCCAGGTAACTGCACGTTTGCCAGTCTCTCAACCCATTAGTTTTGCTAAAACATTGCATAACTTTTCTATTCAAAACTTTGTATATGCCTATGAATTTATTATGTTAAAAGGGCAGCATTTCATAAAGTAAGGAGAAGGTAAATTTCTCAGTGAATGGTTAGATACTACTAGATAACCAAGCACTTAAACATAAAGTTATATTTGCATATCACTCCTTACATTAGAAAACATTTGAGATTGAGCATATAGCAAAATAAAAATAAATTAATAAAAATTAAATTGCAAAATAAATAAAAATTATAAATGATAAACGGTTTCTCAGAAATCTCAGATTGTGGAGAGCTTTCTGACATTGATATAATAAGCAGAAGCTGTAAAATAGAAGACAAATTGGTTGACATGCAAACTTTTAAAAAATCTTTAAGTCTAAAACCAGTATAAGCAAAAGCAAACAAAAAACTGGGAAAATACCTGAATCCACTTTCAAAAACAGAAAACCAATTTCCCAAATACACTTTCTGTAAATCAATAAGGAAAGTGTTGGAAACCCAATAGAAAAATAGGCAGAAAATATGAACAGATAACTCAGGGAATGATAGGCAATCACCTATTGCAGACAGCAAAATTTTTCACAATCAGGTAAATATATGCATAAAATACATATTAAAATATAATTTTAACTATTTGTTAGAAAACAGAGTTTGGCAGCATGGTGTGGTTACAAGGATGCAAAGAAACATAACATCCCACATCAGGACAGGGGGCAAAAGGAGTATAACTTCAATTAGGGCCATTTGGCAATATATTTTGAATTAAGAAGTGCATTCTTTAATATAAAGCAGTTGCACTCACTGGAAATTATTCCTTATATTGACTCATGCAAATATGAACTAATACATGTACAAGGTCATTAATTAAAGTGTTGTTTATAATGTCAAATATTGCAAAATAAGACTATATCTTCATCATTTGGAATTAGTGTATTCATACAAGAAATAAACATAACTATAAAAATAAGAAAGATTATGTGCCCTAATATGTAGCAATCTCTAATAATAATATATATTAGTTACAGACATTTAAGAAGCACAATGCAATATAGACTTCAAAAATCTGTTGAAAATGAGTTAAAAGAATTCCATGTAATATATTTTTATAATATTATGGAATAGTCATAAGAATTGGTTGGCCCATGGAAGAATATTTGGGTGACAAGCAAGCATGAATGAAAAGGAACGTTTTCACTAAGATTCTTTCATTCCTTTTGAATTTTAAATCATGAATTTATTTCTATTTCAAAAAATAAATGAAGAAACAAGTTGGTAGTTTGTCAAAATAGAATGACCAAGTGATCTACCAGTTACCCTCCTCGGCATCTACCCCAAGAGAAATTAAAACATATATCAACACAATTTTTATATAGATGTTTATAGCAACATTACCCTAATAGTCAAAGAAAGGAAACAACTGAAATGCACATCAGCTGATGAATGGATAAGATGATGTTGTATGTCTAAATTATGGCCTATTATTCACTAAAAAATGAATGAAGAACTGATCTGTGGAAAAACATGAGTAATCTCAAAATTAATATGCTTAGTGAAATAAGTACCTTATAAAAGATCATTTATAGTATGATCCCATTTATACTAAATGTCCAGAATAGTCAAATTGCTATACATAGAAAGTAGACTAGTGGTTATTGAAGGCTGGAGGGAGAGGGGAATAAGGAGTGATTGTTAATGGATATGAATTTTCTTTTTGGATGATGATGTTCTAGCATTGGGTTGTGGTGATTTTTTAATAATGTTGAAAATATGCTGAAAACTATTTAAATATGGAATTACACAATTTTAGGTGTTAATTGGCTGTGTAAATTATATCTAAATAAAGCTGATAAAAAATAAATAAATTTATAACTTCCAGATTGTTTATAGGATAAAGTCATTTATTCTTCAAACAGTATTTTAGGACTTCTAAGCATTGTATTGAAAGTGAAAGGGGGAGTGAAAAAGTTGGCTTAAAGCTCAACATTCAGAAAACTAAGATCATGGCATCTGATCCCATCCCTTCATGGCAAATAGATGAGGAAACAGTGGAAACTGTAGCTGAGTTTATTTTGGGGGGGCTCCAAAATCACTGCAGATGGTGATTGCAGCCATGAAATTAAAAGATGCTTGCTCCTTGAAAGAAAAGTTATGACCAACCTAGACAGCATATTAAAAAGCAGAGACATCACTTTGTCAACAAAGGTCCGTCTAGTCAAGGCTATGGTTTTTCCAGTGATCATGTATGGATGTGAGAGTTGGACTGTGAAGAAAGCTAAGTGCCGAAGAATTGATGCTTTTGAACTGTGGTGTTGGAGAAGACTCTTGAGAGTCCCTTGGACTGCAAGGAGATCCAACCAGTCCATCCTAAAGGAGATCAGTCCTGGGTGTTCATTGAAAGGACGGATGTTGAAGCTGAAAGTCCAATACTTTGGTGACCTGATGCAAAGAGCTGACTCATTTGAAAAGACCCTGATGCTGGGAAAGAATGAGGGCAGCAGGAGAAGGGGCTGACAGAGGATGAGATGATTGAATGGCATCACCGACTCAATGGACATGGGTTTGTGTGGACTCTGGGAGTTGGTGATGAACAGGGAAGCCTGGCATGCTGTGGTCCATGGGGTCGCAAAGAGTGGGATACGACTGAGCGACTGAACTGAACTGAATTGAAGAACTGTGTTAATCACTTAGAATACAGAATAACTGAGGCATAGTATGTGTCCTGTATGGGACAGTTTCTGAAATAGGGAGAAAAATATAAAGCTACATAAAAGTTCTATAACAAAGCAACATACACAACATTTGAAAGCAGAGAGTTAGTAGTGCTTCCTGGGGAAGCTGGGGAAGGCTTCATAATAGGAGGTAACATTTTAACTTTCCTTAAAATATTAGAAGAATTTTTCTAGGTATTGAGCAACAGTGTGTGAATTCAAGGTAAGGTCATTAAAAAAAAAAATAGTTTTGTGGGATTGCCTCCCTCACACAGGAGACTGGGAAGAGGGGATTATGGATAAGGCCACTGTGGTCAATGAAAGCCAGATTGCCAAGGGGCTTGTGTACTTTGCTAAGAAATTAAAATTTCATTTTGTGTGAAATAGGGAATCATGGGTGTTTTTAATAAGAATTAAGTGTTTGCTTTAGAAATCTTTTTGTAGCAGTATGATTAATAGATTGGAAAATGGTGAGATTAAAGGAATGGAGACCATAGAGGATGATACTGCATTATGCCCTGAGGAGAAAGGATGAGGATCTGATCATGAGAATGCAAAGGAGATGCATAGTTAGATTTGGACATTTCAATGGAAGAAGACTTGAGAACTCACCAAAGGTGTGTCTAGGGAAAGGGAAGAGTATTTCAGTTTAACTAGGTAAAGAAAGATGGGTTTACCAAAGAAAATAGGCACAGAAAATTTAGTATCCTTGTGTCTTCAAATCTACCCAAATGCTTTGCTCATCCTAGGTACTCAGAGGTTGAATGAATGGATTGTTAGATTAACTAGTCTCATATCATACTACTTTTCAGGCTTAAATAACATTTTTTATTGACATAGATTTTATACCAGGGGATAAATCTGCCTGAAGATCTAAGAAGTAAATAGTAATGAGAATAATTGCTTCCACAGTTTCACCTGGTCTTCTCAAACTATTTTTTTAAGCCAGAGTCTCTGCTTCCATTCCTGTTTCCTTCTATCAGTTAATTTTAGATGACACTGTTTATATGTTGATTATGCATCACTTTCCTCATTGGACTCCTTTATTCAAGAAAGGCTCAGTGTTGTTTTACTGTTGCCTACTTTATAAAATATATAGTTCTTCACTTTTACTAAAAAGCCTTTCATAGGCTGAGCCTAGTTTCTTTATCCAGCTCCTGGGAGGATAATTCTTTATAACTGGCTGAACCTCATGTCTAGTCTCTATATAAATTATTGTAACTCCTGTTTGTATGTTTTCAATCATGCGGTTTCTGTTCTGGAATGTGCATTTCCATTCTTATTCAGTCCCTTTATGCCATTGTGTTCTATGAGGACTTCTTTGATTCTGACAAATTAGGAAGGCTGGATCTGTAAAAAGTAAATAAAATAATATACTACATTATTTATCATTTACTTTGGCCACCTCATGCGAAGAGTTGACTTATTGTACAGGACTCTGATGCTGGGAGGGATTGGGGGTAAGAGGAGAAGGGGATGACAGAGGATGAGATGGCTGGATGGCATCACTGACTCGATGGACATGAGTCTGAGTGAACTCCAGGAGTTGATGATGGACAGGGAGGCCTGGAGTGCTGCGATTCATGGGGTAGCAAAGAGTCAGACACGACTGAGCAACTGAACTGAACTGAACTGAACTGAAGTATTATATTTTGGTATTCCTCTTTGCTTTTCTCTATTTTATTTCCTCAAATAGATTATAAGTCTTTCAGCCTAAGGAATCTCATTTTAGTTGCTTAGCAAGCCATTCCTTTTAAAGTAAATTATGTGTTGTATATTTTAAGCCTTTTTTATTTTTAAGCTTATATTCTAGGGTTTTCAAATAAAACTACATGATGCTTTTCTAAGTGCCAGAACTATTATTGTACATAAGAGACCTAAGTTTCCATCACTAAGTTTGGCCTCATTCAAAGCATAGCAGGATGCCTTTTCTTGTCTCTGAAGCCTTTATAATTCTAACTGGGACTTCCCATATCATGCAGTGCAAACCTGGGTAAATTGCGTGCTAGGTAAAAAAGCTGCCATGGTGTTACCCTCCACAGGAAGTAGTAGGAAAGAAGTGTTAGTGGAAAGTCAGTAGAGAGCTCAGTAGGAAAAGGAACACATGAAAACAATATGCTGGTTATTATCAATAGCTAAAACCAACTGAATAGCAAGTGTTCCCATTAAAATTCAATCAATGGATGCCAAAATAGCTTATTCAGCATGAACCATTGATATTTGCAGATTTTATTTGTTCTAACTCTGGTATAGGATTGGAGAGAAATGACACTGAAGGAGCTTCAGGAAATGGCACACACTTTATCATATTTAGAGATCCTATAAGACTGTTTCTTCAAAATATGACTACATTGGCAAGAAAGAAGGATGGTACATAGGAAAAGAGCACAATGAGTGGCTCAAAATACATGTGTAATGATACATTGTATGGCCTTATAGACTTATAGTGTTTAAGAGCTAAAGGGAGTATTTTTTTTTTATAAACCTACCCACCCATCCCTTATGCTTCTGACAAAAGCCACCGTTTCAGAGGCTATAAACAGAAAGTTTACCATTTTACAAGGCAGCCTGTTTCATTTTCAACTAGTTTTGTTTTGCCATCTGTATTCCCCAAGCTATCCCAAGAATGAGTGGATAAGATAAACATTAACAACAGTGGACTTCTGGTTCTGTTTTCACTCTCTTTGGGACCTTGACTATTCCAAATACTCCTAATTATTTCTAGAAATTCCATGGTTAACATGAATATGTTCTGAGGAGTGTTTTTTTGTGTCTGCAGTATTACAATTAACACTTTTCTTCCTTGTTCTGGCTTCCAGTGTTGATATTCAAGGCTCTGTTGTTTAATTGTTGTCATGTCTGACTTTTTGCAACCCCATAGACTTCAGTGCCCAGGCTTCCCTGTCCTTCACCACCTCCCAGAATTTGCTCAATCTCATGTCCATTGAATCAGGGATGCCATCCAACCATCTCATCCTCTATTGCCCCCTTCCCCTCCTGCCCTCAGTCTTTCCCAGCATCAGGGTCTTTTCCAATAAGTTGGCCCTTCTCATCAGGTGGCCAGAGTATTGGAGCCTCAGCTTCAGCATCAGTCTTTCCACTGAATATTCAGGGTCTGGCAGATAACAAGTGTGGGAGCAATTCCAGTGGAAATTGTAACATACCTGGGAATGAGCATAGTGCAACCAGAGTGACAGACGACAGGCCATACTCATAACCATCTCTTTGTTCTCTTGTACTTGGTGCAGTAGTTATAAAGAAGTAACTTGATTTGTTGTTAACTTTTTCTATTGAGTATATGATGATTGAAAACAAGAACTAGGATTTATTGGATTTAGGTCATAACTATTTACTGAATAAACGAGAAACTCTAAGCTCCTGTTCTCAAGCAAAATTATCCATTATTCAGTTTACTTTGGATGAATGTTTTTATTCCCTTCGTGGTAAACCTGCTTGGTCACACGTACAAATGGACCTTTTACAGTCTAGCTCTTCATAGACATGCATGGCTAAAATTTAGGGTGAAGGTTATTTTGGCTTCAGGTAGAACCTGGGATAGATAAATAAGTTTTGGTTTAAAACAAAACTGTCTCCCATGGACCTAGTTTACCATAGTGGAGATTAAGAGAATAAAACTTCTAATCTTGCAGGGAACAGAGAGCAGTGTTATGGCTTCAAATATATATAGTTTCATGGACATTTTCAAGTTAAATTTTAAAGTGACTTGGAAAAATTGCTGTTAACTTCTTACAGTGAAAAGTGACAATGTTAGCATCTGTTACTTTTTCAACTTTTATGAAGTACAGACTATTTGTGTGTGTATTCAGAAACTAGGAGCAAAGTTGTGAAAAGTGGAGACCTTGGAGACAGGGTTGTGAAGAAGATATGTAACATCATTTACTCATTAGCTGCAGAATATTTATTGAGCAAGGACAAGGCACAGTGACAAATGCTGACAGCAATAAACTGATGGATAAATGTTCTTGACCTTATGAAATTTATGTGAGCTAGTGGGTGGCAGAAAAAATGTTTTAATTATTCAAATCATAAATGATAGTCATGATAACTACATAAGTAATCATATTCTTACAGTTTCAACCAAAGTAATCATTGCCACTGTAAGGGCTGGAGGGTAGGAGGCATCAGGTCAAGAAACATATTTTAGATCAACATAAAATGAAATTCTAGGGGATATTCAGGAATATTGAAGTATTCTTTATTATATTTCTTACTTTTGGAGAAATGGAAGTTTAAACTAACATTTTAATCTTTAACTATATGGAATACTTTAAATATTCACTGCATTTTATGTTAACACTATCCAATGAAAAAGTTGAAGTTATATTCATGCATAGGGATTCAGTTCAGTTCAGTTCAGTCGCTCAGTCATGTCCGACTCTTTGCAACCCCATGAATCACCACACACCAGGCCTCCCTGTCCATCACCAACTCCTGGAGTTCACTCACACTCATGTCCATAGAGTCGGTGATGCCATCCAAACATCTCATTCTCTGTCGTCCCCTTCTCCTCCTGCCCCCAATCCCTCCCAGCATCAGAGTATTTTCCAATGAGTCAACTTTTCACATGAGGTGGCCAAAGTACTGGAGTTTCAGCTTGAGCATCATTCCTTCCAAAGAACACCCGGGACTGATCTCCTTTAGAATGGACTGGTTGGATCTCCTTGCAGTCCAAGGGACTCTCAAGAGTCTTCTCCAACACCACAGTTCAAAAGCATCAGTTCTTCAGTGCTCAGCCTTTTTCACAGTCCAACTCTCACATCCATACATGACCACTGGAAAAACCATAACCTTGACTAGACAGACCTTTGTTGGCAAAGTAATGTCTCTGCTTTTGAATATGCTATCTAGGTTGGTCATAACTTTCCTTTCAAGGAATAAGCGTCTTTTAATTTCATGGCTGCAGTCACCATCTGCAGTGATTTTGGAGCCCAGAAAAAAAAAAGTCTGACACTGTTTCCACTGTTTCCCCATCTATTTCCCACGAAGTGATGGGACCGGATGCCATGATCTTTTGTTTTCTGAATGTTGAGCTTTAAGCCAACTTTTTCACTCTCCTCTTTCACTTTTATGAAGAGGCTTTTTAGTTCCTCTTCTCTTTCTGCCATAAGGGTGGTGTCATCTGCATTTCTGAGGTTATTGATATTTCTCCCACCAATCTTGATTCCAGCTTGTGCTTCTTCCAGGCCAGCGTTTCTCATGATGTACTCTGCATATAAGTTAAATAAGCAGGATGACAATATACAGCCTTGACGTACTCCTTTTCCTATTTGAAACCAGTCTGTTGTTCCATGTCCAGTTCTAACTGTTGCTTCCTGACCAGTATATAGATTTCTCAAGAGGCAGGTCGGTGGTCTGGTATTCCCATCTCTTAAGTCTGAATTTGTCAGTAAGGAGTTCATGCTCTGAACCACAGTCAGCTTCTGGTCTTGTTTTTGCTGACTGTATAGAGATTCTCCATCTTTGGCTGTGCATAGGGATTAAAGTGATTGAAATGTTTGCAAATGAGATTGGGTGATAGTCACAGATTACTTAGACATGGTTATCAGTAGTGCCTTTGTGATGGTAGTAGGCCACTTACACAGCTCGTCTCAGAGAAAATCAGGTTAACTTCCTACAGTTTCACAGGTAAAGGGCAGCCAGAAGTCAAACTGAACTCCTTTTGATTGTTATCTGATTCACTTTATTTTCAAAAAGTATTTTACTTGTTGAAGACATCGTTTCATATTTCATTTATTGTATTTGTTGTTGATTTAGGAACCTGGAAATGTTAGGTCACCAATGTAAGCTCTTCATTTTATAGAGGAGGAAACTGAAATTCAAAGAGATACTATGACTTGCTCAGATTCTTACTAAGTTTAGACTACAGTTGTCTTAAGTCAGGAAGCACTGCAAAGTATATGATTATTATGTATATTTATACTTAACAATAATTTGAATGCTACTGAGAAGACAATATTTTTCCTGTGAAATGGGGTTGCAAAACAGTCATATATGACTTAGTGGCTAAACAACAACAATAAATTTTATTATTGGAGATGTTTAGAAAAACGCTTTGGGAGAACTTTATATATAATGTGATACAACCAGGTGAACTTCTATAGCTCTTAGTGAAAACTTCCCCAAACTGAGGAATTAAAGGCTCTAAGATATACACCTTGAGGTTTTCATCATGAATAGCCTTAGAGGTTATGTTCAGTGGCAACAATACTCCAGTTACAAATGTGGAATTTTATATGAAAAAATTTAAATCTTATTCATGAATTTCTTATTTCCATGTCATAAGATATATCATTTGAATTGAGTTTTTAAGATCTATTATTTTCATGTTCATTTGTTATGAATGCTTTTTTTTATATATTATATTTGATGTATACATAGTTAAATACTTGTTTTCAGCTTTTAACATAATAAGCAATATGTGCTACCATAGCTTCAATATTCCTGCCAAGTAGAGAGTGACAGCTGTGTAGCAATATGTAATGCATATTTTCATCTTCAGATAAATTGGAAGGAAGGAAAAAGCAGCTTCTGGGTGGGCAGGTCACCATCATTTAAATGAATCGTTAAAATTATATTTTTCCCTGGAAACAAAAATGTAATTGCTTTTCTGCCTAGATGCACACTGGAAAGCCTTATTTATATTATTGTAGCATATTTTCTCTCAATTTACAACTTTCCCAAGATCCTTTGGATTTTTTTTTTCCATTTGTGTTAGTCTTCTTCATTCAAGCAATATGCACTTATTTCTTAGTAAAACTCCATGATATTTGTGTAAATATATCCCTGAAGGACAGAATTGCTCAGTACATAGCATTGTAAGTTAGACCTTGCTCTTCTACATTCATCTGATTGGCAAGCAAGGGAATTGAAGCTCTAAGTAGACTGCCATGTAAGGAAGGTTCTTATGGTCACCTTGATTGAGGAAAGGTTATAGTACAAGGCTGGGGATTTTAAATGTGCTATATTTTAACTCAATTTCAAAGTGAAATATGAATTATCATTTATTTATTACTTATTGCCATTTTGTAATTTTATATTTTATCAGAAATTGTAATAAATACATTCCTCATCTCCAAGAAGGCATAAAAATGCCTTAACTATATTTCAAAATCATGTTTCAGTGTTGCTGCCTGAAACTTAAAATCTGTCACTTAAAAGTATTTCATTTTATATTATGTGGTTTTTAAAGATGTGGTATTAATTTGATAATTTGCATGAATAGTAACCACAGAAGAAATTTTAATCTCTATGTTTTTTCTACTCTCAATTTGCTTGTGTATAGGTGATATTAATATTTTGGTATTTTATGTGCTGGCATGTCTTTAATTTTGAAACTTCCAAAGGTTAGCCTGAGATAATAATTTATGTGAAGAGTATCACTTACTAGAACAGCACAACTATTTATGAATTCTTTGATGCTCTGAGTAAATTTAATCCCACTATGGACTTGAATTATGTCATTTGTAATTAAAAGAGCATTAGATAAATAAGTCTGGTATCTCTGGTGATCTTTTCTAATACAGAATTTAGGCCTATCAGACTAATTACATTGGAAAAGAAATCACATTTAGGGACGTTAGAAAGGAGAGGAAGAGCTAAGTGCTATTTCTGCAAAGTTTATTTTGGATTTGAAAATTTTGTTGGTCCAAAGGTGATAATAGTTCCTGTTGTCCCCTAAGTGCATGAGGAAGTCAACTTTTTATGTGGAGCTTGATCAACATACTCTATTGTTCTGGCTGAAAAAATACACCATGGGAGAGCTTCTTCTAGACTCCACAGGTACTTTAACATACATTAAATAAAATTTTTTTGTCCAAGCAATATTTCATAGGTGTTTGTTCAGAGGATTCAGACATGGAACTGTGTCTCTTTTTTATGGTCTTCTTAAAGCAGATCCCTTTCAGTTTTTCCCTCCTCCTGAAGTCTGTACTATAGAATTCATATCAGTAAGTGCTCCCAACTATCAGTACCCATAAGTGACAGGACAACCTTTGTGTTCTCTTTCACAGTTCATTGAGAATCATTGTTTTTCTCTCTACCTAGTCTTGTTAGTGAACCTCAGAATTCAACACCTTCTTTTTTCTAGCTTACTGTTTTTATACTTGTAACATACTTGACTTGCTTTTAGTTACTCACTGCAAAAACAACTATTAGTTGGAGTCTCCACTCTGTGTCAGAACTTAATTTTGGCAGCATGTGCTTTACTCGGCTCAGCAATATACTGTAGATAAAGATAGTCCAGAATAGATATATTCCTCAGTTATTGTATTCTGAAGATAACATCTATAACCATTATTTTGATTTTGATATATCTTCTCTTAGGTCAGATTTCCTGTGAAGAGGATCCTGATGCAGTATTTGCATTCAGAAAATTTACTGGGAAGCCCTCTAGGGAACTAGCAGAAATGAGGAAAGTGTGACAGGAAGAAAGAGAAGTTGAATTGAGATAAAGTTGCAAAAAAGGCCTCCCCCAACCTCACAGGTTGCTCTGAAGCTTAAATGGCTATTCAGAGATGTCTCTTATGGAGGCAAGGAGATGTCCTGGCCCCTCATCTACAGGTCCTCTGTGTGAGTTCTAGACCCCACTTTGCATGAGCAGATCCCCTTTAGTGGAGGGGCGTTCCCAGGAAGTACTTGGCTGTGTTCTACCAGTAGCCACCACTCTTAGCAGCTGACATAATGGAGGCCTCAATCCATAGAAGGGGATCTGAGTGGCACACTATAGTATCTACAAAAAAAAATACCTTCCTTAGCCTTTTTCTTTTTTGTACCTGGAAGTAATACCTGTTAATGTCTCTCTCACATTCATTCATTCATACTCATTCCCTCTCTCCCACTTTTCCCTCTCTGCCTTCTTCACATCCTTCTGGTTCTCTCTCCTTCTCTCCCTCTCTCTCTCCATTTCCTCTGCCTCTTTGTGCATCCCTCTGCCCCTCCTAACCCTCACAACATTGCATCTGTTTTTTCTATTGTGATATTAATTGTATTTTATCCTGTATTTTTTTCTAATGTGAATGAGTTAGACTAATAACTGTGAGGTGTGGGTACTTTAAAGGTATAAGCTGTTCTAGTTGTATTTCTTATTGTCAGGCACACAGAATTAAATCTTTAAAAAAAAAAAAATCTAGTGAAAAATAATGCCCCATAGTCTTGTTCTTCATAATTCACCTACAAAGAAAAGTAAAACAAAGATAATATTTCTTGCATATCTGGAGTCATAAGAGAGATAATGAGAGATTTAATCACTTTTTATTTCATTTATATGACAAGTCTCAGTGTTTTCTCTCCTAGATACTGCAAAAATATTATTGATCTTGCCTGGGATATCTTGGGACGGGCAGCCTTTTCCTGATTACCATGAGGAGATGATCCAACACAACATTAATACTATCTATAGTACAATGTCTGCTGCTATTATGCTGTTCTCTCAAAATATAAAACTGGGTAAAGCAAAAAGCAGTTACCATAGAGTAGTTCCTTGATGGACAAGGCCCTTTCCACTCTGTACCTCCAATCAGATATTTCATAAACCCAAACCACATTTAGGGGAATAGTTGCCACATCAATCACGTCATAATAATTAAGCTTAGTTTGCATCAAAAGGAATATGAAAACTTTGATACAGATCTTCAAATAATATCAAATGACTAGTTTATAAATTGATATGGAGGCAAGTCCTTGTATATAAAGATTTTTTATTTCACCAGGAAATATGACTGAGTTGTATGTTAGGACTACTAATTAATTTCACATGTCCCTTCTCATTGTTTCTCCACAACAAAATCTTAGCCCATATAAGAGCATCTGGTTAGATCTTTATCAGTGCCCCATTCTATTATTTTACAATTTTAGAATTTTACTTCAATGATTATAGATTTGGTGTAATTTCATTTTCAAGTTATCTCTTCTCTCAGTAAATATAAATAAATGATAATTACTAGCCCCCTCTATCTTCCCAGTTAAGATATATTGACTATTTTTATAACTCTATCTTCACATAACTTATTTCATTGATTAAGAATCACATAGAAAGAGAAAATATGTTTTTTAGCTATGATTTCACTCATTCATTCAATACCATTTAGGAGCTCTTTTTGTGCACTTAGGTAATTCAAAGATAAATAAATATGTGTTATTTTATCCCCAAATCCTCACAAGCATGGTGGAAGATGTTTATATATAAGCTGATCTCATATAATTGGGTAAATGCTCTCTGGTCCTGTGAACCATGCTGCTGAGAGCACTGAAAGCAGAACTAATTCTTGACAGAAGATTTACTGAAAAATAGAGTGAATGAACAAGGTAATATTTGAGATGATCCTTGAAAGATAAGCCTCAATTCTGATCCGCTTCACCAGTGCATGTGAAGAATACTTGGATATAGTTGGAAATAGGCCATGTGTTGGATAGTAGAGCATGACAGGACTGAAATTAAAGTCAGTTATTAAAGGGCCATAAAATGCATTTGTCTTGTATTTAATGGATAGCTACTTAAATATTTTTGTTCTGTTTTTGAGAAAAGGAATGATATATCTTTACTTCAGAAAGGAAGTTTTGTATATTTAGAACAAAATATTAGTGAAAGCCTGAACAGGAGGCAATTTAAATAATCCAGGGATGACATTGCTGAATTATGAATGAAGGCAAATAAAACGAACAGATATTTATTGCTAGGCAAATAAAACAAATGTAGGAAAGAAGAAGTGAAGAATGCTTGAGTTTCTATCTTGAATGTGTGAATGGTTATAGAGAAATTACTATAATGTATTGGGAAGAAGGAACCGAAGTGACAGGGAATATTAGTTCACTTTAAAAATAGTGTCATTGTCCATGTGACTTTAGAACAATCATGTCTATTTGTTCTATACGAATTTAGGAATTTGCATCTGTAACTCAGCATCATGGTATATGCAGCAGCTGAAATCATTGGAATGAATGGTGTAATGCTAAGAGCAGCTGGGGAGGTGAGGGAGGGATGAAAAGAAAAAGAATAATAATAGAGTGAAAAAAGAGTTGAGGACGCATATGGTATTCTTTGTGCACACATGTCCCTTTATATAGTTGCATTCATTGTATACACTCATTTAACATTATACCATATATACTTTATCATTTTGTTATTGAATGAAAGGCCTTTTAAGATGCTCGAGGTATTTTAGAGGTATTGTCCTTATATTTTATCCACACATATCAAATAATTGCATATAAAGGCACTTTTGAATAGCATCACCCTATTATGTAATTGCCTAAAAAAAGAGAATGTGTGCTTAGTTGCTTAGTCATGTCTGACTCTTTGTAACTCCATGGACTTCAGCCCATCAGGCTCCTCTGTCCATGGGGCTTTTCCAAGCAAGAATAGTGGAATGGGTTGCCATGCCCTCCTCCAGGGGATCTTCTCAACCCAGGGATCAAACCTAGATCTCCTGCATTGCAGGCAGATTCTTTACCAACTGAACCACCAGGGAAGCCCAAGAATATTGGGGTGTGTAGCCTATCCTTTCTCCAGAGGATCTTCCCAACCCAGGAATAAAACCAAGGTCTCCTGCATGGCAGGTGAATTCTTTACTGGCTGAGCTAGTCCAGTACCAAATGGTCTTTCAAAAGATGATAAATTATATAAAGTGTTTTTGAGTTTGCCCAAAGACAAATAGATGATGAACCAACACTGGAACTTTCTTCTTGATTGCCTTTCATAACCAAGAGGATGTTCTTCTGCAGCAAGTGCATACAGAGACAAAGCGGGGGAAAAAGCTTGGGAAAATTATTTGCATATATCCAATTTCAAAATGCTAGCTAACTCGAAATACTTTATTTTAGATTAGAGGATCATGCTTTTTAAAATTAATTTATTTTGTATTGAAGGATAATTTCTTTACAGAATTTTGCTGTTTTCTGTCAAACCTCAACATGAATCAGCCATAGGTGTGTGTGTGTGTGTGTGTGTGTGTGTGTATATATATGTGTGTGTGTGTGTGTGTGTGTGTGTGTGTGTGTGGGGGAAATATATATATATTTCCCCATTCCACCCCTCTAGATTGATACAGAGCCCCTCTTTGAGTTTCCTGAGACATACAGCAAATTCCCATTGGATATCTATTTTATATATGTTAATGCAAGTTTCCATGTTACTCTTTGCACACATCTTACACTCTCTTCCCCTCTCCCCATGTCCATAAGTCTATTCTCTATGTCTGTTTCTCCATTGTTGCCCTGTAAGTAAATTGTTCAGTGCCATTTTTCTAGATTCTGTATATATGTGTTAAAATATGGTATTTATTTTTCTCTTTCTGACTCACTTTGCTCTGTATAATAGAGAATCATGCTTTTTAAATCAAGGTTTTGGGCTTGGCTATGTTCATTTGTAATCAGCTACACATTGCACATGTAAATCTTACAAGATTTTTATGCTAGAAATTAATGTGGTTACAAGGAGAAACCAGGTATTAGATGAGTGGTGCTGCATAATTACTTTAATCTTAATAAAGACATGAATATATTCCTAACCTTTGGAAGTTACTTTACCTACCAAGAAATGTGTATTATTTAGTGTTATGCTAATGTCCTTTAGTGTTTGGCACATGGTTCGAACACAGTGAATGTCTGTTTAAAACTTTCCAGTGAAAGGAGTATTACATATTTTTAACCTTCATTTTGATCTTTAAATACTGTATCAAATAATGAGGGTGTTAAGAGTACAAATTCATTCATTTGAATAAAATCATTAAATTATTATACTGGATTAAGATTTAATTTGCAGTTACTGATCCAGAGCAGTTTTATATACAAAGGATTATTTCAAAGTCTTCCAGTTCTTTCAGATGTGTTTCAGAGTACCTGACAACTTCTGATTCAGAATGCTGTAAAGCTTCAGTATGCATATTACTGAGGCATGCACTAGAATATCATTTGTCCTTGTTCCTTGTACTTAATCTTTCTGGTTCAGTTCTGGAACCCTGTCAGTCATAAATATTCTAGAATCAGAGATTCTCTTAGTTGGAAAGTACCTTAAAAACTGCCTAATCTAATCAATTGCCTGATGTGTACAGAACATTTGATAGATGCTCATTCAGCCTGTGCTAAACCTCCTGGAGACTGGTAATTCCCTATCTTTTGAATCATCTCAGTATAAAGATTTTGTCTAAGATAAATTTTCTCTTGCCTAGGCTTAACACATGCCTTTTTTATTTGGGGGAAGAGGGAGAAATAGCTTTCAGTTTACTTGTTATTTAATCACTAAGTCTTGTCCAACTCTTTGTGACCCCATAGACTTGGATTTCCCAGGCAAAAATACTGGATTGGATAGCCATTCCCTTCTCCAGGGAAGCTTCCTGACCCAGGGATCATACCAAGGTCTCCTGCATTGCAGGAGGATTCTTTACTGCTGAGCCCCCAGGGTATCAGCACGCACTTCTGTAATGTGATACCTTTATGTTTTAGAAACACACAGCCATGTCTTAAAGTACTTCCTAGCTTTAGTACCCATGATCAGGGGAAGATTGCTTACCTTTCCAACATTATATTTTGTCATCTGTAAAATGTGCTAGAAATGAATATCTCTTAGAGGTTGTTGTGAGAATTAAATTTAAAAAATGTCTAAGATATTCCAACACAATACCCCAGTAGTTTAATACATTTTCATTTCCTTGTCTGAATTCTTATAGTTACTGGTAGATCAACATTATTATCTCAAGTATTCTAGATACCACTGCTTAATACAAAGATTGCATTAGCTTTGCGGAGCCTCATGCTATTTACTCACAAGGAAAATTTTAAGTATTAATTTTTGTATAATGGCTGCTCATCTTCATAAAACCCTTATACATTTTTTCTATTTTTCACATTATCAACAATATATTTCATATTAGAATCTACCTGTGGCTCCAACTTGTTAAGCAATATTTTGAAATTTTATTCAGTAAGCCAGTGTGTTAGCTAGGTTCTCATATTTGTCTTTTGTGAATCTGATTATTGTTCTCTCTGTATCAGTGATACAACATACAACACAAACTAGGAAGGGAACAGACTCAAGCCAGGCTGCTGAGAAACTGTACACTGAACCATTACTCTGCACCTCTCTTTCTTGCCCACACTTCCAATACTTTTTAGCTTACCAGCATCCAATGAGTGTTTCTCTAGCATGTTGCCTACAGAGTTTATTATGAGGGAAAACTAGTAAATGCATTACTGAAATACATAGCAGGATTATACCTGTTAATTCCTCTGGGCACATGTCATCAGGGTCATTAAATAATGGGCTCGTGGTAGGTGGCAGTATCTCCAAGAAAACCAGGAACAGACACAGTAGTAAGCTGAGCCCAGACCAGAGTGTGTATGAGATATCAAAAGTCAAAGCCACAAAAGCAATGTTCCAACTGCAATATAACTATTAGTGATTTTCAAAATCTAAATACCACATTCCTGGTATGTTAAAGTCAAACATATCATTTTACACTGGCCCCAAATAATTTTAAAGTATAAATGAAAATAAAGATTAACGTCTAAATAATATTTAGCATGTGAAAGATAGAATTAATCTAAATTGGGATGATAAATACTTTTTTAAAATGTTTACTATTGTTGTTCAGTCACTAAGTCGTGTCGGACTCTTTGTGACCCCATGGACTGCAGCATGCCAGGCTTCTCTGTCCTTCACTATCTCTCTGAGTTTGCTCAGACTCCTGTTCATTGAGTCAATGATGCCATCCAACATCTCATCCTTCATCTCTCCCTTCTCCTCTTTCCCCATAAGGGTCTTTCCCAATGAGTCAGCTCTTCTCATCAGGTGGTCAAAGTACTAGAACTTTAGCTTCAATGTCAGTCCTTCCAATGAATATTCAGGGTTGATTTCCTTTAGGACTGACTGGTTTGACCTCCTTGCTGTCTAAGGGACTCTCAAAGTGTCAGTTCTAATAAACTAGTGTTTATTAGTTTAGAATTTTCAAAATGACAAAAACGGATTTACAAATACCATGTCCTCTCAAGATCAACTAACTATTGAGAGGAAATGAAGTTAAACTGAAGTTCATATTCTTTTCAATATATTGTGATAAGCCACTTCAAATGAAAGATATTACCCATTTCCTTCCTACTACTTCAAAGAGTGAGGCTGGATGATATCCTTAAACCTCACAATACTCTTAAGGAAGTAGTTTCCAATTATTTTGCGATACTAACTCCTTAGACAATCTGATTAAAAAAAAAAAACAAAAAAACTGTGTTCCTTTTTCTAAGAAGAATTCACAAATGCACTTTTAAGAACTGGATTTAAGTAGTGACCTGCTGAGCAGTTATCCAAGGTGCTAATCCGAGAATAGCACTAAAATGCCACTAGGAACATGTTGGGATAAAGAAGATTGATTTACAAAATTCTTCTTAAGGATAATGCTGTATGTAGCTTCAAGGATTATTTTCATAAGTCTCTTGGGGAAGAAGAGATGAACTTAAAGATCTGGGCTGCCTCTAGCCCACATGGCATCTCAGTGCACATTTCTGCCTCTAGCTGGATCCAGATGGACATGTTGTACAGCTTTAGGAATTTAAATGCAAACTGTATACCCTCACTTGTCCTCTAGGCTTGGATGGCCTTGTGACAATATTATAGAGACTTTGTTCAAAGAAGAAGTTCAAGTAGTAACAGAAGGCTCTATAAATGCCTTCTCAAGAGGTTGGATCCAGTTGATAGCAAGATTCAATTTTTTACTGAAAGGATTATGTTAGGGTAAGGCTGCAATCCAGGACAGAAGACAAACGGTGATTGTTGTCACAGTCATTTCTTTACTCTTCCTAAGCAGAGTCCTCTGTTCCAGCTCTGAAATAATGCTGGACAGATATATTGAGATACTGAAGGACAAAAAGTCATCAGCCTGTATGCTTTTCAAACTCTCTCGATGCTTAGGTATATTGGTCTGTCCTACACAGACATTAAATATTTTCTGTACATTTTCAGCAAACTTATAACCACTTGATGCTTATTAATGTTGTTGAATGTTTCTTTGTTAACTGTTTGTTTAATTAGGACATATTTTGGGCCAGGAACTAAACCTGCTTACAGATAAGTTTTTCAAAAGCAAGTGGGATAATTATCATATTTTATATTACTAGACAAGTTATAATCTAGAAATTACTACTATAAAGTTTACATGAGTCATGGTATCTTATTGAAAAACCAACAACAACAACCTTGTAGGGACTTTACTTCAGCCCTCTTTCATTTGAGCTAATCTCAAATGTTTCTCAATTGTACCAAGGTTTGTCCTTCCTAAAGGAGTCAGCGAGAATTTCATGTGACTCTATACTTAACAATATCATCTCCTTGACACATAGTCATAAAATAATGCCCATAGCCTTCAATTGAATTTACACATTTTTTAAAAATCATATTGTTTTAATGGATTTTAGAATTACCTGCTGTTATACATCATGTTGGTCTGGTAAGCATAGAAATCTATTGATTTTATGTGTTCCAATTTTAAACTGAGTGGTTAATGCTTTTATGGAACAAAATATATTTCAGTGGAAATAAAACAGAAACAGTACAAATATCTTTAGGCTGACAAAGTTCTCCTGACATCAGAGAAATTGAGTGATTCATTATTAGCTTGTATATAACATATCATTGCTGGACACATGGCAGTGATAAAAAGCTGAAAGATTATTGTAACAGACTGTATCATCCAGATAGAGGATATGCAATTTGTCACCAATAACCTTAAAAAACATTGAGGAGAAGTATTAATTATATGAAATTCTTTATATGTAAGCCTATGAAAATGCAAAGTTTATAATAATATCATTATGATTAATATAGAAAATTAAATATATGTATATAGTACATATGATATAAAATATTGATAAAGGAAATCCTGCTGTTAAAAATTAAAGGATGATAATATTATTTGATGTAATATATGAAAAATATTTATAATACTATCTTATTCATATCTCTTTGTATGTAAACTATTTTTACATATATATATGTAGATTTGTCCCAGAATATTTTTCTTTTACCTGATTTAGAAATAACTAACTTATTCTGCTTTCAAGTTTAATATCAAAGAATGCTCATGTATGTGATTATTATGTCATTTTTTACCCAAGGGCAAAGGAAAATAATAAATTAGATACAAATTCACAATTTTTTGATGGTTTAAACATGTCAAATAATAACACAAGAAGCTGGTACCATTGGTTGTACTAATACTTGGATTGCATTGGAAGCATTCTCTTTAAAAGTTCAGTAATGCACTTCAAAATTCAGATGTTCTGCCATAATATATTTCCATGGCTAATTATTCGTAGATATGATTCTGTGACTTCTCAACTTTTTTCTCCTTGTATAATAATATTCCAAAAACAGGAGTTAAGTACACTTTAAGCAGTATTCAATTTTCAGCTAGTAATGCTCAGGCTTCCTGCTGTCAAGACCTCTTCTACCCTTAAATTTAACAACACATGAAGTATATGCTAAACCAATAAAATACCCCTTGAAAATTAAAATTAGAAATATTGTCTTTGAAATGTCACTGAAATCCAAATGGGGCTGGGACATTTTTCAGGCATGTGCACAATGGCAAATCATTAGAAAATGCTGTCTTCAAAGAAAATCAGAAGGATAGATTGAACATGCAGAAGGAAAAGGTCAATAGACATTGTGACTGAGAGCAAGAGTATATGAAGTCAGCTTATTCCAGTTTATAGGAATCTTTTGCTAATTTGTGGGACCTCTTGGAGACTGGTTGACTTCAACTAGTAGTTTGAAATCTTCTTATGGTGGTGTATCTAACACAATGGAACCTGGCAAATAGTCCAAATCAGGGCTTTCCTGTCCCTGAGAGCTGGTGGTTAAACATTAGCTGCCTGCACTACCAGAGAAAGTTTTCCTTGTGGCCAAGATGGTAAAGAGACCACCTGTAACTAAGGAGACCTGGGTTCGATCCCTGGGTCAGGAAGATCCTTGGAGAAGGGCATGGCAATGCAGTCCAATATCCTTGCCTGGAGAGTCCTATGGACAGAGGAACCTAGTGGGCTACAGTACGTGGGATTGCATAGAGTCAGACATGACTGAACGACTAACATAAACACTGCCAGAGAAACAGAGAGATAGGAGTGTTAGTTCCCTGGATTACTGCCATGTTCCCAATTCCAGTTCTAAATCCTGGCTTTATTTCAATGAAATGCTTTCAAAGCCTTCTACTAAACCCCACATTTATGTTATGTTACTTAGTTCCCACCAAAAAGAGAAAACAAAAACACAAACCTCTTGCCCAAAATAGCCTTAAAAAGGAGCCTCCCAAATAATTAACTAATTACTACAGTTCTAATCAATGTAAGTGGAAGATAAGGAAACTGAGGATAACTTACCAGATTCATATGAAATGTCTTATATGTACACATGTTTTAGTCTCTGTGCCTCCTTATTGACCCTATATAATTCAGATTTACTTCCAAAATTGAATGACAACTATGTTGGCACCGTGGTGAGACACTTTTTCATATGTATTTCAGTGTTGCTCTGACCATTACCAACAGAAAATTTAGAGAGGAAGGAGTAAAGAGAATAAATATAATATCTTAATAGATATTTGAATGTTTTACTCAGGATTCTATGTTTCTTTAATACAAGCTGATTTCTACAGTCAGTCATAAGGCCAAGTTGGATTTGATTAGTAGGAGAATTAGCCTGATTAAAAAAGAAAATAGAATGGTACTAACTGGATTGCCTTAATGGATTTTTCCTAGCCTTGCTTTCAGTCTTTCCTCTAATGTCTTTCAAAGTAGGTTAATAATTATCTTGTCAAAAATAACCTTAAAAAGACTAATTCTTGGACATTATTTTGAGAGGAGGTCATCATGCTCCCTTTTCCCTGTTCCATCCTACCCCAGCTGAGCAGCTGATAAAGTGAAAAATTCAGTGATAGTACTACAATCCCACTGATCTTGGTGATATACTCAAAATTATGTGCTTACTCCTAGGAGTTACTAAAGCCCAGTAACCACTGCAGGCCCTGCTTCAGTCTGTCTGTATTGACCTCAGAAATTTTAAGGTTAGGTATCAGATGCTAGCAGGGGCATGAACAGCTCCAGATCCATCCTTTGAATTGCTATAGGCATCTTTACAAAAATACAGTGACTGACTCATTTTTTAAGGTTTTACAAATCTTAGTGGGAGCAACTTGACCCCCACAAGTGCCACAGGACGATTTTTACCTCATTAGAAGGAGTCCAGCTGTATTGCTTAGAGAAATGCAGGATGTCAAAGGATTCCTGGAAAAGGCCATGCCTTTGGGCTATCAGATTTAAAGAAGAAACCAGTGCCCTGTTTGTTTTGTGTTTATTTAGAAAATACTACCGAAAGATACATTATTTTCCCCTGTGGACTTAAAGTCTAATGACGTTTTAGGGCAAGTGTTAACCTTTAGCCGAGAAAATATTTTACTTGGATGTATATTGAAACATGTTTTTATTGATTGCTTTGGCATACTGCATAAAGTATAGAATGTGAAAGGGTTCCTATTAAAGCTGACCCAATTCAACAAAGCTGTTTTTTTCATATATACACACATGAAGTTCAAATGCTCTACTACCATAATGAATGAGTATAAAAATTTTTAGAATATTTAAGATAACATCTGTTATCACCATATATATTTTGAGTTAATTTTCCCCATTAATGCAAGAATATGGGCAGATATTCATTGGAAGGCAGGATGGACCTATCTGATGTGTCTTCAGATTTGTGAATAAGAATTTAACTTACCAGATTATTCTTTTAAGAGAAATAGAAAAACAACTATAGAGCCCTTGTAATTAGATGGCTAACTAAATTAAATGATTAAAGTAAAATATTTTCAGAAAGTCTTACTTAAATATGTAACTGGTTAGGTTTTAATTACTAATGGAATCACAGGCTGCTGATCAAGTAGCCCAGGTGAAACACCACCTCACCACACACAGCCTCTTTCACTGAATTTCAGACCCAGTTATAAATGCTTTCAGATTGTTTTAGAGTATTCATTTCAGTTGTAATAAGGACATAAGTAAAGGCTCTTGATGTACTTCATCTTTATAGAAGACCGAGAAACTGCTTCAGAGTCACATATCCTACTGTGCTTTGGTTTTGTGAATGGGTTACAAAATGAGACTTATTTAAGATCAAAAGGCAAGCAGGCTTACATCCTACGGCTATGATTATATCGCAAAAGCCTATCTGGGTGCAGGTATGGTATTTCCTACTACTTTAGAAGACATCTTTTTTAGCCCTCACAGCATTGCTCTTCTCTTAAACTTTTGAAAAGGCACTGTAGTTTCTTTCCTTGATCCAGGCTTGAGATTTATTGATTTAGGCCTGGTGGTCACATTAACAAGACATTACCCCCACCTGATTCTAACGGCCAGAGGACTGTAGTTCTGTGGTCTCTGGATCCATAACACAGCAGCTTGGAGCCCTCCCCGAGAATGCTAACTCCAGGTGTGAGACTTTAGCTGGCATTCCCTGAGTGCAGATGAAAACAGTAATTTTCCTGCTTTTCTGAACAGCTGTTTCAGTCTGAAAACAAGCAAAATAAAAATATAAAATGCATCTACAATTGCTTTATTTTGGGCATTTAAAACAACTGATGGCACAACTCTACAAAACTGCTGCTGCTGCTAAGTCGCTTCAGCCGTGTCTGACTCTATGCAACCCCATAGACAGTAGCCCACCAAGCTTCCCCATCCCTGGGATTCTCCAGGCAAGAACACTGGAGTGGCTTGCCATTTCCTTCTCCAATTCGTGAAAGTGAAAAGTGAAAGTGAAGTCGCTCAGTTGTGTCCGACTCTAGTGACCCCATGGACTGCAGCCTACCAGTCTCCTCCATCCATGAGATTTTCTAGGAAAAAGTACTGGAGTGGGGTGCCATTGCCTTCTCTGCTACAAAATTACCTCCAAATAATTATGTAAAAGACCAAGCAAGAAATAATTTATTACTGCATCACTACTAAACAGCTTTCTCCTGAGAATTTAGATATTGTTTAAGGAAAAATTATTCATGACACTTATAAAGGATGATGTCAGACTGTATTTAAGGAGGACTATCATGATAGGTATACTGGCAGTTACTACAGTGGGGATTTACAGTAGGAGAGAGAAACAAGCTCAACTCCAAATGCAACAAAGAAAAGAGGGGGATTTATAGCCCAAGATCAGGATGAGCAGTTCAGTGGATGGAAACTATAAAGAGGAAACATCAGGGAGGTTTCTGGCTAACATGACTTTATAGGATTCTTGTGAAGGCCAGTCAAGGTGATCAGATGTCACTTGGGGGATAGAGTATTCTGGCTAACATTGACTTTTTAGGGTTCTTGTGAAGGTCGGTCAAGGTGATCAGATGTCATTTGGAGGATGGTGGAAGCTAAGGAACATAATCAGCTATTGAAGATGATAGCATGTTGAAGGTAGGGGATCGGGGTTGAACTGGCAATGATGAGATGGATGACCAAGTAAGAACAAAAGGCAGAGCTTCATTGAAAAGAGAGTTCAGAGAAGCCTTAGGAGATTTTGGTGAAGTAGAGAGTCTTCATTAATAGGCCACACCAAAGGTGGCAGATTACTTCCCCTTACACTCAAATAACTGCTTCTAGGTTCTTAGAAATGTTATATCTGTTTTGCTTTGTAAGCTTTGTCCTGAGTTTGTGTTGTACTCAGGAACAGTGGAGATTCAGAACCCCTCACTCATGTCAAAAAATATTTGTAAGTGATACAGTATAATCAAACTGAATCCATGAAAACTTAAACTAGTTTATAAATCCAGTTCTGCTGATTTGTTAAATAATAACTATTGATTTATTGAAACATCATTTTGGTAAGAGGATAAAGAAGAGGATGGGCCAAAGGGAGGAAAGACAATAATAGGTTTAGATCTAATTGGAAAGCAAAGAATAAAACAACTAAAACACAGTGATAAGCATGAAATAGTAATGAGGCTAAGTACCATTCTATACTGATCTTAAATGAAAAGGATATTATCAATATACTCTATAAGTTAATCTGCTTCTATGCCACTCTGTTGTTTAATACTTTATAATTGGCTTGTTGGATGAAGACATAGTCTAAACCCCAATGAAAAATGTATAGTTTTATTTAAATATTTTCACATTTTCCTTTCTTCTACTTCCAGAATATTTATGTCCCTGTTGGAATCACCTATGTATACTCATTCAGAAATCACTTTTTCACTGTCTATTTTGTTCAAGGATACAATGGTAAATTCTGTGTTAATTATGTGTAGTAAAAATATAATGGAACTTCAAAGTCTGTCTTTGATCCAAATGAATATTATTTGGTGCCTACTGAATAATAATTTATTAGTGAAATTATGTCCCTTATTATTGGGTGATTAGTGGTGCTGGTGAAACTGTCCATCGTTTCCTGAACCAAGCTCTTTTATTTTACCTCTTGGATTATACATATGTCTGCAATATTCTGTGTACCGTTCATACATGTGAGAATTGGACCATACATACTCTTAATATCTTGAATTTTCTCACTTTTACTTCTTTTGTTCTCTAGTTACTATCTGTCAAACAGATCTATTATTCTTCTACATATGGATGGTTATATCCGATTTGCTTGCACTGTAAATTGATTTGACTATAATTCAGATATAATTGTATACAATCCTCTTAACTCTTTTGTTAACACCTATGCCCTATTTGGGGCTTCCCCAGTGGCTCAGTGGTTAAGAACCCACTTGCCAATGCAGGAGACACAGGTTCAATCCCTGGGTCAGGAAGATCCCTTGGAGAAGGAAATGGCAACCCACTTCCAAGTATTCTTGCTTGGGAAATCCCATGGACAAAGGAGCCTACAGTCCATGGAGTCTCAAAAGAGTCAGACACGACTCAGCTACTAACCAATAACAGTAGTTCCCTATTTGATTATACAGGTATTTCTAATTAACTCAAGTTTTCTGACTCTATCTTGAATGCCATTTTTTGTCACCTTTCTCTACCAGTTAAAATATACCCATTACCTTATACAGACTTTATAATATGATTTATAGAATTTCCATTTAGACACATCCTAATTTATGAGTTTCTTTTTCTATTGATACATCATTTCAATTTGACAAAGTCTTTATCCTTATGTCTGTCAGTATGCATATTAATTCATCTGAAATTAGGAAATATTAAGAAGTAAAGATATTAATAACATTTTGACTGTGTAGAGCTTCTAATAAAACTATATCTGTTCTAGGCATTGTGTATGTTTCTAGATCTATTAAAAGTATGAAGTATTTCCTTTGTTCTCCCTGTAATTTGCTGAATTTTGCCCTTCATACTAGAAAGAGAGAAAATGTTGCCACAGAAGTTTATTGTTATGATTATTTTCCTATAACCATTCATATGCTGCTTAATTTACACAGAGTGATCTTTAATCATTCAGTAGTTAATTCTTCCATCATTTCATGTGGAAAAGTCAATAGTGCAGTTGATTTATACATGTGAAACCCTGCTACTGCAATAGCAGATTAAAGTTACCATAGCAGAGGAGACAAAAGATCTAGTATTATGTAAATTAATTTCCACATGTGTGCTTTGCTTAATTCTCAGACATATATAAAGTAAAATATGCAGAAGTCTCTGTTTAATGAATATAACAGTAATATGTGTGCATATTTTTAAAGGTTGATTGGAAATAGTAATTTACACATAGGTTTATATATTACTGGATGTATAAATAGATGAATTAGAGAAGAAATCGGAGAAGGCAATGGCAACCCACTCCAGTACTCTTGCCTGGAAAAATCCATGGACAGAGGAGCCTGGTGGGCTGCAGTCCATGGGGTCGCTAAGAGTCAGACACGACTGAGCAACTTCACTTTCACTTTAATGCATTGGAGAAGGAAATGGCAACCCACTCCAGTGTTCTTGCCTGGAGAATCCCAGGGACAGAGGAGCCTGGTGGGCTGCTGTCTATGGGGTCGCACAGAGTCGGACACAACTGAAGAGACTTAGCAGCAGCAGCAGCAGCAAAGAAGAAATATAGATAATACACATTTGTAAATATCCCCCCAAAGCTGTGTAATAGTAATTAATCAAGCATCCTTAGAATATTTCTTAGTCATAATTATAATTACATTAAACTATAGAAATATTAAAGTTATTGTGTTACTAAATTTTCAGTGCCAGATTCCATAGTAAAAGGAAGACAAAAAACTGGAAAAAAATCTTTATTTTCATTTTATATATATATATATATATATATATATATATATATATATTTGCACAATATTTATTATACAAATTGGGTCCCTTCCTTCTACCAGGATAAAACAATTACTTACACTGCTTTTCAAGTGGAAAGCTAAAATGATCCAACCGCATGCCTGTTGCCTTATCTAAAAACTGCTGAGTAATGAATCAGAAAATTCTCAGTTGTCCAAGATGTGCAGTAATGAACATTGTCCTCTCATTGAGTTTAATTGCTAAAAGTAACGAGAAAAATGCTCTCTTGGTCAAAGTGTGTGACTGTCTGTTTATACATTAGTGTACAGAATGTGTATTAACAAATAAGCCTCTGGAGGCAAATGATCTCTGATGGTTTCAATTATAGTCTAAATAATCTGCCATGTTAAAACTGGTATATCTTCCACCAGCACTTAAACAGATTCGGAAAAATTAAGCTGTATAAAAAAAATTAAACTATATAAAACCCCTAATGATAGTAAAACAGTATACTATTACCCATGTTTGGATAATTTGTAAATGCTATTGCACCGTTAGAAGAAGCTGGTCCTCAAATTAGTTTGATAATGAAAGAAAAAATATATATAAATACATTTTAATGAGGTATAGATTTCACTACATAAGCAGAGCCTTTGTATTATATTTACTATCCATTTTGAAATCAATGCATATATCTATTAGTTCATAAAACAAATGATACGCACTTGCTATATCTCAGAGCAAAGATTGTTTCAGGGTCTTGAGATACATATACAGTAATTTCCAAGAGAGGTGCTTAGAACTGATTAACGTGCTTTATATCACATATTATCTTTAAAGAACTATTCATATTTGGTTATTTGATTTGGGGTAAATAGCAAAGTTATGGGAGTTTGAAAACTGTTACATGATTCCAGCAACTTAATATCTTTCTTAATATCTTCCTCTAACCCTTTATTAAGAAACCAAGTATTTGGAAAGGTTCAGTTCAGTTCAGTTCAGTTGCTCAGTAGTGTTCAACTCTTTGCGACCCCATGAACCACAGCACACCAGGCCTCCCTGTCCATCACCAACTTCTGGAGTCTACCCAAACTCATGTCCATTGAGTCAATGATGCCATCCAACCATCTCATCCTCTGTTGTCCCCTTATCCTCCTGCCCTCAAATTTTCCCAGCATCAAAGTCTTTTGAAATGAATCAGCTCTTTACATCAGGTGGCCGAAGTACTGGAGGTTCAGCTTCAACATTGGTCCTTCCAATGAACATCCAGGACTGATCTCCTTTAGGATGGACTGGTTGGATCTCCTTGCAGTCCAAGGGACTCTCCAGAGTCTTCTCCAACACCACAGTTCAAAAGCATCAATTCTTTGGTGCTCAGCTTTCTTTATAGTCCAACTTTCACGTCCATACATGACTACTGGAAAAACCATAGCCTTGACTAGACGAACCTTTGTTGACAAAGTTATGTCTCTGCTTTTGAATATGCTGTCTAGGTTGGTCATAACTTTAGTTCCAAGGAGTAAGCATCTTTTAATTTCATGGTTGCAATCACCATCCGCAGTGATTTTGGAGCCCCCCAAAATAAAATCAGCCATGGTTTCCACTGTTTCCCCATCTATTTGCCATGAAGTGATGGGACCAGATGCCATAATCTTAGTTTTCTGAATGTTGAGCTTGAAGCCAACTTTTTCACTCTCCTCTTTCACTTTCATCAAGAGGCTCTTTAGTTCTTCTTCACTTTCTGCCATAAGGGTAGTGTCATCTGCATATCTGAAGTTATTGATATTTCTCCCAGCAATCTTGATTCCAGCTTGTGCTTCCTCCAGCCCAGCATTTCTCATGATGTACTCTTCATTTGGCAAGGTAGATGGGTTCTTTTCATGAAGATACTTAAGGAGTTACAAGAAAACAATATTGAACTGTTTTTCACCTGCTTATTTCCCTGCCTAAAATGGCATGATTAATATATATCCTCCAAAATCATACAAACCTTTTAGGACTTAGCACATTCACCTGTTGTAAGTTTTATTCTAAATTTCTAAGGTGTCAGTTTATCAGATTACTTTACTATTAGCCAGTTAAGAATACATAACTGAGCAAAGGTACATTGCAGAGTTTGGAACATCACCTTGAGAGTTTGAGTGTAGAGGACTAAATGGGTATCCAAAGTAAATTTACAAAGAATAATCAATGTATGCTTTCTCCTAGGGCTAAGTTTGCTACTAAATTCAATAGATATAAATTAGTAAAATAATTTGGCCACTCGTTGGCCACTCAAGGCAATAGTTTTTCCTCCTGTTTTATCAGAGTATCATTATAAAATGTCATGCATATGTATATGATTCTAAAATAGAAAATTAAATAATGGGTCCATAAGTAGCAATATAATAGAAAAGATAACTCATTTTCTTAAAGTCTTCCAGTGATTGGTATCAATTGACATTTATCTTAAAGTATAGTAGACCTATCGAATATGATGGCAAGGCCTTGAGTGGAAGTGAACAACCACATTACTGTGACTGAAATAGGTGGACAAAGTAGGAAAATGATTTATGTTGGTCCTAGAATACTGGATTAAGCCATGGATATTTGTGGTAGTCAACTTTTGATAAGCAAATTTGCTTAGATTTTAAGTGACAAATTCCTTTCAGATGTTTAAAGTATTTTCAAACTGAATGAGAAAATTGATGTAAGGGAGTTTTAACTAGGTTTTTCTATTGTTATTTGTCCATATCTGTTTTGTCTTATGTTTTCCTAGAAAATATAAATTTATCACAATTCTTATTAAATATTTATTAGAAAAATATATAATAGGCAAAACTTTCAGAATGACTCTGTATGTATAAATGCTTACTTTCAAGTATAAAGAAATAGAGTTAAAATTATCGGGAAATATCCCTATGTCTAATGGTGATTTGCAAACATAAAATCAAAATGTGTTTTATAAAATATGTTTGAATATAGACCAGGCGATCAATAATTATATTGTTGATGTTTTTATTCTTGGAATGTCTTAATGTTGTTCCCTTTTTGAACTTATAATAAAATTTTAATATTAATAATTGATATTTTAGCAGTACAAAAATGTTTATATAACATATGAATGCTGAGGAGATCAAGGATGTCAAAAGTGTCTTTTCAAATGAGTGTAATTTATTCCCAGGAGGGAAGTCTACATTTTACAGTTAATCTACATTAACTGTATCAACATAACCCATGCTGTTAATTGTACAGTAGATTAATGATACCGAGTACATTATGTGAAATTGTATTAGCAGCTCAGGGGATGATTTTAGATAAGTAACCTTATATTTGACCTAAAGAAAATTGCTTTTGCCTTTGTTTGTTTTCATGAAATTAAAGAAATATATATTACACAAATTAGAAAATGAGTACAGCCAGATATCAGTTTAAAAACAAATGAGTGATTTGATGTGAGGTTTAGATTTCATATGAGTTATAGTTATCCTAGGATTTCCCAGTGGATAAGGTGATTTATCAGCAAAAGCAAACAGCACCTCTTACAGTACACTATTTCTGAACCTATATATTTAGACTGTTGCCTTGGTATTTTTTTCAGACAGAATTGTTTTTTTAAACCATAATGAGTAAGATAGTTCAGTGCCTCCTAACACTAGGAAAATGTTAAATCATACTGGGAGCCTTTAAAAAATACCAATATCTGTGTCTCACACCAAAGAGATTCTGAGGTAATTGATTTTGTGACTGTCATGGACATTAATATATTTGCAAATCTACCCAGGTGATTCATGAGTACCAACAGGGTTTTGAACAATTGAGAGAAATCATGTGTCATCTATTCTGAAATATGAGCAAGTATTTCTAAGACCTTAATACACTGGATGTGATTTCAAAGCAGTTAACCAATAAATTTATCTTATTATTAAAGTGCTACCTTTTAATAATACATTTATGCATGTGTCTTATGATTAAAAACTGAAAAATCAATAAATGTATCTCAGAAGGAAAAAGTTGCTGCATTATAAAAATGTATTAGTATAATGAAAAAGTAAAATAAAATTTTATATATACTGATTTTTTCATATAACTAATTAAGTTAAAAAAAATCAAGAAGTAGACTTCAACCAGAAAAGGGAAGAAAGAAACTTCAAATAATAGTACTGAATAAATAATTATGACTCATTTATGTGAATTTAGAAATATATATCTTACAGAGTTTTTAACTGAGAACATGAATCAAAATTTTTAAAATTTGATTTATTAAATGATTTTAATTAAATGATTTAAGGTAATTAATTTAAAATTTTAAATTAATTAAAATTAATTATTTTATTAAATGATTTATTAAATGGCGTTTGGTTTATAAAATGTCCATTTTAAATGTTTAACCAGACATTTAAGGAAAAAATTGGAATGACATTACTGACTTTTCTCAGAAGTTACTATTTATAGCATTATATTTGTGATAGAAATATGTATGTCAGTCTTTATAGCATTTAATTTATGTTACCAAAATACAAAATACCAAAATATAATAGATGCTAGATCTATTTCTACCACTGGCACTTTTCAAATGATTTAATTCCTTTTTAGCAATAAGTCTCTTTATAACATTATAAACATTTTGCCAGATTAATTTCTCTGTTTTAAAGGCATTGACATCTTGCATGATGATTTAAAGAAGATTATATCAACCACTTATATTCCAGAATTGTTCTGGGCATGAATTATCTTACTTAACCCTCAAAGCAACTTCAATTTTAAAGGCTCAATTACTGTTTCCATTTTACAGATGTTTACACTGAAATAAAGGGAGACTTAAGTTGTCCAAATACAAAGGTTAGATCCAGATTTGAATCCAGAGGTTAGCTCTTAGCCTATGTTCTCGACAAATGGAAGCAAACTCTAGAGAACGTAGACTAAGCAAGCAGAAGTCAGAAGAATTATAAGAAATGGGAATTTAAGACCCAAAATAAAATAAGGCTTGCCTACATGATGCAGCACTGATATTCATTTGGGCCTCAGGACATCCTTGTTTATATTTACCATTCACAGATTCTTGGTATAGTTTCAGCTTGCTGAGTTGTATGTTTCTTTTCAGTTCAGTCGCTCAGTCATGTCCAACTCTTTAAAACCCCATGAATTGCTGCATGCCTGGCCTCCCTGTCCATCACCAACTCCTGGAGTTCACCCAAACTCATGTCCATCAAGTCAGTGATGCATCCAGCCATCTCATCCTCTGTCTTCCCCTTCTCTTCCTGCCCCCAATCCCTCCCAGCATCAGAGTCTTTTCCGATGAGTCAACTCTTTGCATGAGGTGGCCAAAGTATTGGAGTTTCAGCTTCAGCATCAGTCCTTCCAATGAACACCCAGGACTGATCTCCTTTAGAATAAACTGGTTGAAATCCTTGCAGTCCAAGGGACTCTCAAGAGTCTTCTCCAACACCACAGATCAAAAGCACCAATTCTTCGGCACTCAGCTTTCTACACAGTCCAACTCTCACATCCATACATGACCACTGGAAAAACCATAGCCTTAACTAGACAGACCCTTGTTGACAAACTAATGTCTCTGCTTTTTAGTATGCTATCTAGGTTGGTCAGAAGTTTCCTTCCAAGGAGTAAGTGTCTTTTAGTTTCATGACTGCAATCACCATTTGCAGTGATTTTGGAGCCCAAAAAAATAAAGTCTGACACTGTTTCCACTGTTTCCCCATTTATTTCCCATGAAGTGATGGGACCAGATGCCATGATCTTCATTTTCTGAATGTTGAGCTTTAAGCCAACTTTTGCACTCTCCTCTTTCACTTTCATCAAGAAGCTTTTTAGTTCCTCTTCACTTTCTGCCATAAAGGTGGTGTCATCTGCATATCTGAGGTTACTGATATTTCTCCCAATCTTGATTCTAGCTTCTGCCTCTTCCAGCCCAGGGTTTTTCATGATGTACTTTGCATATAAGTTAAATAAGCAAGGTGCCAATATACAGCCTTGATGTACTCCTTTTCCTATTTGGAACCAGTCTGTTGTTCTGTGTCCAGTTCTAACTGTTGCTTCCTGAGCTGCATACAGGTTTCTCAAGGGGCAGGTCAGGTGGTCTGGTATTCCCATCTCTTTCAGAATTTTCCACAGTTTATTGTGATCTACATAGTCAAAGGCTTTGGCATAGTCAATAAAGCAGAAATAAATGTTTTTGTGGAACTCTCTTGCTTTTTCCACGATCCAGTAGATGTTGGCAATTTGATCTCTGGTTCCTCTGCCTTTTCTAAAACCAGCTTGAACATCTGGAAGTTCAGTTCACATATTGCTGAAGCCTGGCTTGGAGAATTTTGAGCATTACTTTACTAGTGTGTGAGATGAGTGCAATTGTGTAGTTGTTTGAGCATTCTTTGTCATTGCCTTTCTTTGGGATTGGAATGAAAACTGACCTTTTCGAGTGCTGTGGCCACTGCTGAGTTTTCCAAATTTGCTGGCATATTGAGTGCAGCACTTTCACAGCATCATCTTCCAGAATTTGAAATAGCTCAACTGGAATTCCATCACCTCTACTAGCTTTGTTTGTAATGATGCTTTCTAAGGCCCACTTGACTTCAAATTCCAGGACATCTGACTCTAGGTCAGTGATCACACCATTATGATTATTTGGGTCATGAAGATCTTTTTTGTACAGTTCTTCTGTGTATTCTTGCCATCTCTTCTTAATATCTTCTGCTTCTGTTAGGTCCATGATATTTCTGTCCTTTATCAAGCCCATCTTTGTGTGAAATGTTCCATTGGTATCTCTGATTTTCTTGAAGCCATCTCTAGTCTTTCCCATTCTATTGTTTTCCTCTATTTCTTTGCATTGATGGCTAAGGAAGGCTTTCTTATCTCTCCTTGCTATTCTTTGGAAGTCTGCATTCATATGCTTATATATTTCCTTTTCTCCTTTGCTTTTTGTTTCTCTTCTTTTCACAGCTATTTGTAAGGCCTCCTCAGACAGCCATTTTGCTTTTTTGCATTTCTTTTCCATGGGGATGGTCTTGATCCCTGTCTCCTCTACAGTGTCATGAACCTCCATCCATAGTTCATCAGGCACTCTATCTATCAGATTTAGGGCCTTAAATCTATTTCTCACTTCCATTGTATAATCTTAAGGGATTTGATTTAGGTCATACATGAATGGTCTATTGGTTTTCCCTACTTTCTTCAATTTCAGTCTGAATTTGGCAATAAGGAGTTCATGATCTGAGCCACAGTCAGCTCCAGTCTTGTTTTTGCTGACTGTATAGAGCTTCTCCATCTTTGGCTGCAAAGAATATAATCAATCTGATTCTGGTGTTGACCATCTGGTGATGTCCATGTGTAGAGTCTTCTCTTGTGTTTTTGGAAAAGGGTGTTTGCTATGACCAGTGCGTTCTCTTGGCAAAACTCTATTAGCCTTTGCCCTGCTTCATTCCGTATTCCAAGGCCAAATTTGCCTGTTACCCCAGGTGTTTCTTGATTTCCTACTTTTGCATTCCAGTCCCCTATAATGAAAAGGACGTGTTTTTTGGGTGTTAGTTCTAAAAGGTCTTGTAGATCTTCTTAGAACCATTCAACTTCAGCTTCTTCAGCATTACTGGTTGGGGCATATACTTGGATTACTGTGATATTGAATGGTTTGTCTTGGAAACTAACAGAGATCATTCTGTCGTTTTTAAGATTGCATCCAAGTACTGCATTTCGGACTCTTTTTGTTGACCATGATGGCTACTCCATTTCTTCTAAGGGATTCCTCACCACAGTAGTAGATATAATGGTCATCTGAGTTAAATTCACCCATTCCAGTCCATTTTAATTCGCTGATTCCTAGAATGTGAACATTCACTCTTGCCATCTCCTGTTTGACTACTTCCAATTTGTCTTGATTCATGGACCTAACATTCCATGTTCCTATGCAATATTGCTCTTTATAGCATCGGACCTTGCTTCCATCACCAGTCACATCCACAGCTGGGTATTGTTTTTGCTTTGGCTCCATCCCTTCATTCTTTCTGGAGTTATTTCTCCACTGATCTCCAGTAGCAATTTGGGCATCTACCGACCTGGGGAATTCCTCTTTCAGTAAGGGCCGAGAGGAGCTACTCCATGTTCAAGGTCAGTAGGGGTGGTTGTGAGGAGATACCCCTTGTCCAAGGTAAGAAGCAGCGGCTGCGCTTTGCTGGAGCAGCCGTGAAGAGATACCCCACGTCCAAGGTAAGAGTGCCCAAGTAAGACAGTAGGTGTTGCAAGAGGTATCAGAGAGCAGATACACAAACCATAATTACAGAAAACTAGTCAATCTAATCACACGGACCACAGCCTTGTCTAACTCAATGAAACTAAGCCATGACATGTAGGGCCACCCAAGCTGGGCAGGTCAAGATGGAGAGGTCTGACAGAATGTGGTCCACTGGAGAAGGGAATGGCAAACCACTTCAGTATTCTTGCCTTGAGAACCCCATGAACAGTATGTTTCTTTTAATTTTCAGCAAATCCAGCAATGCAAGTCAAATATTTTTTTTTTTGCATTTAATCCATGATCTAGTTGAATTTTATTCAAAATTCCCTCAAAATTCCCATTTATGCATACAGTCAAAAGTGTGAGTTATTTTATATCTTACTACTGTCAAGATAACATGTGAAAATCAAGATATGGCATTGACTGGGTTACTTGCTATTACTTGCTGGGTTACTGGATGTCAGCCAGATATGTATAAGTAGTTTTATTTTTGCTTTAATTTAAATGTCTCTGATAGCAAGCAATGAGTTTAAATTATTGTTATCTCCTTTTCGAAATAGCTTTTTTTCTATATATTTTTCATTAATGTACTTTACACATTTAAAATTATATACAAAAGCTTTAGAGTGATATAGATAGACAAAGTTTATAACAAAAAGAAATAAGTCACAATGTGCAGTCATCTCCTTTCTTGTATCACAACCCAGAGACAACAATTTTCTCTCTTTTAGCTATATTACAACTTTTTATCTGCATATATCTAAATAAAATGCATATACTACAGTCTCAATTTTAAATTTTATGTATTATGCTAGATTAACATTTTAGCTAAGTTCCTTTCTCCTTTTCAGATGTTGCTAAATCCATATTCTATATTTTACTGTTATGACTCTATAAATATTTTTCAAGACTGGGCCATATAATGTAGAAAGATAGTAAATTTTCTTTTCTTCTATACCATTTTAATCCTGGAATTAATAATCTCCTCAAACTCTTAATTGTGTACAATTTTCTTTAAATGTAGAAGTAAGTTTACCTATATATCTATACTCTATATTTTTAAAAAAATTTGTCATACAGTTAAATGGCTAATATGTTGTATCTCTTCCTTTTTCCCCTATACACTTTTCTTCAGCAGGCTCCATTTTGGTTTTGCCTTTGTTTTAATGTCTGCTTCAGAGTTATTGTCCTGAGACTTCCTCTTGCTCATCCTTGCATTTAAGTGCCCTGTTTTTAGACCTTATGTTTTAATTTTCCCAAGGTTATTCTCTTCTGTTTTTATGGACTTCATGTTCTCAAAGCTTCTTGAATTCTTGAGAAGGGTAAAAAACATAAATATTTAGTCTTTGCATATAGTATCTGGTATACATAGAATTCTGAATTAACTAGGAATAAAAAGTATTGTTTAACTTCATGTTTAATCTTTTTCCTTAAATTTTATTTTACTTTGAAAATATATTATTGTACATGATAAATAATATCAAACAACACAGATTACAATGAAATGTAGCTCTCTTTCCTACTCTAAATTTTTAATACATGAGAAAGTGTGGAAGATGAAAGTGTTAGTTGCTCACTGTATCCTACCTTTTGTGACCCCAGGGACTGTAACTTGCCAGGCTCCTCTGTGAATGGGATTTCCCAGGCAGGAATACTGGAGGGGGTTGCCGGTCCCTTCCCCAGGGGATCTTCCCAAGCTAGGCATTGAACCCAGGTCTCCTGCCTTTGAGGCATATTCTTTACTGTCTGAATAACAAGGGAAGCCTAGTGTCTCCTCTGTGCGACCCCATAGACGGCAGCCCACCAGGCTCCCCAGTCCCTGGGATTCTCTGAAATCCAGTAGAGTGGGTTGCCATTTCCTTCTCCAATGCATGAAAGTGAAAATTGAAAGTAAAGTCACTCAGTTGTGTCCGACTCTTAGTGACCCCATGGATTGCAGCCTTCCAGGCTCCTCCATCCATGGGATTTTCCAAGCAAGAGTACTGGAGTGGGGTGCCATTGCCTTCTCCGGAATAACAAGGGAAACTTACTCTAATTTTTCCATCTGTCTTCCTTCACTTAGTTTATCTTGGAGATCTTTATCAGTATACAAGACATAAATTTCATACTACTATATCTGTGTATCAGACCATTGAAAACTCTCAGATAAAATTATTATCATGGCTCAATACTTTCAAGATTTTCCACATTTACAAATTTGATTTTCTACTTGATTGAAATGGGTTTACATTGTTGCCTCTTTAAACAGGAATATTTTTATTATTCAAATATTATTTAGACTTGTTGGTTGACTTTTTTCCTTGCATATGGCTTTGTTTTACATATTTTTATTTCTTTTGATTTTCTGAATTGTTATTTTAAGATAGCTTAAGGAAATGACAACCATATAGAAAACATTTTAATGCACTGTACTAACATCCTATTTTGTTATTATAATACCACTTGCTATTTTCTAAGAAGGAAATTAAAAAAAAATCATTTGTAATTGGAAGAATTTGACAATTCTTAGAATCATTCTTGGAACTCTAGTATATAGGTATTTTATTTTGTGTCAAATCACATTTAAATGTGCAGATTGTTCTTGGTTAGCTGAAATAAATCCTACAAATTGATTTTGTACATTTACAAAGCAGTGTTTTGGGTGTAACCTATAGTTTAAAAGAGAATAGCAAAAGGCATTATATGAAGAATTGAGCACTTTCCAACAATTCCAGGAATGTGCTGGTTGTAAAATTCTTGTTACACTTTTACTAACTGGAAACACTTCCTCTAGGCTTTGTTGAATTCTTAAGCATTGTGATCTACCTTTAATGGAAACATACATAATAGAACTTAGTGTTAAAATGGTAAAGTCTCAAAGAATTATGTAGTTAGTTTTTCCATAAATGTATGCTTCATAAAGGTTTTTAAATTGATTCACTTTCATAACTAGCAAATTTATACAAAAACATTTAAAATTTAATGTTTCATAGATCCTTTAATTACTCCTCTTATTTATTCTAAAATTATGTACCTATGTGAACTGGCCTATTTGTAGTTTTGTCACTATTGACCTGTCTCTGCTTCTTGCATCTCTGTCCTTGAATATTAAACCTGCAACCTGGTTTCTGTGATAAAGTTTTCTTGGTTTTACTGTACTTTTGCTTGCTGTTCTTTCTCCATATCCTTTGCTGGCTAGTCTCCACTCATGCAGTAAATGAGGGTGGTTTCAGAGAATTCCAAAGACAGCCTTCTTTTCTCATTCTATGTGCTGCTGGGAGATATCATCTACTTGTATTATTTCCAATGCTATCTATATGGTAATGTCTACTAAACTATATCCTCAGTTCATCTCTCTCTGTGGCTCCATTTCCAGTAAGCACCAAACTATTGGGCATCTCTGCAATATGTCGTCAAACTCAGGCATTTTAAACCCAGTCTGTTCAAAAGAGAAATATTTTCACATCTCCTTACCTTCACTTTTTGTCTCTAATATTCCCTATTGTAGGCAACTCACACTAGTAAATATCTTGTCAACTAAGTAGAAATACAGTGATACTGTCTCTCCTTTGATTCTCTTATTTTCCACATTCCATTCTACCCGCATCCTGCAGATTCTGCCTCTACCTCTTTTTCAAAACTCTTCTCCATTTGTAGTTCACAACCTTGTTATTTTGTCTTGATGATGCTCTCTTCTGCTTAATTATTTCCTGCTTCTAGTTCTTTCTCCCTCCAGTTCACTCTTCCAGAATATTCTTTCTAAAATGCAAAGCAGTTTTAAAGGGGAATGAAAAACATTTGCAGTATGTGGAGTTCTGTGTGTTGCTCTTTTAATAAAAGTAACTCAGTATATTTAAAAATGCAAATCTTATTTGTCATGCTCTTACTTAAAATAAATAGGGAAAATAATCCTCTCTTAACTTCTCATCTTCATTTCAATAAAATCCAAAAGATGTTTTCAAAGCATTCTGGCATCATAGGCTCCAGACACACTAAAGCATTTGCTTCCTTTGCCTGAATCTCCTTTTGTCCACTCCTTTCCCTGGTAAAACTAAACTCATTCTATATAAAACTTACCTTGGATATTATCTCTTCTGCCTGAGCAGATATATTGTACATTTTTTTTCTAATAAAGTGAAGTGAAAATAATATTTATGTAGCGAATGAGATTTATTTGGACACATTCAGTTATTTTACAGTCATGCATATCTACCTTTGTGGGCATTATTTTGACATTAACTCTCACCTAGTCCACCACTAGGCTTCCCAAGTGACTCAGATGGTAAAGAATCTGCCTGCAACACAGGAGACCTGGGTTTGATCCCTGGGTCGAAAAGATCCTCTGGAAAAGACAATGGCAACCCCCTCCAGTACTCTTGCCTGGAAAATTCCAGGGACAGGGGAGCCTGGCAGGGTTTAGCCCATGGGGTCACAAAGGGTCAGACATGGCTGAAGTGACTGAGCATAGCATGGCAGTCCACCATGCTTTCTCTGATAACTTTATATATACTTGAACTTTTCCTTTTCTTGACTATGTCCTCTGTGGAAACAGAAACTGCATCATTGATTTCTGTGTTCCCCTCCTCAGACACAATACCAGTCAGAAAGTAAGTATTTAGTAAATGTTCATCAATCTAATGAATACATCTGATACTTAGTATTTTTCTTGCTGTAAAGTTCTTTGACTAGTAGAGAAAAATTTACCAAATCTTTTTGTTTAGTATCCTTCTTTTTATAATGAAATAAAATTATTCATATATTTAGTAGTTATACATAGGCAAAACTATGCAAACACACATCAAGTTGATAGATTAAAAGTAATTATGTAAGTCTGGATGGGGGACATTTTACTGGGGATGTGACCAGTATTCCCTAAGACTGTCAAAGACATGAGAAACAAAGAAAGAGAAACTTGTCACAGACCAGGATGACATAACAGTCAAAGCCAATATGGCATTCAAGATTGGAAAAGAAACTGGAAAACTGGTAGAATCCAAGTAAAGTCTAGAATTTAGTTAGTAGTAATGTGCTAATGTTAGGTTAATTAGTTTTAACAGCTGTACTTTGGTAATATAAAATGTTAACAGTGTTGCAACTGGGAGAGGGGAACATGAGAACTAAGAATCTTTAATATCTTTGCAGCTTTTCTGCAAATATAAAATTGTCTCAGAATTTTCAAAAATGCAATTATGATTTATGAAATGACTTAATTATGTTATAATACAATGTACAAATTTTCCAAATACTATGTACACTCAGAGAACTCTTGTAATAAAAGCATACTTTGAATTTAAAACCGATCGTTTTCAAAAACTCGGTAGAAAGTTATAGTTGTTAAAATATAAATCATAATTTATTATAGAATACTTGCTATTAGATTGATTTTAAATTGAGGTGCTCTAAAGAAAGGAAGTGCCAAAGATTGCTATAACTTCCACACAATTGCACTCATCTCACACGCTAGTAAAGTAATGCTCAAACTTCTCCAAGCCAGCCTTCAGCAATACATGAACCATGAACTTCCAGATGTTCCAGCTGGTTATAGAAAAGTCAGAGGAACCAGAGATCAAATTGCCAACATCCGCTGGATCATAGAAAAAGCAAGAGAGTTCCAGAAAACATCTATTACTGCTTTATTAACTATGCCAAAGCCTTTGACTGTGTGGATCACAGTAAACTGTGGAAAATTCTGAAAGACATGGCAATACCAGACCACCTGGCCTGCCTCTTGAGAAACCTGTATGCAGGTCAGGAAGCTACAGTTAAAACTGGATTTGGAAGAACAGACTGGTTCCAAATAGGAGAAGGAGTACATCAAGGCTGTATATTGTCACCCTGCTTATATAACTTTTATGCAGAGTACATCATGAGAAACGCTGGGCTTGAAGAAGCATAAGCTGGAATCAAGATTGCCGGGAGAAATATCAATAACCTCAGATATGCAGATGACACCACCCTTATGGCAGAAAGTGAAGAAGAACTAAAGAGCCTCTTGATGAAAGTGAAAGAGGAGAGTGAAAAAGTAGGCTTAAAGCTCAACATTCAGAAAATGAAGATCATGGCATCTGGTCCCATCACTCCATGGGAAATAGATGGGGAAACAGTGGAAACAGTGGCTGACTTTATTTTGGGGGGCTCAGAATCACTGCAGATGGTTACTGCAGCCATGAAATTAAAAGACGCTTACTCCTTGGAAGGAAAGTTATGACCAACCCAGATAGCATATTCTAAAGCAGAGACATTACTTTGCCAACAAAGGTTCGCCTAGTCAAGGCTATGGTCTTTCCTGTGGTCATGTATGGATGTGAGAGTTGGACTGTGAAGATGGCTGAGCCCTGAAGAATTGATGCTTTGGAACTGTGGTGTTGGAGAAAACTCTTGTGAGTCCCTTGGACTGCAAGGAGATCCAACCAGTCCATCCTAAAGGAGACCAGTCCTAAGTTTTCATTGGAAGGACTGACGTTGGAAAGACCCTGATTCTGGAAGGGAATGAGGGCAGGAAGAGAAGGGGACAACAGAGGATGAGATGGCTGGATGGCATCACAGACTCGATGCACATGAGTCTGGGTGAACTCCAGGAGTTGGTGATGGAAAGGAAGGCCTTGCGTGCTGCAGTTTTTGGGTTTGCAAAGAGTTGGACACAACTGTGCGACTGAACTGAACTGAACTGAAATGCTTTTGTGATTATACACTATACTGTGAATGATCTGCTTTATATAAAAATTTGAACACATTATTTTTTGCATGTTTTTATCAGAAATTTTGTGTAAAATCTGACCTTAAAATCAATGGAAATGTATACTGACTTTTGTCTACCTTAATATTATGAATGGTTTTCAATTTTTATATTTTTAAAACCTCACAGCAAAAAATGTTTAAGCAATTGGTCTTTTCATCTATTACAAAAATGAAACATTCCATTTTATGATATCAGGGGACATATTGGAGAGGTGGGTAAGCATACATTTGTTTTTCCCTTTTATTAATGTTTTGCTGGAGGGCAAATGTCAGTGTAGCCACTTTCATTTTTTACCCCTTTTGCTGAACTCCTGTAGGGAAATTCTACACATGGGTTTCTTTGATGGTTCTTTTCATTTTTATCTCCTGCTGTGACTTTGACAGTCAGACTGTCAGTGGGAGACAGAAATAAAAGAAGAAGCCTTGAAGAAATGTTATAGTCTCATGCTGTGAATTTAGAAGATGACAAGGATTTTTGACTTGCTTCCTCTGGCCCATGACTAAAGAAAAACTGTCACTGGGTTACAGGGCTAAGGGGAGTAATGAGAACATATTTTCTCATGCAGGCTATGGAGAAGACTCTGATGCACCTTGCCATCCCAAGTTAAACTAAAACACTAGAGCTAAAAATTTTCTATGGCTGGTTTCACAACCGCTTGCTGAAAAGGATGCTTGACCATGCTCTCTGTACAGATTAGACATATTATGCATATAATGTGCATTTATTAATGATGATTCTGTATAAATTTGCTTTTAAAACCATTGTGCCAGCAACAGTCTACAATCAATCAGTTTGCCTGTCAGTGGCAGACTTTATTTTTGGGGGGGCCAAAATCACTGCAGATGGTGATCGCAGCCATGAAATTAAAAGACACTTACTCCTTGGAAGGAAAGTTATGACCAACCTCGATAGCATATTCAAAAGCAGAGACATTACTTTGTCAACAAATGTCCATCTAGTCAAGGCTATAGTTTTTCCAGTGATCATGTATGGATGTGAGAGTTGGACTGTGAAGAAAGCTGAGCGCTGAAGAATTGATGCTTTTGAACTGTGGTGTTGGAGAAGACTCTTTCAAGTCCCTTGGAATCCAAAGAGATCCAACCAGTCCTTTCTAAAGGAGATCAGTCCCGGGTGTTCTTTGGAAGGACTGATGCTAAAGCTGAAACTCCAATACTTTGGCCACCTCATGTGAAGAGTTGACTCATTGGAAAAGACTCTGATCCTGGGAGGGATTGAGGGCAGGAGGAGAAGGGGACGACAGAGGATGAGATGCCTGGATGGCAACACTGACTGGATGGACTTGAGTTTGGGTGAACTCTGGGAGTTGGTGATGGACAGGGAGGCCTGGCGGGCTGCATTTCATGGGGTCGCAAAGAGTTGGATACGACTGAGCGACTAAACTGAACTGATATATATGAGATCAGTGTGGTGAATTTGACCTTCTCCTTTTCCTGTAAAAAGTTGTCTCCAACTCTGATAGGCAGGTGGGATTACATTTCCACTAGGGCTATGCTAATAACATTACTAATTGGGAAGTTCAAGAATTGCCTATGAAAGAACTTCAAAATATGAAATTCCATAAGTTTGCAATAAATGTTTAGAAACGTGTAAGAGAAAAAAATCACTTAAAATATAAATGAGGAAGAATTAGCCTCTGGTGATTATAAAATGGTCTAATTTGTTATCATTTAAAATATATACTTATTTTAGATAAGATATACCTCATAGTTTGAGCATTTAATCCATAAGAATGATATGTATTTAAGATTAATTTTTTTTAACTGACATGTAGTCAGTTGTTTGTTTTTTAAGGAAACTTAAAAATGCATTTGGAAAACAGATTCTAAAAGTTTATGAAATTGTATATACATATTTATATCAGATCAGATCAGTCGCTCAGTGGTGTCTGACTCTTTGCGACCCCATGAATCGCAGCACGCCAGGCCTCCCTGTCCATCACCAACTCCCGGAGTTTACCCACACTCAAGTCTATTGAGTCGGTGATGCCATCCAACCATCTCATCTTTTGTTGTCCCCTTTTCCTCCTGCCCTCAATCTTTCCCAGCATCAAAGTCTTTCCCAAGGAGTCAGTTCTTCACATCAGGTGGCCAAAGTATTGGACTTTCAGCTTCAACATTAGTCCTTCCAATGAACACCGAGAACTGATCTTCTTTAGGATGGACTGGTTGGATCTCCTTTCAGTCCAAGGGACTCTCAAGAGTCTTCTCCAACACCACAGTTCAAAAGCATCAATTCTTCTGCGCTCAGCTTTCTTTATAGTCCAACTCTCACATCCATACATGACCACTGGAAAAACTATAGCCTTGACTAGATGGACCTTTGTTGACAAAGTAATGTCTCTGCTTTTTAATATGCTGTTGAGATTGATCATAACGTTCCTTCCAAGGAGTAAGTGTCTTTTAATTTCATGGCTGCAATCACCATCTGCAGTGATTTTGGAGCCTAGAAAAATAAAGTCAGCCACTCTTTCCAGTTTCGCCATCTATTTCCCATGGAGTGATGGGACCGGATGCCATGATCTTAGTCTTCTGAATGTTGATCTTGAAGCCAACTTTTTCACTCTCCTCTGTCACTTTCATCAAGAGGCTTTTTAGTTCTTCAGTTTCTGCCATAAGGATAGTGAGTTTGGAGAATCCCAAATCCACTGTCAGATTCAAACATTCACTAGAAGGATTCATGGAACTCAGTTAAAGCTGCTCTATTCATGGTCACAATTTATTACAGCTAAGGTATACAAATTAAAAATCAGACAAGAGAAGAAGAGCACAGTGGAATCTGAGAGAGTTCCAAATGTAGTGCTTCCAGTTGTCCTCTCCCCCTGCAGCTAAGATAACACTACCTTGCTCCACCACTGACTTACAATATACAGAGAGTATGCCCACATTGCAATGTTCAGAGTTTTCATTGGGACTCTATCACATAGGCATGATTGATTTCCCATGTGACTGGTATCAGTCTTTATTCCCTCCATATGTCCACTGATACTAGATGACCAAAGGTCATCCTAAATTAAATTGGTGGTATGACTAAGAACCCCTCCCGCCAAAGCACAGTATAACTATCTGGTTGGCTCAAAGACCCCAAATAAAGATGCTCCTGTTAAACATACCATTACAAGGGTTTAGAGCTTACATGTCAGAAGCTGAGTGCAAAGGCCAGGTCTCATTTTTGGGTAAAGTTTAATTTTTTAACCAGGATCTAATAAATGTATGGCCTTGTTGCTTTCACCATATTTTTTTAAAGACATTACAGTTGTCCCAGTTCAAAACAAACCATATTGACTCTGATATTTTAGTTTATCTGTAGAATTAATTGATCTTTATTTCTTAATACATAAATTCTAACTCATAAAATTTATTTATATATTACTATTGGGCTTTTTTAGGATAATAGGAACCTTCCTTATGTTTGAAGAGCCTTACTGAGTCCTGTGAATTTATCTTCCATCTTCAAGAAAAGTGCACAAGTGTTAAATTCTGACTGGTAATTTATTCTTTAAGAGTCAATATGTTCATCCTATAATGAGCATTGGTATAGATGCAATAAAGTAATTATCTTTACTGCTATTGTGTGTAAAAGAAAATATAACAAAGTTTTCTGCTCTTGTTAAAATTTTAATCTCAAAATAGGAGAAAGTAATAGGAAATGAAACAACTGACCAAGGATTAATGTCCAAGATATATAAGCATCTCATTCAGCTCAATACTGGAAAAACATACAACCCAATCAAAAAGTGGGCAGATGATCTAAACAGACATTTCTCCAAAGAATATATGCAGATGGCTAACAAACACATGAAAAGATGCTCAGCATCACTCATTCTTAGAGAAATGAAAATCAAAACTACACTGAGGTATCACCTTACACCAGTCAAAATGGTCATCATCAAAAAACTTACAAGCAATAAATGCTAGAGAAGATGTGGAGAAAAGGAACCCTTTTGCATTGTTGTTGGGCATGCAAATTGCTTCAGCCACTATGAAGAACTGTATATAGATTCCTAAAAAAAAAAAAAATCTAGGAATAAAACTACCATATGACCCAACAATCTCACACTGAGGAAACCATAATTGAAAAAGATGCATGTACTCCAGTTTTTATCTCAGCACTATTTACAATATCTTGAACACGGAAGTGCCCTAGATGCCCATCAATATATGAATGGATAAAGAAGTTGTGGTACAATGGAATATTACTCAGCCATAAAAAAGAAGACTTTGATTTAGTTCAAATGAGATGGATGAACCTAGAACTTATTATAGAGTGAAGTAAGTCAGAGAAAAACAAATACTGTATATTAATACATGTATGTTGAATCTAGAAAGATGGTACTGATGAACCTATCTGCAGGATAGCACTGGAGATGCAGACATAGAGAACAGACTTGTGGGCCCAGTCGGGGGAGGAGACAGTGGGATGGACTGAGAGAGTATCATTGAAACATATACAGTACAATATGTAAAATTAGGTAGCCAGTGAAAATTTGCTATATGAGACAGGAGCTCAAATCTGGTGCTGTGTGAAAATCTAGAGGGGTGGGATGGGGTGGGAAGTGGGAGGAAGGTTCAAGAGGGAGAGGACATACATATACCTATGGCTGATTAATGTTGATATATGGCAGAAACCAATACAAGATTGTAAGGCAATTATCTTCCAATTAAAAGTAAATAAAAACATTTGATCTGCACGCTAAATTAAATCACAGAGACTTTCATGAAAACAGTGATTATAGGAAAGAAATGCACACTGCCACCTGTTTTAGGTCTTCACTATTGGAAGATTATTCCCTATAGGTGTTTACTGTTTCTGCGTATCTTGTAATCCACCTCTATTTTAGACTACCTTTGCATGTTATTTATATAGTTAACAGCCTTGAATGAAAGAGATAGTGTCTCTTTGGAACAAAGAGCAGATTGGTTTTACTGTCCAGACTGGTTCCAAATAGGAAAAGAAGTACGTCAAGGCTGTATATTGTCACCATGTTTATTTAACTTATATGCAGAGTACATCATGAGAAATGCTGGACTGGAAGAAACACAAGCTGGAATCAAGATTGCCAGGAGAAATATCAATAACCTCAGATATGCAGATGATACCACCCTTATGGAAGAAAGTGAAGAGGAACTCAAAAGCCTCTTGATGAAAGTGAAAGTGGAGAGTGAAAAGGTTGGCTTAAAGCTCAACATTCAGAAAACGAAGATCATGACATCTGGTCCCATCACTACATGGGAAACAGATGGAGAAACAGTGGAAACAGTGTCAGACTTTATTTTTCTGGGCTCCAAAATCACTGCAGATGGTGACTGCAGCCATGAAATTAAAAGACGCTTACTCCTTGGAAGGAAAGTTATGACCAACCTAGATAGCATATTCAAAAGCAGAGACATCACTTTGCCAACAAAGGTTCGCCTATTCAAGGCTATGGTCTTTCCTGTGGTCATGTATGGATGTGAGAGCTGGACTGTGAAGAAGGCTGAGCGCCGAAGAATTGATGCTTTTGAACTGTGGTGTTGGAGAAGACTCTTGAGAGTCCCTTGGACTGCAAGGAGATCCAACCGGTCCATTCTGAAGGAGATCAGCCCTGGGATTTCTTTGGAAGGAATGATGCTAAAGCTGAAACTCCAGTATTTTGGCCACCTCATGAAGAGTTGACTCATTGGAGAAGACTCTGATGCTGGGAGGGATTGGGGGCAGGAGGAGAAGGGGACGACAGAGGATGAGATGGCTGGATGGCATCACTGACTCGATGGATGTGAGTCTGAGTGACCTCTGAGAGCTGGTGATGGATAGGGAGGCCTGGCGTGCTGTAGTTCATGGGGTCGCAAAGAGTCAGACACGACTGAGCGACTGATCTGATCTGGTCTGATCTGATAATAAAGTTAATGTCTCTTGCTTAGGACAGAGGGAAGAAAAATTAAAATCTAGATATACTAAGTAACTTGCCTGGGCATGTAAATAACCTTGAATGGCTGACAAACAAGGTTTGAACAATCAACTTTAATTTGAGGATTATACTCCTTTAGAGTGGCTGTATTTTACTAAGTGTAATTCTTTGACAAGATAGGCCAACTTGTATTAACATATAGTTTAGGGTGATTTCTCCCAATATTTTTAAAACTAGGGAAGATAAATGATAGCAGAGTTTATATGAGCAAGTGAAGATAAAATTCAATACTGTAATAGCTCCATATCTTTATCATTTTATAATAAAATGGATTATGTAAAATATTGATTAAAATAATTTTCCCAAATCATAAGCTAGTGTTGATTAATTCATTCTTGAATATATATGCATATATATAAAAGAACAATATATATATACATATAGGAAATTTTTTTGTACCTTATTTATTTTTTTTCCATTTTAATTTTTTTTTATTTTTTTAATTAAATTTTATTTTGCTTAACTTTACAATCGGGGAAGGCAATGGCACCCCACCCCAGTACTTTTGCCTGGAAAATCCCATGGACGGAGGAGCCTGGTAGGCTCCAGTCCGTGGGGTCGCTAAGAGTCGGACACGACTGAGCGACTTCACTTTGACTTTTCACTTTCATACATTGGAGAAGGAAATGGCAACCCACTCCAGTGTTCCTGCCTGGAGAATCCCAGGGACAGGGGAGCCTGGTGAGCTTCCGTCTATGGGGTCGCACAGAGTCGGACACGACTGAAGCGACTTAGCAGCAGCAGTAACTTTACAATATTGTATTGCTTTGCCATACATCAAGATGGATCCGCCACAAGTATACATGTGTTCCCCATCCTGAACCCTCCTCCCTCCTCCCTCCCCATACCATCCCTCTGGGTCGTCCCAGTGCACCAGCCCCAGGCATCCGTTATCAGGCATCGTACCTGGACTGGCGACTCGTTTCAGATATGATATTATACATATTTCAATGCTATTCTCCCAAATCAACCTACCCTCTCCCGTTCCCAGAGTCCAAAAGTCTGTTCTATACATCAGTGTCTCTTTTGCTGTCTCATATACAGGGTTATTGTTACCATCTTTCTAAATTCCATATATATGCGTTAGTATACTGTATTTGTGTTTTTCTTTCTGGCTTACTTCACTCTATAATAGGCTTCAGTTCCATCCACCTGATTAGAACTGATTCAAATGTATTCTTTTTAATGGCTGAGTAATACTCCATTGTATATATGTACCACTGCTTTCTTATCCATTCATCTGTGGATGAACATCTAGGCTGCTTTCAAGTCCTGGCTATTGTAAACAGTGCTGCTATGAACATTGGGGTACACATGTCTCTTTCAATTCTGGTTTTCTCAGTGTGTATGCCCAGCAGTGGGATTGCTGGATCATAAGGCAATTCTATTCCCAGTTCTTTGAGGAATCTCCATACTGTTCTCCAAAGTGACTGTACTAGTTTGCATTCCCACCAACAGTGTAAGAGGGTTCCCTTTTCTCCACACCCTCTCCAGCATTTATTGCTTGTGGACTTTTGGATCACAGCCATTCTGACTGGTGTGAAATGGTACCTCATAGCGGTTTTGATTTGCATTTCTCTGATAATGAGTGATGTTGAGCATCTTTTCATGTGTTAGTTAGCCATCTGTATGTCTTCTTTGGAGAAATGTCTACCTAGTTCTTTGGCCCATTGTTTGATTGGGTCATTTATTTTTCTGGAATTGCGCTGTAGGAGTTGCTTGTATATATTTGAGATTAGTTGTTTGTCTGTTGCATCATTTGTTATTATTTTCTCCCATTCTGAAGGCTGTATTTTCACCTTGCTTATAGTTTCCTTTGTTGTGCAGAAGCTTTTAAGTTTAATTAGGTCCCATTTGTTTATTTTTGATTATATTTCCAATATTCTAGGAGGTGGGTCATAGAGGATCCTGCTGTGATGTATGTCAGAGAGTGTTTTGCCTATGTTTTCTTCTAGGAGTTTTATGGTTTCTGGTCTTACATTTAGATCTTTAATCCATTTTGAGTTTATTTTTGTGTATGGTGTTAGAAGGTGTTCTAGTTTCATAATTTTACAAGTGTTCGACCAGTTTTCCCAGCACCACTTGTTAAAGAGATTGTCTTTAATCCATTGCATATTCTTGCCTCCTTTGTCAAAGATAAGGTGTCCATATGTGCGTGGATTTATCTCTGGGCTTTCTATTTTGTTCCATTGATCTATATTTCTGTCTTTGTGCCAGTACCATACTGTGTTGATGACTGTGGCTTTGTAGTAGAGCCTGAAGTCAGGCAGGTTGATTCCTCCAGTTCCATTCTTCTCTCTCAAGATAGCTTTGGCTATTCGAGGTTTTTTGTATTTCCATACAAATTGAGAAATTATTTGTTCTAGCTCTCTGAAGAATACCGTTGGTAGCTTGATGGGGATTGCATTGAATCTATAAATTGCTTTGGGTAGCATACTCATTTTCACTATATTGATTCTACCGATCTATGAACATGATATATTTCTCCATCTATTAGTGTCCTCTTTGATTTCTTTCACCAGTGTTTTATAGTTTTCTATATATAGGTCTTTAGTTTCTTTAGGAAGATATATTCCTAAGTATTTTATTGTTTTCATTGCAATGGTGAATGGAATTGTTTCCTAAATTTCTCTTTCTGTTTTCTCATTTTTAGTGTACAGGAATGCAAGGGATTTCTGTGTGTTGATTTTATATCCTGCAACTTTACTATATTCATTGATTAGTTCTAGTAATTTTCTGGTGGAATCTTTAGGGTTTTCTACGTAGAGGATCATGTCATCTGCAAACAGTGAGAGTTTTATTTCTTCTTTTCCAATTTGGATTCCTTTTATTTCTTTTTTCTGCTCTGATTGCTGTGGCCAAAACTTCCAAGACTATGTTGAATAGTGATGGTGAAAGTGGGCATCCTTGTCTTGTTCCTGACTTTAGAGGAAATGCTTTCAATTTTTCACCATTGAGGATAATGTTTGCTGTGGGTTTGTCATATATAGCTTTTATTATGTTGAGGTATGTTCCTTCTATTCCTGCTTTCTGGAGAGTTTTTATCATAAATGGATGTCGAACTTTGTCAAAGGCTTTCTCTGCATCTATTGAGATAATCATATGGTTTTTATTTTTCAACTTGTTAATGTGGTGTATTACGTTGATTGATTTGTGGATATTGAAGAATCCTTGCATTCCTGGGATAAAGCCCACTTGGTCATGGTGTATGATCTTTTTAATGTGTTGTTGGATTCTGATTGCTAGAATTTTGTTAAGGATTTTTGCATCTATGTTCATCAGTGATACTGGCCTCTAGTTTTCTTTTTTTTGTGGCATCTTTGTCAGGTTTTGGTATTAGGGTGATGGTGGCCTCATAGAATGAGTTTGGAAGTTTGCCTTCTGCAATTTTCTGGAACAGTTTGAGTAGGATAGTTGTTAGCTCTTCTCTAAATTTTTGGTAGAATTCAGCTGTGAAGCTGTTTGGACCTGGGCTTTTGTTTGCTGGAAGACTTCTGATTACAGTTTCAATTTCCATGCTTGTGATTGATCTGTTAAGATTTTCTATTTCTTCCTGACCCAGTTTTGGAAAGTTGTACTTTTCTAAGAATTAGTCCATTTCTTCCACGTTGTCCATTTTATTGCCATATAATTGCTGATGGTAGTCTCTTATGATCCTTTGTATTTCTGTGTTGTCTGTTGTGATCTCTCCATTTTCATTTCTAATTTTATTGATTTTTCTCCCTTTGTTTCTTGATGAGTCTGGCTAATGGTTTGTCAATTTTATTTACCCTTTCAAAGAACCAGCTTTTGGCTTTGTTGATTTTTGCTATGGTCTTTTTTGTTTCTTTTGCATTTATTCCTGCCCTAATTTTTAAGATTCCTTTCCTTCTACTAACCTTGGGGTGCTTCATTTCTTCCTTTTCTAGTTGCTTTAGGTGTAGAGTTAGGTTATTTATTTGACTTTTTTCTTGTTTCTTGAGGTATGCCTGTATTGCTATAAACGTTCCCCTTAGGACTGCTTTTACAGTGTCCCAAGACTTTGGGTTGTTATGTTTTCATTTTCATTCATTTCTATGCAGATTTTGATTTCTTTTTTGATTTCTTCTGTGATTTGTTGGTTATTCAGGAGCGTGTTGTTCAGCCTCCATATGTTGGAATTTTTAATAGTTTTTCTCCTGTTATTGAGATCTAATCTTACTGCATTGTGGTCAGAAAAGATGCTTGGAATGATTTCAGTTTTTCTGAACTTACCAAGGCTAGATTTATGGCCCAGGTTGTGGTCTATCCTGGAGAAGGTTCCGTGTGCGCTTGAGAAAAAGGTGAAATTCATTGTTTTGGGATGAAATGTCCTATAGATATCAATTAGGTCTAACTGGTCTATTGTATCGTTTAAAGTTTGTGTTTCCTTGTTAATTTTCTGTTTAGTTGATCTATCCATTGGTGTGAGTGGGGTATTAAAGTCTCCCACTATTATTGTGTTATTGTTGATTTCTCCTTTCATACTTGTTAGTATTTGTCTTACATATTGCGGTGCTCCTATGTTGGGTGCATATATATTTATAATTGTTATATCTTCTTCTTGGATTGATCCTTTGATCATTATGTAGTGACCTTCTTTGTCTCTTTTCACAGCCTTTGTTTTAAAGTCTATTTTATCTGATATGAGTATTGCTACTCCTGCTTTCTTTTGGTCCCTATTTGCATGGAAAGTCTTTTTCCAGGCCTTCACTTTCAGTCTGTATGTGTCCCCTGTTTTGAGGTGGGTTTCTTGTAGACAATATATGTAGGGGTCTTGTTTTTGTACCCATTCCGCCAGTCTCTGTCTTTTGGTTGGGGCATTCAACCCATTTACATCTAAGGTAATTATTGATAAGTATGATCCCATTGCCATTTACTTTATTGTTTTGGGTTCAAATTTATATCTTTTTTGTGTTTCCTGTCTAGAGAATGTCCTTTAGTATTTGTTGGAGAGCTGGTTTGGTGGTGCTGAATTCTCTCAGCTTTTGCTTGTCTGTAAAGCTTTTGATTTCTCCTTCATATTTGAATGAGATCCTTGCTTGGTACAATAATCTGGGCTGTAGGTTATTTTCTTTCATCACTTTAAGTATGTCTTGCCATTCCCTCCTGGCTTGGAGAGTTTCTATTGAAAGATCAGCTGTTATCCTTATGGGAATTCCCTTGTGTGTTATTTGTTGTTTTGCCCTTGCTGCTTTTTAATATTTGTTCTTTGTGTTTGATCTTTGTTAATTTGATTAATATGTGTCTTGTGATGTTTCGCCTTGGGTTTTTCCTGTTTGGGACTCTCCGGGTTTCTTGGACTTGAGTGATTATTTCCTTCCCCATTTTAGGGAAGTTTTCAACTATTATCTCCTCTAGTATTTTCTCATGGTCTTTCTTTTTGTCTTCTTCTTCTGGGACTCCTATGATTCGAATGTTGTAACGTTTAATATTGTCCTGGAGGTCTCTGAGATTGTCCTCATTTCTTCTAATTTGTTTTTCTTTTTTTCTCCTCTGCTTCATTTATTTCTACCATTCTATCTTCTAATTCACTAATTCTATCTTCTGCCTCTGTTATTCTACTATTTGTTGCCTCCAGAGTGTTTTGGATCTCATTTATTGCATTATTCATTATATATTGACTCTTTTTTATTTCTTCTAGGTCCTTGTTAAACCTTTCTTGCATCTTCTCAATTCTTTCCTCCAGGCTATTTAGCTGTGATTCCATTTTGATTTCCAGATTTTGGATTAATTTCACTATCATTATTCGGAATTCTTTATCCGGTAGATTTGCTATTTCTTCCTCTTTTGTTTGGTTTGGTGGGCATTTATCCTGTTCCTTTACGTGCTGGGAATTCTTCTGTCTCTTCATCTTGTTTAAATTGCTGAGTTTGGGGTGTCCTTACTGTATTCTGGCAGTTTGTGGAGTTCTCTTTATTGTGGCGTTCCCTCACTGTATGTGGGTTTATACAGGTGGCTTGTCAAGGTTTCTTGGTTAGAGAAGCTTGTGTCAGTATTCTGGTGAATGTAGCTAGATTTCTTCTCTCTGGAGTGCAATGGAGTGTCTAGTAATGAGTTATGTGAAGTCTATGATTTTGGGGTCACTTTGGGTAGCCTGTATATTGGCTTGGTTTCAGTGTAGGTTTGGAGTCATTTGATGAGCTCCTGTCAGTTAATGTTCCGTGAGATCAGGGTTTGGACTTAAGCCTCCTGCTTCCAGTTATCGGTCTTATTTTTACAGTAGTCTCAAAAACTTCTCCTTCTATACTGCACTCCATAACTGGACCGCTCAGAGATGTTCATGGAGTTATACAGAGAAGAAAAGAGGGAGGAAGAAGACAGAGGTGGTCAGGAGGATAAAAGGAGGGAATGAAAAGGAGAGAGACAGATCCAGTCAGTAATAGGCACAAATTGATTACATATACCAGAAAGCATAGATTAAAGATCTAGATTAGAGTTTGGAGTTGCAGGAATACAATGTCAAAGAAAAGATGAAGAGATAGAAATAGGGAGGAAAATAAAAAAGAAAAAGTCACAAAAGTTATAAAAAAAATGAATAGGTATAAAATTGATAGCAATTACCAATAAGCTAAACTTATGAATCTAGAGCAGAGTTTGGAGTTTCAAAAATACAGTGTTAAAGGAAAGAAAAAATGAAAAGACAAAAAGAAAAAAGAAAAAAAAAAAGGGTCACAAGAGTTATAAAAAATATTCTAAAAGTGGAAATTAAAGGAGTACTAGAGGATAAAAAAATTTTTTTAATTTTTTTAATTATAAAAAAATATATTAAAAATGAAAGAAAGAAATAATGATGGTAAAAAAAAAGTAAAAAAATGTATATAAGGCTTTCTCTGTTATTGTTGTGGGTGTTGTGGGTTCAGTTCATTTTCAGCTAGTTCCTTGTTCCGGCTTAAATTTCTCAAGATCTATAGGCCCCTTTCTCTGTAGTTGGTACTAACCACGGGGTTTTAGTTTATTGCCTGTCGCTTCCATGGCGGTTCCCTCTGTTATAGCTTCTTCTGTTTGCTGGTCTCTTCAGTGTCTGATTTTCGCCCTGATACAAAGTGGGCGGTGGTGGACACCCTTTTTTTTTTTTTTTTTTTTTTGGCTCACTTGTTCAGTCGCGCTGCGGGGAGGGAGGGACGCTGCAAATAAATATCACTGGCGTGTGCTCGCAGTGGCTCAGCCACACTGGGTCTGCCCCCACTCACAGTGCATTTGGCCTCCCTGCCTACTCTGCTTAGGCTCTCTGTTTCTCCGCCAGAAACATCCGCGACCAGCCCTGGGCTGCTTGTCCCTCCCAGGTCTAAGTCGCTCAAGTTCAGGCACATGGGTAGTCCTCAGAGGCCCAGGCTCAGTTGGACCTGCGTTTTGTGCCCTTCGCAGAATCCAGCAGCACAGGTAATGAGGTGTTTAGCAAGCGCGGCTTCTGCGACTTATCGCCTCGCTGCCCCACGGCACACTTTCTTAGGCGGGTGTTAGCCGACCAGAGCCCCAAGAAGTCTTAGGTAGCAAAGAAGCCTGCTTACAGTTTTGTGAGTAATGTCTCTCTTGGGGCTGCGATTGCCTTCCTCCGGCTCTGGCTGCCTGTCACCGGAGGGGAGCGGACTGCAGCCGGCTATCTCTGTACAGACCTTTGTTCTGTGCTCAGGCCTGGCAGTGTTTTGGGTTAGGGCTGGCTTTTTGTGTGGTAGGTATCCCACAGTCTGGTTTGCTAGCCCAAATTATTCTGCTCAGGTAGCGCTAGGGATATTCAGGCCAGTGCAGCCCGCGAAGCCACCTGCGAAGCCGCCCACGAAGCCACCCGTGCGGCGCCTCCCTGCCCAGCCCCCGCTTGCTAATGCCAGATGCAAGTGTTTGCGCTGCTTCTCCGCTGGGGAAGTTATCGTAGGGCTCGTAGTCTGTGGGTTTTAATTGTTTATTTATTCTCCTCCCTGTTATGTTGGCCTCCGTGCTTCCCAGGTTCGGCACAGACTTGGCAGTGAGAGTGTTTCCTGGTGTTTGGAAACTTCTCTTTTTTAAGACTCCCTTCCCCGGTCAGAGGTCCGTCCCTCCTTCTTTGTCTCTTTTTTGTGTTTTATATTTTTTCCTACCTCCTTTAGAAGGCAATGAGTTGCTTTTCTGGGTGTCTGATGTCCTCTGCCAGCATTCCGAAGTTGTTTTGTGTAATTTACTCTGTGTTTAGATGTTCTTTTGATGAATTTGTGGAGGAGAAATTGTTCTCCCCGTCCTATTCCTCCGCCATCTTAGGAAATATTTTTATGAGAAATTTTGAACAGTTAAATAGAAATTCAAAAATATTACAGCACTAATTAAAATATATAGAGGAGAAAAATTAAAATATTCTTGCTATCTCTGATTTTGACTTTAAAAATACCAGATACATTTATGTGTATGTGTTAGTCATTCTGTCATGTCCAATTCTTTGCAACCCCATAGACTGTAGGCTGCAAAGCTCCTTTATCCATGGAATTCTCCTGGCAAGAATACTGTTGTGGGTTGTTATTCCTTTTTCCAGGGAATATTCCTGACCCAGGAATTGAACCCAGGTCTCCCACATTGCAGGCAGACTCTTTACTGTCTGAGCCAAGAAGGAAGACCCTTACTATGTATGTCTGCTGCTAAATCACTTCAGTCGTGTCTAACTCTGTGCAACCCCACAGACGGCAGCCCACAAGGCTCCCCCGTCCCTGGGATTCTCCAGGCAAGAACACTGAAGTGGGTTGCCATTTCCTTCTCCAATGCATGAAAGTGAAAAGTGAAAGTGAAGTCGCTCAGTCGTGTCCAACTCCTAGCAACCCCATGTACTGCAGCCCACCAGGCTCCTCTGCCCATGGGATTTTCCAGGCAAGAGTACTGGAGCAATATGTAAAATTAGGCTTTTCATATTGCCTTGATCAATGACTCAACATTATTCAATACTTACTATCCTTTACTTTTGTTTGTCTGTGCAACTAATGGTTTCTTAAAATTAACACATGAGGGCTTCCCAGGTGGCTCAGTGGTAAAGAATCTGCCTGGCAATTCAGAAGACGCAAGAGACACAGGTTCGATCCCTGGGTTGGGAAGATCCTCTAGAGTAGGAAAAAACAACATACTCCAGTATTCTTGCCAGGAAAATTCCATGGGCATAGAAACCAGGAAGACTATAGTCCATGAGCACAAAAGAGTCACACACAACTGAGCACACACACATTCACACACACACAAAATTAATAGGTTTTAATGATTAGGGCTTTTTTTGTACCTGTATAATTACTTTATTTCCCATTTCTGCCCTTCTACAGTAAGAGGGCAATAAGAAGGGAAGCTAACTCAATGACTTTTCTCCTCAAATTGAGACAAAGGGAGGACATCCTAGTTTTCAAATCCAAAAGCAAGCTTGGACAACATTATCTTCAATGTCGCCTAGGAATTCTCTTCCATTATTACTCTACTGGGTTTGTATTTCATTATATCACCAAGACATGTACAGACAGTACTAGTAATAAGTGTTGTTATCACCAAATGATCATTCCAAGAACTTAAATAGACATAGATAAGAGAGAGGCATCTCTGTCATTTACCTAGTAAAATTTTAAACTAATTAGTTCTAGGATACAGAGAGTAAGATTCAGTTTAATTGATATATTGTAAAGATATAACCCTGCCAATTTGATCTCTAAGACCATTATGTATGCCTTTGCCATAAAGAGTCAATGCATGTAATTTCTGAAAAGATCCGAATCCATGTGTAGCTTTCATGTATCATAGTTTTTATTCAAATTGCATGATAGGAATTAAGTGACTGAACAGAAATATAATTTTGGACTATCAAATTATGAATGCATGAATAGTTAACCACAAAAATAAAATAATCCATTTCTTCCATTTCACTCAGTGCAATGAAATTACTCCTTGTCACCGTTCAACCTTGTATTTTCAAAATGACTATTGTGAATATAAAAGCAAAATGGCGCCTTTGAAAAGTTTTGTGAACACAATGTGAATCATTTCCAAAAACACTGTAAAATGAACAGTTTAAATTAGTGACCTAGGTATGACGCAGCTGTCAAGCATAATTGGTACTTGATGAGATTTTGTTGAATATAAAACTTAGTAACAAAATTCAAAGGGGAAAAAATAGTTGCCTAAAGAAAAAATTTCCTTAAAGTTGCTGGGAAGAACTGATATATAATAAAATGCTAATAATATTTATTTATGGCTAAACTTTAATTGTGCTGTGTAAAATTTCCTCATATTATATGGACACTTTGACCTATGAAAAAAATTCCAGTCCTGGAATCCATGCTGAATTTGATCAAAACAAGTTCTACTTTTGGCTACATCAGAAATTCCAAGATGGTCATTTCTGGTGAATACTGATGGTTCCTAAAAATGTTTGCAAACTTAACCTGGTGAATTTTGATATTATGTCTCAGAAAGTTATATAGTTGGTTTTTCTTCTAATAGAACTTACAAAATTAACTTAAACACAGAATGACAAATTATATAAAACCATGATTTAAAATTATTTATTTCAGTTAGCAAACATAAAACTACTGAAATATAAGTGAAGTATTTTGTTGTGAAAATATTAAGAGCATAATGGCTGTATTCTCCTACAAATATTTTGTTTGTTTTTAGAACAAGAAATTTTTTTTTTTTTGGTTTAGGATATTCATGATTTTATTAAATTGATTAAGCTGCCATTAAAATGAAACATACCAATGCATCATGAAGAAATTATTTGTTCTTTGATATAAACTATCCTTGGTGGCTCAGACAGTAAAGAATCTGCCTACAATACAGGAGAGCTGGGTTCAATCCTGAGCTGGGAAGATCTGCTGGAAGAGGGGATGGCAACCCACTCCAGTAATCTTGCCTGGAGAATGCCATGGACAGAGGAGCCTGGCAGGCTACAATCCATCGGGTTGCAAACAGTAGTACACGACTGAGCATCAGGACACTGATACATCTAAATTATCATATATTGGGAAAATAGGTTCAATCCTTTTCTCTGTACAATAATAAATAAAAGCTTTATTTAATTTTATTTTTCTCAGTATATTTTTGTACCCTTCTTTCTTTTAAAGTGACTGAACTGAACTGAACTTCTTATAAAGCAAAACTATAACATTTGTAGTAATACATTGACTGTTATTATGCACCCATTTGATCAAATTTCAGTTTGCTATATTTTTTGGTGTTGTTGAGAAGCTGATTATATTTTTAAGAGCAATCTGTTGGGTGACCTCAGATATGCAATTCAGGAGATGTAGTCAAGAAAGCAATGATAAAGAAAAACTTTCAACTGTAATGTTGCTCTGCATTTAAAATACCAATACAATATTGTAAAGTAATTAACCTCCAATTTAAATAAATAAATTTATATTTAGAAAAAATAAAATAAAATACTATCAGGTTCTCTTTTGTTGTTATAATGGAGACCTTATACCAAACCAGAAAGACATGGGTGGGCTCTGTTCCTCTGCAGTATGCTGTACAGAGCCTTCCAGACATCATTTGGTTTCTCTAAGACCCATTTTATTCATTGGAAAAGGTGCCTAATAAAGTCATTCTCAAATACCTGAATGATTATAAACTTCATCATAAATATGAAAATGTCTCAATACAGAAATAATGTAATGGTATGTATTAGTTTTCTCTTGCTGCCATAACAAAAGTATTAGCTTAAAGCAATGCAAAAATTTTATTCCCTAGTCTTTTTACATCAGAAGTCCAGGTTGACTCAGCTGGTTTCTCTGCTTTTCATTTCATCAGGCTGAAAGCACTGCGTTGGTCAGCTTGGGTCTTACTGGGAAGCTTTGGGAAGAACTGTAATGATTCCATGCTCATTCAGGTTGTAGGAAGAATCTAGTTCTGTGTTTGTAGGATTGAGGTCCCATTAACTTGCCTACTCTCAGGTGGAAACTGCTTTAGTTCATAGAGGACAGTCAGATCCTTGCACACAGTTTGCTGGATCTCAGAGCCAGTAACAGCCATGTCACATCTTCTTCATGCTTGAAGACTTTATGACTGCCCCTTTTTGCCACCAGTATCTTGCAGCTTTTCTAGTTTCATCTCTCTTATGCTTCCATATAGAAAAATTCTCTACTTTTCAGAGCTAATGTGATTAGATTAGGCCCACCCAGATGGATGCATAATCCAGGACAGTCTTATTTTAAGGTCTGTAGACTTAATTATATCTGCAAATTCCCTTATACCATGAAGATAACATATTAACAGGTTCCAAGCATTAGGGCATTAACACCTTTGGGATTCCATTATCCTACCTACTACATACTGTAATACAACTGTGAAAGTGAAAGTTGCTCAGTCGTGTCTTACTCTTTGCAATCCCATAGACTACAGTTTGTGGCATCCTCTAGGCCAGAATACTGGAGTGGGTAGCCTTTCCCTTCTTCAGGGGTTTTTCCCAACCCAGAGATCAAACCCAGGTCTCCCTCATTGTGGGCAGATTCTTCACCAGCTGAGCCACAAGGGAAGCCCAAGAATACTGGAGTGGATAGCCTATCGTTTTTCCAGTGGATCTTCCCAACCCAGGAATTTAACCGGGGTCTCCTGCATTGTAGGCGGATTCTCCCTGAGCTATCAGGGAAGCCCTAATACAACTGTGAAGTTATTTTATTAGTTCTGTTGCTGGATATAGGAGAATGAACTTGGAGAATTTGAATAATATTAATCAGAGTCAATGGAGTATTAATGTTAAGACAGGAGAGACTAAACCTCTTTTAGTCAGACATAATTTGATAAGAAATAAAATTAGAATGAAAGGAAAAGGGACTTGTGGGGTAAGTGGCCACTTAATAGAATTTACGAAATTTTCCCCACAAATATAATGTAATAAAACTAATGTTAATTAAGCAAATGGATATGAACATATGTATTGCCTGAAATTATTTGTTTTAATTAACAGAGCTATTGATTCCAACTTAGAGCAACTTTGATTAATATAAGGTTGAAAATATTGTAACTGAATAGCCAAGATATAATGACATTAAAATATTAATAAAATTGAGTTATTACAAATGTATGTCATAGCTAAAACTACATATATACATTTATATGCAGGCAAATTTGCCTATATAGAAATAAAATTTGCTCTATAATTTTTAGTTACTCTGGCATTAAAATAAATGCTTTATTCTTAATATTTTAAGTTCTTTTTAAATTTTTTATTGAAGTACAGTTTTACAGTACAGATTTACAGTATTGTGCCAGTAACTGCTATATAGCAAATTGTATGTTATATATATATATATATATATATATGTATATATATATATGCATTTTTTATAATATTCTTTTCCATTATGGTTTATCACAGGATATTCAATAAATTTCCCTGTGCAATATATAAGGACATTGTTTATATCTTCAAAAAATTGGATGAGGCCTACTCATGTTAGAGAAGGCAATCTGCTTTATTCATTTGGCTGATTCAAATCTTAATTCATCCATAAATACCCTTAGAGATAGATTTAGAATAATATCTGAACAAATGACTTGGGACCACATGACCCAAGCAGATTGAGACATAAAATTAACCATACAAGTACATCTCTTTTGAACTTGGCACCCTCACATGCATCCTTAAATTGTACTTCAAATTACCAACATTTGCTAGATCATGAAAAAAGCAAGAGAGTTCCAGAAAAATATATATTTCTGATTTATTGACTATGCCAAAGCCTTTGACTGTGTGGATCACAATATACTGTGGAAAATTCTGAAAGAGATGGGCATACCAGGCCACTTGACCTGCCCCTTGAGAAACCAGTATGCAGATCAGGAAGCAATAATTAAAACTGGACATGGAACAACAGACTAGATCCAAATAGGAAAAGGAGTACGTCAAGGCTGTATGGGCTTCCATGGTGGCTCAGAGGTTAAAGCGTCTGCCTGCAATGCCGGAGACCTGGGTTCTATACCTGGGTCGGGAAGATCCCCTGGAGAAGGAAATGGCAACCCACTCCAGTATTCTTGCCTGGAGAATCCTGTGGGCAGAGGAGCCTGGTGGGCTACAGTCCACGGGGTCACAAAGAGTCAGCTGTATATTGTCGCCCTGCTTATTTAAATTATGCAGAGTACATCATGAGAAACGCTGATCTGGAAGAAGCACAAGCTGGGATCAAGATTGCTGGGAGATATATCAATGACCTCAGATATGCAGATGACACCACCCTTATGGCAAAAAGTGAAGAAGACCTAAAGAGCCTCTTGATGAAAGTGAAAGAGGAGAGTGAAAAAGTAGGCTTAAAGCTCAACATTCAGAAAACAAAGATCATGGCATCTGGTCCCATCACTTCATGGCAAATAGATGGGAAAACAGTGGAAACAGTGGCTGACTTTATTTTTCTGGGCTCCAAAATCACGGCAGATGGTGACTGCAGCCATGAAATTAAAAGACGCTTACTCCTTGGAAGGAAAGTTATAACCAACCTAGATAGCACATTAAAAAGCAGAGACATTACTTTGTCAACAAAGGTCCGTCTAGTCAAGGCTATGGTTTTTCCAGTAGTCATGTATGGATGTGAGACTTGGACTATAAAGAAAGCTGAGCACCAAAGAATTGATGCTTTTGAACTGTGGTATTGGACTGCAAGAAGATCCAACCAGTCCATTCTGAAGGAGATCAGCCCTGGGATTTCTTTGGAAGGAATGATGCTAAAGCTAAAACTCCAGTATTTTGGCCACCTCATGCGAAGAGTTAACTCATTGGTGAAGACTCTGATGCTGGGAGGGATTGGGGGCAGGAGGAGAAGGGGACGGCGGAGGATGAGATGGCTGGATGGCATCACTGACTCGATGGATGTGAGTCTGAGTGACCTCTGGGAGTTGGTGATGGACAGGGAGGCCTGGTGTGCTACGATTCATGGGGTCGCAGAGTCGGACACGACTGAGTGACTGATCTGGTCTGATCTGATTGGAGAAAACTCTTGAGAGTCCGTTGTACAGCAAGGAGATCCAACCTGTCCATCCTAAAAGAGATCAGTCCTGGGTGTTAATTGGAAGGACTGCTGTTGAAGCTGAAACTCTAATACTTTGGCCACCTGATGCAAAGAGCTGACTCATTTGAATTGACTCTGATGCTGGTAAAGATTGAGGGCAGGAGGAGAAGGGGACAACAGAGGATGAGATGATTGGATGGCATCATCAACTCGATGGACATGGGTTTGGGTGGACTCCGGGAGTTGGTGATGGACAGGGAGGCCTGGCGTGCTGTGGTTCATGGGGTTGCAAAGAGTTGGACACGACTGAGTGACTGAATTGAACTGAAGTCTCTGATTGCCTAATAAATCTCCTTCACCAAAAGTGGTAAAGTATTATCTTCCTTGATAGAGGCAGTTATTATGGTGGTTTGTCACCATAACATCCTTTGCTCCACATCTCAGAGAACCTATGTGGGGATTCTATAAGTTGCTGAATATGTCTGTTCCATTTATGCATTCCAGAACCAGGGGGATAACCACAGAATGGGTTTGGGTGCTCACCGAACCCAGTGTGAGTTGAACCTGAGCTAAAACTCCATTGACCTCCTGACTTCCATAAGGCCCTACTGTATGAAACACAGTGACATTTTGTGTTTCTTGCAATTAATATCAGATTATACCCACTGTCCATTAGTTTCCCAGTGGTCTGATTATTTCCATTCCCTTACTGCACAGTTATCCTAATGAACGTCAGAAGATCTCTTTGGGGAAGTCTAGGAGAAAGATTAGTATAAATTTTTGGCAGTGTACCAGGCTCCTTCTTCAGTGGAACCTGGCTTTGCCTTCTATTCTAGGGCTTCTGGACTGTAAACTGGCTCACACTGGCAATTGTTTGAAAGGCTGTGTCTTTTATGTCTTTTATGATTCGGGCTAGACTTTTGTTCTTCAGCTGTTTGTTCTTCAACTTTTGTTCTTCAAAACTTTTCTGCTTGTACAGATCATATAAAAATCTTGTCATCTCCCTATCGATTTCCCTCCTGTGAACACCATAATCAACTAGCCAACACCATAGGTCTGTGGGAATCAGACTGTTCTAATTGCTGATTTGACCTTTACTCTTCATTACAGTAACTACTTCCCTTATGTTTTGGCCTTTGAGTAGCGATCCTTGGCCCCTGCCACCATAGGATCCAATAACTTCCATTGCATATTTCCTCATTCAGTGATTGCAGTTTCCACTGTAGGCTTGTCTACAGACCAGAGTGATCACAGAGCATTTCAAAGGATGTCGGGACTTCCTCCCAAAATTTATTAATATTTTTGTACTCATGATGAAAGGTATGTCTCTAGACCCTCTCAGTGTGGTTGAGTAGGTCTAAAAGACATATTCACTAAAACGTCTAAAAGACATATTCACTAAAGCATTCCAACCACCTATTTCTAAATTTATCATGTTTCTGTTAAAGTTTTTTTAAAAAAACTACATATACCTTACTTTTGTGGCAACCCTGACCTGACACTGATTTATAACATGTCAAGTCAAATGTCTCTTTTTGACAAAACATCACTGAAATCCCCATATAGTTATTTTTACCTTAATAAACTGATTAATATGCTTGCACTAAAGTATTTGCCATTAGATCCAAATTTTGCTGCTTAGAACATTAATGAGAATAACATAACTTCATACATTTATTTTTCAACATTAAAATGTGTCTATTTTTAATACTTTGTCTAGCATTCTTTTGGTCCTACCAGCATCGGAGGCCTTTTCTTGTAAGGAAGAGCCCATTTCCATAGGGAAATTGAAATGCCTGACTACTTCTTTCCAAGGCTTCTTTTTGTCAAGGGCATGACATGCTGTAGGTTCTGAAAATGGGATTCACCAGTTGGGACTATGTTTCTTTTTGCTGCTGAGTAGTGGCAACTATGCAGCTATTTCCAGATAGAGTAGAAGCATCAGTTTCCTGGGCAGATTCCAGTGACTTCCTGGGCAGATTCCAGTGACTCAGCTGGTGGTTCACACTACAGCATCTAGTGTCCAGATCTAACTAGAAGGTTTTAAGACAGTCTATGCCATGATTTTGGATGTAGTTTTGAATCCAGTCCTCTAACTCTCCCAAAGACTCTTAAGAGTTACCCAATATTCTTTCACTAAATTACTGTTCTGCTTTTATCAACCACATTCTGTCACACCACTGACCAACATCATTGTACACATTAGTAGAGATTATGTAAAAAAAAATCCATATAAATATCATCACTGTTAATCATTATTTTGAATGGTTTTATTTTCTCTACACTTTGTGCAGAAAGATTTCTGTAAGTTTAAATTACTTTTCTTGTGTTGTTTATTTTTTCTACTCTATACTTTTTAGTGTTATTGTTTCCTTTAAAATAACAGAACAATCTCAGGATTGCTTTAAATCTTGTTTAAAATCAAAAATTGGAAATATTGAGTATTTGGTGTTATTTGAGGATATATTGTAGGCTTCTCTGGTGGCTCAGTTGGTAAAGAATCCACCTGTAGTGCAGGAGACCTGGGTTCGATCCCTGGGTTGGGAAGATCCCCTGGAGATGGGCATGGAAACCCAGTCCAGTATTCTTTGCCTGCAGAATCCCATAGACAGAGGAGCCTGATGAGCTATATTGTATTCATATGGCATATATGGTTCTGGAAGATGCTATTTTGGGAGACAGTTCTTTCTTCATGATTAGCTAATTAACTCTAACTTTACTTTCCTCTCAGATTCTATTGGCTCTGCTTTCATGAGGCCATTAACATATCTTTATACTGACTACCACCATCCTATTTTAGGGCCCCATTAACTCTTTCTGGAACTCTTATTTAATGAATCTTCCTTTTTTTAATTCCTTCTTTGTCCAGTCTACTCTGTGGCCAATTTAATCTTTCAAGAGAAGAACTCTTAGCTATAATCTTTTTTTCTCACTCCTGTCAACTAAGTTGAATATTAAATCCACAGCTTAACATGTATGACCCTGCACACTATGACTTCAGCTCACCTACTCAAACATATTTGTTAGTGTTCTCCTATGTATATAAAGTTAGGGTAAAACCAGCTATTTTATTGTTGGTGTCTTTATTTTTGTATTTGCATATCTTTGCTTGTGCTGCTGTTACTGTTTCCTTAAGCCTGAGCCATAATCTCTTCCTTGAAGATACCATCCATACACCATTATCTCCCCAAATGTCTCCTGACTCCCCAGCATATAGCCTTCCTGTTTTCTGAAATCTCACAGAAGTTTACCTAAGTTCTAATTCAAGCATTAATAGTGTATTATATTTTTCAACATCAGATTATATTTATTTCAGTAAATTATCCCCAATTTCATATCTTCTTCAGGGTATACATATACATTAAATTTAATGAGTATTAAATGAGCATTCCTTAAATTTTATTCATGTAAATGTTTGATGAGTTGCAAGTTGCATAATGATCATGGGCAGTGGAAATCAGAGCAAATAAATTTACAATATCTGGCTCTAAGGAGAAATGGAAAATGTCTGAGGCTGATAATGAGAAGACTCAGAGTATATGGACTGAAGTACAAAGACTAAAAGTGATTGTTATTGCCTGGAGTCATTATGACTGCCAATTAAGTTTTCTGCAGAAGGGAATGAAGCTTTCAGTAGCATCAATGAGCACCATTGTATGAAACAAATTACCTAGAAAGTAGTAAGTAAAAGAGCTTCATATCAGAAGTTGAAATGGTATTATCTTTTGGAGATTACTGATTTTTTGAAAGTGTATTTTTAACTATACAGTACAAATTGCAGTGTGACTTTGTCTATACAAAGTAAGCTTGTAAGGCAGTCTGACAAATAGTCATTTGGTTTTGACTGAAAGACAAGTATATGACTACATTTCTGCACAGCTGTGAAAATATGAGAAATTACCTCTTCTATTTAGATTAGGCTTACCTTCTACGGGACCTCTATGTTTCTTTAATATTGAATTTGGATGATTGTTTTATTATAGAAAGCAATTACTCTCTCAAAGGAAGTGTTTAATAGAACAAGCATTTAGTAATACCATCTATTGTTATGTGCAAATATGTAAGTGCTACTATAAAGGATACTAGATATGGCTCCCAGTCCTGAATAATTACATACTCTAAACAATTACTTTTACTGTAAAAAAGCCTTTATAATTTTTTAAAAAAATGATAATAAATAGAAAAACATGTATCCTTTCACACTGTCTAGTTAAGAGTTGAAAAACATGTACTTTTTTTTTTTTCCTTTTAATCAAAAAGTCACACTGTGGATATTGCTTTCTGTGGGTAGAAAAATTCTGTCTGTGTTCTTTTATATCCTGAGTAGATTGCTTGTCATGTTAGGTTTGGAAAGTCAAATTAGAATACAAATTAAAAGTGTTTTTCCAAAATCCATTTGGTTGATATTTTAGAATTGTTGCTTTTTGAAGAATATTTGGAAGAATATTGAATTAGAGTGCAGTACTAGGACTGCCATCCACAGATGTTCAGGCTGCAGACTGTATAAATTCCATGGGCTTCATAATACCCTTGTAATTTTGACATACGGGATAATAAATGGCCTCTAAATCAGAGGAGATTATCATAACAAAATTTTGCTATGGTTGTTCATGTTTTATGACCACTGCTGATCAGCTGCTCCTCTGCTGCATGTCATCTGCATACAGGTCCTGGGCTGAAGACATATCTTCTATAATGAATTTCTGGTCATACAAGAAGCTGAACTCATATCTTCTATAATGAATTTCTGGTCATATGACAGGAAGCACACCTAGGTTCCAAGATTTTCATAACAAAATAATAGAGGGAATTTTGGCTTATATTTTTTGGACAAAGTAATTTTAAATGACCACAGTTCACCAAGACAAAATTATATAATCTTGTCACAAGATAATGCAGGAAATTTTGGAGAACAGTAATATAATCTAGCATAGGTACCATTCATATGAATGAATGCTGAAGCCTCTGTGTTTTTTGTTTTACTTGGAATCTGAATTTTTATGTTTGGAATCTCCCTACAAATTCATTTTAATTTAATTTCTTTAAAAATTTACTATGTGTTGAGATTTGAATATTCAAATTTTAAAATTTTATTGAAAAAAATATCTATTCAAATCAGCTAAAGAATTGACTTAGGCATATTAGTTTTTAAGTTCAAAGCCTGAATATTAATAATGAAGCTAGCCAGTTAACTCTCTGTGCTTTAAGTTACAAGGTGTTGTAAATGACCACTTTTCTTCTTTTATGTTATCAGACTTGAAGAATAGTGTTTATTAAAATGTGATTCATGAAGAACAGTCTAGTTTATACAACTCATGTTAGTAAACAGTCTGTTTAAAATTAAAAATATTATTCATTAATAATTATAATGGATATTAAATTTTGAAATCTATCATATATTGAGGTCAGAAGTCTCATTAAAAAGGAGATAGCTCACAACTTTCATTATTAGTTCCATAGCATCAATTTTAATGCTATGAAGCTTTAATTACTTATTTCTCTACTACACTACTACACTTTAAAAAATTAAAGTTTTGGACTTTATCTCTTTCCTTGATTTCAGAAACAGCAATATTTAATAGTCAGAGGTTATAATAGAATTACATTTTGGGTAGACTTAGCCATGAAAATCCAATTTAGATTTTGTTTTTATAGTCTTTTAATTCCATCTTTTCACATGATTGCATATGTCCTTAATTAAGTATATTTGTAGTGGTACTGTGGAATTTTAAATATCAATTGACATAAAGCCACTATGAGATAATTATCATATGATTTTTGTTATGATTCAAAATACTGTGTTTGTAAATCCTGGCATCTACTATTTCATTTTCATCAAAGATTTTAACTCTACTGTTCTTTATTCTAAAGGACTCCATTTTTATACTCTACATGGAGTGGCATCTTACACAGTTGTCAACTTATTATATATATTAACATTATGTGTCAAATAGGACTCTGCTTTGCTATTTCTAAAAAGTCCAATAGAGGTTTCCTCCAGCACTGAAACAGGTTGTTGTTAATTCATTTGAGGTCCAGGTAAAGTTGTTTGCTGATATTTAGCGATTAACGTGGGGTGAAATATGTACATCTTCAAGCACTGAAATCCCATTCAGTGTGAAATTACATTTCTAAGGCTAGATGTATGACAGACATGTGGTATCTTAGCTAATAAGACCCACAGATACAATAGCAGGCTCTCTTCTATTTCATGTTCAAACAAGAATGCACATTCATTTAGTTCATCAGCTAGTAGAATCAACTTCAATGTTTATATAATCTCCTTTTCTTCCCTCACTTTCTCTTCCTACCTCTCTTCCCATCTCTCCCTCATCTAGTTTAAATATTGTTTGTGTCTTATATATATAATGTGATTCCATTGTATATATCTTTAGACATTTATTATGGCATCTCTGACAATACTCATTCTCTCACATATCTCTCCATTTCATTTTCAGATTATAGAAAATGCCCAATTAATATGAATTAACAGATACATATTAGACACTAATGCTTCATAAAATGTAAACTTTTATCTTAATGCATATTAAGAAATAGAGGAAAACAATAGAATGGTAATGAATAGAGATCTCTTAAAAAAAATTAGAGACACCTTAGTGTCTCTAACATTTTATGCAAAGACGGACTCAATACAGGACAGAAATGGTATGGATCTAACAGAAGCAGAAGATATTAAGAAGAGGTGGTGAGAATACACAGAAGAAATGTACAAAAAAGATCTTCATGACCAAGATAATCACAATGGTGTGATCACTGACCTAGAGCCAGACATCCTGGAAAGTGAAGTCAACTGGGCCTTAGAAAGCATCACTACAAACAAAGCTAGTGGAGGTGATGGAATTCCAGTTGAGCTATTTCAAATCCTGAAACATAATGCTATGAAAGTGTTGCACTCAATATGCCAGCAAATTTGGAAAACTCAGCAGTGGCCACAGGACTGGAAAAGGTCAGTTTTCATTCCAATCCCAAAGAAAGGCAATGCCAAAGAATTCTCAAACTACTGCACAATTGCACTAAATCTCACACGCTAGTAAAGTAATGCTCAAAATTCTCCAAGCCAGGCTTCAGCAATACATGAACCGTGAACTTCCAGATGTTCAAGCTAGTTTTAGAAAAGGCAGAATAATCAGAGATCAAATTGCCAACATCCGCTGGATCATCAAAAAGTTAAGAGTTCCAGAAAAACATCTATTTCTGCTTTATTGACTATGCCAAAGCCTTTTACTGTGTGGATCACAATAAACTGTGGAAAATTCTGAAAGAGATGGAAATATCAGACCACCTGACCTGCCTCTTGAGAAACCAGTGTGCAAGTCAGGAAGCAACAGTTAGAACTGGACATGGAACAACAGACTGGTTCCAAATAGGAAAAGGAGTGTGTCAAGGCTGTATATTGTCACCCTGCTTATTTAACTTATATGCAGAATACATCATGTGAAACGCTGGACTGGAAAAAGCACAAGCTGGAATCAAGATTACTGGGAGAAATATCAATAACCTCAGATATGCAGATGACACCACCCTTATGGCAGAAAGTGAAGAGGAACTAAAGAGCCTCTTGATGAAAGTGAAAGAGGAGAGTGAAAAAGTTGGCTTAAAGCTCAACATTCAGAAAACAAAGATCATGGCCTCCAGTCCCATCACTTCATGACAAATAGATGGGGAAACAGTAGAAACAGTGACTGATTTTATTTTTCTGGGCTCCAAAATCACTGCAGATGGTGACTGCAGCCATGAAATTAAAAGATTCTTACTCCTTGTAAGGAAAGTTATGACCAACCTAGACAGCATATTCAAAAGCAGACATTACTTCATCAACAAAGGTCCGTCTAGTCAAGGCTATAGTTTTTCCAGTAGTCATGTACAGATGTGAGGTTTGGACTATAAAGATAGCTGAGTGCCAAAGAATTAATGCTTTTGAACTGTGGTGTTGGAGAAGACTCTTGAGGGTTCCTTGGACTGCGAGGAGATCCAACCAGTCCATCCTAAAGGTCAGTCCTGGATGTTCTTTGGAAAAACTGATGTTGAAGCTGAAACTCCAATACTTTGACCACCTGATGGAAAGAGCTGACTCATTGGAAAAGACCCTGATGCCAACTTAATAAGTAAGAAAGCTCTATATGAGATGAAGCTCTAGAGGGAAATTGAAACAGTTTTATGAGCAAATGGAAGTATTAATTACCATTAATGTAGTTTCTTCTGTACTCACAACTGAATCAAGAAGTCAAATCATATAGGCTGAAGGGCTGTTCTTAGGTAGCATCTTTAACACCTCAGGTGGAATCTGCATTAAAAAAAAAAAAAAAACCCTAAGTGAAGGTATGTGTACTCAGTCACCTAGTTGTGTCCGACTCTTTGCTCTTTGTGACCACATGGACTACACAGCCTGCCAGGGTCCTCTGTCCATAGGAATTCCTAGGCAAGAATTCTGGAGTGGGTTTCCATCTCCTTCTCCAGGGGTTCTTCCCGACCCAGGGATCTAACCCATGTCTCCTATGTCTCCTGCATTGGCAGGCAGATTCTTTGCTACTGCGCCACCTAGGAAGTGAAGGTATAATCACAGATAATGTTGCTAACACAAAAACTTGTGCTGAAAAGAGAGTAGGACACCAGGGAACCAGGATCAAGTCTGAGAGCAAATGAGAGAAATAAATTCCAAGGAATGACACCTAGGCACTCTGCATATTGCTGACTGGAGGGCCTGAAACCTCCATTTTTTTCTTGAGGATAATGCAGAAAGTAGTAATAAACTCACTATTAAGTATTGAAACTATCCAGGAAATAATTCTGTCTCAGCTAGAGGAAAAAACCAATATTAGAACATGGGAGGTTAGTACCAGCTATCTAGAGGCTCAGATGGTAAAGAATCTGCCTGCAATGCAGGAGACCTGGGTTCAATCCCTAGGTCAGGTAGATCCCCTGGAGAAGGAAATGGCAACTCACTCCAGTATTCTTGCCTGCAAAATCCCATGGACAGAGGACCCTGATGGCTATAGTCCATGGGTCACACACGACTGAATGATGAACACTCACTTTTCACACAGATTTATAAGTGATAAAAGGCATTGATTCCACATGGTATTGAGACTAAAAAAATGTTAAATTTGTGTCTGTTGAAAGAATAAGTGCAGAGATTAAAAAAAAAAAAAAAAAGATTAGTACAGCTATTCATTCCAAATGCATAGAGGTAAATTATTATCTACTGAGTAAAAGATGATAGAAATAGGTAAAGCTTGATTTTTTCAGTCATGGAAAAAATCTAAGTAAGAAGATTAATATGTAGGAGAGTGATTATCAGTGGGTAGAATCTGGGACTAGAAAAGGTGGTCAGGAGTCCAGGCAGCCATGTTTAGAAGAAGAAAGAGATAATGAAGGTAGAAAGAGCAGGCATGGAAGGGAAGCTCAACCTGAAGCAGTTATTAAAGTGGAGCCAATAAGTCTTTGTGGAGAAGGAAATGGCAACTCACTCCAGTATTCTTGCCTAGAAAATCCCACGGACAGAGGAGTCTGGTAGACTACAGTCCATGGGGTCGCAAAGAGTCAGACATGACTCAGTGTCTTCATTTTCACTTTTTCACTTTCAATAAGTCTTTGAACTGGTTTTGTGTGATGTCTGGGTACAATTAGAACCATAGCTAACTACAAGATCAAAGCATTAGTGACAGTGAGAATGGCAACTTGGTTATTATCAGAATTATAGCATTCTAGAGAAGGGACAGATTTGGCTGTACAGGCACATAGTTAGCGAGTGGAGGAAACATGATCAGTTCAGTTTGGGACATAATGAGTTTAGATATTCATCAAGTAGGATGGCTAGAAGATAAATTGTAATAGGGCTGTGTGATCTGAAAGGCCAAAACCATAGAAATTACCAAGAGAGAACTCTGGAAGAACATGGACATGGGGAAACCTTCAAGAGTAATACAGATTAAAATTAAGGAGTGTTTATAGAACAAGAAGTCTGTACAATTAATACATATCAAAGCAGAACATTAAGAAGGAAGCACATTGAGCATTGTGCAGTGCAATGCAGAATTGAGAAACACAGCAGCTAACTGGTTCACAAGTGGCAACCTGAAATGGTAGGAGTGGAGTTAGGTTGTAATGGGTTAAGGGTGTGGTGGCTGTCGGCATGAACATGGCATATGTAAACTGATGTTTTAAAGTTTGCTGTGAGAAATAAAAATTTTATGTAGAAAATGCTTGCTTTTAATTTGTATGATAAGGAAGCATCCCTACAATCGGATGTGCGCATTCCTAAAATTTTATAGAGGGAGTAAAATCAGCTCCTAAATGCACCACTATGCCTATTTATGATATATTATACACAGTAGTAATTGGAAGGTAAAACAATTGTAATATATTTCATTTGGCTTTTGTTGTTATGTGAATGTAGAACTTTGTAAGTACTCTATAGGTATGAGTCATCTTCACAATCATTTTGGTCTCTTTTTGGAGGGATATCAAGAATAAAGCTGTAAAATCAGGAAGGAATCAAAAATAAATAATTAAATAAAGTTTGCTGTGAGATAATGGTTTTACAGAGAGTGTGCAAGCTATGGATATGTTTCAAGAAATGTGAAATATGTAGGAGTAGGAACTATTAATACATCTTAGCTGTTCTGTATGTCCTGCAGAACTTTTCACAGTTCTTGGCACAGGGAAATCTCTTACCAGTTGTTGAATTAATGATTAAATAAGCAAGAAAACCAGCTGAGGGGTTAAGCAGATCTAACTGCACTATGATTCTTAGTCCTTCTAAAATTCCTGACCGAGTACTTATATATGGAGAAAACATGAATTGCTGAGATACAACTTTAAGCATTATACTGTTAAACACAATGCCAGGTTTTTTTTTCCCTAATCTGTTGGACTGAATTAGATTCATTTTAAAGTATTGCTTCTGTTCTATGAATATGAATTGCTGTAGATCTGGATACATCTTCTTTGATCATATCCATCATTTTTGATCATATACACATATTCCAAAGGTGTAATGTCCTAAAATAAAGGAATGTCTCTAAAATTTAGAGATGTACTTAATGTTGTACTATCTATCAGTAGTTCAATTGGTTCCCTTGAATAATAGCATCATCATTCCCTTGCCTATTGCTCAAATGACTGGTTACATAGTACAACCAAACTCTTGTAGTTTCAGGGAGCCGAGAACCTTTACATTTTTATTGAGCAAATAGCATGCTGTTCATGGCTTTGACCTCAGGTAAGAAGACAATGGCACCCCACTCCAGTACTCTTGCCTGGAAGATCCCATGGGTGGATGAGCTTGGTAGGCTGCAGTCCATGAGGTCGCAGTCAGACATGACTGAGCGACTTCACTTGCACTTTCCACTTTCATGCATTGGAGGAGGAAATGGCAACCCACTCCAGTGTTCTTGCCTGGAGAATCCCAGGGACGGGGGAGCCTGGTGGGCTGCCATCTATGGGGTCACACAGAGTCGGACATGACTGAAGCGACAGCAGCAGCAGCAGCAGCAACATGATCTGCATAGTGATTCATGATTAGCACCAACAAAATTATTTAATAAGCTTACAGATTTCCATACAATGTGACTTTTGAGTCTAACTTGCTAGATTTTGTCTTTTTCTATTACTTCTCATGCCATATATTGTATAAATATATTTATCTTGTTTTGAAATATGTTAGAAGTTTTGGCTAGACCTAGACTTAAATTTTGAGACGTTAAATAACTTGCTGGTTGTAATAAATATTAATATAAAATGCCATAAACTATATTTGAAATGTATTAAAACTTAAATGTCAAAAGTGACATGCTAGTAAATTCTAGAAATATAACATTTTAAATACTTTAAAATATCATCTTCAAGATATTTAAAAGCACATTAGCATACTAGTTTGATCAGGCTGCCATAAAAAAAGTGCCACAGACGGGGTGGTTTATACAACAGAAATTTAATTAATTACAGTTCTGAAGGCTAGAAGTCTGAGACCAAGGTGTCTGCAAGGTTTGATTTCTTCTGTGACCCCTCTGCTTGGCTTAAAGATGGCTGTCTTCTCCCTCAGTCCTTACTTGTCCTTTTTTCTGTTCATCCATGGTATCTCTCTGTGTGTCTTAATCTCCTTCTTTTACAAAGATATCAATTAGATTGGATAAAGGCCTACCTTGTTTTAACTTAATCATTACTTTAAAAGCCCTATTTCCAAATATAGGTACATTCTGTGATACTAAGGGTTAGAGCCTTAGCACATGTCATTCCATAACAATGAACTTAAAAGTATTGGGTAGATTTTTCTGCTCACCCAGAAAATTTTCCTTCAGACAAATGTAGAAACATATGAAATACATATTTAGGAAATCCATTGTGGACAGAAAATCGAGGCTACTGCATTGGAGTGATTGAAGAGTTAGACTTGAAATCAAATAATTTGGATTGTGGTCCTCAAATATACTAAGATATAAAAGTGGAAGGAATTTTGGAAAATTGAATTAGTGTTATATTAAGAAACAGAATGGTGGCTCAATTTTGCAAGTATTCCCAGCAAGTTTCCTCGTGAAATGATCAGTCCATTTTATATTCAAAAAAATTCAGTCTATAATACAAATAAGTTAAAATACATTTTATTATTATAAACTTGTAGATTTGTAATTATTAACTATCCTGGCAAATCACATATAATGCTTTTAAGTGAAAACATGTAATATATGTATCTATTCTAAGCCTTTTACTTTTTGTTTTGTGAACATTTATAGTATGCAAAATAAATGATGCAAGTATCATGTATAATTGCTATGTTTATTAAATTCTATCTACAAATGTTTTATCTAAAACAGTCTATTAGAATATATCGTAAACTCTTTTTGAAGTATCTGTCCTAGACATACAGTGTTTGATAGGAATGAGAAAATTAGATTTATGACATAGATACCAATCTATATAAGCCACCTGAAGCTTTTTCTTTTGAATGTCACCTCTGTCTGGATGGCTTCAGTGGACAATGGCTGCCTCAGCCTTGGCTATGTTTTTGACCCTGACCTCTGAACATATTGATTCAGTAAGGCCCAGGTATACCTGGACCAAATATAATTCCTCTTCTCTAAACTGAAAGATGGAGTGGAGAAAAGTGATAGCCAAGAGTTTTGGAAGATAAGTCCTTCTGGTGGCCGTACCCCAGAGAAAAGACCCTGGTTCCTGCCTTTCTGGAGACTAGATAAAATGTCCCAGTGATTTTTCAAAAAAATTGCACATCACTTTTATTTCTTTAATTTTCCTAGTTTGGCTTAGATTTCCTGCAACTAAAATAACCTAATGTATTCTCATAAAGCAACAATTTAAAATTATCTTGAGACAGATAATTGGTTCCCACTGAATTCCCTCAGAATACTGACTTTCTCCCCCAAATATATCATCACAATTTTATATTATAAACTTGCTTATCTAAAAAGAAACATTATTGGAAATAAATCTAAGAAATACACAGGATTTTCAATCATGCATTGACAATTTTTATAAATTGGTTATCACCAATTGACTATACACTTTTTATTAGTTTATTGTGATTCCTCTACTGAGATATAAGCAACACTTTGCATTATGGAGAATTAATGAAATTGAACTAACTGCATCTTATCCTTGTCAGAAACAACAAGAAATCAGGCTAGTTTCAGGGGCTGTGATGATTTTGTACAGAAAAAAGTAGCTTCAGGAAGTCTTTTGTGGAAGAGAGTACTTTTAAGAAAGTTGGCATTTTCTTCATTGATATTTTCAAAAATTATGACTTCCCATATAGCTTCATACAAGACTCAAGATACAATTCATTCTCTTTTAAATAAGTAAGCATGAATTATATGAATGATAAACATAAGCCTATAACCTTTGATTTGCTCAACAGTGGATGGCTGCCTGGTACTATGGCCAGAAGAAATAAAGATGAAACTTTACAATAAAAATGCTTAAACATGGCTAAGTTTCTTCCTTGCTTCTTGTAAAGGAAGTATATATATTTTTAAATCTATTTTTTATTTAGATTTAACGTTATTTTCAATATTATTTGAAAATGGTTATTTTTAAGGCTCAGCAGGAAGTGATAATGTTCATCTCATTTAATTGGTCAGCTTAATTTTATTTAATAATAATTTGCACTCAGAATTCATAATAGCTTTTCATATACTTACCTCCTTAACTTTGACATATGACATGAGTAGTGTGTTACCCCATTTTCAGATAAGAGGATGTAACCAAGCGGAGTCAATGTTTCCAAAAATCATTGCTCTCTCTGATTAGTTTTAAATAAAAGTCAAATCCAGTTCTATAAACCTGACCAGGGAGATGAAAGACTTATATGGTGAGAACTATAAAATATTGATAAAAGAATTTGAAGATGATTCAAAGAATTGAAAATATCCCATGCTTTTGGATTGGAAGAATTAATATTGTTAAAATGCTACGGATTTAATGCAATCTCTATCAAATTAACCATGACATTTTCCACAGAACTAGAATAAATAATCCTAAAATGAATATGGAACTATGAAAGAACCAGAAGTGCCAAAGCAATCCTAAGGAAAAAGAACAAAGCTGGAGGCATAGCCCTACCAGACTTCACACAATCTACGAAGCTACAGTAGTCAAAACAGAATGCCAAGTAGCTTCAGTCATGTCCGACTCTGTGCGACCCCATAGACGGCAGCCCACCAGGCCCCGCCGTCCTTGGAATTCTCCAGGCAAGAACACCGGAGTGGTCTGCCACCTCCTCCTCCAGTGCATGAAAGTGAAAAGTGAAAGCGAAGTCGTTCAGTCGTGCCCGACTCCCAGCGACCCCATGGACTTTAGCCCACCAGGCTCCCCCATCCATGGGATTTTCAAGGCAAGAGTACTGGAGTGGGGTGCCATTGCCTTCTCCCCAAAACAGAAGGGTATGGCATAAAAAGCGACATGAACCAATGGAACAGAAGAGAGAGCCACAAAATAAGCCCACAGATCTATGGTCAGTTCATTTTCAACAAAAGAGATGAGAATATACAATGGAGAAAAGATAGTCTCCTCAGCAAGTGGTATTGGGAAAGCTGGACAGCTGCAGCATGTAAATTAAAGATAAATTCATAATGATAAAAGACTTAACTATAAGACATGACACCATTAAACTTCTAGAAGAGAACTTAGGCAAAACATTCTCTGACACAAATCATAGCAATGTTTTCTTAAGTCAGTCTCCCCATGCAATAGAAATAAGAGCAAAGATAAGCAAATGGGACCTAATAAACTTAAAATCCTTTGCACAGCAAAAGAAACCATAAACAAAATGAAAAGACAACCTACAGGATGGGAGAAAAAAATTGCAAATGAGGTGACCAAGGGATTAATTTCCAAAATATACAAACAGCTCGTACAACTCAATAAGAAAAAAAAAAAAAAAACTCAATAATAAAATGGGCAGAATAGCTAAATAGATAGTTAAGTTCAATTCAGTTCAGTTCAGTTCAATCCCTCAGTCATATCCAACTCTGCAACCCCATGGACTGCAGTACATCAGGCCTCCCTATCCATCACCAACTCCCGGAGTATCCTCAAACTCATGTCCGTTGAGTCGGTGATGCCATCCAACCATCTCATCTTCTGTTGTCCCCTTCTCCTCCCACCTTCGATCTTTCCCAGCATCACAGCCTTTTCCAATGAGTCGGTTCTTCACATCAGGTGGCCAAGTATTGGAGTTTCAGCTTCAACATCAGTCCTTCCAATGAATATTCAGGACTGATTTCCTTTAGGATGGACTGGTTGGATCTCCTTGCAATCCAAGGGACTCTCAAGAGTCTTCTCCAACACCATGGTTCAAAAGTATCAATTCTTTGTCACTCAGATTTCTTTATAGTCCAACTCTCACATCCATACATGACTACTGGAAAAACCATAGCTTTGACTAGACGGACCAGTGGGAATGGCAAACCACTTCAGTATTCTTACCTTGAGAACCCCATGAACAGAATGAAAAGGCAAAATAAACATAAAGCTATGGCACATGAAAAGATGTTCAATGTTGCTAAGTATTAGAGAAATGAAAATCAAAACTATAGCCAGGTACCAGCTCACACCAGTCAGAATAGTCATATTAAAAGAGTCTAACACTAACAAATGCTAGAGAGGGTGTGGAGAAAAGGACTTTATTGTTGCAGGGCTTCCTTGTAGCTCAGAAGGTAAAGAATTTGCTTGCAGTATAGGAAACTTGGGTTCTATCCCTGAATCAGGAAGGTCCCCTGGATAAGAGAATGGCAATCCACTAGTATTCTTACCTAGAGAATTCCATGAACAGAGGAGCATAGTGGGCTACAGTCCATGGGGTCGCAAAGAGTCAGACATGACTAAGCGATTAACACTATAACGCTATACTACACTGTTAGTGGGACTAAATTGGTACAGCCATTATGGAAAACTTGAGAAGGAAAGGGAAACCCACTCCAGTATTCTTGCCTGAAAAATTTCATGGACAGAAGAGCCTGGCTGGCTTCAGTCCATGGGGTCACAAAGAGTCGGAAATGACTGAGTGACTGACCACACACATGATGGAAAACGATAAAGACATTCCTTAAACGAAAAAAAGCAAACTAAAAATAGAATTGCTGTATGATCCAGAAATCCTACTTCTGGGCATATATCTGGCTGCTGCTGCTGCTAAGTCGCTTCAGTCGTGTCCGACTCTGTGCAACCCCCATAGACGGCAGCCCACCAGGCTCCCCTGTCCCTGGGATTCTCCAGGCAAGAACACTGGAGTGGGTTGCCATTTCCTTCTCAACATATATCTAGAGAACTCTCTAATTCTAAAACAGGGACACACCCTAGTGTTCATAGCTATACAATTTATAATAGCCAGATTCGGAAGCAGCCTAAATGTCCAAAGACAGATATGTGGATAAAGAAGATGTGCTATATATACACAGTGGAATACTACTCAGCCATAAAAAGAAAGAAATATCTACACCACCACCCCCTAATCCCTACAGTGCTCTTTGGTAACCATGATTTTGTCTGTGAGTCTATTTCTGCTTTGTAAATAAGTTCATTTGTGCCATTTGTTTTAGATTCTTCATATAAGTATACCATATGGTATGTGTCTTTTTCTGACCTAACTTCACTTAGTATGATAATCTCTAGCTCCATCCATATTGCTGCAAATGGCATTATTTCATTCTCTTTTTAAAAATTTTTTGAAGTATACTTAATTTACAACATTGTTAGTTTCAAGTGTACAGCACATGGATTCAATTATATGTATGTAGGTTATTTATGTATATAAACTGTATATTGTATAGGTTATTGCACAGTATTGAGTATTGTTCCCTATGAACTATAGTAGGTCCCTGTTGTTTACTTACTCTCTATACAGTACTGTGTATGTGTAAATCCCAAACTCCTAAAAAAGAATAAAATAATGCCATTTTCAGCAACATGGATTGACCTAGAGATTATCATATTAAGTGAAGTAAATCAGATCAAAACAAGGGTCATATGCTATTACTAATATAGATGCTACACAGGTGGCACAGTGGTAAAGAACCTACCTTCCAGTACAGGAGATGCAAGAGATGTGGGTTTGATTCCTGGGTCAGGAAGATCCTTTGGAGTAGGAAATGGCTACCCACTCCTGTACTCTTGCCTGGAAAACTCTGTGGACAGAGGAGCCTGACAGGTCACAGTCCATGTGGTTGCAAAGAGTTGAACATGACTGAGCACACACACACACACACACATCACTTATATGTGGAATCAATATTGTAAAGTAATTAGCCTCCAATTAAAATAAATATATTTATATTTAAAAAAATAAAATATGACACAAATGAACTTATTTAGGAATCAGACTCACAGACATGGAAAACAAATTTATGATTACCAAAGGGGAGAGCGCATGGGGGAGGGATAAATTAGGAGTTTGGGATTAGCAGATTCAAACTACTTTATATAGAATGGAAAACAACTGTCCTACTGTATAGCACAAGGAATTATATTCAGTATCCTATAATACATCATAATGGAAAAGAATATGGAAATATATATGTATATATAAAACCACTTTTCTGTACACCAGTTAACACATCATTCATTATGTTAGCCATAATTCAATATAAATAAATAAATACAATTCCTTAACATGGAAAAATTATCACAATAAATTAATTAAATACAAGTTAAAGCAATGCATATAACTTTAAACAATGAATTATTAAGTAATAGGAAAATATGAATACTCAAGGATAGTAAGCAACAAGAAAATCAGTCCTCTCATATAAACTATTAGAGTTGGTAACACTGTTCTGCTGGCAATTTAGTAACATTTTGAAAAGCAATATAATTTCTTACTATTACTTAAAATCCCGTTAGGAATTTATCCTGAGAAAGTAATCCTGAATCAGAATTAGCAGTTTCCAACAAAGTTTTATTTATTTTTTATAAATTGCAAGATAATACAATATATTAATAGATAATTCAATTACTATACATCATATATTTAAAATACTATGCAATCATTAAATGATCATGTTGAAATCTACTTAAGAACCTAGGAAGATGTTTATAGTTTAGTAATTTAAAATAATGATTTTTTTAATAGTTTATATATACATAAATTGGAGAAGGCAATGACACCCCACTCCAGTACTCTTGCCTGGAAAATCCCATGGATGGAGGAATCTAGTAGGCTGCAATCCATGGGGTCACTAAGAGTCGGACACGACTGAGTGACTTCACTTTCACTTTCATGCTTTGGAGAAGGAAATGGCAACCCACTCCAGTGTTCTTGCCTGGAGAATCCCAGGGACCGGGGAGCCTGGTGGGCTGCCGTCTATGGGCTCGCACAGAGTCGGACATGACTGAAGTGACTTAGCATATACATAAACGCATACATATATACACAGATAAATCTATAGTATATATATACACACACACACACATGTTTACAAATAAAATCGTATATCATTAATAAAAACATTTCAGAGATATGTATCATATATTAGCAAAGATGTTTTCTCTAGTCTGATTGAGAACATTTTTTTTGCTTGTGTATATTCTACATTTTATTCAATGAACATGAATCTCCTGTTATTAACAACCATAAAATTTATTTTAATTATTTTACGTTTGTGTAAATACAGTTTTTTTATTTATTATTTCATTTGAATGCTATGAAAAGTGATGAGTTAATGACCATAGAACATTTCTGAATACCTAGAACAGAAGTAAAAGTCTTAACTTCAGTAAGTAGTATGATTTCTTTTACAGTTAAAACATTATAACAGATGACACAGAAATGAGATTATACTAAATTATGCCATTTTTCAGCTGTATTTCATGTCCTGACTGTACTTTATGAGTTAAGGCAGAATAGTCTTTATAACCCTAATTCAGTGTCTTGCAGATACTTATTTTGAGGCTAAAATAAAGGAATATGGTGAAGATTATTAATATTATTTAAAAATCATGTAAAATATATTATTCTAGAAAGAATTTTGTTTTGTCAATATCTTTTATTTCTTTAATTAATGACTTCACTTTATAATATTAAAGACGTTAGTCAATATTGGTAGTGTTGATGGTGTGTATGGCATGTGTGTGTACACACACTTGGACATGTGTGTTTTCCTGACCATAACTTCAGATAAGATCCTTTCATGTCAGCATTGCAAGTTTGTTCAGACTCCAGTCCTTCCTTTTCATTAAATCAACTAATCGATGTCTAAGGTAATCAATAAAATCTGCACCAGCTCTCATACCTTCAGCAGCAGGACTTGCTCACTTCCATATTCCAGTTTAAATTGACTCAACTGTTTTTCTCAAATCAATATAATGGTCTCATTATCTGAAAAATTTTTTAAGTATCATTAGAGAAATAATATGTTATATAGGTAGATAGAATTATAAAAAGTATATACCTGAAGTAATTTCTCCATCATAATCTTAGAATACAGAAATATGCTTTTGCCATGGCATTTTACAAATCACTCATAATATTTTTTAATAGCTTGAGATTAAGAGTATCATTATTTTTTTTCTTAATTTTATTTTTGGCTGCACTCTATGTTCATTGATGCACATGGGCTTTCTCCAGTTGGGCAAGAGGGAGCTGACCTCTAGATGCGGTGCAGAGGCTTCTCATTTTGGTGGCTTCTCTTGTTGCAGAGTGCAGGCTCTAGAGCGCTGGTTCAGTAATTGTGGTGCACAGGCTTAGTTGTCCTGTGGCATGTGGAATCTTCCTGGACCAGGGATCAATCCTATGTCCTCTGCATGGCAGGTGGATTCTTAACCACTGGACCACCAGAGGAGTCCAAGAGTATCATTGTTAGGAGAAAAGAGAACAATGAGATTATCAAGGCAACCAATGTCAAGTAATACCATGTGGTATGTTTTCAAAACTATTTGACCATCTTTACTTGTTGGGTTCTGTCCCCTGAAAATAACTTCCCAATCTACTGTTTCTGTGGCCAATGGTTTCATTCTTAAGGAGGTCTTTCCTTTTCTAAGATGTTCCTTAGCCACCTGAAAGCAGGTGTTTGAAAATAGGCCTTCCTCAGGAGCTAAGCAGACCTCTTAGCCTGCTTCCTGTCTATGTAAATTTGGACTTAATGGCCGTCTTTAAGTTTTTGACTCTTCTGTCCAAACTATGTATCTTCCCTGGTGGCTCAGACAGTAAAGCATCTGTCTACAATGCGGGAGACCTGGGTTCAATCCCTGGGTTCGGAAGATCCCCTGGAGAAGGAAATGGCAATCCACTCCGGTACTATTGCCTGGAAAATCCCATGGACACAGGGGCTTGGTAGGCTACAGTCCACGGGGTCGCAAAGAGTCGGACACGACTGAGCGAATTCAATTTCACTATTGGCTTTCATGGCAGTCCAGCGCACAACCCTCTGTCTTTTTTATTCCTTAACCCTAATGTGCTCCATGTGCTAACATAAATCTTGTTGAGATAATGCCCATCTCTCAGTTTAACTGCCAGTGCTTAGACCTTCCATGTGTGCATGAGTACTTAGGCACTTCAGTCTTTTCTGACTCTTTGTGACCCTGTGGATTGTAGCCTGCCAGGCTCCTCTGTCCATAGGGATCTCCAGGCAAGAATACTGGAGTGCGTTGCTGTGCCCTCCTCTAGGAAATCTTCCCAAACAGGAATCAAACCCATACCTCCTGCATTATAGGCGGATTCTTTACCATTGAGCCACCAGGGAAGCCCACTTAGACCTTATGAGGCTTTTTTTTTCCCCCAAAATCATGGAGAACCATGTGTTTTGTATATAAATCCCAACTAAAAGATTTACTGGTTGCCAAATCAATCAATTGACAAGTTTTAATAAAGTATGTGGTAGCCTAGCTAGCCCTCTGCCCTCCAAACATTTCTTCATGACTGGAAATGAGAAACAGTTGATTTTTTTAATCCTATGAGACCTGAATCTTGAGGGTCTCTGTATCCATTTTCATTTCTCTTTGCAAAATAGCCATTTGTATATGTGTATGTGTATGTATGAGCTCATGTCTTCTTGTAACTTTGTCAAATATACCCAATAGCATTAAGGCACAGTAATAACATTCAATTTCCCAATCTTTTTATCTAAAGCTACAAGCTAGCTGGGTATGTTATCAATTTACCCAGTGTTTTACCACTGCATAATATGGGTTGCCATCTTTCTAGATCAACAACTATTCTCTAGCCTGGGCTAGGAGATAACACTATATATTTTAGGTTTTGGTGTTGTTTTGTGGCAATGCTGTATTTTCATAGCCAATTTATGTAATACGTCTTCTAGCTTAACTTCTATCACAATATAACTAGGTTATATTGTGATAAGAAACAACCCACAATCTCAGCGGTAGCTTAAAACAGGAAAATTTTACCTCTTATATACATTATATGTTAGCTCTGAGACTAAGTCCTGTGTTTGTTCTTTATTCTACAAAACAGGTTGAAGGAGCAACCCTTTTCTAAGATATGTTGTTGTGGAGCAGAGTGAAAAGATAAATGGTAGAATGAGGTGATGGCTCTTGAACTTTCTAGTTAGAAATCGTATATGTTTTCTGTGGTAAGACATAGGATCAAGGCTAATGTCAATGGGTGTATAAGATTGGGAGGTGCAATCCTCTGATAATTAGGACGGCAAATGATTAGAAATAAACTATACAATTATCTACACTTTCCCCAGATAGCAAGAATAAGAGAGAGATGCCATTTTGCACATATCTGATTGGCAGAAAATCCAGAGTGTTGATTACCCCAAGTATGATTGAAGATGTGGCAAAATAAGAAATCTCATTCAATGCTGTTGAAACTATAAATCAAGCAGGTTCTAGGAAAATTAGTTGAGGTCAAGTGCTGTTCTCTAGAATAATATTATTTTACTTATGTAGGACAGGGCAATAAGCAGTGAGATTAAAAACAATCCTACTATAGTTTTTAAAGTCATTTTCTCCAAATAAAATTATAATGCTTTTTAATGCTTTCAGCATTCCCATGTCATGATTTAGGCTGGAAATAGGTAAAGATTTGCAGAAATGAGTAAATGAGTTAAAAAAAAAAAATGAGATACAATATAATTCTATCTTTAGAATGATGGATGTAGCCTCAGAAATATTTTGTGTTTCTCTCCTACACTTTTCATCATAAGGCTCTTTAAGTTTAGTCTTTATATCCTCTCCTCTTTAGACACTGGAAATTATTATAGTTTGAACCAAGAGAAGTTCAGAACTATCATAGGTTCATTTTTCTCTAGTTCAAATTTTAAGTCATTGTGTGATCTCTACTTAGTTCAGAAACTTTAGCTTCTATCAAATAAATCTTTTTTTTAAATGTTTTTAGGTTTTCTTGTTTTTTCATTTATTTTTAATTGGAATATAATTATTTTACTGTATTATGTTACTTTCTGCTTTACAACAGCATAAATCAGCTATATGTATACATATATCCCCTCCCTTTTTAGCCTCCCTCACACCCCACCTCCATCCCATCCCCATCCCACCCCTCTAGATCATTATAAAATAGCTAATGGGAAGCTGCTATATAGCACAGAGAGCTCAAATAAACCAATTTTACATGCTATTCTAAGATTCAGGGTTTCACAGTCTAGCAGAGCTTCCTTCACTATTGGTGCCAGTATGTATGTAATAGATGAGGACCTGATTACACCTGAATGGAAGGGCCAGACTCCCTCATAGGTTGACCCAAGAGCTACCTATTACATAGTAATTGAGAGAGGCAGTGCGCATGGGTAACAGAAACTGCCTGTGAGAGTCTGAGTAATTTGAGTATCCCTAGATTCTAAGTGAGGACACAATACAATTCTGAAAAGAACAGTATACAGCAGCCAAATCTATACTTACAGTAGATGCTATCATGTCCTAACCTTTCTCTGTTATTACCACTTGGGAATCCACTGACCCCTTGAGGATGGAATTTACTTTGTGGAGAATTAAGGTGCCCATAAGCAGTCTTCAGTGAATGACTAATGAGAATTAGTTTATACCCCAAACTATCCTGCTGTGCTTAGGTGGGGTAATTCTGAGGTGTGCGTGCTTTTCTTGCTTTCATGGTTTCCCCAGCTGGATTAAACTCCAGTCACCCATTTGGTATCTTGCTTAAAATATTTTTATGTGCTGCCTTCACTTCCTTATCTCATTTCCCCCACATTCCATCAGGCCCCCTTCACTTTCCAAATGAACAGTTTTTACTGAATTTCTGTTTCAGAGTCAGTATCTCAAAGAACCCAAATTAAGATAACACTGTTTCCTTCGTTATTCTTACTCAGCTTTCTAAAACATTTTTTAAAGGATTTGATTGCAGTGCAAAAGGAAGCAAGGGAACTCTTCAGCTAAAAGACACCTTTAAGGTATCCTCGTTTCTAAAAACATTGCTGAAGCTGTAGGGATTCATGCCAAAAGAAAAATCTGTCTGTGACTGTTTAAATTCCACCTGTGCTGTCATTTATATCTGACATACCTTTGATTCTGGATTCAGCTTAAATGCTAACTCTCATCTACTTGCTTTCCCAACTTCCAGCTTCTGAATTCTACCCCAATAGCTATGAACTCCCTAGCCCTGGCTCTACTTTTGCCAAGTCTGCACAGGATGTGACATAAATAGCACTCTGGATTGCTCAGCAGCATTGTAAGAAGACCTAAGGGGATAAGGTGAAACTAGTGGACACCTTGCTTTGGCCCATTTAATTCTTAAGATACTCATTTGGCTGAAGGAACCAAAACCAAAGTTTACATAGGGATAAAAACCTAAGTTAATAGAATGGAGATTTTCTTACCATTATATATTTTCCTTGCCCAGTGAAATTCTTGAAATAACAAAGCCACATTTGATGAAAAATCATTAAAGACTTAGCATTGAAACTGCAAGTATCTCAACATGTTTTATGAGTTGAGGCAACTATCTTTCACAGGCTTGAAAGTTTATATATATATATATATATGTAATTTTATCACACTTGAATGGTGACTGTGATTCAGAAGGTGAGGTATTTTTTATTTCAGTTTATTCAGTCTGCTCTCACGTCTGTTCTCTCCCCAGCTGGCCAGGCAAGTCTAGTGCTCTTGCTTCCTGAAGAAGCTCGCTTAATTACAATTGAGCAGTTCGCTGGCCAAGCAGAACACCCACAGGCCTTGAGGTGCCCAGGTTGTTGCTACAGGCGTATATGAGACAAGGAGAAAGAGAAGACAGTTCTCCCAGCTCCTTGCACCTTAGCTGGTGACAAGCATCTTCTCCGAAAAGAATAATATAGTAATGAATTTGATTTTGATTATCGTTAAGTCCTTGATGAGCCCTGCTTGAAGGCTGTAGCTGTTTGTTATTTTTTTGTTGTTTTTTTCCTAAAATGGGGCATGAGGAGAGGTGGTGAAATTAAGCAAGGCAGCTTATCTAGATATTGTCTTCCTTAATTGCATTTGTATATATAGAAATGAATTTATGGGAAATACACATGTCATGGCATGGCACTTGTCAACCCTGGCTGTACATTAGAACAACCTTGGGAATATTGTGAAATCATACACATCACCACTACTACCAGAATTCTGATTTAACTGGCCTGGGGTGTTTTCAAAGTTCTTTTGATTCTAATCTGCCTTTACAGTTGTGAAGCAACTGTGTGAGGACTGGATTTAGAGCAAGACAACCTGAATTCTAATCCTGGCTTTGCCACCTTTGTCAAACTTAACCTCTGTGGCACTCATATTACTTTTTCAAACAACTAATGTTTCAGATATTGGTTGTTGGTGGTGTTGTTGTTCAGTTGCCCAGTTGTGTGTGACTCTGTGACCCCAGGGATTGAAGCATTCCAAGCCTGCCTGTCCTTCACCATCTCCCTGAGTTTGCCCAAGTTCACTTGCATTGCATCAGTGATGCCATCCAGCCATCTCATCCTCTGACACTCTCTTCTTCTGCTGTCTATCTTTCCCAATGTCAGGGATTTTTCCAATTAGTTGTCTGTTCACATCAGGTGACCAAAATACTGGAACTTCAGCATCAGTCCTTCCAGTGAATATTCAGGGTTGATCTCCCTTAAGATTTACTAGTTTGATCTCCTTGCTGCCCAAGAGACTCTCAGGAATCTTCTCCAGCACCACAGTTTGAAAGTATCGATTCTTTGGTGTTCTGCCTTCTTTACGATCCAGTTCTCACAAACATACGGGACCACTGGGAAGTCCATAGCCTTGACTATATGGACCTTTTTCAGCAAAGTAATGTATCTGCTTTTCAACACACTGTGTAAATTTTTCATCTCATCTTGTAACTCATCCAGCCCAGCGTTTCTCATGATGTGCTCAGCGTATAAGTTAAATGAACAGGGTGACAACAGACAACCCTGTTGTACTCCTTTCTCAATTTTGAACCAATCATTTTTTCCACACAGGGTTCTAACTGTTGCTTCTTGACCTGCATACAGGTTTCTCAGGTTTCTCCTGCATACCTCAGGAGACAGGTAAGATGGTCTGGTATTCACATATCTCTAAGAGCTTTCCACAGCTTGTCATGGTCTGCACAAAGGCTTTAGCATAGGTGATGAAACAGAGATGATGTTTCTTCAGAAATTCGCTTGCTTTCTCTATAATCCAGCAAATGTTGGCAATTTGATCTCTAGTTCCTCTTCCTTTTCTAAACACAGCTTGAACATCTGGAAGTTCTTAGTTCTCATAATGCTAAAGCCTAGCATGTAAGATTTTAAGCATTACCTTACTAGCATGGGAGATGAGTGAAATTGTCTGATGCTTAGCAGTCTTTGGTAATACCCTTCTTGGGAATTGGGGTGAGGATTGACCATTTCCAGTCCTGTGGCCACTGCTGCGTCTTCCAGATTTGCTGACATAATGGACGCAAAACCTTGATGGCATCCTCCTTTAGGGATTTGAATAGTACTGCTGGAATTTCATTGCATCCACTAGTTTATGGTGGGTCCATCCACTAGCAGTGCTTGTTAATGCCTACTTGACTTCGCAGTCCAGAATGTCTGGCTCTGGGTGACTAACCACACCGTCATAGTAATCCAGTTAGTTAAGATCTCTTTTATAGTTCTCCCATGTATTCTTTCCATCTCTTCTTGATCTCTTCATTGTCTACTAAGTCTCTACCATTTTTATCTTTTATTGTACCCATGTGTGGGCAGAATGCTCCCTTGATGTTTCCAATTTTCCTGAAGGGATCTCTAGTCTTTCCTCTCTTTTTTTCTTCTATTATTAAGCATTATTCATTGAAGAAAGCCTCTTGTCTCTTCTAGCTATTCTTTGGAACTCTACGTTTAATTGGATGTACCTTTCCCTCTCTCCCTTGCTTTTTGCTTCTCTTCATTCTTCTGCTATTTGTAAAGCCTCCTCAGATGGCCACTTTGGTTTCTTGCTTTTCTTTATCTTTGTGATCATTTTGTTCACTGCCTCCTCTACAGTATTATGGACCACTGTCCATAGTTCTTCAGTCACACTGTTAAAAAGATCTAGTCCCTTGAATCTATCTGTTACCTCTACTGTGAATTCATACCAAATTTGATTTAAGTCTTCCCTGGCTGGCCTATTGTTTTCCCCAGTTTTCTTTAGTTTAAGCCCGAATTTTGCTATGAGAAGCTGATGGTTTGAGCCACAGTCAGCTCCAGGTCTTGTTTTTGCTGACCATAAACAGCTTCTCCACCTTTGGTTTCAAAGAATCTAATCAGTTTGATTTTGGTATTGACCATTTGGTGAGGTCCATGTATAAAGTCATCTCTTGTGTTGTTGAAAAAGGGTATTTGCCATGACTAGTGCATTCTCCTGAAAGAATTCAATTAACCTTTGCCCCACTTCATTTTGTTCTCCAAGCCCAAACTTGCCTATTACCCCAGGTATCTCTTGACTTCCTACTTTTCCATTCAAATCCCCGAGGATGAACAGAACGTCTTTTTTAGGTGTTAGTTCTAGGAGGTCTTCTAGGTCTTCATAAAATTGATCAACTTCAGCTTCTTTGGCATTGGTGGTAGGGGCATAGACTTGGGAGTATGGTAATGTTGAATGGCTTTCCTTGGAAACGAACTGAGATCATTCTGTCATTTTTGAGGTTGCACCCATGTACTGTATTTCAGACTCTTTTGTTGATTATGAGGGCCACTCCATTTCTTCTAAGGGAAGAATTAAATTCATCCATTCCCATCAATTTATGCTGATTCCTAGGATGTCGATGTTTATTCTCACCATCTCCTGCTTGACCACATCCAATTTCCCTTGATTCGCGGACCTAATATTCCAGATTCCTCTCTAATATTGTTCTTCAGAGCATCAGATTTTACCTTCATCACCGGACACAGCCACAACTGAGCATCATATCTGCTTTGGCCCAGCTGCTTCATTCATTCTGGGGCTATTAATAGTTATTTTCTGCTCTTCTCCCATAGCATATTGAACACCGGACCAGTGGTCTCATATTTTGGTGTCATATCTTTTGACTTTTTATACAGTTCATGGAGTGGTTTGCCATTCCCTCCTTCAGTAGATCACAGTTTGTCAGAACCCTCTGCTAGGACCCATCCATCTTGGGTGGCCCTGCCTGGATCATAGCTACATTGAGTTACACAAACCCCTTTGCCATGACAAGTCAGTGATCTATTAAGAGGTCAGATATTGATACATATTTTAAAATATAAATATGTATCTGATAATTGTCTCTGACTTCAATGAATTCATTAGCTAGTGCAAGGGGCTGGAAATGACCAGAAGTTAACTTTAACACAGCACTTTATTGATATAAATAAATCATGGAGCACAATGGCAGCAAGCATTTGCCTTTTAAATATAAAAATCTCAGTTTCATGAAGAAACTATGATTTGAGCTCAACATCAAATAAAGAGGTTCTAGGCTAATGAATCACTTTGCCAACAAATGTCCTTATAGTCAAAGCTATGGTTTTTCCAGTAGTCATACACAGACGTGAGAGTTAAGATGAGTGCCAAAAAATTGATGCTTTCGAATTGTGGTGTTGGAGAAAACTCTTGAGAGGCCCTTGGATACTCAAGGAGATCAAACCAGTCAATTTTAAAGGAAATCAACCCTGAATATTCATTGGAAGGATTGTTGATGAAGCTGAAGCTCCAATACTTTGGCTGTTTGATGCTAAGATCCATTTCTTTAGAAAAGACCCTAATGCTGTGAAAGATTGAAGGCAAAAGGAGAAGGGGTCAGCAGAGGATGAGATGTTTGGGTGGAATCAGCAACTCAATGAAACGTGAGTTTGAGCAAACTTTTGGAAATAGTGTAGGACAGGGAAGCCTGGCATGCTGGAATCCATGGGGTCACAGAGAGTTGGACATGACTTAGCGACTGAAAAACAACAGCAACAAGGCACTTAAAGAGGCTCTGGAGAATGCACAATATGTTTGGGGAAAAAAAATAGTGTAGGGCTGCTGTATGTTGATTGATAGTCGGCGAGAGGTCATGAAGGCTTCCCAGGACCAGATTGTGAAGTGTGTTAATCCAGGTGCTCACTCAAGTGTAAGAGGAATTCCTTAATAGGAATTTGATAGCAGAGTCAAAAATCTTCTGTTTTAAATTTTGAGAAATATTTCCCACTTGCTGTCTAGGTGCCTACCTGAGTCAGTGCTACAGAGAGGTTTTAATTGGCAAAACTAGGAATTAAACTCCAGTCTGTAAGCAGAATCCATGAGGTCTTAACCATAGCACCATGGTGCTTCACTCTTCTCATGTATATCGTAATAAGATAAATCCTTTCTACCTTATAAATTATCTGTGACTTATTGACTGAGACAGTGCATGTTTCACCACATGCCTGGTATATATTGAATGTTCAGTATGTTATAAATTTCTGTCCTATAGTGCTTTCAATCTGCCAGCCTCTGTGACTGTGTTCCCTCCAGCAATGCAAGCATGCATGCTCAGCATTTTTACCTGTACTGCTTAATTACACACTGACTGGCAGTCTCTATTACTCAGATTCTTAGTAAAGTTTTTCATTCCTCTTATCCAATTTAACTCAGTAGATATTAACTGAAAGTTTACTCCTGTTCAACAGACCATGTCAGAGGCCCTATGTTAGGTGTAAGAGGATACAAAGATGAATATGGCATACACTTTGCACTCCGCTGCTGCTAAGTCGTTCAGTCGTGTCTGACTCTGTGCGACCCCATAGATGGCAGCCCACCAGGCTCCCCCGTCCCTGGGATTCTTCAGGCAAGAATACTGGAGTGGGTTGCCATTTCCTTCTCCAATGCATGAAAGTGAAAAGTGAAAGTGAAGTCAACTCTTAGCAACCTCATGGACTGTAGCCTACCAGGCTCCTCCATCCATGGGATTTTCCAGGCAAGAGTACTGAAGTGGGGTGCCATTGCATTCTCCACTTTGCACTCTAGGAGCCTACAATCCAGTGGTTGAAATGTAAAGTAATTAGCCTCCAATTAAAATGAGTAAATTTTTTAGAAAGAAATATATATATATATATATATATATATATATATATATCTTGAACACAAGGCTAGTGTGGACATAGTTTTAATTGCCTGCTGAAGGCAGACATAGGGCAGATGTGAAAATTTGATAGTTTTGTGCAGTTTATTTTTTAATTTTTTTATTTTATAATTTTATTTTATTTAACTTTACAATATTGTATTGGTTTTGCCATATATCAAAACGCATCTGCCACAGGTATACATGTGTTCCCCATCCTAAACCCTCCACCCTCCTCCCTCCTCCCTCACCATACCATGCCTCTGGGTCGTCCCAGTGCACCAGCCCCAAGCATCCAGTATCGTGCATCGAACCTGGACTGATGACTCATTTCATATATGATATTATACATATTTCAATGCCATTCTCCCAAATCATCCCACCCTCTCCCTCTCCCAGAGTCCAAAAGACTGTTCTATACATCAGTGTCTCTTTTGCTGCCTTGTATACAGGGTTATTGTTACCATCTTTCTAAATTCCATATTTATTTTTAATTAGGCCAAAGTATAATGGCTGGTTTAAGTAGTAAAAATTTGGCATAAGGCCTAAGGTACTTTGGTTCAGAAATTATGAATTATAATCAAATTGCATCTTAAGAAGTAGAGAAAACATGTCTAATTTCTGATTGCTCAATTTGTGGATTTTATCTATTTTTCAATAACCAAGCAAACAAAAGCTAATTTATCAGTTGGACAATTGTATTGCATTTCAACATGAGTGTATCTAGTATATCCAGATGTTTTTTATGGAATTTGGTAAATGAAATTTTCATTTCCTCCAATGAGTTAGCAAGCAGTAACCCTTGTCAGTTTTTCTAAAGTCTCTTAAATCACTTAAGTAGTCTACTCATTAAGCACATCTATAAATCTGACAACAGTGGACAATTGTCTCAGGGTATCTTTTTATTAGCATTGGTCTTGTTTATTTCTTCAGTCTTAAATATTTATACTAAATATTTAGGCTCTTTTTCATAGCTGCAATCAATATAGGAACACTGAAAGTTACCTGAAGCCTAAAATCTTTTAATACTTTTTACAAAAGTTGAATCCTTAATTGGAATACCCTTATCCTCTCTAAAATTTATGCAAGTCACCTGCTTCACATTAGCTTATCTTCTAGAGAAAATAAAACATTAAATCAGTAGAGCATTATTTATTATTAAAGAAAAGTTAATATGTCTAAAAATATTGTTATTTATCTAGGAAATATACTTGAAAGGAAAATCCCCAGAAAACAAATATTAAATTCTCTTTAGTAAATTAATAACCATTTTTTTCTAAAGGAACAGAATTATCATTTCCGTGTAACACTAAGATATCATAATTAAACTGCTTGCATCTTTCATCACACTGCTCCACCTCAGTGTTCTCATCTGTAAGGCAATAATACATATTGAGAGGAGCTAAATCTGGCTTCCAATCTTAATTAAGAAAGTGCTGTTATAAGCAGCAACACACAACCCTTACATTTCCCAATACCCAGTCCCCAGTGAAGACATAAATTCCTCACTGCCTGAATTAATGCTGGCACATAGGCACATAAGGACCAGAATCTTCATCACTAGCTCATAATTTTTGATTGCTCATCGTTGGCAAGGTATTCTAACTAGGCACTCTAATGCATACTCACATAACCAAACATGCTGACAATGTTGCTTTCACATCTGAGGGTTCCACACAAGCAAAAGATAAAACCTCAAGGAGATGATGGAGTAATAGAGAAAATTGCATTTTATGAACTAAGGAAAATTACTGAAAGATTAGAGACATAAATGAATATTTCCCCTCAGATAGAGCTCTTACATACTCTTTATACTAGAAACTCCTTTATGATATTAAAAAAAAAATGCTCTCTTTCTGTGAACAAAGACCATGTTTATTACAGAAATAAGAGAGAACTGTTGAAATTGATTGAGAAGACTGAAGAAGTCTGAGGTCCAAGCTCTAGTAGGGGTATCTTGAGGGTTTGTTGGAGAACGGATATTAAAGGACATATCTTCTGTAGTGAATAGTGGTAGTGATTTACTGATAATTGAGCTGGAAGATAATGCAACATATATTGACCATAAGCAATAAAAGCTCTTATTCAATAAATACTTGAGATTCCTATTGCTGAGTTCTGTCCTAGGTGTGAAGAACAAGTTGTAAACAAGAATGATGTTTCTTACTCTTAATAATGGCAATAAAATTAAACTAAAAATAAGCAAAATAAATTCAAGTTGTAGTAATATTATGAAGAAAATTAGAACATGTGAAAAGATAAGAGAGAGACTGACTAGAAGATTAGGCCCAAAGCACAAATATGTTTGGTGCATTCCAGAAGGAGCAAGAAGGCCAGTATGGCTGAAAAAAGATGAGGTGGAAGAAAGGGATTGAAGAGGGTAGGAGGGCCTAGATCTTATAGAACTATCCTTTCAGCTGCATAAAAAAATTGATTTTTATTAAAAATATAATTCTAGCAGTTAGGTTAGGAGAAGGCAGTGGCACCCCACTCCAGTACTCTTGCCTGGAATATCCCATGGATGGAGGAGCCTGGTAGGCTGCAGTCCATGGGGTCGCTAGGAGTCGGATACGACTGAGCGACTTCACTTTATTTTTTCACTTTCATGCATTGGAGAAGGAAATGGCAACCCACTCCAGTGTTCTTGCCTGGAGAATCCCAGGGACGGTGGAGCCTTGTGGGCTGCATTCTTTGGGGTCACACAGAGTCGGACATGACTGAAGCAACATAGCAGCAGCAGCAGCAGTTAGGTTAAGCAGTAAAGATCCTTTAGAATGTATGTTCTCAAATATTGACTTAGGTTTTTTCAAAGATCACTCTGATCAAAATTATGGTGTAAGATGCTGAGTGCAAAAGTGAAAAGAGTCACTGGAATCAATCAGGCCAAAATCATAGGGATGTGGACTTGGGTACTAGCAATGGAGAGGAACGTATTTAGCATCTATTTTGGAGTTGGAACCAAAGGAATGGATAAGGTAATTTGCCTGCTGGAAACAAAGTTAGGAGACCACATAAGACTTTTGACATTTATACAGACTGTAAAAGTGGAAAAGTTGCCACAAAGCAAAGTATGGAACCAAAGGGTAGTGTCCCTGCTCCAGTACACTACAAATGACTCTGATCATGATACTTCAAAGAGAAGAAAAGAGATTAAATTCCAGAAAAAGCTAGTGAAATGTTTAAGGGGTAGAGATCTGAGGAATGATTGTGTTGAGGAGGAAAAATGCCAAACTTGAAAAGTTTAAGTCCAGCTCTTTACTATCCCAACATGTAGTTCTGAGGAATAAGCTTCTAAAGTTATGTCTCCTCTTTTGTAAAAGAGGAATGCTGTTCAAAAATGTATTATTTTGTACCAAGACACCCTGGCGAGCAAAGGGAGCTGAAGGTTTTTCCACCTCGCATGTCATTGTGTGAGTAGGTCTTACTTCTGCGAAGCACAACTGCCTATCTCAAGCTCCTCCTGCTTGGGCTCCCATGGCTTCCTGCATACTGGACAGGGGGCCTGTATGTCATAGATTACACTCCACAGATTTTCTTTTTTTCTGTGCATTAAAAAAAAAACAAACAACAAAGTAATGCATTGAATTACCAATAAAAAAGATCATCTTTAATTACTAATATCTTAATCATTTCATAATCCCGCTTAGTCTTTTGCTTTGGAAAAATGATGGATGAGAAAGAAATGATAAAATGTGTGTACAATTATCTTTTTCATTAAATGACAGAATATTTTAAACCTTGAAAAGACTCTAGAATGTCGAAAAGAGTAAATGTTATCCATATGAAAAGCAATACTGTTTTTTTTTCTTTTTATTTATTTAACTTTACAATATTGTATTGGTTTTGCCATATATCAATACTGTTTTATTTAAGAATTAGTGAAATTATGAAATATTTGCTTATGCATTAAATAGCTATCATTTTCCAAATAGTATGATTTCTTAGGCTTTAGACTTCAAAAATATAAATTTCCATCACATAGTTAAATAGTATTATGCTTAAGAGAATCATTATATAGCACCATGGGCCAGATACGAGGTGCGTAAAAGTGGTATCTTAGTTAATTCTCAAGATGCCTGTACAAGCTAAGTGCTGTTTTTACCACTATTTCATAGATGAGAAAATGAGATACAGAGAAATTAACTAACTTGTCTAAGGTCACAAAGTTAGTAAGTGGATGGATCAAGATTAGAATCCAGGATATCTGGCACTAGGGTATCTGTCAGGATGATAAGGAAGTGCTTTATTCTTCCTGTGAGAATTTAACATGGAGAAAAATTCCTGGACTCCTGTGATAAAGTGTTCTCCATCATCATCTTGAGGAAAAAAAAAAAGCCACTTAAATCCCATGGAAAGGAATTGTAAGGAAATAAAAAGAATTTATAAACCAAAGACTTTATGCACTCAGCCAGAGTTGATTGAATAAACAGAGTAAACTATCTATGTTTGGTTGATGGAATCCATTCTGGAATAGGCTTCAAGTGGATTCACTTGTAATAGGCAGGTTTTCCCTACTGATCTTTAAGATGATTGGAAGATGTGATCTTCATACAGGATAAGAGAAGGGGAGAAATGTTTGGTGGGTGTGTTATAGATCTAACAGCATTAAATTTTTCTTAAAAGTTCACATAAAAAAATGGGTATAAAAAATTGGGTAATATTAGGTAATGTTCCAGTACTTTTGCCTGGAAAATCCCACGGACGGTGGAGCCTGGTGGGCTGCAGTCCATGGGGTCGCTAAGAGTCGGACACGACCAAGCAACTTCACTTTCACTTTTCACTTTCATGCATTGGAGAAGGAAATGGCAACCCACTCCAGTGTTCTTGCCTGGAGAATCCCTGGGACGGGGGAGCCTGGTAGGCTGCCGTCTTTGGGGTCACACAGAGTCGGACACGACTGAAGTGACTTAGCATAGCATAGCATAGGTAATGTAACTCTGATCTAAATCTTGGACTTACTTCAACCAATAAATTATGTTACAACAAAATTAAATTCACTTGTCTCAGGTAACAACTTTTATTTCACTGAATTAGAAAATGTGTAAAGACTTCTTTCTCCTAGGTTACCTTTCTACCAGAAAGCAAAACTAATCCACTGTTAGTTTGTTTTTTTAACTTTGTCTCATTTGTTTTTATTATAAGAGGATATGAAAGTTAAAGAACAGTGAGTGTAAATAGCTGAATACAATCAGACATAGCAAAACTTAAACATGTTTGTTAAATTCTCAAGTGCTGTAAGAATATATTTTATTAAGAGTCATTATAGTATCATGAACAATATGAACAGTATAGCCAGCAGCGGCTGTGTGCCACTGGAGAGGCTAGCAGCTGGGAAGATATCCCCCACATACAAGGACAAGAGTGGCAGCTACACTTTGCTGGAGCAGCCATGAAGAGATACCCCACGTCCAAGGTCAGGAACAGTGGCTTCACTTCGAGGAGGAGATACCCCATGTCCCCAAGGGTAAAGGAGAGCACAGGCAAGATGGTAGGAGGGAAGAATTCACATTTAGAATCAAACCCTATTCCCACCAGAGACTCTCAGGGTCTTGTTCTGATGGGCGGGGTCATGCTCAGTAAATGAATTCAATTTTATGTTGATGGGTGAAGCTGTGTTCCCTCCCTGCTGTTTACCTGGGGCCAAACTATGGTGGAGGTAATGAAGATAATGGTGGCCTCCTTCAAACACTATGAACAGTATGAAAAGGCAAAAAGATAAGACACTGAAAGATGAACTCCCCAGGTCGGTGGGTGTCCAATATGCTACTGGAGATTAGTGGAGAAATAACTCCAGAAAGAATGAAGAGACAGAGCCAAAGCAAAACCAACATCCAGTTTTGGATGAGACTGGTGATGGAAACTAGGTCCAAGGCTGTAAAGAGCAATATTGCATAGGAACCTAGACTGTTAGGTCCATGAATCAAGGCAAATTAGAAGTGGTCAAACAGGAGATGGCAAGAGTGAACATTGACATTCTAGGAATCAGCTAACTAAAATGGAATGGAATTGGTGAATTTAACTCAGATGAACCTTATATATACTACTATGGGCAAGAATCCCTTAGAAGAAATGGAGTAGCCATCATAGTCAATGAAAGAGTCCAAAATGCAGAACTTGGATGCAATTCTCAAAAATGACAGAATGATCTCTGTTCATTAGCAAGGCAAACCATTCAATATCACAGTAATCCAAGTCTACGTCCCTACCAGTAATGCTGAAGAAGCTGAAGTTGAATGGTTCTATGATGACCTACAAGCCCTTCTAGAACTAACACTCAAAAAAGATGTCCTTTTCATATAGAGTACTAGAATGCAAAAGTAGGAAGTCAATAAACACCTTGAGTAACAGGCAGATTTGGCCTTGGATAACAGAATGAAGCAGCGCAAAGGCTAATAGAGTTTTGCCAAGAGAACGCACTGGTCATAGCAAACGCCTTCTTCCAACAACACAAGACAAGACTCTACATATGGACATCACCAGATGCCCAACACCAATATCAGATTGATTATATTCTTTGCAGCCAAAGATAGAGAAGCTCTACAAAGTCAGTAAAAACAAGACTGGGAGCTGACTGTGGCTCAGACCATGAACTCCTTATTGCCAAATTCAGACTTAAATTGAAAAAGTAGAGAAAACCACTAGACCATTCAGGTATGACCTAAATCAAATCCCTTAGGATTATACAGTGGAAGTGAAAAATAGATTTAAGGGACTAAATCTGATACAGTGCCTCATGAACTATGGACTGGGGTTCATGACATTGTACAGGAGACAGGGATCAAGACCATCCCCCAAAAAAAGAAATGTAAAAAAGCAAATGACTGCCTGAGGAGGCCTTACAAATAGCCATGAAATAAGAGAAGCTATACATTTTTAATTCTTTTGTTGGAAAATGGCTATTCATTTATGATATACATGACTGGGGATATTTGGTTAAACCATTACAACTGATTTCCTGACTATTTGAGTATGAGTTTCTTTCTTGGACATTGTAAATTTCTGTAGAATGCTTGACCTTAAAACTTATGTATATAATATTTATCCATTGCTTATAATGAGCTAGGAAACAACTGATACATTAAATAAATTACTTTGCACATCCCAACAGTTAGGTCTATTATCATTTCCTTTTTACAGATGAGTAAATTCAGACTTACAGTTGTTAAATAAGGCAATATATCTCAACCAGTGAAAGTGAAAGTCTAAGTCGTGTCTGACTCTTTGCTACCTGATGGACTGTACAGTCCATGGAATTCTACAGGTCAGAATACTGGAGTGGGTAACATTTCCCTTCTCCAGGGGATTTTAATATACTTAAAAGAAGAAATCTTATATTCGGATAATATTAGTTGAAATAGGATCTGAATTATAATAGCAACAGCCCCCAATTTTATCCCCAGTGATACACTCAACATCATTACGTATATTAAAAATAGTTAATAAATATGTTTAAACTGTACTTAATCTCAACTTTATTCTTTGTCCAGACTATTTATTAAAATCATATGTCTTCACAATGTAATGTTTCCTCTTTTTACCACTACCACTCTTCTTTCATTGTTAGATATTCTCCAGATCGAGGCCTTACTCTCCCAACTGGTCCTAACACTTCGCATCTCACATCTTTTAATACATTTGGTGCACTGTTAGAAGACTCCCATTTAAATAAACTTGTATCCTTTTTTTCAAATGTTTCTGTATCCATTAATTAATGTAAACTTCTTTAAGCTGTGTTATAAGACATTTAATAACCATCCCCCTTTACTTTCTATCTCTCTTCTTTCCACTGTCAGTTCTTCATTTTATCAAAGTTGGCATCCTCTCCATACCTGGGAACTCGTGATACTCAGTTTCATTTCCAGATCATTTTTCTTTCATTCTTAATCTTATTCAACCTTTCTATAGGAAAAAGTCCAGTTAAAATGCCACATCTCTAGGCCAATTTAATCTACTCCACCTGACATTAATGTTGTTTCTTCTTGAAACCAGGCATTTATCCTCTGTACCATTTGTGATATAATCACATAGTGACTAATATCATCATATAACTGGAAGTGTATAGTCATTACCTCTTCAGGGACTGGATCTTATACTACCTGTACCACTGACTTCTCTATTATATGTTGAGTGAATAATAACTGCAGACAGTTATACATTTACCAAAGTTGCTCCACTTGAGTATAATCAAGGTGATTGTACTTGAAAATGCACAGCAGGATTCTCTATGACCCAGCTTCCAGAATATTGGAAAAGAAGCAAAAATAAACAAATGGGACCTAATTAAAATTAAAACCTTCTGCACCACAAAGGAAACTATAAGCAAAGTGAAAAGACAGCCTTCAGAATGGGAGAAAATAATAGCAAATGAATCAACTGACAAATAATTAATCTCAAAAATATACAAGCAACTCCTGCAGCTCAATTACAGAAAAATAAATGACCCAATCAAAAAATGAGTCAAAGAACTGAACAGACATTTCTCCAAAGAAGACATACAGATGGCTAACAAACACATGAAAAGATGCTCAACATCACTCATTATCAGAGAAATGCAAATCAAAACCACAATGAGGGACCATTTCATGCCAGTCATAATGGCTGTGATCCAGATGTCTACAAGCAATAAATGCTGGAGAGGGTGTGGAGAAAAGGGAACCCTCTTACACTGTTGGTGGGAATTCAAACTAGTACAGCCACTATGGAGAACAATGTGGAGATTCCTTAAAAAACTGGAAATAGAACTGCCTTATGATACAGCAATCCCACTGCTGGGCATACACACTGAGAAAACCAGAATTGAAAGAGACACACGTACCCCAGTGTTCATTGCAGCACTGTTTATAATAGCCAGGACATGGAAGCAACCTAGATGTCCATCAGCAGATGAATGGATAAGAAAGTGGTACATATATACAATGGAATATTACTCAGCCATTAAAAAGAATACATTTGAATCAGTTCTAATGAGGTGGATGAAATGAGAGCCTATTATACAGACTGAAATAAGCCAGAAAGAAAAACATCAATGTAGTATAATTAACACATATATATGGAATTTAGAAAGATGGTAACTATAACCCTGTATGCGAGATAGCAAAAGAGACACAGATGTATAGAACAGTCTTTTGGACTCTGTGGGAGAGGGTGAGGGTGGGATGATTTGGGAGAATGGCATTGAAACATGTATATTATCATATGTGAAACGAATTGCCAGTCCAGGTTCGATGCATGATACAGAATGCTTGGGGCTGGTGCACTGGGATGACCCAGAGGGATGGGATAGGGAGGGAGATAGGAGCGGCGTTCAGGATAGGGAACACATGTACACCCGTGGCGGATTCATGTTGATTTATGGCAAACCAAAACAATATTGTATAGTAATTAGTCTCCAATTAAACTAAATTTATATTAAAAAAAAAAATGCTGCTGCTGCTTCTAAGTCACTTTAGTCGTGTCTGACTCTGTGTGACTCCATAGACAGCAGCCCACCAGGCTCCCCAGTCCCTGGGATTCTCCAGGCAAGAACACTGGAGTGGGTTGCCACTTCCTTCTCCAATGCATGAAAGTGAAAAGTGAAAGTGAAGTTGCTCAGTCATGTCCGACTCTTCACGACCCCATGGACTGCAGCCTACCAGGCTCCTCCATCCGTGGGATTTTCCAGGCAAAAGTACTGGAGTGGGGTGCCATAGCCTTCTCCAAAATGGTTTTTGCAACAGCAGTGTTATTTTTATATTAATTCTACAGTTTGTAAAGGTGCAAAAAATGAAAATTACATATGCATTTAAATTAATACATTCAATCAAACGAGAGCTGAATATGTTCATCAACATGACAATTTGAGGCAAGAGTTCTAAAATTGCAGGTTTTAAAATAAAAGCGCATACTAAATTTAGGATAAATTTTCTAAGTAGTGCTTGAATGTGATATTTCTTTAATAAGGGATGCAATAAAGTATTATGTTGATTCCAGGTGCTTTGCAAGTGTTCCTGCCCTGTTAAAAAAGCTGTATCAGATTACTAATAATTTTGTAATATTAATTATTAAATTACAAACTAATAAATTTATAATATTAAAATTTTGGTTTTATAAATCAAAGAATATAAAAGACCACTAGTTTAATCAGTTATTTAACAAATACTTATTGAGCACCCAATATGTACTAAGCAGTGTGTTAGAGGATGAGAATTTTAACACATATATATATTTTATTCTTGCAAGTGTTCACAAACTATTGACTAGGTCATGGGATCAAACCACTGCAAAGAAAAAAACCTGCTATAATGTAGGCATGTGGAATATTGTAATATGCACTTGCAACAGAGAGCAAAGACAGACCAATTTGTGTATGTTCATAGAGCAGTCACTTGGTTCAATATCTTCTTTGACCTTAGTGTCTAGAATGTCCCAACTTAAGGAAATCCGACCATCTGAACCATCAGAGAAGCCCATGTAAGTATATAAAGTAGATTAATTAGAGTTTGGAGTTGCATAAATGAAAGCCTGCTAAGAATAGCTTTACTGTGTTTAAAATACTTATAAATATGTATACAGAGGATTTACACAAAACAATATACACAAAAGAACTACACAAAAATTTTGCATGTACACAGCTTCTGATTAATGGAATTTATAGCTCTGTAATAGCAAAGTTCTTCTGTGGTTCCTAGTTTTCAAATAAAAACACTTATCACAAGTTCATGAAATGTTGTAACTGGTTTTTTAGTCCACTCCTGTTTGTCATGAAAATTGGATTATCTAAACACCAGCTTATATATGATCTCCCTGGGTGTAAATACATCCTGGGAAATTCAGGCTCTGGCCAAGAGCTTTAATATATGGAATGGTTCTACTCGTGTAGAGCTAGATATAAGCCAAATAAAGAGGCCATATTCTGTCAGACACATGACATCTGTGCATCTGTAAAACCTGCACATCTTAGTTTCTGCTGATCAAATAGCCATATAGAGCTGTTGAAAGCAATGCATCACAAGTTACGAATCTTGAGTGTCTGCTGTTGCTGCATACAACATTTCACCCTTGGCTGCATCCTTGTGATCCATAAGAATCTGTCATATCCAAACCATACTGGATCAATATTGGTACACTACTCATACTAGATAGAAGATGCTGTTCCAGTGTGCTTAAATTTAGTATTTACAGAACATTTCAGTGAAATGTAAACCAAGGTTTTGTAAGTTATTTAAAATATTAATAGAAAGGAAGTAAAGTACTATTTAGTACACCATTAGTTGTTATTCAACATACAAACATGGGAATAGAACCAGGGATCAAGATCAAAAGTAGGAAAAACCTGAGCTCACCTCCCCCAGCAAACATCAAAACTAAAACTATATATAAAGCAAATATTATCAAACAGGGGTCATTTTGTACAGTGCACAGCAAGCCAAAACATTAGGACAGCAGAGTTTACCCTAAAGAGAGAGTTTTTTCACAAGGCAGCCAAGTGAGGAAATATAAGAACTGGTCTCAAATCCACCTTCCTGAAAGCCAGAGGCTCGAAGTTCTTACGGGATAAAGAATAAAGAAGCTAGAATTGAGCTATAGGAGTTGCTTGTATATTTTTGAGATTAGTTGTTTGTCTGTTGCTTCATTTATTATTATTTTCTCCCATTCTGAAGGCTGTCTTTTCACCTTGCTTATAGTTTCCTTTGTTGTGCAGAAGCTTTTAAGTTTAATTAGGTCCCATTTGTTTATTCTTGATTTTATTTCCAATATTCTGGGAGGTAGGTCATAGAGGATCCTGCTGTGATGTATGTCAGAGAGTGTTTTGTCTATGTTTTCCTCTAGGAATTTTATGGTTTATGGTCTTACATTTAGATATACACAATGGAGTATTACTCAGCCATTAAAAAAGAATACATTTGAATCAGTTCTAATGAGGTGGATGGAACTGGAGCCTATTATGCAGAGTGAAGTAAGCCAGAAAGAAAAACACAAATACAGTATACTAATGCATATATAAGGAATTTAGAAAGATGGTAACAATAACCCTGTTTACAAGACAGCAAAAGAGACACTGATGTATAGAGCAGACTTTTGGACTCTGGGAACGGGAGAGGGTGGGATGATTTGGGAAAATAGCATTGAAATATGTATAATATCATATCTGAAACAAGTCGCCAGTCCAGGTACGATGCCTGATAACGGATGCCTGGGACTGGTGCACTGGGACGACCCAGAGGGATGGTATGGGGAGGGAGGAGGGAGGAGGGTTCAGGATGGGGAACACATGCATACTTGTGGCAGATCCATCTTGATGTATGGCAAAAGCAATACAATATTGTAAAGTTAAGCAAAATAAAATTTAATTAAAAAAAAAAGAATAAAGAAGCTAGGAGGTATGAGGCATGTGGGGAAAGGTGATTGAAAAAAAAATCTGATAATTGCTGTTCTGTGCAGCAATAAGGAAGCCACAGGCCTCTGCATATTCAAAAGAATACTCCTGCATGCCCAGTTGAAAAGTTAGTGGTCTTAACTAGCTCAGCCAAACTAGACACTGCTGCTGCTGCTAAGTTGCTTAAGTAGTGTCTGACTCTGTGCAACCTCATAGAGGGCAGCCCACCAGGCTCCCCCGTCCCTGGGATTCTCCAGGCAAGAACACTGGAGTGGGTTGCCATTTCCTTCTCCAATGCATGAAAGTGAAAAATGAAAGTGAAGTCACTTAGTCCTGTCCTACTCTTAGCAACCCCATGGACTGCAGCCCACCAGGCTCCTCTGTCCAGGGGATTTTCCAGGTAAGAGTATAGGAGTGGGGTGCCATTGCCTTCTCCAAAACTAGACACAGAGGATTCCAAATTCTGGGAAACAACTTAGGCAAACATCTTATCATTTATGCTCCATGTCACGTGGAGGATTTGCTTGTCTTTTGTAGCAGGAATTACACAACCTTGATTAATAAAGGTGGGTTACAGGTGAAATGAGTGTAACTAATGATTACCGATGGTTTTACTACTCACTGAGAATAACCTGAAGATTATCCCACTCCAGTATTCTTGCCTGTAAAATTCCATGGGCGGAGGAGCCTGGAAGGCTGCAGTCCATGGAGTCGCGGAGGGTTGGACACGACTGAGCAACTTCACTTTTCACTTTTCACTTTCATGCATTGGAGAAGGAAATGGCAACCTGCTCCAGTGTTCTTGCATGGAGAATCCGAGGAAAGGGGGAGCCTGCTGGGCTGCCATGTATGGGGTCGCACAGAGTTGGACACAACTGAAGTGACTTAGCAGCAGAAACAGCTTTACAACCAAGGCTGTACAGGGGAAAAAAAAAAAAAAAAAAAACACAGAGTCTAGTAGAAGGGATAGAAGTTATCTAGTAGAGGCCTGCACCCTGCATGGATGACTCAGAAGTGGAAGGGGCATCAAGGGCAGGGATTCATCCTTCCTAGGGGACAAGGCTTTTGAGCCACATATGAGGAGCCCTAGCAACAGGTGAATGGATAAAGAAGATGTGATATAATATATATATGTATATATACGGAGAAGGCAATGGCACCCTACTCCAGTACTCTTGCCTGGAAAATCCCATGGATGGAGGAGCCTGGTCGGCTGCAGTTCATGGGGTCCCTAAGAGTCAGACATGACTGAGCGACTTCACTTTCTCTTTTCACTTTTATGCATTGGAGAAGGAAATGGCAACCCACTCCAGTGTTCTTGCCTGGAGAATCTCTGGGACGGGGAAGCCTGGTGGACTGCTGTCTCTGGGGTCACACACAGTCAGACACGACTGAAGTGACTTAGCATAGCATATATATATATATATATATATATGTATGTATGCATAATGGGAATATTACTCAGCCATTAAGAAGAATGAAATTTAGCCATTTGTAAAACCATGGATGAATCCTAAAAGTATTAAGTTAGTGAAAGAAGCCTGAGATTGAAAGATAAATATTGAATGTTTTCACTTATAGGTACAATCTAAAAAAATAAATGAAAGAATATAACAAAACAGAAACGGACTTACAGAGAACAAGTGGTTACCAGTTGAGGGAGGAAAGGGAAGACAGGAAGAGTAAGGGAAGAAAGTTAAGAAGTACGAAGTACTGGTATAAAATTAAATCCAATGATGTAATACAGTCAGTATAGTAAATATGGCCAATACTTAACTTTATATGGATTATAGAAATATTGAATAACCATTGTACACCTGAAACTAATATAAGTGAACTATACTTAAATAAAACAATTTACGAACATAATTACAATATTAAATATGAAGTAAAATTCAAAATATAATTATGAATTTCAGGTACTGCAGTTTAACTATAAAGAAGAGGGCTACATATGGTGAAAATACATTGGAAATTTCCATTCACAATTCAGCCAATGATGTAATGTAATCATATCAAGTTTGTATGGAAAATAGGAAGTGATACTGTCTGAATTCTGTCTTAATGTATTATAAATTCAACAAAAAGCTTAGAAATTTTAAGTCATATTATAGTATTTTATCTTTATAATTTTTAAGAAAAGTAGGTAAACCTTTTTGAAGATCTGCTTTGCTATGTTTTGTAATATTTTCACATAATTTCAACTAATAAGTGTATTAATTATATATATATATTACATACAAGTTATGTTTGATCCTCTTCTCTGTTTATAGTACTGTCTCAGTGCAATGCCATACATAGAAACCTTATTTTTAAGTAATTTGCAATATAGTGGAAAAGACATGCCTTTTTATATCAAACTAGAAAAATAGCAAATATCAAAATGAAGGAGTCAGGTGATAATTTTAGTGGTAGGTTACAAAGAAAGAGAAAAAACAAATATCGCTAGGAGTAAAAGTATGTATATATACTTGTATGTGCATGTTTTTGTATACACGTTTATTTTTATATAGCAATGAGCATTGTTCCAAAGTTTAGACTTAAGAATCAAAACCCTGTCCTCAAATCCTGACTTGTTCATGTATCATCTCTGTGACATGGAACAACCATTAAAGACTTTATCTCTTCATTTATACAATGAAAATATTAATATTTACATCATGGAATATTTTGTAAGAGTTAAATATACTAATGTTTATAAAATACCAATTTGTAGTGGACAATAAATTATGATTATTATATCAATATGCTTAGTAATTCTTTAAAAAGAAATTATCTTCTTGTTAGTAAAAAATTTACAGCATATTGTTTAATAATTTTTACATTAGTTTTTTACACTATTCAACTATAAAAATACCAAAAATACATGACAGCAGGACATTCACAAGTGTCAGATTGAAGAATGGATTGTAAGTTTGTTGCTAAGCCAGCAGAAAATATGGTTGTCAAACTTTACCGATGTGTCAGAGTATATGAGACTTAGAGCAGTGATGAGTGAGTTTGATCAAAATGTTGAAATCACGCATACAGGCCATTTTATGATGAGTCTATTCTTCAATTCTGTGTTGAAAGATAAAATGTCTTGCTTACTTTTTTCCATAAAATGAAGGGTTATGTGTACATAAAGCATTTTTTATGAAAAAAAAAAAAAAAAACATTGTGGAATACATTTTTATTTCTAGTGGTCTGAATAAAGCTATATTTATTTTGCTTCTTACCAAAAAGGAAAGTTCCCAAGAGAACATAAAGCCATCAATTAAAACTATCTCTGTCAATTAAATCCCACAAAATTTTATTTTTAGGTACAGCTGTTATTTATAACCCAAAGACCATCACTGATTGTCCTTTAAAAGTTGTGGTTCATGGTTCAGTCTTTCACTGCCCTAGATAACAAAGCAGGTATGCTGTTCCAAATACAACAGGTATATAATGAGAACTAAATATGATGAGAACTAAAGAGATAGGAATGGAGCTAGGCTTTAATTTTTGGTTCTTCCACCATATGATCTTCAGCAAGTCTCCCAGGCTCTCAGATCTGCATAAGAAAGTCCCCCAAATTTAGTGACTTAAAACAACAACAAACATTTGTTTTTACTTATAAATTTGAGCAAGATTCAGCTGGGACAGTTCATATCTGTTTCAGGCTGCATTATCTGGGGCAGCTGTACTGGGTCCTGGAGCATCTACATCCCAGGTAGCCCAGTATCCTGGCTGACAGTGCAGTGATGGCAGGTAGCTGGTAGCTCATCACAGCCATGCACCAAAGGCCTAAGGTCTCCACCTGGGCCTCTTCATGGCTGCTTGACCTTCCCCTTGGCATAGTGGCTAGCTTCTAAAAGTAATCATCCCAAAAGAAACAGGCAGAGGCTCTATCATCTTTTATGACTTTGCCTCTGAGAAACTAACTGTAATTACAAATACACCCAGATTAAGAGGAAAAAACATAAGCCTGAGCTCTTTATAGGGAAGAGTTCAGTTCAGTCAGTTCAGTCTCACAGTCGTGCCCAACTCTTTCTGACCCCATGGACTGCAGTACGCTAGTCTTCCCTGTCCATCACCAACTCCTGGAGCTTGCTCAAACTCAGGTCCATCACGTCAGTGATACCATCCAACCATCTCATCCTCTGCCGTCTCCTTCTCCTCCTGCCTTCGATCTTTCCCAGAATCAGAGTTTTTTCCAGTGAGTCAGTTCTTTGCATCAGGTAGCCAAAGTATCGGAGTTTCAACTTCAGCATCAGTCCTTCCAGTAAATATTCAGGACTGATTTCCTTTAGGATGTACTGGTTTGATCTCCTGAGTCCGAGACTCTCAAGAGTCTTCTCCCACACCACGGTTCAAAAGCATCAATTCTTCAGTGCTCAGCTTTCTTTATAGTCCAACTCTCATATCCATACATGACTACTGGAAAAACCATAGCTTTGACTGGATGGAATTTTGTCAGCAAAGTAACGTCTACTTTATAATGGGGCAGAGTATCTATCGACATTGTCAGAAGGAAATGTAGGGTGAGAAGTATTGTTGGAGACATTTTTGGAACACACAGTCTACCATAGCAAGGTGTATACTTTGCTTAATTTCAGTTTCTTCATCTTCATAATAATATGCTAGGCACCCTTCTGATTACTATGTGTATTAATTCATTAAATACTCACATTAACCTCTCAGCTAGGTGCCCTATTTTACAGGTGAGAAAAAAGATGCACAGAAAAATAAGCTGCCTAAAGTGACAGGGTTAGTAAAATACAGGAGAACTCAAAGCCATGTAATCTAGTTCCAAAGATCACACTATTTATTATCCTTGTAACTAATATTTGTATAGAAAATTATATAGAAAAGTATAGAATTATAAAAAATGTATAGAAAGAGTTTTGTACAACATCAAACCTATTCTGAATGCTCAATAATTATAAATGGTTTTGCTGTAGCTATTATTAATCTTGTATCATACAGTGGATTACAGGGTGTTTTCTCTTTGACAGTGGTTTTACTTACTTAGAAAAGTAGATTTACTCTGACTTATCAGATCAGATCAGATCAGTTGATCAGTCGTGTCCAACTCCTTGCGACCTCATGAACTGCAGCACGCCAGGCCTCCCTGTCCATCACCAACTCCCGGAGGTCACTCAGACTCACATCCATCGAGTCAGTAATGCCATCCAGCCATCTCATCCTCTGTCGTCCCCTTCTCCTCCTGCCCCCAATCCCTCCCAGCATCAGAGTCTTCTCCAATGAGTCAACTCTTCACATGAGGTGGCCAAAATACTGGAGTTTCAGCTTTAGCATCATTCCTTCCAAAGAAATCCCAGGGCTGATCCTTCAGAATGGACTGGTTGAATCTCCTTGCAGTCCAAGGGACTCTCAAGAGTCTTCTCCAACACCACAGTTCAAAAGCATCAATTCTTCTGTGCTCAGCCTTCTTCACAGTCCAGCTCTCACATCCATACATGACCACAGGAAAGACCATAGCCTGACTAGACGAACCTTTGTTGGCAAAGTGATGTCTCTGCTTTTGAATATGCTATCTAGGTTGGTCATAACTTTCCTTCCAAGGAGTAAGTGTCTTTTAATTTCATGGCTGCAGTCACCATCTGCAGTGATTTTGGAGCCCAGAAAAATAAAGTGTGACACTGTTTCCACTGTTTCTCCATCTATTTCCCATGTAGTGATGGGACCAGATGCCATGATCTTCATTTTCTGAATGTTGAGCTTTAAGCCAACCTTTTCACTCTCTACTTTCACTTTCATCAAGAGGCTTTTTAGTTCCTCTTCACTTTCTGCCATAAGGGTGGTGTCATCTGCATATCTGAGGTTATTGATATTTCTCCCAGCAATCTTGATTCCAGCTTGTGTTTCTTCCAGTCCAGCATTTCTCATGATGTACTCTGCATATAAGTTAAATAAACATGGTGACAATATGCAGCCTTGACGTACTCCTTTTCCTATTTGGAACCAGTCTGTTTTTCCATGACCAGTTCTAACTGTTGCTTCCTAACCTGCACACTGGTTTTTCAAGAGGCAGGTCAGGTGGTCTGATATTTCTATCTCTTTAAGAATTTTCCACAGTTTACTCTGATCCACACAAAGGCTTTGGCATAGTCAATAAAGCAGAAATAGATGTTTTTCTGGAACTCTCTTAATTTTTCGATGATCCAGCGGATGTTGGCAATTTGATCTCTGGTTCTTCTGCCTTTTCTAAAACCAGCTTGAACATCTGGAAGTTGACAGTTCACGTATTGCTGAAGCCTGGCTTCGAAAATTTTGAGCATTACTTTACTAGCGTTTGAGATTTAGTGCAATTGTGTGGTAGTTTGAGCATTCTTTGGCATTGCCTTTCTTTGGGATTGGGATGAAAACTGACCTTTTCCAATCTTGTGGCCACTGCTGAGTTTTCCAAATTTGCTGACATATTGAGTGCAGCACTTTCACAGCATCATCTTTCAGGATTTGGAATAGCTCCACTGCAATTCCATCACCTCCACTAGCTCTGTTCGTAGTGATGCTTTCTAAGGCCCACTTGACTTCACATTCCAGGATGTCTGGCTCTAGGTCAGTGATCACACCATCATGAATATCTGGGTTGTGAAGCTCTTTTTTGCACTCTGACTTAAGAAATATGCAAAAAAGGAATATTGACAGAAAAAGTTGAAAACTGATATTACTAGATCTAGAAAAAATAGTGAAGTAGAAATAAGAATCTGTGATAAGAGACTAAAATTTTAAACAACATCTTATTTCAGAGTACCTGAAAATAAGATGAGAGAGTCAGTAGGCACACTTTTTAAAAGCACTGCTAAGTAGCAAGGAAGTAGTATTCTGGCAGGCTTTATTTTGGTGACTAAAATACACCTAGGAACATCAAATGAAATAAAAATAGTATGAGAAAATGAATGTTAGAACACTTAAAAAGCACCATGTATTTTTAGGAAAATAGTGGTTAGCTTTTTATTTTGTGCCATTATTATTATTAGATTCTATTCAAACTGGTATAAAAATAAAAATGGTGTATAATCCTAAAAACTGCTAATATAAACCTTTGTTCCCCACACCTTATCTTAACTTTCAGAATAAAAACACTTACTTTCATACTAGAAATGGCTTTAGAATTTTAATTCCATGTGTCATCAGTCTCAGACTATTGAAGTATTTCTGACATTATTTTCCTTGTAGTGCTCTGTTCTTGAAAGTTGCTTATCTGTCAAATAAAAATATAGTTTAAAGTTATTTTAATATAAACTATTAATCTGTGAATGATAAAAAAAAATGGTGGGAGGCAAAACTAAGACCTGTGTATCTTACTTTATACTAGTTAAAGGCAACTTATGTGGGTTAGCAGTGTATATGACTGTTTATGTTATAGTTTTTGTGTCTCATAGACAAACAGATAAAAGAAGTGTCTATCTTCTATATCGATGTCATCTCTTTTACCTAACCAAAAGTTTAAAACTTCTAGTCTGAAACTTGGGTAGTAGTCTTTTGGTTCATTTCTCAAAGTCTTTGTTATGTTGAATAGAATCAATTCCAAGTATGTGCAGTTTGGGAACAAGCCCAGAGGTTCATAAACAAGTATGGATTTCTTTCCCAAAGTCTAGTCTCTCTGTGTTCTTCCTAGTACTTTCTGAATCCCTCAAACTCCTCTTCAAGGTCCTTTGTCTAGAAAGCTAGCTGGGGCTTTCTTTGTTCTACTCTGCTGTGCACTTCTGCAACTGGATCTACATCCAGGACCAAGTGAGAGGAGGACAGAAGGGAAAAATGCAATGAAGGTTGACACCACCCTCTCAGAACCACGGCTTCAGTGAAAGAGGAAGAAGGTTTTTCCTTCTTGGGAATTTTGTCTTCTGTGAGCTCCCATTACCAACCACCACCACCAGCCTACAACACAATTACTTGAGATCTGGACATGAGAGAACAGGAAAAGAGAGAGAGAGGGAAGGGATTTCCATATTCCTAATTCTCTCCTGAACATTAGGAATTCCATTTCCCACTTCCAGAGACAAGGTGAGCTGGAGCTCTGTGAGCTGGTGGCCACTTCCAGGTTTCCAGTCCATTCAGTTGAGGCTCAAGCCCAAGCACCGGGGAAAACAGGGAGGAGACAAGGGGGAAAGACTCGCAAATTCATAACCAGCTCGGTAGTACCACAAATTTTGGTTTTCTCCATTAGGCCTGATTATACTTACTTTTCAGAGCCCTCACAGCTGCTGAGGTGGGGAAGTAGGGTGGTACTGTGTTCAGATTCAAAAGACCACTTTAAACATTTCTTTGGTGGAAGTAAGAAATTAGAATTCACGACAGGACAGTTTATGTATATTATCTTCATGAGGACTTTATAGTAGCTCCCCTGCAAGGAAAATTAGGTTGAATATCTTGAAGCATAATCCACATTTTATTAGTAGTAGACTTGTATTTGGTCTTGAAATTTTCCTTCAGTATTTATTAATAGATTATTCTGAAAACCACAAATATTTGTGCTTATTTAACCTTAAGTTTTAGGGGTTTTCCTTTTGTTATTATTTTTCAATTATCTGATCTTCCCTGCCTTCTCTACTTACATGACAGCAAATTTTAATTTTTGTAACTGCAGAGTAATATCTAGGAAAACAGTAATGATATGCCTATCCCAGTTTATTAAATCTCCTGAGTTCTAATGTTTTAGAAATGATGCACATCACATATTTTACTAATAAGTCATTCAGGTTTATCTAAACTTACAGACTATTGAGCACCTATGAGGGAAAAGCAGTCAATTATATTAATATTAGCTCCTGTCAGACAATACACAATTGAATATTTCATTAGATGGTGAGAAGTGCACAGCATGATATGCCAACCAGAATTTCTCATGCTCCCTTGTCTTAAAGTTCTCTGATAGTAGTGAAAACCTAAAAACATTACTAGTAATATATAGCCTGCTATGCTAAGTTGTTTCAGTCGTGTCTGACTCTGTGAGACCCCAGAGACAGCAGCCCACTAGGTTCCCTCATCCCTGGGATTCTCTAGGCAAGAACACTGGAATGGGTTGCCATTTTCTTCTCCAATGCATGAAAGTGAAAAGTAAAAGTGAAGTTGCTCAGTCGTTTCTGACTCTTAGCGACACCATGGACTGCAGCCCACCAGGCTCCTCCATCCATGGGATTTTCCAGGCAAGAATACTGGAGTGGGGTGCCACTGCCTTCTCCAATATATAGCTTAACAATTTAATATTTGAAATATAGTATGTGTAGGACAGGTCACACATTTCTTGATTTTGTTTTAGCAGACAAACCTCTGTGTGTGTGTATGTATGTGTGTGTGTGTGTGTGTGTGTGTGTGTGTGTGTGTCATGTATGTAAAATACTATTCAACTGTATTCCTATCAATACCCAGAGAATTTAATTTTCTGAAATTTCAGGTATCAATAAGCAAAATTATATGGCAAGGTATGTACTTCATTTGACGCTAAATCTGAAACTCCAGTATTTTGGCCACCTCATGCGAAGAGCTGACTCATTGGAGAAGACTCTGATGCTGGGAGGGACTGGGGGCAGGAGGAGAAGGGGACGACAGAGGATGAGATGGCTGGATGGCATCACTGACTCGATGGATGTGAGTCTGAGTGACCTCCGGGAGTTGGTGATGGACAGGAGGCCTGGAGTGCTGCAGTTCATGGGGTCGTAAAGAGTCAGACACGACTGAGTGACTGATCTGATCTGATCTGATGTACTTCATTAATATTAGTGCAGATCAGGTGGTCTGGTATTCCCATCTCTTTCAGAATTTTCCATAGTTTATTGTGATCTACACAGTCAAAGGCTTTGGCATAGTCAATAAAGCAGAAATAGATGTTTTTCTGGAACTCTCTTGCTTTTTCCATGATCCAGCGGATGTTGGCAATTTGATCTCTGGTTCCTCTGTCTTTTCGAAAACCAGCTTGAACATCAGGAAGTTCACGGTTCACATATTGCTGAATCCTGGCTTGGAGAATTTTGAGCATTACTTTACTAGTGTGTGAGATGAGTGCAATTGTGTGGTAGTTTGAGCATTCTTTGGCATTGCCTTTCTTTGGGATTGGGATGAAAACTGACCTTTTCCAATCTTGTGAGTTTGGAAACTCAGCCACTGCTGAGTTTTCCAAATTTGATGGCATATTGAGTGCAGCACTTTCACAGCATCATCTTTCAGGATTTGGAATAGCTCCACTGGAATTCCATCACCTCCACTAGCTTTGTTCGTAGTGATGCTTTCTAAGGCCCATTTGACTTCACATTCCAAGATGTCTGGCTCTAGGTCAGTGATCACATCATCATGATTATCTGGGTCGTGAAGCTTTTTTTTTGTACAGTTCTTCTGTGTATTCTTGCCACCTCTTCTTAATATCTTCTGCTTCTGTTAGGTCCATACCATTTCTGTCCTTTATCATGCCCATCTTTGCATGAAATGTTCCTTTGGTATCTCTGATTTTCTTGAAGAGATCCCTAGTCTTTTCCATTCTGTTGTTTTCCTCTATTTCTTTGCATTGATCACTGAAGAAGGCTTTGTTATCTCTTCTTGCTATACTTTGGAACTCTGCATTCAGATGTTTATATCTTTCCTTTTCTCCTTTGCTTTTTGCTTCTCTTCTTTTCACAGCTATTTGCAAGGCCTCCCCAGACAGCCATTTTGCTTTTTTGCATTTCTTTTCCATGGGGATGGTCTTGATCCCTGTCTCCTGTACAATGTCACGAACCTCATTCCATAGTTCATCAGGCACTCTATCTATCAGATCTAGGCCCTTAAATCTATTTCTCACTTCCACTGTATAATCATAAGGGATTTGATTTAGGTCATACCTGAATGGTCTAGTAGTTTTCCCTTCTTTCTTCAATTTCAGTCTGAATTTGGCAATAAGGATTTCATGGTCTGAGCCACAGTCAGCTCCTGGTCTTGTTTTTGCTGATTGTATAGAACTTCTCCATCTTTGGCTACAAAGAATATAGTCGATCTGATTTCGGTGTTGACCATCTGGTGATGTCCATGTATAGAGTCTTCTCTTGTGTTGTTGGAAGAGGGTATTTGCTATGACCAGTGCATTTTCTTGGCAAAACTCTGTTAGTCTTTGCCCTGCTTCATTCCGTGTTCCAAGGCCAAATTTGCCTGTTACTCCAGGTGTTTCTTGACTACCTACTTTTGCATTCCAGTCCCCTATAATGAAAAGGACATCTTTTTTGAGTGTTAGTTATAAAAGGTCTTGTAGGTCTTCATAGAACCGTTCAACTTCAGCTTCTTCGGCGTTACTGGTTGGGGCATAGATTTGGATTACTGTGACATTGAGTGGTTTGCCTTGAAAACGAACAGAGATCATTCTGTCATTTTTGAGATTGCATCCAAGTACTGCATTTCGGACTCTTTTGTTGACCATGATGGCCACTCCATTTCTTCTGAGGGATTCCTGCCCACAGTAGTAAATATAATGGTCCTCTGAGTTAAATTCACCCATTCCAGTCCATTTTAGTTCGCTAATTCCTAGAATGTCGACATTCACTCTTGCCATCTCTTGTTTGACCACTTCCAATTTGCCTTGATTCATGGACCTGACATTCCAGGTTCCTATGCAATATTGATCTTTACAGCATTGGACTTTGCTTCTATCACCAGACACATCCACAGCTGGGTATTCTTTTTGCTTTGGCTCCATCCCTTCATTCTTTCTGGAGTTATTTCTCCACTGATCTCCAGTAGCATATTGGGCCCCCACTGACCTGGGGAGTTTCTCTTTCAGTATCCTATCATTTTGTCTTTTCATACTGTTCAAGATCTGCCTCTTAAGAAATCTTTATGCAGGTCAGGAAGCAACAGTTAAAACTGGTCATGGAACAACAGACTGGTTCCAAATAGGAAAAGGAGTACGTCAAGGCTGCATATTGTCACCATGTTTATTTAACTTATATGCAGAGTACATCATGAGAAATGCTGGACTGGAAGAAGCACAAGCTGGAATCAAGATTGCTGGGAGAAATATCAATAACCTCAGATATGCAGATGACACCACTCTTATGGCAGAAAGTGAAGAGGGGCTAAAAAGCCTCTTGATGAAAGTGAAAGTGGAGAGTGAAAAGGTTGGCTTAAAGCTCAACATTCAGAAAACGAAGATCATGGCATCTGCTCCCATCACTACATGGGAAATAGATGGAGAAACAGTGTCAGACTTTATTTTTCTGGGCTCCAAAATCACTGCAGATGGTGACTGCAGCCATGAAATTAAAAGAGGCTTACTCCTTGGAAGGAAAGTTATGACAAACCTAGATAGCATATTCAAAAGCAGAGACATCACTTTACCAACAAAGTTTCGCCTAGTCAAGGCTATGGTCTTTCCTGTGGTCATGTATGAATGTGAGAGCTGGACTGTGAAGAAGGCTGAGCACCAAAGAATTGATGCTTTTGAACTGTGGTGTTGGAGAAGACTCTTGAGAGTCCGTTGGACTGCAAGAAGATCCAACCAGTCCATTCTGAAGGAGATCAATCCTGGAATTTCTTTGGAAGGAATGATACTAAAGCTGAAACTCCAGTATTTTGGCCACCTCATGCGAAGAGTTGACTCATTGGAGAAGACTCTGATGCTGGGAGGGATTGAGGGCAGGAGGAGAAGGGGCCGACAGAGGATGAAACGGCTGGATGGCATCTCTGACTCGATGGGTGTGAGTCTGAGTGACCTCCGGGAGCTGGTGATGGACAGGGAGGCCTGGCGTGCTGCGGTTCATGGGGTCGCAAAGAGTCGGACATGACTGAGTGACTGATCTGATCTGATTTCAATAACTATACTCATTGTATGAATCTTTAATACATGCTATTCTATAAAACTCCAGTATTTTGGCCACCTCATGCGAAGAGTTGACTCATTGGAGAAGACTCTGATGCTGGGAGGGATTGAGGGCAGGAGGAGAAGGGGACGACAGAGGATGAGATGGCTGGATGGCATCACTGACTCGATGGATGCGAGTCTGAGTGACCTCAGAGAGCTGGTGATGGACAGGGAGGCCTGGTGTGCTGCGGTTCATGGGGTCGCAAAGAGTCGGACACGACTGAGCGACTGATCTGATCTGATTCTATAAAAATTGTTTGTACTTTTTAATGTATAGCCCACCTTTTATTGTTATTTTAGGCAACCACTTAAAGTTCTTCAAATCATAAATGTATTTTTTAAATAGGCTGTGATTATTTATTATTTTGTAATTATATATTTATATGTTTTATATAGTCTATATTTATATATTTTACACATTATATATGTATATATTTTGCATTTTATATATCCCTGCTACCAAATTGCATTGTTTTTATTTTTTAGCATTCATGATATTTTTATCAGTAAGTAAATGGCAGCAGAAAATTTAAAAAAATCATTTCATAAATATCTCATCAATAATTTTGTAATTTGATTATTCTCAATTAAATTTATTTACCTCAATTATAGAATTAGAAATTTAGTGAAGTGTAAATTTTGTGAAATATAGTTGATTGAACATATTTATTTATTTCCATTCCCTCAGCACACTTCACCAAAATGAATAAGAGAATATAGAAGGTTTACACTAACAAGGGCAAAGCAAGGGGGAGAAAACACATCACATGAGAATTATCAGCATGTCAACAAAACTGCAGAAAATAAGAATCAAATGGAGGAGTGATAGCTCATTTAATGTTGGAACTTGTATGACTGCCTGTCGGGAGAGAAGCTACTTTCAATTTGTGCTGTTCTGTTGGGTATATGCCAGTGAGTGGCATTGTCAGAAGAAATGTGTATGTTCCTCTGTAGTAGATGGTACCAAATAATTCCCCCAAATGGTAGTGTCACTATAAACTAAAATATAGAATTACTGTATATCTTCTTTATTCACTCCTCCATTGACAGAGACTGACTTTTTCCATATCTTGGCTATTGCGAATAATGCTGTAATAATGCTGTAGTGCAGGTAACTTTTTCATATCCTCTTTTCATTTCCTTTGAATATATACCCAGAAATAGGATTGCTGGATCACTTGGTAGATCTATTTTTAGTTTTCTGAGAAACGGCCATACTGTTTTCCATTTTGGCTACACTAACTTGCATTCCCACCAACAGTACACAAGAGTTCCCTTTTCTCTACATCCCTGCCATCAGGTATCTCTTCTCTTCTTGATAATTGCCATTCTAACAGTTGTAAGACGACATGTCATTTTGGTTTTCATTTGCATTTCCCTGATAATTAGTTGTATTGAGCATCTTTTACTGTACTTGTTGGCCAATTGAATGTCTTCTTTAAAGAAAGGTCTATTCAGTTCCTCTGCCTATTTTTTAACTGTATGTTTTTGATTTTGTTATTATTGAGTTATGTGAGCTCTTTATATACTTTAGGTATTATCAGTTTATCAGATATATTATTTTCAAAACTTTTGGCCCATTCCTTCAGTTGCCTGTTCATTATTTTTTACCTGTTTCTTTTGCTGTGCTGAAGCTTTTTAGTCTGATGTAGTGCTACTTGCTTTTGTTGCTGGTGCTTTTGCTGTAATATTTTTTTTGTTTTTAATCATTGCCAAGACCAGTATCAAGATCTTCCCCTATGTTTTCTTCTACAAGTTTTACAGTTTCAGGTCTTATTTTTTAGACTGTAATCCATTTTGAGTTAATTTTTGTGAGTAGTGTCTCAGTCAGTTCACTCGCTCAGTCATGTCCAACTCTTTGCAACCCCATGAATCACAGCATGACAGGCCTTCCTGTCCATCACCAACTCCTGGAGTTTACTCAAACTCTTGTCCATCTAGTTGGTGATGCCATCTAGCCATCTCATCCTCTGTTGTCCCCTTCTCCTCCTGCCACCAATCCCTCCCAGCCTCAGGGTCTTTTCCAATGAGTCAGCACTTTACATGAGGTGGCCAAAGTATTGGAGTTTCTGCTTCAGCATCAGTCCTTCCAGTGAACACCCAGGACTGATCTCCTTTAGAATGGACTGGTTGGATCTCCTTGCAGTCCAAGGAACTCTCAAAAGGCTTCTCCAGCACCACAGTTCAAAAGCGTCAATTCTTTGGTGCTCAGCTTTCTTCACAATCCAACTCTCACATCCATACATAACCATTGGAAAAACCATAGCCTTGACTAGATGGACCTTTGTTGGCAAAGTAACGTCTCAGATTTTTAATAGCTATCTAGGTTGGTCATAACTTTCCTTCCAAGGAGTAGTGTCTAGTCAGGTCCAATTTTACTTTTCTGTCTGTGGCTAACCAGTTTTCCTTACAGCATTTATTGAAGACACTGCTGCTGCTAAGTCGCTTCAGTCGTATCTGACTCTGTGCGACCCCATAGATGGCAGCCCACCAGGCTCCCCCGTCCCTGGGATTCTCCAGGCAAGAACACTGGAGTGGGTTGCCATTTCCTTCACCAATGCATGAAAGTGAAAAGTGAAAGTGAAGTCACTCAGTCGTGTCCGACTCTAAGCGACCCCATGGACTGCAGCCTACCAGGCTCTTCCATCCATGGGATATTCCAGGCAAGAGTACTAGAGTGGGGTGCCATTGCCTTCTCCATTGAAGACACTATTCTTTCCCAATTGAGAATTCTTAGCTTCTTTGTCAAATGTTAGTTATTTATTTGGGAGTTTATTTCTGGGCTTTCTATTCTGTTCCAGTGGTCTATGTATATATTTTTTTATACTGACACTATACTCTTTTCAATTTGTAAAACTCTATAGTATAGTTAACTTCCCTGGTGGCTCTGACAGTAAAGCGTCTGCCTACAATGTGGGAGATCGGGTTCAATCCCTGGGTCAGGAAGATCCTCTGGAGAAGGAAATGACAACCCACTTCAGTACTCTTGCCTGGAAAATCCCATGGATGGAGGAGCCTGGTAGACTACCATCCATGGGTTCGCAAAGAGTTGGACATGATTGAGCGACTAAACTTTCTATAGTATAGTTTGAAATCAGGAAACATTATGCCTTTAGAATTATTATTCTTAGAATTGCTTTGGCTATTTGGGGTCTTTTGTGGTTCTATGTATTTTAGAATTGTTTTTAATATTTCTGTGAATAATGCCATTGGAATTTTGATAGGGATTGCATTGAATCTATAGTTGGTTTGGGTAGTATGGACGTTTTAGCGAATTATTGCATTACAGGGATATGGGCTTTCTTTCTATGTGTTTGTGTAGTCTTCAGTTTCTTTATCAAAATATTGTAATTTTCATTGTAAGGTCTTTCACTTAACTAGTTAAATTCATGCCATTTTATAGTTTTTTCAGATATTGTGAATGAGACATTTATGTGCAGGTCATTACAAAATTGATTATATATATAATTGATTTTATATATATATATATATATATATATATATATATATATATATATATAAATGTATATACAACAAAAATGACAGGAACTTCCATGACAGACCAGTGGTTAAGACTTTGCCTTCCAACGCAGAGGTTATAGGTTCAGTCTTAGGTTAGGGAGCTCAGATCCCATATGACTTGCAACCAAAAATGTAAAACAGAAGCAATATTGTAACAAATTCAATAAAGATTTTTAAAATAGTCCACATCAAAAAAATCTTTTTAAAAATGACAAAAATTACATTGATATTGCTAATAAATACTGCTTATAGGTTAATAAAATACAAGCAACCAGTAGAAAACGAACAATGGATATAAAAGAATTCATAACCAAAGGTCCAATAAAAATATGAAAAAATGTGCAATATTAGTGGGATTTAGGACGCTTCAATTGAAGTAACAATATTTAATTCCATGTGTTGTCAGAAGGTAAAGGAGTAACTAATATTAACAATAGGATTAGTAGGGGGGAAGATTAGGGTGCTCACTTACATTTTTTTGAGCTTTCGAAATATGTTTAGAAATGTAACATAGAAATAAGTGTTAAATTATACATATACCCTGGCCCAGAACTCCTACTCTTAGGAACTGAAATGTAAGTATCAACATGGGGATGTTTACTGCAGCATAGTTTATAAAGTATTTCTTTCAAGTAGGAGATTGTTGATACAAATACTGCAGATATATTACAATGAATTACAGCCATTGACATGGAGAAATTTTCATGCTATAGTTGATAATTGATAAAAATAATCTAAAGTTTATTGATTTTATCTCAGTATTGAAAAATCAACAATATGAAATCCTTCTGTTCATATATATGTAAACATACATCTATGCAACAGTGTGTTGGCATTTTAGGAAAATAATATTTGAAGAAGGAATAAAACGTACGAATAAGCAAAATTTCTAAATGACATTTAAAGTAAATACCCATACAAAAAGCATATCTGTTGTGTTATATTAGATGCCTGTTATATTGGAAAGCATAAATGTTTTGAATATAGAAATAGATACCACAGTGAATGTTTAACCTGAACATCTATATCTGAATAACTTCTCCTAAAAGAAAAATTTAGAAACCACTGAATCAAATAATACTAAACTTTCCTTCTGCAGTATTGGCGTAACATTGGGAAACATTCCTATTTTTGGTGGTTTGTTTTTCTTTGGAAATGAAATTTGCATACTCTATAGATAGAGAAAAAGGAAGTGATAGAGAAAGAAGGGATACATAAGAAAATAATTTAAAAGTTCTGAAGATTTAGGTACTGATATCCCATTTTTAACAGAAATACAAACAAAACCTAAAACTACTGACTAAAAGATAAATAGAATGCTCATTCCACTTACAAAGTAGCCACATATTAGACATCAGTGAATTAATTATTATTCATTCACTTATTTAAGTTTTCAGGCATCTATAATAACTATATATTCATCTAAGAATTGTGCATATAGGAAGACTAAAGCCCATGTCTAGCTTGTAGCAGTTACAAAAAGTTGAGGTGATAATATGATCTCAGGTAGTTATAATATGATTCCCCATTGTATAACTTAATTTTGAATAACTATTTCATTCGTTAATATTAGTATGTATTGACTTTTCTGTGTATGTGTGAACTGAATTCCAGAGTGTATAATTTAAAATGTGTTGTACATGTGCAAATAAAATAATTCTAACAATAATAAAAAAATTTGTTTTTCCTGTGTTCACAGCTTGCAGACCAGGATTCTATAAAGCGTTTGCTGGCAACACAAAATGTTCTAAGTGTCCTCCACACAGTTTAACCTACATGGAAGCGACTTCTGTCTGTCAGTGTGAAAAGGGTTACTTTCGAGCTGAAAAAGACCCACCTTCCATGGCATGTACCAGTAAGTCTGTCCATTTTGCATTTGAAAATCCTGTTTTCAATCCTTTTGGTCTCCTTATTCTAAATTAAAAAAAAAAAAAAAAAGAAGTGGATATACAAAATTCTGTGTCATCAGTGTTGCTTGTCTTTGATAACAGTCAAGGAAAAGTTTCTCTTTCTTAGTATAATTATTTGTCAGCTGCTTAAAGAAAATGTATGTTTTCCTCAAAAATCAGATTGATTCCTGACATGCAACCCCCAGCCTTGGTTTGGAGACCTGGCAAATTTTTCTTAGGCATAATTTGTCCTTAGGAAATCAAAGCAGCTAAAGGTTTCTTTGAGGATTTATAAGCAAAAGTGTTATTTGCTTTAACTCTTGAAAATTTAAAGGTGCATCACTTTAGGGCCATCAAGTTTGCTGTGTCAGGGGAGCTTCAGTATGGAGCTTTGAAAGTCACTGTGCTAATGTTATACAGGAAAGTTCAAGTTTTACTTGATATTTGTGTCTAAAGGAAGATATTTTTGAGTTTGTCCACATTTCACCTCTCACTTTCTCTCCCATTGTTGATTTGAAACCAATAGAATATTAAATCTAAATGTGAAGGTCATTTTAATGCATGCCCCAAGAATTTTAAATTAGTAATATTCTCCTATTATTTTTTTTTGTTTTTGTTTTTTAATTTTATTTTGCTTAACTTTACAATATTGTATTGCTTTTGCCATACATCAAGATGAATCCGCCACAAGCATACATTGTCTTTGTTTTTTTTTTTTAATTATTATTATTATTTTTTTTTTAATTTTTCTTAACTTTACAATATTGTATTACTTTTACTATACATCGAGATGGATCCGCCACCAGAATACATGTGCTCCCCATCCTGAACCCTCCTCCCTCCCCCCTCCCACACCATCCCTCCAGGTCATCCCAGTGCTCCAGTCCCAGGCATCTGTTATCGGGTATCGTACCTGGACTGACTCGTTTCAGATATGATATTATACATATTTCAATGCTATTCTCCCCAATCGTCCCACCCTCTCCCAGTCCCAGAGTCCAAAAGTCTGTTCTATACATCAGTGTCTCTTTTGCTGTCTCATAAGCAGGGTGATTGTTACCATCTTTCTAAATTCCAAAAATCCACAAGCAATAAATGCTGGAGAGGGTGCGGAGAGAAGGGAACCCTCTTACACTGTTGGTGGGAATGCAAACTAGTACAGCCACTATGGAGAACAGTATGGAGATTCCTCAAAAAACTGGGAATAGAACTGCCTTATGACCCAGCAATCCCACTGCTGGGCATACACACTGAGAAAACCAGAATTGAAAGAGGCATGTGTACCCCAATGTTCATAGCAGCACTGTTTACAATAGCCAGGACGTGGAAGCAACCTAGATGTCCATCCACAGATGAATGGATAAGCAAGCTGTGGTACATATACACGATGGAGTATTACTCAGCCATTAAAAAGAATACATTTGAATCAGTTCTAATGAGGTGGCTGGAACTGGAGCCTATTATACAGAGTGAAGTAAGCCAGAAAGAAAAACACAAATACAGTATACTAACGCATATATATGGAATTTAGAAAGATGGTAACAATCACCCTGCTTATGAGACAGCAAAAGAGACACTGATGTATAGAACAGACTTTTGGACTCTCCTATTATTAAAGTATCATAAATTATCTGTACACTTTAAAAATAAAAATGAATATATTGATATTAATGCATTGCTAAGCTATGCAAAAGTAAAATGTCACCTCTTAGTTATAAAAGTCTTGTTAAATACATAAATAAAATATAGTGAAATTTCACCCTTCTTGATGAATTAATGCCACAATGTTGATTATCTTATGTAATTTCACAGGGGCTGAAATGGATTAAAAATACGTAATGCCACATATTCCTCAGAGACAATGGATATGTTACATTTCTTTAAAATGATGCAGTTTTAGATTCGTGTGCATTACTAAAATCTTATAAAATATAAAATACTTTTATAGAATACACTTTAAAATACAACACATTTATCAGTAGATAGAATTTTTGCTTTCTGACTATATTTACTGAGTGACTACTTTCTTCTGAAAAATACAACATGAGAAATTATTAGCTAGATTTTTTTTCCTAGGAACATATTCTAAGTTTATAAGTAGGAAAAGAGAAATACTCAATATCACTTCTTACCTAATTGTGGAAATAGTTGTGAATAGGAAAATACTTCTACTACTGGAAAATATTTATATGTATGTATGTATATGTAGGTGGTGGTGTTTCAGATGGTTACAGTTCTGCCAGGGAAGTATCCCTAAAAACCTACACCAGAAACGAAGTAGATGCCTAAGTGAGTGATAGAAGGGAATCTACTCTTTTTATTTCCTTGAAAAAAGAAAGTGTTAGTTGCTCAGTTGTGTCCAACTCAGAGACCCTGGAGTGTAATCTGCAAGGTTCCTCTGTTGATGGGACTTGCCAGGAAAGAATACAGTCCCTTCTCCAGGGAATCTTCCAGACCCAGGGATAGAATCCATGTCTCCTGCATTTCAGGCAGATTCTTTACCATCTGAGCCATTAGGGATTCAGTTCAGTTCAGTTCAGTCGCTCAGTCGTGTCCAACTCTTTGCAACCCCATGAATTGCAGCACGCCACGCATCCCTGTCCATCACAAACTCCAAGAGTTCACTCAGACTCACGTCCATAGAGTCAGTGATGCCATCCAGCCATCTCATCCTCTGTCGTCGCCTTCTTCTCCTGCCCCCAATCGCTCCCAGTATTACAGTCTTTTCCAATGAGTCAACTCTTCCCATGAGGTGGCCAAAGTATTGGAGTTTCATCTTCAGCATCATTCCTTCCAAAGAAATCCCAGGGCTGATCTCCTTCAAAATGGACTGGTTGAATCTCCTTGCAGTCCAAGGGACTCTCAAGAGTCTTCTCCAACACCACAGTTCAAAAGCATCAGTTCTTCGGTGCTCAGCCTTCTTCACAGTCCAACTCTGACATCCATACATGACCACAGGAAAAACCATAGCCTTGACTAGGTGAACCTTTGTTGGCAAAATAATGTCTCTGCTTTTGAATATGCTATCTAGGTTGGTCATAACTTTCCTTCCAAGGAGTAAGCGTCTTTTAATTTCATGGCTGCAGTCACCATCTGTAGTGATTTTGGAGCCCAGAAAAATAAAGTCTGACACTGTTTCCTCTGTTTCCCCATCTATTTCCCATGAAGTGATGGGACTGGATGCCATGATCTTTGTTTTATGAATGTTGAGCTTTAAGCCAACTTTTTCACTCTCCACTTTCACTTTCATCAAGAGGCTTTTTAGTTCCTCTTCACTTTCTGCCATAACGGTGGTGTCATCTGCATATCTGAGGTTATTGATATTTCTCCCAGCAATCTTGATTCCAGCTTGTGCTTCTTCCAGGCCAGTGTTTCTCATGATGGACTCTGCTGCTGCTGCTAAGTCGCATCAGTCGTGTCCGACTCTGTGCAACCCCATAGACAGCAGCCCACCAGACTCCCCCCGTCCCTGGGATTCTCCATGCAAGAACACTGGAGTGGGTTGCCATTTCCTTCTCCAATGCATGAAAGTGAAAAGTGAAAGTGAAGTCAATCTCTTGTATCTGATTCTTCGCAACCATGGACTAGAGCCCACCAGGCTCCTCCATCCATGGGATTTTCCAGGCAAGAGTACTGGAGTGGCGTGCCATTGCCTTCTCTGCATGATGTACTCTACAAATAAGTTAAATAAGCAGAGTGACAATATACAGCCTTGATGTACTCCTTTTCCTATTTGGAACCAGTCTATTGTTCCGTGTCCAGTTCTAACTGTTGCTTCCTGACCTGCATACAAATTTCTCAAGAGGCAGATCAGATGGTCTGGTATTCCCATCTCTTTCAGAATTTTCCACAGTTTACTGTGATCACACAGTCAAAGGTTTTGGCATAGTCAATAAAGCAGAAATAGACGTCTTTCTGGAACTCTTTTGCTTTTTCCATGATCCAGCGGATGTTGGCAATTTGATCTCTGGTTCCTCTGCCTTTTCTAAATCCAGCTTGAACATCAGGAAATTCACGGTTCACATATTGCTGAAGCCTGGCTTGGAGAATTTTGAGCATTACTTTACTAGCATATGAGATGAGTACAATTCTGTGGTAATTTGAGCATTCTTTGGCATTGCCTTTCTTTGGGATTGGGATGAAAACAGATGTTTCCCAGTCCTGTGGCCACTGCTGAGTTTTCCAAATTTGCTGGCATATTGAGTGCAGCACTTTCACAGCATCATCTTTCAGGATTTGGAATAGCTCCACTGGAATTCCATCACCTCCACTAGCTTTGTTCATAGTGATGCTTTCTAAGGCCCACTTGACTTCACATTCCAGGATGTCTGGCTCTAGGTCAGTGATCATGCCATCATGATTATCTGGGTCGTGAAGATCTTTTTTGTACAGTTCTTCTGTATATTCTTGCCACCTCTTCTTAATATCCTCTGCTTCGGTTAGGTCCATACCATTTCTGTCCTTTATCGAGCCCATCTTTGCATGAAATGTTCCTTTGGTATCTCTGATTTTCTTGAAGAGATCCCTAGTCTTTCCCATTCTGTTGTCTTCCTCTATTTCTTTGCATTGATCACTGAAGAAGGCTTTCTTATCTCTTCTTGCTATTCTTTGGAACTCTGCATTCAGATGTTTATATCTTTCCTTTTCTCCTTTGCTTTTCGCTTCTCTTCTTTTCACAGCTATTTGTAAGGCCTCCCCAGACAGCCATTTTCCTTTTTGCATTTCTTTTCCATGGGGATGGTCTTGATCCCTGTCTCCTGTACAATGTCACGAACCTCATTCCATAGTTCATCAGACACTCTATCTATTAGATCTAGGCCCTTAAATCTATTTCTCACTTCCACTGTATAATCATAAGGGATTTGATTCAGGTCATACCTGAATGATCTAGTGGTTTTCCCTACTTTCTTCAATTTCAGTCTGAATTTGGCAATAAGGAGTTCATGGTCTGAGCCACAGTCACCTCCTGGTCTTGTTTTTGCTCACTGTATAGAGCTTCTCCATCTTTTCCTGCAAAGAATATAATCAATCTGATTTCGGTGTTGACCATCTGGTGATGTCCATTTATAGAGTCTTCTCTTGTGTTGTTGCAAGAGGGTGTTTGTTATGACTAGTGAATTTTCTTGACAAAACTCTATTAGTCTTTGCCCTGCTTCATTCCATATTCCAAGGCCAAATTTGCCTGTTACTCCAGGTGTTTCTTGAGTTCCTACTTTTGCATTCCAGTCCCCTATAATGAAAAGGACATCTTTTTTGGGTGTTAGTTCTAAAAGGTCTTGTAGGTCTTCATAGAACCGTTCAACTTCAGCTTCTTCAGCATTACTGGTTGGGGCACAGACTTGGATTACTGTGATATTGAATGGTTTGCCTTGAAAACAAACAGATCATTCTGTCGTTTTTGAGATTGCATCCAAGTACTGCATTTCAGACTCTTTTGTTGACCATAATGGCTACTCCATTTCTTCTGAGGGATTCCTGCCCGCAGTAGTAGATATAATTGTCATCTGAGTTAAATTCACCCATTCCAGTCCATTTGAGTTCGCTGATTCCTAGAATGTCTACATTCACTCTTGCCATCTCTTTTTGACCACTTCCAATTTGCCTTGATTCATGGACCTGACATTCCAGGTTCCTATGCAATATTGCTCTTTACAGCATCGGACTTTGCTTCTATCACCAGTCACATCCACAGCTGGGTATTGTTTTTGCTTTGGCTCCATCCCTTCATTCTTTCTGGAGTTATTTCTCCACTGATCTCTAGTAGCATATTGGGCACCTACTGACCTGGGGAGTTTCTCTTTCAGTATCCTATCATTTTGCCTTTTCATACTGTTCATGGTGTTCTCAAGGCAAGAATACTGAAGTGGTTTGCCATTCCTTTCTCCAGTGGACCACATTCTGTCAGACCTCTCCACCATGACCCGGTGATTATAATTATAAGGCCATAAATAGACTGATTGACAAAGGGAAGGGATATATTGTTTCCCACCAGTATAACCCTTCAGTGAGGGGGCAGAGTAGGGAGTGGGGAGGCTTAATTCTATGGAATGAGACTATTAAGGAAACAAATATGGGATACAATAAGATCTACAAACCTCACTCATTGTTGAATCTAATATGTATACTTACTAGCTTAACATTGTAAGTTTCTTGAATTTTTCTCTTTTTTAAAAACTTTTTTTTTAATATTTGATGTTGTAAATTATGTTTACAATTATGTTAAACTTCTTTATCTATACTAAGTGGAAGCATACCTTTGGTCATCATTGGGCAGAGCTTTGACAGGAAACAGCATGCTGTACTGCCATAGGGATTAAAACAGAAACTCAAACAAAGATGAAAAGTTCTGTCAGCTCTCCCGAATTCTAGCCACTGGAAACTCCCCTCTCAAGGCTTCTCTCTGCTACTTTATTGAATACGTCTTTATCTTAATTTTAGCCAAAACTTACAATGGTATACCGGAGAAGGCGATAGCACCCCACTCCAGTACTTTTGCCTGGAAAATCCCACGGACAGAGGAGCCTGGTAGGCTGCAGTCCATGGGGTCGCTAAGAGTCAGACATGACTGAGCGACTTCACTTTCTCTTTTCACTTTCATGCATTGGAGAAGGAAATGGCAACCCGCTCCAGTGTTCTTGCCTGGAGAATCCCAGGGACGGGGAAGCCTGGTGGGCTGCCATCTGTGGGGTCACACAGAGTCGGACACGACTGAAGTGACTTAGCATAGCATAGCATACAATGGTATACTAGTAAATTCACCATCTTTTAGAGTCAAAATATCTGAGTGTGAATCTTGGCTGTGGTATTGTAAGAAATATAAACTTGAAGTGGTCCATTTTCAAAACAAAGTAACTAGTTCTGAAGTAGCTCAACTTGGGAACATGACAAAGTTGAGGCCTGGACTCTAGATAAAGTTAGGGTTGGGGAGAGAGATCAGACTGGATCCTAAAGCAATAGGACTCCACCCATTGTCTGTGCCCTGCCTCTAAAGGTGACTAATGACTTGCATACTTGACACAGTTCAGTGGCACCTGGAGGGTCCCTAAGCAAACAGGATGTTGGGCGAAGGGATATTAGCAAGAAAGCCTTTGTTGAAAAATGCAGGTGTAATTTGGGAAGGGAAAAAGAAAGGTACCCTATAAGGAAATAATGAAACTTAGGCGAAGTCTGGGAAAATTGTACGCCACACAGTACACAGCCAATGAGGAACTGGGTGGGGGGAGAGTGGAAACATGTGAGTTAGGGAATAAATTCCATGTTGTAATCACTCTGGGTGTGCCTACCCACCAGACACCAGATCTTTCAAGACCTTAGTTAAAAACTCTCGCTTTCACTGTACTTCGTGTCTACAAGTCCATGCAACTGGTTTTGGGCTGGTGAGTGTGTTTCTTACAAGTACTTACTAGCTATATAGGTTTGAGCAAATTATTTAACCTTTTAACCTCTGTTGCACCATTCTTAGTGATAACAATGCCTACCTCATTCTGTTGTTATTTATAAATGATTAAATAAGTTATTATTTGAAAAGTGCTAAGAATAATACCTGGGCTTCACTGGTGACTCTGTGGTGAAGAATCCTACTGCCAATGTAGGAGACTTGCCAAAGATCGGGGTTCAAACCCTATGCCTGCCCCACAGCAGCTGCTACATAATAGTATAATACAGAAAGCTGTTCTCAATTCATTTTCAAATCATTTTTGGTAAGTTGGTGTTCAAGCTATTAAATAGTTTATGTTGGTAATATTATTCTGGGCTCACAACTTCTACCATCTATTCCTACAAATTGAAAGAAGTGTTCTGAATTTATAAGACTTTTACATAAAATATATTAAGTCCTCTAACTCTATGGATATCTGATGTAAGTAAAATATTTTTTGAATTATACTCTGGCTAGGTGAGAGACCCTAGCATTTATTATAATATATGTAGAAAAAGCAAAGATCATTAACTCCAAAGCATCATACTTCCTATGATTGAAAGATTAGATTGTTAGGGAAGAAAAATGAAAAGCCAAGGAAAAAGACAAGCCAAGAGGTCATGGAACAGTTAGATTTAAAAGGACAAGACTAACTGCACCAAGATGCAGGACTTTTGAGGCCAAGGGTCAAATAAGGGGCTAACCTTTCCATTTTTCACTAACTCCAAAAAAAAAAAAAAAAAAAAAGCCAAATTCTAATAGATTTTTAGTAGCTGGAAGCGCACTTAACTTATAGATTGTGTGTCTCTGAATTAGCTATTCTTTAATCACATTTATTCCAATATTATTATCTAAGAGTCAGAATTTATTTCAGGTAAACAATCATATCACTTTCTGCTGTTTTTGACTTAACATTTGAAACCATGCTTTCAGAGAATCTTCCAGGCATTTAAGAGGAGGCTTTTTTTTTTTTTTTAACTTGGTATCATAGGCAGGGAAATTTTCAGTGTTTGAGTTTAAAATAAAATGAAGGACCAAAATAATTAAAATGAATAACCAACACATTTGGCTAGTAAATTCCCTAGTGGTGTTGCTTTAGTCACTACATTGTGTCTGACTCTTGTGACCCCAAGAGTCCTGGGGGTCTTGGCAGTCCTGGCAGGACTGTAGCCTGCCAGGCTTCTCTGTCCATGGGATTCTCCAGGCAAGAATACTGGAGTGGGTTGCCCTTTCCTTCTCCAGGGGATCTTTCCAAACCAGGAATCGAACCCAGGTCTCCTGCACTACAGGCAAATTCTTTACCAACTGAGCTATGAGGGAAGCCCAAATTCCCTAGTAGGGAAAGAATTCCTAGGTGGGTGTTGCCTGTAATCATATGAGTGACAGGATTTTAAGGACCTGAAGAGATCTTTCCCTGTTTCTTAGCACTATCTTCAAAACAACAGCAACCCTTAAGTTTCTGGTACAACACAGCATGTGCTTTCACCCTTAAGAGTTTTATAATTTCTTTGGATTTTCGCTATAGAGATGGGTATCTTTTTATCTTTTATTTTTACAATTTTAATTGAAAGATAATTGCTTTACAATGTCACTGATTTCTGCCATCAGTCAGTTCAGTTCAGTCACTCAGTCATGTCCGACTCTTTGCGACCCCATGAATCGCAGCATGCCAGGCCTCCCTGTCCATCACCAATTCTCGGAGTCCAACCACACTCATGTGCATGGAGTCGGTGATGCCATCCAGCCATCTCATCCTCTGTCGTCCCCTTCTCCTCCTGCCCTCAATCCCTCCCAGCATCAGGGTCTTTTCCAATGAGTCAACCCTTCGCATGAGGTGGCCAAAGTACTGGAGCTTCAGCTTTAGCATCATTCCTTCCAAAGAAATCCCAGGACTAGTCTCCCTGAGCATGGACTGGTTGGATCTCCTTGCAGTCCAAGGGACTCTCAAGAGTCTTCTCCAGCACCACAGTTCAAAAGCATCAGTTCTTCGGCGCTCAGCCTTCTTCACAGTCCAGCTCTCACATCCATACATGACCACAGGAAAAACCATAGCCTTGACTAGACGGACCTTAGTTGGCAAAGTAATATCTCTGCTTTTTAATGTGCTATCTAAGTTGGTCATAACTTTCCTTCCAAGAAGTAAGTGTCTTTCAATTTCATGGCTGCAGTCAGCATCTGCAGTGATTTTGGAGCCCCCAAAATAAATTCTGATATTGTTTCCACTGTTTACCCATCTATTTCCCATGAAGTGATGGGACTAGATGCCATGTTCTTAGTTTTCCGAATGTTGAGCTTTAAGCCAACTTTTTCACTCTCCTCTTTCACTTTCATCAAGAGGCTTTTTAGTTCCTCTTCACTTTTTGCCATAAGGTTGGTGTCATCTGCATATCTGAGGTTATTGATATTTCTCCTGGCAATCTTGATTCCAGCTTGTGCTTCTTCCAGCCCAGCATTTCTCATGATGTACTCTGCATAGAAGTTAAATAAGCAGAGTGACAATATACAGCCTTGACGTACTCCTTTTCCTATTTGGAACCAGTCTGTTGTTCCATGTCCAGTTCTAACTGTTGCTTCCTGACCTGCATACAAATTTCTTAAGAGGCAGGTCAGGTGGTCTGGTATTCCCATCTCTTTCAGAATTTTCCACAGTTTATTGCAATCCACACAGTCAAAGGCTTTGGTATAGTTAATAAAATTGACTTTGGCGAAGTCAATAGTTGTTTTTCTGGAACTCTCTTGCTTTTTTGATGATCCAGCAGATTTTGGAAATTTGATTTCTGGTTCCTCTGCCTTTTCTAAAACCAGTTTGAACATCTGGAAGTTCAAGGTTCACATGTTGCTGAAGCCTGACTTGGAGAATTTTGAGCATTATTTTACTAGCGTGTGAGATGAGTGCAATTGTGTGATAGTTTGAGCATTCTTTGGCATTGCCTTTCTTTGGTATTGGAATGAAAACTGATGTCTTCCAGTCCTGTGGCCACTACCTGAGTTTTCCAGATTTGCAAAAAAGCAAAATGGCTGTCTGAGGAGCCCTTACAAATAGCTGTGAAAAGAAGAGATGTATAAGGCAAAGGAGAAAAGGAAAGACATTCCCATTTCAATGCAGAGTTGCAAAGAATAGCAAGGATATATAAGAAAGCCTTCCTCAGTGATCAATGCAAAGAAATAGAGGAAAACAACAGAATAGGAAAGACTAGAGATATCTTCAAGAAAATTAGAGATACAAAGGGAACATTTCACACAAAGATCGGCTCCATAAAGGACAGAAATGGTATGGACCTAACAGAAGCAGAAGATATTAAGAAGAGGTGGCAAGAATACACAGAAGATCTGTACAAAAAAAGAGCTTCACGACTGAGATAATCACGATGATGTGATCACTCACCTAGAGCCAGACATCCTGGAAAGTGAAGTCAAGTGGGCCTCAGGAAGCATCACTAGGAACAAAGCTAGAGGAGGTGATGGAATTCCAGTTGAGCTATTTCAAATCCTGAAAGATTTCTGCCATACAACAAAGCAAATCAGCCATAAGTGTGTGTGTGTGTGTGTGTGTGTGTGTGTGTGTGTGTGTGTGTGTGTGTGTATGCACCCTCTCTCTCTAGCCTCCCTCCCACCCACCCCCATCCCACCCCTTAGGTCGTCACGGAGCACCTGGCTGCACATCCTGTATTCCACAGCAGCTTCCCACTAGCTGTCTGTTTACTCCTGGTTGTGTGTATATGTCAGTGCTACTCTTCTAATTTGTCGCACCCTCTCCTTCCCCGGCTGTGTCCACAGGCCCATCCTCTATGTCTGCATCTCTGTCCCTGCCCTGTAAATAGGTATCTTTTTACATTCCATAATCTTGAGACATACATATGATACAGTTGCATAAATATTTTCATTTTTAGAGAAATTCTAGATTAAGAACAGTATTAAGAGACAGTATGGAGATTTCCCATATACCTCCCTCCCTATACCCAGACAAGCATAGCTTTCCCAAGTATCAATATCATTCACCAGAATGGTACATTTGTTATATTTGGTGTATCTATATTAGCATATCATTGTCACCCAAGTCCATAGATTACCCCAGGGTTCACTGTTGGTGTTGTACATTATTTGGTTTTGAGAAATGTGTAATAGCATGTATCAATCATTATAGTATCATCCACAGGATTTTCACTGCCCTAAAATCTTTGGGGCGCATATTCATCCTTTACTCCCACCAACCTATGGCAACCACTTGTTTTTCTTTTTATCTATAAGTGTGTGTGTGTGTGTGTGTGTGTGTGTGTGTTATATAATTAGAATGATACAGTAGAAGATTTCATATTGGCTTCTTTAACTTAGTAACATACATTTATGATTCTTCTGTGTTTTTTCATGGCTGTATAGCACATTGTTTTAAGTGCTGAATAATATTCCATTGTATAGATATACCACAGTTTATTTATCCATTTACCTACTAAAGGACAACCTGATTATTTCCCAGTTTCAGCAGTTATGGATAAAGTGTTATGAACATTCATGTGTAGGTCTTTTTATGGACATATACTTTCAACACCATTGAGTAAATACCTAGGAGTGTAATTGCTGAATCATATGGTAAGTGTATGTTTAATTTTGTAAGAAACCACCAAACTGTACTATTTTGAATCCCTATGGCAAATGAGCGGAGAAGGCAATGGCACCCCACTCCAGTACTTTTGCCTAGAAAATCCCATGGACAGAGGAGCCTGGTAGGCTGTAGTTCATGGGGTCACTAGAGTCGGACACAACTGAGTGACTTCACTTTCACTTTTCACTTTCATGCATGGGAGAAGGAAATGACAACCCACTCCAGTGTTCTTGCCTGGAGAATCCCAGGAACGGGAAGCCTGGTTGGCTGCCGTCTATGGGGTCGCACAGAGTCGGACACAACTGAAGCGACGCAGCAGCATGGCAAATGAGAGTTCCTGTTGCTCCACTTCCTCATCAGCATTTATTGTTATCAGTGTACTGGATTTTGGCTATTTCTGATGGTTATGTAGTGGCACCTCATTGTTGTTTAGATTTGCGTTTTCCTGATAATGTGATGTGATACATCTTTTCATACACTTATTTGCCATCAGTATTTCTTCTTTTGTAAGGTATACACATAAAGATTTTTAGGTGATTTGGATGGCTACAGATAAAAAAATCAAAGATGTCTCATAATCAAAACTAATTCCTCAAATATTGATTATAGGGGATGATCTAATCCTTAAGTCTATTGAGTTGGGCTATTATTGTTGATTTCCTCTTTGCCATTTTGTTTCCACTAACCATCCTTAACCTATAAATATACTCAAATTTCTGTCATTAAAAAATATTCCCAGCCCAATAATTTTTCTCCCAAAGCAAGTACTTGGAAAAGCAGTTTTCATTGGCTACAGCTACTTTTAACACACTTGTAATTTACTTTTTACTCTACTGCATTCAGAACTTTGCTCTTCACCCTACTGTAATCACTTCAAGTAAACTGTGTAAGAAAAATTGACCAATTATCTAATTTGGCATATTGTGTTAGAAACATTTTGTCTTATTATTCATGACATTTAACTCTGTTGGTCTCTTCCTTTTTCTTGAAACTATTTGTTCTCTTTTATTCTAAGACTTTGCAATCTCCCCTTCACCTTCTTAATTTTCTGAACCTCGTTTATGTTGGCATGGGTGGTTTCTCTTCTTTTGCTCACCTGTTCAGTTCAGTCACTCAGTCATGTCTGACTCTTTGCGACCCCATGAACTGCAGCACGCCAGGCCACCCTGTCCATCACCAACTCCTGGAGTTTACCCCAAACTCCATGTCCATTGAGTGGGTGATGCCATCAAATCATCTCATCCTCTGTCATCCCCTTCTCCTCCTGGCCTCAATCTTTCCCAGCATCAGGGTCTTTTCGAATGAGTCAAATCTTTGCATCAAGTGGCCAAAATACTGGAGTTTCAGCTTCAACATCAGTCTTTCCAAAAAACACCCAGGACTGATCTCCTTTAGGATGAACTTGTTGGATTTCCTTGCAGTCTAAGGGACTCTCAAGAGTCTTCTCCAACACCACAGTTCAAAAGCATCAATTCTACGGCGCTCAGCTTTCTTTATAGTGCAACTCTCACATCTATACATGACCACTGGAAAAAACCATAGCCTTGCTTAGAAGGACCCTTGTTGGCAAAGTAATGTCTCTGCTTTTGAATATGCTGTCTAGGTTGGTCATAACTTTCCTCCCAAGGAGTAAACATCTTGTAATTTCATGGCTGCAATCACCATTTGCAGTGATTTTGGAGCCCCCAAAAAATAAACTCTGACACTGTTTCCCCATCTATTTCCCATGAAGTGATGGGACCAGATACCATGATCTTAGTTTTCAGAATATTGAGCTTTGAGCCAACTATCTCACTTTCCTCCTTCACTTCATCAAGAGGATCTTTAGTTGTTCTTCACTTTCTGCCATAAGGGTGGTGTCATCTGCATATCTGAGGTTATTGATATTTCTCTGAGAAATCCTGATTCCAGCTTGTGCTTCCTCCAGCCCAGTGTTTCTCGTGATATACTCTGCATATAAGTTAAATAAGCATAGTAACAATATATTGCCTTGACATACTCCTTTCCCAATTTGGAACAAGTCTGTTGTTCCATGTCCAGTTCTAACTGTTGTTTCCTGACCTGCATACAGATTTCTCAAGAGGCAGGTCAGGTGGTCTGGTATTCCCATTTCTTTCAGAATTTTCCACAGTTTATTGTGATCCACACTGTCAAAAGCTTTCACGTAGTCAATAAAGCAAAAGTAGATGTTTTTTCTGGAACTCTCTTGCTTTTTCGATGATCCAGTAGATGCTGGCAATTGCCAACATCACCTGTTAAATGTTATTTTTTCTCATACTCCTTTCTTAGCTTTATGTTCTTATCACATGTTCTCAATTTCATGGCTTCTAATAGCACCTATAAAGAGATGATACATATAATTTTATCCCTATCCCAGTCTTCTTTCCTAAAGTCCAAAATCACCTCACCATCTCATTTTGGGATCTGACAACCTGTGTGTGCCAGAGATACCTGCCTACATCTCCAGTCTTGTATCATGCCATACTCTCCTTGGTTGTTAAACTCATGGACTTCCATGATGCTGCCCTGTTCTCATCTTTAATGCTAAAAGTTTTCTCTACTTGAAATTCTCTTTCTTTGGGTCCTCTATCATGGTTTTCTTATTGCCAGGCTCAAATGTCAATCAGATAAGTATTTTCTGACCACCTGTTCAAAAATAGAATCCCTCCCAGTTACTCTTTTTTATATCGTATATTTTATTTTTTATGCCTATGTCACTCTTAGAAAATATCTGATTTATTTGTACACTCACTTCCTTATTTTCATTCTACCTATAGTAGATTGCAAGTGGATCATGAACGTTTTTTTCTTTTCTTTATCTCCAGCACTAATAATAATACCAGGCAAGTACTGGGCACAAAATAAATATTTGAAGAACAAATCAAATAATAATTTTAGCTCATCTTTGAAAGTCACTTTTATTACTTCATACCTCAGCTTGCTCATTCTCCTCAGCTTGTTTCTTTATCATGGTGTATCCTCATCTACCCATGCTTCCAAGCAAGGGACTCATAACCCTGTCCCTACCCTTGATGTATCTCAGTAGTCGCAAAGCTTGTCAGTCTTACTGTTTAGTATTTCTTCTGTCCATTCCTTCATACGAACTCCTAGTCCTTTCTTTTTTGGTAAGACCATCAACTCCCCCTTGGGCTAAAGGAATAATATTTTGGCAAGTCTCCTTCCTTTGGTCTTCTATCCCTCCAAATATTCTAAACTATTAGAAAATATTATTTTAAAATAAAAACAAGATCTTGATTATTTTATTCTTTCCTATGCCTAAAATCTTTCAAAGCCCAGCATCTTTTTGCCAGAATTATAAGATTCAATCCAAGGGCATCCAAAGTTCAGCCCTGGACTATTTTTCCATCTCTAATTTTAACTATACTAGGATGTCTCAAATGGTCCTGATATCCAATGATAACTTCTAAGTTTGGATATTCTTGATCTTTAAAACATTCGTTGTACACCTTTTACATGAACTGCAAAGTATGTAGAAGAAATTAGGAATAATAAATTTGAAATGGAATTCTGAAATGTTTTCTCTGTTATCTTAATCTACTTTATAGATTCTTAACTTAATTTCTCAGGTGATTCATTAATATATGTTCTATGCTTTAAAGGATGAGTCATGGAACACTCCATAATATCACATATTGATCAATAAGGGCTGCCTCTTAGATCAGTTTGAAGCACAAGAGACCATGCTGCTTGCCAAGAAGTCTGTTACCAAAATAACTAACTATAAGGCTTTTCTAGGACAGAAGGAGAAAATGTTCACTAAGGTTCAAGAAACAAAGGACTGTAAAAGTTACTAAGAAAGTACTTGTCAAGCTAGAAGGACAGAGAACAAGAAAAGACAGATAAATAAAGAGAGGATCTAATAAATGGATGCATAGACAAATGTAATTCCACAGTCATAGCATTTTCGCTTTGATGTTTCTCATGTGTTTAAATCAATACGAAGATTTTATTTTAATTACTGAATAGGTGCTACAAAAGTAACACATTCAACAAACATTTGTGCTGCCTACTTAGAGAAGTTCAAAATGTAAAATGTGAGTCATATATACAGGTACTTCTCATATACATCATTAAGGATTTCACTTTTCTTGGAAATGTCATGTCTTTTTTATCATTGTATTTGATATACAGTGGCAATGATTGGAGTGAAAGTATAAAAGTTGAATTTATTTTTGCTCTAAGATTAATGTTGTAAAACATGGCTTCTTTATTTCTGGGATAATTGGCCACTTAAGAAAGTCATTATTTTCTCAACCTTATTTTGAGTAGAATAAATATTGTGTTTAGATGCAGCAGGAAAGGTGTTCTTCCACATTTCAGCTGCCCATCTCAGGTCCCCTATTCTGGGTGAATACAGAATCCTCCAGATAGCCCTGCTGTGTTTAATGTCTTTTCTTTTTTTATCCAATCTCTTTGAGTTTCTCTCTCTCTCTTCCTCCTCCTTCTCCCTCCCCCTCCCTCTCTTTTTCTCCTAAGATTCTTTTATATGGAAAAAACACTCTAGTACCTTGCTTTTCCATCTCACTGTTGAAAAACAAAAGCCACAACTGATTGCTTAGGTGGCTGATTTCCAACACAGTTGTTGCAGCCATGATTTTCCAGAAGCCAGAAAGGGGACATTGCAAAGATATATTTATTACCTCTAGCAGGCTGTACTATATTCTAGACTTGTTTTCATTATAGAAAATAGCTAAATATTTACTTTGTATATTGCAATGGTATATTTTTAAAATTAAAATGATCCTTATATTCCAGAATAGACACCTATATGTAATGAATCTGTTTCCCTAGTACAGATCACTGATATATGATGTTGCTTGAGCTTTATGAAGTTTCCTAAACATAAATATTTTAGCTTTTATTTCAGGCAAGATTATTTTACCAAATTACCTAGGAGAGGTTCCTTCATAGGAAGAGATATTAAGTGGTTACTCTGCTGATGCTGAAGAATTGAGTTACCGCTTGCTGCCAGATCTTCCAGAACAGATCTATTGTTGGCATCGACAATTGGAACTCAGAGAGGATTGTCCCATTTAATATCATTTACTTGTACACAACAGACCAGTGACCACAAATCATCCATAATTGGAAATAGAACGTTCATAATTACCTCTGCAATGTTATGATTTTTGAGAAAGGTTTATTAATTTGCTTTAATCTATTTATTATTTAGCTTTTCCCTCCCATAATATGACATTAGTTAGACTCATCATATTTCTCTCTTTTTGTATTTCTAATGAGTGTTTAATTAAAAATATCTGACTCAAACACAGAAAAGGCTGTATATAGCAAGATATTTTCCTTCATGATATTGAGGGAAGCTGGATGATTTGTTACTCAAAACACTCAAACTCAGGTTCCTCATGATTTCATTTGTGTTTTAGTGTGCTTTTATTATGAATGTGGTCTTGCCCTTTAACTCTTGCCCTGCACAACTATTGCATATTTTGGTAATTGTTAGAACTAGTTATTCTATGGGTTTATATCAATTTTTTTTTTCTGCATTGATGAAAATAGTTGACAACTATTTTCTGATATTTTTCCAGGGTAAAATTATGTCCATGCTCTATAGAATAGAAATCTAGAGCCACAAATTCTTACTTTTCAAGTTTTGAATATCTCTAAATAATAAAATAAGCTTTTTATTCCTTCCCAATGAATAGAGATATTGGTGGCTGTCCATTTTGCTGAGTTTTTATTCGTTAATAAATATTGATATTTATTATTTTACATTTAATATTTTCATAATATAGACAGTTCTTTCTACTAAAGTGATTTTCAAGTAACATGTTTCTATATTGAATTAGCAACACCTGATTCTTGCAAAGATTATAGCCTTGAACACACCACTCTCCCAATATTTTTCAAAATTTGCACTGTGTAAAAGATAATTCTTGTAGGGTTGCACAAAATCATGCATTCTATTCATGCCCTTAGTTAAAGAATATGTCACCTTCGTATCAGACTAGACTAGAATAGAAATATACATGGATATACATATTTCAGTGCAATATGTACATTTGGTAAGTATTAGTCACCTTTTCCGGGGAAGGCAATGGCACCCCACCCCAGTACTTTGGCCTGGAAAATCCCATGGACGGAGGAGCCTGGTAGGCTCCAGTCCATGGGGTCGCTAAGAGTCGGACACGACTGAGCAACTTCACTTTCACTTTTCACTTTCATGCATTGGAGAAGGAAATGGCAACCCACTCCAGTGTTCTTGCCTGGAGAATCCCAGGGACGGGGGAGCCTGGTGAGCTTCTGTCTATGGGGTCGCACAGAGTTGGACACAACTGAAGCGACTTAGCAGCAGCAGCAGTCACCTTTTCTTGGAGAAGGCAATGGCACCCCACTCCAGTGCTCTTGCCTGGAAAATCCCATGGACAGAGGAGCCTGGTGGGCTGCAGTCCATGGGGTCGCTAAGAGTCAGACAAGACTGAGAGACTTCACTTTCACTTTTCACTTTCATGCTTTGGAGGGGAAATGGCAACCCACTCCAGTGTTCTTGCCTGGAGATTCCCAGGGACGGGGGAGCCTGGTGGGTTGCAGTCTATGGGGTCGCACAGAGTCGGACGCCACTGAAGTGACTCAGCAGCAGCAACAGCAGCAGCAGCAGTCACCTTTTCTATAAAATCGGGATATTAATAACTGCTTTTCAGGTTATTTGTTGTGATAATTGAGTGAAATAAATCATGAAATATTAAGTATACTCCTTGGAACAAAGAAAGTACTAAAACATACTATATTTTTTAAAAAATCATACCTATCTTGTATAAAAGTATTCAGTTCTGCCCAAGGACAGGAGGAAGGTATCACAAAGAGTGTAACACCTAAATCAGAATATGAAGGATGAGTAGGCATTTTCTACAGAGCAAAAAAGATAAAGAAACAATTTGTCCAAAAGCATTTAGATGTGACTAAAAGAAGAAAGAGGCTGAGGGATGGGCCTAATTATAAAGACAAATGTAGATGAGGTTGAGAGCTTTATTTTTACTCTGGAAGTGAATGGTATTTAGACTATTAGAGTTCTTTTTAAATTATTTTTGTTTGCTTTAAGTTTCAGAATTCAGGGAAAATCTAACGAAAGAGTTATCTTAAGTAGTCATTTGTAGTATTGTGAAAACATAAGTGATAACAAGTCTTAATTTTAGACATCAATTTAGTTACGGAAGTAAGTCCAATAATATGGAAGAAAATAAGAATATGTAGAATTCAAAGGATTTTAAGTGCACGTGTTTCTAATTTTGAGCAATATTTATCTTGAAGATTTAAGTTTCAGTTGCTCTTCTATAAATAAATTATTTTTAAATGCTTTAAGGAACATTGCTAAAAGAAATTTGTTGTGGGAAGGCAATAAATTGCTCTCTAATTTCTGTGTTTTGAAAATTCATATTTGACAGTACCCGCTCAGCAAAACCCAATGAAATGCAGGTATTTTTTTCTGTTTATAGGATGAATATATTGTTATAGAGTTAAAAAAAAAAAACTTAAACATTAAAAAGACTTAGATTATCATCCTACCACTGATGAACTTAATGACCTTGACATAATTACAAAACTTTCCTGGACCTCATTTCTTTCTCTAAATAAATTGATTTAATTCTTTCCCTGTGGTGAGGTTGAAGTCCCAGTTTCATTGTCTATTTCCAAATATACAGACATTTTATGAACAAGTCTTATGGATAGAGCACATAGTAGTTTAGATATGAATACAAATACAAAATTTTGTTAACAGGGCTCCACTAAGTACCTTTTTCAAAGATTATATAGGAATAATATTACTATAAAGTTAATAATATAACTATAAAGTTGAAATTGATAGTGGAAAAAAATGAAATTACTTTTAGAGTTTTAAATTATGTCTATATGCAGATCTGACAACTGATATTTTTAGTACATTATGAAAGTCTGGAGACATACTTTTTAATTTATTCATATAATTCACTCCTTTGCAAGAGCATTTACCAAAACATTTCTAGATTATTTACTATATCTTTAATGTTTTCTGACATAGGTAAACACAGAACTATTTTCTCTCATCCATAAACTCAGAAGTACCTATGTTTACTATTAGGAAACCGTATTATTGCATCTTGGTAGTAGCAGACACATTTAAATTATTGTCAGGTAGTAACTTAAGAACTGGAAAATACAGTTTAATAGACAATAGCCTTTCATGATTTGATATCCTCAGTTACTTGGATCAAGTTTTCATTGTTCTTAAGGTTAAAAATGTATCTGTAAACCACAATTAGCTACAGTTAATGGGTTAATTAATAATTACTCTTCAATTAATATGAAAAAGATATGAAAACTAGCAGAATGCTAGTTTTCCTTCAGATGCTTCTTAGAAGATAATATTTTATAAATAAATGTTTGGGAAATGTTGGATTCAACAAAGGGAAGGAAATAGTGTTTCTTTTGTGTCAGCATCAATCTGCCAGAGGAATCGTAATTTGAGCACTGACCTCATTTTTTGGGTTTTATCTCAAGGGACTAGAGATATTATAATGGGATGTATTTTGAGAAATATAGTTCTGTTTAAAACATTTTACATAAAAGAAAAATGAAAATGAAAAATAAAAAATGTAGCCCAATTGGCCTCTGCTACTGTGAGAGGAAGATGGGGGTTGTAAGGCCAGATGCTCTTCTGGGAAGGGACTGGACAGCACTGCCACCTCTTCTCATACGTTTACTGTTAGAGCACGGTGACTCAACTGTGTAAAGGGGAAATCTAAAGTGAAGCCAAAGGAAGATTGAAATTGTGTTTTTAAAATAAACTAATAGAAATGAGATTGTAGTTTTTATTCAAGTTTATTGCATGATGGTCTTGAAAAACAGCTAGTTGGAAATTAGGATAGTTGTCCTTTTCTTATGAGGTTGGTCTTGAGAGTGCAGTGTGGAGATTGCTTTCTTCCTGTGTGAATTACTTGTTTCCTTTGAAGAAAAAGATCAACAGCAGGAAATCCCTGAGAGTTTTCAATACAGATGTCTCCAAAAGAGTTAATGCTACCAAGTTTTTTTCCCCAATGTGTCACATGATCTTTGTATAATTTATAAATGATAACAAAGCAATCAGGCCACATTCATAAAAGCCCAGTGACACATAATTTAGTGGAATCTGAGGATTAGAATTAATTGTCTCTCTTTGTTCTAAGTTCTAAATCTTAGCAAATGATTCACTGTATGTCATTACAGCTTAATATTTGCATGAAATCACAGTTTAGCTGGCATAATTTAACGGCAATTAAAAAGCTATTTAATCGTCATGCAAATTGGTATGAGGGCCCTTGAGTAAGAAGGGTGTCTGCCTTTTTAATTTAAGTATCTCTAGGCGGACAGTCATATACTTACAGACACCCATAACATAATTGATAACATTCTTCCTGATCTTGGAAATGTAAGTGAATAATAATTCATGTTTTCCATTATAAATAAGAGAAAAGAGCAACAATATGAATGTGTCATCCAGTAGGAAGACACTATTATGATAAGGATAATGAATCTTTATCTCCTAGGCATGAGTCTAGGTTGGAGGTAAAAAAAAAAACGTTATGCTTATCCCTGTGCTCTAGTTTATAATCCCTTCAATATTTGCCTTTCTGAAAGCAGACATGTCTGTAACTCTCTGGAACATGAAATGGCATAAAGCAAGGTATACAGAAACCTTTTAGAAAAACTAACTCCCATTTCTAGGGCTGGCTTTAGGTGGTATACATATAGATGTCTTAGCCATACCCATCAGGTTGCTGATAATAGGATCCAACAAGATTAAAAGGGAAGTATAACATTTCTTAATATCTCAAACCCAACACCCAATCATATGGATTTAGGAGTGATGTTATGCTTCTCTAACACTGTGTAACAGATCTTGTTACTGAGTCTTCTGTTCTCTTTAAGACCACTCCCCACACTGCAGCTGCATTTCTGTTTTTGAAACACATCACTTCTGTACATAGAATCTGTCAGCTTCTTCCTTTTAAATGAATATATATATATATATATATATATGTATATATACAAACTCATTCCAGTGAGCATAGCAATATTGTGTTTTCCGACCCCTTCCTGTTGCTTAAAACTCACTTCGTGTTTACTCTTTCTGCATTCTAGCTACAGTGATCTTCTGTCACTTCCATGACTATTTAACAATCTTTTTTGACTGAAGAACCATGCATGTTCTATCTCTAAAATCCTTCCTACCCCCTCTACATCTTCCACACCACCTGCATGAGACCTTCTCAGAAGGTTTATCAGGTTGGCCCCCTGATACTTTTTTTTAGCTCCATTCCTTTTGATTTCTATAATTGCACTTATTATAATTTGAATTTTATTCTTCTGTTTGTGTGTGTGTGTGTGTTTGTGTTTATCTAGCCATTCAGCTAAAATATTAATAGCAAGAAAGCAGAAATAACATTTATCGGATTTATGCCGTAAGCCCAAGATCTAGCAGAATATCTGGCACACATGGTAGTCACGGGAAACTTATTTAATGAGTGAATGACCATGTCTTGAAATCCAAAAGAAGCCTATGTGAAAACTTGCATTTATTTCTGTGCAGAGAATGCCACAGAGAATTATTTTCCTCCTTCTAAGCAAATTGCTGAATTTTAAAGAACTGTTTGCATTGCTTAAGACTAACCTTTAAAATATAGCAGTATGATTTAATAAGTAATTTATGCAATTAATTATTTTTCAAAGTATCTGTCATAAGCACAGTCTCTTACAGAAGGATTCTGTGGCATTTCACAATATAGCAAGCACACAGTGCACTGTCTGGCACGTAGTAGACCTTCAGTTAGTAATTGTTCAGTGAATGATATGAAACCAAGGTTTGAAGGACTCAGATGAATATACAAGATTACTGACACAATTTTAAGAGGAAAAAAATGAATAGTTAAAGATATTATGTACTCGGTGCAGTGTGATCATATGGAAAAATAATGAGAAAAGAGAGCAGACGCTCATCCACCACCCATGACCAATATGGTTTATGCAGACTCTTGATGACAAATAAGAGGATCTTGGGAGTCTCTTTATAAGCTTTCAAGGATGCATTTACTTATGCTTAGTAAAGTTAATAAAAATAAAATCTTGGTACCATATCTTACCTATATCCCCTTTGATTGCTTCCAAATCCACCTGCCAATGCAGGAGACACAAGAGACGTGGGGTCCATCTCTGGATCAGGAAGATCCCCTGGAGAAGGAAATGGCAACTCAGTCCAGTATTCTTGCCTGGACAATTCCATGGATAGACGTGCCTGGCGGGCTAGAGTCCAGAGGTTGGCAAAGAGTCGGATACAATTGAGCAGACTCACACAGCCCTTCCAAATAATGCTTTTGTCCCATGAAATTGGCAGGACCTAAAAAAGTATATATGCTGCCTCCAGTTTGTGTTCCTATTCCCTTCCTTCCAAACTGTTTGTCCACCCTAAATTTATGGCCATTTATTCTCAGCCTGTGAGAAAAAGATTCTTAGATTTTCAAATGAGTGAGAGTTTTAGTTATACATCAAGCATACTTTGAAGACTGAAATACTGAACATAGCATATTTTATATATCTATGTTATTATTTCTTCAAAGTTTTTAAACGTAGATGCAATTATTAAGATGTAATTATTCAAAGCCATCATGTAATTTAAAATAATATTGGGTTATTATATTTTTTCAGTCAACAAATTTAAGAAGTATAATTACTGTAACTTTTGGTGATCTGTGGCTTTTGATGTTAAATACTGAAATTCATATTCCAAAAGTTAATACATAGACCATCTTCACCCCTAAGACTCCACCCTTACTAAACTTATGCAGATATTTTGAACCATTTTTCTTTGTGGCTTCCATCAGAAGAAAGAGTTCAAACTAATATAAAAGACCAGCACATGTTTATTGATGACGTTTTCAAGTTAGCACTATAATTCGTTGTCCGATACATGTACATTTGTTTTTTAATTGCTTTCTCCAGGGCCACCTTCAGCTCCTAGGAATGTGGTTTTTAACATCAATGAAACGGCCCTTATTTTGGAATGGAGCCCACCAAGTGACACAGGAGGGAGAAAAGACCTCACATACAGTGTAATCTGTAAGAAATGTGGCTTAGACACCAGCCAGTGTGAGGACTGTGGTGGAGGACTCCGCTTCATCCCAAGACATACTGGCCTGATCAACAATTCTGTGATAGTACTTGACTTTGTGTCTCACGTGAATTACACCTTTGAAATAGAAGCCATGAATGGAGTTTCTGAGTTGAGTTTTTCTCCCAAGCCATTCACAGCTATTACAGTGACCACGGATCAAGATGGTAAGTTCTACTGCTGTTCTCTCAAAACAGATCTATAATTCCATTTTGATGCTTAATATCCCTGGTGGACCTGTATTCACTGGGGTGCAGTTGCACACTCCCATTGTAAGGGTGATTTACTGATTGTTGTTCTTACTGTTTCCCAAGGTGCAGAAAGATATTTTTGATATTACTTACTAGTATTGCCAATTAGATACAATCCTCTTTCATGGCTATGATTATGTTTTTCATATAATCCTATGCTTATATATCTTAATAAGCAAGTTCATATAACTTATCAACAAACATCAGACATAAATAAGGTTACTAAATGAACTGAAATTCAGCTGCCCTACTTATGCAGCCCTCTCTTTTCCTTGTCAAACAAGCAAATAGTATTTTTACTAATTATAATTCATATCTGTATTATAAAAACAGTGCAGCCAACATGCCTAGCCATAATTCACTATTAAAAGGAACAGCAAATATATCCATTAATGTATCTAAATGCTATTGTTTAGGTGCAGTTTTGTGTAAAAAATAAGCTGTCTTTAAAAAAAACTCCAGTTGCTTTCAGCTAAATGGCACCTTTTAACACTATAGATTTTTACTGCAATATAGTCAGACATGAAGAGTCCTATGCTTTTTATAAGAGTATATTCTCTTTAATCCCCCATTATGTAATTTTTCACAAAGCATGATACCAGGAAAACTTGAGATTTAAAAACTCCCTTTGAGAAGCATTCATAAATTATGTTGTTACAGAAAGGATTGTCTTATAGCAAAAAGTATTGTTTTATGTGAACACATATAGATGAGAATAATTTATACAGATAAAACTATTCTTTTACACTATATTTATTTGCTGAGTCTGCTATAACAAATACCACAGACTAGGTGGCATAATTATAGTGGAACATCAAAACCAGGAAATTGACATTTGGAAAATACACAGGGCTCATGTGGCTGTGAAGGAATATTAAGAGTGAGCCTTTTAGTGATAATGTTCGGTAGTTACATGAAGTTAGATATATGATAAGTTGCAAAGAGTTACACTCAACACATATACATGCGCACATGCACACACACACACGAGCCCTGTGGATTTTCCAAATGTCAGTTTCTGGTTTTGATATTGCACTATAGTTATGCAAGTAGTTAACATTGGGGGAGGCTGGGTAAAATATATGTGGGAAGTTGCTGTACACCTTTTTTTTTTGGTAAATTTCTATGATTATCGTTGCAAAATAAGAAGTGAAAAGAAAAACACTGGTAAACCTGTAAAAAATACAGGAAGAAAACTTTATAATTCTAAAAATATATTTGAAAAGGATTTGACTATTTTATTCAAACTAATATAAGTTCACTTTGCTGATGCTCTTCAGAAATACATCTAATAAATAAAGCAAATAAATAGTACTGTAAAAACACCATTTTCGTATTTACTACATAATGTTCCCCTTCATTTAATAAATTGTTCTACATCATAGAATTTGCTTTTTGGTTGTTCAAAATGGAATTCCTGTTTTCTTATTTATTTTAATTCTTTCCCGAATATCAATAGAATATTGTCAGATATGTCTTCAAGATAAAACAAATTTAGGTCTTCTGTTTCGCTCTACATGCTACCAGATTAAAAATAACCCAATACAACTATTCAAACTATATGGTATAAATAGTTAAGTTTGAGAATGAAAACAGTCAGTCGCTCAGTCGTGTCCAACTCTTTGCAAACCCATGAATTGCAGCACGCCAGGCCTCACTGTCCATCACCAACTCCCGGAGGTCACTCAGACTCACATCCATCAAGTCAGTGATGCCATCCAGCCATCTCATCCTCTGCCATCCCCTTCTCCTCCTGCCCTCAATCCCTCCCAGCACCAGAGTCTTTTCCAGTGAGTCAACTCTTCACATGAGGTGGCCAAAGTACTGGAATTTCAGCCTTAGCATCATTTCTTCCAGAGAATCTCAGGGCTGGTCTCCTTCAGAATGGACTGGTTGGATCTCCTTGCAGTCTAAGGGACTCTCAAGAGTCTATTCCAACACCAGAGTTCAAAAGCATCAATTCTTCGGCGCTCAACTTTCTTTACAGTCCAACTCTTACATCCATACATGACCACTGGAAAAACCATAGCGTTGACTAGACCAACTTTTGTTGGCAACGTGATGTCTCTGCTTATGAATATGCTATCTAGGTTGGTCATAACTTTTCGTCCAAGGAGTAAGCGTCTTTTAATTTCATGGCTGCAATCACCATCTGCAGTGATTTTGGAGACCAAAAAAATTAAGTCTGACACTGTTTCCAGTGTTTCCCCATCTATTTCCCATGAAGTGATGGGACCAGATGCCATGATCTTCGTTTTCTGAATGTTTAGATTTAAACCAAATTTTTAACTCTCCACTTTCACTTTCATTAAGAGGCTCTTCAGTTCCTCTTCACTTTCTGCCATAAGGGTGGTGTCATCTGCATATCTGAGATGATTGATATTTCTCCCGGCAGTCTTGATTCCAGCTTGTGCTTTTTCCAGCCCAGTATTTCTCATGATGTACTCTGCATAGAAGTTAAATAAGCAGGGTGACAATATACAGCCTTGATGTACTCCTTTTCCTATTTGGAACCAGTCTGTTGTTCCATGTCCAATTCTAACTGTTGCTTCCTGAGCTGCATACAAGTTTCTCAAGAGGCAGGTCAGATGCTCTGGTATTCCCGTCTCTTTCAGAATTTTCCACAGTTTATTGTGATCCACACAGTCAAAGGCTTTGGCATAGTCAAGAAAGCAGAAATAGATGTTTTTCTGGAACTCTCTTGCTTTTTCGATGATCCAGAAGTTGTTGGCAATTTGACCTCTGGTTCCTCTGCCTTTTCTAAAACCAGCTTGAACATCTGGAAGTTCACTGTTCACGTATTGCTGAAGCCTGGCTTGGAGAATTTTAAGGTTTACTTTACGCCAAGCCTGGCTTGGAGAATTTTGAGCGTGTGAGATGAGTGCAATTGTACATTAGTTTGAGCATTCTTTGGCATTGCCTTTCTTTGGGATTGGAATGAAAACTGACCTTTTCCAGTCCTGTGGCCACTGCTGAGTTTTCTAAATTTGCTGGCATATTGAGTGCAGCACTTTCACAGCATCATCTTTCAGGATTTGAAATAGCTCAACTGGAATTCTATCACCTCCACTAGCTTTGTTTGTAGTGATGCTTCCTAAGGCCCACTTGACTTCACATTCCAGGATGTCTGGCTCTAGGTGAGTGATCACACCATCGTGATTATCTTGGTCATGAAGAACTTTTTTGTACAGTTCTTCTGTGTATTCTTGCCATCTCTTCTTAATATCTTGTGCTTCTGTTAGGTCCATACCATTTCTGTCCTTTATTGAGCCCATCTTTGCATGAAATGTTCCCTTGGTATCTCTAATTTTCTTGAAGCCATCTCTAGTCTTTCCCATTCTATTATTTTCCTCTATTTCTTTGCATTGATCACTGAAGTCTTTCTTATCTCTCCCCGCTATTCTTTGGAACTCTGCATTCAAATTCTTGTATCTTTGCTTTTCTCCTTTGCTTTTCACTTCTCTTCTTTTCACAGCTATTTGTAAGGGCTCCTCAGACAGCCATTTTACTTTTTTGCATTTCTTTTCCATGGGGACGGTCTTGATCTCTGTCTCCTGTACAATGTCATGAACCTCATTCCATAGTTCATCAGGCACTCTATCAGATCTAGTCCCTTAAATCTATTACTCATTTCCACTGTATAATCATAAGGGATTTGATTTAGGTCATACCTGAATGGTCTAGTGGTTTTCCCTACTTTCTTCAATTTCAGTCTGAATTTGGCAATATGGAGCTCATGATCTGAGCCACAGTCAGCTCACGGGCTTATTTTTGCTGACTGTATAGAACTTCTCCATCTTTGGCTGCAAAGAATATAATCAATCTGATTTCGATGTTGACCATCTGGTGATGTCCATGTGTAGAGTCTTCTCTTGTGTTGTTGAAAGAGAGTGTTTGCTATGACCAGTGTGTTCTCCTGGCAAAACTCTATTAGCCTTTGCCCTGCTTCATTCCGTATTCCAAGGCCAAATTTGCCTGTTACTGCAGGTGTTTCTTGACTTCCTACTTTTGCATTCCAGTCCCTTATAATGAAAAGGACATCTTTTTTGGGTGTTAGTTCTAAAAGGTCTTGTAGGTCTTCATAGAACCATTCAACTTCAGCTTCTTCAGCATTACTGGTTGGGGCATAGACTTGGATTACTCCGATATTGAATGGTTTGCCTTGGAAACAAACAGAGATCATTCTGTCATTTTTGAGATTGCATTCAAGTACTGCATTTTGGACTCTTTTGTTGACCATGATGTCTACTCCATTTCTTCCAAGGGATTCCTGCCCACAGTAGTAGATATAATGGTCATCTGAGTTAAATTCACCCATTCCAGTCCATTTTAATTCGCTGATTCCTAGAATGTTGACGTTCAGTCTTGCCATCTCCTGTTTGACCACTTCTAATTTGCCTTGATTCATGGACCTGGCATTCCAGGTTCCTATGCAATATTGCTCTTTACAGCATCGGACCTTGCTTCCATCACCAGTCACATCCACAGCTGGGTATTGTTTTTGCTTGGACTCCATCCCTTCATTCTTTCTGGAGTTATTTCTCCACTGATCTCCAGTAGCATATTGGGCCCCTGCTGACCTGGGGAGTTCCTCTTTCAGTATCCTATCCTTTTGCCTTTTCATACTGCTCATGGGGTTCTCAAGGCAAGAATACTGAAGTGGTTTGCCATTCCCTTCTCCAGTGGACCACATCCTGTCAGACTTCTCAACCATGACCTGCCCGTCTTTGGTGGCCCCATGGGCATGGCTTAGTTTCTTTGAGTTAGACAAGGCTGTGGTCCTAGTGTGATTAGATTGACTAGTTTTCTGTGATTATGGTTTCAGTGTGTCTGCCCTCTGATGCCCTTTTGCAACATCTACCGTCTTATTGTGTTTCTCTTACCTTGAATGTGGGGTATCTCTTCACAGCTGCTCCAGCAAAACGTAGCTGCTGCACCTTACCTTGGATGAGGGTTATCTCCTCACTGCCACCCCTCCTGACCTTGAACGTGGAATAGCTCCTTTAGGCCCTCCTGTACCTGCGCAGCCTCTGCTCCTTGAAGGTGGGGTAGCTCCCCCCGGCTGCCAACCCTGGCCTCAGGCTTGGGGTAGCTCCTCTTGGCTGCTCCTGCTCTGTCGAGATCTGGCACTCAGCCGCCACCCCTGACCTTGGACACGGAGTAGCTCCTCCCAGCCGTTCCTGTGCCGTCACAGCCTGGCACTTTCGGCTACTGCCCCGACCTCAGACGTGGGGTAACTTCTCTTGGTCACCGCCCCTCGGGCATGGGGTCCTCCCGGCTTCTGCCCCTGGCCTCAGACGTGGGGTAGCTCCTCTTGGAACAATATATCACTTTAAATCAAATATATTTGTAAATATGTTTATATAATTTCATACATTATACATACATATAATAGTCTTGTTCTAGTATTAGAAGAGAGTTCATATGGACTCTTTTTCTAATGTAGCAGAAGGCAGGGTGAAAACTATTTCTCACTTTGAAAATGAAAGAATTCATTAAAACTGTATTGCTATAAGGACAGAAATTATATTAATCATGGAACAAGATGTAGTATCCATATATTGAAACTAAACTTTCTGGAAGAGGATTATCTTTGAGAAGACTATTGAGAAACATTTATTATTCATTTAATTCTACTTTGGTTAGATATAAGTTTTAATGAAAAATCAAAATATATTTAAATTTTATTTGAAAAGTACATCAAGTTCCACATATGTACTTTATAAAATATTATTGTCAGTTTTATTTATATGAACCACTATATCAATGTCATAATTTTAAGAGACAAAAAGAAGGCCTTCTTTTCTTGTTTCTGAAATTCTGATGTTAGAAAACCACATCTTTAAAAATGCAAATACTCTAGTCAGGGGTAACATTATGAAATAATTCAGTCTGTGCCTGTATCAGTTAACTCTTTTCATATCAGAAAGGGTCAGATCCTAGTGCTGGAGTGAAAAAGGAGCCTATAAAAACTGGAATGTCCCACACCCAAACTTGAGGTGTCAACATTGAGTGCCAGCCTTGATAAGACAACAGTGTTACTATTCCTAATAGAGGGAGGGACTTCCCATCATTCTACTTGGGTATCTGGAAATTTTCTTTGAAGAGACTCAAGAGGTGCTGTACAAAGTTACAGGATGGCACATCACAATTTTACTGGACTGAGGAGACCACAGTAAATTCTTTGTCTCATTACTCATAAGTTGCATATTATTGTCTTCACACCATAGAAAGATGATAGAGCTATTCAAAGCCTTTAATTTATTCAGTATATGTACAGTGGTGAGAAAGCTCTTAGGAATTCTGTGGGAGGTAGATAATAAATAATTTGACAAATGCATAATTAGTACTGTGATAAATCCCACCAAGGAGAACATCAGGTTCTCTGAAAGCATGTATTATTCAGGTCTGGAGGATAAGGTCTGGTCTTCCTGAGCAAACAGTGTTAAGTTCTGTTCTAAAAGATGAGTGGGTTGTGCATAAGCCAGATGAAGCTGGGAGAAGGAAAAGAATACTGAGTAGAAGGAACCAAGTGAAGATCGAGCAGTTGAGGAATTAAGCCCTTAGAGCTAATATACCCAAGAAGGTCAAAGACGTTGGTATATTGCAGAAGTACAGTAGGACCTGTGGATGGAACGAACGCTTAACCTAAGATTTGGATAAATAGGTTAGAGTCTACAAAATAGCCAAGACAACTTAGGAGAACAGCCATTTAGCAGAAGTGACTAATGCATCATCAGGGCCACAGGTTGGGTAAAAGAAAATCAACAGAATAATCATGCCGTACATGAGTTGACTTAGTACAGTTAGGAAATAAAATGAAACAGACTGAAAAATATAGATAGTTGCATGAATTATGTTTTTACTACTCTATGTGTGCAGTGTAGAACGTAAGGATAAAGAGGAAATTTGCATCAAATGGCCTTTTCTTTCATAAGTTAATTGTTCTTAGTCTCTCAGTCATTGTCCAACTCTTTGTGACCTCATGGACTATAACCTGCCAGGCTCCTCTGTCCATGGAATTCTCCAGGCAAGAATACTGGAGTGGGTTGCCATTTCCTCCTCCAGAGGATCTTCCCAACCCAGGGATCAAACTTGCATCTTCTGTGTCTCCTGCATTGCAGGCAGATTCTTCACCTGCTGAGCCATCAGGGAAGCCTGTAGTTAAATACACACACACACATATATTCTTATACTTAAGAAATATTAAGTAAACCACATTAAACAACCTTTACTTAATTGTTTACTGTTTACAATTAAAGAAATGTAAAAAAAATTTTTTTTTTTTTTTCCGAATCACTTAGAACTGCTTTAGCTGTAGTTAGGAGAAACGTTCCTTGATTATACTGATTCTAGTTGGATAAATAAGATTATAGATTTAAGACTATGACTCATAATTAGAAATCTTAGCAATAAACCTTAATTAACTGACTTCTACAATCCCTAAAAGCTATATTTGCAACCTTCTATTTTCATAGTCTATTTAAATGGTCCTTAAAGGCAGTTCATTTAGAGAGCAAAACAAGAAAGCAACACTTAGAAAACATTTGACTTTAATCTTCAGTGCATGATAGGAAAACAAAGATGTGTGATTTAGTAAAAGGAATTATTCAGGTCATAGACAGTAAAGGAAAATGTTAATCATGTATAGTCAGCCTGAAACAAATTGTGTTTGTAGATATCCTGACATGTGCAAAAACCTTAAGGGATCGTGTTCAAAGTAAAAGACATGTATGGCAAAACCAATACAATATTGTAAAGTAATTAGCCTCCAATTAAAATGAAAGACATGCTAAATTACAAACCAATTCTGCTGATATTTGCTAAAGGGTCTTTAAAGCATTTATTGTCAGAAACAGTTTTTCCAATCATCTGACTTCTTAAAATGTATATTCAACACTCCTGTCTCTGCCATTGGGTGACTATTCTATATGGGTCTTGCTTTAAGCTTAATTTTGTTTGAAGATTCATATATGTGCTCAGACAGGATAATAATTAATTAAACTGACATTGAAAATTGATTTAAATCAACATAAGTCTCCATATATTTATAAACTTGAGATGTCTATTTGATTTACAGTTCACTGCATTCTGAAAATATAATCTATTTCAAATAGCAACCTTTTGCACATTGCTAGAGTAGGTAATTAGGGACATTGAAAACATCATTCATCTTTATATCTGTATTTTAATTTATTTATGTCTGAATATTCCTCCTAATGCTATGTTTTCAAAATTCTTGATCGTGAATATTTTTTTCTAAACTCTGTGTTGCTGCTGCTGCTGCTGCTAAGTGGCTTCAGTCGTGTGCGACTCTGTGCGACCCCATAGACAGCAGCCCACCAGGCTTCTCTGTCCCTGCGATTCTCCAGGCAAGAATACTGGAGTGGGTTGCCATTTCCTTCTCCATTGCATGCATGTATGCTAAGTCACTTCATTCGGGTCCGACTCTGTGTGACTCTATAGACAGCAGCCCACCAGGCTCCTCTGTACACAGGTTTATCTAGGCAAGAATACTGGACTGGGTTGTTATTTCCTTCTCCAAAACTCTATGCAAGTTTATTCAAAGCAAAAGAAATCAGTATAAAAGTTTTAAATGCTTACTAAAGATACACTGAATATAATATAGTGGCATAAGTTAAAAAATAATAAAATCAATAACCATAATTTAAGCTGAGTAATACTATCATATTGTATTTTTCATATTTCTTTTTTTTCAGTCTTTTAAAGAGTTTATTTTTGCCATGCAATTCATAATTAAATATCATTGAAAAGAGTTGTCAAAAGAAGTTGATAATTATGTTCCTTTCATTCTGAGGTGTGTGTACTCATTTTCTGTATCAATATCTGCTGGCTTTAAATTTTGTAGAAAGCATCTGGGTATATTCTTTTTTTCAACTTTACAGTATTGTATTGGTTTTGCCATAAGCAGAAGAAAATCACATATTTAAAAGCCACAGACACTTTATATTAACGGATAAAATTTTCCTATTTCTTAAGAAAAGTATTCTTCTAAGTGTTTTATGCAGGGAAGGTAATTGAAATGTCAGCCTAGCTAATCATAACTAAGTAACTTTACGGTCCAGCCAAATATTGAAATTGATGGAGTCCAAGTGGTTGTAAACTTTGTGTTTAGTCCTGGGAAACATCCAATTGCTCTCGTCTAGTGTCTTTTTGGCATTCATCTTTTGAGAAAATGAATGGTATAGAAAAGGCTCTTAGACCTTAGCAATGAGTTTCTTGAAGTTGGTAAGTGGCTCAGCTCTCAGTCAGCAAGTTTAGAAAACAAACTGCTTCCAGTCATTTGTGAATAGTAGCACATATGCATCTCTCTCACTGGATCCTAATCATATTTTATATGTCATAGTTTGACCAATATATAAGCCTCTTGAGAATGAGTATGATGTGTTATTTGCCTAAGCCTATGCTCCATGTCTGAGCTTCCCTAGTAGGTCAGATGGTAAACTGTCTGCCTGCAATGCAGGAGACTCGGGTTTGATCTCTGGGTCAGGGTAGATCCCCTGGAGAAGGGAATGGCAACCCACTCCAGCATTCTTGCCTGGAAAATTCCATGAACAGAGAACCTGGTGGGCTGCAGTTCATGGGGTTGCAAAGAATTGGACATGACTGAGCGAGTAACACACACTTTCATCCTCGATCTACATTGTTTATAATCTAAAAAAACTCTCAGTTAACTGCATTAACAGAAATTGGAGGTTATTTCAGTTAGTTTATTATTTCATACACTCAAAAATATTTCTTGAATATTTACTATCTGCCAGAAACTCTTCAATATGCTAAAGATATAGCAATAAAGGAACAGTGCAAACTGCTAACAGTGTCCCTTTGTTCAGAACGTATTTTTGTGTCAAGTCGTGCTATGTCCCATGAAGAAAAACTAAACAGACTAAGAGATTTGGAGGTGATGGGAGAGGGACATTTTACATAGAGAAACCAAAAACACCTCTCTTGATACTGTAATACTCCAGCAGATCAGGAGTTGAAGGAGAAAGCCTGAATATAAAAAAATATTTCAGGCAGTGTGAAATAAAAGGGTAAAGCCTTAAATTTAACCAGGAATTTGCCTCAAAAGTTACTAGAAAGTATTATTAGACATGTATTCATCAGTGTATATTGAATTTCTTGCTTACTAAGTCTTCTGGTGCTGTTCTTAGAATTTTTAACAAAAAGTTTTTATCAACACTAAGCCATCCTTTAATAGCAATAATGGGGTTTTTTGGTGATTGTACATTGCTAGAGAAATATGCTTAATCCTAAACTTGATTTTAAGCAGTTGACTTTTAGAGTCATCAAGTTTCTCTAAAAATTTCTTATTTGTGCAGTTTTTCAGAAAGGTGACTAAATGTTTTCTTTAGCATAAAATAATAAGATTTTATTGATATGTTGATACCGCTAATACCAAATTAACAATTTTAATGGCATTTTTCCATATAAATTGAAAAAATAGTAATAGAACTTGTTCAGTAAAATATTTTAAATCCTATAAAAATAAACCTGATCAGCAATGAAAATAAGTGCAGTCTGACCACATTTTGCATAATCTATGACTGTCATGTGATGTAAGGCTCTACTTTATGGTTGAGCAAATATCCCACACATTGTTTGCTCATTTTCAATGCAATTCTTTGTTTTAAAAAGGAAGCCAATTTAACTCCATTAACTTAACTGCCTGCATAACAGATTGACTGATTTGCATAACTGGATTACTGATTCAAATGTGGTTAATCTTAAAAAGTAGATTTTCTTTTGGGGGAAGGGATATTTTTTAAAAGTCCTTTTTACTTCAAAGTAAATATTAATAAATATTTTTTAAAAATAATGTGTAAAAGTGAAACTAAAAGACTTTCAAGTTTACTAGATTATTCTGATAAATTATTTAAAATGTGAAGGGTCCAATATTTAATAAATAGTTTGTAAAGATTGAAAACTAATTGCTGACCTTTTAATCACACTGAAATTCCATATAACATGTTTAAGTAGTTTTTTTTTTTCTTCCATGTATTCCTCAGCACTTTTCTATTTGGTTTGGATTCTAAAACAGTCAGTTCCAGCTACATAATTTGTGATGTCCAGTGAAAAATGAAACTGCAGGACCCTTTGTTCAAAAAGCAGGAAAAAAAAGGGCCATTAAAGGTACTAAAATATAAAGCTTTTTCCTTCTGCAATTTCTCTCTCTCTCTCAACTTGTCATGGTACTTTTTTATTTGCCATTTAATGTCCAAGTAAAGAAAAAGTAAATTTCAAATTACTAGTGTAAACTTTACCATTCATCTTTATATTGCTCAATGCTACTTTCAAATGTAAAGATAAGAGCATCTAACTCATGTGAAGTCAGGGTACAGTACAGTTTTTTTCCTAGAGTCCTGCACCACTTGGTATCTCCAGTCCCCAACAGTATCTCAAGCAGATCAGGACAGACAAATATAAGACAGACTCAAAACCTTGGAAAGAGGTAGGAAGGGTGTCCCCAGGCACTGATCCAGTCCAGAGACCTTCCCTGTGCACAGGGATAGTTGTAGGGAGATTGATGACACCTCCAGATTCCCAGGGCTTCCCAACCCACAGTGGAAGGGAGAACTCTAAAGGTCTTTAAACCTCCTTGCCAGAAACTGCTGGCTGCCTGCTTGGGATGAATGAGAAAGCCAGAGTGTCAAGCTCCCAGTTGTCCCATCAGACTTCGCTTACAAAATGTGAATTAAAGATAAAATTATTAAGAATTTCAAGATGGCAATAGCCAAGCATTATACTCTAAGCAGGATTATAGAAACGTGCAGTTGAGAAAGTCAAGCAGACTCTTGAAATCTGTCCTGAACGCATTTTACAAAATAGTGATGTCATTGTTTTTCCCATTTACCTCTGTATGTTAGTCAGAAAACAATTACGTTCAGTAACTGTGATGTGCCAAGTACTGTGATGTGTTCCATGTAGTAAAAAGCAAGCGCATGTTAGAGTGTTTGAAGTGCGGTGTCTACTACAGAGCAGTCAATAGTCTTTCATTCCTTAAAATTCTTTAGAGCTTAACTAAAAAAAAAGATAAAATTAAGCATATATCTGATTCAGTATACATTTTTGAATACTGAGTGCCTAAAATATTACTTAGCACGCAAGTACTTAAAATATGTATAAAGTAATAAATGATTAAATAGTGATGTGATAGGTGGTAAATATTGACATTTCATTTTTCTCTTTCTATGAAAGAGAGACTAGATGTTTGACCATAAATTTTTTCTGTCATACAGTAAGCAAAGCTTTTAGTTATAAAAGATGAAAAACAAAAAAATTGAAAGATAACTCCATAATTTGCCTAAAGCTGTTCTAATTATTTTGCAATTCTGATAGACCTAAATATAAATTCCATAGCTCGATGTTGTTGTACTAAGTCATTTCTAAAGTGTACCTTAAGACAAAAACGTGCTTTTTTCCTTCAAAATAATTATAGCTTGGCTCACTGAATTACTTGTATTCAATTTTTTTCAAATTCTTATCCAGCTTATATCTTAAGTAGTATCTCATTAAAGCAAATAAATAATATTCCAAGGATAATAAATATATCTATAATATGTGGATAGATATATCCTTGTCATTCTGTTTTGCTTTGTCTTTAAATAGATTATTTTACTCTTCTGCAGAATCGCTATATCTCTAAGATATGATTACCCTTTACTTTATAAATCCTGTATGAATCGATGTCCTCTCTTGACTTCCTGTTTCAAGGCTTCTTTATATAAATAGTGAATAATTGACTACTTTCTATGAGTTTGAATTATATTTTGATAGGCTTGATATTTATGTCCTATCTTATAATTTTATATTTTAAAGGTTTTTTTTATTACTTTTCTTCAAGATAACCATGGTGGTCAGCTGTAGATGTGATTTGACCATTTAGATTCCTAGAAATTGGGACTAGGTTCCTCTTTCTGTTTTTATAAGAAATGTGCTGAACAGTTTTGAGTTGGTTTTTATTTAGCTTTTTGTTTTTCAAAATGTGAGATACTTGTATTAAGAGCAGAACAATTAAACTCTATTTGAAGTACTATTTAATTATATTTTTAAATTTAAAGATAACTGACATGTAAAATTATGTCCTAAAATATTTTCCACCATCTGAATTTTATTACCCTAACTGCTGCCAGCTCATATTATATACTTATAAGGTGACAATTTTCATATGCCTTAAAGAATCGCAAGAGAATGTGTAATTCAGCTACAAATCTTCAATCAAGATGCACTTATGAATGTTATAACATTTGGATAAATATATTTTATGTTACAAATAAATGCCATATTTATCCCATTTCAAATATATCTAAGCAATAATTCCAATTTTCTTGTATATTTTAACTGACTCTTTTAGAATGGTCTTCTTTGTGTATGCCTGCTAAGTTGCTTCAGTTGTGTCCTACTCTTTTGTGACTCTCTGGACTGTAGCCCTCCAGGCTCCCCTGTCCCTGGAATTCTCCAGGGAATAATACTAGAACAAGTTGCCATGCCCTTCTCCAGAAGATCTTCCTGATCCAGGGATCTGAACCCTCATCTCTTATGTCTCCTACATTGCCATGCGAGGTCTTTACCACTGGCATCACCTGGGAAGCCTGTCCTCCATATATTTTACCTAAAATCTTCCCTCTACCTATTAGCCTATTAAAGAAGAAAATACAAAAAAATAAATTGCACTTCAAGAGCTAGACGGTCTCTTTCTCTACATCATAACACTTTATTTAAGATAGGAAACCATCAGTAAAACATTCTAGTTAGATTACTTCAACTTGTTTATATATTGGAGATTTTTTTTAATTTTATATAATGTAATTTTTACTCTAATTTTCTCAATAAAAAAGGAATTCATAATGGTAAGTGAAATGCAAGAAGTAACCTAAATGCATATAATTATGATAGACCTTTTTTTAATGATACATCCTTGATATGTCCATTTTATTTACATATGAAGAATTAAAGTTATAATGATCTTTTAAGGCAAACTCGTCATTTTTGTGCTATGATCTAGAACTATCGTTGTCTAAGCTCTTCTCTACAAATGTCCCAATTTTTCATTTCTGTTATTAATTTAAAATTTATTTTCTACTTCCATAGTTTTATTTTGCCTCCTTTGTGGTGGTAGCTCACAGTTTCAGAGGTGGGAATGAAGTCATATACTTGCCTTCATATAACTTTTAGGTCCATTGTAGTTTGTCATAGTATCAGAGGCACCAGAGGTAGAGTACAGGAAGAGTTACCCTAATGGGAACTAGATTTTGTAGGAAAAATTATAGTGTTATTTTTTTTAATTTATGTATAGTATGTGCAATGCTATTTATTAATATGTTAGTTATATAATGATAACAATTTTAAAGGTTATTATGCTCTATTTATCAGACTCAAATTGGATCAGTTGCTCAGTCACGTCCGACTCTTTGAGACCCCATGAATCGCAGCACATCAGGCCTCCCTATCCATCACCAGCTCCCGGAAATCACTCAGACTCACATCCATTGAGTCAGTGATGCCATCCAGCCATTTCATCCTCTGTTGTCCTCTTCTCCTCCTGCCCTCAGTCCCTCCCAGCATCAGAGTCTTCTCCAATGAGTCAACTCTTTGCATGAGGTGGCCAAAATACTGGAGTTTGAGCTTTAGCATCATTCCTTCCAAAGAAATCCCAGGGCTGATCTCCTTCAGAATGGACTGCTTGGATCTCCTTGCAGTCCAAGGGATTCTCAAGAGTCTTCTCCAACACCACAGTTCAAAAGCATCAATTCTTCGGCGCTCAGCCTTCTTCACAGTCCAGCTCTCACATCCATACATGACCACAGGAAAGACCATAGCCTTGACTAGGCAAACCTTTGTCGGCAAAGTAATGTCTCTGCTTTTGAATATGCTATCTAGGTTGGTCATAACTTTCCTTCCAAGGAGTAAGCGTCTTTTAATTTCATGGCTGCAGTCACCATCTGCAGTGATTTTGGAGCCCAGAAAAAGAAAGTCTGACACTTGTTTCCACTGTTTCTCCATCTATTTCCCATGTAGTGATGGGACCAGATGCCATGATCTTCGTTTTCTGAATGTTGAGCTTTAAGCCAACTTTTTCACTCTCCACTTTCACTTTCATCAAGAGGCTTTTGAGTTCCTATTCACTTTCTGCCATAAGGGTGGTGTCATCTGCATATCTGAGGTTATTGATATTTCTCCAAGCAATCTTGATTCCAACTTGTGTTTCTTCCAGTCCAGCGTTTCTCATGATGTACTCTGCATATAGGTTAAATAAACAGGGTGACAATATACAGCCTTGACGTACTCCTTTTCCTATTTGGAACCAGTCTGTTGGTCCATGTCCAGTTCTAACTGTTGCTTCCTGACCTGCATACACATTTCTCAAGAGGCAGATCAGGTGGTCTGGTATGCCCATCTTTTCAGTGTTTTCCACAGTTTATTGTGATCTACACAGTCAAAGGCTTTGGCATAGTCAATAAAGCAGAAATAGATGTTTTTCTGGAACTCTCTTGCTTTTTCCATGATCCAGCGGATGTTGGCAATTTGATCTCTGGTTCCTCTGCCTTTTCTAAAACCAGCTTGAACATCAGGAAGTTCGCGGTTCACATATTGCTGAAGCCTGGCTTGGAGAATTTTGAGGATTACTTTACTAGCTTGTGAGATGAGTGCAATTGTGTGGTAGTTTGAGCATTCTTTGGCATTGCCTTTCTTTGGGATTGGGATGAAAACTGACCTCTTCCAATCCTGTGGATTGCCAAGAAAATGCACTGGTCATAGCAAATACCCTCTTCCAACAACACAAGAGAAGACTCTATACATGGACATCACCAGATGGTCAACACCAAAATCAGATCGACTATATTCTTTGTAGCCAAAGATGGAGAAGCTCTATACAATCAGCTCCATTTATAGTTATGTTAAAATATACTGGTATGGTATAATATGGTAAAATTTACTGGCTATATCCCCTGTGCTTATCCTTGTAGCTTTTTTATGCATAATAGTTCATACCTTTTAATCTCCTACCCTTATATTGCTCCTCCCCACCTCTCTTCTCCCAACTGATAACCACTAATTTGTTCTCTATTAATCTGTTTCTTTTTGTTATATTAATTAGTTGTAATTTTTTAGATTCTACATGTATCATCATGTAGAATCAGTCATGTCCAACTCTTTGTGACCCCATGGACAGTAGCCCACCAGTCTCCTCTGTCCATGGAATTTTCTAGGGAAGAATACTGGAGTGGGTAGCAAGTTCTCCAAGGGATATTCCTGACCCAGGGATCGAACCCAGGTCTCTTACATTGCAGGAAGATACTTGATCATATTTATCTTTGGGTTTATCTTTGTCTGACATTTCTGTTACCATAATATCCTCCAAGTCCATCCATGCTTTTGCAAATGGCAAAATTTTATTTAGGTTGCCTCTATATCTTGGCAACTATAAATAGCTCTGTTTTGAACACTGGGATGCGTGTACATTTCTTTTTTTTCACCTGTGATTGGAATTGCTGGGTCATATGGTAGATCTATTTTTACTTTTTGAGAAATTTCCATGCTGTTTTCTTCAGTGGCTGCACCTATTTACATTCCCCCCAGCAGTGTATATGTGTTCCGTTTTCTCCACATCCTTACCAACATTTTGTATTTGTGTTCTTTTTGAGGATAGTGATTGACAGGTATGAGATGATATCTCATTCTGGTTTTGATTTTCAATTCCCTGATGATTTGTGACATTGAATGTCTTTTCATGTGCCCATTAGTCATCTGCATATCCTGTTATAGAAAATGTATATTCAAGTCTTCTGCTCACTTTTTGATGTTGATTTATGTGAGCTGTTTGTGTATTTTTGGATATTAACTTATAACTCTAATTTTAAGGTAAAAAGACACAAAAGTCATTTTTAATTAATTATTTGAAAACTAAGAAGACTACATATGTTTGGCATTTAAAGAAACCAAGCAAAACCTCACATTCTGTAAACTTAGCACATATACATGGCATACAGATTATATTTCTGAGCTGGATTTTACATAAAACCCTTTATTATATTCTCATTTTCAAGAATTAATTACTTTATTGTGATTTAATTTCATCACTGAAATTTTGCCTAATTTCCTCTGTAAAAACTTTTCTTAGAAAGTGTGGTATCAAGTTTTCATAATACTATCTATAAGTTCACTGCATTGTACTTTTATATTGAAAATATTGGTTGCTAGATAATGAAGGTTTTATATAAATGAAAAATGTCATGCTGTTCCGTTTGTATATGGCTTTTTCTTCAAAATTATTCTCATTCAGGTATATCACTTAAAACAGAAGTATATTTAATCAAAATCAACGAATGAATAATTAGCTCATATTTTAGGAATTAATTTATATTTCCATGGAGAAGATATAAACAGTTTCTGGTTAAAGGAACAAAAGAGCCTTGAAAAAAAGTTCTTAATATACAGAGAAATTTAATATATGATAAAGAACACATCTAAGAGCAATAGGAAAATGATAAATCATTGAATAAAATGTTTTGAGGGAAAATTATTATTTAAAATATTTATAGTTAATTTTCAACTAAGAAAATACCCTGAAATAAATCCAAAGTTATTAACCAGGTAAATATAAGCATAACATCTTAAGAAAAATTAAGTATAGATGAATAGAGAAGCATATAAAAATAAATTACAAAGCAAATGACAGATGAGTTTAATAGAAATGTCATGTATCAAAGTCTTTATAAATAAAATGATAAAAAGTAACAAGCTGGGTAAGATACATGTGAAGAATTGAAATGATAAAATATTTGTTAGTCACTCAGTCATGTTCAGCTCTTTCTGACCCTATGGACTGTAGCTCACCAGTCTCCTCTGTCCATGGAATTTTCTAGGGAAGAATACTGGAGTGGGTAGCTAGTTCTCCAGAGGATATTCCTGACCCAGGGATCAAACCCAGGTATCTTAAATTGCAGGCAGATACTTTATTATCTGAGCCACCAGGGAAGTCCATGTGAAGAAGACCATGGTAAAATGTACTTTGGCCACCTGATGCGAAGAACCGACTCATTGGAAAAGACCATGGGAAAGATTGTAAGTGGGAGGAGAAGGGGATGACAGAGGATGAGATGGTTGAATGGCATCACCAACACGATGGACATGAGTGTGAGTAGGCTCCAGGAGTTGGTGATAGACAGGGAAGCCTAGCGTGCTGCAGTTAATGATCACAAAGAGTCGGACATGACTGAGTGACTGAACTGAAAACGGGCAAAGGATGAGCTGTCAATCCTTACTTAGAAGAGATACTGTTACCTGATATTCATTAAAAAAGAATTTCAATCTTGGGTTTTCCCTGGCAGCCCAATGGTTAAGACTTCCCAATCTTTCACTGCAGGGGAGCAAGTTTGATCCCTGGCTGGGAAACTAAGATCCCACATGCCATGGGGCACTGCTGAAAAAAGAAATAACTTAATTCTTGCTAAATTTCAGACAAATGAATATGAAAACAATGATAGGTAATTTTCTTGTAATTAAGTTGGACTTTTTTTTCTAAGGTTTTCTTTGGTAAATGGTAATAATTATGTCAGCTTAGAATATAATTTGGTAAGAACTCCATATCACTATAGGAAAACTACAAAATTATATGGCGGTGTGCTTCCAGTATCTTATAATTACTATGTCCTTTAAATACACTAGGTATATTAATATCTGATAAGGAAGCTGAAGCTCCAATACTTTGGCCATCTGATGCAAAGAACTGACTCATTTGAAAGACTCTGATGCTGGGAAAGATTGAAGGCGGGAGGAGAAGGGGACAACAGAGGATGAGATGATTGGATGACATCACTGACTCAATGGACATGAGTTTGAATAAACTCCAGGAGGTGGTGATGTATAGGGAGGCCTGGCATGCTGCAGTTCATGGCGTCGCAAAGAGTCGGACATGACTGAGCAACTGAATTGATTGATATTAGTATCTTAAGAAAGATAAAACGTATAGAAATAGTATATGTGTGTATAATCATGCCTTAAGTATAATAAATGTGTAAATATCCTAAATTACCAAGAATAAATAGTCAACAAATGTATTATGTCTATAAGGCAGAATATTAAGTTTAATGAATGAGAATAATGCTGACAGTATTGTAAGGACTGCAGGCCCTGAAACTCTATATACATCATCATCCAAGTATGTAAACAACTAATGTACACATGTAATCATAAGAAAATGAATAGCAAAATTTTCTAATGTTGGCATTGTTTCTCTCTGTGGGGTGGGTCTATGGTTGTTTAGTTCTCTAAAGTGACTTGTAAGCTCCTCCATGATCTGGCCCTGATTATCCTATTATAGCTCCTTATATTTACCCTGTTACCATAATTACCATGCTCTGCATTTCCATTGCATGTAAATTTTTTCTATTGGTTTATCCATAAATATATCCCAAGGTGTAACATTGCACATTTCATATAAAATCTATATATTAAATATTTATTAAAGAAAGTGAGAGTGAAGTCACTCAGTCGTGTCCGCCGACTCTTTGCGACCCTATGGACTGTAGCCCACTAGGCTCCTCCGCCCATGGGATTCTCCAGACAAGAATACTGGAGTGGGTTGCCATTTCCTTCTCCAGGGAATATTCCCAACCCAGGGATCAAACCCAGGTCTCCCGCATTGCGAGCAGACGCTTTAACCTCTGAGCCACCAGGGAAGCCTAAATATTTAATAAAGAAATAGGTAAATTAAGTGTATGGGTGTATAGAAATTTATGTATACATACACATACATACACACAAATTTCTACCATACATAAAGCGAACCCTTTAAAGATTTAATACCCTGATCCTTTTGCCCCTTAATCATAAAGTGCTCACTTAGGATACATCAACAGTAAGCATTTTGTTCACAGGCTCATCATTCTGGAACAAACCCACAGAAGGCATAATGTTCAGTTGTGTCAACCTAAACAAGAATGTACTGGAAATATACAAGAGAGATTATAGTCTGTTTGGTATTATGGATCTCCAGGGCCTTAAATTTCATATCCTCTGTACATACTTTATCCTGCTATTTACCATCTGCATTCTCATGAATTTATAGCTCATCATGTTATTTTTTTTTTATTATCTTTAAATGTCCATAGTTTAGTCATATAGAGAGACAGGAAACAGCTGGTGAGAATCCAATCAACTCTGAGTTCTAGTCCCTAAACTGCTACTATCCAGCTGTGTAAATTCAGGCAAGATATTTAATCTTTCTGGATCTCAGATTCTTCATCTGCAAAATAAGTCTATTACATTGCATAACATGATGAGCATTATAATATTCAGTAATTGCACTGAATAATATGAACATTCTATGTGCATGGTCTTTTAATATTTTGAAACATTTCTATATAATTCCAAAGACTTGACATAATAAAAATATGAAAATAACATAGTTTATAAATTTGACACCTCAACTGAAAGGAAGCCTACTCCGTAAAAAATCTCATTGTAATTTTCCATGTGTACAGCTCTTTCTATAGGTCTTACCCTGTAATATTTTGCAGTATTATTGTTAGTTTGCCATGGTGACTTCAATTTGTGCAATTGTTTTTGGACATAAAGAAGTATCTCAAAATATTTCATCCCATATTCAAGTCCATATTACCTTATTCTCAGCAAGAAGAAATAAATATTCTATTTTTGGAATATACATACATAGATAGATAGATACATGATATATGTGGTGGTGGTGATTTAGTTGCTAAGTCGTGTCTGACTCTTGCAACCCATGGACTGTAGCCTACCAGGCAACTCTGTCTGTTGGATTTTCCGGGCAAGAATACTGCAATGGTTTGTCATTTCCTTCTCATACATAATTAGAAACTTGACTGTAAATAGATTAAATTTTATATGGTTTAAACAAAAATATAAGTGTCATCCCCTCCTCTCCCTTCTTCCCATTTTTTCCCCATATTATGATCTCTGCCACTTTCAGCTTCCTTTTTTTTATTTGTTTGAGTTTTTTGGTTTACCCTTTGCTTATATCATTTCTCACGATTGTACCTAAGTAACTCTTCAAACAGATTTGCATGTGTTCCTTACTCTGTCACTTATTTCCTTGATATAACAAATTCCAAATATAATTTAATCTTTCAACAATAGATTTTAAGCTTCTGGAAAAGCGCAGGTTGCTTAATTCTGTCTGACTCTTTACAACCCCATGAACTGTAGCCCATTGAATACTCTAGGCCAGAATACTGGAGTGGGTAGCCTTTCTTTTCTCTAGGGCATCTTCCCAACCCAGAGATTAAACCCAGATCTCCTGCATGGCAGGCAGATTCTTTACCAGCTAAGCCACAAGGGAAGCCCTTAAGTTCCAGGAGGGCTGAACTTTTCCACATATTTTATTGATCAGTTCAATCTATCCTGGGCTTCCCAGATGGTGCAGTGGTAAAGAATCAGCCTGCCATTTCAGGAGATGCAAGAGACGTGGGTTTGATCTCTGGGTCAGAAAGATTTCCTGGAGTAGAAAATGGCAACCACTCCAGTATTCTTGCTGGGAAATCCTATAAACAGAGGAGCCTGGCAGGCTACAGTCCATGGGGTCACAAAGAGTTCAACACAGCTGAGCACACATATACAAAGTTAACAGGAGAACGGTTTTAATGATTAGTTCTTTTGTACCTGTATAATTACTTCATTGCCCATTGCTGTCCTTCTGCAATAAGAGGGCAATAAGGAGGGAAGGTGACTCAACACCTTTTTTTCCTCAAAGTGAGACAAAGGGAGGGCATTCTAGGATTCAGCTCCAAAGCCATGCTTAGGTAGCACCATCTTCAATGTCTCCTATGAACTCTCCTCTGTTATTACTTTACCAGGTTTGTACTTCACGATGTTACCAAAACATGTACAGACAGTACTAGTAATAAGCGTCATTATCACCTAATGATCATTCTAAGAACTTAAATAGGTACCGGTAACAGAGTGGCATCTCTGTCATTTACCTAGTAAAACTGTCTAAGCAACTGAACACACATCACTCTATCCCTGGAGCACTGAAGATTACTAGATATAAAGCTCTATAAATACATTTTTTAATAAATAAGTGAGCAAACATTTATTAAGCACTAGTAAAGTAATGCTCAAAATTATCCAAGCCAGGCTTCAGCAATAGGTGTACCATGAACTTCCAGATGTTCAAGCTGGTTTTAGAAGAGGGAGAGGTACCAGACATCAAATTGCCAATATCCGCTGGATCATGGAAAAAGGAAGAGAGTTCCATTTCTATTTCTGCTTTATTGACTATGCCAAAGCATTTGACTGTGTAGATCACAATAAACTGTGGAAAATTCTGAAAGAGATGGGCATACCAGACCACCTGACCTGCCTCTTGAGAAACCTGTATGCAGGTCAGGAAGCAAAAGTTAGAACTGGACATGGAACAACAGACTGGTTCCAAATAGGAAAAGGAGTACGTCAAGGCTGTATATTGTCACCCTGCTTATTTAACTTCTATGCAGAGTACATCATGAGAAACACTGGGCTGGAAGAGCACTAGCTGAAATCTAGATTGCTGGGAGAAATATCAGTCACCTCAGATATGCAGATGACACCACTCTTATAGCAGAAAGTGAAGAGGAACTGAAGAGCCTCTTGATGAAAGTGAAAGTGGAGAGTGAAAAAGTTGGCTTAAAGCTCAACATTCAGAAAATGAAGATCATGCATCCGGTCCCATCACTTCATGGGAAATGGATGGGGAAACAGTGGAAACAGTGTCAGACTTTATTTTTCTGGGCTCCAAAATCACTGCAGATGATGATTGCAGCCATGAAATTAAAAGACGCTTACTCCTTGGAAGGAAAGTTATGACCAACCTAGATAGCATATTCAAAAGCAGAGACATTACTTTGTCAACAAAGGTCCGTCTAGTCAACGCTATGGTTTTTCCAGTAGTCATGTATGGATGTGAAAGTTGGACTGTGAAGAAAGCTGAGCTCTGAAGAATTGATTCTTTTGAACTGTGGTGTTGGAGAAGACTCTGAAGAGTCCCATGGACTGCAAGGAGGATCCAGCCAGTCCATTCTAAAGGAGATTAGTCCTTGGTGTTCTTTGAAGGGACTGATGCTAAAGCTGAATCTCCAATACTTTGGCCACCTCATGCAAAGATTTGACTCATTGGAGAAGACTCTGTTGCTGGAAGGGATTGAGGGCAGGAGGAGAAGGGGATGATAGAGGATGAGATGGCTGGATGGCATCACCAACTCGGTGGACATGAGTTTGAGTGAACTCCAGGAGTTTGTGATGGACAGGGAGGCCTGGCGTGCTGCAATTCATGGGGTCGCAAAGAGTCGGACACGACTGAGCGACTACTGAATGCATGATCAGTACAGTGGCTTATCATGTAATATTGATAAGGAAGGGAAAAATTAGTGTGGCTTCCTCAAATACCTTACTTACTGTAATTGGGGAGACAAGTTCAGCACATTGAAAAAGGCAAGCGAAAAATAAAAAGCATATTTTTAAGTTAAGCATTCAAGTTATAAGAATCAGAGGTGAATGCTTTAGTTCAGAGGAGAGATGCTTAACTGAGCTGGAGTTCTTTGTGGAGGAGCTTTAATATAAAAGGAAGAACATTGGGACTGACCAAATGTTGAGCTCAACTGACCAAAGGGTTGAGCTTTGAGATTATGAAGCTGTTCAGGAGGAACAAATTTTCACAGTTTGTTTCTGGCAAAGTTGTAGAAAAAGCCTAATTCTCCATGTTCATATCTGAAAAAGCTTTCAGTGAATCAAAATTTGCACCACAGGCAGCTTTTAATAAGAAAGTTATAGAATTATACTCATTCAATTTAGGAAGCAATTTTCATGCAGTATTATGGAGAAGGTCTTAGTAGCAATGTTATATTCTACTTCTTCAAACATGAGCAATGTTGAATAAAAAAGATTTGAATGCCGAAGATGAGATTTGTCAGAAGGAGAAGCTTACTTTTCGGGAGTTGTTCTTTTAGGGAAACAGGCTTAGCAAAAAATAGCTTCCATCTGGGAGCAAATTTACATGGCACTGTTACAAGATGCATAGTTTGATTGTGATTTATAAACAGTCATTAGAATGGGACACTTGTCTTCCCACAGCAACATCTCTGAGCACTAAGCACTATTTGGTCAAGCCCCTAGGATTTAAGTGCAGGGTGTTCAGTTATAAAGCCATTTTTCATCGATCTGAGCTGTTGAGTTCTTAACTGTAGCTTAGTTTCACTTTGATTTTGAAATCCATAAATGCCAGTCACAGCATTTAAGAACTAAAATCATTGGCACAGGAATTTAAATGAAGAGTGATAAATCAAGGCTGCCAGTGGCTAGTGTCTCAGCCAGATGCAAACACCACAACCACAGTTTTTAATAGCCTTGTGTGCCCAATTTCAAATTAAGTGTGACAGGTTAAGCAGGAAGTTAATTACTATCTTGAAACAGATAGTCTAGTGTTGATAGGAAAGGGCATCATAAAGCTGTGTTTTATCTTAACAGAATACCCGGAAGAAATATTAGAAAACAGAGATGTATAAATAATGATTAGTTCATGTAGAAAAGCAGGGAAGGCAGTGAGGGTTATTATGCATCTGGTTAAATGAGGGCAGGTATGTGAAAAGGAGACTTCAGAGAACAGCTTTGAAATTCTCAAAGCAGGAAGTGAATTCATGTATGAATCAGAATCTCAGTACCTTCACGGTGGATGAGATACTAGGTATCTCAGGTACTAAATCTCTACCACCGAATGCCAGATATTAGAATGTCTGTCAACTTTTCTCATGGTAGAATGCAAAAACGAACCATTACACCTAATCTGAATACAGCCTTAAAAATCCAAAGATGTTATAAATCACAAAATTCTTAACTAGTCCTTCATTTATTTTTTTGTGCCTTCAATCCATGGCCCTTTCTCTCTTCAGACATTTATTAGATAGCATCTTCTTAAGCTATTTCCTACTTGACTTGATGATTGTATCACTGTTTGAGAAAATGTTTCAGGAAAGAATCTGTTCTTTGGAGTTCTGATTGGTTTTAGAAAAGATGCAGTTCCACTTTCATTTAATGAGATCATGTTAAAAACATTGTGTCAGACATTGTCCTTAAATCATAATAAAAACCAACCCAGTAAGGTATCATTATACACATTTTCCAGTCAAGGAAACAGACACAAAAAAAAGAGACTAAGTAAAACATCAGTATCATGAAGTTAAGAAACGGACAAACCACAGTTTGTAGTCAGGTATTCAGGTTCCTGAAATCTGTGCTCTTTAAATATTAGGACACATTGCCTTTTTAAACCTGGGCCCAGAATGAGTAGCAGTAGTTATAAAACTCTAATTATTTAGTTGTAACTTATTCAAATCATTCATTTTGTTCTGTACCTATTGCAAATTAGAAGCATACCTTACTCAGAAAATGAAGATTAAATACAAAGATTCAGTTCAGTTCAGTTCACTCGCTCAGTCATGTCCGACTCTTGGCGACCCCATGAATCACAGCACGCCAGGCCTCCCTGTCCATCACCAACTCCCGGAGTTCACTCAAACCCACGTCCATCGAGTCAGTGATGCCATCTAGCCATCTCATCCTCTGTCGTCCTCTTCTCCTCCTGCCCCCAATCCCTCCCGGTATCAGAGTCATTTCCAATGAGTCAACTCTTTGCATGAGGTGGCCAAAGTACTAGAGTTTTAGCTTTAGCATCATTCCTTCCAAAGAAATCCCAGGGCTGATCTCCTTCAGAATGGACTGGTTGGATCTCCTTGCAGTCCAAGGGACTCTCAAGCGTCTTCTCCAACACCACAGTTCAAAAGCATCACTTCTTCGGCGCTCAGCTTTCTTCACAGTCCAACTCTCATATCCATACTTGACCACAGGAAAAACCATAGCCTTGACTAGATGGACCTTTGTTGGCAAAGTAATGTCTCTGCTTTTCAATATGCTATCAATAGCATTTTATCAGTCTTTACAGAAAATATGATGAGCAACCACAGTAAATGTATAAACTCCAGGAGACTTTTGACCTGTCCTCGGAGCACATGAACTTTGCTGGCCATCACTACAATGTCTCGCCTGAATTGAAGGAGTCAGTATATCAAAGGAGGATATTGAAACACAGAAGTCTATTGTCAGATAGAAAGTGGTCTTAGGTCTTTCAAAATGTTAAATCTTAAAATTGAAACAAGTATTTCTATGAATCATTAATATATGTATTTTTATAATAGGGCACATTTTATAAACTTCAGAGAAAAAGAAAAATTAAAAGGTATATTTAATAAAGAAAGAAAGAATTCAAATTTAAAATGCATTTATTCTCTGGTACACTTCTTCAGATATACATATATTGTCAACTCCAAAAGAAATATATTTCACAAAACTCCAGCCATCCCACCCAACCATGAGATCTCATCTATTATGAGAGCTTTTGCTCAAACACCCCAGGCACATTCTTGCCTCATGGCCTCTGCCCTTTTGGTACCTCTTTCAGTTCTTTGCTCCAGTGGCATTAGGTTATAGAGACTTTTCATGACCACTTCAGTTAAAATTTTAACTTTTCATGTAGTCACCACCCCTGACTGCATTCTCTTCCTTTCTTTCGTTCATGACACTTACCATCATTTCCATTTTACTGAAACGTTTATTTTCCGTTTTTCACCAGCTTTCATGTGAACTCCATGTAGCAAGGAATTCTGTCATGTTTATTTACTATATTCTCTGTGCCTAGAATAGAATCTGGCTCATATGTGGAACCCATGATGTGTTTATTGAATGATTAATGGAAGAAAAACTGAATAATTGAATATTTTTAAGTTATAAGTTTGTAATAATTCATGAACCACTTACTAATTAGTCCAAGTGAATATGTTAGGGTGCATATAAAATTCCATAGCAAACCTAGCTAATATTTACAGTTTAATATTTTATTTTACATCTTCACCTTAGTCAATTTTAAACTACTCTGTATAATCAGCATTTTGCTTTAAAAGGCAATATTCATTGCTAAGCAGAATCAATTTATATTTATTAATGACTATACCTATATCATGAGAATTGATTAAAGATGTGTTTCTGGGGCTTTATAAAACATCTCAAGGTACTTGAAATGACAAATGTTTAAAAGTGTTGACATAACAATTCTAAATGGTTCTTGCTTTGTTGTTAGAAATAAATCAAATTCATTACTGTATCCTGAGGGCAATACAGTGCCTAGCACCTAAGAATATTCATAAATGTGTTGAATAAAAGAAAACATGATTAAATAAAGGGATCCAGTTTTAAATTTTTATTTATTAAAATATTTAAAAAATTTTATTGAAGTACGGTTGATATACAGTGTCTTCCTAGTTTCAGGTATATAGCATAGTGATTTTAATATGTATACATACATATTATATATGATATCTATGCACATATATATACACATACACATTTTAGAGTCTTTTCCTTTATAAATTATTACAGAATAATGAGGATAGTTCAATAAGCTGTATAGCCCGTCTTTGTTGGTTATTTATTTTTATATATCAGATCAGATCACATCAGATCAGTTTCTCAGTCATGTCTGACTCTTTGCAACCCCATGAATCGCAGCACGCCAGGCCTCCCTGTCCATCATCAACTCCCTGAGGTCACCCAGACTCACATCCATCAAGTCAGTGATGCCATCCAGCCAACTCATCCTCTGTCGTCCCCTTCTCCTCCTGCCCCCAATCCCTCTCAACATTAGAGTCTTCTCCAATGAGTTAACTCTTCGCATGAGGTGGCCAAAATACTGGAGTTTCAGCTTTAGCATCAGTACTTCCAAAGAAATCCCAGGGCTGATCTCCTTCAGAATGGACTGGTTGGATCTCCTTGCAGTCCAAGGGACTCTCAAGAGTCTTCTCCAACATCATAGTTCAAAAGCATCAATTCTTCAGTGCTCAGCCTTCTTCACAGTCCAACTCTCACATCCATACATGACCACAGGAAAGACCATAGCCTTGACTAGGTGAACCTTTGTTGGCAAAGTGATGTCTCTGCTTTTGAATATGCTATCTAGGTTGGTCATAACTTTCCTTCCAAGGAGTAAGCGTCTTTTAATTTCATGGCTGCAGTCACCATCTGCAGTGATTTTGGAGCCCAGAAAAATAAAGTCTGACACTGTTTCCACTTTTTCCCCATCTATTTCCCATGTAGTGATGGGACCGGATGCCATGATCTTCGTTTTCTGAATGTTGAGCTTTAAGCCAACCTTTTCACTCTCCACTTATAGCAGTGTGTATATGTTGGAGAAGGCAATGGCGACCCACTCCAGTACTCTTGCCTGGAAAAACCCATGGACAGAGGAGCCTGGTAGGCTGCAGTCCATGGGGTCTTGAAGAGTCGGATATGACTGAGCGACTTCACTTTCCCTTTTCCCTTTCATGCATTAGAGAAGGAATGGCAACTCACTCCAGTGTTCTTGACTGGAGAATCCCAAGGACGGAGGAGCCTTGTAGGCTGCCGTCTATGGGGTCGCACACAGTCGGACATGACTAAAGCAACTTAGCAGCAGCAGCAGCAGCAGTGTGTATATGTTAATCCCAACATCTCAATTTATCTTTCTCCTCCTTTCCCCTTTAACACCCATAAGTTTGTTTTCTGTGTCTGTGAGTCTTTTTCTGTTTTTTAAATAATTTTATTGTAAATAATTGTATTGTATCTTTTTCTTTAGATCCCACATATAAGTGATGTAATATGATATTTGTCTTTGGCTTACTTAGTACGATAATTTCTAGGTCCATGCATGTTGCTGCAAAGGACATTATTTTTTATCTTTTATGACTGAGTGATATTGCATTTTATATTTATACCACCTCTTCTCCATCCATTCATCTGCCAACAGACATTTAGGTTACTTCCATGTCTTTGCTATTGTAAATAGCACTACAGTGAAAAATTTGGATGCCTGTATCTTTTCAAATTAGAGTTTTCTCTGGATATATGCCCAGGAATGAGATTGCAGGATCATATGGTAACTCTGTTTTTAGTTTTAAAGGAACATCCATACTGGTCTCCACACGGGCTATACCAATTTACGTTACCTCCGGAGGAGGAAATAGCAACCCACTCCAAAATCTTGCCCAGAAAATCTCATAGACAGTGGAGCCTGGTGAGCTACAGTCCATGGGATCACAAAAGAGTCGAACACAACTGCGTGATTAAACATCCGCAGTGTAGGAGGGTTCCCTTTTCTCCAAACTCCAGCATTTATTATTTATAGACTTTTTGATGATGGCCAGTCTGACTAGGGTGAGGTGATATCTCATTATTGTTTCAACCTGTGTTTCTCTAATAATTAGCGGTGTTGAGCATTTTCTCATGTGCCCTTTGGCCATCTGTAGACTCCTTTGTAAAAATGTCTATTTAGATCTTCTGCCAGTTTTTTTTTTAATTGGGTTATTTTTTTGTTTTGATGTTGAGTTATATGAACTGTTTGTATGTTTGAAAATTAAGCCCTTATCAGTTGCATCACTTGTAAATCTTTTCTCCCATTCTGTAGGTTGTCTTTTCATTTTGTTTATATTTCATTTGCTGTGCAAAAACTTTAAAGTTTAATTAGGTCTCATTTATTTTTGTTTTTATTTTAATTACTCTTAAGTGATGAATCCAAAAAATGTTTGTGTAATATATGTCAAAAAGTGTACTACCTATATTTTCTCTAGGAGTTTTTATAGTATTTAGTCTTACATTTATGCCTTTTTTCCATCTTGAGTTTAATTTTTTATGTGGTGTTTGAGAATTTTCTAATTGCATTTTTAAGCATGTGGTTGTCCAATATTCCCAGTACCACTTGTTGCTGAGATGGTTGTTTCTACATTGCATATTCTTCCCTCCTTTGTTGTAGATTGACCTTTGGTGTATGGGTTTATTTCTGGGCTTTTTATCTTGTTCCATATGATCATCACAGTAGACGCAGAAAAAGCATTTGATAAAATTCAAAATGCATTTATAAAAACTCTTCAGAAAGTGGACATAGAGAGAAAATAACATAATAAAGGCTGTATACAGTAGACCCACAGCAAGCCTTGTACTCAATGGTAAAAAGCCAAACGGATTTCCTATAAGGACAAGAAGAAGAGAAGTATGCCCATTCTTTCTCACCACTTTTATCCAGCATAGTGGGAAGTCTTAGCCACAGCAGTCAGAGAAGGAAAAGAAATAACAGAAACCCAAACTGGAAAGGAAGTAAAACTGTCACTATTTTCAGATGACAGTCTACTATACACAGAAAATCCAAAAGACACTACCAGAAAACTACTAAAGCTCATCAACAAATTCAGTAGAGTTGCAGGATACAAAATTAATATACATAAATATGTTGTGTTTCTATTCAGTAAAAAAAGATCATAAAAAAATTAAGGGAACAATCTCATTTACCATCACATCTGAAAGAATAAAATACCCAGGGATAAACCTATCAATGAGTCAAGGGGCTGTTCTCTAAAAACTGTAAGATGCTGATGAAAAAAATGGAAAACAACACACACAGAAAGATATATGGGAAGTTTCCCACACATGAACTATCAATTTGTGAACTTTCAAGGATGTGAATGTGCATTCACATGTCCAATCACATAAATTATTTCACATGTTTGGCTTTCACTGTCATGTGCATGCAACCACAATAAGTGGTTGTGCTTTTCTGTACTTTACTGTACAATACTGTTGCTGTGCAACATGAGGAGCTTACAAATAAAGACCTGATGGATTAGAGGCACAGAGAGAAGGTAGAGAAAGACAAAAAGAAGAAGTAACTGAAGAGCTGGAGACACTTATGATGCAGCAAATGGCAAGAAGATTATTTTTATTTAATGAGGCACTAACAGTAGCAAGGAGAGATATGATGTCTTCCTCAGTGATCAGTGCAAAGACATAGAGAAAAACAATAGAATGGGAAAGACTAGAGATATCTTCAATAAAATTAGAGATACTAAGGGCACATTTCATGCAACAATGGGCTCAATAAAGGACAGAAATGGTATGGACCTAACAGAAGCAGAAAATATTAAGAGGAGGTGGTAAGAATACACAGAAGAACTGTACGAAAAAGATCTTCACGACCCAGATAATCATGATGGTGTCATCACTTATGTAGAGCCAGAATGTGAAGTCAAGTGGGACTTAAAAAGCATCAGTATGAACAAAGCTAGTGGAGGTGATGGAATCCCAGTTGAACTACTTTCAATCCTAAAAGACAATGCCGTGAAATTGCTGCACTCAATATGCCAGCAAATTAGGAAAACTCAGCAGTGGCAACAGGACTGGAATAGGTCATTTTTCATTCCAATCCCAAAGAAAAGCAATGCTAAAGAATGCTCAAACTACATCACAATTGAACTCATCTCACAGGCTAGCAAAATAATGCTCAAAATTCTCCAAGCCAGGCTTCAACAATATGTGAATTGTGAACTTCTGGATGTTCAGGCTGGTTTTAGAAAAGGCAGAGGAACCAGAGGTCAAATTGCCAACATCCACTGGATCATCAAAAAAGCAAAGAGTTCCAGAAAAAAAAAAAAAAAACATCTATTTCTGCTTTATTGTCTATGCCAAAGCCTTTGACTGTGTGGATCACAATAAACTGTGGAAAATTCTGAAAGATATGGGAATACCAGACCACCTGACCTGCCTCATGAGAAACCTGTATGCAGGTCAGGAAGCAACAGTTAGAACTGGACATGGAACAACAGACTGGTTCCAAATAGGAAAAGGAGTATGTCAAGTCTGTATATTGTCACCCTGCTTATATGCAGAGTACATTATGCAAAATGCCCTGCTGCATGAAGCATAAGCTGGAATCAAGACTGCTGGGAGACCTATCAATAAACTCACATATACTACTGACACCACCCTTATAGCAGAAAGTGAAGAGCTAAAGATCCTCTTGATGAAAATGAAATAGGTGAGTGGAAAAAGTTGGCTTACAGTTCAGTATTCAGAAAATTAGATCATGGCATCCGTTCCCACTACTTCATGGAAAATAGATGGGGAAACAGTGGAAATAGTGACAGACTTTACTTTCGGGGGGCTCCAAAATCACTGGAGATGATGATTGCAGCCATGAAATTAAAAGACACTTGCTCCTTGGAATAAAAGCTATGACCAACCTAGACAGCATATTAAAAACCAGAGACATTATTTTTGCCAACAATAGTCCGTCTAGTCAAGGATATAGTTTTTCCAGTAGTCATGTATGGATGTGAGAGTTGGACTATAAAGAAAGCTGAGCACCAAAGAATTAATGCTTTTGAACTGTGGTGTTGGAGAAGACTCTGGCGAGTCCCTTGGACTGCGAGGAGATCCAACCAGTCCATCCTAAAGGAGATCAGCCTTGAGTGTTCATTGGAAGGACTGATGTTGAAGCTGAAACTCCAATATTTTGGCCACCTGATGCAAAGATTTGACTCTTTTGAAAAGACCCTGATGCAAAGATTTGACTCTTTTGAAAAGACCCTGATGCTGAGAAAGATTGAAGGTGGGAGGAGAAGGGAATGACAGAGGATGAGATGGTTTGATGGCATCACCGACTCAATAGAGGTGAGTTTGGGTAAACTCTAGTAATTGGTGATGGACAGGGAGGCCTGGTATGCTGCAGTCCATGGGGTCCCAAGGTGTGGGACACAACTGAGCTACTGAACTGAACTGAACTGAAGGAGGCACTGTTAGTTTCTGAGGCACAAAACCCTAATGTAGAACGGTACACAAAGTTTTCAGCAGCCATTCATAATGCCATTGAGTGTTACCGTGTCGGAAAAAGAGCTAGTCCCCAAATATCACTGAATAGTTTTTTTTCAAGAGGGTAGATAGAATTGAATCCAGCAAGAAAGCAGAACTTGTGCCATCAACATCAGGTGTACTTGCCCTCTGTCTCCTATTGCTGATGCTCCTTCAGCTCTCCCATCTCCGCCTCCTTTCACTCCTCTGCTGCTGCTGCTAAGTCACTTCAGTCATGTCCGACTCTGCGTGACCCCATAGACGTCAGCCCACCAGGCTCTCCTACCCCTGGGATTCTCCAGGCAAGAAAACTGGAGTCTCTAGTCAGTAACTATTCTTGCCTATTCAGTCAATGCCAGCTCCTGTATGCCAGTTGTTGTATTGCATTACTATAATTTTCAAGGTACTGTATGAATTAAAATGTTTTCTTTTTTTTTTTTTCGTTCTTATGTATTATTTTTGTGAAAAGTATAAACCTTTTACAGTATAATATTATATAGCCAATTGTGTTAGTTGGATACCTGGGCTAACTTTGCTGGACTTACAAACCAGACTAGGAATGCAGTCTCAGAACGGAGCTCCTTCACACGTAGGCAACTTCTGTACCATGTTCTTGGACTGGTAAGAATCAATATTGTTACTAGCCAAGGCAGTCTAATGTGTCTGATTTGTGGCCCCATGGACTGTAGCCGACCAGGCTGCTCTTTTCATGGAATTCTCTAGACAAGAATATTGGAGTGGGTTGCCTCTCTCCTCCAGGGGATCTTTCCAACCCTGGGATCGAACCCAGTCTCCTCCATTGCAGGTAGATTCTTTACCTACCATCTGAGCCACCTCCATGGTGATGGTGGGAGAGCTGGGTTCAATCCCTGTATCACAAAGAACCCCTGGATAAGGGAATAGCTACCCACTCCAGATTCTTGCTTGGAAAATTCCACGGACAGAGGAGCCTGGCAGGCTACAGTCCACAGGGTACCAAAGAGCTGAACACAACTATGTGATTAATCTTTTTTTCTTTTACCCAAGGCAATCTACAGATTCAATGCAATCCCTGTCAAATTACCAATGTCATTTTTCACAGAACTAAAACAACAACAAAAAGTTGTATGGAAGTGGAAAAGACCCCAAATCTTGAGAAAGAAAAATGGACCTAGCGGAATCAGGCTCCCTTACTTCGTACTATGCTATTACAAAGCTACAGTAACCAAAACACTATGTTAATGGCACAGAAACAGAAATATAGATCAGTGGAACTGAATAGAAAGCCCAGGGATGTACTTTTAAGTTAAATTTTTGTGATGCTTCACTAAGTGCCTTCTGTTTAAACAGGATATGTATACCTAGACAAAAAAAGGTTTGCAGTGCAACATATTCATGGTAGACCACATTTCTTTTGTAATAACTTACTAAAATACATAAAGATATTAAACATTGTTATACTTAAGAAAATTTTCAATAAACAATTTAAGCACTTAAATTTATTTACTAATATATATGTAAAAATGTAAGATAAAAATATCTTTAAATTGTAGAATTTTGCATGATATATAAAAGCTATTTTCTATATAACTCTATCTTTTGATATAATTCTGTCACAAAGCTTAATGTAGAAAAACTGTAGGGTAAGGTGTATGTTGCTAGAGAGGAAAGTATAATGTGGTATGGTAGATGGACATGAGACTAGGGGTATTCAGCTCCTGCTTCTCATTCGGATTCTGGCCAGAAATTTTGATGAAATTAGACCCTCACTGTAGTTTTCTGTACTGTACCAAAGCTTTTTCATGATATAAACAGGATATTTTCCAATATTTCTTCCAAATAAAAAATATGAAAATTCTATGTAGGTAGATTTCAGATCTGTTCATGTGTCCCATAACCATCTAATGTTTTTCTATAAAAGGTCAGATAGTAAGTATCATAAACTATATGGCTGTATAGGCTATTTATTCTCTGTTAGACTACTAAACTCTTCCCTTGCAACAGGAAAGCAGCCCTGGACAATACATAAATGAAAGTATAGTGGCTGTGTGCTAATTAAACTTTATTTACAAAAACAGATATTGGCTGGATTTGGCCCACAGGCCATAGTTCGCCAACCCTGACCTAGATGATAAAGCTTTGTGTTCTTAGATAAAGTAATTTAATTTGATTAATATTCTTAAACTAGAAATCTGAAGAAAGAAGGATTCTTCAAAGATAGATTTTTTTTCACTTAGAAATAATTTCAAAGTAAATAATTGGAATTTTTTTTTTTAATACTAGGGGTAAAAAGAGTATTTAAGGCTTTTAGTTTTGTTTCACAAAACAGTTTAGTGAGGCATTTTAGTTTTAGTGAGAAAATGAAATTATGATCAATTTTTATATAAATTCATATAATAGTGTTAATTATAGAAATTTTAATATTACCTAAACAAAATTCTGTCAACGAATATGGGAAATGGTCAGATTTTATAGTTCTCCAGTTGCTACAATTTCCTGCTACAATTTCGCTCAGAAGGTAAAGAATCTGCCTGCAATGCAGAAGACCTGGATTCTTTCCTTAGGTCGAAGATCACCTGGAGAAGGAAATGGCAACCCACTCCAATATTCTTGCTGGGGTTATCCATAAACAGAGGAGCCTGATGGGCTATAGTTCATGGAGTGGCAAAGTGTCGGACACAAGTGAGTGACTTTCACTTTCAATACAAAGTGAAAGTGAAAAGTGAAAGTTACTCAGTCATGTTCGACTCTTTGCAACCACATGGACAGTATTAGTCCCTGGAATTCTCCAGGCCAGAATACTAGAGTGGTAGCCTTTCCCTTCTCCAGGGGATTTTCCCAACCCAGGGATCATACCCAGGTCTCCTGCATTGCAGAAGGATTCTTTACCAGCTGAACCACAAGGGAAGTGCAAGAATACTGGAGTGGGTAGCCCATCCCTTCTCCGGAGAATCTTCCTGACCCAGAAATCGAACTGGGGTCTCCTGCACTGCAGGCAGATTCTTTACCAGAGAGCTATGAGGGAAACCCTTCAATGTAAAACTAAGTAAAATTTAATTAGATAAGTAAAATGCTAGCATCCCAAGTTAATATGGATTGCTTCTATATGGATGTGAGAGTTGGACTATAAAGAAAGCTGAGCATGGAAGAATTGATGCCTTTGAACTGTGGTGTTGGAGAAGACTCTTGAGAGTCCTTGGAACAGCCATCCTATATGAAATCAGTCCTGAATATTCATTGGAATGACTAATGTTGAAACTGAAAGTCCAATACTTTGGCTACCTGATGTGAAGAACTGACTCATTGGAAAAGACCCTGATGCTGGAAAAGATTGAAGACAGGAGGAGAAGGGGAAAACAGAAGATGAGATGGTTGGATGCCATCACCGACTCAATAGACATGAGTTTGATTAAACTCCAGGAGTTGGTGATGGACAGGTAGTCCATCCAGGTAGTACAGCCTGGAGTGCTGCAGTCCATGGGGTCTCAAACAGCTGGACACAACTCAGTGACTGAACTGAACTGAACAAAACTTATTCCAATTGTGTAGCTTTTGCTTTGACTCTTGCTTGAAAACTTTGTAAATCCAATGCAAAAGCAGTTGGCAAAGCCTGAGTAGATTGGTGCCATAAAAGAGGACTGTAAAATTGAACTTATTTGAGCTATGAAGATAAAAAGACTGACCCTTATTTATATAGCATATTTTTTTAGCCTTGGTCTTGTTTTACTGCACAAATCCCTGGAAAAGAAGTGAGAATGAGCTGAAAATATGGTAAAATATGATTTAAAAAAAGAAAAGAAAGAATTTAAAATGTGATATTTGGCTTGTTGTTTTTAAGATGGGCCTGTCCATAATATGTTACCAGAGATTTCCATGAGACAATTTGCATATAGATAAAGTCATTTATGTATAAGGCCAGTTTATACTCCATTCTCCATTAGAAATAAATATGAATAAAGAAGTCTTGTCATGAAACAGAAGCAGAGGCAGAAGGACTGAAATCTGTAGTTAATGTTTTGTAACCACCACAATTTGTTATTTTAATGTTGAAATATGAGTTTAGTCTGCTTCTTAAGCAAAAATTAGTTGACTACATTTCTTTTTGTTGTTACATTTGTTTGCTTATTAAAAGTGTGAGTATGGGTTCCTATACCTGTGAATATTCCATTGGTTGGAAAGTAATTAAATAACAAATGGTTCCACAAATCAGTTTAAATAAAAGTAGTATATTCTCTCTCTCTTCCATCTTATTTTTTTCCTGTGGGTTCTATATTAGTAGGAGATTGCTTTTTTTTTTTTTTTTTTCCTGAACGCAAATGATCAGTCCTTTGTGGTCTGAGACACTTTCTTGTACCTACTAAAATAGAGAACTATAATCCAATTTAGATCCACTTTCATAATGCCCATCAGAGTTCAGCCCACAGTAAAATAATAGGTGAAGATCAATAGAAAGGAAGGGAGGAAATAACACAAAAAATATTATTTGCCACATCTTTCCTGAGATACAGTATATGTCATGTCAAAGACTTTCAAATAAATGGTTGACAGACTAAATGAGTGAATGCAAAAAAAAAAAAAAGTCTTGCATTTATGTTTGGTATTTTCATTTAATATTTTAAATTTGAAGTTACTTACTTCGCCTTAGGAAGTTTTGTTTACATTTTCCTCTCTTGACCTAGATAGAAGATTAACATACTTAAGTTTAAAATTACCAAACATACGGTCACAGTGAGGTAAGTTTAAATTGGGGGAATTTTAGGCCCAAGAAAGAATTGTATAAATCTTCTTTACTCATTTAACTATGACAAATGTTCAATAGCTGTCTTTTTCTTCTGAGCATAAAAAGGATCCCAAGGAATTACAACTAAAAATGGAGAGAATAAAGATGAGTAAATAATTCTACAAGTTAGGAATGCATTTGACTAAAAGTAACAGGAAATCTGATTGAGTTCCTTAGATACAATAAAGTTTACTTTGCTCATGTAATGAGAGTGGAAGTAAAATCTTGCTGAGGCAGTCGACCTATTCAGTGATAATTCATCACTTTTGCATCTCTCGGTGCTCTCTCACGCGAAGATTCTTGGCTTCTTTCTTCTGATTGCAGTGACACTGGCTGCACACCGAGGCAACATATCTGTTTTCAAGACATAGAAAAGAGTGTACAATAAAATAGCAATTATAGCCGTATCTGTTCATTTTCCTTGGCAAAGAAAAAACTTTTAGTGAACTATAACCAGCGAATTTTTGTTTAGATTTCATTAGTCAGAACTTGAAGTCATAGCTATCCCCAACCATAAGGAAGGCTGGAAAATCAAGTTCGGTGCATTTCCATTCCTATAGGAGAAAAGGACAGCAAAGAACACACCTGAAAATGGGCTGATTCATTTTGATATATGGCAAAACTAATACAATATTGTAAAGTTAAAACATAAAATAAAAAAAAAGACCCGGAAAAAAAAAAAAGAAAATGGGTATTGAATAGGTAGATGTATAGTATCTATTACAATAACCTGTGGCAAGTTTGTTAATTGAAGCCTTCCCTGATACTCAGTTGGTGAAGAATCCGCCTGCAATGCAGGAGACTCTGGTTTGATTCCTAGGTCAGGAAGATTCACTGGAGAAGGGATAGGCTACCCACTCCAGTATTCTGGCTGAGAGAATTCCATGGACTATAGAGTCCATGGGGGTCGTAAAGAGTCAGACATGACTGAGTGACTTTCAGTATTACAATAATCTGTAGCAAGTTTGTTAACTGAGCTGTATAACAGAGTCTGAATTAACCAGTATGAATACTTAAATGAATTATAAATGTTATGTAGATCATAAATGCTATTTATTGGTTTGGAGAAAGAAGCTGAGAAGCTAAATACTAAAGTTTAGGAGTGATTATTTTGGAGATGTGAAATTAGAACTGTTGTTACTATCTGTATTTAAAAAATACAAGATATTTAGTTAAAAGAATGAAGGACAGATTTTCTAGGAAAATGGTAATAGAGAAATTAGTAAATTCTTTATATGTTAATGTTTGCTAAATAGTTCTACTTTATAAAATATGGAGATTTAGTAAACAATGTGTGATTAATACTGCATACCATCAAATCAGATAGGTTGGAGAAAAATATGGTATGTGGCCTACCTCAAAGATACTCTGTTTGGGGAGCTCTATATTTCTTTTGTCTACGATACACAATTGAGTTAAATCCACATATTATTGGGCCTGATGATAGGAAGACTTTTTCAAATTCACAAAAGACAAGAAATTTAAAGTTGTTCTATTTTTAAATAGAAATCCAGGAATGTACTTGTCACATTAGACAGTCATCCTTACTTTTGTTGTACTTTAGCCTTGTGGGTGATCACTTCCTCTTCATTTTCAAAACTAGGTCCATGAGTTTAAAAGGACTCTCTGCTTCTCTGTTTGGTCTTTTTCTTTCTCATGTATACACACATATGTGTGTGTGTGTATCTGTATGACTGAAACCATTATGTAACTTTGAAGAACATCATAGGCAAGTTCTTTCGAATCTAGAGATAGTAAGGTGTTAGTAATCCAAAGAACAATAGAAAAATTTCAAAAGCAAAGATCAGATGTTGCATGCACATGGGCACACACACACACACACACACTCAAATATTTAAATTCTCAATATATCTAACATAAACAGATTTAAAAGGTAAAATTTTTATAACAAGTATAAGAATAGGTAAATTGGTCTTAATCTATTAATATAAAGAAATCAATATGAAAAGCACTAAAATTATTATTAATGATGCATAACATAAAAAATTTAGAAAAAGGAAATAAAAGCTACTTACAGTTATTAAGAAAGTTGCTTTTATTAGTAAATAAAGAAATGCAAAAATTATAAATGGGAATTTTTACCTGTCAAGTAGTAGTGATGAAAAATACATAATATTGATACTGGTGAGGCTATTACAAGATGAAATTCTCATATATACTGATGGTGGGAATTTAAATATGTTTAAAGTTTAAAAAACATGTTAGGAATATTTATTGGGACACTTTAAATATTGTTATCATTTGACCCAGTAAATTTCCTAGTAGTAAAAAAAATCACAAAGAAGTAGAAATATAAATGTAAAAATAAACATTTAACAGAAGGAGGGCTTAATAAATTATGAATTGTTTTTAAATAAATTGTTATGTATTGTAGGGAGGAAAATTTTCCCTTCTCTTCTAAGTTCTTTGGCTGGTCTAATAATTAAATTGACATAAAACAGATAAACAGGAGAAAATAAATTTAAATATATATATATATATATATATATATGAGAGCTCCATAAAAATTGGAATATTGAGGAAGTAAAAGCAGCAAGCTTTTGTACCATTTAGACAAAGAAATAATAAATTTTTGAACAACTGACAAAACAAATGAGTTGGAGCTTAGGGGGCTAAATTGAAGTAACAAGGTTTGTTTTTATAAGCTTCTAGGCCCTGAATTCTGGAATCTCTAGTTATAAACGTGCCTTCCACCCTTCTAATACAGGGAGGGTATACTCTTCCATGTGAGAAATTTATCTTCTGCTTTCAGAAGGGATCAAAGAGGGTCAGAATGTCATTCTTACACAAGTACCTTGAATCCAAGAAAATCAATGTGCCCAACTGGCATATTTGTTGTGGCATGTAAACTTACTAGGGCTTCCCCAGTGGTTCAGTGGTAAAGAAGCCGCCTGCAATGCAGGAGCTAGAGGGGACTCAAGTTCAATCCTGGGGCCGGGAAGATCCCTTGGAGAAAGGCATGGCAACCCACTCCAGTATTCTATCCTGGAGAGTCCCATGCGCAAAGGAGCCTGGCAGGCTATGGTCCATAGAGGCCCAAAGAGTCAGACATAACTGAAGCTACTTAGCATGCACATACACATAAGCTTACCAAGGGTAGAAACAATGTATTTTGTATCATTGTGTCTTTGAAACTTCATGTTGGATCTATGAAACAAAGTATATGTGAAAAAAGATAACAGATATTTACTCATGTGATTTTTACTTTTATGAGATATGTACTCATATTTACTCATGTGATTCAAATAACGGAGCAAACCAAAGTTGTTAACTCATAAATTTAGCTGACAACCAGTTTATTATGTTAATACAATTTTAAATTTTATTAACTCTATAGTTGTCTTTTATTAATTAAAACACTTGGATATTAAAGTTTTTATTTTATTATATTTTAACTTTACAATATTGTATTGGTTTTGCCATATATCAACATGATCTGCCACAGGTATACACGTGTTCCTCATCCTGAACCCCCCTCCCACCTCTCTCCCTGTACCATCCCTCTGGGTCGTCCCAGTGCACCCGCCCCAAGCATCCAGTATCGTGTGTCAGTCAGTGCATGGAGACTCGTTTCATATATGTTATTGTACATGTTTCAATGCCATTTTCCCAAATCATCCCACCCTCTCCCTCTCCCACAGAGTCCAAAAGACTGCTCTATCTATGTCTCTTTTGCTGTCTCGTATACAGGGTTATTGTTATCATCTTTCTAAATTCCAAATTGTTAAATTTATTGCTGATTTCATAACTCAGTATTGCGTGAACATAGAATATATTTTATGAATCCACAGTTTGAGTTTGGCTGCCTGGATGTTATCAATAAGAGTGTAATTTTCAGAAAAAGCCAAAAAAGATGAGAGGACTTAAGAGGATTAGTATTTAGATTGAATTTTCAATTAAACAAAGGATAAGTACTCTAAAAAAGTAATTTTAAAAGTAACTAAAATGTTTTGCAGAAATCTTTATTCTTATTGTCTTTCCTATAAATGCTACTGATTCTGTTTCTACTTTTCTAGTTCAATATTATAAAACATGGGCCCAATAATATATTGATAAAGAATCTCCTTCAGGTGACTACTTTCATCACCATTTTTTCCTCTGAAAGTTAAGAAATATTTTTATCTTCGCAAGGCTGCTTTTTGTGCTTAAAGCATGTTAACAGTCTTGCCAGAAATGAATAATATGTATAATCCTGACTCACTCTAGGGGATGTTGCTGCATTTGTAAATTTTCATGCTAGAAAAAAATATACTTCTTCTTATTAAGTATGTAATATTTACCTTAGACAACACAATGCTCTGAGCAACTTTATTCTGCCTTTAGGACAGATATGCATTCAAAGCTCTGTAGTATAACTGAATTTAGTCTCAGTCTCATTACTACAGCCAAAACAAGACAGAAATGATATAAGACTTACTGCTTATAGTTCAGTTTTCCTAACCATTTAAACTCAGTACCAGGGTTGCCAAGTTTAGAGTCTTCACAATACTCTCCAGTGAAGTACCTATGAAGAATTATTCTGTGCAAGCTCACTCACAGATCATGTACATGTACAATTAGTATCATTACACACAGAGAGAATATATGAAATTCCCTGAATTCCAGAGTTTAAAAGTAGTCTATGGCTAATGGTTTAATTTGCCCAAACCCTACATTTACCTACATTCAGGGATCACTGAGGATTCAAGACATATATAGTCATTCCTAATCATATCTTAAAATCCATCATTCAGAAAACTGAGATCATGGCATCTGGTCCCATCACTTCATGGCAAAGAGACGGGGAAAAAATAGAAACAGTGACAGACTTTATTTTGTTTGGCTCCAAAATCACTGTGAATGGTGACTGCAGCCACGAAATTAAAAGACACTCACTTCTTGGAAGAAAAGCTATGACGAATCTATACAGCATATTAAAAAGCAGAGACGTCTTTGCTGACAAATGCATGTCTTGTCAAAGCTATAGTTTTTCCAGTAGTCATGTTCGGATATGAGAGTTGGACTGTAAAGAAAGCTGTGCACCGAAGAATTGACGTTTTTGAGCTGTGGTGGTGGAGAAGACTTTTGAGATTCCCTTGGACAGCAAGGAGATCAAACTAGTCTGATCCTAAAGGAAATCAACCCTGAATATTCATGGGAAAGACTAATGGTGAAGTTGAAGCGCCAGTACTTTGGCCACCCGACGTGAAGAGCCAACCTTTTGGAAAAGACCCTGATGCTAGAAAAGATTGAAGGTAAGAGAAGGGGGAAACAGAGGAGATGGTTGGATGGCATCACCAACTCAATGGACATGACTTTAAGCCAAGTCTGGGAGATAGTGAAGGACAAGGAAGCCTAATGTCCTGCAATCTATGGGATCACAAAGCGTCAGACATGACTCAGTGAGGGAACAACAACAACAACTGGTATCATAAGGGCTTCCCTGTTGGCTCAGTGGTAAAAAATCTGCCTACAGAGACTTGGGTTCTATTCCTGGGTTGGGAAGATGCCCTGGGAAAGGAACTGACAATTTACTCCAGTTTCATGCCTGGGAAATCCGATGGACAGAGGGGCCTGGCTAGCTATAGTCCGTGGTGTCTCAAAGAGTCAGACATGACTTAGCAGCTAAAAACAACAGCAATTGTATATTTGTAGATTCAGGTACTCATTAACCCTCTCACCTTTGTCAGAGAGTACTAGCCAGATGATACACGGTCAAGAACTTATACATCAATCAGTATAATTTATATTCAAACTGTGACATTCTGAAATGAAAGAGGAAGTTATTTATAATCATCCAGAAATCAGGCATTAGTCTGGGTTGTCCCTGACAAATATAGATATATACAGTCCAACGTTACTGGCAGAATAAATGAGCTTCTGGATTTGAACATTTATTGATGTGCAGACTTAACTCACGGATCTATGACTTCCCACCTGAATTTATTCCAATAAATAGAAATAAATACCTACTAAATATTTTACTGCCTTTTTGTCTGTGCCTTCTGTCTTTAAATTCCTTTAAAGATTTTTAAAGACATCATTCACCAGAGTTTCTTTTCTAATTTATAAAGTATTTAAGTTTCTGTATAATTAAGCCAATTAATTAATGTCATAAACAATTTCAGTTTTCATAAGTAACAGGAAATCAATGGCCACTTCTTAAAGGATATTCATTAATCATTAATTTTAGTCCCTCTTTTATTTTGCTTCCTCATAAGTTTCAAAGTAAATTCAGTGAAAAGTAAAATCGGTGTTTAGAATTAATGACTACTGGTTTATTTTATCCTATTAAGTATTATAAGTCTATTTGTATGAAAGAATAACACTACTTTGAATTTAGAACTAGTGATTTTATGCTGCAAGGTTAGACATAAAGTTGTGTCCAAGACAGAAGGTGACCCTTTAATTGATAATTTGGCTTCCCTGGTGGCTCAGACGGTAAAGCATCCATAATGCAATGCGGCAATGCAAAGCATCTACCTGCAATGTGGGAGACCCCACTTCGATCCCTGAGTTGGGAAGATCCCCTGGAGAAGGAAATAGCAACCCACTCCAGTACTCTTTCCTGGAAAATCCTATGGACTGAGGAGCTTGGTAGGCTACAGTCAATGGGGTCACATAGAGTCAAACACAACTGAGCAACTTCACTTTCACTTTCACTTTAATGTATACAAGCAGTTCTTTATTTTACAAAAGAAAATGCCAAAACTGATGTTAAAGTTTATAAATTTAGCAGTGCCTTATAAGTTAAAAAAAAGATTCTCCAAGAGCTGTATAGATTATAAAGTGTTGAACGGATTTGTTGTAGACATGATTTTCTTTAGCTCAGACAAATGCAGAGGTAGGGGAAAAAACCTGTACAGGTTTCTAGAAAAAGACAGGAAGTAGCCACCAGTCAGTTCAAAGAAATGCTTAAGTACCTACCAGTTCAGCACCTCCATTTCTCAGTGGCCAACACTATGGCCCAATAGAGTCAGGAAACTCGAATAATGTTCTCCAGTAGAGAGCTGCAGGACTCATTAAGCTCACAGGTAGGGATGGAGAGAGGTGTATATTCTCTCACAATAGGGCCTCCACATGATTTTCAGAGTATTCTCATTCACTAGAATATCAGCAACAAGGGCACTTGACCACTGTCTAAAAATGCTGAGTACAGGTGAGCAGTTGGAGAATGAAGAAAATTAACTGGAGGAATGGGCACCCACTAGAGATCTTGCCATCACTGATTTCCCAGGGCCTGACTGCCACAGCTTCCTGATGGGGCAAAATATGGGTCAGGTTGGGGAGCTGGGAAAAGCAATAGAGAATCTTTAGCTTGCTTGGGGTCGAGGGCATGGTGATTTGGTAGGCATTTTCTATAGCCACTAACTTATGCAAACAAACCTAAACATACTCCTCTGCTCTACTTTGGTTACCAGCCAGTCTTTGGTCCTAATAGTAACCATGGAAATTAGGAATTAAATACTAGGTAATCAGAGAAAGACAAATCTTGTTCAGCATGTTTTATTTACAGTGTTAATTATGTATCTTAGGAAATGGAAAATATGAATTACTACCAGGATAAATTTATTTTATCCTAAACCTACAAAAAGATTACAGTCACTAATTTGTTTTGTAACAGGAATATCATGGAGAGCACAATTTGTTGTTCATTCTCCATGAACATGTTACGAATAAGATTTTTTTGTTCCTTCCTAGGGAAATTTGAGTGATTTTAAAGTGATTGAATTTTAAGTAATTTTAATAATCTATATTATACCTATTTAACTTCTCAGTGAATCTTTTTCAGATATTTTAGAATGTCTTTTACATATAGTCAAGTCGCAAAATGGGAACACAAATCACAGTAAGAAAGGGCCAGAACATCTATCCTGGATTTGCTGTTATCTTCAATACATTTACAAATATTTTTTGGAAGGAGAAATATGTTATTTTTAATCTCCTGATATTATTTATGACTTATTAACAATATTCATACTGTGAATATTAGAAACAAATATTTTCTTAAAACTTTATCTTATTAAAACTTCCCCACTATGAAAAGAAAATGTCACCCTACCAGTGTGACTAAGAAAAAAAAAAGAGCCATCATAAGCACCTTTTGAGTGCTGTCGGATTGCTTGAGTGAGGAGACTGGGGAAACCTGTAAAGCAAAGCAGGTCAGAGCAGGGGAAGTGCAAATTAAAATCAAGTAAGGCTTAAGCGAAACAAAAGAGCACTTTACAAAAAAGTCTAGATCTAGTTACACAATACATCACAGGCAGGAAGCCAAGCAAAGAATCAATGAAAACTGGTTATGATCAAGGTGGATTCAAGGATGGAAGAAGATAGCAAACAGTAAATGTTTGACGTTGATTTTTACTGAAGACATGACTGACATTTTCACTCCCATATTTTCTTTAGAAGGAAAAAAGTCAGAAATATTAGATCAAACACTGTCCAATTCATGGTACTAATCCTATTAGTAGGATTAGAAACAGCCATGAATAAATTATATGCTACCAAGCAATCTGAAATAATTGAAAGATTAAATTATGAAAGTGTTGATCTAAATATTGGCAAAGTAGCCAGACAGATTCCTATCTGTGGAATAAAGATTGATATTAGTGTTCCTCTTGAAGAATTGTTGTGAAGATTAAATGCAATAATAGAAATAAAATTCTCACAAAAGTTCCTGGAATGTTGCAAGTGCTTAAATATCATTATTATTTTTGTTATTGAGAAAACCAAATGAATATTATAAAATGAGCAAGGAAACAAGGGTTGAAAAACAATAAATATGATAAGGCTTTCTGATACCTGGACCACAGCCTTTACTGTGCTATCTGCATGACCTTTTTCAAGGCATTTCATTTTTCTAGGTTTTTACTCCTTACTTATAAACTCAACAGATCAAACTAGATTATCTCTGTGGTGTTTTCTAACACATTTATAATTTTTAAGACATTATTAGTAATCTTCATATCTTTGTAGAGTTGAGATCTGTTGTATACATGTTCTTAAATTATTTTGATATTTGTTTTCCTTGTGTATCTCTTCACAAGATTGTGAATTCATAGTTTGTATGTATATTAGGGCAAGTTTCAGTATTAAAACATTTTATAGACTTCATTCTCTAAGGAGAAGTCTTGAGTTAGATTTCTATTGCCCTTGGATAAGTACCTGTGAGCATGTTAAACATTTCCTGCAAAACACCTTGACTCCATTTCCCTCTCATACAATGAACTTAACAGACAATAATTCAGATTTGACAGTTACTTCTCTGTCAAGTAGAAATGTTGTCTTTTATCAGTATGTCTTTAGCTACATGATTCTGTCATTTGGCAATTTCTGTACTATTTTAAAATTAAGTAAATCTTTTTTAGTGCAGTTTTTTAATGAACAAAAGAAATAGACTTTTCTTAAGCTATGTAAGAATTGATGCTTTTGAACTGTGGTGCTGGAGAAGACTCTCTAGAGTCCCTTGGACTGCAAAGAAATCAAACCAGTCAATCCTAAAGGAAATCAACCCTGAATATTCATTGGAAGGACTGATGCTAAAGCTGAAGCTCCAATACTTTGGCCACCTGATGCAGAGAGCCAAATCAGTGGAAAAGAGCCTGATGCTGGGGAAGATTGAAGGCAAAAGGAGAAGGGAACAACAGAGGATGAGATGTTTGCATAGCATCATGGACTCAGTGGACATGAATTTGAGCAAACGCTGGGAGAGAGTGTAGGGAAGAGGAGGCTGACATGTTACAGTCCATGGGGTTGCAAGGAGTCAGACACAACTAACCAACTAACAACAACAAATGTAGGGATCTAACATAAGTTAAGAAAAATTGAGCTAGGAATCTAGGGAAGGATATGAATTAAGGCTGTGTAGGATGGAGAAGGCGATGGCACCCTACTCCAGTACTCTTGCCTGGAAAATCCCATGGATGGAGGAGCCTGGTAGGCTGCAGTCCATGGGGTCGCTGAGAGTAGGACACGACTGAGCGACTTACCTTTCACTTTTCATTTTCATGCATTGGAGAAGGAAATGGCAACCCACTCCAGTTTTCTTGCCTGGAGAATCCCAGGGACAGGGGAGCCTGGTGGACTGCCATCTTTGGGGTCACACAGAGTCGGACACGACTGAAGTGACTTAGCAGCAGTAGCAGCAGCAGGATAGAGAAAACCAAGTTTTCTTCAGAGCATTATTGTTGATATGACTCAGCTCCAGATACTTTTTTCTTCATCAATACTAGACAAAATAAAAGCCCTGATATTCCTAGAATGTGCCCCAGTTTGCAGAAGAGGGAAAGGCAAATTGCCCCCAGAATATATGATATACAGTGATGAACAAAGGTCTCCTGAGGAAAAATGAGATGGGCAAGAGAAGTTAGTGTTATCAGATGACACTTGGGAGATGTTATAAAATAAAAAGAGGATAAGACAAGTTTTGTTTTCAGTTTGTAAGTTATGATCTAAATTGTAATTATTCTCAAAGTGTGTGTGTTTTAAAGTCATTGCTTTGTTAGAATCACCCATTTAAATACAGTTAACTTACAGCTTCTCTTTTTTTTTAAAGGAAGGGTATATGCCAAAGAGAAGGATGGATTCCCTTTAAATTTGTATTTTATTGTATTGATTTTATTTTCATATGCATTTCTCTTTTTAAAAGTAAACTTGGACATTTATGCTACTTGTGAACAAATTCTCAGTCTTCTTGATAAAGTGTGCCTATGGCCTCAATCAGTCTCTTACTCTGCTTCCAATCATTTTCACTCCACACTATAGAAAACTGCATAGAATACCTGAAAAGAAGCATGCAGGGACTAAAATTACAAGGCAAATGCAATAAGTTAAGGTCATAATAACAATATTAATACCATTATCATCATCATTGTGGGTTAGATTTACTCAGTGCTTTCTATGGGCCGGGTACTAATGATTTTACATATATTTACACATGTAATCCTTATAATCTGCATAAGTATAGTAACAATTATTATCCTAATTTCACAGGTGAACAAAACAGGCACAAGTGAGTGAGCTCTTAATCAGTAAGGGTTCTGGCAAGAACCAGGTGTCACACTCTGGGTGGCTTTTAAGAATAATTTAATGATGGCACTGTTACTTGTGAATATCAGTGCTAATATTAATACAATAAATATATTTCACCCAGGAAATGCAAAATTATCCAATATTAGATAATCTAATAATAACTCAAAGGAGAAAAACATGATCATCTTAAAGGATACCTCCAAATCTTGAATTGAGAAGATTTGGAAGATTTTTGGCAAATTATTAAAAACTCAACTAAGTCCTTTCCCCCCAGCATAATGCACACATTGAATCAAGAAATAACAGAAAAAGAATATGTCTTATTTTTAATTTTATAACTTGAAATTAGGTTTGAATTTTTTACAATGTTTATAAATTAATTCTATTGCAAAAGTAATTTAAAAGATGTGAATAAAGCTGAAAAACTTAGAAAATATCACCAAACTTTTACATAATGTTGCCAGACGAGTGTAATGTCCTTGGTTCTGTCTCATCCCAAAAAAATTTGAAGCTACGGACATTAAAGTCCTCGGCGTGTCACAGCTCTTGGACAGACGGTGTTATAACTCTCAGGTCTTGAACAGACCCTGTTATAGCTGTTAGACAGATCAATGTTACAGCTCTGTGTTACAGTTCAGTTTTATTTAGAAAGTAGCAGGAGACGTGAGGGCATGCCAACCCAAAGATGCAAAGAGAAGAGTGCGCCTTTGGCTCCTCTTTTTATGTTTTTTCCCTACCCCGTGGGCCTGTCCTGTGTAAATTGAGCTAGGAGCAGTGCTCTTTGTTCTACCTGAGGTCCTCACTCCGGTCCTCAGACCTTCCTTTGACCTTACTTTGTTCTATTTCCACGGGCTTTTCCCTTCCTTGTCTTTTAGCCACCGCCATTTTGTACTCCCGTTTCCAACTACCTAACAATATGATACACATAATAAGAGCCCAGTATATGGCCCATTAGGAGTTTCAAGTTAAGTATATGACTGTATACTGTGATAGCCAAAGAATGTTTGCACTTGTAGAAGTTCAAAAAATTGAACACACTTCCCATTAAATTACATTACTTAAAATTTTTCCAATATTCACAGTGGCTTATTTTCTTATCAAGCTTTTTACAGAGCTTTGTTGAAAGACAGTTTCAGTAATTCTGATATTTAATGTTAACTATCATATAAACAAGCGATGCTACTAGAAGATTACTTTTTAGTAAAAAATAAACTACCACAACCAAAATGTTTCATTATATATTTTCTGCATTTTTCTCTATTACTGATTTGAAATATAATTTTCAAGCTACCAACAACATTAAAAAGAGAAAAGCATAAGTATGTTAGTTTACATTATATTTAAAAAATGGCAAGTCAAATTATTTTTGAAAAATTTTAGTTTTATTCTGCAAATTAATATTTGAAATATAGAATATTATTTTGTGGACCTTCGGACACACATGAATAAATATCTCATGCATGCCGAGTCACTAAGTCATTGTCAGCTTTGTGACCCCATGGACTCTGGCCCACCAGGCTCCTCTCTCCGTGGGATTCTCCAGGCAAGAATACTGCAGTGAAGTTGCCATGCCCTCCTTCATGGGATCTTTCTGACCCAGGGGTGGAACCTGCATCTCCTGCATTAGCAGGAAGATTCTTTATACTGAGCTACCTGGAGAGCCCCAGATATCTCATAAATTATAACAAATTTTCATTGAATAATGTAATTATACCAATGTCTTGAATTTTATGTTTAAATTGACATTTCAAATGATAGGATGTAGTTTTCTCAACAGCCTGTTATAAGTTCAATATGGTTAAGCAATGAAGCTTCATATGTTAAAAAAATAATAATTAAAATTATTTTTAAGTAATAGCATTTGGACACATTATTTGTGACAAATCAAATTTTATGTTATCAGACTGAGTTCTAAAAATGCAAGTCATCAAGTCTTACTCCAAACAATCAACTAGAAAACACAAACTGAAACAAATTGCATTGTCTCTAATTTAAGGTTATATTGCAAACTGTAGTCTTTACTTAGAAATATAATGAATTCAAAAATCTCATAATCCTGTACTTCTAATCTTAAAAATATAGCTTTCAAGAATTCTGTTTTACATTTCTGTTGTCCATTGCTTAACTCAGTACATAGTATTGAATAGATAGTGCATGTTTGAATTAATAAATCCCTATATCAAAAATATATATCCCTAAATATTTACTCTTTTTGACAGTGCTTACCTACTGTGCATAAAAGCATTGTCAACACTTCTTCCCCAAGCACGTTATTTAATCCTTCTTATTTTACTTAGGTTACTTTTGAAAAAAAAAATCCATGCAAATTTCACTTGAATATTGATTTTACCCCTTTTTCTGCAGGGAGAAACGGCTTGTTAAGTTATTTTTGTTTTGTGCTTTTTTTTTTTTTTGGCTACACCTCAAGACTTGCAGGATCTTAGTTCCCTGACCAAGGATTGAATCCTTCCCACCTGCAGTGGAAATGCAGAGTCTTAACTGCTGGACTGCCAGGGAAGTCCCTGGCTTGTTTAAAAACAGTTTATGAGCTCTCATTTCTCTTATAATCTTTAATCTTATTATGAGAACTTCTCGCTTTCGATTTTTACATTTACTTTTTTCTTTTCTATATCCATAAATTCTATTTTGTGTCTCCTCTCCCTTTTCTTTTGTTTACATATTTTAATTGTATGTTCCAGTTAGTACTGCTAATCCTCTGCTGAGCCAGCTTTTCTAAAAACAACCTTTTTCCAAATATGTGACTGCTTATTCCATACACTGAAGGGGCATTCATTTCCAAAGTGTCCATTCAGCACTATGGAGAGGAAGTGCTGAATAACATGATGTGAAAAAATAGTAGACTATTCCAGATTTCACTTACTGTTATAATAGTGATTTATTACAGTTGCTATTGAGTTGGGAGAAACAAATCCCCAAGGCATTTCTTTTTCATCCCAGTGAATTCAAGTATATAAAATCCTTACTCTGCGTACCAGTATAATAATTAGCTTTAGGTACACATTTAATTGTGCTTCCCAGGTAGCGCTAGTGGTAGGAAATCCCACCTGCCAATGTAAGAGACATGAAAGACTCGGGTTCAATCCCTGGGTCAGGCAGATCCCCTGGAGAAAGGCATGACAACCCATTCCAGGATTCTTGCCTGGAGAATCCCCATGGAAGAGCAGACTGGTGGGCTACAGTCCATAGTGTCACAAAGAGTCAGACACAACTGAAGTGAGTGAACACACACACATACACATTTAATTATATAATTGCCATCTTCTATTTTAACATCATTATGGTTCATGTGCTTAGTTAGCATTTAAATGGATTTCAGTGTAGCTGTTTGGGGAAATTTTTGACTATGTATCTGTCAAAAACTCTTCTGACCTATGGGATACTGCCATCCCGTAAACCACTGTTGGTAGTCATTGATACGGCCACACAGTTGAAATTTAAAACACAACCACTATTCATCTTTTAAAGGTAAACTTCAGAGACATTAGTGACAACTAAGTATTTTGTCAGATATTAATTAATTACACAAAAGCATGAATATAATTAATAAGCATAAGACATTGAGTATGTAGAATGTTTTGTTGAAGATGTTCAGAGTTTTTTGGATTTTTGTCATTATTTATAGCAACAAAACTCCAGTATTTTGGCCACCTCATGCGAAGAGTTGACTCATTGGAGAAGACTGTGATGCTGGGAGGGATTGAGGGCAGGAGGAGAAGGGGACGACAGAGGATGAGATGGCTGGATGACATCACTGACTTGATGGGTGTGATGAGTCTGAGTGACCTCCAGGAGCTGGTGATGGACAGGGAGGCCTGGCGTGCTGCGGTTCATGGGGTCGCAAAGAGTCGGACACGACTGAGCGACTGATCTGATCTGATGATAAATGTAATTCTTTAAATATTCATTATATATTTATAAAATATCTAACTCATTTTATAAGATCAGGTGAAGTAGGAAGTTAGATATGGTTCAATTTCTGTAGTTAGCATACTTTGATATGATAGTTCCAAAAACTTAAATCAGACACTTAACATGTACAGTAAGTTAACATAACATTGAGTTATAATATAGGTTGTAACCTTTTTTTAATAGAAATCTTATTAATAAATTATAATATTTAAGAAAATAATTAGAAAAATCTACAAGAGTCTGAGATAAGCTTATCCAAATAAAATTAACAAATTCTTTCTCAGAGGTCAACAGAGTAATTGCCTTGCTGACCCTGTTTAATTCATCTTCTAAAAGTTGAATATTAAACAACATATTTCAATTCCTATATATAGTTTAAAAATATTCAAAATCATTTTTACATGTACATCTATATGGACCAAGATACAGTCCCTGATATCTCAGTTGGTAAAGAATCCACTTGCAATGCAGGAGAGCCCATTTCGATTCTTGAATCAGGAAGATTTGCCTGGAGAAGGGACAGGCTAACCACTCCAGTATTCTCAGGCTTCCCTTGTGGCTCAGCTGGTGAAGAATCTGCAATGTGGGAGACCTGGGCTTGATCCCTGAGTTGGGAAGATCCCCTGGAGAAGGGAAAGGCTACCCACTCCAGTATTCCGGCCTGGAGAATTCCATGGGACTATATAAGCTATGGAGTCACAAAGAGTTGGAAACGACTGAGCAGCTTTCACTCACAGTCCAAAAATACATATGTATTGAAATTTGGACATATTACTTGAAACATTTGGACAAAATTACTTGAAACATTCATGCTTCCTACACTAATATTTGTGGTTACTCTTATCAGCACTAGTATTAACACCTACTCCTTTTTTTTCTTCTAAGGATTTTTTTTTCACTTTTGATATCAATTATTTTAAGTGAATGTTATGTCTAGCACTGTGTTTAGAAATGAAAATTTTATTTTCCTTATTGTTACTGTAAAATAATGTTACTTTAAAAGCAACAGTTCACATAATACTAATATAAAGGCACCAAGAGAATGTAGCAAGTAACCGTAAAGTTTTCCTTCCAAGTTTATATCTTTAGATGGAGTTAATATCAGATGGCTCTGTATTTCGGAGAAGGCGATGGCACCCCACTCCAGTACTCTTGCCTGGAAAATCCCATGGACGGAGGAGCCTGGTAGGCTGCAGTCCATGGGGTCGCTAAAAGTTGGACACAACTGAACAACTTCGCTTTCACTTTTCTCTTTCATGCATTGGAGAAGGAAATGGCAACCCACTCCAGTGTTCTTGCTTGGAGAATCCCAGGGACGGGGGAGCCTGCTGGCTGCCGTCTATGGGGTCACACAGAGTTGGACACGACTGAAGTGACTTAGCATAGCATAGCATAGCATAGCTCTGTATTTAGCATGACAGCAACATCTGGCATATTTATATTTAAGCATTCTTGCGTTGTTTTTGACATCTTAAGAAATGACTTGAGTAATTATTTTAAAGGAATTTTAAAGACAATTATATTCTATTTGTATTCCTTTCCTTAATCCTTTGACAGACTCATATCAAATATAGTACCAGGTTTGCCTGATCTGCTTGTTCAGAATTTTACCAAAGCATTTTATTTCCATTCCTGTCATTGTCTCATGAATTTGCCCTAGTAATGGGAATTTCATACCTAGATATGGATTTTCATCAAGTTTTATGGCTAATTTCTATAAGGAAAGACAAGGTTAAGACTCCCACAAATCAATCTTAGTGTGGCTATGACTGCAGTTTTTCATGAGCACAAGGAAGTATTAGATAACAGCTATCTCTATGCCAAAGGAATCACAGCGTTTTGTTTCACTCTTAGCTGCTTGTTTTTAGGATATGGGAAGAACTTAGTAAATAATTAATTATGATATGAAGGCTACTACCTCACTTGGCAATTCCTTTTAAAAATGAATTATACTCAAGTCATTTTAGATAGCTTTCTTAACCTTGACACACCTCTGAATTGTCTATAGTGTGCTAAGAATGAATGATTTAATCCTGATTACCAAATTATAAAACAGAATCAAATTTTGTGTTAGATCTAACCATTACGCAATATAATCCACATATTTATATTGAAATATTTTTGGATTGATTTGTTTCTAAGCCGTTCTACCCTTCACCAAAACTCAATAAATAGAAATGTAATCATTCTTTTTTTCTGAATGTAAGGAAAGGGGAAAAAATCATACATGTATTCCTCACAAACATATAGAATCTGATTAATAATTTGAAATTTGAATGCTGACTTTATTGCAGGCTTCCTGATTAACTTGGGGAAATCATTCACTACATTATTTTCTTCTCAATTATCTGACTTTGAAGATGTTATATTCATTTATTTAACATACATTTTTGAAAGACTGCCCATTGATGATCTGATAAAATTTTTCTCAGTACTTAAAAACAGAATGTTGCTTGAAACAAAATTTTATAGACTTTAGTTTTATTGTTATTGACACATAAACTTGTATAGACTATCAAATTTAAGTTTTTCTTAATTTCTTCTTAACTATCCTTTGGCTAGATAGTTTTCCACTCCTGATCAAAGTGTTTGTGTGTGTATGTGTTTTCAACCCCATAATTTTCCTACTCAAATAATATATGACCATGTGCAAGCATACCATTTTATTATTTACATAAGCTCTTCATTTTAAAATTCATGAAAGAACAAAAAGAAAATCTATTTAGGTTGGAGCCATATGCCCCAAGAATTAAAAAACATTGTTTTGCCTAGAATCAACACAAAAAGGAAATAAATGCAGGGGACATAGTTTACTTTTAAGTTAGAAGGATCTTTTCATATTATAGTGCTTCCTAGGAGACATGAAACAGTTATTTGAGAAGAATAAATGAGTATATTTCTTGTTGTTTATATTTATCTGAAAGGAAACTTTAAGAGCATGAAGGGTCTCTTAGACATTAGGCATTAGAGAATTATAATCAGAAATCAAAGGAGGCAAAGCCTATCGTGTAGAATTTATTTGTAGGATTTGATAATTTTGTTATAAAACTATGCATATGATTTATATTCTTTCTCCTTAAAGGAGAACTTTATTTTGTAGAATTTTTTCTCTACTTATAAGTTGCCAAATCACATGTAGTTTTCTTGAAATTCACAGTATCAATTATCATTTGACTTTTCCTTAGAAAAGTCTATGCCTAAATTAGAAAAATAAAAAGTCTTTTATTCAACATATTTCATGAGGAACACAGGGCCTTTAGGGAATAGCAAAATTGAACTGAACCTAGTCAATAATAGATTGCTTACCCTTAGTTAATTTATTAGCCACCTGTTTCATTTTTACAATGTAATAGAAAAGTTTGAATTCCATCAATACAGATGCAACATATTAGTCTAAACATTTTCAAATCAGATAAAACATCAAGAGTTGATATTGAAGATAACATAACTTTTAAGAAGATCAGATATGAATTCAATTTTTAGTATTTCCCTTTACTATTATCTTTATCATAATAGCATTTTTATTATAAAAAATCTCAAATAAATGGAGGAAAATCACACCAAGAATTCTTCAGATCTTAGGCTGGCTTAATACCAATACAAAAACTGTTACTGCAGTACTTGAAGCTTAAAGATACCTATCTGGAATAAAAACCACTATGAATTACATTACAATAATAATTATAACTTGAATGAAGACAAAAAAAGGGTTTGTGTTATCCTGGATAAAAATAGTAACTTCATACATTACTGTTGACTTTAAAGTGAGAGTGTTCACACTCCCCCAGTAACTCAAACAAAGTGTCCCCACCATAGTGATTATCACTTTTACTTTCCCCCTACAAAATACAAACACACTTTTATACATACATTGTGGGCAGTGGATCAACCTTGATAAATCATGGACATACTTGTGGTGATACTTCAAGCAAGTGGTAGAAATGTGACTGGAGTTTATGATAATTAATTTTCCAGTTCTGAATATCAGGAGACTTCTAGTCCCAACCTAGAGACAGAACTGTCCTATGAGTTATACTCTACAGTAAATTGGATAAGCTTGGTCTACCTGAGGAATAGAATTTAGGGCAAGAAGGCACTTAAAATTCCTGGAACTGGTTTAGAGTTGGGAACTTCGTGATAATAGGCTTGAAGCACAACTTTGCACTCTCGAGGCATGGCCAAAGAAAACAAAACCAGAGGTGCAGTACCATCTTGAAAATTTTTCCTAGCATTCAGAATTTGCCTCAGTGATATTCTCAGTGAAATTCCATCCTGTAAGAGCCCTGAAATGATGTGTTCCCTTCCATCAACGTCTAGTGCAAACACCGTGCTTCTTGGCTATGACCCACAGCCATTCAAAATCAATGTCTGAGAGTTAAACCACCCTGCCCAGACTGAAATTCCAGTTTCCAGCCTCTCTGGATCCAAGTAACAGTCCTAGGAACAGCCTCCAGTCCTGGCAATGATAACCTGTATATCGTCTTTCATTACTTTTAGATAATCTGATCTTGGCAGGGTGCTTTTTAAAAAGAAATGACAAATGCTAGCTAGAAAGCAAATTTTAAAAATAAAAAAAAATGTTTTATCTTTAAATATTTTCTATTTTTCCTAATAATTCTACAATCCAGACAATTAAGTATGCTGACCAACCAGACTTACTTATTACCTTTTTGATTATTGATTATTTAATATTAGTTTATTTAATGAATACATAGTACTCACCATGCATCAGACAAAGAGAAAATTGCTTTACAAATATAAACTCATTTATTTCTCGTAACAGTGCTATAAAATACATGTTGTTTCCCCCATATTATAGATAAAAGAACTGAGGCAGAGAAAGAATAAATGCCTTGTCCATCATGGTCAAACAGGGGACTTCCCTGGTGTTCCAATGGTTAAGACTACAAGCTTCCAATTCAGGAGGCATGAGTTCAATCCCTGGTCAAGGAAGTTCCACATGCCCCATGGCATGGCCAAAAAAAGAAAAACACCGTCATGGTCAAACAGCTTGTGAGTGTTGGAGCCAGCTTTCTAACACAGAGAATCTGTCTCCAGAGTCTCCACTAATAGCCAGTTTAATCTGTTGTTCTTATCAGTTTGCTCATATCTCTCTCCCTAGTAATCTTGACATGATCAATCAATATTTATTAAGTAAATGAAAGCTCTGATCTGCATATCTTTGTTTAGATGACCTAATAGTATGCTTTAGGACACTGGCAAAGTAATGGTCTGATATTGATTAATATTTGACTTAAAATTATTCTATGAACATATTTGTCTGGTAATACTTCTAGATTGCTCATCTATATATTGTGCAACATGATTTCTTATTTTAACCATGTTTGAATCGTGTCACCTAACAGTTAAGGAGAATATGAATTATAACAAAGACATGTAGTAGAAATAAAAAACTATTAACTTTCATATACACAGAATACTTTACCAAATTTACTTAATTCACTTATTAAATCATTTTAAAACGAGAATGGTTGACTCCTTTTCTTGCTTTCAAGTCCATGTTGAAAATTGATGTGTTTGATCAACTCAGCATCTGCCTAGGTGATGAGTATGTTTCCTTTTTCTATAGTATTTTGGAATTAAAGCTATCAATAATTTGGGGCTATTTTATCAATGGCATATGCAATGTAATGATTCTCTTTGAAAAAAAGAGAATTTAATATGATGCTGCTGCTACTGCTAAGTCACTTCAGTCATGTCCGACAGTGTGCAACCCCACAGATGGCAGCCCAGCAGGCTCCCCCATCCCTGAGATTCTCCAGGCAAGAACACTGGAGTGGGTTGCCATTTTCTTCTCCAATGCATGAAAGTGAAAAGTGAAAGTGAAGTCGCTCAGTCGTGTCCAACTCTTAGCGACCCCATGGACTGCAGCCTACCAGGCTCCTCCGTCCATGGGATTTTCCAGGCAAGAGTACTGGAGTGGGGTGCCATTGCCTTCTCCAATATGATACTATATGTTTATTATTTAATTTTGTTTTATTCGCAAAACCCGTCAGAAAATAGGGGGGAAATGAATAGCTTTTGTTGTAACACAGTATTAAATGTAAAAAGTAACATTTATTCCACACTATGTTTTGTCCACAGAGATTTTCATAAGCATTATATTTTTACACAGAGGCTTTTTTTTTTTTTTTTTTAAGTAATGATATTTTTAACCACAGGCAATTCTTTTTAGTCACTGTCAAAAATGACAGCTACCTTTAGGTGGTGTATATTGTCTGTGCATAGGAAAACATCATATCTCATGCCTTATGACATTAATTATAGGTACCAACATTTAAAAATAAAATGTCAGAAATGGCATTACGTTGCTTACCTCCATAATACTTCTGGATGTAAGACAGTTTGATCTTTGCCTGGAAAATTAAAGACTTAGTCAGCATGTCCTATTGCCTTATGTGTGTGTGTGTGTGTATATATATATATATATATATATATATATATATATATATATATAACTTTTTTTGAAAATATGTTGTCTTTCTCATTTAAGAGAAGAAATATTTCCTTATAATATTTTAGAATTTTTCATACTCAGTGGAAATATTGAGTTCATTTTAGTCTAAGCCATATTATGGACTCAAACAAAGCAATTATTCATCCAGCATATTTGCCTGAGTCTTTTTATTCACTGTATGACTAATATTGTGTAGTCAGTTTTTCCAGGAAATATGGCAAAATGTTATGCTTTTTATAAAAAGCTTAATATTCATGTGAATGGGACATTCACTCAATAAAATCAAAAGATAAAGAGAGGATAAGAAGAGATAGAAGGGGGAAATGAATGTTTGTTAATGAAAATACTTGTAAAATATTAAAGAAAATTATTTTCTGTAAAAAATTACATTCCTTAAAGAAGTAGAATCATTTCATATTGAAACATTTATCAAAAAATAATTAAATAATTTAAAAGATTTTGATGTGTCCATGTGAGGACATGTACAACTGTCTCTGAGAATAACATGAAGACTAGCAGAATGTAACACTAAGGCCATAAAGTAAAGGCTATGTGGAGACTAGCGAGAGTGGCAGAGATGCAATCTAGTCAGAAACCGCACCCTTGGGGTGGCAACTGAAGAAGATGTATATCACAACTATGGAGGAACCCCTGATGTACAAGGGGGCTAAGCCTCATGTTAGGCTTCCCAGGCTAGGGGACTTGCATTGGGAAGACAAGTTCCCACAAAGTCTGGCTTTGAAAACCAGCAGTAGTTAAGAGTCTGGAAGAACCAGAAGGCTGTTGGAAACTTAGACTACTCTTCAAAGTTTTATGCACAAACTCATTCATTCCAAGTCCCAGTCAGAGACAGCAGATTGAAAAACATCTGGGTCATTTAGAACAAGGTCCCACTCCAGTACTCTTGCCTGGAAAATCCCATGGATGGAGGAGCCTGGTGGGCTGCAGTCCATTGGGTGGCTAAGAGTTGGACATGACTGAACGACTTCACTTTCACTTTTCACTTTCATGCATTAGAGAAGGAAATTGCAACCCACTGCAGTGTTCTTGCCTGGAGAATCCCAGGGATGGGGGAGCCTGGTGGGCTGCCGTCTATGGGGTCACACATGACTGAAGTGACTTAGCAGCAGCAGCAGCATGAGTATTGTAAGGCATAAATGGGAGAGTCAGGTATCTGGTGGAACTTGCTTCAGGGACTGAAGCACTGGCAGGTACCTTTTTTTTTTTTTAAACTCACCTTCCACCTAGCTGTCTGAGTACTGGCATGCACCATTTCAATCACTCTTCATCATCCTAGCTCCCACCATACTCCCTACCCAATATTCCCCTAGAACCTGCCACACCCTACCCTACATACTATCCAAGCTGGCACCAGCACTCCAAAAAGGGGCTCTGACTGTGGGGGAGCAGCCCTGAACACTGGCACGTGCACAGCAATTGTGACTGAGCCAACCCTACTCACCAGCATGCCTATTGCAATCACAGTCCAAATACAACAGGAGAGGGAATGCAGCACACATAGGGGATACCCCCAAGCACCTGGCTCTGATTGGCATGGTAAGGTGCCATGGGGCCCTACAGGCACCTTTTACATAAGGCCGCTCTATCAAGCTGGGCGACATGCACCTGATGTATCTGATACATAGAAATAAACACAGAGATAGGCAAAATGAGACAAAGGATTTCCTCCCAAATTAAAAAAAAAAAAAAAAAACAGAACTAACTAAAGATAGATAAACCATTTAAGAAAAAGTTAAAAAATAGTAACAAAGATGCTTACTAAACTCAGAAGAATGGATAAACTCAGAATTTCAACAGAGAGAAAATATAAAAATGAGTCAGTTAGAACTGAAGAACACAACTGAATTAAAGATAAACTGGAAGGAATTAATAGTACATGAAAGGATCAGAATAATGGCTCCCTAATCTGGAATACAGGGTAGTATAATTTGCCCAATGGAAGAGCAAAAAGAAAAAGAATTAAAAAAAAAAAATAAGGATAGTTTAAGAGTCCTTTGAAACAACATCAGGGATACTAACATTCACATTAAAGGAGTCACAGAAGGAGAATAGAGAGAGAAAGAGACAAAAACCCCATTTGAAGAAATTGTGAATAATAACTTCCCTAACCTGGCAAGGGAAGCAGACATCCAAGTCCATGAAACACAGAGAGTCAAAAACAAGGTAAATCTAAAGAGACACAGACCAAGACACGTTATAACTAAAATGTCAAAGCTTAAAGAAAAAAGAGTTTCTTAAAACAACAGGAGAAAAATAAATAGTTACATACAAAAGAACCCCCATATCAGCTGATTTGTCAGCAGGAACTTTACAGACTATATGGGACTGCCCAGGCACGATGCATTCAGAATACTGAAAGAAAAAAAGAAAAAAAAAAACTTACAACCAAGATTACTCTACCTAGCAAAATTATTCAGAGTTGAAGGAGAGATAAAGCTTCCTGGACAAGCAGAAGTTACATGAGTTTGTCACCTCTAAACCGGCCTGACAAGAAATATTAAAGAGACTTTTATATAAGTGGAAAACACCATAGCTAGAAGTAAGAAAATTATGAAAGAAAAAAATCACACTGATAAAGGCAAATATATAATAGAGGTAGTGGATCAAAAACTTACAAAGCTAGTTTAAGGATTAAAAGATAAAAGTAGTAAAATCATCTGTATCTAAAACAATAAGTAATACACAAAAAGATATAAAACATGACATAAAACACGTAAAATGTGAGAGGGGAGTGAAGTAAAAATGTAATGGTTTTAGAATGCACTTAAATGTAAATGACCAACTTAAAATATACTATGTATACATAGTACCATAAAACCTCATGGCAACCAGAAACCAAAAACCTATAATATACATACAAAAAATTTATGAAACATATTAAAAACATAACACTAAAGAAAGTGACCAAATCACAATGGAAGTTTACAATAGAAGAAAGAAGGAATAGAGAAGAGCTACAAAAACAACCAGAAAACAATGAACAAAATGACAATAAGTACATACCTATCAATAATTATTTTAAATGTATATAGGCTGAATGCTATAGTCAAAAGACATAGGGTGGCTAAATGGATTAAAAACAAAAATTAAGATACCTATATATCCTGCCTTACTGGAGACTCACGTCAGAGCTAAAGACACAATGCAGAATTAAAGTGATGAAATGGAAAAGAAAGATATTCTATGCAAACAAAAATAAAAAGACAACTGGTATAGTCGGATTTACCCCCGACAGAATAGGCTTTAAAACAAATACTGTACCAAGAAAAAAATATTACATAATAAAAGGATTAACCCACCAAGAGGATGTAACACTTGTAAGTATTGGCACACCCACCATAGGATCACTAAATACATAGAACAAATATTAATGGATATAAATGGAGAAAGTGACAGTAATACAATAATAGTGGAGAACTTTTAACACCCCACTTACATCAGTGAATAGATCATCCAGACAGAAAATCAACGAAGAAACATTGGCCTTAAGTGACACATTAGCACAGATAGGCTGACTAAGTATCCACAGAAATTCCAACCCAAAACAGAAGACTACACTTTCTTTTCAAGTACACGTGAGCCATTTTCCATGAAAAATTAACATGTTAAGCCACAAAAGAAATCTCAATAAATTTAAGAACATTGAAATCGTATCAAGCATTTTTTTCTAACCACAGTGCTATGAAACTAGAAAACAATTACAAGAAGAAAACTGAAATAAGCAAACATGTGGAAACTAAAACAGATGCTTCTAAACAACCAATAGGTCAATATAGAAATTAAATAGAAAACAAAATTTAAAAACAAAAAAATGAAAGATTTATAAATTTGACTGTATAGAAATTAAAATTTTCTACATGGCAGAATCTGCCACAAGCTAAGTTTAAGGCAGACAAACTGATGATATAGATTATAGACATAAAGAAACACAGGTAGTGATATACATGACATAAATAAACAAGCTGAAAATGCTTTAAAATCAGGAAAATAAACAGACATTCATGCACCGAATGGCTGAAAATATTTTAAGAATCAGGAAAATAAATTCATGCAATGGATGGCATTGTGACTTGATACAAGTTCATAGATGGAGGACTATTAGATGTGGCCTAAATATATACATTAAACACACACCTACACATATATATGCTTTATATACCTGTGACTTAGCAGTTCTAGTTTTAGAAATTTATCCTAGAGGTATAATCACACACATTTGAAATACAGGATTACAAGATTATTTGACCAGCATTGTTTACAACAGAAAAGACTGAAAACAGTCTATAAATAATGTCAGGTACATTATGACATACATAATGGGATACTATTGGGGAATACATAAAAAGTGAGGATATTCTTGATGTTTAATTGGAAAAATATCCAAGAATTATTAAATATAAAAGTAAGTTATGGAAGAGTATGTAGAGTATACTGCTATTTATTGTACTCCCTTGGTACAAAGGGAGCCAAAGAAAGACTCTTACATTTCTTACATTTGTATGTGTTTGTATAAGTATGGGGAGGTACACATACACTTACATACACTAAAAACAAGAATACTGTTTGAAGAAGGGAGATAGTATAACCAACTACTGTCAGGTTCCTGTCCATATTTGTTGGTACTTACTGTTTGTTTTTAAGATCCCCCCCAGTGTCTAGTGAGGACTTCCCCTGATAGCTCAGTTGTTAAAGAATCCACCTGCAATGCAGGAGATCCCGGTTTGATTCCTGGGTCAGGAAGATCCGCTGGAGAAGGGATATACTACCAACTCCAGTATTCCTGGGCTTCCCTTGTGGCTCAACTGGTAAAGAATCCACCTGCAATGTGGGAGACCTGGTTCAATCCCTGGACTGGGGAGATCCTCTGGAGAAGGGAAAGGCTACCCATTCCAGTATTCTGGCCTAGAGAATTCCAGCGACTGTATAGTCCATGGGGTCGCAAAGAGTCAGAGACGGCTGAGCAATCGCAAAGAGTCAGACACGACTGAACGACATTCAATGTCTATTGAAATTACCTGAAGATTCTGTACCTGAGAGTTTTTTTCTCCAATTCTTCCCTTTGGGCAAGTTAGGTGTGCCAGGGCACTAATACCTGGGCTCAGCCTCCAGCAAGGATCAGATCAGATCAGATCAGATCAGTCGCTCAGTCGTGTCCGACTCTTTGCGACCCCATAGAGGATGATAGCCTCAGATCCTTCCCCAGATGGTGGTCTCACCCTGAAATGTGTTCTGTACTAGTCTCAAGGATTTAGGTGGGGTCATGGCCAGTTAATCTCAGCAGCACACTCTTTTATAACAGATCCTCTACTGGCTTCCTTCTCTCTCCTATCTCTGGCTTCCTTCTCTCTCCTATCTCATTTTTCCATGTTCTGCCTGGTGCCCATTAAAATTCCTTCCAGTAACCACATGCTTGACTGTCCTTATCTAGTTGTGTGCCTCTTTGGGGACCAGCCTAAAGTACTGGATTACTGGGAAACAAGCAGGAGATAAAATTTCAACAGCATGCTCTCATTTTCTTTAATTTTGAATCATGCATGTTGTCTCTTCAGTCATGTCTAACTGTATGCGACGCTATGGACTGTAGCCTGCCAAGCTCCTCTGTCCATAGCAAACCCATGTCTCATATCTCCTGCATTATCAGGTAGGTACTTTACCACTAGCACCAACTGGGAAGCCAAATTTTGAATCATAAGACTGTTCTAATAAAATTAGCTGAAAATATCAGATACTAGAAATTGAATGAGTTACACCTCTAGACCACTTAATATCATGAGCTCTAGGAACTAGTCTGTCTAGAGTTTGGGTGGCTGCCTGAAGTTTCACCTACCAATTACGTAAAAAGCCTTTTTGAAACTCTGCTATTTAAATAAATGAATCATCTTACCTACATTTGTCACAATCTAATTTTCCCTATCCTCAAGTTTTAGGGTCAGATTGACTGCTACCTCATTCATTTCCCTCACTTCATTTCATAATTAAATCTTAATGACAGTTGCCAGATGTGTCACATCACATTGGCCTATGAAATATTTTTCGTGAAAAGATCCTAGGGGCAGAGCTTATCCAGTTAACTCTTTCCCAGTATATTCCTAATTGTACATTTTATTTTACAAACATCTACTTATTTTAAGACCTGTGGTTTTAGCATGCCCTTTCTTCACTGTCAGTTTGGATAATCTTTTCCTTGGCTACGCCCACTTTTCAAAATAATGAGGCCAATTTAAACTCCAGGATTTTCACAAGTCTCAGTCCATGAAATTCCATACAATGGAGATGGAATCAGATGCCCTGTATTCAGATTTTAACTTCACCACTGGTCGTGAAAAACCAGTGTCCCTCCCGTAAACTGTGGATAACTGAATGTGCCTTAGAGGGAGTGATACAAATTAATTATTATGATATGATACTGAGAATGGACTTTTTTTAATATATGAGCTAAATATGTTAGATCTCTTTCGGGATATTTAAAAGTGAAAGTGTTAGTCTCCCAGTTGTGTCCAACTCTGCAACCCCATAGACTATAGGCTGTCAGGGTACTCTGTCCATGGGAGTCTCCAGGCAAGAATACTGGAGTGGATTGTCATTCCCATCTTCAGAGGATCTTCCCAAACAAGGACTCAAACCCAGTCTCCTGCAGACAGATTCTTTACTGTCTGAGCCCGAAAACTTTCCAACACTTAGCTATCATGCAAGCTCTGACACATGCTGCAGTTTATATTTAGTGATGCCAGGAAATTCTAGTTTGTTTTTTAAAATTCTCTGCTTTTTATTTTTTATTTATAAGTGATGTGTGTTCTTCAGTTCAGTTCGGTTCAGTCGCTCATGTCTGAGTCTTTGTGGTCTCATTAACCACAGCACGCCAGGCCTCCCTGCATATCACCAACTCCCAGGAATCTACCCAAACTCATGTCCATTGAGTCAATGATGCCATCCAACCATCTCATCCTCTGTCATCCTCTTCTCCTCCTGCCATCAGTCTTTCCAGCGTTCAGGGCCTTCGCATGAGATGGCCAAAGTATTGGAGTTTCAGCTTCAGCATCAGTCCTTCCAATGAACAACCAGGACTGATCTCCTTTAGGATGGACTAGTTGGATCTCCTTGTAGTCCAAGGGACTCTCAAGAGTCTTCTCCAACACCACAGTTCAAAAGCATCAATTCTGCGCTTAGCTTTGTTTATAATCCAACTCTCACATCCATTCAATACTACTGGAAAAACCATAGCCTTGACTAGACTGACCTTTGTTGACAAAGTAATGTCTCTGCTTTTTAATATGCTGTTGAGATTGATCATAACTTTTCTTCCAAGTAGTAAGTGTCTTTTAATTTCATGGCTACAGTCACCATCTACAGTGATTTTGGAGCCCCCAAAAATAACGTCTGACACTGTTTACACTGTTTCCCCATCTATTTCCCATGAGGTGACGGGACCAGATGCCATGATCTTCATTTTCTGAATCAACATTCAGAAAACTTTTTCACTCTCCTCTTTCACTTTCATCAAGAGGCTCTTTAGTTCTTCTTCACTTTCTGCCATAATGGTGGTGTCTCTGCATATCTGAGGTTATTGATATTTCTCCTGGCAATCTTGATTCCAGCTTCTGCTTCCTCCAGCCCAGCGTTTCTCAATATGTACTCTGCATATAAATTAAATAATCAGGGTGACATATACAGCCTTGACGTACTCCTTTTCCTATTTGGAACCAGTCGTTGTTCCATGTCCAGTTCTAACTGTTGCTTCCTGACCTGCATACAGGTTTCTCAAGAGGCAGGTCAGGTGGTCTGATATTCCCATGTCTTTCAGAATTTTCCACAGTTTATTGTGATCCACACTGTCAAAGGTTTTGGCATAGTCAATATACCATAAATAGATGTTTTTCTTGGAGAAGACAATAGCAACCCACTCCATTACTCTTTTCTGGAAAATTCCATGGATAGAGGAGCCTGGTAGGCTACAGTCCATGGGGTCACTAAGAGTCGGCCATGACTGAGCAACTTCACTTTCACTTTTCACTTTCATGCATTGGAGAAGGAAATGGCAGCTCACCCCAGTATTCTTTCCTGGAAAATCTCAAGGACAGGGGAGAATGGTGCGCTGCCCTATATGGGGTCACATGGAGTCAGACACGACTGAAGCAACTTAGCAGCAGCAGCAGCAGCAGCGTATGTTTTTCTGGAACTCTCTTGCTTTTTCAATGATCCAGTGGATGTTGGCAATTTGATGTCTGGTGTCTCTGCCTTTTGTAAATCCAGCTTGAACATCTGGAAGTTCACAGTTCACATAGTGCTTAAGCCTGGCTCGGAGAATTTTGAGCATTACTTTGCTGCTGCTGCTGCTGCTACGTCGCTTCAATCATGTCCAACTCTGTGCGAACCCATAGATAGCAGCCCACCAGGCTCCTAGAGTATGAGATGAGTGCAGTTCTGTGGTAGTTTGACCATTCTTTGGCATTGGCTTTCTTTCGGATTGGAATGGAAATTGATCTTTTCTGGTCCTATGGCCACTGCTGAGTTTTCCAAATTTGCTGGCATATTGAGTGCAGCACTTTCAAGCATCATCTTTCAGGATTTAAAATATCTGAACTGGAATTCCGTCACCCCCACTAGCTTTCTTTGTAGTGATGCTTCCTAAGACCCACTTGACTTCACATTCCAGGATATCTGGCTCTAGGTGAGTGATTATCTGGCTCTAGGTGAGTGATTATCTGGATTGTGAAGATCTTTTTTGTACAGTTCTTCTGTGTATTCTTTCCACCTCTTCTTAATATCTTCTGCTTCTGTTAGGTCCATACCATTTCTGTCCTTTATCGAGCCCATCTTTGCATGAAATGTTCCCTTGGTATCTCTAATTTTCTTGAATAGATCCTTAGTCTCTCCCATTCTATTGTTTTCCTCTATTTTTTTTTTTTTTTTTTTTGCATTGATTGCTGAGAAAGGCTTTATCTCTCCTTAATATTTTTTGCAACTCTGCATTCAAATGGGAATATCTTTCCTTTTCTCCTTTGCTTTTTGCTTTTATTCTTTTCATAGCTATTTGTAAGGCCTCCTCAGACAACCATTTTGCTTTTTTGCATTTCTTTTTCTTGAATATGGCCTTGATCCCTGTCTCCTGTACAATGTCATGAACCTCTGTGCATAGTTCATCAGGCATTCTGTCTATCAGATCTAGACCCTTAAGTCTATTTCTCACTTCCACTATATAATCATAAAGAATGTGATTTAGGTTATACCTAAATGGTCTAGTGGTTTTCCCTACTTTCTTCAATTTAAGCCTGAATTTGGCAATAAGGTGTTCATGATCTGAGCCACAATCCGCTCCCCGTCTAGGTTTTGCTGACTTTATAGAGCTTCTCTATCTTTGGCTGAAAAGCATATAATCAGTCTGGTTTCAGGGTTGGCCATCTGGTGACGTCCATGTGTAGAGTCTTCTCTTGTGTTGTTGGAAGAGGGTGTTTGCTATGAACAGTGCATTCTCTTGGCAAAACTCTATTAGCCTTTGCCCTACTTCATTCTGTACCCCAAGGCCAAATTTGCCTGTTATTCCAGGTGTTTCTTGACTTCCTACTTTTGCATTCCAGTCCCCTGTAATGCAAAGGACATTTTTTTGGGGTGTTAATTCCCAAAGGTCTTGTAGGTCTTCATAGAACCATTCAACTTCAGCTTCTTCAGCATTACTGGTTGGGGCATAGACTTGGATTACCATAACATTAAATGATTTGCCTTGGTAATGAACAGAGATCATTCTGTCATTTTGGAGATTGCATTCAACTACTGTATTTTGGACTCTTGTTGACTATGATGGCTACTCCATTTTCTTCTAAGGGATTCCTGCCCACAGTAGTAGATATTATGGTCATCTGAGTAAAATTCACCCATTCCATTCCATTTTAGTTTGCTGATTTCTTCAATGTCGACATTCACTCTTGCCATCTCCTGTTTGACCACTTCCAATTTGCCTTGATTCATGGACCTAACATTCCAAGTTGCTATGCAATGTTGCTCTTTACAGCATCAGATCTTCCTTCTGTCAGCAATTACATCCACAACTGGGTGTTGTTTTTGCTTTGGTTCCATCCCGTCATTCTTTCTGGAGTTATTTTCCACTGATTTCCAGTAGCATATTGGGCACCTGCCAACCTGGAGAGTTCATCTTTCAGTGTCCTATCTTTTTGGCTTTTAATACTGTTCATAGTATTCTCAAGGCAAGAATACTGAAGTGGTTTGCCATTCTCTTCTCCAGTGGATCACATTTTGTCAGACCTCTCCACCATGACCTGTTCGTCTTGGGGGGCCCCACCAGGCATGGCTTAGTTTCATTGAGTTAGACAAGGCTGTGGTCCGTGTGATCTGTTTGACTCATTTTCTGTGATTGTGGTTTCAGCCTGCCTGCCGTCTGATGTCCTCTCTTAGCACCTACCATCTTACTTGGGTTTCTCTTACCTTGGACGTGGGGTTTCTCTTTTGCTCCAGCAAAGCGCAGCCACTGCTCCTGACTTTGGACATGGGGAATCTCCTTTTGTCTGCTCCTCCTGGGCCATGCAGCCACTGCTCCTGTGCCAGCTATGTGTTCTTAGAATCACATTTGTGGTACTTTTTCTGTCAGTAAAAATTGATAACCATGCCTTCCATATTTTTAGCCTTTTGAAAGTATATTCTGTGTCCTTCAATTTAAAAAGAATGTATATTTGGTGTTAAAATGCATGTTTGCATTTTAAATCTATGAAAGTAACATTTTAAAAGTATCAAAAATTGGACCCAGGAGGATTTTTGTTCAGTTGTTTTGTTGTTTTATTAACTCTCCATGCTTTCTAGACCAATTTAATGCCTCTATTTTGCTACTATGGCATGAGTAATATAGCTTATTTCTGAAAAGCACCGAGTAAATAGACTTGAATATTGTCACTGAGCTATGTGAATCCATCTCATCTGGGGTCCTACGATATGCTTTGAAGCCAGACATTATGACTGGTATGAGAGAAAATTCATATAATATTTTTAGTTTAGGAAGTCTTTTTGCATAATTCTGAAATTCTCAAAGCTCTGAAAAACCACTCTGTTCCTAATATCACAGTCTTAGTCTTCTTCCAAATGAATTGAATCCTGTCTTAATTTATCTATACTGTACCAGTGTTACAACTAATGGCATAAATTTGATTTGTACAAAGTATTGATTCAAAAGCAGAGACATTACTTTACCAACAAAGGTTCGCCTAGTCAAGGCTATGGTCTTTCCTGTGGTCATGTATGGATGTGAGCGCTGGACTGTGAAGAAGGCTGAGCGCCGAAGAATTGATGCTTTTGAACTGTGGTGTTGGAGAAGACTCTTGAGAGTCCCTTGGACTGCAAGAAGATCCAACCAGTCCATTCTGAAGGAGATCAATCCTGGAATTTCTTTGGAAGGAATGATGCTAAAGCTGAAACTCCAGTATTTTGGCCACCTCATGCGAAGAGTTGACTCATTGGAGAAGACTCTGATGCTGGGAGGGATTGAGGGCAGGAGGAGAAGGGGATGACAGAGGATGAGATGGCTGGATGGCATCACTGACTTGATGGGTGTGAGTCTGAGTGACCTCCGGGAGCTGGTGATGGACAGGGAGGCCTGGCGTGCTGCGGTTCATGGGGTCGCAAAGAGTCGGACACGACTGAGCGACTGATCTGATCTGATCTGATCTGATTGATATAAAAACAATTGTTCCATTAACTTCATAGGATTTATTATATATGCAAAGCACAATGACAAAATATATGTTAACAATCCTTTAAAATATTCCTCTATCAGGACCAGATATTGCCTTCAACTATGACTGTCTGATGTGCTTACTCATACATTTCCTTTAGGTTCATTTGCTATTACCTGTTAGTGAATAATCTTATCCTGGTAGTATCAGTCCTTCTTTCTCTGAAGGAAAAATATTTACTTTCGTAAATATTCGTAAAATTTTTTACAAATAAAAACCAGCACAGCCTAGATCTTTTTTCTGGTAAGCTTTATAGACTGAACTATGTCCTCCCAAAACTCACAGGTTGAATCCCCAACCCATGAATAAGTCTTTATTTGGAGACAAACCTTTAAGTAAGTAATGAAGGGTAAATAATGTCATAATGTGGGGCCCTAATAAGATGGTACCCTTTTTAGAAAAGGAAGAGACAGCAGATGTGAGTGTGCAGAGACAAAAGGCCATGTGAGTACACAGTAAGAAGGTGGCTATCTTGTAAAGAAAGAGAGTGACATCAGAAGAAACTAACCCTGGCAGCACCTTAACTTTGAATTTCAAAACTCCAAGACTGAAAAAATGGATGTTTATTGTTTAAGCCACCAGTATGTGGTATTTTGTTATGGTAGTTCCAACTGACCAAACAGAGCTTATATACATATCTTCTAAATTTGTGGTAAATTCCAAAGTTTCAAGTCAACTCTTCGCATGAGGTGGCCAAAATACTGGAGTTTCAGCTTTAGCATCATTCCTTCCAAAGAAATTCCAGGATTGATCTCCTTCAGAATGGACTGGTTGGATCTTCTTGCAGTCCAAGGGACTCTCAAGAGTCTTCTCCAACACCACAGTTCAAAAGCATCAATTCTTCGGCGCTCAGCCTTCTTCACAGTCCAGCTCTCACATCCATGCATGACCACAGGAAAGACCATAGCCTTGACTAGGCGAACCTTTGTTGGCAAAGTAATGTCTCTGCTTTTGAATATGCTATCTAGGTTGGTCATAACTTTCCTTCCAAGGAGTAAGCGTCTTTTAATTTCATGGCTGCAGTCACCATCTGCAGTGATTTTGGAGCCCAGAAAAACAAAGTCTGACACTGTTTCCACTGTTTCCCCATCTATTTCCCATGTAGTGATGGGACCAGATGCCATGATCTTCGTTTTCTGAATGTTGAGCTTTAAGCCAACCTTTTCACTCTCCACTTTCACTTTCATCAAGAGGCTTTTGAGTTCCTCTTCACTTTCTGCCATAAGAGTGGTATCATCTGCATATCTGAGGTTATTGATACTTCTCCCGGCAATCTTGATTCCAGCTTGTGTTTCCTCCAGTCCAGCATTTCTCATGATGTACTCTGCATATAAGTTAAATAAACATGGTGACAATATACAGCCTTGACGTACTCCTTTTCCTATTTGGAACCAGTCTGTTGTTCCATGACCAGTTCTAACTGTTGCTTCCTGACCTGCAAATATTTGGAGTATGTCTAAAAGGCACCCACTTAATTGTCTCTTAATTTTGAAGGACAGAATATATTGTTTCTGAGAAAATTCTCACATAGAGCAAGTCCACCATTTTTTAAAACATTCATTGAAACCAACCTGTAATGAAAGCTATACATATAGACATGAAGATTTATATGTTGATTATTTGCCACTTCAAATTAGGAGAAATAATAGTTAATCCTATGATAAAATATGATAGCATTGTAATTTATTTGGTTCATTCATTTGTGTATTCAACTAACCTTAATTGAATATTTACTCTATGACAAGAATCATGGGAGCTCAGCAGAAAATAAAGCAAAATCTCTGCAATCAAGGAACTTACATTTTACTGAGAACAGCAGAAAATGAATGACTTTTTCAATGAAATCAGTTAATTCATTGACAATAAATAAATAAATGCAGAAATGTTCATTTTTTCTGGACCAAGATGATAGCCTAACTACCCTCACAAAGTTTCTGATGCTGTAATCTAAAGCACCAGACTCAGAATACTGAGTACTAATCTGAGTACTAATCTTGGGTTTACCATTACTAGCTGGCTGTCTCAAAGCCATTGTCAAGAATGAGTGAAATTAAAAAAGTGCTTTGAAAAATTCTAAGCACCATACACGGTGTGCATCTGTTGAGGGAAAGTATCTAAAAACCAATTTCTCTGTGGCTCTTTCGGAAAATTCTACAAGTTAATCTCAGTCTATCTCTCTTTGTCAGTCTCCAAACCTGTTTACTCTAAAGAGGGTAATCTCTTTCATAGACCTTGGCGTATCCAAAATACGACTCACTATTTAGGCTTCTCTTGCATCAACCTTTTTTCTCTCTTGTACCCCTTTCCTTTGTTGCTTTCATTCAGCACTAAACATCAGAGTCAGAAATTTGAAATCTATATTTAATTCCTTATAGTTATTCTTGCTGCAAACAACTTATCAGTCTCCACCTGTTAATAACTTTGAGGTTCGTGTTCTTCAGATTTCGTGTTCCTGCCATGTCTCTTTCTAAAGTCATTCATTTCCTTAGTTCAGTTCTCATCAATACAGTTATAATAATCAACTATTATAATCTTTTTTCCCAAGTCTTGTTCTCTACAAACTTTTCCTTACCAAAGCTGCCAAAGTGAAATTCTACATCTTGAATTATATTCTTTAATATCTTTCAGTAGAAACTCACCACCTATTTAAAAAAAAAAAAGGTTAGGCTATCTGCCATAGCAAGTGTGGTATTCTAAATACATTGCTTTTCTATATCTCTAGTCAAATCCTACTGCACTTCCATCCCATGTACTTTACAAACAAGTAACACAGAGTAAATGTCAAGTTGCTTCAAAATCTATTCTGTTGCTATTTTACATATCTATTCTTTTTGCCCCAAATCTCTTTCACCGTATTATTACCTCTTACTTATCACTCAAAACTCAAGCTGATTTCTGGGGTATGTTCACTGATCTACATGGAAAGATAAACTCTCTCTATATGTACCGTGATGTATTATGTATAAAGCTCTGCTATAGAACCTTATAACATTATTTTATAATTCTTAGCTTGAATGTCTAACTCAATACAATATCAATGATGTATAGCATTTATTCAAAAATGGCTCATCATGTATGGTCAGGGAATTATTCTTAATTTAAAATAAACTAGGAAACAGTATTTTGAGAACTTCAGACCCATGAGGACAGAGAGAACTTTCTTCAGTGAAACTGAAATTGAGTTTGTGATTTACTGCTAAATATGAAACATAAGAGACACAGGTTCAATCCCTGGGTCAGGAAGAACACCTGGAGGAGGGCATGGCCACCCACTCCAGTGTTCTTGCGTGGAGAATTCCATAGGCAGAGGATCCTGGTGGGCTACCGTCCATGGGGTCGAAAAGAGATGGACACAGCTAGAGTGACGGCATGCATACATATGAGCTTACATCATATATAGGATCATATCTCTAACTTTTCTTTGGAAGTTTTGTTATTTTGTAAGGGAAAATTAAAAATAAAACTGCCATGTAATAACAAAGGTCATCAGATCAGATGAGTCAGATCAGTTGCTCAGTTGTGTCCAACTCTTCTCAACTCCATGAATCACAGCACGCCAGGCCTCCCTGTCCACCATCAACTCCCGGAGTTCACTCAGACTCACGTCCGTCAACTCAGTGATGCCATCCAGCCATCTCATCCTCTGTCGTCCCCTTCTCCTCTTGCCCCCAATCCCTCCCATCATCAGAGTCTTCTCCAATGAGTCAACTCTTCGCATGAGGTGGCCAAAGTACTGGGTTTCAGCTTTAGCATCATTCCTTCCAAAGAAATCCCAGGGCTGATCTCCTTCAGAATGGACTGGTTGGATCTCCTTGCAGTCCAAGGGACTCTCAAGAGTCTTCTCCAATACCACAGTTCAAAAGCATCAATTCTTCGGCGCTCAGCCTTCTTCACAGTCCAGCTATCATATCCATACATGACCACAGGAAAAACCATAGCCTTGACTAGATGAACTTTTCCTGGCAAAGTAATGTCTCTGCTTTTCAATATGCTATCTAGGTTGATCATAACTTTCCTTCCAAGGAGTAAGCATCTTTTAATTTCATGGCTGCAGTCACCATCTGCAGTGATTTTGGAGCCCAAAAAAATAAAGTCTGGCACTGTTTCCACTGTTTCCCCATCTATTTCCCATGAAGTGATGGGACCAGATGCCATGATCTTCGTTTTCTGAATGTTGAGCTTTAAGCCAACTTTTTCCACACTCCACTTTCACTTTCATCAAGAGGCTTTTGAGTTCCTCTTCACTTTCTGCCATAAGGATGGTGTCATCTGCATATCTGAGGTTATTGATATTTCTCCCAGTAATCTTGATTCCAACTTGTGTTTCTTCCAGTCCAGCATTTCCCATGATGTACTCTGCATATAAGTTAAATAAGCAGGGTGACAATATACAGCCTTGACATACTCCTTTTCCGATTTGGAACCAGTCTGTTGTTCCATGTCCAGTTCTAAATGTTGCTTCCTGAGCTGCATACAAATTTCTCAAGAGGCAGATCAGGTGGTCTGGTATTTCCATCTCTCTCAGAATTTTCCACAGTTTATTGTGATCCACACAGTCAAAGGCTTTGGCATAGTCAATAAAGCAGAAATAGATGTTTTTCTGGAACTCTCTTGCTTTTTCTATGATCCAGCAGATGTTGGCAATTTGATCTCTGGTTCCTCTGCCTTTTCTAAAACCAGCTTGAACATCAGGAATTCACAGTTCATATATTGCTGAAGCCTGGCTTGGAGAATTTTGAGCATTACTTTACTAGCGTGTGAGATGAGTGCAATTGTGTGGTAGTTTGAGCATTCTTTGGCATTGCCTTTCTTTGGTATTGGGATGAAAACTGACCTTTTCCAGTCCTGTGGCCACTGCTGAGTTTTCCAAATTTGCTGGCATATTGAGTGTAGCACTTTCACATCATCATCTTCCAGAATATGAAATAGCTCCACTGGAATTCCATCACCTCCACTAGCTTTATTTGTAGTGATGCTTTCTAAGGCCCACTTGACTTCACATTCCAGGATGTCTGGCTCTAGGTCAGTGATCACACCATCATGATTATCTGGGTCGTGAAGATCTTTTTTGTGCAGTTCTGTGTATTCTTGCCATCTCTTCTTAATATCTTCTGCTTCTGTTAGGTCCATACCATTTCTGTCCTTTATCGAGCCCATCTTTGCATGAAATGTTCCTTTGATATCTCTGATTTTCTTGAAGAGATCTCTGGTCTTTCCCATTCTGTTGTTTTCCTCTATTTCTTTGCATTGATCGCTGAAGAAGGCTTTCTTGTCTCTTCTTGCTATTCTTTGGAACTCTGCATTTGGATGTTTATATCTTTCCTTTTCTCCTTTGCTTTTCACTTCTCTTCTTTTCACAGCTTTTTGTAAGGCCTCCCCAGACAGCCATTTTGCTTTTTTGCATTTCTTTTCCATGGGGTTGGTCTTGGTCCCTTTCTCCTGTACAATGTCAAGAACCTCATTCCATAGTTAATCAGACACTCTATCTATCAGATCTAGGCCCTTAAATCTATTTCTCACTTTCACTGTATAATCATAAGGGATATGATTTAGGTCATACCTGAATGGTCTAGTAGTCTTCCCTACTATCTTCAATTTCAGTCTGAATTTGGCAATAAGGAGTTCATGGTCTGAGCTACAGTCAGCTCCTGGTCTTGTTTTTGCTGACTGTATAGAGCTTCTCCATCTTTGGCTGCAAAGAATATAATCGATCTGATTTTGGTGTTGACCATCTGGTGATGTCCATGTATAGAGTCTTCTCTTGTGTTGTTGAAAGAGGGTGTTTGTTATGACTAGTGCATTTTCTTGACAAAACTCTATTAGTCTTTGCCTTGCTTCATTCCGTATTCCAAGGCCAAATTTGCCTGTTATTCCAGGTGTTTCTTGACTTCCTACTTTTGCATTCCAGTCCCCTATAATGAAAAGGACATCTTTTTTGGGTGTTAGTTCTAAAAGGTCTTGTAGGTCTTCATAGAACCGTTCAACTTCAGCTTCTTCAGCGTTACTGGTTGGGGCATAGACTTGGATTACTGTGACATTGAGTGGTTTGCGTTGGAAACGAACAGAGATCATTCTGTCATTTTTGAGATTGCATCCAAGTACTGCATTTTGGACTCTTTTGTTGACCATGATGGCTACTAAGGATTCCTGCCTGCAGTAGTAGATATAATGGTCCTCTGAGTTAAATTCACCCATTCCAGTCCATTTTAGTTCGCTGATTCCTAGAATGTCGACATTCACTCTGGCCATCTCTTGTTTGACCACTTCCAATTTGCCTTGATTCATGGACCTGACATTCCAGGTTCCTATGCAATATTGCTCTTTACAGCATCGGACCTTGTTTCTATTACTAGTCACAACCACAGCTGGGTATTGTTTTTGCTTTGGCTCCATCCCTTCATTCTTTTTGGAGTTAGTTCTCCACTGATCTCCAGTAGCATATTGGGCACCTATTGACCTGGTATCCTATCATTTTGCCTTTCATACTGTTCATGGGGTTCTCAAGGCAAGAATACTGAAGTGGTTTGCTATTCCCTTCTCCAGTGGACCACATCCTGTCACATCTCTCCACCATGACCCCTTAATGGCTGATTTGTAACTATTTTAATTTTATTTTGTATGTAATTTGTGAGCATTAAGTTTATAAAGTATGAAGGAAGCTACATAAAAATTGAGTTAATAAAGTGTGATAAAAATACTTTTTAATATACTTATAATGAAAACTCAGTTTGACTATTTTATGTAGTATAGACACTTAACACTGAAATAATTTATTTTCACCTAACACTATTATAATTTATTATAATTAAATAATGATTGAACAATTAAATTTCGGAAAATTTAGTAAAATTGCTTTTCCCTTGTCCATAAAAATTTGGGCAAGGCACTGTTTTTTGGAGAAGGAAATGGCAATCTATTCCAATATTCTTGCCTGAAAAATTACACTAATGGAGGAACCCAGCAGGCTACAGTCCAAGTCCATGGGGTCACAAAGAGTTGGACAGAACTGAGCAACTGAGCATGCACTCACTGTCAGTTTTTAAATCTATATGATTGGTACAGTCTTGCACAATAAATTTTTCAAAGATTCCAATGTATTAATAGTCATTAAAGTAAATCAGTACCTTCAAAAACTAAATGCAAAGGATTTAGTAATAAGTATTAGTGCATTGGAGAAGGAAATGGCAACCCACTCCAGTGTTCTTGCCTGGAGAATCCCAGGGACGGCGAATCCTGGTGGGCTGCTGTCTATGGGGTCGCACAGAGTCGGACATGACTGAAGTGACTTAGCAGCAGCATTAAATGTTTACATCTAAAGAAGAAAGAGCAAAATCTTTGAAAATTGCTTATTATATTCAGAAAGTATTTTTATGACAGAAATCAAATATCTAAGCTAACTATACACTAAAAACAGGTACTGGATTAAAGATTGCTCTTTTGTTGGAAACCTTTAAGTCTTTCTTATGGAGAAGGCAATGGAACCCCACTCCAGTACTCTTGCCTGGAAAATCCCATGGACAGAGGGGCCTGGTGGGCTGCAGGCCATGGGGTTGCTGGGAGTCGGACACGACTGAGCGATTTCACTTTCACTTTTGACTTTCATGCATTGGAGAAGGAAATGGTGACCCACTCCAGTGTTCTTGCCTGGAGAATCCCAGGGACGAGGGAACCTGGTGGGCTGCCGTCTATGGTGTCGCACAGAGTTGGACACGACTGAAGTGACTTAGCAGCAGCAGCATGTTTTCAGTTGTCTTTTTTGTTTCTTTATTCCCAGAACAACTCCACTATTTAGATGATACATTTCAGTATAATTTCAATAATACTTTGTGTAAGTACTCAGAAAAAGATATAAGCAACATTTAACAGAATGAAACCCTTAGGGTAAATTCTAGTAAAATCTGTGAACAAAGAAAATACTTCAAGTAATCACCTCTGTAGGAGAAGGCAATGGCACCCCACTCCAGTACTCTTGCCTGGAAAATCCTATGGACAGAAGAGCCTGGTAGGCTGCAGTCCATGGGGTCACTACTAGTCGGACATGACTGAGCAACTTCACTTTCACTTTTCACTTTCAAGTGTTGGAGATGGAAATGGCAACCCACTCCAATGTTCTTGCCTGGAGAATCCCAGGGACGAAGGAGCGTAGTAGGCTGCCGTCTATGGGGTCGTACAGAGTTGGACATGACTGAAGTCACTTAGCAGCAGCAATCACCTCTGTAATTTAAAAAGAAAACCAGAAAATCAATAGATAATCATTTTTATTTTTTTATTATTTTTTAAAATTTTATTTTACTTAACTTTACAGTATTGTATTGGTTTTGCCATACATCAAAATGAATCCACCACAGGTATACATGTGTTCCCCATCCTGAACCGTCCTCCCTCCTCCCTCCCCATACCATCCCTCTGGGTCGTCTCAGTGCACCAGCCCCAGGAATCCGTTATCAGGCATCGTACTTGGACTGGCAACTCGTTTCAAACATGATATTATACATATTTCAATGCTATTCTCCCAAATCATCCCACCCTCTCCCTCTCCCAGAGTCCAAAAGACTGTTCTTCACATCAGTGTCTCCTTTGCTGTCTCGTATACAGGATTATTGTTACCATCTTTCTAAATTCCATATATATGCGTTAGTATACTGTATTGGTGTTTCTCTTTCTGACTTACTTCACTCTGTATAATAGGCTCCAGTTCCATCCACCTCATTAGAACTAATTCAAATGTATTCTTTTGAATGGCTGAGTAATACTCCATTGTGTATATATACCACAGCTTTCTTATCCATTCATCTGCTGATGGACATCTAGGTTGCTTCCATGTCCTGGCTATTATAAACAGTGCTGCAATGAACATTGGGGTACACATGTCTCTTTCAATTCTGGTTTTCTCAGTGTGTATGCCCAGCAGTGGGATTGCTGAATCATAAGGCAGTTCTATTCCCAGTTTTTTGAGGAATCTCCTTACTGTTCTCCATAGTGGCTGTACTAGTTTGCATTCCCACCAACAATGTAAGAGGGTTCCCTTTTCTCCACACCCTCTCCAACATTTATTGTAGACTTTTGGATCACAGCCATTCTGACTGGCATGAAATGGTACCTCATAGTGGTTTTGATTTGCATTTCTCTGATAATGAGTGATGTTGAGCATCTTTTCATGTGTTTGTTAGCCATCTGTATGTCTTCTTTGTAGAAATGTCTATTTAGTTCTTTGGCCCATTTTTTTATTGGGTCATTTATTTTTCTGGAATTGAGCTATAGGAGTTGCTTGTATATTTTTGAGATTAGTTGTTTGTCTGTTGCTTCATTTGCTATTATTTTCTCCCATTCTGAAGGCTGTCTTTTCACCTTGCTTATAGTTTCCTTTGTTGTGCAGAAGCTTTTAAGTTTAATTAGGTCCCATTTGTTTATTTTTGATTTTATTTCCAATATTCTGGGAGGTGGGTCATAGAGGATCCTGCTGTGATGTAGGTCAGAGAGTGTTTTGCCTATGTTTTCCTCTAGGAGTTTTATGGTTTCTGGTCTTATATTTAGATCTTTAATCCATTTTGAGTTTATTTTTGTGTATGGTATTAGAAAGTGATCTAGTTTCATTCTTTTACAAGTGTTCGACCAGTTTTCTCAGCACCACTTCTTAAAGAGATTGTCTTTAATCCATTGTATATTCTTACCTCCTTTGTCAAAGATAAGGTGTCCATATATGTGTGGATTTATCTTTAGGCTTTCCATTTTGTTCCATTGATCTAAATTTCTGTCTAATCAATCAATATAGTAAAGTTGCATTATATAAAATCAACACACAGAAATCCCTTGCATTCCTGTACACTAATAATGAGAAAATAGAAAAAGAAATTAAGGAAACAATTCCATTCACCATTGCAATGAAAAGAATAAAATACTTAGGAATATATCTACCTAAAGAAACTAAAGACCTATATATAGAAAACTATAAAACACTGGTGAAAGAAATCAAAGAGGACATTAATAGATGGAGAAATATACCATGTTCATGGATTGGCAGAATCAATATAGTGAAAATGAGTATACTACCCAAAGCAATTTATAGATTCAATGTAATCCCCATCAAGCTACCAACGGTATTCTTCACAGAGCTAGAACAAATAATTTCTCAATTTGTATGGAAATACAAAAAACCTCGAATAGCCAAAGCTATCTTGAGAAAGAAGAATGGAACTGGAGGAAGCAACCTGCCTGACTTCAGGCTCTACTACAAAGCCACAGATGATAATTTTTAAAAAGTCATAGGTTTACCTCTTTATAGTAACCACCGTAAGTCATTTGAACTATCAGATAATTTCACATTATCCTTTTGAAAACCATGATTTATTCTAAAACACTGTTAATAAATCTACAGAAAACAAACAAGATCATGTAATTTTTCTGGTCAAAAGCCTTCAGTGACTCTTTCATTTAGGAGAAAGCCAAACTTCTTAATCCCTATTTCACTGCCCTCTGAAGACTCTATAAAATCTATCCTTCCTTACCTTTTCAATACTGTATCCTATTCCTTAGAAGTGTTCATGATGCAGATATCACAAGACCTAACTCAAAATAGTTTATTCAGTTAATACTTTCCCACAGTGTGTTTTCTAGCAGACATGGATGTCATGAAAGCTGTTAATAAATGGAGGTAACTTGAAAAGGAAAAGCCTTTTTGATCTGGAATAGCAAGCCACAGCTGACCACCTAATATCAAATGTGGTGAAATTTATAATAGAGCAATTGAAAAGTTTAAAAAAGAAGATGCTAAGATGAAAACAAGCTTCATGAAATATACCTGAGTTTTGGATAATGTGAAGGCTCAACATGAGCATGGTTGATTTCTTCCTGTGGACATTTGAGAGTAACGTGAACAATCTGGTGATCACTGTTACCCTCAGAATTGCTTCTCAATTAAAAATAGGAGTCTGATCATACTGCCTTGGTTGTTACTACCAGTATTGGTAAATTTGAAGTCAGTATCTCAAAAAAAAAAAAAAAAAAGCAAGTACAGTGTTGGAATTCTTTTCCAGCTTAAATTTAGTAAGTTTGCAACTAATACAAGTGCCTCTACAGATATGTTTGTATTCTCTCCCAACTAGATTAGTTAGCATTAGTTGCTCAGTCGTGCCCAACTCTTTGAGACCCCCTGGACTACAGCCCACTAGGTTCTTCTGTCCATGGGATTTTCCAGGCAAGGATACTCGAATGGGTTGCCATTTCTTTCTCCAGGGGACCTTTCCAACCCAGGGATCCAACCCTGGTCTCCTGTACTGAAGGCAGATTCTTTACTGACTGAGCTACCAGGGAAAACTTGTTATATATGTTTGATCCTCCAAATTGCCCATGAAGTGTTTTGAACATAAAGATAATTGCATAAATATTGATTCTTTGTTTCTCCATGAAATAGGCAAAATAGTGACTCTGTAAATCTCTTAGATTCATGTGTACAATCCCATGGCCATTACAAATACCCTTCTTCCATGTGTAGCTAACTCTGATGTTTTTCATGTGAGGCGTCTGTTTTCATGCACACACATACACAGAGAGTGTGTGTCTGACTAAACTTGAATGTCTGGGGAAGCTCTTATTGGCTTGCATTGACTTTTTTTGCTCTTGATTATGAGTCACTTTTTCCTGTTTTCCTTATCTTATTTTGAGGGTTTCCTTGGTAGAAACCCTTTTTCCTTTCTTTATTGTCTGCCAGTTAAATGTATGTAAAAGATTATGTTTCAAATTTGTTGTTCTTGAATGGACTCTTTTCTCTGCCTAGCATCAACTATGAGCGACTAACTCATTATTATTTTAAATGTTAAACTAGATAGGGACTGTTTTGTATTTTTAATTAACTTCATCCCATCTATGACTTCATAAGTTTTAAAGTGAACTAGATATGCCAGCAAATTTGGAAGACTCAGCAGTGGCCACAGGACTGGAAAAGATCAGTTTTCATTCCAATTCCAAAGAAAGGCAATGCCAAAGAATGCTCAAACTACCACACAATTGCACTCATCTCACACACTAGAAAATAATGCTCAAAATTCTCCAACCCAGACTTCAATAGTACGTGAACTGTGAACTTTCAGATGTTCAAGCTGGATTTAGAAAAGGCAGAGGAACCATAGATCAAATTGCCAACATCCATTGGATCATCAAAAAAAGGACAGAGTTCCAGAAAAATATCTGCTTCTGCTTTATTGACTATGTCAAAGCCTTTGACTGTGTGGATCATAACAAACTGTGGAAAAGTCTCAAGGAGATGGGAATACCAGACCACCTGACCTGCCTCTTGAGAAATCTGAATGCAGGTCAAGAAGCAAGAGTTAGAACTGTACATGGAACAACAGACTGGTTCCAAATTGGGAAAAGAGTATGTCAAGGTTGTATGTTGTCACCCTGTTTATCTAACTTTATATGTAGAGTACAACATGAGGAATGCTGAACTGGATGAAGCATAAGCTGGAAGCAAGATTGCTGGGAGAAATGTCAATAACCTCACATATGCAGATGACTCCACCCTTATGGCAGAAAGTGAAGAACAACTAAAGAATCTCTTGATGAAACTGAAAGAGGAAAGTGCAAATGTGGGCTTAAAACTTGGTAGTTTTCCATTAATAAAAATAAGGTCATGGCATCTGGTCCCATCACTTCATGGCAGTTAGATGGGAAACATTGGAAACAGTGGCAGACTTTATTTTTGGGGCTCCAAAATCACTGCAGATGGTGACTGCAGCCATGAAATTAAAAGACGCTTGCTCCTTGGAAGCTAAGTTATGACCAATCTAGACAGCTTATTAAAAATCAGAGACATTACTTTGCCAACAAAGGTCCATTTAGTCAAAGCTATGGTTTTTCCCGTAGTCACTTATGGATGTGAGAGTTGGACTATAAATAAAGCTAAGTGCTGAAGAATTGATGCTTTTGAACTGTGGTGTTGGAGAAGACTCTTGAGAGTCCCTTGGACTGCAAGGAGATCCAACCAGTCCATCCTAAGGGAAATCAGTCCTGAATATTTATTGGAAGGACTGATGCTGAAGCTGAAACTCCAATAGTTTGCCACCTGATGTGAGGAATTGACTCATTGGAAAAGACCCTGATGCTGGGAAAGATTGAGCGCGGGAGAAGAAGGGGATGACAAAGGATGAGATGGTTGGATGGCATTACCAACTCAATGGACATGAGTTTGAGTATACTCTGGCAGTTGGTGATGGACAGGGAAACCTGATGTGCTGCCGTCCATGGGATCGCAAAGAGTCAGACATGACTGAGCCACTGAACTAGATCTCTAGGAGGGATCTAATACTCCTTTGGCATAAGAGGATTGCAAGATTAGGAGACTTCTCTTTGTTTTTCAGTTGTGTTCTCAGCTTTTTGTATTGCCACTTACTCAACAAAAAGTTCCATAAGAAAACTGAGAGAGCAGAAATGTCTAGCTTGGTTTATGTTGTGCTGTGCTTAGTTGCTCAGTCATGTCAAGCTGTTTGTGACCCCATGAATTGTAGCTCACCAAGCTCCTCTGTCCATGGGGATACTCCAGGCAATAATACTCAAGTGTGTTGCCATGCCCTCTTCCAGGCGATCTTCCAACCCAGGGATTATTCCCAGGTCTCCTGCATTGCAGGTGGATTCTTTACCATCTGAGCCACCAGGGAAGCCCGAGAATATTGGAGTGAATAGCCTATCCCTTCTCTGGGGATCTTCCTTAACCCAAAAGTTGAACTGGGGTCTCCTGCATTGCAGGAGGATTCTTTACCAGCTGAGCTACCAGGGAAGCCCAGCTTGGTTTATAGGCTCTCCCAAATTCTAATGTAAGACTTGCCAGCTTATATGTGGCTATTAAAAATTTACCTTTTTACTCCATTGGGAAATAAGAGTTTCTCCATTGTTTAGAAAAGTTTCTCTCTTGGTGAAAAATTTGTTTCTCCACCAATCATGCAAGCTAGCTAAGTTACCCTGAGGATGGAAATGAAAATGGCCATGGGTTACTCCTCACCTTGAAAGGTCTTATTTACTTTAAGAAATTTATTTGTACTTTTTATACAGTGCCAGACTTTAGGGACCTTAAATATCCATTAAAAATATTATTTCATCTTCTGTTTTATCATTGGAAGAGTGATGGTCTTTTATGACTTTCTTTGTGTAACTAGTAGGACTTGCCTGGTCAGTAGTTAAAAATTCACCTACCAATGCAGGAGCCTCAGATGACACAGGTTCCTCCCTTGGGTTAGGAAAATCCCCTGAAGAATGAAATGGCATTTCACTCCAGTATTCTTTTTTATTTCTTTAATATAAATTTGTTTATTTTAATTGGAGGCTAATCACTTTACAATATTGTAATGGTTTTACCATACATCAACATGAATTAGCCACGGGTGTACACAATGTTCCTCGTCCTAAACCCCCCATCCACCTCCCTCCCCATACCATCCCTCTGGGTCATCCCAGTGCACCAGCCCTGAGCATCTTGTATTATGCATCGAACCTGGACTGGCAATTCATTTCATATGATATTATACATGTTTCAATGCCATTCTCCCAAATCATCCCACCCTCTCCCTCTCCCACAGAGTCCAAAGGAAGATTCTATACATCTGTGTCTCTTTTGCTGTCTCACATACAGGGTTATCGTTACCATCTTTCTAAATTCCATATATACACGTTAGTATACTGTATTGGTGTTTCTCTTTCTGGCTTACTCTTGATAGGATAATCCCATGGACAGAGGAACCTCGCAGGCTACAGTCTATGGGGTCACAAAGGGTTGGACACGACTGAGCACACAGGCATATGTAACCAAACAGTAGTGGAAGATCTATAATGTGCTTCCAAACACAAGATTTGATATGGTCAGAGTGGCATTGTTTCATTTATTTTCAAAACATTTTGTACTTTGCATGAATGCTTCTTATTTTCTAAGTGATTATTTACACTATGATTTCAAGTCCTTCTATTTCAGCCCTACAGTAGCCCATTATGCATTTCTAGGTTAATGTAATGCCCTGCTAATAATTTTCCTCTCCTGATGACTGGTATAGTTTATTTCAGAATTATTTACATTTTCCATATGCAAATAGAAATAAAGGAGTATCTAAAATTTTATGTGTATGAAGTTGCACCTTTCTTTGCACTTTTAATATTCATCTTTACAATATTCAAATATACTATATATTATTATACAATGGAAGCTGGCAATTTAATGTATATTTATGTATTATAATATTCCTTTTAAATATCCTTTAATATGTTTCCTCTACACTTTAGTCACTTAAACAGCAAAAAGACAATGAAAATGTAGCAACTGGTCTTATTCCTCAGTACTTTTTCTTCTTGTATGCATAGAATTTTCTGATGTTGGAAGTCAGTAATTCTGAAGAACAATTAAATAGTGGATCTTGACTCACTAGAATGATGGAAAAAAAAAAAGTGTGAAAGTGAAATTCATTCAATCGTGTCTGATTCTTTGTGACCCCATGGTCTATACAGTCCATGGAATTCTCCAGGCCAGAATACTGGAGTGGGTAGCCTTTCCCTTCTCCAGGAGATCTTCCCAACCTCAGGATCAAGCCCAGGTCTCCAGCATTGCAGGCGCATTCTTTACCAGGTGAGCTACAAGGGAAGCCCAAGAGTACTGGAGTGGGTAGCCTGTCTCTTCCCCAGCAGATCTTCCTGCCCCAGGAATCGAACTGGGGTCTCCTGCATTGCAGGTGGGTTCTTTACCAGAAAAGCTATCAGAGAATCCCTTAAAAATAACTAAGGAGTCAGTCTTGCTGGAATATAGAATGGGTAGCCTTTCCCTTCTCCAGTGGATCTTCCCAACCCAGGGACTGAACTCAGGTCTCCTGCATTATGGGTGGATTCTTTACCAGCTGAGCCACAAGGTGGTTTATGTTTTCCAATATTGGATCTTAATTTCATGTTAAGTTGCATTTCTTGATTCAGTGTGCAACAGCTAAATATTGGAGACCACCTAGTTGAAAGCGTATACTCAAAACCTGCAGACTAAATCAAAACCTCATAAATGAGGCAAAGATAAGTTATTTTTTAGGCAAAATAAGTTATTGAGGCACAAAAAGTTTATTTTTTAATAAGGAGGAGAACAGTAAATTCTAAAGTGTGAAAAGTTGGAGGGAAGAAAAAAATTGAGTGGAAGAAATTAAGTAGACATTAAGTAAGTGTTAAGAGTGAGAGGGAAAACAGAAGTTAACTGAGAAGATGTTCAAAACTAGGTTATGAAAAGTTGATGTGACATGTTTGGAACCCTAAACCAAACTTACCAGCATGCACTGGTGACCAATATCACATACACAAAAAAATATACTTCACATTTTTATTGCTAGCTGCTGCTTTGAAGAGTTGTTTCACTATTGCTCAAAGAAAATTCTCCCAATGTGTCCAAAGCATCCTATAATGGCTGAAATAATTACCTTGAAAATCAGAGTACTTGGGACTTCTGGTTGTAAACCTTCCATGGTAAAAATAGATAAACCAGTGTGGTTCAAATTGACTGTGCTTTTTAAAGAAGGAAAAAGTTCTCTCTGTAGGAGATTGCACAGACACAGGATTAACTACAATTCTAATGATCTTTCATAGATATTGTGTATGAAACTATAGACTCAGATATTTTAAAAAATAATAATGTAAGTGTCATCTAAACAGTTGATACCAAGATATACTATTTCCTTTCCACTTCATTTTTTTGCAGGTCATAAAATTAGGGTTGAATGGTACAAAGTTTGTATAAATAAAATAAGAAACAGAAAAAATGCACAACTATATACATATTGAATTTATCAATTTCCTAGCAAAAAGTCATGGCATTATAACATAAGACAACCACATACTTAAATTTCTTACCCCTCCCAAATGAGATGATATTTATCTTCACTGATCTCAGTAAAAGAATTGTAAGCAAAAAGTGTAGTCCACTCTGTCTAAAACCTTGTCTATGAAGAGACATAGACACAAAAGGTGCAGTATAGGAGATATATAGTTTTGATATCATACAGTGAACTCTATAGTCCACTCTGTCCAAAACCTTGTTTATGAAGAGAAAATGTAATAGACAAAGGGAAGATCTAGAATCAAAGAAGGTGCAATATAGGGGATATATGGCTTAGATATCATATAGTGAACTTTATTTGACTTTAATATTTATTAAAACTGCCTTTGAAAACCAGAGGAAGTGGGTAACATTTGCCAACTTTTATTATTGGTTTAAAGATATATGCATTGATGGGGTGTTGAGAATGAAAATCTGTAGCAGGTATTATGCCATTTAATATTTAATGACCCTGTGAGTTGTTCATTATTCCCATGTCACAGATCAGAAAACAGGTTCACACTGAAAAGTGCTAGAGCCAGTTTTGAAGTCAGACATTCCTGCTCACATCCTATATTCTTGCCACCATAATTTGTATCTTTCTATAAGTCTTTATAAAATTTCAAAGCAGGCTACAATTTTAATTCTATTCTAGGAAGCTGAATTTCATTAAATTCAGACCTATTAGAACTGGCTCTACATTAAGAAAGCTTATAGAAAATTTCTTGCTTAAATATATAGCTAATTGGTTGTATATAGTTCACGATTCTCAAATAGCTAAGAATTTTAAATTATTGAGCCATATTCCAAAATTGCTTTAAAATGATTCAGTAAAACAATGATTAAGTTCCGTTTAATATATTTTCTTCCAGATATGAAAAAAATGTCTTCTTAGCTAGCTAACTCTTTTACATAAACCACAACAAGCAGATAAAAATTACCTAGTAATTGTCCTAAATTGTTATCAGATCAGATCAGATCAGTCGCTCAGTCGTGTCCGACTCTTTGCGACCCCATGAACTGCAGCACGCCAGGCCTCCCTATCCATCACCAGCTCTCAGAGGTCACTCAGACTCACATTCATCGAGTCAGTGATGCCATCCAGCCATCTCATCCTCTGTCGTCCCCTTCTCCTCCTGCCCCCAATCCCTCCCAGCATCAGAGTCTTCTCCAATGAGTCAACTCTTTGCATGAGGTGGCCAAAATACTGGAGTTTCAGCTTTAGCATCATTCCTTCCAAAGAAATCCCAGGGCTGATCTCCTTCAGAATGGACTGGGTGGATCTCCTTGCAGTCCAAGGGATTCTCAATAGTCTTCTCCAACACCACAGTTCAAAAGCATCAATTCTTCGATGCTCAGCCTTCTTCACAGTCTAGCTCTCACATCCATACATGACCACAGGAAAGACCATAGCCTTGACTAGGCAAACCTTTGTTGGCAAAGTGATGTCTCTGCTTTTGGATATGGTATCTAGGCCGGTCATAACTTTCCTTCCAAGGAGTAAGCGTCTTTTAATTTCATGGCTGCAGTCACCATCTGCAGTGATTTTGGAGCCCAGAAAAATAAAGTCTGACACTGTTTCTCCATCTATTTCCCATGTAGTGATGGGACCAGATGCCATGATCTTCGTTTTCTGAATGTTGAGCTTTAAGCCAACCTTTTCACTCTCCACTTTCACTTTCATCAAGAGGCTTTTTAGTTCCTCTTCACTTTCTGCCATAAGGGTGGTATCATCTGCATATCTAAGGTTATTAATATTTCTCCCAGCAATCTTGATTCCAGCTTGTGTTTCTTCCAGTCCAGCATTTCTCATGATGTACTCTGCATATAAGTTAAATAAACATGGTGACAATATACAGCCTTGACTTACTCCTTTTCCTATTTGGAACCAGTCTGTTGTTCCATGACCAGTTCTAACTGTTGCTTCCTGACCTGCATACAGATTTCTCAAGAGGCAGATCAGGTGGTCTGGTATTCCCATCTCTCTCAGAATTTTCCAGAGTTTATTGTGATCTACACAGTCAAAGGCTTTGGCATAGTCAATAAAGCAGAAATAGATGTTTTTCTGGAACTCTCTTGCTTTTTCGATGATCCAGCAGATGTTGGCAATTTGATCTCTGGTTCCTCTGCCTTTTCTAAATCCAGCTTGAACATCGGGAAGTTCACGGTTCACATACTGCTGAAGCCTGGCTTGGAGAATTTTGAGCATTACTTTACTAGCGTGTGAGATGAGTGCAATTGTGTGGTAGTTTGAGCACTCTTTGGTATTGCCTTTCTTTGGGATTGGGATGAAAACTGACCTTTTCCAATCTTGTGGCCACTGCTGGGTTTTCCAAATTTGCTGACATATTGAGTGCAGCACTTTCACAGCATCATCTTTCAGGATTTGGAATAGCTCCACTGGAATTCCATCACCTCCACTAGCTTTGGTCCTAGTGATGCTTTCTAAGGCCCACTTGACTTCACATTCCAGGATGTCTGGCTCTAGGTCAGTGATCACACCATCATGATTATCTGGGTCGTGAAGCTCTTTTCTGTACAGTTCTTCTGTGTATTCTTGCCACCTCTTCTTAATATCTCCTGCTTCCGTTAGGTCCATACCATTTCTGTCCTTTATCGAGCCCATTTTTGCATGAAATGTTCCTTTGGTATCTCTGATTTTCTTGAAGAGATCCTTAGTCTTTCCCATTCTGTTGTTTTCCTCTATTTCTTTGCATTGATGGCTGAAGAAGGCTTTCTTATCTCTTCTTGCTATTCTTTGGAACTCTGCATTCAGATGTTTATATCTTTCCTTTTCTCCTTTGCTTTTTGCTTCTCTTCTTTTTGCAGCTATTTGCAAGGCCTCCCCAGACAGCCATTTTGTTTTTTTGCATTTCCTTTCCATGGGGATGGTCTTGATCCCTGTCTCCTGTACAATGTCACGAACCTCATTCCATAGTTCATCAGGCACTCTATCTATCAGATCTAGGCCCTTAAATCTATTTCTCACTTCCACTGTATAATCATAAGGGATTTGATTTAGGTCATACCTGAATGGTCTAGTGGTTTTCCCTACTTTCTTCAATTTATAGGTTTACTGAATTTAAAAAATCAATATTGACAACTGGCAATTGTTCTAACATTTTAAAAGTCTTAAAAACAGCCTATGATCAGATGCATTCATATACATTGTATTGTGTCTCTCACCCACAGGAACACCAATCAAGAGGAAATAAATAATAATGTCCTAACCAGAAAGAAAAAAATAAAAACAAAACTCAAAAGTAAGGAAATTTTCTCGAGATTGTTTCATTTCCTAAAGTGTCAGGTGTCTTATATTCTGATTGTCACCCTGATGCTGTCAAAGAAATTTTTTCATTCAGATTCAAGCATTTAGATCTAGGAAGATCCAGTGAATTTATCTATCTTTAGATTCATTTATATTCACTTATATTAGTGAATTATTTAGATTCATTTATATTCACTTATATTTATCTATCTTTAGATTTATCTTTGAATTTATATTCACTATCTTCATTTATATTCACTATTTATATTCACTATTATTATATTCACTATTATATTCACTATTTATATTCACTATCACTATTTATATTCACTATTTATATTCACTATCTTCATTTATATTCACTTATATCACTTATATCACTATCACTATTCACTATCACTATTTATATTCACTATCTTCATTTATATTCACTTATATTCATTTATATTCACTTATATTCATTTATATTCACTATTATATTCACTATTTATATTCACTGTCACTATTCACTATCACTATTTATATTCACTATCTTCATTTATATTCACTTATATCACTTATATCACTATCACTATTCACTATCACTATTTATATTCACTATCTTCATTTATATTCACTTATATTCATTTATATTCACTTATATTCATTTATATTCACTATTATATTCACTATTTATATTCACTGTCACTATTCACTATCACTATTTATATTCACTATCTTCATTTATATTCACTTATATCACTTATATCACTATCACTATTCACTATCACTATTTATATTCACTATCTTCATTTATATTCACTTATATTAGTGAATTATTTAGATTCATTTATATTCACTTATATATATCTATATTTAGATTTATCTTTGAATTTATCTATCTTTAGATTCATTTATATTCACTTATATTAGTGAATTATTTAGATTCATTTATATTCACTTATATTCTGATTGTCACCCTGATGCTGTCAAATAAATTTTTTCATTCAGATTCAAGCATTTAGATCTAGATAGATCCAGTGAATTTATCTATCTTTAGATTCATTTATCTTTACCCATATAAGAATTATTCACATTTTCAGATAAAATGCCAGTTGTACTACGTAACCAACTTTTTTCTGGTATTATTTCATGAGTGGTAATATATTAGGAATTGGAGAAAAGAGACAAGGGAATTTCACAAATGTTTCATGATATTTTTAATAAGGCTTTAATTTAGAAATGTTTTAATTAAAAAATGATGCCAGTGAAGAGACTTAAATGCAGGATGTGTAAAAGATTAAAATTATTGACACTTACTTGCAGGACAGGGAAGGCTTGTGCGCTGCAGTCCATGGAGTCACAAAATCAGACATGACTGAGTTACTGAACAATAAGCAGAGGACCCAAGAATCAGCATTCTAGATTTCAATATATAGATACATAATAGAGAGTTTTGAATCATCAGGAGCTAGGGTCTGCTTTGAGGAAATATAGAATCTTATTAAGATCTCTTATAATCACTATTTTGCTGATTCACATTTTTAATTTGATCGATATTTTTAATTCCTATCTTCACCACACTGCACGATATAACAGATTATGTTATAGCCTGATAGAAATTATGCAGGAAAAGAGTCTGGATTTCTCACATCCTCTGTAACTCTCTGAGTTTACTCAGTATTTCTTAATTTGATTGATGACTGTGACATGAGGTGTACATGATATTGTATAAATATCACAATCACTAGATAGCTTTAAAGTTAATTTGGCAAAACCAATACAATATTGTAATTAACCTCCAATTAAAATAAATAAATTTATATTTTAAAAAAACTGAGTTTCTATAAAAATTTGATAAAATATCACTGTTTTCACAATTTAAGTGATCTTTCAAGTGTACATAATATTGAGTCCTATTTATGTAGGTTCTTTGTGGCAGTTGTGTTTAAAAAATGAGCAATTTTCTAACAATAGAATTTGTTTTTCTAGAATAAGAAATAGGAGAAGGAACTGATTTAAGTAAGTTATATGACTTCAAATTTGATGAAGTTAAATGATCAAAAGTTGACATTAGATTATTCCTTTATATTCAGGATTCTTAGCAGAGAATTTATTTTACAATAGCAGTTGTAATTTTATAATTGCTGAGACTTCTTCATGTATAATTTATCCAGGTTTTGCTTCAATTGAAAACCATTCCTCTAATTGCATTTTCTGTGAAAAAGGAGAATGACTTCACAATAAAACTTCAGTTAAAAAGTAACTTTGTTGCTGCCAAGTTGCTTCAGTCGTGTCCGACTCTGTGCAACCCCATAGACGGCAGCCCACCAGGCTCCCCCGTCCCTGGGATTCTCCAGGCAAGAACACTGGAGTGGGTTGCTATTTCCTTCTCCGATGCAGGAAAGTGAAAAGTGAAAGTGAAGTCGCCCAGTCGTGTCCGACTCTTTGCGACCCCATGGACTACAGCCTACCAGGCTCCTCCGTCCATGGGATTATCCAGGCAAGAGTACTGGAGTGGGGTCCATTGCCTTCTTTACACTTAAATAAAATTTTATTTTGATCTTATAACAAATGTAAATAACATCCGATATTATTATTTATTCATTTCAGTATTCTGGACCCATTCAGTACTTCTACGTCACTTTCCATTCTTCTGATGTGGAATCAAAAAGTATACATACTGCTGTACTTTTATAAAACAGAAAAATACCTTATTTTATAAGCATGCTATACTTTTTAATTTATATTATTTAAATTATTTTTGTGTTCTGAGACAACCTAAACACAAGCTGCATTTTGTTAGGTAAAATTAATTAGACAATTACAACTTTTAAACAGCAGATTATATGACTCCACTAGTTATGTCATAATTTTAGGTGTTATTTAGATATTTGAACAAACAGTTAATTATTTAAAAACTTCTGAACTGTGGAACATCAATCCGTTTTCACAAAATCTCACTTTAAATCCTTTTTATATAATCAAGAATAGATCTGGTTAGTTCCCCTTACCCCTCCCTACCCCCACTGCATAACCCCTTTCCTTTTGTATTTCTTTTTCTCTACCATCAACATTTTGTTTTAAAATTAGCATGAGCTTATTGTCTTAACCACACACTCTCATGAAATAAAATCTTATTTCAAACCAGAGAACACAGTATATAACACAGCATAACACAATAAATTCCATCACTAAACTAAATCTCCAGATTAGTTTAGATTAGGGCATGTTTAATCATCTCTATATTCCAGGACATCCTGCTGTGATATAAACAGATGTATTTAAGTAGTAAGAAGAGTTATACTTTCCTTTTGCTGTCATAAAAGCTTAACTTATTTTTACAAAATAGAAGACAAATCATGAAGAAATCTTAAATATACTAAATTACTAATCTTCTGCTGGCCAGTTTATTCGATACTCTCTGATGTGGAGTAAAGATTTGAATCTCTTCCTTAAGAAAAACAGTGATCAAAATGATGGCTGGAGAGAAACATGTTATCACACCCACCACTTTCTCGTTCAAAAACACAGAAAGGGAAAAAGTTTGCTCACTCAAAACTTGCATTCGTTTTCAACTGCATGGAGCCCCCAAGTACAAGTTTGTAGGAAATGTAGAAGAGGGTCCAGAACAGTCCATGATTCTGCCTGCGTATACTAAGAACTGGGAAAGAGAGAGAAATGACACTCCCCTGGACCCAAGGGATGCATCTCTGTTTTGAGACTTCGAAATGGAATACAATCCTGACCTTGAAGGGGCAGCTTATTTACCACATCATTCTATGTTCTCAGAGGGGGAAAAATATGAATTTAATTATATCCTTGTCAAGAGGTAATTCCATCTCAAAAATTAATTTTCAGTGCTTTGGAGTTATTGCACATTGAAAATATTGTCACACAAAAAAACATGGGTGGCTGTCATAAACATTTTGAAACTATTGACCTTACATAGCTTCATCTGCAGAACTATTGATTTTTTTCTGTCTTTATTTTGACATTTCATATGATTTCATCTAACATTCATCACTGTAGAAATGTTAGGTTTAAGGGTGTGCTTTTATTGTTTGGGTAGAGCAATCATAGAAATAGTTTATTACTTATCTATTAGAAGCAGTAGGCTGGATTCATCGATGCTGAAATGGTTCAGCGTCAACTTACCACACATATTTTCAGAGGTTTCCAGATTACTCTTTTTTTACCTCCTGAGATGTGAATTGGGTTGTCACTTTGGATATCAGATGTCAATAATTCATTAACTAGGCTCTAAAACACTAAACCCACAAATATTCTTAATTGAGGACTTTGTGAAATATAAATGATACAACTGTTAAAACAGTCTCTGTTTGTTGGGAAGGTGATGTGGAGCATTAATACATTTCCAAATACCAATTATTCAATACATAATCAGAAATCAGTATTTTAGTTCAGTTTTATTATATAAATGTTTTGTCTTATCCAAATTTTCAGATTCTTCATGTTGTTTTCCTCCAGCCCCATGGGAGATAAATGGCTTTTTAAGAGACTCTGAATGGCATCTGTAACCAAAATATCATCTGAAAATATGTATTTCTCTTTCACTTGGGTAGCTTTCTTAAAATGAATTTGCAATGTGTTAAAAAATAAACCAAGGACTTCAATTGAGCAGTGAATAATTTATGTGTAAATAGGCTGATTTTATTAGTATAAAAACTGGAAGAAAAGTCAACAAATTACTCATGTTACCATAGACTAGTTTCAGACCAGCCAACAGCATGTAAAAATTGTATTTTCCAGCCAGAACTAGCTACATAATTTGCAAGGCTCAGTGCAAAATGAAAACATGGAGCCCTTTGTTCAAAATTAGTAAGAATTTCAACAACAGCTAACATTAAACGCAAGGACCTTTTGTAAGTGCTGGAGTCTGTTTCTGAATAGACTGCATGCCCATTAAACTAGCTCTGTTTTTAGGTCCTATTCATGAAAGTTTAACTTTCTAATTCCATTTGTTAATGAAGAAAACTTGACCTCCTAACACTATAGTTTTCTTTTCCAAGAAAGCAAACTTGAACTGAGATAATCCATATTCAGGTTCAAAAAATACCATTAGGTAAATAAATTTTTTAAAATGATTTATTGCTAAAGCATGCAAAGTGTTACTTTGCTTGATTATTTTTTAGTCTCTGAATTAGACATATGTCTTTAATTTTTTATTGCTAGCTAAAGTAAAAGCAAAATAAATATATAAGTAAATTCCACTTAATCATTCTTATGATAACATTTCCTGTTTATAGACAGCAAATCCAGAAGCTTCAAGTATTTCTCCATCCATCAGCTGATTTGCAGACAAAATTACTGTTAATGAAAATGGCAGTGCACACAGGTGATCTTTAGAAGTTACCCACTATTCTCAAAATGACATTGCTTCCCATGGAGAATAAGATACTATTATCTGGGTTTCATGTCCTCAAACAATTGCTATCAAAGCAGTAATAACTGATTTAAAAGGAAATAAAGTGTTAATATGACTCTGTATCATTTATTAATGAAGCATTTTTCTGTTGGCCAAAAAAATTACTGGAAGAGGTATTATGCTATAAAATACATAGGAAAATTTGTAACATATGATTCTTGAATTCTAAGTGTTTGCAGTGATTTAAAATGAAGTCACTGTAATAAAATGCAATTATATTTTAGTGGCATGTAAGTTTTTTTTTTCTTTCAGTTGAATAGAAAAACTAAGTAACGTTTTAATTATAGTATTTGATTCTGTGAAGAATAATTCTACTAATGAGAGCTGGCCTTCATAATGACATTCCTCATTGTATTATTTAACTAATCAGATTTTTCCTTCAGTCTCAGCATTTACTTGCCTTTATATATTCAAAGCAGATGCTCTTATCCTAGCATGTGTATTAATATTAATTGAAGTTATTCAGGTGGATGACAAAGAAAATTAGACCCCTCAGGGTATCATCTTCCCTTGTAGTTTTTAAAAAGCTTTCAAGAGCTGCGTGTATAAATTTGAACAAAATACTCTACTCCGCATGCCACTATAGATTTATTAACAAGCTTTTGATCATGCAACTGAGAATGCCTCTGATAAAATATATGCCTTATAAAAGGTTCACATGATGAAATGTGTTTATAAAAAGAAATTTACACAAATTCTGAAATATAATTTTAACTATAAAATTATAAGAAAAATGTTTACTAGGTTTATTAATTTTGTTGAGAAAAATTGTATTCTGGCAGAAGAAAGATGTGCAAGATGGGGTTAAAGTATTTGTTCTTGTTCAGCTGCTAAGTCATATCTGACTCTGGGACCCCATGGACTGCAGCACACCAGGTTCCCCTGTCCTCCACTATCTCCCGATGTTTGCTCAAATTCATGAACATTGAGTTGGTGATGCTATCTTACCATCTCATCCTCTGCTGCCCCTTCTCCTTTTGCCTTCAGTCTTTCCCAGCATTAGGGTTGTTTCCAGTGAGTCAGCTCTTCTCATTGGGTAGCCAAAGTATTGGAGCTTCAGTTTCAGCATCAGCCCTTCCAGTGAATATTCAGGATTGATTTTCTTTGGGGTTGACTGGTTTGATCTCCTTGCAGATATTTGCATATATGAAAGAAAAAAATATGTAGGTAAAAATGCCTATCAATGAACTGATGTGAGTTAAGTTTGGAATAAAGTATATATACTTGAGATTGAAGAATGGAGGAATATTGGGAAGAAAAAACTCACTGGTTTAGTTGGATATCAGATCATCATGTTTATATAAATCAATACCCAGATATGTTTCTAAATCATGGGACTTCCAAAAAACACTTTGTGTATGGAATTTGTGAACTATTTAAAATGTTTTGTACTCTGTGGAAAGGAAAGTTGAGGTCTCTCCTCCAAAGTATGGATTTAATTTTATATTCAAATTCACAGGTAAAAAATCTTCACAGAGGTCTGCTAAAATTGCAAAATATAAATGGTATCTGTTACTTTCAGCAGAATAAAACTAAAAAAAAAAAAAAAATTTTCTCCCAACAGTACGACAGGGAGGAATACATACAGTTTCAAAGCACAGGATAAATTACTGATGACAATATTTTAGTAGAAATATGAAAAGCTGAAATAGAACTGAGAAACACTGTAGCAATTGAAAATTATTCTTAAAATTATCAGATTGAGAAGGATACTGAGGAAATGTAACTAAAGTCATTTCTTGCTTGCTTACTCTATGAGCTGAAACAGTTTCTTAAATAAAAAGAAGAAAATGCATGTTCTGTTGACTGATCCTCCATAGTAAACAAAAAGCTTCATCCGTTCCCCAAAATGTTTTAATCCAGTTCCACTGAATACCTCCACCTTTATTGTCCAGTCTGTCCTCTCATACTTTCCCTTCTTCCTTTTTATGCTTCCTCCTTCTCTGCTCATGTATACTGCTATTTGTCTCATCTGCACAGACTCTGACTACAGAAATGTTGAGGGGTCACTCATATACCACCCCAATTTCCAAGACTTTCCTGAACCTCTCAAATCAAAGGGATATCCCTTCCTCTGAATATCCTTGTTGTTCAGTTTCTAAGTTGTGTCTGACTCTTTGAGACTCCCATGAACTGCTGAACACTAGGCTTCCATGTCCATTCCTGTCTCCCAGAGTTTGATCAACTCATGTCCATAGAATCGGTAATCCCATCCAACTAGTTCATCCTCTGCCACCCTGCTCTCCTTTGCCGTCAATCTTTCCCAGCATCAAGGTCTTTTCTGGTGAGTCAGTTCTTTGCATCAGGTGGCCAAAGTATTGGAGCTTCAGCTTCAGCATCTGTCCTTCCAATGAATATTCAGGGTTGATTTCCTTTAGGATTGACCAGTTTAATCTCCTTGTAGTCCAAGTGACTCTCAAGAGTCTTCTCTAGCACCACACCTTGAAAGCATCAGTTCTTCTGCACTCAGCCTTCTTTATGGTCCAACTCTGACGTTCATACATGACTACTGGTTACCACTCACACTAAATTGGGCTCACACTAAAGGGCCCACATCAAAGGCCTCATTTTAATATAGTCACCTCCTTAAATGCCCTATTTCCAAATATATTCAATTCTGAAGTACTAAAATTTCAACATATGACTTGGGGTTCCAGGGGTATGTTTCATCCATGAAAAGTACATAAAACAGTACTTGGCACGTAATACTTAGTGAATTTGGGTGTTGGTGGTGCTGTTTCTTTCATCACACTCGTTCCTTTGGCTTCTGATCATTTTGGGTATTTTTATCTTATTCTGCCAGTGAATATGTGTTTTTCCTTATAATCTAAAGATAATTTCAAATTTGGATTCCTATGACCACCACCTTCACTATACCTGTTTACCTTAAACGCAATTTTGTCTGTTAACCTGACTATCAGAGAAGTCAGATAGTCAGAAGTCAGAATGACACCCCACTCCAGTACTCTTGCCTGGAAAACCCCATAGACGGAGGAGCCTCATGGGCTACAGTGGGCGACCATGGGGTTGCTCAGAGTCGGACACGACTGAGCGACTTCACTTTCACTTTTCACTTTCATGCATTGAAGAAGGAAATGGCAACCCACTCCAGTGTTCTTGCCTGGAGAATCCCAGGGATGGGGCATCCTGGTGGGCTGCCGTCTATGGGGTCGCACAGAGTCGGACATGACTGAAGTGACTCAGCAGCAGCAACCTGACTATAAATATTTCATTATGCTATCATATTTATTTGAAATTTATGCATCCAGAAATCTCTTACATTCTCAACTCTTCATATTAGAAATTTTATTGTTTTAACTTACAAAGCACTTTCCATTACCACAGAACAATTCAAGAGATCAAAATAACTGAAGAGATTCAGCGTTTGATAGAAATGTGTATATAATATCATACATATATTGCATATATGTTATACTATATGAAAAAGACTACTACTATTCTGAGCTAGTAGTAGTACTGAATGATACTGAGTGATAAAGTACTGAAAGTTATTTTACCCGATTCACTATATTCAAAATAACTATATTCAGAATAATTTGTCACTCTTAGAGAATTCCAGGTGGCACAGAAATTGAAAAAATAAATTCATAGAGTTTTGTGATTTAGAAATATTCACATGGAATTCCCTTAAGTTATAACTGTGTCCAATGACTGAATTTTATTTAATGTACAGACAGGAAAGGCAACTGTTGCGGGTAGCTTTTTGCAGAATTGTATATAATTTAGAGTATTCTGGCTTTGACACTATAAATCAGCCACCTTTTTTTTCTTATTTTCAATATATCACATTAACCAATATAAATCTTACAATTTTACTGTTTATAAATGATTCTAGCTAGCAGAGTAGTGATCAAGCAAGGGGAAAAAAGAATTAATCAGGAAAATAATCTGACCAAAATGTGAAAATACACATCTTCAGAGATTTAACTGCCCACAGCACATTTCTGAGGAAAAGTAAATTAAGGATCCTCCCTTAGAAACCACTTAGAAATTAAGAAGCTTAAACTTCTATAACTTGAGGCATAAACGTGAGTTCTTTACAGAAGTTTCAGTTTTTTAGTCTTCAGTGAAGCAAATGGTACTGGTAGAAATTGGAAGAACACATCATGGAACAGCAAAAACCTTTTTCACAGCAGAGGACAAAATAATTTTAGATATATTCTTGAACTGGTGCAATTGTAGAAGAAAGCATTGGAAATCTGATGAGATTTCTAAGAAATATGATTTGCCTCATTGCAGATCCTCTGAAATTAATGTGAGAAATGTCTTTATTTGCATTAAAATTGCCCAATCAATCCACTGATGCACCTTAGCACAATGTTGTGTATCAAAGCTTTATGAATTGAAACAAGAACTTATATCAGTAATTTCCCTATTACAGAGTAGATTTTCAGTGCCAAGTGAAGAGTCAGTCTTCCAAATACTGCTAATGACACTCCTGCCATCAGACTATCAGACTGTTTTTTATGCAGAAGACTGAGCCTGGAAAAGCTTCTTATTGTCACTTTAAAATTCAGCTACATTTTGAATAAACCAGAAAAGTTCACTGCTAAAAGTAATAAGCAGTATATTAAACTATAAAATATAAAAATACTTTGTGATGCAACCAACACATTCTTCTATTTTATATTTACTAACTGTACGTTTGCATATTAAGTGCAATTTGTCTGTATCTTCCTAAAAAATAATTCAGCAATTGCCTTCTTTGAAAAGCATTTCCAGATTCACTTTGCACATATTCACACAAGTAAAGATTCCATTGTCAATAGGTGTTTTCCTTTTGTTTTTAAACATGAAGTGAAAATGAAAACAGATATGAACTAAATTACCATTTACATGCAGTATGTCTTAGTGTAAACAGAGAAAATAAGTGATGACTATGAAGATTTCCAAGTTTATTTTGTAATTGTTCATTTTCCATCTAATAAAAACATTAAACTCATTACATGTTAACATAAATTATATTTTTAAAGAAACATAGATATTTTTCCAAAATAAACAAAGTTTACTCAGGAGTGTAAACTTGATATATATTTTAATTGATGTTTCTATTGAAATTACTATAATTTACATGCAATTATAAGAAATAATACAGAGTGGTTCTTTTATAATCCTTACATACTTTATCCATTTTTTACTAAATGGGATCATTTTGCAAAACTGAAGTTTAGTATCATAACCAGGATATTGACATTAATATAATCTAACAATTTTATTCAGCTTCTTCACTTTTACTTGTCCTTATTTGACATGTGTGTGTTTATGTATACATGTGTGTTCTATAGAATCTTAGCATCTGGGTAGGTTTGTGTAACAAGATTCTGAAAAATACTAATCCTGCAAGAATCCTTTGTTTTGTTCTTTTATAATCACACCGACTTCTCTCCATCCCTTTTCCTCTAGCAAATATTAATATCACTTCTATTTCAAGAAATATAATCTTTCTAAAACAGTATGTAAATGGAATTATACCATGTGTAACCTTTTGAGACTAGTTTTTTCATTCAGCATAATTTCCCCTGGAGATTCATCCAAGTTGTATCAATACTATATTGCTTTTTACTACTGAGTTGTATTTCATGATATGTATGTATCTCAGTTTATCTTACCATTCATCTGTGGAAAAATATCTTGGCTGATTCCATTTTTAGCTATTAAACATAAAACTACAATGTACATTCATGTACAGGTTTTTATGTGAACAGTGTCAGACTTTATTTTTTTAGGCTCCAAAATCACTGCAGATGGTGATTGAAGCCATGAAATTAAAAGACGCTTACTGCTGGGAAGGAAAGTTATGACCAACCTAGATAGAATATTCAAAAGCAGAGACATTACTTTGCCAACAAAGGTCCATCTAGTCAAGGCTATGGTTTATCCAGTGATAATGTATGGATGTGAGTGTTGGACTGTTAAGAAATCTGAGTGCCAAAGAATTGATGCTTTTGAACTGTGGTGTTGGAGAAGACTCTTGAGAGTCCCTTGGACTTCAAGGAGATCCAACCAGTCCATTCGAAAGGAGATCAGTCCTGGGTGTTCATTGGAAGGACTGATGCTAAAGCTGAAATTCCAGCACTTCTGCCACCTCATGCAAAGAGTTGACTCACTGGTAAAGACTCTGATGCTGGGAGGGATTGGGGGCAGGAGGAGAAGGGGACGACAGAGAATGAGATGGCTGGATGACATCACTGACTCGATGGACATGGGTTTGTTTAGGCTCTGGGAGTTGGTGATGGACAGGGAGGCCTGGAGTGCTGTAATTCATGGAGTCGCAAAGAGTCTGACACGATTGAGTGACTGAACTGAACTGAACTGAACTCTTCATTTCTCTTGGATAAATACCCAGAGTGAGATTTCTGGGCTTTACAGTAATTTCATGTTTAGATATATAGGAAACTGCTAAACTGACTTCCAGAGTGCCTATACCATATTAACATTTCCCCAGATAGAATACAGATGACCCAGTTTCTCTGAATCCTTGTGTTCGATGTCATAATTTTTTTTTTTTTTTTACCTTACATTAGGTGAAGCTGTACATTGTTGTGGTTTTAATTTGCATTCTCCTAATGGCTAATGATGAACATCATTACATTTGCCTATGTACAGATTTACCATCTGTTTATCCTGCAGTCCATGGGGTCGCAAAGAGTAGGACACGACTGAGCAACTTCACTTTCACTTTTCACTTTCATGCATTGAAGGAAATGGCAACCCACTCCAGTGTTCTTGCCTGGAGAATCCGAGGGACAGGGGAGCCTGGTAAGCTGCCGTCTATGGGGGTCACACAGAGTCGGACACAACTGAAGTGACTTAGCAGCAGCAACAGCAGCAGCAGCAGTATCCTTTTTGGCAAAGTGTCTTTTCATGTTCTTTTCGCATTTTCTAATTTAATGTTTGTTTTTTTTTGCTCATGAGTTTTGAGAGTTCTTTATATATTCAAAATACTACTCATTTGTGAGATCGTAATTTGCAAATACATATCTTCTTCCAGTTTGTAGCTTGACTTTTCACCCTCAGGATATTAGCTTTCACAGAGAAAGTGCTTAATTTTGTTGAGGTCTAATTTATCAATTTTCCTTTTCAAATCATACTTTGGGATCAAGTCTGAGAATTCATTTATGAGTCCTAGATCCTAAATATTTTCTACTATCAGATCAGATCAGATCAGTCTCTCAGTCGTGTCCGACTCTGCGACCCGATGAATTGCAGCACCCCAGGCCTCCCTGTCCATCACCAACTCCCGGAGTTCACTCAGACTCACGTCCATCGAGTCAGTGATGCCATCCAGCCATCTCATCCTCTGTCGTCCCCTTCTCCTCTTGCCCCCAATCCCTCCCAGCATCATAGTCTTCTCCAATGAGTCAACTATTCTCATGAGGTGGCCAAAGTACTGGAGTTTCAGCTTTAGCATCATTACTTCCAAAGAAATCCCAGGGCTGATCTCCTTCAGAATGGACTGGTTGGATCTCCTTGCAGTCCAAGGGACTCTCAAGAGTCTTCTCCAACACCACAGTTCAAAAGCATCAATTCGGTGCTCAGCCTTCTTCACAGTCCAGCTCTCACATCCATACATGACCACAGGAAAAACCATAGTCTTGACTAGACAAACCTTTGTTGGCAAAGTAATGTCTCTGCTTTTGAATATGCTATCTAGGTTGATCATAACTTTCTTTCCAAGGAGTAAGTGTCTTTTAATTTCATGGCTGCAGTCACCATCTGCAGTGATTTTGGAGTCCAGAAAAATAAAGTCTGACACTGTTTCCACTGTTTCCCCTTCTATTTCCCATGTAGTGATGGGACCAGATGCCATGATCTTCATTTTCTGAATGGTGAGCTTTAAGCCAACCTTTTCACTCTCCACTTTCACTTTCATCAAGAGGTTTTTGAGTTCCTCTTCACTTTCTGCCATAAGGCTGGTGTCATTGAGGTTATTGATATTTCTCCCGGCAATCTTGATTCCAACTTGTGTTTCTTCCAGTCCAGCATTTCTCATGATGTACTCTGCTATACTATACTATACTTTTTGCTAAGAAATCTCATATTTTATACTTAAGTAAATTTATACATTCCTTGTTTGTAACTCAGTTTGAGTTGGTGCTTTTGTTGAGGTTCATTTGGGGGATAGCAGTATAAGTGTCCACTTGTTTCAGTGTCATTTGTTGAAAAACTATATATACGTCTCCATTGAATTACTTTTGAACTTTTGTCAAAAATCACTTGAACACATTTGGATGGGTCTTTTTCTGAATTCTCTACACTTTTCACTGATTTGATTTATATGTCTACATTTTCTCCAGTACCACCCCCATCCTTATTACTATGCTACAGAGTAAGCCTTATTATCAGGTAGATAGTTTCTTGTTCTTTATTCCTCTTTATCAGTGCTATTTGATATATTATGGTGTCTGTGCTTCTGAATTTTAGACTCAGCTTGTCTATCTACAAAGAGGGATTCCCAGGTGGTGCTGTGATAAAGAATCCTCCTTCCACTGAAGGAGATTTGGGTTCAGTCCCTGGGTTGAGATGATTCCCTGGAGAAGGAAATGGCAACCCACTCCGATATTCTTGCCAGGATACTCCCATGGACAAAAGGAGCCTGGCTGCAGCCAGTGGGATCACAGAGTCGGACATGACTGGGCACACACATACACACGTGCCTACAAAGAAGTGTGCTGAGATTTTTGTAGAGATTGTATTAATCCTATTGACTAATTTGGGAATAATTGACATCTTTACCATATTGAGTCTTCTAGTCTATGAAATAAAGAGTATATCTCTCTATTTATGTCTTCTTTATTTTCTTTTTTCAACACACTGATCTTCTACGTGTATTATTAAGTGTATATGTAACCATTTCATTCTATTTGGAGCAATTATGAATTGTTTTTTATTTCTGTTTCCACATATTCCTTGTTAATAGATATGCAGTTGATTTATATGTGTTGATTTTGTATGCTGCAGATTTGAACTTAGTTATTAGTTATAGGGGAGCATTTTTTGTATATTTCTTAAGAATTCTTTATGGATACAACCACGCCATCTGCAACCAGAGTTAGTTGCATTTCTTCCTCTTCATTCCAAATGGCTTTTATCTCTTTCTGTTGCCTTATACCAGTGGCAAAAATTTCTTGTACTATTTGAATAAAGGTGCTGAGAGTAGACATCCCTCCTTTCTTTCTGATCTTGTGGGGGAAGCATTACATTTTCCACCATTAATTGTGGTGTTATCTGTGTGTTTTCATAGGTGTTCTTTAGTAAGTTTGAGTAATTACTCTCTATTCCTATCTTACTGAATGTTTTTATTATAAGAGGATGCATATAAGAGCATTTTCAAGTGCTTTTTCTGTTTTAATTGATCACATTATATTAATTCCTTCAGTCATTGATGTAGTGGATTGCATTGATTGATTTTCAAATGCCAAACCAATCTTCTCTACAAGGAATATGACTCCCACTTGATCATGGTGTATGAGTCTTTTAACACATTGCTGAATTTGTGTTGCTAATACTATACTGAGTTTTTTTGTTTTTGTTTTCATTTAAGTCCATGAGAGATTGGTTTTATTTTTTATTTTGTCTGGTTTTGGTCTCATGAAATGAATTGGAAAGTGTTTCCTTCTCTTTTGGAAAAAGAGATTTCTCTGAAACCTTTATGTAAAATTATTCTTATTTATTTAGTTTTTTGGTGGAATTCCCCAGTAAAACCATTTGGGTCTGGAGAGTTATTTTAGGGAAATTGTAAATTCTTGTTTTTGTTGTTCATTTGCTAAGATGTGTCCAATTCTTTGTGATGCCATTAATTTTAGCACACTAGGCTTCCCTTTCCTTCACTATCTCCTGACGTTTATTCAAACCCATGTTCATTGAATCAGTGATGCCATCCAACCATCTCATCCTCTGTCACTCCCTTCTCCTCCTGCCCTCAATCTCTCCCAGCATCAAGGTCTTTTCCAGTGAGTCAGTTCTTCGCATCAGGTGGCCAAAGTATTGGAGCTTCAGCTTCTACATCAGTAGTTCCAATGAATATTCAGGACTCATTTCCTTTACGACTGACTGGTTGGATCTCCTTGGTGATGCTCAGAGTGTTCTCCAGCACCATAATTCAAAAGCATCAGTTCTTCAGAACTCAGCAATCTTTAGGTCCAGCTATTACATCCATACTTGACTACTGGAAAAACCATAGCTTTGAAATTTTAAATTGTTAAACATTTGTAATGGTTAAAGGGCCTTCAGATTGTTTTATCTTGGTTGAGAACACCACGAACAGTATGAAAAGGCAAAAAGATAGGACACTGGAGGATGAACTTTCTAGGACAGTGGGTGCCCAATATGCTACTAAAGATCAGTTGAGAAATAACTCAGAAAGAATGAAGGGACAGAGCCAAAGCAACAACCACACCCAGTTGTGTATGGATGTGACTAGTGATAGAAGCAAAGTCCAGTGCTGTAAAGAGCAATACTGCATAAGAATCTGGAATGTTAGGTCCATGAATCAAGGCAAATTGGAAGTGGTCAAACAGGAGATGACAAGAGTGAACGTTGATGTTTTAGGAATCAGTGAACTAAAATGGGTGAATATAACTCTGATGACCACCATATCTACTACTGTGGGCAAGAAAGAATCCCTTAGAAGAAATGGAGTAGTCATCATAGTCAACAAAAGAGTCTGAAATGCAGTAGTTGGATGCAGTCTCAAGAATGACAGAATGATCTCTGTTCAATTCCAAGGCAAGCCATTCAGTATCACAGTATTCCAAGTCTATCCCCTGACCAGTATACTAAGAGGCTGAAGTTGAACAGTTCTATGAAGCCCTACAAGACCTTCTAGAACCAAGACCCAAAAAAGATGTCCTTTTCATTATAGGGAGCTGGAATGCAAAAGTAGGAAGTCAAGAAACACCTGGAATAACAGGAAAACTTGGCCTTGGAATACAGAATGAAGCAGGGCAAAGGCTAATAGAGTTTTGCCAAGAGAACACACTGGTCACAGGAAACCTCTTCCAACAACACAAGAGAAGACTCTACACATGGAGATCACCAGATGGTCAGTACTGAAATCAGACTGATTATATTCTTTGCAGCCAAAGATGGAGAAGCTCTGTACTGTCAGCAAAAACAAGACTGGGAACTGACTGTGGCTCAGATCATGAACTCATTGCCAAATTCAGACTTAAATTGAAGAAAGTAGGGAAAACCAAGAGACCATCCAGGTATGACCTAAGTCAAATCCCTTATGATTATAGACAGTAAGTGACAAATAGAGTCAAGGGATTATATCTGATAGACAGAGTGCCTGAAAAACTATGGATGGAGATTCATGGTATTATACAGGAAGCAGGGATAAAGACCATCCCCAAGAAAAAGAAAGGCAAAATTGTTGTCTGAGGAGGCTTTACAAATAGCTGTAAAAAGAAAAGAAGTGAAAGGCAAAGGAGAAAATGAAAGATATACCCATTTGAATGCAGAGGTCCAAAGAATATCAAGGAGAGATAAGAAAGCCTTCCTCAGTGATCAACACAAAGAAATGGAGGAAAACAATAGAATGGGAAAGACTAGAGATCTCCTCAAGAAAATTAGAGATACCAAGGGAACATTTCATGCAAAGATGGGCTCGATAAAGGACAGAAATGGTATGGACCTAGCAGAAGCAGAAGATATTAAGAAAAGGTGGCAAGAATACACAGAAGAACTATGCAAGAAAGATCTTCATGACCCAGATAATCACAATGGTATCACCACTCACCTAGATCCAGATATCCTGGAGTGTGATGTCAAGTGGGCCTTAGGAAACATAGCTACAAACAAAGCTAGTGGAGGTGATGGAATCCCAGTTGAGCTATTTCAAATCCTAAAAGGTGATGCTGTGAAAGTGCTATATTCAATATGCCAGCAAATTTGGAAAACTCAGCAGTGGCCACAGGAGTGGAAAAGATGAGTTTTCATTCCAATCCCAAAGAAAAGCAATGCCAAAGAATGCTTAAACAACTGTGCAGTTGTACTCATCTCACACACTAACATAATAATGCTCAAAATTCTCCAAGCCAGGCTTCAACAGTATGTGAACTTTCAGATATTCAAGCTGGATTTAGAAAGGGCAGAGAAACCAGACATCAAATTGACAATATCAGCTGGGTCATCGAAAAATCAGGAGAATTCCAGGAAAATATCTCTTTCTGCTTTATTGACTATGCCAAAGCCTTTGACTGTGTGGATCACAATAAACTGGAAAATTCTGAAAGAGATGGGAATACCAGACCACCTGACCTGCCTCTGGAGCAATTTGTATCCAGTTCAGGATGCAACAGAACTGGACATGGAACAACAAACTGGTTCCAAATCGGGAAGGGAGTGTGTCAAGGCTGCATATTGTCACCCTGTTTATTTAACTTATATGCAGAGTACATCATGAGAAACACTGGGCTAGAAGAATAACAAGCTGGAATTAAGATTCCCAGGAGAAATATCAATAACTTCAGATAGGCAGATGACACCACCTTATGGCAGAAAGTGAAGAACAACTAAAGAGCCTCTTGATGAAAGTGAAAGAGGAGAGTGCAAAAGTTTACTTTAAACTCAACATTCAGAAATCAAAGATCATGGCATCCGGTCCCATCACTTCATGGCAAATATATGGGGAAACAGTGAGAGACTCTGGGGGCAGGGCTCCAAAATCACTGCAGATGGTGACTGCAGCCATGAAATTGAAAGATGCTTACTCCTTGGAAGATAAGTTATGACCAACCTAGACATCATATTATAAAGCAGAGACATTACTTTGCCAACAAAGATCTTTCTAGTCAAAGCTATGGTTTTTCCAGTTGTCATTTATGGATGTGAGAATTGGGCTATAAAAAAACAAGCTGACCACTGAAGAATTGATGCTTTTGAACTGTGGTGTTGTAGAAGACTCTTGAGAGTCCCTTGGACTGCAAGGAGATCCAACCGGTCCACACTAAAGGAAATCAGTCCTGCATGTCATTGGAAGGACTGATGCTGAAGTTGAAGCTCCAGTACTTTGGCCACCTTATGCGAAGAACTGAGTTATTAGAAAAGACCATGGTGGGGGGATGGTTGAAGGCAGGCAGAGAAGGGGACGACAGAGGATGAGACGTTTGGATGACTCAATGGACATGAGTTTGAGTAGACTCTTGGAGTTGGTGAAGGACAGAGGGGCCTGGCATGCTGCTGTCCACAGAGTCACAAAGGGTCGGATATCACTGAGCAACTGAACTGTACTGAATTTCTGTGATTAGCATGACTTGAGTAACATATCCACTTCTAGACCATTCACTTAATCAATGGAATGGGCTAATGTGATGGGCAATTCCACCAAAATCACATAGAGTGTGGAGGATGCTAGAGGGTACTCTTATAGGAGAAATGGGAGCAAGCATACTGGGCAGGTACAAACAAAAGGCACTTCTCTAAGTTCCAGGCATACTTTACATCTGTACACCTAAAAGGTCCAGCACTTAAATTATCAAAAATTACATTAGCTTGATGTCTATCTGGCCCCTCATGTCTCCATCTCTTTTTCATGCCTGTTATCTTCTTTAAATTCCTTTTTAGTTCATCCTGGAAAGAATAAAATTGATAGTACCTGAGCATCCTTTCATCATGTAATACTTCACAATGGTAATAGATTGAATGAAGTATGTAACAACACAGACCCTGGGCTCAGGTTAATCTGAGTTTATATCCTGACTCTGCCACTTATTCTCTTGATGACCTCAGACAAATTCCTTCATATCTCTGTAAATCAGGGATGCAAATACCTACCTGAGGGTAATTATTAGGGTTAAAATATTTAAGGCATAGGGAATAGGACAAAATCAAACCTGAACTGCTATGAGCTCACCCAAGCCACAAAACAGTAGGAGAAACAACACATGAAAGACAACAGTTCCCAGCTAGCTCCTGGATGCCCCATAGCTCATGACTCTGCCCCAGCGGAAGAAGCCAAAATCTTGAGCTGAGTGATGAGGGCTATGAGGTGCACAGGGGCTTCACTGATGCCAGAGAAAGTATCCAACAAAAGGCAGCTTTGGTAGCTTAGCTTCCCTTGAGCTGTTTAAGAACCAAACCTCCAAGAAAAGTCAGTAGCTGGACTGGAGCCAGCTGGCTTGTCCCGGGGCCTGGAGTCTGTGTGCAACAGCAATAATCTAAATGTTTTCTCCAAATAAAAATTTAAAGTAGATAAAAGTTTTATGACATGGATATTTATAGTCCGTTAAGGAAAAGTGGGCCACAAGATAAGACTCTGATTCCATGAAAGATATGCATTAAATATTGAGGAGTTGTCCAATGGTGAAAACTGTTTTTCTGGCAGTTCCTGATCCAATACTTCTGTGTGTATAGATGGGCTCTTTGGCTCTTATACTCCCATACCCACCCATAGATGGAATCATCCCTGTCACCACCAGTGGAGCTCTGTCATTTGGAATATGAACAGGTCAGAATCCAGCTAAGTGACAAACTGGGTAGGTGAGGAGAGGCAGATTTAGTTTATTTAAGAGTTCAGTGCAGTCATCAAGGACCCATATTCTTTCTCTCCAACTGATATCCTCAGCCTGTCAGCTTTTGCCATCAAGCTTTTTGTTCATAAACTGAAGATAACTGCAGCAACTCCAGTCATCACATTTTCACATAGCTATGTTCAAGGCCTAGAAGGATAAAGTGGCTGTTTTCCTCATATCTTGGTCTGCTGGGGCTGCCAGAACAAAATGCCACCATCCAGGTACTTTAAACAGTAGATATGCATTTTCTCATAATTCCAGAGGCTAGAAGTCCATGGTTAGATGCCAGCAAATTTGGTTTCTGGTGAGACCTTTACTCATTTGTAGTTAGCCACCTTCTCACTGTAACAGATCAGATCAGATCAGATCAGATCACTCGCTCAGTCGTGTCCGACTCTTTGCGACCCCATGAATCGCAGCATGCCAGGCCTCCCTGTCCATAACCAGCTCCTGGGGTTCACTCAGACTCATGTCCATGAGTCAGTGATGCCATCCAGCCATCTCATCCTCTGTCTACCCCTCCTTCTCTCACCCCCAATCCCTCCCAGCATCAGAGTCTTTTCCAATGAGTCAACTCTTCGCATGAGGTGGCCAAAGTACTGGAGTTTCAGCTTTAGCATCATTCCTTCCAAAGTAATCCCAGGGCCGATCTCCTTCAGAATGGACTGGTTGGATCTCCTTGCAGTCCAAGGGACTCTCAACAGTCTTCTCCAACACCACAGTTCAAAAGCATCAATTCTTCCGCGCTCAGCCTTCTTCACAGTCCAACTCTCACATCCATACATGACCACAGGAAAAACCATAGCCTTGACTAGATGGACCTTTGTTGGCAAAGTAGTATCTCTGCTTTTGAATATGCTATCTAGGTTGGTCATAACTTTCCTTCCAAGGAGTATTTTAATTTCATGGCTGCAGTCACCATCTGCAGTGATTTTGGAGCCCAGAAAAATAAAGTCTGACACTGTTTCCAGTTTCCCCATCTATTTCCCATGACGTGATGGGACCAGATGCCATGATCTTCGTTTTCTGAATGTTGAGCTTTAAGCCAACTTTTTCACTCTCCACTTTCACTTTCATCAAGAGGCTTTTGAGTTCCTCTTCACTCTTCTCCATAAGGTTGGTGTCATCTGCATATCTGAGGTTATTGATATTTCTCCCAGCAATCTTGATTCCAGCTTGTGCTTCTTCCAGTCCAGCGTTTCTCATGATGTACTCTGCATATAAGTTAAATAAACAGGGTGACAATATACAGCCTTGATGTACTCCTTTTCCTATTTGGAACCAGTCTGTTGTTCCATGTCCAGTTCTAACTGTTGCTTCCTGACCTGCATACAGATTTCTCAAGAGGCAGATCAGGTGGTCTGGTATTCCCATCTCTTTCAGAATTTTCCACAGTTCATGTGATCCACACAGTCAAAGGCTTTGGCATAGTCAATAAAGCAGAAATAGATGTTTTTCTGGAACTCTCTTGCTTTTTCGATGATCCAGCGGATGTTGGCAATTTGATCTCTGGTTCCTCTGCCTTTTCTAAGAACCAGCTTGAACATCAGGAATTCACAGTTCACATATTGCTGAAGCCTGGCTTAGAGAATTTTGAGCATTACTTTACTAGCATGTGAGATGAGTGCAATTGTGTGGTAGTTTGAGCATTCTTTGGCATTGCCTTTCTTTGGGATTGGAATGAAAACTGACCTTTTCCAGTCCTGTGGCCACTGCTGAGTTTTCCAAATTTGCTAGCATATTGAGTGCAGCACTTTCATAGCATCATCTTTAGGATTTGGAATAGGTCAACTGGAATTCTATCACCTCCACTAGCTTTGTTCATAGTGATGCTTTCTAAGGCCCACTTGATTTCACATTCCAGAATGTCTGGCTCTAGGTCAGTGATCACACCATCGTGATTATCTGGGTCGTGAAGCTCTTTTTTGTATAGTTCTTTGTAAGAGCATGGCCTTTTCCCTAAGTTGGTGTAGAGAGAAAGCTCTGATGTTACTTCTTTAAGCCCATACCCTTATGATTTCACTTCACCTCTACTACCACTTTATAGGCTCTGTCTCCAAGGAGAGTCTCATTGGGATTGGGGCTTCAAATTATGAGTTTGGGCACAACGCAGTTCAGTTCCTAATACCTTCTTACTCATGTCCTTTATAAAGTGTGAGAAAAATCTTTCCCAGAAGCCCCAGTTTGACTTATCCTCATGTAAGTCATTATTATCTGGCAAGAAGAATAAAATTACCATGATCGTTTACCCCACTGTGAGTGGTCTCAAACTCCCCTTAAGCACCTGAATACCCAAGAAGTGAGTGAAATCTCTGGATATAGTGACTCGTAAAAACAACTTGTAACTTTAGGAAGCCTTGCGCACTTAAAATTACTCGGGATGAAGGCCTTCAGAAAACAATTTAAAAGAACTAGCTCAACAGTTGGAGACTTGCTATGTTCTGGTGGTGTGCTTTCACATAAAAATATAATTGTAACATTAAATTAAAATTTTCCATTTTATAATTGCTTTGAGTTGCCTTGATGTTAAAATAATTAAAATTAATTTTAATAGCTATATATTGTCTGTCCCTAGATAAGAAACAGGAGGAGGGGGGATTTGATGAAGTGGTCAAAAGATACAAACTTCCACTTTTAAAATAAATAAACACAAGGAATGTAATGTACAACATGATAAGTATAATTAACACTTTTCAGGCATATCCTCTGGAGAAGGAAATGACAACCCACCCCAGTATTCTTGCCTGGAGAATCCCATGGATAGAGGAGCCTGGTGGGCTACAGTCAATGGGGTTGCAAAGAGCCACACAGCTTAGTGACTAAATAAAAGCAAATGTTGTTTGCTTTTGAAATGAAAGATAAATGAACAAATGAAAGATAAAAGATCAAATCCTAAGAGTTTTCATCATAAGGAAAATTATTTTTCCTGTTTCTTTAATGTTTTACGTATGAATGAATGAATACAAGGTTACACTAAGTTCTCATTCCAGAAACAAATATTCAGGTAAATGAGTCATTTATAGACTAAATTCTTTTTTTTAATTTAAATTTATTTATTTTAATTGGAGGCTAATTACTTTACAATATTGTACTGGTTTTGCCATACATCAGCATGAATCCACAGTTGTTAGTCATTGCCATTCACAAACTTTAGTGGCATGGCAACTTCTTTGCTAAAAGTTTACCTGCTTTTTTGAAGTGCTTGATCAGTTGAAAAGACTTTTCATAAACTTTGGTGTTTCTGAAATAAATTTCTATAGCAGCCATAGTTTTCACTTTTAAGAATTGAATTTTAAATTGAATCTTTTTGAAAGCCATATATTAAGACATGATTTCTTTGAGTAAAAAAGCATTAATTTACAAACATCTAATCACTCTATGGTCTTATCTGAGTTTCTAATAATTTATAGTACCAATGGAACTACTGTCCTTTCTTTAATGCACTGATAAACTTTTTAAACTTAATTTTTGAACAATCATAGTTTTCTGTTTGTATGTGAGAAAATTATTTTATATAGATTATTTAAGATTAGAAAGTAAGATAGTATGAAAATGACAGTATAAAATAGGATAGTATATGGTTCCTTATATGGTTCCTTATAAAGAATGAAATAACATAAGCCAAATATTATTTCTAAAATTCTACATTTATCCTTGAAAAATATAAACCTGAAAATAAGGTTTACCCTGATATTTCATTGAAAATTCAGTTGACTGTGATATCCATGCACTGACTTCAGTCTAATTATTTGATTTTATTATGATTTTATTTTTTTATTCTAACTTCAAAGTTTAAGAGTGAGTGAATATGCATGCATATTAAAACTTGGCAGAAATAAATACTAGATCTTTCTAAATTTAATCTTATTTTCTTCCAAGTTATTTAAAAACAGGCTTAATTCCTCATGTGAAATAGAGTATATTTTTTGGGGGGGGTTATGTATTAACTTTTTCAGATCACTTGAAAATCATTACTATACTTGAAAAGGTAATTTATCATTATCATACTAAAAAGGCATATATAAAGCAACTAATTGTGCATAACTGGGCTAAGTGAGTCCAAATTTCGTAAATGTAATTCATGAAATTATATACATACAGGAAGCTAAAAGAATTAGATTAAAAATTAAATATACTGATCAGAAAAGTATTTATCATACAATGATCAAAGGTATAATCTATTAAGTTTTTCAGACACTAAGTAAGAGAGCCAGAGATCCTGGAAGCGTACACAATGGGATGGGAATCAGATAGTAATCATAGGTGGTTTTTTTTTCCTTTGATGGAACAGTATTTATAGACATGATGGAGTCGACCTGGCCTTCCTTTTGTGCTTTAGTTACAGTGGTAATATAAAGTAACCAAATAGACAATTATCAAAAATAGTTAAAATACCTTACCAAATGAGTTACACATTTCAGTAGGCTTTTTTTTTTTTTTTTTTTTGGTACTTTCCTGACTATATAGTGCTTTTTTACTACCTATAAATTAATTCTTATATCCTAACATTTATTTGTACTTATCTGAATATTGAAGCATATTTCCCATCTCTGCTCCATGTAGCCTTAAAATTGATATTGGTATAAGTTTCCATGCATTATTAAAATCTACTTTCAGTTTATTTTATATCAAAATTCTATTTTACCCACATAAAAGTTTTTAATAAAAGTGAATAATATTACCTGTATCTTTATCTTTGATCTGGATTTCAGTTTTTGAAAGTATCAGAGGTCTATTATATGAAATGAAAAGAATCAAAGTTCAGGTCCATGACAAAGCTTTTGAGTAAGACTAACTTCAAGTGTGTTAGTAATGCTTTGACCATTCCAGATATACATATTTTTCTCTTCAAGCTAATCCACAAACCCTCGCACATGCCATTGTCAACATCATCAACCAGTATTTATGAAGGCACAAATGTAGAGCACTGTGCAAAACAATAAGTCAGGGTAGCATATAATATCTTATACAAGGTATTTACAGTTTTATATATGCATTTCCCTTGTGGTTTCAGAGTTTTATAAAAATAAAGGAATGAGTCATGAAGAGAAAGCATAAAAATTGTGGCAGACTCAATTGCTTGTCTACCACAAAGCCACCTTTTTTTCTTACCAATATAAACACAATTTGTTCAGGCAGTAATGTGCCCATTCCCAAGGCAATAAATATTTTTGCCTAAATTAGTTCTTTCAGTGAAACTTTTGAGGAAGTTTTAATTGAACATGACATTCATGGGTATTATTCTTGGCCCCCACAATTCAAGTTCATTATACTCTAGACACAGTGATAATTAAAAATAATAGTGCTCTCAAACTTTTCCAAATAGCACTTAGGGAGTAGTATCACCTAGTTGAGACATACTCAGCTAAATCAATCATGGTAATCCTGTTCTCCTTTGCCAGTTTTTGGCCTGAAAGCAGCCAAGTGACCTAGTTCTCACTGATACTATGTCAAGGTAATTTTAATGAATTGCCTCAGGGAAATTTTTTGCTTTCTGGTAAAAGATATAGAGTTAGGAAAAGACCTTTGTCTTGTCCCTTCTACCCTTCCAGCTTTGGCTATTATTAGAAAAGGATGGGATACCTGGAATATTAAACCAATGGTTTTATTATTCTGATCAAAAAGCCTCACTAAACAAGCTTTCATTCTGAGAATGGTGAAACAGAAGGATGAACATTTCTAAGCCCTAGAATACATTGTTGAGTTGATGAAACATACCGAGAAAATATGTAAAGGTTTTTATTACTTAAGGCTTAGTCAATTCATCTGTTATCACAAATTAACATAATTGAAAAGATCTGCCCAAAGCATTTTTCATATTGAATCTTTTCTTATGTAACTTATGTGTGTATTATTTTACAGATATAGTGACTCCAAGGAAAGAATTGTAGAAAGGAGGGGATAGAGCTGATTGATATTGTTATATGGAAGGAACCAACATAACATTGTAAAGCAATTATCTTCCAATAAAAATAAAATAAAACTATTCATGTTATTGTTTTATGAGCATAATATTTTTATATACAGTGAGTACACCTTAAAGGACACATTAGATGATGTTTCAGCACACATTCAGTCTAATTCCCATCATTTGCTTCATATTTTATTATAACAACATCTTCAATTGGCACAGCTTCTGTCTGAACACTTCCATGATGTAGAAGCTAATAACCTCCAAGGCATCCCATTCCATTTTTGGACAGCTGTCATCATTGGAAAACATGCCTCAGGCCATTCCAAATATGGCTCCCTATTGTTTCCCCAACATTAGTTCTGTGCTCAATGCCTTATAGGAAAGAAAAAAAAAATCTAATCTCTCATTTCCTGCTAACAGGTTCCAATTAGGCAAGGTTAGCAATAGGAAGACAAGGATAACCTGTGGGATAAAACTAAAATATGAGATGTCAGAGAATTCCATCCTGGCATATATAGGGCCTTGCTAAATGGCCTTGTACATCTCCTGCTAAGCCTATTTGGCTTTCAACTCACCATCCATTCATTACCCTTTTATTGTCATTAAACCTGCTATCCTCAAGCTTTAAAAATGAGCAACACACTGCATATGTTCATAACTCTTTTACTACAGACCAAAAAAGTGGCAGGAGTCCATCCTTCTGTTTGTGCCAAAGTGCAGTTTGTCGATTGAAAGATCTTAGTTGATGCGGTGGGAATGAGCTGGGATATCTCATTTGGCATGCCAACATAGCTCTTACACAGTTATTTCAAATTTTTAAAATAGACTGTGGCCAACTTTCAACTCAGAGGTGACCTAGATCAGGTTATTTAATGCTTATAAAATAATGACTAAATCTATAATCAAACAAATCCTAAATCCTGAGAAATATCCATGTGATTTTCAAGTAAAAGGGATTTGTTAGGCTTTCCTTTGTTTCTAACAGTAGAATATTATTAGATATCCCAGAGATATATATTAACTCTTGTCAGTTTAGGGAAAAAAAAATGTCTTAAGTTTTACCATGTTTAAATTTTTGGAAAGATGTAGTTTGAGGAAAATCACTAATAAAAACAAATCTATTAAAACACTTTTTTCCGTTTCTGAAATGACTCTGTTTTCAATGACAGATAGAGGCAGCTTACTCTGATGAGTTTAAAATTAAAAATAGAGTATATTTTTACTTTGAAGTAATTAAAGTAGCTATTCTAGGATAAGAAAATAACTCAAAATCATTAGAAGATTATTATATATGATAACAAGATGTCTGTTTTTCCTGGAAAGAAGGTTAACCTGTTAGTAGTAGAAGGAAGTTTTTTTGTTCATAATGTCTGCAAGTTGGGGTGTGGGGAGTGGGAAAGAGGAGTAGAAGATGGGAGTAAATTACTGATTTGCTCATTACCAAGGTAATGTAACTACTATCTCTTATATTGATTTGTCATTACAATTAAAGATGCACCACTACATATGAAAGAAATATTTGGTAATAAATATCACCTTCAGTATGAGGGTGAAAGTGTTACTCACTCAGTGGTGTCTGACACTCACACTCAGTGGTGTCTGACTCTCACACTTTGCCACCCCATAGGCTGTGACCCTCCAAGCCCCTCTCTCTATGGAATTCTCCAAGCAAGAAAACTGGAGTAGGTGGCTGTTCACTTCTCCAGGGGCTCTTCTAGACCCAGGGATTGAACCTGGGTCTCCCACATTGCAGGCAGATTTGTTTAACCATCTGAGCCACTAGGTAATCCCCAACCCTCAGTGTGGTCAGAAGAGATCATGTAAAGCAATACAAAGATCTAGAAGTCTATGCTAGACTTAATCAAGACAAAAATCAGGAGTCCAATGGTCAGATACAGAGCAGTAAATTTAATTGATCTAACTTTTCTAATATACTACAAGTTTGTGCAAATAGTGTCTGTCTTATTCAATACTTCACATATATTATGAGAATGGTTTCTCTTAAAAAAAAAAAAAAACTGTATCTACTGAATGAAGAAAGAAATTAATGAGTAAGAAAAATGTGCATTGCTAATTTGAATTTTAGGTTAACAGGAAGAATTTCTGCCTCTGTATAATAGCTGAGTAGCTTCCATTTGACCAGTTGTTCTATAGATAACTATTATAAACTCTGGATAAAATATTAAAAACAAAATCAAAGTGAAGTGAAGTCATTCAGTCATGTCTGACTCTTTGTGACCCCATGGACTGTAGCCTACCAGGCTCCTCACTCCGTGGAGTTTTCCAGGCAAGAGTACTGGAGTGGGTTGCCATTTCCTTCTCCAAGGCATCTTCCCAACCCAGGGATTGAACCTGGGTCTCCTGCATTGCAGGCAGATGCTTTACCATCTGAGCCACCAGGAAAAATAAAATCAAACAGTACTCAAAAGACTTGAGAGCTACCCAAAGGAGACAGATATTTGGGAAGGTTGACACCTGGAGGAAGAGAACAGCACTGGACAAGGTGCCATTTTTACAGTTTTTGCTTGTGATGATTCCCGAGGCTCTGCCATCATAAGTACCTAAGTTGGGAGCCAAAAATCCTGTCTTACTAGTATGCAGAACCAGAAGACATGTTTGAAGCAACAACAACTGGAAAATGAAGGATGAGAAATGGCATAAAGGAGAGAGCACAGATGGGACGCCCTAAATTATGTGTGTAAACTCTACCCTAATCCCTGGTTGATTCTGGAACTGTATTTATGAGGGCATATTCTAATAACCATACTAAGGCAAAATGAACTATTTTGAGATTTCAGTGATTCCCACCAAAAAAGAGAAGGTTTGCCGTTCAAATCCAATCATTTTATCTATTTCAAATAATAATAATAAGCATGTTCAAATGAACAAAACAAAATGTAGTCTTACTGTTTATCATTTGCAATGGTCGGGATACAATCCAAAATTATGTGCCACGCAAAGGTATAGGAAAATGTAGCTCAAAAAATTAAAAAATCAATTAATGGAGGCAATCTAAAATGACCCAGATTTTGAAATTAACAGGCAAAATGAGATGTTCTTATAATAATTATGTTCAAGAAAGTAAAAAGCCCAGTAGAAATTATAGATAGAAAAGAAAAATCAGTCAGTTCAGTCCCTCAGTCATGTCCAACCCTTTGAGAACCCATGGACTGCAACACGCCAGGCCTCCCTGTCCATCACCAACTCTGGGAGTTTACTCAAACTCATGTCCATTGAGTCAGTGATGCCATCCAACCATCTCATCCTCTGTTGTCCCCTTCTCCTGCCTTCAACCTTTCCCAGTATCAGGGTCTTTTCCAATGAGTCAGTTCTTTGCATCAGGTGGACAAAGTATTGGAGCTTCAACTTCAGCATCAGTCCTTCCAATGAATATTCAGGACTGATTTCCTTTAGGATGGACTGGTTGGATCTCCTTGCAGTCCAAGTGACTCTCAAAAGTCTTCTCCAACACCACAGTTCAAAAGCATCAATTCTTCAGCACTCAGCTTTCTTCACAGTCCAGCTCTCACATCCATACATGACCACTGGAAAAACCATAGCCTTGACTAGATGGACCTTTGTTGGCAAAGTAATGTCTCTGCTTTTGAATATGCTATCTAGGTTGGTCATAACTTTCTTTCCAAGGAGTAAGCATCTTTTAATTTCATGACTGCAATCACCATCTACAGATGTATAGGGCAAAATCTCAGATAGTATAATGTATGGTGTAAGAAGAAAAGTAAATAAGCAAGCAATAACATTTATTTGTCAGTCTTTGTTGTTCAGTCACTCAGTTGTATATGACTCTTTGTAACCCCATGGACTACACACATCAGGTTTTCCTGTCCTTCACTGTCTCCTGGAGTTTGCTCAAACTCATGTCCATTGACTCTATGATGGCATCCAACAGTCTCATCCTTTGTTGCTCCCTTCTCCTCCTGCCTTCAGTCTTTCCCAGCATCAGGGTCTTTTCCAGTGAGTCAGCTCTTCACATCAGGTGTTCAAAGTATTGGAGTTTCAGCTTTAGCATCAGTCCTTCCCATGAGTATTCAGGGTTGATTTCCTTTAGAATTGGACTTGTTTGATCTCCACATTGTCCAAGGGACTCTCAAGAGTCTTCTCCAGCCACACAGTTTGAAAGCATCAATTCTTCAATGCTCAGCCTTCTTTATGATCCAATTTTCACATCCATGCATAACTAATGGAAAAACCATAGCTTTGACTATATAGTCTTTTGTCAGCAAAGTGGTATCTCTTTTTTAATACACTGTCTAGGTTTATCATAGCTTTTCATCCAAGGAGCAAGCATCTTTTATTTTCATGGCTGCAGTCACCATCCTCAGTTATTTTGGAGCCCAAGAAACAAAGTCTGTCACTGTTTTCATTTTTCCTTATCTATTTGCCATGAAAAGATGAGACTGGATGCCATGATCTTAGTTTTTTGATTGTAGAGTGTTAAGCCAACTTTTCACTCTCCTCTTTCACCCTCATCAAGAGGCTCTTTAGTTTCTCTTTGCTTTTTGCCAATAGGGTGATGTCATCTGCATATATGAGGTTATTGATATTTCTCCTGGCTGTCTTGAGTCTAGCTTGTGATTCACCCAGCCCAGCATTTTGCATCACATATTCTGCATATTAATTAAATAAGCAAGGTGACAATATGCAGCCTTGATGCACTCCTTTTACAATTTTCCAGTCCATTCATTTTTCCATGTCTGCTTCTAACTGTTGCTTCTTGACCTGCATACAGATTTCTCAGGAGATAGATAAGGTGGTCTGGTATTCCCATCTTTTTAAGAAGTTTCCACAGATTGTTGTGATCCACAAAAAGGATTTAGCATAGTCAATGAAGTAGAAGTAGATGTTTTTTCTGGATTTCTCTTGCTTTTTCTGTGATCCAAGGGATGTTAGCAGTTTGATCTCTGGTTCCTCTGCCTTTTCTAAATCCAGCTTGTACATCTGAAAGTTGTCAGTTCACATACTATTGAAGCCTAACCTTGAAGGATTTTTAACATTACCTTGCTGGCATGTGAAATGAGCACAACTGTGCGGTAGTTTAAACATTCTTTGGCATTGTCCTTCTTTGGGATTGGAATGAAAACTGACCTTTTCCAGTTCTGTGGACGCTGCTGAGTTTTCCAAATTTACGGGCATATTGAGTGTAGCAATTTAAAAGCATTGTCTTTTAGGAATTGAAGTAGCTCAACTGGATTCCATCACCTCCTCTAATTTTGTTCATAGTAATGCTTACTAAGGCCCACTTGACTTCACATTCCAGGATGTCTGGCTTTAGGTGAGTGATCACACCATCATGGTTGTCCGGGTCATTAAGACCTTTTTTGTACAATTCTTCTGTGTATTATTGCCACCTCTTCTTAATATCTTCTGCTTCTGTTAGCTCCATACCATTTCTATCCTTTATTGTGTCCATCTTTGCATGAAATGTTCCCTTTGTATCTCTAACTTACTTGAAGAGATCTCTAGTTTTTCGCATTCTATTGATTTCCTCTATTTCTTTGCATTGTTCACTAAAGAATTGCTTTCTTACCTCCTTGCTCTTCTTTCTGCAACTCTGCGTTCAAATGGGTATATCTTTCCCTTTCTCCTTTGCCCTTCACTTGTCTTCTTTTCTCAACTATTTGAATCTTACCATATACATGCTCTGACTATATAGCTAGTGGTCCCACTAGCTATACTAAAATGCTTCCATGTATGCTTATATTGGCCCTTTTAGCTCAATGAAGCTCAGTAAGGAAGGAGCTCTGTAGGAGACATTACTCAACTCCCTTCCATCAATAAGAAGTGCTCTTTTGAGTTGTTTTCTCTATTCAGTTATTGTGATACACCATGCTGAGTCTTCTGTCTATGGGGAGCAATGATTGCTTCGTTGTTATTCATCTGGTAGGAGCCTTATTGTTTCTCTCTGTGAACAGCACAAAGATTTCATAGGTGCATCATTTTTGGCACAAACCAGGCAGCCTGTCTCATTAACGTGCTCACCCAGAGTTGCTGTAACTATCAGTAAGAAACTGTGTTAAATAAATGATTTTGCTTTTTCACCTGCTAGGCTCTAATAGCATCCCCAAAGTAATCTTGGTCTAACAGCTTGAGTCTTTTCCAAAAGTGATCAAGTGATCAATTCTTTTTAACACTAAGGAGTAAACTTCAGCACTGTGCAAAATTCCAGGTGCAGGAGCAGTTGCCATGAATAGAAGCACAAATTTAATATGAGTCATGCAATTTCATATGGGTACCTACTAAGACATTTTTTAAAGTCATTACACTGTGTCTGAAAGAGACAAGGCAGGGTACCTAAAGTAAATCAGGCAGTTGATCTAAAAATGTGTTTTTATTCATTCTGAAAGTATTTCTTAAACATTTAACATTTGCCAGGCTGTGCTAGGCACAGAAGATAAAGCAACACATAAGATTGGCATGGTCATAACGTGCATCAAAAGTACATTTTTAGTAAAGGAGAGAGACAAGTACAGATGGAATCATTTAATTATAATTTGATGGGAACTGTGATATAATAGAGCTTCCCTGGTGGCTTAGAGGTTAAAGCATTTGCCTGCAATGTGGGAGACAATTATGTGATAGAATATTTCAGTGTGCAAGATAGCAAGTAGTTTGGAAATATAGATGTGTCTCATTTTCACTGAAATTAATGCTTCTAAATAACTTACCATAGAGTTTGATAAAGATTTATGTATATAATTTGGTGTTTAATATTGTCAGGGTGTTTATTTTTGAGCACATCCACATGTATTTTTAAAATAATTCATTTAAACTGTATATATATGACAAAATAATGATATATTACACCTCAGAAGTGTTTATGACAAATAAAACCCATCACATTGAATGTTTATGAATAAAACTCAGGAAATGAGAAAGCTAAATTGTTATAGCACTTAATTATCATTTCACATTTATTATTTGTTTACATATTTTTAGAGAAAATAGTAATTTAAGAACAGGATTTATCTATTATGTTATGACAAGATTTCACTTTTACCATTTCTGATTTTTTCTTTAATTTTGTAGCCTTATTATATTGTGTTAATTTTATTTAAAGGAGTTATATCTGGGCATTTGAAAAAAATGTTGGTGTACTTTGTTTCATGCTATTTTATGAAAAATACAGCAACAAACATCCTATGGGTTAATTCAATCCACAGTTAAGCACTCACATGTTAATTAATTTTAAAGAAAGTCTAATGCATTATGCAAACTGCCAAGTCTAGGTGTCAGTTTCATTTTTATTTTAATTAGATCATCCAATTTGTGAAGTTACTTATGGTCCAGTAAGTGAAGGAGAGGGAAGTGTGGAAGTTCATTAAGATTGCTATGATGCTTCTGGAAGAAGAACAAAACCTATGTTTGAAATGGAAGTACTTCAGTTATTTATAGGATTCAAGAAGAAGTCACCATGGTTATATTTGTATATTTTATTTTTTGTATAAATGTACTTATTTAGTATGCTGCTGCTGCTGCTACTGCTGCTAAGTCGCTTCAGTCATGTCTGACTCTGTGCGACCCCATAGACCGCAGCCTACCGTCCCTGGGATTCTCCAGGCAAGAACACTTGAGTGGGTTGCCATTTCCATCTCCAACGCATGAAGGTGAAAAGTGAAAGTGAAGTCACACAGTCCTGTCCGACTCTGATTGACCCCACGGACTGCAGCCTACCAGGCTCCTCCATCCATGGGATTTTCCAGGCAGGAGTACTGGAGTGGGGTGCCATTGCCTTATTTAGCATCAGATCAGATCAGATCAGTCGCTCAGTCATGTCCGACTCTTTGCGACCCCATGAACCACAGCACACCAGGCCTCCCTGTCCATCACCAGCTCCCGGAGGTCACTCAGACTCGCATCCATCGAGTCAGTGATGCCATCCAGCCATCTCATCCTCTGTCGTCCCCTTCTCCTCCTGCCCTCAATCCCTCCCAGCATTAGAGTCTTCTCCAATGAGTCAACTCTTTGCATGAGGTGGCCAAAATACTGGAGTTTCAGCTTTAGCATCATTCCTTCCAAAGAAATTCCAGGATTGATCTCCTTCAGAATGGACTGGTTGGATCTTCTTGCAGTCCAAGGGACTCTCAAGAGTCTTCTCCAACACCACAGTTCAAAAGCATCAATTCTTCGGCGTTCAGCCTTCCTCACAGTCCAGCTCTCACATCCATACATGACCACAGGAAAGACCATAGCCTTGACTAGGCGAACCTTTGTTGGTAAAGTAATGTCTCTGCTTTTGAATATGCTATCTAGGTTGGTCATAACTTTCCTTCCAAGGAGTAAGCGTCTTTTAATTTCATGGCTGCAGTCACCATCTGTAGTGATTTTGGAGCCCAGAAAAATAAAGTCTGACACTGTTTCCACTGTTTCCCCATCTATTTCCCATGCAGTGATGGGACCAGATGCCATGATCTTCGTTTTCTGAATGTTGAGCTTTAAGCCAACCTTTTCCCTCTCCACTTTCACTTTCATCAAGAGGCTTTTTAGCCCCTCTTCACTTTCTGCCATAAGAGTGGTGTCATCTGCATATCTGAGGTTATTGATATTTCTCCCAGCAATCTTGATTCCAGCTTGTGTTTCTTATTTAGCATAGGAATCTATATTGCCCCTGAAATATATATCAGGAAAGTGTCAGGTTCTACAAAGACAAAAGTAAATTATTTCTGCAGGTTATCCAAGCTTATATTTTTTCCTAAAGTTATAGCAAACTTTTCAGCATCAGATTGAAATGTGAGTTTGTGGGACAGTCCTTGGCCTGGGAATCAGAATGCCAGGGTTTGTGTCTCATAATAAAATAAAGGAGTACGTTAAAAATTAACCTCAAAACTCTTTTATTTTTTTTAATTTTATTTTATTTTTTAACTTTACAATATTGTATTGGTTTTGCCATATAGAGTCCATAGTGGGCATACAGACTTTTTTTTTTTTTTCTTTTTTGATCATTATACATTTTACTTATTTTTAAAAGCCCTGAATTAGCTATGGAAAACAGAATAGCAGTTTTCTAAAAATTAAGAATAGAATTACCATTTGATCCAGCAATTCTACTTCTAGGTTTATACACAAAAGAATTGAAAGCACTAACAGATATTTGTATACCCATGTTCTTAGTAGCATTATTCACAGAAGCCAAAAAGTGGAAACAACTGAAGTGCTCACCAACAAATGAATGGATAAACAAAATGTGGTCTATACATACAATAGAATAGTATTCTGCCTTACAACAGAAAATATAATACGTGTCACAGCATGGATGAATCTTGAGGACATTATGCTAAATAAAACTAGTCAGTCACAAAAGGACAAATAGTGTGTGACTGTATTATATGAGGTACTTGGAGTATTCAAATTCAAAGAGAAAGTTGCCAGGGGCTAGAAGAGGGGGAAATGGGGAAGTTATTGTTTAGTGGGCACATATTTTCAATTTGAGGAGATGAAAAAGTTTTGTGGGTTGGATGGTGATAATTGTGGCATGTGGCATATGAACTTGGGCAGACTTCAGGGTATCATGAGGCAGAGGGAGGCCTGGTGTGCTGCAGTCCATGGAGTCACAAAGAGTCGGACACAACTGGGCGACTGAAAACAAAGCAGTGGCGGCACAGCAGCACGACTGTACTTAACGTCACGGAAACATGCACTTATAAATGGTTAAAATAGTAGATTTATGTGCATTTTACCACAATTAAAAAAAAATAGTCTTGAACTGATAGAAATGTTTTGAGAAAAATTATTAAGACAATTATGAAGGAATATAATATCCATCCTTATCCTTTGGGGAGATTGTATTTTAGTATGATATGCCATGTGTTGCTGCTGCTGCTGTTGAGTCACTTCAGTCGTGTCCAACTCTGTGCCACCCCATAGATGGCAGCCCAGCAGGCTCCCCCATCCCTGGGATTCTCCAGGCAAGAACACTGGAGTGGGTTGCCATTTCCTTCTCCAATGCATGACAGTGAAAAGTGAAAGTGAAGTCGCTCAGTCGTGTCCGATCCTCAGCGACCCCATGGACTGCAGCCCACCAGGCTCCTGCGTCCATGGGATTTTCCAGGCAAGAGTACTGGAGTGGGGTGCTGTTGCTTTCTCCAATACCATGTGTTACTGAACCAGTTTTTGGAATCTAGTCTTCATTTTGCAGGTGGCCTAAATAATAGTTTTTTCCCACTCTGTTTTAAGTATTTCAGAAGGCATCCACATTTGAGGTATAGGAAAAAATAAGACACAGGACTATTTTTGATGTGATAAAGTTTTTTAGATTTATGCCACAACTAGCACATTTCAAAGGAAAACGCCAGTATTTATGATTAGGATCATGTTTAAATAAAATGCAAAACAGTTACATATAAAACATAATTTATTTCTGTGCAACTCTGAAGTCTAGACTTTATTAGTTTAGTTCAGTTCAGACTTAATAAGAACCAACAACTGATAATTATTTGACTTTAGCAGAACCAAAGGCACTAATTCCTTCCTTAAAATGACCTTTTTAAATAATATAAATTTATTTTGGCATTCATTTGTTGTTTAATTTTGAAAGTAAGTGGGCCTGATTTTCTGGAAAATCACTTCAGAAGATTAGTGAAGTACAAATTGAAGACTTGAGTTTGGGATGTTCATCTTAAACAGTCATGAGTAACTTTCCCATTCTAAAAAATTTACTTTATCTCAGTTTGATGTAGGCTTTAAAAAGAACAAGTTAACATTTTTAGGTTTCAGAGTTCCACTAAATAAAACGAAAAAAAAAAGAAAGTTATATGTTAACAAAACAAAATATTTTCAATATCTGAAGACTAGAGCTACTAAACATTGATATGTACCAAGACATACTCTCTCATACCTTAGTCAGTAAAGAATCTGCCTGCAATGCACGAGACCAGTTTTGATTCCTGGGTTGGGAAGATCCCCTGGAGAAGGAAATGGCAACCTATTCCAGTATTCTTTCCTGGAGAATCCCATGGACAGAGGAGCCTGGGAGGCCACAGTCCTTGGGGTCTCAAGAGTAGGACATAACTTAGTAACTAAACCACCACCACCTAAAATGGGCTTCCCTGGTGGCTCAGACTCAGAAGACATACTCATAGAAAATAAAAAATGTAAATACAGTTATTTTATAATGATTTGGAAGACAAATGACTATTTCTTACATTTAATGTTAAAAATCATAAAATAAGATGTCCATATTTTATGTCATTAAATATTTATTGAATATTTATGATTTACCAATAAATTAGCTTATTCTGGGAATGCAAATATCCATAAGCTAAACACTGTCGTAGCATTAAAGGATAGAAGTTGTTAAAAAGTGTGGTATCTTCAGGACACCAAAACATTCTGTATGAACAGACAGAGGGAAACCAAATCCAGTCTAGTGATGTCCAGAAGAGTTAAATCTAGGCATAAACCTTAAAAAATATAGTTAAGATTCAATAAAAACTATATAAAAAATAAAAGGTAGGGAGATGGTTAAAGGTGTTAAGGAATGGAAAAGAGATACGCTTTAAAATCTATACTGGAGAAGATTCTTTTTTTAATGTAATTTTTATTTTATTTTGTTTTTTAATATAAATTTATTTATTTTAATTGGAGTCTAATTACTTTACAATACTGTATTGGTTTTGCCATACATTGACATGAATCCGCCACAGGTGTACATGTGTTCCCCATCCATGAAAGAAAATAACCTACAGCCCAGATTACTATACCCAACAAGGATCTCATTCAAATATGAAGGAGAAATCAAAAGTTTTACAGACTAGCAAAAGCTGAGAGAATTCAGCACCACCAAACCAGCTCTCCAACAAATGCTAAAAGATCTTCTCTAGACAGGAAACACATAAAGGGTGTATAAAGTCGAACCCAAAACAATAAAGTAAATGGCAATGGGATCATAATTATCAATAATTACCCTAAATGTAAATGGGTTGAATGCCCCAATCAAAAGACAAAAACTGGCCGAATGGATAAAAAAACAAGACCCCTATATATGTTGTCTACAAGAGACCCACCTCAAAACAAGAGACACATACACACTGAAAGTGAGGGGCTGGAAAAAGATATTCCACACAAATAGAGACCAAAAGAAAGCAGGAGTAGTAATACTCATATCAGATAAAATAGACTTTAAAACAAAGGCTGTGAAAAGAGACAAAGAAGGATACCACATAATGATCAAAGGATCAATCCAAGAAGAAGGTATAACAATTGTAAATATATATTCACCTAACATAGGAGCACTGCAACATGTAAGACAAATGCTAACAGGTATGAAAGGGAAATTAACAGTAACACAATAATAGTGAGAGACTTTAATACCCCACTTATACCTATGGATATATCAACTAAACAGAAAATTAACAAGGAAACACAAACTTTAAATAATCCAATAGACCAGTTAGACCTAATTGATAACTATAGGACATTTCACCCAAAAACAATGAATTTCACTTTTTCCTCAAGCACACATGGAAACTTCTCAAGGATAGATCACATCCTGGGCCATAAATCTAGCCTTCGTAAATTCAAAAAAATTAAAATCATTTCAAGCATCTTTTATGACCACAATGCAGTAAGATTAGATCGCAATAACAGGAGAAAAACTATTAAAAATTCCAACATATGGAGGCTGAACAACACACTGCTGAATAACCAACAAATTACAGAAGAAATCAAAAAAGAAAACAAAATATGCATCAGATCAGATCAGATCAGTCACTCAGTCGTGTCCGACTCTTTGCGACCCCATGAATCGCAGCACGCCAGGCCTCCCTGTCCATCACCAACTCCCGGAGGTCACTCAGACTCACATCCATCGAGTCAGTGATGCCATCCAGCCATCTCATCCTCTGTCGTCCCCTTCTCCTCCTGCCCCCAATCCCTCCCAGCATCAGAGTCTTCTCCAATGAGTTAATTCTTCGCATGAGATGGCCAAAATACTGGAGTTTCAGCTTTAGCATCATTCCTTCCAAAGAAATCCCAGGGCTGATCTTCAGAATGGACTGGTTGGATCTCCTTGCTGTCCAAGGGACTCTCAAGAGTCTTCTCCAACACCACAGTTCAAAAGCATCAATTCTTCGGCGCTCAGCCTTCTTCACAGTCTAGCTCTCACATCCATACACGACCACAGGAAAGACCATAGCCTTGACTAGGCGAACCTTTGTTGGCAAAGTGATGTCTCTGCTTTTGAATATGCTATCTAGGTTGGTCATAACTTTCCTTCCAAGGAGTAAGCGTCTTTTAATTTCATGGCTGCAGTCACCATCTGCAGTGATTTTGGAGCCCAGAAAAAGAAAGTCTGACACTGTTTCCACTGTTTGTCCATCTATTTCCCATGTAGTGATGGGACCAGATGCCATGATCTTCGTTTTCTGAATGTTGAGCTTTAAGCCAACTTTTTCACTCTCCACTTTCACTTTCATCAATAGGCTTTTGAGTTCCTCTTCACTTTCTGCCATAAGGGTGGTGTCATCTGCATATCTGAGGTTATTGATATTTCTCCCAGCAATCCTGATTCCAACTTGTGTTTCTTCCAGTTCAGCGTTTCTCATGATGTACTCTGCATATAAGTTAAATAAACATGGTGACAATATACAGCCTTGATGTACTCCTTTTCCTATTTGGAACCAGTCTGTTGTTCCATGTCCAGTTCTAACTGTTGCTTCCTGACCTGCATACACATTTCTCAAGAGGCAGATCAGGTGGTCTGGTATTCCCATCTCTTTCAGAATTTTCCACAGTTTATTGTGATCCACACAGTCAAAGGCTTTGGCATAGTCAATCAAGCAGAAATAGATGTTTTTCTGGAACTCTCTTGCTTTTTCCACGATCCAGCAGATGTTGACAATTTGATCTCTAGTTCCTCTGCCTTTTCTAAAACCAGCTTGAACATCAGGAAGTTCACGGTTCACATATTGCTGAAGGCTGGCTTGGAGAATTTTGAGCATTACTTTACTAGCGTGTGAGATGAGTGCAATTGTGCGGTAGTTTAAAATATGCATAGAAACAAATGAAAATGAAAACACAACAAACCAAAACCTATGGGACACTGTAAAAGCAGTGCTAAGGGAAAAGTTCATAGCAATACAGGCATACCCCAAGAAACAAGAGAAAAGAAATAAATAACCTAACTCTAAACCTAAAGCAACTAGAAAAGGAAGAAATGAAGAACCCCAGGGTTAGTAGAAGGAAAGAAATCTTAAAAATGAGGGCAGAAATAAATGCAAAAGAAACAAAAGAGACCATAGCAAAGATCAACAAAGCCAAAAGCTGGTTCTTGGAGAAGATAAATAAAATTGACAAACCATTAGCCAGACCTCATCAAGAAACAAAGGGAGAAAAACCAAATCAATAAAATTAGAAATGAAAATGGAGAGATCACAACAGACAACACAGAAATACAAAGGATCATAAGAGACTACTATCAGCAACTATATGCTAATAAAATGGACAACTTGGAAGAAATGGACAAATTCTTAGAAAAGTACAACTTTCCAAAACTGAACCAGGAAGAAATAGAAAATCTTAACAGACCCATCACAAGCATGGAAATTGAAACTGTAATCAGAAATTTCCCAGCAACCCAAAGCCCAGGTCCAGACGGCTTCACAGCTGAATTCTACCAAAAATTTAGAGAAGAGCTAACACCTATCCTACTCAAACTCTTCCAGAAAATTACAGAGAATGGTAAACTTCCAAACTCATTCTATGAGGTCACCATCACCCTAATACTAAAACCTGACAAAGATGCCACAAAAAGAGAAAACTGGAGAAGATTCTTGAGAGTCCCTTGGACAGCAAGATCAAATTAGTCCATCTATTTCTGCCTTATTGACTATGCCAAAGCCTTTGACTTATTGACTATGCCAAAGCCTGTATGCAGTTCAGGAAGAAACAGTTAGAACTGGACATGGAACAACAGACTAGTTCCAAATAGGAAAAGGAGTACGTCAAGGCTGTATATTGTCACCCTGCTTATTTAACTTATATGCAGAGTACATCATGGGAAACGCTGGGCTGGAAAAAGCACAAGTTGGAATCAAGATTGCCAGGAGAAATATCAATAACCTCAGATATGCAGATGACACCAACCTTATGGCAGAAAGTGAAGAGGAACTAAAAAGCCTCCTAATGAAGGTGAAAGAGGAGAGTGAAAAAGTTGGCTTAAAACTCAACAGTCAGAAAATGAAGATCATGGCATCTGGTCCCATCACTTCATGGAAAATGGGGAAACAGTGGAAGCAGTGTCAGACTTTATTATTTTGGGCTCCAAAATCGCTGCAGATGGTGACTACAGCCATGAAATTAAAAGACACTTGCTTGGTCATACTCCTTATGACCAACCTAGATAACATATTGAAAAGCAGAGACATTACTTTGCCAACAAAGATCCATCAAGTCAAGGCTATGGTTTTTCCATTAGTCATGTATGGATGTGAAAGTTGGACTGTGAAGAAGGCTGAGCACCGAAGAATTGATGCTTTTAACCTGTGGTGTTGGAGAAGACTCTTGAGAGTCCCTTGGACTACAAGGAGATCCAGCCAGTCCGTTGTGAAGGAGATCAGCCCTGGGATTTCTTTGGAAAAAATGATGCTAAAGCTGAAACTCCAGTACTTTGGCCCCCTCATGCAAAGAGTTGACTCATTGGAAAAGACTCTGATGCTGGGAGGAATTGGGGGCAAGAGGAGAAGGGGACGACAGAGGATGAGATGGCTGGATAGCATTACTGACTCAATGGACGTGAGTCTGAGTGAACTCTGGGAGTTGGTGATGGACAGGGAGGCCTAGCATGCTGCGATTTATGGGGTCACAAAGAGTCGGACACGACTGAGCGACTGAACTGAACTGAACTGAAAGGAAATCAAACTTGAATATTCATTGGAAGGACTGATGCTAAAGCTGAAGCTCCAATACATCAGCCACCTGATGCAATGAGCAGACTCATTGGAATAAGACCCTGATGCTGGGAAAGATTGAGGACAGGAGGAGAAGCGGGAGACAGAGGATGAGATGATTGGATGGCATCACCGACTCAATGGATGTAAAGTGAAAGTGAAGTCGCTCAGTCGTGTCGGACTCTTAGCGACCCCATGGACTGCAGCCCACCAGGCTCCTCCATCCATGGGATTTTCCAGGCAAGAGTACTGGAGTGGGGTGCCATTGCCTTCTCCACAATGGATGTAAGTTTGAGCAAATTCTGGGCGATAGTGAAGGGAAAAGAAGCCTGGCATACTGCAGTCCGTGGTGTCTCAAAGAGTCAGATATGACTGAGTGGCTGAAAAACAACAAATTTGTATGTGAATAAGTCAAGGTTGTTTAGTATTTACTTAGAACTGCTAAAATATGATACTGAGTTTATTTAGATACATTTTAAAGAATCTTAAAGATATTCCTTTATTTGGAATAAAAAGATATTCCAAAGCCATTGAAAGCTCAGCAGTACATGAGGCTCAGGTTATATAATGTTCTATTTTATTTCTTCTAAACACCACCCTGTCACATTTTAAATATGATGATAGAAAAAAATACAGAGACATCTTAATGGATTATATTTTTCACTCCTCTGTTTCTAGTAGTGAACACTAACTCCCTCCTATATTCCTATGGTTTTACTTTAAAGAATCCATGGCTTAATTAAAATAAAAGGTTGTTTAGGTGTTGCTTGATTTGGTTGTGGTTGTAATTTTTGTTTTTGTTTTTTCACCTGTAAGATCTGTTTTAATCATCCTTAGATAAGGGGGTTTATTTTGTTTTGCTTTTCTACAACTTTGTTTTGTAAAACAGAAAAGAATCTCACTCTTTGTGGGAAGTAATACTCATTCATTCAATGAGTATTGAGTGAATACTCAGTTACTACAATCTGGATTCAAAACCCACCATCAAAATATCTCCCTCACAATAATTATGGAAAGATAGTGAAATCTCAGCTGGTTCTCTCTAAATCAGCCTGAGAAAATTCAGTATGGGATTATTTGGCTTACATTTAAAGGTTACTTTGATTTAAGGCCTTTATAACTATAGAACTGTAGCCCACCAGGCTCATGCGTCCATGGCATTCTCGAGTCCAGAATAGGGAGTGGGTAGCCATTCCCTTCTCCAGGGGAATTTCCTGACCCTGGGATCGAACCCATGTCTCCTGCATTGTAGGCAAATTCTTTACCATCTGCGTCACCAACTATAGAATCTCCACATTGTGATGTATTGGTCCCTTATATTTCCATCTAAATCTAGATATTTCTGTCTTCCTGATCTTTCAGTATTCTAGGCAATTTCCCTCATATAATAAGAGCAATATATTAGCTATAGCACTTTTATTAATTGGTTAATTAATTCAACAAATATTTATTCAACACCTACTGTGTAACAGGCAACATTCATAGTGCTCTTGTCAATGCACTGAATACATCCAGCAGGTAACAGTTTAAAACTTCCCAGTGATGGGATATTTAAAGTGATAGAGCTCTCTTTTAAAATTAAGCATTAGATTGAATAATTTACCTAACTAGTGGAGAAGATCCTGTGTTCTTATGTACATGTGTGGAAATGCTGTTTCTGAATAAGTTTACTGTTAGTAAATAATCTAAGGCTGAAATTAATAACACACCATCATCTTACTACCCTATGAAAACAGAGTGGGGATGAGCAATAATTAGACATGATATTAAGCAAAGTTAATAAAATGTATGTTTGGAAAAACTAAACAAAATAATAGATTGTGATTATGCAATGTTGTGGTGCTTCCCTGGTGGCTCAGATGGTAAAGAATCTGCCTGCAATGCAAGAGACCCAGGTTCAATCCCTGAGTTGGGAAGATTCCATGGTGAAGGGAAATGGCTACCCACTCCAGTATTCTTGCCTGGAGAATTCCATGGACAGAGGAGCCTGCTGAGCTACAGTCCATGGGATCATAAAGAATCAGATACAACTGAGTGACTAATATGCATACATACACATGCAATTCTGTAAGATATGCAAATTATTTTATTTTATGTTAGAAAACTTGGGTCATGGACTGTCTCTCACCATTGTTTAAAAACCATGGCTCTGAATTCCATGAGTTCTTTGAACTTCACTTCTTTGCTGTGAAATGAAAATAATAAAAGCTGACATTTACTAAGCACTTACCACATGCTAGGAACTACACTCAGTGCTTTAGAGGAATTGATTCATTGAGTCCTCACAACACCCTAGGAGGATACATTATTGTTATCTTTCTGCAGATGAAGAATAATGGTACGTAAATTGGAAACTTGACCAAAATAACACAATCGATGAATGTGAACTGAGATTTGAACCTGAAAAGTCTTACTCTAGAATCCATGGCTATTAACCTGTGAGTGCTTTTATAATGCCACATATGAAGTAATAAAAATGAAAGAGCTTTGCAATCTATCATGTTAAAAACACTAACCTCTAGTATTATTATTGTTAAAGTGTAAATGATTAATATGTTGCCTGTTCTGTGTGTGTGTGTGTGTGTGTGTAGTCATCTTTAAAGTGAATAGAGAGGAAGTTGACCTCCCAAATCAGCTAAAACTAGGTCACATGCTCAGATTTGACCTTCTAAACACTCTATGGGACAGCAATGAGGAACTGAGGTCCCAGTATCTACTTCCATGGCAATGTTAAGAAAGGACAGTCTCTTCTTGCGATGATTTTTTTCTGGCCTGCAGTGTCCCTGGTAGCAGGTCACTGCTCATTTCCAGGCAGTTTTTTCTGACTTTCCTTTGGTTTTCTGCTTAACTGCCTAATCTATCCCATTAGACGCAAAGACAGTAACAATTTGTCTTTTTTTGTTTGTTTTTTGGGGGGCTTTTGTTTGTTTCTACCTCTGCATTATCCTTGTAGTTCCCCTACACTCTTCTCACAATTTTGTAAGCAGTCCTTTTGATAAATTCTTCCAAATTTATCCCAATTTGAGTGTACCATCTGGTTCCTGTTGGGAACATAATTTGTATAGTATACTTGCTATTAGGAAGCATTTTGGGGGGTTTTCAGATAACACCAAAAATACAACTAGGTTAAAACAACTACTAACTAAAATATATGTGTTTAACAATAATAGCAATAAAAACATTCCTGTGAAAAATCTATCTCCACTTTAGATATAGTCCTTTAAAATAATTAGTACATTTGAAGTGCACAAGGCCAAAACCAGAAAGCAGTTGTAGCATGCCCATGCATAACTAGAGCATGACTGTGATTTTTTTCTAGCGTACTTCTTTATGTAACAGAGCATTACTTTCACACTTCTTAAATAATTCATATATACCTTTGCAAGTTCAATATGCTGACTTCAAAGCTCAAAATTTACATGCTCACTGTTTGACAACATTACCATATGTTGGTAAACACTGAACTCATCTGGAATATTTTAAGCCTTTTTATAATAATATTGGAAAGAATCAAATGCCAGAAACTACCTGTTTTTCTGAGACAAATGTCACTTAATCACAACCTGAGATACATTTTAATAAATAAGATTATGTCATATCTGCTTCAATTAAAATATAGTGTTTGGACAGTTTTAAAACATTTACATATATATGTACACACACATATGTATATATATCAAAATAAGTCAACAATACTTCAACATGTGTAAATTTATTGAATTTGAAAATATAAATGCCTATGCAAAGAAGGGCAGCATTTTTACTTTCATGAACAATTATTGCAAAGCTAATATATTTTCTTTTTTGCCTTATATATTAGTCAAAGATAATATTTATAGGATTTAGACGTGAAACTTTTTTATTTATTGAAGAATTCAGCCTATTTCAGTGGCGGTATGTTTTCAGAATGAATGAATTCAGTGAAATATAAAAGAAATATTTTTAAAAGTTTTCCAAATTCCAACTTCATTTGCTTGTTAATGTCTTTAAAAATCTCTAGAGAAGCGTAGCATATACATAAGCGTTCATTCATTCTTTAGACATAGATGTATTAGGTGCTTAGTATTTTCTAGGCATAACCCAGGTGCTTGAAATAAAAATCACTATATTTGGGTGGGAAAACATATAAAACAAATAAATAAGTGATAACTATTTACTCATGACTACTACTGTAAGGAAAATAACCTAGTTGCTATGAAAGATGTGCCCAGTCACTAAGTCATATCTGACTCTTTGCGACCCTATTGACTGTAGCCTGCCAAGCTCTTCTGTCCATGGGATTCTCCAGGCTAGAATACTGGAGTGGGTTGCCATTTCCTCCTCCAGGGGATCTTCCCAACCTAGAGATCAAACTCACATCTCCGGTGTCTCCTGCATTGGTAGGCATGTTCTTTACCACTCAGCCACCAGAGACCTATTTCAGATACAGAAGTCAAAGAAAGTCTCTTTAAAGAACTGACATTTAAACTGCCATCAGAAGGATGAGAATAAGCCAGAATGTGAACAGATTTCCAAAAACAAGAAAAAGCAGATGGCTCTGAGCTGAGAAGAGAGTTTTCCACATCTTGACAGAGTATGTTTGTAGCTGGACTATAGTGAATGAGGGAGCAAAGCTTAGTGATGTAATGATGAAATTTGGAGTTCCTAGGAGCCAGAGAATGCAAGTGAGAAGTTTGGATTATATTTTAAGTTATTTCTGGAAGACACTGAAAGTTTTCAAACAGTAAGTGAAACTGACTTACCTTTTTGAAAGAGTGTCTGGCTGCCCTGTGGGGAAAGGATTGGATGAGGTCAAGCGTGAAAGGAAAGGAATCAGAATAGTGCAGCCAAGAGCCAATGTCGTTTGGACTGGTGTGGTGCCAATGGAAATGGAGAGAAGTGAGTAGAATCAAGGTATATTTTTAAAGTAAAGCTGGCAGGACTTGCACATGATCATTTGGTGAGTATGGGGGATCTAGGAAAAAGGAAGCATCATAACTGACTTTCAAGTTTCTGTCTTTAGCAACTGGCTAAATGGTGGTTCTAGTCACTGATATGGGCAAGACTAGGGACCATCAGATAATGGCCAACCTGGCCTAGGTGTCTGGCATCAGCTTTGTGCCTTGAATCAGCTTTGTGCCTTGAATCCAATATGGTTTTCATTTTGACTTCCATTCCTTGCTCCTTGAATCTCCTTTTTTGATGTGACCTATGAGTCCTACTGATGGACATAGTAATTCATTTCATGGCCAGCTTTAATTTAAAGCTGTTTTTAAAACATTTATATACTAAGAATCAATATACGTTCTTCCTGTATTTTGGCTATAAATAATATCTAGAGTTAGTCTCAGTTATTTACTATATTTTGCAGTATGTTACTTTTTTCCCAGCCTGCTAATATACTTCAACAGGATACCAGGTGAAAAAAATTATTCAGTCTTCTATTCTCTCCATAAGGACAGTAGCTTTATGAAAGCAGGGACCATATATACCATTTCAGTGTCCACAGTGCCTAACAATAAGAGACAAATGACTGTTGGTTTGAAATTTAAAGCAAAGCATTACAGTGACCCCTTCACCCTCCACCTCCCCCTATTTTCCATCCTATGGTGTTTACATCTGCTATGGTAGCAAACTCAGCCAAATTGAGATTTGGAGCTTGTAATATGTTACTTGGATTCTTCCAAGGCATACTTTCCATCTCAAAACTCTCAGTGTTCCTAAAAATTAGCACAGGAAGAAATATCAATATTTTTTTCATCTATTCATTCATGTATTCATCCATCTAGCATATAAAATGCTGACCATGTGCCAATCTTAGGACTATATGTGAATAAGAGAAAATTCTTGACCCTGAAAAGTTCATAACATGGAAAATATATAGTCCCAATATATTTGTCTGCTACTTTTTTTTTTCCTGCCACTCTTGTATAACTGCTGCTATATTATGATTGTATCCAGCAAGTTAGATGTACTTAGTAATTTGGGTACCATATAAGGTCAAAGTATATACAAAATGAACTTCAGGGTCCTTAGAAGACAATGTTTGTTAAATACTAACTGATATCACTGTAATAGTTTAAATGATATGGAATCTAAAGGAAAGGAAGACATATATAGTGGTTATTATACATTAAGGGGTCTTTATTCTTAGATTTAACATGACAATTTGCATAACTTTATATATTATGACGAATGGACATTTTTTTTTGCTTTTACCTGTGCTTGAACTGAAGCATTGTGCTTTATGTATTCAAAACATTGTCTGCCTTACATCTTTGGAAAAATACTGTAAGGATGCAATTATAATCACCACTTCTCAGAGAGAATCTAAAGTTCAGAGAGTTTGAATAAATTGTATAAGATCATGTAGCTAATGAGAGATGAGGCTGAAATGTAAGGCAAGCATGTCTGGAACTGGAATGTAAGGCAGTCATCCAATTTATTTCATCTGTTAGATGCTAGAGAATTGTAATTCCTTCTATTTCTGGGAACATGAATAAGGGTGGGAGATGAAAAGCTTGGTCCCATCCATAGCTGAATTTTACTGTAGCTAACTGTTTACTCCATACAAGAAGATTCATAGTTATCTGAGGGATTAATGGGTCCTAACACCTTTTCATTATAAATATCAAACTTAGCATAGCATTTCAGCTAATTTGTTTTAGAAAAGGCAGAGGAACCAGAGATCATATTGCCAACATCCTCTGGATAGTGGAAAAAGCAAGAGAGTTCCAGAAAAATATCTATTTCTGCTTTATTGACTATGCCAAAGCCTTTGACTGTGTGGATCACAATAGACTGTGGAAAATTCTGAAAGAGATGGGAAGACCAGACCACCTGATCTGCCTCTTGAGAAATGTGTATGCAGGTCAGGAAGCAACAATTAGAACTGGACATGGAACAACAGACTGGTTCCAAATAGGAAAAGGTGTACATCAAGGCTATATATTGTCACCCTGCTTATTTAACATATATGCAGAGTACATCATGGGAAACGCTGGACTGGAAGAAACACAAGCTGGAATCAAGATTGCCTGGAGAAATATCAATAACCTCAGATATGCAGATGACACCACCCTTAGGGCAGAAAGTGAAGAGGAACTAAAAAGTCTTCTGATGAAGGTGAAAGAGGAGAGTGAAAAAGTTGGCTTAAAGCTCAACATTCAGAAAACGAAGATCATGGCATCTGGTCCCATCACTTCATGGGAAGTAGATGGGGAAACAGTGGAAACAGTGTCAACACTTTATTTTTCTGGGCTCCAAAATCACTACAGATGGTGATTGCGGCCATGAAATTAAAAGACGCTTACTCCTTGGAAGGAAAGTTATGACCAACCTAGACAGCATATTCAAAAGCAGAGACATTACTTTGCCAACAAAGGTCCATCTAGTCAAGGCTATGGTTTTTCCTGTGGTCATGTATGGATGTGAGAGTTGGACTGTGAAGAAGGCTGAGTGCCGAAGAATTGATGCTTTTGAACTGTGGTGTTGGAGGACTCTTGAGAGTCCCTTGGACTGCAAGGAGATCCAGCCAGTCCATTCTAAAGGAGATCAGCCCTGGGATTTCTTTGGAAGGAATGATGCTAAACCTGAAACTCCAGTACTTTGGCCACCTCATGTGAAGAGTTGACTCGTTGGAAAAGACTCTGATGCTGGGAGGGATTGGGGGCAAGAGGAGAAGGGGACAACAGAGGGTGAGATGGCTGGATGGCATCACTGACTTGATGGACATGAGTCTGAGTGAACTCCAGGAATTGGTGATGGACAGGGGGGTCTGGAGTGCTGTAATTCATGGGGTCGCAAAGAGTCGGACATGACTGAATGACTGATCTGATCTAATCTGATGTTAAGTTCAAACTTTATGCCAGTTTTAAATTTGACTCTTAAAATAAGCATATAGACAAAGATGTAGGGAAAGGGAAGCTTCCATACATTGTTCAGGAACCAATAAATAGATATAATCACTTTGGAGAGCAAAATAATAGGAAGATGCATATATACTTCATACAAATGCATTTCTGCTTTCATTCACACTTTAAAGAGATATTCACATATATTCAAGGAGATTTGGGCAGAGATGTTCAGTGCAGCACTGGTTTCAATAGCAGTAATTTTTTAAAAGATCTAAAATTTTATCAATAAAGGAATAAGTAAATAACTTTTGGTATAGTCATGCAATGGAATATTAAACATTGGTTAAAAGTGAATGAACCAGAAGTACATACATTGGCATAAATAAATTTAGAAATCTAGAAAATGAAACATTGAATCAAATGCATAACACACATAAAATACTTCATTTAAATAACATTGAATATCACTCCAAACAGGATTATTTAGCCTTATACTACATTTTATACTATACTATATTATAAATAGTACAATATATACTATTGTTACATAGCTCAAGGATTTATTATGCATATTAAGTTTATACATATGCTTACAATACTTATACAGACTGGTTCCAAATAGGGAAAGGAGTACATCAAGCTCTACATTGTCACCCTGCTTATTTAACTTGTATGCAGAGTACATTTATCATGTGTAATGCCGGACTGGATGAAGCACAAGCTGGAATCAAGACATCCAGGAGAAATATCAATAACCTCAGATACGAAGATGACATCACCCTTATGGCAAAACTGAAGAAGAACTAAAGAACCTCTTTTTTTTTTTTTTAAATTTTAATTTTTTTTTTTTTTTTGCAGGGGAAAATGGACAAAGGAAAGGATCAATGAGGGTGGGAGGGAAATGGGAAGAAAGAAGGGGAGTGATGGTGGGGAGGAGTATATGTAATTTCTTAATCAATGGCTTTCTGTTTTTAATCACAAAGAACACTTTAAAAAAAATCATGTTGAATTCATCCTATATTAAGAGGTTTGTTCTCGAAATGAAAAGTTCAGGAAACAAAACGTCCAGTTTGGGTGTCCTCATCTTAGGCACATCTTGGTATTTTGTATTGGTAGGTCTATCTTTACCACAATATATTATTTAAGACAGGATCACATTTGTCACCTCTTCCTCCCTACTACCCAAAGTGGTACCAAACCCATAAAATAGTCAATAAACCTTTACAGAGTGAACAAATAAGTCTTTTTTTTTTTTTTTAAACTCTCCTGAGTAAACTGAATATTTTGAGGCTCATAAGTGAATATGTTTTGCTCTTTACTTTGTCTATTACAGCCAGATTATATGAGTGGGGTATTAAAGTCTCCCACTATTATTGTATTGCTGCATATTTCTTCTATCATATTAATTAATGTTTGTCTTAGATATATCAATGCTCCAATGTTGGGTGCATATATATTTATAATTGTTATAACTTCTTTTTGGATTGTTCCTTTAAGTCGTTATGTGTAACCTTCATTGTCTCCTTTTCAGGATCTTTAAAGTCCATTTTATCTGATATAAGTATTGCTACTCCTGTTTTCTTATGGTCCATATTTGCATAGAAAATCTTTTTCCAGCCCTTCATTTTCAGTCAGTATATATCCCGTATTTTGAGGTGGTTCTCTTGTAGACAACATATATAGGGGTCTAGTTTTTGTATCCATTTGACCCATTTTAGTCTTTTGGTTGTCTCTTGTGGACAAGGTATGTAGGGGTCTTGTTTTTGTATCGATTCGGCCAGTCTTTGTTGATATTCAGCCCATAAACGTTTAAAGCAATTATTGATAAATAAGATTTACTTTATTGTTTTAGGTTCGAATTTATACACCCTTTTAGTGATTCCTATCTAGAGAATGTCCTTTAGTTTTTGTTGGAGAAATGGTTTAGTGGCGCAAAATTCTCTCAACTTTGGCTTATCTGTGAAGCTTTTGATTTCTCCTTCATATTTGAATGAGATCCTTGCTGGATACAATAATCTAGGCTGTAAGTTATTTTCTTTCATCAGTTTAATTACGTCTTGCCATTCCCTCCTGGCTTGGAGAGTTTCTATTGAAAGATCAGCTGTTATCCTTATGGGAATTCCCTTGTGAGTTATTTGATGTTTTTCCCTAGCTGCTTTTAATATTTGTTCTTTATATTTAATCTTTGTTAATTTGATTAATATGTGTCTTGGGGTGTTTCACCTTGGGTTTATCCTGTTAGGGATTCTCTGGATTTCTTGAACTTGAGTGGTAATTTCCTTCTCCATTTTAGGGAAGTTTTCAACTATTATCTCCTCAAGTATTTCCTCATGATCTTTCTTTTTATCTTCTTCTTCTGGAACTCCTATGATTCGAATGTTGTAGCGTTTAATGTTATCCTGGAGGTTTCTGAAATTGTCCTCATTTCTTTTGATGCGTTTTTCTTTTTTCTCCTCTGATTCATTTATTTCTAGGATTCTATCTTCTAATTCACTAATCCTATCTTCTGCCTCTGTTATTCTACTATTTGTTGCCTCCCGGGTGTTTTGGATCTCATTTATTGCATTATTCATTATGTGTTGACTCTTTTTTATTTCTTCTAGGTCCTTGTTAAACCTTTCTTGCATCTTCTCAATCCTTGTCTCCAGACTCTTTAACTGTGATTCCATTTTGATTTCGAGATTTTGAATTAATTTCGCTATCATTATTCGGAATTCTTTATCAGGTAGATTCCCTATCTCTTCCTCTTTGGTTTGGTTTGGTGGGCATCTATCCTGTTCCTTTAGCTGCTGGGTATTCTTTTGTCTCTTCATTTTGTTAAAATTGCCAAATTTAGAGTGTCCTTACTATATTCTGGTAGTTTGTTGAATTCTCTTTATTGAGGCGGTTTACAGGTCTTTTCAATATCTGATCTCTGCCCTGTCACCGAGGGGGCAGAGATGAACACCCAAATCTAGACCAGCCAGGTTCAGGCACTCGGATAATCCTCAGAAGCACAGACTTGGTTGAGTCTGCATTTTATGCCCTTCCCAGATCCGAGTAGCGCAGGTGATGAAATGTTCAGCGAGTGCAGCTGCTGCGACTTATCGCCTCTCCGCCGCTCAGTTTTCTGGGTATACAAACAGCGCACTTTCTCAGGCAGCTGTTGACCATCCAGAGCCCCAAGAAGCGTGAGTCAGCACAGAAACCTACTCACAGTTCCGTTAGACAGTGTCTCTCTAAGGCTGTAATTGCCCACCTCCGGCCCTGGCTGCCTGTCACTGGAGTGGGACGGCCTGCAGCCGGCCAACTCTATGCAGCCCTTTGTTCTGTAGGTAGTCCTGGTGGTGTCTTAAGTTAGGGCTGGCTTTTGATGTAGTAGATAACCGACAGTCTGGTTATTTCGCTCAGATAGCGCCCGAGATAGCCAGGCCAAATCCTTTCTCAAAGCAATGCAGGCCTCACCGCTCCTCCTAGCCCAGCCCCCGCTTGCCAATAGCAAATGCTGGTGTCCGCGCCACTTCTCCGCAAAAGGAGTTACCGCAGGGCTCGTTTTCTCGTTTTGAAGACAATGAGTTGTCTTTCTAAGTGCCTGATGTCCTCTGCCGGCATTCAGATGTTGTTTTATAGAATTTATTGAGCATTCAAATGTTCTTTTAATGGTTTTGTGGAGGAGAAAGTATTCTCTCCGTCTTACTCGTCCGCCATCTTAGCTCCTCCTCCCTAAAGAGCCTCTTGATGAAAGTGAAAGAGGAGAGTGAAAAAGTTGGCTTAAAATTCAGTATTCAGAAAAGTAAGATCATAACATCTGGTCCCATCACTTCATGGCAAATAAATGGGGAAACAATAGAAACAGTGAGAGAGTTTATATTTTGGAGCTCCAAAGTCACTGCAGATGGTGACTTTAGCCATGACATTAAAAGACACTTGCTCCTTGGAAGAAAAGCTGTGACCAACATACACACAGCATATTAAAAACCAGAGACATTACCTACCAAGATCCATCTAGTCAAAGCTATGGTTTTCCAGTTGTCATGTATGGATGTGAGAGTTGGACTGAGTACCAAGAATTGATGCTTTTGAACTGTGATGTTGGAGAAGACTCTTGAGGGTCCCTTGGACTGCAAGGAGATCAAACCAGTCAATCTTAAAGGAAATCAGTCCAGAATATTCATTGGAAGGACTGATGGTCCAAAACTTTGGCCACCTGATGCAAAGAACTGACTCCTTGGAAAGGACCCTGATGCTAGGAAAGATTGAAGGCAGGAGGAGTAGGGGATGACAGAGGATGAAATGGTTCGATGGTATCACTGATTTGATGAACATGATTTTCAGCAAGCTCTGGGAGTTAGTGATGGACAGGGAAGCCTGGCGTGTTGCAGTCCATGGGGTAGCAGAGTCAGACATGACTGAGCAACTGAACTGAACTGAATAGTAATGCATATAAAGATTTTGGGGGTAAACCACAAGAGAATCTGATTAAGGAGATCATAAAAAGAACTCCTACTTGTCTGGAAAGTTGACTTGTTTTGTTTTTAATTACACAAAAAAAGATGGAAACCTTTTCATGGTTTTTTTTAAACTAGGTGATAATATACATTCATCATAGTATTGTACTTTTGTATTTTTTGTGAAATTTCATAATAATCAGTCAGCTCGCACTTCAAATTATATTCTTAAGAGCATTTCTGTTATTTATATTATAAAAGAGATTTGTTTATATTTTTAGTGATTTCTTTTATGAAATGTAACTTTGGAATGCAAAGTATGTTTCCAATCCTTCTTTGAAATGTACATTTTTGTATTTTAAAAGTCCATAGCAAAAATAAGAACACACATTTTGGATTCAATGTAATTTTTCATCCTTTGTGCAGCTTAAAAAACGCACCATGTCTCTGATCTCACATATCAGCCTTGTGATAGCAGCTTAGTCATAAAATATCAATGACAACAACAGGACGTGGGAATAAGCTGGTGACATTCCTCTTTTCCGATGAGTCAGTAGTTGAAACATTTGTAAGTTCCCAGCTACTTGTGATCACATCCATTTCTTGTTAATAAGGAAAGTAAGTCATTTTAAATTAGAATATTATTTCACAAGTCATTAATTTTGAAGTCAGAAAATTGATCCAAGAATGGCTTGTTATTTGAATTCATCAGCCACAAAGCCTTTTAGGAAGTAGTACCTGTAAAAAGAAATAGTGCTTTTGAATTATTATAATGTGATTTGAAAGATAGAAATGATCATTTTTAAAAGAAAATGCCATTTGATTCTGAACTTATCTTTTATTACTATCTTGCTTTATATCACTAAGACTAAATATTATACTCAATTTTAAAAGTCATTACAATTATCTCATTTTATACCCTTGTGTAATGCAAACTTCTTTTTTCTCTACAGGAAATTCTTTCGTCTGCTTTTTAAAATAAATCAGCTGGGTTTTTTTTCTGTGTAAAATTATTGAAAAATAATTTATATGAAGCATTTGTTGAATATACAGTTGTTAAAAAAATGTTTTTGAAGGAAGGTGTTATTTCATTGTGAGATCCATTGCTTTTGTTTTACACTAGAGATAAAACCTTTCAAAGCTTTCTAAGACACTAAAATATGTTCTCTAATTTTATTTTATTTTCTTAAGGAAGTAACAGCTATTTGAACTTCTGTTTTTCTCAATACTTCCTGTATTCCAGGCTCATTATACATTTTAAAAGACTCCAGTAAATGTTGACAAGTTCCAAACCTCATGTACTTCCTCACTCCTATTTCCAAATTAATCCCTCCCTCCAGCTTCCCACATTAGTAAGTGCTATCGCAATTCTCCCAGTTGCCCAGACTCAAAACCTCTCCTACTCTTTTGCATCGTTCACCTTTCACATCCTCATTCTTACCTACCAATCAGAAATCTGTTACCAAAGGACCCATCCTGTTTCTGTACCTCTCCTTACCACTCTTTCCCAGGCCTCCGTGCCTCAAACCCGGGTTATTGCAATAGTTGTAAAGCTTCTCTCTGATGCTATCTCTCCTCGTCTTGACAATCCAGGCACATTGCTACTTTTCTTTTCCTCCAATACATACGCAACCTACTCCAGTATTCTTGCTGGAAAAAATTCCATAGACGAGCTTGGTGGGTTACAGTCCGTGGGGTTGCAGGGTGTCAGATAGGACTGAGCACACATGCGTAATATACACTACTGAGTTTAGATATGTACTCTGTTCTTTAGTGCTATTTACAACTTCTTGTTTTATGTATGACTTTGGAAATTTTTCATGGTCTTGGTCAATTCTTCTTATTAGTCCTAATGCTTTTTTTTTTTTTTTTAAATTGGAGGATGATTGCTTTACAATATTGTCTTGGTTTCTGCCATACATCAACAGGAATCAGTCAAAGGTGTGCACAGGTCCCCTCTCACGTGAACCTCCCTCCCTCCCTACCCTACTCCTCTAGATTGTCACAGAGCACTGAGGTGAGTTCCTTGCATCATACAATAAATTCTCACTGACTATCTATTTTACATATAGTAAAGTGTATTTTTCAAGCTACTCTCAATTCATCACACCCTCTCCTTTCCCAGCTGTTCTCCATGTCTGTGCCTCTATTACTGCCCTGCTGCTGCTGCTGCTGCTGCTAAGTCGCGTCAGTCGTGTCCGACTCTGTGCGACCCCATAGATGGCAGCCCACCAGGCTCCCCCGTCCCTGGGATTCTCCAGGCAAGAACACTGGAGTGGGTTGCCATTTCCTTCTCCAATGCATGAAAGTGAAAAGTGAAAGTGAAGTCGCTCAGTCGTGTCCAACTCTTAGCGACCCCATGGACTGCAGCCTACTAGGCTCCTCTGCCCATGGAATTTTCCAGGCAAGAGTACTGGAGTGGGGTGCCATTGCCTTCTCCAATTACTGACCTATGAGTAGGTTTGTCAGTACTATTTTTCTAGATTCCATATATATGCATTAATATGTGATATTTTTATTTCTTTTTTTGAATATTTTACTCTGTGTAACAGGCTCTAACAATTGTTTATAGATTACCTACGATATGCCAAGACCATGCAGGCACTAGACACACAACAGTGACAAGGCTAATTGTTATTGTACCTTTTTTGTGTATTTTTGTTCCTTCACAAAGTAAAGGGTATCTCTCTTTTCCCCAAAACCTTATGCTTTCTACATGCACTGGTCATCCTGTTACATAGCCTCTATTTTTCTCTTTGCACAAACAAAGGGAGTGTATTTTTGAAAATAGTTGTCATAATCAATAAGCTAGCGCCTCCCACTTCTATTGTTTCTGATTTAAGATTGGTCTCTGTAGCATCACTGAGAAAATGCTAGGAGGAATTTACTGAATTCCATGATTACTAGTGTATTAAACCTTGTAGTTAAATAGTAACTTCATCACATTTTATTCCCATAAAATCCTGGGTCAGGATGAAAAGGAGGGAGGGACTAAGGTAGCAAAAGCTACTGAGTAAAATTTATTGAGTACACATTCTCTTCTGTTTTTTTATTTATTTAAGCACAAAACAAATTAATCACTTTTTTATAACTGTAACTATGAACAATTAAGGGCATGACTTATGAAAAAGGGATGATCAGTGTATATCTGAGGCAACATTTCTCTGTTTAATTTCTTAGAAAATATAAGTATCGTGTTCAGAAATATTGTTTTAAAATATTTGAACCCTTACTATAGATATAAAATTATATTTGTAAAAATTAGCAGTGCAATACTATTCAGCAGCTGAGATGAACAAACTACTAATATATACACCAACATGGATGAATCTAAATTTGTTTTGCCACAAAAAAGAAAACATACAAAAAAGAATGAATACTATATGATTCATTTACGTAAAAATATAGAAAATGCAATCTAACCTATATTGAGAGAAAGTAGATCAGTAGTTGTCTGGGACAGTTGTGGGGGAGCAAGGGATTATAAATGGTGCAAAAGGAATCTTTTGCTGGTAATAAAAATATCCAGTATCTTGATGGTTTATCAGTGTATACTATGTCAAAACTCATCAAATTGTACAATGTGAGTCTATACAGTTAATTCTATATAAGGCATACAATAATGAAGGGAAAGATTAAATTTTAATGTCTCACTATTTTAATATTATAGGGTGATACTGAGATAAATACAATCCAAATTTTCCCCCAAAGGTACTAACTTTAGTAAAACATATGCCTGGTGTTTACTTTATCCATCAAAGCCCTTATATTAATCATAATTGTTTAAAATTCCTGGTTTGATGATTTTACCATCCCTCTGGTATCTAGTTCTAATGCTTACTCTGTCTCATCAACTTGTGTTTTTTTGCCTTTTGGCTTGCCTTGTAATTTTTTCTTAATCAGATCAGATCAGTCACTCAGTCGTGTCCGACTCTTTGTGACCCTATGAACTGCAGCACACCAGGCCTCCCTGTCCATCACCAACTCCCAGAGGTCACTCAGACTCACGCCATCAAGTCAGTGATGCCATCCAGCCATCTCATCCTCTGTCGTCCCCTTCTCCTCCTGCCCTCAATCCCTCCCAGCATCAGAGTCTTCTCCAATGAGTCAACTCTTCGCATGAGGTGGCCAAAATACTGGAGTTTCAGCTTTAGCATCATTCCTTCCAAAGAAATCCCAGGGCTGATCTCCTTCAGAATGGACCAGTTGGATGTCCTTGCAGTCTAAGGGACTCTCAACAGTCTTCTCCAACACCACAGTTCAAAAGCATCAATTCTTCGGCGCTCAGCCTTCTTCACAGTCCAGCTCTCACATCCATACATGACCACAGGAAAGACCATAGCCTTGACTAGGCGAACCTTTGTTGGCAAAGTGATGTCTCTGCTTTTGAATATGCTATCTAGGTTGGTCATAACTTTCCTTCCAAGGAGTAAGCGTCTTTTAATTTCATGGCTGCAGTCACCATCTGCAGTGATTTTGGAGCCCAGAAAAAGAAAGTCTGACACTGTTTCCACTGTTTCTCCATCTATTTCCCATGTAGTGATGGGACCAGATGCCATGATCTTTGTTTTCTGAATGTTGAGCTTTAAGCCAACCTTTTCACTCTCCACTTTCACTTTCATCAAGAGGCTTTTGAGTTCCTCTTCACTTTCTGCCATAAGGGTGGTGTCATCTGCATATCTGAGGTTATTGATATTTCTCCCGGCAATCTTGATTCCAACTTGTGTTTCTTCCAGTCCAGAATTTCTCATGATGTACTCTGCATATAAGTTAAATAAACAGGGTGACAATATACAGCCTTGACATACTCCTTTTCCTATTTGGAACCAGTCTGTTGTTCCATGACCAGTTCTAACTGTTGCTTCCTGACCTGCATACAGATTTCTCAAGAGGCAGATCAGGTGGTCTGGTATTCCCATCTCTTTCAGAATTTTCCACAGTTTATTGTGATCCACACAGTCAAAGGCTTTGGCATAGTCAATAAAGCAGAAATAGATGTTTTTCTGGAACTCTCTTACTTTATCGATGATCCAGCGGATGTTGGCAATTTGATCTCTGGTTCCTCTGCCTTTTCTAAAACCAGCTTGAACATCAGGAAGTTCACGGTTCACATATTGCTGAAGCCTGGCTTGGAGAATTTTGAGCATTCCTTTACAAGCGTGTGAGATGAGTGCAATTGTGCGGTAGTTTGAGCATTCTTTGGCATTGCCTTTCTTTGGGATTGCTAGTGTGCGAGATGAGTGCAATTGTGCGGTAGTTTGAGCACTCTTTGGCATTGCCTTTCTTTGGGATTGGGATGAAAACTGACCTTTTCCAATCTTGTGGCCACTACTGAGTTTTCCAAATTTGCTGGCATATTGAGTGCAGCACTTTCACAACATCATCTTTCAGGATTTGGAATAGCTCCACTGGAATTCCATCACCTCCACTAGCTTTGTTCCTAGTGATGCTTTCTAAGGCCCATTTGACTTCAGATTCCAGGATGTCTGGCTCTAGGTCAGTGATCACACCATCATGATTTTCTGAGTCGTGAAGCTCTTTTTTGTACAGTTCTTCTGTGTATTCTTGCCACCTCTTCTTAATATCTTCTGCTTCTGTTTAGGTCCATACCATTTCTATCCTTTATCGAGCCCATCTTTGCATGAAATGTTCCTTTGGTATCTCTGATTTTCTTGAAGAGATCCCTAGTCTTTACCATTCTGTTGTTTTCCTCTATTTCTTTGCATTGATCACTGAAGAAGGCTTTCTTATCTCTTCTTGCTATTCTTTGGAACTCTGCATTCAGATGTTTATATCTTTCCTTTTCTCCTTTGCTTTTTGCTTCTCTTCTTTTCACAGCTATAGATAAACATTAAGCGTCAGATGAAAGGAACTGCTGTAAGTAGGTCTTTGGTAATGTGGTGGTGAGGTGAGGGACAGGGGAAGTGCACTGTTGTCCTGTGATCAGGTCTCAGTCTTAGTGAGCCTTCGCCTCTGGCCTGTGAACTTCACGTGTATTCTCAGCATTTTTTTTTCCCCTCCATTCACAGGTAGAACAGGATGACTTGAGTGGGCTGGGATTGATTATTTCTTTTCCCCAAACCAGTTAGATAATACATGAGCAGATTAAGCTCTGGTTATCTAGTTGCCCTTTGGGGCAAATCTTATTTAAAACAAAGTGTTGTGGAATATTTAAAATGGTTCCTTTTCTTCTACAACTGCCAGAATGAAGAAGCTTTTCTCCAGTTTTTACTGTAAGAACCACAAAGTATGGGGGTCCTTCTATCACTAGTAGCCCTGGAGTTCTTAACTTTCCAGAGTTGTCCACGTTGGGTCTCCAGCAATTTGTCAATTACAAGGCAGGTTTCCTGCCCCAACACTAGTTTCCACAGCAGATTCTGTTCTGTCTCTGCTCCAATAAGCCAGGACTTGCTGTAGTTGCCTGTCTTTCTAATTCAAACACAGTAGTTTGCCTTCTGAATTCATCTCTTTTATGAATCCGAGAAAAGTTGTTGATTTTTCAATCTGTTCAGATTATTACTTATTTTTAGGATGGAGTACTTCCAAGCTCCTTACATGTGGGACCAGACCCATTGTTTATTTTGATTCAAAATTAGGTCTGAACTTGAACATTGCTGAATAATTTCTGCCTGATGTGTATACCTTTTTTGGGAAAATGAGACTTTTTTCAACACTGTTACTTTCTACATTGACTGAGGAATTTACGCTCATCAGAAAATCAGGAAGTAAGAAAAATAATGGCAAAGAATGATGAATTATGCTGGTGGTGGTTTGAAGGAAATAAGAGCATAAGTAACAATTTATTATGGAGATTTTATATTATCAGGGTATCAAAGACTCAGGTAACGGGGATAGAAGAGCATTTAGTAGAATTATATATGATAAAATTATCTAGAATCTGAAAAATTAAGCATACCCTTCTGTTGTCCAGCTCTGAGTCTAAGTAGATGACACTAGGACCCACATGGATAAAAGTGGAACAGAGACAATTCTCCTGTCGTATGTATTGCCAAAGCTCAGACTGAAGAGATTTCCTTCATTTGAAAGACAGATAACAACAAAACTGAAGCCATCATGTGACCAATTAAGAATATTTCAGAATCAAGCAAAAGAATGTTAATATAGATGATTAGGAGGAAGTCAGACCTCTTAAAATCTTTTTGCTATAGAAATTAGAAGCATAAAAAAATGTTTATGATTTTCAAAACTATGGGTTTGAACTCACGGGAGGGAAAGCCGTAAAGTGAAAAAAAAAAAAATGGATATGTAATGAGAGGTAAATATACTAATTTAAGATATAAAAAAAATATGTGATAAGGAATAATGAAAGTTCACAGAATAGGAAATGGAGAAATAACAAACCAAGTTAAGAATGTTGCAGACACATTTTAAAAGCCAATTCAGCATTTTTAGGAATAGAATACTTATTAAAGTGGTGAGACAGGAGTACATGAAAAGATAGAGAGCAAGATAGATGTATCTTAGGAATTATCCAGAAGAGGTCATTGAAAACAGACATAATCTAATAGTTGTCACAAAATGTAAAACCTGATCTACAGAATTAAAAGATCTTTTCATTTATATTGCCTGGATATAATCTTGAAACATGTTTTGAGTATATCTACCTTTTTACTTGAACACAAGGATTTTAAAACATATATCTTGAAGGTTTTGCGACAATAAAAATAATTGTTGACAACATTAATCAGACTATAGTCCGAATAAGGCTTCCCTGGTGTCTCAGCAGTAAACAGTCTGTGTACAATTCGCAAGCTGCAGGAGATGTGGGTTCAATACCTGGGTTGGGAAGATCCCCTGGAGAAGGGCATGGCACCCACTTCAGTATTCTTGCCTGGAGAATACAAGGACAGAGAAGCCTGGGGGGGCTACATTTCATAGGGTCCCAAAGAGTCAGACCCTACTAAAGCAACTTAGCACAACACCTCAGAGTCAGAATAAATTCAAGAAGGTACTCCCTACATATGGAATTCTTTACCCCCTGCAGTCACTGCCCACTTTAAGAAATACGTATATACATGTAATCATGTGCATGAAATTATGCTCACAAATGAAGGAAATTCACAGTCTGCTGGAAAAACATCCCTAGAAATTCTCAGCCTTCAAAGTTCATTAGATGTTGAGGAGGATATATAAACTTTTATACCCAGAAAAGTCACATTTCTTATGTGAGAGAAATTAAAAGTCTTACATGTTCAAGAGCAACCCATATCCTCTTATAGGGGAAAAGAACTGACTAACATATTTCAATTATGAGGTGAAGCAAATACAAAAACTCACATGGACTAGTCACAGAGTATTTAAGAGGGGGAATTTGTCCAAGAATTTATAATAAAAATATAATCCCACTTATTTACATAGAAAATATCTATCCTAGTAATATCATAATAGTGAACATTTTTAAGCTTCCTTTTTAAATGTACAATCTTAAATCTCCCATCTCCCAGATGTTAAAGCAACATATGCTTCATAACTTACTGCAGTCTCAAAAATTACTACTTAAATGTGTTAGTTTAAATACTTACATGTGTTAGTTTTATTTTGGCATAGTTTTATTTCATTCATGATTTTAAAGGCAAATTCTTCTTCATATAGATGTTTATCTTTTCAATCTAGTTATTTGTCTTTTCAAGATTGTGACATTTTCTTCCAGAATTTATTATTAATTTTAGACAACGTTGGCTTTAATACTACGTAGTGAAATGATCCCTCCAGTCCCTATGGCCCTTTCCTATCCTCCACAATGTGCTCAGCTTGCTGTTTTCTGTGGAAAAACTTTAACCAAACAATAACTTTTATTAGAGGAGTAAGAAAATGAAGAAATAAAGGAAAATAGTCAAATGAGACCAAATAATAATAATTAGTCATTAAGCAAATCGAAGAACCTTTGATTCCTTCTCAAGGACTATATATAATATTTTGACCCATATCCTTTGATCTGTCTTATGGATACTAAAGGGCTTCCCCATGGCTCAGTGATAAAGAATCCGCCTGCAATTCAGGAGACACAGGCCTGATCCCTTGGTCAGGAAGATTCCCCTGGAGAAGGACATAGCAACCCATTCAAGTATTTTTGCCTGGAGAATCCCATGGACAGAGGACCCTGAAGGGCTGCAGTCCATGGAGTCACCAAGAGTTGGACCTGCTTAGTGCAACTAAGCAGGTGCACGCATGAAACTTCCATCAGGTGGAAAAAGTTGACTGTATGATGACTGGACTATAGCTGTGACATAAGCTGCCAAAATTATGGAGAACTGACTTCAAAGAAATGGGAACAGTCAAACCCTGGAATTAAATATTGGGTTGGCCAAAATATTCATTTGGGCTTTTCTGTAACATTTTGACATTTTACTGAAAACCATTTTGGCCAGTGTAATAGAATGCTCAAACTACTACATGATTGCATTTATCTCACACACTAGTAAAGTGATACTCAAAATTCTCCAAGCCAGGCTTCAACAGTACATGAATCATGAACTTCCAGATGTTCAAGCTGGTTTTAGGAAAAGCAAAGGAACCAGAGATCAAATTGCCAACATCTGGTGGATCATCAAAAAAGCAAGAGAGTTCCAGAAAAACATCTATTTCTGCTTTATTGACTATGCCAAAGCCTTTGACTGTGTTTCCACAACAAACTGTGGAAAATTCTGAAAGAGATGGGAATACAAGACCACTTGACCTGCCTCTTGATAAATCTGTATGCAGGTCAAGAAGCAACAGTTAGAACTGGACATGGAACAACAGACTGGTTCCAAATCAGGAAAGGAGTATGTCAAGGCTGTATATTGTCACCCTGCTTATTTAACTTCTAGGCAGAGTACATCATGAGAAATGCTGGGCTAGATGAAGCACAAGCTGGAATCAGATTGCTGGAAGAAATATCAATAACCTCAGATATGCAGATGACACCATAGTTATGGCAGAAAGCAAAGAAGAGCTAAAGAGCCTCTTGATGAAAGTGAAAGAGGAGAATGAAAAAGTTGTCTTAAGCTCAACATTCAGAAAACGAAGATCATGGCATCCTGTCCCATCACTTCATGGCAAATAGATGGGGAACAATGGAAACAGTGGCAGATTTTATTTGGGGGGGCTCCAAAGACACTGAAGATGGTGATTTTCGCCATAAAATTAAAAGACACTTACTCCTTGGAAGGAAAGTCATGACCAACCTAGACAGCATATTAAAAAGCAGAGACATTACTTTGCCAACAAAGATCCATCTAGTTAAGGCTATGGTTTTTCCAATAGTCATGTATGGATGTGAGAGTTAGATTATAAAGAAAGCTGACTGCTGAAGAATTGGTGCGTTTGAACTGTGGTGTTGGAGAAGACTCTTGAGATTCCCTTGGACTGCAAGGAGATCTAACCAGTCGATCCTAAAGGAAATCAGTCTTGAATATTCATTGGAAGGACTGATGTTTAAGCTGAAAGTCCAATACTTTGGCCACCTGATATGAAGAACTGACTCATTTGAAAAGACCCTGATGCTGGGAAAGATTGAAAGTGGGAGGAGAAGGGGACGACAGAAGATGAAATGGTTGGATGGCATCACCAAATCAATGGACATGAGTTTGAGGTACTCTGGGAGTTGATGATGGACAGGGAGGCCTGGTGTGCTGCAGTCCATGGAGTCGCAAAGCGTCGAACACAACTGAGAGACTTAACTGTACTGAAATGAAATAATATATACTTAAAGCAACTAAGGTGAAGCTGATCAGAGCACTGCATGACTAATTTCATGATGACTATCAGAGCCTACTGTGTTGTTTCTACATGTAGGCCCCCTATCTCTATGAAAGTTCTTGCCCACTGATTGTCAGTGGGGGCAGTCAGCCTTTAGACAGGAGTCTACCTTCCCGACCCACCCCCAGTTGCTGACCTCTGAAATAAAGGAAGCTTTCCTTTCCACCTCCCTGGCCTCTGTATTGGCTTTAGAGCAGCCAGCAGCCAGACACCCACTTTCAGTAACAGCTTTTTGGCGTCCAATGTGAGGCTGTGCTCTCATGACCTCTGGCTCCCCTGGGTTTTCCAGAGTCAACGGCTGGAGCAACACACCAAGATGGTTGCAATGAGCCAGCCGCTAGTGGCTAGCTGGCACCAAGATGGGGATTTTGAGCGACACTCATATCAGCTGCAGAAACCATTTGTTTTGGGGATCCTCCCTGTTTCCCCCCACCTCGCCACTGGCTGCTGACTTATGCTTTTCTTTGGTGAAAAAGAGGCACGCATCTGGATGAGCTGACGAGCTCCAAGACCCAGTAAGTCCACCAGTGTGAACCTGGGCAAACCTCTTTTGAACACAAAGCACTATTTGTGCCTTTTGCCAATTGGTTCTGTTGACTGTCTGCCATTGAGCGCTGTTTGTGAATGAAAAGTGCTATTTGGGCATTTTTGCCAGTTGGCTCTGTGGTGCACCCGGATGTTGAGGACCCTCTGTGGAAATGTTTGTTCCAGACTCCGTTACTGGTTATTCCCTCAGCAGGTTTGCGACAGTTCTGTCTTCCGGTGCGTGAATACATACTCCATTTATGCAATTGGTATCTTTGTTGTCTTTTGTAAAATGGGAAATTCAAGTTCAATTCATTAGGAAAAAAATTCTATACAATTACAATTAAAGCAAAAGAAAGATAAGTTTTTAAACAATGTATGGTAATTCTATTCTTCAGACTCCAGAAGGTTAAGATGAAACTTTTAAAACTCCAAAACTGGTTCTTAATGCATATGCAGTTAAAGAAAACTAGAGTGATAAAATGTTGTTTTCAGAATTCTAACTCTGAGAGAAGAAAAATATGCCTAGGAGAAAGCTTGAAGTGAGCTCTTATCATGTCCTTAAAATACAAATACAGCCCACTTGACCTGAGACTTCAGTTTTGGGTTAATTAGTAGAACTTCAGAAGATGTTTGGGTTCATTAAACATGCATCTTCTATCACATTAAAGATAAATTATACTATGAAAAAATATGTTTTTAGAGGTTATAGAATACATTCTTAAGTTTGCCAATCAGAAAATGTTGGTGTAGCAGTTCAGTTACTCCTTTCTTGGTTTTGTTAGGGTCATTTAAGTCAAAATTTGTAATATGTGATTAAAGCTACTAAAATGATAAGGAAACCATTTTAGTGTGTAAATGGGGTAGGATATGTATTACTGGTGAAAGAAGGTATAAATACAGAAATATTTTTGTTGAGGAAAAAGCAAAATAATTTTGTCTTAGATATGCTTGCTTATGTATGGGGAAAAATAAGCGATACATTAATATGGATCCAGGTTGTGATAAAAGATTTATGAAAAATAACTTTGGAAAAAAAATGTGTGTTGTCAGGATTAAGATTAGACTTAATTAAGTAAATGAACTTTGTTGTTAATAGCAAGCTGATACAAGACTGGAATTTGGTATTCTTTCTTCCTGTTAAGAAAACAAAATTTTCTTGGACTATTGAGCTGCTTCTGATAACAGATTGTAAGTTTCTTCCTCTAACTAACTTTCAGTATTCCAGAGGGCCTCTAGGCATCTTAGAAAAAATATTTAAGTAACTAGAATTATTTGGTATGTTAAATTATACAAAAAAATTGATAATTTTTGGATCATACTGATCAACTGGGTAAGAAATTTTAAAATTCTAACAGAGCTATTGTTTTACTTCAAACAATATTTTTGACCCCAGTGTTCTGATGGAAAAGAAATCATCTAATGAAATTATCACAGAGTCTGATGTGTATCACTGCTGGCTCTAAGTTTACTGCTGAAAGCACGTGTACAATGCTTAAGTGGCAATTGGATATAAGTGATAAAATATATAGCCTTTAAAATATTTCCCTGTCAGCATATCTCTGTACTTGTTTGTTTTGTCTGATCAGTTTTCCCCCAAATGTTGATAACTAGACCAATATATATACAAAAAGTTGGCCTAGCACCGATGGATGTGAATGGATGCAGAGCAGGCAACTGAGCCATTCTGGCAATGCTGGGAAAATATATTGATTATCAGTGCTGTCTATGACAACATTTATGATTAAAAGGGGAAAGCAATGGAAGAAATGTTCACATATTGGGGTGTGGGGAAGTCATTCTGGCTTAAACCTGATTTAATTTGAACTTTGAAAGTGGAAGTATTAGTCACTCAGTCATGTCCAACTCTCTGTAATGCCATGGATGGTAGCCTACCAGGTTCTTCTGTCCATGGAATTTTCCAGGCAAGAATACTGGAGTGGGTTGCCATTCCCTTCTCCAGCGAATCTTCCTGACCCAAGCATTGAACCCAGTCTCCTGAACTGCAGACAGATTCTTTACCACTGAGCGACAAGGGAAGCCCAATTTGAAATTTAGACTAACCAAAATAGCTTGTTTGTGGCCTGTTAAACATACATTGTACACTGCTTTAACCATTAAGGGAAATAATTACATTTAGAGAATATATATTTTGATTATTATCCTCATTGTAATATGTCCACTAATTTTCAAATGTTTGTTCAGCTACTATAGCAAAATAATCAAAGAGAGAGGTAATATAAAATATATTGTTCTAATATAAAATCTTGATGCTAAGCTTGGAACTTGAATTTATTTCCAACTCCGTGTCCATTCCAAAACCTATGCAGAACTATACTCCTCTTTAGCAAGAAGTCACCAGAGAGGCCATCACCCCATTCCTTCAAAGAGTTGAGAAAAATTGGAACAGAAATATAGCTATAACCAAGTTCCTCTGCCAAGTTTATGATTAAATTTTCTTTCCAAAACTTTATCCCCTTCCTTGTTCTGTACCTGTCTCTATTCAAGATTGAAGAGTAGTAAAGAAAAGTGAAAATTGAAATGGAGCAGGGCCCTGTGGTCCTCGCTTCTCCTATGTCCTCAGTGTGCCTTTTGGCTGTCGGAAAACTTTAATCAAACAATAAATTTAATTAAAGTAGTGAGAAAATGCAGAAACAAAGGAAAATGCTCAAATGATACCAAATAATAATATTTAATAGTTTAATCATTAAACAAAAGTCAGGGACCTTAAGTTCCTCCTCAGGGGCTATAGATAATATTCTGAATGGTATCCATTGAGCTGACTTATAGATACTTTGGTCTTTCCCTGATGGCTCCACAGGTAAAGAATCCATAGGACATGACTGAGTGACTAAACTTCACAGCAGAATTTAAATTAAATAAACTTTAGTAGGGTGTGATCTGTGGTTTGTTTTTTGTTGTTTTGTTCATCTTTTCACCATTTGGGGCCCAAAAGACTACTTAGCATGTGGCCTGAACTTCAGAAGCATTTATGAAGATAGTCTGTTTTCATTCAGATAAAGAGAACTAACTCACTCATTGTTTTATTGTGTGTTTTTGTTTTTGTTTTTTTTTTTCTGTAGACTCTTGGCTGTATATTAGGACAAAAAGGATATATATTCACAAATAAAATAAATCAGAATTTGATTTTACATAATGTAAATGTCTAGAATGCTATTTAAAAATATTTATATTAGATGAATTAGTATATGGATGATGAGCATGTTTTAAATGGAAGTCTGATAAGCATATCAGCAAAAGATTTAAATTACAGTAACCGATTGTGACATCCTTAGTAAATGCCAAGAAACATAGCTTTTACAGCAAGTTCATGGAAATACTCTGATTAAATATTCATGAATTCTCTACTAAAAGAAAAGTCTCTTATGGTCTTGTTTGACAGAGAATGACCTTTGCTTCAATGAGTTCCCATCTTTGCTGTAACTTAGTGTTCAGATACCCTGCTTAGATGAATAAAACATAGCATTTTGTTCTTTGTATTTAGTATATGTGATAATTAACAGAAAGGAAGACTTTGAAGCTTTAAAATGAAGTAAATGTGTTAAAAAAAGGCATTAAGAAATCTTTGAAGATCAATTTCTCAGCAGGAAATTTGTCAAAGCAATTAGTATCCACCCTGACTTGGGTAAACACAGTAGTGTTCAATTGATGTGCTCTTTCACATAACTAAAGCATTTTTAACTTTAGTGATCTGTGTTAGTCATACAGTCACCTGATGGTTCATATACATAGGAGTCAATGGCTCCGTTATGTGAAAAAGAACTTTATGATGATAATAAAGTCAGATATACTACAGCTTTTAATATGAAAACAAAACAAATAAGAAAGTATAAATTGGATAACTTTCAACCAGATATACTATAGAGGCAATATAGATTCAATTTTGGTATTTGTGCTTCTCTTTTTAGTTTTATAGTCCTTTAGAAGGAAGGTGCTATTATTTTCTACTGAGATATATTCAGAAAACAGTAGCAGTTAAGGTGGACAGGAAGTCATGCCCTGAAGATGTGAAAATTTGCTAAAACAACCATCCATTCCACCACACCCTCTGAGCAAATAAGGTATCAGATCAGATCAGTCGCTCAGTCGTGTCCGACTCTTTGCGACCCCATGAACCGCAGCATGCCAGGCCTCCCTAAGGTATCACCTGGTCCAAAAAAAGTACTACATTAATTTTTGTGGCCATAGAACACCAATAATGTATTTAATCAATGGTTTACTTAATGGCCTGACCCAGAGGCAGGAGTTTATTCTATGGTATTGAAAGATTATTTAGGACTTCAATGGGTAGATATGTAGGGAATAAGGTATGGACTCATTTTAATGTCATTTTAATGTTTTTATAATGATATCTTTATAGAAAGACATGTGACACTTGATTCTAATGGAAACATTGACATCATGTGTCCCCAAAGAAGGAGTATTTGTGCCTTTGTAATGAGAATTATATCTGTTTCCTGCCAAAGCTCTCTGACATAAACTAGACACATCCAGAAACATTACAAAAAGGGCATTACTTTTTTTTTTTTAAGCTTTACAATATTGTATTGGTTTTGCCATATATCAACATGAATCTGCCACAGGTATATACACGTGTTCCCCATCCTGAACCCTCCTCCCTCCTCTCTCCCCGTACCATCCCTCTGGGTCTTATTTGGTTAACATAAACTTGCAGAATTAAAACAAAAGGCCAAGTTCATATTGTTGAAATTGTTCATTGAAAATGCATGCCCTGAAAATTAGATTCTAGTACTTTGGCTAGAATGAAGTACCAGTGGGTGACATGAGATTTTTAAATGTTCCCTGGCATGCAATTAACAGGACCTAAAAAATTCCAATAAACTGTATATGTTTGAATAAATGTTTCAATTTCCTGGACTTACTTCTATATCAGCAGTCCCCAAAGTATTTCTACAGAGGATTACTCCTGTTACATACTTTTTTTTTTATTTTATTTTTTAACTTTACAATATTGTATTGGTTTTGCCATATATCAACATGAATCTGCCACAGGTTGAGTTGAGGAAATGTGAATGCTATATGATATTCTTTGCTACTTACAAAGCAGAATAATAACACATTCAAAGCTTTGATAATACCTTCAATAAGAAAACTTATTTGGCTTTTTTTCCCATCTAGTGTTCCCAAAATAGTACTTAACTACACAAATCTTTTCCTGTGCAATATTTATTGAAATCCTAAACATGTAATTTTCTGGAAAATTACTCCCAATGTAGCATTTACCAAAGACATTCAAATTTAATAAATATCCTTTGGGAACTACTTGCCACAAGTCTTTCATATATGAAGAAACATTTTGTTTTCTGCATGACTTTTTAGCATGTGGCATATGAAAGTTTTTCTTGGATTTGTGATGTTGACTATTGCAAAATCTTATAAGACTTATTAATGAAATGGCTCTTTTATGATAATAACAGTGTTTGTTCAGTGTTCTCTTGTTCATGATAGTAGCAATAGCCAGTAATCTTGCGTGTTTGCAGTGTGTCAGGAGTTATTTTAAATGATTTAAATGAAACTATATACTTAATCCTCACAATAACCTTCAGTAGTGGATATTATTATTTCTTCTTTTTAGAAGAAAAAAAAAAAGAAAACAGAGAAGTTAAATAAATTGCTCACATTCACATGACCAGTGAGTAACAGAGCTGGGATTCAGAACCAAGGAGCCTGACTCCAAAGTCAATGTGCCTGACTTCAAAGTCCATGTGCATAATCCCAGCACCCCTGCTGGGACTCTCCTGATCCTCCCTCCATCCTCACTCATTTGTGGCTTTAGCTTCCTAGTGGCTGCTAGGGTATCTCAGTGAAAAGGAAACCCAGTCTTGCTCCAGAAACTTAAGACATTTGACAGTCTTTGTGAGGTTTTTATGCCAGAAATATGTCAGTAGTCAATACAAACTCTTGAGCTAGGGTCAAAATAATAAAGTTTCCAAAGGTTAGACTAATATTATTTCCAAAAGTAGTTTTCTAGACATTCTGATATTTTATGAACATAGTGCCAGTAAAAGTTTTCCATTTTACATAATATGAAATAAGAAAAATATAATGTCATCACCTCTTTTTTGATATTTACAGTAACTTTAATCTAGCATTTCCCAAAGATATAATTAGAATTTGAAGATATTATATCTCCTTCATGGAACACCTATCAGCATCTTAAAGACCAGAGTTACAACTTCCTTAGTTTGGTAAATAGTGATTTATGACCAGTGAGGTGCTGGTGTTTAAAAACTGGGTCTCCAGGGCAAAAATGAAAGGTAGTTTGATTTGCAGAAGTGAAAAGGTAGGCACAATAGGTTCTGAAAAGCTGACAAAGTCTGACTTTAGTACACCATTTGTTTCTTAATCTTGTCAAAATCTAGCATTTCCTTTTACATTATCATAAAAATTGGCATCTCTTTACTTGGAGGCCATTATTTAAAAGGTCAAGAGGGATTTTTTAAGGGTTATATTCAAGTGTCTTATCTGATTACTTTATGTGGGCAGTTTACATAAGTGCTTGAAAAGTCACATTTGGACTAAGTCACTATTAATATGGTTGTAATACTGTAGACTTTCTTCCAGAATTCCAACATTAAATGCATATCAAGATAGCCTTTATCCTAATAATTCTATCTCTAGATACTTAAATGTACTCCCATCACAAAAAGGCATATGCAAGAGTCTATAAAAAGGACAGTAAGTACAAACCTAAGTGGGAACAAAATCCCCAAAGGGAATACCATAAGGAAAGAAAAGAGGAAAGCAATTTAGACCAGGTTTATTTCAAAGGTTCACTATCTACAGATTTTTACTCCCTAGATTTCTGCGCCCTAATGAAGTTCCCTCTAATTCTTTAAAAATACCACCTTATTGCAAAATGGCACATTGATATGTATAAGAAGTTCAAAAATACTCTCATGAAAACATCTAAGACAACAATACCACCCACAGTTATATTGCTATTAATAGCATTGAACCCATGCTCATTGCATTGAAACTGTCAGGGAAGAAAAAGAAAATTACCTACCTTCTTTTTATATTGTTCTGGGACTTGTGAATTAAATTGACAAAAGAAAGATTATCAACAGAAAAGATGGATTTTTATTCATGTATATACATAGTTCATAGAAAATGACTATGACTCACGGAGACATTTAGAACTGGGGACTTATATCTTGACAGGGGAAGGGGAGGGGAATAAAGAGCACTTATGGGAAAACAAATGACATTTAGAAAAGATAAATGGACCCTTACAAAAATAGGTGGCAGATATATAGTTTTGTGACAATGTCTGTTTAGATGATTTCTTAGGGTGCTAACTTCTCCTTTCTGGTGATAGGCATCAGTCCTCCCTGGTTGCAGAACTCCTGAGGGAGGGGATTTATGACAGTTGAATTTTTCCAGGAGGCTTTGACTTTAAACAGATAAGTAGAGTTTAGAAGTTTAAAAAAAGAAACATCATAGTGTACATTCTCAAATGGACAAGACATATAACGTGTAAAGAGCAATGCTAGGGCTAAGTCGCTTCAGTCGTGTCTGACTCTTTGCCACCCTATGGACCATAGACTGCCAGGCTTCTCTGTCTGAGGAATTCTCCAGGCAAGAATACTGGACTGGTTGCCATTTCCTCCTCCATAGGATCTTCCCAACCCGGAACTGAACCTGCGTCTCTGGCATCTCCTGATTGGCAGACGGGTTCTTTACCACTGGTGCCACCTAGCAGAACAGTTCAAAATGTGGGAAGATATAATTGAGATTAGGAAATTGATCTGAGCAAATTATACTCAGGTTTTTCTGAAGCATAGCTGCATGCAACGAAACATTTCTGTGGGTATCTGGGAAACATAACTCCAGCAAGCACAGGTCATTTCTCAGTGGATTTATGACTCATTTCTCACTGGATTTATTATATGGGCTAATTTTTAGCCTGCTAGATCACTTCTCTTTGAAGCAGATTTGGCTTGCTTAAGAACCAGGCAATATTAGGCAACTAACAGCTACAAAGATGTGCCAAAGATGGCCACAATAAAAGACAGAAATGGTATGAGCCTAACAGAACCAGAAGATATTAAGAAGAGTTGGCAAGAATACACAGAACTATACAAAAAAGATCTGCATGACCCAGATAATCACAATGGTGTGATCACTCACTTAGAGCCAGACACCCTGGAATGTGAAGTCAAGTGGGATGTAGGAAGCATCACTACAAACAAAGCTAGTGGAGGTGATGGAATTCCAGTTGAGCTATTTCAGATCCTGAAAGATGATGCTGTGAAAGTGCTACACTCAATAGGCCAACAAATTTGGAAAACTCAGCAGTGGCCACAGGACTAGAAAAGGTCACTCCCGTCCCAAACATGTATACCTGTGGCAGATACATTTTGATGTATGGAAAAACCAATACAATATTGTAAAGTTAAATAAAATTAAATTAAAAAAAAAAAAGAAAGGCAATGCCAAAGAATGCTCAAACTACTGCACAGTTGAACTCATCTCCCACACTAACAAAGTAATGCTCAAAATTCTTCAGCCAGGCTTCAACGGTACATGAACTCTGAACTTCCAGATCGTCAAGCTGGATTTAGAAAAGTCAGAAGAACCAGATGTCAAATTGCCAACATCCATTGTATCATTGAAAAAGCAAGAGATTTCCAGAAAAACATCTATTTCTGCTTTATTGACTATGCCAAAGCCTTTGACTGTGTGGATAACAACAAACTGTGGAAAATTCTGAAAGAGATGGGAATAACAGATCACCTGACCTGCCTCTTGAGAAATCTGTATGCAGGTCAGGAAGCAATAGTTAGAACTGGACGTGGAACAACAGACTGGTTCCAAATTGGGAAAGGAGTACATCAAGGCTATATTTTGTTACCCTGTATTTATTTTTACTTATATGCAGAGTACATCATGTGAAATGCCAGGCTGGATGAAGCACAAGCTGGAATCAAGATTGCCGGGGGAAATATCAATAACTTCAGATATTCAGATAACACCACCCTTATGGCAGAAAGCAAAGAAGAACTAAAGAGCCTCTTGATGAAAGTGAAAGAGGAGAGTGAAAAAGTGGCTTAGAACTCAATATTCAGAAAACTAAGGTCATGGCATATGGTCCCATGACTTCATGGCAAATAGAGGGGGAAACAGTGGAAACAGTGTCAGACTTTTTATTTTTCTGGGCTCCAAAATCACTGTAGATGGTGATTCCAGCCATGAAATTAAAGGATGCTTACTGCTTGGAAGGAAAGTTATGACCAACCTAGACAGAATATTCAAAAGCAGAGACATTACTTTGCCAACAAAGGTCCGTCTAGTCAAGGCTATGGTTTTTCCAGTAGTTGTGTACGGATGTGAGAGTTGGACTGTGAAGAAAGCTGAGCACCGAAAAATTGATGCTTTTGAACTATGGTGTTGAATAAGACTCTTGAGAGTCCCTTGGACTGCAAGGAGATCCAACCAGTCCATTCTAAAGGAGATCAGTCCTAGGGGTTCGTTGGAAGGTATGATGCTAAAGCTGATACTCCAGTACTTTGGCCACCTCATGCGAAGAGTTCACTCATTGGAAAAGACTCTGATGCTGGGAAGGATTGGTGGCAGGGGGAGAAGGGGACGACAGAGGATGAGATGGCTGGATGGCATCACCAACTCGGTGGACATGAATTTGAGTGAGCTCCGGGAGCTGGTGATGGACAGGGAAGCCTGGCGTGCTGCAATTCATGGGGTCGCAAAGAGTTGGACACGACTGAGTGACTGAACTGAACTGAACTGAACTGAAAATCACTACAGACGGTGACTACAGCAATGAAATTAAAAGACGCTTGCTCCTTGGAAGAAAAGGTATGACCAACCTAGACAACATATTAAAAAGCAGATACATTACTTTGCCAACAAAGGTCCATCGGTTTTTTCATGAATCATGTATGGATGTGAGAGTTGGACTATAAAGAAAATTGACCACCGAAGAATTGATGCTTTTGAACTGTGATGTTGGAGAATTCTCTTGAGAATCACTTAGACAGCAAGGAGATCCAACGAGTCCCTCCTAAAGGAAATCAGTACTGAATATTCATTGGAAGGACTGAGGCTAAAGCTGAAAGTCCAGTACTTTGGCCACATGATGTGAAAAACTGACTCAATTTGAAAAGACCCTGATGCTGGGAAAGATTGAAGGTGGGGAAGAAGGGGACAACAGAGGATGTGATCTCTGGATGGTATCACTGACTCAATGGACATGAATTTGAGTATGCTCCGGGAGGTGGTGATGGACAGGGAAGTCTGGCATGCTGCAGTGCCTGAGATCGCAAAGAGTCAGACATATCTGAGCGAATAAACTGAACTGAACTGAACAGTTACAAATACAAATCAAAAACATATGTATCAAATTAATAGATATGTAGTTAAAAAAATTCCCATTATTGAAATTTGCCTTTTTTTAATTTATTGTTTAACTGGAGTGTAACTGCTTTCCAATGTTGTGTTAGCTTCTGCTGTATAACAATGTGAATCAGCTATAATTATACATATATTCCCTCCTTCTACAGCCTGCCACACACTCCTTCCCCCACTCAATCCCTCTAGGTCATTGCATAGCACTGAGCTGAGCTCCCTGTGCTAAACCCCAGGCTCCCACTAGCTGTATGCCGAGGTCCAGCCCCGGCTGAATCAGGGAGTTCGAGGTATAGACGGCGTCGGTGAGGATCAGGATACAATAGTTATAATTAGGGATATAAAGAATAATAGAACGAGGATAGCTCAGTAGGAAAATTCAGTGGAGAAAAGAGGCTGAGTAGCTTGGTTTATGCGGGGGACCAATAAAACTTCAAGACAAGAAGTTTGCACCACTTACGTAGGCCACAGGCGTCCTTCCGTTCTCCCGAAGGGGAGGAGACACTGAGGCCTCCCCGGTCAGATCTTAGAAGCCCAGGCATAATTAGTAAGCATGGTGGGTTCCGCGCACCAGATGGAGACTCAGCCAGAATTTGAGAGAGAGAGCGACATGGGGATTCCTCTTTCGAGGAACTGATCCCAATTCTTTATTTTCCATGGTCTACTTTTATACACTGAGATGTTATACAAAAGTCACGCGGGGTCAGCAGTCCTGACTTTTATCAAAGTCAGGTGCTTCTTACAAATATATACAGAGGTCTTAGGGGTGTTACATCATGTTCTGGCCAGGGGGCCTGTTGACAATTTATGACCCTCTCCTTGTGACAGCGGTCAATCCAGGACATTTATTTCTCCAGGGGTGATTATTCTTAAAACAGACTCCACCAGATAAATTTACATTCCTATAGGGTGAGGGTGAGTTTTAATTAAAGAAGGAACTTATTTAGCCTAAGGTCTGACGTGATTAATATCAAAGGTTAATACCTATTTCTTCTGTATATTCATTAATGTGTGTAAGGGTAGGCGATGTGGAGGCTTAGCAGCAAACATTGGCTCAACAAATGAAAAACCCTTCATCAATACAATTTCTAATCAGCCCACTAATAGTTTCCTAACTTCTGTAAAGAACCTGTTTTTAGAAGCACATGTGGCCGGACAAGCCTGTCAGGTGGGCTAGAGAACCTTCAGAGGGGTTTGTAGGTTAAAACACTCCTGTCATGCCCAGGAATTTTTATTAACTGGAGCTCTAAGTTAACTCTTTTTTCAGAGAGAGGTAGTGGGGGACAGCCCCCCATAAAGTCAGAGGTATAGGTGAGAGCACAAGTAGTAAAGTAGGCAGGCTCTGGTTATGGGGGTAGATGATCGAGGATCTCCAGGGGGACTCCTGAGGCTCGACCCCACCTTTGTGTATGTCAAGCCTCTTTCCTCATGACCTTTGCCATGGGCAGAGGTCCTCTCGATGGCTCCTGGCAGCTGTATATTTTACACATTGTAGTATATATATATGTCAGTGCTACTCTCTCAATTCATCCCACCCATTCTTTCCTTCCTGTGCCCACAAGTCTGTTCTCTACATCTCTGTCTTTATTCCTGCCGTGCAGATAGGTTCATCAGTAGCATTTTTCTCAATTCCATATATACGCATTAATATGTAATATTTGTTTTTTATCCTTCTGACTTACTTTTCTGTATGACTATCTTAAGTTCAACTATATCATTACAAATGACCCATTTTTTTTTTCTTTTTAGGAATATTCCAAAAATATGAGTAATATCCCAAAAATATGGAATGCTTCATGAATTTGCCTGTTATCCTTGTACAGGGACCATGCTCATCTTCTCTGTATCCTTCCAGTTTTAGTATGTGTGCTGCTGGAGCAAGCACAAAATTGATCTCTTACATCAAAGTCAGAAAACCATGAAAACAATTATAGTAAATGACATAATTCTAAAACTATTAAGGACAGAAGTACATATATTCAAGGTAACACTCAAAACACTTAAATATTTTATAGCTTAGGCATTATCCAGATTGAAGAGTGCTGGCTGTAAACCATTGTGATGGCCATGATATTGTGTACCAACTAAAATACCATCATTACAATGTCAGATCTATTTCCTTGTTTTCCTGTCACTTTATTTAAAATAACCTAATACAACTTGAATATTCAGAAATTATATGTTGCTAAATTCAAATTTTAGTTTTTAAAATTAATATTACATTTTATGCATTTTCATGTATATTGTATGATTAATTATGTTAGTATTAAGAACACAAATACTACTTGGTTGTATGAACTCACCATGCAAATGTGTAGACTAAAAAAAATTTTTTTATCTACATATTATTTCCCCTAGAAATAGAATTTAGGGGAAAAAAAACACAATTATTTAACACATCATGTTGTATTTTAAAGAAGTATAAAAGTTTGACTAAGATTTACATTATTGATAATGAATTATACTACTTAGATCATTTTTAGCTTTAACAATCTTTGCAATCCTATTAACTTCTTTAATAAATTTGGAGCAATGCCATTTGGCTTGTTAACAAAGTAGTTACAAATATCAGTGGAAAAAGGGTAACATATGCACTAAATACTTTTGAAGCTACTATGAGAACATGAAGTAGAAATTATGAGCTAGCAGACAATAAGAGAAAACACAAGCTTTTTTCTACATGCAGTCATGATTTGTAAACAACAATTACTAACTAGAGAAAATGAGAGCAAAACACAGAGCTCAACCAGGTGTTATTTTATGTAAGGGATTTACTCTGCTATTTGATCAATGATAAGAACAAAATCACCCATATCCTCAGGAAGCCACGAATGTTTCAAGGCAGCTGTGATAGCACCTGGATACTTGTCCTACGCAAAGACTATCTCCATCAAGGAAGAATCAAGATCTATTCCTCTCGGCTTGAACCAGAAACAAGGCCAATAAATCTGTTGTTGCATTGCATTATTTCTTTAATGAGAGGACAAAAGCATTTTTACAGTACTGCTGCTGCTGCTGCTAAGTCACTTCAGTAGTGTCAGACTCTGTGCAACCCCATAGAGGGCAGCCCACCAGGCTTCCCCATCCCTGGGATTCTCCAGGCAAGAACATTGAAGTGGGCCATTTCCTTCTCCAATGCATGAAAGTGAAAAGTGAAAGTGAAATCGCTCAGTCATGTCTGACTCTTCGCGACCCCATGGACAGCAGCCTACCAGGCTCCTCCATCCATGGGATTTTCTAGGCAAGAGTACTATTTATGCTGAATTGGCAGGAATACACTTGCATCCTCTTGAATGTGTATGACAGGATCATCCAACATTCCCCCAAGTAGGCAGCAGCATAAGAGCTTTGCTCTGCCTTTCTATTCTCTATAAAAGCACGCACACACATACACATACATGCTCACACTCATGCACACTCATATGTACACACACACATTCACATACTCTCATGCACTAATACACACATGTGCACACACACATACTCATACAGATTTTCATGTACACACGCACATGCAAACTGTTGAGTTCAGTTCAGTTCAGTCGCTCAGTCATGTCCAACTCTTTGAGACCCCATGAATCACAGCATGCCAGGCCTCCCTGTCCATCACCAACTCCCAGAGTTCACTCAAACTCACGTCCATCGAGTCAATGATGTCATCCAGCCATCTCATCCTCTGTCGTCCCCTTCTCCTCCTGCCCCCAATCCTTCCCAGCATCAGAGTCTTTTCCAATGAGTCAACTCTTCTCATCAAGTGGCCAAAGTACTGGAGTTTCAGCTTTAGCATCATTCCTTCCAAAGAAATCCCAGGGCTGATCTCCTTCAGAATGGACTGTTTGGATCTCCTTGCAGTCCAAGGGACTCTCAAGAGTCTTCTCCAACACCACAGTTCAAAAGCATCAATTCTTCTTCACAGTCCAACTCTCACATCCATACATGACCACTGGAAAAACCATAGCCTTGACTAGATGGACCTTTGTGGGCAAAGTAATGTCTCTGCTTTTCAATGTGCTATCTAGGTTGGTCATAACTTTTCTTCCAAGGAGTAAGCATCTTTTAATTCATGGCTGCAGTCACCATATGCAGTGATTTTGGAGTCCCCAAAAATAAAGACTGACACTGTTTCCACTCATTCCCCATCTATTTCCCATGTAGTGATGGAATCAGATGCCATGATCTTCGTTTTCTGAATGTTGAGCTTTAAGCCAACTTTGGTAAGCAAGAAATTTTCTTCTCCCTTCTAGGTTCTTCTGGCTGATCTAAAAATCAAATTGACCTGAGAAAGACTGACAAGAAAAACCAAATAAAAGTTTAATAAAATGTATTAATGAGAGACGGGCTTCTCAGGTGGTTCAGTGATAAAGAATCTGCCTGCAATGCAGGAGACCCAGGTTCAATCCCTGGGTCAGGAAGATCCCATGGACTAGGTAATACTCCAGTATTCTTGCCTGGAGAATCCCATAGACAGAGGAAAAACCCAGGAAATCTGAGTAACTCCCCCCAAAAATGATTGAAACCTTCACCTTAAACACCATTGTCAGCTAAATATTCATACAAAAGAATATGCTTTAGTAGTGATTTGGGATTCCAAAAGGAAAAAAGGCAATTCACAGGAAAGCATTTTTTTGTTGTGCCATACAGAGACAGTGGGGCACAAAGAGGATCCTGACAAGCCTGATAAGTTTGTCCCACCACATCTAGTCCATATTCTTTTCAGGTATCTCTGGTGATATCTGTATTCAAGGAACAGAACCTTTACATAAATTCTTTAGACAGCTAAGAGGGACATGAAAAGAAAGGCTTCCTGAGTCTTCTGTTTCTTAAAAATAATCAGCCTCTTCCACTAAGCATGAAGTCCTCCAGATCCATGCATGTTGCTGGCTCAGTAATGATTCACTGTTTATAGTCTGTGAGGTCACAAAGAGTCGGATATGTATTCTCTGGAAAAACATCTCTTCAGGTTTTCTGTGTTCAGTCATTCAGTCTTGTCTGACTCTGCAACCCCAGGGACTATAGCCCACCAGGCTCCTCTGTCCATGGGATTTTCCCTGGCAAGAATACTGGAGTGGGTTGCCATTTCCTCCTCCAGGGATCAGAACTGCACCTCCTGCATTGCAGGCTGCTTCTTTAATGGTGAGCCCTTGGAGAAACCTATTCAGGTCTATGTGTATGTGTTAAGTAGCTTCAGTTGTGTCCAACTCTTTGCAACCATATGGACTGTAGGCTCCTCTGTCCATGGGACCCTCCAGGCAAGAATGCTGAGTGGGTTGCCATGCCCTCATCCAAGGGATCTTCCTGATCCAGGGATTGCATTTCTTATGTCTCCTGCTTTGGCAGATGGGTTCTTTGCCTGTAGCACCACCTGGGAAGCCCTCTTCAGGTCTACTACCTATTCTTTAATCAGATAGTTTTTTATATATATATATAGAGAGAGAGAAAGAAATATAGGAGCTGTTTATGTATCTTGGATATTGTCCTTATCAGTGGTATTATTTGCAAATATTTTCTCCTATTCAGTGGGTTGTCTTTGCCTTTTGTCAATGATTTCCTTTGCTTATAAAAGCTGTTAAGTTCAATTAGATCCCATTTGTTTATTTTTCCTTTTATTTCTTTTGACTTAGAAGACAGATCAAAACAATATTGCTGCGATTTATGTCAAAAAGTGTTCTTTTTATGTTCTTTTCTGGAGTTGTTATTGTTTCGGGTCTTACATTTAGGTCTTTAATCCACTATAAGTTTATTTCTATATATAGTGTGAGGAAATAGTCTAATCTCATTCTTTTACTGTAGCTGTCCAACTTTCCCAACACCACTTACTGAAGACACTCTCTTTACTTTGTTGTATATTCTTGCCTCCTTTGTCATAGATTAATTGACCACAGGCACATGGATTTATTTCTGAGCTCTCTAGTGAGATAATCAGACAGACTAAAATAAATATTCTTTGTTATCACTTACATGTGGAATCTTAAAAAAAAAAAAAAAAGATAATACAAATGAATGAATTTGTAGATCAAATAAAAAAAGAAAGCACAGCCTAAAAGTTGAACGTTATATTTTGTTTGGCAGACACTCTTAGGACTTTGAGCCCAGGAAAAAGCATCTCAAATAACACTGAGACTGCTCAGAAGAGGATTGGGGAAAGCCAGGATATGTGGGAGTTTTTGCAACTAAATCAGGTAGTCAGACCATTAAAAGACTACTGTTAATGAAAGAAAACCAGATTTCTAAAGGAATTTAGCACTTTTCTATGTATAGAAAGATGCAAGAGTCTGGACTCACTGAAACCATTCCTTTGATATGCACCTCAGCTATCTGGGGCCAGTATCCTGAGTTTACTGAGGTGCACAGTTGGGATGGCTGCAGCAGCTGACTGCTAGATGGGCTTGGCAGTGGGCAGCCTACAGCTCATTTGTCTCCATCCTGAGTTCCCTCAGGGCTCACCTTCTGGGCAGCTTTAATGTAATGACTTAATGGCTGCAGCATCCTTTGTTTACTGATATGGAAGACAACATTTTAGTCATGATACAAAAACAGAAACTGACTCACAGATACAGAGAACAAACTAGTGGTTACCAGTGGGTGAGGGAAGTGGAATGAAGGACAACATAAGCATATGGGATTAAGAGATTAAAACTACCATGTATACAATTAATAATCAGCAAGGGTATGAGGGAAATATAGCCATTATTTCATAATAACATTAAATGAAGTACAATCTATAAAAATATTGAAACTAATATATTAGTCTTTTTAAGTCTTCTGCCCATTCTTTAATCAGGTTTCTTGGTTTTAAATCAACTATACTTCTATTAAAAAATTAATAACCAACATAAATTAATTATTGAGCCAAAAAAATACATTTAGGTTTGCAAATTTTGCTTCTGTACAGCAAATATATGCTTATACAAAATTATGAATATAACTTTCACTCCCCCAAAATAATAGAGAATAAAAAATCAAAAACAACTTTTTTAACATTGCACAGCTAGATTATATAGAATTATAGAACTTAACATTACAACCTATAAAAATCTATGGGATCCAGCAGACTTTTACTGATCAAAAGATGTTAAACTGTGGTGAGGAAAATTGAGAGCTCAGTTCAGAAGTTAGAACAGGTATTGGAATGATGAAAATGGGGTTAGAATTAGTGAAAAGGCAATTGATACTGGGAGTACTCAAAATCAGTAGTCAAATAACTCAGAATATTTGGGGCTTTGTGTTATTCTTCAATCCATATACATTTTTCAGTTGAGATGGTGAAATAATGGGCTTCCCAAGTGGTTCAGTGGATAAAGAATCCGCCTGAAATTAGGAGACACAGGAGACATGGATTTGATCCCTGAGTTAGGAAGATTCCCTGGAGGAGATGGCATGGCAGCCTAGAGGAAATGGCAACCCACTCCAGTATTCTTGCCTGGAGAATCCCATGATCAGAGGAGACTGTCAGGCTCTAGTCCATGGGGTCGCAAGGAGTTGAAAATGACTGAATGACTGAGCACATTATTATTCTTATATGTTATTATTATTTTCTTACATTAATTCTACTCTTATAGAATGATGGTTATATACATGGCATATGTAAATTAATTAGATAGTGTTTGCAAGGTACCATAATGGATATATAAAACAAAACCTCAGAGGCCAAGGCAATTGTCTAATAAGCCTTGAAATGAGATTTAAACAAGTTCTGAATAAAGGACATATTTACATACAAGGTTTCCAATGTCTTTGTGTGGCACTGTACCAGGTCCTGTGGCAGCTTTAGATCTTGAAATGTGGCACAGTGACATGGTCCCTAAGGTACAGTCTTTAGTCTGCAGTCTACTTCCTATCTCTTATGTACCTGTTGTTTCCAGTTGTTTCCAGTCTGATCCTCATTTCTCAACTTGAAAATGAAAATAGTTGTACTTACAAAGTTTCAGTGTATTTTAAAGGTGATTTAATGTATGTGAAAAGCATGGGAAGTTGAAAAGTGAACTACAATATATTATTATTTATTCTATAAAGAGGGCTTGCAAGAGCTTACGATAGAGGCAGACAATTGCTAGTGTCATGTGGAATAGACAATAAATGTTTTAGGAATTCAGACATCAAAATCAATTTTGTTTGCAGTGATCAAAGAAGTCTTAAACAAGTCTGGGTTCTGTCTTAAGGGAAAAAATGGTAATCGCTGCTATTTTATCTTATGAATAGAAGTCCTTATATGTGAATCTCTCTTCTAAAATTCCCAAGTTTATCCATGGCTTGTTTCACAGCCAAAATGTGACTGAAATTTTCTGATTTGCTTATGCACCTTAGGGGTCCAAGAGCATAGAAAAGGATCTTTTCTTTTTCCTTCTTGAAACATCTAATAAGCAAATCCATAATACTTTTGAGACTAATTTTCACAAAACTTCTTCATTTAAAATACTTTTGAAGCCAGTGGCTTTTAGATAACTTTGTCTGCAATTTTGTATCATCACATAAACTCAAGCATGACAGAAATATATAGCAAGACTAAAGTTTAATGACTCTTCCATAAGCTACATGTGTTACTTCATAGTCATCAGATCAGATCAGTCACTCAGTCGTGTCCGACTCTTCGCGACCCCATGAATCGCAGCATACCAGGCCTCCCTGTCCATCACCAACTCCCGGAGGTCACTCAGACTCACATCCATCGAGTCAGTGATGCCATCCAGCCATCTCATCCTCTGTCGTCCCCTTCTCCTCTGGCCCTCAATCCCTCCCAGCATCAGAGTCTTCTCCAATGAGTCAACTCTTCGCATGAGGTGGCCAAAGTACTGGAGTTTCAGCTTTAGCATCATTCCTTGCAAAGAAATCCCAGGGCCGATCTCCTTCAGAATGGACTGGTTGGATCTCCTTGCAGTCCAAGGGACTCTCAAGAGTCTTCTCCAACACCACAGTGCAAAAGCATCAATTCTTCGGCGCTCAGCCTTCTTCACAGTCCAGCTCTCACATCCATACATGACCATGGTCATACCTTATAAATATATTCATATTTAGCTTCAACTTTTTGAATTTATTAAAATTTTGAATTATATTTTTGAAAAAGTCTTCAGAATATCACATAAGCTAGGACTGAGATTATTTAGGCACTTTGATATCATCTTCTTTTTAAATCAGTTTTTTAAATTATGGGTAATATAATAATGTGTCAATGTAATTTAAAAATCAGAAACTATTGGACAATTATTAGGTTTATTTCTGTTTTGCTCTTGTTAACTTCTAGTTTTCTAATTGAGCATGGTAAACTATTAGTAATTTAACACTGTGTGTGTGTGGGTATATATGTGTTTTTAAAGAACCCACAGTTCAATTTTATCCAGATCAAAGAAAACAGAAAGCTTTGATCACACTGGAAGAAACTCAGCTAGAGGTTTGGAATCACTACTAAAACAGCAGGTGCAATGAGGACAGTATCCTCCAAGTACAGTTGATTCACTGCTACATTTGTCTATTTGTCTAATACTAACAATTATAAACAGAGTAGCACAAGTAGTATTTGGAAAAGCCCTTTGAGTATTACAGTGTCAGGCATAACATTTCACTTGTCTTACCACTGGTTCTCTTTGCCTTCCTGGGCTGCTGCTTCTTCAGTAAAGTCATTTTTGCTATTGAATGTCTTGAGAACCTCCTCATGAATTTTCCTCTTGATCATGCTGGCCACACTCTTACATGTATAATATCAAGCAAATCTGTGGTGTTTAAATAGTCTACAGTCATAGTTAAGTTTAAAAAATTTTCCCTTGGGAAACTTTCAGGTATTATGTGTCCCAGACAGGGATAACATCCCTTTGATTTTCTTTGTTCTCATCATCCTCAGGAGGAGGGTCATCCCTGTGGGTGTTTATACCACTGAATGACATTTTTAAATTTTTTTAAAAAAAATATTGCTAAATTATGATTTGGAGAGGAACTGGCCATCATCTCATTCATAATAAGTTCCAAATCTTCCAAAATAGTCTTGATAGCTACATGACTTATCAAATGTTACACAATAGTTTCCTGGGTTGTAGAGATCCCCTGGAGGAGGAAATGGTAATCTACTCCAGTATTCTTGTCTGGGAAATCCTATGGACAGAGGAGCCTGGCAGATGACAGTCCATGGGGTCAGGAAGAGTCAGACATGACTTAGTGACTAAACAGCAACAGCAACATACAATCATTACACAGTTTAGTTACATAGTTTGTGGGCATTTACTATTTTAGAAATATTTTGAATCACACACACCATGTATATTGTTTTGCATAGTGCTTTTGTGACTCTTTGACTTCCCTGGTGGCTCAGATGGTAAAGCGTCTACCTACAATGCAGGAGACCCGGGTTCAGTCCCTGGGTTTGGAAGATCTCCTGGAGAATGAAATGGCAACCCACTCCAGTATTCTTGCCTGGAAAATCTCAGGGATGGTGGAATCTGGTAGGCTACAATCCATGGGGTCGCAAAGAGTTGGACATAACTGAGCAACTTCACTTTCACTTTTCACTTTTGTGACTTTAAATATTACACTTATTTCCTGATGCCTGCATGCAGACATCATTTTTAAACAGCTTGATTGAAATCTACTGTATGGATTTCTTTTAAGACTGAACTTTTTTCAGTTCAATTCAGTTCAGTCTCTCAGTTGTGTCTGCCTCTTTGTGAACCACAGCACACCAGGCCTTTCATCACCAACTCCCAGAGTCCACCCAAACCCATGTCCATTGAGTCTGTGATGCCATCCAACAATCTCATCCTCTGTTGTTCCCTTCTCCTCCTGCACTCAATCTTTCCCAGCATCAGGACCTTATCCAATGAGTAAGCTCTTCGCATCAGGGGGCCAAAGTATTGGAGTTTCAGCCTCAACATCAGTCCTTCAAATGAATACTCAGGACAATCTCCTTTAGGATAAACTGGTTGGATCTCCTTGCAGTCCAAGGGACTCTCAAGAGTCTTCTCCAACAACACAGTTCAAAAGCATCAATTCTTCTGCACTCAGCCCTCTTTACAGTCCATTTCTCACATCCATATATGACCACTGAAAAACCATAGCCTTGACTAGACAGATCTTTGTTGGCAAAGTAATGTCTCTGCTTTTTAATATACTGTCTAGATTGGTCATAACTTTACTTCCAAGGAGTAAGCGCCTTTTAATTTCATGGCTGCAGTCACCATCTGCAGTGATTTTGGAGCCCAGAAAAATAAAAAGTCAGCCACTGTTTCCACTGTTTCCCCATCTATTTCCCATGAAGTGATGGGACTAGATGCCATGATCTTAGTTTTCTGAATGTTGAGCTTCGAGCCAACATTTTCACTTTCCTCTTTCACTTTCATCAAGAGGGTCTTTAGTTCTTCTTCACTTTCTGGCATAAGGGTGGTGTCATCTGCATATCTGAAGTTATTGATATTTCTCCCGGCAATCTTGATTCCAGCTTGTGCTTCCTCCAGTCCAGCATTTTTCATGATGTACTCTGCATATAAGTTGAATAAGCAGGGTGACAATATACAGCCTTGACGTTCTCCTTTTCCTATTTGGAACCAGTCTGTTGTTCCATGTCCAGTTCTAACTGTTGCTTCCTGACCTGTATACAGGTTTCTCAAGAGGCAGGTCAGGTGGTCTGGTGTACCCATTTCTTTCAGAATTTTCCACAGTTTATTGTGATCCACACAGTCAAAGGCTTTGGCATAGTCAATAAAGCAGAAATAGATGTTTTCCTAGAATTCTCTTGCTTTTTCCATAATCCAGCAGATGTTGGCAATTTGATCTCTGGTTCCTCTGCCTTTTCTAAAGCCAGATTGAACATCTGGAAGTTCACGGTTCATGTAATGTTGAAGCCTGGCTTGGAAAATTTTGAGCATTACTTTACTAGCATGTGAGATGAGAGCAATTGTGCGATAGTTTGAGCTTTCTTTGGCATTGCCTTTCTTTGAGATTGGAATGAAAACTGACCTTTTCCAGTCCTGTGGCCACTGCTGAGTTTTCCAAATTTGCTGGCATATTGAGTGCAGCACTTTCACAGCATCATCTATCAGGATTTGAAATAGCTCCACTGGAATTACATCGCCTCCACTAGCTTTGTTTGAAATGATGCTTCCTAAAGCCCACTTGACTTCACATTCCAGGATGTCTGGCTCTGATCACACCATCATGATTATCTGGGTCATGAAGATCTTTTTTGTACAGTTCTTCTGTGTAGTCTTGCCACTTCTTAATATCTTCTGCTTCTGTTAGGTCCCTACCATTTCTGTACTTTATTGAGCCTATCTTTGCATGAAATGTTCCCTTGGTATCTCTAATTTTCTTGAAGGGATCTCTAGTCTTTTCCATTCTATTGTTTTCCTCTATTTCTTTGCATTGATCACTGAAGAAGGCCTTCTTATCTCTCCTTGCTATTCTTTGGAACTCTGCATTCAAATGTGTATATCTTTCCTTTTCTTCTTTGCTTTTTGCTTCCCTTCTTTTCACAGCTATTTGTAAGGCCTTCTCAGACGGGCACTGTAGTAATACAATGTGAAAGTAAAACTTTATTCATTATATTATTTTAAAATTATATTTTTGCAAGCTTTTTCACTTAGTTACTTTCCACAATATATGTTAAAATGATTTTAGTCATTTACTATAGATGACTTTCCTGGTCATTTTAATAGAATTTTTCTTGTTTATGATAATATTTAAGTTGGCTGAGTTTTTCCTATCCTGGAACATGATGCAGAATTTTTGATGTATTGACTGAGGCCCAGAAGTTACCAATCATATTCAAGTATAACTAGGATATTATATTTTAAATCTATTTATTTTACAGTTTAATTTTTTACAGTTTAAATAATAATTACTTTTGCCTAGAAACATTACTGAAAACCAATTCTTAATTTTAATATAGTGAAATATTATGAATTGGGAAAATATGTGAAGGTAAGATGAGAAGGGCTTCCCTTATAGTTTATTCAGTAAAGAATCTGCCTGCAATGCAGGAGACCCGAGTTTGACCCCTGGGTTGGGAAGATCCTCTGGAGAAGGAAATGGCAAGCCTCTCCAGTATTCTTTCCTAGAGAATCCCATGGACAGAATTTCCTGGAGGGATATAGTCCATGGGTTCACAAGAGTCAGACACTTCTTAGCAACTAAACCACCAAGATGAGATGTGACAAATTATTGATTTTTCTCTAGGGCCAGGTGAACTTTCTGAGATTTGGGTGGATAGTATATGTTAACTTCCTAAAAAATAATGGTACAACATATATATTTTTACTGATAGTTGACAAGTAATGATAAGGTCAACAGAATCTCAGACTGGTCTAATTTGAAAATATTTTTTACCTTTATATTTCAAAGAAACTGCTTTATAGAGCATCTGTTATATAAACAGTTTCCCACATGATTCTGAAATGATATAGTAGTTAGTAGAGGTATATGGTGTTAATTACTGAAAACAGCAGCCTCATAATATACTGAACAGTGAGCAGAGTAAATTAGCCAGTTGTAAAGCTAATAAAATAGAAATTTAAAAGGCCAGGTTATGCGGAAAATAAATTTAAAGATGATGCTTCTGATTTTATTCTGTATATTTAAGAGCTGATAGTGCCGTGTCATTTTGACCCATCATTAATAGTGATGTTTCATTGTGTGCTCCGCAGGTAGTGAAAGTTTTTTGGGCCAATATATCCACATATTTTTCACTAACATATTGTTAAGCCACCTCAGATCAGATCAGATCAGTCGCTCAGTCGTGTCCGACTCTTTGCGACCCCATGAACCGCAGCACGCCAGGCCTCCCTATCCATCACCAGCTCTCGGAGGTCACTCAGACTCACATTCATCGAGTCAGTGATGCCATCCAGCCATCTCATCCTCTGTCGTCCCCTTCTCCTCCTGCCCTCAATCCCTCCCAGCATCAGAGTCTTCTCCAATGAGTCAACTCTTCGCATGAGGTGGCCAAAATACTGGAGTTTCAGCTTGAGCATCATTCCCTTCAAAGAAATCCCAGGTCTGATCTCCTTCAGAATGGACTGGTTGGATCTCCTTGCAGTCGAAGGGACTCTCAAGAGTCTTCTCCAACACCACAGTTCAAAAGCATCTATTCTTTGGCACTCAGCTTTCTTCACAGTCCAGCTCTCACATCCATACATGACCACAGGAAAGACCATAGCCTTGACTAGGCAAACCTTTGTTGGCAAAGTGATGTCTCTGCTTTTGAATATGCTATCTAGGTTGGCCATAACCTTCCTTCCAAGGAGTAAGCGTCTTTTAATTTCATGGCTGCAGTCACCATCTGTAGTGATTTTGGAGCCCAGAAAAATAAAGTCTGACACTGTTTCCACTGTTTCTCCATCTCTTTCCCATGTAGTGATGGGACCAGATGCCATGATCTTCGTTTTCTGAATGTTGAGCTTTAAGCCAATCTTTTAACTCTCCACTTTCACTTTCATCAAGAGGCTTTTGAGTTCCTCTTCACTTTCTGCCATAAGGGTGGTGTCATTTGCATATCTGAGGTTATTGATATTTCTCCCGGCAATCTTGATTCCAGCTTGTGTTTCTTCCAGTCCAGCATTTCTCATGATGTACTCTGCATATAAGTTAAATAAACATGGTGACAATATACAGCCTTGACGTACTCCTTTTCCTATTTGGAACCAGTCTGTTGTTCCATGACCAGTTCTAACTGTTGCTTCCTGACCTGCATACAGATTTCTTAAGAGGCAGATCAGGTGGTCTGGTATTCCCATCTCTCTCAGAATTTTCCAGAGTTTATTGTGATCTACACAGTCAAAGGCTTTGGCATAGTCAATAAAGCAGAAATAGATGTTTTTCTGGAACTCTTTTGCTTTTTCGATAATCCAGCGGATGTTGGCAATTTGATCTCTGGTTCCTCTGCCTTTTCTAAAGCCAGATTGAACATCAGGAAGTTGACGGTTCACATATTGCTGAAGCCTGGCTTGGAGAATTTTGAGCATTACTTTACTAGCGTGTGAAATGAGTGCAATTGTGCGGTAGTTTGAGCACTCTTTGGCATTGCCTTTCTTTGGGATTGGGATGAAAACTGACCTTTTCCAATCTTGTGGCCACTGCTGAGTTTTCCAAATTTGCTGGCATATTGAGTGCAGCACTTTCACAGCATTATCTTTCAGGATTTGGAATAGCTCCACTGGAATTCCATCACCTCCACTAGCTTTGTTCGTAGTGATGCTTTCTAAGGCCCACTTGACTTCACATTCCAGGATGTCTGGCTCTAGGTCAGTGATCACACCATCATGATTATCTGGGTCGTGAAGCTCTTTTTTGTACAGTTCTTCTGTGTATTCTTGCCACCTCTTCTTAATATCTTCTGCTTCCGTTAGGTCCACACCATTTCTGTCCTTTATTGAGACCATCTTTGCATGAAATGTTCCTTTGGTATCTCTGATTTTCTTGAATAGATCCTTAGTCTTTCCCATTCTGTTGTTTTCCTCTATTTCTTTGCATTGATTGCTGAAGAAGGCTTTCTTATCTCTTCTTGCTATTCTTTGGAACTCTGCATTCAGATGTTTATATCTTTCCTTTTCTCCTTTGCTTTTCACTTCTCTTCTTTTTGCAGCTATTTGCAAGGCCTCCCCAGACAGCCATTTTGCTTTTTTGCATTTCTTTTTCTTGGGGATGGTCTTGATCCCTGTCTCCTGTACAGTGTCACGAACCTCATTCCATAGTTCATCAGGCACTCTATCTATCAGATCTAGGCCCTTAAATCTATTTCTCACTTCCACTGTATAATCATAAGGGATTTGATTTAGGTCATACCTGAATGGTCTAGTGGTTTTCCCTACTTTCTTCAATTTCAGTCTGAATTTGGCAATAAGGAGTTCATGGTCTCAGCCACAGTCAGCTCCTGGTCTTGTTTTTGCTGACTGTATAGAGCTTCTCCATCTTTGGCTGCAAAGAATATAATCGATCTGATTTCAGTGTTGACCATCTGGTGATGTCCATGTATAAAGTCTTCTCTTGTGTTGTTGGAAGAGGGTATTTGCTATGACCAGTGCATTTTCTTGGCAAAACTCTGTTAGTCTTTGCCCTGCTTCATTCCGTATTCCAAGGCCAAATTTGCCTGTTACTCCAGGTGTTTCTTGACTTCCTACTTTTGCATTCCAGTCCCCTATAATGAAAAGGACATCTTTTTTGGGTGTTAGTTCTAAAAGGTCTTGTAGGTCTTCATAGAACCGTTCAACTTCAGCTTCTTCAGCATTACTGGTTGGGGCATAGACTTGGATTACCGTGACATTGAATGGTTTGCCTTGGAAACGAACAGAGATCATTCTGTTGTTTTTGAGATTGCATCCAAGTACTGCATTTCGGACTCTTTTGTTGACCATGATGGCCACTCCATTTCTTCTGAGGGATTCCTGCCCACAGTAGTAGATATAATGGTCCTCTGAGTTAAATTCACCCATTCCAGTCCATTTTAGTTCGCTAATTCCTAGAATGTCAACATTCACTCTTGCCATCTCTTGTTTGACCACTTCCAATTTGCCTTGATTCATGGACCTGACATTCCAGGTTCCTATGCAATATTGTTCTTTACAGCATTGGACTTTACTTCTATCACCAGACACATCTACAGCTGGGTATTCTTTCTGCTTTGGTTCCATCCCTTCATTCTTTCTGGAGTTATTTCTCCACTGATCTCCAGTAGCATATTGGGCCCTTACTGACCTGGGGAGTTTCTCTATCAGTATCCTATCATTTTGCCATTTCATACTGTTCATGGGGTTCTCAAGGCAAGAATACTGAAGTGGTCCCTTCTCCAGCGGACCACACCCTGTCAGATCTCTCCACCATGACCCGCCCATCCTGGGTTGCCCCACAGGCATGGCTTAATTTCATTGAGTTAGACAAGGCTGTGGTCCTGGTGTGATTAGATTGACTAGTTTTCTGTGAGTATGGTTTCAGTGTATTTGCCCTCTGATGGCCTCTTGCAAGACCTACCGTCTTACTTGGGTTTCTCTTACCTTGGGCATGGGGTATCTCTTCCCAGCTGCTCCAGCAAAGCACAGCCATCGCACCTTACCTTTGATGAGGGGTCTCTCCTCACCACCGCCCTTCCTGACCTCGGTCGTGGGGTAGCTCCTCTGGGTCATGCTTAGTGCGCCAGTCCTCACCGCCGTCCTTCCTCTGTCGATGCATAGCTCCTCTCGAGCGTGCTCTCAATGCGCTGCGCGGCCACCTACCAGCTTCATATTGGCATGGCAGGAAGAATTTGAAAGACTGTGCAAGCTTTGTGTTGAATGATGTTAATTTTTCCCTTGGGAAAAACTCTTGAAATTCAAGGCTACATACTTTTTTAAAAATAGACAAATAAATTCTGAGGAAAAGCTAGAAAAAAAAATTGTCCTATATCACCTGTAACTTAAGGTGGTAACAATCAGAAAGAGGAAGATCCCATCCTTTTCTAGTAAGTAACATAGAAAAAGAGAACCCTGACATTGTATATTAAATAAGGAAAATCTATAGGATCAGAGTATCCAAAATATTTTTCAAAGGATCAGATCAAACAGTTTTTGAAAGTAATATATCAGATGAGTTAGGTATTAAATAGATGACTTTTATTAATCTATTTTTTTATTGAAGGACAATTGCTTTATAGAATTTTTTTATTTTCTGTCAAACCTCAACATGAATCAGCCATAGGTACACATATAACCCCTCCCTTTTGAAAGTCTCTCCCATCTCCCACCCCATCCCACCCCTCTAGATTGATCCAGAGGCCCTATTTGAGTTTCCTGAGGCATACAGCAAATTCACATTGACTATCTATTTTACATACAGTAATGTAAGTTTCTATGTTACTCTTTCCATGTGTCTCACCCCCTCTTCCCCCCTCCCCATGTCCATAAGTCTATTCTCTCTGTCTGTTTCTCCATTGCTGCCCTGTGAATAAATCCTTTGGTAACATTTTTCTAGATCTGTATATATGCATTAGAATACAATATTTATCTTTCTATTTCTGACTTACTTCACTCTGTATTATAGGTTCTAGGTTCATCTACCTCATTATAACACATAAAAAGGTGTTCCTTTGTATGGCTGAGTAATATTCCATTATGTACATGTACCACAATTTCTTTATCCATTTATCTTTATCTATTTATCGATGGACATCAGGGTTGCTTCCGTGTTCTAGCTACTGTAAATAGTGAATATGGTACTTGCACAAAAACGTAATTATCGACCAATGGAACAAGATATAAAGTCCAGAAATAAACCCATGCACCTTTGGGTACCTTATTTTTGACCAAGGAGGCAAGAATATACAATGGGGCAAAGATAGGCTCTTCAATAAATGGTGCTGGGAAAACTGGACAGCTACATGTAAAAGAATAAAATCAGAACACTTCCTAACACCATACACAAAGACAAACTCAAAATGGATTAAAGACCTAAATGTAAGACCAGAAACTATAAAACTCTTAGATGAAAACATAGGCAGAACACTTGATGACATAAATCAAAGCAAGATCCTCTATGACCCACCTCCTAGAGTAACAGAAATAAAAACAAAAGTAAACAAGTGGAACTTGATTAAGCTTAAAAGCTTTTCACAGCAAAAGAAACTGTAAGCTAAGTGAAAAGACAACCCTCAGAATGGGAGAAAATAGTTGCAAATGAAACAACTGACAAAGGATTAATTTTCAAAATATAAATATATGACTTTTATCACTGTTTTAGAAACTGTTTTTAAAAAACTTACCTACTTTCTCTACTGACTCAAATGTATTAAGGTATGCACAGATTAATCAGTTGGACTGTTTGTTTCCTATTGTTACACTGCAACAAATCATCACAAACTTATTGTCTCAAAAACAACCTGTATTTATCATAATACAGTTCTATATGTCAGAAATCCAACATAAGTCTTACAGGGCTGTAGTGAAAGTTTCAGGAGGACTGGTTCTTTCTGTAGGCTCCAAGAAGGATGCACTCCTTCCTTCTTCCAACTTCTGCATTCCTTGGCTCACAGCCTTCTCTTGTGTAGATATCTTCTCCTATCTCTTTTTCATGAGTGTACCTGTGATTATATCAGGCCTACCTGGATAATCCAGAGTAATCGCATCTAAGAATCCTTAATTTAATCAAAAACTGCAAAGTCTCTTTACCAGATATGAACATTCACAGGTTCTGGGGATTACAATGTAGAAATATTTGGATGCCATAATTTAGCACATCACAGGTCATATGGTTGAACATACCACAGTTTTATTCTCAGGTGTAGAAAAGAGACAGAGGCTATAAAGAAAATAAAGCACCAGTTCTGCTATATGTAAGCATCATTTGTATATTTCAAGCTCATAATCAGGTTTTGACTACACAGGGAAGTAGATAAAAATATATATTACCACTGATTACAGGAAAAATCACATGAAAAGAAAAGCACATGTAACAGATATCATTAGATAGATTATGCTATCTAAAGCACAGTATATTTAATAGACATTTTCAAAACAAGATAAAGATCAGAAATATTTTGAAGCATGTTATCAGGTTTCAAAAATGTCAATTCACATGCTAAATATCACACTTACAAAATTTCACAAGTAAGAATAGTGTATTGGGTGTGTTCTTCTTCTCTACATACACAAAGGAAACACTATTACATACTTGTGCTCTGCAGTTATACCTACTGGCTCATTAGCAAAGAAGAGAGGAAAATCATATAGTCTTAAGAGTCTGTTCTGAGTTCTACTTTCTAATCTGTATTATTTATTATATTATTGTTCTGAATTCACATTTCATCCTGTTGTTGATAATAATTCTAGAAAGAGGCACAGGGAAGCACAGAAAGGAGGGCATAAAGCAAAGACAAAATGAAAAGCACTAAAAAAGGAAATTAAGAAAGTAAAGAAGAATGGAAAGTAGAGAAAGAAGGAATAAAAAAAGAAAGAGGTTGATAGATAAGCAAAGGGAAAGAGTTCTATTTGTACTAAAAGTCAGCACTAGCGTTAGGACTGAGGTTGAAGTTATAGGAAGTAAACAATGACTCCAGATGTTTTATCAATTAAAGATTTTTAAAAGACAATGGATAGCTTTGTGAAGTACTGTACTCTTTTTATAGTACTTTGTGAGGTACTGCACTCTTTATATAGTACTTTGTGAAGTACTATGCTCTTTATATACTCTGTGAAATACTACACTGCTAAAGTAAGAAGTGGTTACTCAGCTATCAGAAATACATTGAAGTATTTTCTGCATTGGTGGTAAAAGGTATTAAACTGCTTATAAGATCTGTTTGTATATTGGGATTACATTATATAACATTCACTATTAAGATTTTCACTGTCACAAACACATGTGCATAGGAGTGTTCCCTGCTCCACTCTCTGTTTTTCATTTAAACACACACACACACTCATGCAGGTAAGCATATCACAATAAATAAACCTTCATTTACCCAGTATGCTCAATAGATGACTGAGAATTAGCAACATTTGTTTGATCTTTAGGAAAACACCTCATGACCCATGGTGTAAATCTTGATTACATGCTAAAAATAAGACATATTTGTGATAATCCACAATATAATTTGATTGAGGGCAGGAGGAGAAGGGAGTAAAAGAGGATGAGGTGGTTGGATGGCATCACAGACTTAACAAACATGAGTCTGTGAAAACTTGTGCTATGCTATGCTAAGTCACTTCAGTCGTGTCCGACTCTGTGCGACCCCATAGACAGCAGCCCACCAGGCTCCCCCGTCCGTGGGATTCTCCAGGCAAGAACACTGGAGTGGGTTGCCACTTCCTTCTCCAATGCATGAAAGTGAAAAGAGAAAGTGAAGTCCCTCAGTCATGTCCAACTCTTAGCGACTCCATGGACGGCAGCCTACCAGGCTCCTCCGTCCGTGGGATTCTCCAGGCAAGAGTACTGGAGTGAAAACTTAGGGAGATAAATAAAGATGTGGAAGCCTGATGTGCTGCAATCCATGGGGTCACAAAGAGTTGGACATGACTGAGTGACTGAACTACAGTGTAAAATTGAACAGTAGTAAATTTGAACAGTAAAATTGAACAGTAGTGTTTGATATTTCAAAATTTAAAGAAATAATCAACTTGAAGACAACAAGGATACTTGTAACATTGCCTCATTTCTACCAGTTTTGAGCAGGTATTTACAATACCGAATAGAATTAATTTTAAGAGAAAGTATAGCAAAAATGTTAAAATTTTCCACTTCTTTTTTGACATTCTGCATTAATACCCAAATTGGCCTTCTCATTATATCATTAAACAATTGCTCACTTCTCTGAGCCTCAATGTCATCATCCTATGGAGGCAATGTTTTCCCCATAGATTTATGACAATGTAATAAGATAACATACATAATATAAACATTTAATATAAATTGATTAACTCAATTAAGAGCAAAATACTTAACTAGAATAATTCATTGTTTCTTTAGGTATCTCCATATAAGCATAAGAAAGCAAAACTTTTCTAAGTGTGAGTAAGATCTCTTTTGTTAGAACTAACTCCCTTCATACTTTGATTTTCATTTTTTGTTACATAGTTTTTGGTAAACTACTTGAGATTCAAAAAATGTAGTAATCAAAAGGGTTTGTATGAAAACCATTTTCAAGAATGTGGTAATCTATTCACCAGTCATTTATGTTGAAGGTCAATGCTAAGATTTTTGAAGACTTAAGAAAGGATGTATATCAAAAACACGGTTCTGCTGAAGGCTATACTGAACAGGTAATTGTCACTCAGGAAACATTGTTAGCCTCTGATCTGAAAGACTCCAGAAGATATTATTTCCTTGACTATTTCTTTCCTTCTCTAACTTTTTAGAATCAGAAGTAAAGATCAATAGTTGTCCTTCTGTGTCCTAAAATCAGTTTTTCTCATGTGGAGGAATAAATGCATTTTCTGCTTTGTATTAGTTGGTACTGCAGAGTTTTCACAATATGCCAATTCAGATACTATGTAAACTTGAATTATTAAGACAAATTCATTAGATATATTCAAAGCAAATCTTTTTTGTTTCATGTATTAAAACCTTATTTTAAAATGAAATTCTGTGTAATGTTCTTCTCTGAAAACATAAAATGCAGTGTTTGAGATGTATTGACCTGTAAATTGTTTTCTACATCCTCTGCTTTCAACTCATTGTTTAAAATGTGTGATTAGTAATATCGATATGCTAAGTGGCTTCAGTCGTGTCCGACTCTGTGCGACCCCATAGACAGCAGCCCACCAGGCTTCCCTGTCCCTGGGATTCTCCAGGCAAGAACACTGGAGTGGGTTGCCATTTCCTTCTCCAATGCATGAAAGTGAAAAGTGAAAGTGAAGTCGCTCAGTCATGTCCGACTCTTAGCGACCCCATGGACTGCAGCCCACCAGGCTCCTCCCTCCATGGGATTTTCCAGGCAACAGTACCAGAGTAGGTTGCCAGTGATAGCTTTTTCTTTTTTTATTATTATTTTTTTTATTTTTTTTTATTGTCTCTTTTTTTTTAAATTTTTTTTGCTTAACTTTACAATATTGTATTGCTTTTACTATACATCAAGATGGATCCGCCACCAGTATACACGTGTTCCCCATCCTGAACCCTCCTCCCTCTCCCCTCCCCACACCATCCCTCCAGGTCGTCCCAGTGCTCCAGCCCCAGGCATTTGTTATCGGGCATCATACCTGGACTGACGACTCGTTTCAGATATGATATTATACATATTTCAATGCTATTCTCCCCAATCATCCCACCCTCTCCCGGTCCCAGAGTCCAAAAGTCTGTTCTATACATCAGTGTCTCTTTTGCTGTCTTGTAAATAGGGTTATTTTTACCTTCTTTCTAAATTCCATATATATGCGTTAGTATACTGTATTTGTATTTTTGTTTCTGGCTTACTTCACTCTATATAATAGGCTCCAGTTCCATTCACCTCCTTAGAACTGATTCAAATGTATTCTTTTTAATGGCTGAGTAATACTCCATTGTGTATATGTACCACAGCTTTCTTATCCATTCATCTGTGGATGGACATCTAGGTTGCTTCCATGTTCTGGCTATTGTAAACAGTGCTGCAATGAACATTGGGGTACACGTGTCTCTTTCAATTCTGGTTTTCTCAGTGTGTATGCCCAGTAGTGGGATTGCTGGATCATAAGGCAGTTCTATTCCCAGTTTTTTGAGGAATCTCCATACTGTTCTCCATAGTGGCTGTACTAGTTTGCATTCCCACCAACAGTGTAAGAGGGTTCCCTTCTCTCCGCACCCTCTCCAGCATCTTTTTCTAAAGCACTGTGGTAATAATGCTATGCTATGCTAAGTCACAGAGAAGGCAATGGCACCCTACTCCAGTACTCTTGCCTAGACGGAGGAACCTGGTAGGCTGCAGTCCATGGGGTCGCTAGAGTCGGACACGACTGAGCGACTTCACTTTCACTTTTCACTTTCCTGCATTGGAGAAGGAAATGGCAACCCACTCCAGTGTTCTTGCCTGGAAAATCCCAGGGACGGGGGAGCCTGGTGGGCTACCATCTATGGGGTCGCACAGAGTCGGACACGACTGAAGCAGCTTAAAATCAGCAGCATGTATATTTAGCAACTGTTTAAAACATAGATGTTTACATTTGAAAGGAATGTGCAAAAGTGAAGAGATTTTAAATTTTATATAGCGCTTACCTTGAAATCCGTTTATAAGTGAAGAATCTATGTAGTTAGAGAATAGATTCTCTTAATTTTCTATTTTACAAAAGTATAGAAGAGGATTCATATAATTTAGATGATGTGTTTGTACAATTAAATAACCATTGAAGAGCTGGAAATAGGAAAGATGGTACCTATATTTTAACCAATAGTCATTCTAAAATGCTATTGGCATAATTGAATTTCTTATAAGTTTTGTATCATTTGAACTTGAGTGTGAAGTAATTATGAGACAAAATATAATACACTGATAATACTGCTTCTTGATATTATACATTAAACTGAAAATTAACCATAACATTTGTATACATGAAAAGAACATTTTCAAAATTAGTAATGAATTGATATACTTTTATATACTTTAGTCAACTTCTAATTTGTGTTATTCACATTAAAGTTTTAGTTTTTCAATAAAGCACTATTTACTTCATTATTATACTATAATTCCAAGAACATTAATGCATTTTTTAAGCAGGAATTAATACCATTAATTGACTAATGGTAGTTTATTAGTAGTGAATATGACTCAATATACATAGTGAATTGTCAGGACATTTTCTTACTTACCATTTTATATATTTCTATTTTAGCTTATGGCACAAACTCTTCTATTTCTCAGCAATTTCTATAATTATCACTCATTTTAAGAAAATATCTTAGTACAGCAATAGTACTGTCATTAAGCAGCTGGAATGAGTTTCAAATATAGTTTCTAAAGTACTTAATTTCTTATGAGAACCAACTTTGTCATTCTCACAAATTTAAGAAAATAGTTTATCCTTAAGATACAAAAACAAATTTGTAAAGTAAATTACCACATTTAATACTTGAGTCTCTCTTAGAAACTAAAAAAACATTTCATCTTTATCATAGAGAATCAGTTTCTTAAAATCCTATTTTCAACTGCATTTAGTACATGTGAATGGATTTTTGAAAATGAACTGGAAAGATACATGAGTTCATAATCATACTAATTCAAGTTTACTAGTATAGCGTTTTTACTTACCTTCATCGGTCTGGAAATTTCTGAAAATGAAGTGGAAAGATACTTGAGTTCATAATCATACTAATTCAAGTTTACTAGTATAGGGTTTTTACTTACCTTCATTGATCTGGAAGTTTCTGAAAATGAAGTGGAAAGATACATGAGTTCATAATCATATTTCTAATTCAGGTTTACTAGGATATGGTTTTTACTTACCTTCATTGGTCTGACATCTGTATCTCTATTTTCCCATAGGAAAAAAAAAATCCTAGTTCTTAATAACACCAATGTAATTATTCATTTGATTTGTCTCTTAATACACACAAACACACACACACACACATTCAGCATTACAATACCAGTAATACCACTTGCAATATCATTACTAAAAAGAGTTCAATAATTTTTGCAGTATTTTTTTTTGATACTTAAAATATGTCCCATTGAGATGTAGGTTAAGTAACTGTCAGTTAATGTCATTTTAAGTAGTTCCTCTCAGAAGCTATGCTTTCAACTCAATACACAGATTTATTTCTTTTAATCTTTTGAGATTGCTCTTTCAGTGTTCATTTGTTTTTTATTATTTATATTCAGAGATGATTTTCTTCTAACCCTGTAGTGACCATCTTAGCCTCCCATCCTCTAAGGGTAACCATTGTTACTAGTTTTTAGTCTTAAATTTATCCTTAGACATTTTTTTTTCATACATTTTTCTCCACCTCACTTTTTTCATTTAAAAGTAAATCCTGAAGTAAATTCATTCTAGTATTTATAGATGGTCACAATTCCTTTTTTACAGTTTCATAATTCTCTGGTGAACGTAGCATAGTTTTTTAAACTAGTTCCTTATTGATGGGCATTTAAATTGTTTCCAGGCTTTACAAATAAATTTCAATGAGTAGTCTTGTAAATATGTCACTTCATATTTGTGCAGTGTATCTTTCAATAGATTCCCAAAGCCAAAGTGTAAATGAACATATAATTTGCCTTAAATTGTTAAATTCCCCTTTATAAAGATTATGCCATTTTGCATTTACACCAACAGTGTAATAAAGTCTTTTCCTCACAGTCTAGCCAACAGAGCCTGGTGTCAAGTTTTTGGATTTTTTTTTTTTTTTTCCAATTTAAGATGAGAAATGGTATCTCAGTATATTTAGTTTGTATTTTTAAGACTGAATTTTTGTTCTCTATGTAAAAATTCCTTTTGTAAGTAATTTGAATATTTAAAGATGAGAAGTATTTTGTTAGATAAAAGAACCTACAGTGTATACAAGATTACTTTAGGTTAGGATTGGATTGTTAAGGTAATGTTATATAGAAAAAGAAGACAGACATGATTCAAAATAAACTTCATAAATCAAATATTTCAGCTTTAATCAGAAATCATAGAAACTTTGCAAAAGAAATGATCCTCTCATTGATAAGCCAAAATATGCTGTAGTTAAGTTTGCGATGTAACTTCTATAAAGTACTAAAATTTCATTAAGTACTAACTCTTGAAAGAAATAAAGCTTATAAATGATCATGTAATTGCAGAGGATTTTCTATAGTAGTCCTAGTTTTGAGAAAATATAGAAGTCAAGTCTATTATACTTCATATTATAGCTCAAAACCAAAGCCAGTTTGAGGAAAAACGTTGTCCTCTAACAGAATCAGAGATGATGAGTTATGGTCCTTATTCTTGGACTATCTGAGTTTTTCCTTTGTTCCCTAATTTGTTTCTGCATGCGTGTGAGCTAACTTGCTTCAGTTGTATATGACTCTTTGTGACCCTCTAGACTATAGCCCGCAAGGCTGCTCTGTCCACAGGATTCTCTAGGCAAGAATGCTGGAGTGAGTTGCAATGCCATTCTCCAGGGGATCTTTGCAACCCAGGGATCCAAAGGGGGGTTTCCAACCTAGAGATTGAACCTGCATCTCCTGCAGCTCCTGTACTGCAGGCAAAATTCTTTGCCACTGAACCATCAGTGTCTAAATAAATTTTAATATTTTATTTGGATTGAATAAAGTAGATCCTGATTATCATATTAATCTGACATCAATAATTGGTGTCCACTTCAACAAGAATTGTGTTTTCCTTGGGAGACAAAATGTTAAAGAAAGCATTGTGGAGAATGATTCCTGCCAATTAATTCTTAGTTATTTTCTTTCTTTTCAGCACCTTCTCTGATAGGTATGGTAAGAAAGGACTGGGCATCCCAAAATAGCATTGCCCTGTCATGGCAAGCACCTGCTTTTTCCAATGGAGCCATACTGGACTACGAGATCAAGTACTATGAGAAAGTAGGTCTTATTTGGAGCTTCCTCAAAATGTACATATATATTTATATGCATATATATTAAGTATATTGTTATAGAATATTATTTTACTTTAAAACCTGTTCTTTGGGCCTAACTTCTTACCTACTATGTCTTTAAATATTCTCTAGTATACTATAGTGCTTATAATTTCTTAATTTGCCTTGTTTTATATAAGATTAAAGTAGAAGACACAGGATGTACATTTCTATCTTCACTTACTCTAAGGAGTTTTACAATATAGTGAGAGATTGTATTCATCAGCTTACAGTTTAATGAATATAATGTTATTTCTAAAACTCACTTCAGAAAAAATAGTAACATGGAATTACCATAATCTAAAACAAGTTCAGTGGGCCATATCCTTTCCAATGAATTTAAAGTTATAGTCTGCTAAAACTTGCCAAGTATTATTTAAGGTATAAATGAAAATAGCTGATGAATTTAAAATTGTCTTTCCATTCAGGTCAGCTGTTTTATAAGGTAACAAGATAAGTCTGGTTAATAAATCAACTCTTAACTTTAATTTCCATTTCTGTCATTAAAATTCTCAATTACTATATTTTCCCAAATTATATACTTACTTAGTTTTATGACATTCACATGTCTTCTTTCTTTATGCTTTCTCCCTATCCCTCACCATTATGATATCATTGCTATAGATGTTAAGGCAGAACATAGAGTCAACTCTGATAATATGTCCCATTGGGCTGATACTAACCTAGAATATTGATAAAATGAGCATTACATTTAAAAATATTATGTAAAAATTTATATAATTCCCAGTGGTATCTTAAAATAAGAAAGAACTTGTTGTGTTTCTATAACTTACTGGAATCAAAGGAACATCACAAATAAATTCAGGTTCCCTATGAAGAAACGCAGGGCAAAAAGAGAAATGGTGGAGGGTTCTGACAAAACATGGTCCACTGGAGAAGGGAATGGCAAAGCACTTCCATATTTTTCCCTTGAGAACCCCATGAACAGTATAAAAAGAAGAGAAATAGAAGTCTATATTTTTCTATTCTACTGCTTCTGAGCAAATGTAAGTTTGAAAAGGGGAGAAGTAACTCAGTAGCATGATTATATTTAGTAATTTCAGAATTATGTGGTCAATGAAAGCTATCATTATTATTAACTGACATGGAAAAATCCATAGTCTAAGAAAGGAGGAATTTACTCAGTTTAATTAGATTATAGATTCTGTACATTGGCCTGGCCAGCTTGTGCTCAGAAATCCTATTGGTCTATCCTTCCAAATGTTACAACCTATGGCATCCTGTCACAGGAATATACATATTTTTCTTTCCATTAATTTAAATATATCTTCATATACTCAAATAATTCAGTTTATTTAAAAAACAATGTACATTTTAAAGGAAATTTTCAGAATAAAAATATTTATCTTGTATTATAAAGGTAATATTTCAGACACAGAAGATGACTCTTATTCTATAGTAATTTTTGCTTCATATATCTGAAGATGAAAATAACATAATATTTCCAGTTAAAGAAAAATTATGCTGATTCTATAAGAAAAGAACCATATTCATCCAATTGGAACTTTAGAAATTAATAATATCGTGAGAGATGGCTATTGACATAATATCCACGTTTTATTAATAGAATAAATAATATTACAAAGAAGTTTATTTTATAAGAAAATGGCAATGATCCATTGCTAATGAATTTAATGTGGAGTTGGAAGCCAAGGATTCCTAATTCATGTTCTGACTCTGACTCTAATGCTTGTGGTCAGGAAAAAGTCTATTAATCTCCCTAATCAGACTTCACATTTACAAAAGAAAATAAAGATATCAACCCTTCTAGTGTGTTGTAAAGATTAATTATAAACAGATCTCATTCTAAAGGAGATCAGTCCTGGGTGTTCTTTGGAAGGAATGATGCTAAAGCTGAAACTCCAGTACTTTGGCCACCTCATGCGAAGAGTTGACTCATTGTAAAGAATTCTGATGCTGGGAGGGATTGGGGGCAGGAGGAGAAGGGGACGACAGAGGATGAGATGGCTGGATGACATCACTGACTCGATAGATGTGAGTTTGAGTGAACTCCAGGAGTTGGTGGTGGACAGGGAAGCCTGGCATGCTGCGATTCATGGGGTCCCAAAGAGTCGGACACGACTGAGCAACTGAACTGAACTGAACTGAAGGATGGAGAGTATACCAATTCAGTATTAAATATCATTTAAGGAAGCATTAGAGAAATATTTGGCCTATACATAATACAATACAGAATCAGAGCATAGGAATTATGTACAAACTAAATAAAAACTATGATGTCTTCATATATAAATATGTAAAATATTGGCAACCAGTCAAAATGTTAGAATATCAAAACTCTCAGAATGTAAAATGATTAACAGCATCAAAATTTTTCCCAACAATGACTGCAGATTCTTACTATAACAGTTTCTCCTCCCAAGAATTATTTTTATAAAGCTTATAAGTATAGTAACTTACAATAGAACCCTTAGTTAAAATTGCTAATATTATTATTTATTAGAAATCTAAATATTTTTTCAGTAAGAAGAATAAGATACAAAGCAGAACAGGTGCAAATGAGCCTATTTGGGGAACACAGATATTCCCCCATATATTTATATCTTTGTATGATTATATTAGTATATAGAATGTGGAAAGGAAACATGCATTTTAAGTGTTATTTATTTTGTTAGAATGGGATGAGGGGTGGAAGTACATAGACAGAGGCAAGAAAGAAAGAGCAAGGTAGCAAATATAGATAAATATGGATGGATAAATGGATAGATGGATGGATGGGAAAATGAGAAGATCCTAAATAGCTTTAGTAGTTTTCTTAGATCCAGTTGCTCAACGACAAACTCTGAGATGGGAATTTGTATACAAGTGATTAATTAAGAAACCTCCTAGGAATACTGGTAAGACAACAGAGAAACAGGACTCTGAGAAAGATGTCAATCAAATTCAGAGTGAGCAAGGAGAGGTCTTGAGTCTAAATTACATCTCAGAGTTCATTCTATGGCAACAAAGAAGCTGAGCTTCCATACGGCTTTATCAATCATTGACAACAGGTTTTGAATGGACATATAGGTGTAGTATTCAGAAAAAAGTCATAGGCACTTCTGGTTCTCCACTGTGGTGCCGCAAGCCCAAGTTTAGGTGTCTAAAGTAGATGGAAGGCATAAGCCTTTAAAAACAAAACACACCGTAGCTGGGGATGGGAGCAGGAACAGGTAGAGGTGATTCAAGTTATCTCCTGACACACCAAGTAATAGCTGAGGCACCTCAGTGCTCAGTGAGTTAATTTTACTCTTCAGCCTGTCATGATATCCATAGTCTCCACAGTCTTTAATAGTGATGGCTCCATCTTCAATTTAGGCATTTAAACTTTACATTTCCTTTCAATCAAAGATACACTGTATTGCTAACCTTAATTAATACACAAATAATCAATATTTATACCATTCTTTGAATAATCTGTGCTGTTTTAAGTTCTCATTGTGTTAGGAGAATTACTATGTAAATTAGAACAGAAGTTAAGCGACTTCCAACCAGTCCATCTTAAAGGAAATCAGTCCTGGGTGTTCAGTCCTGGAACCTGATGGACTAGAACCTGGACTGGAGTCCTGGAACCTGCAAGGACTGATGTTGAAGCTGAAACTCCAGTATTTTGGCCACCTGATGCACAGAGCTGACTCATTTGAAAAGACCCTGTTGTTGGGAAAGATTGAAGGCAGGAGGAGAAGGGGATGACAGAGAATGAGATGGTTAGATAGCATCACCAACTCAATGGACATGAGTTTGGGTAAACTCTGGGGGTTGGTGATGGACAGGGAGGCCTGGCATGCTGTGGTTCATGGTCTCAAAGAGTCGGACACGACTGAGCAACTGAACTGAACTAAGCGATTTAGAATGTGAAATGTCTATAAATGTCTGAGATCAAACACATATTATTGTTACCAGTGACCTTTGCTTAGAAAAAGGCACTGGTCTAAATGTTTGGACATTTAAGTTTGACTTAGACCTAAGTTTCTTATTTCTGTTTTCTCATCTATAAAATAAGGGTTCGGAAAGATAATCTCTTCCATTTTTAGCTATTTTCTAATGCTACTATGTTTGTGTTTATACAGTTATACAGATATACTATCTTTCAAATAACTTAAGTGTGCTAAAATTAGATATACAGGCACATTTTAAAAAATAACTCACTGCAGGGAACAATAATCTTTACATCATAATTATATATAAAAATTAAAACCTAGCTATGATTGTCTTCTGTTGTGTGTGTGTGTGTGTGTGTGTGTGTGTGTGTGTGTGTGAGATGAGCAGACTATGGAGAAGAAAATCCATAGCTTGTGGGTTATAATTAATTAGATATTCTCTATTCAGTTAATTATACTCTCCAAATTCTTGGCCACATTTTTCATACTTAAAAAGTGTTTTAAAATTACATGGATATACTGTGAATATGAAAAGGCACTTAAAATAATGAAGAAATTCAAGTATAAGTCACCAAAAAATTTATATTTCATATTTACTCACTAACAATATGTTTCTTCAAAGTAGAGAATACTCATACTGAGGAAACTGTTAAAAAAAAATGACAACAACTTAGATATACATGCTTTATATAATAGCCTCCCAGGTGGTTAAATGGTAAAGAATCTGCTTACCAGTGCAGGGGACAAGGAGATGTGGGTTTAACCCCTGTGTCAGGAAGATCTCCTGGAGAAGGGCATGGCAGCTCACTCCAGTATTCTGGCCTTGAGAATCCCATGGACAGAGGAGCCTGGTGGGCTACCGTCCAGGGGATTGTGAAGAGCTGGACATGACTGAGTGACTGAGCACACACATGCATGCTTTATATAATACTTCATGAAGCAGCTGGTCTCATTTCCAGGAACTGCCAAATGGGGCAGAAGACAGGGAGCTCTTATAGGAGAAAGGATAAAGAACAAGGGAGAGAAAAAAATAGAAAATATCTATTCTACTGTAGCCACACAGTCAACCTCATTTAGGGTGAGAAGGAACAAGGAAAGAAGTATGGGGCCCAGAGTTGACTTGGCATTTGGGGATAGGGTAACTGGATATACTGTGTCATCTTTTTATTTTTATTTTTTTAAGTGAAGTATAGTGATTTAAATTGTTGTGTTAATTTCTGATGTACAGTATGATACTCAGTTATACATATTTATGGATTAGTTTTTAATATTCTTCTCCATTATGGTTTATTCCAGGCCATTTACTATAGTCCCCTGTGCTATACAGTAGGACTTTGCTGTCTATCTGTTCTATATGTAGTAGTTTGCATCTGCTAAGCCAAACTCCTAGTCCATCCCTCCCCTATGTTTCCTTAGCAACCACAAGTCTATTCTCTATGTCTATGAGTCTGCTTCACAGATCAGTTCTTTTGTGTCATATTTTAGATTCCATGTATAAGTGATATCATATGGTATTTTCTTTCTCTTTCTGACTTACATCACTTAGTATGCTAACCTGCAGTAGCATCTATATTGCTGCAAATGGCATTATTTTGTTCTTTTTGTGGCTAAGTAGTGTTCCATTGTATACATGTACTATATCTTCTTTATCCTTTCATCTGTTGATGGACATTTAGGTTGTTTCCATGTCTTGGCTATTTTAAATAGGGCAACTGTGAACAATGAGGGAGCATGTATCTTTTTTATTCATAGTTTTGTCCAGATGTATGCTGAGGAATGGGATTGATGGGTCATATGGTAGCCCTGTTTTGGGTGTTTAAAGGAACCTCCATACCATTCTCCATAGTGGCTACAACAATTTACATTCCTACCAACAGTGTAGGAGGGTTCCCATTCCTCCAAACACATGTCCAGCATTTATTTATAGACTTTTTCTTTTTTTCTGCTGTTTTGGCTCTTCATCGTTGAGGGCTTTTCTCTAGTTGCAGTGCATGGGCTTCTCATGGCAGTGACTTCTCTTACGTGGAGCATGGGATCTAGGGTGCGTGGGCTCAGTAGTTGTGGCACACGAGCTCTAGAGCATGTGGTTTTCAGTAGTTTTGACAAATATGCTTAACTGCTCTGTGGCATGTGGAATCTTCCCTAACCCAGGGATTGAACCCATGTCCCCTGCATTGACAAGCAGACAGTTAATGACTGGACCACTAGGGAAGTCCTATAGACTTTTTAATAATGGTCATTCTGACTGGTATAATGGTACCTTATTGTAGTTGGGATTTGCATTTCTCTAATAATTAGTAATGACAAGCATCTTTCATATGCTTATTGACCATCTGTGGATATACTCAGTTTTTGGTCCAAGAGAGCTTTTACAAGGCTGCAAAAGTTACCTACATTTTAGTTTTCAGACTTGGTACTCCAAATGAGAGCAGTTCCATTTTGGGCTTAAAAAAGTTATTCCCTTGTACCTGAGACATCATCTGTTCCCAACCCCTCAGTCTCCAGCTTCAACATGTTGCAGACCCTCCTGTAGTCAATAAATATCAAAACTCTAATTGAATATCAAATACACCCTTCCCTTAGTTCTGTTCTTTTTTTCTCCTTTATCCTTTGTGTTCACATTCTTAAAGTTTCTTCTTTTTTCTCTATCAATAGTACTTTTCTCTATCTTGCTTCTTTGTTCTTTTATTATATTTATCAAAGACAGACTTTATTAGACTCATCTGACTCCCTCACTAGCATTTAAACCCCTGAAGAAAGGAGATGATTGTTTGTTTGTCTTTGTCACCCAACCTCCAGTCAGTGCCTAACACCGCTGCTTTTAGTCAGATTCTAAAGTAATTAATAAAATCTTCTATTTCTTCAAAACTCATTCACAGGAAATTGAGAAAAATTACCTAGCCACTGTGAAATTATCCCTAGCAATTAAAAAATAAGAAAGAAAGAAATCCTGAGGACTCCCTGTTTCTACCTGTTCACAAGAACGACATACACTGATACCCATGAGCTGAGAAAATGTTATGTTAATAAATAGAATGTAAGTTCATGAGAACTTCCAGGTATTCAAGCTGAATTTAGAAAAGGTAGAGGAATGAGAGAAAGCAAGGGGCTTCCAGAAAAACTTCTATTTCTGCTTCATTGACTAAATTAAAGCCTTTGACTGTGTGGATCAGAACAAACTGTGGAAGATTCTTAAGAAATCTTCAGACCACCTTACCTGCCTCCTGAGAAATCTGCATGCAGGTCAAGAATCAACAGTTAGAACTGGACATGGAACAACAGACTGGTTCCAGATTGGGAAAGGAGTACGTCAAGGCTGTATATTGTCACCCTGCTTGCTGCCACTGCTGCTGCTAAGTCGCTTCAGTTGTGTCCGACTCTGGGTGACCCCATAGACAGCAGCCCACTAGGCTCCTCTGTCCCTAGGATTCTCCAGGCAGGAGTACTGGAGTGGGTTGCCATTTCCTTCTCTGTCATCCTGCTTATTTAACTTAAATGCAGAATATATCATGTGAAATGCCAGGCTGGATGAAGCACAAGCTTGATCAAACTTGCAGGGAGAAATATCAATAACCTTAGATATACAAATGACACTACCCTTAAGGCAGAAAGTGAAGAGGAACTTATATAAAAGTGAAAGAGGAGAGTGAAAAAGCAGGCTTAAAACTCAACATTCAAAAAACTAAGATCATGGCATCCGGTCCCATCACTTCATGACAAATAGTTGGGGAGACAATGGAAACAGTGAGAGACTTTATTTTCTTGGGCTCCAAAATCACTGTGAATGGTGACTGCAGCCGAGAAATTAAAAGATGCTTGCTCCTTGGAAGAAAAGGATGACAAACCTGGACAGCATATTAAAAAGTAGAGACATTACTTTACCGACAATGGTCCATATAGTCAAAGCTATGGTTTTTCCAGTAGTCATGTATGGATGTGAGAGTTGGAACATAAAGAAAGCTCTGAGTGCAGAAGAAATGATGCTTTTGAACTGAGGGGTTGGAGAAGACTCTTAAGAGTCCCGTGGACTACAAGGAGATTAAACCAGTCAATCCTAAAGGAAATAAACCCTGAATATTCATTGGAAGGACAGATGCTGAAGCTGAAACTCCAATACTTTGGCCACATGATGCGAAGAACTGATTCCCTGTAAAAGACCCTGATGCTGGGAAAGACTGAAGGCAGGAGGATAAAGGAATGACAGAGGATGAGACAGTTGGATGGCATCACCGACTCAATGGACATGAGTTTGAGCAAGCTCCGGGAGTTGGTGATAGACAGGGAAGCCTGACATGCTGCAGTTCATGGCATCTCAAAGAGTCGGACATGACTGGGTAACTGAACTGAACTGAAACTCACAAGGCAGGGATTTCTTTTGTCCATATTCATATCCTTAGAAATCAGAAAGGCACATAAATAATCATTCATAGACCATGGTAGTTGGCCAATTTTAGGCCAGGTATTCTTAAAACTTATTTATTTTTTAAAAATCAAGGATAACTGCTTTACAATGTTGTGTTATCCAATTTGAAGTTGTGGATGTTCTCATACATCAACATGAATCAGCTATAGGTATGCATATGTCCCCACCTCTTGAACCTCCCTCCCACCTCTGACCGCACCCCACCCCTTTAGGTTATCACAGAGCACTGGGTTGAACTCCCTGTGTCATACAGAACATTCCCGCTGACTAGCTATTTTACAAATGGCAATTGTATATGTTTCAATGTTACTCTCTCAATTTGTCCCACCCTCCCCTTCCCTGACCGTGTCCACATGTCCCTTCTCTATGTCTGTTTCTCTATTCCTCCCCTGTGAAAAGATTCATCAGTACCATTTTTCTAGGTTCCCTATGTGTGTGTTAATATATGATATTTATTCTTCTCTTTCTGATTTATTCAATTTGTATAACAGGCCCTAGGTTCATCCACCTCACTAGAATTGACTGAAATTTTGTTCATTTTTAAGGCAGAGTAATATTCCATCATATATATATATACACACACATATATATATACCACAAGTTCTTTATTTGTTGATCTGTTGATGGACCTCTTGGGTGCTTCCATGTACTGACTATTGTAAATAGTGCTACAGTGAACATATGTCTTTACAATTGTGATTTTCTTATGGTATATACCCCATAGTGGGATTGCTCGGTCATATGGTAGTTTTATTCCTAGTTTTTAAAGACATCTCCATACTGTTCTCCATCATGGCAAGATGAAAAGACAACCCTTGGAATGGGAGAAAATAATTGCAAATGAAACAACTGACAGAGGATTAATATCCAAAATATAAAAGCGGTTCATGTAACTCAATATCAGAAAAACAAAATACGCAAACAATGGGCTGAAGACCTAAACAGACATTTCTCCAAAGAAGACATCGTTGTTGTTGTTCAGCTGCCAAGTCATGTCTGACAATTTACAACCCCGTGGACTGCAGCATGCCAGGCTTCCCTCTCCCTCACCATCTCCCAGAGTTTGCTGAAGTTCATGCCCTATGAATGGATGATGCCATCCAACCAGCTCATCCTCTGTCACCTTCTTCTCCTTCTCCCTGCCATCTTTTCCAGCATCAAGATATTTTCCAGTGAGTCAGCTATTGCATCATGTGGCCAAAGTATTATTAGAGAAATTCAAATCAAAACTGCAATGAGGTATCACCTCACACCAGTCAAAATGGCCATCATCAAAAAATCTACAAACAATAAATGCTGGAGAGGGTGTGGAGAAATGGGAACTCTCTTGCACTGTTGGTGGGATGTAAATTGATACAGCCACTATGGAAATTTCTTCAAAAAAGCAGGTATTTTTTAAAGTGTTTTTTATGTCTTAATTAATTCAATTTCAATAACAACCATTTGAGATAAATACTATTACTCTCCCCATTTTACAGATGAAGAAACTAAGGTACAGAAAAGCTAAGTAACTTCACCAAAATAACCCAGGCAATTAAGTGGTTCTTAACACATAGTTGCATCCCAATTGGATGTCTCAGAAAAGTGCTTTCTGCTGATGCTGATTTTCTAGGTTCCCTGAGGCAGACACTTCATTACTCTCTGCTGCCTGTTCTGCATCTATAAAGTGGCAGCAATAAAACATACCTACCTCACCAGGGTGCTGTACAGCTCCACTAATTACCAACTGGTACCTCATTTTGCAAACATGCATCCCCCATAATAGTTCATTATTCTTACATTCAATATTTAAAGACCTGTGACTGGTAGTCTTTTCTTTATCATTCTCTCATTATTTTTTTTTATCACAGTCAGCAGTTTTTAGATGTTGTTTAAGAAATTTCATCATTAAGGAAGGAAACATTTCTTGTATACAGATGGTTAGTAATTATCTATATAAAATACTGAATTTAACTTGCCATTGTTTCACCTACTCTACCAATTATAGAATTAAGTACTTAGGAGGTTTATATAAAATACATAATTTCATGTCTGAACTGTTTTCTTTAAAAGGTAAGGAAATTTGTGTGAAGCTCTTCATTGTGGGAAATATTTTCATCACTCAGGGATGATTTAAAGTTTCTTTTCATAGGAGGTTGAATTCTTGGTGGAAGTTAAAGTGTTAGTCACTCAGTCATGTCCGACTCTATTCGACCCTTTGGACCCTAGCCTGCCAGGCTCGTCTGTCCATGGGATTCTCCAGAAAAGAATACTGGATTGGGTTGCCATGCCCCCTCCAGGGCACCTTCCTGGCTCAGGGATCAATCCACATCTCTTTCTTCTGCATTGGCAGGTGGGTTCTTTACCACTAGTGCCACCTGAGAAGCCCTAAAAGTCACAGACTTCTCAATAACCAACGCTTTCTTCCTTCTCTGCCCTCTTTCTCAAGATAGTTTTCTTCCCCAAGAAAACAATTCAATAAATTCCTTTTTTTCCCTAAAATATATAACCAGTAAATCTGCATGTTTGATTAAAAATATATGAAGCAATTATTATAGAAATAATAAGCAACAAAAGAAAAAAAAAATCCTTCTTTCCTTCCTTATAAAATAATCAGTATACTTTTCTTATTCTCATTTGTTGTACTTCCTTCACTTAAGTGTTTGCCGAAGTTTTCTCTTCACTTCCACAAATGTTATCTTAGCCTTCACCACTGTTTAGGTACAGAAACAGCTCATTCATTCTCTGCCTTCTCCTTCCCCAATGACCACCTACATTGGTCCATTTTGTCATCTAAATGTAAACTTGCATGTAAATGGAAACAGGTTTATTATATGGGAACTAATAAAAGTGTGATTGATGAAAGGACATAAGGATTCCCTGAATTACAGGAGGAACTTGTTGAAACGAAGGTCCTGATTCAGCTGACTGGAGCTGGGTTAAGAGAGGGTAGGATGAGGCTTTACATTTGGAACAGCTCACAGGGAATGCTAGTGCTGCAGCTCCAAGGTTAAGTCACTAAATGCCCTGCTTCTCCATTACCTCACATTAAAAGTGTGGATAGGGACTTCTCTGGTGGTCCAGTCATTAGAACTTCGCCTTCCACTACATGGGGTGCAGGTTTGATCCCTGGTTGGGGATCCCACATGCCTCATGGTCAAAAGCCCAAAACATAAAACAGAAGCAATAATGTAACAAATTCAATAAAGATTTTTTTAAATGGTCAACATAAAAATAATCTTTAAAAAAATAAGTGTGGATAGAAGGAAAATAACCATAACACTATAAACATAGATGTGAATTTAATATTACACCATCTTTATAACTAGTTAGAACCTCTGTAGATGTTACATATCTATGATATTTGAACTTAATATATTAAACTGAAGCAAAATAAATAAAGGACTAAGTCATTTCAGAGGTAACTGAGTGTTTCTAATGGAATCAGCAAAGTCATGAGCTGGTGAATAAAAGTTTGGTTTTGTTTTTTCCTCTCTTTTCATAATTTTTATTCGTTGTCATGTCCACCACAGAGAAATTGGATATGAGCATTTGGTACTAATTAAAACACCATTACCTGATAAAAAATGGATGACAAGGGAATTTACTGATACAGACACTCATTATGGAGATTTCATAGCCAATTTCCATGTTGTGTAGCAAACACCACACTGGGTAGAAGCCTGTCTGGTTTAGTGAGCCCAGGGAGTCCCCACAGTGCCTGGAGCAAAGATTCTCACGGTCACAAAACTGGGACTGGTGCCAGCACTGCATCAACAACAGCATCTGTATGGTTTGAATGTATCTAAATAGAAAGAAAGTAAAAGATATTTTCACTATTGCATTTAGTAGAGGATTTGCACGCACATGAAAATTATAATTGTCTACTGACTTCTCTACCTTTAAACTGTCTTTGATTTCATAAGAATTATACTGCCTCTTGTTTGATTTGAAAAATAGATTTTTACAAAATGACAGAAACTAGAGTTAGCATGCTGGAGATTTTATATATCTAATTGAGGAAAAATTAAAGTTAAGTAAATAACTAAGTAAATATTCTTCATTGAAGACTTCAGAATACATCTAAATTTATAGAGTGAAATGGAGATTATAAGCATAATGAGCATCAAAGTTTATATTTTTATTTCCAAGGACCTTAAAACAATACCCTCTTCACTATGTTCAGACAGCCTGGATTCTTTTGGTGTATGTAGTTACTGGGAGTACAGTCCTAGTGCTGACGTTGTAATACCAGATAAGGCTGCTCATTAATCATACTGCTGCCAACTTGCTGTATTTCAATCAGTTCTAAATTTCATAGCATTTTAATTCAGCTTCACATCCTAAAGTTACAATCAGTTCCTTTGATATTTCTGGTCAGAATTTTCTTAAATTGCTTCCTCATCACTTTAATGAATTCCATGTCTTCATCTCATTTTTTATGAAGTTAGGTTAAACTAGGTTACTTTCAAATTCTGAAATTCTGTGATTGTGTAAGCTGCTTATTATTTTATTGTTTCTTGCTTTGCTATACAAGGGGATAAAAAATTATCAAACAAGAGTAAGAGTAATAAAGCAATGAGATAACTCATTTTTCAACAAAAGTATAAAATATTAAAAAAATTATGGGGAAGTACATTAAGGTCTCAAAGGGTGAAAAGCTAACTCAGTTTCTTCAACAACCTAAAAATCTACATATTTTACAACCAAGTTTTATATTTCTAAGAAAAGAGAAAAATATAAGGTTATTTTTAAAAGATTAATTACAGCTCTTATAAATTTCCACCTCCTCTTAAATATTATTGTTTGGAGGGGAAAAATAATGCAATGTGACATATAGCTTGGAGTAGAGGTTATAGAACCCACAATATCAAATTATAAAAGGAAGAAAGTGAAGTTGCTCAGTCGTGTCCCCATGGACTGTAGACTACCAGGCTCATCCTTCCATGGGACTTTCCAGGCAAGAATACTGGAATGGCTTGCCATTTCCTTCTCCAGGGGACCTTCCTGACCCAAGGATTGAACCCAGGTCTCCTGCATTGTAGGCAGACACTTTACCATCTGAGCCACCAGGGAAGTCAAATTGTAAGCTAATCACAAATATCCCTTTAAGTATAGAATACTAGAAAGTATCTAGGTTAATGCTCACAGGAATCAACATAGCCTTGGCGTATGCAAAATTAGCATTTTTCCTTTATAGTTTCATTCCTTCAGAAATTTTTTTCTGAGGAGTAACAAGGACACAAATTCAAACTTCCTCTAAAATTTCTGATCGAGTTTGGTGAAAATCAGACAAACAAAATCCCATAAACAGCCATCAATCATTTGAGTGTGACATTGCCATGAATTCAGACTACGTACAGTCAGCCTTCAAAGAGTTGTTCTTCCATTTAATGGAAAATATAAATATAATATTTTTACTTTATAAAGCCAAACATATAAGTCAGATACTTAACAGTCTATCCTAAAATGATGAAAGGGTAAATACTACATATATATATATGTATATATACATATATATATATATATATATATATATATATATATATCTACTGTAAGTAAATCTTGCCAGAATTTCTAATATAAATTTCAAGCTAAAAATTGCAGCTCTGGTTAGGTTATGTTATCTAACCCTTAGCAAGTTTTCCCTGATCACTGTCCTTATTAAAGTGTTAACTCCCTGGGGAGTAAAGTAAGATTTGCTCATTTCAAATGTAGTTAAAAATTCAACCATATTTTCTGCCTATTTTTAAAACAAATACAATTTGGGGCTAGAAGTACAAGTATAATTACCAATTTATGCATTTACTTTCTCTTTTCTGATATTGTACTTCTACTTTTTCATCTGGCACTTAATAAGATAATCTGTAAATTGAACAGAGATGCATTTATTTCTTCTAAGGATTTTGAAACCTGCAATTTGTGAAAAATCACATGAAGTTTTTGAGAGACTTTCTGTACAACACAAGGTGGCTGTTTACAGAGAGCATTTTCCTTCAAGGATTTAATAGGAAATGCTAATAGAGAAAATATGGATAAGGGAGAGTTAGCAACTTGGTAGTCAGTTGAGAATTAGGTGGGGTTTCCACCATGGATAGTTCACTCCAATAAATACTTTTGTGAAAGGTGTATATGTATTTGTTGTTGTTGTTTTTTTAAGTTTTTCTTTTTTGATGTGGACCATTTTTAAAGTCTTTATTGAATTTCTTACAATATTGTTTCTGTCTTATGTTTTGCTTTGTTTTTTGGCTGAGAGGCATATGGGATCTTAGCTCCCCAACCAGGGATCAAACCTGCATTCCCTATAATGGAAGGCAAAACTTTAACCACTGAACTGCAAGGGAAGTCCCTGTATATGTTTTTAAACTGTACATTTAAAAATATATATATAATTGAAGGATAATTGCTTTACAAAGTTTTGTTATTTTCTGCCAAATATCAACACAAATCAGATATAGATATACATATGTCCCCTCCCTCTGAACCTCTCTTCCATCTCCCCCCACTTCTCACCTCTCTAGGTTGTTGCAAGGCCCCCGTTTGAGTTCCCTGCACCATACATCTAATTCCCGTGGGTATATATTTTACATATGGTAATGTAAGTTTCCATGTTACTCTCTCCATACATCCCACCCTCTCCTTCCTCCCCCTGCCATGTCCATAAATCTGTTCTCTGTGTTTGTTTCTCCATTTTTGCGCTGCAAATAAATTCATCATTGCCATCCTTCTAGATTCCACATATATGCATTAGTATATGATGTTTATCTTTCTTTCTGACTTACTTCACTCTGTATAGTAGGCTCTAGCTTCATCCACCTCATTAGAACTGACTCAAATGTATTCCTTTTTATGGCTAATATTCCACTGTATATATGTACCACAGCTTCTTTATCGACTTATCTGTTGATGGGCATCTAGATTCCTTCCATGTTCTAGCTATTGTAAAGAGCTAGAATATGCAATGAACATTGGGGTACATGTGGATTTTTCTGTTTTGGTTTCCACAGGGTATATACCTAGTAGTGGGATTGCTGGGTCACATGGTGGTTTTATTCCTAGCTTTTAAGGAATTGCCATACCATCTTCTATAGTGGCTGTATCAAGAATGTTACATTCTCACCAAAGTGTAAGAGGATTCCCTTTTCTCCATACCCTCTCCAGCATTTATTGTTTGTAGGCTTTGAGTACATCATGAGAAATGCTGGACTGGAAGAAACACAAGTTGGAATCAAGATTGCTGGGAGAAATATCAATAACCTCAAATATGCAGATGACACGACTCTTATGGCAGAAAGTGAAGAGGGGCTAAAAAGCCTCTTGATGAAAGTGAAAGTGGAGAGTGAAAAGGTTGGCTTAAAGCTCAACATTCAGAAAACGAAGATCATGGCATCTGGTCCCATCACTACATGGGAAATAGATGGGGAAACAGTGGAAACAGTGTCAGACTTTGTTTTTCTGGGCTCCAAAATCACTGCAGATGGTGACTGCAGCCATGAAATTAAAAGACGCTTACTCTTGGAAGGAAAGTTATGACCAACCTAGATAGCATATTCAAAAGCAGAGACATCAGTTTGCCAACAAAGGTTCGCCTAGTCAAGGCTATGGTCTTTCCTGTGGTCATGTATGGATGTGAGAGCTGGACTGTGAAGAAGGCTGAGCGCCGAAGAATTGATGCTTTTGAACCGTGGTGTTGGAGAAGACTCTTGAGAGTCCCTTGGACTGCAAGAAGATCCAACCAGTCCATTCTGAAGGAGATCAATCCTGGAATTTCTTTAGAAGGAATGATGCTAAAGCTGAAACTCCAGTATTTTGGCCACCTCATGCGAAGAGTTGACTCATTGGAGAAGACTCTGATGCTGGGAGGGATTGAGGGCAGGAGGAGAAGGGGACGACAGAGGATGAGATGGCTGGATGGCATCACTGACTCGATGGGTATGAGTCTGGGTGACCTCCGGGAGCTGGTGATGGACAGGGAGGCCTGGCGTGCTGCGGTTCATGGGGTCGCAAAGAGTCGGACAGGGCTGAGCGACTGATCTGATCTGATCTGATCTGATTATGACTGGTGTGAGGTAAAATCTCAAGTTTTGATTTGCATTTCTCTAATAATGAGCAATGTTGATCATCTTTTCATGTGTTTGTTACTATCTGTATGTCTTCTTTGGAGAAAGGTCTGTTTAGGTCTTTTCCCCACTTTTTGATTGGGTTGTATGTTTTTCTGATATTCAGTTTTATGAGCTGCTTGTATAATTTTGGAATTTAATCCTTTGTCTGTTGTTTCATTTGCTATTATTTTCTCCCATTCTGAAGGTTGTCTTTTCACCTTGTTTATAGTTTATTTTGCTGTGAGAAAGCTTTCAAGTTTAATTAGGTCCCATTTGTTTAATTTTGTTTTTATTTCTGTTACTCTAGGAGGTGGGTCATAGAGGATCTTGCTTTATGTCATCATGTGTTCTGTCTATATTTTCCTCTAAGAGTTTTATAGTTTCTGGTCTTACATTTAGGTCTTTAATCCACTTTGAGTTTATCTTTGTGTATGGTGTTAGGAGGAGTTCTAATTTCATTCCTTTGCACATAGCTGTCCAGTTTTCCCTGCACAACTTACTGAAGAGGCTATCTTTGCCCCATTGTATATTCTTGCCTCCTTTGTCAAAAGTAAGGTACCCATAGGTGTGTACATTTATCTCTGGAATCTCTCTCTTGTTCCATTGGTCTATATTTCTGTTTTGTGCCAGTACCATACTGTCTTGATGACTGTAGCTTTGTGGTACTTTCAGGAAGGTGGATTCCTCCATCTCCATTCTTCTTTCTCAAGACTGCTTTGGTATTTAGAGTCTTTTGTGTTTCCATATGAATTGTGAAATTTTTTGTTCTAGTTCTATAAAAAATTACATTGGTAATTTGATAGGGATCACAATAAATCTGTAGATTGCAATTGCTAGTGTAGTAATTTTCACAATATTGATTCTTCCAACCCAGGAACGTGGAATATCTCTCCGTCTGTTTATGTCTCTTTGATTTCTCTTATCAGTGTCTTATAAATTTCTGTATACAGTTCTTTTGTCTCCTCAGGTAGGCTTATTCCTAGATATTTTATTTTTTGTTGCAATGGTAAGTGGGATTGAATCCTTAATTTCTCTTTCTGATATTTCATTGTTAGTATATAGAAATGCAAGTGATTTATGTGTATTGCTCTTGTATCCTGTGACTTTTAAGCTAGGCATTTTTAAGCACAGTTTTTATTGGACTCCATAGTTTTCAAAATTTTGCGATATTATAAAGAGAATACAACTTTCTTTTTAAGAAATATAAAAGCTTCTATGTGTCTCTGCTGCCTGACTTGATTTGCAGATTTTTGGCTGCTGGAGGGAATGTCTAACATGCAAGTTTTGTAGTGTATCCAGAGTTAGGAAACATGTTCTTCTGGAGCTAAGCAACCCTTGTTTACTGTGAGGCCAATATTTGATTTTATTGGATAAATTAGAAAAAAAATGAGTTAGAAGTTAAAATATTTTTACATTTCTAATCCTCAAAACTACTTTTGCAGTCTTGAATGAAGGTTGCTGCTGCAGAACAGTATATTGGTGTTAATACTTAAATTCAATTATGAAAAAACAAAAATGATATTAACAACTAGTAGCTTAATGAGTACACTTTACTTGTATTAATTAATTTTAAGACAGATTAATTAGCTGCTAGCTAATTGAGAGACACCTACCTACTTCATGATAATCTCTAAGGTTTTAACCTCCAACTAGAAACTTAATAAAAAACTATAATGAAAGTATGTTTAGATATTGATGAAACATTAAAAGTGACTGGACTAGTGCTTATTTCATTTTTATCCTGTTGGTTTTTTAAATTTTGGTGGTGGATTTTTATTCATTTTATATCAATATTTATGAAGCAAAAGATTTTACACAATAATAAATATCTAGTCATAGTGGATTTGGAAAGACCGGGGTTAGAATTCAGGCCTTGACACAATCAACTGTATGACCCTAGGCAACTAGTTATACTTCCCTAGGACCTTAATTTCTGCAACTGTTGGCAGAGAAATGGTAACAACCATATAAGCTATTATGAGGAATATATAAAATGGGACTTCTTAAATGTAAATCATTCCATTTGCTACTTGGAAAAGAGTAAGCATTAAATATGTAGAACCTACTAAAATTAGTTTTAATATCAGTACCAGTTTTTATTTTAATATGGTTCTAGTCCTTTGCACAACAGATCCTTTAAATTCTTGTCACACAGACAGAATGCCATCTTACCCAAACTGCAAGCATGACCATCAAAGGATTATTCTATTGTATGGATCATATGGTAAAAAATAAGACCAGGGTAAAGACAGTAATTAATGTGTGAACTACAGCACAAAAGCGGTTTTGACTCTTAAACTACCATCCACATCAGTATTAACAACTGATACCATGCCATATTATCTTATTATCACTTAAGTTTTAATATAAACATGTGAAAATATTCTAATTTTGAAAACACAAATTTGATACTTAAATTATGAATTTAAAGTTTATGAACTATAAAACATTGGCATTAATATGCAGAATTTTTTTCTTCCAAATTAGACTTAATTGTACAGTAATATGGACATAAACATGGAAAATAGTTTCATTTGTATTGTACTTTCCAAGCACCTGTTAGATATATTGATGACAATACAGGTTATATTTGGCTTTAATACAAGATTCTCTTCTGTTTAAGACAAATATTTTTTTTTTGTTTAAGACAAATATTTTATATATGAGAATAATTCATGTAGTATGGTTCTATTTATTTTGGCAGATTTTATTATTTCATTACTTGCTAGGTAGGGTAAATTACTCTAATGGATCTACCTTTTTATGTCTCCCTTCAAGGTTTCATTTGTTCCATGTCTTTCTTCATGGTCTTTAAAGGCCAAAGTAGATTATATAGAGGACATACAGCAGTCAAACATTCTTTTTCTCATTTACCATATTTGCAGTAGCAACCTTCTCTCTGTAATTATTAATCATTCATATGAAAATAGAGATATTAATATATCAGCATGTTGGCAATGTTGTGGTAAATAGTTAAAGATTTCATTTACAAACTGAGGGCATGAACGCCCTCTTACAATTATAGAATTTAAAAATTTGAATGATCATTGAGTGCATGCTAAGTTGCTTCAGTTGTATCTGACTCTTTATGACCCTATGGACTGTAATCTGTCTATGGGATTCTCTAGGCAAGAATACTGGAGTGGGTTGACATACCCTCCTCCAGGGGAACTTCCCAACCCAGGGATCAAACCTGCAGCTCCTGCAGCTCCTGCACTGCAGGTGGATTCTTTACCATGGAGCCACCAAGGCACCACTATTTAGAAGCTACTTCCCTTATAGTAAAAGACACTGAACATTAACCTCATCTACAGATGAATGGTTCTATGAATACCTACATGACCTTCTAGAATTAAAACCCAAAAAAGATGTCCTTTTCATTATAGGGGACTAGAATGTAAACGTAGGAAGTCAAGACATACCTGGAATAACAGGAAAATTAGGCCTTGGAGTACAGAGTGAAGCAGGGCAAAGGCTAATAGAGTTCTGCCAAGAGAACACACTGATCAGAACAAATACCCTCTTCCAACAACATAAGAGAAGACTCTATGCATGGACATCACCAGATGGCCAATACCAAATCAGATTGATTATATTCTGTTCGGCCAAAGATGGAGAAGCTTTATACAGCAAAAACAAGACTGGGAGCTGATTGTGGCTCAGATCATGAACTCCTTATTGCCAAATTCAGACCTAAATTGAAGAAAGTAGGGAAAAACAAAAGACCATCCAGGTATTACCTAAATCAAATCCCTTATGATTATAGAGAGTAAGTGACAAATAGATTCAAGGGATTAGATCTGATAAACAGAGTGCCTGAAAAACTATGGATGGAGTTTCCTGACATTGTACAGGAGGCAGGGATCAAGAACATCCCCAAGAAAAAGAAAGGCAAAATGGTTGTCTGAGGAGGCCTTGCAAATAGCTGTGAAAAGAAAGACGTGAAAGGCAGAAGAGAAAAGAAAAGATATACCCGTTTGATGTAGAGGTCCAAAGAACAGCAAGGAGAGATAAGAAAGCCTTCCTCAGCAATCAGTTCAAAGAAAAAGAGGAAAGCAGTACAATGGGAAAGACTAGAGATTTCTTCAAGAAAATTAGAGATACCAAGGGAACATTTCATGCAAAGATGGGCTCAATAAAGGACAGAAATGGTAGGGACCTAGCAGAAGCAGAAGATATTACGAAGAGGTGGCAAGAATACACAGAAGAACTGTACAAAAAGAGATCTTCATGACCCAGATAATCACGATGGTGTGATCACTCATCTAGAGCCAGACATCCTGGAGTGTGCAGTCAAGTGGGCCTTAGGAAGCATCACTTTGAACAAAGCTAGTGGAGGTGAAGGAATTCCAGTTGACATATTTCAAATGCTAAAAGATGATGCTGTGAAAGTGCTATACTCAATATGCCAGCAAATTTGGAAAACTCAGCAGTGGTCACAGGACTGGAAAAGATCAGTTTTCATTCCAGTCCCTAAGAAAGGCAATGCCAAAGAGTGCTCAAACTACTTCACAATTTCACTCATCTCACACGCTAGTGAAGTAATGCTCAAAATTCTCAAGCCAGGCTTCAACAATACGTGAACTGTGAACTTCCAGATGTTCAAGCTGGTTTCAGAAAAAGCAGAGGACAGAGATCAAATTTGCCAACATCCACTGGGTCATTGAAAAAGCAAGAGAGTTCCAGAAAAGCATCTATTTCTGCTTTATTGACTATGCCAAAGCCTTTGACTGTATGGATCACAATAAACAGTGGAAAATTCTGAAAGAGAATGCAATATCAGACCATGGGAACTGCCTCTTGAGAAATCAGTATGCAGGTCAGGAAGCAACAGTTAGAAGTGGACATGGAACAACAGACTGGTTCCAAATAGGAAAAGGAGTATGTCAAGGCTGTATATTGTCACCCTGCTTATTTAACGTATATGCATAGTACATCATGAGAAACGCTGCACTGGTTGAAGCACAAGCTGGAAACAAGAATGATGGGAGAAATAGCAATAACCTCAGGTATGCAGATGACACCAACCTTATGGCAGAAAGTGAAAAAAAGAGCCTCTTGATGAAAGTGAAAGTGGAGAGTGAAAAAGTTGGCTTAAAGCTCAACATTCAGAAAACAAAGATCATGGCATCCTGTCCCATCACTTCATGGCAAATAGATGCAGAAACAGTGGACAGTGGCTGAGTTTATTTTGGGGGCTCCAAAATCACTGCAGATGGTAACTGTAGCCATGAAATAAAAAGACGCTTACTCCTTGGAAGGAAAGATATGACCAACCTAGACAGCATATTAAAAAGCAGAGACATTACTTTGCCAACAAAGGTCCATCTAGTCTAGGCTGTGGTTTTTCCAGTAGTCACATATGGATGTGAGAGTTGGACTATAAGGAAAGCTGAGCACCAAAGCATTGATGCTTTTGAACTGTGGTGTTGGAGAAGACTCTTGAGATTCCCTTGGACTGTAAGGAGATCCAAGCAGTCCATCCTAAAGGGGATCAGTCCTGGGTGTTCATTGGAAGGACTGATGTTTAAAGCTGAAACTCCGATACTTTGGCCACCTGATGTGAAGAGCTGACTCATTTTAAAAGATCCTGATGCTGGGAAAGATTGAAGGCATTAGGAGAAGGGGATGACAGAGGATGAGATGGTTGGTTGGCACCACCAACTCAATGGATGTGTGTTTGGGTAAACTATGGTAGTTGGTAGTGGACAGGGAGGCCTTGAGTGCTGCAGTCTATGGGTTTGCAAAGAGTTCGACACAACTGAATGACTGAACTGAACATAGTTTCGTGATATGACCATTTCAGTTTTTAGAATTTCGTTAGACTATGCTGTCCAAAATTCAAAATTCAACATACAAAGCTCAATTTCATACACTTAGCAGATCTCTTTTTCCACATAACTCTGTCTTCATATAAAAGCTTCCTGTAGTTGTTTTTCCTTCTCTAAAATAAAAGTAACATAAACAATCTAAGTACACTGCCAAGTAAGCAATCCCATGCATACTCCTTATGCTATGCTATGCTATGCTAAGTCACTTCAGTCGTGTCCGACTCTGTGTGACCCCATAGACGGGAGCCAGCAGGCTCCCCCGTCCCTGGGATTCTCCAAGCAAGAACACTGGAGTGGGTTGCCATTTCCTTCTCCAATGCATGAAAGAGAAAAATAAAAGTGAAGTCGCTCAGTCGTGTCCGACTTTTTGCGACCCCATGGACTGCAGCCTACCAGGTCCTCCGTTCTCGGGATTTTCCAGGCAAGAGTACTGGAGTGGGGTGCCATCGCCTTCTCCGATACTACTTATGGTGAAGGTTAAATAGAAAAACTTACGCAAAATTTTGGCCTTATATTTAGCAATAACTACAAATACATGTTGTTTTGACTCTTGCATGATCTTAACAATTTTGGATAGCTAAAGTAGACCATTTTTAAAGTAGCAATTTTTGATAGCTACTTTGGTTCAGGCAATAAAGAATCTGCCTGCAATGCAGGAGACCCGGGTTCAATCCCTGGGTTGGGAAGATCCCCTGGGGAAGGAAATGGCAACACATTCTAGTATTCTTGACCTGGAGAATTCCATGAACAGGCAATAGTCCATGGAGTTGCCAAGATTTAGACACGACTGAGCAACAAACACTTCCGCTTTCAAAGTGGACCAGATCTCACCAAAGCCCAATTCTGTGGTTTTGCAAAAGGATAAAACCACACTTAGAAACAACAGAAGTCTCCTCTCTATATATAATCACTCTGATATAGTAAATATTTATAGGAAAATAGTTAATATTGTATAAACTTGATTATATGAACCAACATAGTGCTTCTCAGTTAATTAAAAAATAAAGTATAATATTTGAACTTTTTCCCAAATCAGTATTAGTTGAAGTAACAAAAACACGTTAAATGCAGTTATATCAAGAGCTATGGAAACATTTAATAAGTTAACTCATGGTATAGAAAAAGCCAAAAGAGTTGCATAAAACTATGTTTTGCGTGCGTATGTGTGTCTATGTTTTTCAGTGCAAATAGAAAATAATAAAATCAAGAAAGATGATTTCCAAAGAAGTTTGTATCTGGATTTGTATTATCTAATATAATCAAATAAATATCTTAATAAAAACATGGCTAAAAATTGAGGCATTTTTTAATGGCACCCCACTCCAGTACTCTTGCCTGGAAAATCCCATGGATGGAGGAGCCTGATAGGCTGCAGTCCATGGGGTCACTAAGAGTCAGACACGACTGAGTGACTTCACTCTCACTTTTCACTTTCATGCATTGGAGAAGGAAATGGCAACCCACTCCAGTGTTCTTGCCTGGAGAACCCCAGGGACCGGGGAGCCTGTTGGGCTGCCGTCTATGGGGTCGCACAGAGTCGGACATGACTGAAGCGATTTAGTAGCAGCAGCAATAGCTGCTTAACCAGTCCTCTAAACTCTGCTCCTCTTTTCTAATTGTTACTCCATACATCACTTTAGAACAAAATTTGTTGATGAAATGCCATACTTTCTTAATTTAGAAAGATACTTAGCATCTTCAAGAAATACATCATCAGACCTTTAAAATTTAGGAAAAAAACTACTACCAAAGTGCTCTGGGAGTTAAACTATTACAGCACAAATCTTTTGGCATATCCTGCATAGTAAGTGATGTGTAGTAAGCTCCTTCATTTCCCGACTCTGCTATTATTATCCTGATTCCTTGGGGGAAGACTTAAATGTCTTAGATTCTTAAATGAGGGGGAAAAAAACCTAAGTCTATATGCTCTTCAAATAAGTAGAAATAATTATAAGGCTTTTCTGACCAGATATAATTTTTACCTTGGAGACTAAAGCAAGACCTCTTGCAACAGACATTATTAGTAACACTGATAATTACTATTTGGGGGGGAAAAAAAAAGGAAATCTGCCCAGAAAAATCAATTATAAACCACCAAATGTTCCTTGGGCTTTTCAGAGTGGTTCTGTACTTATTGTCTCTCATGACCTCTCCATTAAGAGACTGACTGGCTATACTCCTAATGGTTTCCTTCAATTATTTAGGGGAATTTCTAAGCTTTTGTATTTCATATTAAAATGGACTGGAGAGAATGTCCTGGATTGTCTTTCTTGCAGAACAGAAGGGTTATTGGGGAAATACAGAGTAGTTCATGTGGTTTTGCTCTAAAAAGGTAACTCAGAATCATCTCCAGTTAGCACTGTTTATCTTGGAAACACTGACTCTCATAAAATTAAACAAACAGTAATGGCCCTCATCTCACATGCTAGCAAAGTAATGCTCAAAATTCTCCAAGCCAGGCTTCAACAGTACATGAACCAAGAACTTCCAGATGTTCAAGCTAGATTTAGAAAAGGCAGAGGAACCAGAGATCAAATTGCCATCATCCGTTGGATCATAGGAAAAGCAAGAGCATTCCAGAAAAACATCTACGTCTGCTTAATTGACTACACTAAAGCCTTTGTGTGGATCACAACAAACTGTGGAAAACTCTTCAAGAAATGGGAATACCAGACCACCTTACCTGCCTCCTGATAAATCTGTATGCAGGTCAAGAAGCAGCAGTTATAACCAGACATGGAACAATGGACTGGTTCCAAATTGGGAAAGGAGTACAACAAAGTTCTATATTGTCACCCTGCCTACTTAACTTATATGCAGAGTAGATCATGTGAAATGCCGGGCTGGATGAAGCACAAGCTGAAATCAAGACTGCAGGGAGAAACAATAACCTGAGATATGCAGATAATGCCACCCTTATGGCAGAAAGTGAAGAGGAACTAAAAAGCCTCTTGATGAAAGTGAAAGAGGAGAGTGAAAGAGTTGGCTTAAAGCTCAACATTCAGAAAATGAAGATCATGGCATCTGGTCCCATCACTTCATGGGAAATAGATGGAGGAACAGTGGAAACAGTGTCAGACTTTATTTTTTGGGGTTCCAAAATCACTGCGGATGGTGACTGCAGCCATGAAATTAAAAGACGCTTACTCCTTGGAAGGAAAGTTATGACCAACTTAGATAGCATATTAAAAAGCAGAGACATTACTTCATCTAGTCAAGGCTATGGTTTTTCCCATGGTCATGTATTGATATGAGAGTTGGACTGTGAAGAAAGCTGAGTGCCGAAGAACTGATGCTTTTGAACTGTGGTGTTGGAAAAGACTCTTGAGAGTCCCTTGGACTTCAAGGAGATCCAACCAGTCCATCCTAAAGGAGACCAGTCCTGGGTGTTCATTGGAAGGACTGATGCTGAAGCTGAAACTCCAATACTTTGGCCACCTCATGTGAAGAGTTGACTAATTGGAAAGACCCTGATGCTTGGAGGGATGGGGGCAGGAGGAGAAGGGGACAATAGAGGATGAGATGGCTGCATGGCATCACCAACTTGGTGGACATGAGTTTGGGTAAACTCCAGGGGTTGGTGATGGACAGGGAGGCCTGGCATGCTGCGGTTCATGGGGTCGCAAGAGTCAGATAAGACTGAGCGGCTGAACTTAACTGAACTGAACTGTAGACAGGAAACGTTTTTCTTGTTTTTATTAGAGGAACTTGTTAAGGAAACAGTTTTTGAATTGAATGAAATTCGGGGTGACAGAAGTTCATTTGAGGATTTATTTGGAGCAAACCACAAAATGAATATTACAAACACATTCATATGCAGTTTCTGATTTCTGTCCCTTTGTTAAATGTGATGATCAGAAAAATGTGTCTGCAGTACATTATCTAAGCCCCTTGAAGCAAAAATTACTCCAATCAGTTGAAATTCAATAATATGCTTAAATTCTGCCTTCAAAAACATTAGTTGAAGTTATCACCTACTGATTTATTCAGTAGCTATTTTTTTAAAAAGCTCTTGTGTTTTCCTACTTTAGTATTGTTAGAGAAAAAAGTTAATTTTCTAACTTTATCATTGAATAGTTTGTTATAAAAATAAAATATATTTCTCAATTGTACTTAATTACCAGTTATTCTGAACCCAATTTTTGATCTAGCACTGTAATCCATGGAAGACAGAAATCTAAAATACCTACTCCTTTTATTCTTACAAATGAACACTTTACCTTGTGTTATTATATATTACAGGCTTCCCTGGTGGCTTAGACATTAAAGAATCTGCCTGCAATGTGAGATAACGAGTTCAATATTATATTTTATATATTGTATTATATATATATATATATATATATATATATATATAAAAAGCTACTTTAATATGAAAATGTGAAGAACAAAGACAGGAAGGGAAAGAAGAAACTAAAATATATTAAATACCTAATTTTACCAGGTTCTGAGCTACCTATCTGATAGCAAATTTAGAATGCCTTTCTTTACACCACAGAGAACCCTTAAAATGAGTCTTTCCAGGTGGCTCAGTGCTAAAGAATCTATGTGCTAATGCAGGTGATGCAGGAGACATGGGTTTGATATCTGAGTGGGAAAGATATCTTTGAGCAGGAAATGGCAATCAACTGCAGTATTCTTGCCAGGAAAATCCCATGGAGAGAGGAGCCTGGAGGGCTGCAGTTCATGGGGTTGCACAGAGTCAGATGAGACTGAGCACACACACATGTTTCCTGAAAACTAAATTCAAGACTCTTTTGCAATCTAAAGTTACATTAGAATTTAGCATTAAATGAATGTCTGTAGTAAAAATCCTTTATTGATACAACTTTAAATAATCAAAGAGATAAAACATTTTCATTTTTGGCTGAGAAATTAACCTAGGATGGTAGATATTTAATATTAACAGTTAACATGGCAAACTCCAGGCAAAGGGAACACTTGCATGATAAACTAAGACAGAAATAAAGTTCAAGGATTGAGTATAGTAAGTAAGGAAGACAAGCGGAGACTGAAACAGTGTTCAAGGTAAACCCAAGGACACCCTTCCTTTCTCCTCCCTGCCACCCTTTTTGCCTTCTTTTCTTCAAGCATCTTTCCTTTCTTCCCTCATTTCTTCTTTACTTCCCTGACTCATTGGAAACCTGTTGAATGACAACAAGCATGATGTTTAGCACAACAGATTCATGTTAAGGATGATATATAAAATTTTAAATAGTACTTTATCATATTCAGTTAGATATGCCTTAGATATAATTAATTCTCACTAAAAATGTTTTGCTTTGTGATTATAGAATATCTTCATATTATTCATTAATACCATTTTAACTTTCAATGATTTTTATCCAGTTCAGTCCTTAGGAATTGCATCAATTTTATCTCTCTCATTCACTTATTTTCCTTTTGAAATGCTCAAATCAAGGCAGGTGTTTACAAATATCTTTCTTTAGAATGGTTGCAATCATAATAATAGTACATTTGATTCATAAATTTAATTTCCCAAAATATTTAGTTTGGAATGAATCCAAAACTAAATATTACATTATTCAAAAGAGACAATATCTCAGGAAATGTATGCCATGATCAAATATATATTTAAAACATTTATAGTCCACATGCATCTTTCATTACAATTTTATTTTAAACATATATGTTTATTGCTATGTGAGGAAGATTTTGCAGAGACAAGAGGAATTACAAGTTACTGCAGACCTTTCTGTGGCCATGCTTATCTTCCCATGCTTGGTGTGAATCCTCTTGGGAACATATGTGGTGCATCTTGTGTCTCCAGCAGCTATTTCTTTGCTGGACATAGTGCAATAATTCAATAAAAATTGAGAAATAAGTGATTAAATGAATGATTTGTCATTCAAACTTCCACTTTATTTTTTCCTATGTTTATTATAATTGAGAAAAGAGTGCTGTGTCTGAGCATGTGATTAACCCATAAAGTTTATTGGCTTTTAGAATTATGCCAGAATAGATACTCTGAATTTCTTTCTTTGCACAATAAGTAGATAAGGGTAAAACATACTGTTGATAGCTGAAATTAAATTTTAAGGACTATCCTTCCCTATCAAAAAATAAAAAATGAGGGTGGAGGAGAAACACAGCTATGATTCTGGTAAAGTGGACACTCTTTGAGAGTAGATTTCTCAGTGCCCTGAAAGCATCATTGTCAGGATCAGCATATTGTACCATCATCTAAAAAGTAGAGCTGATCCGAGGTCTCCTGTCTTAACCCAAATAGCTCAAGGAAAACTGAAGTGGTACCATTTCAGCAGCAGCCTCTGGCTACTTGCAGATGTACATATAAATTATTTCTGGAGAAAAGCTTTCAAAATTTAGGACTCAAAGACACCGAAGACTGTGAATCAGTCAATAATACCACAATCAAAGAACATGGAACACAGGAAAAAGTAAGACACGAATGAACCAGCAGAAACAATCAGTGACAAATTTAGAATCCCAAATACTATAATATATATTAAAGAATCATACATAGAACAGCTATATATGGAATGTTAAAAAGAAATAAGAAATGAAATGAAGGTGAGAAAAAGATAAGAACAGGAAGATTGTGGGGGTGGAATGGAACTTCCAAAATTAAAAAACAAATCATTACTGTAAGAAATATTGAACCAATGGATCAAAATACCATATATTTTACATTTATATATGCATGTATGTATATATGTATATATATGGTAAACAATAATAAAATGAGAAATTTAGCAAATAGACAAGTAAAAGGAAAATATAAGAAGAATAAAAGGTATGGAAGATAGGATAACAAAATTGAACATACAATGAGCTGCATTTTAAGAAAAAAGAATGGACATCATGTAATACATACATGAACCATGGCTATATATATATATGATAAAGAATAATAAAATGAGAAACATAGAAAGAGACAAGTAAAAGGAGAATACAAAAGAAGAATAAAAAGATTCAGAAGATAGGATAACAAAATTGAACATACACTGAGCTGGATTTTAAGAAAAAGGAATGAACGTCATGTAATACCTACATGAATCTGGCTGTAAGTTGTCTAGAACCAATGAATCCATGGAGTATAGCATATCCAATATAGGAAAAATAGAACTTGTGTTTCTAGATATGTAGAATGCACAAAATCTATAGTAGAATTGCAGAATCTAAAGGATATAAAGGTGGCCATTTTAAAATTAAATATGAGACCACTGAGAAAGGAACAATTAAAATTAAAGCAGATTTATTAGCACAAGAGAAAACAGAAAAGTTAAGAATATTACCTTTAGAGTTACCATTCCCTTCTCCAGGAGATCTTCCTGACCCAGGGATTGAACCCAGTCTCCCGCACTGTAGGCAGACACTTTACCATCTGAGCCACCAGGGAAGTCCAGAGTTATGACAGAAAACATTTAACAACCTCAAATTGTCTAGACACAAAGGTGAAATAAAGGCCTTCAGAGATAAAGAGCCCATCACGAAAAGACCTACCATAAAGGAAATTCTAAATGATGGGCTTCAGTAAGAAGGAAAATGATGACAAAAGGCTAGTATAAGAAGCCAGAAATGAATAAATTAAACAGTAAACATACATATTGTTTTTGTTGTTCAGTCACGAAGTCATGTCCAACTCTTCGTGACCCCATGGACTACACCATGCCAGGCTTCCTTGTCCTTCACTATCTCCTGGAGCTTGCTCAGACTCATGTCTATTGAGTCAGTGATGCCATACAACCATCTCATCCTCTGTCATCCCCTTCTCCTCCCACCTTCAATCTTTCCCAGCATCAGAGTCTTTTCAAATGAGTCAGTTCTTCGCATCAGGTGGCTAAATTATTAGATTTTCAGCATCAGTCCTTCCAATGAATATTCGGGACTGATTTCCTTTAGGATTGACTGGTTGGATCTCCTTTTCTGTCCAAGGAACTCTCAAGAGAGTAAGGGTATATTAATATAGTATATCTTAAACTATCGTTTCTCAAAGTATGTAATGTAGAGCTAGTCTTAATACATATATTTTTTTCTGATCACCATAAAGTTGTATGATCAAATCAATTTGGAAAATGTAGCATATATTTCCTGTCTCTGGAATTTAATGAAGCACATGAGCATAATTAAATGCTTGGGAAATACCTACAGAAAAGTAATCTACTTAATTTTATTTAACCTTGTGCTTTCCAAATTTATTTGATCCTGTTGGTAGATATAGGTGTGCATACTTAGATCTTCCTTCAAGAGAGAACCTGCTACAAGAGTTCCTCCAGCTGCTGTGGGATCCACTGTTCTTCCCGAGCCCTTAGGAATAGAACCAGGCCTCTCTTGACAGATGAAGAACCTGTTTGCGGCTCTCATTTATCTGGCCAGGAGACTCTCACAATTGCACTGTCATCCAAGCCATTTTCAACACCACTGCATTTCTCCACCTCTCTCTTTTCACGGGAATCAGACTTTCACTCTGGTCTGAAAACTCTCCTTGTCTGCTTGATCCCTTTCCTTGCACAGGTTTTACCTGCACAGGTATTTCCCTCTTCAATACCTTTACTTTCAATGTCATTTTGGAATCTGCTCCCCAGAAGACTCAAACTTACATGATCATAAGATATTTTTTTTTCTTGAACCACAGCAACACATGTTCCTTGGAAATAAGGATCCATGGAAAACTTTTTGGGAACTGCTGTCTTAAGCCAAACTCTTGCTGCCAGGAAATTGTACAAAAACTTTTGTTTTAAACCACTCATACTTTTTTTAAAAACTTTTAAAATATTGCTTTAAAATTATATATGTATATCCTTTTTTCCTCTTTATCTTTTGTTATTTTTTTATTTTAGAATAAGGGGTATGAAAAAATAATCCTCAGTGCCAAAGTAAATCAATCCGATATTTTCATTAGGTAATTTTGCCATTCTACATGTAGTTTTATTTCACTGAAGCATGAATTCAAAGCAAGAGGTACAAGGAAGAAAAAGAGTTAATATGTTTTGTTCTATTTTTATTAATTTTTAATATTGCAGTTATATATCTAAATCAAATTAAACAATTCATTATAAAATTCTTATTCAAACATGAAAAAATCCAAAAAAGTAGATATAGTTTATTGAGCATTGTAAAATATTCTACTCCTCTATAATCTATAATGAGAAACATTTTTAAGAGCCTTATTCCTCTTAGATATAAAGAAAATTTTAAATGATTTAATAAGTAGGCAACTACTAGAGAAAATAGCTACAATAAACTAATAAAACCAAAGTCTCTCTGACTTTGAAACAAATACCTAGAGATGTCCTCCTGGGTGTCATCATAAATAATTTTTCCAAAGTGAGCAACTGAAATGTCAACAGTATATAAACTATCTTACTACATGACTCATTCATTCATTGAAATAGGCTTACCAATTTCTTAGATAGCAGATACCTGTGCAGATGGTGACTGCAGCCATGAAATTAAAGACACTTGCTTGTCGAAGGAAAAGTTATGACCAACCTAGACAGCATATTAAAAAGCAGAGACATTACTTTGCCAACAAATATCCATCTAGTCAAAGCTATGGTTTTTCCAGTAGTCATGTATGGATGTGAGAGTTGGGCTATAAAAAAAGCTGAGAGCAGAAGCATTGATGCTTTTGAACTGTGGTGTTGGAGAAGACTCTTGAGTCCCTTGGACTGCAAGGGGATCCAACTAGTCCATCCTAAAGGAAATCAGTCCTGAATATTCATTGGAAGGACTAATGCTGAAGCTAAAACTCCAATACTTTGGCCACCTGATGTGAAGAGCTGACTCATTTGAAAAGATGCTGGGAAAGATTGAAGGCGGGAGGAGAAGGGGACGACAGAGGATGAGATTATTGGATGGCATCACTGACTCAATGGACATGAGTTTGAGTAAACTCCGGGAGTTGGTGATGGACAGGGAGGGCTGGAGTGCTGCAGTCCGTGGGGTTGCAAAGAGTCGGACATGACTGAGTGACTGAACTGAACTGAACTGAACTGTGCTAGGTATTATAGATTTATTTTAGAATAAGCCTCAAATTCTGGAACTTGCAAAAAATAAATTAACTTGGAATTCATTTCCAAGTACCTATCACAACTAAAACATATTTGGTTTCAAAATTACTATTTTATTTTTACTCAGAGTAATTAATTATTTTGGATGGGTATTTTCAAATCACAAAGACTAAATTCATTGTTTTAATGAGTTAAAGTTTAAATGAACCTCTCTTCCTAAGGCATTTATATTGGCTACTTTTGAAAATGCCTTTATCTTAATGGTTTAAAATGTCCTTCCTCAATTCTCTTGTAAGGGAGACTGAGTTAATAGCCTCTGAGACTCTTATAAGGGAGACTGAGTAACATAAGGGAGTTATGTACTCCTTACTGGGCTGTTAGTAGCTTTACAGTCTTTCAAAGAATACACCTGCTGCTCATAAAGTACATTTATGTTGCTACAGAATTTGGCTGTGTTTTAAAATCATGTATTTCCAATGACCTTGTAAAATACACACTGATCTAATATTTTCAGAGGAAAATAAATAAGAATTGATATCTGCTCATTTACTTGAGAAGATCACTGGAAAATTATAAAATTTCATTATCATTCAAGTTCTAATATAGGAAAAGTTGGTTTTTTTAAATGTTTTTTACTTTCTTGGTGGACACTATTTGAGTTTGTTTAGCTGTTTTACTTTGAAACTTTGTCTCAATTTATGTATGTTGAAAAAGACAAGTTTATGTTCATATATATATTATATATATATATATATTTGTGTGTGTGTGTGTGTCATTGAAGCTAAGTCTCTCCAGTCATGTCCAACTTTTTGTGACCCCATGGACTTAGCCCACCAGGCTCCTCTGTCTATGGGATTCTCCAGGCAAGCATCTTGGAGTGAATTTCCATTTTCTTCTACAGGGTATCTTCCCAACCCAAGAATTGAACCTGAGCCTCTTACATCTCCTGCATTAGCTGGCGGGTTCTTTATCACTAGTGCCACCTGGGATAAACACACACGCACACAAATCTAATGACTTAAATACTATTAGAAACATCATTATTTCCACAAAATGATTGAAAATGTGAGTGAGGATATTAGAGTTAACTTATATACTCCTTAAGCCTTTAGTAATAGGAAATCGTTGTCTATAATTAGAAAATGTTAAGCTTTAGGTCGCAAAGAGTCAGACTGGTTGAAGTGATTTAGCACAAGCTTTAGCTGAGGAAGTATTCTGCAGTCCTTCATGGTTGAATGCAATGTAAATTGTTTTTGGCTAAGTTTCAGTTGGCAAAGGCAAACTGTTCCCAGAACCTATGTTTCATCTTTCTATATAACACAAGGACATTTAAAGAAGGCAATCCATGCATTCATTATTTCCATATGTCCCTTGATTCTTGTGATTTTGTGGGGTAAATCACAGCAGGTAGATCGATGAAATCTTTCTAATTTGCCCTAATATGTACAACTACTAGGGCTGCTGCTACCAACAACCTCGTGGTAATTTTCTTAATATTTAGTGAATTATGCATCATAACATTTTTACCTTGGCATACCGCACAATTGCATTCATCTCAGATCAGATCAGATCAGATCAGTCGCTCAGTCGTGTCCGACTCTTTGCGACCCCATGAACGGCAGCAAGCCAGGCCTCCCTGTCCATCACCAGCTCCCGGAGGCATTCATCTCACACGCTAGTAAAGTAATGCTCAAAATTCTCCAAGCCAGGCTTCAGCAATATGTGAACCGTGAACTTCCTGATGTTCAAGCTGGTTTTAGAAAAGGCAGAGGAACCAGAGATCAAATTGCCAACATCCGCTGGATCATGGAAAAAGCAAGAGAGTTCCAGAAAAACATCTATTTCTGCTTTATTGACTATGCCAAAGCCTTTGACTGTGTGGATCACAATAAACTGTGGAAAATTCTGAAAGAGATGGGAATACCAGACCACCTGATCTGCCTCTTGAGAAATCTGTATGCAGGTCAGGAAGCAACAGTTAGAACTGGTCATGGAACAACAGACTGGTTCCAAATAGGAAAAGGAGTACGTCAAGGCTGCATATTGTCACCATGTTTATTTAACTTTTATGCAGAGTACATCATGAGAAATGCTGGACTGGAAGAAACACAAGTTGGAATCAAGATTGCTGGGAGAAATATCAATAACCTCAGATATGCAGATGACACCACCCTTATGGCAGAAAGTGAAGAGGAACTAAAAACCTCTTGATGAAAGTGAAAGTGGAGAGTGAAAAAGTTGGCTTAAAGCTCAACATTCAGAAAACGAAGATCATGGCATCTGGTCCCATCACTACATGGGAAATAGATAGAGAAACAGTGGAAACAGTGTCAGACTTTATTTTTCTGGGCTCCAAAATCATTGCAGATGGTGACTGCAGCCATGAAATTAAAAGACGCTCACTCCTTGGAAGGAAAGTTATGACCAACCTAGATAGCATATTCAAAAGCAGAGACATTACTTTGCCAACAAAGGTTCGCCTAGTCAAGGCTATGGTCTTTCCTGTGGTCATGTATGGATGTGAGAGTTGGACTGTGAAGAAGGCTGAGTGCCGAAGAATTGATGCTTTTGAACTGTGGTGTTGGAGAAGACTCTTGAGAGTCCCTTGGACTGCAAGGAGATCCAACCAGTCCATTCTGAAGGAGATCAGCCCTGCGATTTCTTTGGAAGGAATGATGCTAAAGCTGAGGCTCCAGTATTTTGGCCACCTCATGCGAAGAGTTGACTCATTGGAGAAGACTCTGATGCTGGGAGGGATTGGGGGCAGGAGGAGAAGGGGCCGACAGAGGATGAGATGGCTGGATGGCATCACTGACTTGATGGATGTGAGTCTCAGTGACCTCCAGGAGTTGGTGATGGACAGGGAGGCCTGGTGTGCTGTGATTCATGGGGTCACAAAGAGTCGGACACAACTGAGCGACTGATCTGATCTGATCTGATTTAACAGCTATATATTTTTAAAAGACTACCATATTGTCCTTCTGCAGACTTAGTTCAGTTGTTGGTTAGTACAGTGGCTAAGATTTTTTATTGCTCTCTTCTGTCCGTAATATGGCAAATAGATGTGATAGACACATAGTGCCTTATGGCTCCTGAAACATGTCACATTAAGGATTATTACAAATCACTATTTTTAATCTCAAAATGGTGCTATTGTACCAGTGAGGGCTACATTAACAACTAGTCAACTGATCATGCCCACAGATACAAGTAACTGACTTGAGGCCCAAGTAACTAACTCTAAAGGAGGATCTGTCATCTGAAGAAATTTCTGGACATTGGTGTTATTCTCACCCATAGATCGCAACTGCACTGCTAATCACATAAGGCATATGACTCCTGGGCATTCAGCTGATTTACTCTACTAAATATATTAATATGGAACTAAAAGAGGAAAGTTTTTGTAGTTCTAAGTGATCTACTAAATAACCAATGCAGTTCCCATTGATAAACTCAGAATATAATTGATTATTAAAATATGTCTTACTGTAAGCGACAGATGTTTCCACCAACTACATATACATCTGTTTAATAATATCAATAGCAAAATAACCAGTCTATCTTGTATTTGAAGAGGGTATTGCAGTTCAGAATATACTTTCATATGCATTCTTACGTGATGCATCACAGCAATATTGTGAGGTGAATGAAGCTGAGGTTTTTGTTTATTTTTTATCTGAATGTGCTCTGAATCAGTAATATTATGACATGTTTACATTCACCTGTCTGTGAGTCACAAAAAGACAGCACTTTATCTCCAAATTTCAGCTCAAAAGAATCAGATAATTAGATGTTTAAGTTGATTAAGTTTTATGTGTTAAAAGAGAATCTTCAAAATACCGTCCTCCAATCTAATGACAAAAAAATAGAATCCCATATTAGATTGAGAATTCCATATTTGACTGAGATCTATGAGATACAGGTTAATGGTCAATCTGCTTGTTCCAGTTACCTATTACTGCATAACAACAGTACCCCAAAAATGTAGTGGCTTAAAAATAAGTATAGCATCTCATGAATCTACGGACCATATAATTTGAATAGGACACAGCAGCAGGAGCTGCTCCACAATTTCTGGAACCTCAGCTGGGATGATAGAAAATAGGTTAGGGGCTGGAACACCTGAAGAATGGTCATGCTTAGGGTCTCATCATCATCCCCTCTCCCACCACCTCCCTCTGTCCTCCACCACCTCACCAGCTCTCTCTCCAGGGTTCCCCCAAGTGGCTATTCTGGAATTCTCCACAGCTTGACAGTCCCAGGCTAGTCATACTTCTTAGATTGCAATGCAGAGCTCCAAGCCAAAAGTGAAAATTGCCAGTTTTCTTAGAGACTGGGCAAGTAACTGAAATTGCTCACTCCTACACTATTTTATTGGTCAAATCAGTCACAGGCTAGACAAGATTCAAGGAGTGAGGGGCAAAAATATGACTTTTCAATGAAAGGAGTGTAAAAGACTTTGCCACCAACTTTAATTCTCTGTGCTACTTTATTTTATACCTATATAATATTACATGCTTTGTTTCTAGTTTGTACTAACTTAAAAATAAATATTTTTCAGTATGGGCAAAGCAAGTATTAATGCTGAATGTGTATGAAATTCTAGAAGTTTTAAAACTATTTTAATAATTGCATATTACTGTAAGGTTTTAAAAAACCAACTAGTTAATTTATAAAAGTAAAGCAAAAAGAAAGAAAAACAGAAAACTATCACAAAAAAATCTTTCAGTTCTTTGAATCTGGACTATACGTTGGGTTGTGCCAATGTGGTCACTGCAAATAAAACAGAATTATAGGATCAGATTATCCAATCTTGAAAGTAAGGAAATTTATGCAGGCGCAATGAAAAAGAATCCATTACTAGTACCACCAACCCAAGTGCCAACTGATGAATACTTAAAATGGGCAATATGTGTGACCATGACCAAAGAACAAAGACTTCTTCAGTTGACTCAGATTATATTTTGCTGCTGCTGCTGCTGCTAAATCACTTCAGTCGTGTCCGACTCTGTGCGACCCCAGAGACGGCAATCCACCAGGCTCCCCCATCCCTGGGATTCTCCAGGCAAGAACACTGGAGTGGGTTGCCATTTCCTTCTCCAATGCATGAAAGTGAAAAGGGAAAGTAAAATCTCTCAGTCAGTCGTGTCCGACTCTTAGCGACCTCATGGACTGCAGCCTACCAGGCTCCTCCGTCCATGGGATTTTCCAGGCAAGAGTACTGGAGTGGGGTGCCATTGCCTTCTCCAAGATTATATTTTAACTTCCCCTAAATTTAACTTATCGATTCATCATAGACAATTTCCTCTGATTTGATTTCAAAACTAGTTTATATGTGGAGTAAATAAATTATATATATATCCATTGTTTGATAATGAGGCAGCTTAAAATAATATTTCTGGAAAATGAGCTTGCTTTGCCCTGAATTCCCTTTCTTGCCTTTAACACCATCTGTAGTTATCTGCACATTATCTCAATATGGTTTTTTGGATTCAAACACCAGCACTGGAACTAAAAGAACCATGTGTGCATTTGTGTGTGTATGTGTGATCTGTGGGAAGCTATAAATTACTGCAATCTGTTTATTAATATTATATTACTAATTTTCTGTCATTAATGACAATCATGGGATATTATTCAGTTTCCAGTCACAATATCTTACTAAACCTATACTTTGTTGTGTTTGAGTATAAACCTTGAAGCATTCATTTGATACACATCTTAATATTACTGGTCCTCTAAGGAAATTTAAAGACAATGACTGCCTTAGATCACTAACTGAAAATATTGAGTTATTTAGAGCATAATGGGATGATTTTCAAGTCACGATGATGTCACTTACAAAGAAGGTTTAAAATCTCTCTTTGACGGAGGGGGACTACATTCCTTAAAACCTAAATTATGCTTTGTAGCTTTGTGCATTGATCTTAACAGATATCTTTGTTTCAGTTTTGAACAAAACAAATATATCTGTCATCAGATCACAATTAAGACCCATCAACAAATATAACAAAAAAATTAAAGTCTCATCATAGCAACAACGTACCTTTAAATGGAAAGATAAAAATGAAAAATAAATCTTTTCAAAATAAAAATGAAAAATAAATAGGAAAGTGTTTTCTTCCTATTCTAGGTGAGACTAAGGCATTCTCATGCTCGTACACTCAAATGAATTTCTGCCTCCTTTTCAATGCAAGAAGCAGCTTTTATGTCACCATGTTATGCAGCTGGTTTGGACAAATGTTAAGACTTTACATGATACTCAGAAAAGACGTTTTTCCATGGAGACTTTTCCACAGAGCATTTTTTTTTTTCTTTGTATTATACTGGAAATTTCACTCTAGTGGAATTTTATCTTCTTTTTTTTCTTATCTATAATTTTTACCTTCCATATTATTCACTTTAATTCTGTCAGAATAACTAGTAATGAAGTGATAGTTTTGGAGTCCTGTCACCTGTGTTTACTGTGCAGTTATTTCATTTTCAAAGACTTCTCTACTAGTCTTTGTAGTTCTTATCTATCATATAATCCAATTAACACTATTGTGAAAAAAATTAACTATGGACATTCCGTGTACTCTATATTTTTCTTCTCTAAAAAACCATGTTATTGTATCTAGCTTTATTTTTTTAATACACATTCCACAACCAGGAAGAATTAATCAAAGCAGCATGAATATGTTGCTTTTCTCATTTTGTGTCACTCCATTCAGCCTTGTTCTTCCAATATTTTAACTTTGAAAACATTCATTTTGACATTTGGAATATTGTTTATATTTGAAGAAGTCAACATATGTGTAATAATGCTTCCAAAGACTCTTACTGTAGTTTTTTCTTCTCAGTGGCATTTATTGATAACTTATCTTAATTTTATGATAAAATTGCTTCATAATGAACTTTTATATAGCTACCTTAGTATCACTGATATTACTGATAACTATTGATATCAGCAGATATTGGAAAACTTTTCTTTTTTTCTTGTATTTATTTTTCAATATAAATTTATTTAATTGGAGGCTAATTACTTTACAATATTGTATTGGTTTGCCATAGATCAACATGAATCTGAATGTCTAAACTAAGCATAATTGTCAAATATTCTTATAGTGGGTATAACTTCCTTTCAGTTTCTCACCTTTTAGATAAAATAATTTTATCCATCCTCAATACTTCAGTAAATATGAATTTAAAAAAATGTGTTGTTCTACATATATATTCCCTCCTTTTTCTATGTATGTTATTATCACCAAATTTATGCATAGTTTAAAATTTTATAAATTACTCAAGCCTTAAGAAAGAATGATAAATTTCATGTGTTGTCTATGATATACTTTTAAGAAAATCACGGTGTTAAGCTTTTAAACATTGAATTTCTAAATTTATACTTAAAAGCCATTATATTTATAGAGTAATAGAGCACAGAATCACCTGGAGAAGGAACTGGCAACTCACTCCAGCATTCTTGCCTGGAGATTCCCATGGACAGAGGAACCTGGAGGACTACGGTCCGTGGAATCGCAAAGAATTGGATATGACTGAGCGATTAACACACACACAACAGAGCACAGAAGGAAAAACTATATCCCATCTGTACAAGGGTAGGTTACATGAATACAGATGGGAAAGTTAAAACTGAAGAAATATTAATATATACATAAGTATTGAAATATATTTCAGCACAGATCTCAGGTTTTCAAGCATATTGTTTTGCAAAATATTTTTTGACAAATAAAATATCAGCTCTTCTCCACAAAGTTATGAAGAAAACAAGTCAGCTATACTGACGTAATATTATTGTGTTTTGGTTATGGATGTACATAAGCGAGCAAAACCACTTTTTCTCATCTCTCATTTGAAATATCAATTTATGCAAATATAAATATGCATAATATTTAAATTATGCAATATAAAATATTAATATTATGCAATATAAAATTGCATAATATGTAATTTATGCAAACTAATTTTAAATTGCTATAACAATATGTATAATTTAAAAGCTATACATATAGAGCAATTAATTCATCAATTTACTTGTTCAGTATATTTGGCCAATGTATTATGAAGGCTTACAATATACTAGAAACATTATATTTTAAGCAATGAGAACATGCAAGTAAAACACATACAGAATTTTTAAAAAGACTTCTCACAGCATCTGCAGAATTACTTCAAGGCATAAGCCTATAATTGCCCTATTTTAAATGAAATACCTATTTATAATAGTTCCTAAAAGAAAGAAGTACTGCTAAACATATCTGCTGGACCTGTAAAAGGGTTTTATATTATATATTATTATATATATATATATATATATACCAACCTAGATAGCATATTGAAAAGCAGAGACTTTACTTTGCCAACAAAGGTCCATCTAGTCAAGGCTATGGTTTTTCCAGTGGTCATGTATGGATGTGAGAGTTGGACTGTGAAGAAGAATTGATACTTTTGAACTGTGGTGTTGGAAAAGACTCTTGAGAGTCCCTTGGACTGCAAGGAGATCCAACCAGTCCATTCTGAAGGAGATCAGCCCTGGGTGTTCTTTGGAAGGAATGATGCTAAAGCTGAAACTCCAGTACTTTGGCCACCTCATGCAAAGAGTTGACTCATTGGGATGAGAGTCAATGCTGATGCTGGGAGGGATTAGGGGCAAGAGGAGAAGGGGACGACAGAGGATGAAATGGCTGGATGGCATCACCAACACGATGGACGTGAGTCTGAGTGAACTCCAGGAGTTGGTGATGGACAGGGAGGTCTGGCGTGCTGTGATTCATGGGGTTGCAAAGAGTCGGATACAACTGAGCGACTGAACTGAACTGACTGATATATATTTATATAAATATATAAATATTTTTATATATTTTTCTTACAATAAGTTTAACCCTTTGAGATGGTATAATCATCTCAGTTCTCATAGACTAACTACAATTAGGACTCCATTGGTCTCATTCTAGCACCAGTACTTTGTAAAGGTCATATTGTAATAACAGCCATTTTTCCCTAAAAGTAAACTTAAGCACTATTTCAAACAATTAATTATCTGCTTATAAGTTAACTGTTTTCTCAAAATCAGCTTGAATGCTTAATTCTTGATCAATATACTTCTCCCATCAGGTGTACTTTGCTACTATCTCTACTATTGCTCAACATTTAACATTCAAGGAATGCATTTTAATTTTCATTTTAGGTGAACATTAGATGGAATATAAGAAAAAATTCACGAATGGTTTTAAAAGTGATTTAGAGTTATCTCCTGTTTTGGATTGCTGGAGTAATCAAGAGTTGATTATAGTAAATTATAGCTGTGGTATACTAAATGATACTTCTCCAAAAGTGCAGTCAGAAAGTAGTTATGCACTTAGAATATCTACTTCTATATTTTTTAACTCACACTTAATTTGTAATTTTATCATAGCAGTTGCCAATTTTTAAGTGAAAATTAAAAAAGAAATACACCTTACCCACCAACTTAGTACCCCCTACCAACTAGCTTGTTAACTATCTTTCCTTCCAAGTTAAGAATTCCATCTTGTACACTTAAATGAATGTAAGAAAAGAAAACAACTCTTTTGGTTACCAGCAAAAAAACCCAACTTTGATGATTACTTAAGGATGCCAAAATGTCTCATCCAAGGCAGAGTAGAATGTTCTAGACTCAGGAGTGCAGCAATCAGAAAAACTGAGGTTATTCAATATAATTCTCTCTATATATCTTCTCATTATGAATTAAGTATCATTGGAGAAGAAATCCATAAGCATTTATGCTTTCATTTATATTTGCGACAATCATATTTGTTGGGCACCAGCCCTATTTTCCCCTGATGGTGGGGCTAACTTAGATCTGATCTTCGGAGAATCAGTGTGAGCTGGAAGCCACCCCAATTTGCACTCCCATATTGGAGCACAATTCTAGTAGTCCAGTTCCCAATGACATGTGACCAGAGCTGCACCATATGTTAAATGATGGCTAGGTATTCCTTTGAAGATATCAATCAGTAGATATACATTAATATTAAACACTATCTAATGCTCAAAATTCTCCAAACCAGGCTTCAGCAATACGTGAACCATGAACTTCCAGATGTTCAAACTGGTTTTAGAAAAGGCAGAGGAACCAGAGATCAAATTGCCAACATCCGCTGGATCATTGAAATAGCAAGAGAGTTCCAGAAAAACATCTATTTCTGCTTTATTGACTATGCCAAAGCCTTTGACTGTGTGGATCACAATAAACTGTGGAAAATTCTGAAAGAGATGGGAATACCAGACCACCTGACATGCCTCTTGAAAAATTTGTATGCAGATCAGAAAGCAACAGTTAGAACTGGACATGGAACAACAGACTGGTTCCAAACAGGAAAAGGAGTACGTCAAAGCTGTATATTGTCAGCCTGCTTACTTAACTTATATGCAGAATACATCATGAGAAACGCTGGGCTGGAAGAAGCACAAGCTGGAATCAAGATTGCTGGGAGAAATATCAATAACCTCAGATATGCAGATGACACCACTCTTATGGCAGAATGAAGAGGAACTAAAAAGCCTCTTGATGAAGGTGAAAGAGGAGAATGAAAAAGTTGGCTTAAAGCTCAACATCCAGAAAACAAGATCATGGCATCTGGTCCCATCACTTCATGGGAAATAGATGGGGAAACAGTGGAAACAGTGTCAGACTTTATTTTGGGGGGCTCCAAAATCACTGCAGATGGTGACTGCAGCCATGAAATTAAAAGATGCTTACTCCTTGGAAGGAAAGTTATGACCAACCTAGATAGCATATTCAAAAGTAGGGACATTACTTTGCCAACAAAGTCCATCTAGTCAAGGCTATGGTTTTTCCAGTGGTCATGTATGGATGTGAGAGCTGGACTGTGAAGAAGGCTGAGCGCTGACGAATTGATGCTTTTGAACTGTGGTGTTGGAGAAGACTCTTGAGAGTCCTTTGGACCGCAAGGAGATCCAACCAGTCCATTCTGAAGGAGATCAGCCCTGGGATTTCTTTGAAAGGAATGATGCTAAAGCTGAAACTCCAGTACTTTGACCACTTCATGCAAAGAGTTGACTCATTGGAAAAGACTCTGATGCTGGGAGTGATTGGGGGCAAGAGGAGAAGGGGACGACAGAGGATGAGATGGCTGGATGGCATCACTGACTCGATGGACGTGCATCTCAGTGAACTCCAAGAGTTGGTGATGGACAGGGAGGCCTGGCGTGCTGTGATTCATGGAGTCGTAAAGAGTTGGACACGACTGAGCGACTAACCTGAACTGATGTATCTAACACTCCTTTACTTTTTTATTTTGTTCTTGGAAGGAATTGATATCACGTTTTTGAAGGTATTACTGCCTACTTAGGGGTATATATTGATACACATTGAAATAACAAGAGGAAGGAACCAGATAGTATAAAATTATTCTGTCATTCTTTGAATCATTTCTTAAAAATTATGTAGCAAAAGGAAAAATGTTTAATTTCCCCATGCCACCCCGTGATCTGTTTGTTTGGTAGTTGAGAATATTACCTTAAGTAATATACATTAAAGAGTGAAGTGAAGTGAAAGTTGCTCAGTCATATTTGACTCTTTGTGACACCATGAACTATAGCCTACGAGGCTTCGCTATCCATGGAATTCTCCAGGCAAGAATATGGAGTGCATTGCCATTTCCTTCTCCAGGAGATCTTCCCAATCCAGGGATCAAACTCGGCCTCCCTCATTACCGGGTGATTCTCTACTGTCTAAGCCACCAAAGAGTAATAGACTTAAATTACAAACTATTTAAAAATTAATGATATTAAGATCCATATGTATCCAAACTTTGCATATGACTCATGCAGAGAAAGGAGAAATGAATAAGTGTAAAAAAAAAAAAAAATAATGAAATTGAATGAAGAAACTGTATTTAATTTATAAAATCCAGTGTTTTTGAAGACTGATAAAGTAAGCAAGATTGACAGGAAGGAAGAAAAAGATATTTATTAAAGAGATTTTCAATGATAAGTCAAGCCTAATTGTAAATTTAGATCTATAAATCTAATGGATAATTTTCTGTTGATTAACAAAAATGAATAGGAAGAATATCTGAATATAAGATAAAATAATTTTAAAACATGGCCAAATATCTATCCCTGAAATGATCTATCTCAATTGAGGTTTCAAGGAACAGATAAATACCATGTTATATCAATTATTCTATAACATTAAAAAATGAAAAAGTTTCATAATATATTCTCTTAAATATAACCTAACTCAAATAGTACAACCAAATATTGATAATAAAAAGGAAAAAAATAAGAAAACTCTAGGCCAAGATCATTTAAAGAGAGGTATAAAAATTCTGTTTGAAATATTTTCAAATTGAATCAAAGACTCCAATAAAAATTTTAGAACTATATTATAACCAGATGTTAACAAGTAGGGATTATCTTAAGAATGCAAAGATAGTTATTCATAAATATATACTACATTAAGGTGAAAAATGTATAATTACTTTTGCAAATACAGATAAGTTGTTTTATAACATTTAATACTCATTTCACATTTTAAAAGCATAATACAAACAAAATTATAGTGTAAGAAAAAAGAAGAAAAGTTCTCACCTAGATACCTATTAAAAACCTAAATCAAACATAATTGTATTTAACAGTTATGCATTAACAACTAATCCATTCAAGAAAAAAGAAAAGCAGGCTGCTGTTTTACTGCTGCTATGTGGTATTCTACAAAAGATCTCTGCATTGCAATAAGACAAGATGAATAAGGGACTTTCTTTTTCATACAGCAAGCACTTATAGATTTACTCATATAGGTTTTACATATTTCTTGTCATAAACTATAAGGTTTTTGTTGCTATGGTAAATGGAATATTTTAAAATACAATTTTACTGGGCATTGCTAGTGTATAAGAAATTAACTGATAATTTTATGTTGACTAACTAATTGACTTATTAGTTCTAAATATTTTCAGTTAATCTTCTATGGATTTCTAGATAGACAGTCATAATTAGCAGAGAGAAAATAATGGCTTATTACAGCTCAGTCATTAGGAGAGTCATTTTCCACATATTAAAAAGAAATATTATTTTTAAAGTTTAGTAAGACAATTAACTTAGACTTTAGGAAGAGCCTGTGTACCATATGGTTTGCCTAGAGTAGAATAAGATTCTCTCTCTAAAGAGCTCTTAAAAAAGAAATAGATTAATACTTCTTTGGAATGAATCAAATAAACTGATACAAGAATGGAAATGGGTGACTTTTTGGAACTATAAACTCTTTTATAATTATGTCTATCTTACAGACACAATATAACTTCAGTTCTTGGACTCGCACAGCTCATTCTGATGCTCTATTTTACAAATCTTGCAATTGGAGTGCACTGGGAGTTGGTGACTCTCAAAGAACATTAAAAGATCTCATTCTAATTAAATTCGAAAACAAACTGAAGAACCAAGCACAATGCCCATGTATTAATTTTAGGGAAACTGTCCTTTCCAGAAACTAATATCTTTGTTTCAACTTCAACAGCACGTGAGAATCCACATTAATAATCAGGAAATTACAACATCAAAGTAAAAATATGAAAAATCTTAAGAAATCTTTCAGCCAGGGTACGATAAGTACCTACCCCCACATAGGATGCATTCTTGTAATAATGACCTTTAAAATAAAAACAACCAAATTCAGTATCCCTCTTCTATGGAAAATAATTATTAAACTCTGACAGGATCTAGTACACAAGCTTTCCTTTAACTGGAGGTCATGTGAAATAACTTCATTTAATTCAAGTAAAATATTTTCAGATTTGTTTATACCATTGTTTAGACAACAAGATTCTTTGATAAACTTTCAAACAATATGTTTCTAGGCTATGCAGTTCTCGCTTTGTCAGGAAAAATATTCTGCTGCAGATCATGTTCTAAATGTGGTTTTAATTTGTTTAGTTTTGAGAAGATTATTGTGGAGACATTTCAAGAGTCTTCTATCATGAATTTGTTGACGGATTGTGTGTGTGCATGAGAGAGAGAAAGGCAGAGAGACAAACAGAGATGCGGAGTGAAAAAGACAGATACAAAAATGAAAAGAGACAAAGGACAAAAAATAATTAAGCTAGGGGTCCCCAACCCTCAAGCCAAGAACTGCTGCTGGTCCCTGACCTGTGAGAAAGCAGGCCACACAGCAGGAAGTGAGCAGTGGGTTAGCAGCAAAGCTTCATCTACATTTGCAGCCACTCTCCATCACTCACATTACTGCCTAAAGATCAGCTGTGGCATTAGATTATTAGACTATTAGATTGTCATAAAAGCACAGATTCTACTATGAATTGCACATGTGAGGGATCTAGGTTGCACATTCCATCCCCTACACCTAAGTCCGAAGAAAAATTGTCCTCCATGAAACCAGTCGCAGGTGCCAAAGAGGTTGGAGACCACTAACTTAGAGGACCCCTAGCAGAGCCATTAATATCTACTTTTTTTTTAAAATTTTCTTAGGAATCTATAGCTTCAGTCTTCTATCCAGCAGAACAGGAACTTTACCATTGGCTTAATGAGGACATTGATATTAAAAAATAATGATCATGGTAGTAGAATGCTAATTTTTACTACTACTTTTCCCTATTCCTGATGACTGAAACTTGGCATGACTTGAAAGGATAAAGAAAAATCCAACAGTGCTTTAATCTGTCCTCTTAGTGCTGTTCTGTGTATAAAGCCATGCAGGGTACCATCGTACATCAAAAATTCTAGAAGAATCTCCTGGACGTTATCAAGCAAATTCTATTCGCAGCCCTAAATAGAAATAATATGCTTTGAAAGATTGGGTGAATTATTAATATAAGCCCCTTGGAATTTCATGAAATCTGTCCATATGATATAATATCAAAATAGAAAAAAAAATAGATGTGTTAACCTTAATAGAAAATAACTTTATCTTTGATACTACTACTTGAAATTTTCAATGTTGAGAATTCTTACTACCACTGAGGAACTTTTATTTAAAAATATTCTAATGCCATCAAATCATTACTATCCAGTTCACAATTCAGTTCAATTCAGTTCAGTCACTCAGTCATGTCCAACTCTTTAGGACCCCATGGACTGCAGCACACCAGGCCTCCCTGTCCATCACCAACTCCAGGAGTTTACTCAAACTCATGTCCTGCTTAACAGCCCACCATAAATTTAAAGTTATTTCTAGTGATTAGATAATCAAGAACATAAAGTGTGTAAAAATAACCTTGGCTCAAAGTCTAATTTATAAGCATTTTTGTGCTACATGTATCTGCCTGACTCGGGGATAGTGAAAAATCACAACTTTAACAGAAGCCGCTGACTAGTTATATGACTTGCTTTAGTAAGTGACTTATTCTTTCTGGACCTGTTCCATCATATGCTAAGTGAGACCAAAAATATTACTAGTTCTTCTTGCCATAAGATTATTATGAATATTACATAAAGAATGTGTGTGAAAATACCTTGAAAATTGTAAAGCATTGCACAAATCATGGTTGTTACCTTATGACTGCTGGTATATATGTAGATCTATATGTCTGTAGCAAAATCTCTACAACATAACTTTTAACCACATGTATAATCAAATTAATTTAAAATTTAAGAAAAAAAAAACTTATAGAAATCCATTTAGACCCAAAGACTTTATGTGTGTGAGTGTATGTGTGTGTGTGTGATCAGCCAAATACTTTAAGAGAAAGCAAACCAGTTAAAAAGTGACCACTTTATGGGCCTATTGAATCTTCTTCCATAAGTGGGACTGGGAAACCCAAGAGAATAAAATGAGGCATGATGAGAATCAGCCACTACAGGGAAGAGAGAGCAGGCTTATATTTCTGACATAAAAATTACAGAATATAATTGCCTAGGTAGATCTTTGATAATTATGTAAGCCAAATCTACTATAGTGCCCTAGAACCTTACCCTAGTGAGCATTCAATAAACATCAGTGGAATTAATGCATTTTCTGCATGAGCAAATGAATATCCTGGAGGTGACTTACCAAGGTACATAATAGAAGCAGAACCCACATTGAGCCCAGGACAGGAGAATTCCAACCCAGAATTATTTACATGCAGCCTTCTGTTGATACAGATCACATTACCTTTGGTTACAGAAAGATACAGCCTTAGTGACTAGACACCTGAGCCTATTTTCTTGTCACTAAATTAGGTTTCAAATTGAATGCTAAGAGGGTCCAGACTCTAGTAAGAACATCCCTGTTAATGACCATGAAAAGTTGACTTGTATATAGATAAAGCTTAGAGCATTTCAGGTAAATGAAAGATTCAATGTGACAATAAGATTAGACTCCCAGGAAAACTAGATTCTCAGAAGCTGGAAAGGGGCAATCTTGAGTCTAAGCTGCAGAATCTGCCCTTGAGAAGAGGACCTTAAATAAATGTCTACATCTCTAGAGAATAACAGATATGTATTCTGTTTGACAGTAAATGCCCTAGTTCTGGACTTTGTTTTTAGGATATGTGAATAACAATATATAAACTAGAAATTGTATGCACATTTATTCTAGGAAATGATATATATATCATCACATTAAGTGCATTGCTACTAAATGTTTTGTCCCACAACTGATAGTATTAGTCATGCTCATCCAAGGGGAAATAGTGCAAAAACTGTTTCATGTTCAGCCAATAAGCATTAGTACATAAGACTGCCAGCATTATCTTACCACAGTCCAGTATACTTTGCAACCCATGGGGTTATGCCTTTGGAGCTTCATTTAATGTCATTTATTTACTGCTTGACAACCTGTTTTGACCCTTAAAAGTGTGCAAATAATAACCTTGGTTTGGGCACAAAGACTAAAAAATAGTATTTTTTTTTTTTTTGAAAATAGTAAATGCTTAGAACTGGTTAATAATATATCATGAAAACTTATAAAGTACAGTAGTGCAGTACTTAGAAATTTGTAGACTTACACTGTATTTGAAAAGATACACTAACAATTAGTGAGTTAAGCATGAAATGTAAGAAGTTAGAAGACAACATAATTAATACAAAGAAAGAAAATAATTTATATTAAGATAAGAAATGAAATAGAAAGCAAAGAATGATAGAGAGATAAAGCCAAAAAATTTATATTAAGATAAGATATTAAATGAAATAGAAAGCAAAGAATGATAGAGAGATAAAGCCAAAAGTTGGTTCAAGCCTCTGGAAAGCTTGATCAAGAAAGTGAGTACTAAAATTGAATAATATTTAGAATGAGAAGACTTTACTATGGATTTAGCAAGGATGAAGAGCTTATAAGATAGTATTATGAACAGTGGAATACATTACCTAGCAAAGTTGAAGACATAAGTATCATACAAACAGCAATTTCATATTGTACAAACTTTAAAAAATTCTCATACATCCCCAATTCAGGCATATTCAGAACTGAGCCCTCCTGGATCTGTGGCAAAGCACCGTCTCTACCTGTTCACAGCTACTTTGAACTGGAGTTGCTGTGCCACAAAAAGGGAATTAAGCAAAATTACTCTGGGACAGTAGTGCCCTATGCTTGTCATGGACAAGTGTTGACTTGGTTTCCCAAGAGCTTGGAAACACCAGGAGGAGAGAGGGCTGCGATGCCCTGGAAGGAGGAACTCTCGTGACTACTCTCTGTGCTTCCTTCCTTGGCATGCTCAGAGGAGGCAAGATGTGGGGCAGGGCAGCAGTGCTGTGATGCTGTGATTCAGGCAGAGGATCCATGTGAGCATACTTCCTACTTAGTGATTTTTATTCCAGGGATGAATTTATAGACATACTTCTGTGTAACTGTAGATATGCTAAAACCTATTTGCAAAAGGAGTCCTTTGCTCCTGGTGACTATACTGAGTAATAAATTACTATTAAGGTATGTTTTTATGGGGCCTTCCCAGGGCTTCCGTCATAGCTCAGTTGGTAAAGAGTCCACCTGCAATGCAGGAGACCCTGGTTTGATCCCTGGGTTGGGAAGATCCGCTGGAGAAGGGATAGGCTACCCACTCCAGTGTTCTTGGGCTTCCCTTGTGGCTCAGCTGGTAAAGAATTCACCTGCAATGTGGAAGACCTGGGTTTGATCCCTGGGTTGGGAAGTCCCCCTGGAGAAGGGAATGGCTACCCACTCCAGTATTCTGGCCTGGAGAATTCCATGGACTAAATAGTCCATGGGATCACAAAGATTCGGACACGACTGAGTGACCTTCACTTCACTGTGTTTTTGTATTATTATGGGGCCATTCTAAGTAAATTTTTCAATCTGTATCTATATCCTCTGTCCCTAAGGATAAGACAAAATTCCTTTTTCAGAGATTTAAAATTCTCTCAATCATAATTACTTATTGTGAAATGCTACTCAGAATACACCATAACTCTATGTTGCAGAAATTTCTTTGAAAGGTGAAATGTTATCTTCTATTTAAGAATGAACAGTGATCCAAAAGTTTTTCCAAACTTCTACCAGAAACAGGATCTTCTCTTTCAGTAGCGCATGCTCAGTTGCTCAGTCATGTCCTACTCTTTGCTACCCTGTGGACTGTAACCCACCAGTCTCCTCTGTCCTCGGATTTCCCAGGCAAGAATACTGGAGTGGGTTGCCATTTCCTGCTCCAGGAGATCTTCCTGATCCAGGAACTGAACCCACATCTCTTGCATCTCCTGCATTTGCAAGTGGATTCTTTACCATTGTGCCACCGGGAAAACTTTTTTCTCCACAGTATGGGAGTTAAGCCCCATAATTATTAAGATCTTTATCTTAGAAAGCTTCTTCTTTAAGGCCTTAAAAGAAGATAATTACTGCCATTTATAGACTTTTATTTTCTTGGATTTTTAGCAGGCAGATATTTATTTACTTTCTAATCTAGACGTGACCTAGGGATAAATATAAGTTGCAGTTTATCTGTTTTGTCCTTTTACTTAAAGTGTTGCTATTGTTAACACTCATTTATCTTTGTACTTTGTGTTTAATAAACAGTTCTATTTGGAGTTAGATAACAAATGGGGTTCCTCAGCTAGACAGAGAATAACCAGATAGCATGTAAAGTTCTGACAAATATGGCCGTAAAGTTTAAAAAGGACTTTTAAGATAAGGAATTTTTTCAAAAGTAGCATCAGATCAGATCAGTCGCTCAGTCGTGTCCGACTCTTTGCGACCCCATGAACCGCAGCACGCCAGGCCTCCCTGTCCATCACCAGCTCCCGGAGGTCACTCGACTCGCATCCTCGGTCAGTGATGCCATCCACCATCTCATCCTCTGTCGTCCCCTTCTCCTCCTCCCTCTCCCTCCCAGCATCAGGTCTTCTCCATGAGTCAACTCTTCGCATGGGTGGCCAAAAACTGGAGTTTCAGCTTTAGCATCATTCCTTCTAAGAATCCAGGATTGTCTCCTCATGGACTGGGCTTCTGTCGACTCTCGTCTTCTCAACACACATTCAAAGATATCTTCGCGCTCACCTCTTCCTCCCTCTCCTCCTACTACACGGAAAGACATACCTTGACTAGGCAACCTTGTTGGCGTGATGTCTCGCTATGCTATCTAGGTTGGTCTCTTTCCTTCCAAGGGCGCGTCTTTTATTGGCTGCAGTCACCATCTGCAGTGATTTTGGGCAGAAAGTCTGACTGTTTCCACTGTTTCCCCATCTTTTCCCATCAGTGTGGGACGCATGATCTTCGTTCTTGTTGGCTTTACCCTTTTCCTTCCCCCTCGGCTTAGCCCCTCTTCACTTCTCCGAGTCGTCATCTGCTATGAGGTATTGATATTTCTCCCCTCTTGATTCAACTTTTTTCTTCAGTCCACATTTCTCTTGTACTCTGCATATAAGTAAAAAACATGGTGACAATATGCAGCCTTGACGCCTTTGGAACCAGTCTTTGTTCCATGACAGTTCTACTTTGCTTCCTGACCTGCATACAGATTTTTAGAGGCAGATCAGTGGTCTGTCCATCTCTCAATCCATATTTATTGTGATCACAGTCAAGGCTTTGGCATAGTCAATAAAGCAGAAATAGATGTTTTCTGGAATTCTCTTGCTTTTTCCATGATCCAGCGGATGTTGGCAATTTGATCTCTGGTTCCTCTGCCTTTTCTAAACCAGCTTGAACATCAGGAAGTTCACGGTTCACATATTGCTGAAGCCTGGCTTCAAAAGTAGCATAAGGAAAATTATTTTCATAGTTACAAATCTTGTAGCATCACTGGCCAATAAATGCAGTTTGATACATTCTGTTTGTAGATTTTTATAACTTTGTTAATCTGGAAGGTCTCCTGGACAACAGATGTTTTCAGGCAAAGGCTAAATGGGATCTTGATGGAATATCAAGACAGATTAGATATAAGCATCAAATGAGTGATTTAATTAGTGATCTTGAAAGCTATTTATATCTCTGAGAATGTCTAGATATATTACAATGAGAATAGTAGAGAATTAATTCAAGGAGCTGGTGGCCTAATTTGACCTATGAATTTTGGAGAGTTGTTGATATATTTTTTTTTTCAGCTACACTGTTAGAATACCATAAAGTTATTGAATAGTAACACGATACAAAAATAGAATGGAGTTTAACGTGTTCCTAGCACCAGCATATCATGAACAGTCTTAAAGGCACAAGTAAATTGTTCTCAGGTTGTGGACAAGACAAAGCACTCAAGAGCCTGAGTGACTAGGGCATTCAGTTAGTTGTGGTTCCTGTTGGTGAGGAGCTAGCTGCAGGTCACCAGGAGCCAAGCCTCCAGTCCTGCCTGATTTCTCATGTGTGCCGTCTTTTGTACTGTTCTCTGTCTTTGATGCTCCCTCATGGACAGACTCTGTAAAATATACCTCACAATCATTATGTATCTTGTACATCTTTACAAAATAAACTGTGGTATTTTTTCAGAAGAGTATATTCTCCCTCAAAAGAAAATTTTCATCGTTTTATGTCTTAAGTTGCATTAATTCAGTGTTAACTACTGGGGAATCACTGAGTTTCAGAACAGTGCATTTGATTTGGGATAAGAGATTTCAAACTTTAAAAAACAATTAATTTATTTTTCCTTTTACCCACAGGTCTACCCACGGATAGCGCCGGCATTTTGGCACTACCTGCGGGTAGAAGTGAGTAGCGGGTACTTGAATTCTCCCACTCTTGCTCCTTGCACTCTGCTAGTGTTGTCTGACCTAATGTGCCCATTTGTTTAAGATGCAGTTGCCATTCTGTGTACACGTGCTCTCACGTCACCACCATTCCTTAGAGTTGGGTCAGAAATCCAAATCGCCAAAAATGCAAATACAGTTTATATAAAACAATCATCATTCTCAATAAATTTCCAAATCAAGGCCATATCATATGCATCATAATTGATAAATAAATAAATGCCAAATTATGGAAAACCATGCTTGTACCACTTTTTAATCAATATTTTTGATAGAGCATAATTTCTCAGCTTAATTTTGCAATGTGTCCAGGTAAAAGTAGAATAACTGCTTCATTCCCTTTGTCTTCTTTTCTTTGTCCCCAGGAGCATGAACAACTCACCTATTCCTCCACAAGGTCCAAGGCCCCCAGTGTCATCATCACAGGTCTCAAGCCAGCCACCAAGTACATTTTTCATATCCGAGTGAGGACTGCAGCAGGATACAGTGGCTACAGTCAGAAGTTTGAGTTTGAAACAGGAGATGAAAGTAAGTTTCATACAAAAGTGTAAAGTAAGTTGTTAATTTAAGTGTGGTTTCAGTCTGTCCTGGTAGCTGAAAATCTAATGTACCAAATTTTGAATAGTCTTATTGAGCAGAATTCTATTCATGTAAATACGCATAGTCATTTCAGTTAATGTGTTGGGGCTATCGTTAAATATTTCTATGAAATTCCTTGCTCTATCACAATTGTAATGTAGCCCAAATATGTCTCTTTATGCAGAATTCATCACTCAGACCATAACATAGTGAGTCTCAATGGATGGTGTTTGCCTAACTGTTCACCAATCTAGGCATCATAACATGATACTCATGAATACTTGGAAGAAAGTAAAGCCATGAGCAAATGATTTTAGCAGTTAGTTCAAAATTCTGCAGCTTTGGCTTGTACAATTCATTTCAGTTGAGTCACTCAGTCATGTCCGACTCTTTGAGACCCCATGGACCGCAGATGTCAGGCCTCCCTGTCCATCACCAACTCCCTTATATTAGATCAATAAAAACAGTGGTCAAGAGACAAACTCCACTGAAATGCACTTAAATTCAAATGTAGGTGTGTTGGCTTGATTAGAAACTCAATTTCATAGCCTCAAATTTAATATACAGTATGCTTGGGGCTGGTGCACTGGAATGACCCAGAGGAATGGTATGGGGAGGGAGGTGGGAGGGAGTTCAGGATGGGGAACATGTGTACATGTGTACACATTCTATAGAATTTTTATAATTCTCATATAAGAATTTTTATATTAAATTTGCTATTGTTGAATTCTTATACAAATATAGGTATTTTAACAATGATAGAAACATGTTTTTACTGTAATTAAATAGTTAGATATTTTTCCATTGAAGTACATAGCAAAAACCATGTATATCATCCTTACAAAGATAGCAATGTGATGGATTTCTAAAATAATAAAAAAAATCAATGGTGGAGCTGGGTTTAGAATGAACATATTTAATGCCATGTTACATGACTTTGGAACACCTTACTCTCCTTATCTCCCATTTTGGTTTTTAATATATTGAGGCTATGAAATTACCACAGCTTTCTTATCTATTCATCTGCTAATGGAAATCTAGGTTGCTTCCATGTCCTGGCTATTATAAACAGTGCTGCGATGAACATTGGGGTACACATGCCTATGTCCTCCTCTAGGAGTTTTATGGTTTCTGGTCTTACATTTAGATCTTTAAGCCATTTTGAGTTTATTTTTGTGTATGGTATTAGAAAATGTTCTAGTTTCATTCTTTAACAAATGGTTCACCAATTTTGCCAGCACCACTTGTTAAAGAGATTGTCTTTAATCCATTGTATATTCTTGCCTCTTTTGTCAATGACAAGGTGTCCACAGGTGTGTGAGTTTATCTCTGGGCTTTCTATTTTGTTCCATCGATCTATATTTCTGTCTTTGTACCAGTATCATACTGTCTTGACGACTGTGGCTTTGTAAGTAGAGCCTGAAGTCAGGCAGGTTGATTCCTCCAGTTCCATTCTTCTTTCTCAAGATAGCTTTGGCTATTCGAGATTTTTTGTATTTCCATACAAATTGTAAAATCATTTGTTCTAGCTCTGTGAAAAATACCTTTGGTAGCTTGATAGGGATTGCATTGAATCTATAGATTGCTTTGGGTAGTATACTCATTTTCACTATATTGATTCTTCCAATCCATGAACATGGTATATTTCTCCATCTATTAGTGTCCTCTTTGATTTCTTTCACCAGTGTTTTATAGTTTTCTATATATAGGTCTTTAGTTTCTTTAGGTAGATATATTCCTAAGTATTTTATTCTTTTCGTTGCAATGGTGAATGGAATTGTTTCCTTAATTTCTCTTTCTATTTCCTCATTATTAGTGTACAGGAATGCAAGGGATTTCTGTGTGTTGATTTTATATCCTGCAACTTTACTATATTCATTGATTAGTTCTAGTAATTTTCTGGTGGAGTCTTTAGGGTTTTCTACGTAGAGGATCATGTCATCTGCAAACAGTGAGAGTTTTACTTCTTCTTTTCCAATTTGGATTCCTTTTATTTCTTTTTCTGCTCTGATTGCTGTGGTCAAAACTTCCAAAACTATGTTGAATAATAATGGTGAAAGTGGGCATCCTTGTCTTGTTCTGACTTTAGAGGAAATGCTTTCAATTTTTCACCATTGAGGGTAATGTTTGCTGTGGGTTTGTCATATATAGCTTTTATTACGTTGAGGTATGTTCCTTCTATTCCTGTTTTCTGGAGAGTTTTTATCATAAATTGATGTTGAACTTTGTCAAAGGCTTTCTCTGCATCTATTGAGATAATCATATGGTTTTTATTTTTCAATTTGTTAATGTGGTGTATTACATTGGTTGATTTGCGGATATTGAAGAATCCTTGCATCCCTGGGATAAAGCCCACTTGGTCATGGTGTATGATCTTTTTAATGTGTTGTTGGATTCTGATTGCTAGAATTTTGTTAAGGATTTTTGCATCTATGTTCATCAGTGATATTGGCCTGTAGTTTTCTTTTTTTGTGGGATCTTTGTCAGGTTTTGGTATTAGGGTGATGGTGGCCTCATAGAATGAGTTTGGAAGTTTGCCTTCCTCTTCAATTTTCTGGAACAGTTTGAGTAGGATAGGTGTCAGCTCTTCTCTAAATTTTTGGTAGAATTCGGCTGTGAAGCCGTCTGGACCTGGGCTTTTGTTTGCTGGAAGATTTCTGATTACAGTTTAAATTTCTGTACTTGTGATGGATCTGTTAAGATTTTATATTTCTTCCTGGTCCAGTTTTGGAAAGTTGTACTTTTCTAAGAATTTGTCCATTTCTTCCATGTTGTCCATTTTGTTGGCATATAATTGCTGATAGTAGTCTCTTATGATCCTTTGTATTTCTGGTTGATCCTTTGTATTTCTGTGTTGTCTCTTGTGATCTCTCCATTTTCATTTCTAATTTTATTGATTTGATTTTTCTCCCTTTGTTTCTTGATGAGTCTGGCTAATGGTTTGTCAATTTTATTTATCCTTTCAAAGAACTAGCTTTTGGCTTTGTTGATCTTTGCTATGGTCTCTTTTGTTTCTTTTGCATTTATTTCTGCTCTAATTTTTAAGATTTCTTTCCTTCTATTAACCCTGGGGTTCTTCATTTCTTCCTTTTCTACTTGCTTTAGGTGTGGAGTTAGATTATTGATTTGACTTCTTTCTTGTTTCTTGAGGTATGCCTGCATTGCTATAAACCTTCCCCTTAGCACTGCTTTTACAGTGTCCCACAGGGTTTGGGTTGTTGTGTTTTCATTTTCATTTGTTTCTATGCATATTTTTATTTCTTTTTTGATTTTGTCTGTGATTTGTTGGTTATTCAGAAGCATGTTGTTCAGCCTTCATATGTTTACATTTTAATAGTTTTTCTCCTGTAATGCAGATCTAATCTTACTGCATTGTGGTCAGAAAAGATGCTTGGAATGATTTCAGTTTTTTTGAATTTACCAAGGCTAGATTTATGGCCCAGGATGTGATCTATCCTGGAGAAGGTTCCATGTGTGCTTGAGAAAAAGGTGAAATTCATTGTTTGGGGGTGAAATGTCCTATAAATATCAATTAGGTCTAACTGGTCTATTGTATCATTTAAAGTTTGTGTTTCCTTGTTAAATTTCTTTTTAGTTTATCTATCCATAGGTGTAAGTGGGATATTAATATTTCCCACTATTATTGTTAATTTCACCTTTCATACTTGTTAGCATTTGTCTTACATATTATGGTGCTTCTATGTTGGGTACATATATATTTATAATTGTTATATTCTTCTTGGATTGACCCTTGATCATTATGTAATGTCCTTCTTTGTCTCTTTTCACAGCCTTTGTTTTAAAGTCTATTTTATCTGATATGAGTATTGCTACTCCTGCTTTCTTTTGGTCTCTGTTTGTGTGGTATATCTTTTTCCAGCCCTTCACTTTCAGTCTGTATGTGTCCCTTGCTTTAAGATGTGTCTCTTGTAGACAACATATATAAGGGTCTTGTTTTTGTATCCATTCAGCCAGTCTTTGTCTTTTGGTTGGGCCATTCAACCCATTTACGTTTAAGGTAATTATTGATAAGTATGATCCCATTTCCATTTACTTTATTGTTTTGGGTTCGAGTTTATACACCCTTTATGTGTTTCCTGTCTAAAGAAGATCCTTTAGCATTTGTTGGAGAGCTGGTTTGGTGCTGAATTCTCTCAGGTGTTGCTTGTCTGTAAAGCTTTTGATTTCTCCTTCATATTTGAATGAGATCCTTGCTGGGTACAGTAATCTGGGCTGTAGGCTATTTTCTTTCATCACTGTAATTATGTCCTGCCATTCCCTCCTGGCCGAAGAGTTTCTATTGAAAGATCAGCTGTTATCCTTATGGGAATCCCTGTGTGTGTTATTTGTTGTTTTTCCCTTGCTGCTTTTCATATTTGTTATTTGTGTTTGATCTTTGTTAATGTGATTAATATGTGTCTTAGGGTGTTTCGCCTTGGGTTTATCCTGTTTACTCGCTGGGTTTCTTGGACTTGGGTGATTATTTACTTCCCTATTTTAGGGAAGTTTTCAACTATTATCTCCTCAAGTTATTTTCTCATGGTCTTTCTTTTTGTCTTCTTCTGGGACTCCTATGATTTGAATGTTGGGGTGTTTAACATTGTCCCAGAGGTCTCTGAGATTGTCTTCATTTCTTTTAATTCGTTTTTCTTTTTTGCTCTCTGATTCATTTATTTCTACCATTCTTCTACCTCACTAATCCTATCTTCTGCCTCCATTATTCCACTCTTAGTTCCCTCCAGAGTGTTTTTCATATCATTTATTGCATTATTCATTATATACTGACTCTTTTTTATTTCTTCTAGGTCCTTGTTAAACCTTTCTTGCATCTTCTCAATCCTTGTCTCCAGGCTGTTTATCTGTAACTTCATTTTGTTTTCAAGATTTTGGATCATTTTCACTATCATTATTCAGAATTCTTTTATCAGGTAGATTCCCTATCTCTTCCTCTTTTGTTTGGTTGGTGGGCATTTATCCTGTTCCTTTACCTCCTGGGTATTCCTCTGTCTCTTCATCTTATTTATATTGCTGTGTTTTGGGTGGCCTTTTTGTATTCTGGCAGTTTGTGGAGTTCTCTTTATTGTGGAGTTTCCTCACTTGGGTAGAGTTCTACAGGTGACTTGTCAAGGTTTCCTGGTTAGGGACTCTTGTATCAGTGTTCTGGTGGGTGGAGCTGGATTTCTTCTCTCTGGAGTGCAATGAAGTGACCAATAATGAGTTATGAGATGTCAGTGGGTTTGGAGTGACTTTTGGTAGCATGTATATTGAAGCTCAGGGCTATGTTCCTGTGTTGCTGGAGAATTTGTGTGGTATGTCTTGCTCTGGAACTTGTTTGCCCTTGGGTGGTGCTTGGTTTCAGTGTAGTTATGGAGGCATTTGATGAGCTTCTGTTGATTAATGTTCCCTGAAGTCATGAGTTCTCTGGTATTCTCAGGATTTGGACTTAAGCCTCTTGCTTCTGGCTTTCAGTCTTATTTTTACAGTCACCTCAAGACTTCTCCATTTATATAGCACCAATGATAAAATATCTAGTTAAATGTTGAAAAGTTTCTCCACAGTCAGGGACACCCAGAGAGGTACACAGAGTTACATCGAGAAGAGAAGAGGGAGGAGGGAGATAGAGGTGACTAGGGAGAGACGAGGTGGAATCAAAAGAGGAGAGAATAAGCTAGCCAGTAATCACTTCCCTTTGTGATCTCCACAGTCTGTACCCCTCAGAGATGTTCATGGAGTTACACAGAGAAGAGAAGTGGGAGGAAGGAGAGAGAGGTGGCCAGGAGGATAAAGGGGGGAATCAAAGGAGAGAGACTGATCTAGTCAATAATCAGTTCCCTAAGTGTTCTCCACAGTCTGGAACACACAAAGAGATTCACAGAGTTGGGCAGAGAAGAGATGGGGGAGGGAGGAGATAGAGGCAACCTGGTGGAGAAAAAGGAGAGTCCAAAGGGGGAGAGAGCAATCAGGCCAGTGATATCGGTCCCAAGTAAAAATGGGTGATGAAGATTGAGTTCTTAAAGGTACAAAATTGATAAAAAAAAAAAAAAAAAAATACCAAAAAGCAAAGATTAAAAATCTAGAGTAGAGGTTGGATTTTCAAAAATACAATATTAAAGAAAAAACAAAGAAAAGTCACAAGGATTATAATATATATATATATATATATATATATATATATGAAGTTTGCTTTAAAAATATGGTCTCTCTTTTTTTTTTTTTGCAAAGTAATAGTAGGTTATAAAAATGAAAATTAAAGGAGTAATAGAGGACTTATAAATAAAAAAATTAAAGAATGATAGTAAAAATATATCTAGGATGTTCTCTGGTGTTGTTGTGGGCAGTGTGGGGTCAGTTCATTTTCGGATAGTTCCTTGGTCCAGCTTATATTTCTCAAGAGCTATAGGCCCCTTCCTATGTAGTCAGTACTAACTACAGGGGTTTAATCCACTGCACCTGTCACTTCCAAGGAGGTTCCCTCTGTTTTAGCTTCTGTTTGCTGGTCTCTTCAGTGTCTAATTTCCACCCTGACACAGGGGGCGGTGGTGGACACTTTTTTAGGCTCACTTGTTCAGTCATGCTGTGGGGAGGGAGGGATGCTGCAAATGAATAACACTGGCGTGTGCTCACAGTGTCTCGGCCACACTTGGTTTCTCCCCCGCTTACGGCATGTGTGCTTTCCCTGTCTACACTGTTGAGGCTCTAGGTTGCTCTGCCAGGAACTGTCTGAGGCCGGCCCTGGGTTGTATGCACTTCCCAGGTCTAAGCCACTCAGGTTCAGGCACTCCAGTAGTCCTCAGAGGTGCAGACTCAGTTGGGCCTGCGTTTTGTGCCCTTCCCAGGTCCGAGCAGCTCAGGTGACCAGGTGTTTAGCGAGCATGGTTGCTGCAACTTATCGCCTCCCCCGTCCTTGCCGCTTGGTTTTCTGGGTGTACAACTGGCGCACCTTCTCAGGCAGATGTTGACTGTCCAGAATCCCAAGAAGTCTTGGTTAGCAATGAAGCCTGTGTGCAGTTTGGTAGATAATGCCTCTCTGGGGGTGTGATTGCCCCCTTCTGGCTCTGGCTGCCCTCGCCTGCCTGTCACCAGGCAGGGGGATGGGCCAGGCTAGCTCTGCTCAGTCCTTTGTTCTGTGAGCAGGCCTGACGGTGTCTTGCTCCTGCTGCTGCTGCTAAGTCGCTTCAGTCGTGTCCGACTCTGTGCGACCCCAGAGATGGCAGCCCACCAGGCTCCCCCGTCCCTGGGATTCTCCAGGCAAGAACACTGGAGTGGGATGCCATTTCCTTCTCCAATGCATGAAAGTGGAAAGTGAAAGTGAAGTTGCTCAGTCGTGTCCGATTCAGTGACCGCATGGACTGCAGCCCACCAGGCTCCTCCGTCCATGGGATTTGCCAGGCAAGAGTACTGGAGTGGGTTGCCATTAGGTTAGGGCTTTTCGCATAGCTCTAGTCAGTCCTTTGTTCTGTGAGCGGGCCTGGCGGTGTCTTGCTACTGCTACTGCTGCTGCTGCTAAGTCATTCCAGTCGTGTCCGACTCTGTGAGACCCCATAGATGGCAGCCCACCAGGGTCCCCCATCCCTGGGATTCTCCAGGCAAGAACTCTGGAGTGGGTTGCCATTTCCTTCTACAATGCATAAAAGTGAAAAGTGAAAGTGAAGTCGCTCAGTCATGTCCGACTCTTCACGACCCCATGGACTGCAGTCCACCAGGCTCCTCCATCCATGGGATTTTCCAGGCAAGAGTACTGGAGTGGGATGCCATTGTGGTGTCTTAGGTTAGGGCTTTTCACGTGGTAGCTATCCCACAGTCTGGTTTGCTATCCCAAGTAGGTTCTCTCAGATTGCCCTCAGGCATTCAGGCCAGGTCCTTACTCTAAACAATGCAATCCGCGCCTCCCTGCCCAACCCCCGCTTGCTAATGGAGGATGCAGGTGTCTGCGCTGCTTCTCCGCTGGGGGTGTTACCGTTGGGCACATAATCTGTGGGGTTTATTTATTTATTTATTTTTCTTCCTGGTTATGTTGCTCTCTGTGGTTCCAAGGCTCACCACAGACTCAGCAGTGATAGTGTTTCCTGGTGTTTGGAAACTTCTCACTTTTTTAAGACTCCCTTCCCTGGACGGAGCTCCATCCCTACCTCTTTTGTCTCTCTTTTTATCTTTTATATTTTTTCCTACCTCCTCTCGAAAACAATGGGCTGCTTTTCTGGGTGCCTGATGTCCTCTACTGGCATTCAGAAGTTGTTTTGTGGAATTTACTCAGCGTTCAAATGTTCTTTTGATGAATTTGTAGGGGAGAAAGTGGTCTCCCCGTCCTATTCCTCTGCCATCTTAGGACCACCCCCAATAACTCATTTTAGAAACTAAGGTAGCTTTATCCAAATCTGATAATCAGTAAGTGGAGGTACAGGATTAAACCCTTAGATGCACCTGACAACAGCAGACAGCAAAAGTCACGTTCTGAATTACTGACTTGTAAATGTCATGAAAGTGACTTTTATTCTACCCTTGAAGAGACATAGTGTTTGAGACGAGCCTAGAAAAATATGTTTGTGTAAACCTGGATTTTGGGTGCATAGAGTGACTCCCAAGTCAATTTACAGCCTGAAGGAAAATCATTTAAAGGATCATTTTTTATCTGGTTAGCTTTAAATTGCATTTTCAAAGCATGCTGTTTATATCTAGAAGAGAATTTCAGTGAATTATGTCATAGTAGGGTGTGGGTAGGTTTACTATAAATTTAGGAATATAATGATATGAATCCCAACTGACAGCATCAGTCTTTTTCTCTATACACTCTCCTAGGGCATCTTTAAATCTTTATAGCTTTGTTTTTCTTTAGTACTGTCTGAACTATTGTAATGTCAACTTTATTTTTAAGTTCTCTCTTGTGTATTCTGTTTAATTAACTGACTTCATAATGCTTAGAGATGGGGTGTGAAGTGGGGAGGTGAGATTAGTTACTTCTCTCATTTGATACAGGTTCACATTTTTTGAAGTAAGTAAAATAGTTTACAATGTAATCCTCTCTAGCCATATCTATTTTACTTTGTTCAACATTTAGTTTACTAAAAACTAATGAGACAGTAATGTAAAAGAAATAATTCCTTTCAAAATCATAATGTTCTGAATTAATTACTTGTGCTCTACAAACACAGTACAAGAACTATCACCGTGATTCCTCTTGCTGTTTTAGACTAGTGGTTGGATTTTTTTCTAGAGTCAGAATATACGAGTGAAAACTGACCAGCATGTTGAAAGAGTACTAATTATGACTGATGGCACTATAAAAAGAGCCTCCCTGAACTATAGCTATCGGGATCCCCTTTTCCTAAGTCTATAGAACAACTTCAGTATATATGTTGTACAGGAAGAGAGACAGGATTCATAGATCTATGGATAAGTAGGTGGAAAGTCAATCATATTTAGTTACAAAAGGAAAGCCTTTTATGTTTTGATACTAACATTCCATATGTCTGCTAGTCTCTCTTAGGACTAATAACATATAGCTAAATATTTTAAATAATATTTTCACTAATAGCATTTATTGAATGGTTAATATGTACAGGTGTCTTTATTAGGCACTGTAATTGAACCCCCCCCCCCATCTTTTTGGAATAGATTTAACAAATTACAATAAAATACAGAATCGATAGTAATAAATAAGAACATATGGATATTCCATGAGGATCTTTTGAAAGATAGATGAAGGATAGATAGGTGTTAGTTGCAAGCTCTCTAATAAAAGAATTTTCTCAAAATTAATATAAAATCCATATTATGCTCCAAAATATCAAACACACACACACACACACACACACACCCCTAAACAGTAGTCAAGTACAGGCCTTTTTGGCTTATATGGATAAAACAACAGAAATTTTTATCTGCCTCATATTAGTTTTTATTTCTGAGCTTATTTTTCTGGAGAAAAATGTGCTTCTTTCAACAAAGAAAATAAAGTTGAAAGAAAAGAAACAACAAAGAAAATAAAATTGAAAAGCTATTTACATAGCCATCAATGTTATGCATATTCTTACAAACTGCTTGACAAACCATATTTGATTCAATATTAATAAAATCTGTGAAAATCACACCTACATTGTTAAAAATAAGTAATTTAATGATAACAAAATAAAGAGTTTGTTTTTATTTAAAACACCACCAATATTTATCTGATGTTCAAATACTTTTTTTGGTTCATTTTTGAAACCAAAATAAGATATATCCTGCTATATTGCAGACAAATTAAACATTTTACTTATATACTATAAGAGAGCTTGTGAAGCTGTCAAAAGGTAGGAGAACCCATAGCTTGGAGCCAATTTTTGAAAGAATACTGGGACTTTACATGTAATTTACCTCTTCCATTGTCTTAATGGTTATTCAGATGATCCAGGAGACTTAATACACATTCAGTATATAAACAATTCAATTCTTTTCCCCTAAAAGATTAATTATACATTAAATTTTAACAAATTGTAAATTTAGGTTTTCCACTGTAAGCTACCTGAAGCACTTTTATAGCACAAAAGCCATATCTGTAAATATTTTACACTATTATTTACCAAAAGTAGTAATGATGGACTAGATTTATATTACTTAAATAACCACATAAAAATCATTATGATCAGCATTAACTAACTCAAGTATAAATTATTGAATCATGGTATTTCAAATTAGAACTTTCTGTCTTACATGTTTATACAAAAAGTGTTACATAGATACAAATGAATAAATTTAATAGCTTAGTTATTTTGAAAACATCCACAAAATTTAGCTATTTTAGTATGTTTTCATATTTAAGCAATTTGATTAGTTTAACAATTTATGGATGGGAAATGATCCTGAAAATTAAGGTGCAAGACTGTGTTTCTAATTTCTTCCTTAATTTATTTTTCATGCCCTCATTTGACTAATTTTTGTACTAAACTTTCTATACACTTAAAAACTACAAATCATTAGATATATTCTACTGAGCAATATGTGAATTTCTCAACAAATATTCAAGTCTTTTCTCATCTAATCCAAATTGACATCATTTCTGTCCTATCTCCCTGTAGTTCACGTACACCCTAGGAAAATATATAAATGCTTCATACATGAAATTTTTTGACTGCTCATCATATCTAAGCTGCATCTGTGAGTTCCAACTGGAAGATTTAGAAACCTATCACATTCAAAATGGTCAGTCCGCTCACATGCTACCCCACCTAAAGTGTTTTTGATCAGTCCAGTAACAAATAATCACTTTCCTCAGACTTTCTATGATATTTTATTGTGTGAGGGCTTAATTCTTCACTAAATTCTTAGCTCCTTGAGGTCAAGAACTGTAACCTGTGTATCTTTGCGTCTCATAAAATTTCTTATGCATAATTTCTAATACACATTTAGTTAAATATATGAAGAATGTATAATTTCAAAATATGGAAGAATAGCATGTCGTCTGCCAGTCAAAAAGAAAAGAATCAAATATTTTTCTTTCCCACAGTAAGAAATACTGCTTGCTATATTTTGGATAATAAGCTGTAACTGATTTGAATGATGTAGAAATACGATGTATGCCTTTTTAGTTACAAATTAATTGTTAGTATAAAGTTTGGAGGCATTTGAAGTAGAGTAAAATGACTTTTTTGTTCTTAAATAATTTTCCTCCTTAAACACCTTTTTAAAAATCTCTATTATGTTTGATTCAACCTATTTGTTGAAACCCAATATGGACTACTTTAATTACCAAGGATGAAATTAGCTACATCATTATTAACAGGCACTAGAAATTTGGAGATGATTATTAATGGTAAAGCATGAAGCAGAAAGAGGACCAGCTGACCCTGGTGGAGTAATAAAAAGTTAATTAATCAGGCAAGAGGCAGATTTCATATTTATGAGTCTTCTCAGAGGAGGATGAATTCCAGTATATGAGACTTTAATTTGAAATAATTTTCAATCAATAGCACACTTTCAATGTTGGCAGCCATAGCTATCTAAATGCAAACATCAGTAGGAAAGGAAAATTTTCTAGCAGTTAGGTTGTCTGAATATAAATTGTCCTACCTTATGATACAAAGAAGACCTCTCATAAGACTTTTTGCTTAAGCTAGCTAGATGCTTTTTCAGCATGTCATAAAAGAAATCCATACTTTGGTGACAGAAGTTTAAGGTAACTTCTAACGTTTATATTTTATAACAACAGGTCATATTTATTGAGTTATAATTAGGCTTCAAATACTATTCAATTATTTATGGCTACTAATATACTTACAACTTTTGAAGGGGGTGCTATTATCAGGCCTATTCTATGAATTGGAAAACTGAAATATAAAGTTGTGTAACTTACCAGGTCCCCACAACTAGTAAGTGTTGAAATGGGGATATTCCGGCATCAGGTCCTTTTCATGCTCAGAATTTGGACTGAGTTCCCTTTCTACCCATTCAGTGTTTTTACTTTTCTTATTCAGGTTGCTCACTACTTCTAATTTTCTACATGATTGTTTTTTTATTCTTACCTCCAATTCTCCATCCTCCTTTAATTAATGATATTCCTCGTTAAAATAATATGTGATTGATTTACAGGAGACTGTAATTATTGACAAATCATTATGCATTAACTTCAGAGGGTTATGTGTGTTTTAAAATAGATTTATCCATTAATGCACATTTGGTAGACCTAATGTGGCACTATACAGGATCAAAATGATGCAGTCAGTTTGATACTTAAATGTGCAGAGACTTGATGAAGAGTAACTACTTGCATAGAAAATAGAAGTCTCTTTTTAAGAAGCCTACATTGACAAAAAAAGATATTTTTTTTCAGTTTTATGTGGATCCAATAAAGATTTTAAATGATGAGAACCTGGCTTATGTACCATAAAACAGATTGAAAGCCTTAATATGAAAAATATTAAAGATTATAAGTTTGCTAAATGGGCTGGAAAAAAAATCATTATCTATTAATAGGTACTTAGAAGTTGTAAAATGTGTATATCAATGTGCAATGTTACAATTTGGATCAAATCTAAAGGGGAATGAATAATCAGTGATGGATCTATTTCTTAGAATATAGATTTTAATGCAATAACCTATAGCAACATAAACAAAAATATGATCTCTTTGGGATATAAGCTGTCGTTCCTTGACTGGAATTTTTTTTTTTTATTAAGAATCTCTTTTATTGATTATCAGAAACATTACAAACATCTAATATGAACAAATTGTAACATGACAGTGTTTAGTTTGAACAATTAATACATTTCAGATATAATATTATACATATTTCAATGTTATTCTCCCCAATCATCCCACCCTCTCCCAGTCCCAGAGTCCAAAAGTCTGGTCTATACATCAGTGTCTCTTTTGCTGTCTCGTAAATAGGGTTATTTTTACCATCTTTCTAAATTCCATATATATGCGTTAGTATACTGTACTAACGCATATATATGGAATTTTTTTTTTAAATCAAGAGCCATTTCCTATTCATTTTTGTGTCTTATGTATTGCTTTGCATGTGCCTGGAAATACAGAAAAGAAATACAAAGATAAATAATATACATTCTCTGTCTTTTAACTCACAACTAACCTCACTAGACGCTCTCATAACAGAGTTCTTTATTTATGTCATTTCTAAAGTCTAATTTTAATTTTACTTGATTTGAGATAAGATGGATTTTTTCCTATCAGCCATCATATAAATTGCCTAAATTTTTCTGTCAAGCTATTCAACTTTACAACCTTGAATTTTTTAACAGAGAAAAAAGTGTTCTTAAGACAGTTCAAATTGCTCTAAATTTAGTGAAAAAATATATTCCACATGTAATACTTGAAGATTTAGAATCATTTTTTCAGCTACACAAATCAGCTTTATTGACTTATGTTGTGAAGTGGCTTTTTTTAATGTCATATTTTAGTTGTTGGAAAAGCATCAAGGGCAAAGTTAAGAAAACCTAATCTCTTAATATAACCATATGGAACCTATCCAGAACTACTGGTATGATTCTTAATTATGGTTGACCTCTCACCCTCATCTGGTGCATGATCATGCACTATTCTCAAGGTGGGGTTTAATTGTGATGTTCAGTTATTGCTTCTATAATGCATTTAGGGTAATTCCAGCTACAGTAGGGTGATGTCCAATGGCAATACATAGATGTGGTTCTTACAGCAAAGGTAGAAGTACATGATGTTGGGATCAAAGTGTCCTTGAGAAGCCATGGACTGCAAGGGTGATACAACCCAGAGCCTTGGTTCTTTTCATAACTTTATTTCCTATTTCTTGATTGAATTCTATCCACCTGGTAATCTGTCATTTTCAGAGCCAAAAAAAATGTGAGGTGAATGAAAGAGTTGTCAAAATGTCCAAGTCAGGTGAAAAGTACTTTATGTAAAAAATATATATATATACTAAACATTATCTGCCAATGTCAAAACATAAAGATAAACATAGTTTGAATTTTATTTGCCACAGTATCAATATGCAGTAAAAAATAATTTTAAATAATCTAATGCAACATCTTTTAAATGTATATTAACTCAACATAAGACATCTATCTATTTTTCCCTTTATCTTATGGTGAAGTCACAATACTGAATGGACAGATATTTATAGAATAAACCCAACCAGCTCTACCACGGCCATTGTGAAGCATTAAGAAGCAGCTTAAGTATTTGTGTTACACATGACTTTTTCAAGGGAAACAGTAGTTCAGTGAATTTAAATTGAGTAACAGGAATTCTTGGCAAAATAACAGGAGCCATTTAAAGATTTAGCTGTATATGCACAAACCTGAGCAAGACATGCGTGAGTGTGTTACTGACTATGCCTACTGACTAGGCAAAGGAGCAAAGCATGGCAACCTTGCCACCAGATATAAAAGAGCTGATTCACAACAAACTGAATTCCATATTCTCTTAAGTGTTTGGAACACTGAACGTGCTTTGAAAATGCTTTTGGACTATAAGTATTTTTAAATTAAACAGTTGTTTTATATGTGTTGTATACAAAACAGGAAAGCACATTGAATGATTTTTTTCAACAGTTTCAACTCTTCTGAAAACAATAAACATTGTAATATAACTTACTGAAGTTAGCATGTATATGTATATATTTTTATATATGTGTATGTGTGCATGTATGCTAAGTCACTTCAGTCGTGTCCAACTCTTTGTGACCCCATCGACTAGCCCACCAGGCTCCTCTGTCCATGAGATTCTCCAGGCAAGAATACTGGAGTGAGTTGCCGTGCCCTCTTCCAGGAGATCTTCCCACTCAGGGATAGAACACGTTTCTTATGTCCCCTGTATTGGTAGGCAAGTTCTTTACCACTAGTACCACCTGGCAAGTCCATATATGTGTATGCTGTGCTGCGCTTGGTGGCTCAGTGGTGTCCAACTCTTTGCGACCCCATGGACTGTAGCCTACCAGGGTTCTCTGTCCATGGGGATTCTCTAAGCAAAAATACTCGAGTGGGTTGCCATGCCCTCCTCTAGGAGATCTTCCCAACCCAGGAATCAAACCCAGTTCTCCCGCATTGCTGGATTCTTTACTGTCAAAGCCACCAGGTAAGTCAAAGAATAGAGTGGGTAGCCTGTCCCTTCTCAAGGGGATAATCCCAACCCAAGAATCCAACTGGAGTCTCCTACATTGCAGGCAGATTCTTTACCAGGAAAGCTACCAGGGAAGCCCCATATATGTATATCAGTTCAGTTGTTAAGTCATGTCCGACTCTTTGTGACTCCATGGACTGCAGCACGCCAGGCTTCCTTGTCTATCACTAACTCCCAGAGCTTGTTCAAACTCATGTCCATTGAGTCGGTGATGCCATCTAACCATCTCATCCTCTGTCTCATCCCCTCCTCCTCCTGCCTTAAATCTTTCCCAGAATCAGGTGCTTTTCTAATGAGTCAGTTCTTCACATCAGGTGGCCAAAGTATTGGAGTTTTAGCTTCAGCACCAGTCCCTCTAATGAATATTCAAGACTAATTTCTTTTAGAATTGACTGGTTTGATCTCCTTGCAGTCCCATATATACATACATAATATATTCATATATGATATACATATGTCCTACATTTATACACACTTCCTATTCCTCATTCTGAGATGAAGGAATAATATTGGCAATGTTTCCAATGTTGTTGCATGAGTTTTTATCCTTAGAAGTAAGAGAGTTTATTTCTAAGTTTGTTCCTAAATTTGACATAATGAGAAGGAAAGTAAAGGGCACTTGAAAGGAAGCAGCAAATGGTAAAGCACACAGAAGAAATTTCAGTTGTTCAATTTATTTATTCATTCCTTCACTCAATCAAAAAATATTAATAAGGGCAAGATATAGAGGCAAGCACTGGCGATTCAAAGATGAGAAGAATAAACTTGTTCCTGGCTTTCACAAAAGCTAATTGAGAGGTTCAGAAAATTACACAAGGTTACAAAACAGGGTTACATGTGACACTTCAAGGAGCACAGAGAGAAAAACCCAAATATTTCAAGGAAAGTTTCCAAAATAAAAAAAAATGCCTTGAAGGAGACTTTAAAGTTAAATAAAATTTTACTGTTGAAATTATGGGGATGGAGGGTGGGATGACAGTGTTGGGGACTCTCTTATGTGTACAGGTAGAGATGAAATTGTATCAGACTTTCTAGCAACAGAAAAAAATAATTCAATATGCTTACGACTGTGGTCCTCAAAGTGTGAATGCTGCACCAGAAGCATCCAGCAACACCTGGGAACATGTTAGAAATGCTCCTTTTCAGACCCTAATTCACACTTAGTGAATCAGAAACTCTGGGGCCCAGGGGTCAACTGAGCATTCTGTTTTAACAAGCCTTCCAAGTAATTCTGGTGCATGCTTTACTTAGAAAACCAGCAACTTCATCAGAGGGTGCAAAGGATAGGGGTAAGGAATGACAGGCTGATAATCCTGGTATAGAAAATATAGGATAAGGGGCTGGATTCATAGGCAGGGGCCATATCATGGCATCTGTTTATTATCTTGCCACTGAAGCTAAAACCTTCTTGAGTTTTTATTTTTCTTCCAGTTATCTGTTGTTTTGGAGACAGAGAAGCCTGTCTGAGTAAGCTTTCCATAACTGACTTTTCTGAAACCATTGCTAATACATCTAATTATTTCATCACCTTTACTTCATCCACCCTAAAAATAAATCCTTCCAAATATATATTCATTTTCATAACTATAGCTGTCATAACTTCCAAATTCCCTAGAGACGATTTTAGCCTTAAAAGTTCACCCTTACGGAATGTGCTGGAACCTTGGGAATCATCCATTTAAACTCTAACACATGCTTGCTATCTGCCAGCATGTGAGTCTGCATATTTCTCCTTGACAGTTCATATTTGGTTTCTGGACTTTCAAGACACAGTGAATTATGACCTGCTCACCAGAGCCTCCTGAGAAAACTGGAACTGAGCCGTCCTATGCCAAACCTTCAAATGAAAGTTGGTCAGTTGAAGAAGTCCTGAAATTAAGTTATCTGGGACACTTCATGAATCTCGATATCATAGAAGTAAATGTGCTATGTTAGCAAAGCAAAGTTAGACACCAAGATAAATGTGCCACACGACTGTCCAGGCTAGGTTACTCAGTTGTATGTTCTAATTGCTAAAGGAAAATGCTATATTCCGGTATAAAATACAAGAGTTGGTATCTTGGCTCATGAGGATTCTCCACTATAGACTTTAATTCCTCATCAATGAAATAAAGGTAATGTGCCAAATTATCTTCCCTTGCTATAAAAATGAGAAACTTCCTAGTGAACTGATTTAGCACTTGAGCCAAACCTGTCTGCATCAGCATCCAAGCTTTGCTAATTTCTAGGTATTAGACTCTGAGGAAGGCAAATAATTTGTTTAAGTTTTAGTTTTCTCATCAGAATACAAAAAATGTATTCATTTGTACACTGATTCATTCAACAAGTATCTGTGAGAACCCCTTCTGCATCTTTACTAAGTGCTATTCTACATGCACTTTCCCAAGAGGCACTAGTGATAAAGAACCCACCTGCTAATGCAGAAAGACATAAAAGATGTGGGTTCAATCCCTGGGTTGGAAAGATCCTCTGGAGGAAGGCATGACAACCCATTCCAGTGTTCTTGCCTGGAGAATCCCATGGTTAGAGGAGCCTGTAGGCTACAGTCCATGAGGTTGTGAAGAGTTGGCCATAACTGAAATGACTTGGCATGACTTCTACATGCTAGAAATAAAGCAAAAACAAGATTCCTGCTCTTCCATAGCTTATGGAAGGAGAGAAACAGAGGAGAAAAACAACACACAGCAGTAAGTATAATATTTAGAATGTCAGGTGATGCAGAGCTAAGGTGTGTTACCTCAATCTCTCCTTTAGGAGAGCGCTCTGCTTTTTCTTTCAGCTCATGGGAGCACTGCTTGCTGAAGACTCAACAGCTGAATTCCTTACTAGGTACTGCCTCTGTTCAAAAGAGGTTATATGCCCCAGAGACAACCCCTCTTTCCCCAAGGGCAGCCAGAGTTGAAAACTTGCTTAATGAGAGGCACAAAGATTAGTCTAATCACTTCAATTCAGGACAACTCTGAAGGGCCAGTTCAGCTCCAGAGCTACCTAAGATTGGCTGAGGTCTTTCTAGCCACCACATTGCCATTCAACTACTCCATTTTCCCATTTCTGCTTCTCTCACTCTCCTACATGTCCATGCTGAGGTCACTCTTCAGTAAACCTACAGCATGCAGAGCCCCATAGAAGAGTCTGTGTCCCAGGAAACTCCCATCTAGGAAAGATGATGGAAAGTGCTCTGGAGAAGAGTAAAGCTGAAGGGAGGTTTGGGAGTGACTCCCTCATGTTGTGGTTATGAAATGTTAACTCTCATCATAACCTTAATTTATCACTGCACTTGGCAGCTGACAAAAATGTCATAGAAAAGGGCCTTGCCCTTTGTCATGAAGAAAAGGAAAGATGTAAAGGAAAACATAAAGAACAAGGAAATTTTTATGATAGCAACTGATTAGAGCAATTCCATTTGGCTGATAGTTCACAGATAAATATACAACTAAAGAGTAGCAATGAAAAAGAATTTTGGTTAAAAGTTCAAGCTTTGCACTGAATCCTGGATTTAAATCTTTTTTAAAAAAAAACTTTTTATTTTTTTTATTGGAGAGTGTTTTTTGTTGTTTATTCTCTGTTGTGTCTGACTCTTTGCAACCCCATGGACTATAGCCCACCAGGCTACTCTGTCCGTGGGATTTCTCAGGCAAGGATACTGGAGTGGGTTGCCATTTCCTTCTCTAGAGGATCTTCCTTACCCAGGGATCAAACCCACTTTGCTGCTTTGTCAGGTAGATTCTTTACCTTTGAGTCATGAGGAAGCCCTGTATTGAAGTTTAGTTATCTGTATACATGTATCTATTCTTTTTCAAATTCTTTTCGCATTTAGGTTGTTGCATAATATTGAGCAGGGTTCTCTGTGTTATACTACTTTCTAGATATCAGATTTGAGTAAGTCAGTTAGCCACCCTATGTCTCAGTTTCTGCATTTAAAAAATGGGGAGACGAATGCCACCTACTTTCTAGTGTTCTTATGAGTATGCAGTGTAAAATTCTTAGCAGATTATCCAGCCTCATGTGGTTAGAGATCACAAAGTATTGGTTATTAATACTGACTTTGAAGTGAAGTGTTAGTCTCTCAGTCATGTCCAACCTTTTGTGACCCCATGGACTGGGGCTCCCCAGGCTCTTCTGTCTGTGGGATTTCCTAGGCAAGAATACTGGAGTGGGTAGCCATTTCCTTCTGCAGGAGATTTGCCTGACCCAGGGATTGAACCCTAGTCTCCTGCCTTGCACACATACTCTTTACTCTGTGAGCCACCAGGGAAGCTCAATACTGACTTTATTGGTATTAATTTTCAACTCTGACATTCCGTTTCAGCAAATTCAGTACTATACTTAAAACTAAACAAAACAATATTCTTCATTGTCTTCTTGTAGAATGTAGACATTCTAGAATAGCAACCAAGTTATTCTCTGATTCTTCCCTCTGGCATTTATTTTTCACGCCCATTTTTAGCTTAGTTTGAGATTAGTTGGCTAGTTTTAGTGTTGGTGTTTGCTTAATCTTTACAGGTAACATATAAGGATGAGTGAGATTACCCAAGATGAGCTGACCTTCCAAGGCTTAAGCATTGAAGATTCAGCCAAGGAAGCCCCACACTTCAACTTGTGAGATATCAGTCCCATTGCAGCAATATTATCTTGTGGACCCAAAACCACTGTCTCTCCTGTTTCAATGTAATCAAATTATTTATGGGTCAGGCTACCTTTCTTTTAAATATTTAAATTACAAAAAGTCGTGTCAACAGGCAGTGTTGCATAATGTTTAGAGGCTCATACTCAAAAATAGACTGTTTGTTTATCTGGTTCTGCCATTTCTATCTACATGACCATGGGCAGGTTACTTAAACTTTGTGCCTTAATTTCTCCAACGATAAAGTGAGGCTAAAAATACTACTATATCATATGATTGTTGCAAAGATTAAATGGGTTGGTACCTGTGAAGAGTTTAAAACTGTGAATAGTATATGAAAGCACTTTAAACAGTGTTTGCTATAGTAATTGCTACCCTTCTTCTGAGGGAGACTCCTTCACTGAGTGCAATATAAATTTTCGAGTGAACCTGTGATAGAAAAAGAAAGGAAAAGAATTAAGAAGAAGGAAAAAGAATGTAATTCTGCCGAGAACACTCGCTTATGGTATCCTCTGTGGAATCCTCTTCAGTTTTCAAGTAGAAATGACATGATTTATGTACCCATAACCACCTACCCCACTATAAATATTTAAAAATTAAATAAATAACTAAACAAATGATTTCCTTGCAAAAGAATATGCAACCCACAGAAAATCATATGTACCTATATATTGAAAACTATGCTTTTGGCTCAGAATAGGTATCAGTTATGCTATGACTTCTATAAGTAATAAGCATAGAATATCTTATTTGGTGAAGAATTTTTACTTTTTCAAATTATGGAATAAATTTCCAGGTTGAGAATTTTTACCTTTTATAAAGTCATATTTTTGCTTGCAAAATGACTAGAAGGAGGTGTACTCCATTCTTTTCCAAATTAACCTAAGTTGCCTGGCCAAACAGAGCACCAAGTGGAAACATACCAAGGAGATTTGGGTTTTCTAATTACCGTTAGCACATTCTTCTTTTTAATGTCATGTTCTGTACTGCAACTCAAAATGCCTTTTGAATCCTTTTCAATTGTTGACAGCTAATTTCTGTCCATTAGAGACCTACTTCTCACTGTTTGTATTTATCCATCTTAGGAGCTGCATCTTTTTAAAACCAGCTATCTGTCTTTTTGTCATTTTCTCTCTCTCTTCTTGCTTAACTGTCCACTGGGATGATAGATTTCAAATTATATTAAGCATAAACATGTAGTTAAGATATGCAACTAATACCCGTGGTCATTTTCTTTTAAGTTATGCACTTTAACAATTGCTATTTACTTTTAAGGGTTTTAGAAGTATATCATTCATAGTTAGACTCTATCCTACCTTGAGATTATTAATAGAAGCAGGCAATATAAATTTAATGCGCTTTTATTAAAAACATACTTTTGCATATGAAACTGATCTCTGTCACCATTTCCCCTAGTGTTCTTACTGCCTAAGATAGAGAAATACTTTATAGAAGTGAAGGTCAAAAGTAAGTAAATAAAAGGTTGATAGGGTAATTCTATTCTTACCTTGATCAGTGACATCCAGAGACTGCTAAAGCCTTAGAACTTGTATACATAAGAAGAGAAGGAGCATCTTACTTGGCCCATGACTGGGAAGATAGTTGAGAGTCTTATATGCAGCCTTAGCTTAAGACTTCCAGTAGCTTATACTCTGGAAATCAGGGGATTAGGACAAGCGAAGAATGCCAATAATCAGTATGGAAAATAAAAGCAATTCGGCAAATACTTTCTGTCAATCTTCAAAAGAGAAGCAATATAGAAGAAGCCACTGGAAACTACCTAGATTATAAGCACCTCCACTGCTGGGGGTAAGGGATGGTACTTAACAAATGAATCAATCCAGTAAACATATGGAATTTAGAAATTCTTCTCATGGGTTTTAAAGGAGAATAGAAGTGACCTCTATCACACTTTTTGCTAATTATCTAGAATTACTTAAAATATTGTTTAACAGAAATGCACCCAGACATATAAATAACTGATGTAAAATCATCATATAATTCATTAGACTTAAGAGAATTACAGTTAAAGTTACATTTCATGTTTTAGGAATAAAGCTGAATGCTTGCAGCTGTAAATAGCATGACTTTTCCCACATATATACTAACATATCTAAATTGCCCTTAATTTTTATAAGAATGCTTTCTCAGAAACTTTGATTAACTAAACAGAGGATTGTTGGTTTTTTTACTTGCATTTCTCTCCCCCCTAAAAACTATCCAAGGCAGTTTAAAACACATGTAAAAAAATGTTTTGTAAATTTGTACTAGAAGTAAAAGATTAGTTCCATAAAACAAGAAGGAACAAGTCTTGTCTTGATAGTTATTACTAGCAACATATGTGTGCACCATCTCTACCTCTGAGACTTCTGGCAGCAGCAGAGACTAAAGAAGTGGTCAGACTCAATATTAAGCCCAAATGCTGTAGGAAATATATAAGGAGGGAATTGAGATTAATGGCCTCAAGCAGAGTTTTTTTCACCAAATGCAGAAGTTTGTTTCATGTGATGTTTTCTGATTACAACTTTTAATAAAAGCAAGCCTCACTGAGGTAAAGCACCACTGTTTGAAGGTGGCTTTTCCATTGGTATCAGTCAGTCAGTCAGTTCAGTTGCTCAGTCATGTCCGAGCTAAGTTAAAAAGAAAGAGATACAAGAATATGCCAGGTAGGACTAGAGAGGAAATGTGGGGAGTAAACCTAGGCTTCAAAAAGGGCTGAAACAAGAAATCAGAAAACTCTTGAAATGAAAGGCAGTCAGTCTTTCTCTTGGACTACACAGCCACGCATCTGTTTCTCTCTCTAAAGACTAGTTTTACCTGTCTGTGTTCATTTAGGAAAGGATATCCATCTGCACCATGGCTTGCAAATTCACATTTCCCTTTCATATCAATCATGGATTAAAATTGGCAAATCCTGTGAATCCTATCCCAAATTCCTGGAAGAGAGGCCATGAGTAACCCAGTTTGAGTCAGATCTCCATTCCTAATCCAATTCATGTCTGGAAGCCTGAGCCAGAGAGAACAATCTTCTAAGACCCTACCCTGGGGTGGAGGCAGTTTTCAGAGACAGGACCGAGGAGATATCCTAAGAGATGCTTGAAAAGTGAAAGTGAAAGTCACTCAGTCATGTCCCATTCTTTGCGACTCCATGGACTATACAGTCCATGGAATTCTCCAGGACAGAATACTAGAGTGAGAGTCTTTTTCTTCTCCAGAGGATCTTCCCAACCCAGAGATCGAACCCAGGTCTCCCACATTGCAGGCAGATTCTGAACCCTTACTAAAATTTTAAGGCTAGTCTTTAATGAGTGCTTAGATTCTCTATTCTTGTATTGATGGATGATGCATGTGCTTTAAAAATAAGATGAAGAAGATGCAGAAATCATTCCACTATTAAAGCCAAGATATCCAATCAATATTTTTGCTCATGTGAAAATAAAATCTCCCCACATTTGCACTGAAATGGGCTGCAGGCAAAGCAAAGACTGTCCTTAGGAAGCTGATTTGGATGTGCTCCCAGAGTTAAACATTCTGTAGACTGAAAGCCTAGAGTTTCACACCACAGGGTACTGTGGAAAGATGATGATTCTGGCCTGGAAAACAGGTGTTCCAAGTCATCAAAGCAGGTGTTCCAAGTCATCAAAAAGAAGCCTGAGACCACTCCCATATATAATGAGTTCATAGTTGTGCAGCACGCTTTCTAGGATAATCCATAGGAAAAGTATATTGTACAAAATAGGTGGTCTAGTTCGTAGACTTTTGGTCAATTGCCTTTTGTCTACCAAAGAAAATGATTTTAGTTTTGATAAAGTTGATGATTATATAATTGTTTATGGCAGTAGTAAATTGGCAGAGTTATTTATATCCAGAAATCAATTCTAGTTTTTGAAAATGAAACCCAGGTCATCGACATATTGAAATAGATGTATTATTCTGTCTACCAAGAAGGCATATATGCAGTTTGTCTACAATCAGTATCAAACTGTGAAGATACTGATTTAAGAGATGAATAAATAAAACACAGTACTGGTTCATATTACATGAAATTGTTCATGGATATGTCAGAAAACTTTTGCCTTTTAGTTCACCATTCTTTTATTTTTTTAACATTTTTAAAAGCTTTATTTATTTACTTATTTAATTTTGGGGCTGTAGTGGGTCTCCGTTGCTGCTCACAGGCTTTCTCTAGCTGTGGCAAGTCTTCATTGCAGAGGTCTCGTTGCAGAGCAGGAGCTCTAAAGTGTTTGCTCAGTAATTGTGGCACATGGACTAGTCTGCAACATGTGAAATCTTCCCAGACCAGGGATCAAGCTCATGTCCCTTGCATTGCAAGGCAGATTCTTAATCACTGGACCACCAGGGAAGCCCTAGTTTACCATTCTTTTAGAGTGGTATTTACTGCCATGTTTTCAGAATCATACTAAGCCTCAGTTTTGTTAACTTGATTCTCTAGGCAAAGAAGTAAAAATTTAGTGAGAGGTCAATATGCAAAGCAAAGAGTGTTATTTTCTTGAAAATAATGGCAGTAAATAGTAGAGTAATACTGTGCCTAGCTTCTTGCTTCCAATACAGAATATTTAACTTGGAATCCTCACTTGTGGTCTCTGAGAAAGCATAACATAATACTTGAGGGACACTCAGACAAACTGGTGCCCTGTGACAACCTAGAGGGGTAGGATGGGGTAGGAGGTGGGACGGAGGCTCAGGAGGGAGGGGACATGTGTATATCTATGGCTGATTCATGTTGATATATGGCAGAAACAACACAATATTGTAAAACAATTATCCTTCAATTAAAAATAAAATTTTAAAAACTAAATAAATTAAAAAAGGATTTATTCTCCTTAAATCTTTCAGAACTGGTTATAGTGACTGGTTAAAGATTGAGGTAAATGGTTTGGTGTTACTCAGAACAGGCTTCAAACAATTTCAAGCAATGAACAAAAACTTACCATACAACTTACTCACTTTCAGGGGATAATCAAATGAGTCCTGACATAAGAAGTAGCAGATTCCTATTAGATGCCTGGGATCTAAATTGCTTAGGACACAGTGCTTGGGTCCATAAAACTGAGAGAAATTACAGTCACACCCCCAACATTGCTGGTTTCTGTGCTTTCATAAGATACTTCTACTGAAGCCATGCATGGGACAACTGTAGTCTCAAATCTGCTTTATCATTAATGAGAAAATGAAGTAAAAGTCTTCCACAGGAATTTGTTTAGATCCAGATTTGTTGGTAATGAGTTTATAATTAGATGGGTTTAAATTGAGCAGATTTTTCCACAATCTGATTTTAATATCCTGTCATGCTCAACTTGCCAGAAATGTCAGTTCATTTGTTTTTATTTTTGGTTTGTTTTTACATCCATGCAATTTTTATTAAGTCAGTGCATAAGATCTATTAAATATATGCTAAACAGGACTGATTTTCCCCTGAATCTAATCTATCTGTTAAATAAAAAAGGAATCTTCAGGCAGATAATTTGATATTCTTTGTTTAACAAAAAGTTATTTTATAAAAGTAACCCTCCCCCATCCCATTTTACCCTATCCTTCCAGTCCTATCCATCTAGTTGTGGGGGAAAACATACTCAGGAGGCTGTATTCAACATCAATTAAAAAAAAAAAAAGTAAATGAAGATAGGAAATATCCAGCTCATGCAACATAATAAGCAATGAGAAATTTTTTCTTGGAAATATAAAAACCCACTTTTCTTGGAACTATAAAGACCCACTTACTTTCCCTTCCCTGTGTATTAGGATATTGTTGTTAAGTAGTTGCACAGTCATGTCCAACTCTTTCCAACCCCATGAACTGCAGCCCACCAGGCTCTTCTGTCCATGGGATTTCTTAGGCAAGAATACTGGAGTGGGTGGCCATTTACTCCTTTGGGAGATTTTCCTGACCCAGGGATCGAACTTGTGTCTCCTGCATTGACAGGCGGATTTTTTACCACTGAGCCACCAGGAAAGCCCATATTAGGGTATTTATTTTGATAAATGGGGGAAGGCAATGGCACCCCACCCCAGTACTTTTGCCTGGAAAATCCCATGGACAGAGGAGCCTGGTAGGCTCCAGTCCATGAGGTCGCTAAGAGTCGGACACGACTGAGTGACTTCACTTTCACTTTTCACTTTCATGCATTGGAGAAGGAAATGGCAACCCACTCCAGTATTCTTGCCTGGAGAATCCCAGGGACAGAGCCTAGTGGGCTGCCGTCTATGGGATCGCACAGAGTCGTACACGACTGAAGCAACTTAGCAGCAGCAGTAGCAGCATGTTGATAAATACAACCAAAGTCTTCCCTCTTCGGTTTATTATATTAAATAGGATTATCAATTTCAAGTAACGAAACCCTGACTGGCTTAATGAAAAGTGAGATTCAGGCTGAATCTAGGCTCTCCAACTATGTTCTCAGTACTTTCTCTCACTTCTGCTTTCTTCTCTGTTGGATTTATCTTCAGGCAGATCCTTCCCATATATTTGCAAGAGTTTATATCTCCAGTAAGACAATTTTGATGAAACTCATATCTCCAATACCTCTACTTCTGAACCTGAGTGTGAATGGTAACTTGAGAAAAACATAAGCACACCAACTGATGTCAATTTAAATTTTCACGATCCACCCTTTGCCTCTCTTTTCCAACCTCCAGTTCAGCCTCTTGATCTATGTCTCAAACATCCCAAAGGACACAGAAATAACTCCTCAAGATGTTGAGCTATTTTGTGTCTCCAGATTTGTGATGTCATTTCTTCAAACTAGAATGTCCCGATATCTATTCGTCACCTTGGTGACTGCATATTTAATCATTCCAATCAGAATCACCTTTATAAACCCTCTTTCACTTCTTCCTATCAAGGTTATTACTCTCATACTCATATCACATGAGCTTCATACATACCTCCATTTTAGCAACAATTTTGCTATACCACAATTAAGGCTTACATCTCTAACCCCTTCACTAAAGAGGAACTACTATAAGAACAGGAAAATATACTTCAGTGTTTGTTTTTGTTTGTTTGTTTCCCAAATGCTTACGTCGTAGTGTTTAGCACATTCTAAATGGTTAGTATTTTTGTTGTTTTTGAATGGATAATGAGTCAGTGAGTGAGAATTTCCTCAAGAAATCCTATGGAACATCTTTTAAATAATCAATGTGTGTTTTTTCTCAGGATTTTTTCTTAAATATTTTTTCTAAAAAACAGATTCTAAATAAGTCTTTTATAAGCCTTGTGAAACTTGTGATCTCTATACATTTAATTATAAATCTGCTTACCTCAAATTACACTAAACTTTATATTAAAAAGCTATAATCTCAGATGCATATATATGCTTGTACTGTGCTGTGAGCCGTGTGCTGTGCTTAATCACTCAGTCATGTCCGATTGTTTGTGACCCCATGAGCTGTAGCCCACCATGCTCCTCTGTCCATGGGATTCTCCAGGCAAAAATACTGGAGTGGGTTGCCATGCCCTCCTCCAGGGGATCTTCCCAACCCAGGGATCAAACCCATGTCTCCCACATTGCAGGCAGATTCTTTACCATCTAAGCCACTAGTGAAGCCTATATATATATATATAGATATATAGATATAGATAGATAGATAGATAGATAGATATAGATAGATATAGATATATCTGCCTACCGTAATGCAAATACCAACTATTATTATTATGATACTTGTTGAACAGTATTTGAACATAATAAATTCCAGGTCAGTAATCCAGGGAATTTGTGAAATTTATAAGGAAATTCTATTTGACATTTAATGTTTTTTTTAATGATAAAATATGTATTTTGGGAACATGAGTATTTCAATTGCAAAGAAATGTTATCAAAGACCTATCACAGCTTCCAATAACTATATGAAATATAAACAATTACAAATTAAATTCTTGACATTTAGAATGTTAACAATAGTACCAGGTGTTTAAATGCCTCGATGTCTTTTCACTGCTCTTTGATACTTACCATATGAAGCCTACCTGTAGCAAGGCATGCTGACCATTTATTAATGCATTAAAAAAAACCCTTTAAAAAACAGACAGAAAGTGTTTCATCATGCTGCACTACCTGCTTCTGCTTCTGCCTCTCAGTCAAGTTGTACCAAACTCACATTTTCCAATTATCCCTGTATCATTTGGCATTTTTATCTGACAAGTAAATTAAGGTCATCAAATAGAGTGAATCTTGAAATCGTTTGTGTTCCAATGTAGCCACAGTTTGAAGCACTGAATTGCATTGTTTCTGGAGAAATGACAGAACAGCGGAGGAAAATACATATGTGAAATCATTTTCTGAAGAAGTATAATCCCAGCTAAGGGTCTTTTCGTCAACAGAAATGTTTCATGAGGTTTGTTTCCATTCAGCTGAGAAGAGAATTCAGTAACTGGCTCACTAGACTGCATCAGAGTCTCTTACTATTCTCTCTCTCTTAAGTCAATCTTAGGGATATTTTTCTTGTTGGTAGATGGAATCAAATGTTGAATGAATATAAAACAAACATGTTAATACAATGTTAGGCCAAACCTCTTCTGCTAAGTAGCTACTTCATTTAAATCCTAGGCTGGGATATTTGAATGCAGAAATTTACTCATACTATTTTAATTAATTTCAGAACATATTAAATGCCTAAATACAAAGGTATAAGGGAATTCTTGTCACTAGAACATTTTAGACTTTAACATTACCAAACAAATCACATATGAAAATTTTCTTTTAGTCAGAGGCTAATATCTAGAATGTGTTCTTTATCTCTTCTTTATGAAAACATACATTTATTAATCCCTATGCTATATAAGGCACTATGCTAATCCCATGTGATACAGAAAGACAAATGATATTGTTTCTGCCCTCAAGAAGCTTATGATATATTTGTAATGGGCCAAAAAAAAAAAAAAAAAAACAGAAATCTTCAGAAAATGAATTATTTTTCATAGTTATAGTTTTCAGACACAGGTTTGGTCTTTAAATTATTATTTTTATAATTTTTAAATATACTGAAGGGAAATTGTTTCTAATCATGCATCCACGAACTCCTGTCCTTCTATATAAACTATCTTAGACATGTCTCAGTATGTTTTTAGTTGACCTTGGCTGACCATAGTAATGTATTGAGTTCTAACATAGTGAGCCCATTGGTGCTCCTTGAATTTTATAGAGCTGTTTGATCCTAAACTCCTGCCTCCAAAGTAGTATGTATTTTAGAATTCTATGTCAAATTTTCAATTTTCCCAGTTGTTCTTTCAGTCAGCCTAGCAGTGTGCACTTCCATTCAACTCCCTCTCTTTAGGTATATCATGTCTGGTCTTAACACTTAATTTACATCTGCTATACTGCTATATGAATTCAGAAATCAATAAACATATCTGAAGTGAGAGTGTGAGGCACTGAAGCTGTTTTATGAGTAGACTCTGTATTCTTAGTATGTGACCATCTGTCAGATGTTTCTTCAGAGGCTCTTTACGTCTATCTCGTTTGCCACTGCTCCACTGTATTCCACATAATTGAAGTTGCCATCTAGCTGAGTTCAAATGCATGTGATGAGTATCTGAACTAAGAAAATAGCTGTGGGGATAGGACAGAAGGGGAATGATTTAAGAAATAACTTTAAAATGTAATAATGACAGGACTGATGATCTGCCTGCACTATGTGAAGGCTGAGTTCAAAGTTTTAGGCTTGAATATTTCTAAGAGTCGTGTACTTACTGTGATTTTACTCTCTTAGGCTATAGGAAAGTCTGAATATTTTAAAATTTTTTAAAGTATAATTTTGAAAAAAAAAAAGTATAATTTTGTAGTCACATAATGTAGGATGGATTAGGAAGAGATACTATGGGAAAGCAATCTAATAAAAAAATTATAGAACTAGCCTAATCTGTAAGGCTGAAGTTTTAGATTACCAGTGGTAATAAAGACAAGATGATGTCAACATAATAATGATTTGACTCTGGACCAGGAGTTATAGGGAAAGGTAAACTCGGAGATGACCTCATGTTTCAATTCTAGGTGACCAAGAGAATAGCATCATTTACAAAATCACAAAATTCTCTTCATCTAGGAGAACAAGTTCTTCAGTTTTCACTTCTGTCTCACTCTTATATCTACATGACCATTTAGTGATGATTTTACAGATTGATGAGTCTCCATTGTATACTGCTACATCTTTATATATATATATATATATATATATATATATATATATATATATATATATAATTCATAATATTAAACCAGTATTGATTGCTATATATTCCCTGAGAGGGGATTTTTTTTTCTCTGAAAAAAAAAATGGTAATGATTTCCTGTATTGACTATCAACAAAGCGTACAATTAACTTACTGGGTGCTCTCCATCCATTACTTTGTAGAGACCTCTTTGTTTAAAAAACTATTTTGGTGAAATGATGAGGTAATATCATTTGAAATTTTGACATTTCATCTAAAATTGGGAGTCATAAATAAAACATATGAACATGAAACAAATACATTCCACGGTGTGTCTCACTGGGCAGAATTTTGAGAAATGCTTTATTCAAAAAAATTGTGTCAGTGCTGTCGCCCACAGCTTTAAAAAAGTTGTTCAAACAGAAAAGGGTTAACTGTAAAAAGTACTGCATAGAAAATGACACAGAATACAAATAACAGATTTCACTTTGAAATGTAAATATAAACTAGAATAATTTTGATTACAGAGAGACAAAATCATATGCCTCCATAGAAGAAAATTCTTTGGTTTAAAATAGCCAAATTGCTTTTCCCTCATACTTTCCTAAAGACATGAAATCTCTCTCTCTCTCTCTCTTTTTTTTTTTTTTTTTTTTGGATACCAAGTAAATAACTTCACTTTTTTTCTCTTTAAATAGAAACAACTACAGCAAACCTCACTTAATGTCATCCTGACTTATGCCAGACATTGGGTAGGTGCTAAGTCCTTGCTCAGTAACAGTTTTACAACTCTTTTCAGATAATTGCTTCCTCTTAAGGAAGTATACATCTTTCCAAACCATAGAATGAAATATGTCATTTTAATATACTTATCTTTTTCTAAAAATACAGCCTCATTCGATTAAGCAAAGGAACAATTCCTATCACCTAGTTAAAAACACATTTTATTTCTTACCATGGATTGTATTGTGTTTCTTCTTAAGGACAGGTTTGCTCTCTTTGGTGTTACTTACATGAATAAATCTTATGTTTATATACACATTTCTTCTAGAAAACTAATTAGAAGTATCTTCTCAGGACTGAAAAAATGATTAAGTGGAAATATAGATAAGTTTTCACCACAGAGGAATTTGTATCTTTACTGTAATTTATGGAATTTTATGACATTCATTTTGTAGATGATTTTATGGTTTATTTGTCTAAGTATCTGTTTATGTTTTAAAATTTTTATTTTGGCTATGTCAACACACAGCACCTTCCTTGTGGCATGCTGGATCTCCAATTGCAGCAGGCAGGTTTGTCTCTAGTTGTGGCATGTGGGCTTAGTTGCCCCAAGGCATGTGGGATTTTAGTTCTCAGACCAGGCAGCTAACCTACATCCCCTGCCCTAAAAGGCAGATTCTTAACCACTGGACCAGCAGGAAAGTCCCTTAGTGTTTGTTTACATTAATGAAGTCTTTGAGACCTCTAACCGAGGAACAGCTCGTTTTCCTCCTCGTCCTTCCCCCTCCTCCCCCTCCTCCTGCTTCTCCTCCTCTGCTTCCGCTCCTCCTTCTCCCAATATATCACATTTCCAAACTCCTACTCTGCTGCAGTGAGAGGCAGTGTGGTGTGAGTTCAGTCGTGTCTGACTCTTTGGGACCCCACGGACTGTAGCCCACCAGATTCCTCTGTCCATGGAATTTTCCAGACAAGAATACCAGAGTGGGTTGCCATTTCCTACTGTAGAGTGTATTCCCAACCCAGGGATCCAACCAGCATCTTTGGCACCTCCTGCACTGGCAGGCAGATTCTTTACTAATAGCACCAACCTGGGAAACCCCCTAGTCTGCTGATTCATCACCAAAGGCTGTTTATTCTCTTCCAGAGCACCTTGCAGTTTCTCTTTTGTAACAGTTCTTAGACTTGTAATTACTTGTTTATCTTCCCCACTGAACTATAAATCCAGGAGGACAATGTTTAATTGTTTACCACTACATCTATCCCCAGTATGTCTCAATGCCTGCCATTTAATAGGTGTTCAATAATCTAGAGTCTACTAGCACCTGTATGCTGTCAATCATTCTTAACCTTGGATTCAAATTTACAAGCTTAATCTACTCAACTTGATTCAATGTAAAAGTCTATACTTTCAGTAGTCCCTGCCTCCCAGGAAGCATTATCTCCAAGAATACAGAATAATTGGATTCTACTGATTAAAATAGTGTTAAATAGACTAACTTTACACACATATTGTTGCTACCTTCAGGGCAAATCTCTACATATTAAGTGAAAGGTGAGGACATGGATCAGATCAGATCAGTCCCTCAGTCGTGTCCGACTCTTTGCGACCCCATGAACCGCAACACTCCAGGCCTCCCTGTCCATCACCAGCTCCCGGAGGTCACCCAGACTCACACCCATCAAGTCAGTGATGCCATCCAGCCATCTCATCCTCTGTCGTCCCCTTCTCCTCCTGCCCTCAATCCCTCCCAGCATCAGAGTCTTCTCCAATGAGTCAACTCTTCGCATGAGGTAGCCAAAATACTGAAGTTTCAGCTTTAGCATCATTCCTTCTAAAGAAATTCCAGGATTGATCTCCTTCAGAATGGACTGGTTGGATCTTCTTGCAGTCCAAGGGACTCTCAAGAGTCTTCTCCAACACCACAGTTCTAAAGCATCAGTTCTTCGGTGCTCAGCCTTCTTCAGTGAAAAGGTTGGCTTAAAGCTCAACATTCAGAAAACGAAGATCATGGCATCTGGTCCCATCACTACATGGGAAATAGATGGGGAAACAGTGGAAACCGTGTCAGACTTTGTTTTTCTGGGCTCCAAAATCACTGCAGATGGTGACTGCAGCCATGAAATTAAAAGACGCTTACTCCTTGGAAGGAAAGTTATGACCAACCTAGATAGCATATTCAAAAGCAGAGACATTACTTTACCAACAAAGGTTCGCCTAGTCAAGGCTATGGTCTTTCCCGTGGTCATGTATGGATGTGAGAGCTGGACTGTGAAGAAGGCTGAAGAGGACATGGATAATCCTGGGTTAATCTAAGCTGTTTTATACAAGAATCATCTAATCCATTCACATAAACATTTGTTGAGATACTACCATGTATCAACCTCCGTAGGTCCAATACTACATTAATTTCCTGGGATTACTCTAGCAAATGACCACATTTTGTGGCTTAAAACACCAAATTTGTTCCCTCATATTTATGGAAGCCAGAAGCACACTCTCTCCTAAGATTCCAGTAGAAGTGGCTCTGGGCATTCCTTGGCTTGTGGCTGCACAACTCGTCTCTGCTTCTGTCTTCCTACAGCCTTCTCCTCTTTGTCTTCTCTTCTCATGTCTCTTATAAGGACACTTGTCATGAATTTGAGCCCATCCATTTGATCCATGATGACTGAGGTCCTCAGTTATACTTACAAATTCCTTTTTGCGGGGAAAGGAGGAGGAGAGGATATCTTCAACATACTACACATACTATAGTGAATATAGTCCCTACTCTCATGGAATTTGCAGTCTAACAGAAAGATTATTTTTAAAAAAAGCAATTTCAATGAAACATCATAGAAATTTATCAATAAAAGTAGTACAAGGTATACATGTGATACCTGTAGCGGATTCATTTTGATGTAAGGCAAAACCAATACAATATTGTAAAGATAAGTAAAATAAAATTTAAAAAAAAGAGAGAGAGAGAGAGAATCAGCACAATAAAATCAGACTCAATAAAGTAAAAAAAAAAAAAAGTAGTACAAGGGTCCATGGGAACATACGTCTGGGAACCTAATAAAATCTAAATAACCAGAAAAAGATGTGATGTTCATGTAGGAGGACTGAACAGAAATGGACCATGATAGAAAGTCAATGCATTGTAAGAATTGGCAGAAATTTAGCATGGTTAAAGAATTATTAGAGATGAATCTGGAGATATATGCTAGAGTGATTTGTAGAACCCCATGTTAAAGTTAAGGTCTTTGAACTTTATCCTGATATAAAGTCAGAGCTCTGTGATTAGCCACACTAATATGATAAAAAGGCAGAAATTATCCCTGTCCAGACCAAGAGCTACGGCACAGGTTTTGTGAATTCCCCATTTCCAAATAATGGTAGCTCTTGTTTCTCCCAATGTTTGATTGCAGCCTTAGTAAATAATGCAATATCATGGTAAAATTGCCCTGAAGGTTTGTGTTGAATGTAAAAGTGAAAATATTTAACTTCAACATTCTCATTTTTACAGACATGAAACCAGGATCAAGCAAGGCTATGATTGTTCTAAGACATACAACCTAGATGTTCTGTTAGTGAAAATGATGGTATAAAATAGTGGCAATAGTATGGGCTTCAGTTCAGTTCACTCACTCAGTCGTGTCCAACTCTTTGCGACCCCATGGACTGCAGCATGCCAGGCTTCCTTGTCCATCACCAACTCCCAGAGCTTGCCCAAACTCATGTCCATTGAGTTGGTGATGCCATTCAATCATCTCATCCTCTGTCATCCCCCTCTCCTCCTGCCTTCAATCTTTCCCATCATCAGGGTCTTTTCCAATGAGTCAGTTCTTCCCATCAGGTGGCCAAAGTACTGGAGCTTCAGCTTCAGCATCAGTCCTTCCAATGAATAGTCAGGATTGATTTTTTTTTAGGATTGACTGGTTTGATCTCCTTGCAGTCCAAGGGACTCTCAAAAGTCTTCTCCAAGTACAGGCTTTAGATCAGATCAGATCAGTCGCTCAGTCGTGTCTGACTCTTTGCAACCCCATGAATCGCAGCACGCCAGGCCTCCCTGTCCATCACCAACTCCTGGAGGTCACTCAGACTCATATCCATCGAGTCAGTGATGCCATCCAGCCATCTCATCCTCTGTCGTCCCCTTCTCCTCCTGCCCCTAATCCCTCCCAGCATCAGAGTCTTCTCCAATGATTCAACTCTTCACATGAGGTGGCCAAAGTACTGAAAATAAAGTTTCAGCTTTAGCATCATTCCTTCCAAAGAAATCCCAGGGCTGATCTCCTTCAGAATGGACTGGTTGGATCTCCTTGCAGTCCAAGGGATTCTCAAGAGTCTTCTCCAACACAACAGTTCAAAAGCATCAATTCTTCAGTGCTCAGCTTTCTTCACGGTCCAACTCTCACATCCATACATGACCACAGGAAAGACCATAGCCTTGACTAGGTGAAACTTTGTTGGCAAAGTAATGTCTCTGCTTTTGAATATGCTATCTAGGTTGGTCATAACTTTCCTTCCAAGGAGTAAGCGTCTTTTAATTTCATGGCTGCTTGATAAATCAGGGTTGGGTGGCCAGCTTTTTTGTGTACAAGGCATGTGACGTTATGCAAGTAATATAACCACTTAAACTATGAATAATAATAGTACCCACTTATTAAGACTATTATGCAGATAAATTTGATAATGAATTTAAAGTACTAAGCATAATACTAGTGGATAGTTTACTATTAAATATATATGGCTATTGTTGATGATGATGAGATTCATAATGTTTTCATAATCACCCCAGCCCCATCATCTACAGAATTTTACTATAAATGTGCATCACATTATACACTCTTATTTTTAAATATATATTATACATTGTTGTTGTTGTTTAGTCACTCAGCCATGTCCTACCCTGTGACCCCATGGACTGTAGTCCACCAGGCTCCTCTGTCCATGGCGTTCTCCAGGCAGGAATACTGGAGTGGATTGTCATTCCCTTCTCCAGGGGATCTTCTCAACCCAGGTATCAACCCATGTCTCCTGTACATAAACACACACAACATTCTTCATAGAGGAGTGTTTAGAATTCCTAGTACAGAGGTTTAATAAATAATTATGCAGAAATACACATTTTTCAAAGTGTCACAACTTAATAATCTGTTATCCAATTAAAATTTTAATTGAAGCAAAGTTCATAAATATGTAATCACCAGGGTGAAAAAGAAGATATATTAGTAGTACTGGCATCTTACTAAGGAATTATTTAAATTAAACAACACAATTTTCTGTAATGATGTTATCTGATTTTCTAAAGACAGTCAATTACATAATATTCTCCTCAATCTGAACTTGAATACATGGTCTCAATAAATCCCCTGCTACCTAGCTATCATAAAATTACATGTTCCAGGTTTAAAATTCTTCAACTATACTATATATTTTAAAAATACACCAGTTTGTAAGTAAATAATGTTTTGTTTTGAAATGCCACCTTCACCTTCAAAAAGTTAATGTTGTTTTCTATAACATCTATTCCTGATAATTTGTTATTCAATTATTTTCAATAAAAAAAAACTGACATTTTAAGGCACACATTAATTCCCATGATATCAATATTATTTTGAAGATTAGGAAATCTAGTTAGGACCTAATAAAAAACCATCAGTACATTATTTATTTGATAAAATTCAACTATTTAACTTGGTTCTGTACAGACTGTGTGCTACAACTCAACACTGAAATAGATTGCCTGAAAATATCTTGATTAAATCATAGTGCTGCTGCTGCTGCTGCTGCTAAGTCGCTTCAGTTGTGTCCAACTCTGTGCGACCCCATAGACAGAAGCTCACCAGGCTCCCCTGTCCCTGGGATTCTCCAGGCAAGAACACTGGAGTGGGTTGCCATTTCCTTCTCCAAAGCATGAAAGCGAAAAGTGAAAGTGAAGCCGCCCAGTCCTGTCCGACTCTTAGCGACCCCATGGACTGGAGGCTACCAGGCTCCTCCTTCCATGGGATTTTCCAGGCAAAAGTACTGGGGTGGGGTGCCATTGCCTTCCCCTAAATCATAGTGACTAACATCTAAATCCAAGGTTTAGTAAATTTTTACTAAAACCTTAAGATAAATGATTTTTATGTTTATTTACATTTAGATTTCTTAAAAATACTCTTAAATAATTGACTGGTTTCTTACTGACTCAACAATAGCATTTAAGGTTTAGATATTCTCTAGTAGAAATGTCCTTTTTATGAGAAAGTTATTACCGTGAATATAAACTTGCACATAGCTTATCACATACTTGATTCTCAGAAAAAGATCCACTTCTTTAGAAGTCTTTCTCAGGCTTAATAAATTTAAATTATTATGGTAGAGAGTTAAGTGGTTTGCTTTTCAGTTGAATTCTTTCTTTTGTTCGGCTTGTTGCTTACAACTGATTAGATTAATAATTTTTCTAATAATCTAAATAAAAATCAAGCTTTATTCAAGTGACGGGATATTGGAGGCACTGATTGATTAATGCTTTAGAATATTGATCACAAACTGAATTATTATTGTGAGTTATACTATAGGAAAGAGAAATTTTAAAAATATCTAAAATCTGAATTCTGGTGATAGTCATATGTGAGGTGGATCAAGTTCTTTAACTTCTCTGGGCTTCACTTTCTTTACCTCTGTTATTAAGCAATTACCCATTTGCCATCCAATTAAATTATATCTTGTTAAAACTTCAGTAATACAGAGAATGAAAAGTGTCAATGAATTAATTGAAATAAAAAGATTCCTGGGAGGTTAGGAAAACATGCAGCCCTTGCAGTTTCAGTACAATTTTGTCAATGAAAGAAGTTATGTGCTATAAACATACATAATCTATACTTTTCTTCAAACAAGGGAGTTTTTACATATCATGTTTTTAATGAATTAAAAAATGACCAGCTTCCCTTGTGGCTCAGCTTAAAGAATCTGCCTGCAATGTGGGAGACCTGAGTTCGATACCTGGGTTGGAAAGATTCCCTGGAGAAGGGAAAGGCTACCCACTCCAGTATTCTGGCCTAGAGAATTCCATGGACTGCATAGTCCATGGGGTCCCAAAGAGTGGGAAATAACTGAGTGACTTTCACTTTCACTTTTTAATGACTGCTAGTCCAACATCTAAGCACCTAGTATGTACACTCCTGTGCTATAGAGATGGGAATTCATAACTTTGATTTTTGAATTAAACTCTATGAAATGTAAAGAAGTTCATTCTTAAATTATGCAATAATCAGATCAGATCCGATCAGATCAGTCACTCAGTCGTGTCCGACTCTTTTCGACTCCATGAATCACAACACACCAGGCCTCCCTGTCCATCACCAACTCCCGGAGGTCACTGAGACTGGCATCCATCAAGTCAGTGATGCCATCCAGCCATTTCATCCTCTGTCGTCCCCTTCTCCTCCTGCCCTCAATCCCTCCCAGCATCAGAGTCTTCTCCAATGAGTCAACTCTTCACATGAGGTGGCCAAAGTACTGGAGTTTCAGCTTTAGCGTCATTCCCTCCAAAGAAATCCCAGGGCTGATCGCCTTCAGAATGGACTGGTTGGATCTCCTTGCAGTGCAAGGGACTCTCAAGAGTCTTCTCCAACACCACAGTTCAAAAGCATCAATTCTTCGGCGCTCAGCCTTCTTCACAGCCCAACTCTCACATCCATACATGACCACAGGAAAAACCATAGCCTTGACTAGATAAACCTTTGTTGGCAAAGTAATGTCTCTGCTTTTCAATATGCTTTCTAGGTTGGTCATAACTTTCCTTCCAAGGAGTAAGTGTCTTTTAATTTCATGGCTGCAGTCACCATCTGTAGTGATTTTGGAGCCCAGAAAAATAAAGTCTGACACTGTTTCCCCATCTATTTCCCATGAAATGATGGGACCAGATGCCATGATCTTCGTTTTCTGAATGTTGAGCTTCAAGCCAACCTTTTCACTCTCCACTTTCACTTTCATCAAGAGGCTTTTTAGTTCCTCTTCACTTTCTGCCATAAGGGTGAAAACAGACATTATAAGTCTGTAAAGTCTGATCTGTTGGTATATGATCAGGCCACTCAAGATGACAGTTCTCTTGCTCTCTTATACAACTTCTGCTCAACCAGCCCATGGTTCACTTACACCCTACTGACATGACTATCCAATCCTCTTAATTACAGGGTTTAATCAGTAACTGCCTACATTCTGGGGAAGGCAATGGCACCCCACCCCAGTACTCTTGCCTGGAAAATCCCATGGTCGGAGGACCCTGGTGGGCCACAGTCCATGGGGTTGCTAAGAGTCGGACACAACTGAGCGACTTCACTTTCACTTTTTCACTTTTCACTTTCATGCATTGGAGAAGAAAATGGTAACCCACTCCAGTGTTCTTGCCTGGAGAATCCCAAGGACAGGGGAGCCTGGTGGGCTGCCGTCTATGGGGTCGCACAGAGTCGGACATGACTGAAGCGACTTAGCAGCAGCAGCAGCAGCCTACATTCTTGCCCCAGCTTCTGGCTACCCTGATGACTGATGAGCCAACCTGAAGCCAATTCCCCCTATAAACAGTTACCCCACCTCCACCCCCATTGTGAGGACTACTACTGTGCCCTGGCTGCTGTCTGCTGTCTATAATGGGGTGTTGCTCCAGGACTTTCAGACTTGTAAGATTCCCTAAGACTAAACTGTTGTTGTTTCTTTCACTGGCTCCTGCTTTCCTTTGTCTCTCAGGTAGGCAACTTCAGGGTTTGCAAGCCTGTGGGTGTAGCCCAGCAGTTGGCAAACATGTTCAAGGAAATAGCAATTACATAAGCAAAATCCTTTAGTTCATTTGCTTATTTAATTATGCAAAATCTACTTAATCTTAAAATGAGGGGTACTAGGAACCCATCTGCTTTCTTAGTATTTTTGTAAAAAAAGAAATGGTTATGGGTAGATTAAGACTTCAATCTTCAGCCTTCATTTTGGATCTGTATCTTACATGTCAAACAAAGGGCAAATTTGGCGGAATTTTTTGGTTTTCATTATTGTATTTTCAGGAATATAGTAAGTTGTAAAACATTTGGTAGTGAAAGGTCACCCAGGGAAATGTTAATACCTTATCTGTGTTTCAGCTTCTGACATGGCGGCGGAACAGGGACAGATTCTTGTGATAGCCACCGCAGCAGTGGGAGGATTCACACTTCTCGTCATTCTTACTCTCTTCTTCTTAATAACTGGCAGGTAACTGAATTATACCAGAATATCTCCAGGATTTGTGGAGAGCCATTCTTCTTATACACTGTGTGTTCAGGGCTTTTAAGCTTAAAGAACTGTACCTGTGAGAAAAATAAGTCAGGGCAGATTCCAATCTTGACAAGTGCACCTTTATGTGGCAACAGGGCCCTGAACCTGAAAGCAACTGAAGACCTGAGAAAAACACTTGGAAAACAATGAATGATAAAATCCTATTCAATAAGTGACTTCTGAGTTTTTCCTTTACTGCAATCAAATTATATCATTAAATGGATTTTGCTTGGGAAAAAAGTAGTTCAACAGAGAAACTGAACAATTTATATAAACGTGATTTATAAACTTAATATTATAGAAAAATTTTTATTCACTGAATACTGAACATATTGATATTAGAATTGCATTGATTTGGTTATGTAATCAAGTGAAAATATTTTCCTGCAGAAGTGTAATATGGATGAGAATTTTAAATGACAATAAATTTAATGTAGCAAAAGACCTAGACTTGAATCCCAACCAGCTGGTCAAAGTGCTTCTTCCACCTAAACCTTAGATTTGTATTTTTACACAGTTTGTTATGACAAATCATCACTCTTGCAGCTAATAGGGTCTCAGACTTCATTTAAACACCAGTGTCACATTTATCATCAGTTTTAAAGAATGCTTCTAAATTCATTATGGAAGTCCACTCAAATTATATTTTATTTATAGTTATTCAATAGGTAACATAATTAGTTCAATTTTAATTTATATTTTATGTATTTGTAGAATATGAGTTAAAGGTCTTATTGCCACAGAGTATGTCAGCAAATGATTTAAATATACATGTAGAAAAGTATTTCATTAAAAGATCAGAAAATACTGCCTTAATACATAAATATGACAAACTTAAAAGACCTTACAGTCATTGTAGGCTAAATAAAATTGGCCTAGTAAACCTGAGAGATAAGCATGACTGTTATATTTATTTGGGATTCCTGAAACAGAATTTGAATACCATTTAAAAAAAAGATTTAATAATGACAAAAATTGAAAGTTGCAAATAATTTAGTACAGTTTCCATGTTTGCCAATTTATATGACATCAGAAACTTCCTTAACTTTCTATATTAAAAAAAAAAAGTTCAGTTACATAAGATAAAACATTTATTCTGAAGCATGACTTAAGCACTTTGCTAGGGAAGCATTCACTGGAAATTATTCTATGAAAATTTTAAGACATTTGAATAAATATGCAATTTGTCATAGGATCTGAAGCCAAATTCACATTGAAAGATTGGATTGTGCACCACAGGTGTATTCTGTTTAACCATTTGGAATTAGCAGTTTGATGAACTGTCAGGTAATAGGGATGTTGATGAATTTTTCATGTTAAAGAAGTCATAGGAGATAAGTTCCTGCCTCCATTCTTCAGGACATGATTTTTCTGAGAGAGAAAGCAGAACACACTTTTACCACTTCCAATTAAAAAAAAAAAAAAAAAGAAACACTGTTCACAGCTGAAACTGGAATACAGTTGTCTAAATTTCTGAATTTCTGAATCAAGAACAATGTTTCCATTGTGACTTTTAAAGCTATTCACCAACCATAGCTGTTAGAGGCCATATAAGGAAAGACATAATTGTCACTGCTTGTTATTAAATATTTTCTAGACCTCCCATCATTTGGATCAATCAATCTACTTGAGAGTATTTTATTTTTCTCTGGAGCTAATATTGATATATTAAAAAGAAACTTCTATGGAGTGTTTTCTATAAAGATGTTCTTAAAAACTATCTTTATGATAAGAATTTTTGCCTGTAAGTGACAAATATTTTAATTGATATTGGTTCTTATCCAGCATAATTCCTAAATAAGATTCTCTTTACCTCTTATAAAGGTGTCAGTGGTACATAAAGGCCAAAATGAAATCAGAAGAGAAGAGAAGAAAGGACTTACAGAATGGGCATTGTAAGTAGTTCAGTGACTTTCTTCCATGGTTTTTAAGAGTTCATTTTAAACATGTATCCATGAGTTGAGAAAGCCAAAGAAATTCAATTCCAACCTTTCAGCATTGAGATTTTTCATCTGGTTTCTAGGTTTTCTAGTGAAAATTGCACCTGCTTCTCATTATATGATATTACCTTTTTCCTAATTATGCTTGCTGAGAAACACAACTGAATAAGCTAAAAATATAAGATGACTGATTGTATCTAGTTATTTACCACTCACAATGGCTCCAAAACATTAGTTGGTTTTATTTAGTGGATCATTAGCTGTAGAAATAGTAAGGGATTCTTGTTGCTTCTTGTAGGCACTGTCATTTAACATACAACAAATCAATTTAAAATTCATTAACACTAGAAAATCAGCTCTTTAACTCTTAGAATATGTATGAAATCCTTGAGCTGACAACAAGGTTATATTCATTTGAAGGATCTCTTCTGAAGTAAGCTATAATTACCACTGTAGTTGGTTTTATAATTGCCACCACCACCATCCCACACCCCAACACCCACCTCCACCTCCAAACTGCAAACTACTTTGTCAAGGCAGTTTCTCTGTTGTGAGACACTGAATTGACAAGAAAGGGATGTTCTCTAATTAATCATAGTATAGAGATAACATGTGAGGCAAGTTGTTTAACTATTTAAACTCATCTTCTATTTCAAATTGAGCTAAAGTAATAAGGGACTTTTCAACCCATATTACCCTTCAGAGAATGGAAAGGATTTAAGTGAGAAAATTATAAACTAGAGGGTTCCCTTAGGGCTCTTTCTAAAAGTCACATGACTTCTCTAAGCAGGGTCTGAGGACCAGCTGCCATCAAAGTTTTCACCTTTACCCACCTATGTTCAGACTCAGAAGTTTCAAAGTAGGGCTAAGGGATAAGCATTTTTAACAAACTCTCCTATGTGTTTTTTTCACACAAAGAGTTTGAGGATCACTGCCCTGGCAGGGAAAGAACTGAGACAGCTGATAACAGTCATGGGATAAGCCAAAAATAATGTAGACAGATGCAGAAACCTGGATCTAGGCACTTGGTCCAGTGACTTAAACTGAGTAACCTCAAGACTCACTGCAGGACATTCACTACTAAACTGCAGAAGAAAAAGTTTTTACCCGTTTTCCAACTAGTAGCTTAATATAAACTGAACCAGATGGTCCCAGCAAGAAGCAATGAAAATAACCTCAGAAAGCCAAGAAGACAGAAGAAAGATAACAAATAGATGTTTAAGGAAACACAAATAAGTAGTAACAAGATATTCAAAATTGGAACTAAGTTTGGGGTTTTCGCTATACTACAAATATTGTGTATACAAGAAAAAAAGTGATACTAACCAATCAGTTTATTCTGTAGATATGTATATCACTTTAAATTATTAAATGGGTGAATTGTTAAAACTATGCATAAGTTAATAAATGGCATGTGTTATCTGTGCATAAAGTAATGTTATCAACATGACCGTATGGATCTAATCATCTAGTAGTAGCCACTGGATTTGAACTTAGAGTACTCAGTCTGAAATCACAACTCCTACTAAGATACAAAAATCATTAAGAGTATGAACTAGAAGTACAAATTATCTGTTCTCATTTTCTCCAATCTAAAGTCAAATTCTTGAGTTTGAGAAGTCAAGAAAAGCATCGCATTTCAGAATCAGTCAAGTCTATCTAGAAATATACTTTACTGGTACGATTTTGAGAAGTGCTGATCTTCTCATTGGTGCTTATCTAGTACTAGAAGTCAGAAGGCAAAAAGTAATGAAAGAACAGGCATGGAAAAACTCATGAAGCAAATTACTGCTGATGCGCTTTTCACCACCTTCTCTAAACTCATTTTATCTCCTTTTGTTTGCTTTTGAGTTTTTCTTGCAAGAACATGTTTCTAAGACCTGGACAATGCTTAACTCAGGGTGTTGTATGACTTTCAAAATCTAAGAAGCAAAAAAACCGAGGATAATTTATATGCAATAAATAATTCAGTTCAGTTGCTCAGTTGTATCTGACTCTTTGCGACCCCATGAACTGCAGTACGCCAGGCCTCCCTGTCCATCACCAACTCCTGGAGTCCACCCAAATCCAAGTCCATTGTGTCGGTGATGCCATCCAACCATCTCATCCTCTGTCGTCCCCTTCTTCGCCTGCCTTCAATCTTTCCCAGCATCAGGGTCTTTTCAAATGAGTCAGCTCTTCACATCAAGTGGCCAAAGTATTGAAGTTTCAGCTTCAATATCAGTCCTCCTTCTTCGCCTGCCTTCAATCTTTCCCAGCATCAGGGTCTTTTCAAATGAGTCAGCTCTTCACATCAAGTGGCCAAAGTATTGAAGTTTCAGCTTCAATATCAGTCCTTCCAATGAACACCCAGGACTGATCTCCTTTAGGATGGACTGGTTGGATCTCCTTGCAGTCCAATAAATATAGCGCTGATCTTTTAACCCCTACTGATCTGTATTCAGTAAAGGTTGACTGTGTGATCATTGTCTATAAAACCATAGCTAAGGAAATGTGTAAAGATGTACTCCAAGAAATGATCTCCTGTCCTCTAGGAACTAGCTATCTAAAGTGGAAAGCAGCAACTAGTGAGCAAATCAGAGAAATATCTACTGGAGTCTGTGACTTCACATAGAAGTTGCAAATTAATATGCACCCAGACATCCAACTTTTCTAGCCACCCCTGGCCATGGGCTGTGAGTACCCTCACCCCCAACATAGAAAGAGGAGTACCCATACAGTCAGTGACTGGATTTGGGCCTTTGATTCTTATCCCTTCCTCCCTGATGGAAAGTGGATCCTTTCCAGGAAAATGTGCAATTTGGCCATAGAAGCAACTACCAGATCACAGGAGAGATCTATGATCTGTAGTGTAGTGGTCCTTCCTGTTGTTGTGCCATGGAGTCTGTGCTTTATTGCCTAAGAGTTTCTGAAAGGGGAGAGGCCACTAGAATAGGACATGAGTTCAGGAAAACCTAGGGACATAGAGTAAAAAAGCCCAGGAGGAACTGATAGTTTAGTTCAGACACTCAGTCATGTCTGACCCTTTGTGACTCCATGGACTGAAGCACACCAGGCTTCCCTGTCTATCACCAACTCCTGGAGCCTGCCTCAAACTCATGTCCAGTGAGTCGGTGATGCCATCGAACCATCTCATCCTCTGTTGTTCACTTCTCCTCCTGCCTTCAGTCTTTCCCAGCATCAGGGTCTTTTCTAGTGAGTCAGTCCTTCACATCAAGTGGCCCAAGTATTGGAGCTTCAGCATCAGTCCTTCTAAGAATATTCAGGGCTGATTTCCTTTAGGATGGACTGTTTTGATCTCCTTGCAGTCCAAGGGACTCTCAAGAGTCTTCTGCAAAACCACAGTTCCTTAGAGGAACTCTAAGGGGCATGTTTGATTGGGGAGAAGGTTCAAGCTTTGTTTCTCCCATGTCTGGAGCTACATTAAAAGTAAAATATATGGGTGCTAGTGGCTGAGTGCAGCCCTTTCACAGTATCATCTTTTAGGATATGAAATAGTTCAACTGGAATTCCATCACCTACACTAGCTTTGTTCCTAGTGATGCTTCCTAAGGCCCACTTGACTTCACATTCCAGAATGTCTGGCTCTACGTGAGTGATCACACCATCCTGATTATCTGGGTCATGAAGATCTTTTTGTACAGTTCTTCTGTGTATTGTTGCCACCTCTTCTTAATATCTTCTACTTCTGTTAAGTCCATACCATTTCTGTCCTTTATTGAGCCCATCTTTGCATGAAGTGTTCCCTTGGTATCTCTAATTTTCTTGAAGAGATTTCTAGTCTTTAACATTCTATTGTTTTCCTCTATTTTTTTGCCCTGATCACTGAGGAAGGCTTTCTTATCTCTCCTTGCTATTCTTTGGAACTCTGCATTCAAATAGGTATATCTTTCCTTTTCTCCTTTGCTTTTGGCTTCTCTTCTTTTCACAGCTATTTGTAGGCCTCCTCAGACAGCCATTTTGCATTTCTTTTTCTTGGGAATACTCTTGCTCCCTATCCCCTATACAATGTCACGAACCTGGTCCATAGTTCATCAAGCACGCTGTTGATCAGATCTAGTCCCTTAAATCTATTTATCACTTCCACTGTATGGACTGGAAAAGGTCAGTTTTCATTCCAATCCCAAAGAAAGGCAATGCCAAAGAATGCTCAAACTATCACACAACTGCATTTATCTTACATGCTAGTAAAGTAATGCTCAAAATTCTCCAAGCCAGGCTTCAGCAATACATGAACCATGAACTTCCAGATGTTCAAGCTGGTTTTAGAAAAGGCAGAGGAACCAGAGATCAAATTGCCAACAACCTCTGGATCATGAAAAAAGCAAGAGAATTCCAGAAAAAACATCTACTTCTGCTTTATTGACTTTGCCAAAGCCTTTGACTCTGTGGATCACAATAAACTGTGGGAAATTCTGAAAGAGACGGGAATACCAGACCACCTGACCTGCCTCTTGAGAAATCTGTATGCAGGTCAGGAAGCAACAGTTAGAACTGGACATGGAACAACAGACTGGTTCCAAATAGGAAAAGGAGTACGTCAAGGCTGTATATTGTCACCCTGCTTATTTAACTTATATGCAGAGTACATCATGAGAAACGCTGGGCTGGAAGAAACACAAGCTGGAATCAAGATAGCCGGGAGAAATATCAATAACCTCAGATATGCAGATGACACCACCCTTATGGCAGAAAGTGAAGAGGAACTAAAAAGCCTCTTATGAAAGTAAAAGAAGAGAGTGGAATAAGTTGGCTTAAAGCTCAATATTCAGAAAACGAAGATCATGGCATCTGGTCCCATAACTTCATGGAAAATAGATGGGGAAACAGTGAAAACAGTGGCTAACTTTTTTGGGGGGAAGGGGCTCCAAAATCACTGCAGATGGTGATTGCAGCCATGAAATTAAAAGACACTTACTCCTTTGAAGGAAAGTTATGACCAACCTAGACAGCATATTAAAAAGCAGAGATGTTACTTTGCCAAAAAAAAGGTCCATCTAGTCAAGGCTATGGTTTTTCCAGTTGTCATGTATGGATGTGAGAGTTGAACTATAAAGGAAGCTGAGCGCTGAAGAATTGATGCTTTTGAACTGTGGTGTTGGAGAAGATTCTTGAGAGTCCCTTGGACTACAAGGAGATCCAACCAGAACATCCTAAAGGGAGATCAGCCCTGGGTGTTCATTGGAAGAACTGATGTTTAAAGCTGAAACCCCAATACTTTGGCCACCAGATGCAAAGAGCTGACTCATTTTAAAGACCCTGATGCTGGGAAAGATTGAAGACAGAAGGAGAAGGGAACAAAAGAGGATCAGATTGCTGGATGGCATCACCAACTCAGTGGACATGAGTTTGAGTAAACTCCAGGAGTTGGTGATGGACAGGGAGGCCTGGCATGCTGCAGTCCACGGGGTTGCGAAGAGTCGGACACGAATGAGCAACTGAACTGAACTGAGTGGCTAAGTGAGCCAATTAAACTTTTTATAGAAATATAATAAAAATGTGTCTTATGGAATTTGTCAGCTCACTTTCTTTGAAACCACCAGATTATTTTATATCAACAGTTATACAAATAAAATTTTGATTCCAAGTAGCTAATGGGCACAAAATTATAAAGATAATTGGCTTTATTAATAATAATGCCTAACAACTCGATTAAAAAATGGGCAGAGGCCCTGAATAGACATTTTTATAAAGAAGGCATACAGATGGGTATTTGACACATGGAAAGATGTTCAACATCACTAATCATAAGGAAATAAAAATCAAACCCACAATGCGATATCACCTCATACATGTCAGATTATTTATTTTCAAAAAGACAACAAAGAATAAGTGTGGGCAAGGTATAGAGAAGAGGAAACTCTCATGTACTATGGACAGGAGGGTGAACTGGTGCAGACACTATGGAAAACAGTATGGAGGTTCCTCAAAACATTAAAAATAGAAATATCATACAATCCAACAATTCCAATTCTGGATATTTTTCTGAAGAAAACAAAAACACTAAATTGAAAAATCTGTGCACTCTTGGGCTCAAAACAGTATCATTTACAATAACTATCATTTGGAAGCAGCTAAGTGTCATCTTTATTCACCCATCCATAGGTGAGTGAATAAAGAAGATGTGATATATATATATAATGTAATACTACTTGGCTATAAAGAAAAATTAAATCTTGCTTCTTGTGACAAAATGAATGGATGTAGGGCGTATTATATGAAGTAAAATAGAGCAGACAGAGAGACCATATGATTTCATTTATATGTGAAATCTAAAAAACAAAACAAATGGACTAGCATAACAAAACAGAAACAAACTCATAAATACAGAAAACAAACGGGTGATTGCCAGACAGGAGGAGAATGAGGGGATGAGTGAAATAAGTGAGGGAGATTAAGAGATACAAACTTCCAGTTTTAAATAAATCATGGGTATGTAATGTACAGTACAGGCACAGTAGTCCATACAATTTTAATAGCTTTGTATGGTGGCAGATGGTAATTCAACTTATTGTTGTGATCGTTTTATAATGTATAAAAATATTGTATCACTATATTGTACACCTGAAACTAACATAATATTGTGAGTCATTTATACTTCAATTTAAAAAAATGAATGACTACTTTAGTATGTCACTCCTCATTTTAACTATTCACAGAATGTGTGATTTGCTAGAATACTCTTAAACTAATTCAGTCTTTTATTCTGTTGCAGTACGCTTCCCAGGAATTAAAACTTACATAGATCCAGATACATATGAAGACCCATCCCTAGCAATCCATGAATTTGCAAAGGAGATTGATCCATCAAGAATACGCATTGAGAGAGTCATTGGGGCAGGTAAACGTCAAGTCTACACTTTTGAAATTATGATTCTTTGATGGTTTTGTAACTGGTTTATCAACATAATATATTAAATCTTAGCAGTTTTAGTCAGTTAAAAAATAATTAATGCAAATAAAATTATCTTGTATATATGATGTTATTGTTTTAAAAAGTATTGCAAGTTCCCAAATTAAGTTTCCAAACAATGAGAAAATTCACAAACATTTTTAACCTCCTGTTAGAGGAATTTATTTTGTAAATGCAATTTCAGGAGTTTTTTCATAAGTTATTGTACTTACTCCCCAACATCTACAGACATATACTATAATTAGTATTCACAGTGATGACCTTGAGGTTCTGCAAGATCCAGAAGTGTTCTGAGACTCACTGAGTATAAAATTTGGTTCAATATAGTTTTATATCCCTTTAATTCAAACTAATGATTGCCCCTATGTAGAATATTCAAATGCTCAGAACACTATATTATTCAGTTATTCTAGATAAATACAAATTTATTATGAATCAGCCCCGAAGAATTTACTTTGTACGTTTAGGGTAGAGGCCAAACCAATATAACAAAGAGACCTCAGAATAAAAACGTGTTCCTCTTTCAAGTCCTTGTCCAAAGGACAAGATGGACAATCTGTGCTGTCAGAGAAGCTGTCCTTCAGGAGGTCTTGAAAGGACCAGAGTTCCTCCTGCTTTTTGCTCTGCCTCCCCCTAGCATGTTTTCCTCCCCTGAATGGTAAAGGCTGATCACCAGCACAGCTACCTTCTGATCTCTGAGAAGGAAAAGGAAGGGGTTTGGACTCTTTCGCTTTGCCTTTAGGAAAATTAGCTTTGTCTTTAAGGTAATAACCTGGAAATAGCAAACAGGAATCAATAGTCCAAATACAATCACATGGATACACCTAAAAGCAAGAGAGTTTGGAAATATAATCTCTGACTGGGCAGCCATGCATGCAGCTAAAAGGGGGAGCTAAAAGAGAAAGACTGGATCCTAAAGGAGGATGTCAGTCTCCTCTAGGTGCTAGGTATCTGTGTAATCCTTTAGAGAGAGCAAAGCATCCCATTCCAGCTGGCTGTTGTGTCCTTGCAAAGAGCAAAAGGCTTTATTTCAAAACTCTCCTTCATCAGAAGGAGTGCTACATAATTTGCAGGGATCAATGCAAACAACAAATGTAGTTATTGTTGTTCAGTTACGCAGTTGTGTTTGACTCTCTGCAACCCCATGGACTGCAGAACTCCAGGCTTCCCTGCCCTAACAAATATAGGGTTCTTTGTTAAAAAGCCTCTTAAGAATTTCAAGACAGTGACAACAGAGCATTCAACAAACAGCAGGACCCTTCTAAACTCAAAGTTCTGGCTGACTACACCCAAGAAGCTGACTGTTGCCCAGATACACAGAGAGTTAGCACTGTATTGAGAACCCCAGGAATATTTGAAGAGAGCCCTTTCTTATGTCATTTCACTCCCATTGCCTCATGGGTCATATCTCCTCCAAGGCCTGTTCTCACTCTGAAAGCTGACACAAGGGTCCTATACACTTAAATCTTAATGCTTTATAGCCATTGAGGCTGTCTTATCAGAAAGATTAAGAATCTGGAATGGAACCAGATTCTCTATTCTCTTCTGCCCAACATAAAGTGTATCAATAGACATTAAAAGCATAATTGAAAAGAGTGACTGATTATACCCATTTAGTTTGGGAGTTCGTTTCCTTAAGACAGCAGAGAAATAGAAAAAAAAGGAGGTTGAGTGATTCCATTAAACCCTATATTTGGCTTTCTTCCTCTGGCCCCTGAGAAAAAGTCATATGACCTTTTAGTTGGTATTATTCCATACTCATGGGGATTCAGGAGAATTATTTCTTATAAGCTTTTGTGCATAGATTAAGCACCAATGTCTGAAATTATAATGTTGAGAGATAAGCATCAAGTATCTGAGGTGTAAACTATCAACTAAAAAAAAAGCACAATTTAGAAACTGTGAATTGAGTTCATTCATCGTCTTATTAAGAACTGTAGCCTGGAAGACAGCCTCTCAATAGCTCTGAGAAACTGTTATGAAAAAGTAAAGGGGGATTTGACAAATGGGGTACCTGCAACCAGGCACACAGGTCCTATCTCCCTAGAAGGTAGCTGCCAGTCATAAGGCACAATTATCTTAGTTAGTGGTTTTAGTGCTTTTCTAAGTTTGGGAGATACAAGAATCCAGGTTCATAAAAAATTTCTCCAAAAAATTAACTCTCTGAAGTCTTGTTCTGCCAGTTTTCCCAGAGCACAGAGTGCCTCATTCCTGATCTCTACCCTGAAATCCTTTTAGGGTATATTAAAGGTCAGTGGCTGCTGTGGCTTATGACTCAGTCCTCGTAGAGCCAGATGGCTAGTGCAGGTGACATTCTTTAGTTTGCAAAGCAGATACATTCAGTTTTTTCTTTATTGTTTGGGTTTTAACCAAAATATAATTTTATCCTATAAAAATATGACAGATACTGCCAAAGCAAGCAATAACTACTAAAGAGACTATTTTAATGTGATCTCCCTAACCTGTCTGAACTCTACAAGTCACAATGGGATTCTTTCCATTTGGCAAAGAAAGAAGTATAGATATATAGAGTTAACATCAGTGTCTCTTATATTTATTCATTTTCAACTATTTCAGCTTTCAAACAATATGCTAAGTGATCTTTTACTGTCTATCTTCAGAAGAATCATAAAAGTAAAAACGCTGTATGAGAAAAAGCTGTTGTATTATAACTTCCCTCTTTGTGCCCCTGACCTATACTACTCTACTGTTGGTTAACTTCATTAAGTCACATTCCTAAAACTCTATTTACTTGGGAAAGTCTAATGAATATGTGGGCACTTTCCACAGCAGCAGTATGGAAAAGCCTGCAATGCAGGAGAACCCAGTTTGATTCCTGGGTCAGGAAGATGCACTGGAGAAGGGATAGGCTACCCACTCCAGTATTCTTGGGCTTCCTTGGTGGCTCAGCTGGTAAAGAATCTGCCTGCAATGTGGGAGACCTGGGTTCGATCCCTGGTTTGAAAAGATCCCTTGGAGAAGGGAAAGGCTACCCACTCCAGTATTCTGGCCTGGAGAATTCCATGGATTGTATAGAAGATGGGGTCTCAAAGAGTTGGACACAACTGAGTGACTTTCATCATCATCATCAATCTAAGGAATTAATAGTTGAGAGTTGGGCTGGAAGAAGCACAAGCTGGAATCAAGATTGCCAGGAGAAATATCAATAACCTCAGATATGTAGATGACACCACCCTTATGGCAGAAAGTGAAGAGGAACTAAAAAGCCTCTTATGAAGGTGAAAGAGGAGAGTGAAAATGCTGGCTTAAAGCTCAACATTCAGAAAACAAAGATCATGGCATGTGGTCCCATCACTTCATGGGAAATAGATGGGGAAACAGTGGAAACAAGTGTCAGACTTTATTTTTTTTGGACTCCAAAATTACTGCAGATGGTGACTGCAGCCATGAAATGAAAAGACGCTTACTCCTTGGAAGGCAAGTTAAGACCAACCTAGATAGCATATTCAAAAGCAGAGACATTACTTTGCCAACAAAGGTTCGCCTAGTCAAGGCTATGGTTTTTCCTGTGGTCATGTATGGATGTAAGAGCTGGACTATGAAGAAAGCTGAGCGCTGAAGAATTGATGCTTTTGAGATGTGGTGTTGGAGAAGACTCTTGAGAGTCCCTTGGACTGCAAGGAGATCCAACCAGTCCATTCTGAAGGAGATCAGCCCTGGGATTTCTTTGGAAGGAATGATGCTAAAGCTGAAACTCCAGTACTATGGCCACCTCATGCGAAGAGTTGACTCATTGGAACAGACTCTGATGCTGGGAGGGATTGGGGGCAGGAGAAGAAGGGGACGCAGAGGATGAGATGGCTGGATGGCATCACTGACTCGATGGACGTGAGTCTGAGTGACCTCCGGGAGTTGGTGATGGACAGGGAGGCCTGGCATGCTGCAATTCATGGGGTCGCAAAGAGTCGGACACAACTGAGCAACTGACCTGAACATTCATGTCATTGTAAGGGAGGAAAAGTTTTCCTCTATCCTTCTAGGGTCTTTGGCTGGTCTGTTAATTAAATTGGCATAAGATGGGTTAATAGGAGAAAACAAGTCCAATTGTGTACTACAAAAACCCCACATAAGATAATGAGAGGCTCCCCCTGACAGGCAGGCAACTGAAGCTTGTATGCCATTTTGAGCTAAGAAGAGGGTGAGGTCTGGGATTTCAAAGGAAGGAAGACTATTCATAGAGGATAGAAAGAGCAGATGTCCAGTAAGCAAACATTTGCCAAGCCTTACAGAGATGATGGGTTACAGAGGAATTTTATCTCTAGGCCCTGCCCCCACCCCCACCCCACCCCCCTGCAAGTTTAGGCAACTAACCCTTAGTCTTTGTGTTTAACTTTGTGTTAGCTCTCTTCTGGACCAGGCCCTCCATCTAAGTGGGCTGAGACAGTTAAGGGGATGGTATAAAGATCTCCTTGAGTCTGTTGGGCCTTGATTATCTTCAGTTCAAAATACTCCATATTGCCAGAGTGGCGCATCCTAGTACGACCTCCCTGAACCTCAGGAGTGTAATTGCACAACTTGTTACTTGCCCAGTGTTTTCCTGTAAATACTTTCCTCTGGTTTCATATTCTTTATTTTTTCCCCACCTATTTGTTTCTTCTCAGATTCCATTTCCTCCTCATCTGTGTGCATTAGATATCCCTATTCCCCTTGGAAGAGTAAATTAAGTGACTGAAGGGGAAATGTAGATTCTGTAGAGAGGGGGAGTGTTGTGGGGAGGATGGGAAAGAGAGGTGAGATATCAGATCTTGGCAATTGTCAGGTGAAAGATGTTAATATCAGGTCCCATGAAGCCACTGAGAGTAGTGGTGAGAAGGATACATCACAAGTCATTGCTGAGGAAAAATCTCCATGGCCTGCATGTTTTTTGGCAAAGAAATAGTTAAGAATGCTTTGCAGGTTTCTAGTTGGGAGAAACTACGTATTATCATTAAAAGTGAAAGTGAAGTCGTTCAGTCCTGTCCTACTCTTTGCGGCCCCATGGACTGTAGTCTGCCAGGCTCCTCCATCCATGGGATTTCCCAGGCAAGAATACTGGAGTGGATTGTGATTTCGTTCTCCGGAGGATCTTCCTGACCCAGGGATTGAACCCAGGTCTCCCGCCTTGAAGGCAGACTCTTTACTGTCTGAACCACCAGGGAAGCCCATGTATAATCATTAAGTATTTCTTAAATGTGTTATTAAAAAGTGAACCCCAAAATAGTCACATTAAAATTTTAAGAAAGAAAAGAGTGTGGAAAATAATACCACACCTAACCCATGACATTTCTTTACAAGTCTACTGAAAAATCTTTATTACATGACTAATATCTACTTATACAAACGCACTATGCTAATTAGTTTATTCATATTAAATCGCTGTGCTTATCAAAGACATGTATTCACCCTGCTGTTCACAACCTTTGTCCAGTGTTTTCAACTTTATAACCATTCAAATACTATGAGACAGATTTTAAAAATTTAATTTATCCTATTTCTAGGCTGTACATATTGCTATATGCATATATTCTTTAAAAAAATGTTTTTCCTGTCAGTGTAAATTTTACTATTTTTAAAAATATGTTTTCTAGAACACTTTTTTAATATCACTATTATATTTAATAGTGGCAGCTTATCTTTGTTCATCAATACAGGCCTAAATTTCCATGAAAATGCACATTTCCATTTAAATGAAGTGAGGAGCTCTGTTGCATAGGAGACTATCAAGATCATCTATCTCCTCTGACTTTCTGCATCATAAAATGAAATACTGTGGGCAGAGGACTGTAAAACAGAAATTCCCAAGTTAAAAGCGCCAAGTCAGATTAGGGTAGAATCATTATTTTACACATATCTTGAGAGATAATGAGAAAACTAGTAATCAAAATTTTAATCATGAACTGAAAAAGGTCATTGAAAGGCTATTCCTTTTTCAGGGGAGTAGGAACCTAAACCATTCTATGAAACACTTGCAGAGTATCTATAATTTTGAAACATTATTTCATTGAAAAAAATAATTCTTGTGTTTCTAAGTCCATAGGGCACCCTTCTTATATTTGACTTCCCCTCTTTCCCTAGTCTCAATGGAAATGCACAATCTCTCCCTTTCCCTCTTTCCCTAGTCTCAGTAGAAATGCATAATCTCTCCCTGTCATTCATATTCTATCCCTTTATCTATACAAAACTCATTACTGCCTCCACTATCAGCTTTCACTTCTCCTGGCTTACTGTCACCGTATTTTTTCTTTTCCTTGAAAAGTCAGGAAGTTTTAACTGTTGGTTTCTCAGCAGTCATCCACAGGTAAAAGAAAGTCAAAAGGACAAAAAATAAGGATATTAAAAAGTGAATGCCAAATCAGTGAGTTTTTTCATCCTAATATATTGTCATTCCTATTTGAGCTCATAGTCACACATGATAATATGCAAGGCACACTGCTTACTGTATATGCCTTACTTAATTCCTCTGGCATTCCACAGCCAGCTGCCTCACTAACCAAAAATCTATTATTTTTAGATTAAAACTCATAAATTTTAAATTCTCTCATCCCCTTTTCTGTTTTATTCCTCTCCTACAGCCATAGTACATCTTTTATAATGATAAATGTAGGCAGTATGCCAGCTTTGGTTTCACAATTCACTTTTTGCAAAAAGGAACTTGAATTTATGGCTCATTTCCTCTATATTTAGATGAGATGATCTTATCAGATACAGATTTTCTCCTTTTCTTTCAACTTAAAGAATTTGTGAGAGAGGTCAGATTCATTTTCCTTTTTATTCTTGGAAACTCCTTTGCCCAACCAGTGGACTGAAAGTAGGATCAACAGCAGATTCTGGCAAGACTTTTGTGCCTTTTACTTAATAATTTCATAGTTTTCTAAACCAAATAATGAAATGAAAGATGGGCTTTATACTTGGGGGACAAAAAATTAAACCAGTCAGTCTAAGAAATAAATGGAAAATTTTATTTGAGCCACATTTGAGAATTTTAACCTGGGACAAGCATCTCAGAAAGCGCTGAAAATTATTCTGTGTGTTAGAAGTCAAAGCACAGTTATATAAGTTTTTTGAGGGAGCTGTACATCAAATTACATATTTACTGACTTTTTGTATAATCCAGATCTAAGCAACATCATGGTCGGTCACGTGACTCCTTACAAGCTGAAGAAGAAATGTTATCTTTTAAAGAGTTGTCTTGTTTGTGCTAGGAGAATGTCCCTGTTAATGGTTGATGGGGTATTTCTGCCCATGGAGGGGTGGGTCTGGTTGACAATGCAAAAACACAATACACAGTGGTAGGAGAGAGGAGGTCAAAAAGGGCAGAAAAGAATTTTTGTTTAAAATTTTCTTGTTTTGCCATCAGATCAGATCAGATCAGATCAGTCGCTCAGTCGTGTCCGACTCTTTGCGACCCCATGAACCGCCTGAAAGAAAGGCAATGCCAAGGAGTGCTCAAACTACCGAACAATTGCACTCATTTCACATGCTAGTAAGTTGCTCAAAATCTCCAAGCCAGGCTCAGCTGGCCGGACTTCCTGATGTTCAAGCTGGTTTAGAAAGGCAGAGGACCAGGTCAAGCCACATCCGCTGGATCATGGGCAGAGAGTTCAGCATCTATTTCTGCTTATACTTCCCGACGTGTCACACTTGGCTGGTGATCGCACCTGTCTCCTCATCTTTCGGTCAGGGCAACAGTAGACTGTCAGGAAAAAGACTGGTTCCAAAGGAGGGTACGTCAGGCTGCATTGTCACCATGTACTGCAGATCATCGGTGCTGGACTGGAGAAACAAGTTGAATCAGATTGCCGGGAGAATTCACCTCAGATTCAGATCACACTCATGCAGAAAGTGAGAGGGGCTAAGCCTCTTGTGAAAGTGAAGTGGGGTGAGGTTGGCGCTCCGGTCATGGCTCTGGTCCCATCCTCTGGGAAGAGGGAACAGTGGAGTGTCAGACTGTCGGCTCCTCACTGCAGTGGTGACTGCAGCCATGTGCGCTGCTCCTGGGGAGTGACCTGTAGCATCAGCGGCAACTTCCTGGCTTGTCTTCCTGTGTCATGTTGGATGTGGGCTGGTGTGAGAGGCTGGCCGGTGTGCTTTTGACTGTGGTGTTGGGAGACTCTTGGGTCCCTTGGACTGCGAGTCCAACAGTCCATTCTGAGGGATCATCCTGGATTTCTGGGATGATGCTGCGCTCAGTTTTTGGCCTCTCTGCGGGTTGCTCGGGAGACTCTGATGCTGGGAGGGATTGAGGGCGGAGGAGAGGGGACGACGGGATGAGATGGCTGGATGGCATCACTGACTCGATGGATGCGGTCTGGGTGACCTCCGGGAGCTGGTGTGGACAGGGAGGCCGGCGTGCCGGTTCATGGGGTCGCAGGTCGGACACGACTGAGCGACTGATCTGATCTGATCTGATCTGAACCGCAGCACGCCATAATATATGGATTGTATTCTACAACCCATTCTCCCTAAACAGTATGGTATGAATAAAAAAGACAGACTGATGGCAGACAGATACAGGCTTAAATCTCAGCTTTGCTGCTAATTCATTCAGTGACCTTCGGAAGTTTACTGATCCTCAGAAATTTGCTTTCTTAGTCTACAAAATATATGCATGATAATAATAGCTATCTTTCAGAATTAATGTAAGGACTAGAGATAACACATGGAGGATCTGTCATACAACAGATATTCAATAAAAGGGTAGAAACATGAATATTAAGTAAAAAAAGATATAATTTTTATTTTCAATTGATAAGGAAAAGAAGAATGACACTCTGTGCCCAACTCTCTAAATATTTTATGATATAAATATCTGCTCGTGAAAAATTCAGAATCCAATGCCTTAGGTACCTAAAATGATAGCCATGATATTTGGAGTTTGTTTAAAATTAGTAATTAAAAATAAACTTCATTTTTGTTAGTACAGTAAGAACTTTGCCCAAATCAACAAATGATTTTATTTTTTTCTTTTTAAAGAACTCAAAATTTAATTTTTCTTATATCTCATGGGGCTATAATTATTATATATATGTTTATTTTTTATTTAAACCTAATAAGCCATAAGATGAAATGAATTTAACAAAATAAATTTATTTTAATATATTAATGTAAAATCATTGTAAATTAGTCATTAATTTGGAGAAGGCAATGGCGCCCCACTCCAGTACTCTTGCCTGGAAAATCCCATGGATGGAGGAGCCTGGTAGGCTGCAGTCCATGGGGTTACGAAGAGTCGGACATGACTGAGCGACTTCACTTTCACTTTTCACTTTCATGTGTTGGAGAAGGAAATGGCAACCCACTCCAGTGTTCTTGCCTGGAGAATCCCAGGGACGGGGGAGCCTGGTGAGATGCCGTCTGTGGGGTCACACAGAGTCGGACACAACTGAAGCGACTTAACAGCAGCAGCAGCAGTCATTAATTTATTCTTCACACATCTAAGAGCTTAGGTTGATTATCAATGTTAAACAGCTTTAAGGTAATTTTATTTTACTTATATTTCAACACTAGATCTTATTTGGGGGCCATTTAGTATACATGTGCTGTTTTGCATATATGAATACAATTCCTAATCTTACAAGTTGCCTCATCATAGTAGTTGTTTGAGAAATTTGTTGTTGTTGTTCAGTCACTCAGTCATGTGTCTGACTCTTTGTGACTCCATGGACTGCAGCATGCCAGGCTTCCCTCTTCTTCACTACCACCCGAGATTGCTCAAACTCACGTCCACTGAGTCGATGATGCCATCCAACCATCTCATTGTCTGTCGCCCCCTTCTCCTCCTGACCTCAATCTTTCCCAGACTCAGGGTCTTTTCCAATGAGTTGGCTCTTTGCATCAGGTGGCCAAAGTATTGGAGCTTCATTTTCAGAATCAGTCCTTCCAATGAATATTCAGGGTTTATTTCCTGTAGGATTGACTGATTGCATCTCTGTGCAGTCCACAAGACTCTCAAGATTCTTCTCCAGCGCCACAGTTCGAAAGCCTCAGTTCTTCATTGCTCAGTCTTCTTTTATGACTTAGAAAATGTATAACGACTAAAGAACAGAGAATTTTTTTTTGTTTTTATTGGGCAACTAATAAAAATAAACATAAAATGCCTTTCTAATTCATGATTGTTTGAGAAGCAAATGAAAATAAATTCTAATTGACCATCCACCCTATTCAAAAGCAGAGACATTACTTTACCAACAAAGGTTCGCCTAGTAAAGGCTATGGTCTTTCCTGTGGTCATGTATGGATGTGAGAGCTGGACTGTGAGGAAGGCTAAGCGCCGAAGAATTGACACTTTTGAACTGTGGTGTTGGAGAAGACTCTTGAGAGTCCCTTGGACTGCAAGGAGATCCAACCAGTCCATTCTGAAGGAGATCAATCCTGGAATTTCTTTAGAAGGAATGATGCTAAAGGTGAACTCCAGTATTTTGGCCACCTCATGCGAAGAGTTGACTCATTGGAGAAGACTCTGATGCTGGAAGGGATTGAGGGCAGGAGGAGAAGGGGACGACAGAGGATGAGATGGCTGGATGGCATCACTGACTTGATGGGTGTGAGTCTGGGTGACCTCCGAGAGCTGGTGATGGACAGGGAGGCCTGGCGTGCTGCGGTTCATGGGGTCGCAAAGAGTCGGACACGACTGAGCAACTGATCTGATCTGATCCACCCTTTATCAGATCACTGCCAATGAAAGTCTTCACTACCTTACTGAGAAGACTGTTCCCTTGGGAGCAGTTCCAATAAATCAAGAATCATTGTGAGTATACTTCCTTATAGCCCTGTATGTAATCTTATAACACTACCCACTGATATTTGTTCTGCAAAATTGAACTTATACACAGTAAACCTAAGCCTTCTTCTATTCTACTCCATGACCCTTCAAAGATTTGAAGACAACATATGTGAACCTCATAAATCATCCTTTTCCTGCCTAAATTGTCTAAACCTTTCAACCATTTCTGTCTGACATGACTTCTGGATGTTTCATCATTCTGATAACCTTCCTCGGGAGAACTAGAGTTTTTCTCTAAATCTTTTCAGAATTGAGCCTAATATTCCAAATATTTTCTAATCAGCACAGAGACCAGAGCTAGCACCTTTCCTGCTGGGCTTCAATTAATGCAGCCTGGGTTTGCATTTGCTTTTTGAACATCTGCCAGACACTGTTGGCACTGTAACAGTTTACCACCAGCTTATCCCCAGTGGTCTTTCTCAAAGGAGTTGCTTTTAAGCCAGGCCTGTTTCTGTACTTGTCCAATTGACTTTATGATGCTGAATGCAAGGCTGTATTTTATTTATATGCCCCACACTATGTTTCTATATAAACCATATATATTATCTATCCAGACTTGTGTATGTTTTCTCATAGTCCCACTTTATAAATATTCCTATTAAATTTCATTATGTTTATACAGGTGCATTTTCCTAAATTCTCCAGGCCCTTCTTCATCTCAGTTAGAGGAGCCAATAGTCTTGTCCTTTCCAATGTTATGCCCAAGTTGTTGTGCCTGTGCAGCAATGACTTAATACACTTTCTAATTTTTTCTTTATTGGGATAGACAATTGTATTTGTATTGTTAGAATTCTGTATCTTATAGGTACTGATCCCTCATTCTTTATAAAATCTCCGATCATGAATTTGTAACCAATCCGTGGACATTTTTTAAACTGCCACTCTGAAGTTGAAAATCTATAATCATGAACAAGACTTTTTCCTAGGCTATTATGTATCTTAAAATTAAAATGATCAGTTTTTCCCAAGTTCACACTTCAGAGGGCTTTATTCAGAACTAAATCGAAGTAACAGTTCCTGATGATTTTTGAAAGATGGAAACAGCAGCAAGGCAGGTATTTATGATCTTTACAGCTCTTCATTTATCACTTTCATGATAAAATAAATAAACTCACAGGATGGGAAAATGTGTTATGTAAGGATTGTTTAGAACTTGAAGCGCGTGGGCTTTCCAGGTGGTCTAATGCAGTTCTTTGTTTAAATGGAAACCTTTGATATTTTGTTCCTGCCAGAATCTGTCATGTTTAACTCCCTTCCTTCATCCTATCAAGAAAGGTAGTCTCTCTTTGGTAATAATAATAAGCAAGTTATTAAAGTTTATAAGCTTGAGATAAGCTTTACTTGCATTATCATCTTTCAGTCCTCCTAATGCTAACTATCACAAGATTGATAAAAGTCCACTTTGCAGACAAGGAAATTAAGACAGATTAAATTATTTGGGCAAAATTAACACCAGAGTATTCTGGTTTCAGCACCTATATTTTTATTAACCACTACTTTATTATAAGTAACTTTTTTATGAATGTACACTTCCTTCAGAAGGTATCTTCTTCCAATACTTGAACAATTGCTATTTCTTAAACTATCCTGCATTATCACAGTTTCCACCTATCTTAGGTGAATTTGGCTCTTTCTTGCTTGTATTTCTGCCTTCTGTTGATCTTTTATCAGCAGTCACTTCCCAGCTTCCTGATGTGAACACTGCACCCTAGCTGCTGATAAATGTTCATGATCTGTAGGGGTAGAGTCACTACTACCACTATCTAGCTCTTTGTGCATTAATTCACCAAAAAACCAACTGCCTTAGTGGGACCAACATTGGTATGCATATTAACTATTGTCATGAAGTCATTCTTTAAGGTGCAATCACAGATTTCCCTCATGTAAAGCATGATTCACATTTCTTACATGCCCCAGCAATCTTTCAGCAGACCCTATCAGCTCTGCCTTTAAAATGTATCACAGATTTCAGCCATCTTTTAACATTTCACAACTCTAACCCTTGCCCATCCCACCAACATCTCTCCTGGCCTCCTTTCTCCCACCTTAGCCCTACTGTAGTGCGTTTTCTACCCACAGCTCTTGAAGAGCTCTTGGACTGTTGACCAGCTTGTGTCAGTCTGCTCAAAACCCTCTAATCACTTTTTGTTGTTGTTGTTGTTCCTCTCAGTCTTTGTTGCTTCATGCAGGCTTTCTCTTTGTGATGGGTAGGGGCTGCTCTGCTCTTTCTTATAGTTTGCAGGCTCTAGGCATGGGCTTAGCAATTAGGGTACATGGGCTCAGTGGTTGTGGTTCAGTGGCTTGGTTGCTCTGAGGCATGTGGAATCATCTAAGACCAGGGATCGAACCCGTGTCCCCTACATTGGAAGATGGATTCTTAACCACGGTACCACCAGGGAAGTCCCTTCTAATCATTTCCTGCCTCAGGGTAGAACTCTCTTCAACTTCATCTCCCACAAAATCTCCCTTGCTTACTGCTGTTTAGAAGTAGTGGCTTCCTTCCTCTTTTTCAAACATGTCACATGGACTCCCATCTCAACACCTTTGTACTTGGTGACCCATTGAGTAAGACCTTGACTCCTTTTTCATTCCCTCACTTCCTTCAACCCCAGAGCATTATTACTTTATCAGAGAAAACTCTGCTCTGCTGCTGCTAAGTCGTTTCAGTCGTGTCCGACTCTGTACGACCCTATAGTGTCTTGTTTTTGTTTGTTTGTGTTGTTAGTTGAAGAATATTCATAGTTGATTTACAGTGTTATGTTAATTACTGCTGTATAGCAAAGTGACTGGGCTTTATATTTATATACATTCTTTTTTGTATTCCTTTCCATTATAGTTTATCCCAGGAGGTTGAATACAGTTCCCTGTGCTCTACAGTAGGAACTTGTTGTATATATATCATTTTCCATCTACTAATCCCAGACTCTGAATGCATCCCTCTCCCACCATCCTTCCCATTGACAACCACCAGTCTAATCTCTACTCTTGATTCTGTTTCTGTTTAATTTGTGTCATATTTTAGATTTCACATATAAGTGATATCATATAGTATTTGTCTTTCTCTTTCTGACTTACTTCAATTACTTCATTTAACCAATCTCTAATTGCATCCATGTTGCTGGGCATGGCATTTCATTCTTTTTATGTCTGAGTAGTACATCTTTCTTATCCATTCAGTTATCAATGCACATTTATGTAATTTCCATGTTTTAACTATTGTGAATAGTGCTTCTGTGAACATAGAAGTACATGTATCTTTTTGAATTATAGTTTTCCTGGATATATGCCCAGGAGTGGGATTGCTTTAGTTCAGTTCAGTTCAGTCGCTCAGTCGTGTCCGACTCTTTGCGACCCCATGAATCACAGCACGCCAGGCCTCCCTGTCCATCACCAACTCCTGGAGTTCACTCAAACTCACATTCATCGAGTCAGTGATGCCATCCAGCCATCTCATCCTCTGTCATCATCTTCTCCTCCTGCCCCCAATCCCTCCCAGCATCAGAGTCTTTTCTAATGAGTCAACTCTTTGCATGAGGTGGCCAAAGTACTGGTGTTTCAGCTTCAGTATCATTCCCTCCAAAGAAATCGCAGGGCTGATCTCCTTCAGAATGGACTGGCTGGATCTCCTTGCAGTCCAAGGGACTCTCAAGAGTCTTCTCCAACACCACAGTTCAAAAGCATCAATTCTTCGGCGCTCAGCTTTCTTCACAGTCCAACTCTCACATCCATACATGACCACTGGATTGCTTAATCATATGATAATTCTATTTTTAGTTTTCTGAGAAATATCCTTACTATTTTCCATAGTGGCTGCACCAACTTACATTCCCTCCAACAGTGTAGAAGAGTTCCCTTTTCTCTAGTTCTCTCCAGCTTTTGTTATTTGTAGGCTTTTTTAATGATAGCCATTCTGACCAACCTGAGGTGGTACCTTACTGTAGTTTTGATTTGTGTTTCTCTCATCATTAGCTATGTTGGGCATCTTTTCATGTGTCTATTGGCCATCTGTACTTCTTTGGAGAAATATCTCTTTAGGTCTTCTACTCATTTTTTAATTGGGCTGTTTTGGTTTTCTTGTTGTTGAGTTATATGAGCTGTTTGTATATTTGGAATATACAATTGTATATACATTGTATATTGGTATGATTGGTATGATTTATGTCAGTGAGTGTTTTGCCTATGTTCTCTTCCAGGAGTTTTTATGGTGTCATGTCTTATGTTTAAAGCTTTAAGCCATTTTGAGTTTATTTTTGTATGGTGAGAGAGTGTGTTCAAACTTCATTGATTTTCATGCAGTGTATATACAATTGTATATACATTGTATATACAGTGGAATACTACTCAGACATAAAAAGAATGAAATGCCATGCCCAGTAACATGGATGCAATTAGAGATTTGCAATTAAGCCCTTGTCAGTTGCATCATTTGCAAATATTTTCTCCCATTCTGTAGCTTTTCTGTGTGTATGTGTGTGTTTACAGTTTCCATTGCTGTGTAAAGCTTATAAATTAGGTCCCATTTGTTTATTTTTTGCTTTTATTTCTATTGCCTTGGGGTGGGGGTAGCTGACCTAAGAAAGCATTGGTATGATTTATGTCAGTGAGTGTTTTGCCTATGTTCTCTTCCAGGAGTTTTTATGATGTCATGTCTTATGTTTAAAGCTTTAAGCCATTTTGAGTTTATTTTTGTATGGTGAGAGAGTGTGTTCAAACTTCATTGATTTTCATGCAGCTGTTCAACTTCCCCAACACCACTTTGTTGAAGAGACTGTCTTTTTACTGGTGTATATTCTTGCCTCTTTTGTCAAAGATGAATTGGGCCATAGATATATGGGTTTATTTCTCGGTTCTCAATTTTGTTTCATTCATCTGTATGTGTGTCTTTGTGTCAGTATGATGCTGTTTTGATTATTATTGTTTTGTAGTTTTGATTATTACTGTTTTGTAGTATTTTCAGAAGTCTAGAATGGTTATACCTTCTCCTTTGTTCCTTTTCTTCAGTATGGCTTCAGCAATTCTGGGTCTTTTATGGTTCCATATGAATTTTAGGATTAGTTGTTCTAGTTTTGTGAAAAAGGCCATCCATAATTTGATAAGTATCACATTAAATCTGTAGATTGCTTTGGGTAGTATGGCCATTTTACCAATATTAATTCTTCCAATCCAACAGCATGGGATAACTTTCTATTTATTTGAATCATCTTCAGTTTCCTTTATGAATGTTTTATAGTTCTCAGTGTATAAGTCTTTCATTTCCTTGGTGCAGTTTATTCCTAAATATTTTATTTTTTGGATTGTGATTTTAAAATATACTTTTTTAACCTTTCTTTTCTGTTATTTCATTGTTGATATAAAGAAACACAACCAATTTTATGTGTAAATCTTGTATCCTGCTACTTTGCTGAATTCATGTATCAGTTCTAGTAGTTTTTGTGTGGAGTCATTGAGATTTCCTGTATATAGTATCATATCATCGTCATATAATGAGAGTTTTACCTCTTCCCTTCTAATTTGGATACCTTGTATTTCTTATCTGATTGTTGTGGCTAGGACTTCCAATGCTATGTTGAATAGAAGAGGTGAAAGTGAGCATCCTTATCTTGTTCCAAATTTTAGTTGAAAGGCTTTGAACTTTTCACCATTGAGTATTATGTTGGCTGTGGGTTTGTCTTAAATAACTTTTATTATTTTGAGGCATGTTCCCACTATACCCACTTTGATAAGTTTTTATTATGAATGGGTGTTGAACTTCTAAGGACATTTTTAAAGTAGCAACTTTCTTCACACACTCCCTTTTGCCTTTACTCTGCCTTTTGTTTGCAGCAGTTATTACCGACTGATGTATGTTTGTTCTGTTCATTTTTCTCCATTATCTGTCTTCCTCCTTGTCTTTCTCATTCACTTCTATGACCTCATCCATTTAAACAATACTTGGCATGTGCAAGGGGCTGCATACACTTTAATGAATGGATATGGAATTTATAAAATGTAAAAATGATGAAATTATTTATTCATACATTAATTTTATCATCAAATGTTATGGTCTAGTGTAGGACTGGGGTGAGGGGGCCAAGATGGTAATCAACCTTATACAAGCCCAGGGTTGAATGTTGTGATGGTGGCATGATAAGGGTGCATCAACCTCTCAGAGAAAACAGACAGATTAAAATGAGAAATCAAAGAAGACTGACTTAAGAGATGACTTCATCCTGAGGAGACTGGAGAGCAACTAAAGCATGTTGGAAGAATAACACAGACTTGCAATTAAAATGATTATTCTGATGTCTTATAGAGGGAAGGTTTCAGTAAACAGTGATTGGCAGCAGAGAAACTAGTAAGAAGTCAGGGATATTCAGTAAGACACACAGGAAAAAAAAAAATTCAGGTTCTAATCAGAATGACTAAAATACAGAATATAGGAATATTTCAGAGAAAATTTGGCCTGTTGAGATCAGCACGGAAGAATCCAGTAGTAGTCAAGCCAAGAATGAAAGTGGGCCGTTTTTGTTGTTGTTCTTTGTCTCTTGTTTGTGAATGCAATCTGAATCTGCAGTTTTAGAGAGTGTTCTGGATATTTACATTGTATTTAGATGTTATTTGACTTCTACAGAAAGAGAAATGCTCTTGACATACTAAGTAACATTTTTATACCATTAACTATACTTGCTATGAACACAAGAAATGACCTCAGACATAAAGAGATTATTTATAGTATAGAACCCTGCAGAATGGGAAGCAAATCCACAAAATGCAGTGCCCACTTTCTAACTGTGCATGACCAGCAGAGTGAAAGGAAAGTGAAAAGTGAATTCTTTTCAAGAGTAGGCCACACAACATCTTGCCTCATAAAGTTTTAAGTAAAGATAAAAAAAATCTTTACTCGGCTCCTTGTTGGGCAGTGGGTCCAGTTATTGCAGAAACCAATACCTGGCTAAGAGAACAAATGAACTTTCTGTCCAAACATATAAGACTCTTCAATAAAAGAGGCCTATAGTCTATATTAACATTAATATTTATTTTGTTTGGCAACCAGGACATCAATCTGTTTGTTATAAAGTTATAAAGTAAAACTGAAGTGATTGTCATCTTTAAAAAAGGAGGAGTTACATTTTTTAAAAAGTAAATTGAAGAAAACAAATGTGACTTTTTATCTTATATTTGATGTGTTAGCCTGTTAAAATTCCTTTGTTGATTGATGGAACAAATGTTCATAGTGGTGGAGAACAGTGACGCCTTTTATTTTTACTCCATGTTGTTTAACACTAAAGCAATAATCGAAATTTTCAGTTTCAAAGCCAAAGTGCCTTGCATATATCTAACTTATTTTTTAAATAACAAGGCTTATAATGAAAAGCACAAGCATTCTGTTCTTCCTCTAGACTTTCCATTTCAACTCCAAGCCCTATTCATCTGAGGCAGTACTTATTAACTCATCCTGTTTTTGTAATTCTCATGATTACTTCCATATCTGTTTTTACTTTAGACATTGTCTATTGACTTCCTCTTATCATAGATAAATATTTAGCTTCCTTAGACACCCACTTCTCTTCTCAATATAGTTGTTAATCTTTGGAAGTGGCATTTTATAACTTTAAATGTTATATTTAAGTCTCTGTATATTATTCCAACAAATATACATGCTATTTTTTATACTTATGGTAGTTTCTTAGCTATAATCAAAGCAAAAATGTAAAAGCAACTTATTTTCAAATTACTATGCAGTGTCTGTAAAATGTTTGGGCCCTATTTGCTTAGATTTCTAACACAGGTGCTCCTGGTACTCAGATGTCATTTTTTACAAAGCTGAAAACTGATAAAGGAGCCAGGTTTAACCTGACTGCTGAATTGTGTAAGTCTTTTTTAGTGATGCCACCTTTTGCAGAGTAGGTTTGTTCTTGTAGGTCCTCTTGGTAATACTGCTGAGAATTCATAGCTGAGCCCCTCCACAGCAGGTTTTAGCAAACTACAGCCCACAGGCCGGGTTGCTTGTTTTATTGGGACATAGCCTTATACACTTGTTTACTTATTGTCTACAGCTGCCCTTGTGTTCCAACTGCAGAATTAATCATTGCTATAGAGTTGGAATGTTCCACATGACTGCTGCTGCTGCTACTGCTGCTAAGTTGCTTCAGTCGTGTCCGACTCTGTGTGACCCCGTAGATAGCAGCCCACCAGGTTCCCCCGTTCCTGGGATTCTCCAGGCAAGAACACTGGAGTGGGTTGCCATTTCCTTCTCCAATGCATGAAAGTGAAAAATGAAAGTGAAGTTGCTCAGTCGTGTCCAACTCTTCCCAACCCCGTGGACTGCGGCCTACCAGGCTCCTCTGTCCATGGGATTTTCTAGGCAAAAGTACTGGAGTGGGGTGCCATTGCCTTCTCCGTCCACATGCCTAAAATATTTATTATTTGGCCCTTAACAAAAAAATTAAAAATTAAAAAAAAGTAATAAATCCTGCTTCAGACTGTTCTAAGACTAAAACGTCATCCAATGTATTCAGATTCTGCTATTTGAGTTCCTGTGTTCCTAATCCTGTTCTCCTGCTTCCATTGGATTGATACATGAAACTCATCCTTTATCCTGGTCATTTAATTCAGTTAAATCCACTGTTTTCTCTATCACAGGATCTTCCTCTTTTTTTTTTAATTGGATATAGTTGCTTTACACTGCTGTATCAGTTTCTGCTATACAGCAAGGTGAATCAACCATATAAGTGTATATATGTCCCCTCTTTTCTGGATTTCCTTCCCAGTTAGGTCACCACAGACCACTGAGTAGAGTTTCCTATGCTATACAATATGTTTTCATTAGTTACCTATTTTATAGATTGTAGTGTGTATATGTCAGTAACAATCTCCTAGTTCCTCCTCCCCGCTTTGTCCCTTTAGTATCCATACATATGTTCTCTATATCAGTGTCTCTACTTCTGCTTTTCAAATAAGATCAACTATACCATTTTCTTTACTAGCGTGTGAGATGAGTACAATTGTTCGGTAGTTTGAGCACTCCTTGGCATTGCCTTTCTTTGGGATTGGGATGAAAACTGACCTTTTCCAATCTTGTGGCCACTGCTGAGTTTTCCAAATTTGCTGGCATATTGAGTGCAGCACTTTCACAGCATCATCATTCAGGACTTGGAATAGCTCCACTGGAATTCCATCACCTCCACTAGCTTTGTTCGTAGTGATGCTTTCTAAGGCCCATTTGACTTCACATTCCAAGATGTCTGGCTCTAGGTCAGTGATCACATCATCATGATTATCTAGGTCTTGAAGCTCTTTTTTGTACAGTTCTTCTGTGTATTCTTGCCACCTCTTCTTAATATCTTTTGCTTCTGTTAGGTCCACACCATCTCTGTCCTTTATCGTGCCCATCTTTGCATGAAATGTTCCTTTGGTATCTCTGATTTTCTTGAAGAGATCCCTAGTCTTTCCCATTCTGTTGTTTTCCTCTATTTCTTTGCATTGATCACTGATACAGCAATATGTGAACCGTGAACTTCCTGATGTTCAAGCTGGTTTTAGAAAAGGCAGAGGAACCAGAGATCAAATTGCCAACATCCGCTGGACCATGGAGAAAGCAAGAGAGTTCCAGAAAAACATCTATTTCTGCTTTATTGACTATGCCAAAGCCTTTGACTGTGTGGATCACAATAACCTATGGAAAATTCTTCAAGAGATGGGAATACCAGACCACCTGATCTGCCTCTTAAGAAATCTGTATGCAGGTCAAGAAGCAACAGTTAGAACTGGTCATGGAACAACAGACTGGTTCCAAATAGGAAAAGGAGTACGTCTGCAATATGCACCAAGGCTGCATATTGTCACCATGTTTATTTAACTTATATGCAGAGTACATCATGAGAAATGCTGGACTGGAAGAAACACAAGTTGGAATCAAGATTGCCGGGAGAAATATCAATAACCTCAGATATGCAGATGACACCACTCTTATGGCAGAAAGTGAAGAGGGGCTAAAAAGCCTCTTGATGAAAGTGAAAGTGGAGAGTGAAAAGGTTGGCTTAAAGCTCAACATTCAGAAAACGAAGATCATGGCATCTGGTCCCATCACTGCATGGGAAATAGATGGGGAAACAGTGGAAACAGTGTCAGACTTTGTTTTTCTGGGCTCCAAAATCACTGCAGATGGTGACTGCAGCCATGAAATTAAAAGACACTTGCTCCTTGGAAGGAAAGTTATGACCAACCTAGATAGCATATTCAAAAGCAGAGACATTACTTTACCAACAAAGGTTCGCCTAGTCAAGGCTATGGTCTTTCCTGTGGTCATGTATGGATGTGAGAGCTGGACTGTGAAGAAGGCTGAGCGCCGAAGAACTGATGCTTTTGAACTGTGGTGTTGGAGAAGACTCTTGAGAGTCCCTTGTACTGCAAGAAGATCCAGCCAGTCCATTCTGAAGGAGATCAATCCTGGAATTTCTTTAGAAGGAATGATGCTAAAGCTGAAACTCCAGTATTTTGGCCACCTCATGCGAAGAGTTGACTCATTGGAGAAGACCCTGATGCTGGGAGGGATTGAGGGCAGGAGGAGAAGGGGACGACAGAGGATGAGATGGCTGGATGGCATCACTGACTCGATGGATGTGAGTCTGAGTGACCTCCAGGAGCTGGTGATGGACAGGGAGGCCTGGCGTGCTGCGGTTCATGGGGTCGCAAAGAGTCGGACACGACTGAGCGACTGATCTGATCTGATCTGATACCATTTTCTAGATTCCACAAACATGTGTTAATATATAATATTTGTTTTCCTCTTTCTGACTTACTTCACTCTGTATGACAGCCTCTAGTTCCTTTTTATGGCTGAGTGATATCCATTATATACATGTATCATATCTTCTTTATTCTTTTGTTGATGGATATTTAGGTTACTTTCACATCCTGGCTAGTAGTACTGCAATGAACATTGGGGTTTATTATCTTTTTGAATTATGATTTTATCTGGATATATGCCTGCTACATCGCTTAAGTCGTGTCTGACTCTGTGCGACCCCATAGATGGCAGACCACCAGGCTCCGCCGTCCCTGGGATTCTCCAAGCAAGAACACTGGAGTGGGTTGCCATTTCCTTCTCCAATGCATGAAAGTGAAAAGTGAAAGTGAAGTCGCTCAGTTGTGTCTGACTCTTAGCGACCCCATGGACTAGAGCCTACCAGTCTCCTCCATCCATGGGATTTTCCAGACAAGAGTACTGGAGTGGGGTGCCATTGCCTTCTCCGGATATATGCCTAGGAACGAAATTTCTGGGTCATATTGGAGTTCTGTTTTTAGTATTTTAAGGAACCTCCATACTGTTCTACATAGTATGTACCAGTTTACATTCCCACCAACAGAGGAGGAGGGTTCCCTTTTCTCCACATCCTCTCTATCATTCATTATTTGTAGATATCTTGATGATGGCCATTGTGGCTGGTGTGAGGTAGTTTTGTTTTACCTTTGCAGTTTTGATTTACCTTTCTCTAATAATTAGTGATGTTTAGTATCTTTTCATTTGCCTGTTTGCCATTGGTATGTCTTCTTTGGAGAAATATCTTTTTAGGTCTTCTGCTTATTTTTTTTTTTTATATATATATTGAGCTAATTGTCTATTTTAGAGATTAAACCTTTGGCAGTTGCTTAGTTGGCATATATTTTCTCCATTTCTGAGGCTTTTTGTCTTGTTTATGGTTTCCTTTGCTGTGTAAGAGCTTTTAACTTTAATTAGGAAGAATCTTCGTCTTTATTTGCCATCTTCATTTTGCTGGAACAAACCTTCCATTTGCTTCCTAATTGAGAGTGGAAGCTGCAGATGAGTTATATTTTCTTTTATATCTGAACATGTCTTTCCAATAAATGCAATAAATAAGTAATCTGGGCATCATAGTGTAAGGTAAAAAATATTTTTCCCTATGAATTTTACAGGTATTACTCTACTGTGCTTTAGCCAACAGCACTGCTGCTGCTGCTGCTGCTGAGTTGCTTCAGTCGTGTCCAACTCTGTGCGATCCCGTAGACGGCAGCCCACCAGGCTCCCCCGTCCCTGGGATTCTTCAGGCAAGAACACTGGAGTGGGTTGCCATTTCCTTCTCCAGTGCATGAAAGTGAAAAGTGAAAAGTGAAGTCGCTCAGTCGTGCCCAACTCTTAGCGACCCCATGGATTGCAGCCCACCAGGCTCCTCCATCCATGGGATTTTCCAAGCAAGAGTACTGGAGTGGGGTGCCATTGCCTTCTCTGAGCCAACAGCACTGCTCCCGACCAATTCCATGTCAGAAGGATTCTACCTTGGAATTACATGTTAATGTGCTGCACTCATACAGGCTCTTTCAGTCTGGAGGTGTTAGTTCTTTGAAAAACCTTTAGTAGTATTTTTGTGCAGTTTTCTTCATTTGAGTTCTCTTATATTCTCTGAAGTTGCTCTTAATTACTTATGGAAACCCTGAATTAAGTTTTTACCATCTTAAACATTAAATTCATATATTTGGTGCCTGGTTTGTTCTTTGTAGATGTGGATTTGTTCTGTTTTCTAGCAGACTTTCTCAACTATACCTACCTATGTTTCAAGGCTCTATTGAGTATTTTTCAGCTATCATTTTAATTTCCACTATTCTCTCTAATTTTCTTATTTTCTCATTCTTTCAAGCATCGAGAATGTTCTTGATGGGTAAAATATCTTCTAACACACCATCAATTTTTATTCTATTTTCCTTGTTTACATTTTATTATGTTTACCTCTCTTTCATACTGGGGACATTTCACACGTCCAGTGATGCCTGACTTTCCATTCATTTTCATGAGTGAAGCAATGATCAGAAGCTCTGAATGGGAGTGCAGGTGACATTTGGGGCAGTTAGGGAGCTGTTTTATTGAAGATACTCAAATGCCAATATGCAGTTTGTATTTTCCCCAAGAATTTTTTTTTCCCTAGGAAAGAATCTTCCTATATTTTGTAGGAGTTAGTGGTCAGTCCCTTTTAAAACTCTCAGTCTATTCCCTCACCCTATTTGGAGCCCATGTCACTCCTGCCCTTTGCAATAATGGGTGTACCTGAGCTAGGAGTCCATCGGTGGTTCTGCCATGTGAATATTTCTTCTCTAACCAAAACCAATGTTTTCCTTTTTATACTCTACTACACATGTTTCGGGCATATTTTGAGATGTAGTGAACGACAGGGAGGCCTGAGACTCGGACATGACGTAGCAACCAAACAACAACACACGTTATACTCCCCAGTCACTTTCCATGTTTAAAAATTTGCAAAAATTACATCCACTGTAGTCCTTAAGAACTACACCCAGTTGGGACTTCCAGTGTAGCTCAGTCGGTAAAGAATCTGCCTAGGGTTTGATTCTTGGGTTAGGGAGATCCCCTGGAAAAGGAAATGGCAACCCACTCCAGTATTCTTGCCTGGAGAATCCCACGGACAGAGGAACCTGGCAGGCTACAGTCCATGGGGTCGCAAGATTCGGACACGACTTAGCACTATTTCTTTTTTTTTTTTTTTTTAAGTGTTTTTCTTTTCTATTTTTACAGGATCATCAGACAGGGAAAGGTGATAAGCACATATTTATGCTACCAGATTTAAACAGTTACTGGAACTATTATGTTTTAAATGCACTACAAAATGAGATGAACCCTAGAGATACCTCAAAAATAAATGTATTCTTCTAATATCTTCCAATATACATTGATTTCTGACTCTTTTATTTTTAACCCCAAACTCTTTTCATGTAATTTTTCACAAAATGAAATGAATATTAGAATTTCTTCCTATTTATCTTCCTAAATAAACTTTAAACATTTCACATAAAAATCAATTAATAAACCATATTATTAAAAATATTTGCTTAAAAAACATGTTGAGCTTACTTTTGATAAAAATAATACATAAAAACAAATGATGGATCACAAAATAGACTGATCTGTTTTTATCTAAAGATAGCAGCTAGTGTGTAGAAATACATACACTGACTAAATGCAATATATTACTCTTTTGTTGTTGATATTTTTCTGTTGCTCTTTTCTAATCAAAAGAAACAGAATCCATGACAAGTGACATGCAGCTTTTGTTTGTTCCATTAACATGGACATGAAATATTCCTGGCTCATGATTTTCTGTGCAATGGAATTCAGAGATCTGGCCTTCAACTATTTAAAAAAGAAATAAACAATGACAACATTTTTATCTTATTTTCTTTGCAGTTATATACCTGGTCAAAATGTTTTTTAAGGCTTATGAGAATTCTAATGCTTATTAATCTCAATTTTAAGGTGTCATATGATATATATACATTATTATTATAAATGAATTTTTCTTTACTTCTGTCTTCCATTGGCCTATTGAGTTTTTTAATTTACATATTTAAATTTATTTTAAAATAGTGTCATTTAACTTAGAAAGTACTTGAAACTTACCATAATGTTTCAGTTGTCTACCATTTCTTCAGCTTTTAATCTAATAAATAAAACTAGATGTCGTTTATGTGATTTTAGCAGATACTCTTGTAGAGCTCAGTAGTAGAGTTGGACCCATTATTTTCCCTTTCAAACAGAGTGACTGGTATCATATAATCTAGGATGGGTAATGTTATTCATGTCTAATTTGGGGACACTGAAATTAATATATGTCTTAAATCAGAGTTGCAGTTACCATACCAAGAGTATAGATTAAAAATCTAAAGATCTGCTTAAGAAATACTTTCTTAGAATGCTAGATTGATAAGAATTTTAAAGGTATATATTTCATATACCACTTATATCCTTAAGAAAAACAGGATTTTCTTACTGGATGAGAGCTCTAATCTAACCCCAAAATGAGAGTGGTACTAGTAGACATTATGGAGAAGAGTGTGCTGTCTCCATTGAGATTTCAAAATGTGTGGATATCCTCTGGATACCCCTAAGTTAATTAGTTCTATTACTATCAGTGGCTTATTTAAACAAACTTGAAGGTCCTACTATCTGTTAAATTTCCATAATTTAAAAATTAGTTTTTAAATTAGTACATTAGTTTATATAAAGAGCTTAAAATGCTTAGTAGATACTTAGCTATTACTATTCTTTTCCTATAATAGGCAATGAGTAAAAGTATATTAAGAAATAGTAGTTTTTCATATGTTTTAAAATTATTTATTTATTTATTTTTGGCTGTGCTGGATCTTCATTGCTGCACATAGACTTTCTCTAGTTGGTGACCGGGTGCTCCTGTCTAGTTGCAGTGTACAGCCTCTCATTGCAGTGGCTTCTTTTATTGTGGAGCATGGGCCCTAGCACACATGGGCTCAGTAGGTGCAATGCAGGGACTTAGTTGCCCCACTGGGACTTCGTTGCCCCATGACATATGGGATCTTACTGGACCAGGAATTGAACCTGTGTCCCCTGCATTGGCAGGCAGATTCTTAACCACTGGACCTGTTGGGAAGCCCAGTGCAAAATAGCCGGTTGGAGGAAGTCCTTGGGAAAATGGCGAAAGCCCAGAAATACCCTGGCTTGATGTATCTGGGCCGAAAGACATCTCCTGCCTTTGGTTGTGCCCAGCGCCAAGATTTAATAATAAATATTAAGAATGTTGCTTGAGAAAACGGGTTATAGGATAAGCTCATGGGTCACTCAGAGCGCGCTGCTCTTGAAATATTTTTACTGATTAGGTGTTAACCCCGTATGTGCTCTGCGTACGTATACTCTAAGCTCTTTGTTCCTACTTCTAAAAAAAGGCTTGACTGCAAAAATAAACTTGTCAGTCCTTACAAGAGACTGTCCAAGTGTCCTTCTTTCAGGTTCGTCGTTTCCAAGTCCCCGGGAGAAAATCCCCAACAGGACCACCAGGGAAATCCCAGTTTTCCCTAGTTTTAAGATAGCCATGCTTAAGCTCAAAAGGTTACTTATTCTGATATTTTATAAACAATATATTCATAATTTCTAAGGTGTCATTCAGCTTTAGGGATAACAACCCTGGATTTAGTTTCCTAAATCTCTCAACAAGGAGGTATATAACAACAGTCCAAAAAGGGAAAGCAAAAATTAACAGTAGAAGTAAAATCAAAGTTGATAAATGCCAATATGGTAGGAATTTTTTATATTGCCTTTAATAATTGCTAAAGTGAAAGTGAAAGTCACTCAGTCATGTCTGACTCTTTGTGACCCCATGGAATGTACAGTCCATGCAATTCTCCAGGCCAGAATAATGGAGTGGATAGCCTCACCCCATCCCCAGGGGATCTTCCCAACCCACGGATTGAACCTACATCTCCCTAGGTCAAGTAGAAAAAAAAAAAAAAATCTGAGGTTAGAAGGAGTGAGGAATACAATTAAATTCTATCTGATGAATGTATAGATAGAATAATAAACCTAAATTTACTAAATTGTGTCCCCTTTTTTAATTTATAAGTTATCACAAGATATTGGCTCTATTCCCCATATTTTACAATACATCCTTGTAGCCTGTCTTATACCTGCCGAACTTTGTACCTCCAACTCCCCCATCCCTGTGTGCCCCTCCTCCTTCCTCTCCCGACTGGTAACCACTAGTTTGTTCTCTGCATCTGTGAATCTGCTTTCTTTGTTATTGTTATATTCACTAGCTTGCTGTAATTTTCAGATTCCACATGTAAGTGATATCATACAGTATTTGTCTTTCTTTGTCTTATTTCACTCAACATAATGCCCTCCAAGTCTATCCATTTGTGTTTTTATTGCCTTTGTACGTATGTGTATATATATATACACACACACACATACACACACAGGAGAGGAATTGCTAGATCATACACATTTGATGAAAACTATTTTAAATAATAGGAAAATGTGAGACTGCAAAGGTCTTTAAAAAAAGAGACATGTTATATGTAATAACATGGAAACCGTGTATACTATAATAGTTAATAAACAGTCTCAATTGCGTATTTGTTCAGCGACTCAGTCATGGCCAACTCTTTGCAAGCCTGTGAACTGTAGGCCACCAGGTTCTTCTGTCAATGGGACTTTCCCAGCAAGAATACTGGAGTGTGTAACCATTTCTTCCTCCAGGGAATCTTCCAGACCCAGGAATCGAAACTAAGTCCCTCATGTCTCCTGTACTGCAGGGACATTCTTTACTGCTGAGCCACCAGGGGGAGTCCAGATGGGATTCAGTTCAGTTCAGTTCAGTTCAGTTGCTCAGTCTTGTCCGACTCTGCGACCCCATGAACCACAGCACGCCAGGCCTCCCTCTCCATCACCAACTCCCGGAGTCCACCCACAACCAAGTCCATTGTGTCGGTGATGCCATCCAACCATCTCATCCTCTGTCGTCCCCTTCTCCTCCAGCCCTCAATTTTTCCCAGCATCAAGGTCTTTTCAAATGAGTCAGCTCTTCACATCAGGTGGCCAAAGTATTGGAGTTTCAGCTTTAGCATCATTCCTTCCAATGAACACCCAGGACTGATCTCCTTTAGGATGGACTGGTTGAATCTCCTTGCAGTCCAAGGGACTCTCAAGAGTCTTCTCCAACACCACAGTTCAAAACCTTCAATTCTTTGGCACTCAGCTTTCTTCACAGTCCAACTCTCACATCCATACATGACCACTGGAAAAGCCATAGCCTTGACTAGATGGACCTTTGTTGGCAAAGTAATCTCTCTGCTTTTTAATGTGCTGTCTATGTTGGTCATAACTTTCCTTCCAAGGAGTAAGTGTCTTTTAATTTCATGGCTGCAATCACCATCCGCAGTGATTTTGGAGCCCAGAAAAATAAAGGCAGCCACTGTTTCCACCATTTCCTCATCCATTTGCCATGAAGTGATGGGACTGAATACCATGATCTTAGTTTTCTGAATGTTGAACTTTAAGCCAACTTTTTCACTCTCCTCTTTACTTTCATCAAGAGGCTCTAATTATATACAGAAAAAAGTATATATTAAAGTATTAGTATAAGTTTAAGAAAAATACTGTAAACTTTATGCTTTGAATATAGATTAGAAGTATATACACCAAAATGATACTGCATTCAAGTTATTTGGCCTGAGGGTAATTTCTTCTCTTCTTTCAAATTTTACTCTTGCAAACATTCTCATGTTAATATCAGTATCCTTTAATTGACACCTTTCTTAGTTTAATTGGCAATAGCATTTCTTTCCTCACTTAATTCAGTCACTCAGTCATGTCTGACTGTTTGCTACCCCATGGGCTGGAGCACACCAGGCTTCTCTGTCCATCACCAACTCCCAGAGCTTGCTCAAACTCATGTCCATTAAGTCAGTGATGCCATCCAACCATCTCATCCTCTCCTGCCCCTTCTCCTCCTTCCTTCAGTCTTTCCCAGCATCAAGGTCTTTTCAAATGAGTCAGCTCTTCACATCAAGCAGCCAAATATTGGACCTTCAGCTTCAGCATCAGTCTCTCCAATGAATATTCAGGACTGATTTCCTTTAGGATTAAATGGTTTGATCTCCTTGCTGTCCAGGAGACTCTCAAGAGTCTTCTTAAGCACCACAGTTCAAAAGCATCAATTTGTTTGCTCTCTACTTACTTTATGGTTCAACTCTCACATCCATACATGATTACTGGAAAAACCATGGCTTTGACTAGACAGACCTTTGTCAGCAAAGTAATGTCTCTGCTTTTTAATATGTTGTCTAGGTTTGCTATAGATTTTCTTCCAAGAAACAAGTGTCTTTTAATTTCATGGCTGCAGTCACCATCTGCAGTGATTTTGGAGCCCAGGAAAACAAAGTCTGTCACTCTTTTCGTTGTTCTGTTTGCCTTGAAGTGATGGGACCAGGTGCCATGACCTTCGTTTTTTGAATGTCGAGTTGTAAGCCAGCTTTTTCATCTCCTCTTTTACTTTCATCAAGGGGTTCTTCTGTTCCTCTTCACTTTCTGTCATAAGGGTGGTGTCATCTGCGTATCTGGGGTTATTGATATTTCTCCAGGCAATCTTGATTCCAGCTTGTGCTTCATCCATCCTAGCATTTTGCATGATGTACTCTGCATATAAGTTAAATTAGCAGGGTGACAATAGGAGGCAGGTAAGGTGGTCTGGTATTCCTATCTCTTGAAGAATTTTCCACAGTTTGTTGTGATCCACACAGTCAAAGGTTTTCGCATAGTCAATAAAGCAGAAGTAGATGTTTTTCTGGAACTCTCTTGATTTTTTGATGATCCAGCAGATTTGGCAGTTTGATCTCTGGTTCCTCTGCCTTTTCTAAATCCAGGTTGAACATCTGGAAGTTCTCAGTTCACATGGTGTTGAAACCTGGCTTGGAGAATTTTTAGCATTACTTTGCTAGCATGTGAGATGAGTGCAATTGTGTGGTAGTTTGAACATTTCCTTCCTAGAAGTACATATAATAGTGGTATACATTGCCATCTAGAACTCAGTGAAAATATCTCTTGAATAAATAAAATAATAAACCGTAATTTTTTTAAAAGATAAAATATGAAATCTTCTGAAAGATGATACTGAATAAATGTTTGCCTAAAATAATGTTTGCATTAGTGAAAATAACACTTTAATATGAAAAAAATCTTTTTAATGTTTACTTTATTAGAACATGTGCCTGTTATTATCCCTTGAGAATAATCACATTAGAATGTCTACAATTCTGAATCATGGTTTAATTTTCAAAGGTAATAGTTATTATTTATGTATATTTTCTTCTGTTTAAGATAAAATGAATTAATATTATAGTTTTATTACACACCTTTGTTATATATTTAATATAGCTATTCAAAGTCTTTATTGCTGTTAAAGAGTTGGGTAATATCTTTTTAAATAGTAACTCAGTACTCTCATTGACTTTTGTAACAAAATAATCATCTCTGTATTTTTGTAAAGCTGCTTTTTCTCTCACTTTTGAAAACATTTTGACCACTACAGCTGACAGTCCACTAACTTCTCTTAGTCATGCTTGTCTAAACACAGGTCCTCCACTGTGAATACTGATCATGTTTATTGCCTGACTGAATTCCAGAATGTCTTATTTGTGCTAGTGCAGGAATTCACATTTACTACTGGAAATGATATGATCTCATGGTTGCCTGCTCAAGTAACACTTGAAAATGTTTAGTGCGTACTTTGATATAAAGGTTTCAATACTGTGAGGGTGTCTCTCCTGCAGATGTCCATCCAGTTGTGCATTCAGTAAATGTTAGACACATGTTGTTCACAATGATGGACACTGGGGATTAAAATGAAGACAAAATCCTCGTGCTCAAAATTTTCACAGTGTAGTGGAGAAATGAATTAACAGAAACAGCTAATGAGAGAAGTGTTGTTAATAAAAGAATATTAAAAAAAGAAGGCATTGGAGAGTAATAAATACTCATGCTTAAAAGGAGGATATTATCTAGCCTAAACTGGAAACTAATATTTGAGAACTCACTTTATGCTAAAAGCCATCCATGTATTCAGTTCAGTTCACTTCAGTTCAGTCATTCAATCGTGTCTGACTCTTTGTTACCCCATGATCTGCAGCACACCAGGCCTCCCTGTCCATCACCAACTCCTGGAGTTTACTCAAACTCATGTCCACTGAGTCAGTAATGCCATCCAACCATCTAATCCTCTGTTGTCCCCTTCTCCTCCTGCTTTCAATCTTTCCCAGAATCAGGATCTTTTTAAATAAGTCAGCTCTTCTCATTAGGTGGCCAAAGTGTTGGAGTTTCAGCTTCAGCATCAGTCCCTCCAATGAACACTCAGGACTGGTCTCCTTTAGGATGAACTGGTTGGATCGCCTTGCAGTCCAAGGGACTCTCAAGAGTCTTCTCCAACACCACAGTTCAAAACCTTCAATTCTTCGGTGCTCAGCTTTCTTTATAGTCCAACTCTCGCATCCATACATGACTACTGGAAAAACCATAGCCTTGACTAGACGGACCTTTGTGGGCAAAGTAATGTCTCTGTTTGCTTTTTAATATGCTGTCTAGGTTGGTCATAACTTTCCTTCCAAGGAGTAAGTGTCTTTTAATTTCATGACTGCAATCACCATCTACAGTGATTTTGGAGCCCCCAAAATAAAGTCTGACACTCTTTCCACTGTTTCCTCATCTATTTGCCATGAAGTGATGGAACTGGGTGCCATGATCTTATTTTTCTGAATGTTGAGCTTAAGCCAACTTTTTCACTCTTATCTTTCACTTTTATCAAGAGGCTCTTTATTTTTTCTTCACTTTCTGCCAAAGGGTGGTATCATCTGCATATCTAAGGTTATTGACATTTCTTCCAGCAATCTTGATTCCAGCGTGTGCTTCATCCAGCCCAGTGTTTCTCATGATGTACTCTGCATATAAGTTATCCATGTATTATCACAAATTAATGGCTTAATAAAACACTATTGTTTAGTAGCACTGGAGGTCAGAAGTTTAAAATCGGTCTCAACAGGTTAAACTCAGTGAGCTGACAATATTGATTCATGCTGGTCACATCAGGGAAGAATCTGCTTACTTGACTTTTTCGACTTCTAAAGATCTCCTGCTCTCCTTGACTCATGGTCTCTTTTCATCTTGAAAGCAACACAGCATATTCAAATCTCTGTCTGACTTCTCTTACTTCTGTTTTCATCATCACATCTTCTCTGACACTCCCTCTTGCCTCCCTTTGATAAGAAGTTTTATGATTACATTGGACCCCAGCTAATTATCCAGGATAATCACATCTTATTCCCTTTTGCTGTATCAGGTGACATAGTCACAAATTCTTTGGATTAAAATGTGAACATCTTTAAAACTACTAAATGAATTAAGGGATGAAGACAGGAAAGCAGGTTTTAAGAGATATTCTGGATTGAATTGTATCACCCCAACCATGAAAATTTGTATGTTAAAGGCCTATTCCCTCAATGTGACTATATTTGGAAACAAGGCTTCTAGGTTTTAATTGAAGTTAAATGAGACCATAAGGATGGGGTCCTGATCTGATAGGACTGGCGACTTTAAAGGAAGAGGAAGAGAGAGTTCTCTTCTCCCTCCTTAGCATCACCAAGGGAAGGACATAAGGATATAGTGAGACAGTGGCTGTCTAAAAGCCGAGAAGACAACTCTCGTCAGGAACCCAATCCTCTGGTACCATGATTTTGAATTTCCAAGCCTTCAGAACTGTGAGAAAATAAATTTATGTTGTTTAATCTATGTAATTTGTGCTATATATTTAATAGTAGCCCAAATTGACTACTATAGGAGATAATGATAAGGTTACCCTTAGGAGACTTCTGCAAGTATGCTAAGTCGCTTCAGTCATATCTGACTCTTTGTGACTCTATAGTCTGTAGCCTGCCAGGCTCCTCTGTCCATGGGATTCTCCAGCCAAGAATACTGGAGTGGGTTGCTGCGCCCTTCTCCATGGATCTTCCTGACCCTGGCATCAAACCCATGTCTCCTGTGGCTCCTGCATTGCAGACAGATTCTTTACCACTGAGCCACCAAGGAATGGTGTCTGCACATCTGTAGTTCAAAAGAAAAGTCTAAGCTACAAGTATAGATTTGGCAGTAGCTGGTGAAAGATATCGCCCTGAGATAATGTGTGCACTGAAAAGTGAATATAGCAGAGAAAATAACCATGCATTTCTAGTAACCTAATATCCAAGGTTTCCCTGGTGGCTCAGATGGTAAAGCGTCTGCCTGCAATGTGGGAGACCTGGGTTCAATCCCTGGGTCGGGAAGATCACCTGGAGAAGGAAATGGCAACCCACTCCAGTACTTTTGCCTGGAAAATTCCATGGATGAAGGAGCCTGGTGGGCTATGGTCCATGGGGTTGCAAAGAGTCGGACATGACTGAGTAACTTCACTGGTTGAATATCTAAGGCAGAGTGCTTAGCAGCCTGATTATGGGAGGAGATGGCAGATGGCAGATGGTTGAATTGGTCCTAGGGTTCATTTGCAGAGAAGGGTGGGCCTCAGGGCTAGTAGAAATATATAGGCAAGTTGTAGGGTACATTTATGTCTTATAATTCTAGAAATCAGTTAGTCATGTTTTATAGATAAAGAAACTGAAACTCGAATACACTGAGTAACTTTCTTTGGGTCACAAAGATTTTTTAAATTAGATTTTATTTCTAAAATGGTTCTTCTAATGACAGCTTAGAGAATCAATTTTTATAGAACATCCAGCAGAGTTTTGAAATGCAAATATTTTTTGGCCTAAAAAGGAGCTCTTTCAATCTGCCTTGAGGGAAGAAAGCAGGTGGTATGAGATGCCTATGGTAGAAGCTGATATACTGGATTTAAAAAGTGTTCTAGAAGTAAAGTATCAGAGAGTTTGAAAAGTCAAAATATATGAATAAGAATATTCAATAAGTAAGTAATATACTGGACTTCATGATGTCAGAAGTAGAAAAAACTTTAACCTTCTTGAGGACAGATTCTTACTCATGAATGTACTTTAGCAGAAAAGAATAAAAAACTTGCTCAAAAAAAAAAAAAAAAGAGGCTATCTGGTGTTTGGAATGTGTGTGAGAAAAAATGGTTAATGTGTTGCTGAACTTATTCACTAAAGAAATCCTTACCCATTGTTTGATAAGGAGGCCATTCTCTTGTCTTGCAGAAATCTTGCTCCCTGGCCTAGGCTTTAAGAACCCAATAGTGAAGGATGCTTAGAGTGACAGAGTTAATATGTCCTCTATGGCATCAGTGTAACTTTAGAAGACTCGGTGGTTACATGAAACTTTTCTTAGACTCAAAAATCTTTGCAAAAATTTGCACACTTATCTTTATCTCTCAAGGAGTAGATAGGTGGTAGATATTTAACCGATCCACAATAATACTAAAGCAGGAAAAAGTAATATGACTTCCTCTAATGCCACAAAACAAATTAGTGGTGAAGCCAGAAATAGAAGCCCTGACTTGTAAGAGCCTGTCCTCTTCATGTCTCAGTCGACTCTTCCTGTTGACAAGCATTGTTAAGACACAACGAATCTTGGTTTGTGTTGAACTTTCTTATGAAGTTGAATCAGAAACATTCAAATATCATTTCAACTGGTGTGGGATTATGTTTTTAAAATGATGTTGTTCTCTTTCATATATAGAAAGTGTGCTATGCGTCAGGAAGAAATCAGACAGAATTAGTCATAAGGATTATGATATTTCATCTTTGAATGACAGAGAGAGTACAATTGGATAGGCGACCCTGCTGATGACATCAATAATCATGGAATTTACCTTAAGACCTCAAGAGACTAATAAATCCCTCTAGAACTGGATTAAAAATGTGTTTTATGTTTTTCCTCTACACCTCTTCTTTTTTAACTCTTTGTATGACACTTCAATATATTCTTCTGTTGCCTTTATACTCAGAAATGAAACTGGATTGTTTGCAGTTAAGTTAAAAAAAAAAAAAAAAAAACCTGAATACAGAAGGTATTGAGGTATCTCTTAGCTATACACAATGAAAGAAAAGCAAAAGACACTACGCACATTTTAAAAGTTAACATACTGGGACATTTTTACTGTCTCTAAGATATCCTAACTTTAAATCTAGAGTTATAGGTTCCCCTCATTCATTCATTTCATTCATGTAACAAGTATTAAATAAGTGCTTATTATGTACTAAGCAGAGAAGGCGATGGCACCCCACTCCAGTACTCTTGCCTGGAGAATCCCACGGGCGGAGGAGCCTGGTGGGCTGCAGTCCATGGGGTCATGAAGAGTCAGACACGACTGAAGTGACTTAGCAACTTAGCAATGTACTAAGCACTGAGAGTACAATCGGAAATAGAAACAATTAAGACCCGTGCCGTCATGACTTAGATTACAGTTGACAGAGTGGGGTTAAGGGGAGGTGTACAAATGGAGAGATAGTAGATGAGTAAACTAATTAAAAATGAATTTCAAAGATAATTCCACATTGTCAAAAGTGCTATACAGTAAATATGTTACACTAATACTCTCAAGTCAAAGACCCCAGGAACACACTCCAGTTGGAAAAGCTGTATTTATTGCTCATTTCAGCAAGGGAGAACACACGCCATGCGGAAATATAGTATGTGTCATTAAGAGGGTGTTAGAACCTATTAGAGCAATCGGGCTTTGGTTGGGTGATTTGAGAGAGAGTCTAAGGAAGCAGGAGTTCACTATAGATTAAATGCTATCAGAAAGTGGCAAGTCTGCAATTAAATATCTGTGTTCCTTACCTCCTGTTCACCCTGAGATGTCCAAAAACACAATGTCTTACACTGAATAGGTAAGATCGAAAGACACTTACTCATTCCATATACTCACAGCCTGGGAAGGGGGGACAGCACATGCAGCATAGGGAGGGCCACACAGACAAGGGTTACACTTGGGAACCCAGTGGACAACTGGGGGTGTGGGAGTTGGGCTTTATAATGACAAGAGGATAGGGTGCCCTCCAATATCCTCAGGAGGATGTGATTGGCTTGCTCGAATCATTCCACAGGCTGGCATAAGAGTAAAGCATGCCACTCAAAGGTGAGGAGGAACTGCATCTGAAGTGTTTGATAAGGCAGGTTGCTTGACCTTATCTGTGGGAGCAGAGCTAGAAGGAAAACTCATGGTAAAGCCATTTTAGGCCCTACCTATTTCCTCCAGGTGTTAGATAGCACATAATTTCAAGACATATTATAGTATGTTTAAGTTAATCTTATCTACAGGGAGGGGAGATGAGAACAAGAAGAAGGTTATATTGTTCTTCAGTCACTAAGTTATGTCCAACTCTTTGCAGCCTCATCGACTGTAGCACACCAGGCTTCCCTGCCCTCTTCTATCTCCCAGAGTGCAATGGCACCCCACTGCAGCACTCTTGCCTGGAAAATCCTATGGACGGAGGAGCCTGGTGGGTTGCAGTCCATGGGGTCGGTCGTGAAGAGTCGGATATGACTGAGCGACTTCACTTTCACTTTTCACTTTCATGCATTGGAGAAGAAAATGGCAACCCACTCCAGTATTCTTCCCTGGAGAATCCCAGGGATGGGAGAGCCTGGTGGGCTGCCGTCTATGGGGTTGCACAGATTCGGACACGACTGAAGTGAGTTAGCAGCAGCAGCAGCAGCATAGTTAGCTCAAACTGATGTCCATTGAGTTGGTGATGCCATCCAACCATCTCAACCTCTACTGCCCCCTTCTCCTCCTGCCCTCAATCTTTTTTAACATCAGAGTCTTTTCCAGTGAGTTGGATCTTCCCATGAGGTGACCAAAGTGTTGGAGCTTCAGCTTCAGTCCTTTCAATGAATATTCAGGATTGATTTCCTTTAGGATTGAGTGGTTTGATCTCCTTGCCATCCAAGGGACTCTCAAGGGTCTTCTCCAGCACCACAATTTGAAAGCATTAACTCTTCAACACTCAGCTTTCTTTGAGGTCCAACTCTCACATCTGTACATGACTATTGGAAAAACCATAGCTTTGACTATTGGCAAAGTGATGCCTCTGCTTTTTTAATAAGCTGTCTAGCTTTACTTCCAAGGAGTAAACATCTTTTAATTTCATGGCTGCAGTCACCATCCGCAGTGATTTTGGAGCCCAAAGAAATAAAATCTGTCACTGCTTCTACTTTTTCCCCATCTATTTGCCATGAAGTGATGGTACTGGATCCATGATCTTAATTTTCTGTATATTGAGTTTTAAGTCATCTTTTTCACTCTCCTCTTTTACCCTCAGCAAGAGGTTCTTTAGTTCCTTTTCATTTTCTGCCATTAGAGTGGTATCATCTGTATATCTGAGGTTGTTGGTATCTCTCCCAGCGATCTTGATTTGTTTGTGAGTCACCCAGCCTGGCATTTTGCATGATGTACTCTACATATAAGTTAAATAAGTAGAGTGACAATATATAGTTTTGATGTACTCCTTTCCCAATTTGAACCAGTTCATTTTTCCATGTCTGGTTCTAACTGTTGCTTCTTGGCCTGCGTACAGATTTTGCAGGAGGCAGGTAAGGTGATCTGGTATTCCCATCTCTTTAAGAATTTTCCACAGTTTGTTGTGATCCACACAGTCAAAGGTTTTAATGTAACCAGTGAAGCAGAAGTATTTGGTTGGTGCAAAAGTAATTTCACTTTCAGACCCTGAATTTGAAATCATCTTAACTAGGCCCAGATACATCTTTATTAGCCAAAATAGAAACCATGAAAAGCATTTTCTTCCTCCCACTGGTTGTGGAAGTGCAACCAATGCTTCAAATTTGAATTGGACTACAAAGTTTTGCCTCAACCACCATATTCACTTGACCTCTCACCAACTGAATACCACTTTTTTAAGCACTTGACAACTTTTTTTCAGGGAAAATGCTTCCACAACCAGCAGGAGGCAGAAAATGCTTTCCAAGAGTTCACTGAATCCTGAAGCATAGATTTTTATGCTATAAGAACAAACGAACTTATTTCTTATTGGCAAAAATGTGTTGATTATAATGATTCTTATTTTGATTAATAAAGATGTGTCTGGGCTTAGTTAAGATGATTTCAAATTCAGAGTCTGAAATTGAAATTACTTTATCACCTTCCAATGGCTGGCCACTATGCTCCTCATCTTCAAGGCTCGCATCTCCTTTGCAAAACTTCTTGAACAAACTGCATTGTACATTCGTTAGAAGTTCCTGGGCCAAATGCATTGCTGATGTTGCCAGTTGTCTCTGCTTCTTTTATGATCCATTTTGGACTAAAATAAAAAAGAAAGAAATTGCTCGAATTTGCTTTTTGTGTAACATCATTTCCATAGTCTAAAATACATATAAAATAAACAACAGATAATAAGTCATTAGCAAAAAAACATAAAGCAAGAAATATGCATTAAAATGATGTATAACATAGCCATATTTAAGAATGCATTCCAATATCAAGTGACAAATTTGAACAGTGCAAAACTGCAATTACTACCAACCTAATAGAGCTGATCAATGCAAAGAAATAGAGGAAAACAACAGAATGGGAAAGACTAGGGATCTCTTCAAGAAAATCAGAGATACCAAAGGAACATTTCATGCAAAGATGGGCTCGATAAAGGACAGAAATGGTATGGACCTAACAGAAGCAGAAGATATTAAGAATAGATGGCAAGAATACACAGAAGAACTGTACAAAAAAGATCTTCACGACCCAGATAATCATGATGGTGTGATCACTGACCTAGAGCCAGACATCCTGGAATGCGAAAGTCAAGTGGCCTTAGAAAGCATCACTACGAACAAAGCTAGTGGAGGTGATGGAATTCCAGTGGAGCTATTCCAAATCCTGAAAGATGATGCTCTGAAAGTGCTGCACTCAATTTGCCAGCAAATTTGGAAAACACAGCAGTGACCACAGGACTGGAAAAGGTCAGTTTTCATTCCAATCCCAAAGAAAGGCAATGCCAAAGAATGCTCAAACTCCACACAATTGCACTCATCTCACACGCAAGTAAAGTAATGCTCAAAATTCTCCAAGCCAGGCCTCAGCAATATGTGAACCATGAACTTCCTGATGTTCAAGCTGGTTTTAGAAAAGGCAGAGGAACCAGACATCAAATTGCCAACATCTGCTACATCATGGAAAAAGCAAGAGAGTTCCAGAAAAGCATCTATTTCTGCTTTATTGACTATGCCAAAGCCTTTGAGTGTGTGGATCACAATGAACTGTGGAAAATTCTGAAAGAGATGGGAATACCAGACCACTTGATCTGCCTCTTGAGAAAACAGTTAGAACTGGACATGGAACAACAAACTGGTTCCAAATAGGAAAAGGAGTATGTCAAGGCTGCATATTGTCACCCTGCTTATTTAACTTATATGCAGAATACATCATGAGAAACGCTGGACTAGAAGAAACACAAGCTGGAATCAAGATTGCCAGGAGAAATATAAATAACCTCAGATATGCAGATGACACCACCCTTATGGCAGAAAGTGAAGAGGAACTAAAAAGCCTCTTGATGCAAGTGAAAGTGCAGAGTGAAAAAGTTGGCTTAAAGCTCAACATTCAGAAAACTAAGATCATGGCATCCGGTCCCATCACTTCATGGGAAATGGATGGGGAAACAGTGGAAACAGTATCAGACTTTATTTTTCTGGGCTCCAAAATCACTATAGATGGTGACTGCAGCCATGAAATAAAAAGACGCTTACTCCTTGGAAGGAAAGTTATGACCAACCTAGATAGCATATTCAAAAACAGAGACATTACTTTGCCAACAAAGGCTCGTCTAGTCAAGGCTATGGTTTTTCCTGTGGTCATGTATGGATGTGAGAATTGGACTGTGAAGAAGGCTGAGCACCAAAGAATTGATGCTTTTGAACTGTGGAATTGGAGAAGACTCTTGAGAGTCCCTTGGACTGCAAGAAGATTCAACCAGTCCATTCTGAAGGAGATCAGCCCTGGGATTTCTTTGGAAGGAATGATGCTAAAGCTGAAACTCCAGTATTTTGGCCACCTCATGCGAAGAGTTGACTCATTGGAGAAGACTCTGATGCTGGGAGGGATTGAGGGCAAGAGGAGAAGGGGACGACAGAGGATGAGATGGCTGGATGGCATCACTGACTCAATGGATGTGAGTCTCAGTGAGCTCCCGGAGCCGGTGATGGACAGGGAGGCCTGGTGTGCTGCAATTCATGGGTTGCAAAGAGTTGGACACGACTGAGTGACTGATCTGATCTGATCTAATAGAGCTGAAGAGTTGATGCTTTGAACTATGGTGTTGGAGAAGACTCTTGAGAGTCCTTGGACAGCAAGGAGTTCCAACAAGTTCATCTGAAAGATAGTCCTGAATATTCATTGGAAGGAATGATGCTGAAGTTCAAACTCCAATACTTTGGTCACCTGGTGTAAAGAACTGACTCATATAAAAAGACCCTGATGCTGGGAAAGATTGAAGGTGGGAGGAGAAGGGGACAATAGAGGATGAGATGGTTGGATAGCATCACCAACTCAATGGACATGAGTTTGAGTAAACTCCAGGAGTTGGTGATGGACAAAGAGGACTGGCATGCTGCAGTCCATGGGGTCGCAAAGAGTCCAACACGACTGAGCAACTGAACTAAATACATATTTTTTCAAAAGTTAATTTGGGTTTTTTCATAATATGTAGTGAAAAACCTGTGGAAACTTTTTGGCCAACTGAATAATTGGTAGAGAATTAGCAGTAAAATAATTGGTAGAATTAGAATGAGTAGCAATCACTCATTTTAGCCATGAGAGTAGGAGATGTTTAGAATTTGGGGCAATATGACCTTGTGTTTTTTCTGTGCTTAGGCAAAATGATGCATTAGCCTTGCTCAGTCTCATTATATTGTGTCTCAGAGTAACCTTGATGAGGTTGGAAGGATGAGTTCTGATAGGAGAATAACAGCCCAGCTCTGAGAGTGAGGCTGGCTTCTTATCAGAGCTGCTCTTTTTTTTTTTTTTTCTTTCTTATTTGAAGGGACCTGATATGGGTGGGAAAGGTCCCCTGGAGGAGGAAATAACAACTCAGTCCAGTATTTTTGCCTGAAAAATCCCATGAACAGAGGAACCTGGTGTGTTACAGTCCATGAGGTCACAAAGCGTAGGATGCAACTGAGCATGCATGCACGATACTTGGGAAATTAAATCAGATGAGTTAATCAGAAAAAATTTTCTGAGGAGGGGAAAGCTTGGCATTTATTGCTTATATGTAGCCATCACATAGAGAAGAACTGAGGAGAATGGAGACAAGGGAAAAGGGGGACAACTTGTGGAGGGCATTCCTGTCAGAGGCAAACAGCAAGTGTGAAGAAACATATCATTATACCTGAGAGGTAATGTTCGAGAAAAAAAAATACATCAGAAGTGTGACTCTTTGCTCCAGTGACTCTCAAGGGGTTGGAGGTAAGGGAGTTCCAGAATCTCAAAACAGGGGGCGTAAAATCTCAGAAAGTCTCCAGGGGATGGTGATACGACGGTTCTCCAAGACAGATTGTCCCTTGTTGCCTCTACCCTCCTCCACAGTTTTAGTTAGACCATCTAGGCTTTATGTGGAAAATCCAATTGGTAATTGATAATTTAGTTTGACCCTATATATCATACAATACAATTGCTTGTCCAGAAAGGTTTTACCACCATCCAGGGAAATGGATGGGATTGTTAGCAAGTGCATGGGCTGTCAGTGGGAGATCAATTATCCTAGATATATTTTTCTTTACTCTCTTGAAACTAGATAGACTGTAGTGATTTCTACAGTACTTCTAATATACAGTGTGTTTAAGTGAGGTCTCTACTTTCATTTTATAGTGAAGAATTCCTAATAATATGGTTTTATCATTCCATCTATCTGTACCTATCCAGTTGATGTGTTTAAACACTATTTAATAATGAGTTTAAAGATATCACTATTACCAAATGCAAATTTAGCATACTAACACAAAATATATTTACCATGATAAATATGCCAAACAGCAGAGAATGTTAATTATAACCATGTACTCTGAAGGCAGATTTCCTGGGTTCAAATTACAGCTCTACCGCTTTGTATTTATGTTACCATGAACAAGTTACTTAGCTCATATGCATCAGTTTCTTCTATAATGTGAAGATAATAATGGTACCCACCTCAAAGGTTTGTTGTCAAAATTAAAATATATTTTAGGTTTTTAGATTGGCTCACTCATGATAAGCATTTCATAAGTGCTAGCTGTGTGATAATGATGGCAACATTGTATTGGTAAAAGAAAAAAGTATTTAACAACATATTTATATACTTTATGTGTTAATTATGAACTAACTAGTATACATAAAAGTTCAGAATCATCTTACCTGTGATAATATATAGGGCCTCTACTCTTGCTTTAAGAGAAATCATAGAATGGATAGAATGGATTAGTTTTTGGCAATATCTTAAAATATGCTTTTAGTTTACAATATTTTTTCCTCTTTGACTGATTTGTCTGATTCATCCAGGCTTACCACAGATAATGGTTTCATTACATTCTATGACTGAATTTTTTGGGCTTTGCCTAAAGAATGCATTAGGAGTCTCAGCTCTTTAATTGAGGCAGCCATATTTAGTGTCACTGAAATAAGTGTGATAACAGCTTGATCACGCGAAGCTTGACGTGAAGAAAACACCTGCTTGGTTTTAATAAGATATTTGAATTTCAGACAACAGAAGACCAAAGAATATTGCCACTCTGCCTGTCTTGATAAAATACGAACAGAGCTTGCTATTCATTTCACTATATGCAAAAGTTTATTTGAATTACTGTGAAATGTTAACAGAAAATCACTTGCAGTGTGGGCTCATGGCAGGTGAGAGATATTAAAATATTGTTGAATGTTTATATATACTAACAAGTTTATTAACCAAAATAAAAGGAAGAAGAAAACCATATTTGTTTGTTCTTCATATTCATTAAAACAAACCAGAGTGATCTGAGGAGAAATTTCAAGTATTTTAGTAGACCTGGATATATCAGACATTAATTTAAACATATACCTTTACTCTCAAAGTTCATAGCCTCAGTAGAAAAGTGTAGAAATTTTCTATCAATAACCAATTTTTTTGTGTCCAAGAGAAAATCTTTAAAAAATTAAAAACGTTATTACAAACAAAACTGGGAATTATGGCTTCTTCTTCCTGGGAACATGCACACATGCATTCAGTCGTGTCTGGCTCTTTGGGACCTCCACATGCCTCTGTCCGTGGAATTTCCCTAAGAATACTGGAATTTCCAGCTAAGAATCCTGCAGTGGGTTGCCATTTCCTTCTTCAGGGGATCTTCCAAATTGAGGGACTGAGCCCATGTCTCTTGTGTCTTTGGCATTGGCACGTGGATTCTTTACCGCTGGCGCCACCTGGGAAGCCCCAGTGAACATAAAGAACATTTAACTTCAAACGTGTTGAGAGCATCATTAAGTAAAAAAAACAAAGAAAAAAAAAAACTATTCTTGTTTTAATGTCAAATTATGTAAGATTTATCCGATATCACTTGCACTGAAGTTAGGGACCACATTCTAGTCAGTTTTTTGTTTGCTTGTTTATTAATTTATTTATCATATATATATACAAAATTCTTGCTAGACTGCTTTCTATTTCTAATGAACATGTTTGCACAGAATTTAGGAAGCAAAGTTTTGGCTTTTCCTTTTCAGTTTTTCACTTAGAAAAAAATCTTAGCATCTATACCAAAAGATAGTTAATATTCATGAATAGTCAATGTTCAGTTGACTGCAATGAATTGGTCCAAAGAAAATATGGATAATTGAAATCTATGGTGCTGTAAAAATTAAATTTTATCCTCTACACTTAAACTTACATAGCATCAAGCTTCTGTCCAGAACTGCTAGCTAATAAACCAACTGAAGATATTTTAATTTTCATTTCTTTTACCTTTCTTTTCATTTTCTTTCACCTTTAAAATTTATATAACTTAATGCACATGAATAGTACTTTACAGTTTATAAGCACTTTTACATATATTACTACTTTTGATCTTTTCGGTTTCCTTATGCAGAAAGGACATTTATAGAATTACAGAAGGTTTAATTATATTTACTTTATAGATAGATAAACTGTTAATCAAACATCATACTCTTATGTTAATGTAGGGAATTGATCATAGAAAAATGGTCTGGAATGTCAAGCTTTATTGAATTTATTTGCATGAGAATGCCTCTGACCTCCCTTCCCACAATAGCTCCTGTAGCCAGCCTTGTCTCCTACTGCCCTATATCCATATCACTGTTTACTGTTTCTGATCTTTGAATCTTTGTCTTAATTTCCCTCTCTCCATGTACCCCTGTCGGAAATTTTGCTGCTTTTCTTGAATATACAAATCCTACCAATCAGTCAAGGTCCAGCAAAAGTTCCATCTCCCTGAAGAAGTCTTCCAGCTCCTATTGTTCTTACTGAAATAATACAGCATTTGCAGGCATTGGTTCTTAGGTTCCCAAGTGTTTCATTATTCAGTGTTTCATCTAAATTCTTCGAACAAATTATAAGCTGCAAAGAACAGACATCAACTCTTACACATCTTTGAAATCCACAGCACTCTAGCACTAGATACGTTTGTAGTAAATTCATGATAAATATTTGTCTGTTTTTTAATCTGTCCATTGGAGCCATTGCTGAACTATAGATGATCTTAGTGCACTTATATTCAAACCATGCGATGTACAATTTAGCCTCTGTAGTCACTCATAATAGTTGAGTTCAGTGTGATCTTTTCAATATGTATCTATGCCAGTTGACCCTAGCATTGATTTCTAATACCAGTAAAGCCCAGACATATGGCTTGTGGAATCAAATCAACTACATATGCCTGAAGGATTCCCTGAATAGAGCAAGCATTTAGCCCATATATCAGTATTGAGAACAGGAACAGGAAATGTTATGCAGTGATTGCTTTTCTATAGAAATACATTAGCATCACGCATTCTGCTAGTCATAATTTCTCAGCAGATCAGGGCTATCTATCAATGGTACTTCTTGTGGTACAGCACATGAAAATGCATTCCATTATTCATTATAAATGATGCTGATCAGGCATATGTCATTACAAATTAAATTTTTAAAGAAGAGATCTCTATGTAAAAATGGCACACTTGAGTCACTATTTTAAAAAATGAACATGGTACTTTGTGGCAATTTGGTTTTTCTGGAATATAAGTATTCTGTTGAAAGAAAGAATTACTTTTGTTAATATTTTCAGGTGAATTTGGAGAAGTCTGTAGTGGGCGTTTGAAAACACCAGGGAAAAGAGAGATCCCAGTTGCCATCAAAACTTTGAAAGGTGGCCACATGGATCGGCAAAGAAGAGATTTCTTAAGAGAAGCAAGTATCATGGGTCAGTTTGACCATCCAAACATCATTCGCTTAGAAGGTGTTGTCACAAAAAGTAAGTACTTATTTTCTTTTATATGTCTATCTCAATTATTTTTTTAAAAAGTGTTTAATAGCAATATCACAGCTATTACCAGGATAACTCAGTTCAGATGTCATGTTCAGATATCACCCCTCGGAGTCTTGGTATTAGCCTATGACAATATCAGAGTTTGCATTGGTTGCCAAACAGCTTTGAAATGCTTTTTATTACCTGTAAAGCATTTGCTAATTTAGCTTGAAGTAACATATCAAGGTAAAGGGTTATATATGTTTTTCTAATTTCTATAAGCAATTCACTTCTTCTAAAATTGCCTAAATTTCAATATAGGAGAAGCATTTAAAACACTTGGGGTCATTAAGTTAGTTCTATTAGGAAATAAATGTCATATACAAATATCGAATGCATTATCTAAAGAAAAGCTTTTAAATAAAAAGTTCTTTATGCAACCCATCTTTATAAATGCCATTAGAACTATATTATTTTAATTTATACAAAATCAAGAAATGAATTACAGTTTCTGAAATAAAAATCCTGTTTTTATAGAAATAGGATCAAAAAACATTCCTTTGGGGAAAAAAAAATTCTTAAAAATCCCAAATTAATCATATACTCCAAGAAACAGATTGCAATATATTCACTTTTATTTGAATAATGACAAGATATAAAGCTTAATATTTCTCCTTATTTTATTCTCTAATGAGTTATAACATATAAAACTCATTTCAGAATGACATAAAAAACTCATAAAAATTATTTAAATCTTTGAGAGGCATTTTTCTTTCATAAAACTGATTTTTTTTTTTAAACTCTGTAAATGAAATTGAAATGCCATGTTATATTTTGAGGAAGAAAGGTATAAAAGCTTACTAAAAACATCATGTAATTGTGCCTGGAACTCAAAAGTCCTTCTCACAGGCATTGGCTAACATGCTACCCAAGGAGAGCAGATTACTGATAGACAGGGTAGCTTGGAGGACACTAAAGAATGCTTTTGATTTCAACTGTTGCCGCGGGCTAAAAACTTAGTGGCCTTAGTAGAACCTTCCAGTATTCATGCCCTTGTGTTGCTCTCTTCCAAATTGATTCTGGGCTTTTTCATGTGACTAGCCTTGGCCTGTGGTACGTTAACAAGTGTGAGCAAGCGGAAGCATCTTACATGTCTGTCCAGTGGAGCTTGTCCTTTGGAAACACTCTGACACATGACTCAGTCTCAAGTGCTAAGCAAAGCCAGTCCATATAGAGGGGCCACATGCAGTATACTGCAAAGAAGAGTACTGAGGCATTTTAGTCACAGGAGCTCCCGACAGTTAATACTGAATGGCAGGTTTGTGAAGAACCATCTCAGACATTACAGTCCCTACTACCACCACCAGATGGCTGCAGCTGCAACTGGTATTTTGTGGAGCAAAGGAACCATCCAGTTTAGGCCAGTCAACCCATAAAATCATGAGAGTTAATAAAATGGCTGTTTTAATTTGCTCATTTGGGATAGTTTATTACACAGCAATATATAACCAAACCAAGCACCAGTTAGAATTCCACTCCTGCCACTGAAGATTTGTACAGTGTATGGATGTGAGAGTTGGACTGTGAAGAAAGCTGAGGGCCGAAGAATTGATGCTTTTGAACTGTGGTGTTGGAGAAGACTCTTGAGAGTCCCTTGGACTGCAAGGAGATCCAACCAGTCCATTCTAAAGGAGATCAGCCCTGGGTGTTCTTTGGAAGGAATGATGCTAAAGCTGAAACTCCAATACTTTGGCCACCTCATGCGAAGAGTTGACTCATTGGAAAAGACTCTGATGCTGGGAGGGATTGAGGGCAGGAGGAAAAGAGGACAGAGGATGAGATGGCTGGATGGCATCACTGACTCGATGGATGTGAGTCTGGGTGACCTCCGGGAGTTGGTGATGGACAGGGAGGCCTGGCGTGCTGCAATTCATGGGGTTGCAAAGAGTCAGACACGAGTGAGCAACTGAACTGAACTGAAGTAGATGATTTAACATCTCTATTGTTTACTTCCACATCTGTAAAATGGGACCAAAATGGCTCCTACCCAACAGAAATACTATAAAGATTAATTTTTAAATCTATAAAGCATTTAGATAGTGTGTAACTCACAGTAACTCCTTCCTGGAGAAGGAAATGGCAACCCACTCCAATATTCTTGCCTGGGAAATCCCATGGACAGAGAAACCTGGCAGGCTATAGTCCGTGGGGTCACCAGAGTGGGACAGGACTTAACGACTAAACCACCACATTACTGGTAATATAGTTTACCATTTCTTTTCATGACAACTCTCATGCATACCCCTTGAAGCTCAGACAGGTTAATTAACCCACATGAAGGCCTCTAAATCATAGTAAGTGGCATGGCTGATATTCAAATTGAGGTCTGTCTTACAGACTTGTGGCATTTTTTGTTTCTTTGCTTTTTATTTGCTATATCACAGGGAGTAAGTCAGACTATTACACTTTGTCTTATCTGAACTAAATAGCATTAAATTAATGACAGTCTGAATAAAATAACACAGTACTCTTTAAAAATAGGGAAAATATTTTGGTAAGTGGAATAAGTCACCTCTTATTTTGTCAAATTTGGACAGATCCAGATATGCCACAATACCTAGCAAAAATACTAATCTAAAAGAGAGAGAGAAAAAATAAATAAAATAAAAGGGAGAGGCAAAAACATGTTAATTATTTATTTTATGTTTTCTGACTTCCTTGCATTGATTTAGCATGAACATTTCAAGTTATTCCTTCTGTTTTCTATCTCTCTCTAGAAGAAAAAAGATGATTTTGAAGTTGGTTATGAACCTTTGCAAAGCATTTAAAATAATTTAAGTATGCTGTTGAAGTCCTCATATGAGTATTTATGGGCATTTATATCTGGAAATAAGTGCCCACAATAAATTTAGATATTTATTTAAAAATTTAGATTTTTATTTTATTTTTTACCTATAATAAATCACACTGTGAATTATTCATGTATTCCTAGGTGTTTTATTATCTACCAATATAATATTATATATAATTTGGCCTTATGAAGTAGAAATCTTTTCTTCTAAATCAACTGAATAGGTTTAATAGGATAATCTAAGGCACTTGTCTGCTAGTTTGAAATAATCAGTTTATTTCATAAAAACATCCAAACAATTACCCCAGTGATTGCTTTACACCTCTAACAATCTTGTATAAAGTCAAGACTGGTGACCTTTACATAGCCTAATTTGTATGATTCCTAAGTGAAGGTCCTTATTTCATATCAAGAAAAAGATAAAGAAAAGAAAGACTAATTGAGAAAGGATAGATTCAATAGGCAATAATCATTGTAATTTTCACTTGTAAGCATGAGACCCTGTGTGGGTTTGTGGTAGTATGGTGATGCTGAGGTGGATGGTGGAGATGCAGAAAGGAATAATTGCTACAGAGATAAGTGGGCATGTTTATACTGTAATCTTCTTGACTCAAATGCTATGGGATTTTTAGAAGAAAGACAATAAATAAATGAGTGCCTCATTCCCATAAATACATGGTAATTGTTCCAAGATTGCCCTTAAGTAGCTAAGAGATAGCTAGCAATTAATGCTCCCTAAAGACTACCAATTGCATAAAAGATAATACTGACAAAGATAAAGATGCAGTGTAGGTTTATATGGTCATGTTAGTAGTGTCCTGGGGTTCTGAGAAATAATGCACAGGCTCTCAGTTGAAAGTAATGTAAAATTACAGATCAAAATCTTCATCAGATCCTTTTATAAATTCTTAATATGCATAATTTTTATCTTATATTAAGTTTTATCACTGAGGGATGCATATTATAAAGTTCTTGGGAACAATTTTGCTGTTTCATACTTGTACATATAACTACTTTTACACTTCAAAGTTAAATGATTAAAAGCTGTGTTACATAAAGAAGTGTGCCTGATAAGAGTTGAACCTATTTGTTTGATACACATTACAATTTCTTAACCTGCTACTGCTAAGTCACTTCAGTCGTGTCCAACTCTGTGCGACCCCATAGACGGCAGCGCACCAGGCTCCCCCGTCTCTGGGATTCTCCAGACGAGAACACTGGAGTGGGTTGCCATTTCCTTCTCCAATGCATGAAAGTGAAAAGTGAAAGTGAAGTCGCTCAGTCGTGTCCGACTCCTAGCGACCCCATGGACTGCAGCCTACCAGGCTCCTCCATCTGTGGGATTTTCCAGGCAAGAGTACTGGAGTGGGGTGCCATTGCCTTCTCCATAAGATGCAACTAATATAAAAAGAGTTTAATCCAGTTAAATCATATGCTTAGCACATACTTTTTCTCTAAGAAGCAAATGGAAGCCATCGGTTAGAGCACAGACTTATAGCTTTTACTACCATGGATAGTACTAATTTATAACAGTTTATAACAGGTGATGTATACACCAATGTCATTAACTATATATCCAAAAGAGAAAGTTCTACCCTTCTATAAAAAGATAAGAATTGTGATTAAATAATCACTCTTCAAAAGACTGGGCCTTCCATTTGAATTCATGATGATATGGAAAACCAAAAGGAGAGAATGAAGCACCTACCTTCTAAATTAGGTAACAACTAAAAGTAAATGTATGAACTTTATCTCAATTAAATCATAAATCCAGTGAGGAATAATAGAAGCCAATCAGCACATCAAACAGATTCCCAAACATAAATTTATTTCATCATAGAATGTTGCTACACACTCTAGAACAGCATAGAAGCTATAACAGAAAGTACTGGGCCTCCGCAAACCATCTTTAAACATTCCAGAAAATTGTGGTGGTGGTTTAGTCACTAAATCACGTCTGACTCTCACAACCCCATGGACTGTTGCCTGCCAGGCTCCTCTGCCTATGGGATTCTCTAGGCAAGGATACTGGAGTGGTTTGCAATTTACTGCTCCAGGGGACCTTCCCGACCCTGGGATTGAACCTGGGTCTCCTTCACTGCAGGCAGATTCTTTACCGACTGAGTAGGTTCCTTCTAAGTAGTTTTGATGGGTCCACATGGATGCTAAATCAGAGAGAAGATTCAAAGTAGTCAAATAGACAGTAAATACACAAAAACTGCTTATCTGCTCCCAAAATTGCATTTTACTTGTCAAGTAACACATTCTCCAAGATTTTGACTGTGACTGTTGCCCAATGTGATAGCTGCCTCTCCACCTTGTTGTATAGTCTGCTACTAGACATCGGGTCTTATACAAGTAACTCAATACCTTTAGGCCTCAGCATTTTCCCCTGCACTAAAGATTGAAAAGTTCAGATTGGATTACAAAACAAGAAAGGTCATATCTAACCCTAAAATTTTTGTGTTTCATTCCTTTGCCAAAAGAAGAGTCATGAGATGTTAGTGAGGAAAGCTTGTGACAGTACTAAGTTACCACCCCACCTCCAACTCTGTTATAACATCAGCCTGGTATTGCTGATCAGGAAGAAACAAAAAGTGCCTTTAATAAAGTGTTTATCTTAGAATCTATAAGGTAGAAAAGTATAGGTAAGATTTTGCTGTAAGCAAAATCAAGGTTTGGATATGTGGAATATATGTTGAAGGGAATAAAATATTCTGTGAAACTGATTCTAATGAAAGAAATTAGGCATTTTTGTGAAATTCAACTACTCAGCTAGCTCACCAAGGTTAAGAGTTTTGTTTTACTTTGTTTTGTTTTCAAAGAAACATTTACTGAGCACCACCAAGTTGTCCACACAGTCAAAGGCTTTGGCATAGTCAATAAAGCAGAAATAGATGTTTTTCTGGAACTCTCTTGCTTTTTCCATGATCCAGCGGATGTTGGCAATTTGATCTCTGGTTCCTCTGCCTTTTCTAAAACTAGCTTGAACATCTGGAAGTTCACGGTTCACGTATTGCTGAAGCCTGGCTTGGAGAATTTTGAGCATTACTTTACTAGCATGTGAGATGAGTGCAATTGTGAAGTAGTTTGAGCATTCTTTGGCATTGCCTTTCTTTGGGATTGGAATGAAAACTAACCTTTTCCAGTCCTGTGGCCACCGCTGAGTTTTCAAAATTTGCTGGCATATTGAGTGCAGCACTTTCACAGCATCATCTTTCAGGATTTGAAATAGCTCAACTAGAATTCCACCACCTCCACTAGCTTTGTTCATAGTGATGCTTTCTAAGGCCCACTTGACTTCACATTCCAGGATGTCTGGCTCTAGGTGAGTGATCACACCATCGTGATTATCTGGGTCGTGAAGATCTTTTTTGTACAGTTCTTCTGTATATTCTTGCCCCTCATCTTAATATCTTCTGCTTCTGTTAGGTCCATACCATTTCTGTCCTTTATTGAGTCCATCTTTGCATGAAATGTTCCCTTCGTATCTCTAATTTTCTTAAAGAGATCTCTAGTCTTTCCCATTCAGTTGTTTTCCTCTATTTCTTTGCATTGATCGCTGAGGAAGGCTCTCTTATCTCTCCTTGCTATTCTTTGGAAATCTGAATTCAGATGCTAGTATCTTTCCTTTTCTCCTTTGCTTTTTGCTTCTCTTCTTTTCACAGCTATTTTTAAGGCCTCCCTAGACAACTATTTTGCTTTTTTGCATTTCTTTTCCATGGGGATGGTCTTGATCCCTGTCTCCTGTACAATGTCACGAAACTCTGTCCATAGCTCATCAGACACTCTATCTATCATATCTAGCCCCTTAACTGTGGAAAATTCTGAAAGAGGGAGACCACCTGACCTGCCTCTTGAGAAATCTATATACAGGTCAGGAAGCAACAGTTAGAACTGGACATGGAACAACAGACTGGTTCCAAATAGGAAAAGAAGTACGTCAAGGCTGTATATTGTCACCCTGCTTATTTAACTTATATGCAGACTACATCATGAGAAATGCTGGGATGGAAGAAGCACAAGCTGAAATCAAGATTGCTGGGAGAAATATCAGTAACCTGAGATATACAGATGACACCACCCTTATGGTAGAAAGTGAAGAGGAACTAAAGAGCCTCTTGATGGAAGTGAAAGAGGAGAGTGAAAAAGTTGGCTTAAAGCTCAACATTCAGAAAACTAAGATCATGGCATCTGGTCCCATCACTTCATGGCAAATAGATGGGGAAACAGTGGAAATGGTGTCAGACTTTATTTTTCTGGGCTCCAAAATCACTGCAGATGATGACTGCAGCCATAAAATTAAAAGATTCCTTGGAAGGAAAGTTATGACCAACCTAGATAGCACATTGAAAAGCAGAGACATTACTTTGCCAACAAAGGTCCGTCTAGTCAAGGCTATGGTTTTTCCTGTGGTCATGTATGGATGTGAGAGTTGGACTGTGAAGAAAGCTGAGTGCCGAAGAATTGATGCTTTTGAACTGTGGTGTTAGAGAAGACTCTTGAGAGTCCCTTGGACTGCAAAGAGATCGAACCAGTCCATTCGAAAGGAGATCAGTCCTGGGTGTTCTTTGGAAGGACTGATGATAAAGCTGAAACTCCAATACTTTGGCCACCTCATGTGAAGAGTTGACTCATTGGAAAAGACTCTGAGGCTGGGAGAGATTGGGGGCAGGAGGAGAAGGGGACAACAGAGGATGAAATGGCTGGATGGCGTCACTGACTCTATGGGTGGGAGTCTGAGAAAACTCTGGGTGTTGGTAAAGGACAGGGAAGCCTGGCATGCTTCGATTCATGAGGTCACAAAGACATGAATGAGCAACTGAACTGAACTGAACCAATTTGTCAGACATGACTGCTGATTAAAACCTAAAGACAGATAAAAAAGGTCTCGGTACTCAGCTTATCAACAGATGAGCAGTTCATCTGTTGGCTCCAGTCCACTGGGAGCAATGAACAAGTAGGCCACTATTTCCCAGTTCTGTGTGGCATGTGCTATTTTTGGATACAATTATTCTCCAACACCACAGTTCAAAAGCATCAATTCTTCGGCGCTCAGCCTTCTTCACAGTCCAGCTCTCACATCCATACATGACCACAGGAAAGACCATAGCCTTGACTAGGCGAACCTTTGTTGGCAAAGTAATGTCTCTGCTTTTGAATATGCTATCTAGGTTGGTCATAACTTTCCTTCCAAGGAGCAAGCGTCTTTTAATTTCATGGCTGCAGTCACCATCTGCAGTGATTTTGGAGCCCAGAAAAACAAAGTCTGACACTGTTTCCACTGTTTCTCCATCTATTTCCCATGTAGTGATGGGACCAGATGCCATGATCTTCATTTTCTGAATGTTGAGCTTTAAGCCAACCTTTTCACTCTCCACTTTCACTCTCATCAAGAGGCTTTTTAGTTCCTCTTCACTTTCTGCCATAAGGGTGGTGTCATCTGCATATCTGAGGTTATTGATATTTCTCCCAGCAATCTTGATTCCAACCTGTGTTGGAGAAGACTCTTGAGAGTCCCTTGGACTGCAAGGAGATCCAACCAGTCCATTCTGAAGGAGATCAGCCCTGGGATTTCTTTGGAAGGAATGATGCTAAAGCTGAAACTCCAGTATTTTGGCCACCTCATGCGAAGAGTTGACTCATTGGAGAAGACTCTGATGCTGGGAGGGATTGAGGGCAGGAGGAGAAGGGGACAACAGAGGATGAGATGGCTGGATGGCATCACTGACTCGATGGATGTGAGTCTGGGTGACCTCTGGGAGTTGGTGATGGACAGGGAGGCCTGGCGTGCTGCAGTTCATGGGGTCGCAAAGAGTCGGACACGACTGAGTGACTGATCTGATCTGATCTGATTCATTAACTTATTCATTATTTTTTTCAGAGAATATTGCTTGGGTGCCAGCTCTTCTAGTCACCGATGATAGACTAGTGCAAAAGAGCTTTAACCAGCTGGAGGAAACAAGAAGGAATCTAAACATGTCAATATAATTTTTATTGGAATATAGTTGTTTTACAATGCTGTGGTAGTTTCTGCTGTACAATGAAGTGAATCTGCTATAGGTATGCATATATGCCCTCCCTCTTGGATCTCCGTCCTACCCATTGATGTCATTACAGAGCACAGAGTGGAGTTTCCTGTGCTTTATAGCAGGTTCCCACTACCTAACTATTCTACAGACAGTAGTGTATGTATGTCACTCTTCATATCCCAATTTGTTCCACATTCCCCTTCCCCCACAGGTCCGTTCTCTATATCTGCATCTTAATTTCTGCCTTGGAAATAGGTTCTTACGTACCATTTTTCCAGATTACACATTTGTGAGTTAATATACGATATTTGTTTTTCTCTTTCTGACTTCACTGTGTAATACAGACTCTGGTTTCAACCACATCCCTACAAATAACCCAGTTTTGTTACTTAGTTAAAGAGAAAAAAACTGAGTGAAATGAAGGACCAAGCTAGGGTTTGGTCTTCTAGGAGAGTATTCTAGGCAGAGGAAACAGCAAGTTCTAAACCCTCGTGGTAAGAAAGAATGTGGCATATTGGGGGAGCATTGAAAACAGCTGGAGCAAAGTAATAACAGTACAGACTATATATTGAAAGAAAAAACTGCTGCTGCTGCTAAGTCACTTCAGTCGTGTCCGACTCTGTGCGACCCCATAGACGGCAGCCCACGAGGCTCCCTCGTCCCTGGGATTCTCCAGGCAAGAACACTGGAGTGGGTTGCCATTTCCTTCTCCAATGCATGAAAGTGAAAAGTGAAAGTGAAGTCACTCAGTCGTGTCTGACTCTTCGCAACCCCGTGGACTGCAGCCTACCAGGCTCCTCCACCCATGGGATTTTCCAGGAAGAGTACTGGAGTGGGTTGCCACTGCCTTCTCCCGAAAGATAAAACTAGAGGCAGGTAAAACAGTAAGGAGGCTAGCATAGTAATCCAAATGAAAAATGAACTTGGATTACTAAAATAAGCTTGGAAACAATGAACTCCAATTTGGAAATGGTAAGTTGGAAACGTCTTGGATGTTTGAAGACCTCCAGGAAGTCTCTGAAGCCTTGGTGGGATTCTGGTATGCAGGTGCAAATGATGGGCCGTGAGGGCACAAAACAGCAGCCCACTCCAGTATTCTTGCCTGGAAAATCCCACGGACAGAGAAGCCTGGCAGGCTACAGTCCATGGGGTTGCAAAGAGCTGGACAGGACTGAGTGACTAACACACACACTCGAGGGCACAAAACAACCTGGAGAATAGGACAGAAGCCACAGCCTCAAAGAACACTATTGACAAAGGAGAAAAGAAAAGCTGATAGCGTGAAAGTGGGAAGAGATACAAACCAGGGAAAAAAGGAAGATGAGAGACCACAAAAAGAATAAATTGAGATTGTCTGTATTTTCTCTCCTCTCCTAACATCCTTAATATTGACTATTTACTGAAAATAGTGAAGGATTTTTCTTGTACAGTTTCTGGAGTCTCAGTGGAATCTCAGGAGATTTACTACAAAGCATTTGACATTTGGAATTATAATGTATACATATTGCAAAACAGAAAATGAGCCAAGTGTTGACTATAACAAACAGTAAGAAGCTGACATAGTCTGGTGGCCCTGTGTCTCACACACTGCAGGCTGCACTGGGGCTAATTGGGATCACCAGCTTACTTTCTTTCTGCCAGAGTGTATGTCCTTTTTACGAGACAGGATAAACTTCTTCTGTATTCAGAAGGAATTTATCCTTGTCTCTTCAGTGTTTAAGTGTCTGAGTTTTCTCAAGGTCATTCACTCTAATCATTTCCCTAGATCTACAAACATACTATCTCCTTTCTGTGGTTCTTTCCCTTTCCTAAACCAGCCTGCTAATTATTGGGTAGAGTTTAGTAAGAAGTATCAACTGAAAAATTCTAGTAACAGGTTGCTCAGCTTGAAGAAAACACTGTAAGAACTAGAAGAGAAAAGAGAATATAAATAAACTTCATGCTTACATAATGTTGCCTTTTAAAGCATCTAAATAACATTGAATAGAGCCACCTAGAGGGTAAAATCGTACTCATTTTCAAAAATGAAAGTTCTTTCCAAATAGTTTATGATACAGTTTGTTCTGGTAAAGAGTTTGATGGCTCCTAATTTGAGAAGAACTATAGATAAACCTATGTCATGGGTATTAATTTGCATCCATAAATTCAGGAGAATGAGAACCAGCTTTCCAGTCTGCAAGGTAAAGTAACCACTCGTTACTTAGGGGCTTTTTCACTGAGTTCCTGATGGTCTTATGTAAGAGTGAATAAAGGCCAATAGAAAATGTAATCACTGAAAATGATAGGCCCCTTGTATATGCGACTTCTAATTTTAAAAACTTTTCTCTGAAATTAATGAGTGGAAATCTAGCAAAGTCCTTATTTAATCCTTCGATGAATATTTTTAATGCTTATTTTGTTTTTGTGGGGATATAATAATGTAACATTTAACTTTACATCTTGATGTAATTTCAGACTACAGAAAAAGTTATTCAAATAATATAGTTCCCATATAACTTTTATTTAGTTTCCCCTGATGTATTTTACATAATCATAGGACTGTTATCAAAACCAAGAAACAAACTTCTGTACAGTACTTTTTACTTAACTGTAGACTTTGATTCAGATTTTACTAGCTTTTCCACTAGCGTCCTTTTTCTCTTCTAAGACATCATCCAGGGTCCCAAACTGCATTACTTATCACATCTTAGTCCAGTCTATGTTTAATCTGTGCAATTCTTCAGTCTTCCCTTGTCTTTCATGACCTTGACACTTTTGTAAGAGTACTAGTTGGTGATTCTGTAAAATGTCCATTAGTTTGGGTGTGGCCATTGCTTTTTCATGATTCAGTTTGCGGCTATGCATTTTTGCAGGAATATAACAAAAGTTACATATCCTCTTTAATGCATGGTATTGGGGAGGTTACATGATGTCCACATACTTTATTCCTGGGGATGTTAACATGGGCCACATGGTTAAGGTGGTGTCATCTAGATTGCTCCACTGAAATGTTACTTTTCCCTTTTTTTTAGTTAATGTATATTCAGAAGGAGATCTTTTCAACTATTCAACTATCCTGTTTTTGCTCAAACTTGTTCCCATTAATTTTTTAATATAAATTTATTTATTTTAATTGGAGGCTAATTACTTTACAATATTGTATTGGTTTTGCCAGACATTAACATGAATCCACCACAGGTATACACGTGTTCCCCATCCTGAACCCCCCTCCCACCTCCCTCCCCATACCGTCCCTCTGGGTCATCCCAGTACACCAGACCCAAGCATCCTGTATCATGCATCAAACCTGGACTGGCGATTTGTTTCACATATGATAATATACATGTTTCAATACCATTCTCCCAAATCATCCCACCCTCGCCCTCTCCCACAGAGTCCAAAAGACTGTTCTATACATCTGTGTCTCTTTTGCTGTCTCGCATACAGGGTTATCATTACCATCTTTCTAAATTCCATATATATGCATTTATGTTTTTCTTTCTGGCTTACTTCACTCTGTATATTAGGTTCCAGTTTCATCCACCTCATTAGAACTGATTCAAATGTATTCTTTTCAATGGCTGAGTAATACTCCATTGTGTATATGTACCGCAGCTTTCTTATCCATTCATTTGCTGATGGACATCTGGGTTGCTTCCATGTCCTGGCTATTATAAACAGTGCTGCAATGAACACTGGGGTACACGTGTCTCTTTCAATTCTGGTTTCCTTGGTGTGTATGCCCAGCAGGATTGCTGGGTCATTTTATCATGCATAATCAACCTTGCCTACAATAATTACTACTGTTCTGTTTTTAATGGTGATGTTTCTACTTTCTTTCCTTCTGTATTAATCAGAACATTTATTTAAGAAAGAACTGTACTTTAAATATTCTTTAAATGTTCTGTAAAGAATGTTCTTTAAATGGGATTATACAGGAAGCCTTTCAGAGCTGGCTTCTTTCTCTTAGGAGAATGTACTTGAGATTCATGCCTTTACTGTTGCTGAACAGTATTCCTTTGTGTGATGTATCATCGTTTGGTTCTACATTCAGTGGTTGAAGGACATCTGGGTTGTTTCCAGTTTGGATGATTATTTATAAAACTGCTGTAAACATTCATGTACAAGTCTCTTTGTAAGCACATATTTTTGTTTATCTTAAAGAAATACCTAGGTGTGGGATGACAAAATCAAATGATAAATATATGTTTAATTTTTTAAGAAACTGCCAAACTGTTTTCCAAACCTGATGTACCATTTTACATTCCCACTAGAATTAATGACCCGGAGAAGGCAATGGCACCCCACTCCAGCACTCTTGCCTGGAAAATCCCATGGACGGAGGATCCTGGCAGCCTGCAGTCCATGGGATCACTAAGAGTTGGACACAACTGAGTGACTTCACTTTCACTTTCCTGCATTGGACAAGGAAATGGCAACCCACTCAGGTGTTCTTGCCTGGAGAATCCCAGAGATGATGGAGCCTGATGGGCTGCCATCTGTGGGATCGCACAGAGTCAGACACAACTGAAGTGACTTAGCAGTAGCAGTAATTAATGAGAGTTTCTATTACTCTTATCAATGCTTGATACTTTTTTTTTTCAATTAGCCATCTCAGTGAGTATATATTGGTGTCTTACTGTGACTTTAATTTGCATATCCCTATGACTATTGAATTGATCAGCTTTCCATATGTTTTTTCACTATCCATATATCTTCTTTGGTGAAGTATGTTTTCAGATTTTTACCCGTATTCTTTCATTGGGTTGTTTTCTCTTAAAGTTGAGCTCTAAATGTTTTTTATTTTTTTAATATATATTTTTGGATACAGTTCTTTGTCTAAGATGTGTGTTTAAAATGTGATTTGTAGATATTTTTCCCGTTTTTAACTTGTTTTTCCATTCAATGAACATTGTCTTTAACAAAGTAACTGTTGTTTTATTTTGATAAAGTCTAATTCCTTATTCCTTTTCTTTTACGGATTGTGCTTTGTGGTATGATGTCAAAAAACTCTTTATCTCTACCAAGGTCACAAAGACTTTCTCTTTTATTAACTTCTAAGGCAATGGCACCCCACTCCAGTACTCTTGCCTGGAAAATCCCATGGATGGAAGAGCCTGGTAGGCTGCAGTCCATGGGATCGCTGGGAGTCAGACATGACTGAGCGACTTCACTTTCACTTTTCACTTTCATGCATTGGAGAAGGAAATGGCAACCCACTCCAGTGTTCTTGCCTGGAGAATCCCAGGGGTGGGGGAGCCTGGTGGGCTGCCATCTATGGGGTCGTACAGAGACAGACACAACTGAAGCGACTTAGCAGCAGAAGTTTTACATGGGCTTCCCTGGTGGCTCAGATGGTAAATAATCTGCCTGCTCATGCAGGACACCTAGGTTTGATCCCTGGGTTAGGAAGATCTCATGGAGAAGGCAATGGCACCCCACTCCAGTATCCTTGCCTGGAGAATTCCTTGGGTAGATGAGCCTAGTGGGCCACAGCCCATGCAGTCGCAAAGAGTCAGAGACAACTGAGTGACTAACACTTTCTCAGAAGATTTACATAGAGGTCTAAGATCCATTTTGAGTTAATTTTTACATAAAGTGTGAGGTATGAGCCAAGGTTCTTTTGTATTTTTTTTTTTTTTTTTTGCATATGGATAATTTCAGCACCATTTGTTGAATTGTTATATTCTTTAAGATACGAAACTTTTTTCCCTCACTTTTAACTTACTCTCTTTGCTTAAACTCCTTCAAGGGATTTCCTTCACCCACAAAACAAAATGCATGCCCCTTCCACACAGCATTTCATTTTTCTCCTGCCATCTCTACCTCTTAGTTCATAGTCTGTTAACAGTAAATCATTATTTAATTCATGTTTCAAATTAAATATTCAAATTCTTCTTTCAGTGAATCATTGATTGATCCCATGTTTTATCATACTTGGCCTTCTTCTTGGAAATACTTTTTTTCCCCACCCTCATCACTACTAACTCAGCCAGCAAGCTTGACTTATGAAGGATGACTCAGCTTGTATGAAACGTCTTTTCTTCATCTTTTTACTGGTAGATATCTATGTTGCACTTAACATGTTATACTATAATTACTTTTATATGTATGGGCCTGAAGTTTGTTTTCTTAATTCTTACACCATAATGTTAGGACCTCTGCACCACTTGGCAATGACCCTGAGTTTTTTCCTGGGACACTCCCACCAGAATGAGCTGCAGCAATGCACCTGTGCTGTCTTCGGCCCCTGTTCGAGTTCCCTCTTACCTTCACACTTCCTTCCCACAGCCCTTGCCAGGGCCCCAGCACCCCAGCCACTGCCCATCAGTAGAGAAAAACTATCATGCCATTCATTTGCTTTCTGATAACTCTTAATTTACTGTTAATAAAGGATTAAACTAAGTGTACTAGCCACTCCATATTCTCCACTTAATCTCAATGTTCTGTCCTAGCTTGAATTCTCCTCTCAAACTCCCTCTTACCAAATCTCCAATATATACCCCTAATATATATTTTAAATTACTTTTAAATAAAGGGGGAAATCCTATGCTATATTGGAATGGGGATTTGGGAAGTCGATAGTCTCCTAAGGATAGCCTTAATTTTATTTATTGTGGTGCCTAACATGCTACTATAGGAAATACTAAGGACACTCCAGGTGGTGCTGGTTGTAAACAACCTGCCTGCCAGTTCAGGAGACATGAGAGATGAGGGTTCGATCCCTGGGTTGGGAAGATGCCGTGGAGAAGGAAATGGCAACCCACCCCAGTATTCTTGCCTGGGAAATCCCATGGACAGAGGAATCTGGTGGGCTACTGTCCATAGGGTCACAGAGATTTGGACAGGACTGAAGCAACTGAGGGCACACGTACTTATGGATGAAGGACTATTGTAAGAAAGGGAGAAAAGGAAGCAAAGGATAGGGGTAGAATAAAAAGAAGAAAGAGGGAGGAAAGCAAACAAGGAACCTAATTTTTCAAGAACTTCAAGCCCAGTTCTAAATTTGAACACTCACTAATGTCAGTTATATTTATATGAAATCGGCAGCTTTTCTCATAGTTGTGTTTCTCTGTACTTTGGCAATTTTTCCTTCTGAACAGCAATCATATTTTAGTTGTTTTTCTCCTATTAAATTTTAACTATACATGTATATATATTTTAACTATATATGTGTATTTGTGTATATATATGTATGTATATACACACACATATATACATATAGCATATATGTGTGTGTATATACATATAGCATATATGTGTGTGTATATATATACACATATAGCGACATATGCTATGCTATGCTAAGTTGCTTCAGTCGTGTCCAACTCTGTGTGACCCCCATAGACGGCAGCCCACCAGGCTCCCCCATCCCTGGGATTCTCCAGGCAAGAACACTGGAGTGGGTTGCCATTTCCTTCTCCAAGGCATGAAAGTAAAAAGAGAAAGTGAAGTCACTCAGTTGTGTCCGACTCTTAGCAACCCCATGGACTGCAGCCTACCAGACTCCTCCGTCCATGGGATTTTCCAAGCAAGAGTACTGGAGTGGGGTGCCATTGCCTTCTCCGATATATATATAAAACATTATAGTTATTTAGGAACATGTATTTTTCTACTATTCTAGAATCAACTTCAGTAGGACCACATTACCTGGTCTATATCTTATATGTTATAACACTCAATCTTAACTTTGGAATGGGTTAAGAAATACAGTAGTGTATTTCCTCAGCCTGAGAAATAAAAGTAGGCATAACTTAGCCACTCATGATTGAGATATAGCCACAGAATAATGTGAATTTATTGACATTTTTATTAGGTTACATCAATCACTGTGGGTGAATTTATTCATTTTCCACTCCTCACAAATGTCAGCCAAAGACATCGGTGATTTTTTTTTTTTTTTATCTTTTTCATTCAGATGCAATGACTGTTTTAGGATTCTTAGGCCTGAAAATAATGCATTGACCTTTCCCCTAAACATTAATGGCATGATTCTTTTGAAATAAGGTCAGTTTTCATTTTGGCATAGCCATATATTATATGGGACACACTATTGTATTTGGTACAGAAATCCATGAATACAAAAAGCTATAGCACCTGTGTGACTTTGTCACTATTTTATATACTTAATTACTGAAGTATTCCATTACACTGAATGAAAGTATAAAAAAATGCCTTCCATTAGCTAGAGTTTCTGTGATTTAATGATTTCTTCATATAAATTAAATCTCACTGCAACAAATTCCAGGATACTCCCTAGGGAAAGCAACTCTGGATACAAAGTATAAGGGGGCTGGAGAAAATCAAGGAGAAAAAGGGGGCTGCTTAAAAAGAGGAAGATTTAAGGGTGAGGCCTAGCAGAATTTCTGAATTTGTTCCAGGAAAAGGAGAAGATATTTACTTCCCTAAAAGAGGATTTAAAATTAATATAATTATTTCTTACATGTTAGCTAAATAAATTTACTAAAACAAAAACAAAAGCCTCCCTTATGTCAACTCTGGTGTTCCAAAATTTTCTGCCTCAATAAGACAGTATTTCTAGTGATACAAGCCATTGGTAACAGACTCAGAAACTATTTCACATAAGTACCTCTAACTAAAAAAGACAAAACAAAAAAAAAGTGGAAGACTGCATTTGTCAGTGATGAAAGTTTTAATTATACAATTTGTAAAGCTTAAAATTAGTGTTTTTACTAAGATGGCCCAAATGGAACAATTGCTAAAACTGAAATAATGCTACCAGTTCTTTGATACAGTTCCCAGATTTTAGCTACAAGGGAAATTCTTAATTGCTAAGGAGGCCCACCCTTTAGTCTAATTACAGGAACCTATTATTACTAAGTAGAATGTTGAGTACTGGCTAGGAAAGCTGAAGGGGAAAAAAAAATTGATAGAGACTGATATGGATAGAGCAAATCCCTTTTTAAGTCAAATTTCAATACATTCAACCTACCTGATAAAGACTTCAAAGTAATGATTTTAAGATGCTCATTGATTTCAGAAGAATGGATGAACACAGTAAGAATTTCAACACAGGTTATAAAATGTAAAGAACCAAACAAGCTAAGGAATGCAATAACTGAAATTTTAAAATATGCTAGAAGAAATATACTCATTTAAATGATACAGAGAAATGGATCGGGAAGACTGATTAGTGGAAATCACCCAAGCTGAACAAGGGGAAAAAAAATTAAGCAAGGATAATTTAAGGGGCCTCTGGGAAAATTTCAAGCATACCAAAATTTTCATTATAGAATCTGGAAAAGGAAGAGAAAATGGAGCAGAGAACTTATTTGAAGAGATAATAGCTGAAAACATCTCTAACCTGGGGAAGGGAACAGACATCCAAGTTGCAAAGCATGAAGAGGCTCAACAAGATGAATATAATAGGTCTACACCAAAATACATTATAATTAAAATGGCAAAAATTAAAGAGAGAATCTTAAAGGGAGCAAGAGGAAAGATACTGGTTACATACAAGAGAACTCTCATGAGACTATCAAGTGACTTAGCAGCAGAAACTTTGCAGGCCAGTAAAGTTTAGTGCTGGCAAGATATATTAAAGTGCACGTAGTCATCTCCAACTCCTTGCAACCCTTTTCCAGGCTCGTCTGTCCATGGAGTTTTCCAGGCAAGAATACTGGAGTGGGTTACCATTTACTTCTCCAGAGGATTTTCCCAACCCAAGAATTGAACCCATATCTCTCGTGTCTCCTGCATTGGCAGGCAGATTCTTTACCACTGCACCAGCTGGGAAGCCCATATATTAAAGTGGTGTAAGATAAAACCTACAACCAAGAATATTCTGCCTGGCCAGGCTATTATTCAGATTTGAGGAGAAATAAAGAGTTTTACAGAAAAGCAAAAGCTCAAAGTTATTTCAGGAAATGTTAAAGTGACGTCTTTAAATGAAAAAGAGAAGAACACAGCTAGAAATATGAAAATTGCAAAAGGATAAAGCTCATTGGTAAAGGAAAACATCCAGTAGATTGACCATTTATATGGTTATTAGGAAGGTTAAAAAATAAAAGTAGTAAAATCATTTCTATCCACAATAAGTAGTTAACTGATAACACAAAACAAAAAGTTGTAAAATACGATGTCAAAAGCATCAAGCATAGATGAGAGTATAAAAACATACGGCAGTCAGAATTCATTACACCTTAAAGGGCCAACACTTAAAATAATCAAGTAGGTATATAGGTATGTATATATGTATGTAAAAAAGATCATGCCATCTGGTCCCATCACTTCATGGCAAATAGATGGGAAAACAATGGAAACAGTGACAGACTTTATTTTCTTGGGCTCCAAAATCATTGCAGATGGTGACTGAAGCCATGAAATTAAAAGATACTTGCTCCTTGGAAGAAAAGCTGTGACTAACCTAGACAGCATATTAAAAAGCAGAGGTATTTGCTAACAAATGTCCATCTAGTCAAAGCTGTGGTTTTTCCAGTAGTCATGTATGAATGTGAGAGTTGGACCATAAAGAAGGCTGAGCAGTGAAGAAATGATGCTTTTGAACTGTGGTGTTGGAGAAGACTCTTGAGAGTCCCTTGGACTGCAAGGAGATCCAACCAGTCCATCCTAAAGGAAATCAGTCCTGAATATTCATTGGAAGGCCTGATGCTGAAACTGCAATACTTTGGCCACCTGATGCAAAGAACTGACTTGTTTGAAAAGACCCTGATGCTGGGAAAAATTGAAGGCAGAAGGAGAAGGGGATGACAGAGGATTAAATGGGTGGATGGCATTACCGACTGGATGGACATGAGTTTGAGCAAGCTCCAGGAGTTGGTGATGGACAGGGAAGCCTGTTGTGCTGCAGTCCATAGGGTCTCAAAGAGTCAGACACAACTGAGTGACTGAACTGACTGATATCTATAGGTTGTTATATATGAACCTGAAGGTAACCACAAACCAAAAACCTAGACTAGATACATGCACACAAAGAAGTGCAAGCATGACACTAAAGATAACATCCTACAAGATGGAAATAATTACAATCACAGAGGTTCTCCCCAAGGAACAAGGAGTCCGAGTCAACCTCAGGTTCCCCTGCCTGGGGGACCTGCTCCAGGAAGAGGGTCCTCCAGAACACTAGGCTGTGAATGCTTTGAAGTCCATTGGAGTTTACTTTCAGGAGTTTCAGAAAGCTGTTGAAATAGAGACTCTACTCTTAAAGGGTATACACAAAATATCACAGGCTCCAGGACCAAGGGAGAAAGAGATGATTTGAAAAGAATGGAGATCAGATCCTCCTGCTGATCTTAGCGAGTCTCCCACTGGACATAGTCGTGCCCACCAGAGGGCCCAGGACCTGATACCAATACCAGTATGAGGATGTGAGACCCAGGACCCCCCAGACTGTTGCAGTCAGAGACTCTGGGATACAGGTCTACCTGCTAGCTGGCAGACACCTGCCCCAGGACAGCCATAGCCCTGCAGCCTGCCATGGCAGAACCTATTCCACCCATCAGCAGACCAGCATGAGCTCTGGGACACCCCAGTCCTCAAAGCCAGCTGTGTGAAGAACAGGGCCTATCCACCAGAAAGCCAACAGCAGCTCTGATCCCTGGGCCCTGCAGCCATACCCCAAAATTCCACTCTTTTCACCCATGGGCCAGACCTTCCAGGGTCCCATAACCAGCTGCTTCATGACCCAGCCCTACTAATCTCCCAAGACTGAACCAAGAAGTAATAGAAAATATGAACAGACCAATTACAAGTAGTGAAACTGAATGAATAATAATAATTTTTAAAAATTCCAACAAGCAGAAGTTTAGGACCAGATAGCTTCACAGGTGAATCCTCCAAATATTTAGAGATGAGTTAACATCTGTCTTTCTCAAACTGTTCCAAAATTTGCAGAGGAAGAAATGCTTCCAAACTCATCTGCACAACCCTCATATCAAAACCAGACAAAAGATACCACGAAAAAGAAACTTACAAGCTAATATAACAGATGAAAATACATGCAAAAATCCTCAATAAAATATTAGTAAACCAAATCCAACAATAAATCAAAAGGATCCTAATCAAGTGAGATTCAACCCAGGGATGCAAGGATTTTTCAATATCTGCACATTAATCATTGTGATGCATTATACTAATAAGCTGAAGAATAAATGCAGAAAAATTTTTGAAAATATTCAACATCCACTTATGATAAAAAGCTTTCCAGAAAATGGGTATAGAGGGAACAAACATGAACACAATAAAGGTCATTTATAATAAACCCACAGCTAACATTATACTCAAAGTTGAAAAGCAGAAAACATTTCCTGTAAGATCAGAAACAAGATAAAGATGTCTGTTCTTAACATTTTACTCAACATAGTATTAGAAGTCCTAGCCACAATAATCAGATGTAAAAGAAATGAAAGCAAACTGAACTGTAAAGGAAGAAGTAAAACTGTTACTGTTTGCAAATGATGTGATACCATGTACAAAAAATCCTAAAGAGGCCGTGCAAAATGTACTGGAGCTCATTGGTGAATTCAGTAAAGTTGCAGGATGCAAAATTAATATGCAGAAATATATTTCACTTTTATACATTAACAGTGAACTATCAAAAAGAGAAAATAAGGAAGCAATTCCATTTACAATCACATCAAAAATAATTTAAAAAAACCTACTGAAGGAGATAAAAGACATGTATATAGTCTTTTATAGTCTTCTTATACTCAGAAGACTGTAAGACACTGATGAAAGAAATTGAAGGTGACACCAATGGAGAGATATAATGTGTTATTGGACTGGAAGAATTAATATTGATAAAATACCCATACTGCTCAAGGAGGTCTGTAGTTTTAATGCAATCTCTAAAACAAATAATTTTCAAATATGTTACTGAAACACAAAAGACTCCAAATAGCCAAAACAATCTTGAGCAGACCCAAATAGACATTTTTCCAAAGACATTCAGATGGTCAATAGGCACATGGAAAAATGCTCAACATGGTTAATCATTAGAAAAATGCAAATAAAAACACAATGAGATACCAGCCCACACCTGTCAGAATGGCTGCTGCTACTGCTGCTCAGTCACTTCAGTCATGTCCGACTCTGTGCGACCCCATAGACGGCAGCCCACCAGGCTCCGCCGTCCCTGGGATTCTCCAGGCAAGAATAGTGGAGGGGGTTGCAATTTCCTTCTCCAGTGCATGAAAGTGAAAAGTAAAAGTGAAGTCGCTTAGTCGTGTCTGACTCTTAGCGACCCCATGGACTGCAGCCTACCAGGCTCCTCCATCCATGGGATTTTCTAGGCAAGAGTACTGGAGTAGGGTGCCATTGCCTTCTCCTCAGAATGGCTATCAATCACCAAAAAAAAAAAAAAAAAAGACTTGCAAATAACAAATGTTGTCAAGGATGTGGAGAAAAAGGAACCTTTGTACACCGTTGATGGGAATGTAAATTGATGCAGCCATTGTGGAAAACAATATGGAGGTTTCTCAGAAAGCTAAAAATAGAACTACCATATGACCTAGCAATACCACTCCTGGGTAAGTATATTTACAAACAAAAAGAAAAAAACACTACTTTGAAAAGATAACATGCACCCCAATGCTCATTGCAGTATTATTTATAATAATCAAGATATGGAAGCAAACTAAGTGTCTATCAACAGATGAATGGATAAATAAGATGTGTTTTCCACAATGGAATAATACTGTTATTTTTTTTTTAATGAAATTTTGCTTTTTGCAACAACATGACCTAAGGAACTGAGTCAGACCAAGAAAGACACTGTATCACTAATATATGAAATCTAAAAAATAAAACAAACGAGTGACTGAAGTGACTTAGCAGCAGCAACAGCAGCAGCAGCAGTAAACATAATGAAAAAGAAATAGACTCACAGATATAGAGAACAAACTAGTGGCTACTGTGGGGAAAGGCAAGAGTGGAAAGTCAAGATAGTAGTAGGGTACAAACTACTATGTTTAAAATAAATTCCAAGGATGTGTTAAACAATGCAGAGAATATAGCCAGTATTAATAGTAGCTATAAACGGAATATAATCTATAAAAATTTTAATTACTGTATTGTATACCTGAAGCTAATGTAATATGGTTAATTATATTTATATAAAAAGTCAATTAATTTTAAAAATAAATTTTAAAAAGAATAAAATATCTAGAAAAAATTTGAGGTAAAGAATATATTCTTGAAATATTCAGAAATTGATGAAAAAATTTTAAAGTGATACAAACACATGGAAATGTGTAATGCTCATAGACTGGAAGAATTAATATTGTTAAAATACCCATGCTACCCAAGGCAATCTATAGATTTAATGTAATCTCTATCAAAACACCAATGTCACTTTTCACAGTACTAGGACAAATAATTCTAAAATTTGTGTGGAACCACAAAAGTCTGCAAATAGCCAAAGCCATCCTGAGGAAGATCAGCAAAGTTGGAGGTGTCAGGCATTCTGATTCCAAACTATACTTCAAAGCTATAATATCAAAACAGTGTAATACTGGGGAAAAAAACAGACACATAGATCAAAGGAATGGAATAGAGAGCCCAGAAATAAACCATACCTACATGGAAAATTAATATATAACAAAGAAGGTGAGACTATACAATGGAGAGAAGACAACTTCTTTTATAAATAATGTTAGAAAACTAGACATCTACATGCAAAACAATCAAACTAGACTACTATCACACACCATATACCAAAAAAAAAAAAAACCCTCCAAATGGATTACTGACTTAAGTGTCCATAGATAGACGAATGGATGAAGATGTTATATATACAGTGTAATATTATTCAGACATTTAAATATTGAAATCTTGCCATATATAACAACATGAATGGTCTAGAAGGTATTATGCTCAGTGAAATAAGTCATACACAGAAAGACAAAGGCCATATGATTCACTTATATGTAGAATCTAAAAAGAAATAAAATCAAATAGGATTCACAATTGTAGAGAAGAAATGGATGGTTACCAGAGGGAAGGGATGGAGGATAGCGGCAGATAAGTGAAGATTAAAAGGTGCTAATCTCCACTTACAGAGAAGTAAGGGACTTCCCTGGTGCTCCAGTGGTTAAGCCACCACGTTTCCACTTTAGGGCTTCTGGGTTCAATCCCTGGTTAGAGAGCTAATAGCCCATATGCTGTGTGGTGAAATAAAAATAAATAAACAAGCATTGATCTGCTAAGGCATAAAAATAAATAGCAAATAATTCACATAGGTGTAGTATACAGCATAATGAATACAGTCAGTAATACCATAAAAAGCTTTGTTACTGGACTTATCATGGTGATCATTTCATAATAGTGAATGTACAAGTGTCAAATTATTATGTAGTGCACTTGAAACTAACATAACACTGTACTTCAATTATATTTCAATTAACCTTCAACCTCAAAAAAATTGTTTAGAAACAGAAAAACACACTGCAATTTAGAATCTTGGCAAATCACTTCTGGAAAGACAAAATAAACCTACTTCAAACATTAGCCTCAATGGGTAACATTAGAGCTAGGTATTGCAGTAAATACTGTTTCTGTAGTTTTCAAATATTATCCCCAAAGCACTTCCTCAGTGTTGCAGAAATAATAAAACAATAATTTTGTGTCTGTGTGCTCAGTTGGTCAGTCATTTCCAACTCTTTGTGAAACCATGGACTGTACCCAACTTGGCTCTTCTGTCCATGGGATTTCCCAGGCAAGAATTCTGGAGTGGGGTACCATTTCCTACTCTAGGAGATCTTCCCAACCCAGGGATCAAATCCCATGTCTCTTGCATCTCCTTCATTGGCAAGCAGATTCTGACTTGTTTAATGTCTCACAACTTTTTACTTCCCTGAGTTAAAATCTTGTCCTACAAAACATTGCCAACAGTGATCAAGTTAGCTACACTTTAATGAACACGTTAGAGAACCTGTTAATGTCATTTTGTGACTCTCTGGCATCCTAAATTAATTAGATTTTTGCTAGACTAAGGCCAGTGAAGGCAATGGTACCCCACTCCAGTACTCTTGCCTGGAAAATCCTATGGACAGAGGAGCCTGGAAGGCTGCGGTCCATGGGGTCGCTGAGGGTCAAACAAGACTGAGCGACTTCACTTTCACTTTTCACTTTCATGCATTGGAGAAGGAAATTGCAACCCACTCCAGTGTTCTTGCCTGGAGAATCCCAGGGACGGTGGAGCCTGGTGGGCTGGTGTCTATGGGGTCACACAGAGTTAGACATGACTGAAGCGACTTAGCAGCAGCAGCAGACTAAGGCAATTGCATCATAAATGCTCTTCCAGCTGTCACTCTTGAGTAATCTTTGTAAAAGCAAATTTGTAGACTATACTCAGGATGGGGATTCTAAAGTCTTTCTTACTTTGGATTAATCCTACGAGGTCTTGAAAGATTTGGACACTGCTTCCTTCTCATATGTTTTCTTCTTCTTCCTCTTGCTCCTTCTAATCCACTGTGTTTCAGAACAGCTGTGTGCTTTGAACACACCAAGATCCTTGCTGCTCAGAGCTCTTTGTATTCCCATTTACTGCCACCACCTTCCCAAATACCAATACAAGACTGGTTTCTGAAAACCATGCCTAAATCTAAAATTTCGTCCTCCTCATACTTAGATGGTCTTTATCTTGTATCTTTGTTCTGTTTTCTTCCTTTGAATACATAATTCTGTGAAATCAGATAGGCTTGTTCCTATGTGTTCAGAGTATTCTGCATCAAGGAATGTTCTAGTATATATGGAAGTAAACACTCAACAGACAGTTGCTTTATAAATGAATGAACCATTTTAAGCAACGGTATTGCTAAAACAGTATCATACTAGATTTTCTGGAACTTCCAATTTTACTTATGTCTTTATTTTGGCACTTTACCATATATAGATTATTTAGACCAAATAAATGATTCAAATTTTAAAATAAAAAGTAGAATAGAACAGAACTATGTCTCTGTAACAAATTTTTATAGTACATCAAATTGGATGTTAGTAGGACTCTTTTATAATTATTTATGAGCTAGGCATATAATTACTCTAAATATCCTAAAAAGTGGATTATGTAGTAAATAATGGAATTATCAAACACTGCATATGTTGAGAATTATATAGAAAGTCCTTCCAATTTAGATAGATTAGCTTGTTTGCAAATTAGTTAATTAAAAAAAAAACTTTAAAGAAAAGCTTAAAGCAGGACATTTTTAAAAAGTAAGCTAATTTTACAAAGCATGTTTGTTGGAAAGCAACAGATTTAATTTTTTTAATTAGACATATTCTCAAAATAACAAGTTTGTCATTAACTTGTCATTAGTTTAATAAAATTATTTTCTAAACCAAGTTTATTATTTGGACAAGGATATACCAAAATATAATAGTGTTCATTTCTGTATTATAGTTTTGGAATAATTTTGTTTGTTTTCATCTTTGTATTTTTGCAAATTGCCTGTGTTTTCTACAACAAAAATATATTGTGTTGATATTTTGTTTCTAAGCTGGATCAAAAATGTCCCTATAGAAAACAGAACAACCTTGTGAAATTACGACTTTTGTAGATCAAAATTTTTTGAATGTAGGAATTTTCATATAGTTATCACTGACCTAGAGCCAGACATACTGGAATGTGAAGTCAAGTGGGCCTTAGAAAGCATCACTATGAACAAAGCTAGTGGAGGTGATGGAATTCCAGTGGAGCTATTCCAAATCCTGAAAGATGATGCTCTGAAAGTACTGCACTCAATATGCCAGCAAATTTGGAAAACTCAGCAGTGGCCACAAGATTGGAAAAGGTCAGTTTTCATCCCAATCCCAAAGAAAGGCAATGCCAAAGAATGCTCAAACTACCGCACAATTGCACTCATCTCACACGCTAGTAAAGTAATGCTCAAAATTCTCCAAGCCAGGCTTCAGCAATATTGGAACCGTGAACTTCCTGATGTTCAAGCTGGTTTTAGAAAAGGCAGAGGAACCAGAGATCAAATTGCCAACATCCGCTGGATCATGGAAAAAGCAAGAGAGTTCCAGAAAAACATCTATTTCTGCTTTATTGACTATGCCAAAGCCTTTGACTGTGTAGATCACAATAAACTGTGGAAAATTCTGAAAGAGATGGGAATACCAGACCACCTGATCTGCCTCTTGAGAAATCTGTATGCAGGTCAGGAAGCAACAGTTAGAACTGGTCATGGAACAACAGACTGGTTCCAAATAGGAAAAGGAGTACGTCAAGGCTGTATATTGTCACCATGTTTATTTAACCTATATGCAGAGTACATCATGAGAAATGCTGGACTGGAAGAAACTCAAGTTGGAATCAAGATTGCTGGGAGAAATATCAATAATCTCAGATATGCAGATGACACCACCCTTATGGCAGAAAGTGAAGAGGAACTCAAAAGCCTCTTGATGAAAGTGAAAGTGGAGAGTGAAAAGGTTGGCTTAAAGCTCAACATTCAGAAAACAAAGATCATGGCATCTGGTCCCATCACTACATGGGAAATTGATGGAGAAACAGTGGAAACAGTGTCAGACTTTATTTTTCTGGGCTCCAAAATCACTGCAGATGGTGATTGCAGCCATGAAATTAAAAGACACTTACTCCTTGGAAGGAAAGTTATGACCAACCTAGATAGCATATTCAAAAGCAGAGACATCACTTTGCCAACAAAGGTTCGCCTAGTCAAGGCTATGGTCTTTCCTGTGGTCATGTATGGATGTGATAGCTGGACTGTGAAGAAGGCTGAGCGCCAAAGAATTGATGCTTTTGAACTGTGGTGTTGGAGAAGACTCTTGAGAGTCCCTTGGACTGCAAGGAGATCCAACCAGTCCATTCTGAAGGAGATCAGCTCTGGGATTTCTTTGGAAGGAATGATGCTAAAGCTGAAACTCCAGTATTTTGGCCACCTCATGCGAAGAGTTGACTCATTGGAGAAGGCTCTGATGCTGGGAGGGATTGGGGACAGGAAGAGAAGGGGACGACAGAGGATGAGATGGCTGGATGGCATCACTGACTCAATGGATGTGAGTCTGAGTGACCTCCGGGAGCTGATGATGGACGGGGAGGCCTGGCGTGCTGCAGTTCATGGGGTCGCAAAGAGTCGGACATGACTGAGCGACTGATCTGATCTGATGTATATGTTTAATGAACAGAACTGCAATCATGCTTTGCAAGTTAGTTGCAGTTTGTTTGTTTGTTTGTTTTTAATTTAGCAATTCTATTACTTAGGATTATGTTTGACTAAATGTTTATGTTTGACTAAATTCTAGCTAAACGACTAGAATCATGGTGGTTTAAAATAAGATAAAATTAATTTCTTCCCCACGTTATAGTTCTATGATCATTAGGTAGTCAGATTCCTTCCATCTCATTTTTCCACTCCCCTCCTTGAGATTTCAACCTCGTAGGCCAAGATGTGGCCCTTGTTCTATCTATCCTGTCTACCCTCTCTAGCCAGCAGGAGAGAGAACACAGCTTGCTGTCACAATGAGAACACTGCATAAAAGTTGTGCCTAGGACAGCTGCAAGGGAGCCTGGGGAAATGTAGTCCTTACTTTGGTGATCATGTTATCCCTGTTAGTCATGCCTTTTAATTTTCTGTATTTTCTGATATTTTTACTTATGAGCCTAACTGATCTTGGAAAGACTGATCCTTCCAGCTCTAGCCACTTCCTCAAGACAGTGAAGGGTTCCCCTGCAAGTGACCTTTCATCTACAAACCAACCAGTCTAAAGCCCACACTCTCCACTTCTTCCTTTATTGAGCAGTCATAGCCCAAGCTATTATTTACCATCTTCATCACCACAGGGCCAAGTATCAGACAACTAGGAGCATCCCCTATACCCTAGAGCCTGAAGAATTATTTAAACTAGTCATACTTAAATTTGCTTAGCTGCTTATACTGCCTCACCCATTCCTTCCTGCCAGAATCCCAACAAAGATTCTTGGCCACATTTTCCCCTTCCTCCTTCTTGGGACTGACCAACCCTGGTGCTCCCCACCATGTGGCCCTTTGTTGTATGCTATGCCTCCTGTTTCTAGAGATCTTTGAGTGTAAAAACTTCTACCTTCATGATTGTCATTTCTGATCTGTAGTCTTACCACACTGGTCAAAACAAACCCTGGGTCCATTTTAAAACATCTCCAGATAATGGTAATGGTTTGCACATCACTCTGTGAATATACTAAAATCACAGAATTAAAAACGTGAATTTTATACTATGTGAGTTATATCTAAATTTTAAGTTAAATGAAATAATAAAACAATGGGCTTTGTTACAGTAGAAAAATGAAATAATGTTAGGGGGAGATAGCCATGCTACAACAATATCATATATCAGATTAGAACATAAAAATATCTCTGATTTTTATGTCTGTCCAATATTATTCAGTGTATTGTATTTTATTTAACCTTTTACTTAACAATAAATGTTTAGATTGCTTCCTTTTTTCCCTGTTATAAACTATTTTGTAATTTACAACCAGATCATGCTTTTATTATCATAAGATAGATTGTTAGAAATATAATTCTTAAATTAAAGGATATGTGATTTTTTTTAACTAGATACTGCAAATTACTTTCCAAAATATTGTACTGATTTAGGAAGATTCTCTTAAAGGGTTGGGTGCCCATTAGTTTTTTTACTTAGCACTACCTGTTATTTATCCTTTTAATTTTTAACAATCTAATTGGTTGTAAAAGCAGATCAGTTCAGTTCAGTAGCTCATTCGTGTCTGACTCTTTGTGACCCCATGAACCACAGCATGCCAGGCCTCCCTTTCCATCACCAACTCCCGGAGTTTACCCAAACTCATGTCCATTGAGTCGGTGATGCCATCCAACCATCTCATCCTCTGTCATCACCTTCTCCTACTACCTTCAGTCTTTCCCAACATCAGAGTCTTTTGAAATGAGTCAGCTCCTCGCATCAGGTGGCCAAAATATTGGAGTTTCAGCTTCAGCATCAGTCCTTCCAATGAACACCCAGGACTGATCTCCTTTAGGATGGACCGGTTGGATCTCCTTGCAGTCCAAGGAACTCTCAAGAGTCTTCTCCAACACCACAGTTCAAAAGCATCAATTCTTCAGCACTCAGCTTCCTTTATAGTCCAACTCTCACATCCATACATGACCACTGGAAAAACCATAGCCTTGACTAGACGGACCTTTGATGACAAAGTAATGTCTCTGCTTTTTAATATGCTATCTAAGTTGGTCATAACTTTCCTTCAACGGAGTAAGCGTCTTTTAATTTCATGTCTGCAGTCACCATCTGCAGTTATTTTGGAGCCCAAAAAAATAAAGTCTGACACTGTTTCCACTGTTTCACCATCCAGTTGCCATAAAGTGATGGGACCAGATGCCATGATCTTAGTTTTCTGAATGTTGAGCTTTAAACCAACTTTTTCACTCTCCTCTTTCACTTTCAAGAGGCTCTTTAGCTCTTCTTCACTTTCTGCCATAAGGGTGGTGTCATCTGCATATCTGATGTTCTTTTAAATTTGTGTAACTTTGAATATATGGTTATTTAGCATTATTTTTATGTTGATTAGCCTTTTTCAATTCTTTCTCAGACAATTGCCTATTCATGACATTAACTCTTTACTAAGCTAGGGTAGATAACCATTTGTTAACCAGGGACATTGATATTAATCTGCTGTGCTGTGCTGTGCTTAGTCGCTCAGTCGTGTCCAACTCTTTGTGTCCCTGTGGACTGTAGCCCACCAGGTTCCTCTGTCCATGGAGATTTTCCAGGTTAGAATACTGGAGTGGGTTGCCATGCCCTCCTCTAGAGGATCTTCCCAACTGAGGGATCAAACCTGTCTCCTGCATTGTAGGTGGATTCTTTACCATCTGTGCCGCTGTCTGGAAATACGGAAGATCATCTCATTATATGTCTAAGAATGTGTCTTCTTTTCACTAATTCTGACTAGCTTTCAGTGTTTCCTTGAGGAAAACTCATTTTTTATCCATTCCAGGGTACTTTTCTTCAGTTGTTTCTTTGGAAATTTCTCCTTCTCAATGTTTTACTCCCGCTAGGACTCACAGCGGGGAAGGCAATGGCACCCCACCCCAGTACTTTTGCCTGGAAAATCCCATGGACGGAGGATCCTGGTAGGCTCCAGTCCATGGGGTCGCTAAGAGTCGGACACTACTGAGTGACTTCACTTTCACTTTGCACTTTCATGCATTGGAGAAGGAAATGGCAACCCACTCCAGTGTTCTTGCCTGGAGAATCCCAGGGACGGGGGAGCCTGGTGAGCTTCCGTCTATGGGGTCGCACAGAGTCGGACACGACTGAAGCGACTTAGCAGCAGTAGCAGCAGCAGGACTCACAGAGTGTGCATTCTAGATATCTTGAATCAGTCCTCCTTTACATTTTATATCTTCACTTGAGAGTTTCCATTCCTTGTGATTTTAAGATAGGTCTTCCATATTTTTAAAGATGAGCACTGAGTTTTCTGTGTTGCCCTTCCTGTTTTTAATTTCCCTCATGTGTTTTCCTTTTCTTTCACAATATCTTATTGTGTCACATTAAAAATTCTGAGTGCACATTTTTAATTACTCTTCCATTTGATCAAATAAATCTTCCTTAAAAGTGAAAGTGTTAATAGCTCAGTCGTGTCTGACTGTTTGCAACCACCTGGACAGTAGCGCGCCAGGCTCCTCTGTCCACGGGCTTTTCCTGGCAAGAATAGTACAGTGGGTAGCCATTCCCTGCTTCAGGGGATCTTTCCAACCCAGGGACTGAAGCTGGGTCTCTCACACTGCAAGCAAACAAGTTCTTTACTGTCTGAGCCAGGGAAGCATATCTGCCTTAGGAGAGCCATCTTCTGTGGTGATTCAACTTGGTCTCCTTTTTAAACTCTACTTTTGGGCTTCCCTGATAGTCAGTTGGTAAAGAATCCACCTGCAATGCAGGAGACCCTGATATGATCTCTGGGTTGGGAAGATCCCCTGGAGAAGGGAAAGGCTACCCACTCCAGTATTCTGGCCTGGAGAATTCCATGGACTGTGTAGTTTATGGGATCACAAAGAGTTGGACATGACTGAACAACTTTCACTTTCACTTAATTATTCTTTACTGATTCATCAGAATATTGGTTGCCTTAACACAGGTGCTAGATAAGTAATAGTAATGTGGCCACCAATCAAATATTAATCAGATTTTCTTTTCCAGTGTAGAGCTTATCTACCAAAGCATAAGAGGGGGTAGAGGAAGAGAGCCCACTTGATTCTCAGGGTTCTGCACCTGGGATGGCAGGTTCTTCTCCGGCCGACTGAAGGCACATTTGTCTTAAGTAGAAAGAGCAAATTTTTCCGATAACCACAGGCAGCTAACTGCAGCAGAATGTCTGCTCTTAAGATAAGAACATCCTCTTGGCTCCTGGGCTCCCAAAGACAGTTTTAGGATTGGCCAACTTCACCTCAGTTTCCGCAAGAGAGGTTAGCGTTTACTAGCCCACTAGCTACCTCTGTTCAGTAAGTAGATCTTAGACTTAACTGTTTTTCCCTCACATTTATTTGTTTCCTGTCTCTCCCAATCCCATGACTGTTCTGTCTCCTGTCTTCTTTCTCCCTTTTCATAGGCTTTCTGATACACTTCTGCCCTCTACATACATTAAGTATATATCCATAAGCATATACATGTATAAAGCAGTATTAATGTACCTTAGAAAAGGAAAATGGATGTAAGCTTTTAATTCAGGTGCTTTTTTTTTAGGAAGCAGTGTAACTTTTTAATATTGTGGGCAGTATACATGTAATATTTGGTACATGTTAAATAAAAATAATTATCACAATTAACTTCATCTCTGGACTTGCAGGGAATATTAAAAGTTAGAATATTTTTGTTAGACTGAACCTTTCTGCTTAGACTAATGATGAGACAAAATACGATGTTATACACTAAAATATTTATTTTAAGAATAATTTGCTATATTTATTGACAGCTTGTAGAAATTGGTGATAAACTAATAGGTACAAAGTATGTACAGACTTAATTTAGTACTAAAATATATAACATACTCTTAAACATCTTTAATGCATGGTTTACATATAAAGATACAGATTCTGAGGGCTTCAGAGTAAAGGGTATAGAAGTTTGACAAAAGAGATCAGTTCAGAGGAGATAAAATAAAACAAACTACCAGTATTTCATAATACATATGACCAATATCTGGGATTCCCAGCTGGCACAGTGGTAAAGAATCTTCCTGCCAATGCAAGAGACACAGGTTCAATCCCTGGGTTGAGAAGAAGCCCTGGAGGAGGAAATGGCAACCTACTCCAGTATTCTTTCCTGGAAAATCCCATGCAGAGAGGAGCCTAGATGGGTATAGTCCAGGTAGTTGCAAAGAGTCAGACACGACTGAGCAACTGAACATGCATAACCAGTATCAAGAGTATTAGACAATACACATAGCCATTAATAAGAGCAAGATGAAACCTTGCTATAACTTTGCCTTGCCCTGAAAATTGCCTGAAATTGTAATGACAGTGCACAAAAAAGGAAAAAAAAAATCTGAATTAGTCTCAAGAATAAGAGTATAAATCTCTAGAGATTTTGATGAATATTCTAAAATGAAACCATCAAATAAGTGGTTTTGAATAGATAGATTAGTAATCAGAGAGGCAGGGTATACAGCCCCAAATACCCACAAGTAAAACTGTCAGAGCCATTCCTTTAGGAACAATGAAGTTGCAAATCAGCAGAGAAGCTGCAGGTGTGGGAAAGCACTCAGAACTCAGAGTGACTAATGACATTTCTATCAAATTGCTGTTGCCCTTCCTATCTACTTAACTTCCTTTCCTCACTTCCATGTATTCAAAGCCACTGAAAAGGGTGGCACACACCCCCGGGGTTAAGAGAAGAGGCTGGCTTTCTAGAGAAGTAAACAGTGTGCCTGAAGAGCAACAGAGCTCTTATGTGGGTGCTGACAACCAGTGTCAAGCTTCCTTATTTTTTGCTTGGAACTGTCAATGGGTAAATTTGCCTATTTCTCACCCATTAGTGCATCCTAGAGTTAAAACCTGCTGGTCAGTAGCTTCCATAAGGTTCTTATCCATATCCATCAGAGGGCAGAAAGAATGAAAACCATAATCACAGAAAATTAATCAAACTGATCACATGGACCATAGCCTTGTCTAACTAAATGAAACCATGAGCCATGCCGTGTAGGGCCACCCAAGATGGATGGGTCATGGTGGAGAGTTCTGACAAAATGTGGTCCACTGGAGAGGGGAATGGCAAACCACTTCAGTATTCTTGCCTTGAGAACCCCATGAACAGTATGAAAAAGCAAAAATATAGGACACTGAAAGATGAACTCCCCAGGTAGGTAGGTGCCCAATGTGCTACTGGAGAACAATGGAGGAATAAATTCAGAAAGAATGAAGAGATGGAGCCAAAGCAAAAACAACACCCAGCTGTGGATGTGACTGATGCTCGAAGTAAAGTCCAATGCTAAAGAACAATATTGTATGGGAACCTGGAATGTTAGGTCCATGGATCAAGACAAATTGGAAGTGGGCAAACAGGAGATGGCAAGAGTAAACATCAACATTTTAGGAATCAGTGAACTAAAATGGATTGGAATGGGCGAATTTAACTCAGATGACCATTATATCTACTACTATGGGCAAGAATCCCTTAGAAAAAATACAGTAGCCCTCATAGTTAAGAGAAGAGTCCAAAATGCAGTACTTTGGTGCAATCTCAAAAATGACAGAATGGTCTCTGTTTGTTTCCAAGGCAAACCATTCAGTATCACAGTAATTCAAGTCTATGCCCCAACCAGTAATGCTGATAAATATGAAGTTGAACGGTTCTATGAAGACCTACAAGACCTTCTAGAACTAACAACCCAAAAAGTTGTCCTTTTCATTATAGGGGACTGAAATGCAAAAGTAGGAAGTCAAGAGATACATATAGTAACAGGCAGATTTGGCCTTGGAGTACAGAATGAAGCAGGGCAAAGACTAACAGAGTTTTTCCAAGAGAACGCACTGGTCATATCAAGCACCCTCTCCCAACAACACAAGACTCCACACATTGACATCACCAGATGGTCAATACCAATATCAGATTGATTATATTCTTTTTCAGCCAAAGATGAAGAAGCTCTATACAGTCAGCACAAACAAGACCAGGAGCAGACTTTGGCTCAGAACATGAACTCCTTATGTCAAAATTCAGAGTTAAATTGAAGAAAGTAGGGAAAACACTAGACCATCCAGGTATGACCTAAATCAAATCCCTTATGATTATACAGTAGAGGTGACAAATAGATTCAAGGGAGTAGATCTGACAGACAGAGTGCCTGAAGAACTATGGACAGAGGTTCATGACACTGTATAGGAGGCAGTGATCAAGATAATCTCCAAGAAAATGAAATGCAAAAAGGCAAAATGGTTGTCTGAGGAGGCCTTACAAATAGCTGTGAAAAGAAGAGAAGCTAAAGGCGAAGGAGAAAAGGAAAGATATACCCACTTGAATGCAGAGTTCCAAAGAATTGCAAGGAGAGATAAGAAAGCCTTCCTCAGTGATCAATGCAAAAAATAGAGGAAAACAATAGAATGGGAAAGACTAAAGATATCTTCAAGAAAATTAGAGACAACAAGGGAACATTTCATGCAAAGATGGGCACAGTAAAGGACAGAAATGGTATGGACCTAACAGAAGCAGAAGATGTTAAGACGAGGTGGCAAGAATACACAGAAGAACTGTACAAAAAAAAAAAAAATTTATTGACTCAGATAACCACAGTGGTGTGATCACTCACCTAGAGCAGACATCCTGGAATGTGAAGACAAGTGGGCCTTAGGAAGCATCACTAGGAACAAAGCTGGTGGAGGTGATGGAATTCCAGTTGAGCTATTCCAAATCCTAAAAGATGATACAGTTAAAGTGCTGCACTCAATACGCCAGCAAATTTGGAAAGCTCAGCAGTGGCCACAGGACTGGAAAAGGTCAGTTTTCATTCCAATCCCAAAGAAAGGCAGTGCTAAAGAATGTTCAGACTACCACACGATTGCACTCATCTCACACACTAGCAAAGTAATGCTCAAAATTCTCCAAGCCAGGCTTCAACAGTGCATGAACCATGAATTTCAAGATGTTCAAGCTGGATTTAGAAAAGGCGGGGGAACCAGAGATCAAATTGTCAACATCTGTTGAATCATCAAAAAAGCAAGAGAGTTCCAAAAAACATCTATATCTGCTTTATTGACTATGCCAAAGCCTTTGACTCTGTGCATCACAACAAACTGTAGAAAGTTCTTCAGGAGATGGGAATACCAGACCATCTTACATGCCTCCTGAGAAATCTGTGTGCAGGTCAAGAAGCAACAGTTAGAACCGGACACGGAACAACAGACTGGTTACAAATTGGGAAAGGAGTACAGAGAGAGTGGAAAATACATTGCCTCCATAATATAAGAATAGGCTGCCATTGCCAGAGGTGTGGGGGAGGGGTAGTGTTGTGGTGGGTGAGCTGCAGAGGTCCAGCCAAACTATTTATAGAATGAGGGTCAGAAACAAAGAATTGTTCAACATGCAAAGAATAAGAAACTCTTTCTTTCTGAAATCGTTTTTGAAATTTAAAATGCATACACATGATATAGGAAGAATTAGATTCCAACAACATGGTACATGAGCTCAAAGGAAAGAAATCCCATGAGGACAGCTGTGCGAAAATTCCCTGAGAACAATTAGACTAAATTAGAAAAGTAGTCCTAAATTTCCAAAAGAATGTCCTTAAATACAAGAACGGTATGGGTGTTGTTGAACAGCGTGATTGTGAAGCTAGCAAATCTAGTCACTAGTGACTAGCTGCTAGCCACACATGCCCATTTGCATTTGAATTTAAGTTTTGTTTCCTTTGCCACACTACCCACATTTCCAGGGCTTAACAGCCACATGCAACTAGTGGCTACTAGATGGCACAGCACATATATAAAATATTTTCATCATCACTGAAAAGTCTGTTTAACATATTTGATCTTGGTGGTATGGTGAGCATAAATCATGCATTCATTTTTCAGCAAATACCCATTGAGTAGCTTCTTTCTGAAGAATAGAAAAGGCTGAGACTATAGCATCCACAACAATATAGCAAAGGCCTTCTCATGGGACCTTAGTATGTAACAGACAGATAATAAACAAAAAATGTATAGTTTAATGAAAAGGGTTGACAGCTGCTAAGAGAACTAAAGTACTATAAAGAGATAGAAGAGATTGAGAGCAAGGGCTATTTGAATTTGGGTAAGAGTGGAGGCACTGATGCTAAAGCTGAAACTCCTATACTTTGGCCACCTGATGCAAAGAACTGACTCATTTGAGAAGCCCATGATGCTGGGAAAGATTGAAGGTGGGAGGAGACGGGGACGTCAGAGGATGAGATGGTTGGATGGCATCACCAACTCAATGGACATGAGTTTGAATAAACTCTGGGAGTTGGTGATGGACAGGGAGGCCTGGCGTGCTGCAGTCCATGGGATCCCAAAGAGTTGGACATGACTGAGAGACTGAACTGAACTGATGAATGGAGGCTTCTCTGAGAATGTGATGTGTCAGGGAACTGGGTTTAAAAAGTCACACGAAAACCTATAGGAAGCAAATTCCAGGTAAAGAGAAAAACAAGTGAAAAGACCCTGAGGTGAAAACTTTTTTTTCTTAATTGAAATGTAGTTGCTTTACAATGTTGGTGAATATTTGCTCTATAGCAAAGTTACTCACTTTGACACATATATAGATTCTTTTTTAATATTATTTCTCATTTTGATTTATCTGAGGAGATTGAATATAGTTCCCTGTGCTATACAGTAGGACCTTGTTGTTTATAAATTCTGAGTGTAATAGTTTGCATCTATCAACCCCAAATTCCCAGTCTATCCATCTCCCTCTCCCATACCCCTTGGCAACCGTAAGTCTCGTCTCTATGTCTGTGAGTCTCTTTCTGTTTTGTAGATAGGTTCATTTGTATCCTATTTTAAATTCTACATATAAGTGATATCATATCATGGTATTTGTCTTTCTCTTTCTAATTTACTTCCCTTAGTATGATAATCTCTAGTTGCATCCATGTTGCTACAAATGGCATTGTTATTTTTAATGCCTGAATCTTCTTCATTCATCTGTTGATGGACATTTAAATTGTTTCCATGTTTTGGTTATTGTGAATAGTGCTACTATGAACATAAGGGTCACATATCTTAAGTTACAATTTTGTCAATGGGGTTGCTGAATCATAAGTTAATTCTATTTTTAGTTTTCTAAGGAACATCCATACTGTTTTCCATAGTGGCTCCACCAACTTACATTCCCATGAACACTGTGGAAGGGTTCCTTTTCTCCAGTCTTCTCAGCATTTGTTATTTGGAGACTTTTTAATGGTGGCCATTTTGAATGGTGTGAGATGGTACCTCTTTGTAGTTTTGATTTGCATTTCTCTAATAATTAATGATGTTGGGGATCTTTTCATGTGCCTACTGGCCATCTGTATGTCTTCTTTGGAGAAATGTCTATTAAGGTCTTGTGTTTTATTCAAGTTGACTTTTTTGTTTTGTTTGGAGTTGTATGAGCTGTTTGTATATTTTGGCAACTAAGCCCTTGTCATTCCCATCATTTGCAAGTATTTTCTCCCATTCCCTAGGTTATCTTCAAAAGGTGGTGAGTTTGATTAGATTCCTTTTATTTTTGCCTTTATTTCTATTGCCTTGGGAGACTGACCTAAGAAAACACTAGTTCAATATACATAAGAGAATGTTTTGCCTATGCTGTCCTCTAAGAGTTTATGGTATTGTGTCTTAGGTTTTAGTCTTTAAACCATTTGAGTTTATTTTTGTGCATATTGTGAGGGTATGCTCTAACATTTATTTACATGTGACTGTCCAACTTTCCCAGGGGCTCCCAGGTAACTAGTGGTAAATAATCCATCTGCCAATGCAGGAGTCACAACAAATGTGAGTTTCATCCCTGGGTCGAGAAGATCCCCTGGAGGAGGAAATGACAACCCACTCCAGTTTTCTTGCTGGGATAATCCCAGGAAAAAGGAGCCTGGCAGGCCACTGTCCAAGAGGTTGCAAAGAGTCAACAAGTGAGCACATCTAACTGTCCCAGCACCAATTGCTGAAGAGACTGTATCTTTACCTTTGTCAAAGGTTAATTGACCATGGTTTGTGGATTTGTTTCTGGGCTCTATTTGGTTCTGTTGATCCATATGTCTGTTTTTGTACCAGTACCACACTGTTTTGATTACTGTAGCTTTGTAGTATCGTCTGAAGTCTCAGAGTCTTATACCTCCTGCTTTGTTTTTGTCACTCTCTATTACTTTGGCAATTCTGGATCTTTTATGGTTCCATATAAATTTTTGGATTACTTGTTCTGTACTGTGTTTAGTCTGTCATGTCTGACTCTTTGCAATCCCATGGACTGCAACCCACCAGGTTCTTCTGTCCATGGCAATTCTCCAGGCAAGAATAATGGAGTGGGTTTTTACACCCTCCTCCAGGGAATCTTCCCAACTCACGGATCGAACCCAGGTCTCCAGCATTGCAGCCAGATCCTTTACCATCTGAGCCACCAAAGGTCATGGGTAATTTGATTGGGGTCAATTGAATCTGTAGATTACTTTGGGTAGTATTGTCATTTTAATAGTGGTAATTCTTCCAATAAAAGAGTATGGGATATCTTTCCATTTCTTTGAATTCTTTTTAATTTCTTTTATCAATAGAAGAACTTTGTTGATCCTCAAAATTTGTGACAGAATGGTAAGGGGTTTATGAAACAGCAAACATGGAAGGCAGTAGAAGGAAAGAATGTCAGAGAAGTAAGCAGAGGGCATATTATGCAAGAAATCACAGGCAAGAGTCAGGGTGCAGAATTTTGTCCTAGGAATAATGGGAAATTTGTGTGTAGGGGAGGGTAACATGGTAAAATTTATGTTTTAAAACCATCCCTTTAGCTGTTTTGATATCAAATTAATGACAGAAATTCAGGTGTAGAAGAAAAATTCTATCTAAAAAACTTTATATAAAGTAAATACATCTAGAAGAAAGTTCCTGATTCATATAGAATGCAAATGGAACTAGGAAATGATCTATCCAGTGAATGGAGCTTAAGAAATAAGCTTTCATTTAACCTTGAGATCTGAAACATTCTCCTTCAAAGGACAGGTTTAGTGATAAAATTATACTTCCTTGTCTACAAATTAATTTCAATAGTGGGTTTTGCAGAGAATAATTATGTGAGCAAACTATTATGTCTTATTTATTACAAATAAATATTCATAATAAATCTATAAGCAAAGAATGAAATAAAATCATATTAATGGTTACAGATTTGAGATTATACAAATTTAAAAGAATAATATAACTGACAATTCAGAAGGTGGAGACTAGTGAAAATTTTTTCATGTCACATAGTGAAATATTGATGGAATAATTAATAGAAATTTAAATGTTAAAACATTATTTAACAGCATTGAGTTAACTGGAATAAGACTAAAAATAAATAACAAAGGTAACAAAGTTCCGGAAGAGGTCAGTATATTAGAAGGGAGTCAGTTGATCTATTTAAATCTGTTGAATCAAGAAATACCGGTAAAAATATATTACTCATAATTATTATAATCCCCAGGATAATAAATCAGAAATGTGTAAAATGTGGTTATCTCTAAGGAACAAAAGAGTTATGAGAGCTTCTTTGTGGTCGTTTAATATCATTGTGAAGCATTTGAGTTTTAACTATATGCTTGTCATGCTTTATAATAATAATGATAATTCTACATGATATAAAATATTACTGATATATATTACACTTAATTTCTTCAAAAAATAAAATTTATATGGATTAGCAAAACAAATTTAGATGCTGACTAAATGTTCCACTTTTTTTTTTTCTTGATGTGTATTTTGTTTGCTATAAGTAACCACGGCAAACATTAGAAATAGCTTATTCAAAAAATGGGCCATACAGCCAGTTCAGCTATAATAAAAGCAAATTTTAAAAATTGTTCTCAATGCTTCCAGGCCTATTGTTGAAAAATACATGATTGAAATTTGAAGAATAAATGGATAAAAATTGCAAGTCATATTGAGTATTAAAAGCCATGATACATAGGTCATGACAAAAATTGCCATCCAACATTTTCTTTTCCCAAAAGGTAAATAATTCATACATAATGAATTATGTACAAGGGGAAAAAAGGAAGAAGAGAATAGTAACATTTTGTTGTATTTGATCAATATAGAGATTTAAATGCACAAAGAAAGATCTCTGAGGCTAATGCCAAACCTGAAAAAGTTGTTGGCAGCTTTTATACCCTTTAAGACCAATTGCTGCATAATCAGAGGTCATAAGAGATGAAAGCTTATGTGTGTTCCAAGTAAATGTCTGGCATATACAGCACCTCAGAGGCAGAAAAAAAACTTGAAAAATACCATTCCCAATGTCAGAAAAGAGAGTAGAAAGTGAAAGACAGGGGGTGACTCTCATCAGCACAGAGATGATACCAATGATGTCCAACTCACATGCCAAGAGAAGTTGTTTACAGAGAGTAAAAAAGATCAGAAGTTAGCCTAAGGAGTCCCCTGCCAAAATTCATTTTTTTTTAAAAAAAAAGACAGTTTTGTTTCAGAAGCACATAAAGAAATCAATTGAATAAATATCAAAAGGAATCTGAACAATCAAGATCAGCTCCTTGAAACTTGCTATAATAACCATATGCCATGAATTATAAAGCATATTTTAACTATTTAAGGAAAAGAAAAAAATCACATTGTGAAGTTGAAGTAATATTAACATTTCATTGCTATGGATGATCATTATAATCTGTAATTACAGCTTTTGAAGAAAGAAGAATCTGTGTTGAAATAACTATATGTATGATTTACAAATCCTAAAAGGAAAGTTTTAAATTCTTTTTAAATAATTCTATATATGACAAGTTATAATAAATAAGCTCTGATGTTAACTAAATAACAGAATGTACTCTGAATAGATTAGATAATATATTAACATAATAAGTTCAGTTCAGTTCACGCAGTCGTGTCCGACTCTTTATTACCCCATGAATTGCAGCACACCAGGCCTCCCTGTCCATCACCAACTCCCGGAGGTCACTCAGACTCACATCCATCGAGTCAGTGATGCCATCCAGCCATTTCATCCTCTGTCGTCCCCTTCTCCTCCTGCCCCCAATCCCTCCCAGCATCAGAGTCTTTTCCAATGAGTCAACTCTTCTCATGAGGTGGCCAAAGTACTGGAGTTTCAGCTTTAGCATCATTCCTTCCAAAGAAATCCCAGGGCTGATCTCCTTCAGAATGGACTGGTTGGATCTCCTTGCAGTCCAAGGGACTCAAGAGTCTTCTCCATCACCACAGTTCAAAAGCATCAATTCTTTGGTGCTCAGCTTTCTTCACAGTCCAACTCTCACATCCATACATGACTACTGGAAAAACCATAGCCTTGGCTGCTGCTGCTGCTGCTGCTAAGTCGCTTCAGTCGTGTCTGACTCTGTGCGATCCCATAGACGGCAGCCCACCAGGCTCCTCTGTCCCGGGATTCTCCAGGCAAGAATACTGGAGTTGGTTGCCATTTCCTTCTCCAATGCATGAAAGCGAAAAGTGAAAGTGAAATCGCTCAGTCATGTCCGACTCCTAGCGACCCCATGGACTGGAGCCTACCAGGCTCCTCCGTCCATGGGATTTTCCAGGCAAGAGTACTGGGGTGGGGTGCCACTGCCTTCCCCCTAGCCTTGGCTAGACAGACCTTTGTTAGCAAAGTAATGTCTCTGCTTTTCAATATGCTATCTAGATTGGTCATAACTTCTCTTCCAAGGAGTAAGAGTCTTTTAATTTCATGGCTGCAGTCACCATCTGCAGTGATTTTGGAGCCCAAAAAAATAAAGTCTGACACTGTTTCCACTGTTTCCCCATCTATTTCCCATGAAGTGATGGGACCAGATGCCATGATCTTCGTTTTCTGAATGTTGAGCTTTAAGCCAACTTTTTCACTGTCCTCTTTCACTTTCATCAAGAGGCTTTTGAGTTCCTCTTCACTTTCTGCCATAAGGGTGGTGTCATCTGCATATCTGAGGTTATTGATATTTCTCCCGGCAACAGAGCCTACAAATTATAAACACAAATACTATACTCACATATTTATCAAGATTTTTAAATTTTTAAGTTCTTGCCACTCAAATCAAATCAGATCAGTTCAGTCGCTCAGTCGTGTCCGACTCTTTGCGACCCCATGAACTGCAGCACGCCAGGCCTCCCTGTCCATCACCAGCTCCCAGAGGTCACTCAGACTCACTTCCATCGAGTCAGTGATGCCATCCAGCCATCTCATCCTCTGTTGTCCCCTTCTCCTCCTGCCCTCAATCCCTCCCAGCATCAGAGTCTTCTCCAATGAGTCAACTCTTCTCATGAGGTGGCCAAAATACTAGAGTACCTCAGAAAAAAAGGGTCTTTATAGAATTTACCAAGTAAACAGGGGAAGGGAGTTTCAGTATGAAAGCTATCTAGCCAAATTCTTTCAATTTAGTGAGAACCTTGAGATTTGTAAAGAATTATTCTACTAAAGTTTATATACTTAACTATTGCTGAGGCCAGGATTATATAAATAACACTAATATGAAATCTAATTTTGGACAATTATTACTTGAAATCAGTTTTATATATTATTCAGGTTTATTTATAACATGTATTTGTCAGGGCACTTTTGATAAGAAGTCATAGAAATGAAAGTCATATTGTCTTAATCCAAAAAGAGTTTATTGACTCTTGTAACTAGAAATTGAGCATTATTTATCTGCAAGTATGGCTGGATATGAGCTTTCCAGGTAGCACAGTGGTAAGGAATCCACCTGCCAATGCAGGAGATGCAATAGAGGCAGGTTCAATCCCTGGGTCAGAAGATCCCTGGAGTAGGAAATGGCAACCCACTCCAGTATTTTTACCTGGGAAATTCCATGGACAGAGAAGCTGGACTAGCTACAGTACATGGGGTTGCAAAGAATCGGACACAACTGAATGACTGAACACACACACACATGACTGGATCTAGGATTTTTTTTTTTTTTTTTAAGTTGCTTCTAGTCCCTTGGCCATGCTTTATTCTAGAATGGCCTCACACTGTTTAAGTGGTATTCCCTGTACCTAGAGGTTAACTCCCTAACTACTTCATTTCTGGTAAATAATAGCCTTTATGCCTTAATATTTGTAACAAAATCCTGAATAAATTGGGCTTTATTGGCCTGACATGCCATAGGCTCACTGCTGGAGCTCAACAGGAATGAAAGAATAGATTTAAACCCCACCACTACCAGAAAGAAACCACATGAAATGAGAAAAGGGCAAGGTGGTTTTTAAGGAAAATTAATGTGTTCTTCCAAGACCAAAGGAAAATGAACTGCCATTAAGCAAAAGCAGGAGATATCCACTACTTTCAATTGGGTTCATTTTTTCTTATTAAGATGACATCATATGTGACACATTTAATATCATGGTGTTGTAGAAAGACCATCAGAAATGGAGGCAGGGAGATGTAATTGTATGACCTTGAGTAAGTTGACAGCCTTTCTGAGTCTGCTTTCTTCCTACATAAATTGTTTTAAAAGCTTATTCATCTTTGCAATTCTATAAATGATTTGATGAAGGAAAAAAGAACTTGGTAAATAAAGGCTCATAAGCCAGGAATAAAAATAGGCTTTCTATATTACTCAACTTCAGAGGGCATCATTCATATAGAATATACTAGAAGAAATCCAGCAATTTTAATCTGTAAAATGGGACTAATAACACCTTCTTTACAGAGCGCTATGGAGGTTTAATATGATAATGTGGAAAGTGTTCACTGTAGGGTTGACCACTATTATGGATTGAATTGTGTCCTCCCAAAAGATATATCAATGTCCTTCCTGCTAGTACTTCAAAATGTGACCTTATTTGGAAATAGAATGCAGATGTAATTAGTTAAGATGAGGTCATACTGCAATAAGGTGAGCCTTTAATATAACTGGTGTCCTCATAACCAGAGGAGAGAAACACACAGGGAGAAGGATGTCAGGTAAAGACAAATAGGACACAAATCAGCCCTGTGAAAGAAATCAGCCCTGTGAAAATAGGAAGAGAAAATTAGAGCCCTAAGAAAATTGGAGTCACTAGTTATACACCAAGGTAAGGATTGCAGGCCATCTCCAAAAGCGAAGACAGTCATGGAACCAGATTATTGCTTAAAACTCTCAGGAAGAATCAGCATTACCAATGGCCTGATTTCAGGCTTCCAGACTTCAAAGCTGTGAGAGAATATGTCTCTGTGGTTTTGTTGGGCAGGAAGGAGACCCCTTCCAGGGCCCAAGAGTGGGCTTTTATCTAGCACTTGGAATTGAATTGTCCAAGGAAACACACGTATTAACAAAGCAGGAGACAATTGGGAAGGGCTGTCCTGGTGGAGACCAGTAGTCTAAGGGAACCCAGGAGAATTGCTCTTCCACGTAGCTTGCAATCTCGGGTTTTATGATGGGATTAGTTTCCAGGTTTTCTGTGGCTAATCATTCTGACTCAAGTCCTTTCTGGTGGTATACCTATTGCTCAGCCAAGATGGATGCCAGTGAGAAGAATTCTGGGAGGTGGTAGGACACGTGGTGTCTCCTATTGACCTTTCCCAAACTCTTCTGGTTGGTGGTGGCTTGTTAGTTCCGTGTTCCTTACTAGGACCTCCTGTCACAATATAACTCACACAAATAGTTACTATGGTGCCTGGCCAAGGTGGGTGGTTTCAGTCAGTGTGCTTCCCCGAACAGTTTTAAGCCACCCAGTTCATACTTTCTTGTAGCATCTCTAGAAAATTAATGCAACCACTAAAAAGAAGTCATAGTTAAATTCAAAAGTATTTTAATGTGTTCTAAATATAGCACTACTTATATTTTAAGTCAATTGACATTTAGAAAATAAGAATATTCAACAATGTTTGGATTTGTATTGGTCATCTTGAGTATCTTTATAACACTTGCCACTTCTGCCTATTCCCTTCTAGAAAGCCTCTTGTGTTTTGCTTGATACCTTTCTTTTCCAGCTCTTCATCTATTCCTCTGACTAGCTATTTTCCGTCTTTGTCATGTCTCCCCTTTTTGATAGTGGGTGCCTCAGATATTGGGTAGCTTTCTGATACTGGGTGGCCTCAGCCTACAGTGACTTGAAGCAGGACTTCAGTTTGCCAACCAGAGATAAAGTCTGACCCCAGCAGTGAGAGCACTGAATCCTAACCACTAGACCACATGGGCCAGCAGCCAGTGACAAGTGTTTACTAGGAAGAAAAAGAGTATGTGTGAATAGACTCATGGGGATGGACTTAGAGAAAGAGTCTAACTTTTGTGGTAGTTGGAATCACCTATAGGGAGCATTTCTTCCAGGTTTCCTTGGTCAATCGTCTTGCTTTGTCTGGCTCTGAGTCTGTATTTGGTTTATTTCAGGACTCTGCCATGTGTGCATGTACATCTCTTAGCTAAGATGGATTCTAGTAAAAAGGCCTGTGGGTAGACTGACATCACCTACTATGGGTGATGCCCCTCCCTTTGTGACACCTCAAGAGACTTTATGCACATGTATAGTTGGGAAGGTCTCCTTGACCTCAAGAATGAGAAATATGTAGTTTCTTTATCTCTTGTCTGGGCAGGTCTCAGCTCTTCTCTGGCCCTGCCATTACTGTTTTCTAAAAGTGTCCACCAGAGGCAAAGTCCAGCTATTTACCCTCTTCCCATTATTATTTTTATGTGGAATTGTAATCAGGAGGCTGGCTGTAAATGCCTAGCCTCTAGCCAGTCTATGTCCTGTGTGTGCTAAGTTGCTTCAGACATGTCCAACTCTTGGTGACCCTATAGATTGTAGCCCACCAGGCTCCTCTGTCCATGGGATTCTCCAGGCAAGGATACTGGTGTGGGCTGCCATGCCCTTCTCCAGGGGAATCTTCCAGACACAGGGATTGAACCCATATCTATTATGTCTCCTACACTGGCAGGTGGGTTCTTTACCACCAGCACCACCTGGGAAGCCCTATCTATCTCCTGCCTCACTTCAGTCCTGGAAGAGCCCAGTATTCAACAATCAATCCTCTCTTCTTACTGTGGCCATCATTGACCATTCATGGATTACCAAATTCATGGTAATAGCCAGTATCACTCTTATGAGCTCCAAATATGTACTAGCTGGTTGCTCATATACATTTAGATATAAAAATCACAGCTCAAAGGAATTATGTCCAAAACAGAAGTCACAGTCTTTTTTCCAAAATATGGTTCTTCCCCAGGATTGGCACAGATTGTTTCTTTCCCTTACTCTTCACATGAAATCCAGGACCAGTCCATATTCTCTCTACCCTCCTCACTCTCATATCTATCTCCTCCTTTTCATCTCCATTACTAACTTGGTTAAATCTCTTATCTCTTTCCTGAATTATAGAGAATCACATAGCTTGTATCCCTGCCTCAGCTTTTGCTTTCCTTCAATTCCTCCTACCCACTGCTGTAGTAATTATCTTTATCAAGTAAAAAATATATAAAATTACAGCCCTGCTTCAAAATCTTCAAATTTTTTCACAGATTGATGGAGAGAGTCCAAGTTCTTTGGCAAAGTATTCAAGGCTCCATTGGTCTGGCACTTGCCTCCTTTCTAGGATCAGTTTTGCTAATTGCTATGCATACTTCAGTTCTAATCAACCACTTAACCTCTCCAGAGCAACTCCTACTGCCTGGAATGTTCCTCTCTCTCAGAGGCCAATACTTTCTGTTTTTAGGTTCAAATTAAGACTTCCCTCCTCCATATAGTATTATAACTCCCTCCCCCCCAACTCAAATTTATTTTATTAATTATAAATTGTATTCCCCTTATTTCTATTCAAATATCTAACATAACGCATAAAACATGATGTTGCCCTTATTGTCTTCTACACATTTGTCTCCCCAAGTACCTCATAAAGAGAGGGGTTCTCTATTATGTATTTCAACATATGGCACATAACAAATGCTCAATAAGTGTCTGCTAAATTAAGAAACAAAAGAAAAAATTAAGGGATAAATGGATGAGCAAATGTAATTGTCAATATTGAATGATCCCTGAAGACCCCCAGTGAAGTATTTCACTAGAGAGCAAATAAATGCTTGATTCTATATACATTGACAGTAATTAAAAGCATAGACTCTCCAGTCAAGTTGCTTGGATTCTCTGTTTGGTCTTTAGGTGACTTTGGGAAAGTTACCTCATTCCTATGCAAAGAAATTGGAATGTAATAGTTCTTTTTTCATTGTTTTCTTAGGAAGATTAGCTGAACATGCTTATGTTATTAAGACTTATGAGGATGAAATGAGAATATAGTAAATGTTATATACATTGTTTAAAATGCTCTTAAAGAGGACTTCCTTTGTGGCTCAGTGGTAAAGAATCTGCCTGCCATTGCAAGAGACATAATTTCAACCCCTTGTCCAGGAAGATCCCACACGCAATGAAGCAAATAAACCCATGTGCTACAACTATTGAGCCTGTGCTCTAGAGCCCAAGAGCCACAACTACTGAGCCCATGTGCTATAACTACGGAAGCCCATGAGTGCTAGAGCCTGCTCTCCACAACAAGAGAAACCACTGCCATGAGAAGCCCATATACCACACTGGAGAGTAGCCCCCACTTGCCACAACTAGGGGAAGTCTGCACAGCAACAAAGACCCAGCACAACCAAAAATGAATAAATAAATAAAATTATAAAATAATAAAATATGAGCAAATAAAGACATTTTAAAATTTTTAAATGTTCTTAAATATATAAGATTAGAGGCAAGAATTTGAAAGAATATTCTTTCTGTGTGTATAGATTGAAAAACTCTGAAGTTAAATTGTTATAAACAGTATTTCTGTAGTTTCTGATAATTTCCAGCATACAGGTAAAAATATACCTATTTATTGAAAATAGCAAAGTTCTTTCTTGCTCGTTTGAGCAAATGCTTGCTACTATCAGTTTTTACTTCCTAATGAGTTTTCTCTATACTGGGATGCAGAACTAGAGAGGGATTGTGTAGGTCACAGTGGCTTTTGTTGAATCAAACCCTGTTGAATTCAACGTAAAAATATATTACTTTAATATGCAGAATCCATTGGCCCTAGTGGGCTACACTACTGATTTATATTTTTCCCTTACTGCCACCAACAATTTTATGATTTAAGTCCATAATAAGTAAAATTTTTAAACTTAAAATAAATCTGTGATTTTTTGTTGTTGTTCAGTCGCTAAGTCATGTCCAACTCTTTGCAACCCATGGACTGCAACAAACTAGGACTGCAACAAATCCAGTCCTTCACTATCTCCCAGAGTTTGCTCAAATTCATGTCCATTGAGTTGATGATGTTTTCCAACCATCTCATCCTCTGCTGCCCTCTTCTCCTTTTGCCTTTGATCTTTCCCAGCATCAGGGTCTTTTCCAGTGAGTCAGCTCTTCATGGTCAAAGTATTGGAGCTTCAGCATCAGTGCTTCCAATGAATATTCAGGGTTGATTTCCTTCAGGATTGACTGGTTTGATCTCTTCACACCCCAAGGGACTCTCAAGAGTCTTCTTCAGCACCACAATTCAAAACATCAGTTCTTTGGCACTCAAGAATTTAGACTTTCTTTGCAGTCTAACTCTCACATCCATACATGATACTGAAAAAACTATAGCTTTGATTATATGGACCTTTGTTGGCAAAGTGATATCTCTGCTTTTTAATACACTATCTGGGTTTGTCACAGCTTTCCTTCCAAGAAGCAAGCAACTTTTATTTCCTCAGCTGCAGTCACTGTCCTCTGTGATTTGGGAACCCAAGGAAAAAAATCTGTGCTACAAACACAAATATAAGGGATTCATAGATGTGAGTGTTCAGGAAAACCTTATGGAGAAAAAGATCTGTTGGAGTTAAAGGATACCTGGGATTTGAAGAGGCAAGGAGATATATGGAAAGCATTTGGGTGGGAGAAGCAGTGTGGGCGAGAACAGTCCTGTATTTTGAATATGAGAGAATCTCAGTCTGCCTGAAGCATTAGGTTTAGGTGGGGAGAATGTAAATTTGAAAGATGTGGTAGACCATACTATGGAAAGCTTTAAATTCTAAATCATGTTATTTTAACCCTATCCAAAATATAATAGAAAGTTTTGAAGAATGGATAGTTGATAGTTCTTCATGAAGGAGATGGTGTGTAAAATTACTGGAATAAACTAGAGGTCAAATTCAGGCCAGACTTCAAGGAAATAATTTCCTTTTACCAGCAATTGTAGAGTCTAGAAGCCATGATATGGCAGCCGAGAGGTTATGTTGTGTCATGTTAAGTCTGTTAAGAACTAAATGGTCAGCCAGAGAAAGGTCAGACTAAAATAATTCACCTGTAAAATTATGGAAAAAGAGTTTGAAATTGAAAGCCTCAATTCAGGGCTGGGATGAACAGAAATGACACAAATCTGAACCCCTGCTTAGATTATGTTATCATATAATACATATCACAATAGGAGACTGTCATTTGGGGCAGCAGTCTCACTTATTCGAAATTTTGCCACTGAGGTGGCTGGGGAACTCACTAAACCCTAATATGGAAAGAGTAGAAGCTAAAGTCAGTGATGAAATTAAAAGATTCTTGCTCCTTGGAAGAAAAACTATGACAAAGCTAGATAGCATGTTAAAGAGCAGAGACATTACTTTGCCTACAAAGGTCCACGTAGTCAAAGCTATGGTTTTTCCAGTAGTCATGTATGGATGTGAGAGTTGGACCATAAAGAAGGCTGAGTGTTGAAGAATTGATGCTTTTGAATTGTGGTATTGGAAAAGACTCTTGAGAGTCCCTTGGACTGCAAAGAGATCAAACCAGTCAGTCCTACATAGGGAACAGACTTATGGAAACAGTGGGGATGGCGGGGAAGAAGAGGGTGGCATGTATGGAGAGAGTAACATGGAAACAGATACATTACCGTATGTAAAATAGATAGTCAATGGAAATGTGTTGTGTGACTCAAGGGACTCAAACCAGAGCTCTGGAACAACCTAGAGGGGCAGGATGGGGAGGGAGGAGGGAGAGAGAGAGAGGGACATAAGTATACCTATGACTGATTCATATTAATTTTTGGCAGAAACCAATGCAATATTGTAGAGCATTTATCCTACAATTAAAAATAAATAAATTTAATTTTTTAAAAATCTTCAGGTAATATACAGCTAAAAAAAAATAGTCAACCCTAAACATTCACTGGAAGGACTGATGCTGAAGCTCCAAAATTTTGTTCACCTAATGTGAAGAGCTGACTCACTGGAAAAGACCCTGATGCTGGGAAACATTGAAGGCAAAAGGAGAAGGGGATGACAGAGGATGAGATGGTTGGATAGGATCACTGACTCAGTGGACATGAATTTGAGCAAACTCCTGGAGATGGTGAAGGACAGGGAAGCCTTGCATGCTGTAGTACATGGGGTCACAAAGAGTCAAACACAACTTAGCAACTGAACAACATCAACAAGAAGCTAAAGGACTAATGAGCGGCCTTCTGCAGTAGTCAAAATTAAGGGTGGTAAGAGCCAGAGGTAAGATAGCAGAAATGGGATTACAGGGGTAGGCACAAAGGAGATTCAAGAGAAAACCACTACTTAAAAAAAAAACTGAAAATTCACTTCTATTGTAGAATTCACTTTCTTCTTTTCCAAAAGAAATACTTCTTTTGAAGTAATTGCATATGTCAGATAATTTCTCCAAAATTTAAGTGCTAGTTGATAGATTCTAAAGCTGACTTGCAAACTAAATTCTTGTACTTTTGGAAAAATCGCCCTCTTGGTGACCTGGCTACTGCATTATCATCTCAAATGTCATTGTTTCTTTTTATTTCATTATGATGTAACCTCCAAAGGACAAAAATTACATATAAGCTATAAATCTTATTTCCCTAGGACCAAAAAAAGTCCACCATCAAACTCGAAATAAAACTCTTTCCTCTATTTGATACTACAAAACAGACACACAGACAGACTACACAACAGACAGAAGATGAGATTGTTGGAGGGCATCATTGACTCAATGGACATAAGTTTGAGCAAACTCCAGGAGATAGTGAAGGACAGGGAAGCCTGGTGTGCTAAAGTTCATGTCACAAAGAATTGGACATGACTGAATGACAACAACAGCAGACATACATTAGACCCCAATTTTTCTGTTACTCCAACTCACCATGGTAAATGGCTTTTAATTGAGATCAAACATTAAGAATCTACAAAGAAGTGAATTCTCAGTTCAAAAAAACTAATTGCCAAACCCTGCAGCATTTATAAAGCATTAGTCAGTGGTGAAATGGAGGTCAGTGAAACTTGCTTGCAAAATTGCTCTGGTCTCAGAACCACCATTGCAGTGCATAGCACAGTCGCAGCTTTCAGGTATACCTCTGTTACCACTTTCTGTTCATAAAACTGTGACGTTATTTTGAACTAGTTTTGCTTTTTTCTTCTGTCAGCATTTTATATATATATGCAAGCTATGCTTTTAATCTTGGCAATTTATCTGAAGTAGAAGCCTTTTTTGGACCCAAAATGTGTATAGTTTTTATTAATGCTTGTGTCACTTTAAACACTAATCCCTTAGTTGTTCCTTTTTCCTCTTTTCTGACTTTGTTTTATACTGATACTTTAATGTGCTTATTGGGTTATAAGGCAATCATGATAAAGAAGACCTTAGCCAAGTAACAGAGTATAATCATAGTAAATGATACCCCACATAGTTCTTGGCTTTCTAATTCCTGGATATTAAGTCTTAGGAGAGTATAAATGTGTAAGATAATTTTTATTTTAGGATTCCTCTGTGTTGTTGTTTAGCTAGTTCATGAAAGAACAGCTTTCCTGGTATGATTTCCTTCTAATTGGCCTGTTGTATACCTACTATGTACAAGATACTGCACTGTGCATTTTTCAAATGCAGTTTTGTTAATCTTCATAAACACTACAGAACCTACTTATTATTATTTTCCCAAATAAGGAATTTAACTCAGAAATGTTAAGTAATTTGTTCAATATCATATAGCTTGTAGGTAGCATATTCAAGATGTAAATCCATGTCTGTTTAACTTTAAAGCTCATATTTTTTAATTAGGTTAAATTTTCTACTTTCTTCCTATGTATTCATAACAAAATCCTCTATCTGAATAACACTCCTGAGTTGTGTATAAGGTAAGAAAACAGTCAAGTGTCTTAGTAAAGGATAATGCCAAACTCTTACTATATATTTTTTGCTAACAAGTGTGCCTCTGTTAAATAATTGTACCTCTCAATGACTTGGTTTGAAAATTGCTGGACTATTTAAAGCATAGAGCATGCTGGTGAGCTTCTTAATCTTCATATATGTGTACAGGGAACTCAGTATGAGTCAGAAGGGCAAGAGGAACTTAAAAAAAATAAATATAAAGCAGTATCCTTTTAAATCATATTAAATAGAGGAAGGCTTTCATGCAGGTCAACTGAAAAATACCAGTGGATTTCAGTTGGCCACAGTTCAATAGCTAGACAACAGTGGGGCATGGCTATTACAAAAAAGCCAAGTACATTTTAGTTTCCACTGATACAAGAAAATGATCATATTTAAGGAACTGAAGGAACCCTTTTATAGTTTACATCTTGTATACTATGACAGTTCCAGATGACACATTTTATAATTAACAATGACAAAGTATATTTTTTCCAATAGTCGGGTAACTGGGATGGTGAAGTTTTAAAATAATTGTATAATAGATCAAGATATGTTTATCCTATGGTCAAAAATGTAGAAAAAACATGGAAGGGAAAATAATAGATCTCTCCAGGAATCATTTATGTTGTCACATGTAACTTCAAGACCACTGGATGGAAGCTGCATGAGGATGGATTTTATATTGATTTTATGTTAATTAGGAAAGTCCAGTGAAATAGATTGACACATAGTATAGTCACAAAAATGCAATGAGAATAGCTAAGAACGTCCTGGATGACCAGGCTCTGAACAATTCTAAGATCCCTTGCCTGAATGATATCAGGGCGAGGTATTTTTCTTTCATTTTATTTATTAATCTATCATGTAATGTGGACTAAGCCACTTTTCTCCCTCATTTTATCTATGCAACTTTGGAGAAAGTACTTAATTACTTTGAGAAAGAATTGTGGATTCCTCTCAGAGGAAATTTCTCAGAGAAATCCAAATTTCATTATGTAATAGAGGGAAAGTTTTAACAGTCTAATCCTAGAAGTTGAATTTGTACAGTAAGTCAATCAACAGGCATATATTAAGCAGCTATTGGGATATCAAAGCAGAAAGTCTTAGTCTGTACTCCCAAGAAGTCTGTAAGTCTAGGAGAAGGGGTATAAAAGTTGAAGATCAATACCTGAGTATAGTAATATGTGATAGATGAGAGAATGAGCATATTAGATATATCTAAAGAAGATTAAGAATGAAAGAAAGTTTCCTAGAGGAGTCTTCAAGCAGAGTCTTGAAGAATGACTAGAGGTAACTTGATTAGACAGTTGAGGAAAGCATTTATTGGTAGCAGAAAAAGCAGGTAGGAAAAAGTATGAAACAAACCTACAAGTATTTTCTTATTGTGGGATCCAAGCGTGTATTAAAGCAATGTTAGTAGATGTGTGAAGAGAGATCAACAAGTTGAAAAGTAACAGGCAGAAAATTTGCAATATTTGTTAAACAAAAGGTTAATATGAAAATTATATGATGAATTCCTACAAACCATTTTTTTAAGATCCCATTATATATGATGGGGCAAAAATATAAATAGTCCATTGTCATAAAAGCAAATATGATTAATAAAAATAAGAAAATATATTCCATTTCACTCCTCCTCTTGGCGCCGCTCTCGCGGCGTCCCCCTCTGTGGGACCCACAAGGGGCGACCCGCCGGGCCCCCCCCCCTGGGATTCTCCAGGCAAGTACCCAGTAATGGGCTTCCCTTTCCTCTCCAAGCTGCCTAGTGATAAAGAATCCTCCTGCAATGCAGGAGACATAAGAGATGCAGGTTTGATCCCTGGATCAGGAAGATCCCATGGAGAAGGGCATGGCAACCTACTCCAGTATTCTTGCCTGTAGAATCCCGTGGACAGAGGAGCCTGGCTGGCTACAATCTATATAGGGTTGCAAAGAGTCAGACATGACTGAAGTGCCTTAACACACACACACACACACACACACACACACACACACACACAGAGTATCCAGTAATATACAAATTAAAACCAGAATTAAATGATTTTGGCTATTAAAATAGCAAAAATGACAGATACTGATAATATTAGTGCTTGGGAAGGTCTGGGGAAATAAGAATGTACTTTTCATTCACTATTGATAGGAATATAGGTTGGTACAGACTTCTGGTGGACTATTTGAAAGTATTCTACAACTATGTAGATATTATAGATATACACACAATAACCTAAATTGTCAGCTAGAAGGAAGTGGTTAGATAAACTATAGTATGTGTGTACTAGTGAATATTATGATGCAGTTAAAAAAAAGATGTAGCTCAATATCACAATATCTCCAAAACAAATAATCAAGTTTAAACATAAGAAAGCAAGTTAAGAACCAGATATATTGTATAATCTCATTTGTTTAAAAAAAGTGTTCAAAATGAAACTGTTAATTTTCCTATGTATGTAAACATACATTGCATACAAAAATATCTGAGAAGGCACACATCAAAATGATAGCAGTAGGGGCTGGGATTAAGGGAATTTTCATTTCTCTAAATTGTTTAAATTTTAATAAGAATATATTTGTGCATTACAGTGCAATTTAAATTATAAGAATTATTCTTAAATCTGTGGGGAGCCCTTATAAAACCTTTTAAGGGAAATCACATAAACACATTTGAATCTTAGTAATATCCTTCTGCCTGCTGATCGTGAATGGGAACTGGCTAGAAGTTAAGCTTGGAGTTAAGTCAATTAAAAAGTGATGGCAGTAATCCAGAATACCAAATAATGCTGGACTTAACTAAGGTTATACAGTTTCAGTGAGGATGGAAAGAAGGAGATAACCTAGAAAGATATTTACTACATAGACTTCATAAGACACTGCCCCTTAGAATAGAAAGGTGATTGTAAGATAGGAGTCTAAATGATCCTCAGCTTTCCCACTTAGAAATTATCTGAATGGTCAAGTCCATTCACTGAGTTAAGAATACAAAGAGGTGTGTGTATGTGTGTGTGTGTGTGTGTGTGTGTGTGTGCTGGGAGATGAATATAGGAAATGTAATTCTTAGATCCTTGTTATCTTGAGAAATTTGGGGTTTTGAATACATTGGCTGTCTGAAAGGTTTTTTTTCTGTCATTTCTTTTTTTCCAAGATAAAAACTACCTATTCTCTATAAAAGCAGTCAATAGCAAATGGGTTCCATCTAAATATTATAGATTTCTATGACATTTCAATAAATGTTTAAATTCCACACAAATTTTTTCAGTGGATCTTTCCCTTTGTAAGCCAGGGAACAGCTACATCTACCTGTGGTAGGGGTGGTGTATCATTGTGGGAGAAAATGTGTCCATCTTATCTTCAAAAGAATTGTACCCCTCCCACATTCCCTCCACCCACCCACCAACCAGCCTAACCAGCTAACATTCCGATAAAAGCCCAAGCTTTGAGGAATGTGTTCTGTCAGAGTGGTCTAAGTGCACTCTAACTTATCAGTCTTGACAAGTTTGTATTCTGTGGGTCAGAAACATTTTTTGCCTCAAGTTAATCCCAAAGTTATAGAACTTAAGTGAAAGAAGAATTCACTCAAAAAGACTACTTGTTTTTCTAAACTCAAAGCATACCATCTGTATTTTGCTTTGTTTTCTTGCTTAAAAATTAAAATAAAGTACATTCATGTGTAAAACTGTTACAGTTAAGATTAGATTAGAAAGGAACTTGAGGATATTTGCATTTATCAATCAGAATCCCTCAAAAGTAAAATGTTTATATCTAAATAATGATGGAAAGTATAAGAAAGCATCATTCAGTCATTCATCAGTTTGTAGTGCTAGGGATACAGTGAATAAGTTCACATCATATTGGACTCATAGAAATTACAGTCTATTGGTAGGATATATAGAATAATAGTCCAGAATAGGCAAAACGATGTTTGTTTCAGGTTCAAAATGTCAGATGAAAAATCATCACAGAATATTGATGCAGAATCAAGGGACCAAACACCCTCAAGGAGGACAAATTATCAGTTTATGGGTAGATTCTATTGGGAGTGACATAAAATCCCAAATAACAGTAAGTCGAAACAGTAAAAATTATTTCTTTCTTCACACACATACAATATCGACAGGTAGGCCATCAGTGACTGGGATTGCCTTCATGATTCTCAAATGCTCAGCACATTCCTTGAGCAGCCATCTTCAGCATACTGTCCAGGATGGTTACATAAACTCAGTGCTTCTAAAGCAGGAAAGGGTAACCCCAGTCCTATTTCCTCCATTTAGGGACAATTCCTCTTACTCTCGATGATCAGAACTTAACAGAGCCTCATCTGGATGCATAAGGAGGTCAGATAATGACTAGAGATGTGAGACATTCATTCCTCAATCACCAACTGTGGATTGAAGTTGTCCCTTTTGTGGGATACCCAGCAACAGCAGCATGTGCTGCTGCTGCTGCTGCTGCTAAGTCACTTCAGTCGTGTCCGACTCTGTGTGACCCCATAGACGTCAGCCCACCAGGCTCTCCTGCCCCTGAGATTCTCCAAGCAAGAAAACTGGAGTGGGTTGCCATTTCCTTCTCCAATGCACGAAAGCGAAAAAGTGAAAGAGAAGTCGCTCAGTCGTGTCCGACTCTTAGCGACCCCATGGACTGCAGCCCACCAGGCTCTTCCATCCATGGGATTTTCCAGGCAAGAGTACTGAAGTGGGGTGCCATTGCCTTCTCCGAGCATGTGCTGGCAACATGTTAGTCTTCTAAGTTGTTTCAGGTGGATATTGTTACAGAGTGGAGATTATTTATAAGTTTTTTCATAAGATATATATTGTAAATCAAAGGAAAATGGACAAAGGAAAGGATCAATGAGGGTGGGAGGGAAATGGGAAGAAAGAAGGGGAGTGATGGTGGGGAGGAGTATATGTAATTTCTTAACCAATGGCTTTCTGTTTTTAATCACAAAGAACACTTTAAAAAAATCATGGTGAGTTCATCTTATATTAGGAGGTTTGTTCTCGAAATGAAAAGTTCAGAAAACAAAAAGTCCAGTTTGGGTGTCCTCATCTTTAGGCACATCTTGGTATTTTGTATTGGTAAATCTATCTTTACCACAATATATTATTTAGGACAGGATCACATTTGTGATCTCAGGAAAATATGTTGTTTCATTCAAGACTGAATGTTCAGAAAAGTCTTTTACATTTGTTTATTGTGTGAGATTGTGCAAAAAGTTCAGTGAGTCAATGCTTCATAAATATACACAGACACACAGAAATATAGAACTTTATGCAACCATTTTTCCTTGATCTATGTCATTTATCCAAAATCTCTTCATTGTTCATTTATTGACAAGCCTATTCCACTATTCAGTATTTATCTTTGCCAGCACTTCTTTTCTATAAATAGTTTGCTAGATTATAGTTAAATCTATACTTAAAATACAAACTTTCTGGGACTCTCTCCAAACTCAGAGGTTGTGATTACAGTTAAGAAATGATATTGTCACTTCCTTTTTCCTTCCCTGAAAATACTTTATCTCCTTAGGTCACTGCCATTCAGTGCTGTGAAATGTAATTTGAAAAGCAAGTTTAAATGGGGCTTTCTAATTAGGCCACACATTTTTATTTTCCCAACCCTATACCCAGGTTACCCTGGAGTTATATGCACCCAATTAAAGAACATTCAATGTGAGATCTATATGCCTTTGAGTATGAATGCGTAACTCTCAGTGATTGAGTTTGATCCAACTGCTCATTCAACTGAAGTGAATTAAGTCTTCTAGGGCACCAGGGTACCATTTAGTAAATTACCTCATCCTGCACACTAAATTTGCCTCACATGGGTGAACAGCTTTCTTCCAGGGAATAGTTTTATCACCCCAGTTCTCCACTGGCCCAACTTTATTGATGCTAAAGGGTGACTCATATGACACAATATTTACCCACAGTCTTAAACAATAAGACTGTATAATGATCTGCTCCATTTAAGAGCACAGGTGCCAGTATTCAAAAGGTAAATGAGAGAGCTGTTTTCTTTGTATTTTTTTATAAATCAAATATAAACCAAACTGCATCATTGTTCTCTAAACTCTGAAACTATAAAATTTGGTTATATATTCACCACTGTATAATAAAATGACTTGGCCCCTTAAAAGTATCAATAAACAGCATCTTTTTCTTTCAGTGTGAACACAGCAACATGTACACAAAATGAGCTTATTTAAATAGCAGTAAAATCGAATGTAATACTTTGAAAGCAGTGAGCTTTTTTCACATGCAAATAAAAACATTCTCTAAATTTTAATTCGGTCCTGTTCTTCTCTTCGATAGTAACTCCAGACATTTATTGGTTCTTTTTTCGAAAACGAACATCCAGAGCATAAAATATTTTTTTGTGGTGCCATAATTTGTTAAATAATGCTTTGATAGTGGCTGGGTGCCCAAAGAGCCAATGCGGAAATAAAATGCACTCAGACTGCTTCCAAATGTTTTCCTCTCCACATATATCGTGTTAGAAGCTGCAGTTTCTCACACATTGTCACTATATCCAAGAAGCTATAATCATTCACCACCAGCAGCAGAATATTTTTGCAAACTACCCAAATTTACATTCAAGCCAGAATGTAATAAAAAGCATGTATGTTAAGTGAACCAGTAATCTAATGACATGAGAGTCTGAAATTGTCTTGGAACTAGCTCTGAAGAATACATTTATGGGGGTGTTTTTGACACTGAGCAACACCTGCCAGCTCTCTTTCTCTCACTTTTTCTCTGTACAAAATCCATGAATCTCCTTCAACAGTTCTCACCAAACAAGATGTACTTGGATCCTCATTTTGAACTCAGTCTAATGGCCTACCAAGGACAGCCAAATGGTAAACAGTCATGAAAATGGTAGCACAGCGAGGGGCTATTCCAATCAGTCCTGACATACCCTGTTCATGTGGCTTAAGAGTAATAAAATTAGGCTTCTTTGAGTCTATTTCCATTTTCTCCCTTATTATCAGGAATGAATGTTAGATCAGACCTGAGAGTTAATATAGGCCTCAAAGGCATCAAGCTTAAAATAAAAGGAATAGCATCAATAAAAATTAAAAGATACGTTAAACTGGATAATGCCTGACTCTTTTCAAGCTCATTTCACATTTGAGATCTCCTTTGAAAATAGAGCCCAACACAGTTACTAGTTTGTTCAGGCTGTAGTTGAACTTGCTCACTTGTTTCTAAGAGAGGTTGGGCTCCCAGTGAATGAATGCAGAATCAGCCTGTTCCTTGAGAGAACGTCATCTCCAGCTCCATGTCTCACTCTTCTCTTGGACCTAAACAGTTCAGATTGTTCTGCCCTTAAAAGCTTCACTCTCTTTGCTCCTTCAATCATAAATGAGAGGCCATATAGGCAAAACTGAAAGAAGTGAATGATAGGACACATGTGGAGACCCCCTTATCTGGCCGTTGGAGATGTTCCATGTCAATCTGTGTGTCTGCCAGTAAAGGACATAGGAGCTAGTGAGAGTAGCTTTACACAGCACATTTTTATGACTTTAATGACATTTTGACTCACCTGCTAAACCAACTGCAACAAAGCCAACAATAACATTGTCATGAATAAGGAAGTTGAAGATATGCTTTGTAGTAAGAGTTCCTGTTTTTTATGTGTTATCATCACAAATGACTCCTATATGCAATATAGAGTACCAGGTTCTGTTTAAAATATAAAAATAAGAAACTCTTTAAGAAATTTAGTATAAGACATGTCATGAATAGAAATACATAAACTATAAGGAAAAAAATGTGATAGTGTTATATGTGAGAGAAGGAAAAGAAACAAGAAAGGTGGGTAGGGAAGTCTTCCTTGACCATCTGCTTTGTGCAAGGCTTTTAATAAGCTTCCTTGTACAACTGTCTTCATAACTGACTATTTCCACATGTTACCTAAATGAGAGCTGAGCCTCAGGAGTTGAAGTGACTGCTAGGACACATGAGATTTGACACTGGATCCCTCTACTTAAACGCTTGTGCCCTGTAGCTAACAGCCTTGCTACCTCCTGAGGGAGCACCAATGAGGGCAAGATTATTCCTGCAGTGACAAAAGGGAAATTCTTTTAAAAGATGTGGCACTTAAGCAGGGCGTTTAGAACAGCACAGACAATAAACAAACCTGCAATGCAGGAGACCTAGGTTTAATACCTTGGTCGGAAAGATCCCCTGGGAAAGGGAATGGCAACCCAGTCAAGTATTCTTGCCTGGAGAATTCCAAGGTCAGAGGAGCCTGGTAGGTTACATACAGTCCATGGCAACTCAAAGGGTAGATCACGACTGAGCGACTAACACTTTCACTTTAGAATGGACCTAGCTCACTTCATGCTAGCAGTGAGCAACACATTAAAGTAACAGTAGATATCCTAGTATATTTGAAGTAAGAAGTAAAGGATTTTGAAGCCATTCTTTTATCTTGGGTTTTTGCTCAGCAGTAAAAGTAATGCTCAAAATTCTCCAAGCCAAGCTTCAGCAATATGTGAACCATGAACTTCCTGATGTTCAAGCTGGTTTTAGAAAAGGCAGAGAAACCAGAGATCAAATTGCCAACATCTGCTGGATCATGGAAAAAGCAAGAGAGTTCCAGAAAAACATCTATTTCTGCTTTATTGACTATGCCAAAGCCTTTGACTGTGTGGATCACAAGAAACTGTGGAAAATTCTGAAAGAGATGGGAATAACAGACCACCTGACCTGCCTCTTGAGAAATTTGTATGCAGATCAGGAAGCAACAGTTAGAACTGGACATGGAACAACAGACTGGTTCCAAATAGGAAAAGGAGTTCGTCAATGCTATATATTGTCACCCTGTATATTTAACTTATATGCAGAGTACATCATGAGAAACGCTGGGCTGGAAGAAACACAAGTTGGAATCAAGATTGCCAGGAGAAATATCAATAACCTCAGATATGCAGATGATACCACCCTTATGGCAGAAAGTGAAGAGGAACTAAAAAGTCTCTTGATGAAAGTGAAAGTGGAGAGTGAAAAAGTTGGCTTAAAGATCAACATTCAGAAAACAAAGATCATGGCATCTGATCCCATCACTTCATGGGAAATAGATGGGGAAACAGTGGAAACAGTGTCAGACTTTATTTTTCTGGGCTCCAAAATCACTGCAGATGGTGACTGCAGCCATGAAATTAAAAGACGCTTACTCTATGGAAGGAAAGTTATGACCAACCTAGATAGCATATTCAACCTTTGCCAACAAAGGTTCGCCTAGTCAAGGCTATGGTTTTCCCTGTGGTCATGTATGGATGTGAGAGTTGGACTGTGAAGAAGGCTGAGCGCCAAAGAATTGATGCTTTTGAACTGTGGTGTTGGAGAAGACTCTTGAGTCCCTTGGACTGCAAGGAGATCCAGCCAGTCCATTCTGAAGGAGATCAGCCCTGGGATTTCTTTGGAAGGAATGATGCTAAAGCTGAGACTCCAGTATTTTGGCCACCTCATGCGAAGAGTTGACTCATTGGAGAAGACTCTGATGCTGGGAGGGATTGGGGGCAGGAGGAGAAGGGGACGACAGAGGATGAGATGGCTGGATGGCATCACTGACTCAATGGACGTGAGTCTGAGTGAACTCCGGGAGTTGGTGATGGACAGGGAGGCCTGGCGTGCTGTGATTCATGGGTTCGCAAAGAGTTGGACACGACTGAGTGACTGAACTAAACTGAAGGAGATCTTGAGAATTTTTAAGCTGAAGAGTGACATGCCCTGAACTGGAATGACCCAGGGAGGTGTTCTCCTAAGTTTTTCTTTCTTCCATGTATGGTTGCAGGCAGTGATATGGACAGAAATCCCACAGGTTTACCTCAAGCAAAAAGTAGCTTCCTAGAAAAGTGAATATGTCTTTGCCACCACCATTGCCATTATGGTGCCATCCCAGTCGTACATTATGATATCAGAATTGACATAAAATCATTTGGGATTGAATAGTTTTGTTTTCTGTTGGCTGCTCTCAGTTATTTTCAAGACTAATTGTGTTCCTGGATTATTTCAAGACCAATCCAGTTTTCAGAATGGTAATTAATAAGCCAAATCATCCTGGCATCTATTCCACACCATATAGATGCCAAAATTAATATGATTCTGACCTGAAAAAGCCAGCAAAACTTTGAAAGGAATTTAAATATCTTAGCCTTAATTGTGGAGAAGAAGCTGGCAACCCATTCTAGTATTCTTGCCGGGAAAATCCCATGGACGGAGGAGGCTGGCGGCCTGCAGTCCATGGGATTGCAAAGAGTCAGACGCAACTGAGCGACTAAGCACACAGCACACCCGTAAGTGAGAAATGCCTGGTATGTATTAACACATTTCTTGTAGAGAACATTGCCAAAGATGTTTTCATCAGTACCTGGCAGTGAAATTAGACTCATACTTTGTACTGGTGAAAGCAACGATGTGATGTACCTGCCACACACTAGAAGGATACACACTAGCAACAAGGGGCCAGTCTGATCTGTAGGCAGCCCTGGAAACTTACAAAAAGGCAGATGCTGCTTTCTCATGACCTCTTTATCAGATGTGCTAAAGGTGCAACCCGCCCTTTAGTAATGTGACATACACCCATAGTTCATACGTATCAAATGCATAGCACACTTCGGCTGTGAGCTAAACAGATCTAGCTTTTTATACACACTGATAAATGCTTCTTAGCATTCTTAGCAGCTCTTTAGCTGACTCCTTGGCACCTGAAGGTAAAAGCATTTTTTAAAGAATGAATAGGGTAAAAGTCTGGCCCAAGAAAGAAAAGGGTGGGTAGGCATCTGCCCACAAAGGCACTCAGTCAGGAGGACACACTTTTCAATTTCAGTTCACTTCTTCACCACTTCTTAGATAAAGAAGTTGTAGAATCTTAATCGGTCCTGGTTCCAAAATACTGGCTCTGCATAAACATTTAAAGTTCTCAGTTATAAATCTCATTGAACTTGAATAATTCTACACAGTTTTTACAATATTTATTAGAGTATTTTTCATTCACTTGCTAAGATGTGTCCGACTCTTTGTGACCCGAGTGATGGTGGTATGCCAAGCTTCCCTGCCCTTCACCATCTCTGGAGTTTGCTCAAATTTATGCCCATTGAGTCAGTCATGCTACCTAACCATCTCATCCTCTATCACCCTCTTCTCCTTTTGCCTTCAATCTTTCCCAGCATGGTTTTAAAAGCTCTGACATCAATCCAATTCTATATTCATCCAGATAAATTCAAGCTTTGAGCTCTTTGTCTAAGATGATTTTAATTCTATTCAATAACTATTACATTGGGGCCTGCCATGCACAAGCTCTGGGAACGGACATATAGGAGAAAATGCTTGACTCATCCATATTCTGAGGGAATCACAACCTGGTGAGGAAGACAAACGTCATCCACTCACCAGCAGGCAGCTCACAGGCTGAAGTCAGCCTGGAGGTGTGTTTTATGTGATTTCTGCAGCATTCTTTAAAACATTTGAATTCATTGTCCTTAGCCAGAACTTTCACCCTACAGCTGGACTCAGTGCCTTTGTCACCAACGATATACTTATATGTTGAACTTGACTGCTCCCTAAAGGCATTTGATTTTGGTATCATAACACTGTAAACAAATATTGTCCCTAAAATAGCATTCTACCTTTATTATAGTAGCTAACATTATACAGGGTACTGAAGAAGGAATAGTGAGATCTTACCAGGTATGTAAGGCATGTTTCCATAGGAGCCAGAAGGCCTTCAAGGAGAGGGAAATATCATTAAGGTGTGGAGACATGAGATTGTAGGTCAAGTTTAAGGGATTAAATAGAAGAAATATTTGTCCCTCATTTATCACTTATCATTGGCCACTAATAGGCACTTCCTAAATGATCCACAATAAACCAATATAAGTGATATTTACTATTAGCTCCATTTTCAAATGAAGAGACTAAGTACCAGAGAAGGTAAGTAACTAAACCAAGATTTAATTACTTACCCTTAGTTACTTACGGTGAATGGTTGAGTCAAAGTTCTGCTTGGCCTCAAGAGTAGGCATTTTCACTATTAAACCTGATGGCTATATTGGCGGATTGTATATTTAGTTAGACACTTTTTTGGTAATTAAGATTCTAGTGCTACTAAATATAAATATAGGTAAGACCACTGGATATAACCCATATTTGGGGAAAATGTAATATTAATTTAATGTAGTAATGGAATAAAAATTAGGTAACAGACTTTTAAGCTTAAAGGAAGTTTAGAGAAGTTCTACTCCAAGTTAATTTTCCATATTAAGAAACTAGGTATCTTTTAAGTATTTGTTTTTAAAAAGGCAAAGAACTTCTGTATTAAATATTAATTAAAATTTATTTTCAATAAATGTTCTCAATGAGCTTGAAAATATTTTAATTCTCCTTGTTAATGCTATAGGCTTACAAAATAATTTACAGCAACAATTTTATCATACATATCTTGAAAGTTTAAAAAGGTGAAAACTGAAAACTTCTTAAGAGCACTGAAGATTAACTCATAAAAATCTAGCCATGGAACTGCTCTTTTTGCTTCAATAATTTTATTGTGACCTATCGAACAATAGGATGTAAAATCTTTAAAACTCGTATAGCAATGATCTGAAGGGTAAAAAAAGAAGCCAAAACAAAGCAGTAATGATTGCATGCTCTGTAGTTGTGTTTGGTACCAGAGAATCTGCATGGAGATTAGCTGTATAAAAGGAAAATATTAATTTAATTATAGGCATATTTCCATTTATAAGAATTTAGGAAATGGGCAAAAATTTGTAATTGCATCTTTGGCTTAGCTTAGATAGAATCATTTCATGAAAAATAATAATGTCATATCAACAATTATTTGATTTCCTCTTCTTGTACTAGAAATGTGTCATCAGATCAGATCAGATCAGTCGCTCAGTCGTGTCCGACTCTTTGCAACCCCATGAACTGCAGCACGCCAGGCCTCCCTGTCCATCACCAACTCCCGGAGGTCTCAGACTCACATCCATCGAGTCAGTGATGCCATCCAGCCATCTCATCCTCTGTCGTCCCCTTCTCCTCCTGCCCCCAATCCATCCCAGCATCAGAGTCTTCTCCAGTGAGTCAACTCTTCACATGAGGTGGCCAAAATACTGGAGTTTCAGCTTTAGCATCATTCCTTCCAAAGAAATCCCAGGGCTGATCTCCTTCAGAATGGACTGGTTGGATCTCCTTGCAGTCCAAGGGACTCTCAAGAGTCTTCTCCAACACCACCGTTCAAAAGCATCAATTCTTCAGCGCTCAGCCTTCTTATGTGTCATAGTGCCAGCTAAAAAAGAGGTGCTTCAATAAATATTTACTGAATAAATGAATAAGTCCATAAATGGATAAAGGAATAAGTGAATAAGTTATTCATGAACAGAATGATTCTCTTCCACATTCTAAGCCTAATTAAAAACAGCTCTTGGCTAGTCATTAGAAAGTTGCCATTGGCCTAGGAAGCAAGTGAGCAGGCAGAGTATTTCCTTAGATCTTAGCAAGATATTTGCCTAAGGAGCAATTTGTCACTTTTCATTCATCATTTACATATCCACTTATTCAACTTGCATTTATTGAAACCCTCCCTTGTGCACCTTCCGATCAGCTTAGAAGAGACCAAGCTAGGCTCCCAGCTGGCTCATCTCAAGCATTATAATAAGGGAGGAATATTTTCTGTATCAAATGAGACAGAGCAGCTTAGTTTTTCTTAACTGCATGCTGTTATAAAAGAGACCCAAAGTAAAATCTAAGTGAAGTAAGAGAGACATTCTTCCAATGCTTTACATGAAAATGGCTCTTCTTATTGTTGCTGATCTTCCTCACTGGTTTTGTAACTGTTAAGAGTATTGATCTTCTTCCACCATTACAGCAAACTAGAAAGCATGTGCTCAAACAAACCTAATGATCTTGTGATTTTCTTTTACATCTCTCAGGGAAACAGTATATGAGTAATGCTGTAAATTACTGTAACAGAAGAAGAGTTACACACACGAGATACACAAGGAGTGGAGGGAAACACAATCAGACAAGGAAGGGACAACTGAAATTAGGTGATAAATACGTAGATAGATAGCAAACAGACAGGGAGAGAGGCAGAGAATCTTTGAAAGTTCAGAAGTGGGCATTTCTCAAGAAAAACAATCCTTGACATAGCATTTGTTTTAACAGACTTTGTTGTCATTGAACTTTGAAATTATTCATACTATAGCTCAGAAGTACCATTATTAACCTAAAACACACAGTTATGGAGAGGCTACTATGTATCAGTTATAGAACTTTATACTGGACACCTAAAGTTGAAGAAAGAATCTCTGCTCTAAATAGATACATACTCAATTCTTAGCTCTCCAAATTTTTAGTCTTGCCTGTATCAGGAAACATTTTTGAACCCCATATCTCAACTATATGAATACAAATTTGTTTATCTCATGTATATCTATTGTTTTATTGTATTTATTATATATTTATGTTTACTATAAACCACTCACAGAATATTTTTAAAGGAATGAAGTTAAAATATTTTGAAATAGTATTCATTTTATATTAATAGAACAGACTTTATCAATTCAGGTCTGATTTTAAGTTGTTTCTCATCTGAAGACATCTATTTCTTAAAACATTAGGGTTGTACAAAACTCAGCAGCCATTTATGATAATAATTCTCCAGAAAGTAGGCATAACAGGAACATAGCATAATAAAAGCCATATATGACAAACTCACAACAAACATTATCCTCAATGGTAAAAACTAAAAGTATTTCCTCTAAACTCAGAAACAAGACAAGGGTGCCCACTCCTACCACTATTATTCAACATCATTTTGAAAGCCCTAGCCAAAGCAATCAGAGAAGAAAAAAAAAAAAAGGAATCCATACTGGAAAAGAAGAAGTAAAACTGTCTCTGTTTGCAGATGACGTGATTCTCCACATAGAAAACCCTAAAGATGTCACTAGAAAATTACTAGAGCCAATCAATGAATATGGTAAGGCCACAGAATATTAAATTAATACACAGAAATCCTTTGCATTCCTATACACTAACAATAAAAAAATCAGAAAGAGAAAGTAAGGAAACAATCCCATTCACCATTGCAACAAGAAGAATAAAATACTTAGTAAAAAATTTATTTAAAGGGACAAAAGACCTGTATGCAGAAAACTATAAGACTCTGATGCAATCAAAGATGACACAAACATATGGAAAGATATACCATGTTCTTGGATTGGTATAATCAATATGGTGAAAATGATATACTACACAAAGTTATATGTAGATTTAATCCAATCCCTATCAAACTACCAACAGTATTTTTCACGGAGCTAGAACAAATAATTTCACAACTTGTATGGAAACACAAAAGACCCTGATTAGCCAAAGCAATCTTGAGAAAGAAGGATGGAATTGGAGGAATCAACCTACCCAACTTCAGGTTATACTACAAAGCTACAGTCATCAAGATATTATGGTACTGGCACAAAAACAGAAATATAGGTCAATGGAACAAGATAGAAAATCCAGAGATAAATCCACACACCTATGGGCACATTATCTTTGACAAAGGAAGCAAAAATATACAATGGAGAAAAGATAGTCTCTTCAACAAATGGTGCTGGGAAGATTGGTCAACTATGTGTAAAAGAATGAAATTAGAACAACTCCACACCATACACAAAAATAAACTCAAAATGGATTAAAGACCTAAATGTAAGGCCAGAAACTATAGAGCTCTCAGAGGAAAACATAGGCAGTTTGTTTTCTCTCTGACATAAACCACAGCAAGATCCTCTATGACCCACCTCCTTGGATAATGGAAATAAAGACAAAATAAACAAGTGGAACCTATTTAAACTTAAAAGCTTTTGCACAATGAAGGAAACTATAAACAGGGTGAAAAGACAACCCTTGGAATAGGAGAAATTGATAGCAAACTAAATAACTGATGAGGAATTAATCTCCAAAATAAACAACCCCAATATCAGAAAAAAATAAACAACCCAATCAAAAAGTGGGCAGAAGATCTAAACATTTCTCCAAGAAAAAAAAGGCAGATAGTTAATGAACAATAAAAGATGCTCAACATTGTTCATTATTAGAGAAATACAAATCAAAAGTACAATGAGATATCATCTCACACAAGTCAGAATGGCCATCATTAAAAAATTCTACAAACAATAAATGCTAGAAAGAGTGTGGAGAAAAGAGAACCCTCTTACACTGTTTTTTGTTTTTTTTTTTTTTTTTAACATGATCAGATTTTATTTTATTTTTTTTTATCTTATCTTTTTTATTTTTTATTTTGCTTAACTTTACAATATTGTATTGGTTTTACAATACATCAAGATGGATCTGCCGCCAGTACACTGTTGGTGGGAATGCAAATTGATTAGCCCTAACCCTAACCCTAACCTTAATTCTCCACTATGGAGAATGGTATGGAGATTCCTTAAAAAACTGGGAATAAAGCTACATTACAAACCAGAAATCCCACTACGGGTCAAATACCCTGAGGAAAACAGAAGTGAAAAATACACATGTACCCCAATGTTCATTGCAGCAACTATTTACAATAACTAGGACACAGAAGCAGCATATATATCCATCAACAGATGAATGGGTAGGAAAGTTGTGGTACATATACACATTGGAATATAACTCAGCTATAAAAAGGGATACATTTGAGTCAGTTCTAATGAGGTGGATGAACCTAGAGCTGATTATACGGAGTGAAGCAAGTCAGAAAGAGAAGACAAATATCATATATTAACACATATATATGGAATCTAGAAAGATAGTATTGATGATCCTACTTGCAGGGCAGCAAAGGAGACACAGACATTTTGGACTCAGTGGGGGAAAGGAGAGGGTGGGATAATATGAGAGAATAACATTAAAACATATACATTACTATATGTTAAATAGATAACTAGTGGTCGTTGGAAGTATGACAGCAGGGATCCCAAATCCAGTGCTCTGTGACAAACTAGATGGATGGAACAGGGAGGGAGTTACACCTAATGCCTATTCATGTTGATGTTTGGCAAAAACCATCGCTGTATTATAAAGTAGTTATCCTCTAATTTAAAATATATATATATAATATAAAAAATATTAGGGCTTTCTAATAATGTTATCTAATGCTTATGGTCATTTACTCTCATTTAAACCTACAAGCAGTCCCATTAGGTCGAGTTATTTTCATTTAATAGATGAGATTGAAATACAGAAAGTTTAAGGTCATAGTTTATTATCTTTTACACAAATTCTTAATGATATCTAATTTATAACAAAGTTATTTCAGAGAGATTGCTGCTATATCAAATTAAAATGGGGTTTGTTTCATTGAGTTTGGGCTACATATATTTTATTATGATTCTTTGAAAGCTGCTTACTGTACAGGCCAGATTACTCTCAGATGATCTGATGATCAGTCCTCCACTAATTGATCAAGCCAAATGTCAGAATATAAGCTGATTTAACTTCTTCACACTGTTTCTTGACCACATTATATGACCTATTCATTAGCAACCATGTTTGTTTTTTGTTTTAGGATTCTTTATTCTCAGACAATGTTTTTCAGTGGGTGCCACCAGCATTTTGAGAGAGAATTCCCATTAGGCAAGGAGTATTCCACTTACTGTAATGCCTTAAACATGCATCCTGACCACCCCCACCACACACACACACTAAACACCGGTAATGTCTTCCCCCAGTCATAGTTTGCAAGGCTCCCTAAATGCACAGAGAACTACTGAACTAGTGAAAGATAGATAAATTACCACCCCCTGCAGCCAGTGACATGTTCATTTATCTTACACCAGTAGTTAAGTGTCTCTTAGTTATCCGATATCCATAAGTGTTTGAAATCAGATTAGGGTTACCAGATTAAACAAATGAAACTACAGAACACCCAGTTATCTGTTAACTCTATATTATAGACAATATAATGCTAATATCACATGTTGATCTCTTTGTAACCCAAAACTCAAGATTACTAACAAACCGGAAACTAAAGAATTTGAGATTTAGAAAAGCGTATGTGAGAAACAGACATAGAGAACAGAATTGTAGACATGGAGAGAGGGCAGGAGAGGGTGAGATGTATGGAAAGAGTAACATGGAAGCTTAACATTACCATATGTAAAACAGATAGCCAACAGGAATTTGCTGTATAGCTAAGAAACTCAAACAAGGGCTCTGTATCAACCTAGAGGGGTGGGATGGGGAGGGAGATGGGAGGGGAGTTCAAAAGGAAAGGGATATAGGTATACCTATGGCTGCTCAGGTTGAAGTCTGACAGAAAACAACAAAATTCTGTAAAGCAATTATCCTTCAATAAAAAAATAAGTTAAAAAAAAGCATGTGTGAAAGGACACATTTTACATTTCAAACTTGTAATGGTGAGAGAAATACTCTCATCACATAAAAATCTAATTTATATTAATAAATAGTCTACTGAAAGTGAGTAGAATCAGAATACTTATAGAAATTTATATTTCTCCTGGTACAGACAGTAGATATTTTTTATTACTGAGCTGCAATGTAATTTATTAATAAATTCCACCATTGATCTAAAAAAAGAGAGGGTCAGCAACTTATGATATAGAGTAAATCAGACTAAAATTATTTTATATCAAATTCCAACAGGTTCATGAACTTAATTTCTTGTGGATTAAGTGATAAGGGAATTATAACAAGGATAACTTTAGTTTTCCTGATTGAACTGTGAAAACATAGAGTTGTAGTGTTTTGTGCAGTCTCTATTGACATAACTGATCTTAAGAAGAAAAATGATAAGGCAGTGTCATCACATATGTGAATAATGTGACATAATATGATATCTCAATGAAATATGTATTCATGTGCACCAGCTTTTCTGTTTGATTGTCTCAGATATTAAAAAAAAAATGACAGTTACTGAAGAGGTGCTACAATAAATGAAACATCTTTTAAACCACAGTAAAGAAACATAACAAAGCCATTATTAATGATGGAGCAAGTTTAGGAAAATGAAAGCTGCTATTAAAGATGGCAGGCTGTCACAACAACAAAAGTAGCACTCAGTGTAATCAAAGCAATACAATAATACTTGCATTTAGTTTCTTTCAAGGAGTTAATATAAGGGACATCTTTTCTAAGTTAATAGTTTTGAATGGTGTTGGATAATAAAAATAGGAAAACTCAGATAAAAATCTCTAAATGTGAAGCAGATTAACATTATTTAGAGTCACCACTCTACATGCTTTTTTTCCTCAGATTTTCTCTAAGATAATTTCCTTTATGTCCTTTTTACTTTTCTGTGCATGGTGAATTTTTTTTGATAATCTAGTATTATTGAACCAGGTTTATTTTTCCTTGACTTCAATAAATCTATAATCAAATAAAATGGGATAATTTTTATTTTTCATAGCATATGATAAAATCTGAATTTCTTGTAATTATTTCCCCTATTGTAAAATCACCATTTCTTCTGTAAATTTAAATAAGAAGTCTTTATAAATATATGATATAATTATCTCCACCTGGTATTCAGTGAAGCTCCTTATGTTAATAAATGTTTTCTCAGATGGTTCTGAAACATTGCAATGTGGAAAATACCTTATTTTGGCAATACCCCACACAGGCTCATGTTTATTCTCAATGATGCATATCCCATATAATAAAAAAAAAAGTAATTAATTTGACTGTTTGTGGAAGGTTACCTCAGAGCACTTTATGGCTTACATTAGCATTTTTGCCACACCTTTTTTTTTTTTCCACTGAAGGATAATTGCTTTACAGAATTTTGTTGTTTTCTCTCAAACCTCCACATGAATAAGCTATAGGTATACATATATCCCCACCCTTTTGAACCTCCCTCCCATCTCCCTCCCTGTCCCACCGCTCTAGGTTGATACAGTGCCTCTGTTTGGGTTTCCTGACCCATACAGCAAATTCCCACTGGCTATATCTATTTTACACAAAGGAATATAACTTTCCACACATCTCACCCTCTCCTACCCTCTCCCCATGTCCATAAGTCTATTCTCTGTGTCTGTTTCTCCACTGCTGCCCTGTAAATAAATTCTTCAGTACCGTTTTTCTAGATTCTGTATATATGCATTAGAATATGATATTTATCTTTCTCTTTCTGACTCACTTCACTGTGTATAATAGCTTCTAGGTTCATCCACCTCATTGGAACTGAATCAAATGTGTTCCTTTTATGGCTGAGTAATATTCCATTGTGTATATATGTACCACAACCTCTGTATGCAATGCGTTCATTTGTCAATGGACATCTATGTTGCGTCCATGTTCTAGCTATTATAAATAGTGCTGTAGTGATCAGTGAGATAAACATGTCTTTTTCATTTTGGTTTCCTCAGCGTTTGATTTCCTCCCTCTAGGAGTGGGATTGTTGGATCATATGGTAGTTTTATTCCTAGGTTTTTAAGGAATCTCCATACCGTCTTCCATACTAGCTGTATCAATTTGCTTTCCCACCAACAGTGCAAAAGCATTCCCTTTTCTCCACACCCTCTCCAGGATTTATTGTTTGTTGATTTTTTGATGATGGCAGTTCTGACCAGTGTGAGGTGATATCTCGTAGTTTTGATTTGCATTTCTCTAATAATGAGCGGTGTTGAGCATCTTTTCATGTGTTTGTTAGCCATCTGTATGTCTTCTTTGGAGAAATGTCTGTTTAGGTCTTTTTCCCACTTTTTGATTGGATTGTTTGTTTTCTTGTTATTGAGTTGTATGAGAAACTTGGAAATATATTTTAGCAATTAATCCTTTGTCAGTTTTATTTGCTATTATTTTCTCCCATTCTGAGGGTTGTCTTTTCACCTTGCTTATGGTTTCCTTTGCTGTACAAAAGCTTTTTAAGTTTAATCAGGTCCCACTTGTTTATTTTTGTTTCTATTTCCATTACTCTAGGAGGCGGGTCATAGAGGATATTGCTTTGATTTGTGTCATCAAGTATTTTGCCTATGTTTCCTCTAAGAGTTTTATAGTTTCTGGTCTTACATCTAGGTCTTTAATCCATTTTGAGTTTATCTTTGTGTACGGTGTTAGGAAGTGTTCTAATTTCATTCTTTTGCATGTAGCTGTCCAGTTTTCCCAGCACCATTTATTGAAGAGGCTGTCTTTGCCCCTTTCTATATTCTTGCCTACTTTGTCAAAAATAAAATACCCATAGGTGCATGGATTTATTTCTGTACTTCATATCTTGTTCCATTGGTCTATACTTCTGTTTTTGTGCCAGTACCATACTGTCTTAATGACTGTAGCTTTGTAGTATAATCTGAAGTCAGGAAGCTTGATTCTTCCAGCTCCATTCTTCTTTCTCAAGACTGCTTTGGCTATTAGGGGTCACATATGAATTGTGAAATTTTTTGTTCTAGTTCTATGAAAAATGTCAATTGTAGTTTGGTAGGGATCCCACTGAATTTGTAGACTGCATTTGGTTGTATAGTCATTTTCACAATATTGATCCTTCCTACCCAAGAACATGGAATATCTCTCCATCTGTTTCTGTCATCTTTGATTCTGTCATCAGTGTCTTATAAATCATAAATGGGTGATAAATTTTGTCAAAGGCTTTTTCTGCATCTATTGAGATTATCATATGGTTTTCATATTTCAATTTGTTAATATGGTGTATCACATTGATTGATTTTCATAAGTTGAAGAATCCTTGTATTGCTGGAATAAACCCAACTTGATGATAGTGTGTGAGCATTTTGATGTGTTGCTGAATTCTGTTTGCTAAAATTTTGTTGAGGATTTTTACATCTATGTTCATCAGTTTTATTGGCCTGTAGTTTTCTTTTTGTGTGTTGTCTCTGTCTGGTTTTGGATGGTGGCCACATTGAATAAGTTTGGAAGTGTTCATTCTTCTTCAATTTTTTGAAAGAGTTTTAGAAGGATAAGCATAAGCTCTTCTCTGAATGTTTGATAGAATTCTCCTGTGAAGCCATCTGGTCCTGGGCTTTTGATTTTGTGAGATTTTTTTTTTTTAATCACAGCTTCAATTTCAGTGCTTGTAATTGGGTTGTTCATAATTTCTATTTATTCCTGGTTCAGTCTTGGAGGATTGAACGTTTCTAAGAATCTGTCCAGTTCTTCCAGGTTATCCATTTTATTGCCATATAGTTGTTCATAATACTCTCTTATAATCCTTTGTATTTCTGCATTGTTTGTTGTCCTCTCCTTTTTCATTTCTAATTTTGTTGATTTGATTCTTCTGTCTTTTTTTCTTGATGAGCCTGGCTAAAGATTTGTCAATTTTGTTTATCTTCTCAAAGAACCATCTTTCTGTTTTATTAATCTTTACTATTGTTTCTTTCATTTATTTCTGCTCGGATCTTTATGGTTTCTTTCCTTCTACTAATTTACAACTTTTTCCTATTGGTTTAGGTGTAAGTTATCTATTCGCTGTTTTTCTTGTTTCTTGAGGTAGGATTGTATTGCTATAAACTTCCCTCTTAGAACTGCTTTTGCTGCATCCCATAGGTTTTGAGAAACTGTGTTCATTGTCATTAGTTTCTATAAATTTTTTTATTTCCCTTTTGATTTCTTCAGGAAACTGTTGGTTATTTTGAAATGTATTGTCTAAACTCTATGTGTTTGTGTTTCTTACAGTTTTTTTTTCTTGTAATTGATATCTAGTATTATTGCATTGTGGTTGGAGAAGATGCTTGATATGATTTCAATTTTCTTAAATTTACTGAGGTTTGATTCGTGATCCAAGATGTGGTCTATCCTAAAGAATGTTCCATGTGCACTTGAGAAGAAGGTGTATTCTTCTGCATTTGGATGGAATATCCTGAAGATATCAGTGAGATCTATCTTATCTAATGTATCATTTAGACAGTGTTTTATACTAATTTTCTGTTTTTATGACCTCTCCATTGGTGTGAGTAGGGTGTTAAAGTCTCCTACTATTATTGTGTTACTGTCAATTTCTCATTTTATGTCTGTTAGTGTTTGTCTTATGTAGTGAGGTGTTCCTATGTTAGGTGCATGGATATTTACAATTGTTGTGTTTTCTCTTGGGTTGATCCCTTGATCATGATGTGGTGTCCTTCCTTATCTCCTGTAATCTTCTTTATTTTAAGGTCTATTTTGTCTGATATGAGGATTGCTACTCCAGCTTTCTATTGCTTCCCAATTGTATGGAATATATTTTTCCATCCTCTGACTTTCAGTCTATAAGTGTCTTTGGTTCTGAAGTGGGTTTCTTGTAGACAGCATATATATGGGTATTGTTTTTGTATCCATTCAGCCAGTCTCTGTCTTTTTATTGGAACATTTAATCCATTTACATTCAATGTAATTATTGATATATATGTTCCTATTGCCATTTTCTCAATTGTTTGGGGTTGATTTTGCATATCTTTTCTCTTCTCTTGTATTTTTTGACTATATAAGTCCCTTTAACATTTGTTGTAAAGCTGGTTTAATAGTACCGAATTCTTTTAACTTTTGCTATTCTGAAAAGATTTTTATTTTTCCATCAGTTTTGAATGAGATCCTTGCTGAGTATTGTAACCTTGGTTGTAGATTCCCTTTCCCTTTCCCTTTCATTTCAAAAGGAAATGTAGATTTCCCTTTCAATACGTTAAACATATTCTGCCATTCCCTTCTGGCCTGCAGAGTTTCTGCTGAAAGATCAGCTGTTACGCATATGGGGTTTCCCTTGTATGTTATTTGTTGCTTCTCCCTTGCTGCTTTTAATATTCTTTCTTTGTGTTTAGTCTTTGTTAGTTTGATTAGTATGTGTCTTGGTGTGTTTCTCTTTAGGTTTATCCTGTATGGGACTCTTTGTGCCTCATGGACTTCATTGACTATTTCCTTTCAGCTATTTTTTTTCCTCCTCTCCCCCCCCCCCCCTCCTCTCCATCACCTATAATCTCTTCAAAAAATTTCTCATACCCTTTCTTTTTCCCTTCTTCTTCTGGAACTCCTATAAATGGAATGTTGGTGCATTTGATATTGACCCAGAGGTCTCTGAGACTATCATCAGTTCTTTTCATTCTTTTTACTTTATTCTGCTCTTCAGAAATTATTTTCACCATTTTATCTTCCAGCTCACTGATTCGTTCTTCTGCTGTAGATATTCTGCCATTGATTACTTCTAGAGTATTTTTGGAGAAGGCAATGGCACTCTATTCCAATACTCCTGCCTGGAAAATCCCATGGACGGAGGAGCCTGATAGGCTGCAGTCCATGGGGTCACTGAGGGTCAGATACGACTGAACGACTTCACTTTCACTTTTCACTCTCATGCATTGGAGAAGGAAATGGCAACCCACTCCAGTGTTCTTGCCTGGAGAATCCCAGGGACAGGGGAGCCTGGTGGGCTGCCGTCTATGGGGTCACACAGAGTCGAACATGACTAACGTGACTTAACAGCAGCAGAGTATTTTTAATTTCAGTAATTGTGTTTTGTCTCTGAATGTTTATCCTTTAATTCTTCTCAGTCTTTTGTTAATTGATTCTTGGATTTTCTACATTTTATTTTCAAGGTTTTGATCATCTTTACTATCATTATTCTGAATCTTTTTTCAGGTATTTTGTCTATTTCCTCCTCATTTATTTGGACTTCTGTGTTTCTAGTTTATTCCTTCCTTTGTGTAGTATTTCTCTGCCTTGTCATTATTTTTTTTTTAACTTATTGTGTTTGAGGTCTCCTTTTCCCAGGCTTCAAGGAAAGTTGAATTCTTTCCTTGAAGAAGATTGAATTCTTTCTTCCTTTTGGTTTCTGCCTTCCTAAGTTTGGCCCAGTGGTTTGTGTAAGCTTCCTATAGGGTGAGATTTGTGCTTTGTTTTTGTTTGTTTTTCCTCTGATGGGCAAGGCTGAGTGAGGTGGTAATCCTGTCTGCTGATGATTGGGTTTGTATTTGTTTGTTTGTTGTTTAGATAAGACATCCTGTACAGGGTGCCACTGGTGGTTGGGTGATGCCAGGTCTTATATTGAAGTGGTTTCCTTACAGTGAATTCTCACTATTTGATACTCCCTAGTGTTAGTTCTCTAGTAGTCTAGGGTCTTGGAGTCGGTGTTCCCACTCCAAAGGCTCCGGGTTTGATCTCTGGTCAAGAAAGAAGATTCCACAAGTGGTTTGTTATGGCATTAAGTGAGATTAAAACAAATATCCAAAAACAAGAAACTAAATATGAATCCCAGACAAATGGTAGTTACAAAATCAGGCAAATAATAATTAAAATAATGGAATATACACATATACATATACACCCATGAGCAAAGTCAAAACAATCCAACAAAAATAAAGTACCATAGATTGACCCAGTGAACAAAGGAAATCAAAAATTACATTTACCAGTTAAGAACAAAATTAACTAAAGCACAAACTGGAAAACAAAACTAAAGCAAGATGCCAAGTGGGGAACAAAGCAGTGAAAACAAAACTAACAAATATGTTGAGAGGAAAGGAAAGAAAGAAATGAAAGAAGAATAAATAGGCAAAGTTAAATAGAGATAGATGAAGATTTATATACATCAAAGATTAACTGCAAGGGGAAAAGAACAGTATGAAAGGCAAACAAAGGAATAAATGTAGAATAAATATAATAGGTTTAAAACATTAAAAATTAAAATTATAAAAAAGAGAAAATTATTTAAAAAGAAAATGGAAGAAGAAAGAAAAAGAAAAAAAAAAAAAAGGTATACACCCATAAGTAAAATAAAAACAGTCCAACAAAAATAAAGTACACTAGGTTGACCCAGTGAACCAAGAAAAGCAAAAACTGTATCTACCAGAACAATACTAACTAAAGCACAAACTGGAAAATGATATTAAAACAAGGTGCCAATTGGGGATTAAAGCAGTGAAAATAAAACTAACAAATATGTTGAGAGGAAAGGAAAAAAAAGAAAGAATGGATATGCAAAGTTAAATAGAGGTAGATGAAGAAGATTAATATACATTAAAGATTAATTACAAGGGGAAAAGAATAGTAGGAAAAGCAAACAATGGAATAAATTTAGAGAAAATAATAGTAGGTTTTAAAAATTAAAAGATAAAGGGAAAACTCCATTGAACTGTAAAAACCCAACACAGAGGCAGAGGTTTATAACAACAATAAAAAATGTGACTGAGAAAGAAAAAAAAAAAAGCTCAAAAACTTAATTAGATTTCATAGTGCCAATAAAATCAACAACTACAACAGAGGGGGAAAAGGGGGAAGAAAAAGAAAAAAAAAAATCCAAAAGAATCTACAGAACAAGTCAAAACATAAGAATAATAAATGTTTTTCTTGAGTCACTGCTGTCAGAGTCCTTTCCCTCGCTGGGAGTCACAGTCCACCTCACCTCCCTTGGATGCCCTCCAACACGGTGCTGATCTCTGGACCTGCTGTGGGGGCAGCTCAGATTCTAACCTGGTCCTATTTCTGTGTGTTCTTTCCTCCATTGTCCACAGCTATCAAAACTAATGCATTTTATTTTGTGGGAGCTCTCAATGACCTTTTATATATTCCATAGACACAGAGTGTGCCTAGTTGATCGTGTGGATTTAATCTGCAGCTTGTACAGCTGGTGGGAAGGTTTTAGGTCTTCTTCCTTATCCACACTGCCCATGGGTTTCAATTGTGGTTTTATTTCCACCTCTACGTATGGATCATCCACTGGGGTTTGCTCCTGAGGCTGCCCTGGAGGACCTGGGTTTGCCCCTGTGAAGGCCAGGTGTGGAGGTGGTGCAGCTGCTTGGGTCACAGGGATTCTGGAAGCATCAGGTATTCAAGGGAGTTGGCAGCTAGGGCAGGAGGAAATGGTGCTTTAGAAGAGTATGGCAACCAGTAGTGGCCAAAACGCTCCAGTATTCTTGCCTAGAAAGCCCTCCTCCCTCCCTGACAGAGAAGCCTGGCAGGCCACAGGCCACCCTGGAGGCAGCAAGTGTACAGGGACCTGGACTGCCTCCAGCAGGAGTTATGGCCCTATCAGAGTCTTTTTTTTTTTTTTTGAGCCTCTTGTAACTGGTGATTAGAAGGCCTCTTTGGCCAGTCTTTCTCTGTAGCTCCGCCTCAGGCACTTAGAGGGCTACCTTGCTGGGATCCTTCTCTGTTGTTCACTGTGTCAGGCACATAGAGGTGCCCCCCTGTTTGGGGTCCTACTCTTAGATCAGCGCATCAGGCACTTAAAGGGGCACCCTGGGTGGAGTCCTATTCTGTAGTTCGGTGCAGCAAGCGTTTAATGGCCCAGCCTCTCTATTGTTCAACCAACAATGCTGGTGTGTGGGGAGACAGAGACTATGGTGATGGCTCCACCCCTTCCGTGTGACTTAGCAGTATTGCCTTGCTTCCATGGCTGCCTAGCTTTCCTTCACGGGCATTTCCCACCACAATGTCCTCCCTCACATCCCCTCAATCCATCTCTCTGCAGTCAACAGCAGCCCTCATCCTGGAATTATTCCACAATCCCTGAACTCCAGCTGCCAGCTGCTGCACCTTCCAGGGAACCTGAGTCCCTGTCCTGGGTATGTATGGCTGTGGCAAGGACTGTCTGATTCTCATTCCATTTACACTGCCACAGATCAGCTGTTTGACTCTCAGTCTTAAATGTTTTCTCCTCTGACTCAGACAATTGCCTGGATGTAGGAATCGGACTTCTGCTGTTCCCCCACCCGCCAAGGGCACGTCCAGTCCTACTAACACTCCTGCTTTTCCCCCTAGTTCCTTCATCCTACCAAGATTTGCATGGTTCTATATATTCTTTTCCACTGGTCAGGTACTCCTGTCCACTCTCAACTGATGTTCTGCATGCACTTCTGTGTCTGAAGGTGTATTCCTGATGTATCCGTGGAGAGAGATGTACTCCACGTCCACCTACTCCTCTGCCCTCTTGTTCTCTTTTGCCACACCTTTTAATGTTTAAAGGACTCCAGCTATGCTGGGTCATTTTACTAAAGCTCCATAGAATCCACAACAAAACCAATTTATTCACAGTATATGACACTCTCTCTATGCTTTCTTTAATCTAGTACACAATATATAGGCCTCAACCATTAAAACTTTCTTTTTAACTTTGTTATTTTGTTAAAAAAAAAAAAAAATCTCTAAAGATCCGAAAAATGCTGCTTTCTCTTTAGCAACAATTTCCTCCATAGCAGCAAGATATATAGAGTGTGGTATACCAGATCCCTTTAATCCTAGTTAAAGATAAAAGAAATATCAAAATTTTAACTTATTTTAGGGGTAAAGTTTGTATCAAAGAACAGAGTGAAGTCTTTTCAAAAATATGTGCCTGTGCGCTAAGTCCCTTCAGTCGTGTCTGACTGTGGGACCCCATGGACTATAGCCCACCAGGCTCCTCTGTCCATGGGATTTCCCAGGCAAGAATACTGGAGTGGGTTGCCATTTCCTCTTCCAGGGGATCTTCCCTACCGAGGGATCAAACACGCATATTTTACATCTCCGTCTTTGTCAGGCAGGTTCTTTACCACTAGGGCCACTTGGGAGGTCCTTTTCAAAAATATGGCACTTTCTAAATTTGAACTTGTGGAATGAGAGATCCCAGGTCACTACACTGGAAAACTGCTGTTCCTAATGAGGGTTTCAGAGGTCTCAAATGAGATGTGTTTCTTACAACCATCAGGGTAACTTGATTTTAGGATATTATTGTGATTTAAACTTACATGTACCATATCAGTTACCAGTGCACTGACAATGCACTTATATTATACTTTCTTTTGAATGATTTTAGTGTCCTTTAGATCCTTGAGACACCAAGTTGTAATGCCACTATTTCAAAGTGCTAGGTTTCTAATTCACAATCAGGAGATCACAATCTTCCAAATAGGAAGTGGCTCATTATTTATTTTTAATCTTTAGTGTAAAGACTTTGTCCTGGGAGTCCACCAGCTGTGTGATATCACTTTCCCACCCCAGTCCTCAGTTCTTGGTCTGTAAAACATGGAGTTTTTGACTGGATGATCTCTTAAGTCCTTTGTAGCTCTGACATTCTTTTCGCCTGTGATTCATTATATTATTTTATGAATAAACTTCTAAATAGTTCACTTTTTCTTGTTTCTTTCTCAATAGCACTCTTAAAAATGAAAAAGCGTGTGGTTCTACCTTTGCAAACTCTTATGTCTGGTCCCTTATTAAGCAAATTAAGAATGAAGCAAATTAAGAAATGTGTATGTTGTTTTTCTTATCATTATTTCAAAGATGTATGTGATTATTGTATGGTATAGAAGTTTTCTGAATTTTAGGCTTTCATACTGGTACACCTCAAGTGAGACACCACTCCTCATAGTGCAGCACACATCTCAGATCCTATTGTGGCTATTTTCTGCATATCTCTATAGCATGTGGAGGTGAATTCTGTAAACAGGCAACACCAATAACATTTATATCCCCTTTGTCAAATGTAGGTTTAGAAATTTATCTTAGTATCCTGGTGCTTCTAACCCTCTTTAATTGTAACTAGATAAGAATAACTTTCTTTTAAAAAAACAAAGTTTATTTCATAAATTTATGAATAAAAATGCATTCCATTCCTTGTGATTACATAACTTCCTTGTAAGGTTTGATGTCTTTGTTGATTGTAGGTTTTGTTCCAGTTAAATGATCAGCAGCTTTTCCACAAAGAAGATTTTTTGATTAATGTCCATTTTTATCTCTTAAAAGGATCCTTCCCGGCCATTGGGGTGGAAACGTTCTGCCCCAGCTTCCTGAGGGCAGGGTTTTTAAATAGCCTCCAGGCCCCGCATCCAGCGCCAGGGGGAGGATCTTTGCCCCCCAGGATTCCTGCTGGTAGGTATTTCAGGTGAAGTTTTCTGCCACCAGATACAGCAGTAGAACTGTGTTTACAATTGACAGACCCACAATACAGAAATAAATATTTCTGAAATATATTGTTGAACAGAAGTGCAAGTGGCTTTTTGATTAATAGATGCAGAAACCACATTTGTGATGCATAATGCTCCAAAAATAATGTAAAGGAAGTAGAAGAAAGATCTGTAAACTGAGCATCTGATCAGTATAGTGCTGCCTCTTTATTCTAAGGAAGATATTTCACAAATAAAAACAAGAGATTCAGGTCCCAAATTTGTAACTCAAGAATAAAACAAGGTCGAATTTAAGCCACTTTACCACTTGGAATTGGCTAGAAAAGAGAATTTAAAACTGAGTTTTATTAACTGAAAAATAATTCTGTATTTATAGTTTACAGAGATTTAAATAAAGTCCCATTTCACTAAAGAAAAATGATTTGGAAAAAAGTGAGAAAGTAGCAAATGTGACATTTAACATTAACAAAAAGACAATTCTGAGTAAGAAAATTAATGCACACTTTTCCCTAGAAATATCAATCTGACCAAAACCATATTTTATCAATGAAGAACAAAATATAGGATATTGAATCTTTTAAAATATGATTTCAAAATTTAGTAAATCACTTTGTATTATCCTTATCCATTACCCTTAGTATTATGATAATCATAAATTGTCTTATTATTGTTATTTTGTAAAATATCCAGCTTTCTTCCTCCCTTTTACATGAAGCATGCAAATCCATTTTACATGTGTTTAGAAAAATGGAATTAGCATATTGATCCTTGAATTTTTATCATAATTCTTGTGGTTTTTGTATCATAGATAATACTATGCTACAAATTATGGTAATGATCCTATATTTTCACAAGGGTGACCCAGCCAGCCAAATAATGAGAGCACTTGAAAAACTAGGGAATAAAATGGAAACAAAATCTCATCATGCAAATTTCTTACTTTTCTTAGCAAAATTATGCCATCAAAGCCTAAAATTATTACATGGACTTTTTTCATTTGCCTTTCAATTACCCTTGCCTACTTTCAATTACTCTTGCCTACAAAAAGTAACAAACCATAGTATGCTTCCATGTCATTTGGTTTTATCATTGTATAATTACTGAAGTGGCCAAACAATGCCATGGATAAAGTAGGGACCAAAATTATATGAAATAAAAATTAGCAATTTTTATTCTCATGAGTGTGATGCCACCCTTTTTTTCTCTCTAGAACAAAGTGGTATCAGTTGCATAGAAATTTTATTGTTGTTGGTGGTGGTAGTAGTGATGGTAATGTTGCAAAAAATTAGAAATAGAAGTCTCTATAAACTGAGCTCTCAGAGTTAACAGCAAATATAAAAAATGTAGCTTTCATATATATTATTAAGATTTCACTGATTGGAATTGGAGAGATAAACAGATGATTTGTAGTTTGATAGTTTAATCTTTAACTCTTAATGACAAATCTTGGTGGATTTAGGTATGTTTGGCAGAAATAACAATATGAACTTCAGTAGAGACTTGAATTATTCAACATTACTGGTAAAAATGATAACCCTTGTCATTTAGCCACTGAGAATGATAGAAGCAAGATAGTGTTTCTATAACACATACACAAAAACAACTTTCCAGAGAGGAATCTAAAAGAACACTAGCATTCTGTTCATCTAGGCTTTCAGCCAAATTAGCCTCCAGCCTTCATGGGAGAGAAAACTCAGTTCAATTTTCATTACTTACATACAAATCAGGTATAACAAAATTGCTTCATAAAAAAAATTATAGATCTAAACTTGTTCCTATTCCCTCAAAGTGAAATTAACTAAACTGACTTTTTCTGGCTTATATCACTTTGATAAGTGATCCCTGTATACTTTCTCTGGTATTTTTCAGTAATCATGCTATGATTTCAAAGGTAATTTTTATCCTCTTTCATTCAGGTATAGTTTATTTCCCAAGAATTTGCTGTATAATTTTGTGTAAAGAGGGTGAAGCAAGGATCATGAGAAGTTTTTATTGTTTCATGTTAAAAAAGGAAAAAACTAAACTATTTATTTGCTACCTACTAGCTGAGTGACTCTTTGGGTTTAAGACATCATTTGAGGACACAAAGCACTCCTTCCTTTAACCTGTATCATGGCACTTTTAAAAACCTGGCCAGAGGTTGATGGCTACTGGGCAGAAATTAATTTGCTTTCTACCAATTGGTTATATGTCACAGAACTTTCAGGGTCTCATAGATATTCACTATGTCATTCAAAGAATCAGAAAATCTGTTCTAATTATAGTACTAATTTAGTTCCCAATTACTTCCTTAATCAAATTTAAATGAGATACATGATTATGCCTTGTACAAAATAGGTTATTTGCATTCATGTCACACTGTTCTATTAAGGAATAATATTTTTACAATGTTTTTACATTAATAATAAAAGAATCACTGAATCATGAGAACCAGAAAGCAGACAAGTCTGAAATCTGTATTTATGTAATGGCTGCCAATTGTTTATATGACCTTTCTCATTTCTAGAAGGATTGTAGTAAAGGGTTATTATTCTTAGTTTCAAATAGAGAAAAACACCAGGAAGCAATGGGCTGAAAATTGAATACCAAATATATTCGTATGTTATTGCAGTGCTTTTCAAATAGTAGTCGCTCAGTGAAGTAAGAAAATCCCAGGAGAGAAGGCAGGAAGAGTGGGGAGGGAAGCTAAGACAAGCAAAGTGGATGGGGAAAGAAAGGAAAAATAATTATTAAAAGGCATATGTCAAATTATATTTTTTTAATCAAACTCTTCCCCATTGTATTCCTCCCTATTAAATTCAAATTCTATCTCCTTGAATTAATGTCCCTCTTGGAAATAATGTCATCCATGTATAATCTACAATGATAAAGTTGGTTTCTTTGCTCCACCAAGTTATTCCTTTGATCTATTTCTGTAATCAAACAGAATTTGAAAGTGAGACAGAACATTTTGTATGCCATAGTGTATTGATTATACATAGGGTCTTAGACTGATGACTCACCTTATGACAGACTCTACCTTTACAGTTTTGATGGTTTCATATGCTTACAATAAACAAAGAAAATCAGAGTAATGAAGTTGTTGAGAAATAAAATTATTTACTAATAATGATGATGCAATAATATTTGGAAGATGCACTGGTCCAATTTTCTGTCCAGAGTTACAGCAATAACTCTGACATCATGTGACATCTTAAATTTACATAAGATCCAAACATTACAATGTATCTTGAAAACTTACTTATAAAATATAAAGGCATATTCATTATGCTAAGAAGGTAATACCTTAGGTTGAGGTTGAGTATGATTAGCTTAAAAAATCTACCTTACACTTTTCTAACAGTGTCATTGTGGAAGACTTGATGCTATTTTTCATTAATGAAATAATTCATATATATAGAGATTAGATTCTAGGCCAAACCTAGATATATCACATCAGATCAGTCACTCAGTCATGTCCGACTCTTTGCGACCCCATGAATCGCAGCATGCCAGGCCTCCCTGTCCATCACCAACTCCCGGAGGTCACTGAGACTCACATCCATCGAGTCAGTGATGCCATCCAGCCATCTCATCCTCTGTCGTCCCCTTCTCCTCCTGCCCTCAATCCCTCCCAGCATCAGAGTCTTCTCCAATGAGTCAACTCTTCGCATGAGGTGGCCAAAGTACTGCAGTTTCAGCTTTAGCATCATTCCTTCCAAAGAAATCCCAGGGCTGATCTAGATATATACCTTAAACTCAGAAGCTTTTTTAATTATGAGTAAAGTCCAGAAAACAGCAATCACAGAAAGCAGTCTACATGTGGAATTTAGCAATAGATAAATTCTAAAAGAAAAAAATCAATGTTGAAGGTCTTCCTGATACTTCCTTTGTGGTTAGTTTGGAAGCTCTTTAACTGTTGAGGGGATATTGTTCTGAAACACCATCTCAGTTTGTCTACCTATGCTTTAAATATAATGCTATATATAAAACACCTTTTTTGAGATTTTTTACCTGGTTGGATGGCATCACCGACTCAATGGACATAGGTTTGGGTGGACTCTGGGAGTTGGTGATGGACAAGGAGGCCTGGCGTCCTGTGGTTTATGGGGTCACAAAGAGTCAAACACAACTGAGTGACTGAACTGAACTGAACTGAACTGGAGTTTTTCTCCATTGCATGCCATATGTTAGGTTCAAAGTAAATGATGGGGTAAATAGCTTTCTTTACCTTGCTTTACCAATTTTATGAGACTTCCTGTCTATTTACTCTGAGTCAGTTTATTTTTTTTTATTAAATTTCATTACTTAACTTTACAATATTGTATTGCTATTGCCATACATCAAGATGAAGCCGCCACAAGTATACGTGTGTTCCCCATCCTGAACCCTCCTCCCTCCTCCCTCCCCATACCATCCCTCTGGGTCGTTCCAGTGCACCAGCCCCAGGCACAACTGTGAACACATGAGGACTCAAACACCAGACTTGCAATTATTAGGTATATCAGTTCAGTTCAGTCACTCATTCGTATCTAACTCTTTGCAATCCCATGGACTGCAGCATGCCAGGCTTCCCTGTCCATCACCAACTCCCAAAGCTTGCTCAAACTCATGTCCATTGAGTCAGTGATGCCATCCAGCCATCTCATCCTGTCCTCCCCTTCCCCTCCTGCCTTCAAACTTTCCCAGCATCAGGGTCTTTTCCAGCGAGTCAGTTCTTCACATCAGGTGGCCAAAGTATTGAAGCTTCAGCTTCATCATCATCCCTTCCAATGAATACTCAGGACTGATTTCCTTTAGGATTGACTGGTTGGATCTCCTTGCTGTCCAAGGGACTCTCAAGAGTCTTCTCCAACACCGCAGTTCAAAAACATCAAGTCTTTGGTGCTCAGCTTTCTTCATAGTCCAACTCATATCCATGCATGACTACTGTAAAAAAAATACCTTTGACTAGACACAGCTTTGTTGGTAAAGTAGTGTGTCTGCTTTTTAATATGCTGTCTAGGTTCGTCATTGCTTTTCTTCCAAGGAGCAAGTGTCTTTTAATTTCATGGCTGTGGTCACCATCTGCAGTGATTTTGGAGCCCCCCCCCCAAAAAAAAAAATAAAATCTGTCACTGTTCCCATTGTTCCCCTATCTACTTGCCATGAAATGATGGGACCAGATGCCATGATCTTTGTATTTTGACTGTTGAGTTTTAAGCCAGCTTTTTCACTCTCCTCTTTCACTTTCATCAAGAGGGTCTTTAGTTCCTCTTTGCTTTCTGCCATAAGGGTGGTGTCATCTGCATATCTAAGGTTAATCATTAGGTATATGATTAATAGTAATATTTAATGTCATTTATTTTTTACCTTTGGAAAGAGGTTTGGATGAGCCTTATACTCAAGTAACCAGACTTTTTATATCCTCACTGCTATCTCCTGACTAGTAATTGTTAAGACATGAATTCACAATTCAAGTTTCTATAAACCAATAACAGATCCAACCAAACCATTTCTATAGCAAAGGACGTACAGTGCCAAGCCAATATTAAAATGTCTTTGAAGTATGTTAGCAATGATTATCAGTATTTTTCTTTCCATATTTCATGTGAAATCCTATCTGGAGACAGGGCAAATATCGCATGCACTATTATCCTGTCAAAAAATTTTTATTGAGAAGGCATATAGTTTAGATATTAGAAATAAGCCAGGAAAAATAAGTAAGGTTGAAGTGGCAGAGACTCTAGGATCTAGTGAATATTATGTTATCAGATTTTGATGCATATAGAGTACTGCAGAAAGGCATTAATGTAAATATATAAGACTGGATGGCAGACTTTGAAGGAATATACAGTGAGTTAAGAAAAATTGGTATGAACTCAGTTTATCAAGGGAAATCAACAATGGAAAAGTATATATCTTTTAAATACAATCAAACTGCAGTTTAGAAAAATCAAAGTAAACTGTTCCATTTCTTTATATGTTCAGGCATCCTAAAAAAAAAAAATCAGTACCTTTGTTTTCAGTCTACAATTGGATATTTAAAACTTAATCACTTTTGACAAAATTTCTACTTGTTAAAGTTCTCCTGTGAATGGTTATTCTTTTTATATTTTTGGTAGTATTTATGGCAAACTTCTTTATGTTTAACAAATACTGTTGTAATAAATATACATAAAAGATAAGAGATGGTGGTTTACATTTCAAATAAGAAGTCTTCGAGGGGGAGGGGGAACAAACTCTTTTTTGGTTGAAGGGTGTGTATTTTATATATTTCTGTGGCTAAAAATGTTGCCAATTACCCTGAATAAGATGTATGTGAATGAGTGTTTTTGTTTGTACCTATTTAAACCAAGAGCTAATTATAATAGGAATAAATTAAATTAGATTAAATGTGCAAAGTAAAATCCTGAATAAATGATTCAAAGTGCAAATTTTGAATTTGTGTGTGGTAAGAGAAACCTTCATCTCGATTCCTAATTCCTGGTTTCTTTATTACTTGCCATGTGTATGATTTCAAGCCCCAGTAAGCCCCTCAATACTCTTCTGCACAGTTGTGTCTCCTAGACAGTGCTCCTCCTTGAAAGTTTATTCAGCTCCAGACTTAAAAGGAAATTCTGTAAACTGCAACTATTTGAAACTAGGATAGGGACTCTAAGGTAGGATCAGGGAAAAGACCAAGATTATTCTATTTCAGATTTGAGGAAAGGTATAAAGAAGAGAAGGTCACTGATTAAATGACAAAGAGAACACACCCAGCTGACAGAAGCACAAGAAAGGTGACTTGTGACTGTATTTCTAGTTAAACATATGTAAACACCCCCTTAAACAACAGTGTTTGCAACACTGTTATTGCTAGGTTAGAATTATTTAAAAACACTTTTTGGCATATATTGATATGTTAGGAGAGAGTGTAATTTCCTCAGTTCTGTCTCACTGCAACAAAGATTTAAAATGGCGGACCAGTGCTACAGCTTCATACAGCTCAGAGTTTTATTTGGTAAAGAAAATCCAACCCCACGCATGAAGATGAGCTGACCCCGCAGGAGAGGCGTCAGCCGGTCTTGGCTCCCTCTTTTTATATGTTTTGGCTCCTCCTACCTGGCCTGCCCTGGGCAAACTAGGGCTAGCCAGGAAGGGGACCTGTTTGTTTCACCTGAGGTTCTCACTCTGGTCCACAAATTTTTCCTTTATTCCCTTTTCACGGGCTTTTCCCCTTTCTTCGTCTATCTTTTAGCCACTGACATTTTGGACTCCTTTTTCTATTCTAACTATTCCAAAACCAGGGCAAGAAATGTTAGCCAGATAACATTAAGATTTGTTTTTGGTCTGCTTCCTCTGTTGCTTAAGGTCAGTGAGTTCCAAAGAGTATGTATGTCATCTTTTGGTTCTTTGACTTTCCTGAAGAAAATAAAAAGGTTAGAAAATGATTTAAAATTTACGGATGACAACTTGAAGATATCATTTGGACAAAGAAAAGCCAGGATGGGAATATATATAAAATGAAGGTGTAATTCAAACCTTCAAGTATCATTCAGTCTATAAAAACTCTAATCTGTTGCACAGTCTGTGAGTTTAAGGACTCCTATTGTTAGATGATCCTCATGTTGTGGTACAGTTCATAGACTCAGATTCTTTATGGAGTATACTTTGTTTTCTGGCCAAAAATAATAGACTCTCTTTTCCAAGAAAATGGATATATACTCATATAAATAAATATTTGTATATAATTTTAGGAAGTCTCTGGCTCCCCTTGAAGTCCATCAATGAAGAATTTCAGATTATTAAAATCTTAATATTCTATATGTAAAGTTGTTTCACTGACATCATGAGCAGCAGCATCTTCATGTAAGATTGGCAGTGCATTTATTTTTTTTAATTAAATTTTATTTTGCTTAACTTTACAATACTGTATTGCTTTTGCCATACATCAAGATGGATCCGCCACAAGTATACAAGGAAAAGAAACAAAGCCCAGGGTGCATTTGGTATCAAACTCAAACATTTACAGGCTTCCCTTGTGGCACAGCTGGTAAAGAATCCACCTGCAATGTGGGTGACCTGGGTTTGATCCCTGGTTTGGGAAGATCCCCTGGAGAAGGGAAAGGCTACCCACTCCAGTATTCTGCCTGGAGAATTCTATGGACTCTATAGGCCATAGGATCTAAAGGGTCAGACACGACTGAGTGACTTTCACTTTCACTTTCTTTGGAACATTTTCAAAGATAGTTTCAATTGTTTTTTTCCTGTCAGAAACACATGAAAAATCTTAAAAGGGCCTTTAAGTAATCTCCAGATGTATTTTACTAGTTGTTTTTACTTTTCCATTTTCAAATTCCTTAACTAGTTTTAGCCTTTGACTTTAGCTCTGCTTTCTAATTAGCATAAATGCTTTTTTTCTCTAAATACTATTTGAATGAGTTTCAATTTGAATAAGTTTCTTAAAAATCCAGACTTTATATATATGACAGTTTAAATTCTCAGTTGAGAACGTATGTCCACGCCCTAGAGACGTTCATGTTTTATTATTACAAACTGTACCATCTAATTTGGTCCAATTCAAAGACACTATCAACACTTTCAAAAGATTCATCCAAGAACCGTTTTCTTTTCAGAAAGAAACATTCTGAAAAATTTTGCACAGTCTGCTAAAGCTTAATCTCCACGTGAATCAGTGTTTAATCTTTGTGTTTCGGTTGGGATTGTTGTATTGGTGTTTTCAACCTAATGCGAAATAAGAGAAACCGAGCTGCGTAAATGCTTCTTGCCTTCCCATAGAGCACCATGCTTGCTCTCCTGGGCTGCCGGGCCACTTTGGAACATAGAAAGGTGGGGAAAGACCAGCCGTTGTAAAACACATTTCATCTCCGCTTTTGTTCTCTTGCATTATAGAACAAAGCACAGTGGAAGTTGCCCTGTGGCACAGTGTTAGCTTTTTATAGTTCTGTACACAGAGGTCTTACAGAAATGTGTTTAACAAAATTGAACATTAAAAAAATTTTAAATTATTTGTAAGAGTTGCAGAAAAGATTAAAAAGTAGTAACTTTACTGAGGGTGAAAAAATAAAAGTAGCTGGTAGTTTAATTTACATCATATATATGAGTCATTTGGATTTTCCTGATGACTCAGTGGTGAAGAATCCACCTGCAATACAGGAGCCTCAGGAGACACAGGTTCGATCCCTAGGTCAGGAAGTTCCCCTGGAGGTGGGCATGGCAATCCACTCCAGTGTTCTTGCCAGGAAAATCCCATGGACAGAGAAGCCTGGCTACAGTCCGTAGGGTTGCAAAGAATCGGACACTACTGAGCAACCAAGCACTGATTCATCTAACAATGTTTTCTCCATTATAATTAAAATCTCACCATAAATAACCTATACTACTACTACTACTACAAGTCACTCAGTCTGTCCGCTCTGTGCGCCCCACAGACAGAAGCCCACCAGGCTCCCCTTCCCTGGGATTCTCCAGGCAAGAATACTGGAGTGGGTTGCCATTTCTTCTCCAACGTATGAAAGTGAAAGCGAAAGTGAGTCGCTCGTCGTGTCGGACTTTGCGACCCCATGGACTGCAGCCTACCAGGCTCCTCCGTCCATGGGATTTTCCAGGCAAAGTACTGGGGTGGGGTGCCATTGCCTTCCCCAATAACCTATACAGTTAAGATTAAATATATCCTGTGCAGAAGTTTGTTTAATTTTTAAATTTTCTGTTGATTTTCTTTGATTAGTGAATCATATAAAAGACCAAAAGACTGAATATTTGATCATTTATATAATCATAACACACTTTTGAAGCCAGATAGAGCACAACTTTTGAAACACTACTGGAAAATATGACATCTTTTTCTCAGAGCTTCAGGACTCTTTCTTAAAACATTCCTTTGTAAATTGCACTTAAGATCATTATCATAAACTGATGTTTAAGAGATGAGAGAAGCAAAATCTACAGGCTGTCCCAACAAGTTTCCTTAGCATGCACTTCCTTTGTATATAGACTATCATAAGGCTTTATGGGGCTTTAAAATCCTAGAACTTCTCAAGGACAAAACATCTTTGGCAGCAATACAGTGAATAGTCCATAATGGATTTCCAGGATATGTTTCTAAGATGAGGCACAGAGAGATTTGGGGCAGTGTTTCATGTTTTCTAAATTACTAATGGAGACCCAAATATCATTTGGGGGTATGACAAGATGGCCAGGCATTCGGACTCTGATGCCAGATTGTCTGGCTGCAAGCCCTGGCTCTGCCAATTTCTCAGTGTGTATCCTTGGACAGGTTCCTTCAACTCTCAGTGAATCCGTAATCATATCTGTTAGATTGAACTAGTGATTACACTCACTGCAGGTCCTGGCATGAGGATTAAATGAGTTGACACATGTACAACTCTTAGAGCAATATCCAGCACGTCAAAAAACTTATCTGTTAAGTCAGTTGTTATTACATATGTTCTGATTTAGATGTAGTATCTATTTTTAAATTATACACAGAAAAAGTTTTCACAGAAAGAAACCAAGAACAAAAGTGATATGAAATTATTTATTTGACAAGCAGTTTAGTTTTGTTTTGAACTTAGCATAAGTTTCGTTTTCATGTTTTGAACATTTCACAGTATTACAAGTTTATAAGGATTCTCTGGTGTGTTTTGTTCATTGCTGCCTAGTGTCATGTTCGACTCTTGCACGCCATGGATTGTAGCCCACCAGGCTCCTCTGTCCATGGGATTCTCCAGACAAGAATACTAGAGTGGGTTGCCATTTCCTTCACCAGGGGACCTTCCTGACCCAAGGATCAAACTTGGGTCTCTTATGTCTCCTACATTGCAGGTGGATTCTTTACCAATTGAGCCACACAGGAAACCCCAATATTGATTAAACTATTGATTATTATATAATCAATTATTTCTTTCACAATAGAGGGAAATCTAAAAGTCATAAATCAACTAATTTCAATGTATATGCTTTTAATATGATTATTATAACATTACTTTTATATGTGCTGATGTACTAAAAAATCAAGAAAGCCATTCTTAATTCAAATGTTACTAAAATATTACAATATGGTTAGTGTCTTACTTTGGAAACCACAGTCTAAATTAAACATCTTTGGTAGTAACTAACTTTCATTTTCAACAAGACACTTCTAGTTAAAGTGACATATTTTTCGCCATATGTAATTTCCAGTGGAAAGAAAGAAAGTACTGAATATACTGAAGTTAATTGATACAAATGGTATGCCACTGCTTTTTGTAACTGTCAAGAAAATTATATTTCATTTCTTTAGCCTCGTATCTTTGACTTACTCTCAAATCCAGAAGTGATACTATTTTCATAAATGCAAAAAAAAAACCCTAATTTCTGCTCAACTGTTTTATCACAGAATAAAATAATTTATTATTCAGCATTAATCCAAAGGTATTTGGATCACTTCTGAATTTTAAAAGCAAAGTAAAGCAATTAAGAGAAAGCATTGAATGAAATTAACAATAATTATTATTCATATTTAGAAGTTTGAAACAGTTCTAAGATTAAAATTAATTCCAGAGTAACCTAAGATATATTGGTAGGGGCAGAAATCTGCAAAGAGAGTACAGAAGACACAAGATGACTTTTTAGATAGGAATAAGAATCTACTTCATGCAGATACTCTATATTGTAGAATGATATTTAAATATGCACATGCTACCACCCTTATGGCAGAAAGCAAAAAATAACTAAAGAGACTCTTCACGAAAGTGAAAGAGGAGAATGAAAAAGTTGCCTTAAAACTCAACATTCAGAAAACTAAAATCATGGCATCTGGTCCCATCACTTCATGGGAAGTAGATGGGGAAACAGTGGCTGACTTTATTTTTCGGGGCTCCAAAATCACTGCCAATGGTGATTGTAGCCATGAAATTAAAAGACAGTTGCTCCTTGGAAGAAAAGTTATAACCAAACTAGACAGCATATTAAAAAGCAGAAAAATTACTTTGCCAACAAAGTTCCATCTAGTCAAAGCTATGGTTTTTCCAGTAGTCATGTATGGATGTGAGAGTTGCACTATAAAGAAAGTTGAGTGCCAAAGAATTGATGCTTTTGAACTGTGGTGTTGGAGAAGATCTTGAAAGTCCTTTAGACTGCAAGAAGATCCAACCAGTCCATCCTAAAGGAAATCAGTCCTGAATATTCATTGCAAGGACTGATGCTGAAGCTGAAACTCCTATACCTTGGCCGCTTGATGTGAAGAACTGACTCACTAGAAAAGACCCTGATGCTGGGAAAGATTGAAGGCAGGAGGAGAAGGGGATGACAGAGGATGAGATGGTGGAATGGCATCACCGATTCAATGGACATGTGTTTGAGTAAATTCTAGGAGTTGGTGATGGACAGGGAGGCCTGGCATGCTGCAGTCCATCGGGTCACCAAGAGTCGGACATGACTGAGCAACTGAACTGAACTCCTCCATTATTATTTAATCAATATTATGTGATTGAACATGGAGGTGTTAATATTGTGTATAAGTACACAAATGAGGAATGTATATAGTGTACAAATGAGGACTCTGAAGCAGTGAGATAAGTGAGTTATGATAGGGCACTTGCCCAAAGTGGAAGTCTTCAGCAGCATGTGCTCTGACTCTAACTCACATCTTCTGCCTGCACTATGCTAGTACATAAGGTGTAAGGTAATAAACCATCATGGTTTGCCTGGGACACAAGGACTACCATGATAAAACCAGGAATTAATTGTGTCATATAAAACATGTAACTATCAAATTGGGTTAAAGATTTACTGAGCATGGCCCCGCCCATCAGAACTGAACCCTGTTTCCCCCTCAGTCAGTCTCTCCTATCAGGAAGCTTCATAAGTCTCTTATCCTTATCCGTCAGAAGGCAGACAGAATGAAAACCACACAGAAAATTAATCAAACTGATTACATGGACCACAGCATTGTCTAACTCAATGAAACTATGAGCCATGCCATGTAGGGCGAGACCAAACAGACAGCTCTTGGTGGAGAGTTTCAACAAAACGGGGTCCACTGGAGAAGGGAATGGCAAATCACTTCAGTGTTCTTGCCTTGAGAACTCCATGAACAGTATGAAAAAGCAAAAGATAGGACACTGAAAGATGAACTCCCCAGGTTGGTAAGTGCCCAATATGCTACTGGAGAACAGTGGAGAAATAAATCCAGAAGGAATGAAGAGATGGAATCAAAGCAAAAACAACACCCAGTTGTGGATGTGACTGGTTGTGAAGTAATGTCCAATGCTAAAGAACAATATTGCATGGGAACCTGGAATGTAAGGTCCATGCTGCTGCTGCTGCTAAGTCACTTCTGCTGCTACTGCTGCTAAGTCGCTTCAGTCGTGTCCGACTCTGTGCGACCCCATAGACGGAAGCTCACCAGGCTCCCCTGTCCCTGGGATTCTCCAGGCAAGAACACTGGAGTGGGTTGCCATTTCCTTCTCCAATGCATGAAAGTGAAAAGTGAAAGTGAAGTCGCTCAGTCGTGTCCGACTCTTAGCGACCCCACGGACTGGAGCCTACCAGGCTCCTCCGTCCATGGGATTTTCCAGGCAAAAGTACTGGGGTGGGGTGCCATTGCCTTCCCCGTAAGTCACTTCAGTCATGTCCAACTCTGTGTGACCCCATAGACGGCAGCCCACCAGCCTCCCCCGTCCATGAATCAAGGTAAATTGGAAGTGGGCAAACAGGAGATGGCAAGGGTGAACATCAACATTTTAGGAATCAATGAACTAAAACGAACTGGAATTGCTAAATTTAACTCAGATGACCGTTATATCTACCACTGTGGGCAAGAATCCCTTAGAAGAAATGGAGTAGCCTTCACAGTCAATAAAAGAGCCTGAAATGCAGTACTTGGCTGCAATCTGAAAAAACTACAGAATGATCTCTGTTCATTTCCAAGGAAAGCCATTCAGTATCACAGTAATCCAAGTCCTTGCCTCAACCAGTAATCCTGAAGGAGCTGAAGTTGAACAATTCTATGAAGACCTATAAGATCTTCTAGAACTAATACCCAAAAAAGGTGTCCTTTTCATTATAGGGGACTGGAATGCAAACGTAGGAAGTCAAGTGATACCTGGAGTAACAGGCAAATTTGGCCTTGGAGTACAGAATGAAACAGGGCAAAGGCTAAAAGAGTTTTGCCAAGAGAACACACTGGTCATATAAAACACCCTCTTCCAACAACACAAGAGAAGACTCTACACATGGACATCACCAGATGCTCAATACCAAAATCAGTTTAATTATATTCTTTTCAGCCAAAGATGGAGGAACTCTATACACTTAGAAAAAACAAGACTGGGAGCTGAAGACTCCCAGTCTTCAAGACTTAGGCTCAGATCATAAACTCCTTATTGCAAAATTCAGTTAAATTGAAGAAAGTAGGGAAAACCACTAGACCATCCAGGTATGACCTAAATCAAATCTCTTATGATTATACAGTCAGCGTGACAAACAGATTCAAGGGATTGTATCTGATACACAGAGTGCCTGAAGAACTACGGACAGAGGTTCATGATACTGTACAGAAGGCAGTGATTGAGACCATCCCCAAGAAAAAGTAATGCAGAAAGGCAAACTGATTGTCTGAGGAAGCCTTACAAATAGCTGAGGAAAGAAGAGAAGCAAAAGGCAAAGGAGAAAAAGCAAGATATACCCATCTAAACGCAGAGTTCCAAATAGCAAGGAGAGATAAGAAAGCCTTCCTCAGTGAACAATGCAAAGAAATAGTGGAAAACAATAGAATGGGAAAGACTAGAGATCTCTTGAAGAAAATTAGAGATACCTAGGCAACGTATCATGCAAAGATGGGCCAATAAAGGACGAATATGGTATGGACCTAACACAGAAGCAAAAGATATTAAGAAGGGGGGCAAGAATACACAGAAGAATTATACAATAAAGATCATCATGACCCAGATAACCATGATGGTTTGATCACTCACCTAGAGCCAGACATCCTGGAATGCAAAGTCAGGTGGGCCTCAGGAAGCATCACTGGAAACAAACCTAGTGGAGCTGATGGAATTCCAGCTGAGCTACTTCAAATCCTGAAAGATGATGCTATGAAAGTGCTATACTCACTATGCCAGCAAATTTGGAAAACTCAGCAATGGCCACAGGACTGGAAAAAGTCAGTTCTCATATCAACCCCAAAGAAAGGCAATGCCAAAGAATGCTCAAACTACCGCATAATTGCACTCATCTCACACACTAGTAAAACGTGTGCAATTTTAAGCATAAATTAATAAAAATTTTAATGCTTAAAATTCTCCAAGCCAGGTTTCAACAGTATGTGAACTGTGAACTTCCAGATGTTCAAGCTGGTTTTAGAAAAGGCAGAGGAACCAGAGATCAAATTGCCAGCATCCACTGGATCATCAATAAAGCTAGAGAGTTCCATAAAAATATCTACTTCTGCTTTATTGATGATGCCAAAGCCTTTGACTGTGTGGGTCACAACAAACTGTGGGAAATTCTTAAAGACATGGTAATACCAGACCACCTTACCTACCTCTTGAGAAATCTGTATGCAGGTCAAGAAGCAACCGTTAGAACTGGACATGGAACAACAAACTGGTTCCAAATTGGGAAAGGAGTATGTTAAGGCTGTATATTGTCACCCAGCTTATTTAACTTACATGCAAAGTACATAATGAGAAACTCTGGGTTGTATGAAGCACAAGCTGGAATGAAGATTGCTGGGAGAAACAATAATGTCAGATATGCAGATAACCCCACCCTTATGATAGAAAGCGAAGAAGAACTAAAGACCCTCTTGATGAAAGTGAAAGAAGAGAATGAAAATGTTGACTTAAAACTCAACATTCAGAAAACTAAAATCATGGCATCTGGCCCCATCACTTGATGGCAAATAGATGGTGAAACAATGAGAGACTATTTTGGGGGCTCCAAAATCACTGCAGATGGTAACTGCAGGCTTGGAAGAAAAGCTATGACAAACATAGCCAGTATGTTAAAAAGCAGAGAGGTTACTTTGCCAACAAAGGTCCATCTAGTCCAAGCTATGGGTTTTCTGTTAGTGATGTATGGATGTAAGAGAGGGACCATAAAGAAAGTCGAGCACCAAAGAATTGATGATTTTGAACTGTAGTGTTGGAGAAGACTCTTGAGAGTCCCTTGACTGCTAGGAGATCCAACCAGTCCATCCTAAAGGAAATCAGTCCTGAATATTCATTGGAAGGACTGATACTGAAGCTCCAATACTTTGGCCACCTGATACAAAGAACTGACACCTTAGAAGAGACCCTGATGCTGGGAAAAATTGAAGACAGGAGAAGGGGACAACAAAGGATGAGATGATTGGATGCATCACCGACTTGATGGACATGAGTTTGAGCATGTTCCAGGAGTTGGTGATGGACAGGAAACCGGCGTGCTGCAGTCCATGGGGTTGCAAAGAGTCAGACATGACTGAGCAACTGAATTGAACTGAACTATCAATTGTTTTTACTTTGCTGTAGGATATCAAATAATTTTTATATCAACACCAAAGTACAGTAAAATATGGAAATATTTTTTATAAAGTTTATAAAACTTTTTTCTGCCTAATGTACAATTATGATAATAAGGGGAAATCAGTAACCATACCCAAAAGGAAAAAAAATAAAGGTGCACCACCATTTTTGAGTGGCAGCTATTGCCAGACTCTGTGTCAATTGTATTTTTTTTCATCTACTCCTTTGAAAAAGTATATATGATATGCAATATTATCCTCATTGTATAGATGCAAAAGCTAAAGAACTAAAATAACTTGCCCAAGATCATGAAGGTAGCATAGCTGAAATTGGAATTATGCTTTTTTTTCTGTTCAAAACCATATTTTCATAATGCAGAGTCAGTTCAGTTCAGTCACTAAGTCCTGTCCAATTCTTTGCCACCCCGTGGACTGCAGCACGCCAGCCTTCCCTTTCCATCACGAACTTCCAGAGCTTGCTCAAATTCATGTCTGTTGAGTTGGTGTGCCATCCTGCCATCTCATCCTCTGTTGTCCCCTTAATACAAATAATTTAGAATTAAAGTCCATTGATTTGCCATTCTGTTATTTCAGTAACTCTGCTCTAAGTCTAGAATTATTCTCAGAAAACATCTTTATTTGTGTGTTCCTTTTGACATTCCAGTCAAAAAAAAAAAAAAATTGTGTACTTTGTATGTACTGCCCTCTGTGCTAAATGTAGATAGTGAACTTACAGACACAAATTAAGCACCAGTCCTGACCTCAGTGGCATTTTAGAGAAGGAGGCAGACACCTATGTAGTTAGGTCATCAACGTCATACCTAGTAAGTGTTATATAATTTCTTGATGAAATGTAAATAGAAAAGAAAGTAAACAATAAAATCTTCCTAAAACAAAAGTGATTCACAGGAAAATTGACAGTGGAGATGGTATTTAAGTTTCTGTTTTGTTTTAATAAATAAGTATATGACTTTACCAAATGAAAAGAGTAAGAGGGCAGTCTTCCAAGGAGAAGAGGAAGGTACAAGTCATTCTTAGAGAATTATGAGTGCCCTAGAGAATTTGAAAAACATGAGGTAACAGAACTAAGGGGGTAAAAGATAATAAAGGAAACAAAGGTAGAGGAGAGACTGCGAAGGAATGTAGTTGCCAAGCAGTCTGGACTTTAATCCTGAAGAAACAATGCAATATGTAAAACAGTCTTCAGCCCTTTATAGCAATTCTTTACTTATTTCTATCTGCCTTTCCACTAAACACTCCATGAGAGCTGAATCTTGTATTGATTGGAGATGTTTCTCCAGAAACCAGAGGAGTACTTGATGCATAGCAGGCACTTAAATATGCATATATGCTATATTGCTAAATATTTAAAATAAATATTATGTAAGCATTAACAGGTACAACTAATAAATGATTATTGTAATAGGTCAAGCAAGAGAAAACAAATGCAGAATGTGAACAGTGATAATAGATTTGTAAAGAATCAGCACCACTTAATAACTTATGGACCAAGAAGGGTTTAATAAAGTAGAGAATCCAATATTACAATAGAGTTTCAAACTTGGGTTATTAGATGCATGGTGGTATCTTAACGAAAACAGGAGTAGAGGAGGAAAAGAAAGTTCAAGAGAAATTTTTGAAGTTTGTATTTGAATTCACTGAGAATACGATTCATTTGGGACATGATCTGATAATCATCAGGCAACAGTGTTAAGAAAACAGTCCTCCAATTTAAGTTCTTATCTTGTGAATGAAAATAATTATTTAATATATAATGTTCAAATTTATGTCATCCACATCCTTTGAAAGCCTTCAGTTCAGTTCAGTCGCTCAGTTGTGTCCGACTCTGCTACCCCATGAATCCCAGCACACCAAGCCTCCCTGTCATCACCAACTCCCGGAGTTCATTCAAACTCATGTCCATCGAGTTGGTGATGCCATCCAGCCTTAGAGGCATAAGAAAACCATTTCATTTGTTATCAAGTCCATTTGAGATTATAATTATAACTCATTATTAGTACAGCAGAAGCAGGGAGGTAGAAATAAATAACAGGCTCAAAAATTCCTGAATTACAACTTGGGAGGAAAAAAATACAAGCAGTCTAGTTGTCAATCCAAATTATTATCACAAATTGTGTTATCTATTAGACAAAATGTGGATGCTATATAATGCTAAATAAACTACCATTGATTTAAATCTATAATAGTTTTAGGGTTGTTGAGATTTATTAGATTCTTAATAATACTGAGAAATTGTACATGAGAAATTGCCAAGCTGATACAAAACATTACATCCAGCAAAAACTCATTATTTATATGAAAATGTTGAATCTATAATCGCCTTTCAGAGTCCTCTGAGGCCAAAAAAGGGGGTCACTTTCACTCCCAAAATATTTGCCCCCACATTTCCCTGAAACATTTAAAGAATACCTCTCTTTTGTTTCCTTTAACAATAGTCTTATCATTGTATGGTTTCTCAATACCTCCTGTATAAAAATCATCATATGTATTAAATTGCAAATTTGAAAAAGATTCATTAGTTCATCATCTATAAAAGTCCTGATTAAAGAAAATTATTGCTCTCTATAACAGAAAAAGATGACATTGGATTTTGTGATTCATTGTGTTCAGAATATAAGTGATTTCTTATAGAATCTTGATTCTAATGCAGTTCAAAATATCTGTAACAATATCTGGGCTATTCATGAAGGAAAACCAAAGAAATTCACTTTTTGTGTGACTTGTAGAAGTATTTATGAAGAGCTCTTTAACTGGTAAGGCTTCTAAAAAAAAGATCTGGGAATTTTGAGATGACTAACATTCAATAACCATGGAGCTTGTCCATTCATTTCAGTGCAATGTGAATACTAAGTTAATCCTACAATGTGAGGCACTTAGGGTAACTTATACTGGGAAGACCCAGAGGGATGGAATGGGGAAGGAGGTGGGAGGGGGTTTCAGGATAGAGGACACATGTACACTCATGACTGATTCATGTCAATATATGGCAAAAAAAAACTACAATTTTGTAAAGTAATTAGCCTCCAATTAAAGTAAATAAATAATTTTTTTAAAAAACTGTAAAAATGGAAATAAGCTGAAATATTTTGAAAATATTTAACAAAAAAAGAATCACATCCAAATGTATTTTCTAAGAGCAAAACTGCAACATATAATTTCTACATACTTAACAATAACATTGATTCAGGAAATCAGTCCTGAATATTCATTGGAAGGACTGATGCTGGAGCTGAAACTCCAATACTCTGGCTACCTGTTGTGAAGAACTGACTCATTTGAAAGGACCCTGATGCTGGGAAATATTGAAGGTAGGAGGAGAAGGGGATGACAGAGGATGAGATGGTTGGATGGCATCACCGACTCAATGGACATGAGTTTGAGTAAACTCCTGGAGTTGGTGATGGATAGGGAGGCCTGGCATGCTGCAGTCCATGGGGTCACAAAGAGTCAGACACAACTAAGCGATTGAACTGAACTGAACAATAACACAGAAAAAGCACTGTAACCAATAGACTTCTCTCACCTAACCTCATCTTTAAATAATACCATCCTAACTTTAATAATTTCCCTTATACTTATCAATTTTCTTCATTAGAAAAGGTAATCATGGACTGGAGAAGGCAATGGCACCCCACTCCAGTACTCTTGCCTGGAAAATCTTATGGACGGAGAAGCCTGGTAGGCTACAGTCCATGGGGTCGCTAAAAATTGGACACGACTGAGCGACTTCACTTTGTCTTTTCACTTTCATGCATTGGAGAAGGAAATGGCAACCCACTCCAGTGTTCTTGCCTGGAGAATCCCAGGGACGGGGAAGCCTGGTGGGCTGCCGTCTATGGGGTCACACTGAGTCGGACATGACTGAAGTGACTTAGCATAGCATAGCAATCATGGACTGTAAACTTGTAATCTTCACAGTGTAACTAACTTCCTATAGAAAACCACTAGGAAGCAAATTGCAGGTTAGATACCATCAGTATTCTAAAAAAAAAAAAAAAAAGCCTTAGTTTAATAACAAATGCTTTCAATTGATGCTACTGAACAAAATACAAAAGACGCAGCACTCAGGTGTGAAACTTTTAATTTATAAGAAACCAGGGGAGTCTTCATTTGATACTTTATTATCTTTAATGAGAAGATGAAACTTGTCACTGATGAATTTTAAGATTGTATAAAGGTATCTCCCAAGGAGTTATAGACAGAACTAATTCCAAAGCACTTTGTATTCACATAGATTAGAATCTTGCTGAAATACTTCAGTGTTAGTCTTTTAGGAATTGTGAAAATGATGAGAAAAATCAGTTTGTTTCTATGAAGCACCTACTGTGCTTAGCTCTATGGGAGGTGACCTTGAGAAATCCAGTAAATTGAGATACAAAGCATCTATGGGAAGGTGGAGGGGAAAACAACCTACTACAAAACCAGAACACTTCTCCTAATGCAGACAGTAGATGTGATGGGAATGCAACCATTAGGAAACGTCATCATGGGAGACTTTCAAGGTCAGGGTACAGTATATAAATTCTAGGGAGATGTGAGGTATGATTAGGGAAGCAAACAAGTTGGGAGATAATCCTGGCAGGAGAATACCAAAAAGAAAGGGAGAAGGAAACAGGACTTAACAAGTATAGATGAGAATGGCAGTTGATGAGCTAGTAAATGAAAAGACTGGTTAGGAGCAGTGCAGTCCACCACTGGAGAGGATTGACTGACAGGAAGGGACCCACAGTTCTGATCTATAAAACACACCTGAGAGGTACCTTTGGCATAGAAGTAAGAGCTTAAGCTCTCAGGCAGACTGCTTGATACTGCCACTTCCCAAATTTGTCCAAAATTTGGATTTTGGACAAATAATTTAATTTTCTAAGCCTCAATTTCTCTGGGTAATAGGGAATGTCAGTTTTTAAAAATACATGTTTATTTGTTTTAAAATATATTTTTAGAAAATAAATATGTTTCTCTGACAGCAATGGTCAAGGTAGTTAGAAAAGTGCGAATATAAAAATAAGAACTTGGGCAGACATTGTAATAATAACCAAGATTTTCTCTTAACATCCATAATCTATTATCATTCAAACTGGAATATTGAGTTCATAATTTTTATATTTAAGTATAAAATTGCATCCAGCTCTTGTCTTCAAGCTCTCTGGAATCAGTGGCCAAATAAAGGATTTCATGACAGATTCTCAGATTTAAAGCCCGAATCTTCTAGATCCCTTCAGTAGTGCTGACAATTCATTTGACCTCAATATTTTCTGATAAGTTTTTTTTTAATATGTATTTGGGTGAAATTAATGACTTTAAGGAACATTATAGAAATTTGCCAAAATGGGAAACTTCTTTGGATTCTAATTCTATGCATGATAAATGGGGATCTTTATTACTACATTTAACCTTCAGCACATTTTTCTTTAAAATACAGATTCAAATGTAAAATCTAGCATTTGCAGACATTGTACTAATTTGTTCCAGTCACCCTTTATAACCCTTAAGGCTTTGAGTTCATAAAATGGACAAGAATTACAATATGAGGTCTAATATTTCCATCACTGGTACACATAATTTCTTTCCAGATCTTCTTTGTGCTCCTGAGGAAAAACTCTGTGCATAGTGCAGATTGAATTGCTAAAAATCCCAATGAGAAATGAGAAATATAGAAGTAAAAAGCAAATATGTCATACATGTTTATTTCAGATAAATATAATTTTCCCTCCCTAAAATGAATTTATCTTTTAAACTAGGGCAATTGGGCAGAACAAATAGATTCTTTTCTTTGAAAAAGAAAACAGCTATTTATGTTGAATGTTCTATCTAATAGAGGTATATTGGGAACTGTAACAATTGCAAAGATATGATAAAATAGATATGATAAAAAATATCTATAGATATTTAGATATGATAAAAAAGAAATAAATGATGTTCAACTTCTGATTTTAGGGCTATAAAAAAAAGCAACTCTGATTTTAGCTTCTCACTAGACTATGAAATCAGAGTTATTTACTTTTCATGTACTGCCATCATAGTTCTGTTGATCTAATCTATGTCCAATAAAGACACAATCAAGAACTATTACAAATCCCACCAACTTTGTAGCATTCATCAATCTACTGGCATTTTTCTACTTAAAAGACCTTAAAAGTAGACTATGATTGATGACTTATACTTTCTTAAAGAGAATTTATGAATTTCTTCTTTCTGCTTTGCTTTTAGGAGTATTTTGTAAAGGCTAAGTCTAATGTAATTCTGCCATAATTACTGCATCACTGGATGAGAAGTTGTACCACAGCTGCCAGAGCAGTTCCAGTAACTGCTTAAACTCTGACTTCAGCTTGTTGATTGTCTTTTAAGGAAAAGCTCAGGACAACATAATCTAAACAACTGATTGCAGGGCCTTAGAAAAGGAAATGCTTAATTACTTAGTAATTCATATTGTATTTCATGTTCTTTTTATGAACTCAAAGGAAATAATGCTATAAAAATGGAGAACTGTGTATGTTTAATATTTATAGAAGCATGTTGGAAAATGAAGTTCCTACTAATAAAATACAAATAATTTAGCTGCCACAGCTGGAAATCTCTAACTGTAGCACATATTTCTGTAATTGCTCTAATCCTTATATATTCTCTTGCTCTTTTGGCAGGCAGACCAGTAATGATTGTGGTGGAATATATGGAGAATGGATCCCTAGACTCCTTTTTGCGGGTGAGGTGTTCTTTTCTGATGGCATTTAAATGAGCTATTTTGAGTTCTAGATTTAAAACATTTATCATAAATTAATTTTTCCATAATGTTATTCATGGATTCTTCCATGAAGAATAGCAGCAATTTCTCTAGGGTGCATTTCTCTGATACTGTGATACATTACAGCTACTGAGGTGGGGAAGTATATACACATGATAATCTGATTTCTCCTATAAATTGACTTGCCATATCAGATCAGATCAGATCAGTCGCTCAGTCGTGTCCGACTCTTTGCGACCCCATGAACCGTAGCACGCCAGGCCTCCCTGTCCATCACCAGCTCCCGGAGGTCACTCAGACTCGCATCCATCGAGTCAGTGATGCCATCCAGCCATCTCATCCTCTGTCGTCCCCTTCTCCTCCTGCCCTCAATCCCTCCCAGCATCAGAGTCTTCTCCAATGAGTCAACTCTTCGCATGAGGTGGCCAAAATACAAATATACATATTTCAAATGATGTTATAAAGAAAGAGATTAAATGAAACTCAGTTGCTTCACATAGCCTTTCATTTTGCTTTATTATATTTAACTATTTAGCAAAATATTTTATGCCTTATATATAGTGCTGAACCCTTTAAATTGATGTATACTTACCAATAATGACTCAAGTTCATATGAGAAGATGGATTTTATCAGCTTTGTTCATCTTAAGTTCATTTGGCTATTTAGAAAACAAAATGAGAAAGAATTAACCTCTGGCTATTTATTTTAGAACAAAAATATTTTAAGCACTCTTTTTAAAGTGACTTATCCTTGACAGTATGGCATATACAAAACTCATTTGTTTTATGTGATAGTACAGAATAGCACAGCTAAGAAGACACCATGAAGTTATATTTCAAAATGTATTTATGATATTTTTCGTATTTAAAGAGCCATCATATGCTATAAAAATATTTATTGATAGGGGAAAAATACAAATATACAAAATAATCACTGGACTAAATATTTTTCATCCCAGCAGAGGTCACATATGTGCCTGTATTCCTTAATGTATATTTATCTACAGAGACATAGCCCATTCTCTTATGTAAAAAAGACTGACTTTTGCTATTTGAATTGTATTGTATGTTTTTCTCCATTTTTTATGTGAATAAATGATCTCAAGCATTCTTTCTTCACTTCATTTTTCGCATAGTGTTATTTGGAGAAATCTGTGTGTATCTTACCTCTCTCTCTCTTGATCCCTTTTTCATTTATTTTCCTTTATTCCATCCCTTCTTCCTCCAACTGATCTCAATATTAACAGTGATGATATATTTACACTGACTGTACTTGATGTCCAGATTCAATGCCAGAAGCTGAATTCAGCAAAATTGTCTAATTATTATAGAGCAATACTCTTCACAAAATGCATACTCTCAAGCAAGTATGCTCTTTAAGGCAAAATGAAACTCATAGGCGTTTAGGGATCTAAACAATTTGTTCTTTTCTGTAGCCATTCTCAGAATATATTTTATAGTTGTATCCATTTCTCCTGTAAATGTGCGAAATTACTTTAGGCTAATTTATCAGGACCTCCTATGGTATTTGAAATGCATATATACTTATGCCCTTCCATTATGTGTATCCAGAAATGCATTTTTATCAGATACATATCAAAATGACTTGTTATCTAATGATGCTTGAGATTTTTTATCTACTATATCCTAGAGCTGAATATAATAGCAAGTAACAGATACTCATCTAAATTGCTGCTGAAAATTGGATCAAATGACTGCCACAAGCAAATTAGGAGAGAAATGTTAGTTTCAGATGTAAGTTTTGTCCTGCTGAATCATGAATTAATTAAAACATGTTGTAAAGAAAATATACATTATAAAATATTTACTCATAAACATACAACATGTTTATAAGTGGTAAGTTTCATGATTTAAATTTTAAAAACTAATATTTTTCAGCTCTATGCACAATTGGTTAGACACAATACAATCTGGGAAAGAATAAATGTTCAAATAATGTGGCTACTTTTACTGATACTATTAAGAACATTAACATACACTGTCTCAGTTCATCTTGACTCTGCCACTTACTGATTATGTGACCTTGTGACTTGAGCAAGTGACTAACTTTTCTGTGCCTCTGTTTACTTATCTATAAAATGGAAATATTACTTGTATCCACTTCATGCAGTTGTTGTAAGGATTGAGTTGATTATTGTAAAGCATATAGAATAATGCCTGACATATTGTAATGGGTAGACCAAGGATTAAAATTCAAGTCTCTGAATCCAAAAGCCATGATTTCATACACATTAAATTCTTTTATCTTAAATTACTTATTACTTCTTCTTATAAGTTCACTACCATCTCCCCATGGGGTCTTGTGTCCCCTCCTCACAAGAATTAGGATTAAAATAAAAATCATATGAATGGGATAAAAAAACATAGGGTCAGTACTCCCTTTTTACCCTTTTTAAGATTCTTTCTTTGTAATCATATGTTTTATCTCAGAAGTTCAAAGTGCTTCATAAACTTTATGTCAATAGCAGATACTCAGCTCCCCATGGCAAGCAGAGATAATATATGTATATATATATATATATATATATATATATATATATACCCACATAGTCTCAAAAGCCAAGTCATTTTTCAAACTACTGCTTTAGAATTTGATAATCACAGCTTCTGCAATCACAGAGAGGAGGAAGTAGCTAAGTGCATGCTGTAGTAGGGGAGCCATCCATGGCTCATTAATAGCATTCTGTGCTTACTGGAGGTAAAAAAGATTTCCCTTTGGTCTCCCACACTATTTGAAAATCACTTCAATTCCCTGTTTTATATGAAGGAAGGGTAGCAAACCAAGTACATGATTACAGTCTGGTGGCAGTGGCTGGCTGGTTTTGATACTCCACTGAATGCATAAACCTACTATTTAGATCCTTGCAGACATTTCTCAAGAAATATATTAGCAGACAACGATGTGGTTAAGTAAGCATGTTTGTGTGTAAGTGTGTATGTGGGTGTGTATGTACATGTAAATGTGGAAAAGGAGAGGTGGGTAGGTATATAAGTATATGTCTGTGTTACCTTTTAAAATAAAATGCATTTTGACTCAGCAAAGTGGAGCATCAGCCTGACTGTCCAGAAGATATGACCTCACTGGTATGTAAGTTCTCCTAGCTTTTCCAAGGAAATGCTCTAGGCAAATGAAGCACAGCCCTGAAGCTTATTCCTGCACAGTCTAACTATACATATAGATTTCATAAACACTTTTATTGGCGCTGACCTGGCAACTGTTTATCCCTAAATCTTTGGACCTCCTTTTCTTATAGCAATATTAACTAGCAATCCAAATAAAAATAGTTAAAAATACTTTAAAAATTTGAGATATCATATGTCAAGCACAAAAAAATTACTCCTTTATTTAATAGCATTTCTTATAAAATAAAGTAATCTGATTATGTTTTAAAACAATTGCTCTGGTTGTTGTACAGAGAAGAGATTAGTGAAGTACAGATGGATACAGGGAAATCAGGAGGCTTTTGCAATAATCCAGGTAAGGAGATGATGGAGGCTTAGATTAGCATAGTTGCAGTGAGTTGATGGAAAATGGTAGACTCTGTGATACATTTTGAACATTGAGTCAATAGCATTCACCAGGGGATTGGATCAGGTGTTAAAACAAAAGAGAATACTCAATGATGATGGCATCCACAAAATAAGGTTAGGAAGAGGCACTAACTTCTTTCTGTAGCTATTATGACTTTATTGTAATGAATATCTTATAGACCTAAAACTCCAAGAAATTGTCTGGCACATAGTAATGTCTCCATAATTTTATCTATTATTATTATAATATATTTCAGAAGATGTCATTAGTTTTGAGGTTTTTAAAAAATATTTATTAATTTATTTGCTGCATTGGATCTTCGTTGATGTATCTGGGCTTTCTCTACTTGTGGAGAGCAGGAGCTACTCTTTATCGCAATGCATGGATTTTCATTGCATTAGCTTCTCCTGTTGCAGAGTATGGGCTCTAGGTGCACAGGCTTCGGGAGCTGTGGCTCGCAGGCTTTAGAGCATGGGCTCAGTAGTTGTGGCACACAGGCTTAGTTGCCTCACAGCATGTTGGAATCTTCCTGGACCAGGGATGAAACACCCATATCCCCTACATTGACGGGTCGATTGATTCTTAACCACTGGATCACCAGGAAAGCCCACTGAGTATTTTAAAATTGTTTTCCTGTTACTTCTTGGTCTACTTTTTATAGTGGCTAAAAATATTCTTAATGTTCACCATTTTTAAAAATCTGGGTATACCTCACAAATATGAGTATTTAAATAATACATATAAGTGCATATCAGCATTCCAAAAGCAATTATTAGACATTTGAAGATTTTCCTTGAACAAATGCAAAGCAAATATTAATTTAAAAAATTAAAGAGATCTTTTAAATATTTATGTACTCAAATTATAAATCTAGTAAAGATAGCATTTTACCTTATGCTAGTTATATATTAATAATGAGAGCTGTGTTTTATTAGCGCACTCTTTCTTGTAAATTGTGTTTTGTGGAGTTATATTCGTGCTGGGGTGTAAGAGCATAATTAATCCACATCACATTCATTTTATATTCAACAGTAGAAAAAGAGTGAATTACACTTATCCACCAATATCTGTCTTTAAACCCTAAAAGTTACAGTTGAATTACATACCTTTAATTACATTTTTTCAGAAGAAAATATGTGAACCTTCATGTCAATGAGTTATTATTACACCTGTGCCAGTTTAATGCCAAAGACTCTTCTAAAAATATGTGACAGTAAGCATCCAAATATGTGAAAGCATAGTATACTTGGAACAAAGCATATCAATGACTGAACTTTTTATTCTTAAATTAGGAGATAGTGCATCAATATACAATAGCCTGAATTGATCTCTTTAACCCTTTTAGTACTATAAAGGTGTTGTGCCATTTGTAGTATCTGGTACCATGTTGTATTTTCTAATATTCCTATTAATTCTCATTTTGCATACAGGACTTTATATTAAAGTTTTTAATTGATAGGTAATTTATACTATAGTTGTTATGCCCAAGGTCCAAGTCCCCAAAACTGAGAGAATAAGATGTCCACAGCAATGCAAAAGCATAAAGGGGTTTTATTGCTAGCTTGAGCTAGGGCTCAGGTCTCATCCAGCACAGTGAAATCTGACAACAGCCCCGGGCTCTGAATCCTAGCTGTTTTTATACCCAACGGTTCTTTGTCTCTGCCACCATGTAGCTGGTGGGTGATGATTGGCTAAACTGCCAACGCGCACGAATTTTGAATCCCTCATCCACATCCAGATTGGCTCAAGTTTGGCATGTATGGGGACTCTCCCAATTGGCTCAGAGGTATAATTCCCGGAATTATGACTCAGGTCTATAAGAATCTGAAACTCTAGGCCCTGTGTAGCTTGCTGAGCCCGTCGTGGCCCAGGTTAAGTCCTAACATAGTGATATATGGAGAAATTGAATACAGTTTCCTGAACTCGTCTATAGTCATTCCTAACCCCTCATTTGAACCATACAGGAGAGTTTTTATTTACAAAACTGAATATTAGACTCAAAACTTGTGGTTCTCAACCATGCCTGGAAATCAGAATCTCCACCCTACTGACAAAATACACATGCAGTACCCAAGTAGATATATTTTGCAAAAATTTTCACAATAATTCTGATGCACTCCAGTGATGTTTCCTCAGGATCTTGGCACTGTGTTACACCCTCCCCTAGATGCTAAACAAAAAAGTTTAAATTTCACTGGCTTTATTTTAGTGCAGCACACAGTAACTATTGTAGTTTACCTTTGTACAAATTTAAGCAAAAAAAAAAATCAATTTCAATAGAAAGCTCCATAAGTTAAAGATATATTATATATTCAGATTCACTTTAAAGTATTAAAAGATTATTTGAAATTTAACTGTCATGTTTCACAAATCTACTCTTCTTCCTAGATTTTTTACATGTATTAGAGATGACATTTTTAGTTTCCTTATGATTGAAATTTCCGATTCCACTCTTGGTGGCCTTTCCCTTCTATAACTAAAAATACAACTTGGCCTAGCTTCAGTCCAAATTCACAATTACTACAAAATAATAAAGCCTTGGAGGATTTAGTAAATATTCTATAAGAAATTATAATAAGATTTTCAGCTGGGGTGGTCACAAAAACCAAGGCTTGAATTAAAAGGAGATATTGACTATTATTTGTTCAGTGGTTATTTTAAACAAGAATGATCTGGTCTTTTCAGACCTATAAATAACCTTAGCCACTTCTTTTTCTAATTCAAGAACATTTTAAAAAGTCATAGCATGGTCAACTTCCTGATTTAGAAACATATAAAAACTGAATTTTAACTTTAAACTTAAGTTATAGAAGTAATCCTCCAAGGACTGTTTTCTGCAAAGTCACTTATAAATCAATTGTTGAGAACTCAGGATTCATTTTCCCATAAATATTTCTTTTAAAGCTTCTGCTTAAGTCCCTAGGCAGATCCATAAAAGCCTCTTTAACACAGAATACAGCTCAAGGATGTAACTTTCAATACAAAAAAGACCTGTAGTTTCCTTCAAAAAAAAAAAAAAAATGGAATAGGTTTTTGTGCCTTATTTTGGGAGGGAAAAAAGTCCATTTTTATGTGGCATCCACCCCTTTCTTAATATCCTCTTCTCAGATCCTCAGATGTTTAATTTTTTCTGTTTTAAATCCATATGGTAGCATACCCTTCCTACCCTTCTCATCCCCAGGCTAGGCTTTTTTCTACTTCATAGAATTCCCTGTAACTTGGACATTTACCCCATTCTAATTATCCCCATTCTTTCATTGTCACAGATCTTAGCTGGATATAAAACTAGATTAATTCATACTAATATGTGATTCACAAATATTATTTTAATTCTCCTAGATAATTTTGCATTTTTACATTAACTTGTAAAGCCAATTTTTTTTTTTTCATTTTACATTATTCTGGTTATGAGATCTACTTTCTTGACAAAATTTTAAGTATACAATGTGGTATTGTTCACGACAGGTATATTATTGTACAGAAGCTCTCTAGAGTTTATTTATCTTGCTTAACTAGCCCTTTATGCGCATTGAAAGTTGTTCAGTTGTGTCTGTTTGCGACCCCATGGACTACAGAGTTCACGGAGTTCTCCAGGCAGGAATACTGGAGTGGATAGCCATTCTCTTTGTCAGAGGATCTTCCCAACCCAGGGGTCGAACCCAGGTCTCCCTCATTGCAGGCGGATTCTTTACCAGCTGAGCTACAATGATGAGTAACTATATCCCCCTCACCTGGTCCCTGAAACCACCATTTCACCTTTTGATTCTGTGAATTTGGCCCAAACAGAATTTTAATAATGAAATTTCAGTTAGAAAAAAAAAAAAAGAAGAAGAAGTGAGAACAGTCATACAGTATGGATGAGAATATTTTGGGGCTAAGGGACAATTAGAAACATGGAATTCATCACTTCTCTGTTGTGACTCTTCAGAGATTCTCATCATCAATGCCTTAGAAAACCATTGTGTTTCTTTCAACTTCTAGTTTTCTCAGAATGTCCTCAAGCAACACAGAAGTAGGGAGACAAGAGGTTAACAAAGAGTACCACTGTTTGTATACCTCAATCTCTTGTAAACCACTTAGTAAAGTACATTTCCTGTGTAGCCATTTTGTAGTTCAAGTCAGCATTTTTAGAAGTAATAATTTTACAACTCTCCAGCTCACCCTTCTATTTTTGCCACTCTGTTTTGAAAGGCTGGTGCCATTATTTTATAACTCATGGTTAGTAAATTAAAAAAGTCTTTAGACATACATAATAACCAAATGTTCATTCAGTTCAGTCCAGTTCAGCTGCTCAGTCGTGTCCAATTTTTGCGACTCCATGAATCGCAGCACGCCAGGCCTCCCTGTCCATCACCAACTCCCGGAGTTCACTCAAACTCATGTCCATCGAGTCGGTGATGCCATCCAGCCATCTCATCCTCTGTCACTTCATTTTAAATCATAAATTGTCATTATCCAACAGTATTTATTTCACCACTTTTGTAAGGAATCCTTGCAAGTTGATTTATTTATTGTAGCTAACCAAGACACAGCATAGTGAATTGAATTCTTGGCAAATATTTGTTAAATGATGACATGCAATTTTTATTAATTCTCCTCTAGAATAGTAGTTTATTATCTACTAGGTATAGTGTTGTTCATCATTCATGTTTAATGTTTTTAGGATACTGAGTCACTATAACAATTATTTTCTGTACAAAGGAGTATTGCACATTTTTCAACAAGAATGTTTGATGACAGTGATATATATTATGATCTACGGATCTTTGATAATTTGTAAAGCTGTTCTGTTGATGGGCTCAACATTACTATAATTCTCTAGTGAAGACCTAGAAACAGATACTGCAGACATCTGTATAACATGTTTATTCCCCTTTTCCTCACTCTCTATCAAAAATACAAAATTCTGGAGGTTGTACTCAGAAGTGAAGATGCTTACAAGTATAGTCAGTATTTGTCAGTTACTCATGATTTTCTCAGAGAATCTCTTGTAGTAAATCTAAATTTCCATAAAAAAAACTTCAAGAAAATATTCTATTATTGACTAAAAGCCAGAAGTACTTAGTCCATTAAAAGAAAAATAAATTCAGTTCAGTTTAATCCAATGAGTATCTGTTGAATATCTACTGAGTGCCAGGCATGGTGCTAGGTCCTGAGTTGAAGTGAGATTATGGTCAAGTTAGTGGGAGAGCCAGACACACACATACACACACACACACACACACACAGCTTTAGCTACTGTTAGTATAGACAAGATGCTTTGAGAGCAATAAAAAGAAACATTTTCCAACTTTATTCCTCCACTTTCCTGACCAATTCCCCACTCCTTGCAAGTCCTGCTAGCTGTGTCTCTAAAGTAGATCTCAAACTTGATCAGTTTTGAGTTTTAATCACCACTTTCTCTATCCTGTGTTACTCTTTGTTGCTGTTGTTCAGTAGCTAAATCATCTCTGACTCTTTGAGACCCCGTGAACTGCAGCATGCCAGGATTCCCTGTCCCTCACTATCTCTCTGAGTTTGCTCAAACTCATGTCCATTGAGTCAGTGATGCCATCCAACCATCTCATTCTCTGTCACCTCCTTCTCCTCCTGCCCTCAATCTTTCTGAGCATCAGAGTCTTTTCCAATTAGTCACCTCTTTGCATCAGGTGGCCAAAGTATCGGCACATCAGCATCAGTCCTTCCAATGAATATTCAGGGTTGATTTCCTTTAGGATTAACTGGTTTGATCTCCTTGCAGTCCAAGGGACTCTCAAGAGTCTTCTCCATCACCACAGTCAGAAAGCATCAATTCTTTGGGATGTTCAGCCTTCTTTAATATTTTCCTAATTGGTCTCTCCACTTCTGTTCCCTGTACACAAGTCAGTGTTTCATGCCCCAGTTAAAATTTTATTTTCTGTTTTCCTGCTTTCAAATAAATATAGGTAAAATGGAGGAGGTCCCTTTCTCTTTTGCTTCTTACTTCGATTACAGCAATTCACACAATAACTGGTCTACAGTAGAGGTTAAATGAGTCTTGTTTGAAAGAATGAACTTGGGATTTTATTAAGGACCTCCCAAAAGGTATGATGCTTATCATGAAAATCTTGGTTGCCCAAAGACTAGAAGGGCATTCCTGGAAGAGGGAACCATATAAACAAAGCACATTAGATGAGAAATAACATGTGGTGGTGAATTAAACACCAAAAAATTGAATCAGAATAGGACATGAAACTAGAGACAAAGGCAAAGCCATATCTTTGTATTGAATACTATACTTTGTTCTATCTTTGAAGGGTTTTAAGCAAATGATTGACAGAGTGATATTTGTATTTTCAAAAAAACCCTGAATATATTGTTTTTTTTTAACGTTGTTAGACAATAACGTGATGACTTTAGGACAACATAGCACTCAAACCCTACATTTGTGCTAAGCACAAACTAAGTACTTGAGCTTAACCTAGGATGAATGGACACTGAGAGGCTTTACAGTGTCTGTGGGATGCAACCCACAAGAATGGGTTGTGAAAACTATCAAAAAGAGATTTTATTACTGTGCAGACAATGTGACGTGCCAGTGACTGCTCAGATTGGGAAATGTTGTGCTCCAGAGTCAGAGAGGAGGTTGTGTGGAGCTCTGCAGTTTTCAGAAGTAACAGATATATGCAGCTTTCAGAAACCACCTTCTAATAAGGCTCACCCTCTCTGTCACTTAGAGGTTAAGCTCCGTGTTTCTCAACAGTCAGGCTGAACGAGCAAAGGAAAAGAAGAATGAAGACAAACTGAATTCCAGCTACTAAGCCCTGAGATGCAGTGTGTAAATATGCCACATTCCCTCTCTTTCATTTGAATCTGTCTTCCTAGGGAAAAAACTATATGTCATAAAAAAATTCATAGTTTCTTTTTGATTAATCTCTAGAAGGCAGCCCAAAGATATTAAATCTCAGCACTCTCACATTTTTCTCCTCCCTTCATAAACAATTCAATTCAATTTGAATTAATATTTACTGAGTGCTGACACAAGGCATGGCATATAGTGGATGCTGTGATAGAACTGCTGCATAAAAGGAAGAAAACCACTGTCCTACCTTTAAAAAAAAAAAAACAACTTTTTTTTACACACAGCAATAGGAATAATGTAGCAATAGCAACCAGTGTACTACAAGATAGTATCAAAGGTTATTTAATTCAGTCACTATGTATTAACCATCTACCTTATTCAAGAAAACCACTATATCCTAAACTACACTTGAGAAGGCTTATGTTTACAAGCACTAGAAAAAGTAATATAGATTTTGTTGAAGGAGAAAGTGGCATCATTTGTAGAGAAATAGATTTTTGCCATACCTCATGTATGAACAAGTGAGCCTATTTCTTTCAGCTACACATAGATAAATAGATCATTATTTGTTGGTTTCATCTGGAGTGCTGTTTGTTTATTGTATACCTTGATTTATTGAACTAAGTTAAGCTGCCTAAACTAGCCCAGACTGGGTCATAATGGCACACTTGAGGTCAACAGTTTTTTAGATAACTCCAATTAATAGTAATAGTAGAAGATTTGGAATTAACATATATAAGCTCTAGAATTATAATTATGTAAGCTGTACCTGGATTCAAATCCTAACTTCACCATCTACTAGGTTTTTAAATCTCTTTGCCATTAAGTTTGATCATCTAGAAGATAGAAACAGAAACTACTATTATATCAGAGTTGTTTCAAGGATTAAATGAGATAATACTTCTAATGAGCTTATAACTGTGATTGGTGTGTAGTATTTAGGGAATGTTAGATATTTTTTCCCTGTAAGAATATGGTAATAATTGATGTTTATAAATTCTCAGAAGAATATACAGCTATTTTGAGAGCTTCTCTTTAATCAGGGACACATTTTATAAATAGCAGATAGATAGATGAATATATAGATATTGTTACAGGTTGGGTTCCCTGGGAATGAGATTCTTAAAAGATTTGTATGAAGGAGTTTTATTGGGGAGAACTCTCAGGATCAACTCCCTTATTCCTATCAGCTCTTTTCTATACCCCACAGATGCTAATCCTGAGACACATAATCAAGAATCAATATTTAACAAAATGAGTTTTATTGTTTCACCAAGTACATTCTTATATAAAATTATCTTTTTTGTTGCTGTTCATGTAGCAGATAAGAATACAAGAATACTAGTATAGGTTAGTTTGATGTTATTACCTTGATTCATGTTAAGACTCCTGAACTTTTATGCACCAGAGTTTTGTACCAGTAGGGAAAACATCAAAGAGTGAAAAAAGGCAGATGCATATCTTAGTTCACTTATAAAAAATACTTTTAACCTTATGGACGTCAGGAAAATATCTTGGCCATGTAAAATAGAAATAAACATACTACATTGTATAGACCCATCATAGAAAATGGAAAAAGTAGTTTATATTCTTTTCAAACACCAAAATCTCATTTTTAATGATGCCTTGTGTAGATATTAGAACTATGATTGCTCTGATGCTGATATAAAAGCAGTTAATTCAAGTCTTTTCAAATGTTGGTGATAAGAATAGTTAAAAGAATTTTAACATAACATGTAAAATAGAAAAGGGAAAATGCCTAGATTCATTGTACAAAGCCAGCATTATCGTGATAGTAACAAAAAAAAAAATCCGATTTTTAAATGAACAGTTTTTAAATCCATATTTTTCCAAAGAAGACATGCAAATGGCCATCAGATAGATGCAAAGATGCTCAACATCGCAAATCATCAGGGAAATGCAGACCACAATGAAATATCACCTCACAGCTGTAAGGATGTCTGTTATGAAAAAGACAAAAGTAAAAACCCTGGCAATGTTGTGGAGAAAAGAAAACCCTTGTACAATGTTGGTGGGAATATAAATTGGTACTACTACTATGAAAAACAGTATGGAGATTCCTCAAAAAATTATAAATAGAATTACCATATAACCTGTCTATCTCACTTCTGGATATATATCCGAAGGAAACTAAACTCTTATCTTGAAGATATATCTACTCCCATGTTCATAGAAGCATTATTCACAACAGCCAGAATATGGAAACAGCCAAAGTATCTGTCAATGGATGAATGGATTTAGAAAATTTGGAATATAATATACTGAAATACTATTCAGCCTTAAAAAGAAGAAGAAAGACCTGCTATTTGGCACAGTGTGGGTGATCCTGGAGGACATTATGCTGAGTGAAATAAGTCAGAGAAAGATAAATACTGTATGGTATCATTTATATGTGGCATCAAAAAGGAAAAAGTTGAATTCATAGAAACAGTGAGTAGAAAACTGGTTGTCAGGGGTTGGTGGGGGGTGTAAAATAGGAAAAGGTTTGTAAAAGGTCACAAACTATTAGGTATATGATGAATAAGTTCTGAGGATCTAATGTATAACATGGTGACTATAGTTGCTAATACTGTATTGTATAATTGAAATCTGCTAAGAGAGTAGACGGGGAAGGCAATGGCACCCCACCCCAGTACTTTTGCCTGGAAAATCCCATGGACAGAGGAGCCTGGTAGGCTCCAGTCCATGGGGTCGCTAAGAGTCGGACACGACTGAGCGACTTCACTTTCGCTTTTCACTTTCACACGTTGGAGAAGGAAATGGCAACCCACTCCAGTATTCTTGCCTGGAGAATCCCAGGGACAGGGGAGCCTGGTGGGCTTTTGTCTGTGGGGTCGCACAGAGTCGGACACGACTGAGCGACTTCACTTTCGCTTTTCACTTTCACACGTTGGAGAAGGAAATGGCAACCCACTCCAGTATTCTTGCCTGGAGAATCCCAGGGACAGGGGAGCCTGGTGGGCTTCTGTCTGTGGGGTCGCACAGAGTCGGACACGACTGAAGCGACTTAGCAGCAGCAGCAAGAGAGTAGAACTTAAATTTCTTTTTTAAAAAAAAGTGTGAATGTGTAACAAAAAAAATATCTTGCATGATAACCAAATAGTGGAAGTGACTCTAATGTCTGCCACTGATGAATAAATAAACAAAATTAATATTATTCTTCATTAAAAATGATGAAATACTGATATATGCTATAATACAAATGGACCTTGAAACGGTAAACTAAGTAAAAGAAGACTGCCAAAAAGACCACATATTGTATGAAACCATTTATATGAAATACCTGAAACAGACAAATCTAAGGAGATAGAAAGTTTAAGAGTAGTTGCCTATGACTGGTGGAAGGAGTTGGGGGAGATGGAGGGTAACTGCTAGTGAATATGGGGTTTGGGTTGGGGGAGAAATGATGAAAAAGTTCTAAAATGGTGATGGTTACACACTCTATGAATAAACTAAAAGATAAATGTATTGTATACTTTAAAGGCATATATTATATGGTTTGCAAATTATATTTCAATAAAGCTGTTAAGAAAAAACTTAGAACAAAGTTTTAGCAAATCATAGCCAACACTGTAAATAAATTACACAACCAACTGGGATTTACCTCAATATGCATGACTGGTTTAATTCTCAAAAATCACTTGTTACTCATCACAGCAAATGGGTAAAACAAAGAAAAATAATGTGATCATAGAAACAGATAAATAAATAAATCACCCAATCTAGTGCCAACTCATGATAAAAACTCAGTAAAGTAGGAATAAAGGAGAAAATCCTAAACTTGATAAATACTATTTACCAAAAAACCCAACAGCTAACATCATACTTAATTGTAAAAAACTTAAAGCTGCCCCACTAAGATCAGGAACATGCAAGATTGGCCACTCTCACTATTTCTTTTCAATATCATACTGGAAGTACTACCTAATGCAATAAGACAAGAAATGTGTGTGGGGAGATATAGTCTTTATTCACAGATGACATGTTATCTTCATAGAAAATCTGAAAGAATTGATCAAAAAACCTAGACTAATAAGCTTTTTTTTTTCTTCACATGTGTATGTCCAATTGTTCCAATGCCATTTTTTGAAAAGACTGTTTTTTCCTCTATGGTATTTCTTTTGCTTCTATGTCAAGGACCAATCAGCTGCGTTCGTGGTAGTCTCTCTATTCTGTTCCAGTGATCAATTTGGATCAATTCTTTCATCCATTCCACCTTATAGCAGATACGGATGTGAAAAGGATTTCCACATTATATGATGTTAGAGAAAAAAAATTAAAATGAGATACCACTGTGCTCCTATTACAATAGCCAAATTCAGTCACACTAACAACACCAAATGGTGAGGATATGGAGCAGCAGGAAAAGCCCTTTGTTGGTGGGATGCAAAATGGTACAGCCACATGGGAAGACAGTTTGGCAGTTTTTTACAAAGCTAACCATACGCTTACCATACAATCCAGGTATTGTCCTCCTAGATATTCAATGAAAGGAGGTGAAAACTTATGTCCATAAAAAACCTGCAGCTGTATTAACCACTCAGTTCAGTCAGTTCAGTCACTCAGTTGTATCCGACTCTTTGAGACCTCACAGACAACAGCATGGCAGGCTTCCTTGTCTATCACCAACTCCCAGAGCTTGTTCAAACTCATGTCCATCGAGTTGGTGATGCCATCCAACCATCTCATCCTCTGTTTTCCACTTTTCCTCCTGCCTTCAATCATTCCCAGCATCAGGGTCTTTTCAAAAGACTCAATTTTTAGCATCAAGTGGCCAAAGTATTGGAATTTCAGCTTCAGTGTCAGTCCTTCCAATGAATATTCAGGACTGATTTCCTTTAGGATAGACTGGTTGGATCTCCTTGCAGTCCTAGGAACTGTCAAGAGTCTTCTCCAACACCACAGTTCAAAAGCATCAATCCTTAGGCGCCTCAGCTTTCTTTATGGTCCAACTCTCACATCCATACATGACTATTGGAAAAACCATAGCTTTGACTAGATGGACCTTTGCACAGTAATGTCTCTGCTTTTTAATATGCTGTCTATATTGGTCATAGCTTTTCTTCCAAGGAGCAAGAGTCTTTTAATTTCATGGCTGCAGTCACCATTGGCAGTGATTTTGGAGACTGTTTCCACTGTTTCCCCATCTATTTGCCATAAAGTGATAGGACCAGATGCCATGATCTTTGTTTTCTGAATGTTGAGTTTTAAGCCAAGTTTTTCACTTTCCTCTTTCACTTGCCTCTTTCACATCAAGAGGCTCTTTAGTTCTTCTTCATTTTCTGCCATAAGGATGATGTCATCTGCATATCTGAGGTTATTGATATTTCTCCCGGCAATCTTAATTTCAGCTTTTGCTTCACGCACTCCAGAATTTCTCATGATGTACTCTGCATATAAGTTAAACAAGCAGGGTGACAATATACAGCCTTGACGTACTCCTTTCCCAATTTGGAGCCAGTTTTTTTGTTACATGTCCAGTTCTAACTGTTGCTTCTTGACCTGCATAAAGAGTCAATAAATAAAAGTGCTATCAGATCAGATCAGATTAGTCGCTCAGTCGTGTCCGACTCTTTGCGACCCCATGAACTGCAGCACGCCAGGCCTCCCTGTCCATCACCAACTCCCGGAGGTCACTCAGACTCATGTCCATCGAGTCAGTGATGCCATCCAGCCATCTCATCCTCTGTCGTCCCCTTCTCCTCCTGCCCCCAATCCCTCCCAGCATCAGAGTCTTCTCCAATGAGTCAACTCTTCGCATGAGGTGGCCAAAATACTGGAGTTTCAGCTTTAGCATCATTCCTTCCAAAGAAATCCCAGGGCTGATCTCCTTCAGAATGGACTGGTTAGATCTCCTTGCTATAAACCATTAATAAATTAAAATGTTTATATCAGCTTTGTTTATAATTGCCAAAACTTAGAAGTAAACAAGATGTCCTTCAGTAAATATATGGGTAAATAAACTGCATATCTAGACAATGGAATATTACACACCACTAAAAATAATGAGATCTCAAGCTATGAAAAGACATGCAGAAATCATCAACATATATTACTAAGTTAAAGAATCTGAAAGGCTCCATATTGATTCCAAATGTATGACATCTGGAAAAGACAAAACTATAAAACCATGAAAAAATAAGTGTTGGTGAGGGAGGGAGTGGCACGAGTAATAAACAGATGGAACACAGAGTTTTTAGAGCAGTGAAAATACTGTTATTGATGCATGTTACTATACATAAACATTATGTGATATTGTAACAGTGAGTACATGTCATTATAACCTTGTCCAAACCTATAGAATGTGCAACACCAAAAATGAATCCTAATGTTCAAACCATGGACTTTGGGTGATTATGATTTGTTGTTGGAGGTTCATTAATTGTAACAAATGTACCATTCTGGTAAAGGATGTTGATAATCATGTGAGGGAAGATCATGTGTGTGTTGAAGGAGAAGGTATATGGGAAGTCTCTGTATCGTCCTCTTAATTTTGCTTTGAACTTAAAAGTGTTCTAAAAAAGTCTTTTTTTTTTTTTAAAGAAATAACTTGATACTTTATGCCACCCTCAGAACAAGATAGGAAATTAAATTTCAACCTAGCATTGAGTAGCTCTCTCTCCTTATGATGTAGGAGTTTCTTTTGCCTTGATTTTTCAGGAGAGTGAGTAGAGACTTTTCTGAATTTTATTAAAATTACAAAAACTACATATGATTTCATGTTTTTTTAATACCTGGTATTATTGAAATAAGTGATGAGCTGTGTTGCTTGTTTTGTATGTGATTCTCACTACAACTCTAAGGCAATGGCACCCCACTCCAGTACTCTTGCCTGGAGAGTCCCATGGACCGAGGAGCCAGTTAGGCTCCAGTCCATGGGGTCGCTAAGAGTCGGGCACGACTGAGCGACTTCACTTTCACTTTTCACTTTCATGCATTGGAGAAGGAAATGGCAACCCACTCCAGTATTCTTGCCTGGAGAATCCCAGAGACAGAGGAGCCTAGTGGGCTGCCGTCTATGGTGTCGCATAGAGTTGGACACAACTGAAGCGACTTAACAGCAGCAGCAGCATTCTCATTGTAGGGCTTCAGTGGTGGCTCAAACAGTAAAGAATTTGCCTGCAATGCAGAAGACTTGGGTATGATCCCTGGGTTGGGAAGATCCAGGCATAGGAAATGGCAACCCCCTCCAGTATTCTTGCCTAGAGAACCCCACGGATGGAGGAACCTGGTGGGCCACAGTCCATGGAGTCACAGAGTTGGACACAACTGAGAAACTAGCATGCGTGCATTTTTATTATACAAATAAGGAAATTAACACACATTGTAGTCTTCAGATCATCTATTATTAACATTTCCTACTATACAGAAATTCTGCCTCGACAAGAACTGTGATACCAGACAATTGACTGATATGTAAAAGAACCATCTCTTTAAAATTAGTGTAATCCTTTCTAGGCCAAAAGAATGAATGCTTTCAAAGGCTTTGCGATTCCTAATAGAGGAGAGGTAAGTAAGATACATGATAGAAGAGGCAGATTTCATCTAATTGTGCACTGTCTAAGAAGATGGATCAGAAACATAAAGACCTAATTAACAGCAAAGACTTTCTTTGTTAGGTTATCTTTTGTACATTAATTATACAGAAGCTCCTGCTTAAATGGGATACACTTGCTGTAGACTGTTTCTTTTATGAAAGAGTTCTTTTCCTTACTCTCCACTTGATTTGGGAGATATTATGATAGAACATGGAGAAGGCAATGACAACCCACTCCAGTACTCTTGCCTGGAAAATCCCATGGACAGAGGAGCCTGGTGGGCTGCAGTCCATGGGGTCGCTAAGAGTCGGGCACGACTGAGCAACTTCACTTTCACTTTTCACTTTCATGCATTGGAGAAGGAAATGGCAACCCACTCCAGTGTTCTTGCCTGGAGAATCCCAGGGATGGTGGAGCCTGGTGGGCTGCCATCTATAGGGTCGCACAGAGTTGGACACGACTGAAGTGACTTAGCAGCAGCAGCAGCAGCAACATGATAGAACTATCAGTGATGTAAGTTGTTGTAGTAAGGTGAAGTTTATTTCGTTTGTTGTATGAGTTTATTCACTTAACTGGCCAATAAATCATCATTGTAGCAGAGACCACATCACTGTGATATGGTCAATTCATCCCAATGTTTAACCTACTCTACAGTTTAAATCACATATCCATGAAAAATTCTTTAACTTTGCAAATTTTGAGATTCTGTTATATATGCCTCTACCACCTTGTATAAGGTAATATAGTCCTCTGGTCTCTTAGTAAATATTAATTTTAGTATCATTCATAAATAAATGTTACCTGATATATAAAACCAATTTGAGAATCTCACTACTCTATAACCCCATTAATGACAACAATCTCCAAATAATTAATTAGAACAATATGCATTAATTTTCAAACATAAAATATTTTTATATTCATTTTCTCTACATTTGTACCATAGTATTTGTATCAGGTCTTACTGGTACACACAGCTTACATGAATGACAGTTGAACTTTTTTTATTTAAAAAAAATTATTTCAAAAACTAGCTTGTGGTTATCAAAGGGAAGAGTTAGTGCAATGGCAAAGGGACAAATTAGGGGTATGGGATTAATATATACAAACTACTATTTATAAAATACATAAGCAACAAGAATATACTGTATACCCTTCATCTTGCAATAACCTAGAGTGAAGTATAAAAGTGAAAGAAAGTGAAAATCACCCAGTTGTGTCCGACTCTTTGCAACCCTATAGGCTATATAGTCCCTGCAATTCTCCAGGCCAGAACACTGGAGTAAGTAGCCTTTCCCTTCTCCAGGGGATCTTCCCAAACCAGGGATCGAACAAGGTCTCCTGCACTGCAGGCAGATTTTTTTCCAGCTGAGCCACAAGGGAAGCCCATAGTGGAGTATAATTTGCAAAAATACTAAATCATTATGCTATACTACTGAGACGAACACAATATTGTAAATCAATTACACTTCAGTTAAAATATAGTTTTAAATCAAGGTGAGAAGCATAGTTAGTCAGAGGATTGATTATTATATACCACTGCTGTGCTTGGCTTGTTATTCATATTTCTTTTAATTTTCCTGAGAACTAAAATAGTCCTGTTTGCAGTCAACTGCCAACTTTTCTTTCCATTTGCTCTGTACAGTTGTCCCTAGATATCCACAGGGAACTGGTTCCAAGACCCACCTCAGATACAAAAACATACAGATGCTGAAGTTCCATAGTCAGCCCTTTGTATCCAAGAATTCTATATCTTCTGATACAATCAACCCAGAACCGTAAACAGTACTGTACACAATCTGCAAGGCGGCAGAACTTGCAGATGCAGAGGCCCAACTAGGTATTTGCTAAAAAAAAAGCACAGGTATAAGTGGAACTGTGCAGTCCACACCTTTGTTCAACGGTTAACTCTGTAAGGAAAGATTAGGAAAATCAAGTTATTTTCTGTTTGCATGTGGTTTTCATTCTCCTACAACTTTCCTAAACTTGTTTATGCAATCAATTTTTATTTTTTCTTGATCATTTCTCACAGTTTCCAGCAATCACACAACTTTCATCCAATCCCAGATTTTGCTGCCCTGTACAGTCCATAGGGTCACCCAGAGTCAGACATGATTGGGCACACACACACACACACACACACACACACACACACACAGCTGGTTAGGAGCTAACTACAATGGAAAGTGAAAAGTCAGTGCTATTATCTTATTTAAATTTAGTTCCCTTTTGTTACTTAGAGTTTTTGAAATCATCTTTTCTGGAAGTTAATTTGGATGATTTTCTTCTCTCCTTTGGTTTTCCCCCTTTATCACTTCAACCTAGGTTTTCTTTTCCTTTAAATCTCAAACAGATTTTTACTTTTGTTATGAACAAAATGATGGGCAGACTTGGTGCTTACATTAAATTGGATCCAGTAAAATAAAATCAAGGGTTTCATTTAATACACCACACACACACACACACACACACACACACCTACACAAACAGGCACACAGGAATGCGTGCATGCACCCACACTATAATAAAATAAACTAACATAAATAACTGTGATTCTGTTTCAGAAACATGATGGTCACTTCACAGTCATCCAGTTGGTCGGTATGCTCCGAGGCATTGCATCAGGAATGAAATATCTTTCTGATATGGGTTATGTTCACCGAGATCTAGCAGCTAGGAATATATTGGTCAACAGCAACTTAGTATGCAAAGTTTCTGATTTCGGTCTCTCCCGAGTGCTGGAAGATGATCCAGAAGCTGCTTATACAACAAGTGTAAGTTTATCCATCCTTTTCAAATGTAGTTTGTTTACTTTTATTGTTTGCAATGTTATTTTATGTCTAAAGACAGAAGGAAAAAGTGCCCCAAAATAGGATCTAGACAAGGACTGAGAGACATTGGTTTTCCATGCCAGTTCTATAAAGAGCCTACCAGGTACTTCATGAGGAGAGGTTGGCAGGGATGATTATGGAACATACCTAATGATACATATACAATTAGCGATTTATAAATAATTTAATCTGCACAAAAATTTACTGAGTTTAAATTGCTCTCTTTTGACTACATGGTCTCATATCTGGTTATACTTAAGTGCTAAGAAATCTCTTCCTTCACTGAATCTGACACACATTTACATGGACAACTGTTTTATACCCACTTCTAGAGGAGGGACTCTCTCTCATTTGAATATTGCTAAGCAACCCGTCTTAAACTTACATAGAAGATGTTATGCCTCTTTGCTCTCAATTATGGAAATGAGGTCATATTTACCTAAAAAGAACATTAAAAGATATATTATGGCTCACACTTGTCTGTTTTAAGAGATATGTTTTATTTAAGATATGGAATAATGCCAGTTGGTCTTCCCAGATTGCTCAGTAATAAAGAATCTACGTGCCATTACAGGAGACGTGGGTTTGATCCCTGGGTGGGGAAGATCCCCTGGAGAAGTAAATGGCAACCCACTTCAGTATTCTTGCCCAGTCCATGAGATTGCAAAGAGTCAAACACAACTTATCAACTAAACAACGACAATGACAATAATGAGAGCTACTGTTCAGAGGTGTTTTTTTTTTTTCTTTTAGTTAAAATGAGTAGCTCCATTTCTTATATTTTAAAGACCAAAACGAAATGGAAAAATCATTTTATCACAGTATCTGTAAAACTTATAAAATTCCTCGATTCTAACTTTCAATTGTGTTCACTTTGTATCTTCCAAGACAAACTTTACTTTTCTACTTGACAGTGGTATTTCCTAATAAGGACTTTTCTAGTTGAACTATTGAGTCTCACTATTGTCAATACATAACCTGCATAATCACAGTTCTTTTAATATCTTAATTCTATTTACTTTGCATTAGTAAGATCTCTCTAAGTTCCAACTCTTAACCTCCCGTATTCTGCATAATATATGAAAAAAGTCACTCCATGCCAACATGGAGTTAATTAAAGAAGACATGCTCTATACCCAACATGGAGATATTTAAAGCAAATAATGGAGGAGCATGAGGAGCATATATTTCATTCATATAGTTGTTTCATATAGTTGGGGGGAGATCTAAGAATCCTTCCTTCTTTACCTCATTCAAGTGTTTCTAAGTTGACTTTTTGATGTGAATTTTTAAATCTTAAGACACGTCCAGCTTTAAGAGTGGATATTTTTAATGAAAGTGAGATAAAAGTATTTTAGATCATTCACTATTCTGCCTTTAAGCACTTTAGCATAAGTAATTGAGATTATCCTGGAGATGATGCTTGCTGCTAAGCTGCTAAGTCACTTCAGTCATGTCTGACTCTGTGTGACACCATAGACAGCAGGCCACCAGGCTCCCCCATCCCTGGGATTCTCCAGGCAAGAACACTGGAGTGGGTTGCCATTTCCTTCTCCAATGCATGAAAGTGAAAAGTGAAAGTGAAGTCGCTCAGTCGTGTCCAATGATGCTTACCTGCTAGTAAAACATAATATGAATTTTCACTCACTTCTATCTTTTTTAAATAAGAGTTACTGTTAAAAGTTATGCAGTAAAATCTTTTAAACACCTTCATTTAAAATCATATGATATCTAATGCACTAAATAAAAGAACTTGTAGCAAGAAATATTTTTTATTTTTTTATTTTGAAAAAGAAAGCATTATTCTTTGAGAGCCTATCACAAGATTCTCTGTCCATCAGGTCATCAATGGTAGAAATGAGACTGTGCTAAGATATTAATACCATGTGGTAAGATATTAATACCATGTGGTAAAATGCATATTACACTAAGTCTGTGTAGGTGAACCAGGCCAACCTGAAGAATAACTTGTACTTCAATTGTTCCTTAAGATTTAACGAAGCAAAGAATGGAAGTGATATGACAGCTTCAGGCACAAAGTCACTCTTGGGTACAGGACCGTGAAACCTACTAGCTCCCACCAAGCTACATATCATTAGCATAAATAGAAATAAGGACAGGTTTCTGCACAGAATTTTAATGAAGAATTCAAGAAAAGAAAATGACAGTTTTCTCTAGGTAAATGTAATCCAGCAGCCTAAATATAAAGAAAAACAGGAGAAAAATAGCTGTTATCAGAAGACTATGATGTGAAGATTTAAATAACTTTTTCAACAAAAAGGTGGTGAACAAATAAACCTTGGAAGAATAAAAAACAATAAAATCCTGGCTTGATAAGCCAAATTCATCACTAAGAAAGAAGTTTGCCATTTGGGACAAATAATAAACTGACTCTTCCAGAAAAACAATTCTTACTCGACAAATATTATGATAGCAGTCAGTTGAAATCAGTCAAATATACAGAACTTTGTAATTCAGTTCAGTTCAGTCACTCAGTCCTGTCTGACTCTTTGTGACCCCATGGACTGCAGCATGCCAGGCTTCCCTGTCCATCATCAAATCCTGGAGCATGCACAAACTCATGTCCATTGAGTCAGTGATGGACACCACCATATCATCCTGCATTGTCCACTTCTCCTCCTGACATCAATTTTTCCCAGCATCAGGGTCTTTTCCCAGCATCAGGGTCTTTTCTTCGCATCAGGTAGCTGAAGTATTGGAACTTCAGCTTCAGCATCAGTCCTTCCAATGAATATTCAGGACTGATTTCCTTTAGGATTAACTGGTTAGATCTCCTTGAAGTCCAAGAGACTCTCAAGAATCTTCTCCAACAACAGAGTTCAAAAGCATTAATTCTTCGACACTCAGCTTTCTTTATGCTCCAACTCTCACATCTGATACCTAACTACTAGAAAAACCATTGCTTTGACTAGACAGACTTTTGTTAGAAAGTAATGTCTCTGCTTTTTAATACGCTATCTAGATTTGTCATAGCTTTTCTTCCAAGGAGCAAGTGTCTTTTGCTTTCATGGCTACAGTCACCATCTGCAGTGATTTTGGAGCTCAAGAAAATAAATAAAGTCTGTCACTGTTTCCATTGTTTCCCCATCTATTTGCCATGAAGTGATGGGACCAGATGCTGTAATATTAGTTTTTGAATGTTGGGTTTTAATCCAAATTTTTCACTCTCCTCTTTCACTTTCATCAAGAGGTTCTTTAGCTCCTCTTTGCTTTCTGCCATAAGAGTGGTGTCATCTGCATATCTGAGGTTATTGCTATATCTCCTAGGAAACTCGATTCCAACTTGTGATTCATCCAGCCTGTCATTTCACATGTTGTACTCTGCATATAAGTTAAATAAGCTGGGTGACAATATATAGCCTTGTATATCCTTGTAAAGAACAATATATAATCCTTTCCCAGTTTGAAACTAGTCCATTGTTCCATGTGTGGTGCTAACTGTTGCTTCTTGACCTGCATACAGATTTCTCAAGAGGTAGGTAGGTATTAACATCTCTTGAAGAATTTTCCAGTTTGTTGTGATCCACACAGTGAAAGGATTTGATGTAATCAATAAAGCAGTAGATGTTTTTCTGTAAGGCTTGTATTTTCAGTGATCCAATGGATATTGGCAATTTGATCTCTGGTTTCTCTGCCTTTTCTAAATCCAGCCTGAACATCTGGAATTTCTCAGTTCACATACTATTGAAGCCTAGCTTGGAGAATTCTGAGCATTACTTTGCTAGCATGTGAGATGAGTGCAATTGTGTGGTCATTTGAGCATTCTTTGGCATTGCCTTTCTTTGGGATTGGAATGAAAACTGACCTTTTCCAGTCCTGTGGCCACTGCTGAGTTTTCCAAATTTGCTGGAATGTTGAGTACAGCACTTTCACAGCATTATCTTTAGAATTTGAAATAGCTCAAATGAAATTCTATCACCTCCACTAGCTTTGTCCATAGTGTTGCTTCCAAAGGCCCATTTGACTTCACATTCCAGGATGTCCAGCTCTAGGTGAGTGATCACACTATCATGTTATCCTGGTCCTTAAGATCTTTTTTGCAGAGTTCTTCTGTGTATTCTTGTCACCTCTTCTTACAATCTTCTGCTTCTGTTAGGTCCATACCATTTCTGTCCTTTATTGAGCCCATCTTTGCATGAAAAGTTCCCTTGGTATCTCTAATTTTCTTGAAGAGTTCTCTAGTCTTTCCCATTCTATTGTTTTCTTCTATTTATTTGCATTGATCACAGAAGAATGTTTTCTTATCTCCCCTGCCATTCCTTTGAACTCTGCATTCAAATGAATATATCTTTCCTTTCCTCCTTGGCTTTCATTTCTCTTCTTTTCTCAGTTATTTGTAAGGCCTCTTCAGACAACCATTTTGCCTTTTGGCATTTCTTTTTCTTGGAGTTGGTTTTTGATGACTGCCTCCTGTACAATGATATGAACCTCCATCTATAGTTCTCCAGGTACTCTATAAGATCTAATCCTTTGAATCTGTTTGTCACTTCCACTGTATAATCTAAGGCATTTGATTTATAATTCATCAAGGCTATGGTCTTTCCTGTGGTCATGTATGGATGTGAGAGCTGGACTGTGAAGAAGGCTGGCGCCGAGAATTGATGCTTTTGAACTGTGGTGTTGGAGAAGACTCTTGAGAGTCCCTTGGACTGCAGAGATCCAACAGTCCATCTGAGGAGATCAATCCTGGATTTCTTTAGGGAATGATGCTAGCTGAAACTCCAGTATTTTGGCCACCTCATGCGAAGAGTTGACTCATTGGAGAAGACTCTGATGCTGGGAGGGATTGAGGGCAGGAGGAGAAGGGGACGACAGAGGATGAGATGGCTGGATGGCATCACTGACTCGATGGATGCGGTCTGGTGACCTCCGGGAGCTGGTGATGGACAGGGAGGCCTGGCATGCTGCGGTTCATGGGGTCGCAAGGTCGGACACGACTGAGCGACTGATCTGATCTGATCTGATGATTTATTTATAACCCTCGTCATACCTGAATGGTCCAGTCGTTTTCCCTACTTTCTTCAATTTAAGTCTGAATTTTGCAAAAGGAATTCATGATCTGAGCCACAGTCAGCTCCTGTTTTGCTTCTGCTGATTGTATAGAGCTTCTCCATCTTTGGCTCCAAATAATATAATCAGTATATATTCAGTATATATAAATATATACTGAATATATATATTATAATCAATACATATAATCAATCTGATTTCACTGTTGACTATCTGGTGATGTCCATATGTAGAATCATCTCTTGTGTTGTTGGAAGAAGGTGTTTGCTATGACCAGTGCATTCTCTTGGCAAAACTCTGTTTGCCTTTACCCTGCTTCATTTTGTACTCCAGGGCCAAATTTGCCTGCTACTCCAGGTATCTCTTGAGTCCTACTTTTTCATTCCAGTCCCCTATGATGAAAAGGACATCTTTTTTTGATGTTAGTTCTAAAAGGTCTTGTAGGTCTTAGAACCGTTCAACTTCAGCTTCTTCAGTATTACTGGCTGGGACATAGACTAGGATTGCTGTGATACTGACTGGAAATGAGCAGAGATTATTCTGTCGTTTTTGAGATTGCACCCAAGGACTGCATTTTGGACTCTTGTTGACTATGAGGGCTACTCCATTTCTTCTAAGGGATTCTGGCCCACATTAGTAGATTTAATGGTCATCTGAATTAAATTTGCCCATTCCAGTCCATTTTAGTTCACTGTTTCCTAAAATGGCAATGTTCACTCTTGCCATCTTCTGTTTGAACTCTTCCAATTTGCCTTGATTCATGGACCTAACAATCCAGGTTCCTATGCAATATTGTTCTTTATAGCATAGGACTTTACTTCCATCACCAGTCACATCCACAGCTGTGCACTGTTTTTGTTTTGGCTCCATCATTCTTTCTGGAGCTATTTCTCCACTCTTCTCCAGTACCATATTGGGTGGTTACCGATCTAGGGAGTTCATCTTTCAGTGTCATATCTTTTTGCCTTTTCATACTGTTCATGGGATTCTCAAGGCAAGAATACTGAAGTGGTTTGCCATTCCCTTCTCCAGTGGGCCACATTTTGTCAGAACTCTCCACCATGACCTGTCCCTCTTGGGTCACCATACATAGCATGGGTCATAGTTTCACTGAGTTAGACAAAGCTGTGATCCATGTGATCAGTTTGGATAGCTTTCTGTGATTGTGGCTTTCATTCTGTCTGCCCTCTGATGGATAAGGATATTATGACAGAAGTCAGTCAAAATCAGTCAAATATGCAGACCATTGTAATTAGCAGAAGAGAAAGAAATCAATATGCCAATTTTAGATTTCCTTAATTCAAAGGGAGAAAAGTGCCCTTGAGCCAACCAACGTTTATTTGATAGACTAATTCATATTGAAAAGCAGAGACATTACTTTGCCAGCAAAGGTTCATCTAGTTAAGGCTATGGTTTTTCCAGTGGTCATGTATGGATGTGAGAGTTGGACTGTGAAGAAAGCTGAGCACCAAAGAACTGATGCTTTTCAACTGTGGTGTTGGAGAAGACTTTTGAGAGTCCCTTGAACTGCAAGGAGATCTAACCAGTCCATTCTGAAGGAGATCAGCCCTGGGATTTATTTGGAAGGAATGATGCTAAAGCTGAAACTCCAATACTTTGGCCACCTCATGCGAAGAGTTGACTCAATGGAAAAAACTCTGATGCTGGAAGGGATTGAGGGTAGGAGGAGAAGGGGACAACAGAGGATGAGATGGCTGGATGGAATCACTGACTCGATGGACGTGAGTTTGAGTGAACTCCGGGAGTTGGTGATGGACAGGGAGGCCTGGAGTGCTGCGATTCATGGGGTCGCAAAGAGTCGGACCGCGACTGAACTGAATTGAACTGAATTCATAATCAGAAATTCTGACAGTTTTCATTAATTTTTGTCAGCATAATCTTTTGTAAGGGGTACTCTAATGATCTAGTGTTTAAAAACTATATTCTTCAGAATTAGTGTATCCAGATTTTGAGTCCAAATGCCAGAAAGCAAATCGACAACAGTGTAGATGAAAGGGCAACAAAGCTTTACACTAAACCAGAGAGAAAATGTGTTAAGTGCAGAGCCACAATATCCAATAATACCCAATAACTGTTGAAGAAGTGAACATCATACATACAGGCTTGGATCAAGGCTGGGAGACCAAAAATCTTAATGGTAGTTTTCTGGTACAGTTCTGCCAGGAGGCGTACACTTCTTTGGGTGAACTAACAATGTCAGACTTAAGCATTAATTGATGCTTTCAAATTGTGGTGCTGAAGAAGACTCTTGAAAGTTCCTTAGGCTGCAAGGAGATCAAATCAATGTATCATAAAGGAAATCAGTCCTGAATATTAATTGAAAGGACTGATGCTGAAGCTGAAGCTCCAGTACTTTGGCCACCTGATGTGAAGAGCCAACTCATTGGAAAAGATCCTGATGCTGGGAAAGATTGAGGACAAAAGAAGAGGAGAGCAGCAGAGAATGAGATGGTTAGACAGCATCACCAACTCAGTGGATATGAATTTGAGCAAACTCTGGGAGATAGTGGAGGACATAGGAGCCTGGAGTACTACAGTCCATGGGGTCTTAAAGAGTCAGACACGACTTAGCGACTGAACAACAAAGCATCAGATGGAAATAGGCATCAACAACAGCACAGATAATGTCAAAAGAATTATTTCCTAAAAAGTCTTATCTTTGGAGCTTAGGAAATAAGGATTTGTGATCATTACAGAGGTCTTGGTAGTGAAACACATGAAAAAGGTTTGAAGATTATCATACACAGAATAGAAAAGACCTGTGCAAACAGCTCGATAAGAAGTCTTGAAGCTAGAGAGGACCATCTTGTTCATTCGTGCATACCGTTAAGAAGCCAAGCCACGCTGCGGGAAAACCTCCATCCGTCATTTGTTCAAAGCATGCACAAAAGCAAACCCTTTGTAGATATCAGCCCTGTGTCTCTCCAATATGCATTTTAAAGAAAGGACTCGAAGCCCTTAGACCTTGGAAGGCATTACTGAAGACAAGAGACCACTGAGAAACTAATATTGCTGATCAGTTCTCAGGTTTGGGGTGACTTAGAAGTAGTAATTACAAGTAGTAATGAATCCCTTTAGCTTTTTATAAAACCCTAGAGAGCAGGATATTTATCTTTTACATGTTTTAATGCTTTCAACAGCAATATTAATATACTACTTAGTGTCTGCTTTGTTAATTGCTGATAATGATAATAACACTAATAAGAAAATGGTAGGAAGAAAGTGATTGAAACTATAAGCACATTGTTTTCAGTAAAATTACATTAATTTCTTCTCTGATATGACTGTTAATCACAACCCACCAAATGAGTAAGCCTAAAACAATCCTTAATGTATCATAAGAAGGGGAAAAAATTACAATAGAAAGCAGAAAATATTACAGACGTTGAAGTAGTTATTACAATGGGTCAGGGTATTAACAGAAGGGAAAATTCTACAAGATCCAAGACAAATTGTTTATAAAAGCACATAGTATATAATATTTTAATATCTACAAACATCTGAAATATATCCAGCCCTTCTAGTGTAAATGCTAATCAATGAGGAATAATCGAAGGCCAGTCACAAATCTGAAGACATTTGGCCTACATCTTGATGATTAACCATAAATTGTAGGAAATACCAAGTACTGCTTGTTTTTGTTTTAGCAACATCCAATACTGTCTAATTCAGAGTTATTCTCCCTGCTCCTAGTGATTTTAGAACAAACCCAGACTAAATTGATTTACTGAGGAAGATCAATCAGCAGCTGTTCAGCGAGCGGAAAGCACCATTTCATTGGCCCATCTTGCTTGTTCAGAAAAAAGACAAAATAAGACAGTGTACACAAAGCTGCTGACTTTAGCCCTTGAGTTTCAGAGATACCATCTTAAGAAATGAAGTCATTCTAATGCTTAATTGCCAGTTTCATCTCTGATGTCAAAAAAGGCCTTTTTTTCCCCTCTGACAATAGAAAACTGGAAAGAAAAACATTATAAATATAGTATAAATCACATGAAAGCTCTGTGAAAAGCTTACTTATTCCCAGTATAAGGAGCTTCACATCAATGACAAATAAATCAAAAAAGGTTACCAGTTATTTATGCTGTTTATGACAGGCCCTGTTAGCTGTCTACCCAGCCTCTCTTATCATCTCCTTGCTGATAAAATCTTTATTTGCATGTTGATAATGAAATCAGACCCAGAAAATAAATCATAATTCATACATATTTATACTATTCTCCTTTAACACTTAATAAATTTTATTCTTTGAAAAGTCATTTAAATATAAAGGGAAGTGAGTTTGGCAACTTTGGAGAAAATTTGGGGGTTGAGGTCTACTGTAAATAGGCTTACAGGGAGAGCTTTGTAGTGCTGGCCCTTTCTTTTCTTTGTTGCCTCGAATATAGCTTTGGCAGGACATAGGCTTGGGATTGTGACAGCCACGTTTCAGTCATGAGGCAACAAGCCTAAGGAGACAAACCCAGTGCTCAAGATGGCCAGGTAGGAGCGCACAGGAACCTAGTTCTCGAATGAAAATGTTAAGTATCTGTGTCAATACAGAATCCACTTATTCTAGTTATTTGTTTATAATTTAGTTAAATATTTCATTTACTTAAGCTCCTGAGAAATGGACCTTCTCTGACTCTGTGACCTGTACCTGAAGACATTCTGATACAGTAATCAACACATAAGAAAACCTCCAGAGTGATAGATAATGTAAATAAGAAAATGAAAACATGAGTGATTAAAATGTCACCTCAGTCATACAAACAGACTAGATTTTCTAAGCAGACTATAAATATACAATTAGTTTGGTGATTCAGTAATCATAATTTATTCATTTAACATGTACTTCTTAATATAATTGGATGCTAAGCTGGTCTGTGGAAAAGACAGACATTAAATAATTATATGTAATTACAGTCTGAGAGACTTTATACAACCCCTTTGTTGAGTGCCTACTATGTGCCAGGTACTATTCTGGGAATTGAAGATATTGCACTAAACAAACTTTTCTTATGAAGCTTCAGATCAGATCAGATCAGATCAGTCGCTCAGTCGTGTCTGACTCTTTGCGACCCCATGAACCGCAGCACGCCAGGCCTCCCTGTCCATCACCAGCTCCCGGAGGTCACTCAGACTCGCATCCATCGAGTCAGTGATGCCATCCAGCCATCTCATCCTCTGTCGTCCCCTTCTCCTCCTGCCCTCAATCCCTCCCAGCATCAGAGTCTTCTCCAATGAGTCAACTCTTCGCATGAGGTGGCCAAAATACTGGAGTTTCAGCTTTAGCATCATTCCTTCTAAAGAAATTCCAGGATTGATCTCCTTCAGAATGGACTGGTTGGATCTTCTTGCCTTGATAATCTTTATTATAAAGACAATAAATATTTTTTTAAAAAAAGATAATAAATGAAGTTTTAAAAGTAAGAGAAAGACAAATCTCAATCTTAGTGACAGATGCTGAATATATTATAAAATTATAAAAAATTAACTTGAGAAGCTACCTTGGAAGCACTGTCAGAAAATACTTCTTTAATGAGGTGTCATTTGAAATGAGACCTGAAAATTATAAAGGTACCAGCCATGAAAAGATCTGAAGCCAGATATTCTAAGGTGAAAGAGAAGAAATACAGATCCTAAAATCTTAAGGAACAAGTTTGGCATAGTTCAGAAGTAGGAGAAAGGCCAGGATGGTTGACCCACTAAGAGATCAGGGAAAGGGGTAGGAAACTAAAGCTTGAAGGTCATGGAAAGGAGGACACTAACTATGAAAGGAGTCCATTGGAAAATTTTAAGCACCTGTTGACATAACAGATATTTTATTTTTCAAGAGCTCATTCTGCCTGATATGTTGGGAATGAATTGTAGAGAAAAAAAGAGAGAGAGAGCAAAAGATGCATTTGCACCCTTAGACAGGAAATGATGGAAGCTTGGTGTAAGCTGGGATAGAAAACAGACTGGCGAAGATAGTTGGATATCTGGTATCAATAGCTCTACCAATATATGTGCATGTGTGTGTGTGTGTGTGTGTCCACGTGTATATTTATTTTTATTTATCAACAAGTAAAGAAATTGAGGCCAAAGAAATTGTGATGTGCTCAAGTCATATGGCTATTACATTGGAAACAAAGTCAATTAATTCTTGCCATAATGACATTGTTAAAGGAGAGAATCTGTTCCACAACTGAATCCTCCTTCTTTTACAAAACTTCCCACTGCAAATTCTCTCTTGTCGTATACAAACTTCCTTCTGTTTCTCATCTCTGAAGCCCATGCAGAAGGTAATGGATAGCAGTAGTTGAAAGTCTCTGAAGATTGAGAAATAAGGAGAATGATCTCTTGGTCTCTGGTAATATATATTACAATGCACAGATATTTCAAAATGTTTATTTTTCTTCTGTTTACTGAACTGTTAAAATTATTCTGCAATGAATATTTTACATTCATACCAAGAGAAAGAAAACAATGTATGTTATAGAAATAGAGAAACACCTCCTGGGAGAGTGTCAGGACATCCTTCTGCTCAGTATATTTAAAATTTTTCTCCCTGGTATTAGTCAGTGGATAGGCAATGGCACCCCACTCCAGTACTCTTGCCTGGAAAATCCCATGGATGGAAGAGCCTGGTAGGACCCTGCAGTCCATGGGGTCGCTAAGAGTCAGACACGACTGTGCGACTTCACTTTCACTTTTCACTTTCATGCATTGGAGAAGGAAATGGCAACCCACTCCAGTGTTCTTGCCTGGAGAATCCCAGGGACAGAGGAGCCTGGTGGGCTGCCGTCTATGGGGTCGCACAGAGTCGGACACGACTGAAGTGACTTAGCAGCAGCAGCAGCAGCAGCAGCAGCAGGCAACATGTTTGCTTGATTGTTTTCATGTAACTTTTCTAAACAAAAAGATGACTGTAGGTCATTTCACTGGGCAACAATTTTAAACGAAAGATGAAGAGATTAAGGAAATGAACATTGCCATTACTGATTTTTTTAATGGAATTCTGGGCAATATTCCAAGAAGCCTCAAATTCTTCCACAGAGTTTCAAATTCAATACCTGTCCCTTAATTATCACCCCAGGACTTACCATTACTCCCCACAATCATCAACTTTTCCAAGCCTATAAGCAGTCCTTAGGAAATCAAAAGCTAGAGAAAATGCTATCGAATTTTGAAGTGTACTTTGAAGAAACAGAATTGAATTTCAAACATTGAAAAATTTATCAGCATCCTTGTTGAGAAATAAATACTTTTTCCCTTTTTCTCTGTTTATCGCCTGACTACCCCTTGGTTGCTTTATGCTAACTACTTACTCATCATGTTTTCTTAGGGAAACACTTACAACCATGGTTTACTTACAGGCCGCTGCAAAGAACTTCCCCCAAATTCTCCCTCGGACCTCTCGCTCTGCAAGGAACAGCTCTGAATGCATTCACGTTCCATAATTATTAGCATTATTCAGATCGTGACTGTTCTAATTAACATGAACACATCAAGTTTCACTATTCCCAGTTTTGCTTCTTTAAACTTGCAGTAAGAACAGAGTGTTATTATATGAAACATGCACATCATTCAACTGTTTAACCATGCTCTTAATCAGTGAATAATATGTGTCACAAATAGGCGGCTGCTAAATGAATTATACATAAAGATAATGTTTTCTAGATTACTCTTGCCTGGATATTTTGCATAATTTGGGTCCTAATACATTCTGATCCTTAATTCTCTTTTTTTAATAGAAACTAAATAATTACCTTGTTCTTTTTAGTTGTTCAAAACTTTGTTTTTCATATATGGTATAAAAGTAAAGGGAAGACAACATTTTTAATTTTAGTGTTTATAGCATATAATTTTCTGAGAGCCAAAATCTCTTTATCTTTTCTTTCTCACATTTCCTGGTTAAGTTCCAAATATATTTGCCTTTAAAAATAACTGCTACTAAGAAAAATATAAATTCAATAGAACCAAGTTGTAGTATTAATAGAAAATAGCTAATAAAAGCAAGGGGTAAGCTATTAGTCCCTCATATATACCCCACCCTCCATAGAATTTCATAATCAAGACATTACAATAGGCTGGTGTGTAAATGGAATCATTAAATAATGAAGAAAACACTATAGACATAATATGGTAGAATTCACAGTGGGTGATAAACTTGGAATTTATACCCACATCTTCAATAGACTTGTTAAAACTGTCTCCTCTCTACAGATAAATAAAAATCAACAAGATAATAAGATAAAATATGGATTGTAGCTGCTATTAAGATGAACAGCATAAAATATCACCTAAGGCACTTATTTGAAATGCTAATTCCCAATTCCCAGCCCCAAAGAATCATTTTCATTCCGTAAGTCTGGAGGAGGAGTAGCAAGGCATGATCTGGAAATCTGTGTTTTTAATAAACACCCAGATGTGCAACAGGCTATCTGAAAGTCCATTTTGGTTAACTGCCCTAATATAATCTAGACACATATCCATTGAACCGCAGCACGCCAGGCCTCCCTGTCCATCACCAATTCCTGGAGGTCACTCAGACTCACATCCATCGAGTCAGTGATGCCATCCAGCCATCTCATCCTCTGTCGTCCCCTTCTCCTCCTGCCCCCAATCCCTCCCAGCATCAGAGTCTTCTCCAATGAGTCAACTCTTCGCATGAGGTGGCCAAAATACCAGAGCTTCAGCCTCAGCCTCATTCCTTCCAAAGAAATCACAGGGCTGATCTCCTTCAGAATGGACTGGTTGGATCTCCTTGCAGTCCAAGGGACTCTCAAGGGTCTTCTCCAACACCACAGTTCAAAAGCATCAATTATTCAGTGCTCAGCCTTCTTCACAGTCCAGCTCTCACATCCATACATGACCACAGGAAAGACCATAGCCTTGACTAGGCGAACCTTTGTTGGCAAAGTAATGTCTCTGCTTTTGAATATGCTATCTAGGTTGGTCATAACTTTCCTTCCAAGGAGTAAGCGTCTTTTAATTTCATGGCTGCAGTCACCATCTGCAGTGATTTTGGAGCCCAGAAAAACAAAGTCTGACACTGTTTCCACTGTTTCCCCATCTATTTCCCATGTAGTGATGGGACCAGATGCCATGATCTTCGTTTTCTGAATGTTGAGCTTTAAGCCAACCTTTTCTCCACTTTCACTTTCCTCAAGAGGCTTTTGAGTTCCTCTTCACTTTCTGCCATAAGGGTGGTGTCATCTGCATATCTGAGGTTATTGATATTTCTCCCAGCAATCTTGATTCCAACTTGTGTTTCTTCCAGTCCAGCATTTCTCATGATGTACTCTGCATATAAGTTAAATAAACATGGTGACAATATACAGCCTTGATGTACTCCTTTTCCTATTTGGAACCAGTCTGTTGTTCCATGACCAGTTCTAACTGTTGCTTCCTGACACGCATACAGATTTCTCAAGAGGCAGATCAGGTGGTCTGGTATTCCCATCTCTTTCAGAATTTTCCATAGTTTATTGTGATCTACACAGTCAAAGGCTTTGGCATAATCAATAAAGCAGAAATAGATGTTTTTCTGGAACTCTCTTGCTTTTTCCATGATCCAGCAGATGTTGGCAATTTGATCTCTGGTTCCTCTGCCTTTTTTAAATCCAGCTTGAACATCAGGAAGTTCACGGTTCACATATTGCTGAAGCCTGGCTTGGAGAATTTTGAGCATTACTTTACTAGCGTGTGAGATGAGTGCAGTTGTACGGTAGTTTGAGCATTCTTTGGCATTGCCTTTCTTTGGGATTGGGATGAAAACTGACCTTTTCCAATCTTGTGGCCACTGCTGAGTTTTCCAGATTTGCTGGCATATTGAGTGCAGCACATTCACAGCATCATCTTTCAGGATTTGGAATAGCTCCACTGGAATTCCATCACCTCCACTAGCTTTGTTCATAGTGATGCTTTCTAGGGCCCACTTGACTTTACATTCCAGGATGTCTGGCTCTAGGTCAGTGATCACACCATCATGATTATCTGGGTCGTGAAGCTCCTTTTTGGTACAGTTCTTCTGTATATTCTTGCCACCTCTTCTTAATATCTTCTGCTTCTGTCAGGTCTATACCATTTCTGTCCTTCATTGAGCCCATCTTTGCATGAAATGTTCCTTTGGTATCTCGGATTTTCTTGAAGAGATCCCTAGTCTTTCCCATTCTGTTGTTTTCCTCTATTTCTTTGCACTGATCGCTGAAGAAGGCTTTCTAATCTCTTCTTGCTATTCTTTGGAACTCTGCATTCAGATGTTTATATCTTTCCTTTTCTCCTTTGCTTTTGCTTCTCCTCCAGCCTTACATGTCGTTAAATAAGACAAAAGTCACAAGCAGGTAGAAGATTTGTCCATACAATGGGAAAAGGGTGGGATAGAAGGAAGATGAGAGTCATGGACAGTGTTCACTCTAAGAGACCTTATTCTTTTACTATATATTCCGTGTAGCCCAAGCATTTTGTTTCAGTTTCTTATAGGAGATGGTTTATGGTATAAAATATGCTTAATAGTAAAGAGAGAAATTGTTACCCTTGATGGTAATTTTTTATTCCTTTGTTAACCTTTGTTTTACTGGCCTCAGTAGTCTCCACTTTGCTACCTTCATGTAGCTTCTTCTCTTTAGGTTATCTGTGATGGTCATTTTTTTCCCAATAAACAGTCATTTATTGACTAATGTAGAAATGTATGCCCCTCTTTGGGAACTTATGCAAGGCCTGTAAATTCTGTGCAAATAAAATCATGAAACAACTGTAACCTGTGGCCAAAACTTGGATAACTCAATAGCCATGTAGTTGACCTGGTGCTGAATTCTATCTCAGAGTTTTAAAACAGTTATGTATATTTCAGAATATACCATTGAATGTTTAATATCTCTAAAGTTTATGAGGTTTCACTGTACTTGGATATGATTAGATTTTGCTTGAACTCCAATATGATTTATGGGAAATAGAAGAAACTGCTGGGATTGCAGTTTCTAGAGCTTTAGCCTAGAATATATCTTCTGGTTCTACAGTGAAATTCATCCTCCACACTCAACATTAAAAATAGTCTTAGGATCACTTTATAAAAAGTACACACACTAGAAAAAAAGACATAAAAGCATGATAAAACAAAATAATACTTGAATATAATCATCATAAATGATGCTACCAAAGTGTCATGAAATACTTGTACACATATGCCCCCTTGTGGTGAATGCATGGGACACAGGCCATTTTAAAAGCTTTTTGTAAATCAAAGAATATTTTTCTTAGTTTAGTATTGTGTGAGACAGAAGATGTACATTTTAATAAGTCCTAGGCAATGGCACCCCACCCCAGTACTTTTGCCTGGAAAATCCCATGGACGGAGGAGCCTGGTAGGCTCCAGTCCATGGGGTCGCTAAGAGTCGGACACGACTGAGTGGCTTCACTTTCACTTTTCGGTTTCATGCATTGGAGAAGGAAATGGCAACCCACTCCAGTGTTCTTGCCTGGAGAATCCCAGGGACGGGGGAGCCTGGTGAGCTTCCGTCTATGGGGTCGCACAGAATCGGACACGACTGAAGCGACTTAGCAGCAGCAGCAGCAGTTTACTAGATTTGACTTATGTGTTGTTTGCTGCTGCTGCTGCATTTTCTAGGCAAAAGTACTGGAGTGGGGTGCCATTGCCTTCTCCGATGTGTTGTTTACTAAAGCTAGAGTCAGACACGACTGAGCAACTGATCTGATCTGATCTGATCTGAATAACTCTGAACTATTTACCCATAAGAAGGAAGGAAGGATAAGAGAAAACTGATTTCTAGTATTTAACTGAGAAATTACCCACATTTACATTGGGATTCCAATACTGTACTTTAAAATGATTCAGTCAGTGTTTTTAGTGGAAAAACAATCCCAATGAAAAGATTAAATGTAAAGTCCGAAGAAGGATTGTTAAAGTAAGTGAAAGCAGCAAGTTTAAAACAAATTGGGTGGAAGACAAAGAAGCAGAAAGAAACTTAGTGGAAAAGAAAATAAAACATGCAGACTTTTCATTGACATTTTTAAATGCCAGTGCTAAGTTTTCTTGCATATAAATGAAACTCGTGGTATTGAGGACATTTCAGAGAAATTGAAGATATTTCAAAGGGCAAGAGGGCAACCATGATTCTTGGAAGATTCAAAGCAATGACAGATTCTGCAGATTGGGGCACAGTAGCCTATATCTAACTGATACATACAAGGGGAGAAAGGGTAGATTAAAAAAACAGCAACTTGATTAAACCCTAGTTAATGAAGAGAGAAATGGTCAAGGGTTAAACCAGAAAAAAATATTGAAATATAAACTACTCAAGTGGATTTTCTGTTATATAAGGGAAATTACCAGAAAAAATAATAGCAACTACAAGCGCTAGTATTCTATTACTAGTTCTCTGTTTTAGAAAAATAAATGATACAAAGTTTATGGATATGTTTTCCCACATTTATTTTGGACATGAGGGTGGTAATACATAAGTTACCTTTGAATAAAACATTGTCCTGGTTTACCACAGATTACACACAGGTTATATAACCCCAGAATTTAGACATTTGTTCAAGTAAGAATCCCACCAACACTATTACAGATTTATTCAAGTGTTAGAATAGTCCAAAAAAAGTATAAGCCAATTTAGCACCTAGTAAGATCATGTGATGATTGCAGCCATGAAATTAAAGATGCTTACTCCTTGGAAGAAAAGTTACAACCAACCTAGATAGCATACTGAACAGCAGAGACATTACTTTGCCAACAAAGGTCTGTCTAGTCAAGGCTATGGTTTTTCCAGTAGTCATGTATAGATGTGAGAGTTGGACCGTGAAGAAAGCTGAGCACTGAAGAATTGATGCTTTTGGACTGTGGTGTTGGAGAAGACTCTTGAGAGTCCCTTGGACTGCAAGGAGATCCAACCAGTCCATTCTGGAGATCATCCTTGGGTGTTGTTTGGAGGGAATGATGCTAAAGCTGAAACTCCAGTACTTTGGCCACCTCATGTGAAGAGTTGACTCATTGGAAAAGACTCTGATGCTGGGAGGGATTGGGGGTGGGAGGAGAAGGGGACGACAGAGGATGAGATGGCTGGATGGCAACACCAAATCGATGGACGTGAGTTTGAGTGAACTCCAGGTGTTGGTGATGGACAGGGAGTCCTGGCGTGCTGCAATTCATGGGGTCGCAAAGAGTCAGACATGACTGAGTGACTGAACTGAACTGAAGATCATATGGAAAACTATTTGAATTTTTATTCCTCATCCTGAAACAAAAAAAATATAAGGAACTCTCAAGAACAAAGCAGGACATATTCTCTGTTATTTTGAATTCTGTTTCTGGCTAAAAATTATTTTTAAATTCCTACTATTGAAAACTTATAAAACATTGCCAGAAAAAAGGTTATAATAACAATCTTAAGATAAAATATTCATTATACTTCCTTTGTACTATTTTGTACTGTTCCCTTGATTTTTGAAATATTGCTATATATTTATTTTTATTAGTTTTATAGCTTTGAATATTTTAGGTTAATCTGGGTCACATTTCTAATAGAAGTTTTTTAAAACTCCTCATGTCCCTTTACTGTCTAAATTGTAGCCATCTTGCCATTCACATTGACAGGAAGCACAGTACAGATGCAAATGAACGTTGTGATTTGAAAGGTATTGGGACCATACTGTAAACTCCTATCCTTCAATGTACGTAGCTTGAATATAACTTTCCCAGAAAAATGCAAGATACACAAGAGGATAAGGGGTGTTATGCCACAATTTACAAGAAATAAAAGAGTAAGGAAAACAAAAATGAAACATGGATGTGGCACAATGTGACAGAAATATGCCTCATTAAAACAGCATTCTGTAGGGTGACTTCTTACCTGATTTTGTCTGTACTGACCGAGAATCTAAGCTGTCATAGTCACAGAGGCTCTGCCAGTAAAGGTATCAATAGATGACAATGTCTGGAGACTCTTCTTCAATTCTAGATCTTTAGGGATGAAAAAAGGATTACTTAAAATGCCCTGAACCTACGTTATGAAAATAAAATACATTTTATCAGACATTACATTAATCATAAGTCTACTCAATACAAGAAAATAATATTCTAATGTTAAATTCTAATTTCTTCTCAATACAGAATTCATTAAAAGTATCTAAGATAATAGTCTATTTTGGTCTAATCTGAGTTCCTTTTCCAGTTTTCAGTGACTCCTTTCTATATCTTGTCATTTCTATCAATACACTTGCTCAAAGTTCATGTCAGATGCAGCCTTTTTCACTGAATTTCTAAGATGAGTTACTTCCTATAATAAAGTAGAAAATACTGGTTCCCTGCCATCTTTGTAAATCCAGAAATAACATCTCTTTTAGTAGTGCCATAGCACTGACAGTATTTCTGAGTCCACATACTATGTGCTGCATTTTTCATATGGATAGAAAATATTGATAAAGATTTTTTTGGTACAACGTTTTCAAAAGAAGTTCAGAGCAAAAAGCATTGTAAAAACTGAGTGCCCTGATGTTGGTCAGCTTACTTGGAGGTGTCTCAAGCCCTCATGTTCATCTTAAGAAAGATGTTAACATAGTTTAAGAGCTCCTCCAGTGGATTCTAACACTAAAGAAACTTCATAGAGCATGGAGTTTATGATGGATGAAGACCTATTACTGAGACATTTTATAGTTTATAAAACTTTGATTTTCAAGCTGCAAATTCTAATTTTTAAGCATATAATCAGATTTTTAGACATCCAAACTATTAGAAATTTTCTTCACCTGACTCTGTTAATCAGTTTGGGCTGCCATGACAAAATGCCATAGACTGACTGCCTTAAGCAGTATGAATTTATTTCTCCCAGTTCCGAAGGCGGAAAGTTCAGCATCAAGACTTTGGCTTATTCAATTCCCTGGTGAGAGGTCCCTTCCTGGCCTGTAGAAAACCACCCTCTCACTGTGCTCTTACATGATTAAAAGAGAGAGAGCTCTCTGCTTCTTATCAGGACACAAATGCCATCATTGGGGTTCCACCCTCATGACCTCATCCAATTCTAATAACCCCTCAAAGACTCTACTTCTGAATACCATGGCATGAGGTGGTTAGGGCTTCAACATACAATTTTTGGAGCAACACAAACATTCAATCCATCACACTAATCATCTCCTAAAGAGCTGAAAACAGGGAGATATGTTAAATGTTCCCCAAAATATCAGTTTGGTTATTTTCTGTGGTTGTATGTTAGTTATTTATCCTTAAGCCAGGCCATTAAAATGGATATTCTAATACTTGAATGAAAAGATCCTAAAATTTAAATTGCAACAAGATTTGCCTTCATTTAAGGGGTCCTCCTTAAGCAACATTACCCCCATCACATCTTTCACAGTTTATCTTTGGGACTTAAACAAATGTGTTCAAGTTGGAGATTTACACATTTAGATTTCCTCTCCTGGATGTCCTTGTAGTCTTTGTATACATAGTTTGTGAATTGCATGGGCAAATCAGCACTGCTTTGAGTGCTCTTCGGCAAATTAGTGAAAAGTAATGTGCTCTTTGGGTGGAAAACTAAACTTACTCCCTCTGGTGTATTGTCAAGATGTCAAAAGTATTGTGCATGTATGATTCAGGCAACTATCCTGTCTCACAGGACTTCCTTTTATGTCCTGGAGACCATCCAGAGCTCAAATAGGAGACAGAGATCTTTTTAGTTTCTCAAAATTTAAGAATTAAGCATGTAGGAAGAGGTGGGAGATGAGGAAGGAAAAACAAATACCAATCCTCTTTGTCTTGAATTTGGGTAATCAGCCTGTCCCCTTTTGCAAATATCTCCTGATTTCCACTAAAGAAGAGAAAAAAAAATAAATATTAACTGAACAAGTAATGAAAAAAGACAGTAAAGATGAAACATATGTTTTAACACATTAAACAAAATAACTTAGGATTAAGCAAGGTATAAACTGGATTTTTAAAGGACTTGAAATTGCCCTGGAAAATGGAAGATCTTCTTTCATGAAGGTATCTTATGAGGCCAGGACACAGTCCCTACCCCAAACTTCAGCAAAGTGAGGAACACCTGTACCTAAAGCATCAAGACAAGTTTCCCACTATGAGAAGGAGCTCTAGTTCATTTCCCAGATCACTTCATCTCTGACAGTACTGAATAAACAGTCTTCTACCTCTTCAGCTGATTTCTCATAGAGGAGGACTTTATGAGAGACTTACTTCTTAAATTCAAAAACAAAATAAGTCTTTAGGGAATGCTTAAAGATGCCTTAAAAATGTCTATTTTAATGTCATTCTTAGCATCTACTCTTAAAAACTGGAATAAATAGTCACTTGAATTAAATATCCACCAACAAGAAAATAAATCATGATGTATCTGTGTGATAGGACAGGTAATAGATATTGACAGTGTGCTTCCTGTATTTCTTATTCCTTTTACCATTGTTAAGTACCCAGGCTCCTAATATGCATTTGTTACCATACCAAACTTGGGACCATTTGCCTGCTTACAGTAAAGTTGATATACTTACAACAGATTGTGGTGAAGGAAAATGCAGAGTTTATTGCAGGCACTGAGGAGTACAGGCAGCTAATGCTAAAACACACTCAGACCTACCAGTGGCTTTAGGGAATGGTTTTTAAAGACAGAATAAGGGAGAATGTTGTGAGGTGTATGATCAGCTCATAGATGTTCTTCTGATTGGTTGGTAGTAAGGTAGTCAGGAGTCAATATCATCAATCTTCTGTCTGATTCCAATACATGTGGGGTCTTTGTGCTTTTGGTCAGCATTCAGTAAACTTCTTCCATCTGGTGGTGGTTTCAGCAAAACAACCCAAAAGTTATAGCTCAAAGTACTATCTATAGCGCTTGTTGTTGTTACTCAGTTGTCAGCCAACTCTTCGTGATCATATGGACCGCAGCATGCTAGACTTCCCTGTCATTCACCGTCTTCGAGAGTTTGCTTAAACTCATGCCCATTGAGTCAATGATACCATTCAACCATCTCTTCCTCTATCGCCCGCTTCTCATTCTCTCAATCTTCCCCAGCATCAGGGTCTTTTCTAATGAGTCAGCTCTTTGCATCAGGTGGTCAAAGTATTGGAGCTTCAGGTTTAGCATCAGGTCTTCTAATAAATATTTGGGGTTGATTTCCTTTAGGATCAACTGGCTTGATCTCTTTGCTGTCCAAGGGACAAGAGCCTCCTCCAACACCACAGTTCAAAAGCATCAATTCTTCTTTGGTGCTCAGCCTTCTTTAGAGTCCAACTCTCACATCTGTATATGACTACTGAAAACACCATAGCTTTGACTAGACAGATCTTTGTCAGCAAAGTAATATCTCTGCTTTTTAATATGCTGTCTAGGTGTGTCATAGCTTTTCTTCTAAGAAACAAATTTCTTTTAATTTCATGGCTGCAGTCACCATCTACAGTAATTTGGGAGCCCCCCAAAATAAAGTCTGTCACTGTTTCCATTGTTTCCCCATCTCTTTGCCATGAACTTATGGGGCTGGATATCATGATGTTTGTTTTTTGAATGTTAAGTTTTAAGCCAGCTTTTTCACTCTCCTCTTTCACCTTCATCAAGAGGCTCTTTAGTTCCTCTTGGGTTTCTGCCATAAGGATGATGTCATCTGCATATCTGAGGTTGTTCATATTTCTCCAGGCAATCTTGATTCCAGCTTGTGCTTCTTCCAACCCAGCATTTCACTTGATGTAGTCTGCTTGTAAGTTAAATAAGCAAGGTGACAATATGCAGCCTTGATGTACTCCTTTCCCAACTTTGAACCAGTCCATTGTTCCATGTCCAGTTCTAACTGTTGCTTCTTGACCTGCATACAGATTTCTCAGGAGAAAGGGAAGGTGATCTGGTATTCCCATCTCTGTAAGAATTTTCCACAGTTTGTAGTGATCCACACAATCAAAGTCTTTACCATAGTCAGTGAAGCAGAAGTAGATGTTTTCTTCTGGGATTTTCTTGCTTTTTCTATGATCCAATGGATGTTGGCAATTTGATCTCTGGTTCCTCTGCCTTTTCTAAATCCAGCTTGTACATCTGCAAGTTCTCACTTCACGTACTGTTGAAACCTAGCTTGAAAGATTTTGAGCATTACCTTGCTAGCATGTGAAATAAATGCAATTGTGCAATAGTTTGAACATTCTTTGGCATTGCTCTCCTTTGGAATTAGAATGAAAACACTTTTTCCAACCCTGTGGCCACTGCTGAGTTTTCCAAGTTTTCTGGCATATTGAGTGCAGTACTTTAACATCATCATCTTTTAGGATTTTAATTAGCTCAGCTGAAATTTAGTCACCTCCACTACCTTTGTTCATAATACTGCTTTCTAAGGCCCACTGGACTTCACACTCCTGGATGTCTGGCTCTAAGTGAGTGACCACACCATTCTGCTTAGCCGAGTCATTAAGACCCTTGAAGAATAACTAAAGGTATTTAACTTTATTTAATGGCTGAAGTATTTTTTTCTTGTCTTGCTTGACTCTTTTTTGTTTGTTTGTTTCTTCATTAAATGTATTCTTTGTAACTCAGGGAAGGCCAAGGAGAGTAAAGTTTTTCTACAGACAAGAGTCAGGCAGAAGACATGGAGCAGTCCACCCCCAGGAAAACCCCATAGAGTTCTGCCCACTTACACCTTTCCTCCAACAGTCAGCACCTGGGGCTTTGTCAGAAGACTGTCCTAAAGACTGCTGGCGTCTACTTTGCCTGCAGCAAAAAGACCTGAGAAGCAACTTGGGATTTACATCCCACCAGGGACAGCCTTGGACCAATAACTGCCACTGAAAGAAGCAGTGGTATAAAGACTCCAACAGTCTTGCTTCTGATCTGGATGACTCTGCAGGGGAAATACAAACAGAAATGCTTGAGAAAGATAAACAGTAAGTTCAGAGTACAAGCCATTGGCTATGGTAGTTAGGGGAACAAATGAGATCTGAAAGAGGAAACCCTGGAGCTTCAACTGTGTCAGAAATGCTGCATTTTTAAAGTCAGGTGGTGGATATATGAGTAATCTTTGTATTAGTTTTTATGTGACACTTTTTGTCTAAAATATTTTATAATAATTTAAAGAGTTTTTGAAAGACTGACAAGAAAATGCTACATGCTTTTTTAATAGTAAAACATATATTGTCATATTAAAAAGGTCCAGCATCCTCACATTTGTCCTTCAAAGAGTATATGTCTACCCAAATCTAGAGCTAAAAGAGAAGTCCTTAAAACAGAATTCTGTAACCACTTAATCTTCTACTTCTCCTACTGACGCCACTTTTCCTATTCTTGGTATAGCTCATCAACACACATTTACACATGGTTTTCGTTCACTGATATTCCCAACCCTGAGCTCTTGGTCAACTATTTTAAGAAGGCACATTCATGCCTTGAATCATCTGTCCCCTTCATCTTCAGCCTCATCAAAATTCAGCTCTGGGTAACATATGTTTTTCCTTTTACCTACTTCTGTTTTGTGGCTCCTGGCTTTTACCATTTTAGTGAAAAAACTCTGCCAACAGACTTCTCTACAGACTTTTCTATGAGAACAGCTGTTTGTAGGCACTTTGAAAATAGAGACTGTATTTTCCCTTGCAATGTCTATCCCTGTGTTAGTTAGCTAGGGCTGCCATAACAAAATATCACAAACTTTGTGACTTGAACAACAGGATTTATTATTTCACAGTTCTGAAGTCTTGACGTCTGAGAGTAGGGACTCTGCAGGATTGGTTACTTCTGAGAGCTGAGAGAGAATCTGCTTCATGCCTCTCTCCTTGCTTCTGGTGATTTGCTGGCCATCTTTCATGTTCCTTGACTTGTAGAAGAATTATGCCATCTCAGCCTTCACGTTTACATGCATTATCCTTGTGTGCATGTCTCTGGGTCCACATTCTCTCTTTTCTGTATGAATGTCAGCTATATTGAATTAGGGATTCACCCTAGTCCTTTATGATCTCATCTTAACTAGATATACATCTGCAGTAATGCTATTTCCATGTAAGTTCATATGCTAAAGTCCTGGGGTTAAAACTGCAACAAAGGAATTGTGGAGAGACACAGTTAAACTCATAAAAATCCCCTATATTTGAAATCAGAAGCATTTATTCATTGTCTTTTCTTGATCTAAAAACAGGCCTCTGTAGAAGAGGCTTTAGTTTGTTATTCAATAAATATTCCTTGAATTCAACTGTGAAGAGTAGGAGACATTGTCATTTCTATTTTGACTTGAGCCCTTTACTTCAGTGTCCTGTTGTCTTAAGCACTGCTCCAGGTAGTCTGTCTCTTAATCATTCTCTTCCATTAAACAGGAGAGCATTATTTTCCACACAATGTAGCCTTGGAACACTACTATGTTAGTTTCCCTAATGGGTTCTTCTGACTTACAAATGCCGGGTTTATTTTGGCTTGCATATGAAGTTTGATTGCATGCATTCATAATTGAGTTTCCCTTCTGATTTATTAATCAGAACCATCATATATCAAAATGATAATTAACTGGCAAGTTGTGGCAAATGTATACAAAATTATTCATAGATATCTCACACTTTGCATGTTAACATTATCTAATAAATCATGTAACAGTAAAAGTGGCAGAATACCCAAATTAAATCATTTACTTTTATTGAAAGTGTGAGATTTTGGAATACCATTCTTAAACATTCACAGTGTCTATGGCTTAATTAATGTGCTTCTCCATAATTTGACTGTAATATTTTGAAATGACCTCATAGAAATGTTTACCATTCAACATGGAAGTCTGTTGGGTTACATGTTCTGAATTTAATTCATACAGTATCATATTGAGAATGATATTGCTATAGACACATAGATATAGATACAACATTTCCATTTTCTCATTTACAGTTTCACTTACACCATAAGGGAAAAAAATAAATTATCATGCAACACTCATCTCACACGCTAGTAAAGTAAGGCTTAAAATTCTCCAAGCCAGGCTGCAGCAATATGTGAACCGTGAACTTCCTGATGTTCAAGCTGGTTTTAGAAAAGGCAGAGGAACCAGAGATCAAATTGCCAACATCCACTGGATCATGAAAAAAGCAAGAGAGTTCCAGAAAAACATCTATTTCTGCTTTATTGACTATGCCAAAGCCTTTGACTGTGTGGATCACAAGAAACTGGAAAATTCTGAAAGAGATGGGAATACCAGACCACCTGATCTGCCTCTTGAGAAATTTGTATGCAGGTCAGGAAGCAACAGTTAGAATTGGACATGGAACAACAGACTGGTTCCAAATAGGAAAAGGAGTACATCAAGGCTGTATATTGTCACCCTGTTTATTTAACTTCTATGCAGAGTACATCATGAGAAACGCTGGACTGGAAGAAACACAAGTTGGAATCAAGATTGCTGGGAGAAATATCAATAACCTCAGATATGCAGATGACACCACCCTTATGGCAGAAAGTGAAGAGGAACTCAAAAGCCTCTTGAGGAAAGTGAAAGTGGAGAGTGAAAAAGTTGGCTTAGAGATCAACATTCAGAAAACGAAGATCATGGCATCTGGTCCCATCACTGCATGGGAAATAGATGGGGAAACAGTGGAAACAGTGTCAGACTTTCTTTTTCTGGGCTTCAAAATCACTACAGATGGTGACTGCAGCCATGAAATTAAAAGACGCTTACTCCTTGGAAGGAAAGTTATGACCAACCTAGACAGCATATACAAAAGCAGAGACATTACTTTGCCAACAAAGGTTCATCTAGTCAAGGCTATGGTTTTTCCTGTGGTCATGTATGGATGTGAGAGTTGGACTGTGAAGAAGGCTCAGTGCCGAAGAATTGATGCTTTTGAACTGTGGTGTTGGAGAAGACTCTTGAGAGTCCCTTGGACTGCAAGGAGAGCCAACCAGTCCATTCTGAAGGAGATCAGCCCTGGGATTTCTTTGGAAGGAATGATGCTAAAGCTGAAACTCCAGTATTTTGGCCACCTCATGCGAAGAGTTGACTCACTGGAAAAGACTCTGATGCTGGGAGGGATTGAGGGCAAGAGGAGAAGGGGACAACAGAGAATGAGATGGCTGGATGGCATCACTGACTCGATGGACGTGAGTCTGAGTGAACTCCAGGAGTTGGTGATGAACAGGGAGGCCTAGCGTGCTGCAGTTCATGGGGTCGCAAAGGGTCAGACACGACTGAGCAACTGATCTGATCTGATCTGATCATGCAACACATTTGAATATTTTCATGTCAGAGTGCCTGTATATAAATAAATATGAAAGTTATTAACTGATATAAGTTTTTTCTAGGCATATATGCTGAAAGCATCTGATCACTTTAAAATACTTGAGCAAAAAAAATTAAGGAACACACAACTAGAGTTTTCTGATTAGCTTTTAATTCTTTTTTTTTTTTTTTTTACCAGCAGTTACTTGGAGATTGAAGGGACTGAGACAGTCAAAAATTTTTAGGTATCTTTTGTAGAGAATAGCCTAGGCAAGATCTTAAATAACATGAAGATCATGGCCCTTTGGAGAGCACAGTAGACCAATGTCTGAAAGGTCAAAATTCTGCTATTCCCAGTTTCTCCTATTTGCTCTTTATAGAGCAAATTAGAGAAGTGAGTGACACCATAGAAGTTATATGCCTTTGGAAATTACTTCTATTCACGTTTCTGTTGACCCTTTCATATTTTCTTGGGACAGAAACAGCAGAACAGTAAATGTACTTGCCTTGCAGAGGAGAGCATACAAACTGTAAGCTGCTTTATCAAATTTTTCTCACAAGAGAAAAATCAAGAGCAGGTTCACCAATTTTCTCTCCCAAGAAAGTTTGTTTGTTTGTTGTTGTTGTTGTTGTTTTTTAATGTTTGTCTTGAGAACTGGTTTCCGTCAATTAGGTCATGACAACTCATAACCACTTTTAGCAAATAGCTGTACCATCCAAAACATTTGAGGTGATGAGAATGAGCAAACACCCCCACAGACTGCTTCAAGTTAAAATTAGAGCAAATCAGAACAATTCTGCCTCACATATCAATATTTATTAACAAACAGGGACAAGACACTCATACAATTTGTTCTGTGAGACAATGAAGTCCCAACTCTCCATTCCTATAAGGGATCCCTAAACATCTCACTTGGAGTTGGGGGGAATATATATATATATTCAAATATATATATATATAATTTGAAGGAGCCTAAAACAACATCCCGGGGAAGGCAATGGCACCCCACCCCAGTACTTCTGCCTGGAAAATCCCATGGACAGAGGATCCTAGTAGGCTCCAGTCCATGGGGTCGCTAAGAGTCGGACACGACTGAGCGACTTCACTTTCACTTTTCACTTTCATGCATTGGAGAAGGAAATGGCAACCCACTCCAGTGTTCTTGCCTGGAGAATCCCAGGGACGGGGGAGCCTGGTGAGCTTCTGTCTATGGGGTCACACAGAGTCGGACACGACTGAAGCGACTTAGCAGCAGCAGCAGCAGCAAAACAACATCCAGAGGGCCAGGATTCTACAGCCTTACAAGCCAGGCAGTCAGACATGTTCAGATTAAGCGTCCCAACAATTTATGGAGCATTAAGAGATTAAATCTCTTATGTGACAGCCCAGTTTTAGGCCTCTCTGCATTCCTGTACTCTGATTATTTAAAAGAAGAAAGTTACTGCCAAAATATTTTAACTAATACACATATCTTGAATGCCATTAGTCTCATCAATGAGGATATGCTTCTAAACCCATTATGTTAATCAACCATTCACTAATTTAACCAATGGAATTCCTTTTCTGATGTTTATCATGCTAATTATTAAAGCTTCTATTTTTGATCCAGTATAAGTAGCTTAATTAGTTGTATCAACCTCCTCCAGAGTCCTGGTTTCCTTTTAGAATGCTAGTGAGCCATCACTGAGCGGTGAGATTCCAAAAAGCTGTGAGTGACCAATTCAATTGGTCACTGAGCTGTGACCAGTTCCAACTGGTCATCACATCTACAGTGTAAGCTACACTAAGTAATTCACACTAAATCACAGACATCACAGCCTTACAGCAAATCTCTAAGATACTAAGATCTTTTATGGTATCATTATTCTATTATCTGCCTTTATCTTTTTTTCTCTCTTTTTGGCTATGCTCTCCTTTATGCTAAGAGGCATTTCTTTTTGGCTTCTTCTCTTTCTTCAGTTTGTTGGTCCATGTCTCTCTGATTTCTTATCTTATGACTCCTAGGAAATAAGGTTTTCCTGTCACTACCTACATTGATATTTTCTCCAAGAGATCTCTAGACCACCCACTTTCAGAATCATCTGGGATAAAATGAGAGAAATGCATATTCCCAAAGAGCATCTCTGAGCTTTCTCTAGAAATCTACAGTTTTAGTAGACACACCCTCTTCATGGTTCTTATACACACTAAGCTTTGAAAACACATCCTATTTCTCCCGTTCCAGTCAGGTAGCAAGATTCGTATTAAACATAAAGTGTGTGCAGATTGGTTTTATTTAGGTTATTTTTACTTGGTGCATCTACTTTTCAACATATTGTGGAACCTTCATAAATATTCAGTAACTGTAAGGCAAACTCTCAATTATTCAGGTGTGAATTAACTAGCTGATGGATTATCCAAGCTCTTAGCTTCTTCCACCTTCTTCTTAATGTGTTGTGGCTATTTCTCTGGGGAACAATTCACTCATCTGTTGCAACTTGTTAGCAAGTTTGATAAAAGGTTGAGTTTCTAGGCATATTGAAATGAAGTTGGGGGTTTTCTGTATAATAAATATCCTACCCAAAAGGACCATTCCTTCTAAAGATAATGAAGAACTAGCTATAATATCTACCAGTCAAATAAGGACCAAAAGCACTAGCCCAACTCATTTGCTGGGAAATAAAATTCTTCATACTTATCATTACAAATTATAATATATATTGTTAAAATTCCACACAAATATCAAAATATAGCTACAATATCAGGTAATTAAATGGAGGGTAAAAAATTGCTTCCCATAAGGGTTTCAAAATACCATCAATGGCATCCTTAGAAAAAAATGGGAAAAGTTAAAAAGGGACAAAGGCAATCTTTCTTCTCAGATATATCTTTTTTCTACAGAAAACAGAATATTTAGCCATCTCTAATAAGATTTGTCTGCTTTCCATCTCTCATGTGTATTTCACTTATGCATATTTCTTTCCATGGGGTTTACTCTGGTTTCCTGGGATATTACTGCCATGTAATTATAGGCATATCAAGTGATTATAGGCATATCAAGTTTTAAGACCTTTCTTACACAATGGCAAATTCTTACATGTAAGCAGCTGTCTGGTCATCTAACATACAGAGCCTGGATCACTCACTTTCAAGTAATTTATGAGCAGCTTAACATGGTGATTCACACCTTTGAACAGAAAAAAAAAAAAAAAACACTTTAATTTCAGCAAAGCCTGATTGATGGCTTTATGAATTTTAGCACATAGCATACTCACTTCACTCTAGTATACTCACTATCCACAGAGATCCTTTGTCAATCCCAAATACCACCCACCACACACTTCCATCTCCTTCTTCAAAACAGATGTCATGAAGGCTTCCTGGAGTTTTCTTTACTAGACTCTGCTGTTCATCTGCTCAGGATTCCTAACTCTTTCACAAACAAGGGTTTCACTCATCAGATCTAGGAGGTGTGGGATGGCAAAGGACCTTTAAGAACACCTAAGTTTAAATTACTGTAGATCTTCTGGGTGGGCTGTATTAGTTCCTTTCACAATCTTTGGTGGCCCCTGTGTGGTGTCAACTCAGTCATTGACCATACATTTTTTAACATATCACTGAGTTCTCCCTTCTGTAAAAACATGATACCACTTATGTGGTTTATTGTAAACTTGGCCTACCTATAGCATAAATAACTTCCTGTGAACAGAAAGCCAGCTAAGAACAGGAGACATGGGGTTTAGGAACAAGTTCTCAAGTAGCCACACCATTCAGTCACTGTCTATCCCTCTCTTTCAATTCAGTCCCTGAAGACTGGGGCAAGGTAGGAGGGAGAGAGAAAGGAAATAATGACAGGTGACACGTGGACCTCCTTTCTCAAGGCAAAAGCAGGTAAGATAAATTCTTATTCAGTCCCTGGAATCCTTTCTTAAAAAGCCTGCTTCAGTCTGCTGTTACTTGACTGGTATATGAGAACTATGTGTTGGAAAGTGTGGATTTATAGAGCCTATTCAGTTGGATTACATAAGTGGCAAAGTCCTCAATGGAAGTCAAATGTAATATGCTTAATTTGCACATTGCCTTATTATTCTTTAATATCTAGTCTCCTTGCTATAATCTTGATACTGTTTGCATGGAGGATAGTATTTTAAAATACCTTAGACTCAGGACAAAATGATTTAATCCTTTTTTAAAACTGTTCGCAGGAACTGTTAAGAAATTGCTGCAAGAGTCTTGGGTTAAAAGATGAAATCCTAGAATAAATTTTCAATGTCAAAAATATAAAAGAGTAGAAATAGAAGCTATAATTTTGATCATTTCTTTCCAAAAGGTTTAACCTCCTTCCTTATGCACACTGCAAAGCTGTTTAGATTCTCATTTCCTTCAGAATACCTTTGACTGCCCCACTGTGGCTGCTGAGAACTTGATTTAGGATATACCATGCACTAGTGGATTATACAGTCCATCGTTATTCCTGAAAGGATGAGCTCTTAGTGATTTCCAGAGGAAAAATGGAAGAGTTTCAAAGCATCTACTTAAATCTCAATTAAATTTAGCTCCAAAATTGTATTGTTCCTTTCCTAGTCAAAGGGATTAATTATATAATAAGTCTTTTTCAATGCCAATTTCAGGTTCTGATTCTTACCTCTTAAATCACCCAGAGTGTTTTTGTGGGTCTACCAAATAATACTCCAACTTCCAACTCTAAAGAATGCTACTTTCTGCTGAACAGTTTTTGCCTTTATAATGATAAACCCATACTTTACTCCCTGCAACTTTGTTCTGAATAGTGTTTTGCTATTAGCAGTCCTTGTTCCAAACTATTCTTATTTCTACAAATTAGGTGAGTTGTTTGGCTTTCAAGACCAGCACTTTATTTACTATAATTCTTTTTACCTGTTGAGAGGAGTAGGGGAGTGATTAGAGGAAGTTTAGGCAGAAAAGAAGAATTGCACAGTCACTGAAAATAGTGAAGGTCACAAGGAGGCAAAATAGACACATGCATGGAGGAGAGTGTAAATGTACTGCTGCATCCCTAGCCTACTGTTTTGTTTTGTTTTGTTTTGTTTGCTTTTAAAAGACAGGAAAGAAGAAAGGAGAAAGGAAAGAATCAAAAGAAATTAGGAAGAAGGAGGAAGGGAGAAGAAGGAACCCCTGATAGGAAGGATGATGAAAGAGGAAGGGAAAGATACCTTTGAACATGGCAAAGTGAGTCCTCCTTAAATCCTGCTAAGATTGTTTGTGTTACCATTTTATATAAGCGACTTCTTTCAGGGTCACGTGAGAGCAGAAACTTACTCCTTACTCTAAAAAACTAAACTAAATATTTTTCCTTTAAATTGATTTTGCTGAAATGGATTTTTCATATTGGAACCTCAACTTTGATTCATTTGCATTCCAAAGTGAAAATGATCTGGGTAGTAAAAAGGAAATGGAAATTTCACCAGCTAAAATTTCCCTGAACTTATAGTAGAAGTGTGCAGAGCTGACTCTCTAAATCAAATGTCTGTACATCTGACCATTAAAAAAAAGTCCTGAAGGAGACTAGCTATTAACAGAATTCTGTGGATAATTTTTTAAATTATGAAAAATCTTTAAACATCAATTATCTTCACACTACTTCCTTATCTCTAGTTTTTCTTCTCTTTAAAGTCAGAGTTGCAAGCATTTGGTTTGTAAAGACTCATTTCTGAGGTATTATTTCAGTAACCTCAATATGAAAAAAAGCTGGAGGGTAGAAAGGAAGAATAGAGACAGGAAGAGGGAGAAAGAGAAGCAAGAGACCTAGGAAGGAGAGTGGCATGAATAATCCAACCAATTGCAGACATAGCAGGGGCGGAGAGGAGATGAAACCATTTCTTTGAAGGGATAACATCCATATTCACTTTGTACTGATGGAAGATGAGCTGAATTAGTAGTTATTGAAATATGAGGCTTTCCTGTGTTTCTCCAGTTGAGTTTTGGGATGTCTTGCCAGCAGCCTAACCTAATTTGGTAGAAAACAGGTTAGGATCAGGTTAAGACTATTAGTTCCACTCTAGGTTACATGTAAGGGTGGGTTTACCACAATATGAGGACTTCAGAACAAGTTTTCCAAACAAAAAGCCCCCAAATCAGGATAAACTTTATTCCGTAGGCCTCTATAGGCTGGGCTATTGACCAAGTCCATCTCCTTAAGAATCTGTTTGTTCCAGACTTGTACTTCTGAGCACACTGGGAATTATGAATACCATGAATACCATGCCTCTAACAAAAACTGCATCTTGCTTTCTGCAATAATTTTTAATTATAACTCTGTCTAGTATTAAGCATATATTTTACCCTTGATTTAAATAATATAACTTACGTAGTAGTAGTGCAGAATAGCTTTCCAAAAGTCTTAAAATATTCCAAAGAAAAGAGTGACATTTTGTAAGAAAGACCTATACTTAAAATGATGTGAATGTAGAAAAACAGAGAGAAGCTAACGTAAAACACTAAAAGCTAACTGTAACACTCAACCGGAAAAAAAAAAAAAAAAAAAAAAAACCTAGATGATTAGGTAGTGATTCATTGCCCAAGAAATAATGCCTGTGTGAGTGGTAATGGAAGCATATTAACAGCACTGTGTTTCTTTTCTAAGTATCTGAAACTGCATTCCAACCAAGTGCACATATTGTCTCAATTCTACTACCCACCTAAGGATTTTAATAAGGCTGTATTGATCCACTCCAGCTTGCTTGCTAATGCTTCATAACACACTCAGGCAAGAATAGTTGCAATGTACTTCTTTTCAGCAGTTCATTTTTATCCATTTGAGCCTGCAGTTTTCAAGAATATTTGGGTACTTCTGGCTATACAAAATAATTTTCCTTTTAGACAATAAAATAATTTATCTACTCATTTTATTAATTAATAAACCCATATTCTGCCTTTCATCCTAAAGAGGATGAAAACACATTTTCTCTAGACAGGACCAGCTTCTGCTGGTTTCTGCACATGTGGTAGCCCTGTGACTTAGAAGAATCAGGAAAATGTAATTACAGAGTTTGAATCAAGTCCTTGAAAAGTACAGTACAATGGCCTCTGTACTGCAGCCACTTATTGAAGCCACTTTAGGAAATGGTTATTTGAGTCTAATAACTGACTGATTCAATTAAAAGGAGACAGGAAAACCATTTGCTGAAGCAGGCACTCTGTTTATTATTCACTGCTGTCATCTAAAGCACATCTCTTAACCACAACCTTGCACTGTGGTTCTCCATCCTTCCCCTCTCTTCTCTATTTGAAGGCTATGACACAAACCCATTTCTTACTCACTTCACCAGGAATTCTCAGCTAGGAGATGGAGTGTGATTAGGAATTCAGGGTGAGATTAGGAATTCAGGGTGAGATTACATGAGCAATTAAAACCTTGAAGGATTCTAATATATCAATATATATAATATATAAGAAATGGGGATTCTCTCTCTCATTCTGATAAAAACCACATCTCTGGGGTCTGTGCTTTGCAGCAGACAAACTACAAAAGAAATAACAATACACTGTTATAGATTTAATTCACAATGAGAACAGCAGAAAGCAGAGACCTGCTTCAATTCCAGTTTTATGGTTAAACAAACTGCACAGGCCTTGAATGGGAAGTTTAAAGAGTAACAAAGACCCCCAATGAGAAGTGACAACCCAAAGAATCTACATAGCATAACTCTTGTTTTGGAACCTAGAAAATCAAATTATAACTTTATTAGCATAACTTTGAAATTCACTTTATGATACAATAGGGTGATAACCTTATTCAAAACATTTGTTCTCTAATTTATGAATATGTATCTATATACCTTATAAAGAACAAACTCCAATATATTACATCAAATCTTTTCAATGAACTTCAGGAATGCTTACATAGATAAATTAAACTTTAAATCAGAAGTAGACTATTGTAATGGATGTCATCCTGTCATCTTTTGACTTAAAAGATAAAAGAATCGCTACCTTACAAAATTATAAAATGTATGCAGGAGCAAAAATTAAAAAAGGGAAGTGATTAGAAGTGATCCAATTCTGGGTGATTCTGGGTGTATTCTTGAGATATAGCCAACAGCATTCTTGTTGCACTGGATATGATTTTTTTTTTTTTAAAGGTAAAAGGAAAATTCTAAGGCTTCCTAGGCTACCCAAAAGGAAAGAATACATGGAAAAGCACTTAGGGGAAAAAAGTACTTGATTTTAGATATGTTAAGTTTTATGTGCCACTTATAAAACCAACCTAGATAGCATATTAAAAAGCAGAGACATTACTTTGCCAACAATGGTCCATCTAGTCAAGGCTATGGTTTTTCCAGTGGTCATGTATGGATGTGAGAGTTGGACTGTGAAGAAAGCTGAGCGCCAAAGAATTGATGCTTTTGAACTGTGGTGTTGGAGAAGACTCTTGAGAGTCCCTTGGACTGCAAGGAGATCCAACCAGTCCATTCTAAAGATCAGTCCTGGGTGCTCTTTGGAAGGAATGATGCTAAAGCCGAAACTCCAGTACTTTGGCCACTTCATGTGAAGAGTTGACTCATTGGAAAAGACTCTGATGCTGGGAGGGATTGGGGGCAGGAGGAAAAGGGGACGACAGAGGATGAGATGGCTGGATGGCATCACTGACTCAATGGACGTGAGTCTGAGTGAACTCCGGGAGTTGGTGATGGACAGGGAGGCCTGGTGTGCTGCAATTCATGGGGTCACAAAGAGACAGACACGACTGAGATAAAACTAACTGAACTGAACTGAACTGATACAACCAGGGAAAGATGTTGAGTGCAAGGGTGTATATAAGGCTAGAAGTGAGGAAAGAAATCCAGGCTGGGGATACACATTTGCAAGTCATTGGCATATCAGTGATATTTAAAGCCATGAGACTGGATGAAATTGCCAAGAAATGAGAAGAGTCCCGGGGCAGTCTGAGCTAAGACATTGGGAAGAGGATGAGGAGAATAAAGAGAGGAAATCATCATCAAGGTAGAAGAAAAGTGAAGAATGCATGATGACTAGGGATAAAAGTGAAAAGGGTATTTTAAGGAGAAAGGATATATTAATATCAAGGGAGAGGATGTGAGAGTTGACCATTTGATTTAACAAAAAGGAGGCCACTGATGTCTTTGAAATAGTAGTTTCCGTGTTACAGTGAAGGTAAAGGTTTGATTGGAATGAATTTAAAGGAGAATGAGGGGAAAACCATTGAGGCCAAGAAGTATAGATAATTTTTGAGAAGTTTTGCTATAGAAAGAAGCAGAGAATCGGGACACAAGCTGGAAAAAGAAATTAAGACAGCAGAAAATTTTTAATATCACAGTATGGTATGACTTTTCTCTCTAGATAAACAGGGCAGTCAGAGTTCCTGAAATTGTGTCCTTGAGAAAAGGATATAATGCACAAGAGGAAGGACTGATTTTAGATTAGGAGTAAGAACTGTTCATCTCGAGTACTGGAAAGAAAATAGAGTGGGTGGGTCCGGATGTGATCATGCTAGTTTATTGAAGTTCTCTTCAGGATAACTATTTCCTCAAGCATGTTAGAAATATAATCAGTTATAACTGAGGATGAGGCAGGAAATGTTAGTGGTTTAGGAAGGATATGATATGGAATAGTCATCAGGAGAACAGAAACGTTACCTAGGGTTTTGCCATCTGAAGTGGTAGCCACTTGACATATGTATCTACTGAACACTGAAGTGGTAGCCACTTGTGTGATTGAGAAACTGATTTTTTATTATATTTGATTTTAATTAATTTTGATTTAAAAGTTGATGCTCATTCTATTCTTTTGAAAAATCTCAGAAGGTTTGGAAAAAGCTTGAGTATGTAATTCTGTGGTTTCAATCATACATTTTATAAAATTTAAATGAAGATCAAGCATTGTTATGAAAATTCAGCATCCAAATTGAGAAGTGTTGTATGTGTAAGATACAAACCAGATTCCATAGAATGAAACAAGTGAAATCTCTCATTAATATTTTATATCAATTATATGTTGAAAGAATATTTAAATATATTGGATTAAGTAAAACATTTTAATTTAACCTTTTTACTCTGTTTTTAATGTGCCTGTTAGAAAACGTCAAATCATACAAATGGGTCACATTACATTTCTGTTGGAAAATGAGGGCCAAGGAAAAGGGAACATGCTTCACTCCTGCTATGGAGGTAAAGAATCCAGGATGGTGATTCAATTGCCCCTTTACTAGCATTTGACCTAAAAGCTTAGCATTTAAACTGAATGAAGTAAAATCTTCCATTTAACTTTGTTCTGTCTATTTCTCCCTGCATTCTAATCATTTTGCTTTATGTATTTTGATGTTGGCTTTTTTATATACAAAATTTTATAACTATTACTTTCATTCTTTTTCATATGAATAGTACAGATCCTGATTACACTTTTCTTTTGATTGATGTGGAATATTTTTGTACTTTTTATATTTAATCTTAATGGGTCATTTTATTTTGGATTATTGTCTTGCAAATAGCCAGTTAGGTGAGTGTGTACATACATGTATGCATGACACTCAATCTGAGAGTCTGTATCTTTTAATAAATAAACACATCTTCATTTATTACGGTAACTGATATGCTTAGTGTTACTTCTATCATCTTATTTTTCCAAACTATCTTTTCTTATTTTCATAGTTTTGCTGCATTAGTCAAAATAACTCTGTTTATTTGTAATTTATTGGTGAGTTAAAGGTTTTCTACTGATAGTTATCTTAATATGCTTTTAACACATATTTTGTATCCTTTACCCTATCAACTCTCAGAAAGGAATTTGCCTAGCTCTTACTTGTCTTGCCCCCACCACTTCTAAGATTTTTAGCAATTAATCTATTATTTAGCCTTTTTCTTCATGTAAGTGGCAATTTGGAATGTGCAAGGCTGAGTAACACACAGTCAGGTCTTTTCTATGAACTACAAAATAATCATGGAATTCTGTGTGTAGTAGTACACAAAGTACCTAAACCAATAAATCATGACTTCTAATATGTGAAATGCATTCTGTGGTACTAGTGGGCACGGTAAACAAGGTTGCAGGAAGCTGTTTAAAAGTAACTCTAAGTGTCTCATGCCTGATTAATGTACTATAATACGGCACATGCTTAATGAAAGAATCATTAACTGGAATATAATTAAATGTTTAATTCAGTCCCCAGTCAATCATTTGCTTTTAAATATACCTAAGAGTAAATAACCTTAGCTATTTTGGATTTTACCTTGATCTTATCTAGAACGTGAATAGAGGGGCATCTGTGGCATGTACATAGAGGTACCAGACTCCTCAATATGACAAAGCAACTTTCTTTGAGAAATGTTTTCCTGGGATAACCCCAAAGGTGGCCTGTTTGCATTTCTATGTTATTAATTCACCAAGGGACATCAGCTTATAAAATTTTCTTAGAAGGTTCAACATTAAAACATTTGTTTAACCCTTTGTGACCCAAAGTATTTGACCCTAAATGTTTTGCTTGCCTCACACTGGCAATTTACTTTCAGGGAACCTGTTTCAGTAAGTGTTGTTGCATGATCTTCTGTCATGAAATGGTTAGAGAAGTCACTTTTGCTTTCTTAGAGCAACACTTGATTACACAGAGCTCCCAAAGTACTTCTTATATTTTTGATGTCTTTTAGGGTTTTAATGAAATACCTCTGTCAGTTTTGACTTTCAGCTCCCCTTCCTCCCTCCCTACTCAAATCTGCAGACAACTCAAATATAAACCCAATGGTAGGAAGAAACCAAGAAATTGCAGCCATAAGCACATGTACTCAAATTCACCTCTGTTCTCTGCTAAGGATTCAGTAACATGTCAGGCTCACAGTGCTCACTCTGTTCTCTCTTACTGTGCTTTCTCTGAGAGACTTGCCCTGTAGAAGGAGACTTCTGGAGCGCCAGGCCCACAGTGCACCAGGTAGACACACCCAGCTATGGATCACGTACTCTAGGATCTCTCAACAACTGTATATGTGTATCTCTCTCTAGTTAGACTCTCAATTCCTTGAAGGAGGCATCAAAGAACATATTTATTTTTATATCTGTGTGTGCAATATAGGTACTTGAGTGTTACTGAATTCATGAGTCACCAAACAAAGTGAAAAGTGAAAAATAGGTGGGTTCCCCAGCTTCTCAATTATTTCAGATGTAAACATTTGAACAAAAATGCCAGGGCATGAGCTAATAGCACCATAGTTTGTCTATGTATCAGTTTCCAAAGATTTGGCTTTCTGAGGTGTTTTAAATAATAGTAGACAAGAAGGAATTTTTAAAATCTTTGTATTTTTACTTTTACAATGAAAAACTATTAAGTATTTTTTTTTTTTGTAACTGCTGTATCACACACATGAATAGAAGAAATACACAGAATCAGCATCAGGATTAACCAGACAAAGGTCAGTAGGTCAAGACATGGTAAGACATCAGATTCATAGATCAATAGGAAAAAATAGTCAGATAGGAAAAAAAAATGAGAAAAAGCAATTCACTGAAGATGAAATGTGAAGGACAGTGAACATATAGAAAGCTGTCCAACCTCACTAATAATTGGAAAAATGCAAATTAAAACTAAATAAGATTGTATTTTCAAGCATAAGACTAGCAGAAATTAAAAAGATTTATGATATCCAGAGTTGGCAGTGATAAGTACAAATAAGCACTCTCATATACTGTTGGTAGGAGTATAAATTAATAAGCTTATTTTGAAGAGCATTTGGCAGTATCACAAAATTTCAATTTGTAACTTTTAGCCAACTAGAACTCTTTTCCACAGAAATACCTTCACATGAGAACAAACTTATGCACAGGATATTGAAAGCACCATTATTTATGATAGAGAAAATTGAATGCAAATGAAGTATCCTCCAATACAGTAATATTGAGTCAATAATTACACATTTGTACAGTAAAATATTATACAGATATTAAAAATAGTGAAGCTGACTTTCATGGATTGACTTGGAAAGATCTATAAAACATAGTGTTAAGGGAAAAAATTAAAAGCATATTGGGGATATAAATTTTGAGCATAATATTTTTATATATACTTATGTATGTTTATTCAGTTAATAAATCTGTCACTTGCACAGGCTCTTTAAGCTATTCAAATATCTGATGCACTGGTATGTTTGTAATTAAATACTATATTATAAACAAATAAAACTGTGCTAAAGCAGGGTTGATATAATACCAAGCTCAACCTTCTTACTGACTAGGACAGAGCTGAAGAAGAGCTAATATGTTTTATTCTATGTAGTTCTGTATAATTTGAATGCTTTGCAACAAAAATGTATGATACATGTAACTTTTAAAATGTATTTGGCCTCTAATAACCATCAGATCAGATCAGATCAGTCACTCAGTTGTGTCCGACTCTTTGCGACCCTATGAATCGCAGCACGCCAGGCCTCCCTGTCCATCACCAACTCCCAGAGGTCACGGAGACTCACATCCATCGAGTCAGTGATGCCATCCAGCCATCTCATCCTCTGTTGTCCCCTTCTCCTCTTGCCTCAATCCCTCCCAGCATCAGAGTCTTCTCCAATGAGTCAACTCTTCTCATGAGATGCCCAAAGTACTGGAGTTTCAGCTTTAGCATCATTCCTTCCAAAGAAATCCCAGGGCTGATCTCCTTCAGAATGGATTGGTTGGATCTCCTTGCAGTCCAAGGGACTCTCAAGAGTCTTCTCCAACACCACAGTTCAAAAGCATCAATTCTTCAGCACTCAGCCTTCTTCACAGTCCAGCTCTCACATCCATACATGACCACAGGAAAGACCATAGCCTTGACTAGGCGAAACTTTGTTGGCAAAGTAATATCTCTGCTTTTGAATATGTGATCTAGGTTGGTCATAACTTTTCTTCCAAGGAGTAAGCGTCTTTTAATTTCACGGCTGCAGTCACCATCTGTAGTGATTTTGGAGTCCAGAAAAATAAAGTCTGACACTGTTTCCACTGTTTCTCCATCAATTTCCCATGTAGTGATGGGACCAGATGCCATGATCTTTGTTTTCTGAATGTTGAGCTGTAAGCCAACTTTTTTACTCTCTACTTTCACTTTCATCAAGAGGCTTTTTAGTTCCTCTTCACTTTCTGCCATAAGGGTGGTGTCATCTGCATATCTGAGGTTAATGATATTTCTCCCAGCAATCTTGATATTTCTCCCAGCAATCTTGATTCCAACTTGTGTTCCTTCCAGTCCAGCGTTTCTCATGATGTACTCTGCATATAAGTTAAATAAACAGGGTGACAATATATAACCTTGACATAACTCCTTTTCCTATTTGGAACCAGTCTGTTGTTCCATGTCCAGTTCTAACTGTTGCTTCCTGACCTGCATACAAATTTCTCAAGAGGCAGATCAGGTGGTCTGGTATTCCCATCTCTTTCAGAATTAAATCTATTCTTTATCTTCTTACATAGACTACTTAGATCACCTGGTAGGCTACAAGGCACTTAGCCAGTCCTCTTATACAACTCTGATCCATCAGTGCAAGGGGAACAAAGTGATGAAAACCATCACTTTAAACAGGTGAAAGGAGTACATGATGGTGAAATATCTCAACTCCATTCCCTCAACAGATCGCTTCTAAGTACCATTGGAAGCTGAAAATAATTTTCCTTACTTATTAAGGAAAATAAGTAATCCTCAGGGATTAATAAGGCTAAGTAGAAGTGTTAGTATTTACAACTCAACTGAAGCATGCACTTTTTAAAAAAATTGATCCTTCTACTTATTGACATAGAGAATAGACCATGTCTGTCTATGTTGCCATACAATTTTACAATGCTGAGAAAGTAACATCTCCATTTCCTCTGTAGACAATGATTCGATTCCTCACAGCTCATCTTGAAAATCCTTTTGCAGAAGTAATGATCTCCCTATTAAATTGTGGTTGAATCATTTGTGCTCAATAGAGGGTGCATTTAGTTCAAGCAATACATTTTCCAGCAGCATAAACACTAACGCCGAAGCCCACTGTGCACACTACACATGTCACATGGCCATTTTTCCAGTGAAGGATGCTGAAAAACTATCTCAGAGCTCATTTTCCTCTTGATTTGTCATCTGTATACTCTATGGACAGCTTGTCTGTCACTACTCAGTTGTTCAAAACAAAATGCATTCTCTCATATTGGACTGTAAGAATTTATAAACACGGTGATGTTCCACCTAGTTTCAGCTCAGGTGGAACAAATGTCAGCAGCTGGCTGTAACCTGACTACATCTTAATAACAGCAAAATCTTCCCTTCTATGTTGAATGCATTCTTACAAATTTTATAGAAGCTTCTATAGTATTTTCCCAGTTATCATTTCTATCCTGTATCTACATTTTTAGTCAGAAACCATTAGAAAAATGTTTCCCCTTTAAGAAAAAAGGATGCCTTAGAATACTTCTGAATTATAATTTTTAATTAAGCTAAATTCTCCTGCTGCTGCTGCTGCTAAGTCACTTCAGTCATGTGTCTGACTCTGTGCGACCCCAGAGACGACAGCCCACCAGGCTCCCCCATCCCTGGGATTCTCCAGGCAAGAACACTGGAGTGGGTTGCCATTTCCTTCTCCAATGCATGAAAGTAAAAAGTGAAAGTGAAGTCGATCAGTCGTGTCCGACTCCAGCGACCCCATGGGCTGCAGCCTACCAGGCTCCTCCATCCATGGGATTTGCCAGGCAAGAGTAATTCTCCTAATGTCATTTAATTCGGTCTTTATTGACACCATGCTCTTGTGAACATGTACAGTTTTAACTGCATTAAGGTGATGTTTTAGTTCCTGACCATTGTATAAAAAGCCCTTTTCTGCAGTTGTCTACATTATATCACTACACTTTCTCTGATCTATGCAGCAACATTCACTTAACAAAGATAGCTCCTGGTAATAACTGTTAATTGGGAAAAATTATAGAAAATAAACAGCATAATAACCCTCAATACATTAGTGCAGATGTAGTAACTATAAAAGGATAATCAAATCACCCTCTGAGGTATTCATTTGCTTTTCATACGTGGACCAGAATTCAAGTAATGAAAAATAAAACTATAATTTTACAGAGAGGAGAGTAGCTGGCAAAAGAATAACCTGTGACAATTTAATATGAAGCTTCTAGCTTATTAATAATTTTCTTTTTGAGTTCTAAGTTTCCTAAAGCACTTTCAGTCCAAGCATAAGTTAGACCTAGGGTTGATTAATTTAGCTGCTCACCAGCCCCACAAAACGCCTCATATGTCTTGCCATGTTACTGCTTTGCCCGTCTGTGGTCAGTGTAGCTTTCTGTCTGGGTGCTGTATAGCTGCCGCAGTTCCAATCATCCCATCGAGGCTTCTTTGTAGAGGAGGAAGAAGAGTTGTTCACTAAGTATTTCCAGAAGCACCTCAGCTGACTTCCCCTCATACTACATTGGCCAAAGCCTCTTCCTGAGTCAATCACAGGCAAAGCAAACAGGACTACCATCAGTGCTTTTATGAATATGATTTTGTAGAATAGGGTGAGTTGCCCAACATAATCCTGCTGTTGCTGCTTAGTCACTCAGTTGTGTCTGACTTTTGCGACCCCATGGACTATAGCCTGCCAGGCTCCTCTGTCCGTGGGATTTTCCAGGCAAAAATACTGGATTGGGCTGCCATGCCCTCCTCCAGGGGATTTTCCTGACCCGGGGATCGAACCCAGGTTTCCTGCACTGGAGGCAGACCCTTTACCGCTGAGCCACCAGGGAAGCCCAACATAATCCTACTTCTGCTCAGGAGAAAAAAAAGAAATACTTTGAGTGAAAATCACTCATTCATGTCCGACTCTTTGCGACCCCATGGAACTATACAGTTCATGGAATTCTCCAGGCAGAATACTGAAGTGGGTAGCCTATCCCTTCTCCACCAGATCTCCCCGACCCAGGAATCGAACTGGGGTCTCCTGCATTGCAGGAGGATTCTTTACTAACTGAGCTGTCAGGGAAGACCAGAAATAGTTTAGTGAATGTTTTCTGGACTGATATCAAACAGTATCTGGTACTCCCTAGATTTACTGATTTTTATATACATGTCCACCTCTCTGTGAAAATGTATGCTATCTCAGAGTGGGTGCTGCTTTGTATGTGTGTTCATATGGTCAAAGCATGTTAAAGGTTCGGTACTTCTCAGTTAATGAATGAACAAATATTTAATCCATAAGAAGAGAAGAAAATTTACTATGAAGTTAATGCTTAAGATTTAGAGGCTTCTTGTGAGAATCTAAGGAAAGCTGTAGAAACGTGTTATTATGATCACCTGTTATAAGCTTTGCAGAGGTAATATATTTTAATATCAGTTCGTTCAGTTTGCTGACTCCACTCTGACGGACTTGTCCTCCATCATGTTTCTCGCAGTGCTGGAGTGACCACTAGCGTTTTGAGAATTCAGTTATCAGAAAGTTGAGTTGAGGATACGTTTATTTTTAGTTCAGAGGGATGTATTCATGTGTTTCTGAGTTGTTTCCATGTATAGCAATGTTACTGCTAGCCACCTGGTTATAGGCATGGTTTCCAGAAATACCCCTCCACCCACCATGCTGAATCGCTGCATGATACAAAGGTGCAGGCCCAGAAACATTAAGGTGATTGAACATGCCCTATAGTACCCAACCGTGAAAGAATGTCGGCAGTGAAGGATAAACAAGGTTTGAAAGGGAGGGAGCCAGGAGCTGGTCTGTTTACCTTTTTTAAGGCAGATACATGAGATTATAAGTAGAAGATCCAGTTCTTATCAAGGTCCAATCAAAATAGAATATCTCTCCTGTCAAAAAGATATTTGATAATGCAGTGTATACAATTTTGAAAGCATCATAACTTTTCTCACATTTAATGGGTATTACATGAAACAGAATATATCAGGATCTCTATTTGTAGGAAACAAATCTGGAACAGTACTGAAAAGAGCATGTTTGCCTATAACAGTAATATTTTGAACTTGATAGGTTTTCCCAAATTTAGCAACCATCATAAAAATTTACATGATATAACCTATAAAAAGTTATGAAGCTGAAATAATTTTTTGTAAACTAATAATAAAACCAAATCTTGACCAACCATGGTAAGGAAAAGACTGAATCCCCTTTGTATTCTTTCTATAGAAAATTATGCTATAAAACTGTCATCAAATGAGGAGGTTAACAAAGTTATGAAGCCAAAAGTACAGTCAATGGGTTTGCCATTACAATGTAGCAACAGCTTCAAGTAAGAATAATAGATAACTCTCTGATTGAAGGCTTTCTAAGGACATTGTGTGTGTTTACTTCTTTAAGTTCGCTTACTGATACAACTCACGGAAGTTAGCCTATCAGCAGGCAGGGCTATGTTACACAGCAGTAGCATATAGCCCCCCTAACATCAGTGGCTCAATACAGTAAAGGTTTGTTTCTTGCTCATTCTTTATATCCTGTAGCTAGAAATTGTGCTTTATATGGTTGTCACATAAAGACTTAGTATGAAGTAGTCCATCTGAAATATCTTCAGTCCCTGTAACAAGGAGAAGCTAAGCTAAGTTGCTTCAGTCGAGTCCGACTCTGTGCGACCCCATAGACGGCAGCCCACCAGGCTCCCCCGTCCCTGGGATTCTCCAGGCAAGAACACTGGAGTAGGTTGCCATTTCCTTCTCCAAGGCATGAAAGTGAAAAGTGAAAGTGAAGTCTCTCAGTCGTGTCCGACTCTTAGCGACCCTATGGACCGCAGCCCACCAGGCTCCTCAGTCCATGGGATTTTCCAGGCAAGAGTATGGAGTGGGGTGCCGTCACCTTCTCCAGTAACAAGGAGAAAGGGAGTGACAAATAGCACATTGACTCTTAAAAAAGCTTTGAATGGAAATGACAGCCATAATTTCTACTTATATTTTGTTGACCAAAGCTACTCACCTGGCCATGCCGAACTTCTTCAAAACAATCTCTCCTGAAATGAGAAGAACAAATATTGTAAACAGCCAATAATAATTTCTACAAGTACTGTTATCACTAGTTGAAATATAGGGAAACTGAAGCATTAAAAAAATATGTAATTAGCCAAATATTATACATATAATAAAATGTAAGGCTAAGCTTCAAGAGCAGAGTCCAAAGTCCACAAGCTTAACTTACTTCTACCTTAATTTCTTCTGCTATCCTTCTACCTTCTTTGACATACATTCTTTGGAAATCCCTGAGCCCTGGAAGAGAATGGTGTTACCCCAAGCATGATATTCTTACTGACAATTACAAGTAATACAAAATTAAGATCCACACATGTTCTAATTTAATGAGCAACATAGTTTAGACCCCCATTCATTATAGTCATTCAAGGAACATTTTAAAAACACATTCAGAAGTTATAAATGAATATAGTTATTATTTTATGATATATTATCACATCAGTTCCATTGAGAAAAATAGGAGGAAACATTTCTGCATTGGAGGAAGGGATTCTCATTTTCATTAGAAAAGACCTTGATGCTGGGAAAGATTGAAGGCAGAAGGAGACGGGGACAAAAGAGGATGAGATGGTTTGATGGCATCACCGACTCCATGGACATGAGTTTGAGCAAGCTCCAGGAGTTGGTGTTGGACACAGGGAAGCCTGGCGTACTGCAGTCCATGGGGTCACAAAGAGTCAGACACAACTGAGCAACTGAACTGAACTGGAAGGGATTATCTGGAGATTAAAGGGCCATCTATGGGATGTCCAGCAGCTATAGTGACTCATTGTCAGTGATCAATGTCTGCCTTTTCTCCCTCTCTCCCTCCTTCCTTTTTTTTTTCCCTCCCTCCCTCACTCCCTCTCTTCCCTCCTTCCATCTTTACCTCCTTCCCTCCCTTACTCTTCCCATACTTCCTTCCACCTTTTGTTTCGCGAAAATGTATTTCATTTTGTATGGCAGATATTAGGAACTTCATAGAGAAACAGGAATAAGGTCTAATCTACTCTCAGTCCTCATGGCACTCACAGACACAGCCACAAATGAGATGCATAAATGCAAAGTAAGATTCAGTGAGACAAACTAAAAGTCTCAGAAACTCAAACTCTACACATATGCCTGACTTTATAGGCTCAGAACAGGACTATAATTTTCCAGGATATGTTTATTACAGCTCTCTTCTTGTGAATTTATTAAGATGCTCTCTAATGCATAAGACCTTTTGGTTTCATTCGCTGATGTGTTTATAGCTGACGTGCACTATCTTTCCTAGCTTTTGTGCCCACATTTGTTTACACTGACACATGGTGCTACAGCATTTGCCTAGATAAGATTTCAAGTGTTTTCCTTGAAAATCACCCAGAATTATAGTAAAGAGATGCATTTATAAACATTAGGGAACACTGGATCTTGGATTCCGTGTTCCTTGACATCTGTTAGTAAGTATCTTACTACCTTCACTTGCTTTAGGGTATACATTGTTTACCTGTGGCACAGCAACAACAAAAAAAAGAACTCTGCCATATTTTGCGGGGTGAGATTCTATGTCTGACTCTCGGTTCTGAGAGTTGTTTACAGCCATCTGGTGGAAAGTCTTCCTTGTACTTCACCTGCAGTGATTTGTGCGTCAGGCTTTTTGTCTCTTATGGTGCATGAAAAGGACAAATAAAAGTCCTTTCCACTGTAATATCTCTCCTCATAAAAGTTACTTTTCCATACTTTAATTACTGGCATGATATTCTGTCTCTGTTCTTAGTGTCAGAGGTCTTACTTTGCTTTCTTTTCCAATTACATCTTCATCAAGCGCTTCATGTATTTTAGTCTGCCTTAGTTCCTTTGGTGTAAGGAACAAAAATAACTTGTGCTGTGCTACAGATGCCTAGTGTCTTATCTCAATCTGTATCTTCATTTTTTTAATACATGTGGTTAAAGTCTCATTGAACATGGTAGCTATAATGTATTCAAAAAATGATAACACTCAAACTGGAAGCAAGAATTTTGTTTCATTTTTAGTTGTCAGAGATTCTAATATAATGATGTACAATTAGCTTATTTGCTATTTCAGACTGAGAGTGAGAAAGGATGCCAAATTAAGTTATTTTGTACTTTATTTTCCTTTCTGAGCAGGAAGTACACCTGTCCACATAGCTTTTTTTTTTTTTTTTTTTAACTAGAGATGTTATAGAATTTTGTTGAAACCATTAACAATTTTGCTGTTATAGAAAGTTTGGGAAAAGAAAACAAAAAAAGAAAGTTATTGATGTAGAAAGACTGCATAATAAGCAGTGCCCTCCCACACTTCCCCCAAAAGTCTCCATGGCTTATAACTAGCCTTTATTTCTTACTCATGAGTCACCAGGTCAGCTGTACAAACTCTACTTACAGTGCTAGTTAAGTTCAGATTTGTTTCATATTTCTCATTCTGGAACCCAAGTTGAGGAACAGCATCTCTGTAAAGCATGCCCTCTCATGGGGTACAGGGCAGGACTGCCAAAGTGACGGCCAAGTATATTAAAGCCCTGGCTTGATATGATGTATCTGACCCCATATGAACTTGCCAGGTAGAGCAATGGTAAGGAATCCACCTGCCGAAGAGGGAGATACAAGAGATGCAGGTCCAATCCCTAGATCACGAAGATACCCTGGAGTTCAATTCAGTTCAGTCACTCAGTTGTGTCCGACTCTTTGTGACCCCATGAACCACAGCACACCAGGCTTCCCTGTCCATCACCAGCTCCCGGAGTTCAACCAAACCCATGTCCATCGAGTCGGTGATGCCATCCAATCATCTCATCCTCTTTCATCCCCTTCTCCTCCTGCCCCCAATCCCTCCTAGCATCAGGGACTTTCCCAATGAGTCAACTCTTTGGCAACCATGAGGTGGCCAAAGTACTGGAGTTTCATCTTCAACATCAGTCCTTCCAATGAACACTCAGGACTGATCTCCTTTAGGATGCAGTCCAAGCGACTCTCAAGAATCTTCTGCCTTATGACCCAGCAATCCCACTACTGAGCATACACACCGAGGAAACCAGAATTGAAAGAGACACGTGTACCCCAATGTTCATCGCAGCACTGTTTATAATAGCCAGGACATGGAAGCAACCTAGATGTCCATCAGCAGATGAATGGATAAGAAAGCTGTGCTACATATACACAATGGAGTATTACTCAGCCATTAAAAAGAATACATTTGAATCAGTTCTAATGAGATGGATGGAACTGGAGCCTATTATACGGAGTGAAGTAAGCCAGAAAGAAAAACACAAATACAGTACACTAACGCATATATATGGAATTTAGAAAGATGGTAATGATAACCTGTATGCAAGACAGCAAAAGAGACACAGATGTATAGAACGGTCTTTTGGACTCTGTGGGAGAGGGAGAGGGTGGAATGATTTGGGAGAATGGCATTGAAACATGTATAATATCATATATGAAACGAATCACCAGTCCAGGTTCGATGCATGATGGAGGATGCTTGGGGCTGGTGCACTAGGATGACCCATAGGGATGGTATGGTAAGGGAGGAGGGTTCAGGATGGGGAACACGTGTACACCCGTGGCGGATTCATGTTGATGTATGGCAATACAATATTGTCAAGTAATTAGCCTACAATTAAAATAAATAAATTTATATTAAAAAAAGAAATAAAGTGAGAATAAACCCCCCCCCCCAAAAAAAAGAGTCTTCTCCAACACCACAGTTCAAAAGCATCAATTCTTCGGTGCTCAGCTTTCTTCACAGTCCAACTCTCACATCCATATATGACTACTGGAAAAACCGTAGCCTTGACTAGATGGACCTTTGTTGGCAAAGTAATGTCTCTGCTTTTTAATATGCTGTCTAGGTTGATCATAACTTTCCTACCCTGGAGTAGGATATGGCAACCCGCTTCAATATTTGCCTGGAAAATTTCATGGACAGAGGAGCCTGGTTCCATGGGGTCACAAAGAGCTGGACATGAGCATGCACACACACACACTTTACTGCCTGTCACGTTGGAGTGAGTCTCCTACACAAGTTCTGTCAGTGAGGTAGGGAAGTATTCTTCACATGCAGTGAACAATGGCCAGTGCAGAGAGGAAAGGAATACTTGTGACCAAGTCGTACAATATGCCATAAATCTCACTTATGGCTCCCTGTTTTCCTCATATGGAATATAGTAATTTCCAGGGGAAATTCTTAATCATGTTTGTCAGTGTACTTCAAGATTTCTTGGGGTATATTTCTTCTCTCATTTGATATGTAGGTTTCTCCTTCCACATGTCTTTCATGGCTTCAATTTAGGGGGGAAAATGACATATGTTTCTACCATAATGTATTAGAATTGATATAAAACCACCTAGTAATAAGGTTCTTTCTCAGATGAGATTACCACTTTTATAAGTAATATGTACTTCTATCTACTTTTTTTCTAAATAAGATTATAACTTTTAAAAACTAACTTGAGGTTTGGCCCACTTCTAAATATAAGAATGAAATAATTATTTCATTAGAACAGTAAAGCTCCTTTTATCCATAGTAGAGTCATTCTCTCTTTCCTAAATGAAGATTTTTTAAATATTTTGTATATTTAAATTTGTCATTATTTATTGAATAAACCAAAAGTATAGATTATACTAGTATCTTAAATGCTTAATATAGTTTTACTTTTATTTCCTCAAGGTTCTCTTTCATGTGAAAACTGACATGCCCTATAACATTTCATAACTTGAAATAATCAAAAGATTTAAAAATCTTTGGTTTAGTTTTATGCACATTAAACTTGTAATAATAGATATCATGAACATGAACATGATATCTATTATTATAAGTTTAATGTGCATAAAACTAAACCAAAGATTTTTAAATCTTTTGATTATTATGGGGAACACATGTATACCTGTGGCAGATTCATTTTGATATATGGCAAAACCAATACAATATTGTAAAGTTAAATAAAATAAAATTTTTAAAAAATAGATATCATGTTCAGTAAATGCATTTTGCCAAATAATACCATCTGCACACAATGGGGACTTATAAATTCACTTGAAAGTTCACAGAATACAATATAAGCTTTGATGTTTGTATTAGAGATTGGCCAAATGGCTTATGTTTATTCAAACATCTGTGAGATTCCTCTGTTTACATGTCCCAATAAATATGATACAGCCAAAAATTTGTCCTTCTAGTGTTATAGTAAGATGTGTGTTCAATTCCATTAAAATTGATGATACGCTGAAAAACATGCTGTTTGAATTTGGCTAGTTGGATAAGGCAGTGACACCCCACTCCAGTACTCTTGCCTGGAAAATCCCTTGGATGGAAGAGCCTGGTGGGCTGCAGTCCATGGGGTCGCTAAGAGTCAGACACGACTGAGTGACTTCACTCTCACTTTTCACTTTCACGCATTGGAGAAGGAGATGGCAACCCACTCCAGCGTTCTTGCCTGGAGAATCCCAGGGATGGGGGAGCCTGGTAGGCTGCCATCTATGAGGTTGCACAGAGTCAGACATGACTGAAGTGACTTAGCAGCAGCAGAGGTTCAAAAATTAGTTTTGTCAAGAAGCTAGTTTTGTTTGTTTTGTTTTTTGTGTGCCCGTTTTGAGAGATGGCACCTATGAGGGGTATGAACAGGGACTCTATGCCTATGACTGCAGGCTAAGGTGAAGCCTCTTTAGCTCCTCCTGACAGCCTGCTCTGGCTGCAACTACGCAGTGTTATTTCAGAAGTTGAGTGGGCCAGTCTTCATATTGCTGTGTTTCATTTTCTTTTTTTTCTTAATTTGACTTCTTTTTATTTCTTAAATACAACTGGTCTACCTTACACCTCATCTCGTTAGAGTTATACAGAGAAGGATTTTAGCTTTCATAGTTGACTTTGGATTCTAGCAGTCAGTTTTTTCCACATCATTTTCTCTTTTGCAATCTTTTTTTTAATTTATTTATTTTAGTTGGAGGCTAATTACTTTACAATATTGTGGTGGGTTTTGCTGTACATTGACATGGATCCGCCACGAGTGTACATGTGTTCCCCATCCTGAATGCCCCTCCCACTTCCCTCCCCGTACCATCCCTCTGGGTCATCCCAGTGCACCAGCCCTGAGCACCCTGTCTCATGCATTGAACCTGGACTGGAGATCTGTTTCACATATGATAATATACATGTTTCAATGCTATTCTCTCAAATCATCCCACCCTCACCTTCTCCCACAGAGTCCAAAAGACTGTTCTATACATCTGTGTCTCTTTTCTGTCTCCCATATAGGGTTATTGTTACCAACAACTTTATTGAGATACAGTTTTTATATTCCACGAGATGTACATTATTTTATATTTATATTTTTATATTCCACAAGACTCATTTAAAGTTTATGAGTCAATGATTTTTTCATTTATCTTCAGAGTCGTACCTATCACCGTAATCTAATTTTAAAACATTTTCACCATCCCTAAAAGAAACCCCCTACTCATTAGCAGTCACACCTCATCCTTTCCTCACTTGTCCACAGTCCTGTGCATGTGGGCTTAGTCTCTTCAGTCATGTCCGACTCTTTGCAACCCTACAAACTCTAGCCCACCAGGCTTCTCTATCCATGAGATTCAGGGTGCCACAAATCTATCTACTTTCTGTCTTTATATATTTGCCAATTCTGAACACATCATATAGCAGGTGGTCTTTTCTGACTGGCTTCTTTCACTGAGCATAGTATTTTCAAAGTTTATCTATGTTGTAGCATGAATCAGTACTTTGTCCCTTTCTATTGCCAACTAATATCTGTAGTATGGGATGCTGTGTTTTGTTTACCCACTCATCAGTGATGGATGTTTGAGTTGTTTCCACTTTTTGACTATTATGGATAACACTGCTATGATCTTTCATGTACAAGTTTTTGTGTGCACATGTCTTTACAGTTCTCTTGACTATATACTTAGAAGTGAAATTGCTGGGTCATGGTAGACCTAAACATTGTAACTCTATGTTTAAATTTTTGAGGAGCTGCAAAATTGTTTTCTAAAATGGGTTTACCATTTTATGATTCCACCAGCAATGAATAAGGGTTCTAATTTAAATGCATCCTTGCCAACATTGTTGGTGGTGATCTTTTTGATTTTAGCCATTCCAGTAGGCATCAAGGGGTATCCCAGTATGAGTTTGATTTACACTTCCCTAATTACTAATGCATCTGGTCCCATCACTACATGGGAAATAGATGGAGAAACAGGGGAAACAGCGTCAGACTTTATTTTTCTGGGCTCCAAAATCACTGCAGATGGTGACTGCAGCCGTGAAATTAAAAGACGCTTGCTCCTTGGAAGGAAAGTTATGACCAACCTAGATAGCATATTCAAAAGCAGAGACATTACTTTGCCAACAAAGGTTCGCCTAGTCAAGGCTATGGTCTTTCCTGTGGTCATGTATGGATGTGAGAGCTGGACTATGAAGAGGGCTGAGCGCCAAAGAATTGATGCTTTTGAACTGTGGTGTTGGAGAAGACTCTTGAGAGTCCCTTGGACTGCAAGGAGATCCAACCAGTCCATTCTGAAGGAGATCAGCCCTGGGATTTCTTTGGAAGGAATGATGCTAAAGCTGAAACTCCAGTATTTTGGCCACTTCATGCGAAGAGTTGACTCGTTGGAGAAGACTCTGATGCTGGGAGGGATTGAGGACAAGAGGAGAAGGGGACGACAGAGGATGAGATGGCTGGATGGCATCACTGACTCGATGGATGTGAGTCTGAGTGACCTCCGGGAATTGGTGATGGACAGGGAGGCCTGGCGTGCTGCAGTTCATGGGGTCGCAAAGAGTCGGACATGACTGAGAGACTGATCTGAATCTGATCTGAATTACTAATGATATTGAGCATCTTTTCACGTTCTTATTAGCTATTCATTTATTTTCTTTTCAACATCTACTCCTTTTCCCATTTTTAAAATTGAGATTTTTTATTATTATAATAGCTCCTAATATAGTCTGAATATCTGGAGAAGGAAATGGCAACCCACTCCAGTACTCTTGCCTGGAAAATTCCATGGACTGAAGAGCCTGGTGGGCTACAGTCCATGGGGTCACAAAGAGTCGGACACGACTGAGTGAGTTCACTAATATACTCTGGATATAAGTTGCTTATCAGATATAGGATTTGTAAATATTGTCTTACATTCTTTTGGTTGTCTTATCACTTCCTTGATGATGTCATTTGAAACATAAAAAGTTTATTATAAAGTCAAATTTATTTTTTTATCTTATTATTTGTGCTTTCAATGTCATGTTTATAAAATCATTGCATAACCCAAGCTCACAAAGATTTACTATTTGCTTTCCTCTAAAATATTTATCATATTTGACTCACATTTAGATCTGTGATCCAGTTTGAGTTAGTTTTTGTTTATGAGGTAAGGTAAATGTCTAACTTCACTCAGTTGTCACACACCATTTGTTGAGAGACTATTCCACTGAATTGTCCCTTTGTCTAAAATTATCTGGCTGTAAATATTTATTTATGACCATTTATTTTTGAACTCTCAGTCCTATTCCACTGACCTGTTTGTATGTTCTTACAACAGTAATGCACTGCTTTGATTATTACAGCTTTGTAATGAGTCTTAAAATTCAGTAGCATGAGTCCACTAACTTAGTTCTTTTCAAGATTGTTTTTGCTCTTGTGGATACCTTACAACTCAGCCTGATTCTCTTTTTTAATTGATTTATTTTAATTGGAGGCTAACTACTTTACAATATTGTAGTGGTTTTTGCTGTATATTGACATGAATCAGCCATTGGTGTACATATGTCCTCCATCCTGAACCCCCCTCCCACCTCCCTCCCCATCCCATCCCTCAGGGTTGTCCCAGTGCACTGGCTTTGAGTGCCCTGTTTCATGCATTGAACTTGGACTGGTGATGTTTTTCACATATGGTAATATACATGTCTCAATGCTATTCTCTCAAATCATGCCCCCCTCGCCTTCTCCCAAGAGTCCAAAAGTCTGTTTAAAGAACTTTATATGTGTCTCTTCTCAGCCTGATTCTTAAAAGCAAAATGGAAGGCTCTACTTAGTTCATTTGCTTTTTTGTTCGTTTGCTTCTTGCCTGAATCACACATAGAAAGCCTAGTAAATTATCTCATTAAATAATTTGGTGTGGCTCAGGGAAAAGTTGTTGACTTTTATAAATATAAAAAGTGCTATATGTATATATATACACATATATATTCAAATACTAAAATATCTCCAAACTTTATATATTATCATAAAATTCTTCATTAAGGAAAAATATATACTGAATTTCACGCTCTAGTAACCCTAACAGCCAGTTCGTGTGGCCGCTTATTTATCTTCTTGCACTAAATTTCACTGAGCAGTGGTTGTAAATTAACATCCATGTGAACATGATTACTGGAAAAGGTAATCCCAAAAGAAAGGCAATGCCAAAAATTGTTCAAACTACCACTCAACTGTACTCATTTCACATGCTAGCAAAGTAATGCTCAAAATTCTCCAACCAAGGCTTCAACAGTACATGAACCAACAACTTCCAGATGTTCAAGCTGAATTTAGAAAAGGCAGAAGAACCAGAGATCAAATTGCCAGCATCCATTGGATCATCGTAAAAGCAAGATAGTTCCAGAAAAAATATACTTCTGCTTTATTGACTATGCCAAAGCCTTTGACAGTGTGGATCACAACAAACTGCGGAAAATTCTTAAAGAGATGGGAATACCAGATCACCTGACCTGCCTCCTGAGAAATCAGTATACAGGTCAAGAAGCAATAGTTAGAACCAGACATTGAACAATAGACTGGTTCCAAATTGGGAAACGAGTATGTCAAGGCTGTATATTGTCACCCTGCTTATTTAACTTATATGCAGAGTACGTCATGAGAAACGTGGGGCTGGAGGAAGCATAAGCTGAAATCAAGATTTCTGGGAGAAATATCAATAACCTCAGATAGGCAGGTGACACCACCCTTATTGCGGAAAGGAAAGAGGAACTAAAGAGCCTCTTGATAAAAGTGAAAGATGAGAGTGAAAAAGTTGGCTATAAACTCAACATTCAAAAAACAAAGATCATGGCATCCAGTCCCATCACTTCATGGCAAATAGAAGAATAAACAATGGAAACAGTGACAGACTTCATTTTCTTGGGCTCCAAAATCACTGCAGATGGTGGCTGTAGCCATGAAATTAAAAAACACTTGCTCCTTGGAAGAAAAGATATGACCAACCAAGACAGGATATTAAAAAACAGAGACATTACTTTGCTGACAAAGGTCTGTGTATTCAAAGCCATGGTTTTTCCAGAAGTCATGTATGGATGTAAAAGTTGGACCATAAAGGAAGCTGAATACCAAAGAATTGATGCTTTTGAACTATGTTGTTGGAGAAAACTCTTGCGAGTCCCTTGGACAGCAAGGAGATCAAACCAGTGAATCCTAAAAGAAATCAGTCCTGAATATTCACTGGATGCTGAAGCTGAAGCTCTAATACTTAGGCCACCTGATGCGAAGAACTGATTCCTTGGAAAAGACCCTGATGCTGGGAAAGACTGAAGGCGAGAGGAGAAGGGGATGACAGAGGATATGTTTGGATGGCATCACTGACTCAATGGACATGAGTTTTAGCAAGCTCCAGGAGATGGTGATAGACAGGGAAGCCTGGCGTGCTGCAGTCCACGGGGTCACAAAGAGTCCAACATGACTGAGCACTGATTGAACTGAACATGATTAGGTTTGGAAGGACACACACCACATGCCATCAAGAGTTTACCAAAGGAGCAAATCCACTTCTAACCACTTCTGTTCTTCTTTCTTTGAACTTTGAGCTATGCAAACTTGTCTTGTGAAGAATCATGATTATTTCCTTAAAACCAGAGAAGAGTAGTCATATAAATAATACATAGAACTGGGAAAATGGTTGCTGGTTTCATGTTTTGCCAATAACCACAGTCTTTCCTTGGATCTGAGTTTGTTTAGGTAGCAAAGGTACTAGAGGGAGGCTTTTGTAATAGTCCTAAGATATTAATAGCCTCAGCTCTCCATTCTCAAATTTAAAGCATTTATACTATAGAACTTGGACTCCATTGTCAACTCCTTCTTTATTCCATAGGGCTTTCTTTTCATTTAAATTGTGTCCTACGCCATGTTATTTTCATCTGTCTTCCCTCTTCTTAAAAGTTATGCAAAACATTTCTAGCTGAATATAATTCACTCTCTTATCCCTTATGTAAGTCTTTTTCAATGATAGATTATTAAGAAGTACTCCAGGCATATGTAGTAAACCTTTGGCAGATAATCAGTATTTGATCAGAATTTTAAAGAAGATGCTTTGATGGCATTTCAAAAACAAGATTTTGTTGTTATTTTCTCTGACCAGGTCTTTTTATCGTAGAGTTGCTAGAAAGACCATAAATCTCAAAAGGGCCATTCTTATCCTAAACCGATTGACCCTTCAGTGCTGAATCCTCAGCTAGCTCAGGCGTTCTACTGGACCTCACTGCCATCTCTGAATAATTTATGTGATTTACAGTGCCTTGTAAAAAGCACTGAAACATCTCTGTGTGTGACTTGTTTGCTTTTGATTTACAGTGACATATTGTCATTGTACTGTAAAGTTGCTGAAAAACTTTTTCTGAAACATTGTAGTTTTCCATTCATACTCAGATGATGGTGGCTCAGTTATCAGTGACCTCAATTTTCTGCCCTGTTGTTTTTCAAATTAAAAGATACATGTGAGCAATCTCTTCACAAAGTCACACATTAAATAGCACTACCCAATAGATCATTATTCTGTGTGCACTCTGCCATTACTGATGGTTACCTGACCTTTGGAAATAAGAAGAACATTATAAGCATCTACTGTGGTATTAAAAACTGTCATATTACTAATGATTCTTAGGGTCAGCTGGAATGTTTACATTGTAGCTATGATGGTGACTCAGAGAGTGACATGTGTGGCTGGTAGGTGGCCTTTTATCAAGGTTTCATGAAGACCTGATAATAATAAAGAAGGTAAATGAGGAAAATACCATCTGGTTCAGTGAGATAGCCATTTGTAAAGAAGATTGATCACTTATGAAGTGCTCTGCCCTACACAGAACATAAGGAGATGCAGAGGACCTGCCAGTGGGTGCCTTGTCATTTAAATTAGATATCCCTGGAAAATATTGAAAAGCATCAACCAAAAAGGAGAGGCACATAAATTGTTGGCAGAGAAATTCAGATGTCTGGGTCAATAGCACCAATATATATTTAAATAAAGTGTTTTCTTATCAGAGGGGCTTCCCAGGTGGCACTAGTGGCAAAGAACCAGCCTGCCAGTGCAGGAGATGTGAATAAATAAAACAAAGTCATGCCTAGTCTTCTTCTGAGGAACAATTGTTTTTACTATTTGGAAAATGTAATCAGGATGATCGCAAGAATGTAATTATCAGCAAAAGTCATTGCTTCAAAACTATAAAAACCTCGTGTGTTAAAGTGTTGAACAAGAATTTTGTATAGAAGAAGAAATGATGTTAAGATTGTGTATGCAAGTTTAAGACCCATTGTTTTCTGAAATCCATGTCTTAGAACAACTATTTTGGCAAATTGAAAAGGCAAAATAAGGTCATGTTTGCCAAATGTCTGTCACAGTATCCAGTAAGCACTTAATAAATGTTATCTACTATTATCATCATAATTATCATTAACATCATTAGTATTATTAGTTTTCTTCTATCACATGGTTACAGTTGTGCTCAGTGAAGTAGATACTAATATGCATGAAGGTCTTCAGCAGAAATAACATCTTGCTATTCAACATATTATCCCCATTTTTGTGTCCTGTTTTTGTACTTCAGTTGCAAATGACTCACAATTAACTTTGGTTACTTTATATCAAGCACTGAAATGATTACCGAAAATACCTAGTTCCTAGTACCACTCACTATTGTGTAATCTAGAATGAGTCTTATTTTCTCTAGGCCACAATTAAAATCAATGATATTTATGAATACCTTTCTTATCTAATATTCTAAGGGATAGCTCAGGGGCAGAATTGCAGGAAAAGTTTTTTTGTATATTGCATCTACTTTAATCTGTCCTTGAAAGTCACCTCACTTCAGCCCCAAGCAAGTTCCACATCTGGTTTAAAAGTGTCATTTCATTAAGTAGTACTGCGGGCAGCAGAAACTTCCATCGCAGTGTGCAGTGGATATCAAATATTAACTAGGGATAAAAACTTGTCTTAGCCTGCTTGAAACCAAAAACTAAACTTTTAGAAGCTATTCTATAACAAAGAGATAGATATCCATTGTCTTCAAACTTCCTTTATTATCTGTAGTGCCTTTGACCTTCTTGTGAATTTTGTAGCAAATGAAGTCAAACTTTTTTCAACTGTTTATCCCTGGGCAGTACCATCTGATATGAATAGTATTCCATCAAAATGCATTTTTTTTCCTGAGGAAGTCTTGCTATAATACATCATCAGAGTGACAGCCAGTATATTATACATTACAATAAAACATCCCCAGAGCAAAGGTACATGTGATGATGAATTATGCTAATATGTTATTGTCATTATGTTATCAGCACTCAGAGAGTGATTTAGTGAGATACATCATCAGTGAGAGCTTATCTGATTTCATATTACTCAAAAAATGACACCATCATGGAAAACCATAAGGAGAGTCAGTTGATTAATAGGGTTGATGATATTCTAGTGCCAGAATTCATGTATAGTGGTATATTAAAATGTCCTTTGAAACTGAAAACAAGTTAAAGAAAGATGAGTCCACGAGGTGAGGTTATAAAAGCACTGTCAATTTAAATACTATTCCTGTAGACAGAGTGGATATTTAAGTATAAACCAAAAATCATCCTTTGTCCTTTCTTCAAACATCTGACAAAGATTAGCCTCACTTAATTTTCTTTGGAAAGCCTTGAGAACATCTCATAAGAAGCTGTCTGTCCTAAGACCACTGGTTATTTTTTATATCCACGGTCTACAGGTGACATTTTGTGATGATATATGCATTATGCCCCAAGTCACTGAACCAAACAGACATATCATAAAACTTTTGTTGAGTAGCAACTAATTTATTCAGGATGTAAGTTGATCCCTTTTGTTCCAGCATCTTCTTCTTCACAGAATCTTGTACACATTAGTCATACAAAAGAGACTTGCAAAATTGTCAGTGATTCTCTTACAACTTTCTATATTATATTCAAAACCTCAAGTTAATGTCTAACACCAAACTATTAGATTAAAAGAGCCAGACACCATGGATTTCAAATAGAAAAAAACACTTCACTTTTCTTGACTCTGCTTCTTCTATCATGATCATATAAGCTAGAACGTCCTCGTCACCACTGTCCATAAAAGGTCTCTGACCCATTTAGAGTCAGATAGGTTATGCGAAGAAGACTAGGAAAGCAGAAGGTTAGATCTCACTCAGTACTCCCTTGATCTGTCATTGATGATTTGAACTTCCTGGATAATTAAAACTAACTCTTTCATTGCTTTCCTAGCTTCTTTTGGGACCCCTCCCAATTACTACACACCTCTTTCCTTAAAATTTCCTAACAAAGTCTGTACCTTTTAGAGCTCATGATCATTTTGTTAGTCTCTGTTTTCCAGCTATTCACCCTTCTGTTGACATCTTACAATTTTGGACAAAGTGCCTTTGGAAAAAAAAAACCCAAGCAGGCCCCATCCCATAAGGTACATATCTGATTCAAAGACGAACAACTTTGCTCTGCTGTTAGTGAAAGCATGTGTGTGTGTACTTAGTCACTGAGTCGTGTCTAATTCTTTGCGACCACATGGACTGCAGTCAGCCAGGCTCCTCTGTCCATGGAATTTTTCAGGAAGAATACTGGAGTGGGTTACTATTTCCTTCTCCGGGGCATCTCCCAAACCCAGGGATAGAACCTGAATCTCCCTCATTGCAGGCAGATTCTTTACCGTCTGAGCCACCAGGGCATCCTATGATCCTGGCATTATTCACATGTATTAACTTATTCAACTTTCTTAAGAGAAGAGTGGTATGATTATCCATGTTTTTACAGATGAAAAAACTGAACCAAAGAGATATTGATTTAACCAAAGTTACAATATCTGGAGACGAGAGAGAGCTAAAATTCAAGCCTTGGTTGTCAGGGATCTACTGTGCATGCTCCTAATTATAATACTATATTGCGTGTTTTCTATTTGTGCTAAATACTAAATTCAGTTTTAGAGCCACATTCCGGTGTTTTCTCCCTAGAACAAGTACCAACCAGCCAGTATCTCAGCTTAAGCTTTTCCAGGAATGGATCCAAAACAAGTGCCTTGTATTCCCCCAAACTCCAACGGCAAAGAAAAATTCTCCCAGCATTCTTATCAAGGTTCCTCACTAGATTTGACACGAGGGAGTGCCCCAACACTCTAACTATGATCAGAGATCAGATCAGATCAGTCGCTCAGTCGTGTCCAACTCTTTGCGACCCCATGAACCGCAGCACGCCAGGCCTCCCTGTCCATCACCAGCTCCCGGAGGTCACTCAGACTCGCATCCATCGAGTCAGTGATGCCATCCAGCCATCTCATCCTCTGTCGTCCCCTTCTCCTCCTGCCCCCAATCCCTCCCAGCATCAGAGTCTTCTCCAATGAGTCAACTCTTCGCATGAGGTGGCCAAAATACTGGAGTTTCAGCTTTAGCATCATTCCTTCTAAAGAAATTCCAGGATTGATCTCCTTCAGAATGGACTGGTTGGATCTTCTCGCAGTCCAAGGGACTCTCAAGAGTCTTCTCCAACACCACAGTTCAAAAGCATCAATTCTTCGGCGCTCAGCCTTCTTCACAGTCCAGCTCTCACATCCATACATGACCACAGGAAAGACCATAGCCTTGACTAGGCGAACCTTTGTTGGCAAAGTGATGTCTCTGCTTTTGAATATGCTATCTAGGTTGGTCATAACTTTCCTTCCAAGGAGCAAGCGTCTTTTAATTTCATGGCTGCAGTCACCATCTGCAGTGATTTTGGAGCCCAGAAAAACAAAGTCTGACACTGTTTCCACTGTTTCCCCATCTATTTCCCATGCAGTGATGGGACCAGATGCCATGATCTTCGTTTTCTGAATGTTGAGCTTTAAGCCAACCTTTTCACTCTCCACTTTCACTTTCATCAAGAGGCTTTTAGCCCCTCTTCACTTTCTGCCATAAGAGTCGTGTCATCTGCATATCTGAGGTTATTGATATTTCTCCCGGCAATCTTGATTCCAACTTGTGTTTCTTCCAGTCCAGCATTTCTCATGATGTACTCTGCATATAAGTTAAATAAACATGGTGACAATATGCAGCCTTGACGTACTCCTTTTCCTATTTGGAACCAGTCTGTTGTTCCATGACCAGTTCTAACTGTTGCTTCCTGACCTGCATACAGATTTCTTAAGAGGCAGATCAGGTGGTCTGGTATTCCCATCTCTTTCAGAATTTTCCATAGTTTATTGTGATCCACACAGTCAAAGGCTTTGGCATAGTCAATAAAGCAGAAATAGATGTTTTTCTGGAATTCTCTTGCTTTTTCCATGATCCAGCGGATGTTGGCAATTTGATCTCTGGTTCCTCTGCCTTTTCTAAAACCAGCTTGAACATCAGGAAGTTCACGGTTCACATATTGCTGAAGCCTGGCTTGGAGAATTTTGAGCATTACTTTACTAGCGTGTGAGATGAGTGCAATTGTTCGGTAGTTTGAGCACTCCTTGGCATTGCCTTTCTTTGGGATTGGGATGAAAACTGACCTTTTCCAATCTTGTGGCCACTGCTGAGTTTTCCAAATTTGCTGGCATATTGAGTGCAGCACTTTCACAGCATCATCATTCAGGACTTGGAATAGCTCCACTGGAATTCCATCATCTCCACTAGCTTTGTTCGTAGTGATGCTTTCTAAGGCCCATTTGACTTCACATTCCAAGATGTCTGGCTCTAGGTCAGTGATCACATCATCATGATTATCTGGGTCGTGAAGCTCTTTTTTGTACAGTTCTTCTGTGTATTCTTGCCACCTCTTCTTAATATCTTCTGCTTCTGTTAGGTCCACACCATCTCTGTCCTTTATTGTGCCCATCTTTGCATGAAATGTTCCTTTGGTATCTCTGATTTTCTTGAAGAGATCTCTAGTCTTTCCCATTCTGTTGTTTTCCTCTATTTCTTTGCATTGATCACTGAAGAAGGCTTTCTTATCTCTTCTTGCTATTCTTTGGAACTCTGCATTCAGATGTTTATATCTTTCCTTTTCTCCTTTGCTTTTCGCTTCTCTTCTTTTCACAGCTATTTGTAAGGCCTCCCCAGACAGCCATTTTGCTTTTTTGCATTTCTTTTCCATGGGGATGATCTTGATCCCTGTCTCCTGTACAATGTCACGAACCTCATTCCATAGTTCATCAGGCACTCTATCTATCAGATCTAGGCCCTTAAATCTATTTCTCACCTCCACTGTATAATCATAAGGGATTTGATTTAGGTCATACCTGAATGGTCTAGTAGTTTTCCCTACTTTCTTCAATTTCAGTCTGAATTTGGCAATAAGGAGTTCATGGTCCGAGCCACAGTCAGCTCCTGGTCTTGTTTTTGCTGATTGTATAGAGCTTCTCCATCTTTGATACATTCTCCCAAAATAGTTACTTCCATCCAGGTCTCTTCAGTGATCTGGGTACTAAGCAACAGGTGACAAAACCAGCAATTTTGTTCCTTTGTTTTTGTTTTTTTTTTTTTTTTTTTTTTATTATTATTTTTTTTTAATTTTTCTTAACTTTACAATATTGTATTGCTTTTAGTATACATCGAGATGGATCCGCCACCAGAATACACGTGTTCCCCATCCTGAACCCTCCTCCCTCCCCCCTTCCCACACCATCCCTCCAGGTCATCCCAGTGCTCCAGTCCCAGGCATCTGTTATAGGGCATCATACCTGGACTGACTCATTTCTGATATGATATTATACATATTTCAATGCTATTCTCCCCAATCGTCCCACCCTCTCCCAGTCCCAGAGTCCAAAAGTCTGTTCTAAACATCAGTGTCTCTTTTGCTGTCTCATAAGCAGGGTGATTGTTACCATCTTTCTAAATTCCATATATATGTGTTAGTATACTGTATTTGTGTTTTTCTTTCTGGCTTACTTCACTCTGTATAATAGGCTCCAGTTCCATCCACTTCATTAGAACTGATTCAAATGTATTCTTTTTAATGGCTGAGTAATACTCCATCGTGTATATGTACCACAGCTTGCTTATCCATTCATCTGTGGATGGGCATCTAGGTTGCTTCCACGTCCTGGCTATTGTAAACAGTGCTGCTATGAACATTGGGGTACACGTGCCTCTTTCAATTCTGGTTTTCTCGGTGTGTATGCCCAGCAGTGGGATTGCTGGGTCATAAGGCAGTTCTATTCCCAGTTTTTTGAGGAATCTCCAGACTGTTCTCCATAGTGGCTGTACTAGTTTGCATTCCCACCAACAGTGTAAGAGGGTTCCCTTCTCTCCGCACCCTCTCCAGCATTTATTGCTTGTGGATTTTTGGATCGCAGCCATTCTGACTGGCGTGTAATGGTACCTCATGGTGGTTTTGATTTGCATTTCTCTGATAATGAGTGATGTTGAGCATCTTTTCATGTGTTTGTTAGCCATCTGTATGTCTTCTTTGGAGAAATGTCTATTAAGTTCTTTGGCCCATTTTTTGATTGGGTCGTTTATTTTTCTGGAATTGAGCTGTAGAAGTTGCTTGTATATTTTTGAGATTAGTTGTTTGTCTGTTGCTTCATTTGCTATTATTTTCTCCCATTCTGAAGGCTGTCTTTTCAGCTTGCCTATAGTTTCCTTTGTTGTGCAGAAGCTTTTAAGTTTGATTAGGTCCCATTTGTTCATTTTTTATTTTATTTCCGATATTCTGGGAGGTGGGTCATAGAGGATCCTGCTGTGATGTAAGTCAGAGAGTGTTTTGCCTATGTTTTCCTCTAGGAGTTTTATGGTTTCTGGTCTTATATTTAGCTCTTTAATCCATTTTGAGTTTATTTTTGTGTATGGTGTTAGACAGTGTTCTAGTTTCATTCTTTTACAAGTGTTCAACCAGTTTGATGCAGAGAAAGCCTTTGACAAAGTTCAACATCCATTTATGATAAAAACTCTCCAGAAAGCAGGAATAGAAGGAACATACCTCAACATAATAAAAGCTATATATGACAAACCCTCAGCAAACATTATCCTCAATGGTGAAAAACTGAAAGCATTTCCTCTAAAGTCAGGAACAAGACAAGGATGCCCACTTTCACCATTATTATTCAACATTGTTCTGGAAGTTTTGGCCACAGCAATCAGAGCAGAAAAAGAAATAAAAGGAATCCAAATTGGAAAAGAAGAAGTAAAACTCTCACTGTTTGCAGATGACATGATCCTCTACGTAGAAAACCCTAAAGATTCCACCAGAAAATTACTAGAACTAATCAATGAATACAGTAAAGTAGCAGGATATAAAATTAACACAAAGAAATCCCTTGCATTCCTGTACACTAATAACGAGAAAATAGAAAGAGAAATTAAGGAAACAATTCCATTCACCATTGCAATGAAAACAATAAAATACTTAGGAATATATCTTCCTAAAGAATCTAAAGACCTATATTTAGAAAACTATAAAACACTGCTGAAAGAAATTAAAGAGGACACTAATAGATGGAGAAATATACCATGTTCGTGGATTGGTAGAATCAATATAGTGAAAATGAGTATACTACCCAAAGCAATTTATAGATTCAATGCAATCCCCATCAAGCTACCAACGGTATTCTTCACAGAGCTAGAACAAATAATTTCTCAGTTTGTATGGAAATACAAAAAACCTCAAATAGCTAAAGCTATCTTGAGAAAGAAGAACGGAACTGGAGGAATCAACCTGCCTGACTTCAGGCTCTACTATAAAGCTACAGTCATCAAGACAGTATGGTACTGGCACAAAGACAGAAATATAGATCAATGGAACAAAATAGAAAGTCCAGAGATAAATCCACGCTCATATGGTCACCTAATCTTTGACAAAGGCGGCAAGAATATACAATGGACTAAAGACAATCTTTTTAACAAGTGTTCCTTTGTTTTTGAATCTCCCTTATAAAGCCTTGCTGTAATGGAGGAGAGTTTTATAATGTAACATACTTACTTTGTATTATTTTTTTTCTCCTTGGCCTTTTGGGCCTTGGCTATAAATGAAATAGAAAGAGCCTTACTTTAATATTCTTCTACAAAAATCAGGGCCATTTTCTGTAACCTGAAAGAAAAAGATACAAGGGTGTATGGCTTCTAGGAACAAATGGGTATATCTCTTCATCAGTAGTAAAAACCTTAAAAGATGAATGCATTCCAGACCTCAAGAAATGTTTCAGGGTCATACAAGGAGTTTTTACTTCAGCTGATTTATATGTGCAATTTCAATAGGGCAGCCTGTCCTAGACTGCTTCTAGGGATCCACTGGTTAGATCATGATGAAGTTGGTATCAACATGTCAGTGTGCAATTTGGCTTGGAGGTGTGTTATCAATTTCCAGAGCATCTAATATACCCAACTGAACCAACGGGATGCAGGGTGCTCTGCATCCCAGCAATCACTGTCAGTCTGCCACTCACATTAGAGTGTCTCCAGCCTTCCTCCCCAGACTGCTTCCATTGGAAACTTCCCAAGAACACTCCAAAAGTGGGCTGAATGAGTATTCTGACCTCTTTTATACACTGTAGCTGTACTTCACCTTATTGGCATGTTGAATGAATTATTGCAAATTATTTTTATTTCATTTAAACAGGTCAAATTATTTATGGAATTTTTGAGATAAAAAGAAAACACTAAAATAATCAGTGTATGTTTCTTTTATTTATTAAAGAAATAATTGTCTTAAGAAAAAAATTAGTGATAAGCTATTTCACAACCTAATTTTTGACATAAAAGGTTTTTTGTAAAATTATTTTGCCACCTAAAAATTTCTCTTCCTCATGAGAAATTTACTTTTGCCTCCAAAGGTTGAAATAAGAAACATTAGTGCTTAAAAAGACAAAATAATAAATTTCAAGATAATAACACAGTAAAGTTAAGATATAAAGCTCTTTATATTTATAGAATATTTTATTTGTAATACTTTATTGAATATTGAAAAATGGAGAGCAGAATGATGTAATGGAAAAAGTGCTTGTTTGAAGGCAGAACCGTGCATTCAAGTCTTAGATTTGCCAGCCATGTTGCCCTGAATAGTTTTACTGAATTTTCTGATCATTTTCTTTGTCTGAAAGTTGTGGCAACTGTTTTTACTAGCAATAAGTAAACTGAGTACAGGATCCAGGCCTTGTTTATCTTTGTATCCACAGGTTCTAGCCCAGTGTCTAACAATAAATGCTTCATAATGAGTAAATAAAATCCATGAAGAATTTATCTTCCATTTACAGATGAGCAGAGTGAGTCCCCAAAAGTTTCAGTGACCTAGTATTATACAAGCAGTGAGAAAAATTCTGTGTTGGTTGTGAGAGCAGGATCAAATTCTGGGGACTCTGATACATGTGGAGTTCTCTTTATCACACTAGAAAAGAGTGCCCCACTATATAGAGACATGTAGATTTCAGAGGTGTATACTGCAGGGCATTCCACTGAAGAACCAATTTATTCCCCCTCTCTCCCTGCAGATACTTAAAATTAGCAACAAATACTATGATGCATTCCCTCTTGGTGGACATAAAGAATATATAACAGGTATAGCATGTTGTTTCCTCTTTTGAAATGACAGACATTTTTCTTGAGTGTATTCTGTGCAGCATTTAGCACAAAGACTAAATATGAAAAGAAATTATATTGATAATTACTCTAACATGAGCTAAGCACTGCTGTAGCATTTTAGTTGCATTCTCTTCTTTAATCCACAAAACAGCCCATAAGCTATTACCATTAGCTTCTTTTTACAACTGAGAAAATTGAGGTATGGAGAAGTAACGAAATTTGCCAAAGAGTACACAATTCCTTCTCCTTTTTGTCAAAGGAAATGGCAACCCACTCCAGTATTCTTGCCTGGAGAATCCCATGAACAGAGGACCCTGGTGGGCTACTGTTCATAGGGTCACAAAGAGTCGGACACGACTGACTGACTAAACACACAATTCCTAAATAGTACAAGGCAGTATTCGGATCTAAGCAGTATGCCCCGAGAGCCTGAGCTCTTAACCTCTGCACTTGACTGTCACAGATAGTAAGGAGCCAAAGTGTAGGACACACAAAAAGGATCTTGATATGCAGTTCCCAAATGCAACATAGAAATTGACACTTAGGAAGAACATAAAGCCAGGAAGAATATACTATGCCTTAACAAAAACCTAAGGAATGTCTGGAAAACAGGAAAATGAATCGCTTTTGCAGCTATTTCTCTTATACTACAGTTTTCTCTAACACATGTTCAGATAAGCATTTAACTAAATATATTGTGTCTGGAATCAAGTTGGAATCAAGATTGTTGGGAGAAATATCAATAACCCCAGATATGCAGATGACACCACCCTTATGGCAGAAAGTGAAGAGGAACTAAAAAGCCTCTTGATGAAAATGAAAGTGGAGAGTGAAAGGTTGGCTTAAAGCTCAACATTCAGAAAACGAAGATCATGGCATCTGGTCCCATCACTACATGGGAAATAGATGGAGAAACAGTGGAAACAGTGTCAGACTTTGTTTTTCTGGGCTCCAAAATCACTGCAGATGGTGACTGCAGCCATGAAATTAAAAGACGCTTACTCCTTGGAAGGAAAGTTATGACCAACCTAGATGGCATATTCAAAAGCAGAGACATCACTTTGCCAACAAAGGTTCGTCTAGTCAAGGCTATGGTCTTCCCTGTGGTCATGTATGTATGTGAGAGCTGGACTGTGAAGAAGGCTGAGCGCCGAAGAATTGATGCTTTTGAACTGTGGTGTTGGAGAAGACTCTTGCGAGTCCCTTGGACTGCAAGGAGATCCAACCAGTCCATTCTGAAGGAGATCAACCCTGGGATTTCTTTGGAAGGAATGATGCTAAAGCTGAAACTCCAGTACTTTGGCCACCTCATGCAAAGAGTTGACTCATTGGAGAAGACTCTGATGCTGGGAGGGATTGGGGGCAGGAGGAGAAGGGGACGACAGAGGATGAGATGGCTGGATGTCATCACTGACTCGATGAATATGAGTCTGAGTGACCTCCGGGAGTTGGTAATGGACAGGGAGGCCTGGCGTGCTGTAATTCATGGGGTCACAAAGAGTCGGACACGACTGAGTGACTGATCTGATCTGATCTGATCTGATTGTGTCTGGACTCTCATTTGACTAGAACAAATACCCTCAATTTTCAAGGGATGACAAAAATACTGATTTTGTGGCAACTAACATAGCCAAGGTTCCCAAGAAAACAGAGCCTAAGAAAAGAATTGAAAATTATAAGGCTTTATTGGGAGGTATGAACCAGGGCCTCTACATAGAGACCAGAGGTGAGACTTCATTGGAAGGACTGATTCTGAAGCTCCAATATTTTGGCCACCTGATGCCAAGAGACAACTTATTGGAAAAGACACTGATGCTGGGAAAGATTGAGGACAGGGGGAGAAGGGAGCAACAGAGAATGAGATGGTTGGATGGCATTATCAACTCAATGGACGTGAGTTTGAGAAAACTCCAGGAGATAGTGAAGGACATGGAAGCCTGGCGTGCTGCAGAACATGAGGTTGCAAAGAGTCAGACATGACTGAGTGACTGAACAATAAAATAAGAACTAAGACAAGGAAATATGTGAAACGATGCCACAACCGACCACTGTGCTTGTTGTTTCTTCACATGAATCATGAAAACACAGTGATTTAGAGATGTGTCTGCTAACCATGCATAACTTCTCCAAATGGGTTGAATGGAGAAACCATGCTCAAAATCATTCATTGAAAAAAGGAAGAGGAGGAATTTCTCTGTGCAACTCCTTCCTGACTCCCATTTCCGTTGTTCACCATGTAAAAGGTGAAAAGGTGAAAGTGAAGTCACTCAGTTGTGTCTGACTTTTGCAACCCCATGAACTGTAGCCTACCAGGCTTCTCCGTCCATGGGATTTTCCAGGCAAGAGTACTGGAGTGGGTTGCCATTTCCTTCTCCAGGGGATCTTCCCGACCCAGGGATTGAACCCAGGTCTCCCTCATTGCAGGCAGACACTTTACCCTCTGAGCCACCAGGGAAGCCTATTGTTCACCACATTCTAAGTTAATTCCCCCATGCTTCCAAGTTGGGTGAACTGGCACTTTCAAAGGCTACATGGTTTCACATTATTCACTGTGGTATATCATTCAAGTGCAGAGTAAAGAAAGTCACAAAATCTGAGCCTATCACTGATGGACCTAAATGAGCGGAGGTGAAGCTGGCATTCCCGAGGCAAGGGCCCAGTCAGCTGTCAGGGATGGCAGCATGATCCATGAGGCAGATGAGGCTGACAGAAGCTGACACATTCCCTGATACATGTTTAGGAAAGAACTTCTTCAACTCAGCTGAACAGAATATTGAAAGTAAAGGCCACTAACAAAGAACTATCTCCTTTAAACTATAACAACATCTAAATATGGGGTGTAAAAGAAAAATAAATATATACATACATATGTACAATGTGCAAATACAAGTTATGAATACATATATATGTGTGTGTATACATATATGCACACACATATGTGTATTACATGGGTGTCCCTGGTGGCTCAGATGGTAAAGAGTCTCCCTCCAATGCAGGAGACCTGAATTTGATCCCTGGGCCAGGAAGATATTCTAGAGAGGGGAATGGCTACCCACTCCATTATTCTTACCTGAAGAATTCCATGGACAGAGGAGCCTGGCAGGCTACAATCCATGGGGTTGCAAAGACTCAAACACAACTGAGCAGCTAACACTTTCACTTTTCATGTGTATTATATATATGCATAATTTCCTTCTATATCACAAAATATTTATTATCCAACCACAACCAGTGGATCTTAAGAAATACAATTCTGAAAAGATGTGGGTATTCAGATCCAGTATCCCATCAATGGTAGAACAGGCAGGCCAGACCTGACACACAGCAGGGAGTATGGGAAAGATATTTGAAAGGAAAAGAATGTTAGGAAACTTGGCATAAGCAGGTCACATCACAAGCCAAAGGCCAGGAGGCAAATGGGTTGTGACAGAGAACAAAGAAAGGGTTTCCCTGCCTGTAAGCAGAGTAGAGTATACAGAGTATCTGACAGCAGGTCAGGAATGGTGGTCCAGGAAGGTAAGCAATGTGCCCTAGACATGGCTTATGGACCTTAGGTTCAAGAATGCCTTGTACAGGGGTAGTAGAGGCCCAAGAGCTAAGAAAGAGCTCAGTATGCCAGTGATGGCTGAGTATTCCTTCTTGAGGAGATCAGAGGGTGGGAGGACAGAAAATCAGATTAAAGGCCCAGACAAGTCATTTAATTACTAACTTTCCTGAATTAAAGTAACACTGGCAGTTAATGATATTTTTTAGCAAAAATGTATTGAGCACTTATTATAACATTATTTGATACATGCTTTGTACTGGCAACAAATACAAAATCAATCTATAATTTATTGTGTATTTTGATAGCCTAACATATTTCTACTTTATATATTTCTCATAATCATAGAATATATGCATATATATAATTTCAATTTTAAATACTAAAATTTAACATGACTATTTCAATTTGCTAATAATGATTACTTACCTTCTTGAATGTTGTATTGTCTAATTTATTTATAGACATTCACATTTATCTCTAATCCTTTTCTTCCTCCTATCCCATCCCCCATCAAGTGAAATGCCATCAACTCCTTAAATGATGAGCAGTAGAAATATGCTATAGAGATACCTAGCCATTTCCCCAAATATATAAATTGAGTGCTAAGTTGAAAATAATGTAAAGTATCTGAGTTCCTAGTTTGGTGTTCTCAAAAGTAGCCCTTCCTGACAGCTGGCAAGAGTACCTGCTCTGACAGTCTGACCCTTACACTCCAATTAAATATAAAAACAGATCTGAATCTCTTTCACCAGTCAAGGATAGTATAACTTGACTGTCACACAGAGCTCCTTAAATCAGCCTGCCAAGAAAATATGATTGTAGTACAGATTTTAACATTCAGAAATATTCACTTACCTTTCACTTACACAGATTTTGAGGGTCAAAGCTATGCATTTTTATCAGATATTTTATTATCTTTCAACCTTCGTGAAGATCAATGTATTAAAATAGAGGAAGAACTTTTTCTCCTTTACTGCTGAAGTGATTTGGTACATGGGAAACACTAATGAGGATTTTTTTTTTTATTACTTACTAAACTTTTCCATTGGGCAAAATGAGAAAGTTTTATTTTTAAAAAAGATGGATGCAATATTTAAATTCCATAATACTTTAGGAAACTAAGCATCTGTTCAAAATAGATGAGTATTTAGAAAAGGGATAAAAGTGTGGAGTTTTGCATTTTCTTAGAAACATGATGCTTCCAAGAAGAGTTGCAGCATGTTTCAGCAAAAATTTTAACCCTAAGAATCCTGATTTATAAATCTAAGCAGAGAGAGAAACTTTCAAAAGGAGATTTTTTTTCATCTATTTTAAATGTAATATAGTTCTTATTATAATTCCTAAAAATGATGAGTTTTTAGTAATTTTCTGTCACATAATGGTTGCAGCAAGCTAATCACTCTTTCTCTTATTAGTGTCATTCTATTGGGTATCATACAAATCATTCTGGCCTTGACACCCATGGATTGATTGAATCATGCTTTTTGTTTGTTTGTTTTCTTTTGTACCAGTTAGATCACAAATTCCATCCTTTAACAAAGTGAACTACTAAAACCTTTAGGACTTTCTTTCCAAACAAAAAAATCCTAAATAAAGAAATACAAGTTTAACACAGTTCATCTATCTTCCTCATTTTATCATCAACATGAACATTCACTGTACTAAATGCAAGATATCTCTCTTTTCCTTGAATTTTAAAAGTTAATCTTTCCTTTCTGAGAGATACTTAGGAGAGAGAGGATGGGATCATTTTAGGTCTCGTGAAAGAGAAAGACTGACAGCTCTGGCTGAAGTCCGGCAGAAAGCAGGCAGCTCTGGGAAAGCGTTGCTGACAGCCACACTAATGCGCTACAACGCTGACATTAAACTTCCTCTAGATTCCAGGAAAAAAACATTGGGAAAGAGCCTGTCAATAATGTGAAACTGGACCAAATGATACTGGTTGTGGACTGCTAGCAAAAGTCTAACCAAGACTAATTAGAAATGATCGAGACCATGTTCAAATGAAAAATATGAGCATAGCCATCCTCAAATGAAAGGAGATTTCCTGCAAATTAAGATGTCATTTTTTAACAGTATATTGGGTTTAACATCTCAGGTATTTTTCTGCAAGTAAATTTTTTTCCTTCTTGAATTCTCAGGGCTCTGCTTTAAGTTCAGTTTTGTTTACCAGAATGACATGAGAACAAGTTTAATGCTGTGAAAGATGTTTACTAAGAGCGATAATATGACAAGCAGGACTGAATACATAGCAACTTGCACATCATATAAAACTTTCCAGACAATATTGGCTTTAAGATCACCAGTGAACTAAAACACAAAACAAAAAGCAAAAATAAAACCAAGGGTACAGATGAAAACCACCGTGTCAAAAGCAAAATCAAATAAATTGTCTTCTTTGTGCTTAAATATGGGTGAAGCTGATGGTAACCATAACTGCTGTTTTTGATGCCTTGAATTGCTTCAAGAAACTTGACCTTGAGTTTATTTCTTTCAGTTTATTTCTCTGGAGTATGACATTGAGTCCATGTGAAGTCCTTTCCCCTGAGCAAATTTGTTGTCAGAGGGGGAAAAACAACTAAAAATTGATCCTATAGAATTTCATAAATAACAAGACTAGAAAACAACCTTTCTGAGTGGATTTTCTTCTACTGAGTACACACAAACACATACACATTTGTGTGTGAGAGAGAGAAAACAAAACAAAAAGTTGGACATTTGTCCTTCTTCCCTTCAGGTAAACTACTAAAGCTATGAAATTAATAAATCATATAAATTAAATAGGAAAAAGTGATTAGGTAGAATCTTTTTAAACATGGCATTACTTAAATATTATAAGAAATCTTTCTAGTCTACTTAGCAGGTCCTTAGAGGATTTTCCCTAATACATAAATTTAAAGCACATGTAAATGATGCTTCAGGATGGTCCTTGAGAATTTTCCAAAACTAGGGGTTTTTTTTAATATTCTTCCCTCAGCTTTTGTTTATGTAATTAATATGGACTCTCTATTTAGGTATATTAAGCAGAGTAAAAATCCCATGGACAGAGGATCCTGGTAGGCTCCAGTCCATGGGGTCGCTAAGAGTCGGACACGACTGAGTGACTTCACTTTCACTTTTCACTTTCATGCATTGGAGAAGGAAATGGCAACCCACTCCAGTGTTCTTGCCTAGAGAATCCCAGGGACTTCGGAGGCTGGTGAGCTTCCGCCTGTGGGGTCGCACAGAGTCGGACACGACTGAAGCAACTTAGCAGCAGCAGCAGCAAGCAGAGTAAAATATCATCCCGTCACTCTCTGGAATATGGCAGGTACCTAATCAGAGAAATTTAAATAAATGTCTTTCATGTATAAAAATTTGGTGGCACATGCAACTATTATAGGATTATTGAGTAGTGCAACTAACTTCCTAGAGATGGCAAGATTTTCCTGTTTTTGCTCTTGCCTCTATCTGTCCCCTACTCTCTCATCAATAATACACAATGCAGCCAAAGTGATCTAAAAATAACAAAACAAAACCCCTATTTTTAATCACCCCATTGCTTAAAGTCTTTCAATGGCTGTCCATCTCCAAAAGAAAAGATCCAGATCCTTTAAATGCTTTAAAAAGCCTTTGTGATCTTTGTTAGCCCTTCATGATCACGATCTCGCTTTACTTCTCTAGCCTCTATCTTTTCCCACTCCCTCATCTCACACTCTGCTCTCCAATTGCACTCAAATTCTCTAAGTGCCCATCAATCTGTTATGCTCTGTCTTGTGTACCTACTTTTTCCCCCAGCCTGGATGACCTTTGCTCCCCCAACCCTGATCTGCTTTCTTTTATTCATCTAACTCCAGTCTTCCATAAGGTCTAAGTGTAGACATCATTTTCTCTTGAAAGCCTTACCTGACTCTCCCCTATCATCGCATCTGTAACATTCCATAGCATCCTTTGTTATGTGTCACCCACTAAATGATAAGAACTATCGTGATCTTATATTATATATCCAACTCCTTAAACTAACAATAGAGTGTCTAATATGCTCAGATTCATTTCCAAGCTCTGAGAAAATAGCAAAGAAACAACCAAAGCCTCTGCCTCAGGGAAATTAAATTCTATACACACAACAAATATTTGTTGGCAAGAACAGTAACAGAAAACAAGACAATAGAGAACAAAAGAAAACAAAAAGCAGGTCATGAAGAGTATACAGAGTGAAAGAACCATGAGATATTCAAGGTAAAATGTAAAGGGCTCATAAAAGTTTAAGCCGATCTCTTCAAAGACCCTATCAACAACTAGATAGGCTCTCTTCCATTTAAAACTTTCCCATTGGCTTGTGATAACATTTGAAGATGTAAAGATAGTTCCTTGCTAAAGTCTTGTAGTTCAGTCACTAAGTCATGCCCCACTCTTTGCAACCCCATGGACGGCAGCACATCAAGCTTCCCTGTCATCACGATCTCCTTGAGTTTGCTCAAACTCATGTCCATTGAGTCAGTGATGCATCCAACCATATCATCCTCTGTTCCCCGCTTCTCCTCCTGCCCTCAATCTTTCCCAGCATCAAGGTCTTTTCCAATGAGGTGGCTCTTCACATCAGGCAGCCAAAGTATTGGAGCTTCAGCTTCAGCACAAGTCCTTCCAATGAATATTGAAGGTTGATTTCCTTTAGGATTGACTGATTTGATCTCCTTTCATTCCAAGGGATTCTTAAGAGCACTCAGCCTTCTTTATGGTCCAACTTTCACATCCATATGTGACTCCTGGAAAAACCATGACTTTGACTATACGGAACTTTGTTGGCAAAGTGATGGCTCTGCTTTGATTTTTTTTTTTTATATAGGTGGTATAGATTTGTTATAGCTTTCCATCCAAGGAGCAAGTTTCTTTTAATTTTAAGATGTAGTCACTGCTTACAGTGATTTTGGAATCCAAAAAAGTAAAATTACCCCATCTATTTGCCAAGAAGTGATGGGACTGGATCCCATGATATTATTTTTTTGATCACTGAGGTTTAAGCTAGCTTTTTCACTCTCGTCTTTCATCCTCACAAAGAGGCTCTTTAGTTCCTCTTTGCTTTCTGCCAATAGACTGTATCATCTGCATATCTGAGGATGATGATATTTCTGCAGACAGTCTTGATTCCAGTTTGTGATTCACCCAGCCTGGCATTTCACATGATATATTCTGCATATAAGTTAAATAAGCAGTATGACAACATACAGCCTTGATGTATGCCTTCCCTGATTTTGAAACAGTTCACTGTTCATGTCCAGTTCTGTCATTTTTTGACCTTCACATGGGATTCTCAGGAAGCAGGTAAGGTGATCTGCTATGCCCATATTTTGAAGAATTTTTCACAGTTCCATTTCCAAGGTGTTGTGACCCACACAGACAAAGGCTCTAGTGTAGTCAATGAAACAGAAGTAGATGATTTTTACTCTGGCATTCGTTTGCTTTTTCTATGATACAGCAGATATTGGCAATTTGATGTCTAGTTCCTCTGCCTTTTTTAAATCCAGCTTGTACATTGGGAAATTCTGAGTTCATGTACTGATGAAGCCTAGCTTGAAGGATTCTGAGCATTACCTTGCTAACATATGAAATGAGCACAGTTGTACAGCAGTTTGAACATTCTTTGGCATTACCTTTCTTTGGAATTGAAGTGAAAACTGACCTTTTCCAATCCCGTGGCCACTGCTGAGTTTTTCCAAATTTGCTGACATATTGAGTGCACTTTAACAGCATCATCTTTTAGGATTTTAATTAATTCAGCTGAAATTCCATCACCTCCATTAGCTTTGTTCATAGTAGTGCTGCCTAAAGAGTGCTTGACTTCATACTCTAGGATGTCTAGCTCCAGGTGAGTGACCACACCATCATAGTTATCCAGGTCATTAAAACTTTTTTTTGTGTAGCTCTTCTGTGTATTCTTGCCCCCTCTTCTTAATCTCATCTGCTTCTGTTAGGTCCTTGTCATTTCTGTCCTTTTATCATGTCCAGGTTTGCATAAAATGTTCCCTTGGTATCTCCAATTTTCTTAAAGAGATTTCTGCTACCTGCTACCTGCTAAGTCACTTCAGTCATGTCCGACTTTGTGTGACCCCATAGATGGAAGCCCACCAGGCTCCCCCGTCCCTGGGATTCTCCAGGCAAGAACACTGGAGTGGATTGCCATTTCCTTCTCCAATGCATGAAAGTGAAAAGTGAAAGTGAAGTCGCTCAGTCGTGTCTGACTCTTAGCGACCCCATGGACTACAGCCCACCAGGCTCCTCCATCCATGGGATTTTCCAGGCAACAGTACTGGAGTGGGGTGCCATTGCCTTCTCCGAAGAGATTTCTAGTCTTTCCCATATCTGTTGTTTTCCTCTCTTTCTTTGCATTGTTCACTTACGAAGGCTTTCTGATCTCTCCTTGCTGTTCTTGCCTCAAGAACCCCATGAACAGTATAAAAAGGCAAAAAGATATCACACTGGAAGATGAACCCCCCAAGTCAGTAGGGGTCTAATATGCTAATGGGGAAGAGTGGAAAAATAGCTCCAGAAATATTGAAAATGCTGGGCTAAAGCAGAAACAATGCTCAGTTGTGGATGTGTCTGGTAGTAAAATAAAGTCCGATGCTGTAAATAATAATATTGCATAGGAAACTGAAATGTTAGGTCCATTAATTAAGGTAAATTGAAGGTGACAAGCAAGAGATGGTAAGAGTGAACAACGATATTTTAGGTATCAGTGAACTAAAATAGACCAGAACAGTGAATTTAATTCAGATGACCATTATATCTACTACTGTGGGCAAGAATCCCTTAGAAGAAATGGAGTAGCCCTCATAGTCAACAAAAGAGTCTGAAATGTAGTACTTGGATGCAATCCCAAAAATGACAGAATGATCTTAATTCATTTTCACAGCAAACCATTCAGTTTCACAGTAATCCAAGTCTATACTCCAACCACTAATGCTGAAGAAGCTGAAGTCTAACATTTCTATGATGACCTTCTAGAACTAACACCAATAAAAGATGTCCTTTTCATCATAGGTGCCCGAAACACAAAAGTAGGAAGTCAAGAGATACCTGGAGTAACAGACAAGTTTGGCCTTGAAGTATAAAATGAAGCAGGACAAAGGCTAACAGAGTTTTTCCAAGAGAACACACTGGTCATAGCAAACCCCCTTTTCCAACAACATAAGAGAAGAGTCTACACCTGGACATCACCAGATGGTCTATACCAAAATCAGATTGATCATATTCTTTGCAGCCAAAGATGGATAAGCTCTATACAGTCAGCAAAAACAAGAGCAGGAGCTGACTGTGGCTCATATCATGGACTCCTTATTGCAAAATTCAGGCTTGCCTGGAAAATCCCATGGATGGAGGGGCCTGGTAGGCTGCAGTCCATGGGGTCGCTAGGAGTCGGATACGATTAAGCGACTTCACTTTCACTTTTCACTTTAATGCATTGGAGAAGGAAATGGCAACCCACTCCAGTGTTCTTGCCTGGAGAATCCCAGGGATGGGGAGCCTGGTGGGCTGCCATCTATGGGGTCGCACAGAGTCGGACATGACTGAAGTGACTTAGCAGCAGCAGGGAAAACTCTAGCTCAGGTCTGACCTAAATTAAATCCCTTATGATTATACAGTGAAAGTGACAAATAGATTCAAGGGATTAGATCTGGTAGACAGAGTGTCTGAAACCTAAGGACAGAGGTTTATAACATTGTACTGAAGGTATTGATCAAAACTATCCCAAAGAAAATGAAATGCAAGAAGGCAAAATGGTTATCTGCAGAGATCTCACAAATAGCTGAGAAAAGGAGAGAAGTGAAAGGCAAAGGAGAAAGGAAAAGATATACCCAACTGAATGTGGAGTTCCAGAAAGTAGCAAGGAGAGATAAGAAGGCCTTCTTAGGAGTGCTTCATTCTACATGTAGCAGATATATCCAGATTCTGTGGTTATGCTACTCAACATTCCATCAGTATCCTCCAGAGCCATCTGCTGTCCATAATGAACAGGACTTCAGAACCCAAACTATATACTTAACCTGAGTAAAATAAGCTTCCAGCTTATTTTAAAATCATTGCTTTTCCAAAATGCATTCACTAGGAAGATCTGCTATAAAACAGTGAATATTTTATGCAACTAAAATTAGACCTTTCAGCCTGCTTGGTATGATGCATGATTGCACACACTTATCGCAAGTGATTCTGCCAAAATTAAAAGTTATTTTATTTTTTTATTACACACCTAGTGCAAAAGATCAAAAAAGACATTTAAGATCCCTGTCATCCCTTATACTTAATTTTTGTTCATTTATTTTTAATTGGAGGATAATTGCTTTACAATGTTGTGTTGGTTTCTGCTATACATCAACATGAATCAGTCATAGGTATACCTATGTTCCCTCTCTCTCAAATCTCCCACCCCACCCCACCCCTCTAGGTTGTCACAGAGCCTTACACTTAAAAAATCTTGTAACTTACTTACAGCACCTTTTTACCATATGGTGTAGATCTTTAAGCCACAACAATATTAGGGTGAAATCAAACAAAGTTGTGTATAATTTTTATACAAAAATCATGAGAGATGCATCCTAAATTGTAACAATCTGTTTGCTAGGAATACATTTCAAATTATAGTGACATTATGAAGCCCTATTTCTTGCCACTTTAAATGTCCAGCCAGAACTTCATTGGCATGGCTATTGATATTTCCAACTTCTTGGCCCCTGGTTTCCTCCCTAGACTCGTATGGGCAGCAATTTTAGGCAACTTGCAATTCCCTGAACACATTATGCTGTTCCATCCTCAGCACTGTGTAATTCACTGTTCCCTGTGAAAGGAGGTCCTGGCCTATTTGTCTTACTCATCAAACTCCTACTTTTCTTTTAACTCTGCCTAAAACACTACCTTTATTATGACACGTTCTGCTTCTCCCCATAGCCATTCCAAACAGATGACCTTCCTTTTTTGCTGCCAAGTGAATCTTGTACAGAATTCTGTTGGAGCCCTTACTTCTGTGCTGCCATTCTTTGTTTATGTCGATGTCTTTCCTCCTGTAGCATGATTTCCCTGAGGACAAGGAGGATGTCTCTGTGACTCAAGCCTTGCATGTGAGATGTGTTTTTAAAAAGTGTTTGATCCAAAAAGAATGAGAGAATTCCCTGGTGGTCCAATGGTTAGAACTGTGGGCTTTCACTGCCTAGGGCCTGGGTTCAATCCTTGGTAGGGGAACAAAGATACCACAAGTTGTGCCAAAAAGAAAAAAAAAAAAAAAAAGATACAAGAATGAATGAATGAATGCCACCCCCAGTGCCTCTCTGGGTGATGTCCTTTATGCAATTTAGAGTGGGAAATTGTCCTTATATTTTTATCATTAACCAAGTTCATAATGATGACTCAGAAGGAACTAAGAATGGAAATGTGAATTCTACTTATAAGTATGGTTCTGAGACTATGCTTTTCATTTTATATAATTTGCCTAATTTATCCCTTCCAGTCATCCCCTCAGCAAATAATCATTAAATTCCTATTATAATCATGCTGCTAAGTCGCTTCAGTCGTGTCCGACTCTGTGCGACCCCATAGACGGAAGCTCACCAGGCTCCCCCGTCCCTGAGATTCTCCAGGCAAGAATACTGGAGTGGGTCGCCATTTCCTTCTCCAATGCATGAAAGTGAAAACTGAAAGTGAAGTTGCTCAGTCGTGTCCGACTCTTAGCGACCCCATGGACTGGAGCCTACCAGGATCCTCCATCCATGGGATTTTCCAGGCAAAAGTACTGGGGTGGGGGTGCCATAGCACCACACTAAATACTGTAAAGTAGATTACAAAGAAGAATAAAGGCTCTTCCAGGATTTTCATAACCTTTCTAGGAAGACAATTTATCCATGTTTTTAAAAGCCAAATAGTAGTACCTGCTGCTGCTACTGCTGCTAAGTCGCTTCAGTCGTGTCCGCCCGCCCCCCCCCCCCCCCCCCCCGTTCAAAAAAGGGGTTGCATTTCCTTCTCCAATGCAGAAAGTGAAAGTGAAAGTGAGTCTCGTGGACCCCCCCATGGACTGGAGCCTACCAGGCTCCTCTGTCCATGGAATTCTCCAGGCAAAAGTACTGGGGTGGGGTGCCATTGCCTTTCCCGATAGTACCTAGAAGGTATGTATTGCCAAGTGCCAAATGAGAGAGGCAGACAATGGCTGTTATAGGCAGGCAGAAGAGGAGCAATCGCTTTAGTCATGAACAAAATAGCACCTGAGGAAAAACTGACAAGACAGATACCATATTGGAATAATGGAATGAACAAAGGTTTGTGTACATTTTCTCTACTAAGAATCTGAGGACGTAAGAAAACCGTTCTCCATATTTTAATCATTTTATCCCAACTTTAAAACTGATTGAGAATACTAGCATTTTAATCATTCTCTCAGCCAAAGTCTACCTTTAAAATAGAATTTTTTTGTAGCAAACGTTGTTTTGTTATTTTCAGTACCAGGTATTTGCAGGCTTTTCTCAAGTCCTTACCAACATTTGGGTGTGAGCCTCACAGCCTTGTCCCTCTCTCAAAGCAATTCTCTTCAGTCTTTCAGAAGACTTCCCTCTCCTCTGATGAGTTTTCATTGGTCTGAGTAGCTGGTCCCAAACAGACTGTCCCTAAAGGTGTCACTATGTCATCTTGTCTCTCCTCCTCAGGTTGTACTCAGAAATAGACTTTCCCATAATGCGTAATTTGAGGTCAGTGTTCTGCTCTGAACTAATACAATATAACACTGCGTGCAACAGCTGCAAGAGAGGACCTGCTTCTCAGATGTGCTCAGAGCGCTGTGGATCTGTCAGGAAGAGTCTGATTTAACGTGTAAAGTGCCTGTGGGCATAACAGTGACACAGGGAGCAACTGAGCTCAGCACTAACCCTTGCTGCTACATTTTTTCAAACAGAAGTGGAGGTGGTCACTTCTGTTTTAACTCACTGGGGTACCATGTGTATTAACAAATCAGAGAGTGTTAAACTTCACATGAACTGCAAGATCACACAGTCCAACCCCTCAATTTACAGAGAATCTGCAACTTGCCCAAGATCACACAACCGATCAGGAAAAAAAAAAAAAGAGGGACTAGAAGCCAGGGGTTTTGCATCACAGTTGCTCTCTCATTCCATATCATGTATTTTCTCTCCAAAGTAGGCACCCCTGGGTTCATGAGAATCCCCACTGGGTGTGCCCTGGATTCCTGTACTCTTTCTCCATCCTTTCTGAATATTTGTTGCCAAAACAGGGTTTACAAATAATACTAGTATAAATACAGACATACCTCATTTTATGCAATCTCTTTTCCTAAAGACAGGATCTGAATTTTTCCCCCCAAATAAATAGCATCCAACTGTGGATGGAGATGGATATTGGAAGTATTAATCACTGTTTTTTATTATTATCATTCTCACAGGACACCTTGATAAGAAAGTAAAGTATTCACTCTTTAGCAGTATACATCAGTTTCAGGCTATTCAGATAAAAATGCTTTAACATGCTCAAGTTTTATATGCATATTATCACTTTATATATTATATTAGTGTTTAATATATTAAATGTCTTAATATTAATGACCCAAAATAATTAATCCTTTATTCCCCTTTATGATTTATATGGTATGTTTTTTTAAAAAAACTATTACTTCTGTGCTAATTTCCATAGGTTTTTGTCATAAAAATTATAGATGAAAACTTTAAGGAAACTTCATTAAAGTATACTGGGGGAAAATTAGACAGGTAGGTAGATAGTCTTTGGAAGAACTGGATTAAAATGAAGAGAGAGAGAGAAGTGACATAATGAAGAGTGTTCATTCTTCTCTACTGTCCAGAGACGAGTCGGCATAGGATTTTTTTTTAATATTTATTTTAACTGTGCCAGTTCTTACTTGCAGCAGGAAGGATCTTCTGTCTTCGTTGTGGCACGTGGGACCTTCTCAGTTGTGGCATGTAGGATCTAGTTCCCTGACCAGGGATGGAACCCAGGCACCCTGCATAGGAAGCAGGGAGTCTTCCATGCTTCTCTACCAGGGAAGTCCCAGGAGTAGTATTTTTTTAACTCTGTTAGAATCAGCTGACCCATACCTTTGCCAGAGACAGTGAAAAACAGTTTTGGCTCAGTCTCTGTGAGGTTTCTGGGTCCTGATGCGCACAAGATTCATTTGAGCCCTCTGAGCGTCTCTGGCAGGTAAGCGGTTTGATTCTAAATGCGATTTTGCCCCTCCTACCATCTTGCTGGGGCTTCTCCTTTGCCCTTGGACATGGGGTACCTTTCTTTGGTGGGATCCAGCATTCTCCAGTTGATACTTGTTCAGCAGCGAGTTGTAGTTTTGGAGTTATCATAGCACAAGATGAGTGTATGTCCTTCTATCCACCATCTGTTGCCACAAAACAATTCAACAACTTCTGAACGTCTTGCTACAAGGCATACTTCCTCAATTTTTTTGTTAATGTTGTTCTTCTTTGTCTTCACCAGACTAGCAGGGACAGCTCTCTAGAGAGACTCGTCTCTCAGCAGGCTCTCTCCCGTAGATTGATGGCAATCAAAGGCACTGGAATACTTTTTCCCCTGGAAATTCTCAAACACCAGCTATGCTTCCAAGCACAAAGCCTGTGTATAGGATTGTTGGTGATTTAGAGGCTGATTTTAGTCTTGGTTGGGTCGGACTTGAGATTTTACAACAGCCTCTACAGCATTCTCATACACAGGAGAACTATACAAAACAGATCTTCATGACCCAGATAATGACAAAAATGTGGTTACTCACCTAGAGCCAGACATAGTGGAATGTGAAGTCAAGTGGGCCTTAGGAACCATCACTACCAACAACGTTAAGTGGAGGTGATGGAATTCCAGTTGAGCTATTTCAAATCCTAAAAGATGATGCTGTGAAAGTGCCAGCAAATGTGGAAAACTCAGCAGTGGCCACAGGACTGGAAAAGGTCAGTTTTCATTCCAATCCCAAAGAAAGGCAATGCCAAAGAATGCTGAAACTACTGCACAATTACTCTCATCTCATACACTAGCCAAATAATGCACAAAATTCTCCAAGCCAGGCTTCAAAAGTACACTAACCGTGAACTTCCAGATGTTTAAGCTGGATTTAGAAAAGGCAGAGGAACCAGAGATCAAATTTTCAACATCTGTTGAATCATTGAAAAAGCAAGACAGTTTCAGAAAAAATCTAATTCTGCTTTATTGACTATACCAAAGCCTTTGACTATGTGGATCACAACAAACTGTGGAAAATTCTTCAAGAGATGGGACTATCAGACCACCTGACCTGCCTCCTGAGAAATTTGTGTGCAGGTCAAGAAGCAGCAGTTAGATCTGTACATGGAAATGAGTGGTTCCAAATCAGGAAAGGAATATGTCAAGGCTGTATATTGTCACCCTGCTTATTTAACTTATATGCAGAGTGCATCATTCAAAATGCTGGGCTGGATGAAGCACAAGCTGGAATCAAGATTTCTGGGAGAAATATCAATAACCTCAGATATGCAGATGACACCACTCTTATGGCAGAAAGTGAAGAGGAACTAAAAAGCCTCTTGATGAAAGTGAAAGAGAAGAGTGAAAAAGTTGGCTTAAAACTCAACATTTAGAAAACAAAGATCATGGCATCCAGTCCCATGACTTCATGGCAAATAGATGGGGAAACAATGGAAACAGTGACAGACTTTATTTGGGGGTGGGGCGGTGAGCAGCTCCAAAATCAATGCAGATAGTGACTGCAGCCATGAAATTAAAAGATGCTTGCTCCTTGGAAGAAAAGCTATGACCAACCTAGAGAGCATATTACAAAGCAGAGACATTACTTTGCCAATAAAGGTCCGTCTAGTCAAAGCTATGGTTTTTCCAATAGTCATGTATAGCTGTGAGAGTTGGACTGTAAAGAAAGCTGAGTGCCAAAGAATTATTGCTTTTGAACTGTGGTATTAGAGAAGACTCTTGAGAGTCCCTTGAACTGCAAGGAGATCCAACCAGTCCATCCTAAAGGAAATCAGTCCTGAATATTCATTGGAAGGACTGATGCTGAAGCTGAAACTCAATACTTTGGTCACCTGATGTGAAGAACTGACTCAATTGAAAAGACCCAGATGCTGGGAAAGACTGAAGGTGGGAGGAGAAGAGGACAACAGAGGATGGATCGTTGGATGGCATCACCGACTCGATGGTCATGATTTTGAGTAAGCTCCAGGAGTTGGTGATGGACAGGGAAGCCTGGCGTCCCTTTTCACTTTCATGCTACGGTCCATGGAGTTTCCATAGAGTCAGAAACGACTGAGCGACTGAACTGAGAATCAGCTGTCCTCTTGGGACCTTACCATACAGTGTATTTGTAAAATCAAAATGAATGATAATTTTTTTAATTGTCTTTATTGTCAGTGGTTATCTATACTCAGATACAATGACAATTCTCATAATAATGCATGTGAGTAATTCTAGCACATGTTAGTAACATTTTGTCCTACTTTATCTACCTTATAGGATGGAGTAGAAAATCTAATTTAACAGATATTCCCTAGAATAATGTTATTCACTTAATGATATAGCAACTATATTCTCATTGAAAAGGAGTACTGAGAAATAGAGGGCAATTAATTATTTTAGGGAGCAATTTAAGAGAAAGCAGGTATATTATTCTAATTCTTGAGGGTTTGAATAGCCCTATAAGCATTGTTGCATTAAAGGAACAAAAAAATTAGCATTCACCAAACTGTTTATTCATTTAGACACTGAATAAAATGTGGTGCAGTTTTAAGTAGACGGGGTGAGGAGAGAAGAATCAGAAAGTCTTTGTATAGTTAAGAATTCTTTTAGAGAGTGAAAACAAAGCTGATGGGTTAGCTATCATGTTGATTTGAAGTCATTTCTCACCTGTCCCTACTCCTCATGAAAGACATTGTGTTAAGTAAATTTCAGCAGTCGATAGTTGTTTCATAATCAGAACAGGGAGATTAAGTTAAAGTTAGAGCAGAGTTGGGGCAATAGTAACGCGTATAGGAGCCAGAAGGACAAAGGAAATAGGTCAAGTGTGTCTGATGAAAGACGGTGAAACAGTAGAGTGGATTGGGGGTGCTCAGCAGAGTCCATGGTCTGTCTAAAGGCATTTAGATTCACCTAAAAAAAAAAAAAAAAAAAAACGCATATCCATGGAAAACCTAATTGCAGGCCTGTTTCAGTCCGAGGTCAAACAGTTGTTGAGTTCTAGATTCTTACAATGCATGAGCCTGAGACCTCAGTGGATACCCACATAGAAACAAGAACTGTTAAGAAGTCTTTGTTTAATATTGTATATTAGCACACATTTATGTAATCTAGGAAAATGGTATCGATGAACCTATTTGCATGGTGGGAATAGAGACACAGACATAGAGAACAGACTTTGGACACAGCAGGGGAAGGAGAGGTTGGAACAAATTGAGAGAATAGTGGTGAAACATACACATTACCATATGTAAAACAGATAGCTTATGGGAAGTTGCTAAATAACACAGGGAGCTCAGTGCGGTACTCGGTGACCTAGAGGGGTGGGATGAAGTAGGGTGGAGGAGAGGTTCAAGATGGAGGGGACATATGTATATTTATAGCTGATTCATATTGTTGTCAGAGAAGGCAATGGCAACCCACTCCAGTACTCTTGCCTGGAAAATCCCAGGGACGGAGGAGCCTGGTGGTCTGCAGTCCATGGGGTCGCAGAGTCGGACACGACTGAGTGGCTTGACTTTCACATTTTATTTTCCTGCATTGGAGAAGGAAATGGCAACCCACTCCAGTGTTCTTGCCTGGAGAATCCCAGGGACGGGGGAGCCTGGTGGGCTGCCGTCTATGGTGTCGCACAGAGTCGGACACGACTGAAGCAACTTAGCAGCAGCAGCCACGTATTGTTGTATGGGAGAAGCCAACATAAAATTGTAAAGCAATAATCAACCAATTAAAAATAAGTTAAATTTTTTTTAATCTTTGTTTTATATTAAAATATAAAAATGGTTTGTTGTTGTTAAGTCACTTCAGTCGTGTCCGACTCTGTGCGACCCCATAGACGGCAGCCCATCAGGCTCCCCTGTCCCTGGGATTCTCCAGGCAAGAACACTGGAGTGGGTTGCCATTTCCTTCTCCAATGCATTAAAGTGAAAACTGAAAGTGAAGTCGCTCAGTTCTGTCTGACTCTTAGCGACCCCATGGACTGCAGCCTACTAGGCTCCTCCATCCATGGGATTTTCCAGGCAAGAGTACTGGAGTGGGGTGCCATTGCCTTCTCCAAAAAATGGTTTATTTCATCTATTTGTGGCCTAAAACAGTGCTCATTACCATATATTTCTACAGTAATTATCCTATAAAAATTGGTTATTATTAATCAATGACTTACATTTTCAAAATACTATACCAAAAAGAGTGTTTTGCTTATAGCTAAAGTATCTCAGTCTGACATCTGTGAATCCCATGATACTTAAGCAAAGTCTTGTGTGGCTGTATCTACAAGCACATTTTTTAGGGAAAAGGTTCATAACTCATCCAGTGGGCCACAACCCTACAGGGAGAAGACAGACACCCAGAAAAAGGAAAGAAATCCACAATCATTATCAGGTAGGTCTATCTGTAGGCAGAAACCTGACTGCCAACATTCAGTCATAGATAATGTTCTTTGATGACAGAATTCTACCTATGAAAGAATGAGAGGATAAGACATGTCTTCAGTCTTGGAAGGGCACTAGTGGGGCAACAGCAGGAACATAGACATAGGACCAAACTCACTAGACCAAGATGCACAGATTTCCTCAAAGTGGACAAGACAAGGTCTAAATTATAAGAACTGAGTCACAGCCTGTCCATCAATAGAATTGGTGCCTCTGGTTTGAGAAGATCACCCTGGGTACTGTAGTGGGTGAGCTCAGTGACCTCAGATGAGTAAACTGGGATGCTAATATGCACTGGAAGCCAAACAGATCCAAAATAAGACAGATTTTAAATACATAAATTAAGGAGACAGATAACATTTGCTGAGTGCCTATCATGTGTTGACAGCTAAGAGATGCTCATGGGTACTATCACATTTAATTCCCTTAATAAATGATACCTAGAAGCCAAAACTGGAGAGGTTTTCTCCTTTACAAAAGAATTCACAACATTGCAGTACTCTATTTTTTCAAGGAAGGACAGATACTAAACTCATATCTTAGAAGGGCATAAAACTTCACAAAGTACCAAAGTTGCCCAAGATCAATAAATTTCAATGGAGGAAAGAGCATACCCCTCTGAGAGGAGTCAGGATGGCATTTTAATTTAAAAGACTTGCACCAGATAATATTTGTGTACCGTAATATTTTAATTTGTTGATTTGGGGATACAAACAACAAAGAGATGCTCAGAAATGAGTTTATCTCTCAAAATCAATAATTCTCTAGAGAAAGAATATCCCCTTATTGAAAGTTGTTCATATAACTACTCTGTTGTGACATCCCTCTGTGATTTGCTACAACTTCCCAGGACAACATAACAGATTAAGGCAGAAGGCCCAAAATGCTGATTTCCCACCAGTGCTCTCCAAAGCAGACCATTCTGCCACAGATAATCCCACTGACAAGAAATTGTAAAGTGATCTTTCAGGAAACACATTAATGCCCTCGTCAGTAAGTTTTCTTATAATGAGTTTTCTAAATAACTAATGGTTACTCATTAACAGATTAACAGTGTTGTAACCTATTAAGATAAATAACTAATGGTTACTCATTTTCAGTATTTTAACCTATAAAGATTTAAAAATAAAGGGGAAAAAGGCAATGTATCTAGCCTATGCTTTCCTAAAATGTATTCATCATGCTTTTACTTCCTTAAAAAGTGGTTATTTTAACTCTTCCTTACCACTCGAGATGATCACCGTGACCATTGACCTGAGAAATATAATAAGAGTGTCCTTGTCTTTTTTGTTATCTGTCATCAGGCTCTCTGTTCACACACTTTATGTATCAACTCATTTGGCCTATCTCCTTACCATTTATTCTGAGCTGAGACACTGTAGGCAAATATTAAAATTATCATATTTTACTGTTTTATGATCATTAAATTGAGTCCCCTCATTTTGCATATCAAAAATAAAAGACTAGGAGTTAAGACTCGCCCATGGTCACACAATGGGTTATGGTAGAGCTGAATCTCACTTAGAATCTGCAGCTCATATGGAAAAACATTAGTCAAAATTGTGATTAAAAATTCCTTAAACTAATCTTTTAAGCATGGTATCTATGTTTCCTGTACTATAATTTTTATACTCCTTGGAGTTTGGGTACTACAGAGACAGACTGAGGAAATAAGAAAAGGAAAGTCTGCAGGCAAATTGGTGTCTATTCAAGCCATTTGCTTTTAAGATAACCATCAAATCCAGTGAATGAGAAATGAGAGATTTTTATTGTGTTCTTCTTTCTCAATGGAATTTTTCCATTTGGTTTTAGTATTAAGCCTCTATAACATTATGTTACTATATTTCAATTGATTGTTCTCTCTGCTGAAGATTAGAGGATTAGGTTTTAAAACTCAGATGTGAGTTAAATACAACTGTAATATCAATGCAACTCCATGAGGGGTATAGAGTGTACAGATACACAGGCTCCTGGTGCCACCGTTAGCACTTTTTCCTGCTACAGTCTCTCTACCTAGTTATTACAAATCAAGCTCTGGATATGACTTGAAAAACAGAAAAAAAAAAGGTTTGCCAAGAAACTTTTCAGTAGCGATGTGCAGTTTGTTTACTTCCTGTTTCTCCTTTGTTCTCTAGTGATTAAGTTTGCTGCAAAAGGGAGGTATTAGTAAATGAGAAGGCTTTTGAGCCTTTTCAGTCATTTTGATTAGCATCTTTGGTAACTTCTTTTTTCTCATAAACATATGGCAAAGCAACATGCACTGTTCCAATGATTATGATTTCAAGTCTAACGTACTATTTGTTTATTTTTGAAACCTGAAACAAACATCTGGTGGTTAATGCTTTGAGAAAAAAAAGCACCTTAGTGCATTATGTCTGTCTATGATTCAAGATCATGGGCAAAAATATTATAAGTAGATGAGATTAAGCCACAGGAGTTTGTTGGGCCATTCAATTTTTTTAAAAAGTTTTTAAGAACTAAACTTTGTTTCCTCTAAAGTAGAAAAGGCAGTAGAGACGGTGCAATAATCTTAAGGACCTCTTCCTTTCTGCCTCATCTTGTACTTTATAGAAAGAGTATATCTAGTATAGGTCCTCTCATTAGAAAAAGAAAGATTTGAATGTTTTCTTATCACCATCCCATATATGCTCAGAATTACTGACAGACAGTGCAGTTTGTGTATACGCTCAGGTTCATGTTACCATGCACTTTTTGTTAACGAGAATGGTATCTCATACATTAAAAATTCTTTGCCAATTTTTTTAATGCATCATATTTTAAGGTTTATTCTAGCTCACGCTTTCTATTGCAATATGACACCTGGAATAAAATTTGAAATGAAGATGTACTGTCCTTTGCATTGTTGCTCATCTTAGGGGAAAAATTGGTTATTTTAAATATTTTAGTATATTAGTATATTTTTTCAGTGTATTTGTCTGTTAAGGTTACCATAGCAAATACCACAGACTGGGCAGCTGTATAATAAAAAAAAATAATAGAAATTAATTTTTCATAGTTGTGGCGGTTGAACATCCAAATTCAAGGTATTGGCAGTTTTGGCTTCTCCTGAGACCTCTCTCCTTGGCTTGCAAGGGGTCAGCTTCTTGCTGTGTCCTCACATGGCCTACCTCCTGTGCCTGCACACCGCTGCTGTATCTTCCTCTTGTAATAAGGACACCAGTCATGTTGGATTAGGGCCCACCTTCCTGATCTCACTTATTACCTCTTCAGAGGCCCTAGCTCCAGATTACAGTCACATTGAGGGTTAGTGCTTCCACATATGAATTCTGGAGGAACACAATTGAGTCCATAATGTGTAGCAATGCTTATCAATCAAATATTCTGTAATATCTTCCCCTTGAGGAAAAAAATAAAATCTTAGGAAGGAAAGTGCTAAAATTATCATTTATATGTGTTATCAAGTTATAGGAAGTATAAATTTATATGTGACTCCTTTATATGAGATGTCATTTATAAGTGAAAGCACATAAAATAACCCTTAACTCCATTTTTCAGCCTGTCTCAATAGAACTCACAAAGATTTAGTGAAGAAACAACCCAGCAGACTAGCAAGTCACACTTCCACACACTCTTTGCCAGGAGAGACCAAAAAAATAACCAGAATCTGAAATTCTAGGTGAGGCTGCTGCTCATGTCTCTGTTCTGAGGTCAGATCAACAGACCGTTAACTTATTCTCTGGGAAGTGTGGATTCTATATTTGAAAGCAACCTGAGCCTGACTTAAGTGGCTTCAAAAAGCACAGCCACAAGCCTGAGGAGCCTCAGCCACAGCACCATAACACAAAGGCTGCTGCAGTGTTGGTGCATGAATACAAGTTGAGTAAGCTTGTCCCTTCCTAAGGTATAGACCACCTAGTGTTTTCAGAACACCGTGTTCTATCAGATCATTTACAATGTTCCCATTTCTTAATTTTTTTGATTCCCTTTGGTTAAAGGGAATTGCCACATGCAGTGAATAAACGGTGGCTCAGAAGGTAAAGAATATGCCTGCAATTCAGGAAACCTGGGTTCCATCCCTGGGTAAGAAAGATCCCTTGGAGAAGGGAATGACTACCCACTCCAGTATTCTTGTCTGGAGAATCTCCATGAACAGAGGAGCCTGGCAGGCTACAGTCCATGGGGTCACAAAGAGTTAGACACAACTGAGCGACTAACACTAACAAAAATATAAGATGCCCAGTTAAATATGAATTGCAGGTAAACAATGAATATGTGCACGCATGCTCAGTCACTTCAGTCATGTCCAGCTCTTTGTGATCCTATGTACTGTAGCCCGCAAGGCTCCTCTGTCCATGGGATTCTCCAGGCAGGAATACTGGAGTAGGTTACCATGTCCTCTTCCAGCTTCCTAGGAAGCCAGCCCAAGGATCAAACCGGCATCTCCTGTGGTTCCTGTATTGCAGATGGATTCTTTACTGCTGAGCCACCAGGGAAGCCAAAACAATGGATATATTTTTAGTATAAGTATGTCTCATGTGATATTTGGGACATACTTGTACCAAAAAAAAAAAAAATTTCCTTCATGGGACATACTAATATTAAACAAAAGTATTTGTTATCTGAAATTCAAGTTTAACTGTGGGTCCTCTATTTTATCTGGCAACTCTACTTAACAAGAACGAATCCTCCTCTTGCATCTTCCTTCCTGGACTCACCACCCTCTTAAACTTCTATCACCAACTTTGTATATTTAATTTCCTGCTCTTAATTTGGCACTGCCCCCAAGGGTGAAAACCCCATTTCAGGCTCCCTTGCATTATACTAATGTGATATATGGTTATGGATTGTTGTTGTTTCATTGTTGTGCAGTTCATTTGAGACCCCATGGGCTACAGTCCATGGGGTCATAAAGAGTCAGACACAACTGAGCAACCAAGCACAGCACAGCATGGACTGTACCAGGCTCTGTCCATGGAATTCTCCAGGCAGGAATACTGAAGCAGGTTGCCATTTCCATCTTCATGGGATCTTCTTGACCCAGGGATGGAACTCAGGTCTCCTACATTGGCACTCAGAGTTAAAACATTAAAGTTAGTTTAATCCACCTTTTTCCACATGCTGAAATATTTACATCTTTATATCAATGCCCCGTAATACTACTTTGATCACATTAGCTAATATTGTGTGCTTAATAACATGGGAAAGAATCCCTAAGCTTCTAAATCTCTAAACCCTGGGCTCAATCAGCTCACCTGTAAAATAAAGGGACAGAATCAAGGTATTTTCCCCCAAGGCTCCTTTAAACAGTTCCTTGCCACAGGTCTTTAAAATGCAGATTCTGTTAATGTTCTCATTTGCCTTGTGAAACCTAATTATTACTATTTCAGGTGAACCTCTACTTACTTACTCAAGTAAGTAGTGTTTCAGTCAGTTCAGTTAAGTCACTCAGTTGTGTCCAACTCTTGGCGATGCCATGGACTGCAGCACGCCAGGCCTCCCTGTCCATCACCAACACCCAGAGCTTATTCAAACTCATGTCCATCGAGTCAGTGATGCCATCCAACCATCTCATCCTTCTCCTCCCGCCTTCAATCTTTCCCAGCATCAGGGTCTTTTCAAATGAGTCAGTTCTTCGCATCAGGTGGCCAAAGTATTGGAGCTTCGTATCTTCAGCATCAGTCCTTCCAATGACTATTCAGGACTGATTTCCTTTAGGATGGACCAGTTGGATCTCCTTGCAGGCCAAGGGACTCTCAAGAGTCTTCTCCAAACCCACAGTTCAAAAGCATCAATTCTTCAGCGCTCAGCTTTCTTTATAGTCCAACTCTCATATCCATACATGACTACTGGAAAAACCATAGCCTTGACTAGATGGACCTTTGTTGGCAAAGTAATCCTCTGCTTTATAATATGCTGTCTAGGTTGGTTTATAGCTTTTTTTCCAAGCAGCAAGCATATTTTAATTTCATGGATGCAGTCACCATCTACAGTGATTTTTGAGCCCCCCAAAATAAAGTCTGTCACTGTTTCCATTGTTTCTCCATCTATTTGCCATGAAGTGATGGGACTGGATGCCATGATCTTCGTTTTCTGAATGTTGAGTTTTAAGTCAACTTTTTTACTCTCGTCTTTCACTTGCATCAAGAGGCTCTTTAACTCTTCTTCACTTTCTGCCACAAGGGTAGTGTCATCTTCATATCTGAGGTTATTGATATTTCTTCTGACAATCTTGATTCCAGCTTGTGCTTCATTCAGCCTGGCATTTCACATGATGTGCTCTGCATATAAGTTGAATAAGCAGGGTGACAGTATACAGCCTTGACGTAATCCTTTCCCTATCTGGAACCAGTCTATTGTTCCATGTACAGATCTAACTGTTGCTTCTTGACCTGCATACAGATTTCTCAGGAGGTAGATAAGGTAGCCTGGTATTCCCATCTCTTGAAGAATTTTCCAGTTTGTTGTGATCCACACAGTCAAAAGCTTTGGCATAGTCAATAAAGCAGAAGTAGATGTTTTTCTGGAACTCTCTTGCTATTTCGATGATCCACGGATGTTGACAGTTTGATCTCTGGTTCCTTTGCCTTTTCTAAATCCATCTTAAAAATCTGGACGTTCATGGTTCACGTACTGTTGAAGCCTTGCTTGGAGAATTTTAAGCATTACTTTGCTAGCATGTGAGATGAGTCCAACTGTGCAGTAGTTTGGACATTCTTTGGCATTGCCTTTCTTTGGTATTTTAATGAAAACTGACCTTTTTTAGTCCTGTGGCCAATACTAAGTTTTCCAAATTTGCTGACATATTGAGTGCAGTACTTTCACAGCGTCATCTTTCAGGATTTCAAATAGCTCAACTGGAATTCCATCACCACACTAGCTTTGTTCCCTGTGGTACTTCCTAAGGCCCACCTGACTTTGCATTCCAGTATGTCTGGCTGTAGGTGAGTGATCACACTATCGTGGTTATCTGGGTCATTAAGATCTTTTTTATGTAGTTCTTCTGTGTATTGTTGGCATCTCTTAATATATTCTGCTTCTGTTAGGTCCATACCATTTCTGTCCTTTATTGTGCCCATCTTTGCATGAAATGTTCCCTTGGCATTTCTAATTTTCTTGAAAAAATCCCTAGTGTTTCCCATTCTATTGTTTTCCTCTGTTTCTTTGCACTGATCACTGAAGAAGGCTTTCTTTTCTCTCCTTGATAAGTAATGTTTAGATTACTTAAATAAGTAGTGTTGTGATTACTCTATTAATGTCTTTCTCTTTAAAGTTGCTCGCCCTAAATTTCTCAAGGGCCAGAGAATCCACCTTTTATTTCCCTGCAGCCCACTCACGCTAGTACCAGACTTTGAGCACACCACATGACCAGATGATGTGATCATGAAAGTGTTGATAATGATGAAACAATTCTGTCCGGGAGGGTTTTCTATCATTCCTTTCTTGGGAATTGAAGTCCTCTCCACCAGGTCGGAGACCGCCGTCTGGGAGCCGCTCCTTGTTCTCTTCCGCCATCTAGTGGCACCAGGCTTGCTCTCCTCGCTCAGCTTGCTGTTCAGAGCTGCAAAGATTTCAAAGATTGTAAATCAAACAGATGAATTGTTTCATTCTTGTCATTACAGTAAAAAAGGGCTTATAGCGTGTTTCGAGAGATAAAAATGTAATGTATTGATAAAAAAATAGGTATAACACAATAGAAGACTTTAATACCTACACAGTATAGATTAAATTCATGTAGTTTAATCTCTTTAATATGTTCCAATGTTAACTTAAAGACAAAAGTACACAATATAAACTAAGCTAAGGAGTTCTGAGGAAAGATTATCTTTCTCATGGGCTTCTGTATAATGTTCATGGATTTTTAAATTTCAAATAAAAGTGATCGAGGCAGATAAAAAAATGAAAGGAAAAGGAAATAAAGTTTTCATAGACATTAAATTGTTTAGAGAGAGAAATCTCAGCTCTTTATTTAACCATTTGACTTCAATTAAGTTAGAACTTATTATCATTATTATTTATACATGCAATACAATGTTTAATGAATGTTGAATTCAGTTTTAATGTTCTGTAATGTAGAACTTTCTTCAGATGGCATGATAGTGAGTTTAACTGTGCGATTCAGAAAAGTGAAAATAAATTTCTCTGATGAATGAAATAAAACATTTCTGAAGTGTGACTTATTTCCCATTAAAACTTTTATTTCTGACATTTTAACATTATTCTGGTTATAGTTTTCTTTTTATTTAAAATGCCAATGCTATCATGCAGTGTTTAGACTTTTCTAATAAAAATGTATTTAATTGCAGTGCCACTTCAACCTTTAATACACTTGTGACCCAGCTGTAAAAATCTCCAATTTGTTTTCCAGGGTGGGAAAATTCCCATAAGGTGGACAGCCCCAGAAGCTATCGCCTACAGAAAATTCTCCTCGGCAAGTGATGCATGGAGCTATGGCATTGTCATGTGGGAGGTCATGTCCTATGGAGAGAGACCTTATTGGGAAATGTCTAACCAAGACGTAAGTGCCATCTGTAGTTAAACCGCCTCTTTGTGAGTGCAGACACGTTATCATTGATGAAGAAACACCATTTGTCCTCACTCAGATTAGCCCTTATCTTCCTGAGAGTTGTCCAGGATTTGTGGCTGAAGTTGAGTAGCCTTTCACTCTGAGCCGTGTTTGGTGTGGTAAGGGCCAGCTGACGGGCTTTGTCACATAAGTACCTATCCATGTCTTACATCTAATACTGAACACACGCATGTGGTTCTAAGGCAGCCTGACTGTGCTATGCAACAGCCTTGCCCTACAAGTTTCCAAAAACAAAGAATAATGTTTACCTTTCATTTCTTCCTTAGGGCAATTTAGCATAGCACTGTAAAGAGCAAATTAACTTAGGAGAAAATTTAGCAGAAAAATATTAAATGCATTCAAGCAATGTGTTATCAATACATCATCTAATACTATGGTTCTTTGGAGATACATGACCCTTTTTGCAATCTATTTTATCTGTAAAAGTTACCTTGGTGGCTAATAATATTATAGAAGAGGGTGGTTCGCACACATTTGACCTCTATGGACTGTTGGATGTGGAGGAGACAGTAGTCAAAGTATGCTACAACCCTGACAATGCACGTGAACGTGCTGTCAGACCTGCAGATACATTTTCGTATCCCATTCCCTCAGCCCAGAATCCAGACGCTGTCCACTCACCTGCCTTCTTCGAAGTATCTAACAGTTTCTGAGACAGTGGTAATGGGAAGTCAACTCTGATGGGATTCTGAATGTTCTCAGATGGAAACAAAGACTGTGTGGGTATGGATTTTTTAGAAAATCCATAGACATAGTCAACTCTTGTCACATCTCTTCTGTTTTATCCATTCAGCTGCTTGAGCCTCATCTCCACACTTCATACTCATTATCCCATCCCAACCTCAAGTGGTCCAAATATCTTGTTCAGTGACAGAGAAAGGTTAATCTTTTTAAATGCTGGACACCAAGAAGATTGGGTTTTGGTTAGCTCACCATGACTTTTGTTTCTCCCTGACTTGGAGTGTTAATTCTGAAACTGAGTACCTGCTCTTGTGCATACTGACTCTGGAGAATGCCAGGTTCAGAACCTACATGTAACAGGTTCAAGATCATCAAACACTGTGCAACCATGCTCTTTAACGTGAACGTGAAGTCGCTCAGTCGTGTCCGACTCTTTGCGACCCCATGGACTGTAGCCTACCATGCTCTTTAAAGCCCTTCATAAAAACACAAAGCCAGATGGCTTAGTCCTGCAGAGCATTTTCCCTTAAATACAGAGTGTGGCATGACCAGCAAACTTTGATACACTCCCAATATTTAAACTTTTTTAGATCCAGGCCATTTACTGTCCTTAAAGGAATTTTATTTGAAGGACCTTGTTGCTCTTTACTGCCTCTGGGCCTTGTTTGGAGCAACTTGTGTCCAGCTCTGCTTCTTAAAATTGAATCTCAAGAGCAGAAATTCATCCCTTCACTCCCAGGAAGAACTCATCTTTTTTTAACCAGCTATCCAAGGTAACAGACACCCTGGGTTCAGTCACCGTAGTTCCTACTCTACTTTTAACCCAAGATAATGCTTGCCTGCTTGTCCTACTGTGACATGCCTAAAATAGGCCATTCAAGCAAATCTCTAAAATAAAAAGTCCTCCTCCGGATGAATGAGAATCCTCACTGCACAGAAGAGCCCTCAGTTCAAGTACCTTCCTTAACTGGTGTTCCATATAGTCCTTGTCTTGACCAGTTCTCTGTCAGACCTAAAATAAAAAATTACCTAACTCAGAGGACTCCAAACTTTACTAATAACATATCCTTGCTGGTAAAAAGTTTTTGAGCATTCACAACTGACATATGTGTATTTATCTGCACATTATATACAAGTCCTACTGTACTAATACATTCATTTTTTGTTTAAAAAGTAATTTGTTGAGTATCTTCTCAGGAAGTAGAGATACAAGGGAACTCAAACTGGATTGACCTTTTATGAAACTGAGGTTTAGGGAGGTGACATGATTTCCCTAGAATCACATAGTAAGTGCTTTGACAGTGATACTAAAAAAACAATTCTAATAACCTTCTAGAAGTCATGGGCAAGGAGGGGGGAAGAGGAAATAACTGCCTCTTTCATGGTGATATAGTTTACATCCATAGGCCAGTGATTTCTTGCCCTCATTGAGCTTATATTCTAGCAAGAGGGAAACAGACTTTACACAAAGTAAATCAGTAAAATATGTAATATGTAACATGATCATTAGTATTTTGCGAGAGAAAAGTGAGAGAGGATAAGAAATGTTAGGAATTTTATTTTTAATATATAAATATATTGCCAAATACAGTTGTAAAAGTCATTCCATTTTGATCATAAAAGTCATAGTCATTCTTATTAGACATGCATAAATAGTTTACAGTAAGACAGGGCTTCCCAGGTTGCACAGTGGTAAAAATTATGCCTGCCAATACAAGAGATGCAAGAGACTTGAGTTCAATCCCTGGGTCAGAAAGATTCTCTGGAAAAGGAAATGACAACCCACTCCATTATCCTTGCCTAGAAAATTCCATGGGCAGAGCAGCCTGGTGGGCTTCAGACCATGATGTCGCAAAAAGTTGAATGTGACTGAGCTTATGCATGCGTGCGTGCACGCACACACACACACACACACACTCTTGTATAAGACAAATAAACATAAAGAGAAGTTCTATTATTTTTTTCTGTCTCCTGGATTATCATTTTACCACATGGGGTACTTTGTACCACCAGTTTGGTAACCACAACCACCATTAGGTAGACTATAATTCAGCCGTGAAAAGTGCCTCAGTTTCATGACCAACAAATATAATAAAAGGATGAGGTTAAATGATATTTAATATCCCTTTTAACAGTAACATTCTATGTCTTTATAATCTCTGAAGAAATAATTATCATACTTGTCTCAGCAAAGAAATAGTTCACATTGTTCTTTTCTTCAGTTTAGGAATTTCTGTGAGGGTACAAAAATCCGATAGAATCTCCACAGAGCAGAGCATGTAAAAGTGTAGATCCAGATGACAAGACAGATTTTCTAGGAGAGCAACTTCTGAGAGAAAAGGCCCAAATGTGTAATTTCCATCATGGACTCCCTTGTAAACTGTCCTTAGTTGCTGCCTAGAGCAGTGGCACCCCACTCCAGTACTCTTGCCTGGAAAATCCCATGGACGGAGGAGCCTGGTGGGCTGCAGTCCATGGGGTTGCTAAGTCGGACACGACTGAGCGACTTCACTTTCACTTTTCACTTTCATGCATTGGAGAAGGAAATGGCAACCCACTCCAGTGTTCTTGCCTGGAGAAGCCCAGGGACGAGGGAGCCTGGTGGGTTGCCGTCTCTGGGGTCACACAGAGTCGGACACGACTGAAGCGACTTAGCAGTAGCAGAACAGTCCAAAATCTGGTGTCAGCTCCTCCCTTCCTGGATCATGTCCAACAGTTTATGCACTCATTCTGGCCATGTGTGTTGATGATCTGTGTCCAGGATGAACATTTAGAGAGCCATTCTGTCTATTAAACCTCATATGGCCATAAAGACCATATCTGGAATCAGAAGTTGCTTCAGCCAGGAATAGACTCCTTACATTAAGCCCATCCTCATTCATTCTGTGTTGTCAATGTCCACAGTGCAAGGCTGAATGCTCCCTTCACCCAGTGCTTTGTTGTTTTTCAAGGACTAGATAAGAGCTAAGCTAGTTATTTTCATGGTCTTTGAGTGGCTACCAAAGAATATGTAAGCAAGAATCGGAAACAAGGAAGAGAACAAATTTCTGAGGGGAGGGAAAAATGCCAAACCCTTGAGGTCCTCAGATCAATATAAGAGAGGAAAGTACTGAGAGCTAAAATCTTTTATGTATTTTGTGAATATATTTCCTGCTGCAGTGAAGAGAGTTGAAATTCTGTTTAGCTTAACATATTGGAAGTCAGTGTATCTGTGACAGATCTTGTAACCAGAATTTCTGTTTGAAAGCAGAAATAGCTTAATCAAAACTTTCTGAGCTGCTCTCTCCAAATACTGGTTATTTCCTATTTGTCCTGAATTTCTCATGTTTGGTCAAAGTTCAGTCTTGTATTTGACTTTCTGCAACCACGGTGTGTTTTAAATAAGAAAAGTCATTTTTAGACAATAAAAGTTCAACCATTTTCTGTTTGAATATTTTATATTTTTATTACATTCTGTGGAGTTTAATTTAAGGGCTTAGCTAAATATGGAATGTTAACATGCTTTAGGATTTTAAATGAGTATAGGAAATTTCAGGTAGTTTTTATGAGGTAGTCCCTTCATTCTGCAGACTGTGGCATATTTTATTGCAATGAACAATTCTGAGTTTGCATAGTCTATTTTAGTGAATAATATAGTGAGTTTCCCAAAGGTCAGTAGTAATGTACATTAGGGAATATACATAAGGAAATGAGAAAAAGCAGTGCAGAAGACTAGTCCACGTGTGGCCTATGAAGCATAACAGTAGATGCCATCTGCTTAGCCATTCAGCAGTTACTGATTAAACTCATGCCAGTCACTGGGCATGTGGGTAGGTCTGGAGAACTTGAAAATCCAGCCCTCACTCTCAAGAAGCCCTCTGTGTAGGTGAGGAGATGAAGGTCTGGCATTTCTAAGTCATGTTCCTGCCCCCAAGTAGAATGTATACTCCTCAAGGGTAGGCTCAGGCCTCCTTTTCCTTTTTAATATAAACAACGTTGTGTGAATGCAACATAGTTATTTTTTAACATATGCCCAAAAAAGCATGCATACCCTATTATTTAAGGTATTTTTGATTATATAAGCTTTCCCAGTGGCTCCACAGGTAAAGAATCTGCCTGCAAAGCAGGAGACATAGGAGACATGGGTTTGATAGCTCAGTCAAGAAGATGCCCTGGAGAAGAAAATGACAACCCACTCCACTATACTTGCCTGAAAAGTCCCTTGGACAAAGAAACTTGAGGGCTGCTGTCCAAAGGGTCACAAAGAGTCAGACACTACTGAGCAACTAAGCACAAGCAATTATAAAAAGCACCTGATACATAGAAGGTATTTAATTAATTAGTGGTAATAATCATAGCTTGAAATTTCTGAATTTATTGTGAGTCAATTATTTTAGATTATTGACTCATTTAATCTTCAAAATAATTCTCTAAGGTTGGAACTATTTTTATTCCCATTTATAGATAAAAGGCTTTCTAGAAAATTTAAGCAACATACCCAAAGTTGTATGTTAAGTCACTTCAGTTGTGTCTGACGCTTTGCGAACCTATGGATTGTAGCCCACCAGTCTCCTCGGTCTATGAGATTCTCCAGGCAAAAATACCAGAGTAGGTTGCCATGCCCTCCTCCAGGGGATTTTCCTGACCCAGGGATCGAACCTACCTCTCTTACGTCTCTTGCACTGGCAGGTGGGCTTTTTACCACTAGTGCCACCAGGGAAGCCCCAACCCATGATAAAACTGAAGTTGGAGACCCCTACTTTACCCGAAGTGTGTGCTTTTACCCCTGAGCTATACTATAGAAGTCTTAATTTTCAAAGGAGTCTCTATACCACACAAGCTCTATGAAATGAGATCAAAGCATCTTTAATTATGTATACCTCTGTGTCACAATAGAAGTGTTTCTATTATTTCCTATCAGCAAGAATGTGGATTGACTCACTGTTGTTTGAAAGTATAAATCTTTTCAGCAGTACTTTTTGCCTTGATGTTAAAAATTTATAAAATGTACTGTATTATATTTCTTAAAAATGTTTAAGGCAGTAGCTTAAAATAAAATTCTAATGGTCCACATATTTAGCCTATTACCAGAAATATGCCACAGGTGCATTGAAGGCACAAATTTCCTTGCTATTTCCTAATATTTTTTAACTCTTTTTTAATGTATCACAGTATAATGTTTTATGTTATTTTCATCTGAGTTCAAAATAATTGTTGTTTACTACATAATAGGAGTACATTGTAACGCTAGGAGCTACTCTGGCTCCAAAGATGACACCAGGGGTATTGCAGTTCTTCCAACACTTATATTATGGAATGTGCTTAAGTGAAGAAAATGCAAGCAAAACATGAACAGCAGGCAACATTAAGTAACCAAATCCCCACAGAGCTAATGTGTTGGGGAAAAACTTGCACTACATAAATGAGCGGCGACTTTGCTCAAACGAATGATCTGAATGCAAGACCAGAGACTTGGGTTTTGTCTGTTTTGTTTTTCCCTAGCATGTTTTAAAAAAAAAAGAAAAGAAAAAAATTCGTCCTGAAGCAGTTTGAAGCCCAAATGCCTCCTGGGTATGGTATCTTTTAGGCATATGCTACTAAGCCTGTTCAATTTCCCAAAAAGAGAACCGCTATCAGAGAACATCGCATTTGAGGTTTACTAGGAAACATAATGCTGCCTCAGTGTTTTTGTATTTTTTCTTCTCCTTACTTTTCGAAAGCTTTTATATAATAGTGAGTTTTGCTTTAGATTGCTTTCTGAAGCTTACCTGAAGAAAAACAATACAATTCAACTTTAGAATTTTTAATAGATGATGTGGTTGGAAATAACCTTTGACCCTATCTGAATTGGTTCCTCTTTTCAAAAGTTGAGAAGGAAGAAAATTACCTTTTACCATATTTCTTGTTTGTCTTCATAATTCTAAAACCTTTCTCAATTATAGGTCAGTATTTTAGCCAAGAATGGTGGATATATAGAATCCACTTACCTTCAAATGCAGTATGATTTTATGATTCAGAGAGTCCAGTCATTTCCAATTTTTGTTTCTGATTAGATTTTCGAAACTCTGCTTTATTATGTAATGGTCCTTGTGTAATGATCTGTGTAAGATACAGTAAATTGCTAAAGGCCCATTCCCATTATTTCAACCTTCCATATTACAGAGGGAATTTTTGTACTTATTTGAATATGTTTCTACCAAAGCAATTTTCAAAATGACCTTTTTCTCATTTTTTTAAATAATTCCTGCTATTGGTACATAGGCAGGAGCAACATTTTAATTAAATATACACTAATTACACTAGCATAATATAATGCATGTCTGTTACAGAAACAAGAGTAATAGGGGATATTGTGAGATTCAATCTATCACCATTGCAAATAACTCAAATAATAAAGTTCCAAGTAGAGGAAACCAATAACCAGTATGCTACTACCACAGTACAATTTTCAAGGGAATTCTTTTTTTTTTTTTTTGCTGAAAGTATATACATACCAGAAACATGTTCATAAAAAAATTAACTGTATCTTCCATTTCTGTTTAGAAGAAATTTACAATCTTTTGCTCTTACAATTTTTTATAATTCTTTGTTCTCTTTAAAACATATTTATAAAGAGGGCATCTTAAAATACTCTTTTACTGTATACTCATAAACTATGTTTCCAAAGATTTTAGGTATTTTTGCATGCCATGCAAAGGTTTGGTCATGTCCAAATCTTTGTGAATCCATGAACTGTAGCCCTCCAGGCTCCTCTGTCCATGGGATTTCCCAGGCAAGAATACTGGAGTGGGCTGCCATTTCCTTGTTCAGGTTGGGTATTTTTTATGGGCCCTTAAAGTTGCCTGTTATCTTTCTAAAATTGAAATGGTGCACCAGTGAAGAAATATTTGTTTTGGGTTGTTTTTCCCCCTGCCCGCCAAAGAGGTCTTGGAAATATGGGCCTGAGTTTTAAGAATGTTGTCTTCTCATTTCAAAAATGTTGATTTGGAATATACCTTTACATTGTTTTTGTGTTTCAAAAAATATACTTTGTTGGTAGGAATCTGCCTAGTAAAGAATATCTTCGCCCGCCCAATCTTCCTAATCTTAATTTACTATGATATACTTTGGCCCATCTGGATTTTTGTCTCCCTTCACTTGGAGCTCTGTGGAAAACAGTCCTTTCAAGGGGATACCAAGTCTAGATCTTGTGGTCGAAGAACTTTGAGATCAAGAGATGTTACCAGAGATCCTGTAGATTAAGCCTTCAGTTTCACTGACCCTAGAAACACAGCTTTTTGAGCTGAAAGGCACTGTCACAAGCACTGAATCCAGGCTCTTTTTTTTTTTTTCCTCTTAATGAGAAGACAGAGAATTGCCCAAGCACAGAGCTTGTTAGTAACATTTCAGACTCCAGGGCAGTTCATGTGACTCCTTCACTAATGCTCATTCCACTACTTACACACTGAAGCATGGTTGCATAGAAAGTTTTAATTATCTCAGTCTCAAGAAGTACGACTGTTAGGGCGAAAGATTTTCCAAACCATAAAACATATCATCAGCAACCTGTTAACCTCTAAGAGAGCTACACTTCCTATACTTCCCCATTTTGTCCACTCATTCAGCAGTCTGACTTGTGTCTTACTGAGGATGAACATTCTCCATTTTTATAGGTCCTTGACATTCTATGGAGACTTCTGTAAAATAAGATTGGAGAACAGTCTGAAGTATAGAGTTTTAAAAAATTGTTTATCTTAGAGTTAGAAAGGAAACCTTATGTTTCCATGCCCTAGTGATTTACAAATTATAACTTAGCCTCAGAAAAAGTGTTTTCTGTCTGTACCTTATTCTTTCACCACTCTTATGTGCTTAGTCTCTCAGTTGCGTCTGACTCTTTGCGACCCTGTAGACTGTAGCCCGCCAGGCTCCTCTGTCCATGGGATTCCCCAGGCAAGAATACTGGAGTGGGTTGTCATTTCCTCCTCCAAGGGATCTTTCCAACCCAGAGATCAAACCCACATCTCCTGTGTCTTGTGCATTGCAGGCAGACTCTTTACCTGATAAGCCATCAAGTGGAATGTTCACCACTCTATCCCCCTTTGTTTTTTTCAATGTACACTGATTTTCATTTGAGTTTTGATTGCTTTCCACTGAATTATAATTTCTGTATGTTGAAAAATATTGACTAAGAGAATAGGTATAAGATTTTAAATGTGATTTACTTATAATACTTCTTTCTTTTTTCTTTCCTTCTTTTCCTGTGCAGTCACAACCTTTACATTGCATATCAGAAAACTACATTGCCAGGGCTTTCATTTTTACTGTTTTATAAATCTGAATGTTCTCATGTCTATAAATAATCATCATCACAAAAAGTAGGGATATACTGGGACTCTGCTTCACCATCCACCTTCAACTTGAAATTACAGATTTTTCCACAAAGTTATGATGAATATTTAGAGAGAAGACAAAAATAGAATCATTTCACATTCCATTTACTATTGTACATTTCAGCCCTTGCTAAAATTTTGAGACAGTTTCTTTTCAAAGGAAGTATGAATAACTAAATTCACTGTGCTTCTCTTTGGGAGATATTGAGCAGTGCTATTCTGAGTGACCTCCGGGAGCTGGTGATGGACAGGGAGGCCTGGCGTGCTGCGGTTCATGGGGTCGCAAAGAGTCGGACACGACTGAGCGACTGATCTGATCTGATAACATAAAAATGTGATTACCTGCACAGCCCAAACATTTCTTGTTCAACGGTATTGCTCAGGGATATCTCAGTGTCTTCCTATTGCCTGTCTGCTCCTTGTTTGCCTAGTTTAATAAAAGGTTCACATTGTCTTCTTTGATTCAGAAACCTTCAGCACAATTGGAAAACTCATCAGATTCAACAAGAGCAGAACAGCCTGCTACGTGCCCCAACTGAGCCTAGTTGTTGATTTTAGGATGCTAAAAATTGTAGTGTCAATGACAAGGAACCAGTATGATCTATTTAGAATAACCCGCCAGGTTTTAGATAATAACTTCTGACAAAATCTAATTCCTTCTACCTCTGCACAGAAGTTATCACTGCAGTCATTTTCATATTTTTTCACTTTATTTTAATTTTCTTCTTACACTTTAAAATAAGGGTATAACCTTGCATAATTCTTCTCCAAAGGATGACAGCCTACAACTATCATAAAACCATACTACTAACAAAATTCTCTCTAGTAATTATCACCCCTTCATATCCTAAAACAAATCTCATTTAGTCTTTTAGACAAAGCACTCCATATGCTGCTGGCTGCCTGTCAGTTCTTAAGTAGGGAACCAGAAATGCCTATAAAACAAAACTTCCCACAAAAGACATGTTTATGAAGATAAAGGTTAATAGACAGCTGCCATAGATCACATATACGACAATTGAAGTTCACTCTTTGATTTGACAAGGCATTGTTTTAGATGCCGGGAACTCATGGAAAAAAGAAATAGTTCCTGCTCTTGAACTCGGCTTGCCCAGCTCAGAGAGTGCAAGTGTTTTGTGGACAAAGCAGAGGAGAAGCAGGACCGTGCCAGAAGTGAGGACTGAGAACCTGGGTCATAGTGAGCTGCTGCAGAATTACAGATATGGAAGGAATGTGGTCACAGTTTCACATCAGCAGGATTGGTGCAGGAGTTATTGAGGGAGTTAGAGGGGAGACAGAAAGACTAATTAAGTGGCTGTTGCAGTGATCAAAATGAAAAATAAATCATTTGAAAAGAGGATTAAAAATGGGCTGTATTTAAAGTATATGAAGTTGGTGGAATCAACATCTAAGTTAGTTTTGAGCACCAGGAAAGACAGAAGCCCAGACTGATCTCTGACTTAAATCACTGGAAAAAGAATGCTACCCTTTTCAGAGGACATAAATGCAAAACTTAAGAACAAGGTTAGTTTTGAAGAATAGCAAAAGAAAAAAAAAAGTCATGTCACCTGTATGACAACTTTATGAAATGGTATATCCCAGAGACAGTAGATGTAGAAATCTTGAGAGAAAGCTGAACTGGAGCTACAAGAGTGAAAGTCATCAGCAGGTGGGTGAGAGTGAAAGCATGGAGTGTGTAAATGTCTACGAGAAGCTCAAGAGTTAATTCTAGGGGATGAGTCTGGAACGCAGCACAAGACTCGGGACAGATCTTTTTCTACCAGTCATGATTCAGAGGCTACCAAGGTGACAATATTGGTCCAATCTTCAGGAATTACTAGCTATGTGAATCTGACACAATCTGTTCATCAGTTAGAGCTTCAGTTTTCTTACCTACAAAATATGTATAACCACACTCACATAGAAGGTAAGCTATGTTAAAATACCTAGCCCAGAAATTGACATATAATAAGCTCTCAAAGTTTCATATGTTAACTTGAATCAGAAACCAGAAAGCTCATAGAAAATTTAACTCATGGTCACTCCAGCCCCAAAATTGCTCCTCCTCCTTTGTTTCCTTGACCAAGCCAAAACCCTAGAAGTCAATCTTCTCTTCTCCCTCTACTTCCCTATCTAATCTCACCCTAGTCCTACATTCCTGTCAAGTCAATCTACTGCTTGTACCCTATGGCCTCTGCTTCAATTAAGGCTATCCTGACCTCTTGCCTGCATCACTGCAAGCCTCTTTCCTGGCCTTGCCTGTCCTCCCACTCTTCTGCAGCCAGAGTGAGCTTCCAAAAGGCAAATCTAATGCCATCTGCTTGCCAAAACCCTTCTCCCTTTTGCATAAAGTCTGTGTTTATAGCATGAAAAATCATTCATGATCTCAAGAAACATAGTTTTTACTTAACCTTCCAGCCTCAAATCTCACCATTCTTCTCTTTGAGGAATCTGGTCTAGTTACAGAAATCTACTTCAATTCCCTAATTAGATCACATCTCTTCTCTTAGACCCATCTAATCTCATGGACCCTGCTACCTTCTACATTCAGTTCACCTCCTCTGAGAAGTCTCCCAAAGGCTCAGATAGGTTCTTTTATGACAAATTTCCATGACTCCCTGTTCTACATGGCATGTTGCATATTCATTAGATTATATATTTGATCACCTTCATTAGATTATATATTTCCTAAAGACAGAGATGTTTTTTATTCATTATGCTATCCCTTATAAATGGTATGTTTAATAGTACATTTTAAGTGATGAATATTTATCTCTTTGGATAAATTAAAAATCCATTAGAAATATGTTGTATCTTTTAACCATTTTTTGAATCATATTGCTCAAGTTTCTTCTCTAGCTCCCTTCTAATTCAAAACTTTTAGGTGTGTAGTGTTTGCCAGTTGAACTTCTCTATGTTTACTTTCCTTGTCTGTAAAGTGGGGATAAAAATAGTACCTACCACATATTACTGTGAGGATTAAAAGAGTTGACACATGTAAATCATTTAGAAATGGCACCTGGAAGTAGTCAAGAGCTCTCAATAATTGTTAGTAATTATTATTGTCACTGTTGTTGTTATTAGCATTTCCTCTAAGGTGGGACCTTCATGATTGACATCTGTCATGAACCAGGGCTCAGGACAAATTTCACAAAATCACAAGTTAAAGAACAGGGAAAACTTTAAACCTAGAGGTCAGAGAGGAGAAATGTCATGAATCCCCAAGTCTCCCAGTATCCCCACAGAAAGGCATGGTGGGACTAGACACTTGCTGAACACATTGTGGATAAAGGTTCCAGGTGAAGGACCCCACTTTCTTGTCACTGTGTCTTCCTATAGGATACTCATGAGAACAACTTTGTCAAAAGAGAATAGACAGCTTGCTCGGCACCAAGCAATCCGGATTTGGGTGTCAACTGTTTACAGGAGTTGTCTAGAAAAGTCAGCTCTCCAGCAGCTAAGGATGTTTGGGTCATGGGAAACAGTAAACTTTATGGACAAGAGGAAAAAGCCACCAGTCTTTACAGGAATCTGACTTCGGGTCCAGTGCCTTCATCTCAGAGAAGAACATGGCCCAGTCTCACTTGGCTCATTGTCCAGCCAAACCAGAGAGAAATCAGGAAATCATTTTGAACAATAATGCTTGATGTCCCAATTTTTTATGAATATTTCTTTCTGAGGCACTTCAAATGCTGCCTTGCTTCTGCTTTGACTCTCTCTTGGGTAGTTGAAACTCCAGATTTTCTAAGAGTCTGCTCCTATATCAAGACAAACCCCAAAATTTCCTCTAATAGCTTTTGTTTTGGTCAATAACATTAATTAATGCATCAGGTACCATAAATAGGGATAAATATACAAAATATAGACATGAAATTCCTGCTTTCAAGTATATTTCACCTGAGAGGAAGCAGGTGAAAAATTATAATACAGTGTAATAGATGCAATAATAGAAATGTGTACAGGACTCAGAAGCAGCCAGAAACTACTCTGTTCAGCCAGAGATTACATTTTGCAAGCTATAATGTAAATATGTTTTTGACTTATCCTTATTATAAAACATAGGATTGAATTTGAAGTCCAATTAGCAGATATACAACAAAAGATAAGATGGTAATCATCACTCTTAAAATAGATATAAAACAATTGATATAAAACAGGAGAGGAAGACATTTTCATGAGAATTGAAAAGCATTCCTGCAGACTAGCCAGAGGACAAGTTTGGAAGCTATAAGGAACTAAGTTCAGATTTCAGCTCTGCTGCCTATGCTGTGTGAATTTAGGCAAGTTTCCTAACTTATCTGAGTCTAAATTTCCTCATTTAAGAATAAGGATAATAATAACTACCATATTGAGTTATTTTAAGCAGTAAATGAAAAAAACATGCAAAGCATTTAGCACATGATACATAATAAAGGCAGCTAATTTTTTTCTTAGACTAAAACTTCACTTGTCATCTATTCTATGCACTTATAATTAGGTAACTGAAATTACCTAGAGCGGTCTCTTGGGGTGGGATTTTAAAGTCTATCTATAATGGAATTCTATCCTATTTTTCTTAGTTACTTTTTAAAGCTATCCACAGTAGTTTTGATGCACTACAAGCATTTTTATACATATCCTGTTTTACTAAAATGTGTTGCAAAATGTGTTAAAATTCAGGCCTAGTCAGTAGCAAAAATAGTCAGAAAACAGATAAGAAAAAGCATCATATTTAATAATAGATATAAAATGAACAGAAAAAAAAAGCTAGTATTCTGATAGGTTCTGGTCACAGACACTGATGATTATGAAAAATTCCCTGTTATTAAAAAGCTAAGCTTAACAATTAAGGGGAGGTTCCTGCAGCCTATTATTGCTTCTTTTTACAGACTACTTCTAGCATAAATTATTGATATCTTAGAGTCATGTTAAATGATGTCACATAAAAAAGAAAATGAGTTTTTTTATTTTAGAAAGTGAAAATGCATAGGGGTGCTACAGTAAAGAGACCACTGATAACAATATTTATATTTCATTTTTGTATTTTTGTTGTTGGCATGGGGAAGAGGTGAGATTGCTTCTCTGTAAATATCAGGCTGTCCCTCAATTTTCCCACGTCAAAAATAAAGAAAATAAACCCTTTCTATTGCCTTTCCCCCAGAGATAATGTAAGAATAGTTACATGAATACTTTTGAACTCTTCATTTAAAAATAAACTACATAAATTCCAGGTCAATTTTACTGCATGATTAGGAAGTTCCAGTGGATTATATATTAAAAAGATAAATAGTAAGTATCTTATGTTATCTTGATGTGATTTCTTAAGTACGAAAAAATAAAATAAAATTACTGTCATCTTGTTGTTACTCTTAACTTTGGCTTCTTACAGAGATTCCTTTCCCTAGAGCTGCATTGTCCTACATAGTAACCACTTGCCCCTGTGGCTATTTAAAATGTAAGATCAATTAATTAAAATTAACTGGAAGTAAAATTCAGCTCCTCAGTCTTACTAGCCACATTTCAAGTTGCTCAATAGCCACATGACCACTTGCTATCACACCGAATAGAGGGAATATTTCTGTCATCATGGAAAGTTCTGTTAGAGAGTGCTAGCCCAGAGGATACTCAGGCTAAATGTCCTGTTGCTCTGTGGTCTTAAACTGAACATTGATAGCATTTCAAAGATTAAATTACCTTAGAAATTCTGGAAGGACTTCATAGTCATGTCAGTGTGAGACTAGGAGAAAGCCAGAAGTAAGTGAAGAGGAATTAAATGGCAAATAAAGAAGAAAGAAGGAAGGATGGCTGCAACAAGAATATGCACTGACATTATTATAAAAGAATAAAAAGTGATTCAGGAATTCAGCAGAAGTACAATTTTACTTAAAACATTTTTCTCATATGGTTTTTACTAAATGCATCCATATTAGGCTGGCTTTCTGATGTCCTAATTGGGTTTTGAGACATTTCAGCTAAATCACACAAAAATTATTTCTGGACATTGTGATAAAATTTAACCTCTCATCTCTGTATCCAAGTTTAAAAAACATATTTTTCCTCTCAAGAGGAGTCAGCAGATGGTATGAAGATGCTTGTAATTCTTGATCACAATTTTTGTATTTATCCTTGTCTAGACTACAGGCACTGACAAGTAGTTTTCATGCTTACCAATGTTTTGGTTTCCACTTCCTGTATAAAAGGAATTATAACTTAGTGTATGTATTGTTTGTCCCCAGAAGTAAGAGGATAACTGTGTATGTTTGCATTTAGGTCATCCTGTCCATTGAAGAAGGTTACAGACTACCAGCTCCCATGGGCTGTCCGGCATCTCTACACCAGCTGATGCTCCACTGCTGGCAGAAGGAGAGAAATCACAGACCAAAATTTACTGACATTGTCAGCTTCCTTGACAAACTGATCCGCAATCCCAGTGCCCTTCACATCCTAGTAGAGGACATCCTTGTGTAAGACGCATAATGTTGATTTTTCCCCTTGACAATCATGATTTCTTTCAGGCTGCAGACAAGACTAACAGGTAAAGAGGAGAAAGTTTGCCTTGATAACTGTCTTGGTTTTCTACATTTTTAGGATATTTTATGTAAGCCATATTTATCAGCTGAAAAAGCAATTTATTAACATTTTTCTTAAAGATTTTTTTCCACAAGAAAGCAGGTTCCTCCTTTCTGTTACTCCATATCTAATCTTTATGAATCCCTTTTTAAATATTTTTTCCTGTGTGAGTCTATAGTATTTATAATTCCTTTCTTGATTTACTGATTTTTCCTTATAAGTAGAATGTGTGTGTGCGTGTGTGTGTGTGTGTGTGTGTGTGCGTGCGCGGCCTCTTTAATTTTCATGTCCATTCAGTATTCTGTCCCTCTATTTGAAATGGCAAGCAAGACAGGGGCAATTTGTGAATCAGTCAGGAGCAAGGATGTTTCCTGCTGATATGATCACATCCAGCTGTTGTTACTTTCCATTGCTAAAACCAGAAAAAGACAGATGACAAGACAAGAAAATGAAAGAGTTCATCTCCCATTTTATAAAAGTCAGTGGAGTTGAGAAGATCTACTCACTTTTCTCTGAAAAGCAATTATAAGAGGGCAAGTAGAAGGGAAAAAAAAAAAAAACACTACCATCTATGTCTGAACATACTACATTTAAAACACTATCAAGTTGAAAATACATTTCTGAATTTAGACCAAATTGGACTTAAACATAACCAAAGCACGTTCAAAGCTTACTTTCCTGACTCAGGAGATGGCCAGTGGGCTATGCAGATGTTCAGCTTTAGGTCAGAAGTTCAAGTCAATGCCAGTTTGAGTGACAATGAGGCCAAAGGCTCTTCAAGGACTCCTCAAAACAAGCCTCAGTTCACAGCGGAGCACAGAAGAGTTCACCTCTAAATCATTAATTGGCAGCCTCAGTAAAGTGAAGCCAAGCATGAAATAGCTAGAGATTAAACTATTACTCTAGCCGTCTTCCCTCAAGCAGTCCAGCACAGGAAGCTGGAGTGGTGAGGGTAGGGTGGGGGTGCCACTTTGGATTTTATCATAAAAGCAATGGGCAGCCCTTGAAGGATTTTAAGCAAGAGAACAGCCTGATCACATTTGCATTTCTGAAACATCACTCCAGGGCTGATTTAAACTGAAAGTGTAAAACAAGGAACAAGACTGGAAGCAGGGACTGTCAAATGTTTGCAGCAAGCCAAACTAGGAAAGGTCAAGGCAAAGAAACAGGAAGAATGTCACTCTCTGGAACACCAAGAGTTAAGAACTGACCTGGAGAAAAGTATGCAAAGGAGACAGAGAAAAAACAATCAGACAGGTAATGAGGAAAGTAGGAAGGAGCAGTATCCGTAGAAGCCAGAAAGGGAAACAGTTCCAAGAAGTTTAGTGTCCCAGGCTCCACAAAGCACCAGTAAGATAAAAATGAAGTGTGTCCATTGGATTTAACAACTATGCACTTAGGAAGGCACGGGTGGCCTTTGCAAGTGCATTTTCAGTAACGTTGTGTAAGACAGACATGATGGGGAAGGAATGAACGTAAGGTCAGAGAGAAGAGCAATACAAAGTACCACGTCCAGTACTGGTTTCTCAGAAAATCTGTCTCTGAAGAGAAAGAGAAGTAGTTGGAGAAAGTGTTTCATGGGCTTTGTTTTTATATGTTTTGTTGAAGAGACAAGTATGCTTTAATGTTGGGGAGAAAGCGCTGCTAGGATGTGGATTGAGTCTGAAATGATTAAATCTGGGTATCTTGCGCTACAGGGTGAATGGACTCCACAGCCAGTGCCCGCCAGTGGAACTCTCTGATTGTTCTCTGACTGTAGAAGCAGGCAGGTAAGAGCCTTCTTTTTGAAGAAAAGCAGACTAAGAAAAAGAATTCTTCTCTGCTTTTCCAAGATAATAAGTGTTCATAATATTTAGAAAATAATGATAAAGAATCTAAGATGAGAAGATACCAAAAAGTACAAATGATCCAGAGGTAAAGTCCATACGAGGGCTGGTATCTGGGGGCTAGGCATTGTGGTTTAACAGGATATGTGCAGTAAGGCCAGAGAAAGGCAGGCTCCATGATGGCCCTTCACAGGCAGGCCAGGAGCTGGGCTTTATAGAAAGTTAGCAGTTTTAATTGAGTTCTAAACTCTAATCTTTGGGGATCCAATTGGAAGTCTTTCTGACTGATTTGCTCTCCTTGTTTCTGACAAAGATACATATGCTACAGACTTTGCTCTCAGTGTACTTTTGCTGGAAAACAAAAGGAACCAGAGTTATACAGGTATCATGCCTGAACCTTTATCAGCATTCTTGTTTTCAAAGCAGCCTGAGTGAGTTACCAATTTCTACCCCCTCACTCCCAGTGCCATCCATGCACCCTGATTCTAGAGCACTGAGACTGCCGGGGGAAAGAGATGTGGAAGGTTGAAGGATGGCAGCCTTAGCAACAGGATGCCTGGTTTGTTTTATGCTTACAGAGGCGTGACATTGCCCCTCCACCCCAAAAATTCCAAAGCCTAGTCTCCCTTCGCCGAGTGATGTTGGACTAAGGAGATGTGAAGGAGCATAGAATTGCAGTCTGTCCTCCCATGTACCTCTCAAACAGGTGAAAGCATCTAAGCGTATGGGATTTTCCAGGCAATAGTCCTGGAGTGGATTGCCATTTCCTTCTCCAGGGGATATTCCCAACCCAGGGACCAGACCCTGGTCTCCCGCATTGTAGACAGATGCTTTACTGTCTGAGCCACCAGGGAAGTCATAATCCACAACAGCTCGTATTAAACTCTCCTGTATCTCTTTCTCTACGATCCCCCTCCTTCCAAGTGTCTCTCACATTCCTGCACTGACATAACTCTCTCACCCACTAGGTCCCAATGTTTCTGTTCTACTCTAATTGCTTTTTTTCTCAAGAATTCACCCAAGAAGCTTTTATCTTTTCTCAAGAATTCACCCAAGAAGCTTTTATCTGTTCTCTTGACAGTGTAGTAATAGGGGAAAAAATTAAGGTGATGAAAAGGGAAGAGGAAGGCTGAAACCCACAGCTTAATAATTTTATACGAGTGATACTGGAAATTTCATAAACATTACTTTTTCTTTCAAAAGACAGAATACCCAATAGAAAAAGATCATTGGTCAGAGCAGGCTTTATTATTTGAAACAGTCATTCCAAATAATGCTGACTTTCTTGTGCCTGACACACCCCCATGGGAGTATTCAGAGCTCTGTGAAATCCCCAGTCTTCTTGCTTTCTCTCCTTCTCAAGAAAGTAGATGGATATATAGGTGAGGCTGCAGTCCTTGGGGTTGCTAGGAGTTGGACACAACTGAGCGACTTCACTTTCACTTTTCACTTTCATGCATTGGAGAAGGAAATGGCAACCCACTCCAGTGTTCTTGCCTGGAGAATTCCAGGGATGGGGGAGCCTGGTGGGCTGCCATCTCTGGGGTCGCACAGAGTCAGACACAACTGAAGCGACTTAGCAGCAGCAGCAGCAGTAATATTATAAGTATAGACTTCAATTGATTGTAAAAAATAATTTGAGAAAGTATCTTAGTGATATAAGCAGTCATCCTCTCATGAATGAATGTCAAGATACCTTCACTTTCATTCACGGTACAATGATACCTTATAACGTCTTTTCAAAGTATCTGTAGCTGTCACATGATTCCCAGCCCGGGGGAGAAAGACTCAGCTTGAGGCCAAGACTCCACAGAGAATGGCAATAGGAGCAGTGCCTGGCCATGCCCCTTGAAACACCCCTATTCCCTTTCCCCTGATCCTCAGGATCAATCTTACAGTTACTCTCAACCCCAAGCAAGCATATTACCGTGGGATCCAGAATTACATCTGGGGCCCAATAGTTCAGTAGTACAAAGTGGCTGTCACTCACACCACCCACATTGTCCTACACACTCACTCTGCAACCTGTTCAAGCCCTAGCCCTTTTTCCTCGGGACAGCAGAACCTACTGAATGCACTAGGTGGAAGTCAGCTGGCCGGTGCCATTTTGGACAATGCTGCAGTGCGATAGGAAAATAGCGCTTTCTTCCAGTCCCTGCTCCAGATCACCAGAATGTGACTGATAATTTTAAAGATTATGGGCTCCTTGAAAGCATCAGCTATAAGGTAGCTTTCAGAAAAAGGTAGCATTTGACCAGATGGACCAGTCCATGACAGAAATCATATTCCACCCAAGCCAAGATAGAAAGAAATATTCTCATTACCTGCTGGGCCATAGTTAAGGATTTTATAATATTTAAGTTCTTAGGAACTGGAACCACCACTTGCCTCAGTATATATAAGTCAACTGTTTAACTTTCAAGCGCTTGATTTCCAGTGATGTATGAACCATGAAGGTAGGGAAAAGCTCAAATCAATATCATCTGCTTTAGAGAACTTCAAGTAAACATTATAAGGCTAAATGGTACTACCTCCCTCCATCCGATTAATAAAGCACCTATAATGCTGTCTTCTGAGGGCAATAACTTTCAACAATTTGATATAAATACTTCCAATCATTTTTTAAAACATCTTGCTAAGTGTTTCCTAGGCTATCCATAATTCCCACTTGTTAAATTGTTTATAAACCAAGTAATGGATAACTTATTCTGTTTAATTTTTATCAGATCAGATCAGATCAGTCGCTCAGTTGTGTCTGACTTTTTGTGACCCCATGAATCACAGCATGCCAGGCCTCCCTGTCCATCACCAACTCCCGGAGGTCACTCAGACTCCCATCCATCGAGTCAGTGATGCCATCCAGCCATCTCATCCTCTGTCGTCCCCTTCTCCTCCTGTCCCCAATCCCTCCCAGCATCAGAGTCTTCTCCAATGAGTCAACTCTTCGCATGAGGTGGCCAAAATACTGGAGTATCAGCTTTAGCATCCGGAGAAGGCAATGGCACCCCACTCCAATACTCTTGCCTGGAAAATCCCACCGACGGAGGAGGCTGGTAGGCTGCAGTCCATGGGGTCGCTAAGAGTCAGACATGACTGGGCGAATTCACTTTCTCTTTTCACTTTCATGCATTGGAGAAGGAAATGGCAACCCACTCCAGTGTTCTTGCCCGGAGAATCCCAGGGACGGGGAAGCCTGGTGGGCTGCCGTCTATGGGGTCACACAGAGTCGGACACGACTGAAGTGACTTAGCATAGCATAGCTTTAGCATCATTCCTTCCAAAGAAATCCCAGGGCTGATCTCCTTCAGAATGGACTGGTTGGATCTCCTTGCAGTCCAAGGGACTCTCAAGAGTCTTCTCCAACACCACAGTTCAAAAGCATCAATTCTTCGGCGCTCAGCCTTCTTCACAGTCCAGTTCTCACATCCATACATGACCACAGGAAAGACCATAGCCTTGACTAGGCGCACCTTTGTTGGCAAAGTAATGTCTCTGCTTTTGAATATGCTATCTAGGTTGGTCATAACTTTCCTTCCAAGGAGTAAGCGTCTTTTAATTTCATGGCTGCAGTCACCATCTGCAGTGATTTTGGAGCTCAGAAAAAGAAAGTCTGACACTGTTTCCACTGTTTCCCCATCTATTTCCCATGAAGTGATGGGACCAGATGCCATGATCTTCATTTTCTGAATGTTGAGCTTTAAGCCAACATTTTCACTCTCCACTTTCACTTTCATCTGGAGGCTTTTTAGTTCCTCTTCACTTTCTGCCATAAGGGTGGTGTCATCTGCATATCTGAGGTTATTGATATTTCTCCCAGCAATGTTGATTCCAACTTGTGTTTCTTCCAGTCCAGCGTTTCTCATGATGTACTCTACTATTACTTATAATGTTGTTTCTCATGACAGAGAAATCACAGGCTGGCCAAAACCAATGCAACTGAGTGATAAGCAAAGCTTTGTGATGAAAGACAGACTATTAAGTATTAATGAGGAAATGTGAAACTTCTACCCATTAGAAAATCTAAATTCAACTCACATGAACTGTTGCCACAATATGATAATAATACTGATGTTAATATCAATACTAATACTGATAGAAATTACTATCATCTTTATCAACAGTAATTATTACTGCTGCTTGTTGAGAACCTACTATGAGCCAGTCATTGTACTAGGCATGTTTATCTGTCATGTCATTTAATCCTGTTTTTATCTCCATCCTTCATGTGAGAAATCAGAGACTCAAAAGAGGCTAAATATCCCAAGGGTACACAGCAAATTTGGAAAACTCAGCAATGGCTATATGACTGGAAAAGGTCAGTTTTCATTCCAGTCCCAAAGAAAAGCAATGCCAAAGAATGTTCAAACCACTGCACAATTGCATTCATTTCACATGCTAGCAAAGTAGTGCTCAAAATTCTACAAGCTAGGCTTCAACAGTACATGACCTGGAATTTCCAGATCTTCAAGCTGGATTTAAAAGAAGCAGAGGAACCAGAGATCAGGATCTTAGTAAAAGCAAGAGAATCCCAGAAATTCTCATTTCTGGAATTGAAATGAGAAGTCAACACTTCATTGACTACACTAAAGCCTTTGACTGTGTGGATTAAAACAAACTGTAGAAAATTCTTAAAGAGATGGGAATACCAGACCATCTAACCTGCCTCCTGAGAAACCTATATGCAGGTCAAGAAACAACAGTTAGAACCTGACATGGAACAACAGACTGGTTCCAAATCGGGAAAGGAGTATGTCAAGGCTGTATATTGTCACCCTGCTTATTTAACCTATTTGCAGAGTACATCATGCAAAATGCTGGGCTGGATGAAGCACAAGCTGGAATAAAGCTTGCCAGGAGAAATATCAATAACCTCAGATATGCAGATGACACCACCCTTATGGCAGAAAGCGAAGAGAAACTAAGAGCCTCTTGAAGGTGAAAGAGGAGAGTGAAAAAGCCGCCTTAAAACTCAACATTCAAAAAACTAAGATCATGACAAATAGAACAATGAAAACAGAGACAGACTTTATTGTCTTGGGCTCCAAAATCACTGCACATGGTGACTGCAGGCATGAATTTAAAAGATGCTTGCTCCTTGGAAAAAAAGCTATGACAAACCTAGACAGCATATTAAAAAGCAGAGCAGAGACATTACTTTGCCAACAAAGGTCCATATAGTCAAAGCTATGGTTTTTCCAGCAGTCATGAATGGATGCAAGAGTTGGACCATCAAGAAGGCTGAGTGGCAAAGAATTGATGCTTTTGAACTGTTATGCTGGAGAAGACTCTTGAGAGTCTCTCGGACTGCCAGGAGAGTAAACCAGTCAATTCTAAAAGAAATCAACCCTGAATATTCATTGGAAGGACTGATGCTGAAGCTGAAGCTCCAGTAGTTTGGCCACCTGATGCAAAGAACTGACTCATTGGAAAAGACCCTGATGCTGGGGAAGATTGAAGGCAGGAGGAGAAGGGGATGACAGCGGATGAGATGGTTGAATGGCATCGTGGACCCATTGGAGATGAGTTTGAGCATGCTCCAGGAGTTGGTGATAGACAGGAAAGCCTGGCATGCTGTAGTCCATGGAGCTGCAAAGAGCAAACACAATTGAGTGACAAGAATAAGACACAGCAGGTAATTATTGAGTCAGGAATTTGAGTGAGAGCTACCAACTGCAAAGCTTGTTCTTTCCACTACAGAGTATACAGTCATCCAAAATTGTAAGATCTTTTCCAATACTTCAGTTTCAGAAATATGATTATTGGAAAACAAGATACATTTTTGCATCTCCAGATAAATTTGATCTGGACTTCTCAGACTTCATAGGTGAAGTGTATAAAAGTTCCAAAAAGAATTTGTAGCAGTGCACAGCCTGTTATTTTATGTTCTGCTAAGAAAATACAAGGATATAGAACATAAATATGCCCTCATTCATGGAAATAAAAGGAAGCATATTGTCTATATATTCCTTCAACATCCTCTTGCAGTGCTCATCCACTTGAAGAACATTACTTGAAAAAAGAAAATAGTAACTACAACAAAATACAGAAATGAAGAAAATGTAGCAGCAACATAGTTCCAGAATTACATCCTCAGGCATTTTTGTAGATTGAATTTTTCCAGTGTTGGCAAATATCTGCTCTGCTTTTTTTCGTTATGGCAAACATTACTTTCTCACAGAGCCCAGATGCTGCCTCTGTATCCTTTTTAAGACCACATTTTGATTACCACTGGCAGTGAATTGTTGTTGACATATGATATGAAATCTATTTCTGTCCCTCTGTGTGTAGTTAATCAGTCAAGTCTAACTCTTTGCAACCCCATGGACTGTAGCCTGCCAGGCTCCTCTGTCCACGGGATTTTCCAGGCGAGAATACTGGAGTGGGTGGCCATTTCCTTCTCCAAAGGATCTTCCCAACCCAGGAATCGAACCTCAGTCTCCTGTGTCTCCTGCATTACACACCAATTCTTTACCCACTGAGCCATCAGGGAATTATTTACATATAAAAAAATGGACTTCCCTGGAGGTCCAGTGATGTTACTCAGAGTGTAGTGACCATATGCTGAGAACTCTACTCAGAATGTGGGAAATATTTAAACAGTATTATTTCTACCCTGTATCTATCCTTCCTAATATTTAAACATATCTCTAATTTTAAACTGAACAACAACATGATTTTCAAATTTGCTTTGAATTTCATTCCTTCATACTTTTTACCAGTTATTAGCCTTATTATGAGAATTAAATAATGTCAATAAAAAAAACCTGATGACTTACTGAAAATAAAAGGCTGACAAAAAAATCATGCTCCCAATTTAGCACTGTGGAGAGTCAGATTATTTGGAACAAAGAGATATTGCTCACAAGCATGCAATAGTCACAAGATTTATGCAATGGTTCTATGCATTTAGGATTTTTGTAACATCTTGTGCAAAATCACACTATAAAATTTTTAAAGAATATCAGAAGTTTTCATTAATTGAACTTGTTTTCAAGTTGACAGGCCTAATTATAGGGAGGGCAGTGTTTTCCTTTTTTTATCTAATTAGATAAATTCTTCCTTCAAAAGATAGGTAGGAAGTCTCCTGCATTGCAGGCAGATTCTTTACCAACTGAGTATGAGGGAAGCCAGATTGTTTTATGGATTCACTAAATAATGTGAAGTGTAGTCCCTTGGTCATGAGATGAGAAACTCATGTAAAAATAGTGATACTGAATAAAGTAAATGTTGTTGTGATCCTAGGTCCCCTAACCCTTTGCTGTCTTACTCGCCTTTAATTTCCTATCCTTCACTCTATTGAAATCTATTGTTGTTTAGTTGATAAGTTGTGTCCGACTCTTTGCAACCCCATGGAATGCAGCATGCCAGGCTTCCCTGTCCTTCACTATCTCCCAGAGTTTTTTCAAACCCATGTCCATTGAGTCAGTGATGCCATCCAACCATCTAATCCTCTGTCATCCCCCTCTCCTCCTGCTTTCAATCTTTCCCAGCATAAGAGACTTTTCCAGTGAGTTGGCTCTTCACATCAAGGGGCCAATGTATTGGAGCTTCAGCTTCAGCATCAGTCTTTCCAGTGAATATTCAGGGTTGAAACCTATAAAGACAGACATAAACAAACATTTTTGCAATATAAGGAGTAATCTAAATAAACAGCATATTCATTAATAGGATGACCATTTTAGCAATAGATTCTTACTATTCCATTTAATGAGTTAAATGAAAATAGATTCTTCATCACAAATCATATTAGGTCATGGACCAAACTTTTCTGCAGAGAATATTCAAATCTTAATCATCACTTATTTAATGAATTCTTTTAGTACTTTCAGCATTATGCTAAGGCTTACAGAAAATAGAAAGAGATATGAGATATGATTCCTGCCCTCAGGGAGTTTTAACTGACTCTTAAAATTCTTCCATCTTATGGGGCTTTTCCCAAGGAAATAATTCAACTGAAGCATAAAGATACATGCTCTATAATTACATAATCATCTCTAATAAATTTAATAAGATTGATAGCAATTTAAGAGTCTAACTCAGGGAATTAACAGATTATTAACCATCGAAACATAGAATATTATATATTCACTTGAAAATGAGCTAGGATGACCATTGAAACATGGAAAATATTCATCAACACATGAAAAACAGCAATACAAATAGAATGAACACTATCTGTAGACCTCTGCTAATATATAAAGGTAAAAACTAGAAAGGAAGAAGTTTTGTTAGAGTGGTAAAGGGAGAAAAGCCTTTAAGAATGTGGTAGTTTCATATTAAAATAAGATCTTGCCTTGGAATAGTGTTTCCCAAAGTATAACTTTCCTCGAACCATGGATTTATTCCTTTTATATTTACATGATGAATACAAAATACGGAAAAGGTTTGAGGAGAAAAACTTCCCTGCTTTTTAATGGTAGTTTGATACCTATTGATAACCTAAGAACTTTCTAAATTAAAATACCAGTAAGTATTACAAACTCAAAGGGCTTGTTAGAGTAAAAACTTTTCAGCTCTATCAGTTCTATTAATTTTTACATATTTAGATGTACTGAGAATATGTTTATTGCACCTTAAACTATACCATTACCTCTTCTAGCTATACTCCAGCCCTTTCTCTGATTTAAATTGACCATAATTTATACCTGGTAGAATTTCCTCTAATTCTGCTCCCTCCTCATTTTTCTGAAGAAAGTAGTAGACCTTTGACCTTCTGTTCTACAATACGTACTTTTTTTTATGTAGGTGCAGGTTTTGCTGTAAAGACATTTCTCAGGTGGACAGCTCCCACTAATCACCAAATAGCAGAAATTTCTACATGCTCAGCAAATAGCAGACTGAATTTATCATTGTACATGGTTGATAAGAAAGGGCATTTATTGTTTATTAGGTAATATTCCAGAGAATTCATGTGAGGGTGATGGTACCCAGCCCTCAAAGCCAGAAAATCACAGCATTTTGTCAACGTCATTATAAGATAAGGTGAAAGAAAAGTTATTGCACAGTGGCTGTGAACAATGCAGGGACCTTGACCTTACTAAATCAACTGCCAATGCAGTTGTATAAAGGCCAAAGAGTAACTAGGTTACTAAAGATGTGTGGAGCGAACAGGAATTACAGTATTGAAACAGTCTAAGAACAAACAGTGGCTGCTTTTCAACAGACAAATTGGCCATTTAAGCCATTTAGTGTACAGAATGTCCTTCTATGACCTTTCTATATTTTATGTCCTTTAAGGACATAAAATTAGCAAATAATATTTCCACTCACCAATTATAAGAATTGTGAAAACTCGAGTTCTCTCAAGAGAGAGAAGTGGAAATCATCTGACTATGTATGTGCATCAAGAATGGTATATAGCAGTAAGAATGGAAACACCTGAACACATGCTTTTAATTTTGTTCAGTTTCAACAGATATCTCAGATGAGTAATTAAAAGACATGAGAGCCACAGTGTTTTAAAATAGAAGATTCAAAAAATAAAAAAAAATAAAATAGAACATTCAGCTTTCTAATGTTCATGTTTTTATTTATGACAATTAGCAATAGGTGTACCCTGGTCATTTTGATATTAAACTTGGTCAGTGAACTTACTACAACACTATTCTCTGAAATATGTTCCATAGGAAACTGATCAGAAAATATAGAAAAATAGTGCAAAAGCTATTCTGAATCCTCTTCTGGATCCATACTGCACATTAGGATACTAAAAACAAAGAAATGCCACAATTTAAAACCCTGTTTAACTCTATTTGCCATGGATACCTTTATTCTTATTTATATGTAAACTTGTACTTGATAATTCTTATTAATATAAACACCTCTAGGAAACTAAGAAATATAGCGACAGTTAAAGTGCCTGTTGGTAGATGCCGTGATATCTTTCAACTTTTGAACATAACTGAACTTTTTTTTGGAGAAGGCAATGGCACCCCACTCCGGTACTCTTGCCAGGAAAATCCCATGGGCGGAGGAGCCTGGTGGGCTGCAGTCCATGGGGTCGCTAAGAGTCGGACACGACTGAGTGACTTCCCTTTCCCTTTTCACTTTCATGCATTGGAGAAGGCAATGGCACCCCACTCCAGTATTCTTGCCTGAAGAATCCCAGGGACGGGGAAGCCTGGTGGGCTGCCGTCTATGGGGTCGCACAGAGTCGGACACGACTGAAGTGATTTAGCAGCAGCAGTAGCAGCAAACTTTGTCTTGAATCATTCTGATATTAATTAGAATGTAACTGTCCATAATCAAATAGCATTGCCATTTTTAGTACAGGAAAATAAAATGTGACTTAACAGCCTCCAAATAGGAAATATGGTAACAGAATTAAGTACTGGTAAGAAGGAGTCACTATGAAGTTTTCACCAGACTCCATATGGACTATAACACTGGACAATCACAATCACAAGTGCATTTAGTTTATGCAGATTTTAGTTATGTAGAAAGAGCAATAATTCCTGAAATTCCCTGTCATCCTTCTTCACCCCATGCTCACCTTCAGCTAGAATCCAGTTCAGAAAAATAGAAGTCAGTATAAAATCAAAGAAAAATCAAGTGAATTTTAGGTCTTCAGTAGGAACTTTGTCCTAAATAATTCCAAGGGGCAACTTTCAGGGTCTTTAGGAGTCATGCAGTGTACAAGTTGTTTGACAATGTATTATGTCTCTGGCTTTTGTGCTCCTTAAAGATCCAGGTTCTGGTGATTTAAGGGAGAAGGCAATGGTACCCCACTCCAGTACTTTTGCCCGGAAAATCCCACGGATGGTGGAGCCTGGTGGGCTGCCCTCCATGGGGTCGCTAAGAGTCGGACGCGACCGAGCGACTTCCCTTTCACTTTTCACTTTCATGCATTGGAGAAGGAAATGGCAACCCACTCCAGTGTTCTTGCCTGGAGAATCTCAGGGACGGGGGAGCCTGGTGGGCTGCCATCTATGGGGTCACACAGAGTCGGACACGACTGACGTGACTTAGCATAGCAAAGGATTTTAAGGATAATTTTGGTTGTTCAAGAGTTTTCATTTTCACCTTATATATTGACCTTAGAATTTAATTCCAACTCTCATATAGTTTTTTTTAATTAATTTATTTTTAATTGAAGGATAATTATTTAACAGAATTTTGTTGTTTTCTGTCAAACCTCAGCACAAATCAGTTTTAGGCTTATATAACTTGCATATGCCATTTTGCTTTAGTGGAGGAATTCTTATTCATATGGTTTAATCATATGTGCTCCTGTTCAAATATGAATAATATTTGAAAACTATTATGATAAAATATTCACAATATACATATTTAAAAATGGCTCAGGTTAAGTCTCTGTAGATTCTGTTATCCTTTAAACTTTATAAAAAATTAAAAGCAAAGTAAATGAGAGTTGGATTATCCTTCAAAATTCAATATAAAAATAATTCAGTAATTTACTTGTGTTGGGAAATTTTTTATTACTTGGAAAATACTGATTGGCTCAAACACCAAACATAAAAAAATGTTACTGCTTTATCATTTGATACGAAGGCAATGGCACCCCACTCCAGTACTTTTGCCTAGAAAATCCCATGGACGGGGGAGCCTGGTAGGCTGCAGACCATGGGGTCGCTAGAGTCGGGCATGACTGAGCGACTTCACTTTCACTTTTCACTTTCATGCATTGGAGAAGGAAATGGCAGCCCACTACAGCGTTCTTGCCTGGAGAATCCCAGGGATGGGGGAGCCTGGTGGGCTGCCGTCTATGGTGTCGCACAGAGTCGGACACAACTGAAGCGACGCAGCAGCAGCAACAGCAGTTAGACCTAATAATTTTCAAAATAAGATACTTATTATCCTAAAGGGGTGTTAAAGCACATTTATTATTATAAAAGTATTCATATCAGTTATTTTTAACACCATAAAAATGTTTTTAATATTATTTTTCAGGTATTTCAGTAAGGTGAACAATATAGTTTATTATTTGAATGTCTTAAATATACAATTCTGAGTTATTTTTTACTATAATTTTTAAGGTTATTTCTGCTTTTATTCTCTCTATCTGATTTTAGTTTATATAAAACTACTTTTGTGTATACAGACATATGTATCTATATGTATACACACATTCACTAGCCTTTTCAAAATAACACTTTATATTACTTTTATATTAAAACTTCAAAAATATCCCCAACTGAAATACCCTTTGCATCAGATCTTAGGAACAGAAATACAGATTTCCATGCATATGAACTAAGTCGCTTCAGTCATGTCCCACTCTTTGGACCCTATGGACTGTAGCCCACCAGGTTCCTCTGTCCATGGGATTCTCCAGGCAAGAATACTGAAGTGGGTTGCCATGCCCTTGTGCAAGGGATCTTCCCAACTCAGGGACTGAACCTTAGTCTCTTAAGTCTCCTGCATTGGCAGATGGGTTCTTTACCACTAATGCCACCTGGGAAGCCCCACAGATTTCCATATCATTTACTATAATACCCATCAGTGGCAGATTCTTTTTTCTTGCTAACCCCAAATTTCATTGATTTTCTTTAGTTTTGTGTTTTATTAATGTCTGTGCTTTTGGCTGTATTACCCTATGCTTCAGTTCAGTTCAGTCCGCAAGAGTCGGACACGACTGAGCGACTGATCTGATCTGATCAGTTCAGTTCAGTCTCTCAGTCGTGTCCAACTCTCCGCGACCTCATGAATCACAGCACGCCAGGCCTCCCTGTCCATTACCAACTCCCGGAGTTCACCCAGACCAACGTCCATTGAGTCAGTGATGCCATCCAGCCATCTCATCCTCTGTAGTCCCCTTCTCCTCCTGCCCCCAATCCCTCCCAGCATCAGAGTCTTTTCCAAGGAGTCAGCTCTTCGCATGAGGTGGCCAAAATACTGGAGTTTCAGCTTCAGCATCATTCCTACCAAAGAAATCCCAGGGCTGATCTCCTTCAGAATGGGCTGCTTGGATCTCCTTGCAGTCCAAGGGACTCTCAAGAGTCTTCTCCAACACCACAGTTCAAAAGCATCAATCCTTCGGCGCTCAGCCTTCTTCACAGTCCAACTCTCACATCCATACATGACCACAGGAAAAACCATAGCCTTGACTAGATGGACCTTTGTTGGCAAAGTAATGTCTCTGCTTTTGAATATGCTATCTAGGTTGGTCATAACTTTCCTTCCAAGGAGTAAGCATCTTTTAATTTCATGGCTGCAGTCACCATCTGCAGTGATTTTGGAGCCCAGAAAAATAAAGTGTGACACTGTTTTCACTGTTTCCCCATTTATTTCCCATGAAGTGATGGGACCAGATGTCATGATCTTCGTTTTCTGAATGTTGAGCTTTAAGCCAACTTTTTCACTCTCTGCTTGGATATATGTAAATCTTATTCATGAAATTGAGCTCTGTGACAACAGAAATTACTTTTTAATAAATAATAAATTCTTGTTGAATGTTTGAGGATAAATGAGGCCTTAACCTATAAATTCACCATTAAAAAGAGAAGGGGCTCTCATAGTAAATGTGAAAAAGGCAATAGGGCATGAAATCAGTGGAAGGTCAGAAAGTGTATAAGTGAATAGCCTGTGGGGAGAAGGCAGTGGCACCCCACTCCAGTACTCTTGCCTGAAAAATCCCATGGGCAGAGGAGCCTGGTAGTCTGCAGTCCATGGGGTCACTAAGAGTCGGACACGACTGAGCGACTTCACTTTCACTTTTCACTTTCATGCATTGGAGAAGGAAATGGCAACCCACTCCAGTGTTCTTGCCTGGAGAATCCCAGGGACGGAGGAGCCTGGTGGGCTGCCATCTATGGGGTCGCACAGAGTCGGACACGACTGAAGTGACTTAGCAGTAGCAGCAGCAGTTAGCTTTTGGGGGGCTTTTCTTCAAATTTGAAAGCACAATTTCATGCAAGAGAAAAAAGTAAAGAGATTCTAGCAAGATACACGTTTTCTAAAGACACCTCAAGTATAAGACCTGCTGCTGCTGCTGCTAAGTCACTTCAGTCATGTCCGACTCTGTGCGATCCCATAGACGGCTGTCCCTGGGATTCTCCAGGCAAGAATACTGGAGTGGGTTGCCATTTCCTTCTCCAATGCATGAAAGTGAAAAGTCAAAGTGAAGTCACTCAGTCGTGTCCGACTCTTAGCGACCCCATGGACTGGAGCTTACCACGCTCCTCCATCCATGGGATTTTCCAGGCAAGAGTACTGGGGTGGGGTGCCATTGCCTTCCCCGAGTATAAGACCTGCTGCTGCTGCTGCTGCTGCTGCCAAGTCGCTTTAGTCGTGTCCGACTCTGTGCGACCCCAGAGACGGCAGCCCACAAGAATCCCCCATCCCTGGAATTCTCCAGGCAAAAACACTGGAGTGGGTTGCCATTTCCTTCTCCAATGCAGGAAAGTGAAAAGTGAAAGCTAAGTCGCCCAGTCGTGTCCGACTCTTAGTGGCAAAAAGTAAGAAAAAACAAAAGAAACTGACAAGCAAAACTGACCAGATAGAAGTGGCTGATTTGAATATGATGGAACATTTTAAAATCTAATTCTATGGAGGATGAAACATTTGATGTGAGAATATTGTAAAAATTAAAAATAAAGTTGGATATTTTTTGCTTTGTCTGGTTTTTAAATGGTCTCCATGCTTGTTTGTTTTTTTCCTTATAGAATGCCAGACTCCCCTGGTGAAGTTCCCGAATATCCTTTGTTCGTGACAGTCGGTGACTGGCTGGATTCTATAAAGATGGGGCAATATAAGAATAACTTCATGGCAGCAGGGTTTACAACTTTTGACCTGATTTCAAGAATGAGCATTGAGTAAGTGGGGCTGGGTTTGTTACTATATTCAGATGTCCACTTCAGTTCAGTTCAGTCACTCAGTCATGTCTGACTCTTCGCCACCCCATGAATCGCAGCACGCCAGGCCTGCCTGTCCATCACCAACTCCTGGAGTTCACCCAAACCAATGTCCATCGAGTCGATTATGCCATCCAGCCATCTCAATCCTCTGTTGTTCCCTTCTCCTCCTGCCCCCAATCCCTCCCAGCATCAAGGTCTTTTCTGAGGAATCAGCTCTTTGCATGAGGTGGCCAGAGTATTGGAGTTTCAGCCTCAGCATCAGTCCTTCCAATGAACAGCCAGGACTGGTCTCCTTTAGGATGGACTGGTTGGATCTCCTTGCAGTCCAAGGGACTCTCAAGAGTCTTCTCCAACATCACAATTCAAAAGCATCAATTCTTCGGCGCTCAGCCTTCTTCACAGTCCAACTCTCACATCCATACATGACCACAGGAAAAACCATAGCCTTGACTAGATGGACCTTTGTTGTCCACTTAGGAGATTGTAAATTCAAATACTATTTCTATATCAAGAATACCATAAACTACCTTTCCTGACACTGGTATGGCATGTCCACATTTTTCTTCACCATTTCTGATAATCATTCTAGTGAAAGTTGGACATTACACTTTTAACTATTTTCCTTTGAAAGAATATATTTAATTCAAATAATTATTTAAAGATTTTAAATGCTGTCCAAAATGCATATTACCCTTGTTCACATCATAGACTTTGCATCAATATAGTTTTACCCCAGCAAATTATTTACAATTCATGTACACAAAATCAATTACTGTTACTTTCATCAAATATTATAATTGTAATAATATAATATTATGTTTTCTCAGAGTTTTGTCTCTATATTACAATGGTCTGGCATTTTTCCACTTTCTCAAAGACTATCGTTTCTTGAGCACAGTGAAAATACTCAACATATGTTTAAAAGACAGATAACTAAGACTAGTAGGTTGACCATGTGAAATTGCCATTGTTTTAAAATATTAATAGTAATAGCAATTTCATACTGTTCAACATAATACAATGGCATTTTTTCAGATTATTGAAAGACCAAGACCATGGCAATTCAAATGGAGTTCACATTATATTTTCTATCCTGCATGCTGACTATTTTGCTAATACTGTTAAAAATTGATATAATTACATAAAACCCCTGGGCTTGTGAAATGTCTGAACATGACATCAGTACCTGAATTCTTTATACCTTTAAACTTGAGGTTGACTTGACACATTCTCTGTCACCAGTGTAAAGAATAAAGTAACAAATTCCTGTTGTCCATTTATATCTCTGCTTTAACACTCATTTTACCAGATATGAAATTTGTGGCAAATATGACATGTGTTCGTTTCCCTTATCTAAATGTGTCTTTCCTCTCTGCCATACTTACCAGATCTAAATGTTCATATTCTCTCTGTCTCTCAATCTCTCACAGTGATATTAGAAGAATTGGAGTCATACTCATTGGACACCAGAGACGAATAGTCAGCAGTATACAGACTTTACGTTTACACATGATGCACATACAGGAGAAGGGATTTCATGTGTAAAAGTACTACAAGCACCTGTGTTTTGTGCCTCAGTATTTCTAAAATGAAAGATATCCTCTCTACTACCCTTTCTTCTGATTCTCCAAACATCACCTCACAAACTGCAGTCTCCTCTTCAGGCTACAGGCACACATACCTTTTGTTTATACTTCCAACCTGGATTAAAAAATCACTCCTCATAGCTCCTCTCTGAATAACCTGCAAATAAAACCCTGGCGCACTGCAGATTATCACTACGTGGTAAATAACTCAGCATGGATGTGTAACTTTGTATAACTGTATTTCAGAAGTGTTCAAGGACTTAATCCAAAGGAATTTGGGGTTAATGCTGTATTTAGAGTTTGATGGTAGATGAAAAAGAAGTAGTTAACCTTTCTTTCATGTTTTGTGATCAAGTATTTTCCAAACTGACATGAATAATTATTTTTTAGATAATTATATTCAACTCTGTGGGTCATATTGTTACTTTATTCTACAATCCTTTACTTGTCGATGCCTGATATTGTTAGAATTGTTTGCAGAAAAGATCAAAGATTTCATGTAGTGAATTCTTTTCAAGTGTGACTATGGTGAGAAGGGAGTCATCAAGGGAGAGAGAGGGAGAAACATTCTGTGCTTCTAAAACTTCTTGGTTTGTCTTTTTTTTTTTTTTTATTAACTTGATAGTGTCTTTCATATGTCATAGTAGTAGTTTAGAGGCTTTCCCATCTAATATTTTTTTTTACTATCAATATGTTTCTCTACTACATTATAAAGATCATGCCTGGAAAGACCAAGAGTGAGTCCATTGCTCTAGAGGCTTTAAATAGAGGGAAGCATGGAAGTAATCCATGACTGTTCCCTTGGTTTATCTTCGTAAATTTGCAAGAGTAATAAAGCATTGAGAAAATTAATTGTTCTCAGCAGAATTGCTTTCAATAAAAGATCTAAGAGTATAGTCTTAGATAAAATGTAAAAAGATTTAATTTAAACAGAATTTTATGATAGTTTTATGGTGGCCTAATAAAATAAACACATAGAGCTAGTCTAATACTGGTACATTTTGCAAGTTTAAGAATTTTTGTTTTGTTCATGAAAATAAGTTACATGAACATGCTGAGCTGTTTTCCAAACCTTCCAAGGTACAAGTATGCGATTGCATACACCAAAGAAGGTATAAAAAGAGCATAAATGAATTGTGTGCAACCTGAATCCTTGCTACAGTAACATAAAAATATAAATACAGCTAAGGTGTGTTGTTGCCATAATCTTCTGGAGGCTGCAAAAACAGGCAAATATACTTTTCATTGAACTAAGTTGAGTCAGCTTATCAAAACAGTACTGTATTATGAACAAATTCAACTATAAAATCACCTGTTCCCTGTGAAACTAAAAAAGAAAAAAAAAGACTACTGTGCTAGGTGGAAGAGTAGCGAGAATGTATTAAGAGGGGGGAAAAAGAGCAGGTTGTTTAAAGATACTGGTTTAATATAAAAATTAGGTTTTATTTGATCTTGGAGCTAAAGGTGCCCTACCCACATTCTCAAATTCCTACATAAATTACAATTTTTTTGGTGATAATAGTTTTCTTACCATAAAGGAATCCCTGTTTTTCTTTATTTTAAGATTTGTGGATTGTCCCATTAGACTAGGCCCTTCCATATACTTCTTTTGCTGATTTATCTTCTGATTTTTGTCAACCACAGCTAAATTTTTCTCATTTAAAAAAAAGAGAGAGAGAGAAGGAAGAGTCTTTAAAGTATCCATTATAGTACACTGAAAAAGAAAAAAATGGGAAATCCATCACTTTTTAAGTGTGTCAGAAATAGCTAGCAACATTTTCTAACCGTCACCCGCACAGTCAAGCATCACTTGCAGGCTGTCTGTGGTTTGCTTGATATATTTACACAGATCTGGATACATTTAGAGAAAATGTAAAATTTCCATATTTACCTATCTTCAAATATATATTGAATAAGAACAGATGTAAAACAGATAAAATTTATTAATCATATATATTTATTTTTATAATGCAACAAAAACATATTTAGAAAGATAAGGAATAGAATAATTATGGTCTTCCATAGGACTCTGTCAGCAATCTGTATACTTTGATTAAATAAATTCTATAAAGTATTAAAACGTCTATGGGGTGGGCATTCAGTGCTTGCAAGATTAAAGATCTCTTGTTAAGAATTGTTCTTCTTTAAAACTCCAAAGATCCTATTCTATATCTGGTTAATTTGTGCTTTTTTTCCCTTCCTAAACATCTTTCTGTAGTATTATAAAACTGCCTTCTCACTTTCTCTCTAACCCCAAATTCTCTTTAAAATTTACATTTATGTTACATTTATATTTTTTAGAACTGTAAGCATGGTGATCTTTAGTATAAATTTGAACCTCATCATGGTCAGAGCAAGATGTTCAAGATTAAACAGAAACATTAAAAAATAAATATATTTATTTCTTTATTGCCTACCAATCATAGATTTGAAAATTTTACCTGAAATATTTTGATATTTACTAGTGCACATATTCATTAATTAAAGCTGTTTAATATTCATAAGCATAGAATTTAATAATAGAAAATGAGTAACTCCCATAAGTCACAACCTTCAGAAATAATCTTTAATAACTAAAATATGTATATATACTTATATATCTGCTTTTTATTAAATTTCCTAGTCTATGTTACTGAGGGGCTTTTGAGATTTTGAAAATTAGTTGAAGGAACCATTATTATTTTATTTTCTATGCCGTTAGTTTCCAGTCTGTAGTCCACTCATTATCTCATAGGATAAGAAATAATTGAGAAAAAATTTAAAAACAATGCAGAGATTTAGTATATAAATCATTACACTAAAAAAACCATCAGAAGTTGCAAAGCTCTTGGCTTAACATGAATCAACAATTATAGCACTTTTTCACTGAATTATGACTGTTGATAAATGTTATGAATGTCATAATAAAAAAAGATTTCTCTTCTTTCACCCTGAATTACTCTTAAAATCTATCCAACTAACACCTGAACAGCTTTAAGGCCCATCTCAGCCCATGAATGAAAAACAAATCCAAATTCAGTCTTTGAAAAGCAGTCTTTACAGAAGGTCTTCTGTAATAGGCCTTCAACGTGATAAAGAATGAATTGCATTACCCATATCCCAACCACAATTTTCGTAAAAATCCATTTTTATATCTTTCCTAGAAAATTTCTACTCTGTAAAGAAAGTTAAATCTTTAAGTTAAACTTTTACTTCAAAATGTTCACCAATACTAGGTCTTATTTTTCTATTCTTTTTTAAAATATTCTTCCCCACGCCTTGGTTCTTTTCTCTTTATTCTTCCATCCCATCTTTATTCTTTTCTCAGCTTCTGCCATTCCACCCCATATCCCTTAAAAGTAACACAGCAAATCCAAAAATATCTTACAGATCTCCCTAGAAGAGGCTGAAGGTGGAGGAAAAACAGGAATGTTGCAAAAGTCATACTTCAATATTTTGGGTCCTATTGCATAAATGGGAGCATTTGCACAGACAGAGTGTATGAGTTCTGGCTTTTCATTAACTGAAAATTAAATGCTTGGGAAAGTTATTTCAAAACAGATGAAGATGATCCTTTTATACTGCTTTAGCTAAGGAAATGAATTATTAATTTAAAAGAAAATATTTTAAGAATTAGAAACTGTTATCAACTCACAGTTGGTATACATCTTTACATAATAAAGATATTAGAAGCAGATGTAATCATTTCTTTTAGTATCATCACTTCAACTTTTCCAAGCTCAAATTCCATTAAGTAGAAAAGACTCATATTCACATTCAATCTGAAAATATTTTAATTCTTTTTGTATGAAGACTCCAAAAGGTAGATTGATTGTATTCTTCCATTAGAACACAGGGCACTGAAGTCATCCAGCTTTTTGTTTTTATGATCAGCATTTTCAAAAGATTTTCACTTTTTATAATAATGTTCAATAAAGGCAGTGTAAACTGTAGTTCAGTTTAACAAATATCTACAAGGTGTCCCTTACATGCATAACATTTTATGGCAAAGATGAGTTTTCCTGTACTGTCCTTACCTCTAAGTATCTCTTAAGTTAAAACTTAGAGCCTATCTGCCATGTTTGCTGTAATTTCCATGTCACTTTGTTCTTTCCATAGAACAAAAATACATTAAATAAATAAAACCTTGTTTATTTGCAATTGGATTTGCAGTCCCTATAAAAGGAGATATTTTGGACCTCAAATTTTTTCATAGATGCCTCCACACTTCCTCTGACAGAAGGGAGCACACTTGTTTGATTCTCTATGACAGTCTCTCTTGTTGCCTATCATTTGACTCTCCTCAGGAGTCACATACTGCCCTGTCCTGTGGCAGACTGCTCAGTTCATGTGTAGACTCACTACCTCAAAGGTGCCTCCAGTTAGAAAACATCAACCATTTTTCCAAAACAATGCTGGGGTACTCTCCTGTGCAAGCCAATTCATTGGCCCTAGGAAATGTAACGATGAGTATATTGCAATGGTTGCATAAAATTCTTTCCAACATGATTTATTTAACAAAGGGCTTCCCTAGTGGCTCAGCTGGTAAAGAATCTGCCTGCAATGCAGGAGACCTGGGTTTGATCCCTGGATTGGGAAGACCCCGTGGAGGAGGGAATGGCAACCCACTCCAGTATTTTTGCCTGGGAAATCCCATGGACAGAGGAACCTGGCAGGCTGCAGTCCATGGTGTCTCAAAGATTCGGACCTGACTGAGTGACTAAGCATGGCCCAGCACATATTTAGCAAAGGAAAGAAATGATTACTCACAACCAGAGCTAACATATTACTAGATGAAATAAAGGAAAAGAAAAATCTTACATTTCAGAAGAGTAAATGCCCCATCTTTCTCTTACTGTTCCCTTAAAAAGACAAGTATTAGGCAAGTGTTTCAAAGATTTCTTAGGATAAAATATGTTTTTTGTATGTTATAAGAGGATGTGACATGATATACCTGTATCCTGAGGGGAAAGACAAAAGATCCAGAGGAAGATGCGGGTCATCAGAATGTAGTTTTAACGAAGCCTCTTTCTTCTGATTAATAATTAGAATTTCAAGTTAATGATGGATTTATATAAAATGTTTAAAAAAGGATATTTATATTGGAAGACTTAGGTTATTCGCTCTTAATTCAAAGGAGGTAACAAAATCCTGTTGGCATTGGCAACTTAGAGAGAAGCCAGAATTAATTATATCATTTCACTTTTCATATAAAGTATAATTGTTGCTCTCTTTAAAATTATTTACTCAGTAATATTTTTTAAGTTGTAATGAAGTTTTTATTTAACAGTACATGAATAGATTTGAAGGTTAATTTTAGCCTATCAATGTTGATTCAAAATTACTTTAAAAGTGAGACAAAAAATGAAAAGTAAGCTACAATTACTACAGGCAGCGAAGCACAACTAAAAAATAAATTTCATCTTTTAGAAAAGAAAAATAAATTTCATCTTTTAAAAACAGTGTTGGGTTTATCTTAATAGTACCAAGTCCCCTCCGTTTTGTTATATTTTTGCACTTGTGCATTGAAAGCAAAGTTTCTTTCTAAACAAAGAACATTTTTGCTTGAATTTCCACACTGGTTTATTAGAATTACCAAATCTCTGTATTCTTAAAAGAACTTTTGATTTGTTTCTTTTAAAGAGGAAAATCTCAAAGAAGAATCCGACTATCTTTTAGAGCTAATTAATCCTTAAGCATACAAAAGCATTAAAAGAAAATTACCTGACAGATGAGGATGAAAGATGGCTTTTAAATGTATTATATACGAAGATGTGGTATCTGCTTTCAATTAGAAAATAAAATACAGATTAAACACAATTTCCTGGGAGTTGTAAATTAGAAAAGTATCAGAATTATTGAAATTTTTCTCTCAAGTAAAGCTTTGTTTTCATCCATATTTCTTCACTATTTGTAACCTCAGGCTAATCTTTAATTTGTCATGATAAACTTACTTTTGGTTAAGATAATAACTCAAACTGTAAATCAGAACAACTGAGATATGACTTTAAGGCATTCAACAAAATAATAAAAGGAAGACAACCCTATTTCGGGATTCTCATTTAGTTAGCATCAGAATCTCCATGTCATTAGCCCTCACTGAAGAACTGTCCGTATTCCAAAATAATACATTATTATAAAGAAAACTCCAAGGACATAAGAATCTTCATTATTTCATATATCTAAATCAAATTTTATGTTTAGGCATTATTAACTTTGTAGATAGATGTCATTGTTTTCATGAGTTAAATTTGACAAGCAGTATCGATGTGAACATTTCTAAACTAGTTTTTCTACATTTATAGATCATTGTCCTTGGAACAGTCTTAATTTATCTTTGTTCTAGAAAAACCAAATATCACTTAATTTTTTGAAATCATGATGGAGTGAATAGTGCTAAATCATAAAAAAAATAAACAATACACTTTTAAGGTTTTTACCTAACTTAGAACATCATCTTCTGTTGCTTTTATAATAATTTAGGTCTCTCTTCCCCATTTAGTAATTTGTAGAATGAAATATATGCATTTAAATAGAAATTGCTTTTCTTAAATTTTCACTTAAACACATCTTCACTCATCAGAGAGAAGCCAGAATTAATTACCATCATTTCATTTGTCATATAAAATATAATTGTTGCACTCTTTAGAATTTTTTACTCTATTATTATTAAAGTTGTAATGAAGTTTTTATTTAACTGTACATGTTTTATTTATTGCCACATTATAGTACTCAAATAAATCTGCTTAAATGTGTGGTCTTTAGAAGCTCTATGACAGAATCAATGACCACTCTTTTGCTAACAGACTTGTAACTTAACAAGCTATTTTTTGTCCACGTGACTGATGTGAGCATTGTTAAAACCAATTTGTTTGAAAATCCATTGGTATTTTATCTAGAGTTACTATTTCAGTATATTCAAAAGTATCTTTAAAACAGCACTGAATTTTCATGGACAATATGAAAATAAAAACTGCTGCTGCTTGGAAAATAAGGTTTAACATGCATAAATGTTCATTATTGAAGTGTTTAATTTGCTTTAATTTGATGTTGTTCTTCATATGCCATATATATGTATTTAAAGAAATTGTATTAATATATATATATATATATACAATGCAAAAATCTCATTTTCTTCTTACAGAAATGGAGGTTTGACATAATTTTAAGTGTTTTAGGTCTCCAAGGGAAAAAAATCAAAATGTGAAATGGGAGCATTTGTTTTTTGGAAAGGCACAATACCTGAGCATTCCTAATGTGAATAAGAGTGAGAGTAGATTTTAAAGATAACTCTATGTGCTTTATTTATGATATATTATAATATATCATATATATATGATATATTATTAATCATTTTGTTAATCATACTTTTTCTTTAGACTGTATTATTGGAAACTTGAATAGCTTTGCACATTTTTCACAAACTATACTTAGGTTTAATTTTATATGCAGTATAAGCTTTGACAGCTTAATTTTGACTTTTGATGGAATAATTGTTAATTAACAGTCCATGTTTCCTAAAATGTTAGTTATATCTTCTATAATAACCTAATTTTTAAAAAATCAGAGACAGAGCATGAATTCTGAATATGAAAATGAACCAAATTCCATTAAAACTGAGGAAAAGACAAAAAGGCAATACAAAGAGGAGTTTGTGATATAACTATTAATTATCCCATTTTAAAAGCAAAAAATTAATAGAAAACAGTGAATGAAAATTATTGTCATGTTACTCTTCCTGGTAATTTTGAAACTAAAATACCTTTTGAGGATGAGACTCTAATATAAATATGTTCACTGATAATTGTTAAAATATGTATTGCTATATACAGTTAGAAATCTTCCCAAAAATATCAAAAATTTAAATTTATGTTTAAGTTTATTAACAGAACAAATGATCACAATTATTAGCATTTCTATATTAATAGTTCTTTTGATTTCTAAAGAACTATTTCATATATAATTAAAGAATTTACCCTGCAAAATCAAATATCAGACTGTCAAAACACTTTATAATTATTAATGATTCACTCCTATTAATAATGATGAGATTTTTCTTGTGTTCTATTAAATGTAAAACATAGTATATAAGATGCAGGTAAAAATAACTGAGTTGAAAGGATAGCCTTTTAGAATCAATTTATACTTTTATACAGATACATATAAATGTATAAAATTATGTGTAAAATGTAAATACGTACTTTTTACACATAGTCTTAAATGTTTAAAAAATATGATACCTATGTATTAGTTGTACATTATATCTTCGGGGAAGGCAATGGCACCCCACCCCAGTACTTTTGCCTGGAAAATCCCATGGACGGAGGAGCCTGGTAGGCTTCAGTCCACAACCGCTAAATGCTTAGATTCTTTCAAGGAGATTGCCTTCTCTTTTCAGTTATTTTAAGTATTAAAAAAAAAAAGAATTGCTTTGTATATTTCCATTCAATCTCTCTAATATTGATTGTAATTTCCCAGTTCTCAGAGAAATTGAAGTCAAAAAACATAACATAGTGGCTAGAAGTTATTATTTTTTAAGTTCTACTCTTCTTTTATATAAATTTGGTCATATATTCCATTAAGTCTGCTGAAGAAAGCAAACACTTTTATTTTTTCATGAATGGAAATGCAAAAAGAAAATCTTCCATTAGACTTTGTATATTCAAAATAGTGAGCATATATTTTTATAGTTATTTTCCAGTGTTTACTTTTATTCAATTTTTTAAATTTCACTAAATGGAATACTTAAAAAAAAAAAAAAGGTGAAACCCTTCCAATTTTGCATCAATTGCTTATTTTCTTCAGAGCCTCCAAAAATTCCTTTGACAAAGCAAAACATTTCCTTCCTCACCTTACAATCTTGGTCACTCTACCATTAAATGGAATAGATATCTGTAGTGTAATATAAGGAGAAGGCAATGGCACCCCACTCCAGTACTCTTGCCTGGAAAATTCCATGGGCTGAGGAGCCTGGTAGGCTGCAGTCCATGGGGTTGCAAAGAGTTGGACACGACTGAACGACTTCACTTTCAATTTTCAGTTTCATGCACTGGAGAAGGAAATGGCAACCCACTCCAGTGTTCTTGCCTGGAGAATCCCAGGGACGGGGGAGCCTGGTGGGCTGCCATCTGTGGGGTCGCATGCAGTCAGACACAACTGAAGCGAATTAGCTGCAGCAGCAGCAGTGTAATATAAAAAATAGCAAAAAATAATGATTTGTCCAATTAAAGCTATTTATACCATGGGGAACAGATATAACAACAAAAAAAATAAAATTAAAGTAAATCATGTGTGTTTGCTAGTCCAAAACTGTATAATTCTTAATTTTAAAAATAGTATATATACTGATGTACTTTAAATATATATTTATCCATAAGTCCATTCATTCATTAACTAACATTTATTAAACACAATCTTGTACCAGTGTCCTATTCTAAACATAGAGGACACAAAGTGACCAAGACAAGCAAAAGCCCCTGTCTTATGGGATTGACCTAGTGGTAAAGATATACAGTGAATAAGTACTGATAAGTGCTGTGCTGAAAATTAAATTAATATGGTTACATAGCATGACTGTGGCTTCTTCTATTAAGAGGTAAGGGAAATCTCTGAATGTGGATGTGATATTTAAACCAATATCTGAAAATCATGAACAAACAAGTCATGAAAAAATCTGGGGAAATTCCAAGTAGAAGGAACAATTTAATATGTGAGTTTGGAGTGTTTGAGGGTAGAGATAACGGTGTGCTTGGTACACAGTTTATGAGCCAAAGAGAGGCAAAAACAAGATGGAGGTCAAAGAACATTTATGAGGCTACTGAAATAGTTTAAGCAAAAAATGAAAAAGAAAAATGGTAACTTTGTTAGAGTTGAAGTAGTGAAGATGGAGAGAGGCAAAGGATATTGGTATTTTAAAGACAGAGCATGCTAACAGATTGGGCTGAGAGATGAAGAGAGAAAAATCAAAGATAAACTCTATATTTGGAAAATAAGAAACAGAGTCAGTGGTGGTACAAGAGAAGTCAGGTTTGGAGGGAAAAAATCAGGAGTTTAGTTTTAGCCATGTAATGCCTGAGATGCCTGTTAAGTATTCAAATGGAGATATCAAGCAGACAGTTGTACATAAGAGTTCTAAGGAGCAATCAGGGCTCGACATCAAGATTTAATAGTCATCAGTATATATATGGGCTTCCCTGGTGGCTCAGACGGTAAAGCATCTGCCTGCAGTGAGGGAGACCCGGGTTCGATCCCTGGATTGGGAAGATCCCCTGGAGAAGGAAATGACAACTCACTCCAGTACTCTTGCCTGGAAAATTCCATGGACTGAGGAGCCTGGTAGGCTACAGTCCATGGGGTCACAAAGAGTCGGACATGACTGAGCAACTTCACTTTCACTTTCAGTATATACGTAGTATTTAAGGTTTTTAAATCACCTAAGAAAAGCCTGTAAGATAGACAAGTAGGCCTTGATTGAGATCCAGGTAGTATCAATGTGAAAGTTAAGTGGAGAATTAGAAACCGGCAGAGGACCCTGAGGAGTGTAAGGTAAGGTAGAGAACAAAAAGTCCAATTGGCCATATGGATTAAATGCTTTAAGAAGTCAAGTTTACAATAAAGAAATGGCCATGGGGCTTAGGAACATGGAAGTTACTAATGATTTTGACAAGGACAGTCTCTTTGAAGTAGTGAAATTAAAGCCTGATTGAAGTGGATTAGAAGATACTTCTGGAGAAGGAAATGGCAACCCACTCCAGTGTTCTTGCCTGGAGAATCCCACGGACGGAGGAGCCTGGTGGGCTGCTGTCTATGGGGTCGCACAGAGTCGGACACGACTGAAGCGACTTAGCAGCAGCAGCAGCAGAAGATACTTTAGGAAAGAAGGTGGAGTCAATATCTATAAACAACTCTTTCAAGGAATTTTACCATAAGAAAGCAACAGAAATAGGCAGTAGCTGAGTAATTGGAAGTAGATGTAGGGTCAAGAGTAGTGTGTGTGTGTGTGTGTTTAGAGAAAGAATGCATATTTATACACTAATGAGAGTGATCTGGTAGAAAGGAGGAAACTGATTATGCAAGAGAGAATTTAATTAGAAATAGCTTTGAGAGGTATATTAGGATTCATGGCATAAGTAGGAAGGTTAGTTTTTGATATGAGGAGACACAAAGAACTAAAATGGGAGGGAAGGAAGAGCATGTGATATGCAGATAATTGGTAGATTTGTGATAGAAAGGTAAGTATGTTACTATGTGAATAGTTGCATTTTACCAAGAGGAAATAAAATTCAATATGGGGAGTGGGAAAGGAGTAAAGGCTGAAGGAGAGATGTGTTAGTAGTTCTAAAGGGGAAATGCACACACCCATTTATATACCTATATATATATGCATATATAAACATAGGCGATGGGTATTTGTACACAATAGACCACAGGAAAAAGACCAATTGAATAAAATATTTTAAAGCCATTTTTACTAAATATTTTTGAGACATCTTACTTGGAAGACTTGAAACTGAATTCTGAGTTTTCCAAAGAAGCTGATAACAGAGTCCTTTTTCCACAATGTAGAAACTGAGGACTTATCAATGTCATAGACACTTTTCATGTTTTATATTTGTTTATTACAGTAAAAGACAGAAAATCATGTAGCTATTCTAATTTAAAGTCTATAAAAATTAGTTTAATCCTAAACGATGTGTATTGTACATTCATGCAGTCAATTTTCTCAAAACACTATTTTGAGAGGGTTTGACACACCATCTGAATTTTTTTTTAAAAAAAAGATAGTTATGCTCTAATCTTTTGGTGAAACAATACTTTTATTTTGTTGTTTTCACATAAAAACATCTATCATTGAGGAGAAACACATGGGCTATGTGGTTATTTTTTCACTGTGTCCTCTCTCTGATCCTATAGCAGGGGTGTGATTTTTTTCATTATGCTTGCAGCTTTATTTCTGGATAGACCTTATGTGATTCAGTGTGTTGGAATTTATATGTGCATAATTATTCTTTGGATTTTATGTAAAATTAGATTGTGAATAATGGAATAAGATTATCTATTTTTTTCTCTTTTAGCATAGCCAAAAATATATATGTGTACTTACAAATATGTATTTGATTAAACACTTAATATTTAAATGGCCATGTACAATATTAAATGGTAGATTTGAGAGTTGCAGTGTATTCAAAATTTTAAAAGTTATAAAAATCTTTGTAATACAAATCCTAAAAAGTTTATTAAATACTAAATAGTACATTTATATTAAATGCCTAGATAACATCTGTCTAGGTTGAGACATTTAATCCCTCATAGAGTAATATTTGACTAATGAAAAACTGCAGCTGAAATCATTTTTCCTTCCTGTAAGCATGAATGATTTTTAAAATGTATTTCTTTGTAACTTGTCATAAATTTATCTATCATTAATTGTGGATTTAGTACTGTACCCATCTACTCTTGCAAAAAGGAGAAAAAAATCTGTTTGTGGGAATAAGGAAGTGCAGCACCTCTGCATCATTTTTTCTCCTTGGTATTATGTCACTATTTAGAGCTTCAATATATGCCTTCCACTCAGGTTCTCTTTACTGGTTGCATCACAACATGGTAGAAAGATAGACACAGTAAGAGGGAGTTAACTATAGACCTTCAATCCTACCTATTATCTACTTCACTATAACAGTGAAGTAATCTAAACTTACTTGAAGGTGGTATTGTTTTCATCTTATAAAAATCTACTGTAATATGTTTCGTGTAAATTTTCATGTGCTGGCATGCTTACAAGTTATAGTGTTTTAGAATGCTCAGCTCTCAATGAGGGATTGTTTGTGGTGAGCTACATTACATATGTCATCTATCTATTTGCTGAAAGAATATGGTGTTTAGCAAACCTATCTGCTGAGCAACATAATAAGATTTTTGTACAAAGTACAAGTTACTAATTACTGTATTTTATTTTTCTATGATTTCCTAAGAGGCATTATCAGGGTCTTACAGATGGAGTAAGCCTGTTTATTAAAATATCTATTAGCAAATAAAAGTTACAGTTCTGGTGGTTGACTTTGTGGCTTTTGTATTATTGTATTGATCATTATTTAATATAACTTATCTCTTAGTCTATTAAATCTAGATGCTCTTTAGATACATTAGTAATTTTGAAGACAATCACAGCTGTAATATTTCAAAATAATATTAAGATCAAGACATAAATTCACATGTGTATGTGTTAGTTGCTCAGTTGTCTACCCTTTGCGACCCCATGGACTGTAGCCCACCAGGCTCCTCTGTCTTGGGATTTCCCAGGTAAGAATACTGGAATGGGTTGCCATTTCCTTCTCCAGGTTATCTTCCCAACCCAGGGACTGAACCTGGGTTTCATTCATTGCAGGTGGCTTCTTTACCATCTGAGCCACCAGAGAAGAAAGTCACATAAATCACTATAAATAATTAGTACATATTTTTGTAGTGATTTTACATCAGCAAAATATTTTGTGAGATTCAAATAAATTAAATGCTCATTGCATAGGTAATATTGTACACAAATCGCAGATGACCAAAAGATACAAATAATGTACAACTGTTCAAACAGCTTTAGACCACCAACATTTCATTCCAAAAACTTCCAGTATATTACAAATCATGGATTTTCTGTAGTTTTTTAAAATTCTTCGTAAGAAAAGACATTAAAAGTATCGTGAATTAATCAGAATAGAGCTGTATTCATCATATCTCACTCTTCTTTCATTTAGAATTCTTCTATACAGTTCCAAAAGCCAGGATGAAATTTATCTGGTAATAGAGTATTTGAAATTTTCTTTCCTTAATGCTATGCTATGCTAAGTCACTTCAGTCGTGTCCGACTCTGTGCGACCCCATAGACGGCAGCCCACCAGGCTCCCCTGTCCCTGGGATTCTCCAGGCAAGAACACTGGAGTGGGTTGCCATTTCCTTCTCCAATGCATGAAAGTGAAAAGTGAAAGTGAAGTCGCTCAGTCGTGTCCGACTCTTAGCGACCCCATGGATTGCAGCCCACCAGGCTCCTCCATCCATGGGATTTTCCAGGCAAGAGTACTGGAGTGGGGTGCCATTGCCTTCTTTACTTAAACAGGTATCTTAAGTAGCCCTCATAAAATTAAATATGACTATTAAAGCTTCTCATTCTCATAATGAGGAGAGCCAAACTAACTTCTTAAATCAAGTGAGACCAATTTGTATGCTGAACTGTGAGTGTATTGATGAGATCTGTTTGGGTTGGCAAAGCACCAAAACAGCAGATTCTACCATATGGAACACTTTTTTTAAGGTTGTTAGTTTCAAAACTGGCATTTTCCAGATTATCGACTAGACTGTGGGTTTCATACCACTATTTCAACTCTAATAATAAGAAGCCAACACAGCAACTACAAATATCTAAGATAACTATTTACCTAGCTAAATTTTTGTGAATTATGTACCCTAAAAATTCACTTAGCTAATTTTTCAGAAGAATTATGTCATCTGCTTAAATTGACTGAAAAGTTGGATATCCCACCTCTCCATTTTATTTCCAGTTTTCACGAAATGTTTTGTACTAATCAAAAACAGAACTCAATCCAGAGGCAGCAAATATCAATTCCAAACAAGAAAATTAAGTCTGTCTACTATAGTTTCCTGAAACATAAGATTTCTGCTTAGCTCTGGAAGAAAAAAAAAAAAAAAAAGGCCAAATCTGGCTGTAAGCACTTCACTTCCAACTTTTATCAAAGTAAATTGCAAAATCCAGATACACAGAAAAATAATCAACACCTTACTATAAAATTTATTTAGTCAGAAGTTAAAGGACCACATTTAAAAATCTTATCCATATAATAAAAATTGCAGGACAAAGGTGGACAGGAAATTATTTATTGAACACCTACTGTGTCAAACATACATACTTCTGTTACTTGTTTATTCCTCAAAACAACCAAATGAGCTATATGTTTTTGAAGGTGAGGAAGCTGAACAATAGAGCAGGGTTATTTGGCCTAAGACCCCAGAATAAGGGAGAATATATATCCATATTCCATTTTTTCCCAAGACTTGGTCAATAAGTTCTTTTGGATATGCAGCTATAGGTTTTGGGGGTTTTGTGTTTTACTAGTTTTTGTCTTTCAACAGAGTCGCTAGCCCAGGACCACATTTTTTTTTCCATTGTAAAAAATAACAGAGTCACACTTGAAAATTTGGAAAAAAAAGCACCTTATGACCATGCAAATACAACCTTTCTCCCATTATTACTTTTACTAATATATAATTCTAGTCTCTTCACTCTCTTAATCCACTTAATTGGAGAAGGAAATGGGGACCCACTCCAGTATTCCTGCCTGGAGAATCCCATGGACAGAGGAGCCTGGCAGGTTATGGTTCATGGGGTCGCAGAGTGGGACACGACTGAAGCGACTTAGCACGCGCGTACGCACGCAATCCACTTAATAGGCCAAAATAATTGAAAACCAAAAGAACAGGTCGGGTAGTAAACATAACACCAGGTAGTTGGAGAGGGGAAATAATCTCATATTCATGGCTAACAAAGGAGATGAATCCGTTTGCTAAAGTGAAAGTGAGAGTCTCAGTCGTGTCCGACTCTTTGCGACTCCCATGGATCCATGGAATTCTTCAGGCCAGAATACTGGAGTGGGTAGCCTTCCCCTTCTCCAGATCAGATCAGATCAGATCAGATCAGTCGCTCAGTCGTGTCTGACTCTTTGCGACCCCATGAACCGCAGCACGCCAGGCCTCCCTGTCCATCACCAGCTCCCGGAGGTCACCCAGACTCACACCCATCAAGTCAGTGATGCCATCCAGCCATCTCATCCTCTGTCGTCCCCTTTTCCTCCTGCCCTCAATCCCTCCCAGCATCAGAGTCTTCTCCAATGAGTCAACTCTTCGCATGAGGTGGCCAAAATACTGGAGTTTCAGCTTTAGCAGGATCTTCCCAACTCAGGGATCAAACCCAGGTCTCTCACATTGCAGGTAGATTCTTTACCAGTTGAGCCACAAGGGAAGTCCATTACTATAAAACTCCAGGGCATCTTAAGAAGGTAGCTAACTTTAAGCATTCAAGCTACTGATTCCCTTCCGGACCAGCTGCCGATTTGCTTCTGGGGACTGTAATCTAATCATAAGAGATTATGCCTCATGGAAATCTCTAGAGATCAGACAGCTCAGTAGCCCGGTTACAGGCAGACTTCCTTTGCCGAAAAATGCCTGTGAGTTTATCTCCTCTCCCTGTTCACATGAACAGTTTTGCTTCCCCATGACTCTTGGACCTGAGGCCTCGCAAAGCTTGGAGGAGGGTGAATGCGATAGGTAACGAGGCAATTCCCCCGCACTCCTCGCCCTAGAGCGCACAGTCGGGTCCTGCAGTTGTCGCCACCACACTGCGCCCGTGCTCGACAGAAATCCACACTCCTCTGTGGCCCCGACGCCGCAGGGAGAGCTGATCCCTGAGACTAACATTCCCGAAAGAGCGGGGAGAGCGCACGGAAAGAAAAGCCCTTGGCCCACGCGGACGCCAAGCACCTCCCAGCAGGCTATGCGCGCGCCTACAACTCCCATCATGCCCCACAGCGGGGCTGCGCGGTTCCTGGCTAGGAGGCGGCAGTTCAACCCGTCATCCTTGCTCACAGTTCTTTAACACTCCCCACTGTTCCTCAGGCATTTTGGGAAGCTCGTGAATCCCTTTAACAGGAGCAAGGCAGCAGACGCGGTTAGACCTCTGAGGAGGCGTGGCTCTGGACCGGAAGAACCTCCGGTTGCCGAGGGAACGCCACGCACCGAGGCGCCTGCCCAGCCGCTGATACTTGGGCTGAGGAGGAGACTACTACCCCTTTACCCAACTTGTGAAGGCGGCTTTGCTCTGGTCCAGGCATCCTTTCTGTGGAGGCCTAGAAAGAAAGGTACCCAGAACGCCCGCACCACATTCCCATCCCCGAGACGGAGACGAGCGGGTGCGTTCATTCCTGTTCTTCAGCAGCTCCCGGGCCCACAAGACTAACCGCAAAGAGCAGGTATCTCCTCAGCCCCAATGTTTGTATCCAGAGCCGCCCGCCGTCCCCGCCGCCAGCAGTTTTAGAATTGCTCTTCCTCATGTTTTTCACTTCGTGTAGTTGTTTCTAATGTGTGAGGACTAAAAATGTGTTTTCTGGTGGCTCAGAAAACTCATTGAACTGCTTTGGGTGAATTTTTGTTTTATTGGATGGTTTTAACACTGCCCAATTGGGGCCTTTTTGTTTGCTGTGTAGAAAGTGTAATTGAAATTTCACCATCAAAAACTGAAAGCTGAATGAAAATGTTTATTGGGGTAGGAAGAGTATTCTGTAATTCTCCCTGAAAACATTTTTATAGAGTTAGAAAGTGCCTCTCATGGTGTTTCCTTTGCTCGACTCCTCTCTCCCTATAGCCTACCTTCCAAGCTCTTAACTGTGCATAACATCCAAATTCTTCAGGATTTTTCTGGCAACAAGTTTTAAAAGTCCTTTAGAAAGCAGTTTCTGTGACTTGCCTGGCGGTTCAGTAGTTGAGACTCCGCGCTTCCACTGCAGGGGGCACAGCTTCCATCCCTGGTTGGGAGCTAATATCGTCACATGCCCAGCGCGCGACCAAAAAGAAAGCTGTTTCTCAGATAACAGATAAGGGAATTTGATTGTCTGGTGTGCAGAGAGAGGAAACAGTAAGATAAGAAACTGGAAAGGTGGATTGGAGTCAAATTGTGTACAAGTTTAAAAGCTATGCGTGAAATTTCAGACTTTATTCTAAAAGTCTCACATTCTCAATAGTGACTCTACGTCAGAAACACTGTGTGGTTCTTTAAAATACATATGCCCTGATTCCATCTTCAAAAATACTAATCCAATTAGCTGACCAGTGTGCAACCGGGGTTGAGAATCATGGCTATAGGACTTTAATTGTATCTCCTCCTGTGCACCCAGGACATGGCTAATAAATATTGAGTGACTTAAACTGTTATCTTTGATTTCCTTATTTCATACATGCAAAAAGTAAATTTATAAATTTATAAAAATTTAGAAGCATATATAAGGCTATGTGATACTTGTTTACAAAGCAACTTCAATAAATGTAATTATATCTTTTAGAACAGCTGACTTCTAAATTGTGTGTCCCAAAGCATTTCAGTGACAAGCATCAGGTGTTTGATAATCCAGGAAAAGGGAACGGAAAATCAAAATCCAAAGTTCTGTGAAAAAACAAATATTCAGATATCAGGCTTCTAACAATCAATGCCCTGCTCAGAGGGGGATGATACAAGAAGTGGTCATATTTTTAAAATATTCAAAATCCTATCAGAAATGAAAAACAAGATACAAGACTATATCAATATGCTTAGTATAATTAATAGCAAAGCGAGTAATGGAAAATTTACTTTAAATTAAAATGATCTGTATGAATTGTTTCATGATATCAAAAGGCTAACTTAAAGTAGATTCTACAAATGCCTATCCTTAAGCTGAGATTTAAAGGAATGGATTGAGTGAGATTTGAATCTCTACCACAAGGAGAAAAGTCGATTCAAGCAGCACAAGCAGAGTATCTCAAATGAAACCCATCCCTTGGGTAAGACAACTGTGGCCCTGTGTTTGGTTAGGGCGCTGCACCTTCCCTTCTGCACGTCATTTTCCAATTTCAGTTTTGAAATTTCTGTCCATAATGATCCCTGAAGGGGCCTAACTGAAACTGATGATGCAGCCTTCTTTCAGATGTAGTTGTCTTGGAAACTTCTTATTTCAAGTTGCTGCATCCTCACATCCTTCAAGGCATGGTCTTGCCTTTTTGGTATGGAATAAAAAATACTGAAGGAGCTGTAAGATGGTAAGTTTCTAGATAGAGATGAGACTAGTATTTAGAGAACTTTGAAAATGGTGGTTTGGAGAGTAATAGGAAATGTTTGGAATACAAGTATATAGTGGTTACTGCTGTAGCAGTCCCTAACACAGTTGAGGGCTGCCAAAAGGGGTATGTATCTCTCTTCTCCCACCATATTTTAATGTTGTGAGGGACTGGGATGGTGGTTTACCCAAAGGAAGTATCTTTGGGAGATTTAAAGTCTAAATCTAACAGTACCTTGGAAGGATATGAATAGCCATAAAGTTATCACATAGCCAGCCATGTGTCATCAGTAATTTTACTTGACATCAAAATACTTAACACATTTGCATTTGCTGATGGAGTTTTTTGAAAGTTTGCATTTGAAGTTTTTTTCCTAAGAAAGAATTGATAAACAAATGAATGGGGACTTCAGGAACAAATTAATTTCAGGAACAGATTAACAAGGAAATTTTTATAGTATTTGAGAAAAGGAGATTAAAATGTAAGATGGGTATTTACGGTCATATTCTTCACTAATACACTAGTTAAAATTCTTTAAAAAAATACTTAACAGAATATTTCATATAAGTTATAATTTCAAAGAAACAAAAATGTATTAAGGTTCAGTTTGTGTGTGTGTTTTATATATAACCTTCCCAAATGGATTTGTGTTGACTTACAAAAATACCAAGATACGTAAGGACAAAGGAAAAGTTAAGATGAATATATCAGTTAGGATTTTTTGTTTCTGTCTAAATTGAATATAGTCAGCAAACAAAAATGGTGAATTTAATATTTATAATTTCATATTATTGCAAAATGCAACAATGGGGTTAGCTTTAGAAAAAGATTAACCAGTGGACTCAAATGAGGCAGCCTAAAATTTCAGTTTTTTTGTTATTCTGGTCTGTCTTCTACTTTCTATTTTAGCAGCAGGTTCCATATGAACATCACTACCCATACATTTCCAGATTTCCAGAAAAGGCTGCAGATGTTCTCAAGTATCACAAATGGTAGACTCCATAGGATACTAAGTAAACCACATTTTGTTCTTAAGTATTATAAGTTACAATAAGAAATGTACAGTTATTTCAAGGGTATTATTCTGTTTTGCTGGGGGTTATTAGCTGCCAATCTGCATTTCAGTTAAGACTCCTTTCTGGTAATCAGCTTAAACTCTGTTTACTAAATGCAAAGCTACATTGACATGGTTTTCACAATATCACTGACTTTAAATTCTGAAAATTTGGGATACATATACTTATATTCTCCATATTTAAGATGCCTGTGTTAATTTTTTCCCCCCTGACTTGCAGCTGATTTGTGAATCCTTGCCTCACATTATGGGATTGCTAGACAGACTTTCAGGCTTGCTTGGCCTCAAAAAGAAGGAGGTTAATGTTTTGTGCCTTGGGCTGGATAATAGTGGCAAAACAACAATCATTAATAAACTTAAACCTTCAAATGTAAGTATATTTATTAGATACATTATATATTTTCTGCTAAAGAAAGCTAATGGAGTATTATTTTTGTCTGTCATTGTAACTTCATTGTCACATTATGAAATCTTATTATATTTGTGATACCTTTAGTAAAGTAATAAGCATCAGCCAGCCATAACGTGAAATGTATTTTATGCTGATATGTAGGTAAATCTTGACTATTTAAACTGGAATATTTTCCAAATGCCTTTTCTTCACAAAAGCTCTTCAAAAATTTGTGGAGTTTACATTCAGTAGCATTGCCTTCGTTTTGACTTTCTCTTTACAAGATGAGCAAAACAAAGGGAAAGGTGGATCATTTTTCTAGATTCTATGGATAATTAGCCAGTTTCCCAAGAGTGTTACATGAATATCGGTAGTAGCAAGTAAGATGACTTTAAGTCATGTAAGTCATCGGTACATGAATGTATTATTTAAATAAGTGAAATATATGTATAAGCCAGTACATTCACCATATAATGTATGAGTTATGTTGTGCTGTGTGCCCAGTTGTGCTGTGTGCCCAGTCGTTTGAAACCCCATGGAGTATAGCCTGACAGACTCCTCTATCCATGGAATTTTCCAAGCAAGAATACTGGAGTTGGTTGCCATTTCCTACTCCACGAGATCTTCCCCACCCAGGGATCAAACCTCTTGTGCCTCCGTTATTGGAAGGCCAATTCTTCACTACTGTGCCATCTGGGAAGTATAAGCTACAATTAGGTTCTGCTGTATATAAAGAAAACCCACATAACAGTGGACTGAAGCTGGAGGCTTCTTTTTCTGTCATCTCAGTGAGTCCAGAAGAACTATTCCAGGGCTGGTGTGGCAGCTGCATGGTCTAGGCATCTTCCATCTTTCCTCTCTGCTATCCTTAGTGCCTGGTTTTCTTCAGGGTGTTTGGAATCTCCACATGGCCATCTCAGTTAACTGTCCTCAGTTCAGTTCAGTTGCCCAGTCGTGTCTGACTCTGCGACCCATGTACTACAGGACGCCAGGCCTCCCTGTCCATCACCAACTCCTGGAGCCTACCCAAACTCATGTCCATTGAGTTGGTGATGCCATCCAGCCATCTCATCCTCTGTCATCCCCTTTTCCTCCTACCTTCAATCTTTCCCAGCATCAGGGTCTTTTCCAGTGAGTCAGTTCTTCGCATCAGGTGGCCAAGGTATTGGAATTTCAGCTTCAACATCAGTCCTTCCAGTGAACACTCAGGACTGATCTCCTTTAGGATGGACTGGTTGGATCTCCTTGCAGTCCAAGGGAATCTCAAGAGTCTTCTCCAACACCACAGTTCAAAAGCATCAATTCTTCAGCATTCAGCTTTCTTTATAGTCCAACTCTCACATCCATACATGACTACTGGAAAAACCATAGCCTTGACTAGACGGACCTTTGTTGGCAAAATAATATCTCTGCTTTTTAATATGCTGTCTATATCCTAAATTGCAGAGATGAGAAAAGAACAAGGCAAAAGAATAAGTCTTCCTGCCAAATAAATCCTCTTTAAAGAGCTTACCCAGAAGTCTCAACTAATGACTCTTTCACCTCACTGGCTACCCTATCTGTAAATGAGGCTGTATTTTTTTTTTTTTTAAAGCAGGACGTATTGCTGCTTCCATTAGTAATAAGGGTCCTGTAAGTACGAAAGAGGGGCTTCCTTGGTGGCTCAGTGGTAAAGAACCCACCTGCCAGTGCAGGAGGAGTGAGATTGATCCCTGGGTTGTTAAGGTCCTATGGAGAAGGAAATGGCAACCCACTCCAGTATTTTTGCCTAGGAAATCCGATGGATTGAGGAGCCTGGCAGACTACAGTTCATAGGGTTGCAAAGAGTCGGACATGACTTAGTGACTAAACAACAACAAAGTACGAAAGAATAGAAGAGTGGATAGAGGTAAACAATTAACACTGACAGTTGAAAATACTTTTATCTAGATAAAAAACCATTAGTCAATCAATGGAAAATGTTGATGAAAAAGTATATAGCTTGCATATAAATTGAGCTGCCGCTGCTACTAAGTCACTTCAGTCGTGTCCAACTCTGTGCAACCCCATAGATAGCAGCCCACCATAAATCGAGCAGATGGCTCAAAATTAGGAAACTGGTGCTCTTAATGACCGACAGGCTGGATAGTAGGAAGCATTGCTCCTAAATATGGTAATGGAAGGTGGACTTCATTGCCTCCAAATAGTGCTTCAGGTTGGGCAGAATGAGAACTCCTACTGTTCCCCACCACCTTTTCCCCAACAGCTTCATTTTTACTTCTGTTTAGTTTGAATTACAAAAATGCCATCATTTCTTTTCTTGCTGTCATCATTCCCTTCTTCTACATGGGAGAGTTTGCCCCGTGAAACAACTAACTACTGGTATATTTTCAGATGGCAGTTAGTTTGAGGCAGCTGGGATAAGAAGTTGAAAATGGAGTCAGAAGGTAATTTAGATGTTTTAAGGGGTTCTCCAATCAAGTTGGAAATCAGCTGAAATAGATGTGCTAAAGTCAGAGATTGGAGAAGGCAATGGCAACCCACTCGAGTACTCTCGCCTGGAAAATCCCATGAATGAAGGAACCTGGTAGGCTGCAGTCCATGGGGTCGCTAAGAGTCAAATATGACTGAGCGACTTAACTTTCACTTTTTCTATCATGAATTGGAGAAGGAAATGGCAACCCACTCCAGTGTTCTTGCCTGGAGAATCCCAGGGACGGGGGGAGCCTGGTGGGCTGCCATCTATGGGGTCACACAGAGTCAGACGTGTTGTTTCCATTTCACAAACTGAGACATCAAAAAAGTCCTCCCCACCCATGAAGAGGAATAAATTTAGAGAGGAGAGCTAGGGTAGCTAGAAGTGTCATTTTAATGGCGTCTTCTCTATATGAAAGCAGGGAAAAGAGATTTCATCAATAAGGAAAGGAACAGGTTAAAAAGTCTGTCTCCTAACTGAGGTGATTGTAACAGTCTTTAACAGTCTTTAAGAAGAAGATATAGCAACCTACCTACTTGGTGCTGTTGCTGCTAAGTCACTTCAGTCGTGTCCAACAATGTGCAACCCCACAGATGGCAGCCCACCAGGGTCCCCCGTCCCTGGGATTCTCCAGGCAAGAACACTGGAGTGGGTTGCCATTTCCTTCTCCAATGCATGAAAGTGAAAAGTGAAGGTGAAGTCGCTCAGTCGTGTCCAACTCTTAGCGACCCCATGGACTGCAGCCTACCAGGCTCCTCTGTCCATGGGATTTTCCAGGCAAGAGTACTGGAGTGGGGTGCCATTGCCTTCTCCCCTACCCACTTAAATGGGCTCCAAATTGAATTTAGAGAACCATACCCAGCTGTGGTTGGGTCCATAATTAGTTCCACAGATGGTTTGGCTGTCAGTAGATCAACCTGGGCTAATATTAAGAAACTTAGTGGCTGGTGATGTGCAGCACTTCTGCAGGTTAGCCTAGTAGCATAAGGGAGCAAGATTATATAGAAGTTCTTCAGTTAAGGTACTATTCTATAGGAGATATTTCCATTTTTTTCTACATCAAGGAATATCTTCAAAAGAAATGTTTTTGTAAAAGTTGTATCAGATAAGTACAAAATGACTGAAACCAGAGCCACAGTTAATAGTTCCAAAGTATACCAGCCCCCTGGTGCCTACTGTACTCAGATTGGCAGAAATGACATTCAAAGAACAAAATGGAAATTATGTTATCTCTTTCCACCATCCCCAACAGTATAGTGATCTTCTGTCCCAAGACATGGTTATTACCTTAGGAATAATCTTTGATATGGATGGGAACAGCTTTCTTCTCTAAATATTATTGATCTTTGGGGCAGCAGGGGAAGGAGGCATACTGAGCTCAGTCTGCCATCTTAAAATATTCTAATATCCCAATTTCAGACTAGTCCTGTGCAAGACCTGCTGACCCTGCCTAATATACTGTACTAGTCAGGGAGAGTCCTCAGGAACATCTGGGCATGCAGCCAATTACTGAGGCTTTTTAATTAATCTTTTGTTTTCCAGCATATGCATCTCTCTGCTACCACTGGTGAATTATGGAACTAGCCTAGACTAACTGCAGGGCTATTTTTAAGGGGATCATCTAATTTCTGACACCACTTTCTGAGCGTTAATCTTTAGGCAACTATCCTGTCTCCTCAGAGCAATTGACCTCTACCTTCTGAGAACAGATTAAGTTGTTTTACTTTAAAAAAAAAATTAAAAAACAATTTTGTGATTATAGCCAAGAGGACACTTGAAATGGGACTTCTTAAAGCCCTAAAACCTGTCACCTAGGCACAGATAAAACACTTGCTTCCTCCCTACCTTTGAACCCAAGAACAGTCTCTTGTGAGCTTATATCCACTATGAGAAATATTATTTTTAATGAATTAAGGTGAGTAATAGAAATCAAAAAGCAGAGACATTACTTTGCGAACAAAGGTCCATCTAGTCAAGGCTATGGTTTTTCCAGTAGTCATGTATGGATGTGAGAGTTGGACTATAAAGAAAGCTGAATGCTGAAGAATTGATGCTTTTGAACTGTGGTGTTGAAGAAGACTCTTGAGAGTCCCTTGGACTGCAAGGAGATCCAACCAGTCCATCCTAAAGGAGATCAGTCCTGAGTGTTCGTTGGAAGGATTGATGCTGAAGCTGAAACTCCAATACTTTGGCCACATCATGCAAAGAACTGACTCACTAGAAAAGACCCTGATGCTGGGAAAGATTGAAGGCAGGAGGAGAAGGGGATGACACAGGATGAGATGGCTGGATGGCATCACCGACTCAATGGACATGAGTTTGGGTAGGCTCCAGGAGTTGGTGATGGACATGGAGACCTGGAGTGCTGCGGTCCATGGGATCGCAAAGAGTTGGACACTAGTGAGCGACTGAACTGAACTGAATAGAAATCTATGATCCTCTATTAGGAAATGTCTTGAAAGAAATTACAAGTCTTATTTTATAGTAAAATAGTCTCATATGTTTTTGCAGAGGGTTAAAGTCAGTTTCTAGATAACTAGATACTTCCTGAGCCCAAACTAGTTTTTAATATTAAGCTCTCTTAATGTTTATTTGTTGTTAATATGTTAAGGTTGCTGATCCTTTCTAAACTGATAAGGAGAGAAAAGAGGTAATTTTAACCTGATAACTTTTCAAGAATCTGGTCTTAGTGTCAAACTAAGAGATGTGCTCTATTAACACCTTTCTTCTAAAATTCTAACTTTTGCCCCATTCCCCAACATAAATGCTCTCATTCTATCATATTATCCAGTTTTATATTCTTAACGTTTAAAACAATCTGAAATTGCTTCACATATTCAGTTGATAAGTTTATTACATTTTTCTTCATCATAAAATTAAATTCATAAGAGCATAAATCTTACATTGTTCAATGATGTTGTTTTAGTCGCTAAGGCACGTCTGACTCTTTGCAGCCCTGTGGACTGTAGACTGCCAGACTCCTCTCCGTGGGATTTCCCAAATACCTAGAATATTTCTTAGTAGTTAAATGTAATTTTGTGCAAATGGACTGATGGGTGATTTTTTAATTTTCATTTTTGGGCAGGGAATGATTACTGATCATACCAAGGATATCATTTTCAACAGATTTAGTAAAACTTACCAAATAGTCTCTCTTGGAAACCTTGTTCTAGTCTTACTGATATTGGTCTATTACTGGATTGTCTCAGATGGCCTAATCCACTTAGGTAATAATTCCTGCTCTCTTTCCTTGGTTTGTAAACATCCCCTGTCCAATTTAGAGAATCATCAAATGTATTTGTTCCTGAATAGAGCAGAGAGAAATTAATCAGTGAAGACTATTTCAGAATTCTTCAGAGGAAAATGAATCACACTTGAATCTGAAAGTACCAGCTCACATATCTTGTCCTGACCTAATTAATTAGTGTAGTTTCTTCTTTCTAATTATCTTCCACTAGAACTTTAGAAGTGAAGAAAAGAAAGTTGATTAATTTTATCCCTGTTAAAACAGCAAATTAAAGGGTAGCTTCTCTGGAAACAAAAGAGTTTGTAAAGAAACTGGGTGGCTACGTACAGGCTAGCCAATTTCTAATTACAGTTCAGTGATTAGAATTATAGTTCAAGGCTACTCATTTGAGCTATATTTTCTGAGATTTCTTTAAACGTTCAACTATCTTTTTGTTATTGTTATTTTTCCCTAATAGCAATAGCTGATGGTTTTATCACATTGGCATATGAAAATTCATAAAATCAAAACAGTATTGTATTTTAGGACAACAAAAATTAGGAAACTCTTTATTCCAAAGTTTATTATACAGTGAAGGACCCCTAAGATATGAGGTAAGAATCTGAGTAACAGGAAATAAATTCTATCTAACATAAAGAGATAGATTTTTGGAAGAATACTAGACAGCTCACAGAATAGAAGGGAAACCTGAGTAAACAAATTCCAGAAAGCCAAAATCAGGGCAGCTCTGGGAAGTCTTTTCACGAGCACATTACTATTAAGGTGACCAAGCTCCAGGGACCTTTCACATTATATCTTTCCATTTGAATTTTAAATTTTCAGGAGTAAACTACAAAGTGAACATAATAATGTGAGGCAGCAATTTTCCCTCTACTCCTCCTCTTTTTACATAAAAGCAACGTGATGAACTCAAAGGGGAATTTTTTTTTTTTTAGGTTACACTTTTGGCAGTATGAAGAAGACTGGGGTACGAAACTGAAATCAGTGAGAGTGTAATTCTTAATGATAACAACCATTTGTTGAGTGTTTACTATGGAGCAGACACTGGTATTTTGCATCAATTAGCTTACTTAATTCTCATGAAAACATTAAGAGTTAAGGGTAGTAATGATGTATTTTACATTTAAGAAAACTCAGGCTTAGAGAAGTAACTTGTTTAGATGGTGTATTAGCAGTTAGGAGTAATCAGGAGCTGTTGTAGTAATTTGAAGCAAGAAATGATGAGGACCTAAGCTAAGTTAGTGAGCCAGAATCAATAAAGCTTAGAGAATTGTTGTATAGGGGATGTAAAAGAAAGAGTCAAGAATAACTCCTAGGCATCTGGGTCATAAAGTGAATGGACTTCTATTCAAAAGGAGAAAGTCTTGATGGTACAATTAAGTTAACTTAATTGACAAGTTAACTTATCAATTTAAGGTCTTTTACTTGTCGGTGGATCATGTCAACAGGTCTCCCATTATACTCTTGCCCTCTTGCAATCTCTTTTCTACTCAGTCTCCACCATGGCCCCACCTCTCTCACTTGGTTACATACAGTCTTTCCCTTAATAAATATACTCTAGACATACAGGCCTTCAACTTTTCCTGAGTGGTGAGTTCCTGGTTGTTCTTTCCCCAGATCTTGTCATAGCTTTTTTCCTTCTTAACATTTACTGGGTGAGAAGTCACCTGTCTCAGACAGGCTTATTGCTAAACTAACCCTCCTCCACCCCATTGCCTCCCACCCTCAATCACCTTTCATTGCACTTAGCACTGTTCACAATTGATATCTTAGTTGTTTATTGCTGTTTACCTTCTCTAGATTATAAATTCCATGAAAGCAGAGACCATATATATTCACCATCTAGACATGAAGACAATCCTCTGTAGCACGCGTCTTGCTTGCTAAGTCGTTTCAGTCGTGTCTGACTCTCTGCAACCCCATGGACAGTATCCTGCCAGGCTCCTCTATCCATGGGATTCTCCAGGCAAGAATACTGGAGTGGGTTGCCATGCCCACCTCCAGGGGATCTTCCCGACTCGGGGATCGAACCCACCTCTCTTATGTCTCCTACATTGGCAGACAGGTTCTTTACCAGAAGTGCCACCTGGGAAGCCCCTCTGTAGCATTTGCAAACTCAATAAGTATGGAAGATTAGGAAGTCCTATATGAGAGCTAAAAGAGACTTGTGAACCTATTTTAAGTTGTTGGTAACTTTCAGCAAGCCTCAAAATGTGAATTAAGACACACATTATGCAGATTTATAATTAATAAACCTTAAACTTCTATAAAGAATTCACACACAATGATCTCCTTGCAAAAATTATGATTTTGTTTAATCCTTTCATCTTCTTAGTGGCAGATTTTAGAATTGGAAAAACTGGGTGCTTTTCTTTTAACCTGAGGAAAAATGCATCTTCAATAATTGCAAATTTCTAAACTTTGTCTCTTTTCTTAAAGGCTCAGTCTCAAGATATAGTTCCAACAATAGGATTCAGCATACAGAAATTCAAATCATCTAGGTAATTCATTTTATTAAACTTGTGATTAAGAAGTTGTGGATGAGAAATGCTATTAGATCTATCTAGTTATTCCTGCTACTCTTAGAAAAAGGAATCTATTGTTTCAGAAGCCCACCGATGTTAAAATATTTGTACTACTATCTCTGGATTATTCTTCAGAATTTAGAGTTTAGATAAACTTTTTAAAAATTTTTTAACATAAATTTATTTATTTTAATTGGAGACTAATTATTTTACAATATTGTATTGGTTAGCCATACATTGACATGAATTCGCCACCGGTGTACGTGTGTTCCCAATCCTGAACCTCCCTCCCACCTCCCTCCCCATACCATCCTTCTCAGTCATCCCAGTGCACCAGCCCTGAGCACCCTGTATCATGCATCAAACCTGGACTGGCGATTCATTTCACATATGATAATATACATGTTTCAATGCCATTCTCCCAAATCATCCCACCCTCGCCCTCTCCCACAGAGTCCAAAAGACTGTTCTATACATCTGTGTCTCTTTTGCTGTCTTGCATACAGGGTTATCATTCAATTCAGTTGCTCAGTCGTGTCCAACTCTGCGACTCCATGAATCACAGCACGCCAGGCCTCCCTATCTATCACCAACTCCCGGAGTTTACTCAAACTCATGTCCATCAAGTTGGTGATGCCATCCAGCCATCTCATCCTCTGTTGTCCCCTTCTTCTCCTGCCCCCAATCCCTCCCAGCATCAGAGTCTTTTCCAATAAGTCAGCTCTTCGAATGAGGTGGCCAAAGTAATGGAGTTTCATCTTTGTAAATTCCATGTGTATGTGTTATTATACTGTATTGGTGTTTTTCTTTCTGGCTTACTTCACTCTATATAATAGGCTCCAGTTTCATCCACCTCATTAGAACTGATTCAGATGTGTTCTTTTTAATGACTGAGTAAAACTCCATTGTGTATATGTACCACAGCTTTCTTAGCCTTTTGTCTGCTGATGGACATCTAGGTTGCTTCCATATTCTGGCTATTATAATTTAACAAGCAAAGAAAAATATATTTTGTATATGTTACTATTATAAAATCATATTTATATTCAAAAAATTTATTCTGTGGCACTTGTAGTTGAAAGCTGGCCCAAGTTGAATAGTGTATACTCAAGGGTGGTTTCTTTGATTGATAATAATTTAAAGTTTTAGTAGCTTATAACATAGTAATTTTTTGTTGTTGTTTGTTTTGTTTTGTTTTATAGTTTGTCTTTTACAGTGTTTGACATGTCGGGTCAAGGAAGATACAGAAATCTCTGGGAACACTATTATAAGTAAGTATGTTTGCAAATGTTGGTTAACTAGATGGTTATATTTTAACAACAAGTAGTGATTAGAAATCCAAATGATTACATGGGCTAGGTTGTAATGTTTATTTTTATGTAATTTAAGTATTCATCCTAAGTTTTTAAAAATATATATAATCATACTTGACATTATTTATCAAATGCTTCAGATTCTTCATAACCTTGGGCCTTGCATATTCTGTTGTCTCTGTTTTTAATGTCCTGTCTACTCTACTTCTCTGCAGCTTAAGGTTGATATATTCATTCTTTAAGGACTAGCTCAAAAGTCACCTCCTCTATGGAGATTCCATTTATTGTGGAGATGCCCAATTATTCGGGCCCCATTGTTGGCACAGTACTTAACCATTCATATTTCTCTAATCTTATAACCATATAATCAAGGGGGTTGGATTTTTTCTTACTCAGATTATTTCTTCAAGATCAAGTATGATTCTGGGCACACAGATCAGTAAATACTGAATAAATTTAGTTAAAATAGCAGTACCAGCAGTTGATCCATTTGTTCAACAAGCAGTTCTAAACAAGATGTTTTTCTGCCTGTGCAAATCAGGTGCTCACCAGTTAATTCAGATTAACAGCTATCAAGTTGCTAGGATCCAAATATTCTATGTTTGTGGTATCCTGCATTAAATTATCTCGGGGAAATGTGAGGTATTTTTGTTTTTAAGGTAACTTGAGTTTTCAGTATAGGATTTTTTAAATTCCTCTTCCAATTATTTGGTAAACAACTTTAAAAAAAATGTATTTAATAATTAAAAAAAAATTTATTACAGAAAATGTAATACTACGTAAAAAATAGTACTTAAAGGAAATTTTTTTCTGATTTTAACATTCTTTTTCTTTAAAATCTTTTTGGAAGAAGTTAATGAATTCAGGAATATTTTAGATATACTGTAGGTGGAATGCTGAATATGATTACTGTTAAGAAATCTATAGTAATAGTAGATTTCCTGTAGCTATATTTTTCTGATTGTGAAAGAACAAGTGCATTTTAATCTATCAGACTGAAAAAAGGTTAAAAAGATTAATTAAGTCTACTGTTGGCAAAACAAGTTACTCTTACAGATAACGTAACATCTTTTTTAGGGTAATTTTTCAATATCTGTTAAAATGAAAAATGTTCATACCCTCCAGCCATAATTTTTGCTTTTAGAAAGGTACAGATGACTGGGACTGCTGGGCAAACATGTACATAAAAGAATGTGTGTTGAGAATTATTTATAATGATATTTTTGTCATATCTCAGTTATATAAAGAAAATTATTCTTAATAAAAATGTATGCTTAATATAGATTGAGAGAGAAGAAAATTCTTAGTCTAATATGTACTGCATCATTAATAGCATTTGTTTGGGTACTAATGAGATTATAAAGGAAGTTTACTTTGTCATTTATTTGATTCTGTAATGTTAATTATTGTATAGCTTTTGCATATTTCTCTTTGAATATAAAAAAGTAATAAAGCCTAAGATATAAAGAGTGCATATTGGGAAAGGAGTTAATGTTTAGAAAATATATCTTTTAAGTATGTTTCTTCTGTTTTGAAATAACATTTAACATAACTGAGACAGGAGCCTTCTAAAGCATGCAACATGTGCTGTATAGTTTTCATTTAACATTCTCTCATAAGTCAGGAAAACATAAAAAGAATGTAACTCTCATGGCATCTAATATTTTCTTATATTCCTTCCTATGCCAAAATTTGCTTAGATCATTTCTCTGTTTTTGGATATAAAGATTGTTCTCAGATTTGGAAGATTATAAACAATTCTTCAGTTAACATATTACTGTATAAATCTTTGTCATACTTCATGTTTCCTTAGTATGAATTTCAGAAATGAAATTACTGGCTCAAAGTAACTAAATCTTTTTAAAGCTCTTGATATATATTTCCAATTGTATCAGTTTCTATATCCACTGGTAATGTATGACTATAATAAAATGCATTCATCTTTTTAAATGATAGCAGACAATGGTATTAAAAAGTTGTTTTATTTTTTTATATGCATGTGAGTACTAATGACATTGAACTTTAAAAATCTTAATTTATGACTGGAATAAGTGAGTCACAAAAAATATATAAATGTCTAATAAATATATGAAAATATATTGAACTTAACAAGAAATTAATAAAATGCAAAGTAAAATAATATGGTGTTAGGATGGTAAAAAATTGAAAAGAATAAGAGCAGTGCTGGCCAGGGAGTGGAAAAAAGTGTTGATAGTATTATAAAATTGATATAGCATTTCTAATTTGTCAGTGTTTATCTAAAACTTTATGTATGTATTCCTAGGCATTCTGTTCCTAAAGTATCAAGAAATTTTTTAAATGTATTTGGGAGGATGTTTATCCCAAAGTTTTTCATAGTAATGAAAATTGGAAGTATTCTATGAAGCCCAACAATAGAAGTTTGATACAACATTTAATGACATACTCATACTTTACAGTATAATGAAAGATGTTATTGAAAGACGTCTTTCAAAAAAACTTTATTGAAAGCTTCTTTATGCTTTAATGTTTCATATAAAAGTAGTTCAAACTATACTATAAAAAAGATCAAGCAAGTGTACATATATATCAGAAAGGCAGAATAAAACAGCAAGGTTCCATTTAAATACAGTTGTAGATATTCGTATATGAATATTCTTGCTTGGAAAATTCCATGTACAAAGGAGCCTGGCAGGCTGCTGTCCATGGGGTTGTAAAGAGTTGGACAGGACTCAGTGCACATGCATACATACATGTACAAAGAAAATACTGAAAACGATTTATTTGCAAATATTAATGATTGTGCCTGTGTAATAGGATTATGTTTTTACCTTTTTAAAAAATTTAATTTATGACCATGTTGAGTTTGTTGCTACACACGGGCTTTCTCTAGTTGCAGTGTTCAGGGGCTACTTTCCAGTTGTAGTATGCAGACTTCTCATTGTGGTGGCTTTTCTTATTGGAGAGCATGGGCTCTAGGTTTCAGAAGTTGAGTCACTTTGGCTCGGTAGTTACGATTCACAGGCCCTAGAGTGTGGTTTCAGTAATTATAGTTCATGGGCTTAGTTACTCTGCATAGTGTGGGATCTTCCTGGATCCGGGCATCAAACCTGTGTCCCCTGCATTGGCAGGTGGATTCTTAACCACCAGGAAAGCCCAACTTGTTATTTTTTTAAATTATGAAATGAGTCATTAAATTTACCATGATATAATCCAAATGAATAAAAATTACTTTACACGAAATGTGACTTATTTGGTTAATATATTAACCAAAATATGGCAGTATTAATTACTCATATAAACTAATAAGGAACAGCACCAACGCCTGTAATGATAAATCATCATAGGACATGAAGACATAATAAATGGTTTAAGATATGCAAATGAATAGTTAACATAGAAAAATGTTTGTTTATCATTAATTTTTCTCATTATTTGTATTACACAGAGAAGGACAAGCCATTATTTTTGTCATTGATAGTAGTGATAAATTAAGAATGGTTGTGGCCAAAGAAGAACTTCGTACTCTTCTGAATCATCCAGGTACATGTGTGTGTCTTTCAGTCTGTAATATCTGTGTTTTGGAGTCATGTATGATTTTTTGTTCTTTGATGTCAGCAAAATATGTTGTTTACACTGTATCAGTTCAGTTCAGTTGCACAGTTGTGTCCGACTCTGCAACCCCATGAATTACAGCACGCCAGGCCTCCCTCTCCATCACCAACTCCCGGAGTTCACTCAAACTCATGTCCATTGAGTCGATGATGCCATCCAGTCATCTCATCCTCTGCCGTCCCCTTCTCCTGCCCCCAATCCCTCCCAGCATCAGAGTGTTATCCAGTGAGTCAGCTCTTCTCATGAGGTGGACAAAGTACTGGAGTTTCAGCTTCAGCAAAATTCCTTCCAAAGAACACCCAGGACTGTTTTCCTTCAGAATGGACTGGTTGGATCTCCTTGCAGTCCGAGGGACTCTCAAGAGTCTTCTCCAAAACCACAGTTCAAAAGCATCAATTCTTCGGCCCTCAGCTTTCTTCACAGTCCAACTCTCACATCCATACGTGACCACTGTAAAAACCATAGCCTTGACGAGACGGACCTTTGTTGGCAAAGTAATGTCTCTGATTTTGTTTTTGTTTTTTTTTTAAATTAAATTGTATTTTGCTTAACTTTACAATATTGTATTGCTTTTGCCATATATCAAGATGGATCCGCCACAAGTATACATGTGTCCCCCATCCTGAACCCTCCTCCCTCCTCCCTCCCCATACTATCCCCCTGGGTTGTCCCAGTGCACCAGCCCCAGGCATCCGTTATCAGGCATCGTACCTGGACTGGCGATTCGTTTCAGATATGATATTATACATATTTCAATGCTATTCTCCCAAATCATCCCACCTTCTCCCTTTCCCAGAGTCCAAAAGTCTGTTCTATACATCAGTGTCTCTTTTGCTGTCTCGTAAACCGGGTTATTGTTACCATCTTTCTAAATTCCATATATATGCGTTAGTATACTGTATTGGTGTTTTTCTTTCTGGCTTACTTCACTCTATATAATAGGCTCCAGTTCCATCCACCTGATTAGAACTGATTCAAATGCATTCTTTTTAATGGCTGAGTAATACTCCATTGTGTATATGTACCACAGCTTTCTTATCCATTCATCTGTGGTTGGACATCTAGGTTGCTTCCAAGTCCTGGCTATTGTAAACAGTGCTGCTATGAACATTGGGGTACACGTGTCTCTTTCAATTCTGGTTTTCTCAGTGTGTATGCCCAGCAGTGGGATTGCTGGATATAAGGCAGTTCTATTCCCAGTTTTTTGAGGAATCTCTATACTGTTCTCCATAGTGGCTGTACTAGTTTGCATTCCCACCAACAGTGTAAGAGGGTTCCCTTTTCTCCACACCCTCTCCAGCATTTATTGCTTGTGGACTTTTGGATCGCAGCCATTCTGACTGGCGTGAAATGGTACCTCATAGTGGTTTTGATTTGCATTTCTCTGATAATGAGTGATGTTGAGCATCTTTTCATGTGTTTGTTAGCCATCTGTATGTCTTCTTTGGAGAAATGTCTATTTAGTTCTTTGGCCCATTTTATGATTGGGTCATTTATTTTTCTGGAATTGAGCTGTAGGAGTTGCTTGTATATTTTTGAGATTAGTTGTTTGTCTGTTGCTTCATTTGTTATTATTTTCTCCCATTCTGAAGGCTGTCTTTTCACCTTGCTTATAGTTTCCTTTGTTGTGCAGAAGCTTTTAAGTTTAATTAGGTCCCATTTATTTATTTTTGATTTTATTTCCAATATTCTGGGAGGTGGGTCATAGAGGATCCTGCTGTGATGTATGTCAGAGAGTGTTTTGCCTGTTTTCCTCTAGGAGTTTTATAGTTTCTGGTCTTACATTTAGATCTTTAATCCATTTTGAGTTTATTTTTGTGTATGGTGTTAGAAAGTGTTCTAGTTTCAGTCTTTTACAAGTGTTTGACCAGTTTTCCCAGCACCACTTGTTAAAAAGATTGTCTTTAATCCATTGTATATTCTTGCCTCCTTTGTCAAAGGTAAGGTGTCCATATGTGTGTGGATTTATCTCTGGGCTTTCTAATTTGTTCCATTGATCTATATGTCTGGCTTTGTGCCAGTACCATACTGTCTTGATGACTGTGGCTTTGTAGTAGAGCCTGAAGTCAGGCAGGTTGATTCCTCCAGTTCCATTCTTCTTTCTCAAGATAGCTTTGGCTGTTCATGGTTTTTTGTATTTCCGTACAAATTGAGAAATTATTTGTTCTAGCTCTGTGAAGAATACCATTGGTAGCTTGATGGGGATTGCATTGAATCTATAAATTGCTTTGGGTAGTATACTCATTTTCACTATATTGATACTACCGATCCATGAACATGGTATATTTCTCCATCTATTAGTATCCTCTTTGATTTCTTTCATCAGTGTTTTATAGTGTTCTATATATAGGTCTTCCATGACCAGTTCTAACTGTTGGAAGTCAAGGCTGTATATTGTCACCATGTTTATTTAACTTATATGCAGAGTACATCATGAGAAATGCTGGACTGGAAGAAACACAAGCTGGAATCAAGATTGCCAGGAGAAATATCAATAACCTCAGATATGCAGATGATACCACCCTTATGGCAGAAAGTGAAGAGGAACTAAAAGTCTCTTGATGAAAGTGAAAGTGGAGAGTGAAAAGGTTGGCTTAAAGCTCAACATTCAGAAAACGAAGATCATGGCATCTGGTCCCATCACTACATGGGAAATAGATGGAGAAACAGTGGAAACAGTGTCAGACTTTATTTTTCTAGGCTCCAAAATCACTGCAGATGGTGACTGCAGCCATGAAATTCAAAGACGCTTACTCCTTGGAAGGAAAGTTATGACCAACCTAGATAGCATATTCAAAAGCAGAGACATCACTTTGTCAACAAAGGTTTGCCTAGTCAAGGCTATGGTCTTTCCTGTGGTCATGTATGGATGTGAGAGCTGGACTGTGAAGAAGGCTGAGCGCTGAAGAATTGATGCTTTTGAAGTGTGGTGTTGGAGAAGACTCTTGAGAGTCCCTTGGACTGCAAGGAGATCCAACCAGTCCATTCTGAAGGAGATCAGCCCTGGGATTTCTTTGGAAGGAATGATGCTAAAGCTGAAACTCCAGTATTTTGGCCACGTCATGCGAAGAGTTGACTCATTGGAGAAGACTCTGATGCTGGGAGGGATTGGGGGCAGGAGGAGAAGGGGACGACAGAGGATGAGATGGCTGGATGGCATCACTGACTCGATGAATGTGAGTCTGAGTGACCTCCGAGAGCTGGTGATGGATAGGGAGGCCTGGCATGCTGCGGTTCATGGGGTCGCAAAGAGTCGGACACGACTGAGTGACTGATCTGATCTGATATATAGGTCTTTAGTTTCTTTAGGAAGATATATTCCTAAGTATTTTATTCTTTTCATTGCAATGGTGAATGGAATTGTTTTGAATATGCTATCTAGGTTGGTCATAACTTTCCTTCCAAGGAGTAAGCGTCTTTTAATTTCATGGCTGCAACCACCATCTGCAGTGATTTTGGAGCCCCAAAAATAAAGTCTGACACAGTTTCCACTGTTTCTCCATCTATTTCCCATGAAGTGATGGGACCAGATGCCATGATCTTAGTTTTCTGAATGTTGAGCTTTAAGCCAACTTTTTCACTCTCCTCTTTCATTTTCATCAAGAGGCTTTTTAGTTCCTCTTCACTTTCTGCCATAAGGGTGGTGTCATCTGCATATCTGAGGTTATTGTTATTTCTCCCGGCAATCTCGATTCCAGCTTGTGCTTCCAGCCCACAAACTTATTTACAATTTTTTAATTTTAAAGCTTATTAATTATGTGGAATTTACAATGCCATATGTATTTTTTTAAATTTCAAAGACATTTGCAGTGTTTCCAGATGTTTGATCTTTATTTCCTGAAATTAAAAGTGCCCTTTTTTCCTGATCAATTAAATAATGTATCAGTAGCAAAGTAGATGAACAGATAAAGAATAAGAGTGAAAGTAAAAAATTGATGTTTCAACACATTAAAAATTTTTTAGTTGCCATCTTTACGTAGGTGTGAATGTATAATCACAGTATTTCTTAGTATTTATTGTGAGAATTCTTTTAAAACAGATCTTTTCTATTTTTAAATTACTGCTAGCCTTCCAATTCCCTTTTAAGATAACAGTATTAACAACTTGGTACTTTTTCTTTCTTACCTTTGCTTATAATTTCATATCATATATATATATGCACAGATACATCAACATATATACACACACATCAGCATATACAGGTACCAAAGATATATACAGTTATCCCTTGGTGTCTTTGGGGATTTGTTCTAGGATCCCTAAGGATACCACAAGCTGTAGTTGCTCAAGTCCCTTATATAAAATAGTAGTATTTGCATAGAACCTATGCACATCCTCCCATGTATTTTAAACCATCTCTAGATTGCTTATAATACTTAACAAAATGTAAATACGGTAGCTTAGATGGTAAAGAATCTGCCTGCAACTCAGCAGACTCGGCTTCGATCCCTAGGTTGGGAAGATGCCCTGGAGAAAGGATCTACAGTCCATGGGGTACCAAAAGTCAGACATGACTGAGCAACTAATACAATACCAATGCATGGTAAATTCAAGTTTTATTTTCAGGAAGTTTCTGTACTTTTTTTCCTTGAGTGTTTTCCATCCATGGTTGGTTGAATCTGTGGGTGTGGAGTCCGCAGATACAGAGAGCGAACCATATAGGGTTGGGGGCCATGAGGACTGTCATCATTACTTACTAGAATAGGATCATATTCTGTATACTCTGCTGCATCTTCCTATTCTCAAATATCACTACATGGTGGAAATCCTTTCAAGTCAAATTGCATATATACAATTGTTCTATTAATGATGCCTAACATGCATACCAGACCACCTGACCTGCCTCTTCAGAAACCTATATGCAGGTCAGGAAGCAACACTTAGAACTGGACATGGAACAACAAACTGGTTCCAAATAGGAAAAGGAGTACATCAAGGCTGTATATTGTCACCCTGCTTATTTAACTTCTATGCCGAGTACATCATGAGAAACACTTGGCTGGAAGAAGCACAAGCTGGAATCAAGATTGCTGGGAGAAATATCAATAACCTCAGATATGCAGATGACACCACCCTTATGGCAGAAAGTGAAGAGGAACTAAAAAGCTCTTGATGACAGTGAAAGAGGAGAGTGAAAAAGTTGGCTTAACGCTCAACATTCAGAAAACGAAGATCATGGCATCTGGTCCCATCACTTCATGGGAAATAGATGGGGAAACAGTGGGAACAGTGTCAGACTTTATTTTTGGGGCTCCAAAATCACTGCAGATGGTGGTTGCAGCCATGAAATTAAAAGACACGTACTCTTTGGAAGGAAAGTTATGACCAACCTAGATAGCATATTCAAAATCAGAGACATTACTTTACCAACAAAGGTCCATCTAGTCAAGGCTATGGTTTTTCCAGTGGTCACGTATGGATGTGAGAGTTAGACTGTGAAGAAAGCTGAGTGCCGAAGAATTGATGCTTTTGAACTGTGGTTTTGGAGAAGACTCTTGAGAGTCCCTTGGACTGCAAGAAGATCCAACCAGTCCATTCTAAAGGAAATTGGTCCTGGGTGTTCTTTGGAAGGACTGATGCTAAAGCTGAAACTCTAATACTTTGGCCACCTCTTGTGAAAAGTTGACTCACTGGAAAAGACTCTGATGCTGGGAGGGATGGGGGCAGGAGAAGGGGACGATAGAGGATGAAATGGCTGGATAGCATCACCGACTCGCTGTACATGAGTTTGAGTGAACTCTGGGAATTGGTGATGGACAGGGAAGCCTGGTGTGCTGTGGTCCATGGGGTCGCAAGGAGTCTGACACAGCTGAGCGATTGGACTGACTGACTAACATGCCATACTATGAATGTATCGTGGTTTATTCAGTTATTCGCCTAGATATTCCTTCCCTCCCACCCCCAGGAGTTCTCAATACTGTTGTGGAATTCTGCATTTCTAGCCTTGCTCATGCAGAAAGACTTAAGCGACCCTTGTACCAGTACTTTCAGAAGAGGACTTTTAGAAAATGGTTTAAAAGAAATGCAGATTTTTTAGAATAAAAACAGAAATAGTATGTGGCCTTCTAAAATTCTTTCTGCTTAACCACAATATCTTTGGCTTTTTTATTGGAAAACCTCAAGTTTATTCAAATATGTGGAAGGAAACTATCCAACCTGTGCTTTTTCTGTGACTTTTTCACTTTTAAAAACTTATCTATCTTTTATCTGGGTTGAGAAGGCATTTTTGATTCTACATCCCCTTTTTGTTAATCTTTCCCCTTTTCTCCTCCAAAAAAGTCATGACGTTGACCAGAACATGAAATACGTCTTAAAAAATCTGCTTTAAATAAATACAGTGGGAACCTTAAATTCCTCAACTAAAGCCTTGTCCATGTATCTGTATATACTTATGCATTTATTTTATAGGTTAGATTCCCAAAAAGGGATTTCTGAGCTGAAATGAACTCCACCCCTACATTTTGCAAAGGTCAACTGTACTGTGAAATGATCACCACAAGTCTAGTTAACATCCATCAGGACACATAGTTAGAAAATTTTTTTTTTCATGTGATGAGAACTTTTAAGATATATTCTTAGCAACCTTCATATACCCAATACAGTATTACTAACTGTAGTCACCATTATATCTCATAAATTATTTCATGACTGGAAGTTTGAACTTTTTGAACCCTTTCATCCATTTTAAGCTCTCTCCACTCTAGCAACAACCAATTTCTTCTCTGAATCTGTTATTTTGTTTTCTGTAGATATTTTTTGTCTTCTTTAGCTTTCACATGTGAGATCATATGGTATTTGTCTTTTTCTGACTTATTTCACTTAGCATAATGGATTTCATTTTGTCATTTTCTATCCTGTAATGGCCTCTTCTGATTTTGTATTAGGGCTGTAGAGACCTCATAAAATGACTTGAAGAGCAGTTACTCCTCCTCTTTTATTTTTTTTATGTTTTGGATTTTTTAAGAATTGGTATTATTTCTTAAGCATTAAATAAAATCTACTAATGAAGCCATCTGGTTCAGGATTTTGTGTGTATGTTGGAAGCATGAACTATAAATTCAGTTTCTTTAAATGAGATAGGGCTATTAAAGTTCTGTATTTCTTCTTGGGTCAATTCTAGTAATGTATAACCAAATCTGTTAATTTGTTAATTTATATAAGTTGTGAAATTTATTGACATAAAATTGTATCATCCTCTCATTATCTTTTTAATGTTTTTAAGACCCGTATGATATACATCTATTCTTTCATTTCTGATATTGGTAATTTATGTTTCCTCCCTTTCTTATTGCTCCATCTTTTAGAGAGTTTATATGGTTTTACTAATTTTCCAAGAAAAACTTTTAACTTTGGCAGTTTCCTCTGCAGATGTGTCTTTTTCAGATTTCATTAATTTCTGCTCTTTTTTTATTACAAATTTTTGTTTTTATTTTGAACTTCCTGTATTTAAATTGAATTTCATTTTCTCTTTATCTTTTTCATATCAAAGTAGAAATTGTTGATTTTATATATTTATTTTCTTATAAAGCATTTTATATTTAGCTTTTATAATAAAAGCATTTAAAGCAATACATATTTTCTGAGGATTTAACTATCTCACAAATTCTGATATATTTCTTTATTATTTGGCTCAAAGTATTTTCTAACTTACCTTGTAAGTTCTTCTTTGGTTAGATTATTTAGTAGTGTATTATTATTTAATTTCCCAAATATTTAGAATTTTCTAGGTGTCTTTTTGTTATTGATTTCTAATTCTATTTGATCAAATAACCTATTTCAAAGATTTTCATTCTTAGAAATATATGGCCTAACACATATGGTTGAGCATGGTGAATGTTCCATCTGCAATTCCATAGAATGTGTATCTTGCTGTACTTGGGTGAAGAATTCTGTAAATATCAGTTGATAGTGTTATTCACATCTTCCATATCCTTTTATTGTGGTAGAGTTGATGTACAGTATCATATAAGTTTCACATGTACAGCATGATGATCCACAGTTTTTTAAGTTGTGTTCCATTTATACTAAATACAAAATATTGCCTGTATTCCCTGTGTTATACAATATATTCTTACAGCTTATTTGTTTTATACATAGTAGTTTGTTCCTCCCAATCCTCTACCCCTAACTTCTCTTCCACCCTTCCCTCTCCCCAGTGGTAACTACTGGTTTGTTACCTATGTCTGAGAGTCTTTTTTTGTTAATGTTCAGAAGCTCGTTGTATTTTTTTAGATTTTACATATAAGTGATGTCATACAATATTTGTCTTACTCTGTATGGCTTATTTCATCTAGCATACCACCCTCCAAGTCCATCTATGTTGTTAAAAATGGTAATATTTAATTCTTTTTTATGGATGAGTAGTATACCATTATGTATGTATCACATCTTTATCCATTCATCTGCTAAGTACACTTAAGTTGCTTTTATTTATTTTTTTTAGGTTGCTTTTATATCTTAGCAATTTTAAATAATGCTGCTGTGAACATTAGGGTGTTTATATCATTTCAAATTATTATTTTTTTATTTTATAAATACCTAACAGTAAAATTGCTGACTCACATGGTAGTTATATTTTTAGTTTTCTGCTGCTGCTGCTGCTGCTAAGTCGCTTCTGTCGTGTCCGACTCTGTGCGACCCCATAGACGGCAGCCCACCAGGCTCCCCCATCCCTGGTATTCTCCAGGCAAGAACACTGGAGTGGGTTGTCCGACTCTTAGCGAACTCATGGACTGCAGCCTATGAGGCTCCTCTGTCCATGGCATTTTCCAGGCAAGAGTACTGGAGTGGGGTGCCATTGCCTTCTCCAGAAACCTCAATTCTGTTTTCCATAGTAGCTGCACCAATTTCCATTCGACCTAACAGTGTACAAGAGTTCAATTTTCTGTGCATCCACACCAGTATTTATTGTGTTCTTTCGGACCATAGCCATTCTGACAGACAGATGTAAGGTGATATTTCTTGGCAATTTTAATTTGCATTTTTAGTATATATCTATTAAATTGATCTAACTGTGTGGATCACAATAAACGGTGGAAAATTCTGAAAGAGATGGGAATACCAGACCACCTGACCTGCCTCTTGAGAAACCTATATGCAGGTCAGGAAGCAACACTTAGAACTGGACATGAAACAACAAACTGGTTCCAAATAGGAAAAGGAGTACGTCAAGGCTGTATATTGTCACACTGCTTATTTAACTTCTATGCAGAGTACATCATGAGAAACGCTGGGCTGGAAGAAGCACAAGCTGTAATCAAGATTGCCGGGAGAAATATCAATAACCTCAGATATGCAGATGACACCACCTTTATGGCAGAAAGTCAAGAGGAGCTAAAAAGTCTCTTGATGAAAGTGAAATAGGAGAATGAAAAAGTTGACTTAAAGCTCAACATTCAGAAAACGAAGATCATGGCATCTGGTCCCATCACTTCATGGGAAATAGATGGGGAAACAGCGGGAACGGTGTCAGACTTTATTTTTTGGGCTCCAAAATCACTGTAGATGGTGACTGCAGCCATGAAATTAAAAGACGCTTACTCCTTGGAAAGAAAGTTATGACCAACCTAGATAGCATATTCAAAATCAGAGACATTACTTTGCCAACAAAGGTCCGTCTTGTCAAGGCTATGGTTTTTCCAGTGGTCACGTATGGATGTGAGAATTAGACTGTGAAGAAAGCTGAGTGCCGAAGAATTGATGCTTTTGAACTGTGGTTTTGGAGAAGACTCTTGAGAGTCCCTTGGACTGCAAGAAGGTCCAACCAGTCCATTCTAAAGGAGAACAGTCCTGGGTGTTCATTGGAAGGACTGATGCTAAAGCTGAAACTCCAGTACTTTGGGCACCTCATGTGAAAAGTTGACTCATTAGAAAAGACCCTGATGCTGGGAGGGATTGCGGGCAGGAGGAGAAGGGGATGACAAAGGATGAGATGGCTGGATGACATCAACGACTCAATAGATATGAGTTTGGGTAAACTCCAGGAGTTAGTCATGGACAGGGAGGCCTGGCGTGCTGTTCATGGGGTCGCAAAGAGTCGGACATGACTGAGCTACTGAACTGAACTGAATGTGTCTTTTAAGGCTACTGTTTCCTTATTGACTTTTTATGTGAATGATCTGTCCATTGATGGAAGGGGGAAGTTAAAGACCCCTTACTATTATTGTGTTGCTATCAATTTCTACATCTGTTAATATTTGCCTTATATATTTAACCTCTCCTATGTTGGGTACATACATATTCACAACTGTCTTTATCTGCTTGAATTTATCCCATGAGCACTGACCTTTATTGTCCTTCTTTGCCTCTTTTTTATAGTTTTGTTTTAAAGTCTCTTTTGTTGATATATGCATTACTGCCCCACCATTTTTTTCATTTCCATTTGCATGAAATATCTTTTTCCATCCTCTCACTTTAGGTTTGTTTCTTTGTATTTGAAGTGAATCTCTTATAGGCAACCTATGTATCGGTCTTTTTAAAAATATCCATTCAGCCACCCTATGTCTTTTGACTAGTCCATTTACACTCTTATCCTCCGTCTATAATATTTCTGTTTGAGGTTTTCTTCCTTTGTGTTAACAGTAAAAATGAAACAAAATGTTTGACTCTTTGCTAGGTGCTGTTCAGTAACTGTTTAATGAGCCTGCCACTCCCACCCTCATCCATCTTTGGTTTACAGTTCCAACAAGAGTGCAGATAATCTTACCTGCCTTGTAGCTCAGCTGATAAATACTCCACCTGCAATGAGGGAAACCTGGGTTCAATCCCCTGGGTTGGGAAGATCCCCTGGAGAAGGGAAAGGCTATCCACTCCAGTATTCTGGCCTGTGGACTGTGCAGATAACCTTAGGAAGAAGTGTATTTTAAATTCTATTATCACTTAAATATATGCTTAACAGTATATGCCTTTAAATGTTTATGTATGTGTGATATGGGAAGAAGTGATTGGAAGACAATTTTAGTGGATTTCAGTTTTAAGGATTTTGGAGAAGATAAAAAGCTAAAAGTGTGATGATAGTGTTATTTTCTCTTTTAGATATTAAGCACCGTCGAATACCAATCTTATTCTTTGCAAACAAAATGGATCTTAGGGATGCATTGACATCCGTAAAAGTATCTCAGTTGCTGTGTTTAGAGGACATCAAAGATAAACCATGGCATATTTGGTAAAGTCTTTTATTTACATTTCATTTTATCATTCTGAGAAAATCTCCAACTTCAGGGTTTTTTTACAAGCTCACTATATAAGTGACTTAACATGGTAGGATGAAAGGTAAAGATTTTATGTTTTATAAAATTGTACTGTTGCAGGTATTCAGTAATATATTATTGTTAAAACCTTTTCAAATCTTTTCAAGGATAGAAAAACTAAAACAACTCTTTAAAAGAATTAACCAATCTGCTTACTTACCTAGCTTCAACCACACCAATTTCTTTCTGCACATTGAATCAAGCAACCACAATTGTATCTCAAGGCATTTGCACTTTCCCTTTGTCTGAATCATTCTTTAAAACAATTTTCCTGCTTACTATTGCACTTTCTTTAAGAAAGAGACCTCCCTTGATAATTCTCTGAAATATCACTATACATTACCCTCATCTCTAAGTTTTTTTTTTTTCCCTTACTTTGCTTTATTCGTCTATTGCCATATGACTTCTTCTTTTTTTCTTTTCTCTTGTATAGTCTGTCTTACTATACTAGTCCATTAGTACCATGAGACCTGGGATTTCATTGATTTTTTTCACTCTGTAACCCCCAGAATAGTAACAGTGCCTGTTTAGTAGGTATCTACTCATAGGTACTTAGGAGATATACACAATAAATACTTGTTGATATGAATAAACAGAATATAAAAATCTGTCTTATTTGGACATACTGTAAAACTGAACTCTTGAATATAGAGTCTGATACTTTGCATTATTATACATTTTTGGGGGGAAAGCAGTTTCTTACTAATATATTTAATTCCAGTATGTTTTTCTGCCAAAATATTCTGATGAGGATAACCAGAAGTTATATATTTATTAGATTGGAGAAGGCAATAGCACCCCACTCCAGTACTCTTGCCTGGAAAATCCCACGGATGGAGGAGCCTGGTAGGCTGCAGTCCATGGGGTCGCTAAGAGTTGGACATGACTGAGCGACTTCACTTTCTCCTTTCACTTTCATGCATTGGAGAAGGAAATGGCAACCCACTCCAGTGTTCTTGCCTGGAGAATCCCAAGGACAGGGAAGCCTGGTGGGCTGCCATCTGTAGGGTCACACAGAGTCGGACACTACTGAAGTGACTTAGCATAGCATAGCATAGCATATATTAGATAGTATTTTAATGCCTCCTCCTACCTTATGTTACCCTATGAGGGCTTCCCTCATAGCTCAGTTGGTAAAGAATCTGCCTGCAGTGCAGGAGACCCGGGTTCGATTCCTGGGTTGGAAAGATCCCCTGGAGAAGGAAATGGCAACCCACTCCAGTATTCTTGCCTGGAGAATCCCATGGGCAGAGGAGCCTGGCAGGCTACAGTCCATGGGGTCACAAGAGTCGGACATGACTTAGTGACTACACCACCACCTTATGTTACATTAAGCTTCCCTCTGTTCATCCCCGCCCCCACCTCTCCCTGGCCTCCACCTTCTCCTCTATAGAAAAAGGCTGAACACAGAGGCAAAGAAATCTAGGAAAGAAGGAAGTGATAGAACTCAGAGGAAAACTTTAAGAGCTAACCATGGGGCTAAAAGAGTAATACTATAGCACTTGAGAAATCCCTTGAAATTTTTCAGTACCTAAGGCCACATATCATGTGTAAAACCCTCCTTACTTTGGAAATCAGAGGAAAAATCAATGTTTACTAAAGTATTCTTGAGTTGGAATTTGAGGTTCTGTGGTATTTTGTTGGTAAAGAAAGGAAGGAGTTGGTGTAGAGAACTATCTTAAGATAGAACCTTTCTATTTTTGTAAATCATGCTTAAAATGATAATATCTAAAGTAGAATAATTTAATTTTTGCCCTAAGTATGCTGACTACATTAATGGAAAGTACAACATTCAAAATTCAGGTCAATTCTAATTAGTAAAAGATATAGTTTTCCTCTTAATTTTGAAGTAGAAATTAATTTTGCAAATGGAAAATGTCTTTCTCCTTAATAATTAGCTATTGAATTCTATTAGGTTTATTTATTTAATTGTGACACCTTAACTTTTTTTAGTAAGCGAAAAAAATAATATCTGATGCTATAAGGATATGGACAGAGCATATTGCCGGTTTCTTCATTTTCTGTACAACTTGTAGAAGAATGTTAAGTTTTTCTTTTAAGTTTGTCTAAAATTTTGACTTCTTAATTCAAACTGGACATCTAAGTTCCAATTAGTGTTTCACTTGTTAAGGTTTTTATTTGAACTAAAAATAAATTTCTCCTTTAATTTTGGAGAAAAAAAGTAATGCTGAGTGGTGCAGAGATAAAATATTGCATCTCTCTTGCCTTAGGTACAAATAAATTTGGGTAGTAAAGGAGAGATTATAGAGAAGTATAGTCTGGACATTTTTTTTGGTTTATTTTTGACCATTTTACTAAACATATAATCCACTCTGATTTTCAAGTCTGATTCTTTTAATTCTTCCCATGTGTTCTTTGACTAAGTCCCTAGAGTGATATATGTTTGCATTTGCATTTTTACTATCTTGAGAGGGAGACAGATAATAAAAACATCAGTTGGGAGGGTGAAAAAAAAAAGTAGAATAGTAAGAGAAAGAATAATGAATGTGGTCTCCCTCTGAGATATAATTGAAGTCAAGAAGCAATTCACACAAAGGTTTGGAGGAATAACTTTTCCAAATAGAGAGGCCAGCAAGTGAAAAGGCTCTTGGATGAGAATGTGCCTGATGTTGTCTGGAAACAGCAAGAAGTCGTTGCTGGCTGGAACAGAGAGGTAGGGGAAATTGTAGATGAGGCCCCTGAGAAATAACCAGGGACTATGTCACATAGTGCCTTGCAGAAAATGGTGAAGACTCTGGCTTTTATTCCAGTTATGAGTCTTATGATTTATTTGAAAGGAAAGGTAGAATTTAAATATTTGGGAATTATTAGGAAAGATCCAAGATTTAAGGGTTTCTTCATGACACTGTGCCCATATGTGGGACTAGAAGTTTGTGATAAAAGTCAATACGTTTATCATTCTTGATATAAGTATTTCAGTTAGTGATGTTTTGCTGTTAATAAAGGTAATCCATAGTTTGCCTTGAATAATTGCATATCTCATGCTATTTGTTTCTGCCTTCCTATTTTAAAATAATTCTATAAGTCATGTTCTTGGTCCAATAAATAATTCCTTGAAAGTCATTTCTCTTTTGATTAGAATCAAATTAACTGTTTTAAGATAATTTAGTACATTTTAAAGTCATGCTTCAGCACACTAAAAGCAATCTTAATCATACAGAAAATCTAATTATGTATACTAATTGTTATTCGATAATTATATCAGTAATATGAGAAACTGTCCATCTGAGTCTTAGAAAAAGATTATTTCATACTCAAAAAATCCTCTACATTTTATTGTTTTAGTTTATATAATTTAATTTTTATTATCTATAAAATAATGTCACAATAAGGATTTAGGCTTACTTACTTTCAAGAATGGAATGACAATGAAAAGACTCAGTATTCAATGTTTTATATGCATATCTCAAATATTTAATTCTTATAATAATTATATGAGGCCAGTGGTAATATTCCCCCATTTTACAGAAGCAAAAACTGAAGGCCAAAGAGTTAAACAACCTATCGAGGTTTGTAAAACCAAGAAATATAAAACTACGGTTGACTTCTACTGGGATTTTTTTATTTTACCAGTTTACCAGAGTTACAGTTACAGATTTATACCTTTTAGATATCAATTTTCATTTCAAATAGAGTCACTCCATCCTGTGGCTAAATTACAACCCAAGTAAAGCATTCTAATAAATAAATGCTATTGAATCATTGGGGCTGGTAGGGGAAAGTAAGATGGTGTGCTCTATAATCCCACTACTGAGAGAATAACTCAAAGTATATGTTATGTTAATGCCAGTCCAAGTAATATTCCTAGAATAGTAAGATTTTAATGATATATTTTTACAAATGTCCATGTAAATTAATGAATAGTTTTCTCATGTCTTGATCCTAAACACTTAGACTTTTATATCCTATGTATATTCAATTTCAGTATTTAACCAGTTTTGTTCAGATATGTTATTAAATATATTAATTTGCCATATGGCAAAATTGTAATTATTTATTCGTGCAGTTTTTTGATGAAATGGATATTTTTCTTTTGGTTTTATTTCAGTGCTAGTGATGCCATAAAAGGAGAAGGATTGCAAGAAGGTGTAGACTGGCTTCAAGGTACATCATAAAAAACTGCATCTTCAGCCTTTATTTTCTTTCCAGTCACATTTTCTGTCCTTTTTTACATTTTATTTTTATTATATCACTGCCTTTTTCCCTTTTGTTTCCATCTATTTCTGCTATCAGAAAATACAATACAGTAAGTATCCAATCCTTGCTCCATTTACTTCAATTACATTTTTATAAAGGATTTATTTAAATAAAAACTACTTATATCAATATACATGACAACTCTAGAATATAATTTTTAATTTATAGCAATAAGTTTCTGTCAGATCTAGTAATAGAAACACATTTGAATTTTGGGATAAATTTTAGACCTACTGTCAATAAAAATCTTTGTGGCATGGTTCTTTCAAGAGTCATGCTGTACTCCACTTATAGCTCCATTTATACATAGCATGTTTCTACAAATTTTAGTACTCATATTTAATACTGTATATACTGGTATTCTATTAGTGTTTCTGTATATCACAGTTCTATATGTTATTCATCAAAATAGCTATCACAGTTGATACAGGCTTACTATACCAGGGATTAAATTAAGATGTATCATTTTCCCTAAGGTTACATTGTCTACAAGACACAGAAAAGGCTTGAAGCACAGTGACCCACACAGAGAAATAAAACGTGAATGTGCATGAAACCGAGTTCTATAGGTCCTTCTTATTATAGGACCTTGAAGGTCAGGCAAAAAAATTTCCATTTTTGAGCAGGACAGTGGATGATTTCTTTTAGGAACCTCCCTGTCCTGAATAAGGGTGAATAATGAGATTAACTTGTTAATCCACGAGCTGTGGTCTTGTGGCTATAAATTTAATTTCTTCTACACATTCTTTTTATTCGAGCTATATGTGATTTTTTTTTTCTCTACTGTATGTCATGGTGGATCTAAGAGTAGCCTGCTTACATACATAGAGACATAATATTTCTTTAATTCAAAGTACTAAATGAATATCTAATAAATATGTGTTATTAGTAAAATGTGGTGTTCTAGTTAACTGCACAGACTGTTATATTTTTGTTTCCCTCTTTTGTGTTTATATAGTGATCATGCCATTTACCATTACACTGCAAAGAACCTTCTAGTTATATTTTACAATTAAGTGAAACTTAACTGAGAACCTCTAAAAGTTCTCAGAATCACTAGTGGAATTTTTCTTTGAACACAACAATTTAGTTTTTCAATCTGTGTAAAGAAGTGATCAAAGTGACTGTTTTATGGAACTGATTCCACATAAAACAGATTACAAAGGAACATTCTAGAGAAGACACTAGAAACATATTTTCAACCTTTATTTCTTATTTTAAGTACTTAAAATTGCTCACAGCAGAGATATAATGTGAATGGAAACCCACAATTGTTCATAATAAAAAATACAAAGCACAGTACTTAACTGAATGGTCATCTGGATTTTAAATTGTACATCTTTTTGTCTGTAACAATAAGGCCACTAGGTGTCAGGATTGATCCAACATCACAATGCCACTTGCCAACTCTAATTTTTGTCATTGACTTTTCTGATCCATTATCTTTGTATCTTAACTCCCAAATCTTTATAAGAAGGATCAGATCAGATCAGTCGCTCAGTCGTGTCCGACTCTTTGCGACCCCATGAACCGCAGCACGCCAGGCCTCCCTGTCCATCACCAGCTCCCGGAGGTCACCCAGACTCATACCCATCGAGTCAGTGATGCCATCCAGCCATCTCATCCTCTGTCGTCCCCTTCTCCTCCTGCCCTCAATCCCTCCCAGCATCAGAGTCTTCTCCAAGAAGGATACATTATTGAGAAAAAAAACTTGTGCCCTTGTGTTGCCATATTATTTTATGTAAACTTTACAATTCTCTGCAAGGTAAATAGTAGTATCCCCATTTTATGTGGGCAGCATGATGTAGAAGTAAAAAACACTTGGACTTCTGAGTCTGTCAGATATATTCCACTACTTGTTAATTATTAACTAATGTCTTTATATTATACAGATAATTTTCCTCATCTTTAAAAAATAAAATATCTAAAATTGCCATACAGATTAAATGAAATGCTCTATATTAAAGTACCTAGCTTAAGAAAGCACTCAAACAATGTTCAGTTTATCTATCCTTTTATGTAACTTCTCTGTTTAACAGAAGAGGAAACTTAGTATGCAGATTTAAAACTATATCAGTTTGGTTTTGAGTAGGAGCTCCTTTGTTCATAATTTCTGCTGCTGCTAAGTCGCTTTAGTCGTGTCCGACTCTGTGCGACCCCAGAGACGGCAGCCCACCAGGCTCCCCCGTCCCTGGGATTCTCCAGGCAAGAACACTGGAGTGGGTTGCCATTTCCTTCTCCATTGCGTGAAGTCGCTCAGTCGTATCTGACCCTCAGCGACCCCATGGACTGCAGCCTACCAGGCTTCTCCATCCGTGGGATTTTCCAGGCAAGAGTACTAGAGTGGGGTGCCATATGTTATAGTAAATAGTTTATATTTTTGATGCTCCTGTCTTTGGATTTGAAAACAGGTAAAAACCTACCTTGCAAAATAAGTAGCAGTAAATTGAGGAGACTAGTCTGTGCCTCTTCTTGCTAACTTACTATCAAGAGGTTTTTCTGTAAATCTTTGAAAGATGTTCTGAACTTCAATCTCTTCATTTTCCTTAAAATTCTGAAATTCCCTAAAATCATAAACAAGAAGGCTCTGGTTCATTTTGGACCAATTTAATTTTATTATTTTAAATTTAAGATTGAAAAACTGAGGATAAAGTATTAAATGACACATTTTGTGCCATGATTCTCTTCTCTTTTGGAGGGATTGTCAATTACGGCCCAAAGACAATAATCCATAAGTAGACTATTAAGTATTTTTTAAAACCACCAGAGAATATATAGAGACTATCTCAGAAGTGTAAGTTGTTTTCTAGCTCCAAAACTTAAATATTTATGAGAAAACAAAACATCGTCCCACATGACTCATGAAACTTATTCGCTGAATCACTTTATCTTATGGGAAAAGTTTATAATGCTTCCAGTTTTTATATAAGAATTTTATAAACTAGGAACATTCCATTGAAAAGCCAAGAATTGGACGCACACTTAGTTTCATCCCCTCTTCAAATCTCACTAAGAGTGAAGAGACTGAGGGCAAAAAGAATGGGAGTGACAAAAATGGTAACCGAATCTTGAAGCCAAATATGTGATGAATGTTGAATAACGTAACAGACTTGAAAGAGTGAAATTCTAAGCTAGCACTGGAAAAAGCTGGAAACCATCCTAATTTACATTGCAGATCTCTTCAAAGGCTCAGGAATTGATGGAAATTAGAAATAAGGATGAGGTAAGACTGAAAGGAAATGCACAGGTATACATCTGTGCCCGAGAAGAAGATTGAAGGTTCATTCTTTGCAGAGAGCATAGTATCTCTGGAGTGGAGAGCACTGAGCACAACTGTGTGTCGGAATGCTAAACTGAAAATGAGGAGTAAATGAAAGTTTCATATTGAAGATTATAACCATGTTCTGCTTTCTCCTGATTCTCCTAGAAGACACTGGCAATAGGTAGAAGATAGAAAGCCAGCTTTGAGGAGTCAGACCAGCTAAGAGAAAAGATCTAAAGGTGTTAAACATTAGAAATTCTCAAGGAAATGGCCTAGCTATACACTAGGATGAAGATTACTTTAGACAAGCCTCACACATGTAACGAAATTCCAGTCAACTTTATAGTGTTCACTTATACATATGAGAAGATAGCAAAGTATTGCCCAGTGTTTGAAGACAAAACATTAGGAATTATGGAGCAAAAGAAAAAGTTTAGCAAAAGACTATTTAGGGAGAATGTTTTAAAACACTATTCGAGTAGCCTCAAAGAGATAAAAGAATGTATTACTTTCATGAATATGACAAGAATACTAATTGAAAAAGAATATGAGTTCTTGGAAAATAATAATAGAATAGTGGAAATGGTTGGATGACATCACCAACTCAATGGACATGAGTTTGAGCAAGTTCTATGAGATGGTGAAGGACAGGGAGACCTGGCATGCTGCAGTCCATGGGGTCGCAAAACGTCGACACGACTGAGCGACTGGACAACAAGTAGAAATGGAAAACTCAATCAAAAGAAGATAAAATAGAGACATTGTCTAAGAAAGTATGAGAAAGACAATGGGGGAGAAAAGATAAAGTAAGGAGTCATTTATGAGGCCCAGAATCCTAGTAAGAATTTCTGAAAGAGAACAGATAAAATAGTGGAAAGTCATCAAATCATAAAACATTTTCCAGAACTGAATGATGAGTTTTAGTTATAACACCCCTTTAGAGCCCAAGGTGGTGGATGAAAATATTCCTACACCAAAGTGCATCATTAAAATCAACACTGAAGCTGGTGGAAAATTCACCATATTTCCTGAGAAGAAAATAAGGGATTTCATTAGCAGATTTCCTTAGATAAGAAAACAAAGTAGCATCAGACTTCTCACCAGCAACACTTGGAAGCAGTGCCTGGAAAAATCTAAGGAGAAAATAATATTCTCATGCAGTGTATTGTAACTGTAGAGAATTAAGACATCTTCAGCCATGTAAAGTCTCAAGAGTTCACTTTCTATACAGTTTATTAATACTAAAGTAGCCACAGAGGTATACTTGTCAAAAACAAAGGACTAAAGCAAGAACCAAATACGGTACCATGAAATAAGGGAAATCTGCACAAGAAAATTGGGAAGGAATCCCTAGGATGATAATAGAGATCCTAGAGTAATAATGAAAGATCACATATGAAAATACGTGGACAAGCATGGAGAACAGCTGGGTCAGATTAAAGAGTCTGCACAAAACTATGATGGAGAGTTCTTCAAGAAAGTGAAGATCGACCAAGTTTATGCCTTCACCATTTCAGTAAAGCCTGAAATGGTGTGAGAGTAGTGGATTGAAGTATAATGTTAGTTACTTTTAAAAAAAGGCAGGGTTGGGGATGAAAAGTAATTATTGACTGCAGGGAAAGCAAAACATAGTAGAAGAAAGGAAAAAACTGAAGTTTATCCCTTGTCCCAGCTGTGAGTAGCATTCACATAAAACATTACTGTTTTAGGAAAATGGGAGTATTGGAAGCATCATGAGGGTGGCAGAAGACGGTGTACAAATGTGTGAGAACTGAAGCCCTATGTTACATTGCATTCAAGAAGAAATGAGAAAACCTTATTATTTAGAGATACAGAGGTAATCACCTAAAAAGGAGTTAGTTGCCTGTGAAGGGAGAAAGAAGGGATGAGGCAAGGGACTGAATTTTTAATACAAGCCTCGTAGAACTAGTTGACTAATTGGGTGCATGTACAGTGATAAAAATAAAAACTATAATACGAATTGTGCTTTAAAAAAAAAGCAGTTGTATGCATCGGTTTCTACCTATTGTTACAGATTTGTCTTTGGTTACTTTAGAAAGTAGATTTTGTCCTGTAGAGACTAATAATTTTTTGTTTGGTTTTTGTTATCAGATCAGATCCAGTCCGTGAAGACATGAAAAAATAGTATTTGGAAACCTCAACAGTTTTCAACTGAAGAAATATATATTAAGGCAAACTGAATACTTTACATTTTTTAAAGGTGTCTTTACATCTAAGAATACTTTATAATCTTCTACTTGCATTTATGGACTCTTAATGAGGTTTTTAAGAAGATAGAACTTCAGGTATGCTAATATGGCCATTAATTATATCAAAACTAAATCTTCCCTCCAAAGAGCTCCATCCCTAGGTTTATCAACTTCTTGGTAAAGGTCTACATTTGATTGTAATTAGAATGTTTATAAAGTCAGAGTTATCAGTACCCCATCATGTTTAATGATATCATTAATGCATTTTATTTTTTAATTGTCAAAAAATATAGTTTATGATATGACTTTGTAGTATAATGTGCTTGTGAAAAAGAACTTTAAATATTTTTAAGGGTCCTTGGGTAAATTAATATATATTAAAGCTTTACTATATGTCACCATCAACATAACCTAAAATGTAATGTACCAACTAGTGTGCTTTGTATGCCAAAAAGAATACTGCTGTGTTAATATGGCATTTGGTGTTTTACTGTCAAACATTTGCAAATTATCTGAGACTAAGTTAAACAGAATTCATTTATTCAGTGAATACATATGAAATATCTCTGTATCTGTACTAGTTTGGCATCGTCCTAGGCAATGGTGATATAAGGTAAATAAAACATGTTGCTTATCCTTGGAGAACTTAAAAGATAATGAGGGAAAATTTGAGCATCTTTTCTTACATAGTGTCTAATTATTTCATTGGCTGAATGAAAATATTGCATTTTAAGATTAATTATTACAGTTGATTTTTTCTTTCTTCCTTTAAATTGTGTCCAGTTTAATGTGGTACTTTGTTAAAATAGACTGTGACTCATCAACTATGATTTTCTTGTGCATGAACTGCTGCAAAAATGTTCTTTAGAATTTTAAACATACTTCTGCCATCTACTGTTTGCAAATTGTGTTGCTTCTGACAACTTAGAGACTACTTGAAATTCTAAACATTAAATAGAAGCATTTGTTTTTAATCAATCACTGGGGAACTGTGGATAAAGCAGTAGTGTAAATCCTGAAAAATATTCCATATAAAGGAAAACTGTAATATACAATACGTAGCATCTTAAATATCCTTAGCTGTGAAAATGAAAGAAACAGAAGGCAAAAGGTAAGTGAGTAATAAAGGTGTATTACAGTGACTACAGTAGTGGCATGTTTCACAGAGATTTGAATATAATAATCTTAAAACTATAATAAAAAATTCTATAATCCAGTTTCTCTTAGTCCAGAAGTCCCAGTGATTTGAAATTTGGCAAATTGAAAATTGCCCAGACTATTCCAGTGATCCAGCATTTTAGCTAGCTTGCCAACTTCTCATAAATGATTTTGATGAGGATACAAGGTGAATCTCATTAATCTAGAGTTGCTTTAAATATAAAAAAGATGTGAAGATGAAAACACTGCAATTCAACAAAAAAACTATTATGCTATAACTATTTTAGGAGGATTGAAAAAGTGGTGGTGTAAGAGAATTCAAATCCTTACCTACCATGCTATGCTATGCTAAGTCACTTCAGTCGTGTCCAACTCTGTGTGACCCCATAGACGGTAGCCTACCAGGCTCCCCTGTCCCTGGGATTCTCCAGGCAAGAACACTGGAGTGGGTTGCCATTTCCTTCTCCAATGCATGAAAGTGAAAAGTGAAAGTGAAGTCGCTCAGTCGTGTCCGACTCTTAGCGACCCCATGAACTGCAGCCTACCAGGCTCCTCCGTCCATGGATTTTCCAGGCAAGAGTACTGGAGTGGGGTGCCATTGCCTTCTCCGTTACCTACCATAAGGTAACAATAATAATAGCTATCATTGTATTTTGAGCAAAATATTATTACACATATAGTATTTTGCATCATATAATCCTGACAATAACCTTATGTAGTAGATTCTAGTATTTGTTTTATAGACAAGGAAAGGACCTAAAAATGTTATTTAAGGTTACAGAGCTAGTAAATGGTGGTTCTGGGATTCAGAACAAAACAATCTATTTAAAATAGATGATTCAAGAGCTAAGAGTAATGCTCATTTTAGAAATATAGAGCTATCTGCCATAAGAATAGCTAAAAGGATAGAAAAATCTCTGGGGTGGGAGACTAGGGTGGGTGTGGAGGAGGTCATGGACAAGGGACTACTGCTTTATTTATTTATTTTGCTTTTTGTTTGTTTTAAGTCTGTTTAACACTTCAAATTTTAAACTGGGCAGAAATGACTATGTTAAGAATAATTCTTAAAACTATGTTAATACTGAGCTAATTGGTATTCCACAAACTACAGTAGTTCATACCTATGCAAATACATAGAAGAGGGTACTGACTGTTTGCTTTGTTTCCATAATCTCCAAATCTAGTTTATAAGCATCCATTCGTACTCTATTTTCATTTAAAGATTATATAGAAGCAAGTTGGGCTTTAGTGGTCACAGCATGCCATATAAGTATATATAAGCTGAGGGTATTGCATTTGTATTTAACATATTATGCAATTAAAATGTATTTAGGCTAAAGCAAGGTTTTTTTACGTTTAGACATCATTGTGTTACAAAAATTAATTCATTATGCTCTACATTTCAATATGACACCTCATAAAATGTTGAAAAGTTAGCCTATTGTATATTTTGCATTTAAATGTTTATACTGTGGCCCTATTCAGCCTGTGCCTTATAAATCACAAAAGAGCTGAGTTGTGTATATTTTTCATTTATAGGTTGTCTGCTAAAAATTATTAATTATCTTCTGATTATTTATTTTTTTCCTTTGAAATTTGCAGCCCACCATGTTGTAATTTCTATAAATATATGCAGTTACTCTTGAGAAAACTTAAGGCAAATACATCCTGCATGTAACTCTGGTACATTAAAATACTGTGCATTTTAACTGACTCGGTGCATATTTTCTGCTTTCTGATTATTCCTTCTTTGTTGTTGTTCAGTTGCTAAGTGGTGCCTGACTCTTTTCGACCCCATGGACTGCAGCATGCCAGGCTTCCCTGTCCTTCACTGTCTCCTGGAATTTGCTCAAACTCATGTCCTTTGAGTCAGAGATGCCATCTAACTGTCTCATCCTCTGCCGCCCACTTCTTTTCTTGCCCTCAGTCTTTCCTAGCATCAGGTTCTTTTCTAATGAGTCAGCTCCTTGCATCAGGTGGTCAAAGTATTGGAGCTTCATATCTTCAGCATCGGTCCTTCCAATGAATATTCAGGGTTGATTTCCTTTAGGATTGACTGGTTTGATCTTACTGTCCAAAGGACTCTCAGGTATCTTCTCCAACACCGCAGTTCGAAAGCAGTGATTCTTCAGTGTTTAGCCTTCTTTATGGTCCACCTCACACATCCATACAGGACTACAGGGAAACCCATAGTTTGACTCTACGGACCTTTGTCAGCAAAGTAGTCTCTGCTTTTTAATATGCTGGTCTAGGTTTATCACAGTTTTTCTTCCAAAGAGCAAGTGTCTTTTAATTTCATTGTTTCTCTTAGTTAAAAACTAAACCAAATATTAAATGTTCACTTAAGTGGATGTTCACATAGATTTGTTTATTTCTATGACTGGCAGGAAATACTTTGAGAAATGATTATTGTGTTTGATTAAATGTTTCAAGTAACTTAGTTATTACATTGTATGGTGAATCTTTCTCATTAAGGATGTTCCTTCTGGGGTTTTCAAGGAATTGCCTCAGGACCATTACTGACTCTTCCATTTGATCATTCGATTTTAATGCCACACATGGCTGCTTCATGGAAACATAGTATTAAGCTTTTTTCTGGTGATTTGGAATAAACCAAAAAGAACAAATTAAATTCTTCTCCAAATTTCAATTCAGCATGTGATACTAGAAGTCATAGAGGAACAGTAGGTACTTTGAAAATAAAATTTGGTTAGAAATATAGTAGTAATAATAAACATTTTATATGTTTTTTTTAGATTTTATTGTGTGCCAGGCACTAAGCACCTTACATATACATATTAATTCATATTTAATCCTAGTAACAACTCTGTAAGGTAAATGCATTTACTTCTATTATGTAGATCACAGATGAACAAACTACTGTTCTATTTTTATATGGCCCTTGAGCTAATAATTGCCTTTCTTTGGGATTGGGATGAAAACTGACCTTTTCCAATCTTGTGGCCACTGCTGAGTTTTCCAGATTTGCTGGCATATTGAGTGCAGCACTTCCACAGCATCATCTTTCAGGATTTGGAATAGCTCCACTGGAATTCCATCACCTCCACTAGCTTTGTTCATAGTGATGCTTTCTAAGGCCCATTTGACTTCACATTCCAAGATGTCTGGCTCTAGGTCAGTGATCACATCATCATGATTATCTGGGTCGTGAAGCTCTTTTTTGTACAGTTCTTCTGTGTATTCTTGCCACCTCTTCTTAATATCTTCTGCTTCTGTTAGGTCCATACTATTTCTGTCCTTTATCGTGCCCATCTTTGCATGAAATGTTCCTTTGGTATCTCTGATTTTCTTGAAGAGATCCCTAGTCTTTCCCATTCTGTTGTTTTCCTCTATTTCTTTGCATTGACTCTTGAGAGTCCCTTGGACTGCAAGAAGATCCAACCAGTCCATTCTGAAGGAGATCAATCCTGGAATTTCTTTAGAAGGAATGATGCTAAAGCTGAAACTCCAGTATTTTGGCCACCTCATGCGAAGAGTTGACTCATTGGAGAAGACTCTGATGCTGGGAGGGATTAAGGGCAGGAGGAGAAGGAGAGACAGAGGATGAGATGGCTGGATGGCATCACTGACTTGATGGGTGTGAGTCTGAGTGACCTCCGGGAGCTGGTGATGGACAGGGAGGCCTGGTGTGCTGCGGTTCATGGGGTCGCAAAGAGTCGGACACGACTGAGCGACTGATCTGATCTGATCTGATCTGAGCTAATAATGGTTTTACATATTTTTTAAATGTAAATTTTACACTTACATTTTTAAAGAGTTTTTCTTTTTTATTTAAGGAGCAACATATTTTTTGTTTAAGAAGCAAAATTTTATGTTTTGTCACCGGCAAAACATAAAATTATTTACTCTGTGGGGCTTTGCATAAAATCTTTGCCAACCCCTATTGTAGATGACGAAGGTGAGGCAGAGAAGTTAAGTAGCTTGCCTATGATTCCACTGCAAATAAACAGAGGACTCCACATTTTGAGTCTAAATTGTCCCCATAATTTGTGTTCTTAATCTCTGCAAGCCTTCTCAGAAAGCTAAAAATCATTCTAAAATGAAATGAAGCAACTTAAAATTACTTCTTTTTTTTAAAAGAATTATTTTTGGCTGTGCTGGGTGCTGCGCTTGGGCTTTCTAGTTGTGGTGTGTGGGCTTCTCACTACAGCGGCTTCACTTGTTGCAGAGCATGGGCTGTAGACCTTGCTGGCTTCAGTGGTTGTGAGGCTTGTGCTTAGTTGCCCCATGTGTTCTCTGCCTTGGCAAACATATTCTCAACCACTGGACCACCAGGGAAGTCCTACTTCTTTCTTAAATAATTATACTAAAGGTGAACAATTAGATTCAAATGGCTGAAAAGTAATGCCCTTTTAAAATTTTTAAGTTAATTATTTGTTGTTTATCAGCCAGCAGATTCTTTACCACTGGACCACCAGAGAAGTCCTGAAAGTGATGCTCTTTGAAACCCCTCTGTGGCCCCCCACCAGTTATATTGATGTCCTGATCCTCTGAAGTCTTTTTTCCTTCCTTTTTCTTTAAAAGGGTGGCAAACAGATGGGGCAAATTCTGAAATATCAGGCATGTTAAAGTTGCAAAGTTTAATCACACAGATTATCCCCAAGCATCTGATTTGGACTTCTAGATTTCTCAAGTTTACCAACATTTTGAGGTAAATGATAACTAGTGGAACCTGGCAAGTCCGTGGGGTCACAGAGTTGGACACTACTGAACAACTTTCACTTCATGTATTAAAATATTAATGAGATAGAGTTACGTTTCCATTTAAGGGTAATCATTAATGTTGGAGTTAAAGCCAATTTCACATTTAAGCTCTATTTTCTTAGGCTCAGTGTAGTGTGTGTGCATGTGTATGTATCAGAATGCATATCTTAAGGTCATAGGAAGCTCTCAGTTCACTCACAGCAGTGATCATTAACTTTTTCCCCAAGGCTTTCTTGGGCAGGTTTAATATCTTACAGATATGTTATCCTTTCTGTGTTGTAGGTTTGTGGTTTTTTTTTCTTTGTTGTTTTTTGAGACTGTTAAATGTGATACATCAGCTCTTTCCATTTCTGGAAACTTTTACTGCATTTTTTAGTTACTGGACTGTAAGTATCTTAAATACTGTCCACTCATTCAGTGAGTTTAATTTTTTTCTAGATTCATATAATATCACTGATCATCCCTTTTTACATTGTTAAACCCTCATACTGTAAATAATTTTATTCATCTATGAATAAATTTTATTTATTCATCTAGGACAAGATTTTTAGAGAATAAATAAAATAGTTTTCAAGACCCTGTGTCAACATGGTGTCTTGTTAATGTTAAAATCTGTTTTTCTAATTTGAAATACATCTTAGCACAGAATTTTTTTTTATATTAATGCTATGTTTGCTGACTAAAACCCTGTGTTTGTCTCTATAAAGGTAAGAGGCAATATTTTTCTACTAATCAAACTTTCAAATATAACAAACAGAGCTATCAATAGTTATCACAAAATTTGTCTATGTGGGAAGTGGGTATAAACTTAAGAAATAGACTGCAGTTCTTTCTAAAAAGAAATCAGGACAGTTCTGAGGCATCCCCTCTATAGCAAGCAGGCACTAAGTCTTTTTTGTAAATAGGGTTTGCTGTACAGCAGAATAGGATTCAAGGAACAACTATGTCTAAGAAGTCTACAAGTGTTATTTTTAAGTTATTTTTATTCATTAATTTATTTATTGGCTGTGCTGGGTCTTCAGTGTTGCATGCAGGCTCTCATTGCAGCAAGCGGGGGCCACTCTCTGGTTACAGTGCACAAGCTTCGCATTGTGGTGGCTTCACTTGTTGTGGAGCGTGGACTCTAGAGGGCATGGGCTTCAGTAGTTGTGCATGGTCTTAGTTGCCCTGTGACATGTGGAATCTTCCTGGACCAGGGATTGAACCCATGTCCCCTGCATTGGCAGGCAGATTCTTAGCACTGGACTACAAGGAAGTCTGGTATTTCCTTTTAATGTAAGAGAATTGCTAGCGCCACAAAGAAGACTTTATTTACATTTAAACATTTTATAGTACTCTGCATTTAACTTAATAGATCCATTAGATTTGTTTAAATATCTGTCTTACGTATCCTACCTTCCAGAAGCAAACTGAGGAAGAGTTTCTACATCCTAAGGTCACTTCATAAGAAAATGAAAAACCAAAATGCTAAGAGTGTCTTTTCAAAGGAAACCTTGAAATTATGCAGTTAACTCAAGGTTTTTCTCCATCTCTTTCCCTTTAGCTTTGCTTCAAGTTGTTCTTCAGAAAGCATAAGTTAATATTGATATATATGCATTTATTAAGATAATCCTCTAATCAACTGCAATCAGAAAAAAATAGTGTAACTGCAAGTGTAAACTCTCTTAAGTATAAAGGAGGAATCCAAATTCATACCTTCTCTTCCTCCTTACAGAATATTGTATGGTGTTGGAGGTGGCAGTGGTGCCCTGTTTAAAACTTAGATCTGGGCTGACTCTCCGGAAAATCATGATTTCGGATTGCTTCCAAGTCTGATTGGTGATTTCAATCTGAAATCAATTGCTGATTTCAGTAAACCGGGTCACAGTCTGGAAGCCAGAATGTGAACACATTAGGAATTGACATGGTTCTGCCTAATAATGTAAATAATGATTTACATTATTAGAAAAGTTGGTTCATTTTCCTCAAAATTATTCTAGAATTTGACTCAGTACTTATTTCAGAAATGTGTGCATGACCTTGATTTCAAAGGCAACAACTGTGTTTGAATATTTGAGTCTTTATTCTGTAATCCTTTTTTGAGGAAGCTGATGCATTTCATCTTCCCTTTTTTACACTTCCTAGTCACTCTTGTTTTAAATATCTACTCACTATCTAAGATCCTTTACTGTTTTCTAAAGTGTTTTCTAAGCATGTATAAAAGTTTCTACGGTTCTCTATGAAAGTCTTAACATATTCTATTTAATTGAACCATATGGCATTGCCATTTTGTCGGCCCAAAACAGCTGAATGAAAGCTTAGCCTTAACTGAAGGTCACCTGGAAACTTCTAAGTGGCTTAATTCTTTACTAAGTGTCAAAGCAGACACAACTTAGCCTGGCCCAAAGGGACCTATGGTTAAAAATATGGCCACAGTACCTCATAGTTCTTTGCCTCAAACCAAGCCAGTAATCAGAGATGTCTTTTAAGATATATCACTTCAGACACATTTTATGAACCATTTCAGATTCTCAGACTCACCATCTCATTTTAGCTGCCACTGCTTATAGGCTCTAACCAACTATATGTAGGTGCAGAGGGCCCTATTTTTGTTCCCATGTCCCCACCACTACCATTCTAAAACATATATAGCCCAGTAGGGGAGCCATTGACAAGTGGGAAACAGAACTAGTGGATAAATTCTTCCCTTTTTCTATTTTTCCCATTAATCTTGGACTGTCTTGAGACTCACTATATATAGCTTCTGGGATGTGTCCTCTGACTCTAACAATTAGTCCTATTTAACAGCATCCAGCTCAGTAATATCTCTTTGTATTGCCACTCTCCTAACTGGCTTAATCGTCCTTTCCCATAACTCTACTTCCTAATAAAATAATGTAAAATCTCTTTACTTCAGCACTGCCTTCTGAGGAACCGAGGCTGTATCCAACGATGTTCTCAAATTTTCATCAGTCACCTATGGTAAAATACATGCTGAAGCTTGAGCAGTATTCCTCTAGGACATTTTTCTTTTTTTATTTTATACTGGAAGAGAATTGATTAATAATGTTGTATTAGTGTCAGGTGTAAAGCAAAGTGATGCAGTTATACAAGTATCTATTCTTTTTCAAATTCTTTCCCCTTTAGGTTATTACAGAATATTGAACAGAGTTCCCTGTGTAGTGATAGGTCCTTCTTGGTTGTCTATTTTAAATATAGCAGTGTATACATGTCAATCCCAAACTCACTAAACCCAAATTTATCCCTCCCCTGCGCCCTTCCCCTGTGGTAACCGTAAGTGTGTTCTTTAAGTCTGTGAGTCTGTTTCTGTTTTGTATCATTTTTTTTTTTAGATTCTGCATATAACCAATATCATATGGTACTCATTTTTCTCTAACTGACTTCACTTAGTATGACAATCTCCAGTTCCATCCATGTTGCTGCAAATGGCATTATTTCATTCTTTTTAATGGCTGAGTAATATCCCAATATATATACAGACTGCATCTTTTTTTTCCATGTCTCTCTTTTCAGTCTTTTTTTACTTTCACATTAAACATGGTTCTTGTACATGGTAGAGGAAACGATTTACAAGCCTTCCAGTCATTTTTAGTCGAATGTTCTTTAGGATATATATGAAATATTATGAGTTTCCTTCTCCCCAACCCTCTTTGCTAAAAATCAGTTGCTGTTCTGCATTCACCCTAATATACCATTTGAAAGGAGATAGGCCTAGTTTTGACATCTTTCCAACCTTCCGTAAGTTTTATCTCCAGACTTCCAAATTTTATCTGTCTTCCTTTATTTTTAACTTGATTACTTCTGTTGCTTTCATTTTAAGTTGGACTACATCTTTATTCAGTCATCTTTCAATGGACATGTAGGTTGTTTTCAAAGTCTTGGCTATTGTAAACAGCACTGCAGTTATATCCTTTCAAACCATGTTTTTCTCCAGATACTTGCCCAGGAGTGGGATTGCTGAGCCACATGGTAGCTCTATTTTTAGTTTTTTAAGAGACCTCCATTCTGTTCTCATAGTGGTTGTACCAATTTACATTCCCACCAACAGGATAAGAGAATTCTCTTTTCTCCATACTTCCTCCAACATTTATTGTTTGTAGACTTTTTGATATAGAAATTATGTCTGCCCTCATGAAGTTTTTAAATTTATTTTTATTGGAGTATAATTGCTTTACAATGATGTGTTAGTTGCTACTGTACAGCAAAGTGAATTAGGTATATGTATACCTATATCCCCTCTTTTTGGATTCTTCCCATTTAGGTTACTACAGAGCATTGAGTAGAATTCCCTGTGCTATAAAGTAGGTTCTCGTTAGTTATCTGTTTTATACATAGTAGTGTATATATGTTATCCCATTCTCCCAATTCATCCCACCCACCCCCACACCCCTAGTATCCATGCATACATTCTCTACACCTATGTTTCTATTTCTGCTTTGCAGGGAAGTTCATTGGTATCATTTTTCAGGATTCCACATATAAGCAATATTACATGATATTTATCGTTCTCTTTCTTGTTCACTGCACTCTGTATGACAGTCTCTAGGTCCATCCACATCTCTGCAAATAAGTGCAAGGAATTTATTTGCACCCTGCATGGTATATATTGTGTCCACATTTCTTGAATGGATGGATATGTAAGCCAATGTACTGTGTTCAGTCACTCAGTTGTATCCGACTCTTTGCAACCCCATGAACTGTAGCCCGCCAGATTTCTCTTTCCAGACAAGAATACTGGAATGGGTTGCCATGCCCTCCTCTAGGGGATCTTCCTGACCCAAGGATCAAACCTGCGTCTCCTGCATTGGCAGATGAATTCTTTACGTCTAGTACATCATGAGAAATGCTGGACTGGAAGAAACACAAGCTGGAATCAAGATTGCCGGGAGAAATATCAATAACCTCAGATATGCAGATGATACCACCCTTATGGCAGAAAGTGAAGAGGAACTCAAAAGCCTCTTGATGAAAGTGGAAGTGGAGAGTGAAAAGGTTGGCTTAAAGCTCAACATTCAGAAAACGAAGATCATGGCATCTGGTCCCATCACTACATGGGAAATAGATGGAGAAACAGTGGAAACAGTGTCAGACTTTATTTTTCTGGGCTCCAAAATCACTGCAGATGGTGACTGCAGCCATGAAATTCAAAGACGCTTACTCCTTGGAAGGAAAGTTATGACCAACCTAGATAGCATATTCAAAAGCAGAGACATCACTTTGCCAACAAAGGTGCGCCTAGTCAAGGCTATGGTCTTTCCTGTGGTCATGTATGGATGTGAGAGCTGGACTGTGAAGAAGGCTGAGCGCCGAAGAATTGATGCTTTTGAACTGTGGTGTTGGAGAAGACTCTTGAGAGTCCCTTGGACTGCAAGGAGATCCAAACAGTCCATTCTGAAGGAGATCAGCTCTGGGATTTCTTTGGAAGGAATGATGCTAAAGCTGAAACTCCAGTATTTTGGCCACCTCATGCGAAGAGTTGACTCATTGGAGAAGACTCTGATGCTGGGAGGGATTGGGGGCAGGAGGAGAAGGGGACGACAGAGGATGAGATGGCTGGATGGCATCACTGACTCGATGGATGTGAGTCTGAGTGACCTCCAGGAGTTGGTGATGGACAGGGAGGCCTGGCATGCTGCAGTTCATGGGGTCGCAAAGAGTTGGACATGACTGAGCGACTGATCTGATCTGATGCCACCTGGGAAGCCCCATGTAAGCCAACATTATATGTAATTTTTGTCTTGGTCCACAGATTTGGGGAGCATATTAAATTTGGAATGTTAATGAAGGTTAATTTTGATTATGTTAATCTCAATAAAATATTAAATTATTCAGTGATTAACTCTTTTTATATGTTTATTCGGGCTTCCCTGGTGGCATGTGAGCACACATACATAAGTTCATTCAACTTCTATTCCTAAAGATATTCTTAAGCTTCTAACCATGAGGTCCTGGGCCAGCAGTAAGTGATCGTTTAGATTCCTAATAGTCCAGACTTCCTACAGTTAACTATAAATTCTGGCCAACAACAAAAATTCCAACTACCTGAAAGTTATAGAGAATGAACAGAAGTAGGCATGTTTCAGAGGCGAATTGAAACTTAGAAGAAGGCGCTGGTATGTGGTGAGTTTCACTTTTTGAGCCTTTTAGCCTGTTTAGCCACCCCACCCACAGCATGGGGTGGCTAAACAGACAAAACTGGCCATGTTTTTGGCCTGAGGAAGAGCATACAGACCATGAGACAACTGAAGCCACTGCAAAACGAAGGGAGGAGCATTCAGTAAAGGAGCGATCCAGACAATGGGGGGTCTAAAATTCTGAGCATAAACTTTCCTAAGTCTCCAGCTAAGCCTCAATGCATGAACAAATGGCAAATTCAAAGCAGCTTTCAGTTCAGTTCAATTCAGTCGCTCAGTCCTGTCCGACTCTGCGACCCCATGCACTGCAGCATGCCAGGCTTCCCTGTCCATCACCAACTCCCGGAGTTTTCAGCTAAGGGTAAAATAATCAACTGAGATTTGATTGGTGTCCTCAATGAGCAAAATGAAGTTTGAAGTTTAACCAATTTAATGTTTCTACAGAATGAAAATTGCAACACTTTTTGGAATTACTTAATAGAATCCACAATCTCCACAACATATTACATTCAAAATAGCTGAGACAATCTAAAATTATTTGTTTTTTTAAATTAATTTTTATTGAAGTAGTTGAAATGCAATGTTGTATTAATGACTGAAAGTGAAAGTTAGCTACACAGTCGTGTCCGACTCTGCGATCCCATGGACTGAAGCCTGCCAGGCTCCTCTGTCCGTGGAATTCTCCAAGCAAGAGTACTGGAGTGGGTTGCCATTTCCCTCTCCAGGGGATTTTCCCAACCCAGGGATCAAACCCGGCTCTCCTGCATTGCAGGCAGATTCTTTACCAACTGAGCTACTGCTGCTGCTAAGTCGCTTCAGTTGTGTCCGACTCTTTGCGACCCCATAGACGGCAGCCCACCAGGCTCCCCCGTCCCTGAGATTCTCCGGGCAAGAACACTGGAGTGGGTTGCCATTGCCTTCTCCAATGCATGAAAGTGAAAAGTGAAAGTGAAGTCTCTCAGTCGTGTCTGACTCTTAGGGACCCCATGGACTGCAGCCTACCAGGCTCCTCCGTCTATGGGATTTTCCAGGCAAGAGTACTGGAGTGGGGTGCCATTGCCTTCTCCGACTGAGCCACTAGGGAAGCCCATGTTAATTATTGCTATGCAGCAAAGTGACTCAGTAATACATATATATACATTTTTTCATATTCTTTTCCATTATGGTTTATCACAGGGTATTGAATATAGTTCCCTGTATTACAGAGTAGAACCTTGTTTATCCATTATATATGAAATTTGTAGATATAATATTAGACAATACAGCACTACTGCCATTTTTAGGGGCGAAAATCACTTAAATCACTAATTGTAAACATGGACTAGGTGACTTCTTAGATTTCACAATAGACATAATGTGAACCTTGTAAGTTAGAGTGAATTAAAAGTAATAGCCATGAGAAAGGCAGTTTATACAAGATGCCAAACAAATGTCAAACTGTTTGATTCTTGTATACCTTGTATTTTGGCCACAAATTAGATATCTGGTTAATAGTAAGACTTCCCCTGCCTGATTTACTGGACTAACCTGTATCAGTCAATAATTGGCAGATGTAAACTCGGATTATGTAAGTCGAGTTAGTATCAGTGCAGCAGTTTCTCTACTTGCCTATTTCTCATACTTTATCATTGTCATCTACTTTTTAATTTTGTGATTATTTTAAAGGATAAAGCCAATAGTTGAGTTAAATGTACTTTCAAATTAACATATCAAAGCCCTTGAATACCTATGTTATACACAATATTTGTACATTCACAATGTAGTTGTACCCACTGACTGTAGTATCTCCTCACCAGATCAGATGCCAGATATCAATTATATGTCTATTGGTAGCCCAATGTTGAGCTCTGATATGGCTTTCTGACAAGTGTGACATTTGTAATACAGATCTGTCTCAACAGGTGTTTTAAATGGTTATGAGTGCAGAACTTTCTGATCCATGTTTCTGGAGCTTGATTCGTGAAATCTGTCCCTGACCTCAAGTATGGTCTGCCCAAGTGATACAGCTAGGCACTTTCTTCTTCCTTTTTCCCATGTATGTCCCACTTTTCATGTTTATCACACTGTCCTGTAGTTTGTCACTTCTCTTTCTTTCTTTGAGACTGAGTTTCTTGAGGGTGGATCACACTGTGTATTCTAATCACCAAACACAGGACCTAGAAGTATTCAATAAGTATTCTTTGAGCAGGTAGAAGGCCATAAAATACTTCTGTAGATGGGATACTATTTGGGGCTTAAATTTTTTTTTTTAAATATATATTCTTCCCACCAACTTTCCTAATCCAGTTTGAGGCAGCTAGTACTAGAAGAATGACTACTAGGTCAATGATCTTGATTTAGACTTTATCTAGATCTTTATTTCAGAATTTTCCATTTTCTTGTTTTTCTGAAATGTAGACTGATTAATAAACTTTTAAGTAAATACATATTGTTTAAAAGTTTCTGACTTTCCAGTAGCTACTTCTTAAATTTTATTAAAAGATTTTACCAAATTTTACCAAAAAATTTATTTCTAATCTAGATTGTGTTTTATTTAAGCCACAGAGACTAAATATACCTATGCATGCATGCTCAGTTGCTTCACTCATGTCTGACTTTGTGACCCTATGGACTATAGTCCACTTAAGTGATAGGCAAAATCAGAGTGAAAGTAAAAGAATTTAAACTGAGTAACTTAATTTCCTTTCCCCTCAGGCTGCATATAGTTGATAATTTTATAAAGTTCTATACTGTGGTGTGGTCAGCTATTTCATTTGATGATACCCATTGTTGGCCTTTTGAGATAGAGTTCCTATTAAACCAGGTGGAAGGAGAATCATCATTTTTGGAGTTACTTAAAACCAGCCATGAAGTTGATAAAAACAAGGTTCATTTAATTGTCTTCCAGACTTGATAACTGAAAGTTGTGTGTCAATACATTCGCCTGCAGGAAAAATAAACCAAATGACTTACGATGTAAACTGACTTCCCAAAGTATTTATTTGGGGAGCTGAAAGAAAAATAAAATAGAAGATAGAATGTAGAAATGAATGACATTTAAGAATGGTTGCTAATATGAAGTCAATTATGAGAATTCTCTTTTTACTTCAGTATTAGAGTCAAATATTCCTATGTCTTGTCTTCTGTATTACCTTTTTTCATAGGTAACTCCTTTTACTATTTACCAATGAAAAATTGATTGGAAGAAGTAAGGAAGGAATTGAGTTGCTAACATATACCGATGGAAATAATTGATGTAGGCTGCTTTTGTTCATTATTTGCAAAACCAATTAGGTTACTGTTTGATGAATTCTATAAATTTTTCAAAATAAAAATGGGGTCATTGAGAAATCTATTTATCATATTTATAAAAACTCAAAATTATATCTGTTATAAGCTCCATATGGATTTTTTAGAACACACTGGTCATAGCAAACACCTTCTTCCAATAATACAAGAGAAGACTCTACACATAGCAAACACCTTCTTCCAACAACACAAGAGAAGACTCATCACCAGATGGCCAACAATGAAATCAGATTGATTATATTCTTTGCAGCCAAAGATGGAAAAGCTCTATACAGTCAGCAAACACAAGACTGGGAGCGGATTGTGGCTCAGATCATGAACTCCTTATTGCCAAATTCAGACTTAAATTGAAGAAAGTGAGAAAAACCACTAAACCATTCAGGTATGACCTAAATCAAATCCCTTATGATTATACAGTGGAAGTGAGAAATAGATTTACGGACCTAGATCTGATAGACTGCCTGATGAACTATGGACAGAGGTTCGTGACATTGTACAGGAGACAGGGATCAAGACTATATCCAAGAATAAGAAATGCAAAAAAGCAAAATGACGGTCTGAGGAGGCCTTACAAATAGCTGTGAAAAGAAGAGAAGCAAAAAGCAAAGGAGAAAAGGAATGCAGAGTTCCAAAGAATAGCAAAGAGAGATAAGAAAACCTTCCTCAGTGATCATTGCAAAGAAATAGAGGAAAACAATAGAATGGGAAAAACTAGAGATCTCTTCAAGAAAATTAGAGATACCAAGGGAACATTTCATGCAAAGATGGGATCAATAAAGGAGAGAAAAGGTATGGACCTGACAGAAGGAGAAGATATTAAGAGGTGGCAAGAATACACAGAAGAACTGTACAAAAATGACCCAGTTAATCATGATGGTATGATCACTCACCTAGAGACACACATCCTGGAATGTGAAGTCAAGTGGGCCTTAGGAAGCATCACTACAAACAAAGCTAGTAGAGGTGATGGAATCCCAGTTGGGCTATTCCAAATACTGAAAGATGATGCTGTGAAAGTGCTGCCAGCAATCAATATGCCAGCAAATTTGGAAAACTCAGCAGTGGCTACAGGACTGGAAAAGGTCAGGTTTCATTCCAATCCCAAAGAAAGGCAATGCCAAACAATGCTCAAACTACTGCACAGTTGCACTCATCTCACACACTAGTAAAGTAACACTCAAAATTCTCCAACCCAGGCTTCAGTAATACATTAACCATGAACTTTCAGATGTTCAAGCTGGTTTTAGAAAAGACAGAGGAACCAGAGATCAAACTGCCAATATCAGCTGGATCATGGAAAAAGCAAGAGAGTTCCAGAAAAAACATCTATTTCTGTTTTATTGACTACGCCAAAGCCTTTGTGTGGATCACAATAAACTAGAAAATTCTGGGAGAGATGGGAATACCAGACCACCTGACCTGCCTCTTGAGAAACCTGTATGTAGGCCAGGAAGCAACAGTTTGAGGTGGACATGGAATAACAGACTGGTTCCAAATACGAAAAGGGAGTATGTCAAGGCTGTATATTGTCACCCTACTTATTTAACTTCTATGCAGAGTACATCATGAGACATGCTGGGCTGGATGAAGCACAAGCTGGAATGAAGATTGCCGGGAGAAATATCAATAACCTCAGATATGCAGATGACACCACCCTTATGGCAGAAAGTGAAGAACTAAAGAGCCTCTTGTGAAAGTGAAAGAGGAGAGTGAAAATGTTGGCTTAAAGCTCAACAATCAGAAAATTAAGATCATGGCATCCAGTCCCATCACTTTATGGCAAAAAGATAGGGAAACAGTGGAAACTGGCTGATTTTATTTTGGGGGACTCCAAAATCACTGCAAATGGTGATTTCAGCCATGAAATTAAAAGATGTTTACTCCTTGGAAGGAAAGTTATGATCAACCTAGATGGTAAATTAAAAAGCAGAGACATTACTTTGTCAACAAAGGTCTGTCTAGTCAAGGCTGTGGTTTTTCCAGTAGTCATGTATGGATGTGAGAATTGGACTGTAAAGAAAACTGAGTGCTGGAGAATTGATGCTTTTGAACTGTGGTGTTGGAGAAGACTCTTGAGAGTCCCTTGGACTGCAAGGAGATTCAACCAGTCCATCCTAAAGGAGATCAGTCCTGGGTGTTCATTGGAAGGACTGATGTTGAAGCTGAAACTCCAGTACTTTGGCTATCTGATGCAAAGAACTGACTCATTTTAAATGACACTGATGCTGGGAAAGACTGAGGGCAGGAGGAAAAGGGGATGACAGAGGATAAGATGGTTGGATAAGATAGTTGGATGGCATCACTGACTCAATGGACATGAGTTTGGGTAGGGTCTGGGAGTTGGTGATGGACAGGGAGGCCTGGCATGCTGCAGTTCATGGAATCGCAAGGAGTCGGACACAACTGGGTGACTGAACTGAACTGATGGATTTTTTTTTGAAAGGGGTGGCTTCCGTCATAGCTCAGTTGGTAAAAATCTGCCTACAAATGCAGGAGACCTGGGTTCGATTCCTGGGTTGGAAAGATCCCCTGGAGAAGGAAATGGCAACCCACTCCAGTATTCTTGCCTGGAGAATCCCATGGGCAAAGCAGCCTGGCAGGCTACAGTCCATGGGTTCGCAAAAGTCAGACACAACTTAGTGACTAAAACATCCACCACCATAGATTTTTTGTTACTACATTTAGCAATATTTTGTAAGGAAATTTTATGAAAGCTTGTTAATGATATTATTGTTTTGTAATAGACTATGGAAGATTTCCATAGGTAAGAATCAGCACTTTATCACTCCAGAATATAAAAAAAGTGGATAGATGTCAACTCCATTTATACAAAGAAAGTTCCCATGAAGGAAATAATGGTAATCTCAATTTTAGATTAGGAAGAGTTCCCATGTGAAAACTGTGGTTCATCTTATATGACAGCATGTAACATATCCAGCTGCTTTCTCTTTCTAATCAAAACATTTGCTTGCAATAACAGCTGCCTCTCTGCCTTGTTTTTAAACCATTTGCAGCAAATCAAACTGGGAACAACATGTCCACAATAAGAGAACTCAGGATTATGGAACATGTCTTTTCTAAAATTTCAAAATAAGAAAAAAGAAATGCCAATTCACAAACCAATTGTCTTTTTCCTCTAAAGCTTTGTTTCATGAGCCCTTAGAAGCAAAATTTACAATCAAAACTAGCATACTGAAGTCCAGAGATTTATAAACAATTGTTCTTTTCAAAATGTTGTTGTTCAGTCACTAAGTCATGTCCAATTCTTTGCAACCCCATGGACTGCAGCACCCCAGGCTCCTCTGTCCTTCACCCTGGGTTTGCTTAAATTTATGTTCATTGAGTCGGTGATGCTAACCATCTCATCCTCTGATCCCCCCTTTTCCTTTTGCTTTCAATCTTTCCCAGCATCAGGGTTTTTTCAAATGAGTCAGTTTTTCACATCAGGTGGCCAAAGTATTGGATCTTCTTTGGTAACAGTCCTTCCAATGAATATTCAGGGTTGATTTCCTTTAAGATTGACTGGTTTGATGTCCTTGCAGTCCAAGGGGCTCTCAAGAGTCTTCTCCAGCACAATTCAAAAGCATTTAAAATTGTATATCAGATATGTCCAATACAGTACTCATCAATATTACTTCTGTACTCATCAATTATTTTGGAAAAACAGAATATAGGAACTGAGTTTTTGATATAATGGTAAAGTATTCTTCTGAGCCATTATCTGTGTCATGTTTATGAAACAGCATTTCTAAAAGTTAATACGACTACTACATATGACTATATTATAGGTAGCATTTGACTCAAACACAAGACACATCAAACTGAATTAGTATGAATAACTATTTTGGAATACATTTTATAATTAATGGTTTGGTATAAGCAAATTTTGCACTGTTTTTGAAGAAAATATTTGTTAATGTCATAATTTAATAAAGCATTCATTTCTTTTATAAGTATCATCATCATATCAAGGGAAGAAAAGAGGATATGTAATTTAGGTCAGACCAACACATCTTAAGCATTAAAAGAAGTGTGTTTGAAAGATGTCAGTCTCCACATGTTCTGGAAATAAAAACTAGACAATACAATAAAACTTCATGCATCCCATAGAAGTCTGAATAACCAATCACTTAAAATTTCACCATCTGCTCTTACTGAAGCAGCAAGATTGAGGCGTTTTCCAGCCGTGATGATCGGAATGTAACAGAATGAGAAACACTAACAGGATTTCCCCCACACACCCTTTCTTATTTACTGTTGTGGTTCTTAATGAAAACCTGAGCTATACAAAGAAAAGGGGAGGATGTCCCCCGCCCCATCTCCTAATTGAGTGCTTACAGCCAGTAATAGCTTTTCGCTGCCCTGGGCAGCATGACATTGCCTCATTTGGCCTCCCACAGCTATTATTTCAGGAGGCAGCTAGTGAAGTACCCCAATCCATCTGCTTGCTTTTCATGGGCTGGTGCTTTCCTTGATGTTGACAGCTGTCTTAATATTCCTGGGCCACCTGCCACATAGCAAATACTGTGCCGTAATGCACACACAGAAATGTATCCCTCTGGTGGACTTTTTAGAACAAAAAGAATTTCTAAACCATGCTTGCATCCTTGTTGAAAGACTTCAGGGTCAGCATTTTGTTCTCATACTTTTGAGGAGTAATGTGCTTATGCTTTGGGAATGGTAGTTCAGTTACAGTGTGATGAACTTGAGCTTTTCTCACATATCAAATAAGCTATTGAATTGTACTCTTTTTGTAGAAGTCATGGTGGTCACAGGAAGCAGGGGAAGAGAATAAACTGACAGTTATCTCCTCTAGTGAGCCTTCATGGAAATTTCTAGACTAAGTTGGCATGTGTACATACTAAGTTGCCTCAGTTGTGTCCAACTCTGTGAGACCCCCTGTACTGTAGCCTACCAGGCTCCACTGTCCATGGAATTCCCCAGACGAATATGGGTGTGGGTTGCCATTTCCTCCTCCAGGAGATCTTCCCAACCCAGGGATTGAACCCATGTCTTATATGTCTCCTGCATTGGAGACTAAATTGGGGTTCATCCTATGTATGCTCATAGAAGGACTTTCTCTTTTCCTATATGCTTTGCTCATCTGTTCATCCCATCAGACTTGCGTCTTGAGGGAAAGCTCTTGGTCTTATCACTGTATCTCTAAGAACGAGTGTGTTTCTGATCCATAGTCAGCACTCAAGGACAAATCCAGGTTTTAAGGTACCTGAAGATTTTTGCAATTTCTCTTTAAAGAAAAATATTTAAAATTAAAAATAAAAATTAGATATAAAAGTGAATGAAAAAATAAATCATACAAATGACCAATTTTAAATGGTTAATAATACAAATGTCACAGTCTAGAAAAACAGCATTTTTCCATTATCTGCCTATTATACTTCTATAATATTTTTTCTTATATTTTTGTTAGTGTATTCATTCGTATGACCTTTTCTAATATTTTCTATACATATAGTGGAAAGATAAAGTCTTTCCTTAAATTTGGATGAGCATACTTATTGATAGAAAGGCTAGGTAAGCATACAACATTATATACCCACATACACACTCATTGTGGTATTGCTATAAGTTTGTGCCCTACAAACAAATATTATCATAAGTTCTGTTTTACATGCTTTTCATTTAAAAGTTTACTGCATTTACAATTATAAAAGTTGTATGCACTACATTATTTAACATATAACTGTTTTGAGAGAAATTACATCAATTAGAAGTGATTCTTTTAAGTTTTGTCTTCTGTTGCCTGAAATAGTTTTCCACAACTCACCTTTTGCTATTGTACATTTTGAATCTTGTTTCACCTCTACTACCCACACATTTTCAGTGTTAGAGGACTTAGGATATGTTTATGTCGCGATAGTGCCTCTGGTCCTGTATCTTAGGTGTAATGCTTGATGAGTTGCCCCATGAACAAACTGAAATTAAAGCAGTAACAGCTATTCTTTGGAGAAACTGACAACCACATAAATACATCCCACTAAAAATCCAAACTAAAATCCATACCACATTTCCCAGCATGTCCTAAAGGGCCTCCAGTAACTCCAATACCAGCTGACTCTAGGAATAAGGTGATGGAGGGAAAATCCAAGTGGAAAGAGATTGTGGTCTTAATTGTGCAGTTTAAACATTTGCTTTTGTAAATTTCATAAACACCACCAAGTGATCACATTCCTGAACTCACCTTGGAAGAGACCATGCCAATGAGGTGCCTTGAATCTTTGGTTTCATTAGCCTCACAGTAAATATGCTTCTAACATACTCATTAAATGAGGAACTGAACTGATCAGTTCTTGAAAGGTAAATAAATGAAAATTCAGGAGTCATTGATTTAAGGCTTTAAGCTAATTTTTCATAGAGTTTGCAAAGCATTTGAATGAATGCAAGTGTACCTGGTGCCCTACCTCCATTGAGGCAAACTTTGTCTATGAAAAATTAGCTTAAAGCCATAAATCAATGACCCCTAATTTTCATTTATTTACTTTTCAAGTACTGATCCATTCCTAGATGTCATCTGCTCTTACGTTCTGAACTCATAATAATGAATTTCTCAATACTGAGTTCTAAGATTGCATTAGAAAGTCTATAAAAAGGTTGAATTTTAGAGTTTTAAGGATCTTAGAGATTCTAATTTAGCAGAATCATCTTCATTTGTTCATTCAGTTTTTCTTGAAGACATTTAAAGAATATCTATGGCAGAAGCATATTTACTGTGAAGCTGATGAAGCCAAAGCTTCAAGGCACCTCATTGGCATAGTCATTTCCAATGTGAATTCAGGAATGTGATCACTTGGTATATGGGGCTTCCCTAGTGGCTCAGATGGTAAGGTGCCTGCCTGCAGTGCAGGAGACCCAGGTTTGACCCCTGGGTTGGGAAGATCCCCTGGAGAAGGGAATGGCTACCCACCCCAGTATTCTTGTCTGGAGAATACCATGAACCAGAGGAGCCTGGTGGGCTATAGTCCATAGGGTCACAAAAAGTCTGACCCCACTGAGCGACTAACACTTTTTTTTATATGAATATATATATTCATATATATATTATGTATATATGTATATATTATGTATATATATGAGATATATATATCTCTCATAGGTTTGTATTGGCCCAACTGTTTATTTTAGGGGTCTCTACTGACTCGATGAATGTGAGTCTGGGTGACCTCCGAGAGCTGGTGATGGACAGGGAGGCCTGGCGTGCTGCGGTTCATGGTGGTCGCAAAGAGTCGGACACGACTGAGCGACTGATCTGATCTGATCTGACTAACATTTATACTATCTTATACCTTTGCAAGCTGTTTATTAATAGAGGGATTCTAGCTGGATGAACATTCTACTACCTCAACTATCACCACCAATACTATAGATAAATAGTTTCTAGATAAATGAAGGACCTTACCTGACATAATTCTGATGCCTTCTCCCACTGAGGATAGTGATTATTGAAAAAATATGACTAACCCAGTTTTCCCCTTGAGGGCTATTTTTTAAGAGAAATTATTTTCTTAAATAGCATTATTAGATAAACCCATAAGTCAGTGATAAACTGTACTGGCCCCGATAAGATTTTATCCCCAGAGAAATATCCTGAACAGTCCACCCTCTGGATAGGTAGTAGGGTGTAGGGCCTGCTTTGGTCATAGTACAAGGTCTGGACACATCTGGTAGCCATCTAGCATTCCTTTGGGGAGATTAATTCTCCAGGCCTTCTAGCTGGAGGGAACAACTGGCTTCCTACTCTTTTTGCTTTCATATTCTCTGGGCTTTCTGGCAAGCAAGACTTTAATGGAGATTCCTCCCCCAAAACAATAAGACTCAATTGGGAACTTTACTTGTCTTATTCTAGTTTATTTTTCTAGCTTTTTCCTCACAGGAGAAGGTTTTCAAAAGAGAAAGTGCTGGTCAATCTTGAGGGATAGTCTGGGGTGAACCCAGCAGAAAGAATCTATACTGATTTAACTTTGGTAGGTTAAACTGAGCCAGAACAAATTAAGGTGAGTGGTTTTGGTTTCTGCTGCAGTTGGTAGGGGTTAGAGTGCTTCTAGGAGGCAGCTACCTTTGTGGCAGGAAAGTTCAACAGCCCTCAGCTAATGCTGAAATGGGGCTTATGGACATCCTGTCTACCCATAAAAAATCTCCTCCAGGACTCCAGTCAGAGCAGGCCAACCTCAGGGTACCTTCCTTCCCCCTCCCTCAAGTCAGAACTGCCTTGGACATTTCATTTTATCTCATTTACTTGTATAGAGTTTTTAGCGAACAGGTATAAAATAATCACTTTTATGACTTCTGCACCCTCTCAGGGGCAGCTTGTTTTTTTTTTTTTAATTTTATTTAACTTTACAATATTGTATTGATTTTGCCATATATCAAAATGAATCTGCCACAGGTATACATGTGTTCCCCATCCTGAACCCTCCTCCCTCCTCCCTCCCCATACCATCCCTCTGGGTCGTCCCAGTGCACCAGCCCCAGGCATCCGGTATCAGGCATCAAACCTGGACTGGTGACTCGTTTCATATATGATATTATACATATTTCAATGCCATTCTCCCAAATCATCCCACCCTCTCCCATTCCCAGAGTCCAAAAGACTGTTCTATACATCAGTGTCTCTTTTGCTGTCTCGTATACAGGGTTATTGTTACCATCTTTCTAAATTCCATATATATGTATTCAGATCAGATCAGATCAGTCGCCCAGTCGTGTCCGACTCTTCACGACCCCATGAACCGCAGCACGCCAGGCCTCCCTGTCCATCACCAGCTCCCGGAGGTCACCCAGACTCACACCCATCGAGTCAGTGATGCCATCCAGCCATCTCATCCTCTGTCATCCCCTTCTCCTCCTGCCCTCAATCCCTCCCAGCATCAGAGTCTTCTCCAATGAGTCAACTCTTCGCATGAGGTGGCCAAAATACTGGAGTTTCAGCTTTAGCATCATTCCTTCTAAAGAAATTCCAGGATTGATCTCCTTCAGAATGGACTGGTTGGATCTTCTTGCAGTCCAAGGGACTCTCAAGAGTTTTCTCCAACACCACAGTTCAAAAGCATCAATTCTTCGGTGCTCAGCCTTCTTCACAGTCCAGCTCTCACATCCATACATGACCACAGGAAAGACCATAGCCTTGACTAGGCGCACCTTTGTTGGCAAAGTGATGTCTCTGCTTTTGAATATGCTATCTAGGTTGGTCATAACTTTCCTTCCAAGGAGTAAGCGTCTTTGAATTTCATGGCTGCAGTCACCATCTGCAGTGATTTTGGAGCCCAGAAAAACAAAGTCTGACACTGTTTCCACTGTTTCCCCATCTATTTCCCATGTAGTGATGGGACCAGATGCCATGATCTTCGTTTTCTGAATGTTGAGCTTTAAGCCAACCTTTTCACTCTCCACTTTCACTTTCATCAAGAGGCTTTTTAGCCCCTCTTCACTTTCTGCCATAAGGGTGGTGTCATCTGCATATCTGAGGTTATTGATATTTGTCCCAGCAATCTTGATTCCAACTTGTGTTTCTTCCAGTCCAGCATTTCTCATGATGTACTCTGCATATAAGTTAAATAAACATGGTGACAATATGCAGCCTTGACGTACTCCTTTTCCTATTTGGAACCAGTCTGTTGTTCCATGACCAGTTCTAACTGTTGCTTCCTGACCTGCATACAGATTTCTTAAGAGGCAGATCAGGTGGTCTGGTATTCCCATCTCTTTCAAAATTTTCCGTAGTTTATTGTGATCTACACAGTCAAAGGCTTTGGCATAGTCAATAAAGCAGAAATAGATGTTTTTCTGGAACTCTTGCTTTTTCCATGATCCAGTGGATGTTGGCAATTTGATCTCTGGTTCCTCTGCCTTTTCTAAAACCAGCTTGAACATCAGGAAGTTCACGGTTCACATATTGCTGAAGCCTGGCTTGGAGAATTTTGAGCATTACTTTACTAGCGTGTGAGATGAGTGCAGTTGTTCGGTAGTTTCAGCATTCTTTGGCATTGCCTTTCTTTGGGATTGGGATGAAAACTGACCTTTTCCAATCTTGTGGCCACTGCTGAGTTTTCCAAATTTGCTGGCATATTGAGTGCAGCACTTTCACAGCATCACACATCATCTTTCATCATATGTGTTAGTATACTGTATTTGTGTTTTTCTTTCTGGCTTACTTCACTCTGTATAATAGGCTCCCGTTTCATCCACCTCATTAGAACTGATTCAAATGTATTCTTTTTAATGGCTGAGTAATACTCCATTGTGTATATGTACCACAGCTTTCTTATCCATTCATCTGCTGATGGACATCTAGGTTGCTTCCATGTCCTGGCTATTATAAACAGTGGCTTTTGAGGAATCTCCATACTGTTCTCCATAGTGGTTGTACTAGTTTGCATTCCCACCAACAGTGTAAAAGGGTTCCCTTTTCTCCACACCCTCTCCAGCATTTATTGCTTGTAGACTTTTGTATTGCAGCCATTCTGATTGGCGTGAAATGGTACCTTGGTTTTAAAACAAACCACCTGGGGTGAATGGGCCCCTTGATATTTTATCTACTAGCCACCTGGATATACAAAACTAAAAAAACAAAAAGAATCTATGCTACTATATTAGTGAAATAAGTCAGAAACGGACAAATACTCACATATATTTGGATTCACTTATACTGATGAATCTAAAACAGTCAAATCCATAGAAGCAATGTGGAAAGGGAATTGCCAGGGGGTTGGGGGAGGGGAAACGGCATTATTAATAAACGGTATTATTCAAAGGGAAAGATGAGTAAATCTTTGAGTTCTACTTACAGCACAGTGCCTGTAGTTCACAGTACTGTATTATATACTTAAAACTTTGCTAAGAGGGCAGATCTTATGTCATAATTGTTTATAATAATGAGAGTGGGAGGAAAGTTCTGGAAGTCATGGATGGTTTTATAGCATAGATTGTGATGACAGTTTCATGGTGTATATTTATTTTCAGTCTCATCAAGTTGCATACATAAATTATTACAGCTTTTTGTATGTATAAAAAAATAAAACTAAAAAAAGTCAAACGACTGTATTTAGACATGCTGCTGCTACTGCTGCTAAGTCGCTTCAGTCGTGTCCGACTCTGTGCGACCCCATAGACGGCAGCCCACCAGGCTCCCCCGTCCCTGGGATTCTCCAGGCAAGAACACTGGAGTGGGTTGCCATTTCCTTCTCCAATGCATGAAAGTGAAAGTCAAAGTGAAGTCGCTCAGTCATGTCCAACTCTTAGTGACCTCATGGACTGCAGCCTACCAGGCTCCTCCGTCCATGGGATTTTCCAGGCAAGAGGACTGGAGTGGGGTGTCATTGCCTTCTCCGGTATTTAGACATAATTTAAAGTAAATCTTAAGGACCTTTTGGTTTCCAGATTTCAGTGACGTCCGTGTAATGACTACAAAATATTTGTTTCCCCATAGTTTGAATTATACTTGTTTTTGATCAGCGTCATTTTTGCAAGAGGGTTCGCCGGGGAGCAGTATGTATTAATAACACAGAGTATGAGAAATATCAAAGCACATCTGGGTTAGGGTCAGTTACCCCACAGATTGTAAGCCAGACGAACCAGAAAAGAGTTGTTGACAGACCTGGACAGCACCTACGGCGCCATGGAGTGTGAGAAATATCAGAGCACATCTGAGTTAAGGTAAGTTACCCCACAGACAGTAAGCCAGCCGAACCAGAAAGGACCTGTTGACAGACCTGAACAGGCACTTATGGCGCCCTCAACTTCTGAGACTGGGCCACAGGGTAGCCGCAACTTTTTCAGCCCTGGGAAACTGTTTACGGAATTACTGTTCGTTAGCTGAAAGGCAGCTTAGGGCACTCTGGTACCGCAGTTCATGAGTTTCTTTCAAACTTTAATTCATGAACTTGTTTCAAAAGTCTGAAAACCGTTCCGTGCACTGACTGGACGATAGAAAAACAAATCAGTAATAGAAAAAAATTGAGAGAAAAGACAAATGGGCTGGCAGGCTGAGCTCTTTTGGGCGGGAAGCCCGGAGCCCGGAGTTGCGGGGTGGTGCGTCCGCCCGGATCTCAGGCCCACACCGAGAACGGGGACCGGCCAGCGGCGGCGGCCGGGCCCCGGGTCGGGGCGGAGCCGCGGCCTCTGGCTCCTCCTGGGGGCGGGCGGCCCGAGGGTGGAGGGAGGAGCCGCCTCAGAGCACGAGAAGGAGTAGTGCTGGCAGCCAGTCGCGCCCGCGCTTGTACCGCCCGGGATGGACTGAGCCGCGCCGGCCGGCCGCGCCGAGTCGCTCCTGCCCTCGCCGGGTCCCACGGCCCCGGGCCGGGCTCGGGACAGCGCCTCACACGTTCCCAGAGGACGGCCTCGGACCGGCTGCCGCGCCGGGGAGATGTCCGGCGGCCGGAGAAGGGGCGGCGCCCCCTGGCATAGCTTTTCCCGATTCTTTGCTCCCCGAAGCCCTTCCCGGGACAAGGAAGAGGAAGAGGAGGAGAGGCCAGGGACAAGCCAGCCACCCGCGCCGGGCCGGGACGCTGCCAGGTGGGAGCCGCGGGGGTCGTCGGGGGCCCCGCGCTGACTCAGGACTGGGGGTTCCTGGCCCCGGTGCCCGCAGCCGGCCGTTGTTGGCCAGGCTGCGCTCCTCACTTTCTGTTCTCCTTCTTCCATTGCTGAAGTTTTTTCCTTCTCTCTCAGTTCCCGCGCCGCATCGCTTGGTCTGTAAATCCTGGTGAAGTCCGTGGCCAGCGGCCGGGCCAGCGCGCGGGGCGCTCAGCCCCCCATCTCCCGTCCCCGGACGCGGTTCGGTTCCTGTCCCACACTCGCGTCTGCTCTAAGTTCTCCGGTAGAAGCGAGTCCCCCGGCGTCCTGCCGGCGGTAATGCGAAAAAGTAGTGAGCCCAGCCGTCCGCCAGGGCGAGGAGGGCGCGATCCGAAAACCACTCGGATAGGAAAGGTAACGCTTAGGAGCGCCACCCGCTCGGCTGGGATTTTGCCATCTTAATCGTAGTTTCTCAAAGTAATTTTTTTTTTTTTTTTTTTTTTAAAGAATGATGATGCTGAGTTCCCAAGACCCCATCAAAATGTCAAACCGTTGCTAGGCTTATTTACCATTGCCTGACATTTAAATGATGCCACCCTTCTTTCCTAAATCTCGGAGAAAACATCTGCCTCAAAGATCCCAGACGGATTCCAGAAACCTGAACTCGAGCTGTCTTGGTTTCTGTAATAATAAAAACATGCCCCCTTTTTTGCAATTTTTTCTCCTTCCTCCACCTGCTGCTGTAAAATCGAGCTTTTTTAAAAACTCATGACTAATAAAAATACCTGTTCCGGAGTCTTTTCATCTGTCCTGAGGGAGGAAGAGGGGTTAAGTGATATATAACTCGCTGTTTAAAACTTTTGCTGGCTAGAGAGGCTTACTGCTGCCTCTTCCCCCACATTGCACTAGAAGATCACTCGTGATTGGAAGGACGCTCTCCTGAAAGCTGTGTTTACTTCAGTCGTTAAAGGCTTCCTGGAGAGCTTCAAAGAAAACTGGATAGGAAACAGAACTGTAACTGAGCTGCTTCCATCAGTATTCATTCCTGTCTTGTGATTGGATCCTGGGCGTTTATGTGTTCCTCAGTTTCCCTGCTTGTGAAGCATTTGCATTATATGACCCTCTTAACAAAACTGCCACATCTTTACAAGTAGGTTCCTATTACAACTAGAAGACTTCTTCTGTGAGGCTTCAGCTATTATTGCCCTGTTAAGAGAGAATTTAAAATTCAGACTTACATAGTAGTTAAAAATAGTTTTGAAGTCTGACAGGGCTCAACCAGAATGTCAGAATGCTGGTGTAGGCAGACAGCCCTTGGTGCCTGCCATCACTGTAACAGCCCTGACAATCTTGGATGATTATATGGAAGCAGTCTTTAGGAGAAACCCGAAGTAGACTCGGAACTAGCCTTGAGTCAGGATTAGAAGGGAACAGGCAGGCCAATTTCATATTCGTATCAGAATTGTCCTGAAAGCTTGGCCGCCTCCCTGCCCTCTTTTGGCTTTTTGGCCACTTCTCAAATCTAATCTCTTTTTCTTTCTGGTGCTAGCCACTCCCACAACTTGTCTGTCTGCTTACCACTTCTCCATTCTCCTTATCTCCAGAGAGGCACAGACTGCTGCTTTTTGACAATCATAATTTTAATTGTGCTTATATGAATGCTAATTTTGTCCTTCATCCATTTTAGAACTTGCCAGATGTTAAGGGGATAGCGGATAATCTTTTGTGTGGGAGTTTTACCTTTTAAATGAGCTTAAATCTTTTCTTTTCAAGGACATAAACACAAAGCCTTTATTGAAAGTTTAATGAAACAAATGGAAATGCTTAGTAGTACTGAATGTCCTGGTAACACAACACCCTGGTGTTAACAAGATTGGAAACAGAATTGTGATTTGTCACTGTGATCTTATTTTAAAATGTAATTTTGGCTGTTTCTTTTAGAGGCAGTAAAAACTCCTGGTTTTAGTGGGAGCCTGGTTTACCTTTTGTACTGGTGATTTTAGATGCAGGGACTGTTCAGACATGGGACTGGGTGTGATAGGAATGTAAAGATGACTGAGAAAAGGGCTGTTTCAAGGAATTGGGAGAAGCTGAGGAGACCACTTGAAAACAGCCATTCTAGTACCTATGATGTGTCTTGTTTAGTTGTTAAGTCGTGTCCAACTCCTTGCAACCCCATGTAGCTTGCCAGTCTCCTCTGTCCATGGGATTTCCCAGGCAGGAATACTGGAGTGGGTTGCCGTGGTGTGTCTGGCACATTACAATTAACAGAGTACTTTAAAAAATACTACACCTGAGGTTGGACAGACATGTATGATCAGTGTTCTAGTTTTACTATAAAAAACAGCTAAAGAAACATGCCCAGAGTCACATAGCTACTTTTCAGTTAAAGAACAAGTTTGTGCAGTACCTGCAACTCAGAGGCCACTTAACATTTATTAAGGATTAATGTCTGCATCCTGACTTTTTCTTGTACTCGAAGTGCATTCTCTTAAACTTGAGTTGTACAGTCTCATTTTTTGCACTCCTAGTGTTGACTTAAATGAGTTTCGTGATGTAACTTGTGTAGGTACAAATACAAATGGGACATAAATTCCTTAAGAACAGAATTCCTTAACAATTCCTTAAGAACAGAATTGAAAATTAAACACAGACGTAACCACAAGACCAATAAAAGTAAAATTTACAGCATTATCCTGGCAACTGTTTTTTGGCTACTCACAAAATGCATATGGTACCAACTAGAAAAAAAACAAAGTTTTTGAGAAGTTGCCATGACTGTACCACTGTGTACCATGCCATGATTCAGGTTTTCCAATATTTTCCCACTTGAATCACAGGAAAACTTTTGCTTTTACGGTGTGCTGTAAGATATTTGGACATCATTTGCTGTGAACACGTCATTTATATACTGTGTTCTCTGCTGCTCTTATTAACCTGCAGCAGTTAAAAATCTGTTTGCATCAACACTGTTACGTATGTGAATTCAAGTGTTGGCAATTGAATTGCTTGTTAATACTCTTTATCTTCGATGGTTGACCACATCCAGAAAGTGCTTATATTAATTTGTTTTTAATTATATAGAAATGAAAACTGCAGTTGAATTCAATTCACGACTGTAATGTTTAGCCCGGTTTATGAGTGTGCAATGAATGGGCTTAGCAAAAGTGATAGGGGAGAGCCAAGAGGGCTTCATGGGGGAGGTGGTTTTATCTGGGCCTTCAGGGCACTGGTGGTGGTTTCCACAGGTAGAGAACTTAGCCAGGAAGATGGAAATAGGGGATGGGTCTTCTAGGCTGAGCAAAGGCCTAGGATTATGATCTCTTGAGGGCTGTATACATCAGTGCAGACAGAGCGAAAGAAGCATTAAGAAAATTAGATTTAGCACTGGGTCATAAAGAGTGTTTGGTCTCAATTTAGAGAATTTTTGTGAAGCCCCGTTCAACAGATACTGCTAAACTGTGAAATTCAGAGATATCTGCCTTCTAATTTTCCTTGCTTTGAGAAAATGATCTCTCAATTTTGTTTCTTTGCTACATCACACATGATAGTGAGGCAAGAACAGCATTTATCAAAAGCCGACTGTGCACTCCTTTGGGCTGGGTACTTTTACTTGTATCGTCTTTTTAAATGTCATCCTCAGCCTGGAATGTTGGTGTGCTTAAAATTCTGACAACTGAGGAAACTGAGAATAAGAGAATTCCCAGAGGTGGCGTCTTGGCATCTTGGAAGGAACAATTCTTTGCTGAACTGGACTCTCCTGTCCTTTGCAGGACATTTGGCATCTGTGGCCCTGCCCACTAATTACCAGGAGCATCCTGCAGTCATTGGGAGAACCCAGAACACATCCCTCAAGGTGGGCGGGAGGGAGAGCACTCCCAGGGGAGAACAGTTTATCCCAAATCATAACTGGGATAAGTTTCAGGGCTGAGATTTGAGATTGGGTTTCTCTGACTCAGAAACTCTGATTCTTTTTCCACACCATCTTGCCCACCAACCTTCTGAACTGTGCTCCTTCAAAATACATCTGAATATGTAATTTAGTTAGACCTTTCCTTCCTTTGTTCCAGAATGGGTAACAGTGTGGCCTGTTTCACATATACTCTTTTTGACTGTTCTTTGAGTGTCCCAATGTAGTGCCATTGATAGAAGGTAAGACAGGATCACTAGACCCAAGGAGCAGGGGCTGCGTCTCATTTATCTTTTTGTCCTCTGTACCTGGCTCAGGTGAGGGAGTGAATCTCTGTTGATGGATCGTTAAAACGCTTATTAGTGGCTTTTCACTAGGGGTAATACACTCCTGCCCTTAAAGTGGGCATTTTTGAGACATGGTAGGGGGTGGGTACCATAAAGTTCTCTAAAGAGTGTTTGGCTCTTGATTTAAAGTTCAGAGAATATTTGCTTTTCACCATGGCTGAGTGTGGTTGATAAATGGGTGAAGCCACGATACTAGCGAGCTGAAGTGTAGGAGATAGTTTCATCAAATGTTAATAGTGCCTCTGATACGAGCTGTTAAGTTAAATGTTGACCATGGCATCATTTATGTAAGAAAAAGGAGTTTTGTGCTCTGAATTTTTATGGTGATTACATTTCCAATAGTGATTTGAAAGCACTGTATAAAATAATCAGTAATAGTTTGGTGGAATAAGATACCTATGTGGTGTTGAAGGGCAACATCTGAGGCTCATGCCTGCAGCAATAAAGATGACTGGAAAATTCCAGAAGTCCTCAGCTGTGAGTATTTTGTGAGAATCTTGAGCTTCCAGGTTAATGGAAAACACAGAACCTACTTTTGGCAGTGAAGTAGAAATATAGACTGTTTTAGGGTATTGAAACCATACTTTTTTTCAAGTGAGAATATGTCTTTTGGGTTTAACAGGGTGTCTGCCAGATGTCTAACTTGAGGATTCTGTTTCTTGCTGAGGACATTTCCTTGAAAACTAACTTGATTGTACACTCTAAATGTGTGTTGAGTTGCAAGTGTACCTCAAATTGACCTGCAATAAACTTAATCACAACTTCTAACTTTTTTGAAGAAAACATTTCATCTCAGTGGAGAATATGTAAAAAAGGGTAACAGTGAATTTTATAAAGAAGAAAACAATTTTTCCTCAAAGTATTACCAGAGTTCTAATGAAGTACACTTGTGTGCAGATATACCAAAAATGCCAGTGCAGCTATGATAACTAGAAAACAGATTGACGAATGTTCAAACTCAGGAAGATAATCCAGACTGTCTACTGAAGAGAAAGGATTAGCATGAAATAAAAGTTCAAGAAGTCATGTTTATCTTGAGCCTGTCTGTTCCAGAAATTTGACTGCTATGTGTTGAGTATATTGCTAAGGTGTGGGATACAAAGATGAATAAAAGACCGAAACTGCCCTCAAAATAGCTCTTAAATTAGTGGAGGAGATAAACCTGCACATCTCTGTTTTTCAGATGAACTCGTTATCAGCAAACGTGCATTTGGTGTGTGTGACTTGTGTGGTTCAGAACACACTCATTGTTTCATGAGTGTCACACATTGTATGAGGACTTTGAACGGGCTTTCAAAGTATCTTCTTACTCTCTTCTCTGTGAGCATGGTTTGATGAGCATCCTTTGCCGAGGCAGACTCGTGGGGAGATGGGGAAGGAGCTGTACCAGCAGGGTGAGTGGACGGGATTTCCCTTGGTCCCTCCTGCTGCTCCTTGACCCAGCTAGTCTTAGATGGAGGCAGAAAAGCACATTCTTGCAAAAAATCGGCATTCCAATTGAGTGGACATCCTTATACAGAATGGTTGGTTGTTGACAGAGAAACAAATTGGTTTTGTGACTAGAAATAATTCGTTGTGTGGTAGTCATGAATGCCAAGTACCGGTACAGCTCCAGTAGGGTTATCCCTCAATGTTTAACCCCTGGGGGTATTTAACTGGAAATATGCCAAAGCAGTGAAACAACTAAAGTTTGCTTTAGTTGTTTAGCCAAGTGTTCCTTTGTGCCTGACCAGTTAGTGATGACAAAACTAAACCACCGTTAATTGAGGCCCTGTCAGACATGACTGAGCGACTTCACTTTAACTTTTCACTTTCATACTTTGGAGAAGGCAATGGCAACCCACTCCAGTGTTCTTGCCTGGAGAATCCCAGGGACGGGGGAGCCTGGTGGGCTGCCGTCTATGGGGTTGCACAGAGTCGGACACGACAGAAGCGACTTAGCAGCAGCAGCAGCAGTAAGATCCAAGCCCTGTGCTTGGGGCTTTCAACCTATACAATCACTTAATACTCAGAGCAACCTTATGAGACAGGAATCTTTACTCCATTTTACAAATACATAATTTAAGGCTTGGAGAGGTCTAGTAGCTAATCAAAAGTCTCACAGATCTTGTGGTAGAGTGAGGAGTCATCCTCCTTCCTGAATTCAAAACCTACAGCATTCTGTGACTGCTTCTTCTGCTCAACTTGGGAAGAAGACCCAAACAGAAGGCAGGGCTTAGAAAATGTTTTGAGTGCAAATAAGACCATGGCCTGCAGATGGCCTGGGTCAGTGCTCAGTACAATAAAGAATTGATACTCCTGGGAGTTGAGAGAGGAAATTATATATACTTTATAAGTTTATATTTAAACACATAAAAAGGGTTAGTCTCCTAAAAAGATACAAATTAAGCCTATAGCAAGGTACCATATTTCACCTGTCTGATAATCAAAACTTGAGTTCAATGTAGGTAGACAGGAGCTCTGGTACACTGCTAGGGGGAGTGTAAATCGAGACGCCATTTTGGAGGGAAGTTTGATGAACTCTATCAACATCATACATTCACATACCGTGATTTAACAGTTCCCTTTTAGAAATTCCACTGGATGTATATAGCTTGCAAAACAAGCCCAAAGTTGGCACTACAAATTTAGTCATTGCAGTGTTGTTTTAATTGCAAGAGATGAAGATTAAAATGAAGTCTTATCAATAGTGGACTAATTGATAGATCACCATGTATCCATGTAGTGGACTATTATGTGGCTGTCAAAAAGAATGATAAAGCTTTTTGTGTACTGATAAGAAAAATACATTTAAAAATCTTTTTAAAGCAAGATACAAACCACTGTGTATAGTATGCTCTCATTTGCATTTGAAAATGGGGGAGTATGAAAAAAGTCTGTTACTACTGTTGTGTTAACTATTTGGGAATGATGAGAGACTGGATGAAGGAATGAGGAATAGGAGGGAGACTTCTTCATTTTAGACCTTTTTATACTTAAAAAATTATATGAATTACCTATTTCAGAAAACTGGTTATGATCTAGTGAATATCTTTCTATAAAAGGGGATAAAAGAGAGAATTTATGATCCTGTGTTGGCAAAAATTCTCCAAAGGAAGAATGAACTCCATTCACTTGTTCAAGTGAGAAAAGTTATGATCGAGGCTACAAATAAATGGAATATTTATAATGCCGAATAATTGGATATTTAGATACTTTCTGCAGGTATGCTGCTGCTGCTAAGTCGCTTCAGTCGTGTCCGACTCTGTGCAGCCCCATAGACAGCAGCCCATCAGGTTCCCCCGTCCCTGGGATTCTCCAGGCAAGAACACTGGAATGGGTTGCCATTTCCTTCTCCAATGCATAAAAGTGAAAAGTGAAAGTGAAGTCGCTCAGTCGTGTCCGACTCTTAGTGATCCCTTGGACTGCAGCTCACCAGGGTCCTCTGTCCATGGGATTTTCCAGGCAAGAGTACTGAGGTGAGGTGCCATTGCCTTCCCCGCTGCAGGTATGAGGGAGGTATATGTATTTTTAATCTGCAATGTGAAACTGGGTAGAGTTAATAGAGCCTCAAAAATACCAACTCATTTTTGTGAGATCACCTAAATCATCCACTTTGAGTAGCCATGTGACTCTGAGCCAAAATATTCTCTCAGTCTTTGATTATAAAGGAAAGGAGATGGCCCTCATAACTAAGGTCTCTTCCAGCTTTAGAATGCCAGCCAAAACTCTGTAGGATAACAAGTGTATGCAGTATGGGTTAGGAAGACTTCTGTTTTACTGGAAAGATCACATATGAAAATGCTTTGGGTGTTTCCTCTGGGTGTTCCTAACATTTTCATCATTTGATTTGAAAAGCTCACCAATGTTTTTAACAAGAATCCCTTTGGTACCACTCATGCCAGGTGCTGTGCTAACCTCTGGGAATCCAGTGCAACATGGCATTGGTTCAAAATACTCCTGTAGTTTTTGTGGGGAAGGCAGACATAGCACAAATCTTCCTTCCCTTCTTAAAATAAGTACCAGCGCGTCTCACAGGCTGTGGAGTATTTGACAGGGGTGGGCCCACTCTTAGAGGAAACTGTTTTAATCTCCTTCAGTCTGTTCCTTCTGATCTTTCTGTACACGTGTCTATGTACTATTCTTGATTTGTAAACTTTAGACAATCTATATTGGTTTCTGGTGATGGTAGATGAGGATTGAGCTATTTTATATCTCTTTCCACTTCTCTTTATTTATTCAGCCAAAATAAGTGTTATAATTAGGGGATTAAATCAAAAGTCAACTTTTCCATGTATATAAAATACAGCTGTTTAGAATAGCACAACATGCTTTTGAAGGAGCACATCTTATATGTCCTTTATGATAAATAGCACAAATGACCGAAATGACATGAAAATGGTATTTGAATGTTCTCATGAGTACTAATTTTATGTGATATTTACATGATATGTTAGAAATTTCTGCTTTACTCTTTATATTAAAATTTGTACAAAATATGGATATGACCTGCAGGTCATAATTTTTTTTCTGTAACTGCTGTGCTTATAACAAGGAATGAAATTCTTTGAATTTTATATTTTGATAACTGGGAACAGGTAGCATGAGATGTAAACTCTTAACCTTTTATTGTCTTTGCTGTCAAAGTACTAAAGAGCATACCCTGGCTGGACAGGTGGCATTGTGCTATATTAATCAAAGCTGAAAATGTGTGTGGTAATCAATTTAATTGTTCCATTGTTCTGTTAGAGGTAGGCAGATAAGATCTTATTTGGCAATGTTACATTTATTACGATACAAAGAAATTGCTATTATGTACTATTTGTACTCTTCCTATTTAGCTGTTTGTCTTCTCTAGGTTCATTGCTTGCATTTTTTCACTGACTTGTTTTTATTTGCTTTTTAGAATCAACTACAATACTTTGGGATTTTTTTGTTTGTTTTGCTTGCCTTTGAATAGTAATATACACTCTTCTAAAACAGGTATGAGATTAAAGAAAAATCAAAAAGGAAAAAAAAAGCACAACTCATACATAACCCTGTCCACCCAGAGACAAGTGCTATTCTGCTAGATCACTTCTGATATCCGTGTCTACATGTATATATATTTTTAGAAAAAGTAAAAGTCTTCTTCAGGATTTTGAAACTTGATTTTTCCCCCTACTTAACATTGGTGCTTTATCATTTTATACAATAGTACATATACTCTTAGAAATAATCAAAATAATTTAATCTTTTGAAAGATCTTAGATGGGTCATCACTTTTCAGAATCTAGTGTGAATGTCTTAAGGTGTCTCTGTTTACAGAGGGTTTGTATTCTGATCGGAAATTTTTATTGATTTATATATAACATGCTTTGTAGTAAAATAAAGTCAGATGAGGGAAGAGGACGTGACAGAAGTAGTGAGTGTGGAGTAAGGTATAGAGAGGGTGCTTGTGAGGCCTGTCTGCTGGGTGACACCTGACCCAAGACCTACGTGATACTTGAATTAATGTGAATGAATGTTAGTTGCTCAGTGATGTGACCCCATGGACTGTAGCCCAGCAGGCTCTTCTGTCCATGGGATTTCCCAGGCAAGAATATTGGAGTGGGTTGCCATTTCCTTCTCCAGGAAATCTTCTTGGAAGATCAGGAAATGAGCAAATCAGAGCAAAGGACTTTCCAGGCAGAGGGAAAAGCCTGTTTCAAGATCCTGGGGCAGGCTCATGTTGGCGCAGGTGTCAGAACAGGCAGAGACAACAGAATGGAAAGGAGCCAGGGGCCAGATGAGGTCAGCCTTGGTCAGGAGTTGAGATGATAAGATTACTTTTTAAGAAAACTATCACTTGAGCATGGGTTTGTATGTGCGTATGTATTTGTATCCTCTTAAATAGTTTATCAGCTTGTTGGTCTCGGAAGACTTGAGAGAGGAGGAAGGGCCTGAGTTGGAGGTGAGGTCAACCTTGGTCAGCCACTGGGAAGGTCCAGGCTCAACTGTTCTGCGGTCTCCAGAGCTCCTCTCTCAGGTGGTGTGTCAAGTGGTACACGAATGAGTGTCCCATTCTAGGCGGCAGCTAGAGTACTGCTTTGAGTTCATGTCACAGCAAAAAATCAGGATATTGATCCTTGTGAGGTTGGTCACAACTGTTCAGAATCTGAGGGGTTTGGGGAAGAGGACTTTGGGAGAATACAGCAGTTGCTGATGTCATGTGTAGATAGACAACTCAGTTCACATCAAACCTCCTGAGATTCTCACTTTGTAGCCTGTGATTAAACTGTAATTATGGGTCTCATTTTGGGAGCATGTGATAGGAACAGGAAGTAAATCAGCTTCCAGGTAGATAGAAAAATTTTAGGAGAGGGTTGACATTATGAGGAAAGAACTGTCAGAAGCTCCAAGACTGCAAAGCCATGGAGCTTCATGATCATATCTATTACTCTCCTCCCTGCTCCTAGTTTCTCTCCAAAGAGGTCTGACATTGAGACACCAGATGTTTGGGCTAAAATGCATGCTGTTTGACTGTCTTAAAAGTGCAGCTTTTACTTACCTTTTAATTTGAAACCCAGAAATAGCCGTAACCACCTGTTTTATATTCTGCTAATGGTCATTAAAAAAAATACAAGTACTACTCTACTGCTGGCAGTCACTGTTTATGAATGGACAGTTTTCCAGGTGGTTGTTTGGAAATTGTCAGTGTGGAACTCTGTTTTTATCCTTGCAGAAGCAGGGTTGGAGATGCTGGGTGGGGTTCCAGGCCAGTAGATAAAAGTCAGTTTAATCTGTAATGTACTGTACCTTCAGTTGGGTTTCCCTGGTGGCTCAGACAGTGAAGAATCTGCCTGCAGTGCAGGAGATCTGGGTTCAGTCCCAAGGTTGGGAAAATCTCCTGGAGGACGACATGGCAACCCACTCCAGTATTCTTGCCTGGAGAATCCCCATGGATAGAGGAGCCTAACAGCTATAGTCTGTGGGGTCACAAAGAATCGGACACGACTGAGCAACTAACCACAACCATACAATACCTTCAGTACCACAATGAGCAAAGAGAACTCTGGAGCTTGTCTAGTGAAGATGTGTTTCAAGAAAAGATCCCCAAGGTAATATAGGTGCCCCATGGCATGAACAGGCCCTTTGGAGGGTATGGGGGTAAAATTCAATGTATATTTCAGCACTTGAGTGGTAATGACAGGGAGAAATCCAAGGGAATAGAGAACAGGCCCCGTGGTGGCCTCAGTCACTTTGAAGTCAGGGACAGTAGAAACTCTGTCTCCTTGTTGTCACACCCTAATATTTTAACTGAATTGGCTTGTTGATCTCAGTCTTTCTCTTTCTTTACCACAAAAGCCTCAAGATTCATCTGCCTTTTCTTCTTTCTACTCACTCTGCTTATTGGAGGGTCTTTGTGATTTTAGATCTGGCAGAGGGCTGGTCTGATCTTTCAATGTACGTGTTTGAAAAAGGAAGATCCAGAAAGGGGTATTTTGACTGAAGAGCCTTTTGTCCATAAGATACCATCCCTGAAACAGACCTCTGTCCATTTCGAGTTTTTGCAGAGCTTTTTGCTTCTGGTAACAGCAAGAAACGGAGTGGGTTGGGAAGAGATCTCCTCCTTGTTCCATAGTCTTTTTCATTTAGTCCTCCAAGGCTTTACTGAAGTGGTGTGGACGAGGCTGCCAGAACTAGCAGGGTTTTATGTTAGTGAGGGAAGAGAGAAACAGACTAACCTGTATTCTCATTCCCTGTACTCAGCTATATTGCTGGTACTGTAGACTGCCCCTTCTAGGATGAAAGTGAAAACCTAGAGTGGGAAAGAGAGGAGGCAGAGAAGAAAAGTCCTCAGCACAGGCCCCTAGGAATGGTGGCAAGTTCCTGGGTGCAGTGGGTTGGGGGTCCTGCTTATAGATAAGGCCATGCCCAAACCAGGCATGTGTGTTCCATCCCTCAGTCGTGTCCAACTCTCTGCAGGCACGTGGACTGTAGCCCATCAGGCTGCTCTGTCCTTGGGATTTCCCAGGCAAGAATGTTGGAGCAGATTTCCCGTTCCTTCTCCAGGGGAATTGTCCTTACCCAGAGATCAAACCTGCGTCTCCTGCACTGCAGGAGGATTCTTTACCTGCTGAGCCACTGGGGAAGCCCCGAGCAAGGCACCACCTTCCATGAAGTCACCTTGAGTTTGAGAATGCTTAGAATTATGGCCATGATGTTACCAGAGATTGCCTCCTTTTTGGAAATAGCAAGAAATCACAGACTCGGGAAATCACTGAAAAGTGGGCTGGGCTTTGAAAGACAGTTATGGAAGCTGTATTCAGTTCTTCCATATTTCCAGATTTTTCTGATGCAGCCACCATAACGGTGTGTGAGAGAAATGGCAGAGTAAGAGGTGGTACTCAGCTGCCTTGTTGCAGGAGGGGGAAGAGTGAAGAACTTTGTCTTCCTCACCCTGCCTCCACCCACATCTGTTCCTGCATGACTATCCAGTGACCATCTAGGAAGGGGCATTCTCACCACTTGAGGGACTGACTCTGGAAGAGGCTGAGCAGCATCTCTCGGGTTTCAGTCTGTGGTAAACACTCAAAGAGGGGATTTTTTTTTCCCGTCCCACTGGACTTTGCATACCCTGCATGCTCATTCAAGCAACAGCTCTTCACTAGGACCATCTCTGCTGAACATCAGTGTTGGAAAATGATTGCTATTTCACAGGAGTGAGTTTTTGAAATAATTGATACCTATCCTTTAATGGCACCCCACTCCAGTACTCTTGCCTGGAAAATCCCATGGACGGAGGAGCCTGGTAGACTGCAGTCCCTGGGGTCGGACATGACTGAGCAACTTCACTTTCACTTTTCACTTTCATGCATTGGAGAAGGAAATGGCAACCCACTCCAGTGTTCTTGCCTGGAGAATCCCAGGGACGGGGGAGCCTGGTGGGCTGCTGTCTATGGGGTCGCACAGAGTCAGACACGACTGAAGCAATTTAGCAGCAGTAGCTTAGCATCCTTTAATTATCACCATATAACACATTTAAATAATGGATATCCCTCCAACCAGATCATTCTCTTCTCTGTGCAATGCTCAGTTGTTGGTTTCAGCTCAGAGGCTCTCACGCTGTTGTTTATCAAGAACATGATCAGAGGACGGCCTGCATCTGAACAACCCAGGGAAGGAGGTGCCGGTTGTGGAAAATGTGGATTCCTGGGCCCCACTCCAGCCAGAATCCTTGACTGTCAGGCCCCCACATCTGTTTAATAAACAACTGTGCAGGTGATTATGGTGCCTCTAGAGAGGGATTCTCAGGGAAAGAGAGCCAGGGTATTGTCTGGTGTGTTTACTGCTCATTTCCTAGTATGTACTGAGAACAGCGTCTGGCACCTAAAAAGTGCAAGGACATGTCTGGTGACTGAGTTCTTGGACCTAGTTTTCTCCTCCTTACTTTCTGTGAGTTGGGGAATTTTGTTAGAATTTGATTAAAAGTAATAGTGTAAGATATTTTAAGTGAGAGGATAGGGACTCTCTGTGTAAATTATTTGAGCTTTAGAATGTAAAAATGCCTTCTTTTTTTATGGCCCGGGAGGTTTGTTTTATTTTATGTCTGACATAAAGTAAGTGGATTCTTAATGGCTGTACATTGGATTCCTGGTCATGTATGGATGTGAGAGCTGGACTGTGAAGAAGGCTGAGCGCCGAAGAATTGATGCTTTTGAACTGTGGTGTTGGAGAAGACTCTTGAGAGTCCCTTGGACTGCAAGGAGATCCAAACAGTCCATTCTGAAGGAGATCAGCCCTGGGATTTCTTTGGAAGGAATGATGCTAAAGCTGAAACTCCAGTATTTTGGCCACCTCATGCGAAGAGTTGACTCACTGGAGAGGACTCTGATGCTGGGAGGGATTGGGGGCAGGAGGAGAAGGGGACGACAGAGGATGAGATGGCTGGATGGCATCACTGACTCGATGGATGTGAGTCTGAGTGACCTCCGGGAGTTGGTGATGGACAGGGAGGCCTGGCATGCTGCAGTTCATGGGGTCGCAAAGAGTCGGACACGACTGAGCGACTGATCTGATCTGATGGTCTAAGTAAGGCTGCATCAAAAATGAGGAGCTTCTGTGTCATTTTGACCTCGACGCTTACCTAGATTTAATTTCCCGAGTTGTGTTAGCTAAGTTAGATGAGGATGTTAAAATTCAAGGTAGTCTTATTTGTGCCCACGTGTGATCATGATGCCTGCCCCCTCACCCCCTTCCTTGAGCAGAATGTGTGCTTTCTAAAAATACTGCTATTGAAATATTCCCAGGTCCCAAAGGGGATTAAATTGTGAGAGAACAATAAGAAAGGCTTGTCTTTCTTAAGGTTTGAGATCATCTGAATTTGAAAAGTTTTTCTTTCTCATGTATTTTATTTTTGAGTCCAAGAGTACGGGTCCAAGCCTTTTGAGAATGTTCTGTTAATGTTTCTTCTTCTTTTCCTTTTCTTTCTTTCTTTTTCTTTTTTTTAAAATCTAGGCTGACATCTAAATATCCAGTGTTTCAAGTATCTTTACGAATCCTGTCCTAATTTTTGTGTGTTTGGTTTGTAAGTCAGTTGAAAATATCTTTGTTTCTATTGAGTAATCGTCTCCCAGCCCGACTTCTGTCTTTTATATCTTTTGAGAAAAATTGTTGCTGGATGAGAGTGGATGGTACATTCTTTCAAGAGACTTACATACTAGTGTGTCATTAAGGAAAAAGGACTACTGTGTATTATTATATTGTTCTTAATGGCACAGTGTTTTCTGATTAAGCACACACAAACAGAATGTTTGATAGCAGTTATTTTTACAGTCCATCTGACAAACCATCCTTGAGTGCCTTCACAGTGCAAAGCGCAATGCTAGGCTTTGGGATACAGCCATGAATGATACGGTCCCTGGGTTATATGAGTTCAAATCTAGTTAAACAAATGGACAACCAACTAGCCATTATAGTAGTTACTAGCAGGAATGTATGAGGGGTATCACTCTGTGCAGTGCGGGCACAAAAATTACAGGTTAACATAGAAATCAATTGGGAAGGATTAGGAGTTGGACAGGGTAGGGAAGGGTGTTGCAGGCAGGAGGAGAAAGTAGTTTGCTGGTATGTGAGTTTGGTGTGTCCTGAGAATGGGTTCTAGGTGACCGGTGTGTCTGCAACCAGGTCATGAAGAACTTTCTATAGTTACACTAAGGACTGTTCATTTCATTCATCAGCTGATGGAGAATCACTGAAGGAGTTTTTGAGCAGGAGAGTATCATGGTCAGATTAATGATCACTGTGTCTGAAAAGAATGGATTGAACCAGAGCCATCCGGAGGATGTCAGAGACGAATGGAGAAGGGACTCCAGACATCCAGGAAGGACGTGGGGAAAGCTTTAACTGAAGCACTGATTTTTCTACTTAATCCAGAATTTTAAAATGTTGTTTGTTTTAAAACTTGACACATTTTAAAATTTTGGTTTAGCTGTAAGATTCGTGAAAGGTTAACCTTAGAATATAAATTTCAACGTTTTACAAAGTGTCAAGTATTAACTACTCTTGGTGATTTCAGCTTTAAATCTTCAGTTGTTTGCGCAATGCAGAATGCTTATGTTCTGACTTAAAACTTTTTTTTTTTTTGGCATTTTGTGTGTGTTTACAGTGTGGAAATAATAATAGCTACTTGAAAATCCTAACTTCTGCCTTAAATCCCATGGACCCTGAGCTGCATTTTCTGCAGAGTTTTGGTACTGGGAAAGACACTTTTTACTGTTGTCATATACAATTTCTGTAAGGCAGTGAGCTTATAGTGTTAGTCGTTCAGTCATGTCTGACTCTCTGTGACCCCAGGGGCTGAAGCTTGCCAGCTCCTCTGTCCACGGAATTCTCCAGGCATGAATACTGAAGTGAGTTGCCATTTCATTCTCCAAGCTTATAGAATACCCTGTGAACACTCTAAATATACTTTCAGAAATCTTGAACTAGGATACTAAATTGTCTATTGCATATATAGATAGATTATATTTAGAAATTAACTAGATTCAAAATAGACTGTAGTTAGAAAATCACTTATCAAATCACCAAGGTCAGTAGTATTCATGGTTATATCCCAGATGTTTATATCATGCTTTTTTTGTGTATATTTTGCCAGTCTTTTTTTCTTTGATTTGAGCTTAGATAGACAAGTATCGGAGAAGGCAATGGCACCCCACTCCAGAACTCTTGCCTGGAAAATCCCACGGATGGAGGAGCCTGGTAGGCTGCAGTCCATGGGGTCGCTAAGAGTCGGACATGACTGAGCAACTTCACTTTCTCCATGCATTGGAGAAGGAAATGGCAACCCACTCCAGTGTTCTTGCTTGGAGAATCCCAGGGACGGGGAAGCCTGGTGGGCTGCCGTCTATGGGGTCACACAGAGTCGGACACGACTGAAGTGACTTAGCATAGCATAGACAAGTATTGACATTTAATTAAAAAAAAACCCTGAATTATAAATAACCTTGTGGCAAAAGATAAGCCTAGTAAAACAGGAAAAAACAAAGATAACCCACTCACATTTAAAATGTTAACCATTTAAGACATTATTTTATAGACATGTCCATGTATATGGATTACAATTCTGACTTGTACATTTTTTTTCTACTTTGTCCTTATTTTTCCCTGTGGAGTTTTCATATGTTAAACACATAGCTTATGTATTTATCTACATGCTTAATTTTTCTTACTGGCATTTGAGCATGGTGTATCTTTTCTGTCCTTGTATTCCTGCATAGAGTCTGAGACTGAATGAAATTTGAATCCATTGTATTTTCCAGGTGTTCATCATCTATTTTTCCCTTCTTTTTTTTTTTTTAAAAATCATTGTCATTTGTTGCCCGGATAGTCTGCTCACTTGTACTGGATTGTATGGATAGAAAATCTTAAGTAGCACAAATGGTGTCCTTGCTTAGTATCCTAATGAAAGCTGTGGAACCCCCCTTTCCATTCCCTCTCCTGCCAGTCACCACAATTCCATCCATGTGTTTTTCCCCACCCAGCCGTTCTTCTGCCTAAAGGCTTCCCAGTGCTAGCAGAACAAAGGTCACATTCTGTGATGGGTCAGACGGGTTCTTTTTGGTCTGGCATCCACTAACCTCTGTTCTCATTCTCATCTCTAGCAGGATTATCGCTGCCTGTCACAAGATCCTGTGCTTCAGTCTTATCTTAAAAACAAACAAACAGAACTTGGTGGTGGTGGTTTACTCGCTAAGTCCTGTCCAGCTCTTGCGACCCCATGGACTGTAGTCTGCCAGGCTCCTCTGTCCATGAGATTCTCCAGGCGAGAATATTGGAGTGGGTTGCCATTTCCTTCTCCAGAGGATCATCCTAATCCACGAAACGAACCCAGATCTCCTGCATTGCAGGCATATTCTTTATCGACTGAGCTACCCCCCAAATACTGTATCATTATCAACCCCTGGCTTTGTACCTTCTACATGGGCACTTGCTGAGTGGGCAGAGTCTCTGCCTCTTGCCTCCTCTGTGCTCCATGGCACTTCATTCATTCAGCAGTTATGAATGAGTTGTACTTGTACCAGACTGTATTATTAGTTTGTTTATCAGTCTCCCCTACTAGACCTTGTTTTGTGAAGATCCTGACCTACTTGTTCTTAAATCCTCAAGGCCATGCACGATTCCCAGTTCATGGTAGAGTGCCACAATAATCTTTAGAGTGAAGCTACTCAATTTGTCTCAGATTATGAAAGTATGAAAACAAAATAACATGTCGATGTAAAGAGTTAATTATTTAGATCTAAAATGTATATGTACCTAATAGGCAAAATAAATTATTATGACATCTTATAAGACATCTCTAAAGGTATTCCAGGCAAGACAGTTAAAAGTGACTCTCTGGAAAATCAGATTTTTAAGGCACCATCTGGGACACACTTCTGTGTACTTAGTCGTTCAGTTGTGTCTGACTCTTTTTGACTCCATGGATTATATAGCCTGCCGGGCTCCTTTGTCCATGAGGATTCTCCAGGCAAGAATACTGGAGTGGGTTTATAGTTATAATACTATAACTACGCAGATAGTTATTCTTTACTGTCTGAGCCACCAGGGAAGCCCAAGAACATACTTGGGATTAGATAAACCTACATCTCTGTCTGTTTTTTTTTTTTTTTGCATCTCTTTTAAGTATTCCCAGAAATCTCTAGATGACCCTGTAAGTTTATAAAAATTTGTTGAGTAGAAATATATTTCAAATAACTCTTAGCATAGGATTAAAAAAAAACTGGGCTGTGGAGAACCTTAATATAAATAGAGTCAAAAAGAGTGCCAACACTTTCCAAGACTATGATAGTTGTACACTGGTGCTCCTTTGTTCAGGTTCATCGTTGGTGTGATGCTGGTCATAAAACAGAATGGACTCACCAAAATGTCTGGAGCCTGATGAGCATTTTTGAATGCGTGTTTCAAGTGTAGACACTCAAATCAATAGCTTCTTAGTGTAACACTTTGTATGTGAATCTTTGGGGCATTACAGATAAAAAGGACCTTTCAGTTTTTGCATTAAACACAGAAAGTGTATGATTTCAGTAATTCTTTTTTAATATCAAAAAAAACTGTTGTTTTTTTTTTTTCCAGTGTTGAAAATGAGCCATTGAGCACAAGTCAGAAAAAGGAAAATATACTTTCATCAGAAGCAGTAAAGGTATAGTTTTAAAGTAATATTATTTTATATCAAGCAAATAATTTTTTCTTAATCTCTGCTTGCTCTTCTTTCTGATTATGTCATCTCATTTCACATTTCAAAAAGAGTATAAAGTCATTCCTTATTGGAAACTCTAGCCCAGTTCTGCTGGATCTTTGCATCTTGCAGTGGGGTTGGGTGGGGGTAGATCATTGAAGAAAGGCTTGAGACAGTGGTGCTCTTACCCCAGCCAAACCACTGACCAGCTGTGAGGTCTTCCGCTGAGGCACTTAACTTCTCTGTGCCTTGGTTTCCTAATCTGTAAATTGGATCATCTAACCTCCACTCTCCTTTTCCCCTAGGAAGTTCTTCAATTTATGTTGTGTTTACTCAAATGCTCCTGACAATTAAGAGTGCTTCTGAGGGCATAGAAGTTAATGACCTATTTGTACATGTCATTAGTATGTGGTATGTTTAGCTCATAAGTGAACTGGCTTTCTCTGCATCTACAGAACAACCATGAAATCATATATGTTACATTTCTATGCAGATAGTTATTGATAAGTGTGGTTAAAAATCTCTGAAAACTGCTAAACCTTATAATACTTCTTTTTCATCATAAGTGATTTTCTAGAAATTGGATGTTTGTGTTGGTTGGGAGTGTGAGGCTAGGGTCAAGTTCTGATAGCTGTTCCACATTCATGGAGTTTGGGCCCAGTTACTTTCTTTTTAAATGACTTGAGACAGTCAGTCAAGGAGAAAGCTTGTCAGGGATTCCCAGGTACATTAGCCTGGTCAGTGGAAGGACCAGAAAGTCAACTGAATCCTTCATTACTGATAATTCTTCATTACTCTTAAACATTACATGAGGTCCAGAAGGCTTAAAGATGGTAAAGGTAAAGCTGTTTTCAATTTTTATTCCTGCCTTGTCCACCGTAGTTAACAATATAAATATTTTTGAAAGAAAAAAAAAATCAGAATCTTATTTTTCTTTTTTATTTTTAAACTTTATTGAAAGAAAAAAATCAGAATCACCTTGCTTCCCTTTCCTTTCTTCTTCCTTTGTGAGTTTGGCTACTAACTCCTGCCCCCCGGGTTTTATAGCACTTCCTGCCTGTTCTTTGGCAGCCGGTCATTAGTCAACTCACTGGTTTACCACTGCATGGACTCTGTAGCTTTCTCTGTCTTGTTCAGTTTTTACATGTCCTGAGTTGCCCAGCTTCAAGATTTTTACTTCTCATTTTATGTGCAGCTTTGCTCTTGAGTTGTCTCACAGGAAGCATGTGTTTTACTTCTGAAATCTCCAACTAAGAGGTTTCTTTATCAACCAGTTCCTATCATTCCCTATCTTAGTCCTTCATTGCCTCTGAGTCCACCTTTGAGCTTCAGCAAACTTCATGCTTTCCCTGTTCTTTTCTCTTCTCCTGGTCGCTACTTGTTTGCCTTCTCAACCTGGAACTGATAGGTATCACTTCAGCTGTTAATCTCACTGAAAAAAATGTTGGTCTTCAAACTTGGCCCTGAGACTTTAGTTTCCAGTAGAACTGGAAACTACTGGTTTCTCCAGTAGTTTCTATCTGCAGAGATTTACTCCAAAAATTATTCTGGCCTCAGTAAGTCTATATGTGGGCAGTATAGTGGCTGGGCCTCCATGGTTACCATCTTCTCTATCCATTTTTAATATATTGGTTTGAATGTTCAGGATACTTTCAGTTTGAGATTTGGGCCCCCAAGTAAATAGGGCTTATAGTCATGAAAGTTATTCTCTTATGGTTTGAGGCCTATAGGATTACTTATATCAATACACGGGCAGTCTGGTTAGCCTCTCACTGGTGTAGTGGAAGCATTTTGGGCCATGTAAGCTTGTTTGTTTGCTATACTTTCTGGAAACTACTGGTAGGCTTGCTCATCTTTGCTGCACAGACCCAGTTGTGGTGGGACCTACTTTTGCCAGGCATCAAAAATATGTATTTTGCAGATTATATTCCACTATAAGTTATTACATGATATTGGGTATAATTCCCTGTGTTCTATATGAATCCCTGTTGCTTCAATTAAAAAAAGAAAAAGTACATACTTTGATAATATCAATAGTTAGCCCATACTTTGAGGGACTAAAAAGGTTAGCAATGATATTTATAATCCTGTTATTTTAAATATCTCATTAAGTTTTCTCACTTGCAAGTAGCATAAAAATTCATTTTTTTCTTTCTATGAATGGTTTTCTAAACGTAGCTCCATTGAATGTGACATTTCTTCCACACTTCCTCTTCATACCTGATTTTATTATGCCTTCCATGATAGACGTGCACCATTTTTCCTCTCCTGTAAAGTAAAATTTATAATAAATTTTAATTTCTTTTTTATACCGACATTTTTTTTAAAACTTTCACTTTTTTTCCTCTCTCCACTGATTATTTACTGTTTATTCTTTCTGCTGCTGCTTCACTTATCTCCGATTCTTACCCTAGGCACCCACCACTCCCCGTCCCTGATCTCCAAAAACACTATGGGCCTTCTTTCATCTATATCCTCATTTTCCACCTACCACCCCTACTGCACTCACTCTTCCGTCCATGATTTCAGCAGGAGTACTGAGTGGGTGCCCCTTTCTTGCCTTAACTCTTCTGCATCATCTTTTTAAGAGAGGCATTTATACCCTCTCCCTTCTCCTACTTCAATATTCTCCCTTCCCACTTTCCACTTACCCCTCCCCCACGGTGACTGTCTCTACCTGTCTTCTCCTACCTCCTGCACTTTTCATCTCTCCATCTTCACTTTTCTACTTATTTTCTTCATTGTCTTTTCCTTTATCTTCTTTCACTTTATCTACCTTTCCATTCCTTATGTCTTCATACTTTTATTCTTTCTTTTCATCTCTCTTCCCCCTTCCTTTCTTAACATGAATCCTACACCTTGTGTCATATCTCATCGCTCCTGTCCCTCCCACCCCTCTGCCGCCCTTCCCTTCCACCTCTCTTCTCCTCTTTCCTCCCCTCCTTTCCTCTCCCCTTCTCCTCTCCCTTCTCTTCCTCTCCTCCCTTTCTCCTGTTTTCTTTCTCCTCTCTTTCCTCCTTTCTTTTTCCACTCTCTCTTCTACTCCCTTTCTACCTCTGTCCTCTTCTTTCTTTCCGCGTCTCCTGCATCCTTTTCCTCTCCTCTCTCTGTCCCTTCTTTTTTTTCTTTCCTCTCTCTTTTTTCCTCTTTCTCTTCTCCTTTCTCCTAGTGGTGTGATCTGCTATCTGGTTATTGTTTTCCTCTTCGCTTTGCTTTACGCCTGGCATTTTGTATGTGTACTCTGTTAGTTAATGAGAGACATAAGCCTTAACTCTCCTATACAGTCTTTCTCTTTGTTCTTCTTTTCTCAGAGGCAAGTCAGGTCTTTTTCTTCTCTTGTTCTTTTCTGCTTTGGCTAAGTATATTTTCTTCTTACTTTTTCATATCGTGTTGGCAATTTATCTCTTTCCTCTCCTTTTCTTTATCTTATTCACGCTGGCTGCTGATTTTAGCTACTTTACTAGCTGTAGTGAGTGCAATTGTGAGTAGTTTGAAATTCTTTGGCATTGCCTTTCTTTGGGATTGGAATAAAAACTGACTTTTCCATCCTGTAACACTGCTGAGTTTTTCAAATTTGCTGGCATATTGAGTGCAGTACTTTCAGCATCATCTTAGATTTAGCTCAATTTCCATCACCTCCACTACTTTTTCATAGTGATGCTTCCTAAGCACTCTTACTTCTCATTCTGAATATCTGGCTCTCATTTGATCACACCAACATGTTATCTGGTCGTGAGATCTTTTCTTCATTCTTCTGTTATTCTGCCACCTCTTCTTAATATCTTCTCTTCTTTTTTGTCCTTTATTGAGCCCATCTTTGCATGAATGTTCCCTTGGTATCTCTGATTTTCTTGAAGAATCTCTGCTGCTGCTGCTGCGGCTGCTAATCGCTTCATCATTCTACTCTGTACAACCCCATAGATAGCAGTCCACCAGATCCCCGTCCCTGGGATTCTCCAGGCAAGAACACGGGAGTGGGTTGCCATTTCCTTCTCCAATGTGTGAAAGTGAAAGTGAAGTCGCTCAGTCATATCCTACTCAGTGATCTCTAGTTTTTCCCATTCTATTGTTTTCCTCTAATTCTTTGCGGTGATCACTGAGGAAGTCTTATCTTTCCTTGCTATTCTTTGAACTCTGCATTCAAATGGGTATATCTTTCCTTTTCTCCTTTGCCTTTCTCTTCTCTTCTTTTCTCAGCTATTTGTAAGGCCTCCTCAGATAACCATTCTGCTTTTTTGCATTTCTTTTTCATAGTTGTTAGCGAGAGTATTCCATGAAACTTGACCTCTTGCTACCCATCCCATCAGTAACTTGTTCTCAGTTGAGACACTTGATTTTCCAAGTTGTCTTCTTTCCAGAAGTTGTATATATTTGCTCTTATGACCTTGTACATTCTAGTTTCTGTTCCTGCCTCTGGCCATTCCCTTGAGTTTCCTTCACTGATTCTTTTTTTAGGGGAGTGAAATAGAAAAGAATAGCTTTATTGCTTCACCTGGCAAATGGAGCCACAGCAGACTAATGCCCTCAAAACTCTGTTGGCATAAGAGGAGGTAATGACATTTATAGTAATGGTTCAAAGAGGAGGGTGTGATCAGCTCATAGACATTCTTTGATTGATTGGTGGTGAGGTAATTGGGAGTCAGCATCATCAATCTCCTGGTCTAACCAATCTGGAGTCTAGATGCTTGTGGGAAGCACATGGTTAACTTCTTTTGGTAGGGGTTTCAGTATCTGCAAAATAGCTCAAATATATTGTTATGTATTCAAAAGCAGAGACACTTTGCCAACAAAGGTTCGCCTAGTCAAGGCTATGGTCTTTCCTGTGGTCATGTATGGATGTGAGAGCTGGACTGTGAAGAAGGCTGAGCACCGAAGAATTGATGCTTTTGAACTGTGGTGTTGGAGAAGACTCTTGAGAGTCCCTTGGACTGCAAAGAGATCCAACCGGTCCATTCTGAAGGAGATGAGCCCTGGGATTTCTTTGGAAGGAATGATGCTAAAGCTGAAACTCCAGTATTTTGGCCACCTCATGCGAAGAGTTGACTCATTGGAGAAGACTCTGATCCTAGGAGGGATTGAGGGCAGGAGGAGAAGGGGACGACAGAGGATGAGATGGCTGGATGGCATCAATGACTCAATGAATGTGAGTCTCAGTGACCTCCGAGAGCTGGTGATGGATATGGAGGCCTGGCGTGCTGCGGTTCATGGGGTCGCAAAGAGTCGGACACGACTGAGCGACTGATCTGATCTGATCTGATATTCATTTAGGGGGGTACCAAACCCTGCCCCAAGGCTGTTCTATTGTTTCTTTTTTTTTTATTGAAGGATAATCGCTTTATAGAATTTTTTGTTTTCTGTCAAACCTCAGCATGAAGTAGCCATAGGTGTGTATATATATATACATATATCCCCTCCCTTTTAAACCTCCCTCCTATCTCCTGCCCCTCTAGATTGACACAGAGACCCTGTTTGAGTTCTCTGAGCCATACAGCAAATTCCCATTGGCATCTATTTTACATATGGTAATGTAAGTTTCCATGTTACTCTTCCATACATCTCACTCTCTCCTCCCCTCTCCCCACATCCAGAAGTCTATTCTCTATGTCTTTCTCCACTGCTGCCTTGTAAATAAATTTTTCAGTACCATTTTTCTAGATTCTGTATATATGTGTTCAGATCAGATCAGATCAGTCGCTCAGTCGTGTCCGACTCTTTGCGACCCCATGAACTGCAGCACGCCAGGCCTCCCTATCCATCACCAGCTCTCGGAGGTCACTCAGACTCACATTCATCTAGTCATTGATGCCATCCAGCCATCTCATCCTCTGTCGTCCCCTTCTCCTCCTGCCCTCAATCCCTCCCAGCATCAGAGTCTTCTCCAATGAGTCAACTCTTCACATGAGGTGGCCAAAATACTGGAGTTTCAGCTTTAGCATCATTCCTTCCAAAGAAATCCCAGGGCTCATCTCCTTTAGAATGGACTGGTTGGATCTCCTTGCAGTCCAAGGGACTCTCAAGAGTCTTCTCCAACACCACAGTTCAAAAGCATCAATTCTTCGGCGCTCAGCCTTCTTCACAGTCCAACTCTTACATCCATACATGACCACAGGAAAGACCATAGCCTTGACTAGGCGAACCTTTGTTGGCAAAGTGATGTCTCTGCTTTTGAATACGCTATCTAGGTTGGTCATAACTTTCCTTCCAAGGAGTAAGCGTCTTTTAATTTCATGGCTGCAGTCACCATCTGCAGTGATTTTGGAGCCCAGAAAAATAAAGTCTGACACTGTTTCCACTGTTTCCCCATCTATTTCCCATGTAGTGATGGGACCAGATGCCATGATCTTCGTTTTCTGAATGTTGAGCTTTAAGCCAACCTTTTCACTCTCCACTTTCACTTTCATCAAGAGGCTTTTTAGCCCCTCTTCACTTTCTGCCATAAGAGTGGTGTCTTCTGCATATCTGAGGTTATTGATATTTCTCCCGGCAATCTTGATTCCAATTTGTGTTTCTTCCAGTCCAGCATTTCTCATGATGTTCTCTGCATATAAGTTAAATAAACATGGTGACAATATACAGCCTTGACGTACTCCTTTTCCTATTTGGAACCAGTCTGTTGTTCCATGACCAGTTCTAACTGTTGCTTTCTGACCTGCATACAGATTTCTCAAGAGGCAGGTCAGGTGGCCTGGTATTCCCATCTCTTTCAGAATTTTCCACAGTTTATTGTGATCTATACAGTCAAAGGCTTTGGCATAGTCAATCAAGCAGAAATAGATGTTTTTCTGGAACTCTCTTGCTTTTTTGATGATCCAGCGGATGTTGGCAATTTGATCTCTGGTTCCTCTGCCTTTTCTAAAACCAGCTTGAACATCAGGAAGTTCACGGTTCACATATTGCTGAAGCCTGGCTTGGAGAATTTTAAGCATTACTTTACTAGCGTGTGAGATGAGTGCAGTTGTGTGGTAGTTTGAGCACTCTTTGGCATTGCCTTTCTTTGGGATTGGGATGAAAACTGACCTTTTCCAATCTTGTGGCCACTGCTGAGTTTTCCAAATTTGCTGGCATATTGAGTGCAGCACTTTCACAGCATCATCTTTCAGGATTTGGAATAGCTCCACTGGAATTCCATCACCTCCACTAGCTTTGTTCCTAGTGATGCTTTCTAAGGCCCACTTGACTTCACATTCCAGGATGTCTGGCTCTAGGTCAGGGATCACACCATCATGATTATCTGGGTCGTGAAGCTCTTTTTTGTACAGTTCTTCTGTGTATTCTTGCCACCTCTTCTTAATATCTTCTGCTTCCGTTAGGTCCATACCATTTCTGTCCTTTATCGAGCCCATTTTTGCATGAAATGTTCCTTTGGTATCTCTGATTTTTTTGAATAGATCCTTAGTCTTTCCCATTCTGTTGTTTTCCTCTATTTCTTTGCATTGATCGCTGAAGAAGGCTTTCTTATCTCTTCTTGCTATTCTTTGGAACTCTGCATTCAGATGTTTATATCTTTCCTTTTCTCCTTTGCTTTTCGCTTCTCTTCTTTTCGCAGCTATTTGCAAGGCCTCCCCAAACAGCCATTTTGCTTTTTTGCATTTCTTTTCCATGCGGATGGTCTTGATCCCTGTCTCCTGTACAATGTCACGAACCTCATTCTGTAGTTCATCAGGCATTCTATCTATCAGATCTAGGCCCTTAAATCTATTTCTCACTTCCACTGTATAATCATAAGGGATTTGATTTAGGTCATACCTGAATGGTCTAGTGGTTTTCCCTACTTTCTTCAATTTCAGTCTGAATTTGGCAATAAGGAGTTCATGGTCTGAGCCACAGTCAGCTCCTGGTCTTGTTTTTGCTGATTGTATAGAGCTTCTCCATCTTTGGCTGCAAAGAATATAATCGATCTGATTTCAGTGTTGACCATCTGGTGATGTCCATGTATAGAGTTTTCTCTTGTGTTGTTGGAAGAGGGTATTTGCTATGACCAGTGTATTTTCTTGGCAAAACTCTGTTAGTCTTTGCCCTGCTTCATTCCGTATTCCAAGGCCAAATTTGCCTGTTACTCCAGGTGTTTCTTGACTTCCTACTTTTGCATTCCAGTCCCCTATAATGAAAAGGACATCTTTTTTGGGTGTTAGTTCTAAAAGGTCTTGTAGGTCTTCATAGAACCGTTCAACTTCAGCTTCTTCAGCATTACTGGTTGGGGCATAGACTTGGATTACTGTGACATTGAATGGTTTGCCTTGGAAACGAACAGAGATCATTCTGTCGTTTTTGAGATTGCATCCAAGTACTGCATTTCGGACTCTTTTGTTGACCATGATGGCCACTCCCCATTTCTTCTGAGGGATTCCTGCCCACAGTAGTAGATATAATGGTCCTCTGAATTAAATTCACCCATTCCAGTCCATTTTAGTTTGCTAATTCCTAGAATGTCAACTAGAAGATGATATTTATCTTTTTCTTTCTGACTCACTTCACTCTGTATAATAGGTTCTAGGTTCATCCACCTCATCAGAACTGACTCAAATGCATTCCTTTTTGTGGTTGAAAGCTCAACATTCAGAAAATGAAGATCATGGCATCTGGTCCCATCACTTCATGGGAAATAGATGGGGAAACAGTGGAGACAGTGTCAGACTTGATTTTGGGGGGCTCCAAAATCACTGCAGATGGTGACTGCAGCCATGAAATTAAAAGATGCTTACTCCTTGGAAGGAAAGTTATGACCAACCTAGATAGCATATTCCAAAGCAGAGACATTACTTTGCCAACAAAGGTTCGTCTAGTCAAGGCTATGGTTTTTCCTGTGGTCATGTATGCATGTGAGAGTTGGACTGTGAAGAAAGCTGAGCACCAAGGAATTGATGCTTTTGAACTGTGATGTTGGAGAAGACTCTTGAGAGTCCCTTGGACTGCAAGGAGATCCAAACATTCCATTCTAAAGGAGATCAGCCCTGGGATTTCTTTGGAAGGAATAATGCTGAAGCTGAAGCTCCAGTACTTTGGCCACCTCATGCGAAGAGTTGACTCCTTGGAAAAGACTCTGATGCTGGGAGGGATTGGGGACAAGAGGTGAAAGGGACGACAAAGGATGAGATGGCTGGATGGCATCACCAACTCGATGGACATGAGTTTGAGTGAACTCTGGGAGCTGGTGATGGACAGGGAAGCCTGGCGTGCTATGATTCATGGGGTCGCAAAGAGTCGGACACGACTGAGCGACTGATCTGATCTGAATATTCCATTGTGTATATGTACCACAACTTCTGTATCCATTCATTTGTCGACGGAAATTTAGACTGCTTCCATGTTCTAGCTATTGTAAATGGCGGTGCAATGAACAATGGGATACATGTTTCTTTTTCAGTTTTGGTTTCCTAAGGGTATATGCCTAGGAGTGGGATTGCTGGGTAGTATGGTAGTTTTATTCATAGTTTTTTAATGAATATCCATACTGCTTCCATAGCAGCTATATTAGTTTATATTCCCACCTACAGTGCAAGAGCATTCCCTTTTCTCCGCATCCTCTCCCGGATTTATTGTTTGTAGATTTTTTGATGATGGCCATTCTGACTGGTGTGTGTGAGGTGATATCTCATTGTAGTTTTGATTTGTATTTCTCTGATAATGAGTGATGTTGAGCATCATTTCATGTGTTTGTTAGCCATCTGTATGTCTTCTTTGGAGAAATGTCTGTTTAGGTCTTTTTCCCACTTTTTGATTGGGTTGTTTGTTTTTCTGATATTGAGCTATATGAACTGCTTGTATATTTTAGAAATTAATCCTTTGTCAGTTGTTTCATTTGCTATTATTTTCTTCCATTTTGAGGGTTGCATTTTCATCTTTCTTATAGTTTCCTTTGCTCTTCAGAAGCTTTTAAGTTTCATCAAGTCCCACTTGTTTACTTTTGTTTTTATTTACATTACTCTAGGAGGTGGGTCAAAGCAAGAAGATCTTGCTTTGATTTATGTCATCAAGTGTTCTGCCTATATTTTCCTCTAAGAGTTTTATAGTTTCTGGTCCTACATTTATGTCTTTAATCTATTTTGAGTTTATCTTTGTGTATGATGTTAGCAAGTGTTCTAATTTCATTCTTTTACATGTCACTGTCCAGTTTTCCCAGCACCATTTATTGAAGAGACTGTCTTTGCCCCATTGTATATTCTTGCCTCTCTTGTCAAAAATAAGGTACCCATAAATGCATGGGTTTATTTCTGGGCATTCTATCTTGTTCCATTTGCCTATATTTGTTTTTTGTACCAGTGCCATACTCTTGATGACTGTAGCTTTGTAGTATAATCTGAAATCAGGAAGGTTGATTCCTCCAGCTCCATTATTCTTTCTCAAGACTGCTCTCGCTGTTCAGGGTCTTTTGTGTTTCCATATGAATTGTGAAATTTTTTGTTCTAGTTCTGTGAAAATGTCATTGTTAATTTAATAGGGATTAAATTAAATCTGTAGATTGAATTTGGTAGTTAGTTATTTTCACAATGTTGAATTTTCCTGCCTAGGAACATGAAATATCTCTCCATCAGTTTATGTCATCTTTGATTTCTTTCATTAGTGTCTTTTAATTTTCTGTGTATGGTTCTTTTGTCTCCTTAGGTAAGTTTATTCCTAGATATTTTATTCTTTTTGTTGCAGTGGTGAATGGGATTGATTCCTTAATTGCTCTTTCCCATCCATGGGATTTTCCAGGCAAAAGTACTGGGGTGGGGTGCCATTGCCTTCCCCGTAGTATATAGAAATGCAAGTGATTTTGGTGTATTGATTTTGTATCCTGCCACTTTGCTAAATTCACTGATTAGCTCTAGTAATTTTCTGATACTATCTTTATGGTTTTCTATATATAGTATCATGTCATCTGCAACCAGTGAAGGTTTTACTTCTTCTTTTCTGATCTGGATTCCTTTGATATCTTTTTCTTCTCTAATTGCTGTACCTAGGACTTCCAGAACTATATTGAATAATAGTGATGAAAGGAGACCCTTGTCTTGTTCCTGATCTTAGGGGGAATGGTTTCAGTTTTTCACCATTGAGAATAACATTTCCTATAGGCTTATCACATATGGCCTTTACTATGTTGAGGTAGGTTCCTTCTATGCCCATTTTTTAAAGAATTTTAATCATAAATCAGCGCTGAGTTTTGTCAAAGGCTTTTTCTGCATCCATTGAGATGATCATATGGTTTTTATGTTTCAGTTTGTTAATGTAGTGTATCACATTGATTGATTTGCATATACTAAAGAATCCTTGCATTCCTGGAATAAATCCAAATTGATTGTGGTGTATGAGCTTTTTGGTGTGTTGCTGAATTCTGTTTGCTAAAATTTTGTTCAGGACTTTTAAATCTATGCTATCAGTGATATTGGCCTGTAGTTTTCTTTTTCTGTGTTGTCTTTGTGTTGTTTTGGTATTGGGGTGATGGTGATCTCATAGAATGAGTTTGGAAGTGTTCCTTCCTCTGCAATTTTTTGAAAGATTTTTAAAAGGATAGATATTAGTTCTTCTCTAAATGTTTGATAGAATTCTCCTGTGAAGCCATCTGGTCCTGGGCTTTTGTTTTGGGTTTGTTTTTTTTTTTTTTATCATGGCTTCAATTTCAGTGCTTGTAATTAGGTTGTTCATAATTTCTATCTTCCTGGTTAAGTCTTGGAAGATTGAACTTTTCTAAGAATGCAGTGAAAGTCTTGCACTCAATATGCCAGCAAATTTGGAAAACTCAGCAGTGGCCACAGGACTGGAAAAGGTCAGTTTTCATTCCAATCCCAAAGAAAGGCAATGCCAAAGAATGTTCACACTATCGCACAATTGCACTCATCTCACACGCTAGTAAAGTAATGCTCAGAATTCTCCAAGTCAGGTTTCAACAATACATGAACCATGAACTTCCAAATGTTCAAGCTGGAAAAGGCAGAGGAACCAGAGATGTTGCCAACATCCGCTGGATCATTGAAAAAGCAAGAGAATTCCACACAAATACCTATTTCTGCATTATTGACTACGCCAAAGCCTTTGACTATGTGGATCACAACAAACTCTGAAAAATTCTTCAAAAGATCGACCCCCTTACCTGCCTCCTGAGAAATCTGTATACAGATCAGGAAGCAACAATTAGAACTGGACATGAAACAACAGACTGGTTCCAAATCAGGAAAGGAGTACCTCAAGGCTGTATATCATTACCCTGATTATTTAATTTCTATGCAGAGTACATCATGAGAAACGCTGGGCTGGATGAAGCACAAGCTGGAATCAAGATTGTCAGGAGAAATACCAATAACCTCAGTTATGCAGATGACACCACCCTCTGGCAGAAAGTGAAGAACTAAAGAGCCTCTTGATAAAAGTGAAAGAGGAGAGTGAAAAAGTTGGCTTAAAGCTCAAGATTCAGAAAACCAAGATCATGGCATCTGGTCCCCATCACTTCATGGCAAATAGGTGGGGAAACAATGGAAACAGTGGCAGACTTTATTTTGGGGGGCTCTAAAATCACTGCAGATGGTGACTTCAGTTGTGAAATTAAAAGATTCTTGCTCCTTGGAAGGAAAATTATGACCAACCTAGACACCATATTACAAGACAGAGATATTACTTTGCCAACAAATGTCTGTCTAGTCAAAGCTATGGTTTTTCCAGTAGTCATGTATGGATGTGAGAGTTGGACTATAAAGAAAGCTGAGCTATAAAGATCAGCTGGACTGATAGTCCAGTTGGACTGACTATAAAGATCAGTCCTGAGTGTTCATTGGAAGGACTGATGTTGAAGCTGAAACTGCAGTACTTGGCCACCTGATGCAAAGAATTGACTCATTTGAAATGACCCTGATGCTGGGAAAGGTTGAAGGCGGGAGAAGAAGGGGACAACAGAGGATAGATGGTTGTGTGGCATCACCATCTCAATGGACATGAGTTTGAGTAAACTCCAGGAGTTTGGTGATGGACAGGGAGACCTGGCTGCAGTCCATGGGGTTGCAAAGAGTTGGACATGACTGAATGACTGAACTGAACTAAAGAATCTGTCCATTTCTTCCAGATTATCCATTTTGTTGGGATATAGTTGTTCATAATTGTCTGTTATAATCCTTTTTATTTCTGCATTGTCTGCTGTAACATCTCCTTTTTCATTTCTAATTTTGTTGCTTTGATTCTTCTCTTGATGAGTCTGGCTAAGGGCTTGTCAATTTGTTTATCTTCTCAATGAACCAGATTTTAGTTTTATTAATATTAATATTTACTATTGTTTCTTTCATTTATTTTTCATTTATTTTTTCTTGGGTCTTTATTATTTCTTTCCTTCTACTAATTTTTTTTTTTTATTCTTTGTAAAAGGAGGTTTTTTAGGTGCAGCAATGAAATTAAAAGATGCTTACTCCTTGGAAGGAAAGTTATGACCAACCTAGACAGCATATTAAAAAGCAGAGACATTACTTTGCCAACAAAGGTCCGTCTAGTCAAGGCTATGGCTTTTCCAGTGGTCATGTATGGATGTGAGAGTTGGACTATAAAGAAAGCTGAGCGCCAAAGAATTGATGCATTTGAACTGTGGTGTTGGAGAAGACTCCTGAGAGTCCCTTGAACTGCAAGGAAATCCAACCAGTCCATCCTAAAGGAACACCCAGAACACCAGTCCTGGGTGTTCATTGGAAGGCCTGGTGTTGAAGCTGAATTTCCAATACTTTGGCCGCCTGATGCAAAGAGCTGACTCATTGGAAAAGACCCTGATGCTGTGAAAGATTGAGGGCAGGAGGAGAAGGGGATGACAGAGGATGAGATGGTTGGATGGCATCATCAACTTGATGGACACGGGTTTGGGTGGACTCTGGGAGTTGGTGATGGACAGGAAGGCTTGGCATGCTGCAATTCATGGAATTGCAAAGAGTCGGACACTACTGAATTGACTGACTGTTAGGTTCTCTATTTGATGTTTTTCTTGTTTCTTGAACTAGGATTGTATTGCTATAAACTTCCCTCTTAGAACTCCTTTTGCTGCATCCCATAGGTTTTGAGTTGTCATATGTTCATTGTCATTTGTTTTCAGAAATTTTTTGATTTCCCTTTTGATTTCTTTAGTAACCTGTTGGATATTTAGAAATGTGTTGTTTAATCTCCATGTGTTTGTGTTTCTTACAGTTTTTTTCTGGTAATTGATATCTAGTCTCATAGCATTGTGGTTGGAGAAGATACTTGATGATTTCAATTTTCTTAAATTTACTGAGGTTTGATTTGTGACCCACAATGTTATCTATCCTGGAGCATGTTCAATGTGACTTGAGAAGAAGATGAATTCTTCTGCATTTGTATGGAATGTCCTGAAAATATCAAAGAGATCCATCTCATCTAATGTATCATTTAGGACTTACGTTTCCTTACTTATTTTCTGTTTTGATGATCTGTCCATCGGTGTGAGTGGGGTGTTAAAGTCTCCTACTATTATTGTGTTACTCTCAATTTCTCCTCTTATGTCTGTTAGTGCTTGAAGCACTTCATATGTAGTGAAGTGCTCCTATGATGGGCACACAGATATTTAGAATTGTTATGTCTTCCTCTTGAATTGTTCCCTTGATCATTATGGAGTGTTCTTCCTTATCCCTTGTAATCTTTATTTTAAAGTCTATTTTGTCTCATATGAGGATTGCTACTCCAGCTTTCTTTTGCTTCCCATTTGCATGGAATTTATTTTTCCATCCTCTCACTTTCAGTCTATATGTGTTTTTAGGTTTGAAGTGGGTTTCTTGTAGACAGCATATATGTGGGTTTTGTTTTTGTATCCATTCAGCCAGTCTGTGTCTTTTGGTTGGAGCATTTAATCCATTTACATTTAAAGTAATTATTGATATATATGTTCCTATTGCCATTTTCTTAATTGTTTGGGGTTGATTTTATAGATCTTTTTTCTTCTCTCCTATTTTTTGACTATATAAGTCCCTTTAACATTTGTTGTAAAGCTGATTTGGTGGTACTGAATTCTCTTAACTTTTGCTTCTCTGAAAAGCTTTTTATTTCTCCATCAATTTTGAATGAGATCTTTGCTGGGTACAGTAATCTTGGTTGTATATTTTTCTCTTTCAGTACTTTAAATATATCCTGCTATTCCCTTCTGGCCTGCAGAGTTTCTGCTGAAAGATCAGCTGCTAAGCATATGGGGTTTCCCTTGTATGTCACTTGTAGCTTCTCCTTTGCTACTTTTAATCTTCTTTCTTTGTGTTTAGTTTTTGGTAGTTTGATTAGTATGTGTCTTGGTGTGTTTCTCCTTGAGTTTATCCTCTATGGGACTCTTTGTGCCTCTTGGACTTGACTCTTTCCTTTTCCATGTTGGGAAAATTTTCAACTATAATGTCTTCAAAAATTTTCTCATACCTTTTCTTTTTCTCTTCTTCTGGGACCCCCATATATACAATGTTGGTGTGTTTAATACTGTCCCAGAGGTCTCTGAGACTATCCTCAGTTCTTTTCATTCCTTTTATTTTATTCTGCTCTTCAGAAGTTATTTGCACCATTTTGTCTTATAACTCACTGATAGGTTCTTCTGCTTCGCATATTCTGCTATTGATTCCTTCTAGAGTATTTTTAATTTCAGTAATTGTTCGTCTCTGTATGTTTATTCTTTCATTCTTCTAGGTCTTTGTTAAGTGATTCTTGCATTTTCTCCATTTTGTTTTCAAGGTTTTTGATCATCTTTACTATCATATTCTGAATTCTTTTTCAGGTAATTTGCCTATTTCCTCCTCATTTATTTGGACTTCTGTGTTTCTAGTTTTTTCCTTCATTTGTGTAGTATTTCTCTGCCTTTTCACTTTTTTTTAACTTATTATGTTTGAGATCTCCCTTTCCCAGGCTTCAAGGTTGAATTCTTTTTTCCTTTTGGTTTCTGCCCTCCTAAGGTTGGTCCAGTGGTTTCTGTAAGCTTAGTATAGGGTGAGGAGAAGGCAATGGCACCCCACTCCAGAACTCTTGCCTGGAAAATCCCATGGACAGAGGAGCCTGGTGGGCTGCAGTCCATGGGGTTGCTAAGAATCGGACACAACTGAGCAACTTCACTTTCGCTTTTCACTTTCATGCATTGGAGAAGGAAATGGCAACCCACTCCAGTGTTCTTGCCTGGATGATCCCAGGGACAGGGGAGCCTGGTGGGCTGCCGTCTATGGGGTCGCACAGAGTCGGACACGACTGAAGCGACTTAGCAGCAGCAGCAGTAGTAGTAGTAGTAGTAGTAGTATAGGGTGAGATTTGTGCAGAGTGTTTGTTTGTTTTTCCTCTGATGGGCAAGGCTGAGTGAGGTGGTAATCCTGTCTGCTGATGATTGGGTTTGTATTTTTGTTTGTTGTTTAGATGAGGTGTCCTACACAAGGTGCTACTGGTGCCTGGGTCTTTTATTCAAGTGGTTTCCTTTGTGTGAGTTCTCACTATTTGATACTCTCTAGGGTTAGTTCTTTGGTAGTCTAGGGTCTTGGAGTCAGTTCTTCCACTCCAGAGGCTCAGGGCTTGATATCTACTTTTACATGGTTCTATATATTCTTTTCCTCTGGTCAGGTACTCCTGTCCACTCTCAGCTAGTGTTCTGTATGCACTTCTGTGGCTGAAGATGTATTCCTGATGTATCTGTGCAGAGAGTTGTACTTCACATCCACCTACTCTTCCGCCATCTTGTTCTCCTTCCTTCACTGATTCTTTTCCAGGTAAATTTCTTTTGGTGTGGATGTTTCTCAAAGTTCTCAACCCTCAACATCAGTCTTTCAAAATGGTATCTTCCAGTCTCATTACTTCACTTCATCTTTCGGCTCTCACATCTCTATCCAACACCCCTCTTAAGCTCTAGACTTGATTGTCAGAGTTCCAAACATTTCTACATACTGCAAATTCAGTCTGCCCCAAAGCCTCAGTATTTTCAGAGGTGTTCTCTCTATATATATAAGTTGTTGACTTCCCTGGTGGCTCAGACAGTAAAGCATCTGTCTACAATGCAGGAGACCCGGGTTCGATCCCTGGGTTGGGAAGATCCCCTGCAGAAGGAAATGGCAATCCACTCCAGGACTATTGCCTGGAAAATCCCATGGACAGAGGAACCTGGTAGGCTACAGCCCATGGGGTCACAAAAAGTCGAACACGACTAAGCGACTTCACTTTGTTTCTCTCTATATATATATATTGATATATTTGTTTGGGAGGAGGTAGAGAGCATCATGTAACTGCCTGGAATGGGAGAGGAGCCTGGAGCGACAAGTACTCTATTTGGAGATACTCAACCAAACTCTTCTTTTGATCCCATGTCTCATATTGTCCTAAGTGGTTACAAGGGTCTTCAGATCCTAAGCTTTTCAGGTGGTCTGTTGACAGTGTGTCTATTGATTATTTCCTCTTGTGATTGAAGTTCCCTGTTGCTGGCACTTGGTGGACGCTTCCTCTGGTCAGTTACCATGCTTTCACTTGCTTTTGCCATCTAAGGCTTTTTTGAAATCTCTTATCTGCTAATATCTATGCTCTTCCTCTCTTTGTACTTATAACTTTAAAAAAAAAAAAAAATTACTGTCATTTCAGAGTGTTTTGCACGAGAGAAGAAATCAGTGTTTGTGGTTTGTCTGCAGTATTAATCAGAATTTTTATCTCTTAGTAGTCGAAAATGTGGAGAGATTGTCACTCAACAAACTCACACTGTTATAGAGAGGAGGCAGGAGAATTCAGATGCAGTTCTACACCATAATGCTTCCCATTTGTGAACTTAATTTATAACTTACAGACCTAATTTACCAAAAAGAAATCCCGTTAAAAATTAAAGGAGCTATGGCAATAAGTCTGTTTTCAGAATGAGTCATGAGCTAAATAAAATGAATTAAATCTAGATCATAGGTTATGGAATCTCCAAACCAGGCTTAAATAAATTTATGACTTTTAGGCTTGTTCTCAGTAGCTTAGCATCTGCTTTATGTAAAATTTGACTCTCATTTTATTTTAGAATTGTTGCTCATAACCAATCATACAACACAGGTGAAGGCCTTGGCATCTTTTAAAAGACAATGATTGATGTATGCCTGTGATCTTTCTAGGGATAACAATGGAGTATCGTGCCTATTACTGTAAGTTGTTAATAATTCATAACCCTTATTTTTAATATCATCATAAGTAAATTACTGAAAAAAACTATGCTTTTTAAACTGTTGCCACTGTTTACTGATACATAAAAGTAGAAGTGTGACTCAAGAATAACTCACTGAAGAAAAGTAGTCACAAATTACTCTTAATGTCAATACCTATATTGAGGGTACAGTACTGTTTAGTAAGATGAATATGTTAAATGATGCATTTGTTCATATTTTGATTTCTGTAGTCCTTCTTTCCTTATTGGTCTTTTTCAACACTTTTTTGGCCAGAGGGAGAGGGGAAATGGTAGTCAAATTTAAACATACTGGATGTTTTCATAGTTAGGAGAAATTTAATTACTGAAGTAATTTTTGGAATAAATTATGGCCTTAATACGTGCTTGCTACCTTTATTCTCAGCAATGCAAATAGCCATATGACATCAACTTAATATCAAAATTAAAAGTGCTTCTTTTTCAAGCACAAGAACTCTTTTCAAAAATTTTAACTGTATTTGGACTTGGAACCCCACATATAAACAGGTTAAAGCAAAGCTCCCCTGTTGGTGATGGGAATGAGTAGCCTGGAGCCTCAGAGTCAGCCACTACTCCCTGGCTCTGCCAGCCATGGCACCTCCTTGGAACAAGTTTTTAAATTACAAGCAGTGATGGAAAGAACAGTCTTTGGAATCAGATGTATCTGGGCTCAAATCCTAGGTCTCCATGTGGTAGCTTTCTAACCTTGGAAAATTTATTCAGCCTCTCTGAACTTGGCTTGTTCTCTTTAGTCAGGGCAGGCAGGGAGAGGGGAAGGGGGTGTCTTACTCTTATTTTATAGAAATGCTTTAGAATGAACTGAGATAACATGTGCTGCACTGTATAATACCTGACACAGAGGAGGTCCTCAGGAAAAGAACCGCCTTCTTGTCACGTGAAGTTTGACTCCAGCTTAGAATCTAACTCTTTGTTTAAGAATGGTGCTGACTTTTTCTGTGTGTCTGGAAATCAACTATTGGAAGCATTGATTTTTCTGTCACACTTGAAGGCACACATGAACATATGTACACACACTGAATTTTAGCTAGAAGTCAAAGCATCTCACTCCTTGATTGCTTCTTTAAAGACTAAGTGCCATCAAGGTGCCTGAAGTGGAGATGACAATGTGTGTTACTGTTCATGTGACCAAACTGCCAGAGCTGAAGCCTGTCAGTGCAGCTGACACTGGTCTGGGGCCTTGATATCCCAGCGTTCTTGAATGTTGAATGTATTGCATGGTGTGATTTGCTATACCAACCTCTCGTAGACCTTGCTTAGTTCTACTCTGTGGTGTGATGGAGTACCTTGTCAGAGTGGAAACTGAGGATGAAGGGTCATGTACCTACTCCAGATTTTTGTGAGTAAATACGTCTCCAGAGGTGCCAGATACTGATTTGAGAACATCAGAAGGAGCTCAAGAAAGCTCGCCTAGAATTAAAAACATTTATTATTGTGGCCCAGTGTTTTCACTGGAGAAGTCTTTACACCATAACAGGAGGGAATGGCTTTTCTTACCAAAGAAGTTACGTCGCCAACTTCTTTTCTTACCTTACACACCTGCCCTTGTTGATTTCACTTTTACCTATATTTTAGCCTACAACAAAGCTGTCCTTCCAGCCCAGTATGTTTTTCTGAGCTTCAGGGTGATGGAGCTGGTTCTTTGATGGGCCTTTCCTATGAATGTCACTGGGTATGAGATTTGACTCAAAGTTGAATTCAGTGTATTTTATCCTAATTTCTTTCTGTTCCCATATTCCCTGTCCTGCCAAAAAGAGTGAAAGTCATGTTCGACTCTTTGTGACCCCATGGACTGTGGCCTGCCAGGCACCTCTGTCTGTGGAATTCTCCAGGCCAGAATACTGGAGTGGATAGCCGTTCCCTCCTCCAGGGGATCTTTCCAACCCAGGGATCCAACCCAGGTCTCCCATATTGCAGGCAGATTCTTTACCATCTGAGCCACCAGGAAAGCAAAAGTCCTGCCAAAAGGTGCCATCAATTACTCAGTCTTGATATCAGAGAACGATTCTGCCAAGCAGTGTGTTGTGGCCAGATATCTTAGGAGAAAATTAACTAGAATTCTCTAGTAGGCATCTGGTATTAGTTTATAAATGCCCAATTTGGGTAACCATCAATAATCTAGGTAATAGTCCTACTCGTGATGAAAGCATAAAGTTGTTTGCCTTCACCTTGTGGTGATTTTGTTTATTGAAAGAACATACACATACACACATGCACATGTATATGTTGTATGTGGGCAGTTTCCATTCTGAAAAACTTGAGTGGTAGTAATTTCCCAGGCAAAGAGGGCAAAGGATAAATGGTGTCAGCAGTGATAATAGTGTTGTGCAAAGACATACCTGTAGTAAGAGGAAGCAAGAGGGGAGAGGAGAAGAAAACAGGTCTCGAGAATATCTCAGAACACACATGGTGACATCAGGCCCTGTAGCCATTACAAGTGACAAGAGATGGAATCAAAGGCACATGGGAGCTTGATCCACCAAGCCCTTGAATGCCATGCTAGGAGGTCTGAACTTTATCCTGACGAGGGTGCACAGGCATGGGAGCCCTTTAGGGATGATCAGATTTGAAATCTGAAACTTGCTGTGGCTTTTGTGTGGAGAGCAGACTGGGGAACTTTAGGAATGGAAGCAGGGACACAGGTTAAGTCACTCACTGCCAGCAGCTTTCTCGGGCCGAGGTCATGGTGTCCTGGAGTTTCATTGACTGTTCAACAAGTGGGAATGCTACAGTTTACAGAAAATGGGCAAGAATGGAGACACAGCATGGTCAAGTTCAGTTTGGATGTACTGAGTTGAAGGTTCCAGTGAAGCGTTCAGGTAGCTAGCTATCGATGATGGGATACACAGTCTGAGTTGAGAATACACATCTGGGAATCATCAGATTGATTGGTAAGAAATGAGAACTCTTAAGAAGATCATGAAGGTTTTGTAAAGCAGCCCTGGGCTGGAAGCTGGAAAAACGTGATATGTAAAGAAAAGGTGGCTAGAAGAATGTAAACTAGAAGGAGGCGGAGAGAATGTTGAGAGAAGAAGCAAAACCTCAGGGTGATGTCATGGGAGCCAAAGGGAGATTGGCTTTCAGGATCAGATCCAGTCTCACCTCCTGTAGTCATACCACATTAGATCAGAGCAGAAAAAGTATGTTGAATTAACAAGTGTGAGAGTGTCTCTGAAACCAGATTGCAGGGGCTAAAGAGTCACTGAGGGAAAGAAGATGGTGACAGTTAGTAACTTCTATCAATGAGATTGGTAGTGAAAAGAGGAGAAATCTTACCCTGGACTTAAACTTTGAATGGTGGGCTTGTGGACAAGGGCAGATGAGGAAGTGAGGGGGCTGTTTAGAAGACATGAAGCACTATGAAGTAGTGCCCTGGTGGATCCTTGGAGGAGGAGTCGTCCTCCCTGCGTTGCGAGGGTGAATGAAGGAAGTGGGACTGATGCCGCTGTGATGCAGATAGAGGAGGGATGGGGGCAAGACTATGAGAGAGCATCTCTGTGAAGTGGAAGGTAGGGTCCTCTGCTCAGCAAAGGATGAGGTGGTGGAGGGGATGACTTAAGGGATGTGGTAAAGGTTTGAAATAGCTTCCATGGGAAATGGGGAGGTTGCAGACTGATTTCCAGCAGAAACTGTAAATCGTCAATTGTTGGCCAACTACATCCACTTAGCTGTATGTATCCCCATGGATTTTTAAACCAAGACATAGTTACTTTGTGGAAAAGATAAAGCCGGAATTTTGGGGGAGTGGGGATAACCAAAGAACAAACAAAAGAAGCTTTGAGTTTGTTAGCCATATTTGATTACTGGATAAAAAAGATATGAAAATTTGTGGGAACTGAGACAGAACGAGAGGCCAGAAGCTATGATGACGCAGAAGGACTGATGGACCTGGCACAGTGGGATAAGAAAGCTGAAAAGATGAGAGGGTGTGACTACTTTGGGAATGCCGGAGATTGAGATTCATAGGCTGGGTGCTTATGGGTAAATACAAGGGTCAGGGTTAGCCAAACAGTAAGGCCCAACAGAAGTGGAGGTCATCGGAGTTGAGGGTACTAAGGAACTGGGGCTCAAGGTGTTGTAAGAATCATGCCTGCTGTGCACGATGAAGGCAGAGCCTGAGTGAGAAGGGACGCCCAACCCATGTGCCCGAGAGACTCAAGGAGGAGTCATGTGGCTCTTCACTGTTTCTCACTCAGCAGGCGCTTTGCTGACACTCCCTATCCCTTGACCGTCTTGACCTTGTTCCCTGTGCCATTCATCATGTTGGGACAGCACCTGCCACTTGCTAGAGTCTACCAAAGGAGGTGACATACTTATGCCCATTAGACCTGAAAGCAAGTTCTTACATCACTGGAATGTACACTCTATGAAAGCAGGACTGTTGGGTTTTGTTTTGTTTTTCACTGTTGCATCAAAGCACAGGACTGCTGCTGCTGCTGCTGCTAAGTCGCTTCAGTCGTGCCCAACTCTGTGAGACCCCAGAGACGGCAGCCCACCAGGCTCCCCCATCCCTGGGATTCTCCAGGCAAGAATACTGGAGCGGGTTGCCATTTCCTCCTCCAATGCATGAAAGTGGAAAGTGAAAGTGAAGTCGCTCAGTCATGTCCGACTCTTAGCGACCCCATGGACTGAAGCCCACCAGGCTCCTCCGTCCATGGGATTTTCCAGACAAGAGTACTGGAGTGGGGGCGCCATTGCCTTCCCCGAAGCACAGGGCAGTATCTTACAATTCATCACTCAGAGAAGAATGAATACCTTGACATCGACATTGGCCCTGACTGCTCCTTGGTACACCTGGTCACAGCCTCTGGCTGCCTTCCCCCAAACGCTCTTCTAAGTCCTCTCTATTTGGGGAGCTCAGATCCCAGCTCCACCTCTGCATCCCTCCTTCAGCTGAGCGTCTCTGTTCTCACTTCTGAGGTCACAGCCACGTGTTAGACCTTGCTCATCATCTTCTCCCCCTTACAGAATTGCTCAAGCTTTAGCTGCTTCCTTATCACTGTAGTTGAAAGAGGAAGTACTCCTACTACGCTCCAAGGCTCATACTTCCCCTTTTTTAGACATATTAGGGACCATACTCTTCATCTCATCACCTTCTGCTTTTCTTTCTTGAACCTGTCAACCTTATCTTGTTCAGCAGTTACTCCCTCCCCATCAGTTATACAGCTGATCCATAAAACAGGAACAAAAAGACATTTCTTCTGTCTTGGACCTTAAACTGTCACCTTTCCTCCCCTTTTTTCTAGTTAAAAAATTCTCTCAAAAGTGTTCCCCTCTATTTACCAAGTGTTCCTGTTTCCTTGCTATGTGTCCACTGTTTAACACCTTGAGTTTAGGGCTGTACTCATGAATTCTTGAGCTGTTTTGACCATTTCTCCTGCATTCCTATGGATTCCCTATGGTCTTCAGTTCCTTTATTAATCCAGCAAGTATTTAAGTACCTCTTATTGTCAGGCACATTTCAAGATGCTAAACGTAACAACAATGAATAAAACAGATGAATAACCCTGCCCTTGTGGCTTTTACTTTTTAGAGAAGGAAACATATCAAATAATGTGTGTTTGTGAAATGAGTATTTGGTACTAGCAAGTACATAGGAGAAAAATGAGGCAGAGAAGAGATGCAGGCAGTTTCGGAGTGGAGGAGTTTACTGTTTTAGACTGAGTGACTGGGGAAACTTACAATGACGAGATGACAGTTAAGTAAAGGTCTGAGGGCGGTGAGGGGGTGTAAGTCGATAGCTCTGTGGGGGAAGAAAATGCAAGCAGAAAGAAGAGTGAATGCACAGTTCCTGAGGTATGAGTGGGCCTCATGTTTCTGAAGAACAGTGAGAAGCACCATTCTCATCTTCCTTGACCTCCCAGTAGCATTTGCCATTTGCTCCCCTTTGCTTTTGGAAATGTCTGCTGGGATGACTGTTCTGGTTTTGGTCTTCCCCATCTCTTTCACTGATTGTTTCCTTCTTTGTGCCTGCCTTTTAATCTTTTTTTTCCCCCAGTGCTTTTTTGTTAGTCCTGCTTTCCCCTGCACATGCTCTGTATCACCAAATCACATTCCTAACTGGGCTCTGACTGCTTCACTGGGGAACACAGATTCAGTATGTCTGACATCTGCTTTGTTGCCTCACCTCCCCCAACCCCCACAAAGGCTCTTGCCTTCTGTTTTCCTTGTCCATTTTTAGCTTAACTACTTAGTCTCCCCATTTAGAAAACTTAGTTATCTGTGACTTTGTTATCCCTCACCCGCCACTTCTAGTTGGTCACCTTATCGACCTCATTCTCCCTCCTCTGTGCCCAAGTCTTCTTCAGCGACACCCTTGCCATAATAAACTTACTTCACACTACGTGTGCTCAACGCATGCTCCACCTTGTCTCAAATGCTCTTCTCGCCCTTCAGGAGCAAGCGCACATGTTATCTCCTCTCTGCAGTGGATTCTCCCATATGTCCAACCCTTTGGAACCCCATGGACTGTAGCCCACCAGGTTCCTCTGTCCATGGAATTCTCTAGGCAGGAATACTGGCATGGATAGCCATTCCCTTCTCCAAGGGATCTTAAGCACTAACACCCATTGGATCATTGAAAACGCAAGAGAGTTCCAGAAAAACATCTACCTCTGCTTTATTAACTACACCAAAGCTTTTGACTGTGTGGATCACAACAAACTCTGGAAAATTCTTTAAGAGATGGGAATACCAGACCACCTTATCTGCCTCTTGAGAAATCTGTATGCAGGTCAAAAAGCAACAGTTAGAAATGGACATGGAACAACAGACTGGTTCCATATAGGGAAAGGAGTACATCAAGGTTGTATGACTTATATGCAGAGTATATCATGCAAAATGCCGGGATGGATGAAGCACAAGCTGGAATGAAGATTTCTGGGAGAAATGTCAATAACCTTAGATATGCAGATGATACCACCCTTACGGGAGAAAGCAAAGAATTAAAGAGCCTCTTGATGAAAGTTAAAGACGAGAGCAAAACAGTTGGCTTAAAACTCAGCATTCAGAAAATGAAGATCATGGCATCCGGTCCCATCACTTCATGGCAAATAGATGGGGAGACGGTGAAAACAATGAGAGCCTTTTTTTTGGCTCCCAAATCACTGCAGATGGTGACTGCAGCCATGAAATTAAAAGACACTTGCTCCTTGGAAGAAAAGCTATGACCAAACTAGACAGCACATTAAAAAGCAGAGACATTACTTTGCCAACAAACATCTGTCTAGTTAAAGCTATGGTTTTTCCAGTAGTCATGTATGGATATGAGAGTTGGACTATAAAGAAAGCTGAGTGCCAAAAAATTAATGCTTTTGAACTGTGGTGTTGGAGAAGACTCTTGAGAGTCCCTTGGACTGCAAGGAGATCCAACCAGTCAATCCTAAAGGAAATCAGTCCTGAATATTCTTTGGAAGGACTGATGTTGAAGCCGAAACTCCAATAGTTTGTCCACCTGATGTAAAGAACTGACTCGTTGGAAAAGACCTTGATGCTAGGAAAGATTGAAGACAGGAGGAGAAGGGGATGACAGAGAATGAGATGGTTGGATGGCATCATAGACTTGATGGACTTGAGTTTGAGGAAGCTCGGAGAGTTGGTGATTGACAGGGAAGCTTGGCGTGCTTCAGTCCTTGGGGTTGCCAAGAGTTGGACATGACTGACCAACCCATTGTGTACATAGCTCTCCTGTGCTCCACATGGAGAGCTATGTGATGCATAGCTCATCAGATGCAATGATGAGTATCTTGCTAGACTGTAAGCTCTTTGAATCCACAACTAAGTCTTATTAATTATTGTACCTAATGCTTTCCTGTGTTTCCCTGTTCTGGACACATAGCAAAGAGGATAGACAGATAGACAGACAGATGAATTTGGACCGAAGCACACTTCATTACAACATATTGAGTATGTAGGGGAAAAAATTAAATTCCCCAAAATGCATATGCCTTCATAAGTAGCCTTTATATGTTATACGCAGAGTACCAGCGTCTTTGAGGACAACTGGAGTCAAAGTGTTTGCTTGAGTCCTGAGTGTTTTCATTCTGTTTCTCACTTTGAATCAGTGGCAGGTCGTCCAGTTGGCAGGTGACATTGGCCCTAGCTTGTGGCAGGCTGAACTTCATTCCTGTCTAGGTTGGCTTAAGAGCAGTTATTTTATATCAGACTTTTAGTATGTAGTTATATAAATACACGGTTTGTCGTGTTAATAACAGTGCCCTTTCCTGCTAATTTTGGTCTCAATAAATACTTTGTTGTTGTTGTTGTTGAAGGTATTTTAATTACTGACACAAATTTCTCATAGGATTATTAGGCAAAAATTAAGCAACTAATAAATATAAGGAAACTGAGAAAATATTCTTATTACATATAAGATACAGGGATTCTGGGATAACAAAGAAGTGATTATTGAAAGGAAGGAGAATTAAGTGTTTTTTTTTTTTAATTTATATATATCACTCTAAAAAGGTTAAATGTGAAGGCATTCACTAGTTTAGCAAAATGTATTTTCCTTGCTTAGGAAACAGTCCGTTATATATTTTTAAAATTTTTTAAATTGATGATGATTGTTTTACAATATTGGTTTGATTTCTGTCATACATCAACATGAATTAACCATAGGTGTACATTAGTCCCCTCCCTTTTAAATCTTCCTCCCACATCCTACCCATCCCCACCCCTCTAGGTTATTACAGAGCCCTAGTTTGAGTTCTCTGAGTCTTAAACAGCAGATTCCCATTGGCTGTCTATTTACATGTTAGTGTATATGCATCCATGCTACTCTCTCCATTCATCTCACCATCTCCCTCTTCTCCCCATCCCTTGTCCATAAGTCTGTTCTCTATGTCTGTGTTGTATATTAACACATATATATGGCATCTAGAAGGATGATGCTGATGAGGTTCAGTACCATCCTTCTCGATGCCATATATATGTGTTAATATACGATATTTGTTTTTCTCTTTCTGACTGACTTCACTCTGTATAATAGGCTCTGGGTTCATCCACCTCATAAGAACTGACTCAGATGCATTCCTTTTTATGGCTGAGTAGTAGAGAAGGCAATGACACCCCACTCCAGTACTCATGCCTGGAAAATCCCATGGACGGAGGGGCCTGGTGGGCTGCAGTCCATGGGGTCACTGGGAGTCGGACACGACTGAGCGACTTCACTTTCACTTTTCACTTTCATGCATTGGAGAAGGAAATGGCAACCCACTCCAGTGTTCTTGCCTGGAGAATCCCAGGGACAGGGGAGCCTGGTGGGCTGCTGTCTATGGGGTCGCACAGAGTCAGACACAACTGAAGCAACTTAGCAGCAGCAGCAGCAGTACCATCGTAGGGAGAAGGCAATGGAACCCCAACTTTGCCTGGAAAATCCCATGGATGGAGGAGCCTGGTAGGCTGCAGTCCATGGGGTAGCCAAGAGTCAGACACGACTGAACGACATCACTTTCACTTTCATACATTGGAGAGGGAAATGGCAACCCACTCCAGTGTTCTTGCCTGGGGAATCCCAGGGACCGGGGAGCCTGGTGGCTGCCGTCTATGAGGTCACACAGAGTCAGACACGACTGAAGTGACTTAGCAGCAGCAGTACCATTGTATATATGTACCACAACTTCTTTATCCATTCATCTGTCAGAAGACATCTAGGTTGCTTCCATGTCTATTGGCTATTGTAAATAGTGCTGCAGGGAACATTGGGTTACATGTATTTTTTTCAGTTTTGGTTTCTTCAGTGTATATGCCTAGGAGTGGGATTTCTGGGTCATATGGTGGTTTTATTCCTGGTTTTTTAAGGAATCTCCATACTGTCTTCCACTGTGGCTCTATCAATTTACATTCCCACCAGCAGTGAAGGAGGGTTCCCTTTTTCTACATCCTTTCCAGCACTTGTTGTTTGTGGATTTTTATTATGGCCATTCTCACTGGTGCAAGGTGATATCTCATTGTAGTTTTGATTTGCATTTGTCTAATAACAAGTGATGTTGAGCATCTCTTCATGTGTTAATTAGCCCTCCGTATGTCTTCTTTGGAGAATTGTCTGTTCAGCCCTTTTGTCCATTTTTTGATTCAGTTGCTTGTTTTTCTGGTATTGAGTTGTATGCTACTGCTGCTGCTAAGTCGCTTCCGTCGTGTCCAGCTCTGTGCGACCCCGTAGACGGCAGCCCACCAGGCTCCCCCGTCCCTGGGATTCTCCAGGCAAGAACACTGGAGTGGGTTGCCATTTCCTTCTCCAATGCATGAAAGTGAAAAATGAAAGTGAAGTCACTCAGTTATGTCTGACTCAGCGACCCCATGGACTGCAGCCTACTGGGCTCCTCCGTCTGTGGGATTTTCCAGGCAAGAGTACTGGAGTGGGGTGCCATTGCCTTGAGCTGCTTATATATTTTGGAAATTAATCCTTTGTCATTTGGTATTATCTCCCTTCTGAGGGTGTATTTTCACCTTGTTTATAGTTTAATTTGCTGTGCAAAAGCTTTTAAGTTTAATTAGGTCCCACTTATTTATTTTTGTTTTTATTTCCATTATGCCAGGAGATGGGTCATAAAGGATATTGCTATGATTTATGTCATACAGTGTTCTGCCTATGTTTTCTTTTACAGGTTTTATGGTTTCTGGTCTTACATTTATGTCTTTAATCCATTTCGAGTTTATCTTTGTGTATGGTGTTAGGAAGTGTTCTAATTTCATTCTTTTACATGTAGCTCTCCAGTTCTTCCAGCACCGCTTAATTGAAGAGAGATTATTTTTTCCCCATTGTGTATTCTTGCCTCCTTTGTGAAAGATAAGGTGCCCATATGTGCATGGATTGTCTTTAGGCTTTCTGTCTTGTTCCCTTGGTCTATACTTCTGTTTTTGTGCCAGTGCCATACTGTTGGAAGCAGTCCATTGTATTTTGAAAGGAATTGTCAAGTAAGTAAAAATAATTGAGGCAGTGAGATAAATAGTATTTTTGATTTTATAGAAGTTTTTTGTCTTGATTTTCTTGATGTCAAAAATGTAATCATTACATTCTGTTTTCCTTTAAAAAAAAAAAAAAAAACAAAAAAACACTGCCCCAGTTTTATAAAACCCCCTTGTGAATTTGTATGCATTATAAGAATATTGGTGTTATTTTAGTGAGTAGTCTACCGTTCACTTAAGCATTGTGGCTGGCCATTACAACAAAGTAAATGGAGTAAAGGACCAAAAAAACATAACACATGATCACTTTCAAAATGTCATCTAGCATATTTTCTGCTGTCATATTGAGAGGCTATTTAAGCTGTTGACACGAGGAGAGAGCACAGTTCATTTATAGAGCAGGCTCCCATAAAGAGCAGAATGCTGGGTGGATGAGGTGGAGATATGTGGGCTTGAGTTGCAGTTAAAACCAGTAAAAGGTGAGACTTTGACTCTAGAAGGCTGGTGGTATTCTAAATGTAAAAGACTCAGAAGTTATATTTCTAACACACAGAAAAATGCTAATGTGTTTATTCAAAAATAGTCCTGACTCCTAAGGTTGGAACAGACCTTGAAATATGGTTCACTTGAAATTAATTTCCTAGGCTAATGGGTTCTAAACATTTCACAGCCATTCATATGCCAAGTATTATTAGTGGTTAGTGGAACACTCCTTTAAGCTGTTTTGAATTTGGATTAAAACAAGGAAGGAAGTGAACAAATAACATTTGGATGTTCTTGCCTTCTTGAAGATCAGCTTCTTACAAAACTTCATCCTATGAACCTGCAGTGGCCTAAGGTGGTTTCACCTTGGCATGCTGATATTTTTCTGACTCACACTTGAGCTTTCCTTTTATAAAGACCAGTGAGTGTGACATCTGACAGATACTATCAGATGGCATTCCTCGTACAAGTAGGTGAGTGAGCATGTTGGGAAAGGCAGGCTGAGTTGGCCCCTTTGCCTGAAGCTAAGGACGCTTTAGGCAGGAGAGAGCGTGGACTGCCAGCACGGCCACATGGTGTACACGAGAATGGAGTGCGCTTCACTGCTGCTGCTGCTAAGTCACTTCAGGCATGTCTGACTCTGTGTGACCCTATGGACAGCAACCCACCAGGCTCCTCTGTCCACAGGGTTCTCTAGGCAAGAGTACTGGAGTGGGTTGCCATTTACTTCTCCAGTGCTTCAGTATTAGGTTAATTATAAGCAGGTAAAACACACTCCTGAAAGTGTTCAGCATCTGCAAGAATTCCTGGTGCTGCCCACCAACTGCGTTAATGTATATATCAGGGCTTTGTGTTTTACCATTAATTTTTTTTTTTTTTTTGGAGTATAATTGCTTTATAAGCTCGTGTTTCTGCTATACAACAGAGTGAATCAGCTCCAAGTATTAACAGACATATATCCCCTCCCTCTTGTCCTTCCTCCCCCCGCCGCATCCCACCCATCTAGGTCATCACAGAGCATCCAGCTGCGCTCCCCAGACTGTACAGCAGGTTCCCAGAGCAGGAATAGAGACGTGTACACAGGGAGGGGAAAGGGAGGGTGCTGTAAATTGCGAGAGTAGGTTTGACATAAATACACTTCCATGCATACCATGGAGAGTTTATAGTAGGCTTTCCCTCTCAGTTGATACACCATGCTGCTGTCTTTCCTCATCTTCTTGAGAAACAGTTTTCTGTCATGTCGTAGCTTCAGGGGTTAACACAAGCAGAAATGATGAAGTCTGTTTAGGTGTTGTCTGTATGGAGAGCATGAGAATACTGTCCATTAGTTCTATAATAATAAGGGCTAAATTGAGATACATAGAAGGTTTGCTATGATGTGTGCCTTTACTTACCTCTCCACACTTACCTTTCAGTCTTCTCATTTTACAATCTTACCTCCAGTCATTTTAAATTAGAAGCTGACTCCTCATTGGACATGGAGAGAAGATGGATTTGTGGGCTGGGGAAGGTCATGGAGTTGGGGAGGAAGCAGAGAGAGAGGTAGATACACGGGCATCCCACTGGCTCTGTCTACATTTCCTTCCAAGAGCACACTCCGCCCTCAAGTTACCTCCTCTGCTCTCACCACCCCCAAACCTACTAGTTAGCCCTGGGCTCCCACATGGACAGTACTTCTCCCTTTGTGACATTTACCATATCATGTTGTTAACGCTGTGCTGACTGTCCCTTTAGTAGGTTGTCGACTACTAAGGCAATGGCCCCACTCCAGTACTCTTGCCTAGAAAATCCCATGGATGGAGGAGCCTGGTAGGCTGCAGTCCATGGGGTCGCTAATAGTCGGACACGACTGAGCGACTTCACTTTCACTTTTCACTTTCATGCATTGGGGAAGGAAATGGCAACCCACTCCAGTGTTCTTGCCTGGAGAATCCCAGGGACAGGGGAGCCTGGTGGGCTGCCGTCTGTGGGGTCGCACAGAGTCGGACACGACGGAAGCGACTTAGCAGCAGTAGCAGCAAACTACTAAGAGGTAGAAGCCATCCATCTAATTTACAGGAATATCCCTGGCCTTTAGCACAGAGAGTGTCACACAATAGGTTAGCAGTGAGCCCGTGTCGTTTTTTAAAATGATGATGCTTAATATTCTCTGTTTTGTTTTCCAAGATTTCCCAAAGTGAGGACAGGAGGACCCAGGCCCAGCAGCTGATCACTCTTCCAACACAGGAAGATTCCAAAAAGCCCAACGACCTTTCCAGTTCCACTTCAGAGGCCAAAATAGGAGAAAGCGATAAACAGCCAAAAGAAAGCTTCTTCCAGTTTCTGGGTAACTTATTCAATATCTCAGGAAAATCATCTCTCAGTGAAGCCAAGCAGTCTTCTTTCAAAGATGAACATGACAAACCTGAGAAAGACTTACGAAATCCCAGTCGTCATGAGGAAGGGGGCCAAAGGGAAAGTGTTGGTGGTTCCCTGAGAACCCAGGCGCTTCCAGCAGAGGAACAGGAGTCCAGCTCAACCGAGCTCTCAGATGCCTTTTCTTTGGATATAACACAAGACAGTGAACAGGAAACCAGTGACTTGCTGAAGTAAGTTTAAAATTTACGTAGCTGAAAAATGGAGCTTTTGGACCTAGCCTTAGTTCTACTACTGTTAATTAAGGGGATTTGAAAAAATATTGTTATGTCCCTGCTACTAGGTGAAAAATTACATGATTCTATATACCATATCTAGGGTCTCTTGAGCTATTTTAGTGGGTGGTACTAATATCTTTTAGGTGCTAACTTTGTTATAGTACAACATTTACTTCCTTTTTTAAAAAATAATTTTATTTACTTATTAATTTTTGCCTGTGCTGGGTCTTGGTTGCTGCACACAGGTTTTCTCTAGCTGCAGTGCGCAGGCTTCTCATGTGGTGGCTTCTCTTGTTGCAGAGCATGGGCTACAGAGCACAGGCTCAGTAGTTGTGGCGCGTGGGCTTAGCTGCCACACAGCATGTGTTCCCTCCTAGACCAGGGATCCAACCAATGTCTCCTGTGTTGGCGGGCAGGTTCTTTACCACTGAGACACCAAGGAAGCCCACAAGATTTATTTCTGATTTAAGACTTCTTTAAATGGGAGTGTTTTCTGTTGTCTGAATTCTTCTGTAGTCAGACAGGCAGTGTGTTCAGTATCTGCCTTTTGGGAACAAAGATAGGCCTATGATTTGTGTTCACATTCTATCAATATCGTTTCTCTGTGGAATCCAATTAAAGGGATTAAGAGAAGAAATTTACTGTATTTATAAAAGTAGCCTTTTGAACCTTTCTCACAGCTCCAAGAAACAAATCTTGCACAAATTTAAGGAGCATTTCACCACCCCTTTTTTTCTTTCTCTGATAAACAAATGGGCACTAATTTGTTATTCTTTTATTCAAATGAGCTAGAAGGAATGTTTTCTATCCAGAAAATGTTTATAACAATGTTGAGTGCATTAGAATTTTGTGTAACGTATAACCATTCATAGCTAGTAAGAATCTGGTTCATTGATTTTAATTTAACCTCTACTTGAGAACCTCTACTTTTCTTGTTATTTAAAGAGATCATCAATACTGTAGGCAGATATAGATGACAGCTTAGAACTATGTGATCCTTTGTAGTTTCAAAGTGTCCTCAGGCGTGTGCTTTCAGTCAGTTCCTCATAGTAAGCTTTTAAGGTAGGTGTAGGCACAGGCTCATTTTATGTTTGTGAGAATTGAGACCCCAAGTGGATTCAGGTTTGCCCATCAGGAATGCTGAGGTGGGACTTGCCCTGCCAGATCTTAAAATGTGCCCATCAAGCTACATTAATTGAAATGATGTCATAATACTGGTGCAATATTTGCTAGATCCTTAAATGGAACAGAATAGACAGTCTAGAAATAGACCCTTATATGTTTTGAGATTTGAGCCTTCAAATGTGATAGCATTATGCATTCATGTAGAAAGGAAACCTTGAGGACATTGGGTAACAATTGGGAGAAAAAAATAAAAACTAGATAACCATGTCATTTTATATTAAAATTAGAGTAGAATAAAAATGATTAAGAAACATATGAAACTAAAAGCATCTAAATGTGAATTATTTTGGTGAGAAGCAGTTTTCTAAGCATGATAGCAATGGAAAGTATCTGGAAAGAGAAAGTCAGTAGACAAAATTGCTTCCAATTTTCAAACTCTCTTATGCCAAAAACCATGAGCAATACAGTAAATTGGCAAATGAGAATGCTTTAACTGACAAGCATTTTTAGTTATCTCACCAGTAGAATAAAATGGACAAATAAAAACAAGTCATTCAGATAAGTGAGGAAGAGATTTATTCTCACTAGCAATCAAGGAAGTGCAAACTAAAATGAGAACTTTTCTCCTACTAAACTGATAACAGTAATAAATAATATTCTGTAGGAGTTGGAATTGACTTGGCTAATGCTCATATACAGTGCTGTGAGTGGAAGGCTGCATGTATCAGGAACCTTGAGAAGCTTGTAGGTTATTACTAATGATATACAAAGGTGTTTATTGAAACATATGTAGAAACACATCATTGGTAACAAATGTCCAATAGCGGACAAATGGTTAAATTTGGGTGCATCATAATAAAGTGAAAGTGAAGTAGCTCAGTCGTGTCCGTCTAATTGTGACCCCCGTGGACTGTAGCCTACCAGGCTCCTCCGTCCATGATAAAGGATTATCCAAAGCAGTGCTGTTGTTCAAAGTTCAGTCCTTGGATCAGCATCACCTGGGAAGTATTAGAAATGCAAGTTATCTGACTCAGACCCACTAAATCAGAGTCTCTAGGAGTGGGGCCCAACAACCATCTAACAATCTCTCCAAGTGACTTTTTGTCTCTAAAGCAGTTTAAAATGGTGCATATTTTGAGGTTACATGGGAATTGAGTAGAATCAAAGGTTTGTGGTTTTTCTTTTTCTCCTTTGGGATTGATTAGTAGGTCATGTTATTTCCTTTGATATTAGACAACAGAAAATGGAAGAGGATTCTGTGCCTCTTCTTTTTAGCAAAACCCTCCTTGATGATAAAATAATTGCTTAAGGCAGTTCACCAGAACCACCTCAGCAAAGAACAGTGATTCTTAGAGGAAAGAGAAAGACCACTGGGCCCCCATTTTGACTGAGGCACAGGCTTTCTCCAGCCCAGCTTCAGAAATCCTACAGGTTATCAGGTTTAGAATTAGTGTTAGTAACGTTCTGTTAAAAACTGTCATTTTGTTTAGGAATTATTATATAAAAGTCAAATACTGTTTTGGTTAATAGTACATTTTGACAGTATAATTACCGTCTGCTTATACCTGATTTTAAACATTATTTCAATAATATATCTGGAGAAGATATTTATTAATAATTTTGAGAATCTGCATTTTAAAGATTAAAGTTTTATTTCTGTGATATGAATGTGCTAAAAGCATGGACATTTCATTTTTATTAAGAACATGTTGTTGTTGTTCACTTGCTAAATCCTGTCCAACTCTTTGCAACCCTGCAGACTGCAGCACACCAGGCTCCTCTGTCTTCCACTGTTTCCTAGAGTTTGCTCAAATTCATGTTCATTGAGTCAGTTATGAGCATGTTTCAAATATAAAACTGTATTTAAAATTGAATCTATACTTTTGAAATTACTAGAGATCCCTGAGTTGGAAAGATCCCCTGGAGAAGAGAAAGGCTACCCACTCCAGTAATCTGGCCTGGAGAATTCCATGGACTATATAATCCATGGGATCGCAAAGGGTCGGACACAGCTTAATGACTTTTACATCACATCACTTTAATCACTATTAATACAATTTTCAAATTTTAGACAAGTTATTAGCTATAATTTGAAGTGTGTTTGTAAAAAATCCTCATCAAAAAGCATTGTAAATGATTTCATCTTCATTTAATTAAAAATAATAAACAGCTTTGTAATTGTTTTTACGTATAGTTGACTATATAGACTTCATTTTTAATATCCTTAAAGCCTTTAAGTAAACTTGTTTGGTAACATTTTTTAGATTGCTTTCCATACTTTAACTCATCCTTCTGGTGTAATTTGTTTAGGAAGCTACTTTGTTATTGGGTTGAAATTCTTGAAAATGTTCTATAATTCTTCCATTTTCAGCAGATTCCTATCATCATGAGAAACTCTTCTGTCAAAACTTCATTGTGGTTTTTTTTTAAATTGCTGGTTTTACAGCTTTTCTTTACATAAAAAAAGTTAAAAATCTTCCCTATTGTGAGAGAAGATATTCTTAACTGTATAATTTGAAAGAAAATAAATCTTAATGCTAAAAAAGTAGCTTAATCATACTTGCTAAAAGTGAATTAGGTAGATATTTCCTCTAACGCTAATATTTTCAGGCAGCTTTTACAGAATTTTCTTTGAAGAATGAGGCATGTCCTTGGTTGACCTTTGTAGTATCAGATGTATGGGATTTATCCAGGATAGAGCACAGCCATGTGTAGTGCCTGGAGGCTTAGTAAGCCTTCACATGATAGGTATGTTTGGGCTGAAATGCATAAAAACCTTTTCACATTTTCAATCTGTACATCTATTCCCTTAAATATTTGAATTTTTTAGATATTTTACTTTTCTATTAGTATTATTCGGATCACATATTTCTACTTTTATAGGAAAAGCTACACATCCCATGCACAATTACATAACACATGACAGTACATTCTTTATTTTGTGAAAACCTTTTTAATTTTCCATATTTAGCTTATTTGTGAAGTCATATATTTTTGACATTTCCATTTTGTTCCTATTTCTTAATTAGGGAAAAACTTAAAGGACAGTTTTACATTCTTAATACTAATCAATTGTGAAGACTCAGGTACAACCTGGGAAAGAACGCTGTAGAAAATAGACTATCTTGGCATGACTAACCCTTTATAGAATGTGAGTGTGGCTCATCATTACCTGCAGGGACTAATTATAATACATGAAGCTAAGCTTGAGACTTTAACGTTCAGTGCTTTAAACGTGGCAATGTAGTTGTTTAGTGTAAAGAGTGCATATTTTAGTTACAAGTATGTAACATTTCCATACAGGGTGCTGCCAGAGATTATCTCGTCAGAACTTTAAATGAATTCATATCAATCAATTTAATCATTTCCATTGAAAGTACCCAGAAAACTCCCCAAATGGAAAACAGTTATTTCAACAACGCCCCCCCACAAAGGACTCCAAAACTACCAAAGGCATTCCTACAGTGAAGTGAAATTTTCCTGGAGTTGATTTTTCTCTGTGGTTTATTTTAATAGAAGTTATTTTAGATCAAGAGTTGCATTATTGGATTGTAAATGGTAAATGAAAGAAAAGTAAAATGAAAGTTAAATGGTTAGGGTGGTGTTGGTAGTAAGAAAACCTAAGTTTTACTACACGTGAAGAATAAACTTCAGATCCTTCTCTCTCATGGCCTGTTTCTTTGGACATCATGTACATTTTGGAGATCTTTGGGGAAAGAGTGCAGTCTTGAAAGTAGATTTTTAATTATAAAATGTAAAAACTTTTAAAAGAAAAAAATCAAACAAAACTTGTCATTTTTCATACTTCTGGATCTTGATATATTGTTTTAAAAAGCTCTTGTACTTTCTGAATAATTTATGCATTTTAAAATAGGATTTTTACCAATGACATAAGTTTACCTATATGTGTTTTTCTCTTAGACAGGTTCCCTTATCCAGCATTTTAACTTTGTTTCATAACTGTTTGGGGTCTAGCCTGAAACTCCTGCAGCAGCTAAAATCACTTCTCCAAGGCAAAGCTTTTCTCTACACATCTCCTATACCTGTTTTAAAATGGACAGTAAAAATAAATGAATGTAACCAATACAAATTTTGTATAATAGTGGTGCAGTAGCATTTTAGAGGCCAGTAGTTATATAGGTTGAAATAAACAGTTTCAGCTAAATTAAAGAACTTTGTAAGGGGCCAAGTGATGAAGATTTTACATCTCAGAAGTTTGCTTTGTGTGTTATCATGCAGACAAGTCTATCATTCTTCATGGTGTTGCTTTAAAGTTGAGGAGAAAAAACATCATTTTTAGTTATTGGAATAACTGGATTTCCTAGTTATTCATATGAGTTCTATAAAGTTTTGTTAATTATATATTTAACCTGAAAATGTTAGAATATACCAGGTTTTTCTACCATATATTTTTGTAGTTGAGACACTAAAATATAACTAGTATGCAGAACTGAAAGCACTTTTGTATCAGCTTTTTTTGAATCCGATTAAGAAAGTTAAAAACAAATCACTTAGCATTTAGTATCATTGCTTTACTTAAACCATTCATTAATTCACACAAAGCTATTCAGCATACACCATTTGTCAGGTCTTTTGTAGAGCGCTTCAAAATACAAAGATGATGAAGATACAGTGTCTGTCTTCAAACAGTCACTAGGTTAGTGGGGAAATAAATTGGTGCATAGATCTTTTTATGGCAAGTCTGTGCTCAGGGCCTTTTGTACCCAGAGATCAGAGGCTAACTGCCCATTCTAGTAACAGTAAACAGATCCTGGGGTGGGTTTGTGTTAGAAATAACTTGGGAACTGAGTCTTGGAGGGTATGAGTTTCTGTCTGGGGCTGGCATTGAAGAAGGGGAAAGAATGGTGTGTGTGAAAGACCATAAGGCAGCATAGCATAGCGTCAGAGCTCCCAGAGATAAGATTCTCCAGAACAATGGATGCTGAGAGTATCAGGAACTATAGTCTAGGGCTGAGAAAAAGTTGGGAATTGGAGCTAGAAATCTTTTTTTATTTCTGCATTTGCCCAGCCAGTTTAATACTCATTATGCTAACCTGGTGGCTCAGATGGTAAAGAATCTGCCTGCAATGCGGGAGACCTGGGTTGGGAAGATCCCCTGGAGGAACATGGCAACCCACTCCAGCATTCTTGCCTGGAGAATCCCCATGGACAGTGGAGTGTGGCAGGCTACCGTCCATGGGTTTGCAAAGAGTCGGACACAGCTGAGTGACTAAACACAGCACATGCAAATTGAATCTCTGAAGAGCTTAACAGGAGAGAGGATTTTTAAGGCAGTTCTGTCATTTATTGGCTTAAATATATGCTGAATGCTTATGGCAGGCTAGACATCTTGCCAGGTGTTTTCTTTACAACTTCTCTGCCTCTGTGCTAAAAGTGGCTGTTCCAAATTCACATCTAATTAAAAGAAGAGAAATTTTCTATGATACTCTGATATCGTGCAGAAATCAGTGATGTAGCCATGAGATACCAATATGAGGCACGAAGGCAATGTGGTTCCTTCTAGTCAAGCACTCACTGGAGATCAAAACTATTAATAGAACCTAAGCCTTAGGTTTGTCGGCCCATGTTCTCTCCATTAATCACCAGGGGAGAGACAGACATAATCAAGTGAAAGGGACAGTTCTGAGTAGTTCAAAAATTCAAGCTGGCTTGACATTCCTGTGCTGCTGGTCAAATCTGTATTATGCTTAATACAGACAGCCTGAACTAAAACATTCAAGAATTTCCAAGTTTAGACATATTAAGAATAGGAGCATTTGAAAGATACACTTTACCATGATTTCTGGAATTGCTGTTAAGTGTCACTAATTACCTTTCCTGATACTCTCATGCTGTTCTTTTTGCAGACAAATGGATGGCAAATCAGAGAGGCCTTTAGTAACATATGCAACCTACCGAGGCCCCAGACAAATTAAGAAATATTTGAAGCAGCAGACAGTGTCGGAAACTGTGAATCCCTTAGACAGAGAAAATGCAAGTTCTGACTCTAGTACAAGCACACATCGTGGCCCTGGGAGTGAGATGGAGGCTGGAATGGTGTTATTACTGTCATCAGCTAGCACAGGCATTCCTGTGAAAGGACAAGGGCCTGAAGGCCAGTTAGAAGACACTGATGATAACGAAAGAGATCTCAACACAGAAAGCCATTCAACAAACAACCAAGGACTAGCCAACACGGCTTCTTTTAGGGCTGTTTTAAACAAAGCCTATCCTGGGGGACCCGAGACAAGTAGATCATCCTGTTCTGTGACTAGCTCCAGCTCCACTGCTGGAGATTCTGAATCACGGCACCATTTGAGTTGTGCACCGGGTTCTCAGACTGACAGAAATTTGGGATGTTCAGCATTGTTTACAGAAAGTAACAGCAGCAAAATTCCTTACAGTCCAGACTTGCAGAGGATAGCAACACCAGGAACTATGGTAAAACGAACCAGCCCCGTGATGAGTGATGGGACACCAGTGCAGGCCGAGAACCCTGCTATTGCTGACTTCTCTTGTAGTAAATCTGATGAGAGTGACCCTACCACACTTGGAAGTACAGATTTGCCAAGTCCAGATAAATCAATTAGGCGTGAAGCTCTGCAGTTGCCAGAGAGTAAGTGTTCTGACAAGCAAGCGGTAGAGAACTCATCAAAGCAGGCTGCCAATCACACCAGCCCCATGGCTTTCCAGAAACAAGCTGTAACAGACACAGAACTTGTAAATGCTGGAAACAGATCATCTGCCCAAGACACACAGAAAAGTTTGGCTCCTGCAGAAATCAAGCAAGAAACAGAAAATACATCAGGTGAGGAACCCACTACAAGTCATGTCAAAGCTCCAGAAGATAGAATTGAGTCATTATACAAAGATACTGACCCACTATTACTAACAGAAGTCAAAAACGTTGTTAGGCCACATGGCAAAGTGCCTCCCTTTAGGATAAATCAAAGGGAAGCTGCCTCTGTAAAACACACCAGTGAATCAGTAGTTGTAACAAGCTTAGAAAATAAAATAGCCACTGAACTGAATCTTGAACTTAATAGAAACCACATTTCAGAATCCCTTCTTGACTCTGAGAGTCCTCAGCAAGCCACAGCGTCACCTGATGCCAGGACATCCCCCAGCCTTGGCCATAAGTCAGATTTCAGTGCTTCATGCCCTACCTTTGTTTCCAGAGTCGGCATGCTGAGCCAGGTGGATATCCCTATTTTAAAGAATGAAGGTTCCTCTGTGCTCGTTGAAACTGGAGATGTCAACATTGCTGGTATCTCCAGTCAGTCTCGTCAGTGTCAACAAGAACATGTGGCAAATCATGTGGAGGCCACAGAGAGGAAGAGTCTCCCTGTGTGCCTTCACTCTGAGCATGCACCTACAACTCTTGAATCCACAGAAGTTCTTCCTGATAGGGAGAAATGCCAGTTTCTACTAGATCTCAAAGCCAGTGACACTGTCATAACTGCAGCGGACTTGAACTTTGAGCCTGCAAGCTTCTACAAGGGGCACAGTTCCACTTCATCTCAAGACCCTGAGAAAGCAGAGTCAGTGCTATCAAGCACCGCAGCAAGTGAGAGCCCTGCAGACAAGCTTGATTCTTCTTTCTCCTTGGAAAGCAAAACTGATAGCATTGCAGAAATGTTACCAGAAGCTGACATTGGTGGTCAGAACAATGTTCCTGTTGAGTCACATTCTGGAACAGGAAAAACTCTAAGTCTCTCCAAGACACCTGTTTCCCGAACAGAGCCCAGAGACATTTCTCAGGATGAAATTTCTTCTCCACTTGATATCACAGGTGTGCCAGCAAATCCTACTTTATCAGAATTGACTTCCCTAGAAGTGGAACAGGACAAAATTTTTCAGTTAGTGGACCATGAGATTAAAGAGAAATATTTAGATGCCAGCCTTAAAGAGAGTTGCCAAACTGACGTTTCCCCTTCTGCCTCCAAATATCAGGGTGTACAGGGAACAGAGGTAGAAGCCCACAGTGCTCTACCTGCTCGTCTCCAGAGTAGTGGATCTGAGACTTCACCTCCTGTTCATGATGAGAAAGTTACTAGGCAAGTGGCACAGAATTGTGCAGCCAGGGTTTCTATGATCCATCCACCTTCAGTACCTTATGGGAACAAAAAGATTTCTGATTTTTCACAACCCAGCTTAGCTAATACTCCCCCCAAATTCCAAGAAACTAACAGCACAAAAGCCAAGTCACCTTTTCTGGATTCTGGTATCAGTTTGGGAAAAGAGGCTTTTGCATCTGAGGATTCAAGTTTCCTTCCTAATCCTTCTGTACTGAGAACAGAAGAGAGAGCATCATCTCCCAGAAAGAAAGAGAATGCTCATTCCCTAAGAGGTGGTACTCACAGCCTGCCTTCCTCCTCCAGTAACTCTGAAGTTAGCATGGTTAGAAGTTCACATAACCCAGCAAATAATTTTAGTTCTGTGAAAGTTCCCATAGATGTCCCACATGAAGGTGCCTCCTTAACTAACCTGTTGGACCCTAAAAGCTCTTATTTGGAATCAGAAACATCTGACCTCACAGGGACAGAAGTCACCCCACTTCGGGAGCATTTGGGGGATCCTACTGGGATGGTATCTCTTGATTTCCCAACTGCTGCCCAATTTGACAATCCCTTGGAAGCAGCGACTGGAGCAGTTGCTGGGACCCCAGCGTCAGTTAACAGCTCAAGCCAGCAGTGTTCTGAGGCCTCTGCTGAGCACATAGAAGCGAGGAAGAGAGCACATGCCCATCTTTTGGACCTCGAGAGTGATTTCTGTAAAAAGGCTGTTACATTGATTGGGGAGGCCTTTAATTCTGTCAGGGAAGAGCTAAAATCCAAACACTCAGTTGCTACCTGCCAGGAACATAGAGCCATAGACGGCATAATGAATCCAGGTACTCTGGAAGAAGACATCCCTGAGAAAAACCCATCAGAAGTGTCACTGACAGAGATCCAGTCCACAGAGCATTTGGAAGAGCAGGCTGTGGAAAACATACCTGAAGTCCAAGGGGAAGAAAAGGCCAGTGTTTCACCTGTGGTTGGTGAGAACAGTCTCCTTTTTGATTCTGATAGAATGAATGTATGTTGGTTGTTAGAGGACCGAGCTAGGGAATTAGTCAATCAGATTATTTATTCAGCCCAAGAAACTGTAGCAAATGATGCTCAGGGTACCTCGGCTTCTGAACTTCAGGCTAATACTTCAAAAATTCTGAGTAGTGATAGTGTTCAGCCATGTGATATGGTAAGAGAGTTCTTGGTGTCAGAACAGGCAGTAAATCAAAGCACATGTGAAATCAGTGGGAAAGTATTAGGTAGATTCTTTGCTGTAAGTAACTTAAGTAGTGACACAGAGTCAATAAGAGGAAAAGAAATTGTTCTCTACCAAAAATCCCCCTTTTCAGGAACTAGAGATGGACAGTCTGATAGTATAAATTTGCAGGAATCAGATACTGTTTTACTAGCTGAAAACATACCCTTTACAGGGTTAGATGATAAGGCAAAAACACACTTGTTTCACAAGGAGGACTCCAAAGAGAAAATGGGGACAGAGTGTATTAATAATCACAAACCTGAGCCAGAAGATACAAGAACTCTTGTACTAAATTTCAAATGGCCTCCATTTGTGAATGATGACATTCATGTTCCTGGGACATCTAAAAGCAGCTTGTCTGATACTTATGTATGTTTATCTGAAAAAAGCTTGCCAGGACACAGTAACAAAAGCACACCCCTTGCAATGTCAGAAGTAGGGAAAACACACAAGGACACTGAAGTAAATATCAGAAAAATGGAGCTTATACCTCCCATGTTAGAAATGGGAAAATCAAATAAGAAGGACGCTGAGTTGAATATTATGAAATACGAGGCCGTCCCCCCAATGTCAGAAATGGGAAGAGCACATAAAAAGGATGCCGAATTGAGTACCTCAGAAACTGAGCCAACAGCTGAAATTCCTAAAATGCGAGAAGCATACCAAATGGATGCTGAGAGGCATATTGAAAAAACTGAGGGATTGCCTGCCACTTTAGAAATGGAAAATATTTGCCAAAAGGATGCTGAAGGGGATATTGCAAAGACTGAGGTGACACCTGTTACATTAGAAATGGAAAATATTTACCAAAAGCATGCCGAGGGGGATGTTGGTAAGACGGGAATGACATCGGTTGTGTCAGAAATGGACAGTATCTACCAAAAAGATATTGAGGGGACTGCTGAAAAGGCGGAGTCAATACCTGCCACACTAGAAGTGGAAAGTATTTACCAAAAAGATGCTGAGGGAAAGGTGGACAAAACTGGGGTGATGTCCCTTACGTTAGAAATGGTAAATGTCTACCGAAAAGATGGTGAGGGGATCACTGCAAAGACTGAAGGACCTTTATTAGACTTGGAAAACACTTACCAAAATGATGCTGAAGGGGTTATTAGGAAAACTGAAATGATGCCTCCTTTTGTGTTAGAAATGAAAGAAGCACCCCAGAAGGCAGTACCTGCTTCCTTCGAAATATGTAAGGGAGATATGAAGGAGACAAGTGGGGGAACTTTGTCCACACCCTCTAAGAGAGAAATGAAAAGCACATTCCCAGAAGATTCTGATGGGACCATCAGGAAACACAGAGTGTTTCCCACAGCAGTCAGCTCTGAGGAAATACCTGGAACAGGTCTGGAGTTGCCCGTTACACTGGCGGAGGCCACATCTCCCATACCTGAGGCTGAAGAAGCATACCAAGAGGGGGCTGACAGGAGTGGTAGAGAAGTGGAGAAAGAGCCTGCAGAAACAAAGACAGGCTGGATAGCGGGTGACACTAGACTCGCCTCGTACTTCAGGGATTTTGAATCGCCTACCTTAAGTAAGGATAATGAAGGCTACCCAGCCTTAGCAGTGCCGGACTTTCAACCTGAGGGTACCATGGGAAGGCTAGACAGAAAAACATCTGTTACTACAGTACATAAGAAAGCAAGAGACCTACAGTATGGAGACAAAAAGGAAGAACCTAACTTAGCCTTCGTTTCTCAGGAGGAGCAAGAAAACTCTTCCTTTACCATACTGTATGAAGAACCCCTCCAAGATGAGGACAAGTTCACTACCACCGAGGTAAGACGAACACATTCCCTCCTGATTCCTCACACAGCTCCCGACAGCATGCCTGTCTTCGCCTGTGAAAGGTCTGAAAGTAGAACTGACCTCGTCCATCATTTTGCAAAGGAAGCCAAATTAGGTGATGCATTTGATAGTGACAGTTCAGAAACATTCCTATCGGTAGAGGCCAAAAGGTACAAGATCTATCCCTTGGCTTTGTCTCCCATTTATGAGGACGACAGCTCTCAGGAGGACATTCTGTCCAGCGAGATCTCACCTGGTCATCATGGTGCCTCGAAATCAAGAGAGAATGCAAGCCAGCCGTCTTCTGTATTATCGCTTCTCCAGTCAGTATCAGAGCGTTTAAAGATGAATTTTGATGAAGATGACAGACAGGAGGGCGGAGAAGAGGAAGAAGAGGAAGATGAGGAAGAGCCACTGCATAAAGGAAGTCTGAGAGCTCGAAGGCAGGAAACTGTTAGCTTCAAGCAGCCGGATTCTTCTCTTACATTTTGCTCTGATGATGACCAGGAAAGTACTGGAGTCTCTAAGAATTCTTATGTGATGTCAAATGAGCCTACGACCTCTAATCTGCAGATTGGTCTGTGGCCAGAAAAGGCCTCTCTTCTACAAAAATCTGACCTTACTTCCAAACTACATTCTTCTCTAAAGAGTGCTTATCATCAGTATTTGCAGACCTCTAAAACCCATTCCTCAGAAAAAGGAGCCAGATTTGGTGGAATTTTTCAGGAACCAGTGTCAAAGTATTTCTGCACTCAAGACACCCCTGGCCGATTAAGCCCATTCACAGAGGTAAGCTATTATAATTATTAGTGAATTAGTGCTTTTTTAAAAAGCTTATTAGGAAAATCAGTGTTTTGAGGTTGTGTAAGAATTGTTTAAAAAAATACCAGAGATTACTTTGTTCATTAGTTGAAGTGTATCATACCTCATGTATTTTAGCTGGACTGTTATGTTTGAGAAAACAAAATTGCTTCATCAGAATTTAAAAAGCATAAGAAAGAAGCAAGTTATAATCTCAGTTCTTTGCTGACTTCTAGTCTTCAAACTAAATTGTGACAACATTTTGAATTTCTCAAGGTATTGAATGTAGAAAGATTGTCACTTTCCGTTGAACTAATGTGTCTCATGAAAAGATTTTGCAATATTTAAAAATATTTTAAATATTTAAAATATTTCAAGTGTTTGCCTGACAACAGTCTCACTGTACTTGGGTTTTTTTTTTTGTTCGTACTTAGCAGGGCAATGAGCAGACTAACTTGAGAAAAAGGAGATGAAAACATTATAGCTGGAAAATGTCTTAAAATTCAGTTACAGTTCCGTTCAACTTAGAAATATTTGAATGTTTACTACAGAATATTCACTGAACCTGGGACATTTCTTTCTGACATTCCCAAGATCATGGAACTTCCTTTAGGATTCCCAAGGGCTATATCTTTACTTTGAATACCCTTAGTAGCAAGTGCTAATACTTGAATACCAGCCAGTTGCTTGTAAGGCAAGGTCCTTTTAAAAGAAAGGCTGGGCTTTGCAGAAATGTTTCTTTAATGATGTTGCCTATTAAGTCAAGTGCAACCTCTTCACTCTGTGTTGCAAGGTCCCTAAGTTTTGTTTGTTCAGCCCTGTCACTTTGTGCTCTGGTCCCACACCCTCTAAGATGTCTGTACTTTGTCTCAAGATGTTCTCTTCCTGGAAGTTTTTTTCTTTACTACTCCTGCACCAGCCTGCCACATTGTTTCACTTACTGAAATCCTGTTTTCCAAGGTCTTCTCCATGCCACTTGCTCACACAAGCCTCCTTTGAACCTCTGTCTGCCGTCACCTCACCTCCATGCTGGTGCCATTTCTCTTCACTTCCTTCACTTGACATTTTGATTGTTTTGTACCTGAGGGTTTAACTTAATCTCTCACCAGAAGAGTCACGGAAATGTGATCATCTTTTCTCCTTTCCAAACTGTAAGCTTCTTGAGGACAGAGACACAGCTTTATTTTCCTTTGTACTTATTTTTTTATTCCTTGTAATACCTAGAAGTTCACCTTGTAATGATGATCACTAAACAAATATGCAATAAATTGGATTTGTGACTGCTAAGAAAGTGAACTATCTTTCTGTTTATGTTTCTTATGGCTGACTTCTTCCACTTTTATTATTTCAGAATGTTGACAAACAAACTCTGAAATGTAACCCAAGACCTGGGAAGGTAAGCATAAGTTTCTTAGATAGGCTAAAATAAAAGAAGTAAGATTATGTTTAGGTTTGGGGAGTTTAAGGTAGAAACTTTTAACTGACTTAGTAAATGGTTATTTCATTCAGGAATTTAGCATCTAAAGTGGTATTTACTTTTATGTATTTAGGATATTTTATTTTCTGCATTTTAGGACATTTTAGAATTTTAACTGCATTCTTAAAATTAGTTATTATGCCTGCTTACTATATGTTGCAGATGGTTATCTATGATCTCCATGGAAGAAAATATAAACAAGAGATCTACTCTAATATTCCTGATGCTACATCTTGGTCTTATCCAAATGGGGTACTGATAAAAGTTGTAAGGGGCTGGTAAGAGATCTCTTAAAATTTTATAATATTTCCCCATAAGTTGTTTTCTTGCTGCTTATGCTGTATGTTTTTCTTGTATTAAGGTTGCATCCGTTTCTCTCCAGATAATTTTTTGAAACACCGTTAGAGTTTTATAACTTAATTAGAAAATATAGGTTGTTTTTAGTATTTACAGCCTGTAGTAAAATAGTACCATTTCGTAACTTCATGATTAGCAGGATAGATTTGACAAGTTGAATGCTTCAGTTGAATGAAACATAGCTTTGAAAATGAGTTCAAAATTTGTGGGATGGTAAGGAATGTGAAGGCCACATGCTTAAAGTCATTTGTATCACTGACATAAGCAACAAGTGAAGGATTCTTTGTATGGCGTAAAGTGAAAGTGAAGTCACTCAGTCGTATCCGACTCTTTGTGACCCCATGGACTGCAGCCTACCAGGCTCCTCTGTCCATGGGATTTTCCAGACAAGAGTACTGAAGTAGGTTGCCAAAATGCTGGAAAATCTCGTTTGTTATTATGGACCATGTCTCATGGACATGCGGGGACCAGAATTTCTTTGTCCAGTGTTTGGGTTATCCACTGGTCAGTATTCAGGGTATAAGCAGTGTGATCTAGTGTGTTTTCAAATAATAAAATGAGAGCCACATGCTTTATTATCCAGCAACAGGAAAATTAGGGTAGAAGTGGAATTTGGAATTTTTAAGCTATTGTTTTTAATGTAAATGTGTGTATAACATCTATAAAATGTATGTATACATAAACATAGGCCCAAGCATAGATTGTGGTGCTGTGCTTAGGAAGCACTGTAAGTTGTGTGTACTTAGATTCTTTCTTAGACTCTTTGCTCAGCGTACATCATTGTTTCAAAATAGGTTTATACGCTAGTAGTAGAAAATAGCCCAGATTTTTAAATTTGAATAGACAATGTAGTCTGTGACTTATAACTTTCATATTTGTTTTATGCCTCATTTCTTAGAAGATTAATTGTAACTGATCATGATTTTTTATATTTGTTCAGCTGGATTTTATATGAGAAACCACATTTCCAAGGTCAGAAATGTGTTCTGGAGGAAGGAGAAAAGGTGTTAAATCGTGACTGGCTTCTTCAGAACAGAAAGCATCCACAAAGAAACTTTGTGTTGGGCTCTATCAAACGTGTCTTAAAGGTAACAGAACAGTTGATTTTTAAATTTTGTGTCATTTGTCATGTAGTAAAGCTGTACTTTGGCCCAGCACTGCTTAGAAATAGTTGCTATTAATCATAATTATGGTAATTTTGTTAATCTTCATTATCATAGTGATAATTTTTTGACTAGATGTGCATAAAGTATTAAGTTGAATGAAAGTTTTAAATGTTACATGTAATATGGCACATAAAATGTTACATGTTGTAATATATATATATTTAAGTGGTAGTTGGAGTATACCACCCAGACATCTTTAGGATATTTCCAAATATGTTTTTCTAGTGGAAGTTTGTGGGTGTGTATATGTGGGTGTGTGTGGTGTTAACACGAGAAGGGGAGATAGATGAGCGTTAGAAGAAATTTATAGAAGGTAGGTTGGGGAAAGGAAGGGGAAAACGTTGCTTTTTAATTTTCTGTTTATTAATACTAAGATGCGGAAGACCTTGCCTTCCTCATATAATAATACATACTGTGGGAAACCTTGATGGTTTAGAGAAGTGAGTTAGCGATAAGGACAGAATTGTCCCATGTATTTTAAGGGTTCCTTCAGCAGTAATGTAGTACATGATTTAGTGCAGTTACTTCTGTGACAGTGATTTAGTGCAGTTACTTCTGTGACAGTCATGAACATATATATTTTTCAAATTACAGAAATTCTATTTATATACTAAAAATGTCTACTTTGACGTGGACCCTATCATGATTTGGATCAATGTTAAAACCCTTGATAGTTGCAAACAGCATACAGAAAAACTCAGTATCATAAAGGGGTGTCTGCATGAATTAATACTTTCTGCAAAACTGTTAAGCCTGTGTCTAACAAATATTTGTGTCTGCTCTTGGACCGAATGCTGTCGTAGGCACTGGGAATAGAAACACAAGTTCCATATCGTGTCTTCCTGCAGATTGCTCAGAGTCCAGGACAGGGACAGCTGAATCACATGCCTGTATGATGTGAGACGTGCAGTGCAGGGCCCCACATGGGCACGAAGAAGACGCATCTCTCCCGGAGCAGGCAGCACCTGGTTGGCGTCTTGAGAGGGCAGACAGGAGTTTGGCAGCACGGGAGGTGTGAGGGAGTCCCTGGCAGAGCCACTTGTTTCACTGAGGCGGACATTGATAGTGCGGGGAGATTGATGGCTATAGGATAGAGGGCAGTGTGCGTTTTCATCGAAAAATTTAATCACAAGCATTTCAGCTCATCAGGCAGCATTTGAGTGCTCACTTCATTAGCTAACTCACAAGAAATTCCTTGAAGCAGGTAATCACTTTGTAGTTGGAATCTTCTAAAATTTAATAGCATGTGGTTTTGTGTCTGCCTTGTGAATGTCAGGCACCATGCCAGGCCTAGTGAGGAGAAAAAAAAAAAAAGATGAATAAGGTATTGTAAGCAGCAAACTTCACACCCTCATCCCAAATCAAACAATAAAATCAAACAAAAAATTCAATCTGTTGAGCATGGTATTTAAATAGGTATTTGCACATCCGCCATTTGCTTTGGATGCATTATAAGAAAGAATAAGTCATGCTTACATTTTTTCCTTCTTCCATTGTTTGTTCATAGTCTTTTTTTTTTTTTTTTTAATTGCAGTGTTAGTGCCCACTTGACTTGAACTTGCTAGCAACTTTAAGTGAGGAAGGAAAATAAAACTATTGAGTGTTGAATGGAAAAGGCATTAGCATTGTTCTAAATATTTTACAAAGTAAGAATCAGGCATTAAAATGCTTCCTTTTTGTAAACTTGTCACATTTTGGCCTGTTGATAGCTTCATTTTCATGGCGGCCATTCCAAATTCACCTAGGCCCACACCAGCTTTATCTTGTTTCACCATCTTTTAGTGGCTCTCATCTTAAGTAGTCAAAGCTTTAAAGACTGTCCTTTAAAGATAATACTTTCATGATATCTTCACTTTGCTGTAAATGGAGCAAGTAACAGAAGATACCGTCAGTCATCTGCAGTTGTAGATTCTGCCCGAGGGTCATCTTTGCCCCTGGTGGAAGTAATTGGAGGTGGAGTAACAGTGCAGTGAGACTTGAGTCAAGTGCTTTTTTTTTTCTCAGATAGAAAAAGTGAATCCTGCACATTTCTCTGTTTACTATGCATTTTACATATATATATATAATTTTTTTTTTTTTTAAGGAGTGACATTTCCTTCTTTCAGGAGTTAATTAGGTTTGCTCTTATTAATGAGCTGAGGCACAATAGAGCCATTGTTAGATCAGGGACTGAAGGTATTTCGTGTAAGGCAGAGGCAAGTAGTTTCTTGGGTTTTTGGTTTTTGGAGGTTTGTTTTGTTTTTTTACTATTTATGTAGTCCATTCCTACCCTGTTTCCCTCCCATAGCTTTATCTCCATTCTTACTGGTTGCTTTAATAGTCTGAGCTTATAGATTTCACCAAGATGTATTTAGAAAGTATATCATGACTAGAAAAGTCTGGGAGGAAACCATAAAAACTTTTCTTTACTAAGAGTACAAAGTGTTTCTTGTTGCTAGGTTCCTGTAAGGCTAGTTGTTTACTCCCTTTGTCCATCAAGAATTACACAAATCTTGCAAAAGACATTACTTCTGTGAATAGCCACCATGGAGAAAATAGAACTTATTAGTGAAATCTTTTTCAGCCAACTAGAGGAAAAAAATCGGTCCTCTAGTACGATAGTTGAGAATGTAAGCGATCTTGTTTATATTTTCGATTTTTTAGCCATCATTACCTCTTTTCCATTATGCCATTTCCCTGTGTGATGTAGACTCAAATGCCTCTTAGCTTTTTCCCTTTTAAAATAAACCACCCAAACATTGTTTGTATAACACAATACAGAGGAAACTTATTTGTGTGAGACACAGTTATGTATTCTGTTACTGTACCTCAGATCCCTGGGGGAACATTTTAAATAATGTTGCTGGAACTCTATTTTTAATAGCAAACAAAAGAGACTTGAAGACTGACAGGTGACTCTTCTGGACATTTCTGGCCATTTTTTTAAATGAAACTTTAGACAGAAATAAACTTTTTATACTTAAAAGGATATTTTAGGTTATACCTTCCTACTGTATTGTGTTTTAGAACTTTCTGAAAACAAGATGTATTAGTTTGCTTGCTTTTACACACTAATCAGAATGGTTAATAATGATTAATAATAGAACTCAGTTTGGAAAAAAGATTAAAAAATTAGATACCATTTTGCAATTGCAAAACAGATTATAATAATAAATATAATTGTTCAGTATAATAAATGTCACCTCTGATAGTTTATTGCATTTACCTATTTCATTAAAGCAGAGCCATTTGAATTCCACAATGTCCTAGATAAGAATTATGCTGTTGAAACTTGAGTCATATAATCAAACACTCAGGATTACTGAGATAAATTAGACATCACAACTGTAGTTTCAGAGAAGGGAAAAATAATTGTGGTTTTGATTCCTTAGGAAAAGATATGGTCTTTTTTGAGTTAGAACTAATTATTGAAAACAAACTTAATAATTACCAAAGGGGAAACATGGCAGGAAGGGATAAACTAGAGCTTGGGATTAACATATACACACTGCTATATGTAAAATAGATAATCAACAAGACCTACTGGATTGTACAGGGAACTCTTCTTAATATTCTGTAATGATCTGCATGGGAAAGGAATCTGAAAAAGAATAAATATATGTATAACTGAATTGGTATGCTATGTACCTAAAACTAACATAAGACTGTAAATCAATTATATTCCAATAGTATTTTTTAAAAAAAGATTTTCATAAGTAAGAATACAGAAAATTATGTCTTCAGTTAGAATAAGGGAAATGTTTACAAAGCTTAGAGAGGCCAGGTGCAGATATAGCATGGATACCAGTATGACTGAAGAGTTGTAGGTAGGTCGTGTAGTCGTGGGTTATTGTGAGTTAGTTAGTTATGGATCATTGCCATATTTTAAAAGGAAAACCAAAATATAAATATGGATTGCTTGGGTCTCAAGTCAAGGAGTATGATGAGGGATGTGGTTTTCCCACATGCCCAGCTGAATAAAGAGTAAGCTTACTGGATCGATGGTCTAGGCCCGTAATCAAAGTCTTGGCCTTGATGAAAGACCTTGACAGTGGCAATTTTAAAGAAAAGTTTGACAGGACATGGTGACAGTGGATGTGTGATGAAGTATAGGATCAAATTTCATAATGTCTTTCTTCTTCAAACCAACTCATACTATAGAAAATAAATACCACAAGTAAGAAAACAGATTTCCTTTACCCTCACCTCTAATTCCTACTTCTTTTGTCACTGTAATTTAGATAATCCGCTGAGAGAGTAGTGCCTCTCTGTTATTTATTTTTTATGTTCCCCATGAGATCAGCTTTTATTTAACTCCCTTCCTCCCTATGGCTTTGTTATGCTTCTGAGAAGGAAGGCTTACAAACTCTTGGCACTCATATATTGGTAACTTTGAACATTGCTTAATGGAGCAGGACTTTTAAAAACAATGCAGAAAGAATCAGGGTAATGTTTTTCAATCAATAATATTCATATAATTTTCATGTTGTCAATGTAATTTCTTAGAAAAATCAGTTTAACAGACTGGTAAGAAGAAACACTGTCTCCTTTATGCTGTTATTGGTTAAAAATTCAGCTGAACGGTGAGAAAAATTGTAACTGCATATCCAGGGAATTGAGGATTCTGCAGTGTGTGTCTCTAGATACTTCAAAGTCAACTTTTTTTTTTTTTTTTTTTAATTCTTTCCAGGATTGCAGTATTCCAGAGATAGAGCTTTGCCCACAGTCTGACCCGGCATGTTGCCCTATCTACATCCAGCGAGCGGTCCCCAATTTGGAAGGGCTGAATATCCCCAAATCTGTGTCCTTCACCGTGAAGTCAGGCGTGTATGTATCTGCTTCTCTTCACTACAGTGATTGATGGCTACCAAAGTTAACTTTGTGTCATATTTCAGTTGGTGACCTACACATTTCTGAAGTGTTAATTTTGCTGTGTATACTTCTGGATACCTAAGAAAGACTTTTTCAAATATTTTAAAACAGATTCCGTCTTTTTTTCAGATCCAGTTAAGTTTTGATAGATGACTCACAGAAACAGATACTACAAGCTCCCAGACACCATTTTTGACAAGTGAATCCATTGTCTTTTCACCCAGCAGACTGTGGGACTGAGAAATAAATACATATCCCTGACCTAAAACTCTGGAGCCTGAGCTGTTTGCAGAGTGTCTGTCTCAGTGCTGGTAGTTACAGAGGGCCTTTATAGTACCAGTGTTTATCACTCTTCTATTCCTGGAAAATAGGTAGAGCTACTCTCCTGTCACAAATGAAAAAATTACGTGGCTTGTCCTAAGCTGCCGGCTGGTAAACATGGATTTGATACCAGGCCTTTCTAATTCCAAAGGTATCTTCAGGATTGTGGGTCTGAGTTCAGTGTTAATCCAGTCCCAGATTGACTTGAGTCATAAGTTTTGTGATTTCTGGTTCAGTGTGGATCCTTCTTCCCTCTTCCTCCATTTTCATCTGCTCTCATTGTGGCTGGTGTTGAATTCAGGGGTCACTATTGGACGTCTCCCTTCATCTCTCCCACATGTTAGAACTGTTGGGCAGACCCAGTAATTAGCACAGACCTGAGAACTGTCTGTAATTATCAAGTTTAGCTGGTTTCTGGATGGTTCTTTTAGGAATCTTATTTCAAATACTCTTCCTGAGGGAAACCAAGAACTGATAGTGATTCTGAAACTATGGGTCAAGGATGTAGAATGCATAGTGGAATCCCTACCTCTGATTGTCCAAGTTTAAAACAGAAACATAGTGGGATGATTTTTATTTTTCAGTTATATCCTAACTGCATTAAAGGTTTCACAACCTTTAAATATTGGAAAACATATAATAGGAAAATGATGCCAGTGCTTGGAAAACATAATAAACCAGAATAGTGTCTGAATGTAAGTAGTTAATAACATGTTAATTCATTGTTATATGTTGTCTAGCAGTGTCACTTTGTGTTTTACTAATGTAATTCTGTGACAGAGATTTCTTCTTCTTTTTGTAGCTTTTTTTTTTAGCTTTTAACTCTTACAGAACCACATTAAAGTATTCCTATTATACTTTAACCAACCATTCATTTCTTATTTAGTTGGCTTGCCTACCCGGATATTAATTTCAAGGGGCAAGCTATAGTTTTGGAGGAAGACCATGGACTGTTTGAGATTTCTGCAGCAGAAATTAAATCATTGCATCCACTTCAAATGGTAAGCATATATAAAATGAAACATTTTCCCAAGTATCCATGAATTCAAAAGTAAGATAGCTCTGATGATTGGTCATGCATCTTGGTCTTGAGACATTATGTCTGCTACGAACGGGCAAGCTATTCATATATGGTTGTTTTGTTTCTTTCAGACTTTGTGAAAATATTTTAATGTTTTCTAGAAACATTTCCATTTTAATGTTTTTCTAGATGTTTGAATTTACTTTGTACTATATCACAATTCATGCAGTTTCCTTATAAGGTAATAGTCTGACTTTAAAGAATTCTAAATTTGTTTTTGTGATGCTTGTTAGAAGATTGCTTGTTGTATATTATACTCTTTGTTCCATTGCAATAATGCATGATAAGTTCAGCATTAATAATAAATGGGTAGATCTATGAATGGTTACTTTCTTAAAAGTAATAAATGTTTGTATTAATGATTTATTTTGTTGCAAATATTTTTATTTGAGGGGCAAACTGTTCGATTAAATAGTGGCTATGTGACAAACCGTTTTTTGTGCTGTGCCTTAAAAAATACTAAAAACCAGCAAAAACAGAAATTTTAAGGAGTATTACAATGTGGAATAGCACTGAAAACAAAGAAATTATACACAAGAGCTTTGGTGAGGAGTGGGTTACCTTTTATGCTCTTATCTCCATGTGGTCACAAAGACAGCAAGTGTGATAGGACTTGGAAGATGAAATGCTCTAACACAGAAAGCCCAAGCCTCTGTAGAGAAGAAATTGAGTATTAAGTGGTTTAGAAATCTACCCTGCCAAATCAAAGTTTTCAGTCTACTAACAACTCCACTCTTCTTTTTGAGACACTCTGCTGTGGGATTAAATCTTTAATTGGTCACATGTACTTAAGCACTAAAACTTGGTTTCCTTCCTTGTAGTGGTTATACTCTGGAAAGTATCTTTCTAAGATTTCTTACCCCATTTACATTGATATAGAGTAGTCTGACTTGATTTTGACTACTGTAGAGTTCTATACTTAAAATTTGTAAATACCACAACTTAAATTTGGTATGTAATCTTCACCAATCAAGTTTTTATATAACCTACAAATATTACTTAGTTACTTGTGGTTAGTTACATTTTAAATATGACTATATCTAATATTAAAATTTTTTGTCATCTTAAGGGTGGACTGAAAGTGGAAATGCCTATGAACTTAAAGGTGAGTCTTGAACAGACTTTGGTAGCAGGCTAAAAAGTTCGTTAACTAAATCTTTAACTATTTGTGTGTGTGGTAAGTCGCTTCCGTCATGTCCAACTATTGGCAACCTCATGGACTAGCCCATGAAGTGCCCCTGTCCACGGGATTTTCCAGGCAAGAGTACTGAAGTGGGTTGACATTTCCTCCTCCAGGGGATTTTCCTGACCCAGGGATTGAACCTACGTCTCTTGTATCTCCTGCATTGGCAGGTGAGTTCTTTATCACTAGCACCATCTGGGAAGCCCCTTAACTATTTGGGACTATTACAGCACTCATCTCACACGCTAGTAAAGTAATGCTCAAGATTCTCCAAGCCAGGCTTCAGCAATATGTGAACCGTGAACTTCCTGATGTTCAAGCTGGTTTTAGAAAAGGCAGAGGAACCAGAGATCAAATTGCCAACATCTGCTGGATCATGGAAAAAGCAAGAGAGTTCCAGAAAAACATCTATTTCTGCTTTATTGACTATGCCAAAGCCTTTGACTGTGTGGATCACAATAAACTGTGGAAAATTCTGAAAGAGATGGGAATACCAGACCACCTGATCTGCCTCTTGAGAAATTTGTATGCAGGTCAGGAAGCAACAGTTAGACCTGAACATGGAACAACAGACTGGTTCCAAATAGGAAAAGGAGTTCGTCAAGGCTGTATATTGTCACCCTGTTTATTTAACTTATATACAGAGTACATCATGAGAAATGCTGGACTGGAAGAAACACAAGCTGGAATCAAGATTGCTGGGAGAAATATCAATAACCTCAGATATGCAGAAGACACCACCCTTATGGCAGAAAGTGAAGAGGAACTAAAAAGCCTCTTGATGAAGGTGAAAGTGGAGAGTGAAAAGCTTGGCTTAAAGCTCCACATTCAGAAAACGAAGATCATGGCATCTGGTCCCATCACTTCATGGGAACTAGATGGGGAAACAGTGGAAACAGTGTCAGAGTTTATTTTTCTGGGCTCCAAAATCACTGCAGATGGTGACTGCAGCCATGAAATTAAAAGACACTTACTCCTTGGAAGGAAAGTTATGACCAACCTAGATGGCATATTCAAAAGCAGAGACACTGCCAACAAAGGTCCGTCTAGTCAAGGCTATGGATTTTCCTGTGGTCATGTATGGATGTGAGAGTTGGACTGTGAAGAAGGCTGAGCACGGAAGAGTTGATGCTTTTGAACTGTGGTGTTGGAGAAGACTCTTGAGAGTCCCTTGGACTGCAAGAAGATCCACCCAGTCCATTCTGAAGGAGATCAGCCCTGAGATTTCTTTGGAAAGAATGATGCTAAAGTTGAAACTCCAGTACTTTGGCCACCTCATGCGAAGAGTTGACTCATTGGAAAAGACTCTGATGCTGGGAGGGATTGGGGGCAGGAGGAGAAGGGGACGACAGAGGATGAGATGGCTGGATGGCATCACAACTCGATGGACATGAGTCTGAGTGAACTTCGGGTGTTGGTGATGGACAGGGAGGCCTGGCGTGCTGTAATTCATGGGGTCGCAAAGAGTCAGACACGACTGAGCGACTGATCTGATCTGATCTGATCTGACAGTTAAAATGTGATTACCTGAATGTATGCTGGCAATATCTGGGTAATATATCTCGGGTTGGTGGGCAGTGACTACACAAAGGGGTTGCTGAGGGCCCACACTCAAATGACTAGAGGGCTCAGTACAGAAAGGTAGAGGTCTGTTCTGACAACCCAGTCAGACCCAGTAAGCACCTACAGCCTGGAAAGATATAGGTTTGATGTTTATTTTATCAGGGGCAAAGGGTTGAGGTGATAGCTAGACTTTCAAGTAGAAATACCCAGCAGCCATTTGGGAGTGGTGCTCAGGATGGAGATCAAGGATGATCAGGAGGAGATGCAAGCAGCTTCTATCAGGTGATGTCAGTTTGAAACTATGAGTATCTGAAGGGAACAGTAGAGGCACCAAAAACTGGGGTGGTAATAATGCCAGAATTAAGTATGTTTTGGGAAAGAAAAAGAAATGGAATTGTAGAATGTCTGTAAAGAGAGATAGGAAGAAAATCAGTGTAGTGATGAAAGATGCAAACATAACTCTGTTTAATTAGAGTACAGCACTTTCAGAGGCAAGCAGGGACACAGGGATTCATCCATCCTCCTCTCCAAACCAAGGCACAATTCCCCCAGCTTTCCCATTTCTGGGCTTCCTAATTTGTGGAATTGACTACCATTCTCCCAATCACATAGATGGAGTTTTTTTTTAAACTTAGTATCTGAATGAATCTAATATAGTTTCGCTGTATGTTGGAATCATATACATGTGAGTTCTAAAAAAATGCTTATGCCTGAGTTCCACTGAAAACGATACTTATTTGGCCTGGGGTGTGGTTAAATTTTTCAGAGCTCCCCAGGTGACTCTTGACATGCAGCCAAGGTTTTGAACTAGTGACCTATTAAGTGCAGAATTGGTTGTGACACTCCCTGAGTGACTCGTCTCAGTCTCTTTGTCTGCTGCATCAGAACTTGGGGCTGGCTGTTCTGTGGACAGTTGCAGTCTGAGGCATGTGAATGGAATGATTATCCTAGACAGTCACAGTTTTTAAGTTGTTAGATGTTGGCTTGTGACTTACTCATCAAAGAATTATTGCTTCTTACTTAGTTTCAATGTGTTCAACATATGTAGCGTGTATTAAACCCAAATAATACTTCATCACTTTCAATACAGCACTCTGAAAATTTAATATGTAGAAAACAGCAGGAGCAGTACTAAATATTTTTTTTTCAGTCTGTGTAATGTTCTCAGTGTTGTTATTTTTCTTTTTAAATAAAGAAGCTATAACTTGCTGGTTCAGTGTGTCTAAGCATGGGATTTTATTCACCAATTGTATACAAATTATGCCATCAGCCATAAATAGGCCCAGGTGATAAAGTGTGGGTAGATGAGTGCTATTACTGTCATCGCTTCCCTGAACCCCAAGGGCAGCTTATGCTTGGGAAATAAAAAAATAGAAGGGAAGTACTTGTACCATTCCAAGTTTGAAGTAAATGGAATGCTAGACATCTGTGTCCTACTGCATTCCCTCCTCCATTTGAACCAAATATCCAATAAGAATACCAAGTTTTGTTCAATCATTTCTTTTAGGAAGTTTTTTATTTAAATTCAAGTATATGCGTGTGTAATTCTTCTCAGTGATTAATAGTGACCATACAAGCAATGTTGTAAGAAATAGCAAGTTTTCTCAAACTCAAGAGAGTTTTGGTTTCTTAATAGAGGAAATTCAGTAAATATAAGGCGAGTCTGTATCAAATATTGAACAGAGAAAAAGCATAGATAGTTCAAGACAGTTTACTCTTTGCAATGGACCTAGGATTTGGGTAAATAAAACATGTAATTATATTTGAGTATGTTGATATAAGAGAAACATATTATCAAGATATTTTATCTTTATAATGGATAAAGACTCACCTTCCTTGTGAATGTCAGACAGTATTCTGTATTTTGAGTATAAAGGAAGAAAATGAACAGTGATCCTTCATTCAGGTGGTGGCCCTCAGTGTCATATAAATCAGTATGTATCTATTCTAAAATATGAGCATGCTAAGTGATTTTTTTCATATTTTTCAGGTTATTATTTATGAAAAACCTCACTTCCATGGACAGGCCAAAGAGTTTAGTGAACACATAGATTCTGTCCCTAATTTTTTAAAAAATGATGTAGACTTTCATGGAATTGGATCAATCCGTGTCATCGGTGGAGTGTGAGTATTATATATTTTCCATATGGGATTCCCTTGTCTAGTTTTGAAGATCAGCACACAAAATGTGCTGAGCAGAGCAAAAACAACCTACCTTAATCTAAAAATATATATCCCTTCTGAAATGTGGGAAATAGAACCTATTACTGACAGCTTTCTGTGAACTCTTGTTAGTATTAGAGATTTTGAGATAGTTTAAATGAAGGGAACAGTTTCTAAAACTTAAGCACTTAGTATTTGTAAGCACAGTATAGAAGTTAAGAATTGTGAGACGAGATTATTTCTCAGCAGATTATGCACATTCATGAGAGTCCCAATTTTCACTCTGTTCTACCTCAGTTGACTTTAAGTGCCAAGGATCTTGGCAGTGAGTCCTCTCTCATTAAAGAGGTAGCCTGGCTTGTGTTTTTACAAAATCAAGGGTTCTTGACATTGGTTACCTTTTGGCCCTGCACTGTTTTTAAGAAAGCTCCCTAAGAACAAATCCAAGCGTAACCAATGCACTTCTACCCCACTCTGAATCAGCAGTTACTGGACTAGGGTGAAACTTTGTATTTGTATCCTCACAGGTAAAACCATAGAAAAGAAGCTTTCCTCATAATTTAATTGCCATGGTCAACTCAGGGCTAGAATTCCTTCAGACAACATGTTAATCTCTCTATTGATAGGCTGAACTACTAATATTTGAAATGTTGATTTAATTTAAGCATCAATATCTCTTATTTGCAGTACATCATATAACTTGGTCATTGTATTCTAGCAAAAGATGCTGCTCAAATATTTCATTCAAAGAAGTTAAATGACTTGTTTAAGATTACTCAAGGGTCTGTATTTAGAGACTTAGTCTTTTCAGTTTCTGACACTAGATCAAGTAATGGATATATTAACCAAAATGGAAATGTACTATGCAATGCATTGGATATGTAGGTCATATCTGTAAATGGCCTTGTTACTGACCAAGGTTCTTGACCTTCTTAATCAATAGGAATTGATCAGAGACCAGACTGGAAATTCAGGCAAGGCTTTATTAGGGCTCCTATTGCAGCAGAGGGGATCAAGAACAAACAACAGGATTCCCCTGCTTGCTTGTTCCCTGAGGTAGAGGCGAGCTTGTTGCTTATATGAAGTGAGGGTAGGGATTGTCCAGGAATTGACAGCTTAGTGGTTTGCCCACCCCTTAGGTGGTATCATCTGCAGAAGGCATGCACAGTTCTCTGCTTTCGCTCCTGACCCCCTGCTTTTTCTTTCTTGTTTTCGGTCTCTTTGTGTCTTTTGTCCAGAATTTGCCCCAACTATACATGAACACAGTGATTTGTAGTCCCGTAGTTCCTTTATACTTTGTTCCTCCAGGAGAGGTTTATTCACGTGTAAGCATTGCAACACTGCAACAAAGGGTCCCAGGCCCCAGCCTGTCTCAGTCTGACATACTAGTTATTATCCAGTTCCTCACCTTTGTATTTAAAAAATTTATCAGAGGCTTTAAAAACAAATCTGTTTTGGATAAATTTTTATTGTGTTGTATGTAGTCATAGTGTTCTCTGATCCGTGGACACGTGAACTTCTTGTTAGTCCTGTGATAAAATATTTTTCTTTTCTTTCCTTTAAGATCTGAGTGATTTTTATCATGAACTAGATTTTGATTTGCATTATTTTCTAAGTGTATATGTGATTATTTTATAAAATCTCAAAATATTATGGCTGGTAAAACATTATACACACTTTCATTTTTTATATGACACCTGCAGGAGAAAAATGTGATGTCCAATATAAAGATGAACAGGTGACTTTTATTTTTTTCACTGATTGTACTTTTTTTTTTTTTTTTTACTGCTTCACTATTTCATTATTTTTCACTTTTAACTCTTGAACTTTATCTTTAAATAATAGGAACTCTTCCTCACCTCTGTCCTAAGGAGTCTAGAGAAAATGAGGTTGATTTGTCTTAATTTTTCTCAGATAACATCTATTTTTAAATATCCCAGATAGATGTAAATTTAATATTAATTAAAACTTAATCTATTGAGAAAGGCTGTGCAGATTTTTGAACTGTCATACTTTAGTGATTTCTCCTTTAATATTAGGTCTTCTGTATCTTATTTTTCCCATTCAGGTATATTAAAAGCATGTTTTGAATAGTCCCATTTATATGAACTTAGAATTTGAAAGTTCTCTTGTAAAATTTATTTTCACATAGTAGTTTAAGAATACAGTAATAGTAGTTTCTTTATATATTACAAATATGCTAATATATATAAAATGTTTATTCTAACTCACATGCACCCTTACCCTTTTCCCTACTGTAGGCACACCTACAGAAATTAGATATGGGTTCAGGAGTACTGAGTGGCTACTGTTACTTCGTACCCTAGAAAAAAGTTCCTAGGAATACTTTTTGTATCTTCCCAGAAGAATGTAGTTAACCCTACCTGGCTTCATTTTGACAAGCTCTAGAATTCAGAAGTCCCCAACCCAGGAGCCCCCAGTAGTCACTCTTGGAATCTGCCCCTTTGGAGCGGGTCCCCCTCTAGTTACACAGTGCCAGCTAAGGGCAGATTTAAGCAGGGCAGCATGTGTTTTATCTATGCCCATGCTGCATTAGCTACTGTGGGTTACCGCAGATTAAGGTAAGTTTCCTGAAGAACTAGTGAGTAACAGTGTTTATCAGTGTTCGGTACTGATAATTTTAAATTAGAAGTCAAGAAACCTCTGTCCTTGGAAAGTCTGCCATGGTGCTTCCTGTTTCCATTATCACCACTGATAAAATGATGGGAGCAATATTTCCTACCTGTAAATATTTACAGAAGTCTTTGTATATGTTTAGACCACCAGGGCTAATACCAGCCCAGTCGCATTTCCCAGTTTCTCCTTGCTAAACCCTGCTGTAATGTGTTTCTGATCCAAAGCTGATGACAGGTTCCTTCGAGTTAAACCCTAAATACATGTTTAATATAGCCATCATTCTGTGATTCCAGCAGTGCTTAATCAGAAAAATAAGACTGATTGTCTTTGAATCTCATTGTGGATTTTCAGTATTTCTCATTGTCTGTGCTTTCCATTATTTTTTCCTAGGCAGGCTATTCTCTGACCACGCTGTGATGTTGGTATAGGGTCAGGCCACAAACATTTAATGTGTTCCTCTGTTGCAATCCTATAACAGCTAACCTTTTGTTGGGAAAAGCCTCCAAACTGTAAAAATTATTGATCCATGAAGTTTACACCATTCGTCTCTGTAAATGCTAGCAAAATACGTGTATTGCTTTTTAAAATTAAATTAAATGCAACTGGGTGCTTTATCACGATTTTCTCTCTTCCTTGACTGCAGTTTTATTAATAACTCAGTTGTATGTCCTCTATTTGTAGATGGGTTGCCTATGAAAAACAACATTTTAAAGGCCAGCAGTTCTTGCTTGAAGAAGGAGATTTTGAAGACAGTAATGCCCTTGGGGCATTAAGTGGTTCCATCTTGTCTTTCCGGTACTTACAAGCTGTAAGTTAACTTCCTTATTCTTAATTTTCTTTTTCTTTTTTTTAGCTTTCCATGAAAATTGGACATGACCTCTGGTAGAATATAAGATGACAATATGTTTCTACTACCTGAGACCATTAAACTGAATGGCTTATATGACTTGCCTTTCTTAACTGCCATGATTATTACAGAATATTTGTGTATTTTTCATCCACTGATTCCATAATCATTTTTGAACACCTGCTATTAGATAGATTGTGTCAGGTGCTGGAGATATGATGACTAGACACTGACTCCCTATGTGGTAGGGTTGATAGTACCTGTGTAAATGTTTGATATTGTTTGACTGTGATTGGATTCAACACAAAGTATTCAGGATACCCAGAGAAAAGTCAAATATTTCCCTTTTGAAGTAGATAGGAAAAGAGGGCAGCTGAGTTGAAATTTCAAGTTTGTGAGTTAGCTAAGTGAAATTTGGGAACAGGGTGAAGAAGAAAGATGGGTGTTTTAGCAAGAGGTTAACATTTTAAAAAGCAAGGATGGGAGCCAGTGTTGGGGATGAGCTCATACAGGGGGCATCTGGCAGTGTCTGGAGATATTTTGGATTGGCTAGACAATGACTTTGGGAGGGTGAGAGGTTGTCAGGCTACAGACGTCTAGTGGGTAGAGGCCAGGGAGGCTGTTCAGTCCCTACAATTCACTGGACAGCCTCCACAGCAAGGAATCATCAGCCTAAAATATTACTGGTGCTGAAGTTGAGAAACCCTCATATAAGTGAAACTGATATGTTTTGGAAATGCAGTAAAATCAGGATGTTAGAGCTCGGGAAGATGAATCCAGAGCCAGAAAATGAAGGTCCTTATATGCCATGTTGAGGCGTTCACACTTTTTTTCTTGACTTGACCAGAAGGAATGAATTTTAGGCTTAATGAGTGTGATTAGATTAGCATTTTAGAAAGGTTTTTATTTTTTGGTGAGTGTATCAAGGACTAGCATGAGGTAAAGGAGGTCAGCCTGGAGGCAGGAGTTCTAGAATGTTCCAGGACTGGAAGACACAGGGAAGAGGAAATAGAAGGACGCTAGAGAGTTCTGCAGGATATCAGGGCTTGCTTATCAGATGTTGCTCACTTTTCTGACCAGCTCTGGAGACTTCTTTAGTGTGTTCAGAGGGCCATGTTTTCTCATAGTTAAGAAGTTATACCACTGCAGTATATTTCCAAAATAATCTTTACCCATATAAACTATCTAGCATGGCCTCCAAAGCCACCTTTTGAAAGAATTGATGATGCAGTGAAGGGGGATTCTTGGGTCCAGGTGGGCTCTGTGTGCTCTGTCCCCTGAGTTTCTATCTGTCAGGGTCACAAGCACCACTGTTGCAACGCCTCACTTGGTTGGGCAGCAGGAGCCAGAATGGGAGAGAAGAATCACAGGAAATAAGGGAGCTTTTTTTTTTTGTCCACATGATCCTTGTTAGTAAAAAACTGAGTTGAAAAACCAGTTCTACCTAAAAGAAGTGTAGCAGAGCCGACTGAAGATTGGGTACTAAGTTGTCTGAGCAGTGGACAGGTAGCTTTTGAGGTATCTAGTACACAATTCTTATATACAAGGGCCACGGGTTTTCTCTAGCCACTTCTTCCTTGAGCACTAAAAGGCACACCAGACAAAACATGATAAAGCCTGTGTCTTTTTCTTTTTTTGTTCATGATAGCCACATGCATTGAGGAAGTTAAGCATCATGATTCAGAGCATCTCCCACCTAGTACTGAATGATTTTAAGAATTTCCCTCCTGATTTAAAAAAAAAGTGGAGCCGAAGTTTGCTTCTAGAAATAAATGTTCAGCAGAAAATGTGATGGTACCTTCCAAGGTGACTGTGACTAAAACAGGCAAAACTCCAAGATTTCACTAGTTGAATTCTTCAAATAGTAGGAAATGTGGGGGACAAAAACACTATGGCTAAAAAGCCAGGAGCTACTTGATATAGACAGTCTATGAGAATATACATTGGAAAAATTGCCAGAAATTGCCATGTTAAACTACTGCTGCAAATAGAAGTTTTGGGTATTTTTGAAAATGTTAACACATAGTTTTTAATACACATAATTTCCTTCAAAGAAAATCTATTCTCTTTAGGTTAAAAAAAATTAAGACTAGCTTGTAAAGATATTGTCATCATCCTCATTATGATGTTCCTAACATCTTCAGGTGTTTACTAATGGCTTTACATGCATACTTGTACTTAAATCTTCACAAAAATGATGAGATAGAGAGTTTTATGACTCCCATATTACAGATACAGAAACTGAGGATCTCAGAGCTTAGATCCTGTGCCCAGGTGCAGAGCTGTAATTTGATGGGTGACTCTGTCTTACTGTAGAGCCCGTGTCACGTTTCCCATTTTCCTTGTCACAGAATGATTAAACTAAAAAGCACTTCAGGAGTGGAAATCTGGAATCTCATTCAGCCAATAGCTTATTAACATTCCATTTGTAGCTGTAAATATATAGTTACTCTGCAGACTAATACACATGTATAGTAAAGAATTATTTACATAAATTTAAAACAGTCTGAAAATTATGTTCACACAAATGTTTTCAGATGAAATATTTTCTTTCGACATGACATGGAATTGGGTAGAGGTTCTCTTTTTAAAAACCACTTTATTGAAGCATGATTGACATGCAGAAAGCTGTATGTATTTATTGTATACAGTTGAGGCATTTGGGAATAAGTATATACCCAGCAGACTTATCAAGGCCCTGGACATGCTTGTCTCCTCTCAGAGTTTCCTCATGCCCTCTTTATTACTTTTTTTGTGATAAGACACAACATAAAATCTACCCTCTGAAAATTTTAAGTATATGATACAGTTATTGTTAGACATAGGGTGAACAGCTCTTGGGGTTGTCATAGTAGGATTAACAGGCAGAGCTGATGTGAGACATAAAGACTCTCAAAGGTATCTAACCTGGGAAAGAGTAAAGCACTGCTTTTAAGATCTAAGTTGAAATAATATCAAATAAACAGATGAAAGGTAGAAAAGTTGCATAACATAATGCAGTATTCTAATGTCCTGGCTCCAGTATATGGAACACTCTGGATCTACAAAGGTCAGATCTTGGACATGTCCCTTAGGGATAATGTGGTCTGTGTCACGAAGTGCTTTGGAGAGGATGACCAGAAATGTGTTTCTAATTCCAAATGAGTCAGGCAGATATAGTGACTTGGAGTTGATTATTTTATAAAGAGAAGAGGACCAGGAGGAAGGAATATAGCAGTAATTTAGACTCCAGGGATTAAGGAAGGAATTTTTATTCTTGGCTCTCTCTATACGTTTCTTGGTATGCTTATTTTCCCTCAGTTTCATACTGGCCTAGGTTGGGATTTGCTTTTGTTCTGATATTTAGACTCGGGCCCTCTTTTCAGATCTGTAAAACCAGGTGGTATGCAGCAGACACCGTTGTGTCCCCTAAATTAATGGACACATCAGATCTCCCCTGGTGTCTTGGTGGCTTGTTTTACGCTGCCCACCCGGGGGGGTTGTCGTGCAGCAGTTCCAGAACCTGATGAGCTGAGGGATTTTATGGAATTTAAAAGTAATCAAATTATTGATCCTTAAGACTTATTTTTGGTCCTGAAGCAACTGCTCATTAGGTTATTCTAACAGTGGGGAGTACTGTGCCTGAGACTGCGTTAGACTCTCCTGATTTTTGGTTCTGTTTAAGTGCTTTAAAATGAAGTGCAGATTTGAGGTTCCATCATTATTCATCTTTCTGGAGCAACAGAGCTCCACTTTAATCCATGTGACTTTGAAAGTTTTTTTAATAAGTTTAAGTTATTTAATTGTGCTTATAGTTGGAATGATGGTAACCTGGTAACCTCACAGGACTTAGGTCCTATTACAGTCACTTCATGAACAAAGCAATTAGAAGGTTTGGTTTTTTGGTTTTGTGTTTTCTTGCATATTTTATTTATTTTACTTTGGACATGTGACCCTGGAGATTTTGCCCCAGATGATTGTATTTGGCTTAGAGTTAGAGCTCCCCGCAGCAGGAACACCATATTCATGGCAGCTACTCAACTGGATCAGATATTGTGTATTTGGTAGGTTTGAGTGTAACGAGCAGAGAGGGTCAAAGCCAAGAGACAGACAGACTCAGAAACATTTTTAGAAAAAGATGGAAGGCAGAAGCTACAAGGCAAGGAAAGCTATGAATAAATAAAAGGAGGTTAAATGAGAACAGTGTCTCTGTTAGGAGACCCCTGTGCCCTTGGCCACATCTCTGGGCATGGGAGCCAGAGCAGGAAGGACAGAGACTCCAGCCATGTGAGTATATTTATTTGTGAACTCGTGGACCACCAGCACTTGTACTTGGCACCAGGTCCTGTGACCCCTCCTTCTCTGCTCTGCCCCAGGCCGCACCATGGCCCAATGGCCTGTGCCTCCAGCCTGCTTCCCAACTCACCCTCCTCACGGCTGCCAGTCTCCCACAACCCATGCCATAGGATTCATCAAATCAGTGCTCAAGTAAACATCACACCATAACACAAGTGGTTTCTCAATGAAAAGGCACAATCACTGCATATGTTCCCATTTTACTCCAGCGTGGTGCAGTGGCCCATAGAATACGTCAGCTTATCTCTGCTCCCCTATAACCCTAACAGGGAGTAGAGAACAGTGGTAGGGGCAGACAAGGTAAAAGCAGAGGTGGGTCATCGCAGAGTCATGAGAGTAGCGGGGGAGAGGTCTGTGTGTGAGAGCTGCTGAAGGCCTGCCCATCGTGGTTGGGCCTGACCTGGTTGACAGCTGTTGATATCAGTTCCTGGCTAGGACCCGGATGGCCACCTTCAGTTGTCATCACCACGCTGTGTCCTCACAGCCACCTGGAGCTAGGTATGTACTTTCAGGTTGTAAGAAACAGAGGCAAGTTCATGTTCCTTGGGTGACCGAAGTTTATTTTGTCAATATAAGCAAGTTTGTTGATATGGCACCCAGGCTGTAAAATTTCTCTGGGGAGGCTTGTCCTGGGCAAGCAAATCTCTAGTGTTGTTTAGTCGTGAAGTTGTGTGCAAATCTTTGTGATTTCCTCTGTCCATGAGATTTCCCAGGCAAGAATACTGGAGTGGGTTGCCATTTCCTTCTCCAGGAGATCTTCCCAACCCAGGGATCAAGCCCATGTCTTCTGCATTGGCAGGTGGGTTTTCTACCACTGAGCCACCAGGGAACCCAAGAAATCTCTAATAGGATGTTAGAGCCTTGATTTAATATATGTATAGTCTAGGTTTATATTTGGAAAATTCCAGATCTATGTCTATAATGAGATACAGAAATATGAATATGTGTATATGTGTATATGTACATGCATACATATATACACATATATATGTAAAATCAGGATTTAAAGAAGCTCAGAAAGATAAGTGCACGTGTCTGAAAAGTATTCTATTAATAAGATGAGGGATAGATAGTGGGAGTCATAAAGACTAAATTCGCCTAGCTTCCACATTTTTAAGAAAGATGTAGAAGTAATGAAGGTGACAGGTGTTCTCAGGTTCCACATGTTTACTCTCAAGGAGAAATTGAAAACCCAAATATGGCTTAGAAAATATAATAAAAATTTCTGGTAAAAAGCCTTTATCTTTTTTCTGAAGTTTCAAATGAAATTTGACGCAGCTGTATCAGCAGTTTTTAAAATCCTTGAAAGTTGACATGTAAGTTGTAAGTGCAAGAGAATTATTTTTTCAAATGTATTTTCATTCTCCTCATAGATGCTTTGTTTTTATTGGATACTGTTTTGCTTGTTCATGTAAAATGAATGTTTGTCCTAGAAATCTTAGATTGTAATAATAATCATAATGAGAAATTTGATAGTGTTTGAGATGTATAGAAGCTGATAACATTTTTCTGTAGGTCTAAAACTTGAGCTACAAATAATGAAATAATAGGCAGAAATAAAGAGTTTTTATTTTTTTAATGCATTCTGTATTTTCCAGTTAAAAGTACACCTATTTGAAATTTTGAAAAAATATAGGGTAAAATTTTTCAACTTCTGGACCCAAAGGTAACCACTCTTGGTTTTTCTTTTTTTTTTCTATCCTTTTTTAAATGAAAAGTTGAGGGTTTTGTGACAACTTTTAATCTTACCAAGATTTTAAGTTTTAGTTTTTGTCCTACTCTTTTATCCTTACATTTATATCTGACAATGATTAAGAGTTTAGAATAGACAAACAGATTTACACTCAAATTCAATCTCTGCCCCTCAATAGCTATGATATATCAGGGAATTGACTCAATTTTGTCAGCTGTAAAATAATCACATCAGAAATAAGGCATGTAAAGCTCCTAGCAGAAGTGAGTATGTGATATATTTTTAACTGTTAACTTGTTAAAAACTCTCCTTAATTGTATTTATTCCATCAAGCAGTGGATGCTTAAAGTTTTGTGTTTGTAAATCTTTTGGACATTTATACTATCTACAGCTTTTCACTATGATAAATAATTCATCTTTGCATATAAATTAACTGTCATTTAGTTTTAGGAAACAAGAAAAAAGGAATATCACACTCGAAGAATAAACAATTTCAGTCTTTTAAATATATGTCTAAATTGTTTTCTAAAATAGCTGCAGAATGTATATTTCCACCAGGGATGTCGTTCCCTGATAAAACTGGGTTTTTACATATTTCTTGACTTAAAAAGTGAAACTGTATCTGTTTTAATTTGAATTTCTTTATTCTTGTAGTGAAATTAGACATTTGTTTTTAACATTAATCTTTTTTGTGGATAATGTTTATTTTGAGAATGAAGTGTCAAGTTGGGTCTTATAATTTTTCTATTATTTTTAAAAAATGTTTTTTACTTTACAATATTGTATTGGTTTTGCCATACATCAACATGCATCTGCCACGGGTGTACACATGTTCCCCATCCTGAACCCCCCTCCTACCTCTCTCCCCATACCATCCCTCTGGGTCATCCCAGTGCACGAGCCCCAAGTTTCCTGTATCCTGCATCGAACCTGGACTGGTGATTCGTTTCTTATATGATATTATACATGTTTTAATGCCATTCTCCCAAATCATCTCCACCTCCCTCTCCCACAGACTCCAAAAGACTGTTCTATACATCTGTGTCTGTTTTGCTTCTCGCATACAGGGTTGTTGTTACCATCTTTCTAAATTCCATATATATGTGTTAGTATACTGTACTGGTGTTTTTCTTTCTGGCTTACTTCACTCTGTATAATAAGCTCCAGTTTCATCCACCTCATTAGAACGGATTCAAATGTATTCTTTTTAATGGCTCCATTGTGTATATGTACCAGTTGTCCTCTGATTTTAATTTTTATAAAACAATTTTTTTCAAACAAATTTCATTTATTCTGTTATATTTAAGCTCATAAAATCCTCTCCCATGATACTCACAGTACATTGTATGTTTACTTTCTGTTTCAGGTGGCTTTTGCTCTTTAGGCACAAGTTAGACTTGAGTTTCCTTTACAATTACTGTTATATATGATAGTCTGTAAGTCCCAGCAGTTTACTGACTGTGAACTAATTTATAGTTTCATAAAATTGTATTTTCCTGCCTAAAGTAAATTCAGACTTATGTTTTCTTTAAATTGTTTAGGAGTAATGCCTACTAAAATTGTCTTCAGTGCCATTTAAAATTCTTCCTGAAGTTGTGTGAAAATTATCCCAAAAGCATGTGAAAATTGCTAAGATACAGCAAGCCATAAAACAAAATGCCTGTGTTCCCTAAACTTTCCTCTTCTTTTTAGAATTTCATAGAATCTTCAATCACACTGTTTGAATCTGATCTGGAAAGTGGGAAGTTTATTGACATTACAAATCAGGAAATTTCTGACTTAGAAGAAATTGGCTTTGGCAGTGAAACAAGATCCATTCATGTTAAAAGTGGCGTGTAAGTTGACTTGTAGGAATCATGAGCTTCTTTGGTGTTTAAATTGTTGGTTGCTCAATTCTGTGTCAACTCTGTTCTTTTTATTTTCTGTCCTACTTAGATGGGTTGCCTACCAGCAGAAGTTCTTCTGTGGAGAACAGTACATTTTAGAGAAAGGGAAATACAAGTGCTTTTTTGACTGGGGAGGATCAAATAATACAATCATGTCAATACGACCCATCCAGTTGGTGAGTTAAATATGAACATAGCCAGTGGCATGTAATGGCATTCAGTTGAATGTGTAGAATGTGCTTTTAAAAAGTGGGACTGTTGGAATATGTTGTTATGCATCTATGGAGAAAATGAAACAGCATATGAACTTCTGTAGACTCCATAGAGAGCTAGTAGGTAGTATTAGCACCTCCATGATTAGGAACTCTTGTCATTTGATCAGTGCATTCATCCAGTAGCATGTACTTAGTGCCTTTGACATGTCGGACAGGACTGATCACTGGAGATAAAAGATGAATAAGCCCGCCCCGATGGGTCTCTGTGTCTCTTAGAGGAGACAGACAATTATTATACACTATTACTTACAGTATGACTAGTGAGAAAATGAAGTGTGTAGGCAGGTGTAAGCAGTGCTGAGGGACCGGGGAAAGGGAGCATGGAGAGCCTGGGGCTCTGGGGACCATGCCAGACTTCAAGAAGAGATGCAGTGAGTGATGTCTTAGAGGATAAAAGCAATCTTTCCAGAAAAGGAAATGGGGCAGAAAAGGCAGTTCAAAAAGAAGGAATCATCTCCACATGTGCAAAGTTCAAAGTTATGAAAGAGTGTGGCCAGTGTGGATAGTAACAAGCACTGCAGAACAGTAAGGGTACCCATGAGATAGTGATGGGAGAGAAGTGTGGGAAGTTCAGGGTCTGTCTTTTTAATGGACACTGGGGCACATTTTTCTTGTAGCTCAAAATGAATATTACTCAAAATGAATTAGTAATAAATATTAAGGTTATTATAAACTAATTTAGTAGATTATTTGAGGGTCCTTACCAGTTCAAAGAATCTAGTAAGTTGGTCAGATCATATACTTTGTTTTCCAAAGGATATTTTCAGCACTTTCAAAGATAACTAAGAATATACGATTATAATTCTTAAAATGTTTTTATATATGTTTCAGGAACCACTTGGGATAAATGAGCCTCCACATTTGGTATGTTTAAAAATATTCTTAACTTATAATTGTTAAAAATTGCTTACTAAATATGTATGCCCTTTCTCTCAAGTCTGTCTCTTTCCCTCAGATAACTTTTATGTGTCTGCACAGCAGGGCAGTTTATATTGTACTAGGAACCTGTGGGCAAATGGCAACCCACTCCAGTGTTCTTGCCTGGAGAATCCCAGGGACGGGGGAGCCTGGTGGGCTGCCGTCTATGGGGTTGCACAGAGTCGGACACGACAGAAGCGACTTAGCAGGAACCTGTGGGCACAGTGTGCTCATCCTTGTTACTGATCACATTGCCTGGGTTTGTCACGGTCCTTTGTTTTTCTCCTACTAGAGCTTCAGCACTGACCACTCTGGGTTCGTCTCAAACCTCTGCCACTCTTTGTTTCCTGTTGCCCATCCATTCTTCAACATCACATTCTTAATCAGCATAGTATGTTACGCTGTCCTGTGGAGGAGCAAACTTACCATGGAGAGATGGCATGCTTATCATGTAAATGTATTTCTAAACCCTAAGTCACAAATTTCTTAAAAGTGCTGGTAAAACTGCAACCCTACTTCTTTATTTCTAGAATGTTAATGGTTTGAAGGATTGGGTAATACTCTGGAGCCTGATATTTGTTTATTACCCATTGAGAGCTAGAAATTGTGTTTACTTAGTGTTTCTAATAACTCTGTGAGGTCAGGATTTATCTCATTTATTCATGAGAAAAACCAAGATTTAGAATTCAAGTGAGCATCATTTCACACAGCTCAAGGTCACAAAAGAGGCACTTTTTGTATCTAATTCCAAGATTTTACATCAAAGAAAGACATATCTTGGTACAAGCAATAAAACCATATAAGAAAGGGGGTAAAATACAGTGCTTCCTCTGTCTCATTTAAAATAACAAATTCAGAAAAATTTCTTCAAAAAGCCAAAAAGAATGATTGGCTCTAAGTATTTGACATTGCTAATTTTACATAATGTTGAATCTTTTTCTCTGTGTACATTTTGCACGTTCCTGTCAGTGTTTATATATCTCAAATCAGCTTAGTTTAAACCATGTTTCTCTTCACAATGTTTTCAGATTTTATTATTTTCTGATTAGCTCAGGCCCCTTGGGAACATTTCCTCTCTGAATATAACTCAGTTTCTGGAGACACTTCCTGCCAGATCTTTATTTTGAATCTTAGAAAACTCCAACCATGGACTTTCAAAGCACTTTTTTTCCACATGAATCAATGTAACATGAGTAGATAAAAGAGATAAAACTGGGATAATTCCAAGCTGCACATTCTCTAAGTTTTAAGTGCAGATAAAAAAATCACATTCTTTTAAGCTCTGTTTCTCCCTTTCCTCCTCCATTCCCTTTTTTTTTTTAAATGAACTTCCTTGTTTGGGACAGATTGCTCAGAGGATTTTCTTTATAGTATTTCCAGTCCAACTTGAAGAAAAAGGAAGCAGCCGCAAACACCCAGTGAAATTGGCCCCGTTTATTTTCTGAATATGGTTCAACCACTGCCTTGTGAAATAAAGGTCCTGATGACAGCTGGACATTTGGTAACAAGCAGACAAAGCCGCCTTATTTACCCAGTATCAAAGCTGTTATTATTTCCATTGGACCAGATTTTCAGAAAGTTTAGCTTGTTTTCAGTTACCCAAATGAAAACAAGCGGATCTTGGCTGATAGTCTGGTTCCTTTCATTAACTATAAAGTTATTTTCTCCTTCACAAGTAGTTGTGATAGTCAGGTTGACAGTGGTAGAGGCTGTGCTTATATGGGGTAGTTATTTTTCTCTGTCTGAGGAATAAGAAGGAAGTTACATCTCCAGTTCAAATAACAGAGGGAATTCTTAACATGCTGGTGATTTGAAAGTAAACCTCAAGTCACCTGGGAAGCAAAAAGCCAAAAAGTACGTGTGTAGAGATTTACGCTAGTAAAAATACCATTGCCAATGTGGAAGCATAGGATGATGATATATGTCTTATTTGAGACACAGAATACCTCCTTTTATTGAGAAGATTGTTTTTTACCTGTGACTGAAGGTCGATTCAACAGGTCTGATTGCCAGCTCACAATATATGATACAAGAACAGGATCATTATAGAGTTCTTCATAATTAGCAAGTGGCATTTTATTTTTATTTTTCCCAGACCAAACAAAAACAGAATGTGAATTATGTTCATGATGTCCTCGTCTCTCTTGTCTTCACAAGTCCTGAATATCTGCACTCTCACTAGATTAACTCATATAAAAGTGAGTTTTGTTTCCAGTGAGATTGTATTCCAGGCCTCCATTCTCTGGCAATTCTGTTTTCACCCCTATGACCCAACTAAGGACTTTTCTTTCCTGGGATCTTTTTCAAGTCCATTTGCAGTATAGTTATAAGTTTGAATTTCTTTAAATATTGAGCCTCTGTTCATTTTATATGTGATTCTAGCTCAGAAAAAGCAACTTATTTTCTTGTATTGGATAATTCAGCCAGATTGAATTCTCAAGAGATCACAGGCCCTTTAACAGTGGTGGTTACTGTTACCATGTATGGAAGATAAGAAAACAATTCTAGTCAAGTCAAATATTAGTAAGATTCAAGAGCAGTATAGGAAAACATCTGGAGGGGGGTACTAAGACCAGATAGTTTTATTTATTCAAATGCTAAAATAATTTCTCTGAGAATACTCTGTCTTGTCTGAATGAGATGATCTGCAGTCCACGGTGTCGCAGAGAATCAGAATGACTAGTGACTGAAGAACAACAATAAGAACAACATGACCAGATCCTTTTTATAGACTCCAGAGGCCAGAAATACTCAGGAAGTAGTACTTAGTAAGTAAAGAAAGCTCCTCTGAGTAAACAGGGAAGTAAAATCACTATAGAATATGCAGTTGATATGAGAAGTACATAGCACTGCAATATGAGACAACATGATGTAATGGAAGAGTGGAAACAAAGACTTTTTCTCTGTTTAACGTCCAGTACGTTTACTTGCAGGAAGCCCACAGGGCTGCAGAACATCTCATTTAGATAGGATAGAGCGTTCTCAGTTGACTTATTTTAGCATTGGAATAAATAAAACTATATTCAAAAATTATTCTGATATTATGAAATAACAAAGCACAACTTCCTTTGTTCAGTAATTAAGTTCTTGAGGTTTTAGTTTGTCATATTGAAGAACTAGTACATTTGTTTATGTGTATTATAAATGAAAAATACATAGTAAAAGAGAAAGGATTTCTACAAAATTTTCATCATAAAGGGGTGATAATATCTGCTTCAAAGCATAGTTCTAAAGAAGATACAAGACAGCATATGTGAAAAGGCACCTTGGAAACCACTGATACACTGCTGCTTTTTTCCTCCGTACACTTGCATTTGGGGCTGGTAGGCACGGAACCGTGCTTTCATGGCACGGAAGGATGAGTGTAATTAGAAATAACTCATTTCTTGTTCATTTGACTATTCATCTGTGCTCTGTGCCACATATCTGAGTTGTTTTGTATATTTATTCTCCATTAACCCAAAAAGGAAACCAAAATAGTGACTCATCCAGCTAGCTCTTCACAGGACTGACTTTTCACCAGGACACTGCCACTTAATTTCACCCAGTATGTGCTTAGTCACTCAGTTATGTCTGACTCTTTGCAACCCCATGAACAGTAGCCCACCAGGCTCCTCTGTTCATGGGATTCACCAGGCAAGAATGCTGGAGTGGGTTGCCATTTCCTTCTCCAACCCAGTATAAAAACCACAGATTAATTATTATAATTAGAAGTCACTGAGTTGGTTTCTGTGCGTCCATCCTCAGAACATTATTAGGATGAGAATTATTCTATTCTGAGGCATTTGTGACATAGTTAAAATGAGGTGTTACTTTTCTGGGGTTGGACACATCTTAAATGAATCATATCATTTAGGGGATAAAAATAAATTCAAATCAGTATTAAGTCTTTTTTTTGGTTTGCATAAAGAATATTTTAACTATTTGAGTCAAAACAATACTTTATGACAGACTCTGTGTGTGAGAGTGACAGAGACAGAAAATTTTAATGCTTCTGGGTGTGAGGACTAAGACTAAAAAGTAGAAGCAGTTATAACATATACTATCTGAAATATGATTAAAGTGCATCATCACTTGTCCAGGATCTGACATTTCATGGCTTCATGGTAAAATATTGAAGAATAAATCGTAAACTCAGCAATATGAATATAATTAATTCAACAAATTGGAAATACATGCAGTGAATCAGACAGCCGTGATCTCTATCCTCATGTGCCTTTTCTGATTGTTATTGTGAATAAAGATAATATTTGCCTGTAGGAGAAATCACTCCACATTTTGAGGAGTTAAACGTGATTTACTTTTTAGCTTCACATTCTGCAAACCTTTAAGTTACAAAGCATCGTCTGAAAAACCACCAACTGAAATCCTTATCAAGGAATCCAGGGCAGTTTGCCTGGACATGTAGAACTGTGCATATACAGGGAAGCGTTCCAGAGGTCTGTATTGTCTTGGACTTGCTTTTGCCTTTTCCTACCAAAGGCCTGTGGTAGGAACTTGACGGGTCATGCCTCCCTAAGGCTGGGAGTCACTTGGTGTTTTAACACTCCAAATACAGCCTCGTTTCACATGAGGAAATCATATTGTATAAGGGGGAGTGGGTTCTCAGCTTTCTGGCTTGGACCTGGCTTTGATATCAGACCAAGCAAGGTCAGAGCAAAATGAGATAGCCAAGAAACAGTTCCTCAGGGTTCAGAGACCATCCGTCTCTAAGAGGACTCTTGGGAAGATGAAGGAGGCGAACATCCGCTGCTCAATGAAGCCTTGTTCTGGATGAAGCAGTGGCAAGGAAAGAGGGTGGTGCTGCAGCTGCTTATTACGATGCATTCTCAGCTACAACACAGGCCTGTCAGTGCCGGGTGGATCTGTGGGCCGTGTTATTTCAAGGCTCCAGTGTATTATAAAATATTTACAGGCCTCATTAATTTTTTCTTACCTATTAGAGATCCAAGGCCACTGGCATTGCAGATTATTATATCTCTGGTCTAAAAGGAATTATAGTTGGTATTTCATGAATTTTCCTTGACATAAAGAACTAAAGCAGAAATGTAGTTAATAGTTACATAAGGCTGTAAGCTGTGCATTTAAGGTATTCGATCAGTAGACTGAAGCCTGTAAGCTGAAATACATGGCACAACCATGTTTCTTTCTTCACTATAAATCTTGCACTAATCCCATCATTATTATCTTCTCTGCCATCTGCTCCTGGGGCCTCACAGGCATCCTCATGCTCATTTATGGGCACGCGCTCGTGCTTTCTCCTTCTCCCTTTTATTAACTGTGAATCAAGAAGGCTTGAGGAGAGAAAAGCCGTAGCCACCCCTTATACCGATCCAAACTGCCTTCGTGTTTAGCACTAAATTGCTTCTTTTTTTTACACATGCTTTATCATCACAGGGGATAATGATCACTTGATGCAATGGACAGGGACCAAATTTAGCAGAGGAGGGATTCTGATTTACTTCTACAGGTAGAATTGTTTTCTGGGCCTCCATGCCCAGAATCTGGTGGTTTGAAATGATAAATAAATTGTGACATTTCTGACAAACACATAGGAAAAAAAAATGAGTTTAAAGAAAATGTCTTCCTTCACACAGATTCCTTGTTAATAAATAAAACATGAGTCTAGTATTTTGCTGAATTTTTATAAGTACACGAGACTAAAATGTTTTCATTTGCTTCTGTGATGATATCAAACAGCTGTTCTCTGTTTGTTGTGTTGCTCCTGTAGCTCAAAGCTTTCAGTAAACCAGGGTTCCAAGGTGAATGTATCGATTTCACAAAAGAAGTTTTGGACTTGACTTCATCATTCATGCCATGTTCTTTTAAAGTTCTTCGGGGTTGGTAAGTATGTCTATCAGCTGATCTCTGCTGTTGTTTAAATAAGTGACTTTCTTTTAAATTTATACAAATTTGACTTTCTCTTTTGAGTATTCAGTGAAAGAAAAAAATTTAATCATTTTAATCTTCCTTCACATGGATTCCTTGTTAATAAATAAAACTTGAGTCTAGTATTTTGCTGAATTTTTATAAGTCAATTGCTAATTAGCCTATGCGAACTTTGCCCAGCTTGTGTTATGAGCCATTGTGAAAGAGAATGCTAAGTAGCCAACTCTGAGACAATTTTGCTGAATTGTTTTTCCTCATTGTTATCTTAGATTATTCCCTAACTATTTTGCATATTTATATTGTGTGTTTACTGAGTAGTATAATAGAAAGCTATAAAAAGCATTTTTGTCCAGATAAGACATATTACTCCTAAATTTAAAAAAAAAAAAATTTGTATTTAAAGTATCCAATGTCCCCATTTCACAGTTGAAAATCCCTGATTCAGAGTTAGTTTCCCAAGGTCACACATGTCAGGGATTGCTTTGGCTGTGTTTTTGTTGTTGTTGTTGTTTTAATTCTATGTCCTTCCAACTGGTAGCACACCAGACCTTTCTTACATGTATGTATATGAGACTATATGTGATTCTCAATTTATATTCTAACATATATTCTCTATTATCATTTTTTATTGTGGTACACTATATATAACATGAAATTTACCATTTTAGCCATTTTGAAGTATATATGTCTTTACAGTAGCATCTCTCTCAGACATCTACCTAATAACTCATCAGTTCTCCTCCTTTTTTCTTGAACCAGTAGAGACAAGAGTCCTGTTTACCATTTGAGGAATTTCAGTCTCCTACTGAGCCACACTCTAGTGTCGTCTTATTTCCAGTGTTTACCACAAAGCCCAATTATTTGTCCCAAAGTCCAGGTTAATATTTTTACTGCCCTTCTTTAAATCCCACAGTCGTTCTCTGATACCAGTCAGATCGAGATCAGAATTGATCTGAACCTTTCCAGGATTTACCATCCAAAAAAAAAGTGTCACTTTCCATATCCAAGCTCCTTTCTATCCACATACTAGCCCCCTTTCCTCCCGTCTCTGGGCATTTACTCAGCTGTGTGTTCTCCTCCTTATGCCTCTGTACCAGGGATCAGCAAACTTTTTCTGCAGAGGACTAGGTAGGAGATATTTTTAGCCTTCTGGGCCATAGAGGCTCTGTCCCAGCTACTCAGCACTGTAGCACAGAAGCAGGCACCAGCAATATATAAACAAGTAGGCTGTGTTCCAGTGAAACTCTGTTCATGGATGTTGAGCTTTGAATTGTATATAATATTCACATGTCACAAAATATTTACTTTTTTTTTTTCCAAACCATTTAAAAATGCAAAAACCAGTCTAAGCTTGTGAGCTATTGGAAAACTGGCAGTGGAGTGGATTTGGCCCACATGCTGTAGTTTACAGCTCTGCATCAAAGTGTCAAGTCAGTTTATTTCTCTCCCTTGGTTCTTGTCTGGCTGCAACAAAAATTTGGAACAAGAGACTTGAGGGTTTAAAACAGCAGACAAATTGCAGCTCAGTTCAGCTCAAGCAGACAGAGCTTTTACTAGACAGACATTCCCAAGACATGGAAGCAGGCCCACACCAAAGGAGTCATCGTCCTAATTCTTCTTGGCTTCCCCTTTTGTATACTTCCGTCTTCTTTTGGTTGTGCCCTGTGCGAAAGAGGGCTTGTACCCACCACCAATCAATGAAAGGGAATGCAAATGAGCAAACACTCAAGGCCAATTGACAGTTGCAATTTATATAACAGTAGGCTCTGTGTATGTCTTCCCATAATTCAATCTGTTATAGTCAGTTCTATATATGTGTAGAATATTTATGAATGCTTAATGGGCTCCTGGCTGCCTGAGGGTACTTGGGGAAGCCCCTGTGATTAGTCTGTATCCACTGTGTACCCTGGACACATGTGCAAGAGTTGGAAAAATCTCTCTGGTTATTTTGTAGCATATCTGTGAAGTCTCCCGGGTGTGTCTGGGATGCTGTTTAGAGATCACCCCTCTTTGCTCATACCTAACTTCCTCCCTAACAAAAGTGTATAGGTTTCAAGTGGATCTTGACAGTGGATGTTACTTGGTTGGCCTACATGCTATGGTTAAAAAGTTTTTTCGTATACTAAGATTTAGGATATTTTCCAGAAGAAACTATTTTTCGCCTTCTGTTAAAAAATCAGAAGATTTGGAAAATGAGGGAACATTCACCTTTGTTGATAATTATTAATAGCTGGCATCGAGTAGAGGCATGTGTGCTCCCCAATGTACTATAGGATATACCGCCAGGTTTTTTTTTTTCTGGTACAGTGCTCATTTACATTTACCTACCTGGCCTCCTACAGGTGTGTAAGTTCATGAGCCTTGCTTAGTACTCATCCGCATATGTATTTTTAAGGTTCAGCCCATCTTCATTCCCTCTGTTAACCTTCTCAACTAACCCCAAGTTAGGCTGTCTTTTTTCGCATTCTGATTTCCAGTGATTCTCACTACTTTGAACCTCTTTGGATGCTACTGTGTTGATACTTATTTCCAAGAAGGATGTGAAAGTTTTTACAATATGAAAACATATCAAGTAGGACACAGTTGAATAGATTAGCTGCAGCTCTTTACTGAGAAATCTATATACCAAGGGCCTGAAATAATTTTGTTCCTAGTATTTGATTCTGAGTTTCTAAGATAAATGAAAGTATTTTGCAAGGTAAGTTTTAATTTTGTGATAAAGCACTGACATTTTGGATTCTTTTTTTTTTTCTTTGAGGCAAATATATTTTCCTGACACTGAAGTCTAGGATAGATTAGTCATGTGTATTGCTTCATGTTGGAAATATGTTATTTACTTACAAACATATATTACTTGTATATATATATATAGTTTGTGTGTGTGTATATATATATATAATTTATGTATACATTTGTCCCTCTATATCTGTGAGGAATTGGTTTCAGAAACCCCCACATATACCAAAATCCACGGATGCTCAAGTGCCTTATGTAAAGTAGCCTAGTATAGTCAGGCCTTCATATCTGTAGGAAGGAAACCAGTAGATATGAAGGGCTACCTACATACAAAATGTACATTTTACTTATATATATTATTTATATTTATGTGTGATTTATTAAACAATAGTTTTAATAAGAGGATACAGGAACTATGGTGATTGCTTATGATTGCAAATGCTTTAGAGATCTGGATTTGAGCCCAGGTCACCACTTCCTCGGAGAAGGCAATGGCACTCTTGCCTGGAAAATTCCATGGACGGAGGAGCCTGGTAGGCTGCAGTCCATGGGATCGGTAAGAGTCGGACACGACTGAGCGGTTTCACTTTGACTTTTCATTTTCATGCATTGGAGAAGGAAATGGCAACCCACTCCAGTGTTCTTGCCTGGAGAATCCCAGGGACGGTGGAGCCTGTTGGGCTGCTGTTTATGGGGTCGCACAGAGTTGGACACGACTGAAGCCACTTAGCAGCAGCAGCAGCACCACTGGAAGCTATGTAATCTTAAACAGATGGGACCATTTCTCTGAACCTCAGTTTCCTCCTCTGTGTGTTAGTCACTCCGTGGTGTCCGACTCTTTGTGACCCCATGGATTGTAGCCCACCAAGCTCCTCTGTCCACAGAATCTTCCTCTGTAACTGGGATAATAACAGTACCTACCTCAAAGGATTCTATTTATAAGAACTAAGTAAAGCATGTAAAGGCTTAGCTGCATGCCCAACACATTGAAATTTTGTCATAAATATTGGCTATAAAATGCTAATTACAGAGACCTCCCTTGCATTCCAGTGGTTAAATCTTCACCTTCTAATACAGGGATGTGTGTTTGATCCCTGGTCAGGAAGCTAAGATCCCACATATCTCACTGCCAAAAAAAACCAAAATGTGAAACAGAAGCAATATTGTACCAAAGTCAATAATTTAAAGAAGTGGACCACATCAAAAAAAAAAAAAAAAAAAACTTAAAAAGTAAAATGCTTATCACACAGGAGACGTGGCAGTAAATTGTGTTATGGAGCATCTCTTTGGATATCTGATGTTCACCTTGTCTAGCTATTGTACAGTTCTGGTCATCTTAAAATATAGGGCTAGAAGTTAAACTTACCAAAGCTAAAGTAGTAACAGTTAATAATTTCTCCCTTGGGCTCCTTCTTGCCAAAATGCCTTGTTTTAATGAAAAATTTGATGAGTGCCCTACTGAAGAGAATTTGCTGTGGATTATTCTAAAGGACTCATTTCCTTTTAAAAATCTCTGCTAGCTATCAGCTGTGTAGATGACAGGTTTTAAATATTTGTGTGTGATTTTAGGAGTCTAGCTTCTAATTCAGCCTAGACTGAAAGCAAGCTCATTATTAAATAAGGGTAAAAATTTTCTCTCAAAAAGAACTTCTGATCTGTTGAAGCACTTAATAACTACTGTAATTTAATCCCAGGTTTTTATACTTGAAAGCACAAAATTAAGTTAATGGTTAGCTTACAGCACATATCTTAACGTCAATTCTCAGCTGTCATTTAATAGTTAGAGGAATCTTGGGCAAATCACCTAACTTTTTTAATCCTTAGTTGTGTAGTCTATAAAAGTAAGGACATGTTTCTCCCTCATAAATTATTGAGTACACAGTAAAAGAACACATGTCGAGTACCCAGTGTGGCACATGGTAAGCCGTCAGTAAGTGATAGTGGTAGCTTTTTTTTTTTCTTTTAATCTACTCAGAATATTTGCTGCTGATCAGCACCAGGACTTTTATATCCTACTCCTAGCCTGTTTCCCTCTGCATGATAGAGTCCAACTGCCAACTGATACAGTGTCACTCAAAGTTTCCCTGCTTGTTTTTTCAGCTGGCTCCTGTATTACCAAGAGGGTGTTTCTACTAATCAGTGTGTGTTAGAAGAAGGCCTCTATGCCGACCTTACTTCCTGCGGCTGCCCAACATCTAGAGTCAAATCCCTGAAGCCCATTGACTACGTAAGTACTTTACTGAATGCATATTTATAAAATGTTTTCTTATCCTGTTTAATTACCATGAATGAGAATGTGAAGTTGAAGACATGCTACAAGGAAAAATATAAAAATTTAAGTAACTTGCTTGTAGATTATAAGATTGAGATTTACTCGTGAAATCCAACTAATGTAAGTTTGATATTTTTCTTTCTTTTTCTGAGTAGAATGCAAAACTTAGAAAGCCAACTAATATAGACTTGAGCTTAAATGAATACTTTAACCACTTTGGGTGACACTGACAAAGTTACTTCGTTTCCTCGTCTATAAAAGATAACAGTATCAAGTTGGCCAAAATGTTTGTTTAGGTCTTTCTGAAAGATGTTATGGGAAAAACTGTAATAAACTTTTTGGCCAACCCAATATTTTATACGGTCACTAGGATATTAAACCCCACCCCAGTACTTTTGCCTGGAGAATCCCATGGACGGAGAATCTCAGTCCATGGGGTCACTGAGAGTTGGACACGACTGAGTGACTTCACTTTCACTTTTCACTTTCATACATTGGAGAAGGAAATGGCAACCCACTCCAGTGTTATTGCCTGGAGAATCCCAGGGACAGGGGAGCCTGGTGAGCTTCCGTCTATGGGGTCGCAGAGTCGGACACAACTGAAGCGACTTAGCAGCAGCAGCAGGAGGATATTAAATGTGATGGAGCTTATAAAATGCCTACCATTTGGCAATGGCACCCCACTCCAGTACTTTTGCCTGGAGACTCCCATGGACGGAGGAGCCTGGTGGGCTGCAATCCATGGGGTCGCTAGAGTCGGACACAACTGAGCGACTTCACTTTCACTTTTCACTTTCATGCATTGGAGAAGGAAATGGCAACCCACTCCAGTGTTCTTGCCTGGAGAATCCCAGGGATGGGGAAGCCTGATGGGCTGCCGTGTGTGGGGTCATACAGAGTCAGACACAACTGAAGCAACAGCAGCAGCAGCAGCAGTAAGTGTTAGCTATTAGTATCATGGTTATAACTTTTAAAGCTAATAACCTGATCATTTCATCATTCTGTTAGATAAGTCACATGACAGCTTGTCGGCTACTTAGGTTTACAGTGTTACTTTTAAGGCATGGACCTCCATTGGTATTGATTTCAAACCTTGTTTTGGGGAACTAGGGCTTTCCTGCCTAGTGTGTGCAGAATTACCTGGGCCACCTTGGAGGGCTACATTTATAGAGTAAGTGGTTTCTCCTTTCTGTCACATTTACTCAGAATTTTCAGTGTGAGAAAAGCAGGATGATTACTCTGGGACATTCATTCTGTGTTCCTGGTTAGTGCTGTCTTTGCAGAGGAAGTGGTAAAGATCTGGAATGTTTTCAAGGTGTCCAGCTACGATGATTCCCTGACAGCATTTGGTCAAAGCTGAGATTCATGCAGTGATGACTGGAAGCCCTCCATGGTGATGGCAGTGACTCAGACCTTTAATCAGAGCTAACTCCAGGAATGATGATCCTACTCAGGATCCTGATCCCAGCCTCAACAGCATCATCTTCTTTCGCAGGGTATTCCTGGAGACAATATTTGTGGTATCAGGCTAAGAATAGTCTTGGCAGAGGTACAGGAATAAAAATAGAGTCCTGATCTCTCTCAGTGGCCCTTAGACACCAACTCAGAAAGACTATGTGGCTACTGATGCTTCTTGTTTACTGCAAGAGAAGTGGTTTAAAAAAAAAAAAAAGAATGTGTTTTGGTGAGTCTAAGTATTGATAAGGCTGAAAAAAGCTTTGGAAAGTAGTCTGCATTTACTGGGAAAAGAACTTTATTAGCATATTTTAGTCATCAAAGTAGCAGACGATGCTTAGATGCTTCAAATGAATGGAATTACTATTTTTCTTTGAGTAGTCACATTTTTTATCTCTCATTTCCACATTCATGAAGTCAAAAATGAAAAAATTAGGAGCAAAAACATAGAGAATTTTTCTGTGTAAATTGAAATATGTGTAAATTGAAATAGGCCGTGGTATGTCCCTGGTTTGGTCCTGTGGGATACAGCAGCGTTGGTGAAGGTGCCCTTTGGAGAGGACTTGTGAGCTATAGCTGTTTCACTCCAAGAACTGATTAAAGAGTATATTCAGTTCATGTAAAGAGAACATTAACCTTTCTTAATGCCTTTACCAGATATGTTTTGAATCTTTGAAAAGTCTTTTTTTTTTCTTTTGTCTGCATTTTTGAATCATTGTGTGTACTGTATTTTTTAATTAATTAACTTTTGGCTTTTTGGGTCTTCGTTGCTGTGGAGCATTCTCTACCTGAGATAAGCAGAGGCTAGTCTCCAGTTGCAGCGCTCAGGCTTCTCTTTGCAGCGGCTTGTCTTGTTGTGGCGCACGGGTTCTAGGGCGTGCAGGTTTCTGTAGCTGTGGCTCGTGTGGGCGCTAGCGCACTGGCTCATCAGTTGTGGTTGATGAGCTTAGCTGCCCCTCGACATATGGAATCTTCCCAGACAGGGATCAAACCCTTGTCCCCTGCATTGGCAGGCACGTTTCTAACCAGTGGACCACCAGGGAAGTCCTGAAAGGGCTTTGTTCAAGACATGTTTAGGCAGTAGGTTTAGTGGTGAAATAGAAGGAATATGAAGTGAGGTTGGGCATTCCAGCAAAGACCTGCAAATTGACCAGGAGTCAGCCTCAATAGGTGACATTTCCTTGGTGATGTCAACTATGCTTCACCCTGGTAGCCCTGAAACCCTAAGTTGATCAGACCTAGGAGACTGACAGGTAAACCAGAAGGCCAACCTGGTGATTTGTAGTTGTTGTTTAGTCACTCAGTCGCATCCAACTCTTTGCAACTCCATGGACTGCAGCACATCAGTCTTCCCTGTCTTTCACCATCCCCCAGAGCTTGCTCAAACTCATGTCCATTGAGTCAGTGATGCGATCCAACCATCTTCTCCTCTGTTGTCCCCATCTCCTCCTGCCTTCAGTCTTTCCTAGCATTGCTACTGCTAAGTCACTTCAGTCGTGTCTGACTCTGTGTGACCCCATACACGGCAGCCCACCAGGCTCCCCCGTCCCTGGGATTCTCCAGGCAAGAACACTGGAGTGGGTTGCCATTTCCTTCTCCAATGCATGAAAGTGAAAAGTGAAAGTGAAGTCGCTCAGTCCTAGCATTAGGGTCTTTTCTAATGAGTTGGTTCTTTGCATCAGGTGGCTAAAGTACTAGAGCTTCAGTTTCAGCATCAGTCCTTCCAATGCATATTCAGGACTGATTTCCTTTAGGATTGACTGATTTGATCTCCTTGCTGTCGAAGGGACTCTCAAGAATCTTCTCTAGCACCATAGTTCAAAACCATCAATTCTTTGGCACTCAGCTTTCTTTATAGTCCAACTCTCACATCCATAGACTACTGGAAAAACCATAGCTTTGACTCGATGGACCTTTGTCGGCAGAGCAGTGTCTCTGCTTTTTAATATGCTGTCTAGGTTGGTCATAGCTTTAGGTAGATTGTAATGACTGAAATACTTGGGAATTCTGTCCTGAGCATTTTTCTGCTTTTTTGGAAGAACCCAGGAAAGGGAATTAGTCATCAGAAGATTTAAGATTTGGGTAAAATGAGGTAAATGTCTTTAAGAGTAGTTTACCTGAGCTAGCTAACATGACCCACAGAAGAGACTCCTCTCCTAGTTGTTTGCATTCTCCAGACTCTGTGTATCCTTCCTTTGGAAAATTTTAGATGCACTTTATCTATCCTGCTTTTCTGATTATTTTCACAGTCCCTCTCTCCCCGCTATGTTCCTACTTAGGTATTGATATGCCTTTTCGTACAGATTGGTTAATATTGCTGCTTATGCCACAGTCAGTGTGATTCTGGATTCATTTGGGGAAATGTTACATCCAGTTGAGTTGACTTTAGGATTGACTGATGTGATCTCCTTGCAGTCCAATACATATATATGAGCTCATGTTTTGATTTTGCTTTTATTAGTTAAAACTGCAGAGTTTTATGAGGGTGTTGCTTGTAGTTGGCATTCCCAGACATGCTGTGACTTAGTGCTCAAGTGTCATAATAGTATGATATTGAAGAATCTTAATACTTTATATAAGATCAGTATGTCTTGCAAATGACAGTTTGCTTCAGGCTGAATTATATCTGTGCAGACATATGTTACCTTCTAGAGGCCCATGAATGCATAATTTTCAGTCATTTTACAGTGAAAGAAGCGGCAAGCATAGAGTTCTGCTTTTCACTAGTGTGACCTTGTACAAATTACTTATTTTGACCTCAGTTAACTCACCTAAAGAAACCGTTAGAACAGGTATTTTTTAAATCTTTGACAGCCTCCAGTTCAACAGAATAAATATCCAGGGCATATTTCTAATTGGACATGAAAAACATTGTGTCCAGCCTTAGGAGTCACATGGTCTGAAGGACTAAGATGGTATGTTAGTTTTCAATAAGGTTATGCCATATAACTGGGTTGGGAAGATGCCCTGGAGTAGGAAATGGCAACCCACTCCAGTATTCTTGCCTAGAAAATTCCATGGACAGAGGAGCCTGGTACAGTCCATGGGATCACAAAGAGTCGGACATGACTGAGGATACACAATAGCAAAAACAGTGCCATGTAACAGTCCCCAAAACAGTTGATGAGGAGCTAAGAGGTGGATGGGGAACTTAAGTAAACTGTTTTAATTATTGGTCTAGTAGTGTGTGAGGTAACCTGCTCTTGTTTTGTTTCCATGGGAGCAGCAGTCTTCTCATTACTACCTCTTCAGTGTCTCCATGGTGGCCTGGCATGGAAGTTGCCCTCCTTTGAAGTATAATCCAATCCTGGCAGCTATAAGCAGGCAAAGCAAAAGAAACATTGCAACACCAGGTTGTAGAAAAAGTTTAAATGAAATTTATGACTGTGATGACATAAATGATCTTAAAAGGTAGAATAAGAATTGGCGAGGCAGTAATTCATTCTGTGAGAGTAATGAATAAGGGGTACAGCTATAAATAGAAGAAGACTGTAAATCCAGCTACAGATTAAAGGAAGCAATGACTTTGTCAAGTGTGAGTCTGGTTACTATAAAATTTTCAGATGAACTCATATATAGTTAATAGCAGTAACAACTGTGTGCATTTTGAAAATGAAGGCCAACAGAAGCCTACAGTAAACATCATACTTCCAAGTGAGATACACAGAAGCATTTCCTTTTAAATTTAGGAGGAAGACAATGTTCTCTACTCTCACCACTTTGATTCAATATCATTTTGCAATCTTAGACACTTTAATAAGATTAAAATCAAAAAAGATATAAAGGAAGAAACAAAATTTTCAAGACTATCCACAGATAAGCTATTAAGATTAATATGAATTCTTTAAAAGTAGCTGGATACAAGATAAATAGCAATTAAAATATAGGATACTTGGGAATAAATCTAATATAATGCAAGTACATCCTTTATGAGGAAAATGGTAAAAACTTTCTTGAAGGACATAGAAGATGGAGAGAGATTTTTTAGATGAAAATACTCAATATTGTAAATATTTTGGTCTTCCCCAAATTTGTAAAATTTGGGGCAAAATGCTCACAGAATCTTTGGTCTTTTGCGAGGAGGAGGGTAAAGGTAAAACATGATGGACTCATTCTAAAATTAATCTGGAAAAGACAGGGGTTCAAAATAGCCAAGATTAATTTTAAGAACAATAGGCAGGATCATTTATTTGTCCTGCCAAATATATATATATATATATATATATATATATATATGCATTATTCATCAGTAATAGTTAAGATAGCATAGGTGTGAGAAGAGGCCAATTAAAGAGTGAAATAGGAAAGCACAGAAACTGACCTGCATGAATAATGGAATTTGGTAGGTGACAGAAAGAGCATTTCAGTGGGGCTATAAGACAGTTGGCCCTTGATATGGAAAAAAATACAGTTTGAATCTTGCTGTGTTCCAAACACCAAAAATAAGTTCCAGATGGATTAATGGCAACTTAAATGTGAAAACAAACCTGAATGAAATGTACAATGCAGGGAATATAGTCAGCAATCAGGTAGTATCTTTATATGGTGACAGTTGACAACTTGACTGTATGGTGATAGTTTTGAAATGTATAGAAATATTGAATCACTGAATTGTGCACCAGGAACTAACATAGTGTTGTAGATCAATTATACTTCAAAAACAAACAAGCTCATAGAAAAAGAGATCAGACTTGTGGTTACCAGAGGATTGTGTATATGTGTGCTCAGTTGCTCAGTCATGTCCAGCTCTTTGTGACTCTGTGGACTGTAGCCTGCCAGGCTTCTCTGTCCATGGGATTTTCCAGGCAAGAATACTGGAGTAGGTTGCCATTTCCTCCTCTAGGGATCTTCCTGATCCAGGGATTGAACCCAAGTCTCCTGTGTCCACTGCATTGGCAAGAGAATTCTTTGCTACTAAGCCATTTCAGAAGCCCCTACCAGAGGAAAGGGGAGGACTAATTGGATGGAGGGAAGAGGCACAAGCTGGAATTAAGCTTGCCGGGAGGAATATCAATAACCTCAGATATGCAGATGATACCACCCTTATGGCAGAAAGTGAAGAAGAACTAAAGAGCCTCTTGATGAAAGTGAAAGAGTGGAGTGAAAAAGTTGGCTTAAAGCTCAGCATTCAGAAAACGAAGATCATGACATCTGGTCCCATCACTTCATGGCAAATAGATGTGGATACAGTGAAAACAGTGTCAGACTTTATTTTGGGGGGCTCCAAAATTACTGCAGATGGTGATTTCCACCATGAAATTAAAAGATGCTTACTCCTTGGAAGGAAAGTTATGACCAACCTAGACAGCATATAAAAAGCAGAGACATTACTTTGTCAACAAAGTTCTATTTAGTCAAGGCTATGTATGGTTTTTGCAGTGGTCATGCATGGATGTGAGAGTTGGACTGTAAAGAAAGCTGAGTGCTGAAGAATTGATGCTTTTGAACTGTGGTGTTGGAGAAGACTCTTGAGAGTCCCTTGGACTGCCTGGAGATCCAACCAGTCCATCCTAAAAGAGATCAGTCCTGGGTGTTTATTGGAAGGACTGATGCTGAAGCTGAAATTCCAATACCTTGGCCACCTGGTCTGAAGAGCTGACTGGTGTGAAAAGACCCTGCTGCTGGAAGGGATTGAGGGCAGGAGGAGAAGGGGATGACAGAGGATGAGATGGTTGGATGGCATCAACGACTCAATGGACATGAGTTTGGGTAAACTCCGGGAGTTGGTGATGGACAGGAAGGCCTATGCTGTGGTCCATGGGGTTGCAAAGAGTCAGACATGACTGAGTGACTGAGCTGAACTGAACTGAGCCAAAAGATATAAGCTTCTAGTTCTAAGATAGATAAATACTAACAATGTAATGCTGCTGCTGCTGCTAAGTCACTTCAGTCGTGTCCGACTCTATGCGACCCCATAGATGGCAGCCCACCAGGCTCCACCATCCCTGGGATTCTCCAAGCAAGAACACTGGAGTGGGTTGCCATTTCCTTCTCCAGTGCATGAAAGTGAAAAGTAAAAGTGAATTGGCTCAGTCGTGTTTGACTCTTCACAACCCCATGGACTGTAGCCCACCAGGCTCCTCCATCCATGGGATTTTCCAGGCAAGAGTACTGGAGTGGGGTGCCATTGCCTTCTCCAAACAATGTAATGCATAATATGATAAATATAATAAACCGTGCTCTATGTTATACATGAAAGTTAAGGAAGTAAATCCTAACATTTCTCATCACGAGGAAGACTTTTTTTTTTCCTGTTTTGCATCTATATGAGATGATGAGTATTCACTAAACTTACCGTGGTAATCGTTTCACAGTATAAGTAGGTCAAATCAGTTTGCTGTACACCTTAAAACTATACAGTGCTGTGCTGTGCTGTGCTTAGTCATGTCCAACTCTTTGCAACCCCACGGACTGTAGCCTGCCAGACTCCTCTGTCCATTGGGATTCTCCAGGCCAGAATACTGGAGTGGGTTGGTTGCCATCCCCTCCTCCAGGGATCTTCCCACCCCAGGGAACGAACCCAGGTCTACCACATTGCAGGTGGATTCTTTACAGTCTGAGCCACTAGGGAAGCAATACAGTGCTGCTATGTGTCAGTTATAGCTCAATAACATTGGAAGAAAAAAATTAGAAAATACAGGAGACTATGCTGATGATATTGGAGCAAGATAGATTTAAATGCAAAACGTACAAGTCAATAATTGGAGGGGTAAAAGGCGAGTGTATCAGTTTCCTGTTGCTGCTGTAACAAGTTTCCACAGATTTAGTGGCTTAAAGCAGCAGAATTGATCTAACAGTTTTAGAGATCAGAAATCTAAAATGAGCCTTTTTGGGGTAAAATTAGGGGTCAGTATGATTGCATTCCTTCTGGAGATACTAAGGTAGATACTGTTTCGTTACCTTTTCCAGCTTCTAGAGGTCCCCAGCATTCCTGGGCCCTCTTTCATCTTCAGAGTGCATTACTTCACCCTCTGCTGTCTATCCTGTCTCTGACCCACCTGCCTTCTTCTTCTAAGGACCCCTGTGATTATATTAAGCCTATCTGGATAATCCAGACACATATCCCCACTTCTAGATTCTTAACTCATCACACCTGCAAAGTCCCTTTTTGCTGCATTAAATAACATTCACTGGTCCCAGGGATTAGGGTGTAGACATTTTTTTGCATGGAGGTGGGGGGACAATTTGGGCTTCCCAGGTGGCGCTGACAGTAAAGAACCCACCTGCCAATGCAGGTTAGATGTAAGACATGCTGGTTCTATCCCTGGATCAGGAAGATCCCCTGGATAAGGGAATGGTAATCCGCTCCAGTATTCTTGCCTGGAGAATCCCATGGACAGAGGAGCCTGGCAAGCTACAGTCCATAGGGTCGCACAGTCAGACACGACTGAAGTGACTTAGCATGGCACGGGAGGACAATTCTTAAGACTACCACAGCAAGCCACAGACTAGGAGAATATATTATAAGCTCCAAAGGTTTAATGTATAGGATATAAAAAGGACTCTTTCAAAATACTTGGGGAAAAAAAGGAAACCTTATTTAAAAAATCAGCACAGAATATGAGTAGGCAGTTCATGGATATGAGAAACATGGCTTAGGATGTAAAATGCATATTAAACCTCACTATTGAGCAAGTAAATACAAATTAAAACAGTAATTAGGTAGCATTTATTACCTTACTTCAGATACAAATATTGGAAGATCTAACAACAGCAGAATTTAGTCAGTGGCAGAGAAGTGGTATTATTTACACAAAACTACTAGAAGAAGAATCGATTGGGTTGAGGGAAAAATAAGGATGTTTGTTGCAGCATTTATGGATGAAACTAAGGCAGAAGCATTTAAGGAGATACAGTATAGTAGGTGAGGTTCATGTGTTACTATGGATATTACAGTAAGATGCATTTATATAAAATTTAAAAACAAAGGATGTATAAGTGCTAGAAAGATTGACAACTTCAGCACAGTGGTTACCTCTAGGGAGTGAGGAGATTAAAATTCAGCTCTGCATGTTATGTTTTTCTTGTTTATACAGTTTGATATAAATATAATAAAATGTATTATTTCTGGGTGCTAGATACATGGTCATCTAAATATTATTTATTCTTTTTAAAATGTAGTTTTTTGTTTTTCTTTTTAAGGAAGAAGACCAGTTGGTAAGGTAGGCTTGTGATGAAACTGATTTTCTAAGCCAAATGAAAGAGGCTTTGATGAGGTGGATTATGATCCACTGGAGAAGAGTTTGGTTTGGGAGTCTGACAGACCATTGCTTGTTAGCTGAGTGACCCTGGGCGTGTTTCTGACCACCCTGAGCCTCAGATTTCATGTCTAATAAAATGAGGATTAAAGGAGCTAGTGCATGTGAAGGCTTTAGCACATGAAAGCACTCAGTAGTACTATAATAGCTCATAGACGGGAATTAATATTTGTTGTGCGACATCAAAATTTGATAGACTGAGGTATTTATATGATTTTGTTTTACATAGCCCAAACTTAGAAGATTCAATGGCACCCCACTCCAGTACTCTTGCCTGGAAAATCCCATGGGCGGAGGAGCCTGGTAGGCTGCAGCCCATGGCGTCGCTTAAGAGTTGGACATGACTGAGCGACTTCACTTTCACTTTTCACTTTCATGCATTGGAGAAGGAAATGGCAGCCCACTCCAGTGTTCTTTCCTGGAGAATCCCAGGGACAGGGGAGCCTGATGGGCTGCCATCTATGGGGTCGCACAGAGTCAGACATGACGGAAGTGTGACTTAGCAGTAGCAGCAGAAACTTAGGAGCCTTCTATTAAATTTTCACCACTGCAGATGATGAAAATGCCCTTTTGCCCAGCACACTGTTGGATATTTCTCTGGACTGGAATGGCATCTGAGGTGCACATGATACGCATATTCACACACATGCCGTACACACCGTGCACAGCAGAGTATTATGCTTACTGTCCTTGAGTTCAGTCCAGGTGTTCTTAGTGTTTCAGACATGGTTCATTTGGCAACGATCGGGGTGAAGTGATATTGTCGGGTAGATATTTTTAAAATAAAATAACATGTTACATTTAGAGTCTAGCCAATTAGCATAATCCTGAGGTAATATCAGCAGCTTTCCCATACAAGCAGTGATTTGAAAGTCAACTCTACAGTGCCAGCGTACAAGTCTGTATGGGTTTTTTGGTTTTTTTTTTTTTTTTTTTTTGGGGGGGGGTTAGTATGTAAATAAGTAAGCATGTTTACTGTCCAAAGGAAAAGAGCCAGGATAAAGTGAAAGGTGGAAATGTCAGAGAGGGAAAGATAATCGATAGGGAGAGACAGGTGATGGGACAGACGAATTCCACTGGACTTGGCAACTGAAGATGCCTGTAAGAGTGAAGATCTGGTTAAGGCAGATAAGGATGTGAGGTGCCAAAACGCAGTAGAGATGATGCCAACTGTGATTCTGGCAGACGAGGCTGCAGAGACCTCTGGAGATGAGAATGTGAAGGGCTTTATAGCCCATGAAAGGAAGTTCTGGGCACTTCCTGCTGGAGATCAGAGCTCAAGAGCTTCCTTCAGTAAGCTCAGAGACTGAACTTACTGAAGTATCCCAGGCACTTGGTAAATTATCTGGCATGCAACAGGAGTTCAGAAATGTTTGCTAAAATTGAATAAAGTCTTCTTCCTTCTAAACAATAAGAAATAAGACAAGATTTTATCAGGTGCTTTGTTTTTTATATTAACATGTCCAAGTTATTTTCTTTTTTTTTTTTTTTTTTAATTGGAATAAGGCACCTTTATTTAGTCTTTAAGACACTAAGTCAGACTTTTTCACAGGATATTTTTTGAGTAGCTGCCATGTACCAGGCTCTAATTAAAAATGGGAATGATGAACAAAATAGACAGTTCCACGTTCTCACTCCCGGGATGACCTCTTTATCCAGTAAATGTGATCTTTGAACAGGACATTCCCTTTTGTTATGTTTTTGTCAGAGATCTCTTTCTCTCTTTCTCTATTTGCTCCTTCTCCTACCTGTGCCCCATCCCCATAGTCTTACACAGGCTCTAACTAGAGATATTTTGTGTAATTACACAGACCATACTTCTAACCCCCACATATGCTCATTTCAAAAAATCTTTTAATATGTGCTTTCAAGTTACAGTTTATATACTCTCTGGAGTGAAAGATTACAGCCTTGGCTACATATTGACACTGAGTTAACCAATACAATTTAACATTTGCTTTGTCTTTAAAGTTAGGAAAAGACCATTTGACAGACTTCATTCTACCTCAAAGACTTTCTATATGGATAAAAAGTGAATGAAAAAATATATAAAGTACATATGTTCTCTTTACCATCTTGAAAACTTGTGCAGTTGATGACTAGGGAAATTATTTCATCCCCATTGTTTGTTTGAGCTCATATTCAAGTCTGTATAGTTTTGAAAAATACTGAAGCTTAGTAGATTTAAACATTTTATCCAATATATATAGAAGTGGTGCTGATGTAAATGTAATCCTTCCAGCAGAGTACTTGTACACAGGGTCTCCAAGCTTCACATTTATTTATTTACTATTTATGTATGTATTTGGCTACCATGAGTCATGGCACATGAGCTCTTCCTTGCATCATGCGGGATCTTTCGTTCTGGCACATGGACTCTGGCTGTGACGTGGGCTCAGTGGTCAAGGTGTGTCGGTTCCTGAGCTCACAGGCTTCAGTAGTTGTGGCACACAGGCTCCCTAGTGGTGGCACACGAGCTCTGGAGCCCAAAGGCTCAATAGATGGGGTATGCGGGCTTAGTTGCTCCCCAGAGTATGGGATCTTAGTTCCCTGACCAGGGATTGAACCTGCATCCCCTGGCTTGTTAGGTAGGTTCTTAACCACTGGACCATCAGGGAAGTCCCAAGTGGTGGACACACCTGTTAAATTGCTGTGATAGGTAAGAATGGGGGTCATAGACATTGCTCAGCTGAGCAAGATGAAGTCAGATAGTATCATACCTGCCAATCAAAAATAATCTACACGATAAAATTACTTAGAACATTTTAGAACTGTAGCGAAGGGGTTAAGAACACAGCCTCTGAAGCCATTCTGTCTAGTTTCTAGTTCTTTTACTCCCTGTGTGTGACCTGTGCCTTAATTCTTCATCTGCAAAGCATGGATAATAATCGTACCCCTGTCAAAGGAAAGTTGCATGAATTAAAGGAATGAATATGGTTTTGCAGTTCCTAACACGAATGCAAGGAGATCCAACCAGTCCATTCTAAAGGAGATCAGCCCTGGGTGTTCTTTGGAAGGACTGATGCTAAAGCTGAAACTCCAATACTTTGGCCACCTCATGCGAAGAGTTGACTCATTGGAAAGGACTCTGATGCTGGGAGGGATTGGGGGCAGGAGGAGAAGGGGATGACAGAGGACGAGATGGCTGGATGGCATCACCGACTAGATGCACATGAGTTTGGGTGAACTCTGGGAGTTGGTGATGGACAGGGAGGCCTGGCGTGCTGCAATTCATGGGGTCGCAAAGAGTCGGATACAACTAAGTGACTGAACTGAACTGGACTGACTGAACATGAATGCATTTTGGGATTTGGAATTTTTCACATTTTAAACAATAATATGATTCATTGGTTCATAGATAGCATGTATCCCCAGAAATATTCTGGGCAGTACCCCATAATTAAACATATTTCTATTTCTGTAGCAAAATATAATCATAGCTACACAAATTGGATAAATATTATAAATAATCTTCTGCTTATTCAGGTCAGATTCTGTTGCCAAATAAATTAGGTTAAAAAAAAACTTAGGAAAAAAAAAAAAAAAAATATATATATATATATACACACACCTCTCCATCCATCATTTACAAAGATTTATCTGTAGTTCATGTGTGTGTGTGTGTCTGTATGTGTGTATGATGCCCAGCACATGCTGTCACATGTTAATTATTACTATTATCATTTAAAATATTTAGTTGATAGACTGATGAGTTTTTTTTAATGCAGTTTAAATACTCTTTTTCTTTCTTATCCACATTTCTCATCCACATTTTAGAAACTGTATCCTCATTGCATGACTTAGACTTGACCCAGCAGGAATGCCCTGTTCTGTTCCTGCTGACACCTAAGAAGAGTGTTTGGCCCCAAACGGTTGGCTGTCTTCTGAGTTAGCATGGACTGAAGCCAAGAGATTTGTAGAGATCAAATTGTAGTTAAATTCTGGTGGTTTCCTTGGAAAGGTCAGATTGCTCTGTCATCATCAGTTTTAAAGACTATTAGTTGTGTGTGTGTGTGTGTGTGTGTGTGTGTATGTATATAGATTCTTCCTATTTTCATGTTTGGAAAATGTATCAGAAAAATAAGACTTTTAAATAGTTCTTTCTATTTCTTTCAGTGCTTTCTACTTCTGAATGATTGCCTTCCTAATCTCCCTAACCTTTAAGTACATCTATAAATTTAAGTACAGTTGACCCTTGAACAAATGCAGGGGGTTAGCGATGCCCACCTCCCCCACCCTACCCCCTGTGAGTGGTGGAAAATCTGTGTTTGGCTATTTCTACCTCAAAACAAAGGACTTGATGTTTCCAAGGGCAGGAAGATGAAACAATTCGGGTAGAATCAGGACTCAAACCCACTTCTTCCAATTCCATACATCGTGACCTCTAATGAACACAAACTTTCCGCCACACTTGAGTTAATGTAAAGAACTGTAAAATGAAAATATTTACTGGAAAAAAAATCCACATACAAGTGAATCTGCACAATTCAAACATATATTGTTCAAAGATCGACTGTGTATGTATAAATTAAAAACCAATATAAATAAAAATAGTTTAAAGAGTAAGTTGGACTTGGGCTTCCCAGGTGGTAAAGAACCCACCTGGCAATGCAGGAGACATAAGTGACGTGGGTTGGATCCCTAGATGGGCAAGATCCACTGGAGGAGGAAATGGCAACCCACTCCACTATTCTTGTGTGGAGAATTCCATGGACAGAGGAGCCTTGTGGGGTATAGTCCATAGGGTCGCAAAGAGTCAGACATGACCGAAGCAACTTAACACACAACACAAAGAGAGAGTAAATATATATCAGACCTCTAAAGAGGGCATGACTTTAAACTTAGAAACAATAGATGTTCTCAAAGGAAAAGTTTGATAAATGGGACCACATGATGACATCCTGTTGTTGTTAATGGAAAAGAGGGACATTTGTCCATGTTGGCTAGTCATGTTTCATCCTTGGTTAATGCTGTTGGTTTGTGTTCCTCACCCATTTATGTGTTGGGTCTCTTAGAGGATCCTTACTGAGTTAAGCAAACTGATACAAATGCCCTCCTCTGTCATTTTCTGCAATTATTTTCCCAATCTTCCTGCTTCATCATTTTTAAAACAATTTTTGAAATGCCCTCCATCAAATTTTCCATTGTTTGTTGTTGTTCAGTTGCTAAGTTGTGTCTAACTCTTTGCAGCCTCATGGACAGCAGCATGCCAGGGTCCCCTGTCCTTCACTATCTCCCAGAGTTTGCTCAGATTCATGTCCAGAGTCATTGATGCTATCTAACCATCTCTTCCTCTGTTGCCCTCTTTTCTTTTTGCCTTCAGTCTTTCCCAGCATCAGGGTCTTTTCCAGTGAGTCTGCTCTTGGCATCATCACACTGTTATCTTAAGGCAAATTTCTAGGTATAGAATTTCCAGATTGCCTTTGAACTGGAGAGTGAATCTGATGCAGTTTGAATGTTAATGACAGTAAGGCAAATTTCTAGGTATAGAATTCCTAGATTGCCATTGAACTGGAGAGTGAATTTCATGCCGTTTGAATGATAAAGACAGCCCTTTAAAAACATTTTCATGGACATTCCCCAAAAGGAAAACAACAAATGTAAATATGCAGGACCTATTTTCTTAAAATATCACTTTTAACATTTAAATTATATCCTCACATAAGCTTTTCATTTTTTCCTGTGGAATTTAAAACAGTTACATCATTAGATGCTTCTAATGTAAGGGTCTGTTGCTCTCACCACAGTAAACTGTTTACTTGTGGAGAGTGTTGTGGTGGTGGACCATGAGTCCACCAAGCTCCTTGCCTGTCTGCCCTTCCTTACTGATTAGTAACTCAACAAGAAGAGGTAAGTGGAAATGCTTTTTTATGAGCTTGAGGGTGAAGATGTTGGGAAAAGTCCAGCAATGAAGTCAGGGTCTTATCTGTGGATTTTGATTGTCTGTTCGATTTCAGTCACCAGTTTTAGTGACTAATTTAGCACCTGCTATTGGCTCCTTTTCTAACCTGCTATTCTGGACTCTCCTATAAGGACATTTCTTCTATAAATTGTTAAGATGCTTCCAGTTTTTATTTTGCAGATAGTGGAGGAGAAGCCTGATCACGTGTGCAGTCACTCAGGAACTCAGTGACTTGAGATGAATATCCATTCCTGACCCAGTTTATGTTGTTTACTGAAGGAAAATCAGTGCTTCCCAGGCAGCTTTTTCACACTTAGCTTACTGTCTCACTGCACACTGTGATGCTTGCCTTCTTTTCCAGCATATTCAAACCCCTACATCTGTACTGCCCACTACCATAGTAGCAATCACATGTAGTATTTTAGTTGAAGTTAAATAAAACAAGTTCAGTCCTTTGGTCACAGGAGTCCCATCTCAGACGCTCAATGGCCATAGGTGGCTGGTAGCTGCCACACTGAAGAGGCAGGTATGCCGCATGGCTGTCACTACAGGAAACTCTGTTGAACAGTGCTCCACACCCTCCGTGATCCTCAGGCAACCTTTGCCACATAACAAAGAAAAAATTATTTACATCTTTGTGCTTGTGTTTAGTCATTCAGTCTTTACCAATTTTAAAAACCTGGAAATTTCTCAGCATCATTTATCTTTCCTTATATTTCAGAGGAAGCACATTTCATCCTTTTCAAAGTGATCCTTTCCCTCATAGGGTGATTCCAGTCCGAGGTTCTGAACTGGGGATTGGACCTCACCTCCTCCTCTGGAACCCACCCCTCTAGCCTTGCCTTATTCAGATTCTTCCTATTGATGCTGCCGCCTTCCACCATACCTGCAGGTGTTCACAGAGGCCACAGCCCCGTTCCCTCCTTCTCTTTCTAAATATAGCCTGTATGCCCTCAGTCTCCCCTACTTATTCCTCCACCCTGACAGCCTAGATCCCACCCCTCATCTCCGGTGGATGGCTCCCTAAGCTCCCGCGTTGGTTATCAACTGCCCGTATTGATGAACCCAAGCTGCCTTGTCACAGTTACCCTCTTCTTCCACACCAGGGAAGACTTCTATAGCGAGGCCAGCTCTTCCTTTTGATTTTCTTTCCCTTTTTACTTCTGTGACACGTCCTCTTCTGGCTCCTCTCCGGGTTCATTATCCTGCCTCCTCCCCAGGCCCGCCTTGCATCACCACTCGGGCTGTGTATGTCAGCGCAGCTCTCTTCTCCTTCTGCTTCCCTGCCCTTTCCTGTAACTGACTCCAGTTATTACTCAGGTTCTGGGAGCTCCCAAATGATTGTCCCTACATTCGATCCTCTCTCTGAACTCCAGATCAAAGGGCACAATGTTCACTGGGCACTTCTGCTAGGGCTATCCTGCCTCTGTCTCAACAATAAAACTCTGGTTCTCAGTAAAAGTTCTTAGCTGCTGGGTGTGTTTGCTATCCAGAGTTTGTCATATATGACAAATTGCAGTAGACTTAAAAAAATTTTTTTACTTATTTTGGTTGCACTGGGAACTTCGTTGCTGCACACGGGCTTTCTCTAGTTGTGGTGCACAGGATTCTCATTGTGGTGGCTCCTCTTGTTGCAGAGTTCAGATTCTAGAGTGCAGACTCAGTAGTTGTGGAGCACAGGCTTGGTTATTCCACAGTAAGTGGAATCTTCCAGGACCAGGGATTGAACCCATGTCCCCTATACTGGCAGGCAGATTCTTAGCCATTTTGCCACCAGGGAAGTCCAGGAGTTGATTCCTGAACAATACAGGGGTTAAGGGTGCTGACTGTCCACACAGTTGAAAGTTGGCATATGACTTTACTGTTGGCCCTCCATCTCTGTGTTTCCACATCCAAGGAGTCAACCAACTTCAGATCGTGTAGTACATATTTATTGCAAAAAATCCTTGTATGAGTGGACCCATGTAGTTGTAGCCCTCATCGTTCAAGGGTTGACCATGCCCACAGCCACACTCTCACATGTTTTTCTCACTCTCTCCTTCAACTGTTTGTCTTATTTGGGCCCTTTTATCACTGTGCTAGTTTTTCTGGCCACCCCTTCTTCACCAATCCTGACCTTCCACACCCCTTCCTGTTTTTAGGTCAGGCTCTTTTTCTTTGTTCTATGTCCTGATACTTACACTCTATTTTCTTCACTTATTTGTTGCCAGATAACTTTCCTGAAATCCATTTAAAGAAAAATACACATAAACTACATTTCTATGCGTACATATGCATAATTACCAATTTAAATTTTGAGTAAGTATTTCCATAGTTCAAATCGAAAAGCACCAAAGGCCTGCAGTGAAGAACTTTGCTCCCACTCCTCCCTTTATCTTCTTAGATCCTAGTTTTCTGACACATTAGCCATGGAGATGCTTTATGCTTGATTTTTTAAAGAAAATTTTTCATGTGTATAAAACACATATTATACATGTGTATACATAAATTATTTTCCCTTCTGTACACAAACTGTAGCATAAAAAGTCTGCTCTTCTGCATTACTCTTCACTTTGTATTTGCTGCTAATGAACATATCTCAGAGATGTTTCATAACGATTGCCTCACTCTTTTGTACAGTTGGATAGAATTCCTTCATGAATGAGCCAGACATAACCCATGCCCTCATGATGGACTTTTTAGTCATTCTCCATCTTTGCTATTCCTAACATGGCTGCCAAGAATAACACTTTCAAGGCAATATTTCATGCAAAGATGGGCTCGATAAAGGACAGAAATGGTATGGAGCTAACAGAAGCAGAAGATATTAAGAAGAGGTGGCAAGAATACACAGAAGAACTGTACAAAAAAGAGCTTCACGACACAGATAATCACGATGGTGTGATCACTCACCTAGAGCCTGATATCCTGGAATGTGAAGTCAAGTGGGCCTTAGAAAGCATCACTACAAACAAAGCTAGTGGAGGTGATAGAATTCCAGTTGAGCTATTTCAAATTCTGAAAGATGATGCTGTGAAAGTGCTGCACTCAATATGCCAGCAAATTTGGAAAACTCAGCAGTGGCCAAAGGACTGGAAAAGGTCAGTTTTCATTCCAATCCCAAAGAAAGGCAATGCCAAAGAATGCTCAAACTACCACACAATTACACTCATCTCACATGCTAGTAAAGTAATGCTCAAAATTCTCCAAGCCAGGCTTCAGCAATACATGAACCGTGAACTTCCAGTTGTTCAAGCGGGTTTTAGAAAAGGCAGAGGAACCAGAGACCAAATTGCCAACATCCACTGGATCATCGAAAAAGCAAGAGAGTTCCAGAAAAACATCTATTTCTGCTTTATTGACTATGCCAAAGCCTTTGACTGTGTGGATCACAATAAACTGTGGAAAATTCTAAAAGAGATGGGAATACCAGACCACCTGACCTGCCTTTTGAGAAATCTGTATGCAGGTCAGGAAGCAACAGTTAAAACTGTATATGAACAACAGACTGGTTCCAAATAGGAAAAGGAGTACGTCAAGGATGTATATTGTCACTCTGCTTATTTAACTTATATGCAGAGTACATCATGAGAAATGCTGGGTTGGAAGAAGCACAAGCTGGAATCAAGACTGCCGGGAGAAATATCAATAACCTCAGATATGCAGATGACATCACCCTTATGGCAGAAAATGAAGAGGAACTAAAAAGCCTCTTGATGAAGGTGAAAGAGGAGAGTGAAAAAGTTGGCTTAAAACTCAACATTCAGAAAACTAAGATCATGGCATCTGGTGCCATCACTTCATGGGAAATAGATGGGGAAACAGTGGAAACAGTGTCAGACTTTATTTTGGGGGGCTCCAAAATCACTGCAGATGGTGACTGCAGCCATGAAATTAAAAGACACTTACTCCTTGGAAGAAAAGTTATGACCAACCTAGATAGCATATTCAAAAGCAGAGACATTACTTTGCCAACAAAGGTCCGTCTAGTCAAGGCTATGGTTTTTCCAGTGGTCTTGTATGGATGTGAGAGTTAGACTATGAAGAAAGCTGAGCACCAAAGAATTGATGCTTTTGAACTGTGGTGTTGGAGAAGACTCTTGAGAGTCCCTTGGACTGCAAGGAGATCCAACCAGTCCATTTTGAAGATCAGCCCTGGGATTTCTTTGGAAGGACTGATGCTAAAGCTGAGACTCCAGTACTTTGGCCACCTCATGCGAAGAGTTGACTCATTGGAAAAAACTCTGATGCTAGGAGGGTTGGGGGCAGGAGGAGAAAGGGACGGCAGAGGATGAGATGGCTGGATGGCATCACTGACTCGATGGACATGAGTCTGAGTGAACTCTGGGAGTTGGTGATGGACAGGGAGGCCTGGGCGTGCTGCGATTCATGGGTTCGCCAAGTCAGACATGACTGAGCGACTGAACTGAACTAAACTGAAGTCATTTCCGTCTTATGCAGGTTTAGTGAGAGTCTGTTGCTGAACTGTTCATTCACTGTTGTCAGAACAGCCAGTTCCTGCCTATTGTATTACTTCTCAAGTACCGGGTTACAGTTGGCTCAGCCCATTCCTCCTCCTCTGCCCAAATGCCTTCCAGGACTTCCAGCGTGCAGTAAATGAGTCTACTCTGTCAGGGTCAAGGAGAAGCAGGCAGCTTGATACACAGTAGCAAACAGTGGATGCACCTGGCACCATTTCCTGCTGGACTCGGTCTTTTGGGTACATTGGTTTACTTGCTGTGTCCCTAACGTAGCTCATGCATTTTTGTCCCCTTCTTTACACAGAGCACCTTCCCTCTGCTCTCCGTAGGCCTCTGCAGGTCACTGGCATCTTTTGAGACTGAACTCACACACCACCATGTTTGTGAAGCCTCCCTGATTCCTACAGCCTTCTGCTAAAAAGAATTTGGGCTTCCACTGGGTATTTTCATAGGGCGTTTCTTTTTCTACCCTGGATTACTTTATGATGTCTATGCAGTTCTCCTAGTGTAGCTGCTGCTGCTACTGCTGCTAAGTCGCTTCAGTCGTGTCCGACTCTGTGCGACCCCATAGATGGCAGCCCACCAGGCTCCCCTGTCCCTGGGATTCTCTAGGCAAGAATACTGGAGTGGGTTGCCATTTCCTTCTCCAATGCATGAAAGTGAAAAGTGAAAGTCAAGTTGCTCAGTCGCGTCCGACTCTTGGCGACCCCATGGACTGTAGCCCACCAGGCTCCTCCATCCATGGGATTTTCCAGGCAGGAGTACTGGAGTGGGATGCCATTAGCTACTAGTTAGTAGTGCCTCAAACATAGGATGTTGACTTCTTTTGATTTTTCATCCCACAAAAAGTCTCCTAGCATGGTTATATTGTATACACAAATGAATGAAAAAGAGCAAAATTGATTCTGTTCTTGTCTGACATGAGAGGTTGGGGGAATAAGTACTTTTTATGTTGAAATCACTCCCACCCCTGTGCACTCTGGCTTTTTGTTGTTGTTATTGTTAAATTAAAAATAATTTAACAATAACTTAACAATTCCTTCTCCTCCCTCCTAGGAATACCTTTAAGAGCCTAGAGCCATGAAGTCATATCCTCAATGATTACACCTGTGAACTCCTGGGAAGAGAGGGTGCTGTTCCATTCTGTGTTTATTCTGTGACCAGCTAAAAGTACTGGCAGGACCAAAAACATTGTCTGTTTTATAGCACATTCAGACTTTAATATGTGACTGGAACAGGTCTCTCTTTTTATTGTGAGATTGCTTTTCTAAAATTTCAATTTTAATTTACAAAAAAATTGAATAAGCATTATGAATGGAATCTAGTCTCACCACTGCAGCTTTGACAATAACATCATTAGCAGGTGCAGCAATCAACTATATGCATCTGAGAAGCAGTGGATCTAGGACACCCTGCACTGCGACTGGGATGTCACCAAGGTATAGCCACCCTCTGGTGATGCTTTCTCTTTTCTCTTTTAGGTTTTTGAAGAACCCTCCCTTAGCCTTTTTGCTCTGGAACACTGTGAGGGGAGAGAGTTACATCTAGAAGAGGCTGTGAACTCTGTTCTGAATAAGGACCTGCACTTCTACACCCAGTCTGTGTGGGTGAAGAGTGGACTGTAAGTACGGGGCGAGGGCCTGGCCTGCTTCAGTCACGGTGGCAGGTCAGCATTGCACAGGTGCTTTCTGTTCCCCACTGCCTTTGTTACTTGGTGTGATGGTACTCTCACTTCTTTTCTGTCTCCGTGTAATAATCGTAGTTTCTCTCAAATAAGAGAAGACTGTGGACTGTGTCCAGTATGCAGTAGCAGGCAGTTGTCTAGGAGGACTGCCATGTGTGTGTTCAGAGCATGGGTCCTAGAGTGGGTGGACCAGATGACTGTAACGATTTGAGCCCTCTTTCCTTTTGGAAGGAACCTAATTCAATCAGTGACCTTGACTAGGTGAGAGACCATTACCTGCTTAAGACAAGTGACTAAAACTATTAACGCTTTTTGGTGTTTTGACTTGATGTCTTGTTTATGCTAGAGCTGTTTTGTTCTAGGGCACTTATTTTCACGCTCGGTGTCCTGGCTGACCCAGCCTGCCTACCAGTGTCGCTGTTTATGCAGGATGTTGGGCAGGGTGGGTTCAGGTCATATGGGGCCTGCACTTTTACAGTCTGGGAAGATGACTCCAAGAAAAGAAATGAAAAACGATGGGTACATAAATTAGGCATGAACTTGCATATTTATTCAGGACAGAAATGGTAAGTGGCCTGAAAGTGAGGGGCCCTGAAGTTGAAGCTCTCACGCTTGCTAGAAAATCTTCATCTCAGGCCATTTCTGAGAGTGGCTGTCAGCCTAGCCTGCCCCTCCTCCTGCACCTTTGGTGTTTTGGTACCAAAAGTCATCCAAAAGAACACACGTTGCTCTCTGTAATTAATATAAGGATGCTGTTTGTGTGTCTTACGACTTTGAAATTGTGTGACAGTCAACTCACCTTGTTAAATTGTCTGGGGATAATGAAAGAGAAAGCCGAGACTATAAACGGATTTGAAAATGAAGTTTAACAGTTATATGGTTCTAGATTCTTTGTGACAGAATCAGTACACAGGATAGGAAGAGTAGAGGCTGTCTGAAGGTTTTCCTGGGCTACAAATGGCTCCCAGAATACCACTGCATGCACAACTAGCTGCCCTCAGTGACAGGTTTTGTTTTGTTCTGTTTAATCCTTGTACTGTCCCACATCTTTAAACTGTGGTGGTAATGGGGGCAAGCTTCAATGCTTTTCAGTTGTGAAATTCATTAGATTAATATATAAGGAGGTCAAGTTTATTAGAACCTATCTCAGTTTTATAACTGAGACTTCCCTGCCTGTCTAAAGAGTCTGCAGACCAGGAGAGGCAGCCCAGCCTCCCCATGGCCATACCATCCTGAGGGTGCACCAATCTGACGGTGTAGGCAGTGTTAGTAGGAAGGGGTGGAGGGAAAGTCCTCTGTCTCGCTCATCCATGCATAATTTGGCCAAGCCTGATCTCGGTTGTGGAGAGCTGCAGCTTTGTCTGAACAAGCCACCTCATCTCCCATGCGTCCTTTCTGAAAGCACTGGGTGCCATAACCTGGGGTCCTGCTGAGAAGTGCAGTTTCTCCTGGTGGTCCCAGCTTATTTTCCATAACTGTGTGTCCAGCTTGATAGCCACCTCAAGCTGGCCTTGGCAAACCTCTATAGCAAAGGGCCCGGTGGTCTTTTCAGTCTGTTGGCCGTCCTGCCTCTGTCACCTAACGCCATGGTGCAGAAGCAGCCGAGGCCAGTGCGGAAAGGAATGGGCATGACTGTATGCGGTGGCGTAGGTCTCCAGGCTCCAGACATACTCCACGAAGCCCTGGACACTCTGCCCAGTTGGAAGGCCCCTGGGGTCCTGAGAAGTATTTGCAAAAAGAGCCAGTCTGAAGAGTTCAGACGGGATTTCTGTGGACAATTTTAAGTAGTCCTCATGGGAGACGTTGTGGGAGGAGGTGTGTCTGCAGAGGTTGCTAGAGCCGCGCAGAGAGGCTATGAAGGACGTGGGACAGCAAGCCTAAGAGTGGGAGAGGAAGCCGGTATTTTTTAACTGGGTGATTAGGGAGGGATTATCGTCTATGTCTGAATCTTAGAATGTTAAGGGGGAAAACCTGATATTATCCAAATAACACAGAATTCTAGAGCTGGAGGGAACCTTGTTTTGAAAGGAAGACAACCAGGTCCCTGCTGATCTTCTGAGCCACAGTCCAGTGAGGCTGGACTTTCTCCTTATCCTCTTTGGTTTTTCCACTAAAATACACAATTGGGCCTCCCTGATGGTCCAGTGGCCAGAACTCTGCGCTCCCAATGCAGGGGATCCAGGTTCAGTCCATGGTTGGGGAACTGGATCCCACGTGCTGCAATGAAGACCAGGCGCTCCCAAATAAAATCAGTAAATGAAAATAAACATGAAAATACCAACATTTTTTCTCTTAATAACAATCTACAAACCTAGAAGTTGTAACAAATGAACCCTATATGGTATAGTAAGAGGTATTTTTGATAAGAGATTGCTTTGTTTTAAGCATCCCATTTTTTTCTTTCCTGTTCTCTTATAGGTGGATAGCTTATGAAGGACCCAATTTCTTAGGAAGACAAATCCTACTCGAGCCTAATGAGATCCCAAATTGGAGAGCATTCAGTGGATGGAAAACCATTGGTTCCCTCCGTCCTGTGAAGCAGGTACAGAGAAAAGAACCGTATGATCTAATAATATAGCTCAGTTTCCTAGTAGAAATGTCATAAACCACAGCATCTGAACAGTGGACCATTTAATTTACTCTGCCATTTATGTTACAAGAGGATCCCATTAGGATGGGATCATCAAACTAAATCATAAAATTGTACCTAAGGTCAGTGTTGGGTTTTAGCTTTGAGTCTTAAATCTGATTGACCTTGTTGTCTTTTCATGGGAAAATAAATATCCTAAGCTCTGTAGCAAACAGTGGGAAAAAAAAATGAACTCTGAGAGTGCACTAGTTTCACCTCCTAAGTATTTGGCTCCCCTCAACCCCGCTTATATAATACTCAGGATGGATCCTGGCAATTTAATGAACATAGTATTTATTGCACACCTACTGCTTGTCAGTCTTTTATGCAGAAACTTCCCACTATTCTCTGGGTTCACTCTCATCTCTTCAGCACGGCCTGTGTGATTTAGCTCCCCCTGGCTTCTCCAGCCTCATCTCTGTCTGTCTGTCTCCCCCTCACACGCTGGCTCCGTGCCATGCACCAGCACAGAGTGCTTTCCCACACTTACAGGCTCTGTCTAGAAGTTTCTTCCTTCATTCTTTGCCTGACTAGTTCTTTGTCCTCCTTTATGTTCATCTGAAGTGTCAGGCCCTCAAGAAGTCTCTCTTACTCTCTCTCTCGCTGAATCTAAATGACACCCTTAAGGACATGGTTCTGTTTCTACAAGACACTGCCTGAGATGTGTAATGACGTGTTTGTTGGATTGGGCACTTTCTAGCTCTACAACAAGCCCCACGAAGGGCTTCTCACACTGCACTTCTGCCTGTCACAATGTCTGGCGCATTGTAGGCACTCAGGGACTATTTTTTCAGTGAAGGAATGAATGTATAAATGGATAAGCTGAATGTCTGATACTATGCAAAAAATAATTACAGAATATATATAAGGGTAGACATGATTTAGGCATTACCGGAGCTTACATTTTCATTGGGAAAACATGCCCAACTCAAAGCAGTCATATAAAATGCAAATGGAGAGGGACCAAGGTAGCAGACCAGAAAGACCCTGAGCTCACCTCCTCTCACAGGCACACCTAAGTCACAACTGTCTGCACAACAACCATGGATGAAAAAGAGGGACCCACCAGAAAAGATCCTCTACCACTAAAGATATTTAAAAAAAAGGAGCCACTAGGAGTAGGAGAAATGGATTTGCAATATAATCAGATCACATCTCCTGGGTGGGTGACCCAATAATTGGAGAATAGTTCATCCAAAGGAGTGAGAGTCGGAGCCCCGCACTGGGTACCCCAGCCTGAGGACACTGCACTGGGAAGAGGATCCCCCATAGCATTTGGGCAGAAGTGAAGAAACACTTTTCCATAAAGGAAATGCAGATGGCCAACAGGCACATAAAAATATGCTCAGCATCACTAGTCATTAGAGAAATACAAATTAAAAGCCATTATGGGATATCACCTCCCACCTGTCAGAATGCTGTTTATCAAAAAAATGCAAGAGAGAAATGTTTTTTTGATGGATAAATGTATAGACACACACATGTGTGTACACACGAGCATGCACGAATGTGCACACCATGCTCATTCCCACTACTGTAGTTCTGTTGGTTCAGATCCTAGCTCTGCCACTCAGAAGCAGGGTGACTTTGAGTGAGTCACTTCACTTCTTGGCATCTCAGATTTGTCACTGGTGAAACAGTGATCCCATTGCTTACCCATCATTGTGAGGACTGACACAACATCTGGCTCATGTTGCTGTGGTGACACCTTTATTTTGAAAGGTTTTTATTCCCGATGTCCTTGGAGAGAACTAGAGATGCCCGGCTGAGGGATACTAAGCATCAGTGCACTTCCCTGGCACAGTGTGTGGTACAGATCTTCCTGCATTGCATCTTGCTTATTCCTCAGTCCTGTCACACAGGATAGGGAACTGCCCTGAAAAGCCGTGGGGGGAAAGCACAGCAGAAGTGAGATTTCAGTTTAGTTTATATATTAGTGGCACCCCACTCCAGTACTCTTGCCTGGAAAATCCCACGGACAGAGGAGCCTGGTAGGCTGCAGTCCATGGAGTCGCTAAGAGTCAGACATGACTGAGCGACTTCACTTTCTCTTTCACTTTCATGCATTGGAGAAGGAAATGGCAACCCACTCCAGTGTTCTTGCCTGGAGAATCCCAGGGATGGGGAAGCCTGGTGGGCTGCCATCTATGGGGTCACACAGAGTCGGACACGACTGAAGTGACTTAGCATAGCATAGTAACACTTAATCCCATGTTGTTAGAAACTCTGGAAGCCAAGTTGGATGCTGAGAATATTTGCCTCACTTTTGAAAAGGGGTCCCTTGCTGGATGTCCCTGGCTGTTATTTAAGATAGCTAGAACAGTAGCCTCTGATTCTACATAGAAGTTTTTTTTTTTTTTAAATAACATTGTTACTCTTCTTGAATTGTGTATTAGGAAATTATCCCTGAACATTTTAATTTCAAAATAATACTTTAATATTTTCCATTTGTTTATTTAGGCCACAGCTTTGAAAACTAGCAGAGGAACTCTAGGTACCTATAACAGTATTGAGTCTTTTGTCCAATCACTCATAAGCCCGACCCTGCTTAGCTGACAAGATCAGACAAGATCAGGCACATTCAGGGTAGTTTGGCCATAGATGGATATATTATGGGTCATAATTCCTCTTTTTGGTAAGCCTCTTGGCACTGCTTTGGCTTATATTATTGTTTATAAATTCAGGAATCATCAAAATGTGATCCTCTGAGGTTGGAAATTAGGGCTTCAGCAAGGCACTTACAATGTATATCAGTGCTTTAATGTATAATCACAGAGAAGTCAGACTACAAGTGCATAATAAGGGTGATTATTACCTTCAGTTCAGTCACTCAGTTGTGTCCGACTCTTTGCAACCCCATGAATCGCAGCATGCCAGGCCTCCCTGTCCATCACCAACTCCCGGAGTTCACCCAGACTCATGTGCATCAAGTCGATGATGCCATCCAGCCATCTCATCCTCTGTCGTCCCCTTCTCCTGCCTCCAATCCCTCCCAGCAACAGAGTCTTTTCCAATGAGTCAACTCTTTGCATGAGGTGGCCAAAGCATTGGAGTTTCAGCCTCAGCATCAGTCCTTCCAATGAACACCCAAGACTGGTCTCCTTTAGGATGGACCGGTTGGATCTCCTTGCAGTCCAAGGGACTCGCAAGAGTCTTCTCCAACACCACAGTTCAAAAGCATCAATTCTTTGGGGCTCAGCTTTCTTCACAGTCTAACTCTCACATCCATACATGGCCAATGGAAAAACCGTAGTCTTGACTAGACGGACCTTTGTTGGCACAGTAATATCTCTGCTTTTTAATATGCTATCTAGGTTGGTCATAACTTTCCTTCCAGGGAGTAAGCATCTTTTAATTTCATGGCTGCAGTCACCATCTGCAGTGATTTTGGAGCCAGAAAAATAAAATCTGACACTTACTTGAGCTAACTGATTAAAAACTGTGATGTTTGGTCCTAATATAAGTGGAACTGTCCTTTGTGAAGGTCACACCTGTTTTCTTACATGTACAAGGTAAGGAAACTCTTGTAAAGAATGTAGTGAAGCCTCCAGAATTAATAACTGCAGGAGATTTATAGAATTATATGATTCACAGACTTACAAATTACAGGAATTTAAATACCTTACTGTTGCACTGTGAATATGGAAATAGTGGTTTGAAACAGTTAAAACACTTAACCAAGTAAGAGATCTTTTTCATCTGCTTTACATTACCAGATTTAAAAAACTGTCCTTTTATTTGCTTATTTAAGTGCCCAGAATGTTTATTTCCATAGGAAGGCTAAACATGACACCAATTTACCAAACTTCAACTAGCCTCACACTGATCCATCTTAAACTTCAAAATAGAATATTCATTGGTGGGCTTACCATAACACCTTGTTGCACTTCCCTAGCTCTTACCTTTCTCAGCTTGAAAAGTGCTTCTTTATTCAGTAACAGATCACGTGTTACTGGTATTTGACAAGGTTCTAAGTGGGATGCCAACATCTGATCCAAGACAGGGATATTGAGTGTCCTGTAGTTACTACATTAAGACTGGAGGCCTAAGTCCTGGGGCTGAGAGTATAGTCTCTGTGGTGCTTCAGTCATGTGCTTTGTTCTTTTATCATCCTATTCCACTGCCAACTTTGGAATCGGTCTCTTATTCCCCATGTCTCAGAGTAATGAGTGCATCTCTGCACAGGCCTTAGAGCATCAGGGTGAACAGGGAGGGTTTTGGCACAGGCAAACCTGGTTTTCCATGTCTGTGTTACCCTTATTTGTAAGAATGCAGGTCATAATTATACTTTGTTTTTCCCGTGGTGGTTTTAATTTTTGACCACACCCTGGCAACATGCAGGATCTTAGTTCCCCAACCTGTGCCTCCTGCAGTGGAATTGTGGAGTCTTAACCACTGGACCACCAGGGAAGTCCCTTATATTCTCTTAAAGGGTTGTTCTGGTCATTAATTCTGATAGCATTTAGGACTAAGTCTCAATAAATAGTAACTGTGATCCTTAGAGGCAAGTCCTAGACTTAGTATCTTATTTGAAAACTTCCTATATATTCCAGGCCCAAGAGATGAAAATTTTTGTTACTCAATTTTTGAATAGCTACACAGTGACCACCTATATGCAAGGTCTCTTTCCTTGAAATATCAAGGTCAATTTCAACAAAGTATAAATAGAAACAAAAAAATTACTAGAGGGCCCTTAGCCACCTGGGTTTTTCACAACCTCCCATAGTAGTCATTTGGCACTTAATCATAGCACAAGCCAGCGCGTCTTATTATTGTACCTTGCCTGCTCAATTGTTATTCCAGCCATGGAGGTAGTTCCTTGCCCTTATTCTTACTCCCCAGCCTTCCCCAGACCCACAAGGACATAGTAGTTACTGCATGAACCTCATTAAGTCCCTAATTCTGCATCCACCCCTTGTCATAGCGGAATGTGAATGAATGAAACTATTACCTTTCACCCTCCCAAGAATGTATTTCAGAAAAGACAATAGAGACTGTACAAGTGAAGGTATGTGCTCCGTGGTCTAAGGGTTTTTTAATGGAAAATATGAAACAGGTATAAATAAGCTAAATTCTGTTTCCTCTCACATGTTTCCTTCAAGTTTTCCTTGGAAAGGGCTGATTTCCAGATTCAAAAGATATTTTTCTAACTGGCTCTGCCCCTCCTGCCACAGCCCGCAGTGTACATCAGAATAAGGAACCGAGCCCAGGACGGGTACCTGACAGTCACGGGAAATGTGGCCGACACCAGGGCAACCTCTGTGTGCATCTCTCCCTACAGCGGGAAGAATACTCAGATCTGGCACTACTGTCGAGGACTCTTTAAATCCAAGGTAACCAGCCCCACTGATCGTATAGCTTGCTTGTTTATCTTTGGTCTTTTAGAAACCAGAATCTTCCCAAATCAAATGGCATGATACAATTAATGCACTTCCTGTGAATAGTTTGCTGCATGATTATAAAAGCATTGACATGTATTACTGAAGCACTGAAGTGAAATGGACTTAAAAAGTAGACTTTCTATAGCCAAAAATTCTGTTTTAAAGTAAAAAAACTAATACATACTAAATGGTTTTTTAAAACTAGTGATAAAATCATCGCACTCAAATGGATGATATGCTTTTCTGAGATGTTTCTTACGCTCTGTGGCCCAGATCAATTTAGCCATCTTTGTGATTCCAGACACGTTGAGTTGAACCTTTCTCATCTTCAAAACGGGCTTCCCTGGTAGCTCAGCTGGGAAAGAATCTGCCTGCAATGCAGAATATGTAGGTTCAATCCTTGGGTTGGGAGAATCCCATGGAGGAGGGCATGGCAACCCACTCCAGTATTCTTGCCCATGGACAGAATCCCCATGGACAAAGGAGCCTGGCAGGCTACAGTGCATGGGGTTAAACAGAGCTGGACATGACTGAGCAACTAAACACATCTTCGAAACAGATAATGAAGGAAGAAGAAAGCTGCTGCTTTTGGGGGAAGTTTAGAAAATAAAATTCAGGTTTCTTTGTTTTTCTGCACCCCTTCTATTATGTTTGATGGTATGGGGAATAAGACACCAGTTGTATTATATCACCAGTGGATTATCAACCTTTTTCTCATGCTTCAACAGAAATGAAAAGCACGTAAACGTAATTATTGTCTGGGTATCCAGCACATCACCCAATGTTTTTATAAGAAAAACAAGCTCAACCTTATATATTTAAGCTAACACTAACTCAACATTTAATCCTAATTCAACAAGTCTTTATTTAACCATCTGTTGTCAGATCTGGATGTTCTTTTAAAAACAAATACCTCAGGCTTCCCTGGTGGCTCAATCCAGTCCACCTGCAGTGCGAAAGTGAAAGTCACTCAGTCGTGTCTGACTCTTTGCCAACCCCATGGACTATACATATACAGTCCATGGAATTTTCCAGGCCAGAATACTGGAGTGGGTAGCCTTTTCCTTCTCCAGGGGATCTTCCCAACCCAGGAATCGAACCCAGATCTCCCGCATTGCGGGTAGATTCTTCACCCGCTGAGCCACAAGGAAAGCCCAAGAATAAAGCCCAAGATCCAGGGGATCTTCCCACCCCAGGTTCAATTCCTGGGTCAGGAAGATGACCTGGAAAAGAAAATGGCAACCCATTCCAGTATTCTTGCCTGGGAAATCCCTTGGACAGAGGATCCTAGTGGGCTACAGACAGGTGGGATTGCAAGAGTTGGACACGACTTAGTGACTGAACCACCACCACACTGAGACTTACATGATTTCTAAAATGATATGTGATTTTCTGACACTCATCTGTACCATGGAAAATTATGATTCCTTCCAACCACAGCAGTTTGAGGTTCAAGGGATCACAGGGGAAAAAAAAAAAAAAAAGTACCTCTAGTTCAGTAGGTTTATTTCCATACTATCGCCTTCCCTCAGCCATAAACAACTTAAAAAGTTGACTGAGATTATAATTTTAGATTTAGTTTTAGATCTTGTTTTCTTTTTGGATGGGCTTGTCTGATTTACTCACATGAAAGAAAAAGGACTCAATCCAACTGATTTTAGCAAATGTAGTACTGCCAATGTATTTCTTGACCTTTCAGGCCAGTGACACATGTCTCGATGTCATCGGTGGTCGAGACACACCAGGAGCTAAAGTCGCCCTCTGGACCGAACATGGGCAGTTCAGGCAGAAGTGGAGACTGAACAGAAATGGAACCATCAGCTCCTACCTCAGTGATCAGCTGGTCCTTGATGTTAAAGGTAGGCCTATGACGAAAGCCAGTGTGTCGTGTCCTTGGATATTCATTTTTAATTCCAAACCTCCACCTCCTCCTGGGCAAAAGAAGCCCTTGTGTATAAGTGAAATATTAAGTCATTTTTAATTATACTTGAAAAAGCTGATATGCCATTTTAACAAACAACAAGCAAAACAATTAGCTATAGGTGGATCAAAAGCCTAAGGACCAAGCCTATGAAGGTTCTTATCAGTACAGTGGTAAAATTTTCATTTGCTATGTGATCTTTGAGAACATTTCGAAATTTGAAGCATCACCAACCGTAACATGTCATCTGGTCCCTAAAGAAACATCTCTGACTTTCTGTTCTGAATTGTGTGGTTCTTAAAATTTATAGTAGTTATCATTTAAACTCACTTTTGAATTCAACAAGGTCAGGGCCAATATTATTCAGTGCTGTTGCCTTAATTGGGTTAGTCACAGCCACTCTTGGTGTAGAAACAAAAATGCAGTGTGACACTGAGCTAGAGTGCGCTCAGAGCACTGTGTTCTTAAGAATCCCATGGTTGGGGCACATCATTTATACATCTATATATTATACTTTCAATCACTCCTGTGAGGTCTGGTTTGAGGTGAACAGATACATCTGTTTAACCTCAGTTTCCCATTTCAGACCATCGCTTTTATAAAGACATATGAATCTACCCCACCAGCAAGTGGGCTGAAAGAAAGCCTTCTGACAGTTGTGAAATTGTTAAGCACCTGTGTGAACAAATTAATCTTTCCTTTTGGAATTGCTATTTTAGGAGGAAATTATTATGACAAAACTCACGTAATTGTAAACCAGCCCCTGGAAGGAGAAGAAACACAGAAATGGGACATTGAAATATTGTGAGAGAGTCCACAGTGTCCCTGGGAGAGTGCGGAGGGAGGAGGGCCCTCATGCCCTGTGGAAACGACCTGCCCATCCTAGGCTCTGGGACCACTGAGCGGAATGGGCTTCTCCCCCAACCATGAAGACTGTTGCTTTTCACCATGGAAGAGGTCAAAATATGCTTGCCAGCTAGTCAGCGTTCCTGTGAAGAATGTGTTATAATGTCTATGGAAGGTTCTACTCCCTTTTGATCTCCAGCTTCGGTGAGCAGGTTTTTTGAAGTCTGTTTTCTCTTTCTACCAAATAGAAATCCTATTCCCAATAGTTACAGGATGCTGCTGATGCTATCACCCTCTATTAGCTATTAACAACTAAGTGTGTGGTTGAGTGCCAGGCACAAGGAAGTGAAAGCCTACAGGTCAAGTCATACTTTTAAGAAGATGAATACTTTTTTCACAATATCTGAAAACATTTAATAAACCTTACTGTTAAACTACTGTATTAGATACGCATTATAAGTTCTCTCTTGAAGCTTTTATATGAAGTACCATAAGTATTCACACTTGTAACTCACACCAGGGAGGGACCTCAGCAAGTACAGGAGTGTTTTCTGTTGCTATTCTTTCCCTGATCCTTTAAACTAAAAATGCACAAATAGCCTGTGGCTGTCCCTTCTCTCTTGGATGACAACACTAACCAGGGGTCACGCCTATCCTGGTGCTGACCTCACGTGATCTACCCTCAAGTGTTTGTAAGGAAGGACTCTGTCACCTACATATAACAAATTTTCCTTTGCCTAAAGTAAATGGAAATTTTAAGTTAAAACCAAGTAGTATTTCAGCCTTGACTATACCATTTTCCTTTACAAACTGTGACAAGAAACTCAGTTTTTCACTTCCATTTTAAATAGCTTTCATTTAAACAAAATCAGGTAGGATATTGTCTTGGACTTAGTCTCAAGTAAGCATTACCACCGTCACTATAGAATTCTCAAGCATTTTTCCCTCCTAAGTTGGTTTTAAACTTACACTGAGATAACTGTTCTCTTCATCCCCAACTTTTGCCAGTCAAGCTGAAAAATGTCTGCTCTATTTTTCTATAGAAAGATTAAATTTTCCAGTGATATTTTTAAAAATATCAATCTATATGCACTTTAGAATGTAAAGTAACAGTGAACTGTTTAAACTCAAAGACCCACTATTTTGACTATTTTTTATAGAGACTTGGTCTTTCCATGTAAATATTATTGGGGATTTTTCTTCCTTCAATCTCAGGCTCTTTCGTAATCTTGCAAACAATACCTGTAAAACACCCTTGCCCATAGATGTGAGTGCCTCTTATTAAATGCGGCAGTATTATTTAATGAAATTTGTTTTAGGGTAACTTTATTTTAATGGGAGGGGGTGGCTTGTGTATACACAAAGGTATGATATGTATATTTTCACTGTAAAAAACCAAGTTAAAAAATTTTCTTCATGTTAATTGTTGTTTAAAATTTTTCTAGAGCCAGTGAGGCTCTTTAAAGAAGTTATTTCTTCCAAAGAACACCAGGTAATGACAGTTAAATTTACATTTATTGGAGCTGTGCCTTTTCTACCACACTGGATTAAATAAACTTGTCGAAATATGGCTTTTGTCACTTTCTGGGACATTGAGTAACTTGCTGTTCTTCTACGTACATCTGTTAGTACATATGGCCAACTGATCACCTGTAAGAGGTAGATCTCATTTTATTAAATACACAGGTAAGGAAAGTTACATTCATCCTGTCCTTGGCTCAAAGCAACAGGAGTCCCCAGCACACAAATCTTTGCAGAATCAAGTGTCCAGTATTTTACATATATATATTACTATTAAAGCAGCAAAGGCACTAGACTACTTGGATTAAACATTCTGTCCAGAGGGATAATACCAGGTTTTGCTTTTCCTCATCTGTAGTCAGCTTCAGGTCCTTGACAGAAATAGCTGAACTGTTCCAAATTTGTTTTAGTGCATCCATATGTGATAGAGGAAAGCGAAGTCCATGAGACTGAAAAAAGATAAACCAGTCATTTAAGTGCCATTTTCCATAATTCTCAATGCATCATTACTGAGATCCTTCATAAGAATGAAACTTGTTACAGGTAAGCTATTTACAAAAACTACAAACTATAATTAGATAACTTATAAAAGTCAATGATTCCCTTGTGAAAACTCATGAAAGGCCTGTTAGTCATTTGGGCCTTCCCTGGCAGTCCAGTGGTTGAGACCCCACCTTCCAATGCAGGGGGCACAGTCTGATCCTATAGGCTGTCGGGTGTGGCCCCAATTTTTTTTTTTTTTTAAATTGCAGAGAAACAGCCCCTACTTGCCAAATCAAAATACATTAGAATTAAAGTCTTAAAAGAAATATTCGTCATTTGAAATGCTTCCTATTTGTTACTTTACAGCTCCCCTATAAGGCCACAGGTCCCGTGCTAGTGTCTTTTAAAGTGGGTACAGGTGTTTATATATTACAGAAATGTCTGACTTAACATTTCACAAACTGACAGCCCTTCACAGGGATAGTTAAGTCCACACTGCAGTCACAGAAAAGCCCATTACCCATACATCAAAGGTGACAGAGTCCTCCCACCAAGCACCAAACCAGAGCAAAGACACGCATTTTGGGTTGGAACAAACCTCTGTTTCCTCATTTCCCATCATGTGTGTGTCTCTCCTATTCTTTAAAGAATGATAGACGTAAATCATCTTCCCTAGAGTTTCATCCTTCAAAAAACAAAAAAAGCTGTCAACAACAAAATACTGACCACTGGGATGCTAGGAGGCTTTTCCAGTAGTATAGGGCAATACCAAGAAAAATCTCAATGCCTCAGTGCTTAAGTGAAATTTATTGAATACTAAAGAATCTTTCTGGCAAAAAGTTGAGATGTAAACATGTAGATACATAAATACAAGTTATAATGACTATTTTTTTATACTTCTCATAGATTACTATCTGTATGTAGCAAATAAGCACTTGTAAGTCATTTTTTAAAAAGATAACAGCCCCTTTAGAAACTTCAATGAAAAAACCATTTCTATTTCAACTTACCAATGAAACATTCAAGTTTCTTCATTTAACCATACCTGTACTCTTTGTGCATCAGAAAAATTTAATATTCCTAGGTATACGTAAATTTTCAATTTATGAACACCAGAGAGTAAATATTAATTCTAAATACCAGCCATGTGATCTATAAAAACCTTCCTTCCACTTATAGTAGGCTTCCCCTCCCTCTGTGTCCACCCTACACAGGGAAGTTTACTGTCTCTTCCAGCACCTTGAGTCATTCCTTGTCCCCTCTTAGATGAGTATCAAACACACTGACCTAAAATAAGTGCCTCAAACTAACTGATTATCAGAATAACTAGCTTTTTTTTTTTTTTTTTTAATGAGGCTGTGGGAGTATATAATCTCAAGGTTTCCATGTATGTTATAAAGTTTTCACCAGGTTTGGCCCTGATGGCTAGAACAGTCTGGTTATGGAGACATCCAGGTGCCCCTGACTCCCAACCTTGCCAGTCATTCACGGGCCCCTCCCAAGAAAGCTGATCAGGAGGACCAGGGTGAAGCCACCAGGCATGGGAGAATTCCCAAAGGCTTTAGGGTTGTGCAGGGCACTTTCATAAAGGCAGAAGTCCCACACCAGAGGAAGACCAGAAACCTATATTGATAATTTGGCAAAGGCAACCTATCCCTAATTAGGAGGCAGAGACCAGACATCAATCGCTAACTAGGGGAAGAAGAGTTTTGTGGGGCTAAGGACAAACCCTCAAATGCCCAATGGGCAGGAAACTTTGGAACCAGAGCAGTGAGATCTGGGCATAATTGATCTAAAGCGATGGGACTGAATTGTGAGGAGGAAGATTCCCAGAGGAGGCGGGCAGGGCCACTTGTCAGTGTGATAACCTGAGGCCCGAGATGGACATGCCTTGAGTGGAACCCTCTTCCCTTCTGGATACTCACGGATGGGTCCTGATAGGGTCCTACGGAGAGAACCACATGGTCTCTAAACTGCAGTCTCACTGTGCTGTCCAACCCCGGAAGTTGTCCACCTAGAAAACCCAGAGAGAGAGCAGGCTCAAACTTGTTTGCAGGAGCAACTATTTGGGAAAAGTAGTTAACAATCTGCAGGTGAATCCAAGCATGGGGCATCTGCTCCAACTCAGATAGTCACAGTGATGTTAAAAATACTGCTTACATCCCAATGGACCTCATTCTTATACTGAAGACAGATGTCAACCAGATAAATAACAACAGAAGTTTCTAAGTTCATTAAAAGGCTGTCACCAATACCCGGGGAGCACACAGAGTACACCCTGCCTTCTGCGCGGAATGCTCTCACCACTCCAATTTCTGTCCTTGGCTTGCTCCATATGTGGACTCTGAAGGGACTTCTGAGCTCAAAGTGCACCATCCCTCCAATTACCAGTTACATGACCATGGCGAATTATTCAGTCTAGGTAGATCAAGCGCTGTGTCACCAAAAAAAGCCACCGAATAAAGTGCACAGGAACAACTCTCTTTCCTAGATTGGATTTAACTTAGTGAAAAAGCAGCCACTACAAACAGACCAGCCTGACAGGGTGATCTGGTTGGCGACAGAGTTGAGGGAACTTAATATTGACAGTAAGGGCTAAGACAAGGAAAACTGGGACATAAGCTGATACTCAGAACTGAACTGTTCTGCTAAAGATTAAACCAGGTGCTGGGAAAATTGCTGTTTTGAGTAGATGCATCAAAAACATATTCTCAACTCCTCCCCACCTCAGACTATAATAAACATGTACACAGAATGAATGTTAGAAGGGACCTTGTAGACTGTGTCTCTCGCTGGTCCTCCACGCATGATAGATGAGGCTTTTTGAAAAGTTAGTGAAAATGAGACTCTCCCTCTACCTGACCAAGAGAAGCAGCCTGAGAGCCAGCCTGGCACTCCCAGCTGTGTCTCCCTGTTCTGCTGAACACAGGCCATTCTAAAGGACCCCAACATTAAACATGGCCACGCTGTGACTATGTGAGACAGAGAAAATCGAGACCACTTCATCAACAGGCTAAAGGAAGGACACTGTCCAGACCACGGGACTGACCACACGTGCCCCTCTCCTGGCTAGCCTGAGGGACTGCTGCTGCTTTACCAGTGGTCACTCCATCCTCACTTCACTCCTCCTGCTACCAACCATAACCAGGATTTACAAGAGACCCAATCTGAGAGTCTCTATTTCTCAACAGCATCCAACCCAGAGCAAAGCCCGACTTCCTGAACCCTCTTGAAATCACCTAACTCAAACCCAAATCCTAGAAATCCTTCCCTGCATTCCTTTTACTGAGATGTCTGCAGTCTCCAGCAGCATGCTATCTCTCGTTACAAGTCAATAAACTCAGCTCTGTTAGACTACAGGAGCATGGTATAGTCTGTGCCCCAGAACACTGGTATCACCATCCACCCAGCAGTCTGTCCACATCATCTGTAATTTAAACCTGTCACAAACAGTCATCTGGGACTTGGGGAAGGTCTCTGATGATCCTGCAAATTCTTGTAGTTCACCTGCTGATGGCAACGTTTTACCCATCCCTGAGCTAATTTCCAACAAGATTATTTCAGTGTTCAAGTTCTTGAAACTTCCTGCAGATGATGAATTGCAGAGGGGCCATAAATACATATTCCTCACCCCAAACCACAGGGTTCTCATTCCCCATCAAGCAGCGTGTCCTGTCCAACCTTAACACACTAAGGACAGGCTCATGTTCACCCTGAAATGTTTCATACTTTCCATCAGCTCAAAGAAGTGCACACCCAAAAAAGCATCAAAATATCCCACATTAGTCCCTGACCACCTAGAAGAAACAGCAAGCCCTACCTGGTGTCACAAACTTTGCTCTATCTCCCATATAGTAAGGTGGGAGTCTGTTCATAGCGAAATCCTTCTTCATGTCTGCAGAAGGCAGTTCTTTGGTGCCCTCCAGGCGGTCTGCAAGCATCCTCAGAAAACCACTTAATCTTGTTACAACAGCTGTGCCTTCCGCCTGCTGGAAACACAGAAGTGAGTCCTGGCCCAGACTCCAGCCACGTTCCTGCCCAGGCCCCGTCTCCAGAGTGCTGCAGTGGGCACCACCACCCAGGACAAACACGGATCCACACCACTCCCTTAAGGACAGCACCCCTTTATGTTCTCCTAACCACTACTCCTCTGTAGCTGCCTACTGTTTGCAAAAAAAGATCAATTTTTAGCATTTTGCCTGGAAAGAGGGCTCCCTGGGAATACGGTACAGTCTTGGCCTTGCCTTTTGAAGAAAAAAATCATTATCTGAGGTGACCACTTCAGACATGAAGGCACCTTTGCTCAACTCAGCCCTGATGCATCCATCATCTCAAAACCTGCCAACAGGGTAAAATCAGGACAGGAAAGCCAGGGAACACACTGAGGCCAGGCTCTCCAGTGGATCTCTCCTAACTTGGGATCGCGCATGTGCTGAGGCTATAGTTCCTGAGCCACATTAGTTATTCAAATATCTACTCAGTCAGCACTCCTGGGGCCTGCTGCTGCCACCCTGAAATACAGGAAGTGGGCCATCTGCATACACCACTGTTCCTTTGGGTTGCAAGTAATGTGCAGCACTCCGTCATTTGCAAACCACCCAGCCCAGGAGGAAACAAGCTTGGCTCATGTGGGGAGAAGGGTTCCGGGGTCCTGAGCAGGGAGCCACGGCTGCCCCTCCCTCCCCACCTGCCTTCGCTCCTTACCAGGAGCAGCTGCCGAGGGATGCCAGCCCGGAGTGCCACGTCTGCCTTGGCGGTATCAAACACGAGCCCCGACATGGTGTCCAAAAGGAAATCTCCCCATGAACTGGAACACACGCCAAGTAAAAAAAAAAATGAAAAACAAAACAATGAAAGCATAAGACGTGGATAAAACACTGATTATAAAAGCCTCAAGCTACAAACTATGCATCAATTCCCCTGCCCTGAAATCTTGAGTTCCAATAATTTCACATCAGTTCAGTTCAGTCACTCAGTCGTGTCCGACTCTTTGCACTCAGCATAAAAACTGAAGAGCATTATCAATCACAGGCTTCTCTTTCTCCCCACCTCAGACACTCACATGCAGAGTTAAAGGTGGGAAGCTAGGCTTTATTCATGATTTATCTTAAATGTAAAGATATCATAATTAATTACAGACTATCATAAGGTAGGAAGTTCAAAGGAACATTTTTTTTTAACATCTTCAACTACATAACTCCCTTGACAGTTTTGCAGAAAAGTAACTCAATGATTAGAGGACCTAAAAAAATTTGTATGTGCAAAAAATCCAAAAAGCAGTATATGTAGGGTAACAGCAAGATCCTGGACTGTGCAATTATTTGAACAGTTAAACATGACATTTTCCTTTGTTTCTTAGAAAAAGAGGGGCACTGTTCTCAGTCAAATATCCAACATCAACAATTCAAAATGATTTATTTTGCAACTTGTTAAACTCTAATGATGGTTTTATTGGGGTAGAAGAGAGAAGCCAGATGCCAAAAACACCATTTCAGGACAAGCGTGAGTGTTCAGCTACCTCTGCTTTTCCTGCGGGGCGTTCAGAATCACTCGTCAGTGTAAGATGCACACGCTGTGGGGATGCTCTCTATAAACACTTCTGAGCTGCTCAAAATCCCCTTCTGTGTCACCAGCAGATTTCAAATTGCTGGCTACATGCAAAATGGAAATTCACAGTATGACTTTTGCCTCTCACTCTGTAAGCAGAATTAACACTTTTATGCTTACCTCCTCGAAGTGGCAAAGGAGGACAAGAGCCATGTGAGAGACACTTCCCCCCAGGTATCCGCTCCCACCTGGTAGCCTCACTGGCTTCTGACAAAATGCTACACCCAGCCTCACACCTTTGACTAAACGTAGACCTGGAGGACACACGCAGACCTCACAGCAGCGTGAAATATTATCGTCCTTCGAGGGGTCCCAGGTACAAGTCACTTGGCAGTAGTTCACAGAGTTAAAGTGCAGATATTACACTGAGCTCCGTGCTCTTCTAGGAGACTGGATCTTGGGCTGCAGTTTAGAAACAACACCGCTGGAGGGGTTCACCTTCATAAATCGGTCAGATCGACATCCCACTATCTGAGAGAGCAGGCCCTAAATGCCACCCTCGAGAAGGCTTAGGGAAAGGACGAATCTTCGCCCTGCCATAATGCCTTAAGAAGTGCCAGGACCAAAGCACAAGGCATCTCCGGGGAGCAGCGGCCCTCGTGTCACACCTGTCCTGTTCTAGCAGCGGCCCCACCGGCAGCCACAAGTCGGCATCACAGCGCCCACCCTCAGCCGGCAGGCATCCTCTCTAACTCGGGCAGCTCTTCCAGCGTGCCGACTGCAGGCGCCGTGGGTGGGACCAGGGAAAGCTACCAGGTCTTCACCCCTGGGATTGGGAAACAGTCACTTGGTGGTAGCAAAAGCTAACGGGGTCCAGGAGGCAGAGGGAAGTCAGAGAAGTAACTGATGATGCCTCATGACATGCCAATGTTGTGAGTACATCAGGAACCGAGGAAGGAAAATGGAGTGAAAACGAAGGGAGCCAGAAAACCAGCTGATGGCTGCAAGAAAAACGAAAGAGGAAGAACCAGGGAGTGACGGCAACGACAGGACACCAGAGGATGGGCGCTCACAGGGCTCAGTGACGTGGCTGCCGAGCCCAGGGCTGCTTCGGTCCAGAACGGGCTTCTGGTGCAGCCTCCCCATGGCCCGGTTCCCACTGCCCGCTCCCTCAGTCACCCTTGGAAATCTTCTCATTCTGCAAGGAGCCCAACCATGGTGAGAAGGCATTTTATACAAGAGAAACCTAAAACAAGCTCTCTGCCTTCAGGCCAGACACCCGCTTAGTCCCTCCTGTCCCTTAAACACAGTGTTTCACTTCTCCTTGCAAAGCCAGAAGAGGAGGCAGAGGAATGCTTGCTCTCTTGTGCAAGATACAGCTCTGAGGCTAGGAGAACCCAGTGCTCCTCAGGCCTGGAATGTTCTGTCCCACTCTGACCTCTGGGCCCACCTCCACTTACTCATCCCCTGGGCTCCCTCAGTTTGGGTGTCAAATCATTGCTGAAGCTTCCATGATGCCCCAGCTTAGCTAACCACACCCCTCTGTGCTCCCAGGGACTCCTCCGCAAAGCTGTGATGGGATATGCCACACTGTTTGGGAACTACACACCTGTCTCCCCTCCTTCCACCGTGACCAGAGTATAAGTCCTCCCAAAGCCCCTTCAGTCCAGCGCCTACCATCCCAGCAACCACTACAAGGCCCAGGGCTCAGGATGAATAAACCAGTGATGGGCGCTTTTAATGGGACCTGAACTAGCCAGGCCACTGCTGTCAGGAAACCACGGGCAGGGCCGCTGCCCAGGTCCTGTCACGTGACGAGGCACTCGCTGAACTGGAACGTGGTTTTAATTGGAACTGTTTTCAGCACATGTGCTTCTAGACGTCCTTTCTGACGTTAATGAACTGTAAAAACTGGAAACCTTAAAAGAGACCCAGAGGTTTCCGTGATGCAGAGTTTCTGTTCGGGGTGATGACAATGTTTCGGAAACAGATGGTGGGGATGGCTGCATAACAGTGTGAATGCAATTAGCGTCACTCAACTGAACACTTAAAAATGGTTAAAAGAGTCTACAAATATTTTGCCACGATAAAAAAACTTTTCTAATGGAGAGAGTGAGTGGGTGGGGGTGGGAAGAGACTAGAAGTGCAGCCTGGCATCACAGACGCACCGCCACACCCACAGCGGTGCCCGTCTTCCCGATCCCGGGATGTGGGCAACTCCCAGTGTTCTGTATGAGGCGAGGTCATGACAGTTCGGGAGGAGGCCCAGACAAGAGGGTCAGTGGCACAGGTGGGACACAGCAGGACTAGGAAGCCAGCAGGGATGGAGGAAGCCCTGGAGCTGGAGAAGCAGAAGCAATGCGACCACTTCTCACGCCTCCTCATTCTGGCCACCAGCGCCACAGCTTGGAGCGGAGCTGTCGGGGATGCGAGGTCAGAGGTTAGGGCTTACCTGCTCTGGTAGGTGCTGATGGTCACGTGTGTGGAGTGGGCCAGGCCCTCGGGAGTGTCCGCCTGATGGATGGTCCCTCTGGGAAAGTACAGCAAGTCTCCCGGCTAGACAAGGACAAGGGAGAAGGGGTTAGTGGAGAGGGTGTCTTCTTGGTCCTTTGTAGAGGCTGTGAGTTTCAGTTCTGCGTTCTAGAAACCTCTGAGTGGTGACCAGGCAGTGGTCTGCATGCTGGGCTCTGTGGGGTCCACTGATCAAGCTCTGCTGTGTCCGTGAGTCTGTCACCATGAACCCAATCCTGGAGAGGCTTCCGATGCCTGAAGCCACTTTCTTTGTAAGCTGAGAACAGACACCTCTAAAACTAGCCCAGGATCAAGGTGAGAGCCTGTACCCGCCCTCCACATCCTTCAAAGGGGGTGGGTGAGGAGGGACAGCTCTGGAGCTCACTGGCTGGGGACCCCAGCATGGTACTTAACCCCCCGAGGCCTCAGCTTCTTTTTGTGTAAAACGGAAGCAATTGCCCCACATCTCACAGGATTACTGGAGTATTAAAGGAGACAACACAGCCAAAGCTCTTGGAACAATGCTAGGCACACGGCTGTATTATAATTTTTATTTTACCCGCCGTCCCATTACAGTCTGTGCGGTCTCCCAAGCAGGACCCACATCCATCCTGTATCCCAGGGCCTAACCCACCTAAGCATCTGGCACACACGGGCTCAATGGATGTGTGGAAGAAGGGACAAAAACCCTGCGGCCCTGCATCTGAGAATGAGCACCAGACGCAACTACCGCCCAGTCACGTCCTCAGGCAGGCGAGCCTCCCCACCCTGTCCAATTTCAAGCCGGTTAAGAGAAGTATCTCTCCAAATCACTCCTGCCCCGGAGCCACCACCTCCTGCCTGATCCCACCCAGACAGAACATTCTGTACAGCAGAAAGGAGAAGAGGGGGGGTCCTCGGAGTCACGTGTCTGTCTCCTCTCTGCAACCCAGGAAGTAGCCTGGCTCCCTGGCTACAACCAGCGGCCCTGGAGGAAGAGCTCAGGAAACATCACGAGAGAGATTTTTTATTTTAATGCTAAGATTTGCCTTAAAGCAATAAACAATATACAATTATGATGTATTCATAGGAGCTATCTTGCCCTGAATAACACCAATCTGACAGGGAAACTAGTCTTTCAAGTAAATCAACGCATCACTCATAATTACAGCTCTCATTTGTGAGTCTGAGTGCCTGCCCTGTGACGGAGGCCCTCACATATATAGCTCATCCATCCGTTTATTTATTTATCCCACAAACACCTGACCAACCCTTCCCCACTTACCCTGCCCACGCCAGACACCAGGCTAGGCGCCAGGGAGAGAGCACTGAACCAAAGAAAGCCCTGCCCTGATGGAACATGTTTCAGAGAAACCGACAAGCATTTGAGAAGGGAGAAGAGGCACCAGCAATGAAGATATTCGTGTGGGGGCAAGAGGGATAAAAGAAAGCTGCAAATCAACAATGTTGAGTGGTGGTGAATGCAAAGAAGACAGAGTGAGGAGAATGATGCTATGTAAGTCAGGGTGGGTGTGTCTGGGGTAAGAGGTGCTATTTTAGGCACTCTGCTAAGGTGACACTTCAGTAGAGACTTCAGGAAACGAGCAAGCCAGATGGTGAAGAATCCGCCTGCAATGCGAGAGACCTGGGTTCAATCCCTGGGTCGGGAAGATCCCCTGGAGGTGGGCATGACAATCCACTCCAGAAATCTCACATGAAGAATCCCCAGGGACAGAGGAGCCTGGCAGGCAAAGAGTCGGACACGACTGAGTGACTAAGCACAGCACAGCCATGCAGCGTCCTGGGGAGAAAGAGTAGGTGCAAAGGTCCTGCAGCTGGCATGTGCCTGGCAGGCTGAGGGGCGCCGGTGCGGCAGGAAGGCAGTGAGTGAAGCTGGGGATGATGGAAGTGAGGTGGGCAGGCAGCAGAGGCGTAGGATTACAGGGCCCTCTAGACCAGTTCAAGGACTTCGGCTTTTTTTCTGGGTTTAACGAAGTCACTAGAGGTCTGGGCAAAGTGTTCACAGGATCCCAAAAGGATCACCATGGCTATTATGACAGAAAAGTCTGCAAAAGGAACACCAGATAGGAGGCTTTTGTATAAATCTGTGTCCAAGGATTTTTGCCCCGAACAAGCAGAATGGGGACACATGCACAGGGAGGAGGCTGGAACAGGGTAGGACATGAGACTTCGGTTTGAGGAAAACTGAATTTGCTGTATCCTTTTATCTTTCCAGGGGGAGGCATTAAGTAGGTAGCTGAATTATGAGTCTAGAGTTTAGATGTGGGCTAGAGAGCTAATACATCATTGAAAACACATCAGTGTGGAAGGTATTTGAAACCTTGGGAGGGAATGCTCATTGATCAAAGAAGTCCAGGAAACAAGCCCTGCACCCCAGCTTACAGAAGCAGGAAGACTGAGGACATAACAGCAAAGGAGAACGAACAAGACAGTCAGGTGGAGAGGGAACCCAGGGACAGTCACATCCTGGAAGCCAGTGCAGCAGGTGGCGGTAGCCCACTGAGCCAAATACTTGATGACACTCAGACTAAGGTGGGGACCAGAATAGACTGCAGTAGCTGACAGTGTGGAGGTGGCCTTCAGAGTAGTTCCAGGGGAACAATGGCCAAGAGAGCCTGCTGGAAAGGGTTCCCAAGAGTGGGAGAGAAGAGGAAATAAAGATAGGGCATGGTGGCAGGGTCTCCAAGAATGTTTACACCCTAACCTCTGGCATCTGTGAAGATTTAGGTTACATGGCCATGGTTAACTAAGGCTGCTGACGGGGGGTGGGGGGGATTATTCTGAATTAGCCAGGCAGGCCCAATGTAATCACAAGTGGAAGAGGGTACCGGAAGAGAGAGGGCAGCATGAGAAAGAGCAAGCTCCATGTTGCATGGAAGGGGCCATGTCGAGGAAGGGGCCACGAGCCGAGGACAATGAACTAGCTCCAGAGGCTGGGAAAGGCAAGGACAGAATTCTTCCCTACATCCTGCTGACACAGGATCCAGCTGAACACAGTCCTGCTGACACCTTGATTTCAGTCAGTGAAACCCCTCAGGGACCTCTGAACCACAGAACCACAAGATAATAAAGTTTATGGTGTTTTTTCAAGTCACTGAGTCTGTGCTAATTTGATAGGCAGCAATATATTGACATATAGCCATTGCTTTCAAGCAATTTCTCTGTAAAAGAAACATCAAAGTAGTATTTTTAAATATTTACAACCTATAAGATAAACATAATGATCTCCAGTTTAATAAAAAAAATTGACACAGAGACCAAAATCTTGCCCAAGGACATGCAGCTCATAAGTGACAGCAGCTGAATTCAAACCCAGGTTTGTCAGATCCCCAAGCCACAGAGATGTGTTTCCATTATGGGGGGGTTCTTCACCCCAAGACCCCAGGTTTGGCAGAAGTACCATTCAGGCTGCCACCTGAGTAGGAAGGAAGAGGGATGAGGAGGGCTCCAGGCCTCTCATGGTAGCCCCCCAAGCCCACCCCCTCCCAGGGAAACTCTGCTCTTCAATTTCACATACTGGGCATTTACACAAGATTCCACTCGAAGAGTTAGTTCCACGGATTAAAAACTCAACAGACTTACAACTTGAGAATCTCTGCAGAACACCATGCTATCTTTCTCCTTTCAGAACACCCAGGGCTTCTCACTGTGAGCTGTGATCCAGATGGGTATGAATAGTGGGCATGGCTCCACCTTCAAGGCCCACGCCCTCCATGACCACCAAGGAGCCCAACCTTCTCAGGCAGGGCAAGTAGCCAGATGTCAGTCTGAGTCACTCAGCCCTGGCCTCAGAGAACATGGATGGCTTAGTCTTGGCTTAAAAATAATCAGCCAAGCGCAGGGTTGACAAATTCTTTCTGTGAAGGGTCAGAGAGTAAATATCTGTGGTTTGTGGGCCACATGGTCCCTGTGGCAACTAGTTGACGCTGCCAGTATAATGTGGATGCGACCACATACAGTACACAGGAATGGTCGTGGCTGTGTTCCCATATACTTTATATACAAAAGCAGGCAGCAGGCTCTATTTTTGGCCCATGGGCCATACTTTGCTAACTGCTGACCAAGAGCACAAAACAATGAAGAAAGATACCTTTATTGTTGTATTTATTCAAGTCCCCTATCACGTAACAGAAGAAGTAAGATGGCAGAGCAGAAGGACGTGTGCTCATCTTCTGCTGTGAGAGTACCAAAATCACAACTAGCTGCTGAACAAGCATCAACAGGAGAATGTTGGAACCTACTAGAAACAGATATCCCAAGTAAGGGCAAAGGAGCAGCTGCAATAAGAGAGCAGGAGAGGCATAATCACGTTTAAAATCAAACTTCATACCTGCCAGAGACGCTTGGAGGGCACAAATAAAACCTTGTGTGCACCAGGACCCAGGGAAAGGAGCAATGAGCCCATAAGAGACTGAACCAGACCTGCCTTTGAGTGCTTGAGGGTCTCCTGCAGAGGCATGGGTCAACAGTGGCCTGCACAGGAACAGGGGTTCTGGCTGCAGCAGACGTGGGAGACAAGGAGTAAGGCATAAGTCCTCTTGGATGAGGCTGTCATTAGCCCCACCACAGAGCCGCCATGTGGGCAATCCACAAACTGGAGAAAAATTATACCAAAGAAATTCTCACACTGCTGAGAAAGTTCTAGGCTCCACAAAAGATTTTCCAACGTGGGATCCAGCAAAGGGACTGAGAATTCGCAGGGAATCTGACTTTGAAGGTCAGCTGGATTTGATTACAGAACTTCTACGGAACTGGGAAAACAGACTCTTGGAGGGCACAACAAAACCTTGTGCATACCAGGACCCAGGGAAAGGAGCCACGAAGCCACAAGAGACTGAGCCAGACCTGCCTTTGACGGTGTGAGGGTCTCCTGTGGACGCATGGGTCAACAGTGGCCTGCACGAGGACAGAGGCACTGACAGCAGCAAGGAGACGCAAGTTTGTTGTAGCAGAAAAGATTAACGAGAAGAGGTAAGAAAGCGTTCCTCAGTGATCAACGCAAAGAAATAGAGGAAACCAATAGAATGGGAAAGACGAGACCTCTTCAAGAAAATGAGAGATACCAAGGGAACATTTCATACAAAGATGGGCTCGATAAAGGACAGAAATGGTATGGACCTAACAGAAGCAGAAGATATTAAGAAGAGGTGGCAAGAATACAAAGAAGAACCAACAGTTAGAACAGGACATGGAACAAGAGACTGGTTCCAAATAGGGGAAGGAGTATGTCAAGGCTGTATATTGTCTCTCGGCTTATTTAACTATATGCAGAGTACATCATCGGAGAAGGCAATGGCACCCCACTCCAGTACTCTTGCCTGGAAAATCTCATGGATGGAGGAGCCTGGTAGGCTGCAGTCCATGGGGTCGCTAAGGGTCGGACACGACTGAGCGACTTCACTTTCACTTTTCACTTTCATGCATTGGAGAAGGAAATGGCAACCCACTCCAGTGTTCTTGCCTGGAGAATCCCAGGGACGGGGGAGCCTGGTGGGCTGCCGTCTATGGGGTTGCAGAGAGTTGGACATGACTCAAGTGACTTAGCAGCAGAGTACATCATGCGAAATGCCGGGCTGGATGAAGCACAAGCTGGAACCAAGACTGCCGGGAGAAATATCAATAACCTCAGATATGCAGACGACACTACCGTTAAGGCAGAAAGCAAAGCAGAACTAAAGACTCTCTTGATGAAAGTGAAAGAGGAAAGTGAAAAAGTTGGCTTGAGGTTCAACATTTAGAAAACTAAGATCACGGCATCTGGTCCCATCACTTCATGGCAAATAGATGGGGAAACAATGGAAACAGTGACAGAATTTATTTTCTTGGGCTCCAAAATCACTGAAGATGGCGACTGCAGTCATAAAATTAAAAGATGCTTGCTCCTTGGAAAAAAAGCTATGACCAACCTAGACAGCATGTTAAAAAGCAGAGACATTACTTTGTCAACAAAGGCTCGTCTAGTCAGATCAGATCAGATCAGTCGCTCAGTCGTGTCCGACTCTTCGCGACCCCATGAACCGCAGCACGCCAGGCCTCCCTGTCCATCACCAGCTCTCGGAGGTCACTCAGACTCACACCCATCAAGTCAGTGATGCCATCCAGCCATCTCATCCTCTGTCGTCCCCTTCTCCTCCTGCCCTCAATCCCTCCCAGCATCAGAGTCTTCTCCAATGAGTCAACTCTTCGCATGACGTGGCCAAAATACTGGAGCTTCAGCTTTAGCATCATTCCTTCTAAAGAAATTCCAGGATTGATCTCCTTCAGAATGGACTGGTTGGATCTTCTTGCAGTCCAAGGGACTCTCAAGAGTCTTCTCCAACACCACAGTTCAAAAGCATCAATTCTTCGGCGCTCAGCCTTCTTCACAGTCCAGCTCTCACATTCATACATGACCACAGGAAAGACCATAGCCTTGACTAGGCGAACCTTTGTTGGTAAAGTAATGTCTCTGCTTTTGAATATGCTATCTAGGTTGGTTATAACTTTCCTTCCAAGGAGTAAGCGTCTTTTAATTTCATGGCTGCAGTCACCATCTGCAGTGATTTTGGAGCCCAGAAAAACAAAGTCTGACACTGTTTCCACTGTTTCTCCATCTATTTCCAATGTAGTGATGGGACCAGATGCCATGATCTTCGTTTTCTGAATGTTGAGCTTTAAGCCAACCTTTTCACTCTCCACTTTCAAGACTAGTCAAGACTATGGTTTTTCCAGTGGTCATGTATGGAGGTATGAGCTGGACTATAAAGAAAGCTGAGCACCAAAGAATTGATTCTTTTGAACTGTGGTATTGGAGAAGACTCTTGAGAGTCCCTTGGCCTGCAAGGAGATCCAACTAGTCAATCCTAAAGGAAATTAGTCCTGAATATTCACTGGAAGGACTGATGCTGAAGCTCCAATACTTTGGCCACCTGATGCAAAGAAGTGACTCACTGGAAAAGATCCTGATTCTGGTAAAGATTGAAGGCAAGAGGACAAGAGGATGACAGAGGATGAGAGGGTTGGATGGCATCACTGACATGTCCATCACTCAATGGACATGAGTTTGAGTAAGCTCCAGGAGAAGGTGATGGACAGGGAAGCCTGGCATGCTGCAGTCCACGGGGTCACAAAGAGTGGAACACAACTGAGTGACTGAACTAAACTGAAATCCTTTTGGAAGAGGTTGCCATTACTGCCATTACCCTACCATAGGTTGGCCTCAGGCCAAACTACAGGGAGGGAACACAGCCTCGCCCATTGATAGAAAATTGGATTAAAGAGTCACTGAGGATGGCCCCACCCACCAGGGCAAGACCCAGATTCTCCCACAGGCAGGCCCTCCCATCAGGAAGCTTCCACAAGCCTCTAATCCTCATCCATCAAAGGGCAGACAGAATGAAAACCACAATCAAAGAAAACTAACCAAACTGATCATGTGGACCACAATCTTGTCTAACTCAATGAAACTATGAGCCATGCTGTGTAGAGCCATGCAAGACAGACAGGTCATGGTGGAGAGTTCTGACAAAACATGGTCCACTGGAGAAGGGAATGGCAAACCACTTCAGTATTTTTGCCTTGAGATTCCCATGAACAGTATGAAAAGGCAAAAAGATACAATACTGAAAGATGAAATCCACAGGTCGGTAGGTGCCCAATATGCTACTGGAGAAGAGGGGAGAAATGGCTCCAGAAGGAATGAGGAGACTGAGCCATAGCAGAGACAATACCCAGCAGTGAATGCGTCTGGCAGTGAAAGTAAAGTCTGAGGCTGTACAGAACAATATTACATAGGAACCTGGAATGTTAGGTCCATGAATCAAGGGATATTGGATGTGGTTAAACAGGTATGGTAAGAGTGAACATCGGTATTTTAGGAATCAGTGAAATAAAACGGACAGGAATGGGTGAATTTAATTCAAATGACCATTATATCTACTACTATGGGCAAGAATAAGAAATGGAGTAGCCTTCATAGTCAACAAGAGTCTGAAATGCAGTACTTTGGTATAATCTCAAAAACAACAGAAATATCTTGGTTTGTTTGCAAGGCAAATCATTCAGTATTATAGTAATCCAAGTCTATGCCCCAACCACTAATGCTGAAGAAGCTGAAATTGAATGATTCTACGAAGACCTACAAGACCTTCTAGAACTAACACCAAAAATAGATGTCCTTTTCATCATAGAGGACTGGAGTGGAAAAGTAGGAAGTCAAGAGATACCTGGAGTAACAAGCAAGTTTGGTCTTGAAGTGCAAAATGAAGCAGGGCAAAGGCTGACAGAGTTTTGCCAAGAGAACATACTGGTCATAGCAAACACCCTCATCCAGCAACACAAGAGATGACTCTACACATGGACATCACCAGGTAGTTAATACTGAAATCAGACTGACTATATTCTTTGCAACCAAAGATGGAGACGCTCTATACAGTCAGCAAAAACAAGACCTGGAGCTAACTGTGGTTCACATCATGATTTCCTTATTGCAAACTTCAGACTTAAATTGAAGAAAGTAGGGAAAACCACTAGGTCATTCAGGTATGACCTAAATCAAATTCCTTACGATTATACAGTGCAAGTGACAAACAGATTCAAGGGATTAGATTTAGGTCATACCTGAATGGACAGAGTGCCTGAAGAACTATGGACAGAAATTTGTAATACTGTACAGGAGCCAGTGATTAAAACCATCCCCAAGAAAAAGAAATGCAAAAAGGCAAAATGGTTGTCTGAGGAGGCCTTACAAATAGCTGAGAAAAGAAGAGAAGCGAAAGGCAAAGGAGAAAAGGAAAGATATACCCATCTGAATGCAGAGTTCCAAAGAACAGTAAAGAGAGATAAGAAAGCCTTCCTCAGAGATCAATGCAAAGAAATAGAGGAAAATAATAAAATGGGAAAGACTAGAGATCTCTTCAAGAAAATCAGATACCAAGGGACTATTTCATGCAAAGACAGGCACAATAAAGAACAGAAACAGTATGTTTCTAACAGAAGCAGAAGATATTAAGAGGTAGCAAGAATACATGAAAACACTGTTCAAAAAAGGTCTTAATGACCCAGTAAGCACGATGGTATGATCACTTACCTAGAGCCAGACATTCTGGAGTGTGAAGTGTAGTGGGCCTTAGGAAACATAATTATGAACAAAGCTAGTGGAGCTGATGGAATTCCAGTTGAGCTATTTCAAGTCCTAAAAGATGATGCTGTGAAAGTGCTGCATTGAATATGCCAGCAAATTTGGAAAACTCAGCAGTGGCCATGGGACTGCAAAAGGTCAGCTTTCATTCCAATCCCAAAGAAAGGCAATGCCAATGAATATTCAAACTACTGCACAATTGCACTCATCCCACAAGCTAGCAAGGTAATAGTCAAAATCATTCACACTAGGCTTCAACAGTACATGAACTGAGAACTTCCAGATGTACTAGGTAGATTTAGAAAAGGCAGAGGAACCGGAGGTCAAATTGCCAGCATCAAACTGGATCATTGAAAAAGCAAAGGAATTCCATAAAAACATCTACTTCTATTTCATTCACTACACTAAACCCTTTGGCTGTGTGAATCACAACAAACTATGGAAAATTTTTAAAAAGATGGGAATACCAGACATTACCTGCTTCCTAAGAAACTTACATGCAGGTCAAGAAGCAACAGTTAGAAGTGGACATGGAATAATAAACTGGTTCAAAATTGGGAAAGGAATATGTCAAGGCTATATATTGTCACTCGGCTTATTTAACTTACATGCAGAGTACATCATGCGAAATGCCAGGCTGGATGAGGTCTAAGCTGGAATCAAGATTGCCAGGAGAAATATCAATAACCTCAGATATGTAGATGACACCACCCTTATGGCAGAAAGTGAAGGGGAACTAAACAGCCTCTTGATGAAGGTGAAAGACAGGAGTGAAAAAGCTGGCATAAAACTCAACAATCAAAAAACTGAGATCATGGCATCCGATACCATCACTTCATGGCAAATAGATGGGGAAACAATGGAAACAGTGACAGACTTTATTTTCTTGGGCTCCAAAATCACTGTGGATGGTGACTGCAGTCATGAAGTTACAAGATGCCTGCTCCTTGGAAGAAAAGCTATGACCAACCTAGAGTATTAAAAAGGAGAGACATCACTTTGCCAACAAAGGTTCATATATTCAAAGCTATGGTTTTTCCAGTAGTCTTGTACGGATATGAGATGTGGAACATCAAGAAGGCTGAGCACCAAAGAATTGATGCTTTTGAACTGTGGTGCTGGAGAGGACTCTGCAAGCAGATCCAACCAGTCAATCCTAAAAGAGATCAACCCTGAACATTCATTGGAAGTACTGATGCCAAAGCTCCAATACTTTGGCCACCTGATGCGAACAGCTGACTCACTGGAAAAAAACCCTAATACTGGCAAAGATAGAAGACAGAGGAGAAGGGGACAACAGAGCATGAGAGGATGAGATGGCTGGATGGCAACATCGACTTAATGGACATGAGTGTGAGCAAACTCAAGAGAGAGTGAAGGACAGGGAAGCCTGGTAGTATGCTGCAGTTCATGGAGTCACAAAGAATCAGACAAGACTGACCGACTGAACAACAACATCATAAACAGGGAGTTTTTCCCAGTTATGGCATGCAGGCAGAGATTTTAATATCAGGAAGCCACAAGGCACTAAGTAAGAATCAGAGGGGATTCCCTGGTGGCAAAATGGTTAAGAATTTGCCTGCCAATGCAGGGGACATGGTTTCAATACCTGTGTCAAGGCTATATATACTGTCACTCTGCTTAATTAACACATATGCAGAGTACATCATGCAAAATGCCAGGCTGGATGAAGCTCAAGGTGGAATCAATCCCACATTCTGCAAGGGAACTAAGCCCATGCACCACAACGACTGAGCTCACATGATCCAGCTACTGAAGCCTGAGCACCTGGAGCCCAAACTCTGCAACAAGAGAAGCCACTGCAATGAGAGGCCCACGCACCGCAACGAGAGAGCTGCCCCTACTCGCTGGAACCAGACAAAGCCAGCACAAAGTGATGAAGATGCAGTCCAGCCAAAAATAAATAATTTAAAAAGAAAAAAAAAAAAAATTAGATACCAAGTGTAATTTCAAGATGTAAGAAATACAAAATCAACCATATCCATCAGTTTGGTTAAAATCTTTGGAATGATTTAGATTAACTATTATCTTATTACCACTGAAAGAAATTAAATTTTGTTGAAATTAAGTTTTATAGGAAAAGGTATAAGACTGAGTTTTCATCCCAATCCCAAAGAAAGGCAATGCCAAGGAGTGCTCAAACTACCGAACAATTGCACTCATCTCACACGCTAGTAAAGTAATGCTCAAAATTCTCCAAGCCAGGCTTCAGCAATATGTGAACCGTGAACTTCCTGATGTTCAAGCTGGTTTTAGAAAAGGCAGAGGAACCAGAGATCAAATTGCCAACATCCGCTGGATCATGGAAAAAGCAAGAGAGTTCCAGAAAAACATCTATTTCTGCTTTATTGACTATGCCAAAGCCTTTGACTGTGTGGATCACAATAAACTATGGAAAATTCTTAAAGAGATGGGAATACCAGACCACCTGATCTGCCTGTTGAGAAATCTGTATGCAGGTCAGGAAGCAACAGTTAGAACTGGTCATGGAACAACAGACTGGTTCCAAATAGGAAAAGGAGTACGTCAAGGCTGCATATTGTCACCATGTTTATTTAACTTATATGCAGAGTACATCATGAGAAATGCTGGACTGGAAGAAACAGAAGTTGGAATCAAGATTGCCGGGAGAAATATCAATAACCTCAGATATGCAGATGACACCACTCTTATGGCAGAAAGTGAAGAGGGGCTAAAAAGCCTCTTGATGAAAGTGAAAGTGGAGAGTGAAAGGGTTGGCTTAAAGCTCAACATTCAGAAAACGAAGATCATGGCATCTGGTCCCATCACTGCATGGGAAATAGATGGGGAAACAGTGGAAACAGTGTCAGACTTTGTTTTTCTGGGCTCCAAAATCACTGCAGATGGTGACTGCAGCCGTGAAATTAAAAGACGCTTACTCCTTGGAAGGAAAGTTATGAGCAACCTAGATAGCATATTCAAAAGCAGAGACATTACTTTACCAACAAAGGTTCGCCTAGTCAAGGCTATGGTCTTTCCTGTGGTCATGTATGGATGTGAGAGCTGGACTGTGAGGAAGGCTGAACGCCGAAGAATTGATGCTTTTGAACTGTGGTGTTGGAGAAGACTCTTGAGAGTCCCTTGGACTGCAAGAAGATCCAACCAGTCCATTCTGAAGGAGATCAATCCTGGAATTTCTTTGGAAGGAATGACGCTAAAGCTGAAACTCCAGTATTTTGGCCACCTCATGCGAAGAGTTGACTCATTGGAGAAGACTCTGATGCTGGGAGGGATTGAGGGCAGGAGGAGAAGGGGACGACAGAGGATGAGATGGCTGGATGGCATCACTGACTCGATGGATGCGAGTCTGAGTGACCTCCGGGAGCTGGTGATGGACAGGGAGGCCTGGCGTGCTGCGGTTCATGGGGTCGCAAAGAGTCGGACACGACTGAGCGACTGATCTGATCTGATCTGATCTGATAAGACTGAGTTACACAGCTATTCTTATCCTAGACTTTGTTCTCAACAACCTGACGTGCTGGGGACTGGCTGTGATCCCACCGGGCTAACTGCTGAAGGACACACTTTCTCAGCAGCAAGATGCCAGCGAACCAGCACATGCTCAGGCTGCCTGGTTTTCTGGGGAAGGTCCCCTCAAGAGCCTTCATGGTGACTCTTCTGACAACTACATGCAGAAAGAAGGGGGTGCAGAGGGCCTACTGCAGTCAGGAGGCAAAGGGGGCGCCTGAATTTTACCAGCAAGAAAAACTGAGGGATCACTGATCGTGCTCTCCTCAAGCAACCTACCACCCAGCGGTGACCACTGCCTTAGATCTGGTGAAGTGGCCCAAGGCCATACCTTCCATGACTCTTACTCCAGAAAAGTCAGTGGTTACCGTATTCATAATTCATTCCTTTTGGACTCAGAGAGCGTATGGAGACGTTTCCTCAGCTCACATCTGCAAGTACAAAGGACCAGGTCTCCCTCCGAGGCCCTCCCAAGGGGCCACCTAGAATGGGAGCCACCTGTCCCCAAACTCCTGGACACCTTCTCGGGGGACCGTTACACAAGCACAAACCTCAAACCACACTCGGCACGCACACTGGCAGGCCCGTACCTTGAGTGTGAACTCGTGTGTGGGCCTCCCGATCCTGTCCTCGGCCTCCACGCTGTACTCCCGCGCCAGAGGCACCGTCGGCTGGTACAGGCGCCAGTGCTTCTCTCCCTCCAGCTGCAGGATGAACACCTACAGGGAGCACAAGACCCCAAGAGTGTCAGAGGGCCTTCTCACTGGGTGCTGGCCCTCCCAGGGCTTAAACGAATCACAACTTTGATATAAAAAAATAAAGGGTCACAGATACACCCTTGCTCCACACTTAAAAGCTGCCACCACTGGCATTCACTTTTTAAAAACAGGTGACTGTAAACTCTGACACTGGAAGGCTGGTCATTCTTTTCACTTCCCTAAAAGCCTCGCTGAGTTCTTTATATCCCACTATCTATCCCACTATTCATTCCTCTAAATCTTCCATCAGACAGTGGGAAGCCCATGATCTCTGAGGGAAAAGCCAAGCTTCAGATATTACTGAGTGTCCAAAACCCTGAAGATAATCCCTGGCACATAGGAAAATGTCAAGTTATTATTCTTCATTCAACCAAAGATATTTTAAAGTGCTGTTAGAAATAGTAAAGGAAAAAAAAACTTTTGGAAAATGTATTGATAACAAATTGCTCTCAAGAGGGAAAAAAGAGGTTTTTATTTCCTACTATCTCTGTGTTCACAGAATGTATCAGTACAAAAATAAAACTACGACATACCTAAGCCCAAGAGTTAACTTTTTTTGGCAGCCACATGAGAGTGAAATCAACATTCGTCAAGGCGCCAGTGCTTAAGCAAAACCATGACCTTCATTTAAGCTGCCCCAAGACTTTCACAAATGGAAAAAAGCATACATTTTTGGCAGCTACAGAAAAAGGACAAAATAAAAGCAGATGTATGGAATACTTGTGACCTCAACTTATTAAACTGTGAAATTGAAGAAAAAAATGCAATCACACTTCTCTGTAGAAAATTCAATCAATACATGTTTTGGAGGAATGTCAGCTCTTTATATTAGTAAATAAACAATCTTTCCCCTTTCCAAAGGAGCAGGAAACCAGTTCAGTGGGGTTAATTTTTTCCAACATCCTGGTGAGGGAGGTCAAGCTCTCCGGAGCCCGCACAGGAAGAGTGGGCCTGGACCTGACCAACAGCTCAATCCCGACAACCCCACCTTCCTGGGCTGGCGGCCACTCCCTCCTCCCGAGGCCGGGCAGATCCCCCCTCTCACCTCGACATCATCGTAGTGGGGCGGCAGGCCCTGGGCTCCTGCCGGGGTGATGTACACATTGGAGCCAACCAAGGAGCCGAAGTAGCACTCTAGCTTTTCCTGGATCCTCCAGAGCTCATCCTTAAGAAACAACAGTGGGGACAGAAGGAGAGAAAAATACACCAGAAGTAAGGAATCTGTTCTTATTCGCGTAGCAAGTCTTTATTGCACAGCTATTATGCTCTGTGCTAGGTCACTTCAGTCACGTCCGACTCTTTGTGACCCTATGGATGAGCCCGCCAGGGTCCTCTGTCCATGGGATTTCCAGGCATGAATACTGGAGCGGGTTGCCATGCCCTCCTCCAGAGTATCTTCCTCACCCAGGGATCAAACCCTTCCCTTTTAGGTCACCTGCACCGGCAGGTGGGTTCTTTACCGCTAGTGCCACCTGGAAGCCCAGATGCTGGGAATTCAGCAGTGACCGAACCGGCACCTCTACCCTCAGGGACCTTCTGTCCCGAGCATGGACAGGAAGTGGTGACAGGGAGCCACGAAGGATTTCAAGCCAGACAATGACACGACCCCATTCACACTTACAAAAGGTCATTCTGGCTACGGGTGAAGGAGACTGGACTGTGGGAAAGCAAGAGACAGCAGCAGGGAAGCAACAAATGTGGAAGTGCAGGTGGGGATGATCAGAGTTGGGGAGAGGGCGGCGGAGAAGAAAAGTCAGGATGTGCTTGGCAGGCAGCCCTCCCAGCAGGCCTTGAAGGCAGGGGCCTGGGAGTGGGGAAGAGCAGTGAAAAATACCCTCAGGGTTTTAACTAAGGCAGTTAGTTAGCTCCCAGCGCCACTCAAGTGGGAAAGATCTGCTAAGGAATGAGTTTTCGGGGGAAAAAAAGAAAAGCTGTACATTACAAATGTTACGTATGAGCTGCTAAAACCCCCATGTGCCGGCTGGCTAAGTCTGAAGTTCAGGCAAGGTGAAGGGCGAGGGTCTGGGAACTGCCTGACAAAAGGGTCCTTAAAGCAAAGGGAGCAGAAATAACAAACTGGGAAGAGGGTACAGGCAGCGATCGGGGGACGGGGGTCAAGGAACACTCCCCTCTCTCACTCACTCACTAGCTCTTCAGGACCTTCGTAGGACTGAGGGACCTAGAGAGGAGCCACGTACCCCTGCGAGAGAAGGAAACCTGACTGTCCCAAGGCAGGTGAGGGGAAGAGAGGCAGAACTGGGCCACGTGGGTATCGGCACTTTCTGTGTGCCAGGCTTCACCTACTTTAGTTACACAGCCCTCCCGGCAACCCTCTCACAGGGTAGGTCATCACCCTGTGGGTGCCCATCCACACCAACGAGGAAGGAGGCCTGTCAGTGATGGATCCAGGATTCACATTCATGCAGCCCCGTAACCATGCCTCTACCGTAAAGAAAAATCACCTGCAAAGAACACTGCAGAAGCCCAACTTTTAAGCATCCATACATGCAGTGCCTGGCACACAGAAGATATTGAAAGGATTTGCTGAGTAAACGATGATCATGGCTTAGAAGTCAATCTTACGTGCTGGAATGGAAAAGAAAAAAAAAAACTACAGAATTAAAAATACCAAGTGGGAAAGAACTGGGTCAGCATTAAACAAGCTTTCGGAGACATTTTCATATAAGCCATTGAGCTACTCTACATACAGAACTCAAGGTTTCTATTTAACACAAGAATAATAATTCAATGGCACCTGAATAGCTCCAAAGAGTTTGCAGATCTCCCAAGCAATCTAATGTACACGTGGGAGCGGCCAGCAGGGTGTGTAATTACATTTGTACAGTAACTGTCTGTGTCTCTCTCTATCTATCGCTAATGGCCTGAGGACCATATGGGTGATCTTATGGCTCCCAACTGAAGTTTCTGGGTCTACAATTAAGAAGCACATGTCTCCTTCTTCTTAAAGGTTACAGAAAACCCTATCATTTGCACAAGTTTTTCATTTCACTTTTAGATTCCCAATCTGCCAAGTGTGGCCCACTAGGAAGAGATCTGGAGTCAAACCGTCTGAGTTCAGGTTGTAGTTACAAGCTAGACTTCAACTTCATCTGTGAAAGGAGGACTCCACTCTAAGACTGTGAGAAACAGCATAAAACTAGCTCAAATTCTACTTCAATTGCACAACAGTGTACAAGTGTCCCAGCTTCACAGCACTCACTTAGGCACAAACAAGGCTCCTGAAACCTGTCTCCTTTGACTCCTGTCCCGCAGCTGTGTCTGGAGCTGCCAAGGAGGACCCCAGAACAATGGAAAAGCGAAGGGGGCGGAGGCGGGCGGGGAGGCCCTTCTCTGCACTGACCTTCCTGCAGAATCAGCTGAATACAATGGTCAAGACCAGGAGCCCACATTAACACCTAAAGAAAGGTGAAAACAAATATGCCAAAAGCCCAGCTACATTTCAGGGAGGATCTTTAGATACAGGCTTCAGAAAATGTTTAATTCTGAAGTTAGAAGTCCTTCCCTCGTAGCCATGTAAGTCACAAATGTGAACTCATTTCTTTCATGTAAGGTGGAGGCCACAGTGATCACCTCAGTTATTTCAAATGTGTGTTGGAAGATTCAAAAGTGAACATGTGTAAATATTTGGTTAACTCATCTGGACTCCTGATACACAGATTACCCGAAGCGCGTGGGGAACAGCCTACCACTCTCTGGTTACCTCCTCACTCATTTCCAGACAAACTAGGCTAATAAGCTGTGCCCATTCTGTGACGTGACCAAGGAAGTGCTGACTCTGAGTCCTTCAACCCAGACAATGAGGAACTGCCTCTAGACTTCTCGATCCTGGTATCAGTGTGCCCATTAGTAAATACACACAACACTAAATCTGCTCACAATACAACACTCAGAACCCAGCTTCCTGCGTAGAGTGAACTCCAGCTGCTTATAAGTTTCTCAAGTTCTGGTGGTGGAAAGTCAGAGGGGAAAAAAACCACCAACGGGGCTTCCCTGGTGGCTCAGTGGTGAAGAATCTGCCTGCCAATGCAGGAGACATGGGCTCCATCCCTGATCCAGAAGTTCCATGTGCTGCAGAGCAGCTAAGCTTGTGCACCACAACTACTGAGCCTAAGCTCCGGGGCCTGGAACCACAACTACTGAAGCCCATGTGCCCTACAAGAGAAGTCACCACACTGAGAAGCCCTTGCACTGCAACAAAGAGAAGCCGCCATTCACTGCAACCAGAGAAAAGCCTGCATAGCCGCAAAGAACCAGCAGAGCCAAAAATAAATTATTACAAGAACAAAAACAAACCCACAAATAACCAGGATGCCTCCTAGCCTAGCCTGGGGGCTGAGGTGAAACTGGGAAAGCTCATCCTTCCTACTTTAATAAACGTGACTTAAAGAGCTGAGTCAACAGGGCAAAGGAAACAGTCCTGGCCACTTGAAACTGGGGAAGAGAAGTGTGTCGCACTTAGGCAGAAATGATAGCCACAGAGGACACCACATACGTGCCAAACAATAATTTTCTGCTAGTCTGTGAACAAATTACATGTAATCAGCACCACTGATCCTTTCTATTCATAGTTCTTCAGTGTATAAAAACTACTTTTTTTTTTTTTAAGTGCTACTTCTAGCCAAGCAAAGAGTCAAGGACTAGCTCAGAGGGAAGTACCACAAGGTACAGATTTTCTGAATGCAAATCATGACTTGGTCTGCAAGTGATTTATAAATTCCTTTCAGGTAGGATGGCCAAAAGGGTGGCACCCCAGGGACATTTCAGCTGCTCATGATTGCCCAAGATGAACTATCTGGAATGAGGACCTGTACTGAAAAGTCTGAGAGTACTTGGACTTAATCCAGAGTACAAATAGTACAAAATCCTACAGACAAGGGAAGGGCATTCACAGATGAAGGAGGCCTAATGGATCTAATAAGGCAACTCAAGATCTATAATGACAAGCATTACTAGAACTCTGATGACAGAGTCCTAGGCACCACCACGCAGCCAGCAGCCATCCTCAGTGTGGAACCTGACACACTGCTGTCCTCCTCCTCGAAGCTGGTATTCTGACTCAGCCAAGGGTCACAGATGGGGATTTCTGGACGGGGATAAGACTTTTTTTCTAAAACTCAGAAAGAGCCTTCAGTTGTTGGACACCTGTCCTGTAAACATCTCAAACATCTAAGAGATGCTTTCAAATTATGGTGCTGGAGAAGACTGTTGAGAGTCCCTTGGACTGCAAGGAGATCAACCTAGTCAATCCTAAAGTAAATCAACCCTGAATATTCATTGGAAGGACGGATGCTGAAGTTCCAATACTTTGGACCACCTGATGTGAAGAGCTGACTCATTAGAGAAGACCCTGATGCTGGGAAAGACGGAAGGCAGAAGGAGAGGGGGCAACAGAGGATGAGACGGTTGGATGGCATCACTGACTCAACAGACATGAGAGTCTGAGCAAACTCCAGGAGATAGTGCCAAGGACAGGGAAGCCTAGAGTGCTGTAGTCCATGGGGTCACAGAGTCAGACACAACTTAGTGACTGAACAACAACTAAGACAGCAGATTAGCTCATCCTAAATCTACGTTTTATAAACGCAGAAACTGGGCACAGAAGCAGCAGATTATTTCTCAAATGTCAATCACTGATGTAGAATAAATAAAAGATTAGTCAGTCGTGAAATCCAAGCTACCCTCCACCTACGGCTGCCCCCCACCCATCCCAGCAGTTCCAGAACCTACTCTCAGAGCCAGCCTGGTGGGGCTGTCAACAAGGGTGAGGTCTCTTCCATAAATGTGCATCTAGTACATGGCCTGGTCACTGCTCAGAAGCCTCTGCTAAGGAGATGTGGGCAGCAGAGGGAGGCAACTTCAAGAATAAAATGATCACCTTGATGCTATCGTGCCTTACGTTACAGTGAAGAAACAATCCAGAGAGAAATGTCCACCATGGATCAAAACAAAAACCAACCCAAAGAAATACTCCTGGAGGTGTAATGTCACTTTAACAAACATTATAAACCTGCAATGTAATTTACTTTTTGCAGCTCAATGACACCGAACCATGTCCACCCTGAGCTGTTGCAGATTCTAACAGTTCAACCAAAAGGGAACATAAAAAAAAAAAAAAAAATCACTGAAGTTGGAATGCAGTTGAAGACCAAACAGGTGTTGGCCCTTCTGAAACTGGCAGGAGACTAATCATCACCAAAATGGATTTATCCTTGAGCTGATCCATGGCCAAATGTTAGTACTTTAATACACACGAGGATTCTGCCCCTGGGAGAGCCTGTTACCTTAAATCTCTGAGGTTGGTGAAACTGAATTGTGGCCCTTTTCTTATCAAAATCTTGTCTCAGCTGAAGAAAGTGCACTCTGCCATCTTTATTTAAAACCTTCTTCTTCCCGTGGACACAGCGGCAGACATTCACGTCTCTCCCGTAGTATATACCCCAGCTGCACAGACTCTTCAGGTCAGAGAGCCTAAACAGGGACTGGTAGTACGTGGCCAACGCAGGGTCATCTCTCTGGATGAGGAGGGGTTTCTGCTCCCAGAATTCCTTGAAAAACGTCTCTGTCTTGATGGGCGAGATCAAACTTTCAAAGAGGCCACTGGGGCTGTCGAAGTTCAAAGGGGAAGAAGGTGCACAGGCTGCCTCCACCTTCACCTGCTTAGGAACAGGCCCTTCTTCCTTCCCATCCCCTGCAGGCCTTGCTTTCTTTGGCATCTCTGTCTCCAAGACAAGGCAGTGAGGAAATGCAAACCTGCCAGAAGAACAAGACCCACGCGTTTAGGTTTCCCGGCGCCAGTGTCAGAGGAGCATGTACACGCGACCTGCACGACCACCAGGCCCTTCATGTGCACATTTCCTTGAGGAAATGCACTCAAGGCCATTTCCTCCAGGATCAACATACAACCTGAAGCCAACACCACTTCTTCCAGGGTGTGATTCCACCTCAGACACCACGCAGAGGATACAGTCATAGAAAGGGAAGCCTGTTTCCTTGTACACAAGCACTAAGTCATGGAATTCATTACTGATTAGAGGTATAATTATCCCAAGTTAAATGATTCAACTATCTCAGCAGTTTCTAGTCACGGTTTTAGCCTGTGGCCATTGACACAGCAAAGTCAGAATCTTAAAATTTGGCTTTAATCAGCACCAGGTACCAAATCTAATTAGATGCAACTGAGTAATAAACGCCTGGCTCAATCCAGAGCCGCCCACAGCCAGGTGCTCCCGGCCACAGCCCCACCCCGGCTGCTTCCTGGGGCCACCTGGGCCGGTGGTGCCCCCTGGTGGCTAGAGCAAGACCCTGCCCGCTCCCGAGTCTGCCTCAAGCACCTGGACTGCCTCACTCCAAACCTCAGCTTATTCCTGAAAACTGCCACTTTATCAGAAACATCCCATTAAAAAATGAAACAAAAAATTAGACACTGAAAGTGAAGGGTAAGACAGTCATATCCCAAGGCTTTTAAAAAGCTATAACTTTTTAACTAAAATAGCAACTAAAAGGCATACTAAAATGGCAACATCATTAACATCTCACGCAGCCCTCCACCCTCCACCTTTCAGGTGCGCACATATCCCCTGGCAGCACAGGTCTCAGGTGGGACTGAGATTCTGCATCTGCAGCAAGCCCACACGTAATGCTGCTGCTGCTGCTGGGTCACAGACCACACTTGAGTAGCAAGAGGATCGACCTTCCTAGTATTGCCAAAGGTCTCTCAGAACTGCAAGACCAAGCCACAACTGTTGTCACATTTACATGCAGGGGCCCTTCATCTGGATTTCAAGAATACTACTTCAATTATAGGAGTTCCCTGAAACAGCAAAATTCTGTTTTAAAGTACATTTATTTCTAGGGGAGAGGGTCTACTGCTTTACCATATTCTTCAAGAAGCCCCATCGCCAAAAAAGATTAAGACGCATTGTGCTTGTAAAAAAAAAAAAAAAAAAAAAGCTTTTCCCAAAGACTGGTAATTTATTTATAAATGTTATGCTTTCCTATGTTGTTGGGCTATCAAGAATTTTCTGTTCTTCTGTCATGATAACTAAGCCATATTTCAGCTACACTGTGGACTGAGAAGAATTAATGGTCTGGTCTGGGAAGTACATACCCGAACAACATGTTACACATTGCAATAATAATCTACAAATTTATAATTGATAAATTCAGAATAAATCTAGAAAATAAACTTAGAATTAATCCCTTTGTCTAGTGTACGAGCCCATTAGTCACTTAGTGGCCGTCCTGCTGATCAGATCGACTGTTTCAGTATCAAGCTTGTGCTCACATGACCCTCATTTTACTTGATAATGGCCCCAAAGTGCACAAGTAATGATGCTGGCAATTCAGATATTCTCTTACCATGTCTAATTCATACATTAAAGTTTATTATAGCTATCTGTGAACAGGGGAAATGCACAGTTCATACAGACTTCATTGCCATCCATGGTTTCAGGCATCTTTTGGGGGCCTCAAAACATTATCAGCCATGGATAAGGAGGCACTACTACGTAAAACTCACTGCTGCTGCTGCTGCTGAGTCGCTTCAGTCGTGTCCGACTCTGTGCAACCCCACAGATGGCAGCCTGCCAGGCTCCCCTGTCCCTGGGATTCTCCAGGCAAGAACACTGGAGTGGGTTGCCATTTCTCTCTCCAATGCATAAAAGTGAAAATGAAGTCGCTTAGTTGTGTCCGACTGGCAGCGACCCCATGGACTGCAGCCTACCAGGCTCCTCTGTCCATGGGATTTGCCAGGCAAGAGTACTGGAGTGGGTTGTCATTGCCTTCTCCAGTAAAACTCACTAGTGAACTCATTTTAGCTTGTAAATTTTATGCCCACAAACAGTTCCTTCAAAAGATCAAGTGGTTTTGATAGGAAACACAGGACTAAGTGTTTACAATACAAATTGATACTAAAAGCCTGCATGGAAGAGTAAGGGGTTAAGCTTTTTTCCTGGTGGCGGGCTTCAGATATATCACTGATAAGATACATTTGCTGAAAATGTTTCCTATTCCTTTTAAGTTAAACAGACCAGTTTGCTTTCTCAATTGAAGAATCAAAGCTTTGATAAGACAAAGTACTGCTACTACTTGGAGCCCAGAAGTGAGGTAGAAATACAAGGGCAAATGAAAGCAGACTCAGTGAAGAGCACCGCTTGTGCAAAAAAGAGCTCCCTTCTACCCCCTGAGGACCTCCCTCGTGGCTCAGTGGTAAAGAATAGGCCTGCAGTGTGGGAGACCCAGGTTCAATCCCTGGGTTGGGAAGATTCCTGGAGGAGGAAATGGCAACCCACTCCAGTATTCTTGCTTAGAAAATTCCGTGGACAGAGGAACCTAGCAGGCTGCAGTCCAGGGGGTTCCAAAGAGTCGGACGTGACTGAGTGTGCACGTATGCACTATCCCTTGAAAGTCAGCATGTGCAGATGTCTGGGCTGGGAACTTAGATTTCAGAAGTGTTCCTAACACCACTAACTGAAAAGAGGGACTCATTGTGACTTCACTCTTTGAACAAACAATGTGATTATATGCGGTTACATCCCAGGCAGAGGTATCTACATGATGCTGCTGCTGCTGCTGCTGCTGCTAAGTCGCTTCAGTCATGTCCGACTCTGTGCGACCCCATAGACGGCAGCCCACCAGGCTCCCCCCATCCCTGGGATTCTCCAGGCAAGAACACTGGAGTGGGTTGCCATTTCCTTCTCCAATGCATGAAAGTGAAAAGTGAAAGTGAAGTCGCTCAGTCGTGTCCAACTCTCAGCGACCCCATGGACTGGAGCCTACCAGGCTCCTCCATCCATGGGATTTTCCAGGCAAAAGTACTGGGGTGAGCCCCCAGTAAAAGCCCTGGACACTCAGTGTCCAATGAGCTTCCCTGGTTGGCAGCATTTCACATGTGCTGTCACAACTAGCTGCCGCATCACTGAAGCGCTTGGTCTCCATCTGCTGCAAAAAATTAGCGGTGAGTCCTAGCAAACCACTGGTCCAGGAGATGGTTCAGGGACCCCTGACATACGGCACACATTTAAATGTTAAAAACTGTTAGGCTGCCTCAGAAGGTCCGCATCATTAAAGGTACTCAGTAATGAAAAAGCAATTTCATATTCAGCCACACACTTCTTATCCCTCACAACTGGTCACTTTAAACTTTATTTAAGGAATGCAAGCAGCAGGAAGATGTAAACAAAAGGTTTGTGTTTTTTAAGCACAATATACGAACACAGTATAAGCATATTCACTAAAAAGTGTGGTGAAACAAAGTGTGCAAAATACTTCAGCTAAAAAATAAGATCACTTGAAGCATTTTTCCCATCCACAATCAGTAACAAAATAAATCCCAACAGTGCATAACAAATGCTTTTGTTAGAATATGAATTTCACTACTTTTACTGCCAAAACTTACATCATTTATTGTTTCTCTGTGTTCATATTGAAATGATTTGAGGCTCAGTTAATTGGAACCTAGCTTAGAGGTTACTAGGCAAACTTACTATTTCTGATTCTCACATTACCCATATTGTAAGACAACCATTCTTTTTAACAGCTTGTGGGAGGTCGAGAGGAGAACAGATGACATACTCCACCATATTAAACACACAAAAATAGTAAGCTCTATCACAATTTCAGAAACAAAAAGTTAAAAAGAAAAAAAAAAAGCTGTGTGTCTTGAAAGAAATATAGGAACTAAACAAGAGAATACTTTGGAAAAATAAAGCCAACACAAGTCTGCCTCTAAACCTCACAGACCACCCAATCAGAAGAGTAAATATTTTTATAAAGCTACAAGATGAAAAAAAAAAAAAGCCAGCATTTAAAAAGCATCTGTTTCCAATTTGAGTTGACTACAGCATTAAAGAAGCTTCCCAGGTGGTGCTAGTGGTAAAGAACCCACTTGCCAATGCAGGAAACCTGCAAGAGACGCAGGTTCGATCCCCGGGTTGTGAAGATCCCTTGGAGGGGTAATGGCAACCTACTCCAGTATTCTTGCCTGGAGAATCCCGTGGACAGAGGAGCCTGGTGGGCTACACTCCAGGTGGACGCAAAGGGTTGGACACAACTGAAGTGACTTAGCAGCAGCATAGTATTAAAGTGTAAAAATATTAAATCAAAAGAAAAGATTCAAGGTACCTATTTTACTAACTGCCCACAGATGAAACACAGCCACTAATCTAAACAATTTGAAGGATTAAACTCCACAAGAAAATCAATATTGATACCCATTCTACAGCCAGCAAACACAAACAAAATCTTAATATTTTTAAGTGCCCTAACGTTCTTTTCTATGGTAATAGTCACTGACCAGAAGTCTTAAGGCAAGACACCTATCTGCATATTCCCAGAGCTAGTACAGAGCAGGACACATAGGAGGGTCCTCAAACACTTGCTGAGTGCACTTCTTTTTCACCTTTTGGATACAATTTTGGAGGGAAAAAAAATCTCAAAAGCCTTACATAAAATAGAGTTGGGGGAAAACAGATGGTTTGTTCAGTGGGGTTATTCTTATGATGGCAGCCCAAGCTTGGGTAGTCCAGTCTTTTCAGACCTGAAAGGCACCTTAGCCATCACCAACCAGAAGGAGATGTGTCTTTTAATCTCCAGAGCTGTGTTTTACAGACTGTAGTCAAATCACCAGGAAAGCTTGTTAGTATGCAAATTTATAGGCCCCTTATCAAGCCTATTTAGCATTTCTGGGCGCCAAGGCCCAGAAACCTGCAGTAACTGAGTCAAAACAAAAGTTTTTTTAAAAAAAGTTATCCACAGTAATTTTAGATCCACTAACATAGAAGAAGATCTAGGCAAACTCAAGCTCGGTTAATTACACTCAAATAAGCTGACAGAAATGATACATCATCACCTGTAACAAGGTTGCCTGCTGCTGCTGCTGCTGCATGGCTTCAGTCGTGTCCGACTCTGTGCGACCCCACAGACGGCAGCCCACAAGGCTCACCCATCCCTGGGATTCTACAGGCAAGAACACTGGAGTGGGTTGCTATTTCCTTCTCCAATGTATGAAAGTGAAGTCACTCAGTCGTGTCTAACTCTTAGCGACCCCATGGACTGCAGCCGGCCAGGCTCCTCTGTCCATGGGATTTTCCAGGCAAGAGTACTGGAGTGGGGTGCCACTGCCTTCTCCAACAAAGTTGCCTCAGTCAGTCAGTTCAGTCGCTCAGTCGTGTCTGACTCTTTGCAATCCCATGAATTGCAGCACGCCAGGCCTCCCTTGTCCATCACCAACTCCCAGAGTTCACTCAAACTCACGTCCATCGAGTCAGTGATGCCATCCAGCCATCTCATCCTCTCTCATCCCCTCTTCCTCCTGCCCCCAATCCCTCCCAGCATCAGAGTCTTTTCCAATGAGTCAGCTCTTCGCATGAGGTGGCCAAAGTACTGGAGTTTCAGCTTTAGCATCATTCCTTCCTTCCAAAGAACACCAAGGGCTGATCTCCTTCAGAATGGACTGGTTGGATCTCCTTGCAGTCCAAGGGACTCTCAAGAGTCTTCTCCAACACCACAGTTCAAAAGCATCAATTCTTCGGCGCTCAGTTTTCTTCACAATCCAACTCTCACATCCATACATGACTACTGGAAAAACCACAGCTTTGACAAGACTGACCTTTGTTGGCAAAGTAACGTCTCTGCTTTTCAATATGCTATCTACATTGGTCAAAACTTTCCTTCCAAGGAGTAAGTGTCTTTTAATTTCATGGCTGCACTCACCATCTTCAGTGATTCTGGAGCCCAGAAAAATAAAGTCTGACACTGTTTCCACTGTTTCCCCATCTATTTCCCATTAAGTGATGGGACTAGATGCCATGATAAGCCCAGTGAAATCAAAGGCCTAGTGCCGAATTTACAGCTGATTTTTGGAGTAGTCAGGAGGCTTCCCAGATGGTGCAGCAGTAAAGAATCTAACTGCTAATGCAGAAGATCCAGGTTCCATCCCTGGGTTGGGAAGATCCTCTGGAGAAGGGAATGGCTACCCACTCCAGTATTCTTGCCTGGACAATCCATGGGCAGAGGAGCCTGGTGGATACAGCAAAGAGTCGGACATGACTGACCACTCACAGAGGCACGCACTGGAGACAGCGAAAGCCAAGCCAACACTTCTGTGATCCCCAAGCCAACACTTCCAGAAAACACATGAACCACCAACCTGATCTCATTAACCTAACAGATGACCCGACAACAGTCGGGGAGCCGTTCTAGAAATATTCATAGAGGAAAGAATGACTGGGAGGGTAAAGTGTCATTTATAAAGTCAGGGTGGGGCGAGAAAGAGGCAGCTGTCTCTGCCCAAACTTCAGGTTTCCCTGCGGTAAAGCCCGGGGCTCTTAGGCCCGCCAGGGAGCACAGCCCACGTGGTGTCCGCGCTCCCAGACCGCAGGCCACGAGTGCGAGAGGGGGCATCACACTCGCTACGAAACCTGCGAACTTTCGTGTGCTCGTCCAGTCTCAAGACCACCGGCCGAGCACGTGCCTTCTCTCAGTGCCTAGGCCACTCCAGACCCTAACTCCGATCTGAGCGGCGCCAAACCGGCGTGCGCACTATCCGCGTGCCGGGCCCAGCGACCACCAGCGCTCTCCGGCCGGGGCCGGGGTGCACCGAAGCTCCCGGCCCGAGTCCTGTGATTCCCCCCAACCCGGATCTTGCTCCACCCACACTCGCACTTGGGCGTTGGGAGAATGAGCACCCCAGGCGGACGCCAGGAAAGGACGGAAGCACTCACCAGATTCAAGCCACTAGCGCGCGGCCTCCAGCGTAACGGGGGGCGGGGCGGGGCGGCGCGGCGCGCGCATGCTCGGGGCGGCCCCTCCCACTCTGAGCCGGGCTCCCCGGCTGGCCAACCGACAGAGGTAGGGGCCACTCCTAGTGTCTAGGTGCGGGGGATGTTCGGAATTAAAGCCCATAGATTTCTTTTTTTGCTGTTAAAGGAAATAAATGAGGGCTTTTCTTGAGTTGGTGAGGGATGAGGCTCAGGATCTGGGGGGACGTGATCTAGTACAATCCTGTTCTTTTAATGAATGGAGAAACTGAGGCCGGGAAGGGGGAAATGAGCTGCCCAAGTTTAAGGAGCTAGTTAGTGGTGCAGGTTCTACATCGCTTTCTTTGGGGCGCTCTGCTACTCTGTGTTGCTTTGTACTAAGTCAACCGTAATATGTATCATGTTGCTCCCGGAGAGAGAATAATGATTTAAGAAGGATACTGGAAATTCTTGAGACCGGCTGTAAAAGCAAAGAACAAAAAGGAATTATTTGAGTAACTACGGCCTAACACTCTCCTTTTGACTCATCGGGACTTTTGGGCGGGGAGGCCTAGAATCAGTGGGCAGAGGATCAACTAACTGCTTACCTTTGCTCCAGCATGTGCAATTTTTGCTCTCCAGACAGCCAGAGGGGACACAAAGGAAGTCCTTATTTTCATTCTGTTAAGATGATTGAGACCAGAAGCTGTTTCTGATGGTCAAGTGACAAGCAAATAGGAACAAAATATACCCTTATCTTATGCTTGTCAAAACTAACAATAACGAATATTTCCAAAAATGAATGCATAAACTGTGATGAAATAACTTGTATAGGAGTATACCTAATGAAATTTTTACTTGAAATTTTAATGAAAGCCCTAAAACAGGAGACATCTACCATTGTTGACCACATACCATTTCCTACACACTTTTAAAAGCTGTGTACTCAAACTTACTAATCCATACAAAAATCTATGAGAATGCTACAGTTATCTCATTTTGCATGGGAGGAAAAGGAGGTACCAGGACACCAAGTTATTAGCCAAAGGCAGGCTTTCTTACCATGGGCACTATTGACATTCAGGGCCAATAATTCTTTCTTGTATGGAGATGACCGGCATCGTAGCAGCATCCCTGGCCTCTACCCCTTAGATGCCAGTGGTACCCACACCAAGTTGTGACAGCCGAAAAAGTCTCTAGACCCTACATAATTTCTCTGTGGCGAACCACTACTTTAGTAGTAGCCCCCTCCCAGAGTTTAACTTCATACTATAGTGCAGTTACATGCCACACTTCTCAAGAGGAGGTGCTCGATACTGCCCTGTAGGACTCACTGAAAAGGCCTGAACAGGTTCCATGAGCAGCACCCACAGTCAGAGTATATAAAGAGAAGACTGGAAACTGAAGGGCAGATTGTGCATCAGTGTAGCAGAGATTGCTGTAGCATTTCCCTGCCTCGCACAGAGTCGGACATGACTGAAGCGACTTAGCAGCAGCAGCCCAAGACAACTGGCAGGGACTCCTTAACCAATAGAGAGACCTGGGGCATCTGCAGGCCATCTTGAGCAGCTGGCTGTTTGCTGAGCTGTGGGCTGTGCTGGTCTGCTCCAGGGCTGCTATCAGAGGAGATCCCAGTGTGTTTACAAAGGTCTTAGATCCCTGAGTTGTGCCTTGGAGTTGAAGGAATGGCTTTTGAACAGAAACCCAGGTGGCTGCTTCTTGCCTGGAGGATCCTGAAGGATGGGGCAGCGCTCTGAGTCCCAAGTGCACCTCTAGCACCCTTTGTCAAGTCAAGGACCATTGAGCATCCTCTTGGCGGAGTGGGTGCTGTGCAAAGTACCTGGGTTTGGTACATCTGGATGGTACCCTGTCTAAGAGAGTGACATAGTAGGTGATGAAGGCCAAGCATTAAGAGGCAGAGGGGCCCACTGGCATGGACCGGAAAGGAGGTATGGGGCCACAGGAGGTCAGTCAGCGATCTCAGGGTTAATTTCAATGCACCCCAATGTGTAGACCGCCAAAAGAACCTTTGTCTGCATCACTTGAAAACGTCAACATTTGAGCACCTGTTATCAGGCCAGCTATATAATTGGTGGAGCTCAGTATGAAATGAAAGCATGGAGCTTCTTCCAAACGGAGGGGTAAAGTAAAGTGAAAGTGTTAGTCACTCAATCGTGTCTGACCCTTTGTGACTCCATACACTGTAGTCCGTCAGGCTCCTCTGTCCATGGAATTCTCAGGCAAGAATACTGGAGTGGGTAGCCATTCCCTTCTCCAGGGAATCTTCTGACCCAGGTATCGAACTCGAGTCTCCTGCATTGTGGGCAGATCCTTTACTGTCTGAGCCACCAGGGAGTCCAACTGTCATTAAAGATACTAAAAATTAAAATGGTTCCTTTCTTTTGCCTCCTCTTTCTCTACTACAATGGTGCTGTTTTCAGTTTGCAGTATTTAATGTCATGTTCTTGGGAGCATAGAAATACTTGAAAGGTGAATGCAGACACGCAGGACGGCTTCTTGGAGCCACGTATACACAGGAGCACCTGCCTCACAGGCTGTCGAGTTCTCCCACCTGTTAAACACTGGTCCCACACTGCTGTGCCGTGGCCAGGGGTGGGGAAACCAATCCCTGAGGCACTGGTCACAGCCCCAACCCACAGCAAACCAGCTGGAGACTGCAGCCTTCCACCTGGGGCACACTCCTTACCTAGATGGCGTGGTTAGAGGCTTGCCCCAGTCCAGTCACCCTCCAAACACACCATGGCACTGCCAGCCCAGGACGATTACAGGGTGTGGGATGTGCACCCAGTCCAACCCCACCCCCACCCCGGATCTGTGTACCTGCCTCTCCTGGGGCAGAGGGAAGCCAGGGACATTGGTTGCCATGGGGATGGGGGTTGGGTGGGGAGTCTGGGAAAGCAAGGTCCAGAACCGATCTCACAAAGTGGGAGGCAGAAGTGCACGTGCCAAGCCTGGTACATGCTAGTTGTTCCAAAAGACCTCCCTTCAAAAACAGAGTCAAAGATTATGTTATTCACAATTTCAAGATAGCCACTGCAGAGTATTAAACTCCAAGGGTGAAGCCCTGTGTGAGGGCGCTGGTTGTCTGCCCAAGAGACAGGCCCTACCTGCTACCCAGAGGACATCAACAAAGTCAGCTCAAATACATATCATTTCAGTAAAACACTTGCCAGTTCTTTCCCTATTCTTCCCCATCCATTCCTGGCCCCTGAACCTGGTGGGATGGGAGGAGGGTGGGAGGCAGGGAGGTATGAAAGAGCAGATTCTACATTATTCCTTGGACAGTTTCCTCGATCGAGGGTGCAGGCCTGAGCTGGCAGGAAGGAAAACAGACCTGAATCAGTCTATGCCTGGAAGTTAGTATCGCTGTTATCAAAGTGAGTGTTTGGTGTGTGTATTGTGTGCTTGTTGACTGATGACTGGATTGATTGACAATTCAAAGTGTCCAAGAGGCAATGGAATTTACCTGAGAAGTCAGCAAGGGGCAGAGAAGGAATCACCAATAAAGCATGATTGACAATGACTGATGAAAAATATAGCCATTTTCTGCCGGTACCTCCAAGTTCCAATTGTTTCACATAAAACTATGGTTCAACAATGTGATAAATGGTAACCAAGTGGAACCCACTGGAAATTTCCCATCAGTAAAATGACTGCATAAAAGGGGTAAATGATAAAGTCATAAGAGTAATTAGAAATGGGTTATTTGAGTCAAGATGGCATAGTGTATTGATTGCTTAGTGACTGTCATGTAATTTAATTGCTTTGATTACCCAAAGACACATCATTTTTTGTTCAAATGAGCAATAGTTATCTGATTGCATCAATCTAGACCAGGATATTATCCAAAATAATCGAAGATAATTAACTCTACATTCAAATCAAATCTTTTCCCAAGATATATCGGACTTTAAAGAGTTCATTTTACGGGTCAATCACATTTTTAGCTTCCACCTTGGCCTTTCCTTTGTTTTATTTTTCTCTCCTACATCAAATCCATATTATCTTTACAGGTCATTAAATTATTAGGGCTTGTTTTCACAAAGTCTTCTTTTTTTCTACCTGAATTGCATATTTATTTAAAAGGTGTTTATCATGATCCAGGCAAGCCTCCTTTCACCTTGATTCAGCATTTAATTTAAATATGGCCTCATTCAAGATACACCTAATTAACAAAACATATTTTAAGTTATTTTGGGGTGGTATGATAGCTCTAAAAATGTATTTAATGAGTGGTGTTAATAACACTTCTTTATTAAATTGCAAAATGCGTGAAACACCTGCATTAATGCTCTCTGAAGAAGTGAAGAAATCAATGTGGATGCAAGAACTTCCTTTCTTCAGATGCCTTGTTCAGCTAGTCTTCTTGGCGCTATTAGAACGTATATGCCACTTTGGGCTGCCGTCTATGGGGTCGCACAGAGTCGGACACGACTGAAGCGACTTAGCAGCAGCAGCCACTTTTAAAGGACACAGGCTTGCATATCAATCTCAGAAAGCCTTATTAGTTCACACTAGGTTTAAAAATAGTTGGTAATGACATTATAACTCCATCTACTTTTGACTGCTTAAGGCAAGAAGTGATCAGCTAAGTAGCACAATTTTGTAGGAAGCCTTTGAAGCATTCTTGTACAAATAAGTTTCTACATTGATCCTAGGTTTAAAAGTAATAGCTCATCCTTCAAAAGACCCGATAATAAAACACAGTCCAGTTTTTTTTCCCTAAGACAAATTATCTATATTGAAAAGAAAACTGGTAATTTTTTCCCAGTGACTGTGAAATCTGTCATCACTTTTGGCCCCATCATTGACCAAAAGCATTACAATTAAGTAGGGGATTGAAGAATACCTGATGATGCTGAACTTTTTCTGAAGTTCCTGTGTTCTTGCAAAATGTAGCAAAGATTGAAACCCACCCCCACCATTTTATTTTCTGAGAAATGGCCACCTTGCTTTCATACATTCTGAGTTAACCCCCACCATTCCCTTTCCCCAGTGGATATGACTCTCTTGTTTCTCTCCTATTTATAACTCTCTTTGGACTTCTTGGTCCCCTTCCTTTTCTTTGAGATGTTCCTAATTATGAATATCCTTCCTATTGCAATAGCCTAAAAAAAAAAAAAAAAATCTCCTTAATTATTCCATGCATTTTGTCTCTCATAACTTCTTTACAAGAGGAAAAAAATATTCAAGTTCTTTATCAAATCCAGGGAAGTCAAACTGCAATTGGAAAGTGATATGACTTTGAGGAGATGGGAATACCAGACCATCGTACCTGTCTCCTGAGAAACCTGTATGCAGGACAAGAAGCAACAGTTAGAATGGTCATGGAACAATGGACTGGTTCCAAATTGGGAAAGGAGTACATCAAGGCTTATCACCCTGCTTGTTTAACTTATATGCAGAGTACATCATAAAAAATGCTAGGCTGGATGACTCACAAGTGGGAATCAAGATTGCTGGGAGCAATACCAACAACCTCAGATATATATGCAGATCTGAGTGAAGAGGAAATAAAGAGCCTCTTGATGAAGGTGAAAGAAGAAAGTGAAAAAGCTGGCTTAAAACTCAACTTTTGAAAAACTAAAATCATGGCATCCGGTCCCATCACTTCATAGCAAATAGATGGGGGAAAGTGGAAACAGTGTCAGATTTCATTTTCTTGAGTTCCAAAATCACTGCAGACAGTAATTGCAGTCATGAAATTAAAAGACACTTGATACTTTGAAGAAAAACTACGACAAACATAGACAGCATTTTAAAAAGCAAAGACCACTTTGCCAACAAAGGTCCATGTGGTCAAAGCTATGGTTTTTCCAGTAGTCATGTATGGATGTGAAAGTTGGACCATAAAGAAGGCTGAGCGCCAAAGAATTGATGCTTTTGAACTGTGCTGCTGAAGAAGACTTGAGAATCCCTTGGACAGCAAGGATATCAAACCAATCAATTATAAAGGAAATCAACTCTAAATATTTATTGGAAAGACTGATGCTGAAGGTGAAACTCTAATACTTTGGCCACCTGATGCAAAGAGCTATCTCACTGGAAAAGACCCTGATGCTGGGAAAGATGGAGGGCAAGAGAAGAGAGAAGAGGGCAACGGAGGATGAGATGGTTGAATGGCATCACTGACTCACTGGACATGAGTTTGAGCAAACTCGAGATAGGACAGGGAAGCCAGGCACACTCAGTTCAAAAGAGTCAGACACAGTTTAGCGAGTGAACAACAACAGGACTTTGAAATTAGGCAGGACTTGACAGTTTGATGTAGTGTTTTAAAACAACATTTACAAGGAGAGAGTGGGTGGCTCCATCACAAGTGAGGTAGTTGGGAATGTAACTGACTGTTTTGCCTAAGTTCCTGCCAGGAAATAACAGGAGCACCAGGTATAGAATTTTAGTTGAAATAGCAATTTCCTTACTACCTCCTTATCTTGTTTCTTTGAGGATGTTACTTAAGCTCATTGAAATTTTGACCTTCGGCATAAAATAGAATTAGATATAATTATTTTCCTCATTAATCTTCATGTAAAAAAGGTACACGTGCATTTATGTGTGTGTTTATGTGTGTGATTTGAACAGGCTTATGAGTGGCACAAAACAAAACGAGAAACCTCATTCATGAAAACTCACCCTCTTGCAAGGATTAAGACAATATACCATAAACTATGATTTTGTAGCAACTCATAGACAACTATTTGTAATCTCCATTGTTTTCCTACTTACAAAGATGGTTTGTGGCAGCAATAAAATCATGGAAGGAAACCAGATTCCAACAAATTGGACTGCTTTAATTAAGTATTTTATACAATACTTAACTTCTTTTATATACAGGGAATGTCAAGGGATACATATTCATATACGAGGGCTCTACTTTGGGGGAAAAAATGAACTAAAAAGAAAAAGTTTCTTCAGTGACAGTAATCTATACCCGAGAGCTTCCAGATAGATAGGTGAGCCTGACATCTGATAGGTGAGCAGATTCTAATAGCAAACAGGGATTCTACAAAGAGAATAAATACTGAAACTTGGATATGGCTAGAAACTTCACTTGTTTCTAAAATAATGTCACTTATAAATATTTTTTATGTTGCTAATTGCAACCCATTATAATAGCATACAGTGGAAAATAAAGCAAATGTCCTATAGGAGATGGGTTAAGTAAACGGTGGTACACTCATTCAGTGAATTGTTCTATGTGTATAAAGATTAGTTTGGCCAGCGGGGGGTGGGGGTGGGGGAGGGGGGGAGAATGGCATAGCTGTCAATGATAAAAATCAAACAAATTGAAAAAAATATTGCTTATAATCCAAGGAAGAAAACCTAGCTAAAAACAGCACAGTTTAGACACATTTTCAAACAGAATGTATATTTAATAAGTCAGGGAGTATGCCTCTTCAGTTACCGTATCCCCAACAGTGTTTGGTATGAGGTAAGTGAGTGAAAGTCGCCAGTCGTGTCCAACTCTTTACAACCCCATGGACTATACAGTCCATGGAATTCTCCAGGCCAGAATACTAGAGTAGGTAGCCTTTCTCTTCTCCAGGGAATCTTCCCAACCCAGGGATCGAACCCAGCTCTCCCGTGTTGCAGGTGGATTCTTTACCGGCTGAGCCACAAAGTAAGCCCATGACATAAGGGTTTACATTAATAAATGAAAATACATACAAAATATTTTGTTAGAAATATATAATGTTATGCATAGACTCTTGAGAGTCCCTTGGACTGCAAGGAGATCCAACCAGTCCATTCTGAAGGAGATCAGCCCTGGGATTTCTTTGGAAGGAATGATGCTAAAGCTGAAACTCCAGTACTTTGGCCACCTCATGCAAAGAGTTATTTATTGGAGAAGACTCTGATGCTGGGAGTGATTGGGGGCAGGAGGAGAAGGGGACAACGGGGGATGAGATGGCTGGATGGCATCACTGACTCGATGGACATGAGTCTGGGTGAACTCCGGGAGTTGGTGATGGACAGGGAGGCCTGGCATGCTGTGATTCATGGGGTCGCAAAGAGTCGGACACAACTGAGCGACTGATCTGATCTGATGCATAGAAAAAAATCTAAGAATATTCATTAAAATGAAAACTGTTTAAGTGGATTTTGTTTGCTGATTGGTGTTCTTAATTTTTATAATAAAATTATATTTCTTTTGTAATCAGAAAAAAATAACAATAAAGTTAAAATATATCTGCTCATAGGTTTTTTTAGCACAATCCTTATAAAATAGCCTGTTTCTATATTTGGTCAGTTTATAGAGCTGGCTGGCTTTTTCTTAAGCTTGGAAAGCAACTTATTTTCTGAAATCCTCCTATTTTATCCAAGCTTATCCCTCAGCGAACAATCACACACAGTCTGCTCCAGACTGTAATCAGTAAATGAAGTGAAAATCACAATGAGGTAACCATTATATGCTCTCTGTCACTCACAGATTTCCCAGGTAAGTGTGACTTAATTCTTCATGAAATAAGAACCAAACCCAGAAACCTTGTTGCTCTCCAGCAGAAATGAAACTTACAGAAACAGCTCCATCCTTGCTGTTATCAAGAATTCACTGATCTGAAAAGAAAATTGAGCTAAAATCCTAGCAGCTTATTGTGAATGCTCTAATAATTCTATTGAGCAGCAAATATATTTTAGACATTTATTACTGAAAAATAAAATGTCTGTGTTTCTAGACATTAACAAAAGTTACGTTTGGTTGGCCAACAATTGTTCATTAATGGTCCTCAAGAGGAATGTCGAGTGTAAGTGTAGTGTGATAGAGACTCATTTTTCTAGTCTAGATTGCCAAATGTATTCAATGATGCATTTGACTTTAAATTGTGAAATGAATATGCCCAAGGGAAGCATTAGGTGTCCTGAATGTTACAGTTCAAATAGAAGAAAGGAGGCAATATTTGAAAAACCAGAGAGTCAGAAGGGAACTGTGTAGATCTGCTTTGTTCATTTGTAGATTTGTCTCTCTCTTTTTTTTTTTTTGGCATCAATTATATACAGAGTATATCAGAAGCAGAAATGTTAATCCAACTATAGTATTTTGCTTAAATAATAGCTACAAATTCTCAAAGATCCACTTAGGATATTAATCTGTTTTACATTTTGAAAATATAATCCTAGAAAATATTATCCCTTTTAAGTCACGCTTAAAAACTATTTAATAAATAGTTTTAAATTTTATTTATTGTCTATCTCCAATCAAATAAAGTTTTAAAATAAATTAAATTAGCTCAACTTTGGACAGTTTCCTAGAAAAATATAATCCTTAAAAAGTTTTGAAAGAATTGGAGAATTTTATTAAGAAAATAGAATGAAATATCCCCAAATTAGCCTGCCCATGAGGGAAATCATAATAGAGAATTTGCCTTTTGCACCCAAGAGGAAAATAAGTTTCTAGAATATTATGTCATTAACAATAGAGAACCAAAACCAATGTTATTGGTAAACAAGTAGGACGTTATTTGTCTCTTCACCTGGCATGAGATAATTCAAATAATTTTAGCTCGCTTTATGGTAAAAAATAAATGGCAAGACACCTGAAAGTAATACACTGTTTATTTCCCTTAATTCAATCCCAGAAATCAAAATAGGATGAGAAATATTTCATACTTCCTATCAAGAGCTTATCTCTAAATGGAATCTTTTTCACAAATACTTAACATGAAAACATGCACACTGTCAATCTACAAAATGAATGCTGAACATTGGAGTTTTTTCCTACTTACCAAACATTTATTTAATACCCACCTGACCCTATTAACTTAGTTCCACCAAAGTTACTAAAGATTGCTATGGGATACATACATTTCAGTGTTTTCCACTCAACCCCATGTCTGGAAGTATCTTTGTTTATAAATTAAGAGCCCACACCCCACGGTGGGTGTTCTTTTCCTTCTTTTGGCATCCCTTTTGCAGAACCTCGGAAGCACGGTACATATAGCTCTACTTTAACATCCATTACATTTATTATTTACTATAGCTGCCATTTCACTGTTCCTACTATGCTGTGCACTGACTGATGGCAGGAATGTCAGTTTGTATTCATTCTTTTAGCATCGGATCAGATCAGTCGCTCAGTCATGTCCGACTCTTTGCGACCCCATGAACTGCAGCACGCCAGGCCTCCCTGTCCATCACCAACTCCCAGAGGTCACTCAGACTCACATCCATCGAGTAAGTGATGCCATCCAGCCATCTCATCCTCTGTCGTCCCCTTCTCCTCCTGCCCACAATCCCTCCCAGCATCAGAGTCTTCTCCAATGAATCAACTCTTCGCATGAGGTGGCCAAAATACTGGAGTTTCAGCTTCAGCATCATTCCCTCCAAAGAAATCCCAGGGCTGATCTCCTTCAGAATGGACTGGTTGGATCTCCTTGCAGTCCAGGGGACTCTCAAGAGTCTTCTCCAACACCACAGTTCAAAAGCATCAATTCTTCGGCGCTCAGCCTTCTTCACAGTCCAGCTCTCACATCCATACATGACCACAGGAAAGACCATAGCCTTGACTAGGCGAACCTTTGTTGGCAAAGTGATGTCTCTGCCTTTGAATATGCTATCTAGGTTGGTCATAGCAGCAGCAACACCTAATAAAGTACCCAGTACATGTAGGAGGTCAATAAACATTTGGTAAACAAAGGCAACTAATTAAATACCTCCAAAAAGGTATGAGAGCTACAAGATGCTATTATTGAAAATTAATATATAATATCAACTTACTATTAGGATGGGAAGACTGACGTTTAGATTTTTTTGTCCTGCTTGGTGTCAATAATGCATGAAACAGTAGTAAAATAGGATAAAAGACTTGATTGGAGACAGAAGAAGGAAGCTCTTCACGAGGATTTCAGCTGTGTGAGAGTCCATGGTGCCACCTTGATGCTAATATTCTTCCTCAAAAGGATCCAATGCTGTCAGGGAATCTGACAGCTGGCTAGCACTAAGGAACAGAGTCGTCCTGAATTATTGGCATTGAAAAGTTTTTACTGAAAGTGAAAAGTCAGTCACGTCTGACTCTTTGCGACCCCATGGACTGTAGCTTACCATGCTCCTCTGTCCATGGGATTTTCCAAGCAAGAGTACTGGAGTGGGTTGCCATTGCCTTCTCCAGAGGATCTTCCTGACCCGGGGATTGAACCTGGGTCTCCCGCATTGTAGGCAGATGCTTTACCATCTGAGCCACCATGGGCATAGTCGAACTTAATTTTTCACTCAAATGCAGATAATTTACATTTAGAAAGCAAGGAGAGTCCAGATAAAGTAGGTACAAAGCCCTTCCCTATGGAAATTGGTTTTCCATACTATGCATGCCTGTGACCCTTACTGATAGAGCCAAATTCTCCTAAGACCTTAAAACTCTTTCCTTGATGTAAATCAGTCAACTTTCACATTTTCTTTAGGACAGGATAGGTGATTGGCTGACTCCAGTTTAGTCTGGTACCATCCAACTTATAGTTAAGAGTTGGTGGTTTTTGTTGTTGTTTTTAACATAATCTGACTCCAAATACATTTTATCAATTGGGATTTCCTCTTCAAACATAAATACTCCAGTAGAACAAATTAAACGTAATGTACACAGTGGGAAATAAAATCCTTGAATAGGTGTCAATGACATGGTTGTTCTCCAGAATGATTCTACCAACCTGCCCTCCTAGGGATTTTCTCCTCTGTATCCGAGGTGTCTCTGCACTGAGATGGCCTATGCATCTTCCTTGCAAGGCATCCTCTTCTGAGTGTAGAGAAAAGGAAGTCTGGTCCATGTCAGTCTTACAGTCATGATAACAACCATCGAAGGCCATGGCTTGAGTTGCCTCAATACTGTACATTCTAGAAATCTAACAAAAAGACTTTGTTAGTAAGTCATTAATATGAGGAGAAGGAATTACAGTCAAAATCTAAACAATCAGCTTTTTAAAACAGTTTTAATAAATACTAAGAATGCTTTGCTTATTTTAAAGAGTAAAATTCTAGTTTTGCTTCTGGTGTCTGATTAAAACTCATCTTCATCATAAATGGAAAACATCATCTTAGACATCCATTTTTAATATGGATTTAAGGAGTGAGCATTATATAAATATTTGAGCATTATACAAATAAATGTACCACAACTGTAATTGAAAATGTTTTCTAATTTAGTCCTGGCCTGATAGACTGTACCATTCAATGTTTGTTTCCCCAAGAGGGAACATTGTTTCTGGTGTTCCTTTCTGTTTCTGAGTGGTGTGCATTGTTTGCTCTAAGTTTGTGAATTGAAATGGAATATGATGTATCAACTAAATGGACTTGTTTTTCAATGTAGTTTTCCTTTATAGAAAAAAACAGAGCAGTATGCTTAATCAGTGTTTTTGTTTTTTGGTCCCAAAACAGAATAATAGCATCTGGTGATGCTTTCCGAGAAAACAAAATCTCTTCTTGATCTATAGGGAGGTTTAAAAATGAACAAATATACACTGGCTACTGTTGGATGAAAGTCAAATAGGAGGCTGCAGAGTAAATTCTACCAAAACGTGTATTTCATTTGTACTGACTCAAAAGCCTAATATTTTACTGAAATCAAGACACATAGGGACAATTTTGTGCAATCAGTAAACTAACCAGCGAACCATATTAGAATTATGTTGTTCCTTTTTGTTTTAGTTCCGGAAACGTTCCACAGTAAGAAGAAAATGGGTAAAATAAACATGAAATAGCATTTAAGATTGAATTAGTAACCAATAGCCAATAATAACATTAATAATATGTTCAACTCTGGATCAGAGGATAGAATAACTGTGTATAGTCCCCTTGGTGGTTTTGCTAGCCACCCAGAGCACCGTTGAGTGGTCTCACTGAACATCCACACTTTTATCTTAATGAAAATGTCACTGTGGTGCTATGCTCAGTTGTGTCCAACTCTCTGTGACCCCATGGACTGTATCCACCAGGCTCCTCTGTCCATGGAATTCTTCAGGCAAAAATACTGGAGTGGGTTGTCATTTCCTACTCCAGGGGATCTTTCCAACCCAGGGGGTCAAACATGGGTCTCCTGCATTGCAGACTGTTTCTTTACTGTTTGAGTCACCAGGGAAGTCTCCAAAATGTCATTAGCATGTTAAGAAAAGATATACCCTTCTTTGAAAAACAAGGGTACCATTTTCTTTCTCCATTATGATAATTTAGATCTCTAAAACTTAATAATCTTATAGTGCACAATTTACCAGCAGGCTACTAATTTCCACAAGTAGGTAAGCTGGCTGTTTCAACAGAAATAGCTTTTGAATTGGTCTTTATTTTTTTCTCTCCAGCTTACAAATAAGCACATAACTAAGGCATATTATATCTAAAGTGTAGATTTGACTATCTTAGACTGAATTCTAAGACCTAGAATTAGGAAAACATTTGGGTGAAGGAATAAGAAATAAAATATTAATAGTTTCCTTTCTGGGCAAAAGTCAACACTAGGGACAAATTTTGCATGGCCCTTGCTGTTTTCCCAGCTCTTGGTGTCTGGGGGCTGGGGTAGGGGGTGGTTGGGACAGGTGTGTGGTGGTGGTAATGGGATGGTGGTGGTAGGAAATGAGCTTTGCTTGGTGCTAGTGGTGGTTTAGTCACTAAGTTGTGTCTGAACTTGCAACCCCAGGATGGTAGCCCACCAGGCTCCTCTGTCTATGAGATTTCCCAGGCAAGAATACTGGAGTTGGTTGCCATTTCCTTCTCCAGGATCTTCCTGAACCAGGGATCGAACCCGCATCTCCTGAATTGCAGGCAGATTCTTTCATGGTTTCCCAGGGAGGAGCTCTGTAGCCTAACATTCCTGGTCTTTCCCATCATCCGAGGGGTTTGGAGGAGGGAACCAGCATGTGTGGCTTAGCCCCTTTGGAGTTACTTTGGATCTGCATTGGTGTTCAAGTTTGTTCTCTGAAATGAGGTAAAGGAGACTGTCCTTACAAGGAAATCCTGAAGCATCAAAATTTGCCCACGACCAAGGAGAGTAAGTACATTGAATCAGATCAGATCAGATCAGATTAGTCGCTCAGTCGTGTCCGACTCTTTGCGACCCCATGAACTGCAGCACGCCAGGCCTCCCTGTCCATCACCAACTCCTGGAGGTCACTCAGACTCACATCCATCGAGTCAGTGATGCCATCCAGCCATCTCATCCTCTGTTGTCCCCTTCTCCTCCTGCCCCCAATCCCTCCCAGCATCAGAGTCTTCTCCAATGAGTCAACTCTTCGCATGAGGTGGCCAAAATACTGGAGTTTCAGCTTTAGCATCATTCCTTCCAAAGAAATCCCAGGGCTGATCTCCTTCAGAATGGACTGGTTGAATACATGAGTGAAATATTAGTGGGACCCCCCTGGCTCACAGATCTAAGGCACTTTCTCCAAACTACTTTACCAGTAACAAAGATAAGATTATCACATCCATCTCTCTGGCTGCTACATCTCTCTCTCCATCAAACTGGTTTCCCAACTCAGGTACAGAGAGAAGAGGTATCATCGATTAACCCCCAAACCTTCAGATATATCTTTCTTCCTTATGTCTCACCAGAGCATCCCAGCCCTTAAAAGATCTCTTTAAAGACCTCAAACAGCCTGTTCCCAAAACTGCTACTCCTTCAGAACATATGCTCTGGGGGCTAGTCACAATAAGAATGTAACATTTGTGTAGCGCTATATAGTTTGCAAAAATTTCAGATGCATTTATTAGAACATTTGATCTTCACAACAAGGTAATAGAGAAGAAATTCCAATGTTTTGCAAATACAGAATGAGACAGACTGGGATACTGGGCTAGGTTGTTAGGTTTAGCATCACTTTTGACTCCAAATCTGTGCTCTTTCCTTTGTCCCACAAACATATGAAGGGCAAGTAGGACTCTTTTTTGAGAAAAATTGCAACTTTGAAGGAGGCTTAGAATGGTGGTTTCCAGAGGTTGGGTGAGGGGAGGGGAAATGGGGAGTTGTTTAATGGGTACAGAGTTTCAATTTTACAAGGCGAACACTTTCTGGGTTGTATACAACAGAGTAAATATTCTTAATACTACCAAACTGTACACTTAAAAACAATTAAGATGGCAAGTTCTATGTTATGCGCGTTTTACTACAATTAAGAAATATCTTTTAAAGTGAATGCTGCTGCTGCTGCTGCTAAGTCGCTTCTGTCGCTTCAGTCGTGTCCGACTCTGTGCAACCCCATAGACTGCAGCCCACCAGGCTCCCCTGTCCCTGGGATTCTCCAGGCAAGAACACTGGAGTGGGGTTTAAAGTGAATAATGCTTATAAACTCAAAAAAATCTCTTCTGTGGTGCACAGAAGATTGTGTACAACTTGATCAAGTGAAAAAAATTCAGGTTATGTAATCACAGGTGTTTTGGTGCGGGTGGCTAGGGGTACAGGTGGAAAGACGAAGGTGTAGGTTTTTGGGAGTCAAAAAACTAGATACAGGTGGCCAAAATCACTAAGTGCCTCTTTCTTCAGTTAACCACTCCCCACATAAAAACAAAACAAAATTAAAAAAGAACAAAATTCTTTTCCTCATCACAGTTTTCTCTTTTACTTCACACCTTACCTAATCATTGCTGTTCACAGTGTGGCTGTGGATCAGTGGAGTCTGGGCCATCTTAGAAATGCAGACTCTTAGCTCCCACCCAGACCTACTGAGTGAGAATCTTAACAAATCCCAGGTGAGGTGCGCATTCTGATCACTGCATGCTTGTCTAAAAGCTCCTGATTTTCTCACATCTGCATAGCAGTCACTGTGTATGTGACAGAGACACCTATTTCCATGCTGTCGACAAAAGGAACTAAAGAATCTCTGATGAGGCAAAATCAGCTTCCATTACAGCTTTGACTCAAAGGATATGAAATTTAAAAAATGAAGTAGCATCAGGCGATCTGAATTGTGATTGCAGGTCTGTTAGCTGTGGATCTTTTGGCAAATGACTTCACTAAAACTCTTCCATTTCAGTTTAAAAATAGAGAGAATAACCACTCTGAGGCCTATATCGTGGAGCCAATATGAGGGTTCAGTTCAAGAAGAGGATATAAAAATGTTCTTTTTAAAAAGGATGAAATACTTTCACTAGAAGTATAAAACATATTAAATAATGTTTTGGTATGTATAAATACTCATTTAAGAATTTCTTCTTAAACTAGTGTGAATATATCACATTAAAATTATTGCATATATATATATACATACATATGAATATATATATATACACACACACACACACTTTGGCCATATACAATACTTTGGCCATCTGATGCAAAGAACCGACTCATTGGAAAACACCCTGATGCTGGAAAAGATTGAAAAAGGAGAAGAGGACAACAGAGAATAAGATGGCTGTATAGCATAATCGACTCAATGGACATGAACTTGGGCAAACTCTGGAAGATGGTGAAGGACAGGGAGGTCTGGAGTTCTGCAATCCATGGGCTTGCAAAGAGTTGGATATGACTTAGCAACTCAACAACAATACATATATATGTGTATCAAATTAATTTGTGTGTGTGTATGTATGTATGCTGCTGCTGCTGCTGCTAAGTTGCTTCAGTCATGTCCGACTGTGCGATCCCAGAGACGGCAGCCCACCAGGTTCCCCCGTCCCTGGGATTCTCCAGGCAAGAACACTGGCGTGGACTGCCATTTCCTTCTCCACACACATATTAATTGGATCCGCTAGGTTTCTGAAGTAAAACAGTATGTTTTACTTCAGTTGGTGCCCCAACCCTTTGTGGATGAAGCAGGTAGAGATCAATCAATACAGGTTGATAAAGCAATGTCACAAGAAATATGTGACAACACTTAGGACCCAGAAGGCACCTTGTTCCCTGTATGTGGTGAAGAGAAGAACCTTCCTTTATGCTCTACCACTCACCCGAGTGACAAGAAAAATAAATAAATCCTAGCTCTTGGTGGAGATCTATCTTTTACTGGTTAAGAGCACAGCCTTTGGAGTCAGAAAGCTCCAGAAGCATATCTTGATTCCTCTAAAGCTGTGTGACCTTGGTTAAGTTACTCCCCAACTGCTCCTGCTTCACCTCTGTAAAATGAAGGTGATAAAGTACTGTCCTCTTCAGGTTACAGTGACAATTAAGTAATATGATATGTTGGGTGGTTAGCACAAAGCCAACAGATAAGAAACACTCACTAAACGTTAGCTGTCATCATCCTTGGGCATCCCTAGTGGCTCAGATGGTAAAGAATCTGCCTGCAGTGCAGGAGACCCGGTTTAATCGCTGGGTCAGGAAGATCTCCTGGAGAAGGGAAAAGCTACCCATTCCAGCATTCTTGCCAGGAGAATTCCATGGATAGAAGAACCTGGCAGTTCGTGGGATCACAGAGAGTTGGACAGGTTTGAGTCACTAACACACACACACACCATCAGCATCATTCATCTACATGAAAGGATATGATTTGTACATCAACCCCTTCTTTTCCAGGGTTAAAGTCAGTGGAGGACAGCACACTGTGAGAAATTCCTCATACAGAAAACCTCCTGGCAAAACTTTCTTTTGCGATGCCAAGGAAACCAGCCAGCACAGAGCAGAAAGAGTAAAGTTCAAGATTATTTGTCAAAAACTTGCATTCTGCCAAGTTACACAAACTTCATACAAGGGTTGCAATACTGCCAAGAGAGGGCATGGATGAGGATAGCCTTTTTCACATTCCAAAAAGGATCCAGTAGTGCAAGCAAGGCAGTACCTTCCCGGTCTTCTTGAATCGCTTCCGCTCTTCCACTGTGGTTAGGTAGTTCACGGCTGCGTACTCAATGACTGACAAGAAGACGAAGAGGGAGCTGACCCACAGGTACACGTCCACAGCCTTGATGTAGGACACCTGGGGCATGGAGGCACTCACCCCGGAGAGGATCGTGGACATGGTCAGCACCGTGGTGATTCCTGCCATTCAAGAACAGTGATGAACAGCTCAGTGACAGCACCATTCAGCTTCAGGTTCCAGAGCCAGAAGACACCAGGGGGGACATTTCCAGGTCTCTATCTGCTGATCACAAGTGTGTGAGGGCCATGGAATCTCAGCAAGTCAACCGAGTACAGCTTGAGCCTAAGCCAGAACCTCCCCTTGGGTTTCTCTTCCTGTATCTTTTTCTTACCCTCAGCCCCACTGTCTATCATGTTCCCCTTCCCTCCAGCTAAAGTTTCCAGAGTCAGACATGTCCCTAAGGATTCATGGCTCCCACCCTCAGCTGGGCCTCTTTTAACAATCCCAGAAAAGTAAAAACGTATTCCATTTTTAAAAATTCTCTGAGATTGTCTATACCAATTTTTTCAGATCCTGCATATATGCATTAATATATGATATTTGTTTTTCTCTTCCTGACTTACTTCACTCTGTATGATCATCTCTAGGTCCATCCATGTCTCTGCATATGACCCAGTTATGCTCCTTTGTATGGCTGAGTAATATTCTATTGTAAGGACGAGAAGGGGATGACAGAGGATGAGATGGCTGGATGGCATCACCGACTTGGTGGACATGAGTTTTAGTGAACTCTGGGAGTTGGTAATGGACAGGGAGGCCTGGTGTGCTGCAATTCATGGGGTCGCAAAGAGTTGGACACGACTGAGTGACTGAACTGAACTGACCTCACTAAATATTCTGAATATTCATTGAAAGGACTGATGCTGAAGTTCCAATACTTTGGCCACCTGATGTAAAGAACTGACTCACTGGAAAAGATCCTGATGCTGGGAAAGATTGAAGGCAGGAGAAGGGAACCACAGAGGATGTGATGGTTGGAAGGCATCACTGACTCAACGGACATGAGTTTGAACAGCTCCAGGAGTTGGTGATGGACAGGGAAGCCTGGCGTGCTGCAATCCATAGGGTTGCAGAGTCAGACACGACTGAGTGACTGAACTGAATTGAACTGAACTGAAGCAGAAATAGAGACACAGACATAGAGAACAAACAGATGGATATCAAGGGGGGAAAGGGGGAAAATGAATTGGGAGATTGAGATAGACATATATACACTATTGATACTATGAATAAAATAGATAACTAACGGAGAAACTATGGTATAGCACAGGGAACTCTACTGAGTGCTCTGTGGTGACCTAAATGGGAAGGAAAGCCAAAGAAGAGGAGATATATGTATAACTGACTCAACTATGCTGTATAGCAGAAACGAACACAACACTGTAAAGCAACCATACTCCAATAAATTTTTAAAAAAATTTTTAATTGAAGGATAATTGCTTTACAGTATTGTGTGGGTTTCTACCAAACATCAACATGAATCAGCCATAGAAAAAAATTCTTCTGAAAAATAAATTAATTGTAAAACCATTTCCACCACTATTCCCCATCCTTTCACAACTTTTACAGTTAAGATAGTATCTTTGTGTCAATCTTAAATCTTTCGTTTGTCAGATAGTGCTCTTTAGGAGCATTAAAGACTGCTGTCCATGTACTTTTCTTTCACATAGAATACTTACAGGCCATTGTCTTTGCTATCACTTTGTCCCGTGTTACTGAAACTACAGCTCAGTTGAGACTCAGATTGGAAGTGTGGTGGTGGAGGCTTAGTTCCAAGTAAGTATTTACTAAGCAGCTGATGCTGCTAAGTTGCTTCAGTCGTGTCCGACTCTGTGTGACCCCATAGACGGCAGCCCACCAGGCTCCCCCGTCCCTGGGATCCTCCAGGCAAGAACACTGGAGTGGGTTGCCATTTCTTTCTCCAATGCATGAAAGTGAAAAGTGAAAGTGAAGTAGCTCAGTCGTGTCCAACTCTATGCGACCCCATAGACGGCAGCCCACAAGGCTCCCCCGTCCCTGGGATTCTCCAGGCAAGAACACTGGAGTGGGTTGCCATTTCCTTCTCCAATGCACGAAAGTGAGAAGGGAAAGTGAAGTCGGTCAGTCATGTCTGACTCTTAGCAACCCCATGGACTGCAGCCCACCAGGCTCCTCAGTCCATGGGATTTTCCAGGCAAGAGTACTGGAGTGGGGTGCCATAGCCTTCTCTGACTAAGCAGCTGCTAAACACCAATTACTTTTTGCCCCGCTCCTCCCGTTACCCTGTCTCCTATTTTTCCCACTTCTTCCCTACTATTCCCTTCTCACTGCTTTCCCTTTCATTTCCTTTTCTCTTTCTTTCCCTTCTTTAATCCCTGCAATGGGCATTAGAGGAATAAGATCAAGATTCTTGGGGATAAGGGAGAAAGGAGCGACTAAGATTTCCTTAATAAAAATGACAACTTTAGGGAGAGCTCTTCTGTGTCTACACTGATTTTTCAGAGGGATGCTGCAAGAGTTCTGCCTGGAGAGAAAGCCTAGTATTGTAAATATTCGAAATGTATGCTGGCTGGCATGGTTTTGTTTCTTAACTTCCCACCAGGGAGGTGCAAATGGAATCCTTAATGATTTTTATAAGTTGTGAGGACATTTTAATGTCAGCAGACAGAGTCCCAAACAGCAGGAAGAACACTGTGATTTACTCCTAAAATGTACACACACAGCAGGTGGACAGCTCTCAGCCACACATTCCTACCTTTTCAACAAATTCTATCGTTTTGTAAGGTTTTCATCTGAGGGAGGCCCATATCAAAGACAATGACAGCGCTACAGAGCTATTCAATTTCAAATTAAGTTTTTTCCTGTGGATGATGGAGACCAAAGCAATTTGGCAATCTGACAGTCACTGTGGGAGGGCCCGAAATCTCACCTTCACTTGGATTTGAACTCCAGAATAAGAAACCTAAATGCTTCTCTAGCAATTACCATTACATGCAGGCCACTGACTCACTGAGTCTCAGGTCTCCCCAACAATGGTCACGTCAACAGTCTGCATATTGGTGGATACCGTTAGCATTCCTTGCTACATAAACATGGAGATATGAAATTTTTATTAAGGTACAGGTGTATGTATAGCTGAAGTTGAGATTAATAAATACAACTTGTTTGCCTTTATTGAATGTTTACCCACCACAAACCTAGGTAAATATTAGCCACACATTGCAGAAAAGAAATACGAGTGAAACGTGGCTGATTAGCCTGAATTTTGTCAGGAGCAGAATTGAAACCTTCTCTCTGAATATAGAAACCCATGCTTTTATTTCATGTAAACCTGTGGCCGCTCATTCTGAACCTATAAAGGAAATTTCCTTTTATTTTTAAGATTATAGACCAGTCTCTATATATGGAGTATCTCTGAGACAAGATGCTATAAAACTGAGTGTGGAATTATGTCAGGAAGCATGAAGGTATTTTGTGCTTTTCAAGAGGCCAGAAGTCTTATTCCGTCAGGATTTCACTGGTAAAACTATGAAAATCCTAAATGAACATTCCTGTTTAGTTGCTTACCTCATTTGTTCAAAATCTTTTAAATGTTTTCTTTTACTGGGTTTTGAAGATATGGAAGATAGAACTTGATTTTTTTTCAGTGACAGTAACATGAGGCTTAGCAGATGAAATAAGGGTTTAGAAAAACACACAAATACATGCTCTTGTCGTTTACTTCAAATTGATAACTGTTGAGTCAATAAAAGGGGATTGGATCATTTTTATTTGCCAGATAGCAATAAACAAGCAGTCATTTTCTTTAGAAGGGTGCTTAGTCCAACTAACTAATGGTAAGTTTACGTATTTTTAAACCAGCCTTCTAGATTTTCCTGTTTAAAAGAAGCAGATGGGGAGGATGGGGAGTGGGGAAAAGGGAGTAAAGGATGAGAAAACTGATGTATAAATTCCTAAAGCAATAGAATTTAGACTGAGGAGTGTTACAGCTACATTAAACACACTTATTATGTCTTGAGCTGCCCCTTAGAAATACATTAATCTTGACAAATTGTATTCCTTCTAAGCCTATTAAAGTTAACACTGCAATAAAGGAGTTTTGAATTATATGAAGTGAGCATTTAGTCAAAGAAAGGGCCTATGTTGGAATTAGAGAATTATCTTCCCACCTACTGAAATCGCTATGCATAGATAGGAAAGCATTGAGACAATATTTAGTCTGGACCCTGGGACTCAACTTCCCTGACCCGTGCAGTTTCTCCCCTCTATTAATTCTTAAGGTCACATGTGAGATCCTAGGAGCCCTTCAGTCAGGGGAGGATTGTTTATCTATTTTTATTTCTCATTGGCTATGTTTTGCCATACATGATGAGGCAAATGTCAGGGGGGTGGGGCCCCATGCCAGGAAAGGATGGTGTTTCCTGAACTGGCAGAAGACTAAAGAGGTGGTAACTGACAGACCGCTCAGATCAGACTGCAAGTGCCTCTGGGGGATGGGCAGACAGTGAGAAAGAAAACTATGAAAGAGCTTCAGCATGATCTCAGCTTCTGAGTGCATTAAATGGGATGCAATGCAAAGACCACTGGATTAGGAGTCAGAGGTGGAACTAGAGAAAGGAAGGACGCTTTGGTTGAATGCTTCGGCCATTGTAGCCCTGGGCTATGCAGTTTACACACATCGATCTTTGTGAGGGCGTGAGGGCCTACAGATGACACTTGGTCAGTTCACCCTCTCCGTAGCTGTGTTGTAGGGTGTTGAAAGGAAAGATGTCTACATTCATCTTTAAATGAGTAAAAACATTTTCCCTGTGGGCCAAGGCAGAAAGAAAATATTAAGTGATATAAGGGAGAGGTAGGTAGGCTGGATATCCCAGTACTGTTCTTTGGACAGAAAGTACCAACCATTATCTCACAGATGTGGTGCCGGAGCCCACTGCATAGATGTTCTAGTTACTTGTATAATGGTAAAATGAATAGCTTCTAAGTATTATTTTCCAGGTATATGGCATATCCTCCATTATGCATTTTTCTTAATAAACACATGTCTGAAAGTTTTAGTTGCCTCCCTCTGCCAGGAAATATCTATTTCCTGATAAATGACCCCATTACTTCATACATTGTATATGAAGGAGATACCCAACAGGAATGCAGAGGGGCCCAACAGGAATGATGGAGGAAAGCAAGGAAGGAAGAGGATGAGAGAGGGGAGAAGAGAACCCTTCATGACAGTAAAAACATTCTTGAACAACTTTGTAAGAGTTCTTCACTCTTTCTCCAAGTAAAATTGAATGGAATCATAGACTAGTATTTTAACCCAATACATACTCTGAGTTATGATTGCTATTATCTCTAGTAATAGAATTGCCTAATCACAACTGATACTCTGTGCTGTTCTGCCTCTATTGTTCTTTATCTGAAACATGACAGACGTGGAAGGGTTTTAACCAGCAAATGACTCATCCTCAGTCAGCAAATGAACACAAATGCAGAAGAGTCTTAATGAGAAATGAATCATCATTGTTTTCAGTTAGTAACTAAAATACAGCTATTAAAAACATGGTGGGCAAAATACTGGCAGTCTAACAACTATATATTAAGCACAAAATATGTGCAGGGCACTGTGCGAGTTACCATCCTTGAAGAACTCATATTCTAATAGAGAAGACAAGATGAGCTACCAGCCCACCCCACAGCTGAACAGGAAATAGATGAAGCAGGTTCCTTAGGAGAGATACAAAGTGCTCTGTGGTTCAAAGATGAGAGAGACCATACCTGCCTGAAATCATCAGTAAAGGCTTCTGGCCTGTTCAGAAATGGCTAAATTTGCCAGAGAAAGATAAGTAGGGAGGGCATTCTAGGTAGAGTGGGAGTCAGGACAAATGTCCAGAGGTGAGAGAAGCAGATAGGCACGAGGGCCTGTTTGAGAACACTGAATATTCAAATTGATTGAAGCTTATTAAGGTAAGTCTGGTGGCTCAGACAGTAAAGAATCTGCCTTCAGTGCAGGAGACCCAGGTTTGATCTCTGGGTTGGGAAGATCCCCTGGAGAAGGAAATGGCAACTCACTCAGTATTCTTGCCTGGAGAATTCCATGGACAGAGGAGCCTGGTGGACTAAATCCATGGGGTTGCAAAGAGTCAGACACAACTGAGCTACTTTCACTATTAGGGCAAGTATTTCGGGGCAGGGGTATGGCCGAAAATTTGGCAAATAAAAACACAGAATATTCAGTTATATTTGAATTTCAGATAAACAATGAATAATGTTTCAGTATCAGTGTGTTCCATGCAATATTTCAGATGTTCCTATACTAAAAACATTATTTGGTGCTTAACTAAAATATAAATTTAACCCAGTGTCCTGTATTTTATCTGACAAGCCTCAAGGGACACCTTGAATTCCAAGCTGAGTGTATTTACTGCAATCACGTTTGAGATTGAGAGTATGATGATCACATTTGTGTCGTAGAAGTATCACTCTGGTGGTAGGGTTGAGCTTGGGCAAGAAGAAAAGGAGGTGAGATAAGCAGTTACAAGGCTTCTGCAAGCCCAAACTCCATCACTGTACAAATTATTGGTGATGGACAGGGAGGCCTGGCGTGCTGTGATTCATGGGGTCACAAAGAGTTGGACACGACTGAGCGACTGATCTGATCTGATCCCTTCCTCTGAAGGATGTCACTCCAAACCATGTGCCAAGGAGCTTGGGCTGGATCTCTGCTCCCCACTAGGTGCACCTATAAGTTAGGAGTTTGGGAGTAACAGATACACACTACTATATATAAAAGAGACAACAACAAGCACCTATTGCATAGCACAGGGAACTATACTTAATATCCTGTAATAACCTATAATGAAAAGGAATCTAAATCACTTCACTGTATACCCAAAACTAACACAACACTGTAAATCAACTATACTTTAATAAACAAATAAATTAATTAAAAAAAAAAGAGGGCAAAGTATCTTTCAGAGAACCTGAGGACGGGAGGAAACAAAAGCCTGAGAGCACAGTAGTGTTCTAGAGATGTTTGTTCTCTCTAGTAAAATGAAGGAGGGACACCTCTGATTTGTATGTTATTTTATATAAATCTGCCTAGCAATTTCCTAACTCTGTAGACACAAGAAGCACAGAATTTTAGTGTTGCCCATTCAGTCCAACCTGCCTGAGAGCCAGCTTTTATTGCTGTCATTTTCATGATATAAGAGCTAAGCAGTCAGCTTCAGGGATCCCATTGAAACTCATGTCCATAAACCTTTAGAGACTGAATGCCCTTCTCATCCTGTCTCAAGAGCTGGAAATGGGCCTTTAGTCTCCCCTTTGGGTCTATACTGCCCCACTGCCGTACTGAGGTCAGGGCCAGGCTGGTCTGATATGAAAGAACAGCCACAATAATTTAGTTACTCATTCAGATGGTATTTTCCCCCTTGAAGACATTCAAGACTCAAATGCTTGTGAACTGAAACTTTTAGTAGGGGAAAGAGGTGAACAAATCATTAATATTAAGGACAATTTATGTCTTTCAAATATCTTTAGAAGTATGCATGTAATTTGTCAACATTAACTTAGAAATCACTCCTTCTGGAATAAATCGTGTGATAATTATGATGACTGTGAACCACTTATAACAATCTTCTCCCTAAACAGAGCGTTATGGGTGAAAGAACAAAATCAGCCCAAATGAGAGAGTTCTGCCCCAAACCAGCCAAGAAGGCAGATGGGATTGACTCTTGGGTTCTCATTAAGTAACATGTTGTCTAAGTATTTAGCTTGGCAACTCCACTTTGTAAGGACTCAATCAAAATCGCTAAGTGGGTCTTAAGTGGTTTCCATAAACCTGTGTGTGTGACAGTGGCATGTGATGTCTCTAGATAGAATGACAATCACACCTGTTAATGCAGCTGACAGTGTTTCCCTGTTTGAAATCTCTGAAGTGCCATGACACCTAAAATTCTGCTGCAATTGATTCTGATTTTAGTGTTTATTAACGGGCTATGCCATAATTTTTTTTTTTCAGTTACACACTAGCACTTATGTTTCCAAATTCAAGCATTCGACTCTCCAAGAGGTAATTTATTAAGGTACCAATAGTAGAGTGTCAATTCATTTGAACGGAAAACTTCTGCAATGTAAGGGTTTGTCAGGCAAAGTGAAGTGAACTTGGGCAAGAGATAGGGAGGTTTCCTGAAAGGCAGAAAAGAGACATTTGTGAAGTGAGGCTGTTTCTGCTTCATAACTTCACCCTCTCTCCTCCCTACCCTCCACCTTGGGTCAGCTGGTGCAGTCTTCATACTGAATGTCTTGGTTTCCGAGGAAAGAGTCTAGCTACAATTTGCCCTTATGACTGTCAAGCCAAATACTATAACCTGAGTGTACATCATAAGTATCCCTACTAACCCATCACTCTCTTTCCCTCTACACATATCACCAATTCATTCACCCTCCTTGACATTTCTCCCACATTAACATTTCACAAAGGTACAGAAAGACTCACCCAAGGAAACTCTTGCAGGGACAGCTCTTCGGTCAATCCAAAATGAAACCCAGGAAAGCATTACCATCAACATAGCTGGGAAATAGGTTTGCAGGACAAAGAAGAAAGTATGCCTCCTTAGCACAAAGTTGATGAAAAGCCTATTATACCAACCTATGAGGAAAAGTCAAAGTTTTCATCAGAACAGGCTTTTTTTTTTTTGGTGGAAATGCCATACTTAGTGATAATAACCTGCTTCTTCAGACTCCAAGCTCTTAGGTAACATGTAACTTAACACACCCTTGTTTGCCCAGTACTGGGCTAGGACCTGGGCCTCCAATGTTGGTTGAACTAACTGAACTGCAGTAGGCTTAATTATCTGACTCAAAGATTCTCCTTTAAATTTCATATCTGCTGTTCAGGGATGAATGGTTATTATATTTTGTGGGATAGCTTTTAAAGACCTTAATCCAAAATGTATTGTGTTTGCAGTGTTTCTTCAGGTGAAAAAGTCTCCAATATATGGCTAATGACTGATGCAAGAGCCAATAAACCACTTATGAGCTATAACAAATGAAATGAAACATTTCATCTGGAGGAAAAGATTCACAGCAGCTCCTCTGTCATTGGATTCCAAGTTAGGATCCAGATAACTAGGGATTCAAAGGGGCTGGGGGAAGGGAGTATCCGTAAACAATTTTTATTATTTCAAAGTTTCGAGGGTACCATTAATTTATCTATACTAATCTGTTGAAAAGTAGCCAAACGGTGTTTCTTTGCCACTTGTTGGAATTATATAAACTCATGTTGGTATTAGTTTGTACTGATCAAAGCACCAGTTGCGGTCATGTCAATACGCATAGTTTGTTCAGTTTCCTATTTCACATTGGCTGCAAGGAACCATGTTTAGAAGGTTAGAGCATGCTTTTGGACCTTCTATAGGACTTCTGCAGTTTGGGAATTATAAATTAAGAACATTATTTTTGGAAAAAGGTGACATTTCAAAGATTTATGATAGTTTAAAATGACCTTCTTATAGGGAAACTCTAGAACGGAGACATTGAGGGGGCAGGAAAAAAATCCAACATGTGTCTTGCTAAGCGGTTGGGGGTCCAGCAGAGAGAGTTGATTATGCTAGACTGGAGGCCAGAGTACTTGGGGCTACACTAAGCCATGGAGCCCATTCCAGTCCTCCTGCCTGGAAAATCCCATGGACGGGGGAGCCTGGTGGGCTGAGGTCTCTGGGGTTGCACGGAGTCGGACATGACTGAGCGCCTTCCCTTTCCTTTTTCACTTTCATGAATTGGAGAAGGAAATGGCAACCCACTCCAGAGTTCTTGCCTGGAGAATCCCAGAGACGGGTGAGCCTGGTGGCTGCCGTCTATGGGGTCGCACAGAGTCGGACACGACTGAGGCGACTTAGCAGCAGCAGCAGCAGCATAGGACTTCTCTGATGCCATTTCCTGATAACTACATGTTAGATTCTATATGATAACTTATGCTTATTTTACATTTTTATTTCTCACATTTCTCTTTCATGTCATCTTTATTTTACAACCAATGCCAATCTTATTAAATCTTTTCTAATGTAAGCAATGAGCAATGAAAAAAATGAAGATATCAGATCAGATCAGATCAGTCGCTCAGTCGTGTCCGACTCTGTGCGACCCCATGAACTGCAGCACGCCAGGCCTCCCTATCCATCACCAGCTCCCGGAGGTCACTCAGACTCACACCCATCAAGTCAGTGATGCCATCCAGCCATCTCATCCTCTGTCGTCCCCTTCTCCTCCTGCCTTCAATCCCTCCCAGCATCAAAGTCTTCTCCAATGAGTCAACTCTTCGCATGAGGTGGCCAAAATACTGGAGTTTCAGCTTTAGCATCATTCCTTCCAAAGAAATTCCAGGCTTGATCTCCTTCAGAATGGACTGGTTGGATCTCCTTGCAGTCCAAGGGACTCTCAAGAGTCTTCTCCAACACCACAGTTCAAAAGCATCAATTCTTCAGCGCTCAGCCTTCTTCACAGTACAGCTCTCACATCCATACACGACCACAGGAAAGACTATAGCCTTGACTAGGTGAACCTTTGTTGGTAAAGTAATGTCTCTGCTTTTGAATATGCTATCTAGGTTGGTCATAACTTTCCTTCCAAGGAGTGAGCGTCTTTTAATTTCATGGCTGCAGTCACCATCTGCAGTGATTTTGGAGCCCAGAAAAATAAAGTCTGACACTGTTTCCACTGTTTCTCCATCTATTTCCCATGCAGTGATGGGACCAGATGCCATGATCTTCGTTTTCTGAATGTTGAGCTTTAAGCCAGCCTTTTCACTCTCCACTTTCACTTTCATCAAGAGGCTTTTTAGCCCCTCTTCACTTTCTGCCATAAGGGTGGTGTCATCTGCATATCTGAAGTTATTGATATTTCTCCCAGAAATGAAGATATACCTTTTATAAATAAGTGGTAAGATTAATTTTTCCATTATAAATGCAGTTGACTGTGATCCAAATTATTCAGGTCATAGAGACTATAGGTTAAAAATAATCAAATTAAATTATAGGTGTTGCAAAGTTGGACAACCCTTCTACTTCCTCAGTAGTAATTTCTGAACCCAAGATGGCAAACTTACTAGACAGATCAGGTAAACATTTAGACAAACATACCCCTGGTCAATCTGCACTGAATTTGCAGACTGTATGCCTAGTATTCTATTCTTAATTAACTGTTGGTTACCTTTCTTTTTCCTACTTGTTTTAGTTTCTCTCACTATCAGCTGATATGCTTCAGGAACACTAAACAATTTCATTACCAAGAGTAATAAAAGATATATGATGTAGTGTACTCTAAAGTCAAAATATGCCTTTTTTTAAAGCTACTCATTGTCTTATATTACCCATGTTACATCCCACTTTATTATAGTCTGCAGTTGAGAATTTTGATTATGGCTACAGAGTGGAATAATAGCATCTCTGATGTTATAGCTTCATATAATTATTGTGAAATTATAAGGGATAAGGAAAAGTTGGAAAGTACTTCATAAAGACACCACTTATGCATATGCTTTTAAGTTCTGAAATGTATTTAGATAACAAGGTCTTTTTTTAACTCATAATTTTCTGAATAATTTTTTTTTTTTTGGCAACCAAGCAGGAGACATGTTGCTCTGTCTTGCAGTTTTTCTGGGAAGGGGAGACAAAGGATAGTTCTCTTGTTGAAGTTGTAGCTGGGAAGAGCTCCCTTTACCCACCAGCAAAGATAGTGCTGCTCTGGAAAGGAGTGGAGCTCTCATTCCGGGAGTGGAAAAGAGTAGGACTCTAGTTTTTATATTTGACTACTGATAGCTCTTTAGTTCCACTTCTCCTTCTGCTCCACACCTGGGCAAGCTAGGAAGAAAGCCAGATGTTCTCTCTTTACTGATGGGAAGATCAAACCATGAAAACATGGCCCCATGCAAGGAGCCCTCACTTGAGTCCCACTTTCTAAGCATCACAGAACCCCAAGTCAGAGGCCCCTTCCTGTTCTCTCAAGACATTTTCAGATATGCTTTGAAGCCTGCCCTGCTCTCTCTAGAAAACCTCATTATATAAGTAATAAATCTCTTTATACCCTTGCAGCATCTGTGTGCCATCACCAGTTTTGACATCTGAACCAAATTTTGGGTGGAAGTGTCCACCCACCTCCATCTGGTTGCCACACGGTAGAAAGAAAGGAAGTTTATGAAAGAGAAAGAAGGGCTGGAGAACTAGCAGCAGGAAAACGGAAGAGGTAGGCAGTAACTAGGCAGTTAGTCCAATACAATGTCCAAGAATATTTTTATATCCAAAGACTGTCACCTTCAATGGCCTGTTGATGCTAAGGCTTCATTCTGTGTTGAAAGGCCAAAGATGCTGCTGCTGCTGCTGCTAAGTTGCTTCAGTCGTGTCCGACTCTGTGCGACCCCATAGACGGCAGCCCATCAGGCTCCTCCGTCCCTGGGATTCTCCAAGAACACTGGAGTGGGTTGTCAAGTTTCATTATTGTAACTATACTTCTGACTCTTGTAACTGAGCCAGAACTGTAATTTTTGTTCTGTATAGCTGATTTAGGAGTGGTGGTTATGGTGTTGTTTTAATGATAGGCATGAAGACAAAATATAAAATATTTTTATGAAACTAATATGTTTAATTTGAGAAAAACACTTGAATTTGGCTCTCAGGTGACATTGTTTGGTAATTCATAGATAATGTGAGGAAGAACTATTACCTACTTGTGAACTAAAATAAACTCTAAATGCTGATCTTTTTGAAACCTAAGAAATGCTTGAATGAACTCAGATATAATTAATAACTTGATATTTGAATACAAATTTCAAAATGATTTATTCTTCTCTTTTAAAAAAAAGTAATGTTAGGGGCCCATTTGGGGCTCCAGGTGGTGCTGGTGGTAAACAATCTGTCTACAATGCAGGAGACACAGGAGACTTGGGTTCGATCTTCAGTCGGGAAGATCCCCTGGAGAAGAAAATGGTAACCCTCTCCAGTATTTTGCCTGAAATTCCTATGGACAGAGGAGCTTGGCGGGCTATAGTCCATGGGGTCACAAAAGAGCCACATATGGCTTAGTGACTGAGCACACACACATACACACGTACAGGAGCCCATTTTAATCTTTCTCACTATAAAGTATGTCTGTGTGACAACAAAAAAATAAAGAAGTATTAAGATAAAATTGAAAATTTCCCCAATATCTGTACTTACTTCTCATAGGCATATAAAGTGCAAGAATCACTTTACTGATCAAGTCATTCAGTCGCTAATTATTGAGCATCTATCACGCCCCAGGCATGTTTGAGGTGCTGGGTGAGAGACAGTGAACAAGGCAGGCAGAGAGATCCCTGCAGTCTTTCTAGCCAGGCACTCAGACAAGAAAGCAGTCAAACAGAGATGTATTTCAGGAAGTGGTTAGTGCTGTGAGGACAAATACGCATGGGGAATGGTGAGGAGGGAGGTTGGCTCCTCAGCCTTACATAGGATGGCTAGGAAAGCACTCTTTGAGGAGATGATATTTGAATAAAGTTCTGAGCAAAATGGGGAAGCTGGTCATGAAAAAATCAGGGAAAACACACCAAGCAAAGAAAGGTGAAAGCAGAACTCCTGCAGGTGGAATGAGGTGCGTGTGTTTGAAGACAAGCAAGAAGTGGGGAGGCTGGGCAGCAAGCGGTGGTTGGTGAGGTCAGAGCCTTAGGCAGAGAGAGATCATGTAGGGCCTGTGGGCCATGATGAGAAGCTTAGGTTCTGCTGTAAGTTTGGTGGAAAAGAATAGCAGAGTTTTAACAGGAAAAGACAGTGCTTTTTATGTTTTCAAAAGAACACTGCTGCATGAGACTAGACTGCAGGGGCCTAGGGGAAGCAAGACATCTAGTTAAAGGTGTTTACATGATGAAGATAGAAATGTGTACAGATGGTCTCTGACCTAGGATGCTTTGACTTATTTTGAGTTTATGATGGTACAAAAGTGATGCACATTCAGTAGAAACTGTACTTCCAGTTTTAAATTCTGATCTTTTCCCATGCTAGCCATATACTCTTGCACGATGCTGGGCAGTGGCAGCAAGCCAGCTCTTGGTCAGCCCTATGATCTTGAGGGCAAACAACGGATATACTTACAATCATTCTGTACCCAGGCAACCATTCTGTTTTTGCAGTTTCAGTACAATGTTCAATTGCATTACAGGAGATAGTCAACACTTTATTTTAAAATAGGATTTGCATTAGATGATTTGCCAACCATAGACTAATATAAGTGTTCTGAGCCTGTTTAAGGTTTCCTATGCTACTTTATGATGTTTAAGAGATTAGGTGCATTAAACGTACTTCAATTCATGATGGGTTTACTGGAAGGTACCCCATTGTCAGCTGAAGACCTGTAATGCAAAGATAGAGATGGCTGCTGGGAAAAGAAGGATGATATTAGTGGTCAAATGGGAGGCTTGTTTGGGCTCAGAACTAACCACATGTGCTTTGCAGACAACAGATGCTCAATAAATGCTCATGACTAGTCCACATAAAATACTGCACCTGTGCTGCTATAGAAAGCAAATCCACTGGATGCTCTGAACTCCTCAACGAAAAACTGAGACAGGGAAATATGCTCATCAGTGTTTAGGGACTTGTTTCCATGTTTCCAGTACAGCATTAGATCCTCCTCATTGTAGGCATCTAAGACAAGAAAATAACATCCCTGCAATTAGAATGAGCTCCTGTAAGTCCAATGAGGTCCATGATGGTGTTTTATAAAGTTCTGTATCCCCAGGGTCTGGTCCAATGTCATGGTTCTGAAATAAATGTTTGCCAAAAGACTGATAATACCCATATCGAAAAAAAAAAAAAAAAAAAAAAAACCTCCCCAAATTAGACCCTGATTACTAACAGAGTGTGGTTGGGTTTTCTCATGCCCACATGATGCTTTAAAAACTCTCCAAACAGCTGTTCCCCTGTCTGTGTGCACTGTGATGTCACAGCACCACCTCTCACTCACAGGCCTGATGCCAAGACTTTAGGCCTCAAACTGGTTTTGTGACTGTCTTGGATGAAATTGCAAAGTGAGCTGGGCTTGTAGAAAATTCTCTCGTAAGATCAAATAGTGTGACAGAGAGTTTCCACTGGGTTTGGGGAGAATTGTCCCTGTAGGAGACAGCCATTGAGATTCCCAGCATTTTACCTGCATCATGAAAAATTGCAGTCAGCGTTTAATAAGTCATGTCAAAAATAGCTGGGGAGGGGATGTGGATCTAAGTAATTGACAGGGCTCTGGCTCAGACGCCCTTTGACAGGGCTTTGACTGGCTGATCTAAAGCTAGAGCTGGGTTTTTCTGGGTAAACAAGATATACCTAATGGAAGGTTGGGATTCATATAAGAACATAAACGGCAGAGTTTTCTACATTTGCCATTCTATGTTAATAACATTAGCAAGAATACATGTTTTTAGGGAGCTATTCCTTTAAAATCATTGTGGAAACTGCAGAATATGTAGTTACCAAAGCATTTTTTTCTTGACTCTTTTATCTTCTCATCTGCAAGACAATTTGCCATCATCATTCTTACCAAAAAGACCAACCAACCAACCAACCAATAAGCGTTTTTGGATAAACATATTTAACTTATATCAAAGTGTTCACATGCTTGTTAAGAGTCTGTTTATTTACTGCAAGTATGTGATGGTGTGTTCAGACCACAGGTACTCACTCCATCGGGAGGTTACACTTACAGCTTTCCAGTTCGAGGGAACAATTTTGAGTGTCAAGAGGAAACCTGCTGAAATCCATAAAGCACATTGCTGAAACAGTTATCCTATAGGAAGAATAAGGAAAAGAAAACTGCAGGTCATTTCACCACATGGTCAAATAAGTAATGTAGCTTAAAGCTATCTGACACTCTGCCTGTTTTGTGCACCTTTCAAGAATAATGCCAAACAGGTGTTATCATCTTCTATCCAAGTAACCCATAAGGAAGCAAACCCAGGAAGGTGGGTGACTGCTTAAGACCCAGAGTTAATGAGTGAATTCCTGCTGTAAGAATTGCTTCTGATCTCACCATTTCCTGGTCAGCTTCCTCTATACTTTCTGGCTCCGATGTCTTCAGAAAAACACACTTCAAAGTGAGAAGACTTTAAATAGACTTAAACATTTTCTGCTTTTTGGAAGATTCAAACTTAAATAGTTTCCAGTAATAAAGAGCTGGAATGGTGGTAATAAAAACCTATGAGTAAAGGTTTCCTTCACAAAGCAAGTTTACCTGAGGAAATTATCTTTGCAGGAGTGAGTGGAAAGCCGGCAGCATTTTCAGTTAGAGATCTATGTGCACAATGCATAATTCAGGTGCTATTAAGTCAAAGGGCTTACATACTGATGAGGACTGTTCTTCACATTTTATGTCCTCCTAGCTTTTCCTGGCTTCAGGCAGAGGCTGCTGAACTGTGGTACCCACAAAAGCAGATCAGAGGTTCCTAAAAGGCCCCTGAGCAGGTCTGCAAAAAACAAAGGCAACAGCTGCTCCTACCCATGGCACCCCTCAGTTAATCAGAGGGGGAAAACCACTTTATCTGCTGTGCTTTGAATTCTACTGTCAATAGTCATGCAGGAAAATGCCAGGCCAGGGAGGGGTCTGGATAACCTTGCGACACAAAACATATTCATTTTGGCATCTGCCTGGTACTTTAAAAAAGGACTTCTGAAGTCTTTCAGTCTCCTTCCTTCAGAGTACACATAAATAAATTAACAGCCAAGGAGATTAGGTAGACAGTGCTAAGGAAAAAATTATTCATGACACTTGTTTAAAAAATGGTAAGGTAGACTCTATTTAGGACAGCTACTATAATTTTTTTTTTTTTTTTTGTAATTGGGAAGAAAGATTGGGATCAACTCCAAACATAACAACTGGGAATTTATAGCAAAGGAACAAGGAGGCCAGGATGGGGGGTGTGCAAGTCAGTGGATGGAAAATTACTAAGAGGAAACAAGGGGTCGGGGGGACCTGGCTAAATGGACCTAACAGAATTTTTGCTGAAGGAGGGCCAGGGTGGTCAGATGTCAGCTGGGGGCTGGAGAGGTGGATGAGGAACCTTATCAGATATGGAGGGTGATCAGATATTGAGGACAGGGGACTCTGGCTAAACTGACTATGCAGAGACAGAAACAGAAGCTCAAAATCAGGGCCAATGTGAGAAGACAGTTCAGAGGACACTGAGTAGAATTTGGTCAAGGAGAGACTCTTTGTCAGTAGATGGTGTTAGAACCAAGCCTGAAACCAGGTGACCTGGCTCTGGGCTTGGACTGGCTCTGCTGTCAGCTGAAATAGCTGTGCAGACAAGAATTCTGAGTCGTCATGTGTTCGGAGATCTCCAAATCAACCTCAGCTTCAATGTTTCATTAGAAGGACTTATAGAACTCATCAAGACTGTTCTACTAACAGCTAATCATTTATTGCAATGAAAGGATACCAGTTAAAGTCAGCAATGAAATTAAGATGCACAGGGCAGTTTCCAGGAAAAACCAGGAGCAACTTTCCAGTTGTCCTGTTCTAGTGGACAGGGCTATATGGACAGAGCTTACTTCTCCTAGCAACGACATATGACCACATGCATGGAGTATTGCCAACCAGGGAAGCTACTTGAGCCTAGGGGTTCAAAGCATTAATTGAGGGTTGGTCACATAGCCATGGCTGATCATGGTCTTTAGCCCCTCCAGAGGTCAAGTTGATACCATGTGGCTCAGCGTCTTTGGGTAAACAAAGACACACTTATCAGGCAGGATATTCCAAGGGCTTGTAGGTTATTTCCCAGGAGCCAGGCAAGAGCCAAATCTTTCTTTGGAATGTGCAGGGTAAGGACAATTCACTGAGCTACTTCTCCAGTGGATATCCCCTCATCAAAAAAATTAAAACAGATGATTTCTTGGCCAGATGCTGCTGTTCAGCTGCTGATTCCTACTAGGGCTTGATTCTAGTATTTGTTAGAGTCCTAGGTTACCTCTGATGTAAAAGTTCTTATGGAAAGTGGTACTTTCCTCTCATTTCATTTTTTAAAAAACACTGATAGCTTTTTATAAAATGTTCAGTAACAGAATCTCTGTACTAGAGCGAGCAAGGTGTTTTTAATGAATAAAAAGAACACATTTTCATTGTAAACAATTACCATAAACTTGGAGGTTTAAAACAACAGAAATGTGTTCTCTCACAGTTCTGGAGGCCTGAAGTCTGAAATGAGTATCACTGGACTGAAACCAAGGTGTCAGAAAGACCCTGCCTCCTCCTGAAGCTCTAGGGTGAGATTCATCCTTTGCTTCTTACAGCTCCCGGAAGTCGCCAGCATTCCTGGGCTGGTGGTTGCGTCACTCCAGTCTCTGTCTTCACCATCACACTACTTCCTACTCTTCCACGTGTGTCAAATCCTCCCTCTGCCTTTCTCTTACAAGGACACTGATGATTGCATTTAGTCCAACCCAGATAACCCAGAATAATTTCCTTGTCTCAAGACCCTTTATTTAATCACATCTGTGTAGTTTTCCCCCACCCCCCAGTAAAGTAACCTTCCTAGGTTCCAGAGATTAGGACATGGATATCCTCTGGAGAGCTAACTCCTTTTTCAGTTTACTATTGAATCTTTCTGGGATTTCTAAGACATTTGAAAAAATGAATTTCTTGGATTTACCAAACATTTTTAAGATTCTATGAAAGGTCAGTCAGTAAGCACTGGACTCATTAGGCTAAAAAAAAAAAAATGTTATAGTAAAGATGGAGGGATATTATAGCATAGTGTCTGAACAAATATTTTATTAAATTTTTTGATATCCAACAGAATTCAGAACTCCTATTTACCATTTGGATAGGTCCATTAGCACAGATCAAATATTTTAAATTAAAATTTTGTTTTTCAATAATTTTTAATGAAGAAATTAGGGGCAACATGCATGATGACTATATCTTCATGTGAAAAGTGAAGGACATACTTAACAAAATTATTCAGTTAATCCAAGATTCCAAGACTGCTTGGTGGCGTGCAGGGTAGGTGAGGAGGAAAAGCAGTTCGGTTACCTATAAAAAACTGTGGGTTGGACTCTTAAGGCTATCCATAATTTAGCTCCATTTTGTCCAACCTTATTTCCTATCATTCTCCAATATATGCCCAGAGTGGGTACAGTTAGATTAGGAAATCATTCTTTAAAACCCAGAAGTTAGGGGCTTTCCTGGTGGTCCAGTGGTTAAGAATCCACCTTGCATTGCAAGGGACACTGGCTCGATCCCCTGGTGCAGAAAGTGTCCACATGTCTTGGAGCAACTAGGCCTGTATGCCACGACTACCGAGCCCACGCGCTGCAGCTTCTGAAGTCCACATGCCTAGAGCCTGTGCTCTGGAACAAGAGAAGCTGCAGGAATGAGAAGCTTGCACACCATGGTGAAAAGTAGTCCCGCTCTCCACAACTAGAGAAAGCCCGCGTGCGTTAACAAAGACCTACCACAGCCAATAAATAAAGAAATCAATCTTAAAAAGAATAAACAAAATGCCAATTATTAAAAGTCATTAAAGAATTTTTGCTATGGTTTCTTTTGTTTCTTTTGCATTTATTTCTGCCCTAAGAAACCATAGCAAAAATCAACAAAGCTAAAAGCTGGTTCTTTGAAAGGGTAAATAAAATTGACAAACCACTAGCCAGACTCATCAAGAAACAAAGGGAGAAAAATCAAATCAATAAAATTAGAAATGAAAATGGAGAGATCACAACAGACAGCACAGAAATACAAAGGATCATCAGATCAGATCAGATCAGATCAGTCGCTCAGTCGTGTCCGACTCTTTGCGACCCCATGAACCACAGCACGCCAGGCCTCCCTGTCCATCACCAGCTCCCGGAGGTCACTCAGACTCGCATCCATCGAGTCAGTGATGCCATCCATAGATGAATGGATAAGCAAGCTGTGGTACATATACACAATGGAGTATTACTCAGCCATTAAAAAGAATACATTTAAATCAGTTCTAAGGAGGTGGATGGAACTGGAGCCTATTATACAGAGTGAAGTAAGCCAGAAACAAAAACACAAATACAGTATACTAACGCATATATATGGAATTTAGAAAGATGGTAAAAATAACCCTATTTACGAGACAGCAAAAGAGACACTGATGTATAGAACAGACTTTTGGACTCTGGGACCAGGAGAGGGTGGGATGATTGGGGAGAATAGCATTGAAATATGTATAATATTATATCTGAAATGTATTAATTGTTCAAACTAATCACTGTCATGTTATAATTTGTTCATATTAGATGTTTGTAATGTTTCTGATAATCAATAAAAGAGTTCTTGATAAAAAAAAATAAAAGTCATTAAAGAAACAAAATCTGGGAATTAGAATCAGGAAAAAAAGTCATATTTTCTGCTTGTGTCTGAAGCTCCAGCATTTCTAAACACAGCAGTATCAGCAGTTCAGCCTGCAGTGAGCCCCCCTAGTGCTGAGGCAGATGGTGTGGTGCCAAGGAGCCCAAGGTAGGAGACAGCCCTCCTCACCTGACACTGAAGAGGACGTTTCCATCGGGGTGGACACGCAGCATGATGTTCTCCACAGTTGTGTCATGGATGAAGGATCTCTTGGAATGGACGAAGAAGATATCAGGCACCCAAATCTTTTTGATTAATCTATGATCAAAAGTCATACTTTTGTTGGTCTTGCTGGGAAAGGTGAGCCTTTCATCTTTCCAGTAATGCCTGAGATAAAAAGTCATTGTAAAGTCCTAGGCAGGGAGAAAAAGAGACAAGTCAAGGCCAGCAGAAATATGATTCAGGATGACCAGTCAGGACTATTGTTTTCATTGGTTTCCGTAGGTGTTAAAGACCTGTGCCTGAATGGCTTATATTATATCTTCAGGTAGATTCAGAATGAAGCTACTGAGCTTCCGTCACAGAGCCTCTCCTCACCTGGACTCTGGTGAATGCTCAGAGTTTCTGAAAACTATCAAGTATTCAAGTTGCTGAGGGGAAACAGGTTATAAGTGGGCCACATTTCTACCTGAGCACTCTGGTAAATCACCTAAGATGATCTCAGAAGAGAGGGACCTGAAACTTCATGGTCTGGTAGTTTATTTTGATTTTTTCTGGTAGTTTAGTTTGCTTTTTCTCTCACTGTACATAAATATTCACTTTTATGATTGATTTTATACCCATATATTTCCATTGTTTTTTGTAAAGCAGTCCTCCCCAAGTTGAATAAACTATAGTCTTATAAGAACCTGAACACAACATTTATTGGAGTTTTTAAGCATTTTAATGGAAAGTGTGTTGTTAAAGGGGCTTCCCTGGTGGCTCAGTGGTAAAGAATCCTCCTGTAGTGCAGGAGATGTGGGTCAATCCCTGGATCGATACGATACCCTGGAGAAGGGAATGGTACCCCATTCCAGTATTCATGCCTGGAGAATCCCATGGACAGAGGAGCCTGGTGGGCTACAGACCCTGGGGTTGCAAAAGAGTCAGACACCACTGAGCCACTAAACAACAGCAATGTTGACAGAGGTCCTGAGAAAGAGATGGTGATCTTCAGCTTGAGACACAGAACAAATACCAGGAAATGGTGGTGCTGGAATTGCAGTGTGCCAAAAATCACTTGTGCATTTGTTAATACGGCACATCCCCCCAGAAGCTAGTTCTCAGAGGTTCTGATCCAGTATGACTCAGGATTTTAAATTGTTTATATGCATTCCAGTTGTAAGGAGGCAAGGATGAGGGGGAAAAGCTAGATTAACATTATTTTAGCAGAAAAAACTTTGCTTAATCAATTATTTGAGTTTTGTTTGGCTCTCAGGTACGAGTATTTTGTTTGTTTGAATAGAAATTCTCCTATCTTCACCTAAGTTATAGGATGCAGGCAATGACAATGTGTTTCACATTTCCCAACTGCTTACTTCTTATTCTCATTTATTTGTCAACAACACTCAAATTCTTCTTGAAATAACACATATAATAGAACTTCAACATTTATTACACCAGCGAAGGACAAATCTCAGCAAACCACAAACAAGTCATCAAGTAATGATGAGCTCATTTGTTTTTCTTAGGATCAGAATAGAGGTACATTGTATTATTGCTCTGGATTTATCTAGGAGCACCAGCCACGTGTAATTTTGAATTAGGGTAAGAGTGAATAAATACAATGGTTCATTCATTACCATAACACCACTCCACAGGGAATCCTGCATGGATTGCTTTAATAAGCATATATTTGTGTTTAGATGCTCAGTCTGATCTGAAGGGCACCGGGCAAGCACTGAGCCTATGAAGTCAAATGGCAGACACTGGCACGTGTCAGTGATACATCAGCATCACCACTACTTGGCACTCTGATGGGAAGCAGGCTGAACCGCCCACTGGGAGGAGAGCAGGACAAAACTAAAGAGATTGAAAGTGATTTCAGGGTGAAATAAGGGACGGTGGGAAAATGATAAATGAGAAGCAAAAGAAGCCAACATGGGGGATCACTTGATCATTTTTTCAAACTGGGCATGGAGAATGCAGACCAGTTTTTTGCTGATACTGAGTACCAAGGTTCAAGTCACATAGCTAAGTATATCCTGTCCTTCGGGACACTATAAAGCCAATAGAAGAAAAGGAGAAGAGAAAGAAAGGAATGAAAATTATAATCTAGGGCGGAGATAATAGTTGGAAAAGAATAAAGCAACTTCAACTTTATTAAGCAAAGCAGGAAAAATAAATAACATGCATAATTAAGATGATTTATTAAAATGTCAGTGATTTTGACACTACTGAAAATCTGTCCATTCAGAAAAAAGCATCTCACGGAGAAACTTACCATATCAACCTCTGAAATGCTGTCAATACTTTCAACCTGGACATCTATACCCACTGGCACTGGAGACCCTTCAGAAAGAAGAATGAGAATATAATGAGGAATCAGGATTATTTTTGAAAACATTTAAAGTGGAGAGAGATCAATCCTGCAAATGAATTACTTTTCAAGTTTTGACGATAAATTTCTCACTTATCTATTGATATATTATTACATATTCAGTGAGCAGACTAGCATGAAGTTCGTGATTTTGGCAAATGTGGGAGCCTTTCGTCTCTTGCCTAAAAACCAGTCTCTTCCACGTGGAGAAGCTAGAGGGACACACTGACAACAGTGCTCCCCAGGATGCTGCACATTCAGAAATGCCCCTTTCCAGATAAACAGAAACCACAACTTGAATTTGGGGTGAAGCAGACATCCTTAGAAATGTGAATGCTGAGAGTATTCTGAAAATCAGAATGGGAGCAACTTCAGACAGGCAAGTTATAGATTTGTGTGCAGTTGGGTCTCACAGAATCAGGCTCATGTGCCCAGAGAACAAACTGAGACCAAGACAATCCCTTGCTACACTCTACGGAGGGTTTCATCTGTTCCTGTGTGAGGGGATGCTGATGCTAATAACTTCATTATTTAGTACTGTGTATGAAATGTGATGCACATATGTGTGTGTGCTCAGTCGTGTCTGACTCTTTGCAGCTCCATGGACTGTAGTCTGCCAGGCTCCTCTGTCCATAGGATTTTCCAGGCAAGAATATTGGAGTGGGTTGCCATTTCCTCCTCCAGCGGATCTTCCTGACCAAGGGATCAAACCCATGTCTCCTGTGTCTCCTGCACTGGTAGTGGGTTCTTTACCACCAGCACAACCTGGAAAGCCGTGATGTATATATATGTTCAAATAATTTGTATATTTATACATAGACTCTTCATATGTTTTCTTTCCACGGTGACCGATTCTCAAGCTTTATAGTGAAAGTGAAAGTGAAGTCTCAGTCATGTCCAACTCTTTGCCATCCCATGAACTGTAGCCTATGAGGCTCCTCCATCCATGGAATTTTCCAGGCAAGAGTATTAGAGAACTTAATTAAAAAATACTTTCAACTATTGTTGGAAAAAAACAGAAATGTTGCCTAGATGGATCCTAAGTGGTTATTTCAGATAAGATTCTGGTATTTAGAAGGGACAGGCCAGAAAGACTTCATTCCTTATTGTCTGGATATGCTACATGTGACATATATGGGCATATAATTTAATAAAGCACCAAATTATTGTGTTTTAAATGTACTGTGTGTGTGTACGCCTAGTCACTCAGTCGTGTCTGAGTCTTTGGGAACCCATGGGACTGTAGCCTGCCAGACTCCTCTGCCCATGGGATTATCCAGACAAGACTACTGGAGTGGGTTGCCATTCCCTTCTCCAGGGCATCTTTCCAACCCAGGGATTGAACTGGGATCTCCTGCACTGCAGATGGATTCTCTTACTATCTGAGCCACCAGGGAAACCCCAATATAATACATTATAAAACAAGACATGCCTCACCAGTCCCTGTGTACCTACCCCCCCCCCCCCCCATTAATTGGCTGATATTCCGTTCAATTCAGTTCAGTCACTCAGTCATGTCCGACTCTGCAACCCCATGAACCGCAGCAGGCCAGGCCTCCTTGTCCATCACCAACTCCGGAGTCTACCCAAACCCATTTCTATTGAGTCAGTGATGCCATCCAACCATCTCATCCTCTTTTGTCCCCTTCTCCTCCTACCCTCAATCTCTCCCAGCATCAGAGTCTTTTCAGATGAGTCAGCTCTTCGCATCAGGTGGCCAAAGTATTGGAGTTTCAGCTTCAACATCAGTCCTTCCAATGAACACCCAGAACTGATCTCCTTTAGGATGGACTGGTTGGATCTCCTTGCTGTCCAAGGGCCTCTCAAGAGTCTTCTCCAACACCACAGTTCAAAAACATAAATTCTTCAGCACTCAGCTTTCTTTATAGTCCAACTCTCACATCCATACATGACCACTAGAAAAACCATAGCCTTGACTAGATGGACCTTTGTTGACAAAGTAATGTCTCTGCTGTCTAGATTAGTCATAACTTTCCTTCCAAGGAGTAAGCATCTTTTAATTTCATAGCTGCAATCACCATCTGCAGTGATTTTGGAGCCTAGAAAAACAAAGTCAGCAATTGTTTCCACTGTTTCCCCATCTATTTGCCATGAAGTGATGGGACCGGATGCCATGATTTTAGTTTTCTGAATGTTGAGCTGTAAGTCAACTTTTTCACTCTCCTCTTTCACTTTCATCAAGAGGCTCTTTAGTTCTTCTTCATGGCTGACATTACCTTCACTTTATCTACACTGATTCCCTCTTTTATAAATCTAAACCCTTGAGATCATTCCTTACTTACAAGTATTTCAACTAGCCAGGCACTGGGCCTGTCACTAGAATATATTTCTGTTTCAGGCTGTAGGAATACCTTACTTGCATCTGAGACGGCTAACTACTTCCTGTCATATTGGACCAATCACTTCCAATAGTGTTAATAATGACAATTCTATTAAAATATTGTTTAGTGATAATTATGATTAAGCATTAACTTGGGAACAGCCCAGTATTATCCCTTTATCAGGTTTAGCTCTGATGCTTTTACTTTGTTTTGCCTTTTTTCTTTAATTGACATGTCTGTGCATAGTCAGTCACTTCAGTCATGTCCAATTCTTTGCATCCTTGTGGACTGTAGCCCTCCAGGCTTGTCTGTCCATGGAATTCTCCAGGCAAGAATACTAGAGTGGGTTGCCATGTCTTCCTTCAGGGGATCTTCCCAACCCAGGGATCAAACCCACATCTCCTGCATTGCAGATGAATTCCTTACCAGTAAGTCACTGGGGAAGCCCTCTTTAACTGGTAGAGCTATCAAAATGTACACCTCATGCAAAGATCTCATCCCTGGCCCTGTCTGGCCTTTCAGGATGTGTAATTCCTCCCATTAACTCCAATACTCCAAAGGACTGAAGAGATGGGAGAGGCTTTGAAGAGGGAACAGAACATCCTGGAGAAAGTTCTGGCATTAGAGTCCAGACCAGAGCTTGAATACAGCTCCATGACTCACATGAGAACTAGGGTCAGTAAAATCTCTAAGCTTAGGGTCCTCAACTATCAGATCCAGTAGTAGTCTCACCAAGGAGACTTATGTAAAGACTAGAAATAATACAGTTGATAAACTTAGTGGATACTCAATAAGTAGCATAGAATACATGTTATTGTTACTGTAATTCAGCAGATTTACAGAGGATGACATAGTTGGATGGTATCACCTACTCGATGGTCTGGGAGTTGGTGATGGACAGGGAAGCCTGGTGTGCTGCAGTCCATGGGGTTGCAAAGAGTTGGACACGACTGAGCAACTGAACTGAACTGAATTCAGCAAAGATGTGAATCTATTCCTCAGACTACAGACCACAATTCCCAGTCTTGCATTCAAACATTGAAACAATCAGCCCATTCTTCACTAAAGAATGATCCAGTGCTTCTCATACAGTGTTTATTTTATGACAAAGTATGAGCACAACTTGGATTCAGGATGTTTATGACTTCTGAGTAGGACCCAGTTACTGATGAGTATCTCCGCAAGCCAGGGCCGTTTTCTAACACCACCATACAAAGACATTTGTGCCACCACTGGACAAGCATTGTGCCCTCAGGGTTGTCTGAAGGCTGGACTGACCGGGTGGGGGGCAGGTAATAACATGGCTTGTCCATTAGGAATGGGTTCCTAAATATGTCTTACATTTCTTCTTTCCTCTCTCCCATTTATTCTATTTTTGTCAGGATGAGCTCTTTCATCTCAAAGGAAAGTGTTTGTCCTCAGATGCTACCTGACCTCATTTCTGTCTCCTTTGCATTTGATGCCCAAGTGCATCTTCTCCTGGGTCCAGGACTGTAAACTCTGCTCTGACATTCTGAGGATAGAGTGGAGGGTGAGGGTGAGCAAAGGCAAGATGCAAAATCATAGAATTTCGGAGCTTCTTCAAAGCTCCAAAGATCATTCTATTTTGTAAAATAGGAGCTGAGTCTCAGAGAGAAGGTGGTAATAAAGCAAAAAGATTAAAAACTATGAAATTTGTAACCATATAAACCTGGGTTTAACCTTCTGTAATCCTTAACTCCTTTAAGCCTCAGTTTTTGCTCATCTGTAAAATAGGGGACATACATATATGGTCTGTGCATAATGGGGTTGCTGTGAAACTAAATTAAAAAATGCATATCAAGTCCTTAGCCTAACCTAACATTAAATGTGTTAACCAACTTATTCAGTATATAGTAATGTGTGATACACAGAACATGAATAATACCAGTTTCATGAATGCTCTTATTAATTCTCTATATAAAGCATTTGGAATATAGTAAAAATTAAGTAACTATTAGGTATTACAATTAGGTGTTGATTTCCTAGGATCACTAACTAGGTAGTAGCACAGACATTTATACTGCCGTGTATATTATACTATATTATATTATACATATAAAAATCATCAATCTTACTTTTATGCATGCTGGAATAAGGGGATCTAAATGAAAGTTATTCATCTTATTTGTGGAGTACATTTAAAATATGTGATATATTATACCATGTTATCATTACAGCCACTTTGTTAGTTAGCTGCTGCTGCTGCTGCTAAGTTGCTTCAGTCGTGTCCGATTCTATGTGACCCCATAGATGGCAGCCCACCAGGCTCCTCCGTCCCTGGGATTCTCCAGGCAAGAACATTGGAGTGGGTTGCCATTTCCTTCTCCAATGCATGAAAGTGAAAAGTGAAAGTGAAGTCGCTCAGTCGTTTCCGACTCTTAGCGACCCTATGGACTGCAGCCTACCAGGATCCTCTGTCCATGGGATTTTCCAGGCAAAAGTACTGGGGTGGGGTGCCATTGCCTTCCCCGTTGTTAGTTAGCTAGGTAGAACCAATTTAGCTCCACTTGACATATGAGAGAACTCATGCTCAGCAAGGCTGAAGACCTTGCCTGAAAGCTGCTGCTGCTGCTGCTAAGTCGCTTCAGTCGTGTCCGACTCTGTGCGACCCCATAGATGGCAGCCCACCAGGCTCCCCTGTCCCTGGGATTCTCCAGGCAAGAACACTGGAGTGGGTTGCCATTTCCTTCTCCAATGCATGAAAGTGAAAAGTGAAAGTGAAGTCGCTCAGTCGTGTCCAACTCTCAGCGACCCCATGGACTGAGATTCTCCATCCATGGGATTCTCCAGGCAAAAGTACTGGGGTGGGGTGCCATTGCCTTCCCCGTTGCCTGAAAGCTAGAGCTGGTTAATGCAGGAATACGGCCAGTCCCCTCTGGCTCCCAATCTGGTCCTCTTGTTTGACAAGCAAAGCCTACCCAAGTGGCTTTTACAACTTCAGCTTTTGTTTTAACTCAGTAGCCAGTATCTAGATGCTGAATTGATTTCACTTTAAAGAAACAAAGAAATCATCATCTATACAACTAAAACAAAAAAAAGCCCTTAGTTATGGGAGATGTAAAGGGTAGGGAAAGCATAAATAAAGAAAATGAGCTGCAATTTATAACCCAAGTTAAACAAAAGGCTCCCTTAAATTTATATCCTCCTGTTTCCACATAATGAGTCAATTAATCTTCTAATGCTTTATAAAAGTAAAAAACACTGCAGTAGCAGCTGGTTTTAATGTTAAAGCTAATTAGGAAAACATTAAGGCAAGAGAAGTGCTGAAGTTACGTTTAGCTCAAGAGGAAAGAAGAATGTGTGTGTGTTGTGTTATGGACAAGTATAAAGAAAGAGAAGATAAATTTAAGTCTGCCTTTTGTATCCTGCAGCTTGAGTTTCCCAGGAAAGCAGGCTTGAGAGAACAGAGAATGGGTCACTGGTATAAAAAGCTGTTCTGACCAAGACAAGAGAAGGTTAAGGACTACATTTCTTAGAGCTACCAGACTGACACTTCTGACTGAATTTATGGATTTTTTCTGCCTGAACTGACTGAATACACAAGCCACTTGGATACCATTTAGCCCCAGTCCATGACTGTCAGAAAAATTTCTTAATCGTGGGATGATTTGCCACCTGCCACTAAGTAGTATATTTCCATTGCATTTTTAATGACCCCCACAAAGTAGCCTCAGGGAAAAAAGTTGTTTTCAAAATTCTTAACATGTATCCCTAACAGATCAAGAGAAGTGGACATTTAAGATCAATATTATGTTTTTCTGGGGGGTGGGGGTGATACAGAGGAGGGAGAAAGAAGGCATAAAGGTTTTAAGATAAAAGCTTTGGGTCGGCTCTTGGTAATTTATGACGGTGCTTCTCAAATTGTAAAGTGTAGTCAAATCACCTGGGGATCTTGTTAAAATGCAGATTTTTATTCAGAAAGCCTAGGGTGGGGCCTGATCTTCTGCATTTCTAACTAATTCCCAAGCGACTCTGCAGCGAGTCCTTGGAACACTTTGAGTTACAAAGTGTAGAGTGCTTGTTTCAAGGTCCAAATTCAAAGGCAGCAATTTTTCTCTTAATCTCTCTGGCTTTCAGTGGTCTAAAATAAACCCATAAAACTCTTTCCTCTAGGATAGAAATTCATTAAACTGACGAACCTAACCTAACAGGAATTAGGGCAGCTTTTTGAATTCGTATAGAAGGGAATACATCATTTTGGGCTGCTAATCACTACTCCAGAGAGGCCAGTTCCAAGCTATTCCTGTACGTCTGGAGCCCCCTAATGGCTCCAGGTACCCACAGCTGGTCAAGTTTAAATTCAAACAAAAGTTCCCCAGCTAAACTGTGGAAGGGGAAAGATTTTAGAGACTCTTTAGAATCTTTGAGACCAAGGTCCAGAATACCTGCCTAACAGTTGCAGAGTATATTATCCAAACTTTGGGCAAATTGTGTTGGGGGAAATAAACTGTCTATTGGGAATGGCAGTTAAGAGTACATTAACTCTTAATGTACATTACTTAATGTAATGTTAAGGAGAATTGTGGTAAGGATGACACATCTGAGTAGTGATGTAAAAAAAAAAATAAATTAAAAAAATAGATCTATAGGTATTAAAAAAAAGCATATATCTTTGAATCTGACTGATTTTGAGGCTTCTAAAAATCTTAAATTAGGTTCAATAAATGTGAGAAATGCTCCTGAAAAGCAAAATATTATACTCATCACAAATTAATCTGATGCTAATAATCTAATTCAGTAGTTATCAAATGTGATTCTCAGATCAGCAGAATCAACATCACCAAGAAATGTATAAGACATGAGAATTGGTGACCCCACTCAAATCTACTGAATCAAAACCTCTGTGGGTGAGGCCCAGTGATCTGGGTGCCAAGGAGCCCCCAGGGGACTCTGACGCCTGCTGAAACTTGCATCATCAACCTAATAAAGGGCTTCCCTGGTGGCTCAGACAGTAAAGAATCTGCCTACAATGTGGGAGACCTGGGTTTGATCCCTGGAGGAAGGCATGGCAACCCACTTGAGTATTCTTCCCTGGATGGACAGAGGAGCCTGGCAGGCCACAGTCTATGGGGTCACAAAGAGTTGGACATGACTGAGCAATTAAGCACACACACACCCTAATCAAATTAAAACCAGACCCTTAGAATTGCAACCCAGTGGATTCCAGAAAATTAAAGAACAAAAACCAAACAATCCTTACCGTAAGAGTTACCTGATATACTTTTAAATTTTACCAGTTAACACATTAGTTTTCTGTGATACCTACCTGTGTGCTGTGCTTCCCTTTGTCATAACCACGATATGATGAGTGTCAAGGTCTTCCCACCCACGCCAGGTACTTGAAGCGTTAATTATCAAAAAGTGGTACCTATTCTACTTCTCTTACCTCCACGTCTCTAGCATGAAAAGTTGTCAGTTCAGGAAATTGTGGGTGTGGGAGACCTTAGGTCAGGAGCAGGAGAGTCAGGATGCATTTAGCACTAAGGTGGAGAGTACAGCTTAATTGGGTGATTTTACCACACCCTGTGTATCTCTGAAAAGCTTGGTACCCCCAGGGATGCAACTGGGCACACGAAACAATCCGACAGGAGGAAAGGCTTCTTTCCAAGTAATATATCCTCGCACTGTGGTTTCTTCTGTTCTCCTTACCAGTCATTGCATCTTGGTTCTACCACATTACTTTTTTCATGGCCTTGAGAACATTTCTTAATTTCTCTTATCCCTAACTTCCGCATTGTAATATTAGGGTCGTAACACCTACTTCATAGGGTTGCTGCAAGCGTGGAATGAGACAGTGCATTAAAGGGCTTAGCACAGTGCCTGGCACTCCAACATTTCAATCAATTTTTATTGCTTGAAATGCAATAAAAATTTTTTTTTGTGCAACTAAAAGAAAAACCCTCAGCAGAGGTGGTTCACAGGGAGCCATGGCATTTGGCAGACTAGTTCTTCAACAAAAGTCAGGCATTCCAGCTCATAAGCATGCTTCACAAGATTTTATGAATACCATCATATAACTCAATAGATTTTATTTAAAACAATATGTTGGTGTATGGGCAAGATATATGCATTCACTATTTTGAACACATATTATTTATTGAACACACTTTTTATGATAATGTGTTTAGTAAACAATGGGTCATTTTGGTTAATTTAAACTACATCAATTATCAACTGCTCTTATTCAAGAGAAGATCATTGTAAAAGATTTGTGTTTCTTTTTCTTTGTTAAACTGATGGTGTTGTGTTTTGGTCTTAAAGGCTTCAAATTTTCAACCCAGTTTTGACAATGCAATGGATTATAACACAGGAGTTTTGTAAAGATAGTGCTCACCTCCAAATCCAGGTCTCATTGCAAAATCATGGTCCTCTATGTGGAGGATTTGCTTATATTTCAGGGGCCACACTTTGGTACTGTCTTCTTTCCTCATTCTAGTTTCTTGTTTGCTGTACCTCCAAGGGAGAAAAATGCTTTTGAGATACATGTGCTTCTGGATATTTTGATTTAGTTTAGCTTTCTGTGCTCAACATGATATGGTCCAAAATATACACATAAAGCTCATTTTCTCAGTTCATATTACATACAGACAAAGATCAACCAACATTTACTCTTTCTTTCACAAAGTAAGGTAAAGTACCTTGAATGACACACTTGAGTGTGGACGTGGTCCTGACAATGTGGTTTTTAGTAGGGAAACCTGGTCACTAGCACTGGGTGGAGATGATCAACATTCAGACCCATGGGCCCCAACCCAGATCAACTAAACCAGAACCAGAGGACACAGGGCCTACGAATCTGCATTCGACGTGGTACCTGAGTGATTCTTGGAGTCACAGAAGTTAAACTACCTCTTGCACTAAGATAATGTTAAGAAAAAGCAAAACAAAAGACCTGAAAATTGTAAACTGATGAAAACAGTGTTTTACAAAATGTGCAAAAAGTATAGGTGCTGCTTGGGATTTGAGGAAGAATCCCTGTAGTAGGTTCTGGAACTGAGGGAGGGCTATGGGCATGGAGAGGAATCCCAGGGGAAAATGGGTGATCTGACAGTTGAGTGGTCCAGTGGTGAAGCAGGCGCACTTCCTAGGGCCAAGGCAAAGTGGGTGGCCTTTCCGGCATGCGTGGAGACCTGACCTGGGAGCGAAGCCCGTGGCTCCCTGGGCTCTGAACTCAGGCAAGTTGCTGGGTCTCCCTGACTCATTTCCTGTGACACGTACTTCCCAGACACGTTCTAACTCTGTAAGTGACATGCAGCCGACTTCTTGTGCCAGGTGCCCGAGACCTTGCTCAGTCCCTCTTCCAGAAGAACATTCCTGGGCTCTCCTGGTGTTTCACTGGTAAAGAGTCCGCCTGCCAATGCAGGAGACACAGGTTCCATCCCTGGTCCGGGAAGATCCCACATGCCGTGGGGCAACGAAGCCCATGCACAGCTATCGTGCATGGAGAGTGGTGACTGCAGCAAGAGAAGCCACCAAAATGAGAAGCTTGAGGTTGGAGAGTAACCCCGGCTCGCTGCAATTAGAGAGAGCCCACACAGCAACGAAGACCCAGCACAGCCATAAATAAATAAATGAAATTATCTTTTTAAAAAAGAACATTCCTGTCACCATCACTGTCATCGTCTGCAGCAGCAATAACACAAGACGCCGAGGGCTCTACTAGGCAAGTTCTAGTTACTCTTTCTTGATTGGCTTTTGCATTGATACATGTCTTCTTCAGGAAATACACACCAATTTTTAACATAATACTTGTGGACACAATTTCTTAACTCAGTACTTTGATGGTGAGAATTTCACATCTTGAAGCAGCTGGTTTAAGAAATATGTCCAGGTTTATGGGCACTGGAGAGCACCCACTATGATCTTTAAGTACAGAAGTTTCTGCTGAAACCCTCAGAGATTTATGTATGCATTTTTGCCATTGATAGACATAGGGAAGTTGGAAGAACAAATCTGATTTTGGGTAGAAGACAAATGAGTTTGATTTTAAACACAAGTCATTTTATCCTGTGAATAATTGACACAGAGAACTATTTCTTCCAAGGATCTCTTAACTAGAAAACCTCTTTCAAGGAGCTAGGATGATTCATTGATTGAAAAAGTAATAGCAGCTAGTTTTTATTAAATGCCTATTGTGTTCCAGGCCCCCTACCACATGTTTTGTAAGTACTATATTCTTTGGCATGAATCTCAATTACCAGGTTCGCTGGGCTCCATGCCCAGCGTTTCTGATTCCATAGTTTTAGGGTATGAGAATTTGCATTTATGACAATTTCTCAGGAGAACTACCGGTCTGGAAAATAATAGACGTTTTATAAAAGCTAGCTGGCTATTATTTTAAGAAAAATTGGAATGTTACCTTGGGTGGAAATTCATGGAAATTTGTGAACTTCTTTAGTAATATAGCACAACGGCAATCTCTAGTACTCGTTTCAAAAGCATAGCCCTCCAGAGATTGGAAGGGATGAATCTTAATTAAGAATCCCCAGAATACCCATCTCAGAAATTCCATCCAGAGGAACAAAAAATTTTTTTAATTAAAAATAGAACATAGAAAAGCAAAGACAGAATGCCCCTGCCCCCAAAATCACCCTGTCCCTGTCTGGGAGTTGTGTTATTTAAAGATATTCTGTATGTTGTATCTTTTGCATGTAGCTTCCCTAATGGAGAAAAAAAAATTCTAATAGATTTCCAGAATCATAATCCTCAAAAAAAAAAAAAAAAAAAAAGAATCCCCAGAACAATGAACATGCAGCCTGCTACGAAAGGCAAGAAGCTTCCCAGGTGGCACAGTGGTTACGAATCTGCTTGCCAAGCAGGAGACAGGGTTCGATCCCTGGGTCGGGAAGATCCCCTGGAGTAGGAAATGGCAACCCACTGCAATATTCCTGACTGGGAAATCCCACGGACAGAGGAGCCTGGCAGGCTCCAGCCTATGGGGTCGCAGAGTTGGACAAGGCTGAATGCCTGAGCATGCGCGCGTGAAAAGCACTCCTGGCAGTACCTGTGAGCACACGCGCCTCCTCTTACCTGAGGGCTCTACTTCTGTGCAGTGAGAGGTCCTGTGTTAACTTATTTTTGACTTTATACACCATCTATTTCTCAAAAAGGTTTATTTAGCTTAGACACCCTCTGAAATAATTTTGAAAACCTCACACATATTTAAGTAATCATCTACAATTTTTTCATCATAAAATTTAAAATTAAATATTGATAATTTAAAATAAAACATATATTCCTCCTTTAAATGTATCCAGTGAACCTGAAATACTCAAAATATGCATTTAAAAATACATGAATAAGCTCCTCTTTAAAAACCAGTTTTGTTGCGTTCCTTGTTTTCTTGAAACTTGCATTTCTGTTTTATTTTCTTCATTGAATTTTATCACCTATCATACTTCTTTCCGAGAAGACATGTATACACATTGAAATAAATTCTTTTGTAGCCTCTATGACTATTAAAAATGGGCAAAACATAACTCATATAAATTTTGATAAATAATTATTAAAATTATGATTATATTTTATTGGAGAAGTATTTCCTAATAAAGTGATGGTACATTTTCCCTATGTTGTGTATCTGTGTATGGATATTACTCATTGCACTTGTTATTTCTTGTCTCTTTTGATAAAGCCCCTCTAATAGATGTGAGGTGATATCTCATGGTTTTGATTTACATTTCCTTGATCCTATTTTTCACTTCTATAGATGAAAATACAGAAAAACTTTGTTCATGCACGTGGAATTGGAAGAAATTTTGTTTCAGGACTATAACTTAAACAATTCCTTCTTACTTATTTTTCAAAATTCACATTGTGGTGTATCATCAAGAATTCTTTCTAATGATTTATAACCTGACAAATTAAGTGGGTTCTTTCTTCAATATTGTTGAAAAAAAAAGAAAAACAGAAAAAAAGGAAAACACTCAGTTTGGAAAAGGATGTGTTATTTAAACTAAAGTCATCAGCTATCTTAACAACAACATCTGTAATGGATTCTTCATACCTGGGTGGGTTTTATCCACTCATGTAACACACATAGTTAAGATTCAGACAAAGGAAGAGGTGTGTGTGCTTCTATTTTGCCAAATGGGACACAACAATCATTAAAGAGAGGCTACAGAGAAGACTGCAGGCAAATTTTCAGGAGGATCCATTTTAGGAAAGAAGTCAGAGGAAGTCAGAGATCCAGAAATAATTATTTTAAAACTTTTCGTGCTCACATGTGCCTCTGAGACCTTGCATGCACCCTTAGGGAAACATTATAGTCTAGGAGCATAAGTGTCCTATTTGAAGACCCCTGACTTGAAAAAAAAAAAGCATACAAGTAGAAAGGTTAATAAAATGAAGACAAATAGAACAGACAAAGGCAAGAGAAGCAAATGTGCTTAATAAGGGAGGTTAATTTATGACAGAGAACCAGATTTAGCTCAGAACTTTCTGGTCTGATTCCATCTAAGAATCATTTGAAGGCCCTTTGTCTTCTGCCTTCTTCCCTTTCCTAGAAAAAATGATTCTGCTTTTAGTCATTACTGAAAGAAAACTTTTGTATTATTGGAAAATTTTGCATGAAAATCTGAATTCTTCTTTTGAAAAATCAGGAAATCTAGGCAATGGCACCCCACCCCAGTACTTTTGCCTGGAAAATCCCATGGACGGAGGAGCCTGGTAGGCTCCAGTCCATGGGGTCGCTAAGAGTCGGACACGACTGAGCGACTTCACTTTCGCTTTTCACTTCATACGTTGGAGAAGGAAATGGCAACCCACTCCAGTATTCTTGCCTGGAGAATCCCAGGGACAGGGGAGCCTGGTGGGCTTCTGTCTGTGGGGTCGCACAGAGTCGGACACGACTGAAGCGACTTAGCAGCAGCAGCAGTGACACCGGGCTGAAGTTCTCTTCGAAGAAGAAAAGTCTTAACCCGGCCAGTCTCTGCCCCCAGAGGAACATTGAGCCTATAATTGCCTCAGTCTCTGCCAGTCACTGGAGAAGGCAATGGCACCCCACTCCAGTACTTCTGCTTGGAGAATCCCATGGATGGAGGAGCCTGGTGGGCTGCAGTCCATGGGGTCGCTCAGAGTCAGACACGACTGAGAGACTTCACTTTCACTTTTCACTTTCATGCATTGGAGAGGGAAATGGCAACCCACTCCAGTGTTCTTGCCTGGAGAATCCCAGGGACGGGGGAGCCTGGTGGACTGCCGTCTATGGGGTCACACAGAATCGGACACAACTGAAGCGACTTAGCAGCAGCAGCAGCTGCCAGTCACTTCTATCTTACCTCCAAGCAGTGTGAATTGGCAATCTCTAGGACACAATTGATGCTTTTGAACTGTGGTGTTGGAGAAGACTCTTGAGAGTCCCTTGGACTGCAAGGAGATCCAACCAGTCCATTCTGAAGGAGATCAGCCCTGGGATTTCTTTGGAAGGAATGATGCTAAAGCTGAAACTCCAGTATTTTGGCCACCTCAAGCGAAGATTTGACTCATTGGAGAAGACTCTGATGCTGGGAAGGATTCGGGGCAGGAGGAGAAGGGGACGATAGAGGATGAGATGGCTGGATGGCATCACTGAGTCAATGGATGTGAGTCTGAGTGACCTTTGAGAGCTGGTGATGGACAGGGAGGCCTGGCGTGCTGCAGTTTATGGGGTTGCAAAGAGTCGGACACGACTGAGCGACTGATCTGATCTGATCTGATCTGAGGACACTCCAGTCCTCTTGCCTGGAAAATCCCATGGGCGGAGGAGCCTGGTAGGCTGCAGTCCATGGGGTCGCTAAGAGTCGGACACGACTGAATGACTTCACTTTCACTTTTCACTTTCACGCATTGGAGAAGGAAATGTCAACCCACTCCAGTGTTCTTGCCTGGAGAATCCCAGGGACAGGGGAGCCTGGTGGGCTGCCGTCTATGGGGTCGCACAGAGTCGGACACGACTGAAGTGACTTAGCAGCAGCAGTAGCAGCAGCAGGACACTCCTGGCTTCTACATTAGGTTCTCGATGTGCTAGTAAATGTTTAACAGGAGACTCCCCAGGGAAAAAAGCCCTGTTTGTAGTGTTTGCTGATTTCCATACTGTCATCATAGCTGATTTCAAGCTATGGATATGACAGAGAAGTGTGTAGCCCATAGTATAGTATAGTACAATACAATACAATGTAATATAAGTTTTGTGTATGGTAGTATACTACAGTTTATATGATAATATAGTATTCTATATTAGTGTAATACACAATAGTACCTATACAGTAGTATATTATACTATATAATTGTGCACTGCATAGTATATACCACACTGTACTATATACTGCTGCTGCTGCTGCTAAGTCGCTTCAGTCGTGTCCCACTCTGTGCGACCCCATAGACGGCAGCCCACCAGGCTCCCCCATCCCTGGGATTCTCCAGGCAAGAACACTGGAGTGGGTTGCCATTTCCTTCTCCAATGCATGAAAGTGAAAAGTGAAAGGGAAGTCGCTCAGTCATGTTCGACTCTTAGCGACCCCATGGACTGTAGTGCACCAGGCTTCTCCATCCATGGGATTTTCCAGGCAAGAGTACTGGAGTGGGGTGCCATCACCTTCTCCGATACTATATACTAGTATATAGTATATATAGTACTAGTATACCACATACAGTTACACCATACCATGTAGTATGTACTATACTACATTGAGTGCAGGAGAAGGGGGATAACAGAGGATGAGTTGGTTAGATGGTATCATTGACTCAGTGGACATGAATTTGAGCAAACTCCGGGAGATAGTAAAGGACAGGGAAGCCTGGCGTGCTGCAGTCCATGGGGTTGCAAAGAGTTGGACATGACTGAGTGACTGAACAACAATAACACAGCATAATATATTACAGTATAGTATAGTATTTCTTCCAGACATAAATAGATATAAATAGTGGAGAATAATACACGATAGTAACATGTAGTAAAGTAGTTAGGAAATGGTGAACTTTAAGTATTTATTACTTTCATTAAAAATAATTTATTTAATTGCATGTCTATATAAGTTAATTTTTAATAAGTTTATTTTTAGCAGCCTTAAAATTTCACAACTGGCTCTTGCAAGCTGATTTACACAGAAACTGGACACTTTGCTGATTACTCTTAAGGCTGAGACAGTATATTCTTCTTAACTCCCAACCCAATATTTGTCATTACAGGAGGCACTCAATACAATTGCTGAAAGGATGAATAAATATTCAGTAAGTCTGGATGCCTAATCTTATTTGCATCACTGGGGAGCCAGATCTCTCCCCTAGGCCAAACAGGAACATTTTCCCCTGCCATACCTAATTTATTCACAAACTCCTCCTCTCCCCTACTCTGTTTTTAAGAAATAAAGGGATGAATCTTTGGATGAAAGATTTTTAAAGTATTTGGATAAAAAGGGAGTCTTTGGGCAAAAAGCAAAATTATATTCAGAATGTAAATAATTAATAGCCTATTTAAGGATAAATGGCCTGACTGTAGAAAAACTGGCTCAAAATAATGTACATAAATGTGACCTAATTTATACAAATATACTTCCTAATTTTCAAAGAAAGATCAAGTCTTCTTTCCACGTTCATTCTATTAGTTCTCTTGCATTATGAGTTGGCATTACTGACTCGATGGACATGAGTTTGAGCAAGCTCTGGGAATTGGTGATGGACAGGGAAGCCTGGTGTGCTGCAGTCCGTGGGGTTGCAGAGTTGGACATGATTGAGTGACTGAAATGAACTGAACTGAACTTATGACAGAGTGGATTATTAATTCATTACTTATTTAATTATTGATAATCAGATCTTGTGTGGGGTAAAGAACCTCACAGCGTTTATTCATATATTAAGGTTTAAATTATCCTGGGTTCCTTACTCTATAAACTATCTTACATAGTAATTTCTGTATTTTTGCCAAAATGCCTTAAAATCTGCCTGAGAGGGTGCTGAGTGACAGCTCAGAAGCTGGCTGGCTGCATTACTCTGTTCACTGGGGAAATGCATGGCTCTCATCTTAAGTGGCTGCTTCTGAACCAGGGTGTATATTTTATGCCATCCCTAGAGTCCTAGAGGATTTTTCTTTGAAGAACAAAAGAGGTGGGTATAAATTTTAATGAATCATATTGTGGCTTATTACTTAGGATATAGAGAAGTGAAAACAAGCTTTCTTGGCCCCATAGGGTAGAAAGCCCAGAGTTCCCTCTTCATTTAACTGGAGTCTAAAAATGAGACACTTCACATAAGAGAGAAATTCTCACACCACCACAAAGAAAGATGTTTTCTTCTTGTCCATTAAATGACACCTACAAAATACACATGGCAGATTTTTCTCCAGCAGTTCTCCCACCAATAGAGGGCTGGTGAGACTGGTGAGTCCCTACGACTATCTCCCTTCTTATCTACACATCCACCAAACAAACTGGGCAAACCCCCTACTGTTTAAGTCACAGATGATATTTTAAGCACTCTCCATTTGTTTCAAAATTAGATACAATACACTACTAAAACATATTAGATGTTATAAGCAGCCTAAAAAAAACACATAGCTTGGTTGGATAGCCTCATATTTCCTAAATATTGCTTGCCTAATTGCCTCAGGGAAGACCAAAAGTGTTTAAACGGGGCAAGACTTCATAACATCGTGGATCTGAGTGTGGAAGCCAAGTCTGGAAGGAAAGTGTGGGAGATGGTTTTTGATTTCTAAGAGCAGAGCAGGAATCAGGACTCTAGCGACTGCTCCTCCCCACTCCCCCACAGTGCTTTTGTTTTTGGTCATTAAACCTGAGGCTTCAGAAGGATTTATTATATTTTTATGTTCTCTTTCCTGATCTTATAGTGGGTGCTTCATAAATATTCGAAATGTGAGGGGAATCTGGCTAAAACATAAGTCACCAAGGTTGGCTGGGTGATCTCACTCTCATTCCTCAATTTCTCCTACTGGGTCTTTTTGGGAATCTAGCACTTGGCAAAAAGAAAAGACTTTCCCTAGGACAGGAGGTTATTGGTTGTTAAAGTTACCTGGGTAGTACCAGGCATTGCACCGGGCTGCATGCATGTTCAGTTGCTCACTTGTGTCTGATTCTTTGCGACTCCATGGACTGCAGCCCCCAGGCTCCTCTGTCCATGGGATTTTCCAGGCAAAAATACTGGTGTGGGTTGCCATTTCTTTCTCCAGGGGATCCTCCTGACCCCTGGATCAAACTCTTGTCTCCTGAGTCTCCTGCATTGCAGGCAGATTCTTTACCACTGAGTCACTAGGGAAGCATTACCTGTGTACTACAGTGACTAGTTGTTCTAGTTTGTCTGAGACTGAGGGGGTCCCTAGGACTTCTAGCGCTAAAGACCATGGCTGCTAAATCCCTCCAGTCGTGTCTGACTCTGTGCGACCCCATAGATGGCAGCCCACCAGGCTCCCCTGTCCCCGGGATTCTCCAGGCAAGAACACTGGAGTGGGTTGCCATTTCCTTCTCCAATGCATGAAAGTGAAAAGTGAAAGTGAAGTCGCTCAGTCGTGTCCGATTCTGAGCGACTCCATGGACTGTAGCCCACCAGGCTCCTCCATCCATGGGATTCTCCAGGCAGAAGTACTGGAGTAGGTTGCCATTTCCTTCTCTGAAAGACCATGGAGCCCAGGCAAATCAGATGAACTGGTCATTCTAGTAGAGAGCTATGTCCCTTCACTAGCAGATCCAAACATACCCTGATTATTGATGATAGGATAATAATGACAATGTATTGACATTCAGGATGATATTTCAAAGACAATTTTCCAAATGGAAAATCAATCTTGAAAAACAAGTGGCTCTGATGCCTTTCAGTACTGTCTCATCAATATACAGAGCTGTATATACTCTGCAAGTACTTGACATCAGAAATCGGTACTTAGACTAATTTCCACTCCAAAATTTTTGATGGAACATTAAACTCATGTCATTATTAATAATAAATGCATTGCTCATTGGAGAAATATAATCCCTGAGGGAAGACTCATATAAGAGCCCTTTAACTACTTTGAATAAAATTAAGCACCTAAATGCCAGCATGGACCCCAGATTCTGTTCTTTCTATGATAACCAGAAGTGATTTATTTTGATGAGTGCGCACCCTCTCTAGGGACAATCACTCCCACAAATGTGTGCTACTATTAAAGATATATTTCCCATAGGTTGGAGGCAGCTGGTGAGAGAAATTGGGACTATAGTATGGATGTCTTACCGAGTCTGTTCCATCGAAGAGGAGCAGCGTGGGTGGGGTGTCTTGATTTCAGCAACAGCAGAAGCATTTGGCATCGGTGTAATCCAGATGCAGGTGAAGAAAACCAACTGGAAAGCCAGGATCATCTCTTCCAAAAGAAAGAAGTGTGGACGGATACAACCAATGCTGTTATCAATACTGCTTCTTCACGTGTCCTTTTAAAAGTAATTAGGATGCCAGGTAAAAAGGTATCAAGGAGGAAAGAGAGACATTGCTTTCAGGACTGTGTCTTTTGTTTTAGTAGGTTAAGTGGATTGACATCATTTAGAGGCAAACATCTGTCTGGATCATCAGCCATTCAAGAAAAACAAAGCAGATTTTTTTTCCTTTTCAGTTCCCATCCTCTAGTCCCTCTTTGCAGGGAAGGTTCTTAGTGGGATGCTTGATCCTGGACTCAATAAACTCACAGTGGCAGTTGTACGCAGACAAAGAAGTGAGGTTAGGCTTTAAGTCCCCTTAATCCAACACAATATCATTTGAATATATTTAGCGACTCAGCAAAATAATATGCTTAATGAGAACAAAGATGATTAGTTTAATCCAGAAAGGAATCTTTCCCTCTCCAAATGTGTACAGATTGCCAGAGTACGAAAAAAATTCAATGATTATTTTGTCAAATAAATAATCATATTTTAAGATGATGGTTTACTCCACTGATATCAATCAAGTGGTTCAATTTAAGGTTTAATATGGTGAGCAGCCAGATAAATAAGAGAAGAAATTAGCCTTGGGCAGGGGGTAAGGAATTATGTTAGATTATGGCCACATAGGAGGCTAAAGATACTTTGCACATACTGAGTAGAAATAGTCCCTCTATAATGCAAAGTGCCAATGCATGGGTATGATGGTGAAATTCAGTTTCTTCAACTGGCAAATAAAAGGTGAGCAGTCAGTGACAGCCGACTGTTTACTAGGACTGAAGAAGAACGCTGTTTTCTTCCCAGGAATACAGTGTGAAGGAAATTCTTAAATTTCCTCAAATTAATTTGTCTCCTTGACACTGCATATCTTGTGTTATTGCTTGATTCTACTTATTTTGACTTGAGTTTTCTCTTCTCTTAGCCCATGTATTAACACCTCCTGTGTTTTTTGGGGCAAGTATTTCCTCTTTAAAATATGTGTTTAATATAAAATATTATAAATATTACAAATATATAGGATAAACTAATAAATCTTTACCTTTCCCTTCATCCCCTATTTAGTATTTATCACTGTATACAGTTATGCTTTTATATATATTCATAAATAATCTACAATTTTTTTGCACATTTCAGAAAACATTATAAAAGTGGTGTTAAATTCTGCCTTTATGTCTGTAACATACTTTTTCTCCCCACATTATGCTTAGATTTATTATGTTGATAGATGTAGTCCTAGTCAATTCATTTTTAAGTGCCATACAATACTTCAATGTGTGGATAATTAACATTTTATTTATTTATTCTTTTGCTGATAAACATTATTTCTTATTTTCCTATAAATAATCTATTATAAGCAATTTTGCAGTGAATTTTGGTCAATATTTTCTTGTGTTTATACATACCAGTTTCTTTAGGATAAATACCTAGGAGTAAAGCCTCTAGGATGAACGATTTTCACATCTTCAAATTTATAGGAGACCACCATAATGCTCACAATGGTTGCACCAGGTTACAGCCTCACTAACAGTGAATGAGAGCTCTCGTTTCTTTTTTTTTCTCTCTTTTTTTTTTTTTCTCGTTTCTTAAAATCTTTTTTGACTTTAATATAATCAGGCTTCTAAATGTTACCCAATCAATCTTTTAGGTTTAATTTTAATTTCCCTAGTGGCTAAAGGGAGAAGGCAATGGCAACCCACTCCAGCACTCTTGCCTGGAAAATCCCATGGATGGAGGAGCCTGGTAGGCCGCAGTCCATGGGGTCGCTAAGAGTCAGACATGACTGAGCGATTTCACTTTTTTCACTTTTGTGCATTGGAGAAGGAAATGGCAACCCACTCCAGTGTTCTTGCCTGGAGAATCCCAGGGACGGGGGAGCCTGGTGGGCTGCCGTCTATGGGGTCGCACAGAGTCGGACACGACTGAAGCAACTTAGCAGCAGCAGCAGCAGCAGCAGTGACTAAAGAAGTTTGAGCAATTTTTTTCATGTATTTCTGGGCCAGTAAGCTTTCTTCCTGTGGTCATGTATGGATGTGAGAGCTGGACTGTGAAGAAGGCTGAGCGCCGAAGAATTGATGCTTTTGAACTGTGGTGTTGGAGAAGACTCTTGAGAGTCCCTTGGACTGCAAGGAGATCCAACCAGTCCATTCTGAAGGAGATCAATCCTGGAATTTCTTTAGAAGGAATGATGCTAAAGCTGAAACTCCAGTATTTTGGCCACCTCATGCGAAGAGTTGACTCATTGGAGAAGACTCTGATGCTGGGAGGAATTGAGGGCAGGAGGAGAAGGGGACGACAGAGGATGAGATGGCTGGATGGCATCACTGACTCGATGGATGCGAGTCTGAGTGACCTCCGGGAGCTGGTGATGGACAGGGAGGCCTGGCGTGCTGCGGTTCATGGGGTCGCAAAGAGTCGGACACGACTGAGCGACTGATCTGATCTGATCTGATCTGAAGCTTTCTTCTTCTGCAAAGAGCCAGTCAATAGAAGAGACGTGAGAAAAGTTGCTGGTCTTTTTGGTTTTTTCTCCTCAGAGTGTATGTATTTTCTCTCTCTCTCTTTTTCTTTAATTGGAGGATAATCGCTTTACAGTGCTGTGGTGGTCTCTGCAGTACATCAGCACAAATACTGGGCATGTGCCCTGAGAAAACCATAATTTAAAAAGACACAAGCACCCCAGTGTTCATTGCAGCACCATTTACAATAGCCAGGACGTGGAAGCTACTGCTCGTAAGCAGCTGTCACTTTGGCTGCTGAAGGATGCCATCATGGTCAAAGTTTGTGATCTCATGAGATTCAGGGCCCTGGCTCTTGACCCTAGCACTCACAACTACCTGAGCCTGTTCTCTTTGTTAAGTACCATTATATACATAAGTATTTCCCAAAGCAATTCTTAGCTATGTTTTGTGAAAAAAACATTCTGTGCTGAGTGTGGAAAACATTTTTTTTTTTTTGGTGTGTGTGTGTGTGTGTGTGTGTGGCTGTGTAGCAGTAAAACTTGCTTGTTGACACTGATATTTGAATTTCATAGTGTTTTTATGTTCTCATGAAATCTGTCCCTCCCCAACCCCTCAATTAAACACTGTAAAAACCATTTGGCGGGATAAATACAGCCCACTGGGTGTAATTTTCCAACCCCAAGTCTAGGCTGGGGATTCATAGTTCACATCACTTGGGTCAGTGAAAGTGCTCTGGTCCTACAGCAACCAGGAGGATGTGATTTCAATGGTCTAGTCTCTGCTTATCTTACTGGATCTGTTGGAAACAGCGACACACCCGATTTCTCCCTCCTATTTGAAATCTTCTCTTCACCTGCCCTCTGGGTTCCTGGGCTTGCTTGTTTTTTCTTATATCTTGGGTATTCCTTCTCGGTTCTATTATTTGATCCCCCTTCCTCTAGTAGATTTCACAGTACTCGAGTGATTCTCTGCTCAGCACTTTAGTACTCTTCCTTACTATCCTCTGGTGATCTCAGCCAGTCTCAAGGTTTTGAGAGCTATGCACATGCATGTGTGGCTCAGTTGTGTCTGACTCTGTGACCCCATGGTCTGTAGCCTGCCGGGTCCTCTGTCCATGGAATTCTCCAGGCAAGAATATTGGAATGGGTTGCCATTCCCTTCTCCAGGGGATCTTCCTGACCTAGGGATCAAATCCAGGTCTCCTGCATAGCAGGCAAATTCTTTACCATCTGAGCCACCAACTGCCTGCTTAATGTTTGTACTTGGACTTCTGATAAGTATCTCAAGCTCAACACATTCAAAAGTAGGCTTGTTAATATCCCTCCCCGCCCCCCCTGCCCCCAATTCACCTACAGCCTTCTCCGTCTCAGCTGATAACAACACTGTCCCTTCTTGACTCCTCTCCTTGACATTCCTTGTCCAATCCACCTTAAAAATACATCCAGGATCAAAGGACTTCCCACTTGCTGCTCAGCTGCTGCCCTGGCCTGTTAACCATCTTTGTCCTTTGCTTAAATGTTTGCAGTGGTGCTTTGTCTCCTTGCCTCTCCCCTTGTCTTGTTTCAGTTACTTCTCAACACAGCAACCAGGGATCTTTTATGAATAAAAGTCAGATCAAGCTACTCCTCTCTTCAAAACTCTGCCATGGCTCCTTTTCTTCTGTTTCAAAGTCTTTTTGAAGGCTAGGTAATCTCCAACTCCCCATTCCTTCTGCCTTCTGGCTTCTCCACTGTCCGCTCCACCCACCCGGGCTGTTCCACAGCCTCTGGTCTCTTTGCTGTTCCTCCAACACACCAAACACACTCACACGGCAGGGTCTTTGCACGGGTTGTCATCCTTGCCTGACCCACTCTATACACAAGAATCTATCTGACTAACTCCTTTAACATATTTAAATCAAATGTCAACTGTCATTTATTCAATGAAGCACACCCTGCTGCTGCTGCTGCTGCGTCGCTTCAGTCGTGTCCGACTCTGTGCGACCCCATAAACGGCAGCCCACCAGGCTCCCCCGTCCCTGGGATTCTCCAGGCAAGAACACTGGAGTGGGTTGCCATTTCCTTCTCCAATGCATGAAAGTGAAAAGTGAAAGTGAAGTCGCTCAGTCGTGTCCGACTCTTAGCGACCCCATGGACGAGCCTACCAGGCTCCTCCATCCATGGGATTTTTCAGGCAAGAGTACTGGGGTGGGGTGCCATTGCCTTCCCCGGAAGCACACCCTAACCTCCTTTAAAAAAAAACCACACACACAGTATGCTCCCTTTTCTCCAAAACTTGTCACCAGTCTACCATATACCCCACTTAACATGTCTTACACATTTACTTATCATATTTACTGTTCATTATTCATCTAATCCTGCTAGAATGTAAGCTCTACAAGGAAGCATCCTGTGTCTGTTTTGTTCCCTGGGGTATCCTAAGCACTTCTAACCATTTTTGGCATATATTCAGTGTTTAGTAAATATTTACTGCATTAAAAGCATCAGTAAAAAGTCTGTTTAGTTCTGCTGATTCAGTGTTTCCCAAACTTGGTTGACCTTAAATCTCCTTAAAAAGAAAAAAAAAAAAAATCCACCAGACCTCCTGCTGCTGCTGCTGCTGCTGCTAAGTCGCATCAGTCGTGTCCGACTCTGTGCGACTCCATAGACAGCAGGCCACCAGGCTCCCCCATCCCTGGGATTCTTAAGGCAAGAACACTGGAGTGGGTTGCCGTGTCCTTCTCCAATGCATGAAAGTGGAAAGTGAAAGTGAAGTCGTCCAGTTGTGTCCAACTCTCAGCGACCCCATGGACTGCAGCCTCAGGCTCCTCCGTCCATGGGATTTTCCAGGCAAGAGTACTGGGGTGGGGTGCCATTGCCGTCTCCTACTATTTCTTAAAAAAAAAAAAAAGTGCTCCTCCAGAGCACTCAGCTGGGAAATTCTGATTTATAGGTTTATCTGTGCTTTGCTGCTGCTGCTAAGTCGCTTCAGTCGTGTCTGACTCTGTGCGACTCCATAGATGGCAGCCCGCCGGGCTCCGCCATCCCTGCGATTCTCCAGGCAAGAACACTGGAGTGGGTTGCCATTTCCTTCTCCAATGCATGAAAGTGAAAAGTGAAAGTGAAGTCGCTCAGTCGTGCTCGACTCTTAGCGACCCCATGGACTGCAGCCTACCAGACTCCTCCATCCATGGGATTTTCCAGGCAAGAGTACTGGAGTGGGGTGCCATTGCCTTCTCTGCTATCTGTGCTTTACATGCCCTCTTTATCAAAAGTCTAGGTCCCAGCATCTCGAGACTACTTTTGTACGATTTTACTTGTTTATTTATTTGTGGCTGCGATGAGTCTTCATTGCTGCTCTGGCTTTCCTCTAGTTTCAGTGAGCCAGGGCTTCTCTTGTGGTGGCTTCTCTTGTGGGGCATGGGCTCCGGGCATGTGGGCTTCGGTAGTTGCAGCACGTGAACTCGGTAGATGCAGCACAGGCTCAGTAGCCCACAGCTCAGACACGTGGGCTGAGTTGCCCCTTGGCACGTGTGATCTTCCTGGACCAGGGATCGAACCTGTGTCCTATTCACTGGCAGAATTCTTAACCACTGCACCACCAGTGAGGCCCCTATTTTTGACGACTATTAAACTTTTAAGTTCATAATGAAATACTGGTAGACAATGAAGGGTAAGCAAGGCACTGTGCTTGTGCTTAATCATTCAGTCATATCCAACTCTGTCTCACTGGACTACAGCCTGCCAGGATCCTCTGTCCATAGGATTTTTCAGGCAAGAGTACTAGAGTGGGTTGCCAATACCTCCTCCGGGGAGCTTCCCGACCCAGGCATTGAACTGGAGTCTTCTGTGTCTCTGGCATTGCAAGTGGATTCTTTACCTTCCCCGATGGGGAAGCCGCTAAAAGGGGAGTTCTTAAAGCAGTACTTTGTCTTAAAGGAATGAAGCACTAAAGGAGAACTTACTCACCTGTCAGGTCAGCACTGGAGCTTCTGGGGGACACATGTTTTTCAGAAATACCTGGCAGGTCATATACCTCCTCACCACCACTTAGTCGTATCAGGGTGCCCTACGTGCCCCGCTCCACACTGTAGAAATGACGCAAGTCCATCTGACCTCTTTATTAAATCATCTTTGCTAAAAAAAACTCTGCATATCAACATCAACATTAAGGGAGAAATAAATAAAACAGTTTAAATACTGTCAGTTTGAATTTAAGTTTGCATAAAAATAAAAATGAGGCGATGGCCTAGGCCACAAAGAGTTGGCCTACAGAAGGTCTCAGGGTTTCAATTCAATTACAGCAAAACATCTGTCTCTGTTGTTGTTGAATCTGCTCCTTATCCCTTTAGTGCTTTCTTTGCAAACCCAGTAAGCTTCTTAAGAAAAAAAAAATCAAAACAGAAAGCCACATCTGTCAACATCGGAAAGAGGTAACTACCAGGGAAGAAAATTAATCACAGGGTCAGTGGAGACTTTTGTAATGATTTAAGCTCTCCCTCACATGCATTGCCTCCTGTCCACTCTGCTTCCGCCCTGATGATGCCAGCTAGTTTATATTCCTTTGGCAGGAAGCCAGAGAGAACACGGATCGTATGGCTGTGCCATCATTATTCATCTTGCGGTATGCAGCTATTTTGCTTACAAATAGAAAACACAAGGAAAGTGGAAGTCTTATTTATATTGAATCAAAAACATCTGACAACAACAGTAAACAATTCCAGGCCCCCAGAAATGCCCCACTGTGTCTGCATGATGCCAGGTAGGCAAAATATCTTGAGTGGGAAACTAGAGTTATAAGATATGATATGGAAAGGCTGTTGGAGATCATTTATCCAAATCTTTCTCTTTTTTATATATGAGGAAACTGAGATTGGAGAGATTAAGCACAAAATTTTGCTTATTTTTTTCATTTGCTTTAGCTTTATTTTTCTTTGGTATATTGGAAATACTGATATTTTATAATATAACATGGCTATGCCAAGAGCAGCCACTAGGTGGCACTTGTTATTCCCCCCAAAAAACCTGCTCACTAAGGAATGGTAGTGTCTCTTGCGTTTCCCCGAACGATCAGAGCCTGGATGGAGCTTCTTTCCGTCCAATGGCTCTTTCATTCCTCTCTCATTTTATTCTTGAATTACAGAATCAAGAGGGATGGGAGTGGGGACTCCGCATTAGTGGCAAGTGAGTGAGAGGAAAATGATCTTAGTCATAGTGTAATAATACAATATAACCTCCAGATGGCAGCATAGACTACACAATACTAGTTAAGCAGTCCCTTATGGAACAACAGACTGATTCCAAATAGGAAAAGGAGTACGTCAAGGCTGTATATTGTCACCCTGTTTATTTAACTTATATGCAGAGTACATCATGAGAAATGCTGGGCTGGAAGAAACACAAGTTGGAATCAAGATTGCTGGGAGAAATATCAATAACCTCAGATATGCAAATGACACCACCCTTATGGCAGAAAGTGAAGAGGAACTCAAAAGCCTCTTGATGAAAGTGAAAGTGGAGAGTGAAAAGGCTGGCTTAAAGCTCAACATTCAGAAAACGAAGATCATGGCATCTGGTCCCATCACTACATGGGAAATAGATGGGAAAACAGTGGAAACAGCGTCAGACTTTATTTTCTGGGCTCCAAAATCACTGCAGATGGTGACTGCAGCCATGAAATTAAAAGACGCTTACTCCTTGGAAGGAAAGTTATGACCAAGCTAGATAGCATATTCAAAAGTGGAGACATTACTTTGCCAACAAAGGTTCGCCTAGTCAAGGCTATGGTCTTTCCTGTGGTCATGTATGGATGTGAGAGCTGGACTGTGAAGAAGGCTGAGCGCCGAAGAATTGATGCTTTTGAACTGTGGTGTTGGAGAAGACTCTTGAGAGTCCCTTGGACTGCAAGGAGATCCAACCAGTCCATTCTGAAGGAGATCAGCCCTGGGATTTCTTTGGAAGGAATGATGCTAAAGCTGAAACTCCAGTACTTTGGCCACCTCATGCGAAGAGTTGATTCATTGGAGAAGACTCTGATGCTGGGAGGAATTGAGGGCAGGAGGAGAAGGGGACGACAGAGGATGAGATGGCTGGATGGCATCACTGACTCGATGGATGTGAGTCTGAGTGACCTCCGGGAGTTGGTGATGGACAGGGAGGCCTGGCGTGCTGCAGTTCATGGGGTCGCAAAGAGTCGGACACGACTGAGCGACTGATCTGATCTATGAAATTAAGATATTATAAAGTTAAATGAAACGATGAATAATATAATGCAAAATAATTCAAACAAAAAGAAAATTCCTGTTATTAAGATGTGAACCGTGAACTTCCTGATGTTCAAGCTGGATTTAGAAAAGGCAGAGGAACCAGAGATCAAATTGCCAACATCCGCTGGATCATGGAAAAAGCAAGAGAGTTCCAGAAAAACATCTATTTCTGCTTTATTGACTATGCCAAAGCCTTTGACTGTGTAGATCACAATAAACTGTGGAAAATTCTGAAAGAGATGGGAATACCAGACCACCTGATCTGCCTCTTGAGAAACCTGTATGCAGGTCAGGAAGCAACAGTTAGAACTGGTCATGGAACAACAGACTGGTTCCAAATAGGAAAAGGAGTACGTCAAGGCTGTATATTGTCACCATGTTTATTTAACTTATATGCAGAGTACATCATGAGAAATGCTGGACTGGAAGAAACACAAGCTGGAATCAAGATTGCCGGGAGAAATATCAATAACCTCAGATATGCAAATGACACCACCCTTATGGCAGAAAGTGAAGAGGAACTAAAAAGCCTCTTGATGAAAGTGAAAGTTGAGAGTGAAAAGGTTGGCTTAAAGCTCAACATTCAGAAAACGAAGATCATGGCATCTGGTCCCATCACTACATGGGAAATAGATGGAGAAACAGTGGAAATAGTGTCAGACTTTATTTTTCTGGGCTCCAAAATCACTGCAGATGGTGACTGCAGCCATGAAATTAAAAGATGCTTACTCCTTGGAAGGAAGGTTATGTCCAACCTAGATAACATATTCAAAAGCAGAGACATCACTTTGCCAACAAAGGTTCGCCTAGTCAAGGCTATGGTCTTTCCTGTGGTCATGTATGGATGTGAGAGCTGGACTGTGAAGAAGGCTGAGTGCCGAAGAATTGATGCTTTTGAACTGTGGTGTTGGAGAAGACTCTTGAGAGTCCCTTGGACTGCAAGGAGATCCAACCGGTCCATTCTGAAGGAGATCAGCCCTGGGATTTCTTTGGAAGGAATGATGCTAAAGCTGAAACTCCAGTATTTTGGCCACCTCATGCGAAGAGTTGACTCATTGGAGAAGACTCTGATGCTGGGAGGGATTGAGGGCAGGAGGAGAAGGGGACGACAGAGGATGAGATGGCTGGATGGCATCACTGACTCAATGGATGTGAGTCTGGGTGACCTCCGAGAGCTGGTGATGGATAGGGAGGCCTGGCGTGCTGCGGTTCATGGGGTCGCGAAGAGTCGGACACGACTGAGCGACTGATCTGATCTGATTTACCTTGTGTGGAGATTGAACACTGAGCATATTTTAAAGCATTTTTTAATAGATATAAAAACAGCATTTCTTTTTATCTCTGGCAACAGTAGGCTATAGAGGTGAACACTGGAAAAAGAACTTTCCAGGGAAAGAAAAATATATGACATCACTATATGTGAAATCTAAAAAGATGATACAAATGAACTTATCTACAAAATATGAACAGACTCACCAGCATAGAAAACAAACTTACACCAAAGGGAAAAAGCAAGGGGAGGGGTTGTATAAACTAGGAGTTTGAAATTAGCAGACATAAACTCGTATACATAAAATAGATAAACAATAAGGTCCTAACATATAGCAAAGGGAACTATATTCAATACCTTGTAATAAATTATAATGGAAAAGAATCTGAAATGTGATGGATGCATTGAAGGCACATGAGATAAAGAACTAGGAGATTTGGCTCTGGGCTGGGATGTGACCTTTAGAAAGCTTCTTAACCTCTTTGGGCTTCTATTTCCTTTTCTATATTCAGTATGTAGATGGATTTAGATGATTTTTTTAAATCCCTGAAGAGACAATCAAATATAGTGGTTAAGAATGTGAACTTTGGCAACAGATTTCTGAGGAGCAAATCCTAATTTTTCCACCTACTGGATGTGTGAACACACAATGGTTTGGTGTTTTGTCTGAGTCAGTTAGCTCCTATGTTGATCAGGGATGACATCACTAGGACCCATCTCTTAAGATTACAGTCAAAACTGATGGGATAATACCATGTGTTTAGTACAGTGTCTAACAGATTGAAAACACAATAAAATAATTAATATTAACTGCCAATCTTATTTATCTCTATTAATGTAGTCTTTGCATTTCCAACATCATGACTTTGATCAAAACTACCACCTTTCTCCCAGTCTCCCAGTGTTGGAATTTCAAACTCATGTTTGACCCTTATCTTTTCAAGATTGAATTTTTTTTTTTCTTCAAAACTTTTAAAAAAAGTTCCCTTGTCTTTCCACTATTAGACTGTTTTCCTCTAACATAAATAAATACTTCAGTCAGTCTCCTTGTCTCAAGCGTTTCTACTTTCCTCTCTTGTATATGCAGTTGCAAAATTTCTGTTGGTGATACTTCTTTTTCTAACATCTTTTCTCCGGTTAAAATGACTTCCTATTGCCTATATATATTTTTATGGGCTCCAAAATCACTGCAGATGGTGACTGCAGCCATGAAATTAAAAGATGCTTACTCCTTGGAAGGAAAGTTATGACCAACCTAGATAGCATATTCAAAAGCAGAGACATTACTTTGCCAACAAAGGTTCGTCTAGTCAAGGCTATGGTTTTTCCTGTGGTCATGTATGGATGTGAGAGTTGGACTGTGAAGAAGGCTGAGTGCCGAAGAATTGATGCTTTTGAACTGTGGTGTTGGAGAAAACTCTTGAGAGCCCTTGGACTGCAAGAAGATCCAACCAGTCCATTCTGAAGGAGATCAGCCCTGGGATTTCTTTGGAAGGAATGATGCTAAAGCTGAAACTCCAGTACTTTGGCCACCTCATGCGAAGAATTGACTTACTGGAAAAGACTCTGATGCTGGGAGGGATTGGGGGCAGGAGGAGAAGGGGACGACAGACAGAGGATGAGATGGCTGGATGGCATCACTGACTCGATGGACATGAGTCTGAGTGAACTCCAGGAGTTGGTGATAGACAGGGAGGCCGGAGTGCTGCGATTCATGGGATCGCAAAGAGTCAGACACGACTGAGCGACTGATTAGCTCTGATTGCCTATAGGAGAAAACCTATTATGTTACATTGGCCTATGTTACTACACTTTTGCAAACAGTGTCTTATCAGTAACTTTAGAGTAAATAAATCTTAAAATCCTCCACTTTATTTTTCATATTCAAAGCTGTTTAGTTATTCTAGTTCCTTTATTCTTTTTTTGTACACCTTCAGGTCAGTTTTCTACATCTACAAAATTCTGCTAGGATTTTGATAGGCATTGCATTAAATATGTATGTAAGTCAGTTTGGTGAGAATAGACATCTTATGTTGAATCTTCCAATTATGGAGCATAGTTTGCCTCTACTTAGGTCTTTTATGACTTCTTTCAATAGTGTTGTACAGTTTTCAGCATCTACATTTTGAACATATTTTTTTTAGACTTAGTACTCAAGTATTTCATGTTTTGGGAGTTATTATAAATGGCACTGGTTTTTAAATTTTTGACTTCCAATTATACAGCACTAGTATATGCAGACAGAATTAATTTTTTTCCTCAATTAACAAATTGTTGGAAAATACACAACCTAAAACTGACCATTGTAATAATTTTTCAGGGGGCAGTTAGGTATGTATTAAGTATATTCAAATTATTGTGCAACCATCCAGTCATCTCCAGAACTTTTTCCTCTTTTGTTTTTAAGTAAGACAGTTTTTAAAGAGAAGAAAATTGTTCAGAGCAAAACTGAGAACAAGGTACAGAGAACCTCCATTTACCCTCTGCCCTACACATATATAGCCCCTCTACTGTTACCAACGTCCCACACCAATGTGGTACGTTTGTTACAACTGATGAACCTATACTGATCCATCGTAATGACCCAAAGCCCACAGTTTACATGGGCTTTAACTTTTTATATTGTGCACTCTATGGGTTTTGACAAATGTATAATGACATATATCTATCACTAAGGTATCACACAGAATATTTTCACTGCCCTAAAAATCCTCTGTTCCACGTAGTCATCCCTCTTTACTCAAATACTAGCAGCTTCTGATCTTTTTACTGTCTCTCTTGTTTTGCCTTTTCCATGGTATCATCTAGTTGTAATCAGAGAGTATATAGCCTTTTCAGCTTGGTTACCTTTGCTTCAGTTCAGTTCAGTTCAGTCCCTCAGTTGTGTCCGACTCTTTGCGATCCCATAAATCGCAGCATGCCAGGCCTCCCTGTCTATCACCAACTCCCGGAGTTAACTCAAACTCACGTCCATCGAGTCAGTGATGCCATCCAGCCATCTCATCCTCTGTTGTCGACTTCTCCTCCTGCCCCCAATCCCCCCCAGCATCAGAGTCTTTTCCAATTAATCAACTCTTTGCATGAGGTGGCCAAAGTACTGGAGTTTCAGCTTTAGCATCATTCCTTCCAAAGAAATCCCAGGGCTGATCTCCTTCAGAATGGACTCGTTGGATCTCCTTGCAGTCCAAGGAACTCTCAAGAGTCTTCTCCAACACCACAGTTCAAAAGCATCAATTCTTCGGCACTCAGCTTTCTTCACAGTCCAACTCTCACATCCATACATGACTACTGGAAAAACCATAGCCTTGACTAGATGGACCTTTGTTGGCAAAGTGATGTCTCTGCTTTTAAATATGCTATCTAGGTTGGTCATAACTTTCCTTCCAAGGAGTAAGCATCTTTTAATTTCATGGCTGCAATCACCATTTGCAGTGACTTTGGAGCCCAGAAAAATAAAGTCTGACACTGTTTCCACTGTTTCCCCATCTATTTGCCATGAAGTGATGGGACCAGATGCCATGATCTTAGTTTTCTGAATGTTGAGCTTTAAGCCCACTTTTTCACTCTCCACTTTCACTTTCATCAAGAGGCTTTTGAGTTCCTCTTCACTTTCTGCCATAAGGGTGGTGTCATCTGCATATCTGAGGTTATTGATATTTCTCCCGGCAGTCTTGGTTCCAGCTTGTGCTTCTTCCAGCCCAGCATTTCTCATGATGTACTCTGCATATAAGTTAAATAAGCAGGGTGACAATATACAGCCTTGACATACTCCTTTTCCTATTTGGAACCAGTCTGTTGTTCCATGTCCAGTTCTAACTGTTGCTTCCTGACCTGCATACAGGTTCCTCAAGAGGCAGGTCAGGTTGTGTGGTATTCCCATCTCTTTCAGAATTTTCCACAGTTTATTGTGATCCACACAGTCAAAGGCTTTACCTTTGCTTAGTAACATACATTTAAGTTTCTTCTATATCTTTCCATGGCTTGATAACTCATTTCCTTTTAGCACCGAATAATATGCAGGCCAAAGGCTAACAGAGTTTTGGCACAAGAACACACTGGTCATAGTAAACAACAAAAGAGACAGCTCTACACATAGACATCATTTTATAATCAATCAAAATCAGATTCTTTGCCACCGAAGATGGAGAAGCTCTACATAATCAGCAACAACAAGACTGGGAGCTGACTGTGGCTAGATCATGAATTCCTTATTGCAAAATTCAGGCTTAAATTGAAGAAAGTAAGAAAAACCATTAGACCACTCGGGTATAACCTAAATCAAATCCCTTATGTCTATATGGTGGAGGTGACAAATAAATTCAAGGGATTAGATATGGTAGATACAATGTCTGAAGAACTATGGATAGAGATTTGTAATATTGTATATAAGATGGTGACCAAAACCATCCCCAATAAAAAGAAATTCAAGAAGGCAAAGTGGTTTTCTAAGGATGCTTTGCAAATAGCTGAGAAAAGAAGAGAAGTGAAAGGCAAAGGAGAAAGGGAAAGATATACCCTCTGAATGCATAGTTCCAGACAATAACAAGGAGAGATAAGAAAGCCTTCTTAAGTGATCAATGGAGGGAAATAGAGGAAAATAATAGAATGGGAAAGACTAGAAATCTCTTCAAGAAAATTAGATATACCAAGGGAAGATTTCATGCAAAGACAGGCACAATGAAGAACAGAAATGGTATGGACCTAACAGAAGCAGAATATATTAAGAAGAGGTGGCAGGAATACACAGAAGAATTATACAAAAAAGATCTTCATGACCCAGATAATCACGGTGGTGTGATCACTCACCTAGAGCCAGTGATCCTGAAATGTGAAGTCAAGTGGGCCTTAGGAAGCATCACTACAAACAAAGCTAGTGGAGGTGATGGAATTTCAATTGAGCTATTTCAAATCCTAAAAGATGATGCTGTGAAAGTGCTGCACTCAACATGCCAGCAAATTTGGAAAACTCAGCAGTGCCCACAGGACTGGAAAAGGTCAGTTTTCATTCCAATCCCAAAGAAGGGCAATGCCAAAGAATGTTCAAGCTAATATACAGTTGAGCTCATTTTACATGCTAGCAAGGTAATGGTCAAAATCCTACAAGCTAGACTTCAGCAATATGTGAACTGAGAAATTCCAGATGTACAAGTTGGATTTAGAAAAGGTAGAGGAACCAGAGATCAAATCGCCAACATCTGTTGGATCATAGAAAAAGGAAAGGAATTCCAGAAAAACATCTACTTCTGCTTCATTGACTATGCAAACCCCTTTTTGTGAATTTCAACAAACAATGGAAAATTCTTGAAGAGACAGGAATACTAGACCACTTTATCTGTCTCCTAAGAAACCTGTATGTAGTTCAAGAAGCAACAGTTAGAACCAGACATGGAGCAATGGTTTAAAATTGGGAAAGGAGTACATCAAGCTTGTATATTGTAAACTCTGCTTATTTAGGGAACACAGATACTTCTCTCCTGGAAAGACCAGGGTCATCTGTCCAGAACTCCAGCTGTGGACTCAAGTCTCCAAAGCAAGGCTCTTGGATAAGGATAGTGAGACCTAGGTCATGCAGCATTACCCACCATAGCAGACAACACATAACCTGCAGAACAATATACCAAAGAAATTCTTGTACTGATAAGAAAGTTCTAAGACCCACAACACATTTCCCCATCTGCGGTCCTGCAAAGGGACTGAGAACCCTCAGGGAATTTGACTTTGGAGGCCAGTGGGATTTGATTACAGAACTTTCACAGGACCAGGGAAACAGACTCTTGGTGGGCACAAACAAAACCTGTGTGCACCAGGAGAAAGGAGCCCCACAAGAGACAGTCAGTCTTGCCTGTGAGTCTCCAGGAGTCTCTTCTGGAGGTGTGGGTTGATAGTTTGGCCTCAGGCCAAACAACAGGGAGGGAACACAGCCCCACCCATCAACAGAAAATTGGATTAAGGATTTACTGAGCATGGCCCCACCCATCAGAACAAGACCCAGTTTCCCCCACAGTCAGTCCCTTCTATCATGAAGCTTCCATAAGCCTCTTATCATTATTCATCAGAGGGCAGACAGAATGAAAACCACAATCACAGAAAACTAACCAAACTAATCACATGGACCACAGCCTTGTCTAACTCAATGAAACTGTGAGCCATGCTGTGTAGGGCCACCCAAGGCAGACAGGTCATGGTGGAGAGTTCTGACAAAATGTGGTCCACTGGAGAAGGGAATGGCAAACCACTTCAGTATCCTTGCCTTGAGAACCCCATGAACAGCATGAAAAGGCAAAAATATATGATGCAGTCCATGGGGTCGCAAAGAGTCAGACACGACTGAGCGACTGAACTGACTGACTGCTTATTTACCTTTTATGCAGATTACATCATGCGAAATGCTGGGCTGGATGAAGCACAAACTGGAGTCAAGATTGCAGGGAGAAATATCAACAACTTCAGATATGCAGATGATACTACTCTAATGGCAGAAAGTGAAGAGGAACCGAAGAGCCTCTTGATTAGGGTGAAAGAGGAGAGTGAAAAATCTGGCTTAAAACTTAACATTCAAAAAACTAAGATCATGACATCTGGTCTCATCACGTCACAGCAAACAGATCAGGAAAAAAGAGATACAGTGACAGACTTTATTTTCCTGGACTCCAAAATCACTGCAGATGGTGACTGCAGCCATGAAATTAAAAGATGCTTGCTCCTTAGAAGAAAAGTTATGACAAACCTAGACAGTGTTCTAAAAAGCAAAGAGATCACTTTGCTGACAGAGGTTCATATAGTCAAAGCTATCGTTTTTCCAGTAGTCATGTATGGATATAAGTGAAAGTCACTCAGTTGTGTCCAACTCTTTGTGACCCCACGTACTATACAGTCCATGGAATTCACTAGGCCAGAACACTGAAGTGGGCAGCCTTTCCTTTCTCCAGGGGATCTTCTCAACCCAGGGATCGAACCCAGGTCTCCCACATTGCAGGCGGATTCTTTACCAGCTGAGCCACAAAGGAAGCCCATGGATATGAGAGTTGGACCATAATGAAGGGTGAGCATCAAAGAACTGATACTTTCAAACTGTGGTGCTGGAGATGACACTTGAGAATCCCTTGGACAGAAAGGAGATCAAACCAGTCAATCCTAAAGGAAATAAACCTTGAATATTCATTGGAAGAACTGAAGCTGAAGTTGAAGTTCCAATACTTTGACCCCCTGATGTGAAGAGCCGACACTGGAAAAGACCCTGATGTTGAGAAAGACTGAAGGTAGGAGGAGAAGGAGACGACAGAAGGTGAGATGGTTGGATGACATCATCAACTCAATGGACATGAGTTTGCGCAAACTCAGGGAGAGATGAAGGACAGGGAAACCTGGTGTGCTGCAGTCCACTGGGCGGCATAGAGTCCGACACAACTGAGGGACTGAATAACGACAATGTTCATAGCAGCATTATTTACAATATCCGAGATATGGAAGAAAGCTTAGAGCTCATAAACAGATGATAAAGAAGATATGGCATATACACAATGGAATACTACTCAGTCATAAAAAAATGAAGATCTTCCTTTTGAAACAACATAGACAGACCTGGACGGTATGATGCTTAGTGAAATAAGTCAGACAGAGAAAGACAAATGCTGCATACTTTCACTTATATGTGGAGCCTAATAAATAAGACAAATTAATAAATATAACAAAACAGAAGTAGGCTCACAGATGTGGAGTCTACACATTAGGGGCTACTGGAGGGTGGCAGGAGAGGGAAGGGCAGTGGATCAATAGAGGGGTAGGGGAGTAAGAGGTACAAAATACCATGCATATTATTAATAAGCTACAATGAGATACTGTACAGCACAGAGACTGTAGCCAATATTTAATGATAAATTAAATGTAGTATAATCTATAAAAATATAGAATCACCATTTTATACCTGAAACTAATTTAACACTGTAATCAACTATACTTCAGTAAGATAAATAAGTATAATATGTAAATCCTATAGGTTTTTTTTTTTTTATTCAAGTGATATATCTCATTTACTCCACAAAAATCACTTTTTTGACTTTTCTGGTTTCTGTGCCAAGTTGCAGATGGCATGAGCTAGATGTAAAAGCTGTTTTACATCAAAGTTAAACTATCATTTTCAGCAGTTAGCACTATTTCAATTCTGTTCACCCAAAATATCTTTCCCTAACAAAAGAGCTTACCTGTTTTATTTATGAATAAATAGACTAACCAATACAAATAAAGTTAATATTTAATGAGCCTTTGCTAACTGTCAAGTACACCGCTAAGACTTGTTGTTTATCCTCTCATCTGATTCTTGCAACAATACTGTAAGCTCAAATCAACAATCCTGTAAGTACACATTATTAACTTTCTTTCAAAATGAGAAAATCAGGGCTTACAGAATTTAAGTTATTGGTCACAGTTTTAGAGGCAAAGCCGGTTTTGATCCCGTCTGTCTTTAAAAGTCTATGCTTTCAATAACCTTTGATATTCTTTCATTCCATAATAGAAGCAGACTATCACATTTTAGTGAATTTGTACTCATAGTGAACTTTGATGACATCAAACATAGTTTCAATTGTTAGTTAACTTTATGATATTTTGCAATATTGAGCAGGTAACATCTCTGGTCTTTATTTTTTTTGTAAAATTCTTTTGACATGTGAAAAACCAGTTTGATTCCTGATGAATTAGCATTTACTAATCAAACTATCTTCCAATTTTTATTTTTTGAGATTGCATATAACTTACATATTAATTTGGTAAAATTAACACCTTTACTAGATTTCAATTCTTCCAATTTAGGTAAAATGATGAATTTTCATATATTAAACAAATGTTTATGCTTTTCAGTAGTTTTACATTTCTGCCAAATATATAAGGTCAGGCGTATTTCTTACCAAGTTTAATCATAAATATAAACATATTAATGTTGTTGCTGCTGCTAAGTAGCTTTAGTCGTGTCCGACTCTGTGCGACCCCATAGATGGCAGCCCACCAGGCTCCCCCGTCCCTGGGATTCTACAGGAAAGAACTTTGGAGTGGGCTGCCATTTCCTTCTCCAATGGATGAAAGTGAAAAGTGAAAGTGAAGTCACTCAGTCGTGTGCGACTCTTAGCGACCCCATGGACTGCAGCCTACCAGGCTCCTCCATCCATGGGATTTTCCAGGCAAGAGTACTGGAGTGGGATGCCATTGTGAATCTGTGTATTTGTGCATATATATGAATATGTGTATACCTATATATTTATACACACTTGACCCCTGAATAATGCTGTTTAGGAGTGATGACCTTCTGTTCTCTTGAAAATCTGGTCTAACATATAGCTGGCTCTCTGGAAATATGGTCTCTTTGTAATCATGGTTCTGCCACCATGGATATGACCAACAGCGGATTGTGTAGTGCTATAGAATTTAACATGGGAAAAAACCTGAGTATAAGTGGACTGTGCACTCAAACCTTGGAGAAGGCAATGGCACCCCACTCCAGTACTCTTGCCTGGAAAATCCCATGGACAGAGGAGCCTGGTGGGCTGCAGTCCATGGGGTCACTAAGAGTCCGACACAACTGAGCGACTTCACTTTCCCTTCTCACTTTCATGCATTGGAGAAGGAAATGGCAACCCACTCCAGTGTTTTTGCCTGGAGAATCTCAGGGATGGGGGAGCCTTGTGGGCTGCCATCTATGGGGTCGCATAGAGTCAGACATGACTGAAGCGACTTAGCAGCAGCAGCAGCACTCAAACCTGTGTTGTTCAAGGGCCAACTACATAATAAATTTCTTTGTGGTAGTATAAAGTTTGGGAAATTAGTAATTTCAAAATTTGTAATGTAAATCAGCACAATTTCTCAGGAAGTCCATTGAAGATTTGTTGAAAGAAAATCCTTAACATCACACACATGTTTGGACAAATTAGCTTCATCTCTATAACTTTATAACTATAGGGTTTTATAAAATTGATATAGCCTGAGAGACAACCCACAAGTTTTTCAAACTAAGAGCACAGGAAAATAGAAAGGATGTATTATTCAATTAAAATAATTTGTTAAAGATATGTATAGCAGAATCATAATCATATAATTTTAAAATAAATTCTATATAAGTATATGTATAATATATATATGTTAATATACCAATAGTGCTACATGCATTGCTTAAAGGTAGAAGAAAAAATACCCCAAAAGTTAACTGTATTTTTCAGTGATTAAGTGAGATTATAGCAATTTGTTTTCTTTGTGCTTCCCTATCTATTTTATTTTTATGTTAACAATTGAGTTGCCTTTGTTTAGTATTAAACTAAAATTGCTTTTAGAAGAATGAAAGAAGCTATAAAAATAATAACTGCAAAAGAGTATGTTCAAAATGATATGTTGATTAATGTGTAATGCCCAGTAGACTGATTTTATTCTACAGGGAATCTTTTGGGAACATTGAGGGAGTTTCAATATTACATTCACAAACAGATTTGAAGATAGGAGGATATAAATACCTGTCCTTCTAAACTGAATTTCTCAGTGAAGATTAATATGAGATGAATAACTGTTTTTGACATTTTTTGTTTTTGCATTTTGAATTCCTTATGAAAATTTACATTTTATGGCATCTTTGCATCCTCTTATTGGGATTGGGTAAGAATGCTATGCTTTATTGTCATTATTCTTCCCATAATAAAAAGTGATAGGGTATATCATTTTAGTACCAAAAGCTTCTCAGGAATTGTCAAAATATCCAAAAAAATTATCACTTATCTAGCAAATGGAAGAGAGAGCAATCCTGAATAGTTAAAAAACTATTATATTCAATCCTCTGAACCTTATGGATACAAGCTATATACCCGTAGAATGAATTAGTAGATTTGAATTCATGCATATGAATTTGAGCCTGTGTGCTTAACTTACATTGCCTGCTACTTAAATAGCGAAGCGGAGTCACAGACTCAAACTGTGGACAGATGTTCCTTAGAGAATCCAGCACTACAGATGAGAATCTTAGAGTAAGGCCACAGGGTGGCTTAGGTATAATCGTTTAGTAATTCAGAGGTGGAATTGAGACTCAAAGCTTCAGAAATTTTGTTACATTTTTGTGAACATTTTCTTTTGCCAAGAAGATGAGTTACTGAGCCATTCTATTTATGAATGTCTGTAAAAGAGGAATTCATTCTAGCCTTTACCGTATTGTCACAAAATTTGGAAGTTTTGCCAACAATGATGAATCATAGAGAGCTTTTAAGAGGTGTCTTTGCCTTTGTCTTCAACCTGGTCCTTGTTTAGATTGTATTTCTCTGGAGACAGGCAAAAAGGAGTTCACTGTATCTATCCCAAGCCACATCTCATTATCATGTTCTGGGCAGAGTGTAAAAGGAAGATAATCTGCCCCTTTCAGTGATATGCAGCAGTGTGTTTACTCATAAGTGACTACTGCCGCTGCTACCAGCCCTTTTGAAAGTCTAATATAGATCTCAAACAAGTTTTTTTCCCCATCTCTTATGAAGTGCAGAACTGTTTTCCTCAACACAGCCCCCACTTTTAAAAGAGAAAAGAAACCTCTAGGTTCCTTCCTGTAGAAAATACCCCAATTCTTCCATACAAATTTACTGTTCAAATATTTATCTTGTTAGAACTGGATTCACAAACTCTATCTTCCTCAAATTTTCTACATTGTTTCTTTGTTTTTTGAAGTGCAGTGTAGGGAGTTTCAGAAAATGTTTCAGGCTAGCATAGACTTCTGGTAAAATCTTAAGTTACATTCTGATGAATTGGTAACTAGGTTATAGAAATAAAAATTTGTGCTGGAATGACTCCCACATGACTGGATATGTAATAAAAGTCAGGGAACTGTGCATTCAAGTCTTACATGTATTCCCTTGTATGGTTACATACTTAGATCGGCTGTTTGTAGAAGGCTAGACTCTTCTTCAGCTAACTAAGGCAAGGATGTGAATGTACCAAATACATTTTATGTTCAGAAATGTATACTCTTTGTCGTTGATAAAATGCATTGTAATGATGCAGACTTAGGTTTACCCTGGGGTTTGCATAGGATCTAGCCTGTGCATTTGCTTCCCAGGACTATACAGTTAACAGGTATTAATACACGTGTAATTTGGAGCACTTTTCTCCTTACCTATCTTAATGTTGCCGCTGCTGCTAAGTCGCTTCAGTCGTGTCGGACTCTGTGCAACCCCATAGATGGCAGCCCATTATGCTCCTCTGTCCCTGGGATTCTCCAGGCAAGAATACTGGAGTGGGTTGCCATTTCCTTCTCCAATGCATGAGAGTGAAAAGTGAAAGTGAAGTCACTCAGTTGTGTCCGACTCTTAGCAACCCCATGGACTATAGCCCACCAGGCTCCTCCGTCCAATGGGATTTTCCCACTGGAGTGGGGTTCCATTGCCTTCTCCATCTTAATGTTAGCCACTGCCTATTAATGTGTTTCATTTTATCTCCTCATTTGATTGGGATTTAAACAAAATTTAGGTTTTTACTATTTGACTCTAGATATTCAAAACATTATTTTTTTCCACTGTGGTGTCTTTAATAATGTTATATTCTATCCTGACTTCGACAGTTTCACTTGTAATCTCAAAAAAGGAAGGGAAGGGAAATTCTTATAATTGTTTTGGAATTATATGCTTCTGACATATTAAAAACATTCTTGATTAACTGCATGATAACTGTCTACATATGCATTGGAGAAGGAAATGACAACCCACTCCAGTGTTCTTGCCTGGAGAATCCCAGGGACAGGGGAGCCTGGTGGGCTGCAGTCTATGGGGTCACACAGAGTCGGACATGACTGAAGTGACTTAGCAGCAGCAGCAGCAACTGTCTACATTGGCATGTACTGCCCTAGCTCTTAGAGTCTTCTCCCCCACCTCCCCCCCACTCACCCCCTCTGCCTCTACCTCTTAAAGGAGGGCTTATTTTAGCTTTACTGGTAAAATGTTGAGTTAAAGTTTCTGTGAATGACTAAGCTAGGAAGAACAGTGTTATAGTTTAGGAAGAACTAAATAAATGTTTGATGACTGAATGAATGATTATGCTCACATAAAAGAATTTATTCAGTGAAATTAAAAAGAATCTATTTGAAACTGGTTTTATGGTTTTACTTTGAGGCATGTATAACAAAAAGAGTCTATTAGGAATTTGGGGTAATTTTTTATGAATACACAATCAAACAACATAATGGTAATGGATAGGACACAGCAAAAATGAAAATTTAACTTACTGTTTTACCACTTTACCCATTAATGTCTTAATAGGAAATAATAAAACATATCAGTAATACAAAGGTATAGTTCATTTTTTGGTTCAATAGAAAAGTTGCAATTGAGTTTTTAAGAAAGAGTGAAAACACTAATGAACCTCAACAGTTCTCACTTTTTGGAGATTATAGACTAAAATATACTATATACTTTTTATTCTTAACTTTGCACATTTCATTGGGAATATATTCAATTTTAAGATATTAATGAATGAACGGAGAAGGCAATGGCACCCCACTCCAGTACTCATGCCTGGAAAATCCCATGGACAGAGGAGCCTGGTAGGCTGAAGTCCATGGGGTCGCTAGAGTCGGACACGACTGAGCGACTTCACTTTCACTTTTCACTTTCATGCATTGGAGAAGGAAATGGCAACCCAGTGTTCTTGCCTGGAGAATCTCAGGGACGGGGGAGTCTGGTGGGCTGCCGTCTGTGGGGTCGCACAGAGTCGGACACGACTGAAGCGACTTAGCAAGCAATGAATGAAAGTTATGGATTAAGTCAAGTGGTGTTAACATCTTACTCTATAAACCTTTAAGTAAATGTATATATTTTTAAAATCTTTAAAAAACTCCTTCCTCCTCAAAATTCTTTATAATATACTTAATACGCTTAGGGATTTCCCTGGTAGCTCAGACATTTAAGAATCTGGCTGCAACGTAGGACATCTGCATTCAATCCCTGGGTCAGGAAGATAACGTGGTGAAGGGAATGGCTGCTGCTGCTGCTAAGTCGCTTCAGTCGTGTCCGACTCTGTGCGACCCCATAGACGGAAGCCCACCAGGCTCCCCCATCTCTGGGATTCTCCAGGCAAGAACACTGGGTTGCCATTTCCTTCTCCAATGCATGAAAGTGAAAAGTGAAAGTGAAGTCACTCAGTCGTGTCCGACTCTAGCGACCCCATGGACTGCAGCCTTCCAGGCTCCTCCATCCATGGGATTTTCCAGGCAAGAGTACTGGAGTGGGTTGCCATTTCCTTCTCCAATGCGTGAAAGTGAAAAGTGAAAGTGAAGTCGCTCAGTCGAGTCCGACTCTTAGCGACCCCATGGACTGCAGCCTACCAGGCTCCTCTGTCCATGGGATTTTCCAGGCAAGAGTACTGGAGTGGGGTGCCATTGCCTTCTCTGAGGGAATGGCTACCCATTCAGTATTCTTGCCTGAAGAATTCCATGGACAGAAGAGCCTGGTGGGCCACAGTCCATGGGCTCACAAAGAGTTGGAAATGATGGAGTGACTAATACTAACACTTTTAAGTGTGTTTTAAAAAAGAAAGACCCTATACCTTTATATTTGTTCAGCAGAGGGCATCTGAAATGTAGAAATATGAAATTTCAATCCAGTGTAAGTTTTCATGAACCTTGATTAATGTTTTTCCTTTCAATTCTCCATTGCAGTGGTCAACCTGAGTGGATATGGTGGAGGCAAACAAGACTCTGGTGACGGAGTTTGTTCTCACAGGACTCACAGATCTCCCAGGGTTGAAGGTCCCCCTGTTCCTGGTGTTCCTGGTCATCTACCTCACCACCATCGTGGGCAACCTTGGATTGATTTTTCTCATCTGGAAGGACCCCCATCTTCACACCCCCATGTACTCATTCCTGGGCAGCTTGGCCTCGGCAGATGCTTGTTCTTCATCTTCTGTGACTCCCAAGATGCTTGTCAACACCTTAGACAAGAGTCAAATGATGTCTCTCTTTGAGTGCATGGCCCAATACTATTTTTTCGGTTCCAGTGCCACCACAGAATGTTTCCTCCTGGTGGTGATGGCCTATGACCGCTATGTAGCCATATGCAACCCCTTACTTTACCCAGTGGTGATGTCCAACAGACTCTGCACTTGGTTGATAAGTGCATCATATGCAATTGGTTTTCTGCAACCTTTAATACATGTAGGATTATTATCTAGATTAACTTTCTGCAGGTCTAACACAATACATCATTTCTACTGTTAAATCTTGCCACTTTTTACAATTTCTTGCACTGATCCATCTATTAATGCTTTGGTGCTTTTTATTTTTGCCGCTTTTATACAGGCTTTTACTTTTATGGGTATTATAGTCTCCTATACCTGTGTCCTCTTTGCCATCCTGAAAAAGAAGTCTGAAAAGGGCAGAAGCAAAGCCTTCTCCACGTGCGGTGCCCACCTTCTCTCTCTTTCCTTATTCTATGGCACTCTCTTCTTCATATATGTGCGTCCGGGATCTGGCCAGGATCAATATCAGGATAAAATGTATTCACTGTTCTACACGATTATAATTCCCCTGCTAAACCCCTTTATATATAGTCTAAGAAACAAGGAAGTTTTAGGTGCACTTAGAAAAATAATAAAAAAAATGTTCATATGAAAAATATGAAAAATGTTCATATGAAAAATATGAAAAAAAATGTTCATAGTCTTTCCTTTTTACTCTCCATTTACCAAAGTATAATAACTGGACCTGGGTTTTGCACACAGGGGCCAGCTAAGTAGTTGTTAAATCAATTAATAATAATATTTAGACTAGATATACTTGCCTTAGTTATAAGTGAACCTAGGTTCTCAAAATAACTGATGAACAGAGTAAGATATCACTGACTTGATGGTTTAAATCCATTATGAATGAAACTGCAGTTCCCAAATTGCTAAGCTTGAAATAAGTATAAGCTCTTCTATTTCCAGATACACATGTTTTAAAATTTTTATGAACTTACATGCTTTTAAAGGAAGACTCAAGTCTATGTGAAATTTCTATTTATAAAGTACCCACACCCTCCAAAATAATTCCTGAGCACATAATTTTTCAAAACCTTCTCTTCAGTTAATACTTATAATGAAACTTGAGGTAGTTAAATGAACACGTCTAAGAGTTTTAATAGTAATTTTACAAATTAAATTAGATTTGTATGTTATTCATAAAAAGATAAAAAATTAAAAAACGATAAAAATAGTTAATTTTCCTATAATTTTAAGCTTTTAACTTTTTAAAAGCTTTAAAAAACTTCTTTTTCTTAATTTATTAAGTAATCTTACTGAGTCCCTTTTCCTGACACACACATACTGAATGAATGAATTTATACATGACTTTCCTTTCACTTTTCACTTTCATGCATTGGAGAAGGAAATGGCAACCCACTCCAGTATTTTTGCCTGGAGAATCCCAGGGATGGGGGAGCCTGGTGGGCTGCCATCTATGGGGTCACACAGAGTTGGACACAACTGAAGCAACTTAGCAGCAGTAGCAGCAGCATAAATGCATGCATACATATATATATATATATATGGAATTGGCAGCTACATGAATAATAGGTATGCTTGATCAAATCATAATTGCATAACTTAAATGGAATTTTCTTTACAAAAGCTAAGCATAGTTTCCAACTAGCCCTTTTGCCCTTTGCCTCTTGACTTTGTAACATTTTGCCTTGTAAATATGTTAGTGAGAAATAAAGGAAATGATATCTCCATGAACATGACACATTCTCCTGACCCCTAGCCTATTAACAGCAATTAAGGAAACAAGCAATTTGTGAGTCAGATACCCCAAAGCCCCAAGTGGGCAGACGGCCTTCAGTACAGTGAGTTTTGGATTTGTTTCCTCAGACCCTCGATCCTGTGAGGCATCTGAGCTCTGCCTCTGTTGTGAGGACTCATTCTAAGCAGCTTGCTCCCCATGGATGCAGAAGCTCTGTAGGAGTTCCTGTTTCCATCTCTTCACAGTCAAAGTGAAGAGAAGTCACTCAGTCGTGTTCGACTCTTTGGGACCCCATGAACTGTAACCTACCATGCTCCTGCATCTGTGGCATTCTCCAGGCAAGAATAATGGAGTGGGTTGCCATTTCCATCTCCAGGAGATCTTCCCAACCCAGGGATCGAACCTGGGTCTCCAGCATTGCAGGCAGATGCTTTACCATCTGAGCCACCAGGGAAGCTCATTCACAGTCAAAGCCTGTGGCAAAGCTTTCTTTTCTCTTAAGGGCCACACAGACTGTTTGGGTTTGGCCATTATGCAATTGCTGTATGTCAATAGATAGTCATTCTCCATATCCTTTATATCTTTAGTATTTCAGGCAATGTGGTGCTTGAGTCCATGCTTTTAATCACTACTTTTCTATATTAGTGTAATGTCTTATAAGAGCGGGAAGAAAATACCAGATGGGAGAGGAAAAAATAGCCAAATATGAATAAGGAGAAGTAAGTGTTTGCATAAGAGTAAAATAAGAAAGATCTTATAGGTCTTCATTGAATCGTTCAGCTTGAGCTTCTTCAGCATTACTGGTCAGGGCATAGACTTGGATTACCGAGATATTGAATGATTTGCTTGGAAATAAACAGAGATCATTCTGTTGTTTTTGAGATTGCATCCAAGTACTGCATTTCAGACTCTTTTGTTGACTATGATGGCTACTCCATTTCTTCCAAGGGATTTCTGCCTACAGTAGTAGATATAATGGCCATCTGAGTTAAATTCATCCATTTTGGTCTATCTTAGGTCGCTGATTCCTAGAATGTTGATGTTCACTCTTCCCATCTCCTGTTTGACCACTTCTAGTTTGCCTGGATTCATGGACCTAACATTCCAGGTTCCTATGCAATATTGCTCTTTACAGCATTGGACCTTGCTTCTATCACCAGTCACATGCACAACAGGGTGTTGTTTTTGCTCTGGCTCCATCCCTTCATTCTTTCTGGAGTTATTTCTCCACTGATCTCCAGTAGCATATTGGGCACCTACTGATCTGGGGAATTCATCTTTCAGTGCCCTATCTTTTTGCCTTTTCATACTGTTCATGGGGTTCTCAAGGCAAGAATACTGAAGTGGTTTGCCATTCCCTTCTCCAGTGGACCACATTCTGTCAGACCTCTCCACCATGACCCATCTGTCTTGGGTGGCCCCACATGGCATTGCGTAGTTTCACTGAGTTAGACAAAGCTGTGGTCCATGTGATCAGATTGGCAAGTTGCCTGTGATTTCAAATCCTAAAGGATGATGCTGTGAAAGTGCTGCACTGAATATGTCAGCAAATTTGGAAAACTCAGCAGTGGCCACAAGACTGGAAAAGGTCAGTTTTCATTCCAATCCCAAAGAAAGGCAATGCCAAAGAATGCTCAATTGCACTCATATCACATGCTAGTAAAGTAATGCTCAAAATTCTCCAAGCCAGGCTTCAGCAATATATGAACTGTGAATTTCCAGATCTTCAAGCTGGATTTAGAAAAGGCAGAGGAATCAGAGATCAAATTGCCAACATCCGCTGAATCATCAAAAAAGCAAGAGAGTTCCAGAAAAACATCTATTTCTGTTTAATTGATTATGCCAAAGCCTTTGACTGAATGGATCACAATAAACTGTGGAAAATTCTGAAAGAGATGGGAATACCAGACCACCTGATCTGCCTCTTGAGAAACCTGTATGCAGGTCAAGAAGCAACAGTTAGAACTGGACATGGAACAACAGACTGGTTCCAAATAGGAAAAGGAGTATGTTAAGGCTGTATATTTTCATCCTGCTTATTTAACTTGTATGCAGAGTACATCATGAGAAATGCTGGACTGGAAGAAGCACAAACTGGAATCAAGATTGCTGGGAGAAATATCAATAACCTCAGATATGCAGATGACACCACCTTTATGGGAGAAAGTGAAGAAGAACTAAAGAGCTTCTTGATGGAAGTGAAAGAGGAGAGTGAAAAGGTTGGCTTAAAGCTCAACATTCAGAAAACGAAGATCATGGCATCTGGTCCCATCACTTCATGGCAAATAGTTGGGGAAACAGTGAAAACAGTGTCAGACTTTATTTTTTTGGGCTCCAAAATCACTGCAGATGGTGACTGTAGCCATGAAATTAAAAGACGTTTACACCTTAGAAGGAAAGTTATGACCAACCTAGATAGCATATTAAAAGGCAAAGACATTACTTTGTCAACAAAGTTCCATCTTGTCAAGGCTATGGTTTTTCCAGTAGTCATGTATGGATGTGAGAGTTGGACTATAAAGAAAGCTGAGGGCTGAAGAATTGATGCTTTTGAACTGTGGTGTTGGAAAAGACTCTTGAGAGTCCCTTGGGCTGCAAGGAGATCCAATCAGTCCATCCTAAAGGAGATCAGTCCTAGGTGTTCATTGGAAGGATTGATGTTGAAGCTGAAACTCCAATACTTTGGCCACCTGATGCGAAGTGCTGACTCATTGGAAAAGTCCCTAATGCTGGCAAAGATTGAGGGCAGGAGGAGAAGGGGACAACAGAGGTTGAGATGGTTGGATGGCATCACCGATTCAATGGATGTGGGTTTGGGTGTACTCTGGGGGTTGGTGATAGACAGGGAGGCCTGGTGTGCTGCAATTCATGGGATCGCAAAGAGTAGGACATGAGTAAGTGACTTAACTGACTAAAATAGGAAAACAGAATGATGATGTTAATGGCTGAAGAGGCACATAGAAGGAGATGGGGCTGGCCAAATCTCAACTGCATTTTTCATGTAACACTTGTCCTTCTACTAAGACAGTGGCAGTGAGCCTCAAATTTTGCTTCCTGACTTCATCGTTCTTTGTGAAAATTTAGGTCACTGTGCTAGGTTTTCCATAGGATCTTGTGCACTCTTTGCAGAAACTTATCTTACATGGTTTTCTTTTCCATGTCAAAGATGGTTTGGAATGCACCCAATACCTGCAATAATCCATGAGAACTGGGCATTTCAGGTAACCCTCAATTCAATTTACAGCATATCATAAAAAGGAATAATTTTTGATATATCAGATCCTGTTGATAAGTTACAGAACCAGGAAATATAGACATATCATCAACCAGGTCTTGAATATTTTCTTCTTCCTCACCCAGAGAATACAGGCAGTGACCCAGAGAATCCAGACAGTGATTCTCACTCTTGGTTATCAACCCAAACCAAACAAATTAGAATTTGTAGAGGGGTTCTCCACAATGGTAGTTTATAAACCTCTTGAAGTGATTCTAATGTATAGCCAGAGTTGATAATGACTGGAAACAAGTCTTTTACGAGACTTAACAAGCCTTCTGTGAAAATAGATGATTCAGTTCAGTTCAGTTCAGTCGCTCAGTCATGTCCGACTCTTTGCAACCCCATGAATCACAGCACGCCAGGCCTCCCTGTCCATCACCAACTCCCAGAGTTCACTCAGGCTTGCATCCATTGAGTCAGTGATGTCATCCAGCCATCTCATCCTCTGTCGTCCCCTTCTCCTCTTGCCCTCAATCCCTCCCAGCACCAGAGTCTTCTCCAATGAGTCAACTCTTTGCATGAGGTGGCCAAAGTACTGGAGTTTCAGCGTTAGCATCATTCCTTCCAAAGAAATCCCAGGGCTGATCTCCTTCAGAATGGACTGGTTGGATCTCCTTGCAGTCCAAGGGACTCTCAAGAGTCTTCTCCAACACCACAGTTCAAAAGCATCAATTCTTTGGTGCTCAGCTTTCTTCACAGTCCAACTTTCACATCCATACATGACCACAGGGAAAACCATAGCCTTGACTAGACGGACCTTTGTTGGCAAAGTAATGTCTCTGCTTTTAAATATGCTATCTAGTTTGTTCATAACTTACCTTCCAAGGAGTAAGTGTCTTTTAATTTCATGGCTGCAGTCACCATCTGCAGTGATTTTGGAGCCCCCCCCCCAAAATAAAGTCTGACACTGTTTCCACTGTTTCCCCATATATTTTGCATGAAGTAATGGGACCAGATGCCATGATCTTCGTTTTCTGAATGTTGAGCTTTAAGCCAATTTTTCACTCCCCACTTTCACTTTCATCAAGAGGCTTTTTAGTGATTATCAGTTCACAAAAAGCATCTGCAATTATTCCCTAAGAAATTCTGTTCTTGCCTTATTAGAGTCTCATATTTAGGCAGGTACTTAAATTTTAGCTGGACAGTTCTCCATTTTCTGTCCATATTGCTGCTGCTGCTGCTAAGTCGCTTCATTTGTGTCCGACTCTGTGTGACCGCATAGACGGCAGCCCGCCAGGCTCCTCTGTCCATGGGATTCTCCAGGCAGAAATACTGGAGTGGGTTGCCATTTCCTTCTCCAATTCATGCATGCATGCATGCTAAGTCGCTTCATTCGTGTCCAACTCTGTGCGAGGTATTAAAATTGATTTTAGGTATTAAATTGATTTTAGGTATTAAAATCAATCTGCTGCATATCAGCTAAACTATTATAAAATGTCTACTAGGTATTTAATTTATATAGTTGGATTGCATAGCCTCTATATAATATTTAATTTGGTCACTTAAGTAGAAGAGACAATAATGTAGAGATTTTTCACTTGAGTGTGTCATTGTCAAACTTGAATGACCATGATCTCATAGTTTTTAGATTCACAGATCATTCTGGGCTGGGCCTGAGGTTTTACATCATTCAGAAGCATCTCATGTGATTCTGATGAATCTGAAGGCATGGGACCACATTTTGAAAGTCAAATGACTCATATTGCTCAATCATCCAAGGCCACTAAGTTGGAGTCTGAATTCTGATTTCTTCCTAATAGGAAAGCCTATCTACTATGATCTGAATATGTGCATCACCTCAGCATACATATGTTGAAATACCAGGCCCCAAAGATGATGGCTTCCCTGGTGGCTCAGATGGCAAAGAATCTGCCTGCAGTGCTGGAGACCAGAGTTTGATCTCTCGGAAGGAAGATCCCCCAGAGATGAGAATGACTACCCACTCCAGTATTCTTGCCTGGAGAATTCCATGAGCAGAAGAATATGGCAGGCTATTGGCCATGGAGTTGCAAAGAATCAGACACAACTGAGTGACTTTCACTAGTCACTTGCCAAAGATGATGGTAGTAAGAGGTAGGGCTTTTCAGTTCAATTGCTCAGTCATGTCCGACTCTTTACGACCCCATGGACTGCAGCACGCCAGGCCTCTCTGTCCATTGTCAACTCCTGGAAGTCACTCAAACCCAAGCCCATGGAGTTGGTGATGACATCCAACCATCTCATCCAGCCATCTCATCCTCTGTTGTCATTTCTCCTCCCATCTTCAATCTTTCCCAACATCAGGGTCTTTTCAAATGAGTCAGTTCTTTGCATCAGGTGGCCAAAGTATTGGAGTTTCAGCTCCAGCATCGATCCTTTCAATGAATATTCAGAAGGGCTTTTGGAAGTTGCTTAATCCATGCAGTGGAGCCACATGAATGGGATGAGAGTCTTATAAAAGTGGTTTCAGAGAGATCCCTATCTTTATTCTCCATGTGAGGACACAGTGAGAATGAGTAGGCTAATAACCAGGGGAAGGGTTTTCACCAGAATGTGGTTATTCTGGCATGTTGATTTGGATTTCCCCACCTCCAGTAATGTGAGAAATAAATTTCTGCTGTTCATAAGCTATCCAACCTAGATAGTCTGCTTTTATGGCAGCCTGGACTACCCTGGTGGATCAGATGGTAAAAGTGCCTGCCTACAGTGCAGGAGACCCTGGTTCGATAGGGAACCCAGGTCAGGGAGAGTCCCTGGAGAAGAAAATGGCAACCCACCCAAGTACTCTTGCCTGGAAAATCCCATGGATGGAGAAGCCTGGTAGACTAGAGTCCCTGGGGTCACAAAGAATTGGACACAAATGAGCGACTTCTCTCACTTAAATGGACTAAGACTCTACCTCATATTTAATTATTACTTCAAGTCTTTCAAAGTGTGTTCATCTGAATCATCTTAATTGATAATGAGGTGGTATTTCCTCCATTTACAAATCAGGCAGCCTGGAGCAGTGGAAAAGCACAGGATGTCAAATCAGAAGACCTATTTTTTTTTTCCTGAAGCTCAGATCAGGTTAAAAGTGATTAGAAGAACCTCCATTAAATCTGCTAGTGCATAGACAGAAGAAAGAATGAGTATTTAACACAAGCTTAGTAGACAGTGACTTAATTTCTTCATGTGTACAATAAGTATAATAATATGCACTTATGACGATACTATACATAGGAAATCCTAAAGGCGCAACCAGAAAACTGCTAGAGTTAATCAATGAATTTAGTAAAGCTGCAGGATACAAAATCAATACACAGAACTCACTAGCATTCCTATATACCAACAATCAAAGACTGGGAAAAGAAATTAAGGAAAGAATCCCATTCAACATTGCAACAAAAAGAATAAAGTACCAGGAATAAGCTTACCTAAGGAGACAGAAGACCTGTATGCAGGAAACTGTGACCCTGATGAAAGCAATCCAAGATGACACAAATGGAGAGCTACAACGTGCTCTTGGATTGGAAGAAGTGATATTATGAAAGTGACTATACCACCCAAAGCAATCTACAAATTCAGTGCAATCTCTGTCAAAACCAATGGCATTTTTCACAGAACTAGAACAAAAAATCTTAAAATTTGTATGGAAACTCAAAAGATCCCAAATAGCCAAAGCCATCTTGAGAAAGAAAAACAAAGCTGGAGGAATCAACCTTCCTGACTTTATACTATAAAGCTACAGTAAACAAATTTTTATAGCTCTTGGTAGTTTTGCATGTTTGCCAAGCACATATAAGTCAGGCATACATCTTGCCAAGCTTAATATAAATAATATGATTATGTGTATATTCATAATTATAGCTTTTTATGATAATGATGTAGACAAGGAAACAACCCAAAAGTTTCTCAAGCTAATAACAAGAAAATATGAATAATATATTATTTAGCTGAACTTATTTTTTAAAATTTATGTGCAGCACTAGTTTAGTATATAGAAATGTTTATATAAATTATGTATATGTAAGTATCTATATAACTTCTATGTATAATTATACATAAAAAACCCAAAAGTTAGCTGTAATGGCAAGTGATTAGTGAAACTAGAAGAATTTGTTTTCTTTGTTTTGTACATTTTCAATTTTTTTCTACAAATAAACAACGATTCTTTTGCTTTTATAAAAGAATAGTTGCAAAACTAGCTATAAAAATAATAGCTGCAAAACAATGTTTGAAATGATTTGTTGATTAGTGTGTGATGCCCAGTGGGTTGACTTTATTCTATAGGGAATCTTTGATGGCTTTGGGGGAATTTCAATATTATCTTCACAAACAGACTTGAAGACAGAAAATATAAATGTCTTTTCTTCACAGGGCAGTTTTCAAGAATATTAATTAAAAATGAACATTTATTTTGACATTTTTGTTCTTATACATTGAACTCTTCATGAAAGTTCGTATTTTATGGCATCTCTGTATCTTCTTATGGGAATTTCAGGGGAGAACACAATGCTTTATTTTATTGTCATTATTCTTTGCATAGAAAGTGATAAAACATATTTAATTTTAGTACTTAGAGTCTTTCATGAACTGTCAAAATATTTAAATCATCTTTTCAGATGATTTATCTACCAAATAAAACAGAAAGCAATCCTAAACTGAATAGTTAAATATATATTGGGTTCTGTGGGGCTTCCCTGGTAAAGAATCCATGTACAATGTGGGATACCTGGTTTCAATCCCAAGGTTGTGAAGACTTCTGGGAGGAGGACATGGCAACCACTTCAGTATTCTTTCCTGGAGAATCCCCCTGGATCGATGAGCCTGGCAGGCAGGCTACAGTCCATAGGGCCTCAAAGAGCTGGACACAACTGAGTTACTAAGCATACACATACATGTTCTCTGAAGTGTTATGGATACAAAGCTATATACACTTGCAGAATGAAGACTTGAATTCATGCTATTACATGTAGAGTTTGTGTGCTTAACCACTATGCTATGCTACTTACTAAATAGCAAAGAGGACTCATAGTCTCATGGGCTGTAGGTAGATATGCCTTAGACAATCCAGGGCACTACAGATAAGAAACTTAAAATGAAGCCATAAGTGTTTAAGGTATAATCATTTAATAATTTAGAGGTAGAAAATTAGCTTCAGAAAATTTGTTACATTTTTGTTACATTTTGTTACATTTTTCTTTGCCAGGATAATGACTTATAGAATGAATCTATTTAATATTCTTATCTGTAAAAGTGGAATTCATTCTGGCCTTTATTGTACTTTCACAAAATCTGGAAGGTTTTCCAAAAGTGAAGAATGATAGGGTTATGGAGCTGTTAGGGCAGTGGAAACAGTGTCAGACTTTATTTTCTGGGCTCCAAAATCACTGCAGATGGTGACTGCAGCCATGAAATTAAAAGATGCTTACTCCTTGGAAGGAAGGTTATGACCAACCTAGATAGCATATTCAAAAGCAGAGACATTACTTTGCCAACAAAGGTTCGCCTAGTCAAGGCTATGGTCTTTCCTGTGGTCATGTATGGATGTGAGAGTTAGACTGTGAAGAAGGCTGAGCGCCGAAGAATTGATGCTTTTGAACTGTGGTGTTGGAGAAGACCCTTGAGAGTCCCTTGGACTGCAAGGAGATCCAACCAGTCCATTCTGAAGGAGATCAGCCCTGGGATTTCTTTGGAAGGAATGATGCTAAAGCTGAAACTCCAGTATTTTGGCCACCTCATGCGAAGAGTTGACTCATTGGAAAAGACTCTAATGCTGGGAGGGATTGGGGGCAGGAGGAGAAGGGGACGACAGAGGATGAGATGGCTGAATGGCATCACTGACTCGATGGATGTGAGTCTGAGTGACCTCCGGGAGTTGGTGATGGACAGGGAGGCCTGGCGTGCTGTGGTTCATGGGGTCGCAAAGAGTGGGACAGGACTGAGCGACTGATCTGATTTGATCTGATCTGAGGGCAGTTTATGTCTTTGCCTTCATCCTGGTTCTTGTTAACTTTGTATTTCTCTGGAAATAGGCAGCAAGATGGAGTTGACCACATCTGCCCAGTCACACCTTATATTCTAGACAGAGTGTAAAACAGGAAAATGTGATCTTTTTAGGGATTTGACAGCAGTGTGGTTACTTAGTAATTATTGCCAATGCTATGAACTCTATTTTTACTTTAAAAAGTCTAATATTAATCTCAAAAAATCTCTTTTCCTATTCCTTATGTAGATGTAAAAGAATTTTTTCTCAACATAGCCTCTCTTATAGAAAATTTACTCTTCAGAGGTTAACTTTGTCAGAACTGAATTTTTCACAAACCCTATATTCCTTAAATTTTCAACTTGGTGTCCTCTCTTTGAATTATAAAGTAGGCACTTGGAGAAAATGTTTTAGGCCAGTAGAGACTCGGCAGTAAAGTCTTCAACAACGTTGTACAGGATTGGTGACTAGGTCATAAAAATAAAGATCTGTGTTGGAATGACTCCCACTTGGCTGGACATGTCATGAAAGCAGGGAGCTGTGAATCCAACAATTGTGAGTACTTTCTTGCAGGATTATGTACTTAGATCAGTTGCTTCTAAATGGCCATACCTTGTTTATATAAACCAGGCAGGGATTTGGGTACACAAAGCACATTTTATGTTCAGAATTCTGCATAATTTTTCATTGATGAAATGCATTGTGATGATGTGGACTTAGTTTACCTCCTGGGTTTCCACAGGAGCTATCCTTCTTACATGCTTCCTAGGATCACTTGCTTCACAGATAGCTTTACATTTATTTTAATTGGGGGATAATTGCTTTACAATATTGTATTGGTTTCTGCCATAAATCAGCATGATCAGCCACAGCATACATATATCACCTCCTACACCTCTAGATTGTCATAGTGTACCAGGCTGAGCTCCTTGTGTTATGCAGAAACTTCTCACTAGCTATCTGTTTTACATATGGTGATGTATATGTTTCAATGATACTCTCTCAATTAGTCACACCCTCTCCTTCCCCCACCGTGTCCACACGTCTGTTCACTACATCTGTGACTGTATTCCTGTCCTACAATTAGGTTCATCAGTACCATTTTTCTAGATTCCATTATATGCATTAATATATGATACTTCTTTTCCTCTATCTGACTTACTTTACTCTGTATAATAGGCTCTCGGTTCACCCACCTCAGTTCAACTGACTCAGATTTGTTCCTTTTTATGGCCGAGTAATATTCTATTGAGTATATGTACCACAATTACTATATCCATTCATCTGTCAATGGACATCTAGGTTGCTTCTGTGTCCCGGCTATTACAAATAGTGCTGTAATGAACAATGGGGTACATTTTTTTTTTAATTATGGTTTTCTCAGGGTATATGCCCAGTAGTGGGATTGTTCGATCGCATGGTAGTTTTACTCCTGGATTTTTAAGAAGTCTCCATATTGTTCTCCTTAGTGGCTGTATTAGTTTACATTCCCACTACAGATGTCTTTATATTAGTTACTTCCCCAATATGATTCATCTTTATCCTTATCTGATTTGGATATAAACAACATTTATAATTTTTACTACTTAAATTGAAACAGCTTCAAAATAGTGGCTAATCTTTTTGACTGTGGTATCTTTTGTAATGTTTCCATTCCCTCTGATTTTGAAAGTCCCAGTTCTAATTTCAAACGTATCAGGAAAAAAAGTTATAATTTTTCAGTATTATGTGACTTTGACATGTCAAAAACATTCCTGGTTAACTGAATGATAATTGTTTACTTGGCATGTTTAACAATGTCTCTTAGATCCTTCCCAAATCTGCAGATGAACTGATTAGTGTCAGTTATTTTTCTTGTTAAAGGAGGATTATTTTAGCATCTTAGTATAACACCTGAATTAGAAGTTCTGCATTTGACTGAACCAGGAATAACAGTGTTCTAGCTTAGGACATCAAATTAAAAAGGTTTGATGACAGAATGAATCATTGTGATCATATATGAGAGTTTGTTGATAAAATTATTAAATAACAAGAATCTATTTGAAATTTGGAGTGGTTTTGATGAATATATAATCAAAAGAGCCTATTAGGGATATGGGGTAAGTTATTGTATATATTATCAAAGAACATAATGATAATGGATAGAAATCAACAGAAATGGGATTTTAACTTATTATCTTCTTACTCTACTTATTAAGTGGAGTAGCTCAGTCGTGTCCGACTCTTTGCGACCCCATGGACTGTAGCCTACCAGGCTCCTCTGTCCATGGGATTTTCCAGGCAATAGTACTGGAGTGGATTGCCATTTCCTCCTCCAGAGGATCTTCCCAACCCAGGGATTGAACCTGGGTCTCCCGCATTGTAGACAGAAGCTTTACCATCTGAGCCACCAGAGAAGTCCCAAATATATAATCAAAAGAGCCTATTAGGGATATGGGGTAAGTTGTTGTCAGTCAGTCAGTTCAGTCGTGTCCGACTCTTTGCGACTCCATGAATCGCAGCACGCCAGGCCTCCCTGTCCATCTCCAACTCCCGGAGTTCAACCAGACTCACGTCCATCGAGTCAGTGATGCCATCCAGCCATCTCATCCTCTGTCATCCCCTTCTCCTCCTGCCCCCAATCCCTCCCAGCATTAGAGTCTTTTCCAATGAGTCAACTCTTCACATGAGGTGGCCAAAATACTGGAGTTTCAGCTTTAGCATCATTCCTTCCAAAGAAATCCCAGGGCTGATCTCCTTCAGAATGGACTCGTTGGATCTCCTTGCAGTCCAAGGGGCTCTCAAGAGTCTCCTCCAACACCATAGTTCAAAAGCATCAATTCTTCCGCCCTCAGCTTTCTTCACAGTCCAACTCTCACATCTATATATGATCACTGGAAAAACCATAGCCTTGACTAGACAGACCTTTGTTGGCAAAGTAATGTCTCTGCTTTTGAATATGCTATCTAGTTAGTCATAACTTTCCTTCCAAGGAGTAAGTGTCTTTTAATTTCATGGCTGCAGTCACCATCTGCAGTGATTTTGGAGCCCCCTAAAATAAAGTCTGACACTGTTTCCACTGTTTCCCCATCTATTTGTCATGAAGTGATGGGACCAGATGCCATGATCTTAGTTTTCTGAATGTTGAGCTTTAAGCCAACCTTTTCACTCTCCTCTTTCACCTTTATCAAGAGGCTTTTTAGTTCCTCTTCACTTTCTGTGATAAGGGTGGTGTCATCTGCATATCTGAGGTTATTGATATTTCTCCCAGGATCTTGATTCCAGCTTGTGCTTCTTCCAGTCCAGCATTCCTCATGATGTACTCTGCATAGAAGTTAAATAAGCAGGGTGACAGTATACAGCCTTGACGTACTCCTTTTTCTATTTGGAACCAGTCTGTTGTTCCATGACCAGTTCTAACTGTTTCCTGACCTGCATACAGATTTCTCAAGAGGCAGGTCAGGTGGTCCGGTATTCCATCTCTTTCAGAATTTTACAGTTTCTTGTGATCCACACAGTCAAAGACTTTGGCATAGTCAATAAAGCAGAAATAGATGTTTTTCTGGAACTCTCTTGCTTTTTCCATGATCCAGCGGATGTTGGCAATTTGATCTCTGTTTCCTCTGCTGCTGGGAGCCAGCGTGAGGAACTCCGCCCGTGGAAAAGGTCATGAGGAAGGAGGCTCGGCATACGCAAATGCGGGAATCAGCCTAAGGAGTCCCCCTGGAAATTCTCGAGCATCTACCCCCCAAACCAGTCTGCCTTCTTTACAGCTTTGTGCTCTCACCTACACCTCTGACTTTACAGGGGGCTGTCCCCCACCACCTCTTTCAGAGAAAGAGTTAACTTAGAGCTCCAGTTAATAAAAATTCCTGGGCATGACAACAGTGTTTCAACCTACAAACTCCTTTGGAAGTCCTCTAGCCTGCCTGAATAGGTTCTTCCGGCCACATGTGATTGTTCAGAGCCTCCCAACCGTGAGAGGCATGAGATGTTCTAAACTGTCTAAATACAGATTCCTTTGAGAAGTTTAAAGATTGATTAGAAATTGTATTGGTGAAGTGTTTTTCACTTGTTGGGCCAATGTTTGCTGGTAAGTTTCCATATCCCTTACCTACTGTGTCCCTGGGAGTGTATTGATTAATATAATTGGTGTATAGGAATGTAAGTAGTAGCTTTAATGTTTGTAACCTTGGACCCTTGAGTTAATTCTTTTCTTGTTATAGCCCACCACACCTTTGCCCTATAGGAATGCAACTTTATCTAATGCTTTTGGAGCGTGGCACCTGACTTTAGAATAATCACCTTTAGAGAAAAATAAGTTTACTGAAGAAAGGATCATAAAATGTTAACAGGCCTCTTGGCCAGAAGATGATGTAATTCACCTAAACTTTTGCATATGATAAGTTTGCAGGAAGAAAGCCTGGCTTACTGCTGACTCCACCCCTTCCCCCATTATCCTCTATGCACAACTTAAGGTATAAAAACTACTTTGGAAAATAAAGTGCGGGCCTTGTTCACTGAAACTTGGTCTCCCCATGTCATTCTTTCTCTCACCTTCTGGCTGAATTCCCATCTGGAGCGTGGAGGCTTGTCAAGCCTACTAATTTTGCCTGGGCTTCTAAAATCTGACCAGGGAGGCCTTAGTGTCTCCACTCCTTTGGGAGAATGGGATGATGCCTGCGGCCTATGTAGGTGACGCAAAATTCCTTGCCTTGGAATTTTATTAGCTTTCCACATAAACCAAGTTATTCAGCCTCTTTTCTTCACTGAATTTCCTCACTGAGCTATCCTTATTTAACCACTCTTTATATCTTTAATTCTATCATATCCTGATCGCAGAAGCCGTCTCCCCTTCGAATTCCCTGGATCCACTGGGGCTGGACCCTGGCACTCTGCCTTTTTTTTTTTTTTTTTTTTGATGTGCCCAATCAATTCTTGGTTTATTCTTTTACAATATCAACTTCCAAAAAGTAGCCAAAGTAGTCCTAAAAATACACAAAACAGACCTTCATCTTTGCATTCCTTTCCCAATAAACACAAAAAGTATGTACAGCATGTTTAATAATATGCAATATGCAAAAGCTTTGTGTTGCTGTTAGCAACATCTATACCCACCCACCCTCCTTATTCACAAAGTGTACCTCTACTAAACACAATTACATCACTAAGCCTGTTAGTTTGAAAGGGTCTTCAATTTGTTAAAACTGGAAAATCTTGGTATAGGGGCTCCACTCATTTGACTCAAGATTATAGACTTCCACCGTATTCAGAAATTCATTGCCATCAAATCCTCCCACTGCAAAAATTGTGTTCCCTACAGTTGTAATCCCAGCATTGTTCTGTGGTAAAGTCATGTTTCCCATCATCTTCCACTCATTTCTAGTTGGATCATACATCTCCACACAACTGATGGCATGAGAACCATCAAAGCCACCACCTACAAACAGTTTTCCGTCAAGAACAGCCACTCCAGCTCCTCGCCTAGCCACGTTCATGGATGCAATTAAAGTCCAGGTGTTGTTTTCAGGGTTGTAACGCTCTACTGTGTTCAGACAATTCCAAGACTCTGCGCCTCCAATTATGTACAAATAACCACCAAGCTCACAGACTGCAGACTGGTGTCTACGAATGTTAAGAGGTGCACAGCTCGTCCATGACTTTGTAATAGGATCAAATACATCACAATTTTTCAGTCCTTTTTGACCATATGGATCTGATCCACCAACGATGTATAATTTCCCATTCAGAGAACACACTCCTGCATTACAACGGTTAGTTCTCAATTCTGGAACAGGAGTCCAGTCATCTATGTTTGGATCATACATCTCTCCACAACTCAGGTCATCTGAGTGACCATTTGATCCACCTACCACATAGAGCTGGCCCATGAGTACGGCCATTTGAAATCGTGCTCTTGGTGTCCTCATGGGAGCAAGAAAGGACCAATGATCTGTGTGTGGATCATAGCATTCAACTGTTCGAAGACATTCCTCTCGGTTATAGCCACCTGCAGCTATGAGTTTGCCATTCATCTCTGCCGTCCCCAGACCAGATCGTGCATACTGCATAGGAGACATGGGCTTCTCTATGAGCTCATCTGGGTGCAAAACTTAAACTTTTAATGAGTTTTGGAGTACTTGTTGGTGAGCTCTGTGGGCTGTTTCGCCCATGAAGGAAAATGACACAGAAAACACCGTCCAGTACAGCCAGGCACAAGTAAGTGTTATTTGAAGTCTTCTCTGAAGCAACGATTTTCCACTCATGCTTAGGGCTTTGTATTGTAGCATTTGGAGAAGACAGACATCCAATGGAACTGCTACTTATCTGCTTATGGTCATTCTCACGTGGTGGCTTTTTCTGCACAAACTGAATGTGGTCATCATCACTGCCAAACACCTCAGCCTGTCCATCTAGTAGGTTCCCATCAAGCAGCTTGTGATCAGCTGAGTAGTACAAGGTTTGAACCTCTTCCATCAGCTCTTCCAGACTGTCTCCATTCTCCCAGATGCTACGCTGCACCCAGTTGATTACCTTTGTGTACAGTTTGCCATTACTGGGCAAGCACACATTATCTTCAAGCATTACCTCCAGCTTTAGCCGTGGAAGTTTAAGAAACTCTTCCTCTTCTGAAATTTGTAACAAATGTTCCTGAATGTAAGCATCAACCTTATTCAACAAACGTGAGTCTCCCATACAACTCGCAAAATTTCGGTAAGAGATGCAGCTGGTAACATCCATTCTAGATGGTAAATAATCACCACAAACCTGCTTTACACGGTCCATCTTCAGCTTTTTTTGCTGCAGAATAAACATCTTTGACTAATTCCTTATCAGCTTTCAACCTGAAGTCGAACATCACAGAACTGCCCACTTTTCCTCAGGGCATTCAATTTGGCAACAGAAGATTCAATGAAATTTTCATCTTCGAACATTAAATATCCATTGGGAATCATTTTTCCTTTTAAATTTAGCTGCTATACTGGTGAGAACTGTATTTCTGGGATGTTTTAAATAATCCAAGGACAAAGGAAACTCAGCACTTCGGCGAGGTATGAAGACAGGTGGTTGAAGTGAAGGCAGAGGAGTCTTAAGCTCTAATGGTGATTCCAAAACTATCAGGCTTGAAAATGATGTAATCAAGTCCTTTAAAGCTATAGACACGAATTTCTTCTGTGATAATCATGCATCATAATCTGGTTCATCTCTGAAGAGATGAAAAAACTCATCTCTGGAGCTTCAACGGGGAGCAGGAGGAAGCGGGGAGGAATCGGCCCAACTGAAAGCGCCTCGAGGCCGCGAAAGAGGGAGCGACTGAGCGAGGAGGGGACGAGCGCACAGCCCCGTGGAGTCTGTGAGGCCGGGAGCGCACTGGGAATTGGGAATTCGCCGAGCGGCCAAACTGCACAGCAGCCCCGAGCGACCGCCCTCCACGCGCGTCCCAGAGACACTGCCTCTGTGGCGGCCCGCGTGCCCCGCACCCCCATAGCACGTCACCACGTGCACGCCTTCGCCGGGGTCTCCGCAGCCGCCAACGCCTCCCCGACGCTTCCGGCTGGAGAGCCCGGCACTCTGCCTTTTCTAAAACCAGCTTGAACAACTGGAAATTCACGGTACATGTATTGCTGAAGCCTGGCTTGGAGAATTTTGAGCATTACTTTACTAGCGTGTGAGATGAGTGCAAGTGTGCAGTAGTTTGAGCATTCTTTGGCATTGCCTTTCTTGGGGATTGGAATGAAAACTGACCTTTTCCAGTCCTGTGGCCACTGCTGAGTTTTCCAAATTTGCTGGCATACTGAGTGCAGCACTTTCATAGCATCATCTTTCAGGATTTTAAGTAGCTCAACTGGAATTCCATCACCTCCACTAGCTTTGTTCGTAGTGATGCTTTCTAAGGCCCACTTGACTTCACATTCCAGGATATCTGGATCTAGGTCAGTGATCACATGATCGTGATTATCTGGGTCATGAAGATCTTTTTTGTACGGTTCTTCTGTGTATTCTTGCCACCTCTTCTTAATATCTTCTGCTTCTGTTAGGTCCATACAATTTCTGTCCTTTATCGAGGCCATCTTTGCATGAAATGTTGGTATCTCTAATTTTCATGAAGAGATCTCTAGTCTTTCCCATTCTGTTGTTTTCCTCTATTTCTTTGCATTGATTGCTGAGGAAGGCTTTCTTATCTCTTCTTGCTATTCTTCATTTAGCGTGGGCAGCTGCGACTGGCGCACTTAGTGCGGGAGGCTACGACCGGCGCATTTAGTGTGGCCAAGAGGAGTTACCCCATGTCCGAGGTCAGGGGAGCAGCCGAGAGTGCCAGGCTGCAACGGCACAGGAACGGCCGAGAGGAGCTACCCCACGTCCGAGGCCAGGGGCCGCGGCTGGGAGGAGCAACCCCACCTCCAAGGAACAGTGGCTGCACGGGTGCAGGAGGGCCTAGAGGAGCTATTCCATGTTCAATGTCAGAAGGGGCGGCGGTGAGGAGATACCCCTCATCCAAGGTAAGGAGCAGCAGCTGCACTTTGGTGGAGCAGCCATGAAGAGATACCCCACGTCCAAGGTAAGAGAAACCCAAGTAAGATGGTAGGTGTTGCAACAGGGCATCATAGGGCAGACGCACTGAAACCATACTCACAGAAAACTAGTCAATCTAAGTTGTTGTATATATAGTCAAAGAACATAATGATAATGTATAGAAATCAGCAGAAATGGGATTTTAACTTATTATCTTCTTACTCCTTGGAAGCAAAGTTATGACTAACCTAGATCACATATTCAAAAGCAGAGACATTACTTTGCCAACAAAGGTTCGCCTAGTCAAGGCTATGGTCTTTCCTGTGGTCATGTATGGATGTGAGAGCTGGACTGTGAAGAAGGCTGAGTGCCGAAGAATTGATGCTTTTGAACTGTGGTGTTTGAGAAGACTCTTGAGAGTCCCTTGGACTGCAAAGGAGATCCAACCAGTCCATTCTAAAGGAGAACAGTCCTGGGTGTTCTTTGGAAGGAATTTTGCTGAAGCTGAAACTCCAGTATTTTGGCCACCTCATGCAAAGAGTTGACTCATTGGAGAAGACTCTGATGCTAGGAGGGATTGAGGGCAAGAGGAGAAGGGGATGACAGAGGATGAGATGGCTGGATGGCATCACTGACTCGATGGATGTGAGTCTCAGTTAACTCAGGGAGTTGGTGATGGACAGGGAGGCCTGGTGTGCTGCGATTCATGGGGTCGCAAAGAGTCAGACACGACTGAGCGACTGATCTGATCTGATCTGATCTTCTTACTCTACTTATTAATGTCTTAGAGAGAAAAAATTACATATACATATATCAGTAGTATAAAGGTATACTACTTTATACTACTATATACTACTAGTAGTATAAATGTATACTACCGAAGGTATTTTTTGGTTCTATAGAAAATATATGAAATAGCTCCTTTGAATCAGTGAAAAGTTTTATTCTGAACCAGAGTCTCACTTTTAGAGATTTTAGTATAAAATGCAGTGTGCAATTTTTACTCTTAATTCTGTAAAAAAATTTCAGAGTTAATGCAATACATTCAGTTTTAAGGTATTTATGAGTGACAAGATATGGACTACATTAACTGGTAGATGTCTAGAGCCTCCTCCACAACATTTTAAGTAATTATATGTATGTATATACACACATTAAATTATGAAAATAATTTATACTATTTGTAATATACCTATAATACTCTTCAGTGTGTTTTTTAAAAATAGAGACTCTGTACCTTCAGATAGGGCATCTGACACAGAGAACTAAGACATTATCATCCAGTGTACATTTTCATGACCATTATTTTTTATTTTACTTCTCCATTGCAGTGATCAGCCTGAGTGGATATGATGGAGGCAAACAAGACTCTGGTGACAGAATTTGTTCTCACAGGACTCACAGATATCCCAGGACTACAGGTCTCCCTGTTCCTGGTGTTCCCGATCATCTACCTCTCCGCCATGGCGGGCAACCTTGGACTGATTTTTCTCATCTGGAAGGACCCCCATCTTCACACCCCCATGTACTCATTCCTGGGCAGCTTGGCCTTTGCAGATGCCAAGATATTAATTTAGCAAATGCTAATACAGTGAACTTTCTAGCAATACAATAAAATGTTGAGTCTTTAAGATGTTTTCTTTTTCAGTTTATTAGGTAATCTTACTGAGTACCTTGTTCAGAGCATTCATATACCAAGTGAATATACTGAAAACAAGCTTAAATAGCAGGTGTTCTTGTTCAACTCATAATTATGTAACTGAAATTGTTTTTTTTTTTTTTTTCTTACAAGAGCTTTGTATGTTTTGTGTTAATTAAACTTTGACAAAGGAGGCAAAAGTATACAACAGAGAAAGGATAGTCTCTTCAAGAAGTAGTGTTGGGAAAGCAGGACAGTTATATGGAAATCATGAAATTAGAACAGGCTGTCATACCATATACAAAAATAAACTCAAAATGATTTAAAGACCTAAATATAAGACACAAGACCACAAGACTCCTAGAAGAGAACATAGGCAAAATCTTCTCTGACATAAATCTGTCTCCCAATGCCAAAGAAAGTAAAGTAAAATTAAACAAATAGGACCTGATTAAACTTTAAAGCTTTTGCACTGCAATGGAAACCACAACAAAATGAAACGACAAGCTAAAGAAAACATTTGTTAATGACACAAGGGGTTAAAATCCAAAATGTGCTAACAGCTCATGCAACTCAATATTAAAAAAAGAAAAATAATCTAATCGAAAATGGGCAAAACTCCTGAATAGACATTTTTCCAGAGAAAATACTCAGGCCAACAGGCACATGAAAAGATACACAATATCACTAATTATTAGAGAAATGGAAATGAAAGCCACATGGGCTATCACCTCACACTGGTCAGAAGGCTATCATCAAAAAGTCTAAAAATAACAAATGTTAGAGGATGCAGAGAAAAGAAAACTCTTGTATACTGTTGAAGGGAATGCAAAATTGTGCAGCCATTATGAAAAACAGTATGGGGTTTCTTTATAGAACTAAAAATGAAGTACCATATGATTCAGCAACCTTGCTCCTAGGTATATATCTCCAAAAGATGAAAACTAACTAAAAAAGATAGATGCATCCCAATGTTCATAGCAGCACTATTTGCAATTGCCAAGACATGGAAACAGCAACCCAAGTGCTCTTCAACATGATTGACTTAAGAAAATCTTTATATGTAGATATTAATCAATCATAAAAAAGAATGAAATATTTCTTTTTGCAGCAACATGGGTGGACCTAGAGAACATTATACTATAGACAGAGAAAGGCAAATATTTCATATCACTTGTATGTGGGATCTAAAACAATACAAATGTGTGTATGTGTTAGTTGCTCACTCGTGTCCAACTCTTTGCAACCCCATGGACTATGTGGCCCACCAAACTCCTTTATCCATGGAATTCTCCAAGCAAAAATACTGCAGGGGGTTGCCAGTCTTTTCTCCAGGAGATCTTCCCGGCCCAGGGATTGAGCCCAGGTCTCCCACATTGCAGGCAGATTCTTTAACATCTGAGCCACCAGGGAAGTCTTATTTGATCAGATGTTTTCAACTCTTTGCCACATGGACTGTAGGCTGCCAAACTCTTTTTTTGCTTGGAATCCTCCAGGCAAGAATACTGGGGTAGGTAGCCATTCCCTTCTCCAAGGGATCTTCTGGACCCAAGGATTGAACCTGAGTCTTCTGCACTGCAGGCACATTCTTTACCATCTGAGCCACCAGGGAAGCCCAATACAAATGAATCTATGTACAAAACAGAAACAGATTCATAGACATAAAAAAAAATCTGATTTATGGTTACCAAATAGAGAAAGTAAAGGGGGAAGAGGAAAATTAAAGGTATGTAATTCCCTTCTCCAGAGGATCTTCCAGACCCAGGGATTGAACCCAGGTCTCCTGCATTGCATGCAGATTCTTTACCATCTGAACCACCAGGCAAGCCTAGATACAAACTACTACACATAAAATAGATACACAGAGGATTTAATGTATACCACTGGGAACTAACTGTATTCAATATCTTCTAATAATTTATAATGGAAAATAATCAGAAAAAAATAATTGAGTCAATCTGCTTTACACCTATAATGTAAATCAAATAAACTTCAATAAAAGAAAAACCCTAGTCCTGGGTTTCACTATTGCAAAACAAATATAACACTATATAAAATTTCCTCCATATCATAAGGGGTATCTTTGGAGATGATTTTCAAGCTATTACTATGCTAAGGGGCAGGAACATATTTTGGCTTGAAAAGGCATGAACAAACCATAATTCAAAGAGAATGAAAGTTGTCCCTTTTCTGAGCCCACCTCATGCAAGATTTCCACATCCTAAATGTTTGTGAGAGGAAATATTAGCACTCAAAAGGGTTGTTGGGTAAATACATATATTTATTTCTGGTGATTCTGTGATTTAACATTTTTTAAGTAGTTCACTTCTTGCAGGTATTCAAAGCACCTCAGATAAATACTGCTAGACCATAGTTTCCTCTAACATTTAAAGGATTGCAATTGCCTGTGACCTTTAGAACAGAATTCCTTAGAACAAGCAGTTCAACTAGTCCTTTAGGGGTTTCCCCATGCAAAATGTGGGGTCTGCCAGCTTCATTCAATGGAAATTTTGCATCTCAGAATAGTGTATTAGTTGTAACCTAGTGTGATTCTCAGAAACTCAGACTGCAATGGTGATGATCCTTAATAAATCCTTATTGGTTTTACTATCCTAGTCTTTGCAAAAACTGTATAGGGCATAGCTGATAAAGGTAGAAACCAGAACCAGCCCTGTAGAAACTTTCAACGCAATATCTGGTATGAGATATATGCTACTGATGTGTGGGAAATGTATTCTGCAAATACCAATCATGAATGAGGATTAGAAATATTTTATATTCATCTGGGAAGGGTAACAGTATAAACTGAAGGTCTTGCCCCAGGGATATATGAAGAAAACTTTATTTCCAGAAAAAATTTTAAACAGCAGGTTGGTTCATTATATTTATGACAATATGTTAATTGAACCTGATAGTCTGGATACCTTTGTAAAGTGCATATGCTCCACAGGATGCCAGAAAAATCCTATAAGAATTGCATTTTGGGTAGAGAAAAGGGAACTGCCTTGCACTGTTGGTGGGAATATAAATTGATACAGTCAATATGGAAGACAGTATGGAGATTCCTTAAAAAACTAGGAATAAAACTACCATATGACCCAACAATCCCAATACTGGGCACATACCCTGAGAAAATCATAACTGAAAAAACCACATGTATCCCAGTATTCATTGCAGCACTATTTATAATAGCTAGGACAGGGAAGCAATGTAGATGTCCATCGACAGATGAAGGGATAAAGAAACTGTGGTACCGATATACAGTGTAATATTACTCAGCCATAAAAAGGAACACATTTGAGTCAGTTTTAATGAGGTGGATAACCTAGAGCTTATTATAAAAAATGAAGTAAGTCAGAAAGAGAAAAACAAATATCATATATTTATGCATATTTATGGAATCTAGAAAGATGGTACTGATAAATTTATTTGCAGGGCAGCAATGGAGATGCAGACATAGAGAACAGACTTACGGACCCAATGAGGAGTAAGAAGAAGAGGGTGTCAAATGGAGAGAACAGCATGGAAATATATACACTAACATATGTAAAACCGATACCCAGTGGGAATTTGCTGTGTGATTCAGGGAACTCAAACTGGTACTCTGTGACAACCTAGAAGAGTTGGATGGCACAGGAGTTAGGAGGGAGTCTCAAAAGGGAGGAGACATATGTATACCTATGGCTGAGCCATGTTGATGTACAGCAGAAACCAACACAATATTGTAATTATCCTGCAATTAAAAACAAATAAGTTAAAAAATTTCATTTTGGGAGTGTGTGATTATATCATGTGGCAAGATGATATGTATTAACAATTATTGGTATCTACACAAAGAAGAGACATAGCTGGTTTGCTGGAAAGAACAAAATATTACCTTGAAAGCATAGCTTTCTGTTGAGCTAGGTACTAGATGGGAATTGGGTTTGACTAATTTTCAATTAGTTTGACTCTGGCTTAGAGAGGCTTAGACTATTCTACAAGTAGAAAGGAGGATAAAACAGGTAAATCATAAACAAAAGAAGTACAGAAGTAGAAATCATTAGCTGATAACCAAATCCAAATAACCATTTTGTTCTCTATCTAGATACAAGGCCTCACTTTTCAATTGACTGCAGTCTTTCCTGTGGTCATGTATGGATGTGAGAGCTGGACTGTGAAGAAGGCTGAGCGCTGAAGAATTGATGCTTTTGAACTGTGGTGTTGGAGAAGACTCTTGAGAGTCCCTTGGACTGCAAGGAGATCCAACCAGTCCATTCTGAAGGAGATCAACCCTGGGATTTCTTTGGAAGGAATGATGCTAAAGCTGAAACTCCAGTATTTTGGCCACCTCATGTGAAGTGTTGACTCATTGGAGAAGACTCTGATGCTGGGAGGGACTGGGGGCAGGAGGAGAAGGGGACGACAGAGGATGAGATGGCTGGATGGCATCACTGACTCGATGAATATGAGTCTGAGTGACCTCCGGGAGTTGGTGATGGACAGGGAGGCCTGGCGTGCTGCAGTTCATGGGGTCGCAAGGAGTTGGACACGACTGAGTGACTGATCTGATCTGATCTGATCTGATTATGATTGAGGTTAGGATTGCAAGTGACATACTAGTTCATAAGCACCTCATAGTTGGAATCCCCTGTGAATTTTCCCCTTCAAGCTTGATCCGGATGAGAACACAATCACTGAAGAAAGTTATGTGTGAGGACTTCCCTGGCAGTGTAGTGGTTAAGACTTCACCTTCCACCGCAGGGGGTGAGGGTTCAATCCCTGGTTGGGGAGTTAGGATCCCACATGCCTCGTGGCCAAAATGCCAAAGCTTAAAGCAGAAGCAATGCTGAAAGTTATGTATGGAAAATGCCTGAATGATAAGATGGAGCCTAGGACTCTGGATAATCAGTTGGGGTAGAATAATTGAACAATTAGGAACACGTGGTCTATACTCACCATGAAGGAGAATTTACCTTCTATTTTCTCAATTTACTTAGATATTGAAAATTATCTATAAGTTCAGTTAATGTTACTGTAAATGATACACACAATACAATAAAATTTCTTAACTGCATACAGTTAATTATTGGGCCTATTTCTCAGTACAGGAACATGTATATGAGGCTTAAAAATTTCAGTTGTTAACAGAAACAGACCTGCAGACTTAAAGAGCGAACTTATGGTTACCAGGGGGTTAGGGTCGGGAACAGGGATAAATAGGGAGTCTGGGATTGATACGTACACACTGCTATATTTAAAATGGGTAACGGAACTTCCCTAGTGGTCCAGTGGTTGAGAGTTTGCCTTCCATTGTGGGGGTCGTGGGTTTGATCTCTGCTCAGGGAACAGGGATCTCACATTCTGGCAAGCAAGTGAGCCCGTGTCTCACAACTCTAGAGTCAGTGCGCCACAACTATGCAGGTCGTGGGCCACAACTACAGAGTCTGTGTGCCACAACTATAGAGTCCATGCACCACAACAAAAGATCCCACATGACCCAAGGAGGATTCTGTGTGTTGCCACTAAGACCTGAAACAGCCAAATAAATAAATAATTTCTTTCTTAAAAAATAAATAATCAACAATGACCTATTATATAGCACAAGGAACTCTGCTCAATATTATATAACAAACTAAATGGAAAAAGAATTTGAAAAAGAATAGATACATGGAATATGTATAACTGAATCACGTTTCTGTATACCTGAAATGAACACAACATCATTAATCAGGTATACTCCAATATAAAATAAAAAACTAAAAATAATTTCAGTTGCTATTTTATTTTCAATGAGAAATTATTAACAACATTTAAATGGTGGCAAACGTGTTACGGTGTGGTATTGAAACAGTATGCATTTTATAAGAATCAGTCTGATGTCAGTGTGGAAAATAGATCAGATGGCTGTGTTAGGAGTTGTAGATAGTATAGTTAGGAGGTTATTTAGTAAGCCAGGCAAGAGATGAATGTATTTTATATTTTAGTACTGACTGCATAATAAGAAATAGTTGGATTTAAGATATATTTAGTAGATAAACTTTTGGTTTGTGACCCTATTTCCTGAAACAGGAAACCCTGGAAGAATACCAGGTTTGAGGGCGGAATAGAGGAAGACCATAATTTCAGATTTGGACATGTTAATTCTAAGGTACCTTTGGGAGTTTCAAGTGAGCAAGTCAGGTAGGTAGTTGGGGAGTGGCAGCATTAAGAAAAATAAGAGGAAGGAAAAATAGCTTATTCTAAATTCTATTCAGCAACATTTTATAAACATGCCTTTACAGTGAACTTTGAGGATATTATGTTTAGTTTTAATTGTTATAACTAAAAGTGTATGATGATTTGATGATTAGCTTACAATGCCCAGGAGAACAACTTTGACTTCATTCTACCTACTGGGAGTACTTTGGGAGCATTAAGGGAATTTCAAAACTTTTTAAGAATGGGTTTGCAAATAGGAGAAAGAAATGTTATATCCTTCCAGTTTTGCGTTTCCAAGGAAAAGCAATGCTTGAATAGTTGTGCTTCATTTCTGTACCTTTTATGCTCCTTTGAGAAAACCAGCACATTTTCAGTTTCCCATATCTTACAGGAGCTGGGTGAGGATGCAGACATTTTCATAATTTTTATTATAGCTTTGTAATTTGTATTATAAGAAAATATCTAAATAAGATATTAAAACTGTATACAGGCCTTTTCCTTTTTGAAGTCAGCAAACAAAATCTGAGCAAACAAGTAAATGTTTGTGTAAACAAGCATATTCTAATTTCAGTTAGAATTTTTACTGTGTAGATTGCACATTTGTTGAGGTATTTTTAAATAATCAACTTTGATTAATAGAAGAATGAAAAATAGGAAAAAATAGTAGTGATAAAAAATCAGAGTGTATTTTATAATATGAAGTTTTAAAAATTGAGACATACGTTCTGCAGTCCAAAGTTAACTTATTTGTAAGTTTTAAGAATGGGAATTATGGCTTCAGGTTTGTTATATGTAATAAAAATTCTTTAATTACACGGAATCATGAGTATGTACACTAAAGTCGCTAATCAGACCAGATCAAATCAGTTGCTAAAGGTAACTTCAAAACACTCTTCATGTTATCTAACTCTTGAGAAAAAAATTCATAAAAGTTACTTTTGTCCAAATTATATTAATACATTACAGGAGCTAAAAGTAAGGTTAGCAATGATTTGGTTATTTGAGGTCTAAAAGGATTTGGGCCAATTTATGCAGGGTAAATATTTCTTAAGGTTTTAAATTTCCAATTAATATTTCTAATATATATATATATATACTGCTTTACTCATGGAACTGTTATTTTTTCATTATCTTCTACTTCATTCATTATTATCTCCTCTCACTCCAGAAAAACCAGTACTATAAACTTAGTGTCTATTATTCACATGTCCTCCATGTAAAAGATTTAAAAAAATACATTGCTTGTTTTACAATGATGAGACCATAGATTTTACACTTCTTTGGATCTTCCTTTTCTGAGATAGCTATACATTGTGGAAATCCCAAATTTAAATTAGGTAGAACAGCTCTTTTTTCATGACTAAATTATATTCTGTAATATGAACGTACTCTGGTTTATTTAACCATTTCACTATTGACACATCTGGTCTGTGCTTGTTGTTCAGTTACTGTCGTGTCTGACTCTGTGATCCCATGGACTGCAGCATGACAGGCTTTCTTATCCTTCACTATCTCCCTGAGTTTACTCAAAGTCATCTCTGTTGAGTTGGTGATGTCATCCAACCATCTTATCCTCTGTTGCCCCCTTTCTCCTCTTACCCTCAATCTTTCCCAGCATCAGGGTCTTTTCCAGTGAGATAGCTCTTTGCACCAGGAGGCCAAAGTATTGGAGCTTCAGCTTCAGTATCTGTCCTTCCAATGAATATTAGGGTTGATTTCCTTTACAATTGACTGGTTTGATCTTCTTGCTGTCTAAGGGACTCTCAGGAATCTTTTCCAGCATCACAATTTGAAAGCATCAATTCTTTGGCGTTCAGTCTACTTTATGGTCTAACTCTCACATCCATACATGACTACTGGAAAAACCATAGCTTTGACTAGATGGACCTTTGTTGGCAGAGTGATGTCTTTGTTTTTTGATAAGCTGCCTAGGTTTTTCACAGATTTCTGCCAAGGAGCAAGAGTCTTTTAATTTCATGGCTGCAGTCACTGTCTACAGTGATTTTGGAGTCTAAGAAAATAAAATCTGCCACTGTTTCCTTTTCCCCCCATCTATTTGCCATGAAGTGATGGACTGGATGCCATGATCTTACTTTTCTTAACACAGAGTTTTAAGCCAGCTTTTTCACTCTCCCTTTTCACCCTCATCAAGAGGCTCTTTAGTTTCTCTTCATTTTCTGCCATTAGGGTGGTGTCATCTTCATATTGAGGTTGTTGATATTTCTTCGGCAATCTTGATTCCAGGTGTGAGTCATCCAGTCCAGCATTTTGCATGATATACTCTGCATATAAGTTAAATAAGCAGAGTGACAGTATACAGCCTTGACATACTCCTTTCCCAATTTTGAGAACTCCATGAACAGCATGGTCTTTGCTACTCTGAACAATAATGCATTGACTATTGTTTGTATATTTATCTTTGTATAGCAGTGCTTTGATCTCTAGGATATATATAATGATAGATGAAAGGCTATATGTATTTTAAGCTAAATGGGATCGTATAAAATTGCTTTTCAAAAAGGTTGTTGCAATTCATAGTTCCACAAGTAACATATGAAAGTACCGCTTTTTTCACTTCAGTCAACAAGGAGTATTTTTATTCATTTCTACTATTCTGATACATGAGAAAGGAGGTATCCACCTGTTTTTGTGTGTCTGTTCATGTACACATGTGTATTTGTGACATAGAAATTTAGGCATCTTTTCATTTTGTTTATTGGTTATTTTGATTTCTTCATCTGTAAACTTTCTTATTTTCATCCTTTACATTCTTCTATTAAATTCCTTGCCTTTAAAAAAGTCTATACTTTAGTTATTTTATATTATAGACATAAATCTATGACTTTAATATACATGCAAGATATCTTTCCAAACTAATTATATACTCTTTGACTCTGTTGGATATTATTTTGCTATGCATTCAAGCTATTTATTTTACTGGGTTTCTTCTCTTGGATAATAATTTTTCTATTCATTATGTTACATTATTGCCTTCTCAGTTACTTAGGCAGTATCTATAGTGTGGGGCAGGAGCCTTAAGAGTACTTACTAATATTTCCAGATTATGTTTATATATTTCTTGGGCAGAATGAGATGTTATTTCCTCCATATCAATTTTAAGATGAGTTCATGCAAATCTAAAAATTGTTGTTACCCATGTTAGATTGAAAAGGATTTGCATGAAATTTACCTATCAATTTGGTGACTATAACTTTAAAATATTTTATTACAGATAATTTTGAATGTATATAAAAGTAGATAAGTGAGGGTACAAATTATGAACTACTAACTAAATGAGAAGCATGTCTTATGTGTCTGTAAAATAAAAATTCACTGTTTTTATGACTATTTTGTGAATGCTCCCTCTCTTACTCTTTCATTTTAGAGATTAGTTGGTTGGATATGGCAGAAGAAAATATGACTCTGGTGACAGAATTTGTTCTCACAGGACTCACAGATCTCCCAGGGCTGCAGGTCCCCCTGTTCCTGGTGTTTATGATTATCTACCTCACCACCATGGCAGGCAACCTTGGACTGATTTTTCTCATCTGGAAGGACCCCCATCTTCACACCCCCATGTACTCATTCCTGGGCAGCTTGGCCTTGGCAGATGCTTGTTCTTCATCTTCTGTGACTCCCAAGATGCTTGTCAACACCTTAGACAAGAGTCAAATGATGTCTCTCTTTGAGTGCATGGCCCAATACTATTTTTTTGGTTCCAGTGCCACCACAGAATGTTTCCTCCTGGTGGTGATGGCCTATGACCGCTATGTAGCCATATGCAACCCCTTACTTTACCCAGTGGTGATGTCCAACAGACTCTGCACTTGGTTGATAAGTGCGTCATATGCAGTTGGTTTTCTGCATCCTATAATACATGTAGGATTATTATTTAGATTATCTTTCTGCAGGTCTGATATAATACATCATTTCTACTGTGAAATTTTGCCACTTTTTAAAATTTCTTGCACTGATCCATCAGTTAATGCATTAGTGGTTTTTATTTTTGCTGCTTTTATACAGGCTTTTACTTTTATGGGTATTATAGTCTCCTATATTTGTGTCCTCTTTGCCATCCTGAGAAAGAAGTCTGAAAAGGGCAGGAGCAAAGCCTTCTCCACATGTGGTGCCCACCTTCTCTCTGTTTCCTTGTTCTATGGCACTCTCTTCTTCATGTATGTGCGTCCGGGGTCTGGTCAGGATCAATATCAGGATAAAATGTATTCACTGTTCTACACGATTATAATTCCCCTGCTAAACCCCTTTATTTATAGCCTAAGAAACAAGGAAGTTTTAGGTGCACTTAGAAAAATAATAAAAATATAAATATTTATCAGGGAAACATTCATAGTCTTTCCTTTTTACTCTCCATTTACATAAAGTATAATAACTGGACCTGGGTTTTGCACATAGGGACCAGCTAAGATGGAAAGGAAATGGCAACCCACTCCAGTGTTCTTGCCTAGAGAATTCCATGGACAGAGGAGCCTGGAGGGCTGCAGTCCATGGGGTCGCAAAAGAGTTGGACACAATTGAGTGACTATCACACACACACACACACACACACACACACACCCCAGCTAATAAGTTTTTAGTTTGATTAATAATAATATACAGACTAGATATGCTTGCCTTAGTTATACGTGAACCTAGGTTCTCAAAATAACTGATGAATAGGATAAGGTATTACTTACTTGTTGTGAATGAAACTGCAGTTCCCAAATCTCTAAGCTTGAAATATGTATAAGCTCTTCTATTTTCAGATATACATGTTTTAAAATTTTTATGAACTTATATTCTATTAAAGAAAGATTCAAGTCCATGTGAAATTTCTATTAAAAAGTATGCATGCCCTCCAAAATAATTCTTGTGCACATAATTTTTCAAAACCCACTCTTTTGTTAGTATGTGGAGAAGGAAATGGCAACCCAGTCCAGTATTCTTGTCTGGGAAATCCCATGGACAGTGGAACCTGGCGGGCTACAAGCCATGGGGTCGCAAGAGTCTGACATGACTTAGTGACTAAACTACTAAAAAATAATGAAACTTGAGGCAGTTAAATGAAAATTTCTAAAGGTTTTAATAGTAATTTTACAAATTAAGTTAAATTAAGTTTGTATTACATTCCTAAAAAGGTATGAAAATTAAAAAATACTTAAAATAATTTTCTTGTAATATGATTAAAAGTTCTGAGTTTTCAAAAACTTCTTAATTTATTAAATAATCTTACTGAGTTTCTTTTCCTGATTGACTACTGATTGAATTATATAGTGATTGAATATGTGTGTCTGTGTGTGTGTTTGTATCAGGAATTGGCAGCTACATGAATCGGGATGTATACTTGATCGAATCATAGTTACATAATTTAAATGGATTTTTTTCCTTACAAAAGCTATGCATAGTTTCCATCTGGCCTTTTTGCTCCCCTCCCCCCCGCTTGCCTCCTAACTTTATAACATTTGGCCTTGTGAATACCCTAGTGAAAAATAAAGGAAATGATATCCCCATGAACATGACACATTCTCCTGACCCCTAGTCTACTAATTGATTTGAGCAAATAAACAATAATTTGCAGGTCAGATACCCCAAAGCCCCAGGGGGTCAGGCTGTCTTCAGCACAGTGTGTTTAGGATTTGTTTAATCAGATCCTTGATCCTGTGATGCATCTGAGCTCTGACCCTGTTGTGAAGACTCATTCTAAGCAGGTTGCTCCCTGTAAGTTCCTGTCTCCATCTCTTCACAGTCAAAGCCAGTGGCAAAACTTTCATTTTATTATGTGCCACACAGGTGGTTTAGGCTTGGCCGTTATGCAGTTGCTATATGTCAATATATAGTCATTGACATATCTATTGGTTGGTGTGAAATCCACATAATACCTACATACCATGAGAACTGGGACATTTCAGGTAATGCTCAATCCAGTTTACAGCATATCATAAAAAGGAATAACATTTGATGTGTCAGACCCTGTTGAACAAGTGACAGAACCAGTAAATGAATAAATGTCATCAACTAGGCCTTGAATATTTTCTTCTTCCTCACCCAGAGAGTACAGATTATGGTTCTCACTCTTGGTTATCAACCCAAATCAAGCAAATTAGAAACTGTAGGAGGCATTCTCAGGCACTGGTAGTTTTATAAACCTCTCCAAGTGATTCTAACGTACAGCTGATGTTGATAATGACTGGAAACAACTGTGAAACTTAACAAGTTTTCCATGAAGATAGATTATTAGCCATTCATAAAAAGCTAACTGTAATTATTCCCTAAGAATTTCTTTTCTTGCCTAATTAGAGTCTCATATTTAAGCAGGTACTTAATTTTAGTTGGACAGCTCTCCATTTTCTGTCCATATTATAGGGTATTAAAATCAATCTGCTGAATATCAGCTGAACTATTATAAAATGTCTACTAGATATTTAATTTATTTAGTTGGAGCATATAGCCTCTATATAATATTTAATTTGGTCACTTAAGCAGAAGAGGAGACAATAATATAGAGATTTTTCACTTGAGTTTGTCATTGTCAAACTTGGATGACCATGAGCCCACAGCTGTTGGAGTCAGCAAATCATTGGTGGGCTGGGCCTTAGGTTTTTCAATATTCAGAAGATTCTCAGGTGATTCTGATGCATCTATGGGCACTGGACCACATTTTTAAGGTCAAATGACTAATATTGCTCAAGCATCCATGGCCAGCAAGTTGAAGTCTGAATTCTGATTTCTTCCTAATAGGAAAGCCTACCTACTATGGCCTGAATGTGTGTATCACCTCAGCACACATATATTGAAAATTCAAGCCCCAAAGATGATAGCTTCCCTGGTGGCTCAGATGGCAAAGAATCTGCCTGCAATGCAGGAGACCCAGGTTTGACCCTGGGTAGGAAGATCCTTTGGAGAAGAGAATGACTACCCCTTCCTGTATTGTTACCTGGAGAATTCCATGGACAGAAGAGCCTGGAGGGCTATTGCCATGGGGTCACAATACAGACACAACTGAGTGACTTTCACTACGTACTCACCAAAGATGATGGCAGGGCTTTGGTGAGTTGCTTAATCCATGCAGTGGAACCACATGAATGGGATGAGTGGAGTGTCATGTGGTGGAGTCTCATAAATGGGATGAGAGTCTTATATAAGGGGTTTCAGAGAGATCTCTACCTTTATTCTTCATGTGAGGACACAGTGAGAACATGCAGGGGATGAACCAGGGAAAGGGTCTTCACCAGAATTAGGTCATTTTGGCACCTTGATTTGGACTTCCCAGCCTCCAGAAATGTGAGACATAAATTTCTGTTGTTTCTAAACTATCCAGTCTAGTGAGTATGCTTTTCAGATCAGATCAGATCAGTCGCTCAGTCGTGTCTGACTCTTTGCGACCCCATGAACCGCAGCACGCCAGGCCTCCCTGTCCATCACCAGCTCCCGGAGGTCACTCAGACTCACATCCATCGAGTCAGTGATGCCATCCAGCCATCCCATCCTCTGTCGTCCCCTTCTCCTCCTGCCCCCAATCCCTCCCAGCATCAGAGTCTTCTCCAATGAGTCAACTCTTCGCATGAGGTGGCCAAAATACTGGAGTTTAAGCTTTAGCATCATTCCTTCCAAAGAAATCCCAGGGCTGATCTCCTTCAGAATGGACTGCTTGGATCTCCTTGCAGTCCAAGGGACTCTCAAGAGTCTTCTCCAACACCACAGTTCAAAAGCATCAATTCTTCGGCGCTCAGCCTTCTTCACAGTCCAGCTCTCACATCCATACATGACCACAGGAAAGACCATAGCCTTGACTAGGCGAACCTTTGTTGGCAAAGTGATGTCTCTGCTTTTGAATATGCTATCTAGGTTGGTCATAACTTTCCTTCCAAGGAGTAAGCGTCTTTTAATTTCATGGCTGCAGTCACCATCTGCAGTGATTTTGGAGCCCAGAAAAATAAAGTCTGACACTGTTTCCACTGTTTCTCCATCTATTTCCCATGTAGTGATGGGACCAGATGCCATGATCTTTGTTTTCTGAATGTTGAGCTTTAAGCCAGCCTTTTCACTCTCCACTTTCACTTTCATCAAGAGGCTTTTGAGTTCCTCTTCACTTTCTGCCATAAGGGTGGTATCATCTGCATATCTGAGGTTATTGATATTTCTCCCAGCAATCTTGATTCCAGCTTGTGTTTCTTCCAGTCCAGCATTTCTCATGATGTACTCTGCATATAAGTTAAATAAACATGGTGACAATATGCAGCCTTGACGTACTCCTTTTCCTATTTGGAACCAGTCTATTGTTCCATGACCAGTTCTAACTGTTGCTTCCTGACCTGCATACAGATTTCTCAAGAGGCAGATCAGGTGGTCTGGTATTCCCATGTCTTTCAGAATTTTCCACAGTTTATTGTGATCTACACAGTCAAAGGCTTTGGCATAGTCAATAAAGCAGAAATAGATGTTTTTCTGGAACTCTCTTGCTTTTTCCATGATCCAGCGGATGTTGGCAATTTGATCTCTGGTTCCTCTGCCTTTTCTAAAACCAGCTTGAACATCAGGAAGTTCACGGTTCACATATTGCTGAAGCCTGGCTTGGAGAATTTTGAGCATTACTTTACTAGCGTGTGAGATGAGTGCAATTTTGCGGTAGTTTGAGCATTCTTTGGCATTGCCTTTCTTTGGGATTGGGATGAAAACTGACCTTTTCCAATCTTGTGGCCACTGCTGAGTTTTCCAAATTTGCTGGCATATTGAGTGCAGCACTTTCACAGCATCATCTTTCAGGATTTGGAATAGCTCCACTGGAATTCCATCACCTCCACTAGCTTTGTTCCTAGTGATGCTTTCTAAGGCCCACTTGACTTCACATTCCAGGATGTCTGGCTCTAGGTCAGTGATCACACCATCGTGATTATCTGGGTCGTGAAGATCTTTTTTGTACAGTTCTTCTGTGTATTCTTGCCACCTCTTCTTAATATCTTCTGCTTCTGTTAGGTCCATACCATTTCTGTCCTTTATCGAGCCCATCTTTGCATGAAATGTTCCTTTGGTATTTCTGATTTTCTTGAATAGATCCCTAGTCTTTCCCATTCTGTTGTTTTCCTTTATTTCTTTGCATTGATCTCTGAGGAATGCTTTTTTATTTGTTCTTGCTATTCTTTGGAACTCTGCATTCAGATGTTTATATGTTTCTTTTACTCAATTTGCTTTTCGCTTCACTTCTTTTCACAGCTATTTGTAAGGCCTCCCCAGACAGCCATTTTAAGCACCTTAATATTCCTTTTCAGTCAACTCAGCTGAGGAGAGGAAGAAACAAGTCAGAATTACAAGGCCTAACTCCTTCATCCTGGGATCTGTGCCTGTGAAATGGGGACAGGGGGCTGGGGACTGTGCCTCCATTTTGTCAGTAATGCCTAATGCGACTCCCAATAGCTTCTGTATATAATTGTACATAAAAACCCAAAAGATAGCAGCAATGATCAGTGATTAGTGAAATTAGAAGAATTTTTTTCCTCTGTACTTTCTACATTTTTCATTTTTTTCTACAATTAAACAGTGATTCTTTGGTTTTAAAAGAAAGAAGCAGGCTATAAAAGTAATAGTTTAAGAACAATATGTTTGAAACGATTTATTGATTAGTGTATAATGCCTGGTAGGCTGGCTTTATTCTATAGGGAATCTTTTGATGGCTTTAGGGGAACTTCAGTATTATCTTCACAAACAGATTTGAAGATGGAAGATATAAATACCTTTTTCCTCAAAGTGCATTTTTGAAGGAAATTAATTGGAGATGAATATCTGTTTTGACATCTTTGTTCTTATACCCTGAGCTGTTCATGAAAGTCTGTATTTCCTGGCATCTTTGTATCTTCTTATAGGAATTAGGTGAAAACAGTGCTATTATTGTCATTATTCTTTCCATAAAAAGTGTAGAACAAATTTACTTTTAGTACCTAGAGTCTCTCATCAGCTGTCAAAATATTTAAAATTCTTTTCAGATGATTTGTCTACCAAATAGAACAGAAAGTAATCCTAAACTGAATAAATATACTTTATGTTCTATAAACCCTATGGATATAAAGCTATATACTTGGAGAATGAAGACTGGAATTCATGTTATTACATATATTCCACTTAACCACTGTGCTATGCTACTTACTAAACAGCAAAGAGGACTCAATTTCATAAGCTGTGGGCCTATTTTCCTTATAAAATTCAGTGCATTATAGATGAGAATCTTAAAATGAGGTCATAAAGTGCATAATCATTTAATAATTCAGAGGCAGAAAATTAGCTTCAGTAAATTGGTTACATTTTTGTGAAAATTTTCTTTTCCAGAATAATGGACCATTGAACGAATCTATTTAATATTTTTATCTGTAAAAGTGGAATTCATTCTGGCCTTTACTGTAGTTTCACAGAATCTGGAAGATTTTCCAACAGTGAAGAATCATAGGGTTATGGAGCTGTTAGAACAGTCTATGTCTTTGCCTTCATCTAGGTTCTTGTTTACTTTGTACTTCTCTGGAAATAGGCAGAAAGATGGAGTTGACCACATCTGCCCAGAGCCACATCTTATATTCTAGGCAGAGTGTAAAACAGGATAATATGCTCCTTTCAGTGATTTGACAGCAGTGTGCTTACTTAATAATCACTGCCAATTTAACCAACTCTCTGTTTGTACTTTTGTCTAATATTAATCCCCCACCAGCTCTTTTCCTATTCTCTATGAAGATGTAGAAGGACTTTTTCTCAACATAGCCTCTCTTTTCAAAGGGAAAAACAACTTCTGGGTTCCTTTCTGTAGAAAATATCCCAATTCTTATCTATACTTATGGTTCAAAGATTAATCGTGTCAGAACTGAAGTTTTCACAAAATCTGTATTTCTTAAATTTCCCACGTGGTGTCCTCTCTTTGAAGTATAAAGTAGGCACTTTAAGAAAACATTTTAGGTCAGCAGAGACTCGGCAGTGAAATCTTCAACAACCTTGTACAGAATTGGTGACTAGGTTAAAGAAATAAAAATCTGCATTGGAATGACTCCTGCTTGGCTGAGTCATTGAAGAGCAGGGAGTTGTGAATCCAATAATTTTGAGTACTCCCTTGCAGGGTTATGTACTTAGATCAGCTGTTTTTAAATGGGTAGACCCTGCAGCAGGGATTTGGGTATACAAAACACATTTTATGTTCAGAATTCTGCATGATTTTTCATTGATGAAATGCATTGTGATGATGTGGACTTAGGTTTACCCCCTGGGTTTCCACAGGAATCAGCCTTCTCACTTGCTTCCCAGGATTATAAAACTCACGTATAACTTCATGTTAGTGGTTTCCTATTAATGTTGTTGATCGTTTTCCTTCTTTGATTTGGATTTAAACAACATTTATAATTTTTACTACTTAAATTGAAACAGCTTCAAAACATAGGCTAATTTTTTTGACTATAGTGTCTTCTGTAATGCTTTCATCCACTCTGATTTTGAAATTTCCAATTCTTAAACACAGCAGGGAAAAAAAATGCTACAATTGTTTTAGTATTACGAGCCTCTGATATATTAGAAACATTCTCGGTTAACTTCATGATAATTGTCTACTTGGCATGTTTAACAACGTCTCTTAGATCCTTTTCAAATCTGCAGATGAGCGGCTAGTGTCAGGTTTCTTTTTCTTCTTAAAAGATGGGTTATTTCAGCATCTTAGTGTAATACCTGAGTTAGAGGTTCTATATTTGACTGAGCCAAGAATGATGATGTTCTAGGTTAGGAGCAATAAAAATGTTTGATGATGGACTGAATGATTATGATCATGTATGGGAGTTTATTGGATAAAATTAACAAGAATATATTTGAAATTTGAGTGGTTTTGATGAGTATATCATCAAAAGAGTCTGTTGGGAATATGGGGTGATTTCATGAATATGTGATCAAACAACAAAATGATAAGGAATAGAAATCAGCAAAGTGGGATTTTAAGTTACTGTCTTATTCATGTCTTAGGCTGAAAAAACATATATATGTGATAGATAGGCTACATAAAGGTATAGCCTACTTTTTGGTTCAGTAGAAAATATACGGAAGAATTTTGTTTGAAACAATAAAAAATTTTTTTTGAACTAGTCTGAATTTTTAGAGATTTTAGTATAAAATACATAATGTACTTTTAACTCTTAATTCTGTACAAAGTTTCAGTGTTAATACAATACATTCAGTTTTAAGATATTTATGAGTGACAAGTTATGGACTAAGTTAACTGGTGACCTCCGGGAGTTGGTGATGGACAGGGAGGCCTGGCGTGCTGTGATTCATGGGGTCACAAAGAGTCGGACACGACTGAGTGACTGATCTGATCTGATAGCCTCTTCCATAAACCTTTAAGTATACACACACACACACACACACATATATATATACACACACACACACACACACACACACACACATATATATACATATATGTATATATATGTGTGCGTATATACCTTTAAAAAAGATTTTGCTTCTGAAAATTATTTATAATATTTATCACATCATGTAGTTGTTTAGTCGTGTCCAATTCATAATACTCTGGTGTTTTAAAAAATAGAGACCCTACTTCAGTCAGAGCATCAGAAACAGAGGAAGACATTACCATCCAATACATGTTTTCATGAATATTGATAAATTTTCTGATTTCAATTATCCATTGCAGTGATCAGCCTGAGTGGATATGATGGAGGCAAACAAGACTCTGGTGATGGAAATTGTTCTCACAGGACTCACAGTTGGGAGATGGCTGCAGGAAGGGCTGCAGGTCCCCCTGTTCCTGGTGTTCCCGGTCATCTACCTCACCACCATGGTGGGCAACCTTGGATTTATTTTTCTCATCTGGAAGGACCCCCATCTTCACACCCCCATGTACTCATTCCTGGGCAGCTTGGCCTTTGCAGATGCTTGTTCTTCATCTTCTGTGACTCCCAAGATGCTTATGGATGTTTTGTCTAAGGATCACATATCCTTCATTGAATGCATCACCCAGTTTTATATTTTTGCTTTCAGTGCCACCACAGAAAGTTTCCTCCTGGTGGTGATGGCCTATGACCGCTATGCAGCCATACTCATCCCCTTGCTTTATTCAGTGGTGATGTCCAACAGACTCTGCACTTGGTTAAGTGCATCATATGCTATTGATTTTCTGCATCCTATAATTCATATAGATTATTATTTAGATTACCTTTCTGCAGGTCCAGTATAATACAGCATTTCTTCTGTGAAATCTTGCCACTTTTTACAATTTCTTGCACTGATCCATCTATTAATGCTTTGGTGCTTTTTATTTCGGCCTCTTTTATACAAGCTTCTACTTTTATTACCATCATAGTTTCTTACATCTTTGCCATTCTGAGAAAGAAGTCAGTAAAGGGAAAGAGCAAAGCCTTCTCCATGTGCAGTGCCCACCTTCTTTCTGTTTTCTTGTTCTGTGGCATTCTTTTCTTCATGTATGTGCGTCCTGGGTCTGGCCCTGATCAGTATTAGGATAAAATGTATTCACTGTTCTACACAATTATAATTCCCCTGCTAAACCCCTTTATTTATAGCCTAAGAAACAAACAAGTTTTACTTGCATGTAGAAAAATGATAAAGAAATATTTATTAGGAAATCTTTTATTATCCTTTACTTTTTCTTCTTTTTAAATAAAGCATAATGCCTGGCCCTGGATTTTCACATAGTAGGGACTCAATGAATAGTTGTTAAATGCATTAATAATAATATTTACACTAGTTATACTTGTCTTAGTAATAAGTTAATGTAGTCATCAAAATAATTAATGAATAAGAACAGTCATCACTGACTTTTTTGTATTGTTTTAAATTCATCTTCAAGGATGAAACTGACACTGAATCCCCCAAATTATTAGGTCTTTGTAACATGAAAAAGCTCGTGTGTTTCCAGATACACATATTTAAAACTCTCGAACTTATATTCTTTTAGAGGAAGATGGTCTGTGTAAATGCTCTTTTGAAAATGTACTCATGCTCTCCAAAATAATTCTTGAACAAGTAATTTTTCAAAGCCTCATATGCACATCAAATACTGTTAGACTAAATATGGCAACATATATTCCTCTTGAGGGACTTGAATATTTCTAGATTTAAAAGTAATTTGAAAATTACCTGAGATTTCCCTTGCATTTAATGAAAGATATTAAATTAGCCTATAGTTAAAACAATGAATTTTCCTGCAAGATAATAAAATGTTTACTCTTCAAAAATTTGCTTTAAAATTTACTAAGTAATCTTACTCAGTACCTTGTTCCAGGTGTATGTACACCAACTGCATACGGTTCCCCACCCTAGAATTGACAACAACCTGAAATATCACGGTTGTTGTTCAACTTACAATTACATAACTTTTTTTTCCTTACAAAAGCTTTGTATGTTTTCTGCCTTGTCCTTTCGCTGTTTGGGGTTCCTGGCCTTATTGTATATGACCTTGTCAATATCCTAGTGAACAATAAAGGAAAAAATGTTTCTATACACATGACACATTTTCCTCACCCCTAGTCTATGTTTTTATTAAAAAAAATAAACTGTTGAATCATACAACACAAAAGCCCAAGGTGGGTAAGGCTGACTTTAGGATGTCCACAGACCCTCATTTTCCTTAGACCCTGGTTCCTCTCACTGCATCTGAGCTCTGTCTTCCTCTGTGTGGGCTCATTTTAAGCAAGTTGTTCTCTGTTTGTTAATTTTCTTAGGAATTCCCATCTCTCTGCAGTCAAGGACAGTGGCAAACTTTTCTCCCTCTTCTTTTAATGTTCTATACACTGGTCTTAGCTATACCATGCTCAATCCCTTCAGTCGTGTCTGACTCTTTTCAACCCTAAGGGCTGTAGCCTGCCAGGCTCCTCTGTCCATGGGATTCCCCAGGCAAGAATAATGGAATGGGTTGCCATGCCCTTCTCCTGGGGATCTTCCTGACCTAGGGATTGAACCCACGTCTCTCATGTCTGCTTCATTGGCAGGAAGGTTCTTTACCACTAGTACCACCATATATATACTGTGGCTATATGTTAATATATACACTTTCTCTGTTACCTTATACCTTTATCACTTCTGAAATACTGATACTAATTTGGGGTACAATCTAGAGGCAGATGATTACTTTTTAACCCTTTTGTCAGCACATGATGATATATGTCAGGATCTGCCATCATCCCATGTCAAGACTGCCATCTTACAGTCCCTCTGGTGAAAACCAGTCACAGGAAGTTCCAAAGTCAATAGGATAAAGAAAGTGAAGTCACTCAGTCGTGTCCAACTCTTCATGACCCCATGGACTGTAGCCTACTACGCTCCTTTGTCCATGGGATTTTCCAAGCAAGAGTACTGGAGTAGATTGCCATTTCCTTCTCCAGAGGATCTTCCCAACCCAGGGATTGAACCTGGGTCTCCCACATTGTTGGCAGATGCTTTACCATCTGAGCCACCAGGGAAGTCAATAGGATAATATTTTTGTAAATTAAACAATAAAATTTTAATTTCTCATTTTTAACATGTTACTCTTCATGGTAGAAAAAGCTAGCAATTGCTTTTTAGCAATTCTTAGGGATAGAGTTTCTAAGTTCATTTATTTCCTTCTTTGGTATATGTTGACATAACAGGTTTGATGAATTTACCTTTCTTGTTTTTTTCTGTATATAACTAGAGGATTTAACCTTAGTACTCTGTTAAAAGGAAGACATTTCATAATAGTGGGAAAAGTCTACCTCTTCTGGCCCTAGGAGATGATGAGGGAAAACAGAAGATACAATGGTAGGGGAGGACTCAGACCTGCAGATTTTAATCCCCTATCTGGAGACGCTGGGAATTTGGAAAGTAAAGAGGAATAATAGATGGGTATGAGTAGTGTATTATCTATTGCCGTTTTAACATTAGCATTGTGGCTTAAAAAATTAAGCCACAGAAATCTTAGTGGCTTGAAACAATACTAATTTATCATATTACATTTCTGTAGTGCAGAAATCTTTTAAAAATGTATTTATTGTAAATTGGAGGATAATTGCTTTACAATATTGTGTTGGTTTCTGCCATACATCAACATGAATCCGCCATAAATATACATATGCTCCCTCCCTTTGAACCTCCCTTTCACCTCCCACCCCATCCCATCCCTCTAGGTTGTCACAGACCATTGGTTTGAGCTTCCTGTGTTATGCAGCAAATTCCCATTGGCTACCCATCTTACATATGGTAATGTATATGTTTCCATGCCACTCTCTCTATTCGTCCCACCCTCTTCTTCCCCCACTGTGTTCACAAGTCTGTTCTCTATGTCTGCATCTCCACCTCTGCCCTGCAAACAGGTTCATCAGTACCATCTTTCTAGATTCCATATATATGCATTTATATACAGTATTTTTCTCTTTCTGACTCAATTCCCTCTGTATAATAGGCTCTGTGTTCATCCATCTCATTAGAATTGATTCAAATGTGTCCCTTTATGTGGCTGAGTAATATTCCATTGTATGTATGTACCACAGCTTCTTTATCCATTCATCTGCAAATGGGTATCTAGGTTGCTTCCATGACCTAGCTATTGTAAATAGTGACACATGTAGTGTAGAAATCTGACATAGATCTCACTGGAGTAAAATCAAGGTATCAGTAGGGCTGAATTCCTTTATGTATTCTGTGGTAAATAATTGTTTCCTTTCCTTTTCCAGCTTCTAGAGACTGTCCATATTATTTGGCTCGGAGGCCTCTTCCTCTATCATCAAAGCCAGCACTGTTGCATCTCTCTGTGTCTGACTTTTGTGGTTACATTTTCTTTTGACCCTGATTCTTCTGTTTCCCTCTTCCACTTTAAGAACCCTTGCGATTGCACTGGACCCACCCAGATAAACAAAGATAATCTCTCTATTTTAAGGTCTGCTGCAACACTAACTCCCTTTTTGCTATGCAACATAACATTTTTGCTGGATCACATCATGGTGGAGGCATTATTTTGGTCATCCCAAGAAGTTTTAGAAAAGAGCTGTTGCTACTGCTGCTAAGTCACCTCAGTCGTGTCTGACTCTGTGTGACCCCATAGATGGCAGCCCACCAGGCTCCCCTGTCCCTGAGATTCTCCAGGCGAGAAAAGAGCTACTTATGCCTAAATTCCAGTTTAAGGCCTGAAAAGAAATCATATCTGGCTCTGATCCTTCCTTTTTTGCTTCTATTCAACAAAATATTAGAGGTTCTAGCTACAGTAATCAGACAAGAAAAAGAAATAAAAGGTACACAAATTGGAAGGGAAAAGTCAAAATTGTCACCATTTGCAGGTGACATGATAAGAGGTTAGAGAACCCTAACCTCTCCACACAAAACTAATAAATGAATTCAGCAAAGAAGCAGGATACAAAGTTAAAACACATAAATGCTTGCATTTCTTTACACTAACAATGAAATATCAGAAAGAGAGTAAATATATATATTATATCTATTATATCTTTCTGATATCAGAAAGAGAGAGTGGAAAAAAATCACATTAAAAAGCATCAGAAAAACACCTTAGGAATAAACTTAACCAAGGGAGTGAAAGACATATATGCTGAAAACCATAAAACATTGATAAAGGAAATTGAATATATTAAAAGAAATGGAAAGATATCCCATGCTCTTGTGTTGGAAGAATATTGTTAAAATGATCATACCACTGAAAGCAATCTACAGATTTAATGTGATCCCTATCAAAATACTCATGACATTTTCACAGAACTAGAACAAATAATTCTAAAGTTTATATATAACCACAAAAGACCCAGAACTGCCAAAGCAACTCAGAAAAAAGGACAAAGGTAGAGACATAACTCTCTAGTCTTCATGCTATACTACAAATCTACAAATCAGCATAGTACTGACACAAAAATAGACATATGGATAAATGGTACAGAATCACACACCTACAATCAATTAATCTTTGATAAAGGAGACAAAAGTATGTAACAGAGAAAAGATAGTCTCTTCAAGAAGTAGTGTTGGGAAAGTTGGACAGCTACATGTGAATCATGAAATTAGAACACTCTCTCACACCACATACAAAAATAAACTCTAAATGGTTTAAAGACCTAACAATGAGACATGAAACCAGCTTCCCTAGTGGTAAAGAATCCGACGCCTGCCTGTGCAGGAGACACAGGTTCTATCTCTGATCTGGGAAGATCCCACATGCCACAAAGAAATGAAGCCAGTGCACCACAACTACTGAGCTTCTGCTCCAGGGCCCACAAACTGCAACTACTGAGCTCATGTGTCAAAACTAATGAAGCCCACACAACTCAGAGCCCATGGTCTGAAACAAGAAAAGTCACCACAATGAGAAGCCTGCACACCATGACTAGAGAGTAGCCAGTGCTCCCCACAACTAGAGAAAAGCTAGCACAGAAAACAAAGATGCAATAGCTAAAATAAATAAATTAAAGAAAAAATAGCCAAATTGGACTTCATCAAAACATTTTTTAAAAAGACATGAAGCCACAAAAAATCTAGAAGAGAACATAAGCAAAATCTTCTCTGACATAAATCATAGCAATATTTTCTTAGATCATTTCTGCAAGGCAAAAGAAATAAAAGCAAAAATAAGCAAATGGGACCTAATCCAACTTCAGAGCTTTTAAATAACAAGGAAACCATTAACAAAATAAAAAGACAACCTACAGAATGGGAGAAAATAGTTGCAAATGATGTAACTAAAAAGGGGTTAATATTCAAAATATACAAATAACTCAAACATTCAATATTGAAAAAACAACCCAATCAAAAAATGGACAGAATTTGTGAGTAGACACTTTACCAAAGAGGATGGTCAACAGGCACATAAAAAGATGCACAATATCACTAATTACTAGAAAATGCAAATCAAAGCCACAATGCAATATTACCTCACACTGGTCAAAATGGTTATCATCAAAAAATGTACAAAGAGGAAATGCTGGAGAGGATGTATAGAAAAGGAATCCCTTGTACACTGTTGAAGGGAATGTAAATTGGTGTAGCAACTATGAAAAAAAGTATGGCATTTCCTTAAAAAACTAAAAATAGAGTTACTATATGATCCAGCAATCCCACTCCTGGATATATCTGCTTAAGATGAAAACTCCAATTAAAAAACAAACATGCAATATTGTAAAGTAATTAGCCTCCAATTAAAATAAATAAATTTAAATTAAAAAAAAAACATACATGCATCCCAGTGTTCATCAGTTCAGTTCAGTCACTTGGTTGTGTCTGACTCTTTGTGACTGCAGCACGCCAGGCTTTCCTGTCCATCACCAACTCCTAGAATTCACTCAAACTCATGTCCATTGACTTAGTGATGCCATCCAGCCATCTCATCCTCTGTTGTCCCCTTCTCCTCCTGCCTTCAATCTTTCCCAACATCAGGGTCTTTTCAAAAGAATCAGTTCTTCGCATCTGGTGGTCAAAGTACTGGAGTTTCAGCTTCAACATTAGTCCTTCCAATGAATATTCAGGACTGATTTTCTTTAGAATTAACTGGCTGGATTTCCTTGCAGTCCAAGGGACTCTGAAGAGTCTTCTCCAACACCACAGTTCAAAAGCATCAATTTCTCTGCACTCAGCTTCATTTATAGTCCAACTCTCACATCCATACATGACTACTGGAAAAATCAAAGCCTTGACTAGATGGACCTTTGTTGGCAAAGTAATCTCTCTGCTTTTTAATATGCTATCCAGGTTGGTCATAGCTTTTCTTCCAAGGAGCAAGTGTCTTTTAATTTCATGGCTGCAGTCACCATCTGCAGTGATTTTGGAGCCCAGAAAAATAAAGTCTGACACTGTTTCCACTGTTTCCCCATCTAGTTGCATGAAGTGATAGGACTAGATGCCATGATCTTAGTTTTCTGAATGCTGAGCTTTAAGCCAACTTTTTCACTCTCCACTTTCACTTTCATCAAGAGGCTCTTTAGTTCTTCTTCACCTTCTGCCATAATGGTGGTGTCATCTGTGTATCTGAGGTTGTTGATGTTTCTCCCGGCAGTATTGATTCCAACTTGGGCTTTATCCAGCCTGGCATTCCCCATGATGTATTGTGAATGTAAGTTAAATAAGTAGGGTGACATTATACAGCCTTGGCATATTCCTTTCCCTATTTGGAACTAGTCTGTTGTTCCATGTCCAAATTAACTGTTGCTTCTTGATCAGCATACAGATTTCTCAGGAGGCAGGTAAGGTGTTCATAGCAGTCTTTACAATAGTCCAGACAAGGAAATAACAGCTAAACGCTTTACAATAGTCCAGACATGGAAATAACTGCCAAACTGCTCATCAACATATGATTGACTTAACATATTTGAGGAAGATAACTAAACCATAAAAAAAGAATAAAATTTGCAGCAAGAAATGGACCGAGAGTATATTATACTAAGTAGAGTGGATCATACAAGGACAAATATATCACTTACAAGTGGAATCTAAAACATAACACAAATGAATCTATATACAAAACAGAAACAGACTACTAGAAAACATATTTATGATTAACATGTCAGAAAATAGAGGAGGAAAGGGAAAATTAGGAGTATAGGATTACCTGATGCAAACTACTGTACAGTATACAGGGATCAAGACCATCCCCATGGAAAAGACATGCAAAAAAGCAAAATGGCTATCTGGGGAGGCCTTACAAATAGCTGTGAAAAGAAGAGAAGTGAAAAGCAAAGGAGAAAAGGAAAGATATACCCATTTGACTTCAGAGTTTCAAAGAATAGAAAAGAGAGATAAGAAAGCCTTCCTCAGTGATCAGGGCAAAGAAATAGAGGAAAAACAATAGAATAGGAAAGACTATAGATCTCTTTAAGAATTAGAGACACCAAGGGAACATTTCATGCAAAGATGGGCTCAATAAAGGACAGAAATGGTATGGACTTAACAGAAACAGAAGATATTAAGAAGAGGTGGCAAGAATACACAGAAGAACGGTAATGTACAAAAAAAAGATCTTCATGACCCAGATAATCATGAAGGTGTGATCACTTATCTAGAGCCAGACATCCTGGAATGTGAAGTCAAGTGGGCCTTAGGAAGCATGTCTACAAACAAAGCAGGTGGAGGATGGAATTCCAGTTGAGTTATTTGAAGCTTAAAAGTTGATATTGTGAAAGTGCTATGCTCAATATGCCAGCAAATCTGGAAAATTCAGCAGTGGCCACAGGACTGGAAAAGGTCAGTTTTCATGCCAATCCCAAAGAAGGCAATGCCAAAGAATGCTCAAACTACCACACTATTGCATTCATCTCACACGCTAGTAAAGTAATGCTCAAAATTCTCCAAACCAGGCTTCAGCAATAGGTGAACCGTGAACTTCCAGATATTCAAGCTGGCTTTATAGAAAAGGTAGAAGAACCAGAGATTAAATTGCCAACATCCATTGGATCATCGAAAAAGGAGAAGAGTTCCAGAAAAACATTTATTTCTGCTTAATTGACTTTGCAAAGCCTTTGACTGTGTGGATCACAATAAACTGTGGAAAATTCTGAAAGAGATGGGAATACCAGACCACCTGACCCACCTCTTGAGAAACCTGTATGCAGGTCAGGAAGCAACAGTTGGAACTGGACATGGAACAACAGACTGGTTCCAAATAAGAAAAGGAGTATGTCAAAGCTGTATATTGTCAAGCTGCTTATTTAACTTATATGAAAGTACATCATGAGGAATGCTGGGCTGGAAGAAGCACAAACTGGAATCAAGATTGCCAGGAGAAATATCAATAACCTCAGATATGCAGATGACAGCACCCTTATGGCAGAAAGTGAAGAAGAACTAAAGAGCCTCTTGATGAAAGTGAAAGAGGAGAGTAAAAAAGTTGACTTAAAGCTCAATATTCAGAAAACTAAGATCATGGCATCCGGTCCCATCAGTTCAGTTTAGTTGCTCAATTGTGTCTGAATCTTTGCGACCCAATGAATTTCAGCATGCCGGGCCTCTCTGTCCATCACCAACTCCTGGAGTTCACTCAAACTCATGTCCATTGACTTGGTGATGCCATCCAGCCATCTCATCCTCTGTCATCCCCTTCTCCTCCTGCCTTCAATCTTTCCCAGCATCAGGGTCTTTTCAAATGAGTCAGTTCTTCGCATCTGGTGGTCAAAGTACTGGAGTTTCAGCTTCAACATTAGCCGTTCCAATGAATATTCAGGACTGATTTTCTTTAGGATTGACTGGTTGGATTTCCTTGCAGTCCAAGGGACTCTCAAGTCTTCTCCAACACCACGGTTCAAAAGCATCAATTCTTCAGTGCTCGGCTTTCTTCACAGTCCAACTCTCACATCCATACATGACCACTGGAAAAACCATAGTCTTGACTAGACGGACCTTTGTTGGCAAAGTAATGTCTCTGCTTTTGAATATGCTATCTCGGTTGGTCATAATTTTCCTTCCAAAGAGTAAGCATCTTTAAATTTCATGGCTGCAATCACCATCTGCAGTGACATTGGAGCCCCCAAAATAAAGTCTGACACTGTTTCCACTGTTTCCCCATCTATTTGCCATGAAGTGATGGGATCAGATGCCATGATTTAGTTTTCTGAATGTTGAGCTTTAAGCCAACCTTTTCACTCTCCACTTTCACTTTCATCAAGAGGCTTTTGAGTTCCTCTTCACTTTCTGCCATAAGGGTGGTGTCATCTGCATATCTGAGGTTGTTGATATTTCTCCCAGCAATCTTGATTCCAGCTTGTGCTTCTTCCAGTCCAACGTTTCTCATGATGTACTCTGCATAGAAGTTATATAAGCAGGGTGACAATATACACCTTGACATACTCCTTTTCCTACTTGGAACCAGTCTGTTGTTCCATGTCCAGTTCTAACTGTTGCTTCCTGACCTGCATACAGGTTTCTCAAGAGGCAGGAAGGTGGTCCGGTATTCCTATCTCTTTCAGAACCTTCCACAGTTTATTGTGATCCACATAGTCAAAGGCTTTGCCAAAGTCAATAAAGCAGAAATAGATGTTTTTCTGGAACTCTCTTGCTTTTTCCATGATCCAGTGGATGTTGGCAATTTGATCTCTGGTTCCTCTACCTTTTCTATAAAACCAGCTTGAACATCTGGAAGTTCACACCTATTGCTGAAGCCTGGCTTGGAGAATTTTGAGCATTGCTTTACTAGCGTGTGAGATGAGTGCAATTGTGCAGTAGTTTGAGCATTCTTTGGCATTGCCTTTCTTTGGGATTGGAATGAAAACTGACCTTTTCCAGTCCTGTGGCCACTGCTGAGTTTTCCAAATTTGCTGGCATATTGAGTGCAGCACTTTCACAACATCATCTTTCAGGATTTGAAAGAGCTCAACTGGAATTCCATCATCTCCACTGGCTTTATTCGTAGTGATACTTTCTAAGGCCCACTTGACTTCACATTCCAGGATGGCTGACTCTAAGTGAGTGATCACACCATCGTGATTATCTTGGTCATGAAGATCTTTTTTGCACAGATCTTCTGTGTATTTTTGCCACCTCTTCTTAATATCTTCTGCTTCTGTTAGGTCCATACAATTTCTGTCCTTTATTGAGCCCAACTTGAATGAAATGTTCCCTTGGTATCTCTAATTTTCTTGAAGAAATCTCTAGTCTTTCCCATTCTATCGTTTTCCACTATTTCTTTGCACTGATCCCTGAGGAAGGCTTTCTTATCTCTCCATGCTTTTCCTTGGAACTTTGCATTCAGATGCTTATATCTTTCCTTTTCTCCTTTGTTTTTCACTTCTTTTCACAGCTATTTGTAAGGCCTCTCCAGACAGCCATTTTGCTTTTTTGCATTTCTTTTCCATGGGGATGGTCTTGATCCCTTTCTCCTGTACAATGGCACAAACCTCATTCCATAGTTCATCAGGCACTCTATCTATCAGATCTAGTCCCTTAAATCTATTTCTCCCTTCTACTGTATAGTCACAAGGGATTTGATTTAGGTCATACCTGAATGGTCTAGTGGTTTTCCCCACTTTCTTCAATTTAAGTCTGAATTTGGCAATAAGGAGTTCATGATCTGAGCCACAGTCAGCGCCAGGTCTTGTTTTTGCTGACTGTATAGAGCTTCTCCATATTTGGCTGCAAAGAATATAATCAATTGTTGACCTTCTGGTGATGTCCATGTGTAGAGTCTTCTCTTGTGTTGTTGGAAGAGGGTGTTTGCTATGACCAGTACATTCTCTTGGCAAAACTCTATTAGCCTTTGCCCTGCTTCATTCTCTATTCCAAGGCCAAATTTGCCTGTTACCCAACGTGTTTCTTGACTTCTTACTTTTGCATTCCAGTCCCCTATAATGAAAAGGACATCTTTTTTGAGTGTTAGTTCTAAAAGGTCTTGTAGGTCTTCATAGAACCATTCAGCTTCAGCTACTTCAGTGTTACTGGTTGGGGCATAGACTTGGATTACTGTGATATTGAATGGTTTGCCTTGGAAATGAACGGAGATGATTCTGTTGTTTTTGAGATTGCATCCAAGTACTGCATTTTGGACTCTTTTGTTGACCATGATGGCTACTCCACTTCTAAGGGATCCCTGCCCGCAGTAGTGGATATAATGGTCATCTGAGTTAAATTCACACGTTCCAGTCCATTGTAGTTCACTGACTCCTAGAACGTTGACGTTCACTCTTGCCATCTCCTGTTTGACCACTTCCAATTTGTCTTGATTCATGGACCTAACATTCCAGGTTCCTATGAAATATTGCTCTTTACAGCATTGGACCTTGTTTCTCTCACCAGTCACATCCACAACTGGTTTTTTTTTTTTTTTTTTTCCTTTGGCTCCATCCCTTCATTCTTTCTGGAGTTATTTTTCCATTGATCTCCAGTAGCATATTGGGCTCCTACCGACCTGGGGAGTTCCTCTTTCAGTTTTCTGTATCATTTTGCTTTTTCATACTGTTCATGTGATTATCAAGGCAAGAATACTGAAGTGGTCTGCCATTCCCTTCTCCAGTGGACCACATTCTGTCAGACCTCTCCACCATGATCCGCCCGTCTTGGGTGACCTCACACAGCATGGCTTAGTTTCATTGAGTTTGACAAGGCTGTGGTCTGTGTGATTAGATTTACTAGTAGTCTGTGATTATGGTTTCAGTGTGTCTGCCCTTTGATGCCCTCTCACAACAGTCTTACTTTGTTTTCTCTTACGTTGGACGTGAGGTATCTCTTCACGGCTGCTCTAGCAAAGCGTAGCCGCTGCTCCTTACTTTGGATGAAGTGTTATCTCTTCACTGCCACCCCTCCTGACCTGTAACGTGGAGTAGCTCCTCTTGGCCCTCCTGCACCCACACAGCCACCGCTCCTTGGACATGGGGCTGCTCACTTTATGGCAAATAGATGGGGAAACAGTGGAAACAGTGGCTGACTTTATTTTTTGAGCTCCAAAATCACTGCAGATGGTGATTGCGGGCATGAAATTAAAAGACGCTTACTCCTTGGAAGGAAAGTTATGACCAATCTGTTGCTGCTGCTGCTAAATCGCTTCAGTTGTGTCCAACTCTTTGTGACTCCATTGACGGCAGCCCACCAGGCTCCCCCATCACTGGGATTCTCCAGGCAAGAACACTGGAATGGGTTACCATTTCCTTCTCCAATGCATGAAAGTGAAAAGTGAAAGTGAAGTCGCTCAGTCGTTCCAACTCTTCGCAACCCCATGGACTGCAGCCCACCAGACTCCTCTGTCCATGGGATTTTCCAGGCAAGAGTACTGGAATGGGGTGCCATCGCCTTCTCTGATGACCAACCTAGACAGCATATTAAAAAGCAGAGACATTACTTTGTCAATAAAGGTCCGTCTAGTCAAGACTATGGTTTTTTCAGTAGTCATGTATGGGTGTGAGAGTTGACTATAAAGAAAGCTGAGTGCTGAAGAATTGATGCTTTTGAACTGTGGTGTTAGAGAAGATTCTTGAGAATCCCTTGGACTGCAAGGAGTTCTAACCAGTCCATCCTAAAGGAGATTAGTTCTGGATGTTCATTGGAAGGACTGATGTTGAAACTGAAACTCCAATACTTTGGCCATCTGATGTGAATAGCTGACTCATTTGCAAAGACCCTGATGCTGGGAAAGATTGAGGGCAGGAGGAAAAGGGGACGACAGAAGATGAGATGATTGGATGGCATCACTGACTCAATGGACATGAGTTTGGGTAAACTATGGGAATTGGTGATAGACAGGGATGCCTGGCATGCTGTGATTCATGGGTCGCAAAGAGTCGGACACGACTGAGTGACTAAACTGAACTGAACACAAGGAAGTGCCATAGCTGAGTTTGATGGACAGAACAAAGTATCACCTTGAAATCCTAGCTTTTTATTGAGTTAGGGATGAAATAAGAATTGGGTTTGACTGCCTTGAAGAAAAGCTAAGAGTATTCTATACATAAGAAGGAGAGTCTAGTCTAGACTAGTCTAATCTAATGGAGTCTATTAGCTGGACAAGGTACCTCCGTTCAGGAGTGTCATATAGTGCTGCCAGGGATTGTGCTTAGTCACTCAGTTGTGTCCAACATTTATGACCCCATGGACTGTAGCCTACTAGCCTCCTCTGACCATAGGATTTTTCAGGCAAAAAGAGTGGGTTGCCACTCAGGCAAATGGAGTGGGTTGCCATTTCCTCCTTCAGGGGATCTTCTGGAGCCAGAGGTCCAACTCGCATTTCCTGTGTCTCCTGCCTTGTATGCAGATTCTTTACTCACTGAACCATTGAGGAAGCCTCAAGAAGGAGGGTAAAAAAGGTAAATTATAATCAGAAGAAGTAATGTAGAAGAAATAATTACCTTATAACCAAATCCATGTTCTTCTCTTCCTAGATACATGGTCTCCCTTTTCAGTACACTGCAGTATTATGATTGAGTTTAAGATTGAAAGTGATATACATCACTTACATTTCTAGCTCATAAGCCCCTCACAGTCAGAATCCCCTGTGAACTTTCCCCTTCCAGCTTGATCCAGATGAGAACTGGATCAATGAAGAAAGTTATGTGGGGAGACTGAAGAATGTTCTGTGTGGGGACTCCCTGGCCGTCTAGTGGTTAAGACTTCATCTTCCACTGCAATGGATGTGGGTTGTATCCCTGGCTGGAGAGCTAGGGTCTCACACGCCTCACGTCCAAAATGCCAAGGCTTAAAGCAGAAGCAATACTGAAACTTATGTGTGAAAAATGCCTGAATGATAAGATGGAGTCTAGAACTTTGAATTATCAGTTGGGATAGAATAGTCTATCAATTAGGAACATGTGATTTATATTTATCATGGATGAGAAATTAGCTTCTATTTTGTCAGTTTACTTAGATATTGAAAAATATCTGTACGTTCAGTTAACATTACTGTAAAAAATACACTTATACAGTGCAATAAAATTCCTTAACTGCATACAGTTAATTATTGGGCCTATGTCTCAGTACATGGATGTGAATATGAGGCTTAAGAATTTCGGTTGTTAACTGAAACAGTCCTACAGACATAGAGAGAGAACTTATGGTGACCAGAGGGTTAGGGGTCAGGGAGAGGGATAGATCGGGAGTCTGGGATTGATATGTACACACTGCTATATTTACAATGGGTAGTGGAGCTTCCCTGGTGGTCCAGTGATTGAGAGTCCGCCTTGGAGTGTGGGGGGACATGGGTTTGATCCCTGGTCAGGGAACAGGGATCCCACATGCTGGGGAGCAACTGAGCCCATGTGCCACAACTATAGAGTCCATGTGCCACAACCACAGAGTCCGTGAGCCACAACTACAGAGCCAGTAGTTACAGTGTGTAGTTACACAACCACAGAGTCCCTAGAATAGATACATGTATATGTATAACTGAATCACTTTTCTGTACACCCAAAACTAGCACAACATTGTTAATCAACAATACTCCAATATAAAATAAAAAGCTAAAAAAACAATTTCAGTTGTCATTTTATGTGCAATGAGAAATTATTAATAACATTTAAATGGGGGCAAGCACGTGTTATGTTGTGGTACTGAAACAGTATACATTTTATAAAAATCAGTCCTGTGTCACTGTGGAAAACAGATAGGATGACTGCGTTAGGAGATGCAGATAGTATAGTTAGGAGGTTATTTAATAAGCCAGGAAAGAGATGAATGTATTTTAGATTTTAGTATTGACTGCATAAAAAGAAATATTGGATTTAAGACATCATTGATAGATGAACTCTTGGTTTGTGACCCTATTTTCTGTGACAGGAAACACTGGAAGAATATCAGGTTTAAGGGCGGAATAGAGGAAGACCATTATTTCAGATTTGGACATGTTAATTCTAAGGTACCTTTGGGAGTTTCAAGTGAGAAAGTCAGGTAGGTAGTTGGGTAGTGGGAGTATTTAACAACAACAAAAAAAAAAAAAAAAAAGAGGAAAGGGAAACAAGTTTATTCTGTATTCTGTTCAGTGATATTTTTAAACATGTCCCCAAAGTGAACCTTGAGGACACAATGGATAGTTCTAATTGTTATAACTAGAAGTGTGTAATGATTTGATGTTTAGCTTACAATGCCCAGGAGAACAACTTTGACTTCATCCTACCTACTGGGAATACTTTGGAAGCATTAAGGGAATTTCAAAACTTTTTAAGAATGGGTTTGCAAATAGGAGAAAGAAATGTTATATTCTTCCAGTTTTGTGTTTCCAAGAAAAAGCAATGCATAAATAATTGTGCTTTGTTTCCGTACTTTTATGTTACTTTGAGAAAAGCAGCACATTTTCAGTTTCCCATATTTTACAGCAGCTGGATGAAGATGCAGACATTTTCATATTTTCATTATTATATTTTGTAATTTGCCTGTATGATAAGAAAATATCTACATAAGACATTACAACCCTAGACAGGTCTTTTCCTTTTTTAAGTCAGCAAACAAAATCTGAGCAAGCAAGTAAATGTATGTCTAAACATGAATATTTCAGTTAGAATTTTTGCTGTGTAGATAGCACATTTGTTGAGCTATTTCTTTTTTCTTTTTTTTTTTTAGTGTTTTAGAGTTTTTTAATTTAATTTTATTTTTTAATAAGAAACTTTGTTTAACAGAAGAATGAAAAATAGAAAAAATAGTGATAAGAAAAAAATCAGGTATTATTTTATAAATATAAAGCTTTAAAATTTGAGAGATAAGCTATGAAGCCTAAAGTTAACTTGTTTGTAATTTTCAGAGTGGGAATTCTGGCTTCAGGCTTATTATATATAATAAAAATTCTTTAATTTCATGGAATCATGAGTATGTACGCTAAAGTCACTAAAGGTAACTTTAAAAGACTCTGTTATGTAACTCTTGAAAAAAATTCACAAAAGTAACTATTCTTGTCTAAATTATATTAATACATTACAGGAACTTTAAGGATAGCAATGATTTGGTTATTTGAGATTCTAAAAAGAGTTGGGCCAATTGATGCAAGGTAAGTGTTTCTAAAGAGTCTAGATTTCTAATTAATATTTCTGATATATATATAATTTGCTGCTGTTCTCATGGAACTGTTATTCTGACTTTCACTCTCCTCCACTTCAATTATTACTCTCTCTACTCTTACTCCAGAAAAATCAGTGCTATAAACTTAGTGTCTATTATTCATGTTTCTCAATGAAGAAGAGAGATTTTAAAAATACATTGCTAGTTTTACAATGATGAGACCATAGATTTTATACTTATTTGGATCTTGCTCTTCTGCAATAATTATACATTATGGAAATTCCAAAATTAAAATTAGGTAGAATAGCTCTTTTTTCATGATTGAACTATATCCCATAATATGAATATACTCTGGTGTATTTACCCATTTCACTGTTGCAACATCTTGTCTTTGCTGTTGTGTCCAACTCTTTGCTATCCCATGGACTGCAGTGTGTCAGCCTTCCTTGTTCTTCACTGTCTCCCAGAATTTGCTCAAACTCATGTCCATTGAGTTGGTGATGCCATCCAACCATCTCATCCTCTGTCGCCCTCTTCTCTTCTTGCTCTCAATCTTTCCCAGCATTGGGGTTTTCCTCAATGAGTCAGCTATTCTCATCAGGTGGCCAAAGTGGCACTTCAGCTTCAGCATCAGTCCTTCCAATGGACATTAAGGAATGATTTCCTTTAGGATTGACTGATTTGATCTCCTTGAAGTCCAAGGGACTCTCAAGAGTCTTCTCCAGTACCACTATTTGAAAGCATCAATTCTTTGGTGATCAGCTTTCTTTATGCCAACTCTCACATCTGTACCTGACACTGGAAAGACCATAGCTTTGACAAGATGGACCTTTGTTGGCATAGTGATATCTTTGTTTTTAATGTACTGTCTAGGTTTGTCATAGCTCTTCCTCCAAGGAGGAAGTGTCTGTTAATTTTATGGCTGCAGTCACCATCTACAGTGATTTTGGATCCCAATAAAATAAAAGCTGTCACTGTTTCCACTTTTTCCCCATCTACTTGCCCTGAAGTGATGGGACCAGATGCCACGATCTTACATTTTTGAACGCTGAGTCTTAAGCCAGGTTTTTGACTTGTCTTTCACTTTCCTCAAGAGGCACTTTAGTTCCTCTTCACTTTCTGCCATTAGGGTGGTATCATCTGCGTATTTGAGGTTGTTGATATTGCTTCGGCAATCTTGATTCCACTTGTGAGTCATCCAGCCCAGCATTTCACATGATGTACTCTGCAAATGAATTAAATAAACAAGGTGACAATATATAGCCTTGATGTACTCCTTTCCCAATTTTGAGAACCCCATGAACAGCATGGTCTTTGCTACTCTGAAGAATTATACAGTAAATATTCTTTGTATATTTACCTTTGCATAGCAGTGCTTTTATTTCTAGGATATATATATATATGATAGATGAAAAGATATATGTATTTTAAAAACTTAAATAGGATTGCATAAAATTGCTTTTCAAGAAAAGGCTGTTGCAATTCATAGTTCCACAAGTAACATATGAAAGTATCACTTTTATCACTTTAGTTAACATTGAGTATTTTTATTTGTTTTAATTTCTGCTATTCTGATATATGAGAAAGGAAGTATCCTTCTAATTTTTGTGTTTTTGTTTTCGTTCACGTGTATGTATTTGTGACATAGAAATTTTGTCATCTTTTCATTTTATTTATTGGTTATTTTGATTTATTCATCTGTAAACTTGCTTATTCTTATTATTTACTCATTCTTCTATTAGATTGCTTGCCTTTTTAAATCTATTCTTAAGTTATTTTATATTATAGACATAAACCTATGTCTTTCATATACATGGAGGATATATTTCCAAATTATATATGCTTTGACTCTGTTGGATATTGTTTTGCTATGCATTCAAGCTGTCTATTTTACTGGCTTCCACAACAATTTCTCTATTCCCTATGTTACGTCATTGTCTTTTCAATTACTTGAATGTGAATGAATGTGAAGTCGCTCAGTCGTGTCCGACTCTTTGCGACCCCATGGACTGTAGCCTACCAGGCTCCTCTGTCCATGGGATTTTCCAGGCAATAGTACTGGAGTGGATTGCCATTTCCTTCTCCAAGGGATCTTCCCAACCCAGGGATCGAACCCGGGTCTCCCCGCATCGTAGACAGACGCTTTACCGTCTGAGCCACCAGGGAAGTCCTTTCAATTACTTAGACAATATCTATTGTGGGGGGTTGGAGACTAACCTTATTTACTAATCCTTCCAGACAGATAGCAAAAAATGTCAGCATAACCCATTAAATCAGCTGTCCTTTTCCTACTGAACTGAACTATCACATTTGTTTCATGCCACATTCCCATTTATACTGGAACCCACTTCTGAGTTCTCTGTTCTGTTTCACTGATCCTCTGGCTTCTTCTTATGCCACTATCTTAATGTTTTATTATGTCTCTACATTATTGTTCAACATCAATTAAGGTATTCGTGACTACTCCGCATTTATATTTTTCTTGGGCAGAATGAGAAGTTATTTCTTCCATATATATTTCAGTGAGTTCAAGCAATTCTAAAAACTATAAGTTATCCAAGTTAGATTGAAAAGGATTTGCATTTAAATTTGGTAAATGCAAATTTACCTATCAATTTAAATGAATCTAATTTTAAAACATTTTATTACAGATAATTTTGAATACATATAAAAGTAGATAAGTGAAGGTAAAAATTAAGAACTACTAATTAAATGAGAAGCATGTCTTATATCAGAGAAGGCAATGGCACCCCACTCCAGTACTCTTGCCTGGAAAATACCATTGACAGAAGAGCTTGGAAGGCTACAGTCCATGGGATTGCTCAGGATCAGACACAACTGAGCGACTTCACTTTCACTTTTCACTTTCATACATTGGAGAAGAAAATGGCAACCCACTCCAGTGTTCTTACCTGGAGAATCCCAGGGACGGGGGAGCCTGGTGGGCTGCCATCTATGGGGTCGCACAGAGTCAGACATGACTGAAGCGACTTAGCAGCAGCATGTCTTATATGTCAGTAACATGACAATTCACTGTTTTTATAACTCTTTTGTGAATTTTCCCTCACTTATTCTTTCATTTTAGTGATTAGCTGGTCAGATATGGCAAAAGAAAATATGACTCTGGTGACAGAGTTTGTTCTCACAGGACTCACAGATCTCCCAGGGCTGCAGGTCCCCTTGTTCCTGGTGTTCCTGGTCATCTACCCCACCACCATGTCAGGCAACCTTGGACTGATTTTTCTCATCTGGAAGGACTCCCAGCTTCACACCGCCATGTACTAATTCCTGGGCAGCTTGGCCTTTGCAGATGCTTGCTCGTCATCTTTTGTGACTCCCAAGATCTTGTCAACAAGAGTCAAATGATGTCTCTCTTTGAGTGCACCGCCCAATACTATTTTTTTTTGGTTCCAGTGCCACCACAGAATGGTTCCTCCTGGTGGTGATGGGCTATGACCGCTATGTAGCCATATGCAACCCCTTACTTTACCCAGTGGTGATGGGTAAACAATTACTGAACTGAAGATATATTTTTACAAATGTCCTGACTAAAGGGGATACATAAACAAGGAAGATGCATTAAAAAAAAATAAAATAGGACTATTTTCATGGTCTTTTATGACTATGTTCTTCACCTACTCTTTTCACTGCAGTGGTCAGCCTGAGTGGATATGATGGAGGCAAACAAGACTCTGGTGACGGAGTTTGTTCTCACAGGACTCACAGATCTCCCAGGGCTGCAGGTGCCCCTGTTCCTGGTGTTCCTGATCATCTACCTCACCACCATGGCAGGCAATCTTGGACTGATTTTTCTCATCTGGAAGGACCCCCATCTTCACACCCCCATGTACTCATTCCTGGGCAGTTCAGCCTTTGCAGATGCTTGTTGTTCATCTTCTGTGACTCCAAACATGTTTATAAATTTTTTATCAAAGAATCATGTAATACCTCTCTTTGACTGTCTGACCCAATTTTATTTTTTTGGTTCTAGTGCCACCACAGAATGTCTCCTCCTGGTGGTGATGGCCTATGACCGCTATGCAGCCATATGCAACCCTTTGCTTTATTCAGTAGTCATGTCCAACAGACTCTGTATTCAGTTTATAGGTGTTTCATATTTGATTGGTTTTCTACATTCAGCCATTCATGTGAGTTTGTTATTCAGATTAACTTTCTGCAGGACCAATGTAATACATTATTTCTACTGTGAAATTTTACAACTATTCAAAATTTCTTGCACTGATTCTACACTTAATACACTTCTGGTGTTTATCTTTTCAGCTTTTATACAAATCTCCACTTTTATGACCATCATGGTCTCTTACACCTTTGTCCTCTTTACCATTCTGAAAAAAAGTCTGAAAAGGGCAGGAGTAAAGCCTTCTCCACATGCAGTGCCCATATGCTCTCTGTTTCCTTGTTCTATGGCACTCTCTTCTTCATGTATGTGCATCCTGGGTCTGGGCCCTCTGAAGAGCACAACAAAATATATTCTTTATTTTATACAATAATAATTCCTCTACTAAATCCTTTTATTTACAGCCTGAGAAACAAAGAGGTTATAAGTGCTTTGAGAAGAATAATGAAGAAATGAATAGTTGCTAGACAATTTTCAAACTGTTCCTTCTTTACTGTCTTCTAAAAATGCCCTCAGTCCTAAAGATTTGCCATGGCTCTGCCATTTCATCAGAGAACTAGAGGTCAGCATGGTCTGTGAACTTCCTACTATTCTTACTTGGATATGGGACCAATGAAAGTTTGGTAACTTACCTATAACTAGCTCATTTAGAAACACTGTGCTCCATCTTTATCTAGACATTAAGCTTTTGCAAATTAGCTATTTTCCTGAGACAAAAAATTCCAGATAGTAATTGACAGTTTACTAGAAACAGCTCTGAGACTGGCATATAGGGTTAGGCACTTAGTTCCTTACCCCAGTTCACTGCTCTGCTCCTACCAGGTAATAAAGCATCGCTGTTCTCTTCCATGCACAATAACTACAGTAGATGGATAAAAGTCTACTTCTTGACAGAATATATTCCTGAGGAGAAATGTATTGTTTAGTGATAAAAGTTAGGAAAAAGTAAAAGGTTCTAAAAATTTGGTGGATCTTAGGAAGAAAAATGGAAGCAATCATGAATTAAAGAACGGAGGATCAAAATTAACCACAGCTCCTACTTGTAAGTCCACATACTATTTTTATCAAGAATATTGCCTGTAGCATAATATAGCATGATATTAATAACTTATAAGTTTAGGAATATTTGAATGTAATAAAAAGCAATCTCAGAGATCAGCCTTGGTTGCATTACTATTCCTATCAGTTTTTAGTAGAAGGAAGTAGTAAAGGAAGTTTTTAGTATGAGGAAGGCAAGGAGCCTAGATCAGAGATAAGAACCTGGTTTAGTATGTAAAGATATGGGTGGAAACTTGTGTCAGTGAATTCTCTACCACTTATGTACTTCAATTTGGGATGTGTTCATATATGTATTCAGGCATATACAGGGGGTCTTGGAATGGATTCTTCACAGATAGGTGGGGAATATATATATATTCCAGTTTATTTCAGAAGTATTAAATAGACATAAATAATTTAAATCCTCTGTTAGCAAAACAATGTTCCTTGGACAATCTGCTTTTTCTTAGCACATTCATTTAGGAAAAATAGTTACACAAAATGAGAATGAATTTTAAGTTGTTTAAGAATAAATGTGCTTGTTGTTCTAGTATTTTAAAAACACTTTAGATCTCAACAGTTCCAATAAATATACTAAAAATATTATCTAAAAATATAAGCATGTGGTAAATTTCTTTTATCATTTAAAATTATCATATAAATATTATTAGAAAAAGTCAACTTGTTTGTATAGAATCAAGATTATTTCAAATTAGCCCCTAATAATAAAATTTATTTTAAAAATATTCCACAGGATTAAAAACTTCAAAAGCTATCTGTTCTTGAAGGTGACTTTTAGCAATTTCAGTCTTTGAAACTCATTGTATAAACTAAGTTGGTTTCCTTAACATTTTAATTTCTTTCTGAAGAAAATATTTTTTCTGTAATTTACTATTGGTGTTTTTAAAGTAAATCTTAAATACTTTTCATTATTTATGTACAGGTAAATACATTTATCTCTTAATGTACATGGTACAACATGTTTTATTTGAGGTATTTTTAAAAACAACTACAACAGTCACCCCTCATCTGTGGGGAATCCATTTCAAGATCCCCTGTGGATGCCTGAAACTGCTATTAGTTTTGAACTCTGTTTCCTTTTATCTACCACAACTTTAATGTCTTTCCAGTCTTAACTAAGTACTTATCATACACTGTGGCTGTAACTCTTACAGTTTGAGGTGCAACAGCAAAATCAACAAGAGTTTCTTTTTCTTTCTTTATACTTTCATGAACATTCTTACCATAAATTTTAACAACCTCAGCATATGATTTTTTCCTATTTAATTGAGAACTTTCATATTTTCACTTAAAGGAAGCACTTTATGGCTTTTTGTTGTCAAATTGCCAACGTCACTACTCTTGTGTTTGAGGGCCAACATTAAGTCAAATGAGGGTTACTTGAGTATAAGCACTGCAACAGCCAATCTGCCAATCCAGACAGCCACTGAGTGACTAAGGATGGAAAGTGTATACATATACAGCATGTATGATAGTGTCTGTGCTAGGCAAAAGGATGGTTCACATCCTTTTGGAGTGATGTGAGTAGGATGGAGTAGGATGGTGTGAAATTTCACATGCTACTTAGACTGTGTACAATTTAAAACTTCTGAATTATTTATTTCTGCAACCACTTAATATCTTGAGACCATCATTGTCTTTGGATAATGAAAATGGTGGAAAGCAAAACTGTGATAAGGGGTAACTACTGTATATGTTATATCTTTTAATATCTTCACAATTGCACATGTAATACATGGTTTTATCAGGATTGTTTTCAACAAAATCCACACATTACCTTGGAAATAAAGGTTAAGTTAAACTTCAGCATTTTCCTCCAGTTTGATGGTCCCCTGAGGGACTGACATTTAAACGGCCTTGTCATGTCAACTCAAGAGATGTATCAACTTGGGATAAATTAGATTCTAGCCAGGGTTGGTATGAACTGTGCTGATCTGAAATGTTCCTAAATATATTGTATGTCAAGTATCTCAAAATTGTTTATTGTACGGTCTGTGTTTTGTAGAATACAGCTGCACTAAAAAGTGGATGTAAGGGTTTCCCTGGATGGCTCAGTGGTAAATAATCCACCAAACTATGAAGGAGACATGGGTTCGATCCCTGGTCCTGGAAGATCCCACATGCCAACTAAGCCCATGTGCCACAGCTATTGAGCCTGTGCTCTAGAGCCCAGGAACCACAAGTACTGAGCCCACGTACCACAACTACTGAAGCTCAGGTGCCCTAGGGCCCCTGCTCTCTAACAAGAGAAGCCATCACAATGAGAAGCCTGTACACTGCAAAAGAGAGTAGCCTCCACTCTCTGCAACTAGGGAAAAGCCACACAGCAACAATTTGCATTCAGAGAATGACTTTGGAAGCTGTTTCTGGGTATCTAAGATCTCTGTCATGTTGCTGTTATGTGTGCTGATACTTCACTTGTTTGGTATTTTTTGCTTAAATTTAGGTGAACTTGGGTAATAATTTGCGTAAATAAACAATGGGTAAGCCTATTTCATCTTAAGAATTTGGTTATCATTCTACATTTGAAATCTACAGTGGTCTTATTAAATGACCCTTGTGCAGAAGGATGGGTCAGGAGGGTCTTTTGAGGTTTTGGTGCTAAGGCAACTGAAAACTGATCTTTGGTTTGAGACAGTGGAAGTTTTTGAGGCAAGTTATGGGAGACACGGGAGAAGGGCATGGCAATTCACTCTAGTATTCCTGCCTGGAGAATCCCATTGGACAGAGGAGCCTGGCGGGCTACAGTCCGTCGCCTAGACTTGGACACGACTGAAGCAACTTAGCATGCATGCATACATGGGAGACACATCTTATCAGTGGAATTTAGATGATATAACTTCAAATTTCTGTGATTTAGCAGAATGTGTTAATAAAGGCAAAAAAGAGAAAATATCTAGAAACATGGCTTGTTTACTTTTTAAGAAATGTTTTTTTAAAAATTAAATTTATTTATTTTAATTAGAGGCTAATTACTTTATGATATTGTATCGGTTTTGCCATACATCGACATGAATCGGCTTGTTTATTTTTTAAAAGCATTGACAAAATGGAAATTATATCAGAACACAAAGAAGCAGACTGAATGAGGGACTTCCCTGGTGGTGCGGTGGCTAAGACTCTGAGCTCCCAATGCAGGGGCCCTAGGTTCAATCCCTAATTAGGTAACTAGATCCCACTTGCCACAACTAAAGGTTCACATGCTGCAGCTGAAAGATCCCACAGGCTGCAGTTAAGACCTAGCACAGTCATATAAGTAACTAACTAAATATTAAAAAAGAAATAGACTGAGTGATGCAACAAACATGTAAAATAAAATATGTAGAACAGAAGACTGTGATATCAGCAAGAGAAATGAATTAGTGAGGGTGCAACATAAAATTTGATGGTGAACTATTACCAGCTGGGAGGTAGAAAACTGGTAGTTAGGGCAACTGTATTTGCCTTGCCAAAAACGTTTCAAAAAATTTGTTCTATTTACTCCTATTTGGGGTTTGTCAAAATCCCATGGACGGAGGAGCCTGGTAGGCTGCAGTCCATGGGCTCGCTAAGAGTCGGACACGACTGAGCACCTTCACTTTCACTTTTCACTTTCACGCATTGGAGGAGGAAATGGCAACCCACTCCAGTGTTCTTGCCTGGAGAATCCCAGGGAGGGCGGAGCTGGTGGGCTGCCGTCTATGGGGTCGCACAGAGTTGGGCATGACTGAAGCGACTTAGCAGCAGCAGCAGCAAAGGATATTTATTACCCTTTGGAGTAACAAGGGATGCTCCTTTTGTTAAGGCAGAAGAATAAAAAGATGGTTGAGATCTGCTTTCAAAGTTTCAACAGGAAAACCCAAACATGTATGACTGGTGTAAGTTAAATGGCTTTGGGGTAGTGAACAGAGTTTTCTGGGATTACCAGAAATGGAAACATAATACATAGTGATATGAGTTAGAGGCAGAGAGGGCAACATTAAAGGACTAAAAGATAATACTTAGAAGATAATGTGATGTGGTGTTAGTAAGTACTAAAATTATATTAAATTACAAATTGGAATATAAGAAAGCAAGGACAGCCTGTAGGAATGTCACCTCTATCTGAATGTTTTACTGGATTTGATATGTTGTGAGAATGGAGGGCTTTGCCATTGCTTGCTAGTATCTATCAGGTGTAAGTGTAGTTAGCCTCCACTCATTTCTACTTTGACATACAAATGAGAAGCTTTAGAATTGTGTGAACTGATTCTACTGATCACCTTCTCTGTGCTAGGTATGGTGAAAATAGTTTAAGAAGTAGAATGAACTAAAGGTGGCTGGTATACTAATATAGATTTGGCCAAGGAATTACATTTTTATTCTAATTTCAGAAGAAAGTTCAAACACTTTCATTTGATGAAGCCTCCAATACATGTTTGAATAGTTAATTGCTCCTGTGTAGCCATACATCTTTAGATTAAGAGATTTGGTCCCTATAAAGAAGACACAGGTTTATTATTGATATTGAAAATACTATGATATTTTATCTTTTAAAGAAGGAAGACACCAAAGAATTAGGAACTGTGGTGATATATATGCCTAATCCAAAATGGCTAATTCATTCAGCTAGAATATAGTGTCTTTCTTGATACATAAAAGTTGAGGAAATAACCTGGACTGGACCCCAGCAGACACTCTACAAATAGTATGGAATGAATTACTATCTTTGTAGACTCTCTAGATAAGAAGAGGGCTATTTGCACATTAATGAGTGTATTTACTACACTTGAGCATTTTATTAACTTTATACTGTTACCCAAAAGAAATCTGAATTTTAATGGGGTTAAGAAAAATAATTCTAGAGACTTATAAACTGAACTCAGTATTTTTGGAATTGTATCATTCTAAGTCACAAAATTCAAATGTGTCTGCTGTACAGTTGCAGAAAGACTGGTCTTTGGCAAACATTAACACTATCAAACAATGGCATTCATTGAAGATTTAGGCTTGTAAATTACTTTGCCAACAAAGGTTCGCCTAGTCAAGGCTATGGTCTTTCCTGTGGTCATGTATGGATGTGAGAGCTGGACTGTGAAGAAGGCTGAGCGCCGAAGAATTGATGCTTTTGAACTGTGGTGTTGGAGAAGACTCTTAAGAGTCCCTTGGACTGCAAGGAGATCCAACCGGTCCATTCTGAAGATCAGCCCTGGGATTTCTTTGGAAGGAATGATGCTAAAGCTGAAACTCCAGTATTTTGGCCACCTCATGCGAAGAGTTGACTCATTGGAGAACACTCTGATGCTGGGAGGGATTGGGGGCAGGAGGAGAAGGGGACGACAGAGGATGAGATGGCTGGATGGCATCACTGACTCGATGGATGTGAGTCTGAGTGACCTCCGAGAGCTGGTGATGGACAGGGAGGCCTGGCGTGCTGCAGTTCATGGGGTCGCAAAGAGTCGGACACGACTGAGCGACTGATCTGAAATTACTTGGTGAGTAGAAAAGAAGAACCCTTTGGAAAGCCAAATGCATGTCTGTTATTAGGCTCTGGTAGGAATAATTTCCCTCAGGGAAAGAGTAGATAATTCTAAACCTTGAGATAACCAATGCATGTAAAGAATGCCAGAGAAATGTTCCAGAAAATGAGATAACACAGCAGAGGTCATTGACTAAATGAAAAGAGTATATACAGGAATATCCACTGGTGGTGGCTCTGGAGGAAGTATCTCTTATTTTTGTATTCATGACCAAACTATAACTTTGTCACTGAGACTGAATATAGGACATCCCAAGGAGCTAGCATCTCCTAGCTCCTAGTGAGCTAGAATAGTCTGAACCTTTTGATTCTTCCCCTGATAAAGCAAAGCAATCTACCTGGTTCATTAACAGAAGGTCCAGAACTGAGACAAGATGTATTTTGGAAATCTGTAGCCATTTACCTTGCAGACAAAGGATAAAGTCTTAACTGAAGGAGGCAGGAGTAACGGCAGGAAAAGGATAGTGTACAGGATCCTCACCAGTCTTATTGGGTGGCTTGAAATGAGTCTTGACAGTAATAATTATGTGTTGCACTTTGGGCTTCACTTACCCTGTGGCTGAGGTCATAGAGCAGTAAATCAATGGTCATATATCCCCTTGGACAGCAAGGAGATCAAAACAGTCAATCTTAAGGGAAATCAACCCTGAATACTTGTTGGAAAGACTGATGCTGAAACTGAATCTCCAGTAGTTTGGTCATCTGATGAGAATAGCCAACTCATTGGAAAAGTTGCTGATGCTGGGAAAGATTGAGGGCAGAAGGAGAAGAGGGCATCAGAGGATGAGATGGCTGGATGGCATCATTGATGCAGTGGAAATGAATTGGGCAAACTTCAGGAGATGGTGAGGGACAGGGAGACCTAGTGTGCTGTAGTCCATTGGGTTGCAAACAGCTGGACATGACGAGGTGACTGAACAACAGCAACAACAACATATATCAAAACTCTGATCACAAGCTGAAGCTAATGTTAACAACTTTGGCTAAGAAGCTTAACACCTTGTGGACTTACATTACTTATCACCCAGAAAGCAGTGGTTTAATTAAGAACCGGAACAGACTATTTAAACACCTGATATTAAAAATAAACAGTAATAATGGTATAGAGGATTAGCTGGCTTGACTATATAAGTATTTCCATCTGAATAAGAAGTTTAGTAAAGTGAGGATACCTCTACCACAATTTTCAGATACAGAGATGGTAGTGAGGGAGTGGAGATTCCTATACTTAAAAAAAAAAGTAACTTAAGGCCTATCTTCTTTTTAATTAAGATATAACTCCATGGGATCACAAAGAGTCAGACAGGACTGAACAACTACCACCACCGCTACACCACCACCAACAACTTGCATATAGGTTTCCCCAGTGGCTAAGAAGTAAAGAACCCGCCTGCAATGCAGGAGATGCAGGAGATGTGGGCTTGATCCCTGGGTTGGGAAGATCCCCTGGAGGAGGGCATGGTAACCCACTTGAGTATTATTGCCTGGAGAAACCCATGGCCAGAGGAGCCTGGCGGGCTACAGTCCATAGTGTTGCAAAGAGTCAGAAACAAGTGAAGCAACTTATCACACATGCACAACTGACATATAGGGCTTCCCTGGTGGCTCAGATGGTAAAGAATCCACCTGCAATGCAGGAGACCCAGGTTCAATCCCCGGATTGGGTAGATCCCTGGATAAGGAAACATCTACCCGTCCCAGTATTCCTGCCTGGAGAATTCCAAGGATATGGGTGCCTGGTGGGCTACAGTTCATGGGGTCACAAAGAGTTGCACATGACTGAACATCTAAGCACACACACACCACTTCTGAGCCATAGTCAGCTCCAGGTCTTGTTTTTGATGACTGTATAGAGCTTCTCCATCTTCAGCTGCAAAGAATATAATCAATCTGATTTCTGTATTGACCATCTGGTGATGTCCATGTGTAGAATTGTGTCTTGGGTTGTTTGGAAAAGGGTGTTTACTATGACCAATGTGCTCTCATTGCCCTGCTTCATTTTGTACTCCAAGGCCAAACTTGCCTGTTACTCCAGATGTCTCTTTACTTCCTACTTTTGCATTCCAGTCCCCTATAATTCCAGCACATCTTTTAAAATTTCTGGGGGGTGTTATTTCTAAGAGTTCTTGTAGATATTCGTAGAACTGTTCAACTTCAGCTTCTTTAGCATTAGCGGTTGGGGAATAGACTTGGATTACTGTGATGTTGAATGATTTGCTATGGAAACAGTCTAGATCATTCTTGTTATTTTTTAGATTGTACCCAAGCACTGAATTTAGGACTCCTTTATTGATTACGAGGGCTACTCCATTTCTTCAAAGGGATTCTTGCCCACAGTAGTAGATATAATGGTCTTCTGAATTAAATTCACCCATTCCAGTTCACCTTAGCTCACTGATTCCTAAGATGTTGATGGTCTCTCTTGCCATCTCCTGCTTGACCACACCTAATTTACCTTGATTCATGGACCTAACATTCCAGGTTCCTATGCAATACTGTTCTGTACAGCATTGGATTTTATTTTCATCACCAGAGATATCCATAACTGAGTGTCATTTCCACCTTGGCCCATCTCCTTCATTCTTGCTGGAGCTATTAGTAACTGCCCTCTGTTCTTCCCCAGGAGCATACAGGACACTTTCTGACCTGGGGGCTCATCTTCCAGTGTCACATCTTTTTGCCTTTTCATTACTGTTCATGGGGTTCTCACAGCAAGAATACAGGAGTGATTTGCCATTCTCTCCTTCAGTGGACCACGTTTTATCAGAACTCTTCACTACTATCCATCCGTCTTGGGTGGGCCTGCATGGCATGGCTCATAGCTTCATTAAGTTATGCAAGCCCTTTTGTCACAACAAGGCTGTGATCCATGAAGGGAATATACATTTTTGCACAGCAAAGGAAACCATAAACAAAATGAAAAGACAAAATATGGACTTGGAGAAAATTTCATATTATGCAACCAACAAAGACTTAACTTTCAAAATATACAAACAGTTCATACAACTCAATGACAAAAAAAATCAGATAACCCAATTGAAAAATGGAGAGAAGATCTAAATAGACATTTCTCTAAAGAAGGCAAACAGATGGCCAATGAACACATGAAAAGATGCCCATTAAGCTAATTATTAGAGAAATGCAAATCAAAAATACAATGAGGTACTACCTCACACTCGTCAGAATGGACATCATTAAAAAGTCCACAAATAATAAATGTTAGAGAGGGTGTGGAGAAAAGGGAACCAAAAGGGAACCCTCTTACATTGTTGGTAAGAATGTAAATTGGCACAGCTACTATGGAAAACAATGTGGAGGTTACTCAAAAAACTAAAACTAGAGTTAGTTATCATATGAGTCAGCAATCCTCCTCCTTGGCATATGTCCAGACAAAACTACAATTCAAAAAGATGCATGCACCCCTATGTTCATGTTGTTCAGTCATTCAGTTATGTCCAACTCTTTTCCACCCCATGGACTGCAGCATGCCAGGCCTCCCTGTCCTTCACCTATGTTCACAGCAGCACTATTTACAATAGTCAAGACAAGGAAACAACCTGAATGTCCATAAACAGATGAATGGAAAAATAGATGTGGTATATGTACACAATGGAATATTACTCAGCCATTAAAAAAAGAATAGAATAGTGTCATTTGTAGCAAGATGGAAGGACTTAGAGATGATCATACTAAGCAAAGTAAACCAGAAAAAGAAGACAAATAGTAGAAGATATAACTTATATGTAGAATCTGAAATGTAATATAAATGAACATATTTGTGAAATAGATTAACAGACATAGAGAACAGACTTGTGATTGTCAAGGGGGAGGGGTTGGTGACGGGAAGGATTGGGAGTTTGGGACTCAGTTCAGTTCAGTCACTCAGTCGTGTCTGACTCTTTGTGATCCCATGAATTGCAGTACGCCAGGCCTCCCTGTTCATCACCAACTCCCAGAGTTCACTCAGACTCACGTCCATCCAGTTAGTGATGCCACCCAGCCATCTCATCCTCTGTCATCCCCTTCTTCTCCTGCCCCCAATCACTTCCAGCTTCAGAGTCTTTTCATATGAGTCAACTCTTTGCATGAGGTGGCCAAAGTACTGGAGTTTCAGCTTTAGCATCAGTCCTTCTAAAGAACACCCAGGGCTGATCTCCTTTGTAATGGACTGGTTGGACCTCCTTGCAGTCCAAGGGACTCTCAAGAGTCTTCTCCAACACCACAGTTCAAAAGCATCAATTCTTTGGCACTCAGCCTTCTTCACAGTCCAACTCTCACATCCATACATGACCACAGGAAAAACCATAGCCATGACTGGACGAACCTTTGTTGGCAAAGTAATGTCTCTGCTTTTTAACATGCTATCAACGTTGGTCATAACTTGCCTTCCAAGAAGTGTCTTTTAATTTCATGGCTGCAGTCACCATCTGCAGTGATTTTGGAGCCCAGAAAAACAAAGTCTGACACTGTTTCCACTGTTTCCCCATCTATTTCTCATGAAGTGATGGGACCAGATGCCATGATCTTAGTTTTCTGAATGTTGAGCTTTAAGCCAACTTTTTCACTCTCCACTTTCACTTTCATCAAGAGGCTTTTTAGTTCCTCTTCAATTTCTGCCATAAGGGTGGTGTCATCTGCATATCTGAGGTTATTGATATTTCTCCTGGGAATCTTGATTCCAGCTTGTGCTTTTTCCAGCCCAATGTTTCTCATGATGTACTCTGCATAAAGGTTAAATAAGCAGGGTGACAATATACAGCCTTGATGTACTCCTTTTCCTGTTTGGAACCAGTCTCTTGTTCCATATCCAGTTCTAACTGTTGCTTCCTGATCTGCATATAGGTTTCTCAAGAGGCAGGTCAAGTGATCTGGTATTCCCATCTCTTTCAGGATTTTCCACAGTTTATTGTGATCTACACAGTCAAAGGCTTTGGCATAGTCGATAATGCAGAAATAGAAGTTTTTCTGGAACTCTCTTGCTTTTCGATGATCCGGTAGATATTGGCAATTTGATCTCTGGTTCCTCTGCCTTTTCTAAAACCAGCTTGAACATCTGGAAGTTCACTGTTCACGTATTGCTGAAGCCTGATTATCTTTAGAATGGACTGGTTGGATCTGCTTGCAGTCAATGGGACTCTCAAGAGTCTTCTCCAACACCACAGTTCAAAAGCATCAATCCTTTAGTGCTCAACTTTCTTCACAGTCCAACTCTCACATCCATACATGACCACTGGAAAAATGATAGCCTTGACTAGATGGACCTTTGTTGGCAAAGTAATGTCTCGGACGTGACTGGGCGACTTCACTTTCACTTTTTGCTTTCATACATTGGAGAAGGAAATGGCAACCCACTCCAGTGTTCTTGCCTGGAGAATCCCGGGGATGGGGGAGCCTGGTGGGCTGCCATCTGTGGGGTCACACAGAGTTGGACACGACTGAAGCGACATAGCAGTAGCAGTAGCAGCACACACTAGTAAAGTAATGCTCAAAATTCTCCAAGCCAGGCTTCAGCAATATGTGAACCGTGAACTTTCAGATATTCAAGCTGGGTTTAAGAAAAGGCAGAGGAACCAGAGATCAAATTGCCAACATCCACTGGATCATGGAAAAAGCAAGAGAGTTCCAGAAAAGCATCTATTTCTGCATTATTGACTATGCCAAAGCCTTTGATTGTGTGGATCACAATAAACTGTGGAAAATTCTGAAAGAGATGGGAATACCAGACCACTTGACTTGCCTCTTGAGAAACCTGTATGCAGGTCAGGAAGCAACAATTAGAACTGGACATGGAACAGACTGGTTCCAAATAGGAAAAGGAGTACATCAAGGCTGTATATTGTCACCCTGCTTATTTTACTTACATACACAGTACATCGTGAGAAATGCTGGGCTGAAAGAAGCACAAACTGGAATCAAGATTGCCAGGAGAAATATCAATAATCTCAGATATGCAGATTACACCCTTATGGCAGAAAGTGAAGAAGAACTAAAGAGCTTCTTGATGAAAGTGAAAGAGGAAAGTGAAAAAGTGGGCTTACAGCTCAACATTCAGAAAACTAAGATCATGGCATCTAGTCCCATCACTTCATGGCAAATGGATGGGGAAACAGTGGAAACAGTGACTGACTTTATTTTTCTGGGCTCCAAAATCTCTGCAGATAGTGATTGCAGACATGAATTTAAAAGACGCTTTCTCCTTGGAAGGAAAGTTATGACCAACCTAGACAGCATATTAGAAAGCAGCGACATTATTTTGTCAACAAAGGTTCATATAGCCAAGGCTATGGTTTTTCCTGTGGTCATGTATGGATGTGAGATTTGGACTATAAAGAAAGCTGAGCACCAAAGAATTGATGCTTTTGAACTGTGGTGTTGGAGAAGACTCTTGAGAGTCCCTTGGACTGCAAGGAGATCCAAACAGTCCATCCTAAAGGAGATCAGTCCTGGGTGTTCATTGGAAGGACTGCTGTTGAAGCTGAAACTCTAATACTTTGGCCACCTGATGCGATCAACTGACTCATTGGAAAAGACCCTGATGCTGGGAAAGATTGAGGGCAGGAAGAGAAGGGGACAACAGAGGATGAGATGGTTGGATGGTATCACCGACACATAGATATGGGTTTAGGTGGACTCCGGGTGCTGGTGATGGACAGGGAGGCCTGACGTGCTGCGATTCATGGAATCACAAAGAGTCAGACACGACTGAGTGACTGAACTGAACTCTTTTGTCTCCTGCGTTGGCAGGCGGATCTTTAACACTAGCACCACCCAGGAAGCCTTTACTTTATAATACTGTTTTTGTTGTTGTTCAGTTGCCCAGTTGTGTCCCACTCTTTGTGACACCAGCCCTGCAGGATGCCAGGCCTCCCTGTCCTCTATCATCTCCCAGATTTTGCCCAAGTACATGTGCATTGCATCAGTGATGCTGTCTAGCCATCTTATCCTCTGATGCCTGTTTTTCCTTCTGTCCTCAATATTTCCCAGCATCAGGGACTTTTCCAATGAGTTATCTGTGTACATCAGATGACCAAAATACTGGAGCTTGAGCTTGAGCTTCAGCATCAGTCCATCCAGTGAATATTCAGAGTTGATCTCCTTTAACATTGACTGGTTTGATCTTGCTATCTAAGGGACTTTCAGGAGTCTTCTGCAGCATTACAGTTTGAAGGCATCAATTCTCTGGCATTCTGCCTTCTTTATGGTCCAGCTCTCACAACTGTATGTGACCACTGGGTAGACCACAGCCTTCACCATATGGACCTTTGTTGGCTGAGTAATGTCTCTGTTTTTCAACATACTGTCTAGGTTTGTCATTGCTTTCCTGCAAAGAAACAGTTTGTCTTATTTCATGACTGCAGTTACAGTCTGCTATGATTTTGGTGCCCAAGAAGTAAAAATCGATCACTACTTCCACCTTTCCCCTTCTATTTGCCATGCATAATGGGGCTGGATGCCATGACCTTAGTTTTTTTAAATAGTCTTAAGCTGGCTTTTTCACTCTTCTCCTTCACCCTCATCAAGAGCCTTTTTGGTTCCAGGGAACTATATTCAATATTTCCCTGATCACTGATTCAATGGATATGAATTTGAGCAAACTCTGGGAGATGATGGAGGACCAAGAAGTCTGGTGTGCTACAGTCCACTGGGTTGAAGAGCTGGACAGAACTTAGTGACTGAACAACAACACAATGGAAGAGAATAATAATAATAAATACTATTTCACTGAGCCACTTTGCTGTACACATGAAACTAACACAATATTGTAAATCTGCTATGTGGGTGCTCAGTCACTCAGTTGTGACTCTCTGTGGCCCCGTGGGTTGTAGCTGACCAGGTTCCTCTGTCCATGGCGTTTTCCATAAAAGAGTACTGGAACAGGTTTCCATTTCCTCTTCCAGGGGATCTTCCTGACCCAGGGATTGAACTCGCATCTGCTGCATTGCAAGGGGATTGTTTACCCCTGAGCCATCAGATCAGATCAGATCAGATCAGTCGCTCAGTAGTGTCCGACTCTTTGCGACCCCATGAACTGCAACACGCCAGGCCTCCCTGTCCATCACCAGCTCTCGGAGGTCACTCAGACTCACATCCATCGAGTCAGTGATGCCATCCAGCCATCTCATCCTCTGTCGTCCCCTTCTCCTCCTGCCCTCAATCCCTCCCAGCATCAGAGTCTTCTACAATGAATCAACTCTTCGCATGAGGTGACCAAAATACTGGAGTTTCAGCTTTAGCATCATTCCTTCCAAAGAAATCCCAGGGCTGATCTCCTTCAGAATGGACTGGTTGGATCTCCTTGCAGTCCAAGGGACTCTCAAGAGTCTTCTCCAACACCACAGTTCAAAAGCATTATTTCTTCAGCGCTCAGCCTTCTTCACAGTCCAACTCTCACATCCATACATGACCACAGGAAAGACCATAGCCTTGACTAGGCGAACCTTTGTTGGCAAAGTGATGTCTCTGCTTTTGAATATTCTATCTAGGTTGGTCATAACTTTCCTTCCAAGGAGTAAGCGTCTTTTAATTTCATGGCTGCAGTCACCATCTGCAGTGATTTTGGAGCCCAGAAAAAAAAATCTGACACTGTTTCCACTGTTTCTCCATCTATTTCCCATGTAGTGATGGGACCAGATGCCATGATCTTCATTTTCTGAATGTTGAGCTTTAAGCCAACCTTTTCACTCTCCACTTTCACTTTCATCAAGAGGCTTTTGAGTTCCTCTTCACTTTCTGCCATAAGGGTGGTGTCATCTGCATATCTGAGGTTATTGATATTTCTCCCGGCAATCTTGATTCCAGCTTGTGTTTCCTCCAGTCCAGCATTTCTCATGATGTACTCTGCATATAAGTTAAAAAAACATGGTGACAATATACAGCCTTGACGTGCTCCTTTTCCTATTTGGAACCAGTCTGTTGTTCCATGACCAGTTCTAACTGTTGCTTCCTGACCTGCATACAGGTTTCTCAAGAGGCAGATCAGGTGGTCTGGTATTCCCATCTCTTTCAGAATTTTCCACAGTTTATTGTGATCTACACAGTCAAAGGTTTTGGCATAGTCAATAAAGCAGAAATAGATATTTTTCTGGAACTCTCTAGCTTTTTCGATGATCCAGCGGATGTTGGCAATTTGATCTCTGGTTCCTCTGCCTTTTCTAAAACCAGCTTGACCATCAGGAAGTTCACGGTTCACATATTGCTGAAGCCTGGCTTGGAGAATTTTGAGCATTACTTTACTAGCCATCAGGAAACCCCCAAATATTAATAGTTAAATCTCTTTCTAAGAATATTTTGTCTTTTTGATTCTTTCCTGAGTTTGGTCAACTTTTATCTCAAACCTTAATTTTAGTTCATATCTATTCTTTTTGTCTTAGACTTTAAACATTTTTAATATATGCTATGCTATGCTAAGTCACTTCAGTCGTGTCTGACTCTGTGTGACCCCATAGACGGCAGCCCACCAGGCTTCCCCGTCCCTGGGATTCTCCAGGGTAGAACACTGGAGTGGGTTGCCTTTTCCTTCTCCAATGTGCTTGTTTAAAAATTTGAGTTGGTGTCCTATGATACTATGTTACAATGATATCCTGTTCTCTGAATGTTTTTAGGTGGAAAATGTAGAAATGCATTGGTTTTCATTTTGTTTTATCCTTATAATAGCTTGCTATGGATATTTGCAATTGCTTTCTGGTCATTTGAAATCTTAAATTTTCCAGGACCATCAATTACAGTTATAGAAAGACAAGTAGGAGGAGTATGAATAGTTTACATATATATATATATATATGTTCACTATGTCTTTCTTCTTTTTTTTTAAAGTCTCCCCCCCCCCCCCCCCCCCCCCCCCCTTTCTCCCCACCCTCCCTCCCCAGGATCTTTTATTTTTTTTTTTTTTAGTCTATAGTGCAATGAAAGTTTCAAATTTCTAGGACCTTCCTTGGAGGAGTATTTGAAGTGTCTTCTGATTTTGTGATTCTCTTTTGTTTCTTTTTTTTTTTCACTATTTACTCACTCATTTTTATCTATTTGGCTGTGCTAGGTCTTAGCAGGTGGGATCTTTTAGTTCCAGCATGTGGGATCTCTTAACAGCCCCTGAACAGGAATCAAACCCAGGCCCCCTGCATTGGGAACACAGAGTCTTAGCCATTGGTCCACTGAGGGAAGTCCCTCTTTTGATTCTGTAAGACCCTAATTTCCTTCTCTTTAATGCCTTTCCATTCTTTTTACAACCAAGCTTGCTAGGAGTTCCTTTTTCTTCCATGTCCCTCCTTCCACAGAGGTGATGCTTTCACTGAGACTACTTATTTTACTTTGCATACTTCCAGGTCCCTTCCTCTCAATACTTCATAGCCTCTGCTATGTTTCAAGATTCTCTAGATAAGTAGGATAGTATAGAAGTGGGTCAGATCTGTTTTAGGATATCAGGATAGAAACCACTATATTCTTCTGAAAGATAAAGATGGTTAGGACATTTTGACCTTTGCTGATCTCCATATTTTTAATATATATTCTTTACAGAAATTTAAGAACTTCTTTGCATGCTTGATTATCTGAACAGAAATTATGTTAAGCCCTGGGTTCATTATTTCTCATGTCTGTGTCAACTATGATATTCCATTCACAAAGGCCGTGGCCAGACTTTACTTTACCCTTTATAGAATGTTTCTCTTATCAATTGAAGCTCGATTAAGGAGCTGTTGAAATTATGTTGCCATGTGAGAAAATTTTAAACACTTGTCATCTATTTCTGAATCTAGCTTAAAAATCCACAGTAATAATGTTTATGCAATGTCATGTTAAATACCTCAGGCACTGTTAATCAAGAATCATAGAACTAAATCAATATGGTGATTATCCTCTTATTGAAGTGGATAATAGTAGATAGAACTTGGTGTCAATATGACATTAAAGTCCAAGCTAAGGCCAAAGAAGTCAAGCATGCTAATCGTTACAACCATAAATGTTGAAATTTCAAGCACTATAATACTTGAATTCTACAGCAAGGTTGACCCATGTCATCTATAAATTTTATAAATATTTATTCACACTAAATGGCACATAGGGATATCACTTGCTTGCCAGCATTTTTGTGCTGGTTACTGCTTGGCCAAGCACAGAGGACTGGTCACCATGAAAGAATAAAAAGCCACCACATCTATTTAGGATAACCTGAAAAGGGTGTTAAACAAAGGCAAGAAGGACAGATGGAATACTGAAAATTTGCAACTGTAAATACTTCTTTAGGACAAATTTACTACCAGATTTCAGTTCAGTTCAGTCGCTCAGTTGTGTCCGACTTTTTACAACCCCATGAATAGTAGCACGCCAGGCCTCCATGTCCATCACCAACTCCTGGATTTCACTCAAACTCATGTCCATCGAGTCAGTGATGCCATTCAGCCATCTCATCCTCTGAGATCCCCTTCGCCTCCTGCCCCCAATCCCTCCCAGCATTAGAGTCTCTTTGCATGAGGTGGCCAAAGTATTGGAGTTTCAGCTTTAGCATCAGTCCTTCCAATAAACACCCAAGACTGATTACCTTTAGAATGGACTGGTTGGATCTGCTTGCAGTCCATGGGACTCTCAAGAGTCTTCTCCAACACCACAGTTCAAAAGCATCAATCCTTCGGCGCTCAACTTTCTTCACAGTCCAACTCTCACATCCATACATGACCACTGGAAAAACCATAGCTTTGACTAGATGGACCTTTGTTGGCAAAGTAATGTCTCTGCTTTTGAATATGCTATCTAGGTTGGTCATAACTTTCTTTCCAAGGAGTAAGCGTCTTTTACTTTCATGGCTGCAATCACCATCTGCAGTAATTTTGGAGGCCAAAAAAATAAAGTCTGACACTGTTTCCACTGTTTCCCCATCTATTTGCCATGAAGTGATGGGACCAGATGCCTTACAGTTATCTGTTTAGTTGTGTGTGACCTTGTTTTTGTTAATGAATTCTTGAAGTATTGAAGACTGTAAATTATCATGTTTCCAATAAGGGGAATTGAAATAAATTGGGGATAAAGATAAAAACTTTCTGTCTCCTAGTTTAATGGGTTATACAGGTGGAGTTTTAAGCTTGTTTTTAAATGACTCAGAGAATTTTGGAGCAAATCTTTGGGGATAGCTATAAGGTCCCCTGGAGGAGGGAATGGCAACCCACTCCAGTATTATTGCCTGGAGAATCTCCATGAGAATCTTCCAGACAGAGGAGTCTGGCAGGCTACAGTCCATGGGGTCGCAAAGAGTGGGACATGACTGAGCAACTAAGCACAACACAGCATAGCTCTCCTCTTAAGAGGCAGTTTTATCTCAATATCCAAGGTGGGTAATTAAGTGAGAACAGACTGTCCCAGGGAAAAGTCTCTTCACACTTAACTGAGGAGATGTGACACAAGGGAGCTTTCCTTTCAATGTAAACTCATTTAGGGCTTTCAGAAAGCAAGGATCAAGCCAACTATGGTCTGAAATATGCCCTGTATCAAGTCCTGTGTTACACTTGACTTGGGAGTGATCATCTTTGCTCTTATGGGGAAAAACAAAACAAAACAAAAACCTAACAAGGTGTCATGAGAATGGTAATTATTTGAGATAATGAGAAACTGCCCAAGGGAAATTAGCAAAAGTTTGGTTTGTTGACAGGAAACTACATGACAGTTTTACTAAGTAACTTTTCAATTCTCATATGAGGAGGAATGGACATTATGAGTAGATGTTTCCATCAGTCCCTAAAGTGTCTCCTCTAAAGGAGTGCTGGGTTAATAATGAGAGACATTAAGATTCGAATTATATAAGGTACTAATTAATTCATCCCTTATTAAATCTGATTCAAATCAGGGTCTTGTCAGCTAGGGATTCTTATTGCTTCTTCCTTTCCAAGCTCCATCAATGCCAGGATCCCTGGCTCTTTAAACTTCACTAATAATATGAATTGGTGGCAATAGCTGACTTATTCCTAAAATATATTTGGAAACAAGCTGTTCTCAATTTTTAATATGCACATGCTATTGAGCTCTTATTATTGACTTCAGAAACTTTCTTGGTCCTTTGAATCACCAATATTGCTTCCTCTAAAGTTTCAAAAGTGAATCTTTTCATAGAGCCACCAGAGACTCCAAATAACCAAAGCAGTCTTGAGAAAAAAGAACAAAGTAAGAGTAATTCTCCCTGACATCAGACTATATCTCAAAGACACAATAATCAGAACAACATGGTACTGGCACAAAAACAGAAACATAGATCAGTGGAAAAGAATAGAGAGCCTGTAAATAAGTCCATGCACTAATCATAAATTAATCTATGACAAAAAAAGGCAAGAAGATACAATGGACAAAAGAAAGTCTCTTCATTAAGAAGTGCTGGGAAAATGACATGTAAAAGAAAAGTTAGAACATTTTCTAATACCATATATAGAAATAAACTCAAAATTAATTAAAGGTCTAAACATAAGACCAGATACCATAAACCTCCCAGAAGAATACACAAGCAGAACACTATTTGACATAAATTGTAGTGATATTTTTATCTGTCTCCTAGTGCAAAGGAATCACTTCCCTGGTGGCTCAGATGGTAAAGCATCTGCCTATAATGTGGGAGATCCAAGTTCGATTCCTGTGTCAGGAAGATCCCTTGGAGAAGGAAATAACAACCCACTCCAGTACTCTTGCCTGGAAAATCCCATGGATGGAGGAGTCTGGTAGGCTGCAGTCCATGGGGTCGCTAAGAGTCGGGCACGACCAAAGTGACTTAGCAGCAGCAGCAGCAGCCAGTACTCTTGCCTGGAAAATCCCATGGACAGAGGAGCCTGGTAGGCTGTAGTCCATGGCATCACTAAGAGTCAGACATGACTGAATAACTTCACTTTCACTTTTCACTTTCATGCATTGGAGAAGGAAATGGCAACCCACTCCAGTGTTCTTGCCTGGAAAATCCAGGGATGGGGGAGCCTTGGTGGGCTGCCATCTATGGGGTCGCACAGAGTTGGACTCAACTGAAGTGACTTAGTAGCAGCAGCCAGTACTCTTGCCTGGAAAATCCTATAGAGGAAGGAGCCTGGTAGACTATAGTCCATAGGGTCCCAAAGAGTCGGACACAACTCAGCGACTTCACTTTCTTTCAATGCAAAGGAAACAAAGCCAAAACAAACAGATGAGATCAAATTAAATATAAGAGCTTTTTCACAGCATATAAAACCATTGATAAAATGAAAAGACAACCTATTGAATAGGAGAAAATATTTACAAATGATATAACTGATAATGAGTTAATATCCAAAATATATAAATAGTTCATACAACTCAATATAAAAAATATAGGCAGAAGATCTGAATAAACAGTTTTTCAAAGAAGGTACACAGATGGCCAACAGGCACGGGAAAAAATGCTGAACATCTTTAATTATTCAGTTCATTTCAGTTCAGTATCTCAGTTGTGTCCAACTCTTTGCGACTCCATGAATCCCAGCTCGCCATGTCTCCCTGTCCATCACCAACTCCTGGAGTTTACTCAAACTCTTGTCCATCAAGTTGCTGATACCATCCAGACATCTCATCCTCTGTTGTCCTCTTCTCCTTCTGCCCCCAATCCCTCCCAGCATCAGGTTCTTTTCCAATGAGTCAACTATTCGCATGAGGTGGCCAAAGTATTGGAGTTTCAGCTTTAGAATCGTTCCTTCCAAAGAACACCCAGGGCTGGTCTCCTTCAGAATGGACTGGTTGGATCTCCTTGCTGTCCAAGGGACTCTCAAGAGTCTTCTCCAACACCACAGTTCAAAAGCATCAATTCTTTGGCGCTCAGCTTCCTTCACAGTACAACTCTCAAATCCACACATGACCACTGGAAAAACCATAGCTTTGACTAGACGGACCTTTGTTGGCAAAGTAATGTCTCTGATTTTTAATATGCTCTCTAGGTTGGTCACGGGGAAGGCAATGGCACCCCACCCCAGTACTCTTGCCTGAAAAATCCCATGGACGGAGGACCCTAGTGGGCTGCAGTCCATGGGGTTGCTAAGAGTCGGACACGACTGAGTGACTTCACTTTCACTTTTCACTTTTATGCATTGGAGAAGGAAATGGCAACCCGCTCCAGTGTTCTTGCCTGGAGAATCCCAGGGACGGGGGAGCCTGATGGGCTGCCATCTGTGGGGTCACACAGAGTCGGACACGACTGAAGTGACTTAGCAGCAGGTTGGTCATAACTTTCCTTCCAAGGAGTAAGCATCTTTTAATTTCATGGCTGCAATCACTATCTGCAGTGATTTTGGAGCCCCCCCAAATAAAGTCTGACACTGTTTCCACTGTTTCACCATTTTTTTTTGCCATGAAGTTATGGGACCAGATGCCATGATCTTATTTTCTGAATGTTGAGCTTTAAGCCAACTTTTCCACTCTCCTCTTTCACTTTCATCAAGAGGCTTTTGAGTTCCTCTTTACTTTCTGCCATAAGGGTGGTGTCATCTGCATATCTGAGGTTATTGATATTTCTCCCAGCAATCTTGATTCCAGCTTGTGCTTCCACAGCCCAGCGTTTCTCATGATGTACTTTGCTGCTAATTCACTTCAGTTGTGTCCGACTCTGTGCGACCCATAGACAGCAGCCCATCAGGCTCCCCTGTCCCTGGGATTCTCCAGGCAAGAACACTGGAGTGGGTTGCCATGTACTTTGCATATAAGTTAAATAAGCAGGCTAAGAATATACAGCCTTGACATATTCCTTTTCCTATTTGTAACCAGTCTGTTCCATGTCCAGTTCTAAATGTTGCTTCCTGACCTGCATACAAATTTCTCAAGAAGCAGGTCAGGTGGTCTGGTATTCCCATCTCTTTCAGAATTTTCCACAGTTTATTGCAATCTACACAGTCAAGGGTTTTGGCATAGTCAATAAAGCATAAGTAGATGTTTTTCTGGAACTCTCTTGTCTTTTTGATGATCCAGCGGATGTTGGCAATTTGATCTCTGGTTCCTCTGCCTTTTCTAAAACCAGCTTGAACATCTGGAAGTTCACAATTCACGTATTGCTGAAGCCTGGCTTGGAGAATTTTGAGCATTACTTTACTAGCGTGTGAGATGAGTGCAATTGTGCGGTAGTTTGAGCATTCTTTGGCATTGCCTTTCTTTGAGATTGGAATGAAAACTGACCTTTTCCAGTCCTGTGGCCACTGCTGAGTTTTCCACATTTGCTTGCATATTGAGTGCAGCACTTTCATAGCATCATCTTTCAGAATTTGGAATAGCTCAACTGGAATTCCGTCACCTCCTCTAGCTTTGTTTGTAGTGATGCTTTCTAAGGCCCACTTGACTTCACATTCCAGGATGTCTGGCTCCAGGTCAGTGATCACACCATTGTGATTATATTGGTCCTGAAGATCTTTTTTTGTACAGTTCTTCTGTGTTCTTGCCACCTCTTCTTAATATCTTCTGCTTCTGTTAGGTCCATATCATTTCTGCCCTTTATCGAGCCCATCTTGCATGAAATGTTCCCTTGGTATCTCTGATTTTCTTGAAGAGATCCCTAGTCTTTCCCATTCTATTGTTTTCCTCTATTTCTTTGCATTGATCACTGAGGAAGGCTTTCTTATCTCTCCTTGCTATTCTTTGGAACTCTGCATTAAGATGCTTGTCTTTCCTTTTCTCCTTTGCTTTTCACTTCTCTTCTTTTCACAGCTATTTGTAAGGCCTCCTCAGACAGCCATTTTGCTTTTTTGCATTTCTTTTCCATGGGGATGGTCTTGATCCCTGTCTCCTGTACAATGTCACGAACCTCTGTCCATAGTTCATCAGGCACTCTATCAGATCTAGTCCCTTATCTCTATATCTCACTTCTACTCTATAGTCATAAGGGATTTGATTTAGGTCATACCTGAATGGTCTAGTGGTTTCCCTACTTTCTTCAATTTAAGTCTGAATTTGTCAATAAGGAGTTCATGATCTGAGCCACAGTCAGCTCCTGGTATTGTTTTTGTTGACTGTATAGAGCTTCTCCATCGTTGGCTGCAAAGAATATAATCAATCTGATTTCGGTGTTGACCATCTGGTGATGTCCATGTGTAGAGTCTTCTCTTGTGTTGTTGGAAGAAGGTGTTTGCTATGACCAGTGCGTTCTTTTGGCAAAACTCTATTAGCCTTTGCATTCCGTATTCCAAGGCCAAATCTGCCTGTTACCCCAGGTGTTTCTTGACTTCCTATATTTGCATTCCAGTCCCCTATAATGAAAAGGACATATTTTGGGGGTGTTAGTTCTAGCAGGTTTTGTAGGTCTTCATAGAACCATTCAACTTCACCTTCTTCAGCATTACTGGTTGGGGTATAGCCTTGGATTACTGTGATATTGAATGGTTTGCCTTGGAAAATAACAGAGATCATTCTGTCATTTCTGAGATTGCATCAAGTACTGCATTTTGGACTCTTGTTGACCATGATGGCTACTGCATTTCTTCTAAGGGATTCCTGCCCACAGTAGTAGATATAATGGTCATCTGTGTTAAATACATCCATTCCCAGTCCATTTTAGTTCTCTAATTCCTAGAATGTTGACATTCACTCTTGCCATCTCCTGTTTGACCACTTCCAATTTGCCTTGATTCATGGACCTAACATTCCAGGTTCCTATGCAATATTGCTCTGTATGGCATCAGTGTTTGCTTCTATCACCAGTCACATCCACGGCTGGGTATTTTTTTTGCTTTGGCTCCATCCCTTCATTCTTTCTGGAGTTATTTCTCCACTGATCTCCAGTATTATATTGGGCACCTAACTACCTGGGGAGTTCCTCTTTCAATATCCTTTCATTTTACCTTTTCATACTGTTCATGGAGTTCTCAAGGCAAGAATACTGAAATGGTTTGCCATTCCCTTCTCCAGTGGATCACATTCTGTCAGACCTCTTTACCATGACCTGGGCATCTTGGGTGGCCCCACACGGCATGGCTTAGTTTCATTGAGTTAGACAAGACTGTGGTCCATGTCATCAGGTTGACTAGTTTTCTGTGATTATGGTTTCAGTTTGTCTGCCTTCTGATGCCCTCTCGCAACACCTACTGTCTTACTTGGGTTTCTCTTACCTTGAATTGGACTTGGACTCATCCAAAAGACTATATTTTACCTTAACTACTTCTCAACAAGCTCTATGTCTAAACAGAGTCGTATTCTGAGGTGTTGAAGATAAGGATTTTTATTTATGATTTTTTTTAGAGACATAATTAAGGAACAGGATAGTGGTAGGAATGAGTATGGGTAATGACATAACACTTTACATTTAATAAGATTGTTCTTGGGGCAGTGTGGAGAATGAATTGGATGATAATATTAGGGGATGAAGATGGATTCCTTAGGAGGTTATTTTAGTAACTCATGCAAAATTTCAATTGTGTCTATAGAGAATGTGAGGAGTGGATGAATATGGGAGACTTTAGGAGATGAAATGTACAACTTAACAGTGGGTGATGCACAGAATCAGAGGGAGAGTGCAGTGTCAAGGATTTCTGCTGTATGGTTTACATAACTGATTGTTTAGTGGTGTTACTCCTCAAGACAGAGAACATTGCAGGGTAACTATACCTGGAGGTGGGACTTACAGAAGACCCTAATTTTAAATTTGGACTTGATGACTCTAAAGAACCTTTGAGACTTTCTAAGGAACATGTAAATTAGGGTTTTGGGTGATGATATCATCAAAAGAGAAAGGAAAACAAATATTTCCTAAAACCTGCTCACTGGTGATCTGTGTAGATGATCCACAGTAATCCCTGTGGATTATAAACGTATGTTTGTATGTGTATGTGCTCACTGGCTCAGCCATGTCTGTCTCTTTGCAATCCCATGGACTGTGGCCCACCAGACTCTTCTGTAAATGGAATTTTCTAGGCAAGAACATTGGAGTGGGTTGCCATTCCCTACTCCAGGGGATCAGATTATAAATAAAGTTTTTAATTATGACAGCTAGTTGTTGTGGTGAACGAATTTGACTTCATCTTACTGGGAATCCTTTGGAAGTGTTGAAGGAATATATTCATTTTTTTCCTTTTGTTTTTAGAGAACAAATTTGGAAATAGAGGTAATAAGTATTATCTCCATTCATTTTGAAATTACTGATGAAAATCAGTGTGCCAGTAATCACTGTCTCATTTCTGCATTTTTTACTTTGGAAACTATCACATTTTCCAATTTTCTAATGTTTTGTAGGCAATAGGTGAGAGTTCAGTGATTTCTACATTTTCCATTACTTAAGAGTTTTGCAGTTTATCTTAAGATAACAAAATATCTATGTAAGATATTTATATAAGAAATTAAAATTCCAGTGTGACACTGAGATTTTTCTCAGTCATCAAATCTTGATTGGAGAGGATGGCTCACTGTAAAGGAGACACATTTGACAGAAAATTTAGCAAATAATAATCCTTAATAGAGGAATGAAGTAAATGGAAAAAATAAAGTAACCACAATATGATATAGAGAATTTATTGAACTAGAACAGCCATGAAGCTTGTATATAGCTTATTTTTAATTTTGCAGAATGAAGATAATCCTAGTCTTTAAATTTGGTGGCTGTCTATAATATACAGCTTTTAAAGTTTCATGGAATCATAAGAATAAGGGCCTAAGTAATACAGCCTTTTATACTATAAATAGGACTTCCCTGTAGCTCAAACAGTAAAGAATCTGCCTGCAATGCAGGAGACTGGGGTTCCATCCCTGGTCAGGAAGATGCTCTGGAGAAGGGAATGGCAATCCATTCCAGTATTCTTGCCTGGAGAGTCCCATCAACCAAGGAGCCTGGTGGGCTACAGTCTGTGGGGTCACAAAGAGTCAGACAAGACTGAGTGACTAACACACACATACTATAAAATATATAATATATAGCTAGTTGCAACCCACTCCAGTATTCTTGCCTGGAGAATCCCATGGACGGAGGAACTTGGTAGGCTACTGAGGTCCATGGGGTCGCAAAGAGTTGGAGATGACTGAGCGACTTCACTTCACTTCTTCTCAGCACTGTCTCCTTTAATCTGGAGGTGTTTCTTTCCTATTACTTTTGAATAAAAAAATTCCCAAAGAACAAAAGCAAAAAAAAAATAACAAAAAAATAACAAAAAAAAAATAAATAAAATTAAAAAATTCCCAAAGCTTTCTACTTCTTGTCTTAATTATGTGGAATTCATGAAGTGAAATTAGAAATGTCTATTATTTGATGATTTGGATTACAAAGAAAGCAAAACACTTTATTTAGGACAAAATCTCCACTTTGGAAAGAAAATGACATTTTCTTAACATTCACGTGATCAATTTTCAGCAAATGTACTCCAGTGAATCTTACTAGGTATATATATTACAGTAGGGACCCCTGTGGGTATGTGTTTAGTAATTTAAATTTTTTTTTTTTTTTTAGCTCAGTGAAGATGGAGAATAACAACTTATTTTTGCCACTGGTTAAACAGTTTTTTAAAAAAATGCATTTTCATTCAATGTCTTTATGTATTATAAACATCAAGAGGTATTGCTATAAAATTATGAAATGGATTTTTAAAATGTTATTTTCATTTAACTGCTATTATTGTGGTAAACGTTTATTTGTTTCCCTTTCAGAGAGCATAAGAGGTTATACTCACTGCAAAATATTTGGGAAATACTATTCTAGATTTTCTTTGGGGTATAGTTTATAAGTATAGAAGAAAATTGATCTTATTACTTCATTAAATATCTGATATTATAGTCATAATAGCAGTAAAACCTATAACTGACTTAGGAATAAATAAGAAAAATACTGAAATTATATGAAGAAAACTGTGAAAGTGACTACTATAATTGGACACCATCTTAGACAATTTCCAAATGCCTTTTGATTATTTCCAAGAGTAATGCCTGCTCTCAGTAGTCTGTTATTGAATATTTAAATGGAAAGTATCTTTAGTAATTAAACTGTTTTTCTATGAAAAAAGATATTTAAATTTAAAAGTTATTTGTTCCTAACTTTAGTTAAAGTTTTCAGTGTCACATATTTCTTATTAAAAGTAACAACATTTTGTTTTTTCTGTTTCTGTTAGTATACCATGGACCATCCTTTTCTATATCTATCTAGGCATATACATGCATACAGACAGAAACAGAGGCATAAACATAGACATATATGCATACATATATGAGAAACTTGTGTATTAAAAGTTATATATATTTTTATCATAATATTTTTGTCTGTGTCGTGGGGGGGAGTGAAGTATCTCTTCTCTGCTTTTGCTATTCCTACCATTACATCTACTTCTACACCAGAAGACCACTGTTAGCAACTTGGTTATTATTCCACATTTATTCATACTCATATTTATTTATATTTATAAACAAAAATTTTAAAATTAATTTATTTTTATTGAAGTTTAATTACTTTACAGAATTTTGCTGTTTTCTGTCAAACCTCAACATAAATCAATCATTGGTATCCATCATCCCCTCCCTTTTGAATCACCCTTCCATCTCCCTCCCCATACCACCTCTCTAGGTTGATACAGAGCCCTTGTTTGGGTTTCCTGAGCCATACAGCAAACTCCTGTTGGCTATCTATTTTACATACAGTAATGTAAGTTTCCGTGTTACTCTTTCCATACATTTTACCCTCTCTTCCCCTCCTCATGCCCATAAGTCTATTCTCTATGTCTGTTTCTCCATTGCTACCCTGTAAATAAATTCTTCAGTGCCATTTTTCTAGATTCCATATATTTGTGTTAGAATACCATATTTATCTTTCTTTTTCGGACTTACTTTACTCTGTATAATAGGTTCTAGGTTCATCCACCTCATTAGAACTGACTCAAAGCTGTTCCTTTTTATGGCTGAATAATATTCCATTGTGTATAGGTACCATGACTGCTTTCTCCATTCATCTGTTGAGGGACATCTAGGTTGCTTCCATGTTCTAGCTATTGTAGATAGTGCCGCAATGAATATGGGATATATGTGTCTTTTGCAATTTTGGTTTCCTCAGGGTATATGCCTAGGAGTGGGATTTCTGGGTCATATGGTGGTTTTATTCCTAGTTTTTTAAGGAATCTCCATACCGTCTTCCATAGTGGCTGTATCAATTTACATTCCCACCAACAGTGCATGAGCATTCCCTTTTCCCCACACCCTCTCCAGCATTTATTGTTTGTAGACTTTTTGATGATGGCCATTCTGATTGGTGTGAGGTGATATCTCATTGTAGTTTTGATTTGCATTTCTCGAAATGGTATGGACCTAACAGAAGCAGAAGATACTAAGAAGAGGCAGAAAGAATACACAAGAACTGTACAGAAAAGATCTTCACGACTCAGATAATCACGATGGTGTGATCATTCACCTAGAGCCAGACATCCTGGAATGTGAAGTCAAGTAGGCCTTAGAAAGCATGACTATGAACAAAGCTAGTGGAGGTGATGGAATTCCAGTTGAGCTATGCCAAATCCTGAAAGATGATGCTGTGAAAGTGCTGCACTCAATATGCCAGCAAATTTGGAAAACTCAGCAGTGGCCACAGGACTGGAAAAGGTCAGTTTTCATTCCAATCCCAAAGAAAGGCAATGCCAAAGAATGCTCAAACTACCGCATAATCGCACTCATCTCACACGCTAGTAAAGTAATGCTCAATATTCTCCAAGCCAGGCTTCAGCAATACATGAACTGTGAACTTTCAGATGTTCAAGCTGGTTTTAGAAAAGGCAGAGGACCCAGAGATCAAATTGCCAACATCCGCTGAATCATGCAAAAAGCAAGAGAGTTCCAGAAAAACATCTATTTCTGCTTTATTGACTATGCCAAAGCCTTTGACTGTGTGGATCATGATAAACTGTGGAAAATTCTGAAAGAGATGGGAATACCAGACCACCTGACCTGCCTCTTGAGAAACCTGTATGCAGGTCAGGAAGCAACAGTTAGAATTGGACATGGAACAACAGACTGGTTCCAAATAGGAAAAGGAGTACGTCAGGGCTATATATTGTCACCTTGGTTATTTAACTTATATGCAGAGTACATCATGAGAAACGCTGGGCTAGAAGAATCACAAGCTGGAATCAAGATTACTGGGATAAATAGCAATAATCTCAGACATGCAGATGACACCGCCCTTATGGCAGAAAGTGAAGAGGAACTCAAAAGTCTCTTGATGAAAGTGAAAGTGGAGAGTGAAGAAGTTGGCTTAAAGCTCAACATTCAGAAAATGAAGATCATGGCATTTGGTTCCATCACTTCATGGGAAATAGATGGGGAAATAGTGGAAACAGTGTCAGACTTCATTTTTGGGGCTCCAAAATCACTGCAGATGATGACTGCAGCCATGAAATTAAAAGACACTTACTCCTTGGAAGGAAAGTTATGACCAACCTAGATAGCATATCGAAAAGCAGAGACATTACTTTGCCAACAAAGGTCCGTCTAGTCAAGGCTATGGTTTTTCCAGTGGTCATGTATGGATATGAGAGTTGGACTGTGAAGAAAGCTGAGCACTGAAGAATTGATTCTTTTGAACTGTCGTGTTGGAGAAGAGACTTTTGAGAGTCCCTTGGACTGTAAGGAGATCCAACCAGTCCATTCTAAAGAAGATCAGTCCTGGGTGTTCATTGGAGGGACTGATGCTGAAGCTAAAGCTCCAATACTTTGGCCACCTCATGCCAAGAGTTGACTCATTGGAAAAGACTCTGATGCTGGGAGGGAGTGGGGGCAGGAGGAGAAGGGGAAAACAGAGGATGAGATTTTTGATGGCATCACTGACTCGATGGACATGAGTTTGAGTAAATTCCTGGAGTTGATGATGGACAGGGAGGCCTGGCGTGCTGATTTTCATGGGGTCACAAAGAGTCGGACATGACTGAGCAACTGAACTGAACTATACTGAATAATGCGTTATGTTGAGCATCTTTTCATGTGTTTGTTAGCCATCTGTATGTCTTCTTTGGAGAAATGTTTCTTTAGGTCTTTTCCCCACTTTTTGATTGGGTTGTTTGTTTTTCTGGTATTGAATTGTATGAGCTGCTTGTATATTTTGGAAATTAGTCTTTTGTCAGTTGCTTCATTTGCTATTATTTTGTCCCATTCTGAGGGTTGTCTTTTCACCTTGCTTATAGTTTCCTTTTCTGTGCAAAAGCTTTTTAAGTTTCATCAGGTCCCACTTGCTTACATTTGTTTTTATTTCCATTACACTAGGAGGTGGGTCATAGAAGATCTTGCTTTGATATATGTCATTGAGTGTTCTGCCTATATTTTCCTCTAAGAGTTTTATAGTTTCTGGTCTTACATATAGATCTTTAATGTATTTTGAGTTTATCTTTGTGTATGGTGTTAGGAAGGGTTCTAATTTCATTCTTTTACATGTAGCAGTCCAGTTTTCCCAGCATCATTTATTGAAGAGGCTGTCTTTGTCCCATTGTATATTCTTGCCACCTTTGTCAAAAATAAGGCACCCATAGGTTCATGGGTTTATTTCTGGGCTTTCTATCTTGTTCCATTGGTCTATATTTCTGATTTTGTGCCAGTACCATACTGTGTTGATGACTTAGCTTTGTAGTATAATCTGAAGTCAGGAGGTTTGATTCCTCCAGCTCCATTCTTCTTTCTCAAGACTGCTTTGGCTATTTGTGGTCTTTTGTGTTTCCATAGATTTGTGAAATTTTTTGCTCTGGTTCTGTGAAGAATGCCATTGGTAATTTGATAGGGATTGCATTGAATCTGTAGATTGCATTTGGTAGTATAGTCATTTTCACAGTATTGATTCTTACTACCCAGGAACATGGAATATCTTTCCATCTGTTTATGTTGTCTTTGTTTTCTTCCATCAGTGTCTTATAATTTCTTTCATCTGTGATAAAAGATGTCTTTCATCTGTGTGCAGTTCTTTTGTCTCCTTAGGTAAGTTTACTCTTAGATATTTTTGTTTTTGTTGTTTCAGTGGTGAATGGGATTGATTCCTTAATTTCTCTTTCTGATTTTTCATTGTTAGTATATAGAAATGCAAGTGATTTCTGTGTATTGATTTCATACCCTACCACTTTGCTAAATTCACTGACTAGCTCTAATAATTTTCTGATACTACCTTTAGGGTTCTCTATGTACAGTATCATGTCATCTGCAAACAGTGAGAGCTTTACTTCTTATTTTCTGATCTGTATTCCTTTTATTTCTTTTTCTTCTGACTGCTGTAGCTAGGACTTCCAGAATAATGTTGAATAATAGTGGTGAAACTGGACACCCTTGTCTTGTTCCTGATCTTAGGGGGATGGTTTCAGTTTTTCATCATCGAGAATAATGTTTGCTGTGGGCTTATCATATATGACCTTTACTATGTTGAAGTAAGTTCCTTCTATGCCCATTTTTTGAAGAGTTTTAATCATAAATGGGTGCTAAATATTGTCAAAGGCTTTTTCTGCATCTATTGAGATTATCATATGGTTTTTATCTTTCAATTTGTTAATAAGTTGTATCAAATTGATTGATTTGCATATATTGAAGAATCCTTGTATCTCTGGAATAAACCCACCTGGGTCATGGTGTATGAGCTGTTTGATGTGTTACTGAATTCTGTTTGCTAACATTTTGTTGAGGATTTTTGCATCTATGTTCTTCAGTGATATTGGCCTGTAGTTTTCTTTTTTTGTGTTGTCTTTGTCTGATTTTGGTATCAGGATGATGGTGGCCTTGTAGAATTAGTTTGGAAGTGTTCCTACCTTTGCAATTTTTTGAAAGAGTTTCAGAAGGATAGGCATTAGCTCTTCTCTGAATTTTTGATAGAATTCTCCTGTGAAGCCATCTGGTCCTGGGCTTTTGTTTTTTGGGCAATTTTTGATCACAGCTTCAATTTATTGCTTGTAATTGGGTTGCTCATATTTTCTATGTCTTCCTGGTTCACGCTTGGAAGATTGAACTTTTCTAAGAATCTGTCCATTTCTTCCAGATTATCCATTTTATTGCCTTATTGTTGTTCATAATAATCTCTTATAATGCTTTGTATTTCTGTATTGTCCATTGTAGCCTCTCCTTTTTCATTTCTAACTTTGTTGATTTGATTCTTCTCTTTTTTTCTTGGTGAGTCTGGCTAAAGGTTTGTCAATTTTATCTTCTCAAAGAACCAGCTTTTAGTATTGTTTCTTTTATTTCTTTTTCATTTATTTCTGCTCAGATCTTTATGATTTCTTTCCTTCTATTAATTTTGGGTTTCTTGTTATTGTTGTTCTTCTTTTCCCAGTTGTTTAAGGTATAAAGTTAGGTTGTCTATTCAATGTTTTACTTGTTTCTTGAGTTAGGATTGTATTACTATAAACTTCCTTGTTAGAACTGCTTGCTGCATCCCATAGGTTTTGAGTTGTCATGTTCTCATTGTCATTTGTTTCTAGAAACTTTTTTGATTTCTATTTTGATTTCTTCAGTAACATGCTGGTTATTTAGAAATGTATTGTTTAATCTCCATGTGTTTGTGGTTTTTAGTTTTTTTCTTGTAAGTGATATCTAGTCTCATAGCGTTGTGGTTGGAGAAGATGCTTGATATGATTTCAACTCTTTTAAATTTACTGAGGTTTGATTTGTGACCCATGATGTGGTCTATCCTGGAGAATGTTCCATGTGCACTTGAGAAGAAGGTGTATTCTTCTGCATTTGTATGGAATGTCGTGAAGATATCCATGAGATCCATTTCATTTAATGTATCATTTAAGACTTGTGTTTCCTTATTAATTTTCTGTTTGATGATCTGTTCATTGCTGTAAGTGAGGTGTTAAAGTCTCCTACTATTATTGTGTTACTTTCAATTTCTCCTTTTATGTCTGATAGTGTTTTTCTTATGTATTGAGGTGATCCTATGTTGGGTGCATAGGTATTTAAATTGTTATGTCTTCCTCTTGGATTGATCCCTTGAGCATTAGGTAGTGTCCTTCTTTATCTCTTGTAATCTTCTTTATTTTAAGGTCTATTTTGTCTGATACGAGGATTGCTACTCCAGCTTTCTTTTGCTTCCTGTTTGCAAGGAATATATTTTTCCATCCTCTCACTTTCAGTCTATCTGTGTCTTTAGGTTTGAAGTGGGTTTCTTGTAGACAGAATACATATGGGTCTTGTTTGTATCCATTCAGCCAGTCTATGTCTGTTTGTCTATGTTGGTTTGGAGCATTTAATCCATTCACATTTAAAGTAGTTATTGATATATATGTTCTTATAGCCATTTTCTTAATTGTTTGGGGTTCATTTTGCAGATCATTTTTCTTCTCTTGTATTTCTTGACTATGTAAGTCCATTTAACATTTGTTGTAAAGCTGGTTTGGTGGTACTGAATTCTCTTAACTGCTGCTTGTCTGAAAACCTTTTTATTTCTCCATCAATTTTGAATTAGTTCCTTGCCGGGTACAAGGATTTTGGGTGCAACCAAAAATCTTGGTTGTAGATTTTTCCCTTTCAGTACTTTAAATATATCCTGCCACTCCCTTTTGGCCTTCAGAGTTTCTGCTGAAAGATCAGCTGTTAAACATATGGGGTTCCCTTGTATGTTACTTGTTGCTTTTCCCTTGCTGCTTTTAATATTCTTTTTTTTTTTTTTTTTGCATTTAGTCTTTGTTAGTTTGATTAGTATGTGTCTTAGTGTGTTTCTCCTTGGGTCTATACTGTATGGGACTCTGCACTTCTTGGACTTGATTAACTATTTCCTTTTCCATGGTGGGTAAATTTTCAACCATTTTCTTTATTATTGATTAAGTTCTTATTCCTATAATTTGTCCATATGTTGCTATAATCTATTTTTGCCCATATGTTGCTATAATCTATTAAAATGTCATTTTGAAAAAATACATTTATTACCATGTGCTCATGTCTCAACCCATACATTTATATTTTTAGTTTAAGTGTATAGCAGTGCATATATTTCTAATTTCTGCAATGATATTTTGTGATTCAATTGCTAAAGCTGCAACTGATTATTAAATTTTATTAACCATTAGTGCATGTAATGGTAACATTTTGTTTTAATCTAACAGCACACTTATAATATGCAACAAAATTAATAATAGTTACTTAGCATTTAATATCAACATGTGTTCAGTATTTCGAGTATATCTAAAAAATTTTGCTGTATGTTTGAATCAGGATTTAAATGAAGTATAGTGACTGCATTTTGATGATGGTTTTTAAGTTTCTTTTAATCTAAAAAGATTTTCTCTTCCTTTTGTTTTCATGTCATTTATTTGTTGAAGAAATCAGTTCATTTGTCCTGCATTCTGGATCTGCCTGAAAGTATCTTTGTGATGAAAATAATGTGCTTCTTGGGACTGATAGGTAGAATTTGGTCTAGAAATGATTAAATTCATAATATTTTTATTTTAATTCATCACCTGTGGACTTCCTACCATGTTCCATCAAGAATGAAAAGTTCTGATTATATTTTTTCACAGAATTAACTGTTTCAAAAAAAAAAAAGAATTAACTGTTTCATCCATGTTTTCAAATTTGTCTAGAATTGGGCAATGATTCTCACAATGATTTTAACATGAACTGGGTTTTGGAAGCTATTTCCCTCTTTTCTTTTTGTTTTTTCAGTTTAGAAAATTTAGGTTAGCTAGTAATTTTTCCATTTTTTTGATATTTTTAAAAGAACCAGTTTACAATTTTTTTTACACATCTAATTTTGTTCACTATTATCTAATTTATTTATTTCTTTTTTTAAATTTTATTTTATTTAACTTTACAATATTGTATTGGTTTTGCCATATATCAAAATGAATCTGCCACAGGTATACATGTGTTCCCCATCCTGAACCCTCCTCCCTCCTCCCTCCCCATACCATCCCTCTGGGTCCTCCAAGTGCACCAGCCCCAAGCATCCAGTATCGTTCATTGAACCTGAACTGGTGACTTGTTTCATATATGATATTATACATATTTCAATGCCATTCTCCCAAATCATCCCACCTTCTCCCTGTCCCAGAGTCCAAAAGACTGTTCTATATATCAGTGTCTCTTTTGCTGTCTCGTATACAGGGTTATTGTTAATTTCTCTTATTTAAAAATGCTTTACACTTGCTTTATTTACTTGTAATATTTTGTTTTTCTTCTAGTGTTAATATTTAGAGTTGAGTTTATTTTTAGTTTTCATTTATTATTGATACTGTGTATATTCATATTTTGTGATATTGTATATTCATATTTTGTGATATTATGGATAGACTTCTGATATGAATTTAGTTGTTGAGTGATTCACATGATTTTAGGTTTCTGTTTCTCACTGTTCATGTAGGATTTCTATGTTAATATTCTAAGGTCACAAAACATCAGTATTATTTTGAAATCTTATTGTGATATAAAATTTTCAAACAGAAAATTTTATTAATGAAAAAGGCAAAAGCCATGCCTCTCTACGGCAATGCCTAAATGTTCACTGGCCTCTTGGTCTATTATAATTTTTTCCAGATATGTGAGTCCTAAATGAATAAAGCAAAAATCTTAGTAAAAATAGGTAAGCAATGATTTTGTTTCTGTTATGTTTTCCCCTCATGTATGATTTTTAGATGACAATATCTAGTCTTTCTATATTGCTTAACATACAATATTGCAAAAAAAAAAAACTGTATATAAGTTAGTGTTTGTATGGAAGAATAATTTATGAAACTCTAAGTGCTTCTTATACTCATTGTCTCCTAATGAGCCCAAAGCAGGTTCATCTGTTCTGTAAATCTGTTCAGGTTTACAGTTTTTGTTGCATAAGGTTTCCATGTTGATGACAGCTAATTAGATGAATAATCATCTGATCTAAGACTTTACAAATTACAGGGCTCTCATCTTTTCTTATTATGTGTTTTTGTGAATGCCCTTTTCATGTATATCTGCCCATTCCCATCCATCCTATGGAGTCAGTCTATGAGAACATTATCTTATATCACCATGAATGTCATGTTCATTTAAGACTATCTGAGACTAGGTTAGAGTTTGTCATCTCAGTTGAGTGCAGATTAAGTGCAGTCTGTCTTGCTAGCACTTTGTGGTCTTCTCCAATTGAGAGTTGTGGGCAAGAGAATTACTTTGCTTTTGGAAAATGAGGAGAAATTCATTTTCTGCAGCCATAAGTAAAACAGTTTTTTAGGTACTAATGGCCAGCCACTATCATCTGAAGATGGTGAATTTGGCACATGACATGTAGTTTCTCCAACACAGAGTAACTGTGAAAAATCTTCAAAGGAAAGTCTAGAAAATTAACCAAGATGGCAGAGTAGAAAAATGCTGGACTCACCTCTTCTCATGAGCAAACCATAACCACAACTATCAGTGGAAAAGACTGGCACAGAAAAGACCTTCTACAACTAAAAATATGAAGAAGGAACGACAATGAGACAAGTACGAGAGGCAGAACTGCAATATAGTCAACTCTCACACCTCCACAAGAGTGGGAGGTCTGAGTCTCATATTGGGCTCCCCAGCTCAGGGGTCCTGCACTGGGAAGATGAACTCCCTGAAGGCCAGTGGGGCTCAAATTCAGGAGCACCACAGAACAAGGGCAAATAGAGATTTTACTCTTAAAAGGCACACACAAAATCTCACATATTCTGGGACACAAGGCCAAAGCAGTAATGGATAGGAGCTTGGGCCAAATTTATCTGCTGGTCTTGGAGAGTTTCCCAGAGAGGCAAGGTGTAGAAATAGCTCACCCTGCGTATATAAATACTAGTGGCAGACATCCTTGGGAGCTCCTTCTATCATGTGGACAATGGTGCTGGTGGGCACCACTGCAGAATCCTCCTTCTGGGTCATTAGTACCAACACCTGGTGCCAACCAATAGCTGTAGGTGCCAGTGGTGGGACACCTCAGGCTAAGCAACTTACTGGGTGAGGACACAGCCCCACTCATCAGCTGACAGGCTTCCTAAAGACTTCCTGAGTCCATGGCCCCTGTGGACACACCTTCAGAAACAGCTGTGCTCACTAGAGGGCCAAGACCCAGCTCCATCCATCAGGAGATAGGCAGCAGCCTGATCCTCCAAGAAAGCCTGCACTAGTCTCTAGAACATGTAGGCCCCCAGCCTCACCCACTGGGGGCAAGCCAGATACAAGAAAACCACAATACTGCAATCTGCTGACCCATCCTACCCACAGCAGGCCAGACCATACTCTGGGATCAGCTGGACCCTGTCCCTGCCCAATAGCAGGCCAATACCAGCTACTGGGGCTATGAACACAAGAATAAAAACTGAAAAGACCAGAAACATGTGGAGGCTAAACAATGTAACACTAAATAACCAACTGATAAATAAACAAATTAAAATAGAAACAAAAATACCTAGGGATAAATAAAAACACAAAAACCCAAAACCTATGCTGCTAAGTCACTTCAGTCATGTCCGACTCTGTGCGACCCCATAGACGGCAGCCCACCAGGCTCCCCCGTCCCTGGGATCCTCCAGGCAAGAACACTGGAGTGGGTTGCCATTTCCTTCTCCAATGCATGAAAGTAAAAGTGAAAGTGAAGTCGCTCAGTCGTGTCCGACTCTGTGCGACCCCATGGACTGCTGTCTACCAGGCTCCTCCGTCCATGGGATTTTCCAGGCAAGAGTACTGGAGTGGGGTGCCATTGCCTTCTCCCAAAACCTATGGGACACAGCAAAAGCAGTTCTAGAGGAAGTTGAGAATGATACAACCTTATCTCAGAAAACAAGAAAAATTTCAAATAAACAACCTAAACTTATACCTAAAGGAACTAGAGAAATAAGAACAAACAAAACCCAAAGTTAAAAAAAGGAAACAAATCATAAAGTTCAAAGTAGAAATTAATTAGAGGCTAAAAAAACACAATAAAAAGATCAATGAAACTAAAAACTGGTTCTTTGAAAAGATAAGCAAAATTGGTAAACTTTTAGCCAGACTCATCAAGAAAAAAAGGGGTAGGGCCCAAATCAATAAAATCACATACCAAAAAAAAAAAAAAAAGTTACAATGGATACCATAGACATATGAAGGATCATAAGAGACTGCTATGGATAACTACGTGCCAATAAAAAGGACAACCTAGAAGAAATGAATAAATTCTTAGAAAGGTATAATATCCCCAAATTGAACCAGGATGAAATAGACAGTATGAACAGACCAGTTTCTGGTAATTTTAAAATTCCCAGCAAAAAAAAAAAAAAAGGATAATTTCATAATTCTGTCATTTTCAGACTTTAAAACTTACATGATCTGCTTACATTACTAAAGACAACATAGTGCCAGGGGCTGGCCCTTCCAGAGTTTCTACCTGGATTCACAAGCTTTGTCAGGCTCTCTCACAAGGCATGTGTGTCTTTCCTCTCACAGGGCAGCATGTCAGATAGAAATTGAATGGGTCTCCAGAGACACTTAGCCACCTGTTAAGGAGAGCTTTTTTCATTCTTCTACAATTATAAAAATAAAATGATTTTGTTTCTCAGTAGTACCACACATAGAAGTCACAAATCAAATTCTGATTTTTAACTTCAACTCTTGGATTGATTTTACTATCAAAGAAATGTCAGAATCACTCATCTGAAAAATTTATGAACTACACTGAACAAAACCTTGTATAGAGGAGTATTGGAAATGTTTTAGGATGAGGAAAGGGATATATGGGCTTATGGATTTTTATTTTTCTTCTAAGAGCCATAGGAAGCTATTTAAGGGTTAAAGTGGAGCTGAGCCAAGAATGTGAGAACAGTAGTTTGGCTGATCTCAGTAGTTTGGCTCTTTGTAAAGATGATGTTGGCCCCAATATGGGGAATAGTATAAGATACAACGGTTAAAAAAAAATACACATAGAGCATTAAAGATTATGTCAGTATTTCAGGTATGAGATGGAGTTTTCTTTAATTTGGACAGAAGTGGATGGTTTCAACAGACATTGAAGAGATAAAAGCTGTGGGTTTGATGATGGCATTGACTTGGCTTTGAAGACAATGCTGAGGTTTGTTTCTTTACAAGTGGGGCAGGTGGTAATGCCATTAACTGAGAATGAGAAGGCTGGATGAGGTCCGTGTTTAGTGATAGGATACTAAACTTGGATTTGGAAATGTTGAGTTTGTTGGGTCTTTGAGATATTTGATGAAATTATCAGGTTACTGGAATGTGGCAACACCGATAGAAATTCAGTCAGTTCAGTTCAGTCGCTCAGTCGTGTCCAACTCTTTGCGGCCCCATGAATCGCAGCATGCCAGGTCTCCCTGTCCATCACCAACTCCCAGAGTTCACTCAGACTCACGTCCATCGAGTCAGTGATGCCATCCAGCCACCTCATCCTCTGTCGTCCCCTTCTCCTCCTGCCCCCTATCCCTCCCAGCATCAGAGTCTTTTCCAATGAATCAACACTTTGCATGAGGTGGCCAAAGTACTGGAGTTTCAGCTTTAGCATCATTCCTTCCAAAGAAATCCCAGGGCTCATCTCCTTCAGAATGGACTGGTTGGATCTCCTTGCAGACCAAGGGACTCTAGAGTCTTCTCCAACACCACAGTTCAAAAGCATCAATTCTTCGGCACTCAGCTTTCTTCACAGTCCAACTCTCACATCCATACATGACTACTGGAAAAACCATAGCCTTTATTAGATGGACCTTTGTTGCTAAAGTAATGTCTCTGCTTTTGAATATGGTATCTAGGTTGGTCACAACTTTTCTTCCAAGGAGTAAGCATCTTTTAATTTCATGGCTGCAGTCACCATCTGCAGTGATTTTGGAGCCCAGAAAAATAAAGTCTGACACTGTTTCCACTGTTTCCCCATCTATTTCCCATGAAGTGATGGGACCAGATGCCATGATCTTCGTTTTCTGAATGTTGAGCTTTAAGCCAACTTTTTCACTCTCCACTTTCACTTTCATCACGAGGCTTTTTAGTTCCTCTTCACTTTCTGCCATAAGGGTGGTGTCATCTGCATATCTGAGGTTATTGATATTTCTCCTGGCAATCTTGACTCCAGCTTGTGCTTCTTCGAGTCCAGCGTTTCTCATGATGTACTCTGCATAGAAGTTAATTAAGCAGGGTGGCAATATACAGCCTTGACATACTCCTTTTCCTATTTGGAACCAGTCTGTTGTTCCATGTCCAGTTCTAACTGTTGCTTCCTGACCTGCATATAGGTTTCTCAAGAGGCAGGTCAGGTGGTCTGGTATTCCCATCTCTTTCAGAATTTTCCACAGTTTATTGTGATCCACACAGTCAAAGGCTTTGGCATAGTCAAGAAAGCAGAAATAGATGTTTCTCTGGAACTCTCTTGCTTTTTTGATGATCCAGCAGATGTTGGCAATTTGATCTCTAATTTAAGGGACTAGATCTGATAGAGTGCCTGATGAACTACGGAGGGAGGTTCATGACATTGTACAGGAGACAGGGATCAAGACTATCCCCATGGAAAAGAAATGCAAAAAGCAAAATGGCTGTCTGAGGAGGCCTTACAAATAGCTGTGAAAATAAGAGAAGCAAAAAGCAAAGGAGAAAAGGAAAGATATAAACATCTGAATGCAGAGTCCCAAAGAATAGCAAGGAGAGATAAGAAAGCCTTCTTCAGCGATCAATGCAAAGAAATAGAGGAAAACAACAGAATGGGAAAGACTAGAGATCTCTTCAAGAAAATTAGAGATACTAAGGGAAAATTTCATGCAAAGATGGGCTCAAAAAAGGACAGAAATTGTATGGACCTAACAGAAGCAGAAGATATTAAGAGGTGGCAAGAATACACAGAACTGTACAAAAAAGATCTTCACGACCAAGATAATCATAATGGTGTGATCACTAACCTAGACCCAGTCATCCTGGAATGTGAAGTCAAGTGGGCCTTAGAGGAATTCCAGTTGAGCTATTCCAAATCCTAAAAGATGATGCTGTGAAAGTGCTGCACTCAATATGCCAGCAAATGTGGAAAACTCAGCAGTGGCCACAGGACTGGAAAAGGTCAGTTTTCATTCCAAACCCAAAGAAAGGTAATGCCAAAGAATGCTCAATAGTAATTAGTATGTCCTAAAAATGACTCTGAAAGACTTTGCCGACAAAGGTCTGTCTAGTCAAAGCTATGGTTTTTCCAGTGGTCATGTATGGATGTGAGAGTTGGACTGTGAAGAAAGCTGAGTGTCGAAGAATTGATGCTTTTGAACTGTGGTGTTGGAGAAGACTCTAGAGTCCCGTGGTCTGCAAGGAGATCCAACCAGTCCATTCTGAAGGAGATCAGCCCTGGGATTTCTTTGGAGGGAATGATGCTAAAGCTGAAACTCCAGTACTTTGGCCACCTCATGCAAAGAGTTGACTCATTGAAAAAGACCCTGATGCTGGGAGGGAATTGGGAGCAGGAGGAGAAGGGGACAACAGAGGATGAGATGGCTGGATGGCATGATCGACTCGATGGGCATGAGTTTGAGTGAACTCGGGGAGTTGGTGATGAACAGGTGTGCTGTGATTCATGGGGTTGCAAAGAGTCAGACATGACTGAGCGACTCTACTGAACTGAAAAATGACTTAGAAGCAATTAGCCGCCTACACAGTAAACACTAATGACAGAAAGTGTGGTTCTAATTGTTACACTTGGGTATGTCTGGGTTGATTTGCTCGTGGATTAGCTCATAATGCCCAGCAGAATGACTTTGCCTTCATCTTATAGGGAATCCATCGGTAACTTTCACTGAGGGAATTCCAAGATTCTTTTTGCTTTGTCAGGAATAGATTTGAAAGTGTACAAATAAATATGTTTGTGCACTAAGGCTTCCAAGGAAAATCTTTTCAAAAGTGAACACTGTTTCATTCTATACCTTCTACTTTCCTTTCTTAAGAAGAGATGAAGCCATACATGTGAGAATGTGTGCTCAGATGCATCCGACTCTTTGTGAGCCCACAGACTGTAGCTCACCAGACTTCTCTATCCAAGAAATTTTAACTTGATATCTGAAATATATTTTTCCTCTTTGCAAGCCTATGGACTGTAGCCTACCAGGCTTTTCCGTCCATGAGATTCTCTAGGCAAGAATACTGGAGTGGGTAGCCATTTCCTTATCCAGGGTTCAAATCCATTTCTCCTTTGTCTCCTGCACTGGCAGACAGATTCTTTACCAATGTGATACCTGGGAAGCCCACATTTGAGAACAGTGGTGGCCTAATCAATTTGGCATTCATAAAGGTGACTCTGGCCCTAATTTTCTTTGAAAAATCACCATTTTTTCTTCAAGAAAACCATCACTTTCTCATTCTCCCCAAGTCTTACAGAAACTGAATGACGACATCAGGATCGGCCTAATTTTAATTATTTGTAGTTTTCAATCTATCTGATAAATAAACATCCAGGTAAGCGATCAAAATCCTGGCAATCCTATGAGATTTTCTATTTTTCTTCAGGACAAATGATTCCATATTCCTGTAATAAATAGTAGGTGTTTTACTGCTGAGAAAATAAGCTTAATAAGATTTATTTTTAACAGTAAATTTGAAGAAATAGAAGAATAAACAAATGGGGAAATAATTATAATGTTTCAGATACTATATCAAAGTTTCAGATATTATTTCATAATCTATAGAAAATTTTATAGTTAGGGTATGGACAACTAAATGATGCTGTTCAAATTTGTTAAAAGTTATTCATGGAATCATGATAAGATGAGATAAAATCACCAATTGTATCTTTATTAGGCTCTTTAATTCCAAGTGTATGAGGATTATCTATCTATCTATCCATTCATCTATCTATCATCTATATCTTAAGGTGAAAGATCTAAAATTCTTAAAAACTTTTGACCTAATTATGAAATTTGGAAATATCAATTATAGATTGAGAGTTGACAAGAAAGATAGATAGGGTTAGTCAGAACAAAATGTCCACTTTGGAAATGAAACAATCTGAATCTGTACTCTTTGTCCATATGGCCAATTTTCAGTGGAGATATATCATTCAATCTTCTTGCTATTTGTATTGTGTTTCCATGTCTCTTTGCAGGTATATACTTTAAAAGATATATTCTTAAAACTAATATTTGTTCATGTAAGTGAAGATGGAAAATAACTAAGATCTACCTTAAGATTAAACTAATACAATTTTGGTAAATAGGTAAATTTTTATATATATCTTAATCAACAAAAATATGTACATAAATTGTGTTATTTATTTCATTTTGAGAAACAGCTTAATTTTCACACTAAATTATAGGTGGATTTTCCCCTTCTAGGGGGATTTACTTTTAAGCAAAATTTATATGTCACAGAAGAAAGTATAGTTATTTAAAGATCATGTCAAATATTTCATTTGCATTATTGACAAAAAATTAAATACATCAATATATCCAAAAAGAAAAGTACTTAGTTATAAAAACAAACCATAAACTTACTGTACTTTATACCTAATTTTATTCATTTATAAAATATTTTTTGAGTATTACAAAAGAGAGAGAGAGGGAAATCACTCTCAATGGTTGAAGTCAAATATCACTGAAAATATTGAAAAGCGTATCTGCATAATCCAAAACAATGACTGAACTGAAGATATATTTTTACAAATGTCCTGATTAAAGGGGATATATAAACAAGGAAGATGCATTTTTTAAAAAATAAAATAGGACTATTTTCATGGTCTTTTATGACTATGTTCTTCACCTACTCTTTTCACTGCAGTGGTCAGCCTGAGTGGATATGATGGAGGCAAACAAGACTCTGGTGATGGAGTTTGTTCTCACAGGACTCACAGATCTCCCAGGGCTGCAGGTCCCCCTGTTCCTGGTGTTCCTGATCATCTACCTCACCACCATGGCGGGCAACCTTGGACTGATTTTTCTCATCTGGAAGGACCCCCATCTTCACACCCCCATGTACTCATTCCTGGGCAGTTTAGCCTTTGCAGATGCTTGTTCTTCCTCTTCTGTGACTCCCAAGATGCTAATTAATTTCTTATCTGTGAATCACACAGTATCCCTGGTTGAGTGCATCTCCCAATTTTATATTTTTGCTTCCAGTGCAAACACAGAATGTTTCCTCCTGGTGGTGATGGCCTATGACCGCTATGTAGCCATATGCAATCCCTTGCTTTACCCAATGGTGATGTATAATGTCTTCTGCACCCAATTAATAGGTGTTTCATATAGTATTGGGTTTCTTCATCCCATGATGCATGTGGGTTTGTTATTCAGATTAACTTTCTGCAAATCCAATGTAATACATTATTTCTACTGTGAAATTTTACAACTATTTAAGATGTCGTGTACTGACCCTAGAATTAATATGCTCCTGATCTTTGTATTTTCAGTCTTTATACAGTCTTTCACTTTTATGAGTATCATTATCTCTTACACCCATGTTCTCTTTGCCATCCTGAAAAAGAAGTCTGAAAAGGGCAGGAACAAAGCCTTCTCCACCTGCAGTGCCCATTTGCTGTCTGTTTCCTTGTTCTATGGCACTCTCTTCTTCATGTATGTGCGTCCTGGGTCTCGATCAGCTGAAAATCAGGATAAACTATATTCTTTATTCTATACAATCATAATTCCTCTGCTAAATCCTTTTATTTACAGTCTGAGGAACAAAGAGGTAATAGGTGCCTTGAAGAGAATAATAAATAAATAAACAAGTTTTAAGGCAAAATTCGAACTGTTTTTTTCAAACTTTGCAAAATCAAAGGGTCTGCAGTTAAGCAAATTGGCCTTGGCTTTATCATTTAAACAGAGGGTAATGTCTAGGGCAGTGTCTAAGTACTGTATGATGAAAGCCAGCTTCAACGGCAAGAGGTGTTCATATCACAGAAAACTGAATTTTTAATGAAAAATTAAATCCTTTACATTTGAGTCCATTCTAATGAGGTGGATGAAACTGGAGCCTATTATACAGAGTGAAGTAAGCCAGAAAGAAAAACACCAATACAGTATACTAGTGCATATATATGGAATTTAGAAAGATGGTAACGGTAACCCTATATGCGAGACAGCAAAAGAGACACCGATGTATAGAACAGTCTTTTGGACTCTGTGCAAGAGGGAGAGGGTGGGATGATTTTGGAGAATGACACTGAAACATGTATATTATCATATGTGAAATGAATTGCCAGTCTAGGTTCGAAGCATGAGACAGGGTGCTCCGGGCTGGTACACTGGGATGACCCAGAGGGATGGGATGGGGAGAGAGGTGGGAGAGGGGTTCAGGATGGGGAAACGTGTACACCTGTGGCAGATTCATGTCAATGCATGGCAAAACCACTACAATACTGTAAAGTAATTGGCCTCCAACTAAAATAAATAAATTTATATTAAAAAATAAAACTAAGGATTTAGGGTTTGCAGTGTTTCACTCTGTAAATTCCATTTAAATTAGATACAGTAGTTTGCAATTTTACTGTGGCAGACATTTGCATGTTTCTTTATTTGAGACTGGAGTGAGTGAGTGAAGCTAATTCTCTAAGCTTGAATATCAAAATTCTGGCTGTTTCTCAACTGTTCAGAGACTCAGATGAAATGACTTCTTGTAGGAGATTGTCCCTGAAGAGGAAAATTTCTTTGAATGAAGAAAAGGTTTAAAAAGTACAGAGTACAAGAGATTGGTGCATTTTACTGGAGAATGATGGAAGTCAGGATAAAATTAAAAATGGACTATTGAATTTGGCACAAATATATGCAGATACATAGTGCATTTTACTGGGAAATTATAGGCAATAGTGATATTCAAGAATTTGCAGATATTAAAAGATTTCAGAATATATTTCCTCAGATATTAGTAGTCTACTGTATTAATCTTTACATGTTTAATAAAGTATAAACATAAATTCATATAATTTTCATACTTTTTATACTCTTGTATGTTTACTATTTAAATAAAAATATATGATGCAATTACACAATGCAACATTTCTTGTGTAAGTGCCACGCTGGAATGAGTCTTATTTCCAAAATGATTGTAAAAACCTGTAATATAATATTTACTGTTCTTTCATTGATCACTCTGTATGGAATGTGTAGTGAATTTCTCTATTGGCCATATTCTAAATTTAAAGGAATTCTAAAGTAGTAAATGCAAAATTTGTTTTCACTTATAATAATATTGCTAGCTAACCACTGCTGTTGCAAAATCCTCAGGTGATGACCTGGTATTGCTGATCAACAAGGAAGAATTAAGAGGAAGAAATATGTAGACAGAAAATCTGATGTGTGGATACAACAGGTATGCAGGGGAGGAGGATGAAGAGCTGAGAACTGAAGCCAGCAATGCAGCTCCTCTGCTCTTAGACTATCTTCAATCTTTCACAGGGCACTGAGAATAAGTGAGCTTAAAATGATTATGTGAATGTAGTCAGCCATCCAAACAGGCAGTGACAAGAAGAATGAACACACTGAAGGCAAATGAATTAGAAAGTTGTACAAATCAAATCAGTACTGATGGTTAGCATATTCTTTAGTACTACCCTTCTTGGGAATTGGAGTGAGGATTGACCTTTTCCAGTCCTGTGTCCACTGCAGGGTCTTCCAGATTTCCTGACATAATGAATGCAAAACCTGCTTCTTGGCAGGAAACCCATGGCAAACTCAGACAGTGTGTTGAAAAACAGAGACATTACCCTGCCAACAAAGGTCTGTGTATTCAAGACTATAGTCTTCCCAGTGATCATGTACAGTTGTGAAAGTTGGACTGTAAAGGCGGAATGCTGAAGAATTGATGCTTTCAAACTGTGGTGCTGAAGAAGGCTACTGAAAGTCCCTTGGGCAGCAAGGAGATCAAACCAGTCAATCTTAAGGGAGATCAACCCTGAATATTCACTGGAAGGACTGATTCTGAAGCTGAAGCTCTAGTATTTTGGCCATCTGATGTAAACAGACAACTCATTGGAAAAGTCACTGATGCTGGGAAATATTGAGGGTAGAAGGAGAAGAGGGCATCAGAGGATGAGATTGGCTGGACAGCATCACCGATGCAACAAACATGAACTTGGGCAAACTCTGGGAGATGATGAGGGACAGGGGTGTGCTGGAGTCCATAAGGTCGCAAAGAGTCAGACGTGACTGAGCAACTAAACAACAACATTTCCATTTTTACTGTCCTACATATGAATACCAGACTTCAGTTAAAACTTATGGGACAAACAAGCAAATTCGGGGAGTGAGCTCCACCCATGACAAAGGTCATGAGGAAGGAGGCTCAGCATATGCAAAGGTAAGATCAAGCCTCAGGAGTCCCCCCTGGAAATTCTCGAGCATCTACCCCCAAAACCAGAGTCTGCCTGTTTTCTGCTTTGTGCTCTCACCTACACCTCTGACTTTACAGGGGTCTGTCCCACACTACCTCTCTGAAGAAAAAGTTAACTTACAGCTCCAGTTAATAATTCCTGGGTGTGACAGTGTTTCAACCTACAAACTCCTTTGGAAGTCCTCTAGTCTGCCTGAATAGGTTCTTCCGGCCACATGTGATTGTTCAGAGCCTCCCAACGGTGAGAGGCATGAGATGTTCTAAACTGTCTAAATACAGATTCCTTTGAGCAGTTAAAAGATTGATTAGAAATTGTATTGGTGAAGGGTTTTTCACTTGTTGGGCCAATGTTTGCTGCTAAGTCTCCATATCCCTTACCTACTGTGTCCTTGGCGGTGTATTGATTGATATAATTGGTGTATAGAAATGTAAGTAGTAGCCTTAATGTTTGTAACCCTGGACTCTTGAGTTAATTCTTTTTCTTGTTATAGCCCACCACACCTTTGCCCTATAGGAATGCAATTTTATCTAATGCTTTTGGAGGGTGGTCCTTGACTAATCACCCTTGGAGAAGGATAAGTTTTCTTCTTAAACTTAAGGGTCTTAAGTTTGGCAGGGTCTTAAGATGTTGAGATGTTTGAAAGGGTCTTAAGATATTGGCAGGCCTCCGGGCCAGAAAATGATGTAAATCACCTAAACTTTTGCATATGATAAGTTTGAAAGCCTGGCTCAGGGACTGCTGTCCTTGCATGACTCCACCCTTTCCCTATTATCCTCTATGCATAACTTAAGGTATAAAAACTACTTTGGAAAATAAAGTGCGGGCCTTGTTCACCAAAACTTGGTCTCCCCATGTCGTTCTTTCTCTTACCTTCTGGCTGAATTATTCAGCCTCTTTTCTCCACTAAATTTTCTCACTGAGCTATCCTTATTTCAGCCTCTTTCCTTCACTGAATTCTCCTACTGAGCTATCCTCATTCTATTATTCTTTATATCTTTAATTAATATTTATTTAAGCAATTGTTTCCTGATCCTCGCCAACGCCATCCCCACTTCGAATTCCCTGGATCCACCGGGGCTGGACTCGGGCAAGCAAACGACAACAACAACAAACCAAGAAACAACCCAATATCAAAATAGAAAACACTAAAAAGAACTAGTGTCAGATATGACTCAGAAGTTGGGATTATCAAACAGGAAATTTGCAATGGCTATGATTACTATGTTAAAGTTTCTGTGCATGAAGAGATTTTAGAGAGAATTTAGAGAGAGAGCAAGCATTTCTTTAAAAGTCAAGTGAAAGTGCTAGAAATACATATTTTTTAAAACATGAGAACAAAGGTAAGGATATTTTTGGTAAGCTCATCAGTAAATAAGACATGGACAAATCTAGGAACTTGAATATACATCAATGACTATTATCAAAATTAAATATAAATAAGAAAAGAGTAAAAAAAACACCAAAAACCCAGGACATTCACATACTATGAAAGACCATCAAGTTATCTAATATGTGTGTAACTGGAAAAAAATAAGAAAAAATAAGAGTGGAGCTGAAGAAATATTTGAAAACATAATTGTCAAGAATTTTTCAAAGATAGTGAAAGTCACCAAACCAAAGATTCAAGAAGCACACAGAACCTGAGGCAGAATAACCAAAACAAACAGAAACCAAATCACAGCAAAATAAAAATGCAAAACAACAATTATAAAAACTAGAGATAAAAAGAAAAGTTTGAAGGTAGCTAGAGGGGAAGAAAAAGTATATAGTCAGAAGATAACTGAGTATTGAGTGACATATTTCAAATTGTGGGGGGTGGGGAAAGATCTGCCAATTCAGAATTTTACCCAACTTCGAAAATGAATGTAGTCCCAGTCCCCAGTTTGGGGGAATTTCCTCCCCGCTGAGGGACATGCACCTGCTTTTGAGATCTGCCTCTTTACTCCCACAGATGTAGGGGCAGGTTTAGATGATGGGCCAGGAAGCTTGTCGCTGGGTGGGTTGATCCTTTTACCTGGCTGGGCCTCCAACACCCCTCTTCTATGTCTCCTTCAATACAAGGAATGGGGCAGGGGAGGACAGTGGCTAAAGTTTCTGGGTTCCTGGGTACTCAGTGCTATGTGAGTTCTGCAGAGGAATGGCATGGTGGGCCCTTTAGGGTGCAATGAAGTTGGAAGCTCAAGGCAGCTGGACTTCTCAGCTTGAGGGCTAGTCTGGGGCCAGGGTGAGAGTGACTCTGAAGGGGCCACCCCCAAGCCTTAGGCTGTCTTCCTGGTGCAGCAAACAGGACAAGGCGAAGTTGAGGCAAAACCCAGAGGGGTTCCTGGACATCAGAACTTTCTAGAAGCTCCGAAGCAGAAGCAGATCACCCTCTGGGAAGGTGTTTTAGGATCTACTGTCTCGAGACTTTGCAGCTCAGTGTCAGTATGTGTGTAGCTGTGTCCCCTGCTGCAGAAGTAGGCGGGGGAAGCTGACGACAAGGAGGATCTTCAGGGGGAGGCGAAGAGGAGTCCTTCCTGTAGCAGGCTCGACAGGGAGAGCAGATGAGCACTGAGAACTAAGCAGCTTGGCATTGACGAGCACGTGGTCTGAGTGTGGCTGTGTACCTGCTGCTGGAAGTAAAGTCAATCAAGCAGGAGACATGTCCAATGAGAGGATTCGAGGCTGCTCAGTCCCCTTTTACTGGGGCACCAGTGTGCTTCCCTGTGCACCAGAGCCCATTGCAGTAGCTTAGACTAGGGGCTCTCACCTCACTACTCTGTACTCCTTGGTCACTTTGACCTTTGAGTGTGAAGTGTTCCCCTTTGTCCAGGTCATCACTCTGGGCTTTCCCCTGCTTTCAAACTGAGGCGGGGAAAGAGGAAAGGCAGGAAAACTGAGGGAACAAGACCCTGGGATTTGTGCCGGGGCTTTTGGAGTTAGATTTGCATTCAATACATGCTGCTGATTAGTAGTATATATTTTTGTGCTGTAGTATGCTTAGTCGCTCTCTTTGTGACCCCATGGCCTGTAGCCCACTAGGCTCCTCTGTCCATGGGGATTCTCCAGGCAACAATACTGTAGTGGGTTGCTCTGCCCTCCTCCAGGGGATTTTCCCAACCCAGGGATGGAACCCAGGTCTCCTGCATTGCAGTCAGATTCTTTACTGTCTGAGCCACCAGGGAAGCCAGTATATATTTATAGATGATTATAAAATATTTTATTTTCCTATGTTTATCAATATTTTCAAATATTTCTGCAATGGACAGCTGTATTTGTGAAATAAAATAATTTCAGAGTGAGTGAATGAAAGATACTGATAAGTCTGTTATTGATCAAACTCTATTCAGTTTACTTTGAGTTCTTTTTCAACCAGGCTTGATTTTTGAACTTTCACGTTCATCCCTGAATTCTACAGTTTTAGCAAGAATCCTGCTAAGTCAGTTTGACCAGTACCATCCCTACCTTTGATATCTGATCATCCTTGATACGTAGTTAGGTTCCTTATCCCTCTAACCTGCCTTCAGCAGTACTGTGAAATAGCTTCAGCCAAAATTCCCCTTATTCCTTATGTTTCCTCTTGGTAATTTTTCACCCACTGCCTCCCTCCCCACCACTTGTTTATGCTATATTCAGAGATGAGCTCAACATCTCTCCCCCATTGCTGCTGCTGCTAAGTCACTTCAGTCGTGTCCGACTCTGTGCGACCCCATAGATGGCAGCCCACCAGGCTTCCCCGTCCCTGGGATTCTCCAGGCAAGAACACTGGAGTGGGTTGCCATTTCCTTCTTCAATGCATGAAAGTGAAAAGTGAAAGTGAAGTCGCTCAGTTGTGTCCAATCCTCAGCGACGCCATGGCCTGCAGCCTACCAGGCTCCTCCACCCATGGGATTTTCCAGGCAAGAGTACTGGAGTGGGGTGTCATTGCCTTCTCCACTCCCCCATTGCATGATCCCATTGAAGTGGTCCCTATATCTACTAAAATGTGCTGTTTCTTAGTCGCTAAGTCATGTCCAACTCTTTGCAACCCTATGGACTGTAGCCTGCCAGGCCCCTCTGTCCATGGGTTTCCCCAGGCAAGAATACTGGAGTGGGTTGCCATTTCCTTCTCTAGTGCATCTTCCCAACCCAAGGATTGAATCTATGTCTCCTGCATTGGCAAGCAGATTCTTTACTGCTGGACCACCTAGCCACCCACATATCTACTAAATTATTCTCCCCTTGAATAAGGTCTTCCTTATCAGCTTCAGCAAGTATCACTAAATTATTTTTTCTTCATAGCATTCAGATTGGAGAAGAAGAAATAAATATATTTTAAACAGATGGTTTTTCTTCTTTGCCTTTCACTACCAAAATTCTAAGAAAGCAGAATATGGATTAATAAGTCTATTAAACAATATGCCTTTTTCCCTCCTATGTTGCCAGCCACATTTGAGTTTTTTTAACCTTTTAGATATAAAACCAAGATGTCACAGATCAGATCAGATCAGATCAGTCGCTCAGTCGTGTCCAACACTTTGCGACCCCATGAATCACAGCACGCCAGGCCTCCCTGTCCATCACCAACTCCCGGAGGTCACTCAGACTCACATCCATTGAGTCAGTGATGCCATCGAGCCATCTCATTCTCTGTCATCCCCTTCTCCTCCTGCCCCCAATCCCACCCAGCATCAGAGTCTTTTCCAATGAGTCAACACTTCGCATGAGGTGGCCAAAGTACTGGAGTCTCAGCTTCAGCATCATTTCTTCCAAAGAAATCCCAGGGCTGATCTCCTTCAGAATGGACTGGTTGGATCTCTTTGCAGTCCAAGGGACTCTCAAGAGTCTTCTCCAACACCACAGTTCAAAAGCATCAATTCTTCGGCGCTCAGCCTTCTTCACAGTCCAGCTCTCACATCCATACATGACCACTGGAAAAACCATAGCCTTGACTAGACTAACCTTTGTTGGCAAGGTAATGTCTCTGCTTTTGAATATGCTATCTAGGTTGGTCATAACTTTCCTTCCAAGGAGTAAGCGTATTTCAATTTCATGGCTGCAGTCACCATCTGTAGTGATTTTGGAGCCCAGAAAAATAAAGTCTGACACTGTTTCCACTGTTTCCCCATTCATTTCCCATGAAGTGATGGAACCGGATGCCATGATCTTCGTTTTCTGAATGTTGAACTTTAAGCCAACTTTTTCACTCTCCACTTTCACTTTCATCAAGAGGCCTTTTAGTTCCTCTTCACTTTCTGCCATAAGGGTGGTGTCATCTGCATATCTGAGGTTATTGATATTTCTCCCAGCAATCTTGATTCCAACTTGTGTTTCTTCCAGTCCAGCGTTTCTCATGATGTACTCTGCATATAAGTTAAATAAACAGGGTGATAATATACAGCCTTGATGTACTCCTTTTCCTATTTGGAACCAGTCTGTTGTTCCATGTCCAGTTCTAACTGTTGCTTCCTGACCTGCATACAAATTTCTCAAGAGGTCACAAATAAGTAAATTAAGGTTTATTATATAATATATAAATGTTCATGGATAATTCTCTCTGTTAATGCACAAAAAGAAAATCTGAACTTGTTACCACCTTGTTCAAACTCCTTCAATAGTCACTCTTTAAGTTGGGGGTAAAGAACAAAGTCCCTCACCTGCCCTCCAAAGCCACATGTTACCTAAATGTACCAGCCTCTCTGACCCCATGTGGCTCTTCCTTGCTTCTCTTTTTGTAAACCACATTTGCCATGTTGTGATTGTCCAATTATCTAGGCTCTTTGATAACCTGACAGTCCCTCCAATGATGAAGGCACTATGGATGGCACCTGTCTACAGGCAATAATCACCTTGCTGCAGATGAATATGCCTAGGCCCCACACAAGCCTGCTGAAACAAAATCTGCATTTTAACCAGATTTCCAGGAGATTCATAGGCAATAAAGTTTGAAAAGTACTGTCTAGGTCTCCTCCCACTGTGGTCTTTTGTTTTGTTTTTCTTTTGTTTCTCCTCTGACCATTGCTTTGTAAGATTTCTCATCAAATTTCAGCTTAAAGCTAGAGGTTAGGTGTGATTCTGGAATGTGAGCTACAGTTAACACGAGGAGGACAACTTGGGGTTTGCCCCTTAATGGAAACTACAACTTTAGAATCATTAAAATCATGTCTGATTAGCTCAGAAAACAGGATACTAAGCAGAGCATCAAAATTTATAGATAAATGGAAATTTTCATAAACATATCAGAAGTGTCACCTGTGGTGGAAGGTAATGACATAAAGTATGATCTTTATTGTTAAAACTGGAGCTATCTACAATGATTGATGTTTCTAATTGTAGGGCTTACAATGTTCCACAGGGCAACTGTATTTCTCATACATGTCCATGTCCACCATACACAGCAAACACTTTGTCCTAAAGGAAATTCTTGGGTGGTATCAGGGGAATTTTAGTCCTTCATTCCTCCTTCTTCTGGCAAAAACATACAGCTGTGTAATTGGTTGACTGTTCTGATCAGAGAAATTAATATAAGCTATAATTTCTTGAGCTGGGGAAGTGAATGAATGAATCAGTATGCAAAGAATTGCCATCTGTGTTATTGTTATTTCTGTGCTATTGTAGATTTTTCTACTCTAGAAAGCCAAAGTACTGAAAGGATATCCACAATTTCTTGTAATTTATGGGTAAGAGAGCAATGATTTGCATAATAATAGCTATTTTTGTATTAAAATTTAATATACTATTTAATTTATAATAATTTCAGATTGGGTTCAAAAGATGTCCAAATAGCCAGGTAGAGAAGAAAAAAATTAGTGAATTAATTGTGTATTTTTGTGACTAAAAGTTAGATATGTAAAATAGCTCTAAGAATTGTACCCTTTATTTTAAATATTTTGTTATTTTTTAACTGTAAAGATTTTATAAGGTAAATTTTGGTAAGCCAGAAAGTTAAATAATTTAAAATTAGGTTTAATGTTTCAGGTCATATGTTTCTTATATAAGAAATCATTTTAATGATTCAGACAAAAAGTATCACTCTGATTAATTAAATGCTGATTAAAACTTTTAAGGTAAATCACAAACATTAGTTCATCTATTCCTTCACCTACTTATGAGAATAATTTTAATATATATAGTATAGAAATATATATGTATTCAAATACAAATGAAAAATATATATCATATATATGTGTTATGAAATATACATAAATATATATAAAATGTTGTTACATATGAAAACATATGTAAAACATGTCTTCATATGAAAAATATAAGTAAATCATATATATATGTATGTTATAAAATATATAGACAAAGTTTCTCCACTGTGTTTTCTAGTATTTATGAGTTAATAAGTACTCGTGGGATGATTCAATGGTAAAGAATCTGCCTACAGTGCAGGAGACACAGGTTCAACCCCTGGGTTGCGAAGATCGCCTGGAGTAGAACATGGCACCCCGCTCCAGGATTCTAGCATGGAGAATTCCATGGGCAGAGGAGCCTGGCGGGCTGCAGTCCGTGGGGTTGCACAGTTGGACATGACTGTGAGGCTGAGCACGCATGCAAAGTACACACACACATTTTAAATTTGATAATTCTCAATTACTTATTGATTAGGATTAAACGAGGAAGGAAATTTTGTATAAAAATCTACTTAACTGAAATTATTGATGATCATTATTTATATTGCCTGTATTCAAGATCCAGTTTTTTGGCTGTTTTTGATTCCCTCTCAAAACCAAATATCCCACAATTGATAGAGAGTAAAGTGCTCTCAAATAAGGTCAGTTCTAATCACCCTAATAACAAAGACAAAGCAATTTTCAATATGGAATTTTCTGACAGTACCAATATATTTATGATCAATACAAAATTTGTAAAATAAAATTTAAAATTGAAGTCTCTTTTTCATACACAAAGTCTATAGGAAAATAAACTTTGAATAAAAACAGGTTTTCAGGACAGATAACTTCAGGGCACACCAGTTAAAACACTCAACTCCTGAGTTTCTGAACCTTTCTCTTTACAACTTCCCCTCACTATCCGAAAATTGAACATTTTTATGAAACCTTTTAAAAGCTGAAATGGCATAAATAGAAGAAGCTATTACCTTAGGACCCATCTTCTTAACAGATGGACAAAATAAATCAAGATAAAGTACAGATGTTCACAAACACAATTCAGAGCTATGATGACTTGATGTTGAAAAGATAAATATAGTTCCCTAAGGAAGGAGCTTGGTGGCGTCACTCTGGCCGCTGGGGGTATGTGTTGTCTCTATAATTGCTTGCTGCAAAAGAAATGCTGAGCACTGCTTTTGCCTTTTTATTGGTAATAGCAAAATTCCTCTTCAGATCTCACTCGGTTATTAATATGGTTCTTTCACACAAGAGAAATGGCAGTAAAGTAAACTTTTGAATAGAGAGGCATACCTGTATTTCCTCTTTGGTCTTTCTTGAATATTGCCTCTCTCAGATACTTCCTTGTCAGCTTCTCTTTGGGTTGTCTTTCCTATACTTATCCATCTATGTCTCTGATATTTTCCATCTATTACCACCTCTCTGCTGTTTTCCTTTCATCAATATATACTGCCTTCCCACTTTTCCTATTTTCTTTCTCCTCTCAACTCCTTCCTTTTCCATTTTTTGAAAACTTTCATTAAAATGTTCTAGAGAAAAAAGAAAACCCTGTAAGTGTCTAGGAGAAGTACAGAAATGCCAATGGTTCTCTACCTTTCTTGAGGTACACTGTACCCTTCCCAGAGAAGGCAATGGCACCCCACCCCAGTACTCTTGCCTGGAAAATTCTATGCACGGAGGAGCCTGGTAGGCTGCAGTTCATAGAGTCGCAAAGAGTCAGACACGACTGAGCAACTTCACTTTCACTTTTCACTTTCATGCATTGGAGAAGGAAATGGCAACCCACTCCAGTGTTCTTGCCTGGAGAATCCAAGGGACGGGGGAGCCTGGTGGGCTGCTGTCTATGGGGTGGCACAGAGTCAGACATGACTGAAGCGGCTTAGCAGTAGCAGTCTATCCTTCTTGTAGCTCTTTTTGAGTATCTTTTCTCTAAGTTCACAACACTCAGCTTTTCAGTTTCCTTCCTGCTTTTCGGCTTAGAACTCTTTTCTGGTCTCTCCCTAGACTTTCTCTGTTGTGAACTAGGACTCTTGATTACCACAGGAAATGAGTTAATTGAATGGAAACAGCTCTAACATAGAAATGCAAGAGAGAATGGAAAAAATGGGTGACAAAACAATCTGGAACAGAAGGAAGGAAGCAAAGGAGTCAGTGGATGGCCAAAATCATGTCCCAACACCAGCTCAATGAGACCTGCTGTCACTACTGTTGAATTTGGAATGCCAGCTGACACAATGCCATGGCCGTGGATGCAGGATGCATTTGCTGGAGTCTTGATATCGCTGTCTTTGCAACCAATATTCTCTTTTGTCCCTGTACCTTTTCTCTTTATTTCCATATTCTGAATGGAGTTTTTTTTGGATTTGGTTTGCCAAATCAAGATCAAGTTCCCTCACTCTGTGTGCAATAGGAATGGAAAAGTCAGATTCTAGCTCTGTTGGCTTCTTTTTAAAAATAATTTTTATTGGTATATAGTTGATTTACAATGTTGTGTTAGTTTCTGCTGTACAGCAAAGTCAATCAGTTATACATATACATAGGCATATACCTAGTCTTTTTTAATTCTTTTCCCATATAGGTCATTATGGCCATCATCTTTTAGCTTCTTGAATGGGTGATACCTCTACCAGCCACTAAGATTATGTGGCAGAAAAAGCGATCAGATGTTGGCTATCAAACACATGCTGTGTATCCACTGTGCAACCTCTTTAATATAACTTCCTCAAGTTTCTTTCCATGTCCTTCTTTATGCACACTCTTCAATTGATAGGTTATTAATAAATATATCTTCAGCTACTCCCCAAACTCCTAAGACATTACTTATATTAAGGTATAGTAGGAAAGTTATGACCGACCTAGATAGCATATTCAAAAGCAGAGACATTACCTTGCCAACAAAGGTCAGTCTAGTCAAGGCTATGGTTTTTCCTGTGGTGATGTATGGATGTGAGAGCTGGACTGTGAAGAAAGCTGAGCACTGAAGAATTGATGCTTTTGAACTGTGGTGTTGGAGAAGACTCTTGAGAGTCCCTTGAACTGCAAGGAGATCCAACCAGTCCATTCTGAAGGAGATCAGTCCCGGATGTTCTTTGGAAGGAATGATGCTAAAGCTGAAACTCCAGCCATCTCATGCGAAGAGTTGACTCATTGGAAAAGACTCTGATGCTGGGTGGGATTGGGGGCAGGAGGAGAAGGGGACGACAGAGGATGAGATGGCTGGATGATATCATCGACTCGATGGACATGAGTTTGAATGAACTCTGGGAGTTGGTGATGGACAGAGAGGCCTGGCGTGCTGCAATTCATGGGGTCACAAAGACTCAGACATGACTGAGCGACTGAACTGAACTGAACTGAGGCTCATATTACTAAGTACATCTCCTCTTCATGTTCAGAGGATGCTCGCTCCACAAACTGGCCTCTGCAGCTGAGATCTTGATTTCAATTTTTGATAATTATCTAGTCAGTCACCACGTACCTCCTCTCTCCTTCACTAACCCATCCTTTCATATCTAATGTCATCAGGACCTAGTGACTGCACTTTGAATTCTTTTGCATCTATCTCTTTGTCTCTTTCATAACTACCTAAGTTATATTGCCAGCAGACTAGGCACTATACATGCATTCGAATCACTTGCGGAGCATTTTTTAAAGTACAGATTGTTAGAATTCCATCTTGATCCACTGAATTAATTTCTACAGTAATATCTCATAATATATATCCTGCATAAAAAGCTCTACAAACAATTCTCATGGATAATCTGGTTAGAAATCCCCTGGACAATAGCAACATTTCCTGAAGAGTATCCCTGATCCCAGCTTCTCCTCCATGATATCTGTTTTCTGCACTAATGAAAAACTAAATTAAAATACTCTCCAGTGTCTTTCCCTGTCTTGAAAACTTTCACTACATACATATTACCTGAGGCAAAGAGTTCAAGATCCTTCACATAGTATTCAATTTATTTTATGATCCTGCTTCTTTTAAACATCTATTCCCTTGACTGATAATCCATATCCCAGACTCAGAATTTCCCTACCGCAGTCTATCAAGTCCCCACAAATTTAGCAAATAGTTTGAATGCCTCTTTTATGCAAATCTATTAATTTAAGCACATTATTTGAACTGAAATTATTGTATTGATTGGAATCTCTTCAGATCCCCCCAAATAGTTTATTATAGTAATATTTTAGGAAAGTAAAAGGACATTCTGGTAGCTGCTGCTGCTGCTGCTAAGTCGCTTCAGTCGTGTCCAACTCTGTGCGACCCCATAGATGGAAGCCCACCAGGCTCCTCTGTCCCTGGGATTCTCCAGGCAAGAATACTGGAGTGGGTTGCCATTTCCTTCTCCAATGCATGAAAGTGAAAAGTGAAAGTGAAGTCACTCAGTCGTGTCCGACTCTTAGCGACCCCATGGACTGGAGCCTACCAGGCTCCTCCATCCATGGGATTTTCCAGGCAAGAGTACTGGGGTGGGGTGCCATTGCCTTCCCTGCATTCTGGTAGAAGTATGATTTATTTTGACTCCACTTTCCAAGCTTTCATTTCATGAAACCATAGTGAATGTTCTCTCTACATTTTTTGCATTTTATTTCAGGAGACTTCCAGTGAAGATATGGAAAAGGGAAATACAACATTGCTGACAGAGTTTGTTCTCACAGGACTTAAGTATCAACCACAGTGGCAAATCCCCTTCTTCCTGGTATTCTTGGTGATATATCTCATCACCATTGTGGGGAACCTTGGACTTATTGCTATTATCTGGAATGACTCTCAACTTCACATCCCCATGTACTTATTCCTTGGGAGTTTGGCACTTGTGGATACTTCCATATCATCCACAGTGACTCCCAAGATGCTGGTCAACTTCTTCATCAAAAGCAAGACGATATCTCTCTCTGAATGCATGGTACAATTTTTTTCCTTTACAGTCAGTGCAACCACAGAATGCTTTCTCTTGGCAAGTATGGCATATGATCGCTATGTGGCCATATGCAACCCTTTACTTTATCCAGTGATTATGACGAATAGACTATGCATGCAACTGTTGATCTCATCATTTGTAGGTGGTGTTCTTCATGCCTTTATTCATATAGGTTTTTTATTCAGATTAACCTTCTGCAGTTACAACACAATACATAACTTTTATTGTGATATTATGCCACTGTTCAAAATTTCTTGTACTGACCCTTTTATTAATATTCTGATGGTTTTTATTTTCTCTGGTTCAATACAGGTGTTCACCATTCTGACTGTGCTTATTTCTTATACATTAGTTCTCTTTACAATTTTAAAAAAGAAGTCTGTTCAAGGTATAAGAAAGGCCTTCTCCACCTGTGGAGCCCACCTCCTCTCTGTCTCTTTATACTATGGGCCTCTTCTCTTCATGTATATTCGTCCTGGATCCACACAATTGGATGATCATGATATGATGGACTCTCTCTTTTACACTGTCATAATCCCTTTGTTAAATCCAATTATCTATAGCCTGAGAAATAAGAAAGTCATAGACTCGCTGATGAAAATTTTAAAGAGGAATATTTAGGTCTCATAATATCTGTTCTCTTTTCCATTAAAGCAGTCATAAAACTGCAGATCAGATTTTGTTAAGTGTCGACCAGTGTCCAATTTTTTGTAGTTATAACTGTCATTATTTTAATGACCTAAAATGTTAATTTCTAATAAATTCCTTAAAATGTCTATACCTTTTTCAAAAACACAAAGGAATTTTAATTAAGTGTTCATATAATACTAAAATAACTAAAGCAGAACACACAGGAAAACATTTTACATGCTTGTATATTCTTCAGTGTGGTTTTATAAGTAAATTTATTAAGTATAGTTTAAGCACTAAACTAGTGCTGTACCACTGAAAATTACTTGAGCATGAAGTCTTTGATACAATACAGCTGTGTTAAAGTGAAAGTCAGCAGTTCAGTTGTGTCCGACTCTTTGCAACCCCAAGGAATGCAGCCTGTCAGCCTCCCCTGTCCATGGAATTCTCCAGGCAAGAACACTGGAGTGGGTAGTTATTCCCTTCTCCCCTTCTCAAGGGGATCTTCCCTACCCAGAGATCGAACCCAGTTTCCCACATTGCAGGTGGATTCTTTACAGTCTGAGCCACCCAGGAAGCCCAATATATACAATATAGCTGTATAGACTGGAGACACATATCACATTTAACTCCACAGCAGAGGTGGGTTTGTGTTTGAGTGAACAGAGTCAAATTCCAGGAGTTCTACTAGCCATCAAAAAGTCTTTTACTCCACTTATTTGAAATATGTTGAATCTCACTTGTTGTGGGGACCAGTTCACCAATTTCATCAATTCCAACCTAATCAAGAATACCCTCACAGAAATACCCCCAGATAATGTTTAAGTAGATATCTGGACAGCCCATGGATTAGTTGACACATAAAATTAACAACTACAAGTTCACTTGCCGTCAACTTAGTTTAATATATCTTAAAATTATATATTTTAAGATATATATCAACTTATATCTTAAAATTATAATCTATTTCTAAATAATGATAATAACAAGGAATAATTCCACCTAACATGATACAACTCTGCTGTGTACAACTGAAATGTATTGTGGAGGTAAAATCTTTGAGTGAAGTTCACTATTCATTTTCTTTGATATCGGGTAATAACAATGTCAAATTAACAACACTTAATTATGATAATATAAAGTCAGTACATCTTATGTCTCATGATAAGGGAATAAGAATGGAAAGAAAACAAACACAAGTGCTATACAGACACAAATGTATTCAATAAACTAAGAAAGAAATCCCTTGGCAATTACAATCCTCACATCTATAACTGGATGTGTGATTGTTGTTGGTATTTCAACTAACTACTTTTACTATCCATTCTGTGTTCTCTTTGCCTTCAGCAAGCACCTGACTCAGGTGGTCATTGTTCTTCACTTGGTTCAGTTCAGTTCAGTTCAGTCGCTCAGTCGTGTCTGACTCTTTGTGACCCCCATGAATTGCAGCACTCCAGGCCTCCCTGTCCATCACCAACTCCCAGAGTTCATTCAAACTCACGTCCATAGAGTTGGTGATGCCATCCAGCCATCTCATCCTCTGTCGTCCCCTTCTCCTCCTGCCCCCAATCCCTCCCAGCATCAGAGTCTTCTCCAATGAGTCAGCTCTTTGCATGAAGTGGCCAAAGTACTGGAGTTTCAGCTTTAGCATCATTCCTTCCAAAGAACACCCAGGACTGATCTCCTTCAGAATGGACTGGTTGGATCTCCTTGCAGTCCAAGGGACTCTCAAGAGTCTTCTCCAACACCACAGTTCAAAAGCATCAATTCTTCTGCATTCAGCTTTCTTCACAGTCCAACTCTCACATCCATACATGACCACAGGAAAAACCATAGCCTTGAATAGACGGACCTTTGATGGTAAAGTAATGTCTCTGCTTTTTAATATGCTATCTAGGCCGGTCATAACTTTCCTTCCAAGGAGTAAGTGTCTTCTAATTTCATGGCTGCAGTCACCATCTGCAGTGATTTTGGAGCCCCCCAAAATAAAGTCTGACACTGTTTCCACTGTTTCCCCATCTATTTCCCATGAAGTGATGGGCCCAGATGCTCTGATCTTAGTTTTCTGAATGTTGAGCTTTAAGCCAACTCTCTCACTCTCCTCTTTCACTTTCATCAAGAGGCTTTTTAGTTCCTCTTCACTTTCTGCCATAAGGGTGGTGTCATCTGCATATCTGAGGTTATTGATATTTCTCCCAGCAATCTTGATTCCAGCTTGTGCTTCTTCCAGCCCAGCATTTCTCATGATGTACTCTGCATATAAGTTAAATAAGCAGAGTGACAATATACAGCCTTGACATACTCCTTTTCCTATTTGGAACCAGTCTGTTGTTCCATGTACAGTTCTAACTGTTGCTTCCTGACCTGCATACTGGTTTCTCAAGAGGCATGTCAGGTGGTCTGGTATTCCCATCTTTTTCAGAATTTTCCACAGTTTATTGTGATCCACACAAAGGCTTTGGCCTATTCAATAAAGCAGAAATAGATGTTTTTCTGGAACTCTCTTCCTTTTTCCATGATCCAGTGGATGTTGGCAATTTGATCTCTAGTTCCTCTGCCTTTTCTCAAACCAGCTTGAACATCAGGAAGTTCACAGTTCACATATTGCTGAAGCCTTGTTTGGAAAATTTTGAACATTACTTTACTAGTGTGTGAGATGAGTGCAATTGTGGGCTGTTTGAGCATTCTTTTGCATTGTGTTTCTTTGGGATTGGAATGAAAACTGACCTTTTCCACTCCTGTGGCCACTGCTGAGTTTTCCAAGTGGTGAATCACATTCACCACATGAATGTCAACATTCATCAATACCAACATTAATGTCATCAGTACCAACATTCTTAACTTGGTAGAATGACCCAAATTTCTAAAGAGTCTGGGCCATTAGAACTATTGTGTTGTTTGGCCTCAAAGTTTTTCATTGACCATAATCATGAGAATAACCATGTTAAGAGATACCCTAGGGGGTGTTGTGTATTCCAGACATACTCTTTATTACCTTTTTGTGGAGGAGTCCAGTTTCCTCTTGTTACTTGCTATCAATCACCTCACCCAATATAGCAACTCACTTCTTCGTCTCATGATTCAAAGAAATGTGGTAGTCTACTTTTAGACCAATGGAAGCATTACTGTCTGTCTTGGTGGAACCAGGCTGTCCCGCTAGAAGTTTTTCCTTTCACCATTGTCCTTCCTGAATGTCACAGAGAGGATCTGCATGCAGCAGCCCTCTGCTTTCTGATGGTGTCCACATACCATGCAGAACCATCTGTAAGTCAGGCCCCAGACTTCTTGGTCAACTAATTATAAGGATACAGGCCCCAGCTGGGACACAGAAGCCTTTGCGGCAGGATTGGAGGCCAATAGCATTGGAACCACTTCTTCAAGTAACTTATTTGTGCCTTCAGGGCCTTTCCTGCTTGACCAAGTATATACTGTTTCTATTTGATGAAGGAATGCTTCTGTGCACACTGAAATTTATGGTTAGTGGGTCAGATAGCATCCAGTTTGTCAAAGGAAGCTCCAGTATCATAGCAAATTAGTGGTCCATGGTTAAATATTCATTTTTTTACCGAGGTTAACTATGAGGCCTACAGCTGTTTGTCTACAGTAGAGTAGTTATCCACAGAGGATGGCAGTGCTTTGCTCAAAATTCTAAGGGCTTGCATTTTGATCTACCTCCAGAGGCTGATTAAAGGCTCCAAGGAGCTGTCATTGCTAATTCAGGCTCCACTGGATCTGCTGGATATGGCCCAAGAGGCAGAACAGCGTACACAACAGCCTACACATGGTACAAAGCCTTCTTTTGCTCTGAGCTCCACTCAAAACGACTTTCCTGGTGGCTCAGATGGTAAAACATCTGCCTACAATGTGGGAGACCTGGGTTCAATCCCTGGGTCGGGAAGATCTCCTGGAGAAGGAAATGGCAACCCACTCCAGTACTCTTGCCTGGAGAATCCCATGGATGGAGGAGCCTGGCAGGCTACAGTCCATGGGGTCGCAAAGAGTCGGATACGACTGAACAACTTCACTCACTCCACTCAAAACTAGCAGTTGGTAATGGGCTAGAATAACACACCTTAATAAGGATAACACTGCCTCTACAGTTCACAGAGGCACATTATGTGTTGTGCCTCTCTTTTGGTTTCAGCAAGGGCCAGATGTAACAACTTACCCATAACCTTAGAAGGTTTTTTTTTTTTTTTTTTGAAAAGCTCTATATCACTAAAAGTGAAGTCGCTCAGTTGTGTCCGACTCTTCATGACCCCGAGGACTGTAGCCCACCAGTCTCCTCCATCCATGGGATTCTCCAGGCAAGAGTTCTGGAGTGGGGTGCCATTGCCTTCTCCAGGGGATCCTCCCAACCCAGGGATCAAACCCAGGTCTTCCGCATTGCAGGCAGACACTTTAACCTCTGAGCCACCAGGGAAGCCACCAGGTGTCTATATCACTGGACACCTACAAATTTCACTGAAATGGAAGACCCCTGAACTGTTGTTATATTTATTTTCTACCCCTGTCCTGCAAGTGGCTTCCTAATAAATATTACTTCTTACTCACTAAGACTGATAAGCACAGTGTTATCCAGGTTACAGACTAAAATGATATAATATTTACAAATCATACATTTTATAAAAGACTTGTATCCAGAATAGATGAAACAGTCCCAATACTCATAATAAAGACAAATAAAATCAACCTAAAATGGGTAAGATATTTGAACAAACACTCCATCAAAAAAAGACATAGAGATGTCAAAGAGAGATGCAAAAAGAGACTATAAAAATTAGTTACTAGGGAAATGCAAATAAAAGTAAAACAAGCAATTATCAAAATGACTAAAATTGAAAAGACCATCCATGCTGGAAGCAGTAATACAGGTATTTGTGCTCAAGGATAGACAACCAAATAAGTTAGGAAGTAATTACCCCAAAATAAAGAAGACAGCATACTGAAGGCAAGTGTTGGTTATGTTGAAGCTACCACTACACATCACATAACCCACTCTATTCCTCTATGCATTTTTCACATGACTCCTCTCTTCTATGATATTTTTCTCCTCTATTTTGGATTTCATCAGCAAAATTCTAAGGAAGCAGATCAATAAGTCTATGATGCTGTTTGCTTCCCCCCATCTAGCCATTCAAGTCCCAAGTGGAGATTAAGCATTTTCTTTTGTTCTCAGATGTCACATCAAATTATCAAAAATAAGTAAGTTAATGTTAGTTTATCTGAATGAATTACACTGACAACTTTCTCTGTTAATGCAAAAAAGGAAAATCTGATCATTGTACCACCATTTCAAAATCCCATAATAGTTTTCCTTTAAATTGGGATATAGAACAAAGTCTCTGACCTGGTCTTCAAGGTCCTGTGTTACATAAGCTGGCCTCCCTGACCCCATTTGGCTCCTCCTTGTATCCCTCTTTTCAGCTATAATAATTTTGACTTGATTTACAAAGTATCAAATTGTCAGTTGAAAAATAGAAAAAAAAAAAAGTGAATAATCTGCCTATTTTATTTTTGAGGTTAAATCTGGATGAGCAAAATAGCTCTAAGAACATAATATACTCTTTATTTAATTATCTGGTTAACATATTTTGGTGAACTAGAATTTCAAACAAATGAACAATAGTTTAAGGATTTAGGTCATAATGTTTTCTGGATAAGAAATCTTCCTGATAATTGTGTTCAAAATGTTTATTTGATTTAATTACCTGCATTCTCTAAATCACTTAAATGGTAATCTCTATTCTTTCACCCACTTCTGACAATAATTTCGTAATATATATCTGTACACACACAGACAGAAAAATGCAGAAAATGTTTCTCCTGTGCTTTTCTCAGATTTATGACTTAATAAGTACCCACATAACAAATTGAGAATGTTTTAATGTTTAGTGATTTGGGATTGAGTGGAAGGATGTTTATTCGTAATAAATGTACATTTAACAACTTCAACTGTTAGCACAGGATATTTATATTGCCTTTATTCAGAGCAGTCTTTGCTCAATTTTATTTCACTAATAAAACCTGTGGAGAAGCAAATGCTGTGCACATAAACCAGAAGGATTTCTAGAGAAAGTCAGCTCTAATCACAATAATAACAAAGTAAAAGCATCTTTTAAAAGTGAAAAAAACTTTGAGGCAATGCTAGTATATTTATAAACTAAAAGTAAAATTACAATGAAAGTCTCTAATTCATACACAAATTCCATATGAAAATAAACTTGGAATTTTGAGTAAAAGAAAAAAGAAATGTTTCCCTGTGCTGACAATCTTTGTTGAAACCAGAGTTGATAGATATTTACCCCTCAAACCACTGAGACTTTTCTCTTATCTCATCTTCAGCTCTTCTGTGATACTTCCTTTCTTATTGCTTGTCTTTCCTACACTTCCTGTCTATGCTCCTTAGTCTCTTCCTGTTTTTTGTTGTTCCTGGTTTTCATCCACTCAAATTTCCCATTCCACTTTTCTACCCACTCTCTTCTCAATTCCCTCCTCTCTCTCTTTTTTGAAAACTTTCATAATATTGCTCTGTAAGGAAAAAATGCATTTGCCTGTGGGTGGTAAACAAATATCAACTGTTGTCCACATCTTAAATACTTTATTTCATTCTCCTCACTGCTGTGTCACTTGCTTCCCATTCCCTTCTTATTATTCTCTGATCTCAACTCTATCCCCAAATGTAGACTGTTCTCACTAAAAATCTCTTAATTCTCACCCTCAGTGACTTCTGTTCACTCCTTATCCTCCCAGAGCAGTTATTTTGTTTTAGACGCCATACTTTCCTTTATCCTTCTCGAGTGTTTTCCTCTCTTTAAGTTCCCAACACTCAGCTTTCCAATTGCCACCTCCTCTGTTCACTCTGCTCAGTATCCTTTTCTTGTCTTTCCTTTTCTCCTCCTGTGTGAGCCAGAGCTCTTGGTTGCAAGATGAAATGAGTTAACTGAATGAAAACTGGCTTAAACACAGAAATGTTAGGGGAATTGGAGAAATCCACTGGAGAAAATTGGCAAGATACAAAGAAAGAAATCAGACAGTCAACAGCCAAAATCATGTCCCAGCTCTAGCTCAATAAGATCACTTGTCATTGCTGCTGAACTTGAATTCCACAACTCACTATTGATGGCACTGCTATGTGCACAGGATTCATGTTCTGGTTCCTCAGTTGATTTTGCAATCAAAGCAACTAAAATTCTCTTTGTCCCATGTTTGGCCTCTGTCTCCCCGTTCCAAATCCCAAATCCAGGGTAAATGAGTTGTTTCCCCCCCGCCACCCCCGAGCTATACCAAGTCCCCTCCCTCTAGGTGCCATGGATGGGAAAGTTAGTTTCCAGAAACTTTGGCTTCTAGAAAGGATGAGAGCTTTAGTCTGCCACCAAGACTCATTTGGTAGAAAAGAGAATCAGATGTCATTCATCCAATAAATGATGTATATTCATCTTTAATCTCTTTATATAACTTCTTCAAGTTTATTTTCATTCCTTCCATTTTTCACTTTATGCACACTGTTCAATGTATCAGCCATAGTAACTGCTTTCATTCACCTCAATGACACCCAAGTCATTATTTCTATTAAACACTTGTAGAATCACACTGCTATGTTTATCTCTCTCAGATGTTCAGAAGATGCCCCTTGCAAAAACTAGCTACTGCCTTTGAGTCTTCAGTCTCAGTTTTTAATGAACACCTAATCAGTCACCAAGTGATTCTCTTACTAACCACTCCCTCACATTTAATCTGTCACCAAGTCTCATTGATTCTATATTCTGATTCATTTTTAATAATTTTTTTTATTTATTTATTTTTGGCTGTCCTGGTTCTTTGTTGATGTGTGGGCTTTTCTCTAGTTGGGGAGAGCAGAAGCTCCTCTGTAGTTGCAGCATGTGGGCTTCTCATTGAGGGGGCTTCAGTAGCTGTGGCTCCTGGCCTCAGTAGCTGTGGTTCCCAGGCTCTACAACACAGGCCCAGCAGTGGTGGATCGTGGGCTTAGTTACTTGGTGGCACATGGTATCTTCCTGGCCCAGAGATTGAACCACGGTTTTCTGCATTGGCAGGTGGATTCTTTACCACTGAGCCCCCAGGGAAGCCCTAGTTTATTTTGATCTATGTCTCTGTCAGATGTTCAAGCTGGATTTAGAAAAGGCAGAGGAACCAGAGATCAAATTGCCAACATCCATTGTATCATCGAAAAAGCAAGAGAGTTCCAGAAAAACATCTACTTCTTCTTTACTGACTATGCCAAAGCCTTTGATTGTGTGGGTCACAACAAACTGTGGAAAATTCTTAAAGACATGGGAATACCAGACCACCTTCCCTGCCTCCTGAGAAATATGTATGCAGGTCAAGAAGCAACAGTTAGAACTGGACATGGAACAACAGACTGGTTCCAAATCAGGAAAGGAGTATGTCAAGGCTGTATATTGTCATCCTGATTATTTAACTTATATGCAGAGTACATCATGAGAAACTCTGGGATGGATGAAGCACAAGCTGGAGTGCTTGTTCAAGATTACTGGGAGAAATATCAATAACCTCAGATATGCACATGACACCATGCTTATGGCAGAAAGCGAAAAAGAACTAAAGAGCCTCTTGATGAAAGTGAAAGAGGAGAGTGAAAAAGTTGGCTTAAAACTCAACATTCAGAAAATTAAGATCATGGCATCCAGTCCCATCACTCTTGGCAAATAGATGGGGAAACAATGGAAACAGTGATAAACTTTATTTTGGGGGAATCCAAAATCACTGCAGATGGTGACTGCAGCCATGAAATTAAAAGACGCTTGCTCCTTGGAAGGAAAGTTATGACCAACCTAGATAGCATATTCAAAAGCAGAGACATTACTTTACCAACAAAGGTTCGCCTAGTCAAGGCTATGGTCTTTCCTGTGGTCATGTATGGATGTGAGAGCTGGACTGTGAAGAAGGCTGAGCGCCGAAGAATTGATGCTTTTGAACTGTGGTGTTGGAGAAGACTCTTGAGAGTCCCTTGGACTGCAAGAAGATCCAACCAGTCCATTCTTGAAGGAGATCAATCCTGGAATTTCTTTAGAAGGAATGATGCTAAAGCTGAAACTCCAGTATTTTGGCCACCTCATGTGAAGAGTTGACTCATTGGAGAAGACTCTGATGCTGGGAGGGATTGAGGGCAGGAGGAGAAGGGGACGACAGAGGATGAGATGGCTGGATGGCATCACTGACTCGATGGATGCGAGTCTGAGTGACCTCCGGGAGCTGGTGATGGACAGGGAGGCCTGGCGTGCTGCGGTTCATGGGGTTGCAAAGAGTCGGACACCCCCCTATCGACTGAGCGACTGATCTGATCTGATCTGATCTGAGAAATAAGAAAGTCATAGATTCACTGACAAAAATGTTAAAAAGAAATGAGTAGATATCATACTAATAAATGTTCTTTTTTCATTAAAACAACACAAAATGTTACAGGTTAGATATTGTGACATGCTGATTAGTGTTCAAAGTTTTTTACACTTATAATTGTCCTATTATTTTAATGACAAGATGTTAGTGCCTAACAAATTCTTTAAAGCATTTGTTCATCTTATTCTAAAATATATAAGGTATTTAATCAATGGTTTATGTCATAGAAAAGTAATTAAAGTAGAAAACAAATGGAAATGTTTCATGTTTGAATGTTCTTCAATGTGTGACTTTATAAATGCATTAAGTACTAAGTTAGTGGAGTTCCTCTGAATAGTTTATCATGTATTTGATACTCACACAACTGTACAGCCTCATATCACATGTAACTCCACAAGTAGGCAGGTTTGTGTTTGAATGAACAGAAGTATTTCCAGAATTCTGCCTTCCATCAAAAGGTATTACTTTATACTTTATCTGACTCATCATAAATCTTTAGTAGGGATGAACTCTCATATCACATAGAGAAATAAACAGAAATTAGAAAATAATGAGGAAAAATGGCATTAGAAGTAAGATATTAAGTCAGAGCTACAGTGTAAAAGATGCCCTTAGCTAGTGTGCTTTTTAGAGAAAGGAGAAGAGGCAAGTTGTCTCTCACTGTCTATGATGCTTTCTAAGGACCTTTCTAGCTTTGTTTGTATTTGAAGGTCAATCTGAAAAACTTCACTAATTTAGAAAACTAACAGATTACAATGACGATTTAAGTTGGATAGGCATAGAAAAGAAGAAAAAAATGGAAGAATAGAAAGAAAATGGTCAATTTTTCTAGAATTAAAAATAGGCAAAAGATTAAGATTTTAAGAACAGTAGTATATTGTTAACAGTTAACAATAACAGTAATTGTTATTGGAGTGTGTTGTTGACCATGAGGAGCTTTAAATGTATATTTGTTGTTGTCATTGTTCAGGTGCTAAGTCGTGTCTGAATCTTTGTGACCCCATGGACTGAATCATGCCAGGCTTCCCTGTCCTTCACTATCTCCTAGGCATGTTCACTGAGTTGGTGATGCTATCTAATCATCTCATCCTCTGTTGCCCTCTTTTTCTTTTGCCTTCAATCTTTCCCAGCATCACGGTCTTTTTCAATGAGTCAGGTCTTCTCATCAAGTGGCCAAAATACTGGAACTTCAGCTTCAGCATTAGTCCTTCCAATGAATGTTCAGGATTGATTTCTTTTAGGATTGACTGGTTTGATCTCCATGCAGTCCAAGGGACTCTCAAGAGTCTTCTCCAGCACCACAATTCAAAAGCATCAACTCTTTGGTGCTCACTTCCTTTATGGCCCAACTCTGACATCCAGACATGACTACTGGAAAAACCATAGCTTTGGTTATATGGACCTCTGTCTGCAAAGTGATGTCTCTGCTTTTAAATATGCTGTCTAGGTTTGTCATAGCTTTCCAAGCTATGACAAGGAGCAAGCACCTTTTAATTTCATGGCTTCAGTAATCATGTGCAGTGATTTTGGAGCCCAAGAAAATCAAATCTGTCACTGCTTTTACTTCTTCCCTTCTATTTGCCATAAAGTGATTGTATCAGATGCAATTATCTTAGTTTTCAGAATTTTGAGTTTTAAGCCAGCTTTTCACTCATCAAGAGGCTAAAAGAGGAGAGGCTCTTTAGTCCCTTTTCAGTTTCTGCCATTAGAGTGGTATCATCTTCATATCTGAGGTTGTTCATATTTCTCCAAGCAATCTTGACCCCAGCTTGTGAGTCATCCAGCCTGGCCTTTCACATGATGTACTCTGGCTTCTCTGATGGCTCAGATGGTAAAGAAACTGCCTGCAATGCAGGAGACCCAAGTTCTATCCCTGAGTTGGGAAAATTCCCTGGAGAAGGGGATGTCTACTGGCTCCAGTATTCTTGTCTGGAGAATTTCATGGACAGAGGGGCCTGGTGGGCTACAGTCTGCAGGGTCGCAAAGAGCTCTACATGACTGAGCAATTAATACACACTTTGTGTATAGGTTAAGTAAACAGGGTGACAATATATGGTCTTGTTGCACTCCTTTCTCAATTGTGAACAAGTCAGTTGTTCCATGTAAAGTTCTAACCATTGCTTTTTGACATGTATACAGGTTTCTCAGACGACAGGTAAGGTGGTCTGGTATTCCCATGTCTTTAAGAATTTTCCATAGTTTGTTGTGATCCACACAGTCAAAGCCTTTCATGTTGTCAATGAAGCACAAGTATATGTTTTTCTATAATTCCTTGTTTTCTCTATGATCCAATGAATGTCAAAGATCAAATAACTTTGAGATGATACAAGTTTATATAGCTCAGTGGGTGGATGGGAAGGACATGGAAATAAACAAGAATTTGGATGTTTGTGCCTTCAAGTCCTTAAATGCCCATTTTATCACACTACATACTCTAAGAATAATAAGTTATTCATCTTCAGCTCCACCTTTCTCTTCATCTCACCACTGATTCTATGTATGTTCTTTCTGATACCACTGAGACCCTCACCTTCATAACTACATATCTTTTTGATTTACAAAACTCAAGTTACGTTTCCTCCCATTCTGTGGATCCTGTCTTACTTCCCAAACACAGCTGCCAAACTGTTCTTTGTATGCAGAACTCGGAGCAAATCATATATTCAGATCAGATCAGATCAGATCAGTTGCTCAGTCGTGTCCGACTCTTTGCGACCCCATGAACTGCAGCACGCCAGGCCTCCCTATCCATCACCAGCTCTCAGAGGTCACTCAGACCCACATTCATCGAGTCAGTGATGCCATCCAGCCATCTCATCCTCTGTCGTCCCCTTCTCCTCCTGCCCCCAATCCCTCCCAGCATCAGAGTCTTCTCCAATGAGTCAACTCTTTGCATGAGGTGGCCAAAATACTGGAGTTTCAGCTTTAGCATCATTCCTTCCAAAGAAATCCCAGGGCTGATCTCCTTCAGAATGGACTGGTTGGATCTCCTTGCAGTTCAAGGGACTCTCAAGAGTCTTCTCCAACACCACAGTTCAAAAGCATCAATTCTTCAGCGCTCAGCCTTCTTCACAGTCCAGCTCTCACATCCATACATGACCACAGGAAAGACCATAGCCTTGACTAGTCGAACCTTTGTTGGCAAAGTGATGTTTCTGCTTTTGAATATGCTATCTAGGTTGGTCATAACTTTCCTTCCAAGGAGTAAGCGTCTTTTAATTTCATGGCTGCAGTCACCATCTGCAGTGATTTTGGAGCCCAGAAAAATAAAGTCTGACACTATTTCCACTGTTTCTCCATCTATTTCCCATGTAGTGATGGGACCAGATGCCATGATCTTTGTTTTCTGAATGTTGAGCTTTAAGCCAACCTTTTCACTCTCCACTTTCACTTTCATCAACAGGCTTTTTAGTTCCTCTTCACTTTCTGCCATAAGGGTGGTATCATCTGCATATCTGAGGTTATTGATATTTCTCCCAGCAATCTTGATTCCAGCTTGTGTTTCCTCCAGTCCAGCATTTCTCATGATGTACTCTGCATATAAGTTAAATAAACACGGTGACAATATACAGCCTTGATGTACTCCTTTTCCTATTTGGAACCAGTCTGTTGTTCCATGACCAGTTCTAACTGTTGCTTCCTGACCTGCATACAGATTTCTCAAGAGGCAGATCAGGTGGTCTGGTCCAAATTTGCTGGCATATTGAGTGCAGCACTTTCACAGCATCATCTTTCAGGATTTGGAATAGCTCCACTGGAATTCCATCACCTCCACTAGCTTTGTTCCTAGTGATGCTTTCTAAGGCCCACTTGACTTCACATTCCAGGATGTCTGGCTCTAGGTCAGTGATCACACCATCATGACTATCTGGGTCGTGAAGATCTTTTTTGTACAGTTCTTCTGTGTATTCTTGCCACCTCTTCTTAATATCTTCTGCTTCCATTAGGTCCATACCATTTCTGTCCTTTATTGAGCCCATTTTTGCATGAAATGTTCCTTTGGTATCTCTGATTTTCTTGAATAGATCCTTAGTCTTTCCCATTCTGTTGTTTTCCTCTATTTCTTTGCATTGATCACTGAAGAAGGCTTTCTTATCTCTTCTTGCTATTAGACACTATAAATGCTGTCAGAATATGATTTTTTTAAACTTCTGAGATGATATTAATACCATTTAAATGACACTTATTTGAATGAAATGACTAACAGTATTGTCATGATATTTCCTTATACTTTTTGATATAAAGCAAGAAACTTGCTAAATGTACTGTGAGTATTTGTGTTAACATACAGTTTTCCAGTTAACAGAACCAATAAGATATAAAATATAATCTATATATACATATAGATATCTATTTATCTAAATGTACATTATATAAAGAGTTTTATTATAATATATTGTCACATATAATTATAGAGACTGAGAATCTGCCCTCTGCAAGCAGGAGACCCAAGGTAATAGATGTTCATAGTTCAAAGGCCTGAGACAGTAGAATTAATGGTATAGATTTCTGTCTGAAATCTTAAGAACCAAAACCATCAAAGACATGAGAAGTGCAATGTCTGAGACAAGCACAGAGAAAATTCAATGATCCTCTGGTTTTTGTTGTTGTTGTTGTTAAATTAGGGAAAGGCATCTGCTTTACTCAGTCTACTGATGCTGCTGCTAAGTCGCTTCAGTCGTGTCTGACTCTGTGAGACCCCATAGATGGCAGACCACCAGGCTCCTCCATCCATGGGTTTTTCCAGGCAAGAGTACTGGAGTGGGGGTGCCACTGCCTTCTCCACTCAGTCCACTAACTCCAAACTAATCAGGTCTGGAACCACCCTCACAGACACACATCCATAGGTCATATTTTTCAAGATATCTTGATATCCCATGGCCCAGAGAAGCTGATACATAAAATGAGCCATCACAAGTTTACCTGTTATCAATTTGGCACCTATACATAATTACTTACCATATTTCATCTTCAAATAAAGACAACAAGGTCATAATTCTGCCTAACATGATACGACTATGCTGTGTACAACTGAAAATGCACTAAGCCTTTCCCCAGATAAGAAGGTAAAATCCTTAAGTGATGTTTACTCTTCTCAATATCTGGGGACTTAATAGTATGATGTCTAATGAACAATGCTTAATTACAATGATATATAGTTAATACATCTTATGTTATGTGACAAGGGATAGGGAATAATAGTGGAAATAAAACAAATATATTATCTGTATATGTGTACACACACACACACACACACGTATTCTTACCAAAACAGGAAGAAAATACATACATGCCAGAGTCCAGCTCCCGCAGCCAGGGGATCAGCCTGAAGGGATGAGTGGTGTTGGCAGAAACTGATGTAGCCTCTGACTCCAGGTAGGGAACTACATGTTTATTTCAGGCATCAGGTCCTTTTATACTTTTTCAAAAGCATTAGGTCAGAGGTTTGACATTTTCAGTTCCCCCTCACTCAGATTATTGTTTCATTGTTGCCCTTCAAACAGAGTTCCTGCTTCAGCGATTCTCTCAGAATCTTGTTTACTTGTGATTACATTGTAACTCCCGCTTATGTCTGGGCTGCATACCACATTCCTCAGTTTATTTCTTATCTTTCTAAATCCTGCTTGCCCCTAGTATTTTAAGCTCACTATCTCCAAAAAGGCTTCTAGCTATTCTTAATTATTCCCAAACCAAGCTCAGCAAACTTCCTTTGCCATAGACATTTCCCTCACAAACAGGTCTTAGATAACAGTCCTTCCCATGGCCTCAAGCTGCAGCCTACATGCTCATCCTGGGACATTGTTTGTAAAAATTCTTAAACAAATGTCAATGGTTACTGTATAGATTATTTTCTGGGCACAACTGCAGAAGGCTTTGTGCTTTCTCATGCTTCTCTCAAGAACAATGAGCACCTTAACATTCTTTCCATCCAACTCAACTGAAGAAAGGAAGAAACAAGTCAGAATCACAAGAGCTAACTCCTTCATCCTGGGTCCGTGCCTGCGGAATGAGGAGAGGGGGCTGGGGCCGTGCCTCCGTTTTGTCAGTAATGCCTAACGCGGCTCCTGACACATACAGCAGCATTACTGTCCTCATATCTGTAACTGATGACATGGCATTTAAAACTTTATACATTCTTCCACTACCAGTCATATTCCTATTGACTTCAGGAAGTACTGAAGCTAATTATTGCTATTTACCTGGTGGGGTGACACAAATCTAATGACCCAAAGTAGCCTGAGGCATTAGAACTCCTGCCCAACTGGTTTGTTAAAGTTTGCCACTGAGCTTAATCATAGGGAAGAACCTCTAAGAGAGGTGCTATAAAATTTTTTATAAGAGCAATAATAATTTAAAAAGAAATTTCAATATCTAATATGATCTAAAATCTTAAATTAAAATCTAGTATCATTTCTATTATTTAGTCTTATTGTTTTAATTTCCATTTTTATGTTTTATAATATGCATAATATTTTAGCATAATTTATCTAATTTATAAATCAAGTGTTTATATTTAGAAATATACCAAATGACTTTACTGACATGAATGTACATCAAAAATGATTTGGAATCTCTCATATTGTGAAGCAACCAGCAGTTGGAAGCTGGGGGAAATTCTAGAATGAAAGAAGAATGAGATCAAGTATAGAACTCAGGGGAACATTAGTATAATTAAGGAAAAAGAAAGAAGCACAACTCAGCATACAATCTATTCCAGCAGATGGAACAATCAGGAAGATTGAAGCAGTGAGTGTTATCACAGAAGCCAAAAGTAAAGATTTTCAATAGAGTCAAAGCCTACAGTTTGGTTAGAAAGGTAATTATATGCTCTTTGGAGCAGGCATTTAGAGTTAGTTGTGACTTTACTGAGCAACAGGGTTTGGTAAATTGGAAAGGACAGAAAAAATCAATGGAAAGGAACCAAAACTTCCAATCCAATTCTCCATTCCCTTTATATTACCTGTTCTCTTTATATTATGTATAAGTAAACTTCTACCACTCTAGTTTGCTATTAATCTTTTAATTAGGTCTTGCTCTTTCAAGTTTCTAGGCTTTTATCATTTGATTCCCTCATGCTAATTCTTTCCTCACGTGCTTTGCTTATAAAATCCTAATTTATCTTCAAAGTTCATCAGGAATGACAATCCCACTTAGAAATCTTTTTTTTTTTTTTTTTTATTTGTCCAGGTCACAATTAACTTTGTTCACTATATTTTAATACAGCTTATTTATACTTTTTTATATCACAGCCTAAATTGCTTGGTAGTTAGCAATGTAAGTGTCTCTGTCATTACTAGGAGATTCTTATCAGAAGCATTTGTAAAACTTGAGAAAGTCTTATACCCCATGCTCACATTCTGTGCTCACTTTACCCACCATCTTTTCCAACACCATGTCTATTGCAAGCACTTGATTAAGGTTAAACTGAACTGAAATTTTAAAAATAAAAAAGCACATACTGAGGATCTAGCTCAGTTTGTGAATCAAATCAGATAAGATCAGTCGCTCAGTCAAGTCCAACTATTTGCGACCCCATGAACCGCAGCACACCAGGCCTCCCTGTCCATCACCAACTCCCGGAGGTCACTCAGACTTACATCCATCGAGTCAGTGATGCCATCCAGCCATCTCATCCTCTGTCGTCCCCTTTTCCTCTTGCCCTCAATCCCTCCCAGCATCAGAGTCTTCTCCAATGAGTCAACTCTTCGCATGAGGTGGCCAAAGTACTGGAGGTTCAGCTTTAGCATCATTCCTTCCAAAGAAATCCCAGGGCTGATCTCCTTCAGAATGGACTGGTTGGATCTCCTTGCAGTCCAAGGGACTCTCAAGAGTCTTCTCCAACACCACAGTTCAAAAGCATCAGTTCTTCGGTGCTCAGCCTTCTTCATAGTCCAACTCTCACATCCATACATGACCACAGGAAAGACTATAGCCTTGACTAGGTGAACCTTTGTTGGCAAAGTGATGTCTCTGCTTTTGAATATGCTATCTAGGTTGGTCATAACTTTCCTTCCAAGGGGCTAAGCGTCTTTTAATTTCATGGCTGCAGTCACCATCTGTAGTGATTTTGGAGCCCAGAAAAATAAAGTCTGGCACTGTTTCCACTGTTTCCCCATCTATTTCCCATGAAGTGATGGGACTGGATGCCATGATCTTCATTTTCTGAATGTTGAGCTTTAAGCCAACCTTTTCACTCTCCACTTTCACTTTCATCAAGAGGCTTTTGAGTTCCTCTTCACTTTCTGCCATAAGGGTGGTGTCATCTGCATATCTGAGGTGATTCATATTTCTCCCAGCAATCTTGATTCCAGCTTGTGTTTCTTCCAGTCCAGCGTTTCTCATGATGTACTCTGCATATAAGTTAAACAAACATGGTGACAATATACAGCCTTGACATACTCCTTTTCCTATTTGGAACCAGTCTGTTGTTCCATGTCCAGTTCTAACTGTTGCTTCCTGACCTGCATACAAATTTCTCAAGAGGCAGATCAGGTGGTCTGGTATTCCTATCTCCTTCAGAATGCAGGTTCCAATTACATATGACACAGTCAGTGACTTGCTGACCTCAGCATATATAGTCAAGACTTAAAATCAAGACATATACAAATCGTACTTGATCAAGTAGCAAATGCAATATAAAAACAAGTATCATGTATACTTTGGTCACCTGATGTGAAGAGCCAACTCATTAGAAAAGACTGATGCTGGGAAAGAATGAAGGCAGGAAGAGAAGCAAATGACAGAGGATGAGATGGTTGGTTGGCATCACCAACTCGATGGACATGAGTTGGAGCAAGCTCTGGGAGATGGTAAAGGACATGGAAGCCTGGCATGCTGCAGTCCATGGGGTTGCAGAGTGGAAAAGACTGAGAGACTGAACAACCTCTTTGAAAACTGTAATATCATTATTTATTCCTACATATGAATTACTGAGATGTTTATCCTACCTTTTCAGTTTCCCTCAGCTGCTATTATCTTTTTTACCTTATTTTTTCCCCTTCCTTCCACTTAGATGTTGTTTAGTCACTAAATTGTGTCCAGCTCTTTGCAAGCCCCATGGACTACAGCATACCAGTCTTCCCTGTCCTTAACTATTTCCCAGAGTTTGTTCAAACTCATGTCCATTGAGTACCATTTCACGCCAGTCAGAATGGCTGTGATCCAAAAGTCCACAAGCAATAAATGCTGGAGAGGGTGTGGAGAAAAGGGAACCCTCTTACACTGTTGGTGGGAATGCAAACTAGTACAGCCACTATGGAGAACAGTATGGAAATTCCTCAAAAAACTGGGAATAGAACTGCCTTATGATCCAGCAATCCCACTGCTGGGCATACACGACGAGAAAACCAGAATCGAAAGAGACACGTGTACCCCAATGTTCATAGCAGCACTGTTTATAATAGCCAGGACTTGGAAGCAACCTAGATGTCCATCCGCAGATGAATGGATAAGAAACTGTGCTACATATACACAATGGAGTATTACTCAGCCATTAAAAAGAATACATTTGAATCAGTTCTAAGGAGGTGGATGGAACTGGAGCCTATTATACAGAGTAAAGTAAGCCAGAAAGAAAAACACAAATACAGTATCCTAACGCATATATATGTAATTTAGAAAGAAGGTAACAATAACCCTGTTTGCGAGACAGCAAAAGAGACACTGATGAGTAGAACAGTCTTTTGGACTCTGGGAGGGGGAGGGGAGAGGGGGATGATTTGGGAGAATAGCATTGAAATATGTATAATATCATATCTGAAACGAGTCGCCAGTCCAGGTATGATGCCTGATAACGGATGCCTGGGGCTGGCGCACTGGGACGACCCAGAGGGATGGTATGGGGAGGGAGGAGGGGGGGGGGTTCAGGATGGGGAGCACGTGTATACTGGTGGCAGATCCATCTCGATGTATGGTAAAAGCAATACAATATTGTAAAGTTAAGCAAAATAAAATTTAATTTAAAAAATAAAAAAAATAAAAGATATTGGGACAAATATAAATAACAGAGTAAAGTTAATGACCCTGGCTGAACCTATCTCATCTTTTAGTCTCCTTTCAAAATTCTAATAATCTTTCATAAGGCATATTAATTGTTTCAATAAAAGGTAAAATTAATATGAGACTGTTTTCAGCTCATTTAAAATTTATGCAGATAATAAACAGCATTTAATAAGAATATATATAATAATTAACAAGGTGATCATCAAACAACTTTAGTCTTACAAGGCATGTTTTTATGTGCTTCAACCTCATAGTCTTACAAGGCGTCTTTATATGTGTAGGGGATTGAATCTCCCCACAGAAATACTCTCATGTCTGTGCAAGGAAATCCCTTAGGATTTGATGGAAAATTTTAACTTTGCATTGTAAGGAACATAATTATTGACTCTGACCTATTTGCAGTCTCCCGATTTTCATTCTTTTAATCTCAAATGTTTTAGAGACCAAAGTTTATATTCTGAAATTCTGTAAGACCTAAGCCAAGAAGGAAACGTGAGGTGCTACAAAACATTCTTAGTGAAATTTAGGTAAGGGGGATATTTTTCTAATTTATTTTTACTTTTGGTATTAACATCCATTTATATATTTATCTGCAATTATTAAGCATTTTTGGTTGTTATTAGGTTTCAACTATGCCATTATCTTTCTAGCTCTTTTCAAAACTGAATTGTGGAAAATTCAGGATGAGATTCAAACAGTTATTCACAATGACCTTTTCAGACTAAGGTAGAACTTCAAAATATACAGATAAAGACAAGAACTCTATTAAATAATTCAGGCACTCACATTGAACATTTCTATGTTCAATAATTAAATGGAATAATTAAGTGGATAATTTTTAGTACTTTAAAACAAATAACCAAAATAATTGAGGGAAAAATAAAACTATTTTGACCAAAGAATTTATATTAGTAAACCTAACAGTTAACAGTCTTAGTGGATCACTAAATAATAGCTTTTTAAGAATACAAAATTTGTCCTCAAAAATTACATTAAGATTTAAAGGGTTTTCTCTTCTAAGTTTATGAAAAACTAAACTATAAAAGCAAGCTTACTATTATTTATTAGCTTTTATTCCACTGTGATATACTTTGGAAAATCTTACACAATTTTTTTAGAGTCCTAAAAATAGCTGATGAGTAGATTCAAATGAAAGGATACCTTCTTTTAAATTAAATATATATATATATATATGGTATTTATCATAAAACCATTATTTAACATATATAACATGCTGATTTGATACATTTGTATATGGTAATATGATTGTCACTGTAACATTTAGGACTCTATCATGTCACATAATTGTCATTTCTGTGGTGGGAATAATTAAGATCTAGTCTCAGTACTTTTGATGATTATGGTAAATATTTTTGTCTACATTCACTATACTGTGCATTAGATTCCAGGACTTATTTATCTATTAGTTGCAAATTTGCACCCTTAAACATTACTCCTATTCTCTTACTCCTTATCCCCTAGTAATACCATTTTACTTTGTTTTTATAAGTTTTGCTTTTTTAGATCCACATGTGAATTATACTATACAGTATTTGTCTTTCTAATCACTTAGCATAACGTCCTCCAGGTCCGTTCATGTTTTCACAAATGGCAGAGTATCATTCTTCCTCATGGCTGAATAATATTCAATTGTGTGTGTGTGTGTGTGTGTGTATATGTATGTGTGTGTATGTATACATACATACACACCACACTATCCACCTTGTCTTCTTTATCCATCCATCCTATGATGGACACTAGGTGTCTTGTCTATTGTGGATAATATTGCAATAAATATTACAGTGCTGCTGCTGCTAACGACTCTGTGAGACCCCATATACGGCAGCCCACCAGGCTCCCCCGTCCCTGGGATTCTCCAAGCAAGAACACTGGAGTGGGTTGCCATTTCCTTCTCCAATACATCAAAGTGCAAAGTGAAAGTGAAGTTGCTCAGTCGTGTCCAACCCTTAGCGACCCCATGGACTGCAGCCTTCCAGGCTCCTCCATCCATGGGATTTTCCAGGCAAGAGTACTGGAGTGGGGTGCCATCGCCTTCTCTGATTAGAGTGCAGATATCCCTTTTGTAACTTGTTTTCATTTCCTTTTGATTATACACCCGGATGTGGAACTTAGGGATCATATGACAGTTTTATTTTTAATTTTATGAGGAAAATCAATCTTATTTGTAATGGTTGAACCAATTTACATTCCCACCAATGGTGCATAATAGTTCTCTTTTCTTTACATCTTTGCCAATACTTCTTGTTTCTTGACTTCTTGATGACAGGCATTCTGAGAGGTATAGGGTAATATCTTGTGTTTTTGACTTGCATTTTCCTAAGGATTAGTGATACTAAATACCCTTTCATGTGCTGTTGATTATTTGAATGTCTTCTGGAAGAATACCCTTTTAGTTCCTCTGCCCACTTTTAAATCAGATATACTTTTACCATTGAGTTGTATGAGTTCCTTATATATTTTGGATATTATTCCCCAATTTTTGAATGATGAGGTTTGAAAATTTTTCTTTGTAGACTCTTCTTCAAAATTAATAGACTCAACTTGTAGGAGAGGTCACTAAGGATCACTGATAGGATTCTGAACACAACTTCACCCCTTCCAGGTCACTGGGATGGAGGTAGGGCTGAAATCAATACTGTTTTCTCCTTGTAGCACAGTACAGCTGTCATAAGAAGTACAAGTCACAGTTAACTTCAAAATGTCTATAATTTAATAAGCAAATTGTGCCTTCACATATAAAAAGGTAGATTATACATAAGGCATTCTAGATTGTGTTGTATATATAAGACATGTTTGAGAGCAGACAAAACAGAGATCGGTGTGATCTGGGGCATTTAGTTAAAACTTTCTTAAATAGACTTACATGTAAATTATGCTTTATATAAAAAGAGTAAATGATTTAGATACATGGGTAAAAGCACCAGAAATAATCGTGGACAGAGTCAGTATTTATGGAAATAGGTATGACACTAGGAAAAAGAATAAAAGATATGCTAATCAATGGATATTTAATTCCTTAGCTACCAAAGAATACTGTTTTTAAAACTGAATAGGAAATAGTCCTCCCCTTAATTTTAGTAATCTTCATGCAACTCCTAAGGCAAAACTTTAAGCTGTCTATTGTATTTTTTTTTCAAACAGGCACTCCACGGGGAGATTATATGAAAATTTTTACTCAATTAAAAAATATATATATAAAGAAAAGTTGATTTAAAATTTATTCTAAAAATTTTTAAATACTGACATTGAACTTATTTGAGGACACTGAACCAAATATGGATACTTTAAATTTGTACACTGTACTTGCACAATTTCATAAAGACAAATTTTTCCCACTGTAAGCATCCTCCCTGGAATTATCAGAACATTCTCATGAACCTGAGGTTTAGATTTGAGGTCATAAAGGCTGACATGTTAAGGGAACATATGTCCCTTAGAAGTCTGTGTGCCTGTATCACAGAGACAGTAGGAGAATCTGAAGAAGAAGCTCTTTTCTTTGTTGTAAAAATAAAATTTTGAAGATAAAATAATACATGCTCTAAATTAGAATCTTATATTTCTATAATTCTTATCTCAACAAACAAGGTAGAGATGGCTGAGGATAACTGCTCCTTGGCAACTGAATTTATCCTCATAGGATTTACAGAACACCCAGATCTGAGGATTCTTCTGTTTCTGGTGTCCTTTATCATCTATCTGATCACGATGGTGGGGAATCTTGGTCTCGTGGCATTGATAGTAACAGAGCAACGTCTTCACACACCAATGTACATCTTCTTGGGTAATCTCTCTCTAATGGATTCCTGTTGTTCCTGTGCCATTACCCCCAAAATGTTGGAGAACTTCTTTTCTAAGGACAAGATGATTTCTCTCTATGAATGCATGGCACAGTTTTATTTTCTCTGTCTTGCTGAAAGTGCAGACTCCTTTCTCCTGGCAGCAATGGCTTATGATCGCTTTGTGGCCATCTGCAAACCACTGCAGTACCACATCATGATGTCACAGAAACTCTGCGTTGGGATGACCACAGGGGCATACGTAGCTGGAAACTTGCATTCCATGATTCACATAGGGTTTCTGTTTAGGTTAACTTTCCGTGGGTCTCATCAGATTAATCACTTTTTTTGTGATGTTCTTCCATTATACAGACTCTCCTGTGTGGACCCTTATATCAATGAATTAATGGTATTTATCTTTGGAGGATCAGTTCAAATATTCACTATTACCATAGTAATAATTTCTTACCTTTATATCATTTTCACAATTTTCAAGATGAAATCTAAAGAAGGAAGAAAGAAAGCTTTATCTACTTGTGCATCCCACTTTCTCTCTGTCTCAATATTCTATGGTTCTCTTCTCTTCACGTACATTCGACCAAGTTCAGTTAATGAAGAAGATAAAGATTTACCTGTTGCTATTTTTTATACTCTAGTGGTTCCTTTATTAAACCCTTTTATTTATAGTTTAAGAAATAAGGAAGTAATAAATGTTATGAAAAAAATTATGAACATATCATAACATTCTGAAACAATTACCATGCTATGTGGACAGCTGATTGCAATTTGAGAAAACTTTTTTCAAAATCAAAGAATATTGAGAAAATGGGAAATGACAACTTTCAATATAAAATATTAAATTATTAACACATGATTAGTTTCTGAGCTGAATAAACAAGTTCAGAAAAGAGACTTTCTGTTAAAATGCATTCCAAAATATAAGCTACTAGTTTTCATCAGGGATAAAATAAATAATTACTCTTGAGTAACAGAAGAGTACTCTTGAGTAACACAAAACTGTGTTCCACTATGATTAGTTCCAAGTTATTATTAGTTTCAGAGTATAATAGTTATAATTTTCAACAAATCCTAGAACTATAATTATATACAACAGTTGCCTTCATTTAATATTGCTCTCAAATTTCTGCAATTGGAAGCCATAATCTAACAAACTCCTCATACCTCAAGTTCTCAAAAATTAATTCCTTCTTAGGCAATACTGTGTGACAGAAGTAAGCTATATATTTCCATTTGAATATAAATTTTGAGTTTAAGATGTTATATTTGAGTATGAATTCACATAAAACATTTATTTCCTAATCAACACTTTCCTCTTTATTGTTAGTCAATTTTTTATCAAGTTTTCTGAAATAGAGTATTTTAATCTATTGTTCTTTCATCAATCTGTAGTTAAATACGTTGCTACTTATATTGATACCCTTATGTATTTGATATTTTCATGCTGTTTGCTTTTGATTGGCAGCCCATCATATATGACAGTCTAATTACTAAATATATTAATTAAATAAAGGCTTATTCCTTTCATATTACTATTTGACTTGCTTATTATTATGAATATCTCTATCCTGGGCTGATTCCAAGTAAGAGTATTAATGCATGCATAGCATTAACAAAAACCTGGAGATGCTGATCAAGCAAATTGAGACAGAAAATATTAACAATTCTATATTTATAAACAAAAACATGTATTGATCCTTATATGTATAATTATGAAAGAAATAAATAATTTACTGAGAACCTACCAACTGCTAGGCACTAAATTAGAACTTTCATATATATTGCCTACTAAATAGTTAGACAAGATTTTTCATGCTTTTCCACAGTAAAATTTCACACATTGACAAGTCAAGAAAAGGGTTTATTACCAAAATACCAAATCTAGAAATAATAAGCAGATTAACTGATGTATGTGATTCTTTGATCATTTTCCTTTTTGCCCTCAATCCATTTTCCACTTCCTTTCCTGTGTTTTGTTTTATAATTAAGGACCACTGTCAAATTCAGACTCCTTCCCTTTCAAATGTCTTCTGTCTACATTTGGACAATGAGGAGCAGTGTAACTAAAGACTGGGGGAAAACCCATAATGTTTCTCCCCTCTTCTACTGCTAAAGGGAGTGTCTCCAAGCACAAGTTGCATCTAATCACTGAGTCTGCCTGCTGTAAGAAAGTTGCTCATGCATGTGAAATCATAGATTGTGTTACCTAACCACTCACCCTTGTAGAAACTCCTCACTAATAGTAGTATCTGAGCTGCCTTACTATTGTTTGACCTTTTGATTTAACAACACTTTCGAACTGTTTACTAAATTAAATTTCTCTCCTTAAATAGTGGGCAAAGTCTTTGTTTTCCTGCATTGTTCCTCTTACAATGACTATATAAATTTGAAAATTTTACATAATAATAAGACAGCAGAGTTAATAGCCACATAAAATACAAAAAAATTGAAGACATTTATGAGAGAAAGAAAATGGTTAACACATATAGAAGAAACTACTACAATTCATAAAAGACATGCAAACGTCTGAGTGAAAGGAAGGGGCAATGGATACTCAACAGAAAAAATGCAAATCTAATAAGCTTAAAAATATATTTCACTTATTTCAATTTAAATATGTGAAATTAATTTTTTTTTGGTTTTTATTTCTTTAACTTCTATTGTATGGAGGGAAAGAAGAGCTATCAGTTTGGAAAACAGTTAAAAAGATATGACAGCCAATTTGTTGGGAGTATAATAGAGCAGTTATATCTCTAAAATTGATACAATCTTTCTTCAAGACAGTTAACAAAAATAGATTAGATTTGGGGTGGCCATAACTGGGGAAAAAGTTTGATCAGGGGTTTAGAGATCACCAGGTCCCTGGGTGGGACAGTGGTGGCCATTGATGGCATTTACTGAAGTGACACCTGCGAAGCCTCCCAGATCTCTTAGCAGAGCCATAGATACTTAAATAGGCAGCACACTGAAACTTTGTTCATGTGACCCACTTATTTTAACATCCCCTTCAATGGCAACCCACTCCAGTACTTTCGCCTGGAAAATCCCATGGATGAAGGAGCGTGGTAGGCTGCAGTCCATGATGAGGTCGCTAGGAGTCAGACTTGACTGAGCGACTTCGCTTTCACTTTTCCTTTCATGGATTGGAGAAGGAAATGGCAGCCTACTCCAGTGTTCTTGCCTGGAGAATCCCAGGGACGGGGGAGCCTGGTGGGCTGCCGTCTCTGGGGTCGCACAGAGTCGGACACGACTGAAGCGACTTAGCAGCAGCAGCAGCTGCTGAGTGTGCAGGGGAAAAGACACATTTAAAGACACAGGGTCACAGCAATCCCACTACTAGGCATATATCCTGAGGAAATCAAACTGGAAAAAACACATGTACCCCAATGTTCATTGCAACACTATTTACAATAGCTAGAACATGTACTCAACCTAGATGTTCATCAACAGTTGAATGGATAAAGAAGCTGTGATATGTATATACAATGGAATAATACTCAGCCATAAAAAGAACTCATTTGAGTCAGTTCTAATAAGGTGAATGGACCTAGAGCCTATTATACAGAATGAAGTAAGTCAGAAATAAAGATAAATATTGTATACTAACACATATTGATGCTTTTGAACTGTGGTGTTGGAGAAGACTCTTGAGAGTCCCTTGGACTGCAAGGAGAACCAACTAGTCCATCCTAAAAGAGATCAGTCCTGGGTGTTCATTGGAAGGACTGATGCTAAAGCTGAAACTCCAATACTTTGTCCACTTGATGTGAAGAGTTGACTCACTGGAAAAGACTCTGATGCTGGGAGGGATTGGGGGCTGGAGGAGAAGGGGACGACAGAGGATGAGATGGCTGGATGGCATCACTGACTCAATGGACATGAGTTTGAGTGAACTCCTGGAGTTGGTGATGGACAGGGAGGCCTGGCATGCTATAATTCATGGGGTCGCAAAGAGTCAGACACGACTGAGTGACTGAACTGAACTGAACTGAACACATATATATGGAATCTAGAAAGATGGTACTAATGAAATTATTTGCAGGGCAGCAGTGAAGACACAGACATAGAGAACAGACTTATGGACATGGAGGTGGTGGAGAAAGGAGAGGGTGAGATGTATGGAGAGAGTAACATGGAAACCTTCATTATCATATGTAAAATAGATAGACATATAGTAAACAGGAATTTGCTGTATGACTCAGGAAACTCAAACAGGGGCTCTATAAAAGCCTATAGGGGATGGGACGGGAGGGAGATAGGAGGGAGGTTCAAGAGGGAGGGGACATAAGTGTATCTATAGTTGATTACCAACAAAATTCTGTAAAGCAATTATTATTCAATTAAAAAGTAAATTGAAAAAAAGAGGGACAGAGTCAGCTCAAAGCCCAATCCTCCTGGTTCTGATTCAGCAACTTGGGATTAGATATCCCTCCCTACGCCTAGAAATTGAGCAGAAAGCAAGTTCAATCTCACAACCAGTGGAGGCTCTAGAAACTACATCTTTATCCCCACCTTGTACAAAATTACTACTCTGCTTATTTAATTATATGCAGAGTTCATCATGTGAAGTGCTGGGCTGGATGAATCACAAGCTGGAATCAAGATGACTAGGAGAAATATCAACAGCCTCAGATATATAGATAATATCATTCTAATGGCAGAAAGTTAAGAGGAACTAAAAAGCCTCCTGATGAGACTCAGAGAGGAGAGTGAAAAAGCTGGCTTAAAACTCAACATTCAAAAAACAAAATCATGGCATGTGATCCCATCACTTCATGGTAAATGGCAAAAAAGTGTAAACAGTAACAGATTTTATTTTCCTGGACTCCAAAAACTGAAGACTATGATTGCAGCTATGAAATGAAAAGATGCTTGCTCCTTGGAAGGAAAGCTATGATAATCCTAGACAGTGTATGAAAAACCAGAAACATCACTTTGCTGACAAAGGTGCATATATATAGTCAAAGCTACGTTTTTTCCAATAGTCACATATGGATGTAACAGTAGGACCATAAACAAGACTGAGTGCTTAAGTATTGATGCTTTCAAATTGTGGTCCTGGAGAAGTCTCTTGAAAGTCCCTAGGACTGCAAGAAGATCAAACCAGTCAATTCTAAAGGAAATCGATCCTGATTACTCACTGGAAGGATTGTCGCTGAAGCTGAAGCTTCCAATACTATGGCTAGTTGATGTGAAAAGTCGACTCATTAGAAAAGACTCTGATGTTAGGAAAGACTTAGGAGAGGTGGGGGAAGGGGGCAACAGAGGATGAGATGGCTGGATAGCATCACCAATTCAATGGACACAAATTTGAGCAAACGCCAGGAGATAGTTGGAGGACAGAGAAACCTGGCATGCTACAGAGCCTGGAGTCTCAAAGGGTTAGACAGGACTTAGTGACTGAACAGCAATAGCAAAATTTATTTCCACCCTCCAAAACAGACCTCTATTATTATATTAAGGAGGAAATAAAATTTAGAGAACTCTAAAGTGCAAGGTTTCATTTCAACTCTTTTCCCCCATAATTTCACTTTATAATTTCTGACTGCTATTCTTTTCATTTACTCCATGGATCAGACACCACCCAGTGAGGATATGAAAAAAGAAAATGCAATATTAATGACAGTTTATTTTTATTTTCACAGGACTTACATACCAATCAAAAGGCAGATCCTCTTTTTATTGGTGTTCTTCATGATATATCTCATCACTATTGCGAGGACCCTTGGTCTGACTGCTCTGTTATGGAATGACCCCCACCTTCATGTGCCTATGTACTTATTCCTTGAGAATCTGGCCTTTGCAGATTTCTAGATATCATCCACAGTGACCATCCTGCCCCCAGCCAGTTGCTAGAGAATCTTTTTGCCAAGAGTAAAATGATCTCTCTCACTTAATGCAAGATACAATTTTTTCCTTTGCAATCAGAGCAACCACAGAATGGTTTTTGCTAGCAACTATGACGTATGATCTGGGGAAGGCAATGGCACCCACGCCAGTACTCTTGCCTGGAAAATCCCGTGGATGGAGGACCCTGGTGGTCCGCAGTCCATGGGGTCGCTAAGAGTCGGACATGACTGAGCGACTTCACTTTCACTTTTCACTTTCATGCATTGGAGAAGGAAATGGCAACCCACTCTAGTGTTCTTGCCTGGAGAATCCCAGGGACGGGGGAGCCTCGTGAGCTTCCGTCTATGGGGTCGCACAGAGTCGGACACGACTGAAGCGACTTACCAGCAGCAGCATGACGTATGATCACTACGTGGCCATATGCAAACCATTACTTTATGCAGTAAATATAACCAATAGACTATACAACTGGCTGCTACTTTTGTCATTTTTAGGTAGCCTTGTTCATGCCATACTTCATTATGTTTTAAAATTCAGATTGTGTGTGTTAGTTGCTCAGTTGTGTCTTGACTCTTTGCAACCCCATGGGACTGTAGCCCACCAGGCTCTTCCATCCATGGGACTCTCCAGGCAAGAAGACTGGAGTGGGTTGCCATTTCCTCCACCAGGAAATCTTCCTGACCCAGGGATCAATGTCTCCTGCATTGACAGGCAGATCTTTAACCATTAGCACCAAAGTCAGATTAACCTGTAATTCTATAATGTAGTACATACACTGTGACATTGTTTAAGATTTCATGTACTGACCTCTGCATTCATTTTCTGATTGTATTTATTTTCCCTGGATCAATACAGGTGTGCATCATTCTGACTGTTCTTGTCCTTTATAAAGTAGTTCTTTTTACGATATTAAAGAAGAAGTCTGTACAATGCATGTGTGAGTCTGTGTGAGTGCACACTCAGTTGTGTCTGACTCTGTGACCCCATGGACAGTAACCTGCCAGGCTCTTCTGTCCATGGAAGTTTTGCTGTTTCCTTCTCTAGGGGATCTTCCTGAACCAGAAATCCAATGAGCATCTCTTGCATCTCCCGCATTGGCAGGTGGGTTCTTTACCAGCTGAGCCACCAAGGAAGCCTATACAAAGCATAAGGAAAGCCTTTTATACATCTGTTAACTATCTCTTTATACTCTGACCCTCTATTCTCCATGTGTGTGCTCCCTGGATCTGCAGAAGCAGATGTTCAAGATACAATGGACACTCTATTTGTGAACCGTCATAATTCCTTTGTTAAATACAATCATCTAGTCTGAGCAATAAGATAATCATAGATTCTCTGGCAAAATGTTAAAGAAAAATGTTTAGATCTCATACTAATGTGCTCTCCATTCATTAGAAGTCACATAATGTGCAGATTAGATATGCACTGATTAGTGTTCAAAGTTTTTGCATTTATAATTGCCTAAATTTTAATACTGAAATAAGGAGTATAATAAATATATTAAAATATATGAATGTGTGCATGCATATGTGCTAAGTCGCTTCAGTCGTGTCTAGCTGTTTGTGACCCTAGAGACCATAGCCCCCCCAGGCTTCTCTGTTTATGTTCTCTAGGTGAGAGTACTGGAGTGAGTTGCCATGCCCTTCTCCAGGGATTTTCCTGACCAGGAATCGAACCCGGTCTCTTACATCTAACCTGCATTGGTCGGCAGGTTCTTTACCACTAGTGCCACCTGGAAAGACAAATTATCCCAAAATATCAAAACCACTGCTGCTGCTGGTAAGTCGCTTCAGTCGTGTCCGACTCTGTGCGACCCCATGGACTGAAGCCTACCAGGCTTCTCCGTCCATAGGATTCTCCAGGCAAGAACACTGGAGTGGGTTGCCATTTCCTTCTTCAATGCATGAAAGTGGAAAGTGAAAGTGAAGTCGCTCAGTCATGTCCAACTCTTAGCGACCCCATGGACTGCAGCCCACCAGGCTCCTCCATCCATGGGATTTTCCAGGCAACAGAACTGGAGTGGGATCAAAACCACAAAAATCTTAATTGAGTGTTTGAGTTAAGTTAAAGTAATTAAAGAGGAAAACAACATATTATACAATATGTTCTCAATGTGGCTCCATAAATGCATTATGCACTATAATAGCACAGTTGCTCTGAAAAAAACTGAATGTGAATTTTTTGATAGTAATATAGCTGTGTAGCCTGGAAGTTCATATCATGTTTACCTCCACAGTGTAGGCAACTTTGAGTTTGGTTAACAAGCCAATCACGAAATTTTGTTAACTATTAAAAGACTTTCATACACTCTATTTGGGACATGGTGAAATTTATTTCTTTTGCAGACTCAATTCTCATATTACACAGAGAAATCAGCATAAATGAGAAGATAAAAAGAAAAAGTGAGAAAGGAGTTAAATAAATGACAGTCAGAACAAATTATAAGAGAATGTTTTTAGCCCAGTGGGTGTCTACAAATAATGAGAAAAGGGGAGCTGCCTCTCATTGTCCATGATACCTTGAAAGGCACTGTCTAGTTTTCTTGTGTGTTATACAGTAATCCTAAAAGCTTCACTAATTCAGAAAGCTAAGAAATGAGGTTTCAGATTTAATTGGGATGGGCATAGAGAAGAAAAGTGAAGTGGCAGAATAGGAAGGAAATGGGCTCAACCTTCCTACAATTTAGAAATGATGAAACCGATAAGAAAAAGAAGTAATATGGAAAAGTTATTGGAATAAATTGTTGAGTAACAGAGGCTTCAAATGCATATTCAGTTCAGTTCAGTTCAGTCGCTCAATCGTGTCCGACTCTTTGCGACCCCATGAATCGCAGTATGCCAGGCCTCCCTGTCCATCACCAACTCCCGAAGGTCACTCAGACTCACATCCATCGAGTCAGTGATGCCATCCAGCCATCTCATCCTCTGTCGTCCCCTTCTCCTCCTGCCCCCAATCCCTCCCAGCATCAGAGTCTTTTCCAATGAGTCATCTCTTCGCATAAGGTGCCCAAAGTACTGGAGTTTCAGCTTTTAGCATCATTCCTTCCAAAGAAATCCCAGGGCTGATCTTCAGAATGGACTGATTGGATCTCCTTGGACCGAAGTTCAAATAATTGCAAGATGATATGATATCAAAGAGTTTAGTGAGTAGCTGGGAAAGATAAAATGAACCAGGAGCTTGCATGATTTGTGCCCCTGAAGTGCTTAAATGTCATCTTTTGTCCCACTTTATACTCTATGATAATATGTGATTTATCTTCAGGTCCATTCCTTCCCTTCCAATCTCACCACTGAATCCATACACATTCCTATTGACAGCACTGAGGACCTATAATTACTCACATTTGTCATTTGTAATAGTTTTGTTACTTCTTTTATGTCATGTTGATATTCTTACTTCCCAAACATTACTGTTAGATTATTCTTTATAAACAGAATTCTGATTAAATAATGTTCCTCTTCAAAAATTTTTGATGGATTGCCATTGCCACCAGACTATGCATGTATATATGGTATACATACGCAGAACTTCATATATGAATATACGTATGTTCAATTTGTTAAGATCTATGCAGAGTCGGACATGACTGAGCAACTGAACTGAATTGAACTGAATGTATAGATAACATGATAAACACACACACACATACTACTCAGAATTTGCTGATATTATTTGAGCACTTTTCTTCCAAATTTAACTCTGAAATCTCTGCTTCCACAATTTTCCTAATGGACCATATGTTATACCAAAATTAATTATTGAAAGCCTTAGGACAAAATTTTCTCTCTGGTACATGTTTTATTTTCATACAGGTCTCCACTGAGAATGCTCCCTCTAGGTATCTATCTTCATCTCCAATTAAATGGTCCTTCCTTCAAAGTTTAAATGTTACAGTTTTGTTTCCACAAATGATCTTGTGTAATAGTGTAATACTTATTTTTAGCCTATATGTTTTTTTTTAGATTACAGTTTACAAGTCTCGCTATTATTTAATCTTTTGTGGTGCTTAATTAGCACCACTGTTTACATACATGAAGTCCTAAATAAGCATTTAAGAAATATATGTAAAATTGAAATAAATATTACTTTCAGTTTAGTTCAGTCACTCAGTCGTGTCTGACTCTTTGCGAACCCATGAACCAAAGCATGCCAGGCCTCCCTGTCCATCACCAATTCCCAGAGTCCACCCAAACCCATGTCCAGTGAATCAATGATACCATCCAACCATCTCATCCTCTGTCATCCCCTTCTCCTCCTGCCCTCAATCTTTCCCAGCATCAGGATCTTTTCCAATGGGTCTGCTCTTCTTATCAGGTCGCCAAAGTGTTGGAGTTTCAGCTTCAATGTCAGTCCTTCCAATGAACACCCAGGACTGATCTCTTTTAGGATGGACTGGTTGGATCTCCTTGCAGTCCAAGGTACTCTGAAGAGCCTTCTCCAACATCACAGTTCAAAAGCATCAATTCTTTGGTGCTCAGCTTTCTTTATAGTCCAACTCTTACATCCATACATGACCACTAAAAAACCACAGCCTTGACTAGATGGACCTTTGTTCGCAAAGTAATGTCTCTGCTTTTGAATATGCTGTCTAGGTTGGTCATAACTTTCCTTCCAAGGAATAAGTGTCTTTTAATTTCATGGAGGCAATCACCATCTACAGTGATTTTGCGGCCCAGAAAAATAAAGTCAGCCACTGTTTCCACTGTTTCCCCATCTATTTCCCATGAAGTGATGGGCCCAGATGCCATGATCTTAGTTTTCTGAATGTTGAGCTTTAAGAAAATTTTTTCACTCTCCTCTTTCACTCTCATCAAGAGGCTCTTTAGTTCTTCTTCACTTGCTGCCATAAGGGTGGTGTCATCTGCATATCTGAGGTTATTGATGTTTCTCCCGGTAATTTTGATTCCACCTTGTGCTTCCTCCAGCCCATCGTTTCTCGTGATATACTTTGCATATAAGTTAAATAATCTGGTGACAATATACAACCTTGACCTACTCCTTTTCCTATTTGGAACTGTTCCATGTCCAGTCCTAACTGTTGCTTCCTGACCTGCATACAGGTTTCTCATGAGGCAGGTCAGGTGGTCTGGTATTCCCATCTCTTTCAGAATTTTCCACAGTTTATTGTGATTCACACAGTCAAAGGCTTTGGCATAGTCAATAAAGCAGAAATAGATGTTTTTCTGGAACTCTCTTGCTTTTTCAAGGATCCATCAGATGTTGGCAATTTGATCTCTGGTTTCTCTGCCTTTTCTAAAACCAGCTTGAACATCTGGAAGCTCACAGTTCACGTATTGCTGAAGCCTGGCTTGGAGAATTTTGAGCATTACTTTACTAGCATGTGAGATGAGTGCAACTGTGTGGTAGTTTGAGCATTCTTTGGCATTGCCTTTCTTTGGGATTGGAATGAAAACTGACATTTTCCAGTCCTGTGTCCACTGCTGAGTTTTCCAAATTTGCTGACATACTGAGTGCAGCACTTTTACAGCATCATCTTTAAAATACTTCAAATGAAGTTAGAATCTTTTACATGATATCAATTTTGTAATGAGTTCAGGGGGATCACTTGCCCTGGGATAACTACTGCATGTCAGTTTACCACTCTAAGTTTCTTTCAAGACAATCACAAGTATCAAACACCTAAAGTCAATTAAATCTTTTTCTTTTTATCATGAGGTTTATTTCCTGTGATGTATCAGGAGAAGATCTTAAGTTAGATGTTTGGATTAAAATATTTACAATAATCTTATTGTTACATATTTCTGGAGGTACTCACAAAGTTAAACCAGGTCAACTTCCAGGAGAGATACATTGGTTATCACTGGAAAAAAAAAATAGTTGTTGGGATTATATGATTTTTGGACCATAATTCTCAAAGAAATTTCATATACAAGCTATTCCTTATGCTGTAATAATATGACAAGAAGGGATGTAAGTCAGCCTCATTTAAGGGTTACAGTTAACGACTGCATCGTGATATTTCCATTTATTTTTCAGTATAAAGAAAGAGGTTCACTAAATATATAGTCTTCAATGAGAATTATCCAGGATAGTACCAACGGTAGGTACACATATATGAAGACAAATATAGAAATGACCCTATATCACTCTCTTCATAAACCTATATCTACACATACATCTATATCTAAAGATATATATTATTAGATTTTGGTCACCTTATTATGGAGGCTGAGAAGACCTGTGATCTGTTATCTGCATGGTAGAGATCCAGGAAAGCTGAGGCAGTTATCAGGTTTGAAATCAAAGAACTGATAGTATACATTCCAGCCTATGTATGAAAACCTGAGAACCAATAGCATGGAGGGCAAAATAAGATTCATGTTCTATCATGAATCAGATCCAGTCAGCCTTCCTCTGCCTTTCTGTTCCATACAGGCCCAGAATGGATGAGATTTCACTCACATACAAAGGGTGCTGTAATCTACTTTACTAAGTCTACTAAGTCAATACCAATCTCTTCTAGAAACACACAGACACACACAAAAATAATGATAACTGGACACCTGGGCAATCTAGACCAAGTCAACGTGACACAAAATATGAACCACCACAAGTCCACCTGCTGTCAGCTTAGTTACCACACAGAGCTGGTGGTAAAGAATCCGACTGCCAATGCAGGAGATGCAAGAGAAACAGGTATGATCTACAGGTTGAGAAGATTCTTTGGAGGAAAAATGGCAACCCACAACAAGCTGTGGAAAATTCTGGAAAAGATGGGAATACCAGACCACCTGACCTGCTTCCTGAGAAATCTGTATGCAAGTTAAGAAGCAACAGTTAGAACTGGACATGGAACAACAGACTGGTTCCAAATTGGGAAAGGAGTACATCAAGGCTCTATATTGTCACCCTGCTTATTTAATTTATATGCAGAATGCATCATGTGAAATGTCAGGCTGAATGAAGCACAAGCTGGAATCAAGATTACAAGGAGAAATACCAATAATCTCAGATATGCAGATGACACCACCTTATGACAGAAAGCAAAGAGGAACTAAGGAGCCTCTTGATGAAAGTGAAAAAGAAGAGTGAAAAAGCTGGCTTAAAACTCAACATTAAAAAACAAAAAACAAAGATCATGGCATGGGCCCCATCACTTCATGACGGAGAGTTGGGGAAACAATGGAAACAGTGACAGACTTTATTTTTTTGGCCTCCCAAATCACTGCAGAAGGTGATTGCAACCATGAAATTAAAAGACATTTGCTCCTTGGAAGAAAAGCTATGACAAAACTAGACAGCATATTAAAAAGAGGAAACATTACTCTGCCAACATAGATCTGTATAGTCAAAGCTATGGTTTTCCCAAGAGTCATGTAGATTTGTAAGAGTTGGACCATAAAGAAAGCTGAGCACCAAAAAATTGATGCTTCTAAACTGTTATGTTGGAGAACACTCTTGAGAGTTCCTTGGACTGCAAGGAGATCAAACCAATTATCCTAAAGAAAATCAATTCTGAATATTCATTGGAAGCTCTGAATAGACATTTCTCCAAAGAAGACAAACAGATGGCTAACAAACACATAAAAAGATGCTCAACATCACTCATTATCAGAGAAATGCAAATCAAAACCACAATGAGGTACCATTTCATGCCAGTCAGAATGGCTGCGATCCAAAAGTCTACAAGCAATAAATGCTGGAGAGGATGTGGAGAAAAGGGAACCCCCTTACACTGTTTGTGGGAATGCAAACTAGTACAGCCACTATGGAGAACAGTATGGAGATTCCTTAAAAAACTGGAAATAGAACTGCCATACAACCCAGCAATCCCACTGCTGGGCATACACACCGAGGAAACCAGAATTGAAAGAGACACATGTACCCCAATGTTCATCACAGCACAGTTTATAATAGCCAGGACATGGAAGCAACCTAGATGTCCATCAGCAGATGAATGGATAAGAAAGCTGTGATACATATACACAATGGAGTATTACTCAGCCATTAAAAAGAATACATTTGAATCAGTTCTAATGAGGTGGATGGAACTGGAGCCTATTATACAGAGTGAAGTAAGCCAGAAAGAAAAACACAAATACAGTATACTAACGCATATATATGGAATTTAGAAAGATGGTAATGATAACCCTGTATGTGAGACAGCAAAAGAGACACAGATGTTTAGAACAGTCTTTTGGACTCTGTGGGAAAGGATGAGGGTGGGATGATTTGGGAGAATGGCATTGAAACATTTGTATTATCATACATGAAACGAATTGCCAGTCCAGGTTCAATGCATTATAGAGGATGCTTGTGGCTGGTGCACTGGAATGACCCAGAGGGATGAGATGGGGAGGGAGGTGGGAGGGGGGTTCAGGATGGAGAACACATATATATGGAATTTAGAAAGATGTTAATGACAACCCTGTATCAGATCAGATCAGTCGCTCAGTCGTGTCCGACTCTTTGCGACCCCATGAACCGCAGCACGCCAGGCCTCCCTGTCCATCACCAGCTCCGGGAGGTCACTCAGACTCGCATCCATCGAGTCAGTGATGCCATCCAGCCATCTCATCCTCTGTCGTCCCCGTCTCCTCCCCCTCCTCCTCCTCAATCCCTCCCAGCATCAGAGTCTTCTCCAATGAGTCAACTCTTCGCATGAGGTGGCCAAAATACTGGAGTTTCAGCTTTAGCATAATTCCTTCTAAAGAAATTCCAGGATTGATCTCCTTCAGAATGGACTGGTTGGATCTTCTTGCAGTCCAAGGGACTCTCAAGAGTCTTCTCCAACACCACAGTTCAAAAGCATCAGTTCTTCGGCACTCAGCCTTCTTCACAGTCCAGCTCTCACATCCATACATGACCACAGGAAAGACCATAGCCTTGACTAGGCGAACCTTTGTTGGTAAAGTAATGTCTCTGCTTTTGAATATGCTATCTAGGTTGGTCATAACTTTCCTTCCAAGGAGTAAGCGTCTTTTAATTTCATGGCTGCAGTCACCATCTGCAGTGATTTTGGAGCCCAGAAAAACATTCAGACTGAAATTGAAGAAAGTAGAGAAAACTACTAGACCATTCAGGTATGACCTAATTCAAATCCCTTATGATTATACAGTGGAAGTGAGAAATAGAGTTAAGGGCCTAGATCTGATAGATAGAGTGCCTGATGAACTATGGAATGAGGTTCGTGACATTGTACAGGAGACAGGGATCAAGACCATCCCCATGGAAAAGAAATGCAAAAAAGCAAAATGGCTGTCTGGGGAGGCCTTACAAATAGCTGTGAAAAGAAGAGAAGCGAAAAGCAAAGGAGAAAAGGAAAGATATAAACATCTAAATGCGGAGTTCCAAAGAATAGCAAGAAGAGATAAGAAAGCCTTCTTCAGTGATCAATGCAAAGAAATAGAGGAAAACAACAGAATGGGAAAGACTAAGGATCTCTTCAAGAAAATCAGAGATACCAAAGGAACATTTCATGCAAAGATGGGCACAATAAAGGACAGAGATGGTGTGGACCTAACAGAAGCATAAGATATTAAGAAGAGGTGGCAAGAATACACAGAAGAACTGTACAAAAAAGAGCTTCAAGACCCAGATAATCATGATGATGTGATCACTGACCTAGAGCCAGACATCTTGGAATGTGAAGTCAAATGGGCCTTAGAAAGCATCACTACGAACAACCCTGTATACGAGACAGCAAAAAAGACACAGATGTAGAACAATCTTTTGGACTCTGTGGGAGAGGGAGGGTGGGATGATTTGGGAAAATGGCATTAAAACATGTATAATATATAAGAAACTAATTGCCAGTCCAGGTTCGATGCTGGATACAGGATGCTTGGGGCTGGTGCACTGGGATGACCCAGAGGGATGGTATGAGGAGGGAGGTGGGAGGGGGGTTCAGGATGGGGAACACATGTATACTTGTGGCAGATTCATTTTGATATATGGCAAAACCAATACAATATTGTAAAGTTAAATAAAATAAAATACATCACGAACGGCAGCACCCAAAAACAAGCCTTAGGAAATTTAAGAAAATTAAAATCAGATCAAGCATTCTGACCACAATGTTTTGAGACTAGAAATCAATATTGAGAAAAACAGATCCCTCCAGAAAACACAAACATGTGGAAGCTAAATAACACACTACTAAAAATTCAATGGATCAATGAAGAAATCAAAGAAGAAATTTTTTTAAAAAGGAAAAAATGAAAACACAATGATCCTGCAAAGGCAGTTATTAGATGAAAGTTCACAGCAAAACAAGTCTACCTCAGAAATAAGAAAAATCTCATTCCTAAGTAAAAGGAAATAAAACATACAGGTCAAAGCAGAAATAAATGAAAGAGATTAAAAGAAAAAAATATAAAAGATTAATGAAACTAAGAACTGGTTCTTTGAAAGATAAACAAAACTGTTAAACCTTTAGCCAGATTCATCAAAAGAAAGAGGATCCGAATCAAAAAATAAGAAATGGAAAAGAATAAATGACAACCAGCACTATAGAATTACAAAAGATCATAAGAGATTACTACCAACAAACTATATGTCAATAAAATGGACAACCTAGAAGAAAAGGATAAATACCAAAATATGTACAGTCTCTCAAGACAGAACCAGAAAGAAATAGAAAATATGAACAGACCAATTACCAGCAGAGAAATTGAATCAGTAAAGTAACAACAACAACAAACACAACAAAAACTCCCAACAAACAAAAAGTCCAATACAAGATAGCATCGCAGGTGAATTCTATCAAACATTTAGAGAAAAGTTAACACCTATCCTTCTCAAAGTATTCTAAAAATTACAGAGGAAGGAAAGCTTCCAAACTCATTTTACATTGCCAGGATTACCCTGATATAAAAGCTAGAAATACACATATCTCAAAAAATTATAGGACAATATTTATGATGAACACCAAGGCAAAAATCTTCAAATGAATATTAGCAAACCAATTTCAACAATATATTCAACAGCACATGATTAAGTGGGTTTTACACCAAATATGCAAAGATGGTTCTACAAGTTAATCAATGTGATCAGATCAGATCAGATCAGATCAGTCGCGCAGTCGTGTCCGACTCTTTGCAGCCCCATGAATTGCAGTACACCAGGCCTCCCTGTCCATCACCAACTCCCGGAGGTCACTCAGACACTCATCCATTGAGTCAGTGATGCCATCCAGCCATCTCATCCTCTGTCATACCCTTCTCCTCTTGCCCTCAATCCCTCCCAGCATCAGAGTCTTTTCCAATGAGTCAACTCTTCGCATGAGGTGGCCAAAGTACTGGAGTTTCAGCTTTAGCATCATTCCTTCCAAAGAAATCCCAGGGCTGATCTCCTTCAGAATGGACTGGTTGGATCTCCTTGCAGACCAAGGGACTCTCAAGAGTCTTCTCCAACACCACAGTTCAAAAGCATCAATTCTTCACCCTCAGCCTTCCTCACAGTCCAGCTCTCACATCCATTCATGACCACAGGAAAAACCTTAGCCTCGACTAGTGAACCTTTGTTGGTAAAGTAATGTCTCTGCTTTTGAATATGTGATCTAGGTTGGTCATAACTTTCCTTCCAAGGAGTAAGCGTCTTTTAATTTCATGGATCAGATCAGATCAGATCAGTCGCTCAGTTGTGTCCGACTCTTTGCGACCCCATGAACCGCAGCACGCCAGGCCTCCCTGTCCATCACCAACTCCCGGAGGTCACTCAGACTCACAACCATCAAGTCAGTGATGCCATCCAGCCATCTCATTCTCTGTCGTCCCCTTCTCCTCCTGCCCTCAATCCCTCCCAGCATCAGAGTCTTCTCCAATGAGTCAACTCTTCGCATGAGGTGGCCAAAATACTGGAGTTTCAGCTTTAGCATCATTCCTTCCAAAGAAATTCCAGGATTGATCTCCTTCAGAATGGACTGGTTGGATCTTCTTGCAGTCCAAGGGACTCTCAAGAGTCTTCTCCAACACCACAGTTCAAAAGCATCAGTTCTTCGGCACTCAGCCTTCTTCACAGTCCAGTTCTCACATCCATACATGACCATAGCCTTGACTAGGTGAACCTTTGTTGGCAAAGTAATGTCTCTGCTTTTGAATATGCTATCTAGGTTGGTCATAACTTTCCTTCCAAGGAGTAAGCGTCTTTTAATTTCATGGCTACAGTCACCATCTGCAGTGATTTTGGAGCCCAGAAAAATAAATTCTGACACTGTTTCCACTGTTTCTCCATCTATTTCCCATGTAGTGATGGGACCAGATGCCATGATCTTCGTTTTCTGAATGTTGAGCTTTAAGCCAACCTTTTCACTCTCCACTTTCATTTTCCTCAAGAGGCTTTTTAGCCCCTCCTCACTTTCTGCCATAAGGGTGGTGTCATCTGCATATCTGAGGTTATTGATATTTCTTCCGGCAATCTTGATTCCAATTCCTGATGTTCAAGCTGGTTTTAGAAAAGGCAGAGGAACCAGAGATCAAATTGCCAACATCCGCTGGATCATGGAAAAAGCAAAGAGAGTTCCAGAAAAACATCTATTTCTGCTTTATTGACTATGCCAAAGCCTTTGACTGTGTAGATCACAATAAACTATGGAAAATTCTGAAAGAGATGGGAATACCAGACCACCTGATCTGCCTCTTGAGAAATCTGTATGCAGGTCAGGAAGCAACAGTTAGAACTGGTCATGGAACAACAGACTGGTTCCAAATAGGAAAAGGAGTACGTCAAGGCTGCATATTGTCACCATGTTTATTTAACTTATATGCAGAGTACATCATGAGAAATTTCATGGATACACCACAGCAAAAAATTGAAGAATAAAAATCATATAATCATTTCAATACATGCAGAAAAAACTTTTTGAAATAATTCAACGTGAATAAAGTTGCAAGATACAAAATTAATATGCAGAAATCTGATGCATTTCTACGAATTAACAATGAACTATCAGAAACAGATATTAAGGAGACATCTCATTTATAATTAGATTAAAAAATAACAGCAAAAGAGACACTGATGTATAGAACAGTCTTTTGGACTCTGTGGGAGAGGGAGAGGGTGGGATGATTTGGGAGAATTGCATTGAAATATGTATAATATCATATATGAAACGAGTCGCCAGTCCAGATTCGATAGCCAGCACAATACTGGATGCTTGGGGCTGGTGTACTGGGACGACCCAGAGGGATGGTATGGGGAGGGAGGTGGGAGGAGGGTTCAGGATGGGGAATATATGTATACCTGTGGTGGATTCATTTTGATATATGGCAAAACCAATATTTTAAAGTTAAATAAAATAAAATTAAAAAAAATAAATAAAATACCTAGCAATAAAGCTACCTAAGGACACAGCATAACTAAGAAAACTATGACACTGATAATAGACATGAAAGCATACACAAATAGATGAAAAGATACACTGTGTTCTCTGATTGGAAGAATCAACCTTGTTATAATGACATACTAGCCAAGGTAATCTACAGATTCAGTTCAATCCCTGTCAAAGTATCATGACATTTTTCATGATAGAACAAATAGTACTAAAATTTGTATTGAAAAACAAAATAATTCAAATAACCAAAACAATCCTGAGAAGAAATAACAGAGCTGGAGGTATATACTCCCTGATTTGAGAATATACTACAAATTAAAGTCATCAAGACAATATGGCACTGGGATTAAAAACAGGTGTATAGATTAATGGAACACAAAGGAGAGCCAGGACACAAACCCATAAACTTATCATTAATTAATCTACAATAAAAGAGGAATGACATTCAATGAGAAAATTCAGTCTCTTCAGCAAGTGCTGCTGGCCATAAACAGGAGTGAATTTGAGTTAGCTGAACTGAGGTGGATGAACCTAGACTCTGTTATACAGGGTGAAGTAAATTAAAAAGAGAAAAACAAATATCATGTATTAACACATATTTATTGAATCTAGAAAAATGGTACTGGTGAACCTATTTGTACGGCAGGAATAGAAATGTAGACATAGAGAGTGGACTTGTGGGCACAGCAGGGAAAAGAGAGGGTGGGACAAATTGAGAGAGCAGCATTGAAACATACACATTATCACGTGTAAAACAGACAGCTAGTGCGAAGCTGCTGTATAACAGGGAGCTTAATCTGCTGCTCTGTAATGACCTAGAGAGGTGGGAGGTCCAAGAGGGAGGAGACAAGTGTGTACCTCTGATTGATTCATGTTATTGTATGCCAGAAACCAATACAACATGGCAATTATCCAGCAATTCAAAATAAATTAAAAAAATAAGTGCTGCTGGGAAAACTGGATGCTACATATAAAAGAATGAAATTAGAACACTTTCTCACACCATATACAAAAATAAACTCAAAATGGCTTAAAGACCAAAATGTAAGACCATAAATCCTTAAAGTGGTTTCCCAGGTAGCACTACTGGTAAAGAATTCACCTGCTAATGCAGCAGACATAAGAGATGTAGGTTTGATCCCTAGGTTGAGAAGATCCCCTGGAGTAGGAAATGGGAACCCACTCCAAAATTCTTGCCTGGAGAATCCCACAGACAGAAGAGCCTGGTGGGCCACAGTCTATAGGGCTGCAAAGAGTCAGACATGACTGAAGTGACTTAGCATGCACAAATCCTTACAAGAAAACATACTAGAACATTATTTCACATAAATCATAGTAATATCTTTTTTGATTTGTTTTGTAAGACACAATAAACATTCTCAATATAATTTGTCATTGGGGAAAATGCAAACTAAGACCATAGTGAGATATCATGACCCTCCTACTGAAATGATAAAATTGGCAAGACTGCTAATACTGGAAGCAACAATGCAGACACATGTTAAATTAAAAAAAAAAAAAACCAACCACCTGATAGATTAAAAAAAAGAGTGAAAAGATAGTTACACAATATTGAAGTGGGCAGTAAGTTTAAGGCAAGGGTGAGTTATCTTGAAGTTACATATTCTATGTTTTGATGCACATTTGTTACTTCATCTGTCTGCTGAGTTTCCAGAGTGACTTCTCTTTATCTATATTTTCTTTTTCACCTCCTTTTTAGCTTTCACCAGCAGAATTCCAATTCATAGAAGAATTGAAAAATGACCAGAAATGTCCTTTGCTTTCCCTCTAACTTCCAATCAAATCCCAAGTAGAGGTTAAACATTTGTTGTACACTTCAGATATAAAAACACAACATCACAATTGTCATATTATAATATTTTGATGTAAATAATGCCATTATTTTCTTCAGTGATGCTCAATGGCAACTTTGTTTATACTTAAAGGCAAATCTGAACATGTGACCACTATGTTCAAAACCCCTCAACAGTTTTCATTTAAGTTGGGGTATAGAACAAAATCTCACCTACCATGAGATCTGATGTGACCCCACCAATGCTGGCCTCCCTTGACCACTCTGACTCCTCTTTGCTTCTCTTTTTATGTTTCTGCTACATCTGCACATTTTTTTGGTTTATTTCTCTAATTATCTGGTTTTTTGATAAGGTAGGCCTGCAGATGATGAAACTGAAGAAGGCAAATGTCTGGAGACAACACCATATTAGAAATGTAGACACACAGTCATCACTACATAAACAGAATTTGCATTTAAAAAAAAACCTCTGGAATATTCATAGGGATTAATGTTTGAGAAGCACTAACCTAGGCTACTTCCCACAGTGGTCCTCGGGTTTTCTTTTTCCTTTTATCCTCCCGTGAATTTTGCCTAGTAAGATTTCTCACTAGTTTTCAGCTTAAAGTAGGAAGTCAGGTGTAGTTGTGGAATGTGAGCCATGGTTTGCGCAAGACGGAAAAATTTAGGAGTTGACTGCTAAAGAGAATCTGTAACTTTGGCCTCACTGAAATCATGTGTGATGAGCTCAGACAATACTGTACTCATCAAAGAACTTAGAGTATCAAATTTATAGATAAACTGGAGTCTGCATAAACATTTCAAAAGTGCCTGTGGTGGAAAGAAGTGGTATGAAGTGCAATTTCAATTGCTAAACCTGGGAACTGTCTATAATGACTTGATGTTTATGATTTCAGTCTGTAATGCCCAATGAGACAACCTGGATTTCTCATACATGTCCAAGTCCAAAATGCCCAGTAGACCAGCTTAGCTTTGTCCTAAAGGGAATCTTTGGGCATTATCAGGGGAATTTGAGTTCTAAGCTCTTTCCTCTTCTGACAAAGGCACACAACTGTACAACTTATTGACTCTGTGTTAAAGACAAATTCATATAAACAACAGTTTCCTGAACTTGGAAAACGAAGCCTTCAAAATGAAACAGTGTGCAAAGAACTGCTGCCTGGGTTATTGTCATTTTAGTGCTCTTGTATTATTTTCTACTTCACAAAGCTGAACTCTAAAAGGATCTTGAAAACTTCTTAGTCGATACTGGTAAGAGAGAATGATTTCTATAATATCATTATGTTTTTTCTGAAAACAAAGAGTCAGACATGACTGAGCAACTGAATTGAACTGAAAGTTAAAAATACTATAAAATTTATAATAATTTTGATTTGGTTTACAAGATATCAAAATAGCCAAGTGAAAATGAAAAACAAATAGTGAATAATCTGTATATTTTATTATTGTGATTAAATATGGTTAAGCAAGATAGCTCTAAGGCTGCATTGTAATCCTTAATGATATTTAATTATTTGGTTACTATAATTATTATATAATTATTCCATAAGATAAGCTTTGGTAAGCTGGAACATTAAATAAATTAATAGTGGGTTGAAATATTTAGGCCACAATGTTTCCCATGCAAGATCTTTCTGACAATCGTGTTCAAAATATTTATTCTACTTAGTTAACCTACATTCACTACTTTTCCATGTATTTCTTAGGTTATTTCACTGAATATATAAATATATAATCTATCTATCTATTTATATATCTTCTGAAATGGTAAAAGTACCCCTCTAGTCTCTTTTGACCTTTAGTAAAAGGTAGGCCTTAAGTACCCACACACTGAATTAAGAATTTCTGATTATTTATTAATTTGGGATTGCATGGAAGAACTGCAATTACAGGTACATTGCTTTTATTCAGTTTTAGTTTTTAGCTCAATTTGATTCTGCTACTACAAGTTGCAGAGAAGCAAATGCTGTAAAGAAAAGCTGAATTTCTAGATAAATTCAGCTTTGACTGCAGTAATGACAATGATGAATCATCTTTTAAATATGAAAAGAACTTTGAAGCAATGCTAGTATATGAACAATTTACAATATGAACAATGCTAATATTTATGAATAATTTTAAAAGAAATTGAAAATGCAATACTATTTCATATATAAATTCCATATGAAAATAAACTTGGAATTTTGAATAAAAGTAAAAGAAAGGTTTCCTGGTGCTGCCAACTTTTGATGAAAGCAGAGTTAAGACAAATATTTTCCACCACTAAGCCCCCAAACTCTGAGACTTTTATTTCATCTTCAGCCTTTCTAATACTTCTCTCTCTCTCCATTTCCTGATCTTTCCTATGCTTATCCATGGTCCTTAGTCTCTTTCTGCTTTTTGTTCCTTTTTGTTTTCTTTTCACTCAATCAAATTTTCCACTACACTTCTCTACCCATTCTTATCTCAATACCCTCCTCTTTCTCTTTTGAAAAACTACATGATACTGTTCTACAGGAAAAAAAAAATCACATCTATCTTCTGGCGGTTCAGTTAAGTTCAGTCGCTCAGTCATGTCTGACTATTTGTGACCTCATAAATTGCAGAACACCAGGCCTCCCTGTCCATCACCAACTCCTGGAGTTCACTCAAACTCATGTCCATCGAGTCGGTGATGCCATCTAACCATCTCATCCTCTGTCGTCCCCTTCTCCTCCTGCAGCCAATTCCTCCCAGGGTCAGGGTCTTTTCCAATGAGTCAACTCTTTGCGTGAGGTGGCCAAAGTACTGGAGTTTCAGCTTTAGCATCATTCCTTCCAAAGAAATCCCAGAGCTGATCTCCTTCAGAATGGACTGGTTGGATCTCCTTGCAGTCCAAGGGACTCTCAAGAGTCTTCTCCAACACCACAGTTCAAAAGCATCAATTCTTTGGCGCTCAGCCTTCTTCACAGTCCAACTCTCACATCCATACATGACCACAGGAAAGACCATAGCCTTGACTAGGCGAACCTTTGTTGGCAAAGTGATGTTTCTCCTTTTTAATACTCTCTCTAGGTTGGTCAAGAAATGTAAACTGTTCTCACCATAATAGATACTTTCTTTCATTTTCCTCACTGCTGTGCCACTTCTCATTGTTCTCTAACTCAACTCTATCATGATATGAAAACTGCTCTCACTAAAGTCACAAAAAGTAGCTTAATTCCCACATGCAAAGATTTCTTTTCACTCTGTTCTATCAGAATGTTCATTTTGCTTTAAGGACTCTATTTGACTTTGTTCTTCTTGAGTATTTTCCTTTGAGTTCCCAACACAGCTTTCCAATTCCCTCCTGCTTCTTCTATTCACTCTGCTCAGTAGCATTTTTTGGTCTTTCTTTTTCTCCTTTTGGGTGACCCAGAGCTCTTAGTTGCAAGAATTACGTTAGTTGAATGGAAATTGGCTCCACTGAAGAAACACTAGGGTAAGTTGAAGAAATCCACTGGATAAATGGGGAGGTACACAAAGAAAGAAACCAGACAGCTGACACCCAAATCATGTTTCAGTTCTAGTTCAGTAAGCCCTGTTATCATTGTAACTGAACTTAAATGCCACACTTCACACTGACAATGCTATTGTTGTAGACATAGGATTCATTTTCTGGGGTCATGCCACTTTTTCCTTGGTTGAGTTGGCAAACAAAATTCTTTTCGGGCATATGATTTTTGTCTTTATATATATTCTAAATGCAGTGTGGTGAGTTTGGGTGCTTTGCTTAGTCACTCAGTCGTGTCCCACTCTTTACAACCCCATGAACTGCAGCCCACCAAGCTCCTCTGTTCATGGGGATTTCTCTAGGCAATAATACTGGAGTGGGTTACCAAGCCCTCCTCCAGGGGATCTTCCCAACTCAGGGACTGAACCTAGGTCTTCTGCATTGCAGGGAGATTCCTTACTAGCTGAGCTAGCTACTAGGGGAGCCCTGAGTTTGAGTAAAAGTGAAAGTTGCTCAGTCATGTCTGACTCTTTGCAAACCCATGGATTATATAGTCCATGAAATTCTCTAGGCCAGAATACTAGAGAAGGGTAGCCTTTCCTTTCTTCAGGGGATCTTCCCAACCCAGGGATCGAACTCCGGTCTCCCACATTGCAGGCAGATTCTTTACCAGCTGAGTCACAAGGGAAGAGGTTGAGTGTCTAACCCTAAATAAAATGCCTCACCAACCACCCCGCGCCCCATCCTAGGTTCAAGGGGGAGGACAAAGTCACTTTCTAGAATTTTGGCTTCTAGAGTAGATGATAGTTTTTGTTTGCAAAGATGTGGTAAAATTAAAAAAAAGACTCATGCAGTAAAAAAGGAGTATCAGATTTTTCCATCTAATAAGTGATTTACATCCATTTCTCTCTAATATAACTTACTCAAAACTTATTTTCGTCCCTTCTCTCTTTTTACCTTACTCACATTGGCCAATGGAAAGGTCATGAAAGTGAAAGTGAAATCGCTCAGTCGTGACCAACTCTTTGCGACTCCATGGACTGTAACCTATCAGGCTCCTCCCGTCCATGGGATTTTCCAGGCAAGAGTGCTGGAGTGGATTGACATTTCTTTCTCCAGGGGATCTTCCTGACCCAGGAATCGAACTTGCATTGCGGGCAGACGCTTTACCATCTGAGCCAACCAGGAAAGCCCGGTCATGTCTGACTCTCTGCAACCCCATGGACTGTAGCCTACCAGGCTCCTCCATCCATGGGATTTTCTAGGCAAGAGTACTGGAATGGGTTACCATTTCCTTCTCCAGGACATCTTTTCCAAACTTGGGAATGGAAAGGTCATACATACTATGTATTTCAGCCACCTCAATGACTCAAGTCATTATTTCTATCAATCTTTTTGTAGAATCATACTGTGAAGTTTATCTAACTTGAATATCCAGAGGATGTTCTTGCAAAAACTAGCTACTGCATCCGAGTCTTCTATGTCAATTTTTGGTGTCCATCTGCCCAGTCACTTAGTTACTCTCTCTCCTTTACTAATCACTCCTTCACATCTTACATATCACCAAGTTCCAGTGAAACTGAGCAGGATCCTGTGGGGCCCTTATAAGTACAAAACACTTTCATTATTTCCCATTTCTTTGTAGGAAAAAAGTTTTAGCTCCTAGACCTTGCCTGAGTTCCTAAGGTCAGATGGGAGGGTGGGGGTGGGGGATACAGAAGCAAAGAGGAACACTCAGCAAACAATATTGCAGAGATGAAGCAGGATCCTTGTTCTCCCTCTAGGAATACACATAACAACATAACTTTAAGTTTTTCTTTAAGGCCTCTATCCAGGTAGAGGATGGTAACTTCAGGCTGAGCACAAGATTCCTGGAACACACCCTGTTACCTCACCACAAACCAATCAGAAGAGAGTCATACATTCTGCAGCCCTCATCCCAAGTTTTGCCTTTAAAAACTCTTCCTCAAAAACCAAGGATGAGTTAAGATTTTAAAACATAAGCCACATATTCCCCTTGCCTGCTGCTGCTGCTGCTAAGTCGCTTCAGTTGTGTCTGACTCTGTGCGACCCCATAGATGGCAGCCCACCAGGCTCCCCGTCCCTGGGATTCTCCAGGCAAGAACACTGGAGTGGGTTGCCATTTCCTTCTCCAATGCATGAAAGTGAAAAGTGAAAGTGAAGTCACTCAGTTGTATCCGACTCCTAGCGACCCCATGGACTGCAGCCTACCAGGCCCCTCCATCCATGGGATTCTCCAGGCAAGAGTACTGGAGTGGGTTGCCATTGCCTTCTCAAATTCCCCTTGCCTAGCCCTGTACTAAACCTTTCTCTGTTCCAAACTCCCAAACTTTTTGGTTTGTTTGGTCTCTCTATGCATTGGGAACACAAACTTGAGTTCAGCAGTACAAGTGATCTTCATTCTCATTTTATTTTGATCTTTGTCTTCCTCATCATTCCTAATGTTATATGACATGAACTAAGAATTTCACATACATTTAGATCACCTGGTGAATATTTATAAAATGTCTTTTATCAGAGCCCATTCATGATCTACTGAATCAATTTCTTCAGTTATACTTCATAATCAATATTTTGCACAAAACTCCCCTAGACAATTCTGATGTGTAATCTGATTTAGGAATCATTGGACAATAGCTCCAGCTTCCTAATTATTGTTTATGACACGTTTCTTCTCCCTGCACCCTATTTTCTATAGCCAAATGTTTAACTTCAAAAAATAAGTGATGTTCTCTCTCCTTGTCTAATAAGTTTTAAATTGTTACTGAATGCTTGCAAAATGAAGTTCAGGATCTTCACATGGTATAAACTGGTCCCTTCTAACATTGCTACTTTGTTCTTACATCCATGTTCTACACAAAGAATTTCTTGACTTTACTCATCAGTCATTTCAGTCAGTTGTGTCTGACTCTTTGCAACCCCATGGACTGCAGCACGCCAGGCTTCTTTGTCCATCACCAACTTCCAGAGCTTGCTCAAACTCATGTCCATTGAGTCGGTGATGCCATCTGACCTATCTCATCCTCTGTTGTCCCCTTCTCCTTCTACCTTCAATCTTTCCCAGCATCAGGGTCTTTTCCAGTAAGTCAGTTCTTTGCATCAGGTGGCCAAAATACTGAAGCTTCAGCTTCAATGTCAGTCCTTCCAATGAATAGTCAGGACTGATTTCATTTAGGATTGACTGATTTGATCTCCTTGCAGTCCAAGGGACTCTCAAGAGTCTTCTTCAACACCACAGTTCAAAAGTATCAATTCTTCAGCACTCAGCTTTCTTTATTGTCTAAATCTCACATCCATACTTGACTACTGGAAAAATCATAGCTTTAACTAGATGGACCTTTGTTGACAAAGTAATGTCTCTGCTTTTTCATATGCTGTCTAGGTTGGTCATAGCTTTTCTTCCAAGGAGCAAGTGTCTTTTAACTTCATGGTTGCAGTCACCATCTGCAGTGATTTTGGAGCCCCCCAAAATAAAGTCTGTCACTGTTTCAACTGTTTTCCCATCTATTTGCCATGAAGTGATGGGACCAGATGCCATGATCTTAGTTTTCTGAATGCTAAGCTTTAAGCCACCTTTTCACTCTCATCTTTCACTTTCATCAAGCATCTTAGTGTTTCTCTTCACTTTCTGCCATAAGTGTGGCGTCATCTGTATATTTGAGGTTATTTGCTGCTGCTGCTGCTGCTGCTGCTAAGTCACTTCAGTCATGCCCGACTCTGTGCAACCCCATAGACAGCAGCCCACCAGGCTCCCCTGTCCCTGGGATTCTCCAGACAAGAATACTGAAGTGGGTTGCCATTTCCTTCTCCAATGCATGAAAATGAAAAGTGAAAGTGAAGTCACTCAGTCGTGTCTGACTCTTCGAGACCCCATGGCCTGCAGCCTACCAGGCTCCTCCGTCCACGGGAGTTTCCAGGCAAGAGTACTGGAGTGGCGTGCCATTGAGGTTATTTAGTATCCCCTAAGTATGCTCATCTTCAGAATATCTTTCTTCTCTTCTAAATCTTCTCTTTTCTGTGCAAATTTTTAAATGACATAATGCTTTTCTGTGTTCTAAATCTGCTCACTTCTGAAAAAAATTTTAAATGATGAAATTGTATTAATATACAATATATTGTATATATTGTATATATATATTGTATATATTGTATACATATATACATATTGTATATTGTGTATATATATTGTATATATATATATATATTGTATATATATATATATTGTAAAGTTATACTAATATAACTTTTCCACTACTAATTTTCATGTATCATAGTAAGAGTAAATAAAAAAATATTCAAGTTAGTATATGCTTTTATTTCAATTACCCTCAGCAGATTCAGTTTTGAAAATAAATGATGTCCTTTTTCCATTTACTACATTGCATTTCAGAGGTCATCTATTAAGGATATGGAAACAAAAAATGCAACGGAGCTGAGAGAGTTCATTCTCACAGGACTTACACATCAACCAGAGTGGCAAATTCCCCTGTTTCTGCTGTTCTTTATGATATATCTCATCACCATCATGGGAAACACTGGTTTGATTGCACTCATCTACAATGACCCTCAACTTCATATCCCAATGTACTCTTTTCTTGGGAATTTGGCCTTTGTGGATACTTGGTTATCATCCACAGTGACCCCCAAGATGCTTATCAACTTCTTGGGCAAGAGTAAAACAATCTCTCTCTCTGAATGCAAGGTACAATTCTTTTCCTTTGCAATCAGTGTAACCACAGAATGTTTTTTGCTGGCAACAATGGCATATGATCGCTATGTAGCCATTTGTAAACCATTACTTTATCCAGTGATTATGACCAATAGATTATGCATGCAGCTGCTAGTCTCATCATTTGTAGGTGGCCTTCTTCATGCCTTAATTCATACAGGTTTTTTATTCAGATTAACCTTTTATAACTCTAACAGAACACTTCATTTTTACTGTGATGTCATACCACTGATTAAAATTTCTTGTACTGATCCCTCTGTTAATGTTCTGATGATATTTATTTTCTCTGGCTCAATACAGGTGTTCACCCTTCTGATAGTTCTTGTCTCATATGCACTTGTTCTCTTTACAATATTAAAAAGGAAATCTTTGCAAGGCTTAAAGAAGGCCTTCTCCACCTGTGGGGCCCACCTCCTATCTGTCTCTTTATACTATGGGCCTCTTCTTTTCATGTATGTGTGACCTGGATCCACCCAAGCAGATGATCAAGATATGATGGACTCTTTATTTTACACTGTCATAATTCCTTTCTTAAATCCAATTATTTACAGCCTGAGAAATAAGAAAGTTATAGATTCCCTGACAAAAATGTTAAAGAAAGATGGTTGTATCTCATAGTATTATCGGTACTCTTTTCATTTAAATATTAACAAAATTACATGGTTTAGATGTTGCTATGCGATAGTGTTCAGTCTTTTTTGGATGTATAATTGTTCTATTATTTTAGTGACTTAAGACATTAGTAACTAATATATCTCATAAAAAAGATTTATATTCTTATTCAAAAATGCATAAAAATTTAATCCTTTTTATAGAATACTAAAATAAAGCAAAAAAACCCCAAATATTTTCTATGCCTGTATGTTCTTCAATGTGGTTTTAAAACGCATTAAATATTAAAACAGAGCAGTTCCTCTGAACGAGACTTGTTTATGATGTCTTTGACACTTACAAGTCAATCACATTTAACTCCAAAGTGGAGGCAGATTGGTATTGAATGAAGAGAGGCAAACCCTAGGAATTCTGCTGGCTACCAAAAGGTGTTACATTCTACTTTATTTGGTGCATGGTCAATTTCACTTCTCATGGGAATCAACTCTCATATCACAGAAAAAAATGGGAAAGCAATGAGAAAAAAAAAATGACAGGGGATCTAAGATAATGAAGACAAAGAGCTAGACTATGAGAGATGCTTTTACCTTAGTGTGCTCCAAGAGAGAGACAAAAGGCAAGTTATCTCTACCTATGATGATTTCTAAAGTCCTTTCTAGCTGTGTATGTATTTGTAGGTCAATCTGGAAATTTTTTCTAAGAAAGTTAATAGATAAGCTGAAGGTTTAGGATGGATAAGAATGAATAGGCAGAATAGGAAAATAATGGTCAATATTCCTAGGATTTTTTTTTAAGTGAAATTAATTAGAAAAAGAAATAGTTACATGTAAAGGTTACTGGAATGTGTGGATGACAATGAGAAGTTTTGGATACTAACATGCATACTAACAAAGTTCAAATAATGTTAATATATGATACCATACTGCCCAGTGAGTGGCTAGGAAAGACATGAACTAGAGTTTGGATGTGTGTGCTCCAGATGTTCATTTTCAATCCATACTCTAAGACTAATGAGTGATTCACCATCAGGTCCACCCCTTGTCTTCCTCTCACTATTGATTCTAGGTATATTCTTGCTGATTCCACTGTGACCCTCACCTTCATAACCACCTACCTCTAAAACTCTAATACTTGTTGCCTCCATTCTGCTGATTCTCTCTTATGTCCCAAACATATCTGCCAGATTTTTCTTTGTAAAAAGAACTGAGATTAAATCATATAACTCCTCAAGGGTTTTTAATGGACTCTCATTATTACTGAGTTTTCCAAATTTGCTGACATACTGAGTGCAACACTTAAACATCATATTAGGTTGTCATTAAGGGAATCAGTGGTGCTATCAGGGGAATATTATTTTATTATTCCTTCCTCTCCTGGCAAGTGCACATAGTTAAAGTGTATATAAGCAGCATTTTCCTCAGCCTGGAAAATTAAGCCTCCAAAGTGAATCTGTGGAAAGAACTGTCACGTTACTCTCATTCTGGTGCTCTTGTATTATTTTTTGCTTCTGAAAGCCAAACTCTCAAAGAATCTCAACAACTTCTTAACAGATATAGGTAAGAGAGGATGACTCTTATAATACTCATTTTTAATAGAAATTTAAAATACTTTTAAATTTTAAATTTAAAATACTTTTAAAATACTTTTTAAATTTATAATAATCTTGATTTGATTTATAAGATACCTGAACAGTCAGTTGAAAATTGAAGGTAAATAGTGAATAATCTGTTTATTTTATTACTGTGAGTAAATACGAATAAGCAGAATAGCTCTAAAGCTACATTTTACAATTTAATCATACTTAATTATCTGCTTAGCATAATCACAAGACTCCACAGGATAAGAGTTGGTAAACTAGAATGTTAAATTAAAAGTTGATTTAAATATTTAGGTCACAATGTTTCCTGTGTAAGTAATCTTTCTGATAATTGTGTTCAAAATATTTATTCCACTTCATTAACTACACTGGTGGGTTAAATTTTAAGTTATATCACCTAAATAGTAACCCTTCTATCCTTTCATCCACTCCTTAATTATTTCATTGAGTATATCTGTGTACATATATATGCAAAAGTGCTGGAAATGGCTCTCAATCATTTTGACCTTTATAACTTCATAAGTATCCATACACTGAATTGAGAATTTTTCATTTTTTACTGATTTGGGACTGACTGGAAGGAAAGCATATTTCAAATAAATACACAGTTAACAGCTGCAGTTATTGGCATTGTTTATTTATATGACCTTTATTCAGTTCCAGTCTTTGGCTCAATTTTATTCTGCTAATAAAACCTGTGGATAAGCAAATGCTGTGACGGAAAACCAGAAGGATTTCTAGAGAAAGTCAGCTCTAATCCAGTAATAGCAAAGTATCTTTCAAACATGAAAAGAAGTTTGATGCAGTGTTAGTATATTTATAGACAATATAAATTTCTGAAGTAAATTTGTTTAAATTAAACACTGTCATACACAAATTCCATAGGAATAAAAACTTGGATATTTGAAGGCAAAGAAAAAGGAAAGTTTCCCAGTGTTGAAAAATTTCAAGGAAAACCAGGGTTAATATAAACATAAACCCCCAAACTGTTGAGACTTTCCCCTTATTTCATCTTCAGCCTTTCTCTGATACTTCCTCTCCCTCCTCATTTCCTTCTCTTTTCTACACTTATCCATCTATGTTCCTTTCTCTCTTCCTGCTTTTTGTTTCATGTTTTCTTTCCACCCACCTACACTTCTCATTCCACTTCTCTACCCACTCTCATCTCAATGCCCACCTCTATCTCTTTTGAAAAATTTCATCACATTTTTCTACAAGAAAAAAAAAAAAATCTCATCTGTTCTTCACATCTCAGATACTCTGTTTCCTTCTCCTCACTGCTGTGCCATTTGCTTCCATTCACTTTCCAGTGTTCTTTGATTCAGTTCTATAACAAAATGGTGCTCCACTAATGGGGAAGGCAGGCACCCCCCCCGTCTCCCTGGGTCCCTGGACGGAGGGCCTGGGGGCTCCAGTCGGTCGCTAGGTCGGACACGACTGAGCGATTCACTTTCACTTTCACTCAGGGGGCCCCCCTTCTTGCCGGTCCCAGGGACGGGGAGCCTAGTGGGCTGCCGTCTGTGGGATCGCACAGAGTCCGGCCTCCGCAGCAGCAGCAGCTCTCACTAAAGCCACTAAAAATCTCTTCATTCCCACACTCAGTTATCTCTGTCCACTCCTTATCTTACAAGAGCAGTTACTTCACTTTTGGCACTCTACTTTCCTTTGTGCTTTTAAAGTATTTTCCTCTCTTTAAGTTCCTTACATTCAGCTTTCCAACTCCTTCCCTCTTCTCTGATCACTCTGTTTAGTAGCCTTTTCTGGTCTTTCCTTTTCTCTTTTTTGGGTGAGCCAGTACTCTTGGTTCCAAGAGGAAAACAGTTAATTGAATGAAAACTGAATCCAACAAAGAAATGCTAGGAAAGTTGGAGAAACCCACTGGAGAAATGGGTAGTCAACACTCCAAATCATGTTCTAGCTCTAGCTCAATAGCCCTGTTGTCATTGTTGCTGAACTTAAATACCACAAATCACACTGAAAATGCCATTGTGATGGGCACAGGATTCATTTTCTGAGGACATGACACTGTTCCCTTGGTGAATTGGCAACCAAAATTCTCTTCTGTACACATCAAGTCTTTGTCATTCTCTCTATATATTCCAAATTCAGTGTATGTGCAGTAGCATTACTAGCAGTAAATCAAGCCCCCTTACATCAGGTTCAAGGAAAAGTCAGTTTCTAGAAGTTTGGTTTCTAGACTTACTAGATAGAAAATAGGATCAGGTGTTATGTATCTTAAATTATGTATATACCTATATATATACATGCATATATATATACACACACATACACACACATATATATATGCACTTTTAAATCTCTTTAAATTTCCTCAAATTTATTTTCATGCTTTATTTCCCTTTACCTTATACACATTTTCCAATGGATAGATCATACTATATTTTAGCCACTTCTATGACTCCCAAGTCATTGTTTTTTATTTTTATTAAGGTTTTGTAGAATTATATACCTGGGTATTCGGAGGATGCTCATTGCAAAAACTGGCCATTTCATCTGAGCTTTCAACATCAATTTTTGAAAACCATTGTTGAGTCAGGATTTTTTGAGCTGAAGCCACCCACTCTCTTTGTTAGTCCCTGCATTATACCTTGCTCTACTCCAAAATCAGACATTTTGGTTTGTTTGACCTCACAGTACATCGGGGACACAAATCTGCATTCAGCAACACAAAGGAGTCTTCATTCTGATGTATTTTGATCTCTCACTTTGTCGTCTTTGTCACTCTTAACGTCATATCACACATGAACTAAGAACTTCCCATATATTTAAATCACCTGGGGAATATTTATACAATACATATTATTAGACTTCATTCAAGATCTACTGATCCAATGTCTACTGTAAAACTTCAGAATCTATAATTTGAACAAAATTTTCTTAGACAATTCTGATGTGTAATCTAGTTTGGGAGTCACTGGACACTAACCACAACTTCCTGATTAGTATTTATGACACAAGTTTCTCTCCCTGCAGTCTATTTTCTGCAGTCAAATATTTAATTTCAAAAATAATACATGTTGCCACTTCCTGATTTATATGTTTTCATTTCTTGCTTATTTCTTGAAGAATATAGCTCAAGATCATTCATATGGCATTCAATTCATTTTATAAACTGGGTCCTTCTAACATCTGTACTTAGATGCTGCATCCATGTCCTACATATAGAATTTCTTGACCTCATTCTATAGCATCTCCTAATATTTCTCATCTCCAGAAAGTCTTTCTTCTCTTCTAAATCTGCTCATTTATGTACAAATTTTTAAATGTTGTAATTGCACTGTTTTAACATAATTTATACAAGTAATTTTTATGTATTATGTAGTAAGATTAATGAACAGCATTTAGATAGTATATGGTTATATTTCAACTACCTTCAACAAACATTAGTTTTAAAATTCTTGATAACTTTTTTTTCCATTTACTGCACTTGTTTCAGAGGCTATCTATCAAGGATATGGAAAGAAAAAATGCAACAGAGCTGACAGAGTTCATTCTCACAGGTCTCACACATCAACCAGAGTGGCAAATCCCCTTGTTCCTTCTGTTCTTGATGATCTATCTCATCACCATCATGGGGAACCTTGGACTTATTGCTCTCATCTACAATGACCCTCACCTTCACATCCCCATGTACTTATTCCTTGGGAGTTTAGCATTTGTGGACACCTGGGTATCATCTACAGTGACCCCCAAAATGCTGGTCAACTTCCTGGGCAAGAGTAAGATGATCTCTCTCTCCGAATGCATGGCACAGTTCTTTTCCTTTGTCATCAGTGTAACCACGGAATGTTTTCTGCTGTCAACAATGGCATATGATCGTTATGTCGCTATTTGCAAACCATTACTTTATCCAATGATTATGACCAATAGACTATGCATGCAACTATTAGTCTTATCATTTTTAGGTGGCCTTATACATTCCACAATTCACACAGGTTTGTTATTCAGAGTAACGTTTTGTAACTCTAATATAATACATCACTTTTATTGTGACATTATGCCACTGATTAAAATTTCTTGTACTGATCCCTCTATTAATGTTCTGATGGTATTCATTTTCTCTGGTTCAATTCAGGTGTTTACCATTCTCATTGTTCTTATCTCTTATACACTTATTCTCTTTACAATATTAAAAAAGAAGTCTATACAAGGAATAAGGAAGGCCTTCTCCACCTGTGGAGCCCACCTTCTGTCTGTCTCTTTATACTATGGGCCTCTTCTCTTCATGTATGTGCACCCTGGATCTGAACAAGCAGGTGATCAAGATATGATAGACTCTCTATTTTACACTGTCATAATCCCTTTCTTAAATCCAATTATCTACAGCCTGAGAAATAAGAAAGTCATAGATTCACTGACAAAAGTGTTAAAGAGATATTCTTAGATCACATAGTAATATCTGTTTTTACTAAAGCATTAAGTAAATTGTATAGTTTTGATTTTGCTATGTAATGATTAGTAGTCAAAATTTTTTGTACTTAAAATGTCCTATAATTTTAGACTTATGTTAGTACCTAATAAATTCCCTAAATAATTTTTACTTCTTATTACAAAAATTTTAATTAACTGTTTATAGAATACCAAAACAAAGCAAAAAACAAACAATCATTTTATATGCTTTTATGTTCTAGAACATGACTAAAAATGCATAAAGTACTAAAATAGTAAAGTTCCTCTAAGGGGGAATTGTTTATGATATCTTTGATACTTATAAACCATAGACCTAGAGACAGAGACTCTTATTACTTTTAACTCCACAGTGGAGGCAGGTTGATATTTGATTGAACAGAGGCACATCCCAGGAATTTCGTCTGCTGTCAAAGGTCACATATTCCACTTTATTCAGGCTATGGTAACTTTCATCACAAGAAACACTGGGCTGGAGGAAACACAAGCTGGAATCAAGATTGCCAGGAGAAATATCAATCACCTCAGATATGCAGATGACACCACTCTTATGGCAGAAAGTGAAGAGGGACTAAAGGGCCTCTTGATGAAAGTGAAAGAGGAGAGTGAAAAAGTTGGTTTAAAGCTCAACATTCAAAAAACTAAGATCATGGCATCTGGGCCCATCACTTCATGGTAAATAGATGAGGAAACAGTGGAAACAGTGGCTGACTTTATTTTTCTGGACTGCAAAATCACTGCAGATGGTGATTGCAGCCACAAAATGAAAAGACGCTTTCTCCTTGGAAGGAAAGTTATGACCAACCTAGATAGCATATTCAAAAGCAGAGACATTACTTTGCCAACAAAGGTCTGTCTAGTCAAGGCTATGGTTTTTCCAGTGGTCATGTATGGATGTGAGAGTTGGACTATAAAGAAAGCTGAGCACTGAAGAACTGATGCTTTGGAACTGTGGTGTTGGAGAAGACTCTTGAGAGTCCCTTGGACTGCAAGGAGATCCAACCAGTCCATCCTAAAGTAGATCAGTCCTGGGTGTTCACTGGAGGGACTGATGTTGAAGCTGAAACTCCAATACTTTGGCCACCTGATGTGAAGAGCTGACTCATTGGAAAAGACCTTGATGCTGGTAAAGACTGAGGGCAGGAGGAGAAGGGGACGACAGAGGAAGAGATGGTTGGATGGCATCACCAACTCACTGCACATGGGTTTAGGTGGAGTCTGGAAGTTGGTGATGGACAGGGAGGCCTGGTGTGCTGTGGTTCATGGAATCGCAAGGAGTCGGACACGACTGAGTGACTGAACTGAACTGAACTTTCACTTCTTGTGGTAATCACCTGTCATATCACAGAAAGAAAAGGAAAACAAGGAGGGAAAAAATGGCATGGGAGTAAGACAGTGAAACCAGAGCTACACTGCAAGAGATGTTCTTAGTTTAGAGTGATGCTTAGGAAAAGGCAAAGAGGCATGTTTCCTTTCATTGTCTATGACTTCTACAGTCCTTTTTGTGTCTGTATTCTATTGATCAACTTGAAAAGCTTCATTAACTAAGAAAGCTAGGAGATTAGATTGAAGATTTATGCTGTATTGCCTAATAGAAGAAGAATGAAGGGGTAGAATAGAAAAAATGGATCAATATTATTTGAATATTTAGAAAGTAAACCTAGTAAGAAACTAGAAACATGTAAAGATTATCAGATTACCAGGATGTGTGGTGGACAATGAGGAGATCTAAATGTATCTGATATCGTGATGCCTGTGGGGTGGCTGAGAAAGAAATGAAAATGAACAAGAGTTTGCATGTTTTGCCCCAAAGTCCTTAAATGTTCATTTTCATCACACTCCATACTCTAAGAATAATGAATGATTCACCTTCAGGTCCACCCCTTCTCTGCCTCCATCACTCGGCCTAGGTACATTCTTACTGATACCACTGTGACCCTCACTTTCGTAACTGCCTACCTCTGTGATTTACAAAACCCCAGTTACTTATCCCTTTCATTCTGCTCATTCTCTCTTATTTTCCAAACATATCTTCCAGATATTTCTTTGTAAAAAGAAGTCAGATTAAATCATATTACACTTCAAAGATCTATAATGGATTGCCATTACCAGGTTTTTTGTGTGGTGTGTGTCTATGTATACACACAAATACATACTTTAGCATAATATATTTATTTATACATGTGCATGTTCAGGCTGTATGATGTCTATATATGCATATATCTATATATATCTATCTATCTATATCTATATGTCTCTATATATCTTCCTATCTCTGTCTTCCTTCCCCTGCATTTGTTCACTGTGGTATAAGGTGAGGTCCTTTCAATTATACTATGGTTGAACTCCAAGTCCTTTCCTTCACAATTCTCCTGAGGACTCTCTTTTATATCAACAATAAGTTACTGAAAAACTCTGGATACACTTCCCTCCTCAGTTATGTCCTTTTGCTCTTACTGGTCTCCCCACAGAGATTCCACCTCCCCAGCTCCCAACTGCTCCTTCATAATTTCCATTGTGTCTTTCTTCAAGGTCTATCTTGTACCTTAGAGTGTAGAAGATCCACTTTCAGATTGCCCTAAAGAGGATGGCAATGCCTACTCATTTGAAACACTGTTAGTTTATTTACTCTTCTTAGACCACCCTTGCTGCTGCTGCTGCTAAGTCACTTCAGTCATGTCCGACTCTGTGTGATCCCATAGACAGCAGCCCACCAGGCTCCCCCATCCCTGGGATTCTCCAGGCAAGAACACTGGAGTGGGTTGCCATTTCCTTCTCCAATGCATCAAAGTGAAAAGTGAAAATGAAGTCGCTCAGTCGTGTCCAACTCTTAGCGACCCCATGGACTGCGGCCCACCAGGCTCCTCCGTCTATGGGATTTTCCAGGCAAGAGTACTGGAATAGGGTGCCATTGTCTTCTCTGAGACCATCCTTGGGCATGTATATTACTTATTTGGGGCCTAAAAACTCTTTTAGATAGCAACTTAGAAGTCTTAACATTCTGTATTTTTTGCAGTTAATGGCAGAATAGCTTGCACACATGAATTTCTAAACAAGTATTTGCGAAATATTTATGAAACTAAAAAAAAAAATCACAGTACAAATATATAGAATGCAATAAGAATGCATCACTCTTTTTGAATCTTGTAACAAAGCACAAGAAGACTCCTTGGTTTGAGATGGTTACTGCATGCAGCTTGGCTTCTGTTATCATATTTCCTTTCAGTTTTCAAAATAAAGCAAAAACTCATTAAAGGAACAGTGTATTTTTATATTAGTAAAGGGTTTTCCAGAATAACAGAACCAAAAATATATATTTAGTTGACCATTATATCTAGTACTGTGGGCAAGAATCCCTTAGAAGAAATGGAGTAGTTCTCATGGTCAACAAAAGAGTTTGAAATGCAGAACTTGGGTGAAATCTCAAAAATGGCAGGATGATCTCAGTTCATTGCCAAGGCAAAGCATTCAACATCACAGTCATCCAAGTCTATGTCCCAGCAACTAATGCTGAAGAAGCTGAAGTTAAATGGTTCTTTGAAGACCTACAAGACCTTCTAGAACTAACAGCAAAAAAAGATGTCCTTTTCAGCATAAGGGATTGAAAGACAAAAGTAGAAAGTCAAGAGATACCCAGAATAGCAGGCAAGTTTGGCCTTGGAGTGCAAAATTGTTGTTTCAGTTGCTCAGTCGTGTCTGACTCTGCAACTCCATGGACTGCAGCACACCAAATTTTCATGTCCTTTACTATCTCCTGCCATTTGCTCAAACTCATGTCCATTGAGCTGATGATGCCATCCAACCATCTCACCTCTGTTGTCCCCTTCTCCTCAGGTCCTCAATCATTCCCAGCATCTGGGTCTTTTCCAGTGAGTCAGCTCTTCGCATCAGGTGGCCAAAGTATTGGAGCTTCAGCTTCAGCATCAGTCCTTCCAATGAATATTCAGACTTGATTTCCTTTAGGTTTGACTGGCCTGATCTCCTTGCAGTCCAAGGGACTCTGAAAAGTCTTCTCCAGCACCACAACTTGAGAGCATCAATTCTTCAGTGCTCAGTTTTCTTTATGGTCCAACTCTCACATTTGTACATGACTACTGGAAAAACCATAGCTTTGACTATACAGACGTTTGTCAGCAAAGTGATGACTCTGCTTTTTTAATACTTTGTCTAGTTTTGTCATAACTTTTCTTCCAAGGAGCAAGTGCCTTTAAATTTCATGGTTGTAGTCATGGTTCACAGTGATTTTGGAGCCCTAGAAAAGAAAATCTGCCACTGTTTCCCCCATTTGCCATGAAGTGATGGAACCATGATCTGAGTTTTTTGAAAGCTGAGTTTTAAGCCAAGGGCTTTAATAAGTTAAGTTGCTTTAATTACTTGAGGGACAATTTAAAAATATAGATTATTAGACTTTATTATTAACACACTACATCAATATGTATGTTAAACCTCATAACCTATATTTTACACAAGAAGTTCCTTAGCCAATTCTAATGTGTAAACTGGTTTGGAAACCACTGGACAATGTAACAGCTTCCTGACTAGTATTCCTGACTATAATTTCCACTCCCTGTAGATTATTTTCTATACTACCTCATACAAATTTTTAAAAATAATCTTACAGTGCCACTTGTATCTCTTATTTTCAGTGTATACTTGCTAGCTGATGAGTAATGTTCAAGATACTTTGCAAGCCATTCAATTTATGTCATTATCTAAGTCTTTCAAACTTCTTTTCCCTACACCCTATATCCATGTCCTAGATACAATTCCCTATCACACTCCACCCTGCTTCCCCAAATTTCACACGTGTTTAGAATGTCTTTCATTTTACTAAATCTGTTCATTGATTCACATTTTTTGAATTTAAATAAGAATTTATCTCCATCCCCCCCAAAATCCATATTAAATAGGTATTAAATATTTATCCCATTGATTTCAGAAAATATACAGTGAGGACATGGAAGAGCAACAGCATTGCTGACAGGGCTTGTTCTCACAGGACTTAAGTATCAACCACAGTGGCAAATCCCCTTGTTGTTGGTGATATAGCCATCACCATTGTGGGAAATCTTGGTCTGATTGCTCTCATCTGCAATGACCCTCACCTTCACATTCCCACGTACTTATTCCTTGGAAAATTGGCCTTTGTGGATGCCTGGATATCCTTCACAATGACTCCCAAGATGCTGGTCAACTTCTGTGCCAAGAACAAAATGATCTCTCTCACTGAAAGCAAGATACATTTGTTTTTCTCTTTGCAATCAGTGTAACCACAGAACATTTTCTGCTGGCAACAATGGCATATGATCACTATATGGCTATTTGCAAACCATTAATTTATCCAATGATCATGACCAGTAGGCTATGCATCTGGCTGTTAGTTTTGGCATTTTTAGGTGGTCTTTTCCATGCTGTAATTCATAATGCTTTTTAAATTCAAATTCAGTTCAGTTCAGTGGCTCAGTTGTGTCTGACTCTTTGCGACCCCATGAACTGCAGCACGCCAGGCTTCCCTGTCCATTACCAACTCCCAGAGTTCACCCAGACTCATGTCCATAAAGTCAGTGATGCCATCCAGCCATCTCATTCTCTGTCATCCCCTTACCTCCTGCCCCCAATCCCTCCCAGCATCAGAGTCTTTTCCAATGCATCAACACTTCGCATGAGGCGGCCAAAGTATTGGAGTTTCAGCTTTAGCATCATTTCTTCCAGTGAACACCCAGGACTGATCTCCTTTAGAATGGACTGGTTGAATGTCCTTGCAGTCCAAGGGAACCTCAAGAGTCTTCTCCAACACCACAGTTCAAAAGCATCAATTCTTCGGCGCTCAGCCTTCTTCACAGTCCAGCTCTCACATCCATACATGACCACTGGAAAAACCATAGCCTTGACTATGGATGGACCTTTGTTGGCAAAGTAAGGTCTCTGCTTTTCAACATGCTGTCTAGGTTGGTCATAACTTTCCTTCCAAGGAGTAAGCATCTTTTAATTTCATGGCTGCAGTCACCATCTGCAGTGATTTTACTGCTACTGCTAAGTCGCTTCAGTAGTTTCCGACTCTGTGTGACCTCATAGACGGCAGCCCACCAAGGCTCCCCCGTCACTGGGATTCTCCAGGCAAGAACACTGGAGTGGGCATTTCATGCCATTTCAATGCATGAAAGTGGAAAGTGAAAGTGAAGTTGCTCAGTCGTGTCCAACTCTTAGCAATCCCATGGACTGCAGCCCACCAGGCTCCTCCGTCCATGGGATTTTCCAGGCAAGACTACTGGAGTGGGGTGCCATTGCCCAAAAAATAAAGTCTGTCACTGTTCCCACTGTTTACCCATCTATTTCCCATGAAGTGATTGGACCAGATGCTATGATCTTAGTTTTCTGAATGTTGAGCTTTTAAGCCAACTTTTCACTCTCTACTTTCACTTTCATGAAGAGGCTTTTTAGTTCCTCTTCACTTTCTGCCATAAGGGTGGTGTCATCTGCATATCTGAGGTTATTGACATTTCTCCTGGCAATCTTGAATCCAGCTTGTTTCTTCCAGCCCAGCGTTTCTCATGATGTACTCTGTATTTAAGTTAAATAAGCAGGGTGACAATAGACAGCCTTGATGTACTCCTTTTCCTATTTGGAACCAGTCTGTTGTTCCATGTCCAGTTCTAACTGTTGCTTCCTGACTTGCATATAGGTTTCTCAAGAGGCAGGTCAGGGGGTCTGATATTCCCATCTCTTTCAGATTTTTCCACAGTTTATTGTGATCCACACAGTCAAAGGCTTTGGCATAGGCAATAAAGCAGAAATAGATGTTTTTCTACAACTCTCTTGCTTTTTTCATGATCCAGCGGATGTTGGCAATTTGATCTCTGGTTCCTCTGCCTTTTCTAAAAACAGCTTGAACATATGGAAGTTCACGGTTCACATATTGCTGAAGCCTGGCTTGGAGAATTTTGAGCATTACTTTAGTAGTGTGTGAGATGAGTGCACTTGTGTGGTAGTTTGAGCATTGTTTGGCATTGCCTTTCTTTGGGATTGGAATGAAAACTTACTTTTTCCAGTTCTGTGGCCACTGCTGAGTTTTCTAAATTTGCTGGCATATTGAGTGCAGCACTATCATAGCATCATCTTCCAGGATTTGAAATAGGTCAACTGGAATTCTGTCACCTCCACTAGCTTTGTTCGTAGTGATGCTTTCTAAGGCCCACCTGACTTCACATTCCAGGGTGTCTGGCTCTAGGTGAGTGATCACACCATCGTGATTATCTTGGTCATGAAGATCTTTTTTGTACAGTTTTTCTGTATATTCTTGCCACCTCTTCTTAATATCTTCTGCTTCTGTTAGGTCCATACCATTTCTGTCCTTTATCGAGCCCATCTTTGCATGAAATATTCACTTGGTATCTCTAATTTTCTTGAAGAGATCTCTAGTCTTTCCCATTCTGTTGTTTTCCTCTATTTCTTTGCATTGATTGCTGAGGAAGGCTCTCTTATCTCTCCTTGCTATTCTTTGGAACTCTGCATTCAGATGTTTATATCTTTCCTTTTCTTATTTTCTTTTCACTTCTCTTCTTTTCATAGCTATTTGTAAGGCTTCCTCAGACAGCCATTTTGCTTTTTTGCATTTCTTTCCCATGGGATGGTCTTGACCCCTGTGTCCTGTACAATGTCATGAACCTCTGTCCATAGTTCATCAGGCACTCTGTCTATCAGATCTAGTCCCTTAAATCTATTTCTCACTTCCACTGTGTAGTCATAAGGGATTTGATTTAGGTCATACCTGAATGGTTTAGTGATTTTCCCCACTTTCTTCAATTTCAGTCTGAATTTGGCAATAAGGGGGGCCCGCCCCCCGGGGGGGGGGGGCGTGGGGGGAGGGGAGAAGGACCCGAGGGGGGAGGCTGGGGGGTGACGCTAGGGGCGGGGGGAGACGACGAAGAGAATAGAGCAGCAGTTGGCAATAAGGAGTTCATGATCTGAGCCACGGTCAGCTCCTGATCTTGTTTTTGCTGATTGTATAGAGCTTCTCCATCTTTGGCTGCAAAGAATATAATCGCTATCTGATTTCGGTGTTGACCATCTAGTGATGTTCATCTGTAGAGTCTTCTCTTGTGTTGTTGGAAGAGGGCTTTTGCTATGACCAGTGCGTTCTCTTGGCAAAACTCTATTAGCCTTTGCTCTGCTTCCTTCAGTATTCCAATGCCAAATTTGCCTGTTACCCCAGGTGTTTCTTGACTTCTTACTTTTGCATTCCAGTCTCCTATAATTAAAAGGACATCTTTTCTGGTTGTTAGTTCTAAAAGGTCTTGTATGTCTTCATAGAACTGTTCAACTTCAGTTTCTTCAGAGTTACTGGTTGGGGCATAGACTTGGATTACTGTGACATTGAATGGTTTGCCTTGGAAACGAACAGAGACCATTCTGTCATTTTTGAGATTGCATCCAAGTACTGCATTTCGGACTCTTTTGTTGACAATGATGGCTACTCCATTTCTTCTAAGGGATTCCTGCCCACAGTAGTAGATATAATGGTCATCTGAGTTAAATTCACCCATTCCAGTCCATTTTAGTTCGCTGATTGCTAGAATGTCGAGGTTCATTCCTGCCATCTCCTGTTTGACCACTTCCATTTTGCCTTGATTCATGGACCTAACATCCCAAGTTTCTATGCAATATGCTCTTTACAGCATTGGACCTTGCTTCTATCATCAGTCACATACATGACTGGGTCTTGTTTTTGCTTTGGCTCCATCCCTTCATTCTTTTTTTAATTTTATTTTTTAATTTTACAATATTGTACTGGTTTTGCCATATATCAACATGAATCTGCCACAGGTATACATGTGTTCCCCATCCTGAACCCTCCTCCCTCCTCCTTCCCTGTACCACCCCTCTGGGTCGTCCCAGTGCACCAGCCCCAAGCATTCAGTATTGTGCATTGAACCTGGACTGGCAACTCATTTCATATATGATATTATACATGTTTCAATGCCATTCTTCCAAATCATCCCACCCTTCCCTCTCCCACAGAGTCCAAAAGACTTCTATACATCAGTGTCTCTTTTGCTGTCTCGTATACAGGGTTATTGTTACCTTGAGCTTTAGGAGTTGCTTGTATATTTTTGAGATTAGTTGTTTGTCAGTTGCTTCATTTGCTATTATTTTCTCCCGTTCTGAAGGCTGTCTTTTCACCTTGCTTATAGTTTCCTTTGTTGTGCATCCCTTCATTCTTCCTGGAGTTATTTCACCACTGATCTCCAGTAGCATATTGGGCACCTACCAACCTGGGAAGTTCCTCTTTCAGTAGCCTATCATTTTGCCTTTTCATACTGTTCATGGGGTTCTCAAGGCAAGAATACTGAAATGGTTTGCCATTCCCTTCTCCAGTGGACCACTTTCTGTCAGACCTTTCCACCATGACCCACCCATCTTGGGTGGCCCCACACGGCATGGCTTAGTTTCACTGAGTTAGACAAGGCTGTTGTCCATGTGATCAGATTGACTAGTTTTCTGTTATTATGGTTTCAGTGTGTCTGCCCTCTGATGCCCTCTCGCAACACTTACCATCTTACTTGGGTTTCTCTTACCTTGGACGAGGGGTATCTCTTCACGGCTGCTCCAGCAAAGTGCAGCTGGTTCTCCTTACCTTGGACGAGAGGTATCTCTTCATGGCTACCCCTCCTAATGAACTTTCTCCAATTCCATCATAGCACACCAATTTTACTGTGATATTGTACTATTGTTTAAGATTTCCTGCTCTGGTCTTTCCATTAAATATCTGTTGATATTTATTTTATCTGGGTTTATACGGGTATTCACTATTCTCATTGTTCTTGCCTCTTATACACTTGTTTTCTTTACAATTTTGAAAAAGAAGTCTCTACAATGCATAAGAGGGCCTTCTCCATCTGTGCAGCCCACCTGATCTATCTGTTTATACTATGGGGCTCTTCTCTTCATGTATATGCACCCTGGATCTGCACAAGCAGATGATGAGGATATGATGGACTCTCTGTTTTACAGTGGCATACCCCCTTTGTTAAATCCAGTTACATACAGCCTAAGAAATAAGAGAGTTGTAGACTCACTGGCAAAAATAGTACAGAGAAATGCTTAGAATTCATACTAGTATCAGTCCTCCTTCACTAAGACAAGTCATATAATAATACAGGTTAGATGGTGCTATATGACAGTTAATGTTCACAGTTCTTTGCACTTATAACCACCCTAGAGTTTTAATGACTTAAGGTAGGAGGGATAGTAAACCTCTTAAAATATGTGCATATGCCATTAAAATTTTAGAAAACACCAAGTAGTTTTTAGTTAAGTATTCATATCATATTAGAATAATTAAAGAAAACATTAAAATATTTTATACATATGTTCTCAATATGGCTTCATAAATGCATTAAGCACTACAATACTGTAATCACTCTGAAAAAATATGAATATGATGCATTTGCTAGTAGTAGAGCTGTGCAATCTGGAGACTCATAGTATACTTAACTCTACAATGGAGACAGGATTGTGTTTGAGTGAATAGAGGCCAATCCTGAGAGAGTAAGAGGGTACTTACTTGCCATGTTGCCATGTCATTAATTCAGAAAGCTAAGAGATGAGATGCAGATTTAACTGAGATGGGAATAGGAAGGAAAAAAGAGTCAGCAGAATAGGAAGGGAATGGTTTGGACCATTTGGGAGGGCTTATTATTTGTCTTTGTTTTGGTGGAGTCTGCATAGATATAGGAACCATGAAATCAGAAAGATTTGGATTTAATCTGAGATACACAATTACTAGTCATATAACTAGTAATTTATTTACATCTCTGCTGCTACTGCTGCTTCTAAGTCACTTCTGTCGTGTTTATTGCCAACAGGCAAATAAAAAGATGCTCAACATTGCTAACCATCAGAGAAATGCAAATCAAAAGCATAATGAAATATCACCCCATACCTCTTAGACTGACTGTCACCAATGAGACAGCAAAAACCAAATGCTGGTGAGAATGTGAAGAAACAGGAACCCTTTTACACTGCTGACGGGAGTGTAATTTGGTGAAGTGAATGTGGAATACAGTATACAGGTTCCTCAAAAAACTAAAAATAGACTACTATATGAACCAGCAAATCCACTTCCAGGTATATATCTGAGGAAAATGAAAACGCTAATTTGAAAAGAAATATGCACCCCAATATAGTCACAGCAGCATTATTTACAATAACAAAGATACAAAAGCAGTCTGAGTCCATCAACAGATAGAATAGATAAAGAAGATAAAGTGTGTGTGTGTGTGTGTGTGTGTGTGTGTGTGTGTGTGTGTGTGTGTATACTGCCTGCAATGCAGGAGACCTAGGTTCAATCCCTGGGTTGGGAAGATTCCCTGGAGAAGGAAATGGCAGCCCACTCCAATACTCTTGCCTGGAGAACTCCATGGACAGAAAAGCCTGGTAGGCCACAGTCTATGGGTTGCAAAGAGGTGGACACGACTGAATGACTAACACATGCACATAAATAAATGTACATACATACAATGGAATACTACCTGGCCAAGAAAAATAATTAATTTTTTTTCATTTGTAATGACAGTGAAATAAATCAGCTAGAGAAAGACAAGTACCATATGTTATCATGTCTATGTGGAATCTAAAAATAAAACACAGGAATAAATATAACAAAACATAAACAGACTTACAGATATAGAGAACAAATTAGTGTTTACCAGTGGGGATAGGGAAAAAAGGAAGGGAAAGACAGGGTCGGGAACTTAAGAGGTACAAATGCATAAAATAAGTACACTATAATGATCTATTGTATAGCACAGGCAATATAACCAACGTTTTATAATCACTTTAAATGGAGCATAATCTATAAGAATTTTGAGTCACTATGCTGTATACCTGAAACTAATATGTGAAAGTGAAAGCCGCTCAGTCGTGTCCAACTCTTTGCAACACCATGGACTATATAATCCATGGAATTCTCCAGGCCAAAATACTGGAGTGGGTAGCCATTCCTTTCTCCAAAGGATTGTTCCAACCCAGGGATTGAAACTAATATATTATATATCATCATGTGTGTGCATGCTAGGTTGCTTCAGTCATGTCTCACTCTGTGAGACCCTATGAACTGTAGCCCTCTAGGCTCCCCTGTCCATGGGATTCTCTAGGCAAGAATATTGGAATCAGTTGCCATTTCCTCTCCTGGGGAATCTTCCTGAACCAGGAATTGAACCTGTGTCTCTTATGTCTCCTGCATTGGCAGGGGGGTTCTTTACCACTAGCACCACCTGGGAAGCCCATATCATGATAAATCTGGCCATTTCTCCTTCCAGGAAACCAAGCAGGTAGACTGCTCAAAGTTTTGCCCACTGGGAGGATATTCCATCACTACTGTCCTACAGGGATGTCACAGAGAGAGTCAGTAGTGTGGTAGTTGTCCACCCTCAGATGGTGTCTTCACATGGTACAGCTGCTGCTACTGCTAAGTCGCTTCAGTCGTGTCCGATTCTGTGCGACCCCATCATTGTTAAATCAGCTCCAGGTAATCTCTTCCTCTTTCCATGGATTATAGAGACCAACCCACAAAGCCATAGTGCAGGCTGGGCTAGAGAAGTCACTGAAGCGGGTATGAGGATCATGTTTCTTCAAGAAACATACTGGTGCCCTCAGGGCTTGCTCAGGCCAGAGTAGGTACATTTCTCTTCCATTTGACAATGTTATGGCAGTGTACTGCCAATTTTATGGCTTGGTGGGTCATATAACACTAAGTTTATGAAAAGCTGCTCTGGTCTCATGGAAAACTGGCATTTTAAACAGCATTTTATTTTTTTAATTTTTTAATATGAATTTATTTATTTATTTATTTTTCTTATTAAATTTTATTTTGCTTAACTTTACAATATTGTATTGCTTTTGCCATACATCGAGATGGATCCGCCACAAGTATACATGTGCTCCCCATCCCGAACCCTCCTCCCCCTCCCTCCCCATATCATCCCTCTTGGTTGTCCCAGTGCACCAGCCCCAGGCATCCATTATCAGGCATCGTATCTGGTCTGATGACTCATTTCAGATATGATATTATACACATTTCAACGCTATACTCCCAAATCATCCCGCCCTCTCCCGTTCCCAGAGTCCAAAAGTCTGTTCTATACATCAGTGTCTCTTTTGCTGTCTCGAATATAGGGTTATTGTTACCATCTTTCTAAATTCCATATATATGCATTAGTATACTGTATTTGTGTTTTTCTTTCTGGCTTACTTCACTCTGTATAATAGGCTCCAGTTCCATCCACCTCATTAGAACTGATTCAAATGTATTCTTTTTAATGGCTGAGTAATACTCTGTTGTGTATATGTACCACAGCTTTCTTATCCATTCATCTGTGGATGGACATCTAGGTTGCTTCCAAGTCCTGGCTATTGTAAACAGTGCTGCGATGAACATTGGGGTACACGTGTCTCTTTCAATTCTGGTTTTCTCAGTGTGTATGCCCAGCAGTGGGATTGCTGGATCATAAGGCAGTTCTATTCCCAGTTTTATGAATTTATTTATTTTAATTGGAGGTTAATTACTTTACAATATTGTATTGGTTTGCCATACATCAACATGAATCCGCCACAGCTGTACATGTGTTCCCCATCCTGAACACCCTTCCCTCCTCTCTCCCTGTACCATCCCTCTGGGTCATCCCAGTGCACCAGCCCCAAGCATCCAGTATCATGCATCGAACCTGGACTGGTGACTCGTTTCATATATGATATTATACATGTTTCAGTGCCATTCTCCCAAATCATCCCACCTTCTCCCTCTCCCACAGAGTCCAAAAGACTGTTCTATACATCTGTGTCTCTTTTGCTGTCTCATATACAGGGTTGTTACCATCTATCTAAATTCCATATATATGCGTTAGTATACTGTATTGGTGTTTTTCTTTCTGGCTTACTTCACTCTGTATAATCGGCTCAAGTTTCATCCACCTCATTAGAACTGATTCAAATGTATTCTTTTTAATGGCTGCGTAATACTCCATTGTGTATATGTACCACAGCTTTCTTATCCATTCATCTGCTGATGGACATCTAGGTTGCTTCCATGTCCTGGCTATTATAAACAGTGCTGTGATGAAACAGCATTTTAAATATTTAAGCATTCAGCCTCTAAAAATGCTTAGATGCAGGCCAACAGCTTTATGTCTCAAGGAGAGTAGTTATTTGCAGTGGATGCAGTCCTTCGCTCCAGAACCAAGGGTCTGCTCTACTTTTTACCTATGTGTGTCCTAGTCACTCAGCATGTCCAATTTTTTGCAATCCCATGAACTGTAGACTGCCAGGTTCCTCTGTCCATGGAATTCTCCAGGCAAGAATACCGGAGTGGGGAGCCATTCCCTTCTCTAGGGGATCTTCCTGACCCAGGGATTGAACCTGGTTCTTCTGCACTTCAGGCAGATTCCTTACCATCTGAGCTACCAGGGATGCCCAAGAGGCCTGCCAAAGATTCCCAACTGCATCCTTGTCTGCCACTGCCATTCCAAGCACCATAGTTTCTGTGAGATCATGTGGTTCAATTGACTGAGCAGTTTGCACAGCAGCCTGGACTTTTGTAAACTTTCTCTTGTTCTGAGCCACACTCAAAGCTAGCAGCTTTGGGTGGAATGGGCTGGAATAAAACACACCCAAATGACAATGATGTTGTTTCTAAAATCCACAGGGTCCCACCAGGTGTTGTGCCATTTTTTTCTTTTGTAGGAGGTGCCAGATACAACAACTTATCCTTCACATGACTAAAATTGGAAAGACTATTCATACTAAGAGCAGCAATGCAGATCTTTGTACTCATTCATAGGCAACAAAATGAGTTAAAAGGTAATTATATAAAACTTATGGAGAAGTAAATGGGAACTCACTCCAGTATTCTTGCCTGGAAAATCCCATGGGCAGAGGAGCCTGGCGGACTGCAGTTCATGGGGTTGCAAAGAGTCAGATATGACTGTGTGACTGAACACACACACAACTGAAGTGGGCAGTAAATTGTTGCGTTCAAGTTGTGCTGAAGCTACTAATGCACATTGTACTGCTTACTCCATCCTTCGCTGAGTTTCCATACTGACTCCTACTTGGTCTATCGTGTATTTTTTCATGTCTTTTTCTGCTTTCGCTAGCATACTTCTAAGAACACAGGATAACTGATTAATGAGTCTACCAAAGCCTATGCCCCCCTTTTTTTTTTCCTAGCTACTAAGTTGGTCCCTAGTGGAGGTTAAGCATTTTTCTATTTTTCAGATATCAAAACTAAATATTATCATTTTCATATTACACTACTTTGACATAAATAATGTCACTATATTTATAAATAAATGTTCAATGGCACTTTCTCTGTTAATAATTAAAGGCAAATCTGAACATGTAACCCTCATGTTCAAAATCCCTCAATAGTTTCTCTTTCAATTGAGATAAAGAACAAAGTCCCCAAACCAGAGTCCAGATCTTCTGTGATCCTACCTATGCTGGCCTCCCAAAAAAGCTTCTCTTTGCTCTCTATGCATGCCAACTCCATTTGCAATTTTTTTTTTCTTTCTATAATGGTCTAGCTCCCTGAAAAGCTAGACCTGCAAATGAAGGAAGACCTTGAGGAGTGCAAATGTTCAGAGGTATATCCGTGTTAGAAATGAAGACACTCAGGACCCAGTTCTAACCTATTGAAACAGAATGTGCATTTTAAGAAACTCACCAGGAGATTCAGAGGACCTGAAATCTGAGGAGCACTAATCTAGGCTACTTCCCATACATTCTTTCTTTTTATTTTTCTTTTGCGCCTCTCCCTGACCTATGCCTAGGAAGATTTCTCATCAAATTTCATTGTAAAATGGAAAGTTAGAAACTGGCATGGAATATGAGCTACAGTCTTCATGAGGAGGACAACTTACTTGGGGTTGGCTCATAAAGGAGATTTCAAACTTTGGCTTCTGAAAACCAAATGTGATTAGTTAAATCAGACCATACTAACTAAAGCACACAGAGTATCAAAATTCATAGATAAACTGGAGTTTGTATAAACATGTTAGAAATGTCATCTATGATGTAAGTAGTGCAATTCTTGTTTTAAAAAAAATCTAGAACTGTCAACACTGATTTGATTTTTATTTCGGAGTCTGTAATGCCCTGAGGTATTGCCTGGATTCCTCATAAACGTCCATGTCCATAACACCCAGTGGAAAAGCTTAGGACTGTTGTAAAGAGAATCAATCCTTGGGTGTTATCAGGGGAATTGGGGTTTTTCACTTCCTCCTCTGTCAAAAGTGCATAGTTATGTAATTGGATGATGTGGTTCAAAACAAATTCATATAAACGACATTTTCCTGAGCTTGGAAAATGAAGATTCCAAAATGAATCAGTATGCAAAATGATGCTGCCTATGTAGAGTCACGGCAGTGTTCTTGTCCTATTTTCTACTTCAGAAAGTAAAAAACTGAAAGGATCTCCACAGTTTCTTAAGAGATAATGGTAAGAGTGAATGATTTCTATAATACTCATTATTTTTTATAAAAACTTAAAATACTATTAAATTTATAACAATTTTGATTTCATTTATAAGCCAATTCAAGCCAATGCATAGCCAACTGGAAATGAAAAATGAACAGTGAATAATCTATAACTTTTATTATTGTGAGTAAAATCTGGATGGGCAAAATAGCTCTAAGACTACACTGTATTCCTTAATGATATATAATTACTTAGTTAGAATAATTACAATGACTCTGTAGGATATGTTTTGGTGAAGTAGAATGTCAAAAAAATTAAAAGTGAGTTTGGGGATTTAAGTCATAATGTTTCCTGTATAAGAAATCTTTCTGATAATTGTATTCAACACACTCATTTCATTTTGCTGCTGTTGTTGTTCAGTCACTAAGTTGTATCCAACTCTTTGAGATGCCATGGACTGCAGCACTCCAGGCTCCCCTGTCTTGCTTAAATTCAAGTCCATTAAGTCAGTGATACAATCTAACCATCTCATCTCAATCTTTCCCAGCATCATGGTCTTTTCCAAAGAGTTGGCTCTTTGCATCAGGTGGCCAAAGTATTGGAGTTTCAGCTTCAGCATCAGTCCTTCCAGTGAATATTCATTTAATTAACTACATTAACAAATTAAATTTTAAGTTAATTTAAACCATAACCTCTCTATCCTTTCACCAACTTCTGACAAAAATTTCATTGAAAAAAATATATCTGGAAAAATTCAGAAAATATTTCCCAGTGCTCTTTTCTGCCTTATGACTTAATAATCACCCACACATCGAATTGAAAATTTAATTTTCATTAGTTATTGGGGACTGCATGGAACAAAACCCATTCCAAATACACATTGAACAAATTCAAATTTTTAGATTGGTTATTTATGTTGCCTGTATTAAGTTTCAGTACTTGGCTCAATTTTTTTCTGCTATCAATCTGGTAGAAAAATAGAATCTGTCAGGTAAACCCAGCAGGATTTCTAGGGAAAGTCAGCTGTAATCATAACAAAGATACTGTGCAGTGGTAGAATATTTAACAACAAATACAAATTTATAAAGTAAAATTAAAATGAAAGTCTCTGTTCCATATACAAATTCCATAGGAAATAAACAAGGTTTTGAATAAAAGAAAAAGGATTTATAGTACTGATCGCTTTTAACAAAAATCAAATTTAAGACAAATATTTAAGCCATGCCTCTAGCTTTTCCTCATTTCATTTAAGCTTTTCTCTGATATTTCCTCATTCCCTCTTCAATGGTTTGTCTGTCCTACACTTATCTATCTATATCCCTTCTCCTCTTTCTGCTTCTTGTTTCCTTTTCACCCCACCTCCAAATTTCCCATTCTATTCGTTTATCCTCTTTCTTCTCAATGCCTGCCTCTCTTTCTTTTAAAAATTTAATGACATTGTTTCTCAAGACAAAAAATAATTTGCATCTGTCTCCACATCTCAGATACTCTCCTTCATTCTCACTGCTATGCCACTTGCTTCCCATTCATTACTCATTATTATCTGACGTCTGTTTTGTCACAAATGAAAACTCATCTCACTAAAGCCATTACAAATCTCTTAAATCCTACTCAGTGGTTTCAGTTCACTCTTTTTCTTACCAAATAAATAAATCGTACTTTCCTTTGTCTTTTTTGTGCTTTCCCACTTTAGGTTCATAAAACTACCTTTCTAATTCCCTCCTGCTTCTCTAGTCACTGTTCAGTAGCCTTTACTGGTCTTTTCTTTTCCCTCCTTGTGTGAACCAATGTCCCTGGTTGCAACATGAAATGAGTTAATTCAATGGAAATTGGCTCTAACATATAAGTGCTAGGGAAGTTACATAAATCCACTGGACAAATGGGCAGGAAAACACAAAAAAAGAAGTTGAACTGTTAACTGCCAAAATCATATTGCAGCTCTAGCTCAGTGAGACCTGTTGCCATTGCTGATGAATTTGAATTTGAATGCTGAATTTGAAATTCACAATGAAAATGCCATTGTTGTGGGTGCAGGATGCATTTTGGCATCACGATATTGCAATTTCGTTGACTTGGAAAATCTCTTTTCTCAACATTTGACCTCTTTCTCCCCTCTTCATATCCAAATTCAGTGTAGATGAGTTTGAGTGGCTAATGTTAGATCTGGTCCCCTCACTCTAGGTTCAGGGGGAAGAGAAGGTCAGTTTTTAGAATTTTGAGTTCTAGAGTGAATGCTTATTTTTGTGTAACACCAAGAGTCAATCATATGGCAGAAAAGAGAATATAATATTATTAATTAATACATGATGGGTATCTATTTTAATTTAATGTAACAGCTCCACATGTATTTTCTTTTATCTTATCCACACTGTCCACTGTCTTCTGGATAGACCATACATACTATACTTTCTGCCACCTCAATGTCTCGTAAGTCATTATTTCTTTTAAGCTCATATAGATTATTATTGCTAAATTTATGTCACTTTGATGTTCAGAAGTTTCTTGCAAAAACTGGCCTCTGCATCTGAAGTTTCCTTAATTTTCCATTATCACCTAATAAGATACCAAGTGACTTTCATCTTTCCTAACCCACTCTTCCAGCTTCCCTGATAGCTCAGTTGGTAAAGAATCTGCCTGCAATGCAGGAGACCCTGGTTTGATTCCTGGGTTGGGAAGATCCGCTGGAGAAGGGATAGGCTACCCACTCCACTATTCTTGGGCTTCCCTTGTAGTTCAGCTTGTAAAGAATCTGCTGCAATGCAGGAGACCCTGGTTCTATTCCCAGATCGGGGAAGATCCCCCTGGAGAAGGGAAAGGCTACCCACTCCAGTATTCTGGCCTGGAGAATTCCATGGACTAAATAGTACATAGGGTGGCAAAGAGTCAGATGACTGAGCAACTTTCACTAGCCCACTATTCATATCTCATGTGTCACCAAGTTGCCCACTCTTCATATCTCATGTGTCACCAAGTCCCAGTACCTCTACATTGTGATTTATTTTGATCTGTTTCTTTGCCTTCTCAAAACTCCCAATGTCATATCACATATGAAGAAAAAACTTCAAATACATTTAAATCACTTGGGGAACATTTATAAAATGCATATTATTAGATGCCATTTATGATGTGCATGGCATTGAATTCAGTTGTTAAACCAGGCCCTTGTAACATTTTTACTTCTGATGCTGCATCCATGACTAAAACACAGAATTTCTCTACCCTAGCAGTGTTCCCATAAATTTGCTCATGTTCAGAATGTCTTTCCTCTATTCTACATCTGTTCACTCCCATATACATTTTGAGATACAATAGATGGTTGGTCAAAAAGTTTGTTTGGGTTTTTGCATAAGACCATACAGAAAAATTGAACAAAATTTTTGGCCAACATAATAGTTGTTTTTTTCCAGCACAATAATTTCCCCCAAATACTTTTCACATATTTCAGTAAGAGTAAATAAAATAAAGTGTATGTTTTTATTTCTATTATATTCCTGAAATTTTCTTTTTAAATGACTGGTGACTGTCCTTTTTCCATCTACTGCACTGTATTTCAGAGGCCATCTATTAAGGATATGAAAACAAAAAATGCAACAGAGCTGACAGAGTTTGTTCTCACTGGACTTACATATGAACCAGTATGGCAAGTCCCCCTGTTCCTGCTGTTCTTGATGATATACCTCATCACTATTGTGGGAAACCTTGGTCTGATCGTTCTCATCTGTAATGACCCTCATCTTCAAATTCCCATGTACTTATTCCTGGGGAATTTGGCCTTAGTGGATATTTGGTTATTCTCCACAGTGACTCCCAAGATGCTGGTCAACATTATCACTGAGAATAAGAGGATATCTCTCTCTGAATGCATGGTACAATTATTTTCGTTTGTAGTCAGTGCAACTACGGAATGTTTTCTGCTGGCAATGATGTCGTATGATCGTTATCTAGCCATATGCAACCCACTACTTTATCCAGCGATTATGACTCATAGACAATGCATGGGAATGTTAGTTTCATCATTTGTTGGTGGCCTTTTTCATGCCTTAATTCATACAGGCTTTTTATTCAGACTAACCTTTTGTAATGACAACATAATACATCACTTTTATTGTGACATCATGCCCTTGTTTAAAATTTCTTGCACTGACCCTTCTATTAATGTTCTGATGATATTTATTTTCTCTGGTTCAATACAGGTATTTACCATTCTGATTGTTCTTATCTCTTATACACTAGTTCTTTTCACAATTTTAAAAAAGAAGTCTGCACAAGGCATAAGGAAGGCCTTCTCCACCTGTGGGGCCCACCTTCTATCTGTCTCTCTATACTATGGCCCTCTTCTTTTTATGTATGTGCGCCCTGGATCCGCACAAGCAGATGATCAGGATATGATGGACTCTCTGTTTTACACTGTCGTAATTCCTTTCCTAAATCCCATTATCTACAGCCTGAGAAATAAAAAAGTCATATATTCACTGCTAAAAATATTAAAAAGAAACATTTAGATTTAATACTAATATGTGTTCTCTTATATAAAAACAATATAAAATTATATAGATTAAATGTTTAATTGTGTTTAACGTTCAAAGTTTTTTGCATTCATAACTGTTCTATTATTTTAATGACTTAAGATTTTAGTACCTAATAAGTGATTTTAAATATTTGTATATATTATTTAAGCACATGGGAAATTTTAATAAAGTATTCATATCATACTAAAATAAGCAGAAATGAAAATATTTCACATGCTTGCATATTCTTCATTGTGGTTTTATAACTGTATTTACTAAACATATATTAAGCACTCAAATTATGCTGTACCTCTGAAAAGAACTCAAATATGAGGCCTTTGATCGTAATCAACCATATAGTCTGGAGACTCATATTACATATAACTCCACATAGTAAGCATGTTGTGTTTGAGTGAACAGAGGTAGATCCCAGGAATGCTGCTGACCATCAAAAGGTCTTCTATTCTACTTTATTTAAGACATGGTGAGCTCACTTCTTGTGTATTCAACTCTCATTGGACACAGAAGAATAAACACAATGGGAAAGCAATGAAGAAAACATGAGAAAGGATTCAAAGATTTTGACCTGACCTTCACCACTGAAGGATTCTCTTAACTTAGCCTGCTTCTATGAGGACCAAAAAGGAGTGAGTTGCCTCTCACTGCCCATAATGCTTTCTAAGGCCCCTTCTAGCTATGCTTGTTATTGTGTAGCCTGAAAAGCTTCACTATGTCAGAAAGATAATAGTTCAGATTGAGGACCTAATTTGAAACGGGCATAGGGAATAAATAAGTGACAGAATAGGAAGTAAATGGTCTCAATCTTGGAAATATGCCAAATTGCACAGTGGTAAAGAATCTGCCTGCCAATGCAGGAGGCACAAGACATGCGGGTTCGATCCCTGGGCCAGGGAGATCCCTTAGAAGAGGAAATGGCAACCCCCTCCAGTATTCCTACCTTGAAAATTCCATGAACAGAGGAGCCAGGTGGAACAGTCCACAGGATCATAAAGAGTCAGACAAAATGAGCACACGAGCACACAAGTGCAAACTACTGTAGGGACTGAATGTCAGTTTTCCCCCAAATTTATATGTTGAAGCACCAACCCCTTAATATGGTGGTATTAGAGTAGACTCTTTGGCAGGTAATTAGTCTTAGATAAGATCATAAGATCATGAACTCCTTGTTACAAAATTCAGACTTAAATTGAAGAAAATAGGGAAACCACTATACCAATCAGGTATGACATAAATCAAATCCTTTATGATTATACAGTAGAATGAGAAACAGATTTAAGGGATCAGATTTGATAGACAGAGTGCCTGAAAAAATATGGACAAAGGTTCACGACATTGTACAGGAAGCAGTGATCAAGATCATTCCCAACAAAAATGAAACACAAAAAGGCAAAATGATTGTCTGAAGAGGCCTTACAAATAGCTGAGAAAAGAAGAGAAGTTAAAGGCAAAGGAGAAAAGTAAAGATATACTCATTTTATTGTAGAGTTCCAAAGAATAGCAAGGAGAGACAAGAAAGCCTCCTCAGTGATCAGTGCAAAGAAATAGAGGAAAACAACAGAATGGGAAAGACCAGAGATCTCTTCAAGAAAATTAGAGATACTGAGGGAACATATCATGCAAAGATGGGCTCAATAAATGACAGAAATGGTATCGACCTAACAGAAGCAAAAGATATTAAGAAGAGGTGGCAAGAATACACAGAAGAACTATACAAAAAGATCTTCATGACCCGGATAACCACGATGGTCTGATAAGTCATCGAGAGCAGACATCCTGGAATGTGAAATGAAGTGGGCTTTAGGAAACATCACTATGAATAAAGCTAGTGGAAACGATGGAATTCCAGTTAAGCTACTTCAAATCCTAAATGATGATGCTGGGAAAGTGCGTCACTCAATATGCCCGCAAATTTGGAAAATTCAGCATTGGCCACAGGACTGGAAAATGTCACATTTCATTCCAATCCCAAAGAGGGGCAATGCCAAAAAATGTTCAAACTATCATACAACTACACTCATCTCACACGCTAGGAAAGTAATGCTCAAAATTCTCCAAGCTGGGCTTGAATAGTACATGAACCATGAACTTCCAGATGTTCAAGCGGATTTAGAAAAAGCAGAAGAATAAGAGATCAAACTACCAACATCTGGTGGATCATAGGAAAAGCAAGAGAATTCCAGAAAAAAAAAAAAAAAAAACATCTACTTCTGCTTCATTGACTATGCTGAAGCCTTTGATGGTATATGGATCACAACAAACTGTGGAAAATTCTGAAAGAGATGGGAATACCAGACCACCTTACCTGCCTCCTGAGAAAGCTGTATGCAGGTCAAGAAGCAACAGTTACAACTGGACACAGAACAACAGACTGGTTCCAAATTGGGAAAGGAGTATGTCAAGGCTGTATATTGTCACCATGCTTATTTAACTTATATGCAGAGTACCTCATGCAGAATGCCAGGCTGGATGAAGCACATACTGGAATCAAGATTGTCAGGAGAAATATCAGTATCCTCAGATATGCAGATGACACCACCTTATGGCAGAGAACAAAAAAACTAAATAGCCTCTTGATGAAAGTGAAAGATGAGAGTGAAAAAGTTGGCTTAAAATTCAATATTCAGGAAACTAAGATCATGGCATCTGGTTCCATAAATTCATGGCAAATAGATGGGGAAATAGCAGAAACAGTGAGAGACTTTATTTTGGGGGCTCCAAAATCAATGCAGATGGTGACTGCAGCCATGAAATTAAAAGACGCTTGTTCCCTGGAAGAAAAGCTATGACAAACCTAGACAGCATATTAAAAAGCAGAGACATTACTTTGCCAACAAAGGTCTGTCTAATCAAGGCTATGGTTTTTCCAATAGTCATATATGGATGTGAGAGTTGGACTATTAAGAAACCTGAACACTGAAGAATTGATGCTTCTGAACTCTGGCATTGGAGAAGACTCTTGAGAGTCCTTTGGACTGCAAAGAGATCCAACCAGTCAATCCTAAAGGAAATCAGTCTTGAATATTCTTTGGTAGAACTGATGCTGAAGCTGAAACTCCAATACTTGGCCACCTGATGTGAAGAACTGACTTCTTGGAAAAGACCCTGATGCTGGGAAAGATTGAAGGCAGGAAGAGAAGGGGATGACAGAGGATGACATGGTTTGATGGCATCACCGACTTAATGGACATGAGTTTGAGCAAGCTCTGGGATTTGGTGCTTGACAGGGAAGCCTCGTGTGCTGCAATTCATGGGGTCGCAAAAAGTCGGACACCACTGAGTGACTGAACTGACTAACTGAGGTCATAAAGCTAAGGCTTTTCATGATGGGATTAGTCCCCTCGCATGAAGAGAGAGAGACAAGAGAGCTAGCTTTCTCTACAGGTGTACTCAGCTAGGAAAGTCCATATGAGAAGGCAGCTGTTTGCCAGCCAGAAAGCAAGTTCTCACCAGTACAGTGTTTGTTGGACCCTTGGATCAGACTTCCCAACCTCAGAATGTAAAAAATAAATGTCTGTGTTATAAGGCCAAAAATCTATGATATTTGATTATAGCAGTGTGAGTTAATAAAAACAAACAAACAAACAAACAAACACTACTTGGCCACAGCAATCAGAGCAGAAAAAGAAATAAAAGGAATCCAAATTGGAAAATAAGAAGTAAAACTCTCACTGTTTGCAGATGACATGATCCTCTATATAGAAAACCCTAAAGACTCCACCAGAAAATTACTAGAACTAATCAATGAATATAGTAAAGTTGCAGGTTATAAAATCAACACACAGAAATCCCTTGCATTCCTGTACACTAATAATGAGAAAATAGAAAGAGAAATTAAGGAAACAATTCCATTCACCATTGTAACGAAAACAATGGGAAAAAAAAAAAAAAAAAAAAAAAAGAAAAAATAAAAAAAATAAAAAAACACAAATAAAAAAAAAAAAAAATTTATAAAAAAAAAAAACCAAAAAAGCAAACTTGAGAAAGAAGAATGGAACTGGAGGAATCAACCTGCCTGACTTCGGGCTCTACTACAAAGCTACAGTCATCAAGACAGTATGGTACTGGCACAAAGAGAGAAATATAGATCAATGGAATAAAATAGAAAGCCCAGAGATAAACCCATGCACCTATGGACACCTTATCTTTCACAAAGGAGGCAAGAGTATACAATGGATTAAAGACAATCTCTTTAACAAGTGATGCTGGGAAAACTGGTCAACCACTTGTAAAAGAATGAAACTAGAATACTTTCTAACACCATACACAAAAATAAACTCAAAATGGATTAAAGATCTAAACGTAAGATCAGAAACTATAAAACTCCTAGGAGGAGAACATAGGCAAAACACTCTCCGACATACATCACAGCAGGATCCTCTATGACCCACCTCCCAGAATACTGGAAATAAAAGCAAAAATAAACAAATGGGATCTAATTAAACTTAAAAGCTTCTGCACAACAAAGGAAACTATAAGCGAGGTGAAAAGACAGCTTTCAGAATGGGAGAAAACAATAGCAAATGAAGCAACAGACAAACAACTAATCTCAAAAATATACAAGCAACTCCTACAGCTCAATTCAAGAAAAATAAATGACCCAATCAAAAAATGGGCCAAAGAACTAAATAGACATTTCTCCAAAGAAGACTTACAGATGGCTAACAAACACATGAAAAGATGCTCAACATCACTCATTATCAGAGAAATGCAAATCAAAACCACTATGAGGTACCATTTCACGCCAGTCAGAATGGCCACAATCCAAAAGTCTACAAGCAATAAATGCTGGAGAGGGTGCAGAGAAAAGGGAACCGTTTTACACTGTTGGTGGGAATGCAATCTAGTACAGCCATTATGGAGAACAGTGTGGAGATTCCTTAAAAAACTGGAAATAGAGCTACTGGGCATACACACTGAGGAAACCAGAATTGAAAGAGACATGTGTACCCCAGTGTTCATCGCAGCACTGTTTATAATAGCCAGGACATGGAAGCAACCTAGATGTCCATCAGCAGATGAATGGATAAGAAAGCTGTAGTACATATACACAACGGAGTATTACTCAGCCATTAAAAAGAATGCATTTGAATCAGTTCTAATGAGGTGGATGAAACTGTAGCCTATTATACAGAGTGAAGTAAGCCAGAAATAAAAACACAAATACAGTATACTAACACATATATATGGAATTTAGAAAGATGGCAACAATAACCCCATATATGAGACAGCAAAAGAGACACTGATGTATAGAACAGTCTTTGGGACTCTGTGAGAGGGAGAGGGTGGGATGATTTGGGAGAATGGCATTGAAACATGTATAATATCATATATGAAATGAGTCACTAGTCCAGGTTCGATGTATGATACTGGATGCTTGGGGCTGGTACACTGGGATGACCCCCCAGGTTCGATGTACAATACTGGATGCTTGGGGCTGGTACACTGGGATGACCTAGAGGGATGGTATGGGGAGGGGAGGTTCAGGATGGGGAACACGTGTATACCTGTGCCAGATTCATGCTGATATATGGCAAAACCAATACAATATTGTAAAGTTAAAAAAGAAAGAAAGAAAGAAACAATCAGTGAAAAAAATTTACAATATTAAGATATTTAGAGAACAAAAAGATTGGAGTTTCTACACATCCACTAGTTCCTATTTAAATAGCACTATAAAAGTAGTCTGGAAGCTTCACCCTAGTGTATCATTTGTATTCCAGACCTACTCCTCCTTACTCTTTGTGGAGCAGTTCTGTTTCCTCTTACTAGTTGCCATCTATCACCTCAATCAGCACAGTAACTCCTTCGTTTGTTTGATAACAAAGAAGAATGCAGACTCAAAAATAGTGAGTGGTAGTTTACTTTCAGGTCAATGAAATCATAGTTTCTGTCTGGGTAGAAACAATCCTCCGTTTGGAAGTGACAGTGCAACACCAGAAGGGCAGAAAAACACAGGAACAAGAAATAAATGCTTTATAGTGGTCACTAGGGACAGTAGTCACTGCTGCCACTCCCATTTCTGCCCCTGGATTCCTAGACCAATGAAACAGTAACATACACTGGTGTTTGGTTCAGAAATTTCAGCTTTCTGGAGATACTTGTCCTAGCTTTGTGAGATATTGCCATATAGTTCTGCTATAACTGAAGCTTTACAGTGGCCATTTACCATTCTATCAAACTATATGCTTCAGAGAGTGGTGCACAGGGTAAGGCCACTGAATTCCATAAGCATGGGCACACTGCCACACTTATTTTCTCTGAAGTGAGTTCCTTGACCATAATCAGTGCTGTTAAGAACATTATGACTTTGAAACAGGAATTCTGTTAGAATAAGGCTGATAATTTGGGCAGAAGCATTGACTGTACGAAAGTCACATATCTAGACATATCTGTATCTAGAGTAAGTATCTATTCCAGTAGAACAGATCACTTTTTCCATTTCCACTTCCACTTCAATGTAATCATGCTGCCACCAAATACACAACTGATCACTCTGATGAATGATGGTGCCACATTAAGGTAATATTGGTCTCAGCTATGGCTGCGCACCCAGCAGAGGATAGAGTCAAGCTTAGGGACTTAAGAAGGGAAAGTCAATATTATTTTTTAAATTTTATTTTATTTAACTTTACAATATTGTATTGGTTTTGCCATATATCAAAATGAATCTGCCACAGGTATACATGTGTTCCCCATCCTGAACCCTCCTCCCTCCTCCCTCCCCATACCATCCCTCTGGGTCGTCTCAGTGTACCAGCCCCAAGCATCCAGTATCGTGTATCAAACCTGGACTGGCAACTCGTTTCATATATGATATTATACATGTTTCAATGCCATTCTCCCAAATCATCCCCCCTCTCTTCCTCTCCCTCAAAGTCCAAAAGACTGTTCTATACATCAGTGTCTCTTTTGCTGTCTCTACACAGGGTTATTGTTTCTAAATTCCATATATATGCGTTAGTACACTGTATTGGTGTTTTTTTTTTTCCTTCCTTCTTTCTCTTTAGGTTGCGCTTCGTTCACCCCCCTCAATAGGAGTTAAACAGATTCATTTTTATTTATGGTAGTGATTCTCTATTGTGTATATATGTCTCACATTTTTTTTCTTTTTTCCTTTCTTATGGAAATTTAGTTTCTTCCCCTTTCAAAAAAAAAAAAAAATAAATAAATGGAAAAAAAAAAAAAAACCGGAGAAAAAAATACACACACCTACAGCTTCTCATTTTTTATAAAGGGGGAAAAAAAAAAAAAAAAAAAACAACCTTTAACAAGTGGTGCTGAGAAAACTGGTCAACCACTTGTAAAAGAATGAAACTAGAGCACTTTCTAACACCATAAACAAAAATAAACTCAAAATGGATTAAAGATCTAAACGTAAGACCAGAAACTATAAAACTCCTAGAGGAGAACATAGGCAAAACACTTTCTGACATACATCACAGCAGGATCCTCTATGACCCACCTCCCAGAATACTGGAAATAAAAGCAAAAATAAACAAAGGGGGCCTAATTAAACTTAAAATCTTCTGCACAACAAAGGAAACTATAAGCAAGGTGAAAAGACAGCCTTCAGAATGGGAGAAAACAATAGCAAATGAAGCAACTGACAAACAACTAATCTCAAAAATATACAAACAACTCCTACAGCTCAATTCCAGAAAAATAAATGACCCAATCAAAAAATGGGCTAAAGAACTAAATAGAATGATTTCTATAACATCTATTTTTAAAACTAATGTTAAAATACTGTTAAATTTTATACTAATTGGATTTGGTTTACAAAATGCCAACATAGACAGTTGAAAATGGAAAACAAATACTGAATAATCTATTTATTATTATAAGTAAAATCTAGATGAGCAAAATAGATCTACGACTATATTGTACTCTTTAATGATACATAATTATATGATTAGAGTATTATAATGATTCCATATGATATGTTTTGGTGAACTAGAGCATTAAACAAATAAATGTGAGTTTACAGAGTTACATCATAATGCTTCCTCTGTAAGAAATCCTTCTGATAATTTTGCTCAAAATATATATTCCATTAACTTAACTACATTCTCTGATTTTTAAGTTAAATCACTGAAATAGCAAATTCTCTCTTCTTTAACCCAATTCTGATAGCAATTTCTTTGGAAATTAAAATAATTTCATAGAATTATTATTTCATACGTATATATGAAATTGATTGTATACATATATATATACACAAATGTTGTAGGTATGTGTGTGTATATATGTGTGTGTATATATATATATATTTGTGTGCATGTATATGTATATATATGTATATAAAACTGTATATAGAAAGTGTTTCCTAAGTGCTCTTTCAAATTTATGACTTAAGTACCCACACATTAAATTGAAATTTTTTGTTTGTTGAACTGTTTAAAATTTTATAGAAGGAGGCACATTCAAACAAATATACATTTAGCAACTGGAGCTGTTATCATTGTTTATTTACATTGCCTGCATTAATATTCCAGGCTGGGGGTTAAATTTTTTTTTCTGTAAAACTGGTAGGGGAATAAATGCTCTCAATTAAATTCATCAGGATTTCTAGAGAATATCAGCTCTCTGTGACAACAGAGACTCTAAGTAGAGTTAGCATATTTATTAACAAAAGAAATTTATAAAGTAAATTTTCTTGTCAAATAAGTGAATTAATATATTTCTGGTTTGACATGTTCATAACTAGCCACATAATCTGGTTCAAATGATTGTGAAATATATGAATACTTATAATTACTATTCAATTCGGTTCATTCAGTTTTCATTCCAATCCCAAAGAAAGGCAATGCCAAAGAATGCTCAAACTACCGCACAATTGCACTCATCTCACACGCGAGTAAAGTAATGCTCAAAATTCTCCAAGCCAGGCTGCAGCAATATGTGAACCATGAACTTCCTGATGTTCAAGTTGGTTTTAGAAAAGGCAGAGGAACCAGAGATCAAATTGCCAACATCCACTGGATCATGGAAAAAGCAAGAGAGTTCCAGAAAAACATATATTTCTGCTTTATTGACTATGCCAAAGCCTTTGACTGTATGGATCACAATAAACTGTGGAAAATTCTGAAAGAGATGGGAATACCAGACCACCTGATCTGCCTCTTAAGAAATTTGTATGCAGGTCAGGAAGCAACAGTTAGAACTGGGCATGGAACAACAGACTGGTTCCAAATAGGAAAAGGAGTATGTTAAGGCTGTATATTGTCACCCTGCTTATTTAACTTATATGCAGAGTACATCATGAGAAATGCTGGACTGGAAGAAACACAAGTTGGAATCAATTGCTGGGAGAAATATCAATAACCTCAGATATGCAGATGACACCACCCTTATGGCAGAAAGTGAAGAGGAACTAAAAGGCCTCTTGATGAAAGTGAAAGTGGAGAGTGAAAAAGTGGGCTTAAAGCTCAACATTCAGAAAACGAAGATCATGGCATCTGGTCCCATCACTGCATGGGAAATAGATGGGAAACAGTGGAAAAAGTGTCAGACTTTCTTTTTTCTGGGCTCCAAAATCACTGCAGATGGTGACTGCAGCCATGAAATTAAAAGATGCTTACTCCTTGGAAGGAAAGTTATGACCAACCTAGATAGCATATTCGAAAGCAGAGACATTACTTTGCCAACAAAGGTTCGTCTAGTCAAGGCTATGGTCTTTCCTCTGGTCATGTATGGATGTGAGAGCTGGACTGTGAAGAAGGCTGAGCACCGAAGAATTGATGCTTTTGAACTGTTGTGTTGTAGAAGACTCTTGAGAGTCCCTTGGACTGCAAGGAGATCCAACCAGTCCATTCTGAAGGAGATCAGCCCTGGGATTTCTTTGGAAGGAATGATGCTAAAGCTGAAACTCCAGTATTTTGGCCACCTCATGTGAAGAGTTGACTCATTGGAGAAGACTCTGATGCTGGGAGGGATTGGGGGCAGGAGGAGAAGGGGACGACAGAGGATGAGATGGCTGGATGGCATCACCAACTCGATGGATGTGAGTCTCGGTGACCTCCGGGAGTTGGTGATGGACAGGGAGGCCTGGCATGGTGCGATTCATGGGGTCGCAAAGAGTCGGACATGACTGAGCAACTGAACTGAACTGAATTGAACCAAATTTCCTTTTAAAATTCTTGAGAAATGTTTCCTCCATTTACTGCATTGTACTTCAGATGCAATCTATTAATGATATGAAAACAAAAAATGCAACAGAGCTGACAGAGTTCATTGTCACAGGACTTACACATCAACCAGAGTGGCAAGTGCCCCTGTTTCTGTTGTTGTTAATAATATACCTCATCACCATCATGGGAAACCTTGGTCTAATTGCTCTCATCTGCAGTGACCCTAAACTTCACATCCCCATGTACTTATTCCTAGGGAACCTGGCATTTGTGGATACTTGGTTATCCTCCACAGTGACCCCCAAGATACTGCTCAACTTCTTTGCTATGAGCAAAATGATCTCTCTTCCTGAATGTAAGATATAGTTTTTTTCCTTTGTAATCTGTGTAACTACGGAATGTGTTCTGTTGGCAACTATGGCATATGATCATTATGTGGCCATATGCAAACCACTAATTTATCCAATGATCATGACCAACAGACTATGCATTTGGCTGTCAGTTTCGTCATATTTTGGCGGCCTCCTTCATGTCATACTTCATAATGTTTTTTTTTTTTAATCAGATTAACCTTCTGCAATTCCAACACAGTACATCACTTTTACTGTGACATTATACCACTGTTTAAGATTTCTTGTACTGACCCTTCCATTAACATTCTGATAGTATTCATTTTTGCTGGGTCAATACAGCCATTCACCATTTCCATTGTTCTTATCTCTTATGCTCTAGTTCTCTGTACAGTTTTGAAAAAGAAGTCTTTACAAGGCATAAGGAAGGCCTTCTCCACCTGTGGAGCCACCTCCTATCTGTCACTTATACTATAGGCCTCTTCTCTTCATGTATATCCTCCCTGGATCTTTACAAGAAAATGATCAAGATATGATGGACTGCCTATTTTACACTGTCATCATTCCTTTCTTAAATCCAATTATCTACAGCCTCAGAAATAATAAAGTCATAAGTTCACTGGCAAAAATGTTGAACAGAAATGCTTAAAACTCATATCAATATCCGTCCTCTTGTTAAAATAGTCATATAACTGTGGAGATCTGATGTTGCTATTTGTAGTTTTGTGTATAAGTTTGTTCCTCTTATAACTATCCTAGAATTTTTATGACTCACTAGGGTGGGATTTCTGCAGAAGGCAATGGCACCCCACTCCAGTACTCTTGCCTGGAAAATCCCATGGACGGAGAAGCCTGGTAGGCTGCAGTCCATGGGGTCGCGAAGAGTCAGACACGACTGAGTGACTTCACTTTCACCTTTCACTTTCATGCATTGGAGAAGGAAATGGCAACCCACTAAGTGTTCTTGCCTGGAGAATCTCAGGGACGGGGGAGCCTGGTGGGCTGCTGTCTATGGGGTCGCACAGAGTCGGACACTACTGAAGCAACTTAGCAGCAGCAGCAGCAACAGCAAGGTGGGATTTCTAGTAAACATCTTAAAATATGTGGATATGTAACTCAAAACCAAGAATAAAGATAAACTTTAATCAAATGTTCATGTAATATTAGAATAAAGAGAGAAATTAACATAGTTCACACATATATTCTCAGTGTGGCTTCATAAATGCATTAAGCAATACAATAGTATAATCACTGAAGAAAATGGAATATAATGTCTTTGATAGCAAAAACTTTGTGTAGTCTAGAGACTTAGATTACATTTAATTCTATAGTAAAGTTAGGATTGTTTTGAGTGAATGGAGAACAGTTGCAGGAATTTATGTCTATAAATAATTGAGAGAGAATTGAAATGAATACTTTAAATGAAGTAAAATTGCAAGGCTTATTACGAATCTTGTGTTGAGCCCATGGAAATTACTAGGCCTACAATGGCTACTGAATGCCAAATGACCTTCCTGTTGTTGTTCAGTTGATCAGTCATATCCAACTCTTTGAGATCCCATGGACTGCAGCACACCAGGCTTAGGTTTCTTTCATGGCAATTGCAAGTATCATATACCTAAAGTGATTAATCTTGCTCTACTTAGCAGGAGGATTATCTCCTGTTATATATTAGGAGAAATTATTTAGGTAGATGTTTGTATTAACAATTAAACAGTATAAGTAAAAATATCATTATTACATATATCCAAAAGTGAAGGTCACAAGATTTGATCAAGTCATTTATCTTGTTTTTGTTCCCTAAGGGACATCCCCAAGCCTCAGAAATGGAGTTAATAAATCACAGTCCAGATACTTTTATTATTTTTCACTATAGGATCCATGTTATTGCATATTGCCCTGGATTGTTATTTTTTGTTGCTGTATAATATTCCCATTGCTCTGATTATTTTTTTCTGTAAGTTATCTAAATTTCTGTTTGTTCACAAACTGTTATGACTCAAAGCATATATTTCTAATATAGGCAACTGGTGTATATTTCTTTGATAACCACAAAAGTTTGATTCTATAACTGGCCTTTTGTTTGAATAAAAAGGTTGAGCACAATGTATCAGCTGCCAAGTTCTTCTTTAGGTTGAGTAGGTATGAAATAGGCACTGGAGGCCTCTCAGATGTCAGACTTCCTATGGAGCCTTCTCTTGAATATGTCTAATCTATAGATTCTAGTGCTCTGATGTATGTTTCAGAAAAACCCATACTAATTTATGCCTTCCAAAATTCATTAAAATCTCTTCACTGATGTGCTCCTATTTTTATTTCTGTTAAAGTATTTTTTTCCATTTTGTATATCATATAAGTCATTGCAGTGGAATGTTGGAAAAGATGTAAAATATAAACTTACAAAGCTTACATTTTAGAAGTATTGTCCAGATATCTTTAAAAAAGGAAACTATGGAATGACATATGTTTTATTTAATGTTAGTGAGATTTAAAAGCTATCAGGCTACATTCATCCAGTTATCTGAAACACTGATGATATCAGATGAAAATGCTACTTGGAAACACTAATAATACAACAAAAATACTCTTTATTATGAAGATATATCAATTATTTAATCTTGAGATTTAAGAGAATTTACAGCTCCTCTCCCTTATGTACATGGATAAATATTTTTTCTCCTCATTTTACCACACCTTGTGATATTGAGAAGTTGCTGACAACATTATACTTTACAGTGGTCAAAAAATCAACACAATCACAAGTTAAGTAAAAACAAACTCTACTAAATCTAGAACCATATTTCTCAGTCTGAGTTGTGAACTGCTGTTGTGTTGTTGTTCGATTGCGAAGTCATATTCAATTCTTTGCGACTCCATGGAATGCAGCACACCAGCTCTGTCCTCTATTTCTTGGAGTTTGCTCAAATTCATGTCCACTGAGTCAGTGATGCCAACCAACCATCTCATCTTCTGCCACCCCCTTCTCCGGCAGGAAAGGAAAGATTGCCTCCAATTTTTCCCAGCATCAGGGTTTATTTCAAAGAGTCAGCTCTTTGTGTCAGATGGACAAAATACTGGAGCTTCAGTTTCAGCATCAGTCCTTCCAATGAATATTCAGAATTGATCCTCTTTAGGATTAACTGGTTTGATTTCCTTGCTGTACCAGGGACTCTCAAATCTTCTCCAGCACCACAATATGAAAGTATCAGTTCTTCAGCACTCAGCCTTCTTTATGGTTCAACTCTCACATCTGTACATAACTACGGGAAAAGCCATAGCTTTGACTATATGGACCCTTGTTGGCAAACAGATATCTTTGTTTTTTAATAAGTTGCCTAGGTTTGTCATGGCTTTCCTTCCAAAGAGTAAGCATCTTTTAATTTCATGGCTGCAGTAAACATTCTCAGTGATTCTGGAGCCCAAGAAAATAAAATCTGTCACTGCTTCCACTTTTTTCCCTTCTATTGTCCATGACGGGATGGAGTGGGATGCCATGATCTCAGTTTTATTAATCTTGGGTTTCAAGCCTCCTCTATCACCTCTTTCACCCTCATCAGGAGGCTTTTCAGTTCCTCTTTGCACTTTCTGCCATTAGAGTGGTATCATCCACATATCTGAGGTTGCTGATATTTCTCCTGGCAGTCTTGATTCCAGCTTGTGAGTCATCCAGCCCAGCATGTTGCATAATGTACTCTGCATATAAGTTAAATAAGCAGGGTGACAGTATACAGCTTTGACATACACCTTTTCCATTAGGAACCAGTCCATTGTTTCATGTCCAGTCCTAACTGCCACTTCTTGATATGCATACAGGTTTCTCAGAAGACATGTAAGATGGTCTGATGTTCCCATCTTTTTCAGAATTTTCCAGTTTGTTGTGACCCACACAGTCAAAGGCTTTAGTGTAGTCAATGAAACAGAAGTTCTTCTGGAATTCCCTTGCTTTCTCTATGATCAAACAAATGTTCACAATTTGACCTCTGCTTCCTCTGCTTTTCTAAACCCAGCTTGTATATTTGGAAGTTCTCACTTCACATACTGCTAATGGATTCACACATAGCTTGAAGGATTTGAGCATAACCTTGCTAACATGTGAAATGAATGCAATTGTATGATAGTTTGAACATTCTTTGACATTCCTTCTTTGGGATTGACTGCCCAAGTACTGCATTTCAGACTCTTTTGTTGACTATAAGGGCTACTCCCTTTCTTCTAAGGGGGTTTTTGCCCGCAGTAGTAGATATAATGGTGATCTTAAATACATTTGCCCAGTCTCTTCCATTTTAGTTCACTGATTCCTAAGATGTTGATGTTAACTCTTGCCATCTCCTATTTGACCACATCCAATTTACCTGGATTCATGGACCTAATATTTCAGGTTCCTATGCAATACTGTTCTTTATAGCATCGGACTTTACTTTCATCATCAGACACCGGACATATCCACAACTGAGTGTCATTTCTGCTTTGATCCACACTCTTCATTCTTTCTGGAGCTGTTGGTAATTGCCCTCCACTCTTCCCCAGTAGCATATTGAACACCTTCTGAGCTTGGGGAGAGTGTCATCTTTGTCACCCCAAAAAATATCAAGTCATTTTTCCTTTTCATACTGTTCATGGGGTTCTTGTAGCAAGAAATCTGGAGTGGTTTGCCAGTCTCTCCTCCAGTGAACAATGTTTTGTGAGAACTCTCTGCTATAATCCATCCATCCTGGGTGGCCCTGCATGGCATTGCTCATAGCTTCATTGAGTTTCCACAGCCTCTTTGCCATGGCAAGGCTGTGATCCATGAAGCAAAGCAAATCCTGAGAAACAGTATTATGTATTAGATGTAGATTGAAAAAATATACATCCTTCTGAACTTTGAACTTTCTGGTATTATCATACAGGAAATTTTGTAACTTAGTTCTAAAAGTCCATTGTATCTTTCACTCAAATTAGCTGCTTCAGAATTTTAGGGAACAGGATAAGACAGGTGAATTTAATAATAATGGGGCCATTATGACATTTCATTTGCTATGAAGTAAATTCCTTAATCAGAGGCAATGGAATGTGGAATGACAGTATGGAATGAAATGTACCATGACAGTGGATAAGGAATCCTGTAAGTCTACAGATGGTTGTTTCAGCAGAAGCACTGCCTGTAAGGGGGGCAAATCTGTTATCTAGAGTAAATATCTATTCTAGTAAGAACAAAACACCCTTTCTTTCTTGATGGAAAACCAGCAAAGTAATCAACCTACCACCATGTAGCTGGCTAACCATCCCCATTAATGGTGAAATATTGGGGACTCAATGCTGGACTTTGTACTGGCAAATGGAGCACTCTGACATGACCTTAGGCAAGCTGTTCATGTTAAGTGGAAGTTAATGATGTAGGGCTCATGTGTAACCTTTGTTCTTGTCATCATTTTGCCTTTTTCATGAGCCTATCTGGTGATGACAAGTGTGGCTGGAGAAAGAGGTTTACCGGTGACCATAGAATGGTTTTCAGATACAAGCATTTTTAAAAATATATTACTCTATATTCCTGGAGTCTTGTACAGATCACAAGATTAGACCAGTTTATTAGTCTTATTTTAATTTCTCTGAAGCATTCTCTGTTCTAGGAAAATGGAGTGGATCGATCACTTTCAAGTTGCTTTTAATCTTCTCCCTAAAGATTCATTTTAATTGTATATGTCTGTAGTTTGTTGATTATTATTGGAATACAATGTTTCCATTGTTCAGATGGTTTCCTGTCAATTATGTGGATTTTTGCTTTTTCATACACTGTAGTGACCCAAAGACTAACTGAAAGTGCAGGCTACATGTATGCATTATCTTCTCCTGCCATTTAGGACATTTCTTAATGGATTTTTCTTTGAATGAGAAGTCTGATGCTAAGTTATCAGTATATGAGTGGGCTGTTTAACCTATCAAGTCTTAATTTAGCTTGATGAGTACATAACAGACAGTTGGAGGCTTCCAAGAAACTCAGACCTCCTTGGAGACTTCTCCTACAGATGTTTGGTCTACAGACTCCTCTGCTCTGTTCTGACCTTCAATACAATTCAAACCACTTTATGCCTTCCAGAAATTATCAAAATATCTAGTCAAATGATGTGATTCCACTCACCTTCTGTTACAGATTTATTAATTTAGTACATTATTTTTCATTAGAGTGGCACATTAGGAAAGAGGTAAAATATATATACACTTTTGAAAAAATCCAGATTTCAGAAAACATTTCACATATAAAGAATATATATTCTATATTTAGGGAATATGATTCCTTTAAAAAGATACTTTGAAAATCAATCTGTATTGTTTAACAGTTAGCCTTCCTGAAGCCAATTGGAATATAGAATATGTAGAGAAATAATTCAGTTAAAATATCAGCTACAAAATAAATATCGGCTACAATCATGTGAGCTGTTACAGATTTAGGTAACATTTAGGTGTTTAGCATGATACCACTTTACTAAATTTAGCCAGTTGCCTGGAACACTGCTGGAAACTGAGGACAGCAAGTGGCATAATTCAAAAGAAGGCCTGAGACAGGAGGACCAATGCTATATTCCTGTCTGAGTACAAAGTCTTGAGATTCAGGATCACCTAGAGCACCTAAAGATCAGCCTCAACCAGGCAAGTAGAAACTGAATTCAACCTTCCTCTGCCTTGCTGTTACATTCAGACCCAGGCAGACTGGATGATGCCCAGGTACATTGGGAGGATCATGTGCTTTACTCAGGCCACCACTTCCACACAAGCACTTCTGGAAGCAGTCTCACAGACACACTCCAAAATAATGTTTAATCAGATAAATGGACAGCCCACATCCCAGCCAAGTTGGCACATAAAACTAACCTTAAAATCTATCCATAATCACCATGGCACCCATACATATATCCTAAAGACATATGTTACCTCCACATATAAAAAGAATAAAGTTATATTACACCTAACAGAACATACCCATTTGTGGATAATGGAAAAGGTACTATCTCCTTCCCCAGAAAAGTAGGTAAATTCTTTGAGTGATATTTATTTCTCTCCATGATATATGGTAACTTAAATACTATAATGGCAAATGAACAACCCTCAACCTCTATATTATACAGTCAGGATATCCTATGCACATGCCAAGGAAAGAAGACTGGAAAGAAAACTAAGACATTTGATCTACACATACACAAATGTATCCACATCACACTAAGAAGGAAATCTCTTGGCAATTACAGTCCTCATATCTGTAACAGCTCACATGATTGTAGCCGATATTTATTTTGTAGCTGATATTTTAACTGAATTATTTCTCTACATATTCTATATTCCAATTGGCTTCAGGAAGGCTCTCAGGTGAACACGGTTCTTCACCCAGTAGGGTAAACCAAGCTTTCATTCCTGAAGAGTCTGAGCCATTAGAACTACTGTCTGACTTGTTTGTTGAAGTTTTTCAATGACCTTAATTATGGGAATGAAAACACCAAGAGAATAGAGAATCTTCTCTACTCCAGACACTCTTTTCCTTGCTCCCTTTGTAGAATAATCTAACTGCATCATGGTAGCTGCCATCAATCACCTCGGCCACCACAGAATTTCTTGTCTGCTGATTCAGAGGAATGCAGACCCAAAGGTACTGAGTGCCAATCTACTTTCAGCTCAGTGGTATCACAGTTTTGTGTCCCGGTAGAAACATTCCTCCCTCCGTAAGTCAGAGTCTACGGCCAGAAGGACAGAAAAACACAGAAACAATAAATGAATGTTCTGTAGGGGTTCTTAGAGTTAATAGTGATTGGTGCCACTCCCATTTTCGCTCTTTGATTCCTAGACCCATTAATCTGCTATGGGTGAAACAGTATTATATACTGGTGGTTGGTTCAGAGATTCACCATTCTATCAAACTGTATGCTTCAGAATGATGGGGGATAGAGTAAGACCAGTGATTTCAAGCATGGGCACACTGCCACACTTACTTTTGCTCTGAAGTGAATTCCTTGACCAGAATCAGTGTTGTTAAGAATACTGTGACAGAGCTTCCCTGGTGGCTGAGTGGTAAAGCATCCATCTGCCAATGCAGGAGACATGGGTTTGACCCCTGGTCTGGAAAGATCTCACATGCCTTGGAGCAACAAAGCCCATGTACCACAACTGAAGCCTGCACACCTAAGAACCCATGCTCTGGAACAAGAGAAACCACCACAGTGAGAAATCTGCACACCAAAACACTAGAGTAGACCCTGCTCTCCACAACTAGACAACAGCTCGCACAGCAATGAAGACCCAGTACAGCCAAAAATAAAATAAATGAATAAATAAATAAAATTATAAGAAAAGACTACCATGACAGTGGATAAGTGAAATCGTTGGTTTCTCAGTCATGTTTGACTCTTTGCAACCCCATGGACAGTAGTGTGGCAAGCTCCCCTGTCCATGGAATTCTCCAGGAAAGAATACTGGAGTAGGTACCTATTCTTTTCTCCAGGAGATCTTCCTGACCCAGGGATCAAATATGGGTTCCAACACTGCAGGCAGATTCTTTACCGTCTGAGCAAGAATACACACAAGATATATACAAAAAAAAAAAAAAAAAGGTGTCAATGACCCTGATAACCACAATGGTGTGGTTATTCACCTAGAACCAGACATCCTGAAGTGTGAAGTCAGGTGAGCCTTAGGAAGCATTACTTTGAGCAAAGCTAGTGGAGGTGATGGAATTCTAGCTGAGCTATTTCAAATTCTAAAAGATGATGCTGTTAAAGAGTTTCACTCAATATGTCAGCAAATTTGGAAAACTCAGAAGTGGCCACAGGACTGGAAAAAGTCAATTTTCATTCCAATTTCAAAGAAAGCCAATGTCAAAGAATGTTCAAACTATCATACAATTGTCCTTGTTTCACATGCTAGCAAACTAATACTCAAAATCTTTCATCAAGCTAGGCTTCAACAGTATGTGAACCAAGAAATTCCCTATGTACAAGCTGGATTTAGGAAAGGCAGAGGAACCAGAGTTCAAACTGCCAACATCCACTGGATCATAAAAAAAAACAAGGGAATTCCAAAAATATCTACTTCTGCTTCATTGATTACACTAAAGTCTTTGATTGTGTGGATCACAACAAACTGTGGAAACTTCTTAAAGAGATGGGAATGCCTGACTACTTTACCTTCCTTCTGAGAAACCTGTAGGCAGGTCAAGAAGCAACAGTTAGAACCAGTCTTGGTGGCAGGAATACACAGAAGAACTGTACAAAAAAGAGCTTCAAGACCCAGATAATCATGATGATGTGATCACTGACCTAGAGCCAGACATCTTGGAATGTGAAGTCAAATGCGCCTTAGAAAGCATCACTATGAACAAAGCTAGGGGAGGTGATGGAATTCCAGTGGAGCTATTCCAAGTCCTGAAAGATGATGCTGTGAAAGTGCTGCACTCAATATGCCAGCAAATTTGGAAAACTCAGCAGTGGCCACAATATTGGAAAAGGTCAGTTTTCATCCTAATCCCAAAGAAAGGCAATGCCAAAGAATGCTCAAACTACCGCACAATTGCACTCATCTCACACGCTAGTAAAGTAATGCTCAAAATTCTCCAAGCCAGGCTTCAGCAACATGTGAACCGTGAACTTCCTGATGTTCAAGCTGGTTTTAGAAAAGGCAGAGGAACCAGAGATCAAATTGCCAACATCCGCTGGATCATGGAAAAAGCAAGAGAGTTCCAGAAAAACATCTCTTTCTGCTTAATTGACTATGCCAAAGCCTTTGACTGTGTGGATCACAATAAACTATGGAAAATTCTGAAAGAGATGGGAATACCAGACCACCTGATCTGCCTCTTGAGAAATGTGTATGCAGGTCAGGAAGCAACAGTTAGAACTGGTCATGGAACAACAGACTGGTTCCAAATAGGAAAAGGAGTACGTCAAGGCTGTATATTGTCACCATGTTTATTTAACTTATATGCAGAGTACATCATGAGAAATGCTGGACTGGAAGAAACACAAGTTGGAATCAAGATTGCTGGGAGAAATATCAATAACCTCAGATATGCAGATGACACCACTCTTATGGCAGAAAGTGAAGAGGGGCTAAAAAGCCTCTTGATGAAAGTGAAAGTGGAGAGTGAAAAGGTTGGCTTAAAGCTCAACATTCAGAAAACGAAGATCATGGCATCTGGTCCCATCACTACATGGGAAATAGATGGGGAAACAGTGGAAACAGTGTCAGACTTTGTTTTTCTGGGCTCCAAAATCACTGCAGATGGTGACTGCAGCCATGAAATTAAAAGACGCTTACTCCTTGGAAGGAAAGTTATGACCAACCTAGATAGCATATTCAAAAGCAGAGACATTACTTTACCAACAAAGGTTCTCCTAGTCAAGGCTATGGTCTTTCCTGTGGTCATGTATGGATGTGAGAGCTGGACTGTGAAGAAGGCTGAGCGCCAAAGAATTGATGCTTTTGAAGTGTGGTGTTGGAGAAGACTCTTGAGAGTCCCTTGGACTGCAAGAAGATCCAACCAGTCCATTCTGAAGGAGATCAATCCTGGAATTTCTTTGGAGGGAATGATGCTAAAGCTGAAACTCCAGTATTTTGGGCACCTCATGCGAAGAGTTGACTCATTGGAGAAGACTCTGATGCTGCGAGGGATTGAGGGCAGGAGGAGAAGGGGACAACAGAGGATGAAATGGCTGGATGGCATCATTGACTTGATGGATGTGAGTCTGGGTGACCTCCGGGAGCTGGTAATGGACAGGGAGGCCTGGCGTGCTGCGGTTCATGGGGTCGCAAAGAGTTGGACACGACTGAGCGACTGATCTGATCTGATCTGATCTGGAACAACAAACTGGTTCAAAACTGGGGAAAGAGTACATCAAAGCTGTATATTGTCACCCTGCTTATTTAACTTATATGCACAGTATATCATGACTACACTATTCATGAGCTGGATGACTCACAAGCTGGAATCACGACTGCCAGGTGAAATATTAACCACCTCAGATATGCTGGAAATATCTAACTGGACTCTAATGGCAGAAATCAGAAAGGAACTAAAGAGGCTCATAATGAGGGGTGAAAGAGGACAAAGAGTGAAAAGCTGCCCTAAAACTCAACATTCAAGAAACTAAGATCATGGCATTTGCCCCCCCCCCCCCCCCCCGGCCCAACACTTCCCCAGGCAAATCTCCTTAGATGGATGTAGATGGGGTAAAAGTGGAAATAGTGACAGATAGTATTTTCCTGGGCTTCAAAATCATTGAGGATGGTCACTACAGCCATGAATTTAAAAGATACTTACTCCTTGGAAGAAAAGCTATGACAAACCTAGACAGCGTATTAAAAAGCAAAGATATCACTTGGCCAACAAAGGTCCATATAGTCAAAGGTATGGTTTTCCCAGCAGTCACATACGGATGAGAAATCTGGACCATAAAGAAGGCTGAGTGCCAAAGAATTGCTACTTTTGAACTGTGGTGTTGGCAAAGACTCTTGAGAGCCCCTTGGACAGCAAAGAGATCAAACCAGTCAATTCTAAAGGAAATTAATCCTGAATATGCATTGGAAGAACTGATGCTGAAGCTGAAGCTCCAATATTTTGGCCACCTGATGTGAAGAGCCCCCTCATTGGGCTCTGATGCTGGGAAAGATGAAGGCAGGAGAAGAAGGGGTGACAGAGCATGAGATGGTTGGATGGCATCACTGACTCAATTGACATGAGTTTGAGAAAACTCTGGAAGACAGTGAGAAACAGGGGAGCCTGGCATGCTGCAGTCCATGGGGTTGCAAAGAGTTGGACATGATTGAGTGACTGAACAACAACAATGACAGTGGATAAGGAATTCTATAAGACCAAGGATGATAATATTGCCAGAAGCATTGACTGCAGGGAAGTCAATAAATCTAGACATATCTAGAGTAAGTATATATTCCAATAAGAACAAAGGACTCCCACTTCAGATGTAACCACGCTGCCACCAGATACACAGCTGATCATGCTAATGAATGGTGGTGCCACATCAAGGGCTTAATGTTGGGCTTGACTGCTGACTGACTGGTTACCCAGCAGTGGCAAAATCAAGCCAGACTTAGGAAGGGGAAGTAAATGTTGTTGAGCCTATCAATAACCTCTATCCCTACCACTTTGGCCACTTAATTTGGGAGCCCGCTGAGTGGTGACAGAGGTGCTTGAGAAAGACTGACGAGTGTCTATACATTGTGTGTTTAATTGCTCAGTCGTGTCCAACTCTTTGCAACCCCATGGACTGTAGCCCACCAGGTTCCTCTCTCCATGGGATTCTCCAGGCAAGAAAATTGGAGTGGGTCACCATTGCTTTATCCATGGGAGCTTCCTGATCCAGAGATAGAACCCGGGTCTTCTGCACTGCAGGTGGATTCTTTACAATCATCTTAATCACTTAATGATAATATCCTATTTTGATGATATCACTTTTTTTGGTGAACATTTGCATGGGACACAAATACCTTCATTTTTTTGTCCATTCAGAAAGATCTACTAACATAACTCTCCTATAGATTTCTTTGTCATTGATTTCCTCTTATATTCCTTCAATGTCTATGAATATTCCACCAAACCACTGGCCACAATAAATGAATTGGCATATAATCACAAAACTGTCCATTTTTCCTCCCAAAGAAACTGTACAATCAGGTGCAATGGTCAAAGACCTGCTCACTGGAAAGTTCTTCCTTCACCACTGTCCTCTGCAATGTCACAGAGAGGAGCTGTAGTGCAGCAGCTGTCCACTGTATGATGGTGCCTGCATACCATTCAGAACCATCTGTAAATCAGGTCTCAGTCTTCTTGGTCAACTAATCACAAGGACACAGGCCCAGGCTGGGAGACAGAAGCCACTGCAGCAGGAGTGAAGGCAAATAGAGTTGGGACCACTGCTTTAGTAACTTACTTGTGCCCTCAGGCTTGTTCCTGCTTGATCAAGTTTATATATACTAATTTCATTTGATGAAGAAATGCTTCTGTTCATACCCAACTGTATGGAGAGGGAGAGGGACACTATTCAGCTTAGCAAGGGCAGCTCTGGTATCATGGAAAATCGGTGGCCATGGTTAAACATTCTTTTTCTCCTAAGGCTCACTAGCAGGCCAATGGTTGTTTCTCTAAATTAGAGTAGTTATCTAGAGGATGGCAGTGCTTTGCTCAGAATTCTAAGGGCATGCACTATGATCCACTTCCAGACGTCTGTTAAAGGTGCCGAGCTCTTCCACTGCCACTTCCAGCACCAGTGCTTGTGCTGGATATGGCCCATGAGCACAACAGCTTTTACGTTAGCCTTGATATGTTGGAAAGCCTCCTCTCCTTTAGAGAAGTGAAGTCGTTCAGTCCTGTCAGACTCTGTGACCCCATGTACTTTAGCCTACCAGGCTCCTCCATCCATGGGATTTTTCCAGGCAAGAATACTGGAGTGGGTTACCATTTCCTTCTCCAGGAGATCTTCCCAACCAAGGGATTTAACCCGGGTCTCTCACACTGTAGGCAAACGCTTTACCTTCTGAGGCACCAGGGAAGTCCCTTCTCTCTTGGGCTTCACTAAAAACTAGTAACCCTTCCTGTCACTTGGTAAATGGGCTGGAAGAATACACATAGATAAGGAAAATATTGCCCCTGAAATCCATCAGTTCAGTTCAGTTCAGTTCAGTTGCTCAGTCGTGTCTGACTCTTTGCGACCCCATGAATCGCAGCACACCAGGCCTCCCTGTCCATCACCATCTCCTGGAGTTCATTCAAACTCATGTCCATCAAGTCGGTGATGCCATCCAGCCATCTCATCCTCTGTCGTCCCCTTCTCCTCCTGCCCCCAATCCCTCCCAGCATCAAAGTCTTTTCCAATGAGTCAACTCTTCGCATGAGGTACCCAAAGTACTGGAGTTTCAGCTTTAGCATCATTCTTTCCAAAGAAATCCCAGGGCTGATCTCCTTCAGAATGGACTGGTTGAATCTCCTTGCAGTGCAAGGGACTCTCAAGAAATCCATAGAGGCTTCTTATTGTAAAGCTAATCTTTTTGTGCTTATGAGAGCACAGTGAACAAAAGGTTACATTTGGTTACAAGAGATTCCCACCTTTCCTCACCTTTCTTCACCTGCTACTCAGGCCCTTATCACCCAATTTTCTGTCAGTTTGGAGGTTTCTGCTTTTCTTTGTCAATGGACTCCTGCTGTTTACAAGATGCGTGATTTCCTGGTACCTGCCCCCATTTCGCTGCTCTTTCCTAGCTACCTGTATGCTGTAACATTCCCCCCTCAAGGAGTCTGGACCCTTAAAATCTTTTACTCATCATGCACCAAAGCCAAGACACTTTCTTGTTGTTCAGTAGCATAGTAGTGTCCAATTCTTTGCAATCCTATGGACTTTAACACATCAAGTTCCCCTGTCCTTCACTATCTCCCAGAATTTGCTCAAACTCGTGTCTATCAAGTTGATGATGCCATCCAAACATTTCATCCTCTAATTCTCTTCTCCTTTTGTCTTCAGTCTTTCCCACATCAGAGTCTTTTCAGGTATCCAAAGTATTAGAGCTTCAGCTTCAGCATCATTCTTTCCAAAGAACACCCAGGGCTGATCTCCTTTAGAATGGACTGTTTGGATCTCCTTGCTGTCCAAGGGACTTTCAAGAGTCTTCTACACCACAGTTCAAAAGCATCAGCTTTGGGGCACTCAGTCTTCTTTATGGCCTGGCTCTCACATCTGTACATGACTACTGGAAAAACCATAGCTTGACTATATGGACCTTTGTTGGCAAAGCAATGTCTCTGCTTTTTAATACGCTGTCTAGGTTTGTCATCAGAGAAGGCAATGGCAACCCACTCCAGTACTCTTGCCTGGAAAATCCCATGGACGGAGGAGCCTGGTAGGCTGCAGTCCATGAGGTCACTAAGAGTTGGACACAACACAACACAACTTACTTTCACTTTTCACCTTCATCCATTGGAGAAGGAAATGGCAACCCACTCCAGTATTCTTGCCTGGAGAATTCCAGGGACAGCGGAGCCTGGTGGGCTGCCGTCTATGAGGTCACACAGAGTCTAACATGACTAAAGTGACTTAGCAGGTTTGTCATAGCTTTCCTTTCAAGGAGCAAATGTTTTTTAATTTCATGGCTGCAGTCACCATCAACAGTGATTATGGAGCCCAATAAAATAAAATCTGCAATTGTTTCCACTTTCCCCCCTTCTATTTGCCATGAAAAAATGGGACCAGATTTCATGATCTTTGTTTTATGAACGTTGAGTTTAAGCCAGCTTTTTCTCTCTCCTATTTTGACTTAAATAATGTCATTATTTTTCTCAATAAATGTTTAATGGCAAATTCTCTGTAAATAGACATGTGACCTACACCAACAATATTTAAAGGCAAACCTTCTCCGGGACATGTGACAATCATGTTCAAAATCCGTTAGTAGTTATCCTTTAAGTTTGGTAAAGAACAAAGTACCCGACCAGCCTCTAGATCCTCTGTGATCACTCACATTGGCCTCCTTTGTCTACTTTATCTCCACTTTGCCTCTCTCTTTGCACACAAGCTCCATTTGCCATTTTTCTTTGTTTCTGTACATGATCCAACTCTCTGAGAAGCTAGGTGTGCAAATGAAGGAAATCTCTGAGGATCGCAAATATCCAGATACAGCACCCTGTGAGAAATGGTGCCCCTCAGGAACCACCTCTGACCTACCAAAACAGAATCTGCATTCTAAGAAGATCACCAGGAGATTCACAGGAATTAAAGTTTGAGGAGCACTGATCTTGGCTACCTACCACTGTGGTCTTTCCTTTTGCTTTTCCTTTGCTCTTCCTAGGAAGATTTCTCATCAGTTTTCACTGTAAAGTGGGGAGTTAGGTGTGGGTCTGGATGTGAGTTACAATTCCATGAGGAGAATTTTCTTGTAGTTGGCTTCTGAAGAGATTCTAGAACTTTGACATCATTAAAATCATGTGTAGTTAATTAAGACCATACTGATAGACTATCAAAATTCACAGATAAACTGGAGTTTGCATAAACATGTCAGAAATGTGTTCTGTGTTAAGTAAACATAACTTAATTTTATGATTTCAGAGACTGCAATGCCCTGTGGAACAGCCTGGATTCCTCATAAATGTCCAAGTACGTAATGCCCAGTGGAAAAGCTTAAGTTTGTCCTAAAGGGAATCCTTGGGCACTATCAGGGGAATTTTAGTTCATCATTCCTTCCTCTTTTTGCAAAAGCATACAGTTTTGCAATGGCTGACAATTCTGTTCAAAACAAATTCATATAAACAACATTTTCCTGGGCCTGGAAAATGAAGCTCCCAAAATGAATCAGTGTGCAAAATGATGCTGCCTGTGTTATTGCAATTGCAGTGCCTGAGTTTTATTTTCTAGTAATACTTCAGAAAGCTGGATGCTAAAGGGATTTCCACAATTTCTTAGCAGATATTGGTGAGAGAGATTGATTTTTATAATATTCATTATTTTTTATAGAAAGTTGAAATATTATTAAATTTGTAATAATTTTGATTTGGTTTATAAGATATCAAAATATCCAGTTGAAAATGGATAACAGTGAATAATCTGCATATTTTATTATTGTGAGTAAAATCTGGATAAGGAAAATAGCTCTAAGACTACACTGTATTCTTTAATGATATAAAATTATCTGGTTAAAATAATTTGAATGATTCCATAGCCTAAGTTTTGGTTACCAGACTGTTAAACAATAAAAGGCAGTTTAGGAATTTAAGTCAGAATGTTTCTTGTAAAAGAAACTTTTTTGATAATTGTATTCAAAGCACTTATTTCATTTAATTAAGCAGACTCTCTGCATTTAAGTCACTTAAATAGTACATCACTTAAATAGTAACCTCTACTTTGTAACCTACTTCTAATAATAGTTTTGCTGAAAAAAACATATATATATATAGAAAAATGCAAAAAATGTTCCTCTAGTACTCTTTTCAACTTTATGACTTAATAATTACCCACACATTGAGCTGAACATTTTGATTATTTAGTTTTAGGACTGCATAAAAGAAAAGTGAAAGCGAAGTCGTTCAGTCGTGTCCAACTCTTTGCGACCCCTTGGACTGTAGCCTACTAGGTTCCTCTGTCCACGGGATTCTCCAGGCAAGAATACTGGTGTGGGTTGCCATCTCCTACTACAAGGGATCTTCCCGACCCAGGGATTGAACCCAGGTCTCCCGCATTGTAGACAGACACTTTACCATCTGAGCCACCAGGGAAGTCCTGCATAGAAGAAAGACTAGTCCAAATAAATGTACATTTAATAACTGCATTTATTGGCCCTGGTTATTTATATTGCCTGCATGAAATTCCAGTCTTTGGCTCTATTTTTCCACTATCAAACTGGTAGAAAAGCAAAAGCTGTCAAGTAAATCCATCAGAAATTCTAGGGAAAGTCAGCTCTAAGGACAGTAATAGCAATGATAGTAGGCAGTGATAGTATATTTACTAACAGTACAAATTTATAAGGTGAAATTAAAATGAAAGTTCCTATTCCATACACAAATTCCATAGAAAAATAAACTTGGGATTTTGAATAAAAGAAAAGGAAAAAGACTCTCAGTGCTGACAACTTCTAATAAAAATCAGATTTAAGACAATATTTAAGCCCTACCTCTAGCTTTTCCCCTTATTTCATCTGAGCCTTCCTCTGATACTTCCTCTCTCCCTCTTCATTGCCTTGTCTTTCCTACACTTAACACTGATGTTCCTTCCCTTCTTCTCTTCCTGCTTCCTGTTTCCTTTCCCCTGCCCCTTCCCCATCCAAATTTCCCATTCTGCTGCTTTATCCTTACTCCTCTCACTGCCTCTTCTCTCTCTTTTGAAAACTTTGATGACGTTGTTCCACAAGACAAGAAATGTGGACACATCTGTTGTCCACATCTCAGATACTCTCTTTCATTTTCCTCACTACTGTGCACTTGCTTCCCTTCCATTTCTGGCCTCAACTCTCTCACAAATGGAAACTGTTCTCACTAATGCCACTGAGCCATCAGGGGACTACTAAAGCCACCAAAAATCCCTTAATCCTGACATTCAGTGATCTCTGTTCACTTCTTACCCAGCCAGATAATTTATCTGACTTAGGCACTGTTCTTTCCTTTGTTCTTCTTGAGTATTTTCCTCTCTTCAAGTTCTCAACACTTGGCTTCCCATTCTCTCCTGCTTCTCTGATCATTCTGCTCAGTAGTCTTTTCTGGTCTTTCCTTTTTGTATGAGCCAGTATTTCTGGTTCCAAGATATCTCACAGTGACAATGCCACTGTTGTGGAAACAGGATGAATTTTGGTGTTGTGATACTGTGTACTTGGCTGATTTGCAACCAAAACCTCTTGTTCACATTTGAACCTCTTTCTCACTTTTTTATATCACAAATCTAGTGTAGGTAGGTTTGAGTTCAGTTCAGTTCAGTCACTCAGTCATGTCCGACTCTTTGCGACCCCATGAATTGCACAGCATGCCAGGCTTCCCTGTCCATCACCAACTCCCAGAGCTTGCTCAAACACATGTACATTTCGTCAGTGATGCCATCCAACCATCTCACCCTCTGTCATCCCCTTCTCCTCCTTCCTTCAATCTTTCCCAGCATCAGGGCTTTTCTAATGAGTCAGCCCTTTACATCAGGTGACCAAAATATTGAAGTTTCAGCTTCAGCATCAGTTCTTCCAATGAATAGTCAGGACTGATTTCCTTTAGGATTGACTGATTGGATCTCCTTGCAGTCCAAGGAACTCTCAAGAGTCTTCCCCAACACCATAGTTCAAAAGCATCAATTCTTCAGCGCTCAGCTTTCTTTATAGTCCAGCTCTGACATCCATACATGACTACAGGAAAAACCATAGCTTTGACTAGATGGACCTTTGTTGGCAAAGTAGTGTCTCTGCTTTTTAATATGCTGTCTAGGTTTGTCATAGCTTTTCTTCCAAGGAGCAAGCTTCTTTCAACTTCATGGCCACAGTCACTATCTGCAGTGATTTTGGAGCCCAAGAAAATAAAGTCAGCCACTGCTTCCACTGCTTCTCCATCTACTTGCCATGAATCTTCGTTTTTTGAATGTTGAATTTTAAAACAGCTTTTTACTTTCTCCTCTTTCAACTTCATCAAGAGGCTCCTTAGTTCCTCTTCACTTTCTGCCATTAGGGTGATGCTATCTGAGGTTACTGATATTTCTCCCAGCAATCTTAATTCCAGCTTGTGTTTCATCCAGCCCAGCATTTCACATGATGTACTCTGCATATAAGTTAAATAAGTAGGGAGACATAATTGACATACTTTTGACAGAGTACATACTTGACAGAGCCTTCACATACTCCTTTCCCAATTTGGAACCAGTCTGTTGTTCCATGATTGGTTCTAACTGTTGCTTCTTGACCTGCATACAGGTTTTCCAGGAGGCAGGTAAGGTGGTCTGGTATTTCCATCTCTATTGAATTTTCCACAGTTTATTGTGATCTACACAGTCAAAGGCTTTAGCGTAGTCAATGAAGCAGAAGTAGATGTTTTTTCTGGAAGTCTCTTGCTTTTTTTATGACCCAGTGGATGTTGGCAATTTGATCTCTACCTTTTCTAAATCAAGCTTGAATATCTGGAAGTTCTTGGTTCAGGTACTGTTGAAGCCTAGTTTGGAGAATTTTAACCATTACTTTGCTAGCATATTAAATGAGTGCAATTGTGTGGTAAGTTTGAGTGGCTAACCCTAGATCTAGTTCCCTCACTCTAAATTCATGGGGACAATCAGTTTTCAGAATTTTGGCTTCTAAAGTGAATGACAGTTTTTGTCTACCATCAAGAATCATGTGGCAGAAAAGAGGATCTGATGATGTAGCAAAATCCATTTTAATTTAACTCCCTCACATTTACTTCCTTCTTTATACCTTATGCATGCTGTCCACTGGATAAGTCATACAAATGATTAAATTCTTAGAAAAGTGCAAGCTTCTAAGACTGAACTGGGAAGAAATAAAAATTATGACTAGGCCAAGCAGGACTTCTCTGGTGGTCTAGTGGTTAATAATCAGCTTTCCAGTATGTTTTCTGCCACCTCAATGATTCCCGAGTCATTATTTCTATTAAGCTCTTGGAGAATCATACTGCTAGGTTTATGTCACTTCAATGTTCAGAGGATGTTCTTAGCAAAAATTGGCCACTGTATCTGAGTTTTCAATCTTAATTTTTGATGATCATCTAAGCAGACACCAACTGACTGTTTTACCTTTATTTATAACTCTTCACATCTAATGGTGACTTTACATTCTGATTTATTTTGATTTGTCTGCCGTCTTCAAAATTTCCAATGTCATATCACACATGGAATAAAAACTTCACAAGTGTTTTAATCACTTGGGGAACATTTATAAAATACATATTACTAGATGTAATCTATGACCTACTGAATCAATTTCTACAGCAATACCTCAGAATCTGTATTTCGTACCAAAACTCCATGAGACAATTCTGTATATGGTATGGAAATCCCTGCATAAAAGTTTCAGTTTACTGATCAATATTTATGGCTCCAGGATCTTCACCCTGCAGCCTATTTTCTACAGTCAAGTACTTATTTTTTTAAAAAACGGTGAAGACACTCCAAGTCTCAAAATTTTTTCAGTGTCTGTCTATTCCTTGAAGAATAAAATTTAAGATTTTTCACATGGCATTCAATTCATTTTATAATCCAGGGCCTTCTAACATCTTGTGTGTTTTTTTTTTTTTTTTTTTTTGGCTGCACTGGGTCTTAATTGCTATATGCAGGTTTTATCTAGTTGTGGTGAGTGGGGGCTACTTTTCACTGTGGTGTGCAAGCTTCCCATGGCACTGGCTTCTCTTGTTCCAGAGCACAGGCTCTAGGGCCTGTGGACTTCAGTAGCTGTGGCACAAGGGCTCAGTAGTTGTGACAAATGGGCTGAGTTGCCCCATGGCATGTGGGATCTTCCTGGACCAAGGATCAAAGCCATGTCCCCTGCATTGCAAGGCACATTCTTAACACCTGTCACTAGGGAAGCCCCACATCTTTACTTTTGATGTATAATGTCTTAATGTCTTCTCTTCTATACCTGTTAATTATTGTACATACTTTGAAATAAAATAGTTGCATTTTTCTAATCTAATAATTTTCTAAATACTTTTCATGTATTTTAGAAGAGTAAATAAAATAAAGGGCATTCAGGCTAGTGCATGGTTTTATTTCAATTATTTTCACCAAATTTTCTTTCTTAAATGATTGATGACTGTCCTTTTTACATTCACTATATTTGATTTCAGAGGCCTTCTATTAAGGATATGGAAAGAAAAAAATGCAACAGAGCTGACAGAGTTTGTTCTCACAGGACTTACATATCAACCAGAATGGCAAATCCCTCTGTTCGTGCTCTTCTTGGTTATATATATCTTCACTATCATGGGGAACCTGGGTTTGATTGCTGTCATCTGGAATGACCCTCACCTTCACACCCCCATGTACTTATTCCTTGGGAGTTTAGCCTGTGTGGATACTTGGTTATCCTCCACAGTGGTCCCCAAGATGCTGGTCAACATCTTCACCAAGAATAAGAGGATATCTCTCTCTGAATGCATAGTGCAATTCTTTTCCTTTGGAGTCAGTGCAACCACAGAATGTTTTCTGCTGGCAACAATGTCATATGATCGTTATGTAGCCATATGCAATCCATTACTTTATCCAGCGATTATGACTAACAGACTATGCATGCGAATGTTAATTTCATCACTTACAGGTGGCCTTCTTCACGCCTTACTTCATACATGTTTTTTATTCAGATTAACCTTTTGTAATTCTAACATAATACATCAATTTTATTGTGACATCATACCATTGTTTAAAATTTCTTGTACTGATCCTTCTATTAATGTTCTGGTGATATTTATTTTCTCTGGTTCAATTCAAGTGTTCACCATCCTTATTATTCTTGTCTCTTATACACTAGTTCTCTTTACAGTTTTAAGGAAGAAGTCTGCACAAGGCATAAGGAAAGCGTTCTCTACCTGTGGTGCCCACCTCTTATCTGTCTGCTTATACTATGGGACTCTTCTTTTCATGTATGTGCTCCCTGGATCCACACGAGCAGATGATCAAGATATGATGGACTCTCTATTTTACACTGTCATAATTCCTTTCTTAAATCCAATTATCTACAGCCTGAGAAATAAGAAAGTCATAAATTCACTGACAGTAATGTTAAAGAGAAATATTTAGATCCAATACTAATATGTGTTTTCTTACTTGAAAACAACACAAAACTATGTAGATTAGAGTTCAATTTTGTTTGCATTCATAACTACCCTATTATTTTAATGACAAGATTTCAATACTCAATAAATTCTTTAAGATATTTATGCTATGCTATGCTATGCTATATTCCCCCATCCCTGGGATATTTATATATCTTATTAAAAGATACAGAGAATTTTAATCAAATGTTCATATCATGTTAAAATAAAGAAAGAATAATTTAAAATGGGAAAGTCCCTGGCTATTCAGTGCTTAGGACTACACACCATCACTCCTGATGGCCTGGGTTTGATCTCTGGTCTGGAAACTAAGATACTACAAGCTGCATGGCACAGCCAAATAAATTAAAATTAAAAAAACTTTACAAGCTTCTATATTCCTCATTGTGGTTTTTAAAGTAGATTTATTAAACATGTATTAAGCACTAAAATATGGGTTTCCCAGGTGACACAGTGGTAAAAGAATATGCCTGCCAATGCAGGAGACACAGCAGATGTGGTGTGGATCTCTGGGTCAGGAAGATCCCTTGGAGGAGGAAATGGCAACCTGCTCCAGTATTTTTGCCTGGAAAATTCCATAGACAGAGGAGTCAGGTGACTCCATGGGGTCACAAAGAGTTGGATATTATTTAGCGAAAAAGCACACAAGTACTAAAATAGTGCAGAACCTCTGAAAAATACTTGAGATGGGGTCTTTGATAGTAATACATTCTTATAGCCTGGAGACTCATATCACATTTAACTTCACATAGTGGGCATTTTTGTGTTTGAGTGAACAGAGGTAAACCCCAGGAATATTGCCAGACATCATTCAAGGTTTTATTCTACTTTATTTGGTCCCTGGTGATCCTGCTTCATATGGATTCAATTCTCATGTGTCACAGAGAAATCAACTGAAGAGGAAAGTAATGAAGAAGCATGTGAAAGGAGTTAAAACATTAAAGGGCAGGCCAAACCATATGAGATGCTCTTAACTCAGTGTGCTTCTATAAGGAGATAAAAGTAAGTTATTTCTACTGTCTATAATGCCTTCTAAGGCCCTTTTTAGCTGTGTCTGTTTGTTGCTGGGTAACTGAAAAGCTTCACTAATTCAGGAAGCTAAAAGTTCAGACTGAATGACTAAGTTAGGATGGGTATGGAAAGAAGAGAAGTTGCAGAATAGGAAGGAAATGGTCTCAATCTTCCTAAAATTAAAAAAAAAAAAAAAAAGAAGAAGAAGTTTGTAAGCTAAAGTACTCAGTAGTATATCAGATCAGATCATATCAGTCGCTCAGTCGTGTCCGACTCTTTGCGACCCCATGAACCGCAGCACGCCAGGCCTCCCTGTCCATCACAAACACCCGGAGGTCACTCAGACTCACATCCATCGAGTCAGTGATGCCATCCAGCCATCTCATCCTCTGTCGTCCCCTTCTCCTCCTGCCCTCAATCCCTCCCAGCATCAGAGTCTTTTCCAATGAGTCAACTCTTCGCATGAGGTGGCCAAAATACTGGAGTTTCAGCTTTAGCATCATTCCTTCCAAAGAATCCCAGGGCTGATCTCCTTCAGAATGGACTGGTTGGATCTTCTTCCAGTCCAAGCGACTCTCAGAGTCTTCTCCAACACCACAGTTCAAAAGCATCAATTCTTCGGCACTCAGCCTTCTTCACAGTCCAGCTCTCACATCCATACATGACCACAGGAAAGACCATAGCCTTGACTAGGCGAACCTTTGTTGGCAAACTGATGTCTCTGCTTTTGAATATGCTATCTAGGTTGGTCATAACTTTCCTTCCAAGGAGTAAGCGTCTTTTAATTTCATGGTTGCAGTCACCATCTGCAGTGATTTTGGAGCCAGAAAAATAAAGTCTGACACTGTTTCCCCATCTATTTCCCATGTAGTGATGGGACAGATGCCATGATCTTGTTTTCTGAATGTTGAGCTTTAAGCAACCTTTTCACTCTCCACTTTCACTTTCATCAAGAGGCTTTTTAGTTCCTCTCACTTTCTGCCATAAGGGTGGTGTCATCTGCTATCTGAGGTTATTGTATTTCTCATCTTGTTCCAACTTCTGTTTCTTCATCAGCTTTCTCTGTGTACTCTTTGTATCTGGTGATATACGTGACGTCTCCTTTCCTATTTGGAACCGTCTGTTGTTCCATGACAGTTCTTTGCTTCCTCCTGCAATTTCTCAGAGGAGATCAGGTGGTCTGGTCCCATCTCTTTCATTTCTAGTTTATTTGATCTAATCCTTTGGCATAGTAGCGAAGATTTTCTACTCTCTTCTTTTCCTGATCAGCGGATGTGGCTTTGATCTCTGGTTCCTCTGCCTTTTCTATCAACTTGAAATCTGGTCAATATGCTGGCCTGGCTTGGAGATTTGAGCATTACTTTACTAGCGTGTGAGATGAGTGCTTGCGGTAGTTTGAGCATTCTTGCGCCTTTCTTTGGGATTAGGTGAAAACTGACTTTTCCAATCTTGTGGCCACTGCTGAGTTTTATTTGCTGGCTTTGAGTGCAGCACTTTCGCAGCATCATCTTTCAGGATTTGGAATAGCTCCACTGGAATTCCATCACCTCCACTAGCTTTGTTCGTAGTGATGCTTTCTAAGGCCCACTTGACTTCATATTCCAGGATGTCTGGCTCTAGGTCAGTGATCACATCATCATGATTATCTGGGTCGTGAAGCTCTTTTTTGTACAGTTCTTCTGTGTATTCTTGCCACCTCTTCTTAATATCTTCTGCTTTATTAGGTCCATACCATTTCTGTCCTTTATAACGTTTATTTAAAAGTGTTATTAACCTCAAAGGGTTTTAAATGTATATTATCAAAGTTCAATAATGTCAATAGCATGATATCATAATTCCCAATGTGTTGGTGGCACAGACATGAAAATGAGCAAAAATCTGGATATTTTCTGTTTTAAAAGTCCTTGAGCGTTGGCTTTTCTCACATTGCATATTATTTAAGTATGATAACTGATACTTTTCCAGATCCATGTCCGCCCTTCTCTCAACACTGAAATTCCACACACACTCCTATTGATTCCACTCAGGCCCACACCTTCAAAATTATCAGCATCTTTGATCTGTAAAACTCCAGTTGTTGATTCCTCCACATTGCTAATATTTCCTTCCTTTCCAAACACAGCTGTCAGTTTAACCTTCAGAAACAGGACTGTAATTAGACCATATCATTCTTCAATAACTTTTAAAGGATTGTCATTGATATCAGATTGTAAACATACATGATAAATGTATCTAGAGCTGTAGATATACAGATGCACTGTAATTATTTTTTCATGTGTATGCAGATTATATGATATATAAATAAAAGTACAAATATTTGCATATATTGAAATGTATCTATATATACAGATTATATTATATATAAATACACTATCTAACCATCTGTCTATTCTCTATCCAGCATTTGTTCACTCTGACATTATCTGAGGTTGTTTCAAATAAAACCTTAGTTTAACTTAGTTCGAATTGGAAGGTTCTTCCTCCACGATTCTCCTATGTTATATCCAAACTGAGTTTCTGAAAGCCTTGTGGACAAACCTCTCTGTCTCAGGTTCATGCTTTTGTTCACACAGCTCTCTCCATAGAGTGCCTTCTCCATTCAAATGTTTCATCTTCATTTAAAATTGAAATGGTATCATTTCTTCAATATCTCTCTCAAATGCTACAACTTCCAAGATGTATTTCCAGAATATTCACAAAGAAACTAGGAATGCTCACTGATTTTAACCTTTTAGCAGCTGATTTATACTTCTTGACCCCACCTGGCCTTATATAATAAGTTCTTTTAGACTACAATTTATGTCTTTCTCTCTTTTCTGGTATGTAGCACAATAGTTTATACATATGAGATCTTAAATAGAAATTAGTGAAATATTTGTAATATTAAAATGATTGATGCAGAAATACATAGAATGTGTGAGTCTGTATCACTCTTTTTCAACCTGGTAAGGGGTCACACAGAGTCGGACACGACTGAAGTGACTTAGCATAGCTGATTTTATGGAGAGGCAGTGGCACCCCCTCCAGTACTCTTGCCTGGAAATCCCATGGACGGAGGAGCCTGGTAGGCTGCAGTCCTGGGGTCCGGACATGACTGAGGGGGATCTCCGTGTTCTTGCCTGGAGAATCCGCGGTGGGCCTGGTGGGCTGCCGTCCCCACAGAGTCGGACCGACTGAGTGACTTAGCATAGCATAGCATAGCAATGAGACCAGAGAAATTACTGAGCCTGGGGTGGATGCTGTATGTCAGCTCACTTTTTAAATTCCTTTAATGTGAATTGCAAATATCATAAACCTAAAATGAATTCTTCTTATACATAAGATTGGGTCCTGGGATAAAGTATGACAAAATATCTGAAAATAGCTTCCTAATTAAGAAGTTTGGATTAAAGATACAAATATTTCAACAAATAGCATTACTCTATGTTCCTGGAGGTGCAGGTCACAAGATTAGACCAGATCATCTATCTGATTTTGTTCCTCTGAGGCATTCCCTCCACATTTTAGGAAAAGGAAATGGACTGATCACAGTCCAGGTGCTTTTCCTCTTCTCCCTAAAGAATCGTTGTTCTTGTATACGTCCATAATTTGTTGTTATTGCTGTACAATGTTTCCTTTGTTCAGATGGTTTCCTGTCAATCACATGGATTTTCGCTTTTTCATACATTGTAATCACCCAAAGATTAACTGAAAGTATAGGCATCATGTATATATTTTTTTCTACCATCATTAAGGACATTTCCCTAATGGATTTTTCTTTGAATGAGAAGTTTGATGTCAAGCTATGAGTATATAAGTGAGGTGAATAACCTGTCAAATCTTAATTTAGCTTTGTGACTATGGAACAGTTGGAGCCCTCCAAGAAACTTAGATCTCCTTGTAAATTTCTCTTGTAGATGTCTCCTCTACAGATTCCTCTGCTCTGTTTTGACCTTCAGTACAATCCCAACTGCTTTGTGCCTTCCAAAAATTACAAAAATTCCTAGTCAAATGAGGTGATACCACTCACCTCTGATCATTTTGTAGATTATTTTTGTCATTTCAGTGGCATGTTGGAAAAGAGGTAAAAGATACACCTGTGAAATATTCACATTTTTAAAAATGGTATTCTTCTGATTCCTTTAAAAAGAAACTATGAAACTCAATATGTACTATTTAACAGCTATTTAGGTGTATAGGATGAAATCATTTTGCTAAACTCACCAGTTGTCTGAAACACTGCTGATGCTGGATTAAATCAGTCCTTAGAAATACAAATAATATACTTGAAACACCATTTATCATGAAAGTGCATTTATTTTCTTAACCTGGAGACTAAAAGGAAAGAACAATTCTTCTCTCCTTATATACATTTATATATGATTTTCTCATCACCTTAGAATACCTTAGTACTGAGTGAGACATGCTGTTCAGGAGCCTATGGATAAAATTGTTCTAGACTGTGTTTTTTTTTTTTTCCCCTCCCCCGGGCCCCCCCCCCCCGCCCCGGTCCAAAAAGAGGGTCCTTCCTTCTCCATCAGTTCAACATGATTAGGCTTAGATAAAAACAGATATTAATCAAAGCCAGAACTATGTAACTAAAGTCTGGTGGTTAAATAACTTTGGCAAAATGTTATTTAGTACATGTCAATACCTCTCTGGTATGGTATTTCCCTTTCATTGTTTTTGCTCTTTTAAAGCAAAAGTCTCAAAATTTAGCAGGTATCAGAGTCATTTAAAGAGCTTAAGGAGACAAATTGAAAGGTGTCATCATTAGAGTTTCTGATTCTGTTTTGGTTTTTTGTTGTTGTTCAATCCGAAGTCATCTCTGACTCTCCACAACCCCACGGACTGCAGCTACACAAGGTAAACCACTGTTTGGTTTCTCCCCAAATTCCTATGTTAAATCACTAGCCCCCTTATGTGGTGTTATTTTGAGTGGAGTCTTTAGGAAGTAATTACTCTCAGATGGGTCATAAGGATAAGACTTACATGATAGTATTGAACGTGAAAGTGAAAGCAAAGTTGCTCAGTCATGTCCCACTCTATGCGACCCCATGGACTGTAACCTACCAGGCTCCTCCCTCCATGGGATTCTAGAGTCAAGAGTACTGAAGTGGGTTGACATTTCCTTCTCCAGGGGATCTTCCCAACCCAGGGATAGTATTAGTTCCCTTAAAACAAGAGGAATAGATAAGGCAACTATTGTCCTCTACAACAATACTCAGTCAAGAAAGTTCATGGGAGGTGACAGCCTGTTCCTAGGCAGGAAGTAAGCTCTCACCATGTACAATGGGCTTGCCAGGTGGCAGTGTGGTAAAAGAATCCCCCTGCCAATGCAGGATATGCAAGAGATTTGGGTTCGATTCCTGGGTGGGAAAGATCCCCTGGAGTAGGAAATGGCAACCCACTTCCTGGAAAATTCCACAGATAGAAAGAGTCAGACGTGACTGAGTGACTGAGCACACACACATGTACAATATCTGCTGTCCCACTCTTTTTGAACTTCTCATTCTCCAGAATGTAAAAACTAAATGTGTGCGATAGAAGGTCAATGATATTCTATCACTGCAGCCTAAGATAGGAGGATAATTGCTTTCAGTTCAGTTCAGTTCAGTTCAGTTGCTCAGTCATTTCTGACTCTTTGTGACCCCATGAATCGCAGCACACCAGGCCTCCCTGTCCATCACCAACTCCCGGAGTTCACCCAGACTCACCTCCATTGAGTCAGTGATGCCATCCAGCCATCTCATCCTCTGTTGTCCCCTTCTCCTCCTGCCCCCAATCCCTCCCAGCATCAGAGTCTTTTCCAGTGAGTCAACTCTTCGCATGAGGTGGCCAAAATACTGGAGTTTCAGCTTTAGCATCATTCCTTCCAAAGAAATCCCAGGGCTGATCTCCTTCAGAATGGACTGGTTGGATCTCCTTGCAGTCCAAGGGGCTCTCAAGAGTCTTCTCCAACACCACAGTTCAAAAGCATCAATTCTTCGGCCCTCAGCCTTCTTCACAGTCCAACTCTCACATCCATACATGACCACAGGAAAAACCATAGCCTTGACTAAACAGATCTTTGTTGGCAAAGTAATGTCTCTGCTTTTGAATATGCTACCTAGGTTGGTCATAACTTTCCTTCCAAGGAGTAAGTGTCTTTTAATTTCATGGCTGCAGTCACCATCTGCAGTGATTTTGGAGCCCAGAAAAGTAAAGTCTGACACTGTTTCCACTGTTTCCCCATCTATTTCCCATGAAGTGATGGGACTGGATGCCATTGCTTTAAACAATCAGTAAAGCAAAACTGCTATAGCACTAAGATATTTAGAGAGCAGACAGAATGGAATTTCTACACATCCTCTGTGGTGTGGTTTAGTCACTAAGTTGTGTCCAATTCTTGCGACCCTATGGACTGTAGCCCACCAGGCTCCTCTGTCCATCAGATTTTCCAGGCAAGAATACTAGAGGGGATTGCCATATCCTTCTCCAGGGGATCCTCCATTTCCTACTTAAAAAGCATTGTGAAATATTTCTGAAAGTTTCTACCCTCTGTTTATACTTTCCTCCCAATTTTGAACTGAAGGACACAGATAAGGTATATGTTTCAAGGGATAAAGTATTTTAGATTTTTTAAAAATTACTCTTTCATGGAAACCATGATTAACATTAATGATAACCAATGCAAACCTAGTGTCTGATTTCAGGAAGGTTAATGGGAGGCACTTCTGTTCCTTTTGAAAAACAATTAATTATCAACCTAGATTAGTTTTTACACCTGTTTTTCAAAAGAAATTTCATATACAGATGTTCCTTATGTTGTAATGATATGATGCTTACTACTTCTGAAAAGGCAGTGAGACCTTTTGAAATAAATCTAACTGTTGAATCATGACATTTCCTATAACATACAAGATAAAACAAGAAGTTCACCAAATGTACAGTGAATTTCTGTTGTACTCATGTTTGTCTAGAGGAACAGAACCAAGAAGATCTAAGTATTTCTGCTGCTGCTGCTAAGGTGCTTCAGTCGTGTCTGACTCTGTGTGACCCCATAAACAGCAGCCCACCACGCTCTCCGATCCCTGGGATTCTCCAGGCAAGAACACTGGAGTGGGTTGCCATTTCCTTCTCCAATACGTGAAAGTGAAAAAGTGAAGTTATTCAGTCGTGTCCGACTCTTAAGCGACACCATGGACTGCACTCTACCAGGGTCCTCCATCCATGAGATTTTCCAGGCAAGAGTACTTATTGTCTACTTATAAACTAAATTCATTTTTATGAGATATTGACTCACACAATTATGGAGGCTGAGAAACTCCATGAAATGCCCTCTTCAAGTAGGAAACTGAGGACAGCAAGTGTCATAATTCAAAGGTTCGAGTCAGTAGTTAGTATTAGTCGCTCAGTGGTGCCCAACTCTATGTGACCCCATGGACTGAGCACCAGGCATCTCTGTCCATAAAATTCTCCAGGCTAGAATACTGGAGTGGGTAGTCATTCTCTTCTCTAGGGGATATTCCCAAACCAGGGATTGAACCCAGGTCTCCTGCACTGCAGGCATACTCCTCACCATCTGAACCACCAGGGAAGCATGGTATACATTCTTATCTGTGTATGAAATTCATAGAATCATGGTCACCAAGAGCAGCTGAAGACCAATGTCAACCAGGCAAGCAGACACTGAATTCAACCTTCCTCTGCCTCACTGTTTCATTCAGACCCAGAGCAAATGGGGATGATGCCCAGATATATTGAGGAGGACCATATGCTTTACTGAGCCCACCAATTCCATACTAACCACTTATGGAAACACCCACAGAGACACACACTCAAATCACGTTTAATCAGATATTTAGACAGCCCATAGCCCAACAAAGTTGACACATAAAAGGAACCATTACAAGTCTGAAGTGAAGTGAAGTGAAGTCGCTCAGTCGTGTCGGACTCTTTGTGACCCCATGGACTGTAGCCTACCGGGCTCCTCTGGCCATGGGATCTTCCAGGCAAGAGTACTGGAGTGGGGTGCCATTTCCTTCTCCAGGGGAACTTCCCTACCCACGGATCGAACCCGGGTTTCCCACATTGTAGGCAGATGCTTTACCATCTGAGCCACAACGGAATTTGCCCAAGTCTACCCATGGTCAACTTGGCACCTGTAAACATCTCCTAAGACCATATTTTATCTTCACATAAAGAAAACAACAAAGCTAAATTCCACCTAACATAATACACTTATATATGTATAACAAAAAATATTCTCTCTCTTTCTTGAGGAGGTAAAATCTTTGAGTGATATTTATTTTTCTCCTTGATATCTGGTCATTTGAGTGTTATTAATTTGATATCATATTATTTAACTAGTATAAATAAAGTCAGTACATCTTATGTCACAAGATAACGGAATAAAAGTGAAAAAATTTGCCACACACACAAATGTATTCATATCACATTAAGAAGGAAATCTCTTGGTAATTACAGTCTTCATATCTGTAAATGATCACATGATTGTAGCTGATATTTTAACTAACCTTTTTTTATCCATTCTGTATTCCCTTTGCCTAGGTGGACAGTGTTCTTCACCTTGTGTGGTAACACAAACTTTCATTCCTGAAGAGTCTGGGCCATAAGAACCACTGTCTGTATTGGTTTGTTGATGTTTTCATTGACCTGAATCATGGGAATGAAAATATTAAGAGATACCTTAGTGGGCTTTCTGTATTTCAGACATACTCTTCGTTACTCCCTTTGTGGAGCAGTCCCATTTCCCTTGGTAGCTGTCATCAGTCACCTCATCTAGCACAGTAACTCCCTTCTTTGAGGATTCAAAGGAACATAGAGTTAACAGGATTGAGGTGGCAGTCTATTTTCAATTAGTGGAATCATTGTTGTGTTTCCTGGTGGAAGCATTCCTCTGTTTGGAAGTGAGTCCACAAGGCCAGCAGAGGAGATAATTACAGGAACAGGAAACAAGTGTTTTGTAGTGGTCATTAAGGGTAGTAGACACTGGCACCAATCCCATTTCTGTCTCCTGATTTCTAGACCCATGAGTCCTTGCTTTGAGAGAATCAGTACCACATATTATGCTATGCTACTGGAGGTTCAGAAATATTCAGTCTTCTGGAGTTCCCTGCCCTAGCCTTGCAAGATATTGCCATCTAGTTCTGCTGTTAACTGAGGCTTTATGAGAACTATTCATCATTCTATCCAACTATATGCTTCAGTGTGGTGGGAAATAGAGTAAAGCCAGTGAATTCCACAAGGGTGGACATGTTAACATTTTTTTTTCCCGCTAAGTTGAGGTCCTTGATCAAAAGCAGTGCTGTCAGGAGTACTATGACAGTGGATAGGGAATACCATAAAGATGTAAGGATGATAATTTTGGCAGAGGCATTTTCTGCAGAGAATCCCATATACCTAAATATATCTGTATCTAGAGTAAGTGTCTATTCTTGTAAGAACAAAACACTCCCATTTCCACGATGGAAACTGTTCAAAGTATGAGCCTGAAACCAGGAACATGGGTGATCACTCCAATGAATGGTGCCACATCAGGAGTCAGTGATGGTCTCAGCTGTCGGCTACCTGGGCACTCGACAGAGGTGACAGTCAAGCTGGCCTTAGGAAGCACAACTCAAAGTTAGGTGTTAAGAAGATGCATAGTCTCTATCTCTGACACACTGACCACTTTATTTGTGAGCTCACTGAGTAGTGACAGAGTGCTTGAGAAGCAGTGACTAGTGTCCATACATTTTGTTCAGTTCAGTTCAGTTGCTCAGTTGTGTCCAACTCTTTGCGACCCCATGAATCGTAGCACGCCAGGCCTCCCTGCCCATCACTAACTCCTGGAGGCCACTCAAACTCATGTCCATCGAGTCGGTGATGCCATCCAGCCATCTCATCCTCTGTCGTCCCCTTCTCCTCCTGCCCCCAATCCCTCCCAGCATCAGAGTCTTTTCCAATGAGTCAACTCTTCGCATGAGGTGGCCAAAGATACTGGAGTTTCAGCTTTAGCATCATTCCTTCCAAAGAAATCCCAGGGCTGATCACTTTTAGAATGGACTGGTTGGATGTCCTTGCAGTCCAAGGGACTCTCAAGAGTCTTCTCCAACACCACAGTTCAAAAGCATCAATTCTTCAGCGCTCAGCATTCTTCACAGTCCAGCTCTCACATCCATACATGACCACTGGAAAAACCATAGCCTTGACTAGATGGACCTTTGTTGGCAAAGTAATGTCTCTGCTTTTGAATATGCTATCTAGGTTGGTCATAACTTTTCTTCCAAGGAGTAAGCATCTTTTAATTTCATAGCTGCAGTCACCATCTGCAGTGATGGGTCACTTTAATAACTTAATGATAAAATCCCATTCTGCTAAAATTACTTTTTTTGGTGAGCATTCACATGGGACCCAAATATTTCATGTTATTTTTACCCATTCAGAGAGATCAATTAACATAATTCTCAAATTTTCTTGTACTTCCCGTCATTTTCTTTCAAAGTCCATGAACATCTTGCTAAACCATTGGCCGCAGCCAATGAACTGGTATATAATTACATACCTTCCCCTTTCTTTTTCCAAATAGAGTGAACAACCAGGTGTGATGCTCAAAGTTCTGCCCACTAAAAGGTTTTCCCATCACCAATGTCCTTCAGGAATGTCACAGAAAGGAGCTATAGTGCAGCAGATGTCCACTTTCTGATGGCACCTGTATACGATGCAGACTCATCTGGATCTGCAGGCTCCAGTCTTCTCTTCTCTGTAAACTAATTACAGAGAACTCCCCATAGGACCACAGGTCCACACTGTGAGAGAGACACCATTGTAGCAGGAGTAGACACCAACAGAATTTAGACCACTTCTTCAGGTAACTTATTTGTGTCTTTAGGGCCTGTTCCTGCTTGATCAAGTGTCTACTAGTTTCATTTGATAAAAGAATGCTGCTGTGTACACACAACTTTATGATTTGGGTCAGATAACCTTCAGTTTAACAAGGGCAGCCCTGGTACCATGGCAAATTTTGGTCATGGTTAAACATACACTTTCTATTGAGGTTCACTAGCAGAGAGTGAGCAACAAACAATGGTTACCTTCCTAAAGTAGAGGAGTTATCCACAGAGGATGGAGGTGTTGTGCTCAAAATTCTAAGGGCTTGCATCTATTTCCACCTCTAGAGGCCTATTAAAGGATCCAAGCATCTGCCACTGCTGATGCAAGCTAAACTGGATCTGTTGAATATGGTCTAAGCCAGCAATCTGCAACCTTTTTGGCACCAGAGACGATTTCATGGAAGATAATTTTTCCATGGACAGGGGATGGGGAGGATGGTTTTGGGATGATTCAAGAGCATTACATTTATTGTGCACTTTATTTCTAATCTAATGTTGCTTCTTCTCTGACAGAAGGTAATGGTCCAGGGCCCAGAAGTTGGGGACCCTTAGCCTAAGGGACTTAAGAGCTTGCACAAAAGCCTAGACATGTCCCATGTCTCTTGTTCTGAGCCCCAAACAAAACTATCAGCCTTTCCCATCATTCAGTAAATGGGCTGTAGTAACACATCCAAATAACAATAGTATTGCCTCCAAAATTTACAGAGGCACATTATCTGTTGTTCCTCTCTTTACAGAGGCACATTATCTGTTGTTCATCTCTTTCAGTTTCAGGAAGGGCCAGAAGTAATATCCTTCACTTAGAAGAATTATCTCAATATGTGCTATATCACTGGATACCTAGACATTTCACTAAAGTAGGCAATGGCACCTCACTCCAGTACTCTTGCCTGGAAAATCCCATGGACAGAGGAGCCTGGTGGGCTGCAGTCCATGGGGTTGCTAAGAGTCAGACACGACTGAGCAACTTCATTTTCACTTCTCACTTTCATGCATTGGAGAAGGAAATGGCAACCCACTCCAGTGTTCTTGCCTGGAGAGTCCCAGGGACGGGGGAGCCTGGTGGGCTACTGTCTATGGGGTTGCACAGAGTCGGACACGACTGAAACGACTTAGCAGCAGCAGCAGAAGGCCCCCACCCCAGATTTTTGTGAGATTTCTTTTCTATGTCTCTTGCAAATGTCTTGCCAATATAAATACTTCTTGCTTCTATAACCAATCAGCATAATGTCATCAATGTAACAGATTAGAGTGCTACATTACAATATTTACAAATCATATATCTGATTAAAAAAACTTTCACTGGGAACACATGAAGCACTCCCAAAGCTCATAATAAAAAGACAAATGACCCAATTAAAAACTGGGCAAACTATCTGAACAAACACTTCACCAAAAAGACAGACAGATGTCAAAGAATGCTACACAAAAAGAGGCACAATATTATGAAGTCACTAGGGAAAAGCAAAGAAAGCACAATGTGGTATTAAAAATTAAAATGATCATAAATGAAAACACTACCCATACTGGAGGCAGTAATACAGGCCTTTGTGCTCACAGATAGGCAATCAAATAAGTTAGGAGACAATTACACAAAATTGAAGAGGGCAGTAAATTTTATCCAAGTGTTGGTTGTGCTGAAGCGTCCCGTGCACATTACATTCCCCACTCCACTGTCCTGTGTACTTTTTACAGGAACCTCTCTCTCCTATGTTACTTATCTCCTCTATTTTGGCTTTCACCAGTAAAAATGTAAGGAAGCAGGATAAGTGATTAATCAGTCTATCAAAATGATGCATTTTTGCTCTCCTCCTATCTAACCAGGAAGTCCAAAGTGGAAGTTAAGTACTTTTTCCTTTTCAGATATCACACCAAAGTATCACAAACAAGTAAAGTAAGTCTTTTATTTTTCTGAATGAACATTCATGGACAACTGTCTCTGTTACTGCACAAATCTGAATTTGTTATCACCATGTTCAAAATCCCTCAGTAGTTTTCCTATAAGATGTGGTAAAGAACAAACTCCATAATCTGGCCTCCAGACTCTGTGCTATCCACATATGCTCACTTCCCTGACCCCATCTCGCTCCTGCTGCCTCTCTCTTTGGAAGCCATATTTGCTATTTTGTGTTGTTCCAATGATCCAGGCTCTCTGATGGTGTAGAACTGGAATGAGAGTTCCAGCTACACAGAAAGGTCAACTTTCTTGCAATTGGAGTGTGGGGGGATAAAACATTGACCTCATTCAAATCGTATGTGATTGGCTCAGACAAGATCATACTGAGCAAAGTTCTCAGAGTACCAAAATTTAGAGATATGGTGGAATTTAAACAAACATGTCAAATATGTCATCTGTGTTTGAAAGTATGGCATAAAGTACAATTTTAATAGTTAGAACTGGAGCTGTCTACAATGACTACTGCTTATAATTTCAGAGTCTGTAATGCCCTATGGAACAACATGGATTGCTTATACATGCCCAAGTCCTCAATGCCCAGAAGAACAGCTTAGCTTTGTCCTAATGGAATTCCATGGACACTATCAGGGGAATATTAGTTCTCCAATCCTTCCTCTCTGGCAGTCCTACAAATGGTTAATTCTTGGGTTAAAAAAATTTTAATAAACAACATTTTCCTAAGCCTGGATAATGAAACCTCCAAAATGAATCAGTGTATAAAATACTGCTCTTTGTGTTATTGTCATTCCAGTGCTCCTGTATTATTTTTACCTTGGAACCAAGTGCTGAGAGGATCTTGACAATTTCTTAACAGATACTGGTAAGAGAATGATTTCTATAATATTCATTATTTTTCAAGGAAAATTAAAATACTGTTAAACATAATAATTTTGCTTTGGTTTACAAAATGTCAAAACAGGCATTTGAAAAGGAAAACAATAATAAGAATTAAATAATCTGTATGTTTTATTGTTAAAAGTAAAATCTGGATGTGCAAAATAGCTCTAAGACTCTTTTATACTATTTAAAGATATGTCTGATTAGACTGACCATAATGACCCCACAGGATATGTTGTGGTGAACTAAAACATTGATCAAGTTAAAAGTGTATTTAGGGATTTAGGTCATAATGTTTTTAGTGTAAGAAATATGTATTATATATACATGTATTTAGTTATCCATCTGTGTCCTGTCCTCTTTTCCCTCTTCTTATTTTTTTATTTTATTTATTCATTTATTTTTGGCTACACTCAATCTTCACCAGCGTGGACAGGCTTTGTTTGGTTGTGGAGAGCAGGGGCCACTCTCTATTTGTGGTGCGTGGGCTCGACATTGCAGTGGCCTCTCTTGTTGAGGAGCATGGGCTTGAACCCGTGTCCCCTGCTTTGGGAGGTGGAGTCTTAACCGCTGGAACACCAGGGAAGTCCTTCCTGCTTCTTATTTCCTTTTCACTCAAATTTGCCTTTCTACTTCTTTATCCTCTTTCCTCTCAATTCCCACCTCTCTTTATTTTGACAACTTTCATGACATTGTTCCTCAAGAAAGAAAATTCACATCTGTTCTCCACGTCTTTATTTCATTTTCCTCAATGCTGTGTCACTTGCTTTCATTCAATTCTCATTATCCTACAACCCCTACTCTATCACAAAATGGAAACTTCTCTCACTAAAGCCACTAGAAGTCTCTCTTTTTTTTTTTAATTTATTTTTTAGTTGAAGGATAATTGCTTTACAGAATCGTGTTGGTTTCTGCCAAACATCAACATGAATCAGCCATAGGTATACATATGTCCCCTCCCTCTTGAACCTCCATCCCACCTGCCTCCCCATCACACCCCTCTAGATTGCCACAGAGCCCCAGTTTGAGTTCCCTGAGTCATACAGCAAATTCCCATTGGCTATCTATTTTACACATGGTAACATTAGTTTCATTCTCACACTCAGTAATCTCTGTTCTCTCCTTATCCTACTAGAACTTTCATTTTGCTTTAGGCACTGTACTTTCCTTTGTTCTTGCATATTTTCCTCTCTTTAACTTTTCAATCTCAGTTTTGCAATTTCCTCCTGTTTTTCTCATCATTCTGCTCTGTAGCCGTTTGTGGTTCTTCCTTTTTTTCCTTTTGTGTGAGCCACATCTCCAGGTTTCAAGACAAAATGACTAAACTGAAAGGAAACTGGCTCTAAGAAATAATGCTAGGGAAGTTGGAGAAATCCACTGGAGAAATAGGCAGGGACATAAAGTAAGAAGTTAAGCAGTCAACAGCTGAAATCATATCTTAGTGCTAGCTCAATAAAGGCTGCTGTCATTGCTGCTGAACTTGAGTGCTACAACTCACAATGAAAATGCCACTGTTGTGGGTGCAGGATGCATTTTCTGGGGTCCTGTTATTGCTCCCTTGGTTGACTTTGAACCACAAATCTCTTCCATTCATATTTGACATCTCTCCCCCTTCTACATATTTCAGATCTAGTGTAGATTAATTTTAGTGGTTAACCATAAATCTACTTCCCTCTCTTCAGGAAAAGTCAGTTTCTAGAAATTTTGGCTTCTAGAGTAAACAACTTTTGTCTGCCACCAAGACATTTGTGGCAGAAAAGTCAATCAGATCAGATCTAGTAAATGATGTATATACATTTCAATCTCTTAAATATAACTTCCTCACCTTTATTTTCATGCTTTCTTGTTTTAACATTATGAATACCATCCACTGGGTTAGTCATATATGCTATATTTCAGTAACTTCGATGACTTCAAAGTCATTATTTCTATTAAGTCTGTATTGAATGATACCACTAAGTTTATGTGATCTGGATGTTCAGAGATGGCTCCTTGCAAAAATGGACCACTGCATCTGAGTTCTCAATCTCAATTTTTGATTACTCTTCCCAGCTACCAAGTGACAATCTCTTTTACTAACTATCCTTCATATCTATTATGCTATCAAGTCCTAATGACTTAAATCTAATTAATTTTGAACTCTTTGTCTTCCTCAAAACTCCCAATATCATAGCACACAATGACTTAAGAATTTCAAATGCATTTTAATCACTGAAGGACATTTATAAAATGCATATTACCTGTATTCATGACCTGCTGAATCAGTTTCTATGATAATACCTCAGGATTTATTTTTGTACCAAAACTCCCCCAGAAAATTCTGATGTGTAATCTGGTTTGGGAATCATGGACAAGACTCATAGATTCCTGATTAGTATTTCTCACAACTGGTCATTCACCCTGCAGTCTATTTTCTACAACCAAATATTTAATTTCAAAAATAATTGATGATGCCAATCCCTGTTTCAAAGTTTTCAATTAATGCCTATCCTTAAAGAATAAAGTTCAAGATCTTTCACATAGCACTGATTACTTTTATAATCCAAGCCCTTCTGACTACTTACTTTTGACACTGTATTCACCTTGAAAATGCAGGATAGTTTTCCCATAAATTTGCTCATGTTCAGAATGTCTTTCTTCTCTTCTACATATATTCATGACTGTTTACATTTTAAAATAAAATGATTGCATTTTGCCAAAATAGCAAGTGCTACAAATACTTTTTATGTTTTTAGTAAGAGTAAATAAAGGGCATTCATTCTAGTGCATAGTTCTGTTACTCTCAATGAATTTTCTTTTAAGAATTCTTGTGAAATTTCCTTTTTCTATTTATTGCATTGTATTTCAGAGGCCATCTATCAAGGATATGGAAACAAAAAATGAAACAGAGCTGACAGAGTTCATTCTCACAGGACTTACACATCAACCAGAGTGGCAGATCCCCCTGTTCCTTCTGTTTTTGATGATATACCTCATCACCATTGTGGGAAACCTTGGTCTAATCATGCTTATCTGCGATGACCCTCACCTTCACATCCCCATGTACTTATTCCTTGGGAATCTGGCCTTTGTGGATACTTGGTTATCCTCCACAGTGACCCCCAAAATGCTGCTCAACTTCTTTGCCATGAGCAAAATGATCTCTCTTTCTGAATGTAAGATACAATTTTTTTCCTTTGCAGTTTGCGTAACCACAGAATGTTTTCTGCTGGCAACAATGGCATTTGATCGCTACGTGGCCATATGCAAACCATTACTTTATCCAGTGATCATGACCAATAGACTATGTATCTGGCTGTTGGTTTTGTCATTTTTAGGTGGCCTCTTCCATGCCATAATTCATAATGCTTTTTTACTCAGATTAACCTTCTGCAATTCCATCACAGTAAATCACTTTTATTGTGACATTATACCATTGTTTAAGATTTCCTGTACTGATCCTTCCATTAATTTTCTTATAGTATTCATTTTTGCTGGATCAATACAGGCATTCACCATTTCCATTGTTCTTGTCTCTTATACACTTGTTCTCTTTACAATCTTAAAAAAGAAGTCTCTACAAGGAATAAGGAAGGCCGTCTCCACCTGTGGAGCCCACCTCCTGTCTGTCTCTTTATACTATGGGCCTCTTCTCTTCATGTATGTGCTCCCTGGTTCTGCACAAGAAAATGATCAGAATATGATGGACTCTCTGTTTTACACTGTCATAATTCCTTTCTTAAATCCAATAATTTACAGCCTGAGAAATAAGAAAGTCATAGACTCACTGACAAAAATGTTAAAGAGAAATGTTTAGCTATCATATTAGTAAGTATTCTCTTTTCATTAAAACACTATAAAACTATACAATTAGATGTGTCTATGTGTTGAAAGCATCACTACGAACAAAGCTAGGGGAGGTGATGGAATTCCAGTGGAGCTATTCCAAATCCTGAAAGATGATGCTGTGAAAGTGCTGCACTCAATATGCCAGCAAATCTGGAAAACTCAGCAGTGGTCACAGGATTGGAAGAGGTCAGTTTTCATCCCAATCCCAAAGAAAGGCAATGCCAAAGAATGCTCAAACTACCACACAATTGCACTCATCTCACACGCTAGTAAAGTAATGCTCAAAATTCTCCAAGCCAGGCTTCAGCAACATGTGAACCGTGAACTTCCTGATGTTCAAGCTGGTTTTAGAAAAGGCAGAGGAACCAGAGATCAAATTGCCAACATCCGCTGGATCATGGAAAAAGCAAGAGAGTTCCAGAAAAACATCTATTTCTGCTTTATTGACTATGCCAAAGCCTTTGACTGTGTAGATCACAATAAACTATGGAAAATTCTGAAAGAGATGGGAATACCAGACCACCTGATCTGCCTCTTGAGAAATCTGTATGCAGGTCAGGAAGCAACAGTAAGAACTGGTCATGGAACAACAGACTGGTTCCAAATAGGAAAAGGAGTACGTCAAGGCTGTATATTGTCACCATGTTTATTTAACTTATATGCAGAGTACATCACCAGAAATGCTGGACTGGAAGAAACACAAGTTGGAATCAAGATTGCTGGGAGAAATCTCAATAATCTCAGATATGCAGATGACACCACCCTTATGGCAGAAAGTGAAGAGGAACTCAAAAGCCTCTTGATGAAAGTGAAAGTGGAGAGTGAAAAGGTTGGCTTAAAGCTCAACATTCAGAAAACAAAGATCATGGCATCTGGTCCCATCACTACATGGGAAATAGATGGAGAAACAGTGGAAACAGTGTCAGACTTTGTTTTTCTGGGCTCCAAAATCACTGCAGATGGTGACTGCAGCCATGAAATTAAAAGACGCTCACTCCTTGGAAGGAAACTTATGACCAACCTAGATAACATATTCAAAAGCAGAGACATTACTTTGCCAACAAAGGTTCGCCTAGTCAAGGCTATGGTCTTTCCTGTGGTCATGTATGGATGTGAGAGCTGGACTGTGAAGAAGGCTGAGCGCCGAAGAATTGCTGCTTTTGAAGTGTGGTGTTGGAGAAGACTCTTGAGAGTCCCTTGGACTGCAAGGAGATCCAACCAGTCCATTCTGAAGGAGATCAGCCCTGGGATTTCTTTGGAAGGAATGATGCTAAAGCTGAAACTCCAGTATTTTGGCCACCTCATGCGAAGAGTTGACTCATTGGAGAAGACTCTGATGCTGGGAGGGATTGGGGGCAGGAGGAGAAGGGGACGACAGAGGATGAGATGGCTGGATGGCATCACTGACTCGATGGATGTGAGTCTGGGTGACCTCTGGGAGTTGGTGATGGACAAGGAGGCCTGGCGTGCTGCAGTTCATGGGGTCGCAGAGTCGGACACGACTGAGCGACTGATCTGATCTGATCTGATGTGTTGATTATTATTTAAAAGTTTTTGCATTTACAGTTGTACTATTCTTTTATTGACTTATTCCCAGATGGCTCAGTGGTAAAGAATCTGCCTGCCAATACAGGAGACACAGGAGATGTGGGTTCGATCCTTGGGTCAGGAAGATCCCCTGGAGGAGTAAATAGCAACCCACTCCAGTATTCTTGACTGGAATATCTCATGGACAGAGGAGCCTGGTGGGCTACAGTCCATGTGGTTGCAAGAAGTCAAACACGACTGAGCAACTAAGCATCAGTTCATTTTAGTTCAGTTCAGTCGCTCAGTCATGTCTGACTCTTTGTGACCCCATGAACCACAACAAGCCAGACCTCCCTGTCCATCATCATCTCCCGGGGTCCACCCAAACCCATGTCCCTTGAGTCAGTGATGCCATCCAACCATCTCATCCTCTGTCATCCCCTTCTTCTCCTACCCTCAATCTTTCCCAGCATCAGAGTCTTTTCCAATGAGTCAGCTCTTTGCATCAGGTGGTCAAAGAATTGGAGTTTCAGCTTCAACATCAGTCCTTTCAATGAACACCCAGGACTGATCTCCTTTAGGATGGACTGGTTGGGTCTCCCTGCAGTCCAAGGGACTCTCAAGACTTTTCTCCAACACCACAGTTCAAAAGCATCAATTCTTCAATGCTCAGCTTTCTTTATAGTCCAACTCTCACATCCATACATGACCATTGGAAAAACCATAGCGTTGACTAAGCATACAAGATGTTAGTATCTAATAAGTTTCTTTAAACAACTTCATATTTTAATTATTTATGTCATACCTAAAAAATTAAAGCAGAAAACAAGAATGAAAAAAATTTACAGGCTTATATGTTGTTCAATGTGGCTCTATAAATACATTCAGTTGTAAAACAGTGCAGGCCCTGTGAATAGGACTTGATTATGATATCTTTGCTATTTCTACAGCCATGTAGCCTGGAAATTCATATCAAATTTAACTGCGTATGGAGGTGGGTTTGTGTTTGGAGTGAACAGAAGTAATTCCCAGGAATTTTGCTAGCAATCAAAAGGCCTATTATTCCACATTATCTGAGGTATGGTAAATTTCACTTGTGGGGATAAACTCCATATCACATAGAGAAATAAAGAGAAATGAGAAAGCAATGAGGAAAAAATGGTATAGGAGCTAAGACAATGAAGACAGAGCTACACTGTTAAGAGATCCTCTTACTTTAATATGTTTCTTAGAGAAAGGGAAAGAGGTGAGTTGCCTCTTAACTGTAAATGATTCTTCTATATGTCCTTTCTAGGTGTGTCTGTATGTTATAGATCAACCTGAGAAACGTCACTAATTCAGAAAGCTAACAGACTAGACTGATAATTTAAATTGGATAGACATAGAGAATATGAGAGAAATGGCAGAACAGGAGAAAAATAGTCAAAATCTTCTTGCAAACAAAATCCAGGAATGAACAGCTTCACTAGGAAGTTTTACCAAGCATACAAAGAACTTATTTCAAAAGAAATAAGAGAAAACATTCTGAAATTTATTCTGTTTATGTTTACCACCATTACCTTGATACCAAAACCAAAGACATTATTAACAAATAATATTACAGTGCAATAACTTTGAAGGATGTAGATGCAAATCAAATTCACCACTATCCAAAAGTATCATACAGTATAATGAAGCTGCATTCATTCCAGGGTCAAGGATGACTCAACATATGCAAATCCATAAACACCATATCAACAAAGGAAAGAAAAAAAACACATGATCATCCCAGTAGATTTAGAAAAAAACATTTGATAAAATTCAACATCCGTTCCTGAATTAACTATCACCAAAGTAGATACAGAGGGAACATATCTCAGTATCACTTCAGTTCAGTTCAGTCGCTCAGTCGTATCTGACTCTTTGTGACCCCATGAACCGCAGCATGCCAGGCCTACCTGTCCATCACCAACTCCTGGAGTCCACTCAAACCCATGTCCATTGTGTCAGCGAAGCCATCCAACCATCCCATCCTCTGTCGTCCCCTTCTCCTCCAGCTCTCAATCTTTCCCAGCATCAGGGTCTTTTCAAATGAATCAGCTCTCTTCATCAGGTGGCCAAAGTACTGGAGTTTCAGCTTCAACATTAGTCCCTCCAATGAACAGCCAGGACTGATCTCCTTTAGGATGGACTGGTTGGATGTCCTTGCAGTTCAAAGGACTCTCAAGAGTTTTCTCCAACACCACAGTTCAAAAGCATCAATTCTTCTACATTCAGCTTTCTTCACAGTCCAACTCTCACATCCATACATGACCACAGGAAAAACCACAGCCTTCACCAGACGGACCTTTGTTGGCAAAGTAATGTCTCTGCTTTTGAATATGCTGTCTAGGTTGGTCATAACTTTCTTTCCAAAGAGCAAACATCTTTTAATTTCATGGCTGCAATCACCATCCGCAGTGATTTTGGAGCCCAGAAAAATAAAGTCTGACACTGTTTCCACTGTTTCCCCATTTATCTGCCATGAAGTGATGGGACCAGATGCCATGATCTTAGTTTTCTGAACGTTGAGCTTTAAGCCAACCTTCACTCTCCTCTTTCACTTTCAAGAGGCTCTTTAGTTCTTATTCACTTTCTGCCATAAGGATGGTGTCATCTGCATGTCTGAGGTTATTGATATTTTTCCCAGCAAGCTTAATATACAAAAAGCCATTTACAACAAAGCCACAGCCAATATAATACTCAATGGTGAAGAGCTGAAATTTAGGAAAGAAACAAAGATGCTCACTCTCACCATTTCTATTCAATATCATATTGGAAGTCTTAGTCACAGAAACCAGACAAGAAAAAGAAATGAAAGGTACTCAAATTGTAAAGGGAAATGTGAACTGTCAGTATTTGCAGATGAGATAGCACTCTATATAGAGAAGTACCAAGACTCCTTCCAAAACCTATTACAACTAGTAAATTAATTCAGCAAGGTATCAGGGTATAAGATTAATATACAGAAATCAGTTGCATTTCTTTACACTAACAATGAAATATCAGAAAAAGAAAATAGAAAACAATTATTCCATTTAAAAGTGCATCAGAAAATAACTAGGAATAAATTTAACCAAGCAAGTGAAGACCTATATACAAAACTTTAAAGCACTGATAAATAAAACTGAAAATGACTTAAAGAATTGGAAGGATATCTCATGCTCTTGGATTGGACGAATTAACTAAGATAAAGTGGCCATAGTACACAAAGCAATCAGTGCATTTAATGTAATCCCTATCAAAATATCCAGGGTATTTTCACAGACAGAACAAATAACCTATGGAACAATGAGACCTCAGATTGCCAAATTTGTCTTGGGGAAAAATAATAACAAAGCTTTATATATATATATATATATATATATATTACTTAACTTATATGCAGAGTACATCATGAGAATCATGAGAAACGCTGGACTGGAAGAAACACAAGCTTGAATCAAGATTGCTGGGAGAAATATCAATAACCTCAGATATGCAGACGACACCACCCTTACGGCAGAAAGTGAAGAGGAACTCAAAAGCCTCTTGATGAAAGTGAAAGTGGAGAGTGAAAAAGTGGGCTTAAAGCTCAATATTCAGAAAATGAAGATCATGGCATCCGGTCCCATCACTTCATGGGAAATAGATGGGGAAACAGTGGAAACAGTGTCAGACTTTATTTTTCTAGGCTCCAAAATCACTGCAGATGGTGACTGCAGCCAAGATATTAAAAGACACTCCTTGGAAGGAAAATTATGACCAACCTAGATAGCATATTCAAAAGCAGAGACATTACTTTGCCAACAAAGGTTCCTCTAGTCAAGGCTATGGTTTTTCCTGTGGTCATGTATGGATGTGAGAGTTGGACGGTGAAGAAGGCTGAGCGCCAAAGAATTGATGATTTTGAAATGTGATGTTGAAGAAGACTCTTGAGAGTCCCTTGGACTGCAAAGAGATCCAGCTGAGAGAGTCATTTTTCTAGGGAGATTGATAAGGAGTCTAGGGGTCCCCAAGGAGAGAGGGGTCTGGAATTCCCAAGGAGGAAAAAAGGACAAGCTTTTTTCCTTTCTCCACATTCCTTAGGACTATACAACAATAATGTATTCTGCCTGAGGACACTGTTATCTTAAAATGTAAATTAGGGGGGTCAGATCATATCAGATCAATTGCTCAGTCGTGTCAGACTCTTTGCGACCCCAAGAACTGCAGCATGCCAGGCCTCCCTGTCCACCACCAACTCCCAGAGGTCACTCAGACTCACATCCATCAAGTCAGTGATGCCATCCAGCCATCTCATCCTTTGTCGTCCCCTTCTCCTCCTGCCCCCAATCCCTCCCAGCATCAGAGTCTTCTCCAATGAGTCAGCTCTTCACATGAGGTGGCCAAAATACTGGAGTTTCAGCTTTAGCATCATTCCTTCCAAAGAAATCCCAGGGCTGATCTCCTTCAGAATGGACTGGTTGGATCTCCTTGCAGTCCAAGGGACTCTCAAGAGTCTTCTCCAACACCACACTTCAAAAGCATCAATTCTTCGGCGCTCAGCCTTCTTCACGGTCCAGCTCTCACATCTATACATGACCACAGGAAAGACCATAGCCTTGACTAGGTGAACCTTTGTTGGCAAAGTAATGTCTCTGCTTTTGAATATGCTATCTAGGTTGGTCATAACTTTCCTTCCAAGGAGTGAGCGTCTTTTAATTTCATGGCTGCAGTCACCATCTGCAGTGATATTGGAGCCCAGAAAAATAAAGTCTGACACTGTTTCCACTGTTTCTCCATCTATTTCCCATGTAGTGATGGGACCAGATGCCATGATCTTCGTTTTCTGAATGTTGAGCTTCAAGCCAACCTTTTCACTCTCCACTTTCACTTTCATCAAGAGGCTTTTGAGTTCCTCTTCACTTTCTGCCATAAGGGTGGTATCATCTGCATATCTGAGGTTATTGATATTTCTCCCAGCAATCTTGATTCCAACTTGTGTTTCTTCCAGTCCAGCATTTCTGGTGATGTACTCTGCATATAAGTTAAATAAACATGGTGACAATATACAGCCTTGACGTACTCCTTTTCCTATGTGGAACCAGTCTGTTGTTCCATGACCAGTTCTAACTGTTGCTTCCTGACCTGCATACAGATTTCTCAAGAGGCAGATCAGGTGGTCTGATATTCCCATCTCTTTCAGAATTTTCCATAGTTTATTGTAATCCACACAGTCAAAGGCTTTGGCATAGTCAATAAACCAGAAATAGAGGTTTTTCTGGAACTCTCTTGCTTTTTCCATGATCCAGCAGATGTTGGCAATTTGATCTCTGGTTCCTCTGCCTTTTCTAAAACCAGCTTGAACATCAGGAAGTTCATGGTTCACATATTGCTGAAGCCTGGCTTGGAGAATTTTGAGCAGTACTTTACTAGCATGTGAGATGAGTGCAATTGTGTGGTAGTTTGAGCCTTCTTTGGCATTGCCTTTCTTTGGGATTGGGATGAAAACTGACTTTTTCCAATCTTGTGGCCACTGCTGAGTTTTCCAAATTTGCTGGCATATTGAGTGCAGCACTTTCACAGCATCATCTTTCAGGATTTGGAATAGCTCCACTGGAATTCCATCACCTCCCCTAGCTTTGTTCGTAGTGATGCTTTCTAAGGCCCACTTGACTTCACATTCCAGGATGTCTGGCTCTAGGTCAGTGATCACACCATCATGATTATCTGGGTCATGAAGCTCTTTTTTGTACAGTTCTTCTGTGTATTCTTGCCACCTCTACTAATATCTTCTGCTTCTGTTAGGTCCATATAATTTCTGTCCTTTATCGAGCCCATCTTTGCATGAAATGTTCCTTTGGTATCTCTGATTTTCTTGAAGAGATCCCTAGTCTTTCCCATTCTGTTATTTTCTTCTATTTCTTTGCATTGATCGCTGAAGAAGGCTTTCTTATCTCTTCTTGCTATTCTTTGGAACTCTGCATTCAGATGTTTATATCTTTCCTTTTCTCCTTTGCTTTTCGCTTCTCTTCTTTTCACAGCTATTTGTAAGGCCTCCCCAGACAGCCATTTTGCTTTTTTGCATTTCTTTTCCATGGGGATGGTCTTGATCCCTGTCTCCTGTACAATGTCACAAACCTCATTCCATAGTTCATCAGGCACTCTATCTATCAGATCTAGGCCCTTAAATCTATTTCTCACTTCCACTGTATAATCATAAGGGATTTGATTTAGGTCATACCTGAATGGTCTAGTGGTTTTCCCTACTTTCTTCAATTTCAGTCTGAATTTGGCAATAAGGAGTTCATGGTCTGAGCCACAGTCAGCTCCTGGTCTTGTTTTTGCTGATTGTATAGAGCTTCTCCATCTTTGGCTGCAAAGAATATAATCGATCTGATTTCGGTGTTGACCATCTGGTGATGTCCATGTATAGAGTTTTCTCTTGTGTTGTTGGAAGAGGGTATTTGTTATGACCAGTGCATTTTCTTGGCAAAACTCTGTTAGTCTTTGCCCTGCTTCATTCCGTGTTCCAAGGCCAAATTTGCCTGTTACTCCAGGTGTTTCTTGACTTCCTACTTTTGCATTCCAGTCCCCTATAATGAAAAGGACATCTTTTTTGGGTGTTAGTTCTAAAAGGTCTTGTAGGTCTTCATAGAACCGTTCAAGTTCACCTTCTTCAGCGTTACTGGTTGGGGCATAGACTTGTATTACTGTGACATTGAATGGTTTGCCTTGGAAACGAATAGAGATCATTCTGTCATTTTTGAAATTGCATCCAAGTACTGCGTTTCGGACTCTTTTGTTGACCATAATGGCCACTCCATTTCTTCTGAGGGATTCCTGCCTGCAGTAGTAGATATAATGGTCCTCTGAGTTAAATTCACCCATTCCAGTCCATTTTAGTTCGCTAATTCCTAGAATGTCGACATTGACTCTTGCCATCTCTTGTTTGACCACTTCCATTTTGCCTTGATTCATGGACCTGGCATTCCAGGTTCCTATGCATTATTGCTCTTTACAGCATCAGACTTTGCTTCTATCACCAGACACATCCACAGCTGGGTATTCTTTTCGCTTTGGCTCCATCCCTTCATTCTTTCTGGAGTTATTTCTCCACTGATCTCCAGTAGCATATTGGGCCCCTACTGACCTGGGGAGTTTCTCTTTCAGTATCCTATCATTTTGCCTTTTCATACTGTTCATGGGGTTCTCAAGGCAAGAATACTGAAGTGGTTTGCCATTCCCTTCTCCAGCGGACCACACCCTGTCAGATCTCTCCACCATGACCCGCCCATCCTGGATTGCCCCACGGGCATGGCTTAATTTCATTAAGTTAGACAAGGCTGTGGTCCTAGTGTGATTAGATTGACTAGTTTTCTGTGAGTACGGTTTCAGTGTATTTGTCCTCTGATGCCCTCTTGCAAGACCTACATCTTACTTGGGTTTCTCTTACCTTGGGCGTGGAGTATCTCTTCCCAGCTGCTCCAGCAAAGCACAGCCATCGCACTGTACCTCGGATGAGGGGTATCTCCTCACCACCGCCCTTCCTGACCTCAGTTGTGGGGTAGCTCCTCTCGGCTGTGCTTAGTGCGCCGGTCCTCACTGCCGTCCTTCCTTGGTCATGGGGTAGTTCCTCTTGGACACGCTCTTAGCATGCCGCGCAGCCGGCGAGGCGCTCTTAGCACGCCGGTCACGGTAGGCGAGGCGCTCTTAGCGTGCAGGTCACGGGGTAATTAGAGGGGTAGACCTGGTCTTTTCAAGGATGCATCCTGCCTGAAGACAGTGTTATCTTAAAATGTAAATTAGGTCTTTACAACCTCCAGACATTCTTTAGAGTATATAACTTCATTGCTAACACTAGCAAGGGGGTACTCTTTCTGCCCCCTTCTGATGCCTATGTCAGAAGCTTTCTCTATCTCCTTTATACTTTAATAAAACTTTATTACACAAAAGTTCTGAGCGATCAAGCCTTGTCTCTGGCCCCAGATTGAATTCTTCTCCTCTGGGGGCCAAGAATCCCGGTGTCTTCTTGTGACACAACAACCTTTCACAACCAGTACATTCTGAAGGAGATCAGCCCTGGGATTTCTTTGGAAGGAATGATGCTAAAGCTGAAACTCCAGTACTTTAGCTACCTCATGCAAAGAGTTGACTCATTGGAGAAGACTCTGATGCTGGGAGGGATTGGGGGCAGGAGGAGAAGGGGACGACAGAGGATGAGATGGCTGGATGGCATCATTGACTTGATGGATGTGAGTCTGGGTGACCTCCGGGAGTTGGTGATGGACAGGGAGGCCTGGCGTGCTGCGATTCATGTGGTCACAAAGAGTCAGACACGACTGAGCGACTGATCTGATATATATATATATTACCCTTCTATATTTCAGACAACATAACAAAGTTACAGTAATTGAAACAGAATGTTTTGGGCAAAAAAACACAGACATATAGCACAATGGAACAGACTGCATATGAGTTACATGATTGATGTTATCAATCAATTTTTAATGAAAATCTATCCAGTCAACTAAATGACTCCTCTGTTCTTCACTGACCACCCCCTTCACATCAAATATGTCACCAAAGTGGTGACTCTACATTGTGAAATCTTTTGCATTCTCTTCACTCTCCTCTCAAAGTCATTTTGCCCAGGGCTAGTTGGCTAGTGGTAAAGAACCCGCTTGCCAATGCAGGAGACGTAAGAGCAGGTTCAATCCCCAGGTTGGGAACATCCCCTGGAGGAGTACAACGAAATCCACTCCAGTATTCTTGCATGGAGAATCCCATGGACAGAGGAGCCTGGGGTCCATAGGGTCACAAAGAGTCAGACACAACTAAAGCGACTTAGCACACATGCAGGCATATTTCATCCAAATAGATCTCATCTATTATCAGATCAGATCAGATCAGTCGCTCAGTCGTGTCTGACTCCTTGCGACCCCATGAACCGCAGCACGCCAGGCCTCCCTGTCCATCACCAGCTCCCGGAGGTCACTCAGACTCGCATCCATCGAGTCAGTGATACCATCCAGCCATCTCATCCTCTGTCGTCCCCTTCTCCTCCTGCCCTCAATCCCTCCCAGCATCAGAGTCTTCTCCAATGAGTCAACTCTTCGCATGAGGTGGCCAAAAATACTGGAGCTTCAGCTTTAGCATCATTCCTTCCAAAGAAATTCCAGGGCTGATCTCCTTCAGAATGGACTGGTTGGATCTTCTTGCAGTCCAAGGGACTCTCAAGAGTCTTCTCCAATACCACAGTTCAAAAGCATCAATTCTTCGGCGCTCAGCAATTAAGAGGGCATTTTGAGATGGATGGTTTATTTCAATTCTCATTCACATTTACTCAAGTTGAAAATTCTTTGTGTCTTTATTTCTGGTTTACCTCCATTTCGTTTCAGGTAATACCCAGTGAGGACATGAAAAGGAAAATGCAACGTTGCTGACAGAATTCATTCTCACAGGACTCGCATATTAGCCAGAAGGGCAAATTCCCCTGTTCTTTCTGTTCTTGGTGATATATCTCCTCACCATCATGGGAAACTTTGACCTGATTGCCTTCATCTGCAATGATACCCACCTTCACATCCCCACATACTTATTCCTTGAGAATTTGGCCTTGGTGGATGCCTGGATATCATCCACAGTGACTCCCCAGTTGCTGGTCAGTTTCTTTGCAAAGAGCAAAATGATGTCTCTCACTGAATGTAAGATACATTTTTTTTTTCCTTTGGAACCAGCACCACTGAATGCTTTTTGCTGGCAACAGCAGTATATGATTGCTATGTGGCCATTTGCAAACCTTTACTTTATCCAGTTATTATGACCAATAGACTATGAATTCAGCTATTAGTTTCATCATTTTTAGGTGGCCTTTTCCATGCCATACTTCATAATATAACTTTTATTAAGATTGACCTTCTGTAATTCTAATATAATAATCACTTTTACTGTGAATTTGTACCACTCTTTAAGATTTCCTGTACTGACCCTTCCATTAATTTTCTGATGGTATTTATTTTCTCTTGGTCAATACAAGTGCTCAGCATTCTTACTGTTCTCATCTCTTATACATTTATTCTTTTTACAGTCTTAAAAAAAGAAGTTGGTACAAGGTATAAATAAGGCCTTCTCCACCTGTGGGGCCCACCTCTTATCTGTTTATTTATACTATAGGCCTTTTCTTGTCATGTATATACACCCTAGGTCTGCACAAGCAGATGATCAAAATATGATGTACTCTCTGTTTTATATGATCATAATTCCTTTCTTAAATCCAATCATCTACAGCTTGAAAAACAAAGTCATAGATTCACTGGAAAAAGTGTTGAAGAAGAATGTTTAGATTTCATACTCATATCAGTTCACTTTTTACTGAAATAGTCATAAATTGTGTAGATTAGATGGTGCTACTGTTGACCAGGGTTCAAAGATTTTTGCAGTTATCATATCACCCTAGTGTTTTAAAGAATTAAGCTGAGAGCTCTAATAAGCATCTGAAACTCTGTGTACATGTTACTCAAAAGAGTAGATAAAATTTTAATCAAGTGTTCATGTTATACCAAAAAAATTAAAGATGAAAACAAATTAAAATCTTCTGCACATATCTTCTCAATATGTCTTCATAAATGCATTAAGCACTATGATAGTATATTCACTCTGAAAAGGATTGAAATATGATGTCATTGGTATTAAGAAACCTGAACAGCCTGAAGAATCATATTATGTTTAACTTCCCAGTGGTGACAAGCCTGTGTTTGAATAAACAGAGGGCAAATTTTGGGAATTCTGCTAGCCATCGAAAAGTCTTCCATTTCACTATGGAAATGGACATAGTGGGACATATGGACATATGTGGGACATAGTAAATCTCACTTTTTTGTAGAGTTTCAACTCTCTGTGCTCCAATTGTGCCCAGCTGTTCAATTATGTCTCACTCTTTGCAACCCTATGGATTGTAGCCTACCAGGCTCCTCTGTCCATAGGATTTCCCAGGCAAGAATACTGAGTGGGTTATCATTTCCTCCTGCATGAGATCTTCCAACTCAAGGATAGAGCCTGCATCTTCTGCATTGGCAGGCAGGTTCTTTACCACTGAGCCACCTGGGAAGCCATGCAACTCTCTAATCACACACAAAAGGCAACAAAAATGAGTAGTCAATAAAAATGAAAAATTAGAAAGGAGTTAAAGCAGGGAAAATCAGGTCAAATTGCAAGAGGATACTCTTGGCTCAACTTGTGTCTATGTCTAACAAGAGGGAGGTTGTCTCTTGCTCTCTTTACTCTTGAATGGTTCTGTCCAGTTTGAGGGTATGTTGTAAGGTAATTTGAAAAGCTTTACTGATTGAGAAAGCTAAACAATGAGACTGAAGATTTAATTGGGATGGGCATAGAAAGGAAAAAAAGAAGTGGCAGAATAGGAAGGAAATTGTCTCAACTTTCATACAATTTTAAGAAATACAAAATTAATCAGAAAAAAGTAATATGTATAGATTATTAGAATGTGTTGTTAACAAAAGGTTTCAAGTGCATATTACCTAAGTACCAATAACATTCAAATGATCTATAGAGTTTAATGAGTAGCTGGGAGAGACATGAAAATGAGCAAAAGTTTGCATGATTTGTGCCCCCATAATCTTAAAATGTTAGCTTTTGTCACACTCCATACTCTAAGAATAATAAGTGATTCATCTTCAGGTCTACCCCTGACCTTCCAGTCTCACCACTGATTCCATACACATTCCTACTAACACCATTGATGCCATCACTCTAAAACTACTCACATCTGTCATTTTCAACATTCTTGATACTTCTACTATTTGGTTATATTCCAAACATTGTTGATCCAAAAGTCTACAAGCAATAAATGCTGGAGAGGGTGTGGAGAAAAGGGAACTCTCTTACACTGTTGGTGGGAATGCAAACTAGTACAGCCACTATGGAGAACAGTGTGGAGATTCCTTAAAAAACTGGAAATAGAACTACCTTATGACCCAACAATCCCACTGCTGGGCATACACACCAAGGAAACCAGAATTGAAAGAGACACATGCACCTCAATGTTCATCACAGCACTGTTTATAATAGCCAGGACATGGAAGCAACCTAGATGTCCATCAGCAGAAGAATGGATAAGAAAGCTGTGGTATATATACACAATGGAATATTACTCAGCCATTAAAAAGAATACATTTGAATCAGTTCTAAAAGGTGGATGAAACTGGAGCCTATTGTACAGAGTGAAGTAAGCCAGAAAGAAAAACACCAATACAGTATACTAACGCATATATATGGAATTTAGAAAGATGGTAACGATAACCCTGTACGCAAGACAGCAAAAGAGACACAGATGTATAGAACAGTCTTTTGGACTCTGTGGGAGAGGGAAAGGGTGAGATGATTTGGGAGAATGGCATTGAAACATGTATAATATCATATGTGAAAATTGCCAGTCCACGTTCGATGCAGGATACAGGATGCTTGGGGCTGTTGCACTGGGATGACCCAGAAGGATGGGATGGGGAGGGAGGTGGGAGGGGAGTTCAGGATGGGGAACATGTATACATCCGTGGTGGATGCATGTTGATGTATGGCAAAACCAATACAATATTGTAAAGTAAGTAGCCTCCAATTAAAATAATTTAAATTAATAAAAAAGAACTCTGATTAATATTTCTCTTCAATAATTTTTAATGATTTGTTTTGCTATCAGATTATGTATATATATTGTATACCTATCTAGAAATCTCTATATGTATGTTTATTTGTTTATGTGTATCAACATATTGAATGATTTATAAACATATCTATCCCTAACTATAACTTACCTTGCATTTGTTCATGTTGGCATTATTTGGGGTCTTTCCCCCAAAAAGTCTTGATTAAACTCCAAATTTTCTTCAACTATTCTCCTAATGGACCCAATATAACAAAAATGAATTACTGAAACTCTTCTGGACAAATCTTCCTCTCAGGTACATGGGGTTTTTTTTGTTGTTGTTGGTTTTTGGTTTTTTTTCATATAGGTTTCTCCACTGGAACATTCTCCCTTAGTATGTCTATCTTCATTTGAAATTATAACAGACCTTCCTTCAAGGTCTATTTTACATATTATATTTTCCACAACACATTTCCAGAACACCTCAAAGAGAAAAAGAATGCTCCTTTATTTTGAAACATTGAATAGTTTATTTATGCTCTTAGGCAACGGAGAATATTGTATAATTCTTATTTTGGGCCTATAAGCTATTTTAGATTACAGTTTAGAAATCTCATGATTCTCTCATTTATTCCTATGTGGTGCTTAGCACAGTTGCTTACACGCATGAGGTCCTAAATAAATATTTATGCAATATATGTAAACTTGAAATAATTCTGACAGCACAAATATCTCAAATGAAGCATGACTGCATCACTTACTTTTCAGACTTTCACTAAGCCCACAGAGATTACTAGGCCTGGGATGGCTACTCTATGTCAAGCACCTTCATATTTTTCTTTCAAGATGATCACAAACATCACACACCTAAAGTGAATTAATCTTGTTCTTCTTAGAAAGAGGATCGGCTCCAGTGATAGAGTATGACAAAATATCAGGCTGAAGCTCTTTAGTTAGACATTTGGGTTAAAGATAAAAACCATATAAATATTTACAATGAATAACATTATTACCTATTTTGGGAGGTGCAGCTCACAAGATTAGAACAGGTGATCTGCTTTACTTTTGCTTCTTGAGGGATGTCACCAAATCCCAGAAAGCAAGTGAAAGTATAACAGTCATGATGCTTTCATTATTTTTCACTAGGGAATCTATGTATTTCCATATATCTATAATGCATTAATTTTTGTTGCTGTATAATATTCCCATTGTTCTGATTTTTTTCCTGTAAAGTTTTGCTTTTTCATACACATATAGTTATGACCCAAAGACTACACTGCTAATATAAGCAAATTATATATGTGTTTTATAATCATAAAGGTTTGTTTCCCTAACTGGCCTTTTGTTTAATGAAAAGGTTGACAACAAGCTATGAGTATGTGAGCATAGTTTACCTGTCAAGTCCTTCTTTAGGTTGGGTGGGTATGAAGAAGGCACTGGGGGTCTCTCAGAAACTCAGGCTTCCTATGTAGCCTTCTGTTGAACACGTCTAATCTAGAGATTCTACTGCTCTGATGTGTGTTTCAAAAAAGATCTTAACTATTTTATGCTTTCCAGAAATTAACCAAATCTCCTCACTGATGTTTTCCCATTCTCACTTCTATTAAACATTTTTTTCATTTTTGTATATCATATATGTCATTTCAGTATCATGTTGGAAAAGATGTCAAGAATGAACTTGAACAAAGCTTAAGAAAATTTGAAATTAAATTACATATACATTATTTAATGGTATTTAGATGAATGAACTATCACAGTGCTTATGACAATGCTAAGTTCATCCAGTTGTCTGGAACACTACTTATATTGAATTAAAATACACATTGGAGATGCTAATAATATAACATAAATATTCTTTATTATGAAGCTGTATTGAGTTTCTTAACCTAGAGATTTAAAGCCTCCACAGTTCCTTTCTCTTTATGTACATTTCAGTTCAGTTCAGTTCAGTTGCTCAGTCATGTCCGACTCTTTGCGACCCAATGAATTGCAGCACGCCAGGCCTCCCTGTCCATCACCAACTCCCAGAGGTCACTCGAGTCCATCGAGTCCATCGAGTCAGTGATGCCATCCAGCCATCTCATCCACTGTTCTCCCCTTCTCCTCTTGCCCCCCATCCCTCCCAGCATCAGAGTCTTCTCCAATGAGTCAACTCTTCGCATGAGGTGGCCAAAATACTGGAGTTTCAGCTTTAGCATCATTCCTTCCAAAGAAATCCCAGGGCTGATCTCCTTCAGAATGGACTGGTTGGATCTCCTTGCAGTCCAAGGGACTCTCAAGAGTCTTCTCCAACACCACACTTCAAAAGCATCAATTCTTCAGCCCTCAGCCTTCTTCACAGTCCAGCTCTCACATCCATACATGACCACAGGAAAGACCATAGCCTTGACTAGGCGAACCTTTGTTGGCAAAGTAATGTCTCTGCTTTTGAATATGCTATCTAGGTTGGTCATAACTTTCCTTCAAAGGAGTAAGTGTCTTTTAATTTCATGGCTGCAGTCACCATCTGCAGTGATTTTGGAGCCCAGAAAAATAAAGTCTGACACTGTTTCCCCATCTATTTCCCATGAAGTGATGGGACCAGATGCCATGATCTTCGTTTTCTGAATGTTGAGCTTTAAGCCAACCTTTTCACTCTCCACTTTCACTTTCATCAAGAGGCTTTTGAGTTCCTCTTCACTTTCTGCCATAAGGGTGGTATCATCTGCATATCTGAGGTTATTGAGATTTCTCCCAGCAATCTTGATTCCAACTTGTGTTTCTTCCAGTCCAGCCTTTCTCATGATGTATTCTGCATATAAGTTAAATAAACAGGGTGACAATATACAGCCTTGACGTACTCCTTTTCCTATTTGGAACCAGTCTGTTCCATGTCCAGTTCTAACTGTTGCTTCCTGACTTGCATACACATTTCTCAAGAGGCAGATCAGGTGGTCTGGTATTCCCATCTCTTTCAGAATTTTCCACAGTTTATCGTGCTCTACACAGTCAAAGACTTTGGCATAGTCAATAAAGCAGAAATAGAGGTTTTTCTGGAACTCTCTTGCTTTTTCAATGATCCAGCAGATGTTGGCAATTTGATGTCTGGTTCCTCTGCCTTTTCTAAAACCAGCTTGAACATCAGGAAGTTCATGGTTCACATATTGCTGAAGCCTGGCTTGGAGAATTTGGAGCAGTACTTTACTAGCATGTGAGATGAGTGCAATTGTGCGGTAGTTTGAGCATTCTTTGGCATTGCCTTTCTTTGGGATTGGGATGAAAACTGACCTTTTCCAGTCCTGTGGCCACTACTGAGTTTCCAAATTTGCTGGCATATTGAGTGCAGCTCTTTCACAGCATCATCTTTCAGGATTTGGAATAGCTCAACTGGAATTCCATCACCTCCACTAGCTTTATTCGTAGTCATGCTTTCTAAGGCCCACTTGACTTCACATTCCAGGATGTCTGGCTTTAGGTCAGTGATCATGCCATCATGACTATCTGGGTCGTGAAGATCTTTTTTGTACAGTTCTTCTGTGTATTCTCGCCACCTCTTCTTAATATCTTCTGCTTCTGTTAGGTCCATACCATTTCTGTCCTTTATCGAGCCCATCTTTGCATCAAATGTTCCCTTGGTATCTCTGATTTTCTTGAAGAGATCCCTAGTCTTTCCCATTCTATTGTTTTCCTCTATTTCTTTGCATTGATCGCTGAAGAAGGCTTTCTTATCTCTTCTTGCTATTCTTTGGAACTCTGCATTCAGATGTTTATATCTTTCCTTTTCTCCTTTGCTTTTCGCTTCTCTTCTATTCACAGCTATTTGTAAGGCCTTCCCAGACAGCCATTTTGCTTTTTTGCATTTCTTTTCCATGGGGATGGTCTTGATCCCTGTCTCCTGTACAATGTCACAAACCTCATTCCATAGTTCATCAGGCACTCTATCTATCAGATCTAGGCCCTTAAATCTATTTCTCACTTCCACTGTATAAACATAAGGGATTTGATTTAGGTCATACCTGAATTGTCTAGTGGTTTTCCCTACTTTCTTCAATTTCAGTCTGAATTTGGCAATGAGGAGTTCATGGTCTGAGCCACAGTCAGCTCCTGGTCTTGTTCTTGCTGATTGTATAGAGCTTCTCCATCTTTGGCTGCAAAGAATATAATCAATCTGATTTCGGGATTGACCATCTGGTGATGTCCATGTATAGAGTCTTCTCTTATGTTGTTGGAAGAGGGTATTTGCTATAACCAGTGCATTTTCTTGGCAAAACTCTGTTAGTCTTTGCCCTGCTTCATTCCATATTCCAAGGCCAAATTTGCCTGTTACTCCAGGTGTTTCTTGACTTCCTACTTTTGCATTCCAGTCCCCTATAATGAAAAGGACATCTTTTTTTGGGTGTTAGTTCTAAAAGGTCTTGTAGGTCCTCATAGAACCGTTCAACTTCAGCGTCTTCAGCGTTACTAGTTGGGGCATAGACTTGTATTACTGTGACATTTAATGGTTTGCCTTGGAAACAAATAGAGATCATTCTGTCATTTTTGAGATTGCATCCAAGTACTGCCTTTTTGGACTGTTTTGTTGACCATGATGGCCACTCCATTTCTTCTGAGGGATTCCTGCCTGCAGTAGTAGATATAATGGTCCTCTGAGTTAAATTCACCCATTCCAGTCCATTTGAGTTCGCTGATTCCTAGAATGTCGACATTCACTCTTGTCATCTCTTGTTTGACCACTTCCATTTTGCCTTGATTCATGGACCTGACATTCCATGTTCCTATGCAATATTGGTCTTTACAGCATCGGACTTTGCTTCTATCACCAGACACATCCACAGTTGTTATACATATATCCACTCTTTTTAAGATTCTTTTCCAATATAGGTCATTGCAGAGTGTTAAATAGAATTCTCTGTGCTATATAGTAGGTTCTTATTAGTTATCTGTTTCATATATGGTAGAGTGCATGTGACAATCCCAATCTTCCAATTTATCCCTTTCCTCTTACATGCTAGTAACTATGTTTGTTTTCTAAATCTGTAACTCTATTTCTGTTTTATAGATAAATTAATTTGTAGGCTTTTTCAAGATTCTACATGTAAGTGATATCATAATTGTCTTTCTCTGTCTGATTTACCTTATTCAGGATGACAGTCTCTAGATTCATTCATGTTGCTTCATTTGTTGAAGTTTGCCATTGAAATAAGTTTCAGAGACTAGTCCTTCTAAGAGATGCTCTGAGGGATTTTCTTTTTCCAGACATGATTTTCTTTATCCCATTATGGAGCAGTAGTCCAATTTCCCTTGGTAGTCAGGATCAGTCACTTCTGGTGACTTAGCCTTCCTTGCCTGATGATTCAGAGGAATGAGGAGCCCAAAGTGGCCCAGTAGCACTCTTAAGATCCTACTCAATGGAATCACTGCTGTGTGTGCTGGTGGAAGTATTCTTCCCTCTGGCTAGAAGGGCTCTCAACCTCTGGGCATAATATCTTGGAAAATGAAGTTAACTTGTCTAGTGGATCTCTAGGTATAATACTGAGTGGTGCCATTTCTATTTCTACTTCTTTATTTTTAACCTATGAATCCTAGCTATCTGAGATACAGTACTGTGTATTAGATGCTGATTTAAAAGCACACTACCTTTTGAAGAACCTTGATCACCTATGGTACTGTCCATCCAGGAAGTACTGTAACTGAGTTATAAAAGGCCATTCTGACATTCTCTCAATCTAACAGCTTCAGAATGAAGGGAACCGGATAAAACAAGTGAACTCAATAGTAATGGGGCCATCACCACATTTCATTTGCTGTTGAAGTAAGATGAGCGGTAGATAAGTAATCCTTTAAGTCCACAGATAGTTGTTTTGGCAGAAACACTGTCTGCAGGGAAGAAAAATCAGTATCTAGAGTTAGAATCTATTCTAGTAACGACAAAACATTGATCTTTTCACAATGGAAAATCGTCCAGTGTAATCAATCTGTCACCAGGAAGCTAGTTGATCACCTCGATAAACAGTACACTATCAAGGACTCATTGTTGGTCTCTGCTGGCAGACTGGGCACTAAGATGTGGCCATGGCCAGGCTGGCCATGGTGAGTAGAAGCCCATGTTGCTGATCCCACAGGTAAACTTTATTCCTGACACCATGGTCCCCTTTGAGTCCATTTGGTGATGACCAGGGTGGCTGAATAAAAATGTTGACTGGTATCCATGACTGGGTCATTCTGTCCACTTTATTATTAAAGTCCTCTACTGCTGAAGTCATCCTTCAGTGAGCATTCACATCAGACACAAATATCTTTATGATTTTTCCCATTTAGAGGGAAATATCCACATACTTCTTCCTCAGCTATCCTTGCAATCAATTTTCCAGTATTATTGCTTCAAAGTCCCTTACCATCTGGCCAAACTATTGGTTAAAGCCGAAGAATCCCTATATAATCACATACCTGGCCATTTATCTTTACAGGCAAATAAGCTATCAGGTATCCAAGTTCTGTCCATTGGGAAGATATTCCATCACACTGTCTGCCAGGGAAGTCACAGAGTGGGAGTAGTGTTAGAGTAGTCCACTTTAGGATGGTGTCTGCATATGATGCAGAACCACTGGTAAACCAGATCCAGGTCTTCTATTTTCTCTGTTAATCATAGACAACCCTACCCCTGCTATCAGGCCACAAGTGCAGGCTGGGATAGAGAATCCAGTGCAGCAGGGATGGGAACCATGGGCATTTGGGTTGCTTCTCCATTACTGGTACCTTCAAGGCTTGCTCAGGCTAGAACATGTACATACCACTAGCATTTAATAATGGTGTGACAGTGTACTCCCAATTTAATGGCCTGGCAATCATACAACACCCAATTCAGGAAAGGCAGCTCAGATGCCATGCAAAACTGATGACCCACTGTTAAGCATTCAGTCTGAGCCACCAGAGAAGCCCCTAAGAAGGCACAGGGCAGGCTAATAGCTGTTCTTCACATGCTGCTATTCAGTCGCTCCATTCGCTCCATTACATCCAACTCTGCAACCCCATGGACTGCAGCATGCCAGGTTTGCCGGTCCTTCACTGTCTCCAGGAGTTTATTCAAACTCATGTCCATTGAGTTAATGATGCCATCCAACCATCTCACCCTGTTACCCCATTTTTCCCATGTCCTCAATCTTTCCCAGCATCAGGGTCTTTTTAATGTGTCAGCACTTCACATCAGGTGCCCAAAGTATTGGAGCTTCGACTTCAGCATCAGTCCTTCCAATGAATATTCAAGGTTGATTTCTTTTAGGATTAACTGGTTTGATCAACTTGCTGGTCAAGATCATCTTAAGAGCCTTCTCCAGCATTAAATGTTGAAAGCATTTAATCATTGGCGCTCAGCCTTCTTTATGGTCCAACTCTCAAATCTGTACATGACTACTGGAAAAACCATAGCTTTGACTATACAACAGTTCTAAGAAGACCTACAAGGTCTTCCAGAACTAACACACAAAAAAGCTGTCCTTTTCATCATATTGGACTGGATTGCAAAAGTAGGAAGTCAAGAGATATCTGGAGTTACAGGCAAATTTGGCCTTTGAGTACAAAATGAAGCAGGGGAAAGGTTAACAGAGTTTTGCCAAGGGAATGTATTGGTCATAGCAAACACCTTCTTCCAACAACACAAGAGATAACTCTACACATGACATCACCAGATGGTTAATACCAAAATCATATTGATTATATTCTTTGCAGCCAAAGATGGAGAAGCTCTATACAATCAGCAAAAACAAGACTGAGATCTGACTGTGGCTCAGATCATTAACTCCTTATTGCAAAATTCAGATTTAAATTGAAGAAAGTAGGGAAAACCACTAGACCATTTAGGTATGACCTAAATCAATCTTATGATTATACAGTAGATGTTACAAATAGATTCAAAGGATTAGATCTGACAGACAGAGTGCCTGAAGAACTATGAACAGAGGTTCATGACATTGTACAGGAGGCAGTGATCAAGACCATCCTCAAGAAAATGACATGAAAAAAGGCAAAATGGTTGTCTGAGGAGGCCTTGAAAATAGCTGAGAAAAGAAGAGAAGCAAAAGGCAAAGAGAAAAGGAAAGATATACCCATTTGATTACAGAGTTCCAAAGAACATCAAGGAGAGATAAGAAAGCCTTTTTCAGTGATCAATTCAAAGAAATATTTTTAAAAATTTAATGGGAAAGACTAGAGTTCTCTTCAAGAAAATTAGAGATATCAAAGGAACATTTTATGCAAAGATGGACACAATAAAGGACAAAAACAGTATGGACCTAAGAAGCAGAAGATATTAAGAAGAGGTGGGAAGAATATACAGAACTATACAGAAAATATCTTCATGACCCAGATAACCATGATGGTGTGATCACTCACCTAGAGCCAGACATCCTGGAATGTGAAGTCAAGTGGGCCTTAGGAAGCATCACCACAAATGAAAATAGTGAAGGTGATGGAATTCCAGTTGAGCTATTTCAAATCCTAAAAGATGATGTGGTTAAATAGGTGCACTCAATATGCCAGCAAATTTGGAAAACTCAGTAGAGGCCACAGGACTGGAAAAGATCAGTTTTCATTCCAATTCTAAAAAAGGCAATGCCAAAGAATGTTCAAACTACTGCACAGTTGCACTCATCTCTCACATTAGCAAAGGAACACTCAAATTCTCCAAGCAAGGCTTCAATATTATATGAACAATGACTTCCATTTGTTCAAGCTGGATTTAGAAAAGGCAGAGGAAGCAGAGATCAAATTGCCAACATCCATTGGATCCTTGTAAAAGCAGGAGAGTTCAAGAAAAACACCTACTTCTGCATTATTGACTATGCCAAAACCTTTGACTGTGGATCACAATAAACTGTGGAAAATTCTGAAAGAATTCTCAGAATTCTTATGGGGATACCATATCATCTTACCTGCCTCCTGAGAAATCTGTATGCAGGTCAAGAAGCAACAGTTAGACCTGGACATAAAACAATGGACTGGTTCCAAATTTGGAAAGGAGTACGTCAAGGCTATATATTGTCACCGTGCTTATTTAACTTATACGCAGAGTACATTATGAGAAACACTGGGCTGGATGAAACACAAGCTGGAATCAAGACTGCTGGGAGAAATATCAATAACCTCAGATATTCAGATGACACCACCATTATGGCAGAAAGTGAAGAACTAAAAAGGCTCTTGTGAAAGTGAATGAACAGAGTGAAAAAGTTACCTTAAAATTCAGCATTCAAAAAGCTAAGATCATGGCATCCAGTCCCATTACTTCATGGCAAATAGATGGGGAAACAATGGAAACAGTGAGAGACTTTATATTTTGGGGGGCTCCAAAATCACTGTAGATGGTGACTGCAGACATGAAATTAAAAGACACTTGCTCCTTGGAAGAAAAGCTATGACAAACCTAGACAGCATATTGAAAATCAGAGAATAATTTGCCAACAAAGGTCTGCCTAATCATATCTATGATTTTTCCAGTAGTCATATATGGATGTGAGAGTTGGACCATAAAGAAAGTTGAGCACTGAAGAATTGACGCCTTTGAATTGTGGTGTCGGAGAAGACTCTTGAGAGTCCCTTGGACTTCAAGGAGGTCCAACCAGTCAGTCCTAAAGGAAATCATTCCTGAATATTCATTGGAAGGACCAATGATGAAGCTGAAACTCCAAAAGTTTGGCCACCTGATGTGAAGAACTGACTCATTGGAAAGGACTCTGATTCTGGGAAAGATTGAAAGCAGGAGGAGAAAGGGATGACAGAGTATGAGACAGTTGGATGGCATCACTGAGTTGAGTTTGAGCAAGCTCTGGGAGTTGGTGATGGACAGGGAAGCCTGGTCTGCTGTAGTCCAAAGGGTCACAAAGTGTCAGACATGACTGAGTGACTGAACTGAACTGAAATTTACTATACAGACCTTTGTCAGCAATGTAATGTCTCTGCTTTCAATATACTGTCTAGGTTTGTCATAGCTTTTCTTCTAAGGAACAAGTCTCTTATAATTTCATGGCTGCAATCACCATCTACAGTGATTTTGGAGCCCAAAAAAATGAAGTCTGTTTCTGTTTCCATTTTTCCCCCATCTATTTGCCATGAAGTTATGCTTCCTCCCATGGAAAGTATTTATCTGCAACAGATCTGAAGGCTTTGTTCCAAACCTAAGGTTTAGCACTTATCTTGACCTGCCAAAGGCTCCAAAGAGTATCCCTATCTTCCACTACCACTTCAAGCACCTGTTTTTGCTGGATCATATGGTCCAAGTGGCAGCACAGCTTGGAGAGAAGACTAGGTCTTTTGCACATCTTTCGCCTGTTCTGAGCCATGCCCAGATCAAGCAGTTTTTCTGGTCCCTGATAAAGTGGTTGTCTTAATGTACTCAATAAGGATAATGTTCCTTCTAAAATCCATAGTAGCCTACTAAGGGTTCTGTCACCTTTTTTTTTTTTTTTGTAGGATGCGCTAGATGCAAAAATGTATCTTTATCTATGAAGTTATAATTCCACATGACCCACACAACAGAATCTCAAGAATTTCACTAAATTAGTGGACCCAGAAACTTTTTGGATTTATTTCTCATATTCTAGCAGGCAAATGTATACCAATAAGTCTAAAGCAGTTGTTATTTCTTGCTCCCTAGGTCCAGTCAAGCACAAGCTGGAATCATGATTGCCAAGAGAAATATCAATAACCTCAGATATGCAGATGACATCACCCTTATGGCAGAAAGTGAAGAGGAACTAAAAAGCCTCTTGATGAAAGTGAAAGTGGAAAATGAAAAAGGTGGCTTAAAGCTCAACATTAAGAAAACGAAGATTATGGCATCCAGTCCCATCACTTCATGGGAAATAGATGGGGAAACAGTGGAAATAGTGTCAGATTTTATTTTTGGGGGCTCCAAAATCACTGCAGATGGTGACTGCAGCCATGAAATTAAAAGACATTTACTCCTTGGAAGGAAAGTTATGACCAACCTAGATAGCATATTCAAAAGCAGAGACATTACTTTGCCACCAAAGGTCCGTCTAGTCAAGGCTATAGTTTTTCCTGTGATCATGTATAGATGTGAGAGTTGGACTGTGAAGAAGGTTGAGGGCCAAAGAATTGATGCTTTTGACTGTGGTGTTGGAGAAGACTCTTGAGAGTCCCTTGGACTGCAAGGAGATCCAAGCAGTCCATTCTGAAGGAGATTAGCCCTGGGATTTCTTTGGAAGGAATGATGCTAAAGCTGAAACTCCACTACTTTGGGCACCTCATGCGAAGAGTTGACTCATTGGAAAAGACTCTGATGCTGGGAGGGATTGGGGGCAGGAGGAGAAGGGGACGACAGAGGATGAGATGGCTGGATGGTATCACTGACTCGTTGGATGTGAGTCTGAGTGAACTCCGGGAGTCGGTGATGGACAGGGAGGTCTGGCGTGCTGCGATTCATGGATCGCGAAGAGTCGGACACGACTGAGCGACTAAACTGAACTGAACTGAACTGAGGTCCAGTCAGCATAATGGACCAGTGGAATATCTTGTAGAAGGAAAAGAAAATAAAAATCCCTAGGGAAACGTTTATAAATCATGTATGTGATAAAAGCCTTGTATACTGGATATACAAAACCTTAATAATAAGAAAACATATAGCTCCATTAAAAAAGAACAAAAAGTTTAAACACACAGGTCACTAAACTAAATGTATATATGTCAAATAAGAACACAGGAACATGCTCCATACCATTGTTCTTGGGGATATGAAACTGAAGACCACAATGAGATACCATGACCCAACTAATAAAATAACTAAAATTGAAAAGACTATTCCTATTGGAAGTAGCATTACAGACTTTTGTACTAATAATTAGGCAACAAAAAGAGTTTAAAGGTAATTACATGAAATTGAAGAGGGCAGTGTGCTTAAGTCAGGTGTGGGTTAGGTTGAGGCTACCAGTGCACATTATACTGCTTACTCCATCCTCTTACACTGCTGAGTTCTCACAGTGACTTCTCCTTTATCTATGATTTTTTCACCTCTTTTTAAGGTTTCACTGGCACAATTCTAAGCAATACTATACTCGATTAATGAATCTACCAAAATATATGCTTCTTTTTTCTCCTAGCTGCCAGTCATGTCCCAAGTCGAGGTTAAACATTTTTCTGCTTTTCAAACATCAAAGTACAATATTACTATTTTCATATTATGCTCTTTTGACATAAATAATGTTATTTTTGTAAATGAATTCTGTATGCCAAGTACTCTGTTAATAATTAGAGGCAAATCTGAACATGTGACCACCCTGTTCAAAATCCCTCAGTAGTTTTCCTTTGAGATAAAGATAAAAGTCCCCAGCCTTGTCTCCCATGCTGTGATTCAACCCATGCGGGCTGCCACGTCCACTCTGGCTCCTCTTTGCTTCCCTCGTTTGCAGGTCAGCTCCATCTGCCTTTTTTTCCCATCCCCCCCACCCCCACCCCCAACTTCAATAATGATCTTGTTCTCCGATAAGCTAGGCCTGCCAATGATGGAAAACCCTGAGGATGCTAAATGTCTAGAGGCATCACCTTGGTAGAAATGAAGACCCTCAGGACCCAGCCCTGACCTATTGAAACAGAATATGCATTTTCAGAAAATCACCAGGAGGTTTACAGGGATTAAAGTTGGAGAAGCACTGATCTAGGCCACGTCTCACTGTGATTCTTTGTTTTGTTGTATTTTTGCTCCTTCCCCTGACCTATGTCTAGTAAAATTTTTCTCCAAAAACTTCACTGTAGAGTGGGGCGTTCTTTGCAGATCTGGAATGTGAGCTATAGTTTCCACGAAGAGGACAACTTTCTTGTAGTTGGCTCCTAAAGGGAGTCTAGAACTTTGTCCTCATTGAATTCATGTATAATCAGCTCAGAAAAGACCACACTAATCAAAGCACTCAGAGCATCAAAATTTGTGGATGAATTGAAGTTTGCATAAACATGCCAGAAGTGTCATCTGTTCTGGAAGGTAGTGCCATAAAATACAATTTCAGTTGTTAAAACTAGAATTGTCTACAATGACTTGATGTTTATGATTTTAGAATCTGTAATGCCCTGTGGAACAACCTGGACTTTCCCTACAGGTTCAAATCTATAATGCCCAGAGGAACAACTTAGTTTTGTCCTAAAGGGAATCGATGCATGATATTAGGAAATTTTAGTGCTTCATTCCTTCCTCTTCTGTTTAAAAAAACCACTTTCATATAATTGGTTGACTCTTCTGTTCAAAGCTAATTTACATAAACAAAATTTTCCTGACCCTGGGAAATGAATGTGCAAGGAACTGGAATTGTGGCCTGTGTCATTACCATTCCAGTGATATTGCATTATTTTCTACTTAAAAAGCCTACCTCTTTGAAAGGATAGCCACAATTTCTTACAAGATATGGGTAAAAGAGAAATAACTTCTGTAAGGTATATTATTCTTAGGTAAAACAGTCAGAAGACTGTAAAATCTATAATTTAAGATTGACTTACTAGATGCCAAAAAGGCAGGTGAAAAAAATTAACAATATGAAATATCTATATATCATATTTTTGTGACTAAATCTAGATAAGTAAAATAACTGTAAGACTGAATTGTCCCTCAATGATAATTCATTATCTTTCTAACATAACTATAAAAACTTTATAAGTTTTGGTGAACTAGAATCTTAAAGAATTTAAACTGGCTTTAAATATAGGTCACATGTTTACTACATAAGAAATTTTTCTGGGTATTCTGATTAAAAGTTTCATTCTTCTTAATTAATCACAGTTGCTGACTGAACTTTTAAGGTAAGTCACTTACATATTAATTTCTCTCACCTACTTCTGAGAATACTTTTATTCAGTATTTTAATATATATTGTAAGAAATATGCATAAAATGTTCCCTATAATAAAGACCCATACACATATTGAATTTGAGCATTGTCAATTATCCTTTAATTTGGAATTGCAAGGAAGGAAGCCTATTCCAAATTAAATACATTTGACAACTAGAATTACTGGCATTGGTTATCTATATTACTTGAATTAGGCTCCAGTCTTTGGCTCAATTTTACTAGAAAAACTGGTGGAGAAGAAAGTGCTCTCAAATAAACACAGCAGGATTTCTAGAGAAAATCAGCTCTAATCACTCTAATAAAACATATAAATCAATTTTTAATTAATTATGGAAAGAACTTTCCAGCAATGCTAATATATTTAAAAACATTTAAAGTTTCTAAGGTAAAATTTAAAATTAAATTCTGTGTCACACACAAATTCCCTAGGAAGATAATCTTTGAGTTTTGAAAAAAAGAAAAGAATATCCAGTGTTGACATTTAATGAAAACCAGGATTAAGACAAATATTTACCTACAAATTTTCCCCATATTTCCTTCTTGGTGTTTGTCTGATACTACCTGTCTTCATTGTCTTGTCTTTCCTACAGTTTTCTATCCGTGTCTCTGTTATGCTTTTTATATTTCTCCACTTGTTTTTTTAAATAACTCACCCAATTGCTCCTTTCTGCTTCTGCCCTCTTTCTCATCTTGGTGCCTTCCTCTCTTCAGAAAGTGTGAAAGAAAGTGAAAGTGTTAGTCCCTCAATCATGTCTGACTCTTTGCAATCCCACGAACTGTAGACCGCCAGGCTCCTCTGTCCATGGAATTTTCCAGGCAAGAATACTGGAGTGGGTTGCCATTCCCTTCTCCAGGGGATCTTCCCAACTCAGGGATTGAACCCGGGTCTACTGCACTTCAGGCAGATTCTTTACCATCTGAGCCACCAGGGAAGGTCGACAAAACCTGTGTCTAAACACTTTAGAAAATATGTATTTAAATACTCTACAGGAAAAAAAAAAAAAAAGCTTTTGTCTATAAGAAGTAGAAAAATTATAATTGTTATCCATTTTTTTCTTGGTGTACTCAAAAACATTCTACTCACGTTATGTGTGATGCTTCCTGTTCATTTCTCACTATTCTATCATGAGTTTCTATCCTCAACTCTATCATGAATTGGAAACTCCTCTCACTAAAGACACTAAAATTCTCTCATTTCCCAGTTTCAATGATTGTTCACCTCCTGTTCCAGGGGGGCATTAATTTTGCCAATCAGTGTTGCACTTCATTATGTCCTTGTGTCTTTTTGCTCTCAATGTTAACAACACTCAACTCTCCAGTTCTTCCTTCTGTTTCTCTGATTACTCTGCTCAGTGTATCTTTTTGGTCTCTCCCTTATCTCTCTTTGGCTAAAGCTAGGGCACTTGTTTGTAACAGAAAACTAATTAGCTGAATGGAAATTGACTATTACATAGAAATTCTAGGGAGATTGGAGGAATCTGCTGATAAATGGGCAGGAACAGAAGAAAACAATACAGTGAGACAGCAGCCCAAATCAAATCTCCACACTTGCTCAGTAGGAGCTCCTATCGCAGCTGCTGAATTGTAGAAGCCACAGCTCACACTGACAATGCAGCTGATGCAGATGCAAGAAGCATTTCCTAGGGTCTTGGTATGGCTGCCTTGGCTGACTTTGCAACCCAAATTCATTTTTTCCTGTCCCTTTGCTCCATGCTCGATGTTTCAAATCCAGTGTTAGTACCTTTGACTATTCAAACCTAGATCAAGTCCCCTTACTCTAGTTGCAAGGGGATGGAAAAGTGAGTTTCTGGCTCCTTTGGCTTCTAGAGTAAGTGGTAGCCTTTGCCTGATACCAAGACTCATGTAGTAGAAAAGAGGATCATTTTCAGCTATCTAAAATGATATGTATCTATTTCAAAAGTTCTTCAATAAAATTTGCTGATTTTTTTTTTCTATAGCCTCCTCATTTTTCCTTATGCACACTTTCTAATGGTTAGGTCATTCATAAGTATGCCTTCAGTTATCCATACTCCAAAGTCATTGTTTATATTAAGTGCTAACAAACATGCTAGTAATCTATCCCACCTAGATATTCAGAATGCTTTCTCCACAGAGAGGCCCAAACATCTGAATTCTCAAATTCAATTTGTGATGACCATCTATCCAACCCTGTCTCCTTTCTCCTTCACTGTCCACCTCCTTCACATCTAAGTTACTGAGTCTTAGTGACTCTACATTCTGATTTATTTCTATCTTTTTTTCCCTCCTCATCACGGGTGACCCCATGGACTGTAGCCCGCCAGGCTCCTCTGTGGGATTTCCCAAACAAGAATACTGGAATGGGTTTGCTAGTAGTAAATTACGCCAGAGAGACCAGAGCTTCACGTGAACTTGAATCAACTGGAGGGAATTTTTGAAATGCAGATTGTTGAGCTTCATTCTTGCCCTTTTGAACATACATTTACAATAATACTGCATAATCTGTATTTTGTACAAATAATTCACCAATTTTGATGTGTATTCTGATTTGAGAACAATTTAATAAGAGTATCAGCTCCCTAATTAGTATTCCTGACACTAGTTTCCCTTCCCTACAGAATTTTTCTACACTACCAAATATTTATTTTAAAAAATATAATGTGGCTTCTTGTATTAAAAATTCCCAGTGCATGCCTGCTGTCTGACAAAGTTCAAGATCTTTCACATGACATCCAAATCATTTTGTAATAGTTCAAATTTCTTTTCCCTGGAATCTCATCCATATCCTAGACAGAATGTCCCTCACACATTCCGTTATCTCCATAAATTTAGCTAATATTTACAGTCTTTTTCTTTTTCCTACATCCTTTCATTCTCCCACATTTTTAATGCAATAATTGCATTTTCCACTACACCAATTTCCAAAATTAGTTTCCATTGCTATTTGTTGTTGCTGTTTAGTTGCTGTGTCGCGTCCAACACTTTGTGACCCCATGGACTGTAGCCCGCCAGGTTCCTCTGTGGGATTACCCAAGTAAGAATACTGGAGTGGGTATGCTAGTACTAAATACATTTAAGGCACTCTGATAAGTGTATGACTTTGTTTCAATTACTTTCTCCCAATACTCTTTTTACAAAGCTTACATCTACTTGGGCTTCCCTGGGGGCTCGATAATAAAGAATCCACCTGCAATGTGGGAGACCTAGGTTCGATCCTTGAGTTGGGAAGGTCCCCTGGAGGTGGGCATGGCAGCCCACTCCAGTATTCTTACCTGGAGAATCCCCATGAAAAAGCCTGAGGGATACAGTCCATAGGGTCATTTACATCTACTTATATCTTACATTTATTGCATTTCATTTCAGGGAGCATGGAACCTAAAAATGCAACACTGCTGTCAATGTTTGTTCTCACCGGACTTCCCCATCAGTTGGAGTGGCAAATCCCCCTGTTCTTGTTGTTCTTGGTGATATACCTCATCACCACTGTGGGAAACCTTGGACTAATTTATCTTATCTACAATGACCCTCATCTTCACATCCCCATGTACTTATTCCTTGGGAGTTTAGCCTTTGTGGATTCTTGGATATCATCCACAGTGATCCCCAAGATGCTAGTCAATTTTTTTGCCAGGAGTAAAATGATATCTCTCTCTGAATGCATGTTACAATTTCTTTCCTTTGCATTTGGTGGAACCACGGAATGCTTTTTGCTTGCAACAATGGCATATGATCGCTATGTGGCCATATGCAAACCATTACTGTATCCAGTGATTATCACCAAAAAACTATGCATCCAGCTGTTAGTCTCATCATTTGTAGCAGGGCTCATTCATCCCATGATTCATGTAGGTGCTTTGTTCAGGTTAACCTTCTGTAAGTCTAACATAATACATCACTTTTACTGTGACATCATGCCATTGTTTAGGATTTCTTGTATTGACCCTTCAATTAATGTCCTAATGGTATTTATTTCTTCTGGGTCAATACAGGTGCTTAGCATTATGACTGTTCTTGTCTCTTATACAATTGTTCTACAAACGGTTTTGAAAAATAAGTCTGTACAAGGCATAAGAAAGGCCTTCTCCACCTGTGGAGCCCACCTCCTATCTGTCTCTTTATACTATGGGCCTCTTCTCTTCATGTATATGCGCCCTGGATCCACACAGGCAGATGATCAAGATATGATGGATTCTCTCTTTTACACTGTCATAATTCCCTTGTTAAATCCAATCATCTACAGCCTGAGAAATAAGAAAGTCATAGATTCACTGACAAAAGTATTAAAGAGAAATGTTTAGCTCTCATACTATTATCAGTTCTTTTTTTTTACTGAAATAGTCACAAAATTGTGCAGATTACATGTGGTTCAGATTGCATTAAGGTTCAAGGATTTTTACAGTTATAATTACTCTAGTGTTTTGACTTAAGTTGTTAGTACTAACATACTCCTCAAGATATTCATGTATACTATTCAAAAAACACAAGGAATTTTCAACAATTTTCATGTTGCATTAGAATAATTGAAGCAGGAAACAAATTAAAATATTTTACATACTTGTGTATTCCTAACGTAGATTTATAAAATGATTAGGCACTGAAATATAATGTTCCTCTAATAGGATTTGACTCTGTTGTCTTTGATACTAATATAGCTGCACAGCCTGGAGACTCAACTGCATATAAATCCACAATGTATGCAATGTGTTTGAATGAAATGGTGTAAAGCACAAGAATTCTGCTGGAGACCAAAAGGTCTTTCGATCCACTTTATTTGGGACATGGTGAATTCCCCCATCACCATGGGGATTCAACAGTCATATACCAGAGAGAAATAAAAAGAAATGGGAAAAGCAATGAAGAAAAATGAGAAGTTAAGACAGTGAAGGAAGAGTCAAATATTAAGAGGATGCTCATAGCCCAGTCATTGTCCATGAGCAACAAAAAGAGGGAATTGGCTCTCGCTGTCTATGATGTCACTTCCCAGTTGTCCCTGTATTTTGTAGGAGAATCTGAAAATCTTCACTAATTAGAAAGCTAGATGAGACTGCAGAATTTAATTGGGATTGGCTTAAAGAAGAAAAGTGGCAGAATAGGAAGAAAATGGTCAAAAAATCTTGCTAGATTTTTTAAAGGGAAACTTTTAAAATGAATCAATAATATATAAGTCTTTCTGGCATGCAGTGTTTACATGATTTTGAATGCATATTACAAAAGTTCAAATAATGTTAACTTGATATAATGTCATAGTGCCTAGTAGGTGGCTGGAAAAGACAAAAAAAAATGAGCAAGATTTTGGATATTTTTGTGTCCTCAAGTCCTTTAACATTAGTTTTCATCTCACTCTATACTCTAAGTGCAATGAGAGATCTATCTTTGGGTCCACTCCTGACTTTTCCTTTTACAACACTGAAATTCCATACACCTACTTATTGATGCACTGAGGACCTTATCCTACAAGCTATCCACCTATGTGTTTTGCAAAACTTTCCTTTTATCTTGTTGGTACTCAAAAGTCCTAAACATAGTTGCCAGGTTATTCTTCATAGACAGAACTATGATTAAATCATATCCCTTTTCAATAACTTTTAAAGGATTGACACTGCTGATAGATACTGTACAAATACAGTATTTGTATTTAGCTCTGTAGATGTAGTCATGCATATATTTATTTGTACATGTGTATGTCCAGATTACATGAAATACATATACATACATTCATAGGCATCTGTATCTATAGCCACACCTCCCTGTATTACATCTTTCTAACTTACTGTATCACTATTGCATATCTTTCTATCTCTACCTCAACCTCTATTTCTATCCTCTTGACTGCTCCCTGATTTTCTCACCATCTATTATATGGTCCTTTCAAATAATATCTTGGTTTAATTCAGAAGTCACTGACCCCACAATTCTTCTAATGGACCTTGTCTTATACCCAAAATGAGTTTCAGAAAGCTTTCCAGACACCCTGAAGTTACACAGATACACGCATTTGCTAATACAAGTCTGTCCATAGAGAATATACACTGTTCATTGACAATATATACATCTTTATTTACAACTCAAATGGTGTCCTTAATCCAAAGCTTTTCTCATATATTACAGCATTCAGAATGCATTTCCATATTATACTGAAGAAGATAGCAATGTTTAGTCAGTTCTTTCATATTTCTTAGGTCACATTTGATCTGTTGGTTGGCCAAAAAGTTTGTTTGGGTTTTTCAATAACACCTTAGAGAAAAATCCAAACAAACTTTTTGGCCAACCCAATATAATACTTATTTGGGGACCACAAGCTTCTTTTTTAAAATTAATATAAATTAGATGTCTTAATCTCTGTCTTTTAGAGTAATGAGCATAACTTTGCAACACTGCAGCTTACACACATAAGGTCTTGAATAAGTATCTCTGAAATATTTATAAAATTGAGCTGAATCTGAGAGCATAAATACATAGAGTGCAGTAAGAATATATCACTCATTTTTAATCTTGCGATGAGCCCAGGAGACATTGGGGCTTAGATGGCTACAGCACACAGCTCACCTTCTTAAGGTTCTTTTATGATAATTGCAAGCATTATACACGTAAAGTTATCTATATTCTTGTTCTTTTTATCATGATGATTGGCTCCTGGGATAGACTATAACATATATCAAGGAGAAGCTATTCAGTTGGATGCTTGGTTTAAACACGTTTTTGGTTTAAACATTTGTTTAAAATATACAAGCATTAAAAAATATAATTATCCTATAATTTGAAGGTCTACTTCACAAAGCTAGACTGGGTCATCAGCCCTTTTTTTGTTCCCATGAAGGATATTCCCAAGCCCTTGGAAAGAGAATAGAAATGGATCATAATTTAGCTGCTTTTACTTTTTTCCTAAGAAAATCTATGTTATTGCATATATCTATAATTTATGTATGGATTAATGTATGGATGTTATATATATATAATGTATAGATATATTGCATATATCTATACTTAATGTATAATTAATATATGGATGTGAGAGTTGGACTGTGAAGAAGGCTGATCGCCAAAGAATTGATGCTTTTGAACTGTGGTGTTGGAGAAGACTCTTCAGAGTCCCTTGGACTGCAAGGACATCCAACCAGTCCATTCCAAAGGAGATCAGCCCTGGGATTTCTTTGGAAGGAATGATGCTAAAGCTGAAACTCCACTACTTTGGGCACCTCATGCGAAGAGTTGACTCATTGGAAAAGACTCTGATGCTGGAAGGGATTGGGGGCAAGAGGAGAAGGGGAAGACAGAGGATGAGATGGCTGGATGGCATCAATGACTCGATGGACGTGAGTCTGAGTGAACTCCGGGAGTTGGTGACGGACAGGGAGGCTTGGCGTGCTGCGATTCATGGGGTTGCAAAGAGTCGGACACGACTGAGTCACTGATCTGATCTGATCTGATAATTAAAAAAATTTTGTTGTTGTATAACAGTCTCAGTGTACTGATGCTTTAATATGAGCTGTCTTGATTTTCCTTGTTCATTCATTATTACAATCCCCAAACCAGATTGATAATACAAAAGCTACTATATTCTGCCATCACAATGGTCTGGTTCTCTAACTGACCTTCCTTTGAATCAGTAGTCTGATGTCACACTGGCCAAAACGAACAAAGTCTATTACTTGTCAAAACGTACCTTAGATTGGGTGAGTACAGAACAGACAGTTGAGGTCCTCTCAGAAGCTCAGAATTCCTGTGCAGACTTCTCTTTTATATGCCTGGCCTATAGATTCCTCTGCTAGGGTTTATCCTTTAGTGCAATCACAAATATTTTACTTTATGCCTTCCACAAATTCACCAAAATCCCTAGTTCATAGATGTGATCTAATTCTCACTTCTGTTACAGACATTTCTCATCTTTGAACTTCATTTCTGTCACTTTACTAGCATGTTGAACTCCCCAGGTCAGTAGGTGCCCAATATGCTACTGCAGAAGAGTGGAGGAAAAACTCCAGAAAGAAAGAAGAGGCTGAAGTAAAGTGAAATCAACACCCAGGTGTAGATGTGACTGGTGATGGAAGTAAAGACCAATGCTGTAAAGAACAATATTGCATAGGAACCTGGAATGTTAGGTCGAAGAATCAAGGTAAATTGGAAGTAGTCAAACAGGAGATGGCAAGAGTGAACATCAACATTATAGCAATCAGTGAACTAAAATGGACCAGAATGGGGGAATTTAATTCAGATGACCATTATATCTACTACTTTAGGCAAAAATTCCTTAGAAGAAATGGAGTAACTCTCATAGTCAATAAAAAAGTTCAAAATACAATACTTGGGTGTAGTCTCAAAAATGACAGAATGATCTGTTTACAAGGCAAACAATTCAATATCACAGTAATCCAAATCTATGCCCCAACCACTAATGCCAAAGAAGCTGAAGTAGAAAGGTTCTATGATGATCTACAGATCTGCTAGAACTAACACAAAAAAAGGTGTCCTTTTCATCATAGGGGACTGGAATGCAAAAGTAGGAAGTCAAGAGATACTTGGATTAACAGACAAATTTGGCCTTGGAATACAAAATGAAGCAGGGTAGTGGCTAACAGCTTTGTCAAGATAATACGCTAGTCATAGCAAACACCCTCTTCCAACAACACAAGAGATGACTCTAAACGTAGACATCACTGGATGCTCGATACCAAAATCAGATTGATTATACTGTTGGTAGTCGAAGATGGAGAAGCTCTATATAGTCAGAAACAAACAAGACCAGGAGCTGACTGTGGCTCAGATCATGAGCTCCTTATTGAAAAATTCAGACTTAAATTGAAAAAAGTAGGGGAAACCACTAGACCATTCACGTGTGGCCTAAATCAAATCCCTTATGATTATACAGTGGAAGTGACAAATAGATTCAAGGGATTAGGTCTGATAGACAGAGTGCCTGAAGAACTATGGATGAATGTTTATGATATTGTACAGGAGGCAATAATCAAGACCATCCCTAAGAACAAGAAATTCAAAAAGGCAAAATGGTTGTCTGAGGAGGCCTTATAAGAAACAGAAAAGAAGAGAAGTGAAAGGCAAAGGAGAGAAAAGGATAGATATACCCATCTGAATGCAGAGTTCCAAAGAATAGCAAGGAGAGATAAGAAAGCCTTCCTCAGTGATCAGTGCAAAGAAAAAGAAGAAAACACTAGAACAGGAAAGACTAGAGATCTCTTCAAGAAAATTAGAGATACCAATGGAACATTTAATGCAAAGATGGGCATAAAAGGACAGAAACAATATGGATCTAACTGAAGCGGAAGATATTTTAAAAGGTAGCATAATACACGGAAGAACTATACAAAAAAATTCTTAATGACCCAAATAATCATAATGAACTGATCACTCACCGAGAGCAAGACATCCTGGAATGTGAAGTCAAGTGGGCCTTAGGAAGCATCACTAAGAACAAAGCTAGTGGATGTGATAGAATTCCAGTTGAGCTCTTTCAAATCCTAAAAGATGATGTTGTGAAAGTGCTGCTCTCAATATGCCAGCAAATTTGGAAAACTCAGCAGTGGCCACAGGACTGGAAAAGGTCACTTTTCATCCCAACCTCAAAAAGAGCAATGCCAAAGAATGTTCAAACTACCACACAGTTGCACTCATATCACATGCTAGCAAATTAATACACAAAATTCCCCAAGCGAGGCTTCAACAATACCTGAACTGAGAACTTCTAGATGTCCACACTGGATTTAGAAAAGGCAGAGGAACCAGAGATCAAATTGCCAACATCCTCTGGATCATAGAAAAAAGCAAGAGAGTTCCAGAAAAACTTCTGCTTTATTGCCTATGCCCAAGCCTTTGACTGTGTGGATCACAACAAACTGTGGGAAATTCTTAAAGAGATTGGAATACCAGATCATTTTACCTAAGAAATCTGTATGGTTAAGAAGTAACAGTTAGAACTGGACATGGAACAACAGACTGGTGTCAAATTGGGAAAGGAGTCAAGTCAAGAAGTAACAGTTAGAACTGGACATGGAACAACAGACTGGTGTCAAATCAGGAAAGGAGTATGTCAAGGCTGTATATTGTCACCCTGCTTACTTGACTTATATGCAGAGTACATCTTGTGAAATGCCGGGCTGGATGAAGCACAAGTAGGAATCAAGATTGCTGGGAGAAATATCAATAACCTCAAATATACATAAGGTCTCCCCTTACGGCAGAAAGCAAAGAGGAACTGTGGAGCTTCTTGATAAAAGTGTAAGAGAAGAGTGAAAAAACTGGCTTAAAACTCTACATTCAAGAAACTAAGGTCATGACATCCGGTCCCCATCACTTGATGTCAAATAGATGGGGAAACAATGGAAACAGTGACAGACTATTTTCTTAGGCTCCAAATCACTGCAGATGGTGACTCTAGGCATGAAATTGAAAGATGCTTGCTCCTTGGATGAAAAGCTATGAGAAATCTAGACAGCATATTAAAAAGCAGAGACATAACTTTGCCAACAAAGATCTATCTAGTCAAAGCTATGGTTTTGCCAGTAGTCATGTATGGATGTGAGACTTGGACCAAAGAAAGGTGAGTGCTGAAGAATTGATGCTTTTGAACTGTGGTGTTGGCCAAGACTCTTGAGAGTCCCTTAGACTGCAAGATCAAACCCGGCAATCCTAAAGGAAATCAGTCCTGAGTGTTCACTGGAAGGACTGATTCTGAAGCTGAAGCTCTAAGCCATTGGCTACCTTATGTGAAGAACTGCCTCACTGGAAAAGACCCTGATGCCGAGAAAGACTGAAGGCAGGAGGAGAAGGGGACAACAGAAGATGAGATGGTTGGATGGCATCACTGACTTGATGGACGTGAGTTTGAGCCAGTTTTGGGTGTTGGTGATGGGACAATGTAGCCTGACATGCTGAAGTCCATAAGGTTGCAAAGACTCAGACATGACTGAGAGACTGAACCAAACTTAGTAGCATGCTGGAAAGAGGAAAATATATACTTCTGCTAAAATCACATTTTGGACAAGATATCTTGTTGATTTCTTTATAAAAGGAATGCAAAACTACATATGAATTACTTAACGATTACTTAAGAGTAAAGCATGATATTATATTGTTAAGTTCACTTGGTTGTCATGAACACTGGTGATGGTTGATTAAACCATTCCATGGAAACACTAATAATATACATGAAATAATGATAGCTTACAGTGAACAATGTTGGATTCGTGATCTCCTAAGAAGAAGATTTAGTTTTGGGACCAGGGACCAGGCTGATCACTCAAGAGCTTTTGTGTAGCAGAGTTTTATTAAAGTATAAAAAGGGACAGAGAAAGTTTCTGACACAGACATCAGAAGGTGGATGGAGAGTGCCCTCCTCCCTAGTCTTAGCAAGGGAGCTGTATACTCTTTTCATTGGGTAATACAGTAAATCAAAAGAATGTCTGAAGGTTCTAAAAGCCTTATCAGACCCACTACCACAATTTACATTTTACAATGACAGGATGAGTCAGAAGGTTTTTAAAGGAGAAACATGTCCTCGAGCAGGATACATTTTTTTTTTTTTTACTTTACAATATTGTATTGGTTATGCCATACATCGACATGAAGCCACCACAGGTGTACATGTATTCCCCATCCTGAAATCCCTTCCCACCTCCCTCCACATCTCATCCCTCTGGGTCATCCCAGTGCACCAGCCCCGAGCACCCTGTCTCATGCATCAAACCTGGACTGGCGATTCATTTCATATATGATAATATACATGTTTCAATGCCATTCTCCAAAATCATCCCACCCTCACCCTCTCCCATATGGTCCAAAAGACTGTTCTATACATCTGTGTGTCTTTGCTGTCTCGCATACAGGGTTATCATTACCATCTTTCTAAATTCCATATATATGCGTTGGTGTACTGTATTGGTGTTTTTCTTTCTAGCTTACTTCATTCTGTATAATAGGCTGCAGTTTCATCCACCTTTTAGAACTGATTCAAAAGTATTCTTTTTAATGGCTGAGTAATATTCCATTCAGTATATGTACCACAACTTTCTTATTCATTCGTCTGCTGATGGACCTCTGCTGCTGCTGCTGCTGCTAAGTCGCTTCAGTCGTGTCCGACTCGTGCGACCCCATAGACGGCAGCTCCCCGGGTTCGGCAAGAACACTGGAGTGGGTTGCCATTTCCTTCTCCAGTGCATGAAAGTGAAAAGTGAAAGTAAGTCGCTCAGTCATTCTGACTCTACGCCCCATGGACTGCAGCCTACAGGCTCCTCCATCCATGGGATTTTCCAGGCAAAAGTACTGGGGTGGGGTGCCATTGCCTTCCCCGATGGACCTCTAGGTTGCTTCAATGTCCTGGTTATTATAAACAGTGCTGTAATGAATATTGGGGTACACGTGTCTCTCTCAATTCTGGTTTCCTCAGTGTTCATTCCCAGAAGTGGGTTGCTCGGTCATATGGAAGTTCTATTTCCAGTTTTTTAAGGAATCTCCACACTTTTCTCCATAGTGGCTGTACTAGTTTGCATTCCCACCAACAGTGTAAGACAGTTGCCTTTTCTCCACACCCTCTCCAGCATTTATTGCTTGTAGATTTTTGGATAGCAGCCATTCTGACTGGCATGAAATGATACCTCACTGTGGTTTTGATTTGCATTTCTCTGATAATAAGTGATGTTGAGCATCTTTTTATGTGTTTGTTAGCCATCTGTATGTCTTCTTTGGAGAAATGTTTGTTTAGTTCTTTGGCCCATTTTTTTGATTGGGTCATTTATTTTTATGGAATTGAGGTGCAGGAGTTGCTTGTATATTTTTGAGATTAATTATTTGCCAGTTGCTTCATTTGCTATTATTTTCTTACACATTCTGAAGGCTGTCTTTTCACCTTGCTTACAGTTTCCTTTGTTGTGCAGAAGCTTTTAAGTTTAATTAGGTCCCATTTGTTTATTTTTGCTTTTATTTCCAGTATTCCAAGAGGTAGGTCATAGAGGATCCTGCTGTGATGTATGTCAGAGAGTGTTTTGCCTATGTTCTCCTCTAGGAGTTTTATAGTTTCCAGTCTTACGTTTAGATCTTTAACCCATTTTGAGTTTATTTTTTTGTATGGTGTTAGAAAGTGTTCTAGTTACATTCTTTTACAAGTGGCTGCCCAGTTTTCCCAGCACCACTTGTTAAAGAGATTGTTGTTTCTCCATTGTCTATTCTTGCCTCCTTTGTCAAAGATAAGGTGTCCATAGGTGTATGGATTTATCTCTGGGCTTTCTATTTTGTTCCATTGATCTATATTACTGTCTTTGTGCCAGTACCATACTGTCTTGATGACTGTGGCTTTGTAGTAGAGCCTGAGGTCGGACAGGTTGATTCCTCCAGTTCCATTTTTCTTTCTCAAGATTGTTCAGCTATTCGAGGTTTTTTGTATTTCTATACAAATTGTGAATGCATTGCTGTTATATAATCATTGGTACAGAGTTTAAAAAAAACATCTTTGAGCAAGATGAGTTGTTTTGTTATGTAATCATTACCTCTGGGCTTAAAGAAAAAATTGTCCACTTCTCCTCTGAGATCCTTAGACCCCTTTCCTCTCCTAGGGACCTGGACTTCCTATCAACCTACCTAAGAAATGACTTTCTCAATACTCTATATTGTGAAGTACATTGCTTTTCTTAACCTGGAAACTTAAAAGGATCCAAAGCTCCTCTATCTTTAAATAGATGTATCAGTTCAGTTCAGTTCAATCACTCAGTCGTATCCAACTTTTTGGGAACCCATGAATCGCAACACGCCAGGCGTCCCTGTACATCCTAACTCTTGAAGTTTACCCAAACTCATGTCCATCAAGTCAGTGATGCCATCTAGCCATTTCATCCTCTGTCGTCCCCTACTCCTCCTGCTCCCAGTCCCTCCCATCATCAGGGTCTTTTCCAATGAGGACCTTCCCATGATATGGCCAAAGTATTGGAGTTTCAGCTTCAGCATCAGTCCTTCCAAAAAACACCCAGGTTTGAGTTCCTTTAGGATGGACTGGCTGGATCTCCTTGCAGTCCAAGGGACTCTCAAGAGTCTTCTCCAACACCACAGTTCAAAAGCATCAATTCTGTGCTCACCTTACTTCACAGTCCAACTCTCACATCCATACATGACTACAGGAAAAACTATAGCTCTGAGTACATGGAGCTTTGTTTGCAAAGTAATGTCTCTTCTTTTTAAAATGCTATCTAGGTTGGTCATAACTTGCCTTCAAGGAGTAAGCATTTTTTAATTTTATGGCTGCAATCACCAACTGCAGTGATTTTGGAGCCCCTCAAAAATAAAGTCTGACACTGTTTCCACTGTCTCCCCATCTATTTGTCATGAGGTGATGGAACCAGATGTCATGGTCTTAGGTTTCTGAATGTTGAGCTTTAAGCCAACTTTTCCACTCTCCTCTTTCACTTTCATCAAGAGGCTTTTTAGTTTCTCACTTTCTGCCATAAGGGTGGTGTTATCTGCATATCTGAGGTGATTGATATTTCTCCCGGTAATCTTGATTCCATCTTTGCTTCTTCAAGTGCAGCGTTGCTGTAGATGTACTCTGCATATAAGTTGAATAAGCAGGGTGACAGTATACAGCCTTGATGTACTCCTTTTCCTATGTGGAACCAGTCTGTTGTTCCATGTCCAGTTCTAACTGTTGCTTCTTGATCTGCATATAGGTTTCTCAAGAGGCAGGTCAGGTGGTGTGGTATTCCCATCTCTTTCAGAATTTTTCACAGTTTCTTGTGATCCACACAGTCAAAGGCTTTGGCATAGTCAATAAAGCAGAAATAGATGTTTTTCTGGAACTCTCTTGCTTTTCCCATGATCCAGTGGATGTTGGCAATTTAATCTCTGGTTCCTCTGCCTTTCCTAAAACCAGCTTGAACATCTGGAAGTTCACAGTTCACATATTGCTGAAGCCTGGCTTGGAGAATTTTGAGCATTACTTTACTAGCATTTGAGATGAGTACAATTGTGTGGTAGTTTGAGCATTCTTTGGCATTGCCTTTCTTTGGGATTGGGATGAAAACTGACCTTTTCCAGTCCTGTGGCCACTGCTGAGTTTTCCAAATTTGCTGGCATATTGAGTGCAGCTCTTTCACAGTATCATCTTTCAGAATTTAAAATAGCTCAACTGGAATTCCATCACCTCCACTTGCTTTGTTCGTAGTGATGCTTTCTAAGGACCACTTGACTTCACATTCCAGGATGCCTGGTTCTCGGTGAGCAATCACACCATTGTGGTTATTCAGGTCATGAAAATCTTTTTTGTACAGTTCTTCTGTGTATTGTTGCCAACTCTTCTTAATATCCTCTACTTCTTTTAGGTCCATACCATTTCTGTCCTTTATCAAGCCCATCTTTACATGAGATGTTCCCTTGGTATCTCTAATTTTCTTGAAGAGATCTCTAGTCTTTCCCATTCTGTTGTTTTCTTCTATTTCTTTGCATTGATTGCTGAGGATGGCTTTCTTATCTCCCCTTAGTATTCTTTGGAACTCTGCATTCAGATGTTTATATCTTTCTTTTTCTCCTTTGCTTTTCACTTCTCTTCTTTCCACAGCTATTTGTAAGGCCTCCCCAGACAGCCATTTTGTTTTTTTGCATTTCTTCTCCATGGGGATGGTCTTGATCCCTGTCTCCTGTACAATGTCACAAACCTCAATCCATTGTTTATCAGGCACTCTGTCTATCAGATCTAGTCCCTTATATCTATTTCTCACTTCTGGTGTATAATCATAGGGATTTGATATAGGTTGTACCTGAATGGTCTAGTAGTTTTCCCCACTTTCTTCAATTTAAGTCTGAATTTGGCAATAAGGAGTTCATGGTCTGAGCCACAGTCAGCTCCTGGTCTTGTTTTTGCTGACTGTATAGAGCTTCTCTGCAAGAATGGAAAAGGTCCGTTTTTATTCCAATCCCAAAGAAAGGCAATGCCAAAGAACACACAACTACTGCACAATTGCACTCATCTCACACACTAGTAAAGTAATGCTCAAAATTCTCCAAGCCAGGCTTCAGCAATATGTGAACTGTGAAGTTTCAGATGTTCAAGCTGATTTTAGGAAAGGCAGAGGAACCAGAGATTACATTGTCAACATCTGCTGGATCATGGAAAAAGCAAGAGAGTTCCAGAAAAATATCTATTTCTGCTTTATTGACTATGCCAAAGCCTTTGACTGTGTGGATCACAAGAAACTGTGGAAAATTCTGAAAGAGATGGGAATACCACACCACCTGACCTGCCTCTTGAGAAATCTGTATGCGGATCAGGAAGCAACAGTTAGAACTGGACATGGAACAGCAGACTGGTTCCACATAGGAAAAGGAGTACGTCAAGGCTGTATACTGTCAACCTGCTTATTCAACTTATATGCAGAGTTCATCTACAGAAACCCTGGGCTTGAAGAAGGAAAACTGGATTCAAAATTTCTGGGAGAAATATCAATCATCTCAGATATGCAGATGACACCACCCTTATGGCAGAAAGTGAAGAGAAACAAAAGAGCCTCTTGATGAAAGTGAAAGAGGAGAGTGAAAAGTTGGCTTAAAGCTCAACATTCAGAAACCTAAGACCATGGCATCTGGTTCCATCACCTCATGGCAAATAGATGGGGAAAGAGTATAAACTGTTTTAGGCATTTTGGGGCTCCAAAATCACTGCAGATGGTGATTGCAGCAATGAAATTAAAAGACACTTTACTCCTTTGAAGAAAAGTTATGACTGGATAGATAGCATTTTAAAAAGAAGAGACATTACTTTGCCAACAAAGGTCTGTCTAGTCAAGGCTATGGTTTTTCCAGTGGTCATGTATGGATGTGAGAGTTGGACTGTGAAGAAAGCTGAGCACCAAAGAATGATGCTTTTGAACTGTGGTGATGGAGAAGACTCTTGAGAGTCCCTTGGACTGCAAGGACATCCAACCAGTCCATTCTAAAGGAGATCAGCCCTGAGTGTTCATTGGAAGGACTGATGCTGAAGCTGAAACTCCAGTACTTTGGCCACCTCATGTGAAGAGTTGACTCATTGGAAAAGACCTTGATGCTGTGAAGGATTGGGGGCAGGAGGAGAAGGGGACGACAGAGGATGAGATGGCTGGATGGCATCCCTGATTCGATGGACATGGGTTTGAGTAAACTCTGGGAGTTGGTGATGGACAGGGAGGCCTGGCATGCTGCGATTCATGGGGTCACAAAGAGTCGGACCCGACTGAGCTACTGAACTGAACTGAACTGAACTGAACAGTAAGTTTTACAGTTTGGGGAAAGTTAAATCTGAATTATTCCTAAATGGGAAAACTAACAGTATCCTTTAAGAATTTACCTGAGAATTATAAAAGATAAAGTACATTTTAAACAGAAAAATACTTTGTACTTTCATACTTTATCTCTTCTCATTCTTCAAAAAAGTTAAAATCTGGATTAATTTTACAATACATATAGAGTGATCTTTTCTGGTCTCTTGAGTCCATGACACCTCTTTATTCATTCTAAGTCTGATTCAGCTACAAGGTAGAAGAGGAAATTTGTCTTACATAAGCATGAACCTCCTTTTGAAAAACTCAACTTGGTAAAAGCTTCCATTTTTTATTTTGTAGAAAATAATATTATATATATACCAAAATAATCAAAAGGAAAAATATTCTTTACATTTAATTACACTCAAATTTCATGATAATAAAGGCACACTTTGATGTTCCACTGAAACTTAAAACTTGTTGCATTTTAATGGTATACATAAGGAATATCATAAATAAATTTTTTTCATCTTGAAGACATTGTTGGTGCTCATTATTCTTCTGAAATTATTACTCTAATTTCTGATGCATTTACTGATTATAAAATAGAAACTAGATAAAATGTATCACAATAATAGACATCTTAATAAATTGTTTAGAAAAGTTTACAAAAATTATGTCGGAAAAATAAAAATATGCTAATTCTGAAAGACAAAATAAACTTTGAGTTGTGTTCTCCATTACGCTATCATTTATAAGGGAACTAAGATAAAAATCAAGATTGCCAGGAGAAATATCAATAACCTCAGAAATGCAGATGACACCACCCTTATGGCAGAAAGTGAAGAGGAACTAAAGAGCCTCTTGATGAAAGTGAAAGAGGAGAATGAAAAAGTTGGCTTAAAGCTCAACTTTCAGAAAACTAAGATCATGGCATCTGGTTCCATCACCTCATGGCAAATAGATGGGGAAACAGTGGAAACAGTGTCAGACTTTGTTTTGGGGGGGCTTCAAAGTCACTGCAGATGGTGACTGCAGCAATGAAATTAAAAGACGCTTACTCCTTGGAAGAAAAGTTATGTCCAGACCTAGATAGCATATTCAAAAGCAGAGACATTACTTTGCCAACAAAGGTTCACCTAGTCAAGGCAATGGTTTTTCCTGTGGTCATGTATGGATGTGAGAGTTGGACTGTGAAGAAGGCTGAGCACTGAAGAATTGATGCTTTTGAACTGTGGTGTTGGAGAAGACTCTTGAGAGTCCCTGGGACTGCAAGGAGATCCAACCAGTCCATTCCGAAGGAGATCAGCCCTGGGATTTCTTTGGAAGGAATGATGCTGAAGCTGAAACTCCAATACTTTGGCCACCTCATGAGAAGAGTCGACTCATTGAAAAAGGCTCTGATGCTGGGAAGGATTGGGGGCAAGAGGATAAGGGGACGACAGAGGATGAGATGGCTGGATGGCATCCCTGACTCGATGGACGTGAGTCTGAGTGAACTCTGGGAGTTGGTGATGGACAGGGAGGCCTGGCGTGCTGCGATTCATGGGGTCGCAAAAGTCGGACATAACTGAGCAACTGGACTGAACTGAGCAATAGTAATAGTAGAATAAAAACAAATAAATGGAACCCAAATTGGACAGGATTAATCAAAACTGTCACTGTTTGCAGATGACATGATACTTTACACAGAAAATCCTAAAAATAACACTAGAGAACTACTAGAATTCATCAAAGAATTCAGTAAAGTAGCAAGATAAAAATTAACATACAGAAATCTGTTTCATTTCCATACACTAAAAATGAACTATCAGAAAGAGAAATCACAGAAATTATCCCATTTACAATCAAGTCAGAAAGAATAAAGTACTTAGGAATAAACTTATTTAAGGATGCAAAAGACCTGTTTTCTGAAAACTATAACATGTTGATGAAAGAAATTGAAGACAACACAAATGGAAAAATAAACTGTTCTTGGATTGGAAGAATCAATGTTGTTAAAATAATCATATTACTCAAGGCAATCTACAGATTCAATGCAATGCCTATCGATGGTATTTTTAACAGAAATGAAACAAATAATTTAAAATTTATATATTAACATCCAAAACAATCTTGAGGATAAAGAACAGAGCTGGAGGAATCACACTTCCTAATTTCAGACCATACTACAAAACTACAGCAATCAAAAAAGTGCAGTACAGGCACAAAACACACATATAAATCAATGGAACAGAATAGAAATCCCAGAAAGAAACCAACACACTTATGATCAATTAGTCTACCACAGAGGAGGCAAGAATATACAATGGATCAAAGACAGTCTCTTTCAATAAGTGATTTTCGGAAAACTGGAGAGCTACATGTAAAAGAATGAAATTAGAATTATAGTAGATTTAATTATAAAACAATGATTCTACATTTTTATTGATTATATTCTATACAGAGTGATTAAAATATATTGGTTATATTCCCTACACTGTACACTACATCCTTATATCTTATCCATTTTATATCTAGTAATTTTTACTTCTTAAATCTCATTTTATGTAACTCCAATAATATATGCCCTCCAATGACGAAGGAGGATCCTGTGTGTGGCAAGTGCCCTGTGTATCACAAGCTTTCACAGAGCTTTCACAAACATTACCTCGTTAGATGTGAAGAACCACACGCCTCACGCAGCCCCACTGAAAAATAATCTGCTTTAAACAATATTTACAGGAGATTCAGAGGCATTAAAGTTTTTGAAGCACTGACCCAGGCACCTCCCATTGAGATCTTTGTCTTTGTTTTCCCTTGTTCCTTCAGTGATTTTTGCTTAGTAAGATTGTTCATCAGATTTAAGGTTAAAGAGGCAAGTTTCTATAGGTCTGGAAGGTGAGCTGCACTTTGCATGAGGAAGACAACTATTGGCTCCTGAAGGGAATCTACAATGGTGCCCTCATTAAAATCATGATTAGCTCAGGCAAGACCATACTAATCAAAGTACACAAAGTAACATTTTATAGATAAAATGGGGTTTGCACAAACATTCCAGAAACATCATACCTGGTGGAAAGTAGTGACATAAAATGCAATTATCAACTGTTAAAATTGAAACTGTCTACAATAACTTGATGTTTATGATTTCACAGGCTCTAATGCCCTCTGGGGCATCCTGGACTTCTCCTGAATGCTCAAAGCTACAGTTCCCAGAGGAACAGCTTGGTTTTGTCTTAAAGGGAATTCTTGGGCAATAATTCCAGGGAAATTTTAGTTCTTCAACCCTTCTTCTTTGGACAAAAGCACACATTTACATAAGTAGTTGACTCTTGGCTTTGAAGCAAATTTATATTAACAGCATTTTCCTGTGCTTGGAAAATAAAGCCTCCAAAATGAATTCAGTGTGCAAAGAACTGCGACCTGTGTTATTGCTATTCCTGCACTATTGTATTTTTTTCTATTTTAGAATGTTTAACATTTTGAAGCATTTTTAAAATTTCTTACTTGATGGGTAAGAGAAAATACTTTTGTATAATTTACTATTCTTTGCATATTATTCTTTACATATAAAGTTAAAATTTTAAGGAATTCACAATAATATTAGGTTGGGTTTACAATAAGCTAATAAAGTCAGGTGAATATGGAAAACAAATAGTGAATAATATATATATTTTATTTCAATGACTATACTCTAAAAAAGCAAAATGGTTGTAAGCCTGGATTACTGCCTAATCACAGAAAATGTTTTATTATCTGTGAACAGAATTATAATGACTTCATGAGATAAATTTTAATGAACTGAGAACTAAATAACTTAAACAGTATTTAAATATTACTTCATAATGATTAGTAGCTAAGAATTCTCTCCAGCTATTCTTAATGAAAAATACATTTTATTTACTTGATGACATTCTTTGAATAAAATTTCTAAGTCACTTAAATTATAACTCCTTTATCCTTCACATACTTCTGACAATACTTTATTTGAACATTTTATATACATGTATCAGAAAATATGCAAAAAATGTTCTTCCACTGCTATTTCCAACATTTCTGAATTAAGGATACACATATATATTTGAGTTTGAGAATTTTCAATTATTTAGTGATTTAGGATTGCATAGAAGGAAGCCAATTCAAAAAAAAAAAAACAACTGCAAATACTATTGCTGACTATTTATGTAGCCTAAACTAAGGGTCAGTATTTTGCTCAATTTTATTCTGCTAAAAATAATCTGGTGGAGAAAACTGTGTCAAGTAAAACCAGGAGGACTTCTAGAGAAATTCAGTTCTAACCAATGTAATAACAAAGATAAACCAACTCAAATATGGAAAGAGCTTTATAAGCAGAAATAGTATACTTACGGGCATCACAAAGTTTCTAAGGTAAAATTTAAGATGAAAATCTATTTCATATAAAAATTTCATACAAAAATGAAATTTTGAATAAAAGAATAAAAGAAAAAGGAAGGATTCCCATGGTTGACAATTCTTAATGAAAACCAGAATTAAGGTAAATATTTAATGCCTAAATCTTAGCCTTTCCCTTTTTACCATCTTTCGGTCTTCCTCCTACATACCCTTCCTTCTCTTCTGTGGCTTGTCTTATGCATCTATGTCTATACTTATTGGTCTATGCTTATTCTCTTCTCCATCTTGTGAATTTTTTTTTATTTTTTTAATTTTTGTATATTTTTTTATCTTGTGAATTTTTCACCCACCCAAATTTATCTTTTCAATTATCCTGCTTACTTTTTCTTCTTGATGCCTTCTCTCCTTTTTTTAGAAAACGTTAAAAAAATTATCTACAGGAAAAAATTTTATATCTGTCTACTGTGAGTAGAACAATAGATTGTCCTCCAGATCTTGGATTCCCTACTTCATCCTTGTCACTATTGTGCCACGTGTTCTTTTCATTATTCTCTGGTGTCAACTCCATCACATAAGGAAAACTACTCTCACTAAAGTCATTTAAAAATCTCTTAATTTTCATACTCAATGACATTTATTCACTCCATGTCTCATCAGTTCATTTACTTTGGCATCTGACACTATACACTTCTTTAATCTTCTTGAATATCTTTCATCTCTTTACGTTCATAACCCTCATATATCTCCAGTTTCCCTTTGATTTTCTGATCATTCTTCTCTTCTGGTCTTTCCTTGTCTTTCATCACTGACAAACAGGGCTACTGGTTCCAACATGAAATGCTTTCTTGAATAGAAATTTTCTTTAACACAGAAATGCTAGTGAGATTAGAGGAACCAGCTGGAAAAATGGCAGCAACAGATGGAAAAAAGGCAGCCAGTCAACAACCAAAATCATGTCCCAGTATTAGCTCCTTGAGAGCTGTTGTCCCTGGTGCTGGCTTTGATGCCACTGATCGCACTGACAGTGACACTGGTGTGGGTGCAGGATGCATTTTCTGAAGTCTTCCACTGCTGCCATGGCCACCTTAGCAAAGAAAACCCTTTTTTGTCCTTGTCCCTTTGTCACTCTCTCTCTAAATTTGAAATCCACTGTAGGTGGGTTTGACTTGCCAAATTTATATCATGTCCCCTCACTCTAGGTGCAAGAAGAATGGAAAAATCAGTTTCTGATTCTCTGGGATTCCAGAGTAGGTGGTAGATACCTGCCACCAGTGGCAGGAGGGTGGAAAAGAGGGTCAGATACTGGCTATAAAAAAAAATGACATAAATCCTCTATAACCTCTTTAATATACTTTCTTATGTTTCATTTTCACTCTCCTTCTTCACTTGGTATACATTCTCTAATAAAGATGTCATATACTGGTATGCTCTAAGCTACACGCAATCACTCCCAAGACATTTATTTCTAATAAACCCAAGAAAAACTCATACCACAAAGTCTATCACTTAGATGTTCAGAGATCACCATCTCCACAAACTAGCCACTGCATAAGAGTTATCAACCTATTTTCAATGAAAATCTACTCAAGCACCAAGAGACCCCTCTTTATTCTTCACTTACAACCATCTTCATATTCAGTATTAGGTGACTCTGCAATGGCCCCCCACTCCAGTGTTCCTGCCTGGAGAATCCCAAGGATGGGGGAGCCTGGTGGGCTGCCATCTATGGGTCTCACAGACTCAGACACGACTGAAGCGACTTAGCAGTAGCAGCAGCACACTCTGAAGTCTTGTATGTACATCTTCACCCTTTTCACCACTCTGAATATCACTTCACCCAAGGACTAGTTACTTCATATGTATTTTAATCACTTGAAAAGTAAGTTTAAAACACAGATCATTATACTTCATTCTGAACCACTAAATCAATTTTTACAGTAAAACTTTATCATTTATATTTTGCACAAAAAGTTCCTTAGAAAATGTTGATCTGGTATAATCTGGTTTGGAAATTAGTGGACAATAGCAACAGCTTCTTGACTTTTATTCCTGATTTTACTTTTTGATTTCTGCAGCCAATTTCCATAGAAACATATATTTATTTTAAAAACCCTTATAGTGTCACTCCCATCTCTTATTTTCAGTGCATGTTTATTACCTGATGAATAGTGTTCAAGATCCTTCACATGACATTCAATTTATTACCCAGGTCCATCAAGCTTCTTTTCACTGAACCTATAGCCATGTTTCAGACAGAATTTCCCTATTACACTCAACTATATGCTCAAACATTTATCACGTATTTAGAATTGTTCATTGTTCTGAATGTGTTCACGTTTCACATTTTTTGAATTGTATTTATTTTTATTCCAAACAAAGAGACCTCATTCATTTCAAAGATAATAGCAAATCTAAGAGGGCATTCTGATGTGCATGGTTTATTTCAACTCTCTTCCATATATCTTCAAGTTTTAAATTCCTTGTGACTTAAAAAAAAATCATTTTCTCCATTTCATTTCAGGTAACACTCAGTGAGGACATGGAAAAGGAAAATGCAACATTGCTGACAGAATTTATTCTCACAGGACTCATATATCAACCAGAATGGCAAATTCCCCTGTTCCTGCTGTTTTCACCATCATGGGAAATCTTGGTCTGATTGCTCTCATTTGCAATGATCCTCACCTTCACATTCCCATGTACTTATTCCTTAGGAACATGGCTTTTGTGGATGCCTGGATATCATCCACAGTGACGCCCCAGTTGCTGGTCAATTTCTTTCCAAAGAGCAAAATGATCTCTCTCACTGAATGCAAGATACAATTTTTTTCCTTTGCAGTCAGTGTAACCACAGAATGTTTTATGCTGGCTACAATGGCACATGATCGCTATGTGGCCATATGCAAACCATTACTTTACCCAGTTATTATGACCCAAAGACTATGCATCTGGCTATTAATTTCATCATTTTCAGGTGGCCTTTTTCATGCCATACTTCATAATGCTTTCTTATTGAGATTGACCTTCTGTAATTCTAACATAATACATCACTTTTGCTATGACAGTGTACCATTATTTAAGATTTCCTGTACTGATCCTTCCATTAATTTTCTGATGGTATTTATTTTCTCTGGGTCAATACAGGTGTTCACTATTCTTACTGTTCTTTTCTCTTATATACTTATTCTTCACACAGTCTTAAAAAAGAAGTCTGTACAAGGCATAAGGAAGGCCTTCTCTACTTGTGGAGCCCATCTCCTGTCTGTCTCTTTATACTATGGGCCTCTTCTCTTTATGTACGTGTGCCCTGGATCTGCACAAGCAGATGATCAAGATATGATGGACTCTCTGCTTTATATGGCCATAATCCCTCTGTTAAATCCAATCATCTACAGTTTGAGAAATAAGAAAGTCATAGATTCACTGGCAAAAAATGTTAAAGATAAATGCCTAGATCTCATATTAATACACTTCAGTTCAGTTCAGTCACTCAGTCGTGTGCAACTCTGTGACCCCATGAATCGCAGCACACCAGGCCTCCCTCCCACATCCATACATTAACATACTTACTCCTTTATTAAAAGTAAAAAGTTTGTGTAGATTAGATGTTACTCTATATTAATTAATGCTCATAGATTTCACACTAATCATTGCCCTAAAGATTTAATGATTTAAACTGAGAGTATTAATAAGCATCTTAAAATGTTTGTATATTACTGAAACACAGAGAAAAAAAATTTTCATCCAGTATTTAAGTCATACTAGAATAATTTAAGAGGAAAACAAAATATTTTACACATGTGTTCTCAATGTAGCTTCACAAACAAATTAAATACCATAGTGGTGTATTCAACTCTGAAAAGAATTTGGAAATGATGTTTTTGATAACAATAGAGCTGTGCAGCCTGAGATTCATATCACATTTAACTTCACAGAGGAGGCAGGTTTGTATTTGAATGAACAGAGGCAAATATCAGGAATTCTGCTTGCCATCAAAATGTCATTCATTCCACTCTATTTGGGACATGGTGAATTTCACTTTTTGTAGGGTTTCAATTGTCATATCTCACAGAGAAACTAACAGAAATGGTAAGGAAATTTTAAAATTTCAGAAAGGAGTTAAAGCAGCGAAAGTCAGGCAAAACTGTATAAGAATATTCTTCACCATGTCTCTCTATGAATAACTAGTAGAGGGAAGATGCCTCTCAGTGTTTATGGTATTTTGAAAGGTCACATCCAGTTGTATTTGTATGTAATAGGGTAATCTGAGAAGCTTTACTGAATCACAAAGCTATGGGATGAAATTGTAGATTTAACTGGGATGGGCATAGAGAGGAAAAGGGAAGTGGAGGGATAAGAAGGAAATAGTCTCAACCTTCCTACAATTTTAAAATAATGAAACTGATCAGAAAAAAAGAACTATGTATAGATTATTAGAATGTGTTGTTGAGAACAAGCTGCTTAAAATGCATAGTTTTGTTTTTCTTTATTCGCTAAGTCCAACTCTTTGTGATCCTATGGACCAGGGTCCAAGATATTTCCCAGGCAAGAATTACTGGAATGGGTTGCCATTTCCTTTTCCAGGGAATCTTCCAGACTCTTGGATCTAACCCACATCTCCTGCATTGGCAGGCAGATTCTTTACCATTTTGGGAAGCCCCAAAATGCATATTGTTGTTCAGTCACTCAGTCATGTCTGACTCTTTGTGACCCCATGGAATACAGCATACCAGGCTTCCCTCCTTCACTATCTCCCAGAGTTTGCTCAAACTCATGTCCACTGAGTCAGTGAGGCCATCCAACTGTCTCATCCTTTGTCACCACCTTTCCTGCCCTCAATCTTTCCCAGCATCAGAATCTTTTCAATGAGTTGACTCTTTGCATCAGTGGCCAAAGTACTGGAGCTTCACCTTCAGCATTAGTCATTCCAATGAATATTCAGTGTTGATTTCCTTTAGGATTGACTGGTTTAATCTCCTTGCTGTCCAAGGGACTTTCAAGAGTCTTCTCCAGCACCAAAGTTCAAAAGCATCAATTATTCATTGTTAGGCCTTCTTTATGCTCCAACTCTTACATCCATACATGACTACTGGGAAAACCATAGCTTTGACTATACAGATCCTTTGTTGGCAAAGTGACACCTCTGCCTTTTATTTTTTAATACACTGTCTAGGTTCATCATAGCTTTCCTTCCAAAGAGCAAGCATCTTTTAATTACATAGCTGTAGTCACCATCCATAGTGATTGTGGAACCCAAAAAATAAAATCTGCCACTGTTTCTATTTTTTCCCTATGTATTTGCCATGAAGTCATGGGGCCAGATGCCATGGTCTTAGTTTTTTTAATGTTGAATTTTAGGAGATTTTTCACTTTCATCTTTCACTTCCATCAAGACTGCCAGAGTTCAAATAATGTGCCTGATAAAATATCAGTGTATTCAGTGATGGCAAACAAGAAAAAGAGCAAGAGTTTGCATGTTTGGTCCCCCAAAAGTCCCTAAATGTTAGTTTTCATCACACTCATACTCTAAAATAACAAATGATTCATCTTCAGGTCCAACCCTGACCTTCCAATCTCACCACTTATCCATACACATTCTACTGAAAGCACTGAGGCCCTCACCCTAAAACTATTGACATCTATCATTTACAAGTAATCTTATTACTTATCCTACATTCTGTTGAGTCTCTTCCCAAATTTTGCTCACATGTGCTTTTTTATAAATAGAGCTCTGAAAATAATAATATTCCTATTCAATGACTTTTAATGGATTTTCATCACTATCAGATTACAAATTCTCCAGGCAAGAATACTGAAGTGGATAGCCATTCTCTTGTCCAGGGGATCTTCCTGACCCAGGGATCAAACCCAGGTCTCCTGTGTTGTAGGCATATTCTTTACCATATGAGCCACCAAAGAAGTCCATGTATTCAGTTCAGTTCAGTCACTCAGCCGTGTCCAACTCTTTGCAACCCCATGAATCGCAGCATGCCAGGCCTCCCTGTCCATCACCAACTCCCGGAGTTCACCCAGACTCACATCCATCGAGTCAGTGATGCCATCCAGCCATCTCATCCTCTGTCGTCCCCTTCTCCTCCTGCCCCCATTCCCTCCCAGCATCAGAGTCTTCTCCAATGAGTCAACTCTTTGCATGAGGTGGCCAAAATATTGGAGTTTCAGCTCTAGCATCATTCCTTCCAAAGAAATCCCAGGGCTGATCTCCTACAGAATGGACTGGTTGGATCTCCTTGCAGTCCAAGGGACTCTCAAGAGTCTTCTCCAACACCACAGTTCAAAAGCATCAATTCTTCAGTGCTCAGCTTTCTTTATAGTCCAACTCTCACATCCATACATGACCACAGGAAAGACCATAGCCTTGAATAGGAGAACCTTTGTTGGCAAAGTAATGTCTCTGTTTTTGAATATGCTATCTAGGTTGGTCATAACTTTCCTTCCAAAGAGTAAGCGTCTTTTAATTTCATGGCTACAGTCACTATCTGCAGTGGTTTTGGAGCCCAGAAAAATAAAGTCTGACACTGTTTCCACTGTTTCTCCATCTATTTCCCATGTAGTGATGGGACCAGATGCCATGATCTTCGTTTTCTGAATGTTGAGCTTTAAGCCAACCTTTTCACTCCCCACTTTCATCGATTAATGAATCTACCAAAATATATGCTTCTTTTTTGCCCTAGCTGCCAGTCATGTCCCAAGTCGAGGTTAAACAGTTTTCTGCTCTTCAGATATCAAAGTACAGTATTACTGTTTTCATATTATGCTCTTTTGACATAAATAATGTTATTTTTGTAAATGAATTCTGTATGCCAAATACTCTGTTAGTAATTAGAGGCAAATATGAACATGTGACCACCCTGTTCCAAATCCCTCAATAGTTTTCCTTTGAGATAAAGTTAAAAGTCCCCAGCCTTGTCTCCCATGCTGTGATTCAACCCATGCTGGGCTGCCATGTCCACTCTGGCTCCTCTTTGCTTTCCTCGTTTGCAGGTCAGCTCCATCTGCCTTTTTTTTTCCCATCCCCCCACCCCCACCCCCAACTTCAATAATGATCTTGTTCTCCGATAAGCTAGGCCTGCCAATGATGGAAAACCCTGAGGATGCTAAATGTCTAGAGGCATCACCTTGGTAGAAATGAAGACCCTCAGGACCCAGCCCTAACCTATTGAAACAGAATATGCATTTTCAGAAAATCACCAGGAGGTTTACAGGGACTAAAGTTAGAGAAGCACTGATCTAGGCCACCTCCCACTGTGATTCTTTGTTTTGTTGTATTTTTGCTCCTTCCCCTGACCTATGTCTAGTAAAATTTTTCTCCAAAAACTTCACTGTAGAGTTGGGAGTTCTTTGCAGATCTGGAATGTGAGCTATAGTTTCCACGAAGAGGACAACTTTCTTGTAGTTGGCTCCTAAAGGGAGTCTAGAACTTTGCCCTCATTGAATTCATGTATAATCAGCTCAGAAAAGACCACACTAATCAAAGCACTCAGAGCATCAAAATTTGTGGATGAATTGAAGTTTGCATAAACATGCCAGAAGTGTCATCTGTTCTGGAAGGTAGTGCCATAAAATACAATTTCAGTTGTTAAAACTAGAATTGTCTACAATGACTTGATGTTTATGATTTTAGAGTCTGTAATGCCCTGTGGAACAACCTGGACTTTCCCTACAGGTTCAAATCTATAATGCCCAGAGGAACAACTTAGTTTTGTCCTAAAGGGAATCGATGCATGATATTAGGAAATTTTAGTGCTTCATTCCTTCCTCTTCTGTTTAAAAAGAACACTTTCATATAATTGGTTGACTCTTCTGTTCAAAGCTAATTTACATAAACAAAATTTTCCTGACCCTGGGAAATGAATGTGCAAGGAACTGGAATTGTGGCCTGTGTCATTACCATTCCAGTGATATTGCATTATTTTCTACTTAAAAAGCCTACCTCTTTGAAAGGATCACCACAATTTCTTACAAGATATGGGTAAAAGAGAAATAACTTCTGTAAGGTATATTATTCTTAGGTAAAACAGTCAGAAGACTGTAAAATCTATAATTTTAGATTGACTTACTAGATGCCAAAAAGGCAGGTGAAAAAAAATTAACAATATGAAATATCTATATATCATATTTTTGTGACTAAATCTAGATAAGCAAAATAACTGTAAGACTGAATTGTCCCTCAATGATAATTCATTATCTTTCTAACATAACTATAAAGACACATAAGTTTTGGTGAACTAGAATCTTAAAGAATTTAAACTGGCTTTAAATATACGTCACATGTTTCCTACATAAGAAAATTTCTGGGTATTCTGATTAAAAGTTTCATTCTTTTTAATTGATCACAGTTGCTGACTAAACTTTTAAGGTAAGTCACTTACATATTAATTTCTCTATTCTCTCACCTACTTCTGAGAATACTTTTATTCAGTATTTTAATATATATTGTAAGAAATATGCATAAAATGTTCCCCTATAATAAAGACCCATACACATATTGAATTTGAGCATTGTCAATTATCCTTTAATTTGGAATTGCAAGGAAGGGAGCCTATTCCAAATTAAATACATTTGACAACTAGAATTACTGGCATTGGTTATTTATATTACTTGAATTAGGCTCCAGTCTTTGGCTCAATTTTATTTTACTAGAAAAACTGGTAGAGAAGAAAGTGCTCTCAAATAAACACAGCAGGATTTCTAGAGAAAATCAGCTCTAATCACTGTAATAAAACATATAAATCAATTTTTAATTAATTATAGAAAGAACTTTCCAGCAATGCTAATATATTTAAAAAACAGTCAAAGTTTCTAAGGTAAAATTTAAAATTAAATTCTGTGTCACACACAAATTCCCTAGGAAGATTATCTTTGAGTTTTGATAAAAAGAATACAGAAGGATTCCCAGTGTTGACATTTAATGAAAACCAGGATTAAGACAAATATTTACCTGCAAATTTTCCCCATATTTCCTTCTTGGTGTTTGTCTGATACTACCTGTCTTCATTGTCTTGTCTTTCCTACAGTTTTCTATCCGTGTCTCTGTTATGCTTTTTATATTTCTCCACTTGTTTTTTTAAATAACTCACCCAATTGCTCCTTTCTACTTCTGCCCTCTTTCTCATCTTGGTGCCTTCCTCTCTTCAGAAAGTGTGAAAGAAAGTGAAAGTGTTAGTCTCTCAGTCGTGTCTGACTCTTTGCAATCCCACAGACTGTAGACTGAGAGGCTCCTCTGTCCATGGAATTTTCCAGGCAAGAATACTGGAGTGGGTTGCCATTCCCTTCTCCAGGGGATCTTCCCAACCCAGGGATTGAACCAGGGTCTACTGTACTGCAGGCAGATTCTTTACCATCTGAGCCACCAGGGAAGGTCGACAAAACCTGTGTCTAAACACTTTAGAAAATATGTATTTAAATACTCTACAGGAAAAAAAAAAAAAAAAACTTTTGTCTATAAGAAGTAGAAAAATTATAATTGTTATCCATTTTTTTCTTGGTGTACTCAAAAAACATTCTCCTCATGTTATGTGCAATGCTTCCCGTTCATGTCTCACTATTCTCTGGCCTCACTCTACATAAATTGGAAACTCCTCTCACTAAAGACACTAAAAGTCTCTCATTTCCCAGATTCAATGATTGTTCACCTCCTGTTCTAGGGGAGCATTCATTTTGCCAATCAGTGTTGCACTTCATTATGTCCTTCTGTCTTTTTTCTCTTAATGTTTACAACACTCAACTCTCCAGTTCTTCCTTCTGCTTCTCTGATTACTCTGCTCAGTGTATCTTTTTGGTCTCGCATCACTGACTCGATGGATGCGAGTCTGGTGACCTCCGGGAGCTGGTGATGGACAGGGAGGCCTGGCGTGCTGCGGTTCATGGGGTCGCAAAGAGTCGGACACGACTGAGCGACTGATCTGATCTGATCTGATCTTATCTCTGTTTGGCTAAATGGCACCCCACTCCAGTACTCTTGCCTGGAAAATCCCATGGACAGAGGAGCCTGGTAGGCTGCAGTCCATGAGGTCACTAAGAGTCGGACACGACTGAGCGACTTCACTTTCACTTTTCAGTTTCATGCATTGGAGAAGGAAATGGCAACCCACTCCAGTGTTCTTGCCTGGAGAATCCCAGGACGGGGGAGCCTGACGGACTGCCGTCTATGGGGTCGCATAGAGTCGTACACGACTGAAGCGACTTAGCAGCAGCAGCAGCAGGGCACTTGTTTGTAACAGAAAACTAGTTAGCTGAATGGAAATAGACTATTACATAAAAATTCCAGGGAGATTGGAGGAATCTGCTGATAAATGGGCAGGAACAGAAGAAAACAATACAGTGAGACAGCAGCCCAAATCAAATCTCCACACCTGCTCAGTAGGAGCTCCTATTGCAACTGCTGAATTGTAGAAGCCACAGCTCACACTGACAATGCAGCTGGTGCAGATGCAAGAAGCATTTCCTAGGGTCTTGGTATGGCTGCCTTGGCTGACTTTGCAACCCAAATTCATTTTTTCCTGTCCCTTTGCTCCATGCTCGATGTTACAAATCCAGTGTTAGTACATTTGACTATTCAAACCTAGATCAAGTTCCCTTACTCTAGTTGCAAGGGGATGGAAAAGTGAGTTTCTGGCTCCTTTGACTTCTAGAGTAAGTGATAGCCTTTGCCTGATACCAAGATTCATGTATTAGAAAAGAGGATCATTTTCAGCTATCTAAAATGATATGTATCTATTTCAAAAGTTCTTTAATAAAATTTGCTGATTTTTTTCTTTATCCTCCTCTTTTTTCCTTATGCACACTTTTTTTTTTTTTTTTTATTTTATTTGTTTAATTTAATTTTTTAACTTTACAATATTGTATTGGTTTTGCCATATATCAAAATGAATCCACCACAGGTATACATGTGTTCCCCATCCTGAACCCTCCTCCCACCTCCCTCCCCGCACCATCCCACTGGGTAGTCCCAGTGCACCAGCCCCATGCATCCAGTATCCTGCGTCAAACCTGGACTGGCGACTCATTTCATATATATTTATACATGTTTCAATGTCATTCTCCCAATATGCACACTTTCTAATGATTAGGTCATTCATAAGTATGCCTTCAATTATCCAAATACTCCAAAGTCATTGTTTATATTAAGGGCTAACAAACATGCTAGTAATCTATCCCATCTGGATATTCAGAAGATGCTTTCTCCACAAAGTGGCCCAAACATCTGAATTCTCAAATTCAATTTGTGATGACCATCTATCCAACTCTGTCTCCTTTCTCCTTCACTGACCACCTCCTTCACATCTAAGTTACTGAGTCTTACTGACTCTACATTCTGATTTATTTCTTTTTTTCCCTCCTCATCATGGGTGACCCCATGGACTGTAGCCTGCCAGGCTCCTCTGCGGGATTTCCCAAACAAGAATACTGGAATGGGTTTGCTAGTAGTAAATTGCACCAGAGAAACCAGAGCTTCACATGAATTTGAATCAACTGGAGGGATTTTTTGAAATGCAGATTGTTGAGCTTCATTCTTATCCTCTTGAACATACATTTACAATAATACTGCATAATCTGTATTTTGTACAAATATTTCACCAATTTTGATGTGTATTCTGATTTGAGAACAATTCAATAAAGAGTATCAGCTCCCTAATTAGTATTCCTGACACTAGTTTCCCTTCCCTACAGAATATTTCTACACTACCAAATATTTATTTAAAAAATATAATGTGGCTCCTTGTATTAAAAGTTCCTAGTGCATGCCTGCTGTCTGACAAAGTTCAAGATCTTTCACATGGCATCCAAATCATTTTGTAATAGTTCAAATTTCTTTTCCCTGGAATCTCATCCATATCCTAGACAGAATGTCCCTCACACATTCCGTTATCTCCATAAATTTAGCTAATGTTTACAGTCTTTTCCTTTTTCCTACATCCTTTCATTCTCCCACATTTTTAATGCAATAATTGCATTTTCCACTACACCAATTTCCAAAATCAGTTTCCATTGCTATTTGTTGTTCTTTAGTTGCTATGTCGCGTCCAACACTTTGTGACCCCATGGACTGTAGCCCACCAGGCTCCTCTGTGGGATTACCCAAGTAAGAATACTGGAGTGGGTATGCTAGTACTAAATACATTTAAGGCACTCTGATAAGTGTATGACTTTGTTTCAATTACTTTCTCCCAATACTCTTTTTATAAAGCTTACATCTACTTGGATTTCCCTGGGGGCTCAGATAGTAAAGGATCCACGTGCAATATGGGAGACCTAGGTTCAATCCTTGAGTTGGGAAGGTCCCCTGGAGGTGGGCATGGCAACCCACTCCAGTATTCTTACCTGGAGACTCCCCATGAAAAAGCCTGGGGGGGATACAGTCCGTGGGGTCATTTACATCTACTTATATCTTACATTTACTGCATTTCATTTCAGGGAGCATGGATCCTAAAAATGCAACACTGCTGTCAATGTTTGTTCTCACCGGACTGCCCTATCAGTTGGAGTGGCAAATCCCCCTGTTCTTGTTGTTCTTGGTGATATACCTCATCACCACTGTGGGAAACCTTGGACTAATTTATCTTATCTACAATGACCCTCATCTTCACATCCCCATGTACTTATTTCTTGGGAGTTTAGCCTTTGTGGATTCTTGGATATCATCCACAGTGATCCCCAAGATGCTAGTCAATTTTTTTGCCAGGAGTAAAATGATATCTCTCTCTGAATGCATGTTACAATTTCTTTCCTTTGCATTTGGTGGAACCACGGAATGCTTTTTGCTTGCAACGATGGCATATGATCGCTATGTGGCCATATGCAAACCATTACTGTATCCAGTGATTATGACTAACAAACTATGCATCCAGCTGTTAGTCTCATCATTTGTAGCAGGGCTTATTCATTCCATGATTCATGTAGGTGCTTTATTCAGGTTAACTTTCTGTAAGTCTAACATAATACATCACTTTTACTGTGACATCATGCCATTGTTTAGGATTTCTTGTATTGACCCTTCAATTAATGTCCTAATGGTATTTATTTCTTCTGGGTCAATACAGGTGCTTAGCATTATGACTGTTCTTGTCTCTTATACAATTGTTCTACATACGGTTTTGAAAAATAAGTCTGTACAAGGCATAAGAAAGGCTTTCTCCACCTGTGGAGCCCACCTCCTATCTGTCTCTTTATACTATGGGCCTCTTCTTTTCATGTATGTGCGCCCTGGATCCACACAGGCAGATGACCAAGATATGATGGATTCTCTCTTTTACACTGCCATAATTCCCTTGTTAAATCCAATCATCTACAGCCTGAGAAATAAGAAAGTCATAGATTCACTGACAAAAGTATTAAAGAGAAATGTTTAGCTCTCATACTATTATCAGTTCTTTTTTTTTTACTGAAATAGTCACAAAATTGTTCAGATTACATGTGGTTCAGATTGGGTTAGGGTTCAAGGATTTTTACAGTTATAATTACTCTAGTGTTTTGACTTAAGTTGTTAGTACTAACATACTCCTTAATATATTCATGTATACTGTTCAAAAAAACACAAGGAATTTTCAACAATTTTCATGTTGCATTAGAATAATTGAAGCAGGAAACAAATTAAAATATTTTACATACTTGTGTATTCTATAATGTAGATTTATAAGATGATTAGGCATTGAAATAGTAATGTTCCTCTAATAGGATTTGACTCCGTTGTCTTTGATAGTAATATAGCTGCACAGCCTGGAGACTCAACTGCATCTAAATCCACAATGTATGCAATGTGTTTGAATGAAATGATGTAAATCACAAGAATTCTGCTGCAGACCAAAAGGTCTTTCAGTCCACTTTATTTGGGACATGGTGAATTTCCCCATCACCATGGAGATTCAACAGTCATACCAGAGAGAAATAAAAAGAAATGAGAAAAGCAATGAAGAAAAATGAGAAGTTAAGACAGTGAGATCAGATCAGATCAGATCAGTCACTCAGTCGTGTCCGACTCTTTGCGACCCCATGAACTACAGCACGCCAGGCCTTCCTGTCCATCACCAACTCCCAGAGGTCACTCAGACTCACATGCATCGAGTCAGTGATGCCATCCAGCCATCTCAGCCTCTGTCGTCCACTTCTACTCCTGCCCCCAATCCCTCCCAGCATCAGAGTCTTCTCCAATGAGCCAACTCTTCGCATGAGGTGGCCAAAATACTGGAGTTTCAGCTTTAGCATCATTCCTTCCAAAGAAATCCCAGGGCCGATCTCCTTCAGAATGGACTGGTTGGATCTCCTTGAGGTCCAAAGGACTCTCAAGAGTCTTCTCCAACACCACAGTTCAAAAGCAGCAATTCTTCGGCGCTCAGCCTTCTTCACAGTCCAGCTCTCACATCCATACATGACCACAGGAAAGACCATAGCCTTGACTAGGCGAACCTTTGTTGGCAAAGTAATGTCTCTGCTTTTGAATATGCTATCTAGGTTGGTCATAACTTTCCTTCCAAGGAGTAAGCGTCTTTTAATTTCATGGCTGCAGTCACCATCTGCAGTGATTTTGGAGCCCAGAAAAACAAAGTCTGACACTGTTTCCACTGTTTCCCCATCTATTTCAATAATTCCATTCAATAAGGATCAACTACAAGTCTTTTACAAAATAGTGATGATTGGCAAGTTGCCCTGATAGATTTCAGGGGTTAAATTTTGTTTCATTTGCCCTCAAGCTCCCACAGTAGTTAAAAGTTCAAAAATGTTAGATTGGCAATTTGAGGATACCTGTGGAACTTTCCAACCCTATGTAGTTCCTACGCTTCCCTTTACCCATTGGGGAGGGACGTGCTGTCTTAAATAGGAGATACTCAGAGAAGGGTTTTCTCAATTTCTTAGTTGTCAACAGGTGGTACAATTAACAATACTTTATATATTGTTATAAATACATAATATAAATGTATTTACCTAATTACAGTTTGCCTAATTAGATATGGGTATAAATAAAATATAATAAAGGTATGCCTAATTTTATTTATAGATCTATACTTAATTAATTTGTATATAAATTAATATGTATACTATATATGCATATTATATATATACTGTATAATTAAATATATATTGCAGTAATATAATGTGTGTGTGTGCTGATATTAATTGGTATGGATTGATGTGCTGTGATGATATATGTTCTATATACTGTATAATTATATGTGTGACATGTATTATTACAGTACATTGGTTTGTGTTGGTAGTATTAGCTGTGTACGTGTTGTATTGCTGTAATATATATTAATTAATATATTAATTATAAAGATTAATTCAAGTATATTGATTTATATATGCTGCTACTGCTGCTAAGTCGCTTCAGTCCTGTCCGACTCTGTGCGACCCCATAGACGGAAGCTCACCAGGCTCCCCTGTCCCTGGGATTCTCCAGGCAAGAACACTGGAGTGGGTTGCCATTTCCTTCTCCAATGCATGAAAGTGAAAAGTCAAAGTGAAGTCGCTCAGTAGTGTCCGACTCTTAGCGACCCCACGGACTGGAGCCTACCAGGCTCCTCCGTCCATGGGATTTTCCAGGCAAAAGTACTGGGGTGGGGTGCCATTGCCTTGCCCGTGATTTATATATATTATGTCAATAAGTTTATACTTGTTGCCATATATAAATACATATATATATACATTTTGTATTTAGGTATATCTGTATATCAAAATGAGATAAGAAGGTTATACATTTATTATTTAAATTTATACAGAGACCTAAACTAAACACTAAACCTAAATTAACATATCCCTAAATTCATGTTGTTAAAATGTACATTTTAAAAATTTAAAAATTAAATTGACAGATTGCTGTAGAAAACTGTTGTAGTCAAAGTTTTACATCATTTACCCTCCAATGTTCTGTTAAATTTTATATCTAGACACCCAGTTATTTTCCTTGTTAGATACAAACAGTTCCCTATTCCAGATGCCAAAAATTTTGTATAAAATTTCAAATAAAACTAACACGGACATCCCTTATTATCTCCAGGGACAAGCTATAGTAGATAGAACACACCAAACATTAAAAATCCAAATTCAAAAATTCAAAGAAGGGGAGTTTAAGTATAGTTCTCCCTATCAAATCTTGCAACATGCTCTCTTTGTAATAAATATTCTAAACACTGATCCTGCCATAACTACTGAAATGCTTCATCACTGATGCCTGGAGCAATTAAATGCAAAGCCATTAGTCAAATGGAAGGACCTCCTCTCAGGACAATGGAAGGGTCCTGACCCATTATTAACTAGCGGTTGAGGATGTGCTTTAATGTTTCCACAGGATGCAGATTCTCCAATTTAGATCCGGGACAGGCTGATTCTCCGTGTTGCAGCCCCCCAGACATCCGGTTCCCCCATTGCTTCGATCACAAAAGAGGAGCCTGCTGGAAGGGGAGGCAAGATAAACATCGAGATCCCAGTGAGACCAATGGGGCTGCTGCAGTGCAAACTCCAACCAAAAAATAATTCTACTTATTCTGTTTTGGCTTGTCTACCCTCTCCTTATGTTTTTCTCTTTACCAACGATCTGGAAAACTCAATGTACATATGAACTATTCAGGTGGATCTAATGTAGTGACTTGTGAACAATGCATGCTCTCATCTTGTTTAAACCCTCAATATAATGTTTCCTCGTTTGTAGTGTTACAACATCCACCTTATCTTGTGATGTAACCACTTATTGATATGATAATTTTGGTCTTGCTGTATTACAACAACTATAGGATATAATGCAATCACGATGGTTTGTGGGTTTGCTTATCCTGGGAATAGCAGCTTTAATAGCAGCAATTGCTTCTGTTACTGTGACAGCAATATCACTGACTCAACAAGTGCATACTGCCCAATATGTTGATACCATGTCTAAAAATGTCTCTTTAGCAACACAGGAAGCTATAGATAGGAAATTAGAGATGAGAGTAGACACCTTAGAAGAGGCAATAATGCATATTGGGACTGAGTTACAGGCTTTAAAAGTGAAAATGGCTCTGTCTTGCCACAATGATTACCCATGGATATGCGTGACATCTTTAAAGGTAAATGAAACAGATCATGAATGGGAAAAAATTAAAAATCCTATCTCAGGTGTTTAGAACAGCTCTGACATTGGCCTGGACTTAGGGAAACCTCAAAATCAAATACAGACCCTGGAACACTCTCGACTGGATTTTACCACTGCTGGAGCAGCTAATGACTTTTTTCACACTTTCTCTAACTTCATTTCAGGAAAAAACATTCTGTCTAATATCCTTGGTTATGTCGCTGCTGGTGCTTTAATTTTGCTTCTCATAATCATTCTTCCTTGTATTGTCAGGATTCTCCGGCAGAACATTCAGAAGCTCACGACTGAACTGCATCTGGCTGTTTTAAGAAATAAAAAAGGGGGAGATGCCAGGAGCCAGCGTGAGGAAATCCGCCCATGGCAAAGGTCATGAGGAAGGAGACTTGGTGGGATCGAGCCTCAGAAGTCCCCCCTGGAAATTCTCGAGCATCTACCCCCAAAACCAGAGTCTGCTTACTTTCTGCTTTGTGCTCTCACCTCCACCTCTGACTTTACAGGGGGCTGTCCCCCACTACCTCTCTCTGAAAAAAAGAGCTAACTTACAGCTCCAGTTAATAATTCCTGGGTGTGTCAGTGTTTCAACCTACAAACTCCTTTGGAAGTCCTCTAGCCTGCCTGAATAGGTCTTTCTGACCACATGTGATTGTTCAGAGCCTCTCAACTGTGAGAGGCATGAGATGTTCTAAACTGTCTAAATACAGATTCCTTTGAGCAGTTAAAAGATTGATTAGAAATTGTATTGGTGAAGGGTTTTTCACTTGTTGGGCCAATGTTTGCTGCTAAGTCTCCATATGCCTTAACTACTGTGTCCCTGGCAGTGTATTGATTGATATAATTGGTGTATAGAAATGTAAGTAGTAGCTTTAATGTTTGTACCCTTGGACCCTTGATTTAATTCTTTTCTTGTTATAGCCCACCATACCTTTGCCCTGTAGGAATGCAACTTTATCTAATGCTTTTGGAGGGTTGTGCCTGACTAATCACCTTTAGAGGAAAATAAGTTTTCTGAAGAAAGGGTCTTAAAATGTTAACAGGCCTCTGGGCCAGAAGATGATGCAAATCACCTAAACTTTTGCATATGATAAGTTTGCAGGAAGAAAGCCTGGCTTACTGCATGACTCTACCCCTTCCCCCATTATCCTGTATGCATCAAATCAGATCAGATCAGTCACTCAGTCGTGTCCGACTCTTTGCTACCCCATGAACTGCAGCACGCCAGGCCTCCCTATCCATCACCAGCTCTCGGAGGTCACTCAGACTCACATCCATCGAGTCAGTGATGCCATCCAGCCATCTCATCCTCTGTCGTCCCCTTCTCCTCTTGCCCTCAATCCCTCCCAGCATCAGAGTCTTCTCCAATGAGTCAACTCTTCACATGAGGTGGCCAAAATACTGGAGTTTCAGCTTTAGCATCATTCCTTCCAAAGAAATCCCAGGGCTGATCTCCTTCAGAATGGACTGGTTGGATCTCCTTGCAGTCCAAGGGACTCTCAAGAGTCTTCTCCAACACCACAGTTCAAAAGCATCAATTCTTCGGCGCTCAGCCTTCTTCACAGTCCAGCTCTCACATCCATACATGACCACAGGAAAGACCATAGCCTTGACTAGGCGAACCTTTGTTGGCAAAGTAATGTCTCTGCTTTTGAATATGCTATCTAGGTTGGTCATAACTTTCCTTCCAAGGAGTAAGCGTCTTTTAATTTCATGGCTGCAGTCACCATCTGCAGTGATTTTGGAGCCCAGAAAAACAAAGTCTGACACTGTTTCCACTGTTTCTCCATCTATTTCCCATGTAGTGATGGGACCAGATGCCATGATCTTCATTTTCTGAATGTTGAGCTTTAAGCCAACCTTTTCACTCTCCACTTTCACTTTCATCAAGAGGCTTTTTAGTTCCTCTTCATTTTCTGCCATAAGGGTGGTGTCATCTGCATATCTGAGGTTATTGATATTTCTCCCGGCAATCTTGATTCCAACTTGTGTTTCTTCCAGTCCAGCATTTCTCATGATGTACTCTGCATATAAGTTAAATAAACATGGTGACAATATGCAGCCTTGACGTACTCCTTTTCCTATTTGGAACCGGTCTGTTGTTCTATGACCAGTTCTAACTGTTGCTTCCTGACCTGCATACAGATTTCTTAAGAGGCAGATCAGGTGGTCTGGTATTCCCATCTCTTTCAGAATTTTCCACAGTTTATTGTGATCCACACAGTCAAAGGCTTTGGCATAGTCAATAAAGCAGAAATAGATGTTTTTCTGGAACTCTCTTGCTTTTTTCATGATCCAGCAGAAGTTGGCAATTTGATCTCTGGTTCCTCTGCCTTTTCTAAAACCAGCTTGAACATTAGGAAGTTCACGGTTCACATATTGCTGAATCCTGGCTTGGAGAATTTTGAGCATTACTTTACTAGCGTGTGAGATGAGTGCAATTGTGTGGTAGTTTGAGCACTCTTTGGCATTGCCTTTTCAGGACCATCCCCATGGAAAAGAAATGCAAAAAAGCAAAATGGCTGTCTGGGGAGGCCTTACAAATAGCTGTGAAAAGAAGAGAAGCGAAAAGCAAAGGAGAAAAGGAAAGATATAAACATCTAAATGCAGAGTTCCAAAGAATAGCAAGAAGAGATAAGAAAGCTTTCTTCAGTGATCAATGCAAAGAAATAGAGGAAAACAACAGAATGGGAAAGACTAAGGATCTATTCAAGAAAATCAGAGATACCAAAGGAACATTTCATGCAAAGATGGGCACAATAAAGGACAGAGATGGTGTGGATCTAACAGAAGCAGAAGATATTAAGAAGAGGTGGCAAGAATACACAGAAGAACTGTACAAAAAAGAGCTTCACGACCCAGATAATCATGATGATGTGATCACTGACCTAGAGCCAGACATCTTGGAATGTGAAGTCAAATGGGCCTTAGAAAGCATCACTTCGAACAAAGCTAGTGGAGGTGATGGAATTCCAGTGGAACTATTCCAAGTCCTGAATGATGATGCTGTGAAAGTGCTGCACTCAATATGCCAGCAAATCTGGAAAACAGCAGTGGCCACAGGACTGGAAAAGGTCAGTTTTCATCCCAATCCCAAAGAAAGGCAATGCCAAGGAGTGCTCAAACTACCGCACAATTGCACTCATCTCACACGCTAGTAAAGTAATGCTCAAAATTCTGCAAGCCAGGCTTCAGCAATATGTGAACCGTGAACTTCCTGATGTTCAAGCTGGTTTTAGAAAAGGCAGAGGAACCAGAGATCAAATTGCCAACATCCGCTGGATCATGGAAAAAGCAAGAGAGTTCCAGAAAAACATCTATTTCTGCTTTATTGACTATGCCAAAGCCTTTGACTGTGTGGATCACAATAAACTATGGAAAATTCTGAAAGAGATGGGAATACCAGACCACCTGATCTGCCTCTTAAGAAATCTGTATGCAGGTCAGGAAGCAACAGCTAGAACTGGTCATGGAACAACAGACTGGTTCCAAATAGGAAAAGGAGTACGTCAAGGCTGCATATTGTCACCATGTTTATTTAACTTATATGCAGAATACATCATGAGAAATGCTGGACTGGAAGAAACACAAGTTGGAATCAAGATTGCTGGGAGAAATATCAATAACCTCAGATATGCAGATGACACCACTCTTATGGCAGAAAGTGAAGAGGGGCTAAAAAGCCTCTTGATGAAAGTGAAAGTGGAGAGTGAAAAGGTTGGCTTATAGCTCAACATTCAGAAAACGAAGATCATGGCATCTGGTCCCATCACTGCATGGGAAATAGATGGGGAAACAGTGGAAACAGTGTCAGACTTTGTTTTTCTGGGCTCCAAAATCACTGCAGATGGTGACTGCAGCCATGAAATTAAAGACGCTTACTCCTTGGAAGGAAAGTTATGACCAACCTAGATAGCATATTCAAAAGCAGAGACATTACTTTACCAACAAAGGTTCGCCTACTCAAGGCTATGGTCTTTCCTGTGGTCATGTATGGATGTGAGAGCTGGACTGTGAGGACGGCTGAACGCCGAAGAATTGATGCTTTTGAACTGTGGTGTTGGAGAAGACTCTTGAGAGTCCCTTGGACTGCAAGAAGATCCAACCAGTCCATTCTGAAGGAGATCAATCCTGGAATTTCTTTAGAAGGAATGATGCTGAAGCTGAAACTCCAGTATTTTGGCCACCTCATGCGAAGAGTTGACTCATTGGAGAAGACTCTGATGCTGGGAGGGATTGAGGGCAGGAGGAGAAGGGGACGACAGAGGATGAGATGGCTGGATGGCATCACTGACTCAATGGATGCGAGTCTGAGTGACCTCCGGGAGCTGGTGATGGACAGGGAGGCCTGGCGTGCTGCGGTTCATGGGGTCGCAGAGTTGGACACGACTGAGCGACTGATCTGATCTGATCTTCTTTGGGATTGGGATAAAAACTGACCTTTTCCAATCTTGTGGCCACTGCTGAGTTTTCCAAATTTGCTGGCATATTGAGTTCAGCACTTTCACAGCATCATCTTTCAGGATTTGGAATAGCTCCACTGGAATTCCATCACCTCCACTAGCTTTGCTCGTAGTGATGCTTTCTAAGGCCCATTTGACTTCACATTCCAGGATGTCTGGCTCTAGGTCAGTGATCACACCATCATGATTATCTGGGTCGTGAAGCTCTTTTTTGTACAGTTCTTCTCTATGCATAACTTAAGGTATAAAAACTACTTTGGAATATAAAGTGCGGGCCTTGTTTACCGAAGCTTGGTCTCCCCACGTCATTCTTTCTCTCACCTTCTGGCTGAATTATTCAGCCTCTTTTCTCCACTGAATTTCCTCACTGAGCTAGCTATCCTTGTTTAACCACTCTTTATATCTTTAATTCTATCGTATCCTGATCGCCAAAGCCGTCTCCCCTTGAAAATCCCTGACTCCACTGGGGCTGGACCCTGGCAAGCAGTGGCCACAGGACTGGAAAAGGTCACTTTTCATTCCAATCCCCAAAAAATCAATGCCAAAGAATGTTCAAACTACCATACAGTTGCAGTCATCCCACATGCTAGCAAATTAATACTCAAAATTCCCCAAGCGAGGCTTCAACAATACCTGAACTGAGAACTTCCAGATGTTCAAACTGGATTTAGAACATGCAGAGGAACCAGATATCAAATTGCCAACATCCTCTGGATCATAGAAAAAGGCAAGAGAGTTCTAGAAAAACTTCTGCTTTATTGCCTATGCCCAAGCCTTTGACTGTGTGGATCACAACAAACTGTGGGAAATTCTTAAAAGATGGGAATACCAGATCATCTTACTTGCCTCCTGAGAAATCTGTATGGTTAAGAAGTAACAGTTGGAACTTGATATGGAAAAACAGACTGGTGTCAAATTGGGAAAGGAGTCAAGTCAAGAAGTGACAGAACTGGACATGGAACAACAGACTGGTGTCAAACAGGAAAGGAGTATGTCAAGGCTGTATATTGTCACCCTGCTTACTTAACTTATATGCAGAGTACATCTTGTGAAATGCTGGGCTGGATGAAGCACAAGCAGGAATCAAGATTGCTGGGAAAAATATCAATAACCTCAAATATGCATAAGGTCTCCCCTTATGGCAGAAAGCAAAGAGGAACTGTGGAGTTTCTTGATAAAAGTGAAAGAAAAGAGTGAAAAAGCTGGCTTAGAACTCTACATTCAAGAAACTAAGGTCATGGCATCCAGTCCCATCACTTGATGGCAAATAGATGGGGAAACACTATGTTCTTGGGCTTCAAAATCACTGCAGATGGTGATTCTAGCCATGAAATTAATAGACACTTGCTCCTTGGATGAAAAGCTCTAAGAAATCTAGACAGCAAATTAAAAAGCAGAGACATTACTTTGCCAACAAAGATCTATCTAGTCAAAGCTATGGTTTTGCCAGTAGTCATGTATGGATGTGAGACTTGGACCATAAAGAAAGGTGAGTGCTGAAGAATTGATGCTTTTGAACTGTGGTGTTGACCCAGACTCTTGAGAGTCCCTTAGACTGCAAGATCAAACTTAGCAATCATAAAGGAAATCAGTCTTGAGTGTTCATTGGAAGTGTTCCCTGATTTTAAAGCTGAATCTCCAAGCCATTGGCTTCCTTATGTGAAGAACTGCCTCACTGGAAAAGACCCTGATGCTGAGAAAGATTGAAGGCAGGAGGAGAAGGGGACAACAGAAGATGAGATGGTTGGATGGCATCACTGACTCGATGGATGTGAGTTTGAGCAAGTTTTGAGAGTTGGTGATGGGACAAGGTAGCCTGACATGCTGAAGTCCATGAGGTTGCAGACTCAGACATGACTGAGAGACTGAACCAAACTTAATAGCATGCTGGAAAAGAGGAAAATATACACTTCTGCTAAAATCACATTTCAGACAAGGCATCTTGTTGATTCCTTTATAAAAAAATTGCAAAATTACATATGAATTACTTAAATATTACTTAAGAGTAAAGCATGATATTATATTGTTAAGTTCACTTGGTTGTCAGGAACACTGGTGATGGTTGATTAAACCATTCCATGGAAACACTAATAATATACATGAAATAATGATAGCTTACAGTGAACGATGTTGGATTAATGATCTCCTAAGAAGAAGATTTAGTTTTGGGACCAGGGACCAGGCTGATCACTCAAGAGCGTTTGTGTAGCAGAGTTTTATTAAAGTATAAAAAGGAACAGAGAAAGTTTCTGACACAGACACCAGAGGTGAATGGAGAGTGCCCCCTTCCTAGTCTTAGCAAGGGAGCTATATAGTTTTTTCATTGGGTAATATAGTAAATCAAAAGAATGTATGAAGGTTGTAAAAGCCTTACCAGACCCACTACCACAATTTACATTTTACAATGACAGGATGAGTCAGAAGGTCCTTAAAGGAGAAACATGTCCTCGAGCAGGATACATTATTTTTTTTTCTTTAATTTACAATATTGTATTGGTTTTGCAATAAATTGACAAGAAGCCGCCACGGGTATACATGTGTTCCCCATCCTGAATCCACTTCCCACCTCCCTCCCCATCCCATCCTTCTGGGTCATCCCAGTGCACCAGCCCTGAGCACCCTGTCTCATGCATCAAACCTGGACTGGCGATTCATTTCATATATGATAATATACATGTTTCAATGCCATTCTCCCAAATCACCCCACCCTCGCCCTCTCCCACAGAGTCCAAAAGACTGTTCTATACATCTGTGTCTCTTTTGCAGTCTCGCATACAGGGTTATCATTACCATCCTCCTAAATTCCATATATATGCGTTAGTGTACTGTATCAGTGTTTTTCTTTCTGGCTTACTTCACTCTGTATAACAGGCTCCAGTTTCATCCACCTCTTAGAACTGATTCAAACGTATTCTTTTTAATGACTGAGTAATATTCCATTCTGCATATGTACCACAACTTTCTTATCCATTCATCTGCTGATGGACATCTAGGTTGCTTCCATGTCCTGGCTATTATTATAAACAGTGCTGCAATGAACATTGGGGTATATATGTCTCTCTCAATTCTGGTTTCCTCGGTGTGTATGCCCAGAAAGGATCGCTGGGTCATAAGGCAGTTCTATTTCCAGTTTTTAAAGGAATTTCCACACTGTTCTCCATAGTGGCTTTACTAGTTTGCATTCCCACCAACAGTGTAAGAGGGTTCCCTTTTGTCCACACCCTCTCCGGCATTTACTGCTTGTAGACTTTTGGATAGCAGCCATTCTGACTGGCATGAAATGATACCTCACTGTGGTTTTGATTTGCATTTCTCTGATAATGAGTGATGTTGAGCATTTTTTATGTGTTTGTTAGCTATCTGTATGTCTTCTTTGGAGAAATGTCTGTTTAGTTCTTTGGCCCACTTTTTGACTGGGTCATTTATTTTTATGGAATTGCTGTAGGAGTTGCTTGTATATTTTTGAGATTAATTCTTTGTCAGTTGCTTCATTTGCTATTATTTTCTAACACATTCTGAAGGCTGTCTTTTCACCTTGCTTATAGTTTTCTTTGTTGTGCAGAAGCTTTTAAGTTTAATTAGGTCCCATTTGTTTATTTTTGCTTTTATTTCCAATATTCTGGGAGGTGGGTCATAGAGGATTCTGCTCTGATGTATGTGGGAGAGTGTTTTGCCTATGTTCTTCTCTAGGAGTTTTATAGTTTCTAGTCTTACGTTTAGATCTTTAATCCATTTTGAGTTTATTTTTGTGTATGGTGTTAGAAAGTGTTCTAGTTTCATTCTTTTACAAGTGGTTGCCAGTTTTCCCAGTACCACTTGTTAAACAGATTGTCTTTTCTCCATTGTATATTCTTGCCTCCTTTGTCAAAGATAAGGTGTCCATAGGTGTGTGGATTTATCTCTGGGCTTTTTATTTTGTTCCATTGATCTATATTACTGTCTTTGTGCCAGTACCATACTGTCTTGATGACTGTGGTTTTGTAGTAGAGCCTGAAGTCAGGTAGGTTGATTCCTGCTGTTCCATTCTTCTTTCCCAAGATTGCTTTGACTATTCGAGGTTTTTTGTATTTCCATACAAATTGTGAATGCATTGTTGTTATATAATCATTGGTACAGAGTTTAAAGAAAAACATATCCTTGAGCAAGATGAGTTGTTTTGTTATGTAATCATTACCTCTGGGCTTAAAGAAAAAAATGTTTGTCCACTTCTCCTCCTTGAGATTCCTAGACCCCTTTCCTCTTCTGGGGGACCCTGGACTTCTTATCAACCTACCTAAGAAATGACTTTCTCAATACTCTATATTGTGAAGATACATTGCTTTTTTAACCTGGAGATTTAAAAGGATCCAAATCTCCTCTCTCCTTATATACATGTATCAGTTCAGTTCAGTTCAGTAGCTCAGTTGTATCCAATTTTTGGACCCCATGAACTGCAGCACTCCAGGCCTCCCTGTACATCACTAACTCTTGAAGTTTACCCAAACTCATGTCCATCGATTCAGTGATGCCATCCAGCCATTTCATCCTCTGTTGTCCCTTTCTCTTCCTGCCCCCAATTCCTCCCATCATCAGGGTCTTTTCCAATGAGGACTTTCCTATGAGGTGGCCAAAGTATCGAGCTTCAGCTTCAGCATCAGTCCTTCCAATAAACACCCAGGATTGAGTTCCTTTAGGATGGACTGGTTGGACCTCCTTGCAGTCCACGAGACTCTCAGAGTCTTCTCCAACACCACAGTTGAAATGCATCAATTCTTTGGTACTCAGCTTTCTTCACAGTTCAATTCTCACAGCCATACATGACCACTGGAAAAACCATAGCCTTGACTAGATGGACCTTTGTTCGCAAAGCAATGTCTCTTCTTTTTTAAATGCTATCTAGATTGGTCATAACTTTCCTTCCAAGGAGTAAGCGTCTTTTAATTTCATGGCTGCAGTCACCATCTGCAGTGATTTTGGAGCCCCCCCCCCCAAAAAAAGTAAAGTCTGACACTGTTTCCACAGTTTCCCAAACTATTTGTCATGAAGTGATGGAACCAGATGCCATGGTCTTAGTTTTCAGAAAGTTGAGCTTTAAGCCAACTTTTTCACTCTGCTCTTTCACTTCCATCAAGAGGCTTTTTAGTTCCTCTTCACTCACTGTCTGCCATAAGGGTGGTGTCATCTGCTTATCTGAGGTTATTGATATTTCTCCCAGCAATCTTGATTCCAGCTTGTGCTTCTTCCAGCCCAGCGTTTCTCATGATGTACTCTGCATATAAGTTGAATAAGTAGGGTGACAATAGACAGCATCGATGTACTCCTTTTCCTATTTGGAATCAGTCTATTGTTACATGTCCAGTTCTAACTGTTACTTCCTAACCTGCATATAGGTTTCTCAAGAGGCAGGTCAGGTGGTCTGGTATTCCCATCTCTTTCAGAATTTTCCACAGTTTATTGTGATCCACACAGTCAAAGGCTTAGGCTTTGGCATAGTCAATAAAGCATAAATAGAGGTTTTTCTGGAACTCTCTTGCTTTTTTGATGATACAGAGAATGTTGACAATTTGATGTCTGGTTCTTCTGCCTTTTCTAAAAACAGCTTGAACATCTGGAAGTTCACAGTTCATGTATTACTGAAGCCTGGCTTGGAGAATTTTGAGCATTACTTTACAAGCGTGTGAGATGAGTGCAATTGTGCAATAGATTGAGCATTCTTTGGCATTGCCTTTCTTTGGGTTTGGAATGAAAACGGAACTTTTCCAGTCCTGTGGCCACTGTTGGGTTTTCCAAATTTGCTGGCATATTGAGTACAGCTCTTCCACAGTATCATCTTTCAGGATTTAAAATAGCTCAACTGGAATTCCATCACCCCCACTTGCTTTGTTTGTAGTGATGCTTTCTAAGGCCCACTTGACTTCACATTCCAGATTGTCTGGCTCTCGGTGAGTAATCACACCATTGTGATTATCTTGGTCATGAAAATCTTTTTTGTACAGTTCTTCTGTGTATTCTTGCCAACTCTTCTTAATAACTTCTGTTTCTTTTAGGTCCATGCCATTTCTCTCCTTTATTGAGCCCATCTTTGCATGAAATGTTCCTTTAGTATCTCTAATTTTCTTAAAGAGATCTCTAGTCTTTCCCATTCTGTTGTTTTCCTCTATTTCTTTGCATTGATTGCTGAGGAAGGCTTTCTTATCTCCCCTTACTATTCTTTGGAACTCTGCATTCAGATGTTTATATCTTTCTTTTTCTCCTTTGCTTTTCACTTCTCCTCTTTTCACAGCTATTTGTAAGGCCTCCTGAGACAGCCATTTTGCTTTTTTGCATTCTTTTCCATGGGGATGGTCTTGATCCTTGTCTCCTATACAATGTCACCAACCACCATCCATTGTTTATCAGGCACTCTGTCTACCAGATCTATTCCCTTAAATCGATTTCTCACTTCTGCTGTATAATCATAGGGATTTGATTTAGGTCATACCTGAATGCTCTAGTGCTTTTCTCTACTTTCTTCAACTTAAGTGTGAATTTGGCAATAAGGAGTTCATGATCTGAGCCACAGTCAGCTCCTGGTCTTGTTCTTGCTGACTGTATAGAGCTTCCGCCCGGGACTGGAAAACGTCCATTTTCATTCCAATCCCAAAGGAAGGCAGTGCCAAAGAATGCTCAAACTACCACACAATTGCACTCGCCTCACACCCTATGAAGTAATGATCAAAATTCTCCAAGCCAGGCTTCAGCAATACATGAACTGTTAACTTCCAGTTGTTCAAGCTGGTTTTAGAAAAGACAGAGGAACCAGAGATCAAATTGCCAACATCCTCTGGATCATCGAAAAAGCAAGAGAGTTCCAGAAAAACATCTATTTCTGCTTTATTGACTATGCCAAAGCCTTTGACTGTGTGGATCACAATAAACTGTGGAAAATTCTGAAAGGAATGGGAATACCAGACCACCTGACCTGCCTCTTGAGAAACCGATATGCAGATCAGGAAGCAACAGTTAGAACTGGTCATGGAACAACAGACTGGTTCCAAATAGGAAAAGGAGTACGTCAAGGCTATATACTGTCATCCTGCTTATTTACCTTATATGCAGAGTACATCATGAGAAACGCTGGGCTGGAAGAAGCACAAGCTGGAATCAAGATTGCCAGGAGAAATATCAATAACCTCAAATATTCAGATGAGACCACCCTTATGGCAGAAGTGAAGAGGAATTAAAGAGCTTCTTGATGAAAGTGAAAGAGGAGAGTGACAAAGTTGGATTAAAGTTCAACATTCAGAAAACTAAGACCATGGCATCTGGTCCCATCACTTCATGAGTAAAAGATGGGGAAACAGTGGAAACAGTGGCAGAATTTATTTTGGGGGGCTCCAAAATCACTGCAGATGGTGACTGCAGCCATGAAATTAAAAGACGCTTAGTCCTTGGGAGGAAAGTTATGACCAACCTAGATAGCATATTCAAAAGCAGAGACATTACTTTGCCAACAAAGGTCCATCTAGTCAAGGCTATGGTTTTTCCTATGGTTATGTATGGATGTGAGAGTTGGACTGTGAAGAAAGCTCAGTGCGGAAGAATTGATGCTTTTGAACTGTGGTGCTGGAGAAGACTCTTGAGAGTCTTGAGACTGCAAAGAGATCCAACCAGTCCATTCTAACGGACATCACTTTAGACTGGGTGTTCTTTGGAAGGACTGATGCTGAAGCTGAAACTCCAATACTTTGGCCATCTCATGCGAAGAGTTGACTCATTGGAAAAGACCCTGATGATGGGAGGGATTGGGGGCAGGAGGAGAAGGGAATGACAGAGGATGAGATGGCTGGATGGCATCACCAACTCGATGGACATGGGTTTGTGTAAACTCCAGGAGTTGGTGATGGGCAGGGAGGCCTGGTGTGCTGTGATTCATGGGGTCACACAGAGTTGGACACGACTGAGAGACTGAACTGAACTGAACAGTAAGTTTTACATTTTAGGGAAAGTTAAATCTGAATTATTCCTAAATGGGAAAAATAACAGTATCCTTTAAGAATCGACATGAGGGTTAAAGAAGATAAAGTGCATTTTAAACAGAAAAATACTTCGCACTTTTATACTTTATCTTTTCTCATTCTTCAAGAAAGTTAAAATCTGCACTACTTTTACAATCCCTATCGAGTGATCTTTTTTGGTCTCTTGAGTCCATGACACCTCTTCATTCATTCTAAGTCTGATTCAGCTAAATGGTAGAAAAGGAAATTTGTCTTACATAAGCATGAATCTCCTTTTGAGAAACTCAACTTGTGTAAAAGCTTCCATTTTTCATTTTGCAGAAAAGAATATTATATATATATACCAAAATAATCAAAAGAAAAAATATTCTGTACATTTAATTATACTCAAATTTCTTGATAATAAATGCACATTTAGATGACGTTTCACTGAAACTTGAAACTTGTTTCACTTTAATGATATACATAAGGAATATCATAAATAAATTTGTCTTCATCTTGAAGACATTGTTGGTGCTCATAATTCTTCTGAAATTATTACTCTAATTTCCAATGTATTTACTGATTATAAAATAGAAACAACTAGCCAAAATGTATCATAATATTAGATGTCTTAATAAACTGTTTAGAAAAGTTTACAAAAATTGTGTCTGAAAAATGATTATATGCTAATTCTTTTTTCTTTTTTAATTTTTGCAGGGGAAAATGGACAAAGGAAAGGATCAATGAGGGTGGGAGGGAAATGGGAAGAAAGAAGGGGAATGATGGTGGAGAGGAGTATATGTAATTTCTTAACCAATGACTTTCTGTTTTTAATCACAAAGAACACTTTAAAAAAATCATGTTGAATTCATCCTATATTAGGAGGTTTGATCTAGAAATGAAAAATTCAGGAAACTAAAAGTCCAGTTTGGGTGTCCTCATCTTAGGCACATCTTGGTATTTTGTATTGGTAGGTCTATCTTTACCACAATATATTATTTAGGACAGGATCACATTTGTCACTTCTTCCTCCCTACTACCCAAAGTGGTACCAGACCCATAAAATAGTTAATAAACATTTACAGAGTGAACAAATAAGTCTATTTCTTTTTAACTCTCCTGAGTGAACTGAATTTTTTGAGGCTCATAAGTGAATATGTTTTCTTCTTTACTTTGTCTATTACAGCCAAATTGTATGAGTGGGGTATTAAAGTTTCCCACTATTATTGTATTGTTGCATATTTCTTCTATCATATTAATTAATGTTTGTCTTAGATATATCAATGCTCCAATGTTGGGTGCATATATATTTATAATTGTTATAACTTCTTTTTGGATTGTTCCTTTAAGTCGTTATGTATAACCTTGAATGTCTCCTTTTCAGGATCTTTAAAGTCAATTTTATCTGATATGAGTATTGCTACTCCTGTTTTCTTTTGGTCCATATTTGCATAGAAAATCTTTTTCCAGCTCTTCATTTTCAGTCAGTATATATCCCCTATTTTAAGGTGGTTCTCTTGTAGACAACATATATAGGGGTCTAGTTTTTGTATCCATTTGACCCATTTTAGTCTTTTGGTTGTCTCTTGTAGACAAGGTATGTAGGGGTCTTGTTTTTTTTATCGATTTGGCCAGTCTGTGTCTGTTGATTAGGGCATTCAGCCCATTAAAGTTTAAAGCAATTATTGATAAATAGGATTTACTTTATTGTTTTGGGTTCGAATTTATACACCCTTTTAGTGATTCCTATCTAGAGAATGTCCTTTAGTTTTTGTTGGAGAAATGGTTTAGTGGTGCTAAATTCTCTCAACTTTTGCTTATCTGTGAAGCTTTTGATTTCTCCTTCATACTTGAATGAGATCCTTGCTGGATACAATAATCTAGGCTGTAAGTTATTTTCTTTCATCATTTTAAGTATGTCTTGCCATTCCCTCCTGGCTTAGAGAGTTTCTATTGAAAGATCAGCTGTTATCCTTATGGGAATTCCCTTGTGAGTTATTTGATGTTTTTCAATTGCTGCTTTTAGTATTTGTTCTTTATATTTAATCTTTGTTAATTTGATTAATATGTGTCTTGGGGTGTTTCACCTTGGGTTTATCCTGTTAGGGACTCTCTGGATTTCTTGAACTTGAGTGGTAATTTCCTTCTCCATTTTAGGGAAGTTTTCAACTATTATCTCCTCAAGTATTTCCTCATGGTCTTTTTATCTTCTTCTTCTGGAATTCCTATGATTCGAATGTTGTAGCGTTTAATGTTATCCTGGAGGTCTCTGAGATTGTCCTCATTTCTTTTGATTCATTTTTCTTTTTTCTCCTCTGATTCATTTATTTCTAGGATTCTATCTTCTAATTCACTAATCCTATCTTCTGACTCTGTTATTCTACTATTTGTTGCCTCCAGGGTGTTTTGGATCTCATTTATTGCATTATTCATTATGTGTTGACTCTTTTTTATTTCTTCTAGGTCCTTGTTAAACCTTTCTTGCATCTTCTCAATCCTTGTCTCCAGACTCTTTAACTGTGATTCCATTTTGATTTTGAGATTTTGGATTAATTTCACTATCATTATTTGGAATTCTTTATCAGGTAGATTCCCTATCTCTTCCTCTTTGGTTTGGTTTGGTGGGCATCTATCCTGTTCCTTTAGCTGCTGGGTATTCTTTTGTCTCTTCATTTTGTTAAAATTGTCAAGTTTAGAGTGTCCTTACTATATTCTGGTAGTTTGTTGAATTCTCTTTATTGAGGCGGTTTACTGGTCTTTCCAATATCTGATCTCTGCCCTGTTACAGAGGGGGCGGAGATGAACACCCAAATCTAAGCCGGCCAGGTTCAGGCACTCGGATAATCCTCAGAAGCACAGACTTGGTTGAGTCTGCGTTTTATGCCCTTCCCAGATCCGAGTAGCAGCAGGTGATGAAGTGTTTAGTGAGCGCAGCTGCTGCGACTTATCGCCTCCCTGCCGCTCAGTTTTCTGGGTATACAACCGGCACACGTTGTGAGGCAGATGTTGACCTTCCAGAGCCCCAAGAAGTGTGAGTCAGCACAGAAACCTACTTATAGTTCTGTATACAGTGTCTCTCTAGGGCTGTGATTGCCCGCCTCCGGCCCTGGCTGCCTGTCACCAGAGTGGGACGGCCTGCAGCCGGCCATCTCTGTGCAGTCCTTTGTTCCATATGTAGTCCTGGTGGTGTGTTAAGTTAGGGCTGGCTTTTCATGTAGTAGATAACCGACAGTCTGGTTATTTCGCTCAGATAGCGCTGGAGATAGCCAGGCCAAATCCTTTCTCAAAGCGATGCAGGCCGAGCTGCTCCTCCTAGCCCAGCCCCCACTTGCCAATAGCAAATGCTGGTGTCCGCACCGCTTCTCCACAAAAGGAGTTACCTCAGGGCTCGTTTTTCTCCTTTTTGAAGACAATGAATTGTCTTTCTAAGTGCCTGATGTCCTCTCCTGGCATTCAGAAGTTGTTTTGTAGAATTTATTCAGCATTCAAATGTTCTTTTAATGGATTTGTGGAGGGGAAAGTATTCTCCCCGTCCTACGCGTCCGCCATCTTAGCTCCTCCTCTATATGCTAATTCTGATAGACAAAATAAACTTTGAGTTGTGTTCTCCATTACACTATCATTTATAAGGGAACTAAGATAAAAATCAAATTGCTGGGACAAATATCAATAACCTCAGATATTCAGATGACACCACTCTTATGGCTGAAAGTGAAGAGGAACTAAAGAGCCTCTTGATGAAAGTGAAACTGGAGAGTGAAAAAGTTGGCTTAAAGCTCAACATTCAGAAAACGAAGATCATGGCATCTGGTTCCATCACTTCATGGCAAGTAAATGCGGACAATTGGAAACAGTGTCACACTTCATTTTTGGGGGCTCCAAAATCACTGCAGATGGTGATTGCAGCCATGAAGTTAAAAGATGCTTACTCCTTGGGAGGAAAGTTATGACCAACCTATATAGCATATTCAAAAGCAGAGACATTACTTTGCCAACAAAAGTCCATCTAGTCAAGGCTATGGTTTTTCCAGTAGTCATGTATGGATGTGAGATTTGGACAGTGAAGAAAGCTGAGCACCAAAGAACTGATTCTTTTGAATTGTGTTGTTGCAGAATGCTCTTGAGAGTCCCTTGGATTACAAGGAGACCCAACCAGTGCATTCTAAAGGAGATCAGTCCTGGGTGTTCCTTGGAAGGACTGATGCTAAAGCTGAAACTCCAGTACTTTGGCCACCTCATGCGAAAAGTTGACTCATTGAAGACTCTGACGCTGGGAGGGACTGGAGACAGGAGGGGAAGGGGACGACAGAGGATGAGATGGCTGGATGGCATCACCGACTCAATAGACATGAGTTTGAGTGAACTCCGGGAGTTGGTGATGGACAGGGAGGGCTGGCGTGCTGCGATTCATGGGGTCATAAAGAGTCAGACACGTTGAGCAACTGAACTGAAATGAACTGAATATAAAATTGATTTCTTAACAAGAATGCACATTCTTGCCACTTATATTCAATGTAGTTTTGGAATTCCTAGCAATAGTAATAGAAGAATAAAAACAAATAAATGGAACCCAAATTGGACAGGAAGAAGCAAAACTGTCATTGTTTGCAGATGACATGATACTGTACACAGAAAATCCTAAAAATAACACTAGAAAAGTACTAGAATTCATCAAAGAATTCAGTAAAGTAGCAAGATAAAAATTAATATTCAGAAATCTGTTTCATTTCCATACACTAGAAATGAACTATCAGAAAGAGAAATCACAGAAATTATCCCATTTACAATCAAGTCAAAAATAATAACATACTTAGGAATAAACTTATTTAATAAGTTTATTAATAATTTAATATACTTAATTAAATAATAATTTAAGAAACTTTTTAAGACCTGTTTTCTGAAAACTATAAGTATCTGATGAAAGAAGTTGAAGACAACACAAACAGATGGAAAAATAAACTGTTCTTGGATTGGAAGAATCAATGTTGTTAAAATAATCATATTACTCAAGGCAGTCTACAGATTCAATGCAATGCCTATCGATGGTATTTTTAACAGAAATGAAACAAATAATTTAAAATTTATATATTAACATCCAAAACAATCTTGAGGATAAAGAACAGAGCTGGAGGAATCACACTTCCTAATTTCAGACCATACTACAAAACTACAGCAATCAAAAAAGTGCAGTACAGGCACAAACACACACATATAAATCAATGGAACAGAATAGAAATCCCAGAAAGAAACCAACACACTTATGATCAATTAGTCTACCACACAGGAGGCAAGAACATACAATGGATCAAAGACAGTCTCTTCAATAAGTGGTTCTTGGAAAACTGGAGAGCTACATGTAAAATAATGAAATTAGAATTATAGTAGATTTAATTATAAAACAATGATTCTACATTTTTATTGATTATATTCTATACAGAGTGATTAAAATATATTGGTTATATTTCCTACACTGTACACTACATCCTTATATCTTATCCATTTTATATCTAGTAATTTTTACTTCTTAAATCTCATTTTATGTGACTCCAATAATATATGCCCTCCAATGACGAAGGAGGATCCTGTGTGTGGCAAGTGCCCTGTGTATCACAAGCTTTCACAGACATTACCTCATTAGATGTGAAGAACCACACACCTCATGCAGCCCCACTGAAAAATAACCTGCTTTAAACAATATCTACAGGAGATTCAGAGGCATTAAAGTTTTTGAAGCACTGACCCATGCACCTCCCACTGAGATCTTTGTCTTTGTTTTCCCTTGTTCCTTCAGTGATTTTTGCTTAGTAAGATTGTTCATCAGATTTAAGGTTAAAGAGGCAAGTTGCCTATAGGTCTGGAAGGTGAGCTGCACTTTGCATGAGGAAGACAACTATTGGTTCCTGAAGGGAATCTACAAAGGCTGCCTCATTAAAATCATGATTAGCTCAGGCAACACCATACTAATCAAAGTACATAAAGTAACATTTTACAGATAAAATGGGGTTTGCACAAACATTCCAGAAACATCATACCTGGTGGAAAGTAGTGACACAAAATGCACTACTGTTAAAATGTAACTGTAACTACTGTTAACTGTTAAAACTGGAACTGTCTACAATAACTTGATGTTTATTATTTCACAGGCTATAATGCCCTCTGGGGCAACCTGGACTTCTCCTGAATGCTCAAATCTACAGTTCCCAGAGGAACAGCTTGGTTTTGTCTTAAAAGGGAATTCTTGGGCAATAATACTAGGGGAATTTTAGTTCTTCACTCCTTCTTCTTTGGACAAAAGCACACAATTACACAACTAGTTGACTCTTGGCTTTGAAGAAAATTTATATTTACAGCATTTCCTGTGCTTGGAAAATAAAGCCTCCAAAATGAATCAGTGTGCAAAGAACTGCGACCTGTTTTATATGCCATTCCTGTATTTTTTTCTATTTTAGAATGTCTAATATTTTGAAGCATTTTAAAAATTTCTTACAATTGGGTAAGAGAAAATACTTTTGTAATATTTACTATTCTTTACATATAAAGTTAAAATACTAAGGAATTCTCAGTAATATTAGGTTGGGTTTACAAAATGCTAATAAAGTCAGGTGAATATGGAAAACAAATAGTGATTAATATATATATTTTATTTCAATGACTATACTTTAAACAAGAAAAATGATTGTAAGCCTGTATTACTGCCTAAACACAGATAATGTTTTATTATCTGTCAACATAACTATAATGACTTCATGAGATAAATTTTGATAAATTGAAAATTGAACAACTTAAACAATATTTAAATATCACTTCATAATGATTAATAGCTAAGAATTCTCTCCAGTTATTCTTAGTGAAAAATACATTTTATTTACTTGATTACATTCTTTGAATAAAATTTCTCAGTTCAGTCACTTAAATTTTAACCCCTTTATCCTTCACATACTTCTGACAATACTTTATTTGAACATTTTATATACATGTATCAGGAAATATGCAGAAAATGCTCTTCCACTGTGATTTCCAGCATTTCTGAATTAAGGACCCACATATATATTTGAGTTTGAGAATTTTCAATTATTTAGTGACTTAGGATTGCATAGAAGGAAGCCCATTCAAAAAAAAAAAAATTAACAACTGCAAATATTGTTGCTGACTATGTAGCCTAAACTAAGGGTCAGTATTTTGCTCAATTTTATTCTGCTAAAAACAATCTGGTGGAGAAAACTGTGTCAAGTAAAAACAGGAGGACTTCTAGAGAAATTCAGTTCTAACCAATGTAATAACAAAGATAAACCCACTCAAATATGGAAAGAGCTTTATAAAAAAAAAAAAAAAATATACACAGGCATCAAAATGAGTATAAGGAAAAATATAAGAAAAAAAAATATAATATAAAAAAATAATAAAAAAAAAAATTATTAAAAAAAAAAAAAAAGAAGGAGTTCCATGGTTGACAATTCTTAATGAAAACCAGAATTAAGGTAAACATTTAATGCCTATATCTTAGCCTTTCCCTTTTTACCATCTTCGATCTTCCTCCTACATACCTTTCCTTCTCTTCTGTGGCTTGTCTTATGCATCTATGTCTATACTTATGGGTCTATGCCTATTTCTCTTCTTCCATCTTATGAATTTTTCACCCACCCAAATTTATCTTTCTAATTCTTCTGTTTCCTTTTTCTTCTTGATTCCTTCCTCTACTTTTCTTTGAAACTTTAAGGAAAATTATCTACAGGAAAAAAATTTTATATCTGTCTTTATATCTATGGTGAGTAGAACAACAGATTGTTCTCCAGATCTTGGATTCTCTACTTCATCCTTGTCACTATTGTGCCACTATTTTCATTATTCTCTGGTGTCACTCCATCACATAATGGACACTACTCTCACTAAAGTCATTTAAAAATCTCTTAATTTTCATACTCAATGACATTTATTCACTCCATGTCTCATCAGTTCATTTACTTTGGCATCTGACACAATACACTTCTTTGATCTTCTTGAATATCTTTCATCTCTTTACGTTCATAACCCTCATATATCTCCAGTTTCCCCTTGATTTTCTGATCATTCTGCTCTTCTGGTCTTTCCTTGTCTTTCATCACTGACAAACAGGGCTACTGGTTCCAACATGAAATGCTTTCTTGAATAGCAATTTTCTTTAACACAGAAATGCTAGTGAGATTAGAGGAACCAGCTGGAAAAATGGCAGCAACAGATGGAAAAAAGGCAGCCAGTCAACAACCAAAATCATGTCCCAGTATTAGCTCCTTGAGAGCTGTTGTCCCTGGTTCTGGCTTTGATGCCACTGATCGCACTGACAGTGACACTGGTGTGGGTGCAGGATGCATTTTCTGAAGTCTTCCACTGCTGCCATGGCCACCTTAGCAAAGAAAACCTTTTTTTGTCCTTGTCCCTTTGTCACTCTCTCTCTCTAAATTTCAAATCCACTGTAGGTGGGTTTGACTTGCCAAATTTATATCATGTCCCCTCACTCTAGGTGCAAGAAGAATGGAAAAATCAGTTTCTGATTCTCTGGGATTCCAGAGTAGGTGATAGATACCTGCCACCAGTGGCAGGAGGGTGGAAAAGAGGGTCAGATATTGGCTATACAAAAAACATGACATAAATCCTCTATAACCTCTTTAATGTACTTTCTTATGCTTCATTTTCACTCTCCTTCTTCACTTGGTACACATTCTCTAATAAAGATGTCATATACTGGTATGCTCTAAGCTACCCTCAATCACTCCCAAGACATTTATTTCTAATAAACCCAAGGAAAACTCATACCACAAAGTCTATCACTTAAATGTTCAGAGATCACTATCTCCACAAACTAGCCACTGCATAAGAGCTATCGATCTATTTTCAATGAAAATCTACTCAAGCACCAAGAGATCCCTTTCTATTCTTCACTTACAACCATCTTCACATTCAGTATTAGGTGACTCTGCAATGGCACCCCACTCCAGTGTTCTTGCCTGGAGAATCCCAGGGATGGGGGAGCCTGGTGGGCTGCCATCTATGGTGTCGCACAGAGTCAGACACGACTGAAGCGACTTAGCAGTAGCAGCAGCACACTCTGGATTCTTTTGTATGTACATCTTCACCCTTTTCATCACTCCGAATATCACTTCACCCAACGACTAGTTACTTCATATGTATTTTAATCACTTGAAAAGTGAGTTTAAAACACAGATCATTATACTTCATTCTGAACCACTAAATCAATTTTTACAATAAAACTTTATCATTTATACTTTGCACAAAAAGTTCCTAAGAAATGTTGATCTGGTATAATCTGGTTTGGAAATTAGTGGACAATACAACAGCTTCTTGACTTTTATTCCTGATTTTACTTTTTCATTTCTGCAGCCAATTTCCATAGAAACATATATTTATTTTAAAAACTCTTACAGTGCCACTACCATCTCTTATTTTCAGTGCATGTTTATTACCTGATGAATCGTGTTCAAAATCCTTCACATGACATTCAATTTATTATCCAGGTCCATCAAGCTTCTTTTCCCTGAACCTATAGCCATGTTTCAGACAGAATTTCCCTATTACACACAACTCTATGCTCAAACATCTATTTAGAATTTTTCATTGTTCTGAATGTGTTCATTGCTTCACATTTTTTGAATTGTATTTATATTTATTCCGACCAAAGAGACCTCATTCATTTCAAAGATAATAACAAACCTAAGAGAGCATTTCAACTCTCTTCCACATATCTTCATGCTTTAAATTCCTTGTGACTTAAAAAAAAAATCATTTTCTCCATTTCATTTCAGGTAACACTCAGTGAGGACATGGAAAAGGAAAATGCAACATTGCTGACAGAATTTATTCTCACAGGACTCATATATCAACCAGAATGGCAAATTCCCCTGTTCCTGCTGTTTTTGATGATATATCTTATCACCATCGTGGGAAATCTTGGTCTGATTGCTCTCATCTGCAATGATCCTCACCTTCACATTCCCATGTACTTATTCCTTGGGAACCTGGCTTTTGTGGATGCCTGGATATCATCCACAGTGACGCCCCAGTTGCTGGTCAATTTCTTTGCAAAGAGCAAAATGATCTCTCTCACTGAATGCAAGATACAATTTTTTTCCTTTGCTGTCAGTGTAACCACAGAATGTTTTCTGCTGGCTACAATGGCATATGATCGCTATGTGGCCATATGCAAACCATTACTTTACCCAGTTATTATGACCCAAAGACTATGCATCTGGCTATTAATTTCATCATTTTCAGGTGGCCTTCTTCATGCCATACTTCATAATGCTTTCTTATTGACATTGACCTTCTGTAATTCTAACATAATACATCACTTTTACTATGATATTGTACCATTATTTAAGATTTCCTGTACTGATCCTTCCATTAATTTTCTGATGGTATTTATTTTCTCTGGGTCAATACAGGTGTTCACTATTCTTACTGTTCTTTTCTCTTATACACTTATTCTTCACACAGTCTTAAAAAAGAAGTCTGTACAAGGCATAAGGAAGGCCTTCTCTACTTGTGGAGCCCATCTCCTGTCTGTCTCTTTATACTATGGGCCTCTTCTCTTTATGTATGTGCGCCCTGGATCTGCACAAGCAGATGATCAAGATATGATGGACTCTCTGTTTTATGGTAATAATCCCTCTGTTAAATCCAATCATCTACAGTTTGAGAAATAAGAAAGTCATAGATTCACTGGCAAAAATGTTAAAGAAAAATGCTTAGATCTCGTATTAATATAATTCAGTTTAATTCAGTCACTCAGTCGTGTCCGACTCTTTGCGGCCCCATGAATTGCATCACGCCAGGCCTCCCTATCCATCACCAACTCCTGGAGTTCACCCAAACTCATCTCCATCAAGTCGGTGATGCCATTCAGCCATCTCATCCTCTGTCGTCCCCTTTTCCTCCTTCCCCTAATCCCTCCCACCATCAGAGTCTTTTCCAATGAGTCAACTCTTCGCATGAGGTGGCCAAAGTATTGGAGTTCCAGCTTTAGCATCAGTCCTTCCAAAGAATACCCAGGACTGATCTCCTTTAGGTTGGACTTGTTGGATCTCCTTGCAGTCCAAGGGACTCTCAAGAGTCTTCTCCAACACCACAGCTCAAAAGCATCAATTCTTCGGCACTGAGCTTTCTTCACAGTCCAACTCTCACATCCATACATTAATATACTTACTCCTCAATAAAAGTCAAAAATTTGTGTAGATTAGATGTTATTCTATATTGATTAATGCTCATAGATTTCACACTAATCATTGCCCTGGAGCTTTAATGATTTAAACTGAGAGTATTAATAAGCATCTTAAAATGTTCATATATTACTGGAACACATAGGAAAAAAATTTCATCCAGTATTTAAGTCATACTAGAATACTTTAAGTGGGGAGGCTGGCACCCCACCCCGTCTTCCGTCCCTGACGGGGAGCCTGGTGGCTCCGTCCGGGTCGCTTCGACACGCTGCTTCACTTCACTTTCACTTCTTGGGATGGCCCCACTCCGTGTTCTGCCTGGGATCCCAGGGACAGGGAGCCTGGTGAGCTCCGTCTTGGGTCGCACGCGGACACGACTGAAGCGACTAGCAGTAGCAGCAGCAGAATACTTTAAGAGGAAAACAAAATATTTTACACATGTGTTCTCAATGTAGCTTCACAAACACATTAAATACCACAGTGGTGTGTTCAACTCTGAAAAGAATTTGAAAATGATGTTTTTGATAACAATAGAGCTGTGCAGCCTGAGATTCATATCACATTTAACTTCACAGTGGAGGCAGGTTTGTATTTGAATGAAGAGAGGCAAATATCAGGAATTCCTCTAGCATCAAAATGTCTTTCATTCCACTCTATTTGGGACATGGTGAATTTCACTTTTTGTAGGGTTTCAATTGTCATATCTCACAGAAAAACTAACAGAAATGGTAAGGAAATTTAAAAAGTTCAGAAAGGAGTTAAAGCAGCGAAAGTCAGGCAAAACTGTATAAGAATGTTCTTCACCAAAGTCTCTCTATGAATAACTAGTAGAGGGAAGATGCCTCTCAGTGTTTATGGTATTTTGAAAGGTCACATCCAGTTGTATTTGTATGTAATAGGTTAATCTGAGAAGCTTTACTGAATCACAAAGCTATGGGATGAAATTGTAGATTTAACTGGGATGGGCATAGAGAGGAAAAGGGAAGTGGAGGGATAAGAAGGAAATAGTCTCAACCTTCCTACAATTTTAAAATAATGGAACTGATCAGAAAAAAAGAACTATGTATAGATTATTAGAATGTGTTGTTGAGAACAAGCTGCTTAAAATGCATAGTTCTTTTTTTGTTTAGCTGCTAAGTCCAACTCTTTGTGATCCCATAGACCACAGCCCCACAGGCCCCTCTGTCCAAGGTATTTCCCAGGCAAGAATTACTGGAATGGGTTGCCATTTCCTTCTCCAGGGAATCTTCTAGACTCTTGGATCTAACCCACATCTCCTGCATTGGCAGGAAAATTCTTTACCATTTTGGGAAGCCCCAAAATGCATATTGTTGTTGTTCAGTCACTCAGTCATGTCCGACTCTTTGTGACCCCATGGAATACAGGACACCAGGCTTCCCTGTCCTTCACTATCTCCCGGAGTTTGCTCAAACTCATGTCCACTGAGTCAGTGAGGCCATCCAACCGTCTCATCCATTGTCACCACCTTTTCCTGCTCTCAGTCTTTCCCAGCATCAGGGTCTTTTTCCTTGAGTTGGCTCTTTGCATCAGTGGCCAAAGTACTGGAGCTTCACCTTCAGCATTAGTCATTCCAATGAATATTCAGTGTTGATTTCCTTTAGGATTGACTGATTTGAGCTCCTTGCTGTCCAAGGGACTTTCAAGAGTCTTCTCCAGCACCAAAGTTCAAAAGCATCAATTATTCATTGTTACCCCTTCTTTATGCTCCAACTCTTACATACATGACTACTGGGAAAACCATAGCTTTGACTATACAGATCCTTTGTTGGCAAAGTGACGCCTCTGCCTTTTATTTTTTAATACACTGTCTAGGTTCGTCATAGCTTTCCTTCCAAAGAGCAATCATCTTTTAATTTCATAGCTGTAGTCACCATCCACAGTGATTGTGGAACCCAAGAAAATAAAATCTGCCACTATTTCCATTTTTTCCCCATGTATTTGCCATGAGTCATGGGGCCAGATACCATGGTCTTAGTTTTTTGAATGTTGAATTTTAGGAGATTTTGTAGTCTCCTCTTTCACTTTTATCAAGACTTCCAGAGTTCAAATAATGTGCCTGATAAAATATCAATGTATTCAGTGATGGCAAACAAGAAAAAGAGCAAGAGTTTGCATGTTTGGTCCTCCAAAAGTCCCTAAATGTTAGTTTTCATCACGCTCATACTCTAAAAATAACAAATGATTTGTCTTCAGGTCCAATTCTGACCTTCAAATCTCACCACTTATTCTATACACATTCTACTGAAACCACTGAGGCCCTCACCCCAAAACTATTGACATCTATCATTTACAGTAATTTTATTATTTATCCTACATCCTGTTGAGTCTCTTCCCAAATTTTGCTCTCAGATGCTTTTTTATAAATAGAGCTCTGAGTAAATAATATTCCTCTCAATAACTTTTAATGGATTTTCATCACTATCAGATTATAAATTCTCCAGGCAAGAATACTGAAGTGGGTAGCCATTCTCTTCTCCAGGGCATCTTCCTGACCCAGGGATCAAACCCAGGTCTCCTGCGTTGTAGGCATATTCTTTACCATATTAGCCACCAAAGAAGCCCATGTATATGGTATACCTATCTAGAACTCTCTTTATGCACATGGTTATGTTTGTTTATTTACAAATATGTACAGATTATATATATATGTGTGTGTGTGTGTGTGTGTACATATATATATAGCATCTCTTCTTCCACAATTCTCCTAATGGACACTATATTCTATGCAAATGAATTACTGGAAGCCTTTGGACAAACCTTCCTCACAGGTACACGGTTTTATTACTATAGGGCTCTCCAGTGAGAATGCTCCCTCCAGGAATACCTGTCTTTATTTGCAATTGTAATTGTCCTTTCTTCAAGATCTGTCTTAAATGTCAGAGCTTCCATGATGCATTTCCGATTACCTCAAAGAGAATAAAAATTCTCCCTCATTTGAAACATTTATTTATTCTTTTAGGCCACAGATGACATTATGTAATTCTTATTTTTGGCTTACTAGCTTTTTTAGTATACAGTGCCTTACTTATTTTCAATCTTGCAATGAGCCGACAGATTAGGCCTGGGATGGCTACTCTATGTCAATGCACCTTCATATGTTTCTTTCAAGATGATCACAAGAATGACACACCTAAAGTGAATTAATCTTGTTCTTCTTAGCAGAAGGATCAGCTCCAGAGATAGAGCATGACAAAGTATCAGGGTGAAGTTCCTTAGTTAGACATTTGGATTAAAAATACAAACCAAATAAATATTTACAACAAAAAGCATTATTACATGTTTTTGGAGGTGCAGGTCACAAGATTAGATCAGATCATCTGCCTTCTTTTGTTTCTTAAGGGATACCCCAAACTCCAGAAAGGGAGTGAAAAATATGCTTTCATTATTTTTCACTAGGGAATATATGAATTTGCATGTGTCCATAATGCATTCATTTTTTTGCTGTATAATATTCCCATTGTTCTGATTTTTCTTTTAATTTAGTTAAATTTCTGCTTGTTAATACACATATAGTTATGAGTCAAAGACTATATGACTAATAAAAGCAAATGATATGCATTTGTTTTATGATGATAAAGGTTTGCTTGCCTAATTGGTCCTTTGTTTGAATGAAAGCACTGACATCAAGCTGTGAGTATATAAGCATGCTTTGTTGTCTGTCAAGTCCTTTTATATTGAGTGGGTATGAAGTAGGCACTGGGGGGTCTCTCAGCAACTTGGGCTTCCTGTGTAGCCTTCTCTTGAACATGTGTAATCTATGGATTCTTCTGTTCTGATGTGTCTTTCAGAAAAAGTCTATGTTATGCCTTGCAGAAATTCAACACATCTCTTCACTGATGTGTTCCCATTCTCACTTCTGTTCTAATTTTTTTCCATATCAAATATGCAAAAAATTTTGCATATCATATATGTCATTTCAGTAGCATGTGGAAAAGATGTGAATTATGAACTTGCACAAAGCCTGCATTTTAGAAGATAATCTGCAGAATTCTTCAAAAAGTTCCTATGAAATTACATGTGTACTCTTTAATGGTATTTAGATACAATGTATAATGTCACAATGCTAAGGTTATTTAGTTGTTGATATTGGATTAAACTATCTGTTGGAAATGTTAAAACACCGCTGAAATACCCTTTATTATGAAGGTGTATTAATTTGTTTAATCTAGAGATAAAAAAGAATCCATAGTTCCTCTCTATTTATATACATGATAAACTTTTTTCTCCTCATCAATTTACAATACTTTGTACTGTTGAGAAATTGTTGAGATTATACTAGTCTGTGTTAAAAGAATCAACACTTAAGGAGTCAGGTAAAAACAAACACCATCAAATCTACAACAGTAATTCTTAGTGTGAATTGTGAACTAACTAGCCAGCATCTCATTAGTGATTCAAGGTAAGGTAAGCAATAATATTGGTGGCATTATCACATTTCATTTACTGTGAAGTGAATTCCTTGATCAGATAAATGCACGCAATATGAATTGCCATCAGAGTGGATAAGGAATCTTTTAAGTCCACAGATGGTTGTTTTGGCAGAAGCACTGCCAGCAAGGAAGAATCTTTATCTAGAGCAAGCATCTATTCTAATAATAACAAAACACTCTTCCATGATGGAAAATTGTCCAATGCAATCAACATGCCAGCAGGTGGCTGGCTGATCACCTAAATAACTGATGCAGTATCAGGGACTCTGTGTTGGTCTCTGTGCTGGCAGAAAAGGCACTCAAAATGACCTTAGACTAGCTGGCCATAGTGAGTGGAAGTCTATGTTGCTGAGACTATACATAATTTCCATTTCTGACACTATGACATCTTTTTTCAAAAGCCTATTTTGTGATGGTGGGGTAGCTATAGAAAGAGCTTGACTGGTATCTGAGAATGGGTCATCATATCCACTTAATGATTAAAGTCCTCCATTGCTAAAATTTCTGGCTCCAATCACTGCAGATGGTGACTGCGCCAGTAGCGCACTCCTTGGAGGAGGTTATGGCCAACCTAGATAGCATATTCCAGGACATCCCCAGTTCGCCTAGTGAGGCTATGGTCTTTCCTGTGGTCATGTATGGATGTGAGAGCTGGACTGTGAGAGGCTGGCGCCGAAGATTGATGCTTTTGAACTGTGGTGTTGGAGAAGACTCTTGAGAGTCCCTTGGACTGCGGGATCAACCGGTCCATTCTGGGGATCAGACCTGGATTTCTTTGGAGGAATGATACTCAAGCTGAAACTCCAGTATTTTGGCCACCTCATGCGAAGAGTTGACTCATTGGAGAAGACTCTGATGCTGGGAGGGATTGAGGGCAGGAGGAGAGGGGACGACAGAGGATGAGATGGCTGGATGGGATCACTGACTCGATGAATGTGAGTCTGGGTGACCTCCGAGAGCTGGTGATGGATAGGGAGGCCTGGCGTGCCGCAGTTCATGGGGTCGCAAGAGTCGGACACGACTGAGCGACTGATCTGATCTGATCTGATTGCTAAAATCATCCTTTACTGAGCAGTCACATGGGACACAAATATCTTAATGTGTTCATTGGGATCTATCCACATATTTCTTCCATATTTCCTTGGCATCAATCTTCCAGTAATACTGCTTCAAAATCCCTGACTGTCAGCCAAATCATTCTCTAAAACCCTTGAGCCATTATGTCATCACCTATCAGGCCATTTCTCTTTCTAGGAAAGTGAACAACCAGGTGAACTGTTCAAAGTTCTGTCCATTGGGAGGATTTTCCATCACTGCTCTCCTCCTGAGATGTCACTGAGCGTAGTAATGGTAATCTGAGAGTTGTCCACTCTCAGAAAGTGTGCGCATATTTTGTAGAACCATCTGTAAACCAGGTCCAGGCAATCTCTTTCTCTATTGACTATTGACAACACTCATGCCACACTCCATTAGGCCACAATTCAAAATGGGATAGAGGCTTTGCCTCAAACCTAAGATCTACACTGTTTTTTATCCCTATAGAGGCCTGCCAAAGATTCCAAACAGCATCCCTATCTGCACTACCACTCCAAGCAGCATTTTTTCTTCTGCTGGATCATATGACCCAAGTAGCACAACAGGTTGAACAGCAGCCTCGTCCTTTTACAAATACTTCTCCTGTTCTGAACTACAGTCAAAAGCAAAAGTTTTTCTGATCCCTTGCAACCAGTGAGGATGATGCTGCCTCCAAAATCCACAGTGGCCCACTAAGTATTCTGTGTCTGTTTTGGTTGCAGGATGGGCCAGATGCAACAATTTAACCATCACCTGTGAAGGTGTACCTCTCTACATGACCCACACAACTGATCTCCAAGGAATTTCACTAAGTTAAATGGGCCTTGAAATTTGTTGAATTTATTTCTCATCTATTAGTATGCAACTGTCCACCAATAAGTATAAAGTAGTTGCTATTTCTTGCTCACTAGGTCCAATCAGCATAACGGACCAGTATAATATCTTGTGGGAAGAAAAGAAATCAAGATCCTTAAGGAAATATTTGTAGACCATACGTGTGATAAAAGACTTGTATCCAGGATATATGACAATTTCTCAAAACCCCAAAATAAGAAAATATATAACTCCATTAAAAATGGACAAAAGGTTTAAACAGACACTTTAGTAAGCTAGATATACATATGTCAAATAAGAACACAAAAACGTGCTCAATATAATTTGTCACTGGGAAAATGCAAATGAAGACCACAGTGTGATACCATGACCCACCATTAAAAAGGCTAAAATTGAAAAAGAGTACTCACACTGAAAGTTGCAATGCAAACCTTTGTACTTATATACAGGTAACAAAATAAGTTAAAAGTTAATTACACAAAATTGAAGGAGATAATATAGGTTATGTTGAAGCTAATGATACACATTATATTGTTTACTTCATCCTTCTGTTGAGTTTTCACAGTGATTTATCTCCAATCTGTCTTGGATTTTCATCTCTTATTTGGCTTCCACTAGGCCATAGATCAGAGAAGGCAATGGCAACCCACTCCAGTACTCTTGCCTGGCAAATGCCATGGGTGGAGGAGCCTGGTAGGCTGCAGTCCATGGGGTCCGGAAGAATCGGACACGACTGAGGGACTTCACTTTCACTTTTCACTTTCATGCATTGGAGAAGGAAATGGCAACTCACTCCAGTGTTATTGTCTGGAGAATCCCAGGGACTGGGAGCCTGGTGGGCTGCCGTCTATGCGGTCACACAGAGTCAGACAGGACTGAAGCGACTTAGCAGCAGCAACAGCTTTTCCCTTAGCTATCAATCTAGTTTCAGGTGTAAATTAAACATTTTTTGACTTTTCAGATATCAAAACATGAAATGTTTTCATATCATACTATTTTATCATTTATAATATCATTTTTTAAATTAACGTTCAATAGCCACTTCTCTGTTAATAACTAAAGTCAAATCAGAATATGTGATCATCGTGTTCAAAATCCATCAGTAATTTTCCTTTTAGTCCGCATAAACAGCAAAGTCCCTGACCTCGTCTCCAGATCCTCTGTGATATCACCGATGCTGGCCTGCCTTTGCCTTCTAGCTCCTCTTGGCTTCTCTCTTTGCATGCCAGCTCCATTTGTTATTCTTCCTTTCTTTAATAATCTAGCTCACTGATAAGCTAGGCCTATCAATTATGGAAGATCCTAAGGATGGCAAATGTCCAGGGGCATCACCTTGATAGAAATGAAGACCCTAGACCTTATTCTTCACCTACTAAAATAGAATCTACATTTTAGAAAAATTTCCCGAGATTCACAAGGATTAAAGTTGGAGAAGCAATGATCTAGGCCACCTCCCACTGTGGTCCCCGGTTGGGGGGGGGGGGGGGGGGGGGGGGTTCTTTTTCCTTTGCTCCTCCCACCAAACGTTGCCTAGTAAGATTGATCAATTTTTAGCGTAAGGTGGAAACTTACTTGTAGGTCTGGAATTTGAGTTAAAATTTGATAAGGAGGACAATTTTACTGGGGTCAGTTCCTGAAAGGAATCTGGAACTTTTGTCCAATTAAATTCAAGATGATTAGCTCAGAAAAAACATACTGATCAAGGCACTCACAGCATCAAAAATTTACAGATAAATTGAAGTTTACATAAATATGTCAGAAGTATCATCTGTGGTGGAAAATAGTGCAATTTCAATAGTTAGAACTAGAACTGCAAACAATGACTTGATATTTACAATTTTAAAGCTATAATACCCTGTGGAAAAACCTGTATTCTACATGTTCAAATCTGTATACCCAGAGGAAAAGCTTAGTTTTGTCCTAAAGGGAATCCTTGTATGTTATCTGGGAATTTTAGTTCTTCACTTCTTCCTGTTCTGACAAAAAAAAAAAAAAAAAACAGTTATACAACTTGCTGACTATTGTATTCAAAGCAAATTTATTTAAACAACATTTTCCAGAACTTGGGAAACAAAGCCTCCAAAATAAATGGGTATGCAAGGACTTGTCATTCCAGTGCTGTTTTATTATTTTCTATCTAGAAATCCTAACTCTTTGAAAGGATCTCCACAATTTCTTACAAGATATGGGTAAGAGAAAACTGAATTCTATAAGATTCATTATTCATTTTATAAAGTAGTCAAAATACTGTATAATTTATAATAATTTTAGATTGACTTGCAGGATGCAAAAAAAAAAAAAAAACCTGACAGTGGAAAATGTAAAACAATGAATACATTATCTGTGTATGTTTTTCTGTGAGTAAATCTGTGAGCAAAATATCTATAAGATTGATTTATTCCCTTTAACAATAACTTATTATCTTTCTAACACAATTTAAATGACTTTATAAGTTTTGGTGAACTAGAATGTTAAACAATTAAACTGGATTTAAACATCAGGTTATATGTGTCTTACGTAAAACATTTTTAAGTTTATTCTGATTAAAGATACATTCTTTTTAATTAATTTCAATCTCTTAATAAATTTTTAAGGTAAGTTACTTATATTATCGCCTCTATTCTTTCACTTACTTGTGACAATAATTTCACTGAATATATGTATATATTATATGCATATTTGATAAGCATATATTCAAGAAATATATAGAAAATATCTCTCTTCTGGTCTTGCCAGTTTTATGATTTAAAAAGGACCCACACACATATTGTTTGAGAATCTTCAATTATTAGTGATTTGGGACTACATGGAAAAGATCCTCTTTCCAATAAAAAAATACCTAACAACTGGAATTCCTGGCACTGGTTATTTATATGACCTGAATTGGGCTTCAGCCTTTGGCTCAATTTTTTTGCTAATAGAATAAAGTGCTTTCAAGTAAAACCCAGCAGGTTTTTAGAGAAGTACTAATTACTGTAATAATAAATATAAATCAACTTCTGAATATTGAAAGAACTATCATGCAATGCTAGTATATTTATAGACAGCCAAAGTTTCTAGGGTAAAATTTAAATTAAAATTCTCTGTCACACAAATTCCCTAAGAAGATAAACTTGGAATTTTAAAGAAAAGAGTAAGAAAAGATTCCCAGTGTTGACAACACTTAATGAAAACCAGTTAAGACAAATATTTACCTGCAAACGTTCCCCTTATTTCCTTTTCAGTGTTTATGTGATACTACCTCTGTCTTTACTGGCTTGTCTTTCCTACACTTATCTTTCCACATCTCTGCTATATTTTATCTATTCCTCACTCTCCTTTTTTTTTTTTTTTTTTCATATACCCAAATTTCTCCTTTCCACTTCTCCTGTTTGCTTTCTCTTCTTGATGCATTCCTCTCCCCCTCAAAAATTTTTACTTAAATGCTCTACAGGGGAAGAAAAAAAATGCATTTGCCTATGGACAGTAGATAAATTCCAACTGTTTTCTTTTTTTCTTACTCAAAAACACTCCCCTTATTCTGTGTACCATGTTTCCCATTTATTTCTTACTATCCTCTGTCCTTGACACTATTACAAAATGGAAACCACTCTCAGTAAAAACACTGAAAACCTCTCATTTCATTTTTCTTTATTCACTCCTTGTTCATCAGAGCATTCATTTTTCCAATTGCTACAGCACGTCATTATGTCTTTGAGGGTACTTTCTCTTTTTATGTCCACATAATTCAATTCTCCAGCTCCTCTTATGCTTCTCTGATCACTCTATTTAGAACATTTTTCTGGTCTCCTCTCTTGGTTAGAGCCAGGGCACTTGTTGGGCTTCCCAGGGGCACTAGTGGTAAAGAACCCACCTGCCAATGCAGGAAATGTAAGAGATGTGGGTTCAATCCCTGGGTAGGGAAGATCCCCTGGAAGAGGGCATGGCAACCCACTCCAGGATTCTTGCCTGGAGAATCCCATGGACAGGGGAGCCTGGTGGGCTACAGTCCATAGCTAAGAGTCAGACAAGACTGAAATGACTTAGCACACATGCACAGGGCACTTGTTTGCAACAGAAAGTTAGTTAGTTAAATGGAAGTTGACTATTACGTAGAAAGTCCAGGGAGATTGGAAGAATCAGCTGAAAATGGGCAGGAATAGAAGAAAGCAACACAGTGAGACAACAGCCAAAATCAAATCCCTACACTTGCTCAATAGGAGCTCTGCCACAGTTCACACAGACAATGTTGGTGCAGATTCAGGAAGCATTTTCCAGGGTCTTGATATGGCTGCCTTGGCTGACTTGGCAACCAAAATTCTCTTTTCTTCCTGTCCCTTTCTTTTCTCCATATTACCAATTCAGTATTGGTGCATTTGACTGGTCAAAACTACATCAAGTCCTCTTACTTAAGGAGCAAAAGGAATGGGAAAGAGTTCCTGGTTCTTTTGATTTCTAGAATAAGAATGACATGTATTCACTTTGAAGCCTCTTTAACAAAATTTCCTCAAGTTTCATGCCACACCCTCCTTCTTTTCACCTTATACATACTTTCTAATGGTTAGGTTATCCATAAGTATGCCTTCAGCTACCCAAATACTTTCAAGTCATTGTTTATATTATGCTCTAACAAACTCATATTAGTAAGCTATCCCACGTGAATAATCAGGGGAGGCTTTCTCTATAACAAGTGGTCAAAGCATCTGAGTTCTCAAATTCAATTTTGATGACCATCTGCCCATCACCAAGTGTCCTCTCTCTCCTTCACTGACCACTCCTTCCAAACCTAACATGTCACTGAGTCCTAGTGACTCTATATTCTGATTTATCTTGGTCTACTCTTTGCCTTTTTCATCAACCCTAATAACATATTACACACTGACTAATAATTTCACATGCATTTGAATCAACTAGAGAGCATTTTGGAAATACAGATTATTAGACTTCATTCTTATTCCTATTGAATCAGTATCTATAATAATACCTCATAATCTATATTTTGTACAAAAATTTCCCCCAGACAATTCTGATATGTATTCTGGTTTGGAAAATACCAGACAGGAGTATCAGCTTTCTAATTATTGTTCCTAATTCTGCTTTCCCTTCTCTGCAGAGTATTTTTTACATTACCAAACATTTAATTTAAAAAATATCTTGCCATGAATTTCCTAGTCCTAAAACTTTTTAGTGCATACCTACTGCCCAAGAAATAAAGTTCAAGATCCTTCAAATGTCATTAAAATCACTCTATAATTCAAACTTCTTTCCCCTAAACCCTCAACCAAGTCCCAGATGCAGAATGTTTCTAACACACACAAGTATCCTCACAAATTTAGCTTATTTTACAATGTCTGTCCTTTCTTCTTAGTCTTTTAACTCCTGCACACTTTTTGAACTGAAATACTTACATTTTCTATTATGCTAATTCCTCAGATTATTCTTCATTGTCATGCTAGTAGTGAATAAAATTAAGAGCATTCTGACAAGTGCATGGTTTTATTTCTACTACTTATTCCAATATTCTTTCTATATAATCTTAAAGAATGTTCCTTTTACATTTACTGCATTTCATTTTAGGGGCTATCCAAGAACAACATGGATACTAAAAATGCAACATCACTGACAGAATTTGTTCTCACAGGACTTACATATCAACCATATTGGCATATTCACCTGTTCCTGATGTTCCTGATAATATATCTCATCACCACTGTAGGAAATCTTGGACTAATTGCTCTCATCTATAATGATCCTCACCTTCACATTCCCATGTACTTATTCCTTGGGAGTTTAGCCTTTGTCGATGCTTGGATCTCATCCACTGTGACTCCCAAGATGCTCGTCAACTTCCTGGCCAAGAGGAAGATGATCTCTCTCTCTGAATGCATAACACAGTTGTTTTCCTTTGCATTCAGTGCAACCACAGAATGTTTTCTCTTGGCAACAATGGCATTTGATCGGTATGTGGCCATATGCAAACCATTACTTTATTCAGTGATTATGACCAATAGATTATGCATCCGACTATCAGTCTTATCATTTGTAGGTGGCCTTATTCATTCCATAATTCATATAGGTTTTTTATTCAGATTAACCTTTTGTAAGTCTAACATAATACACCACTTTTATTGTGACATCATGCCATTGTTTAAGATTTCTTGTACTGACCCTTCAATCAATGTTCTGATGGTATTTATTTTCTCAGGGTCAATACAAGTGTTCACCATTCTTACTGTTCTTGTCTCTTATATACTTGTTCTCTTTACAATCTTAAAAAATAAATCCATACAAGGCATAAGGAAGGCCTTCTCCACCTGTGGAGCCCATGTCCTATCTGTCTCTTTATATTATGGGCCTCTTCTCTTCAGGTATGTGCACCCTGGTTCTGCACAAACAGATGCTCAAGATATGATGGACTCTCTATTTTACACTGTTATAATCCCTTTGTTAAATCCAATCATCTATAGCCTGAGAAATAAGAAAGTCATAGACTCACTGACAAAAGTGTTAAAGAGAAATGTTTAGATTTCATAATGTTATCTGTAGTCTATTTTTTATTATTAAAATCATCATATGGATGTAAAGATTAGATGTGTCTCTGGGTTGGTGTTCCAAACTTCTTGTGTTTATCATTGCCTTTGTTTTTTAAGGTGTTATGACTTAAAGTGTTAGCACTAATATACTCCTTAAAATATTTGTATATGTTGTTCAAAAATACAAAGAACTTTAAACAAGTTTTTATGTCATGCTACAATATTGAAGCAGAATACAAATTAAAACACCTTAATGCTTAAATGTTTTTCAATATAGCTTTATAAAGTCATTAAACATTGAAGTAGTATAGTTCCTCTGAACAGCATTATGTTGATTTAGATAAGAATACAGCTGTGCAGCCTGTAGACTCATATCTCATTTAACTCCATAATGGAGGCAGGTTTGTGTTTGAACAGAGGCAAATCGCAGGAATTCTGCTGCCATCCAAAGGTCTTCCACCCACTCTATTTGGGACATGAAGCATTTCAGTTCTTGTGGGGATTCAATACTCACATCACAGAGAGAAACAGAAATTGGGAAAGCAATGAGGAAAAAATGAGACTGAAACTAAAACAGTGAAGGTCAAAACAAATTGTAAAAGGATGCCCCCTTAGCTTAGTGTACTGTTTTGAATAATGAAGACGGTTCTCTCTCATTGTGTATATTTCCTTGAAAGGTAATTTCCAGCTGTGTTTGTATGTTGTGGGATAGCCTTAAAAGTTCACTAATTCAGAAAGCTAGGAGATGAATTGGGATGACATAGAGAATGAAAGTGATGTAACAGAAAGGAAATGGTTAATCTTGCTAGATTTTTTATTTTATTTTATTTAACTTTACAATATTGTATTGGTTTTGCCATATATAAAAATGAATCTGCCACAGGCATACATGTAAGGAAGTTACTAGGAAGATAAAGGGAGAAGGCAATGGCACCCCACTCCAGTACTCTTGCCTGGAAAATCCCATGGACGGAGGAGCCTGGTGGGCTGCAGTCCATGGAGTCGCTAAGAGTCGGACACGACTGAACGACTTCACTTTCACTTTTAACTTTCATGCATTGGAGAAGGAAATCGCAACCCATTCCAGTGTTCTTGCCAGGAGAATCCCAGGGACGGGGAGCCTGGTGGGCTGCCATCTGTGGGGTCGCACAGAGTCGGACATGACTGAAGTGACTTAGCAGCAGCAGCAGGAAGATAAAGAAATTATTAATATATAAAACATTTCTAACACCAGTCAGAATGGCTGCTGTCAAAAAAGTCTACAAACAATAAATGCTGGAGAGGATGCAGAGAAAAAGGAACCCTCTTACACTGTTGGTGGGAATGCAAACTAGTATAGCCACTATGGAGAACAGTATGGAGATTGCTTAAAAAACTGGAAATAGTACTGCCATAAGACCCAGCAATCCACTGCTGGGCAAACACACTGAGGAAACCAGAATTGAAAGAGACACATGTACCCCAATGTTCATCTCAGCACTGTTTATAATAACCAGGACATGGAAGCAACTTAGATGTCCATTGGTAGATGAATGGATAAGAAAGCTGTGGTACATATACACAATGGAATATTACTCAGCCATTAAAAAGAATGCATTTGAATCAGTTCTAATGAGATGGATGAAACTGGAGCCTATTATACAGAGTGAAGTAAGTCAGAAAGAAAAAAACCACTACAGTATACTAATGCATATATATTGAATTTAGAAAATAGTTGGAGCAGGAAATGGAAACCCACTCCAGTACTCTTGCCTGGAAAACCCAATGGACAGAGGAGCCTGGTAGGCTACAGTCCATGGGGCTGCAAAGAGCTGGACACGACTAAGAGACTTCACTTTGACTTTTCACCTTGATGCATTGGAGAAGGAAATGGCACCCACTCCAGGGGTCTTGCCTGGGGAATCCCAGGGATGGAGGAGACTCGTGAGCTTCCATCTATGGGGTTGCACAGACTCAGACACGACTGAAGCAACTTAGCAGCAGCAGCAGCAAATGGTAACGATGACCCTATATGCGAGACAGCAAAACTGAGATGTAAAGAACAGTCTTTTGGACTCTGTGGGAGAAGGCAAGGGTGGGATGATTTGAGAGGATAGCACTGAAACGTACATAAAAATAAAAATCTAGAACGTGTTGTTTGTTACACGATGGCTACAAATGCATACTCAGTTCAGTTCAGTTGCTCAGTAGTGTCCAACTCTTTTCGAACCCATGAATCACAGCACCTCAGGCCTCCCTGTCCATCACCAACTCCCAGAGTTCACTCAAACTCATGACCATCGAGTCGGTGATGCCATCCAGCCATCTCATCCTCTGTCGTCCCCTTCTCCTCCTGCCCCCAATCCCTCCGAGCATCAGGGTCTTTTCCAATGAGTCAACTCTTCGCATGAGGTTGCCAAGTATTGGAGTTTCAGCTTTAGCATCAGTCCTTCCAATGAACACCCAGGAGGTTGGATCTCCTTGCAGTCCAAGGGACTCACAAGAGTCTTCTCCAACACCACAGTTCAAAACCATCAATTCTTCACCACTCACCTTTTTTCACAGTCCAACTCTCATAAACATACATGACCACTGGAAAAACCATAGCCTTGACTAGATGGACATTTTGACAAACTAATATCTCTGCTTTTTAATATGCTATCTAGGTTGGTCATAACTTTCCTTCCAAGGAGTAAGCGTCTTTTAATTTCATGGCTTCGGTCACCATCTGCAGTGATCTTGGAGCCCAATAAATTAAAGTCTGACACTGTTCCCACTGTTTCCCTATCTATTTCCCATGAAGTGATGGAACCAGATCCCATGATCTTAGTTTTCTGAATGTTGAGCTTTAAGACAACTTTTTCACTTTCCTCTTTCACTCTCATCAAGAGGCTCTTTAGTTCCTTTTCACTTTCTGCCATTAGGGTGGTGTCATCTGCATATCTGAGGTTATTGATATTTCTCCCAGTAATCTTGATTCCAGCTTGTGCTTTCTCCAGCCAAGCCTTTCTCATGATGTACTCTGCATAGAAGTTAAATAAACAGGGTGACGATATACAGCCTTGACGTACTCCTTTTCCTATGTGGAACCAGTCTGTTGTTCCATGTCCAGTTCTAACTGTTGCTTCCTGACCTGCATATAAGTTTCTCAAGACGCAGGCCAGGTGGTCTGGTATTGCCATCTCTTTCAGAATTTTCCAAAGTTTATTGTGATCACACAGTCAAAGGCTTTGGCATAGTCAATAAAGCAAAAATAGATGTTTTTCTGGAACTCTCTTGCTTTTTCCATGATCCATCAGATGTTAGCAATTTGATGTCTGGTTCCTCTGCCTTTTCTAAAACCAGCTTGAACATCAGGAAGTTCATGGTTCATGTACTGCTGAAGCCTGGCTTGGAGAATTTTAAGCATCACTTTACTAGAGTGTGAGATGAGTGCAATTGTGCAGTAGTTTGAGCATTCTTTGGCATTGCCTTCCTTTAGGATTGGAATGAAAACTGACCTTTTCTAGTCCTGTGGCCACTGCTGAGTTTTCCAAATTTGCTGGCATATTGAGTGCAGCACTTTAATAGCATCATCTTTCAGGATTTGGAATAGCTCAACTGGAATTCCATCACCTCCACTAGCTTTGTTCATAGTGATGCTTCCTAAGGCCCACTTGGCCTCACATTCCAGGATGTCTGGCTCTAGGTGAGTGATCACACCATCGTGATTATCTGGGTCATGAAGCTCTTTTTTATACAGTTCTGTGTATTCTTGCCACCTCTTCTTAATATCTTCTGCTTCTGTTAGGTCCAAATCATTTCTGTCCTTTATCAAGCCCTCTTTTCATGACTTGTTCCCTTGGTATCTCTAATTTTCTTGAAGAGATCCCTAGTCTTTCCCATTCTGTTGTTTTCCTCTATGTCTTTGCATTGATTGTTGAGGAAGGCTTTCTTATCTCTCCTTGCTATTCTTTGGACTCTGCATCAGATGCTTATATCTTTCCTTTTCTCCGTTGCTTTTTGCTTCTCTTCTTTTCACAGCTATTTGTAAGGCCTCCTCAGACAGCCATTTTGCTTTTTTGCATGTATTTTCCATGGGGATGGTCTTGATCCCTGTCTCCTGTACAATGTCACAAACCTCTGTCCATAATTCATCAGGCACTCTATCAGATCTAGTCCCTTAAATCTATTTCTCACTTCCAATGTATGTTTATAAGGGACTTCTTTTAGGTCATACCTGAATGGTCTAGTGGTTTTCCCCACTTTCTTCAATTTCAGTCTGAATTTAGCAATAAGGAGTTCATGATCTGAGCCACAGTCAGCTCCCCGTCTTGTTTCTGCTGACTGTATAGAGCTTCTCCATCTTCGGCTGCAGAGAATATAATCAATCTGATATCGGGGTTGACCATCTGGTGATGTCCATGTGTAGAGTCTTCTCTTGTGTTGTTGGAAGAAGGTGTTTCCTATGACCAGTGCATTTTCTTGGCAAAACTCTATTAGCCTTTGCCCTCCTTCATTCCGTACTCCAAGGTCAAATTTGCCTGTTACTCCAGGTGTTTCTTGACTTCCTACTTTTGCATTCCAGTCCCCTATAATGAAAGGGACATCTTTTTGGGGGTGTTAGTTCTAAAAGGTCTTGTAGGTATTCATAGAACCGTTCAACTTCAGCCTCTTCAGCGTTACTGGTTGGGGCATAGACTTGGATTACCATGATATTGAATGGTTTACCTTGGAAATGAACAGAGGTCATTCCGTCGTTTTTGAGACTGCATCCAAGTACTGCATTTCAGACTCGTTTGTTGACCATGATGGCTACTCCATTTCTTCTAAGGGATACCTTTCCACAGTAGTAGATACCATGGTCATCTGAGTTAAATTCACCCATTCCAGTCCATTTTAGTTCACTGATTCCTAGAATGTCGACGTTCACTCTTGCCATCTCCTGTTTGACCACTTCCAATTTGCCTTGATTCATGGACCTAATATTCCAGGTTCCTATCTAATACTGCTCTTTACAGCATCAGACCTTGCTTCTATCACCAGTCACATCCATAACTGGGTATTGTTTTTGCTTTGGTTCCATCCCTTCATTCTTTCTGGAGTTAGTTCTCCACTGATCTCCAGTAGCATATTGGGCACCTACCGACCCGGGGAGTTTCTCTCTCAGTATCCTATTATTTTGCCTTTTCATACTGTTCATGGGGTTCTCAAGGCAAGAATACTGAAGTGGTTTGCCATTCCCTTCTCCAGTGGACCACATTCTGTCAGACCTCTCCACCATGACCCTCACGTCCAGATGCATATTACCAAGTTCAAATAATGTTAAGATTATATGGTGTCATAGTGCCTAGTGGATGGCTTGGGAAGATATGAAAATGAATAATATTTTGGATGTTTTTTGACCTCAAAGTACTTAGATGTCATGTTCCATTTCACTTTAAGCTCTAGATACAATGAATAATCCATCTTCATGTCTCTTACCTTATCTTCCTCAACACTGAAATTCCATACACTTTACTATTAACACTACTGTGGTCTTTACCCTAAAAATTATCCACCTTTAAGAACTTACTTACCTCCTATATCCTAAGGATACTCATGAGTCCTAACCATACCTGACAGTTTATTCTTCATAAATAGAACAATTATTAAATCATATTCCATTTTGATAACTTTTAATGGATTGATGTGCTAATAGATTATTTGCAAATATGATGTATGTGTGTATATACATACTTTTCTATGTATATACACACATACATCTGATTATTTGTTCATGGTTATGTCCAGATTAAATGATATATATAAGTATATATCTATATAGGAGAAAAACAAAGATATACGCACTTGAATGCAGAGTTCCAAAGAATAGCAAAGAGAAATAAGAAAGTCCTTCTCAGTGATCAAATGTAAAGAAATAGAGGAAAACAATAGAATGGGAAAGACTATAGATCTCTTCAGGAAAATTAGAGATACCAAGGGAAATTTTCATGTAAAGACAGGCTCAATAAAGGACAGAATGGTAGGGACCTAACAGAAGCACAAGATATTAAGAAGAGTTGCCAAGAATACACAGAACTGTATAAAAAAGATCTTCATGACCCAGATAATCAAGATGGTGTGATTACTCACCTAGAGCCAGACATCCTGGAATGTGAGGCCAAGTGGGCCTTAGGAAGCATCACTATGAACAAAGCTAGTGGAGGTGATGGAATTCCAGTTGAGCTATTCCAAATCCTGAAAGATGATGCTATTAAAGTGCTGCACTCAATATGCCAGCAAATTTGGAAAACTCAGCAGTGGCCACAGGACTAGAAAAGGTCAGTTTTCATTCCAATCCTAAAGGAAGGCAATGCCAAAGAATGCTCAAACTACTGCACAATTGCACTCATCTCACACTCTAGTAAAGTGATGCTTAAAATTCTCCAAGCCAGGCTTCAGCAGTACATGAACCATGAACTTCCTGATGTTCAAGCTGGTTTTAGAAAAGGCAGAGGAACCAGACATCAAATTGCTAACATCTGATGAATCATGGAAAAAGCAAGAGAGTTCCAGAAAAACATCTATTTTTGCTTTATTGACTATGCCAAAGCCTTTGACTGTGTGATCACAATAAACTATGGAAAATTCTGAAAGAGATGCCAATACCAGACCACCTGGCCTGCGTCTTGAGAAACTTATATGCAGGTCAGGAAGCAACAGTTAGAACTGGACATGGAACAACAGACTGGTTCCACATAGGAAAAGGAGTACGTCAAGGCTGTATATCGTCACCCTGTTTATTTAACTTCTATGCAGAGTACATCATGAGAAAGGCTTGGCTGGAGAAAGCACAAGCTGGAATCAAGATTACTGGGAGAAATATCAATAACCTCAGATATGCAGATGACACCACCCTAATGGCAGAAAGTGAAAAGGAACTAAAGAGCCTCTTGATGAGAGTGAAAGAGGAAAGTCAAAAAGTTGTCTTAAAGCTCAACATTCAGAAAACTAAGATCATGGGATCTGGTTCCATCACTTCATGGGAAATAGATAGGGAAACAGTGGAAACAGTGTCAGACTTTGTTTTTCTGGGCTCCAAAATCACTGCAGATGGTGATTGCAACCATAAAATTAAAAGACGCTTACTCCTTGGAAGGAAAGTTATGACCAACCTAGATAGCATTTTAAAAAGCAGAGACATTACTTTGTCAACAAAAGTCGTCTAGCAAGGCTATGGTTTTTCCAGTGGTCATGTATGGATGTGAGAGTTGGACTATAAAGAAAGCTGAGGGCTCAAGAATTGATGCTTTTGAACTGTAGTGTTGGAGAAGACTCTTGAGAGTCCCTTGGACTGCAAAGAGATCCAACCAGTCCATCCTAAAGAAGATCAGTCCTGGGTGTTCATTGGAAGGACTGATGTTAAAGCTGAAACTCCAATACCTTGGCCACCTGATGTGAAGAGCTAACTCATTTTAAAAGACCCTAATGCTGGGAAAGACTTAGGGCAGGAGGAGAAGGGGACGACAGAGGATGAGATGGTTGGATGGCATCACCGACTCAATCGACATGGATTTGGGGTGGGATTTGAGATTTTGCAATGGACAGGGGGGCCCAACATGCTGCAGTTAATGGGGTCACAAAGATTCAGACATGACTGAATGACTGAAGTGAACTGATATATCTACATCTATGTTTATGCTCATACAGCCCTATAGCTCACCCTCTCCCTCCTTGTCTCCATCTCTGTTTCTACCACTATCATCATCACCCTGGTTTGTTCTCCATGGTATTATAAGGTCCTTTCAAACAATATTGATTTAATTCTGAAGTCACTGACAACACAATTTTTATAATAAGCCCTGTGTTATACACAAAATGAGTTGTAGAAAACTTCCTGAACACCTTTTATTCTCTCAAGTACATGCTTTTGCTAATGCAAGTCTCTCCACAAAGAAACTCCCCACTCTCAACAACTAACCCCATCTTTATTTACAACTGAAATGGTGGTCTTTCTTTCAGATGGTTCTCTAATGTCATAGCTCCCATGATGCACTTCCAGATTATGTTGAAGAGGTTAGTAATGCTTACTCATTTGATACTTTTAGCAGTTTACTTATCCTTTTTTGTAGCATCAAAATATATATTCTGGTCTCTTGAATTCAAGGACTCTCTTAAATCATTCTGAGATTAGTTCAGCTAAACAGTAGAAGAGGAAATCTGTTTTATACAAGCATGAACCTCCTTTGAGATACTAAACTTGAGTAAATGCTTCCATTTTATATTTTGTACAAAATAATATTGCACAATGCTGCTGCTGCTGCTGCTGCTAAGTCACTTCAGTTGTGTCCGACTCTGTGCGATCCCACAGACGGCAGCCCACTAGGCTCCTCCGTCCCTGGGATTCTCCAGGCAAGAGTACTGGAGTGGGTTGCCATTTCCTTCTCCATTGCACAATAATATATATCAAAATAAAAGGAAAAACTTTTTTGTATGTTTAATATACCCAAATAAATTTCATGATAATAAAAGCACATTTAATTGATATTTCATTTCAATCACTATATAAGGAATATCCCATAAACAAGTTTTTCTTTACCTTGAAGACATTACTGGCTCTCAGTATTTCTCTTAAGATTGTTATTCTGATTTCTGTTGTACTACTTAAATTTTTTTTATTGTCATAAAAATCACATAATATAAACTATAGTGTCTTAACCATATTTAACTATAAAGTTCAGTGGCACTAAGTACATTCCCATTGTTGTGCAAATCTCGCCATCATCCATCTCCTGAGTTTTTCCTAATCTGGAATTTTGTTACCATTTAACCCTAACTCCCCAGTACCCCCCTCCAAACCCCACCCTCCAGTCCCTGGCATCTACCAATGTACTTTCTTTCTGACTTTATGAATTTGACTGTTCTAGATATCTTGTATAACTGGAGTCAAACAGTATTTTTCTGCACCCAATGTATATTGGGATACACTTTTAAGGTTAACTTAATATATGTCCTACGAACAGCTAGAAAAATATTACAAATAAATCTATTTGCAAAGCAGAAATAAAGACACAGACATAGAGAACAAATGTGTATACATCAAGAGGGGAAAGGCAGGGTAGGACAAATTGGGAGATGGGGACTGACATGTTATGTATAAAACAGGTAACTAATGAGAACATACTATATAGCACAGGGAAAAAAAGATGGTACAATCTGTTGCACTGCTTTTGATTATAATAAAGAAACACTTAGGTAAGATTTATTACAATAATACACATCTCAATAAACTGGTCAGAAAATTCACAAATAAATTATGTAACTGAAAAATGAAAATGTCCTGATTCTGGAAGGCACAATAAACTCTGAGTTATAGTCTATGACACTGTCAACTATAAGAGAACTAAGAAACAAATTACTTCTTTAAAACAACACAACAAAAACAACAAATGATCACTGACTTCTCATCAGAAACAACAGAGCTCTAAAGACAGTAGAACAACTTCTTTAAAGTGATAAAAATAAAATATGTCAACTGAGAGCTCTATATCTAGTGAAAATAGATTTTAAGAATAAAAGGACAGTAAAGATATTTTTATACAATAAAGACTAAGCAAATATATCATTAATATCACTGTGAAAAAGGTATTTCTTAAGAATGAAGGGAAATAAGTTCAGATGGAAACTTGGATCTTCAGGGAGAAATTTTGAACTCTGAAAATAATAATTCTGTAGATAAATAGAAAAGTATTTTTCTATTAATTTCTTTAAAATTCATTTGGATATTTGCAGCAAAAATTATGACTTATATTGGGGCTATAAAATATGACAACTTTGCCTTACAGGCCAGGCAGTCTATAAATAGATCTATACAACTGTACATTGTTCAGTTTCATGTGAATGGTACAATATTACCTGTAAGCAAACTTTGAAATGAGCTAAGAATGTGTATTGTAATCCTGAGAGCAGACACACACACACACAAGTAAAGACGTATAGAAAAAACAGATGTTACAAACAAAACAAAAAGTAAAACGTTATACATAATCCAATCTTGTCAATAATTATATTAAAGTGGAGACAAAGTACTCCTATTAGATGACAAATTCTTTCAACAGATGTTCAAAAAGCCAGGAGAGTATTCTGGAAAGATGATAAGAGCACCAGAAATCTCTCTCCTTCCTAAACAAAAATTTCACTGGCATTATTTGTGTAACAGAAATAATATGGAACTCTAGAGACTTAGCAGCAGCAGAGTCTACTGAAGAATTGTAACAGCAAGGCAAGGTTTAGCAGTGAATTGTGGTTGTAGGAGTGGAATAGAATCCTCCATCCAAATACTGGGGATTTGGGCAGTGATTGCAGATGATGAATTCTGATCACAGAGATGTAAAAAAAAAAGAAGAAATGGCCATTTTTGTTGTACCTCCCACCATTTTTGCAAGCCCCTCTCCCTCTGACAGAAATGACTACCAGGGAATTTAAGGAGTTGGCTCACTTTTATCCTCTTTAATTTTTTTATTTTTCCCTTTTGGATCAAAATACCAAAGACTACTACATCCAAAAGCAACCACATGGATGGGAAAAATTACAAAGTTACCATGTATGTCCAGGAAAAGACACAGAAAAAGAAACCTGAAACAACCTTAAATTTACACCTTAGACCAATCATGAGCAAAACAATGGCCTACAATTAAAAAACAATAACAAAAACAAAACCCCCCAAATATAAATTGCAAAACCTAGAAAAGGGGATAATTTAATTTCCAGATTTATCGTATTATTAGATTCAAATATCCAGCTTTTTGTGGGGTGGGGGTGGGTTCCCTAATGGCTCAGTGGACAAAGAATCTGCCTATAAGGCAGGAGATACAGGAGACATGGGTTCAATCCCTGAGTCAAGAAGATGCCCTGGAGGAGGAAGTGTCAGCCCACTCCAGAATTCTTGCCTGAAAAATCCCATAGACAGAGGAGTCTGGTGAGCTATAGTCCATAGGGTCACAAAGAGTTAGACATGACTGAGCATAGCACACAATATTCATCCAGTTTTTAACAAAGAATCTCAAGGCATACCAAAAAATAAGAAATGAGACCCATTCAAAGAAAAAACACACCCCTCCCAAAAAAAACAGAAACTGTCCCTGAAAAGGCCTGGTGGCAGATATACTAGATAAAGATCTTAAAACAGTTGTCTTAAAGATGCTTAAAGAACTATAGGAAGATGTAGAAAAAGGAAAGAAGCTGATGTATAAGCAAATTGTAAATATTAATAAAAAGAAACCTAAAAAGAAATAAAAAAGAAATTCTGGAACTGAAAAATAAATACTTAAAATGAAAATTCACTAAAGAAATTTAAGGCATATTTGAATAGCCAGAAGAAACGATCAGTGAACTTGAAAATCAGTTTAGTTCAGTCGCTCAGTCGTGTCCAACTCTTTGTGACCCCATGGATTGCAGCATGTCAGGCCGGTCTGTCCATCACCAACTCCCTGAGTTTACTCAAACTCATATTCATTGAGTCAGTGATGCCATCCAACTATCTCATCCTCTGTCATCCCCTTCTCCTCCCGCCTTCAATCTTTTCCAGCATCGGAGTCTTTTCCAATAAGTCAGTTCTTAACATCAGGTGGCCAAAGTATTGGAGTTTCAGATTCAGCATCAGTCCTTCCAATGAACACCCAGGACTGATCTGCTTTAGGATGGACTGGTTGGATCTCCTTACAGTCCAAGGGACTCTCAAGAGTCTTCTCCAACACCACAGTTCAAAAGCATCAATTCTTCAGCGCTCAGCTTTCTTCACAATCCACTCTCACATCCATACATGAATACTGGAAAAACCATAGCTTTGACCAGATGGACATTTGTTGGCAAAGTAATATCTCTGCTTTTCAATATGCTGTCTAGGTTGGTCATAACTTTTTTTCCAAGGAGCGAGCATCTTTTAATTTCATGGCTGCAGTCACCATCTGCAGTGATCTTGCTGCTGCTGGTGCTAAGTGGCTTCAGTCGTGTCCGACTCTGTGCGACCCCATAGATGGAAGCTCACCAGGCTCCCCTGTCCCTGGGATTCTCCAGGCAAGAACACTGGAGTGGGTTTCCATTTCCTTTCTCCAATGCATGAAAGTGAAAAGTGAAAGTGAAGTTGCTCAGTCGTGTCCGACTCCTAGCGACCCCATGGACTGGAGCCTACCAGGCTCCTCCATCCATGGGATTTTCCAGGCAAAAGTACTGGGGTGGGGTGCCATTGCCTTCCCCGGCAGTGATCTTGGAGCCCCCCAAAATAAAGTCTGTCACTGCTTCCATGGTTTCCCCATCTATTTCCCATGAAGTGATGGGACCAGATGCCATGATCTTCATTTTCTGAATGTTGAGTTTTAAGCTGACTTTTTCACTCTCCTCTTTCACTTTCATGAAGAGGCTGTTTAGTTTTTCTTGACTTTTTTCCATAAGGGTGGTGTTATCTGCATATCTGAGGTTATTGATATTTCTCATGGCAATCTTGATTTCAGCTTGTGCTCCCTCCAGCCCAGCGTTTTTCATGATGTACTCTGCATATAAGTTAAATAAGCAGGGTGACAATATACAGCCTTAACATACTTCTTTTCCTATTTGGAACCAGTCTGTTGCTCCATGTCCAGTTCTAACTATTGCTTCCTGACCTGCATACAGATAGCTCAAGAGGCAGGTCAGGTGGTCCAGTATTCCTATCTCTTTTAGAATTTTCCACAGTTTGTTGTGATACACACAGTCAAAGGCTTTGGCATAATCAATAAAGCAGAAGTAGAAGTTTTTCTGGAACTCTCTTGTTTTTTCAATGATCTAACGGATGTTGGATATTTGATCTCTGGCTCCTCTGCCTTTTCTAAAACCAGCTTGAACATCTGGAAGTTCATGGTTCACGTACTGTTGAAGCCTGGCTTGGAGAATTTTGAGCATTACTTTCTTAGCATGTGAGATGAGTTCAACTGTGCGGTAGTTTTTTAGAAATTTATTTTTTCACAGTGCAACTGTAAATCAGAGGACATGGTGCCAGTGTGGTAAGGTTCTGGTGACAGCCTACTTACTGATTGCAGACAGCTGACTTTTCAGTGTATCTTCACATGATAGAGAGCAGAGACAGGAAGGAAACTCTCTCGTGTTCTTCTTATAAGGGCATTACCTTCATTCATGAGAGCTTCAGTTTCATGACTCATCTCCCAGAGGCCCTATCTCCTAATACATATTGGGGGTTAAGATTTTATCATATGCATTTTAGGGAAACATAAATATTCAATTCATAAAATTGGGGACCATATGACCATATATTATGAACAGTAGTCAATAACAGGGGGTCCCTGACCCCCAAAATTGATGTCTTTTTCACTTACAAAATACATATATTCCACCCACAAGTCCAAAAGTCTTAACTCATTCCAGTATCAAATCCAAAATCTAAAGTCCAAAGTCTCATCTAAACATCATCTAAATTAGATATGAATGAATCAAAGCACGTTTTAAGGTTGGAGAAGGAAATGGCACCCCACTCCAGTACTCTTGCCTGGAGAATCCCATGGACTGGTGGGCTACAGTCCACGGAGTCGCAAAGAGTTGGACACGACTCAGCGACTTCACTCACTCACTCACGTTTTAAGGTATGAATTATATTTGAGTACATAGTCATATTCAAGGTATGAGTTATCCTTAGGTGAAATATATCTCCAGTTTTGCTCCTATAAAAACCAAATTATTACAATGGTGGGACAGGCATAGAATAAACATTCCCATTCAAAAAGTGAGAATTAGAGAAAAAAGAAGTGATGATATGTCATAAGCAAGCACAAAACCCCTTGGGGCAAACTTCATGAGTTTTCAAACCTTGAGACAAATCCTCTTTGGCTTTATGTTTTTTCCTTATATAAGAAAAATAAATCTTGACTCTTACTTCACCACGCATACAAAGTAACTAAAATATATCACAGGACAAAAACATAAAAGCTAAGCTATAAAACATCTAAAATAAGAAAAATTGCAATTTCGAAGGTATTCAATTATATTTTAGAGAGAATATAAAACAGAATTACCATAAGAGAAAAATTTGATAAGTGAAACTGAGCAAAATATAAGCCATCTGCTATTAAAAAAAAAAAAAACATAATTTAGAAAATGAAAAGCTAAGCCACAAACTTGGAGAAAATAACTGTAGCGCACCTATCTGACTAAAAACTTGTATTCAGAATATTTAAAGGACTCTTCAACTCAGTAGGAACAATTCAAATCATCCAATTTTTAATGGGAAAAAATATTTGAATGGATGCTTTATAAAAGAAGATACGCCAAAAATATGAAAAGACGCTCAATAGCATTAGTCATCAGAGAAATGCAAAATAAAATCATGGCTAAATTTGAAAAGACTGACAACACCAAGTTTTGCCAGGAAGTTAAGCAAATGAAAATCTCATTCATTGTTGGTAGGAATACAAAATAGCACAACTAATCCAAAAAAGTTTGGCATTTTCTTAACAAGTGAATCATACAGTTACCATTATAAACAAGAAATTCTTGATATTTACCCCACAAAATGAAAACATATGTCTTCCCAAAGACTTTTTCTCATGGTAGATTTATTGTGAATGGTTTCAAACTGAAGACAATGTAAGAGCTCCTCTGTCCATGGAATTTCCAAGCAAGATTACTGCAGTGGGTAGCCATTCCCTTCTCCAGGGGATTTTCCTGACCTGGTAAAGCCATACAGTGGAATACTGCTCAGCAATAAAAAGGAATGAACTCTAAACTATGGTACATGCAAAAAACAGATGATTTTCAAAACAGGTAAAGTGAGCAAAAAAACTCAGACACAAAAGATCATGTGTTATACTATTAATGTGAAATCCTAGAAAAGGCAAAATTAATCTATAGTTACAGAAAGTGAGAATGACTGGGAGGGGTAATAGATAGTTTGAAAATGATGAAAATGCTATGAATTTTGATTGTGCTAGCAAGAGAGTTCCAGAAAAACATCTATTTCTGCTTTAGTGACTATGCCAAAGCCTTTGACTGTGTGGATCACAATAAACTGTGGAAAATTCTGAAGGAGATGGGAATACCAGACCACTAGATCCGCCTCTTGAGAAATTTGTATGCAGGTCAGGAAGCAACAGTTAGAACTGGACATGGAACAACAGACTGGTTCCAAATAGGAAAAGGAGTACGTCAAGGCTGTATATTGTCACCCTGTTTATTTAACTTATATGCAGAGTACATCATGAGAAACGCTGGGCTGGAAGAAGCACAAGCTGGAATCAAGATTGCTGGGAGAAATATCAATAACCTCAGATATGCAGATGACACCACCCTTATGGCAGAAAGTGAAGAGGAACTAAAAAGCCTCTTGATGAAAGTGAAAGTGGAGAGTGAAAAAGTTGGCTTAAAGCTCAACATTCAGAAAACAAAGATCATGGCATCCGGGCCCATCACTTCGTGGGTAATAGATGGGGAAACAGCGGAAACAGTGTCAGACTTTATTTTTTGGAGGCTCCAAAAACACTGTAGATGGTGATTGCAGCCATGAAATTAAAAGACGCTTACTCCTTGGAAGGAAAGTTATGACCAGCCTAGATAGCATATTGAAAAGCAGAGACATTACTTTGCCAACAACTGTCCGTCTAGTCAAGGCTATGGTTTTTCCTGTGGTCATGTATGAATATGAGAGCTGGACTGTGAAGAAAGCTGAGCACCAAAGAATTGATTCTTTTGAACTGTGGTGTTGGAGAAGACTCTTGAGAGTCCCTTGGACTGCAAGGAGATCCAACCAGTCCATTCTGAAGGAGATCAGCCCTGGGATTTCTTTGGAAGGAATGATGCTGAAGCTGAAACTCCAGTACTTTGGCCACCTCATGCAAAGAGTTGACTCATTGAAAAAGACTCTGATGCTGGGAAAGATTGAAGACGGGAGGAGAAGGGGACGACAGAGGATGAGATGGCTGGATGGCATCCCTGACTCGATGGACGTGAGTCTGGGTGAACTCTGGGAGTTGGTGATGGACAGGGAGGCCTGGTGTGCTGCAATTTATGGGGTCGCAAAGAGTCAGACACGACTGAGCAACTGAACTGAACTGAACTGAGTAGATACATGTCAAAATTTGTCAAAATCCACTGAACTCAATGTATACTTAAAATGGTTATAGTTTAATAGACAAATCATACTTAAATAAAAATTATTTTAGCAAGAAAAAAATCAAGGCCTAACAATATATTGTCTCTTAGAAATGCACTTTAAATATACAGATAGATACAGATTAAAAGTAAAAAATAGAAAAAAATGTACCATGCTCAGAATAACCATAAGAAAGCTGGAGTGACTACATAACATCAGAAGAAAAGATGATAAGACAAATAATATTGCTAAAAATAAAAAAGATTTTACAGTAATAAAGGGATCAATTTGTCAAAAAGACAGAACAGTCCTAATAGTGTATGACCTTAATAATAGAATAATAATGGAGCAAATAGATGTTATCAAAAAGAGAAATAGGTAAGTAAGTCCATTATCTTTGTTGAAGATTTTAACACCCTTCTTTCAACAATAGAACAATGAAGTGATAAAATTATAGTGAAGAGAAATAAGATCTGAGGAACAATATCACCTTTCTTAATATAATTGACCACTTGTAGAACAATACAACCAACATCTTCAAGAACTATACTTTTTTTAAGATAATCGCTTGCTGGAGACACATGTCTCCATAAATTTAAGAGAAATAAAATTATACAGGGTATCTTTATCCATAATGGAATTAAATTAGAAAACAACAATAAGGTATTTAAACAAACTGAAAATATCTGTAAATTTAAAAAGTTTCCTCTAAGTAATCCATACATCAAATAATTCACAAGAGAAACTAAAAGAAAATTTGAATTAAACAATAATGAAAATAATATTTTAAAATTTGTGTACTGCTATTAAATCAATGCAAGGAGAAAAAGTGTATAGCATTAAATAATTATACTAGGAAAGAAGATAGATCTAAAATCAATTATCTAAGCTTTCACTTAAAAATTTAAAGAGGGGCAAAATAAACCCAAAATAAATGCAAGGAAAAATAATAAAGATAACAGAGGAATTTTAAAAAGCATAAAATAGATGCATAATAAAGAAAATTGACAAAACTAAAAATCAGTTCATTGAAAATATAAAAATTATTAAAGTTTTCGGTTCAGTTCATTTTAGTCACTCAGTCATGTCCAACTCTTTGCGACCCCATAAATTGCAGCACACCAGGCCTCCCTGTCCATCACCAACTCCCGGAGTTCACTCAGACTCATGTCCATCGAATCAGTGATGCCATCCACCCATCTCATCCTCTGTCATCCCCTTCTCCTCCTGCCCCCAATCCGTCCCAACCTCAGAGTCTTTTCCAATGAGTCAACTCTTCACACGAGGTGGCCAAAGTACTGGAGTTTCAGCTTTAGCATCATTCCTTCCAAAGAACACCCAGGACTGATCTCCTTCAGAATGGACTGGTTGGATCTCCTTGCAGTCCTAGGGACTCTCAAGAGTAAAGTTTTAGTGAGAATTAAATAACGAGGGTGAGTAAACACCCTATCACCTACATAGGGAATGAAAGAGACTATTACTACAGATTTTATAGTATTAAAAGAATAGGAAAATATGAACAATTTTATGCGAAAAAATTACTTATATAAAATGGATAAACTTTTTGAAAAATGTAATTCCCCAAAACTGTCACAAGAAGAAATAGAAAAGTTAAATAAACTCTAATATGTAAATTGAATTAATATAACTTTTTTCCTACAAAGAAAAGTCTAGGTCCAAATGAAACCATTAGAAACCACAGAATAATTTAGGTGTGGTTTGCTTCTTTGCGGGAAGGCTGGTCTTTGGCCGGCCACGGCCTTACGGGCCTTTGGGGACTATAGATTTGGTCTTTTTTCACTGGTAGGAGAGCTCGCGGCCAGCCGCGCTGCGCCCTGACCTGTCCTCACAATGCTGGTGCTGTTTGAAACGTCCGTCGGATACGCCATCTTTAAGGTTTTAAATGAAAAGAAACTTCAAGAAGTTGATAGTTTATGGAAAGAATTTGAAACTCCAGAGAAAGCAAATAAAATAGTAAAGCTGAAACATTTTGAGAAATTTCAGGATACAGCAGAGGCACTGGCAGTGATCTAACTCAAATTCGTCACTACCACTGAGACAACATTGAGTTAGCTTTTTTTACTATAGGGCTGGTTTTTCCCCTACATGTGATGAGAGGTGAGAAGTGGTTAAATTGATCTCCCTGTGGAAACCCAACAGCGTAATGCTGAAGCACAATTCAGTAAAAGCTGTTCTACAAGGGATCAAGCATTCACAGCTCTAATGGAAGGCAAAATCAATAAGCAATTGAAGAAAGTTCTGAAGAAAATAGTTAAAGAATCCCATGAACCCTTGGCTGTGGCTGATGCTAAACTAGGAGGGGTTATAAAGGAAAAGCTGAATCTCAGTTGTATCCACAGTCCTGTTGTTAATGAACTTATGAGAGGAATCCGTTCACAGATGGATGGATTAATCCCTGGGGTAGAACCACGTGAAATGACAGCTATGTGTCTTGGGTTGGCGCACAGCTTGTCCCGATACAGATTGAAATTTAGTGCTGATAAAGTGGACACCATGATTGTTCAGGCAATTTCCCTGTTAGATGACTTAGATAAAGAACTAAACAACTACATCATGCGGTGTAGAGAATGGTATGGCTGGCATTTCCCTGAGTTAGGAAAAATTATTTCGGATAATTTGACATACTGCAAGTGTTTACAGAAAGTTGGCGACCGGAAGAATTATGCCTCAGCTCAACTTTCTGAATTATTGCCAGAGGAGGTTGAAGCAGAAGTGAAAGCGGCTGCAGAGATATCTATGGGAACCGAAGTTTCAGAAGAAGATATTTGCAACATTCTGCACCTTTGCACTCAGGTGATTGAAATCTCTGAATATAGAACCCAGCTTTATGAATATCTGCAAAATCGAATGATGGCCATTGCACCCAATGTTACAGTCATGGTTGGGGAATTAGTTGGAGCACGACTTATTGCTCATGCAGGTTCTCTTTTGAATTTGGCCAAACATGCAGCTTCTACAGTTCAGATTCTTGGAGCAGAAAAGGCACTCTTCAGAGCCCTCAAGTCTAGACGAGATACCCCTAAATATGGTCTCATTTATCATGCTTCACTTGTAGGCCAGACAAGCCCCAAACACAAAGGAAAGATTTCTCAGATGCTGGCAGCCAAGACTGTTCTGGCTATCCGGTATGATGCTTTTGGTGAGGATTCCAGTTCTGCAATGGGAGTTGAGAACAGAGCGAAACTAGAAGCCAGGTTGAGAACATTGGAAGATAGAGGGATAAGGAAAATAAGTGGGACAGGAAAAGCATTAGCAAAAGCAGAAAAATATGAACATAAAAGGTAAGTTGAGTGTATTTGGGGGAAGCATATAGGAATAATTTTTGCTTAAAAAGAGTCAGAAGACAAAAGTCTAAAAGCAGCTAAGAAGCATAAGTATTCAGACCTCACTATGAAATTATAAAAAAAGATATTTGTTGGGAGAAGTGTTTTTATTCTTATTTAAAGTGTTCAATACTGATGAAGTAGGTGGTGGTGATGCAAATAGAACATGGGTAACAATTTGAAAACTGTGTGTCAAGAGCCTTAAGAATGTTTGTTTCTCATTTCTTGTTTGTTTTTTTTTTTTAAACAAAGACAAAATTTAGTAACACTTTTGTTTACCTGGGGTAGACCCTGGAGAGCCTAGTCACTACTTTGTTTCATGATTTTAACCTGTAAAAGTTAACAGCCATGAGCCTACAAGACAGATTAATAGAACATGCCTTAGCTTGTTTTGAACAATTTTTTAATGTTCTCCTGCCATTTTGCTTATGACTTAAAACGCCAGTTATGAGATTTAGTTCACATTTTTGACACTCAGTATTTTATTTCTTTCTGCCTTGTTAGAACAAAAGCAGGTATCTTGGTTTTAGGGAATCTTTATCCATATGAATCACTTCTTATTCCTCTGCCTCTTGTAATCTTGTGAATGGAGTATTATTCTGTATTAAACTTGATTCGGGGCTTTTTTTTTTGTTTTCATTGAATTGCCCAGTGTCCTAAAACTTGAATTGGTTCAGTTTTTACTTTCTAGTATAATAATTTGGTTTAAAGAGATTTCTTCCATTTTTCTTTTTTAATTGAATATTTCTTCTGTGCTATAGTTACTACATTGATTACTAAATTAGAATTCATTTAGTTCACTTCTCGTGAAATGTGATTGACCTCCCTAGAAGATAGGTCAACATCTCTTTACCTTTTGGAGACTTAACTTACATAAACTTCCCTAAAGTCACTAAAATGAAAGTGTGGTATGCTCATGTAATACCTAATGACCATTTCCTTTAAATCTCTTTAGAATTAATTTGATTATAAGCATTTGTAAAGATGTTCTAAGATTCTGTGGCTCTTTCAGTGAAGTGAAGACTTACGATCCTTCTGGTGACTCCACATTACCAACCTATTCTAAAAAACGCAAGATTGAACAAGTAGACAAAGAGGATGAAGTTATTGAAAAGAAGGCCAAAAAGGCCAAGGTTAAAATTAAAGTTGAAGAAGTAGTAGAAGATGTAGAAGACACAGAAGAAGAAGTAGTACAAGTTGTAGAAGAACAGGAAACATCTGTGAAGAAGAAGAAAAAAAAGGACAAGAAGAAACATGTTAAGGAAGAACCACTTTCTGAAGAAGAGCCATGCACCAGCACAGCAGTTGCTAGTCCAGAGAAAAAGAAGAAAAAGAAAAAAAAAAAGAAAGTTAATGAGGACTAATGGAAGGAACCATTCTTTCAGAGTTCATAATTGAATCACCTGGATACATCATGCTTACGATTCAGTCAGAAATATACCCGAGATACTCTGTAAAATAATTGATGGGAGGTTGGATGAGAAAGAAAGATTAATCATTAATAGCAAAAAAAAAAAAAAAAAAAAAACAGAATAATTTAATCAAACATTTAGGGAATTAAATAATACCAATGTACAAAAATTCTTCCAGTAAATAGAAATGATGGGATATCTTCCTACCTTATTTTATGAGGTCAGCACAATCTTGATATCAACACAAGAAAAGTGCACTTTTTAAAAAGAGGGATCAATATATTTTTAAATATGTAGTCAAAAGTGCTTAATAAAATATTAGCAAATCATGTTCAGAAATAAAAAAGATAATATATCCTAAAGTGATTTCATTCCAAAAATGCAAAATTGCTTTAAAATCAATAAGCTAATGGATTAAAATCAATATTTTAAGTTATCATGTTAACATAGAAAAGAAAAAATATGATTATTTCAATAGGTGAAAAAAATACATATGAAAAAATCTAACATTCATTCTTGCTTTCTTAAAAAGCTAACAATGGTCTACACACAGAAGGAAATTTCGTCAACTTGACAAAGTTCATTTATGTAAAATCCACAACTAATTTTATACATAATGTAAAAATATAATGTGCTCAGTCGACCAGTCATGTCTGACTCTTTGTAATCCCATAACTGTATCACACCAGGCTTTCCTGCCCATAGAATTTTTTTTTTCAGTGTATTTTTATTTTTTATTTATATTATTATTTTTTTTTTTACTTTACAATATTGTATTGGTTCTGCCACACATCAACATGAATTTGCCATGGGTGTAGACATGTTCCCCATCCTGAACCCCCTCTCCCACTTCCCTCCCCATACCATCCCTCCGGGTCATCCCAGTGCACCAGCCCCAAGCATTCTGTATTGAACCTGGAGTGGTGATTCATTTCTTATATGATATTATACATGTTTCAATGCCATTCCCCCAAATCGTCCCACCCTCTCCCTCTCCCACAGAGTCCAAAAGACTGCTCTATATATCTGTGTCTCTTTTGCTGTCTTGCATACAGGGTTATCATTACCATCTTTCTAAATTCCATATATATGCATTAGTATACTGCTTTGGTGTTTTTCTTTCTGGCATACTTCACTCTGTATAATTGGCTCCAGTTTCATCCACCTCATTAGAACTGATTCAAATGTATTCTTTTTAATGGCTGAGTAATACTCCATTGTGTGTATGTACCACAGCTTTCTTATCCATTCATCTGCTGATGGACATCTAGGTTGCTTCCATGTCCTGGCTATTATAAACAGTGCTGCAATGAACATTGGGGTACACGTGTCTCTTTCAATTCTGGTTTCCTCAGTGTCTATGCCCAGCAGTGGGATTGCTGAATCATAAGGCAGTTCTATTTCCAGTTTTTTAAGGAATCTCCACACTGTTCCCCATAGTGGCTGTACTAGTTTGCATTCTCACCAACAGTGTAAGAGGGTTCCCTTTTCTCCACACCCTCTCCAACATTTATTGCTTGTAGACTTTTGGATAGCAGCCATTCTGACTGGCGTGAAATGGTACCTCATAGTGGTTTTGACTTGCATTTCTCTGATAATGAGTGATGTTGAGCATCTTTTCATGTGTTTGTTAGCCATCTGTATGTCTTCTTTAGAGAAATGTCTATTTAGTTCTTTGGTCCATTTTTTGATTGGGTTGTTTATTTTTCTGGAATTGAGCTGCAGGAGTTGCTTGTATATTTTACAATGGAGAAAAAACAATCTCTTTAACAAGTGGTGCTGGGAAAACTGGCCAACCACTTGTAAAAGAATGAAACTAAAACACTTTTGAACATCATACACAAAAATAAACTCAAAATGGATTAAAGATCTAAATGTAAGACCAGAAACTATAAAACTCTTAGAGGAGAATGTAAGCAAAACACTCTCTGACAAAAATCACAGCAGGATCCTCTATGACCCACCTCCCAGAATATTGGAAATAAGAGCAAAAATAAAGAAATGGGACCTAATTAAAATTAAAAGCTTCAGCACAACAAAGGAAACTATAAGCAAGGTGAAAAGACAGCCTTCAGAATGGGAGAAAATAATAGCAAATGAAGCAACTGACAAAGAACTAATCTCAAAAATATACAAGCAGTTCCTGAAGTCCATGGAAATTTTAAGGCAAGAATACTGAAGTGGAATGCCATTTCCTACTCCAGGGGATCTTCCTGACCCAGGGATAAAACCCATGGCTTTTGTGTCTCCTGCACTGGCATGCAGATTCTTTATCAATAGCTAAATACTTTGCCATTACATTGGTAAAACTCACCGCTCTGTTCAATATTTTACTGGAGGTCCTGGTCATTACAGTAAGCCTACGAAATAAAAAATATAAAGAAAGTTAAGAAATATCAAAATTCTCTGTAACCAAAGGACATTATTGTTTTATACAGAGAATCCTAAGGAATCTTTAAAATAATGATGGTAACAGGTTTATTTATTAAACCTATAGTATAAAAGTTATTATATATATATATATAATATAATACCCATACATACACATATATATAGTGTTCTTATGTGTGCTAGCAAGAAATGTTTAGAAAATAAAATTAAAAGTAAAGCCCTACTTACAATATCATAGAAATCATAATAGTAAGGGATACATTTAACAAAAAGTATAGAAGACCTTTATTCTGAATTCTATAAGCCACTGCTGTGAGACATTAGAAGAACACACACAAATGAAATCTTGGACTGAAACATTCAATACCATTAGAATGTTAATTTTTCCCAAATTTATCTATAGATTCAAAGCTGTGTTGTGCATAGTCACTCAGTCGTGTCTGACTTTTCACAACCCTGTGGACTCTAGCTCGCCAGGCTCCTTTGTCCATGTGGACTCTTCAGGCTATAAACTGGAGTGGGTTGCCATGCCTCCTCCAGGGGATCTTCCTAACCCACAGACCAAACTGGGATTCAATGCAATTCTAATCAGAATATTACTATCCAATACTTTGGTCACCTGAAGCAAGAGAGGATTAAATAGTTGGATGGCATTATTGACTCAAGAGATGAGTTTGAGCAAACTCCAGGAGATAGTGAAGGACTGGGAAGCCTGGCATGCTGCACTTCATGGGGTCACAAAGAGTCGGACATGACTTGGCTACTGAACAACAACAGTTATGGATCCTATATAGAAATTAACAAACTGACTGTAAAATTTAAATTAAAAGGCAAACAATCTAGAATATCCAAAGCAATTCTGGAAAAAAAAAAAAAAAAAAAAACCACTATTGAAGGACTTGCTGATTGATTTTAATACTAACTTTAAAGGTATTGTAATTCATATGGTATGATACAGAAATAAAGTCATAAAAGCAGATCTGTGGATGAGAACCCAGAAATAGGATCACACACATGAAGAATATGATTTTCAACAAAGGCTTGAAAACATTCCAACACAGGAAGTAAGGTCTTTTTAACATAATATACTACATAAAAAAAAAAAAAAAAAGCATTGACCATTACCTCTTATTATACACAAGATTGATTCAGGATTTATATCTGTAAACCTAAAAACTAAAACCATAAATCTTTTGGAAGAAAACAGAAGAGTATCTTCAAGAAATAGGGGTAGGCAGAAATGTTTAGACAGAACATGGAAACTAGTATCATTAAAAACTGATAAATTAGACTATTAAATGAAATTTTCTGTTCATCAAAAGATACAATCAAGAAAGTAAACAGAAGGGTCACATTTTAGGAGAGAATAGTTGAAAAACTATATCTGACAAAGGACAAATAAAATATATTTTAAAAGCCACTACAATTAGAAAAAAATCAAAAATAGATAAGGACTTTTCCTTTTAAGTTAAGTGAAAAAGGGTCTATCAAAGTACCTTGAACAGAAGTGACTTCACATGGCTTATACCTCTGGCTGCTCTGTTAGGACAAGACTGTAGGATGCATGGGTGAAAACAGGAAAATCTGTCGTATGACTTTTGCATTATCAGGTAAGAAATGGTGTTTTGCACCAGGAGAGTAAAAGAGGATAGATTCTGAGTACATTTGGAAGTTAATGCTGACATTTTTTTAAACAACTGACAATAGTTTTTACCTGAGTATCTGGAAAATGGAATCACCATTTTCTAAAAATGAGGGAGATATAGGAGAAATACAATTGGGAATCTATAGTAATAGAGAAACTCAGGTTTGGCCATGATAAATGTGAGATGCCTACTAATGTTTACATAGAGATGTCAAGTAGGAAGCTAGATATACAATATAATGAATTTGCCAGTTTATAACTGAAAACAAAGCTTTGGTTTTCCTTGTTGCAGAACTTTGTTTCCGCTCAAAAAAAAGTTTCTTCCTCCTCTCACAAATTAGATCAATTTCCCTTTAAAGAGGATGTGATCGGATCCAAGACAAATCCAGAGCAGCTAATTCTCTCCTTGAAAAATAAAACCCCAATAAACAGACTGAAAGAGTTGAGCAGAACACCCAGGACTGAAGGCAGAACCTTTGTAGCTTTCATACCAGGAGACAAATCAGGAGAATAAAGGACAGGTCACAGGGTCTCTGAAAAACAATTAAGAAAATTATGAAGAAGAGAGATAGAGAAAACAGGGAAAAGAAGAGAAATATTTATGTCAGGACAGGTGATAGAGGCAGAGCTTCCTCTATCTTTCCCAGGCTCCTAGAGATTGGGAAAGGGAAGAAGAAGGAGTTTTAAAGGGAAGAAAAGAGATACGGAAATCACTCCATAACGCTTTATATCCTCTAAAAGTATCTGCGTTATTAAAATAGATGAAACTAAGGCTTTCCATCGGAGAAGGCAATGGCACCCCACTCCAGTACGCTTGCCTGGAAAATCCCATGGATGGAGGAGCCTAGAAGGCTGCAGTCCATGGGGTCGCTGAGGGTTGGACACGATTGAGCGACTTTACTTTCACTTTTAACTTTCATGCATTGGAGAAGGAAATGGCAACCCACTCCAGTGTTCTTGCCTGGAGAATCCCAGGGACGGGGAAGCCTGGTGGGCTGCGGTCTATGGGATCACACAGAGTCGGACACGACTGAAGTGACTTAGCAATTAGCAAAAGGCTTTCCAAAAGAAACTAAAGTTTCTTCCCGTGTTTATTATTTCAGAGTTTATTGCTAGTTTCTAATATTTATACTGATTTTTCAATTTTTCACATATTATTTATATAAATCAATAGCTTAAAAATCTGATTTATTAAAAAAGACTTATCTCATTTTATTACGAAACAAAATGGAGGGGTTTCTTCACATATTTCTTAGAACAGAAATTACCAAAATATTTCCCTTTTTCAGACTATCATTAATCTTTGAAAAATAATCCATCAGTTGAGATCACTGAGAACAATACCTTGACTAACACTCTCATTCACTCATTAACTGTAGATGTACATAGACAATTAACACTCTCTGCTGAAAATACAATAGTGAACCTGAGAGTCTTCTCTGGAGACTCTATTAGAAGTTTGATGCTTAGAGATGAGCAATAGGGAAACTTCTGTAATTGTAATTATGTATCCATAATCTACATGCAATGCTCAGTAGACATTATTAGGGAAGCAATAGGGATTTCTTAGGAAAGGTAACATTGGTGTCATCAAATGAAAATAATAGTTACATAATATTGACAAAACCCAAATCAACCTTGGCATTAAGGGCAGAAGACTTTGCTCTGCCCTGGCTCTAGGCCAAGCTGACTGCATTCTCCCACTACTCATCCACTATGAACCTGAAGCTGACTAAAGCAAAATGTTAATAGCAATGGTTGCTCCTGAAATTTCTTATAACACTTTTCTCTGTGCATTCTGATTCATTAGCTCGGATTCTTTTCCCTCTAATTTCTAGCTCCATTTTCCATCCTATACTTTCTCAGGAATTACCCAAATCTCGCAGTACTGAGTCATAGGTACTGCAAAGGAAGGGTCTCATTTTCCTAACCTTGATTAAAAGTTAGCCCTGCTGCTAAGTCACTTCAGTCGTGTCTGACTCTGCGTGACCCCATAGACATCAGCCCACCAGGCTCTCCTGCCCCTGGGATTCTCCAGGCAAGAAAACTGGAGTGGGTTCCTTCTCCAATGCATGAAAGCGAAAAAGTGAAAGTGAAGTCGCTCAGTAGTGTCCAACTCTTAGCGACCCCATGGACTGCAGCCCACCAGGCTCCTCCATCCATGGGATTTTGCAGGCAAGAGTACTGGAGTGGGGTGCCATAGCCCTAGATTACATTAATAGAAATCGGCATCAGGAGTTCATTAGTGCTTCTGATTCTCCCACAAATCTCCTTGGACTAATCATGTACAAGAAATGGGATGTTGACCTGATTCAAGCCAGCACTCTCCTCATTATTAATGCTGACAAAGCAGAATAGTTAAGTGCATCAAATTTAAGGTTTAGACTCCTGGGTTTTGAAGTTTGACTCTATCATTTACTAGTCATATATAGCCTGGTTAAGTCACAAACTCTCTGCACCTCCATCTTACCATTTATGAACCAGGTGGAGGGCAAAGGTGAAAAGAATACTGACTGCAGAGATTTGTTTATGAAGATTTACAAGGGTCATTGTAAAATATTTAATACAGAAACTGGCCCACATAAAGAGCCAAGAGAAAGCTAGCTGGAATATTATAATATTCTTGGCAAAACTGAGGTCTTCTTGGAATTATATATACACAACTATTTCAGGTCTGAGATGATAGCAATAGGTATATTTGAACATGTGTAAATTTTCATTACATTTAAACATTGAATGTTCTCATCATTTCCAAATGTGAATGAACAGGTTCTCTCATGGATTTCTACAGTGCTGAAACATTATTTTTTTACTTGGAGGTCATTTTGTTCTATTACTAAACATTTTCCCCTATAACTACTGAGATATAATTGACATAGCAGAATCATATAAGTTTAAGATGTTCTATGTGATAACTTGATATATTTATATATTGCAGTGATCACTACAATAAGGCTAGTTAACATTTTCATAAACTCATATAGTTACCATTTTTGTGTGAATTTTTAAGACTTTCTTTGCACTTTCAAATGTATAATATGGTATCATTAAAAAGAGGCCTTATATTAGATCCCTAGAACCCATTCACTTATAACTGGAAATTGCTACCTTTTGACCACCCTGCCCAATATCTCCCACACTTAGAAACCACAAATCTACTCTCTATTTCTATGAATTTGTCTCTTAAATATTTTTAGTTTTAATTATTTTTATTTTCAATTTATTTCTTCTTTAAATTGAGGTAAAATTAACACAACATTAGGTAAGTTTCAGGTATACAACATAATGATTTGCTACTTGTATGTATTGCAAAATGGTCAACTACATTTGGTTAACATCTGTCACCATACCTAATTACAAATTTGTCTTGATGAGAACTTTAAAGATCCAGTCTCCTACCTAATTTCAAAAGTATGACATAGTATTAATTTTTATTTCCAGTTGGAGGATAATTGCTTTACAATATTGCATTGGTTTCTGCCATATGTCAACATGAATTAGCCAGAGGTATACATATGTCCCCTCCCTCTTGAATCTCCCTCTCTCTTCCCATGCCATTCCACTCCTCTAGGCTATCACAGAGCACCAGCTTGAGCTCCCTGGGTCATACAGCAACTTCCCACTAGCTATCAGTTTTACATATGGTACTGCGTATGTTTCAATGCTGCTCTTTCAGTTTGATCCCCTCTCTCCTTCCCTGCCTGTGTCCATAAGTCTGTTCTCTATATCTGTGTCGCTATTCCTGCCCTGCAGATAGGTTCACTAGTACCATCTTTTGAGATTCCATATATATATATATATATATATATATATATATATATATATATATATACATATTCATATGCAATATCTATTTTCCTCTCTCTGGCTTACTTCACTCTGTATAACAGGCTCTTGGTTCATCCAGCTCACCAGAACTGATGCAAATTTGTTCCTTTTCATGGCTGAGTAATATTCCATTTGGCTTCCCAGGTGGCTCAGTGGTAAAGAAATCTACCTGACAAAGCAAGAGGTGCAGATAAGAGGTGCAGATTCATCCCAGGGTTGGGAGGATCCATTAGAGAAGGAAATGGCAAACTGTTCTAGTATCCTTGCCTGGGAAATCCCATGGACAGAGGAGCCTAGTGAGCTCAAGACCATGGGTCACAAAGAGTCAGATACGACTTAATGACTGAGCATGCAATATTGTATTGTAATGATATAGTATCATTAACCACATTTACCATGCTGTAAATTACATTCATCACATTCATTTTATAACTAGAAATTGTAACTTTCAAGAATAATTTTATTTATTTTATCCTCTGCTGGCTGGGTATTCTGTGTGGACTTTCTCTAGCTGTGGTGAGTTGGGGCCAATCTTCATTGCAGTGCAAGAGCTTCTCATTACAATGGCTTCTCTTATTGCGAAGCACCAGCTTTAGGCTGTGAGGGCTTTAGCAGCTGAGGCATGTGGACTCAATGATTGTGGCTACTGGGCTCTAGAGCACAGGCTTAATACTTTTAGTGCCTAGGCTTAGTTACTCTGCAGCATGTGGGATCTTCCTGGACCAGGGATTGAACCCATGTCTCCTGCAATGGCAGGCAGATTCCTTACCACTGAGCCACCAGGGAAGCCCCAGAAATTGTAACTTTTGACCCCCTTTACCCATTTTGCCCACATTCTGTCCCAGGCAAGCATCAATATGTTCTCTATATCAATAAGTTTGGAGGCTTTTCAGGGCAGGAAGGGAGGCTGTTTGGTTTTTCACTTGTTTTTTGGCTTCCCAGGTAGCCCTACTGATAAATTCACTTGGCAAAGTAGGAAATGCAAGAGATATGGGTTTGATCCCCGTATTGGGAAGATCACCTGGAGTAGGAAATGGCAACCCACTCCAGTGTTCTTGCCTAGAAAACTCTATGGACAGAGGAACCTGGTGGGCTATAGGCCATGGTGTTGCAAAGAGTCAGGCATGCTGAGCACACATCACGATAAATCAATGAGCTTGGGGGCTTTGGGAGTGGGGGAGGTTGTTTGGTTTTTTGCTTGCTTTTAGATTTAATATATAAGTGAAATCATACAGTTTTTATCTTTTTCTGTATAACTTATTTTAGTTAGCATAATGCCCTCAAAGTCCATGCATGTTGTTGCAAATGGCAGGATTTGTTTTGTTTTTAGGCTGAATAATATTCTACTATTTTTATTAGAGTGTGTGTGAAAGAGACCCTGTCTCTATTTATACATACATAATATATATAACACTTTCTTTATCCATTCATCCATCAATAGACACTTGGGTTTTTCCTTGTCTTGACTATTGTAAATAATGCTGCAGTGAACATGGGCTGCAGCTGTCTCTTAGAGATAGTAATTTCATTTCTTTTGGATATATCACCAGAAACAGGACAGCTGGATCATATGGCAGAACTTCTTAAAAGATTTTTAATGAGCCTCTATATTGTTTTCCATAGTGACTATACAAATTTACATTCCTACCAAAGTGTAAAAGAGTGCTCTTTTCTCCACATCCTCACCAACACTTGTTATTTCCTGTCTTTTTGATACAGCCATCCTGCCAACTGTGTGGTGATAGCTCTTCATGATTTTGATTTGCATTTCCCTGATGATAGTGATGTTAAGCACTTTTTCATGTAGTTGCTGCTCATTTCTATATCTTCTTTTAAAGTGTGTCTCTTCAGGCCCCTTACCCATTTTTAAATCAGATTATTTATACTTTTCCTATTGAGTTGTAGTAGTTCCTTACAGTCCCTTTGGATATTAACTTTGTTAAATATATGGTTCTCAAATACTTTATCCCATTCCATAGGTTGCCTTTCATTTTATTGCTTCTTTGGCTATGCAGATTTTTTTTTTAGTTTGATGTAGTCCTACTTACTTATTTTTGCTTTTGTTGCCTCTGCTTTTGAGGCAACAAAAAATTACTGCCAGAATCAGTATCAAGAATCTTTGTCCTTATTAATTCTAGAAGTTGTAAAGTTTTAGGTCTTACATTTAAGTATTTAATGCATTTGGAGTTAATCTTTATGAATGGTATAAGATTCGTTATTGTTATTCAGTCATTCAGTCAGGTCTGACTCTTTGTGATCTTATGGTCTACAGCACACCAGCCTTCCCTGTCCTTCACTATTTCACAGAGCTTTCTTAAACTCCTGTGCATTGAATCAGTGATGCCATCCAACCATCTTATCCTCTGTTGTTCCCTTCTCCTCCTGCCTTCAATTTTTCCCAGCATCAGGGTCTTTTCCAGTGAGTCAGCTCTTTGCATCAGGTTGTCAAAATATTGGAGTTTCAGCATCAGTCCTTGCAATGAATATTCAAGGTTGATTTCCTTTAGGATTGACTGTAGTCTCCTTGTAGTTCAAAGGACTCTCAAGAATCTTCTATAGCACCACAATTCAAAGGCATTAATTCATCAGCACTCAGCCCTTTTAACTGTCCAGCTCTCACATCCGTACATGACTACTGGAAAAACCATAGGTTTGACTATACAGACCTTTGCTGGCAAAGTAATGTCTCTGCTTTTTAATATGCTGTCTAGGTGTGTCATAGCTTTTCTTCCAAGGAGCAAGAGTCTTTTAATTTCATGGGTGCAGTCACCATCTGCAGTGATTCTGGAGCTGAAAAAAATAAAGTCTGATATTATCTCTTTAAGAATTTTTCCAGTTTATCGTGATCCACACAGTCAAACACTTCAGTGTAGTCAATGAAGCAGATGTTTTTCTGCCTTTTTTATGATCCAATGGATGTTTGCAATTTGACCTCTCATTCCTCTGCCTTTCCTAAATCCAGTTCATACACTGAGAATTTCTTGGTTCACACACTGCTGAAGCCTAGCTTGTAGGATTTGGGGCATTACCTTGGTAGCATGTGAAACGTGCAATTGTGCAGTAGTTTGAATATTCTTTGGCATTGCCCTTCTTTAGGATTAGAATGAAAACTGACCATTAATTTTATTCCTCTACATGTGAATATCCAGTTTTCCCAACACCATTTATTGAGGAGACTAATTTTTTGCCTTTGAACATTCTTGACTCCCTTGTCAAATATTCATTGACATATCATGTAGGTTTATATCTGGGCTCTCAACTATGCTCCCTTGATCTGTGTATCTGCTTTTATGCCAATTCCATACTGTTTCACTTCTATAGCTTAGTAGTATAATATAAATTATTAAATGTGATGTCTCCAGCTTTATTCTTTTTCTAAACATTGCCTGAGCTATTCAGAGACTTTTGTAGTTTCATATGAATTTTGGATTGCTTTTTGTATATCCATTAAAAAATGCTGTTGAAACTGTGACAGGAACTACATTGACTATAGAGATGGCTTTAGACAGTATGGACAGTGTCATAATATTAAATATTCCAAATTATAAACAAAGGATCTGTCACTACTCCTAAGTGTTTTTGATGCTATTATAAATGGAATTACTTATTTTTTAGAATTTTCCTTGTTAGTATATAGAAACAGAACCAACTTTGCATGTTGATTTTTTATCCTGCAACTTTACTGAAATCACTGATTAGTTCTAACAGTTTTTGGTGGGATCTCTTTATTTATTTTAATTGGAAACTAATTACTTTACAATATTGTATTGCTTTTGCCATACAATGACATGAATCTGCCACCAGTTTACATGTGTTCCCCATCCTGAACCCCCCTCCTACCTCCCTCCCTATCTCATCCCTCTGGGTCATCCCAGTGCACCAGCCCCAAGCATCCTGTATCATGCATTGAACCTGGACTGGCAATTTGTTTCACATATGATAATACAAATGTTTCAATGCCATTCTCCCAAATCATCCCACTCTCACACTTTCCCACAGAGTCCAAAAGACTGTTCTAAACATCTGTGTCTCTTTTGCTGTCTCACATACAGGGTTATCGTTACCATCTTTCTAAATTCCATATATATCAGATCAGATCAGATCAGATCAGTCGCTCAGTCGGGTCCGACTCTGCGACCCCATGAACTGCAGCACGCCAGGCCTCCCTGTCCATCACCAACTCCCAGAGGTCACTCAGACTCACATCCATCGAGTCAGTGATGCCATCCAGCCATCTCATCCTCTGTCGTCCCCTTCTCCTCCTGCCCCCAATCCCTCCCAGCATCAGAGTCTTCTCCAATGAGTCAACTCTTCGCATGAGGTGGCCAAAATACTGGAGTTTCAGCTTTAGCATCATTCCTTCCAAAGAAATCCCAGGGCTGATCTCCTTCAGAATGGACTGGGTGGATCTCCTTGCAGTCCATATATATATGTGTTAGTTAATGCATTGCTGTCTTTCTTTCTGGCTTACTTCACTCTGTATAATAGGCTCCAGTTTTATCCACCACATTAGAACTGATTCAAATGTATTCTTTTTAATGGCTGAGTAATACTCCATTGTGTATATGTACCACAGCTTTCTTATCCATTTGTCTGCTGATGGACATCTAGGTTGTTTCCATGTCCTGGCTATTATAAACAGTGCTGTGATGAACATTGGGGTACACGTGTCTCTTTCAATTCTGCTTTCCTCGGTGTGTATGTCCAGCAGTGGGATTGCTGGGTCGTATGGCAGTTCTATTTCCAGTTTTTTAAGGAATCTCCACACTGTTCTCCATAGTGGCTGTACTAGTTTGCATTCCCACAAACAATGTAAGAGGATTTCCTTTTCTCCACACCCTCTCCAGCATTTATTGCTTATAGACTTTTGGATCAGAGCCATTCTGACTGGCATGAAATGGTACCTCATTGTGGTTTTGATTTGCATTTCTCTGATAATGAGTGATGTTGAGCATCTTTTCATGTGTTTGTTAGCCATCTGTATGTCTTCTTTGGAGAAATGTCTATTTAGTTCTTGGCCCATTTTTTGATTGGATTGTTTATTTTTCTGGAATTGAGCTGCACAAGTTGCTTGTATATTTTTGAGATTAGTTGTTTGTCTGTTGCTTCATTTGCTATTATTTTCTCCCATTCTGAAGGCTGTCTTTTCACCTTGCTTATACTTTCCTTTGTTGTGCAGAAGCTTTTAATTTTATTTAAGTCCCATTTCTTTATTTTTGCTTTTATTTCCAATATTCTGGGAGGTGGGACATAGAGAATCCTGCTGTGATTTATGTCGGAGAGTGTTTTACCTAGGTTCTCCTGTAGGAGTTTTATAGTTTCTGGTCTTACATTTAGATCTTTAATACATTTTGAGTTTATTTTTGTGTATGGTGTTAGAAAGTGTTCTAGTTTCATTCTTTTACAAGTGGTTGCCCAGTTTTCCCAGCACCACTTGTTAAAGAGATTGTCTTTAATCCATCGTATATTCTTGCCTCCTTTGTCAAAGATAAGGTGTCCATAGGTGCATGGATTTATCTCTGGGCTTTCTATTTTGTTCCATTGATCTATATTTCTGTCTTTGTGCCAGTACCATACTGTCTTGATGACTGTAGCTTTGTCAGCTGAAGTCAGGCAGGTTGATTCCTCCAGTTCCATTCTTCTTTTTCAAGATTGCTTTGGTTATTTGAGGCCTTTTTGTATTTCCATAAAAATTGTAACATTATTTGTTCTAACTCTGTGAAAAATACTGTTGGCAGCTTGATAGGGATTGCATTGAATCTATAGATTGCTTTGGGTAGTATTCTCATTTTTACTATATTGATTCTTTCAATCCATGAACACGGTATATTTCTCCATCTATTAGTGTCCTCTATGATCTCTTTCACCATGTTTTATAGTTTTCTATATATAGGTCTTTAGTTTCTTTAGGTAGATATATTCCTAAGTATTTTATTCTTTTTGTTGCAATGGTGAATGGAATTGTTTCCTTAATTTCTCTATTTTCTCATTGTTAGTGTATAGGAATGCAAGGGATTTCTGTGTGTTGATTTTATATCCTGCAAATTTACTATATTCATTGATTAGCTCTAGTAATTTTCTGGTGGAGTCTTTAGGGTTTTCTATGTAGAGGATTCTGTCATCTGCAAAGAGTGAGAGTTTTACTTTTTCTTTTTCAATTTGGATTCCTTTTATTTCTTTTTCTGCTCTGATTGCTGTGGCCAAAACTTCCAAAACTATGTTGAATAGTAGTGGTGAGAGTGGGCACCTTTGTCTTGTTCCTGACTTTAGGGGAAATGCTTTCAAATTTTCACCATTGAGGGTAATGTTTGCTGTGGGTTTGCTATATATAGCTTTTATTATGTTGAGGTATGTTTCTTCTATTCCTGCTCTCTGGAGGGTTTTTATCATGAATGGATGTTGAATTTTGTCAAAGGCTTTCTCTGCATCTATTGAGATAATCATATGGTTTTTATTTTTCAATTTTTTAATGTGGTGTATTACATGGATCGGAGAAGGCAATGGCACTCCACTCCAGAACTCTTGCCTGGAAAATCCCATGGACAGAGGAGCCTGATGGGCCGCAGTCCATGGGGTTGCTAAGAGTCGGACATGACTGAGCAACTTCACTTTCACTTTTCACTTTCATGCATTGGATAAGAAAATGGCAACCCACTCCAGTGTTCTTGCCTGTAGAATCCCAGGGACGGGGGAGCCTGGTGGGCTGCCACCACTGGGTCACACAGAGTTGGATACGACTGAAGCCACTTAGCAGCAGCAGCATTACATTGATTGATTTGCAGATATTGAAGAATCCTTGCATTCCTGGGATAAAGCCCACTTGGTCACGATGTATGATCTTTTTAATGTGTTGTTGGATTCTGTTTGCTAGAATTTTGTTAAGGATTTTTGCATCTATGTTCATCAGTGATCTTGGCCTGTAGCTTTCTTTTTTTGTGGAATCTTTGTCAGGTTTTGGTATTAGGGTGATGGTGGCCTCATAAAATGAGTTTGGAAGTTTACCTTCCTCTGCAATTTTCTGGAAGAGTTTGAGTAGGATAGGTGTTAGCTCTTCTCTAAATTTTTAGTAGAATTCAGCTGTGAAGCCACCCACTGCTAAGTCACTTCAGTCGTGTCCGACTCCGTGTGACCCCATAGACAGCAGCCACCAGGCTCCCCCGTCCCTGGGATTCTCCAGGCAAGAACACTGGAGTGGGTTGCCATTTCCTTCTCCAATGCATGAAAGTGAAAAGTGAAAGTGAAGTCGCTCAGTCGTGTCTGACTCTCAGCGACTCCATGGACTGCAGCCTACCAGGCTCCTCCATCCATGGGATTTTCCAGGCAAGAGTACTGGAGTGCGGTGCCATTGCCTTCTCTGTGAAGCCACCTACTCCTGGGCTTTTGTCTACTGGAAGATTTCTGATTACAGTTTCAATTCCGTGCTTGTGATGGGTCTGTTAAGATTTTCTATTTCTTCCTGGTTCAGTTTTGGAAATTTGTACTTTTCTAATAATTTGTCCATCTCTTTCAAGTTGTCCATTTTATTGGCATATAGTTGCTGATGGTAGTCTCTTATGATCTTTTGTATTTCTTGTCGTCTGTTGTGATCTCTCCATTTTCATATCTAATTTTATTGATTTGATTTTTCTCCCTTTGTTTCTTGATAAGTCTGGCTAATGGTTTGTCAATTTTATTTACCTTCTCAAAGAACCAGGTTTTGGCTTTGTTGATTTTTGCTATGGTCTCTTTTGGTTTTTTTGCATTTATTTCTGCCCTAATTTTTAAGATTTCTTTCCTTCTACTAACCCTGGGGTTCCTCATTTCTTCCTTTTCTAGTTGCTTTAGGTGTAGAGTTAGATTATTTCTTTGACTTTTTTCTTGTTTCTTGAGGTAAGCCTGTATTGCTCTGAACCTTCGCCTTAGCACTGCTTTTACAGTGTCCCACAGGTTTTGGGTTGTTGTAACTTCATTTTCATTCGTTTCTATGCATATTTTGACTTCTTTTTGATTTCTTCTGTGATTTGTTTTTTATTCAGCAGCGTGTGTTGTTCATCCTCCATATGTTAGAATTTTTAATAGTTTTTCTCCTGTAATTGAGATCTAATCTTACTGCATTGTGGTCAGAAAAGATGCTTGGAATGATGTCAATTTTTTTTAACTTACCAAGGCTAGATGGCCCAAGATGTGATCTATCCTGGAGAAGGTTCCGAGTGCACTTGAGAAAAAGGTGAAATTCATTGTTTTGGGGTGAAATGTCCTATAAATATCAATTAGGTCTAACTGGTCTATTGTATCATTTAAAGTTTGTGTTTCCATGTGAATTTTCTGTTTAGTTGATCTATCCATTGGTGTGAGTGGGGTATTAAAGTCTCCCACTATTATTGTGTTATTGTTAATTTCCCCTTTCATACTTGTTAACATTTGTCTTACATATTGTGGTGCTCCTATGTTGGGTGCATATATATTTATAATTGTTATATCTTCTTCTTGGATTGATCCTTTGATCATTATGTAGTGACCGTCTTTGTCTCTTTTCACAGCCTTTGTTTTAAAGTCTATTTTATCTGATATGAGTATTGCTACTCCTGCTTTCTTTTGGTCTGTATTTGCATGGAATATCTTTTTCCAGCCCTTCACTTTCAGTCTGTATGTGTCCCTTGTTTCGAGGTGGGTCTCTTGTAGACAACATATATAGGGGTCTTGTATCCATTTGTATCTATTCAGCCAGTCTTTGTCTTTTGGTTGGGGCATTCAACCCATTTACATTTAAGGTAATTATTGATAAGTATGATCCTGTTGTCATTTACTTTATTGTTTTGGGTTCGAGTTTATACACCCTTTCTGTGTTTCCTGTCTAGAGAAGATACTTTAGCATTTGTTGGAGAGCTGGTTTGGTGGTGCTGAATTCTCTCAGCTTTTGCTTGTCTGTAAATCTTTTGATTTCTCCTTCATATTTAAATGAGATCCTTACTGGGTACAGTAATCTGGGCTGTAGGTTATTTTGTTTCATCACTTTAAGTATGTCTTGCCATTCCCTCCTGGCCTGAAGAGTTTCTATTGAAAGATCAGCTGTTATCCTTATCGGAATCCCTTTGTGTGTTATTTGTTGCTTTTCCCTTGCTGCTTTTAATATTTGTTCTTTGTGTTTGATCTTTGTTAATTTGATTAATATGTGTCTTGGGGTGTTTCACCTTGGTTTTATCCTGTTTGGGACTCTCTGGGTTTCTTGGACTTGGGTGATTATTTCCTTCCCCATTTTAGGGATATTTTCAACTATTATCTCCTCAAGTATTTTCTCACGGCCTTTCTTTTTGTCTTCTTCTTCTGGGACTCCTATAATTCAAATGTTGGGGCATTTAACATTGTCCTGGAGGTCTCTGAGATTGTCCTCATTTCTTTTAATTCATTTTTTTTCCCTCTCTGCTTCATTTATTTCTACCATTCTATCTTCTAATTCACTAATCCTATCTTCTGCCTCTGTTATTCTACTGTTGGTTCCCTCCAGAGTGTTTTTTTATCTCATTTATTGCATTATTCTTTATACATTGACTCTTGTTTATTTATTCCAGGTCCTTGTTAAACCTTTCTTGCATCTTCTCAAGCCTTGTCTCCAGGCTATTTATCTATAACTCCATTTTGTTTTTAAGATTTTGAATCGTTTTCACTATCATTATTTGGAATTCTTTATCAGATAGATTTCCTCTCTCTTCCTCTTTTGTTTGGTTTGGTGGGCATTTATCCTGTTCCTTTACCTGCTGGGTATTTCTCTGCCTTTTCATCTTGTTTATATTGCTGTGTTTGGGGTGGCCTTTCCGTATTCTTGCAGTTTATGGAGTTCTCTTTATTGTGGAGTTTCCTCACTGTGGGTGGGTTTGGACTGGTGGCTTGTCAAGGTTTCCTGGTTAGGGAAGCTTGTGTTGGTGTTCTGGTGAGTGGAGCTGGATTTCTTCTCTCTGGAGTGCAATGAAGTGTCCAGTAATGAGTTATGAGATGTCAGTGGGTTTGGTGTGACTCTGGGCAGCCTGTATGTTGAAGCTCAGGGCTATGTTCCTGTGTTGCTGGAGAATTTGCATGGTATGTCTTGCTCTGGAACTTGTTGGCCTTTGGGTGGTTCTTGGTTTCAGTGTAGGTATGGAGGCATTTGATGAGCTCCTATTGATTACTGTTCCCTGGAGTCAGGAGTTCTCTGCTGTTCTCAGGATTTGGACTTAAGCCTCCTGCCTCTGGTTTTCAGCCTTATTCTTATAGCAGCCTCAAGACTTCTCCATCTATACAGAATCAATGATAAAACATCTAGGTTAAAGATGAAAAGTTTCTCCACAGTGAGGGATACCCAGAAAGGTCCAAAGAGTTACATGGAGAAGAGAAGAGGGAGGAGGGAGATAGAGATGACCAGGAGAAGAAGAGGGGGAATGAACAGGGGACAGAGCAAGCTAGCCAGTAATCACTCCCCTATGTGCTCTCCACAAATTGGAGCCCTTTGAGATGTTCACGGAGTTACACAGAGAAGAGAAGAGGGAGGAAGGAGACAGAGGTGGCTAGGAGGATAAAGAGGGGAATCAAAAAGAGAGAGAGATTCAGCCAGTAATCAGTTCCCTAAGTGTGTTCCATAGTCTGAAACACACAAAGAGATTCACAGAGTTGGTTAGAGAAGAGAAGGGGGAGGGAGGAGATAGAGGCAACCTGGTGGAGAAAAAGGAGAGTCCAAAGGGGAAGAGAGCAGTCAAGTCAGTAATCTCGCTCCCAAGTAAAGATGGGTACTGAAGATTGGGTTCCTAAAGGTACAAAATTGATAACAAATACCAAAGAGCAAAGATTAAAAATCTAGAGTAGAGGCTGGATTCTCAAAAATACAATAGTAAAGAAAAAAACAAAGTCACAAAAATTATAATATATATAATATGAAATTTACTTTAAAAAATAGGGTCTTTTTTTGCAAAGTAATAGTAGGTTATAAAAGTGAAAATTAAAAGAGTAATAGAGGACTTAAAAATTTTAAAAGAAAAAAATTTTTTTAATTTAAAAAATGATAATAGTAAAAATACATCTAGGACTTTCTCTGGTGTTGTTGTGGACAGTGTGGGATCAGTTCATTTTCATATAGTTCTTTGATCCAGCTTATACTTCTCAAGAGCTATAGGCCCCTTCCTATGTTGTCAGTGCTAACTACAGGGTTTTAACCTATTGCACCTGTCACTTCCAAGGCGGTTCCCTCTGTTTTAGCTTCTTCTGTTTGTTGGTCTCTTCAGTGTCTAATTTCCACCCTGACACAAGGGGGCAGTGGTGGACACTTTTTTAGGTTCACTTGTTCAGTGTTGCTGTAGGGAGGGAGGAACACTACAACCAAATAACACTGGCGTGTGCTCGCAGTGTCTCGGCCACACTGGGTTTGCCCCTGCTCACAGAGTGTGTGCTTTCCCTGTTTACACTGCTTAGGCTCTAAGTTGCTCTGCCAGGAACTGTTTGAGGCCAGCCCTGGATTGTATGCACTTCCCAGGTCCAATCCACTCAGGTTCAGGTACTTGGGTACTCCACAAAGTCTCCCTTAAGTTTACTTCAAATATTTTCATTCTTATGTTTCTTCTCTGACTAGATAATTTTCAGTGACCTGTCTTTAATTCTGAAGATCTTTTATTCTGCTATTCTAAAGGGATTCTGAATCTCTCTAGTGAAGTTTTCAGTTCTATTATTTTTTTCCTTTACTTCATGATATCTATCTGGACCTTTTTTAAAATTTTGTATTTCTTTGTTGAAATTCTCCCTTTATCCATGCACTGTTCTGCTGACACTGATGACTATCTGTATTAAAGTTATTTTAATTCTCTGTCAGGTAAATCATACACAGGTTTCCCCCTACTATTCAAAAATAGGACATTTTTATGAAATCTTTCATAAACCAAAATTATATAAAACAAATAAGCAAATACTTTAGTACAAATGTTGCTAAAGAATGCACAAAATATATCAAGATAAAGCACAGATGCTCACAGGTGGAAGTTCAAAGCTGTGGCAACATGATGCTGAGATGCTGGGTGTAGTTCCCAAGAAAAGAGCTTGGAGGAACTTGGGGAATGCACTATCTCTATAACAGTTTACTGCTGAAAGCTGTTTTCACTTTTGCCTTTTTTCATAAAAGCAAAAATCCTCTTCAGATTTCTTTCAGTTAGTTAAAACAGGTACTACTGTAGGTCTTTTATAAAAGCAAAGTGGCATAAAGAGAACTGTTGAAAGCATGGCATATCTGTATTTTCATTTCATTGGGGTTGGCTTCTAGAGATTTGTCTTATACTTCCTTTAGGAACATGTTTCACTGTTTCTTCATTTTTCTTAATTCTTTGTGTTGATATCTCAGCATTAAACAAACAGCCACCTCGTCCAGCCTTCTTGGATTGGCCTTGTACTGAAGAAACTCCTCACTGATCATCATGGCCAGAGATTCTGGGGGCCTCTTAAATTTTTATGCTAATCAAACCTACCAACTTTATTCTTAGTGATCCCCAGCTATGTAGAATATGATGGATCATGATGAGCAAGGCAAAAGCCAATCCCTTGGATAGCATCTAGAAAAACTGGAACATTGGACACACTTAATTTTTTCCTTCTCCAGGGAGAGGTTGGGATCCGGTATTTTTTGCCCTCTTACTCTGTGCTGTGCTGACTGGACGAGCTGTGACGAGTGCTAGCATGCTAAGTTCAAATTTCCTTCTTTATTCTCAGTGACCCTACAGGCATTTGGACTTTTCTGGGCCCCATCTTTTCTAAGACAGGGAAAACAAAAGCAGGTGCCTTGGGCAGTCCCCAGAAAAATTAGATCATTGGAAATATGATGCAGTCATTTTCTTGTTCCCCAGTTAGAAGCTAGAATCTGAAAGTTTCCTCCCAATCACCTGGTACTGAGACATAATTCATAATTTCTGAGGGTAGGAATTATGGGATGAATAGGTCCCGGCCCAAACTTTCCTATTGGCTTCAAGGTAACTGTTTTTATGCTCACTCAGGATGCAGTAGACATTCAGTTTTCTGAGTTTTACACAAAGGCAGTTGGTCTGTGTGTTGCTGTTGAATTGGTTTGTTCATGGGATCAAGGAGAGTCTAGAAATTCCTATTCTGCTATGTTGCTCATTTCTCATTATACAGACGATGACTGAAGTTGAGAGTTAAAGGGCCTATGTAAGCACTTTAGTGCACTCAGAATCCACCCCATGTCATAATTCTTATGGTCATTATTAGTGCCATATTGATCAAGTGAACTAGCCACTTTAGTTCCCAAAGAATATGCTTCAATTCACACTGTAGTTTATAGCTTAACTGTGATTGCTATTTATGTTGCCCTGAATTACTAGTTGGCACGTCTCATTGTCAAGGATCTTAGCACAGTGATTAATCCAAGAATCAAACTTATTTCATAATTCCTTTTTTTGTGGAATCTATCTCCTGAAACCACTCCTAGCACCAAACCTGGATCAGCAAGAGTCCACTTAAAAGACAAAGAAGTTGGGAACAGGAGTAGATAACTAGAGAACTCAGAAAAATAATAAAGGTAAACTTGGAAGTAAAATTTTTTTCCCAAGGCTGGGATCCAGACCTTGTCATAGACTGGGACTTGCAGCCCAGTGGATGGGAGAGTAAATCTGCTAGATTGCTTTGGGCCAGAGTTTATCCAAAGCTAGCTGGCTAATGAAGTAAAGAAGAAAACAAATGGGCCTGGAGCATCAATCAGAAAGCCTACAGCTGAGGTGACTCTAGCAATAAAATTTGCTGGTAAGTGAGTACTGTGGGTATTGCTTATGAATTCATTGCTCACGAATGCTATTGGTATTTATGTTGCTGGATCAAGAGGAGAAGACACTAACTGGAATCAGATAAGAACCAGCCTCTTATAATATCCTTCTAGTTCCCTCTACTGACAAAACTTAACTGCACCATCTGACAAAGAAGTGTCCATGAAGTTCAGTTCCAGCATCACAAATAGATTAATAAAAGTATTCCTACTTAGCAATAAAAATCAATGAGCTGCTGGTACATACAACAATGTAAATGAATCTCAAAGGTATTACACTGAATGTGCTATGTGCTTAAGTCGCTCACTCGTGTCTGACTCTTTGCAACCCCATGGACTTGTAGCCCACCAGGCTACTCTGTCCATGGGGATTCTCCAGGCGAGAATATTGGAGTGGGTTGTCATGCCCTCCTCATTACACTGAATAAATATATCTAGACACAAGATCCTACAAACTTTTCATTTTGGAAAAGACATTTTAGTGGAGGCAAAACTATAGTGACAGGACACCAGGTTAGAAGCTGCCTAGGGCCAGGTTGGGGGAGGAGACTGACTGCAAAGAAATATTCAACAACTTTTTAGGGTGATGAAAATGTCCTGAAATTTGATTGAGGTAGTGGTACAACTCTATACAGTTTCTTTAAGTGAATAGATTTCACTACATATAAATTATACCTCAAAAAGCTGTAAAATAATCTCCAGTGATTTTTGTTCTTCTCTATGCTGCCTTATTTATGTAAACTACTCAAACTTGGTAATTTCACTCAAAAATTAGTCATCGGACATCAACAAGATAGCCTAATAAGATATCCCTAACTCATATTCCCTCTTAAGCAACAATAATCTGGCATCTATCCACAGACAAGAGTAACTTTGTGAGAGCTCTGAGATCTAGGTAGAAGAATGTGAAAACCCAGTGCAGTCCACAATCTAGGAGAGCTGTTTTGAGAAAGAGGACTTGTACTCAGGCAGCTGACTTAACCAACCACCTCTGTCTGAGCTGTGTACCTAAAGTGGTCCATGAAATGGCACCAGTCCCTCTCAGCTGTAATCCAGGTACCCCTGGAGGGGCCTAGCAAACTCAGTCTGGTTGTAGACACAGAAAGAACCCTGTAACTGGAGTCCTTTCCAGTCACAATCCATGAACATTCCTACTGGCTCAGGGACCCAAAGGACGTGCTTCTGTCTGCACCCCTAGAGATTTTGAAAGGGCCCTAAATTCAGCTCCTGCTTACTCCCAGCTGCTCAGAGATAGCACAAGAAAGGAAAGAGTAAATATAAGAGCATAAACCAAATAAAAGAGATTAGAAAGGACAATAAAAAGATCAATAAAACTAAGAGTTGATTTTTGAAAGATAAAATCAAAAAAACTTCAGCTAGACTAACCAAGAAAAACAGAGAGGACTCAAATACAGTTATAAATAAGAAAAGACATTTCAGTCAATACCACAGAAATACAAGGGATGATACAGGCTATTATGAAAAGATACAATCCAATAAATTGGATAATTTAGACCAGTGGTGGGCTACAGTCCATGGGGTCGCAAAGAGTTGGACATGATTGAGCAACTTCACTTTCACTTTAGACCACTGGATAACTTTCTAGAAATATACAACCTACCAAGGCCAAATCATGAAGAAACAGAAAATCTGAATATATCAAGTAAAGAGATTTAATCAGTAATCAAATACCCACCAAGAAATAAAGCCCAGGACCAGTTCATTTCACTGGTGAATTCTATCAGACCTTTAAGCAGAATTAAAGCTGCTGCTGCTGCTAAGTCGCTTCAGTCGTGTCCGACCCTGTGCAACCCCATAGACGGCAGCCCACCAGGCTCCCCGTCCCTGGGATTCTCCAGGCAAGAACACTGGAGTGGGTTGCCATTTCCTTCTTCAATGCAGGTAAGTGAAAAGTGAAAGTGAAGTTTCCCAGTCGTGTCCGACTCAGCGACCCCATGGACTGCAGCCTACCAGGCTCCTCTGCCCATGGGATTTTCCCTAAAGTTGCTGCTGCTGCTAAGTCTCTTCAGTCGTGTCCGACTCTGTGCGACCCCATAGACGGCAGCCCACCAGGCTCCCCTGTCCCTGGGATTCTCCAGGCAAGAACACTGGAGTGGGTTGCCATTTCCTCCTCCAATGCATGAAAGTGAAAAGTGAAAGTGAAGTCGTTCAGTCGTGTCCGACTCTTTGCGACTCCATGGACTGCAACCAGGCTCCTCCATCCATGGGGTTTTCCAGGCAAGAGTACTGGAGTGGGGTGCTATTGCCTTCTCCGTTCCCTAAAGCTAATCCTCCCTGCTGCTGCTGCTGCTGCTGCTAAGTCGCTTCAGTTGTGTCTGACTCTGTGCAAGCCCAGAGACGGCAGCCCACGAGGCACCCCTCTCCATCCCTGGGATTCTCCAGGCAAGAAAACTGGAGTGCCTAAAGTCTTCTTAAAAATATAAGAGGAGGGAATACTTTCAACCTCATGATACAAAAATTAAATAATAAGACTACAAATACACTACAGACCAATTTACCTGATGAACATAGATATAAAAACACTCAGCAAAATTCTAGTAGATCATATTTCATAGCACATTAAAAGGATGATATAGTATGAACAAGTGGGATCTATCCCTGGGATATGTGGTCAACATATACAAATCAACAAATGTAATAAGCCACATTGACAGAATGAAAGATGAAGTCATACGATCATTCAAAAGATGCAGAAAAATTACTTAGTCAAAATTCAACTTCCTTTAATAATAAAAGATTTCAACAAAACAAATGTAGAATTAAAATACCTCAACATAATAAAGGCCATAAATAACAGGCTCACAGCTTAAATCACACTGAACAGTGAAAAGCTGAAATTTTTCCTTTAAAATCAGGAACATCACAAGGGTGCCTACTCTCACCACTCCCACTTAACACAATGTTAACAATACTTCCCAGAGTAATTAGGCAAGAGAAAGAGACAAAGACATCCAAATAGGAAATAAAGAAGCAAAATCATCCTTGTTTTCAGATGACATGCTCTTATATATAGGCAAATCTAAAGACTCTACCAAAATACTATTAGAACTAATTAACAAGTTCAGTAAAGTTACAGGATACCAAATCAGCATACAAAAATCAGCTACATTTCTATACACTAATAACAAAATATATGAAAGAGAAACAAATAGAATAATCCCACTCACAAAAGAATCAAAAACAATAATACAGTAGAATATACAATGGAGAAAAGATAGTCTCTTCAATAAGTGGTGTGCTGGGGAAACTGAAAGGCTACATGTAAAAGAACAAAATCAGAACACTCCTTAATACCAATCATAAAGATAAGCTCAAAATGGATTAAAGACCTAAATGTAAGGCTGGACACTATAAAGTTCTTAGAAGAAAACACCCAGAACACTCTTTGACATAAATCACAGCAAGATCTTTGTTGACCCACCATCTAGGATCAGGAAAATAATAAAAGAAATAAACAAATGGGATCTAATGAAACCTAAAAAGCTTTTGCATAGCAAAGGAAACCACAAACAAAAAGAAAAGGCAACCCTCAGAGTGGGAGAAAATATTTGCAAATGAAACAACTGACAAGGGATTAATACTCAAAATATACAAACAGCTCATGCAGTTCTACATTAAACACAAACAAACAAATCACCCAATAAAAAAATGAGCTGAAGACCTAAATAGAAATTTCTCCAAAGAAGACATGCAGATGGCCAAGAAACACATGAAAAAAATGCTCAATATCACTAATTAGAGAAAGCAAATCAAAACTACAATGAGGAATCACCTCACACCCATCCAAAAGGCCATCATTGAAAAATCTTCAAATAAATTCTGGAGGGTGTAGAGAAAAAGGAGCCTTCTTACCCTAACGGTGGGAATGTAAATTGATACAGCCACTATGGAGAACAGTATGAAGGTTCCCTAAAAAACTAAAAATAGAACTACCATATGACTCAGCAATTCCATTCCTGGGCATATACCCAGAGAAAACCATAATTCAAAAAGATACATGCACCCCAATATTCACTGCAACACTATTTACAACAGCCAGGAATGAGAGCAACCTAAATGTAATTAACAGAGGAATGAAAAATGAAGATGTGGTATATAAATTCAATGGAATATGATTCAACCATAAAATAGAACAAAATTGTACCATTTGCAGAGATGTGGATAGACCTAGAGACGTCATACAAGAGTGAAGTTAGAAAGAGAAAAACAAATATTATATATTAACACATATATTAACTTGTGGAATCTAGGAAAATGGTATGTGTATTAGTCTATCAGTCATATCCAACTCTTTGCGATCCCATGGACTGTAGCCCACCAGGCTCCTCTGTCCATGGGATTTTCTAGGCAAGAACACTGGAGTGGGTTGCCATTTCCTTCCCCAGGGAGGAAAATGGTATCAGATCAGATCAGATCAGATCAGTCGCTCAGTCATGTCCGACTCTTTGCGACCCCCTGAACCGCAGCACGCCAGGCCTCCCTGTCCATCACCAGCTCCCGGAGGTCACTCAGACTCACACCCATCAAGTCAGTGATGCCATCCAGCCATCTCATCCTCTGTCGTCCCCTTCTCCTCCTGCCCTCAATCCCTCCCAGCATCAGAGTCTTCTCCAATGAGTCAACTCTTCGCATGAGGTGGCCAAAATACTGGAGTTTCAGCTTTAGCATCATTCCTTCCAAAGAAATTCCAGGATTGATCTCCTTCAGAATGGACTGGTTGGATCTTCTTGCAGTCCAAGGGACTCTCAAGAGTCTTCTCCAACACCACAGTTCAAAAGCAGCAATTCTTCGGCGCTCAGCCTTCTTCACAGTCCAGCTCTCACATCCATACATGACCACAGGAAAGACCATAGCCTTGACTAGGCGAACCTTTGTTGGTAAAGTAATGTCTCTGCTTTTGAATATGCTACCTAGGTTGGTCATAACTTTCCTTCCAAGGAGTAAGCGTCTTTTAATTTCATGGCTACAGTCACCATCTGCAGTGATTTTGGAGCCCAGAAAAATAAATTCTGACACTGTTTCCACTGTTTCCCCATCTATTTGCCATGTAGTGATGGGACCAGATGCCATGATCTTCGTCTTCTGAATGTGAAAATGGTATAGAAGAACTTATTTGCAAAACAGGACTAGAGACACAAATGTAGAGAACAAGAGTATGGGTACCAAGGTGGGAAGCGGGGTGTGGGGTGGATTGGGAGATTGTTATATATACACTACCAGGCTCCTCCATCCATGGGATTTTCCAAGCAAGAGTACTGGAGTGGATTGCCATTTCCTTCTCCAGGGGATCTTCCCAACCCAGGGATCAAACCCAGGTCTCTCACATTGTAGACAGACGCTTTACCATCTGAGCCACTAGGTAAGTACTATATATACACTAATACCTATAAAATAGATAATTAATGAAAATTGACTGTATAGCACAGGGTACTCTACTCAGTGCTCTGTGGTGGTCTAAGTGGAAAGGAGATTCGAGGAAGAGGGGATACATATGTACATTTGGCTGATTCACTCTGCTGTACCTTATAAACTAGCACAACTTGTCAAGTAATTATACTCCAATAAAAAATAAAGTAAAAAAATAAAATATTCATAATATTACTTTGCTAGCTATGGGAAACCTAGATGAGATCACCTATTGTGTTCTGCCTTTTTGCCAGCTACTATATATCAGTGGTAATCATTATCACCAAATTTTCATTTGTTATTTAAGTTTGCAGAAATAGCCAGAAGCTTTCATGTTCCCAACAAACTTTTGAGGCTTCATTCCCTTACTGTGTATAGAAGTCTTTATATTACTTTTCATTACTTTACTGTGTATAGAAGTATATATACTGTATATATATTTTAATGCTATTAAAATAAATTAATTTTTCCTATTTCAGTTATAGCACAAATAAAATCATCCTTCATTTCAAAACACTCAGCCTTATAAGCATCTGTAGTACATAAACTTAGTTAACTGGTTCCATCTGGTGATATAAATCCTACAACAAATATACAAAGTCTGGAGCCAAGAATAACATACAACCCTCTTGGTGGCACTCAACCTCAAGTGTCAAAATTATCTTCAGAAATACTTGCTTGTGCTTGACATGAAACACACAACTAATCACACTCAGTATATGGCAGTTTAACAAAGAGAATTATAAGGACTGACTGGGCCAAATTTTATGCTTACCACCCTTGTTTCTCATGTGTACCCTCAAACTTAAGTCTTCAGAGAACTTGTTTTAGAGAACACTTTTAAAGTATAAAATCAAGAATATTTTGAACCCCTGTTAAAGTCACATCTATTTCCTCATTCTGCTTCTGATCCCTACGAATCTGTTTAATTGTCATCACCTCAAATGATACTTCTGTAAGAAAACCTGCTCTGATTCCACTGTTAAGGTTAAGCTTCTCAGGCATCTACTCTACTTCATTGTAGTGTTTTCACAATTGTGAAATGAAATGAAGTGAAAGTTGCTCAGTCACATGTGACTCTTTGTGACCCCATGGACTATACACTCCATGGAACTCTCCAGGCCAGAGTACTGGAGTGGGTAGCCTTTCCCTTCTCCAGGGTATCTTCCTGACCCAGGAATCAAACTGGGGTCTCCTGCATTGCACAGCTGTAAATATAAACGATTCACACAATTTTGTTTAATGCTTGTCTCTCCAGTTTTAGATCTGGCACATGCATGCATGCTTAGTCACTCAGTCATGTCCAACTCTTTGTGACCCCATGGACCACAGCCCACCAGGCTTCTCTGTCCATGGGATTTTCCAGGCAAGAACACTGGAGTGGGTTGTATTTCCTACTCCAATACCTGGCACAGCATTCAATAAATAACTTTTGAATGAAGAACAACAAAAAAAAACCCAATGATATACTTAGGAGTAAGATGAACCAAATAGGTAAAAGATTTAGGCACTGAAAACAATAAGGCATTGGTGAAAGAAATTAGAACAGATGGGAAAAAAAATGGAACAATATCCCATGTCCATGGTCTGGAAGAATTACTATTGTTAATATGTCCATACTATCCAAAGCCAGCTATAGATTCAATGCAATTCCTATAAAAATCCCAATGGCAGTTTTCCTCAAAATAGAAAAAAACAATCTTACAATTCACATGGAATCACAAAAAGACCCCAAGAGCAAGAGTAGTTTTGAGAAAAAAGGACATAAAAATATTCCAAAGAATTTCAATGCGGTGTAGGTCCGTTTAAATATATATGTATTTATATTTAAATATATATATTCAACACATTCTGATTAGTTAGCAAAAGCAGATGACTGACATCAAGGAATATGGTAATTTACAACCTAAATATTAGAAAAATTCTTTTTACAGTACTTTCTTGGCAGTCCAGGGGTTAACATTTCGCCTTCCAATACAGGAGGTGTGGGTTCAATCCCTGGTGGAAGAGCTACAATTCCACATGCCTTGTGGCCAAAAAAATAAGACATAAAACAGAAACGGTATTATAACAAATTCAATAAAGACTTTAAAAATGGTCTACATCAAAAAAAATTTTTTTAAGAAAAATCTTTTATAAATTAATAGTTTTTTAAAACAAAGTGCTATGATTTTTTAAATGTACTCAAGGATGGGCTTTTTTTAATTAAATAAATACATAGTTGTGAGGAGAAGAGGATCTAATATTCAGTTCAGTTTGGTTGCTCAGTCGTGTCTGACTGACTCTTAGCAACCCCATGAACCGCAGCATGCCAGGCCTCCCTGTCCATCACCAACTCCCAGGGATCTAATATAATACTGAGAAAAAAGTCAGAGATGCAGGAATAAAAATCATTATCATAGAATCCTGAGGAGGCAATGAGTATCAGAGTGTGATCAACTGTGACTAATTATTAACGTATAGCTAATTAATCTGCCCATGGGATTCTCCAGGCCAGAATACTGGAGTGGGTTGCCATTTCCTTCTCCAGGGGATCTTCCTGACCCAGGGATCGAACCTAGGTCTCCTGCATTGCAGGCAGATGCTTTAACCTCTGGGCCGCCAGGGAAATCCAATTAAGATAATAATTGAAAAATGCATTTCAATTTGGCAATTAGGAAGGGAGAAGTTATCTTGGTGAGAGAGCAATGTCAGCAAAATGGAGAACCAGTTACAACCAGATCCTCTCAGCCCCTCCTATTCCTAGAATATACACAGTCTCTGGCTACCCAGATTTACTCTCTATTCCTTACATATGCTGTTTCTTCCTATTATACCTCACCACACATTTTCTGCTTAGTGAAATTTAGCTTTTCCTTGAAGAATCATTGGAATTCTTTGTGATGCTATCTCTTAGCTCTAAGTTATGTCTTTCTTTGTGTCCCCATATACCTCAGATCAGATCAGTCGCTCAGTCGTGTCCGACTCTTTGCGACCCCATGAACCGCAGCACGCCAGGCCTCCCTGTCCATCACCAGCTCCCGGAGGTCACTCAGACTCGCATCCATCGAGTCAGTGATGCCATCCAGCCATCTCATCCTCTGTTGTCCCCTTCTCCTCCTGTCCTCAATCCCTCCCAGCATCAGAGTCTTCTCCAATGAGTCAACTCTTCGCATGAGGTGGCCAAAATACTGGAGTTTCAGCTTTAGCATCATTCCTTCTAAAGAAATTCCAGGATTGATCTCCTTCAGAATGGACTGGTTGGATCTTCTCACAGTCCAAGGGACTCTCAAGAGTCTTCTCCAACACCACAGTTCAAAAGCATCAATTCTTCGGCGCTCAGCCTTCTTCACAGTCCAGCTCTCACATCCATACATGACCACAGGAAAGACCATAGCCTTGACTAGGCGAACCTTTGTTGGCAAAGTGATGTCTCTGCTTTTGAATATGCTATCTAGGTTGGTCATAACTTTCCTTCCAAGGAGCAAGCGTCTTTTAATTTCATGGCTGCAGTCACCATCTGCAGTGATTTTGGAGCCCAGAAAAACAAAGTCTGACACTGTTTCCACTGTTTCCCCATCTATTTCCCATGCAGTGATGGGACCAGATGCCATGATCTTCGTTTTCTGAATGTTGAGCTTTAAGCCAACCTCTTCACTCTCCACTTTCACTTTCATCAAGAGGCTTTTTAGCCCCTCTTCACTTTCTGCCATAAGAGTCATGTCATCTGCATATCTGAGGTTATTGATATTTCTCCCGGCAATCTTGATTCCAACTTGTGTTTCTTCCAGTCCAGCATTTCTCATGATGTACTCTGCATATAAGTTAAATAAACATGGTGACAATATGCAGCCTTGACGTACTCCTTTTCCTATTTGGAACCAGTCTGTTGTTCCATGACCAGTTCTAACTGTTGCTTCCTGACCTGCATACAGATTTCTTAAGAGGCAGATCAGGTGGTCTGGTATTCCCATCTCTTTCAGAATTTTCCATAGTTTATTGTGATCCACACAGTCAAAGGCTTTGGCATAGTCAATAAAGCAGAAATAGATGTTTTTCTGGAATTCTCTTGCTTTTTCCATGATCCAGCAGATGTTGGCAATTTGATCTCTGGTTCCTCTGCCTTTTCTAAAACCAGCTTGAACATCAGGAAGTTCACGGTTCACATATTGCTGAAGTCTGGCTTGGAGAATTTTGAGCATTACTTTACTAGCGTGTGAGATGAGTGCAATTGTGCGGTAGTTTGAGCACTCCTTGGCATTGCCTTTCTTTGGGATTGGGATGAAAACTGACCTTTTCCAATCTTGTGGCCACTGCTGAGTTTTCCAAATTTGCTGGCATATTGAGTGTAGTACTTTCACAGCATCATCATTCAGGACTTGGAATAGCTCCACTGGAATTCCATCACCTCCACTAGCTTTGTTCGCTTTCTAAGGCCCATTTGACTTCACATTCCAAGATGTCTGGCTCTAGGTCAGTGATCACATCATCATGATTATCTGGGTCTTGAAGCTCTTTTTTGTACAGTTCTGTGTATTCTTGCCACCTCTTCTTAATATCTTCTGCTTCTGTTAGGTCCACACCATCTCTGTCCTTTATTGTGCCCATCTTTGCATGAAATGTTCCTTTGGTATCTCTGATTTTCTTGAAGAGATCCCTAGTCTTTCCCATTCTGTTGTTTTCCTCTATTTCTTTGCATTGATCACTGAAGAAGGCTTTCTTATCTCTTCTTGCTATTCTTTGGAACTCTGCATTCAGATGTTTATATCTTTCCTTTTCTCCTTTGCTTTTCGCTTCTCTTCTTTTCACAGCTATTTGTAAGGCCTCCCCAGACAGCCATTTTGCTTTTTTGCATTTCTTTTCCATGGGGATGGTCTTGATCCCTGTCTCCTGTACAATGTCACGAACCTCATTCCATAGTTCATCAGGCACTCTATCTATCAGATCTAGGCCCTTAAATCTATTTCTCACTTCCACTGTATAATCATAAGGGATTTGATTTAGGTCATACCTGAATGGTCTAGTAGTTTTCCCTACTTTCTTCAATTTCAGTCTGAATTTGGCAATAAGGAGTTCATGGTCCGAGCCACAGTCAGCTCCTGGTCTTGTTTTTGCTGATTGTATAGAGCTTCTCCATCTTTGGCTGCAAAGAATATAATCGATCTGATTTCGGTGTTGACCATCTGGTGATGTCCATGTATAGAGTCTTCTCTTGTGTTGTTGGAAGAGGGTATTTGCTATGACCAGTGCATTTTCTTGGCAAAACTCTATTAGTCTTTGCCCTGCTGCATTCCGTATTCCAAGGCCAAATTTTCCTGTTACTCCAGGTGTTTCTTGACTTCCTACTTTTGCATTCCAGTCCCCTATAATGAAAAGGACATCTTTTTTGGGTGTTAGTTCTAAAAGGTCTTGTAGGTCTTCATAGAACCTTTCAACTTCAGCTTCTTCGGCGTTACTGGTTGGGGCATAGACTTGGATTACTGTGACATTGAATGGTTTGCCTTGGAAACGAACAGAGATCATTCTATCGTTTTTCAGATTGCATCCAAGTACTGCATTTCGGACTCTTTTGTTGACCATGATGGCCACTCCATTTCTTCTGAGGGATTCCTGCCCACAGTAGTAGATATAATGGTCATCCGAGTTAAATTCACCCATTCCAGTCCATTTTAGTTCGCTAATTCCTAGAATGTCGACATTCACTCTTGCCATCTCTTGTTTGACCACTTCCAATTTGCCTTGATTCATGGACCTGACATTCCAGGTTCCTATGCAATACTGCTCTTTACAGCATCGTACTTTGCTTCTATCACCAGACACATCCACAGCTGGGTATTCTTTTTGTTTTGGTTCCATCCTTTCATTCTTTCTGGAGTTATTTCTCCACTGATTTCCAGTAGCATATTGGGCCCCTACTGACCTGGGGAGTTTCTCTTTCAGTATCCTATCATTTTGTCTTTTCATACTGTTCATGGGGTTCTCAAGGCAAGAATACTGAAGTGGTTTGCCATTCCCTTCTCCAGCAGACCACACCCTGTCATATCTCTCCACCATGACCCGCCCATCCCAGGTTGCCCCTCGGGTATGGCTTAATCTCATTGAGTTAGACAAGGGTGTGGTCCTTGTGTGATTAGATTGACTAGTTATCTGTGAGAATGGTTTTAGTGTATTTGCCCTCTGATGCCTTCTTTCAAGACCTACTGTCTTACTTGGGTTTCTCTTACCTTGGGCGTGGGGTATCTCATCCCGGCTGCTCCTGGCTGCTCCCGGCCAGCGAAGCACAGCCATCGCACCTTACCTTGGACGAGGGGTCTCTCCTCACCGCCGCCCTTCCTGACCTCGGTCGTGGGGTAGCTCTTCTTGGCCGTGCTTAGTGCGTTGGCCCTCACCACCGTCCTTCCTCGGTCATGGGGTAGCTCCTCTCGGCCGCGCTCTTAGTGCGCGACGCAGCCGGCGGGGCGCTCTTAAATGGCGCGCCGGTGCGCGAGGGCTCTTAAAGGGCGGGGGGGGGGGGGGGGGGGGGGGCGCCGGCCCCGCCCAAAAAAAAAAAAAATATATATTTATATTATTTAAAAAAAAAAAAAAAAAAAAAAAAAAAAAAAAAAAAAAAAAAAAAAAAAAAAAAAAAAAAAAAAAAAAAAAAAAAAAAAAAAAAAAAAAAAAATTTTAAAAAAAAATAAAAAAAAAAATTTTCCCCCCCCTCCCTTCCGTCTCCTCTGGATAATCTGTGAGTGGCACAGGCAGGAGGTGTGATCACAGTTTTATTTTGATCAAGTGTTTGAAAAATTAACATGATCCTTAAGCTAGCTTTAGAGATGGCCATTTGATTTAACCTCAGACTTTCAAAAGATATCCATCTTAAATTGATGCTCTTTGGTTTACCTTTGTTTTGGGAACTGTGTCTCTCAGGTTAAGAGTTTCTGCAGAAACACTGATGCAGATGCCAAGGAAATCCCTTTAGAATCAATGGAAAACCTTTACTTTGCTCCAAGGCTAACATAATTATTGTCACTGACATATTGGTGGATGGAGTGTTCTAAATTTTCATAATTGATTCCCAAATGTTTTCAAGACCAAGGTTTTAATATTAATTTTGCTAAAAACAAATAACATCAGGTGGCCAATTGCATACTATAAAATATCAGTGAACTCATAATATGAGGACTAATTTCTAATTTATTTAAAATGTTAAAATGCAGAAATACCCATTTTCCTAAAATGTCAGCATTTTTAATTGGTTACTCATTTCATCTAATTAATAATTTTCTTGGTTTCTCTCTAAATTGAGGACACTCTGAAAGGCCATAACAAGACACAGTACCTATTTTGACTGCAAAAGTACCACTGTCTTATCAGCAGATATACAGGTAAGGCTATAAAGAATTCCATAAAATAATTCTGGGAGATAAAGTAAACTGATTTCTAATTCAATTTGATTTATATAATAATGTATGTTTCAAGTTGGGGAAGAGAAAATGAGTTTTCACTCAGGACTACTCTGATCCAATATCTTCTCTATAAAATATGATTATTGAAAACTAGTCTATAGTCCACATGACAAGTAACTTTAGTTGACTCACCATCAGGTATTGCTAAAATAATAATAAAATGCTGTCTTTGAATATTTTTACTAAGTTTTCATAAAATAATTCTGAAAGATTTTTCAAAAACTGTTATAGAGCTACATTACAAAGGGCAAACATATTTTACTCATTTTACAGCCCTTTAGTGATAAAGCTCCAGAAAACCTCATGATGCTATGTGAACAAAAAGAAAAATAATGTATTAAGTTCAGAATAGACAAGGATAAGAAAGGGAAAAAGTTAAACGAAATGTTTTTAAAGTAATATACTTTCAAGAACTTTCAGGTTCTTCTCCAACATTATTTATTTGAAAAATTCAGAAACCAAAGATTTTGTCAATTTATGGAAAAGAAGTAATATGATTTTATAATTCCTTAAAACTTATCCTTCTTGTAATATTAACTACTACAGTAAATTTATAATATATCTGAGTGATCAGTGAATTCCAATAAATATATAGTGCATTCGAAGGAAATGATGAGTTTGTAAACATAATCATACAATAAATGTAGAACCTCCACGGGATTCACCAAAATGACACTAATTGCTTAGAAGAGGTATAACAGAGTGTGTGTGCTGTGCTGAATCACTTTAGTTGTGTCCAACTCAGCAACTCTATGGACTGTAGCCCGCCAGACTCCTCTATCTATGGGATTCTCCAGGCAGGAATGCTGGAGTGGATTGCCATGCCCTCTTCCAGGGAATCTTCCAGATCCAGGGATCAAATCCCTGTCTCCTGCATTGCAGGTGAATTCTTTATCCACTGAGCCAACTGGGAAGTCAATAATAGAGTACATAGGTATTTATATAAACACTTTGAATGGAGATTTAGTAACCTCATAATCTCATAATGTTAAACATGTATTTAGGAGTTAAACCTAAAGACAGGAAGTATTAGGATAAATGAATAATTAAGAGTAATAACTTCTTGAGGGAGTATGCCATACCACCATAGTAGTAGAATCCAGAATGTGATGAAATAAATATAAAAATGATAACAAAATTAACCTATTAATAAAACTTCTAAAATTTCTATATTCTTACTGTCATAAAGGCTTAAAATGTCTTCCTTTAAATTATCCCTCAATAAAGGGATACTAAGCAAGGGAAACAATTTTTAAACCCAACTATGATTCTGGGCAGTTTTAAAAATTAGACATTTTAAATGTCTAAATTAATTTATTTTCAAACACCACATCAATCCCATAGGACTGTATTTAAAACTGTTTTTTTTTTTTTTCCTGGAGAAAAAAACACCATAAAATTTTCTTATGTCTTCTAATTTTGGAAATGTCAAATTATATATAGTACCCAGGAATTAGTACATCAGCATTAGATAATTCATGCATAAAATGTTTTCTTCCCTGAGAATTTACACAGGATTTCTAGACTACCCCTCTGTACACAGTCTGTGATACTTTTATTCTCACAGACTTAATCTACTATGCATGTGCTAGTATTGAGGACACAGCACAGGATGATTAAAGATGAGCTTCTTTCTTTTTGTATGTGGGGAAATTAGAAGAAAGAACTAGATACATTCTTATTTAGAATCTCATTTCTGTGCCATTTCTATCCCAGCTGGAAGCCAGGAATGATTAAGGAAAATCAATCTTTGACAACTGAGTTCATTCTCAAAGGACTTACAGATCATCCAGTGCTGAAGACTCTTCTGTTTCTGATGTTTCTTACCATCTATCTGATCACTATGGTGGGCAATCTTGGTCTGGTGGCATTGATTTTTATGGAACGTCATCTTCACACTTCAATGTATATCTTCCTGGGTAACCTCGCTCTGATGGATTTCTGTTGCTCCAGTGCCATAACCCCCAAGATGCTACAGAATTTATTTTCTAAAGACAGAATGATCTCCCTCTATGAATGCATGGTACAATTTTATTTTCTCTGCCTTGCTGAAACTGCAGATTGCTTTCTCCTGGCAGCTATGGCCTATGACCGCTATGTGGCCATCTGCAAACCACTGCAGTACCACACTATGATGTCAAAGAAACTCTGCATTCAGATGACCACAGGAGCCTACATAGCTAGCAACCTGCATTCTATGATTCATGTAGGACTTCTATTGAGGTTAACTTTCTGTAGATCTAATCAAATTGACCACTTTTTTTGTGACATTCTTCCACTATACAGACTTTCCTGTACTGACCCTTATATTAATGAACTAATGATATATATTTTTTCAATGCCAATTCAAATCATTACCATTGCCACTGTCTTGATTTCTTATGTTTACATTCTTTTCACTGTTTTCAAAATGAAATCCAGAGAAGGGAGAGGTAAAGCCCTATCTACTTGTGCATCCCACTTTCTATCTGTCTCAATATTCTACATTTGCCTTCTCATGTATATTCGACCATTTGAAGAAGGGGATAAAGATATACCAGTGGCAATTTTTTACACAATAGTAATTCCTTTATTAAACCCTTTTATTTATAGCCTGAGAAATAAGGAAGTGATAAATGTTCTAAAAAAAATTATGAGGGCCTATAATATTCTTAAACAAACTTAATCTTCTATGGAAAACTGATTTTATTAAAATGATTTATAGATTAAGGGACACAGAAAATGACAACTATATTCTTATGTAAAGTATTAATCTATAAATCATTAGACTATGTTGGTTTAAAGATACATGAATGAAATTCAAAATTGTCCAGGAGATCTTAATCCAAATTCCACAAATACCAGACTAAATCAGAAGGAAACTAAATAACTTTTATTACCAACTCAGATTATTCTTATAGAATTGTCTCAGATCAGTATGTTCAACTTAATAACTCAACAAAGAATCAAAATTAAATGTGTAGAAGAATTTGCCTTGATTTACCTTGTTTAGCTAATGGAAAACATTATATCTGATTCTATGTAGACTGTTTGAAACACTTAAAATTTTCTGGCAGACTGAAATGATAATTTTTTTCAGAAAACTGACCTGGTAGACACAAGTAGATGAGTTTGAGGGACAGAGAGACTAGAAGCAAGCTAACTAATTGCATGTGTGAGCGTGTGCTCAGTTGCTCACGATAGCTTATGGTGAACGGTGCTACTGGATTCATGGTCTCCAAATGAGAAGATTTAACTCTGGGACCAAAGACAGTCTCAGTCACTCAGAGCTTTGTGTAGAATTTATTAAAGTAAAAGGGATAGAGAAAGTATCCAGCAAGAGGCACTGGAATGGGGCAGGAGAGTACCCGCCTCATTAGTTTAAGTGGGGCCTTATATACTTCTCAACCAGCTGCTGAAAACAGATTAAAAAATATGTCAAGGCTATGAGAATTTTGCCCAGACCCTTTCCTGTAACATACATCCTGGGATGACATCAGCACAAGATTAGCCAGAAAGAACAGGTTAACTCAGAGCTAAAGACTGTGGAAGTTTTTACCCAGACCTTCTCCCATAACATACATTTGAAACTTAAAAAAAGGCATGTCCTTGAACAAGTGAAACTGTTGCCTACCAGGCCTGATTGTTTCAGACAAACGAAAGTGAAAAAGAAAGAATGTTTACCTCCTTCTTAAAGGGGCCTTAGGCTTCGACTCATCAACCTGCCTAAAGTTAACTATTTCACTCAAGTCGTATCCAACTCTTTGCAACCCTTTGGACTATAGATCGTCAGGATCCTCTGTCCATGGAATTTTCCAGGCAAGAATATCAGAGTAGATGGCCATATCCTACTCCAGGAAATCTTCTTGATCCAAGGATCAAATCTGAGTCTCTTGCAACTCCTGCATTGGCAGGCGGATTCTTTACCACTGCACAACCTGGAAAGCCCCTAACTCTGCAATAATCTATATTTAAAGTAATGAAGTTTGATCTAGATACAATTCCAAGAATGGGGAAAAAAGGAGTGAGAAGGAACAAACACACACACACACACAGTCACATACACATTTTGTAGAATAATTAACAACAAATTATAACAAGTTGGCTACAGTAGATTCAGATCTACTTTAACCTGAAGTGTGATTAAGGTCCTTCACCTTTTTGAAGGCATCAATCATATTATATATTATGGAACATAGAATAGCAACTTACATAATATATACTCATAAGCATTCTAAAAAATATTAATGAAGGCAGTTTTTTTATTTTTCTAATTTTTCAGTAATGCTGAAATATATTAATATTTCATTTGTTTTCTGGCCATTTTTACTTCTATGAATTTCCTAGTCACTTTCTCTTTGTCTTACTATTTTTTTCCTCATTTATTTGTACCAATGTTTATAGAGAAAAAATATTAAAGTGTTGTGATTTTAAAGTGGTAAATAATTTCTGTGTGTGCTGATAGTATTTTCATACTTGTTTGTGTTATTTATAATTAATAAAATTATAAAATTGATATATTTATTAATTTTTAAAATACAATCTCTTTCATGTACTTTTGTTTAGAATTTCTTTTCTTAATCCAAATTCTACTATGATCCAATATTTCTGTTTTTCCTTTTTTTCTATTTTTTTCTCTTCTTCCTCCCCCTTATCTTCCTCCTTTTGTATGTTTGATAGTGTGCATTTGACCTTTGATTCTTCCTGGAAACTAGTATATGGCATGAATTTGTGGAAAATTCTGAAAGAGATGGGAATACCAGACCACCTGATCTGCCTCTTGAGAAATCTGTATGCAGGTCAGGAAGCAACAGTTAGAACTGGTCATGGAACAACAGACTGGTTCCAAATAAAAAAAGGAGTACGTCAAGGCTGTATACTGTCACCATGTTTATTTAACTTATATGCAGAGTACATCATGAGAAATGCTGGACTGGAAGAAACATAAGTTGGAATCAAGATTGCTGGGAGAAATATCAATAACCTCAGATATGCAGATGACACCACCCTTATGGCAGAAAGTGAAGAGGAACTAAAAAGCCTCTTGATGAAAGTGAAAGTGGAGAGTGAAAAGGTTGGCTTAAAGCTCAACATTCAGAAAACGAAGATCATGGCATCTGGTCCCATCACTACATGGGAAATAGATGGAGAAACAGTGGAAACAGTGTCAGACTTTGTTTTTCTGGGCTCCAAAATCACTGCAGATGGTGACTGCAGCCATGAAATTAAAAGACGCTTACTCCTTGGAAGGAAAGTTATGACCAACCTAGATAGCATATTCAAAAGCAGAGACATTACTTTGCCAACAAAGGTTCGCCTAGTCAAGGCTATGGTCTTTCCTGTGGTCATGTATGGATGTGAGAGCTGGACTGTGAAGAAGGCTGAGCGCCAAAGAATTGCTGCTTTTGAACTGTGGTGTTGGAGAAGACTCTTGAGAGTCCCTTGGACTGCAAGGAGATCCAACCGGTCCATTCTGAAGGAGATCAGCCCTGGGATTTCTTTGCAAGGAATGATGCTAAAGCTGAAACTCCAGTATTTTGGCCACCTCATGCGAAGAGTTGACTCATTGGAAAAGACTCTGATGCTGAGAGGGATTGGGGGCAGGAGGAGAAGGGGACGACAGAGGATGAGATGGCTGGATGGCATCACTGACTCGATGGATGTGAGTCTGGGTGACCTCCGGGAGTTTGTGATGGACAGGGAGGCCTGGCGTGCTGCGGTTCATGGGGTCGCAAAGAGTCGGACATGACTGAGCGACTGATCTGATCTGATTGATGAATTGAACATGTAACTTTACTTGGCTTTTTTATCAAAATTTAATCCACAACTTAATTCAACTCAAACATCAAAGGAGGACTTCTTTGGGAGAGTGGCAAAATTAATTCTAAAAGTTTTGTAGAAAAATAATAATCAATAAGCAAACAGACTTGATGTATTATATATTAAAATATATAATGAAGTACCAGTAACTTAAATAATTTGGTTGCAAATTAAGAATCAGTATATAGATAAATGAAAAAATGAGATTATCCAAAAGTAAATTCCCAAATAAAACAGGAAGAGCAAAACAAACCAATCAGGAAAGAAAGGGTTGTTTAATGAATAGTCTTCCATCAATTGATTAACTGTTTCTTCCATTTGTGTTAAACTTTACAAATTTCCTCTCATTCAGAGATATCCTATAAATCTACGTCATATTTTTTCCACCTAAGTTTTTATATATAGCACTTTTACTCAACTGGAATTCATTGAAGTAAACATTAAAATTTGATTTTATGGCTAAATGGCATTTATTAACTAACTCTTCTCTTACTAAATTTTTATGCCTCCTTTCTGTTTATATACTCACATACACATGCATACACAAAGAGGTCTATTTCTAGCTTATCTAGTCTGCACAATAAAAACAAGACAGTTCTAGGAGATCAGTGTGGCAAACTAGGAGGGTGTGGACCTCATGTCCCACCATGAACACGTCAAAATATATCTATATGTAGAGTAATTATCACTGAGAACAAACGAGACTGACAGACTCTTGTACAACCAAGGCTGTAAGAGAGAACCACATGGAATTAGATAGGAAGGTAAGAGAAGTGAACAGATCAGGACTTGCACCTCTTAGAGGGGACACAGAAGAAAAGGGGATTACACAAGTGGCGATACTTTCTGGGGAGTGAGTGGTTGGAACAACTTATTGGATACTCTAGTCCAGGGTGGTAACACTGAGAAGTGGAGTCCTCTTACTGGGTTTGAAAAACAGTAGAGCTACCAGGAAGGCTGTAAGAAAGCTAGACTGCTTATGAAGAGCATGCATATACGTGCTTGCTCCCAAAGCAAGATAGAGGAAGCAGATTTCCCATGACTGCCCTGAGTTGAGCAATTGTTTCATCCCTGCTTGTTCTACTGCATACCTCCGTGCTGGAGCAGGGGCTGTTGTGGCTGACAGGAAAACTCAGTTGTGAGAGATGGAGTAGGCTTGGATCTTGAACACATCTGAAAGAGGTGAGTGAAGTGAAAGTCACTCAATCGTGTCAGACTCTTTGTGAAACCATGGACTATACAGTCCATGCAATTCTCCAGGACAGAATACTGGAGTGGGTAGCCTATTCCTTCTCCAGGGGATCTTCCCAACCCAGGAACAGAACCAGTCTCCTGCACTGCAGGCAAATTCTTTACCAACTGAGCTCTCAGGGAAGCCCCTGAAAGAGGCGGGACAGCAATTAACGGTGCTTAAGAAGGCAGTGCATCAGAAGCATTCTGCAACTCTGAATGAGCCCAGAACCACCATAGCTATTATCAGACCCATGCAGAGTATCCACTTCAGCTCCTCTTGCTCCAGCACTGCTTCCCTCTAGGATGAGGGCACTGGTGCTGGGACGGAGAGAACCCACACTTAGAAGGGACAGAGCTACCTCAGACTTGACACCTCTGGCTCCAAGTTTCTCATCTCCAGCCCTGCCTGCTACCAAGGTGATAACTGTCAGGATATCCAGAGAAAACGCCAAGTCAGATGCAGATTTCCCACCAAAGTTACTAGGCATAGGCAGGCTGTACAAACATGCTCCCACAAAAGGACACTGCTTTAAGATGAAAGTAAGTAAATGTTTCACCTAATTTCACTAAAGAGAGAAAGTTAAGCAAAAATGAGGAGACAGGCAAATTCGTCCCAAATAAAATAACAGGACAAAATCCATTAAATAATAACTAATTAAACAGAAATAAATGATTTACCAGATAAGGAGTTCAAAGCATTAGTGATGGTAATGCTAACTGAATTAGGGAAAGAATATATGAATACAGTGGGAATTTTAAGAAGGAATTAGAAAATACAAAAAAAAGCATCAGGCAGAACTGCTTAGACTAAATGAATTCATCATACACACAAATGATAACTATGTGAGGGGATGATATGTGAATTAGCTTGACTGGAGTAATAACTGTTCTAGGTATATATTAAATCATGTTGTACATCTTAAATATATACATTTTTATTAAAAGTGTATAGAAATATTATAAAAGAAATAACATTACCTAATTTCAGAAATGAACTGGGTTCTTCTTTACTTTAGCATTCACTGGTTTGATCTCCTTGGAGTCCAAGGGGCTCTCAAAACCACAACACCACAGTTCAAAAGAATCAATTCTCCAACACCACAGTTCAAAAGAATCAATTCTTCAGTGCTCAGCTTTCTTATGGTCTAACTCTCACATCCAAACGTACTACTGTAAAAACCATAGCTTTGACTATATGAAACTTTGTCAGTAAAGTGATGTCTCTGCTTTTTAAATATGTTGTCTAAGTGTGTCATAGCTTTTCTTCCAAGGAACAAGCATTTTCTTCCAAGGAACAAGTCACCACCTGCAGTGATTTTGGAGCCCACAATAATAAACTCTATCACTGCTTCTGTTGTTTCCCCATCTACTTCCCATGAAGAGATGAGATCGGATGTCATGATCTTTGTTTTCTGAATGATGAATTTTAAGCCAGCTTTTTCATTCTCCTCTTTCATTTTCATCAAGAGGCTCTTTAGTTCTTCACTTTCTGCCATAAGGGTGGTGTCATCTGCATATCTGAGATTTCTGAAATTTCTCCCGGCAATCTTGATTTCAGCTTGGGCTTCATCCAGTCCAATATTTCACATGATGTACTCTGCATATAAGTTAACTAAGCCGGGTGATAATATATAGCTTGACATACTCCTCTCCCAATCTGGAACCAGTCTGTTGTTCCATGTCCATTTATAATTGTTGTTTCTTGACCTGCATAGAGGTTTTGCAGGAGGCAGGTAGGATGGTCTGATAACACCATGTCTTTAACAATTTTTCACAGTTTGTTGTGATTCATAAACACAAGAGAAGACTCTACTCATGGACATCACCTGATGGTCAACACCAAACTCAGATTGATTATATTCTTTGCAGCCAAAAATGGAGAAGCTCTATACAGTCAGCAAAAACAAGACCAGGAGCTGACTGTGGCTCAGATCATGAACTCCTTATTGCCAATTTCAGACTGAAATTGAAGAAAGTAGGGAAAACCACTAGACCATTCAGGTATGACCCAAATCCTGGAATTTCTTTGGAAGGAATGATGCTAAAGCTGAAACTCCAGTATTTTGGCCACCTCATGCGAAGAGTTGACTCATTGGAGAAGACTCTGATGCTGGGAGGGGTTGAGGGCAGGAGGAGAAGGGGACGACAGAGGATGAGATGGCTGGATGGCATCACTGACTCGATGGATGCGAGTCTGAGTGACCTCCGGGAGCTGGTGATGGACAGGGAGGCCTGGCGTGCTGCGGTTCATGGGGTCGCAAAGAGTCGGACACGACTGAGCGACTGATCTGATCTGATCTGATCTGATGATTATACAGTGGAAGTGAGAAATAGGTTTAAGGGACTAGATCTGATAGATAGAGTGCCTGATGAACTATGGACGGAGGTTCGTGACACTGTACAGGAGACAGGGATCAAGAAAATCCCCATGGAAAAGAAACACAAAAAAGCAAAATGGCTGCCTGAGGAGGCCTTACAAATAGCTATGAAAAGAAGAGAAGCAAAAAGCAAAGGAGAAAAGGAAAGATATAAGCATCTGAATGCAGAGTTCCAAAAAACAGCAAGGAGAGATAAGAAAGCCTTCCTCAGCAATCAATGCAAAGAAATAGAGGAAAACAACAGAATGGGAAAGACTAAAGATCTCTTCAATAAAATTAGAGATACGAAGGGAACATTTCATGCAAAGGTGGGCACAAAAAAGGACAGAAATGGTATCAATCTAACAGAAGCAGACGATATTAAGAATAGGCGGCAAGAATGCACAGAAGAAATATACAAAAAGGATCTTAATGACCCAAATAACCATGATGATGTGATCACTTGCCTAGAGCCAGACATCCTGGAATGTGAAGTCAAGTGGGCCTTAGAAAGCATCACTATGAACAAAGCTAGTGGAGGTGACGAAATTCCAGTTGAGCTATTTCAAATCCTGAAAGATGATGCTGTGAAATAACTGCACTCACTATGCCAGCAAATATGGAAAACTCAGCAGTGGCCACAGGACTGGAAAAGGTCAGTTTTCATTCCAGTCCCAAAGAAAGACAATGCTAAAAAATGCTCAAACTACCACACAATTGCACTAATCTCACACATTTCAGAGAAGGCAATGGCACCCCACTCCAGTACTCTTGCCTGGAAAATCTCATGGATGGAAGGGCCTGGTAGGCTGCAGTTCATGGGGTGGCTAAGAGTCAGACACGACTGAGCGACTTCACTTTCACTTTCACGCATTGGAGAAGGAAATGGCAACCCACTCCAGTATTCTTGTCTGGAGAATCCCAGGGACAGAGGAGCCTAGTGGTCTGCTGTCTATGGGGTCACACAGAGTTGGACACGACTGAAGCAACTCAGCAGCAGCAGCAGCAGCAGCAGCAGCACAGGTTAGTAAAGTAATGCTCAAAGTTCTCCAACCGAGGCTTCAGCAATACATGAACCGTGAACTTCCAGATGTTCAAGCTGGTTTTAGAAAAGGCAGAGGAACCAGAGATCAATTGCCAACATCCACTGGATCATTGAAAAAGCAAGAGAGTTCAGAAAAATATCTATTCCTGCTTATTGACTATGCCAAAGTCTTTGACTGTGTGGATCACAATAAATTGTGGAAAATTCTTCAAGAAATAGGAAGACCAGACCACCTGACCTGCCTCTTGAGAAACCTATATGCAGGTCAGGAACCAACAGTTAGAACTGGACATGGAACAGCAGACTGGTTCCAAACAAGAAAAAGAGTGTGTCAAGGCTGTATATTTTCACCCTGCTTATTTAACTTCTATGCAGAGTACATCACGAGAAACACTAGGCTGCAAGAAGCACAAGCTGGAATCAAGATTGCCAGGAGAAATATCAATAACCTCAGATATGCAGATGACACCACCTTTATGGCAGAAAGTGAAGAGGAACTAAAATTCCTCTTGATGAAAGTGAAAGAGGGGAGTGAACATGTTGGCTTCAAGCTCAACATTCAGAAAACGAAGATCATGGCATCTGGTCCCATCACTTCATGGGATATAGATGGGGAAACAGTGGAAACAGTGTCAGACTTTGTTTTTTGGAGCTCCAAAATCACTGCAGATGGAGATTCCAGCCATGAAATTAAAAGAAGCCTACTCCTTGGAAGGAAAGTTATGACCAAGCTAGACAGCATATTAAAATGCACAGACATTACTCTGCCAACAAAGGTCCATCTAGTCAAGGCTATGGTTTTTTCTGTGGTCCTGTATGGATGTGAGAGTTGGACTGTGAAGAAAGCTGAGTGCTGAAGAATTGATGCTTTTGAACTGTGGTTTTGGAGAAGACTCTTGAGAGTCCTTTGGACTGCAAGGAGATCCAACCAGTCCATTCTAAAGGAGATCAGTCCTGGGTGTTCATTGGAAGGACTGATGCTATAGCTGAAACTCCAATATTTTGGCCATTTCATGCGAAGAGTTGACTCATTGGAAAAGATCCTGATGCTGGGAGGAATTGGGGGCAGGAGGAGAAGGGGACGACAGAGGATGAGATGGCTGGATGGCATCACTGACTCGATGGATGTGAGTCTCAGTGACCTCTGGGAGTTGGTGATGGACAGGGAGGCCTGGCATGCTGCAATTCATGGGGTCACAAAGAGTTGGACACAACTGAGTGACCGAACTGAACTGAACTGATACAGCCAAAGGCTTTAGCATAGTCAGTGAAGCAGAAGTAGATATTTTTCTGGAATTCTCTTGCTTTTTCTATTATCCCACAGATGTTTGCAATTTGATCTCTGGTTCCTCTGCCTTTTATAAATCCAGCTTGAACATCTGAAGTTCTCGGCTCACTCAATGTTGAATCCTAACTTTGCTAGCATGTGAATTGAGTGCAATTGTGTGGTAACCGAACATTCTTTGGCATTGCCCTTCTTTGGGATTGGAATCGAAACTTATCTTTTCCAGTCCTATGGCCACTGCTGAGTTTTCCAAGTTTGCTGGAATATTGAGTGTAGCACTTTCACAGCATCATCTTTCAGGATTTGAAATAGCTCAGCTGGAATTCCATCACCTCCACTAGCTTTGTTTTCAGTGCTGTTTCCTAAAGCCCACTTGACTTCACATTCCAGGATGTCTGGCTCTAGGCAAGTGATCACACCATCATGGTTATTTGAGTCATTTAGATCCTTTTTGTATATTTCTTCTGTGTATTCTTGCCACCTATTCTTAATATCTTCTGCTTCTGTTAGGTCGATGCCATTTCTTTCTTTTTTGTGCCCATCTTGCATGAAATGTTCCCTTGGTATCTCTAATTTTCTTGAAGAGGTCTCTTATCTTTCCCATTCTATTGTTTTCCTCTATTTCCTTTCACTGATCACTGAAGAAGGCTTTCTTATCTCTCCTTGCTATTCTTTGGAACTCTGCATTCAGATGAACTAGTATGTATAAAATAAAAATGCAGAAGGATGTATTGTACAACACGAGAAGTAGCCATTATTTTATAATAACTTTAAATGTAGCATAACCTATAAAAATATTGAATCACTATGTTGTACACATGACCTGAATGTAATATCATAAATCAACTGTATTTCAGTAAAAGAAACAACAAATGATAGTTTATAGTTTGTATTCTGGTAGGTAGGACAGACATTTTTTAAATGATTACACTAAACAGTATTATGATTGGGGAAGACTTTTTGCCTCTACCTGAAGTCAACATGTTAGATTCAACAAGGTTCAACAGGGAAGCCTGGAGTGCTGCAGTCCATGGGATCACAAAGAGTCGGACATGACTGAGCAGCTGAACTGAACTGAATTGACTGAAGGTTCAACTACACAATTCTCTAATATATTCAATCAAGACACATAAAGTCACACTTGGATAAAGCGGCAAATGCATTACAAAAAAAAAAAAAAAACAGATAAATATTTTGTAAATGAAAGAAAATGAAAAAACAATTTAATTTAAATAATCCAGGAAAGTCCCTCATGGAGATCTGATTTGAGATCAAGAGTTAGTAGGACTGGAAGAAAAGAGAGAGAAAAGAGGGGGTTAGGTGAGGGAAACATTAAGAGTAAATTAATGAAACAGGTACATAAAGGAACAGTAAAGAGATAAACATGGCCAGTATCCTAAGGTGAGAAAAAGTCAAGCTTTAGTTTAAGATGCAGAGATAATGTAGAGTATCTGGAATACTTAATTAAGGAAAGTGGGTTTGTTTGAAAACTTAGACCATTTTCAAATCCTTGAGCAAGGAAGTATTTTTTTCATTCATGGGACAAAAATTTGATGCAAAGTACCACATACTATTCAAGGTGTAGGAAATACATGAATGAAAGTAACAGAGAAATCACTTCCCTCTCAAGGTTATACACTAACGGTGGTTGGGGAAATGGGACTGACCAATTATTACACTGAAGAATGATTCGTGGAATGAAGTGGGAAAAAAATCAAAACAGGGTAAAAAGGATAAAGGCAGTTGGGGTAAATTGAAAAGAAAGGAGAATCATCACAGTAATTCATTTGTGGGATTACATAATGATATTAGAGTCTCCAATGAGATTTTTGTAAAACAGCAGAACGAATCCAACTCCCAGAATGAAACTGAAGACCCTACCACATCTTTTAGTCTTTTCTCAAAATCTAATCCTGTTTCATGAATCGTATTAATTCTCCCTGTCAAAAAAGAAAGGTCAAGTCAATATGACATTCTTTCTGCTCATTTCACATCTAGGTAGTAAATCAAAGAGAATTTTTAAATGAAGTCAGTTACATAATAATCAACAAGGTGATCAATGAATGATGTTAGGTTACTTCACTAAGTAACCTTAGTGAAGATAATTTGCTTTAACCTTATTATCTCACATGTCATTTTTATATGTTTATGGATTAAATCTCTCCACAGAAATACCCTGATGTTATTGCAGGAAATCCTTTAGGATTTGATGGAAATTTCTAACTTTCCATTGTTAGAAACATACTTAATGACTCTGAGCTCTTTGTAGTCTCCCAGATTTTAATTTTTTAACCCCAAATATTTTTAAGACCAAGGTTTATATTCTGAAATTCTAAGGCTTAACATCAATAAGCAAAAATGAGGTGCTGGAAGACTTTACAGTGTAAGCTACATAAGAAAAGTATTCTTACTTATTTTTACTTGTAGTATTAGCATCCACTAATACATATTTATATGAATTATTACACATTTTTTCATTGTTGTTAGATTTCAACTACTCAGTGATCTTTATCAGATCAGATCAGATCAGTCGCTCAGTCATATCTGACTCTTTGCGACCCCATGAATCGCAGTACACCAGGCCTCCCTGTCCATCACCAACTCTCGGAGTTCACTCAGACTCACATCCATCGAGTCAGTAATGCCATCCAGCCATCTCATCCTATGTTGTCCCCTTCTCCTCTTGTCCCCAATCCCTCCCAGCATCAAAGTCTTTTCCAATGAGTCAACTCTTATAGATCTTCCAAAACTGAAGGTGATGGGAAACTTTTAATCTTCTTGTATATCTACTTCAGAAAATCTTACATAATTTTTGTAGAAATAGAAAAATAACAGATGAATCAATTCATATTAATGAACTGTGTAGGATATTTTGATCATATAAATATACACATGCATATATAATATACATATAAATATATTACACATAACATTGTGTTAGTTTAAATCCCCTGGAGAAGGAAATGGCTACCCACTCTGTTATAGCCATGCATTCCGGGAAACATACTCACTCAAAAGGACAATGCAGATAATGGAGTGTAGTTTATTACACTGGCGGGCCCAAGGCAGAGTCTCCTCTTAGCCAAGGACCCCAACCAGCATTTGTGAAAATCTTTTATACCCCATGTGTACATGTCCGAACCCACCACCCCAACTTCCTTGAGACTTAAATAAAACAAAGGAAGGGTAAATACAATCACAATAACACCATCATTCAAGTGTTAAGTGTTCAAATAGTTAATAATCAATAAGCCTATGGTTACACTCCAATAGATACATAAAGAATTTATGATCTTTTTGGAGGCAGGGGTGATTAGAGTATGTTTTCTCTTAGGTGATGAGTAACCTGGATGTGATCTTCAAAATTCCCCTGTCCAGAGGGGGCCTTATCCTTCTATTGTAGTTTCCATAGGCACTAAGCACAGAGTCCAGAGTCCATTGGAGAGGTGGCCAAGCATGAACAGCATGAACAGGTCTAAGATGGAGTCCAGGCCCTATGAATTCCTTCTTCAACTCCAGTATTCTTGCCTGGAGAATCTCATGGACAGAGGAGCCTGGCAGGCTACAGTCCATGGGTCACAAAAGTTGGACATGACTTAGCAACTAAACTACCAACATATTGATTTGACAAAATGGTAAATGGAAATATGATTGCCATTTATTGAAGCATTAGTTGGCACTCTATCACATCACAGAGTTGTCATTTAGTCTGTTAATAATTTTGATGACAATGATAAAATATTGTTGGTCTATATCCACTACACAATGAATCAGATTTCCAGAAATTATTTGTTGCAAGTTTGTACCCTTAAACAGGCTTCCTGTGGTGGCTCAGTGATAAAGACTCTGCCATTCTGTCCAAGTCTGGAAGATCCCTTGGAGAAGGAAATGGCAACCCACTCCAATATTCTTGCTTAGGAAATCCCGTGGACAGAGGAGTCTGGCAGGCTACAGTCCATAGGTCGTAAAGAGTCAAGACAGGACTTAGCAACTAAACAACAACAACAGCCTTTAAACACCATCTCTCCTATTCCCTCAATCCTTATTCCCAAGTATCCACAACTGCTTTTATGAATTTGGTTTTTTTTAGATTCACGTGTAAATTAAATCGTATAGTATATGTCTTTTTCCATCTGACTTATTGCACTTTGTATGATGTCCACGCTGGTTTTAGAAAAGACAGAGGAATCAGAGATCAAATTGCCAACATCCGCTGGATCATGGAAAAAGCAAGAGAGCTCCAGAAAAACATCTATTTCTGCTTTATTGACTATGCCAAAGCCTTTGACTGTGTGGATCACAATAAACTGTGGAAAATTCAGAAAGAGATGGGAATACCAGACTACCTAATCTGCCTCTTAAGAAATCTGTATGCAGGTCAGGAAGCAACAGTTAGAACTGGTCATGGAACAACAGACTGGTATCAAATAGGTAAAGAAGTACATCAAGGCTGTATATTGTCACCCTGTTTATTTAACTTCTATGCAGAGTACATCATGAGAAACGCTGGACTGGAATAAACATAAATTGGAATCAAGATTGCTGGGAGAAACATCAATAACCTCAGATATGCAGATGACACCACCCTTATGGCAGAAAGTGAAGAGGAACTAAAAAGCCTCTTGATGAAAGTGAAAGTGGAGAGTTAAAAAGTTGGCTTAAAGCTCAACGTTCAGAAAACAAAGATCATGGCATCTGGTCCCATCACTTCATGGGAAATAGATGGGGAAACAGTGTCAGGCTTTATTTTTCTGGGCTCCAAAATCACTACAGATGGTGACTTCAGCCATGAAATTAAAAGACGTTTACTCCTTGGAAGGAAAGTTATGACCAACCTAGATAGCATATTCAAAAGCAGATACATTACTTTGCCAACAAAGGTCTGTCTAGTCAAGGTTATGGTTTTTCCTGTGGTCATGTATGGATGTGAGAGCTGGACTGTGAAGAAGGCTGAGCGCCGAAGAATTGATGCTTTTGAACTGTGGTGTTGGAGAAGACTCTTGAGAGGTCCCTTGGACTGCAAGGAGATCCAACCAGTCCATTCTGAAGGAGATCAGCCCTGGGATTTCTTTGGAAGGAATGATGCTGAAGCTGAAACTCCAGTACTTTGGGCACCTCATGCGAAGAGTAGACTCATTGGAGAAGACTCTGATGCTGAGAGGGATTGGGGGCAAGAGGAGAAGGGGATGACAGAGGATGAGATGGCTGGATGGCATCACTGACTCTATGGATGTGAGCCTGGGTGAACTCCGGGAGTTCGTGATGGACAGGGAGGCCTGGCATGCTGTGATTCATGGGGTTGCAAAGAGCTGGACACAACTGAGCGACTGAGCTGATCTGAGCTGATCTGATGATGTCCACAGGGCCCATCCATACTGTCACAAAAGACAGGATATTCATCTTCTCAGGGCTAAACAATATTTGATTGTATAGAAATACCTCACTTTCTTTACCCATTCATACTTTAATGGGCACTAAAGTGTTTCCATATTTTGACTACTGTAAATAATGCTGCAATAAACATGGGAGTGCAAGTATCCATTTGATAGCCTGTTTTCATTTCCTGAATATATAGTCAAAAGTGAAATTCTGTGATCATCGGTAGTTCTATTTTTAAGTTTTTGAGAAACTTCTATCTTGTTATCCTTAGTGGCTGAACCAATTAACATTACCATCAACAGTGCACAAGATTTCCCATTTCTCCACATCCTTGCCAATGCTTGTTATCTCTTGTTTTCTTCATGATAGGCATTCTGACAGGTGTGAGGTGATATCTCATTATGCTTTTTATTTGCATTTCCTTAATGATTAGTAATTTGATCAACTTTTCATGTCCCTGTTGAACATTTAAATGTTTCTGGAAAAATTTCTTTTGAGTTACTATACCCATTTTAAAAAAAAATCCAATTGTTTATAATTTTGTTATTGCTGCTAAGTCACTTCAGTCATTCATGTCCGACTCTGTGCGACCCTATAGACGGCAGCCCACCAGGCTCCCCAATCCCTGGGATTCTCCAGGCAAGAACACTGGAGTGGGTTGCCATTTCCTTCTCCAATGCATGAAAGTGAAAAGTGAAAGTGAAGTCACTCAGTTGTGCCCGACTCTTTGCGACCCCATGGACTGCTGCCTACCAGGCTCCTCTGCCCATGGGATTTTCCAGGCAAGAGTACTGGAGTGGGATACCATTGCCTTCTCCGAATTTTGGTATTGAGTTGTATGAATTTCTTAAAACACTTTAAATGTAAACCCTTACTTTTTTACTGATATGTTTGAATAACTTTTTTTCTGTATATTCTTCTTAAAATTAAAAGGCTTAGTTTGCAGAAGAGGTAACTAAGGATAATTGGTGGGATCATCGAAGAAGTCATTAAGGGCCATTGACAAGATGCTGAAAACAATTTCTCTCATCTCAGGTCTCTGGAGTGAAGATAGGACTGGAATCAACAGTGCTTTTCCACATAACAACATACAGCTGTCTTAAGAAGTATACGTCACAGTTAAACTCAAAATACCTATAATTCAATAAGGGAATTCTCCACACACATAGTTTCAAAAACCAATGTAAATCACACATAAGGCATTTTAAAACACCTAACCCTGTGGTGGATTCATGTTGATATATGGCAAAACCAATACAATATTGTAAAGTTAAAAAATAAAATTAAATAAATAAATAAAACATGTTGTGTACATAAGACATGCATGAGTGTAGAGAAAACGGAGAGTAGTTTGGCCTGACATTTAGTTAAATCTTTATGAGGTAATGTTTTATATAAATTTGCTTTACAGAGAGGAAACAAAGATTCAGATATATGGGTAAAAATCAACAGGAATATGGCATGGACAGAGTCAGTGTTTATGGAAATGTGTGACACCAAGGAAAGGAATGAAAAAACTGAATGATAATCAATGGATAATTAATCCCTTAGCTTTTCAAAATTACTTTCTTTAAAACTGAATAGTCCCCTCATTAAAACTTAGTGATCTTCATGTAATTTCTAACATATAAATTTAACATATTTATTGTATGCTATTTTTAAATATTCACTCCTCTAAGAAAACATATGAAAACCTTTGCTCAAGAAAAAATATCTTTCTGGCCTACTTCACTCTGTATAACAGGCTCTAGTACCATGTGTAAACTAGATAGCTGGTAAAAAGTTGCTATATAATACAAGGAGCCCAGCCTGGCACTCTGTGATGACCTAAAAGGGTGCACTGCGGGGAAAGGAGGGAGGCTCAAGTGGGAGGCTATAATTACGGCTGACTTGCATGGTTGTAAGGCAGAAACAAATACAACATTGTAAAGCAATTTTCCTCCAATTAAAAATTTTAAAAAGCTAAAAAAAAGAAAATGATCTATATATAGGAAAATGAGTTTTAATTTAATCTTTAATTTAAAAATTGACAATGAACTTATTTGGGCACACTGTGCCAAATATGGGTACCCCCCATACAATAGAAAAATTGATAAAGACAAATCTTTTCCACAGTAACCATCTTCCCTAAAATTATCAAAATAGTCTCATGAATCTTGAATTTAAGAGCTGAGGTCATAAAAGATGATATGTTAGTGAAACAAATGTCCCCTAGAAGTCTGTGTGCCTGTATCACAGAGACAGTGTGAGAAGCTTGAAGAAAAAGCTCCTCTCATCATTGTAAAGAAAAATATATATATATGTTGGGAAAACTATACATATTCTAAATTATAATCTTATAATTCCATCATTTCTATCTCAACAGACAACGCAGAGATGACTGAGGATAACCTCTCCTTGACAACTGAATTTATCCTCATAGGATTTACAGATCACCCACAGCTGAAGACCCCTCTTTTTCTGGTGTTCTTTACCACCTATCTGATCACCATGGTGGGGAATCTTGGCCTGGTGGCATTGATAGTCACAGAGCATTGTCTTCACACACCAATGTACATCTTCCTGGGGAATCTTGCTCTGATGGATTCCTGTTGTTCCTGTGCCATCACCCCAAAGATGCTACAGAACTTCTTTTCCAAAGACAGAATGATTTCCCTCTATGAATGCATAGTACAATTTTATTTTTTCTGCTTTGCTGAAGCTGCAGATTGCTTTCTCCTGGCAGCAATGGCCTATGATCACTATGTGGCCATCTGCAAACCACTGCAGTACCACCCCATGATGTCAAAGAAACTCTGCATTCGGATAACCACGGGGGCCTACATAGCTGGAAACATTCATCCCACAATTCATGTAGGGTTTCTGTTTAGATTAACTTTCTGCAGGTCTCATCAAATCAATCACTTTTTTTGTTATGTTCTGAGACCTGGGTTTGAGCCCTGGGTTGGGAAGATCCCCTGGAGAAAGAAATGGCAATCCACTCCAGTACTATTGCCTGGAAAATCCCATGGACAGAGGAGCCTGGTAGGCTACAGTCTATGGGGTTTCAAAGAGTCAGACACGACTGAGTGACTTCACTTTCTTTCTTTCTTTCACTTTCCATTATACAGACTCTTTTGTGTGGACCCTTATATCAATGAATTAATGGTATTTAACTTTTCAGGGTCAGTTCAAACCTTTACTATTACCACAGTAATAATCTCTTACCTTTTCATCCTTTTCACAATTTTCAAAATGAAATCTAACAAGGGCAGAGGCAAAGCCTTATCTACGTGTGCATCCCATTTTCTCTCTGTCTCAATATTCTATGGTTCTCTTCTCTTCATGTACATTAGACCAAGTTCAGTTAATGAAGAAGAAAAAGACATACCTGTTGCTATTTTTTATACTCTAGTTATTCCTTTATTACAACCTTTTATTTATAGTCTAAGAAATAAGGAAGTAATAAAAGTTACAAAGAAAATTATTAAGATTTCATAACATTCTGAAACAAATATCATGTCCTATAGCCAATTGATTTTGAGTAAATTTTTTTTTCAAAATCGAGGATTATTGAATGGAAAAGTGAAAATGTCCACTATTTAATATATAAAATTACTAAAACACAATTGGTTTATAAATCAAATAGCTTCAGAAAGGAGAGACAGAGATGTAGAGAACAAATAAATATATGCCAAGGGGGAAGGGGGAGGGATGAATTGGGAGATTGGGATTGACATATATACTCTACTTTCACTATGTATAAAACAGATAACTAATGAGAACCTACTGTATAGCAGCACAGGGAACTCTACTCAATGCTCTGTGGTGACCTAAATGGGAAGGAAATTCAAAAAAGAGGAGATACATGCTGAAATATAGCAGATTCACTTTGCTATGCAGCAGAAACTCACACAACATTATAAAGCAACTATAGTCCAATAAAAATTAATTTAAAAAAGAATGAAATAAAGCCATTTGCAGCAACATGTATGGACCTGGAGATTATCATACTAAGTGAAGTAAGTCTGATAGAGAAAGACAAATATCATATGATATAAATTGTATGTGGAATCAAAAATGAACACATTTACAAAACAGAAATAGACCCTCAGACATAGAAAGCAAACTTCTGGTTACCAAAGGGTGAGGGAGTGGGATAAACTGGGAGTTTGGGATTGACTTATACAAACTACTATATTTATAATAGCTAACCAACACGGATTTACTGTACCGCACAGGGAAATCTGCTTAGTATTATATAACAGCCTAAATGGGAAAAGAATTTGAAAAAGAATATATACATATATGTATATACACATATATATATACACATATATATTTGTATAACTGAATCACTTTGCTATACACCTGAAACTAAAACATTTTAAATCAACTATATTCCAATACAAAATAAACATTTTTAAATAAACAAGTTCATAAAATAAAGTTTATATAAACTTCCACAGTTGGTTATCTTCACCTTAAGAACATTTTTGGAATGGGATTTAGATGACAGCTGTCACCTCCTAGCACTCTTACAGCTTGAGAAATCAGGTGGGATCTGGGATGAAACCACAGATCCATTACAGGGATGTCTTATACTGTTCAGAGTTACTTGTTACTTATACTAAGCTCTGGGGCAGGCCTCACCAGGAGGCAGCTCTTTCTCTCTTCTTGGAGAATTTTACAAGATGAAGGTTAATCGACACCTGTAGTTACCACTGTTACAGCTAGTCTCAAACACACACTAATATTCACCTTATCCCTCTGCTTGATTCATTACACTTCTGCTGCTCCAGATGACTATCATGATGGGATGATCAAGAAGCAGATCCCTGGGGGCAGGGGGGTCCTAAGCCTGAGTTGTCTGAACCATTTGAGTACAAGGTTATTTGTCTATTTACTGTCAAATCTGAGCAAGAGAATACCAACAGATGCATATGAATCATCTCCATAACTAGATTATGCTGATTCAACTCAAAATGAATTCCTTCCCAAAATGAATTTCTTACCACTTTAGAGTGAAAAAGGTTCAGAGTAGCACTCTTACCACCAAGTGGCTAACTGATCTCCTTGAGTGATGCTGCCACACTAGGGGCCAGAGTGGTCTTTTTCTGGGCAAGTTGAACTGCTGGAAGTAACAGTTTCTAAATCAGCCTAGAAAAACTGGGACCTCTGCTATTAGGCAACATGTGTGCCTCAAGCTGGAATCAAGATTTCCAGGAGAAATATCAATAACCTCAGATAGGCAGATGACACCACCCTTATGGCAGAAAGTGAAGAGGAACTAAAAAGCCTCTTGATGAAAGTGAAAGAGGAGAGTGAAAAAGTTGGCTTAAAGCTCAACATTCAGAAAACGAAGATCATGGCATCTGATCCCATCACTTCATGGGAAATAGATAGGGAAACAGTGGAAACAGTGTCAGACTTTATTTTGGGGGGCTCCAAAATCACTGCAGAGGGTGATTGCAGCCATGAAATTAGAAGACGTTTACTCCTTGGAAGGAGAGTTATGACCAACCTAGATAGCATATTCAAATTCAGAGACATTACTTTGCCAACAAAGGTCCGTCTAGTCAAGGCTATGGTTTTTCCAGTAGTCATGTATGGTTGTGAGAGTTGGACTGTGAAGAAAGCTGAGCACCGAAGAACTGACGCTTTTGAACTGTAGTGCTGGAGAAGACTCTTGAGAGTCCCTTGGACTGCAAGGAGATCCAACCAGTCCATTCTGAAGGAGATTGGTCCTGGGATTTCTTTGGAAAGAATGATGCTAAAGCTGAAACTCCAGTACTTTGGCCACCTCATGCGAAGAGTTGACTCATTGGAAAAGACTCTGATGCTGGGAGGGATTGGGGGCAGGAGGAGAAGGGGACGACAGAGGATGAGATGGCTGGATGGCATCACCAACTCAATGGACGTGAGTCTGAGTGAACTCCAGGAGTTGGTGATGGGCAGGGAGGCCTGCCGTGCTGCAATTCATGGGGTTGCAAAGAGGCAGACACAACTGAGTGACTGAACTGAACTGAATCTCCAATATCATGTATGAGTAAGCCCCTGCCACCCTAGTTTACTATTTATAAATATTTTATATATATTATATTATTAGAATATATATATTATTTATATATATTTTAATTATATCTTGCTCTTTCAAGCTTCCAGGATTTTTACATATGCTCCCATTAGTCTTATTTTCCTCACGTGCATCATTTATGATAATTCTACTTTTCCTGCAAAGTTAATCTGAAATGGCACTTCCAATGAGGAATCTTTCTTTTTTCCTCTGGGTCTCCATCCCTTTCATTCACCATGTTTATATGTGACCTATTTACACTTTTTAATATCACAGCCTGAATTGCCTTCTAGTTAGCAATGCAAGTGTCTTTCTCTCACTAGATTATGAGCTTCTTGTGGAGCCATTTCTAAAACCTAAATATTTCTCATCCTGTGCTCATTCTACCTACCGTCTCTTCCAGCACCCTGTATATTAGAAGTGCTTGATTGAAGTTAAACAGAACTGAAATTTTAAATATCACTGAAGCGTATATTGAGAATCTAACTCAGTGTGTTGTCAGAAGCACAGAATACGTAAGACATGATTGGTACTTTATGGATATTTAGCCAATACTTTTATAATCAACACAAAAGAAGTCACATGTAACCAAGTGGCAAATGCAGTGTGATAGCAGGTAGTTACTAAGCAGAACAGGAAAAAGAACATCAATATAATTGAAAGGAATGTCCTCATGGAGATCTGGTTTAAGATCAAAAATGAGTATATTGGGCTGAAAAGAGAGGCTGAACAAGGTGTTTTAGCTGAAGTAAACTTTAAGTGTAAGTTAATCAAGCAGGCGCGTACAAGACCAGTGAAGGGATAAACACAACCAAGTGTCATGTCCTGAGGTCAGAAGAAGAAATCAGGATCATAAGTAAGATACTGAAAGACTGTGGACCATCTAGAATACTAAGTCGTTTTTAAAAACGGATTGTTTGAAACTAATGAAAGATCATTTCAAATTCTTGAGCAGAAAAATACAATTTCTTTCATCTAACATGTATTTGTTGACCATTACAATCTGCCACATACTATCTAGGAATTATAAACACAGAAATGAACGTAACAGAGAAAAAACCTTTTCCCTTTAGCTCCACATGCTAATGGTGGGGGAGATATTGATTGACTATAAATGTACCAACAAATAAATATGTAGTATACTGAAGAGTGATTAGTGGAATGTAGTGGAAAAAAACAGTGTAAGAAAGATAAAGGCAGCTGGGGAAAATTGAAAAGTAAGGAGAACCATCTAGGTAATTCATGTTGTTGCTGTTGTTGTTGTTTAGTCACTGCTTTAGTTGATAAGTTGTGTCAGACTCTTTGGCGACCCCATGGACTATAATCCCTCTGTCCATGTGATTTCTCAGGCAAAAATACTGGAGTGAGTTGCCATTTTCTTTTCCACGGGATCTTTCTGACCTAAGGATTGAACTCGCGTCTCTTTCTTCCATTGCAGGTGGATCCTTTACTGCTGAACCACCAGGGAAGTCCTAGGTAACTCATATGTGGGACTAAATAATAATATCAGAGTTTCCAATGATATTTTGCAAAACATCAGGACACATCAACTCACAGATGACCCATGATAAAACTACCACATCTTCTAGTCTCCTCTCAAAATTCTAATCATCTTTCATAAGCCATATTAATTCCTCCAGTAAAAAAAGGTCAAGCCAACATGAGACTCTTTCTTGCTCATATTGCATTTAAGAAGAATAATAAACAGAATTTTAAAACAAGGTCAGTTACAATATTAACAGTGGTTATCTTTCAAAGATATCATATGGAAAATTTTTTCCTTCCTCTCCCTTTTCACTTATTTGAGGTTTCTGTTTTATAATGGATATGTTTTACTTGTCTATGAAAACTAATAAAGTAGAAAATAAAATGAGCACTGTGAGGGCAGGGAGTGAACAGAAAATGTCTGTACTTTCCTGTAAACCTCAATCCACTCTAAAAAAAAATAAAATAAAACAAGGTCAGTTACATATTAATCAATGGGTAATGATCAAATAACCTTAGTGACCTTAATGAAAGTAAACTGTTTTAACCTCATTATTTCACAGGTCATCCTGATGTGTATTGGTGACTGAATCTCCATATGGAAATATACTGGTACCACTGTGGGGAAATCCCTTAGGATTTGATGGAAAATTTTACTTTGTAATGTAAGGAACATAATTATTGACTCTGACCTATTTGTATTTGCCCATATTTTCATTCTTTTAATCCCAAAAGTTTTAAGAGACTAAGGTTTATATCCTGAAACTCTGTGAGATCCAACATCACAAGGCAAACATGAGATGCTGCAAAACTTTCTGCTGTGAAATCTAGGTAAGAGAAGTACTCTAACTTATTTTTAATATTAGTACCCCTTAATATCTATTTATCTATTTTGTTGTTATTAGATTTCAATTAGTCAGTTATCTTTTTATCTCTTCCCCAAACTGAAGGCTATGGAAAAACTAGAATGATATTCAAACTGTAAAGTACCCTGACCTTTTTTGTCAGTTAGAATTTTAAAAAATACACAGGTAAAGACAGAAAGTAATCATTAAATAATTTAGGAACTTGCTCCAAATGCTTTCCTAGCTTAGCCCAATAATCGAACAGCTTATATTTAATATTTCACAACAAATATTTTTCAGCTGAGTTCTTTATTTTAATACTTGATTAAGGAAATAATAAACCCATTTTCAAAAAAACATAGAATTCATATGATTAGATATCAGTCAATATTCTAGTGGATCAATAAATAATGGTAGAAGATAGCCATCTAAAGGGAATAAAAATTTGTTCCCAAAAACTATATTAAGGCTTAAAGAAATTTCTCTTTTTCTAAATGTTAGAAACCTAAAGCATAAAGTTTATTTTATTAACTTTGAATATATTGTTATATACTTCAGAAAATCTTATACAAATTTTTAGAAGCAAAAAATAATAATAATAATAGATGAGTCAACTCAGATAAAAGATACCTAAAAGTTCTTATTTTATATATATATAATTGAAATATATTTGATATACATTGTGTAAGTTTAATGCTTATAACATGTTGATTTGAAAAACTAGTAATTGATTGCAATTGCAGAATGTTAGCTCTCTATAACATCACGTAATTTTCATTTTTGTGGCAGAAATAATTGAGATCTAGTCTCTTGGCAGTTTAGATGATTATAGTAAAATGTTGTTATATTCACTATAGTGTGTACTAGATCTTATCTGTTGATTTCAGATAAGATCTTACTTATCTGTTAATTTCAAGTTTGTACCAATAAAGAATACCTTTCCTGCTTCCTCATCGCCCAGAGTCCCTGGTAACCACTATTTTACTCTGTTTTCACATTTGGTTTTTTTAGATGCACATTTAAGCTATGTCTTACAGTTTTTGTCTTTCTCTGACTTCTATAACTTGGCATAATGTCCCCAAGGTCAATTCACGATGCTGTAAAATGGAAGGATATCCTTCTTTCTCATGTCTGAATGTCCTTTCACTTCTATCCATTCATTCTTAGACAGATACACAGATGTTTCTGTATTTTAGCTACTGTAACTAGCACTGCTATAAATACAAGACTGCATATATCCCTTCCATAATTTGTTTTCATTTTCTTTGAGTATATATACAGAAGCGCAATTGTGGGATTACATGGTAGTTCTATTTTAAATTATTTAGGAAACTCCATGCTGGCATCCATAGTGGCTGAACCAATTTACATTTCCACCAACAGACTTCTTGCCACATTCTCTGTTCTCCACAGTCTAGGCAACGTTGTTATCTCTCATCTTCTTGATGATTGGAATTCTGAAATGTGTGAGGTAACATCTCATGGCTTTTGATTTGCATTTTTCTAATGATTAGTGATGTCGTCCATCTTTTCATGTGTCTGTTGATCATTTGGATGTCTTTTGTAAGATTATCTTGGTAGTTCTTCAGCCCATTTTTTAATCTGAATGTCTATACTTTTATTATTGAGCTGTATGAGTTTTCACATACTTTAGATATTAATCTTAATTTTTAAATTATGAATTTTGAATAATTCTCCTTGTAGAATCTTCTCAACCTGCAGAAGAGTTTACTAAGGATCACTGTAAGGATGACCAAAGAAGTTAAGGATCAGTGGTAGGACCTGGAAAACAAGTTCACCCATCCCAGATTATTGGGAGGGAAGTAGGACTAGAATCCATACTGTTCTTTCTCCTTTTACACTGTACAGCTGCTATAAGAAGTATAAGTTACAGCTAACCTCAAAATGTCTACTATACAATAAGTAAATTGTACACACTTATGAAAAACACAATGTCGATTAGATATGTTATCAAAGATTGTGTTGGGTATACAAGACATGATGGAGAGTCCAGAAAGTGAAAATTAGTGTGATCAGGGGTATCTGGTTAACTTTATTAAATAATAGTATATACAAACCATGCTTTAGATGAAGGAGAAAAGGATGCAGATGTCTTAGAAATAGGAATAATGGCATGGACAGTCAGTGTTTATGAAAATGGGTATGACACTGGGAAAAGAAATAAAGAGGTGATAATCAATTCTTATTTTACTCCTTAGCTTTCTGAGTTTACTTTCTTTAAAACTGAACAGTACTCTCAATAATCCTTAGTAATCTTCAAACAATTCTTAAGACATAAATTAACATATTTATTCCATGCTATTTAAAAATGTTTATTCCACTAGGAGAATTTATGAAAATTTAATTTTTAAAAGTTTCTATATATAGAAAAAGTAATTTTAAATTCATTTTTTAAAAACTTTAATACAAAAACTGAAACAAATTTTATGGGCAAAATGAAGCAAAGATGAGTACCTAGTTTGTACACCGTATTTCCATAAATTCATAAAGACAAATTTTTCCCACTGTTAGCAGCACCTCCCCTGTGATTACCAAATAGTCATGTGAATTTTGAGTTTCAGAGTTGAGGTCATAGATGCTGACATGTTATGGAGATGAATATTCCCTAGAAGTTTGTGTCGTTGTATCACAAGACAGCAAGAGCTTTCTCCTTATTAAAAAAAAAAATATTAAAAAGAAAGTTATACACATTCTAAATTGGAATCTTATCTCTCCATAATTCCTATCTCAACAGACAACAGTAGAGATGATGGAGGATAACCTCTCCTTGACAACTGAATTTATTCTCATAGGATTTACAGTTCATCCAGAGCTGAAGACGCTTCTGTTTCTGGTGTTCTTTACCATCTATCTGATCACCATGGTGGGAAATCTTGGCCTGGTGGCATTGATAGTTACAGAGCATCATCTTCACACACCAATGTACATCTTCCTGGGGAATCTTGCTCTGATGGATTCCTGTTGTTCTTGTGCCATTACCCCTAAGATGCTACAGAACTTCTTTTCAAAAGACAGAATGATTTCCCTCTATGAATGCATGGCACAATTTTATTTTCTCTGCCTTGCTGAAACTGCAGACTGCTTTCTCCTGGCAGCAATGGCCTATGACCGCTATGTGGCCATCTGCAAACCACTGCAGTACCACACCATGATGTCAAAGAAACTCTGCATTCAGATGACCACAGGGGCCTACATAGCTGGAAACCTGCATTCCATGATTCACATTGGATTTTTGTTTAGGTTAACTTTCTGTAGATCTCATCAAATCAATCACTTTTTTTGTGATGTTCTTCCATTATATAGACTCTCCTGTGCTGACCCTTATATCAATGAATTGATGATATTCATCTTTTCAGGGTCAGTCCAAGTATTCTCTATTATCATAGTAATAATCTCTTATCTTTTTATCCTTTTCACGATTTTTAAAATGAAATCCAAAAAAGGAAAAGGCAAAGCCTTATCTACTTGTGCATCCCACTTTGTCTCTGTCTCAATATTCTATGGTTCTCTTCTCTTCATGTATATTAGACCAAATTCAGTTAATGACAAAGATAAAGATATACCTCTTGCTATTTTTTATACACTAGTTATTCCTTTGTTAAATCCTTTCATTTACAGTCTAAGAAATAAGGAAGTAATAAATGTTATGAAAAAAATTATGAAGAAAACATAACATTCTAAAATATCATTCCGTGTGGACAATTGATTTTAATTTGATAAAACTTTATTTTCAAAATCAAGTAATATTGATAAAGTAGAAAATAGCCTCTTTATATAAAATACTGAATTACTAAAACATTATGGTATATGAATGAAATAAACAAGTTCAGTGAGGAGAGAGATTCTGCTAAAATGTATTCCAAAATCTAAGCTACCAGGTTTTATCAAGGGAAAATAATTATTCTTGAGACTACAAATTATGTCACGATGAATTCAGTCACAATAGTAACTATTACTTCAGAGTATAATGAATTACCATTTTCAACAAATCCAACAAAGGAAAGGAACAGAAGTAACTATATAGGAAGGTCCTCTCCATTTAATGCTGTTGGCATGCTGCTGGAATCCTAAGGCATAATCTTACAAAGCCCCCATATTGCAAGTTTTTAAATATCAATCCCATGTTAAGCAACACTGTATGACAGAAGTAAATGGTATGTTTGAATTTGAATCTCAGTTTTGAATTTGTTCAAGAGATTATGCTTCACCATGAATTCAAGCAGAGCGTGTATTCTCTAATCAGGAACAGTTTTCTCTTTAGTGTTAATAAATCTTCTCTCAACTTCTCCAAAATAGAGTATCTGAATACATTAATGGTTTATCAATCTGTAGTGAAAATCATGCTATTTATACTGATAAATGAATGAATTTTACATTTTCATGTAGTTTGTTCATTACATATATGGCTGTGTAATTTATGAACACAATTATTTTTAAAAAGAGGTTTTATTTTCTCTTTCTTACTTCCCTTGCTTGTTATTAGGAATAACACTAACCTGGACTGATTCCAATGTACAGTATTGATATATACACAGCATTAACAAAAGGTGAAGGTGCTATTGAAGCATAAATGAGAGAGAAAATAGCAAAAATTTAAATAAACAAAAATATTTATTGATCCTTACCAGTGCAAATGTGATAGAAAAAAATAATTCCCTGAGAACCTATTGTCTGCTGGGCACTAAGCTAGACATTTCATATATACAGACATGACTTTTCATGTTTTCCTCAGTAAAAATCTCATACTTTGAAATATTGTGGTGTTTACCCAAGTTCATCCAAATCATTGGAGTAAAGTAGAATTTGGGTCAACAAAACCTTTTGCTACACACTTGGGAGTTCAGAAAGTGGAGATCCTTGTAGTTGGGACAATTAGTTCTTAAGTAGCATCAGAAATAATTGCACTTTAAAATAAAGCAGGGGAATTTTAATATTTGGAAAAAAACAGGAATGGGTATGACTAGTCAATGTTTATGGAAATGAGTGTAGCACAGGGAATGGGATCAGGGAGTTGAACAATGTAACAGAGTCCAAAAGCCTACAAAACTATTGGTTAGTGCTGTTGATAAATATGAGAAGAAAGGCGAAAGTGGATAAGGTTACTGAGAAGCTTAAATGCCACCCTGAGGAATTTGAATCTATTTTAGAGGCATCAGACACTAAAGGCTTCCTGGAACAGAGCGACATGTTAATAACTTTACATTTTATAAACCTGATCATGTAACTGACTGGAAAGGGACCTGAAGCAAGAAGACTAACTTCAATAATTCATGTATTAGATGAGGCGAACTGAATCTGGGAAATGTTCTAAAAGCAGAGAATACTCTATATAGTAAATTGTACTTGTTAAACAACAAAATAAAAGCCTATCTTTTTCCTGTATCAAACATGTCATAAATTATTTCATATCACCAATTCTTAATAAGAAGTCTGACACATTTGGCCATTCAATAAACATTTTTCTTTCAATATGTTTTTAATATAATTATGTAAGTAAAAGTGTAATATTCTAATTTTTATTTTTGAATGAATTAATGAATACCTTTTAAATTCTTGATTTCACTTTCTTATATTGTAAATACTGACAGATATAATTCACATAAACAAAGTCTTTAGGTTCCTAACATATTTTACAAGCTAAAAGGAATACAGATATCAAAAATTTTGAGAAGCTCTGAATTAGATGGATTTTGTACATCCAATATTACCTTCTATTTCAGTGGGTATTTTTAGTTTCTAGACTTGCATGCATTGATTTATGTTTGCCATTTCTAAGAGTATCATGATATTGTTGCATATTTCTGTAATACCCTTGCCCATCCTTAGCAACACTGAATCCCAGAGGTCTGTAAGGAAAGAACATGTAACTTACTTAGGATCAATAAGACAAAAGAAATTATTTTCTGGAATTTTAAGGCAATTGTGTACCCTATATTTGAAAAGAAATCCACAAAACATATGATGTTTCTCCCTTTGAATATCATGCTATGCTATGCTAAGTCACTTCAGTCATGTCCGACTCTGTGCGACCCCATAAACGGCAGCCCACCAGGCTCCGCCATCCCTGGGATTCTCCAGGCAAGAACACTGGAGTGGGTTGCCATTTCCTTCTCCAAGGCATGAAAGTGAAAAGTGAAAGTGAAGTCGCTCAGTCGTGTCTGACTCTTAGCGACCCCATGGACTGCAGCCTAACAGGCCCCTCCGTCCACGGGATTTTCCAAGCAAGAGTACTGGAGTGGGGTGCCATTGTACATTTGCCATCAAGAGGTAAACCAGCCTAGAGAGGAAGTCAAAATAGAAAAGGGGGCATAGCCAAAAAATCACACAGAAATAGACTCAGAATCACTGGAATAAACCTTCCTTCTGGTTGCATAATCAAACAGATATCCTTCCTGATTAAACTTGATTAGAAACGATGCTTTATTTACAACAGAATAAATACTACCTGATATATTCATGCCTCTTGCCTTATCTCCCATTTTTGTATCCTATTTTAAATTAATCCTCATACATCTTTTAGCCTACAAATAACTTTTCAATAGTATATACTTAACTATTAAGCACATCTATTAAGTATTTTACTTTCATTACACTATTTTAATTTCCTATAATTCCACCTTAAAAATGAGAGAAATCGAGAGGCTTCATAATTTGTCCAAAGAAATATTAAGATGAAGCTGAGGAATCAAACTCAGTCTATTTTGCTCCTGAATCCATGTTCTTAACAACTAAATCATACTATACATAGCATAAAAAAGTCAAAGTAGCTTGAGAAGATAACTTACAGTAGCTAACTTGTTAAGGGGAAGAGAAATAGGGAAGAGATTCAAGAAGTATGTGGATCAATGACATTTTCCTCTAACTCTATTTTGAAAATTTTCACATCTATGGAAAACTTGAGAGAATCACACAATTAATATGCATGGATTTTTTTAAACACCATTAAACAAGTGTTATCATTTTACCACATTTACCTGTATCCAAATGTGTATGTGTGTTTATTTCATGTATATCAGATCAGCAGATCAGTCGCTCAGTCATGTCCGACTCTTTGCGACCCTATGAATCGCAGCACGCCAGGCCTCCCTGTCCATCACCAGCTCCCAGAGGTCACTGAGAGTCACATCCATCGAGTCAGTGATGCCATCCAGCCATCTCATCCTCTGTCGTCCCCTTCTCCTCTTGCCCTAAATCCCTCCCAGCATCAGAGTCTTTTCCAATGAGTCAACTCTTTGCATGAGGTGGCCAAAGTACTGGAGTTTCAGCTTTAGCATCATTCCCTCCAAAGAAATCCCAGGGCTGATCTCCTTCAGAATGGACTGGTTGGATCTCCTTGCAGTCCAAGGCACTCTTAAGAGTCTTCTCCAACACCACAGTTCAAAAGCATCAATTCTTCAGTGCTCAGCCTTCTTCACAGTCCAGCTCTCACATCCATACATGACCACAGGAAAAACCATAGCCTTGACTAGGTGAAACTTTGTTGGCAAAGTAATGTCTCTGCTTTTGAATATGTGATCTAGGTTGGTCATAACTTTCCTTCCAAGGAGTAAGCATCTTTTAATTTCATGGCTGCAGTCACCATCTGTAGTAATTTTGGAGCCCAGAAAAATAAAGTCTGACACTGTTCCCACTGTTTCCCCATCTATTTCCCATGAAGTGATGGGACCAGATGCCATGATCTTCATTTTCTTAATGTTCAGCCTTAAGCCAACCTTTTCACTCTCCACTTTCACTTTCATCAAGAGGCTTTTGAGTTCCTCTTCACTTTCTGCCATAAGGGTGGTGTCATCTGCATATCTGAGGTTATTGATATTTCTCCCAGCAATCTTGATTCCAACTTGTGTTTCTTCCAGTCCAGCCTTTCTCATGATGTACTCTGCATATAAGTTAAATAAACAGGGTGACAATATACAGCCTTGATGTACTCCTTTTCCTATTTGGAACCAGTCTGCTGTTCCATGTCCAGTTCTAACTGTTGCTTCCTGACCTGCATACAAATTTCTCAAGAGGCAGATCAGGTGATCTGGTATTCCCATCTCTTTCAGAATTTTCCACAGTTTATTGTGATCACACAATCAAAGGTTTTGGCATAGTCAATCAAGCAGAAATAGATGCTTTTCTGGAACTCTCCTGCTTTTTCCATGATCCAGCAGATGTTGGCAATTTGATCTCTGGTTCCTCTGCCTTTTCTAAAACCAGTTTGAACATCAGGAAGTTAGGGTTCACACATTGCTGAAGCCTGGCTTGGAGAATTTTGAGCATTACTTTACTAGCATGTGAGATATACAAACACAAATACGTATGATGACATTATGACACTTTATCCACAAGTTCACAGTCATAACATCACTATTATCATTGAGAAATTTAACATCACCTAATACCTAGATAGCATATTTAAAAGCAGAGACATTACTTTGCCAACAAAGGTCCACAGATCAAGGCTATGGCTTTTCCTGTGGTCATGTATGGATGTGAGAGCTGGACTGTGAAGAAGGCTGAGCACCGAAGAATTGATGCTTTTGAACTGTGGTGTTGGAGAAGACTCTTGAGAGTCCCTTGGACTGCAAGGAGATCCAACCAGTCCATTCTGAAGGAGATCAGCCCTGGAATTTCTTTGGAAGGAATGATGCTAAAGCTGAACCTCCAGTACTTTGGCCACCTCATGTGAAGAGTTGACTCATTGGAGAAGACTCTGATGCTGGGAGGGATTGGGGGCAGGAGGAGAAGGGGACAACAGAGGATGAGATGGCTGGATGGCATCAGTGACTCAATGGATGTGAGTTTGAGTGAACTCCACGAGTTGGTGATGGACAGGGAGGCCTGGCTTGTTGCGATTCATGGGGTCGCAAAGAGTCGGACACGACCGAGCGACTGGACTAAACTGAATATGAAGTTCCCATTTAAAATTTTCCTAATTATGCAACCTAGACATTCTCCCATGTTTCTCCTAGATGGTTTATACTTTTGAGTTTTACATTTAGATGCAATCTATCTCAGTTAATTTCTGCAAAATATGTAGGGACTCTGTCTAAGTTTCTTGCACATGGAAATAAATTTGTTCCAGCACATTCATCAACATGGAGTGTGGAATGAATTAAGAGGATGTGGCACATCTATAGAATGGAATATTACTCAGCCGTAAAATGAATGAAATTGTGCCATCTGCTGAGACGTGGATGGACCAAGAAACTAATACAAAGTAAAGTAAGTCAGAAACAGGAAAAAAAAAAAAAAAAAAACACACAAATATCATATATTAATGCTGCTGTTGCTGCTAAGTTGCTTCAGTCCTGTCCGACTCTGTGCAACCCCATAGATGGCAGCCCACCAGGCTCCCTCGTCCCTGGGATTCTCCAGGCAAGAACACTGGAGTGGGTTGCCATTTCCTTCTCCAATGCATGAAATTGAAAAGTGAAAGTGAAGTCATTCAGTCATGTCTGACTCTTAGCGGCCCCATGGACTGCAGCCTACCAGGCTCCTCCATCCATGGAATCTAGAAAAATGTTAGAGATTTACCCAAATGCAAAGCATAAACAGAGGCACAGAAATAGAAAACAAATGTATGGACACCAAGGGGTGGGGGGAAACAGGGAGGTGGGATGAATTGGGAGATTGAGATTGACATACATATACTACTATGCATACAATAGGTAAGTAATAAGAACCTACAGTGTAGCACAGTGAACTCTTTTGGGTGCTCTGTGGTGACAAAGAGGGAATATATGTATACATATAACTGACTCAGTTTGCTATATGGCAGAAACTAAAACTATATTGTAAAGCAACTATACTCCAATTAAAAAATTAAAAAAAAACACATACACATAATGAAAATAGATGATCAGTCCCGTGATCTAGCAGAGGATTTCCCCCTGTTGATGACTTCAAGGTCACCCAAGGTGGAGCTATATTTCAGTAGCAATGCATTATGACATTAATATACAAAGCCGACTATCCAAGAACTAACTTGGCCTTCCGAGGCCAAATCTGTGTGTTGACTAAAAGATGTCAGTGCAATGATGGTAGACAACAAGAAATACTGGCTCACCTACTTCTGTGTCTTATTGTGTTCTCTAGCTCTGTTCAGTTTAGATACTTTGTCATCTGATGAATAGCTCCTGGGCACACTCAGCCTTATACTTTTTCATCTGATAAATTCTAGCTCATGTTCTGGCCTCTTGGTCAAATTATGTCCCAAAGTAAAAAGCTCTTAGGGTGTTTTTTTTATTTTTAATAGTTTATAATTCTCTGCTGCAGACAACAAGGCCTTGCTCAAAAACCATAAGCAGTTCTTCTATTAAATTTTCCCATAAATATTCCACTCACTCTGGAGAATCCCAGGGACAGGGGAGCCTGGTGGGCTTCTGTCTGTGGGGTCACACAGAGTCGGACACGACTGAAGCGACTTAGCAGCAGCAGCAGCATTCCACTCACTCTACATCTCTTCTCACCTCAGATGTCTCTAATACCATTGGTCTGCTGAGTCATTGGGCCCAAATAACAAGGCTATTTAACCCTACAGCTTGAGCTGTCAAAGGGCCCTTTCCTGTTTAGGGACCCAATCAAAACTTGCATTCTCCATTTGGGCAGATGAGTCTCTGTGTAGGATCTTTTACATCATGTCAGACATTAAGAAATGTTTGGAAATAAATTCAAACAAGTGTTTGTTATATACAACCCTAAGACTTAAACAATACATTGTATATTACTACATTTATGTAACTATTATTTAATTAACAATAGTGTTAGTGGGAGTAACAATTTTTATAGCATTATACATGAAAATTATAATACCAATTTTTTGAGTAATATTCTTTTTATCTCATTTTCATGTTTTATGATATACATAACATTTTACCACAGTGGTAGATTTACCTATAGGAGAAGGCCATGGCACCCTACTCCAGTACTCTTGCCTGGAAAATCCCATGGATGGAGGAGCCTGGTAGGCTGCAGTCAGACATGACTGAAGCGACTTAGCAGCAACAGCAGCAGATTTACCTTTAGGGACTTCCCTGGTGGTTCAGTAGTAAAGAGCCATCCTGCCAATGTAGGGACGTGGGTTTGACCCCTGGGTCAGGAAAAACCTTGGAGAAGGAAATGACAACCCAGTCCAGTATTCTTGCCTGGGAAATCCCAAGGACAGAGCAGCCTGGTGGACTACAGTCCATGGAGTTGCAAAGAGTCAGACACAACTTAGCAACTGAACACACACACACATTTACCTATTAGTAGGTATAAATGAATATAATAGGATGTACTCCCAATTATTTTCCTGATATGAGTGTACACCAAAAGTGTCTCGGAACTGTCCTCTAGTAAAGTCACCATAAGATAGGACATAGTTGAAATACATAATTTGATGAGTTAATCTAGTGGAAATTCTAGAATGATAGAAGAGAAAGATCAAGTATAGAACCAAGGGGAATACAAGCACTATTAAAGGTAAAAGAGAGAAGAACAACACAGCATAAAAGACTGAGATGAAACAGTACGGAAGACAGAAAAAGTGAACATTAACACAAAACCAAAGACAAAAACTTTCAACAGCACCAAATACCATAGCTTGTTTAGGAAGATAATTAGATGTCCTTTGGAGTTGTTCTGTGAATTGGCAGGGAAGGAATCAAATAAATCAGTTTTCAGTCTATTTTCCTAATCCTTTTACATTATCTGTGCTGCTGCTGTCACTTCAGTCGTGTCCGACTCTGTGCGACCCCATAGACGGCAGCCCACCAGGCTCCCCCATCCCTGGGATTCTCCAGGCAAGAACACTGGAGTGGGTTGCCATTTCCTTCTCCAATGCATGAAAGTGAAAAGTGAAAGTGAAGTCGCTCAGTCGTGTCCGACTCTCAGCGACCCCATGGACTGCAGCCCACCAGGCTCCTCGGTCCATGGGATTTGCCAGGCAAGAGTACTGGAGTGGGGTACCACTGCCTTCTCCATACATTATCTGTAAGTGTCTCCAATATCATGTATAAGTAAGCTTCAATAACCGTAGCTTAACATTTTTTTAAAAAGTAGGTCTTGTGTTTTTGAGTTTCAAGGATTTTATCATATGCTTCCATTAGGCTGCTGCTTTTCCTCATGAAGATGGCTTATTATAAACTTACTTATCCTGCAAGGTTCATCTGAAATGATGCTTACAATGAGAAATCTTTTTTCCCTAGGTCACATTCCCTTCCTTTGCAATATTTTTATATAGCACATTCATTCACAGCCTGAACTGCTTGCTAGTTAGCAATGTAACTCCCCACTAGATTATGAGTTTCTTGTCAGGAGCCATTTCTAAAACCTAAGAACTTCTTATTCATACCATGCTCACATCATGTGTTCACTCAACCTATCATCTCTTCCAATATCCTGTATATTTTAAGTAAGTGATTAAGGATAAAACAGAACTAAAAGTTTAAATATCAATGAAGCATGTACTGAGGACCTACCTTAGTGAACTGTCAGGAGCTCAAAATACATATGGCATGATCAGTGATTTAAGGATACTTAGCCAATATTTTTGCAGGAGACACAAGGGATGAGGGTTTGATCTCTGGATCAGGAAGATCCCTTGAAGGAGGAAATGGTAACTACTCCAGTATTCTTGCCTGGGAAATTCCACAGGCAGAGGAGCCTGGTGGGCTACAGTCCATGGGGTCACAAAAAGTTGGACACAACTGAGCGACTATGCAGCCACAACAGCCAAGGCTTTTATAATCAAGACACATAAAGTCACACTTGATAAAGTCGCAAATTAATTATGAAAGCAGTACCATGTGGATCAAGAAAAGACAAAATCAACATAATTTAAATGACTTGGGTATGGTGCTCGCTTCAGCAGCACATATACAAAAATTGGAATGATATAGAGATTAGTATGACCCTGTGCAAGGATGACACATAAATGACTTAGGAATCTCCTAATAGAGATCTGGTCTGCAATTAAGGATGAGTAGGACTAAGGTAAGCAGAGAGAGAAGGTGGTTTTGGTGAGGGAAACATTGTGAGTAAATTAATGAAGCAGGTGCACAAATGAACAGTGAAGGGGTGCACCTGGCCAAGTGTCCTGAGGTGACAGGAAAAAATCAAGGCTGTAGTCAAGATACAGAGACACCGTAGAACATCTAGAATACCAAGAAGGAGAAATGATTTGGTTTGAAAATAAAGAACATTTTAAACTCTTAAGTTGATGAATAATTTTTTTTCTTTCATCTGACAGGTATTTGGTGAGCACTACAAAGAGCCATTTATTATTCAAGCTGTTGGAAATACAGGAATGAATGTAACACAGATTCTCTTCCCACATTAGCCCACCTGCTAATGGTGGGTGAGGGGTAAGGTGGGTGGAGTAATCTATTACAGATGAACTAATAAATAAATATGTAGTATATCAAAGAGTGATTAATGGAATGAAGGGGGAAAACAGAATAAGAAACATAAAGGCAGCCGGGTAAACGTAAAAAGAAAGGAGAACCATCTCAGTAATGGATACGTAGGATTAAATAATGGGTTTCCAGCAAGGTAGTTATAAGACATTCAGTTCAGTTCAGTCACTCAGCTGTGTCCGTTTCTTTGCAACTCCATGGATTGAGCATGCCAGGCTTATCTGTCCGTCACCAACTCCCAGACTTTGCTCAAACTCATGTCCATCCGGTCAGTGATGCCATCCAACCACTTCATTCTCTGTCGTCTCATTTCCTCCTGCCTTCAATCTTTCCCAGCATCAGAGTCTTTCCCAATGAATCAGTTCTTCGCATCAGATGGCCAAATTACTAGAGCTTCAGCTTCAGCATCAGTCCTTCCAATGAATATTCAGTACTGATTTCCTTTAGAATTGACTCTTTTGATCTCCTTGCAGACCAAGGGATTCTCAAGAGTCTTCTCCAACACCACAGTTCAAAAGCATCCGTTCTTCAGCGCTCAGCTTTCTTCATGGTCCAGCTCTCACATACACACATAACTACTGGAAAAAACATAGCTTTGACTAAATGGACCTTTTGTGGGCAAAATGATGTCTCTGCTTTTTAATATGCTGTTTAGGTTGGTCATAGCTTTTCTTCCAAGAAGCATGCCTTTTAGTTTCATGGCTGCAGTCACAATGTGCAGTGATTTTGGATCCCAAGAAAATAAAGTCTGTCACTGTTTCCATTGTCTCCCCATCTATTTGCCATGAACTGATGGGACCAATACCATCATCTTATTTTTGAAAATTGAGTTTTAAGCCAGCTTTTTCATTCTCCTCTTTCACCTTCATCAAGAGGCTCTTTAGTTCCTCTTTGCTTTCTGCCGTAAGAGTGGTGTCATTTGCATATCTGAGGTTATTGATATTTCTCCCAGCAAACTTGATTCCAGCTTGTGCTTCATCCAGCCCAGCATATCACATGATGTATTCTGCATAGAAGTTAAATAAGCAGGGTGACAATATACAGCCTTCCCCTACTCCTTTCCCAATTTTGAACCAGTCCATTTTTCCATGTCTGATTCTAACCGTTGCTTCTTTACCTGCATCCAGATTTCTCAGGAGGCAGGTAAGGTGGTCTGGTATTCCCATCTCTTTAAGAATTTTCCACAATTTGTTGTGATCCAAACAGTCAAATGTCAATAAAGCAGAAGTAGATGTTTTTCTGGAATTCTCTTGCTTTTTCTATGATCCAACAGACGTCGGCAATTTGATCTGTGGTTCCTCTGCCTTTTCTAAACCCAGCTTGAATATCTGGAAGTTCACGGTTCACGACTGTTGAAGCTTGGCCTGGAGAATTTTGAGCATTACTTTGCTAGTGAGATGAGTGCAATTGTGCAGTAGTTTAAACATTCTTTGGCATTGCCCTTCTTTGGGATTGGAATCAAAATTGACCTTTTCCAGTCCTGTGGCCAATGCTGAGTTTTCCAAATTTGCTGGCATATTGAGTACAGCACTTTCACAGCATCATCTTTTAGAATTTAAAATAGCTCAACTGGAATTCCATCACCCCCACTAGCTTTGTTCGTAGTGATGCTTCCTAAGGCCCACTTGACTTCACATTCCAGGATGTCTGGTTCTAGGTGAGGTGATCACACCATCATGGTTATCTGGGTCATGAAGATCTTTTTTGTATATTTCTTCTATCTTCTTGTCACCTCTTCTTAATATCTTTGGGACAAACCAACTCAGTTTGATGAACTTCACTGAACATACCAAACCTTTTAGTCTCCTCTCAAAATTCTAATCACACTCGTAAACCGTATTAATTCATCCAGTAAAAGGCCAAGCTAACACAAGAACATTTCCTGCTCATTTTAAATTTATATAGAATAATTAAGAAAATTTTTTAATGAGGTCAGTTACTTAATAATCAACAGGTGATGCTCAAATGACCTTCATGATCTTAGTGAAGGCAACTGGTTTTAACCTCATTATCTTAAAAGGAATCCTGCTGTGTCTAAAAAAATAAGATTTGTGGAAACTTTTAACTTTTTATTGAAAGGAACATAATTATTGACTATAACCTATTTGTAGCCAGCCATATTTTCATTCTTTTAATCCCAAATGTTTTAGAGAACAAGATTTATATTCTGAAATTCTATGAGCCGTAACACCACAAAACAAATATGAGAAGGTACAAATCTAGGTAAGGAAAATATTCTAATTTTTACTTTTAATACTACCCCTTATTATTGAATTATCTGAAATATTCAGATAGTAGTAGTCAACTACTCGATCATCATCCTGCTGCTGAGTCACTGCAGTCGTGTCTGACTCTGTGCGACCCCATAGACAGCAGCCCACCAGGCTCCCCCATCCCTGGGATTCTCCAGGCAAGAATACTGGAGTGGGTTGCCTTTTCCTTCTCCAATGCATGAAAGTGAAAGTGAATTCACTCATTTGTGTCTGACCCTCAGCGACCCCATGGACTGCAGTCTACCGGGCACCTCTGTCCATGGGATTTTCCAGGCAAGTGTACTGGAGTGGAGTGCCATGGCCTTCTTCAATGATAAAAGTAAGATGAGAATAAAACTTTAATTCCCACTGATATTTTCCGATTAAGGCAAACATCAAAATACACAGGTAAGGATACAAATAACCATTAAATAATTTGGGAATGATAATGAAAGTTTTTCTTTATAGTTTAACTGAATAATTTAGGGATTATATTTAATATTTTAAAAGAAATAAAATTTAATAAAATATTAAAGAAAGTTTTTCTTTATAGTTTAACTGAATAATTTAGGGATTATATTTAATATTTTAAAAGAAATAAAATTTAATAAAATATTAAAGAGCTGGGCTCTTTAATATTTGACTACTGAAAATAAACCCATTTTCAACATAGAGTTGCTATAATTAGACAAAATGTCAGTATTCCTAGTGGATCACCATCAAATAATGGTGATCTACTAGGAAGATAGCCATTTAGAGGAAACCAAAACTTATTCTAAAAAATTGTATTAAAAGTTAAATGTTTTTTTTTTCCAAGTGTTAGAAAATAAAGTAAAAGGTAAACTTATCTTTATTTATTAGCTTCTAATCTACAGTGATATACTTCACAAAATTTTAACATGATTTTCTTAGAAACAGAAAAATAGATAAGTCAATTCCAATAAAAGATATCTAATTTTTAAAATGTTATTATTTTAGATTGTTTATAACTTTATTGTTGAATTGTATGAATTCCTTACATATTTGGATATTAACCCTTAATAGTTTAAAATGATGAGTTTTTAATAATCTTCTGATAGGACCACTAAACTAGTCATTTAGGGGACTGGTAGGATACCGAAAACAAGTTCAGACACCCCAGGTTACTGGGATGGAGGTAGGACTGGAATCAACACTGCTTTTTCCCCATAGCACAGTACATCTGTTGCTGCTGCTGCTGCTGCTGCGTCGCTTCAGTCGTGTCCGACTCTGCGACCCCATAGACAAAAGCCCACCAGGCTTCCCGTCCCTGGGATTCTCCAGGCAAGAACACCGGAGTGGGTTGTCATTTCCTTCTCCAGTGCATGAAAGTGAAAAGTGAAAGTGAAGTCGCTCAGTCGTGTCCAACTCTAGAGACCCCATGGACTGGAGCCTACCAGGCTCCTCCGTCCATGGGATTTTCTAGGCAAAAGTACTGGAGTGGGGTGCCATTGCCTTCTCCGAGTACATCTGTTACAAGAAGTATAAGTCACACTTAACCTCAAAATGCCTATAATATAATAAGAAAATCATATGTGCACATATAATAAAAGCACTGCAGAGATAAAAACACTGTATAACAGCCATTATAAATTGTGTTGCATATTTAAGATATTGTCAAGAGAACAGAAATTGGAAATCTATGTGATCTGGAGCATTTGGTTAAAATTTAGGAAGTATCATTATATATAAACTATGTTTTACATAAAGGAAGAAAGGATCTACAAAAAGCAACAGGACTAATGGCATGGACAGAGAGTTTATGGAAATGTGCATGACACTAGAAAAAGGAGTGAAATAAGTAATAACTAATTCATATTTTATCCCTTAGCTCCCTAAGTTTACTTTTATTCAAACTTAATAGTCCTCTCATTTATCCTTGATGAACTTCATACAATTCCTACAACACAAAATTAACCTACATATTCCATGCTATTTTCAAACAGTCACTCCATGAGAGAGCATATGAAAATTCTTTGCAAAATTAAAAAAAATAATATATATATATCATATATATGGAAGTTGATTTAATTTTATTTTAAAGATCCTTAATATAAAAACTGACACTAAACTTTTTTGGAAATACTGAAAAAAAAATAACCACCCTAGATTTGTACATTAAACTTGCACAAATTCATAATTCAAGCCTTTACCACTGTAAGCATTCTATATGGAATTATTGAAATATTCTTGTGAATTCTGAGTCTTAGAATTAAGGTCATAGAATGTTAGGGGAATGAACATCCCCTAGAAGTTACTGTGCTGATCCAATACAGACGACACAAGAAGTTTGAAGATGCTCTTTCCCATGTAATTAAAAAAAATTTAAGGGAAAATTATATATATATTCAAAACTTAATCTTATATCACCATAATTTCTATCTCAACAGACAACACAGAGATGACAGAGAATAATCTTTCCTTGACAAGTGAATTTATCCTCATAGGATTTAAAAATAACCCAGAGCTGAAGACCCTTCTGTTTCTTTACCATCTATCTGATCACCATGGTGGGGAATCTTGACCGGTAGCATTGATAGTTAGAGCATTGTCTTCACACACCAATGTACATCTTCCTGGGTAACCTCACTCTGATGGAATCCTGCTGTTCCTGTGCCATTACACCCAAGATGCTATACAACTTCTTTATGAATGCATGGCACAATTGTATTGTCTCTGCCTTGCTGAAACTTCAAATTGCTTTCTCTTGGCAGCAATGGCCTATGATCACTATGTGGCCATCTGCAAACCACTGCAGTACCACACCATGATGTCAAAGAATCTCTGCATTTAGATGACCACAGGGGCCTACATAGCTGGAAGCCTGCATTCTATGATTCATGTAGGGTTACTGTTTAGGTTGACTGTCTGCAGATCTCATCACATCAAATCAGTCACATTTTTTGTGATGTTCTTCCATTATACAGAAGCTCCTGTACTGACCCTTACATCAATGAATTGATGATATTTATCTTTTCAGGGTGAATTCAAACCTTCACCATAGTAATAATCTCTTACCTTTTCATGCTTTTCATGATTTTTAAAATGAAATTCAAAGAGGGAAAAGGCAAAGCCTTATCTACTTGTGTATCCCACTTTCTCTCTGTCTCAATATGCTATGGTTCCCTTCTCTTCATGTACATTCAACCAAATCTAGGTAATGAAGAAGATAAATATATATCTGTTGCTATTTTTATACACTATTTATTCCCTTATTAAACTCTTTTATTTACAGTCTAAGAAATAAGGAAGTAATAAACATTATGAAAAAATTATGAAAATTTCATAATAATCTGAAACAAATATCATTCCCTATGAATAATTGATTTTAATTTGATAATACTTTATTTTCAAAATCAAGCAATACTAAGAAAATGGTAAATCACCATTTTGCATGGAAAATATTAAATTACTAAAACATAATGTTGTGTAAGTCAAGGAAACAAGAAAGGAGAGATTCTGCTGCAACATATTTCAAAATATAAGTGACTAGGTTCCATCTCAGATAAACTAAACAATTATTCTTGAGGTCACAAATTATGTCAGGATGTATTTATATATACTAGAAACTATTTGTTTCAGAGTGTAATGGGCTACAATTTTCAATAAATCCAATAAATGCTAGAAAGAGAAGTAACTATATATGAAAGTCTCCTCCATTTAATACTGTTGGCAACATCTTGGAATCCCACAAGGCATAATGTTACAAAATCTCCCATATTCCAGGTTTTCAAATACCAAACCCTTCTTAAGCAACAGCATGTGGTAGAAGTAAACTATGTTTGAATTTGAATCATGATTTTGAGTTTGCTTCAGAAATTATACTTAACTATGAAATCAAGCAGAACATATATTCTCTAAGCAGTTTCCTTCTTAGTGTTAGTTTTCTCTCAAGTTCTCTGAAATACAGTATCTGAATATATCACTGATTTATCAATATGAAGTTGAAAGTGAGGCTATTTATATCACATCTCTATGAATTTTACATTTTCATGTAGTTTTGCTGACTATCCATCATATGATAGTGTAATTTATTAATTAAAGGGCTTTGTTCTCTGATAGTATTACTTGCCTTGTGTGCTATTAGAAATACCACTGATCTGGATTGACTGCAATGTAACATACTGATATAAAAATATCATCAACAAAAAAGCTGGAGGTGCTTTTCAAGCATAAAAGAGGCAGAAAAAAGTGAAAATTCTGATTATCTAAGCTATTCATTGATTCTTACATGGGCAAATATGAAAGAAAAAGTAATTTACTGACAAACTATCATCAGCTGTTCACTAAGCTAGACTTTATAATATGTTACCCCTCAACTAGTTAGACATTTTTCATGCTGGTCCTCAGTATAAAAATCTCATACTTTGAAATACTGAGGAACATGCCAAACTCATCCAATTCACCTGGTCTGACCTAGAATTTGAATCTATACTGTGCTTTCCTTTATATGCTTTGGGAGTTCATAAAATTGACAGCCTGTAGCTTGGGGTATTGAGTTCTTAAGTAGCATAGGAAGTAACCTGTGCTACTGAAAACTTGGGGGGAGGGGGGGAAATGTAGTATTTGGAAAAACACAGGAATGGATATGACCAGAGTCAATATTTATAGACATGAGTGTGGTACTGGGAGTGGAAGATGAGAAAGGTGAACCATAGAACAGAGTCAGAAAGTGGACAAAACTGTTGGAGAGTGCTGTTGGTGAATGTGAGGAAAAGGGGTAAAGAGGATCAGATTACTGAGAAACTTATACACTACCCTAAAGAACGCAAATTTATCTTAGAGCCATAAAACACTGAAGATAACCTGGTACAGAGTGATGTGATTGTATAGTTCAGAAATTTGATTTTGCAACTGACTGGAAGGTGACTTGAATCAAGGAGACTAACTTATTTCTAAGGAGAACTGAAACTGGAGAATATCCTAAACAGAGAGAAGTGGACAGAAAGAAGCAACATTTTAAAGAAAAAATAGTAAATTGTACCTGTTAGATAATAAAATGAAAGCCTATCTTCTTCCTAAATCAAACATAACATAACTGATTTCATACTTAATAAGGTACCTGACATATGGTCATTCAATAAGCATTTCCTTCAATATGCTTTTAATATAATTGAATAAGTTAAAATGTAATAGACTTATTATTTTTCTTTTAATAAATTAATACATTTTAATTTCTCAATTTCAAATCTCATACTGTAAATACTGAGATATAACCCATATAAACAAAGCTTTTTAGGATTTAACACATTTTAGAAGAGGAAAGAAGTCTAGATAGCAAAACTTTGAGAAGCTCTGAATTAAATAGATGGTCTAATCCTATATCACTCTCTATTTTAGTGAATATTTTTAGCTATTAGACTTCCATGCATTGATTGATTTCATTTCCTTTTTCTAAGGGTACCGTGATTTCTGTCATGGATATCTGTAGCATTCATCTCACCATTAGCAACACTGAATCCCAGAGGTCTGTTAAGGGAAAGTATGTGACTTACTTGGGGTCAGTGAGAAAAAAAAGGTGACTTTCCAGAAGTTTCTAGAAAATATGTATCCTTATTTTAATATAGGTACACAAACTAAGTAGTATTTATCTCTCTGATTTTCATGAAGCTTGGCACAGTCAACATTCCTTTTGTTACCAAGAGTAAAACCAGCCTAGAGATGAGGTCAAACAGATAAGGAAGACAGCTGAAGAAGCACAGAGAAACAGATTCAGAATCACTGGAATAAACCATTCTTCCAGTTGCATAATCCAAAAGATCTTCTTACAGTCTGAGGTGCCTTATTTTCAAATGAATAAATATTAACTGAAACACTCATTATTTACAAATTTACATATAACTTTTCAAAAAACTTTTTATCCATATTCATTTAATGCTCTATTAAGTCTTTTATTTTATTATTAAATTTTAATTTCCTATGTGTTATATAGCTCAGTCATGTCTGACTCTCTGCAGCCCATGGCCTATAGTTCACCAGGCTCCTCTGTCCATGGAATTTTCCACACAAGAATACTGGAGTGAGCTGCCATTTCCTTCGTCATAAACATATTGTTCAGTTCAGTTCAGTCACTCAGTGTGTCCAACTTTTTGCAACCTCATGGACTGCAGCATGCCAGGCATCACCAACTCCTAGAGCTTGCTCAAACTCATGTCCATCGAGTCAGTGATGGCATCCAACCATCTCATCTTTTGTCATCCCCTTCTCCAAATGCCCTCAATCTTTCCCAGCATCAGGATCTTTCCCAATGAGTTGGTTCTTCACATCAGGTGGCCAAAGTACTGGAGTTTCAGCTTCAGCATGAATGAATGAATATTTGGGACTGATTTCCTTTAGGATGAACTGGCTAGATCTCCTTGCAGTCCAAGGGACTCTCAAGAGTCTTCTCCAACACCATAGTTCAAAAGCATCAATACTTCGGCGCTCAGCTTTCTTTATAGTCCAACTCTCACATCCATACATGACCACTGGAAAAACCATAGCCTTAACCAGATGGACCTATGTTGACAAAGAAATATCTCTGCTTTTTAATATTCTGTCTAGGCTGTTCATAACTTTCCTTGCAAGGAGTAAGCGTCTTTTAATTTCATGGCTTCAGTCACCATCTGCACTGATTTTGGAGCTCAAAAAAATAAAGTCAGCCACTGTTTCCATTGTTTACCATCTATTTGCCACGAAGTGATGGGACCAGATGCCATGATCTTAGTTTTCTAAATGTTGTGCTTTAGGCCAAATGTTTTCATTCTCCTCTTTCACTTTCATTAAGAAGCTCTTTAGTTCTTCTTCACTTTCCTGCATAAGGGTTGTGTCATCCACATATCTGAGGTTATTGATATTTCTCTTGACAACCTTGATTTCAGCTTGTGCTTTATCCAGCCCAGTGTTTCTCATGATGTACTCTGCATATAAGTTAAATAAGCAGGGTGACAATATACAGCCTTGATGTACTCCTATTCTGAAAATATTCTGTGAATAATTGTTTTCAATCTACTCAAACCTTTTCTTCAAAATCAAGGAATACTGAGAAAGTGGGAAATGATCATTTTGTATATAAAATATTGAATTACTAGAAAATGATGTTGTATGAACCTCATTCCATAGTTCCATATTCCTCATTCCATAGTGGATCACAATAAACTGTGGAAAATTCTGAAAGAGATGGGAATACCAGACCACCTGACCTGCCTCTTGAGAAATCTGTATGCAGGTCAGGAAGCAACAGTTAGAACTGGACATGGAACAACAGACTGGATACAAATAGGAAAAGGAGTTCGTCAAGGCTGTATATTGTCACTCTGCTTATTTAACTTCTGTGCAGAGTACATCATGAGAAACGCTAGACTGGAAGAAACACAAGCTGGAATCAAGATTGCTGGGAGAAATATCAGTAACCTCAGCAGATATGCAGTTGACACCACCCTTATGGCAGAAAGTGAAGAACTCTTCAGAAAGTGAAGAGGGGCTAAAAAGCCTCTTGATGAAAGTGAAAGTGGAGAGTGAAAAAGTTGGCTTAAAGCTCAACATTCAGAAAACAAAGATCATGGCATCCAGTCCCATCACTTCATGGGAAATAGATGGGAAAACAGTGGAAACGGTGTCAGACTTTATTTTTCTGGGCTCCAAAATCACTGCAGATGGTGACTGCAGCCATGAAATTAAAAGATGCTTACTACTTGGAAGGAAAGTTATGACCAACCTAGATAGCATATTCAAAAGCAGAGACATTACTTTGCCAACAAAGGTCCGTCTAGTCAAGGCTATGGTTTTTCCTGAGGTCATGTATGGATGTGAGAGTTCGACTGTGAAGAAGGCTGAGCCCTGAAGAATGGATGCTTTTGAACTGTGGTGTTGGAAAAGACTCTTGAGAGTCCCTTGGCCTGCAAGGAGGTCCAACCAGTCTATTCCGAAGGAGATCAGCCCTGGGATTTCTTTGGAAGGAATGATGCTAAAGCTGAAACTCCAGTATTTTGGCCACCTCATGCAAAGAGTTGACTCATTGGAGAAGACTCATGCTGGGAGGGATTGGGGGCAGGAGGAGAAGGGGACGACAGAGGATGAGATGGCTGGATGGCATCAGTGACTCAATGGATGTGAGTCTGAGTGAACTCTGGGAGTTGGTGATGGACAGGGAGGCCTGGCGTGCTGCGATTCAGAGTTGGTGATGGACAGGGAGGCCTGGCGTGCTGCGATTCATGGGATCGCAAAGAGTCAGACACGACTGGGCGACTGAACTGAACTCAAATGAACTGATGTTGTATGAGTAAAACAAACAAGTTCAGATAACAGAGATTCTGCTAAAATACATTTCAAACTCTAAGCTAACAGGTCCCATAAAAGGTAAATAGATAAGTAACAGATTGTTAAATAATTGCTAGAGCTACCTTATGACCCAGAAACCCCACCTGGGCATATTTCTGGAAAAGACAAAAGCTCATTCAGAAAGATGCATGTACCTCAGTGTTCATGGAAGCACTACTTACAATAGCCAAGACATATAAATAATGCAAGTGCTCAGTAACATATGATTGGTTTAAGAAGATGTGGACAAAGTGCCAAAGGTGTAGAATTTAAGAAATCATTTTCATGGGAGAATTCTCACAGCCTAAACACTCAAGAGATGAACCAATGCCACAGAACAAATTACATTAAAATAAAGCTGTTTAAGTTACAAAATAATAACTACGACTACTATTATTACTCTTGGGGTCACAAATTGTGTCATGATATAATTAGTTAACCAGTAAGTACTTGTTTCAGAATACAGTGAGTTAACAATTTTCAACAAATGCTGGGAATAAAAGTCACTATGTGTGAAATTTACCTCCCTTTAATATTTTTGGTGATATCCTGGAAACTCAAGATATAATTTTACAAAACCTCTCATATCTCAAGTTCTCAAATATTAATCCCTTTTTGAATAACACTGTGTGACAGAAGTAAACTCTATGTTTCAATTTGACTCTCTGTTTTGAGTTTGTTCAAGAGATTATGTTTGAATGTGAAATCAATCTGCTTTCTAATCAAGAACATTTTCCTCTTTAGTGTTGGTCAGTTTTATCTCAAGTTCTCTGAAATAGAGTATATGAATATATTAGTGACTAGTGACTTATCAATCTGTAGTTTTAAGATGATTCTATTTATATTGACATGTTTATGGATTTCATATTTTCACGTAGTTTGGTTGTCATATTCACCATCATATATGACAGAGGAATTTCTAAATATATTAATTAAATACAGCTTTTTCTCTCGGATATCATTACATGCCTTGCTTGTTATTTATTAGAAATACCATTAAACTGGACTGACTCAAAGGTAAGTATCAATACATGTATAGCATTAAAAAGCTGCAGGTGCTCTTTGAATAAAAATAAGGCAGAAACAGTAAAAACTTAAATATCTTAGTAATATTTATTGACTCTAACATGTGCAATCAGGCTTCCCCAGTGGCTCATCAGGTAAAAAATCAGCCTGAAATACAGGAGACACAGGAAATGCGGGTTCAATCCCTGGGTCGGAAAGATCCTCTGGAGGGCATGGCAACCCACTCCAATATTCTTGCTTGGAGAGTCTCATGGACTGAGGAACCTGGTGGGCTACAGGCTAAAGGGTCACAAAGAGTCAGATATGACTGAGCAACTAAGCATGCACACACATGTGCAATGTAGAAGAAAAAAAAAATTATTGAACAACTTACTATCTTCTAAGTGCTAAGGTAGAGATTTCATATATATTACTTCACAATTCACTGGTGTTATTTTTCATTTTTTTCCTCAGCAGAAATATCATACTGTGCAATATTTAGGAGCTTGCCCTAGTTCATGCAGGTCATGGAAATCAGATAGAATTTGAATCAATATTACCTCTTCCCAAACAAGCTTAGGAGTTCAGAAAATGGAGACACTAGTAGTCTGGGGTATTCATTTTAAACCAGCATAAGAAATAACCTATGCCTTAAAAAGAAATAGGAAAAAAATCAATATTTGTGGAAAACATGAATGGGTATGAAACCATAGTCAATGTTTATGGAAATGAGTGTGGTATTGGGAATGAGGGATGAGGGAGTTGAACCATGGCATGGAGTCAGAAAGCTTATGAAACTGATGAGAGCTGTTAGTGAATATGGGGAAAGAGCAGGGAAGTGGGTCACATTATTACTTCTCTTATATGCCTCCCTAAGGAATCTGAATTTATCTTCAAGCCATCAGTCATTGAAGTCTTCCAGAAGCAAAGTAATATGATTATACATTTCAGAAACCTGTTCTTGCAATTGGTTGAAAGTTCTAAAGCAAGGAGACTAACTTTAACAAATCGTATATTCAATGAGGAGAACTGAAACTGAAGAATACTGTAAAAGGAGAGATGTTCACAGAGATGAGCAACATTTTAAAGAGAAAACACTAAATTTTACCTATTGAATAATAAAAATGAAGGTCTATTTTCTTCCTAGGAGTATCAAACATGACATAACTGATTTAAGACGAATGCTTAGCAAGGTACCTGACATATTAGGCCATTCAATAAATTTTTTTTCAATATCTTTTAATTGTGTAAGTTAACATGTTCAGTTCAGTTCAGTCACTCAGTCATGTCTGACTCTGCGACCCCATGAATCGCAGCACTCCAGGCCTCCCTGTCCACCACCAACTCCCAGAGCTTGCCCAAACTCATGTCCATTGAGTCGGTGATATCATCCAACCACCTCATCCTCTGAGAAGGTCGTCCCCTTCTCCTCCTGCCCTCAATCTTTCCCAGCATTGGGGTCTCTTCAAATGAGTCAGCTCTTCACATCAGGTGGCCAAAGTACTGGTGTTTCAACTTCAGCATCAGTCCTTCCAATTAATACCCAGGACTGATTCCCTCTAGGATGGACTGGTTGGATCTCCTTGAAGTCCAAGGGACTCTAAAGAGTCTTCTCCAACACCACAGTTCAAAAGCATCAATTTTTCAGCACTCAGCTTTCTTTATAGTGCAACACTCACATCCATACATGACTACTGGAAAAACCATAGCCTTTACTAGATGGACATTTGTTGACAAAGTAATGTCTCTGCTTTTTAATATGCTGTCTAGGTTGGTCATAACTTTCCTTCCAAGGAGTAAGTGTCTTTTAATTTCATGGTTGCAATCACCATCTGCAGTAATTTTGGAGCCCAGAAAAATAAAATCAGCCACTGTTTCCACTGTTTCCCCATCTATTTGCCATGTAGTAATGGGACTGAAGGCTGTGATCTTAGTTTTCTGAATGTTGAGCTTTAAGCCAACTTTTTCATTCTCCTCTTTCACTTTCATCAAGAGGCTCTTTAGTTCTTCTTCACTTTCTGCCATAAGGGTGGTGTCATCTGCATATCTTAGGTTATTCATATTTCTCCTGGCAATCTTGATTCCAGCTTGTGCTTCTTCCAGCCCAGCGTTTCTCATGATGTACTCTGCATAGAAGTTAAATAAGCAGGGTGACAATATACAGCCTTGATGTACTCCTTTTCCTATTTGCAATCAGTCTGTTATTTCATGTCCAATACCAAGGGAACATTTCATGAAAAGATGGGCTCAATAAAGGACAGAAATTCCAGGGACCTAACAGAAGCAGAAGATATTAACAAGAAGTAGCAAGAATACACAGCACTATACAAAAAAGTTCTTCACGACCCAGACAATCATGATGGTGTGATCACCCACCTAGAGCCAGGGATGCTGGAATGTGAAGTCAAGTGGGCCTTAGGAAGCAACACTACAAACAAAGATAGTGGAGGTGATGGAATTCCAATTGAGCTATTTCAAATCCTAAAAGATGATGCTGTGAAAGTACTGCACTCAATATGCCAGCAAATTTGGAAAACCCAGCAGTGGCCACAGGACTGGAAAAGGTCAGTTTCCATTCCAATCCCAAAGAAAGGCAATGCCAAATAATGCTCAAAGTGAAAGTGAAAGTGAAGTCGCTCAGTCGTGTCCGACTCTTTGCGACCCCATGAGGGCCAGGCACCGCCGTCCATGGGATTTTCTAGGCAAGAGTACTGGAGTGGGTTGCCTTCTCCTTCTCCAGGGATCTTCCCAATAATGCTCAAACTACTACACAATTGCACTCATCTCATTCGCTAGTAAAGTAATGCTCAAAATTCTCCAAGCCAGGCTTCAGCAATATGTGAACCGCGAACTTCCAGATGTTCAAGCTGGTTTTAGAAAAGGCAGAGGAACCAGAGATCAATTGCCAACATCCTCTGGATCATTGAAAAAGCAAGAGAGTTCCAGAAAAACATCTATTTCTGCTTTATTGACTAAGCCAAAGCCTTTGACTGTGTGGATCAGAATAAACTGTGGAAAATTCTGAGAGATGGGAATACCAGACCACCTGACCTGCCTCTTGAGAAACCTGTATGCAGGTCAGGAAGTTAACATGTAACAATATTATTTTTATTTTTGAATGAATTAATAAATACATTTTAATTTCTTTGTTTAAATTTTAATACTATAAATAATAATAGATTTAATACACATAAAACTCTTTATGTCCTAAGACACTTTGCAAACAAAAGGGAATTTAGATACAAAAATTCTGTGGAGTACTGAATTAGATGGATATATACCTCCTGTGTCACCCTCTCTTTTACTCAACATTTTCCGTTTTCAGGCTGGAATGCACTAATTTTGTTACCCTTTTCTAAGAGTACCACAATTTTTGTCATCCTTTCTGCACCATCAATCCCAACCCTTAAGAATGCTAAATCCCAGAGGTCTGTTAAAGAAGAAAATATGACTTATTTGGGGCTAAGGCAAAAGTCTATGGTCTTTCCTGTGGTCATGTATGGATGTGAGAGCTGGACTGTGAAGAAGGCTGAGCGCCGAAGAATTGATGCTTTTGAACTGTGGTGTTGGAGAAGACTCTTAAGAGTCCCTTGGACTGCAAGGAGATCCAACCAGTCCATTCTGAAGGAGATCAACCCTGAGATTTCTTTGGAAGGAATGATGCTAAAGCTGAAACTCCAGTATTTTGGCCACCTCATGCGAAGAGTTGACTCATTGGAGAAGACTCTGATGCTGGGAGGGATTGGGGGCAGGAGGAGAAGGGGACGACAGAGGATGAGATGGCTGGATGGCATCACTGACTCGATGGATGTGAGTCTGAGTGACCTCCGGGAGTTGGTGGTGGACAGGGAGGCCTGGCATGCTGCAGTTCATGGGGTCGCAAAGAGTCGGACACGACTGAGCAACTGATTTGATCTGATCTGATCTAAGGAAATATGTATCTTTTATTTTAAAATAGATCCACAAAACAGGTAGTGTGTCTCCCTCTTAACGCTATGCTGTGTGGATATGATATTCAGCAGTTGGGGTGCATTTTGCCATCCCAGGTGGCACAGTGGTGTAGAATCCGCCTGCCAGTGTAGGAGACACAAGAGACAAGTGTTTAATCCCTGGGTCCGGAATATCACCTGGAGAAGGAAATGACAACCCACTGCAGTATTCTTATCTGGAAAATCCCATGGACACAGAAGTCTGGCAGGCTACAACCCATGGAGTTGCAAAGAGCTGGACACTACTGAACACACAGGGACACAGGCCATCAAGATGGTAACCAGCCTGGAGATGAAATCAATACACAATGAAGGGTAAAGCTGAGGAAATCAGAGAAACAGATTCAGAGAAATTGGAATAAACCATTCTGCTGAGTGTATAATCTAACAGATCTTAATATTTAAGCTTATTCGGAAGAGATGCTTTATTTGCAAATGAGTAGTAACTGAAAAATTCATGTATCTTACTTTATCTCTCATTTTCCTCTGTGTGTGTATGTACACGCATGCATTCAGTCATGTCTAACTCTTTGTGACCCAAAGGAATGTAGCCTACTACGTTCCTGTTGCTGCTGCTGCTAAGTCACTTCAGTCGTGTCCGACTCTGTGCGACCCCAGAGACGGCAGCCCAACAGGCTCCCCTGTCCCTGGGATTCTCCAGGCAAGAATACTGGAGTGGGTTACCATTTCCTTCTCCAAGGGATCTTCCCGACTCAGGGATCAAACTTGCATCTCTTGTGTCTCATGCATTGGCTCAGTCGTTTTGGACTCTTTGCTACCCCATGGGTCCAGGACATGACTGTATAGTCTGACTTCCCTGGTGGCTCTGATGGTAAAGCATGTGCCTTCAATGCAGGAGACCTGGATTCGATCCCTGGGTCAGGAAGATCCTCTGGAGAAGGAAATGGCAACCCACTCCAGTACTCTTGCCTGGAAAATCCCATGGACAGAGGAGCCTAGTAGGTTACAGTCCATGGGGTCACAAAGAGTCAGACATGACTGAGAGACTTCACTTTCACTTTCATACAGTCATGGAATTCTCCAGGCCAGAATACTGGAGTGGATAGCCTGTCCCTTCTCCAGGGGATCTTCCCAACCCAAGGATTGAACCCAGGTCTCCCACGTTGCAGGCAGATTCTTTACCAGCTGAGCCACTGCAGGTAGATTCTTTACAAACTGAGTTATCAGGGAAGTCCCATGTGCTGGCAGGAGAGTTCTTTACCAACTGAACCACATGGTGCAAGTGGTAAACAATCTGCCTGCCAATGCAGGATGTAAGAGATGCAAGTTCTATCCCTGGGTTGGAAAGATCCCCTGGAGCAGGAAGAGGCACCACACTTCAGTAGTCTTGCCTGGAAAATTCTATGGGCAGAGGAGACTGGCAGGCTACAGTCCATGGAATTCCAAAGAGTCAGACATGATTGAGTGACTCAGCACATATTCTCTTGTTTACAAATAACTTTTCACTTGCATCCATTCAACTATTCAGCACAAATATTTCATGTCACCTTTATGACACTATTTTCATTTCATATAACTTCACTTAAAAAAATCTGAAGGGCAGAGATGTTCCATGATCTATTCACAGAAATACTAAGGTGAAGCTCAGGAAACAAACCCAGGCTATCTAGTTCCATAATCCATGTTCTTAGCAACTAAATCATACTATACATAGCATGAAGAAGTAAAGGTAGTATGAGAGGATAATTTTCAAGATTATCTAACAGTACACACAAAAGTATATGTAAAATGGATTAAAGACTTAAATGTAAGGCTGGATACAATACAATTTCTAGAGGAAAACATAGGCAGAACACTACAACATAAATCACAGCAATATTTTTGGGAAAACTCAGCAGTGGGCACAGGACTGGAAAAGGTCAGTTTTCATTCCAATCTCAAAGAAAGGCAATGCTAGAGAATGCTCAGATCTACCACACAATTGCACTCATCTCATTCGCTAGTAAAGTAATGCTGAAAATTCTCCAAGCCAGGCTTCAGCAATACGAGAACCGTGAACTTCCAGATGTTCAAGCTGGTTTTAAAAAAGGCAGAGGAATCAGAGATCAAATTGCCAACATCTGCTGGATCATTGAAAAAGCAAGAGAGTTCCAGAAAAACATCTATTTCTGCTTAACTGACTATGCCAAAGCCTTTGACTGTGTGGATCACAATAAAGTGTGGGAAATTTTGAAAGAGATAAGAATACCAGTCCACCTGACCTGCCTCTTGAGAAATCTGTATGCAGATCAGGAAGCAACAGTTAGAACTGGACATGGAACAGCAGACTGGTTCCAAATAGGAAAAGGAGTACGTCAAGGCTGTATATTGTCACCCTGCTTATTTAACTTATATGCAGAGTACATCATGAGAAATGCTGGACTGGAAGAAACACAAGTTGGAATCAAGATTGCCGGGAGAAATATCAATAACCTCAGATATGCAGATGACACCACCCTTATGGCAGAAAGTGAAGAGGAACTCAAAAGCCTCTTGATGAAAGTGAAAGTGGAGAGTGAAACAGTTGGCTTAAAGCTCAACATTCAGAAAACGAAGATCATAGCACCTGGTCCCATCACTTCATGGGAAATAGATGGGGAAACAGTGTCAGACTTTATTTTTTGGGTTCCAAAATCACTGCAGATGGTGACTGCAGCCATGAAATTAAAAGACGCTTACTCCTTGGAAGGAAAGTTATGACCAACCTAGATAGCATATTCAAAAGCAGAGACATTACTTTGCCAACAAAGGTCCGTCTAGTCAAGGCTATGGCTTTTCCAGTGGTCATGTATGGATGTGAGAGTTGGACTGTGAAAAAAGCTGAGCGCTGAAGAATGGATGCTTTTGAACTGTGGTGTTGGAGAAGACTCTTGAGAGTCTCTTGGACTGCAAGGAGATCCAACCAGTCCATTCTGAAGGAGATCAGGCCTGGTATTTCTTTGGAAGAAATGATGTTAAAGCTGAACCTCCAGTACTTTGGCCACCTCGTGCGAAGAGTTGACTCAGTGGAAAAGACTCTGATGCTGGGAGGGATTGGGGGCAGAAGAAGAAGGGGACGACAGAGGATGGAATGGCTGGATGGCATCACTGATTTGATGGACGTTAGTCTGAGTGAACACCGGGAGTTGGTGATGGACAGGGAGGCCTTGTGTGCTGTGATTCATGGGGTCACAAAGAGTCGGACATGACTGAGTGACTGAACTGAGCTGAACTGATTTCAGGCTTCCAGGATTTATCATATGCTTCCATTCTGTGGCTTTTTCTTCTGTGCTTCACATATGATGATTCTACTTATTCTGTAAAGTTCATCTGAAATGATACTTCCAATTAAAAAAATCTTTCTTTTTCCTCTGTGTCCCTATTCATTTTCTTCACCATATTTTCATATAGCATATTAACACTTTTATATCACAGATTGAGTTGTCTGCTAATTACCAATGTAACCATTTTTCTCCCCACCAGATTATGAGCTTCTTGTCAGGAGCCATTTCTAAAATCTAAGAACTCCTTATACTCTGCTCATTCTACCAAAGGTCTCTTCTAACATCCTGTATACTGTAAATACTTGACTAAGGTTAAACAGAACTGAAATTTGAAAAATAAAGCAGCTTGTATTAATGATCCAGCTCATTATGTTGTCAGGAGCCCAAAGGTCATAAGACATGATTGTTAACTTATATGGGCTTCTCAGGTAACCCAGTGGTAAAGACTCTGCCTGCCAATGCAGGAGACATAAGAGATGATCACTGTGTTGGGAAGATGCCTTGGGGAAGCGAAAGGCTACTCACTCCAGTATTCTGGCTTGGAGAATTCCATGGACAGATAAGCCTGGCAGGCTACAGTCCATGAGGTCACAAAGAGCTGGACATGGTTGAGTGACTGAGCATACAAACATACATGTGGATATTTATTCAATACTTTTACAATTGAGGCATATACAATCCATATTTGATAAAATGGTAAATACATTACAAAAGCAGATAATTATCACAGAAGCCAGTAAAAGGGAAATCCTTTTTTAATGTTCAGTTCAGTTTAGTTCAGTCACTCAGTGCTGTCTGACTCATTGCGACCCCATGAATCACAGCACACCAGGCCTCCCTGTCCATCACCAACTCCCAGAGTTCACCCAGACTCATGTCCATCGAGTTAGTGGTGCCATCCAGCCATCTCATCCTCTGTTGTCCCCTTCTCCTCCTGCCCTCAATCCCATCCAGCATCAGAGTCTTTTCCAATGAGTCAACTCTTCGCATGAGGTGGCCAAAGTACTGGAGTTTCAGCTTTAGCATCATTCCTTCCAAAGAAATCCCAGGGCTGATCTCCTTCAAAATGGACTGGTTGGATCTCCTTGCAGTCCAAGGGACTCTCAAGAGTCTTCTCCAACACCACAGTTCAAAAGCATCACTTACAGAGTGAAGTAAGCCAGAAAGAAAAACACCAATACAGTATACTAATGCATATATATGGAATTTAGAAAGATGGTAACAATAACCCTGTATATAAGACAGCAAAAGAGACACTGATGTACAAAACAGTCTTTTGGACTCTGTGGGAGAGGGAGAGGGTGGGATGATTTGGGACAATGGCATTGAAACTTGTACAATATCATATATGAAACAAGTCGCCAGTCCAGGTTCGATGTATGATACTGGATGCTTGGGGCTGGTGCACTGGGACAACCCAGAGGGATGGTATAGGGAGGGAGGAGGGAGGAAGGTTCAGGATGGGGAACACGTGTATACCTGTGGCGGATTCATATTGATATATGGCAAAACCAATAAAATATTGTAAAGTTTAAAAAATAAAATTAAATTTTTTTTAAAAAGCATCAATTCTTCAGTGCTCAGCCTTCTTCACAGTCGAACTCTCACATCCATACATGACCACAGGAAAAACCATAGCCTTGACTAGACGGACCTTTGTTGGCAAAATAATGTCTCTGCTTTTGAATATGCTATCTAGGTTGGTCATAACTTTCCTTCCAAGGAGTAAGCGTCTTTTAATTTCATGGCTGCAGTCACCATCTGCAGTGATTTTGGAGCCCAGAAAAACAAAGTCTGACACTGTTTCCACTGTTTCTCCATCTATTTCCCATGTAGTGATGCCACCAGATGCCATGATCTTCGTTTTCTGAATGTTGAGCTTTAAGCCAACCTTTTCACTCTTCACTTTCACCTTCATCAAGAGGCTTTTGAGTTCCTCTTCACTTTCTGCCATAAGGGTGGTGTCATCTGCATATCTGAGGTTATTGATATTTCTCCCAGCAATCTTGACTCCAGCTTGTGCTTCTTCCACCCCAGCGTTTCTCATGATGTACTCTGCACAGAAGTTAAATAAGCAGGGTGACAATATACAGCCTTGACGTACTCCTTTTCCTATTTGGAACCAGTCTGCTGTTCCATGTCCAGTTCTAACTGTTGCTTCCTGACCTGCATATAAGTTTCTCAAGAGGCAGGTCAGATGGTCTGGTATTCCCATCTCTTTCAGAATTTTCCACACTTTATTATGATCCACACAGTCAAAAGCTTTGGCATAGTCAGTTAAGCAGAAACAGATGTTTTTCTGGAACTCTCTTGTTTTTGCCATGATCCAGTGGATGTTGGGGATTTGATCTCTGATTCCTCTGCCTTTTCTAAAACCAGCTTGAACATCACGAAGTTCACAGTTCACATATTGCTGATGCCTGGCTTGGAGAATTTTGAGCATTACTTTACTTACATATGCTGCTGTTGCTGCTGCTGAGTCGCTTCAGTCATGTCCGACTCTGTGCGACCCCATAGATGGCAGCCCACCAGGCTCCCCCATCCCTGGGATTCTCAAGGCAAGAACACTGGAGTGGGTTGCCATTTCCTTCTCCAATGCATGAAAGTGAAAAGTGAAATTGAAGTCGCTCAGTCATGTCCGACCCTCAGAGACCCCATGGACTGCAGCCTTCCAGGCTCCTCCATCCATGGGATTTTCCAGGCAAGAGATGAGTGCAATTGTGCGGCAGTTTGAGCATTCTTTGACATTGCCTTTCTTTGGGATTGGAATGAAAACTGACCTTTTCCAGTCCTGTAGCCACTGCTGGGTTTTCCAAATTTGCTGGCATATTGAGTGCAGCATTTTCACAGCATCATCTTTCAGGATTTGAAATAGCTCTGGAAATAACTGGAATTCCATCACCTCCACTAGCTTTGTTCGTAGTGATGCTTCCTAAGGCCCACTTGACTTCACATTCTAGGATGTCTGGCTCTAGATGAGTAATCACACCATCGTGATTATCTTGGTCTTGAAGATCTTTCTTGTATAGTTTTCCTGTGTATTCTTGCCACCTCTTCTTAATATCTTCTGCTTCTGTTAGGTCCATACCATTTCTGTCCTTTATCGAGTCCATCTTTGCATGAAATGTTCCTTTGGTATCTCTCATTTTCTTGAAGAGATATCTAGTCTTTCCCATTCTGTTGTTTTCCTCGATGTCTTTGCATTGATCACTGAGGAAGGCTTTCTTATCTCTTCTTGCTATTCTTTGGAACTCTGCATTCAGATGCTTATATCTTTCCTTTTCTCCTTTGCTTTTTGCTTCTCTTCTTTTCACAGCTGTTTGTAATGCCTCCCCAGATAGCCATTTTTCTTTTTTGCATTTCTTTTCCATGGGGATGGTCTTGATCCCTACCTCCTGTACAATGTCACGAACCTCGGTCCATAGTTCATCAGGCACTCTATCTATCAGATCTAGGCCCTTAAATCTATTTCTCACTTCCACTGTATAATCATAAGGGGGTTGATTTAGGTCATACCTGAATAGTCTAGTGATCTTCCCTACTTTCTCTAAGTCTGAATTTGGCAATAAGGAGTTCATGATCTGAGCCACAGTCAGATCCTGGTCTTGTTTTTGTTTACTGTATAGAGCTTCTCCATCTTTGGCTCCAAAGAATATAATCAGTTTGATTTCGGTGTTGACCATCTGGTGATGTCCATGTATAGAGTCTTCTCTTGTGTTGTTGGAAGAGGGTGTTTGCTATGACCAGTGAATTTTATTGGCAAAATTCTATTAGTCTTTGTCCTGCTTCATTCAGTATTCCAAGGCCAAATTTGCCTGTTGCTCCAGGTGTTTCTTGATTTCATACTTTTGCATTCCAGTCCCCTATAATGAAAAGGACATCTTTTTTGGGTGTTAGTTCAAAAGGTCTTGTAGGTCTTCATGGAACCGTTCAACTTCAGCTTTTTTTTTTTTTTTTAATGTAGAGTACTTAAATGTCCTCAAGGAGGAGATATGATTCGAGAACAAAAATGAGTAGGTCTAGGGTGAGAGAGAGTGAGAAGATATTTTAGTCAGGAAATAAAAGCAAATAAATGAAGCGAGTGTATAAGAGGAAGAGTAAAGGGATGCACATGGCCAACTGCCCTGAGCTGAGAGGAAGAAAGCAAGGTGAGAGGCAAGATGCAGACTGTGGAGCATCTGGGATGACAAAACAAGGAAAAACTGTTTGAAAGCTAATCAAAGATCCTTACAAATACTTGAGCAAGGAAGTATTATCATTTCTTTCATTCAACAGATAAGTATTTGTTGAGCACTACAAAGTACCATGTATCTATTCAAGTGTTAGAAATAAAGGAATGAACATGATCAAGACATCTCTTTCCTCTTAAAAACAACAGAGATTAGAGGAGGAGTGACTGATTATAGACATGCCGAGTGCTAAAGAATTGATGCTTTTGAACTGTGGAGCCAAAGAAGACTCTTGAGAGTCCCTTGGACAACAAGGAGATGAAACCAGTCTATCTTAAAGGAAATCAACCCTTAAATATTCACTGGGAGTACTGATACTGAAGCTGAAGCTCCAATAGTATGGCCATCTGATGTGAAGAGTTGACTCACTGGAAAAGACCCTGAAGCTGGGCAAGATTGAAGGCAAAAGGGGAAAAGGGGGCTGCAGAGGATGAAATGATTCAATAGCATCAGCTACTCAATGGACATGAATTTGAACAACCTCCAGGAGAGAGTGAAGGATAGAGGAGCCTAGCATGCTACACAGTCCCTTGTTGTCATTCAGTTTCTCAGTCCTTTCCGACTCTTTGTGACCCGATGGACTGCAACTTGCCAGGCTTCCCTGTCCTTCACCATCTCCCAGAGTTTGTATCAGGTGGCCAAAATATAGGAGCTTCAGCATCAGCCTTTCCAATGCATATTCAGGGTTGATTGCCTTTAAGATTGACTGGTTTGATCTCCTTGCAGTCCAAGGGACTCAAGAGTCTTCTCTAACACCACAGTTTGAAAGTATCAATTCTTTGGCACTTAGCCTTCTTTGTGGTCCAACTCTCACATTCGTACATGACTAGTGGAAAAATCATAGTTTTGACTATACAGACTTTTGCTGGCAAAGTGATGTCTCTGGTTTTTAATGCACTGTCTAGGTTTGTCATAGCTTTCATTCCAAGGAGCAAGCATCTTGTAATTTCATGGCTGCAGTCACCACCTGCAGTGATTTTGGAGCCCAAGAAAATAAAGCCTGTCACTGTTTCCATTGTTTCCCCATCTATTTGCCATGAAGTGATGGGACCACATGCCATGATCTTCGTTTTTTAAATGTTGAGTTTTAAGCCAGCTTTTTCACTCTCCTCTTTCACCTTCATCAAGAGGCTCTTTAGTTTCTCTTTGCTTTCTCCCATAAGCGTGGTGTCGTCTGCATATCTGAGTTATTGATATTTCTCCCGGCAATCTTGATTCCAGCTTGTGTTTCATCCAGCCCAGCATTTTGCATGATATGGTGGTAGATGTTTTTCTCTAAGTCATGTCCGAATCTTGTGACCTGCTGGACTGTAGTCTGCCAGGCTCCTATGTCCATGGGGATTCTCTAGGCAAGAATACTGAAGTAAGTTGCCATTTCCTTCTCCAGGGAATCTTCAAGACCCAGGGATCGAACCAGTTCTCCTCCATTGCAGGCAGAATCTTTACCAACTGAGCTATGAGGAAAGCCCCTTCACATGATATACTCTGCATATAGTTTAAATAAGCAGGGTGACAATCTACAGCCTTGACATACTCTTTTCCCAATTAGGAACCCGTCTTTGTTTCGTGTCCAGTTCTAACTGTTGTTTCTTGACCTGCATACAGGTTTCTGAGGAGGCGAGGCCAGGAGGTCAGGTGGTCTGGTATTCCCATCTCTAAGAATTTTCCACAGCTTGTTGTGAACCACATAGTCAAAGGCTTTAGTGTAGTCAATGAAGCAGAAGTAGATGTTTTACTGAAATTCTCTTGTTTTTTCTATGATCCAACAGATACTGGCAATTTGATCTCTGGTTCCTTTGCCTTTTCTAAACCCAGTTAGTACATCTGGAAGTTCTCGGTTCACATACTATTGAAGCATAGCTTGAAAAATTTTGAGCATGACCTTCCTAGCATGTGAAAGGAGTGCAATTGTGTGGTAGTTTGAAATTGCGCTACACAGTGCATGGTGTCACAAACAGTCAGAAACAACTTAATGACTGAACAATAACAAATAAATATATAGCCTCCAGGAGAGTAATTATTAGAATAAAGGAGGAAATAGCATAATAAAGACAAAACAGCTGGTAAGGACTTTAAAGAAAGAACAACTTCAGTAATTCATATCTGGGACTAAATAATAGTATCAAAGTTTCCACTTTGGGTTGAGGAGGACACGGGACCAAATTCAATTCACAGAGGGAAGAAGGTGATACTCTGGCTACATCTTCAACACCATTTAGTATCATCTCCAAAGTAAATCATTTTTCATAAACAATATCAAGGCCATAAAATATTGATTACTTCAACAGAAGGTGAAACCAACCTGACTCTTCTGCTTATTTTACATTTTACAAAATGAAGGCAGAGAATTGTAAAAATGAGGTCAGCTACGTAAGATTCAGCAAGATGACCTCAAATTACCCTGGTGACTTTAATGAAGGTCTTTTATTTTAACCTAATTTTTTTCACAGGTCATCTTTAATTACTTTTTGGTAGCTAGATCATAGTGACATAATCTCCCCACAGAAACACAATGAAATCATTACAAGGAAACCCCTTTAGCATTTGATGGAAAATTTAAATTTGCGTTGTATGGAAAATAATTACTGATGCTCACCTATTAGTAGTCTTCCAGATATTTATTCCTTTAACCCCAAGTGTTTTAGAGACTAAGGTTTATATTCTGAAATTCTAGTAGACCTAACACCAGAAAGCAAATAACTAGGCGTTACATAAGACTTCTCAATGAAATCTAGGTAAGAATAAACTTCTATTTTACTTTTGCTTTTATTTATGTTTCTATTTTACTTTTAATATTAATATAAATTAACATTTATTTTTTGAATTACTAAGCATTTTTGTTATTGCAAGATTTAAACTATTTAGTTATCATCCTAGCTATTTCCAAAACTGAAAACTATGGGAATGAGGGTGAAAAAATTCATTGCAACTTATGCTGACCTCTCTGATTATAAAACTTCAAAATATACAGGTAAAGACAGAATATAATTCTGTTATATAATTCAGACCTGCACATAGAAAGTTATTTCTATCTTGGCTGAAAAATAAAGTGGCATATATTTAATATTTTAAAATAAAAAATAAATAAAACTTTCAGCCAGTTCCTATAGTTTGAATTTGAAATAAACCATTTTGACCATAGAATTTATATGATTAGACACTCAGTCAGTATGTCTTGTAGGTTACTAAATAATAGTAGAAGGTAGCTCTTTAAAGAAAAACAAAATTTTCTCTCACAAATCATATTAAGATTTAAAGGGTAATGGTTTGTCAATCAGAGAAATGCAAATCAAAACCACTATGAGGTACCATTTCACGCAGGTCAGAGTGGCTGCGATCCAAAAGTCCACAAGCAATAAATGCTGGAGAGGGTGTGGAGAAAAGGGAACCCTCTTACACTGTTGGTGGGAATGCAAACTAGTACAGCCACTTTGGAGAACAGTATGGAGATTCCTCAAAAAACTGGGAATAGAACTGCCTTATGATCCAGCAATCCCACTGCTGGGCACACACACTGAGAAAACCAGAATTGAAAGAGACACGTGTACCCCCAATGTTCATAGCAGCACTGTTTACAATAGCCAGGACGTGGAAGCAACCTAGATGTCCATCCACAGATGAATGGATAAGAAAGCTGTGGTACATATACACAATGGAGTATTACTCAGCCATTAAAAAGAACACATTTGAATCAGTTCTAATGAGGTGGATGGAAATGGAGCCTATTATACAGAGTGAAGTAAGCCAGAAAGAAAAACACTAATACAGTATACTAACACATATATATGGAATTTAGAAAGATGGTAACAATAACCCTGTTTTTGAGACAGCAAAAGAGACACTGATGTATACAACAGACTTTTGGACTCTGGGAACAGGAGAGGGTGGGATGATTTGGGAGAATAGCATTGAAATATGTATAATATCATATCTGAAACGAGTCACCAGTCCAGGTACGATGCCTGATAACGGATGCCTGGGGCTGGTGCACTGGGACGACCCAGAGGGATGGTATGGGGATGGAGGAGGGAGGAGGGTTCAGGATGGGGAACACATGTATACTTGTGGCGGATCCATCTTGATGTATGGCAAAAGCAATACAACATTGTAAAGTTAAGCAAAATAAAATTTAATTAAAAAAAAAGATTTAAAGGGTTTTCTCTAAGTCTTAGGAAACTAAAGTAGAAAAGTGTGGCTTACTTTTATTTACTTTTAATGTACTATGACATACTTAAAATCTTACATAACTTGCTTAGGAAACAGAAAATAGTAGGCATGTTAATTCAGATAAAAGATACACAGATACTTCTAAGCAAAGAATTTTGATAATATCCTTTGTAAACTGTTCTTCAAAATTAAATCTCAACTTTCAGATACCAAATAGTTCATTAAGGATCATTGGTAGGATACTAAAAATAAGTTCACCCGTCCCAGGTCACTGAACTGGAGATAGGACTGGAATTAATCATGCTTTTTTCCCATAGCACTCTACAACTGTTTTCAAAGTATAAATTACAGAATATCTCAGAATACTTATAAAAAGAAAAATACACATACACATATGGAAAAAGCAAGGTTAGATTTTATACAAGCAATTCTAAATTGTATTGGATATAAAAAAACACTCTTGATGGTTCAAAAAAATGGAGACTGGTATAGTTTGGCACACTGAATAAACTTTATTATGTATTATTGTAAAAAACTATGCTTTATATAAAGAAGAAACTATGCTTATATAAAGAATATATAAAACACTTGACTGAGCGACTGAACTGAACTGAACTGATGCTTTATCTTTATATAAAGATGTAGATATCTAGACATGTTCAAAGAGAATAATGGATGCAGCATGACACTGTGAAAAGAGATGAAAGAGATGAAAATCTCTAAGTGCTATTTTCTTAGGTAATTTTCTTTAAAGATGAACAGCCCTGTCCTTCATCCTTGGTGATTTCCACACATTCCTAAGATATAAATCAAACATATCTGTATATGTTATTCAAAAACTGCCTCTACTGGGAGAGTACATGAAAAATATCTAATTTTACACACACACACACACACACACACACACACACACACAATACATTTGTTGTTCAGTCACTAAGTACTGTCCAATTCTGTGATACACCATGGACTGCAGCACACCAGGCTTTCCCCTGTCATTCACTATCTTTCAGAGTTTGCTCAAATTCATATCCATTGAGTTAGTGATGCCATCCAACTATCTCATCCTCTGTCATCCTGTTCTTCTCCTGCCCTCAATCTTTCCCAGCACTGGAGTCTTTTCCAATGAGTTGGCTCTTCTCATCAGGTGGCCAAAGTACTGGAGCTTTAACTTCAGCATCAGTTCATTCAATGAACATTCAAAGTTGATTTCCTTTAGGATGGACTGGTTGGATCTCTTTGCTGTCCAAGGAATTCTCAAGAGTCTTCTCCAGCACCACAATTCCAAAGCATCAACTCTTCAGTGCTCAGCTTTCTTTATGGACCAACTCTAATCTGTACATGACTGCTGGAAAAACCACAGTTTTGACTATACAGACCTTTACTGGCAAAGTGATGTCCCTGCTTTTTACTATACTGACTAGTGATGGCATAGCTTTTTTCCAAGGAGCAAGCATCTCTTAATTGCATGGCTGCAGTCACCATCTACAGTGATTTAGGAGCCCAAGAAAATAAAATAAAATAAACTGTTTTCACCTTTTCTTCATCTATGTGCCATGAAGTGATAGGACCAGAAGCCATGATCTTATTTTTTTTTTGCATGTTGAGTTTTAAGCCAGCTTTTTTACTCTCCTCTTTCACCTTCATCAAGAGGCTCTTTAGTTCTTCCTCACTTTCTGCTATTAGAATGGTATCACCTGCATATCTGAGGTTGTTGTTATTTCTCTCAGAAATCTTGATTTCAGCTTGTGATTCATTCAGCCCAGCATTTTGCATGATATACTCTGCATATAAGCAGGGTGATAATATACAGCCTTGACATACTTCTTTTCCAATTTTGAACCTGTCCATTGTTCAATGTCTGGTTCTATCTGTTGCTTTTTGACCTGCATACAGGTTTCTCAGCAGACAGGTAAGGTGGTCTGGTATTCCCATCTCTTTAAGAATTTTTGACAGTTTGTTGTGATCCACACAGTCAAAGGCTTTAGCGTAGTCAATGATGCAGAAGTAGATGGTTTGTTTTTTTTTTTAATTCTCTTGCCTTTTCTATAATCCAACAGATGTAGGCAGTTTGATCGTGGTTCCTCTGCCTTTTCTAAATCCAGCTTGTACATATGGAATTTCTTGGTTCATATACTGTTGAAGCTTAGCTTGAAGGATTTTGAGTGTTACCTTGCTAGCATGTGAAATGAGTGCAATTGTGCAGTAGTCTGAGCATTCTTTAGCATTGTCTTTCTTTGGGATTGGAATGAAAATTGACCTTTTCCAGTCCTGTGACCATTGCTGAGTTTCCCAAATGGCTCAACATACTGAATGCAGCACTTCAAGAGCATCTTCCTTTAGGATTTGAAATAGCTCAGCCAGAATTCCCTCACCCCCACTACTTTTTCTTGTGGCACTTCACACTCCTGGATGTCTGGCTCTAGGTGAATGAGATATATACGTGACTTGGTATTTATTTTAAGGGACTCATACAAAATCTGGGGCTATCCCAGATAGATTGCTTTAGTGGTAAAGAATCTGCCTGCCAGTGCAGGAGATGTGGGTTTGATCCCTGAGTCAGGAAGAGCCTCTGAAGGAGGAAATAGAACCCACTCTAGTATTCTTGCCTGGAAAATCCCATGGACAGAGGAGCCTAGGGAGCTACAGTCCACAGGGTTGCAAATGGTTGGACATGGGTCAGCGACTGCACATGAGCACATATAAAAAATGACATATTATTTGGGAACACTGAATATGGGTACCATAGATATATACAGTATTCTTCATAAATTCATAAAGCAACCCCTTTTCACTGTAAGCATTGTCCCTAAAACTACAAAAATATTTCAGGGAATCCTGAATTTCAGAATCAAGATTTTTAAATTTACATTTTACAGAAATAAATGTCTCCCACAGGTCCATGTCCCTATATCCCAGAGGAAATAGGGGAAGTTTTAAGAATGGCTACACTCCTTGTTTAAAGAAAAATTTGAAGAGGAATACTATAGACACTGTAATTTCAATGCTGTATCTCCACAATTCCTGGGTCAACAGAGAAGGTAGATATGACTGAAGATAACCACTCCTTGACAACAGAGTTTATCCTCATAGGATTTATAGAACATCCAGAGCTGAAGACCCTTCTGTTCCTGGTATTCCTTACCATCTATCTGATCACCATGGTGGGGAATCTTGGTCTGGTGGCATTGATAGTCACAGAGCATCGTCTTCACACACCAATGTACATCTTTCTGGGGAACCTCGCTCTGATGGATTCCTATTGTTCCAGTGCCATTACCCCAAAGATGTTACAGAACCTCTTTTCCAAAGACAGAATGATTTCCCTCTATGAATGCATGGCACAATTCTATTGTCTCTGCCTTGCAGAAACTACAGATGGCTTTCTCCTGGCAGCCATGGCCTATGATCGCTATGTGGCCATCTGCAAACCACTGCAGTACCACACCATGATGTCAAAGAAACTCTGCATTCAGATGACCACAGGGGCCTACATAACTGGAAACATTCATCCCACAATTCATGTAGGGTTTCTGTTTAGGTTAACTTTCTGTAGGTCTCATCAAATTAATCACTTTTTTTGTGATGTCCTTCCATTATACAGACTCTCCTGTGTGAACCCTTATATCAATGAACTGATGATATTTATTGTTTCAGGGTCACTTTCAGTCTTCACTATTACCATAGTCATAATCTCTTACCTTTTTATCCTTTTCACAATTTTCAAAATGAAATCCAAAGAGGGAAAAAGCAAAGCCTTATCTACTTGTGCATCCCACTTTCTCTCTGTCTCAATTTTCTATGGTTCTCTTCTCTTCATGTACATTTGACCAAATTCAGTTAATGAAGAGAATAAAGATATTATACCTGTTGCTCTTTTTTATACTTCAGTGATTCCTTTATTAAACCCTTTTATTTACAGTCTAAGAAATAGGGAAGTAATTAATATTATGAAGAAAATTATGAAGATTTCATAACATTCTCCAACAAATATCATTCCATATGAACAAATGATTTTAATTTGATTAAAGCTTTTTCAAAATCAAGAAATACTGAGAAAATGGAAAATGGCCACCTCACAAATAACATTAGATTATTAAAACATGATGGCATTATCAGTCAAATAAATAAGGTCAAACAAAGAAAATATGGTAAAATATATTCACAAATCTAAGCTACTAGGTTTCATCAGAAGTGAACTAAATAATTACCATTGAGGTCACATTTGTGTCACAGTATGTTAGTTAAACTAGAAGCTATATTTCAGAGTATAGTAAGTTACACTTTTAGATAAATTCAGCAAAGGCCAGGAATTGAGGTCAGTACATATAAAGAGCACCTTCATTTGGCAAATTTCTAGAATCCCAAGGTATAATCTTACAAACTTCCCAATATCCCAAGTTCTCAAATATTAGTACCCTCTTAAGCATGTGACAGAAGAAAAAACATATATCAACTTCATTTTCAAATTTTTAGTTTGTTCAAAAGATTATGTTTGAGTATGAAATCTCACAGAACGTATATTGATTAATAAAAACTTTTTCTCTTTAGACTGAGTCAATTTACACTTAAGTTCTGAAATGCAGTATATGTACTTTGGTGTACTATCAATCTGTACTTGAAGATGATGCTATTTATACTGACATCACTATGAATTTGACATTTTCATGTAGTCTGATCATCACATATAACAGTGAAATTCCTGAATATATCCTTAAATAGAGTTTTTTCTCTCTGATATTATTATTTGTCCTTTTTGTTATTAGGAACACCACCAATATGGTCTGATTCCAGGGTAAATTACAGTATATGCATATCATTAACAAAAAGTTGGAGGTGCTGATCAAATATAAAGGAGGCAGAAAACAGTAAAAATGTAAATATCTAAACAATGATATTTATTGATCCTAACATAAATATGGAAGAAAAATAATTTACTGAGAATGTGCTCTCTGCTTGATGGTACATTAGACCTTTCATATATATTACCTGTCAATTCATAAAATGTGATTTTTCATGCTTTTCATTAGTAAAAATTTCATACTTTGCAATAGTAAGGAGCTGGCCCAAGTTCATCCAGCTCATCAAATTCTGCCAGAATCTGAATCAGTACTACCTTTTCCCTATGTGATTAGGAGTTCAGAAAATGGAAATCCTTGCAGCCTAGCACATTTAGCTCTTAAGTTGCATCAGAAGTAAAAAATATGCCTTAAAATGGAAAAAAAATGATTTTTGGAGGAAAATAGAAATGGTTATGGCTGATGTCAATATTTATGGAAAACAGAGTGGCTCTGGGAATGAGGATGAAGGTGAACCATTGGATGGAATCAAAAAATAAACAAAACAGTCGGAGAGAGCTATCAGTTAATATGGGGAAAACAGGGGAGGTGCATCAGTTACTGAGAATCTTAAAGGCCACCCTAAGGAATCTGACTTAATCTTAGAGGCTGAAGTCTCATTGGAGCAGAGCAATATGATTGTACATTTCAGAATTCTGATCTTGCAGCTAATCAAAAAGAGACTTAAAGCAAGAAGGCTAACTTCAATAACTCATGTATTAGATAAGAAGAATTGAAACTGGAGAATACTCTAAATGGAGGGGAATGCACAGATAGAAACATTTTAATGAAAATAAATAGTAAACTGGCACTGTTGATAATAAAATGAAAGCCTATCTTTTCCCTGCAAATATCACACATGACGTAACCAATTCCATATCACCAATACTTAATAAGGTACCTGATACATTTGGACTTCAATAAACATTTCACTGCAGCCAGGTTTTCTGGAAGAGTTTTTAGGCCTCCCTCTGAGCCCTCCTTCAATATAGTTTAATATAATTGTGTAAATTAATGTAATAGGCTTATTATTTTTATTTTTGAATGAATTATTAAATTTTAATTTCTAACATTGTAAAATGGATAGATATAATCCACATAAATAAAGTTCTTTATGGTCATAAGACACTTTATAAGCAAAAAGAAATCTCAATTCAGTCACTCAGTCATGTCCAACTCTTTGAGACCCCATGAACTAAAGAACACCAGACCTCCCTGTCCACCACCAACTCCAAAAGTCCACCAAAACCCATGTCCATTGTATCGGTGATGCCATCCAACCATCTCATCCTCTGTTATCCCCTTCTCCTCTGGCCCTCAATCTTTCCCAGCATCAGGGTCTTTTCAAATGAGTCAGCTCTCCACAACAGGTGGCCAAAGTACTGGAGTTTCAGCTTCAACATCAGTCCCTCCAATGAACACCCAGGACTGATCTCCTTTAGGATGGACTGGTTGGATCTCCTTGCAGTCCAAGGGACTCTCAAGAGTTTTCTCCAACACCACAGTTCAAAAGCATCAATTCTTCTGCACTCAGCTTTCTTTATAGTCCAACTTTCACATTCAAACATGACTACTGGAAAAACCATAACCTTGACTAGATGGAACTTTATTGACAAAGTAATGTCTCTGCTTTTTAATATGCAAGCAGAGACATTACTTTGCCAACAAAGGTTTGCCTAGTCAAGGCTATGGTCTTTCCTGTGGTCATGGATGGATGTGAGAGTTGGACTGTGAAGAAGGCTGAGCGCTGAAGAATTGATGCTTTTGAACTGTGGTGTTGGAGAAGACTCTTGAGAGTCCCTTGGACTGCAAGGAGATCCAACCGGTCCATTCTGAAGGAGATCAGCCCTGAGATTTCTTTGGAAGGAATGATGCTAAAGCTGAAACTCCAGTATTTTGGCCACCTCATGCGAAGAGTTGACTCATTGGAGAAGACTCTGATGCTGGGAGGGATTGGGGGCAGGAGGAGAAGGGGACGACAGAGGATGAGATGGCTGGATGGCATCACTGACTCGATGGATGTGAGTCTGAGTGACCTCCAAGAGCTGGTGATGGATAGGGAGGCCTAGCATCCTGCAGTTCATGGGGTCGCAAAGAGTCGGACAAGACTGAGCGACTGATCTGATCTGATATATGAAGTCACCTCCATTAAATATTTTTGGTAAATTTCAGGAATCCCAAGGCAAAAATTTGCAAACTCTCACATATCCCAAGTTTTCAATTATTAGACTTTTCTTAAGAAGAACCATGTGATAGAAGTAGTCTTTATGTCTCATTTTATTCTGAATTTGAATCTGTTCAACAAGTTTTCTTTTAATATGAAACCACACAGAATATATATTTGCTAATCAAGAACATTTTCATCTTATTATTAGTCAATATTCTCTAAAATTAAGTATTTTATTTACTCTATTACTCTCTGAAGTAAAGTATCTATAAATTTGTGATTTAAATATCTATACTTGAATATAATGATATTTATATTGACATCACTATGGATTTGATATTTCTAAATAGTTTGATTGGTTTACCATCATATATGACAACCCAGTACATAGATATATTCTCAAATAAAGTTTTTCTCGCTGATACTGTTACTTGTCTTGCTTGTTATTAGGAACACCACCAAATTAAGACTGACTCCAAGATAAATTATTGATACATTCAAGGCATTAACAAAAATCACCAGGTTCTGATCAAACACAAATCACCAGGTTCTGATCAAGCAAAAATGAGGTGGAAAATAGTAAAAATTTAAATATAAAATAATATCAAATTTAAATTTAATTTTAAATATAACAAATTAAATATATTAAATGCACTTATTATTAAATCATTAATCATAAAATTTAATAATTTAAATCTAAGACCAGATACTATAAAATGTTTAGAGGAAAATACCAAAGAACATTCTTTGACATAAATTGCAACAAGATCTTTTTCAATCTATCTCCTACAGTAAAAGACATAAAAACAAAAATAAACAAATGGAACCCAAATTAACTCAAAAGATTTTTGCACAGCAAAGGAAATTATAAACAAAATCAAAGCACAACTCACAGAATAGAATAAAATATTTGCAAATGATGTAACTGACAATGGATTAACCTCCAAAATTTACAAACAGCTCATGTGGCTCAATATTAAAATAAACAAATATCCAATCAAAAAATAGGCAGACGAAATAGACATTTCTCCAAAGAAGACATGCAGATGGCCAAGAGACACATGAAAAGATGCTTGACATCGCTAATTATTGGAGAAATGCAAATCAAAACTACAATGAGGTATCACCACACACCACATGGTCAGCATGGCCATCATCAAAAAGTCTACAAACAATAAATGCTGGAGAATGTGTTTCAAAAAGGGAACTTTCCTACACTATCGGTGGAAATGTGAATTGGCACATTCATTATGGAAAACAGTATGGGGGTTCCTTAAAAAACTAAAAATAGACCTATTCTTTCACTGAGCATATGTCTGAAGAAAAACAAGGTTCAATAGGATACATGCACCCCCAATGTTGACCTGCAGCACTATTTACAATGGCCAAGACATGGAAACAACCTAAATGTCCATCCACAGAAGAATGGATAAACAAGATATGGAACACATGTACCACGGGATATAATTCACCATAACAAAGAATGAAATAAGGCCATTTGCAGCAACATGGATGGACCTGGAGATTTTACTAAGTGAAGTAAGTCAGAGAGAGAAAGACAAATACATATAAAATCACATCTATGTGGAATCTTTTTTTTTAATGATACAAATGAACTTATTTACCAAACAGAAACAGACTTAGAAGACAAATTTATGGTTCCCAAAAGGGAAAATGTTGAGGAATGGATAAAATGAGTTTGGGATTGACATGTACACTCTACTATTTTAAAATAGTTAACCTACAAGGACCTACTATTCAACACATGGAACTCTGATCAATATTCTGCAGTAACCTAAACAGGCCCCTTAATGGATCACTGCCTTGTGGCAAATGGGTTTATGCAACTCAATGAAGCTATCAGCCATGCCAAACAGGGCAACCCAAGATGGATGGGATATAGTAGAGAGTTCTGAGAAAACGTGGTCCACTGGAGGAGGGAATGACAAACCACTCTAGTATTTTTGCAGTGAGAATCCCATGAACAGGATAAAAAGGCAAAAGGATATGACACCAAAAGATGAGCCCCCAGGTTGGAAGGTGTCCAATATACTACTAGGGAAGAGCGGAGGGCAATTATACTATAGTGCCATAAAGAATGAAGTGGCTGGGCCAAAGCAGAAATGACACTCAATTATGCATATGTCTGATAGTGAAAGTAAAATCTGATGCTGTAAAGAACAATATTGCATAGGATCCTGGAATGTTATGTCCATGAATCAAGGTAAATTGGACATGGTCAAGTAGGAAATGGCAAGAGTGAACATCAGCATCTTAGGAATCAGTGAACTGAAATGCAAAGGAATAGGTGAATTTAATTAATATGACCATATATCTACTACTGTAGGCAAGAATCCCTTAGAAGAAATGGAGTAGCCTTCATAGTTAACAAGAGTCTGAAATGCAGTACTTCGGTACAATCTCAAAAGCAACAGAATGATCTCAGTTCATTTCCAAGGCAAACCATTCAACTTCATAGCAATTCAAGTCTATGCCCCAACCACTAATACCAAAGAATAAGTTGACCAGTTCTATGATGACCTACTACAAGACCTTCTAGAACTAACACCAAAAAAAAAGATGTCCTTTTCATCATAGGGGAATGGAATGCAAAAGAAGGAAGTCAAGAGATACTTGGTGTAGTAAACAAGTTTGGCTTTGGAGTACAAACTGAAGCAGGGCCAAAGGCTAATAGAGCTTTGCCAAGAGAATGCCCTGGTCACAGCAAACACACTTTTCAACAGCTCAAGAAATGACTCTACACTGGGACATCACCAAATGTTCAATACTGAAATCAAATTGATTATATTCTTTGTAGTCGAAGATGTAGACGCTCTATACAGTCAGTGAAAACAAGACCTGGAGCTGACTGTGGCTCAGCTCATCCGCTCCTTATAGCAAAATTGAGGCTTAAACTACAGAAAGTGGGGACTAACACTAGGTCATTCAGGTGTGACTTAAATCACATCTCTTATGATTATACAGTGGAAGTGACAAACAGATTCAAGGGATTAGATCTGGTAGACAGAATGCCTGAAGAACTATGGACTGAAGTTCATAACATTGTACAGGAGGCAGTGAAAAACCCATCCCAAAGAAAAAGAAATGCAAGAAGGCAAAGTGGTTGTCAGAAGAGGCTTTACAAATAGCTGAGGAAAGATGGAAAGCTAAAAGCAAGGGAGAAAGGGAAAAATATACCCAACTGAATGTAGAGTTACAGAGAATAGCAAGGAGAGATAAGAAGGCCTTCTTCAATGAACAATGGAAAAAAAAAAAAAGAGAGAGAAAAACAACGGAATGGGAAAGACTAGAGACTTGGGAAAGACTAGAGACTAGAGATCTCTTCAAGAAAACTAGAGATATCAAAGGAACAGTTCATGCAAGGATGCGCATGATAAAGGACAGAATCAGTAAAGACTTAACAGAGGCAGAAAATATTAAGAGGTGGTAAGAATATATAGAACTGTAGAAAAAAAGGTCTTGATGACCCAGATAACCATGATGGTGTGATTACTCACTCAGAGCCAGACATCCTGGAGTGTGAGGTCAAGTGGCCTTAGGAAGCATTACTACCAATAAAGCTAGTGGAGGTGATGTAATTCCAGCTGAGCTATATTAAATAAAAAATACTAAAAGATGATGGTGTTAAAGTGCTGCACTCAATACGGAGTTGCACTCAAAAGTGCTATCATCAAATTTGGAAAACCCAGCGCTGGCCACAGGACTGAAAACAGTCAGTTTGCATACCAATTCCAAAGAAGGGCAGAGCTAAAGAATGTTCAAACTACCAGACAATGGCGATCACTTCCCATGTTAGTAAGCTAGTACTCAAAATCCTTCAAGCCAGGCTTCAGCAGTACTTGAATCAAAAACTTTCAAGTCTACAAGCTGGGATTAGAAAAGGCATAGGAACCAGAGATCAAATTGCTAACATACTGGATCATAGGGAAAGCCAGGAATTTCAGAAAAGCATCGACTTCTGTTTCAGTGATTACACAAAAGCCTTTGACTGTGTGGATCAAAATAAACTGAGGAAATTTTTCAAAAATATGGGAATACCAGAGACCATCTTACCTGTCTCCTGAGAAACCTATATAAGGGTCAAAAAGCAACAGTTAGAACTTGAAGTGAAGTGAAGTGAAAGTCGCTCAGTCATGTCCGACTCTTTGTGACCCCATAGACTATACTGCCCATGGAATTCTCCAGGCCAAAATACTGGAGTGGGTAGCCTTTTCCTTCTTCAGGAGATCTTCCCAACCCAGGGATTGAACCCAGGTCTCCCTAATTGTAGGTGGATTCTTTACCAGCTGAGCCACAAGGGAAGTCCAGTTAGAACCTTGCATGGAACAAATGACTGGTTCAAAATTGGGAAAGGAGTATGAAATGGCTGTATAGTCTCACCTGTTTATTTAACTTATATCCAGAATGCATCATGCAAAATGCTGGGCAGGATAAATCACAAGCTGAAATCAAAATTGCCAGGAGAAATATCAACAATCTTAGATATGCAAATGATACCACTCTAATGGCAGAAAGCAAAGAAGAATTAAAGATCCTCTTGATGAAGATGAAGGAGGAGAGTGAAAAAAATTGGCTTAAAACTCAACATTAAAAAACAAAAAAAAACTAAGATCATGGATATGGTCCCATCACTTAATGGCAAAGAGAAGGGGAAAAAGTGGACACAGTAACAGATTTTCACTTGGGCTCCAAAATCCACAACTTAGTGACTGAACAACAACAACAACAACCTAAACAGGAAAAGAATTTGAAAAAGATAAGATAAAAATATGTATAACTGAATCACTTTGCTGTAACCTGAAACTAACACAACATTACAAATCAACTGTCAGATCAGAGCAGATCAGTCGCTCAGTCGTGTCCGACTCTTTGCGACCCCATGAACTGCAGCACGCCAGGCCTCCCTGTCCATCACCAGCTCCCGGAGGTCACTCAGACTCACATTTATCGAGTCAGTGATGCCATCCAGCCATCTCATCCTCTGTCGTCCCCTTCTCCTCCTGCCCTCAATCCCTCCCAGCATCAGAGTCGTCGCCAATGAGTCAACTCTTCGCATGAGGTGGCCAAAATACTGGAGTTTCAGCTTTAGCATCATTCCTTCCAAACAAATCAACTATACTCCAATATGAAATAAAACTAAAAAGTAAAACAGCAATACGTAAAAGATAATAAAAATAAAAGGGGTTGTAAATTAAAACCAAAACTGTGACTTGTTACTCTCCTATAGAAATCATCAGAAGATGGAATATAACTGAAATATACAAGTAGATGTGATAATCTGGAGGAAACTCAGAGAATAAAAGAGAAGTTGGTCAAGTACAGTACCAAGGGGAACACAAACACTGTAAAAGCAAAGAGAGAAACACAATCCAGCATTAAAATTGAGATGGAACACTCAGGAAGACAGAAGTAGTGGCTTTTACCACAGAACCAAAGTTGAAGATTTTCAGTAGTACCAAACACCACAGCTTGGTTAGGCAGATAATTAGATGCTCTTTGGAGTTTCCTTTTAGCATTGGTTTTGACCTTACTGAGAGAGAGGGTTCAGGGAATTATCAGGGAAGGACCCAAACACAACAATTTTCAATTTTCCCATGCCCTATAAGTAAGTATAAATAACATACTGTAAATATCTCCTATATCATGTATGCATATACTTCAGCCAAACTATCCACTTTCTAATTCAGTCTTGCTATTTCAACCTTCCAAAATTTAACATATGCTTCCAGTCTGCTGTTTCTTTTCCACATGTGCTTCATGTAGTACAATCCTACTTATCCACCAAGGTTCATGTGAAATGTTACTTTCAATGAAAAAATCTTTTTTTTTTTCCTTTCAGGTCTCTATTCATTTTATTCTCCTTATTTTCATATTATGTGTTTATACTTTTTTATACCACAGCTTGAGTTATTTCCTCGTTACCAACGTAACTGTTTTCTCCCCATTAGATTACGAACTTCTTTTCAGGAGCCATTTCTAAAATCTAAGAACTCCTTATCCTGTGCTTATTCTACCCACAGTTGTTTCCAACACCCTATATATTGTAAATATTTGATTTAAGGTTAAACAGAACTGAAATTTGAAAAATCAATGCAGCTTGTATTAAGGAACTAACTCATTTTGTTGTCAGGAGCCCAAAAGATGTAAGACATGACCAGTGACTTACGAATATTTAGCCAATGTCTTTACAATCCAGACACGTAACACATACAATTCATATTTGATAAAGTCACAAATGCATTATAAAGGCAGGTAATTATCACAAAGACCAAAAAAAAGAAAACCTTTTAATTTAGAGGGAGGACTAGAAAAATCCTCAGGAAAGAGATCTCATTTGAGATCAAGAATGAGTAGGACTGGGGTGATAGACAGTGAGAAAAAGATATTTTAGATGAGGAAACATAAGCAAATTAATAAAGCAGGTGCACAGAGGAAGAGTGAAGGAATGTACATGGTCAAGTGCCCTGAGGTGATAGGAAGAAAGCAAAGTGAGAAGCAAGATTCAGAGAAACTGTGCAGCAACAGGGCTGACAAAATAAGGGGAAATTATTTGTTTAAAAATGAACCAAAGACCATTTTAAATACATGAGCAAGGGAGTATTATTTTTTTCATCATCAGACAAATATTTGTTCAGCACGTGAAAGTGTCACATATTATTCAAGTCTTAAAAATAAAGAAATGAACATAAGAGAGACATCTCTTCCCTCTTAAGCTCATAGAGGCTGGGGGAAGAGTGACTGATTACAGATGTACTAACAAATATACAGCATGCTGAAGAGTGACTATTAGAATTAAGGGGGGAATCATCATAATAAAGACAAATGCAGCTGCTGTATAGTCTCAGTAATTCATATGTAGGAATATATAATATTAATAACATCAAAGTTTCCAAAATGGGTTTTGGAGGACATGGAGCCAAAGTCAACTCACAGAGGGAAGAAGTTGATACCCTGGCTGAATCTTCTACACCTCCAAATCCAATCATCTTTCATAAACCATATTAATCCCATAAACATATTAATTCCTCCAGTAGCAAGTGAAACCAACCTCTTGTGACCATCTTACATTTTACACAAAGAATGCAAAGAATCATAAAAATTAGGTCAGTTAAATAAGATTCAGCAAGATGATCTCAAATTACCTTCCTGACTTTAATGAAGGTCGTGAAGGTCTTTCACTTTCGTGCTCAGTGGTTAAATTGTATCTGATTCTTTGCGACCCCATGGATTGCAGCCCACCAGGCTCCTCTGTCCATGGAATTTTCTAGACAAGAATACTGAAGTGGGTTGCCATTTCAAGAATACTGGAGTGGGTTGCCATTTCCTCCTCCAGGGGATCGTCCCAAACCACAGGTCATCTTTAATTAAAGTTAGGTAGTGTATGTCATAGTGACCTAATTTCCCCATAGAAATACAGTGAGGTCATTGCAAGGAAATCCCTTTAGCATTTGATGGAAAATTTAAATTTGTATGGAAAATAATTATTGACACTGGCCTATTAGTAGCCTTCCAGTTGTTTATTCTTTTAATCCCAAATGCGTTAGAGGTTTATATTCTGAAATTCTAGTAGACTTAAACCATAAAGCAAACAATGAGGTGTTACAAACCACTTCTCAGTGAAATCAAGGTAAGAGGAATAGTCTAGTTCACTTTTCCTTTTAATATTAATGTCAATTAATATTTATTTTTCTGAATCATTGAGCACTTTTTGTTGTTGCTAGATTTCAACTATTTAGTTATCATTCTAGCTAGTCTCAAAACTGAAGACTATAGGAACTAGGATGAGAAAATTTATTGCAATTTATACTGACCTCTCTGTTTATAAGGTAGAACTTCAAAATATACAGGTAAGAACAGAATATAATTCTGTTATATCATTCAGGACTACATACAGAAAGTTTTTTCTATCTAAGCTGTTAAATATTTTAAAACAAAAAAATAAAGAAATCTTTCAGCCAGTGCCTGGAATTTGGAATTCAAATAAACCATTTTGACCGAAGAACTTATATAGTTGAAACTCAGTAAAAATGTTCTTGTAGATCACTAAATAATAATAGAATATAGCCTTTAAAAGAAAAACAAGATTTGTTCTCATAAATCACATTAAGATTTATAGGATTATATCTCTTCCTAAGTGTTAGAAAACTAAAGTATAAAGGCATGGCTTGCTTTTATTTATTAGCTCTTACATACTGTGACATACTTCAGAAAATCTTACATAATTTTCCCAGGAAGGAGTAAAATAGCAGATACACTAATTCAGGTAAAAGGAAGAGACACAGATTTTTTTAAACAATGAATTTCAATACTATCCTTTGTAAACTATTCTTCATAATTAAATTCCAATTTTCAGACACCTAATAGTTCATTAAGGATGTTTGGTAGGATACTGAAAACAAGTTCACCCATCCCAGGTCACTGAACTGGACATAGGACTGGAATCAATCATGCTTTTTTCCCATAGCTCTCCACAGCTGTTATAGAAGTATAAGTCACAGGAAACCTCAAAGTATCTAGCGTATGACACAGGGAGCTCAGTCCAGTACTCTGTAACAACCTAGAGGGGTGGGATAGGGTGGGAGATGGGAGGGAGTTTTAAGAGGGAGGCGACATATGTGCACCTATGACTGATGCATGTTGATGTATGGCAGAAACCAACACAATATTGTAAAGCAGTTATCCTGCAATTAAACATAAATAAATTTAAACATAAGAAATCGTGCATGCACACATGAAACAAAAGCAATATTGGATTTTACATAAGCAATTCTAATTTGTATTGGGTATATAAGACACTATTGATCATTCAACAAATGGAGACTGGCATACAGTCTGGGGCACTGAGTAAACTTCATTAAGTATCATATATAAAAATTATGCTTAATATAAAAGAGGAAAAGATTTAGATATTTGGGTACCTTCAAAGAGAATAATGGATTTAGCATGACACTGGGAAAACAGATAAAAGAGGTGATAAGCTATGGGTATTTCTTTTCTTAGCTGTCCAAAGTAGTTTTCTTTAATAAGAACAGGCCTCTCCTTAACCTTAGTGATTTTCATGCAATTCCTAACATATAAATTTAACATATCTGTGTACACATTTTAAACATACCCTCTACTGAGAGAGTGTATGAAAAATATTGCTCAATTTAATACATACACACACACATACATACATACACACACACACACACACACATATATATATATATAAAGTGACTTGATATTTTAAGAACCTCTAATATAAAAACTGACATATGTTATTTGGGAATGCTGAATCAAATATGAGTGTCCTGGATATGTACTGGAGAAGGAAATGGCAACCCACTCCAGTATTCTTGCCTGGAAAATTCCATGGACAGAGGAGCCTGGTGGGCTACAGTCTACAGTCAATGGGGTCACAAAGAGCCAGATACAACTGAGCACACATACACACACCTGATACGTATAGTATTCTTCATAAATTCTTAAAGACAAGCCTTTTCCATTGTAAGCATCCTCCCTAGAATTACCAAAATATTCTTGGGAAATCTGGGTTTCAGAGTCAAGATCATAAAAGCTGACATTACAGAGAAATGAATGTCTCATACAGGTATGTGTCCCTGTTTCCCAGAGGAAATAAGGAAGAGCTCTATTCAATATATTTTTTTAAAAAAAGAATTTTGAAGGGAAAATTAACATTATAATTTAAAATCTTATCTCCTCAATTCCTATGTCAGCAGAAAAGGTGGATATGACTGAGGATAACCACTCCTTGACAACAGAGTTTATCCTCATAGGATTTACAAATCATCCAGAGCTGAAGACCCTTCTGTTTCTGGTGTTCTTTACCATCTATCTGATCACCATGGTGGGAAATCTTGGCCTGGTGGCATTGATAGTCACTGAGCATCGTCTTCACACACCAATGTACATCTTTCTGGGTAACCTCGCTCTGATGGATTCCTGTTGTTCTTGTGCCATTACCCCAAAGATACTAGAGAACCTCTTTTCTAAAGACAGAATCATTTCCCTCTATGAATGCATGGCACAATTTTACTGTCTCTGCCTTGCAGAAACTACAGATTGCTTTCTCCTGGCAGCAATGGCCTATGATCGCTATGTGGCCATCTGCAAACCACTGCAGTACCACACCATGATGTCAAAGAAACTCTGCATTCAGATGACCACAGGGGCCTACATAGCTGGAAACATTCATCCCACGATTCACATAGGACTTCTGTTTAGGCTAACTTTCTGTAAGTCTCATCAAATCAACCACTTTTTGTGTGATGTTCTTCCATTATATAGAAACTCTTGTGTGGATCCTTATATCAATGAATTGATGATATTCATCTTTGCAGGGTCAGTTTTAGTCTTCACTATTACCACAGTAATAATCTCTTACTTTTTTATTCTTTTCACAATTTTCAAGATGAAGTCCAAAGAGAGAAAAGGCAAAGCCTTATCTACATGTGCATCCCACTTTCTCTCTGTCTCAATATTCTATGGTTCCCTTCTTTTCATGTATGTTCGACCAAATTCAGTTAATGACGAAGATAAAGATATACCTGTTGCTATTTTTTATACTCTGGTGATTCCCTTGTTAAACCCATTTATTTATAGTCTAAGAAATAAGGAAGTCATAAATGCTATGAAAAAAATTATGAAGAATTTATAACATTATGAAACAAGTATCATCCTATGGACAACTGATTATAATGTCACTAAACTTCCAAAATCAAGGAACAGCAAGAAAGTGGGAAAAGGCCATGACATATATAACACTGAATTACTAAACCATGATGATGTATTAGTCAAACAAAGACGTGCAAAAGAAGAGAGTATGGTAAATATATTTCTAAATCTAGGCTACTAGTTTCATTAGGAATAAACTAAATAATTACAGTTGAGGTCACAATTCTGTCACGGTATAATCAGTTACACTAGTAACTGTATTTCAAAGTATAATAACTTAAAATCTTCAACAAATTCAGCAAATGCTAAGAATCAAAAGTGAAAGTATTAGTCTCTCAGTCATGTCCAACTCTTTGTAACCCCATGGACTGAAGCCTGCCAGGTTCCTCTGCCTATGGAATTTTCTAGGCAAGAATACTGAAGTGGATAGCCATTCCCTTCTCCAGGGATCTTCCCAACCCAGGGATCAAACCCAGGTCTCCCACATTGCGGGTTGATTCTTTACTGTCTAAGCCAACAGTTTGAAGTCAGTCACCTCTATTCATATAAAAGTCACCTCCATTCAATATCTTTGGCAAATTTCAGGAATCCCAAGGCATAATATTACAAGCTCCCTTATATCCCAAGTTGTCAAATATTAGTCTCCTCTTAAGCATCACCATGTGACAGAAGTAAACTATATATTTTGTTTGATTTTCAATTTTTTCAACAGATTTTGTTTGAATATGAAATCACACAGAATATATATTCACCAGTCAAGAATATTTTCCTCTTTAGTATACTATAGTCAATTTTCTGTCAAGTTCTCTGAAATACAGTATCTATAAATTTGTAGTGAATAATTCTGTACCTGAAGATGATGCTAATTATATTAACATCACTATGAATTTGATAATATCATATAGTTTAATTGGATGACCATCATATATGACAATTCAACACCTGAATATATTCTTAAATAAAGCTTTTTCTCTCTGATATTATTATCTGTCTTGTTTGTTATTAGGAATACCACCAACTTGGACTGATTCCAAGGTAAAGTATTGGTATATACATAGCATTAACAAAAAGTTGCAGGTCCTGATAAAGCAAAAATGAGGCATAAAATAGTAAAAATTTAAATATCTAAAGAATATTATTTTTAATCTTTACACGTGCACACATAGAAGAAAAAACTAATTTATACTTAGATCTTGTTCTCTGGTTGGTGCTAAGGTAGACCTTTCATATATATTACCTGCCAAGTTATCAGATGTGATATTTTCATGCTTTTCATCAGTAAAAACCTCATACTTTGCAGTATTGAGGAGCTTGCCCAAGTTCATCGGATTTAGCTAAAATTTTTTGTTTTTGTTTTTGGATTTAGCTAGAATTTGAATCAATTATTACTTTTCCCCCACTTTGGAACTTTTGGGAGTTCCAAAAAAGGAGATTCTTATAGCCTAAAGTGTTTACTCCTTAGTAGCATCAGAGGCAACCTGTGCCTTAAAAATGGAGAAAATATGATATCTGGAAGAAAACAGGAATTATCATGACCAGATTCAATGTTTATGGAAAAGAGTGTGGTACTGGAAGTGGAGGATAGGGACAGAGTCAGAAAGTGGGCAAAACTGTTGGAGAGAACTATTGGTGAATATGGGGGGAAGGGGAGAAGCAGATCAAGTTACTAGAGAATCCTAAATGTCACCCTAAGAAATCTGAATTTATTTTAGAGCCATCAGACACTTAAGTGTCCTTGGAGCAGAGTAATACAATTGTACACTTCAAACACCTGATCATGCAACTGACTAGAAAGAGACTAAAGCAAAAAGACTAACTCTATATCAGATGAGGAAAACAGAAACTGGAGAATACTCTGAAAGTAGAGAAATTCACAGACAGGAGCAATAGTTGAAATAAAAGAATAGTAAATTGTAGCTGTTGGATAATAAAATGAAGGCATATTTTTTTTCCATGAATATCAGACATGACATAACTCATTTCGTATCACCAATACTTAACAAGGTACCTAACACACTTGGTTACTCATTAAACATTTCCTTCAATATATTTTAATTATATAAGCAAATATATACTAGGTTTATTTTACTTTAGACTGGATTAATAAATTTTAATTTCATGGTTTTTATTTCTAATTCTTTAAATATAGATAGACATATTACAATATAAACACAGTTCTTTATGGTCATAAGATACTTTATGAGCAAAAAAGGAATCTAGATAACAAAATCTTTGACAGCTCAGAATTAGAGGGATGTTGTATGTTGGGCTGGATAAAGCACAAGATGGAATCAAGATTGCTGGGAGAAATATCAATAACCTCAGATATGCAGATAACACTACCCTTAAGGCAGAAAGTGAAGAACTAAAGAGCCTCTTGATGAATGTGAAAGAGGAGAGTGAAAAAGTTGGCTTAAAGCTCAACATTCAGAAAACTAAGATCATGGCATCTGGTCCCATCCAAGTGACCAAGTGAAGTTGCTCAGTCGTGTCCGATTCTTTGCGACCCCATGGACTGTAGCCTACCATGATCCTCCATCTATGGGATTTTCCAGGCAAGAGTACTGGAGTGGGTTGCCATTTCCTTCTCCAGAGGAACTTCCCAACCCAGGGATCGAACCCAGGTCTCCTGCATTGTAGGCAGATGCTTTACCATCTGAGCCACAAGGGAAGTCCTTCCAGTCCCATCACTTCATGGCAAATAGATGGGGAAACAGTGGCTGACTATTTTGGGGAGCTCAAAAATCACTGCAAATGGTGATTGCAGCCATGAAATTAAAAAACACTTACTCCTTGGAAGGAAATTATGACCAACCTAGACAGCATATTAAAAAGCAGAGACATTACTTTGCCAACAAAGGTCCATCTAGTCAAGGCTGTGGTTTTTCTAGTGGTCATGTATGCATGTGAGAGTTGGACTATAAAGAAAGCTGAGCACTGAAGAACTGATGCTTTTGAACTGTGGTTTTGGGAAAGACTCGAGAGTCCCTTGGACTGCAAGGAGATCCAACCAGTCCATCCTAAAAGAAATCAGTCCTGGGTGTTCATTGGAAGGATTGACAAAGCTGAAACTCCAATACTTTGGCCACTTGATGTGAAGAATGGACTCATTTGAAAAGACCCTGATGCTGGGAAAGATTGAGGGCAGGAGGAGAAGGGGACAACAGAGGATGAGATGGCTGGATGGTATCACTGACTCGACGGACGTGAGTCTGAGTGAACTCTGGGAGTTAGTGATGGACAGGGAGGCCTGGCGTGCTGCAGTTTATGGAGCCGCAAAGAGTCAGACATGACTGAGCGACTGAACTGAACTGAACTGTATGTCCTATATTCATTGTCTATTTAAATGGATATTTTTAGTTTTCAGACTTGAACATACTGACTTAGCTACCCTTTTCTACAGGTTCAATGATTTTTATTATGTATTTCTGTCCCACCCACCTCAACCCTTAGCAATACTGTATCACAGAGGTCTGTAGAGGAAAGAATATGTGACTTATTTGCGGTCAATGAGACCAAAAAAAAAAAAAAGTGATTTTTCTAGATGTTTCTGGGAAATATATATTGTTTATTTGAAAAGACATTCATAAAAGATAGGATTTCTCCCTCTTGAAAGATGTGTGAACATGATAGCTGGTATAATCTACATCCATTTTGCCATCAAGAGGGAAACCAGCCCAGAGACGAAGTCAGTACACAAGAGAAGACATAGCTGAGGAAATCACGGAGAAATCAACCCGGGATCACTGGAATAAATTATTTGGCTGGTTTTATAATCCAACAGACCTTATTAATTTACCTTGTTTGGTCAAGACACATTATCTTTAACTGAATACATGAGAACTGACACATTCATGTCTCTTGCCTTGCATTTTTATAGTCTATTTTAAAACAATCCCCAAATAGTATTTAGCTTACAAATTACTTTTCACCAGTACCCATATGGCTACTCATCACATCTATTGTCTTTTTACCTTCACTGCCTTATTCTCATTTCATACAACTCCACTTAAAATATATGAGGGATACAGAGGTCCCACAATTTATCCACAGAAATACTAAAGTGGAGCTCAGGAATCAAACCCAGGCTATCTAGCTCCATACCCATGTTCTTAGCCACTAAGTCATACTACACACAACATAAAGAAGTAAAAGTAACAGGAGAGGAAAACTTCCAAGAAACTATGCTGTCAAGTGGACAGGGAAATAGAAGAGAGATTCAAGAATGATGTGGATCATTCTTGATGTGGGTAAAAATAAATTCTTCCAAAATTTATTTTGAAAAACCTCAAACATACCAAAGTCAAGAGAATGGCCACAGATGTTTAAGATTAAACAACTGTTAACATTTTACATTTGATTTGTAAGCTATCTCCATATACATGTGTGTGTGTGTGTGTATGATGACATTATGAGAGTTTACCATAAAAACTTCAACATACATCTGAAAATAATAGACGTTTTCATATTATATTATTCTAACCCCCAAGTAATTTAACAACATCAAGTATGAAGTTCACATTTGAACTTTTCCCAATATTGTTCTCTATAGTGATTTATTCTTTCAAAAAGAATTCGATTAAAGGTAACCTAATTTTTTTTATTTTTACTTTCTATACAATTTTTTAAGGCTTCACTCCACTAACATTTATGACAAGTATTGGCTATATTCCTTGTGTTATGTAATACATCCTAGTAGCCTATCTTACACAGAGCAGTTTGTGCCTCCCATCCCCTCACCCCTACACTATCCCTCCTCCAGCTCTCCACTAATAACAACTAGTTTTTTCTCCATATCTGTGAGTTTCCTTCCTTTCTGTCATATTCACTAGTTTTTTGTATTTTTTAGAGCCCAAATACCATACAGTATTTGTCTTTATCTGACTTATTTTTCTTATCATTATGCCCTCCAAGTCCATCCATAATGCAGCAAGTAGCAAAATTTCATTCTTTTTATGGTTCAGTAGTATTCTAGTGTGACTTCCTCTTTATCCATTCATATGTTGATGGAAACTTAAGTTTTGTTGCTGTCAATTTCTTTTACCAATGAGTTGTAAGTTACCTGAGTACAGGTGTTTTTAGCTCCTTAATTAGATTTATTCCTAGGTATTTTATTCTATTTGATGTAGTGGTAAATGAGATTGCTCTCTTAATTTTGTTTCTGAGAGCTCATTGTTAGTATTAATATGCAACAAATTTCTGTACATTAACTTTGCATCCTGCAAATTTACTTAACTCAACTCATTGATGACTTCTAGTAGTTTTTCAGGGATGTCTTTAGGATTTTCTATGTATGGTATCATGTCATCTGCCAAAAGTGACAATTTTACTTCTTTTCTAATTTGGATCCCTTTATTTATTTTTCATCTCTAACTGATATAGCTAGGACTTTCAAAAATATGTTGAACAGAAGTGGTGAGAGTGGGCATCCTTGTCTCTTTCTGAATATAGAGAAAATGCTTTCAGCTTTTCACCACTGAGTATGATTCTAGCTGTGCGTTTCTCATATACAGCCATTATTATGTTGACGAATGTTCCCTCCATAGGCCCACTTTCTGGAGAGTATTTTTATAAGTGTACACTGAATTTCATCAAAAGATTTTTTTCTACATATATTGAGATGATTCAGTTCAGTTCAGTCGTTCAGTCATGTCTGACTCTTTGCGACCCCATGAACTGCAGCAGGCCAGGCCACCCTGTCGATCATCAACTCTAAGAGTCCACCCAAACCCATGTCCATCGAGTCAGTGATGCCATCCAACCATTTCATCCTCTGTCATTCCCTTCCCCTCCTGCCCTCAATCTTTCTCAGCATGGGGGTATTTTCCAATGAGTCAGCTTTCACATTAGGTGGCCAAAGTATTGGAATTTCAGCTTCAGCATCAGTCCTTCCAAGAATATTCAGGACTGATTTCCTTTAAGATGGACTGGTTGGATCTCCTTGCAGGCCAAGGGACTCTCAAGAGTCTTCTTCAACGCCACAGTTCAAAAGCATCAATTCTTCAGCACTCAGCTTTTCTTTATAGCCCAACTCTCACATCCATACTGACCACTAGAAAAACCATAGCCTTGACTAGACGAACCATTTGTTGGCAAAGTAATGTCTCTGCTTTTGAATATGCTATCTGGGTTAGTCATAACTTTCCTTCCAACGAGTAAGCGTCTTTTAATTTCATGGCTGCAGTCACCATCTGCAGTGATTTTGGAGCCCCAAAAATACAGTCAGCCACTGTTTCCACTGTTTCCCCATTGATTTGCCATGAAGTGATGAGACTGGGGGGTGGGGGGGGGGGGGGGGGGCGGGGTGGGGGGGGGGCCCTTCTTATGCCATGATCTTAGTTCTCTGAATGTTGAGCTTTAAGCCAACTTTTCGCTCTCCTCTTTCACCTTCATCAAGAAGCTCTTTAGTTCTTCTTCACTTTCTGCCATAAGGGTGGTGTCATCTGCATATCTGACATTATTGATATTTCTCCCAGCAATCTTGATTTCAGCTTGTGCTTCTTCCAGTCTAGCATTTCTCATGATGTACTCTGCATGTGGTGTTGGAGAAGACTCTTGAGAGTCCCTTGGACTGCAAGAAGATCCAACCAGTCCATTCTGAAGGAGATCAGCCCTGGAATTTCTTTGGAAGGAATGATGCTAAAGCTGAAACTCCAGTATTTTGGCCACCTCATGCGAAGAGTTGACTCATTGGAGAAGACTCTGATGCTGGGACGGATTGAGGGCAGGAGGAGAAGGGGACAACAGAGGATGAGATGGCTGGATGGCATCACTGACTCAATGGATGTGAGTCTGAGTGACCTCCAGGAGCTGGTGATGGACAGGGAGGACTGGCGTGCTGCAGTTCATTGGGTCACAAAGAGTCGAACATGACTGAGCGACCCATCTGATCTGATCTGATCTGACTCTGCATATAAGTTAAATAAGTAGGGTGACAATATACAGCCTTAACATACTCCTTTTCCTATTTGGAACCAGTCTGTTGTTCCGTGTCCAGTTCTAACTGTTGCTTCCTGATCTACATATAGGTTTCTCAAGAGGCAGGTCAGATGGGCTGGTATTCCCTTCTCTTTCAGAATTTTCCACAGTTTATTGTGATCCACACAGTCAAAGGCTTTGGCATAGTCATCAAGCAGATATAGATGTTTTTCTGGAACTCACTTGCTTTTTCCATGATCCAGGGGATGTTGGCAATTTGATCTCTGGTTCTGTCTTTTTTAAAACCAGCTTGAACATCTGGAAGTTCATAGTTCACATATTGCTGAAGCCTAGCTTGGAGAATTTTAAGCATTACTTTACTAGCGTGTGAGATAAGTGCAATTGTTCAGTAGTTTGAACATTCTTTGGCACTGCCTTTCTTTGGGATTGGAATGAAAACTGACCTTTTCCAGTCCTGTGCCCACTGCTGAGTTTTCCAAATTTGCTGGCATATTGAGTGCAGCACTTTCACAGCATCACCTTTCAGGATTTGAAATAACTCAACTGGAATTCCATCACCTCCCCTAGCTTTGTTCGTAGTGATGCTTCCTAAGGCCCACTTGACTTCACATTCTAGGATGTCTGGCTCTAGGTGAGTGATCACACCATCCTGATTATGTGGGTCGTGAAGATCTCTTTTGTATAGTTCTTCTGTGTATTCTTGCCACCTCTTCTTAACCTTATTCTTAATCTTCTGCTTCTGTTAGGTCCCTACCATTTCTGTCCTTTTTGAGCCCATCTTTGCATGAAATGTTCCCTTGGTATCTCTAATTTTCTTGAAGAGACCTCTAGTCTTTCCCATTCCATTGTTTTCCTCTATTTCTTTGCATTAATCACTGAGGAAGTCTTTCTTATCTCTCCTTGCTATTTTTTTAGAACTCTGCATTCAAATGGGTATCTTTCCTTTTCTCCTTTGCTTTGATTAGATAATTTTTATCAACAATTTGTCAATGTTGTATATTACATTTCATTTGTGGGTACTGTTTTTGCATTCCTCCCTTTGATCATGCTGTATGATCCTTTTTATGTGTTATTGGATTCAGTTTGCAAATATTCTATTGAGGATTTTTTCACGTGTGTTCATCAGTGATGCTGGCTTGTAATTTTCTTTTTTTCTTGGTATCTCTGTCTGGTTTGGCGATAAGAGTGATGCTGGCCTCATAGAATGAATTGTGTAGTGTTCTTTCCTTTGCAATTTTCTGAAATAGTTTCATACCATAATTGTTAACTCTTCTCTAAATATTTGATAGAATTTACACAGAAAGCCATCTTGTCCTGGATGTTCTTTTGTTGGGAATTTTTTAATTACTGACTCTACTTCATTACTGGTAACTGGCCTGTTTATATTTTTAAATTTCTTCTTGATTCAATCTTGGGAGGTTTTATCTTTTTAAAGAATTTTTCCATTTCCTATAAAATGTCCCTTTATTTGACATAGTCACCATAGTCTCATAAGATGCCATGTATTTCTATGGCATCAATTGTAACTTCTCCTTTTTTATTTATGATTTTATTGACTTGGGACCTCTCCATTTTTTTCCTGAAGAGTCTGGCAAAAATCCATCCATTTTGTTCATCTTTTCAGTAAACCAGCTCTTAGTTTCACTGATTCACTGATCTTTACTATTGCTTCTTTAATCTCCATTTTATGTATTTTTATTTCTTTTTTCTACTATCTTTAGGTTATCTTCTTTTTCTAGTTCCTTTACGTATAGGGTTGGGTTGTTTAAGATTTTTCCTGTTTCTTGAGTAAGCTTGTATTGCTATAAACTTTCCACCTAAACCTGCTTTTGGTGCATCCCTTAGGGTTTGGATTGTTGTTTTAGTTTCATTTCATGCAATGATGGGCATAATAAAGGACAGAAATAATAAGGACCTAACAGAAGCAGCAGATATTAAGAAGAGGTGAAAAAAATACACAGAAGAACTATACAAAAAAGATCTTCATGACCCAGATGTGATGGTGTGGTCACTCACCTAGAGCCAGATATCCTGGAGTGTGAATTCAAGTGGGCCTTAGAAAGCATTACTATGAAGAAAACTAGTGGAGGTGATGTAATTCCAGCTGAGCTATTTAAAATCCTAAAAGATGATGTTGTTAAAAGTGCTTCCCTCAATATGACAGCAAATTTGAAAAACTCAGCAATAGCCGCAGAACTAGAATAGGTTAGTTTTCATTCCAATCCCAAAGAAGGGCAATGCAAAAGAATGTTCAAACTACTATATAATTGATTCATTTAACATGCTAGCAAGGTAATGCTCAAAATCCTTCAAGCTAGGCTTCAACAGTACGTGAACTTCCAGTTATAGTTGGATGACTTTCTCACAGCAGGCACAAAAGTAAATTTGAAATGTATTAAAGAATTAAATGTAAGACTTGAAACTATAAAACTTCTGGAAGAAAACATAGGTGATATCTTCTTTGACATTGATCTTAATAGTATTTAATTGGATATGTCTCTTCAGGAAAGGCAACCAAAAGCAAAAATAAACAAAGGGGATTATATCAAACTAAAAAGTTTTTGCACAGTGAAGGCAATTATTAATATAATGGAATATCCATCTACAGAATGGGAGAATATATTTGCAAACAACATACCTGATAAATGATTAATATCCTAAATATACAAAGAGTTCATATAATCAGTATCAAAAAACAAGCAAATTTTTAAAATGGGAAGAATATCTGAATAGACATTTTGCCAAAAAATCATAGACGTGGCCAACATGTACCTTACAAGGTGTTCAACATGGCTAATCATCAGGGAAATGCAAATCAAATCCACAGTGAGATATCACTTTTTATCTGTCATAGTGAAGTGAAAGTTGTTCAGTCATGTCCAACTCTTTGTGACCCCACAGACTATACAGTCCATGGAATTCTCCAGGCCAGAATACTGGAGTGGGTAGCCTTTTCCTTCAGGGAATCTCCCAACCCAGGGTTGGAACCCAGATCTCCTGCACTACAGGCAGATTCTTTACATCTGAGCCACAAGAAAAGCCTAAAATACTGGAGTGGTAGCCTATCCCTTCTCCAGCAGATCTTCCTGACCCAGCAATCAAACTGGGCTCTCCTGCATTGCAGGTGGATTCTTTACCAACTGAGATATGAGGGAAGCCCACACCTGTCATAAGTATTACACAAAAAATAACAAGAATGAGTTTTGGTAAAGATGTGGATAAAGGGAGAGAAAGTAAATTGGTGCTGCTACTATGGAAAACTGAATGAAGAGTCCTCAAAAAATTAAAAACAGATCTACCACTGATCCAGTAATTTCATTCATGTGTGATTTATCCAAAGCATGCAAAAAAAATTAGGAAATATATGTGCACCCCTATATAAGATATAAAAGCAATATAATTGCCCATCAATAGATGAGTGGATAAAAGAAAGTGTGATAATAGATACATAATGGGGAAAAGGGAAATCTCTTACACTGTTGGTGGAAATATAGATCGATACAACCACTATGAAGAACAGTATGAAATTTCCTTTAAAAACTAAAAATCAGGGAGGCAGAGAGGGAGGCTCAAGAGGGAGGGGATATATATATATATATATATATATATATATATATATATAATTATGATTCATTCATATTGCTGTACAGCAGAAACCAGCACAAATTGAAAAGCAATTACCCTCAAATTAAAAAATAAACAAAGGCATGAACAAGAGAGAAAATGAAGAACAGAATATGCTAAATAAGTAGCATCTTTATATACAAAGACCAATAAAAAAGAATGAACATTGAGATATCACAAAACAATTAGAGTGTTTCTGTTGGCTTCTTTTTGTAAAAATTCTTTCAATAAACTAAATTTTTCAGAAAAAAAAAATTAAAACTATTATACGACCCAGAAATCTACTTACTACTGGGCATATACCCTGAGAAAGCCATATTTAAAAAAGACACAGGTACTCCCAATGTACAATGCAGCACTCTTCACAGTAGCCAGGACATGGAGGCAACCTAAATGTCCATTGACAGATGAATACATAAAACAGATGTGATACATATAAACAATGGAATATTACTCAGCCATAAAAAGAAACTGAAATGGGTCATTAACAGAGACATGGATAGACCAAGAGTCTGTCATATAGAGTGAAGTAAATCAGAAAGAGAAAAACAAATATCATATATTAATGCATATATGTGGAATCTAGAAAAATGGTACAGATGAACCTGTTTGCAGGGCAGGAATAAAGATTCAGACCTAGGGAATGGATGTGTGTACAGGGGGTGGGGGAGGGATGGATGAACTGGGAGATTGATATCAATGCATGTGCACTGCCATGTGTAAAACAGATAACTCGTGGGCACGTACCAGGGGGATATTGCAGGGAGCTCAGCTCATTGCTCTGTAATGACCCAGATGGATAGGATGAAGGGAAGGTAGGAAGGAGGTACTAGAGGGAGGGGACATATGCATACATACAGCTGACTCACTTTGTTGAACAGCAAAAAATAACAATACTGTATAGCACCTAGAGCCAGACATCCTGGAATGTGAGTCAAGTGGGCCTTAGAAGCATCACTACGAACAAAGCTAGTGGAGGTGATGGACTCCAGTGGAGCTATCCAATCCTGAGATGATGTTGTGAAAGTGCTCACTCATTGCAGCGACTCAGCAGTGGCTACAGGGAAGGTCAGTTTCCCATCCCAAAAGCAATCCAAAAGTGCTCAAACACCCACGCACTCACCTCACACTTGCTCAAATCTCACCAGGCTTCAGCAGGACGACCCTGTCGCTGGTAGGGCAGGGAACAGAAAAGCAACATCCGCTGATCAGCAGGCTCAGCACCCCCCCGATCCCTGGGACACTGATCCCTCTGCGTCGGCACAGTCACAGACGTCAGAGGTACGAGCGGTCACGACCGTATCGAGCTACTGGAATCGAGCAAACCTCGTCAGCACCTCAGAGTGAGAGGGCTAAAGCCTCGGGGGAGTGGAGAGTGAGGCCTCAACACAGGGACCATCGTCATCACTCGTGGAAGGACAGTGTCACTGCTCTCACCAGGGTGCACAGCACTCCTGAGGAGCACAGTGCACACAAACCACGCACAGTCACGGTCTCCTGTGGTCATGTTGGTGTGGGCTGACGTGGAGGGAGCGCAGTAGCTTGGGTGGTGGGAAGACTCTGGAGTCCCTACTGCAGAAGATCAACCAGTCCATTCTGAGGGATCATCCTGGATCGCGGATGATGCTAGCTGACTCAGTATTTGGCACCTCTCGAGGTTGACTCGAGAGACTCTTCTGGACGGACTGAGGCGGGGAGAGGGGCAGAGGATGAGATGGCGATGGCATCACTGACTTGATGGGTGGAGTCTGAGTACCTCCGGGAGCGGTGATGGACAGGGAGGCCTGGCGTGCTGCAGTTCATGGGGTCGCAAGAGTCGACACGACTGAGCGACTGATCTGATCTGATCTGATCTGATAGCAACTATACCCATTTAAAAAAAATAAAACAGATAAGAATAGAAATTTAAAAAAAAAAAAACACACAATGAAAATTTGCCATTTGTCCCAAAACATATGGGCCACAAGGGGATTATGATAAATGAGTGAGAGAAAGAAAATACTGTATGCTGCTAGTCGCTCAGTCGTGTCCGCTCTGTGCGACCCAGAGACTGAGCCACCAGGCTCCACCATCCGTGATCTCGCAAACACTACAGGGTCATTTTTCACATAAGTGAAAGTAAGTGAAGTCACTCAGTCTCCAACTCTTCAACTCATGACTGACCTACACTCCTCATCTCTCAAATACTGGAGTGGCATCTCACTTAAACTAAAAAAAAGAAAATAAAAAGGTGCTGACAGAGGAGTGAGAAAAAAAAGAAAAGAGATATATTGTAATAATTTTGGCTGAAAACTAAATAATAGTCATATCCTAGAGAAGAAGAGCTTGTGTGTGTTGTGTCGGGAAGGAGGAAAAATAACTGAGCCTTGGCTGTCTCCTTGATTGTCATTGAGTGGGTCGCTCTGGGTGATCTAGTGTCTCTATTGATTGTGGGATTCCACATGTGTCCTCTCTCAGTGCGAAGGCTCATTCCATTGATCTTTGTCCTTGGCAGTACATACTTCTTGGATTGGCTTGAGAAGCCTGAGTCAGGCAGGTGATCCTCATCCGCTTCAGCTGTAGAGCAATGAATTTTATCTTCGGTAGCTGGGGGAGCATTTCTTGGATCTCTCCTATATTAAACCATTACTCTTTTGTCTTACAGAGTGGATGTTCTCTTGGCGATAATCTGTGTCAATGAAGTCTGGTGATCTAGGTTCTGAGGATTGTATCTCAAATGACTCTCTCTGTCTGTACCAACTAAGAGGTGAAGGGCATCCTGTCTGTCTGACTAGATAGGTGTTGCTGGGGGAACTTTTGAGGGCTTCTGAATGTTGAGGCTCTGGGTGGAGTATCTGCATCTGGAGCATTCTGTGAGTGGCTGACTTGGATCGAGGTTGTAGGGTGAGGTGCCTCAATGAGTGTCTCTTCATTGAGAGGTGACTCTCTCTAAGCTGTGCGTCTGACTGGCTTGCGTGGTCTCCTCTGAAGTACTCTCAGTCCTTGTGCTGTCTGGATCTCTCCATCGAGGAGGCTTGTGCCGTCGGGTCAAAAAATGACTCGACTGAACTGACCTGAGAAGTCATGACTCCCTTCTACCCACAGGGTGCCTGCACTGCAGCTCACGTGTTCCTGCTCTGGCCCTTAAACAAAAGTCTCTTAAGCTCCCAGGGGGCCATGTAGGGCTGACGGAGGGGCTTATACAAAGAAGGCTTGATGGAGAGTACTCTCCCCACTCCCCACGACTTGTCACAAAAAAAAAACACCTGTAAATGCTTGACATACAATAGTGAATCTGGGCGACTCCCCACGAGGGCCTGCTGACATGTGCAAGCCTCGATCTGGGGGCTGCTTGTATTCTCCCAGGCCCATGTGCCCTGCCCGTCCACCTCTCTCGGTTCATTTTGACTTTAGGCACTGGTGTGGTTTGGGGTCACACACCTGCCCAGGCACCCAGTGATCCCTTGGTCTACAGCTCAGTCTTGTCACTGACATCTGGGACCGTCACACACATCTTCTTTTTCTTGGCTGCCTTTTTTCTTACTTGTTTTTTTGTTTTCTTGTTCTACAGTCCAGTGGTGGGCTCTGAGCTTCCCCTCTGCACCGCAGGGGCTCCTTCTCGTTCGTCGCTCGTGCCGGCTCTGCCCTGCTGCCCGTCCCTCCCTCTGGAGCGCTCAACTCTGTCCCTCATTGGTGATGCCATCCAACCATCTCTCCTCTGTCTCCCCTTCTCCCACCTTCTCTTTCCCACATCAGGGGTTTTTCATGGTGTGGTGCATATACTAGCTACTTCTACAGCTCAATTCCAGAAAAAATAAATGACCCAATCAAAAAATGGGCAAAGCCCTAATAGGCATTCCTCCAACGAAGACATACACAAGGCTAAGAAACACATGAAAAGGTGCTCAATTGCATCACTCATTATCAGAGAAAAGTGCAAATCAAAACCACTATGAGATACCATTTCACGCCAACTCAGAATGGCTGCGATCCAAAAGTCCACAAGCAATAAATGCTGGAGAGGGTGCGGAGAGAAGGGAACCCTCTTGCACTGTTGGTGGGAATGCAAACTGGTACAAAAAATATGGAAAACAGTCTAGACATTCCTCAAAAAACAGGGAATAGAACAGCTTATAAATCAAGCAATCCCACTGCTGGGCAGAGGCAAGGTGTTGAGGGAATTGAAAAACACACATGGAACCCAATGTTCATAGCAGCACTGTTTACAATAGCCAGGACGTGGAAGCAACCTAGATGTCCATCCACAGATAAATGGATAACAAGTGTGGTAAATTACACAATGGAGTATTACTCACCATTGAAGAGAATGCATTTGATATCAGTTCTAAGGAGGTGGATGGATCTGTAGTTTATATATACACTAATACAGAAATATCAAATTACTATGTTGCATAACAGAAACTGAAATAGCATTGTAGGTCAATTATACTTCAAAAACAAAAAACACTGCTTATAGAAAAAGAGATCGAGATATGTGATTACCAGAGCTTTTGTGTGTGTGTGTGTGTGTGTGTGTGTGTGTGATAATGAGTCTGTAGGAGGACATATTGGGGATTGTAAAGGTATTGAAAAAGTCACTAAATTTCCAGTTATAAGATAAATAAGAACTATCTTGTAAAGGAGAGGGTGTTCATGGAAGTTCAAGCCAACAGGACAAGTCTAGCTATCTAGCAGTGAGATAGTGGAGTACAAAGACTTGGAGCTCACCTTCCCTCACAAACACATCAGAAATACACCAACACGTGGAATAGTTCTTACAGAATACCAACTGAAATCTTGCAAGATCTCTTAACAACCAGTGCTGCAAGAAAGATACATAACCAGGTAGAATGAAAGACAAAAAAAAAAAAAAAAAAAGGAATCAAGATGAGATATGTACCTCTGGAGATGGAACCATGAAAAAGGAAAAGTTCCCTCACACTGGGAGCCCCTTTGCCATTTGTGATGTCCACCAGGACAGATAGTTGGAGTGGCCTGGACTCTGCTGTAGAGGAGTATGTATGTGCTGGCTTACTGCCAGGCAGAGCAGACAGGGACCTGCGCTGATGGCTGTCATGTCACTACTTTCTCAGTCGAGGATTGCTCTTACTAGTGCACACACATGTTGGGTACTGAATCTTGGACTTCAGCAGACAGACCCAGGGAAAGGACTCAGTTTGGCTACATGGAGATGGCCTGAAGGTTCTGTGGTGTGCTACAGGTTGCTTGGCATGCACAAGACAATGTCCAGGCCCACCACAGTTTGTTTCAGTTTAGTCGCTCAGTCGTGTCTGACTCTTTGTGACCCCATAAATCGCAGCACACCAGGCCTCCCTGTCCATCACAAAGTCCTGGAGTTCACTCAGACTCACATCCATCAAGTAAGTGATGCCATCCAGCCATCTCATCCTCTGTCATCCCCTTCTCCTCCTGCCCCTAATTCCTCCCAGCATCAGAGTCTTCTCCAATGAGTCAACTCTTCGCATGAGGTGGCCAAAGTACTGGAGTTTCAGCTTTAGCATCAGTCCTTCCAAAGAAATCCCAGGGCTGATCTCCTTCAGAATGGACTGGTTGGATCTCCTTGCAGTCCAAGGGACTCTCAAGAGTCTTCTCCAACACCACAGTTCAAAAGCATCAATTCTTTTGTGCTCAACCTTCTTCACAGTCCAACTCTCACATCCATACATGACCACTAGAAAAACCATAGCCTTGACTAGACGGACCTTTGTTGGTAAAGTAATGTCTCTGCTTTTGAATATGCTATCTAGGTTGGTCATAACTTTCCTTCCAAGGAGTAAGCGTCTTTTAATTTCATGGCTGCAATCACCATCTGCAGTGATTTTGGAGCCCCCCCCAAAAAAGTCTGACACTGTTTCCACTGTTTCACCATCTATTTCCCATGAAGTGATGGGACCAGATGCCATGATCTTAGTTTTCTGAATGTTGAGCTTTAAGCCAACTTTTTCACTCTCCACTTTCACTTTCATCAAGAGGTTTTTTAGTTCCTCTTCACTTTCTGCCATAAGGGTGGTGTCATCTGCATATCTGAGGTTATTGATATTTCTCCCAGCAATCTTGATTCCAGCTTGTGCTTCTTCCAGTCCAGCGTTTCTCATGATGTACTCTGAATAGAAGTTAAATAAGCAGGGTAACAGTATACTCCTTGACGTACTCCCTTTCCTATTTGGAACCAGTCTGTTGTTCCATGTCCAGTTCTAACTGTTGGTTCTTGATCTGCATACAGATTTCTCAGAAGGCAAGTCAGGTGGTCTAGGTTTCCCATCTCTTGAAGAATTTTTCAGAGTTTGTTGTGATCCACACAGGCAAAGGCTTTGGTGTAGTCAATAAAGCAGAAGTAAATGATTTTATGGAACTCTCTTACTTTTTTGATGATCCAACGGATGTTGGCAATTTGAACTCTGGTTCCTCTGCCTTTTCTAAATCCAGCTTGAACATCAAGAAGTTCATGGTTCATGTATTGCTGAAACCCGGCTTGGAGAATTTTGAGCATTACTTTACTAGCATGTGAGATGAGTGTAATTGTGTGGTAGGTTGAGCATTCTTTGGCATTGCCTTTCTTTGGGATTAGAATGAAAACTGACCTTTCCAGTCCTGTGGCCACTACTGAGTTTTCCAAATTTGCTGGCATATTGAGTACAGCACTTTCACAGCATCACCTTTCAGGATTTGAAATAGCTCAACTGGAATTCCATCACCTCCACTAACTTTGTTTGTAGTAATGCTTTCTAAGGCCCACTTGACTTCACATTCCAGGATGTCTGGCTCTAGGTCAGTGATCACACCATCGTGATTATCTGGGTCGTGATCTTTTTTGTACAGTTCTTCTGTGTATTCTTGCCACCTCTTCTTAATATCTTCTGCTTCTGTTAGGTCCATACCATTTCTGTCCTTTATCGAGCCCATCTTTGCACGAAATGTTCCATTGGTATTTCTGATTTTCTTGAAGAGATCTCTAGTCTTTCCCATTCTGTTGTTTTCCTTGATTTCTTTGCATCGATCGCTGATGAAGGCTTTCTTATCTCTTCTTGCTATTCTTTGGAAGTCTGCATTCAGATGCTTATATCTTTCCTTTCCTCCTTTGCTTTTCGCTTCTCTTCTTTTCACAGCTGTTTGTAAGCCCTCCCCAGACAGCCATTTTGCTTTTTTGCATTTCTTTTCCATGGGGATGGTCTTGATCCCTGTCTCCTGTACAATGTCACGAACCTCATTCCATAGTTCATCAGGCACTCTATCTATCAGATCTAGGCCCTTAAAACGATTTCTCACTTCCACTGTATAATCATAAGGTATTTGATTTAGGTCATACCTGAATGGTCTAGTGGTTTTCCCTACTTTCTTCAATTTCAGTCTGAATTTGGTAATAAGGAGTTCATGATCTGAGCCACAGTCAGCTCCCAGTCTTGTTTTTGCTGACTGTATAGAGCTTCTTTGGCTGCAAAGAACATAATCAATCTGATTTCGGTGTTGACCATCTGGTGATGTCCATGTATGTAGTCTTCTCTTGTGTTGTTGGAAGAGGGTGTTTGCTATGACCAGTGCATTTTCTTGGCAAAACTCTATTAGTCTTTGCCCTGCTTCATTCCATATTCCAAGGCCAAATTTGCCTGTTACTTCAGGTGTTTCTTGACTTCCTACTTTTGCATTCTAGTCCCCTATAATGAAAAGGACATCTTTTTTGGGTGTTAGTTCTAAAAGGTCTTGTAGGTCTTCACAGAACCATTCAACTTCAGCTTATTCACCATTACTGGCTGGGGCATAGACTTGGATTACTGTGATATTGAATGGTTTGCCTTGGAAATGAACAGAGATCATTCTGTCGTTTTTGAGATTGCATCCAAGTACCGCATTATAGACTCTTTTGTTGACCATGATGGCTACTCCATTTTTTCTGAGGGAGTCCTGCCCGCAGTAGTAGATATAATCATCATCTGAGTTAAATTCACCCATTCCAGTCCATTTGAGTTTGCTGATTCCTAGAATGTCGACATTCACTCTTGCCATCTCTTGTTTGACCACTTCCAATTTGCCTTGATTCATGGACCTGACATTCCTGGTTCCTACGCAATATTTCTCTTTACAGCATCGGACCTTGCTTCTATCACCAGTCACATCCACAGCTGGGTATTGTTTTTGCTTTGGCTCCATCCCTTCATGTCCTGATAATGGGTTCTCCATTATCAGGACATGAAGGGTTTGGCATGGGTCCACCCCAGAAGCCCACTGTCAGTGCTCACGGTGGGGCACAGGTCCAGCAGCAGGGGGGTTTGGGAGCACGCACATGCCAGAGGTGGTATTAATGTCTCAGCCATCTATTACTGCTCACACAGCAAGGATGGGTCTAGGGGTGGTGCAAGCAGCAGCAGACTACACTGGCACACATACTGGGTGATGGGCAGCATTGCAGAATCACACTCCTGGCAGAAAGCCCACGGGGAGGAACACTCAGTAGCTTCTTTCATAGTGAAAGCACTACAGTCTCACTAACACCACACCACAGCTTACAATCAGAGCTGGAGTCTTCTACTCCAAAATCTAGAGAGAGACTCTGCTCCTTGACAGGGCCATAAAAGCCACAGAGCAAAGAGGACGCCCTGCCCAACACACAGTGCAGGCTCTGATTACCAAAACAACACTCACATTCCCTATCAAGGAGACAATTGCCAGTGCACACTGAGGAAAGACGAGGCAGGCATCCATACAAAAAACCCTCACAACAAAATTATTACTCTTACAGCCTACATAGGGATGCTCACACACAAAAACAGCTCATCAAGACCACAACAAATAAATGTTTCTCTTATTCATAGAGTTAGAGAAATTTAAGTAAAAAGAAAAAGCAGAGGAAATACTCTCAATTAAAAGAAATTACCTGAAAGAAAAATGAAAGAACTCCCCAGTCTACCAGACTCCAACTTCAGAAAGGAGGTAATAGAAAAGCTAAAATTATGAGCAAATACTATCAATAGAGACACAGATCACTGTAACAATAAACCAGAACTATAAAGAGGAACCAATCAAAATTAGACAACTCAATTGCCAAGATAAAAACTGAGTTAAAGGCAATGAATGGCAGAGTAAATAATGCAGAAGAATGAGTGATGAATAAGACAGAAAAATGGAAATCACCCAATCACAACAGTAGACAGAAAGACCAATGAAAAAAATGAATGCAATGTATGATATCTATGGGAATATATAAAGCTTGCCAACCTACACATAACAGGTGACCCAGAAGGACCAGAAAGAGAGAAAGGGATCAAAAGTGTATTTGAAAAAATTTAAGGCTGAAAACTTCCCAAACTTAAAGAAGGAAACAGATATCCAGGTACAGGAAATACAGCGGGTCCCAAACAATATGAACCCAAACACACACCAAGAGTGATCATAATTAAAATAGCAAAAGATAATGAGAGGATTCTAAAGGCAGCAAGAGAAAAATAAAGAGTCAGTTACAAGGGAACCCCCATGTGACTATCGGCTGATTTCTTGAAAGAAACTGCAGGCCAGAAGAGAGTGGCAAACATATAATCAAATCTGCAACCTAGGATACTCTACCCAGGAAGAAAACCATAAACAAAGCAAAAAGAAAACCCTAGAATGGGAGAAAATATTTGCAAACAAAGCAGCCAACAAGGAATTAACCTCAAAAATATACAAACAGCCTGGGCAGCTCTATGTCACACACACACACAAACACAATCAAAAAATGGATGGAGGACCTAAACAGACATTTCTCCAAAGAAGACATACAGATAGCAAAAAGCACATGAGAAAATGCTCAACATCATTAACTACTAGAGAAATGCAAAATAAAACTACAATGAAGAATCACCCCCACACCAGTCAAAATGGCCATTATCAAAAAATTTACAAATAAATGCTGGAGAGGGTGTGGAGAAAAGGGAACCCTCCTACGTGTCAGTGGCAATAAAAATTGGTACAGCCACTATGGAGAACAGTATGAATGTTCCTTAAAAAACTAAAAATAGAACTACTCTTGAGCCAGCATGGTCATATACCCAGAGAAAACCAAAATTCAAAAAGATACATGCATCCCAATGTTCACTGCATTACTATTTACAATACATAGGCCATGGAAGCAACCTAAATGTCCATCAACAGAAGAATGAATAAAGAAGATGTGGTACATATATATAATGGAATATTACTTAACCATAAAAAAGAATGAAATAATGCCATTTGTAGCAACATGGATGGATCTAGAGAGTGTCATAATGAATGAAGTAAGTCAGACACAAACAAGTAGCATATGATATTGCTTATATGTGGAACCTAGGGGAAAAAAAGATACAAATGAACTTATTTACAAAACAGAAGTAGAGTCACAGATATAGAAAACAAACTTGTGATTACCAGAGGATAAGCAGGGAGGGCTCAACTGAGAGACTGGGACTGACATATACACATCACTATATATAAAACAGATAACTAGTGAGGACTGGCTAGATAGCAGCAAAGGACTCTATTCAGTACTCTGTAATGACCTATATGGGAAAAGAATCTTAAAAAAAGTAGTGACTATATATATATGAATAACTGATTCACTTTGCTATATGCTTGAAACTATACAACACTGTAAATCAAATATACTTCAATTAAAATTTTTTAATGGATTAAAGACTTATGTGTAAAACCTGAAACCATAAAACTTCTAGAAGAAAACATAAGCAATACACTCTTTGACACTTGTCTTTGTAATATTTATTTGCATATGTCTTCTCAAACAATGTAAACAAAATCAAAACTAAACATACTAAAATATATCACATTAAAAAGCTTTTGCACAGCAAAGGAAACAATCAACAAAATGCAAAGGCCACCTACAGAATGGAAGAATATACCTGCAAACAATATATTTGATTGAGGGTTAATGTGCAAAATATACAAGAACTCATACAACTCAACCTCAAAAAAAAAAAACCTGATTATGTTTGGGCATAAAAATGGGCAGAGTGTAGGAATATACATTCTTCAAAAAAAGACACAGAAATTACAAACAGGCACAGAAAAGATGCTCAACATCAACTAATTACCAGGGAAAAGCACATCAAAACCACAATATCATCACACTCCTGTCAAAATGGCACTTATCCAAAAGACAACAAATAATAAGTGTTGACAAGGATGTAGAGAAAATGTAACATCTGTGCATTGTTGTTGGGAATGTAAGTTGGCAAAGCCACTATAGAAAACAATGGAGATTCCTGAAAAAAGTAAAGACAGAACTACCATGTGATCCAGCAATTCCACTCCTGGATATTGATTTGAAAAAAATTAAAATGCACTCCTGTGTTGATTGCAGTATTATTTACAATAGCTAATAAATGAATCACCTTAAGTGCCCATCAAAAGATAAACGGATAAAGATGTGGTCCCCCCCCATACATGTATAATAGAATAACGTTGTTTATTCACTAAGTCATGCCTGACTCTTTTGCAACTGGTGGACTGTAGCCCACCAGGCCCCTCTGTCCATGGGATTTCCCAGGCAAGAATACTAGAAAGGGTTGCTATTTCCTTTCTCCAGGGCATCTTCCTGACCCAGGGATTGAACCCACATCTCCTTCACTGGCAGGCAGGTTCTCTACCTCTGAGCCACCAGGGAAGCCAATGGAATCAGATCAGATCAGATCAGTCGCTCAGTCGTGTCCGACTCTTTGCGACCCCATGAACCGCAGCACGCCAGGCCTCCCTGTCCATCACCAGCTCCCGGAGGTCACTCAGACTCGCATCCAGCGAGTCAGTGATGCCATCCAGCCATCTCTCCTCTTCGTCCCCTTCTCCTCCTCCCTCCCCTCCCAGCATCAGAGTCTTCTCCAATGAGTCAACTCTTCGCATGAGGTAGCCAAAATACTGGAGTTTCAGCTTTAGCATCATTCCTTCTAAAGAAATCAGGATTGATCTCCTTCAGATGGACTGGTTGGATCTTCTTGCAGTCAAGGACTCTCAAGAGTCTTCTCCAACACCACAGTTCAAAAGCATCAATTCTTCGGCGCCAATGGAATAATACTCAACTATAAAAAAATGAAACTTTACCATTTGTGATAACATGGAAGGATCTACAGGATATTATGCTAGGTGAAATAAGTCAGAGGAAGACAAATATTGAATGATTTCACTAACTGTGGAATGTAAAAGCCAAAATGAACAAACAACCATAACAAAACAGCTGGTTGCTACAGGGGAAATGGAATCAGGGAGGAAAGAAATAGGTGAAGAGGGTTAAGCAGAACAAACTTTAAGTTGCAAAATAACTGAGTCTCAGGTATTCAATGTACACTGTGAGGAATATAATCAATAACCAATATTTTTGTATGGTGACATATTGTAACTAGACTTATATACATGAGGAAATGAGGTGGTAATCGTTTTGAAATGCATAGAAATATCAAATCACTATGTTGTATACCAAGAAAGCACATAGTGTGGTACATCAGTTATACTTCAAAAGCAAATAAACAAGCAAATTCATAGAAAGAGTGATCAGATTTGTGGTTACCAAAAGTTAGGGGTATGGGGGGGGAGAACTGGATGAAGTCAGTCAGTCCAAAGATACAAACTTTCAGTTATAATATAAATAAGTACTAGTGATATAGCAATGGAGAAAGCAATGGCACCCCACTCCAGTACTCTTGCCTGGAAAATCCCATGGGCAGAGGAGCCTGGTGGGCTGCAGTCCATGGGGTCACTAGGAGTCGGACACGACTGAGTGACTTCACTTTCACTTTTCACTTTCATGTACTGGAGAAGGAAATGGCAACCCACTCCAGTGTTCTTGCCTGGAGAATCCCAGGGACGGGGGAGCCTGGTAGGCTGCCGTCTATGGGGTCGCACAGAGTCGGACACGACTGAAGCGACTTAGCAGCAGCAGTAATATAATGTACAACTTGATAAATAGAATTAACACAGTTGTATGTTACATATGAAAGTTGTTAAAATTCCAAGAGCTCTCATCACAAGAAAAAAAATGTTTTTCTGGTTGTTTAATTTGGTATCCATATGAGACAATAAATTTCACTAAACATATTGTGATGATCACATCATGATATATGTAACTCAAATTATTATGCTGTACACCTTAAGCTCATACAGTGTAGTATGTCAATTATAGCTCAATAAAACTGCAGGGAAAAATCACTATGTACTGGCATAAAAACAGGCACATAGACCAATGGTACAGAATAGAGAGCTTGGAAATAAACTCATACATATATGGTCAACTAATTTTTGACACGAGCAGCAAGAATGCACAATGCGGAAAAGATAAGTCTATAAATGGTGTTGGGAAAAGTGGATATTCATATGCAAGAGAATGAAGCTGAACACTGATCTTACACTACTTACAAAAAAAATAACATGAATTTATGACTTAAATATAAATTCATAAAACTCTTAGAGGAAAACATGGGGGTAAAGCCACTTGACACTGATACTGGCAATAATTTTTTTGGACTTGACACTCAAAGCCAAGGCAACAAAAGCAAAAATAAATAAATGGGACCACAGCAAACTAAAAATCTGCACAGCAAAGGAAACCACCAAGAAAATGAAAAAGCAACCTAAGGAACAGGAAAAAACATTAACAATACATATTTCTTATAAGCAGTTAACATTCAATTATACAAGAAATTCATACAACTCAACAGTAATAATAATTGTATTAAAAATGGGCAGAAAAACTCACTATGCTATGCTATGCCATGCTATGCTAAGTCGCTTCAGTCATGTCCGACTCTGTGCGACACCATAGACGGCAGCCTACCAGGCTTCCCCGTCCCTGGGATTCTCCAGGCAAAAGTACTGGAGTGGGTGCCATTGCCTTCTCCGGAAAAACTCACCAGACAATTTCAAAAAAAGACATACAAGGTTTACAAAAAATGCTCAGCACTAATCATCTAGGACGGAGAAGGCAATGGCACCCCACTCCAGTACTGTTGCCTGGAAAATCCCATGGACGGAGGAGCCTGGTGGCCTGCAGTCCATGGGATCGCTAAGAGTCAGACACGAATGAGCGACTTCACTTTCACTTTTCACTTTCCTGCATTGGAGAAGGAAATGGCAACCCACTCCAGTGTTCTTGCCTTGAGAATCCCAGGGACGGGGAGCCTGGTGGGCTGCCATCTATACGGGGTCGCACAGAGTCGGACACGACTGAAGCAACTTAGCAGCAGCAGCAATCATCTAGGAAATGCTAGTCAAAACCATAATGAGTTCATTACCTCATATCTGTTAAAATAGCTGTCATGAAGGAGATAAGCGATAACAAGTGTTGCCAAGGGTGTAGAGAGAAAAGGGAACACTTGTGTACTATCAGTGAGAATGTAAATTGGTACAGCCACTATGAAAAGAAGTATGAAGGTCTTCAAAAAATTAAAAATAGAATATCATAAATCCAGTAATTTGATTTCTGTTTATATGTCAAAGAAACTGAAATTACTATCTTAAAGAGAGATCTGCTCCCTCAAGTTCACTGCAGCATTATTTATCCACAATACAAACAAAACAACCTAAGCATCCATTCTGGGATGAATAAATAAAATGTGACACAGACACACACACACACTGGAATGGTATTAAAGTCATTAAAAAAGAAGGTAATCTTGCCATTTTAAACAATATGGATGGACCTTGAAGGCACTATCATGCTAAATCAGAAAAAATCAAACTCGGAGAAACAGAGAATAGAATGCTGGTTGTCAAGGGCTAAGGACGGGGTAAACGGCACAACGCTGTCAAAGGGAACAAACTTCCAGTTATGAGATGACAATATAACTATACTGCGATAGTTAACAACACTGTTTTACATACGTGAAATTTTCCTGAAGGAGTAAATATTAAAAGTTCACATCAACACCAAAAAAGGGTAATTATGTGAGGTAATGGAGGTAACTAACCTTATGTCTCAATCATTTCACAACAGATAGCTACAATGTTGTATACCAAATACATCTCAAGAAGCAAGCAAAAAAATATATATATATAGGTACTTACCATTATGAATGCGCCTGAGATGGTTCTTCAGGGGAAAAGCTGGAGGAACAGGGAGCAACCGCCTCCCGACATAAATTCTAAATACGCCACTTTCGTCCGAAGAAACTGGCCCTGAAGGTATGCAGTGGACCAGGGTGTTCGCGTTCCTGTGACCAACAACTTTGGCCTACCTGAAAGCCCGGTCTAATGCTCAGACAGAAGCCGGCATGGCTCGCCCGGGACCTTCCACCACCTGGAAGATCCTTCCCTTGCGCGTGCGCAGTTCACTGCCCCGTGCTGGCCTGGGGCGTCGCACAGCCCCAGGCTTTGGCCTGAGCACAGTCTTTAGTTTCCCACACCTGGCGGGGCTCTGGGGGTGAGGGGCCACCGCACTGTGGCTCTGCCTTGAGAATTAGAGGAGGCTTCAGGGAAGATTGGGATTTGCTTAAAATAGGTTGTGTGTGTCAGACCACTTACAGACGAGTCTGAGGGGGCACCCAGGTATTTTTCACCCCAGACATTTAATTTTGAGGTATATTTTTGCTTATTGATATAGACATTTCCTTTTAATATTTTTAAACTTAAGACGTTCTTTCTGGGGCGTCCCTGGTGGCTCAGTGGTAAAGAATCTGCCTGCCAATGCAGGAGACATAGGTTCAATCCCTGGCCTGGGAAGATCCCACAGGCCACGTTCCACAACCACTGAGCCTGTTCTCTAATTACTGAAGCGGATGCAGCAAGAGAAGCCACTGCAATGAGAAGCTCTCACACACAAGTAGAAAGTAGCCTCGGTTCACACAACTAGAGAAAAGCCTGCACAGCAACAAAGACCCAGCACAGCTATAAATAAATAAATAAAATTATTTTTAAAAACGCTCTTTCCAACATGATTCTACTTTCTTAAAGGAATATGGTAAACAGTTCCAGAAGAATATACATTCAACTGATAGTGGGTTCTTTTAGGTAGCCACCAAAGATTCATGTATAGTTTTTTTAATCTCAGTTTCTCTTTATACATACCTGATTTTTATGTCTGTTCATTTTTCCTATACATAAGAATGTATAAAAGTAATCATTTTATAATGATTTATAATAAAAGCATTTCATTTTGATAAATGTAAATTCATAAAGACTAGTGGATTCTGTCGTATTTTCTGTCTATGAAGTTACCTTCACTTACTGTTTTTATGCCAGTGTCAAAGTGATGTATCTGGTAAACTTGATTCAGCACTTGCTCTTCAGTTTGAAAACCAGATTTAGTCAATGTGATGGAGTTAGTGTGTGGTTCAGTCACTAAAAGAATCACTCTCTTTCTCCCAAATACAGAGGCCCTGAAGGAGCTGGTCACAGTCATCCCACTTCACCCTCCCGGAAGGCTTTGATTCTGGGCCCTTTCAGAGCTGCCAGCAGAATCTAGAATAGTGAGTGATGAGGTTGAGAGCCAACTTAAAAGCACGCAGGAATATGCACAAACACTTCAGGAGAGTGGAATATTTACAAAAAGAGAGACTAGGTGGGAGAACCAAGGGGAGTACAGAACCCTAGAGAGAGCTGTTCTAAGAGAGGTATGGAGAAGATGGGGACATGGGCAGCAATAGATACAGACAGAGATGGAAACAGGAGAAATAGAAAAGTGCGACAGAAGACACGAAATGAGGGAAAGTGCTAGAGAAGGGATTCCAGCATTCATGTCACTCAGGAGAAATGGAATAATGCCAAGGTTGATCTCAGTGGTGATTACATTACATGGGTATACAAGTATGTAAAACTTCATTGGACTATTCACATAAGAATTTATACTGTATTACATGTTGTTGCTGTTGTTCAGTTGCCCAGTGATGTCCAGCTCTTTTCAACCCCATGGACCACAGCATGTATTTTAATTCTTAAAAATACATCAAGCTCCAGTGCTGAGCTCAGATTCTGAGGGCTGAAAGGTCCTTGTTAATTGAGGGAAGGAAATCAAGGAGAATCCACTTATACTAATAGGGAGCAAAGTAAAACCAAAAACCAGAAGAAAAAAAGTATAGTTTTCCAGAAAGAAGTACCAAATGGCAATTCTTTTTCTTTCTTTCAACTTAAGCTTGACTGATATATTAATCATCAAGATTATAAATATAAATTACCTGATAGAGGGGGAAACAGTATCAGACTTTATTTTGGGGGCTCCAAAATCACTGCAGATGGTGACTGCAGCCATGAAATTAAAAGACGCTTACTCCTTGGAAGGAAAGTTATGACCAACCTAGATAGCATATTCAAAAGCAGAGACATTACTTTGCCAACAAAGGTCCATCTAGTCAAGGCTATGGTTTTTCCAGTGGTCATGTATGGATGTGAAGGTTGGACTGTGAAGAAAGCTGAGCGCCAAAGAACTGGTGCTTTTGAACTGTGGTGTTGGAGAAGACTCTTGAGAGTCCCTTGGACTGCAAGGACATCCAACCAGTCCATTCTAAAGGAGATCAGCCCTGGATGTTCTTTGGAAAGAATGATGCTAAAGCTGAAACTCCAGTACTTTGGCCACCTCATGCGAAGAGCTGACTCATCAGAGAAGACTCTGATGCTGGGAGGGGTTGGGGGCAGGAGGAGAAGGGGACGACAGAGGATGAGATGGCTGGATGGCATCACTGACTCAATTGACATGAGTTTGAGTGAACTCCGGGAGTTGGTGATGGACAGGGAGGCCTGGCATGCTGCAATTCATGGGGTCGCAAAGAGTCAGACACAATTGAGCAACTGAACTGAACTGATACCAATATGTTTTCCCTGATGGCTCAGCATAAAGAATCTGCCTGCAATACAATAAATGCGGGTTTGTTCAGCATAAAGAATCTGCCTGCAGTGAGTAAAAGCGGGTTTGATCCCTGGGTGGGGAACATCCCCTGGAGAAGGAAATAGCAACCCTAGCCAGTATTCTTGCCTGGGAAATTCTATGAACAGAAGAACCTGGTAGGATACAGTCCATGGGGCAACAAAAGAGTTGGACACAACTTAGCAACTCAACAACAACATATATCAATATAAATGATATCATCAATCACTGATATTTTGTTTTTATTGAGTCAATAAGTCATGTGTGACACTTTGCAACCCTGTGGACTGCAGCACGTCAGGCTTCCCTGTCCTTCACTATAACCAGAGTTTGCTCAAGCTCATGTCCCTTGAGTAGATGATGCCATCCAACCATTTCATCCTCTGTCATCGTCCCCTTCTCCTCAGGCCCTCAATCTTTCCCAGTATCAGAGTCTTTTCCAAGGAGTCAGCACTTTGCATCAGGTGACCCAAGTATTGGAGCTTCAGTTTCAGCATCAGTCCTTCCAATGACTATTCAGGGTTCATTTCCTTTAGGATTGACTGGTTTGATCTCCTTGCTGTTCAAAGGACTTTCAAAAGTCTTCTCCAGCATCACAATTTGAAAGCATGAATTCTTTGGCACTCAGCCTTCTTTATAACCAGCATCTTTTTTTTTATTAGTTTATTTATTTTAATCAGAGACTAATTACTTTACAACATTGCCATGGTTTTTGCCATACCAGCATCTTTTATGACTCCTGCATAGGCAGGCTGGTTCTTTACCACTAATGCCACCTTGGAAGCCCCAATGATATTTATATTTACATAAGTAATAATTGATGTTTATATATATATATATATATATCAATTATATAGATATATCCAAATATTGATATTTATATCAATATAAATTAAATTCTGTAGCTTCCCTGGTGGCTCAGAGGATAAAGCGTCTGCCTGCAATTCAGGAAACCCGGGTTCGAATCCTGGATTGGGAAGATCCCCTGGAGAAGGAAATGGCAACCCACTCCAGTTTTCTTGCCTGGAGAATCCCCTGGACAGAGGAGCCTGGCAGGCTACAGTCCACGAGGTCGCAGAGAATCAGACACGACTGAGCAACTTCACACACACACAAATTAAATTCTGATATAGGGCTCCAAAACAACACAATTTAAAGATGCTATTTTTTATTTTTTTTTTAAAGCTCCAGACTAGAAAATACTGAAGATCCTCTTGGATAAAGAAATTACAGTCATTGAAAATCATTTATGTTTCATTGAAGGTGAAACTTTGTCTTGAGGTTTTGTTGGTGGTAGTAAATCATATTTATAAAAGGCTTAAGCTCTCAATAAGAACAACCATTGTTATTGTTACTGAGTGCGTTTTTAGTTGGAAGTCCTCACAACATTTTACAAGAGAATGGCAAGAAATATTTGTTGACTACTGTGGTTTGAGGATGCAAGGAGGCATTCAAGCCCTTAGAAATTCAAGGTCCTTCACTAGAGAAGTCATTTCCATTTTAAAGCTAAAGAGTGTAGAGATCCCTTATGAAGTAAACCTCTAATGTATACTATCTGGGAACAGAGCCCTAGAGTGATTCACCTGAGACTGGATTCTTGTTTTGTTTTTTAATGAAAGGATTGATTATCAGACTGCTGGAGATTTTCTAGAACTCTTTGTTTCATGTAATGAAATTGTGATTCTTAAAAGATACATTCAGCCCTTCTTGCTAATGATGTCTCTGGCCCAAAGGGCTATCTCAGTACAAACTCTTTTCTTATTCTGTCATATCTTTACTGGAAATCTCTGTTTCCTAATAATGTCCACTGTGCATTGCCTGCAAATGAAGCAAAATTCATTTGCAGCTATGGAACTTATCCAATTCCCAGTCTCTAAGAACCAAACTTTTAATAAAGTCTCCAGTGAGGACATTCAGGTTTGCTAAATATTTCACTAGATATTAACCACTCATGCAATTTTCCCCCATCTAACTAAAGTTAAAATTAACCAAATCATACAGAGCCCTAAATAATTTTAGCAGCATACTCAAAAAAAAAAAAAAAAAGAGAAGACACAAAAGCATTAAACAAGATAGCAGTAATTACAATAAAATTACTACTCTAGTATAATAAAGTTTCCTAATGTTTACATAAAGTGCAGAAGCCTTTTTTGCTTGCCCTTTATACAGTGTGTCTATTTTTTAAATTTATTTTTTTATTGAAGGATAATTGCTTTACAGAACTTTGTTGTTTTCTGTCAAACCTCAACATGATCAGCCATAGTATACATATATTCCCTCCCTTTTGAACCTCCCTCCCATCTCCCTCCCCATCCCACCCTTCTAGGTTGATACAGAGCACCTGTTTGAGTTTCCTGAGCCATACAGCAAATTCCTGTTGGCTATCTATTTTACATATGGTAATATAAGTTTCCATGTTACTCTTTTGATACATCTCACACTCTCCTCCCCTCACCCCATGTCCATAAGTCTATAATCTGTCTGTTTCTCCATTGTTGCCCCATAGATAAATTCTTCAGAACCATTTTTCTAGATTCTGTATATGTGCATTAGAATATGATATTTTTCTTTCTCTTTCTGACTCACTCCACTCTGTGTAATAGATTCTAGGTTAATCCACCTCATCAAAACTGACTCAAATGCATTCCTATTATGGCTGAGTAATATTCACTGGGAGAAATATCAATAACCTTAGATATGCAGATGACACCATCCTTATGGCAGAAAATGAAGAGGAACTAAAAAGCCTCTTGATGAAGGTGAAAGTGGAGAGTGAAAAAGTTGGCTTAAAGCTCAACATTCAGAAAATGAAGATCATGGCATCCTGTCCCATCACTTCATGGGAAATAGATGGGGAAATAGTGGAAACAGTGGCAGACTTTATTTTGGGGGCTCCAAAATCACTTCAGATGGTGATTGCAGCCATGAAGTTAAAAGACGCTTACTCTTTAGAAGGAAAGTTATGACCAACCTAGATAGCAATATTCAAAAGCAGAGACATTACTTTGCCAACAAAGGTCCGTCTAGTCAAGGCTATGGTTTTTCCAGTGGTCATGTATGGATGTGAGAGTTGGACTGTGAAGAAAGCTGAGTGCTGAAGAATTGATGCTTTTGAACTGTGGTGTTGGAGAAGACTCTTGAGAGTCCCCTGGACTGCAAGGAGATCCAACCAGTCCATTCTAAAGGAGATCAGTCCTGGGTGTTCGTTCATTGGAAGGACTGATGTTGAAGCTGAAACTCCAGTACTTTGGCCACCTCATGCAAAGAGTTGACTCATTGGAAAAGACTCAGATGATGGGAGGGGTTGGAGGCAGGAGGAGAATGGGATGACAGAGGATGAGATGATTGGATGGCATCACTGACTCAATGGATATGAGTTTGGAAGTTGGTGATGAACAGGGAGGCCTGGCGTGCTGCAATTCATGAGGTTGCAAAGAGTCGGACACGACTAAGCAACTGAACTGAACTGAATATTCCATTGTGTATATGTACCACAACTTCTTTATCCATTCATCTGTCAATGGGCTTCCATGTTCTAGCTATTGTAAATAGTGTTGCAATGAACAATGGGGATACATGTGTCTTTTTCAACCCTGGTTTCCTCAGGGTACATGCCTAGGAGTGGGATTGCTGGGTCATATGGTGGTTTTATTCTTAGTTTTTTTTTTTTAAAGGAATCTCCATACCATCTTCAGACAGGACTGAAGCGACTTAGCAGCAGCAGCAGCATACCATCTCCTATAGTGGCTGTATCAGTTTACATTCCCGCCAACAGAACAAGAGCATTCCGTTTTCTCCACACCCTCTCCAGCATTTATTGTTTGTCGACTTTTTGATGATGGCCATTCAGACCAGTGTGAAGTGATCTCATTGTGTTTTTTATTTGCATTTCTCTAATAATGAGCGATGCTGAGCATCTTTTCATGTTTCTTGGTCATCTGTATGTTTTCTTTGGAGAAATGTCTGTTTAGGTCTTTTTCCTATTTTGAGAATGGGTCATTTATTTTCCTGGTACTGAGTTGTATGAGCTGCTTGCATATTTTGGATATTAACCCTTTGTCAGTTGTTTCATGAATGCTATTATTTTCTCCCATTCCAAGAGTTGTCTTTTTACCTTGCTTATAGTTTCCTTTGCTGTGCAAAAGCTTTTAAGTTTAATCAGGTCCCACTCGCTTACTTTTGTTTTTATTTCCATTACTCCAGGAGGTGGGTCATAGAGGATCTTGCTTTAATTTATGTCATCGAGTGTTCTGCCTATGTTTTCCTCTAAGAGTTTTATACTTTCTGGTCTCACATTTAGGTCTTTTATCCATTTTGAGTTTATCTTTGTGTATGGTGTTAGGAAGTGTTCTCATTTCATTCTTTTATATGTAGCTATCCAGTTTTCCCAGCACCATTTATTGAAGAGGCTATCTTTGCACCATTGTATATTCTTGTCTCCTTTGTCAAAAATCAGGTACCCATAGGTGCATGGGTTTATTTCTGGGCTTTCTATCTTGTTCCATTGGTCTATATTTCCGTTTTTGTGCCAGTACCATACTGTCTTGATGATTGTAGCTTTGTAGTATAATCTGAAGCCAGGAGGTTGATTCCTCCAGCTCCATTCTTCTTTCTCAAGACTGCTTTGGCTATTCAGGGTCTTTTGTGTTTCCATATGAATTGTGAAATTTTTTCTAGTTCTGTGAAAAATGCCATTGGTAATTTGATAGAGATTGCATTGAATCTGTAGATTGCATTTGGTAATATAGTCATTTTCACAATATTGATTCTTCCTACACAGGAACATGGACTATCTCTTCATCTGTTTATGTCATCTTTGATTTCTTTCATCAGTGTCTTATAATTTTCTGAGTACAGTTCTTTTTTCTCCTTAGGTAAGTTATTCCTAGACATTTATTTCTTTTTGTTGCAATGGTGAATGGGATTGATTCCTTAATTTATCTTTCTGATTTTTCATTTTTAGTATACAGAAATGCAAGTGATTTCTGTGTATTGATTTTGTATCCTGCAACTTTGCTAAAATCACTGATTAGCTCTAGTAATTTTCTGATACTACCTTTAGGGTTTTCTATGTACAGTATCATGTCATCTGCAAACAGTGAGAGCTTTACTTCTTCTTTTATGATATGGATTCCTTTTATTTCTTTTTCTTCTCTGATTGCTGTAGCTAGAACTTCCAGAAGTATGTTGAATAATAGTGGTGAAAATGGACACCCTTGTCTTGTTCCTGATCTTAGGTGGAATGCTTTCAGTTTCTCATCATTTTAGAATAATATTTGATCTAGACTTATCATATATGGCCTTTACTATGTTGAGGTAGAAAGTGAAGAGGAACTAAAAAGCCTCTTGATGAAGGTGAAAGTGGAGAGTGAAAAGTTGGCTTAAAGCTCAACATTCAGAAAACGAAGATCATGGCATCCGGTCCCATCACTACATGGGAAATAGATGGGAAAACAGTGGAAACAGTGTCAGACTTTATTTTTCTGGGCTCCAAAATCACTGCAGATGGTGACTGCAGCCATGAAATTAAAAGACGCTTACTCCTTGGAAGGAAGGTTATGACCAACCTAGATAGCATATTCAAAAGCAGAGACATCACTTTGCCAACAAAGGTCCGTCTAGTCAAGGCTATGGTCTTTCCTGTGGTCATGTATGGATGTGAGAGCTGGACTGTGAAGAAGGCTGAGCGCTGAAGAATTGATGCTTTTGAACTGTGGTGTTGGAGAAGACTCTTGAGAGTCCCTTGGACTGCAAGGAGATCCAACTGGTCCATTCTGAAGGAGATCAGCCCTGGAATTTCTTTGGAGGGAATGATGCTAAAGCTGAAAATCCAGTATTTTGGCCACCTCATGCGAAGAGTTGACTCATTGGAGAAGACTCTGATCCTGGGAGGGATTGAGGGCAGGAGGAGAAGGGGACGACAGAGGATGAGATGGCTGGATGGCATCACTGACTCGATGAATGTGAGTCTGAGTGACCTCCGAGAGCTGGTGATGGATAGGGAGGCCTGGCGTGCTGCGGTTCATGGGGTCGCAAAGAGTCGGACACGACTGAGCGACTGATCTGATCTGATTTTTTTTAAAAAAAAGAAGCATTAGCTATTCTCTAAATGTTTGATGGAATGGTCCTGTGAAGACATCTGGCCCTAGGCGTTTGTTTTTTTGGGAGATTTTTGATCACAGCTTCAATTTCAGTGCTTGTAATTGGGTTGTTCATAATTTCTATTTCTTCCTGGTTCAGTCTTAGAAGATTGAACTTTTCTAAGAATCTGTCCATTTCTTCCAGGTTATCCATTTTACTGCCATATAGTTGTTAATAATAGTCTCACAGTCCTTTGTATTTCTTCATTATCTGTTGTAACCTCTCCTTTTTCATTTCTAATTTTGTTTTTGATTCTTCTCTCTTTTTTTCTTGATGAGTCTGGTTAAAGGTTTGTCAATTCTGTTTTATCTTCTCAAAGAACTGCTGTTAGTTTTATTAATTTTTATTATTCTTTCATTTCTTTTTCATTTATTTCTGCTCAGATCTTTATGATTTCTTTCCTTCACCTAATTTTGGTTTTGTTGTTGTTGTTGTTGTTGTTCTTTGTCTTCTTCTTTTTCCAGTTGTTTTAGGTGTAAAGTTAGGCTGTCTATTTGATGTTTTTCTTGTTTCTTGAGGTAAGATTGTATTGCTATAAACGTCCCTCTTAGAACTGCTTTTGCTGCATCCCATAGGCTTTGAGTTGTTGTGCTTTCGTTGTCATTTGTTTCTAGAAATTCTTTGATTTCCCTTTTGATTTCTTCACTAACCAGTTGGTTATTTAGAAACCTGTTGTTTAATCTCCATGTATTTGTGTTTCTTACAGTTTTTTTTTTTTTTTCTTGTAATTGATATCTGGTCTCATAACATTGTGTTCGAAGAAGATTCTTGATATGATTTCAATTTTCTTAAATGTATTGAGGTTTGATTTGTGACCTAAGATGTTGTCTATCCTGGAGAATGTTCCATATGCACTTGAAAAGAAGGTGTATTCTTCTGCATTTAGATGGAATGTCCTGAAGATAGCAATGAGATCCATCTCATCTAATGCATCATTTAAGATACATTGTGTTTCCTTACTAATTTTCTGTTTTGAGGATCTGTCCATTGATGTGAGTGGGGTGTTAAAGTCTCCTACTATTATTGTGTTATTATCACTTTCTCCTTTGATATCTGTTGGTGTTTGTCTTATGTATTGAGGTGCTCCTATGTTGGGTGCATAGATATTACAATTGTTATGTCTTTCTCTTGGATTGATCCCTTGATCATTATGTAGTGTCCTTCCTTATCTCTTGTAATCTTCTTTATTTTAAGGTATATTTTGTCTTATATGAGGATTGCTACTCCAGCTTTATTTTGCTTTCCATTTGCATGGAATATATTTTTCCATCCTCTCACTTTCAGTCTATATGTGTCTTGAGATCTGAAGTGGGTTTCTTGTAGACAGCATATATATGGGTCTTGTTTTTATCCATTCATCCAATCTTTGTCTTTTGGTTGGAGCATTTAACCCATTTACATTTAAAGTAATAACTGATATATATGTTCCTATTGCCATTTTTTAACTGTTTGGGGTTGATTTTGTGAATCTTTTTTTCTTCTCTTGTATTCCTTGACTATATAAGTCCATTTAACATTTGTTGTAAAGCTGGTTTGGTGGTACTTAATTCTCTTAACTTCAGCTTGTTTGAAAGCTTTTGATTTCTCCATCAGTTTTGAATGAGGTTCTTGCCAAGTACAGTAATCTTGGTCGTAGATTTTTTCCTTTCAGTACTTTAAATATATCCTTCCATTCCCTTTTGGCCTGCAGAGTTTCTGCTGAAGATCAACTGTTAAGCATATGGGGTTTCTCTTGTATGTTACTTGTTGCTCTCCCTTGCTGCTTTTAATATTCTTTCTTTGTGTTTAGTCTCTGTTAGTTTGATTAGTATGTGTATTGGTGTGTTTCTCCTTGGGTTTATCCTGTATGGGACTCTTTGTGCCTCTTGGACTTGAATGACTTGAATGTTTCCATTTCCATGTTGGGGAAAATTTCAACTTATAATCTCTTCAAAAATTTTCTCATACCCTTTCTTTATCTCTTCTTCTTCTGGGACCTCTATTATTCAAATGTTGGTGTGTTTGATATTGTCCCAGAGGTCTCTAAGACTATCTTCAGTTCTTTTCATTCTTTTTACTTTATTCTGCTCTTCAGAAGTTATTTCCACCATTTTATCTTCCAGCTCAGTGATTCGTTCTTCTGCTTCAGATATTCTGCTATTAATTCCCTCTAGAGTATTTTTAATTTCAGTAATTGTGTTGTTTGTCTCTGTATGTTTATTCTTTAATTCTTCTAGGTCTTTGTTAATTGATTCTTGCATTTTCTACATTTTGCTTTCAAGGTTTTTGATCATCTTTACTATCATTATTCTGAATTCTTTTTCAGGTAGTTTGCTTATTTCCTTTTCATTTATTTGGACTTCTGTGTTTCTAGTTTGTTCCTTCATTTGTGTAGTATTTCTCTGCCTTTTCATTATTTTTTTTTAACTTAACTGTGTTTGAGGTCTCCTTTTCCCAGGCTTCAAAGTTTAATTCTTTCTTCCTTTTGGTTTCTGCCCTCTAAGTTTGGTCCAGTGGCTTGTGTAAGCTTCTTAGGTGAGATTTGTGCTGAGTTTCTGTTTGTTGGTTGGTTGGTTTTTCCTCTGATGCACAAGGCTGAGTGAGGTGGTAATCCTGTCTGCTGATTATTGAATTTGTATTTTTGTTTTGTTTGTTGTTTAGATGAGGCATCCTGCACAGGGTGCTATTAGTGGTTGGCTGATAGAAGATCTTGTATTACAGTGGTTTCCTTTGTGTGAGTTCTCACTATTTGATATCCCTAGGGTTAGTTCCCTGGTAGTCTAGGGTCTTGGATTCAGTGCTCCCACTCCAAAGGCTCAGGGCTTGATCTTGAGTTTTGCGTGGGTCTATGTATTCTTTTCTGCTGGTCAGGTACTCCTGTCCACTCGCAGCTGGTGTTCTGCACACACTTCTGTGCCTGACTGTGTATTCCTGATGTATCCATGGAGAGAGATGTATTCCACGTTCACCTACTCCTCCACCATCTTGTTCTCCATGTTTCTATTTTGAAAGAACTCTTCACTGGTTTCATCAAGCCCTCTTACATATTAATGAGACAAAATTTCCAAATTTTTCTATGGAACCAGCTCAAGTGTTATGGTACACTTTTGACCACTTACTTGCTGCAAGTAACAACCTCCTCTGCACTTCTCAAGACCCACTTAATAAATACTCCATTTGGCAAAGAGTATCTCAGTATATATGGTCAGTTTTAGAAAAAAGTAAATTTTAAATATTAATCAAGATTTGGAAAACAGTTTGATCAAAATTGATCTTATTGATCTCAAGTTTATGGCCCACTTGTGCAGAGCCTGAGGCATATGAGCTGAGAATCCTAGGATACAGTCCTGAGGCACTGTAGTAGAAGGAAATGATATAAGAGATGTTATAAAGGAAGAACCCATGGGACTCGATGGCAACTTGATGACAAGTTGAATATGGGCAGTGAGAGAAATCTGCATACAGGTCAGGAAGCAACAGTTAGAACTGGACAAGGAACAACAGACTGGTTACAAATTGGGAAAGGAGTACATCAAAGCTGTTTATTGTCACCTTGCTTATTTAACTTATATGCAGAGTACATCATGAGTAACACTGGGCTGGATGAAGCACAAGCTGGAATCAAGATTTCTGGGAGAAAGATCAATAACTTCATATATACAGATGACACCACCCTTAAGGGAGAAAGCAAAGAACTAAAGAGCCTCTTGATGGAAGTGAAAGAGGAAAGTGAAAAAGTTGGTTTAAAACTCAACATTCAGAAAACTAAGATCATGGCATCTGTTCCCATCACTTCATGGCAAGTAGACGGGGAAACAATGGATACAATGAGAGACTTTGTTTTGGAGGCCTCCAAAATCACTGCAGGTGGAGACTGCAGCCACGAAATTAAAAGACGCTTGCTCCTTGGAAGGAAAGTTATGACAAACCTAGACAGCATATTAAAAAGCAGTGACATTACTTTGCCAACAAAGGTGCATCTAGTCAAAGCTATGGTTTTTCCAGTAGTCATGTATGGATGTGAGAGTTGGACTATAAAGAAAGCTGAGCACTGAGAAATTGATGCTTTTGAACTGTGGTGTTCAAAGACTCTTGAGAGTCCCTTGCACTGCAAGAAGATCCAACCAGTCCATCCTAAAGGAAATCAGTCCTGAATGTTCATTTGAAGGACTGATGTTGAAGCTGAAATTCCAACACTTTGGCCACCTGATGCAAAGAACTAACTCATTTGAAAAGACCCTGATGCTGGGAAAGATTGAAGGCAGGAAGAGAAGGGGACAACAAAATATGAGATAGTTGATGGCATCACCGACTCAATGGACATGAGTTTGAGTAAACTCTGGGAGTTGGTGTTGGACAGAGTGGCCTAGTGTGCTGCAGTCCATGGTGTCACAAAGAGTCGGACACGACTGAGTGACTGAACTGAATTGAACTGAACTGAACTGAGGAGAATAGCAGTGACTTAGAGAATCCTGAAGGTTTGAACCTGGGGGTGTAGGATGTCTTACTGTTGCTCTTAGGATACACTTGAGCTTCTTGACCCTGGACCACAAGGACATATGATATCTGACTCCTGATTCCCATTCTAGCTTCACTTACTATCTCTATTCCTCTAATTTACTGTGCTACAAATGCTCTAGTGGCTCAGTTTTTGAAACCCACTAGGCTACTTCCCATCTCAAAGCTTCTAAATGCTGTCTATGGAATAAATGTCATTTGTCTCACTTCTTCCCCAATTATCTGGTTAATTCATATACCTCAAGGCTTCAGCTTATGTGCTATTTTCTCAGGGAATTTTTTTCTGCTCCCATCCACAGATGGGGGTAAGAAGGTTGTTATATTCACTGATAGTTTTCTGTATTTGCTTAATGTGTCTCTCTACTACTGGATGATTAAGCTCCATGAGGCTCAGGACCATGTTTAACTTGTTCACTGCCTCTTTCAAAGGACTAGCACAGTGAGTAGCATTAATAGATGACACTGCTGATAAAGGCATGAAAGGGTATTTGAGTGAACAAATGGAATCTACAACCCACAATATTGTTTCCCTCTCTTCTTCCCTTGTTGTCTGGTTAACTCATACATTTCTAGTCTTCAGCTTATATTTCTTTTCAGGTATGCTTTTCCTGACTAATCATGCTATGAAAGCCTAGGGGAGTTAAGAGGAAATATTCCTTCCTGGTACAAGGTAATTCTCTTTTCAAGTGTGTATAGTTTGACTAGATGATTAGAAATTATGGAACTATCCCATGGACATCAGTTAGGTGATTAGAACTGCAAATGGTTATCTGGGAGCCAATTGCATCATCTGGCTCCCAGTCAAATGTCATTAATTTTTAAGTAAGATGAAATGTTCAGAGAGGGAACTTCAAAAATTGCTTATGATGAAATGGAAAATAACAGTTTTAAGAATGAGAAAAAGTTTAATCTTTCAAATGTTTTAGAGAGGTCAAGGAGAACAGAAGTCCAAGAAAGGTCACTGGACTTGAGGGAACAAGTCATTGGGGAATGTGGTTATTACCACATAATAAAATAAAAGAAATGAAAAATCTAGGTTGCAGACAATTAAAGAGAGTTCATGGAAAAAGCAGATGTAGATGCTTTTTAAGAAGTTTGGTGCTAAAAATTGAGAAAATGAGAAAGGAATTAAGAATTGAGAGTGAGGTTAATTGGAGGTTTTCCAAAATAGGCAAAAAAAAAAAAAAACAAAACACTTTTTATAGTGAAAAAACCTGAAGTCAGTTGAATCTTTGGGCCACTAGTTTTATTTTAGAAATACTATCTCATTGGCTTATACTATGTTATTCTCTGTTCCTTTCCCTCTTCTATCTCTGCTTCGTTTCTTTTTTCCTCCCTGTATCCCTACCCTTAGATGTGGACTAGCCAATAGGTAAGCACTAAGCAGATTGTTATTGAGTACATGAACTGTGTATAATCCAAATTACAATGTGCTGTAAGTACAAAGAAACACACCAGAATTTGAAAACTTAGTATGAAAAAATAATATAAAATATCTATTAATAATCTTGTATTATTGTATTTGGGGAAGATGTAAAATTCCAGGTTAACTGTACATTTGTTTCTTGAGACAAAAAAATTTTTTTTTGTTTGTATTGATTACATATTGAAATATTTTATATCTATTTAGTTAGATATATATTATTAAATTTAAATTCATAGGTTTCTTTTTACTATCTTTAATGTAGTTACCAAAAAACTCTCTGTTACATACGTAACTTTTGTTATATTTCTACTGGACAGCATTGCTCTAGGCTTTCTTACTTGTATTCTCTTTCTAGGCTTCAGAAACCACCTCTAGACAATTGACTCATAAATATACATCTTCACATAAATGTATATTGAGACAACCCACTCCAATGTTCTTGCCTGGAGAATCCCAGGGACGGGGGAGCCTGGTGGGCTTCCATCTATGGGGTCACACAGAGTCGGACATGACTGAAGTGACTTAGCAATTAGCAATTAGTAAGACTTCTCTGAAGCTCAAATCCTTGTATTCAATTGCCAATCAAACCACATGTTCCAAAGATCAAAAAATGGGCCAAAGTACTAAATAGACATTTCTCCAAAGAAGACATACAGATGGCTAACAAACACATGAAACATCACTCATTATCAGAGAAATGCGGTACCACAATGAGGTACCATTTCACGCCAGTCAGAATGGCTGTGATCCAAAAGTCTACAAGCAATAAATGCTGGAGAGGGTGTGGACAAAAGGGAACCCTCTTACACTGTTGATAGGAATGCAAACTAGTACAACCACTATGGAGAACAGTATGGAGATTCCTTAAAAAACTGGAAATAGAACTGTCTTATGACACAGGAATCCCACTGCTGGGCATACACATAGAGGAAACCAGAATTGAAAGAGACACATGTACCCCAGTGTTCATCACAGCACTGTTTATAATAACCAGGACATGGAAGCAACCTAGATGTCCATCAGCAGATGAATGGATAAGAAAGCTGTGGTACATATACACAATGGAGTATTACTCAGCCATTAAAAAGAATACATTTGAATCAGTTCTAAAGAGGTATATGAAATTGGAGCCAATTATACAGAGTGAAGTATGCCAGAAAGAAAAACACCAAAGCAGTATACTAACGCATATATATGGAAATTAGAACGATGGTAACGATAACCCTGTATGCGAGATAGCAAATGAGACACAGATGTATAGAACAGTCTTTTGGACTCTGTGGGAGAGGGTGAGGGTGGGATGATTTGAGAGAATGGCATTGAAACATGTATAATATCATATATGAAATGAATCACCAGTCCAGGTTCAGTGCAGGATACAGGATGCTTAGGGCTGGTGCACTGGGGTGACCCAGACGGATGGTTTGGGGAGGGAGTGGGAGGGGGGTTCAGTATGGGAAACATGTGTACACCTGTGGTGGATTCATGTTGATATATGGCAAAACCAATACAATATTTAAAGTAATTAGCCTCCAATTAAAATAAATAAATTTAAATTGAAAAAAAAAAAAAAAAAAAAAAAAACTTAGCTCCTGCTCTCTTTCCCCAAATCAGATCCTCTTCCAGGGTTTTTGGTCTCAGTGAGTCATTATCACTCTGTCACATAAGCCAGAATTTTAAATCCTTCGTCTTTGACCCCTACATTCAATCTATCATTAAATCTTACTCACTTTACATTCTAAAGAATTCTCCAATTTCTTTATTCCACTCATCACTACCACCTGATCCATGCTACCATAATCTCTTTCTTGGGCAATTTAAATAGTTTGTCCATATACAGTTTTGCCAGCTTCAAATCTATTGTTCAGGCTTCATCAAGAATTGTTATAAAATCTAAATCTGATCATATAACTCTCTTCATTAAAAAAAAAACTTCCCATGGATTCTTATTGCTATTAGAATAAAGACCCAGCTTCTTAATACTGTCTTTAATACTCCCACATTGTCTACACATTGCCCTCTACTCCACCCTCCCTTTATTTTATTTTTTTTAATATAAATGTATTTAAATTGGAAGCTAATTACTTTACAATATTGGTTTTGCCATACATCACATGAATCCACCAAGGGTGTACATGTGTTTCCCATCTTGAACCCCCCCTCCCACCTCCCTCCCCAAACCATCCCTCTGGGTCATCCCAGTGCACCAGCCCTAAGCATCCTGTATCCTGCATTGAACCCAGACTGGCGATTCATTTCATATATGATATTATACATGTTTCAATGCCATTCTTCCAAATCATCCCACCCTCACCCTCTCCCATAGAGTCCAAAAGACTGTTCTATACATCTGTGTCTCATTTGCTATCTCGCATACAGGGTTATCGTTACCATCGTTCTAATTTCCATATATATGCGTTAGTATACTGCTTTGGTGTTTTTCTTTCTGGCATACTTCACTCTGTATAATTGGCTCCAGTTTCATATACCTCATTAGAACTGATTCAAATGTATTCTTTTTAATGGCTGGGTAATATTCCATTGTGTATATGTACCACAGCTTTCTTATCCATTCATCTGCTAATGGACTTCTAGGTTGCTTCCATGTCCTGGCTATTATAAACAGTGCTGCGATGAACGTTGGGGTATACGTGTCTCTTTCAATTCTGGTTTCCTCTGTGTGTATCCCCAGCAGTGGGATTGCTGGGTCATATGGCAGTTCTATTTCCAGTTTTTTAAGGAATCTCCATACTGTTCTCCATAGTGGCTATACTAGTTTGCATTCCTATCAACAGTGTAAGAGGGTTCCCTTTTGTCCACACCCTCTCCAGCATTTATTGCTGGTAGACTTTTGGATCACAGCCATTCTGACTGGCGTGAAATGGTACCTCATTGTGGTTTTGCTTTGCATTTCTCTCATAATGAGTGATGCTGAGCATCTTTTCATTTGTTTGTTAGCCATCTGTATGTCTTCTTTGGAGAAATGTCTGTTTAGTTCTTTGGCACACTTTTTGATTAGGTTGTTTATTTGTCTGGAATTGAGCTGCAGAAATTGCTTGTATATTTTTGTGATTGTCAGTTGCTTCATTTGCTATTATTTTTTCCCATTGTGAAGGCTGTCTTTCCCCCTTGCTTTTAGTTTCCTTTGTTATGCAGAAGCTTTTTAATTTTAACTAGGTCCTATTTTTTTATTTTTGCTTTTATTTCCAATATTCTGGGAGATGGATCATAGAGGATCCTGCTGTGATGTATGTCAGAGAGTGTTTTGCCTATGTTCTCCTTTAGGAGTTTTATAGTTTCTGATCTTACGTTTAGATCTTTAATCCATTTTGCGTTTATGTTTGTGTATGGTGTTAGAAAGTGTTCTAGTTTCATTGTTTTACAAGTGGTTGACCAGTTTTCCCAGCACCACTTGTTAAAGAGATTGTCTTTTCTCCATGGTATATTCTTGCCTCCTTTGTCAAAGATAAGGTATCCATAGGTGCGTGGATTTATCTCTGGGCTTTCTATTTTGTTCCATTGATCTATATTTCTGTATTTATGCCAATACCATACTGTCTTGATGTACAGTACCACTGTCTTGATGACTGTGGCTTTGTAGTAGAGTCTGAAGTCAGGCAGGTTGATTCCTCCAGTTCCATTCTTCTTTCTCAAGATTGCTTTGGCTATTCGAGGTTTTTGTATTACCATACAAATTGTGAAATTATTTGTTCTAGCTTTGTGAGAAATACCGTTGGTAACTTGATAGGGATTGCAGTGAATCTATAGATCGCTTTGGGTAGTATACTCATTTTCACTATATTGATTCTTCTGATCCATGAACATGGTATATTTCTCCATCTATTAATGTCCTCTTTGATTTCTTTCACCAATGTTTTATAGTTTTCTATATATAAGTCTTTAATTTCTTTAGGTAGATATATTCCTAAGTATGTTATTCTTTTTGTTACAATGGTGAATGGAATTGTTTCCTTAATTTCTCTTTCTATTTTCCAATTATTAGTGTATAGGAATGGCACCCCACTCCAGTACTCTTGCCTGAAAAATCCCATGGACAGAGCAGCCTGGTTGGCTGCAGTCCATGGGGTTGCTAAGAGTCAGATGTGACTGAGCGACTTCACTTTCACTTTTCACTTTCATGCATTGGTGAAGGAAATGGCAACCCACTCCAGTGTTCTTGCCTGGAGAATCCCAGGGATGGAGGAGCCTGGTGGGTTGCTGTCTCTGGGGTCGCACAGAGTTCGACACGATGGAAGCGACTTAGCAGCAGCACCAGCAGCAATGTATAGGAATGCAAGGAATTTCTGTGTGTTGAATTTATATCCTGCAACTTTACTATATTCATTGATTAGCTCTAGTAATTTTCTGGTGGTCTTTAGGGTTTTCTATGCAGAGGATCCATCACTATGAACAAAGCTAGTGGAGGTGATAGAATTCCAGTTGAGCTATTCCAAATCCTGAAAGATGATGCTGTGAAAGTGCTGCACTCAATATGCCAGCAAATTTGGAAAACTCAGCAGTGGCCTCAGGACTGGAAAAGCTCAGTTTTCATTCCAATCCCAAAGAAAGGCAATGCCAAAGAATGCTCAAACTACCGCACAATTGCACTCATCTCACACGCTAGTAAAGTCATACTCAAAATTCTCCAAGTCAGGCTTCAGCAATACCTGAACCATGAACTTCCTCATGTTCAAGCTGAATTTAGAAAAGGCAGAGGAACCAGAGATCAAATTGCCAACATCCGCTGGATCATCGAAAAAGCAAGAGAGTTCCAGAAAAACTCTATTTCTGCTTTATTGACTATGCCAAAGCCTTTGACTGTGTAGATCACAATAAACTATGGAAAATTCTGAAAGAGATGGGAATCCAGACCACCTGATCTGCCTCTTGAGAAATCTGTATGCAGGTCAGGAAGCAACAGTTAGAACTGGACATGGAACAACAGACTGGTTCCAAATAGGAAAAGGAGTACGTCAAGGCTGCATATTGTCACCATGTTTATTTAACTTATATGCAGAGTACATCATGAGAAACGCTGGACTGGAAGAAACACAAGCTGGAATCAAGATTGCTGGGAGAAATATCAATAACCTCAGATATGCAGATGACACCACTCTTATGGCAGAAAGTGAAGAGGAACTCGAAAGCCTCTTGATGAAAGTGAAAGTGGAGAGTGAAAAAGTGGGCTTAAAGCTCAACATTCAGAAAACTAAGATCATGGCATCCGGTCCCATCACTTCATGGGAAATAGATGGGGAAACAGTGGAAACAGTGTCAGACTTTCTTTTTCTGGGCTCCAAAATCACTGCAGATGGTGACTGCAGCAATGAAATTAAAAGACACTTACTCCTTGGAAGGAAGGTTATGACCAACCTAGATAGCATATTCAAAAGCAGACATTACTTTGCCAACAAAGGTTCGTCTAGTCAAAGCTATGGTTTTTCCTGTGGTCATGTATGGATGTGAGAGTTGGACTGTGAAGAAGGCTGAGTGCTGAAGAATTGATGCTTTTGAACTGTGGTGTTGGAGAAGATGCTTGAGAGTCCCTTGGACTGCAAGGAGATCCAACCAGTCCATTCTGAAGGAGATCAGTCCTGGAATTTCTTTGGAAAGAATGATGCTGGAGCTGAAACTCCAGTACTTTGGCCACCTCATGCGAAGAGTTGACTCATTGGAGAAGACTCTGATGCTGGGAGGGATAGGGGGCAAGAGGAGAAGGGGACAACAGAGGATGAGATGGCTGGATGGCATCACTGACTCGATTGACGTGAGTCTCAGTGAACTCTGGGAGTTGGTGATGGACAGGGAGGCCTGGCATGCTGCAATTCATGGGGTCGCAAAGAGTCGGACATGACTGAGCGACTGATCTGATGTAGAGGATCATGTCATCTTCAAACAGTGAGAGTTTTACTTCTTCTTTTCCAGTCTTTATTCCTTTTATTTCTTTTTCTGCTCTGACTGCTGTGGCCAAAACTTCCAAAACTATGTTTAATAATAGTGGTGACAGTGGGCATCCTTGTCTTGTTCCTGTCTTTAGGGGAAATGCTTTCAATTTTTCACCATTGACGATAATGCTTGTTGTGGGTTTGTCATATATAGCTTTCATTATGTTGATGTATGAAGAAGGCAATGGCGCCCCACTCCAGTACTTTTGCCTGGAAAATCCCATGGACAGAGGAGCCTGGTGGGCTGCAGTCCATGGGGTCGCTAAGAGTCGGACACGACTGAGCGACTTCACTTTCACTTTCATGCATTGGAGAAGGAAATGGCAACCCACTCCAGTATTCTTGCCTGGAGAACCCCAGGGACAGGGGAGCCTGGTGGGCTGCCATCTATGGGATTGCACAGAGTCAGACACGACTGAAGGGACTTAGCAGCAGTAGCAGCATGTTGATGTATGTTCCTTCTATTCCTGCTTTCTGGAGGGTTTTTATCGTAAATGGATGTTGAATTTTGTCAAAGGCTTTCTCTGCATCTGTTGAGATAATCATATGGCTTTTATTTTTTTAATTTGTTAGTGTGGTATATTACATTGATTGATTTGTGGATATTGAAGTATCCTTGCATCCCTGTCCACCCTCCCTTTAAACCATTTTCTCCAGAACTCTTTCTGCCTCACTGAATTTCTTTAGTACCTTGATGTTGTCATTTTTCCTCCAGAAACAGGGCCTTTGTATGTCATTCTCAGAATTTACCCATTCCATCCTTCTCTGGTAAATTCTGTTTAACCTCGAAATTTCAGTTCAGTCATCACTTTTTCAGGAAATCTTTCTGTTACCTCCCCTCATTCCCATACCCACCTCAAGTAATAATGACAGCGGTGGTGGTAGTGATAGCATTTAGTATTATTTATTATTTATTAAACACATATGCATTAGGCTCCCTTCTGGTATTTCACAAATAATTCACTAAGTCTTCTAATCTACTTTTTTTAGTCTCCATTGAGGAAATTGACACATGGAAAGTTTAAGGAATTTTTTCACAACCAACTGTAAAGTGTCATAGCCAAGATTCAAAATTAAGTCTTGTTTTCAGAACCCACAGGGTTAACTACTACATTATATTGTCTTTTCAGACTAGGCTAAACCCCTCTATTATAAGTCTTATATCTCTAATAACCTTGCTTTAATAATAGTGAAGTTGTAATTTTAAATTCGTTTGTGTGAATATTTGGTTAATGTCTCCTGCAACTTCCTCCCAGCTCTATAAGGGAAGGGGAATCAGATACTACGTTTGCTTTTGTTTACTGCTTGACTTCAGTACCTAGTATTGTGGCTGACATAAAGTAGACATACAATAAATGTGAATAAAATGATACAAAATAAATGTATGTGTATATGAAAAAAAGAAAGGAAGACAGGAGAAGGAAAGAGGAAAGGAGGGAGGGAGAAAGAAAAAGAAAGCAAGTTTCATGTTTCCAATTGTGGGTTTCTCCGTTGAGCACAGCACAGCCTACCACTGTCTATTTCTTTATCTGTTTTAGGAAGTCTTCTGACTGTAATGAGAACAAATTCAGGGATCCTGTCTTGTATACTGAATGACTTTAGAATTCCTCCTGAGTAATTACTTGATTATGAGTAGCTGAGTCATTCAATATTCATTTCAGTCAGAGGATGTCAAAATTGGACCAAGCACTGAGTAATCCGCCTATAACATAGTTGTGAAAGCCAAGTTCTCAAAAACACCCTACACTCCAGCCAGACTGGGGACAGCTTTCCATTTCTCTAACACTTCATGAGCTTTCATATCTCTGACACTTGGTTTAGCATTCCTTTTCCAACCTTTTCTGCTGAGAAAAGGTCCATGTATCTTTCAAGAAAGTAAAGAAAGTGAAAGTGAAGTTGTTCAGTCATGTCAGACTCTTTGCGACCCCATGGTCTGTAGCCTACCAGGCTCCTCCGTCCATGGGATTTTCCAGGCAAGAATATCTTTCAAGGCCAGATCAAGTGTCCTCTCCTGGATAATTTATAATAAGACACCCCTAGTTGTTTTTTGATGTGTGTCTATATATGTGTGTAAGTATAATTCTAATTGAGATGTGAGGCCTAATTGTGGGATATTTTAATGTGATTCCTCTGTTAAGGATATGGTTCTGTTCATGTGGTTTAGATTGGAAGCTTCCCTCAAGGGTTGGGAATTCTTAGTGGCAATCTCAAGCAAAAGAGCTAAGTCCTCAGACAAAACAACAGAAGGGGAGCTCCTGCCCACTCTCCTGTTTCTCACATTCTTAGAAATAGCTCTCATGGAGTTGAGGTATGCTTAAACTTCCAGACAACTGGGAAGAAACAGCATCTGCCCATGAGAGGTAGGATTGGAGATTGGTAAGGAGGCCTTGCCATAGGGAACAAAAAGGACAAGATGACTGACTCACCTGTATAAACCAGATTATCAAGATCAGCAGCATTCAGACCATTTGAATGCCTTGGTGTGTCACAATCAGTCATGAGATGCATCACAATTATTCTGTTTCTAATAATAAGCTTCATGGCAAATAGATGGGGAAACAATTGAAACAGTGAGAGACTTTATTTTCTTTGACTCCAAAATCACTGCAGATGGTGACTGCAGCCATGAAATTAAAAGACGCTCGCTCCTTGGAAGAAAAGCTATGACAAACCAAGACAGCATATTAAAAAACAGAGACATTATTTTGTCGACAAAGGTCCATCTAGTCAAGGCTATGGTTTTTCCAGTGGTCATGTATGGATGTGAGAGTTGGACTGTGAAGAAAGCTGAGTGCCGAAGAACTGATGCTTTTGAACTGTGGTGTTGGAGAAGACTCTTGAGAGTCCCTTGGCCTGCAAGGAGATCCAACCAGTCCATTCTAAAGGAGATCAGTCCTGCGTGTTCATTGGAAGGGCTGATGTTGAAGCTGAAACTCCAATACTTTGGCCACCTGATGTGAAGGATTGACTCTTTGGAAACAACCCTGATGCTGGGAAAGATTGAAGGCGGGAGGAGAAGGGGACGACAGAGGTTGAGATGGTTGGATGGCATCACCAACTCAATGGACATGAGTTTGAGTAAACTCTGGGAGTTGGTGATGGACAGAGAGTCCTGGTGTACTGCAGTCTATGGGGTTGCAAAGAGTCACACACAACTGCGTGACTGAACTGAACTGAACTGAATAATAAGCTATCATACTTTAATATGGCTTTATACATATAATATATACACATACACATGAACTAAAAAGGATTCCATATTATCTCGATAATACCTTCCTCATTCCTTTACAATATAGTACTTTGAGTGGAAGAAATACAGAGAGATCATAGCTAGCCAGTGGGCAATTATTCATTACCTGACAAAGCCAATAGGCGCATATCACTCAGTCAATATCATCTGCCAACTTGCTTTCTCAGTGGGGAAAAGGTTTGAGAATTACTCTTCTTGTTGCATATTGCTACATTTTGTTTCCCAGAGTATGTTTAAGTCTGATGGGCCAGAGTGATTGAGAGAGCAATGCTTTTTTGTGGTCACCATGTTCTTGGCAGCAATAGTGACTGCTTCCCCAGGGATGAGAATCTGGGAATTCTCATGAGAATTTGTGAGAATCTCATGAGAATTCAGATACATGAAAATCTGGGAAAAGGTTTGGAGGATGAATTTTGCCCCTCCCACATGGGAACTGGCACTCTACTGCCAAACTAGAATGTTATTCTATTATGAAAAAGACAGATTTCTTCCAGAAAGCTTTTTCAACACCCCGAGACAAATTAATTTGTTCCCATCTGTTCTTCCATAGTTCCAAACATATGATTATACTATAGATTCTATCACCTTGCATTCTAAGTATTTGTTTACATCACTGCCTCCTTAGTACACTGAGAAGTTACTGTAAACAAAGATTGAATCTTACACAGCTTTGAATTACTATTGCTTATTCGCTGTGCTTAGCATTGTAATAAGCATAAGAAGCACTGTTAGCTCTTTGCTTTCTTTTATTTCTTGACTGTGTCAACAGATCTTATTTCCCCAACTGGGGACCTCAGCAGTGAAAGCTCAGAGTCTTAAACTCTGGACCACCAGGGAATTCCCCAACTGTCAACTCTTGAACAAGGGGCCAAACATGACCAGAAGAACAAACCAATATTCATCACATTAAATCTGGGGTCCTTTTTTGTTGTCTTGGGTTTTCGTTTTGTTTTGTTTTGTTTTGTTTTTTAATAACAATCTTAAAAGCATCTTTAAAGTAAAGTGAAGTCACTCAGTCGTGTCCGACTCTCTGCAACCCCATGGATTGTAGCCCACCAGGCTCCTAGGTCCATGAGATGTTCCAGGCATGAATACTGGAGTGGGTTGCTGTTTCCTTCTCCAGGGGATCTTCCTGACCCAGGGATCGAACCCAGGTCTCCCACATTTAGGCAGATGCTTAACCGTCTGAGCTACCAGGGAAGTCCAAGGCATCTTTAGTTCACAGCTTTAATCTTATCATGATACCTAGGGGCACCCAAACAATTATTTGTTAATTTATGCCGTGTCAACATGGAAAATATCGCATGCAGAATAAAGCAATGAATCACACACAGAATTGTTTTTCTGCAACTCAGCTTTGATAGAGTCAGTCCCTTGACAAATTTATTCAAGTCCTACTAAATAGCATTCAAGCTCTTTGATTTGGCATTCTGGCCTCATCTTTTTTAGGATGCTTCCTGTAATTTCTCCATCACTGTATTCTATTCCTACCAGGCATTTTGGATTTTAGATAATCTGGCCTAATCTAAGCCAGAGAGTATCAGAAGACTGGAGTGGATTCCTATTCCCTTCTCTAGGGGTTCTTTCCAACCCAGAGTCCAAACCCATGTCCCCTGTGTCTCCTGCTTGGCAGGCCAATTTTTCACCACTGAGCCACCTTAAAGTAAGTCATTTGTACAGTCCATTTAAGCCACCTTAAAGTAAGCCTAAAAATTGTCATAAATTTTTAAGAAAATTAAAATAACAAATGTGAGCTACATGATCCTTTGCACTGACTCCATGAATGTTTCACTAAGCTCACATTGATTATGGGCAAGAGGTGAACTAAGAGCAACACTCATCATTATTCCACAATTCCTTTGTGAGTCTTGTCCCAGGAAATCTTAAGAAGCTCTCATTACAGGAAAGTTTCCCTACATCAGCACAGAATATTTTAAGGAAAGAAATATTTCCAAAAGCTACTTCTAGATTTGCAAGAAAAATTATAAAGTTATATTTTAACTACTGTAAAAATTTAAATTACTGTGGAAAATTCTGAAAGAAATGGGAATACCAGACCACCTGACCTGCCTCTTGAGAAATTTGTATGCAGGTCAGGAAGCAACAGTTAGGACTGGACATGGAACAACAGACTAGTTCCAAATAGGAAAAGGAGTACGTCAAGGCTGTATATTGTCACCCTGTTTATTTAACTTATATGCAGAGTACATCATGAGAAACACTGGACTGGAAGAAACATAAGCTGGAATCAAGATTGCCGGGAGAAATATCAATCACCTCAGATATGCAGATGACACCACCCTATGGCAGAAAGTGAAGAGGAACTAAAAAGCCTCTTGATGAAGGTGAAAGTGGAGAGTGAAAAAGTGGGCTTAAAGCTCAACATTCAGAAAGTGAAGATCATGGCATCCGGTCCCATCACCTCATGGGAAATAGATGGGGAAAGAGTGGAAACAGTGTCAGACTTTATTTTTCTGGGCTCCAAAATCACTGCACATGGTGACTGCAGCCATGAAATTAAAAGACACTTACTCCTTGGAAGGAAAGTTATGACCAACCTAGATAGCATATTCAAAAGCAGAGACATTACTTTGCCAACAAAGGTTTGTCTAGTCAAGGCTATGGTTTTTCCTGTGGTCGTGTATGGATGTGAGAGTTGGACTGTGAAGAAGGCTGAGCGCCGAAGAATTGCTGCTTTTGAACTGTGGTGTTGGAGAAGACTCTTGAGAGTCCCTTGGCCTGCAAGGATATCCAACCAGTCCATTCTAAAGGAGGTCAGTTCTGGGTGTCCTTTGGAAGGAATGATGCTAAAGCTGAAACTCCAGTACTTTGGCCACCTCATGCGAAGAATTGACTCATTGGAGAAGACTCTGATGCTGGGAGGGATTGGGGGCAAGAGGAGAAGGGGATGACAGAGGATGAGATGGCTGGATGACATCACTGACTCAATGGACGTGAGTCTCAGTGACCTCCGGGAGTTGGTGATGGACAGGGAGGCCTGGCATGCTGCAATTCATGGGGTCACAAAGAGTTGGACACGACTGAGTGACTGATCTGATCTGATCACTAAAAAATAAAACATTACTTCTAGTAACTAAGGTATAAGATTGAAGACACTATGAATATAGTTTCAAAGGAATATTCTAGAAATTGTATATTGACTTTAAAAATAGGTGGGAAAGGTGCTACTTTAAGATGTCTGCTCACACAATCTTTCCTCTGAGTCAATAAATCCTGTTTCAGTTCCCACTTCTTTTATGAAGCCTTTCCTGAACAAGCCAAAGGGAATTTTTTTCTTCCCACCTACAACTTTATATTCAGATTGGTAATAAGGGTAAATTAAAATCAAACATGGCCTTTAATATTTGCTTAGAAATGGGCATTTGCCTTACTCTTTAGATCTCAAAGGATACAATTAATTATTCCAATTTAGTATTCTTGTAAAGTTTAGGAAATTAAACCTCTCAGGCGAAACTCTGATGTCAATGCCAAGTAAATCCCTCTAGAATTATTTAAAATATTTGAGCCATTCTCTACAAATGACATAAATATTATTGTTGATTTGTTGGTAGAAATGTTCTAAACAATCAAGAAGATAGAATTTTATTTCTGGATCTACTTTAAGTATCATCATCGGGCAACCAAATAGCCTTTCTTAAGCTCTTATTGGGGAAATCCAGGTGAGAAAATGCTTAATTTGGGGGCAGAAATATTAACCTCCAGAAACATTTATTTAAGTTCTTGAAGGTTTTCTCCTTACAAATTTTATTTGAAAATGTTTAAAGTGCCTCGAAGTCTTTTGTCTACCCTAAAAGTCCACTGTATAAATAATGGATGAATGACTTATCTGAATAATGAATGAATAATTTATCTGCATCATTTCAGAATGAGAGGGTTCAGGATGGGGAACACGAGTATACCTCTGGCGGATTCATGTTGATATATGGCAAAACCAATACAATATTGTAAAGTTAAAAAAAAAAAAATCAATTGAACCCCACCAAAAAAATAAAGAATTAAGTGTGCTTACTTAAAAAAAAAATAAAATAAAATAAAAGAAGCCTAAATTTACCTAAAAATAAATAAGTAAAAGCATACTTTTCTAGTAATTACAGAAAACATTAGCAACATTTTTGGAACTTCTTTTACAAATGTGGTTTGCCATATAACTTACAACTCAACAGGAAAAATGTAACATTAGCCTCTACAAGGAAATGATGTTTAAAATTTTTGTGTCAGACATTCCCTATGTATTAAATAAATAAGGAAGGAATATATATTTAAATCATGCTTTTAAACTCCTGATATAATTTTAAGGAGCTTTTCAGTTTATCTTTTAATTTTTAGAGAAATAAAATATCAATGTATTTTAAAATATCATTTCTCTCTGACTAATTATCACCAACTGGGGAAAATGAAGGAAGATGATGTTATGTACTTCAAGTTGGCAAGTATAAGCCATTTAATGAACTTACTCAAATTATATAGATTTAAAGTTTTTGGGTTTTTAGACTTCAGGTTATCAAGAGTAAGGCATTTAATGAAAAAATATTCATTCAAATTATATAGATTTCAAATATCCATTTCTAATATTGTTTCTAAAGGAATCAGTCAAAAATAGTCTCATTTTAAAAGTTAGTAAACAGTTCCAGGAAGCCAAAAGAAGAGATCTTCTCTCTAAAATATAGAGTGTATTTATGGTTAATGACTATTCAGCAAATTATCAATGTGGAAATGTCCAGGAGAGTCAACTAATCTTCTAAGAGGGTAGACATCACAGAGCAGGCATTTAGTAAATAACAAATCTATTAATTGACTGAAACAAATGAAGGTAGACTGAGATAAAGCATTCACCAATAGATTAGAACTCTCAAGCTATAAGGAAAAACATGAGGGGTAGATAATTGAGGTTTCAAGACACACTGAAATTTAATAAATATGAGGATTGTAGAATCTCAGAATACTGTGAAAACATTTGATGTTAGTAGAACTCGACACTGAAGCGTTAGTGCTTTAATAAAAGTAAGCGGTTTCAGGAATGCATTACCACGAGACATGAATATATTCCTAAATGATCTGAAATGTGTGTAAGACTGTCGGCAAATTCTTATCATTTAAACCGTGAATTTTATTATCATTGGAATGGAGCAGACACTTCCTCAACACATTCATTGTGATTTAGCCACTACAGAATTATAAAGTGCAGAAAACATTAGTTGGATTCCCAATAATTATTATGGGGCTATCAAGTTTTAAAACATAGATCTAAGATCATGTCATTTTATTTATTTAATTAAAAATATGCTTTCTGATTATAAAAGTAATATTTATTGTAGAGAATTTGAAATAGAAGGAAAAAACAGACAAAAAAGATCTATAATTTCCACTGCACAGGGAAAGCTAGTGTGAAAAATTTTGTGTTTCTGCCTGCCCTTTTCATTCATCTGTGAGTATTTATTTGGAAAACTAGAATTATTATATGCACAAAACTTTGTATTCTGTTTTTCACATAATGTTTTATTATGTCTATTTTATCATTAGTTTAAATATTCTAAATAAATATTGTTTTAAAGTATTGCACAATATACCATTGTATGGATGATTCACATTAACTTAATTATACTAACCAAATGTTTACAATTAGAATTCTTCACTATTATAAATAATGCTCTGGTGGGCATAATTATATATAAATCTCTGTGTGAGGTTCTAAATATTTCTTTCTTCTAGATTCATGATTACTGGTCACAGATCTGAACATTAGTTTCCTTCACCTACAAACAAATTATTTTCCAATAATTGTACCAGTTTATACTTTTGCCAGAAATACAGTTAGGTTCCCATTTTACTGTACTTTAAACAACACTACATATAGTATCATTTTTAAAATATGGTTATTTTGATAGGCAAAATAATTATGCCCTTGTAATTATTTCAAATTATGTTTTTCTGATTAGTCAAACATTTTCAGTTTGTTAAAAATTTTATTTCTTTTGATATTTTTATGTTTATGTCTTTTATCTATTTTCTAGTGATTATTTCTATTAATTGGGTTTCCCTTGTGGCTCAACTTGTAAAGAATCTGCCTGCAGTGCAGGAGACCTGGGCTCGATCCCTGGGTTGGGAAGATCCCCTGGAAAAGGGAAAGGCTACCCACTCCAGTATTCTAGCCTGGAGAAATCCATGGCCTGTAGAGTCCGTGGAATCGCAAAGAGTCAGACACGTATGAGCAACTTTCACTCACTTCACATTCCTATTGACTAATAGAAGCTCTTTATGGAATAAAACAATAGAAATGGTATCCTATCAGACACGTATGAGCAACTTTCACTCACTTCACATTCCTATTGACTAATAGAAGCTCTTTATGGAATAAAACAATAGAAATGGTATCCTATTAATTGAAACAATTTCCTAGTTTGTGTCTGACATTTGATGTTATTCGTGATGTTTTTCACAGATAGCTATATAATTGAATTTATCAATTTCTAACCCTTAGGAATGCTTCAGTTTTTTTGATAGCATTTAAATTTCTTTACATTTTAATATGCACATGGACACAGGAGCAACTTTATACTGTATGATATTTTAAATACCATAAAGACCAGGAAAATAGTTTTAAAAAACATTTTATAATAGAAAAAATATATATAACATAAAACATCATTTTAACTATATTTAAGTATCTATAGTTCAGTGGCATTAAATTTATATTGTTGTGCATCTATCATCACCATCCAACTCCAGAACATTTAATCTACCGAAACTGAAACTCTGTACCCACTAAACAATAATTCCCCATGGCTTCCCTACCCAGACAACCTTTAATTCCTGTAAGTAGCATCACACAATATTTGTTTGTGCCTAGCTTATTTCACTTGGTTAAATGTCATCAAATTTCATTCATGTTTTAACATGTATCAGAATTTCATTCCTTTTTAGGGCTGAATAATATTCCACTTTTTGTCTATACCACATTTTGTTAACCATTCATCCAGCAGTGGACAGTTGTGTTGTTTGCACCTGTGGCTATCCTGAATAAAATTCTATGAACATGAGAGTACAAAAATGGTCTTTCAAACAACAATGTTAATCCATGCAGATACAGTCACTGAAATAGTCCGAGAATACTGACAGCAACTGAAAGTGGTGTAAAAGTGTTAGTCACTCAGTCATGTCCAACTCTTTGGGACCCCATGGATTGTATGTAGCCTGCCAGGATCTTCTGTCCATGAAGTTCTCCAGACAATAATACTGGAGTGTGTAGCCATTCCTTTGTCCAGGGAATCTACCTGACCCAAGGATGGAACCCAGGTCTTCCACATTGAGGACTGATTCTTTACCAGCTGAGCCACCAGGGAAGCCCATTTGATACCTATTGGTGACACCTAAATTACTCACCTTTACCTAAACCACCAGAAAAAACTTTTGCACTGAATCTTCCTCTCAAGACCTCAAAAGCCATCTCTGTCCATCTAACTTGACATTTTTCTTGAAAATATGCTGGGAAAATGTTAAATAACTAGCTTAAAAGGTAACAGCTCCTGGAGATTGATACTCCCCCAGATAAGCGTATGCATCCAAAACCACATAACTTGTGAAAACATTGTGGAAGAAGCTCCTTGCCCTTTTGGACCTGAGAGCTCAAGAGTTGAATTGAGCATACTATAGATTACTACCTCATTTCTCCACAACTTTTTTTTTTTTTTGCCTCAACAGAGGAGTCAGGAATGGCTAAAGAAAATCATACCATAAAAAATGAGTTTATCCTCACAGGATTTACAGATCACCCAGAGCTGAAGACTCTTCTGTTTGTTGGGTTTCTTACCATCTTTCTGATCACCATGGTGGGCAACCTTGGCCTGGTGATACTGATTTCAAAAGAGCATCGTCTTCACACACCGATGTATATCTTTCTGGGAAACCTCGCTCTTGTGGATTCTTGCTGTGCCTGTGTTGTGACTCCTAAGATGTTAAAGAACTTTTTTTCTAAAAACAGAATGATTTCCTTCTATGAATGCATGGCACAATTTTATTTTCTTTGCACTGTTGAGACTGCAGATTGCTTTCTCCTGGCAGCAATGGCTTATGATCGCTATGTGGCCATCTGCAAACCACTGCAGTACCACACCATGATGTCAAAGAAACTCTGCATTCAGATGACCACAGGGGCCTACATAGCTGGAAACCTGCATTCCATGATTCATGTAGGTCTTCTATTTAGGTTAAATTTCTGTGGATCAAATCACATCAACCACTTTTACTGTGATATTCTTCCTTTATACAGGCTCTCCTGTGTTGACCCTTATCTCAATGAACTGGTACTATTTATCTTTTCAGGTTCAGTTCAAGTCTTCACAATAGGTAGTGTCTTAATATCTTATCTCTACATTCTGTTAAGTATTTTCAAAATGAAATCCAAAAATGGGAGGGTCAAAGCTTTTTCTACCTGTGTATCCCACTTTTTGTCAGTTTCATTATTCTATGGATCTCTTTTTTTCATGTACATTAGACCAAATTTGCTTGAAGAAGGGGATAAAGATATACCAGCTGCTATTTTGTTTACAGAAGTCGTTCCTTTACTTAATCCTTTTATTTATAGCCTAAGAAATAAGGAAGTAATAACTGTCTTGAGAAAAATTCTGAAGAAAGAAAAATCTCAAAAAAGTTTTAAAAAATGACGTCTACTATAGATTAATTGTTTAAAAATTCCAAGTGAAATTCAGTTCAGTTCAGTTCATTTCAGTTGCTTGATCGTGTCTGACTCTTTGTGACCCCATGAACCATAGCGTGCCAGGCCTCGCTGTCCATCACCAGCTCCTGGAGTTCACCCAAACTTATGTGCACTGAGTCAGTGATGCCCTCCATCTATCTGTCGTCCCCTTCTCCTCCTGCCCTAAATCTTTCCCAGCATCAAGGTCTTTTAAAATGAGTCAGCACTTCACATCAGGTGGACAAAGTATTAAAGTTTCAGCTCCAACATCAGTCCTTCCAGTGAACACCCAGGACTGATCTCCTTTAGGATGGACTAATGGATCTCCTTGCAGTCCAAAGGAATCTCAAGAGTCTTCTCCAACACCACAGTTCAAAACCATCAATTCTTTGGCACTCAGATTTCTTTATAGTCCAACTCTCACATCCATACATGACCACTGGAAAAACCATAGCTGTGACTAGATGGACCATTGCTGACAAAGTAATGTCTCTGCTTTTGAATATGCTATCTAGGTTGGTCATAACTTTCCTTCCAAGGAGTAAGCGTCTTTTAATTTCATGGCTGCAATCAGCATCTGCAGTGATTTTGGAGCCCAGAAAAATAAAGTCAGCCACTGTTTCCACTGTTTCCCCATCTATTTGCAGTGAAGCGATGGGAACAGATGCCATAATCTTAGTTTTCTGAATGTTGAGCTTTAAGTAAACTTTTTCACTCTCCTCAAACACTTTCATGAAGAGGCTCTTCAGTTCTTCACTTTCTGCCACAAGGGTGGTGTCATGTGTATATCTGAGGTTATTGATATTTCTCCCAGCAATCTTGATTCCAGCTTGTGCTTCCTCCAGGCCAGCATTTCTCATGATGTACTCTGCATATAAGTTAAATAATAGGGTGACAATACATAGCCTTGACATACTCCTTCCTATTTGGAACCAGTCTGTTGTTCCATGTCCAGTTCTAACTGTTGCTTCCTGACCTGCATATAGGTTTCTCAAGAGGCAGGTCAGGTGGTCTGGTATTTCCATCTCTTTCAGAATTTTCCACAGTTTATTGTGATCCACACAGTCAAAGGCTTTGACATAGTCAATAAAGCAGAAATGGATGTTTTTCTGGAACTCTCTTGCTTTTTCCATGATCCAGCGGATGTTGGCAATTTGATCTTTGGTTCCTCTGCCTTTTCTAAAACCAGCTTGAACATCAGGAATTTCACTGTTCACGTATTGCTGAAACCTGGCTTGGAGAATTTTAAGCATTACTTTACTAGCGTGTGAGATGAGTGCAATTGTGCAATAGTTTGAGCATTCTTTGGCATTGCCTTTCTTTGGGATTGGAATGAAAACTGACATTTTCCAGTCCTGTGTCCACTACTGAGTTTTCCAAATTTGCTTGCATATTGAGTGCAGCACTTTCATAGCATCATCTTTCAGGATTTGAAATAGCTCAACTGGAATTCCATCACCTCCACTAGCTTTGTTAGTGATGCTTTCTAAGGCCCACTTGACTTCACATTCTAGGATATCTGGCTCTAGGTGAGTGATCACACCATCGTGATTATCTTGGTCATGAAGATCTTTTTTGTACAGTTCTTTTGTGTATTCTTGCCACCTCTTCTTAATATCTTCTGCTTCTGTCAGGTCTCTACCATTTCTGTCCTTTATTCAGCCCATCTTTGCATGAAATGTTCCCTTGGTATCTCTAATTTTCTTGAAGAGATCTCTAGTCTTTCCCATTCTATTGTTTTCCTCTATTTCTTTGCACTGATTGCTGAGGAAGGCTTTCTTTTTTAAAAAATTAAATTTATTTATTTTAATTAGAGGCTAATTACTTTACAATATTGTATTTGTTGAAGAAAGCTTTCTTATCTCTCCTTGCTATTCTCTGGAACTCTGCATTCAAATGGGTATATCTTTCCTTTTCTCCTTTGCTTTTCACTTCTCTTCTTCTCACAGCTATTTGTAAGGCCTCCTCAGACAGCCATTTTGCTTTTTGCATTTCTTTTTCTTGGGGATGGCCTTGATCCCTGTTTCCTGGACAGTGTCACGATCCTCCATCCATAGGTCATGAGGCACTCTATCAGATCTAGTCCCTTAAATCTATTTCTCACTTCCACTGTATAATTATAAGGGATTTGATTTATATAATACCTGAATGGTCTAGTGGTTTTCCCCACTTTCTTCAATTTAAATCTGAATTTGGCAATAAGGAGTTCATGATCTGAGCCACAGTCAGCTGCCAGTCTTGCTTTTGCTGACTGTATAGAGCTTCTCCATCTTTGGCTGCAAAGAATATAATCAATCTGATTTCAGTGTTGGCCATCTGGTGATGTCCATGTGTAGAGTCTTCTCTTGTGTTGTTAGAAGAGGGTGTTCGCTATGACCAGTGCCTTCTCTTAGCAAATCTCTATTAGCCTTTGCCCTGCTTCATTCCGTACTCCAAGGCCAAATTTGCCTGTTACTCCAGGTGTTTCTTGACTTCCTACTTTTGCATTCCAGTCCCCTATAATGAAAAGGACATCTTTTCTGGGTGTTAGTTCTAAAAGGTCTTGTAGGTCTTCATAGAACCGTTCAGTTTCTTTAGCGTTACTGCTTGGGGCATAGACTTGAATTACCGTGATATTTAATGGTTTGCCTTGAAAATGAACAGAGATCATTCTGTCATTTTTGAGATTGCATCCAAGTCTGCATTTCAGACTCTTTTGTTGACTATGACAGCTACTCCATTTCTTCTAAGGGATTCCTGCCCACAATAGTAGATATAATGGTCATCTGAGTTAAATTCACCCATCCAGTCCATCTTAGTTCACTGATTCCTAGAATGTCAACATTCACTCTTGCCATCTCCTGTTTGACCACTTCCAATTTGCCTTGGTTCATGGACCTAACATTCCTGGCTCCTATGCAATATTTCTCTTTATAGCATTGGACCTTGCTTCTATCACCAGTCACATCCACAGCTGGGTGTTGTTTTTGCTTTGGCTCCATCCTTTCATTCTTTCTGGAGTTATTTCTCCACTAATCTCCAGTAGCATGTTGGGCATCTACCAACCTGGGGAGTTCATCTTTCAGTGTCCTATCTTTCTGCTTTTTCATACTGTTCAAGTGAAATTACACAGAGAAAATGTACAAATTTCACATAAAATATTAAAATATATCATAATACAATCAACTTACACAGAAATATGTAAGGTAGGAATGTCTTAATTCAAAATGACAAAACTCAAAACCAAATTTTGAGTTAATTCAAGAAATAACACAAGACTTACTTGGTGGTCCAGTGGTTAGAACTTCACCTTTCAATGGAAGGTGTGTGGGTTCAATTCCTGGTTGTAGAAATAAGATTCCATATACCTTGCAGCCAAAAAAAAAAAAAAAGAGAGAGAGAGAGAGAGAGAACAGAATCAGTATTGTAACAAATTCAATAAAGACCTTAAAAAATGGCTGACATCAGAAAAATCTTAAAAAAAAAAAAAAGACAATACATTGACAAGATCATCGATTATTTTACCATCAGGCATTATCAGTAAACAAAAGAAAAACAGCAATTATATCAAAATAAAACTGGAAAAAAAAAGTTTTTAAATTGTCAGAAAGAGAAAAGAAAGAATAAAAACAAAATTAGCAGTTACAAATATAAAGCATAGTTCTATTAAACCTTAATAGCAAGTGTACATTAGTAATTTGGCATGTGAGCACTCCAGTTAAGCTAAAAGGGTTTAAGGGCATGTGAAGCTTCAGCCCATGAAATCACTTACAACCACTTGTGACAAAGTTGAGGTGAGTGAATTTTGAGGAATCACTTTTAATAGCACATTGTAGTTAGAATAGAGGTAGTTGGGAAATAAAGGTGTGATATAAAAGTGAAGATTAAATTTCCAGGTTGACTTTCCTATCAACTTGTGTAATGAAAGATGGAATGTCAATTTTCAAGAGTAGTTATATTCACAGACATTTATTTACCCCCATACAAATATGCATAATAATGCTATCACATAAAGTTCCAGGAAAGCAGTCAAACCTCATTTAGGATTTGAAGAGTGTGTTGCCAGTGAGTTAGGCTAAATTTCTCTATCCACCTTCCTGAGACATGAGGAAGGGGTTCAACAATGAGGACACTTACTACACTCTATGGAAACATGAAGAAAAGTATGCTTCTTGAACTGTGCCTAGGGCTTATCTGAAACTATTTTTTTCTTTTCCTGCTGTAAAACCTGAAGTTCTGGAAGGTGGGTAGAACTGCATTACCTTCATGTGACATAATTAAAGAATTTCTTTCCAGTTATTTATTCAACATAGATCTATAGAGAACCTGCTATGCAGAAGCACTGCTTTAGGTGCTGGGATAACTAGTTACCAAAATACCAGGTTTTCCATCTTTTTAAATAACAGAACTTTGCCATAACTTTAATGATTAACTTCTTCCAAGAAGGACTCTTATCAAGTAAAAGAAATCCCCCCTTCCACCTTTTCTCCTGATGCTCTGAGGTCACATCTAAATTACCAGGTCAGGTTGTAGCTATGGCCCAGCCTAGCTAGCCACCCAACACTGACTTCACATGGAAAATCAATATGTTGAGTGTATTTAGAGAAAGTGGCAGACATGCAAGTATAATACTTCTAATTCTCTAACTCATGAATACAAAACTATAACTACTTAGTTTATATTTGTAATTTCCATAAAAATCTAATTCAGCTCATCCCATGTAAGCAAAGACTTCAAGATTGAAAATGGAGACATTTCAAGATTTCCTTTGTTGTTTCAATCTTCCTACCCATTTTTAGCCCCTGCAAAATTGCTCTGAAGTTGGCATTGCTTGCTGATGCAGATCTGTTTTATCAGTGAACCAATTCACTACCTGGTTTCAAATACTGGTTCATAACTGATGCTGATGAAGCATTAGGGAGGCAGAACATATGCCTATAGTCCATTCACCTCTATAAATCATACTAAATGTTAGAACTTTATTTCTTCAGATTAATATCATAAATCTCAGGTTATATTTTTAATCTGTTAAAATGGGACTATATTTGGACTATGTATAAGGGAGAAAAAATGTGTTTTATTAGACAATTGTTCCTACACCAGAGAAAATAAAAGACCTCATGGCAACCTTAAATGTTCCCGAGTCCTATATGTCTTTCAGAAATTTAAAATTAATGTTGTAAATTATTTCTATTAATTTGAAGTTTTCATTAATTTTTTACTAAAATACAGTTTTAACTAAATAAAGACATGACTGTCTCATTTTTTTTCCAAAGAGGGTAAACTTGTTAATGGGGTTAGGCTCATTTATTACTTGAAAAAATGTTTAGGAACTTCCCTGGTGGTCCAGTGGTTAAGACACTGCCCTTCTACTACTGGATTGCATGTTCGATCCCTAGTTGGGGAACTAGGATCCCTTCTGTGCATGGCATGATCAAAACAAAAATTTTAAGATATCTGTAGTATACACTGGGTATATGAGGTAGGAGAGGAAGTATGCTATGATACAAAAACAACATAAATATACAATACAGCATAGCATAGTAACTTTATTCAAAAATATTTCATGTGTAAATATTTACTAGGTACAGTCTTAACTTAGTTTAATCTCCTATAGCTCACAAGTACAAAGGTTATATTTTGCTACAAACATTTACATTGTACTGTTTCAGCAAAAATTCACTAATATTCTATGGATCTTGTAGTTAATAGATTAACAATTTGCAAAACTTCAGAAAATTGAATTATAAAGATAATTTTATTTTTTTTTTTTTGTTTTTTTTTTAATTTATTTTGCTCTTTACAAATGTTTGCTTTCCTATCGAGATGGATCCGCCCCAAGTATCACGTGCTCCCCATCCTGCCCTCCTCCCCCTCCCTCCCCATGCCATCCCTCTTGGTTGTCCCGTGCCCGCCCCAGGCATCCAATATCGGCATCGTACCTGGTCTGGTGCTCGCGGACACATCATGCTTCTCCACCCCCCTCTCCCTTCCCGAGTCCAAAAGTCTGTTCTGTAATGGATGTAACATAACTATACTTAAAGGTAAAATAAAAATTTAAAGAAATTAAAGAAATTTAAAATTTATGTAACAATCTTCTTTATGACTCTATAATGACCAGACAATATGTTTTAAAAGATTTCTTACAGAACTACTTAGTGGTTAACTCTTCAAATCCTTAAACACCAAATATCTCTTGGACATTAAAAGGATAATAAAGGAATATTATGAATAATTTTATGCCCATAAATTTTATAACTTAGATGAAATGGACCAATTCCTTGAAAGATGCAATCTGTCAAAACTCATACAAAAAGAAATAGACAATCTGAATGAGTTTATAACTATTAGAGAAGTTGAATCAATAATTAATTAACCTTCCAAAACAAAAAGCACCAGGCCCAGAGGGGTTCAATTAATAATTTCTACAAAACATTTAAGGAATAAATTGTACCAATTTCCTACAATTTCTTTCCAAACACTGTGGGCAGCGGGAATATTTTCTAACTCATTCTATGAAGCCAATATCACTTTAAAACCAAAACCAGACCAATACAAGAAAACTATAGGTTAATATTTCTCATAAACATAGATGAAAAATTTTCAGCAAAATATTAGCAAAGTGAATTTAACAATATATTAAAAGTAATACACCATGACCAAGTGGAATTTATTTCAGGTATGCAAGGCTAGCTCAATAGTTTAAAAAGCAATTAATGTAGTCTATTACATCAGCTGGTTAAAGAAGAAAAATTACATAAGCACCTTAATAGATGCATAAAGAGTATTTGATAAGATTCAACATCCACTCATGATAGAAATTCTCAGTAAACTAAAAATGGGGAAAGATGTCCTCAACTCACTAAATAATATCTACATAAAACCTACAGTTAACATCAAACTTATGGTGAGAAACTTGAAACTTTCCCACTTAGATCAGAAGCAAAGCAAGCAAAAACACCGTAGCTTTTCAACATTGTACTGGAATGCTAGCTAATGCAATGAAACAGGAAAAGGAAATACAAAAGGATCTTGAAAATTTTAAATTACAATGGCAGACATTATTTTTTTTTTTTTTTGCTTTTTAAAACTTTATTTCAACATTACTATGCTTACAGAAATACACTTATATGGGTTAATAGAATGCAATTTAACTTATCCTACACAATTGAGACCAAAAACCTGGTACATGGTTTGCTTTAAAAAACAAAAACAATAAAAAGGATTTGCAATCTGGTTTTTCATCTATTAAAAATGTATATAAAAGATTCTCCATCAAATGCTGCTAAAGCAAACAGCAGGAACCTTGAGAAATAAACCTTTGGTTTGTCTCTGAAAAATACCACATATTGCACTGTAAAAGTTTATACAACTGGTACAGCAAAACATTGCTGTAATGTTTCAACACCAGTTCACAAAGTTCAATAACTAATGATGTTGACAAGGGTAGGGAGAACCCATGTATACATGTGAAAATATAAAAAAGCTATCTGATCTAGTTAATATTACATGTAGATCCCAAATCTATTCAAACCAAGATTCAGATAATCTCTTAAATCTGAATTAACACTATCAATCCAGTTCATCAGCTGAAGTCAAAAAGAAAACTCTGCACAGTAGCTGTTTTTCTGATTTGTGCGGCAGACATTTTTAAAAGTCAATTTGAGTTAAAAGATTAAGCTGACCTAATATTTTAGAAAGTAGAAAAAAAGGATTGAAGATTAAAGTAAAAAGATAAGGAGTTTATATAATAGGAATCGTCATCATCTTATCAAATAATAGGAAAAAATAAATACTACTTGGGAAATATTTACATATTAATAAATACAAGAAGAATACACAGAATGATTGTGAAGTGAAATGATGAGACAAAAGAAAACAAGGATTAAAACTGGACTAAAGTGACAGAGAGCTACAGAGAAGTGTTCAGTTTAAATATTTAATGTTCCTATTGGCCATTTTGATGTCATCTTTGGAAAAAATACCTATTTAGTACTTCAGGGTGTGTTGTGTTTTTTTTCCAGGGTGTTTTAAAATCAGATTGTTTTTTGTTTTATGAGTTTTTCATATATTTTAGATACTAACCCTTTACTGGATATATAGTTTGCAAAAATGTTCTCTCATTGTGTAGGTTGTCTTTTCATTTTGCTAATTGTTTCTATTGTGTGCTGAAGCTTTTGAAAAGACACTCAACATCACTGATCATCAGGGAAATGCAAGTCCAAACCACAGCGATGGTATTACCTCACATCTGTTGGAGTCTTATCATCAAGAACACAAAAGACAACAGGTGCTGGCATGGATGGTATTGAAAAGGCAACTCTTTCACACTGGTGGTGAAAGTGCAAACTGGTCCAACCACTGTGGAAAACACATGGAAGTTCCTCAAAAAACTAAAAATAGATTTACTAATCCAGCAATTCCACTTCTGTGTATATATCCAAAGGAATTAAAACAGGATTTTAATGAAATAGCTACACTACAATGTAATGTTTATTACAGCTTTATTCACAATAGCCAACATATGGAAACAACCAGTGCTCATCAATGGATGAATGAGTAAAGAGAGATGTGTTACATACACACAATGGATTATTTGATCCTAAGAAAAAAGATTGTCATTTGCAACAATATGAATTGATCTTGAACACATTGGGCTTCCTTGGTAGCTCAGATCGTAAAGCGTCTGCCTGCAATGCGGGAGACCTGGGTTCGATCCCCGGGTTGGGAAGATAACCTGGAGAAGGAAATAGCAATCCACTCCAGTACTCTTACCTGGAAAAATCCCATGGACAGAGGAGCCTCGTAGGCTACAGTCCATGGGGTCGCAAATAGTCGGACACGACTGAGCAACCTCACTTGAACACATTATGCTGAGATAAGTCAGACAAAGAAAGAGAAATACTGTATGTTATCACTTACACATAGAATCCAAAAAAGTCAACCCTGTAAAAAGAGTAAAATGATGGTTACCAGGGGATTAGCATGGGGAGGGCACAGTGGTAGTGCTAAGGCTACAAACCTGTAACAGTTAGGGATCTAATGTACATAGAGACCTATGCACGATATAATGAATATAGACAGTAACATTGTACTATAATTATGGAATGTGATAAATAACAATAGCAATCACATCACAATATATAAATATTGAAGTACATACTGTTATACAAAGTTACATGTCAAATTTATTCAATAAAAATTTTAAAATAATTAAACTTCTAGAAAATAATTTTGTGTCAAAACAGTAAGAAAAAGGGCCTTATTAACTAAAGGATAAATTTTTTTAATAAGAGAAAAGTGATATCATAATATATTACATGGCACAGATATCAGCAACAAATATATATTCAAAATAATAAAAATAATGACTACTGATTTAACCAAAGTGGTGATGTAACTGTACTGAGAGGGTAAGGAGAATGAAAGAGTATTCTCTGAGGAGGGCCGTGGTATAGTGAGAGAGCTATTATCTTCCTCTACAGAAACATCTATAACTAGGAAACTATAAAAAGCAGTATAAGCTTATCACTTAGAAATACAAAAATGAGTCTAGAAAAAGCTTAGGAGAGTTGAAACTGGTTGAGGGTTGGGGAGGGCAAAATTGGAGTGAAGGTATAGATGCCATTTTTTTTTATAAAGGCTTTTATTATAAGCCTTTATTATAAGATTATTTAAAATTATCTGATTTTTGAAATGCTGCAAATTATTTTGATAAAAATAAAGGAAGAATTTTAAAACATTGGTAACATTATTTTAAACTTGAGTCTTTTGCTCCTTTCCACTTCCAATGTTTATGATAGAAAATTAAATCAGCATTTTTGAAGAAGGCTATGTTCCAAACATTTGAAATTCCAAGCTTTTTTCGGTCTCTGTGTCCCTCAGAAATTTGCAGCAACATGGATGGAACTAGAGGAAGCGAAGTAAGTCAGAGAAAGAAAGACAAAAACCATGTGGTATCACTTACACATGGAATCTAAAATATGAGACAAATGAACTTATTTATGAAACAAAAGCAGATTCACAGATATAGAGCACAGTCTTGTGGTTGCCAAAGGAGAAGGGGTGTGGGGGAGGCATGGATTGGGAGTTTGGGGTGGAATGTAAACTATTACATACAGAATGGATAAACAGGATCCTACTGTATAGCACAGAAATTGTATTCAATATCCTGTGATAAAGCATTATGGAAAAGAATAGTAAAAGAATGTACGGATATGTATAATGGAATCATTATGCTCTACAGTAGAAATGAACACAATACTGTAAATCAGCTTTACTTCAATAAAACAAATTTTTTTTTTAATTAACAGAAACTCCTTGGGAAAAGTATTATTACAAAAAGTGGCAAGAGAATATGCATCATAAATGCCAAGGGAGGACCTAAAGGAAAGGTACATATTAAATGCTGCATATAAAGAATGAAAGAATTTTTGGCCAAAGATAAAAAATGAGTCTTTAGGCATTTAATTAGGGTAAGACTTTGAAAACTGCCGGGGCAGGCCTAGACAAGAAGCAGAACTGGCCTGATGCAGCCACAGATTCTGAGATATTTGCAACTTTGAGGTATGCTGGGCTCCTGTGGGGATAAAACTTCTTTACCATCTCATCATGACTTCCATTCCAATTACTTATTGCCAAAACTTGATGACTTAAAACAACAATCACTATATTATATCTCCCATGGTTTGGGGTTGACTGTGCTCACCCAGGCAAGTTCTTGTTTTAGTATTTATGATGCAGTTGCAGTCAAACGGTGGCTGGGGCTGCAGTCATCTCAAAAGCTTCTTCAGTTGTATGACTGGCCATTGATACTAGCTGTCAGATGGGATCTAAGCCAACATGTGGCCTCTCCTTGTGATCAGTGTTAAGAGTTGAATTTTTGGCAATAGGATCCTTACAGATGTAATCAAGTTAAAATGAAATCATTAGGATGAGCCCTAAACCTCACATGATTAGTGTCTTTTAAAAAAAGGGGACACAGAGACAGATAGGCAGAGGGAAGACAGTGCAGAGGGACAGGGAGAATGCCTTACAAAGATGGAAAATTCGACTGATGCGCCTAAGTGAAGGAACAAGGAGTGCTAACAAACTGCCGGAAGACAGGAGGAGGCAGTGAATGATTCTTTTCATAGGTTGCAGAGGGAGTGTGGCCCTGGCAACACCTTAATTTCAAACTTCTAGCCTCCAGATCTGTGAGATGACACAATTCTGCTGGTTTTAGCCACCTCTCTGTGGTACTTTGTTATGGCAATGCTAGAAAACAATACACTTGGGTTTCCTGACAGCGTGGCTACTGGGTTCCAAGAATATACCAAGAGAGCAGGGCAGGAGTGCACGACATTTCGAAGGCCCAGCTTTGGAAATCACATAAAAGCAATCTTTGAGACAATCACTACGTTTTACTCATTTAAGGAAAGGGGACAGAGTGTCAATGCCATTCTATAAGATATTCTTGTGGAATGAGATATACTGTGTTGGCCTTCACAATTTATACAGTTTACAAGAGCTTCCCTCACAGCTCAGTTGATAAAGAATCTGCCTGCAAAAAAACAGGAGACCCAGTTTTGATTCCTAGGTTGCGAAGATCCCCTGGAGAAGGAAATGGCAACCCACTCCAGTATTCTTGCCTGGAGAATCCCATGGACAGAGGAGCCTGGCAGGTTATAGTCCATGGGGTCGCAAAGAGTTGGACATGACTTAGCGACTAAACCACCACCACCACCACCACAAGAGTTGAGGAAGAGTTGAGAAGGATATCAATGGCTAGTTTGAAGGGAAAATGTTAAGGACTGCTTAGTCACTTATTCTTTGTAAAATGTGTTCTTCCCTGGATAAAGAGGACTCTTGTGAAACAAAAAAACAAAGCAGTGAACACCAAAGGAATTCAGCTTTTCAGATATGGAGCTTCTCAGATGTCCCTTAACTCCCATGGTCCCAATAAGCCAAAATACTATAAAAGAGGTACAATTATCATGGCCCTGTGACGAGTAAGAAAATGAAGCCCAGTATGGCTGAGTCACTTGCTCAGGGTCCCATAGTAGAATTTGTGTTCTGAATCCCAGGCTAACTGCAAAAACTGCATCTCACCTATCATGTAAGAAGTCACATGAAAGATCTGATGAAGGTGTCTGATGAAAGATCATCCTGAGGGCTGCACTGAATAGTCCAACCCATGCAGTGCACAACAGCATGGTACTTTTTATTTACTCTCCAAGATTTAAAAATCAGGAGAATATTTATGAAAGCAAAATGTAACTTTGAAAAACTGGGAGATCTGGCAATTTCTTTTTATGCCACCTGCCTGGTCTCTTTGAACATCTCAACACGCAACTTACATTACCAAATACTGCTTTTCATCATACTTCATTATTTCAATTTTGCAGTGAAAACATTCACCAACTTGCTACTATAAACTATAAAATATATTGATTTGAACAATTTCTCACTGTCTCAGTTCACCTTTCATAGTGAAAATGTTAAAAAGGAAAAAAATGAGAGAAAATGCCCAGAGGGGGTAATTTATTAGCTAATATATAGTTATATATAGTGTTTTTTTTTTAAAAAAAAAAAAAGCAAAATAACCAACAATAAACAAGTTAAATATATTAATTCCATTTTTAAAGAGAAAATCTTACACAGTAGATGACTGCTGAGCTGTAAGTCCTTTTTATAAAAAGAGTTTTATTGGGCAGGATTTTAGGTATGAACTTGATAGAAATATGATGGGACAATAGTAAACATAATTCATTTTAAGCAAGTGTATGTTATCCTTTTATTAAATATGAACATACTGTTTCACTTAAATTATTTTCATGCTTTTTAAATAATTTTACATGTTGTTTTTGCTGGTGAATCTTTATCAATCCCGAAGAACTAAAGAAACAAAACTAGTTAATCCTGTTTAATGTGTTAACAAGAAAGTAAATTCTATTTTACGAAAGAAAGAAAGCCAAATGTTTATGTGGGGAAGAGTGTATTATCAAATTAGTATGCTAATTTTGGAGATATGAGTCATTGTATGCTGATATGACTTACAGATAAATTTTGAAAGATTTTCTTTAGAAGATAAAGATAGAAGAATATGTGTGTCATATAGAAAATTTGAAATAAAAATCCAAACATTTTTATTAAGAGAAAAAATTACCAGGAGTTTTTTAAACTATGATTTCATGGAGAGATATGCATCTGTGGGAAACTAGTTCTTCACAAAACCAGAGACGGAAAATGAGAGGTAACAACCCTTCGACACTGATGGGCATCTTAGGGCATCTAAGCACAGGTACTTATGTCATCTACAAAGGTGGAAGTGAAGTGAAGTCGCTTAGTCGTGTCTGACTCTTCAGGACCCCACAGACTGCAGCCTATCGGGCGCCTCCATCCATGGGATTTTCCATGCAAGAACACTGGAGTGGGTTGCCATTTCCTTCTTCAGGGGAACTTCCTGACCCAGGGATTGAACCTGGGTCTCCTGCATTGCTGGCAGATGCTGTACCCTCTAAGCCACCAGGGAAGCCCCAACAAAGAGGGAAGCTGGAGCTATATTTAGCATGTTTGCAATAAATCTGGAGATTATTATAATAAATCTTTAATAAATTAATATAATAAATTATTATAATAAATCCATAACAAGTAGACTAAAAGAGTTGCTTGAGGTTATCACAGTTAGGGATGACAGGACAAATTGGTTTATCCATCTCTGGATAAAGATTAGCTGTATAGAGATTAGCTCTATGAGTAGGCAAAGAAATGTAATTTGAGGGGCTCTAAACAATTCTCCTAGTCAAAATATTTCTTCATCTCCATAGCAACGACATATTCCACCATTAGAATGTTGAGACAAACATGGTGAATAGATTTTATCTTTCCTGACAAGTGAGCAAGTAAGAGCATGACTGAATGATTAGGAATGCTGTTCAGGGATTCAAAAATGAAATGTGTTATTCTCCCCTAGTTTAGAAGCAGCCCATGTTCCACATGACTTCCATGAAAGTAGGGGTGCAGTCTGCATCCCCAGAGCCTACCACAATGCCTAGCACCAGCTGAGGTGCTCAAACACTATATGAAGAAAGGCAGGAAGGAAGGGAGAAAGACAAGAAGCAAAATTTAGGATTACAGTCTTCAAAGTCCAGGTGTTAAAATGGAAATAACTTCCTCAGAAAGTGTGACTCATTTTCTCAGTAGCGTAAAATCAACTCAATCTCTATTTTACCAGCTATTCAGCAGGAAACAGCCCAGAGTGGAGGAATGAGGCACAATTCTAGGAAGTGGTCAGTCCTACACACCAAGGCAAGACCGTGCCCTAAGTATGATACCAGGAACACTGGGGCAGCCTGAGGATGCCAGGCTGCACAGGAAGAATCAGAGCTGGATGTGGCAGGGAGCAGGGCCCTGAACGCAGTTATCTTAGCTCTGTGCTGGCTGAACACAGAATGTGACTACCCAAAGAGTGCATCACCTGCACTCTCTTAAGAATCTCACGCTGTCACAAGGAAAAACATAAGGCTGAAATTTATCATGACAAGAAGTCTTGCAGGGCCAAGTTATGAGCACCAACGAGATGATGTTTTTTGCATAATTTCCTCAGCAACCTGAGGGCTGTAACACTCTCCACTGTCTCCTCTTCATCCCTTCCTGTAAAGTGTGTCCTCTCTCTTCCTGTCATCATCAGGAAGGCATGTACTGAGTTTAACATTCTCTTAGTGTGGGAAATCATATAGACTGACACACAGTGAAAAGAAATACCCAGGTGCAATCTCTGCTCCTCACAAATTTACCTAATGACATTAAAATGGAGAAGGAAATGGCAACCCACTCCAGTATTCTTGCCTGGAGAACCCCATGGACAGAGGAGCCTGGCAGGCTACAGAGCTTGGGATCACAAGAGTCCAGCACAACTTAGCGACTAAGCAAGCCAGGACAATAAAAAAGGGGGAAAAAATGGTATAGGCTATTTACAGTATATAAATTGAATAATATTAAATAAAATTAACTAATGTGCATGAGTGCTGTGCTAAATTGTTTCAGTCGTGTCTGACCCTGTGCAACCCCATGGCGTGTAGCCTGCCAGGCTTCTCTATTCTTGGGATTTTCCAGACAAGAACACTGGAGTGGTTGCCATGCCCTCCTCCAGGGGAATCTTCCCAACCCAGGCATTGAACCCCATGTCTCTTACGTCTCCTGCATTGACAGGTGGGGTATTTACCACTAGTGCCACCTGGGAAGCCCATAATTAACTCATATTAATTGGCTAATGTAATTGACTAATCAGATCAGATCAGATCAGATCAGTCGCTCAGTCGTGTCCAATTCTTTGTGACCCCATGAATCTCAGCACACCAGGCCTCCCTATCCATCACCAACTCCCGGAGGTCACTCAAGACTCACATCCATCGAGTCAGTGATGCCATCCAGCCATCTCATCCTCTGTCGTCCCCTTCTCCTCTTGCCCTCAATCCCTCCCAGCATCAGAGTCTTCTCCAATGAGTCAACTCTTCGCATGAGGTGGCCAAAGTACTGGAGTTTCAGCTTTAGCATCATTCTTTCCAAAGAAATCCCAGGGCTGATCTCCTTCAGAATGGATTGGTTGGATCTCCTTGCAATCCAAGGGACTCTCAAGAGTCTTCTCCAACACCACAGTTCAAAACCATCAATTCTTCAGTGCTCAGCCTTCTTCACAGTCCAACTCTCACATCCATACATGACCACAGGAAAAATCATAGCCTTGACTAGACGGACCTTTGTTGGCAAAGTAATATCTCTGCTTTTGAATATGCTATCTAGGTTGGTCATAACTTTCCTTCCAAGGAGTAAGCGTCTTTTAATTTCATGGCTAATTGACTAATATTAAACTAAATAGTTTAATAATAGACTTTATAAACAGACTTTCCCAGTGGCTCAAACAGTAAAGCATCTGTCCACAATGTGGGAGACCCAGGTTCGATCCCTGGGTTGGGAAGATCCTCTGGAGAAGGAAATGGCAACCCACTCCAGTACTCCTGCCTGGAAAATCCCATGGATGGAGGAGCCCATTAGGCTACAGTCCATGGGGTCGCAAAGAGTCAGACATGACTGAGCGACTTCACTTTAAACTAAATAGGACTTCATTCTTTATAATACTTTTCCTTCTCAATTTTTTCTTCTATTTAACTAAACATATTTAAATATGTAGCCCCTACTTCGGGGAAGGCAATGGCACCCCACCCCAGTACTTTTGCCTGGAAAATCCCATGGACAGAGGATCCTGGTAGGCTCCAGTCCATGGGGTCGCTAAGAGTCTGACACGACTGAGCGACTTCACTTTCACTTTTCACTTTCATGCATTGGAGAAGGAAATGGCAACCCACTCCAGTATTCTTGCCTGGAGAATCCCAGGGACGGGGGAGCCTGGTGAGCTTCCGTCTATGGGGTCGCACAGAGTCGGACACAACTGAAGCGACTTAGCATAGCATAGCCCCTACTTAGAGGGAACTAATATTTGAAATAGATTTATTACTCTCTTCCTGAGGAAATACTAAGAAAATAACTCTTATTTGAGGACTGATGAGAGGAAACGAGTCTCAAAATTTAATAATTATGTGTCCTTCTATGTACTCACATCTGAAAAAAATGAGTATTGTGGTTAACCAGACTTACAAGGTTAGTTCATATATTTCAAGAAAGATAAGACATTTATTTGCTGATTCATGCATCATTCAATAAATATTTGTTAAGCATTTTATTATATACTAGACACTGTGCCGAGGGAAGGCAATGGCACCCCACCCCAGTACTCTTGCCTGGAAAATCCCATGGACGGAGGAGCCTGGTAGGCTGCAGTCCATGGGGTCGCTAAGAGTCGGACACGACTAAAGCAACTTAGCAGCAGCAGCAGCAGACACTGTGCCGAGCACTGTGTACTATGAGTTAAGTCAAACAAGACTTCTGCTCTCTTAGGTTTTAAGTAATCCAAGGAAGGAAAATGTTAAACAAAATTATTACTGTTTAATAATGCTTAACAGGATTTAAATGTAATGTATTCTATTACTTCAGTCTTGTTTTATCAAAAGCTCCGTGTTCCCTATTGAGACGTTAGACACCTGAGCAGAATCTGCAGGGGGCAGTCTAAAAACAGATACTTGTAGCATTTCGCTCATCAATCCTCTCAAAGATCTGTAAGTGCCTTGGGGAGTCATCAGAGTATGGAGAAATAGGAAACAGACATCTCTGGGGAGCTAAGCTGAAGGCTCTGGGCTTTCCCCCATCTCACCCACTGTGGTAAGGAGGGGTTTGCCCCCCCCCCCCACTGTTTAGTCCCTTGAGAGGGGACACATGCCCTGTGGAGCTTGAGGAACCTATGGAAGAATATCTGACCCACCTTTGAAAAGTTAAAAGCTGTAAGGGCTTGGCTAGATGAGGCTGAGGCAGCGAAGCAGCGAGAAGTCAGGCTGAGTTGGGAGAGACCTGCATTTCCACTGTCCAGGTGTCAGGCTGAGTTGGGAGAGACCTGCATTTCCACTGTCCAGGTATCCATTAGCCATTCCTGTTACCTGAGGACTGAATGTCTTTCCCCGCAGACCGAGCTGACCTGTGGTCCCAATAAAAGAGAACTCCTAAACAACCTGAGAGGACCAGGACCCCAACAGGGAGGAACCTGCCTGCCAGGAAGCCAGGCACTGAAGGGAGAGCTGTGAACAGACAGCTGAAGGAGAGACACTGACTTCTCACGCTAAAGGAACTGTACTAGAAAAGTCTGTGGAGGGCGGTGTCTGAGAAACTCCCCATAGCAGCCCTTAAAAGAGAAAGAGCAGCACTGTGTATGGGCCTCCATAGCCCCAAGATCAGAGGACAACTGAGGCAGCTGCACAAAACTATACTTATTCCTAGTCTACTCTTCCCACGGTTTGACCACAGAGGAGTGACTGAGGAGGAAAAGTGAAGGGGAGAGAGGAGGCCGGTCAAGTCTCCTCCCAGCCAGAGGCAAGACTGAACCAGCAGAACATGGAGTTTCAACTCGGAATGGTGTTTTAGTTTTAATATTTCACTGACTAGACTGATTATCAGACTAGACTGAACTTTTTTGGGTTGCTGTCAAAAAGAACTACTTCATTAATTATTTGTATGTGCTCAGGTGCTTAATTGTGTCCAACTCTTTGCGGCCCCATGGACTGCTGCAACACGCCAGGCTCCTCTGTCCATTGGATTCTCCAGGCAAGAAAACTGGAGTGGGTTGCCATTTCCTACTCCAAGGGATCTTCTTGACGGAGGGATTGAACCCATGTCTCTTGCGTCTCCCACATTGGCAGGTGGGTTCTTTACCACTAGTGTCATCTGGTGACCCAAAAACCTACCCTAGACTTCATTGACATGTGGGAAGAATGGATCAGTGGAGCTTAAACAGAGTGACGATAAATAGAGTCACTCTCAAACTTGGACTTTACTACCTCCCACATTGAAGAAATTCAGAGCACTGTGAAAACATAAGAGGAAGGATTAGCCCATGATAGATGGTCAGGAAAAACTTCGCTAAAGAAATAAATATTAAGTAAATTTTGATTAGAAAAACAAATAGGAATTCTTCTAACCAAGGCAACAAAAAATTTTAAACATTTTCTAGTACAGCACTTCCCAGGAAATGTGCAGGAATCACAAAAGCCTAAGTGATTAAGTTGACCAAAAAAACTGTACCCTCTTCCTCTTCCCATTAGCTCAGGGGGGAAATCTCAAAGTTATCTTGAAGGATTCCTTACAGAGCTTTCTCTCCAAAATATTGAACTTGAGCTCTTATCTATCAGTTCAATTTCTTGCATCAGTTCAGTTCAGTCGCTCAGTCATGTCCGACTCTTTGCGACCCCATGAATCGCAGCACGCCAGGCCTCCCTGTCCATCACCAACTCCCGGAGTTCACCCAGACTCACATCCATCAAGTCAGTGATGCCATCCAGCCATCTCATCCTCTGTCATCCCCTTAGATATTCTAATTTCATATATACACTATAAAGTAGGGTTTTCTAATAATTTTAAGGGTTATCCAATCAAAACCTTCCCTTTTGCTTTCTGAGGGACTGCTCTTTGCAAGGCTGTGTGGGAGATGTTGGGAGATGCAAAGATTAAGTGAGCAATAAAATCAAGGAGGAAAATACTATGTATAGTAGTCAATGTTAAACAAGGTAGAAAGTGACAGAAGCCACAGAAGGGGGCTACTCAGAGTGATATAAATGTTCAAAAGAATAATACATTTGAGGTGAACTTTATTCTATTTGGCAAATAAATGGTCGTGATTTTTGATATGATATAACTTCAGCAGGCTTTGAATAGTGGAGAATATTGTTCCAGAAATACAACATAACAAGAAGCATGGATCTAAGAAAGTGCGAACTGGGTACAGTTAACAGTGAGTCTGATTAAAATAAAAGAATGGAACAGAAAATGTTTCAAAGATGGAACTAGCTAATGCTAGAGTTCGGAGGTGAGACTAAAACTAGACAACACCAGACTGCTTCTAGAATCATTGCTTCATAAGCAATGAGGAGTCACTTAATGTTTTTAGTAAAAGGTTGATGTGATCAAGTCTATGCTTTTGCAAATCAGACCAGCAGAATGTGTAAAATGGATTACAGGAGAGAGAGCTGGCAGGAAGGCTACTGTCACCATCCAGCAGCTTGAACCAGGGGAGGCCAGCAGACTTCCAGTGAAACAGACATTATGTAGAATCAGAAAGCTTTGGTTAAGGCAAGGAAACAGGAAGAATCAAAGATGATGTCACCACCGAAAGTCCAGCAGATGGGGAAAACATGAAGAAAATGGGAACTGGAGAAATGATGAGAAGATAAGCTCCAATCTGGATATATTAAGTTTTAGATAGCATGAAAACTTTTATATATATTAAGTTTTAGATAGCATGAAAATATTCAAATGGAGCTACTCTGAAGATAGTTAGAAATTTAGACCTAAGGCACGGGACAGAAGGCAAGACTGAGGATCTGAAATTGTCTGCTGGTTAATTATGTTGTTGTTGTTGTTGTTCAGTTGCTCAGTTGTGTCCGACTCTGTGAGCCCATGGACTGCAGCACACCAGACTTCCCTGTCCTTCACTATCTCCTGGAGTTCACTCAAACTGATGTCCATCAAGTCAATGATGTCATCCAACCATCTTATCCTCTAGCATTCCCTTCTCCTCTCGCCTTGAATATTTCCCAGCATCAGAGTTTTTCCAATGAGTCGGCTCTTCACATCAGATGGCCAAAGTATTAGAGCTTCTGTTTCAACATCAGTCCTTCCAATGAGTATTCAGAACTGATTTCCTTTAGGATTGGCTGGTTTGATCTCTTTGCAGTCCAAGGGATTCTCAAGAGTCTTCTCCAACACCACAGTTCAAAAGCATCAATTCTTTGGTGCTCAACCTTCTTTATGGTCCACCTCTCATATCCGTACATGACTACTGGAAAAACCATAGCTCTAAGTATACAGACCTTTGTTGACAAAGTGTTGTCTCTGGTTTTTAATAAGATGTCTCTGGTTTTGTCTAGGTTTGTCATAACTTTTCTTCCAAGGAGCAAGCGTCTTTTGGTTTCGTGGTTGCAGTCACCATCCATAGTTAATAATGGTTACCATTTACTGAAAGCTTCAGATGTGCTAAACACCATGCTAAGTGCTTTACATGTGCTATCTTACTTAAGCCTCACAACAAACATGAAAAGTGAACCCACTGAGACCTAAGAAGTGCTATAACAAAATTTCTCAAGCAGTAAAAAGAAGAACTGGGGTAATGAGCGAATGTCTAAATCCAAAGCACATGATTTAGATGTGAAAGTCATGAGTTAACTAGAGAGAAGCTCTGCTAGGGGTTTCCCTAGTGGCTCAGAAGTAAAGAATCTGCCTGCAATACAGGAGACTCGGGTTTCATCCCTGGGTCTGGAAGATCTCCTGGAAAAGAAAATGGCATCCCATTCCAGTATTCTTGCCTGGGAAATCCCAGGGACAGAGGAGCCTGGTGGGCCACAGTACATGGGGTCCCAAAAGAGTCCAACACAACTTAGCAACTAAACAACAAGCTCTGCTTGTTTATCTAGAAGTTTCTCCAGTACCTGGGGTGGGGAATTCCTACCCTCCTTCTGTGGTGGAAGGAGAGAGAGACCACAGCACTTTCTACTCAAAGACTCAAGGCCTTTCCCTCCCCTTCCTGCTTCCATTCCAGTCATCTTAATGCAAATGGGAAGGGAGGGGCACCCCTGCCATGGAGGTTGGTTCATATTTATGATAATAAAATTGGATTCTGCTGCCCCTAAACTGATCCTGGAAGAAGTATTAATCCCAAGTGTTTGAACCCTTTCTAGTTGTTTTTTAGATAATTTCCTGTCGTTTGTATCTTTGAATGTGCCTTTAAGTCTTGAGCAAGAAAAATGCCACTCTGCAACTTATTTTAAGTGTTTGCGAAAAACACTCATGACTGGCCCTATGGTGTGTGTCCCTGAAATCCACTGCCACCCTCAGTACTTAAAATGAACCGTCCAAACCAAATTGTACTGCATGTGGCAGAATTTCATTTCAGGAGCCAGAGGACAAGCCACAGGAACCCAAGTTCCTCCTGTTCTCTCAAAGGACCTGGATCTACTTTAAACGAGATAAAGTCAGATTTTTTTGAGGCAGCTAATCTTAAAATGGCACCCCACTCCAGTACTCTTGCCTGGAAAATCCCATGGACGGAGGAGCCTGGTAGGCTGCAGTCCATAGTGTCGCTAAGAGTCGGGCACGACTGAGCAACTTCGCTTTCACTTTTCACTTTCATGCACTGGAGAAGGAAATGGCAACCCACTCCAGTATTCTTGCCTGGAGAATCCCAGGGACAGAGGAGTCTGGTGGGCTGCTGTCTACAGGGTTGCACAGAGTAGAACACGACTGAAGTGACTTGGCAGCAATCTTAAACCAACAATTGATGTTTAGCAAAATCATTGAAAGACAAAAAAAAAAAAAACCCTCAGTGGTGCAGACTTATTTGGGAAAAAGCATAAAAACACAATTTTTTAGAAATTCTTCCATTTTGAGATGCAAGAATGGTCTATAATGAAGTGCTGTGTTTTGAAATAACCTTAACTGGAAACCAGACTTGCCCTGATAACGTAGCCCCGGCCCTCATCCCTGCTGGCATGCAGCCACAGGACAAGCCATGACAGCCCCACTCCTGCCCAGACTGGAGCCTGACCCCACAGCCCGAGCAGAGGCTGCCTCCTCCCCGTGGGCGGCCTTGTTTCCAAACAAAACCTCGTAGTGTCTGAGTGCTTATGCTTTGGGAACTATGTACTTACTTATTAATATTTAACCTGCACAACTGTCTATTCTCGTCTTTCATCCTCAAGCATTTCTGGCTTGTGTAGAGGTTAACGTCAGTCTCATATCTCTATACTTTCTGGTTCTAATCAAAAGAGAAGGAACGCAGTGAACTGACAAGCAGACAAGGATCAAAGTATTCATTTTCTCTATGGAGGCCTAAACACCCTATGGGCTTCCCTGGTAGCTCAGCTAGTAAAGAATCCACCTGCAATGCGGGAGACACTGGTTTGATTCTTGGGTCCAGAAGATCCCCTGGAGAAGGGATAGGCTACCCACTCTAGTATTCTTGGGCTTCCCTGGTGACTCAGACGATAAGGAATCCACCTGCAATGTGGGAGACCTTGGTTCAATCCCTGGGGTGGAAGATCCCCTGGAGGAAGACATGACAACCCACTCAAGTAGTCTTGCCTGGAGCATCCCCATGAGCAGAGAAGCCTGGAGGGCTATAGTCCATGGGATCGCAAACTGCTGGACACGACTGAGCGACTTAGTACAGGACAGCACAGTCACCCTACAGTACTACTACTGGGGGTGGGAGTGGGGTGTGGGGGGTGGGGTGGAGGGTTGTAGGTGAGGGTGGTGAAAGTACTCAATTAAAGAAACTAATTTAGAATGAAGCCAAAAGAAATGAGGCTACCCGTTACCTCCAGCCAAATCTGAACTTTAGGACCTGGACTGGAGGTCCTGGAGATGTGAACTGGAGTGTCTTGGGCCAGCAGGCAAACCCTTCATACATCCTTAAGCAGCAGTGGTATGATGGATGGGGGCCCATCTCAAAGAGCCCGGTTATCAGCAGAAGAGAGTGCCTGAAAGCACAGGAAAGAAATAGCTTCTACAAGGCAGGTACCATGCCAAGTCTGTTTACAGAGCCCACTGTCTCCTTTTAACAATCTGCCAAGAAGAGAATCTTATAACTTGCTTTTAAATATGGCTTTCAAACACAGTTTTCAAACATAGCTACTCCCTGGAATCACTTGGTAAGATTTAAAAAAAATTATAGTGACCTGGCCACATCCCAGATCAACTGAATCAGAACCTCTAGAGAACAAATCTCATTTTCTAAAGTTCTCCAGGCAATTCCAATATGCAGCCTAGGCTGAGAACCACTCCCTGGGTTGGCTAGGTCATTACTGGCAAACCCATCCAATCAATGCAGCCAGTCATAAGCACTTTTGAGTGACTTATTTATGCTGAGAAATTTACATAATCCTCATTACAACTTTAGGAGGTAGGTATGATAATCAAAGCATTTCACAGATGGGACAAGTGGGACTTGGAAAGGCTAAGTGACAGACCTGGGATGACATTTTAGTATATTGAATCCTGAGCTGGATAGAATTCCCTGACAGCTCAGCAGTAAAGAATCCACCTGCAAGGCAGGAGTTCCAGGTTCTAACCCTGGGTCCGGAAGATCCCTGGGAGAAAGAAATGTCAACCCACTCTAGTATTCTTGCCTGAGGAATCCCAGGGACAGAGGAGCCTGGAGGGCTACAGCCCACAGGGTCACAACAGTCAGACTTAGTGCCTAAACCACCAGCACTCCTAAGCTGGATATTTAAATATCATATACTTTGTTGCTATTTGTGGATGCCATGCTTCCAGCAATCACTCCAATCAGAGAATACATTTTTTTGTAGAGAGAAGTACGCAAGTGTTGGAGAAATCGAAAGGGTTCATTCTAATATGCTCTTCATAAAGAGAAAAAAGTTGAAGAGGAAGAGTACAGGTTTCCAAAAACTAACATTTGTAGAGATTTGAAAAACATGTTTTATGGGACAATAAATAAACAGCCAGCAACAAAGGTCAAACGGCAATTTTTAAAAACAGAATCAGCTTAATAGTTTTGAACAGCCCTCCTTGGTATCTTGAGACTAAGAAAACTGGATGGCATAGTTCTGCTGTGGACATAAGAGAAAGAACTATGAAGGTGCCATGGGAGATTATGCAAACAAGAGACTCAAAGCTGCTTGTGTATATCACAATGACAATACAAGCTGATCAGAGATAAACAAGAACAGAGGCAGGAAGACTGGGAGAGGCTGAAACACTGTAGAAATGAGATAAAGCTCACATCTGAGACACTGAGTCTGAGGATGGAAGGTGATACAGCACCCCATAACTCAAATATTTTAAAAGGTGAAGATGAGAGGGTAACAGGCAGGAAGGCCAGGGATCTCCAAATGGAGGAAATAGCCTGCAAGTGTCTGACATTTTTATCTCTCTTAAGCAGCAGGAGGAAACAAACTAGTGGTATCTTTTTCCTTCTCTATACAAATTTAAAAGGAGGTATCTCTTAAAATTTCATGGCTGCAGTCACCATCTGCAGTGATTTTGGAGCCCAGAAAAACAAAGTCTGACACTGTTTCCACTGTTTCCCCATCTATTTCCCATGCAGTGATGGGACCAGATGCCATGATCTTCGTTTTCTGAATGTTGAGCTTTAAGCCAACCTTTTCACTCTCCACTTTCACTTTCATCAACAGGCTTTTTAGCCCCTCTTCACTTTCTGCCATAAGAGTGGTGTCATCTGCATATCTGAGGTTATTGATATTTCTCCCAGCAATCTTGATTCCAACTTGTGTTTCTTCCAGTCCAGCATTTCTCATGATGTACTCTGCATAGAAGTTAAATAAACATGGTGACAATATGCAGCCTTGACGTACTCCTTTTCCTATTTGGAACCAGTCTGTTGTTCCATGACCAGTTCTAACTGTTGCTTCCTGACCTGCATACAGATTTCTCAAGAGGCAGATCAGGTGGTCTGGTATTCCCATCTCTTTCAGAATTTTCCATAGTTTATTGTGATCTACACAGTCAAAGGCTTTGGCATAGTCAATAAAGCAGAAATAGATGTTTTTCTGGAACTCTCTTGCTTTTTCCATGATCCAGCGGATGTTGGCAATTTGATCTCTGGTTCCTCTGCCTTTTCTAAAACCAGCTTGAACATCAGGAAGTTCATGGTTCACATATTGCTGAAGCCTGGCTTGGAGAATTTTGAGCATTACTTTACTAGCGTGTGAGATGAGTGCAATTGTTCGGTAGTTTGAGCATTCTTTGGCATTGCCTTTCTTTGGGATTGGGATGAAAACTGACCTTTTCCAATCTTGTGGCCACTGCTGAGTTTTCCAAATTTGCTTGCATATTGAGTGCAGCACTTTCACAGCATCATCTTTCAGGACTTGGAATAGCTCCACTGGAATTCCATCACCTCCACTAGCTTTGTTCGTAGTGATGCTTTCTAGGGCCCATTTGACTTCATATTCCAAGATGAAGACGCTTACTCCTTGGAAGGAAAGTTATGACCAACCTAGATAGCATATTCAAAAGCAGAGACATTACTTTACCAACAAAGGTTCGCCTAGTCAAGGCTATGGTCTTCCTGTGGTCATGTATGGATGTGAGAGCTGGACTGTGAAGAAGGCTGAGCGCTGAAGAATTGATGCTTTTGAACTGTGGTGTTGGAGAAGACTCTTGAGAGTCCCTTGGACTGCAAGGAGATCCAACCAGTCCATTCTGAAGGAGATCAATCCTGGAATTTCTTTAGAAGGAATGATGCTAAAGCTGAAACTCCAGTATTTTGGCCACCTCATGCGAAGAGTTGACTCATTGGAGAAGACTCTGATGCTGGGAGGGATTGAGGGCAGGAGGAGAAGGGGACGACAGAGGATGAGATGGCTGGATGGCATCATTGACTTGATGGGTGTGAGTCTGGGTGACCTCCGGGAGCTGGTGATGGACAGGGAGGCCTGGCGTGCCGCGGTTCATGGGGTCGCAAAGAGTCGGACACGACTGAGTGACTGATCTGATCTGATCTGATCTCTTAAAATACTGTGTTGCCATAATTACACCTGGTTTCACTTGAAGTTAACTATTCTCAAACCTTGAGATAAACAATGCATTTTTCTTATGGAAATGTTTGCCTTAAGCTATGCTCATGTGCTACTGCAAGGAGATCTAACCAGTCCATTCTGAAGGAGATCAGTCCTGGAATTTGTTTGGAGGGAATGATGCTAAAGCTGAAACTCTAGTATTTTGGCCACCTCATGCGAAGAGTTGACTCATTGGAGAAGACTCTGATGCTGGGAGGGATTGGGGGCAGGAGAAGGGGACGACAGAGGATGAGATGGCTGGATGGCATCACTGACTCGATGGATGTGAGTCTGAGTGACCTCCGGGAGTTGGTGATGGACAGGGAGGCCTGGTGTGCTGCAGTTCATGGGGTCGCAAAGAGTCGGACATGACTGAGCGACTGATCTGATCTGATCTGATGCTCATGTGCTATGATTTACCCCAAACTTTGTCTTCAAGTCAGTTCCAGCTCAAGGCTCAAAACCCACTTGACAAACCAATGTTAAACTCAGATATTGTTCCCCTAATCTACGTAAATAAAACTATTTGTATGGTGATCTGCCCTTCTACAAGATTCAAGTTAATCATTTTATGGCCCAGGATGAACCATTTGGTGCCAAGATTATCCCAAAACACATCTTAAGGGTAAGGGGCCTGGTGCCATTCTGAGTTTTGACATTCCTTTCTTGCATTAACAGACTGCTAGTGACTATATAACATCCAGCTGAAGATTAGCAGGGGGTACTCTTTTTGTCCCCTTCTGATGCCTATGTCAGAAGCTTTCTCTATCACCTTTATACTTTAATAAAACTTATCACACAACAGCTCTGAATGATCAAGCCTCGTCTCTGGCCCCGGATTAAATTCTTCTCTGGGGGCCAAGAATCCTGGTGTCTTTTTTCATTCAACAACAACCTTTCATCTTGGGGGCTCATCCGAGATCCTTCAGGACAAGGTAAGGATGCTTGGAGCTCTAGTTCTTTGTCCTCTTAGCGAACACATTTTCTGCTGTGCTTTACTAACCCTATGGTGTGCTTGTGTGAATAAATGGCATGCCCTGCGCTAAACGAGTGAAGAGCCCTGCTCTGCGGTTCCACAGTGATCTCATACGGCTTATGAAAAAAACCTGTTGGGGATTTATACTGATCTGCCAATCCAAGAGGCACCCAATGTCTCCTTCGGGAACCGACCAGAAATGGGCAAAGTGTGTAGACCAAACTCTCCTTTCTCCAGCAAGCTTTTTGGTCTCTTTGACCATTTCATAACTCCTTGGAAATTAAAAGTACTAACCTAATCTATCGGATCATAGGCTTTTAAAGGACTTGTGATCTATACTGTTACTGTGTACTGTGGCTTAGGTCCCAAACTTGGATTGGTAATCAGAAAAGCTCCTAGCCTCGCTAGGAATCAAAAGTTCAAAAGCTAGAGCTCTAGCTCTAAAAACATATCTGAGGTTAAGGGTTACTCAGCTTGGGACTGCAATGTTTTTTCCTTTGTTAACACTGGCTCTTAGTGGACCAGAGGAGGCTCTTATACTGGTGTGGTGATGCTTGGAAGGAACATCTCAGTTTTATGTTCGTATCAGTCTTACTGTGGTCAGGAATATACTCAGGGTCATGCACAGGCACTCAGGTGATGAATATTTCCCCCAGCGGTCTTAACTTGGGAAGCATTCTGGAAGGTTATTCTGATTGCACCCTGGGTGGCATCAGAGGCAAGCAAGGTTAATGGTGAAGAGCTGGACATCAGGTAGGGATGCTATCAGATATACCCCTGGTACATCCCCACCCCGTCTCGGTGGTAGAACCGGGAGGGACGAGTACGGCGCCTGCGTCAGTAAGGGACAGACTAAGTCCCACCAGGAAGGAAAAGCTTTTGGTGTAAAGTCTGTCTACACCCCCATCTACAGCAGGGAGGGACGCCTCTGGTAGAAAGATGGCGCTGGTCACTTTTTTTCTCTCTTATAGAAGAGAGCTAACAATTCCAGCCTCACTCCTTTGGCCTTATCCTGAAAAACTGGGATAGATTTGATCTCCAGGGCTTAAAGAAGACACACCTGGTCTTCCTATGTGATACTGCATGGCCACGGTATCCATTGGAGGACGGCGAACGGTGGCCAGTTGGAGGGTCTCTTAAGTATAATACTGTTTTACAATTAGACCAGTTCTGTAAGGAACAAGGGAAAAATTATCTCAAAGGATAGATTTCTCAGTCAGTCGGCTCCAGATATCCACCGTAAGCTATTAAAACGGGCCTATGGACCAAATCAGTCTTTAGATACTCTGTTAAAACCGGCTCAGACAGTCTATTATGGTAGGGAATATGAGAAAAAGAAAGGCAGAAAAAGACAACGAAAAAGGAGGAAGCCTTGGCAATGGCTATGAAAAACAGCCTGAAAAAGATGCCCAGAGGGGCCCAAGTGAAAAGAAATGGGCTTCCTATTACTGTGGAAAGGAGGGACACCTCAAGCGAGATTGCCCTTAGGCATCTAAGCCTCCCGGGCTCCATGTCCAGTCTGCAAGGGACCACACTTGCAAGAGAGACTGCCCCCAGAGGCATAGGTCTCCGGGGTCGGACTCTCAAAACAATCAGGACCTGGGGGGTCCCCACACAAGCTCCCATCCTAATTAAACCTGAGGAACCCCGGGTATTAATAATTATGGGGTGCCAATCTGTCGATTTCCTTTTAGATACTGGAGCAACTTACTCTGCTTACTGAAGCCCTTGGCCCACTTTCTTCCCGATCCGCTTCCATAATGGGACTGTCTGGACGAGCCAAAACATATTATTTCAGTTATTCTTTATCTTGCAACTGGGATTCTATGCTATTTTCACATGAGTTTCTGATCGTGCCAGAATCTCCCTCACCCATTTTGGGGAGGGATATACTGAACAAGGTCCATGCCTCTGTTTTCATAAATATGGAGCCCTCCCTTTCTCTCCCTTTAGTTGAACAAAATGTAAATCTTTGAGTATGGGCTGATGGAAAATCTGTGGGTCAAGCACAAAATGCTATTCCTGTAGTTGTCAAGCTCAAAGACCCCCACTTACTTCCACCTAAGAAACAGTATCCACTAAAACCTGAGGTTAAGGAAGGGTTAAAACCCATCATCGAAAATTTAAAGGAGCAGGGACTATTAATTCCCTGTAACAGTCCCTGCAACACTCCTATTTTGGGTAAAAGAAATCAAATGGGAAATGGAGACTAGTTCAAGATTTACAAATAATAAATGAAACTGTAATTCCTTTACACCCCGTGGTGCCTAATCCTTATACTCTATTGTCTGAAATTCCTGAATGAGCCAAATATTTTTCAGTAATTGATTTAAAAGATGCCTTCTATTCAGTGCTTTGGCGAAAGAAAGTCAATTTCTATTTGCCTTTGAAGACCCTACACAGCCAGCTTCTCAGTTAACCTGGACAGTTTTGCCCCAGGGATTTTGTGACAGTCCTCACTTATTTAGACAAAGTTTGTCACAGGATCTACAAAACTTTAATAGCTCTAAAGCGGTGGTGTTACAATATGTAGATGATAGTTTGCTCTGTGCTGAGACAGAGGAAGCTTGTTCACGAGCCTCAAAAGGTTTCTTAAACTTTCTGGCAGACTGCAGTTACAAGGCATCAAGAGAAAAGGCTCAGCTTTATCAAAAATCGGTTAGATATCTGGGCCTAATCATATCAGAAGGGACTAGGGCCATAGGCCCTGAGAGAATTAAACCTGTACTAAATCAAAGACAAAAGAGAATTCTCTCCATAGTTCATATTTTTAAAACGCTACAAAGATAGAAAATAATATAAATTGGATCTTACAAGTTTGCTGAAAGTGTGCAAAAGTTAATGTCAATGTTTTAATTTTGCTAACAGAAATTTTAACACTAAAAAGGATTTGAATGACTCTTCTTGAAGAGAGCACATAATTATTCTAATTCTTTATGCAATTTAGTATTTTCACATAATTTGAACCAAGGGAAAAACAAATCTCATTACAATAGTGTGTTGGAACACCTGATGACCAAAAAAAAAAAAAGAATTCCTATACATAAATGTGTTCTCTTGTTTTATTTCTCTTTTCAAAGTGTGAATCATCACTCCTTTATGAGAAGAGGGCTGAAAGGAGGACAAGAGACACCACCTATGTGTGCCAGGACAGAGGTGGGCGGAGTTTGTGAAATAATAATTTTCATCTTCCAAACTGTACCCATTACCTACTCCTTTAGCTGTTGGGAAACTTTTCAAAGTGCTGCAGCTGGCAAAATCAGCTTAAGACAACAGGTTGCTTTCATTTCTGGTGAAAGCTTGTTGTTCCGTCACTCAGTTGTCCGACTCTTCGTGATCCCATGGACTGTAGCCTGCCAGGCTCCTCTGTTCAAGGAATTTTCCAGTCAAGAATACCAGAGTGGGTTGCCATTTCCTTCTCCAGGGGATCTTCCCGACCTGGGGACTGAACCCATGTCTGTTACACTGGCAGGCAGATTCTTTACCACTGGGCCACCAGGGAAGCTCCATCATGAGGGTTAAATTTTAAAATGCCCTCACATTATTTTAGAGTAATTGAAAATGATTGGATTTATATTATATACGTTTCAACAGTGCTAGGAGAAGGCAATGGTATCCCACTCCAGTACTCTTGCTTGGAAAATCCCATGGATGGAGGTGCCTGGTAGGCTGCAGTCCATGGGATCGCTAAGAGTCGGACACGACTGAGCGACTTCACTTTCACCTTTCACTTTCATGCATTGGAGAAGGAAATCACAACCCACTCCGGTGTTCTTGCCTGGAGAATCCCAGGGATGGCGGGGCCTGGTGGGCTGCCGTCTCTGGGGTCGCACAGAGTCGGACACGACTGAAGCGACTGAGCAGAAGCAGCAGCAGCCTGCAATTTAGCGATATCTCTGGGATAAAGAAAAACAAACTCTATTTATTTGTTGTATAGCTCATCTCGTTCTCACTGGGGTCACCAATCAGTTCACCTGTGACTTAACCCAATCAATCCTCCCTGTGCAACCCCCAGCCCCATAGACACACACACATACACACAACTAATACTTATGTCTGGTAAAACTTGAACACGTTACAGTTAAATTCTCGAGACCTTAATGTATCATGACCTAGAGAGTAGGCACACAATGTTAATTGAACAAATAACTTCTGCCCTTCTTATTGCATCAACTTTTAACTGTGTTTATGTCTATCCTTAAAAATTTTTCTAAAATGAGTTTTTGCTGAAAAGGATATAGAAGACATTTATTCATATCATGAAATGAAGTTAGGAAGCATAAAACTAAGATCTTAAAACATGTTTCTTAATTCTTAAGTTGCCAAAAAACTCACATTCTGAAAATCTGAAAATTATTTTGCTTGGGAGGTTGCTTTCAAAGATTAGGTGAAAAGAGATTAATAGCACATTCTTTGCAGAAGGCAATGGCACCCCACTCCAGTACTCTTGCCTGGACAATCCCATGGACGGAGGAGCCTGGTAGGCTGCAGCCCATGGGGTTGCTAAAAGTTGGACACGACTGAACGACTTCACTTTCACTTTTCACTCTCATGCACTGGAGAAGGAAATGGCAACCCACTCCAGCGTTCTTGCCTGGAGAATCCCAGGGACATGGGAGCCTGGTGGGCTGCCGTCTATGGGGTAGCATGGAGTCGGACATGACTGAAGCGACTTAGCAGCAGCAGCAGCACATTCTTTGCCACTGATTTTGTGTATTAATTTAATCAAAAATGGTTAAATATCAGTAATTTCATATAGTTCCACCTGATTAGAATCATTAGATAGCTGCTGCTGCAACTGCTAAGTCGCTTCAGTCATGTCCAACCGTGTGACCCCATAGACGGCAGCCCACCAGGCTCCTCTGTCCCTGGGATTCTCCAGGCAAGAATGCTGGAGTGGGTTGCTATCTCCTTCCCCAATGCATGCATGCATGCTAAGTCACTTCAGTCATGCCCAACTCTGTGCAACCCTATGGACAGCAGCCCTCAGGCTCCTCTGTCCACAAAATTCTCTAGGCAAGAATACTGGAGTGGGTTGCCATTTCCTTCTCATTAGATAGCTGAAAACCTGTAATATTTATACATCAAGTGAAACAATACAAGCCTTTGTATTCCAAAGAAAAAAAGCCTTCGAAGGAGAAAATGACCTTAGCTACTCTGAAATACACTAAAACTATAACACATATTCAACACCGGGGTTTATTAAGGAATCTACTGGTGAGGCTCAGGAGCTGGATTCTGACTGAGCTTCCTCAGTGCACGTGAAAGATGGGTGTTAGAGTAGCAGTTAGATAACTCTGGGGTAACAAGAAGCAAAGATATTGTTTAAAATAAATAACTTCCAAATCCAAAAATGTCATGTCGGTCATTAATTTAAAAATCCCATTCCCCAAAGAACATTGTGCTTGTTCACCTCGCTTTTGTACCTTCCACAAAACGTGCTGAAAGGCAGTGAAACTTCAAGAGTTAGTAAGAGGCAGAAAATTGAGTAACCAGCCATTTCACAGGCAATAATCTACTGAAGAGTAACACTGGCTTTTAAGTCAGAAGCTAACTTAATTATTTAATATAGAACATAAACATCCACAGCCATTAAATGACTTTACGAAAACTAGCCATGTTGGGGCTTCCCTGGTGTCCAGTGTAAGTCCACTGGCTGACTTCAAGCAGCCAATCCACGGGGAAGGGGTTCGATCCCTAGCAGGGGAACTAAGATCACACATGCCATGTGGCACTGCCAAAAGATAAAAAACAGGAACAAAAAACTAGCCACATTAGCAATGATACATAATATTATCATAATACGTGATACTTTGAAAACAGGTCTTAAAACTGAAACATTAAAAAATTGTCTCTTATTTTCTAGTGGGGGCATCCCACATTTTCTAGAAGAAAAAAAAAAGAGACCCAAACAGTAGACATAAAGACAGGCCTTCAGAGCAACAATGCACTTCCCTCAGAAAATCACAGTAATCCTCACTTCCCTCAGAAAATCACAGTAATCCTCATTCAGAATCATGTAGTGCTTTTTATCCTAAGGTACTGAAATTTAATCAACTCAGACACTATACACAACTCTTGAGTCTCTTCTCATTTTTTATTTTTTAAAAAAGACAGATTTAGGATTTTGTAAGAAATTACTGTTACATTTTTTTTAATCTGTCAAGTACTACAGTAATGGAATAAATAAATAAGATTTTTTTTAAGTTCAATGTTTATAGACATATTTATAAAAAAATGACTGAATTAGAAGACATTAAATAATGCTGACACACCAGGAGGGGATTAGGCAAGGAAAGGCACATCATTCCACCACAAGAGATAAAGACCAGTCGGAAGTTAATGACCAGCCAAAGCTTTAGGTCTTGTGGTAGTTTTCCTAGCTCTGGAGGGTCATTACGGTGGAACCTTCTTTATGGTACTTAGCTGAAATAAACAGCAGTTGGAAAATTTTACTTGGTGACCTCAATGTATTATTTAAAAGAAAGCACTCTTGTAATATGTCTGGTGTGTGAGGAGGGAAGGAACAAAAATTCAAAAAGGTTTGCTGATCCTGGAAATCCTATTGACATATTAAAGATTTTTTTTTAAAAAAAAAAAGTAAAATAAGGTTAATTGTCTTGACTGGCTGAACTGGAATTTTTGTAGTTAACAAAGTTAAAATTCCACGTAAATACTCCCTTTCTTTTAAACAGACAGTGTACAGATTTTAAAAAACTGCAGTATTTCACTTCAGATGAAACTATATGCCAATATTTAGGGAAAAGGATCTTAGATGATTTCCTTATTTTAGATAGCCTAAGTCCTTGAAGACAGCACTATATCTCTGGCTGACTGGCTGTCTTGCAAAGCAAATATAAGTTTTGACAATGATAAGAGGTTTCCCAAAGAAACTGTAAGTTCCAGTTAAACAGATACAGTTACATTACTGAAAAGTTTAATAGACATCAGCAGAACTTGCTATGGGTCAACCTCCTACTACCAATTTTCCTCACAAATTTGTGGCAAGACTCTACCCATTTTTTTCTGTTTGGACTCTGAACCTAGATTAGTTTGACTAAAAGATGGACTCACCCAGGTTCCATTTAAATTTTAGTTGTGTTGAGAAACAACTGTCTGCATGAATAAATAAAATGGGTTTTCAGGATAAAATGGTATATCCACACAAAAAAAGTTAAATTAAAAACAATTCAGGGGGAGGTAAGGGACAATATTAATATAAAAAAAAATCATAAAAATGGCAACTGTAAAGCAGGCAGCTTCCCACTCATGCCACACGATATGCCTTCATTAAGGTGTACTCTTTCCGGTTGGTATGAGCAGCCCAGATGAAGAGAGCAGAAGCCATGAACTGTAAGGGAGCTGACACACAAGCCAGGCAGAAGGACCATCCGAATTCACCAGACACATTCTCAGGCAGCTCCAGTTTCTGGTGTAGTAGTTCAATTCCAGCAACGTAACAACTCACTGAGCCCAGTGTACACAGACCTTGGAGGAAAATTTAGGGGAAAAAAACAACATAGCTAGATAAGAGCATGATAAAAGGCAGCGACATGTGATCCCTAAGGCAACAAGGAGGTAAAACTAAGTTTGAAGAAGAGACCCACCTGCAAGGAGATGGAGAACGCCTGTGGCGATGGTGGGATACAAGCTTCGGCAGATACAAGCACAAAGTCCAATCAAAGCTCCAAAGCACATCAAACCGAGACTAACAAAAGGTAAAAGGAACTGGCAACGCCAAAGATCTGATTTCAAAGGAGAGAGAGAAATGAAATGTTACCCTTTCAGTTTTCTCACAATGGCAATTTCTTTCATATTCTAGTAGAACTTTTCTCAAAAAGTGAGAATGGAGTACTCTGATATTGAGGCTTTTTTCCTAAAGCACATTGTTCAAAACAGTGCTAACTTTCTTCTCACAAAAGCAAAAAGACACCAATAGTTAACTGTTCCTGAGGGCTTCCTATGTATCAGGCACTGTTCTATACATGCTTTGTGTATTAAACCTCCCAACATCCCTATGAAGAAGGTACTATCACCTCCATTTTATAAATGAGAAAACTGAAAAAAGATAACTTGTAACACAGTAGGTGGAAGAACCAGACTGGAAGCACAACATTCTGGTTCTACATACGTATTTAAGTCCTTATAGGATCTCAAGGCAGGAATAACAAGTAAATGAATAGTGATTATAAAAGACCTGTTAAAAGAATATACACAAAGCACAAAGCAGAGGATGTAGTATATACCAGGCACTCAATAAATGGCAGCTTTAATTATCATAAAGTCCCTCAACAACATGGGAAAAAAGCTGATGACTTTTCAAAGCACCCCGTTACCTTTTCAAACTATGTTAATTATTATCAATGTAGGAACATCAACTCTGAACCAAATTTTACCTTTTAGGGCTAGTTTTACTTTCTGGAACTACATCAACGTCTTTTTCTAACTTCCCTTCAAACTCTGTTAGTAACAAACTTCCTATGCATTGACAATGCAAAATTGAATACTTGCCATTTATTCAACATCCCCTCTCATGAAACGGTCATTCTTCCAGGCAGGTTCCAGTAACTCTAATAGCCTAGAGACTAGGTCCAAATCTGAAGATAGTATTTCCCAGGCAGCCTGACCATCAAGGTACAGAATGCTCTTAATAAGCACTTTCATTTTTGACATCTACACTTTTGATACCACCACCTAAGACTAGATCAATACTTTTGGGAGGCCTGACACTTAAGTTGACTCATGTAAAGCTTGCAGTCAACTTTTTTCACATATCCCTAGATGAACACAGAAAAATGAAGTGTTTAACTTAAATATAGACATTATTTATTCCTATAAATTTCCTCTTTAAACAGGCCTATTAATAACATCTTTTGGTGAGTATAGATTCTGTCACCCAATGTATTAGCTGCTCAACTTCATATCTGCAATTTGTTAAGTACATATCTAACTTCTAAAATATATTATCAACAGGACAGTTTGTTGGGATAACATTAAAGATCTTATTTCAAGTTGACACAGTGTACAAAGTCATCTTGTTCCAAAAACAGAGTTCAACAAAAGACATATAAAGTTATTTTTTTCCCAACAAAGTACTCACAGGTCCGAAGCAGATCAATCCCACTATTGTGGTTTCCAGGCTCAACAAATTTCTCCATGAACTGCTCATTTAGTGTGAAACTCATGCATTTTGTGACCATATCAAATGACTCTGGAATAAGAAAAACAACGATTGCTTGTTGTGTTTCTGCTTGTTTTAATTTTAAACACTTAACAAAAATTTGTTTCAGTAATTATTCTCTGAAATAAAAGGTGATGTGGAAAAATGTTCTCAGTAGAGCACCCTCTTTGGCATTGAGTGACACACAGGACGGACTAATGCCCAAGAGACCAACAGTTCTCAGCAGCAGGTGTGACCTAGGTACAGGAAGGCCAAAAAAAAAAAAAAAAAGGAGTAAAATGAATGAGAATAGACAGTAAGATGACTATGAAGGAGGAGGGGACAAAGACTAAAATAAATAGAAACTTTGATCTTCTCCCCCAAAGCTATTCCATCAGTCTTGTTCCCCAACTCAGGTAAATGATAATTTCATCCTTCTCATTCCTCAGACCAGAAACTTTATAGAGTCATTCTTGCCCATAAGCATTTCATCAGGAAATCCTACAGGCTCTACCTTCAACACTTATCTAGGATCAGGCACTGCGCTCAGTACTACCACCCTGATCTGAGGCGTAACCATCTTTCACCTGAACTGGTTCAACAGCCTCTTAAATCTCCTGGCTTCCGTCTTGCCCAGCCACCTCTCTGTTTTCAACACATCTGCCTAGGTGACCAGATTATCTTTTCTCTGCACAAAACCCCACAATGGCTCCACCACACTCTGAGTAATATCCAAAGTCCTCATCACACCTACAGAATCCTGCCTGATTTGCCCTACTCCCATTCCCAGAATACATCTCTGACAGTCTACCCAACTCTCCCCAGCCCCCTCCCTTCCAGCCTAGGGAATTCCTTGCTGGTTCTTGAGTATTTCAGGCATGCTCCCACCACAGGGCCCTTAGAGTTGTTCCATCCATTCTAAATGAGTCTCCCTATTTCTACAATTACCCACAGGGTCAACTCCTTCACCTTTATCAAGTCTTTACTCAGTGGTGTTTTCCTGCTGCAGCCTATCCTGCCTTTACTATTGAAGAACATAACTTATATGCCCACCAACATCCCCTTCCCTATGTACTTTCAAATCCCCTTTATTTTACTCTATTTTTCATAGCACATCACCTTCTACTATATAATTATTTATTCTGTTGATACTGTTATACCTATTTGTTGTTTATTGCCAGTCAGCCCTTATTAGAATGTTAGCTCCCCAGGACTAGGGATTTTTGTTTTCCCTAACGTACACCTAGCTCCTAGGCCCTGAACATGAAAGTGTGCAATAAATATTTGTTGACTGAATAATAAATGATTGCTAAGATTCAAGTATCAAGTGTTCCTATGCTCTCATAAATAGAACTGAACATTTTAAATAAAATTCAACCAACTTTCACCTCCTTCTTTTTTGTATAAAATCACACTATCATCCTTCTGATGTACAGTATTTCGAGCCTGTTGTGCTGTGATTTGAATACAATGCTCCCCACCAAGAGGCCAACAGAACTAGTCATAAATGGAAACAAATTTATAAAGCTGTTACTTGCAAAGAACTCTAAAGCTTCCATCTTAACAACTAGAAATTAAAAATTTTGAATGCTAAGAATGCTTACAAAATAAACCTGAGAGATAGTTTCTTAATTTTTTTTATTCTCATAATGCATATTTTTAACCTAAAAACTCCATCAAAATGGTTGTAAAAAGGTCTTAAACAAGGAGATTTAAACATAGAGTTGGCCAAATTATATCCTCAAGATTTAGAGGGCAAATGATAATATCTACTAAAACACAACTACATATAAATGACTATTAATTCATATGTGTTGACTTGATTTTGGATACTAGTACTTTTAACAATTACCAAGTATTTAAAATCTTCCAAAGTACTTTACTAACTATTTTCTCATGACATGTGTGAGATTAATACAACTATTTCAATGTGTGGCTAAATAAGTACAAAGATTTAAAATGGCTTTCTCCAAGATAAGGACAGTTACTCATCCAACCAATAATAATGAGTACAATGGTAATTAATTAATGGAAACTGAGGAGAGAAGGTGATAGGGAAAAAGAAATACATAAGATTTATTTCTTTGGGAAGAGAAAAAACCCACAGACATTCTTGTACATAACTGGCCATCATGGTATGACTTTCTCTATTATTGAGCGCCTGGAAAATCCCATGGACGGAGGATCCTGGTAGGCTCCAGTTCATGGGGTCGCTAAGAGTCGGACACGACTGAGCGACTTCACTTTCATTTTTCACTTTCATGCATTGGAGAAGGAAATGGCAACCCACTCCAGTGTTCTTGCCTGGAGAATCCCAGGGACGGGGGAGCCTGGTGAGCTTCCATCCATGGGGTCGCACAGAGTCGGACACGACTGAAGCAACTTAGCAGCAGCAGCCGCAATGCAGACGACGCAAGAGATGTGAGCTCAATTTCTGGGTGGCGAAGAATACCTAGAGTAGGAAGTGGGAACCCCCTCCAGTATTCTTGCCCAGAAAATACTATGGAGAGAGGAGCTTGGCGGGCTACAGTCCACGGGGTCACAAAGAGTCACCCACGATGGGCGTGGGCGTGCACGCACACACACACACGCAAACACACACACACACACACACACACAAAGGAGAAAAAAGTTAAAATAAGACAAATACCTGTCCTTTCTGGCGGGCTATACCAGTACGTGTTTTGGGGTATAGTGATACATCGTCTCCACAATCCCACTGTGCCATTATATCGGAAAAGTGCATCACTGTAAGTCTTTTCATCTGCCTCATCACTTGCAAAGTCATTCCAGATGCTTTTGTTCAAGTCGCTGGAATTTTCTTGAACTGGACTCCGATACTCATACCAGAAGTCTGTGCCAATTGAGGCTGCCATGTAGATGGTAGAAATGAGGCTAAGTACACAAGCAATTACAAACGCTGTAGCAAAACGGTTATCCATTCTGGCATTCAGACTGCTCTGTTTAGAAGTTGAAAAAGAAGAAAAGTTAGACTTCAAGGACAAGTACAGATTTTGAAAGGAATTACGTCAAAATCACCCTTTACCCTATTCCCCATCCCATGGCTCTTTAAAGTAATGTATAATCATTAATGAATTTTTTTTTAAAAAAAAGAAGCAAGCAGGTTTTAAATTAAGTTCAAAACAAAACTCATTATCATGAAAGTACTTATTGAATGCTCACATACCCAGGATGCTACGGAGACAGAAGTCTTGTTCTCTAGTCTATCACCTGCACACTAAAACAGACAACACTGAAATGGACATACACATTACAGATACAAACAGCAGACATGCCCAGAGTCAGCAATGTACCTTGCATACATTTTTAATGACAGACTGCAGAGCATTAAGTGTTCTGGGTCTGAGTGTGAAAAAGGCATAGGAAAAGGAAGCAGAGGAAATCGGCTCCTCCCAGTTTCCTCTGAACAGGGAAACCTTTTAAAACAAGGCACAGAAAGAGTAAGGAACTATTTAGAAGACAGTTGAAAATGTCTGTTAGCCCAGAGAGAAAGGTTGTTTCAGGCGCACGGAGGAGCAAAGAGAATAATAATACGCAGTAATGCTAGATACCAATCTGCCCCTAATCCATTAAAGCTAAGCCAAGCTCCTTTCCGCTGTCAAAGTCTTCACTCCTTCCTACCTACTCGCCCCGTTCCTTATACTTTTGAACCTCCTCATCTGCAAACTAAAAGATCCTCAGCCGGAAGGAAAACTCTGAATTAGGCAATTATTAACACTCCAAAGGCGTGGACTAGGCTGAATGGCAATAGTAAATGGCCGCAGTACAATGACTCAAGGCGATCAAGCTGAGTCAAATACTGCAAATATATACCATGAACCGCGCCAAACACCTTAAAAAAGGAGCTCGAAAACAAGCTCGCAAACTGGGGTTGCTGAGTTTGGAAAATGGCAAGTGACTCAGGAGAGATCAGAGCAATCACAATCGTTAACGATGATAACTCCACAAGTTGGGTTTGTATTTTTATTCTTTTTAATTCTTTTTCATCCTGATGCTCTCAAACGACCTTAAAAGGTCCCGAGCACCAGGAGCGGCGGTTAGCCCAGGCCGGACGCCTGGAGCTGTCACCTCGCGGGTCGCACCCTGGGGCTGGGGGTGGTCGAGACAAGCGGGCGGGCTCTGGGGCGGGGCAGCCCTGAGCGGTCTCCGGCCAGGGGCCCCAGATACCGAGAAGGCCCCTCCCCGGAAAAATCAGCCAAGGGAAAAGCCGGGCGATAACCCCCCACTCAGGACCCACACGGTCCGGGCCGCGCCCAGGGAGGGGGCCCCCTCTTCAAACTGCTGGAAACCTCGAACGGCTACACGACCCCCGCCCAGCGACGTCGGCCCCGCTCACTCACCGCCCATCCTCCTGCTCCGCCAGCTTCGCCTTCAAGCTCAAACCACAGCACCCTACTCTCCCCGCGCCTCCTCTGACGCACTTCCCTGCAGAGCCCGCCCCCTCCATAACTCCCGCGCCTCCGCCTCCGCCTCCACCCCGGGCCGGGCCTGACCCCTGAGCCGAGGGGACTTGTGGGAGTTGTAGGAGGGACAGAGGAAAAGCTGCGGGGGGCGGCAGACGGCATTCCTGGCGCTGGGCGCGACGCATTGTGGGAGATGTAGTTCAGCTTCCGAGGTGCTCAGAAGGGAGGTCTGAGCTAATTGTTTCTTACATTTTACTACGAAGGTCCACCGAGTAAGGCGAGGTGTTTCGGGTCACTACGGATCATTAATTGTGACTAATGTGACTCAGATTTTTCCAGTTGTGCTTTCCCTACCACCTCCCTAATTGTGAAACAACAATGCGATTATCCTTTTAAAATATTAACCCAATAATTTTAAAACTCTCCTCATTCCCATTGCACCAGGTAGTCTTTCTGGTTTTATGGCTTAAGTGTAGACTAAGAAGGATGTAACCTGACAGAGTCCCTTGGACTGCAAGGAGATCCATTCAACCAGTCAATCCTAAAGGAAATCAATCCTGAATATTCTTTGGAAGGACTGATGCTGAGCTTGAATCTCCAATACTTTAGCCACCTGATGTGAAGAACTGACTCATTTCCAAAGACCCTGATGCTGGGAAATATTGAAGGCGGGAGGAAAAGGGGAAGACAGAGGATGAGATGGTTGGATGGCATCACCGACTCAATGGACATGAGTTTGAGTAGTAAACTCAGGGAATTGGTGCAATGGCACCCCACTCCAGTACTCTTGCCTGGAAAATCCCATGGACAGAGCAGCCTGGTAGGCTGCTGTCTGTGGGGTCACACAGAGTCGGACACTGCTGAAGTGATGCAGCAGCAGCAGCAGCAGCACCAGCAGCAGGGAGTTGGTGATGGACAGGGAGGCCTGGCATGCTGCAGTCCATGGGGGTCGCAAGGAGTCTGACATAACTGAGCGACTGAACTGAACTGAACCTGACAGAAGGCATCCAAATAGAATGTAATGACATTCTTCAGGTTTCATATCATTTTTGGCTGCTTTCTCTTAAAGGCAAATGATATTTTCTCTTTATTGTAGTAAAGCTTCCTTTTCAAATAAATTGGTTAAAATATTAATACTAATCTTTTCAGATATGTCAAAAAAGTGAATACTTTTTTAATTTAAAAAGTATTAATTTTTAAATGAAAAAAAGTATTTTTTTAATTTAATTTAAATTAATACTTAATTTAAATTTATACTTAAAATTTAATTTAAGTATAATTTTTTAATTTAAAAAGTATTAATTTTTAAATGAAAAAGACTGAATTTTGGAGAACATTGCATTAAGCAGATAAGGTTGTGAATGACCTCAGAGATTGCAGGTGACTGTACCACAAAGGGCAGCAGAGGATGAGGTGATTGGATGGCATCATCTGCTCAATGGACATGAATTTGAGCAAACTGGGGGAGATAGTGAAAAACAGGGAAGCCTGGTGCTGAAGTCCATTGAGTCGAAAAGAGTTGGACACAACTTAAGCGACTGAACAACAAGAAATAGGGCACAGAGGCAATGAAAGGATTCTAAGCCTTCAAGTATTGCATAGAAATCCACAAACAAGAAACAGCGACATCTCTTTAGTGACCCATGTGGACCCAAGAATGTGCTCTGAGAACAGCAAATGTCAGATTTCTCAACATATACCTACAGAGACTGGGCTTGCCAGGTGGCTCAGTGGTAAAGAATCTGCATGCAACGCAGGAAATGGGTTGGGAACATCCCCTAGAGAAGGAAATGGCAATCCACTCCAGTATTCATATCTGGGAAACCCCATGGATAGAGGAGCCTGGCAAGCTACAGACCATGGGGTCTCAAAAGAGTCAGACTCAACCTATGGACCAAACAACAACCTACAGAAACAGCCAACTCAAGGACCAGCAGGACTCTCAAACACTTCCTCATCCCCCAGATCCCTTTGAATTTGGCCACAGCACAGGGAAAAGGTAGGAGCCCCAATCTGACAGTAAATTTCTACCACTCTGATAGACCGAAAGTGTATCATTTGCTTTTCTATTTTTAGCCTTATTTCTTTTGCCAGAATTGGTGAACTGTATTCACATCCAGTACATAATTAAAATAAGGTAATAGCCAAATATAATATTCAAAATTACCAGATTTTCACGTAGGATATCAGATCAAAGGAGAAGTTTGTTAGAGGTACCAACTAGAGAAAATGGTGGAGGTGCCCAGGCAAATTGTTAATGCATAATAAAACTCCTCAATGTATTTTTTCACCAGGAAATGTTTTCATCCATTGGCTTCATTAGAAATTCCCTACCTTCTCTCTCCAGTGAAGTGGAACTATCTCTCTAGAGAAGTTACATGGTAAATAAAACCAGGTCAAAGAGAAGTTTGAGAAAGGAAGAGGAAGACATGGCCTCAGTTCACAAACAAGGAAACTGAGCCCAGGGAATAACTGACTTCAAGCTTGAATACTGGGGTGAGCTGACTAGCTTTGTGACATTAGAGAATTTACTTACCTTCTTTAAGTCTCAGTTTATTTTTATCTAAATTACGATGTTGACAATAGCACCTATTCCATGTGATCGTTGTGAGAATTAAATGAAAAAATACATATAAAATACCCAGTCTAGAGCCTGGGGCATACTAGACAATTGCTAAACTATTAGTATTTGCAAATATTTGTTCAACACCTATACTCTTTGAATAGGGGCAATATAAACACCTCTTTAAAGCTCTCAATTCCCCTGGTGGCTGGAAGTAAGCCATTTGTGTTGGTCCCTTCTCACTTCAGAAGGTTGAGAAACATTGTTTGTTGTTGTTTGTTGTTTGGTTGCTCAGTCGTGTCTGACTCTTTGTGACCCTAGCCCGCCAGCTCCTTTGTCTATGGGATTTCCCAGGCAAGACCATTTCCAACCTCTGCACCAATGGCTAAGAAGGATGCCAGGACCAGATTTTAGGCATCCTCACTCAGCTTCACTCAGGAGATTCCCAGGTTGGGCTCATGGCATATGAAAGTCCTCATGATTCAGGAGATGGATGTATCTGGAGAGACCTTCAAAGGAGGATGACGCTTTCATCTATCAAATCTGCAGAATGCCTAGAAAACACAATACATTTCAGTCAGCAGTTTAGCATGGACCTGGGAGTGTCTCGCACGCTTGAGGTTGTGACCTTCCTGCCCACTCAGCCCAGAGGACTTGAACCACTCCATCACACCCAGTACCACCAAGCACACAACCATGTTTCTGGTCTATCTTTACATCTTGGGGTTTCTGTCTTCTATCTGTGCTTGCTGCTCATGTGGATAAGCAAAATAAATACTTAATAAATTCATGCAGTTAAATTTGTTTTCATTTCATACTGCACTGTTTGGGAAACGGTAGCTTGCCTGATGTATTTTCACATAAAGATGATTTAGTGCAACCAAGTACAGATTATGAAATTTAGATTTAAAAGCAAAGTTGAGCTAGTCCTCTGGCTTAATTTGTTAAGGATGGTTCTAGTTTCAGCAAGCGGAGAAGGCAATGGCACCCCACTCCAGTACTCTTGCCTGGAAAATCCCACAGACGGAGGAGCCTGGTAGGCTGCAGTCCATGGGGTTGCTAAGAGTCAGACATGACTGAGCGACTTCACTTTGTCTTTTCACTTTCATGCATTGGAGAAGGAAATGGCAACCCACTCCAGTGTCTTGCCTGGAGAATCCCAGGGACAGAGGAGCCTGGTGGGCTGCCGTCTATGGGGTCGCACAGAGTTGGACACGACTGAAGTGACTTAGCATAGCATAGTTTCAGCAAGAAGATATTGTTATTACACTCTATTTTAAATAAACCAAAAATCTAGTTATGCAGATATTATAACTTGATTTTATTATGTGCTTACAAAAACAACTCTTTATGTGAGAATTCCTCCAATACAAAACTCCCTAATACACTTAAATATTACTTTTAATTGTACTTTTTTAAGGACTTAAAAACTATATTAAGCAAAATATATATTCCTTATATTTTTCTCATATAGTTTTGTCCTGATTGTTTTCATTATGAACTTTGGAGTGCAGAAAGAAGGAAAATAGAAAAATATCAAGTTCTGGGCTCTAATCAATAATGATCCTCAAACAGATGTATCAATCTTTGAATTTCTTTGTACCAATTCACTATAGAACACTGCAAAGTTAATCAAGGACAAGGCAAATAAAAAGTGTGTCCAAAATAGCTCTTTCCTTTTAATAATTCCTGTCAGATGTTACACAGAAGAACAAAACAAACTATAGTTGTTTAGATGTCCACGTTTCTGAAGGACAGAGAATGGACCATGTGTAAACGGGAAGTTTAATTTGTCCTTTACTTTAAAATCATCAATGTGAATCTTTGGTAGATAATCTCTTTCTGGGCCCCAGTGTCCTCATTAGTTAAATGGTTGTACTAGATGATCACTAATGTCACTTAAAGCTGTACAATTTTATGAATCATAATTCTGCTAGAAGAAAATGGTTGGTATAGGTCCACAGCATTGCAGTTTCATTGGGAAATGCATGTATCCTATACCTCCAGCTGAAGTAAAATACAAGAAGACAGAGAGAGTGGGAAATGTAGATGGATAAATAAAAACCATGAAAGCTGCATGCATGCTGATTAGAAAAGATAAAGCAGTCAGACCTTTTGCTGTTAAAACAAAATCAGTAATCATGGAAAATGGAAGCTGTTGGAGAAGTTTTTGAAAAATACTTATTCATTGCAGATGATTCAAAACTCAAGCTAATTCAGTCCAGTTCTACAAACACTTATTGACCACCAATCGTGTGCCAGACAGTATGCTGGGTACCAGAGACACCAGTGTAAATAAATACAATTTTTGCTGTACACAGCCTAAACCCAGATTAAATCAACAATTATGAAGAAGCACCTACTAAGGTCACTACTGTTTAGGTAAATATGAGATACCAAAAGAGAAAAAAATCCAACAAATGAAATTGGGGATAATAGCAAATAGGTGCCACTTAATTTGCACTAAATATTGCACTAAACTCTCCTGTCAGAATAAAAATAAATAAATAACTCAGTATAAACAGGGATTTTCAACTGGACTATCTAAATGGTCATACATGTTATGATATTCAAATAAGAAATGGACAAGCAAGTGTTTCTAACAAATGGATATACAATCACTTTATCTGATAAGATTTATGAAAAACAAATAGTTTGCTTCATGATCTTTGCCATTTACCCTGGGACAAATCAGTACAGCATATATGAAGAGATTTCTTTCTGCTGGACCATCTGCTACGTAATCTAGTGAATCCTAACTAATATGGGGGTCAGAATGGTTGATAGAGAAGAAACAGAAGTAATATATCACAGTGCCAGTTGGGGTGGCTGTATTCACACAAAACCTCCAATCCACCTGTGAAGCAGAGGCTGTAAATCACAGGTATGGCTGAACGATGGTAGTAGATCCACTCAGGCAGATGCCTCAGTGACAAAAACTTACTCTCTTTCCATTTTTAACATTTAAGTCAGTTCTGAACCTATCTCAGGAATTAGGACCCAGAGTAAGTGAGGGTTTAGAAGTCTAAATTAATTCCTAAAAATTTCTGAGATCCAGGCCAGAAGACTTCTAAGAAGTTCAAACTTAGAGGTGATTTTTAAACTTTTTAAAAACTTAGCCAAAATAATAACAAACATAATGCATAAAGATGGTTAAGACGTGTGAATTGCAACAGTGGCCCTAAACGTTAGTGTGTTTAAGAATCACTGCTGCTGCTGCTAAGTCACTTCAGTCATGTCCAACTCTGTGCAACCCCATAAATGGCAGCCCACCAGGCTCCCCCATTCCTGGGATTCTCCAAGCAAGAACACTGGAGTGGGTTACCATTTCCTTCTCCAATGCAGGAAAGAGAAAAGAGAAAGTGAAGTCGCTCAGTCATGTCCAACTCTTCACGACCCCATAGATTGTTGCCTACCAGGCTCCTCCATCCATGGGATTTTCCAGGCAAGAGTACTGGAGTGGGTTGCCATTGCCTTCTCCGAGCCACTCCTAATGACTCTGATTCAATAGCTCTAGGACAAAGTTCAGAAGGCTACAGTTTAGTAGGTATCCCAGGGGACTCTGACATCGGTAATGTGGTCTAGCATCCATAAATTCAAAACAATGACTTTAAGGGGCCAAAAAAAGACTACAGCTGGATAACTACTATAAGCTTGAGGCTCGTGGAATGATATCAGATGGTCTCTGGCTTTAAGTTGCTCATGATCAGCTCAGGAGGTCAGACATCAAAACAACTTACCACATGAGATGAGGTAATAAGTAGTTTACAAGTGGCATTGTGAAAGTTCTTAGAACATACAAAGGTGTAGGCAATAATCTCTGTTATCAGAAAGGATGAGGAAGGGAGTATTTTTTTTTCTGGAAAAATAATTCTTAAGAAGTGACATGTGTGCTGTAATTCAGTTACTAATATTTATAGCTTACTCTTTTTTTTTTTTTTTTCTGGTCATCGCCTGTTCATACTGCCTTTTCATATGCTTATGGTGTCCAGTGTTGGTTTTGAGTTTTGGTCTATTTGGTTTCTTCATGTTTATTTCAAAGGGTGTTCAAGGTTAAAAATGATCATCATTCAGAACTTATTTAGAACTATGACCTCCCCTACTCTATCTAGTCAGCTTTTATCGTGGGTTCTGTCTTATAACAGCGTTATACTCTTTGAGTTATTAAAAGACCAGTACTGTGCTGTTTGGCCTTCCCTGGTGGCTCAGCAGTAAAGAATTTGCCTGTACTGCCGGAGCTGCAGGAGACTCAGATCTCTCTGAGTCTGGAAGATCCCCTAGATGAGGGCATGGCAACCCAATCCAGTATTTTTGTCTGGAGAATCCCATGGACAGAGGAGCCTGACAGAGGAGTCCTTAGGGTCAAAGTTGGACATGACTGAAGCAACTTAGCGTGCACACTCACAGTATGCAATTTGTTCCCTTTTTTGGCTCAAAACAATTTTCTAACTCAAGTTCCAATATACTGTTGATCTGTGATGGGTATTCTCATACTGCAGCATTCTACCACTAATTACCATAATCCAAAGTGACTATAGGATAAAGCAAATCATTTTGCCTACAGGCGCTTCAAAGTTTACTGAGGAAGTCAGACTTACTTGAGATAATTGACATCAGCAGGCCAACAAATTTGGAATGCTGAAAGAAAATTTAAGGCCTAAAGAATAAATGTACAGTCAGATGTGATCCTCTGGAGTATGAGCCTAAACTCTTTTCCATTGTTATAACTGTATGCAGAATTCCTGAGATATATCTAAAATTTGTTTAATATTTTAGGCCTACAATCAACATTATCTCTTTAAATAGCAGAACTTCTGGCTGAAGAATGTGAAATTCTAATAGTACAGTTAACGTACATTTACAAGTAAACTTTAAAATATATATATATATATATATATATATATATATATATATATAATTGCTTCTTTAATGCAAACACACACATACACAGTGTTTAAATACTTGAATATTTTACGTTTACCTCATCAATCCTTTTCAAGTAAACATTGTCCTACTTCAAACTGACAGACTGAGTTATTCTATTAAATATTTAAGGCTTGCCCAGTGGGAAAGATTTCTATCCCAGAAATGTCAAGAAGTTAATTAGCTATATCTCCTCTGCAGCCTATACTTAGGGAAGGATATGGTCTCCCACACTCCCTCAGGGACAACACAGAGCAGCCTAGGACACAAAAGAAGACAGACTGAGGCCCATAAATCAACTCCCTAGTGACTTTCTGGAGCTGCCCCAGATCAGGGGAGCCCTCCCCCTTCCCTGACCCAGACTACAGGCCTGAGACTGAATAGAACATGGCAATAGAACATGGCAGGAGGGAACCCAGCAGGCAGGATCATTCTCTACAATGTGTTAATTAATTATGGAAGAAACAAAAATTCAGTGGAAAGGACTTCGAATGTTTAGCAATTATATTTTCTTCTACGCAATAGTAATATCAACCCAAAACTGTAATTTTGAGGGTGACATGAGATGGAGGGACAGTGGGAAGGACACAAGAGTGTGAGGGAGCCTTGAGCTACTTCAGCCAGTAAAGAATTGAAACAAGAGTCAGCTTCAGAATTTGTCGTGCTTAACCATGGTCTTCCTAAATAAAAGGGAACAGGTGAGAGAAAAATATGATAGAATCCTTCTGCTACTAGGCTGTCCCTCAAGTGTTTTGAATGAACCTCAAATCTTCCTTTTGTAGCGCTTTCCTTTTATACTGGCCACTGCATCGTAGTGTCAACTAATATAAGGTTGTCTGTTGCCAAGTTAGTCATTCCAAAGGGAAGTTCACTGATGTGTGGAGGCACTTATTGAAAAGTCAGAGTTCAGAAGCTAAAAAATCAGTCCTATCAAAGTGAAGTGTAAAAAAGAGTAGATCAGAAGGAATCTAGAGACTGGTGGAGGATAGTTACTTGAAGGTTCATAAGGAGAATTCCTTCAAGGATATTATTCAAGGATATTAATGCTAACAAAAGGAAACCATGTTTGTTGAATTACAGTAACAGAAAACAATGGAAAAATAGCAGTTTGTGCCTTTCAAATCTGTTTGTAAGCTGCATAAATAATAACAGTGCCTGCAATTAAACCCCAAAGAATTCATCCTTGCTAAATTATACTGGATGAAAGTAACATTTCCAAAACACCTACTAGGTGCAAGGTACTATGCTAATTGCACTGAAAAACATTTTAAATAATAATAAAAATACAAGACGTGGTCCCAGCATTTTGGGTATTTTTTAGAACTTACTGAACAAGACAGGATCTGTTATGCATGAACTGAAAGAGCCAAATAAATGAGAAGAAACTAATTGGAATCATAATGTTTGCCATAGATGCAGACTGGTATGATTTGGGAAAATTTCAGTTTACTCTCCATGCAATGGAAGACTATTGAAAAGTCTTCATATTTCCACCAATGATATGATTGAAAATAGTACCTTGAGCATCACCACCTTAAAATTCTAAAACAGGATCTCATATGTGAAACAGGAGGCTAGATCAAAAGGATTCTCAATGTTAGAAAAGCAAAGATGTCTTTAAATTTAAGTAGGTAGGAGAAAAAAAGTTAATTCATCTCCTAACTTCTGAATTTAAAGAAATGAATACCTTGAAGAAAAAAGCCAAAGAGCACCTCAGTTTTCTGTGTGTGAATGTGTGTGTGTTAGTTGCTCAGTCGTGCCTGGCTCTTTGCCGACCCCATGGGCTGTAGCCCGCCAGGCTCCTCTGCCCATGGAATTCTCCAGGCAAGAGAATCCCTGGAGTGGTTGCCACGCGCTCCTCCAGGAGATATTCCTAACCTAGGTATTGAACCTGGGTCTTCTGCACTGCAGGCAGATTCTTCACCATCTGAGCCACCTCTTGGGCAAATGCAAATAAAGAAAACCATAACCACAACCACCCAGCACCTATCAGGGTGGTGTTCCTTGTGGGCCCTTTCTGAGGATTGGTAGAAACTGTGTTTTTTAATCTTTGTTTTTATGCTTGTCCCAAGATCTTTTAAGGAAGGGGGTGGGGCAGGGAGAAGAGGCAGACGCTGTATAAAAGAAGCTGCCTAAAACACATACAAAAACTTCCTAGGTTAGGAAACTTACCAGATTTGGCAGCTGATGGACCCAGTGATGGACCCAGAAGCAACCACGGTTTATTTGGAATATCTTTTTGTTACAAGTCACAATCCTGATATTGAAGAGACCCACTCCCACGTTCCTTATACATCAGTCTTCCTTCCAGTCTTCTACACAGCTGTGTTCCTGATTGGAGTGTCCGGGAACCTCATTCTCATGAGTGCACTGCATTTCAAACGGGGCAGCCGAAGACTGATCGACATCTTTATCATCAACCTGGCTGCCTCCGACTTCATCTTCATCATCACTCTGCCTCTCTGGGTGGATAAAGAAGCATCTCTGGGCCTGTGGAGGACAGGCTCTTTCCTATGCAAAGGAAGCTCCTACGTGATCTCAGTCAACATGCACTGCAGTGTCTTCTTGCTCACCTGTATGAGTGTGGACCGCTACCTGGCCATCGTGTGTCCAGCCGTATCCAGGAAAGTCAGGAGGAGAGACTGTGCCTATGCAGTCTGTGCCAGTGTCTGGTTTGTCTCCTGCCTCCTGGGGTTGCCTACCCTTCTGTCCAGGGAGCTTATCCCGATTGATGGTAAACCATACTGTGCAGAGGAGAGGGCCACTCCCATCAAACTGACTTGGGCCCTGGTGGCCTTAATTTTTACATTTTTTGCCCCTTTGGTGAGCATTGTGTCCTGCTACTGTTGCATCACAAGGAAGCTGTGTGTCCATTACCAGCAGTCAGGAAAGCATAACAAAAAGCTGAGGAAATCCATAAAGATCATCTTTATCGTTGTGGCAGCCTTTGTCCTCTCCTGGCTGCCCTTCAATACTTTCAAGCTCCTGGCTATTGTCTCTGGGTTGCAGCAAGAACTCTACCTGTCCTCAGCTTTTCTCCAGCGGGGGATGGAGGTGTGCGGGCCCCTGGCATTTGCCAACAGCTGCGTCAACCCCTTCATTTACTATATCTTTGATGGCTACATCCGCCGGGCCATCGTGCGCTGCTTGTGCCCTTGCCTGAAGAACTATGACTTTGGGAGCAGCACCGAGACATCAGACCTCACGAAGGCTCTCTCCAACTTTATTCATGCAGAGGATTTTGCCAGAAAGAGGAAGAGGTCTGTGTCACTCTGAAAAGGACAGTGACATTTCAAGCTCTGTTGATGGGGTTGAAGAGTTCATTTGTGCCCAGGACAAAGAAAGAAGAAAAATATTGCTAATAGTATTCATATTGCTTATGAATACAAAGAAGTGTTAATTTTTTAAGAGACATCTAGAAAGTCTTGGTGGTCATGGATATAATTAGGTTATATGCTGGGGTTTATTTTTGGTTTGAGCTGAATAGCCTTATTTGACCCTTTCCAGTCAAGTTCACCGGGCAAAATACAACTCTTCTAAGTCTTGAACTCTGAGATAAGGCTCCTGCTTGGACCAGTTCCTTTCTTCATGGGTGTTAATGCACACTCCAGCCTTTTCCTCTCTCAGGAAACTTGATCCACACCACCCTTCATACTGGGCTCCAGAGTGGACTGCATGTAAAGGATTCCACCCAGGTGTAACTGGTGAGAAATATGGTAACAATGCAGATAGTAAAAAACTGTAATATACCTGCGCTCAGTAATTACTTGTTCCTGAGTAAGAAAGTCGGGTTCTGGCCTTAATCTTTGATCACACTTAATTTGGTGATTCCATACCACCTTCCAACATTGTCTTTCACCCTATACCATTCACAGTGACTTTGGGCTGGTGAAACCTCATGGGGAAAAAATCATTCTGTATTGTGTTTATGATTTAGAACTTACTTTACCACTTGGTCTTCAAGAATATTTTGATATAGAATAAGCTTTGACTTTTGTTTTCCTTATAAGATATATTGGTTAAAATGTATCTCATTATAATGGTGTAATAACTACTTTTCAATGAGGTTTTACTGTGCTCTTGTTTTCCTTTTAGCCTTTATAAATTAGGATATGACTTTGTTTTAATTACGTGTTTTTAATTACCTAGTTATCTAGTTATCAAATAAAAATGTTACTACTACTATAATTGGAGGTCATCTAATGCTTAGCTACACCCTCATGCAGATTATCATTTTGTATTTTAATTAAAATGTTAATGCTGCACATTCCCTAGCGCATCATTTGCTTGGTGTATGTAATTTCACAATTTGATTCAATGATACAGGAGGACAGGATGCTCAGTATTCAGGTGAAGGAAAAATCTGTAACAAAAATGTTACTGATATTTTACATGTAGCTTTTTGAAACTCAGAAACCTTCGAGAACTCCTTCAACTGATATTTACTGAGCCAATTCACACCTATATTCCTTTCAAAACTTTGAAGTGAAAATGTAATTAGCAGCAACCACAAAAGACTTTGCAGCAGCAAGCCTACTATTGTAAATACCTTTTGATTCAAGATAAAGTAGTTCTTTTACCTCCACTGTTGACACAAATGAATTACTATTTTAGTTTTAAATGTTAGGTTTGAAAATCAGAGAAGGCTTCAAATCTTTTCATAGACGACATAATTCAGGATCATCCTATGTACCTTAATATTATGAGAAATCTCAAATATTGGGCATCTTCTTATAGTCTGTCTAGAAGTTTTGGGTTTTATAAATTGGTTAATTTATTAATTTCTCTTAAATTTTTATTAAATAAAAATATAATTTCATTATAAAAGTGTTCATCTATGTTGTATTAGTTGCAATTAACATATCAATTAACACTGATACCCTAACAGTGTTTTAACAAATTATCATAGATATAGAAATAAAAACACTGTAAATCATAAGAAATAAATTTTCTTGGAAAACTTCAAAAGTGAATTCAACATAATTAAATAGATTGCCAAGTGTTAAGTAAAAACAAAATACAAGATATTTACTTTTCAGAAACAAATCAACAAAACCACTGTAACTAATCAATGCCTTTGAGAAATGCTACCTTTAGAAAACAACCCAGGCAATCAGCTGCAGTGTTTGTTAGGAAATGAAAAAACCTGGGTTACTTGGTTTAACTTCACCTTTATTGTTGGGACATTGAACAAATCATTTTAATCTTTCATATCTAAATGTCATTGGTAATATCCATGCCCATAGCATCCTTAAGTTTATTTTAAGACTAATAAATACAAGTAAAAAGTTCTTTATATATTAAAAAGGTATGTAAAATAATTGTTTGTATCATTAATTACTGAATGTTACATAAAAATTTCCAAACTAGATTATCAAATGACTCTTAATCATTTTCATTTAACAAATATTAGAGTCTATCTTACTTCTGTTAAAATTTTTCCATTTAAACACTGAAGAAAATATACTTTTGTACTTTTAAATATTTTAAGTGGATATGCTGTGTGCCTTATAAAAATCTTAGCATATTTTATATTCATAAGATACTAGTGATAGAAGGAATATAGACATAATTCTACAGATAGCATAACTCTGATAGAAAAAAATATAAATGTAATTAGTTAGTATGTCACTATGAAAACTTACCACAGAAAAGCTCTCCATTAAAGCCTGGATAAGAAGTTGTCTGATAACTTATAATTAATTTAAAAATCAAGGCACACACAGTCACAAACACACATTTAGTCCATTTGGGCCATATAGAAAGATGAACACTAACCTGACATTCCTGGGAGTCCCACAGTTCGTCCTCTATAACAAGTCAAAATTACCCCAGAATGAGAACAACATCAACTAAGAACAGCCTTGAAGGAAGCTATGTGCGTGACTGAAAGGGGACATAAGTTACTACGGGTCACAAGTTAATTTTTAAATAGACGCAGAAATACACAGTATGATGGGAAGCTGAGTAAAAGAAATCTTCCTCTGATTCATCTTGACTCCTCAAATCATTCTCTATCCCCCCAAGAGATATCAGAAGTGAGAAATGACTGATCAAATGTGCATGCCACAGAGAAAAGTGAGCCTCAGTTTTCCTGCACAGCTCATTCACAAAAGTCAAACAATAGTAAAAGAATTACAAATCTGTTTCTCAAAGAGCCCCTGATGGAGCCTGCTATCAAGATGATGCCTCAACCAAGAGAGAGAGCAGTGCCATCCAGAGGAAAAGCAGAAGGATAATTAACTTGTAAATGGTACTGGATTCAACTGTTTTCCACAGAGCTTGTAGGTTGGATTATCCCTTGCAAATGCCTGTTCTTATTTTCCTTTCTTTTCTTTGAGTCAACATTCTTTGCTTTTATCGATTCTGTGAGTAAGCAGTTACGATTAGACTTTACATGTCAGTAGACAGAGAAAAACTACTCCAGTTTTGACTTTTAATTGCAGATGGTGCCTCTTGTCTCTTATATTTGTCAGTTTCTTAACAGAGCTACATTACCAAAATGTATCTGATAAGTGGAAATTTCATCCTCAGATTGATTAAACTTCAACATTAAAACAAACCTTCTTTAAATATCCAATGTGTCAAACTATTAGCAAAGTGAAAGTTCTTATGACAAGTTGAAACACCATAGTATATAAACTCACCTGAAATGTTCATTTATTAATCTAAAAGTGGAAGGAGATATTCTGTTACTTGACAAGCATTATTAACCTAAAAAGTTCTTGGTTTATGTATGTGAGTACCAAATTTCTAAGATCCAATGGCACTTTAAAATTACAGTAGAACCTTTTCTGAGTTGGGCACATATAACTAAGTTGAATTGTTGTTTTAGGCCAGTGGCCCATTTGAAAGATTTATATGATACAATGTTTGTATTATTTTTGTAATGCTCTGCAGACCTAGTAAAGATATCATTGCAGGAGGATTCTTTCCCAGCTGAGCCACAAGAGAAGCCCAAGAATACTGGAGTGAGTAGCCTATCCCTTCTCCAGTGGATCTTCCCGACCCAGGGTCTCCTTCATTGCAGGAGGATTCTTTACCAACTGAGCTATCAGCAAAGCCCTAAGATATCTTCAATCTGACATTATTCAGTGATTTTTTTCTTTTCTAATTAAGAAGATTTAATAATTAGCTAGTTTACTATCACTCCCATATTAACAAGAGTTAGGCTTCCTCTATTTCATATTTGTCAACAGTGATGGAAAAGTTAGCATTTTTATCTGCTAGCCTCTATCAACAGTCAGACATGACTGATGCGACTTAACATGCATGCATGCATTGGAGAAGGAAATGGCAACCCACTCCAGTATTCTTGCCTGGAAAATCCCAGGGACGGGGGAGCCTGGTGGGCTGCCGTCTATGGGGTCGCACAGAGTCAGACACGACTGAGGTGACTTAGCAGCAGCAGCAGCAGCCTCTATCAATTATGATTAGAAAGATTTTATTTCCCTATTACTATTAGTTTAAATGAAATATAAAAGGTACTTTTTGCTAAAATATTTTGTCTGTATTTGTAGAAGCTATAGACATTCTTGTGATGTTCTTAGATCAAATAAAATTTTTTCATTAATAATTGTGTGAGTAAAGACTATTTTAAATTTTTTTAAAAACTTTCTGTGGCAGAGTCTTTAGCAGACAATTCTGTTTTTTTTTCCATACAGACAGTGTGTAAGAACTGTCTGTTGTAAAATGTTCGCAAATTCTTAAATCTGAAAATTCCAGTATAGCATATAAAATGCTCCAAACAAATTTTGTAAAGTTTAACCTCTTCAGAGATACTGTATGATGTGTAGAAAATAAAGCAAAATTGAGATCTCAATTCTAAGTGTTTAGCCTAACCTGCTAATTAAGTCATTACTCATCCCATCATAGGTCAGTGGTTTAATTTTATACTTTTATGCCTAGACCAGTGGAGTTTCTTGGAAAGTAGTCAATATCTCAAACATCAAACTGTGAGTGCAAAGTGTCTATTGTGCACAATGCATTATGACAGCCAGAAATTTGTTAATCTAACTGATGGGTTCCTTATTATAATTTATGGATTCTGAAGCAGGCGTACTGCAGTCATCCACTCACAAAACCTCTCTCTCTCTCCCCTCCCCTCAACCCCACATCTCCATCTCTCTCTCTCTTTCTCTGTCTCACATACACACACGTAAACACACAAACACATGATGTACAAATACAGCTGATAAATACCCACTGACTTCTGTTGCTAATATTCAGTCTAAAGTATTTGATAGAATGCAAGAAAGGGAAAAATAAGGCAAAGAAAAAATATAGTAAACATAAAATACAAAAGAAAATGTCATATATAAAAAATAAACATATCAACTAATACAATAACATAATATTATATTGTAATAACACAATTGATATTGTAATAATACAATACAAACACAAATGAATTAAAATTTCCTGTTAAAATTGAACCAGTAGCTCATTCTCACAGTCATCTAATATATAGGTGACACTATTAGACTCTGTAGAATGTAAAGAGATAGAGGTAAAATTTATTTCCTCATGGAGTTTACAAGCTTCTAGTTATCTTTTAAATCAAAGAATGGAGTATTGCCATCCAACAAGAACTTGATATATGCAGAGAAAATGACAAGTCAAATCACTTTATTTAATCTTTTCCAATGTTTAGGGAAAAACCCGTATTTGTCCATACACAAGTTTCTTCATATAACTGCCATTTTGATATGGTTATTTCCTAAATATCATCCATATTTTCTTAAAGAAAGTGCATCCCCATCACTGGCATCCCCCAATGAAGATACTTTTATTGATCTTAAAGATTTTTAGGTGTAAAAGATTACTTTAAACATAAGAACTCCTTTGGTTTCAATTTATTTTCAAACAAATTTAAAAAGTTATGTAAAGTAGATACATATACTCTAACCTTGCCCAAAGACCGTGATTTAATGAGATGCCCTCTCTCTTACCCTCTGTTTAGACCAAAAACAAAACTGACAACTCAGGTGGAGAAGTGGTAAATGAGAAACGAAACTTCCCCCGTGGTTTCATGTTTAAAGCAAAAAAAAAAAAAAGATTCAGAGGAGCTGAAGGTAGATAGAAATGGCAACTCTATTTCTAGTGAAAAAGATGTTCATGCAATGCAGATCTGACTTGTACGCATTAATAAAAATAGTTTAAAATTAGTAAAGAATTGAAAAATGAAGTCAATGCAGAAGTGCATAACTTACACAGACTTTAGGATTTTAAATTACAGTAGTTTCACTTATATAATTCAAAGTACTGCCAGTAAACTTATGAAAATATTTAGCATGATAATCAAAGATGACCAAATTAAAATAAAAAATATAATTTTACCTATCAAGTTAGCAAATATTTAAACATTAAATACTGAGGCTTACCAGAATTAAAGGTGTGGAGTGTGGGCAAGACTTCTTGGGCTATTGATTGAGTATAACTTGATTAAGCTTTCTACAGGATATTTAGAAAATCTATGAAAAGAAATTTCACTTCTAGGATTTTACCGTGCAATGTAATTATGGCAACATGCAAAGATACATATTCATGCATTTTTATTGCAGCACTGTTTGCAAAAAAGACTGGTACATATTAAGAGCTTGATAAATAATAGTTGATAAAATAACTCCATCTTAGATTACAGATGAAGAAAAGAATTCAAAGAAATCAAGTTTCATATAATTCTTAATGAACTGAATAAAAAATGGAACCTGATTTCAGTCAGACTGAAGCCTATGCAGTTTCAAAGCTCATGCTTTTTCCACGATGCCTTATTTTTTTCCTCTGATTCCCTTACTCTTTAATAGACTCTGTTAACAACCTTCACTTGTTCATTATTTTTTCCAATGCAGATCTCTCAAATCACCAAACCCTTTGTCTGTTCTTGACTAACATTGCCTGAGGGAGAAGGACGTTCATTTTACTGAAAGTTTTTTTTTTTTTTTTCAAAAGAAAAACATTTTGTTGTAACATGTTTCCCATGATCTCTTAATTATGACCTTTCAGAAACAGCATCTTCCATCCAACAGTCACTAAAAATTCTTACCTAGAAAAACAGATACAGACTGCATAAGAAATGGACAAGTATCTGTTTTACTCCCCCTCCCACCCAATCCCACTCTAAAGGATAGTAGCATTATGATGGAGGCTTTCACAGGAAAACACTTTTTTTAAGTGTGAATACGTACTAAGTAAGAATCATAGTTTCATTTTCTTTATCCCTCAAATGTTTCGAGTCCCAGATTTCTGAGAATATACCTATAGCAAGAAGAAAAAGTAAATCTAATGCCAAAGCTCACGCTATAGACAGTGTGGGCAATGCAGCCTAAACTGGTTCAGAAATTGAAGTTTCACCATCTTTCTTATTAAGTGCTATTCATTATGCCAAGAAGCTGCCCTGATCCGTGTGCAGAAGACATTCAGTAGCCAGTGCTCCTGTCTTTCAGGAACTTTGTTTATACTTTTCAGAAGGCACATTTGTATAAATGGCTTCCTGATTTCAGTAGGGACTCTCCAATGTAGTTTTGAGAAACACAGAAGTTTCTCAGATCAGGAACACTATTGTTGTTGTTCAGTCGCTAAGTCATGTCTGACTCTTTGCAACCCCATGAACTGTAGCACGCCAGTCTTCTTGGTCCTTCACTATCTCCCAGAGTTTGTTCAAATTCATGTCCATTGAATAGGTAATGTCATCCAACCATCTCATCTTCTGTCACCCCCTTCTCCTCCTGCCCTCAATCTTTCCCAGCATCAGGGTCTTTTCCAAGGAGTCAGCTCTTCACTTCAGGAGGCCAAAGTATTAGAGCTTTAGCTTCAGCATCAATCCTTTCAATGAATATTCAGGGCTGGTTTCCTTTAGGATTGACTGGTTTGATCTCCTTGCTGTCCAAGGGACTCTCAAGAGTTTTCTCCAGCACCACAATTCGAAAGCATCAATTCTTCAGTGCTCAGCCTTCTTATAAACATTGTAAACTTATAAACATTATAAACTACCCCAAACATAAGGTAAAAACTTGATTTAAATTTATAATAAATAAGAAATAATATTTACCATGCAGCATTTTTAGGAAGGGGAATTAAGAATGTTACAAAGTAAAATGACAATAAGGTTAATAATTACCTGGCCCACAATTAAGGAAAAAAAATATAATTTTTAAGCACAAGAGAGCATGGTACTCAAGTATTAAACCTGTTATTTATTTTTAACAGCAAAGAATAATTACTTCAGCTTGCTCTTTTTAGAGAATATATTAAAATGTTAATAGTGGTTTTTTTATATAATAGAACCAAGGATAGATTCACTTTTAATTTTAATTTATTTTTCTTTACATTTTATGAATATTCTATATTTCCTATAATGAATATGTATTTTCTTTTTTAAACTTTAAACTAAAAGATGCTAGAATAAAATGTCACATGTGGCATAAAATACACATTAATATTTCGGTACAACTTTGCGTCTTCCTCTAAAGTCAAAAATAGGGATTTTTTAAATGTCATGTTCTATTTTAAATTTCATATCCATAACTTTGGGATGATTTAACTTTGGACAAAGTCTTACCAAATTAAAGCTCAGCCAAGTCGTATTTGTTCTCATATCAAATGCAGCAAGTAATTATTTGGGTCAAAGATTCCAATTTCCTTTTCTAAATTGACTTGCCCATTAAGTTAAATGTCAGCCTAGTTTGAGTACGTAGGTGCAGTTTTTACATAATTTTTTACGTATTTTAAGTTTTCGATTAAGTGTAAATTAGAACTGGTTCAACAGAACGATAGTTGACTATAGGTCTTGCCAATTAATTTCAAATGTTCTCTTTCAGAACATTTGCAAATAATATGATATTTCTGGAAAAAGTGAAAATATTTCCAAGTGAAAACTTTCTGAAACACAAGTAATGAACTTTTTATTTGAGCAGTCATATGAGAATGAATAGTGACTTTTAGCATTTTTCTACTTCACTTGAATTTTCCTACAAAGTATTGTAGCATTGTTGACGTCTGAATATTGTTTACTAAGCTCTCAAGGAAGGAGAACCACTGGCCTAACATCAATTTTCCATTGTAACAGTACAGCTCTATTACCAAGAAAAATGCACAGGGAAGATGACTCGTAATAAATATCTACAACTCCCAAAGATCTATAAAGTGCTTCAATGTATTAACACACTTAATTTGATCCACGCCACCCTCCTCCCTTCCCCTCTTTTCTCATAGCAGTCAGACCCTTCATCTCAGTCCAAAGGTCTCTCCCTACCTTCTCTAGCTCCATCTCCAATAAATCTCTTGCCTATTCTTGTCTTGAGGTCTGCTCTCTGCAAACTAGAGCTAACATAGGAAGAAAACTTTTTTTTTCCTGAGAGAATAAAATTTTCTGAAGGTTCAAGAATTCTTTGGGGAAGTGCTTTCCTTTCCGACATGTCAAAATAGAGCATGCTATACAATGGAATAACAAGCATTTTATGCATTTTCATACTCCATATATAAAATCTTACATAAAGCAGAGAATTATAAAAGTGTGCCTCTGATAAGTATCTTGATTATCTGGCTTAAGGAAAGTCCTCAATGACATCTTAAGTAATAGGTAATAATTCTTAGTGCTATAATGATAAGTAATATTGTAGTTATTATTGGAGTTTTCTTGCACATTTCTCCCACTTCCCTGGAAAATTCAAAAGAAGAATGCCTTAAAATAATGGCATAACTACAAAACTGTAATGTAATACAGTTGGAAACATAAGGGCTTTAAAATCAGAAAATCTGAGTTAGAAACCATAACAACAGACCACTAGTAACATTGATATGAACTTGGACAGGCTATTGACATTCTCTGCCTCAAGTTTTTACCTATTAAATGAGGATGACACTGTTTTCCATTGAGTTGTTGAAATAGGTCACACAAATAAAGTCTATTTTGTTTTTATATTATTTATTGATCCTACCTGTATGAACATAAAAATATATATTTTAACAAATTTTAATTTTTAGTAATGTAATTGTGAGGACTTAAAATGTATCAAGTTGTTGAAGTGTATATAAACATCATGTAACATTATATATTAGTCATAATATATACATACCTAAACAGGCAGACCCAAAAAACCAGCATCCTCATTCACAGCTAGTAAATTTATTTTAGCTCTTGGGCAACAAATTTTATCAACTATGTTTGAGAACTATTTTTATTCAAAGCATTATAATACATTTATTATTTAGTTCTTGCTAGTGCTACAACAGAAAATATCTTTAAAGCAAGAAGAGGATCAGACATAGATGTCTTTCCTTAGAAGTCTCTGTAATTAAGGTTTTTCAGCTGGGTTAATTAACACAGTTGTGCAAGTATGACTATCAGAAATTATATATAAAGAGGGAAGGAGGAACTTAAGGATTTACGAAGCCACGGTTTTGCTCTGAAGATAGAAGAAAGTGCTAGCTACAGGCAAGAAGTTCTCTCTGTGAAAGTCAAAGCCTTTCTTGGCTTTGACATTTTTGATGAGTTAAAGTGCAGAAAAACCTACAAATGTAGATCTGCAAATGTTTAAAATACTTCATCAGACAAAGATCAAAATATCACAAACATTTTATTTATGTCTCTATGTAGAGAAAATAAGAAATATAGTATTCTTCCCACTTGCCTATAATTGTGGTGCTTAACAACATTGCCCTCTGGGGAAAACAACTCTGTTTTGGGGCAGGGGGTGTGGTTGGCAGAGGGACAAGTAAGGGAGTGGAAGATAGGAGACAGCATCATTGTTGTTGCTGATTTTCCATTTATTTTAGGAAAAAGTTCCTCCTCTGTGTTTTTTTATATCTAAGATGACTAGCCAGCTGAGAACGTATAGTGTTGGGAAGGCTTCTCAGGGAGAGTTAGAACAAACAGGTGGAGCCTAGGAGAAAAATTCACCTTCTCCAACTGCACTTCATCTCTACCTATAAGGACACTGACCCAGTGCGAGAGGGGAATGACCTGAGTCATTAACCCCTCCATATCCTCTACCATTGGATAAGCCTGCCATGATTGGCTTACTTCAGCCACTGAACCATCTTCAATTTTTCTTTACTCATTTCTGTTTTTGTGCTGCTCCACTTTCCGTTAAAGTAAAAACAGCATTATTTTTTTAACTAAATAAAAGATGCTTTAAATTCTATGATGGCTTCACAATTTGCAAAAGTTTCACACACATGATTTCATATAATCCCATAATAATGTTGTTTGTTTTTTCTCCTACCCTATGTTGCCACTCCCCTTTCCCTCTCACCACTGGTAACCACTGGTTTGTTCTTTCTCTGGGTGAGTCTGCTTCTTTTGTTTTATTGACTAGTTTGTTATATTTTTTAAATCCACATATGTGATACATTGTATTTTTCTTTGTCTGACATATTTCACTTCATGTAATGTCCTCCACTTCCATCCACATTGTTGCAAATGGCAAAATTTCATTCTTTTCTGTGGCTGAATAATACTCTATCACGTGCATGTGTGTATTCAATTGTATGTATGTGTATATATACATACAACTGAATCTTCTTTAATCCATTCATCTGTCGATGGACATTGTTTCCATACCTTGGCAATTGTAAACAATCCTGTTAAGAACATTGGGTTGCATGATCTTTTCGAATTAGTGCTTCTGTGTTTTTCAGATATGTACTGCTGCTACTGCTGCTGCTAAGTTGCTTCAGTTGTGTCCGACTCTGTGCAACCCCATAGATGGCAGCCCACCAGGCTCCTCTGCCCATGGGATTCTCCAGTCAAGAACACTGGAGTGGGTTGCCATTTCCTTCTCCAATGCATGAAAGTGAAAAGTCAACGTGAAGTCGCTCAGTTGTGTCCGACTCTTAGTGATCCCATGGACTGCAGCCTACCAGGCTCCTCCGTCCATGGAATTTTCCAGGCAAGAGTACTGGAGTGCGGTTGCTGGGTCATGTGGTAGTTCTATTTTTAGTTTTTTTAGAAACCTCTATTATGGTTTCCATAGTGGCTACACCAATTTACATTCCCCCCAACAGTGTACAAGTGTTTCCTTTTCTCCACATCCTTGATGACATTTGTCATTTGTCTTCATTTTGTTAATAGCCACTCTGACAGATGTGCAGTGACAGCTCACTGTGATTTTGACTTGCACGTCCCTGATGATTAGCAATCTTTTCAAGAGCCTGTTGGCCATCTGCATTTCCTCTTTGGAAAAATATACATCCACTTCTTCTCCCCATTTTTTTCTCCTTTGGGGAAAGTGTGAATGCAGTCCTCCTCTACCACAAGTTATGCAGCCGAGTTTCCCATGTTTGGAGAAATCAGAGGGGTCAGCACACCCAAAGTGCAATTGGTAAGTCTCACCTGGGGCAAACCACATTCGTGATCACGGTAACTCCCCTGCCAGGTAAGTATTCCGTTTTTCAATATTTTTTTAAAAATTTCTTTTTGTATGAGCTATTTATATGCATTTAATAGTAACTCCTTATTTGTCATATCATTTGCAAAAATTTTCTCCCATATCCCCTCCTATTAAGTAGATTGTCTTTCTGTTTTGTTAATGGTCTCCTTTGCTGTGCAAAATCTTTGAATCTTAATTAGGTCCTATTTGTTTATTTTTGCTTTTATTTCCTTTGCTTTAGGAGAAGGATCCAAAAAACGTATTGCTGTGATTTATGTCAAAGACATAAATCTGCCTATGTTTTCCTCAAGGAGTCTTAACATGTTAAAAAAAAAAATGAGTTTTTAATATGATAAATGATTGTTTTTCCCCCTTGCTTTACTATAAAACACAGAGTGAGACACAATAAGAAAATCCTCATGGCCTTTAGAAATAATGTATTTGAAATTTTCAATGTAAAAAATCTAGTTAAATTCAGATCCAAATTGTTAGATTTATTGTGCCAAATTTCAAATGGAAATGTGGTTCTCTGCATTTTAAAATGTATAACAACTGTTTATAATATTCTGTATAATACAGACATATCACTATGTGCATGACAGAGTCAAAGGCTTATTTATGCAATTTTTATAGAATACAACACAAACATATCTGTCAAAAGGACTTGTAAAATCATCTACCTCAACCCACTCATTTTTCAAATGAAGAAACTAAGTGTAGAGTCTTATTCAGAAGCAAAAGTCCTTTGTGTTTTTTAAAAAAATCATTAAGCTGATACACATGGGTACTATTATAAACGTTGTTAAGATAGTGATACATTTCTGTTGCTGGTGGTAAGTAGCCACCCCTGAGTACTCTAAGTGCTCACCTCTCCTGGCCTTCAGTCATCTTTCCTAGGAGCTCCTGGGCCCTTCAACATCAACCAACTAAAGGGTTAACCCTTTGTAAGCAGGAGGCCCTTGGGAGACAGGTTCCTCTTGAAGTGGTGCCCATGAAGATGCAGGCTATTAAACAGTTGTGAGCATCACCCCTGCCTGCAGTCAATGACAGAAACTTAAAATTCCCAGCTGCATTGGACACCTGTCAATTGAGCCAGAATCCATTCTGATGCTTTACTCCCACCCTCAGGCAGTCATCTGCTCCTTCCTACCCAGCTCAAGTGTTTTGGTAAAAGATGAACCCACTCTCAGACCCATAGAAAAGCCTTAATAGACTTCAGCTCCTCGGTTCCTTCCACACCTCGGCCACAGCCACCACAGGGTGAGCATGTGACCAGTCAACTAGGCAGTTCAGAGTGCCGGGTCAGCATTGCTCTCTCCCCAGCTGGGCTGCATGGAAACTTGCAACCACCTTATTAACAGCAAGGGGGCCAGTCAGAATAAAATTAACATGGTTAACAGTTAAGAGAGAAGACAGAAAAACAAAGCAACCCAAAACAAGATTTTAAAACTGAGTTTTTACTGGCATAGCTGAGCTGCTAGATCAATGAACCTAAGTCCTCCCTTGGAGAAGGCAATGGCACCCCACTCCAGTACTCTTGCCTGGAAAATCCCATGGATGGGGGAGCTTGGTAGGCTGCAGTCCATGGGGTCGCTAGGAGTCGGATACAACCGAGCAACTTCATTTTCACTTTTCAGTTTCTTGCATTGGAGAAAGAAATGGCAACCCACTCCAGTGTTCTTGCCTGGAGAATCCCAGGGACGGGGACCCTGGTGGGCTTCCGTCTCTGGGGTCGCACAGTCGGATACAACTGAAGCGACTTAGCAGTCCCTACATCTGGACTTTCCAGTCACCTGAACTTCACTCTGTTTGTTGTTTTCTCATTGTTTAAGCCCGTTTGAATTGAGTTTTATTTCAAACCTCAAAAGACCTCAAAGTTCCTCCAGCAGTTTTGCGAGAATTCTTCAGTACAGCACTTAAGTTAAATATATCACAAAATTATAAAACAAAACAGAATTTCCCAAAATGTGTTCCAAAGAACATGAACTATAAGAGAAGTTAATAGTTATTATGGTCCTGGAGAGGAACAGCTCAATAAAGTCAACTAAAATAGCCCTGGATCATCTCACAAAGAAGATTTGTGGTGTTCTCAAAATATAACTTTTATTTTTTATTCTTACCTAATCTTTTTCAAATGTATTCATTACAGTAATTGCCCCTTGCCTGAAGACCTTGGGAGATTTATTGACTTTTCTACTTATTTTGGGGAGAAAACTTTTAAATCTCAAATCACAACATTAATTCAGAAAACAAAATAACTTTGTTCTTTTCTTCTCACCATTCACTTAATAACCAGCTCTTTGAGGAAAGTTGGGGTGGGGTAAGTTGCCGGATTTAATAGATTAAAATATGAGATGCCTAGTAATATTTGAAATTCAGATGAGTGGCATACATTTTTTTAATACAAACATGTCCCAAATATTGCATGGGATATACTTATATTTATAATTAAAAGTGTTCGTTATATACCTGAAATTCAAATTTAAGTGTAGATCTTGATTTTTTTTCTAGGAATGGTAAGTAAAAGCAAGGAGAAAAGGCAAGAGGAGTTATAGTTCTTACTTTGCTGAATGACTATGTTCTTTGGGCATGGGGGATGGTGAAGGTGACTCATATGAGCCAACATTCGGGTTCTTTAAATGTTTCTTCATAGGGGAACCTCCCCAGCATCAATACTCAAGACTTGAGTGTTAACTCCTCATTCCCTCAGGATGTCTACATCCCCTGGTACATCAGCTGGGAGATCTAGATTTGTCCACACCAGATATAGATTTGTCCGCATACATCTTTGGCCCTACACAGACTGGCCTCCAAAGTGCCAAAGCACTTGGAACAGTGCCTGACACAGAATATGTGCTCAGTAAACATCAGCTGTTATTAATAGTAGGAGTATCAGCATTAGTAGCAGCATAAGCAGCAGTACCAAGGTTGCCTAGGTGACAATTAAAAAATGGCAAACAGTTTTGATTACATTGAGACGTGTCATTTTGCAAATTCATGTGTTTCTGATTTTACTGGTCTAAAAAAGCAAATGTTTCCATACATTTGAATATGGCTTAGTGAATCAAAATGCCTGTAGAGTCCTTAAATAATACTATAATTTTCATATCCTCTTGTATTGAGTTGACCAAAAAGTTCATCTTGGTCTTTCCATAACATCTTACAAAAAACTGAAATCAAACTTTTTGGCCAACCCAATATTTTAGCCATGTAAAACCTTTCCTGAAATGTAGACATTTTCACATAGTTAGAAGATATATAATTAGGAATTATTTTGTATCTTTTATTTTTAAATAAAGTGAAGTAAAGTGTTAGTCACTCAGTCATGTCCAACTCTTTGTGACGCCATGGAGCCCACCAGGCTCTTCTGACCATGGGTTTCTCCAGACAAGAATACAGGAGTGGGTAACCATTCCTTTCTCCAGGGGAATCTTCTCTACCCAAGGATCAAACCCAGGTCTCCTGCATCGCAGGCAGATACTTTACCATCTGAGTCACCAGGAAAGCCCCATTCTCCTTTAAAGAAAGCAGGGTGGTTAAGCCAAAAGAAACAAATATTATTACCAACTTTGGATAAAAATATAATCATTACAAAACATAACATTGTCTATCTTCTAACCAAATTTCCAAAAAAGTGCATTTTTGTTTTCAACTTTTGCAGCTCTGCCTCAAGCCACAATCTTATGACTTAGAGTACAAGATAAGCATCCCACTGTCATTAATTTTTAAGCAATGTCTCACTTTCACATGCAACCCGGAAAGGGCAGAAAGAAAAACAGCAAGCCCCACCAGCATGTGCCTCAAGATCACTAATTTTAAACACGCAGTTGTATCCTAACTTGCCGTAAGCAGCACGCCAAGGAAAGGTGGGCTGTAGATGAGCTGGTGAAAAATCCCCATCAGAACGATTGGGTCTGAGTAGTTCAGCAATCTTGAGAAGCAATTCCATTCAGTTTCAACAGACTATATTGTCCTGGTATGAGTTGTGTCCCCCTCAAAAACGATGTGTTGCAGTCTTAACCCCCAGTACCTTAGATTATAAAGACCTTATTTGAAGACAAGGTCTTTATAATCAAATTAAAATAGGGTAACTAGGGTGGGCTTTATTCCAGTATGACTGATGTCTGTATAAAAGGGGGAAATTTGGACACAGACCCAGAGGGCTTCCCCAGTGGCACAGCAGGAAAGAATCTACCTGTAATGCAGAAGATGCAGGAGATGCAGGTTTGAGCTCTGGTTCAGGAAGATCCCCTGGAGGAGGGCATGGTAACCCACTCCAGTATTCTTGCCTAAAGAACCCCATGGATAGAGGAACCTGGCGGGCTACAGTCCATGAGGACACAAAGAGTCAGACACAACTGAAGTGACTGAGCATGCAGAGGGAATATGATGTGAAGTGACACAGGAAGAAAATGGTCATCTACAAGCCAAGGAATGCCAGAAGCTAGGAGAGAAACCCCCAAACAGACACTTTCCTAGACCCTTCGGGACCATGGCCCTGCTGACACCTTGCTTTCAAACTTCAGGTCTCCAGATCTATAAAACCATAAATTTCTGTTTCTCTAAGCCACCCAGTACTTTGTCATGCTAGACCTAGGAAACCAATACAGTGTATGAAAGTATGTCCTTCCAAACATCCAAATTACTAAAAGTAGCTGTTCTATACTTTTTTCTGCCAGCTTTTGATAGCTCGTCAAATCTCAGGTTCTGCCCTTTGAAGTTAGTAGAAATGTATACACAAAAGAACCCTACAAAATGATGATACAAGGGAGAGAAAATGAAAGAATGCCATTTCAGTATTTCTAATTTTTATTCAAATGGTTAAGAAAGCATCTCTTTTACTGAAGGGGGTCACAAGCATATTCTGCCTCTGAGATTGCTAGATTAAAAAAAAGTATTCTTCACTCTTTATTTATTTGGGGGCAGGTAGGGTATTATTTTCCCAAGCAGGGATCAAACCTGTGCCCCATGCAGTGGAAGCATAGAGTTGTAACTACTGGACCACCAGGGAAGTCCCCAGACTGCCACATTTAAAAGTAAAATATTAGTGTTTGAGACCAGGTATATTATATTAAGAATAAATTTTAATTATGATGAATAATCCTGGGATCCAAGGATTGATAGCAATTCTTGAACATCCATTGGCTCCACTCAGAGGATTATTTCCAGTAACTAACAGGTCAGAGCTTAAGTCCAGCTCAGCCTTGCACACACAGCCTCTGAGTTCCCCTGGAGCCCTCATTTACTGGGCGTGACTAAAGCAAAGCAGGGGAGGAAGTGAACAGCTTTCTTAAGGTCCCTGCCTCATGCATAACCCTGACTATTGGCTGAAAACATCCACACTATTGGAAAAAATGGCAAGAAGTTTTGTTGGCTGGATTGTGGTAGGATTCCTGGAAAAGCACAGTCCGCAAGGCATACCTCAGAAAATTCTCACAGGAGTTAAAAGCAGTTTCCCTGTTTTGTATTTTTCTCTTCTCCCTATTTGTTCTGCAAAACTCTCCATGGAGGCCTTTGTCCCTCAGACCTCCAATCTGAACGGCATCACCTGTTAAGCCCAAAGTCTCTGGACAGAGAAATTAGACCAGGGAAAACAGGGCTTCAGGTTTCTAAGACTGGGATAACCACAAGCTATGGTGGAGCTTTGCACGAGCCCCTTCCGCATTGACTACAGAAACCTCAGATTCTTATGTGTGAAATGAGGAAGTTGTACTACATGGCTTCAAATAACTCTTACAACTTAAAAACTCTTTGATTTTGATTCTTTTGTTTTGTTCGTTTGTTTTAATCTTTATAGTCATATAGTTGATTTGGCTTCCCTGGTGGCTCAGACTGTGGAGTCAGTCTGCAATGCAGGAGACCTGAGTTCAATCTTTGGGTTGGGAAGATCCTCAGGAGAATGGAATGGCTACCCAGTCCAGGATTTTTCCTGGAGAATCCCATGGACAGAGGAGCCTGGCGGGCTATAGCCCATGAGGTTGGGAAGAGTCGGACACGACTGAGCGACTAAGCACACACGCACACATAGTTGACTTACCACGTTGTGTTAGTCTCTGCTGTACAGCTAAGTGAATCAGTTACACATATACATGTATGAATCTTTTTAAGTTTCTTTTCCTATATAGGTCATTACAGAGTACTGAGTGGAGTTGCCTGTGCTGTACAACAGATAACATATGATATCACTTATATGGATATCTAAAAGTGGAATCCAAAAAGTGGAATCTAAACAAATGATACAAATGAACTTATTTACAAAACAGAAATAGAGTCACAGATGTAAAAACAAACTTGTGGTTATCAGAGGGCAAAAGGGGGAAGGAATAAATTGGGAAATTGGGATTGATATATACACACTGCTATATAACAGTATATAGATAACTTATGTAGATAACTAATAAGGTCAGACAAATATCCTATGACTTTGATTCTAAACTCACAAGGGAGCAGGGTGTGGGTACTACAATGATGCAATGACCTCACACCTTAGGCTAATTTTAAGAAGAAAAAGAACCCTGACCAAAGAGACTGTGATGTTACCAAAGGAAAGTTAGAGGGGTTTGTAGTAGATTCCCAAGGAAAGTGCTTCAGTATTAAATGATCCTACATGGAAATAGAGAATTAAGACTTCCAGCTGCAGCAGACCAAGCCATTCCCAGGGAGTGGGTCCCACTGGGCCAGCAGGGATCATCACACGTTGGGTGATCCACTAGTGAACTCTCTCTCTCTGTCTCTGTCTCTCCCTGTCTTTCCCAGATTGCTCTGACTTAAAAAACTCTCACCTCACACTGAGAATGACTCATATTCTTTCATGAGCTTAAGTAATATATCAGGATTCCAGGAGGAAAAAGCTGGTAACCTCAAATTAAGATAATTTAAGAGGGGCTTAATAAAGAAAGATCACAAGGTGTAGGGCAGTAGTCTGGGACTGGTAACAACAGAGCTTATCTGTTCAGTTCAGTTCAATCACTCAGTCATGTCCAACTCTTTGCAATCCCATGGACAGTACACCAGGCTTCCCTGTCCATCACCAACTCCTGGAACTTGCTCAAATTCATGTTCATCAAGTCGGTGATGCAATGCAAATTTTTTGGTGTGGGATAGGTATAATTATGAGAAGGGGATGACAGAGGATGAGATGGCTGGATGGCATCACTGACTCGATGGACATGAGTTTGGGTAGACTCCAGGAGTTGGTGAGGGACAGGGAGACCTGGCGTGCTGCGATTCATGGGGTCGCAAAGAGTCGGACACGACTGAGCGACTGAACTGAACTGAACTGAGGTATAAGTATCTAACACGATTCCTTAACCCCAGAACCCCCCACTGTACCTCCACCAGAGATGAAAGAGTTGGTAAAAAATAAAAAGTTCTAAAAGTTTGCTACTTGTTATTCTTTGTAATTAAATACATGAAAGACTGGTTTTTCTTTGGATACACTCTGTGATTATATTAATACTTAACCTGTGACCAAACGTCTAGACTTAAAACTGGGGGGTGAGGACATCCCTGGTCGTCTGGTGGTTAAAAATTCACCTGCCAACACAGGGGAAACAGGTTCAATCCCTGCTCTGGGAAGATCCCACAAGCCGCAGGGCAACTAAGCCCATACGACACAATTACTGATCCCATGCACCCTAGAAGCCATGCTCCGCAACAAGAAGCCACCCCAACGAGAAGCCCATGCTCTGCCACTAAGAGTAGCCCCGGCTCACTGCAACTAGAGAAAGCCCACGTGCAGCGGTGAAGACCCAGTACAGCCAAAAACTTGAAAAAGCAAAAACAAAAAACTGAGGGAATTCACTCTAGAATTCATTCTCTCACAAATGCCCAGTATTGCTTCAGGAGGCCACCACGGTCAACCTTCTACAGTCTTACCACAGGTCTTCTTTAATCTGAGAATCTTTCACTGTGTCCTGCTTTATCTGGTATGCTTATTTTAAAACCCCAGTTGGATCAATTCTCTTAGTTGTATTTCTACCCAAAAGAATAGCAAAATTACTCGATATCTAACCTGCGATAGCAAAACGCTTCTATTCTTCACTCTCATATACGCTCAACTGATGTGACTAATCGACTGTTTCTCATTCCTGGAAACTGTAAAATATGGTACTGAGTGTCTATGTCAACAAATTCTGCTTCTGTTTCCTCCCTTAGGAAACAGAATTTTCAAAGTGATATGAATATGCACTATAAAGGCCTTGTTAGGACCTATTGCAATAAATCATTACCATATAATAATAGCTCACTCCCTGTAATCACCTTCTGCCAGCTTACTTATATATCATGCTTCTCTTTCTCATCTGCTTCTCTTAATCTTGTAACATCCCTGGTATTAAGGACTAGTCACAACTAATTAACATTTATCCTTCAGGTAGTGCATGCTGTAAACACTGTGGTAATCACTGTGTTTTCTTACAGGAATGTTGCTTATAAACAAAGGCAGAATTCTTCCACTTCTGACTGAAAAGGGCCAACCGAGGCAGGGAGAACATCACCTAGGGGGATATAGCACTCCTCTGTGTCTTACGCTTTGTTGTTGCTCAGTCCTACTCTCTGCAACCCCATGGACTGCAGCATGCCAGGCTCCTCTGTTCAAGACCAATCAAATCAAATCCTGGAATACCAAAGCTGGGGGTGGGGGTGGGGCGGCTGGGAACCTTTCTTGATGTTAAAAAGAGGTAATTTTTAAGATAATAAGAGACAGTTAAACAAAGAACTTGTCATGTATAATTGGTAACATAAACTAAGATTAGCTCCAAAGGAGCATAGATAACTACGTGCTGGTTGACTTCATGCTCATTCATTTATTCAGCAAATATTAAGTACTCCCAAGCCAAATATTTGCCAGGCACTGTTATCGGCATTGTTTACAGGCTCTTCCTAAACTTCAGAAGTTGTCTGGAGGGCAATCACCAGGTCATTGCACACATTAACCCTGAATCAGTCTGAATCAGATGGGTGGATCATAGATTTGCCATAACTTAATAACATTTGGAGAAGGCAATGGCACCCCACTCCAGTACTCTTGCCTGGAGAATCCCATGGACAAAAGAGCCTGGTGGGCTGTAGTCCATGGGGTCGCTAGGAGTCGGACACGACTGAAGTGACTTAGCAGCAATAACATTTTTATTGTGGATATTAATTTCTTCAATTACATAAGCATAATGCACCTAATACAAACCCTTTGATCTGAGTTATTACAAAGAATGTATAAATAGACAAAAATAAACACTCAGACTGAAGTTCTACTTCTTTACCTGACTAAAATTCAATTTTTTTTTTTAAAGGCAAATACTTTGGAAACATACATAGTTGGCTTTGTCTATGCTCTGTGCTGGGCTAAACCAGTTTCTCTAATATCAAAGCTTCCTTTTCCACCAACTTGATCCACTGTCCTGTTGCCCAAAGTTCTTGTCCCCACAACTTCACTTTACCCATTCTGATGACAGGACACTGAACTCCTGCAAACAAGAAGGAATGCTTGTGGGATACTATGATAAGTGACTAAATAATTTCAAAATGCTATTGGCTTGTTTTCTTTCTAGAGTATACATGAACAGTAATGCAATTTCAAAGGAACTAAAATCCTTCTCCCTTTCACCACAAGTTAACACCTCCTTTTCATACAAGTGATCATGTACAAAGCTGTTCAAAAAAGTAATTTAGATATGAGTTTCATTTAGAATTTCTCAGCTGCATATTTTGTCTTTCGCCTATTATTTGACAATTATTTTAATGTATAAGAAATTAAAATAAGAAATTCCCAGTACTTAAAATAAGAAATTATGATTTTTCAAAAAACATAGTTAGAAAAACAACAGAGGAGAAACCGGTGGGTGAAGAAAAAGTCATTGAAACAATTTATCTCAAGAAGAAAAGGAAACCAACAATGCAGCATAAGCAAAAAGGTCTTTCTTGAATTATACTTGTTGATGAGGAAATGACTGAAAATCAGGAAAATAAACATGCCTGCCCTCTTCTACTATTCCAAATACCTTCTCTTTATACATAATTATGCAGAATCTTACCTTAACAAGGAAGATCACAGGCTACCATATCACTGCTTTTTTGTTCAAACCAAAAATCATATCTTTGTGGTTTTTTTTTTTTTAAGTTAAGTGAAATTCAGAAAGACAGATACAAGGCAAGAGAGAGAGAGCAAAGAAGCCAGATGCCTGCCTGTATGTCTGAAAGAAGGGTTTCTGAAAGGTTTTATTTTATTTTATTTTTTTGAAACCTTTTCAGCTCTAGCTAAAGCTGAAGCTAGCCTGAGCATCGCGTGCCATTCTTGAAGGGTCCTTGGGGCTGACTCATTTGTTTTATCATTTCTTGTGAAAACGAGAGGTGGCAACTATCACTGGAGAGCAAAGGGTGACTTGGTGACTGATCTCTTTACCAAACTGAGGGAAGCAGTCACACGCGAGGTTCAGAAGCTCCCCACTCCCTGAGAAACCCAGCAGCCTGGTAGAAAGGGAGTAAATTCTATACAAGCAGACAGGTGGTAACTGAGAACACAAACATGAAGAAAAGAAGAATATCTTTTTCAGAAATATATACCACAGTAACAATCAGAATTATTCTACTTCTCATTTATACCCTATGCCCTTAACTGTAAATAGTGCAATTTAAAATAGAATTGATCGTTGCTCTGTGTTTTAAAAATTCTCTCCCTTTCTAAATGCATCACTTCACTTTTAACTGTCCAAAGAACCCTTCATAGTTTACTTCCTCTAAAATAGGTGCACTTTTAATAGAACGGTGGGGGCAAAAGCCAGAAATCCACCCATAGGACCAAGGAATGAGCAATGGGAACAATGAGCAGGTGAAGATAAAAAGTAGTAAATGCCCTAAATGAAGTCATGGGAAAGTCAGGGATTCTTCTTTCCAGAGTCAGTGGGGCTTGACTTCTGATTGAGCTAAACTTCAGAAATAGACAGTAATGTCTTCTCTCGTGGATTTGGGAAGGAAATTCTTGCTGTTCTTTAGATGCTAAGTCATGTCTGACTCTTTTCAGCCCTCTGGACTGTAGCCCACCATGGGATTTCCCAGGCAAGAATGCTGGAAGGAGTTGCCATTTCCTTCTCCAGGCAATCTTCCTGACCCAGGGATTGAACCCACATCTCCTGCATTGGCAGGTGGGTTCTTTATCACTGAGCCACCAGGGAATGGGAAGCCCTGGAAAAGAAATGACCAAAACATTTGTGGAATACTTCTTGGGATAGGAGTGGGGACAGACAGACACTTTACAGACATATATTTTTAATCTTTAAAATATCCTGGGGAAGTAAATATTATCTCAATTTTAAATATGATAAAGTTCAGATGCATAGTTAATGGAAAAGGAGAGAAAAACAGGCAGACTGACTCCCATTGTCAATCTGGAGACTAAATGTTTCAAAAGCACATCTGCCTTCTTTGTGACTAATAACCAACATATTTTTATTAATTCGATTACTGAAGCATGTCCTCCTATAGTAACTGAATTCATCTTCATTAAAGCACCGATAGGATGTTCTTATTATTAGGCTTGTCACTCAGGTGAGAAAAACAAGTCTCAGGGTGTTCTCAAGATCACTCATCCTGGAAATTATAGAGCCAAAATCAGAGCATAAATCCTGTGCCCTCAATTCTTCTGCTTTTTCAGTCTTTCCCTTTGCCTTTCATCTCTGTTCCCCTCCTCTCCTTCTGATTCATGAGAGGGCTGTGATGTTCTTAAACTCTCACATCCACTTGCAGCCAGAACTGAAGCTTCAGCCCATCAATTTTAAAGCGTGTCTCCCTGTTGAAAGACAAAGGTCCTTACGAGAGACAGCACTTTAATCTTTCGTCCATCATTTGCACTTTAGTATGACAAAGGGACTGAGACCAGTTTGTCTTTAATAGACTTATTTCTTAGGGTATTTTCAGGTTCACAGCAAAATTGAAGGGAAGGTCCAGAGATTTCCCATGTACCCTGTCCCCCACCCATGTTATGTTTTCAACATCCCCTACCAGAGTGGAGCATTCGTTACAATTGATGAACGTACATTAACACATTGTTATCACCCCAAACCACAGTTTACATTAGAGCTCACCCTTGGTGCTATATATTTTGTAGGTCTGGACAAATGTATAATGACATATGTCCGCCATTATAGTATCCTCCAGTGAGGTTTCACTGCCCTAAAATCCTCTGTTCTCTGCCTATTCCCCTTCCTTCACCCTAGCCTTTGGCAACCACTGATCTTTATACTGTGAAATTAGTTTTTGATGGGAGGGGGGAATGAAAACTAAAACAAATGAACAATCAAACACAGAAGACGAGAGCATTTAGAATCAGGGTACACGGGTTGATGTGAGTGGGGAAACTGAAGACCTAGACAGAAACTCAACCAACTTTATAAGTAAGTTAGACACACCTTTCACTGCCCCACCCATCCTCACATCTTGCTGAAGACTCAGCTCAGTGGATCTGAAAGAGTTTTAACAGTGAAAACCTATGTTGAAATAAAAGCATATATTTTTATACATAATATAATAAGAATGTAATTGATATATGTTAGCATGAATGTTCAGCTATTTTAATGAAATTTATAGTCTTACATGCACCCCAGCATCTACCTCAGCTGACAGCATCCAGTCTATTTTTAAAATTTCGATTTAGTTTAATGGTATTGAGATTAAAATCCAATTCATAGTAACAAATATTTGCAAATGGTTCTTTAAAGAAATTCACACTGCAGTCTAGGACTACTTCCATTAAACTGAATCAGAAGTTTGGAACAGCGCTAACAACTTGTTTGCATTTTTTAGTATAAACATAAAAGTCTAAGACACGCTTAAAAATGTACAGTCAGTATTAACAGCATTTATGTCACAATATTATCAAAATATGACCAAGTTATGTGTTCAATTGCTTTTATCCAATTGTATTGTACTGCACAGGGGACCCTGGTAGGCTGCCGTCTGTGGTGTCACACAGAGTCGGACACGACTGAAGTGACTTAGCAGTAGCAGCAGTACTAATCCTTAAGGAAAGATTTCACCAAAAAGCATTCCTGAGTTTTTCCAGGAACATGATCACTTAAGTATTATTATGGTGTAGTCTTAGTTGTGCATAGTCATAGGCTTAAATTTTTAAATGACTAGTGCAAAGCTATAAACCTTTCTAAGCCAAGGGTACATCTGTAAGAACAACATATGAACAGAGCCAGGGAAAACTCTGGGAAAGAAGACTATTTAAAAGAGCTAGCCTTGCCAAGTATTAAAAAATATGATAAACCCCTAGTAATTAAACTGCATGGTGGAACAGATAATCAATGAAAGAGGCCACAGGGTAAAGAAATAGACCCAAATACATATAGAAGACATGAATATGATCAACTTGAACCCTTCAGTATAGAAAAAAATGAATTGGACACATGGTGGGGAAGTTACTTGGGAGCAGGGTGCAAAGCTGAATTTCCCACATTCCTTGTGTCAAAATTGATTTCTGCTGCAGGGATGCACTGGAACTGGCATACAGCCAGCTGACAAGAGGCAACTGTGCACATCTTTTTCTAACTCTGTTAAATAAATTTACATAGATAGCTTGTAACTGATCACGGTGGGGTGTTTACACTTCAGAAATTGGCAAATATTACAAATCAGGGCTTTTCTTTTTGTTTCTTAAGATTCAATTTTCCAGTCACCAGTTCTGGGAGGTTAAAAAAAAATGAACCAGAAGATAATGTGAGTATTTTTCTCTTAATAATTTTAGAAATGGTAGAGAAAAGTTTTTACAAAAATCCAAAATACAGTTTACTACAAAAAGTAAAACTTTCTACTCTGAAAAACTTCTGTAAGTAATACTAAAGTTAAAATGTCAAAATGGGTGAAAATATGTACACAGATAAACAGGGCTAATTTTCTTAATATACAAAGAGTGCTAACAAATTAATAGGGAAAAGAGTAATTCAATGTAAAGATGATTGAAAGACATCAATTGACAGTTAACAGAAATATAAAACTGTCCAATAAATACATGAAAAAACTGCTCAACCTCACGCCTAACTAAAAAATCCAAATTGAAAAAAACTTTAAACCTATACGATGGCCAAAATTTAGTGTGGGTTGTGATGATGAGGGTAGATATGGGGAAGCTTATTCATTCACTGTGAGACATGATTAAATTTGATATTATTAACTGAAATTTAAAATTCACATTTGTTTTAATTTAATAATTCTACTTCTAGGAATTGGTCTTAAAGACTTTCATAGACTCACAAAAGTAAGACAGGGATGATTGTTATGACTGTTTGGATAAAAGTTATATATCACAGCCTAAGAAATTACCCTGAAACTAAAGCTTAACATCATACCAAATATTTATTTCATGCAGTGTCTGTGTGTCAGGAGCTGGAGAACAGCTTAGCTGGGTGGGTATCTCACGAGGTTGTAGTCATGGTGTGGATGGAGGCTGCCGTCATCTGCAAATTGACTGGGGCTAGAAGATCCAGTTTCCAATATGACTCACATTCACGGCTGACAAGTTGTAGGAGACCTTAGTCCATCACCCCAAAGACCTCTCAGTAGGACTGTTGCAGTGTTCCCAGCACAGGACAGCTGGCTTCCATCAGAGTGAGCGATCTGGAAAAGAACAAGCAGAAGCCACAGTGCTTCATAGGGTCTAGTCCTGGAAGTCACACCTGACCACTTCCACAATATCCTAGTTACACAGGTCAACCCAATTCAGTTAGGGAACTGTATACAAGAGGGCACAAAGACCAGGAAGAAAGGCTCATTGCAGGCCATCTTATGATGGCTAGTTTACACTATTTGGACTAACAAGAAAAAAAATAAAAGAGAATCTCAATATTCATTGAGAATATTAATGAATCTCATATTCATTAATAAAATACTGGTTAAGATTTTAACTTAATAAAATGTTATAGAACCATTAAAAAGAAGGAAACACCCTACCTCTGCTGTGATGGAAAAATGCCCAAAATATAAAGTATGTAAAGCATATATCTATACTTTTATAATAAGATTCCCTTGATATTCTTATAAAAATAGGCATATATGTACAATTACATGCATAGGAGCATGAAATATCTGCAACAGTTTACAAGGAGAGCTATCAGTGGGCAGCGGAACTGGGGGTGATAGTGGTTAGGCATATATAGCTTTTTATTGTATGCTCTGAACTTATAATAGAAATGTTTGAGAAAAATGTTACTGTGCACATATATCACATTTATAATTTTTAAAACTAGTTAACAATATGCTCCACAGATATTACAGGACAGACAGCCAAAGGGGGACATTATTTTACGCAAGCTTAGGCAGACTTCCTTCAGATTCTAGCTCCTCCTTGGAAGAGCTGAGTAGATAAGCAAGGAAAACATGAGATGGTTTACTAAGCTGAGGACTGAGTACTGCCGGTCTTCCAAGTCTTCCAGTCTCCAGCCTCTGCAAAGCTGGATTAACGGGAGACAGGAATTGTCCCCAAAGGAGAAATGTGCTCTGTGGTGGATGGCTTCCTCTCTGAGGCCACAGGGGCCTTTGGAGCGTCTGGCAGCTGGAGATGTGCAGGAATGGTAGGGTTTGCAGTAGGCAGCAGTGACACAGTGTCACACCACCCCAGAACGCCTCTTAACACCTTGATGTTAGCAAACCTTGGCTCCAGTGGATTTCCAAATTATCTGCTACCCACTGGGGCATGTGAACACCTGTCCTGGAAGATTTTCAGCTGCTGGAAGTTGAGTGATCACTCCTGCTGGATTATCTTGAATGGGTTGGAGCCCAGGAAAGCCCATGCTCAGTTTATTATAAGGCCAAGTTTGGGGTATGAAGCCTGGAAGATGTCCTCCACTGGGTTGAGAAAGAAGATAGCTGAGAATTGTCTACAGCAACATGAGAAAAATGGAGTCACAGGGTTTTAAGGGAGCCTCCTAAAAGCTTATATCAAATGCCAATAATACAATGATAATAATTATTAAAGGTGCATCTGACATTTGTGTGGTGGTCGAGGGGGAGGAGTGTTAGTCACTCAGTCATGTCCGACTCTTTGCAACCCATGGACTGTAGCCTGCCAGTCCCCTCTGTCCATGAAATTCTCCAGACGAGAATACTGGCATGGGTTGCTATTCCCTTCTCCAGATGAGACATTTATTAAGTGGTTATTGTTCACTTACTAGTCATATCCATTTTCCAAGTTAAAAAGCTGAGAACTGGAGAGGCTAAGCAAACCTCCCAAAGATATTATGCACCCTTTTTTTGAATTTTGATTTGACAAATAAGGTGTATAACATACTTGGGAAAGTTGGTTAGCCTCTCCAGTTCTCAACTTTTTAACTTGGAAAATGGATATGATTAGTAAGTGAATAATACTGATTAGTAAGTCATCCAACAGCTGACTCATTGGAAAAGTCCCTGATGCTAGGAAAGATTGAGGGCAGAAGGAGAAGAGGGCATCAGAGGATGAGATGGCTGGATGGCATCATTGATGCAATGGACATGAACTTGGGAAAACTTCGGGACATGGTGAGGGACAGGAAGGCCTGACAGTCCGTGGGGTCACAGAGAGTTGGATACAACTGGGTGACTGAACAACAACAAAGCAAATTTCCCAAGGATATTATGCACTTTTTTTTTTGAATTTTGTTTTGGCAAATAATTCAAAAATGTACTTAAAAATAAAAAAAAAGAACATGCAATCAAACATTTTAAGAATTCATGAAGTACTTCTGCCCAAGGAAATAGAAGAATGCTGCTAGTTAACCCATGACTGGAAACGATCAGGGGAATTCACAGAAGGGGAGATTTCTGTTCGGTATAAAACATAAGCTTATTCAGAATTAAACTAGTCCATCTATTTTCCTGAGAGGTAGTAAGCTCTCCATCACGGGGAATGTTTAAGCAGAATCACAGTTACTACCTGTTAGGTATAATACAGAGAAATGTGAACAGCATACCATTGGCTTCTATTTCAAATCTAAGTTCCAATGTTTCTATGAGAATAAAGGCTTCATTTTGTTATGCTTTGGGTTGAACTGAATTGAAGCTTCTAATTGCATAAGGCTGGATAGAGTATATTTCTTGAGATTGTAGGGTTTTAAAAATGATAGCAAACACTTAAGTACTTATTATATGCGTGGCATCGTTTAAAGTGCTTTACATAGATTAACACAGGTAATCTTTATAACACCCTAGTGAGGTACACATTATGTACACAGGATTTACCTAAAGATTCTAACCTCAAATTCTGGGTACCAAGTCCACGCTCTTCAGCACTCCGCAATGTTTATGCTCTGCGTAGTGAGATTGTTGCAATTACAAGACCCTTCAGGTAGAGAAGGTTTAGCTAAGACACTGCAGATAAATGAATAAACAGACACAGGAAGTGGTTTGTTGCATAATAGGGAGTTTCTATCCATGTTTCTATAGTTACACCACCAAACCACAGACTGATACCAAGAAAAAAAATCAGTGCGAGAAAACCCTCGATATCATTAACATTCCTTGATTCTGAACTCAGCACAGATCAGCTTAATCTAAAATTTATAGTTTAGTATGGGAAAAGGAAGATAAGGAGAAAACAATGAAAATAGCATTAGTAGAACATAAGTTTCCTACCTTTTGTTTCTTTATTTTTTCCATAACAATAGGATTTCTTTTCATAGAGCAACAACCATAAGACATTTACTGTCCCTTATTGAATGCAAATCACGGTGAGGTGCTGGTGTTACCAGCAATGAGAGGCAAGGTCTCGACTGACATCTCTGAGCTTCCAACAACTCAGTAGTTCAGTTCAGCCTCAAAACCAGACATCTGGAGGCCTGAGGTCAGAAGAACCAGAACACTTGGCTCTGGGGTGTTGAGCAAATACTTCATTCACCCTTCAGTTTTTCTAACATATGCAATAGAAATAATAGTATGTCTCTCAGAGGATCCTTTCAAATATTAAATAAGTTAACTTGTGTAATTTTAGAACTCTGCCTGGCACATAGGCACATATAAAATCCTCAATTAGTGTTAACTCCAAAATCACTGCAGATGGTGACTGCAGCCATGAAATTAAAAGACGCTTACTCCTTGGAAGGAAAGTTATGACCAACCTAGATAGCATATTCAAAAGCAGAGACATCACTTTGCCAACAAAGGTTCGCCTAGTCAAGGCTATGGTCTTTCCTGTGGTCATGTATGGATGTGAGAGCTGGACTGTGAAGAAGGCTGAGCGCCGAAGAATTGATGCTTTTGAACTGTGGTGTTGGAGAAGACTCTTGAGAGTCCCTTGGACTGCAAGGAGATCCGAGCAGTCCATTCTGAAGGAGATCAGCCCTGGGATTTCTTTGGAAGGGATGATGCTAAAGCTGAAACTCCAGTATTTTGGCCACCTCATGCGAAGAGTTGACTCATTGGAGAAGACTCTGATGCTGGGAGGGATTGAGGGCAGGAGGAGAAGGGGACGACAGAGGATGAGATGGCTGGATGGCATCACTGACTCGTTGGATGTGAGTCTGAGTGACCTCCGGGAGCTGGTGATGGACAGGGAGGCCTGGCATGCTGCAGTTCATGGGGTCGCAAAGAGTCGGACACGACTGAGCGACTGATCTGATCTGATCTGATCTGATTAATATTAGCTGGTGTGAGGGGAAATGGAACATTTAAGTGTAAATCTAAACTTGCAAAGAGATGTTACGTTACTGAGTGGCATGTGAGAATCAGATGGGAGTTACAGATACTAAATACACCTGGGTTCAAAGTGGAGTGAGATGGTTACCGGTGGGAGTGGTAGGGGCCACTGGGGCAGACTCTCAAGGCGAGGAGAGGAGAGCCAAGAAACGGATTATTTTGCCCACCTTTGATGTGGCATACTTTCAAATTCTGTCACAAGTAAAATTTTCTCAGCTAATCTAAGGTGGTCTATGATATAACACTTGACCACAAAGAAAAAAAAAAAAAAAAGAGAATCAAAAAGTTAAACAATAGGTGGGAAACAATGAAAAAAATGCACTAAGAAATAACATATTATTTCCTTCCCAAATAAAATACATGTACATATAAAAATATGTGCTTAATATTGATATTTTGATATACATGTTAATAAATACCTATCACTGAATAGTTTTTCACTCTTTCAGCTAAATTCCTCCATCAGATTACTCAGATTTCTTAGCTTTAAAAATAATTATTATTTTTGATGTTAACTTGACAAAGTGAAAAGCAATTGACTGAGGCATCTGTCTGTATAATCTAAACACAGGCACATCTATATTTTTTACTGGGAGGGGAGTAAGTAACCTGCAAATGACTAAACTCTTCTTCCTGACTCATCTCATCTACTCTTCTTCTGACTTTTAAAATGATAACTAATCATTTACTTTGTTTTCTTTTTATGAACTATCTGACTTGTTTTAATGTCTTCAGTACACCTTAACAGATTTACTAAATACGTACTGTCTGGATGCGCTTGACAGTTTACAGAACTCTTTCCCATGTACTCTATCAGTTACCTCTCACAGTAATTTGGAGAGGAACACATTACTCATTCTGTTTTACAGATGTGGTAACAAGAGTAGAGTCTGTGTGACTTTCCCTGGATCCCACAGCTTAGACTGGTCTGAGATCTGGGCTCAGGTGGTATGGGAATATTAGCAAAAGTTTCAGAAATGATTGTTATGCCTTGAAGAGTCCTCGTCAGTTAACTGGTTAAAAAAAGAAAAGGGGAGAACAGTACAGACTTATATTTGAGTCTCTGTCTATAAATTTTTTGTGTTGTTATTTATTTGTCTTACTTTATTTCTTTTTTTGCTTTCCCTATTGAAAGTTATTTTTCCTCACAAGCTTCTGAAGCCTGCCAGAATTAGCAACTAATTCCTGCAACTCCTGACTATGGTCTGGTCTCTATTCTTCAGGTGAGTAAGAAGGGGAATGAAAGAGACACACTGGACTGCTGGGCCCTTGGAAATCTTCCCAGGAATTGTCCTATTGTTTATTCTCATACCTTTATCTTCATATCCTTTATAGCTTCCCTTGTGGCTCAGCTGGTAAAGAATCTGTCTGCAATGTGGGAGACCTGGGTTTCATCCCTAGGTTGGGAAGATCCCCTGAAGAAGGGAAAGGCTACCCACTCCAGTATTTTGTCCTGGAGAATTCCATGAACTGTATAGTCCATGGGATTGCAAAGAGTCAGACACAACTGATCGACTTTCACTTCACTTTTTATCCTCATTAGGGATGAAAGTAAATTGTTAAAGCTGCAGGCCTGTGTATTGGCATCATTGGCCCCAGAAAATGTGGCCAAGGCTGGCAAAGCTGCTTCCTACTGTAAAACTCTTTAGCATAAGTGGTGACTCATGACAATAGACTTGCAACAATGTAAGGAGTTTTTACAAAGGGTTGGGCACCACGGTTGTTGGAGGAGAGATTAGCAGGAAGCCCAAGATAATTTAGGAGCCTATTCATAAGCAATTGTTGGCCACCACAAAGAATGTTCACCCAATCCTGGAAATAGGAACTCATGGCCTGATGAACTATGGACTTCTGAGTCTCATGAGTGGAAGGAGGAAGAAGAGCAGGTGAAGAGAAACTTTATGGTTTAGGGGAAAATGGGAGGGGAAAAATAACCCGTTAAAAAGGCAAGTGGATGGTAAAGGCAAGGAAGGAGAAGATTTCAGTGGTATGATAGTTAATTTTATGTATCAACTTGGCAGGGCCATGGTGCCCAGTCATGTAGTCAAATATTATTCTAGATGTTTCCATAAGTGTGTTTTTCAAATGAGACTAACATTTAAATGAGTGGAGCTTGAGTAAAGCAGATTGCTCTCCATAATCTGGGTAGGCCACTTCCAATCAGCTGAAAGCCTAAACAGAACAAAAGCCTGACCTTCCTGAGCAAGAGGAAATTCTGCCAGCAAATGGCCTTCATTGTTCTTTATTTATTTAGTTTCACCAGGTCTCAGTTAAGGCATGTGGGATCTAGTTCCCTGACCAGGGATAGAACCAGGGCCTCCTGTACTGGGAGCATGGAGTCTTAGCCACAGGACCACCAGGGAAGTCTTGGCTTTCATTTGACTTGAACTACAGCACTGTCTCTTCCCTGGGTCTGCAGGCTGATGGCATTAAAACTTAAACTGCTTAGGTTTGTCAACCTCCATGATGGCATTATGGAGCCTATTCATTAAGTTTCTTAAGAGATAGAGAGATATGTATCTCCTAGGCAATGGCACCCCATTCCAGTACTCTTGCCTGGAAAATCCCGTGGATGGAGGAGCCTGGTAGGCTGTAGTCCATGGAGTTGCTAAGAGTCGAACATGACCGAGCGACTTCCATTTCACTTTTCACCTTCATTCATTGGAGAAGGAAACGGCAACCCACTCCAGTGTTCTTGCCTGGAGAATCCCAGGCACAGGGGAGCCTGGTGGGCTGCCGTCTATGGGGTCGCACAGAGTCAGACACAACTGAAGCGACTTAGCAGCAGTAGCAGCAGCATAGGTTCAGTTTCTTTGGAGAGCCCTCATACAGGTGGGTTATAGTCCTCAGCCTACAAGGAGGGGATTTAAAACTGGGTGAACAAAAACCAGGGATTGTGCACCAAGCCAGGTGTGACTCTAATTGGCAAGTATTTGTATACTGATCTCACCTTTGGCTTCTTAATTTTCCAACATTAGTTTTTTCTTGCCAACTTTTCTTACTTATAATTGAATACATTCTATTATACTTCATATGTTATTATAAATCCCCTTAATTCCTTTTTAGGATGTTAGAAGTATAAATAAGTAAATAGATCCTCATCATTTGAAGCCATGATTTAAGGCTAGATTTAGATTACTACCTATAAGGAAGAAAGGAGTACATCAAGACTGTATATTGTCACCCTGCTTATTTAACTTATATACAGAGTACATCATGAGAAACACTGGGCTGGAGGGAGCACAAGCTGGAAACAAGATTTCTGGGAGAAATATCAATAACCTCAGATATGCAGATGATACCACCCTTATGGCAGAAAGTGAAGAAGAACTAAAGAGCCTCTTGATGAAAGTTAAAGAGGACAGTGAAAAAGTTGGCTTAAAGCTCAACATTCAGAAAACTAAGATCACGGCATCCGGTGCCACCACTTCATGGCAAATAGATGGCAAAACAGTGGAAACAGTGACAGACTTTATTTTGGGGGCTCCAAAATCACTGAAGATGGTGACTGCAGCCATGAAATTAAAAGACACTTACTCCTTGGAAGGAGTGTTATGACCAACCTAGACAGCATATTAAAACGCAGAGACATTACTTTGCCAAAAAAGGTCTGTCTAATCAAAGGTATGGTTTTTCCAGTAGTCATGTATGGATGTAAGAGTTGTACTATAAAGAAAGCTGAGCACTGAAGAACTGATGCTTTTGAACTGTGGTGTTGGAGAAGACTCTTGAGAGTCCCTTGGTTGAAGATCCAACCAGTCCATTCTAAAGGAAATCAGTCCTGAATATTCATTGGAAGGACTGATGTTGAAGCTGAAACTCCAATACTTTGGCTACCTCCTGTGAAGAACTGAGTCATTGGAAAAGACCCTGATGCTGGGAAAGACTGAAGGTGGGAGGAGAAGGGGACGACAGAGGATGAAATGGTTGGATAGCATCACCGACTCAATTGACATAAGTTTGAGTAAACTCCAGGAGTTGGTAATGGACAGGGAGGCCTGGCATGCTGCAGTTCATGGGGTCTCAAAGAGTCAGACACGACTGAGCAACTGAATTGAACTGAACTAACTGAAGAACAAAATGATGAGGAGATACAGAATTCCAAGTGTGTGTACAAAGGAAAGTATTTTGGTAAAAGAACAGAAAGAATTGAAATTAATTCAGAGAATAAACATCAAACCACAGATACGTAAGCAAGAACCAAAAACTCTATATTTAAAAAAAAAAAGAGCAACAAAAGGGAAATGAGTTGTTAGTAGGCCTACCTAAATTTTTATAAAAATTATATAATTAAAAATATTTTCTGGTGTAAGAAAATTAAAAAGTTGAAGGATATGATACAAGTAATGAAAACATTGCTATGTTGTCTTCATACATATGCTTTTCAAAATGTGTATGCTTCTTATTCTAAAATATTTTTCCAAATTTAAAAAATGCAGATAAAATTTCATGCTATGTCAATAAGAGGACTTTGGGGCTTTTCTGACCATCTGTGATTACAGAAAGACACTAGAAATCATGAAGAACAACAACAGGGAACTCAGAATGTCATACCACAAAAGAAGAGTCAGAATGAGAGGACTCCACTCACCTGTCCGCGCGAGGATCTGGCCTGGGTGAAACATTGAGAGTAAGCTCACAAACTTCAGGAAGAAGCATTCCCCATCTAACAACTCATCTTTCCTAAATAGAAAACATCTTTCCTAAATAGAAAACATCTTTCAATCGGATTTCCTTGCTCTCCTGTGGTGTATCTCACCATGAATCCAACCATGAATTAATAACACTATAGCGGCAGCACATAGATTGATCGACAGTCCAGGGAGGAGGCCAGATTACTTGTTCCAAGTCCCAGGCTGGCTCATTACTTCCACTGAATTTCCTCTAATCTGGAGGGGATCAAGGAGGAGCAGTCAGGAGTCATGAGCTTTTCATTAGGTAACTTTCCTTTCATTTCCATTTCATATTCTACTGATTGCCAAGGAAACCATGTTGAGGTTTTCAGCCACTGGTAGCAAGTCCTTCAAGTTGTCACTAAAACATAATTTGAAGAAAACAAAGTAGATCTATAAAAACAGAAATGTTTATTATTTTTTTTAGGTTTCTTTCTTTACAAATACAACTCTGCTCAAGTTCCTCTATAACTCATGAGATGCTTCTGTGGTTAAGCCAGAGGGCTGCTATGTTTAAAAAATACAGCCCCAGAAACAGTGGTCAAGTTGTTAGATGGCCACTGATTTCAATCTCCCAAGCAGAACCTTTAAAGAAGTCACATATCTGGGACATTGTCTAGCACCCACCCTTTGAAATGTCTTCCCTATATACATTGATATGTATGAAATCTGTGATTTTTTATTTTATGACAAAAAATACAGCCCCACAAACAGTGGTCAAGTTGTTAGATGGCCACTGATTTCAATCTCCCAAGCAGAACCTTTAAAGAAGTCACATATCTGGGACATTGTCTAGCACCCACCCTTTGAAATGCCTTGCCTATATACATTGATATGTATGAAATCTGTGATTTTTTATTTTATGACAAATAGTTTTACTTATTATTATAGACACAAAAGACACTTTAGTACCACACTGAAAGTTGTATGGATCTTGAGTATTAGAACCTGTTAAATAATTATTTCCTAGCATATCTGACTCTTAAACTAGTTAGAAGATTCCATGCATTTAATGAATCTTAACATGAAGTTCGGAGAAGGCAATGGCACCCCACTCCAGTACTCTTGCCTGGAAAATCCCATGGATGGAGAAGCCTGGTGGACTCCAGTCCATGGGGTTGCTGAGAGTCGGAAACAACTGAGTGACTTCACTTTCACTTTTCACTTTCATGCATTGGAGAAGGAAATGGCAACCCACTCCAGTGTTCTTGCCTGGAGAATCCCAGGGACGGGGAAGCCTGATGGGCTGCCGGGGTCGCACAGAGTTGGACACAATTGAAGCAACTTAGCACTAACAGCAGCAACATGAAGTTAAAAACAGGAAGAGGTTTTTAAAACACTGATAAGGTAATGGCAACTCATGATAAAAAAAAAAAAAAAATCAATACCCAGGAAACCAGAATTGAAAGAGACACATGTACCCCAGTGTTCATTGCACCACTGTTTACAATAGCCAGGACATGGAAGCAATCTAGATGTCCATTGGCAGACAAATGTATAAGAAAGCTGTGGTATATATATACAATGGAATATTCAGTTCAGTTCAGTTCAGTCGCTCAGTCGTGTCCGACTCTTTGCGACCCCATGAATCACAGCACACTAGGCCTCTGTGTCCATCACCATCTCCCGGAGTTCATTCAAACTCAGGTCCGTAGAGTTGGTGATGCCATCCAGCCATCTCATCCTCTGTCGTCCCCTTTTCCTCCTGCTCCCAATTCCTCCCAGCATCAGAGTCTTTTCCAATGAGTCAACTCTTCACATGAGGTGGCCAAAGTACTGGAGTTTCAGCTTTACCATCAGTCCTTCCAAAGAACACCCAAGATTGATCCCCTTCAGAATGGACTGGTTGGATCTCCTTGCAGCCCAAGGGACTCTGAAGAGTCTTGTCCAACATCGTAATTCAAAAGCATCAATTCTTCAGCGCTCAGCTTTCTTCACAGTCCAACTATCACATCCATACATGACTACTGGGAAAACCATAGCCTTGACTAGATGGACCTTTTTTTGGCAAAGTGATGTCTCTGCTTTTGAATACGGAATATTACTCAGCTATTAAAAAGAATGCATTTGAATCAGTTCTAATGAGGTAGATGAAACTAGAGCCTATTATACAGAGTGAAGTACATTAGAAAGAAAAACACCAATACAGTATATTAATGCATATATATGGAATTTAGAAAGATGGTAATGATGACCCTATATCAGATCAGATCAGATCAGTCGCTCAGTCGTGTCCAACTCTTTGCAACCCCATGAATTGCAGCACACCAGGCCTCCCTGTCCATCACCAACTCCCAGAGGTCACTCAGACTCACATCCTTCGAGTCAGTGATGCCATCCAGCCATCTCATCCTCTGTCGTCCCCTTCTCCTCTTGCCCCCAGTCCTTCCCAGCATCAGAGTCTTCTCCAATGAGTCAACTCTTCACATGAGGTGGCCAAAGTACTGGCGTTTCAGCTTTAGCATCATTCCTTCCAAAGAAATCCCAGGGTTGATCTCCTTCAGAATGGACTGGTTGGATCTCCTTGCAGTCCAAGGGACTCTCAAGAGTCTTCTCCAACACCACAGTTCAAAAGCATCAATTCTTCGGCGCTCAGCCTTCTTCACAGTCCAGCTCTCACATCCATACATGACCACAGGAAAAACCATAGCCTTGACTAGGTGAACCTTTGTTGGCAAAGTAATGTTTCTGCTTTTGAATATGCTATCTAGGTTGGTCATAACTTTCCTTCCAAGGAGTAAGCGTCTTTTAATTTCATGGCTGCAGTCACCATCTGCAGTGATTTTGGAGCCCAGAAAAATAATGTCTGACACTGTTTCCACTATTTCCCCATCTATTTCCCATGAAGTGATGGGACCAGATGCCATGATCTTCGTTTACTGAATGTTGAGCTTTAAGCCCACTTTTTCACTCTCCACTTTCACTTTCATCAAGAGGCTTTTGAGTTCCTCTTCACTTTCTGCCATAAGGGTGGTGTCATCTGCATATCTGAGGTTATTGATATTTCTCCCAGCAATCTTGATTCCAACTTGTGTTTCTTCCAGTCCAGCGTTTCTCATGATGTACTCTGCATATAAGTTAAATAAACATGGTGACAATATACAGCCTTGACGTACTCCTTTTCCTATTTGGAACCAGTCTGTTGTTCCATGTCCAGTTCTAGCTGTTGCTTCCTGACCTGTATACAAATTTCTCAAGAGGCAGATCAGGTGGTCTGGTATTCCCATCTCTTTCTGAATTTTCCACAGTTTATTGTGATCCACACAGTCAAAGGCTTTGGCATAGTCAATAAAGCAGAAATAGATGTTTTTCTGGAATTCTCTTGCTTTCTCCATGATCCAGCGGATGTTGGCAATTTGATCTCTGGTTCCTCTGCCTTTTCTAAAACCAGCTTCAACATCAGGAAGTTCACAGTTCACATATTGCTGAAGCCTGGCTTGGAGAATTTTGAGCATTACTTTACTAGCATGTGAGATGAGTGCAATTGTGTGGTAGTTTGAGCATTCTTTGGTATTGCCTTTCTTTGGAATTGGAATGAAAACTGACCTTTTCCAATCCTGTGGTGAGATAGCAAAAGAGACACAGATGTAAAGAACAGTCTTTGGACTGTGTGGGAGAAGGCAAGGGTGGGATGATTTTAGAAAATAACATTGAAACATGTATATTATCATATGTGAAATAGATCACCAGTCCAGGTTCGATGCATGAGACACGGTGCTTGGGACTGGTACACTGGGATGACCCAGAGGGATGGGATGGGGAGGGAGGTGGGAGGGAGGGTCAAGATGGGGAACACATGTAAACCCATAGCTGATTCATGTGAATTTATGGCAAAAACCACCACAATATTGTAAAGTAATTAGCCTCCAATTAAATTTTTAAAAAAGAAAAAAAAATTTTAATAAAATAATTCTTCTCAAACTTCAAAAAAAAAAAAAAAGGAACAACTATATGATGGAAAAGTATACAGAATGATAAGTGTTTTGAAATCTTAAATAAAATGTGAGATCTTAAAATAATTCATGGCCTTTACTTTTAAATTAATCTGATAAATGTTAGCAGTTAAAAAATCAAATAGGATGGTGAACACGTGTATACCTGTGGTGGATTCATGTTGATATATGGCAAAACCAATACAATATTGTAAAGTTAAAAAATAAAATAAAATTTAAAAAATCAAATAGGAATAAAGGTTTATAATGAAGCGTTGCAATTCTCTGTCCCCTGGTCATCTATCCATAGTCCTGATCTACAAAAGCAACTTGTTTTAAAACTTTTAGATCTATCTTCTGTTAACTTCTATATTAATAAATGATCAGCTTAATCTCTTTTCTGAGAATATTAATTAGAGATGTCTGTTTTCTCTGCTTCTCTCTCTTATATTTGGAAGTTTTCCTCAAATATCTGATGATCTATGATCTTAAAAAGGCAACAAAAATTGGACTGAATATGCTAGATGTCGAGGGTTATGAGGGTGCAGGATAAGAAAAGAGTTGTGCATGGTGAAAATGCCAAAGATCCCTCCTAGGGGTAAAGCTTTTTTTTTTTTTTTTTTTTTTGTCTAGAACTATTCTATGAAATTGTTTTCTAGAAAAGAGCTCTTGAATTTCCTGCCCAGCTGCAGTTGAAATTCCCTTGAGGGAAAAGTCCTCAGTCAGGAGGTCACTTTTCAAGAAAACCCCTATTTCGGTGCCAGCCTGTCCTCTATTTTTGAAGATTTTAAATAACAGAGGGAAGTGTTTAAGATATAATAAAGTTAAGGGGGGAAATTAGTATGCAAAATTGCATATACAGTATGATTTGACTAAATTCAAATTTACATGAGGTAGCGAGAAAGAAGTACACCAAAATATTAAGTGGTTATGGTTATAGTTCTGAACAGTGGTACAAAATGTGACGATTATTTCCTTTTGATACAGCTGTTTTCCAAAATTTCCATAAAGTACTGACACTGATTTAAATATTAGGGAAAAATACTTGATTTTTAAAGAAACACATATCAGGATGCCAAAAGGAAAACTCACAGAAGTAGATATATGCTGGTATCAAAGTAAAAGAATCTTTCTGCCCTAGCTTAAAGGGTATAATTAAATGTTTACTGTTTTTTAGTATTTAGAAAATATGAGGATATTAAGGAAAATCCCCCTGGTATACTAAAATGGCTTCTTGCATACAAGAATCCAGCTAAGAAATAGAACAGTGCTAACTTTGAAGCTCTTGGAAGCTTTGCCTCAGTCCTTTTTCTCACTCACCAGAACTGTATTTGTCCTTGGCTTTTCCTTAGTTTTATCACCTAAATACAGTTTATGGCCTAGCTTTGCATCTTCTGAATTTTATACAAATGGAATCAAACTGCACGTTTTATTCTACAGGTTGCTTTTTTCATATTTTGTTTGTGAGTTTTATGGATAATCCTAGTTTATATTTTTATTCCAATGAACATCTCTACTATAACATCTTTATGTAACACCTACGGTCTCCATTTCTTTTAGACAGTATCCATTAGTCCCTCTAAAACTGATGCTGCTGCTGCTGCTGCTAAGTCGCTTCAGTCGTGTCCGACTCTGTGCGACCCCATAGACAGAAGCCCACCAGGCTCCCCCGTCCCTGGGATTCTCCAGGCAAGAACACCGGAGTGGGTTGCCATTTCCCTCTCCAATGCATGAAAGCGAAAAGTGAAAGTGAAGTCGCCCAGTAGTGTCCGACTCCTAGCGACCCCATGGACTGGAGCCTACCAGGATCCTCCGTCCATGGGACTCTTCAGGCAAAAGTACTGGGGTGGGGTGCCATTGCCTTCCCCCTAAAACTGATGAGATATTAGCATATTTTCATTTCCTCCCCGGTGACTCCAGCCTGGGGTAAGAAAACAAACTTTATTGTTATCTTTTTCTTCCTTTGATTTATCAAGATATTCTGCTTTCTGAATTCTCCAACTTCATTTTTAGTCCTTTAAAAGTACAAAAATGCACACTATTTTTACTAGAAAGCTTTGAAATTTTTGATGTCATTAATTTTAATACTCCCCCAATATCTTTATTTGTGAATATATGCATTAATGTACTAATTTATTATGGACAAATAATTACATTACACATAAAAATAGAACTTTTGAAAAGAGGGTGTTTTCTTATTTTTCCTCACAGAACAATCATACGTCCACCCCTCACTCCCTCCCCCGAGCATAGACACCCTCCGGATTCAGATGAGTGGTGCTCCATCTTTTCAGGATTATGTATCCTTTTGAGTCAAGTTAACATCAGGAACTTAAAGAAGAAGGTACACATTTTCTCATGATTTCAGGCAACTCACACTTCAGAAATTCTGTAGGAACTCAAGATGAAGACCCTGCTTTAGACATTCAAAATTATTCGGATTATAGGCATTGCCAACTTTAGAATCTCTTTGTCTTTAAGAGAGAAGTGAAACAGGGTGGAGCCATTTGATAAGACAGAACCATCATAGTGGAATTAACTGTGCTTGATTAAATATGTGATAACTCCTTTAGATAGACTCTCCGACTATACCACAGTTCAGCCAAGGAGAGATCGGCATTCTCTCCCATCTCCTCCCTTTTCCTGCCTCCCTCTCCTCTTTTGCTGTCCTGTTCTATGTCTCTCTCATCACCCTGCTCCCTTTCTCTTCAATTTCTCAACACCCACCAGCAAAACAAAAACAAAACTCAACACAGGGTTAGATTTTCTTGAGCAAACGGGCTCCACCTACTGGTTCCTTCAGGAATTTCATGTGATTGAAAGTCACTCAGTCATGTCCGACTCTTTGCAACCCCTCAGACTATACAGTCCATGGAATTCTCCAGGCCAGAATACTAGAGTGGGAAGCCTTTTCCCGTCTCCAGGGGATCTTCCCAATCCAGGGATCGAGCCCAGGTCTCCAGCATTGCAGGCGGATTCCTTACCAAGTGAACTATCAGGGACGCCCTAAGGAATTTCATAAACACAAACTTGAGAAACTGGGCTTCCCTGGTGGTTCAGCTGGTAAAGAACCCACCTGCAATGGAGACCTGAGTTCGATCCCTGAGTCAGAAAGATTCCCTGTAGAAAGGAATGACTACCCGCTCCAGTACTCTTGCTTGGAGAATTCCATGGACAAAGGAACCATGGGGTCACAAAGAGTTGGACTCGAGGGACATGGAACAACAGACTCGTTCCAAATAGGAAAAGGAGTACATCAAGGCTGTATATTGTCACTCTGCTTATTTAACTTACATGCAGAGAGAAGGAAATGGCAACCCACTCCAGTGTTCTTGCCTGGAGAATCCCAGGGGCGGTTGAGGCTGGTGGGCTGCCGTCTACGGGGTCGGACATGACTGAAGCGACTTAGCAGCAGCAGAGTACATCATGAGAAACACTGGGCTGGAAGAAGCACAAGCTGGAATCAAGATTGCCAGGAAAAATATCAATAACCTCAGATATGCAGATGACACCACCCTTATGGCAGAAAGTGAAGAGGAAATAAAAAGCCTCTTGATGAAAGTGAAAGTGGAGAGTGAAAAAGTTGGCTTAAAGCTCAACACTCAGAAAATGAAGATCATGGCATCTGGTCCCATCACTTCATGGGAAATAGATGGGGAAATAGTGGAAACAGTGTCAAGACTTTATTTTGGGGGGCTCCAAAATCACTGTAGATGGTGACTGCAGCCATGAAATTAAAAGATGCTTACTCCTTGGAAGGAAAGTTATAACCAACCTAGATAGCATATTCAAAAGCAGAGACATTACTTTGCCAACAAAGGTTCACCTAGTCAAGGCTATGGTTTTTCCAGTGGTCATGGATGGATGTGAGAGTTGGACTGTGAAGAAGGCTGAGCGCCGAAAAATTGATGCTTTTGAACTATGGTGTTGGAGAAGACTCTTGAGAGTCCCTTGGACTGCAAGGAGATCAGTCCTGGGTGTTCTTTGGAAGGAATGATGTTAAAGCTGAAACTCCAGTACTTTGGCCACCTCATGGAAGAGGTGACTCATTGGAAAAGACTCTGATGCTGGGAGGGATTGGGGGCAGGAGGAAAAGGGGATGACAGAGGATAAGATTGCTGGATGGCATCACCGACTCAATGGACGTGAGTTTGAGTGAACTCCCGGAGTTGGTGATGGACAGGGAGACCTGGCGTGCTGCGATTCATGGGGTCACAGAGTCGGATACAACTGAGTGACTGAACTGAACTAAACTGTGCAACTAACATACACTGAGAAACTAAAGACACTATCCAATATATGGCAATGAAAATAATTTTATTACCTAACATATTTTAGTACCTGAGAAAACCTTGGTAATTTATAGACTAAGATCATTTCTAAAAATCTGAACTTAATTTCCAAGTTATCAAACATGTTTATTGTACGCGTATTATTTTAATATAGTCTATGTAGAAACATAGTAACATTTTAACCCTTAATTACAATCACACCTAACTTGCCCTTTTTGATTCCCTTCCTCCCTATTCCATTTGTTCAGGGAGCTACTTTCAGGACCCTTTCTCGACACCTTTCTCCCTGCTCATTTCTCTGCCCCCAGTTCGGTCTTTGACTCTTTATTATTACGTTACACTTGCTTCTCCAGATGGCTCACCTATTTTTTCAATTAAGACCTTCACACAAACAATTGGTAAATATATATTTCTAGACTTAACTTCTCTCTCTTGAGCTTTAGACTCACATCTCCAAATACAGGTGTAGGTGCCTCGCAGGCATGTCAAGCTCACCAAATTCATTCTTCTCATTTTTAAAATGGCATCCAACCTGTTCTCTGGAGAAGGGAATGACTACCCACTCCAGTATTTTTGCTTGGAGAATTCCACGGACAGAGGAGCCTGGTGGGCTACAGTCCATCAGGCTGCAAAGAGTCGGGCACGACTTAGCACACAACTTTTTCTAGTTATCCACTGCTGTTTAACAAGCCACCTCAAATGTAGTGACATGAAGCAGCAACCATGCTCTTCTGCTCACAGATTCTGAGAGTCAGGAATGCTGTCCGAGGGAGGACAGAAAACAAAGCTCGGTGGAGCTGAGCAGACCGTCTTTTGCTATTACAAGAGAGATACCATATCTTCCTCACTTCATCAAATAAGAGGGAGGTGAAGATGAAAAGGAAGTGTGTGTTGTTTCCTTGAGACATATTCACAGTATTTTAAAGCCATCCTCTTGTTTAATAGCCTAAGTACATACTAAAGAATTAAAAGTTACTCAGCATAAGTTAGCAAGTTAATTTGTATTCATACTATGGACAATGTAACCTACATTTCTGTGAACAAAGAATTGTTTTGGCCATAAAGCTATCAGCCCCTGTAGCCACCTCCAACAGTGCACCCTGAAGGGAATTCAGGATGGAAAAAAAACAAATACTGGCCTTAGTTGAGATGTATGTCAAGGGAATAATTTCAGTAAGCCCCTACTCTTGCATCTCTTCATACATAAAAAAGCACTAAAATCACTACCTTAAGATACCTGGGATTTTTTGTGATTACAGTAATCTATGGATGTTTGACTACTTTTTTTTCCCAGCAAAAACTCCCCTATATCCTGGCTGCCCCCTTTCCTCTTTGTAACTATTTCTCAGAGCTATCTGAGAGGTTGCCGTCCTGGACTATAGTGTTTAGTAAGGTCACCAAATAAAACATGACTCTCAACTTTTAGTTGTGTACTTTTTTCAGTTGATAATATTATTTTAAACATTGAGAATATCTACCAAATTATTTTTCATAGTTAAACTACAACTTGAACTACAAGAAATGGATAAATTGGGTTGAAATTTTGCATATCATACTCATGGTTAGAAAGATGTCAAGCAACAGGCATGGAGTATTCTAAAAGCCTCAGGCTGCCTCATCAAATCAAAAAACAGAAGCACATTTAATCATACATAAGATAAGGGCTTCCCAGGTGGTGCTAGTGCTAAAGAACCCACCTGCCAATGCAGGAGACATGAGAGACATGGGTTCAATCGCTGGGTTGGGAAGATCCCCTAGAGGAGGGCATGACAAACCACTCCAGTACTCTTGCCTGTGGACAGAGGAGCCTGGCAGACTACAGTCCATAAGGTCGAACAGAATCAGACACGACTGAAGTGACTTAGTATGCACACACACATGCAAGCATAGATAAACAACTAGGAAGACTTTTACTTTAAAAATGCATTATTCACTTGCTGTTAAATAACAGAGACTTCAATTAGTACAACTTAATTGTGAACTTTAGTTTGGAACCTCCCTAACCATCTCAAAAGAAAATACATTCATGACACAGTCGATGCAGCAACTCTTTTTTTTTTTTTTTTAATCAAGAATCTCTTTTATTGATTATCAGAAACATTACAAACATCTAGTATGAACAAATTGTAACATGATAGTGTTTAGTTTGAACAATTAATACATTTCAGATATAATATTATACATATTTCAATGCTATTCTCCCCAATCATCTCACCCTCTCCTGGTCCCAGAGTCCAAAAGTCTGGTCTATACATCAGTGTCTCTTTTGTTGTCTCGTAAATAGGGTTATTTTTTACCATCTTTCTAAATTCCATATATATGCATTAGTATACTGTATTTGTGTTTTTGTTTCTGGCTTACTTCACTCTGTATAATAGGCTCCAGTTCCATCCACCTCCTTAGAACTGATTCAAATGTATTCTTTTTAATGGCTGAGTAATATTCCATTGTGTATATGTACCACAGCTTGCTTATCCATTCATCTGTGGATGGACATCTAGGTTGCTTCCACGTTCTGGCTATTGCAAACAGTGCTGCTATGAACATTGGGGTACAGGTGTCTCTTTCAATTCTGGTTTTCTCAGTGTATATGCCCAGCAGTGGGATTGCTGGATCATAAGGCAGTTCTATTCGCAGTTTTTTGAGGAATCTCCATACTGTTCTCCAAAGTGGCTGTACTAGTTTGCATTCCCACCAACAGTGCAAGAGGGTTCCCTTCTCTCCGCACCCTCTCCAGCATTTATTGCTTGTGGACTTTTGGATAGCAGCCATACTGATTGGCGTGAAATGGTATCTCATAGTGGTTTTGATTTGCATTTCTCTGATAATGAGTGATATTGAGCATCTTTTCATGTGTTTGTTAGCCATCTGTATGTCTTCTTTGGAGAAATGTCTATTGAGTTCTTTGGCCCATTTTTTGATTGGGTCATTTATTTTTCTGGAATTGAGCTGTAGAAGTTGCTTGTATATTTTTGAGATTAGTTGTTTGTCAGTTGCTTCATTTGCTATTATTTTCTCCCATTCTGAAGGCTGTCTTTTCACCTTGCTTATAGTTTCCTTTGTTGTGCAAAAGCTTTTTAAGTTTGATTAGGTCCCATTTGTTCATTTTTGATTTTATTTCCAATATTCTGGGAGGTGGGTCATAGAGGATCCTGCTGTGATGTAAGTCAGAGAGTGTTTTGCCTATGTTTTCCTCTAGGAGTTTTATGGTTTCTGGTCTTACATTTAGCTCTTTAATCCATTTTGAGTTTATTTTTGTGTATGGTGTTAGAAAGTGTTCTAGTTTCATTCATATGGAGGGGTCTTGTTTTTGTATCCATTCAGCCAGTCTCTGTCTTTTGGTTGGGGCATTCAACCCATTTACATTTAAGGTAATTAATGATAAATATGATCCCGTTGCCATTTACTTTGTTGTTATGGGTTTGAATTTATATATCCTTTTTGTGTTTCCTGTCTAGAGAATGTCCTTTAGTATTTGTTGGAGAGCTGGTTTGGTGGTGCTGAATTCTCTCAGCTTTTGCTTGTCTGTAAAGGTTTTGATTTCTCCTTCATATTTGAATGAGATCCTTGCTGGGTACAATAATCTGGGCTGTAGGTTCTTTTCTTTCATCACTTTAAGTATGTCTTGCCATTCCCTCCTGGCTTGGAGAGTTTCTATTGAAAGATCAGCTGTTATCCTTATGGGAATTCCCTTGTGTGTTATTTGTTGTTTTTCCCTTGCTGCTTTTAATATTTGTTCTTTGTGTTTGATCTTTGTTAATTTGATTAATATGTGTCTTGGGGTGTTTCGTCTTGGGTTTATCCTATTTGGGACTCTCTGGGTTTCTTGGACTTGAGTGATTATTTCCTTCCCCATTTTAGGGAAGTTTTCAACTATTATCTCCTCTAGTATCTTCTCATGGTCTTTCTTTTTGTCTTCTTCTTCTGGGACTCCTATGATTCTAATATTGTAACGTTTAATATTGTCCTGGAGGTCTCTGAGATTGTCCTCATTTCTTTTAATTCGTTTTTCTTTTTTCTCCTCTGATTCCTTTAATTCTGCCATTCTATCTTCTAATTCGCTAATTCTATCTTCTGCCTCTGTTATTCTACTATTTGTTGCCTCCAGAGTGTTTTGGATCTCATTTATTGCATTATTCATTATATGTTGATTCTTTTTTATTTCTTCTAGGTCCTTGTTAAATCTTTCTTGCATCTTCTCAATGCTTTTCTCCAGACTATTTATCCATGATTCCATTTTGCTTTCCAGATTTTGGATTAATTTCACGATCATTATTCGGAATTCTTTATCAGGTAGGTTCGCTATTTCTTCCTCTTTTGTTTGGTTTGGTGGGCTTTTATCCTGTTCCTTTACCTGCTGGGAATTCTTCTGTCTTTTCATCTTGTTTAAATTGCTAAGTTTGGGGCGTCTTTACTGTATTCTGGTAGTCTGTGGAGTTCTCTTTATTGTGGCGTTTCTGCACTATATGTGGGTTTGTACCGGTGGCTTGTCGAGGTTTCTTGTTTATGGAAGCTTGTATCGGTGTTCTGGTGGGTGGAGCTGGATTTCTTTTCTCTGGGGTGCAGTGGAGTGTCTAGTAGTGAGTTATGAGATGTCTATGCTTTTGGGGTCGCTTTGTGTAGCCTGTGTATTGGAGCTCAGGCTGTGTTCTTGTTTTTCTGGAGAATTTGCTTGGTATGTCTTGTTGTGGAACTTGCTGGTCTTTGTGTGATGCTTGGTTTCAGAGTAGGTATGGAGGCTTTTAATGAGCTCCTGTCAATTAGTGTTTCGTGGGATCAGGGTATGGACTTAAGCCTCCTGGTTCCAGTTATTGGTCTTATTTTTACAGTAGTCTCAAAAACTTCTTCTTCTATAATGCATTCCACAACTGGACTGCTCAGAGATGTTCACGGAATTATACATAGAAGGAAAAAGGGAGGAAGGAGACAGAGGTGGTCAGGAGGATAAAAGGAGGGAGTGTGAAGGAGAGAGACAGATCTAGTCAGTAATCAGTAAAGAAAAGAAAAAAGGAAAGGAAAAAAGCAAAGGACAAAAAGGAAAAAGGAAAAAAAAAACAAAACAGGGTCGCAAAAGTTATATCTAAACGTGGAGATTAAAGAAGTACTAGAGGATAAAAAAAATAATAATAATAAAAAAATAAAAGAAACAAAACAAACAACAACAAAAAAAAATTAAAAGGGAAAAAAAAATTTTTGTTTTCCTTTTTCCAATTATAAAATAATAAAAATTTAAAAAATATATATATATTAAAAAAAGAAAAGAAAAAAAAAGGAAATAATGATGGGAAAAATAGTAACAATATATATAAGAGTTTCTCTATTATTGTTGTGGGTTCAGTTCATTTTCAGCTAGTTCCTTGTTCCGGCTTAAATTTCTCAAGATCTATAGGCCCCTTTCTCTGTGGTTGTTCTGTATAGTTCTTTGTTCTGTGCACGGTTCGGCGGTGTTCTGGGCCAAGGCCCGCCACTCGTGTGGTCGGCGCTGCACAATCTGGATTGCCGGCCCAAACTACTCCAGTTAGGCAGCACTCCAGACAATCAGGCGAACGAAGTCTGCGCTGAGGCCCGCAGAGGGGGAGGGGGTCGGCGACGGGAATGGCGGGCGGGCGGGTGGGGGAGGGGATGGGGTGGCCCTCGTGGGAGCCGCCGGCACAGCGGGCGGGGGCACGCCTGCGCGGGAGTGGCCGGCGGGGGAGCGTCCAGTGGGGGAGAGTCCCGCGGGGGGAGCGTCCCTCTGGGGAGCGCCGGCAGCGGAGCGTCCCGCGTGGGAACGGCCAAGGCGTCTCCCTGCCCAGCCCCGGCTCCCCAATGGCAGATGCGGGCGTTTGCAGCGGTGCTTTTCCGCTGCGGAAGTTACCGCAGGGCCCGCAGTCTGTGGGTTCTAATTGCTCAACTGTTCTCCTCCCTGTTATGATAGTCTCCGTGTTTCCCAGGTTCGGCGCAGATTCCGCAGGGAGAGTGTTTCCTGGTGTTTGGAAACTTCTCTTTTTAAGACTCCCTTCCCCGGACAGAGGTCCGCCCCTCCCTCTTTGTCTCTCTCTGGCTTCTATATTCTTTCCTACCTCCTTTAGAAGGCAGTGAGTTGCTTTTCTGGGTGTCCGACGTCCTCCGCCAGCACTCCGAAGCTGTTTGTGGTATTTACTCGGCGCCCAGATGTCCCATTGATGAATTTGTGGAGGAGAAAGCGTATTCCCCGTCCTAATCCTTCGCCATCTTAACCGGAAGTCTCCGATGCAGCAACTCTTAAATGACCACAAAGTCAACTTGCATTTCTAAGTGACTGAATTTGTGTCAACTGATTGAAACTATGGCGGATTAGAGTATGTTAAGTGTTACATTCAAACATGTTTTGAAATGCGAACAGGAATTAGTAAGTGAAGGATACTTTAAAATACTAGTAAGTTTAACTTCTAGAATCAAAATCAAGTGTACCGATTAGAAGACGGAACAGTTTAATCACCTAGCTCTGCCAGTGGATGCTGGGGTATGTGTAGAGTAAAACCACCTCTAGAAACAGGTCTGAGAGGTTTACTTTGTACGACCCATGCCAGTTTCAGGTCATAACACAAAGATAATCAGTCAAGCCATATTGTAAATGTCTAAGCTTCACTAACTTGAATACGTTAATTTAAGTCTATTATCAAAGTAGAATTTATATGTTTCTTTAGAAAGAAGCAACTTTCTATAAATGTGGGACTTCGAATACATAGTTAATATTTGACAGGAACAATACAAACCCCTTTGAAAACAATTTCTAAATGGGTTCTTAAAAGATGTATACCGGGAACTTTTGTCTTCACAGACCAGGAATGAGACAGTTATAAAGGAAGCCAAACATGAAGCTTGATACTGAGTCAATTCCTAGGTAGGTTAAGTCCAGGCTCTCAAGGAGAAAAGGACATTTTTCTACATTGCTTTGTCTTAGTTAATATAACAATGTATCTTGCTCAAGGATGTTTCTCCATAGCAAGAACTTTCTGACTAATCTTAAAGTATACTGTGGGAGCTGGGCTGGTGAGACCTTTCTGTTTTTAGCTCTAAGCTTGTTAATTTAAGATGCACATTGAGGGAGTGGGTCTGATAAAAGTATATATGCTATGAAGAGTTGACTCATTGGAGACGACTGATGCTGGGAGGGATTGAGGGCAAGAGGAGAAGGGGACGACAGAGGATGAGATGGCTGGATGGCATCACTGACTCGATGGACCTGAGTCTCAGTGACCTCTGGGAGTTGGTGATGGACAAGAAGGCCTGGCGTGCTGCGATTCATGAGGTCGCAAAGAGTCGGACTCGACTGAGTGACTGATCTGATCTGATCTGATCTGATGCTAAGTCACTTCAGTCGTGTCCGACTCTGTGTGACCCCAAGTATATAAGGCCTTACTAAGACTAGAGAGTGGGGCATTCTGTTTCCCTTCTGATGTCTATGTTAGAAGCTCTCTCTGTCCTTCTTCACACATTAATAAAACTGCTACACAACAGCTCTTGAATGATCAAACCTCCCTGGTCCCTGGTTCCAATGCTTAAACTTCTTCAGAGATCATGAATCCGACCTCATTCACAGTAAGCACAGTATAATGTTGTAAAACAATGCTGAAAGGAAAAGGTTAACACATCATTCCAAAGGTAGATGTTATAAATGAGGATGCTCTGCTGTGTGTGACCCCACGGATAGACTTGTCACGCGAGTGTATGTTCCTCGGCTCTTTGTCTTGTCACAACAAAGATTTGGCGTGACGGACATTAAAGCCCCCTCGGCATGTCACAGCTCTCGGGTCTTGGATAGAACGTGTTATAGCTCTCAGGTCTCAAAAGGACCATGTTATAGCTCTTAGACAAATCAGTGTTACAGCTCAGTGTTACAGTTCTATTTTATTTAGAAGATAGCAGGAAAATCCATCTTCAAGGTGTGAGGGCACGTCCATTCAAAGACACAAGGAGAAGAGCACCCCAGCATGCAGGAGGTGAGGGGGAGGAAGGGAGAGAGAGAGAGAGAGAGAGAGAGAGAGAGAGAGAGAGAGAGAGAGAGAGTGCATGCGCATGCACGAGCTAGCTTTGGCTCCTCTATTTATATGTTTATCTCTCCCTGGGCCTGTCCTAATAAAATTGGGCTAGCCAGGAGTGTTGTTTGTTTTACCTGAGGTCCTCACTCCGGTCCTCGGATCTTCTTTTGTTCTATTTTCGCAGGCTTTTCCCTTACATGTCTTTTAGCCACCACTATTTTGGACTCCTTTTCCCTATTCTACCTACCTAACAGACTGAAGCGACTTAGCAGCAGCAGCAGCAACAGACTCATCTTAAATATTTTGCAAATAAGTATAGTGTACACTGGGAGAAGGCAATGGCACCCCACTCCAGTACTCTTGGCCTGGAAAATCCGATGGACAGAGGAGCCTGGTAGGATTGCAAAGAGTCAGACACGACTGCGCGACTTTCACTTTCACTTTTCACTTTCATGCATTGGAGAAGGAAATGGCAACCCACTCCAGTGTTCTTGCCTGGAGAATCCCAGGGACGGGGGAGCCTGGTGGGCTGCCATCTCTGGGGTCGCACAGAGTCGGACACGACTCAAGCGACTTAGCAGCAGCAGCAGCATAGTGTACACTGAGTGACTATATGAATACAGACTGTGATGAGTAAACTGTGCTGAAGGAGAAAGAGACTCCAAGCAGATAGCAGCAGCCTGAGCACAGGTCAGATGGTAGAAACTTATGAAATGCTCAGAAAAACTTGGGGTGGTGACAGGAGTCTGAGAATGCCACACAGGGGAGGGTGGAAACAGAAGTTAAGGCTGAGAGATCTGGGGAAAGATGGTGGATGGCTTTCAACATCAGACTGAGCTTAGAAACTTCTCTGTAGGAGAAGGGAGGCTTCTCAGTATATGAGGGCATAATTATGGGGTTCAGTGAAGTATTATAGGGAGAGGACGGAGGTCAGAGTAACCAAGGGCAGGTGGTGGATTGCAAACATTCAGGTGAGAGGGAATGCGGGACCAAAGCAGTGGTAACAGTGGACAGAGGTGGGGAAAAGAAACACTTCAAAGGGGGATGCAACAGGATTTGACTAGGGCAGTGAGGGAGGGGTGCCAAATCTATTCTGTGGTTTTGAGAGTGAAAGGCTCTGTGGCAGTCTTGAAGATGATCACAGATTCATGGCACGCCTCCCACTGAGAGCTGGGGTATACAATTCCTGCTCCTGTGGATCAGGAGCCATTCTTAGTGACTCACTTGTAACTAAAAGAAGGTGAAGAAGCGACGCTGCACAGTCTCTGGTGTGAGATCAGAAGGCACTGCCTCTGCCTTGCAGGGCGGAACGCGTGCTCTGAGCCACCTGCAGACAGACACTAGATTCACCATCAGAGCTGAGCCCAACCTCTGAGTCAGCCTAACCAGGCACAGGTGCGAGTAAAACAAACCCAAACACGATTCCAGCCGTGATGAACTGTAACAGCAAATGGCTCGTGGAAGGATAAAGCATTAAAAAAAAAAAAAGATTATTTGGTCTTCTAATCTGCTACTCTTTAGCATGCAGAAGTTTGTATCTCATTAATTACTCAGTTGAACAGGTGGGTAAGCAGAATACAGTCATAAAGCAGAGGTTAGAAATTTGCTCCAAAGCATTTATATCCCTCCCCCAAATTTCGACCCTTTATGACCATCAATACAATGTGTAAGACAATAGCAGTTAGGTGTCCAATGCATTTAGAGGTGTACCCTGGGCCTCTAGCAGGCTCTATCAATGCACATTTGAAACAAAAATTCACTTTGAATAATAGTAGAATGATTTTCCAATAGTTATGCAATTCTGCTATTTTTTTCCCCTATAGTCTCATCTGTAAGAAAAAGACAAGATTACTGAAGAGCATAAAAAACTGACATGTACCGAAAATTTATGAAAATTTATCTTAGTCCAATGCCCAGACCCCAATAACCCCAAATACAAGGTTGGCAGATCTATATGATAGGGACTTTTTATTGTAAAAGGCAAACTGAAGTATACCGAACATTTGCTCCTATATGCCTAATAATATTTTTTTCATTTGTCCGACTTTGTTGACTTGTAAGTCATAAGCAAAATAAAATTCCATGATTTTAAGTGTCCAGCTCAGTGAGCTCTGATAAATGTATACAGACTGGGATCAGTGCCACAACCAATACACCAATACCCAGAATATCTGCATCACTTCAAACATTCTTTTGTTCCCTTTCACAGTGAATTCCCCTACCCAGCTCCTGGCAATCACTGATATGCTTTCTCTTGTTAAGAGTTTTGACTTTTCTAGGTTTTCATATAATGCAGCTATACGGTGTGTGTGTTCTTTTGTGTCCGTTTCTTTTACTTAGCATAACCATTTTCTGGTATTCACCCATGTTGCTGCATTTATCAGTAGACGTTTCCTGTCATTGATGAGTAGTATTTTAACATAAGGATATCTTATAACCTGGTTATCCATTTACCTGCTGACGGGCATTTGTGTTATTTCCAAATGGCTATTGAGAATAAACCTGCTATGAGAACTCAAGTACAAAACTTACATTTTTCTTGGCTAGAATATTCAGGAATGAGGAATTATGGTTTTAGTACTAAAAAATATTCATCTTTCCTAAATCAACTATCCTAGAAAAAATGAAAAATACAAACCTTCCTTAGTTATACTTCATAACAAAATTTATCAGTATACTTGTGGGAAGAGAACTGAAGAAGTCATACATCTTCAAGCTCTGAAGAGTCACACGCAACCATACATTCAACATATTCCAAAATAATGCTTAATAACGTGTAGGAAGATATCATACCTTATAAACTACAATATATTATGAATAAAATACATTCATATTATTATTTGAACAAAGAAGTCTCAGAAACTCTGTTGTGATTTTCTCTTAGGAGCAAAGGTTAAGACTTGCAGAATCTCCAATTTAAAAAGAGGGTGATTTCAATTAGTCCATCTTCTAAGAAATATGTTTATAAAATGCCTATATGCTTCTTACATTAGTTGTCTGCTCTAATTAGAGAAGGAAAATGTTTCTCACTTCCTAAATGAGAAACATTTCCTAAATTCACAAATCCCCCGGATTGTTCTTAGTCTAAATCTCTGTATAGAAGTGTCTGGAATCGAAGTGTGCAAATATCAGAATTCAAGGATATAAGCTTTCATGCTGCAAAGTGCATAGACTTTCAACATCGACAAAAATCAAAACTGCCACTTAGATATTTCTTGTTTAAATAACAGTGATGTTACTTTACAGTTAACTGTAGGTAATCACTGAATTGTAACACATGCAGAAATTAAGAAAATTTCCAGTGTTTCTAAATATCTATCATTATTTGGTAATGATAGATTATCTGGTAATTATTTGGTAATTAATTACCAAATTATGGTCTTTAAAGATATAAAGATTATGATCTAAGAAACTTCAGCAATAACAAAGTAAAATTTTTACCTTCACTTCCATCAGCTTTCTAAAATTACCTTTCTAAATCTTATTGAATTAATGAAAATAAAATTTATCCCAAAACAGATTTTTGTGGCAGAAACTAAGTCTTTAAAAAATACATGAAGTAAAAGTAACATGAGAAGTTTCCTGAAACAAACTATAATAGTTAGAGCCCCTTAACCAATTCTTGGAAATACAATGTCATTGTTTGTAAACTTGTCATATAAAATGCTTCTAAAGTACAAATGAGTTTTTACATCAACCAGTTGACAACACCACCTCACCAACAGCATCTGGCAGAAGCTTCCGGTGCTTAAAACACATTTCACCACCTGTCAAGGAGGCAGACTCCAGGGTAGAGAAAGAAGACTTGAGTCTAAGACACAGGTAACTACGTGCCACACCATGGGGGTGGTGTCGGCCAGCGGATCAGGAGGTGCACTGAGTGTCCCCCAGGCCCCGGGAAGGCTGCTCTGTCTGCATCAAGGCACCCAGTCCCTCGGGTGGCGCAAAACTTCCAGAATTTCAGCTTCTTTGGAGTTCTCTGAGGGTGAATGCATGTACTCCCATCTATGAAGGTTCAAAACAGAAGCAAACACATGTAATAACCATAAAAAATAAATAACAACATACGCACCTCTTTATCTAAACTAAATAAAATTCTAGGGGTAATAAAAAGTTCTATAACTCTTTGTCTCCACTAAGCTTTCAAAAAATATTTGCTGCTAAAGAAATAAAGTTTCTTAATAATTCTTGGAGCATAGTCTAGCTAATAGTAATATTCCAGAGCCAAAACACACTTTTACTACAATCTAGGGTTTTGTAAAATATAGAACCTCGGATGATCCATGGACAAACTTTTTTTTTTAGCTTAGTACTTTTTCTTTTATTTTAATGTGTTCATTTCTATTTATGACAAAAATGGTTTGCCTTTAATTTTCTCTCTGAAAACTATGAATATAAAATTTAAGTAAATAATATGTCAGATTATATACAAATATATAAACAATGGTGAAAATGGCTAAACTGTAGTATGAACTCTGGTAAACACTAGTTTAGACCCGGGGCCAGCAAACTTTGGGCTTCACTGATGGCAGGAGACACGGGTTCAATCCCTGGATCGGGAAGATCCCCTAAAGAAGGAAATGGCACCCTACTCCAGCATTCTTGCCTGGGAAATCCCACGGACTGAGGAGCCTGGCAGGCTACAGTCTATGGGGTCTCAGAGTTGGACACGACTTAGCAACTAAAACAACTAGCAAACTTTCCCTGCAAAGGGTTGAATAATAAATATCTTGGGCTCTTGGGGTCACATACATATTGTAGGCTGTTGCCTATTCCTTCTTTGCCTGTGATTTTCTTATAAAGACAGCAAAGTCAAAACCAAGGAAGTCTTTAGGAAAGCTATTTGTGGTATCAATGTTCATGCTTTGTAGGGGTCAGAGGACTGGGGGGGTTGAAATAACTATCATTCTCATGAGTTATTCTTACCGAGCAGTGAGAGGTAAAGACATCAAGATGCTCTCGATCCTGGATCCCGGAGTGAAGAGGCCAAACTTTGTACCCCGATCGTACAGCAGGTTAAATTCTACATACCTGAAATGAAGACATCAAATAAGATTAAAAGCTGGTGAGTATAGTCTTATACTTCATGGGGGGAGATGGCTTGGGGGGGGGTGTGTGTGTGGGGTTTGTGGGCCCCTTCCCACCACCCCTACCCCATCAGCTGTAACTGGCACAGGAAACATCAGTCTCATCAGCTGACTTTTCTCCATCCAGACAGGCGTAAAGAAAAGGGTATTCTACCCAGCAAACAAGAGGATATAGATTCAGCCCCAACACAGAGCAGTTACAAAACAATAAGGTTATGTTTTCCAATAAACAGGATGAACACAAAGCTTAGAACTTGAAGGCACAAAAACAATTAAGAAAAGCAAATGGCACCCTTTACAGGATACAGCAGCTCTCTCTGGGCCTCCGATAGAGTCTGAGATGTTTGAGTTGAAGACTTCATTCCACTGCTAATAATTCACACAAACTAAGACAGTGTAAAGTTCTTGTAACTGAAAAGCCAAGAACAGTTAACAGAACTCTACCATCTATAGTTACTAACATATCCCAGGTATTTCCTTTCCTTAGTTAACAGCACTAATAAGCAGATATACAATTCTGTCTTGCGGCAGATTGATGACAAAAGTCATAATGAAAGGCAGTAGTGATTTGAGTTCCAGTGCTTAGCTTTATTTTCTTAGAAAAATATCCTTAACATCAACTAAAACCTGGTTCAGGATATAAGTCTTCCATTAACAGACACAGAGTCATATCTAAACTCTGTCTAGCTTAAAAATCTGTGATTTCCTTTAACATCAAAAGATTCTTTATAAAAGGGTCTTTTCTCTCCAACTTCTTGGAGATATTTCAAAAAGACCATTTCTACTAGCCAAAAGAATTGAAAATGACTCATAAAGCTGAAAATTTCAATAAACAGTTCCCCCTTCAAATCATTTCTCAACTCCTTCAAAAACTACTCTCTTGGTCCAAACTTCCCTCAGATATTATTATCATTAATGCACTGGTTACTGTAATTTAATCACAACTAAAATATATATATATATATATATTCTCTAGATTCCGACAGTGCTTCAATTTTTAGAAAGCACCCTTCACTGTGGAAACTTGCCAACAGCTCTGAGAAAATTTATATAAGTTACATTCATGGACCCCTTTCTACTTCTCATCATTTATCACTGATTAAGTTTTGTGCACTAACTAATACCTTCTTTAGTCTGTTTCAAAAGATAACTTAAGTGAATCTTCTTAACTTCTTCCTAAAACCACAGAAAAAAAACTTCAGTCTCTCAACTCCCTTTCTCACCCCTGATGTTATCCTTCTGAAACATGATATTTAAGGGATGGCTGTGATTCTCTATTTGTACTGATGTCTTGTTCAGCGACCCCTGTAAGGAGCTCCCAAATGAGCCTCTTGTGCTCATGAGCGAATCCTTGTGCTGCTTTCCTGTTTGAGTGAACAATGTTCCTTCCTGTGTATTAGCCTGACTTTCACCAGGTTTTGCTTAGATCTGATCTTTCTGATCCTTTCCATACATTTATCCTCTCCGAGATATCTGTAAACTATGAACCTCAGCCATTCTCTTTAATATAACTGATATCTACCTTGTATCCCGTTTCCCTGTCCCAAAATACAACAAAATAAGTTACAGATGCTTAGTTTCTCTGAAAAAGAAACTAGAAAAGCACCTTCCAAGACTGGAGGTTCAAGGTCTGGGGAGAGAATAGAAGTTAACTGAGGGCAGGCACGTGTGTTCAATCCTGTCTGACTCTTTGCGACCCCATGGACTGTAGCCTGCCAGACTTCTCTGTCCATGGGATTTCCCAGGCAAGAAAAATGGAGTGGGTTTCCACTTCCTCCTCCAGGGGATCTTCCCGACCTAGGGATCCAACCCGCATCTCCTGCATTGGCAGGCAGGTTCATTACCAGTGTACCACCACAAGACTAAATGAGATTGCCAAAGAAGAGGCTGTAAAGTCAAAAGATAAGCAGCCTGACCACCACAGGGGAAAGTTGTATTTGGGGTGACAGGAAGTGGGGGAAAAGTAATACAGATAATGGGTTACAAATGCCATGTAAGAAAGTGACGTCAGGGCTCATAACCACAAAAAAAAGAGCTGGGGTTATCTTAAGTCCCAGAGTTGACTGCCATTTCAAGGCCCAGAGATAAGGACAGTAGAAGGGGCCTCTCTTTGAAAGTACTGTCACGCACTACACCACAGAAAATTAACCTAACACCCCACACTTCTGCCAAATTAAAAAAACATGACATGCAATGATACACACAAATTGAACTCTCAAAATATGCTGTCAATTAATAACAATAATAAAACAAACAGAATAAGACATTATTCCTACGTCCAAAACGTTTTAAAGGCTTCACCTCATAAGTAGTCACAAACCCTGCTGGCTTTGCATATGAAATCTCATGTACAACTAGAACATTGCACTTTCCACAGAGTTTGGTTTATTTATTAATTTTTAGTTTCTCTTTTTTTGTTGTTTTGTTTTACTTTTGTTTTGTTTTCATTTCTTCCAGAGTTTTAATTTACCCTCTTGGGATGGTCTTCCCCACTAAACTGTGAACATCTCTGCCCAGCATGGGCCCTAGCCATGGGGGCATACGATAAATGTCAAGAGAAAGGGAAAGAGGAGTGAGGGTGTATTTGGGAAATCATAGGACCAAAAAACACACCTGTCCTAAAAAAAAAAATGCCCCGTTTAATAAATGTCTGATGAGAACACAATCAATTCTCATTTTCCCAAGTTTTATACACAGGGAGCAGGCAGGCACAGGCAGTTCTAAGAAAGAGTAAACAACAAACATTTATCTTTAGACTTGGAACAGTATCTAAGTGAACGTTTTCAGGGCATTAGCCTTATCTCCTTAAGTTGCCAAAGCTTCATATGCCCAAGACAGAATTAATATAAATGAGAAAATCCATTTTTGTAGGGATGGACCAGTAGAACACATGCGATTTAGATGGTAATGAGAAACCACTGTGAGCTGGAGGAGTGGCTCATCTGCAGCTGATCCACAATCACACCCCAGCTGAAGATGCCCTCACGCGGGCCATCCAACTGAGCTCACCAACTCAGCGCACAGAGCAGGGTGGCCAAAGAGAGCGTCGTGGCTGGAAACACTCACTGCTTAACATTCACAGGGAAGAAGGTCTGCAAATTTTGAAGGCACAATGACCTGGTTCCACATCTGGGATCTTGAATTTACCAGCTGTGTAAACTTGGGCAAGGGACTTACTTCACTGAGACTAAGTTTTATCATCTGTAAAATGATGATAGTTATACCAATTCCACAGGTTTGTGAAGAAAATTAGATGCAAACTGTCTAACGTACTGGCCAGCACATACCAACAGTTCCGTAACAAATAAATCCCATTACAGTTCCCTAACAATTTATACAACAATCATTTTCATTATAATGACTTCCTTGAAAACCTGAAGTTAAACAAAAAAAGGTATGCTTCAGAATTTACAAAGCAGCAAAAACATTAAATGCTTCTCCTATCTTGGCAGAAGGTTAGAAGGTATTGCTCGAAGACAAACTAAAAGAAATCAGCTGAATTAAATTCAATAAGTACTTACTATAAGCCTAATATGAGTCTCTAGTGTACAGACACATTAAACAAACTTTGCTCTTTGTATAATACTATTTCACAGTGTTTTTAAATTCACTTTGTTATTTATCTAGTTATGACAAGAAATCAGGGTGAGCATTAACACAGCTCTGACAAAGTATTGCCCAAGATGACCATCAGCCACTGTTACTACGTTACTCCAGTCCACCCTCCCACGCCCACCTCTTATGACATGAGAGGGTTCCTGCTCCTGTCGCTCACTCACCGTCCTCTTCGGAGCTGCTGCCACAACTTCTCCTGGGGAGTGAAGGAGTCATTACAGTGCTTCTTCACAAGGGGGACGTAAGAAGGAATGATCGCCTGGGCACAGCTCTGCACAAAGCGAAACACCTCTTCCTTGGATGGAGAGTCGAGATCATCAAAAAAGATACCCCCGATACCCCTCCGCTCTCCACGATGGGCTATAAAAAAGTAATCATCACACCTGGAAAACACAGCAAGACCACAGAAGGAAAAAGAGACGTGCGTGAAAATCAGTGTGAGCATTTCAGCTTACAGCACCATCCCTGACTAATGCCAGCACAGCGCCCTTTCTTTTTGTCCACTTCTGAAATGAAACTAGAGTTTTAGACAGATTTCCTGCAGTTATTACCAATGTAGAAAACGCTTACGCTTTTACCTACAAATCAAGTAGGCAAGTGAATACATGTCTATTTAATGTGGAATTTTAAGACCTTTACTGAAAAGAAAAACAAAGAGTCCACTCTTAATACTCAAATTTCTTGAAACAAGTGATGCTGCTGCCCTCAGAAGCATTGCTGCTTTTGCAGGAGGCAGGAACCCTCCACCAACAATGACACCAACCAAGTCCACGACCAGGTGCTAACCCCTACGCTCTCTGAATCAGTTCTCTGAATTCAGTTCTTAGAGGTAATCAGTAAATTACCTCTAAGGTCTCTCTCAGCTATAAAACGTGATGACTCTACAGTACGCGTGACTCAGGGGAGGGTTGGTGGAAGGAAACATTCACAAAGTAAGAGTCCTCAGAATGGTAAAGGTTGACCTTGTGAGCCAGCACAGGAGACTATCGATTTGTTCTCCAGCCTTCCCCATCTGTGCCTACCAGAGCAGATTTCCTAAGTCACCTCCTAATTGCTAAATCTGTGGTACAGCTGACTTCTAATTGACTCTTTCAATTCACAATAATTGACTTCTTTCCACTATCTCAATATAAAGGGTCTGTAAACAGGAAAAATTGTACAAACAAAAACTAAAAACTACTGAAAAGGTTATTGTGAAAATAGCCTTAAGAGTTTAAAATTTTTAAAAAGGTAGGGGGAGGCAGAAGATACAAATCCCTAGAACTGATGCACTGGTATAATTCACCTTGACTGCAGCTTCTTGACTTTTTTTCACACATACATTTTATTAACAGAGTTAAAGAACAGCCGGAGCAAGGCTGTAAAGCCAGCTTTAATGAAATCATATTATTTCCAGATCTCTCTTCATGGGATTATGAAATTGAGATTTAACTAAATACACTAAAAACTTTTTAACTAGCCTGTATCCCAGTTATTTTCTTAATACGACTCAGATAAAGTTCTTCAGTAACAGGGATAAAAGGAAACCAAAAAAAGAGAATATCCCATCCTCCTGCTGGAAGGAAGCTAATATGTAACAAAAAAACAATTCTTACACCTCTGTGTCCATGGCTGTGCAGTGTTCAGTGGTAATGTCAAATCAAAAAGAGGTTGTGTAAAAAGACTCTTATCTTTTCTGAGGATTTTAAAACTGAACTACATATTCTTGCATAAATAACAGCAAGATTCTATAAATATTAACACTAAAAACAAAGCAAAAAACAACCCACCCAAAACCCTTTCTGTTCCTTTTTCTAGAATGGCATTTAGTTTCTAAGCAGTGATGAGTACTTTATTCTTATTCCAGATAACTTATGCACAGATTCCATTTCACATCTATCAAATACCCTGGGTAACTCTTTTATCATTAGAGTTTCTTTCACAAAGCTTCCGATCCCAGTGTTTTCCTTGTCCCAAATCTCCAGTACATTTGCACTTCCCCTAATAGTTCTCCAACTCTTCCCATGCTCGAACATACTTCTATGGCAACAACCAGATGACAATCCTCATGTGGGGCAAGAATTTAATACAGTAAGTCCCTTATACGAACCTTCAAGTTGCAAATTTTCAAAGATTCTACAGTTGTGCACGTCCAATCTTCTAAGTTAGTTCCCATGTCTGGTGTACACTGTCACATGTAACTTCTGCAAGTACATGTGCTTCTGTGCACTTTACAGTACAGTACTACACAGTGCTCAGTATCCTTATCTCAAGCCCAGGATGCTCAGAAGCAAGCACAAAAACAGCAGTCTGTAGCTGGTACTGTGCTGTACTTTTCAAGTTACTGTACTGTAAGATTAAAAATGTTTTATTTCCTGTCTATTTATGTATTATTTGTGTGAAAAACATTATAAATCTATTCCAGTACAATACTATATAACCGATTGTATTACCTGGGTACCTAGGCTAACTTTGTTGGACTTATGAACAAACTGGACTTATGAATGCACTCTTGGAATGGAACTTGTTTATTTGTAGGGGACTTACTGTATCCCAACTTAGGATTAAAAAGCCTCTGATTCTCAGGCATAGATCACCTTCAAGTTTATACACTAATCATCTGGTTTAACATTAAAACCATGTAAAACTGGTATCTCACTTCTGCTGGGCAAAGAAGACAGTTCAATCTTCATAAGCTGCAAAAGGTATGTAATGACACAGTAGTGCCTTCAGGAGCTACAGAAGGAATGGTAAACATGTAGGGATCATGAGAAATTCAAAAACTTTACCTACCACTTTTTAAATTTGGGATAGAGATCTGGACCATGCTGGTCACATGCCTCCTTGAGAGTCCTGTGAAAATGGACCGCATCCTCTTGGTTCAAGTATGTTGGGGTAAGGTCACACCCACCACCAAACCACCACAGGGTGTTACCTAGGAAATCAAGACAAGTGATTCAAGTTGATGCTGCTCAAAAGGAAAAGTTAAACACACTGCTTTAAGTGCCATCACCTGCAGAGGCACGCACAGCAGTGGCATGCACTGCTCAGGAGCTTGGACAGGGTAACAGCCCAACTAATGGCACACAGAGGCTGGAACTATATTTACATCATGAGGCATGATCAACTGTACCCCATCTTAAAGCCACTGATAATGCACTGGGGACTGGCAAAGCTACGTATGTGGAAAATAATTTCCAAAAGCAAGTTCTCAATGGCAACTTAACATGGCACGTGAGGTTTCCCTTTGTTTGTAATAAATTAGTATTTGCAAAGAATCCTATGTGCACATTTGGTTCAGGTGCATTACACCATTCCTTGTGTTGGAGGAAATATGGGGACATTAGAGGCCAGCCAATCCTCCTTTCACTTTTCATGTCTAGTGTATATAATCCATTGCACCTGCCAAGGAGTAAGCCTTCAAGTGCCTCCTGAAACAATTAAGACTGTATTTAATTTTTCTTGACTTCAGATGTTATGCCTAGTAACCTGTTTTAAAATACTCATTTTGCACAATAATACTTTTCACAGCTTGAGACGCTTACCGTCAGCTTCTTCCACCTCGAAATATCTGTAGTTGAAATGGATAGTAGGAGTATGAGGATTCTTGGGGTGAATGACAGAGCTCACGCCCATGGCAGAAAACGGCAATTTACCTGGAAAGGAATACAGAGAACTGCACTTGAACACCTGGCTTGATACAAATTAACTCCGATGTGGTTTCTGAATCAATTTTCAAAGGTTGCTTTTTAATTTATCTCTTAAAACATAATTTAAAAAAAATAATTGTGAGGAATTCTCAGGTGGTCCAGAGCTTAGGACTCTTTGCTCTGACTGCCAAAAGCCTGAGGTTCAATTCCTGGTCAGGGAACTAAGATCCTACATACCTCAAGGTCAAAAAACAAACAAAGAGACAACTGTTAACATTTTAGCACATGTGCCTATGTGCAAATGTGTGTGTGTGTATACCTACATGTTTGTGTGTATGCTTAGTTGCTCAGTCATGTCCAACTCTTTGCGACCCCATGGACCATTGTCTGCAAGGTTCGTCTGTCAATGGAATTCCTCAAGCAAGAATACTGGAATGGGTTGTCATTAAAAAATAGTAACTGTGAACAGGCTCATCTGGTATATGCACCTGAATGGAATTTTACAGAATCAATGTTAATTTTACAAATAAAACTTATAGAGAGAAAAGGTTTGCAGGAACTATTAAAGGCTGCTGAGATTGTCTGCATATTAAAAAGCAGAGACATTACTTTGCCAACAAAGGTTTGTCTCATCAAGGCTATGGTTTTTCCAGTAGTCATATATGAATGTGAGAGTTGGACTATAAAGAAAGCTGAGCACCAAAGAATTGATGCTTTTGAACTGTGGTGTTGGAGAAGACTCTTGAGAGTCCCTTGGACTGCAAGGAGATCCAACCTGTCCATCCTAAAGGAGATCAGTCCTGGGTGTTCATTGGAAGGACTGATGTTAAAGATGAAACTCCAATACTTTGGCAACCTAATGCAAAGAGCTGACTCATTTGAAAAGACCCTGATACTGGGAAAGATTGAAGGCAGGAGGAGAAGGGAATGACAGAGGATGAGATGGTTGGGTGGCATCACCAACTCAATGAACATAAGTTTGAGTAGACTCTGGGAGTTGGTGATGGACAGGAAGGCTTGGTGTGCTGTGGTCCATGGGGTTGTGAAGAGTCGGACACAACTCAGCGACTGAATTGAACTGAGATTGTCTGATTTACCATCTTTCGTCTTCAGTAGTTTTCCTCTGCTTCTCATTTGTTTTGCTGCTTCCTCAGAAAGATTTCCATGAACGACAGAAATGCTAACCCCAGCCTTTTCAAAAACATGCCCATCTTGAAGTACACAGCTGATGCCACCACCTCCTGTGAACAGAAATATAAAATGAGGAGAGACTGTAAAGGTATGTGCAACGCTGAAAACTACTGCTGCAAGAAGATGGTGGGACTAGGAGTTATTTTCCTTCTCTACTTTCCAAATCTTCCATAATATCAGCATATTTATAATTGTTAAGTACAATAAAATTAGATAACCAGCTTAGCACTATGATATTTTCCATTGACTATTAGCAAATATTTTAATTCTTCACAACACCATTTCTTCTATGTCATTGTTTGTTGTTGTTTAGTTGCTAAGTCCTGTCTGACTCTCTGCAACCCCATGGACTGTAGCCCGCCAGGCTTCTCTGTTCATGGGACTTTCCAGGCAAGAATACTGGAGTGGGTTGCCATGTCCTTTTCTAGGGGGTTTTCCCAACCCAGGCTTGGAACCCATATCTCCTGCATTAGCAGGTAGATTCTCTACCACTGAGCCGCCTGGGAAGCCGCTACATCCTTACCTCATCCTCTAAAGTAAATTCCTGAAATAGTTTCCCTTCAAATAAGACCATTCAGAACGGCATCTATTTGTTATGGGATGTAAGAAAACTAAGATTAAAAACTTGAATGAATATATTTGAAGAATGGTGCTATTACTACCAAATTTAAAAGTTCCATATTGTTTCAGTTGTTTTTCTCTCAAGTGTGCTGTTTGCCTTTTCATTTTGTTTACAGGTAATTAAAAAACAGTAGATATTTGAATGCTTAAGGGATTTGGAGGCTTAAACTGAGTGAGATACATACTAACATTTAGGTATATGACCTGTAAGGCTTCTCAGGTGGTGCCAGTGGTGAAGAACCCGCCTGCCAATGCAGCAAACGTAAGAGAAGCGGGTTCGATCCCCTTGTGGGTAAGATCCCCTGGAGAAGGAAATGGCAATCCACTCCAATATTCTTGCCTGGAGAATTCCTTGGACAGAGGAGTCTGGGGGGCTACAGTCCCTGGGGTTGCAAAGAGTCAGTATGAGCTTTACTCCCAGTAGCTGGTATGTTTGTTTTTTAGGACACTAGAATTAATTGTTTCCTGAAGCTTCATGTTTGGCTTGTTTTATTTCTAAGAATTTTTAGAGCTGGATGGGATCCAGTACAATCCTTGTATATTTCAAATGAGAAAACTGAGGCCCAGAAAGCAAAACACCATCTCCAGAAACACATAACTATCAAATAGCCCAAACAATTTGTCTAAGTGCTTTCTAAGCATCAAACAGTATCTGCAGCAGTTCATATATATTCATGTTATTTTACCATTACAATACCCTCATATAAAATTTCATTGCATAGATGAGGAAACAGAGGCACAAAAAGTAACTTTTGAAGGTCACACAGCCAGTCCAGGTTGTCTCAATCTACAGTCTTCACTTACAAACATTACAAGATAGGGAATTCCCTGGCAGTCCAGTGGTTAGGACTCTGAACCGTAACTGCTGAGGGCCAAGGTTCAGTCCCTGGTCAGGGAACTAAGGTCCCACAAGCCACGAGGCAAGGCCAGGGGAAAAAAAAAAAAAAAAAGGCTGAAAAAAAAAAAGCTACAAGATGGAAAACACTAAGAAAACCAAATTTAGTTTCATTTAAAATAAATGTGTCAATGCTGCTGCTGCTGCTGCTGCTAAGTCGCTTCAGTCATGTCCGACTCTGTGTGACCCCATAGACGGCAGCCCACCAGGCTCCCCCGTCCCTGGGATTCTCCAGGCAAGAACACTGGAGTGGGTTGTCGTTTCCTTCTCCAATGCATGAAAGTGAAAAGTGAAAGTGAAGTCGCTCAGTCTGTCTGACTCTTTGCGACTCCATGGACTGTAGCCCACCAGGCTCCTCCGTCCATGGGATTTTCCAGGCAAAAGTACTGGGGTGGGGTGCCATTGCCTTCTCCAAATGTGTCAATATCACAATCCAAAACCAGCTGATAAGAAGTTGCTGTAGTATTTCCACGTAAGAAGGATCAAAAATCCTTTAAGTTTATGACCAAGATACACGGTTTCACCGTATAAGTAATAACATGAACATGTGACTCTATAAGAACTGGGTTTTAATACTTCAGTATTTTGCCAACTGAGGTAAAGATTCTTCTAGCATGAAATATGACGGATGCACTTGGCTGAACTGCTAGCCATTTCTTGTGAAACCTGGGTAAAAGACACAATGACACAACACCCTCAGCAGGAGTCGTCTAGCTGACAGTAAGGAAGAGACTTTCTCTTTCCATCTCCAGAGAAGGAGAATGAGTAAAAGAACCTGGAGAAAGAGATGAAATGTAGAGACAAATCTATGCTCAATTACAACCTTGGGCATCCTTGCCTGTAGGTTAAAACTGACCTTAAGACTTCTTTGAAAAGTGCCATATACAATTACAAAGATTTTTGAAGCCTCCACTACTAGAGCGACAGCAGGTTTGGGTCCGCACCTGCAAGCTGAGGGCTGATGACCCTGTCAGTGTGAACCGTTTTAAAGGTGAACCTTTTAACCTGGCAGCCGCTGTGTAGGTACCCCTTCCTTATTCTGAGTCATTTTCTCCCCGCAAACTAAAACCCGACCTCTCTTCCCCATCTCCACCTCCCGCTAGGGGCCGACCTCCTCACCTTCCTTCCTCTCCCACCGGTCCACAGAGAAGCGGGCGCCCCCGTCCACCTGTGCCAGCGCCTGGCACACCTGGGCCTGGGTCTCCAGTATCAGCAGCTCCATCTTGGTCTTCATGTCGTCCGGCCTCCTCCGCAACTCGCGCAGGTCGGTCACCGGCGGGGCCATGAAGCAGCGGCAGCGGCGGGCCAGCTCATCGTCTTCCTCCTCGGGCCTGCCGAGGGATGCGCTCTGCGCCCCTGAGCTCTTGCGCACCATCTCGGCCCGCTCCACGTGCCCGAAGGCGGCGGCGGCCAGTCCCACCAGCCCCGCGAGCCCCGCGGCTAGCCGAGTCCTCAGCCGGGAGCCGCCTCCCACGGTGGGGCCGTACCCCAGCCCGCGGCTCTGCTCGCCGCAAGCGGTACCAGGGGGGGCGGCACAGGCGTCCGGCTGCGCAGTGAGGGGACCAACCGCGCAGCTCCCCGTAGGCACGCAGCTCCCCGCGAGCGCCCCGCACCGCGAGCCAGCAGGTACCCGCGCTCAGCCAGCGCAGATTCATGGCCATGCTCTCGCGCTGTCACCCCGAGCAGTGCCCGCCTCCTGCAGGGCGGCCCCTGAGTCTCCCGAGATCCCCGGTGGCAAGTGGCGCCGGTACTGGGAACCTTTGCTGGAGAAGAGATACTACCGGGTCGATCCCCGGCGGCGGCGGCAGCGGGCGGGGAGTAGGGGATGCCGGGATCTGTAGTTCCGGCTCCTATCGCCGCCAGCAGGGGCGCGCCGAGGAGATAAAAGAATCCAGCGTGCCCAGAAGGGCGGATCCCATGGGAGGAGACCTGGGGTGCTGGGTAGTAGAGGGCAGGGAAAGCGAAGGCAGAGATAAAAGAGGCCTTCTTGTCACGTACAACCTCTGTCGGTTCAACCAATCACAAGGAGAAGGCAAAATAGGGCTGGCCGCGCCAAGGGCTAAACAGAGCAGAAATATGGCCAGAGACCCCTGCCCCGACTTTTATTTTTAAACCGAGTTGCAAATCCTGACTCTTGTGTTTCCCTTTGTCCCCAGTTCTAGTCCTCTAAGGTTTCTAGAGCTTGGACGATTGTTGGGGGAGCCTGGGAAACTCCTTACCGATGAACTAGTTTTTAAAGGGCGTAAGAAAAGCTATAATCGGGCCCATAGGAAAATTCTGGGAAAAGAATTTCTGGGATCAACTACATAGCACAGGCCTAGCATTAAAATCTTCCCAGGCCTTGCCTATACCGTGTCCACTCAATTATTTTAGAAATAAGAAAAGCAAAGTATTGTACTGTTGGGGGAGTTTGTAATTTCCTCCGGTTCTGTCTCCTCACAACAAAAATTTGAAGCAGCAGATAGACCAGCTTTACAACCCTTAGACAGATCAGTGTAACAGCCCTGGGTTGGATTAGTGTTACAGCCCTGTTTTGCAGCTGAGTTTTATTTAGAAAGTAAAGGAAAATGCATCCTCAAGCCTTGAGGGCATGCCAACTCAGAAGACCTGAAGAGAGGCCCCCAGCCCAATTTTGGCTCCTCTTTTTATGTTTTTTCCTCCTCCCCCTGGGCCTGCCCTATATAAATTAGGCTAGCCAGGAGTGCTGTTTGTTTTACCTGAGGTCCTCACTCTGGTCCTCTGACCTTCCTTTGTTTTATTTTCGTGGGTTTTCCCCTTCCTTGTCTTTTAGCCACCACCATTCTGGACTCCTTTTTCCTATTCTAACTGTCCGACTGAAGCGACTTAGCAGCAGCAGCAATAGCACTAAAGCAGCATAAAACTCATGGTGTGTTTGAGTGATCAAGGAATGGAAATTTTTAAAATACTTATCCTACAGTTGTAGGATGCTGCCAAATATTTTTCACCCTTCGAATAACTCCTGTTAACTAGGCAGGACATTCACCTACCCCCTCAACACACACACACACACACACACACACACACACACCTTTAGAGAAATAAGGAAAGAAGCTAAAAGATTTGATAGATTACTTTTGTTCCTATATCTATGCCACAGTTCCATTATGTCTGGAAGTGTAAGAAGGAGGAACTTCCCTGGCAGTCCAGTGGTTAGAGGCCACCCTTTCACTGCTGTGGGCCTCAGTGGGGGAGACTAAGGTCCTGCAGCCAGACCATAAAGCCAAAAGAAAACTGTAAGAAGGACTGTTATGGGCTAATTTGTCCCTTAAATCTCCAAGATGATTTTAATTTCTAGTAGTAGATAATCAAGCTATTGGTGGTGGTTTCTACGTTTTTCCTTTGTAGCTTGATGCAGCAATGGAACTTCCATGGCTACAGGTCAAACTAGTTGTTCAAGGCAGATATTTTATCATCCACAGATAACTACATCCAGTGGCTCTCATACAGAGAACATTCTTGGCTGGATGGGTGTGCTTGACTTCCTAGCAGATTCAGTGAGTGTTAAATGCCTGGATTAAGAAGTGAATAAACTACATTAGGGAAAGTTTTAGCCACAGTATAACTTGCTGGGGGGCTGAGTTGGCAAAGGAAAAGAGAGATAACTATCGCTGTATTACATGACCCACTGCAGGGAACATGGGGGCTGAGTGAGCACCAGGAGGGGACCAAGTCCAACCTGGAAGCCTGGTAGGTCTTTTGGCAGAAGAGACACCAAAGCTGAAGAACCATAAGACAGTTTGGCCCTCAGCAGGGACAGGGAGAGTCTGGGGGCCTTGGGTGAGGATAAAGAAATGTTGTTGCCAAAGTCTACTTAGTTGCTTAGTCCTGTCCAACTCTTTGTGACCCCATGGACTGTAGCCCACCAGGCTCCTCTGTCCATTGGGTTTTCCAGGCCAGAATACTGGAGTGGCTTGCAATTTTCTTCTCCAGGGGATCCTCCCAACCCAGGGATGGAACCTGTGTCTCCTGCATTGGCAGACAGATTCTTTACCACTAAGCCACCAGGGAAGCCCCAAAGAAATGTTAGTTGGGTATTAACACTTCTTGCGGAGAAGGCAATGGCACCCCACTCCAATACTCTTGCTGGGCAAATCCCATGGATGGAGGAGCCTGGTAGGCTGCAGTCCATGCAGTCGCTAAGAATCGAACACGACTAAGCGACTTCACTTTCACTTTTCACTTTCATACATTGGAGAAGGAAATGCCAACCCACTCCAGTGTTCTTGCCTGGAGAATCCCAAGGATGGGAGAGCCTGGTGGGCTGCCATCTATGGGGTTGTACAGAGTCGGACACGACTGAAGCGACTTAGCAGCAGCTACCCTTCCTCAGTGGTCTAGATCATTGGAAAGAATACCTCAAGATGTAAGGGAGGAGGTGAAGGGCAGATGGTGTCTGTGTTCAGAGAAGAAAGATCCACTGGGCAGTCTGGGACCTCAACCCCGTCAGGGATACTCTTGCTGAATCCTGGATTCCAGGCCAGTGTACCAGCCCACAGTCACTAATCACTGCTAATCCCATTCCTGCCCGCCCCCCTTCCCCCCTTAACCTGACCAACCCTTGTGTCCCTTTCAGAACTGGGCTCTGGCCTCACCTCCTATAATGCCATCCCTGACACTCGAAGGTTGACTTGGACAGCATCTTCTCCTCCCCTCGGCCCCTGTGCTCACGTCTACCTAATACTTGTCCTACAGACAACAATGTCTGTTTACCCTACCAGACTGTGAGCTTCATTAGAACAGGATCTTTGTATCCTCAGCACCTACCACAGTGCCCGGAATGTAGTTGGCCCTGAATGTTTATAGAATGAATGAACAGAGGGCAGACTAGACAGGAGAAACAGACTAGAGGGAGACTAGACAGGATTCCTTCTTGTTCCGAAGGAATCAAGAAGAGTGTTGTGAGACAGTGAATGGGGCTGGGGGGACAAAATGAATGAAGAGAGTTAAAAGATACAAACTTTCAGTTATAAAATAAGCCCTGGGGCTGTAAGCTACAGCATGATGACTATAGTTAACAATGCTGCTGCTACTGCTAAGTCGCTTCAGTCGTGTCTAACTCTGTGCCACCCCAGAGACGGCAGGCAGCCCACCAGGCTCCCCCGTCCCAGGGGTTCTCCAGGCAAGAACACTGGAGTGGGTTGCCATTTCCTTTTCCAATGCATGAAAGTGAAAAGTGAAAGTGAAGTCGCTCAGTCATGTCCGACTCCTAGCGACCCCATGGACTGCAGCCTACCAGGCTCCTCCATCCATGGGATTTGCCAGGCAAGGGTACTGGAGTGGGGTGCCATTGCCTTCTCCGACAGTTAAAAATACTATATTGTATATTTGAAAGTTGCTAAAGGAGTAGGTCTTAAAAGATCTTATCACAAGAAAAAAATATTAACTCTGTATGGTGATAGATGTTAACTAGCTTATTGCAACCATCATTCTGCAATAGATACATGTTGATAAAATCATTATGTTGTACACCTAAAATCAATTTAATATTATAGATCAAATATACCTTAATTTAAAGGAAAAAAAAAAAAAAAAAAACAGAAAAAGAACTGTCACTCAAGAAAGGGTTTATTTGCCTTTTCCAGATGCCTGTGATGGAATTTGATTGAGCCTGGTTGTGATGAATGAAATTCATTAATAAAAAGGAAACTCTCTGGCCCATTAGTGCCTTAATTCTGGGAATACCCATAAAGTTAGTAAAAGATAAGCAGGCGCAGGCTATTTTGAACATTTGTTCAGGCAAATAGGCTGGTCTTGAGCCCAACTGTCTGCTAGTTTCCAGATTTCCACCCCTCCTCATCCTTAGCTTTTCTATGCCTGGGGCCTCTCTCATTTCTTCTTCTGGTTTCCAGTGCCTTCCCTACCCTCACCTTGTTATGCTCTGCTTGAAAAAGACCTAAACAGCCTGATCAGTGTGAATTTAAACCACAGTTCCTAGGGATTCAAATTGTCTCCAAGGAAGGCACTAGTATGTAAGTTTTATTTGTCAGTGTAGAGTAAAAGACAAGCCCTAATCAAGCAAGTTTAAGCATCAGAAAGTTGACGGGGATAAAATCCTGCAAGTTTACAGTAAGTAGTAAGACTTAAGGTGTAAGGTAGAGGTTCTCATCGTTTTCGAACCCAGTTGCCTCCACTGCTTTGTGTTCCATGTGACCCTACCAGCCAGAAGATTCTGACTAGCCTTATTCCAGGTCACAAGGTATAGGTACATTATCAGTTTTCAAATCCACATGCTTCCCAGCATCCTTATGGACTTCCCCTCCTCTGTGCCCTAAAGTTGTCAACTAAAAAACATTTCACAACCTAAATGTTAACAGTTATGTTTCATTTGATGATAATTTTTAGGAGGCAGCATCTCAAGTAATCCTGAGAGAACTGTTTTGAGAAGGTGAGGGATGGAGGTGGGGAGTCAGGATACATAGAAAATTTGCAACAAAGGGCAAGTAGTCTGAAGTCAAAGGTTATTGACAATAAAGAAAACCAGATAGCTCAATTTAAGGAATTTAGTTCTTTTTCTATGCAGGAGAAGGTGGAAGAGCCTGGGCTCACTGAAATCATTCCTTTGATATGCACCTCACCTATCTGGGGCCAGTATCCTGTTTTTTCACAACCTGAGTTTCCTCAGGGCTCACAGGCTCACTGTCCCATGGTGGCTGCAATCTCTGATGATTGTGATAGCCTTTGTTTACTGATACGACAGGAAATATCCCATTTATCAAAGCGCTGTTGAACATAACTGACTTCAGGCCTGCCAATAATATATGAGTCTGCCCTTTGTAGAGAGAATTAGAAGAGACCCTGACATTCCTCTGGTAACTTTTCTGCCTTCTAAAAACACACAGTCATAGCTCCACTGCATTTACTAAATTGTACTATTTTTACCAATTCCCAAGTTTGGAGAGCCAAACTTAAGAAATGTATTATTCAAGTGACTCAGTTTGGTTATTTTTAGCTAGCTACAGAAAGTCATTATTTGCTAATTATTAACAAAGTACTGTATTGCAAAACAGATATGTTTGCCTTGGCTTACTTAGGCCAATTTATCAGAAATTCTAATGGGGGTGGTTGTTGGTTTATAGGGCTTCTCAGATATTGCTAATGGTAAAGAACCCACCTGCCAGTGCAGGAGACATAAGAGACTCGGGTTCTATCCCTGGGTCAGGAAGATGCCCTGGAAGAGGGCATGGCAACCCACTCCAGTATTCTTGCCTGGAGAATTCCATGGACAGAGGACCTGGCGGGCTACAATCCATGTGGTTGCACAGAATCAGACATGACTAAAGCAGGTTAGTATGCACAAACATGGATTTATAGCAGTGAGATTATCAAAGAAGTGGAATTTTTGAGACTGTTACTCTATTTTTGACTGAGAATTTGCATTCTAAACTTTTAGGTCTTTAGAGGCAAATATTTACATGAATAATTAAAATGATTTTTCAAGCTTAATATAAGCTAAATATCCAATTCAGTGTTGCTGACTTGTTCTTTTTCTTTACTGAAGTAATTTCGAAATTAGTTTTTCATAGAGGTATAGATACTACCAAGTATTCTAGAAAATGTTTATAAAATAAAACCATGGTGCCAGCCCCTTAAGTCTTTCGTGTTTCTTCTTTAGCTTCTCTGTAATTCTTTCCTATAGTAATACGTATGTTGTATGTGGAGTTGCAGCAACCATTTTGTGACCAAGATTAAGAAAGTCCCATGAGGGACTTACAATATTACAGGGCAGTAATATTGAAGGAGCCTGGCTCCTGATGACATTCTGGAGCAAATGCACCAGCCCTGGGCTGTCTACCTTTGTAGTTGTTGTTATACAGGAAAAAATAAATAAGGTACTAGTTGTCAGATTTTGTTTTACTTGTAGCTTAAGTCTTTCTAATACTCTAATTATTCCTCTTTTGCTCAGATGCCCACCCTAGAAGCAATGAACAATAGCTAAGGGTAGGAGATAGGATCATGTTAAGACACAGGGCACCTCCCTCTATAATTAGTGTTGGAGAGAATGAGTGGTGAGTGTGGGATGTCATTTCTAGAAAAGAGGAAATATGATAAACAAATGATATTGTAAATGCCTACTTCAGAGAGAAGTTTTTGAAGATGATTCCAGCTATTGAGCCAGTGTGGACCTAAAATTAACAAAAATATGAAATTCAGAAAGAGAGGAGATAGGAGGTAATCACTTTGATCCAGACAGTTATTGAAAGAGTTGTTTCCACCAGCTTAGCTGAAGCTCTCCAGATGTTCATTTGTGTGAATGCAGGAATTCCACTTCTTTCTACCCACCCCTTCACTATCCTGTGTTCTCAACATCCATTCTGCTGCTGCTGCTGCTAAGTCGCTTCAGTCGTGTCCAATTCTGTGCAACCCCATAGACTGCAGCCCACCAGGCTCCCCCGTCCCTGGGATTCTCCAGGCAAGAACACTGGAGTGGGTTGCCATTTCCTTCTCCAATGCATGAAGGTGAAAAAATAAAGTGAAGTCACTTGTGTCTGCGTCCAACTCCCAGCGACCCCATGGACTGCAGCCCACCAGGCCCCTCCGGCAATGGGATTTTCCAGGCAAGAGTACTGGAGTGGGGTGCCATTGCCTTCTCCATTCTAGGAAGCTTAAAAATATCATGGGTCAACTGAAAAGAGGGGATGGGGGAGTCATTTTGGAAAATGTTAGGGAAAAAGTGTGATATATGCAAATGTCCTTTCTGTTAGGCAGTCAAGGAACAATGGGCATTAGATTGCGATTGAGTAATCTTAATGAGCAGACAGAAATAAGAATAACAATAACATTGCTCCTGGGTACCTGCCTCCATGATGACTTCATGACACTTGCAACTGGCGGTTTTTGCATAAGAGATGAAAGCTGCTTCTCCCATTCATGTCATGGAGAATTCATCTCAGGTGGTAGATGGACTAGAATACTGTATTGGAAAAGGAGAGGGTAACAGGCATGAAGGCTAGGGGCCCCCAAACAGAGGAACGAAGCTGCAAGTGTCAGATGATTTTTATCTCTCAAGTGGCAGGAGGGAAAAAGCTACAAGTGTCAGATTTTTTTCCCTTGTCTATACAAAATTAAAAGGAGGTTTCTTTTAGAATTCTGTGTTGCCATGATGGTACCTGGTTCCTCCTGAACATAACTTTTCTCAAACCTTGAACTAACCAATGTGTTTTTCTTACAGAAATATTCTTCTTAAGCTATGTTAATGAATTATGTATTTACCCTAGACTCTGTCTTGCTTCAAGTCCGTTCTGCCTAAGACTCAGAACTTATCATGGCTCAACAAACCAGTGTGTTTTACCCATGGAAATGTTCTCTTAAGCTATGTTAATGAGCCTATGTATTCGCTTGGAAATCTGTCTTTCTTCAAAATTCATGTCAATCGTTTTATGGCCCAGGATGATTCACCTTGTGCCAGTGTTAAGTTTCAGGTGCACAGCAAAGTGATTCAGTTATATTGATATGCATGCATCGATTATCCCATTCTTTTTCAAGTTCTCTTCCCATATAGGTTATTAAAGAATATTGAGATTCATTTTGATATATGGCAAAACCAATACAATATTGTAAAGTTAAATAAAATTTAAAAAAAATAAATAAAGAATATTGAGTAGAATTCCCAGAGCTGAATGTTAGGTCCTCATTGATTACCTGTTTTTAAAAATAATCCATCTTATTTATTTTTGGCTGCACTGGATCCTCATTGCTGCATGCAGGCTTTCTCTAGTTGCAGTGAGCAGGGGCTACTCCTCATTGCAGTGCATGGGCTTCTTATTGTGGTGGCTTCTCTTGTTGCAGAGCACAAGCTCTAGGCACACAGACTTCAGTAGTTGCAACACTTAGGCTCAGTAGTTGTGGTGCATGGGCTCAGTTGCTCCGTGACACGTGGGATCTTCCTGGACCAGGCATCAAACCTGTGTCTCCTGCATTGGCAGGCAGATCTCCATCCATTGTGCCACCAGGAAAGTCCTAATTATTTATTTTGTATGTAGTAGTGTATATATGTTAATCCCAACCTCCTAATTTATCCACCCCCCACCAAGCCCCATTTCCTCTTTGGTAACCATAAGCTTGTTTTTGAAATCTGTGAGTCTGTTTCTATTTTGAAAATAAGTTCATTTGTATCATTTTTTAAATTCCACATATAAGAGATATCATATGGCATTTGTCTTTGTCTGACATATTTCACTTAGTATGATAATCTCTAGGTCCACCCATGTCATTGCAAATGGCATTATTTCATTTTTTATGGCTGAGTAATATTCCACTGTATATATGTACTACATCTTTTTTATCCATTCCTCTGTCAACGGACATTTAGGTTGCCACCAATAGACTTTCAAAAAAAAAATAATGTGATTGTTCAGTGAATAGCATGTGTATCTCTTAACTATGTAGTGATCTGTGGACTGAAGAGCTAGCACCAAGTTTGTACTTTATATATCCATCTCTATCTCTGTCTACCATATATATGTGTGTGTGTTTGTATGTGTGTGTGTGTGTGTCGGTGTAGTAACTGAAATTTGAACTGTGTGGTTGGGCAACCAGTGATACTTAACTAAACCACAGTAACTAATTATTAATATTGAAGCCATGTAATGCAAGGACTGCTTCTATTTACTTTTGAACTAATTGTCTAGGTCGATAAATATCTATTATGAAGGACAGTCACTTGGACAGCAAAGAGATCAAACCAGTCAGTTCTAAAGTAAATCAACCCTGAGTATTCATTGGAAGGACTGATGCTGAAGCTGAAGCTCCAATACTGTGGCCACCTGATTCAAAAAGCTGACCCATTGGAAAAGACCCTGATAAAGTTTGAGGGCAGGAGGAGAAGGGGGCAATAGAGAATTAGATGGTTAGATGGTATCTCCAACTCAATGGACATGAGTTTGAGCAAACTCTATGCTATGCTACGCTAAGTCACTTCAGTCGTGTCCGACTCTGTGTGACCCCATAGACGGCAGCCCACCAGGCTTCTCCGTCCCTAGGATTCTCCAGGCAAGAACACTGGAGTGGGTTGCCATTTCCTTCTCCAATGCATGACAGTGAAAAGAGAAAGTGAAGTCGCTCAGTCATGTCCGACTCTTAGTGACCCCATGGACTGCAGCCTACCAGGCTCCTCCGTCCGTGGGATTTTCCAGGCAAGAGTACTGGAGTGGGGTGCCATTGCCTTCTCCAAGAGTAAAGGACAGGGAAGCCTGGCATGTTTCAGTCCATGGGGTCTCAAAGAGTCATACACAACTTAGCAACTGAAGAACAACTGTGATGGATAAGAAAACAGGTTCTCAACTGAATCCGCAGCACCTATGTAAAGTTGTATCATTTTATTAACTGTTATCCTTGAAATACCAGATACTTGCTTTCTTGCCTATTATCTGTGAATAGCTGGCTGCTTAGAAAATCAAATAAAATGTTCAAATATAGAAGGTGGTTTGTGGTACAGACAACTACTTGTCCACTGAAAATCCATTCTCCAATTCTTCCTTGAATTGTGAAAGTCAAAGTTTAATTGGGGCATATAGCTTTCTCACTAAAGACTACATTCCCACCATCCTTTGAAGATTATGGCTAAATTCTGGCTTATGGGATGTGAGCAAAATTGTTGCATGCCACTTCTGGGTTTGTCATTAAATGGAAAGGATGTGTTCTTCCCTGGCCATTTTCCCCTTGGTTAGGATACAGATGGAAGTGGATCACCTATTCTGAACCCCAAATGGAATCTGTATGCTGAGTGTAGATATCAGAGCTACTATCTCTAAATAGTTATATTCAGATCAAATCAGATCAGATCAGTCGCTCAGTCATGTCTGACTCTTTGCGATCCCATGAACTCCAGCACCCCAGGCCTCCCTGTCCATCACCAACACCCGGAGGTCACTCAGACTCACATCCATCGAGTCAGTGATGCCATCCAGCCATCTCATCCTCCGTCGTCCCCTTCTCCTCCTGCCCCCAATCCCTCCCAGCATCAGAGTCTTTTCCAATGAGTCAACTCTTTGCATGAGGTGGCCAAAATATTGGAGTTTCAGCTTTATCATCATTCCTTCCAAAGAAATCCCAGGGCTGATCTCCTTCAGAATGGACTGGTTGGATCTCCTTGCAGTCCAAGGGACTCTCAAGAGTCTTCTCCAACACCACAGTTCAAAAGCATCAATTCTTCGGCGTTCAGCCTTCTTCACAGTCCAGCTCTCACATCCATACATGACCACAGGAAAGACCATAGCCTTGACTAGGCGAACCTTTGTTGGCAAAGTAATGTCTCTGCTTTTGAATATGCTATCTAGGTTGATCATAACTTTCCTTCCAAGGAGTAAGTGTCTTCTAATTTCATGGCTGCAGTCACCATCTGCAGTGATTTTGGAGCCCAGAAAAATAAAGTCTGACACTGTTTCCACTGTTTCCCCATCTATTTCCCATGTAGTGATGGGACTGGATGCCATGATCTTCATTTTCTGAATGTTGACCTTTAAGCCCACTTTTTCACTCCCCACTTTCACCTTCATCAAGAGGCTTTTGAGTTCCTCTTCACTTTCTGCCATAAGGGTGGCGTCATCTGCATATCTGAGGTTATTGATATTTCTCCCAGCAATCTTGATTCCAGCTTGTGTTTCTTCCAGTCCAGTATTTCTCATGATGTACTCTGCATATAAGTTAAATAAACATGGTGACAATATGCAGCCTTGACGTACTCCTTTTCCTATTTGGAACCAGTCTGTTGTTCCATGACCAGTTCTAACTGTTGCTTCCTGACCTGCATACAGATTTCTCAAGAGGCAGATCAGGTGGTCTGTTATGCCCATCTCTTTCAGAATTTTCCACAGTTTATTGTGATCCACACAGTCAAAGGCTTTGGTATAGTCAATAAAGCAGAAATAGATGTTTTTCTGGAATTCTCTTGCTTTTTCCACGATCCAGCAGATGTTGGCAATTTGATCTCTGGTTCCTCTGCCTTTTCTAAAACCAGCTTGGACATCAGGAAGTTCACGGTTCACGTATTGCTGAAGCCTGGCTTGGAGAATTTTGAGCATTACTTTACTAGCGTGTGAGATGAGTGCAATTGTGCGATAGTTTGAGCATTCTTTGGCATTGCCTTTCTTTGGGATTGGAATGAAAACTGACCTTTTCCAATCTTGTAGCCACTGCTGAGTTTTCCACATTTGCTGGCATATTGAGTGCAGGACTTTCACAGCATCATCTTTCAGGATTTGGAATAGCTCCACTGGAATTCCATCACCTCCACTAGCTTTGTTCGTAGTGATGCTTTCTAAGGCCCACTTGACTTCACATTCCAGGATGTCTGGCTCTAGGTCAGTGATCACACCATCCTGATTATCTGGGTCGTGAAGCTCTTTTTTGTACAGTTCTTCTGTGTATTCTTGCCACCTCTTCGTCATATCTTCTGCTTCTGTTAGATCCATACCATTTCTGTCCTTCATCGAGCCCATCTTTGCATGAAATGTTCCTTTGAAAGAATAAATGTCAGTCTTGCTTTAGCCACTACATTTTGGGATCTTCTCCTTATAGACATTTAATTCTAACTAATGGATGGTTTCCTGTTTGGGAATACGCAAGAGTGTAACATAGTAATACAGGGGATTTACATACTGGTGCACTAAGCACGGCCGAGAGGAGCCACCCAGGAGCTACCCTGGTCTGAGATCAGAAGGGCGGCTGAGAGGAGATACCCAGCGTCTGAGGTCAGGGGCTGCGACGAGAGGAGTTACCCCATGTCCGAGGTAAGGGGCGATGGCCGGGAGGACCAACCCCAGGTCCAAGGAGTGGTGGAGGGCCTAGAGGAGCTATCCCACGTTGAAGGTCAGGAAGGGCGGCAGTGAGGAAATAACCCTCGTCCAAGGTAAGGAGCAACGGCTCCGCTTTGCTGGAGCAGCCGTGAAGAGATACCCCACGCCCAAGGTAAGAGAAACCCAAGTAAGACAGTAGGTGTTGCAAGAGGGCATCAGAGGGCAAACGCACTGAAACCATACTCACAGAAAACTAGTCAATCTAATCACACTAGGACGACAGCCTTGTCTAACTCAATGAAATTAAGCCATGCCCGTGGGGCAACCCAGGATGGGCAGGTCATGGTGGAGAAATCTGACACAATGTGGTCCACTGGAGAAGGGAATGGCAAACCACTTCAGTATTCTTGCCTTGAGAACCCCATGAACAGTATGAAAAGGCAAAATGATAGGATACTGAAAGAGAAACTCCCCAGGTCAGTAAGGGCCCAATATGCTACTGGAGATCAGTGGAGAAATAACTCCAGGAAGAATGAAGGGATGGAACCAAAGCAGAAAGAATACCCAGCTGTAGATGTGTCTCGTGATAGAAGCAAAGTCCGATGCTATAAAGAACAATATTGCATAGGAACCTGGAATGTCAGGTCCATGAATCAAGGCAAATTGGAAGTGGTCAAACAAGAGATGGCAAGAGTGAATGTCGACATTCTAGGAATCAGTGAACTAAAATGGACTGGAATGGGTGAATTTAACTCAGAGGACCATTATATCTACTACTGCGGACAGGAATCCCTCAGAAGAAATGGAGTGGCCATCATGGTCAACAAAAGAGTCCGTAATGCAGTACTTGGATGCAATCTCAAAAACGACAGAATGATCTCTGTTCATTTTCCAAGGCAAACCATTCAATGTCACAGTAATCCAAGTCTATGCCCCAACCAGTAATGCTGAAGAAGCTGAAGTTGAGGGGTTCTATGAAGACCTACAAGACCTTGTAGAACTAACACCCAAAAAAGATGTCCTTTTCATTATAGGGGACTGGAATGCAAAAGTACAAAGTCAAGAAACACCTGGAGTAACAGGCAAATTTGGCCTTGGAATATGGAATGAAGCAGGGCAAAGACTAATAGAGTTTTGCCAAGAAAATGCACTGGTCATAAAAAACACCCTCTTCCAACAACACAAGAGAAGACTCTATACATGGACATCACCAGATGGTCAACACTGAAATCAGATTGATTATATTCTTTGTAGCCAAAGATGGAGAAGCTTTATACAGTCAGCAAATACAAGACCAGGAGCTGACTGTGGCTCAGACCATGAACTCCTTATTGCCAAATCCAGACTTAAATTGAAGAAAGTAGGGAAAACCACTAGACCTTTCAGGTATGACCTAAATTTAATCCCTTATGATTATACAGTGGAAGTGAGAAATAGATTTAAGGGCCTATATCTGATAGATAGAGTGCCTGATGAACTATGGAATGAGGTTCGTGACATTGTACAGGAGACAGGGATCAAGACCATCCCCATGGAAAAGAAATGCAAAAAAGCAAAATGGCTGTCTGAGGAGGCCTAACAAATATCTGTAGAAAGAAGAGAAGTGAAAAGCAAAGGAGAAAAGGAAAGATATAAACATCTGAATGGAGAGTTCCAAAGAATAGCAAGAAGAGATACAGAAAGCCTTCTTCAGCGATCAATGCAAAGAAACAGAGGAAAACAGATCTCTTCAAGAAAGTCAGAGATACAAAAGGAACATTTCATGCAAAAATGGGCTCCATAAAGGACAGAAATGGTATGGACCTAACAGAAGCAGAAGATATTAAGAAGAGGTGGCAAGAATACACAGAAGAACTATACAAAAAAGATCTTCACGACCTAGATAATCAGGATGGTGTGATCACTGACCTAGAGCCAGACATCCTGGAATGTGAAGTCAAGTGGGCCTTAGAAAGCATCACTATGAACAAAGTTAGTGGAGGTGATGGAATTCCAGTGGAGCTATTCCAGATCCTGAAAGATGATGCTGTGAAAGTCCTGCACTCAATATGCCAGCAAATGTGGAAAACTCAACAGTGGCTACAAGATTGGAAAAGGTCAGTTTTCATTCCAATCCCAAAGAAAGGCAATGCCAAAGAATGCTCAAACTATCGCACAATTGCACTCATCTCACACGCTAGTAAAGTAATGCTCAAAATTCTCCAAGCCAGGCTTCAGCAATACGTGAACCGTGAACTTCCTGATGTCCAAGCTGGTTTTAGAAAAGGCAGAGGAACCAGAGATCAAATTGCCAACATCTGCTGGATCGTGGAAAAAGCAAGAGAATTCCAGAAAAACATCTATTTCTGCTTTATTGACTATGCCAAAGCCTTTGACTGTGTAGATCACAATAAACTGTGGAAAATTCTGAAAGAGATGGGCATAACAGACCACCTGATCTGCCTCTTGAGAAACCTATATGCAGGTCAGGAAGCAACAGTTAGAACTGGACATGGAACAACAGACTGGTGCTAAATAGGAAAAGGAGTACGTTAAAGCTGTATATTGTCACTCTGTTTATTTAACTTGCATGCAGAGTACATCATGAGAAACGCTGGACTGGAAGAAACACAAGCTGGAATCAAGATTGCTGGGAGAAATATCAATAACCTCAGATATGCAGATGACGCCACCCTTATGGCAGAAAGTGAAGAGGAACTAAGAAGCCTCTTGATGAAGGTGAAAGTGGAGAGTGAAAACGTGGGCTTAAAGCTCAACATTCAGAAAATGAAGATCATGGCATCTGGTCCCATCACTTCATTGGAAATAGATGGGGAAACAGTGGAAACTGTCAGACTTTATTTTTCTGGGCTCCAAAATCACTGCAGATGGTGACTGCAGCCCTGAAATTGGAAGACGCTTGCTCCTTGGAAGGAAGGTTGTGAGCAACGTAGATAGCATATTAAGAGCAGAGACATTACTTTGTCAAAAAAGGTCCGTCTAGTCAAGGCTATGGTTTTTCCTGTGGTCATGTGTGGATGTGACAGTTGAACTATGAAGAAGGCTGAGCACCAAAGAATTGATGCTTTTGAACTGTGGTGTTGGAGAAGACTCTTGAGAGTCCCTTGGACTGCAAGGAGATCCAACCAGTCCATTCTGAAGAAGATCAGCCCTGGGATTTCTTTGGAAGGAATGATGATAAAGTTGAACCTCCAGTACTTTGGCCACCTCATGGGAAGAGTTGACGCTTTGGTAAAGACTCTGATGCTGGGAGGGATTGGGGGCAGGAGGAGAAGGGGAGGACAGAGGATGAGATGGCTGGATGGCATCACTGACTCGATGGACATGAGTCTGAGTGACCTCCGGGAGTTGGTGATGGACAGGGAGGCCTGGCGTGCTGCGATTCATGGGGTCGCAAAGAGTTGGACACGACTGAGCGGCTGATCTGATCTGATCACACTAAAGAGTTAATTCTCTTCCGTTCCAGCTCTTACTTAAAGAGGATGAGAAAAAACAAGTGTAATCCCCAGCTGAGAAAATAAATTGAGCAGAATTTGTTGAAGACAATTAATGACGTCATGAAGCCACCACCGATACGATGAGTAAGATCTGCCACTCCGTAGTGTATATTTGATGTTTCATATTTAGCAGTTACTGTGCACTAAGGCTATGTGCCTCTATTTCTAGTCACCAGACATGCTGGGATGGGGACTTCCAATAATTAAATTTCCAGGAGCTGATAAAATCTGATGAGAGACAGTTACTGGAATAATTACATAATATTGTGGCAAAATAAACTTAATTTAGTGTTAATCAATTAAGTCGTTGACATGGAAATACTTTATCCTAATGAAGTTCTTAAAATTTGTGCATCATGAATTGTGGCTCTTCAGTAAGCAACAGATTAAAAAGATCTGATTTAACATGAACAAATGTGTAACACTTCCCTTGTGCCTCAGCTGGTAAAGAATCCGCATGCAATGCAGGAGACCTGTGTTCGATTCCTGGGTTGCTAAAATCCCCTGGAGAAGGAAAAGACTACCCACTCCCATATTCTGGCCTGGAGAGTTCCATGGACTGCGTATGTTAGTCCATGGAGTCGCAATTTCAAGTCAATTCGTTGTGTAACACTTGTGTATATGCACTAGAGGGCACTCACCTACTGTTTTCTAGTTGAGCAAAATGGTTTCAAACAAGCCTTGAAGAATTACCTTAGAATCTTGTTTAAAATGTAGACTCTTAGACTGTAAAGGAACCCTGTGAAACTGCATTTTTAGTAAGAGCTTATTATAAGGGATCATGGTTAAGAGGTGGAGAAGGCAATGGCACCCCACTCCAGTACTTTTGCCTGGAAAATCCCATGGACGGAGGAGCTTGGTAGGCTGCAGTCCATGGGGACGCTAAGAGTCAGATACAACTGAGCAACTTCACTTTCACTTTTCACTTTCATGCATTGGAGAAGGAAATGGCAACCCACTCCAGTGTTCTTGCCTGGAGAATCCCAGGGACAGGGGAGCCTGGTGGGCTCCCGTCTCGTCGCACAGAGTTGGACACGACTGGAGTGACTTAGCAGCAGTAGTAGCATGGTTAAGAGGATGACTTGTGAAGCTTGACTGCCAGTATATGAAACCTGGCTTTGACGCTTGTGAACTTGGGTAATTATTTAATCTCTCTTTACCTAAGTTTCCTTATCTGCCAGATGGAGTCAGGAATAGCACCTATGTCTTAGGTTGTTGAAAAGATTAAAGAGTTAACCTAGAACATACAATATAATGCCTGGCAGTAAATAGTCACTCTATTATTAAAAGTTTTTCATTTGTTTGTTTGTTGTTTTCGTTTTTGGTTTACCCAAAGAGTTTTATTTGGGCAACCTTGGGGACTGGGAAGGACTGCACATAAAATAAGGTGTTGGGCCTCTTGTGGATGAAGCATGGCTTGTGCTAGCAACACAGGACCTGATGGGGCAGTGCGAAGTTGTCTTGGAGTAGTGGAACTGCTTGACTCCTGGTCAGTGGCATTTATACTGACTGTGGTCTCCTCCACCTTCATGATCTGTATTCAGCGTGCTCGAGCACCCACATCTCTGTCTTCAGGGATTGACAGAGGGCACGGTACATGTGTACATTCCCCCAAACCTCCCATCACGGGTAGGGGAAGAAGGCACTCAGGGATCCAATGGCCACAGCATCTGTCCACAGCAGGCACTGGCTACCAGAGCTGTAGAACCTTCAAATTCATTTTGAGGGGCAAGGCCAGAGCCTCCCAAAGGCAATGAAATCCACTTGATACTAGCACCTCTGTTTAAACTTATAGCTATAAGAAACAGCAGGCTTCCTTGGTGGCTCAGTGATAAAGAATCCACCTGCCAATGCAGAAGACTCAAATTGGATCCCTGGGTCAGGAAGATCCCCTGGAAAAGGAAATGGCAGCCCAGTCTAGTATCCTTGCCTGGGAAATCCATGGACAGAGGAGTCTGGTGGGCTACAGTCCCTGGGATTGCCAAAGAATCAGACACAGCTTAGTGACTAAACAAGAAACAGCAGTTTTCAGGTTTAGGTGCTTAGAAGCTTTTTTTAAATAAAGATGCACATTGATATTGTTGCAAGAAGACTTGAGAACTACTCTTGAGCAAAACAAGACTATTTTAAAAAGAAAAAAGAAGATATTCTCAACATTCTACCCAGCTGGGCTAAAACTTCAGGTTCTGACCCCCAGCTAGAGTGACCACAGAATGGGAAGAACCAAAGGTACAGGATAAAGTTGGTGTTTGTATGTTCTGCCAAACCATTTTTACTTTATTCAGAAGTCAATGGAAAGTCATCTCAGGCATTGAGGCAGAAGATGGCATGATCAGGTCTATATTTGAGATGGATTACTCTGCAAGCAGAGTGGGGGTTGGAATGTGATGGGTTACACTGGAGACAGATGGGTGAGGGAGCTCAGGTAGATGCAATGCTTCTCCTTTTCCAGCCCAGAGAACGGTCTCCAGAAAGCATTGCAATTATCCACATTGGTGATTCTAGTATTAACAATTTGAACCTTATAAATCTTTTCTTCTTAGGTGAAAATAGAGTGGTGTTTGTAATGAAGCACTCTGTGAACCCTACCCGACGTTTTATACACAGTATAGAGCACACAGTACCTGGCAGGCATCCTCCCTAAGTTTTGAGGCAGCCAGTCCTACAATGAAAGCTCATTAGCTGTGCAGTCATCAAGGAAAAACTGAACTGCTTTCCACCATACCAGAGGCTGTGAAAGGACCACATTCTGCGTCTCAACTGGTGAGCCTGTCGAGGTTGGGGTAGATTTCCAGGAACTGTGGCAGCTTTGAAGTGTCTGATCTAAGAGAGATTAAAATAAACTTCAGTTCTGCTCTATCACACCCTAGCCAAAATGGGAGGAGCCGCCAGGGGGGGCAGGAGAAAGTGGTGGAGGAGGAGGGGAAAACTGAAGTCACATCCTCCTCATGGGCTTTGCCTGGAATTCACCAACACTGCTCTGCTGTCATCAAATTAGCGCAGGCAACAGTGCTTGGGGAAATAGCTACAATACACGAGTCTTTTCTCTAGTTTCTGAGGAGGGACTATGAATGATTTTATGAGAAAAGAATCCATCCCTGGGGCCCCCTCTAACAGGATCAATTCCTACTTGATCCCTCAGCCAAGCCTCATGTATCGCCCATGTACCTAATCACTTAGTTCCTTAGAAACATATCTGTTTCTGAGTCTCTGAAAACACGTGAAATATAAAAAGATAAAACAACTCTTCCCTCTGTTAAGACTGCAGAATCAATCTTAGACTGCTTGGAGCTAGAAAGAATCTAATCCAACGGTTTTCAAGTTCGTTTTAGTATCTGATTCCTTCAGAGGAAATCCGGTGAAGAAGTTCAAATAATACGTGAACATAAAGCCGAGCTTCTTTTATTGAAAGAGATTTCTGGCTGGGCAATGCCTCTGTTTGTCACATCTCCCACACCCTATTTTGTGAATTAATTCTTTGAACACCCAGGACTTAAAGGAGTGAAATCTGAAAGTCATGATTAAACGAGTTCTTCCATTTTACAGAGGACAAAAATGAGTCCCAGAGAGTTCATAGTTATTTGGTTTTATGAGGGCTCCCCAGAATAGTCATTTGCAAAGAAATGACTTGTGAAAAAAAAATAATGTTTTCTTGATAGATGATGATGTAGGTACACAGATATATTAAATGCAACTTGAGCATTTATCAATGGATATTATTTTTTATTCAGCCCCTAAATTTTCACATCATATTTTAAAAGGTAAAGGAAGTGAATTTGCCATTAACCATATAAAAATTTTTGGAACAAACTGATTCTCCCTAAAGCTTCAGTTCAGTTCAGTTAGTTCAGTTGCTCAGTCATGTCCAACTCTTTGCGACCCCATGAATCGCAGCACGCCAGGCCTCTCTGTCCATCACCAACTCCCAGAGTTCGCTCAGACTCACAGCCATCGAGTCAGTGATGCCATCCAGCCATCTCATCCTCCGTCGTCCCCTTCTCCTGCCCCCAATCCCTCCCAGCATCAGAGTCTTTTCCAATGAGTCAACTCTTCACATGAGGTGGCCAAAGTACTGGAGTTTCAGCTTTAGCATCATTCCTCCCAAAGAAATCCCAGGGCTGATCTCCTTCAGAATGGACTGGTTGGATCTCCTTGCAGTCTAAGGGACTCTCAAGAGTCTTCTCAACACCTAAAGCTTACTAAGAGAAAAATTTAACCCTAAAGTTATAACCAAATGTTTGATACTGTGAGAAAATCAGAATACTCAAAAATTAATCCAGGAAATGAGTGTATCCCATGCGTGCATGCGTGCTCAGTCATGTCTGGCTCTTTGAGACCTCATGGACTGTAGCCCACCAGGCTCCTCTGTCCATGGGATTTCCCAGGCAAGAATACTGAAGTGGGTTGCCATTTCCTCCTCCAGAGGATCTTCCTGACCCAGGGACTGAACCCACATGTCTTGCATTGACAGGTGGATTGTTTACCACTGAGCCACCAGGAAAGCCCTTGACATACTTCATAACTTGTATTTTATATATATATATATATATATTAGCTTTATTGAGCTATAATTAACATATTATGCAATTCACCATTTAAAATATACAGTTAGGGGCTGAGATTGTGTAGTAGGAAGAGCCTAAGCTCATCTCCCACAGGCATATCAAAATTACAACTATTTACAGAGCAACTATTAATGAGAAGGACATGAAGACTAGCTGAGAAGGTCTTCTACAGCTGAAGATATGAAGAAGAACACTACAATAAAGATGGGTAAGAGGGGCAGAGATGTGAGATATGTGAGACCCACATTCCCAGGTAGATGACTCACAAACAGATAATTGCAGACATTCTCCCCAAGGAGCTAGGAGTCTGAGCCCAATACAGAGCTCTAGGCTTAAAGAATCCTACACTGGGAGGATAAGCCACCAAAACAGTTGGCTTGGAAGGCCAGTGGGGGTTTTATATACATATATGTGGTATGTTAGACCACAACGGAGAAGGCAATGGCACCCCACTCTAGTACTCTTGCCTGGAAAATCCCATGGGCAGAGGAGTCTGGTAGGCTGCAGTCCATGGGGACGCTAAGAGTCGGGCATGACTGAGCGACTTCACTTTCACTTTTCACTTTCATGCATTGGAGAAGGAAATGGCAACCCACTCCAGTGTTCTTGCCTGGAGAATCCCAGGGACGGAGGAGCCTGGTGGGCTGCCGTCTATGGGGTCGCACAGAGTTGGACACAACTGAAGTGACTTAGCAGCAGCAGCAGACCACAAAACCCATCTCAGTGAATTTAAGAAGACTGAAACTATATCAAGCATCTTTTCCAACAACAATATGGGACTAGAAATCAACTACAAGGGAAAAAAATTTGTGGAAAACCACAAACACACAGAGGTCAAATAATATGCTACTAAACAACCAGTGGGGCTTCCCATATGATGTAGAGATAAAGAATCTGCCTGCCAACGCAGGAGACTCAGGATACATGGGTTTAATCCCTGGATCAGAAAGATCCCCTGGAGAATGAAATGCCAAGCTGCTCCAGTATTTTTGCCTGGAAAATTCCATGGACAGAGAAAACTGGTGGGCATGAAAACTGATCCATAGGGTCACAGAGTCAGATGTTACTGAACAACTGAGAATACACAGACAACCAATGGATCAATGCAGAAATCAAAGAGGAAATTTAAAAACAAAACAAAACACCTGGAGACAAACAAAAATGAAAACAATGATCCAAAAATCTGTGGGATGCAGCAAAGCAGTGCCAGGAGGGAAGGTGATAGCAATACAACCCTTCCCTAAGGAAATAAGAAAAACCTCAAACAATCTAAACATACACTTGAAGGGACTAGAAAAAGGAGGACAAACAAAACTCAGTCAAGAGTGTTTCCTTTAAATCAAAGATTAACCCATGTAGTTCACCATTGTAACAGAATAAAGAAGAAAAAAAAAAAAAAACATAAGAACTAAACAGGCGATGATCAAGGCATTTGATAAACTTCAACATTTATTTGCAGTTTAAAAACCTCTGTGGTATAGCCACACTGGGAAACAGTTCAGCACTTCCTGATAAAACTAAACATGAAACCACCATACGACACAGCAATTTGCACTCATGGACATTTATCCTGGAGAAGTGAAAACTTACATTCACACAAAAATCTATACATAAATTTCCAGAGCAGCTTATTTGTATAGCTCCAAACTGAAACAACCCAGATGTCTTTCAATGGGTGAATGTTTGCACAAAGTGTGATATATCCATACTAAGGAAAGCAATAAAAAAGAATGAACTCTTTATCTGTGAAACAACTTGGATGAATCTCCATGGAATTATATTGAGTGGAAAAAAAAAAAACAGTTCCTGAAGATTGTATACTACATGATTTATTTGATTTGTATAAAATGTTTAAAGATGAAATTTTAGAAATTAAGAACAGATTAGTGCTTCATAGGAGTTAGGGAAAGAGATATGCATTAGAAAAGGGCCACATGAGCAATCTTTGTGGTGATGAAAATGTTCTGTATTTTGATTATGGTCAGCTTACATGTGATGAAATCACATAGAACTAAATATACCTGAGTATAAGTAAAATGGAGAAGGAAATGGCAACCCACTCCAGGACTCTTGCCTGGAAATCCCATGGATGGAGGAGCCTGGTGGGCTACAGTCCACAGGGTCGCAAAGAGTCGGACAGGACTGAGGGACTTCACTTTCACTTTCACTATAATTAAAATGGGAGAAGTCTGAATAAGATTCTGGGATTGTAATGTCAAGGTCCTGATTGTAACATTACACTGTATCTCTGCAAGATGGTGCCATGGGAAGAAACTGAGTAGATGGTACAGACTTTCTCAGTATTATTTCTTACAACCATGTGTTAATCTACAAATTACCTCAAAAGAAAAGTTTAATTGAAGAAACTTCTCCTAAAAATCTAGTAATAGATGAGATTATTCAAATCTGACCAACAGTAGTTCTAAAAAGCATATAACAAACATACTTTTGGGAAAAATGTTGAAAGCTTTTCTTAATATTAAGAACAAGATAAATGCCTGCTTTCCCCCATTTTTATTTGGCACTGTATTAAAGGTTCCAGCTACAGAATAATGCAAAAAAAATAATAAATCTAAGTTATAAGGGCAGGAAAAGAACTAAAATTACTATTAGTCACAGGTCATATGGCTGCATATGTAAAATTCCAAAAGGAAGTATAGTTAAATTTCAGAATCAATGAGTGTATTAGCAAAGCTACAGGGAAAGTCAATGTACAAGACTGTGTTATAGTATTCAAAAATCAATTGTAACATTAGCCAAAAGAACCCCAATATATTTAAAATAAAATTAAACACATGAATAAATCTACCAAAAGATATGCAAGGCCTCTATTCAGAAAACTATTAGGATTATTAGGAAAAATTGTTCAGTCATTCAGTCATGTCCAACTCTTTGTGATCCCATGGACTGAAGCATGCCAGGCTTCCCTGTCCTTCACCATCTCCAGGAGTTTACTCAAACTCATATCCGTCAAGTCAGTGATGCCATCTAACTATCTCATCCTCTGTTATATACCACAGATGTTTTAAATGCCTGTATTATAAAGTGGTCAAGTTCCTTAGTTAATCTATGGAGCAGGTGCAATACTGATCAAAATCCCAATGAATTTTTGTTATTGCCTTTTCTGAAATTGACAAGTGGTTTTGTAATTTATATTGAAATGTAGAGAGGTAAGGAAAGACAAACTGCTGTTAAAGAACATCATGGGAAGGACTTCCCTGGTCATCCAGAGGCTAAGGCGTCATACTTTCAAAGCAGGCTGCCCAAGTTTAATCCTTTGTCCTGAACTAGATGCCACATCTGCAACTAAGTTCACACACCGCAACTGAAAAAAAAAAGAACCTGCCACAAAGAAGATCTCGTGTGCCACAACTGAGACCCAGTGCAGCCAAATAAATTAATTTTTAAAAATCATGGGGAATTTTGCTCTGAGAATTAGTTAACAGAACTACTTAAAATATTAAAATCTTAGAGAAGTTAAAGGAGTACAATTTGTTGTTGTTCAGTTGCTAAGTCATATCCAACTCTTAGTTGCAACTCCATGGACTACAGCATGCCAGGCTCCCTTGTCCTTCACTATCTCCTGGAGTTGGCTCAAACTCACACCCATTGAGTCGGTGATGCTATTCAACCATCTTGTCCTCTGTTGCCCACTTCTCCTGCTACCCTCAATCTTTCCTACCATCAGGGTCTGTCCCATTGAATACAAAGGAGTACAATACTGACACAAAAAAATGGACCAAAAGACCACTAAAACAGAAGAGAACATGTAGAAACAGGCAGTGAATAGATGGATACACAATTATGACAAAAGTGGAGCTCCAGAGAAGTGGGTAAAAGACAATCTTTTCAATAAATAGTGCTGGATCGATGTGTAAATTTTCTATAGCTGCCATAACAAACTTAGTGGCTTAAAGCAAGACAGTTATTATCTTACCATTATTTAAGTCAGTAGCCTGACATAAACCTGACCAAGATAAAATAAACGATTTATAGAAACGTTCTTTTCTGGAGGCTCTAGGAGGCAATTAATTTCCTTGCCATTTCCAGATTTCTAAAACCACTGGAGAATCCCAAGGATGGAGGAGCCTGGTAGGCTGCAGTCCATGGGATCACTAAGACTCAGACATGACTGAGCGACTTCACTTTCACTTTTCACTTTCATGCATTGAAGAAGGAAATAGCAACCTGCTCCAGTGTTCTTGCCCGGAAAATCCCAGGGACGGGGGAGCCTGGTGGGTTGCCATCTATACGGTTGCGCAGAGTCGGACATGACTGAATCGACTTAGCAGAAGCAGCAGCAAAACCACCCACATTCCCTATTCTACATTGGCTTGTAGCCCCTTTCCTTAATCTTCAAGATCAACAGTGCTGTATCTCTCTGGCTTGTTCTTCCCTAATTAAATTTCCCTTCGACTGCAGCCTGGAAAGATTCTATTTTAGAGCTCTATTTGGTTAGGTTGGGCTCAGTCAGATAATACAGGATAAACTGGTCATCCCAGAGTCACATCTGCAAGGTTCTCTTTGCTGCAGAAGGTAACATATTATGAGGCTCCAGGGATCATCTTTGTGCGGTCCTCATTCTGCCTACCACAGTCAACTAGATACTCTTTGTAAAAAATAAGAAAACTTCCTTCACCACTCATCAAATACAAAATCAATTCCAGATGGGCCATAACTCTACATGTGAGAGTTTGAAAAATTAAACTTTTGGAAAAAAATATAGAAAAATGTCTTCATGATATTGGAATACTAAATGATTTCATGACCAGAACAACAAAAACAACAAAAAACACCTAAGATTGAGAAATCGATCTAGATTAAAGTTAAGAATTTTTCATCAAAATCTCCTAAAAATAATGAAAATGCAAGCCACAGAGTGGGAGAAGGTACAGGCAACACACATCGTCAATGAAGGGCTGTGTCAGAGTTTGGGTTCCCCCGAAAGCAGAACCTGAGAAAAAGGCTTGGTACAGGAGCTTCCAGGGATCCATCGTGTGTGTTAGGCTTCACAATAAAACAAGTTAACGCCAATAAAAACAAAAGTCTTAAATGTAATAGCTAACATTTATTCAATGCTTTCTATGTGCTAAACTCTGTTCTAAGCATTTTATGCAAATCAACTCAGTTAACACCTCAGACATACCCAGAAGTAAATGCCTTTATGGGCTTCCGTGGGGGCTTAGACAGTAAAGAATCTGCCTCCAATACAGGAGACCCAAGTTCAATCTTTGGGTTGGGAAGATTCCCTGGAGAAGGGCATGGCAACCCACTCCAGTATTCTTGCCTGTAAAATCCCACAGACAGAGGAGCCTGGCAGGCTACAGTACATGGGGTCACAAAAGAGTCAGACGTGACTGAAGCGATTTAGCAAGCAAGCAAGATGTCTCTGTAATCCCTGGAGAAGGACACTGAGTCACACTGTAGTTAATGTCCTAAGGCTACTAGACACGATTTGTGATGGTAGGGATTGTTGTCTGTTTTGTTGACTGCTACATTCCTACTGCCTGGAAAAGTGCCTCTTCATTGAATATAGTGGCAAAATAAGATTCACAACCATGCTGCCTTTGGCAAATTTTGCATTAACCATAACACAGAAGAGCTCATAATGTTATTCACTTAATATCTCCTATTCAGATCCAGGGTGTAAGAATGAAGATAATAAAAGCACAGAAAATTAAAATTATTTTTTAATTTAAAAAATAAGTTTTTATTAAAAAAATAAAGATATATTTTAAAATGTTATCTACTCATCTAGATTTCTTAGAAGAAAGGGGGATGGGAGAAACCAAAGGCCAGAAGAATGTTTTCAAATACTTTTCTTCCCCACAGGTTTGTTTAAGATCATATTCCCGTCTTTGCCAGCCAGCATTTTAGCCCTTGCCAATGAACTTCCCAGATCATGGAAAGCCACCTCTTAACCCTTTTCCTAAGACCTGAGACTAATCCCAACCCTCTCTCAACTGAAAGACATGTTCGTGTTGACTGTTGGCTCAGCAGTTGTGTTTCTAGTCACTGAATCAAATTAAACTGAAATCAAAACCAAACACATGTTCCTCTAAGAAACAGCCAAGACTTTCACGCTAAATACCAAACATTCTACCCCGCCCCCCTCCCAGCAGTTCAGGAGTTCTAGCACACAACTTTAAGATGTTAACCAAGAATTGTCCAGACTACAGACCATTGCTTGGAAAATTTTCGTTGCTGCTGGTGGCAATGAAGTGTGTGTGTGTTTTTTTAAACCAGTGTAGAAAAGTTCATGCAACAATGTGCTCCTGTTTTAAGAAAAAAATTATTACAGTGTAATTTTGTACAATAAAGTCTCTTCTGAGAGATCACAATTTTTCTTCTGTTGGATGATGTTTTTGGTGGTCAAGGGAAATATTGAAAAGTAGTATTCTTTTTTTTTTTTTTTTAATGAAATGGGCATTTAAATGAACCATAAATCAACATTGGTCAATTGAAGCTATGGAAGTGACTGTTACCATGACTATTATTTTTTTTTATATATTGGTGTAGATCAACAATGTCATGTTAGTTTCAAGTATATAGTAAAGTGATTAACTTATACATACATATGTATATATTCTTTTTCAAATTCTTTTCCCATTCAGGTTGTTACAAAATATTGAGTAGAGTTCCCTGTGCTGTACAGTAGGTCCTTGTTGGTTATCCATTTTAAATATAGCAGTGTGTACATGTCCATCCCAAGGTTTTGGTGCTTATGATAATGTCTCCAAGGAAACTATGTGGCCTAAAATAATAATATATTACTACTCTTTATACATTTTACTTTCTATGAACTATATTTATGTGCATATCCATTTTCATATCAAATCATAATGCCTGCTTCTTATTATTTCCTTGAGCCTATTAAAATATATATTTTCCCTAGAAGTTCATTACAGTGTGCTTTTTATTCAGTCACAAAAAACATTTTTAAAAACTAAGATCATGGCATCCAGTCCTATCACTTCACAGCAAATAAAAATGGGAAAAAAGCAGTGACCAATTTTACTTTCTTGAACTCAAAATTCACTGCAGACAGTGACTGCAGCCATGTAGTTAAAAGACACTTGTTCCTTGGAAGGAAAGCTATGACAAACCTAGGCAACATGTTAAAAAGCAGAGACATCACTTTGCTAACAAAGGTCTATCTAGTCAAAGCGATGGTTTTTCCACTATCATGTACAGATGTGAGAGTTGGATCATAAGGGTGAGCACCAAAGAACTGATGCTTTGGAATTGTGGTGCTGGAGAAGACTCTTGAGAGTCCCTTGGATTGAAAGGAGATCAAACCAATGAATCCTAAAGAAAATCAACCCTGAACATTCATTGAAAGGACAGATGCTGAAGCTGAAGCTCCAATACTTTGGCCACCTAATGGGAAGAGCCAACTCACTGGAAAAGACCCTGATGCTGGGAAAAATCAAAGGCAACAGGAGAAAGACGTGGCAGAGGACGAAATGGCTAGATAGCGTAACTGACTCAATAGATGTGAATTTGAGCAAACTCTGGAAGACAGCGAAGGACAGGGAAGCCTGGAGTGCTACAGTCCATGGGGTTGCAAAGAGTCAGACAAGACTGAGTGACTGAACAGCGGCAATGAACAATAAAACCCTATTCATTCAAATTATTAACTTAAGAAATATAAATAAAAAAGAAGATAAAGTAGACCTTAATGCCTTGTAACATGTCACCAGAGCCTTGTGTTAAATGAAAGTGAAAGTAAAGTCGCTCAGTCGTGTTTGACTCTTTGCGACCCATGGACTGTAGCCTACCAGGCTCCTCTGTCCACGGGATTTTCCAGGCAATAGTACTAGAGTTTCCTTCTCCAGCAGATCTTCCAGACCCAGGGATAGAATCCAGGCCTCCCACATTGTAGACAGACGCTTTACCGTCTGAGCCACCAGGGAAGTGCTAAGGAGTTCCCAATCCAAAAAATGGCTACCTTTGATTTTCAGATGCCTGCTAGTGTAACTACATGTATTATCATCTGGTACATAGTTCTACATCTTTTCCACCAAGATATAAAAGTCTTTAGTTATATTCTGGCATTTCTCTCCAATATTCTTTAAACATTACCAAAGTACTTCCTATAGTCACTTCCAGAAGTCATTATTCCAACCAAAGAATAAAGTTCATCTAGACCTGGACGTGTTCTACCTAGATTTAAATTATCTAGGTACCCTTATTCCCTACTACTCTATCTGGACTTCCTTCAGGCTTCTTGGGTGGCTCAGACAGTGAAAAAAAAAAAAAAAATCTGCCTGCAATGCAGGAGACTTGGGCTTGATCCCTGGGTCGGGAAGATCCCCCAGAGAAAGAAATGGCAATTGACTTCAGTATTCTTGCCTGGAGAATCCCATGGACAGAGGAGTCTGGTGGGCTGTAGGCTATGGGGTTGCAAAGAGTTGGACAAAACTGAGTGACTAACACACACACACACACACACACACACTCACACACACTACTTTCTACTTCCCTACTACTCATATTTCTCTATTAATATTTGAGATTTGGTTTATCTACATGTTTCTCTTTTATATATCACTTCAGTTATTCTGCTTTCTCTCTGTCTTTGTCTAACTTTAATTTTTGTCCCATTAGTGTGTCTCTTTCTCTCTACTTTGCTCTTTTATTCATTTAATTGTATTTATTTTTGGCTGTTCTGGATCTTCATTACTGTGCGCAGACTTTCTCTAGTTTCAGCAGGTGGGGGCTACTCTCTAGTTGCGGAGCTTGGACTTCTCACTGCGGTGGCTTCTCTCGTTTCAGAGCATGGGCTCCAGGTGCACAGGCTTCAGCAGTTGTGGGGCACCGGCTTAGTTGTCCTGAGGCTTGTGGAATCTTCTTGCACCAGGCATCAAAGCCATGTGCCCTGAACTGGTAGGCAGATTTTTAACCACTGGACCACCAGGGAATTTCTCTACTTTGTTCTTTTTGGCCAAAAACATCTCCATCTCCTAACCTTGCCATGTACTTCTTGCCTCAAATCTTTGTTGCTGTTAGCTTGAAATATATCAATACATATGAAAGTTTATATTGCCTGATATTTCTTTTACATTTTAATTCCCCCCATATATTTGTTTTCCATGTTTCTGTTTTTGCCCTCCCAGTGTTTGACTATTTACTTATTCACTCTTAGTGGATGAATATCTATTTATCTTTGGGATTGGGATGAAAACTGACCTTTTCCAATCTTGTGGCCCCTGCTGAGTTTTCTAGATTTGCTGGCATATTGAGTGTAGCACTTTCACAGCATCATCTTTCAGGATTTGGAATAGCTCAACTGGAATTCCATCACCTCCACTAGCTTTGTTCGTAGTGATGCTTTCTAAGGCCCACTTGACTTCACATTCCAGGATGTCTGGCTCTAGGTCAGTGATCACACCATCATGATTATCTGGTCGTGAAGCTCTTTTTTGTACAGTTCTTCTGTGTATTCTTGCCACCTCTTCTTAATATCTTCTGCTTCTGTTAGGTCCATACCATTTCTGTCCTTTATCGAGACCATGTTTGCATGAAATGTTCCTTTGGTATCTCTGATTTTCTTGAAGAGATCCCTAGTCTTTCCCATTCTGTTGTTTTCCTCTATTTCTTTGCATTGATCACTGAAGAAGGCTTTCTTATCTCTTCTTGCTATTCTTTGGAACTCTGCATTCAGATGTTTATATCTTTCTTTTTCTCCTTTGCTTTTCGCTTCTCTTCTTTTCAAAGCTATTTGTAAGGCCTTCCCAGATAGCCATTTTGCTTTTTGGCATTTCTTTTCCATGGGGATTTTCTTGATCCCTGTCTCCTGTACAATGTCACGAACCTCATTCCATAATTCATCAGGCATTCTATCTATCAGATCTAGGCCCTTAAATCTATTTCTCACTTCCACTGTATAATCGTAAGGGATTTGATTTAGGTCATACCTGAATGGTCTAGTGGTTTTCCCTACTTTCTTCAATTTCAGTCTCCAAGCCAGGGTTCAGCAATATGTGAACCGTGAACTTCCTGATGTTCAAGCTGGTTTTAGAAAAGGCAGAGGAACCAGAGATCAAATTGCCAACATCCGCTGGATCATGGAAAAAGCAAGAGAGTTCCAGAAAAACATCTATTTCTGCTTTCTTGACTATGCCAAAGCCTTTGACTGTGTAGATCACAATAAACTGTGGAAAATTCTGAAAGAGATGGGAATACCAGACCACCTGATCTGCCTCTTGAGAAATCTGTATGCAGGTCAGGAAGCAACAGTTAGAACTGGACATGGAACAACAGACTGGTTCCAAATAGGAAAAGGAGTACATCAAGGCTGCATATTGTCACCATGTTTATTTAACTTATATGCAGAGTACATCATGAGAAATGCTGGACTGGAAGAAACACAAGCTGGAATCAAGATTGCCGGGAGAAATATCAATAATCTCAGATATGCAGATGACACCACCCTTATGGCAGAAAGTGAAGAGGAACTAAAAGCCTCTTGATGAAGGTGAAAGTGGAGAGTGAAAAGGTTGGCTTAAAGCTCAACATTCAGAAAACGAAGATCATGGCATCTGGTGGCATCACTACATGGGAAATAGATGGAGAAACAGTGGAAACAGTATCAGACTTTATTTTTCTGGGCTCCAAAATCACTGCAGATGGTGACTGCAGCCATGAAATTAAAAGACGCTTACTCCTTGGAAGGAAAGTTATGACCAACCTAGATAGCATATGCAAAAGCAGAGACATCACTTTGCCAACAAAGGTTCGCCTAGTCAAGGCTATGGTCTTTCCTGTGGTCATGTATGGATGTGAGAGCTGGACTGTGAAGAAGGCTGAGCGCCGAAGAATTGATGCTTTTGAACTGTGGTGTTGGAGAAGACTCTTGAGAGTCCCTTGGACTGCAAGGAGATCCAACCAGTCCATTCTGAAGGAGATCAGCCCTGGGATTTCTTTGGAGGGAATGATGCTAAAGCTGAAGCTCCAGTATTTTGGCCACCTCATGCGAAGAGTTGACTCATTGGAGAAGACTCTGATGCTGGGAGGGATTGGGGGCAGGAGGAGAAGGGGACGACAGAGGATGAGATGGCTGGATGGCATCACTGACTCGATGGATGTGAGTCTGAGTGAGCTCTGGGAGTTGGTGATGGACAAGGAGGCCTGGCGTGCTGTGGTTCATGGGGTCGCAAAGAGTCGGACACGACTGAGCGACTGATCTGGTCTGATCTGATCTATTTATCTATTGACTACCTGCAACGTCCAGGTCTATGCTGGACGATGGCAATACCAAGTCATGACCCAGCAAGCACCTTCAAAGAGCTCATGAGCTAGTAGAGAATTCATACAGATAAGCAAGAAGTTACAAAGATGTGGAAAGAATGACTATAACCAAGGAGCACAGAGGTGGGGATACCAAACCCAGAATGTGAAAGTCAGAAAACATGTTCTGGAAGATAAGATAGCCATTTTACAGCCAGAAGTAGACGCTGCAGGACATATGTGCAGGCACACAGAGTTCTGGAGATGTCATCTCTTTTTTTCATCAGAACCACTTGTGACATCTTAACTTTTAAGGTTTACTATTAAGCTATCTGGGAGCTGGTGATGGACAGGGAGGCCTGGCGTGCTGCAGTTCATGGGGTCGCAAAGAGTCGGACACGACTGAGCGACTGATCTGATCTGATCTGATCTGATTAAGCTATCTTGATAAATTACTTCTCACTCTTTCAGTAATAAAAAATTTTAAGGACCCACTCAGTACCAGGACCACAATAAGTGTGGTCTTTTCTTTTTAAGGCTCATTGTTTAATATTTATTTTTATTTATTTATCTCATCTTAGCTACAGCACGTGGGTTCTTCAATCTTTGTTGAGTCACACAGAATCTTTTTTAGTTGTGGTTTGTGGAATCAATTTCCTTGACCAGGGATCAAATCTTCATTGGAAGCATGAAGTCTTAGCTACTAGACCACCAGGCAAGTCCCTAAGACTCATTTTAAAGACTCAAGGAATTCCCTGCTTTCACCCTCCCCCATAATTTGGGGGAACTTTTAACTTGCTTTTCCAAAATGCAAAGTACTCATTTGGCTCTTGCTACTGTCTCTTCCTCAACAACAAATGACTTTAAATTTTTAGTTTCCTTTTTACTTTGAAATTTCTCAGTGTAATTTCTTGAGTGCTTTCTATGGACAAGGCACCATACTATGAGCTCTGGGAGATATACGAAGATGACTAAGCTTTCTCATGAAGCTTATAAACTAATAAGGGAAATGTGCACAAAGAAGAGGATACAAAGAATAATAGATGCTCTACTAAAGATATTTTATGTTTAAAGATAAGAATTTCTTAGTTTTAATTAAATTCAGAAGAGCATTGCTTGTTTTTTCCTGAATCATTAGAGAGTTGATAAGATTAGGACAGAAAGTCTAGATTAGGTCAAAACATTTTTGAGAGGCATTGTGTAATTTTTTTAAAACTATTTTTGTTTTCAATACATCCCAGAGGAAAGGGTGCCTGTACCAGTATAATTGTATACAATAATTCAGAAGTCAGTTCATTAGATTAACAAAATTTAATAGTGGTATTATGGATCAAATTAGATTTTAAAATAGGTATTGGAATTTCAGGGTTACCCCTGGGCTTTCACATTCTACATTATGTATTTCTGTAATTTTGGAATACTTCTTAGTAATGATAATGTGTTACTTTTTTAATTAGAAAAAAATACATTCATAAATACATATATGGAGCTTCAATTAAGAAAATGAATGTGTGTGCTAAGTCACTTCAGTCATGTCTGACTCTTTGCAACTCCTCTGTCCATGGAATTATCTAGGCAAGAAATCCGGGAATGGGTTACCATTTCCTAATCCAGGGGATCATCCTGACCCAGACTGAACATTCACCTCTTATGTCCTGCATTGGCAGGTGGGTTCTTCACCACTAGCGCCACCTAGGGAGCCCAATTAGGAAAATCAGATCAGATCAGATCGGATCAGTCGCTCAGTGATGTCCGACTCTTTGCAACCCCATGAATCCCAGCACACCAGGCCTCCCTGTCTATAACCAACTCCCAGAGGTCACGCAGACTCATGTCCATCGAGTCAGTGATGCCATCCAGCCATCTCATCCTCTGTCGTCCCCTTCTCCTCCTGCCCCCAATCCCTCCCAGCATCAGAGTCTTTTCCAATGAGTCAACTCTTCACATGAGGTGGCCAAAGTACTGGAGTTTCAGCTTTAGCATCATTCCTTCCAAAGAAATCCCAGGGCTGATCTCCTTCAGAATGGACTGGTTGGATCTCCTTGCAGTCCAAGGGACTCTCAAGAGTCTTCTCCAACACCACAGTTCAAAACCATCAATTCTTCGGCGCTCAGCCTTCTTCACAGTCCAGCTCTCACATCCGTACATGACCACAGGAAAAACCATAGCCTTGACTAGATGGACCTTTGTTGGCAAAGTGATGTCTCTGCTTTTGAATATGCTATCTAGGTTGGTCATAACTTTCCTTCCAAGGAGTAAGCGTCTTTTAATTTCATGGCTGCAGTCACCATCTGCAGTGCTTTTGGAGCCCAGAAAAATAAAGTCTGACACTGTTTCCACTGTTTCCCCATCTATCTCCCATGAAGTGATGAGACCACATGCCATGATCTTTGTTTTCTGAATGTTGAGATTTAAGCCCACTTTTTCACTCTCCACTTTCACTTTCATCAAGAGGCTTTCGAGTTCCTCTTCACTTTCTGCCATAAGGGTGGTGTCATCTGCATATCTGAGGTTATTGATATTTCTCCCAGCAATCTTGATTCTAACTTGTGTTTCATCCAGTCCAGCGTTTCTCATGATGTACTCTGCATAGAAGTTAAATAAACATGGTGACAATATACAGCCTTGAGGTACTCCTTTTCCTATTTGGAGCCAGTCTGTTGTTCCATGTCCAGTTCTAACTGTTGCTTCCTGACCTGCATACACATTTCTCAAGAGGCAGGTCAGGTGGTCTGGTACTCTAACCTCTTTCAGAATTTCCCACAGTTTATTGTGATCCACACAGTCAAAGACTTTGGCATAGTCAAGAAAGCAGAAATAGATGTTTTTCTGGAACTCTCTTGCTTTTTCCATGATCCAGCGGATGTTGGCAATTTGATCTCTGTTTCCTCTGCCTTTTCCAAAACCAGCTTGAACATCAGGAAGTTCACAGTTCACATATTGCTAAAGCCTGGCTTGGAGAATTTTGAGCATTACTTTACTAGCGTGTGAGATGAGTGCAATTGTGGGTTTGGTTCTTTCTTTGGGAGTTGGAATGAAAACTGACCTTTTCAGCGCGAGTTCCCATTTGCGCATTGCCTTTCTTTGGGATTGGAATGAAAACTGGACCTTTTCCAGTCCTGTGGCCACCTAGCTGGGAGTTTTTTTTACAGTCTTCTGTTTCTTCCGTCTTCTTATATCTTCTCTTCTGTTAGTCATACCATTTCTCTCGGCCATGTTTGCTGAAATTTCCTGTATCTCTGTTCAGAGATCATCTTTCATTCTGGTTTTCCTCTTTTGCTTGCTTTCTCTCTTCTTTCTTCTCTTCATTTCTCCTTTTCTCCTTTTCTCTCCCTTTCCTTTCTTCATCGGTCTGGTCCTGTCTCCTGACAATGTCATGAACCTCTTCCATAGTTCTTCTCCAGAGTGAGCTTTCACTCAGGCCCATCACCTCCACTTGCTTTGTTTGTAGTGATGCTTTCCACTTCACATTAGCCACTCAATATGCCAGCAAATTTGGAAAACTCAGCAGGGGCCACAGGACTGGAAAAGGTCAGTTTTCATTCCAATCCCAAAGAAAGGCAATGTCAAACAATGCTCAAACTACTGCACAATTGCACTCATCTCACACGCTAGTAAAGTAATGCTCAAAATTCTCCAAGTCAGGCTTCAGCAATACGTGAACCTTGAACTTCCAGATGTTCAAGGTGGTTTTAGAAAAGGCAGAGAAACCAAAAATCAAATTGCCAACATCTGCTGGATCATGGAAAAAGCAAGAGAGTTCCAGAAAACATCTATTTCTGCTTTATTGACTATGCCAAAGTCTTTGACTGTGTGGATCACAATAAACTGTGGAAAATTCTGAAAAAGATGGGAATACCAGACCACCTGACCTGCCTCTTGAGAAATCTGTATGCAGGTCAGGAAGCAACAGTTAGAACTGGACATGGAACAACAGACTGGCTCCAAATAGGAAAAGGAGTACGTCAAGGCTGTATATTGTCACCCTGCTTATTTAACTTCTATGCAGAGTACAGCAAGAGAAACAATGGGCTGGAAGAAACACAAGCTGGAATCAAGATTGCCAGGAGAAATATCAATAACCTCAGATATGCAGATGACACCACCCTTATGGCAGAAAGTGAAGAGGAAGTCAAAAGCCTCTTGGTGAAGGTAAAAGAGGAGAGTGAAGAAGTGGGCTTAAAGCTCAACATTCAGAAAACAAAGATCATGGCATCTGGTCCCATCACTTCATGGGAAATAGATGGGGAAACAGTGGAAACAGTGTCAGACTTTACTTTTCTGGGCTCCAAAATCACTGCAGATGGTGATTGCAGCCATGAAATTTAAAAGACGCTTACTCCTTGGAAGGAAAGTTATGACCAACCTAGATAGCATATTCAAGAGCAGAGACATTACTTTGCCAACAAAGGTCCATCTAGTCAAGGCTATGGTTTTTCCTGTGGTCATGTATGGATGTGAGAGTTGGACTGTGAAGAAGGCTGAGCGCCAAAGAATTGATGGTTTTGAACTGTGGTGTTGGAGAAGACTCTTGAGAGTCCCTTGGACTGCAAGAAGATCCAAGCACTCCATTCTGAAGGAGATCAGCCCTGGGATTTCTTTGGAAGGAATGATGCTAAAGCTGAAACTCCAGTACTTTGGCCACCTCGTGCAAAGAGTTGACTCATTGGAAAAGACTCTGATGCTGGGAGGGATTGGGGGCAGGAGGAGAAGGGGACGACAGAGGATGAGATGGCTGGATGGCATCACTGACTCGATGGACATGAGTCTGCGTGAACTCCGGGAGTTGGTGATGGACAGGGAGTCCTGGCATCCTGTAATTCATGGGGTTGCAAACAGTCAGACATGATTGAGCAACTGAACTGAACTGAACTGAATTCTCCAGAAAGGTATCTGTTAGCTTCCTTTTTCAAAATGAAATATATATATATATATATGATTATAAAAGTTGAAAAAATATGGAAAGAAGAAAAAAATTACCTATAAAGCCACTACACTAACTCAGTTGTTTTCTATGATGTGTTTTTCTCCTCTTGTTTTTTTATACATTGATGAGGTTGTTTTTAAGCAATTAGATAGCAACAGTTCATTTTAAAATTTTAATTTGTCTTATTGAAATATGGCTGACTTACAATGTTGTGTTAGTTTCTGATATAGAGCAAATAATTCAGTTATACATGTTTATAATAGTTTGCATTTGTTTATCCCAAACTCCTAGTGCATTCCTCCCCAGCCCTCCTCCCTTTTGGCAATCATGAATCTGTTCTGCATGTCCTGTGAGTCTGCTTCTGTTTATAGACAAGCTCGTTTGTGTCATATTTTATTTATTTCTTTTTATTTTATATTGGAGTATAGTTGATTAACAATATTGTGTTAGTTTCAAGTGTACAGTAAAGTGATTCAGTTATATATATATATGAAAGTGAAAATCACTCAGTCATATCTGACTCTTTGTCACCCCATGGACTATGTAGTCCATGGAATTCTCCAGGCCAGAATACTGGAATGGGTAGCATTTCCCTTCTCCAGGGATCTTCCTAACCCAGGGATTGAACCTAGTTCTCCTATATTGTAGGCAGATTCTTTACCAGCTGAGGCACAAGGGAAGCCCAAGAATATCGGAGTGGGTAGCCTATCCCTTCTCTAGTGGATCTTCCTGATCCAGGAATCAAACCATGGTCTCCTACATTGCAGGCGGATTCTTTACAGGTTCACATGTATTTATTCTTTTTTCAAAGTCTTTTCCCATTTAGGTTATTACAGAATATTTAATGGAGTTCCCTGTGCTATACAGTGGGTCCTTGTTGGTTGTCTGTTTTAAATATAGTATTGTGTCACACCAATGTTTGTTGCAGTGCTGTTTACAACAGCCAATACATGTAAGCAACCTAAATGTTCATCAATAGAATAATGGATAAATAAGATGTGGTGTGTGTGTATGCTGCTGCTAAGTTGCTTCAGTCGTGTCCGACTCTGTGCGACCCCATAGACGGAAGATCACCAGGCTCCCCCGTCCCTGGGATTCTCCAGGCAAGAACACTGGAGTGGGTTGCCATTTCCTTCTCCAGTGCATGAAAATGAAAAATGAAAGTGAAGTTGCTCAGTCGTGTCCGACTCTTAGCGACTCCATGGACTGGAGCCTACCAGGCTCCTCTGTCCATGGGATTTTCCAGGCATAAGTACTGGGGTGGGGTGCCATTGCCTTCCCCAGTGTGTGTATACATACATATATATATATATATATACACACACACACACACACACATATATACATATATATATAAATATATATACATACATATATATATGATGGAATATTACTCAGCCATTAAAAAGAATGAAATAATGCTATTTGCAGCAACATGGATACACTATAGATTATCATACTAAGTTAAGTAAGTCAGAGAAAGATAAATATCATATGATACCACTTTTATGCAAAATCTAAACAAAATAATACAAATGAACTTGTATTTACAAAACAGAAATAGGTTCACAGATTTAGGAAACAAACATATGCTTACCAGAGGGAAAATGAGGTGTGGTGAGGAATAAATTGGGAGTTTGGGATTGAGAGAGCAATATTTCTTAATAATATTTAACCCACAGAAATAGGAACATTTTTTTCACATGTACACAGTTCTGTGTTTTGGGCCCAGATGGAAATGTAGAATCATGGAATATTTACATGAAAATATCTTATAGATTATCCTGAAATATTCAAACTCTCATTATCATCTCCCACTAGGTAAAACCATTATCTTCTAGATTTACTACTTGTAGATGGAGTCATATTAACAGTAATAATCCAGATTTTATTGACACTTGTCATGAACAGAAGTTCATGACAATGCACAGGAGGCAGGGATCAGGACTATCCCCAACAAAAAGAAATACTAAAAAGCAAAATGGCTGTCTGAGGAGGCCTTACAAATAGCTGTGAAAAGAAGGGAAGCGAAAAGCAAAGGAGAAAAGGAAAGATATACCCATTTGAATGCAGAATTCCAAAGCACAGCAAGGAGAGGATAAGAAAGCCTTCCTCAGTGATCAGTGCAAAGAAATAGAGGAAAATGATAGAAAGGGAAAGACTAAAGATCTCTTCAAGAAAATTAGAGATACCAAGGGAACATTTCATGCAAAGATGGGCTGAATAAAGGACAGAAATGGTATAGACCTAACAGAAGCAGAAGATATTAAGAAGAGGTGGCCAGAATATACAGAAGAACTGTGTGAAAAAGATCTTCATGACCCAGATAACCAGGATGGTGTGATCACTCATCTAGAGCCAGACATCCTGGAATGTGAAGTCAAGTGACTGAGGAAGCATCACTGTGAACAAAGCTAGCGGAGGTTATGAAATTCCAGAGTGGAGCTATTTCAAATACTAAAAGATGATGCTGTGAAAGTGCTGCAGTCAATATGCCAGCAAATTTGGAAAACTCAACAGTGGCCACAGGACTGGAAAAGGTCAGTTTTCATTCCAGTCTCAAAGAATGGCAATGCCAAAGAAAGCTCGAACTACCACACAATTGCACTCATCTCACACGCTAGTAAAGTAATGCTCTAAACTCTCCAAGCCAGGCTTCAACAGTACTTGAACTATGAACTTCCAGATGTTCAAGCTGGATTTTAAAAAGGCAGAGAAATTAGAGGTCAAATTGCCAACATCATTGGATCATCAAAAAAGCAAGAGAGTTCCAAAAAAATATCTACTTCTGCTTTATTGACTATGCCAAGCCCTAGATTGTGTGGATCACAACAAATTGTGGAAAATTCTGAAAGAGATGGGAATACCAGACCACCTTACCTGCCTCCTGAGAAATTTGTATGCGGGTCAGGAAGCAACAGTTAGAACTGGACATGGAACAACAGACTGGTTCCAAACAGGAAAAGGAGTATGTCAAGGCTGTATATTGTCACCCTGCTTATTTAACTTCTATGCAGAGTACAGCATGAGAAATGCTAGGCTGGATGAAGCACAAGCTGGAATCAAGATTACTGGGAAAAATATCAATAACCTCAGATATGCAGATGACACCACCCTTATGGCAGAAGGTGAAGAACTAAGAACCTCCTGATGAAAGTGAAAGAGGAGGGTGAAAAAGATGGCTTAAAACTCAACATTCAGAAAACTAAGATCATGTCATCTGGTCCCATCACTTAATGGGAAATAGATGGGGAAACAGTGGGAATAGTGAGAGACTTTATTTTGAGGGGGCTCCCAAATCACTTGCAGATGGTGACTACAGCCGTGAAATTAAAAAACACTTGCTCCTTGGAAGGAAAGTTATGTCCAACCTAGACAACATATTAAAAAGCAGAGACATCATTTTGCCAAAAATGTTCTGTCTTGTCAAAGCTGTGATTTTTCCAGTAGTCATTTATGGATGTGAGAGTTGGACTATAAAGAAAGCTGAGCGCTGAAGAATTGATGCTTTTGAACTGTGGTGTTGGCGAAACTCTTAAGAGTTCCTTGGACAACAAGGAGATCCAGCCAGTCCATCCTAAAGGAAATCAGTCCTGACTATTCATTGGAATGACTGATGCTAAAGCTTAAACTCTAGTACTTGGCCACCTGATTTGAAGAACTGACTGTTTTGAAAAGACCCTGATGGTGGGAAAGATTGAAGGGAGGAGAAGGGGACAGCAGAGGATGAGACAGTTGAATGGCATCACTGACTCAATGGATATGAGTTTGAGTAAGCTCCAGGAATTGATGATGGACAGGGAGGCCCTGGCGTGCTGCAGTCCATGAGGTCGTAAAGAGTTGGACTATACAACTGAGTTGAACTGAACTGTCCTCACTTCTCATATAGGACCCTAATATCATAAAAAGGTCTCCCAAATTTTTCTGGGACTTCAGATAATGTTTCACTTGTGCTATAAGTAAAACCAGTTACCTGTCTAGTCACCTCCTTTTTTGTTTTCTCTTCTCAGCTCTAACCATCATGGGCTAGATGTTGCTGAGTTTCCTGGTGACACTGCCTTCCCCAGTATGCTGCCACAGACGTCCTGGAAATGCCAAAGCAGTGCTGTGATGTGTACAGAAGCATAGACTGCACTTCCCTGGTGGTTGATAATCTGCCTTCCAATGCAGGGAACATGGGTTCGGTACCAGGTCAGGGAACTAAGATCCCACATGCTGCAGGGTGACTAAGGCCTGAGCACCACAATAAAGATCCCCAGTGCCTCAAGTCAGACGTATTTATGTTGATGTATGACAGAAACCAAATCAATACTATAAAGCAATCATCAGTTCAATTAAAAATAAAATTTTTAAATAATATAAATAATTTTTTTAAACAAAAGGAAGCACAAAATGTCCCCTTCTCCTCTCCTATTGGAGGTTCCCCAGCACACCATTTGTGTCCCATGTCTTGGGACACTTTCTATTCAAAATGTGGTCCATGGACCAGCATCATTGGGCAGAATTGTTAGAAATTCAGACTCTCAGGTTCTGTGTATCAGAATCTGCCTTTTAAGAAGAGGCCCAGGTGATTCATATACAAGTGACAGTCTGAGGAACATCTACTCAAGACAGGCTCTGAGGCTATGATAAGAATTCATTTGGGATAAGAGCAGTTTTGTGTCAGAAAACAAAAGTAGCAAATAATAGGCCCTTTTATAATGATCTCTTCTCTTTGAAGACCTTGTCTTTATGACTGGGCTGAACATAGGCTACGTGGCCCCTTCTCTTAGGATGCACTCTCCCTCAGGAGCTCCTCAATCCTCACTGCCTCACCGAGAGAGACTTTTGATGACCTGTCACTTCTATTTCAGTGCAACCAGATGTGGCTTAGGCTCAAACTAAGAATCCACCACACTATGGGAGATCTTATACCACTACACATGTAAAATAATTTTTTTTTTTTGTAACAAACATTGATTCAGCAGCTATCATTTCCTAATGGAGAAAGAACCAAAAGATTCCCACATGGAAGAGTCTTACTGTAGCTTGGAGAAACCAGCCTTATATCTTGACCCTACAGCCTGTCTGTGCCCTTTCTCCAGGTGAAATACCCTCTTCCAGTTCATTTCTCTACATTCTTACCCACGCTCCAAGGCCAATTTCAAATGCCAGTTTATCAATGTTCAGTTCAGTTGAGTCACTCAGTCGTGTAATTCCCTCCTATAAATATGCCTTTAACAATTCAGAACCTTCTGTGTGTTCAGTCGTGTCTGACTCTTTGCAACCCTGTGGACTGTAGTTCACCAGGTTCTCTGTCCACGGAATTTTCCAGGCAAGAATGCTGGAATGGGTTGCCGTTTCCTCCTCCAGGGGATCTTCCTGACCGAGGGATCATACTGCGTCTCTTGCATCTCCTAAGTTGGCAAGCAGATTCTTTACCACTTGAGCCACCTGGGAAGCTCTGACAAGTCAGAACTCCCATCATATCCTGCTTTAAGACTGTGTATGTTGAGGCCTTGTGAGAAGGGAGTATGTCCCTTATAGGCAAGAAGTGTGTTTTAGTCAGTTTTCTTAGATTCTCCATAGTACCTAGCATGATATGCCGTAACTACTTTTTGAAAAAAAGGAAACAATTAAAGGTAATGAGTCTATTCTGTTAATGCTTCCCCATTCAGGAAGTGTTTAAATCAGCCTTCTCAAATCATAGTCAGAGAAATGAGGGCAAATACAAAACACTGGCTGGGATAGTTAGGAGGATTCACCTTTTTCCCAACTTTTTCTCTATCAGATTGGTTCTTTCATGCAAAACAAGGTCCTTCCTCATTGGTAGGTTAGTAGCTGTTAATCTCAGCTGAATAGCATTTCATCTTATCTTGTTTTCAGCTGAAAAGAAGTGGGCTGGCTATATATACATATATATATATTTAATCCTGTTAGTATTTAAGAAGTCTCTTACCTTGGTGGGTAGCACTTTTTATGCCTGGCTTTTCCTAAAGCTGAGATGGCATCCCAGGCAAAGGGCCTTCTTTCTGAAGAATGTAGGGATGCTCTTAATCAAGTAGCATCCTACGAGCTGCATATCAGTGATGCTTATTTATCTATGGTTAGTATGTGTCCTGGAGTCACTGTCAGGGAGGTTTCAGATCTGGTCTGGATAATCTATTTTACAAAGCCTCACTCATTTTTGTTGCAGCCATGTTTGTTGTTTGATACTAGAGGGAACAACAATTTAGCAGCTGGGATTTTGCTACTCTGAGGCCCAGTGATTTAGAGCTGTGACTGCAAACTGTGGGTGAATAGTTGGGAGAATAATTCTTTTCCAGAGTATTCCCAAAACTTGCATGGGCATCAGACACTGTTATAAATAATCTTTCACCTATCTGCTAGTTTAGAGCTAGTGTTGATATTGTAGGATTAATGAAATAGTTTGACTTTTGTAGAGTTCAATGGTTTTAAACATTTTCTTAAGTTTATTTACTTATGGGCTGCACTGGGTCTTCATTGCCTTTGTGTGTGCTTTCTCTAGTTATGGCGAGTGGGAACTACTCTAGTTGTGGTGCATGGGCTTCTCATAACGGTGGCTTCTCTTATTGCAGAGCTCAGGCTCTAGGGCACGTGGGCTTAGTTGCCCCACATTATGTGGGATCTTCCTGGACTAGGGATCAAACCAGTTTCCTTTGCATTGGTGGGCGGGTTCTTAAACACTGGACCACCAGAGAAGTCCCAAGATTGACTTTTGAATGTCACTTACTTTATGCTGAACTTCTGCCAGTTGTTAACATAAATACTGGTTATAGTGCTAGCATATAGGGTTCATAAACCTGATCCTTAAAAAGGCCTAATGGCCAAATGCTAGGCATCAGCGTGTGAAAACCTGGGTCACGTCTCTTTGAGGTAGCCTGGGTTTGCAAAAGCAGTTGGGGCCTTCTGGAAGTCAAAGAGCCAACTAAGAACCCTGGACTGAACAAAGAAGGCCTCTTTTGGACAGCCATAGCGATAACAAAGTGAGTTTGTGTGAGATTCCCGTCCTTAACATCGACTCCTCTCACCTGCAGTCTCTCCCCATTCTTATCCCTGCTCCAGGCCTGTTATTACATTGAAGATTCAGAAGCGCCTACTTTTCATACATTCTTCCAAGACCAAGCTGATGTGAAGAGGGAGCATGCAAAGCAGTTGATAAAATATCTAAGAAAATACAAGTGTAAAATCTGCCTTCCGGTGATTAAGGTGACGATGTAGCTTTGTTATGATGATCTCTATTTTGGCCACCTCATGCGAAGAGTTGACTCATTGGAGAAGACTCTGATGCTGGGAGGGATTGGGGGCAGGAGGAAAAGGGGACGACAGAGGATGAGATGGCTGGATGGCATCACTGACTCGATGAATGTGAGTCTGAGTGACCTCCGAGAGCTGGTGATGGATAGGGAGGCCTGGCGTGCTGCAGTTCATGGGGTCGCAAAGAGTCGGACACGACTGAGCGACTGATCTGATCTGATAGGGCCTTTGCTGGGTCTAGATAACAAAGTTATTAGTTATCTGACTTGTTCTATTACTCATGTTCCTACATGGGATTATAGCAGCTGACTGAGGGTAAGCATGTAACTTGTTTGTAACCTCTTCATATCATTTTGAGTAAATTTGAGTCACTAAATCTTAGCTTTTCTTTTCTGAAAGAGCGATACAAAGTGTGACCTCTGGACCAGCAGCACCAGCATCACCTGGGACCTTATTAGAAATGCAAATTCATAGGCCCCCACTCGAAGAAACTGAGTCACCCTCTCTAAGAGTGGGGCCCAAGGAGCTAAAGAGCTTAACAAGTTCTCCAGATGATTCTAATCCTCTGTATAGTTTGAGAAGATCTACTTTTCTCTTCTAGAGTGGTTTGTATTTTATGTTAGGTCTTTAATTCAGGTACACCTTCAGGTATTTAATACAGATGCCTCTTCAATGTATTTAATAAAACAAACTTTTTTTCCCACTGGAACAGACTCAACGTTTATAGAGTTGTACGTTCTAATTGCTACGTGCTGCTGCTGCCGCTTAGTTGCCTCAGTTGTGTCAACTCTGTGCGACCCTATGGACTGCAGCCTGCCAGGCTCCTCTGTCCATGGGATTCTCTGCTCCTGCTGCTGCTAAGTCGCTTCAGTTGTGTCTGACTCTGTGCGACCCCATAGATGGCAGCCCACCAGGCTCCCCTGTCCCTGGGATTCTCCAGGCAAGAACACTGGAGTGGGGTGCCATTGCCTTCTCCTGGGATTCTCTGCTGCTGCTGCTGCTAAGTCGCTTCAGTCGTGTCCGACTCTGTGCGACCCCATAGACGGAAGCTCACCAGGCTCCCCCGTCCCTGGGATTCTCCAGGCAAGAACACTGGAGTGGGTTGCCATTTCCTTCTCCAATGCATGAAAGTGAAAAGTGAAAGTGAAGTCGCTCAGTCGTGTCCGACTCTCAGCGACCCCATGGACTGGAGCCTACCAGGATCCTCCGTCCATGGGATTTTCCAGGCAAAAGTACTGGGGTGGGGTGCCATTGCCTTCCCCACCTGGGATTCTCTAGGCAAGAGTAAAAGAGTGGGTTGCCATGCTCTCCTCCAGGGGATCTTCCCAATCCAGGGATTGAACCTGGTCTCCTGCATTGCAGGCAGGTTCTTTAACGCTGAGCCACCAGGGAAGTCCTATTGCTACATACTTGTCTCTTATTTCCTCTTTCTTAGACATAATTACTATTACCAACTTAAACATTATGAATAGGGACACACCCAAATGATAGAGAATAGGTATTTATGTTCTAGAAGGGCTTCCCCTGTGGCTCAAACAGTAAAGAATCTGCCTGCAATGTAGGAGAACTGAGTCTGATCCCTGGGTCGGGAAGATCCTCTGGAAGAGGGACTGGCAACCCACTCCAGTATTCTTTCCTGTAGAATCCAATGGATACAGGAGCTTAGCGGGCTACAGTCCCTGGGGTCTCAAAGAGTCGGACACAACTGAGTGACTAACACAAACATAAATATTTGTGTTCTAAAACAAGGAAACAGAAAAAAGCGACAATCTAAAATTGTTTTACCCCTAGTGTTTTTGATATACTCTAAAGAAACTATCTAAGCCTTAGTTGATGCTATTACATTTGGAAATATCCTTCCTTATCTGAGGGGTTCTTTTAACTCCAGGTCTCTAAAGACAACTAAATGTCTGGTGATAACTGAACTGAACTACTCTCCAAAGCTAAAGAAATTCCAAAGCTAATGAAGAGTGCACATAACTGTGCTAGTGGTAGCCATGCTTTGCAGAACATTAAAGTCACCTGGAGAACTTTTAAAAGCCCTGCTCCTCAGTACCAATTAAGTCAGAATGTCTGCAGCTGAAAGCCAGACACCAGTATTTAAGGGGCTCCACTGATTCCATCATGCCACAAAGCATGGAAACTACTGGCCTCTGCAAGCCTATAAATCTACCCAGGAAGTAGGGTGTAACTAAGCTGTGCCTCAGCTAGCAGAGTTACTCCCTGTTTCTCTCCAACAGAGGCCTGATATAGACAACTGGGGAACTGGTAAACAAGCTCTACTGACAGCTCTGCAGTTGGAGAATGAGTTAAACAAGCTCCTGCAAGACCTGAAGGCCTCAGCTTCTAAGAATAGAGAAACCAATGTAAGTAGTAAATGGGTCATTTCACTTCTAGAACGTGGCTTGCTTCTAGGAAATGAACCCAAGGCAATGGATCATCTCATGTGTTTATTTCCTCTGATGGAAGTATATGAACTTATTTCTTAGAGTAGTTGGCAGGTGGGAGGAGCAGGGGCCCTGGTAAGGAGGAATGCAACTCAATACAAGATGGAGAAGACTTTTCAGGAATAATCTGCACTCTGGATATTTAAATAAACTCATCTTGAGAACCGCTATTCTAGACTACCCCTACAAAAGTCAATGTCAATGGTGACCTATTCTATAGACTTCCCTGAAGTGTTCTTTGGTTAATGGTGAACACTCCATTGCAGTGATAACATTTCTCACCAAACTTCTTAGTTTCTCTGGAAGTTGAAGAAAATAATCTAGTAGAAAAGCTATCAACCTTGCTGCATATTGGACTCACTGTAGAACCCTGAAAACTATCAAATACCTGAGCCTTACGCCAGAACCCTAAAATGTCAGTGCTTGCGAATGAGGTCTGGGAACCTACTTGACACTTACCTATGATTTAAATAGGGTGAATAACCATTACAGTATAGCTTATTAAATTAATCTGTGCTTTTGATGAGATGCTTTAATACTCATACTCGTTGAAAGTGGATGTTTGGTGGGAGGAGGGCTCAGGATGAGGGGGGACACACATATACCTGTGGCCAATTCATGTTGATGTATGGCAAAAACCATCACATTATTGCAAAGTAATTATCCTCCAATTAAAATAAATAATTTTAAGAAAAGATAACATTGTAAACCAACTATAATAACTTTTTTAAAAAGTGGATGTTTGTGTTCATCTGGAGGTCTTGAATGTCAGAGATCAATGCCTTTGAACTTCATTATGCATGTAAATCATCTAGTCCCTTCTTAAAACATAGATTTTGATTTAGTAGGAGTGGTAGAGATGCAAGATTCTGCATTTCTGACAAGCTCCTAGAACTGCTGATCCATGAGCTATAATTCGGATAGCAGATTAGATTGCCTCCTGATGCAGACAAGGTCCTTAATGAGTTTTTTCTTGTTTTTATTTCTGTAGCTCTTACGCTTCATGAAAAAGTTCCTGGATGAACAGACCAGGAACATAAGCTATCTGGAATACCAGCTTAACTATCAGAAGGAGTTGGAAATGTCAACCCAGAGTGAAGGACAGTCTGAAGATGCCCCCGGAACATCTGGAGCAGGTCAAGAGACAAAATCTGCAGGCAACTCTCCAAGTCCTCCTGCCCAGAAAGTCCCAAAGTCAGCTCCTTAAGAATCCTGATCTCCATTTGACAGAAGTATGCTTTTCTTTTCATCTCAGATCCTAATCCTCTTGTTGTACATGCAAATAAATGTGTTTTGCATTATGATTATGTGTAGAGAGATTGCTATTGGAGCACAGGAAAGATTAGGTTCATAAATGGGAATTTGAAAGCTTCCTAAGGTACGGTGGATGCATTAGACTTAAAAAAAAAATAATCCCTCAACACCCAGATGTAGAGTCAGGTTCTAGTAAATTCAGTTAGTCCAAGTGGATACAGATGAAATTAAGTAGCATAACCTAATGTCTTGCTAATTCTCCTCCCCACAACTTAATATATTGCTTCAGCTGCTGCTAAGTTGCTTCAGTCGTGTCTGACTCTGTGTGACCCTATGGACAGCAGCCCACCAGTCTCCTCTGTCCACAGGATTCTCTAGGCAAGAATACTGGAGTGGGTTGCCATTTCTTTCTCCACTTAATATATTAAGTTTACAAAATAGTAGGGTTTTCTAATAAAAGCAAAGCTAAACTTAAACAAGAGCTCTTGGTCTAGAAAAGATGACTTCACTTGAAAGGTATACAGTGAATAGGCAGCTGCCTCCCAGGTGCCCTCCCAGTGCTGGAGGCAGGCATAGAGAACAGGTACACAGGTAATTAAGACACGACAGACAAGTGTTAGGATGGCCCTACCCTCTGCTGTGGGCTAGCCAGCAGCTACTGGGGAAGTTGCTTTCAGGAGCAAAGAATGAGCATGCAATCTCGGATCATACCCAAGGGCCTCAGGTGGCTAGTAGCACCTAGGTAAAGGAGGGGTCTATAACGGGTGCCTAAACAGTGGAAACAGTGTCAGACTTTATTTTTCTGGGCTCCAAAATCACTGCAGATGGTGACTGCAGCCATGAAATTAAAAGACGCTTACTCCTTGGAAGGAAAGTAATGACCAACCTAGATAGCATATTCAAAAGCAGAGACATTACTTTGCCAACAAAGGTCCGTCTAGTCAAGGCTATGGTCTTTCCTGTGGTCATGTATGGATGTGAGCTGGACTGTGAAGAAGGCTGAGCGCCGAAGAATTGATGCTTTTGAACTGTGGTGTTGGAGAAGACTCTTGAGAGTCCCTTGGACTGCAAGGAGATCCAACCAGTCCATTCTGAAGGAGATCAGCCCTGGGATTTCTTTGGAGGGAATGATGCTGAAGCTGAAACTCCAGTACTTTGGCCACCTCATGCAAAGAGTTGACTCACTGGAAAAAATTCTGATGCTGGGAGGGATTGGGGGCAGGAGGAGAAGGGGACGACAGAGGATGAGATGGCTGGATGGCATCACTGACTCGATGGATGTGAGTCTGAGTGACCTCTGGGAGTTGGTGATGGACAGGGAGGCCTGGCATGCTGCACTTCATGGGGTTGCAAAGAGTCGGACATGACTGAGCGACTGAACTGAATTGAAAACTCTGGGATCTAATGTCTGATGATCTGAGGTGGAGTTAATGTAATAATAATAGAAATAAAGTGTGCAATATATGTACTTGAGTCATCCTGAAACCATCCCCAACCCCTGGTTTGTAGAAATATCTTCCTTGAAACCGGTCACTGGTGCCAGAAGATTGGAGACCACTGCACTATAGGATTGTGTCCTGACTTGAAAACTAACTCAATGGCTTTGAATAAGTTTTTATTTGCCTTACGCATTGATGCAGTTTAATCATCTGTAAAGTGGGATTACTATTACTTAGTTCATAAAGTTAATAAAAGGATTGTGCTGTGTTGTGCTTAGTTGGTTAGTCCAAATAAAAGGATTATATAAAGTATCTAAACACAGTGCCTGCTCAGATCCACCCCAGTACTTTTGCCTGGAAAATCCCATGGACGGAGGAGCCTGGTAGGCTGCAGTCCATGGGGTCGCTAAGAGTCGGACTCGACTGAGCGACTTCACTTTCACTCTTCACTTTCATGCATTGGAGAAGGAAATGGCAACCCACTCTAGTATTCTTGCCTGGAGAATCCCAAGGACGAGGGAGCCTAGTGAGCTTCCGTCTATGGGGTCGCACAGAGTCGGACACTACTGAAGCGAATTAGCAGCAGTACAATAAATAGTGTCACTGCTTAAACATGTGGAAAGCCAGTACATAATAGAAGCACTGAAAGTAAGAAAACAAATCACTGAAATTAAGCCAGAATCTTAATACATTTAATCTTAAAATAATCTTGTTTGAAAAAAGGATAAGTGATCATGAGAAAGAACCAACTATATATCTTGGAAAAACTGAAGTTAACAAATGGGCTGAATATTCAAATAACCACAGCTAATCAAACAAGTGATCTGGAAGTAAACTAAGAAGTTCTCTAGCAAAAGAGATGGTCTTCAAAAGTTAAAACATGGAGTTGCAACAAAAGATCTAATTAGAGTTCCAAGAGAAAAGAAATCAAGAGATTTATTATAGTGAAATTTTAAAGCATCAAGGATGAAAAAGTTTGCCACTAAGTCATCATTTAAGGAAAACTGATGTATTAATAACAGCTTTTTCACCAATATTAGAAGCAGAAATAAGAAAAATCTTCCAAACACTGGAGTGGGAAATTAATAGACCTATGATAGAAGTCTTGAAAGAGGGCATCAGAGGGCAAATACACTAAAACCATTCTCACAGATAACTAGTCAATCTAATCACACAAGGACCACACCCTTGTCTAACTCAATGAGATTAAGCCATGCCCGAGGGGCAACCTGGGATGGGCAGGTCATGGTGGAGAGATATGACAGGGTGTGGTCCGCTGGAGAAGGGAATGGCAAACCACTTCAGTATTCTTGCCTTGAGAACCCCATGAACAGTATGAAAAGACAAAATGATAGGATACTGAAAGAGAAACTCCCCAGGTCAGTAGGGGCCCAATATGCTACTGGAGATCAGTGGAGAAATAACTCCAGAAAGAATGAAAGGATGGAGCCAAAACAAAAAGAATACCCAGCTGTGGATGTGTCTGGTGATAGAAGCAAAGTCAAATACTGTAAAGAGCAATATTGCATAGGAACCTGGAATGTCAGGTCCATGAATCAAGGCAAATTGGAAGTGGTCAAACAAGAGATGGCAAGAGTGAATGTCGACATTCTAGGAATTAGTGAACTAAAATGGACTGGAATGGGTGAATTTAACTCAGATGACCATTATATCTACTACTGTGGGCAGGAATCCCTCAGAAGAAATGGAGTGGCCATCATGGTCAACAAAAGAGTCCGAAATGCAGTACTTGGATGCAATCTCAAAAACGATAGAATGATCTCTGTTCGTTTCCAAGGCAAACCATTCAATGTCACAGTAATCCAAGTCTATGCCCCAACCAGTAACGCTGAAGAAGCTGAAGTTGAAAGGTTCTATGAAGACCTACAAGACCTTTTAGAACTAACACCCAAAAAAGATGTCCTTTTCATTATAGGGGACTGGAATGCAAAAGTAGGAAGTCAAGAAACACCTGGAGTAACAGGCAAATTTGGCCTTGGAATACGGAATGAAGCAGGGCAAAGACTAATAGAGTTTTGCCAAGAAAATGCACTGGTCATAGCAAATACCCTCTTCCAACAACACAAGAGAAGACTCGATACATGGACATCACCAGATGGTCAACACCGAAATCAGATCGATTATATTCTTTGCAGCCAAAGATGGAGAAGCTCTATACAATCAGCAAAAACAAGACCAGGAGCTGACTGTGGCTCGGACCATGAGCTCCTTATTGCCAAATTGAGACTGAAATTGAAGAAAGTAGAGAAAACTACTAGACCATTCAGGTATGACCTAAATCAAATCCCTTATGATTATACAGTGGAAGTGAGAAATAGATTTAAGGGCCTAGATCTGATAGATAGAGTGCCTGATGAACTATGGAATGAGGTTCGTGACATTGTACAGGAGACAGGGATCAAGACCATCCCCATGGAAAAGAAATGCAAAAAAGCAAAATGGCTGTCTGGGGAGGCCTTACAAATAGCTGTGAAAAGAGGAGAAGCGAAAAGCAAAGGAGAAAAGGAAAGATATAAACATTTAAATGCAGAGTTCCAAAGAATAGCAAGAAGAGATAAGAAAGCCTTCTTCAGTGATCAATGCAAAGAAATAGAGGAAAACAACAGAATGGGAAAGACTAGGGATCTCTTCAAGAAAATCAGAGATACCAAAGGAACATTTCATGCTAAGATGGGCACAATAAAGGACAGAGATGGTGTGGACCTAACAGAAGCAGAAGATATTAAGAAGAGGTGGCAAGAATACACAGAAGAACTGTACAAAAAAGAGCTTCACGACGCAGATAATCATGATGATGTGATCACTGACCTAGAGCCAGACATCTTGGAATGTGAAGTCAAATGGGCCTTAGAAAGCATCACTACGAACAAAGCTAGTGGAGGTGATGGAATTCCAGTGGAGCTATTCCAAGTCCTGAATGATGATGCTGTGAAAGTGCTACACTCAATATGCCAGCAAATTTGGAAAACTCAGCAGTGGCCACAAGATTGGAAAAGGTCAGTTTTCATCCCAATCCCAAAGAAAGGCAATGCCAAGGAGTGCTCAAACTACCGCACAATTGCACTCATCTCACACGCTAGTAAAGTAATGCTCAAAATTCTCCAAGCCAGGCTTCAGCAATATGTGAACCGTGAACTTCCTGATGTTCAAGCTGGTTTTAGAAAAGGCAGAGGAACCAGAGATCAAATTGCCAACATCCGCTGGATCATGGAAAAAGCAAGAGAATTCCAGAAAAACATCTATTTCTGCTTTATTGACTATGCCAAAGCCTTTGACTGTGTAGATCACAATAAACTGTGGAAAATTCTGAAAGAGATGGGAATACCAGACCACCTGATCTGCCTCTTGAGAAATCTGTATGCAGGTCAGGAAGCAACAGTTAGAACTGGTCATGGAACAACAGACTGGTTCCAAATAGGAAAAGGAGTACGTCAAGGCTGCATATTGTCACCATGTTTATTTAACTTATATGCAGAGTACATCATGAGAAATGCTGGACTGGAAGAAACACAAGTTGGAATCAAGATTGCCGGGAGAAATATCAATAACCTCAGATATGCAGATGACACGACTCTTATGGCAGAAAGTGAAGAGGGGCTAAAAAGCCTCTTGATGAAAGTGAAAGTGGAGAGTGAAAAGGTTGGCTTAAAGCTCAACATTCAGAAAACGAAGATCATGGCATCTGGTCCCATCACTGCATGGGAAATAGATGGGGAAACAGTGGAAACAGTGTCAGACTTTGTTTTTCTGGGCTCCAAAATCACTGCAGATGGTGACTGCAGCCATGAAATTAAAAGACGCTTGCTCCTTGGAAGGAAAGTTATGACCAACCTAGATAGCATATTCAAAAGCAGAGACATTACTTTACCAACAAAGGTTCGCCTAGTCAAGGCTATGGTCTTTCCTGTGGTCATGTATGGATGTGAGAGCTGGACTGTGAAGAAGGCTGAGCGCCGAAGAATTGATGCTTTTGAACTGTGGTGTTGGAGAAGACTCTTGAGAGTCCCTTGGACTGCAAGGAGATCCAACCAGTCCATTCTGAAGGAGATCAATCCTGGAATTTCTTTAGAAGGAATGATGCTAAAGCTGAAACTCCAGTATTTTGGCCACCTCATGCGAAGAGTTGACTCATTGGAGAAGACTCTGATGCTGGGAGGGATTGAGGGCAGGAGGAGAAGGGGACGACAGAGGATGAGATGGCTGGATGGCATCACTGACTCGATGGATGCGAGTCTGAGTGACCTCCGGGAGCTGGTGATGGACAGGGAGGCCTGGCGTGCTGCGGTTCATGGGGTCGCAAAGAGTCGGACACGACTGAGCGACTGATCTGATCTGATCTGATCTGATGATAGAATAGCAGAGAAGGTGATGGCACCCCACTCCAGTACTCTTGCCTGGAAAAATCCCATGGATGGAGGAGCCTGGTGGGCTGCCGTCCATGCGGTCGCGAAGAGTCGGACATGACTGGGTGACTTCACTTTCACTTTTCACTTTCATGCATTGGAGAAGGAAATGGCAACCCACTCCAGTGTTCTTGCCTGGAGAATCCCAGGGACAGGGGAGCCTGGTGGGCTGCCGTCTATGGGGTCGCACAGAGTCAGACACAACTGAAACGCCTTAGCAGCAGCAGGATAGAATAGACCGATTCAGGTATACACTAAATTTATCAGAAGCTTTTAACCCAAAGACCTTTACTGTGAACAATATCACTGTTTCAATAGCAAAATATAAGGGCATGGGCTTCTATGGGCAGATTTAAAGTAATCTAGCTGATATTAATATAAGTGTGCTATGCTTGAGCAATTCTAATGGGAAAGGGTATGCCCCCAGGGAATAGTCAACCACATCGTGGATTTTTCCTACCTTTTCTACAAGTCACACATCTTGAAAATCATTGCCATGGCAAGCTTGTCACCACTGGAGAAATACTAGTGTACAAAGCACTCAAAGTTCTCACTTTTACAATTACTAATTTATATTAATTTTATACTTATTAGTGAATGATAGAAATTCACATTAAATTGAGAATCAGATCAGATCAGTCACTCAGTCGTGTCCGACTCTTTGCGACCCCATGAACTGCAGCACTCCAGGCCTCCCTGTCCATCACCAACTCCCGGAGGTCACTCAGACTCACATCCATTGAGTCAGTGATGCCATCCAGCCATCTCATCCTCTGCCGTCCCCTTCTCCTCCTGCCCCCAATCCTTCCCCGCATCAGAGTCTTCTCCAATGAGTCAACTCTTCACATGAGGTGGCCAAAGTACTGGAGTTTCAGCTTTAGCATCATTCCTTCCAAAGAAATCCCAGGGCTGATCTCCTTCAGAATGGACTGCTTGGATCTCCTTGCAGTCCAAGGGACTCTCAAGAGTCTTCCCCAATACCACAGTTCAAAAGCATCAATTCTTCGGTGCTCAGCCTTCTTCACAGTCCAGCTCTCACATCCATACATGACCACAGGAAAGACCATAGCCTTGACTAGGCGAAACCTTTGTTGGCAAAGTAATGTCTCTGCTTTTGAATATGCTATCTAGGTTGGTCATAACTTTCCTTCCAAGGAGTAAGCGTCTTTTAATTTCATGGCTGCAGTCACCATCTGCAGTGATTTTGGATAAAACCACATTATCCTCAGCACTAATTACTGTGTTCTGAATGTTCTCAAACAGCATTTCTCAACCTCAGTACTATTTTTTTTTATTGATGATATTCCCCATTCTATATATTACATCTCTGTGACTAATTTTTTTATAATTTTATTTTTATTTATTTATTTTTGGCTGTGCCAGGTCCTCATTGCTGAGCAGGCTTTTCTCTAGTTGTGGCGAGTGGGGGGCTGCTCTGGTTGTGGTGCACTGGCTTCTCACTGTGGTGCTTTCTCTTGTTGTGGAACACAGGCTCTAAGGCACACGGGCTTCAGTAGTTGCAGCACATGGACTTCGTAGTTTTGAGTGCCAGGATCTAGAGCACAGGATCAGTAGTTGTGGTAGAGGGGAGGAGCTAAGATGGCAGACGAGTAGGACGGGGAGAATACTCGCTCCTCCACAAATCCATTTAAAGAACATTTGAATGCTGAGTAAATTCTACAAAACAACTTCTGAATTCCTGCAGAGGACATCAGGCACTTAGAAAGACAATTCATTGTCTTCAAAAGGAGATTATGAGCCCTGCAGGGACACCAGCATTTGCTATTAGCAAGCGGGGGCTGGGCTAGGAGGAGCGGTGCGGCCTGCATCCTTTTGAGAAAGGATTTGACCTAGCTATCCTGAGCGCCATCTGAGCGAAATAACCAGACTGTCGGATATCTACTACATCAAAAGCCAGCCCTAACTTAAGACACCACCAAGACTACGTATGGAACAAAGGACTGCATAGAGATAGCCGGCTGCAGACCGTCCCACTCCGGTGACAGGCAGCCAGAGCCGGAAGTGGGCAATCACAGCCCTAGAGAGACATCGACTACAAAACTGTAAGCAGGTTTCTGTGCTAACTCACGCTTCTTGGGGCTTTGGATGGTCAACATCTGCCTGAGAAAGTGCGCCGGTTGTATACCCAGAAAACTGAGCAGTGGGGAGGCAATAAGTTGCAGCAGCTGCGCTCGCTAAACACTTCATCACCTGCGCTACTCAGACCTGGGAAGGGCATAAAACGCAGATTCAACCGAGTCTGTGCTTCTGAACCTGGAGTGCCTGAACCTGGCCGGCTTAGATTTGGGTGTTCATCTCCGCCTCCTCTGTAACAGGGCAGAGATCAGATATTGAAAAGACCAGTAAACTGCCTCAATAAAGAGAATTCAACAAACTACCAGAATATAGTAAGGACACTCTAAACTTGGCAATTTTAACAAGATGAAGAGACAAAAGAATACCCAGCAGTTAAAGGAAAGGATAGATGCCCACCAAACCAAACCAAAGAGGAAGAGATAGGGAATCTACCTGATAAAGAATTCCGAATAATGATAGTGAAATTAATCCAAAATCTTGAAATCAAAATGGAATCACAGTTAAATAGTCTGGAGACAAGGATTGAGAAGATGTAAGAAAGGTTTAACAAGGACCTAGAAGAAATAAAAAAGAGTCAACACATAATGAATAATGCAATAAATGAGACCCAAAACACCCTGGAGGCAACAAATAGTAGAATAACAGAGGCAGAAGATAGGATTAGTGAATTAGAAGATAGAATCCTAGAAATAAATGAATCAGAGGAGAAAAAAGAAAAACGACTCAAAAGAAATGAGGACAATCTCAGAGACCTCCAGGATAATATTAAATGCTACAACATTCAAATCATAGGAGTTCCAGAAGAAGATAAAAAGAAAGACCATGAGGAAATACTTGAGATAATAGTTGAAAACTTCCCTAAAATGGAGAAGGAAATAACCACTCAAGTTCAAGAAATCCAGAGAGTCCCTAACAGGATAAACCCAAGGCGAAACACCCCAAGACACATATTAATCAAATTAACAAAGATTAAATATAAAGAACAAATATTAAAAGCAGCAAGGGAAAAACATCAAATAACTCACAAGGGAATTCCCATAAGGATAACAGCTGATCTTTCAATAGAAACTCTCCAAGCCAGGAGGGAATGGCAAGACATAATTAAAGTGATGAAAGAAAATAACTTACAGCCTAGATTATTGTATCCAGCAAGGATCTCATTCAAATATGAAGGAGAAGTCAGAAGCTTCACAGATAAGCAAAAGTTGAGAGAATTTTGCACCACTAAACCATTTCTCCAACAAAAACTAAAGGACATTCTCTAGATAGGAATCACTAAAAGGGTGCATAAATTTGAACACAAAACAATAAAGTAAATCCTATTTATCAATATTGCTTTAAACATTAATGGGCTGAATGCCCTAATCAACTGACAAAGACTGGCCGAATCGATACAAAAACAAGACCCCTACGTTCCTTGTCTACAAGAGACAACCAAAAGACTAAAACAGGTCAAATGGATATAAAAACTAGACCCCTATATATGTTGTCTACAAGAGAACCACCTTAAAATAGGGGATATATATTGACTGAAAATGAAGGGCTGGAAAAAGATTTTTTATGCAAATATGGACTAAAAGAAAACAGGAGTAGCAATACTCATATCAGATAAAATTGACTTTAAAGATCCTGAAAAGGAGACAATCAAGGTTATACATAACGACTTAAAGGAACAATCCAAAAAGAAGTTATAACAATTATAAATATATATGCATCCAACATTGGAGCATTGATATATCTAAGACAAACACTAATTAGTATGATAGAAGAAATATACAACAATACAACAATAGTGGGAGGCTTTAATACCCCACTCATAAATCTGGCTGCAATAGACAAAGTAAAGAAGAAAATATATTCACTTATGAGCCTCAAAAAATTCAGTTCACTCAGGAAAGTTAAAAAAAATAGACTTATTTGTTCACTTTGTAAATGTTTATTGACTATTTTATGGGTCTGGTACCACTTTGAGTAGTAGGGAGGAAGAAGTGACAAATGTGATCCTGTCCTAAATAATATATTGTGGTAAAGATAGACCTACCAATACAAAATACCAAGATGTGCCTAAGATGAGGACACCCAAACTGGACTTTCAGTTTCCTGAACTTTTCATTCCCAGATCAAACCTCCTAATATAGGATGAATTCAACATGATTTTTTTTTAAATGTTCTTTGTGATTAAAAACAGAAAGCCATTAGTTAAGAAATTACATATACTCCTCCCCACCATCACCCTCCTTCTTCCTTCCCATTTCCCTCCCACCCTCATTGATCCTTTCCTTTGTCCATTTTCCCCTGCAAAAAAATAAAAAATGAAATAGGCATGGACTGAAGCAACCTGTAATTTATTATTTATTTTATTTAATTTTGTCCTTTAAAAAAAAAAATAGTTGTGGTACAAGGGTTAGTTGCTCCATGGCATGTGGGATCCTCCTGGAAAAAGGATTGAACCCATGTCTCCTGCATTGGCAGGCATATTCTTTACCACTGAGCCACCAAGGAAGCCCTCAACCTCAGTACTATTAATAATTTGAGGCTAATGACCTATTGTTATAGGGAGTAATCCTTCCCATCGTAAGGTGTCAAGGAGCATCTCTGGCCTCTAACTACTAGATAGGGCCTTCTCCCGTTGTAACAAAAATGTCATTCTCTTTTGTGGCTAAGCAATATTCTATTGTATATACATATTACATCTTCTTTATCCATTCATCTGTTGATGGATTCATAGGTTGCTTCCATACTTTGGCAATTGTAACTAATGCTGCTATGAATGTTGGGGTACATCTATCTCTCTGAATTAGTGTTCTCATTCTTTTCAAAATTTACCTAGGAATGAAATTGCTGGGCCATGTGGTATTTCTATTTTTAGTTTTTTGGGAAGCTTCCACACTGCTTTCCACAGTGGCTGCACCAATTTACATTACCACCAACACGTTAGGAGGGTTCCCTTCTCTCCACATCCTCACCAACATTTATTTCTGCTCTTTTTTTAAAATGTGACTTTGGATTGTTCTTTTTATATTTATTTATGTTCCACTTCAGGGCATGTAAGATCTTAGTTCCCCCACCAAAGATGGAACCTGAGGCCCCTGAATTGGAAGGATAGAATCTTAACCAACAGGCTGCCAAGGAAGTCTCCTGTTTGTGTTCTTTTTGATGGTAACCATTCTGACCACTATGAGGTGATAATCACATTGTGGGTTTGATTTGCATTTCTTTGATGATTAGTGATGTTGAGCATCTTTTCTTGTGCCTTTTGACCATCTGCGTTTCCTCTTTGAAAAATATGTATTCAGTTCTTCTGTCCATCTTTTAAATGGTTTGGGTTTTTTTTTTTTTTTTGATGTTGAGTTGTATGAGCTATTTATATATGTTGAATATTAACCCCTTATTAGTCATATCATTTGCAAATATTTTCTCCCATTCAGTAGACTCTCTTGTTGTTTTGTTGATGGTTCCCTTTGCTGTGCAAAAGCTTTTAAGTTTAATTAGGTCCTACTTGTTTATTTGTTCTTTTGTTTCCTTTGCTTTGGAAGAGGGATCCAAAAAAATATTGCTACAATTTCTGTCAAAGAGTGTTCTGCCTATGTATTCCTCAAGGAGTTTTATAGTATCTGCTCTTAAGGTTAGGTCTTTAATCCATTTTGAGTTAATTTTTGCATATGGTGTTAGAGAATACTTTCATTTCACTCTTTTATATGTGTCTGTCTAGTTTTCCCAGCACCACTTATTGAAGAGACTATCTTTTCTCCATTGTATAATCTTGCCCCCTTTGTCATAGATTAATTAATCATAAGTACATGGATTTATTTCTGGGCTTTCTTTCCTGTTCCATTGATTTATATATCTGTTTTTGTGCCAGTTCCACACTATTTTGATTACTGTGGCTTTGTGGTATAGTCTGAAGGCAGGGAGTATGATTCTTCCAGCTCTGTTCTTCTTTCTCTAGATTGTTTTGACTATTTGGGGTCTTTTATGTTTCCATACAAAATGTAAAGTTATTATAGTCTTATGAAAAATGCCATTAGTTCTATTTTCTTGAATCTGCCACCTCTGTGTGACTCCTCATCCAAATGTATTCTACTTCTAACTCCAACCCTCTCGTTGCACTAACCCTCTTTGATCATAGAAGTTCTCACTGATAATGGGACCTCATCCTTTTGGGAGTATTTACTGTTGATTTCTGACACCTACCACTTTTGCAAATCCTTTTCTCGAAATACCTGCAGCACTGTTGTGGCTTTCTGAACTAAAGCCTATGACTTCAGATGCTCCAAACAGTTATCACCTAGGATACTTAAAGGAAGAGAATGACGAGGAAAAAATCCATTAATAATAGAGTGTGTGTCATAAAGCACACACACTAAAATGTTTATTTCCTAAAAGTGAGGAATACTTCTTGAGTGCAAAAATTATATCATTTATCTGCTAATGAGGTTTCAGTAATAGGGCTATACTAACAGACGGTCCTTTTGGAAACTTTAGGTATATAAATGCAAAAAGGCAAGCCCTCATAAAGAATTGTGAAGGCAACCTAGATTGGAGGAAGCCAGTTAATTTTGTGACTACAGAAAAGAGATACTGCTTTAGAAAAAAGTATCAAAATCACTTAGCCTAGATGGCTATCCTGGTCATTTCTCACCTACAGGAACTTCTTAAAAATGGATGATTTAGAAATCCCCATCTCAGGTAACAATGATCAAAACAAAAGAGAAAGGGCTTGGTGGGGAACTGATATGAAGATGCTATTAGATAAAAAGGAAGGGAAATAAACCACAGTTTATTAACATATGAAAACTACTTTTATATGGAATAGTTGCAAACTGTGAACAAATATTTTATTTATTTATTTACTTGGATTTTGTTTGTTTATTCATCAGCCACTCAATATGTTTTGACTGGGAGTTTAACCCATTTGCTGCTAAGTCACTTCAGTCGTGTCTGACTCTGTGCGACCCCATAGACGGCAGCCCACCAGGCTTCCCCATCCCTGGGATTCTCCAGACAAGAACACTGGAGTGGGCTGCCATTTCCTTCTCCAGTGCATGAAAGTGAAAAGTGAAAGTGAAGTCATTTAGTCATGTCTGCCCTCAGCGACCCCATGGACCTCAGCCTTCCAGGCTCCTCCGTCCATGGGATTTTCCAGGCAAGAGTACTGGAGTGGGATGCCATTGACTAATTAAGTTACATGTTAATTACAGATGGGGAAGGGCTTTCTATTGCCATTATACATTGTTTTCTGTATGTCTTTAATGACTTTCTTACTGCCTTTCATTGTGTTTTATTTTTCTTTTTTTTAAATATAAATTTACTTATTTTAATTGGAGGCTAATGACTTTACAATATTGTATGGGTTTTGCCATACATTAACATGAATATACCATGGGTGTACATGTGTTCCCCATCCTGAACCCCCCTCCCACCTCCCTCCCCATACCATCCCTCTGGGTCATCCCAGTGCACCAGCCCCAAGCACCCTGTCTCATGCATTGAAGCTGGACGGGCAATTTGTTTCACATATGATAGTATACATGTTTCAATGCCATTCTCCCAAAGCATCCCACCCTCTCCTTCTCCCAGAGTCCAAAAGACTGTTCTATACATCTGTGTCTCTTTTGCTATCTTGCATACAGGGTTATCGTTACCATCTTTCTAAATTCCATATATATGCATTAGTATACTGTATTGGTGTTTTTCTTTCTGGCTTATGTCACTCTGTATAATAGGCTCCAGTTTCACCCACCTCATTAGAACTGGTTCAAATGTATTCTTTTTAATGGCTGAGTGATACTCCACTGTGTATGTGTACCACAGCTTGCTTATCCATTCATCTGCTGATGGACATCTAGGTTGCTATTATAAACAGTGCTGCGATGAAGATTGGGGTACAAGTATCTCTTTCAATTCTGGTTTCCTCTGTATGTATGCCCAGCAGTGGGATTGCTGGGTTGTATGGCAGTTTTATTTCCAGTTTTTTAAGGAATCTCCACACTGTACTCCATAGTGGCTGTACTAGTTTGCATTCCCACCAACAGTGTAAGAGGGTTCCCTTTTCTCCACACCCTCTCCAGCATTTATTGTTTGTAGACTTTTGGATCGCAGCCATTCTGACTGGCGTGAAATGGTACCTCATAGTGGTTTTGATTTGCATAATGAGTTATGAGATGTCAATGGATTTGGTGTGACTTTGGGAAACCTGTATATTGAAGCTCAGGGCTATGTTCCTATGTTGCTGGAGAATTTGCATGGTATGTCTTGCTCTGGAACTTGTTGGCCCTTGGATGGTACTTAGTTTCAGTGTAGATATGGAGGCATTTGATGAGCTCCTATCAATTAATGTTCCCTGGAGTCAGGAGTTCTGTGGTGTTCTCAGGATTTGGACTTAAGCCTCCTGCCTCTGGTTTTCAGTCTTATTCTTACAATAGCCTCAAGACTTCTCCATCTATACAGCACCGTTGATAAAACATCTAGGTTAAAGATGAAAAGTTTCTCCACAGTGAGGGACACCCAGAAAGGATCACAGAGTTACATGCAGAAGAGAAGAAGGAGGGAGATAGAGGTGACCAGGAGGAGAAGAGGGGGAATCAAAAGAGGAGAGAGCAAGCTAGCCAGTAATCACTTCCCTATGTGTTCTCTACAGTCTGGACCACTCAGAGATGTTCATGGAGTTACACAGAGAAGAGGGAGGAAGGAGACAGAGGTGGCCAGGAGGATAAAGGGGGGAATCAAAAGGAGAGAGACAGATCCAGCCAGCAATCAGTTCCCTAAGTGTTCTCATAGTCCAGAACACACAAAGAGATTCACAGAATTGGGTAGAGTAGAGAAGGGGGAGGGAGGAGATGGAGGCGACCTGGTGGAGAAAAAAGAGAGTCCAAAGGGGGAGAGAGCAGTCAAGCTAGTAATCTCACTCTCAAGTAAAAATGGGTACTGAAGATTGGGTTCTGAAAGGTACAAAATTGATAACAAATACCAAAAAGCAAAGATTAAAAATCTAGAGTAGAGGTTAGATTCCCACAAATACAATAGTAAAGAAAAAAAAAAGTCACAAAAGTTATAAAATATATATATGAAGTTTGCTTTAAAAACTAGGGTCTTTTTTTTTTGCAAAGTAATATTAGGTTATAAAAATGAAAATTAAAGGAGTAATAGAAGACTTAAAATAAAAAAAATTTTTAATTTAAAAAATGATAATAGTAAAAATATATCTAGGACTTTCTCTGGTGTTGTTGTGGACAGTGTGGGGTCAGTTCATTTTCAGATAGTTCTTTGATCTGGTTTATACTTCTCAAGATCTATAGGCCCCTTCCTATATAGTTGGTGCTAACTACAGGGCACCTGTCACTTCCCTCTGTTTTAGCTTCTTCTGTTTGTTGGTCTCCTCAGTGTCTAATTTCCAAGGGGGTGGTGGTGGACACTTTTTTAGGCTCATTTGTTCAGTCGTGCTGTGGAGAGGGAAGAACACTGCAAACAAATAACACTGGCGTGTGCTCTCAGTGTCTCAACCACACTGGGTTTGCCCCCATCACGGCGTGTGTGCTTTCCCTGTTTACACTGCTGAGGCTCTAGGTTGCTCTGCCAGGACTGTCTGAGGCCGGCCCTGGGTTGTATGCACTTCTCAGGTCCAAGCCGCTCAGGTTCAGGTACTCAGGTACTCCACAAAGGCACAGACTCGGTTGGGCCTGCATTTTGTGCCCTTCCCAGGTCTGAGCAGCTCAGGTGACCAGGTGCTTGGTGAGTGCGGTCGCTGCGACTTATCTCCCCCATCCCTGCCCATCGGTTCTGGGTGTACAACCAGCGCACCTTCTCAGCTGTGCTGTGTGTCATTTCTGGGGAGCTGATCTCTGGCTGCGACCCTCCTGGCAGATGTTGACTGTCCAGAATCCCAAGAAGTCTTGGTTAGCAATGAAGCCTGCTTGCAGTTTGGTAGTTGTTGCCTCTCTGGGGCCTCGATTGCCCCCTTCCAGCTCTGGCTGCCCTCGCCTGCCTATCTCCAGAGCAGGATGGGCCAGTCCACAGCCAGCTAGCTCTGCTCAGTCCTTTGTTCTGTAAGTGGGCCTGGCAATGTCTTAGGTTAGGATTTTTGGCAGGATAGCTACCCCACAGTCTGGTTTGCTATCTCAAACCAATCTCAGATTGCCTTCAGGGCATTCAGGCCTGATCCTTACCCTAAGCAATGCAGCCCGCCCCTCCCTGACCAGCCCCCACTTGCTGGTGGCGGATGCGGGCATCTGTGCTGCTTCTCTGCTGGGAGTTACCATTGGGCACGTAATCTATGGGTTTTAATTATTTATTAATTTTTCCTCCCAGTTCTGTTGCCCTCTGAGGTTTCAAGGCTCGCCACAGACTCGCCAGTGAGTGTTTCCTGGTGTTTGGAAACTTCTCTCTTTTTTAAGACTCCTTTCCTGGGACAGATCTCCATCCCTACCTCTCTTGTCTCTTTTTTTGTCTTTTATATTTTTTCCTATCTCCTTTCGAAGACAATGGGCTGCTTTTCTGGGTTCCTGATGTCCTCGCCAGCATTCAGAAGTTGTTTTGTGGAATTTACTCAGCATTCACATGTTCTTTTGATGAATTTGTGGGGGAGAAAGTAGTCTCCCCATCCTATTCCTCTGCCATCTTAGGACCACCCCCCAAACATTTTAATTTTAGCTATTCAAGTGGGTATACAGTGCATCCTATTGTAGTTTTCATTTGCATTTCCCTGATGACTATGAAAAGCAAATGTTTAAAACTGTTACAAATAATATTGGAGAATAACTTAGCCTTCTGCCCTGGTTCTTTAAAGGAGCAGAACTGAATCTGATTAAGAGGAATATTACAAATGCAGTCTGCTAGAATGGCAACATACAGACACTGAAGGCTCTCTAGGATCCTGCTTGTTAGCATTAGAGGTATGAATACTGGGTCACTGCATGGAGGTTTGCTGATGCTCATAGATACTATTATTACCAATATTGTTATGCATATTTTTATTTTTTATTTATTCATTTATTTTTGGCTGTGATGGGTCTTTGTTGCTGTGTGTGGGTCCTCTCTAGTTGTGATGCACAGGCTTCTCATTGCAGTGGCATCGCTTGTCATGGAGCTAGGGTTCTATGGCATGCAGGCTTCAGTAACAGCAGCAAGCGGGCTCAGTAGTTGTGGCTCTCAGGCTGTAGAGTATGAGAACTCAGTATTTGTGGCACAGGGGCTTAGTTGCCCTGTGGTATGTGGGATCTTCCTGGAACTGGGGTTGAAACTGTGTCTCCTGCACTGACAGGCAGATTCTTAACCACTGGACCACCAGGGAAGTCCTGTTTTGTTTACTTGAATCCTGAAAGATGAAAGAGCAATTATGCCTGTGCAAATAATTTATCCATGCCTCTTTAATTCCTAGCAATGTGATGTTACCAGTAGAAAAATTTTTTCTTCTTAAAAACACTGCAGAGAATTTGTCTTAAACATTAGAAAACAAAACTGCTAGATTTTGTATCTCTTCAGTTAAGTACCTGTAGAGTACCTTCTATTTATCATGGACTTTACTCGGATGCTGGGAATACAAAATTGAATGAGCTTTGCCATCAAGATGTGCACTATCTAGTAAAGGATGCATAGTTATGTAAATGATTAGAATTCAATGTGGTAAATGCACAATAAAGGCCTATGTGAGGCAGAGTAGAAAACAGAGAGTGACCATTTGTGTCAATGTAAGGGGAATACAGGGCTTCCCAGGTGGCTCAATGATAAAGAATCTGCCTGCCAAGCAGGAGAATCAGGTTTGATCTCTGGATCAGGAAAATCCCCTGGAGGAAAGAGCAACCCACTCAAGTATTCATGCTTAGGAAATCCCATGGGCAGAGGCAACTGGCAGGTTATAGTTCATGGGGTCACAAGAGTTGGACATGACTTAGTGACTAAACAGCAGCAGCAACACCAAGGAGGATGCAGCCTAAAAAAAGCATCTGATGTGGACCTGGGTGGATGACTCAGAGGTCAGTGGGATGGGAAAGCAGAATAGAAACTTCAGGCTTAGCCAGTGGTATAAGTTCAGATCCTGAAGTGGTTTGCAGCATGTTAACATCCCTTAATTTTGTTCTTCAGAGGGTGGGAATGAAACAAGTAGTTTAGACAAAGTTTATGACTTGATAAACTTGGTCAGTTTATGACTTTATCAGTTTTGCAGTTTAGAACAATAACCATGGTAGCACAGTAGCTGACGGTGTGTTCTTTTTATTCTGACATCACTGTCTGTTTATTATGTGATAAAATAAATAACTATTTATGTTGGTGTTTTTGAGAACTGAGATTTTGTGTGTGAAATGAAAGTGTAGGATCAATGAGATTAAGTAAAAATCCTATAGATATTTAATTGTAAAGATCAGAATGAGCTCATGATATAGTTATCTTTTAAAGAAAATTCTTAACTGTCCACTGAAAAGACTTAGAAACAAGTAGCAAGGGGCACCCCGACAACCTCATTTTGGTCTCTAAATACCTTTTGTCACTAAAAGGAACAGGGCTCATTTGAGAAATGGCTGCTTGTAGTTCTGAATCAGGAAATATATTAAATAATCCTGAAATATGTTATAATATTAGAAATCAAAGCTTACAAAAAGAAGTCAGAACAGAGCAAACTAGTGGTCACCAGTGAGGAGGGGCAATATAGACTAAGTGGGGGAGCAGGAGGTACAAAGTATCTGGTGTAAGATAGGCTACAAGGATGTGTTGTACAACACAGGGAATATAGCCAGTATTTGTAATAACTGTAAATGGAGTGTAATCTTTAAAAATTATATTTTAAAAATTTTAATTGTAAAAAAAAGAAAGAGCAAACTTGAAGAGGCTTCCTTTGGGTGAGGTTAGCCACTTTGAGAAAAAATAACTGCAGTGGACTACATGTGTGCTAAGTCACTTCAGTTATGTCCAACTTTTTGCAATCCAACCCTATGGACTGTAGCCTGTCAGGCTCCTCTGTCCATGGGGATTCTCCAGGCATACTGGAGTGGGTTGCCATACCTTCCTCCAGGGGATCTTCTCAACCCAGAGATCAAACCCATGTGTCTTATATCTCCTGTATGGCAGGTGGATTCTTTACCACTAGCGCCACCTGGGAAGCAGTGGACTAAGACACACCAGATGTTTGAATTTATGAATAAAATATTAAATAATAATAAAGAATTAATAATTGTTACTATTTAATAATTATAATAAATGATACTAAAAAATAGTAGTCACCTTTGGAGGATAGTAGAGATCTAACTGAAAACTGTATATTGTCACCCTGCTTATTTAAATTCTATGCAGAGTACATCATGAGAAACACTGGGCTGGAGGAAGTACAAGCTGGAATCAAGATTGCCAGGAGAAAAATCAAAAACCTCAGATATGCAGATGATACCACCCTTCTGGCAGAAAGTGAAGAAGAACTAAAGAGCCTCTTGATGAAAGTGAAAGAGGACAGTGAAAAAGTTGGCTTAAAGCTCAACATTCAGAAGACTAAGATCATGGCATCAAGTCCCATCACTTCATGGCAAATAGATGGGGAAACAGTGGAAACAGTGACAGACTTTCTTTTTGGGGGGCTCCAAAATCACTGCAGGTGGTGATTGCAGCCATGAAATTAAAAGACGCTTACTCCTTGGAAGGAGTGTTATGACCAACCTAGACAGCATATTAAAAAACAGAGACATTACTTTGTCAACAAAGGTCCGTCTAGTCATGGCTGTGGCTTTTCCAGTGATCATGTATGGATGTGAGTTGGACTATAAAGAAAGCTGAGTGCCGAAGAATTGATGCTTTTGAACTGTGGTGTTGGAGAAGACTCTTGAGAGTCCCTTGGACTGCAAGGAGATCCAACCAGTCCATCCTAAAGGAGATCAGTCTTGGGTGTTCACTGGAAGGACTGATGTTGAACTGAAACTCCAATACTTTGGCCACCTCATGCAAAGAGCTGACTCATTTGACAAGACTCTGATGCTGGGAGGGATTGAGGGCAGGAGGAGAAGGGGATGACAGAGGATGAGATGGCTGGATGGCATCACTGATTCAATGGACGTGAGTCTGGGTGAACTCTGGGAGTTGGTGATGGACAGGGAGGCCGTGTTGCGGTTCATGGGATCACAAAGAGTCAGACATGACTGAATGACTGAACTGAAAACTGGTAAAAGAAAGAATCAAAGATTTATTTTAACCTGTCTTTCCTACATGAACTAACTTAGAATAACCAAATTGTTATAAGAGAAAGTTTTTCATTCTAGAAAGTAATACAGTGTGAAATTTACCCTTTTGTCAGTCTTTAAAAATAACTAGGCAATGATCATCAATGGCTATTAACAGAAGGAAAACCAATCAGGCATTTTGTGCCCGCTAACAAAATCACACACTACTACTTATGAAGTCATTTTGAAAAGAAAAGCTGAAACTACATCATATCAAGCCTCAAGGTTTCACTTGCCCCTTTAGGAAATATGGGAAAGAAGTGTCTATTGAAGAACACCAGAAATGCAATCAACAAAATCCATAATGTGAGAAACTATTGAACAAATGTCACAAGTTCTCCAACAAATTATACGGGGGGAAAAAGGAGAAAAGAGGCATGTGGTCTTTGATCCTGATTAAATCAAATTTCTAAAACTTTAAAGAATTTTGTCTCATAAACTTTATAAGACAACCAGTAAAATCTGAACACTGATAATATTTGATATTAAGGAACCATTATCAATTATTTTCAGTGTGATCATTATATTATGGTTATATATAAAATAAAAATATTTACATTTACATTTTAGAAATATAAATTAAAATATTTATAAATGAAATGATGAAATTTTAAAGGGAGAAAAGAGAATGGGGTAAAGATGAAGCAAGATTGGTTGTTGTTGAAACTGGGTAATGGGATCCTTGGGGGTTTATTACACTATACTGTATACTTTTCAAAAATAACTTTTTAAAGTTGCTTTTGAAGGGCAATTTTATTTCTTTAATATCTGATTCAGAACAGGGGAAGGTCAATTCACCACAATCTCTAGGTGCTGATACTGGCACCCTGAATTTCTTGCCCAGGTGTCCATCTTTCCTTCACAGAGTTCTCTGTAATCATCTTTACATTAATGTTGACCTTGTTGTGCTTTGCAGAGAGGTCTTTTTAATTTGTATTAATCTGTTTATTTATAACTGTGCTGGGTCTTTGGTGCTGTGTGGCTTTCCCTAGTTGCCACGACTGGGGGCTTCTCTTCCTTGTGGTGTGGTAGCTTCTTTGTTGAGGAGACAGGCTCTAGTGCACAGGCTCAGAAGTTGTGGGGCACAAGCTTAGTTGCTCCCAGGCAAGTAGGGTCCTCCCTGGCCAGGGAGGGAACCCATGTCCCTTGCACTGGCAGAGGGATTCCTAACTGTAGACCATCAGGGAAGTCTCAAAGAGGTCAGAGTCTGGAGAACTAGTCATGTAGTCTTTTTCAAGTTGCTACAGTTATCTCTGGGCCCAAGGATGTCTGGTTTCCTGTTTCCTTGAATAAAGCACAGTGCACATTGCCACCAGTAAATTAGTGGACTGTTTTAAGAGTGCTCTTTTCTGCCTAGTTTTTCTTTAGAACACTAGGGTTTCCAAAAATGGCCCCCAAACCATTTTGTCCTTGATGTCCCTGACTTTCACACCAAATCAAAAGGGTCTGACGTAACATCTTCTCAGGTGGGCTCCCTGTGTGTAGCCCATGCCCCTGCCATGATGATTGAGTTCTCACTAGCTTCATCTTATGCCTGCATATGAGTGCATTGCAGATTTTCCTGAGGAGTTAGAAGTAATAAATGAAAATTACACAAAGCATAAAAAAGGCAACATGTAAATAGAATATTAGCTGTTTCACTGCCCCAAAGCCTCTCAGCCATCCTGCCATCTCTAGCCATCTTCTTTTCAGAATCAACCAGAATATTGTGGGTCCACACCTCTCTGTTCTAGGCTTTCTCCAACATCTCAGCATTTGGATCTCCATCATGGACCAGTGAAGAATATAAAAATTATTCCTTCTTTAATATGAAAGCCCTAAACTCTTCTTTGTCTGAACCTGACCCAGAGGGCCAAAATCTGCTCACGCATTTTACTGAACAAATGTGAAAGTATCTCTCCAACAGGAATTCTGCTTTCCTCCAAGCTAACAAGCTCCAACTGGTGCTTACCTTCCAGGATAACAAACTTTTACACTTAAGTTTTTCTCTTTTCCTTTCACAATATTTCTCCTTAAACTACAGTAGGCACTATGACTTTCCTTACACATTGAAAGAAAAAAATAAATAAGATGATCAATTATGCACACAGAAAAAGAACATCTAGTTGAGAGCAAATATACCCACAATATATATACCCAGAAACTGTGTAGATTTTTAATATTTATTTTGTGTTTTAGGATGAGTATTGCTTAAAATATTGTCTGGAATGGGAAAAATGACCTTCCTGTACTGTGACTAAATTTTGCTTTTGTTTGTGGTAAGCTGACCTATTATGAAGCTGAAATTATAAACATACATGAAAAAGCAGCTTAAATGTGCTACTTACTAATAAGCATAAAATAAGGTAGAAGCATGACACATTTTAAAAACTACCTTCTGGAGCTGGGGTGATGACAATAAAAGTCCATATTTCCCAAGGGCATGTGATGTTATACTTCTAAATGTTTCACATTGGTGCACTTGATTACCTTAATCATCCTAAATGGTTCTTTAGAGTTAAGGCAAGGACCACTGTTTGCAGGAAGTACTGATATTAGTCCCAACTACAGTGAGAAAACTGGGAGGCTAAGAAATCAGCAAGTCAGTCTGGTGAGTTACTCTTAAGCCAGTGGTCCTTGCCTGCTCAGTTATATCCAACTCTTTGTGACCTTTTGGACTGCAGCTCACCAGGCTCTTCTCTCCATGGATATTTCAGGTAAGAATGCTGGAGTGGGTTGCCATTTTCCTCCTCTAGAAGATCTTCCTGACACAGAGATTGAACCCAAGTCTCCTGTGTTTCCTGCATCACAGGCGGATTCTTCACCTGTCGAGCCATTAGGAAAGCCTTGCTCCATGGTAGTGACTCTGTCATGAGGATCCTAAGTGATCTGAATTAGAAACAAAGGCAGGTAATCTCTTGGTTCCTTGTTCTCTAGAGCTAGATCATGTTTTGTCCTGTCTCTATATGTGCACCTGGGTCTTTCTTTTCCTTTTTCCGGTTTCTTTATGTTGTTAGCTCATAGTCAACTGAGTCCTCTCAACTTGGTATGTCCTTCATTTAAGCAACCAGCAAAAACTGACCACTAGCTTTGAATTTCAACTCCAAAGTACTGTGAGAAAGACTTCAATTACCTTAGGAGTCAGGGGTCCCTTGCCCCTGGGGACAAAGGCAGTGGCTATAGGAGTAAAACAAGGTCATATACTATAAATATGGCTGCCAGAGTTCACTAGTTCTGGAATTAGTTTTCAGAGACATTTATGGGTTGGCAGAAAAGACCCAAATATATCTATTATTAGACTGGTGTAATGTGTTCACTGCATTGGTATCTTTTGCATGTCCAAGTCTGTTTGGATTAAAGTCACAAGAATGTTTTTAGAAAAACACACTCTTTCAGCCCGTTCCAGAACAATGATTGCTTGTATTCTTCCATGGCCTGACAAATACAGAATCTGTATAGACTTACAGCAGAAATCTGGGTTAGCTCTCTGGAGCCACCACAACAAACTAGGTGGCTTATAAGAACAGAAATTTATTTTCCCACAGTCCTGTAGGCCAAGGTCCAAAATCGAGGTGTTAGCATGGTTGGTTCCTCCTTGAGACTCTAAGGGAGAAAATGTTTCATGCCTCTCTCCTAACTTCTGGTGGTTGCTGGCAACTCTTGGCATTCCTTGGCTTGTGGAAGCATCACTGCAACCTCTCTCTTCACATTGCCTTCTCCCTGCATTTCCCCTCTCCTGTCTCCCATAAGGACATTTGCATTGGATTTAGGGCTCACCCTAACTCAGCATGATTTCATTTTGATCCTTATTCTAATTATATCTGAAAAGACTCTTCTTATTGCAAATAAGATCCAATTTTGAGTTTCTGGGTAGATATGAATTTAGGGGGACATCATCCAACCCACCAAAACATCTATAAAGCGTCTTTGCAACTGACACCATAACACCCCTACTTATTGCCTCTAAATTGATTTGTTCTACTTTTATCAAATACTTACTCTATAGCAGGTACTGTTTTCAGTATTTCACAGATAATAATTCATTTAATAGTTGTTATCAATTGGTGGGGGCTTCCCTAGTGGCTCAATGGTAAAGAATCCACCTGCCAATGCAGGTAGACATAAGAGATGTGGGTTAGATCCCTGGATCAGGAAGATCCCCTGGAGGAGGGCATGGCAACCCACTCCAGTATTTTTGTCTGGAGAATCCCATGGACAGAGGAACCTGGCAGGCTACAGTCCACAGGGTTGCAGAGTCAGACACGACTGAACCAACTTAGCATGTACACTCACACACACACACACATGAATTGGTGTTGTTTTTCTTCTGGGTTATTGCTCTCATGTATAAAAGACAGGCCACACTTTCCTTTGCAGCTGGTCCAGTGCTCTGTGTTCTGTGTGTGGGAATTTTGATAAAGACTAAGCTGAGACCAGCTGCAGTGCCTGACTCTGACAGTTCATGTAGTCTCTCATTTAAGAGTACTGTGTCACCTCCTGGAGAGAGCTAAGTAAGACATTCAGGAAACTAACACATAGGACTTAAGATCCCTTGTGTAAGTATCTCCCTGGAAAATGAGCAACAGGAGAGCTCCATAAGGAAAGAAAGGGACAATAATGAAGACAGCCCACACAGCCACAGCCGGAAGCAGAACTGGCTGTCATTCCCCGTGGTGTTCAGGGATGTTCCCAGAGTTTCAGGGACAGGGAGGAGATGTCCAGGTCATGTGCCCCACCCACCAAGTTTTCCTAGATTGCTGCTTTTGTCTTCTTCTCCTCCACTTAGACCCAGAGGGACAACTCCTAAATAAGGTGCTAGGTTGAACTGAATATTTGGGTTTTGTTTTGTTTTAAAATACTGTGAGGATCTATAATGTAGCAGTCTGGGAGACAAGTTAAGAATCCAGCAAATGGGGATTTCCCTGGTGGTCCAGCGACTAGGACTGTGCCCCCAACACAGGGGTCTTGGGTTCCATCCCTGGTCAGGGAACTAGATCTCACATGCCACAACTAAGAGTTCATATGCCACAGCTAAGCTTGGTGCAGCCAAATAAATAAATAAAAATAAATTTAAATATTAGAATCCAGCAAATGAATTTTATTTCCTTTTAGTGGAGTAACAAGTATTAAGAGTATATGTAACATTTGGAGCTATTGATTTACTTGGAATGTATATGTATCAGCCTGGGATTCAATGCTATTTATTCACTATACTTATGCCTTCACAAAGCATAGATGAGCTGAAGTTTTTATTCTGTAGGCACTCCATAAAATCTTATGATACTTGTGGTCAGCTGAAAGGATTAACTTCCACCAGATGATAAAGGCAGATGTCGCAAAACACTAAAAGAATAAAACTGATACATGTGATAGAATTTTTTTTTTTTTAAGAATGAAATCTTACATTTGGGACAACATTCTAAGGGGTATTATGCTATGTGAAGTAAGTTACAGAAAGACAAATACTGCATGATTTCACTTATATGTGGAATCCAAAAAACAAAACAAATGAAAATGTACAAACATTAAAAAACCAGAAACAGTTACAGATACAGGGAACAAAAGGTGGTTGCCAGAGTAGAGGGAGGTAGGGGAAAGAAAAAAACAGATGAGAGATATTATGAGGGACAGACTTCCAGTTATAAAACAAGTGAGTCACAAGTATAAAGTGTATAGTGTAGGGAAGATAGTCAATAATTATGTAATAGCTTTGTATGGTGATATATTATAAACAGACTTACCATGATGATCATTTTGAAATGTATGGGGAAAAAAAATCACTATGTTATGTAACAGGAATCAAGGTAGTGTAGGTAATTATACTTCAAAATTGAGTGCAATCACACTCATAGAAAAAGAGATCAAATTTGTGGTTATCAGAGGTTTGAGGGGGGCATGCAGGGAGGAAGAATTGGGTGAAGGCAGTCAAAAGATACAAACTTCCAGTTACAAGATAAATAAATAGTAGGGATATAGCATACAATATGGTAGCTATAATAAACATGGCTGTATGGTGAGAGTAAATCCCCAAAGTTTTCATCACACAAATTATTTTTTACTATTTCTTCAATTTTGTGTCTGTGTGAAATGATGGATGGTCACTAAATTTTTGGATAATAATTTCATGATGTATTTTAAATCAAAATATTTTGCCCAAAACCCTAAAATTATATAGTTCTATTTTAATTATGTTTCAATACAACTGGAAAAAAATATTGGCTACAATAAGAAGTACTGAAAATTGGACTAAATTATGATGTCCTCTATTCAAAAAACAAGGAAATGGACAATACAACAACCCAGTCCAGGCAGGCTTACTAAGAGCCTCTGCCCTTCAGGAATGAAGGTTTGGGTCACCCACCAAACAAGGAACTATGACTAACTGAGGTGCTTGCTGAAGACAAAAGAATACATAGTGGGTAGTAAAAGAAGGTAGTTATAAATACCAGCTACAATCACATGACCAGTCAGAAGTGAGGACTACACTGGCTACGAGCATTTACTCCTTGGTATTAAGGAATATTAATAAGGAGCATTTCTTCCTATTTTATTATGAATAGATTTGTATATATATGTTGATATATAAACAGTTGACCCTTGAACAACTCGGGTTTGAACTGCATGGGTCCCCTCATACATGAATTTTTGTCAGTAGTAAATCCTACAGAACTACATGATCCATGGTTGGTTGAACCCACTGATGCAGAACTGAAGATATGGGGGGGCTGCGGATATGGAGAGTCAACTATATGTTACAGACAGACTTTCAACTGCAAGGAGGGTCAATGCCCTTAACCCCTCTGTTGTTCAAGGGTCAACTGTGTATCTTTGTTTTCTTTCCTCTTTTATTCCCTTACCATGTAACATAGATGTATTGACTTTATATCATCGTCACTTTTGATTGATTATATATAAATATTAATTTAACATAATAGTATTTAAGTTATAGGATTTTAAGGAAAAGAGTAAGCATCACTCAAGGACTTTACCTTTTCTTCTGGGGAAAGGGTTAGTGCTTTTTTCTCCCACCTTGGCTACACCATGAGAAATGTGGGATCTCTGTAACCCAAGCAGGAATCAAATCTACACCCCCTCCAATGAAAGTGTGGAGTCTCTTCTGCTAGACCTCCAGGGAAGTTGCAAGTGTGTTTTTGACTATATACAGAATTAGGCATGATTGTCTTGTCACTGTCTTTATTTTGAGATTAAGCATGGTTGAAGGAGATGGTATGGGTGCCAAGTTAATAAGGGTTGGACTTCTGTTAATTTTGTGTGTCAGCTTGATGGAGTCATACAGTGCCCAGATATTTAGCTAACATTTTTTTTCTGAGTTTGTCTGTGAGGATATTTCAGGATTACATTAGCATTTGAATCAGTAGACTCAGTAAAGCTTCCTTGATGTGGACTCAGTAAAGCAGATGGCCTTCCTCATCCAATTCACTGAAGGCCTTGAAGACCTGAATAACATAAAAGGGAGAAGAAGGGAGAATTCACCCTTTCTGCCTGACTACATGAGCTGAACACTGGTTTTCTATTGCCCTCAGAAAGACTGCCATCAGTTCTCGTGGAACTTAGGTCTTTGGACTTAGACGGAACCACACCACCAGCTCTCGTGCATCTCCAGCCTGCAGATATATCTGATATCAGATATATATGCTCCAATACTTTGGCCACCTGATGCGAAGAGAGAAATCATTGGAAAAACCCTGATGCTGGGAAAGACTGAGGGCAAGAGGAGAAGGGGCAGCAAAGGATGAGATTGTTAGATAGCATCACCAACTCAATGGACATGAATTTAAGCAAATTCCAGGAAATAGGGAAAGACAAGGAAGCCTGTGTGCTGCAGTCCATGGGGTCACAGAGAGTCAGACATGACTTAGAAACTGAGAAGCAACAAAAAATGATATATACATGGTATATCAAATATCAGCTATATATATTTTTAAGATTTTCTTTGATAAACTGGCTCATTTGATTAGGAAAACTAAGAAGTCCCACAGTTGGCAAGGAGATAGATATATATTTATGTGTGTGTGTGTGTTAGTTGCTCAGTCTTGTCCAACTCTTTGTGACCCCATGGACTGTAGCCCGCCAGACTCCTCTGTCCATAGGATTTCCCAGGCGAGAATACTGGAGTGGCTTGCCATTTCCTTCTCGTGTGTGTGTGTGTGTGTGTGTGTGTGTGTGTGTGTGTGTGTGTATCTAGATTAGAATAAAATTAAGTCCAATCTGAATTTTTACTTGTCTTTTGGATTGGAACAACAACAACAAAAGTCATAATGGCTAAATTTTTCAAATTATACCTGAGCAAGGGAAGTAACATTGGTAGGTAATTTTTGTAACCACTTTATATAGAGAGAATAATTTGGTTTTGAAACCTATCAGGAAATCTAAGCCTGATCATTTAAAAATAAATTTTACTTGTGAAGTTTTTAACCTTTGTTTATCTTATTTTATTTTTTTACTTTTCAAGTATTTTTATTTATTTGTTTGACTGCACCAGGTCTTAGTTGTTGCTTGTAGGATCTTCCATCTTCATGCCAGCCGGTGGGATCTAGTTGCCTGACTAGGGATTGAACCCAGGCCCCCTGGATTGAGAGCAGGAAGTCTTAGCCACTGGGTCACCAGAGAAATCCCTATTTCTCTAACTTATTTTAAAATTTACAAATAGTTTCAAGAAAAAGACAAATCTTAACATATCTCTGCAGCACTTCACTGACTTAAAAATCTAGCAGAATAAAGTAAAGCAAGATTTCATATTACATGGCTATGTTTTTTCAAATTAGCCCTGGAGCAAAATAAAATAATTTCCCTCTGATTTTTGCAATTAGCTGCCTATCTGCCTACCCCTTATTGCTCTCAGGCCCTTGCCAGTAACCTGCAGCTCTGACTTGAAGGGGTAAAAGAAAAGTAGAAATCTGTAGTTCAGGACTGGCTCTCCTAAAATTTGTCTTCCTTTGCCTCTAAGCAGGATATTCTCTTTAAAGGTGCCCATATATATACTTCCTCCAAAATCTTGAACTTGTTAATAATAACCCAGCTTGGGTATGATGATGAGAATCTAGGATTTGGAGCAAAAAACCTTGATCCTAATTCTGCTGCTCACTGTGTGATGTCAGGCAAGTCACCTGACTTGTGAAATTTCAGGTTCATCCCATGTAATCACTGGCAATCAGCTCTGTCTCTAGGAACTATAGTAAATACAAGAGAAGTGAGTAACTTCTCAATAACTCATATGTTGTTGGATAAGGACAAATGCTTATTCTTCATAGATAAAATCAGTCTATTTTATCTGTTTGTAGATTTTATCTATTCATAGATAAAATCAGTCTTCATGACATATCTGAAATTTCTTCCTACCTACTAGAGTCATGGAAATTTGTTCAAAACTTAAAATTCAATCTAATTTAAGAAGTGCCTGTTAACTACTAGGTATTTTGAAAAATTCAGGATAAGAATGAGATACTGTTTTGCTTTCAATTTTCTCATAATATGATTGCCATAATTTACTCTGGAATCTTAAACTCCTCAGTGCCTAATGCAAAAGTCACATTAATTTCCCTTTCTTTTTTTTTTTTTCTTTTTTGTTGTTCAGTCGCTAAGTCATGTCTGACTCTTTTCAACCCCATGGACTGCAGCATGCCAGGCGCCTCTGTTCTCCACTATCTTCCAGTTTGCTCAAATTCTCGTCCATTGAGTCAGAGATAGTATTTACTATCTCATCTTCTGCCATCTCCTTCTCCTTTTTCCTTCAATATTTCCCATTGTCAGGGTTTTTTTTTCCAACGAATTGGCTCTTCAAATCAAGTGGCCAGAGTATTGAAACTTCAGCATCAGTCCATCCAATGAATATTCAGGGTTGATTTAGAATTTACTGGTTTGATCCCCTTGCTGTCCAAGGGACTCTCGAGTCTTCTCCAGCACCACGATTCAAAAGCCTCAATTCTTCAGTGCTCTGCCTTCTTTGTGGTCCAACTCTCACATCCATACATGGCTAGTGGAAAAACATAGCTCTGACTATGCAGACCTTTTTTGGCAAAGTGATGTCTCTCCTTTTTAATATGGTGTCTAGGTTTGTCATAGCTTCCTTGCTTTCAAGGAGCAAGCACCTTCTAATTTCATGGCTGCAGTCACTGTCTGCAGTGACTTTGGAGCCCAAGAAAATAGTCTGTTCCTGCTTCCACTTTTCCCCCATCTATTTGCCATGAAGTGATGGGATGAAATGCCGTGATTTGAGTTTTTGAATGTTGAGTTTCAAGCTAACTTTTCTTTTATAGCTAATTCTTATTGAAATACAGAGAATAAAAGCAATAGCTAAATAACAAACACCATTGGACATTTCTTAAAATAAAAAAAAGGTTTTTTTGGCTGTACTGGGTCTACATTGCTTTGCACAGGCTTTTTATAGTTGCAGCAAGCGGGGGCTAAACTTCGTTGCAGTGTGTGGATTTCCCATTGCTGTGGCCTCTCCTGTTGTGGAGTATGGGCTTTAGGCACACAGACTTCAGTAGTTCAGGCCCACAGGCTCAGTGAAAAGTGAAAGTCACTCCGTTGTAGTTGGGGTTACTCAGGTGTGTCTGACTCTTTGCGACCCCATGGACTATACAGTCCATAGAATTTTCCATGCCAGAACACTGGAGTGTGTAGCCTTTCCCTTCTCCAGGGGATTTTCCCAACCCAGAGATGGAACCCAGGTCTCCTGCATTGCAGGCGGATTCTTTACCAGCTGAGCCACAAAGGAAGCCTGCAGGCTCAGTAGTTCTGGTTAATGGGCCCTAGGCCTTGGGCTCAGTATTTTCAGCGCACAGGCTTAATTTCTCTGCAGCATGTGGACTCTTTGGCCCAGGGATCAAACCTGTGTCCCCTGCATTGGCAGGTGGATTCTTATCCACTGCACATTACTAGGGAAGTCCCACATTTGCACTAACATTCTACAAAATTTGTGACCTCATTTAGGAAATGGATATGCATAATTTAAAAGTCTTCAATATTGTCACAATTGCTTGGAGAATCAACAAGTAGCTTTACAATAAGGGAAGAGAGAATTGTACTACACAAAGGGAAGAAAGGATGAAAGAAAAGCTAGGGAAGCAATTTATTATTTTTTCAATTTTAGAAAAAAATATTAAAAATATTTTTCATTTGGTTTGACTGAGAGATAGCATTGCTTCATCTTTAAAATATTTACTTGCAGGGAATTCACTTGCAGTCCAGTAGTTAGGACTCGGCACTTCCACTGACCAGGGACTGGGTTTGATTTCTGGTCAGGGAACTAAAATCCTGGAATCCATGCAGCACAACCATCCCCACCCTTCCAATTTTTTTTTTCTTACTTGCAGAATCCTCTTTGAATATAGTTGAGAAAGAGTACTATTTGAGTTTTTCCAAAATTATAGAATACATTATGATGTTAACTAATCAAATACTTAAATAAAGGAAGAGGGTAGAAAGAACAATAAGATGTGTGTGAAAACCAAGTTGTTAGTAGCATTAAAATTGATGTAGTATTTCTAGCAACATATAACAAGAACCCTAAAAGAATAAGGGCTTTTGACCTATAATCCCACTATTGGGAATATATATTAAAGAATAAAAGTTATGTGTACATATCTTTGTAAAACAGTATTTGCAAAAGCAGAGTGCTAAAAACAATTTACTCATGCAGCAGCTACACAATGGCTAATTGAACAATGAGGGAATCTGTGCAACCACTAACAATACAAATAGACAGCTGCAGAAAAGTGAATGCAAAGCTATTTTAAGTGCAAACAAAGTAACTATGATTAGGTGAAATTATAGTATGCATACATGTAACAGAAGAAGTGGTGCAAAGACATAAATAACTCTCCCGTATGAAAGCATACTTTTATATTAAATGGTTTAGAGAGATACTGGGTCTGCCAAAAAGTTTATTCAGGGTTTTTCCCATAACATCTTGTGGAAAAACTCAAACAAATTTTTTGGCCAACCCAATATAGTAAATATACCATGAGAGTCATCTGTTTAAAGTTTACCATTCAAGGGTTTTAAATATATTTATAGAGTGCTTATTTTTTAGAATTATTAAACTTTTCCTTTCTTTTTTTTAAAGATGAGATCAGTAGATCTAATTGCCTAGGACAAAGAAAGAGGAGTCACATTTTAATTTGAGATCTATTTGTTTAAGATCTTTTGAAAACTTGTTGCTGCTTACCCAGGCAATGAACATAATTTCCACTTAATATCTAAATAGATATCCAGGCAATCCAATAAGACTTTCTTAAAAATCCAAATACACTGCTGACAGTAAATTACCTCTTTATTTTTCAGCTTACATAAGGTTTGTGTAGTCTGGTCCTTGCAAGTTTAAATCCACCTCGTCTACTGTTAAATATGGGGACACCAGTTTCTAGTGCATTCTGCACTGATATGAGGCTTTATTCTCAGGAATAAATGTGGTAAACACGTTAGGCTTTGAATTTAGACTTTCTGTTTATAAACAGTCCTGCTGGTTATCATCTAATCTTGGCCTCACTTACCCGGTTACTTCATCTGCAGAATGGGGATAATGGCATTTTTTTTCAGGGTGGTAACTGACATGATGGATACAAAATAACACAGTAGATGGAATGCTGGTGAGGTTCACTCACTGGTATAATTACTACCATTATTCCTCCTATTATGTTAGTATAGACCGAAATAACCACAAACAAGTCTTGTTTCTCAGATTGACCAACCATGAGTAAACCAATTAAGGACGTGAGTTGCTCCTAAGGAATTCTTCAGCACCCCTCCCATTTCCTGGGGTGCTCCTTTGCACCAAACACTCAGGCTATGTGCCATTCCAGAAAGGAAGGGAGACTAGCCACCCTGTTCTTCTGCATGTGTGTGCATGCATATCCATGGAAGTATTCGGTAGCTATAACACCTCCAGCACTAATCTTCCTCCTGCACTCATAACCTGCCCCCAAAGGGCCATCCACTCATTCAGATATGTGGCTCTGCTTTACTCCCAACTGTAGCTTTGGGGAAATTCCAAAGGATGGTCTTATGAGAGGAATAACCCAGTCACATCAGCCTCTGACTGTAAAAGTAAAACTGAAAGTTCTGCTATGTTGGCAGCAGCCTCACAAACCTATTTGCAAGAATATTCTGTACCTATACAGATACAAACCTGCTTAAACTGTGATCCAAATATTTTTGAAATGTGCCCAAAATATTTTGGTTATAGATCCCTCAGGTTCTTTCAACAGCATTCTTGTAATTCTGTGTATATGTGTGTGTGTTTTCATATGGACTCAGAAAGATTGCTTCCTAAAGAGGGTAAGAAGGTTTTGTATTATGAGAGCCTGAGCTTCACTTTTGCCAGGAAAGAAGTTTAAAAGGCTTTGTTTTCAAAAACCTGGAGCAGAGTCTCCGAGGTCAGTTGTCTGAAAAGATCAGGGTTCCAAGATGGAAATAGAGTCGAGAGGCCTAGACTTGAGGGACAGGGCTAGTGGGAAAGACTGACACGAGTGGGGCTGCCCACTTCTCACACGAGGCATACCTGCCTGACTGCATGACGGTGAGGTTCCTGACAGTGTAGTAGGGGGTGGAATACACTATTTAACTTGAACAGGAAACAGTTTTGATTGTGACAATCAGAGTCAAGGTCAAGGTTCCATCTCAAATTTCCAATAAGCCCCAGAATTCCTTATAGAATTGTGAGATAGGAAAAGGGTTTCACCCACCCACTCCATGAATAAAATTAGGTTTTCTGCCAGATAAAAACTAGATTGTCTTCCAAGCTGGATAGAGTGTATGGGGAGACAGATTGATTTGATTTAGGGGGAAAAAGTTACATTTCTTTCATTTTGAATGAGTGGGATATATCGTGTTGGTTACTCTCTCACTTCGGCTGCATTTAACTGGAAGGGCTTTGTCAAGTATTCTTAGGCTTATTGTTGAGAAATTCTCTGTTACCTTGAGAAGCTGTATTCGCAAGAGATTATCTGCAAAGCAAAAACAGATTTATATATTTATATGTGATAGATTATTATTCTTTGGAATTTAATTTACATGATTAGATTCAACCATCTAGATTATTTAAATGAGGTATTGTCGGACAAGAAAATTTGTGAATTTGGAAGGAAACTACAAGAGAAGATAAATACTGTGCAAAACCCAAAAGTTTTAGAGACAGAAAAACATGCTGTAAGAACTTGGACAATTTCCCTACTTCCTCTTAGGCTTGGTATTTTCATCTGTAAAATAAAGATACAATAAGTATATTTTCCAACAAGTTATAGTGAGGAAGAAAATGAATATATATTCAACAGCACAAATCCTTCAATAAATGCTCATTTTATTTTCCATTATAACCACACTTGGCTTCTTTTGATCTCCTTTATTTTATTTTTTAAAAGATTTATTTATTTTTGGCTGTGCAGGGTCTTCATTGCCGCTTTTGACTTTCTCTTGTCGTGGTCCACGGGCTTCTTATTTCAGTGGCCTCTCTTGTTGCGGAGCACAGGCTCTAGGTGCACAGGCTTCAGCAGCTGCAACTCACAGGCTCTAGAGCCCGTTTCCCCTGCTCTGGCAGGTAGATTCGTAACCACTAGACCACCAGGAAACCCTGATCTCCTTTATTTTTAAATGAACTTTATTAGTATGTAACATACAGAACAGTACACCAAAAGCATAGAGTTTCATGAATTATCACAGCAAGAATACACCTTTATAGTTACCATGAGGTCAAGAAATAGAACATAACCAAGTCAAGGAAGCCCCTCCTTCTCTCCCAATTTGTTACCCACTTTGTCTCCCCAACTAATGTAACCACTATCCTGACTTCGAACACCATCTTTTAGTTTGGGGAGTTGTATTTTTCTTTTAACATTCTTTTGTGAGATATATCCTCTTAAACTTTTAAGTATACATTGTTGTTGACTACAGGTCCAATGTTGTACAGCAGATCTCTAGAGCTTATTCATCTTATTAACTGATGCTTTATGCCTGTTGATTAATATCATTATTAAGCTTGGATGATTTTTAAACTTAACACATGTTGAATCCTGCAGTACGTATCAGTTTGTATCTGGCTTCTTTAACTTACCGTATTGATGAAATTCATTTATATTTTGCATTAAACAGGAATTTATTCATGATCATTGCTGAAGAATTCTTCCATTGTTTGAATACACCACACTATGTATATCCATTCTTATGTGAGTGAGCATTTGTATTGTTTCCAGATTAGGACCATTATGAGTAGTTCTGTGACAATTTTCACTCATGTGTATGCATTTCTGTTAGGAATATATATAAGGGCCAAATTGCTCTGTCATATGGTATGTATGCAAACAGCTTTCATGTATACTGCCAAACAATTTTCTCGAGTGGCTGTGCCAATTTTCTCTCTCACAAGGAGTGTGAGAGTTCCTGTTTTTTATCTCTGTACCTGGTACTGACAGTCTTTTCTTTTTTGATGTAGACTTTCTTCTCGGGATAGGTTATCTCACTGTGGTTTGATTTAGATGCCCCTGATAGCTAATAAGGTTGAAAAGCTTTTTCATGAATTTGCTACTTACTTGGATATCCTCTTCTGTGAAGGCCTTGTTTAAAATTTTATTGAGCATTTTTAAAATTGGGTTGTCTGTCTTACTGTTAATCTTTTTATTTTGTTTTAGTAATTCTACTGTATGGATACCGCATCTTTAATCCATTCACCTGTTGCTGGCATTTGGATTTCCCTGGCTTGGAAATTTTGAGTAAAGTGTATACAAATATTTGTAAATACATATGCATATATGTCTTTCTATGCACATATGTTTCCATTCCTCTTGGTCAGAGTGAAATTGCTAAGTGAAATGGTATTTAATAAATAACTACCAAACTGTTTTCCAAATTGATTATACCATTTTACACTCCTACTGTATGAGTTCTGATTGTTTCATATGCTCACCAACCCTTCTCCCTACCTCCTTCTCTTTCTCTCTCCTCTCTCTCCTAAATTGCTCCTAATCTACTCCTATGGCCTTTTAATTTTAGTTATTTTTTTCATTTCTATAATTTCCATTTGAAGAATTTTATACTTTTTAGTTTTATACTGAGCTTTTCCATTTTGTCATCTTATTTCTGGAACATATTAATATGTTATCTTAAAGATCACATATAATAATTCCCATATGTGGATCTCCAATGACTATATTTCTTTTTTTTTTCTGAGTTTCAGATGTATTGAACTTTATTTTTTTATTTTTAATTTTATTTTATTTAACTTTACAGTATTGTATTGGTTTTGCCATATATCAACATGAATCTGCCACAGGTATACATGTGTTCCCCATCCTGAACCCTCCTCCCTCCTCCCTCCCCATACCATCCCTCTGGGTCGTCCCAGTGCACCAGCCCCAAGCATCCAGTATCGTGCATCGAACCTGGACTGGCGACTCGTTTCAAATATGATATTATACATATTTCAATGCCATTCTCCCAAATCATCCCACCCTCTCCCTCTCCTAGAGTCCAAAAGACTGTTCTATACATCAGTGTCTCTTTTGCTGTCTCGTATACAGGGTTATTGTTACCATCTTTCTAAATTCCACATATAATCTGTCTCCTCTTGTTTTTTCAGTCAGGTGCTCTCATCTCCTGGTATACCTGGTAGTTTCTGGCTGGCAGCTAGACAATATATATGATAACTGTTTATGTACAATATATATGATAATTTTATATATGATAAATTGTAGAGATATTTTAAAATTCTAGATAATACCTTAGAGAGAGCATTCATTTTTTGCTTGGCAGTTTAGCAGTTAGCTAAAGGAAGATTAAGTTTAATCAAATCAAGGATTTAGTTGATTTACTGTCTAGCCCTTGTGGAGTTGCAAGTTAAAACTGGAGTGTTTGCCTGAGTTTCTCCTTGGTCAGCCGAAAGTCTTCATTTTTGACCACAAGCACTGTAAGAATGTTGGAAACTCTGCTCAGCTTCTCAGCCTCCTGGCTTCTACTCGTAAACAGACAAATGGCTAAAGTGAGACATTAGGGTCAAACTGGGCTCACTTCTCTAAATTTTCATCTGTCTTAGCCTAAGTTCCTTAGAAAACAGATGCTGGGGTAAAGGTTAAGTGCTAATTTTTCACTAGGAAGTATACACAACACAACAACACAAGAGAAGGCTCTACACATGGACATCACCAGATGTTCAAAACCAAAATCAGATTGATTATATTCTTTCCAGCCAAAGATGGAGAAGGTCTATAGAGTCAGCAAAAACAAGACTGGGAGCTGACTGTGGCTCAGATCATGAACTCCTTATTGCCAAATTCAGATATAAATTGAAGAAGGTGGGTAAAACCATTAGACCATTCAGGTATGACCTAAATAAAATCCCTTATGATTACACACTGGAAGTGAGAAATAGATTCAGGGAATTAGATCTGATAATCAGAGTCCCTGAAGAACTATGGATGGAGGTTCATGACATTGTACAGGAGGCAGTGATCAAGATCATCCCCAAGAAAAAGAAATGCAAAAAGGCAAAATGGTTGTCTGAGGAGGCCTTACAAATAGCTGTTGAAAAGAAGAGAAGTGAAAGGCAAAGGAGAAAAGCAAAGCTATATCCAGTTGAATGCAGAGTTCCAAAAAGTAGCAAGGAAAGATAAGAAAGCCTTTCTCAGTGGTCAATGCAAAGAAATAGAGGACAACAGAATGGGGATGACTAGAGATCTTTTCAAGAAAATTAGAGATACCAGTAGAACATTTCATGCAAAGATGGGCTCAATAAAGGACAGAAATGGTATGGACCTAATAGAAGAAAAAGATATTAAGAAGAGGTGACAAGAATATGCAGAAGAACTATACAAAAAAGATATTCATGACCCAGATAATCACAATGGTGTGATCACTCACCTAGAGCCAAGCATCCTGGAACGCGAAGTCAAGTGGGCCTTAGGAAACATCACTATGACCCAAGCCAGTGGAGGTGATGGAATTCCAGTTGAGCTATTTCAAATCCTAAAAGATGATGCTATGAAAGTGCTGCACTCAATATGCCAGCAAATTTGGAAAACTCAGCAGTGGCCACAGGACTGGAAAAGGTCAGTTTTGATTCCAATCACAAAGAAAGACAATGCCAAAGAATGCTCAAACTACCGCATAGTTGCACTCATCTCACACGCTAGCAAAGTTATGTTCGGAAGTCTCGAAGACAGGCTTCAACAATACATGAACCATGACCTTCCAGGTGTTCAAGCTGGATTTAGAAAAGGCAGATGAACCAGAGATCAAATTGCCAACATCTGCTGGATCATCAAAAAAGCAAGAGAGTTCCAGAAAAAAACATCTATTTCTGCTTTATTGACTATGCCAAAACCTTTGACTGTGTGGATCACAGTAAATTGTGGAAGAGATGGGAATACCAGAACACTTGACCTGCCTCCTGAGAAATCTGTATGTAGGTCAGGAAGCAACAGTTAGAACTGGACATGGAACAATAGACTGGTTCCAAATAGGGAAAGGAGTATGTCAAGGCTGTATATTGTCACCCTGCTTATTTAACTTATATGCAGAGCACATCATGAGAAATGCTAGGCTGGAAGAAGCACAAGCTGGAATCAAGATTGCCGGGAGAAATATCAATAACCTCAGAAATGCAGATAACACCACACTTATGGCAGAAAGTGAAAAAGAACTAAAGAGCCTCTTGATGAAAGTGAAAGAAGAGAGTGAAAAAGGTGGCTTAAAGCTCAACATTTAGAAAACTAAGATCATGGCATCTGGTCCCATCACTTTAAGGCAAATAGATGGGGAAACAATGGAAGCAGTGACAGACTTTATCTTTTTAGGCTCCCAAATCACTGCAGATGGTGATTTCAGCCATGAAATTAAAAGATGCTCACTCCTTGGAAGAAAAGTTATGACCAACTTAGACAGCATATTAAAAAGCAGAGAAATTACTTTGCCAACAAAGGTCTGTCTAGTCAAAGCTCTGCTTTTTCCAGTAGTCAGGTATGGATGTGAGAGTTGGACTATAAAGAAAGCTGAGCGCCAAAGAATTGATGCTTTTGAACTGTGGTGTTGAAGAAGACTCTTGAGAGCCCTTTGGACTGCAAGAAGATCCAATCTGTCCATCCTAAAAGAAATCAGTTCTGAATATTCATTGGAAGGACTGATGTTGAAGCTGAAACTCCAATACTTTGGCCACCTGATGTAAAGAACTGACTCATTTGAAAAGACCCTGATGCTGGAAAAGATTGAAGGCAGGAGGAGAAGGGGAGGACAGAGAATGAGATGGTTGGATAGCCTCACTGACTCAATGGACATGAATTTGAGTAAGCTCTGGGAGCTGGTGATGGACAGGAAAGCCTGGCATGCTGAAGTCCATGGGGTCACAAAGAGTCAGACACAGATGAGCGACTAAATTGAACTGAACTGAATAACTCTGAGATAGTAGAAGGAAAAGGAAAATAAAGCTAGTAGAAAAGGAGGAAAAGGAGATACAGATTAGTATCTGTATACTAATGCAGATGAGCACAGCTTCATGCAGAGAAGCTCACTGTGTAGAAGCACTTTGTCTTGGAACAGTCTGTTAGAGGAAGAAAAAGACAGGAATTTATTCAATGGCTCCCTCTGTTGATTGACTTAACTTTCATTGGTCAACCTTTACCCTATAAGACATTAACATCTATGCATTCCTGATGTTTTAACTGACCTCTTCAGACCCAACAAGGAAACAGAATCCCATACCTTACAACATGTTAGAACTAATGAAAGAAATCAGATCCTTATGAATATGGTGGCACCTGGTGCCATCCATAGCTGCAGCAGCTCATCCCATTTCAGGAGCAATGCAATCTCTGCTGAAGACTAGCACTCACCTTGAGGAAACGGAAGCACCCTGCAAAGCCTGTTGATGAAATAGTTGTGACTTCATGTCCATGGTAAGTTTGAGGACCTGGGGAACAGATAGGACCTTGAAGATTTAAGGAGGTTTCCTCAACTTATCCAATGCATCTTCTCCTAGGAATCTTGTTCTCTCAAAGCCCTTGGTGGTATCATAGTTTTCAAATGTCTTTTAGCAATGTTTTTATGTATTGTCCAGAATTTCTGATTGTCAGGGGAAGGTTTAGTCTGTAACCAACTACTCTACATTATTAGGAAAAAAAAAAAACAACTCACTGCTATCTTTTAAAAGGGGCTTCCTGGATAGGAAGTGGTGAAGAATCCACCTGCAATGCAGGAGACACAGGAGACATGGGTTTGATCCCCGAGTTGAGAAGATTGCCTGGAGGAGGAAATGGCATCCCGCTCCAATATTCTTGCCTGGAAAATTAAGTGGACAGAAGAACCTGGTGGGCTGCAGTCCAAAGAGTTAGACACAACTGAGCACTATCATGGGTCCTTTAAAGATCTTGATAATGTTAACTACAGGCACAACTGACACCCAAATATGGCTAAAAAGTGAGTTGACTTTAGCCTCAGAGTAAAACGTGTGGGACACCAAGAAACCAGATTCTCATCTGTTAGATGTAAATCACCCCTTATCTCTGTATTGACTTCTCAGGTAAATTCAGCTGATGTTTTCAAAGTCATCTTACCCGGATTTCCTCAGATTAGTCACAGACAATATTACTCATTTAATGGAAATTCCCATCCTCACTAAAGCACTAACCTTGGGTGAGGCCATAAGAGAAGGGTACACAATCAGCCACGCCAATCACATCATTTCCAAAGCTGAGGGTTCATGAGTGGTTTGTTACATATTTACTCTGTGTTTGTTACATAGTTACTCTGTGTTATATATTTACTGTGTTAATTTTACTGCTGCAAAAACTCAGCTCACACTAAATTTTATCTTTCCTTCCTTTTTCAGACTTATCTCTGATCTTATCTACCGTGTATGATTCAACTCCTTGTGACATACTCAAAAAATTTCAGGGACTTCCCTGGCAGTCTAATGGTTAAGACTGTCTTTCAATGCCGGGGGAGAGATTTGATCCCTGTTGGGAGAGCTAAGATCCCATATGATTCCTGGCCAAAAAGCCAAAACATAAAACAGAAGCAATATTGTAACAAATTCAATAAAGACTTAAAAAAAAAAAAAAAAAATTTTAGAATTTCCTCACCAGTTGTTCTGAAACACTGCTGACAATATATGAACCCTGAAATTTTTAGCCTTGTCCAAGTTAGACCAAAGATTTTGGTTCCTAATGAAACCTTACAGAAATTTGCTGATGTATCTTTCTATACTTTTATGTAATATGGAAAACAGGAAGTATAGTGTAAGGAGCTCTATAAGAAATGTTAAATAAAGGTCTTCTCTTCTACTTGTTTCCTTCTCAGAGTGCCTTAGATGCCTCTCTTTAGAAAAATACCACCCTTTGGAGAATGGTAATAGATGTATGCTTAATGATACAAGTCATAGGTTTCCAAAAATGTTTCATTAGCTTTCTGCAAAAAAAAAAAAAAAAAAAAAAAAACAGACAAGTTTACTATAAACATTTTAGGATAATAACCTTTCTCTACTTCCTCCCAATCTGTCATTTGTCTCCACCATGGGTCATCCTTGCCCCAGCAATTTGAACGTTTGTGATAAATGAGAAACGATGATTTTTCCAAAGAAAAGAGGACTTTTCTTCAATGAAGGGAACATGCACGACTGTGGTTCCCCGCTAAAGGCCCCATCACAACATCAAGAAATATTTTATCACAAAATTGTGTATGCAATTAAAAAACTGTTCAGTATGATCTCAATTACGTGATATGTGTATCTATAAAATATATATGCATGTATGATATACACTAAAGTGTTAACCAATTATGAATCATAGAATTATGGGTATGAGCTAATTTTTTGTGCTTATCTGTGCTGTCATCATTTTATTTACTGGGCATATAATTGTTTTCAAAAAGCTTAAAAATAACTGCTTTTGCCAGATATTGTGTTCTCCCAGGTAAAATACACATCCTATGCTATTCTAGGCAATAAGTCAATAAATAAACATGAAATGCATAGAACAGGACTTAGCACATAGTCTGTTCTCAATAAAGATTAGTTATTATGTATACTACATAGGAAATTAAATTCAGCTTTTTTGTTAACTGCAATTTTAAAATATCTATGTGCTGTATGCTAAGTTGCTTCAGTCGTGTTCGACTCTTTGCGACCCTATGGACCACCAGGTTCCTCTGTCCAAGGGATTCTCCAGGCAAGGATACTGGAGTGGGTTGCCATTTCCTTCTTCAGGGGATCTTCCTGACCCAGGGATCAAACCCACCTCTCTGTGTCTCCTGCATTGGCAGGTGGATCCTTTACCACTAATGCCACCTGGGAAGCCCCCAAAATTTACAGTTAAGGTTTAAAAAATACCTTTTCAGTCATTATATCATTCAATTTTAAAAATTTTTATTCATTTATTTATTATTTTTTGGCTATGCTGGGTCTTCATTGCTGTGTGTGGGCTACTCTGTAGGACAATGCACAGACTTCTTATTGCAGTGGCTTCTCTTGCTGCGAAGCATGGGTTCTAGGCATGCAGGCATCTACAGTTGTGGCTCATGGGCTCCAGAGCTTGGGCTCAGTAGTTGTGGCACAAGGGCTTAGTTGCTCCATACCATGTGGAAACTTACTGGACCAGGGATTGAACCCGTGTTCTCTGCATTAGCAGCTGGATTCTAAACCACTAGACCACCAGGGAAGTCCCTGTCATTTACATTTTAACATAAACCAGTGAGAGAAGAGGAGAATATTCAATAATCTGTGATCAAGTAAGCACTAAAGTATCAAAATTGACTAATCAACTTAGTTCAGAATTTTAAAAAGTAAATGCTAAATAAAAGTAATTTTGTTTACAAAAAGTATAATTTTAAAAAATCTATATTCAAAGGCAAGGGGTCTTAAAAGAGTATAAGGATCTATTAAAGGAACCATGTAATTTACTAAAAGTGCTTGCCTCCTTTTTAAATATGATGTATAACTGAAACAGAGCAAAAAGACTTATAATGACTATTAGGCAGAGGATTGTAAGAGATTCGAAGTCAATAAGTCTTTAGCTATGGGTGCTGCCCCTCATTAGCTAAGGTTATAATCTGGATAGAAAAGAATGAAAAATTATTTGGAAAGAAAAGTAATGAGCAAGACATGCATAAAAGAGGAAAAAGAAGACAGGAATGGAAAGGAGAGGAAAAAGAGAGTATTATAGAGCTTAACTGGAGGAAAGGGAAAAGGGAATGATGAAGCAAATAATTGGAAGCGTGGCATCTACAAAGACCAACTAATGCTACGCATGCCAGGCCTCCTACTAAGTGTTTTACCAGAACTATCTCATTTAGTTTTTACATCAGCCCTCTGAAATTGGTATTCTATTGTCCACATTTAACAGATGGGGCTTCTTGGGTGGCTTAGTATAAAGAACCCACATGCCAATGCAGAAGATGTGGGTTTGATCCCTGGGTAGGGAAGATCCCATGGAAGAGGAAATTGTAACCTACTCCAATATTCTTATCTGGGAAATTCCATGGGCAGAGGAGCCAGTGGGCTGCAGGCCATGGGGTCGCAAAGAGTGAGGCATGACTTAGAGACTAAACAACAAAAACAACAATTTAACAGATGAGAAAACTAAGATTTTCAGGGTTTAAGTGATTCTCCCCTCAGATAAAATATTACATCTTTTTCATGAGATATATCCTATCTCTTTGAGCCTCACTTTAGCCTGATTTATCTTCTTAGGGTGTGATGTCCCATCTTCCCCTATTATAAAATAAATGAGCAGAATACCTGCTCTTTGTTTTACATCTTCTATATTGACATTATTTTCTATAATCCTCTAAATCAAGTAGGCTTAATAAGGCTTTCAGTAATTTAATATGAGGAGACACGGCAAGATCTAACAATAATACCATGTGTTCCTATTTTCCCAACTATAAGTTGTTAATTCTAAGACATTGTATAATATTTTCAAATTTATTACATGTAAAGTTTTACTAAAGCATAAAGAGAAAATCATAGAACATTTTTTTGAAAACCATCAAATAAAACAAAATTATGTTTTGGCCCCAGAATGCTAATGTTTTCACCATAAGTGCCAGACCTCTATATTGCTGCTCACTTAATAAGGAGATTTCCTGTTAACAGCTGAATGGGAAAACTGTCTCATGTTAAGTTTTATACATCCTTCAATATTTGGATAAAAGGGCTCTGGATTGATAGAGAGTCCAAATATAGGTTATAGCTTGTCCTCTGTCAGTGGTGTAATCTTTGACCTAGTCCCTAACTTCTCAGTGTCTTAGTTTTCTTTTTTCTGTGTAATTGTATATATTTATTTATTTATGGCTGTCCTGGGTCTTCACTGATACAAGGGCTTTTCCTATACTTGCAGCACGGGGAAGCTACTCTCTTGTGGTGCGTGGGCTTCTCATTGTGATGGCTTCGCTTGTTGTAAAACACAGGCTCTAGAGCACACTGGCTTGAGACTCTACAGCACAGGCGCAGTGATCGTGGGGCACAGGCACAGTTGTTCTGCAGCATGTGGGATCCTCCTGGTTGATGTTCACATGATGTACTCTGCACAGAAATTAAATAAGCAAGGTGACAGTATACAGCCTTGACATACTCCTTTCCCAGTTTGGAACCAGTCTATTATTCCATGTCCAATTTCAACTGTTGCTTCTTGACCCAAATATAGGTTTCTCAGGAGACAGGTAAGGTGGTCTGGTATTCCACCGCTGAGAATTTTTCAGTTTGTTGTGACCAACACAAAGGTTTTAGCATAGTACACAAAGGTTTTAGCATAGTCAGTGAAGCAGAAGTAGATGTTTCCTGGAATTCTTTTGCTTTCTCTATGATCCAGTGAATGTTGGCAATTTGATCTCTGGTTCTTTTGCTTTTTGTAGGCCCAGCTTGTACATCTAGAAGTTCTCAATTCACATACTGCTGAAGCAAGGATTTTTGAGCATTACCTTGCTAGCTTGTGAAATGAGCACAATTATACAGTAGTTTGAACATTCTTTGGCATTGCCCTTTTTGGGGGATTAGAATGAAAACAGGCCTTTCCCAGTCCTGTGGCCACTGCTGAGTTTTCCAAATTTGCTGACATATTGAGTGCAGCACTTTCACAGCATATCTTTCAGAATTGTAAATAGCTCAGCTCAAATTCCATCACTACCTTTGTTTGTAATAATGCTTCCTAAGGCCCACTTGATTTTGCACTCCAGGATGTCTGGCTCTAGGTTGAGTGACCACACCATTGTGGTCATCCAAGACTGGGATCTTCCCAGATCAGGGATCAAACCCATGTCTCCTGCATTGGCAGATGGATTCTTTACCACCTAGCCACCAGGGAAGCCCAAAGGTCTTAGTTTCCTGTTCTGTAAAATAAAGGTTTAGGCAATATGTTTGCGAAAATCTTATGAATATTTAGCTTGTTAAAGAAAAACAAGGCAGGGAGCTCTCTTGTGATTAGAATTAGAATAAGAAGAACTCAGAAACTAATATTTTAATGTCTCTAATACTTTGTTAACATTTTTTTCATGTATTTAATCATGACTGTTGACTTCTATTTGGTGCCATAAATGAAGAAGGACTTCCCTGGTGGCTCAGTGGTAAAGAATCTGCCTAGAATGCAGGAGATGTGGGTTTGGCCCCTGGGTCAGGAAGATCCCCTGGAGGAGGAAATAGCAACCTACTCCAATATTCTTGCCTGGAAGATTCCATGGACAGGCAGGCAGGCTACAGTCCATGGGGTTGAAAAGAATCAGACATAACTGAGTGACTGAACACACATAAATGAAGAAAACAGAGGCACTACACTCTTAAACATTGGTTTTAATGATACTTTTTTTTGCAAATGTCTCTTCAGGGATGGGAAACAAAAGCAGAAATAGACAAATGATACCACATCACACTAAAAAGCTCTTGCACAATGAAGGAAGCTATCAATAAAACAAAAAGGCCACCTGCTGAATAAGAGAGGATATTTGCAAACAGTCTATCTAAGAAGAGTTTAATATATCCAAAATATACAAACAAGAGATACAACTCAACATAAAAAAAGAAACATGATTCAAAAATAGGAGGAGGATCTGAATAGACATATTTACAAAGAAGACATACAGGTAGCCAGTGGATGCAGGAGAAGATGCTCACACTCACTAATGATTAGGGAAATATAAATCAAAAGCACTGTGAGGTATCACCTCAGACCTGTTAGAATAGCTATTATCAAAGAGACACCAAATAACAAGTATTGGCAAGGATATGGCGGAGAAGGCAATGGCACCCCACTCCAGTACTCTTGCCTGAAAAATCCCATGGGTAGAAGAGCCTGGTAGGCTGCAGTCGATGGGGTCGCTGAGGGTTGGACAAGACTGAGCGACTTCACTTTCACTTTTCACTTTCATGCATTGGAGAAGGGAATGGCAAGCCACTCCAGTGTTCTTGCCTGGAGAATCCCAGGGATGGGGGAGCCTGGTGGGCTGCTGTCTGTGGGGTTGCACAGAGTTGGACACGACTGAAGCGACTTAGCAGCAGCAGCAAGGATATGGAGAAAAGAGAATCCCCATACACTGTTGCTGAGAATATAAATTGGTGCAGCTACTATGTAAAACAATATGGGTGGAGTCTTCAAAAAATTAAAAAGAGAAGTACCATATGATCGAGCAATTCTCCTCCTCAGTATTTATCCAAAGAAAAGAGAAACAGTAACTCAAGAAGATATATGTACCCCTGTGCTCATTGCAGCATTATTTACAATAGCCAAGATATGCAACCAAATAGATAAATGAATCAAGAAGTTGTAGTATATATATATATATATATATAACACACACACACAAAATGATAGTATTAAACCATAAGAAGAATGAAACCTTGCTGTTTGTAGAAACATGGTTGGACCTAGAGGGGATTATGCTGAGTGAAATAAGCCAGACAGAATCCTCATGATTTCACTTACACGTTGAACTTAAAAACAAAGCAAATGAACAAACATAACAAAATAGAAACAGAGTAATAGATTAGAGGAGGGAGAGGTGATTGCCAGAGGGTAGTGGAGATGTGCGAAGTTAAGAAATAAATGAGGGAGATTAATATGTACAAACTTCCAGTTGCAAAATAAATGAGTCACAGGTATGAATTGTGCAATGTGGGAAATACAGTCAATAATTATGTAATAACTTTGTATGGTGATAAATGAGAACTAGTCTCATCATGGGATCATTTTAAAATGTGTAGAATTATTGAATTAGGAACTGATTATATATCAGGAACTAACATCATATTGTAGGTCAATTACACTTCAAAAATAGACAAACAGAAAAAGATCATAGTTTTGGTTACAGAGGATGGGGGAGGTTGGATAAAGGTAGTCAGAACTTCTGGTTTTAAATAAGTGCTAAGGATGTAACATACAGCATAATCAATATAATTAACACTGCTGTGTTATGTCTGAAAGCTGAGAGTAAATCCTAAAAGTTCTTATTACAAAGAAAATTTTTTTCTATTTCTTTAATTTTGTATCTATGTGATATAATGTTGTTTTTCAGTTGCCCAGTCATGTTCTGACTCTTTGCAACCCCATGGATTGCAGCACAACAGGCTTTCCTATCCCTCACTATCTCCTGAAATTTGTCCAAGTTTATGTCTATTGCATCAGTGATGCCATCCAGCCACCACATTTCATATGTGATATAATAGATGCTTACTGCTGCTGCTAAGTCACTTCAGTCGTGTCCGACTCTTAGCGACCCCACGGACTGGAGCCTACCAGGCTCCTCCGTCCATGGGATTTTCCAGGCAAAAGTACTGGGGTGGGGTGCCATTGCCTTCCCCGGGATGATATTAATTTCACAATATATGTAAATCAAGTCATCATGCTGTACACCTTAAACTCAAAGAGCACTATGTGTTAATTATAGTTCAATAAAACTGGAAGAAAAAAATAAGACATATTACTGGTAGGTAATAATGCTAAACCTAAAAAAAAATAATAAGCCACCAATTTAGTGAATGTTAATACCAATTTGGTGAATGCCATTCACCTTTATCATTTTGTAGTAATTTGGTTAAAATATGCCACAGCCAATGGTTTGGTCAAAACTGAGATAATCGCATGCATTTTACTGATACACATAGTAGCAATCAGAGTGTTGACACCCAGTTACAGAGTGTCACAGGGGCATGGAGGAAGAGGGGAAATAATTACTCAATAGCCCTTGGAAGCCATCCTCAATTAAGGTCAAATCGCACTAATAAATCACAACATTAAGATTGTATAGCTTACTATTTATGATACTTTTTCTCAGTTGAAAGATTTCAAAATCTTCAAAAGTGGAAACCTTGAGAATTACAATTACAATTGTTAAGTAGCTACAATTACAATTGTAAGTAGCTATATTTTTCAAATCAGTGTGTATTTGGCTTCAAGCAATACATATACTACTTAAAGTGGCTTAAAAATAGAAATTTGTTGCTCTACATTCAAAAAGTCTGAAGGGAAATGTTCCCAGATTTCTTAAAGCAGCTCAACAATTGCATTAAGTGGCAAACTCTCCAACCACCAGCCTTGGTCATTGGCTCAATGCCTTGAGCCTCCTGTGTTCCAGGCATCACAGGTCAATATGACAATATTTGGACCCCAAAACGATTATTTCTCCCATATTTATTTTTTTCTTTTCTTTTCTTTTTTTTTTTTACAGAGGAAATTCTTCCCTAGACTTCTTATTTCCCACTGGCCAGAAATCAATCTCCTACTAGTTCCCCAGCTGCAAGGGGTTTTTCCTTGCAAAGCAGCACCTGCCTTTTCCAGTGCAAAAGGCAATACACACTCACTCTTTCGTGTTGGTATGTGTCCTCCCAAGCATTTCTTTCCTGTGGAATTTTAATCTACTTTGTTTAAATCATATTGAATATCAGGTTTTGTAACCTGTCTTTATATTTTACCATAAGCATTTGTTCCACAGTAATAGTCTTTGGAGATTTGTTTTAAATGATGACATGATATTCCATGCAAAAAGAGTACATCCTAACTAACTTATAATAAGCAGCATTCTTTTTATTTTTGGAAATCATACTGGGTAAAAAGCACTATATACCAGAAGATTTACACAAGTACCTCTAATCCTTAGAACAATCCTGCAAGGAAGCTATCATCATTCCAAAATAGGAAACTAACTCAGAGTTTAAAACTTACTGGACAAAGGCTATTCAGCTCTATTTAAATAGAATTAATGCTACAATGTATCATCTTGCTTTTAGTAAACCATCAGCAGTTATTCAATTTGTGTCAGTAGTTATACTGAACTTACTCTGACATCCTCCTGTGTTTCACAATTCTTGGTAAGGCTTACTCTGATGCTTCATCTTTCGTAATTCTTTAACTGTACTTCTACAGTTGCCCTGACAGTTCATCTAGCACATATAATTAGTCATATTCTTCAACATTCTTAAAGTTAAGTTCAGTCTCTTATAGTACCAATAATAAAAATTCCTGGTTTGATTCTGTTAGCAAAATAAATTTCCTTATCCAATATAAAATGCTGTGGACAAGATATGCAGATACTTGTAGAGAGACATAGACAAAAGTATGTAAAGTAAGATTAACAAGTAAAGTTTATATTAATACATCTATATATGTGAGTACTTCCTATAAAAGGCTTGGTCCATATCCTCAAAGAGGTGACAGTGTTTTTCTTCTGAAAACACTATAGACGGCATCTGGAGGTGTCAGTCATATAAAGGGAATACCTGAATAAAAAGGGAAAAATAAGGAGTGGGGAAAGCAGAAAAAGAAAGAAGGAAGAAATATATATACAGGGCAATGGAAGGGAAAAGCGGACATTGCTATAATTATTGCCAATTTTGCTGTGACAATGAATTCTAGAGAAGACTGGAAAACAGCACAGGGCAAATGTTTCTGGCCAACCAGTGGGACTAGCAGAGATTAACCCAAATTCAACTTTGTCACAGATTGCAGCACCACAGTTTACCTTCTCTGAGTATACACCCTCCTCCCCTCCCATCCAGGCACTTGAACTCTGCATCACAACATACTCCCTGTGCAGTTTCAGGCACTTTGCATGATTTGACTTATTTCCCTATTCCCTCCTAGAACATACACCAGGGGCTTTCCCATATACCACCGCCTTTCGATGTTCAGGCCCTGCCTCCATGTGCTTCCCCTCCCCACTTGCCATTTTGGCTTTTGGTGAGGTTGGTTCCAGGACAAAGTTGACAGAAACAAGTTTCCTCTGGACTCCACACAGCAGAGCCAAATAGGAAATGATACTGGCAGCTTCACCTGTGAGGCCAGACACTGAAAAGTGCTGACTAACAGATGGAAACACAGTCCCTTAGAGGAACTCACAGATCCACCCAGCCACCCTGCTTTGCCCTCTGGCCTAGCTCCCCAGGCTGCTTTAGGGTGAGTGATCAAAAAGTTCTTCTCAGTTTGCCTGATAACGTATTGAATTAGGCTTTCTGGTGGTTTTTTTGCTCTATCCTAGTGGGATTTCTTTGGACAGAATGATGCTAAAGCTGAAACTCCAGTACTTTGGCCACCTCATATGAAGAGTTGACTCATTGGAAAAGACTCTGATGCTGGGAGGGATTGGGGGCAGGAGGAGAAGGGGACGACAAAGGATGAGATGGCTGGATGGCATCACTGACTCGATGGACGTGAGTCTGAGTGACCTTCGGGAGTTGGTGATGGACAGGGAGGCCTGGTGTGCTGCGATTCATGGGGTCGCAAAGAGTCGGACAAGACTGAGCGACTGAACTGAACTGAACTGAACTGAAGGGATTTTATGATGCTTTTCCTCTCAAGAATCAGACAAAGTAATAAGTATACAGAAAGATTAAAAATATCTGGATAAGAAACAAATAAGCTCAGTCAAAATTAAAGAAAAGAATAAAAGAATTTACATATCCTTCCTCTACTGTTTGTCAGACACTGTTCAAAACATTTTATAATTAACTCATTTAATCCTTACAACAGACCTATGGGGTAGATATAAGTGTCTTCATTTTGAAGACGAAAAAAAATGAAGTGAGAGAGATTAATTCACTTACCCAATGTCAAAGAGCTGGTGGAAAAAAAAAAACAACGTAAAATAAAATTCCTTTATTTAAAGAATTGGCTCACACAATTACTCAGGCTGGTAAATCCAAAACCTATAGGTTGAAACTGGCAGGCTGAAGACCCAGAAAAGAACCCATGTATCAGTTCAAGAACAAAGACCTTCTAAGGCTGGTAGAACCCCGTCTAGATCTGAGGAGTTCAGTCTTTTGTTCTTTTCAGGCCTTTAGCTGATTGCATGAGGCCCACTCACACTGTTGCTGCTACTGCTGCTAAGTCACTTCAGTCGTGTCCGACTCTGTGCGACCCCATAGATGGCAGCCCACCAGGCTCCCCCATCCCTGGGATTCTCAAGGCAAGAACACTGGAGTGGGTTGCATTTTCTTCTCCAATGCGTGAAAGTGAAAAGTGAAAGTGAAGTCGCTCAGTCGTGCCCGACTCTTAGCGACCCCATGGACTGTGTAGCCCACCAGGCTCCTCCATCCATGGGATTTTCCAGACAAGAGTACTGGAGTGGGGTGCCATTGCCTTCTCTGCAAAGTCAGCCACTTTAAATGTTAATCTAATTGAAAGACACCCTCACAAAAACATCCAGAATAATGTCTGACTACATCTACATATCTGGGCACCATGGCCTACACAAGTTGACATGAAGTTGGCCATCATTACATATATACTTTTTCATAAAAGATAGAAGATATTTTGATGGTACCTTGGGAATCATAAGTTGGAATATTTGCAGTTCCTGCTTAAGGGCAAATATATACAAGGCATTGGGCCAAATTCTGAACTGACCACTGAACATACCTGAAAATTTGGTATCATAAATAAATCTTGACTAGTATTAATAGCTTTGCTTGCAATTAACCTCTTCCTTCTAAAACCTGAGGGTAAACCAAACAAAAAAAGAGATTCATCAAGATTTTCAAATAAAATGATGTGTTTCTGCATATAAGTATTCTATCTATCTGAGAGAATTAGAAATAGCTCTACAGTTTACCCAAGTCTGAGCTGGAACTAGGGCAAACTTGGACAAAGCATTCAGACTTCTTCGTTTTCCAAAAGGACAATGACTAGAACCATAACTCTCCCCACCTCATTCCTGAAACACACACACACAAGTTATGCACAGTGTTTTAAAATTAAATTTAAACAAGTTAAAAAAGTGGTGTGATTTCTCCCAGAATGTTATAGGTAGCCCTGGTGATAAACTATCTAAAGGAGGGGATATATCAGACAGTCCACTGGGATGCAGGTAGCAAATATCAGAACCTATTAAATCTCTAATGAGAATGAGTATATAGTTTTTAGTTTTAAATAAATATCTAAACAATCAGATCAGATCAGATCAGTCACTCAGTCGTGTCCCACTCTTTGCGACTCCATGAACCGCAGCATGCCAGGCCTCCCTGTCCATCACCAACTCCCAGAGGTCACTCAGACTCACATCCATCGAGTCAGTGATGCCATCCAGCCATCTCATCCTCTGTCGTTCCCTTCTCCTCCTGCCCCCAATCCCTCCCAGCATCAGAGTCTTCTCCAATGAGTCAACTCTTCACATGAGGTGGCCAAAATACTGGAGTTTCAGCTTGAGCATCATTCCCTCCAAAGAAATCCCAGGGCTGATCTCCTTCAGAATGGACTGGTTGGATCTCCTTGCAGTCCAAGGGACTCTCAAGAGCCTTCTCCAACACCACAGTTCAAAAGCATCAATTCTTCGGTGCTCAGCCTTCTTCACAGTCCAGCTCTCACATCCATACATGACCACAGGAAAGACCATAGCCTTGACTAGGCGAACCTTTGTTGGCAAAGTAATGTCTCTGCTTTTGAATATGCTATCTAGGTTGGTCATAACTTTCCTTCCAAGGAGTAAACGTCTTTTAATTTCATGGCTGCAGTCACCATCTGCAGTGATTTTGGAGCCCAGAAAAATAAATTCTGACACTGTTTCCACTGTTTCTCCATCTATTTCCCATGTAGTGATGGGACCAGATGTCATGATCTTCATTTGCTGAATGTTGAGCTTTAAGCCAACCTTTTCACTCTCCACTTTCACTTTCATCAAGAGGCTTTTAGCCCCTCTTCACTTTCTGCCATAAGGGTGGTGTCATCTGCATATCTGAGGCTATTGATATTTCTCCCAGCAATCTTGATTCCAACTTGTGTTTCTTCCAGTCCAGCATTTCTCATGATGTTCTCTGCATATAAGTTAAATAAGCAGGGTGACAATATACAGCCTTGACGTACTCCTTTTCCTATTTGGAACCAGTCTGTTGTTCCATGACCAGTTCTAACTGTTGCTTCCTGACCTGCATACAGATTTCTCAAGAGGCAGATCAGGCGGTCTGGTATCCCCATCTCTTTCAGAATTTTCCACAGTTTATTGTGATCTACACAGTCAAAGGCTTTGGCATATAGTCATATCTATATTTGTCCTTGTGATTATCTACCAATCGTTTGTCACATACAGTATGAAAGGGGACCTGAGGAAGGAGTGAAAGGTGGAGAAGGCCAAGGGGTTGACCGTGGCACTCTTCCTTGTTGGTTTCCTGTGTATCGTAGACCACATGTGCCTGGTTCAGTGGATTTATATATCCTGGTTCTGATTTCAAACTAACACTCACAAAATGAACAGATGACTAAAAAAAGTGTATCCTGGCAACTAGGTGAAAGGGTGAATAATGCATGCACAAATGAACAATGAGAAAACTGTAGAGCTGGTACTCATTCGCAGCACAAACTTTCGGGCACATTATCAAAAATATTGAAATATCAATTTATCATTATGTTGTATGATTAGCATTATGTTGTACTGTTAACATAAGGACTACCATTTTTAAACTATTTCATTTTTATTTCATTGTATCAATTGATTGCAAAAGTGGCCACAAATTGTATCCATTCTGTATACATGTTCCTTTGCAGTATGACTACAGTTACTCCCACGAAGAAGGAAAGTCTATTCTTCTATCCATTGAATCTGCGCTGCAGACAATGGGATGGTAGAAATTATTACACAAGGAGAGACTTAAAAAGTGGTTGTCCACTGGGGATTGTTCCCTTGCTGCTCTTTGGAACCATGAGGCCTCTGCATGTAAATAAGCCTAAGTTAGCCTGGTGGATGATGAGGTGTGGCCCAGTCCCCATAGAAAAGCCAGCTAACTGACAGATATGTGAGTGAGGCCACTGACCGCCAGCTGGCCAGGAAAGCATAGGCAAGACCACCTGAGGCCGAGCAGAACTTCGCAGCTGAGTCCAGTCCAAAATGCTAACCCACAGTATCAGGAGTTGGTAAATGAAAGACTGCTATTTCAGGCAAGTTAGTTTTGGAATGGTGAGTTATATAGTAAAAGAAACTAACTGATAGAGAAATTAGTACCTAAAAGAGGGTTGCTATAGTAATGAAAACCTAAACCATGTGGCCCTGGGTCTCTGAATTGGGCAGAGACTGAAGAACATTAAGAACCTGGTAGCAAAACTAGAAAGGATGAGCAAACTATTAATGGTCACTGGAAAAACAGTGAGGAAATTGCTATAGCAGTCCAGAAAAATGGCAACATGTATCATGTACTTAAAAACAACTGGCCCAGTGGTTGCCTGCAGAAACTTGGAAGATTTTTTTAAATACATATTGCTAATGAATTTATGGGCCTTGTAAAATGATTTTCTGGCAAAATGTTGAAAGTGTCGATTGATTTCCCTTAGCTGCCTAGGAAGATAGAAAAGAGATGAAGAAAGAATTTAGAGGGAATATACAGGAAATAAGACTTTCTCATCACTTTAACCAATAAAATCCTCCAAGTGAAAGAAACCTGAGATCAAAGATCATATCACAGTGTGACCATTAAAGCTTTAATAAGATATTTGAAAGAATCTAGTTTGAAGGCCTCTAGTAGATGCTTTTAACTGTGAAAAGTTGAGGGGGGAGCGTCTTAAGAATTTTAAGGCTGCTATCCCACAACACACTGACACACTCACATAATTCGACTTCTAAACAATTGTGGATGTGGCTTTCCTTGCACTGAATAGACTCCAGTCAGATTCAGAGACAAGCCACAAAGTTTTAAGAGTTGTACTAATGAACCACATACTTGGGTCAAAGAAATTAGATTGCTCAAATTACAAAATATGAGTCTTAGGGTAAAGGAACAAAGTCTCAGAAGACAGCCAAGAGCTTAGAAGATAGAGCTAAGAGACTTGGAGGACAATGACGCAGGGAGATGAAACTAGACTTAATCCAGAAATATTTCCCACCCCCAGAATGGGCAGACCTAGTAACAAATGTCCTATTGGATCTCAGAATTGCTGTAAACCAGCCGCTGCTATGTGTTTCAGATACCTCCCCTTTGTGATGGCTGTTTCCTGTAGCGATCCTGTCTGCCCAATCATGTATATTACTGGGTGTGCTGACAAGCAATGTATGATCTAGAAAGCCACAAGCTCTGAGGAGCCTCATCTGATCTGATTTAGATCACAAGATTCCACACTAGCCTGATGCCATAGTGAGATGAGATTTGGGGGATCTTACATGTGGATGAAATGGTAATTTTTTCTGAAGGATAGACTGCTAGATTGCAAAAGTGGCTATAATACATCATAGCTTCTTCTACCAGGAAATGTCTATTTTTCCACCCTTTGAATCTAGACAGATATTATGACTTATTTCACCATTCATGTGCAACAGAATTGATACCACACCAATATAAGGTACCTTTCATTTCATAAACAAAATGAAAAGACAGCCTACAGAATAGGAGAAAATATTTGCAAATGATGTGACCAACCAGGGCTTAACATCCAAAATAGACAAACAACTCATAAAACTCAACAACAAAGAAATTTAAAACAAAGTTAAAAATTGGGCAGATGGCCAAAATAGACATTTCTCTAAAGAAAACATACACTCTGGGCATGTATCTGGAAAAGATGAAAACTAATTTCGAAAGATACATGCACCTTGATGTTCATAGCAGCACTATTTACAATAGCTGAGACATGGAAACAACCCAAATGCCTATCAATAAACAACTAGTTTAAGAAGATGTGAGATATATATATATATGATACATACACACACACGATGGACTATTACTCAGCCATAAAAAGAAATCAAATATTGCCATTTGTTACAACATGAATGGGCCTAGAGATTATTATATTACTAAGTAAAGTAAGTCAAACAAAGATATATGATATTACTTACATGTAATCTAAAAAATAGTACAAATGAATCTATATACAAACAGAAACAAACTCACAGACATAGAAAACAAACTTATGGTTACCAAAGGAGAAAGGGAGGAGGAAGGGGAAAATTAGGAATGTGTGATTAATAGATACGTTTGGATCACAATAAACTGTGGAAAATTTTGAAAGAGATGGGGATACCAGACCACCTGATCTGCCTCTTGAGAAACCTATATGCAGGTCAGGAAGCAACAGTTAGAACTGGACATGGAACAACAGACTGGTTCCAAATAGGAAAAGGAGTATGTCAAGGCTGTATATTGTCACCCTGCTTATTTAACTTACATGCAGAGAACATCATGAGAAACGCTGGACTGGAAGAAGCACAAGCTGGAATCAAGATTGCTGGGAGAAATATCAATAACCTCAGATATGCAGATGACACCACCCTTATGGCAGAAAGTGAAGAGGGGCTAAAAAGCCTCTTGATGAAAGTGAAAGTGGAGAGTGAAAAGGTTGGCTTAAAGCTCAACATTCAGAAAACGAAGATCATGGCATCTGGTCCCATCACTTCCTGGGAAATAGATGGGGAAACAGTGTCAGACTTTATTTTTTGGGCTCCAAAAGCACTGCAGATGGTGATTGCAGCCATGAAGTTAAAAGACGCTTACTCCTTGAAAGGAAAGTTATGACCAACCTAGATAGCATATTCAAAAGCAGAGACATTACTTTGCCAACAAAGGTCCGTCTAGTCAAGGCTATGGTTTTTCCTGTATGGATGATGTATGGATGTGAGAGTTGGACTGTGAAGAAGGCTGAGCGCCGAAGAATTGATGCTTTTGAACTGTGGTGTTGGAGAAGACTCTTGAGAGTCCCTTGGACTGCAAGAAGATCTAACCAGTCCATTCTGAAGGAGATCAGCCCTGGGATTTCTTGGAAGGAATGATGCTAAAGCTGAAACTCCAGTACTTTGGCCACCTCATGCAAAGAGTTGACTCATTGGAAAAAACCCTGATGTTGGGATGGATTGGGGGCAGGAGGAGAAGGGGACAACAGAGGATGAGATGGCTGGATGGCATCACTGACTCGATGGATGTGAGTCTGAGTGACCTCCGGGAGTTGGTGATGGACAGGGAGGCCTGGCATGCTGCGATTCATAGGGTCGCAAAGAGTCGGACACGACTGAGTGACTGAACTGAACTGATGATATGTCATTTAAGTAAACAACAAGGATTTACTGTACAGCCCAAGGAACTATATTCAATATCTTATAATAACCTATAGTGGAAAATAATCTGAAAAATCTATATGTATATATAATTGAGTCACTTTTTTGTATACTCCAAATTAATACAATAGTGTAAATCAACTATATTTCGATTAAAACAAAAACAATGTAAGCTTTTAAATAATTTTATTTATTTTAATTGGAGGAAATTATTGTATAATGTCATGTTTCTTTCTGCCATACATCAGCATGAATCAGCCATACATATGTCCCCTCCTTGAACCTCCCTCCCACCTTCCACCCCTCTAGATTGTTACAGTGAAATATGCTGAGCTCCTTGTTTTATACAGAAACTTCCCACTAGCTATCTGTTTTACATATGGTAATGGGTATATTTCAATGCTACTCTCTCAATTCATCCCACCCTCTCCTGCCCCTACTGTGTCCATAAGCGTGTTCTCTATGTCTGCATCTCTATTCCTGCCTTGCAAATATGTTCATCAGTACCATTTTTCTAGATTTCATATATATGAATTAATATATGATATTTGAAAAACAATTTAAACTTTATGAAATAAAGCATAAGATATATTTCATGTTTCTCTGAGATGTCAAAGAAACTAAGGTATCCCTAAAAACCAACATCAAAGTAAAAGTAAAAATGGGCTTCCCTGATAGCTCAGTTGGTAAAGAATCTGCCTACAGTGCAGGAGACCCCAGTTCGATTCCTGGGTTGGGAAGATCTGCTAGAGAAGAGATAGGCTACCCACTCCAGTATTCTTGGGCTTCCCTTGTGGCTCAGCTGGTAAAGAATCCACCTGCAATGCAGGAGACCTGGGTTCTATCCTTAGGTTGGGAAGATCCCCTGGAGGAGGGAAAGGCTACCCACTCCAGTATTCTGGCCTAGTGGATTTCATGAAAGTGAAAGTGGAGAGTGAAAAGGTTGGCTTAAAGCTCAACATTCAGAAAACGAAGATCATGGCATCTGGTCCCATCACTACACGGGAAATAGATGGAGAAACAGTGGAAACAGTGTCAGACTTTATTTTTCTGGGCTCCAAAATCACTGCAGATGGTGACTGCAGCCATGAAATTAAAAGATGCTTACTCCTTGGAAGGAAAGTTATGACCAACCTAGATAGCATATTCAAAAGCAGAGACATCACTTTGCCAACAAAGTTTCGCCTAGTCAAGGCTATGGTCTTTCCTGTGGTCATGTATGGATGTGAGAGCTGGACTGTGAAGAAGGCTGAGCACCGAAGAATTGATGCTTTTGAACTGTGGTGTTGGAGAAGACTCTTGAGAGTCCCTTGGACTGCAAGAAGATCCAATCAGTCCATTCTGAAGGAGATCAATCCTGGAAATTCTTTGGAAGGAATGATGCTAAAGCTGAAACTCCAGTATTTTGGCCACCTCATGCGAAGAGTTGACTCATTGGAGAAGACTCTGATGCTGGGAGGGATTGAGGGCAGGAGGAGAAGGGGACGACAGAGGATGAGATGGCTGGATGGCATCACTGACTCGATGGATGTGAGTCTGAGCGACCTCTGGGGGCTGGTGATGGACAGGGAGGCCTGGCGTGCTGCAGTTCATGGGGTCGCAAAGAGTCGGACACAACTGAGCGACTGATCTGATCTGATCTGATAGTCTATGGGTTCGCAAAGAGTCAGACACGCCTGAGCGAATTTCAGAAAGTAAAAGTGGAAAACCTAAGCGGTAATCAAGAACAAAACCTAGCATTTTTCTGAGGCCATCTCCAGAAACCCTGGTGGCTTTGAGTTTCAGTTTTCATGTCTGGTTAATTCTGGTGACAGATAACAATGCTCAGGGACCTCTGAGACTGAGAGTTTAGCTGGATCACACCTTGCATTGCCTAGGCCCTGTGGGAAAATAATGGCCCTCCAAAGATGTCCATGCCACTATCTCCTAAACCTGTGAGTAAATTGTTATATGGCAAACGGGAACTAAGGATGCAGCAGGAATTAAAATTGCTAATCAGCCTAGTTGAAGGTAGATTATCCTAGTTTATCCAGTGGATCCAGTGTAATCACAGGGCCTTTTAAATGTGGAAGAGGCCTTTAAGACAGAAGTTGGAGTCAGAAAGAGATTTGAAGATGCTATGCTGCTGACTTCAAAGAAAGGGCTATGACTCAAGGAATGTCTATGGCCTCTAGAAGCTGGAAGAGGCATAGAAAGGACTATGACTCAAGGAATGTCTATGGCCTCTAGAAGCTGGAAGAGGCAAGAAAACAGATTCTCTCACACAGACAGAAGCAGTGTAGCCCTGCTGATATCTTGAGTTTACCTAGATGAAACTCTTCAGATTTCTGACCTCCAGAACTGTGACTTTTTAAACCATGAAGTTAGTGATTATTTGTTACAACAGCAACAGAAAAGTAATACAAACCCTAAAGGGATAATATATTTCCAGAACATTTTCAACACCAACGTATTCAACCCACTCAGGAATTTAACAGACAGACTCTTATTGAATTGGATTTAATCAAATGAAAGGTGTTATTTGCCTCTGGGAAAATCAAAGCAAGTTTCTTCAACAGTTATATTTACTGAAAAAGAAAGAGCTGCATCACCATAGGCCTGAAACATGAAAATGACTTCAGTCCTTCTGCTGATTTCAAAGCCATAAGTAGAAATAGATGCCCTTGTCTGAAGTTGTTTCCTTCCTAGTCTTTCGGATGATTTGTTCTTCTGCCCTAAGCGGAAGAAGTGGGTTTTATAAGTCAAGTACAGTGGTACCTTGCTGTCTGAGGGGGATTGGCTCCAAGAGCCCAGAAGATACTGGATCTGCAGATGTTCAAGTCCTTTATATAAGACAGTCTATGATAGTTAGCCCTCTGTATAGGCAGGTGCAGAGGACCCACTAACAATGATTCTAATTTCATAGCATTCAAAATATGAATCATGAGGGGGTTATTTTGGGGCACACTGTACATATAGGAAATGCAATAGACCCATAAGTTCCCAGAGTGAGAGCCCAGTACCCCTTCTGTCTCTTTCTCTTAAGGGCTACTGCTTCCAGGCGAGAAATCTTTTCATCTCCTTTAAACTCCACAGGGATCTGCTACTACAGCAGTAACCTCAGAGTTTAATATTTTCCTTTCAGAGTTCTGTCCTGTGTTTTAGAAGACTTTTGCTAAAGAAAAGCTTTTATGGTGGGTGTGTGTAGTTACTTCAAAAACATTTGAAACAAAGATAAATTAACTGACTGGGTTGAAAGGGATTCAGTGTTGGGGAGGAAGGAGCTAAATATAGGATGCAACCGAGAACATAATATTGGCTTTATCCAAAGCTAAGAAACAGCAAATTGTATTCCTCCTTAATGCCCTTACCCTTCACTTCTATCCTTTGCTAGGTACTCAGGAACTAATACTGAGCTCTGGCAGCCTTATATTCTGCACAGCTAATCTGCAGAACCCTATCAGAGTGTAGTTTCTTTTTAACATCCTCACATCTTATCAAGACTCAACTGTTACGATTTTTTCATTCTCCTGCTTCCATGCTAGCTCTTACCAGGAAGAAGCTCACAAACTAACACGTGAAATAGTGCACTACAAGATTCTGGTATTTTCCTTCCCACACAGAAGTGGGTGATGCCTCAGACTACTCAGTTTATCTCCTCCAGGAATCCATCCACCCAGGGAGTATCTTCTCTGTCCTTGTCAAATCAGTTTATGGAATTGACATTGAAAGGTGGCAATAAAGGTTGAACCTGAACTATGGGAGGAGAAAGAAAAGATATTATCTTCAAAATAAAGAGATAAAACAATTTTGGAAATTTAGAGTAAGTGGAACGTGCTAGAATGGGCGGTACCAGATAAGTGGGAAAAAGGTAGGAGTTACTAGGGGAGGGTTAAAAATCAACCTAAGTTGAATGAAAATTAAATCCCAACTCCACTTTACACCTAATGAATATTGATCGTACTTTATGAATAAGAGTAAAACTTCATTATAGAAATGCTGGGGAAGAAAAGAAGTTGGAATCAAACCGGGAGAAATCAACCTTAAATGCATCCTTTGGCAGAAAGTGAGGAGGGGCTAAAAGCATGAAAGTTAAAATCCCAACTCAACATTCTCATGGCATCACCTAATGAATATTTGATCTGTTTTTCTGGGCTTCTGATGACGAGCATGAAATTAAAAGACTCCTTGGAGGAATTATGACACCTAGATCATTTCAAAAGAGTAGTGTGTGTGCTCTTTCCTGTTCGGGAGGTCGGTTGTGTCCAGAGTCCCTTGCTGCAAGATCCAACCAGTCCATTCTGAAGGACCTGGAATTCTCTGCATAAGCTGTTTCTCATATTTTGGAGACCTGAGCCTTTGTCAGCTACTTTGTTTGCAACTATTTTCTCCGGTCGCCCGATCCTGAGGTTGTCTTATCATCTTGTTTGTAGTTTGGGTGTGCTCAGCTAGTTGGTCCTGTGACAAAAGCTTTTGTTTTTTGGACTGACCTTGTCAGCTACTTTTGCATATCTCCCCCTGAGAGTTCTTTCATCTTGTTTATAGTTTGCTTTGCTACAAAACTTTTAAATTTAATTAGGTCCTATTTGCTTATTTTTGCTTTTATTTCCATTACAATAGGAGGTGGGTCAAAGAGGATCTTGCTATGATTTAAGCTAAACAGTATTCTACTTATGTTTTCCTCTGTTCAGAGAACGCAATGGCATCCCACTCCAGTACTCTTGCTTGGAAAATCCCACGGATGGAGGAGCCTGGTAGGCTGCAGTCCATGGAGTCGCTAGGAGTCGGACATGACTGAGCGACTTCCCTTTCTCTTTTCACTTTCATGCATTGGAGAAGGAAATGGCAACCCACTCCAGTGTTCTTGCCTGGAGAATACCAGGGACAGGGAAGCCTGGTGGGCTGCCATCTATTGGGGTCCCACAGAGTAGGACACGACTGAAGTGACTTAGCATAGCATAGCATTTCCTCTGTTTAATAGTTTCTGGCCTTACATTTGAGTCTTTAATCCATTTTGAATTTATTTTTGTATGTGGTGTTAGGAACTGTCCTAATTACATTCTGTCCTTTCCCCAGCTATGTCCTTTCCACATAGCTGTCCTTTTCCCAGCACCACTTACTGAAGAGGCTGTCTTTTTGCCATTGTGTATTCTTAACTCCTTTGTCAAAGATAAGGTGACTACAGGTGCCTGGGTTTATCTCTGGGCTTTCTATCTTGTTCCATTGGTCAATATTTCTATTTTTGTGTCAGTACCATACTTGATGACTGTAGCTTTGTAGTATAGTCTGAAGTCAGGAAAGTTGATTCCTCCAGCTCCATTTTTCTTTCTTAAGATCGCTTTGGCTATTCAGGATGTTTTGTGTTTCTATACAAATTGTGAAATTTTTCATTCTAGTTCTGTGAAAAATGCCATTGGTAATTTGGTGGGAATTGCATTGAATTTGTAGATTGCTTTGGGTGACTTTTCTGGTAGCTCAGCTAGTAAAAACTCCACCTGCAAGGCAGGAGACCTCAGTTAGATTCCTGGGTTGGGAAGATCAGCTGGAGAAGGGATAGGCTACCCACTCCAGTATTCTTGGGTTTCCCTTGTGGCTCAGCTGGTAAAGAGTCTGCCTGCAATGCGGAAGACCTGGATTTGATCCCTGGGTTGGGAAGATCCCCTGGAGAAGGGAAAGGCCACCCACTCCAATATTCAGGCCTGAAGAATTCCAAGAACTGTATAGTCCATGGGGTTGCAAAGAGTAGGACACAACTGAGTGGCTTTCACTTTCACTTTGGGTAATAGTGTCATTTTCACAATATTGATTCTTCCAATCCAAGAACATGATGTATAATGCACACACATTCACACATATGTATTTAATATATGCAGCAGGCACTGTCCTAAGCTCTTTACAGATATCACCAGATTTAATTCTCAGCCTTATAAAGGTAGGCATTCATATCTCCATTTTGTAAATGGAGAAACTAAGGTTCACAAAAGTAAAGTTCCCTCTCAGAACTCACAGAGGTCACATAACAAGTAGCTATTAGACCCAGAAGATGAATTCATTATGCTATCAATCCCCACTAATACTATTTCCCTTAATATGGACAGAGTAAATATTAAAAAATGAGTGGTTATATCAAGCGCATGTCATCAACTCCATTTTGTACCTAAGGAAATTGGGATTTTTTTTTTTTTTAATTTAGCTGCTCTGCACAGCTTGCAGGATCTTAGTTCCCTCTCTAGGAATTGAGACTAGCCACCACCCCCTGCCCCCCCCACCCCCCCACTCCACCTGCAGTGAAAGCTCCTCCTGTTGTACTGACTACTGGACCACCAGTGAATTCCCCATACTGGGATTTTAGACAAGCTAAATGAGTTATCTAAGATCACAGAGTTTGTTAGAGGCCCGAACTGGGAAAATTTTACTTCAGTCTTCTATAATTCAAGAAACCCAAAACATAGTAGTCACATAAGAAGGATAATACAATTTCTTTGTTCATCCACGTTAGGGATAAAGTGGCTAGTATAAATGGGAAGGGTTTTCATTTTCTCCAGAAAAAATATATAGACAAATTTTACTTTTTTTTTTCCACTTTGGTTCAAAGTCATTGGCTAAAAGTTCATATTTTAATAAGGAAATGCTTGCACACTTAAACATGCATGTAGAAACTGGCATTTTAATCCTCAAAAATTTTTATATAAAGAATTTTATAACAGCAAAAAAAAAAAAAAAAGAAAGAAAAGAAAAAAACCTTCCTCACTCAAGGTTTCTTTGTTAATGAGTCAAAATAGACAAAATCTAGAAGAGTTTCATTTATGTGCTGGTCAGATCTTCACAATTTTCTTTCACTGGTAAAGGCAGCCTTTCAGTCACAGTCTCTAAATGAAGTGTGGTTCTATCCTGAGCTTCTCAACTATAACCTCCTGGGAAGTACCTTGTGTTGGGTTGCTAGAGGCTTTCTTGATTCAATTTTATGTCTTCAATATATCTAACCTTCCCCTGATGAGCTAAAGGCCATTTATAAAGTTACTGAAAACAGATCAGAATGAACTGTTTCCTTTACTTACACCTTTTAAAGCTACCGTTTTAGCAAGAATCTCCAAATTCTCTATTCATTATTCATCAGATCAGATCAGATCAGTCGCTCAGTCGTGTCCGACTCTTTGCGACCCCATGAACTGCAGCACGCCAGGCCTCCCTGTCCATCACCAACTCCCGGAGGTCACTCAGACTCACATCCATCGAGTCAGTGATGCCATCCAGCCATCTCATCCTCTGTCATCCCCTTCTCATGGGTCCTCATTAGTCCGAGAAAGTGATCATCTGTTTTCATCTCCCTTTGTGGACTCTCCCCTTGCTCTCATGGGCCACACATGGGTTCACCATTGTTTCTAATGACACATGACACTCAGGCCTCCTTCTCTCTTCTTTACTCCCAGCCAGTGTTGTCCACCAGTGAATGATACTCACCTCAGTGTACCATGACCTCAGAAACCTGCCCACAACCACATCCCTGCCTTCTGTTATGGTTATTCATCCTTTTGCTTCTTGTATTTATAGAGAAGGATATCTGTGCCTCTTCTGTAGCGTGAATTTCTATTAAATTTGCTTGTGTGTCTGGAGCATGAACTCCATAATGGCAGAGATCTGTTTTTCATCTTTGCTTCCCCTGCACTAAGATTAGGGTCTGATGTGACATAGGTGGGTCTGTAGAACTATTGGACGCAAACTGTTTGCTGGGCCAATCCACTTCACTATGTTACATTCCTTTCAAACCTGTAGGAGACAGGAAGAATAAAAGAAAAGCAGGCCCTGGCAAGGGCCGCATAAGAAATTTATAATTATTGATAAACTGGATGCTATAAGGCATGAATGAGACTCTTGGAACAAGTCCAGAGGGAACAGTTCATAATCTTGAAAACAAGATATGATCCTGGGGTCGGAAAACCGATCCCAGACTTTCTCAACTGGTGCCTCAGAGTCACATGTTTTACATATCTGGTGGAAAATCTATGGATCAGTCTTATCAGTCAAATCAGTAACTATTAGTCTTAGTTACTGATTTGTTATGATTACTGTTTCCTAATTACTCAGTGGTTAATGATCACTTTGTTCTTCAGCCCTGAAGGCCACATGAGTTAGTTTAATTTCCGCATATTCTTTGATTCATGACTGAAAGTAAAATAAAGCTGGCTTGGATTTAGTTTCCGCACCTTCACTTTGGAGCGGTGTTGGTCCCCTGATCCTCGCTTTTCTCTGAATTCTTGCCTCTCGTTTCTCATTCTCTCACCATATCGCGCTTTCGGAAAACCTGCTGGTCGAGCTGATCTCGGAACAAACCAAAGCTTCTTAGTCTTAATAGAAAGAGGGAAACCTGGGATCCGTTCTCTGGTGTGCTAGATAGAGGCCCTTCAGTTCAGTTCAGTTTAGTTCAGTCGCTCAGTCGTGTCCGACTCTTCGCGACCCCACGAATTGCAGCACGCCAGGCCTCCCTGTCCATCACCAACTCTGGGAGTTCACTCAAACTCACATCCATCGAGTCAGTGATGCCATCCAGCCATCTAATCCTCTGTCGTCCCCTTCTCCTGCCCCACAATCCCTCCCAGCATCAGAGTCTTCTCCAATGAGTCAACTCTTCACATGAGATGGCCAAAGTATTGGAGTTTCAGCTTTAGCATCAGTCCTTCCACAGAACACCCAGGACTGATCTTCTTTAGGATGGACTGATTGGATCTCCTTGCAGTCCAAGGGACTCTCAAGAGTCTTCTCCAACACCACAGTTCAAAAGCATCAATTCTTCAGTGCTCAGCTTTCTTCACAGTCCAACTCTCACATCCACACATGACCACTGGAAAAACCATAGCCTTGACTAGATGGACCTTTGTTGGCAAAGTAATGTCTCTGTTCTTTAATAGGCTATCTAGGTTGGTCATAACTTTCCTTCCAAGGAGTAAGTGTCTTTTAATTTCATGGCTGCAGTCACCATCTGCAGTGATTTTGGAGCCAAAAAAAAAAAAAAACAGTTTCCCACTGTTTCCACTGTTTCCCCATCTATTTTCCATGAAGTGATGGGACCAGATGCCATGATCTTAGTTTCCTGAATGTTGAGCTTTAAGCCAACTTTTTTACTCTCCTCTTTCACTTTCATCAAGAAGCTTTTTAGTTCCTCTTCACTTTCTGCCATAAATTATGTAACCTTTCAGCATCTGTTTTCTGTGACAGTTTTGGAAAAGTAATAAATAGTTTATTGAAAATATATAAAGTACCTACCATTGTAACACAATGTTACACACATTGTAACACAATGTAACACAATTCAGTGAAGTGTGACTATTATTATAATTATTTTGTTCTTGTGGCCCCTGATGGTCACACCCCTACTAAAAGATTGTGTGTGTGCATGTTACACACCTAGCTGGAGAGGACAACTCTCACCTGGTCAGCATGATGTGTTGTTTAGAAAATTTTCTGGCCCTCACTTCCCACTGGCATCATTCATCAATCAATGCCACTATTTGATCTTGCCATAATCCCTGTGCCCTTACTTCAGTGGTAGTCATAACCTATGGAGGTTATATTTTCCTTTCTTTGTCTGGAGGGTTTTTGTTTTGACGTGTGTGCTAATTTGTGGTGGTTTAATCACTAAGTCATGCCCAACCCTTGCAACCCCATGCATGTAGCCTGCCAGGCTCCTCTGTCCGTGAAATTTCCCAGGCCAGAATACTGAAGTGGGTTGCCATTTCCTTCTCTAGGGGATCTTCTCAACCCAGGGATAGAACATGGGTCTCCTGCATTTTAGGCGGATTCTTTACTGACTGAGCCACCAGGAAAACCTGTTTGCTATTTTACACTAAAATATTTTGTACACTTATAAAAGAATCACACTTTAAAATATAGGAAATATTCTCTTTTTAGAACCAGCCCTTGAGCACTCACTAAATGCTGAAACTTAAATTTTCTTATCATTAAAAATATATAGTAGCACTCTATGTATTAATATATATCTCCCAGTCATATAAAGTGAAGAAGTTTCTTTGCTTTGAACTGAGACATACTTTAGTTAAAAGCATCAGTTGTTAGGAAACCTTCCGTGCTTTCACAATATAAAGAACCATCTGGACCTCCGATAGTTTAGATGGCTTGATAACAGATTACTGGTTAAATGTTGAGGGCAAGAATATGATCATTTATTGCAGCTGCCAGATCAGATAAGAGTGTTTGTCACAAAACAGATAAGAAAGATCGAAGGTATCTTCACCAGGACCCAGCTAGTACTGAGGCCAGCATGAATTTGGACCTAGGCCTGACTAACTAAAGCCCTCAAAGCTTGCACCTAAAGCCCGCAATCGTTTTACCATTGAAGGATGCAGTGTGTGAATGATCCTTCTAACATGTTGTCCAGCTACCATCCCTTCTACCACAAAGTACAAAACCTATAACCTATTCCCCTTCTCATGCAATATAGGTAGCCCAATTTGTCGCTCTACTAGACCTACAGAAGAAAAGGAGGGCTTAAAAGAAATCATCCCCTCTAAAGATATTTCCACCATCTCAAGAATATTTGGAGCTAATTGGAATCTAGAAAGGCAGGTGGTCTTTTGTACATCTGCAGATAACAGCGACCCTGGTAAACCATTTCCTAGAAATAATTCTTTGCTGGTTATCTGGAAGGGAGTGGTTTTGTTTGGTTGTGTTTGGTTTATGGGTGGTTGGTTTAGGAAGGGATGAATAATTTTATAGTTAAGGGGTTAGGGTTAGAGTTAAACCCCCTCCTCAGGCTTGTCAGACCAATTGGAAGAAATGAGCTTGTCAGTTGCAGACAGTTATTTTCAGGCTGTAGAAAATGTAGAAGGAATTTGAGTCAATCCATTATTTTCCAGATCTGACGTCCCTCTGCCAAACTTCTTTCTGGCTAACACTCTAATTTCCCTTGGGGTTTTCCTGCTTTAACAAGATGTCTTTGTTTTGATTTAGCCTAGGACTAGGCTGGGGTCTTAGGGAGGAAAAAATTTGCATTTGAAATGAGGAAGTGAAAAAAAAAAAAAAGAAAGAAAGAAACAAAAAACCAATGTTGTGGCAAAGGCAGCTGTTTCCTACAGAACCTTGATAACTTGCAGCTGTTCACTGTCCTTTGGAACCAGTGGAAACTGGCTTCCACCCTGGCCTTGCCTGCTGCTTCTCCAGCCTCCCTCACCTGTCCAGTAGCTCTGACTTCCCCACTGTCATTTCCTCTACAAGGTGACATCCTGGGATACATGTATGAGCTCTGGTACAACTCAATCAGTTCTTTGCTCACTTATGAGCAAAGCTATGCTTTTCTTACAATGGCGATGACAGATGACACTTTACAAATACTCCCTCGTTTAATCCTCAGAGTTCCCCAGTGAGGAAGACTGTATTATTATCCTCATTTCATCGAAGAGAAAAGCAAGACTTCAGCCTTGTGTCCAAATTGCTTTTCTAACTGCAACATCTGCTATTTGAACCAAAGGGTTTCAAAATATCTTCCTATCAGCAAAGTGCTTGTCAGGAGCAGAGATTTCCAAGCAGGCAGCTCAGAGATCCTAACTGAGTAAACGTGGAGTAAAGCCCAGTAATCTGTTTTCAAAAGACATCTCTGATGAAGGCAGGGTTTAAATCTTCCCAGTGAGCTTCTCCGTTTTTATATACTATGCTTGGCACAGCCCCATCACATGTCTCACTTCTGATTAATCACTCCCTCTGGTTTCTCAGAGCACACAGTTCTCATGGACAGTACAGCAGGAACCACGGTATGTGTTAAAATTAGCTGGTTTTATTTCTGTCTCCCTGACTAGCTGGGAGCTACTTCATGTCCAGGATACTGTTTCTTTTTGACTTCCTCTTCCTGAATTGCTCCCTCTGCTGATTTTTACATAGCTGGGTTCTCTTCATTACTGGGGCTTCAACTTAAAAGTTCCCTTCAGAGAACCTTTTATAATAATCTTAAGAATTTAAGTCAGAAGCCCACCACTAATTCACTGTCGTATCACTCAATTTCATGTAGAGTGGAACACAGGACTTTGCATAGTCAGTGTTCAATTAGAATTCTTGATAGATTATCCAAAGGTAAATTAAGTACATTCTTAGGGCACCGGGAGAAGAGGTACCCTATTTTTCTTTTTAATAGAGGTTGGCATATAATTATATTTTTAAACTTTAGAAGTCGAGGGCAAAAAAAAAAAAAAAAGGTTCTTGCTGGTCTCTTCCACTTATATTATGGCTTAGAATTATTTTTATATTGAATTATTTACTGAAAATGAGCTTTGTAGCATGTAGACCTTTGAGTCTCTAAAGGTTTTAACCTGGTACTGGTATATATTTAATATATTTGTCTTCCAAAACATTTTGAAAATAAATTGGACAGATATTATTATCCGGTCCCATGTTGAAGAGCAAACTGCTCTCCCCAAATCTTCATGTGTTCACCAACCAGGAAGCTCTCTGAACCCTATCTTGTTGGGCTTTTACAGTAGGCATAATTGACCAAATGATTGGCCAATGGTGACTTAATTCACCCTCCAGTCTCTCTCCCCTTCGGGGATGTCTGGGAATGAATCCAAAAGTTCCATCCCTCTAACCACAGAGTCAAACACCCTCTTCCAACACCACAAGAGAAGACTCTACACATGGACATCACCAGATGGTTAACACTGAAATCAGGTTGATTATATTCTTTGCAGCCGAAGATGGAGAAGCTCTATACAGTCAGCAAAAACAAGAATAGGAGCTGTCTGTGGCTTAGGTCATGAACTCCTTATTGCCAAATTCAGACTTAAATTGAAGAAGGTAGGGAAAACCACTGGACCATTCAGGTATCACCTAAATCAAATCCCTTATGATTACACAGTGGAAGTGAGACATAGATTTAAGGGACTAGATCTGATAGACAGACTGCCTGATGAACTATGGAATGAGGTTTGTGACATTGTACAGGAGACAGGGATCAAGACCATCCCCAAGAAAAGAAATGCAAAAAAGCAAAATGGCTGTTTGAGGAGGCCTTAAAAATAGCTGTTGAAAAAACGAGAAGTGAAAGGCGAAAGAGAAAAGAAAGATATACACAGTTGAATACAGAGTTCCAAAGAGTAGCAAGGAGAGATAAGAAAGCCTTCTTCAGTGATCAGTGCGAAGAAATAGACAAAAACACTAGAATGGGAAAAACTAGAGATCTCATCAAGAAAATTAGAGATACCAAGGGAACATTTCATGCAAAGATGGGCTCGATAAAGGACAGAAATGGTAGGGACCTAACAGAAGCAGAAGATATTAAGAAGAGGTGGCAAGAATACACAGAAGAACTGTGTGAAAAAGATCTTCATGACCCAGATAATCACGATGGTGTGATTACTCACCTAGAGCCAGACATCCTGGAAAGTGAAGTCAAATGGGCCTTAGGAAGCATCATAACAAACAAAGCTAGTGGAGGTGATGGAATTCCAGTTGAGCTATTCCAAATCCTGAAAGATGATGCTATGAAAGTGCTGCACTCAATATGCCAGCAAATTTGGAAAACTCAGCAGTGGCCACAGGACTGGAAAAGGTCAGCTTTCATTCCAATCCCTAAGAAACACAGTGCCAAAGAATGCTCAAACTACCACACAATTGCACTCATCTCACATGCTAGCAAAGTAATGCTCAAAATTCTCCAAGCCAGGCTTCAACAGTACATGAATTGTGAACTTCCCAATGTTCAAGCTAGATTTAGAAAAGGCAGAGGAACCAGAGATGAAACTGCCAACATCTGCTAGATCATCGAAAAAGCAAGAGAGTTCCAAAAAAACATCTATTTCTGCTTTATTGATTATGCCAAAGCCTTTGACTGTGTGGATCACAATAAACTGTGGAAAATTCTTTAGGAAATGGCAACACCAGACCACCTGACCTGCCTCTTGAGAAATCTGTATGCAGGTCAGGAAGCAACAGTTACAACTAGACATGGAACAACAAACTGGTTCCAAATAGGAAAAGGAGTACCTCAAGGCAACCTGCTTATTTAACTTATATGCAGGCTACATCATAAGAAACACTGGGCTGGAAGAAGCATAAACTGGAATCAAGATTGCCAGGAGAAATATCAATAACCTCAGATATGCAGATGACACCACTCTTGAGGAACTAAAAAGCCTCTTGATGAAAGTAAAAGTGGAGAGTGAGAAAGTTGGCTTAAAGCCCAACATTCAGGAAATTAAGATCTTGGCATCTAGTCCTATCACTTCATGGGAAATAGACGGGGAAACAGTGGAAACTGTCAGACTTTATTTTTTGGGGCTCCAAAATCACTGCAGATGGTGATTGCAGCCATGAAGTTAAAAGACACTTACTCCTTGGAAGGAAAGTTATGACCAACCTAGATAGCCTATTAAAAAGCAGAAACATTACTTTGCCAACAAAGGTCCGTCTAGTCAAGGCTATGGTTTTTCCAGTGATCATGTATGGATGTGAGAGTTGGACTGTGAAGAAAGCTGAGCACCGAAGAATTGATGCTTTTGAACTGTGGGGTTGGAGAAGACTCTTGCAAATCCCTTGGACTGCAAGGAGATCAACCAGTCCATTCTAAAGGAGATTAGTCCTGGGTGTTCATTGGAAGAACTGATGCTAAAGCTGAAACTCCAATACTTTGGCCACCTCGTGCGAAGAGTTGACTCATTGGAAAAGACTCTGATGCTGAGAGGGATTGGGAGCAGGAGGAGAAGGGGACGACAGAGGATAAGCTGGCTGGATGGCATCACCGACTCGATGGACATGAGTTTGAGTGACCTCCGGGAGTTGGTGATGGACAGGGAGGCCTGGTGTGCTGTGATTCATGGGGTTGCACAGAGTTGGACACGACTGAGCAACTGAACTGAACTGAAGAACTAAAGAGCCTCTTGACGAAAGTGAAAGAGGAGAGTAAAAAAGTTGGCTTAAAGCTCAACATTCAGAAAATTAAGATCATGGCATCTGGTCCCATCACTTCATGGCAAATAGATGAGGAAACAGTGGAAACAATGACAGACTATTTTGAGGGGTTCCAAAATCATTGCAAAGAGTTGACTCATTGGAAAAGACTGATGCTGGGAGGGATTGGGGGCAGGAGGAGAAGGGGACAACAGAGGATGAGATGGCTGGATGGCATCACTGACTCGATGGACGTGGGTCTGGGTGAACTTGGGGAGTTGGTGATGGACAGGGAGGCCTGGCGTGCTGTGATTCATAGGGTCGCAAAGAGTCGGACACGACTGAGCGACTGAACTGAACTGAAAATCATTGCAGATGGTGAGTGCAGCCATGAAATTAAAAGATGCTTGCTCCTTGGCAGGGAAGTTATGACCAAACTGCTGCTGCTGCTTCTAAGTCGCTGCAGTTGTGTCGGATTCTGCGAGCCTATGTATAGCAGCCCACCAGGCTCCTCTGCCCACAGAATTCTCCAGGCAAGAAAACTGGAGTGAGTTGCCATTTCCTTCTCCATATGACCAACCTAGATAGCATATTAAAAAGCAGAGACATTACTTTGCTATCACAGGTCTGTGCTGTTAACACTATGGCTTTTCCAATAGTCATGTTTGGATGTGAGAGTTGGATTACAATGAAAGCTGAGCACCGAAGAATTGGTGCTTTTGAACTATGGTGTTGGAGAATACTCTTGAGAGTTCCTTGAACAGCAAGGAGATCCAACCAGTCCTTCCTAAAGGAAATCAGTCCTGAATATTCATTGGAAGGACTGATGTTGAAGCTGAAACTCCAGTATTTTGTCCACCTGATGTGAAGAACTAACTCATTGGAAAAGACCCTGATGCTGGGAAAGATTGAAGGTGGGAGAAGGGGACGACAGAGGGTGTGATGGTTGGATGGCATCATCGGCTCAATGGACATGAGTTTTGGTAAACTCTGGTAGTTGGTGATGGACAGGGAGGCCTGGTATGCGGCAGTCCATGGGGTCACAGAGTCAGACACGACTGAGCGACTGAACTGAACTGAACCACAGAGTTGGTTCCCCTGGCAACCAGCCCCTGTCCTTCGGTTAGGCGCAAAATTCACCTCCTTAACAACAAAAGATGCCTTTGTCACTCTAATCACTTAGGAAATTTGTGCCAGAAATGGGTACTGAGACCAAATATACATTTCTTATTATAAATCACAATGTTACACTAGTCAGTGAGGCCCCAAATGCAAGAGCATCAAAAGACAGAAAATATAAGAAAAATATAGTTTATTTTGTTTAGTCCTGTAAACCCCAAAAGATGACTGAAACATAGGTGCAGGTTTCTGGAAATCTTCACTTTCTAACTGGAAGAGTCGCTGAGAGAAGTGGAAACACCTTTTCTTTTTCCATTGTCTTAGACTCTGTAATTAAAATTTGACTTGACATTCTTCCTTAGACTTGGGGTTGACAGACCAAATTTTCTTGCTCTGTCCAGTTTTAAAAGATTCTTGTAAATGTATTGTACTTTACAGATATTCTTTGTAAACTTCGGCAAGGATGTGACTCAGAATGAAACTACTCTATTCAGCTGTAAATGCAGACTTAAGACTTGTAAAGTAGTTGAAAAAAGCTATGTGAGAAGAGAAAATATGCACTGTTATCACTGGTGAGCTGATCCTTTCTGGAACCTAAAACTGGGCCAGCAAACTGTTTCAACTCATCCCGATTAAAAAGGAGAATGAGATGGATGGGATAAAACTGAAAATGGAGAAGTGAGAGCCTTAAGGAGATTGTAAGGGTATTTAGGAATGCTGCTGCTGCTGCTAAGTCGCTTCAGTCATGTCCAACTCTGTGCGACCCCATAGATGGCAGCCCACCAGGCTCCCTCATCCCTGGGATTCTCCAAGCAAGAACACTGGAGTGGGTTGCCATTTCCTTCTCCAAAGCATGAAAGTGAAAAGTGAAAGTGAAGTCGCTCAGTCATGCCCGACTCTTAGCGACCCCATGGACTGCAGCCCACCAGGCTCCTCTGTCCATGGGATTTTCCAGGCAAGAGTACTGGAGTGGGGTGCCATTGCCTTCTCCGGTATTTAAGAATATATGGTCCCAAAAAGATATTTATCAGAAATCAAAGGGACAATTCTCTCTTCCACATGAGGGAAATCATCTTTTGCTGCTGTTAGCATATTTTTCTGAGTATCTCTTGGCTAAATTTTCAAAATAGCAGAAGAATCAGTTTATCAATATATAGTGGATTTAGCGCATTACTTAGAAATGTTGATATCATAGACTCTTAGACATATACATATTAGGAATGAGAAAATTAATCCTATATATATGCAGAAGAAACTGATTCTGAAAACAGTTATATTGTTAATACAGTCAAGTTATTCCATTACTAGACACCATGTGGTGTTAATTTGAATGGCTGGATAAGTATACTGCCCTTTAAAGTAATGCGTGTGTGCTAAGTCACTTCAGTTGTGTCCAACTCTTTGTGACCACATGGTCTGTAGTCCGCCAGGCTCCTCTATCTGTGGGATTCTCCAGCCTGGAATACCGGAGTGGGTTGCCATGCCCTTCTCCAGGGGATCTTCCTGACCCAGGGATCGAACCTGCAGTCTCTTACATCTCCTGCATTGGCAGGTGGGTTCTTTACCACTAGTGCCACCTGGGAAGCCCCTTTAATGATATGGTTTGGTCCAAAAGATAAAATTAAAGATAAGTAGAGAAAAAATGAACCAAGAAACATTTCTAACAGAATTTTCCACCTGGAAATCAAGCAGTAATCTTGATTTAAAATTAGTTCTCAAAGCCTGCATTTTTATAAACTCTATAGAGGGTCCAGGAAGGGAAAGGCTACCCACTCCAGTTTTCTGGCCTAGAGAATTCCATGGACTTATGGGGTCGCAAAGAGTCAGACACGACTGAGTGACTTTCACTCACTCACTCACTCATAGAGGGTCCATGGTTATTTTCTGATGAGATCCTGGATTGTCAGCATACTAGAGTGCTAGTTGTACTGCAAGATTTCAGGCTGTAAGATGAAAAATGTGACTGACATTAACACTGAGTGTATTTTAATATATTACATATTAATATAATAAATGGCATGCACAATTCAGTAAATTAACTGTACAACAATTCCAGAGTTGGATAATTTAGCAGCTGGTCCACCTCATGAAGGATCCATCCTTTCTGTCTTCTTGTTCTGCCATCTCCAGGTGCTAACTTGATGGCTCATTCCTGGAAGAAAGACAAAGAGAACACTCACTTTTTTCATTTACCTTATGAAGAGATAAGAAAAAAATTTCCAAATGCATGCCTGTTATTGACCTCTTCAACCACAGTGGTTACATGGTTGGTTCAAGCCAATCCTGATTTAAACCCCTGGGGCTGGAAAAAGTCCAATCTCCCTTAAAGTTTATGGCCCATCGAGTTCTCAAAATACTTGGGTTTTGAGAGCAGGGGAAAATGGATTTCAGATCAACCATTCCTTCAAGAAGGCAGTGTGTCTGACAGTCAGTGGGGCACAAAGAAGGGTTTGTATCACTCCTTCTCCCACCATTTATATCAGCTTCTTCCTGATAGCTCAGTTGGTAAAGAATCCGCCTGCAATCCAGGAGACCCCAATTTGATTCCTGGATTGGGAAGATCCCCTGGAGAAGGGAACGGCTACTCACTCCAGTATTCTGGCCTGGAGAATTCCATGGGGTTGCAAAGAGTTGGACACAACTGAATGATGGTCACTTTCTCCCACCCCATTATAAAAAGGAATCCTTATTATTCACAAATTCTTTCAAATACTGAGATGAATGTTGCTTTTGTCATTTTCACTTAGGCTTGGCTATTTTTCCTGGATAGAAGTAAAATAAGTAATTTCTTTCTGTTGCTTTAACTGCAAGAGGATTTAAATGCAGCTCTCATGTGACTCTGATCCCTATTTCTGATGCTACTAAGCTTAAATCCCTCAATCTGCTCAGCCAGTCCTTTTGGTTTCCAAATCCTTCACTACGTCTTCTCACTGGAGTGCGTTGCCATTTCCTTCTCCATGTCTTCTCACTACACATTGTTTATTTCTCGTTGATGAACTAGAAGAAACTCAACTTTCAAGACCTACCTCTGGAAAGCCTTTTCAAATTCCTTGTGGTCATTCTGCACCCCCTTCTCTGCTGTTGTCCTCTCATGCCTCCTCAGTACCCACATATACTGAACTCAACATGCAGCCATTATGCCAAAGGCTTCATCCAGAGTCTCACTTAGCCTTCACAGGAACCCTATGGGACAGTTAAAACTTTACCTCAGTTTCATAAGCGACACCACTGAGACACAGACAGGTTAAGTCATTTGTGAGGTCACACAGTCTATAAATGGTGAGACCTGGATTCAAAACCAGATGATTAGACTCCAGGGTCCTGGCTCATGACCATTAGATTCTACAGACTCCTATGCTCTTATCTCCAGAGTTCTTCTTGCCAAGTGACTGGAACATAGTGAACACTTTACAAACACTTGCTAAATGAATGACTGACGATTTTTCTCTTCTGTAGAATATCATTTATTATGTGATGCCTGGTATTGAAAACACTGCTCCAAATGGCTTTTGACCAGAACAAAATAAGTGGCACATGTGGGAAGCCAGATAATGCTCCCTCCCAAAACTGTCTATATCCTAATCCCCAGAAACTGTGAATGCTGTGCTACAGTCCATGGCATAGCAAAGAGTCAGACAGGATTAAAATCACTCACTCAATGACAGCTAGCAGTCTTCTCGTCCTCTTGATGTTAGGCACATTGAATTTTCAGACTACAGACAGATTAATCTACAAATACAGATGCTCTCTTCTCATGTTTTAAAGGCTCTTCATTGGCATCTGCCCCCTCATGTTGCTCAAATCCTCTGGACTGTCACAACCATCCTATGCCTGTTGTTTGCACTCACTGATGCTGCTACCTTACAAGTCTGTTTCCCAAGAGGCCCATTCACAAGAAAAAAACAAATTCCCCCATAACCTTGGGACTGCGTTCTCATCACAGAACCTAACATTATGCATTTGGATGTAGTTAGAAATTGTTTTTAATCTAAATTTCTAAAACATCTGTGTATGGGAGAGAAAAAGAAAATTTATGTGAAGTTAAACCATAAAGCACCTTTAAAGTATTTTGAATCCTGACAATCAGTGATAGAATGAAATTTCTGATCTCAAGCTAATAGATCCTTGCATTTATTAAATAGGATATAAAATATTTATTGGATGACTCAGTGGACATGAGTTTGGGTAAACTTCGGGAGTTGGTGATGGACAGGGAGGCCTGCCGTGCTGTGGTCCATGGGGTTGCAAAGAGTCAGACACGACTGAGCAACTGAACTGAACTTAAAATATTTATTATTGTGTCTTGCCTACCTATCTACATTTGTGTTTTGTTAAGAACCTTATTATTCCTCCTATGAATCGGAGATACCATCTGTCTCACAGTCCTTTAATAAAGTCTTTAACTTGGGAAGTCGGTATATTTATATATTTAATTCCCTAAACCGTTTTTGAAGTGGCATCAGCTACTTCTGGAAACCTATTAGAAATAAAAATTCTCAGGCCAAACTCTAGTTCCACAGAATTAGAAACCCTAAGGTGGGGGTGACAATCTGGAGCAATAATTAGGCTATTGAGCTATGTTAGGTGGCCAGGGTCAGAGTGTAAGAACTCTAAAGTTCTTTTAGGAAAAGTCATTCATATTTCAGTGGCTAAGAAACATGGGTAAGATTGTCTTCTGGCAAATTCTAAGTATGTGCATGTCTTTTTAACAAAACACTAGAAAAGAAAAATCTTTAGGAAAAAATAGACCAGGAAGATTATTTTTTGCATAAAGCAAATTTCCAAAGTTATCTCTCCAAGTTCTCCCAGGAAGTTGTTTCCTCTAGTTTCCACCAGGCTGTTTATCTCCAGCAGTTAGAAAACCCTGATAAACAGTGTTAGTCTACAAGTATGCTCATTTGCAGGAGAAGGCAATGGCACCCCACTCCAGTACTCTTGCCTGGAAAATCCCATGGATGGAGGAGCCTGTAGGCTGCAGTCCATGGGGTCACTAAGAGTCGGATATGACTGAGCGACTTTACTTTCACTTTCATGCATTGGAGAAGGAAATGGCAACCCACTCCAGTGTTCTTGCCTGGAGAATCCTGGGGTCGGGGGAGCCTGGTGGGCTGCCATCTTTGGGGTCGCACAGAGTCGGACACGACTGAAGTGACTTAGCAGTAGCATGCTTATTTGCAATCATCATCAAGTTGGGAACTTGGGACATTCACCACTGTGTTCTTTGAACTTAGCCAATGTATGACACAGAATCTCAGAAAGTGTTTGTAGTCTGAAACTTATGAGCCTATTTCCCTCATATCACTTCTCAAGGCAGGAACTCCAGTGTCTAGGATTCTGTATGTTTAATGCCTCAATTGTCATTGTGCTGGGCATACAGTAGGTTCTCAATAAACCTATAAATGACTAAATCAATGAAACCCTGACTGTTCACTTGCTGTCATGTCCAACTCTTTGGGAACCCCATGAACTGCAGTACGCTGGGCTTCCCTGTCATTCACTTTCTCCTGGGGTTTGCTCAAACTCATATCCATTCAGTCAGTGATGCCATCTAAACCATCTCATCCTCTGCCACCCCTTCTCTTCATGCCCTCAATCTTTCCCAGCATCAGAATTGACTGGTGTGATCTCCTTGCAGTCTAAGGGACTCTCAAGAGTCTTCTCCAGTACCACAGTTTGAAAGCATCAATTCTTCCATGCTCTGCCTTCTTTATGGTCCAACTCACATCCATAGATGATTACTGGGAAAACCATAGTTTTAACTAGACAGACCTTTGTTGGCAAAGTGATGTCTTTTCTTTTTAATCCTATGTCTATGTTTGTCATGGTTTTCCTTCCAAGGAGCAATCATCTTTTAATTTCATGACTGCAGTCACCATCCATAGTGATTTTAGAGCCCAAGGAGAGGAAATCTGTCACTGGTTCCACCTTTCTCCCTTCTATTTGCCATTCAGTGATGGGACTGGATGCTGTGATCTTAGTTGTTTTTAATATTGAGTTTTAAACCAGCTTTTTCACTCTCCTTTTCACCTTCATCAAGAGGCTCTTTAGATCCTCTTTGCTTTCTGCCATTAAAATGATATCATCTATATATCTAAGGTTGTTAATATTTTTCCTGGCAATCTTGGTTCCAGCTTATAACTCATCATGCCTGGCATTTTGCATGATGTGTTCTGCATATAAGTAAAATAAGCAGGGTGACAATAAACAGCTTTGACCTACTCCTTTCTCAGTCTTGAACCAGTCAATTGTTCCATGTAAGGTTCTAACTGTTGCTTCCTGAGCTGCAAACAGGTTTCTCAGGAAACAGATAAGATGGTCTGATAGTCCCATTTCTTTAAGAGTTTTCCACAGTTTGTTATGATTCATACAGTCAAAGGCTTGAAGCAGATGTTTCCTGGAATTCCCTTGCTTCCTTTATGACCCAGCAAATGTTGGCAATTTAATCTCTGGTTCCTCTGCCTTTTCTAAACCCAGTTTGTATATCTGAAAGTTCTTGATTCAAGTATGCTGAAGCCTAGCTTGAAGGATTTTGAGCATAACCTTACTAGCAGAGGAAGTGAGTACAACTGTCTGGTAGTTTGAACATTCTATAGTCCTGTCCTTCTTGGGAACTGGGATAAAGATTGACCTTCTCCAGTCCTGTGGCCATTGCTGGGTTTTCCAAATTTGCTAATATACTGAGTGCAGCACTTTAATAGCATCATCTTTTAGGATTTTAAATAGCTCTGGTGGAACTCCATCACTTTCACTAGCTAAGTCCCTTTTAATTCAAAAATTGAGAATAATAGAAACCCCAAAACACCATCACTATCAGGGTTCTGATGAAAATTGTGAACAATCACCCTTTACAACAGAGTTTTTATTGTCACTTCTCAGAAAAACTACTGGAGGAGGGTCAAGTATTCTAAGTATTTTGATATGCTTCTAAGCAAGTTTCTACTGCATGTAAAAAATCCTAAAACATGTTTTGAAATTTTGGTTACAAATAAATAGGTGCTTATTTTGAAAATCAAACATTCAGAAATTTATAATTTAGAAAGAAAAGTCCTCCATGAATACATCCTCCAGAGGTGGTTCATGTTCATGGCTGGTGTGTATCCCCTTAGACACCTTCTGTTAGTGTTCTAACATAAGTTTTATTATAACTATCATTATTTTATTACTTTTTTTTTTAACATCTCACAATAACAGGATCCTACTAGGCAACCTGTTTAGCAACTTGCTGCTAAAATTTAATAATATCTTAGACATTATTCCAAGTCATTAGATGCAGGACTAGCTCATGGTTTTAGTGATTACACAGAAATCTCTTGTCTATGTGATCCCTACAACTCCAATCCCTTAGCAATGGTTGTTTGAGTCATTCTGGTATCTATTCATTATATTTAAAAAGCAATAAGAAAGTGAAGTCACTCAGTTGTGTCCAACTCTTTGCAACACCATGGACTGTAGCCTACCAGGCTCTTCTGTCCATGGGATTTTCCAGGCAAGAGTACTAGAGTGGGCTGCCATTAATAAGCAATATCTAAATGGCAATTCTTAAACACAACTTCACATAACTATGTAAGGTATCTGCAACAGAAGTTTCTATCAGTGGAACTGCTACAATAAAGTATACATTGTATACCTAAAGTATATATAATGTATACATAAAGTATATATTCTACAGTAAAGTATTCATGTTTAAAATTATAATTGACTTTACTAAAATATCCTTTGGAAAAACCTCACCAGTTTGCATTTGCACCAAAAGCACGAGAAATTATCTTCACACTAAGTTTTAATAATCATGATTTTCACCAATAAGTGCAAATGATATAGAACTTTAAATTTGATTAGTGAAGTCAAGACTCTTTTCAAATTTACTAGAATGTAAGCTCCAAAGAGCCAGAAATTACTGTCTGTTTTCTTCACTGCTATTAATATATATCTGTTTAGAATGGTATCTGGCACATAGTAGGCATACATATTTGTTTAATTAATGTTTATTTTTCTCCTCAGAGTGCTGTTTTTTCCATGTAGTTTGTCTATTTTTCTACTAAATTCTTGATTTTTTTTTTTTTGGCCTCCTAAGAGCTCTTGGTCTAATAAGAAGAGAAACCATTTGATATGTGCTGCAAGTATTTTTTCCCAGCTTGTCTTCTTATTTTTTGGTGTATTTTATCTTTAGAAACTGCATTTTTGTGAAGTCAAATGTATTAACCTTTTTCTTCCAGCTTCTTTCATGCCTAGTTTTTCCCACTTCAAAATAAAAGCAAGATTCACATAGATTTTCCTCTTGTTCTTTCAATGTGGGCTTAAGGGTTTTATTTTTGTTTTCATCTGATATTTTTATCTGGTCTCTATTGATTGGAAAAACACATTGTATAGAATAAAGAGCATACAGGTAAGGAATCACCAAGTTAAAGAATTCAAATTTGTACCTAAACACAGATGCATTTTTATTTGACATTTTTTTACTCTCTTTCCTAAACACAAATAACTTTATGTCTTTTTAAAAATTACAAATATTACTCATATACATTATAAATATCACAAGTTAGAAACATTTAGAGTATACAGCAAAAATTCCTCCTTCCCTTTCTTTCTCTGCCACTGTAATTCTAGAAGAAATCTCTGTCAACATTTTGTCGTGTAGTCTTTAGCGCCTTTTCTTACGTACTCACAAATATATACACACGTCAGTGATCCTTTATTTTTTCTGCTTGAAATAAATGAATTGCACAATATGTTTTATGAATGTAGAATTTCTAAAGCCAATATAATGGCTGTCATCATATTAGTGTATGTATATGCAGATTTCTAATAGCTTTGCAATAGTTGCATTCATTTTTCCAGGCCAGAATACGGAAGTGGGTAACTGTTCCCTTCTCCAGGGTATCTTCCCAACCCAGGCATCGAATCCAGGTCTCCCACATTGCAGGCAGATTCTTTACCAGCTGAGCCACAAGGGAACCCCAAGAACACTAGAGTCGGTAGCCCATCCCATCTCCAGTGGATCTTTCCAACCTAGGAATGAAACTGGGGTCTCCTGCATTGCCCATGGATTCTTTACCAACTGAGCTATCAGAGAAACCCAGGATATACTACTATAATATAATTAATCACTTTCTATTCTTTCTATTATTTTCCTGTTTTTAAACATTACAAGTAATGCTTCTGTGACCAACCTCATACATATTTTTGTGTTCCTATGTAATTATTTCTGCAGGACGGAGTCCTAAAACATGAAATTGCTGATTTGAAAGGAACATGCATTTACAGCAGACTAGAGTTTGGGACGGAGAAGGCAATGGCAACCCACTCCAGTACTCTTGCCTGGAAAATCCCATGGGCAGAGGAGCCTGGTGGGCTGCAGTCCATGGGGTCGCTAAGAGTTGGACACAACTGAGCTACTTCACTTACACTTTTCACTTTCACGCATTGGAGAAGGAAATGGCAACCCACTCCAGCGTTCTTGCCTGGAGAATCCCAGGGATGGGGGAGCCTAGTGGGCTGCCGTCTATGGGTCGCACAGAGTCCAACACGACTGAAGCGATTTAGCAGCAGCAGCAGCAACAGAGTTTGGGAAACACAGAGAAGCCTTTGTGCCACTCATAGCCCACTGTAATGACTCTATCTTGCACTCTGCTTCAGGAGTGCTATGGAAAATATTTTAAGTATAAATTTTTGAATGTAAAAATATAGTTAATTATTTGAGTGTAGGTTTATGTACACTTTGCCCAGCAATTCCGCTTTTAGGGATCCATCCTATAGCAACACTCCCATGAAATGAAGTAGCAAAAGTTCAGCTCTGTAAACCAGTTGAGACAAAGGTGTTAGTTTAAAATGTCATAATTTTTATCATTAATGGTCTGAGAGCTCTGAGTGAAGTGACGTGTACATTTTGCTTGAATTATCACTCACAGGACTGGATATTAGCAGAGCATCTTCATAGATAGATGGGGAGGGGGCATATCTGCTAGGACAGTGGTCCAGGCATTGAATGCTTCTCAGAACTGAACAAGAGCTATGAGCAAGCTGCTCTAAGATACAGCAGCTTTGTGCACTGCCCCACACAACTCCGGGGTGGGGGTGGGGGTGGGGTACTATCTTGGGAGAGGGGCTGTCCTGCCATCAGAGGGTGCTGTGAAGGGAATTACCCAGCAATCAGGAAGGCCACCCTCTTCATTGATGGGGTAACTGGTAGTTGGTTGAGAGATCTCTGGTCCTTTCCTTTCTGATCCTCATTCCTAAATCACTTGGCTTGAGGCCAGAACTATCTTGCAGGGAGAAAAGTCAAGGAACTTTAATGAGGGTTTTGAAATTCAAATCTCAAACAACTTTTTACATCTGATCAGTTCAGTTCAGTCATTCAGTCCTGTCTGACTTTGTGACCCATGGACTGCATCACACCAGGCCTCCCTATCCATCACCAACTCCCAGAGGTTACTCAAACTCATGTCTGTTGAGTCCGTGATGCCATCCAACCATCTCATCCTCTGCCTTCCCCTTCTCCTCCCGCCTTCAATCTTTCCCAGCATCAGGGTCTTTTCAAATGAGTAAATTCTTCCCATCAGGTGGCCAAAGTATTGAAGTTTCAGCTTCAGCATCAGTCTTTCCAATGAATATTCAGGACTGATTTCCTTTAGGATGGACTAGTTGGATCTCTTTGCAGTCCAAGGGGTTCTAAAGAGTCTTCTCCAACAGAGTTCATAAGCATTAATTTTTTGGAGCTCAGCTTTCTTTATAGTCCACTCTCACATCCATACATGACCACAGGAAAAACCATAGCTTTGACTAGACGGACCTTTGTTGGCAAAGTAATGTCTCTACTTTTTAATAAGCTCTCTAGGTTGGTCATAGCTTTTCTTCCAAGGAGCAAGCATCTTTTAATTTCATGGCTGCAATTACCATCTGCAGTGATTTGGGAGCCCCCAAAATAAAGTCTCTCACAGTTTTCACTGTTCCCCATCTATTTGCCATGAAGTGATGGGACCAGATGCCATGATCTTTGTTTTCTGAATGTTGAGCTTTAAGCCAACTTTTTCACTCTCCACTTTCACTTTCATCAAGAGGCCTTTTAGTTCCTCTTCACTTTCTGCCATAAGGGTGGTGTCATCTGCATATCTGAGGTTATTGCTATTTCTCCTGGCAATCTTGATTCCAGCTTGTGCTTCTTCCAGCCCAGCATTTCTCATGATGTACTCTGCATATAAGTTAAATAAGCAGAGTGACAATATACAGCCTTGACGTACTCCTTTCCTGATCTGATAGCAACCACCAAATTGTCCTCTAAAAAGGAAGTAGTTCTTTACACTTACTTGAATAGATTCCTTGCCACCTTTGCCAGAAATTCATTAACTCATTTATTTTAAATAAAAAATTCACTTATTTTATTTTTGGCTGTGCTGGGTCTTTGTTTCGGTGTTCAGACTTCTCCTTGTGGTGGCTTCTCTTGTCGTGGAGCATGACTCTAGAGCAGTTGAGTTCCAGTAGTTGCAGCATCTGGGCTGCATAGTTGTGAAACCCACATCCCCTGCACTGATAGGAAGATTCTTAAGCACTGGGTAGCTAGCAGAGCTCTCATTAACTCTTTCACTATGCTATGCTAAGTCACTTCAGTCGTGTCCGACTCTGCGTGACCCCATAGACGGCAGCCCACCAGGCTTCCCCATCCCTGGGATTCTCCAGGCAAGAACACTGGAGTGGGTTGCCATTTCCTTCTCCAATGCATGAAAGTGAAAAGAGAAAGTGAAGTTGCTCAGTCGTGTCCGACTCTTAGCGACCCCATGGACTGCAGCCCACCAGGCTCCACCGTTCATGGGATTTTCCAGGCAAGAGTATTGGAGTGGGGTGCCATTGCCTTCTCCGAACTCTTTCACTACCCCCTACCTTTTTTTTGCTTATCTGATTTCTCATTACTGTCTAGATTTTCTCACATAGTGTTATTATAAAAAAAAAAAAAAGACACTAAAATTTTTGCTGGTTTTTGGATAATTTGTATTTCTTCGCCACCTTTTTTTTGCTTCTCTGATTTCTCATTACTGTCTAGATTTTCTCACATAGTGTTATTATAAAAAAAAAAAGACACTAAAATTTTTGCTGGTTTTTGGATAATTTGTATTTCTTCAGTGAATTGCTTGCTGATGTTCTGTGCTCTATTTTTAAATGGGTTGTCTTATTTTTTTTTTGAGCCATCAGATCAGATCAGATCAGATCAGTCGCTCAGTCATGTCCGACTCTTTGCGACCCCATGAACTGCAGCACGCCAGGCCTCCCTGTCCATCACCAACTCCCGGAGGTCACCCAGACTCACATCCATCGAGTCAGTGATGCCATCCAGCCATCTCATCCTCTGTCATCCCCTTCTCCTCCTGCCCCCAATCCCTCCCATCATCAGAGTCTTCTCCAATGAGTCAACTCTTCGCATGAGGTGGCCAAAATACTGGAGTTTCAGCTTTAGCATCATTCCTTCCAAAGAAATCCCAGGGCTGATCTCCCCTAGAATGGACTGGTTGGATCTCCTTGCAGTCCAAGGGACTCTCAGGAGTCTTCTCCAACACCACAGTTCAAAAGCATCAATTCTTCGGTGCTCAGCCTTCTTCACAGTCCAGCTCTCACATCCATACATGACCACAGGAAAGACCATAGCCTTGACTAGGCGAACCTTTGTTGGCAAAGTGATGTCTCTGCTTTTGAATATGCTATCTAGGTTGGTCATAACTTTCCTTCCAAGGAGTAAGCGTCTTAATTTCATGGCTGCAGTATAGGAATTCTTAATTTATTCTGGATATTAACCATTTTTAATAATATTGCAATCATTTTCCATCAGCTGTCTTAATTGTGCCTCTCATCATATAGATACTGATGTGCTCCTGTGCTTAGAACACTTTGAGCCCCAGTTCCACCCTCCTCTGCTAGCTTGTCGAAGGAGAGTAAATGCAGTCCCTGATAACTACTGAGCCACTAAGACCTCTGAAACCTTGACAAGACTAGCACAATCAGGAGACACTATCATTTATGAAGTGGCAAATAAGCTTTCTGGTAGACTCACCATTTTTTTGAATTCCTTTTTCATGCACTCACAATTCTGGGGAAAACAATACAATGCTTATTTATGTATGCAAACATGTAGCTGATACCCTGCTCTGGAACAGAGATGTTGGAGAAGTTAGGGTTCTGCCTGAGAGTGCTAACTGCCATTTTCTACATTGCTGGCAGAGTCATAGCTCTAAGTTAAGATTTACACTCCTTACACACTGGTTTATTATTTTTGAGATCCACATATCCTTGAATTCTTTATCTTTTTGGCTGCAGCAGGCAGTGTGATAGGTCTTAGTTCCCTGTGCTCAGACACTTGGTTGGCTTTGACTCTTTGTGACCCCATGGACTGTAGTCTACCAGGCTCCTCTGTCCATGGAAGTCCCCAGGCAAGAATACTAGAGTAGGGTGCCATTACCTGCTCCAGGGGATCTTCCCAATCCAGGGGTGGAAACTGTGTCTCTTACATCTCCTGCACTGGTAGGCAGATTTTTTTTTACCACTGTGACAAATAATTGCTTGTAGGAGATAAAACCACAAGATAATCAGAAGACAGAGCTGGCAGGATCTTTACCTAGAGTTGGAAGAAGGACTGTATGTTGGTCAAGTTCAGTCTCGAGCCAGGTACTGTTTAAAACTGAATCCCCCAAGCCTTGAGAATGTTCAGTTCAGTTAAGTTGCTCAGTTGTGTCTTACTCTTTGCAATCCCATGGATTGCAGCACACCAGTCCTCCCTGTCCATCACCCACTCCCCAGGACTGATTTCCTTTAGGATGGACTGGTTGGATCTCCTTACAGTCCAAGGGACTCTCAAGTCTTCTCCAACAACACAGTTGAAAAGCATCAATTCTTCAGCGCTCAGCTTTCCTTATAGTCCAACCCTCACATCCATGACCACTGGAAAAACCATAGCGTTGACTAGACAGACCTTTGTTGGCAAAGTAATGTCTCTGCTTTTTAATATGCTGTCTAGGTTGGTCATAACTTTTCTTCCAAGGAGCAAGCATCTTTTAATTTCATGACTGCAGTCACCATCTGCAGTGATTTTGGAGCCCTCTAAAGTAAAGTTTGTCACTGTTTCCCCATCTATTTCCCATGAAGTGATGGGACCAGATGCCATGATCTTAGTTTTCTGAGTGTTGAGGTTTAAGCCACCTTTTTCACTCTCTTCTTTCACTTTCATCAAGAGGCTTTTTAGTTCCTCTTCACTTTCTGCCATAAGGGTGGTGTCATTTGCATTTCTGAGGTTATTGCTATTTCTCCCAGCAATCTTGATTCCAGCTTGTGCTTCATCCAGCCCAGCATTTCTCATGATGTACTCTGCATGTAAGTTAAATAAGCAGGGTGACAGTATACAGCCTTGATGTACTCCTTTCCCTATTTGGAACCAGTCTGTTGTTCCATGTCCAGTTCTAACTGTTGCTTCTTGACCTGCATACAGGTTTCTCAAGAGGCAGGTCAGGTAGCCTGGTATTCCCATTTCTTTCAGAATTTTTCACAATTTATTGTGATCTACACAGTCAAATGCTTTTCCATAGTCAATAAAGCAGAAATAGATGTTTTTCTGGAACTCTCTTGCTTTTTTGATGATCCAATGGATGTTGGCAATTTGATCTCTGGTTCCTCTGCCTTTTCTAAATCCAGCTTGAACATTTGGAAGTTCACGGTTCGCGTGCTGTTGAAGCCTGGCTTGGAGAATTTTGAGCATTACTTTGCTAGCATGTGAGATGAGTGCAACTATGCAGTAGTTTGAGCATTCTTTGGCATTGCCTTTCTTTGGGATTGGAATCAAAACTGACCTTTTCCAGTCCTGTGGCCACTGCTGAGTTTTCCAAATTTGCTGGCATATTGAGAATGTTAAAGAAAACATTTTTTTCCCCCATAAACTTAAAAGAGGATATTGTGTGAAAGAGGTCTCTTGTCACTTTGTATCTCCAGTCCTGGGATTCATCTACTATGATCTGATGTGACCTGCTGAGAGTATGCCCTTACAAGTAGGTCTCTTCCGCATAGAGTAGACAGTCCTATGTCAATCATGCTAAGAAAGCCTGCACTTGGTCTAGGGTGTGAGAATTTGGAAGGCAGATCATATATTGGGGTCAGGAAGAAATACTCCTTTCTTGAACTTCAGACTGTGATTCTCTAGAGTGCTGAATGGCACTCCAGGGTAGTGTGGGGAACCTGGCTTTCCCTGGTTCCTGGATACCCTGGGATACATCCCATCAAACAATGTCATTTTAATTCAAAGAGATCACACCATCTAAATAAAAAAACAAACCTAGCAAACTGGGCCTACCCTATGTGTATACTGCCTAAATGACCTTTAAAAGACACTGCATGTCCCAATAGTTCTCTATTTCCTGGCCCTTCCCCTCCCACTTTATTAGAATAAATCTTCTACACAAAGGCTGAGTTAATTATCTTTACATTGTGAAAACACTGTAGCCCAGAGAATGCTACAAATTTACCCTGCTTAATTCTTTACCACCTTCCACAAGAATTCAAAAATTTTACATAATTGCAATCATGTGCCCATGCAATAATGTATTCTGCATTAAAAAAAATCTTTGACATGTCAAAAGCACCTGCCCAGATAGTTACATAACAGGTAAAGCATTCTGGAAAGAGAGCTGATTTTGGCTCTAGGTACTTTCATTCAAATCACAGCTCCAAAATGGGTTGGTATGATCTTGGGCATGTTACATAAGCTCCTGACTCCACTTCGTCATTTCTGGGATAAGACTATTCTGGTTTGCGGGATGAATTGGAGGAACAGACATGATACATGAAGGTAGCTGACTCATGGTAGGAAAGAACTGGTAGTTAATATCCATACTTCCTGATTTTTTTTTTGTGATAAGCATTGTGCCAAGAACTCTCTACTTCATCATCTATTTTAATCCTCATCACAACCCCTGAAGAGAGGTTGTACTCTCTCACTTTACAGGTGATCAAAAGGAAGCACATTGAGGTTAAGTCACTTGTTAAAGGTCACACAGGTCAGAGGAGGAAGTGGTATTTGAACTAGGTCATGGTAAGTAGTGTCTTCTTGGCCAATACTGACTATGAAGAAGCACAAATGTCACGTAAGAATAGTGGACTGCCTCTTCCCTTAGCACATGACTTTGCAGATTCAAGAATCCTAGGAAAGGGACTTCCCTGGCAGTCTACTGGTTAAGACTTGACATTCCAATGCCTGGTCAGGGAGTCAAGGTCTCAGGTGCCCTGGGGATGAAACACTCAAACATAAAATAAAAGCAATATTGTAACAAATTCCACAGAGACTAACAAAAAATGGTCCACATCTTAAAAAAAAAAAAAAAGTCCTAGGAAAGCTAGAGAGTAGGAGGCAAAATCACTGCTTTAATTCTGAAGATGATGAACATAAGAAGGGTAATAAACTCAGCAGAACCTAAAAGAGCATAGTAACTTCAAGAAAAATGGGCCCACTTGGACAAATATCCTCTTCCTTGTGCTTCAGTCAGTAGAGAATTTGCCTGCAATGCAGAAAACCACCTAAAATGCAGGAAGCCCAGGTTCATTTCCTGGGTGAGGTGGGGAAGATCCCTTGGGGGAAGGAAATAACCCACTTCAGTATTCTTGCCTGGAAATTCTATGGACAGAGGAGCCTGGAGGTCTACAGTCCATGGGGTCTCAAAGAGTCAGACACAGTTGAGGAACTAATCCACCACCACCACTCACATGTCTGAGCTAACACCTTTATAATGACAAAATCTGTGTGGGTTACTACAAAGGCAATTTGTAGAAAGGGTACGGGTTGGGGAATTTCTGAACTCTCTGGGTTTTTTGATTGTGTGTGTGTCCTCAGCCGAGTCCGATTCTTTGATAAAATTGGGAAAATAACAAGTGCTGCCTCCTAGGGCCGTTGTTAAAATACACCAACACCAGAAGCTCCATCACAAAGGACTTTGTTTCAGGGCCTGACACGTTACTCACTCTGAACTGCACCCACGTCTGTGGCTCTTCTCCTAGGGCATATGATTTATTTCACAAACACTGACATTTAAAAAAATACAGCTATCCAAGTATCATCACTATAGTACACGCATTTCTCAAGGGAGACCTATTTTAACCAGCAAATACACATTTCGTCTTCCCTCCCCCTAACGTATCGTTTCCTCCAAAAGATAAAAAGCACTAACACATTTGTCCTTGAAGGGCAGAGCTCAGAAATTCTGGTCTCTCTGGACACTCCCGCCCTTTCTGCTGAGGACCAAACCGCCTGCCCCGCCTCGTGTCACAGAAGTCCCCGCCGAGCCAAGCAAAAAGTGTTTACTTCTGCCGCCTGCCAGCCCGGCGGGGAGGAGGAAGCTCCTTAGCCGCCCCTCTCTTTCGCCCCTGCAGCTTTCCAAACAAACCGGGGCGGGAAAGGAGTGTCTCCTTGGCTGTGGAACCTGATCCTCCTACCTCGTCCAAAGCCACCCGCCGCTTTCCCCGGGCCTTCCCTTGGTGATTTTCCTGTCTGGGACGCCCGGGGAGGGCGCGCGGCTGGAGTCCCGCCAGCCAGAAAGGTAGGGGCTCGGCCGCGCTCCAGCCTCGCCCGCCCGGGGACGCCGGGCCCCAGCGGCTCTCTCTGCACCTCACTGCTCCGCACCTTCCTCCGCGCACTCGGGGCGGCCGCAGCCGCTGCCGCGGGAGGAGCTTCCCCGCGACTCCGGAGGCGCTCGGCGCCGTCGCCGAGGATCCGGCTCCCGGCGCGGTGGGCAGCCCACGCGCCGCCGGGCGCCTCAGACTCCAAGCTGGTCCGCCGCCGGGTCTGGGGAGACTGCCTCCTTCCCAGGCCGCCGCTGAGCCGCGCCACCGCCCTCCGGTTTCCGCCGGCTCGATGCTGCGGCTGCCGCGGGAGAGGCAACACCCGGCTGGAGAGAGCGGCTGCGGGCGAGCTCCCGGCCCCGGAGCCCCGCGCGCCTCTGCGGTCTTCGCGCCTGGGCCTCGGCGGGTAACTCTCCCCGGCCCGCTTCGCTGCGGGTTGGCATCGCCGGGGGGAGGGTGGGGGAGAGAGGTTGGGGGTGCGGGGAGATCCGCGGGCTTTGCCTCTGAGGCTGAGGATAAGGGGCCGGGGGGCGCGCCTCCATGCACCTTCCCACCCCCAGGAGCCTGCATGCGCTTGCCCCGCGCCCCGGCTTCAGGGAGTGGGGGGGGCGCGCGGACCCGAGTGCTCCCCGGGTAAGGGCGGCCGGGGCGCTGGGGACTGGAGCGGCCGGCGAGGGTGACGGGTTCCTCGTTCACTATTGTTTCTTTGTAAAAGGGGATGTACGCAAGCCGGGGCGAGAGGTCTGGAAGGTTCTCTCATTTTACCTTAGAAAAAATCTACGAGAAACCCTTCTCCCCGCCACGGTGGAACTAGACCTAAAGAAACCAGCTCGGAGGCGATTTGGCGCAAAGTGCGGCGACGAGAAAATTGCAGGGACTTGGCCTGCCGTTAATTTGGGGGAAACGGGAGAAGAAACTAGTGGTTTTGAGGCCGAATGCTACTGAGCTCCCTGGCGACCTCAGCCCCTTGTGTGGTGGTATTTGGGCTTGAAAGAGAATCTATAAAAGGCAGTTTTCAGAAAGTAAAAACAAACCCAAAGCACCTTTGCGGGAGGGTGGGGGTGGGGTGCAGGTCTTCAGTGGAAGGGCGGGGAGAGAGGTTGGGGACCGGATTGAGGGTGGGGTTGCTGTTCGAAGATGTTGTTTTAAAAACGGTGCTTGGGAGTGGTGATGAAAGAGACATCTTGAATGCCAACGTATCAGAAACTACAGAAGCCGCAGATTCTAAATCCAAAAGTCACACGTGCTTTAAGAGGTCCGCCACCTGATAACTAATTAGGTAGATAGTTAAGAAAACTGCGAATCTACCGGAAGCTCCTTGCCCTCTGGCCCCATGTTCACACTAGTCTCGTGGTTTCTGATAGCTGCTCTTACAAGTCTAGCTTTGATATTTGACTTTCCAGTGTTAAAACTTCGTGTCCCGGCTGCAAGCTGAGAAATTTATATCTTTTGACTTATATGGAGATGTTACATATTTGGGAAGATCTGGTCAGGTTGCCAGGCTATTTTACATTTGAAACATGATGATTTGACATTTGTAAATTGATTTGTTTTCCCTTCCTTTTAGTCTCACCGCCGACTTTTAGTACGAAAATCTGTAAAGAGCCACTCTTAGATGATCTAGTTTGTCGTCTCCGAATGAGGCTGATTGGCTCGGAAGCACTTTAGATAATAGCAACTTTGGTTTATGAGAAGAGAACTTTTCTCGAAACTGTGTTTCTGTTCTGGCATCAAGCGGTCCTTAAACATGGAGGGGGGGGGCCTTCTCACAGGCCTTCTGTTGAGCAATATTTTCACCAAGTCCCAGACATGATACACCAGGTTGTACCGTGTCTCCGTATTATGGTGTAATAGAATGAGATTGCTGTTTTGATTGTTTCAGTAGATTTGTTGGAGATATTTAATTTGTTCTTATGCCCCAAATCAATACAAATCTTTGGAGCTCAAAAGGAATAGAAATAGTGTTGGCAGAAGAATGACTTTAAGAGACATAGCATTTAAAAAAAATCAGTCTGTCTTTTGTGAAAATTGTAATTTTCAAGTTTTCTCATTTTAAATAATAGTGGCAGCTGTTTGCTTCTGTGGGAGATATTTCTGTGTTCCATATCGTATGGGATATTATGATAGAGAAGTGAAGTAATGCTGTGCTTCCCATGTTTCTCTGATAAGCATCATCTGCTAACCATGCAGATTACCAATAGCTTTTTTTCCCATTGTGATTGCATTCAGACTGGGGACCAAAGACCTGTTTAAATTCATTCTAGGTGATGCTTATCAAGGAGGAGAGGAAAGCACAAAACTCAGGTGGTTCCCAGTATGATCCCCAGTGAGTTCACCTGTGCTAGTTTATTTAATCTTCCTAGCCACCCTAGGAGAAAGGAATGCTTGACCTTATTTTATAATAAAAAAAAAAACAACAACAAAAAACCTGAGACTGCCCAAGGTTAAGTGACTTAGATTGGATCACAAGAGGGTCGCTTCACTTCTGCCTTGCAGGGTTCCCATGAAGCCTCTGTAGCAGATGTTCCTCACAAATTCTTCCATTAATTTGCTTGTCTTTCTCTTGTGCCTTCCACCCGCTCACTTGGATCCCCCTCTCCTATCTGAACACACCTTCTTAATTACCCCTCAGGCTTGGCTTCTTGAGCAGGTGCTCTACATACTTTGTCTTTCCTCTTGTTAGTTTCAGACTTTCAAGAGTTATCTTCTATCTTCTCCACATCTTTGACATGCCCCTTGGGGGGGTTGTGTCTGGCCAGGTTTACAAGGGCCTGTTATTGCCAATAGCTTATGTTCTGAATGTTCTTTTCATTCTGAATATATTTTCAGGGAAGTTCCTTTTTTGCTTGGAAGAAATCTTCGCAGGGCTACATCCTCACTGTCACTGTTGAAATGAATCACTCTCTCCTGCTTATCCTAACTACAGTGGATAACAGCATACACCACAGTATCCAATTGAACCCTGATGAGTTAAAGTGTTTAATTCGGAGTGCACTTGATGTATATAACAGGATGTGTGCATTGGACATAACAGTATTTTTGTAGAAAGCTGTATTTATGGTTCCATGTCAGGGTGTCAGAAGCACAGTTATCACTGTAGTGGGGTAGCAGGTGTTTTTTCTCCTGATGGTGACTGAATTGGTCAGGAACTTGGCTGCCAGGCGTGCGGTCAGGCTGAGAAGCAATGATATCTTGCGGATGAGGATAAAAGAGAGTGAGGACAGTAGGATCTCAGCCTCTTCCCTGTGTTCATATTTCTTTTTTTCTTTTTGGGGATCTTTTGGTCATCCCAGGAGGAATGGGCAGCTCACCACTTACTACCACATCTTACTTCTGCATCTGATCAGGGTTTTCATCTTCATGGACCTTTGGGAAAAAGGAGAAGGAAAGCACCCAACCTTTAGGAAATTTCTCATCATGAACACTAGAAAGCTGAGTGAAGAGTCTCTTCTGTGTTCTCTCTTATTCCCCCTTTTACCTGAGATGCAATGTGCAAGAGGGATCATTTCATCCAGTTGCACAGAGTAATGCTGGTTTTTGAAGCATTCTTTAAACATTGACTTACTTTTTATGTGATTGGGGATGGAAAGATCTGTGGGAGATGAGAGAATGAGGCCTCCAGGAGAGGAAATGGCAAGGAAGCTGGAGATTTCTCTAATGGAAGCAATGTTATTCTCACCCCTGTGGCATGTGGAAGCAGGCCTGGAATTGGTGTGGTTGTGGGTCATGGTCATGACCATGTGCTTTGTTGGGGTCATGGTCACTGTGCTTTGATGGGGCAACAGAAGGGGCAGAGAATGGTTTTGCAGTGGCTCTTGAGTGACTTTCTGCAGTCATCTATATGGTGGAACTTGAGATTCAGCCAATATTTATTGCGTCCCTACCATGTACAGGAGATGTTCTAGGTAGGGTGTGCAGCATTGAACAAAACACATTCTCTGCTCTTACAGAGTTTATGTTTCTGTGGGAAATGGAATCAATAAATCAGATACAAACATATGGGAAAACACTTTTCAGATAGAATGAGTGTTATGAAGACAGTTCATTGTGGGGGTGTGCCAGACATGATCTGAGGGAAGCTGGTGTAGGGCAGTCAGAGCGCTGCCGTGAGGGGGTGGTGTATGAAGAAAGATAGGAATGATGAGAAAAAGCCAGTCAAGTGAAGAGCATTTTAGGTAGAGGAAACAGCGGCCGCAGAGGCCCAGAGGCATAAATGAGTTGCGGATGTTTGAAGAACTCGGAGAAGAGCGCAAAAGGTCAAGCTAGGAGGAGAGGAAGTCCGTGAGGTAAGCAGAAGACTGCTTGTGAGATACCTTCAAGTCTTAAGAAGGAGTTTGAATTGTGGTTTAATTAGAGTTAGATGCCACTGGAGGCTGACTTAGAGATTTAGTCTTTACCTGGTGGGCGGTGGACTTTCCTCTTGGGCTTTTTCTTGCTCTCTCTCTCTCACACACGTTTTCATTCTTCACATTTTTCTTCTCCTCATTAATTGGCCATCACTGATTTCCCTTCCTTGCTCTAGGCCAGGGCACAGGCATGTCCACACTGAGAAGCGGTTCTCAGAGGACTGTGTACAATGTTCCTCTCACTCACTGAAATAAATCCTTGTACTCACTCAAGCATGAAACGCTCCATCACTAGCTCTGATTGCTCAACTTCTCTCTAGGCTGAATATCTAGTTGTCTCTAAGTCTCTGGGTTGGCTGGTGGCATCTGAAACTAGATGGGAAAAACTAAGTTAATCATCTACTCAAATCGATCACAGTTGGTATCGTTTGCAAATGTGATTGATTTGAGTAGATTAACTTAATTTTTCCCATCTAGTTTTAGATGCCACCAACCAAAAGGACAATGATTGTCTGAAGAGGGGATATTCTATAGAATGGGAAACTCTTCCCTTTTTCTGATGCCAGCCCCCTCTCCCCCCAGGCTATGCAGGGAGTTATAGTTTCAGTGGAAATGAACTCTTGTAAAATTGCCATGGGACTATACTATGCCTTATAAATTTTGTTTCTATTGTTCTTCATAGATAATCTTCTCAGTCTTAGAGTAATACTTAAATCATGAAAATTTATGACCAAGGCAGTACTTCCTAGTAGCACTGGTTTATCAGAAATGAACAGAGGCATTGTATCAGGTATCCTTTGGTTCCAAGATAGCTTATCACCTCCAGTATCCAACTCTCTGGGGAAACTTGGTATACTCTTAGAAAATTACTTTTGAGATTATTTAGCCAGATGCCCTGATCATTTATTAATTTACATACTTAACTGATATATATATATATATATAATATCAGTTATCTCTCAGCTTTTGGTATCTTTCTTTATGGCTGATGTGCTGACATAAAATCTGGAACATGTTTCAGTATGAGCAGGCAGCAATTATGTGTTGTCTTGTTTAACCCCTGTGTCCTCCACCTGGTGTGGTGTTCAGAACGTTATAAATAGAACAAACGTTTGCCAGGTGTCTCCATCTGTGCCCATGGATTAACTCACAGTGTGAATATATTAGCTCAGCTGTAACATCTTTATAACTCTTAGGCTTCATCTTTGTAACTATTAGGATTATCAGTGTATCATTTCAAAAACTTGACCCATTGGAGAAAATAGGTGAAAGGTATATTCATTCCTGTGGGTTTGTCTAAATTAATTAAAACTTTTCTGGCTTTGAAACGTTTTTTGAAAATTATTAGGTTGACATGTAAGAGACTGCTATGTGAATATTATCAGATGGCTATTCTCAAATTTGTTTTCATGTACAGTAAACTTTCAGACGTGAGTCTGAATGAACTTTGGGAGTTGGTGATGGACAGGGAGGCCTGGTGTGCTGCGATTCATGGGGTCACCAGAGTCAGACACGACTGAGTGACTGAACTAAAACTTTCAGAGATGGTTAGATAACATCACCGACTCAATGAACATGAATTTGACCACCTCCAGGACATAGTGAAGGACAGGGGAGCCTGGTGTGCCATAATCCATGGGGTTGCAAAGAGTCAGATGCAACTTAGAGACAGTTACAACAAGTTTTCAGTTTCATAATTCATAATTTATGATAATTTGAGTTGGGTTTGTAGTTACATTAGTGAGGAAATGAGTGTGCCAAGAGAGTAGATAATAAAATCATTTCCCTCTTTAATAGCCCAGCATCTCACATCTATGATTTCATGCCCTTTAGTAAGCACCACTTGAATTCCATTGCTTATTATGATATGTCTTAAGTTTCTGTTAGATATCATTTAACCTAGCTGGAGACACAAACAGATGCCCTGGGGATAAAAAGCTCTTCTCATCAGGGCCAGAGCTGAGAGCGAGTCCCTGCCTGGCAAAGGGAACTGAGAAGGGCCCAGCTGTGGACTCTTGTTGAAACTCCGAGTGACAAAGTTTCTCACAAAGAATGATGTCTTTAGAGGGCATCTTCCTGGTTAATAGAGATACTCTGTATACATATTTTAAAGATTCTCCCTTTTAGTTTTTTTTCCCCCTGTCCCTCAAGGACATGCTGCTATAATATAAACAATATGCTCCTACTCTTCGTCGTGCCCGGCGCCCCGAAGCCCCGCCCCTCGGCAAGACCGGAGGCCCCTCTCCGGGGGAAACCCCCCCCCCATGGACTGGAGCCCACCGGATCCTCCGTCCATGGGATTTCCAAATTGGGTCGAGTTTAATTGTCTTTGAGCAGATTTTATGTAGTCTCCCTCCCCAATAGGATTTTAGTCCCCAGTAAGATATCAGCCCAATGTTCCTGCTAGCTTAGAGGAGTTTTCTTCCTAGGAAATATTCTATTGCAAATATTTAGGCCAGCACTATAGAAGGTGCTGCTTTTATTAAAATAATACAGTACAAAGTGTAATAAAATGAAATGCTTTTATTAAAATCCGTGCAGCTCTTTAATGTGTAAGAGTCCTTCATGTCTTAAGGGATAGAAGAGGCAAAGATAGGGAATATGCGCATATTCTATGTTCAGCACAGAGCCAAAGAATTAAAAAAATCAGGTTTTTTTTTTTTTAATTCCCTGGTTTTTATGGATAATATAAAGCTGGTATTAGATCATGTAATATATAATTATTATAGTATAATAAAGTTATAAACTGCACTTAAAGTGGAGAAATGGGTTATCTTGTTGCATTTGACAAGAACAGTGAGTTGATCCAGTTCCAGATGGATTTCCAGCTGCTTTTCAGCAACAGCAAGTAATTTAATTCATAATTTTATTTAATTGACAGACTCTGTAAGTTATAGGACTTTTTTTTGTGTGAATGATTTTGGTGAGATAAAGAATACTGCTGTCAAGATCCTTTTGATAGTTGAAGCCAATATCTCAAGTAAATGTCAGAGTAAGTTAGCTAATCACTCTTGTTTGATCCCAGCTATGCTACAATTAGATTAGAAATAATTGGATTTTTTTTTCTTAAGCAGGATGTTAAGGGATATGTGTAATTTCTGATGATTGAAATATCTGTAAATGTTTTGCAGGCCTGGAATATTTTTGGAGGATAAAACTGGCCCATCTACTGCAAAAAACCTGAAAAGCTTCCCTCTATTTTTAGAATTGGTGTGTAGGCCTCCTCTGCTTTAACCGTAAATAATGCAATTATATTCTTCTTACAAAGCTTCTACCCAAGGTCTCCACCTATGACCACCAATATTCCTGTCCATGCCCCTTTTATAATAACATTCCTCAAGCATGGTTTTTATTACAGAAATTTTTTTCTGCTCAAAAATCCGGAGAATTCCTCCCACAGGTCTTTGAAGTTTTCTGCTCTCTCCTGTTGCTCATTTTTTTTTTTTTTTTTACTGTTCCGTTTGCTCCTGCAGTCGCTGCAGGCCTCCCTGTGCTGCAGGTTGTGAATGCCTTTAGAACTAATGCCCTTCTCCTTCCACTCCCACCCACCCCCATCCAAGCTAGATGATAACTTGCCTTTGTTTTCCAGCTTCATGTCTGATAAACTGCCTGACTCTGAACACATTGCCTAACTTCTGTGAAGATCACCTTCTTCATCTCTAAACTTGAAATAATGCCCACATCACAGTTATGATAATTAAAAAAGAAAGCACATGCAAATAGTTCAGTATAGGGCCTGCTAAATACCTAACATTTAATCGATATTGTTTATTATTATTATTATAACTCTTATTATAGCTATTATCATAACGCTTGTTCATTGGATAGTTAAAATTTGACTTTCTCCAGAAAGTCTTTCTGTTTGGCCTTCTCTGGTTCTAATTTTTTTTAACCAATCTGAGTCCTGTTAGAACCTAACTTCACTTTTAGTTCATGACTTCACTTTCAGTTCAGTCGCTCAGTCATGTTCGACTCTTTGCGACCACATGGACTGTAGCACGCGAGGCCTCCCTGTCCATCACCAACTCTTGAGTTTACTCAAACTGATATCCATTGACTTGGTGATGCCATCCCACCATCTCATCCTGTAACTTCACTTTGGAATCTATTTATCTACTCATGTTGTTATATTCTTTAGTTTTCATTGAACAGTAATAAATATTTGGACACCTTTCATGTGCCATGCACAGTACTAATTATAATATAGAGATCCATGGGCATACAGTGGAGGGACGCAGTGTGCAGTGTGTGTGTGTACACATGTGTGTCTGCACGTGCATGTACACATGCTTCAGGTGGAGTTGGGAGATGAAAATCTGTTGATTGAATGGCACTGTGATTTTTCAGAATAAACTAGGGTTGAGAATAAAAACTACTGTGTTCAGCTGTCCATTAAAAAAATGAACATCTGTTCATCTTTTTCTATAGTTTAAAAAACATGATAGTTGTATCTTGAAATATATGTTCTTGAAACACTTTACATATACTTTCTTTCTTAGAATCTTCTCTATCCTCATCTCAACACGGGTAGAGGTAGAGAAGGAAGACTTTTCTTGAAGAGCGGAATCCCACTAGCTGCCTCCGATTTATGGCAGTTTTCATGAGAAGATGATGAAAACATTTCATGAGAAAATGATGAACATTATTTAACATAATACATATTTGATATTTGATCTCTCATTTTTAATAACCTAAGTGTTTGAAAGAAACGTGAGGGAGTTCCTTGGTGGCCTGGTGGTTAGGATTCCAGGCTTTCACTGCCATCGCCCAGATTCAGTCCCTGGTTGGGGAACTGAGATCCTGCAAGTCACACATAGCACAGCCAAAAAAAAGAAAAGGAGATGTGAAGTATCATTTGAGACTTCGGAAACCTGGGTTTCTTTATGAAATTTGAGAATGGAGAGGGGCTTCAACAGGACAGAGATATCCAAGGAAAACAGTCCACAGGACTACTATAAATTCATAGCCTTGAAACTTCCAGTACCTCCCTATTACATTTCACACTCAAGATAGCCACAGCTTCCTCTTCTATAATTATGTGCTTGATAATTTTTATGTACAGTTTGATTAAGATTTTATTTTTATTTGTTTCCTTTGCAGTTAAAGTTTGGCTTCCTTTCCTCCTCTCTGCTCCCCTTTCTTACTCCTCTTCTCCTCCCCACTCCCATTTTTAAGACATGATTCAGTTTTTAACACATCAATATGTTATTCAGAGCTTCTTCAATTGTTGTTGTTCAGTCACCAAGTTGTATCTGACTCTTCACCACCCCATGGACTGCAGCACTCCAGGCCTCCCAGCCCCTCACCATCTCCCAGAGTTTGCCCAAATTCATGTCCAGTGAATTGGTGATGCCTCCACCATTCATCCCTGTCCCCTCTTCTCCCGTCTTCCCGCGTCCCGTCCCCCTCAGTCCTTCCAGTACTATTCAGGGCGATTTCGTTTAAGATGGACTGGTTTGATCTCCTTGCTGTCCAAGGGAGTCTCAAGAGACTTCTCCAGCACAACAGTTTGAAAGTGTCAATTCTTTAGTGCTCTGCCTTCTTTATGGTCCAGCTCTCACATCTGTATATGACTACTGGAAAAAAAAAAAACACACACACAAAACATAGCCTTGACTATATGGACTTTTGTTGGCAAAGTGATGGCTCTGCTTTTTAACATACTGTCTATGTTTGTCATAGCTTTCCTGCCAAGAAGCAATTGTCTTCTAATTTCATGGCTGTGGTCACCATCCCCAGTGATTTTGGAGCCCAAGAAGAGGAAATCTGTCACTGCTTCCACCTTTTTCCCTTCTATTTGCCATGAAGTGATGGGACTGGATGCCACGATCTTAGTTTTTTTTAATATTGAGATTTAAGCTGGCTTTTTCACTCTTCTCCTTCACCCTCATCAAGATACTCTTTAGTTCCTCTTCGCTCACTGCCAGCCTGAATTTTAATACGAGGAGCTGATGATTTGAGCCATAGTCGGCTCCAGGTCTTGTTTATGCTGCCTGTATAGAGCTTCTCCATCTTTGACAGCAAAGAATATAATCAGTCTGATTTTGGTATTGACCAGCTGGTGATGTTCATGTGTAAAATTGTCTCTTGTGTTGTTGAAAAAGGGTGTCTGCTATGACTGGTGTGTTCTCGTGGTAGAATTCTGTTGGCCTTTGCCATCTTCATTTTGTACTCCAAGGTCAAACTTGCCTGTTACTCCAGGTATCTCTTGACTTCCTACTTTTCCAGTCCCCTGTGATGAAAGGGACATCTTTTTTTGGTGTTAGTTGTAGAAGGTCTTCTAGGTCTTCATGGAACCAGTCAACTTCAGCTTATTTGGCATCAGCTTATTTGGCATAGACTTGGATTACTGTGATGTTTGCCTTGGAAACAAACCAAGATCATTCTGTCATTTTTAAGGTTGCACCTAACTATTGCATTTCAGACTGTTGATTCTTGTTGATTCTCAGGCTACTCCATTTCTTCTTTGGAATTCTTGACCACAGTAGTAGGTATAAGGGTCATCTGAATTGAATTCACCCATTCCTGTCCATTTTAGTTCACTGTTTCCTAAGATGTCCATGTTTATTTACTCTTGCCATCTCCTGCATGACCATGTGCAGTTTACCTTGGCTCATGGAATTCCAGGTTCTTATGAAGTACTGTTCTTTACAGCATCAAATTTTACTGTAATGTAAATTAATTAATGTAAATTAATTAGTTAATGTAAATTAATTAATTAGATTAATGTAAATTAATCTGATGTTAAATTTCTGACTTATATTTAATGCTAGGAAATCTTACATATTTTTATTGCAGAAGTATATTTTCTACCAAGTCTGAGTGGGGTCCGGTGTATTTTAACTCTCTTTGGTGTCGATCTCTCTTGCTTAGAAATTAGGCAATAGGATGGAAAACTCCCTAACCACAAGAGTTTAAAATTCCCAGAGGAGAATTAGATGTGAAAGAAAAAACACTGGAATATACTTGAGCTGTAATTAGCCTGAAAATGGAATGTGTGGCAGAGGTCCCCAAGAAGCTAGGAAAACAGGGCAGAGTAAAAACTGTTGTAGCTCATTTCTGGCACTGTTTTGGGAAGCCTGTGCCCTTATTGTGGGTCTTTGGTTATCAAACAACTTTTTTTAAGTCACCCAGAAATTTGCCTTTAGAAATTGTCGATCTTTTAGTTCAAATATATTTACTCCTTGGGCCTTATATTTTTCTCATTATTAGTGTGTTACTTTGGCATTTCCATTTATACACCAGCCCCTGGGAGTTGAACATCTCAGATAAACTGACCACTAGAACATCTAAACCAGCAGGGCTGAGTGGCTGACTCTTGGGCTGGGGCTTCTCCCATGTAAAGCTCCTTTCTGAAGTTACACCTGGACTGTCAACACCTTTATTTCTTGGACAGCACCAAGTTCTGTAAAAGTAAAGCTCTTATGGAAATTCATCATCCATGCAGAGGAGCATACAACCATGTACATATGAAGTGAAAGTGAAAGTCACTCAGTTCAATTCAGTTGCTCAGTTGTGTCTGACTCTTTGCGACCCCATGAATTGCAGCACTCCAGGACTCCCTGTCCATCACCAACTCCCGGAGTTCACTCAAACTCACGTCCATTGAGTCGGTGATGCCATCCAGCCATCTCATCCTCTGTCATCTCCTTCTCCTCCTGCCCACAATCCCTCCCAGCATCAGAGTCTTTTCCAATGAGTCAACTCTTTGCATGAGGTGGCCAAAGTACTGGAGTTTCAACTTCAGCATCATTCCTTCCAAAAAACACCCAGGACCGATCTTCTTTAGAATGGACTGCTTGGATCTCCTGGCAGTCCAAGGGACTCTCAAGAGTCTTCTCCAACACCACACTTCAAAAGCATCAATTCTTTGCACTCAGCTTTCTTCACAGTCCAACTCTCACATCCATATGTGACCACTGGAAAAACCACGGCCTTGACTAGATGAACCTTTGTTGGCAAAGTAATGTCTCTGCTTTTGAGTATACTATCTAGGCTGGTCATAACTTTTCTTCCAAGGAGTAAGCATCTTTTAATTTCATGGCTGCAATCACCATCTGCAGTGATTCTGGAGCCCCCCAAATAAAGTCTACCACTGTTTCCACTGTTTCCCCATCTATTTCCCATGTAGTGATGGGACCAGATGCCATGATCTTCGTTTTCTGAATGTTGAGATTTAAGCCAACTTTTTCACTCTCCACTTTCACTTTCATCAAGAGACTTTTTAGTTTCTCTTCACTTTCTTCCATAAGGGTGGTGTCATCTGCATATCTGAGGTTATTGATATTTCTCCCAGCAATCTTGATTCCAGCTTGTGCTTCTTCCAGCCCAGCATTTCTCATGATGTACTCTGCATATAAGTTAAATAAACATGGTGACAATATACAGCCTTGATGTACTCCTTTTCCTATTTAGAACCAGTCTCTTGTTCCATGTCCAATTCTAACTGTTGCTTCCTGACCTGCATACAGATTTCTCAAGAGGAAGATCAGGTAGTCTGGTATGCCCATCTCTTTCAGAGTTTCCCACAGTTTATTGTGATCCACACAGTCAAAGGCTTTGGCATAGTCAATAAGGCAGAAATAGATGTTTTTCTGGAACTCTCTTGCTTTTTTGGTGATCCAGCAGATGTTGGCAATTTGATCTCTGGTTCCTCTGCCTTTTCTAAAACCAGCTTGAACATCTGGAAGTTCACGGTATACATATTGCTGAAGCCTGGCTTGGAGAATTTTGAGCATTACTTTACTAGTGTGTGAGATGAGTGTAATTGTGCAGTAGTTTGAGCATTCTTTGGCATTGCCTTTCTTTGGGATTGGAATGAAAACTGACCTTTTCCAATCCTGTGGCCACTGCTGAGTTTTCCAAATTTGCTGGCATATTGAGTGCAGCACTTTCACAGCATCATCTTTCAGGATTTGAAATAGCTCAACTAGAAATCCATCACGTCCACTAGCTTTGTTTGTATTGATGCTTTCTAAGGCCCACTTGACTTCACATTCCGGGATATCTAGCTCTAGGTGAGTGATCACACCATCGTGATTATCTTGGGGGTGAAGATCTTTTTTGTACAGTTCTTCTGTGTATTCTTGCCACCTCTTCTTGATATCTTCTGCTTCTGTTAGGTCCATACCATTTCTGTCCTTTATTGAGCCCATCTTTGCATGAAATGTTCCCTTGGTATCTCTAATTTCTTGAAGAGATCTCTGGTCTTTCCCATTCTGTTGTTTTCCTCTATTTCTTTGCATTGATTGCTGAGAAAGGCTGGAACTCTGCATTCAGATGCCTATATCTTTCCTTTTCTCCTTTGCTTTTCGCTTCTCTTCTTTTCACAGCTATTTGATAGTCGCTCAGTTGTGTCCAACTCTTTGCAACCCCATGGACTATATAGTCCTTGGAATTCTCCAGGCCAGAATACTGGAGTGGGTAGCCGTTTCCTTCTCCAGAGGATCTCCTGCATTGCAGGCAGATTCTTTACCTGCTGACCCATGAGAGAAGGCCATGTACATATAGTTCAATACATTTCCTCCCAAGAAGCACACTTGTGTAACCTGCCTCCAGGTGAAGAGGCGGAACATAACCTGCCTTCCGAGAGTGCACGGAGTACTCTCACCCAATCACTGCTCGTCTCCTACAATGTAACCACTACTCTGACTTTCACCACCACAGGCTATTTTTTTTTTCTCTTTCTCTTTAATTTGAAATGGCACCCACGTGTTCTGAATGACTCTAGGATGTCAGAAGGGCTTGCCAGGTGATGCTAGTGGTAAAGAATCCTGCTAATGCAGGAGACCTAAGAGACACAGGTTGAATCTCTGGGTTGGGAAGATCCTCTGGAGGAGGGCACGGCAACCCACTCGTATTCATGCTTGGAGAATCCCATGGCCAGAGGAGCTTGGTGGGCTACAGTCCACAGGGTTGCAGAGAGTAAGATATGACTGAGCGACTTAGCATGCATGCAGAGAATCAGAGTCCCTCTGGCTCAGAGGAAGGACTGGGCATCAAGAGATGTGTTATGGGTTGAGTTGTGTCTCCCTAAAAAGACATGTTGAAGTTATAAGTCCCAGTACCTCAGAATGTGACCTCATTGAAAATAGAGTCATGGAGATGTAGTGGTTAAGATGAAGTCACGCTGGAGTAGGGTGGCCCCCTGGTCCAGTGTGACTGGTATCCTTATAAGAAGCATGTGTGTGAGGACAGAGAACAGGGAGAGCACTGTGTGAAAACACTGGGTTGGAGTGATGGCATCTACCAGCCAGGGGGTGCTAAGGAGTGCCAGCAAACCACCAGAAACTAGCACGCGGCAAGGAAGTATTCTCCCCTACCAGGTTCAGAGGGAGCATAGCCCTGCCAGCACTTGGCATTTGGACTTCTAGCCTCCAGAACTGTGAGATAATACACCTCTATTATTGTAAGCCACCATGTTTACGGCACTTTGTTGCTACAGCCCTGGGAAATGAACACAGAGTGTCTGTGGTGGGCCTGGTGCCTGAACCCTCCTGTCTCCATTCCCCAGATCCCCCCTAGGCCTTGGTTCTGGAATTTTCCCTGTCTTTTCCCTGGCTGCTACACATCTGTGATGTGCCCCATAGAAGGACAGAGGTTTCATGGCAATGATATGGCTTTTTCTTTATTTCTCCACACTGTTCTTCCCTAGTGTTTTCGGACTGAACCAGTTTGGTTTCCTGGGATATCCCAGACCAAGCTTCGCACGTCGTCTCTCTGTACTTCCCACCAGTGCCTCTCTGGCTCTCTGCTACGGTGTCCTTAAGCCATTCTCCTAGACCTGGCGTGAGCCACCTCCTCGGTCCAGTTGTCCCCAGTTACTCTGATTCATGATCATCTTTGATAGGGAAAAAAAAAATAGAACTCGATGCTTTAAATGAAATCTCTATTTTTCAAATAGTACAGCATGCTGTAAATAAAGGTTTCATTTTGCTCTACTTTGACATATCAAAGGCCAGTTCTCATTTTAGAAAGTAAAAAAAGCCCTCAGATCAAAAAACAGTCCAACAGTTAGGCTTCAGTTAGTAAGAAGGGACTAAGCAGAGGGTAGCAGATGACAGAGTGCTTTTTTCTTCAGCAAAGGATTGAGTTTAGACTGCCTGACAGTAACTTCTCTTATTCTGGGCTGAGTTTCTGGGGTAAGGGGAATGGTAAGAACCATACTGTTTTGAAGTCCCCAGGGTGACTTCACATGCCCGGGCCACTTGCTTTACCCTTCTTTCGTACTCTTGTTTCAGGACTCAGAGATTTGCTGGGGACGTTTGTTTGGAATGCTCTCATCACAGACTCGCCCTTCACCTTACATGTCCACAGCCTAGTGTGGTTGCAGAGGGCATGTGCCTGTCACGGCCCCTGCTTTCTGTTCAGAAGTCACTGCTTACTGCTAGTAACACCAGGGGAAGTCACCAGACATTTAGAAAAATCACAAAGGTGGGGAGGTTTGAAAAGTTTAAGCAATTCTACTTTTGGTTTCTGGCCTCTTGCTGATTCTTATTCTTTTTATAACTAGTTTCCACTGTCCATACAATATATTTTGCCCTTTGAGAGGGAATGCAAAAAAGTTGCATGTTTTAGGCTTCTGTGTTTTTTCTATAAGATACATATTACTTAATTGAAAAACAAGAAAGTAGGGCAATTTGAAGTTATAGTTTGGAAAAGGAAATGGCAACCCACACCTGTATGCTTGCCTGAAAAATCTCACGGACAGAGGAGCCTGGCGAGCTGCAGTCCATGGGGTCTCTAAGAGTCGGACACGCCTGAGCAGCTAAGCACGAAGCTATAGTTAAGAGGTCAGCATGGGGCAAAGGTTATGTTTGGTATGTCTGTGTTTTTGTGGACTTGCCTTTGGAGCATCTGTGCTCTCAGACAGTTTTTCCCCCTAAGATTTTGTGCCGTGTGATAGGATGGGCAATAGGTATCTGTGTTGGATGGATAAATGGATAATTGAGCTTCTCCATTTGCTTGGCCAGTTATTTCACTGAACTACTGGTAGGAAGAATTTCAGTTGAGTTCTGAGCTGCCTCCTGAAGCCTGGGGGTTTTCCTAAGCCCAGGGGGATTTCTTGGACTGGAGACCAGGAATCTAGAAGTGCTATCCCCTTGGCTCTGGCCTATGAAATGTGCTAAAACATTTTGGCTAATTGTGACCATGGAGCTGACTGCACGGTGATCCCCAGTGCACTGGAATTACTTCTTTCACTGGAAACCCAGCTTTGTTTACCTTTTTAGGAATGTTGAACACTTCCTTGGAAATCTGCGGAGAGGAAACATTTCTCCCCCCTCTCTTCAGAGAAAATACTCTTTTTTGAATTTCCTTTACATCTTCTAGACTAGGGTAGTTTGTTTATTTTTGTCTACACCTAGCCTTGTGGAATCTTAGTTCCTAAGGTTTGAACTTGGGCCACGGCAGTCAAAGTGCAGAGTGCTAACCACTGGGGCCACCAGGGAACTCCTAAGACCAGGTTATTTTAGCGTGTAAAGAATGCAGCCATTAGTAAACATTTATTCATATTTTAAAACATCTACCTTTTGAGGTTTTCTCAGATTCTTTATAGAAAATGATATTAAAGGTAGAGGAATGCCATTGATAAGTCTTCACTTATTTGTAGACTTGACTTCAGTTTAGCCTGGATAATAAACTGTGTTACAGTATCCTTGAACTAAACATTTCCATGAATGTAAATAGGTCATTGTGTATGGTCACACTGTTTATGGGTCTAAAGACTTCAGGGTGAAAGATTTGGTATTTTATTACTTTGCTTCGTTGTCCACTTTATCCATCCTTGACTCTGGTACATGGGAGTACCTCCTAATTGCTCAATTCTAAAGAGAAATTTGATTATCTTTCTGTGGGGTAGTGCCTTGGATTATTTTCTGCCTAAAACACTGAACAAAGCATTCCAGGGAAAGCTTTGGTTTGTTTATCTACTTGCTCAAGCACTCAGAGTTTTCTGCCTAGTCAGTGTGGTTATCAGAAAAAGAAAGTGGTTATAAGAAGACTATTTTCTGCATACGCTTTTTCTTCAATATGTTTTGTTTTCAATTACCTAGAAATGTATTTTCTCATTTAAAATACTATTAACTTTGCATTTTCAAAGAGTCATCAGTTCAGTTCAGTCGCTCAGTTGTGTCCGACTCTTTGCAACCCCATGAACCATGGCACGCCAGGCCTCCCTATCCATCACCAACTTCCGGAGTCGACCCAAACCCATGTCCATTGAGTTGGTGATGCCATCCAACCATCTCATCCTCTGTCATCCCCTTCTCCTCCCACCTTCAATCTTTCTCAGCATCAGGGTCTTTTCTAGTGAGTCAGTTCTTCACATCAGGTAGCCAAAGTATTGGAGTTTCAGTTTCAACATCAGTCCTTCCAATGAATATTCAGGACTGATCTCCTTTAGGATGGACTGGTTGGATCTCCTTGCAGTCCAAGGGACTCGCAAGAGTCTTCTCCAGCACCACAGTTCAAAAGCATCAATTCTTCGGTGCTCAGCTTTCTTCACAGTCCAACTCTCACATCCATACATGACCACAAGAAAAACCATAGCCTTGACTATACAGACCTTGGTTGGCAAAGCAGTGTCTCTGCTTTTGAATATGCTGTCTGGGTTGGTCATAACTTTTCTTCCAAGGAGCAAGGGTCTTAATTCCATGGCTGCAGTCATCATCTGCAGTGATTTTGGAACCCCCCAAAAATAAAGTCTGCCACTGTTTCCCCATCTATTTGCCATGAAGTAATGGGACCAGATGCCATGATCTTAGTTTTCTGAATGCTGAGCTTTAAACCAAGTTTTTCACTCTCCTCTTTCACTTTCATCAAGAGGCTCTTTAGTTCTTCTTCACTTTCTGCCATAAGGGCGGTGTCATCTGCATATCTGAGGTTATTGCTGTTTCTCCCAGCAATCTTGATTACAGCTTGTGTTTCTTCCAGCCCAGCGTTTCTCATGATGTACTCTGCATGTAAGTTAAATAAGCAGGGTGACAACATACAGCCTTGATGTACTCCTTTTCCTATTTGGAACCAGTCTGTTGTTCCATGTCCAGTTCTAACTGTTGCTTCCTGATCTGCATACAGGTTTGTCAAGAGACAGATCAGGGGGTCTGGTATTCCCATCTCTTTCAGAATTTTCCACAGTTTGTGGTGATCCACACAGTCAAAGGCTTTGTCATAGTCAAAGAGTCATACCTGGTATGTTAAATATCTAGGTATTTTTAAACAGCTTGAGTTATCAAAGTTTATGCTTTAGAAAAAAGACTATGTGGAAGTGAAATTTGAATTTTAAAGTATTTCTAGCAGTTTGTAGGGATTCCCTGATAGCTCAGTTGGTAAAGAAACCACCTGCAATGCAGGAGATACCTGTTCCATCCCTGGGTTGGGAAGATACCCTGGAGAAGGAAAAGGCTACCCACTTCAGTATTCTGGCCTCCATGGGGTCGCAAAGAGTTGTTGGTAAGATTATCTTAGTAAACTGCTTTTTTTTTAGATTGGAAAAAAATTTTTGGCTCCAAAATGACATTTAGATCTCTGAAAACAGCCTAAATATCTGCTGATAGGGAATGGAAAGACTTGTGGTACAATTGATTAATAGGATACTGTACAGAATTTGAATGAATCAGACCTTTATGCACTGGTATGGATGGATCTCTGAGCCTGAAGTGTAGGGTGAAAAAATTCAAATTTCAAAACATTCTGTGTTTCGTATGTAAATGTTAAACCATTACTTAAAACAGTATCATATACCACATATGTGTGTACATGTATGTGAATAAAAGGTAGGCAAATTCATGATTGTGGTTGGATCCCAGAGAAAAAGAGGAGGGTAGGGAGAGGAACACAAATTTCCATTAAAAAAGAATCCCTGAGAAGATAATGGTTATTTTGGTTAATGGGTTTGTGAGCATTTGGTACACTAACATTTGGACTTCTGTTAATGCTTCTATAATGAAAAAATTTCATGTACTATTTCCTAATGAAATAGGTTTCAACCTAGGAATCTTACATTAATCAAAACTCTGGAATGAGACTGAAGATTTTCCAATACATCCATATTTCACTATGTCATTCTGTGAAAAATGAAAATTGGCATAATGAATCTTGAAGATGAGGAAGGCTTCAAGTTGATCTGGTTCCTGGAAAGACAGAGTAGCTGATGGGTTCAGAATAAATAGACCAGAAGCAGAATACCTCGCCCAACCCTGGCTTGACATCTAGCTTTGAGACATCCTGGACAAGTTAGCTTCTCTATGCCTCTCAATCTCCTCATTTACAGAATTAGAAAAACAGGCCCAACTCAGCACAGAAGTCCAAATGGTAGTGTACCAAATGCTTACAAACCCATTAACCAAAATAACCATTATCTTCTCAGGGATTCTTCTTTAATGGAGATTTGTGTTCCTCTCCCTACCCTCCTCTTTTTCTCTGGGATCCAACCACGGTTGTGAGGATTCTGTGAGTTCATGCATGTAATAGGCATGCAACAAAGATGAGCTCTTACTTTCATGCTCACTTCTATTAGCAGCAGCCTCAGTCACAAATGCCATTTCTTTTGCGGGGAATGCTTTTCATTTTTACCCTGATTTCATCTGTTTACTCCTCAGAGGAGTTCTCTGTGAATTCTCTCAAATTCCTCTGAGGCTCTCTGTCCTCCTCTACCTAGGTTAGTGACTCGTCAGATCACAGTTGTAAATTTAATAATTACTACATAGTAATAACACCAAATAGTATTACTTAATAGTAATAACAACTGCTTGTTACTTTCTCCGTCTCTTCCTGGATTGTAAACTAATTTTCTTCTTCACTGCTGTGTCTTTGGTGCCTGGAACAAGGTCTGGCATTGGGAAATTGTTTTTTGTTTTGCTTTTTAAAATTGATTCTTGGCTGTGCTGGGTCTTCGTTGCTGCACAGGCTTTTCTGCGGTTGTGGGAAGCGGGGGCCAATCTTCATTGCTCTTCATGAGCTTCTCACTGAGGTGGCTCCACTTGGTGTGGAGCACAGGCTCCAGGGCCCGTGGGCTTCCGTAGTTGCAGGTCCTGGTCTTGAGAGCACAGGCTCAACAGTTGAGACTCATGGGCTTAGTTGCTCCTTGGCATGTGGGATCTTTATGGATCAGGGATCCAGCCTGTGTCTCCTGCATTGGCAGGCAGATTCTTCCCCACTGAAATACCAGGGAAGCCCAGAAATTGGTTATTGCCTAAATCAGCAAAGTTATAGTAGAGGTGAAAACTTCCATAGTTAATTTACCAGGAAAGGAGTTGACTCCCTTTGCCTAGAGGATTCATTTAGCTTGCATTCGGAAGTAAATCTAGGATTATATGATTTAATAAAAATATATATCACATGTATGATGGTTTCTTTGTAACAATAATTATAAGATACCCCAAGTTAAGATTAGCATCATATTTGTAATTTGATTTTGGAGGATCCTCTGGTGGATGGTAAGTTGGAACATTTCCACCACTTTAGCCTTAAGATTTGATATATGCTCTTCTGATTGTTTATCCTCAAGCTTACTCACTTTTTTTCCTTTTAAAAAGAGCAAAAGGGGAATTAAACAGGAAATGATGCTTCTCAGGGAGCAGAATAAGCTTACATTCATTCAGAATACACTGATGTAATAAGTAGCTTGAGAAAAAGGGCTTTTGTAAATCAGATAAAATGTTATAACTTTTAAGCAAACTATAAAACAATAAGCCCTTTGGAAAGGGGACTTACAGAGTAAGAGGAAAGACAGGAAGCTGGTTCCCTCTTAGCTGTGGGCTTATTTATTTTGGGAGAGAAACCTAAGAAGGATTTAAAATTTGAGGAAGGGCTGTGTGTTCAGATACTAGCATATTTCTCCAGGAAAGACGTCGCTTAGGATTTTGAACTGATTAAAAGCCCAAGTTTCTTAGATAAGGAGAGAGCTAAGCAAAATCCGAGCAAGAAGGAAACTTTCAAAGCATTGAAGGGATTTTATCACCCAAATGGGGTGGAGGAGAGGTGAAATGTCAGGGCAGAGCCCTGCGTGGAAAAAGAAAACTACAAGTGTTGCCTTGGGAGTCTTCTGTCCGCATATCTCACCTTTGGAGACACATGATTTTTAATACAAATCACTAGGAAAAAAATTATAGCTATGTTTTATCTTAACCTACTTCTCTGTTAACTGTTGTATACGGAAATCATAAGCAACTGCATTGTAAATGCTGAGCATGCGTTCATTCACCGGGACACATTTACTTTGCCAAACTTGGAGTAAAATTGTCATTTTTTCTTTTTTTTTAAATGGAAGTTAAAAAGTATTGTTTAAAATTGGGCAAAATTGGTTATTGCTTTAAAGTATCAGCTGGGGGGATATTGGAAGATACCAACCTATAGTTATTTATTTTTTAAAATTTGAAGGTGTGTGCCTGCAAAATTCCACTAAATACTACTTAATATGTAAAATTTAGTAATCATCAGCCCCCAAATCAGGGTTGGAGAATACTTTTGAAGTCATGTTGTTAGAAAACTTTGGGAAATGCTGGTTTAAGTAACATTCTAACACTTGTAACCGCACTGCATTAGCATGGACATCGCCTGGGAGTGTGTAAGAAATGCAGAGTCTCGTGACCCTCTGACCTTCTGACAGGAACCAACAGTTTAAAAAGATGCTCAGGTGATGATAATGGACATTAAAGTTTTTTAAGGACTACTAGTCAAGGCTATGGTCTTTCCTGTGGTCATGTATGGATGTGAGAGCTGGACTGTAAAGAAGGCTGAGCGCCGAAGAATTGATGCTTTTGAACTGTGGTGTTGGAGAAGACTCTTGAGAGTCCCTTGGACTGCAAGAAGATCCAACCAGTCCATTCTGAAGGAGATCAATCCTGGAATTTCTTTAGAAGGAATGATGCTAAAGCTGAAACTCCAGTATTTTGGCCACCTCATGCGAAGAGTTGACTCATTGGAGAAGACTCTGATGCTGGGAGGGATTGAGGGCAGGAGGAGAAGGGGACGACAGAGGATGAGATGGCTGGATGGCATCACTGACTCGATGGATGTGAGTCTGAGTGACCTCCGGGAGCTGGTGATGGACAGGGAGGCCTGGCGTGCTGCGGTTCATGGGGTTGCAAAGAGTCGGACACGACTGAGCGACTGATCTGATTCAAATCCATCCCAAGCAGTTTTTTAAAACAGAGTATCTTTAGTAACGAGTGACTCCGTTCCAGAAATGGAACCTGTATTATCTTTAGGTAACCTTAGCATGTTCTTCCATGTCAACTTCAAAGTTGTTAATTCCTTGAATTTTGCATTCACTGGCCTTGGATTAACCCCCACTAGCCTTCAGAACCAGGCTATGCCTCTTTTTCATGAAGGTCATTCAGACTTGAGAATCTTGTTTGCCTTCCATGATTTAAGCTTCTCCAGGTGTAACTAAATCCCCATCCTCTAGCTATTTCTGGTGTGACATTGTTTGAGGTTTCTTTCCTAACCTTCCAGCTTCAGATTTTTGATCGCTTCTTGACTCTAGCAGATAGTAACTAGTATAGGTTGAAGACAATAGAAACCCAGGAGTTGTGCTTTCTATACATTTAGGGAAAATGATTCTGAGGTGCAAGTTTATCATTATCTGCAATTTCCTTAGGTTCAAAATTCTGTCTCATGGTGGAGACTTCTATTATCATAGAATTAGAATAGAATAAAATGGTGGTTGTTTAGTTGCTAAGTTGTGTCTGACTCTTGCAACCCATGGACAGTAGCCTGCCAGTCTCCTTTGTCCATAGGATTTTCCAGGCCAGAGATCCAGGGGATCTTTCCCACCGAGGGATTGAACCCTGGTCTCCTGCCCTGCAGGCATATTCTTTACCAACTGAGCTACCAGGGAATTCCCTAATAGAAGTCTTCTATTATAATTGCCACTAAAGAGCACCACTTTGCTTTTGTTCTAATTTCTAAATGCACAAAATGCTTAGCACTTCACAAGTGAAATGTATATTGAAATATATGAAAATAAGCATTTTCTGTTTCTCCATAAATTTTGAACTTTAGAGAAAAAAAATCCCATGCAGTCCACAACTCAGCATATCAACTGATTTCTTTTTCCTCTGTCTTGCAGTCATGTGTCACCACACATACATCTCATGTATGGAAATGTACTCAGCTTTTTAAAACTTTATTTGGTAGAATCTAAATATTTTTCATATTACTCTATGATTTTCATAATTAAGTATAATCATTTTCTTATTGTAGGACATTAGAGTCATAAATGAGTTCTGAAATAAATATTTGCCCTATTTTTAGTGGTTTTGTTTTTGATATTTGTTCCCTAAGAGTTTTTATTAAAAAAAAAAAAAACAAAACACTTTCTACTAACACAAGAAATACAGAACATGCAGGGTTTTATTTTTTGTTTGTTTCTTTATCAAAGTTTTTAGTCTTGTATAAGAAAAACGGTAGCAGGAGCAATTTGAGATGATTTTTTTCTTCCAAAGTTTTTTGGAGAAAATAGGCTACCACACATTGTTAAAGCAATTGCTTTTCTCACTAACTTCCCACCTTTCCTTCTGGATATTTTTGTTCTTGATCTCTCCTCCTCCTCCTGTCTCCCTCCCTCCCCTTGCTCTTCAGAGTTTCCCAGCAGCTCCTTCTCTCACTTCTGCATTGAACAATAAAGCTGTGTGTATGTGTAGAGAGGAGCTGAAAAAGGACAGATGGTTCTTTCATTACCAGGTTGCTCCGGATTAATTGAGTTGGATCTGTTATTTTTTTCAAGGAGACTGAGCTGGACCCCGTGGTTAACCAGTCATGAGCTACAGTCATGTAGTACATGCAGCCGGTTTTGCTGTTGGATTTCTTAGTTTTTGGTAATCACGTCATCCTGTGGAGAATTTAGGGCGGGGCCTGTAGTGACTTTACTAAAGTAGTGTTTTCATTAAGACTTTTCTTTTTAATGGCTTAAGATTTTTCTTGAGTTGCTGAGCCATCCTTGTAAGCATGCTGAATTTGTGTTTTGTTTCAGCACTTGGAAGTGAAGAAGCAGCACAATCTCTTATCTTGGATAATTTCTAGTGGACAGTATAGCAGCAGCCTTCTGGGCCTCCACTGCCCTTACCGCATTCTACACCCTCACGAACAGAGAGGACCTCTGGGAAACAGATTCCTAAAAGTGCAGGTGAGCAGAAGCACCAGGACTGTCATCTCAGACTTCTTAGATGTTTGAACACTTGAAATGTTCTGATACAATTCTTATACAGTTTAAACTGACTTTACTGCTTTACAATACTTTAAATTACTTTATAATTGCTTTACAATGTTGTATTAGTTTCTGCTTTAATAACAAAGTGATCCAGCCATATGTCTACATATATCCTGCTGTTTTTGAACCTCCCTCTCACCCCACTCTCCATTCTACCCCACCCTCCATCCCACCCCTCCAGGTCAGCACTGAGCACCAAGCTGAACTTCCTGTGCTTTACAAGTTTTATGCTGGCTGGGGACTTTAAATACCCTCTCCTTCTCTGTATACAGCTACCTGTTAATTTATCTCTTACTAGTTTAACATGTAGCCAGAGGGCCTTTGAAACTATGTTATTATGTAACCAGTGACTCTTTCTGTTCCGTTCAGTCCAGTTGCTCAGTCGTGTCCGACCCTCTGCCATTCCATGGACTGTAGCACTCCAGGCCTCCCTGTCCATCACCACCTCCCGGAGTTTACTCAGACTCCTGTCCATTGAGTCAGTGATGCCTTCCAGCCATCTCATCCTGTCATCCCCTTCTCCTCCCGGCTTCAATCTTTCCCAGCATCAGGGTCTTTTCAGATGAGTCAGTTCTCTAACATATCCTAAAATTGAGCTATGAAAGCTTTAGTTATTATTTTTATTCTCAATCTTAATGGCCTTCTTTGGGACTGTTTTAAACCAACATCAAAGTGAAAGAGTAAGTAAACTGAAGTTACAACTAGAATATTACATGCATCACAAGTGCTGTTCACCAGCTGTGTTAGAATGAACTCTAGTTCCCTCTCTGCCTTTATGCTACAATTAATATTCACTGAAGTATTTTAATATAGTTTGTAGTTATATTCTCCTTACATTCCTAGAATCCCATGTACAAATATACACCAATTTATAAATTTATTCTGAGAAAGCTCTGGAGCTCAAGTGTCTACTAGGAATTAGCTCTGTGTTTTACCCATGAATCCATCATCTTTCTGATATGTTGAGATTTGTCAGAGAACTATTATTCATCTAGCAAATTTGTCATCACTTTGTTTACAAATCATTTTGTGAAGGACACTTATTGACTGACAACATTGTCCTTTATGGGTACTGGGGAGCTTGGGCATTTACAGTGGTTTGGGAATTTAGTCCTTGGGAATCTCTCGAGATCTTCATTGTTCACACCAAAATTATGAGTGGATTCAAAGCCTATCCCTCGTGTCCCAAGCCACTGGGCTTGCAGAACTCTTGAGCATAGGCTGGAGGTAGGGCTGGGTCCTTAGTTTCTTCCTGCCAGAATATTTATGTTTGGCTACATTGGGTCTTCGTTGCTGCATTCTGGCGTTCTGTAGTTACACTGAGCGGGGGCTACTCTCTAGGTTTCTCATTACAATGGCTTCTCTAGAGCATGGGCTCTAGAGCACAAAGGTTCAGTAGTCGTGCCTCATGGGCTTAATTGCCTTAAGGCATATGGAGTCTTCCTGGGGCAGGGATCAAACCTGTGTCCCCTGCACTGGCAGGCCATTCTTAACCACTGGACCAGCAGCAAAGTCCCAGAAACATCTTAACTGAATGAAATCTGGGCGTTAAAGGGCTTCCCTTGTGGCTCAGCGGTAAAGAATCCATCTGCAGTGCAGGAGACATGGGTTCAATCACTGAGTCAGGAAGATCCCCTGGAAAAGGAAATGGCAACCCACTCCAGGATTCTTGTTGGAGAATTCCATGGACAGAGGACCCTGGCGGGCTGCAGTCCATGGGGTCTCAAGTCTGACTTAGCAACTAAACCACCACTGCTGGGCTGTAAGCATCTTGTTGATTTGTGAAACTGCCTTTCCTGTCTCGGAGAAGGCAGTGGCAACCCACTCCAGTATTCTTGCCTGGAAAATCCCATGGATGGAGGAGCCTAGTAGGCTCCAGTCCATGGGGTCGTTAAGAGTCAGACACGACTTCACTTTCACTTTCACTTTTCACTTTCATGCATTGGAGAAGGAAATGGCAACCCACTCCAGTGTTCTTGCCTGGAGAATCCCAGGGACGGGGAGCCTGGTGGGCTGCCGTCTATGGGGTCACACAGAGTCGGACACGACTGAAGTGACTTACCTTTCCTGTCTGTCTATATATCTCCTTCCATCAAGAAGATGGAAATATTTTGAGTCTTTATAGCCTAACAGTGAAGAGCAGAGATTCTGGTGTGTGCCTGGGTTCAAATTCCAGCACTGCCACTTACCACTTGAGCATCTGTGGGCACGTTATAACTTCTCTGTGCTTTAGTGTCTTCTTTGTATGATAGGGATGGCCTTTCTTAAGGGGTGGTTTTGAGGATTAAGCGAGTTATATACCCAAAGCATTTAGTTTTATTGCCCTCTGTTGCATTGTTTCTTCTTTCTCCATTCCCAGTCTAGGGCTGACAGATATTCAGCTCTTCATCCCTACCTTATTAGGATGAAGGTGTTAGATGTTGCTGATTAACCCCAGCATTTGCTTCTGAGCCTCAAACATAATATTTGAATCCTCAACATTATAATGGATCCAAATCAGAGTATAAGATGAAAACTATTTTCCAAATCAGATTATTTGTAAAGCTCTTGATTTCATTTCTTGCTTCAAGACATAAATTTGATATGCTATTACAAATCTAGGTTATTTGGTTTTACTAGGGCTCGGAGCAGTTTTATTATGAAAAGCATAAAATGGTATGGCTTCTATAGCCAGAAATATGGTCTGAGTTTTGCTAATGATTTACTATTATCTTAAATGCCTCTTTATTTTATAAGCAGATGAGTAAGGCTTTCTAATACAGATACTTTGAAATGTTTAAATGAATGTAGAGAAATAATAGCTAGCATACAGTATTGGAAGTTTAATTTTTTTTTTTTTTTTTGGCTTTTGTTGTACAACGTCATAAGTTCTGTAGTATATTTACAAGGATGTTATGAAATTAGTTTTTAGCAACATCTTGGTGTATGGGCAGCTGATACTTTATTAGTTTTAAAAGAAGAATTAAAAACAAGATTAGGAAAGTCCTTATCATGTGCCAGACATTTTTCTAAGTGCTTTATATTTACAACTTACATAGCTCTATTAGGTACTATCTTTATTCCCATTTTACAGATGAGGTATAAAGAAATTTAGAAACTTCCTAGGGTTATATGACTAGACAGAGGTAGAACTGAAATTCAACCCAGGGGTCTGATCACCACACAGGCAACTTTAACACCCAATTGTGCTGCTACCTACAAAGACTAAATTGTATGAAGAAGATGAGAAGGAAGATGGAAGAACCAAATTAAAGATTCTCAAATGCCGGCTAAGTGATTTTATGTGTATTTGGCAGACAGTGGAATGCCACTGAAGGTTTTCCTGTGAGGCAGGTGACAAAATGAGAGCTGGCCTTTGGGGAGTTCATGCCAGTGAGCACGTGGGCTGGTTTAAAGGGAAGATAGCTTAGAGATCATTGCTAGTGGTTTGAGAAGTAATGAGAACATCAGTTTAGGTAACAAAATTGAGATAAGAGCTTGAGAACACCTATATTTAGGTGTGGCGAGGACGAAGAGAAAGGAGTTAGAAGCTCAGGTAACAGGAGTGAGACCCTGTGCCGCCCAAGGGAGGCGTTTTATGAATTGAAAACTGTAGAGATTGGAGAGGACTGGAATGAAATGAACTTCAGTTCAGTTCAGTTTCTCAGTCGTGTCCGACTCTTTGCGACCCCATGAATCGCAGCATGCCAGGCCTCCCTGTCCATCACCAGCTCCTGGAGTTCACTCAGACTCATGTCCATCGAGTCGGTGATGCCATCCAGCCATCTCATCCTCTGTCATCCCCTTTTCTTCCTGCCCTCAATCCCTCCCAGCATCAGAGTCTTTTCCAGTGAGTCAACTCTTCGCATGAGGTGGCCAAAGTACTGGAGTTTCAGCTTTAGCATCATTCCTTCCAAAGAAATCCCAGGGCTGATCTCCTTCAGAATGGACTGGTTGGATCTGCTTGCAGTCCAAGGGACTCTCAAGAGTCTTCTCCAACACCACAGTTCAAAAGCATCAATTCTTCAGTGCTCAGTTTTCTTCACAGTCCAACTCTCACATCCATATATGACCACTGGAAAAACCATAGCCTTGACTAGATGAACCTTTGTTGGCAAAGTAATATCTCTGCTTTTGAGTATGCTATCTAGGCTGGTCATAACTTTTCTTCCAAGGAGTAAGCATCTTTTAATTTCATGGCTGCAGTCACCATCTGCAGTGATTTTGGAGCCCCCAAAATAAAGTCAACCATTGTTTCCACTGTTTCCCCATCTATTTCCCAGGAAGTGATGGGACCAGATGCCATGATCTTCGTTTTCTGAATGTTGAGCTTTAAGCCAACTTTTTCACTCTCCTCTTTTCACTTTCATCAAGAGGCTTTTTAGTTCCTCTTCACTTTCTGCCATAAGGGTGGTGTCATCTGCATATCTGAGGTTATTGATATTTCTCCCAGCAATCTTGATTCCAGCTTGTGCTTCTTCCAGCCCAGTGTTTCTCATGATGTACTCTGCATATAAGTTAAATAAGCAGGGTGACAATATACAGCCTTGACGTACTCCCTTTCCTAGGACTGCAGGGTTATTACTGTGTACTCATGATGGGCCTAGAATCAGGCTGGAGGAAAACCCACATAAAAATATTCTCCTGAGCTGCCAACTCTGCTACTTATGAGTGAGGTCACTTTTGGCAAGTCTTTACTTTTTTTCTAAATCCTGTCTGCTTCTCCTGTTATGTGGTGACATAGGACCTTACTCTGTCTGAATGCCCTGAACTCTTGCAGTTTTTCTAGCTCTAAGATCTATAATACTTGGGTTCCAGTTGTGAATAGCAGTCATTGTAAATGTTGTTGTGATTGTTTGGCAATTCAGTTGGCCCTTTTAGGTAAATAAGAAGGTGATGAAGAATGAAGTATGTGTCCCTTAGGTGTAATCTGAGAGGAATCCTATGTATTTTCTCTGAGGCTGTAAACAATATAGGAAAGAAAATGTCTGGGAATTTACAAAGAGACTGCAAACATCCCCTAGAATGGTGAGCGAAGTTTTTCTCAAAGCCATTTATTTTCAGGGAGTCCCACTAGTTTATTCAGACAAAATTCTGTTGATTAGAAATTTTCAAAGATCAAGCCCAAAGGACTCTTAAAAGTGGTAGTATGGAACTTAGAACGAACTTCCAGTTCCTCTCAGACTGCTTTTTGTGAAGCCTTGATCCTCTTCATGGGATCTAATTCCTTTTCCCTTGGACCTTCTCCAGCAGTGCTTCTCAAACATGCAGATCACTGGGAATCTTGTTAAAATGTGTATTTGACTCTGTGGATCAAGGAGTGGAGCTGAGATTCTACATCTCTACCAGGTTCCCAGGTGATACTGAAACTGTTACCCAATGAAGATTCATGAGCCTATAGTGAGGCCAGATGACTAAATGTCAGATTTTGGAGCAGAGAAAGGTTTATTGCAGGGCCAAGCCAAGAGAATGGGTGGCTTGTGCTCAAAACCCCTGACCTTTCAGTTTATTTGGGGGGAGAAGTTTTTATAGGTAAAATATGGGATGAGAGATGCAGGGTGTGTGACTTTGTTCTGATTGGTTGGTGATGAGGTAACGGGGTATGTTCCAGGAATCTTGTGCTGAGCCTGAAGTCACCATCTTATGCCTGAGTGGGATGCTATAGTTTCTGCAGAAGAACTCAAACATGCATCAGTTCAGTTCCGTTGGGTCACTCAGTCATGTCCAACTCTTTATAGGAGTGAGACGCTGTGCCACCCAAGGGAGGCGTTTTAGGGATTGAAAACTGTAGACACTGGAGAGGACTGGAATGAAATAAAGTTCAGTTAGTTCAGTTGCTCAGTCGTGTCCGACTCTTTGTAACCCCATGAATCGCAGCACACCAGGCCTCCCTGTCCATCACCAACTCCCGGAGTCTACTCAAATTCATGTCCATTGAGTTGGTGATGCCATCCAACCATCTCATCCTCTGTCTTCCCCTTCTCCTCCCACCTTCAATCTTTCCCAGTATCAGGGTCTTTTCAAATGAGTCAGTTCTTCACATCAGGTGGTCAAAGTATTGGAGTTTCAGCCTCAGCATCAGTCCTTCTAATGAATATTCAGGGCTGATTTCTTTTAGGATGGACTGGTTGGTTCTTGCAGTCCAAGGGACTCTCAAGAGTCTTCTCCAACACCACAGTTCAAAAGCATCAATTTTTCAGTTCTCAGCTTTGTTTATGGTCCAACTCTTACATCTATACATGACTACTGGAAAAACCATAGCCTTGACTAGATGGACCTTTGTGGGCAAAGCAATGTCTCTGCTTTTGAATATGCTATCTAGGTTGGTCATAACTTTCCTTCCAAGGAGTAAGTGTCTTTTAACTTCATGGCTGCAATCACCATCTGCAGTGCTTTTGGAGCCCCCAAAATAAAGTCTGACACTGTTTCCCCATCTATTTCCCAGGAAGTGATGGGACCAGATGCCATGATCTTCGTTTTCTGAATGTTAAGCTTTAAGCCAACTTTTTCACTCTCCACTTTCACCTTCTTCATCAAGAGGCTTTTTAGTTCCTCTTCACTTTCTGCCATAAGGGTGGTGTCATCTGCATACCTGAGGTTATTGATGTTTCTCCCAGCAATCTTGATTCCAGCTTGTGCTTCATCCAGCCCAGTGTTTCTCATGATGTACTCTGCATATAAGTTAAATAAGCATGGTGACAATATACAGCCTTGACGTACTCCTTTTCCTATTTGGAACCAGTCTGTTGTTCCATGTCCAGTTCTAACTGTTGCTTCCTGACCTGCATACAGGTTTGTCAAGAGGTGGGTCAGGTGGTTTGGTGTTCCCATCTCTTTAAGAATTTTTCATAGTTTGTGGTGATCCACACAGTCAAAGGCTTTGGCATAGTCAATAAAGCAGAAATAGATGTTTTTCTGGAACTCTCTTGGTTTTTCAATGATCCAGCAGATGTTGGCAGTTTCATCTCTGGTTCCTCTGCCTTTTCTAAAACCAGCTTGAACATCTGGAAGTTCATGGCTCACATACTGTGAAGCCTGGCTTGGAGAATTTTGAGCATTACTTTACTAGCGTGTGAGATGAGTGCAATTGTGCAGTAGTTTGAGCATTCTTTGGCATTGCCTTTCTTTGGGATTGGAATGAAAACTGACCTTTTCCAGTCCTGTGGCCACTGCTGAGTTTTCCAAATTTGCTGGTATATTGAGTGCAGCACTTTCACAGCATCATCTTTGGGATTTGAAAGAGCTCATCAAGCATGCATAATTATGTATATTCCTTGAGGAGGAGCCAGGACACTGCCCTAAGGCTGCATTGTTGTTTTTTGACTGTTCCTCCTTGTTTCTACATCCCCTCTGTCCTGATTAGCAACTGTTTGCCCTTTGAAACTCTGCTGCTGCTGCTAAGTCGCTTCAGTCGTGTCGGACTCTGTGTGACCCCATAGACGGCAGCCCAACAGGCTCCTCTGTCCCTGGGATTCTCCAGGCAAAACACTGGAGTGCGTTGCCATTTCCTTCTCCAGTGTGTGAAAAGTGAAAGTGAAGTCACTCAGTCGTGTCCGACTCTTAGCGACCCCATGGACTGTAGCCTACCAGGCTCCTCTGTCCATGGGATTTTCCAGGCGAGAGTACTGGAGTGGGGTGCCATTGCGAGGTCTATTTCCTACAGACAGAAAGTGGGAGACACAGGAAGATTTATACCACGGAGGGTCCCATGGGTCCTGCTGATTTTTGAACCGCACTCTGAGGAGCTGGGATCTAAAATGTTTCATTCTACTTACTACAGAAGATAATCATACTCCTTTTGGAACAGTGTAACTTTCCTCACCAGACCAGGAGCTCTGTTCACCATTTCTTGAAGTAGAGCACACACCAGTAATAAGTGAATGGCACCCCACTCCAGTACTCTTGCCTGGAATATCCCATGGACGGAGGAGCCTGGTAGGCTGCAGTCCATTGGGTCGCTAAGAGTCAGACACGACTGAGCGACTTCACTTTCACTTTTCTTTTTCATGCATTGGAGAAGGAAATGACAACCCACTCCAGTGTTCTTGCCTGGAGATTCCCAGGGACGGAGGAGCCTGGTGGGCTGCCGTCTATGGGGTTGCACAGAGTCGGACACGACTGAAGCGACTTAGCAGCAGCAGTAGTAGGGTAATCCGTGTCAGTGATTTGTATGGTTCAGTGTCGTCAGTAATTTGAATTGTTTATAAATAGAGGATTTTCCTTTTAACTGAGAGATTGAAGCAAATAATCCTCATATAAGTTAAAAAATACATTTACTATGTGACCCATGATAACATGTGTATACCCAAATCCTTAATTTTTAGTGTAGTGATTCTGAAAACTGAAGTCTCTGTGCACCAGTGTCAAATTAAATCTGAGAGACAGAGTCTTGGGTGAAGTTAAAAGGAAGACCTTTATTACTTTGCCAGGCAAAGGGGAATGGAGCAGTCTTGTGCACTGAAAAACTGTGTATCCCCTCCTGGAAGGATTTGGTGAAGAATTTTATAGCAATGGTCCAAGGGTATGGTTGCTGATAAGGATCTAGGTGTGTGCAGGTCCGCTCTTTTAATCTGGTCTCAGGGTCTCCATTGTATCTGCATCCTCTTCCTTCCCTAATTAGCAACTGTTTGAATCTGTTCTTTACAACTCAGGGAAGGCCACGAAGGCTGGAGGGTGTTCCATACAAACAAGGAAAGGGGTGGGGGCACAGAAAGGCCTCTGTGCCCAGGAGCCCACAGGGTCCTGCTTGGTTTCAGTAGCTGTATTTATATAATAGTAACTAAATGTCTATTAACTGGTGAATTGATAAACTGTGATTATGGTATAGAAGTAAAATGGAATACTACTTAGCGGTCATCTAATTTAAAAAGTATACAACCTAAAAGTTGAGAATTATGTTTTATTTGGTGGCCTCTCTGAAGACTGTAACTGGAGAGACAGCCTCTCAGATAGCTCTGAGGAACTGTTCCAAAGAGGTTAGGGAGGAGCTAGGATATAGAGGAGTTTTTGCTAAATTAAAGGGCTTCCCTGGTGGCTCAGATGATAAAGAGTCTGTCTGCCATGCAGGAGATCCAGGTTTGATCCCTAGGTCAGGAAGTTCCCTGACCCTGCCTGGAGAATTCAATGGATAGAGGAGCCCTGTGGGCTATAGTCCATGGGGTCACAAAGAGTCAGATGTGACTGAGCAACTAATGCTTGCTTTGCTAAACAAACAAACAAACATAGGTGAACATCAGAAAATTACTGCTCATCACAAAAGAGACATCTTAAGTTAATGATTTTGGTGCTTTTCTGTGTGTGGTAAGATGCAAAGTCCGGGCTCATTGAAATTACTCCTTTGATAGACATCTTAACTGTCGAGGACCCATATCCTGTTTTTCTCCCTCTCAGGGTGTGCTGTCAGAGGTTTAGGGGTGATGGAGGGAGTGGGGACAGTGGCTTCAGTGGCCGATGGTTTGATGGTGGGCAACCGTGTTGTTTATTGGAATGGCAAGCAGCATTTTTTCCCTCACAATAAGAAAAAGGAAGGAATTCCTGGTAGAAATAATGACATGGATAATTTTTTTCAAAAGCATTATGCTAATATACATAAGCCAGAAATAAGATATGTACTGTCTGATTCCATATATATGGCCTTTTAGAGAAGTGAAACTACAGTGGTAAACAGATCAGGGGCCAGAAACTGGGGGAAGAGAATTGCCTCCAAAGAGGGACGCAAGAACTTTCAGACTTGATGGAAATATTTAGTGTGATTTTGGTGATTGTTATACGACCTTACAGGTTTGTCAAAGCTCATGAAATTGTACACTTAAAAATGGTGGATTTTATTATAATTTTTTCCCTCTACACAGTTAATCTTAAAAATTGGCCACATCGTTAACCTGTTAACAGTACCTCTTACTCATAGAGTCTACCTCGTCAGTGGGGCATTAATATAAGAAGTAGAGAAAATTTCCACTCTGGGAGAAGAAATGGGTCTCTGGGAGAAAATATGAATGAACAGTAGGAACATAAGAAGTTCCCTTAAAAACTTCTTTGTTTATTTTCAACGAAGCTGAGTCTCAAAGGGGAAATCTTGAAAACAGGAGCTTCAGTTCATTTATTTTTAACATCTAGTATAGTTTAGCTGAATGATTTTGGTGTGTCCTGTTACACTATTAAAAACACCAAAATTCTGCTGATAAGTCATTTCTTTTTATATTCTTTGCAGAGAGCATACCCAGTTTAGGGGGCAAGATTTGGTCATCTGCTTTGGCACTGAGGACTTAGCTTTTATTGGGTAAAAAGATATGTCTATACATCCTAAGGATGAAATCTGGGGAAAGCATTGGCTTTTTTGAAGGATTGAAAGAGGAGGTATGTGTACGCATATAGGAAATAGCTGCATAGCATTGTATACAGAGAAGGCAATGGCACCCCACTCCAGTACTCTTGGCTGGAAAATCCCATGGACGGAGGAGCCTGGTGGGCTGCAGTCCATGGGGTCCCTAAGGGTCGGATACGACTGAGCGACTTCACTTTCACTTTTCACTTTCATGCATTGGAGAAGGAAATGGCAACCCACTCCAGTGTTCTTGCCTGGAGAATCCCAGGGACGGAGGAGCCTGGTGGGCTGCCGTCTATGGGGTTGCAAAGAGTCAGACATGACTGAAGCGACTTAGCAACAGCAGCAGTAGCAGCAGCATTGTATAGCAGAAGAACCGAGGGGAAGAAGAGAAAGAAAATGATACATATTCTTCTGCTATGAACAAAATGTTGTTTAGAAATCAGCCAAATGTATACAGTTGGTCCAATTTGTTGAAACTATACAAATCTTTTGTAGGGGGAAATGTGCATAAATTAAACTATAATTTTCTATTTATTTACTCAGTAAGATTTCCCTCCTTAATTTGTTTTAAATAACAGTAGCTCAGAACTTCAGATTTCAGTTTAGCTTTTTAAGGTGGTATAATATTACTTACTACTTAATTTTATAGGTATTATTCTTTATTTTAAAATTATGGCCTATTGAAAATTTTCAGATCCTTCTAGTAGAAATCTGATCAATCAGATTTACTAATTCCTTAAGATTTATCTCTTTAATTGTGAATTGAACAGTTTTTCATATTATATTATTTCTAAGTATATTTTAATAGATGCATACTTAATCATTCCCTTGCTTAAAAAGTTAAGTGACCATATTAAGTTCATGCTGTTATAGTTATAAAATACAGTAATTATAGTTTTTGAGAATGTACAATTTAGAAGTTTCCCATAATGTATAGAAAGAGCTCTTGAGTCAGAATGCTAACATCCCTGCTTTCATCATGGAAAGAGCTTAGGGCAAGGCTGGCCATTTTGTAAGTACTTAATAAAAGTGAAAGGGTCAGTTGCATCAGACTCTTTGCAACCCCATGGACTACAGGAATCCATCAGGCTCCTCTGTCCATGAGATTTTCTAGGGGGTTCCCTTCCCCAGGGGGTCTTCCTGACCCAGTGATCGAACCCAGGTCTCCTGCATTGTAGGGGGATTCTTTACCATCTGAACCACCAGGGAAGTACTTAATGAAGTGTGCTGTTATTTATACCATCATCAGCACCAAAGGGTGGAACTTCTTGGTATATAAATGAGGGGACACATTTGGATTGTGCCATTCATAATGACCATTACTTGAAAGAGGGGCAGTAAATGAGTTAAAGAGAACTGAGGCCTTTCCGCCCATCACTACAGAGTCCTGTATGTCTCCTTTAAGGCTTGGACTCTGTGGAGATGGCTGGATCTAGAAGGCTTTGGGGGCCCATGGGGCTGGAGTCAGAGACTGAGACATCAGTGCAGAGATGGAGCTGCTGCTCATGCTCACAGGGACATGTAACCACAGAGGAGTTACAGACTGAGCAAGCAGTAAACACAAAGAGGAAGGAAGGCAGGATGTAAGATCTGTTGCCAAGTTGAGAAGGTCTTGGGTGTCTCATCATGAGCTCTGATCTGGTGGAGCTCAGAGCTGTGGTCTGGTGGAGGTCCTGAGTGAAGAAGGACCTCTCCCAGGGTTGAACAGACACAGGCTGAGAGCAGGGCCAGTTGGTAAGATTGTCGAGATGAGCCTTGAACAGGGGCGGGCAGCTGAGAGGAAACCTGTGGTTGAAATTCTGTCCACACAGGGTTCTGTGGAGCCGGAAGGGATGTCCTTTTCTAACTTGCACAAGGATGCAAGTTATTTAGTGTTTTTGTTGAGCACTAGTATGCTGGGTGAGAGCAGAGACAGAGCAGCAGCACAGCAAGACATTGGTCGCTGGCGAAACAGAGGCTATCGGGATGAGAGTGGATGAGGACACGGTTTAGGATGCTGCTGCTACTGCTGCTACTGCTAAGTCACTTCAGTCGTGTCCAACTCTGTGCGACCCCATAGATGGCAGCCCACCAGGCTCCTCCGTCCCTGGGATTCTCCAGGCAAGAACACTGGAGTGGGTTGCCATTTCCTTCTCCAATGCATGAAAGTGAAAAGTGAAAGTGAAGTCGCTCAGTCGTGTCTGACTCTTAGTGACCCCATGGACTGCAGCCTACCAGGCTCCTCTGCCCATGGGATTTTCCAGGCAAGAGTACTGGAGTGGGGTGCCATTGCCTTCTCCAATTGGAAGTTTGGTTGCCGGGCTCCTGGGTTAGTTGTGAGAGAAAGAATGCAGACCCTGGAAAATTAAGGTGTAATTCAGGGACCTGGCAGTAGGAACTCAGGCCTGGTGAATGACGTGTTCAAGGTCAGCGTGGGATTAGTAAGAACCTGACCAAACTGTTGAGCTGCTGCTGAAGGCTTCTCAAGTTCCCTGTCCTTTGGGCCAGAATCAGTCTCAGAGGTTGGGGTGGGGCTGAGCCTCAGATGGGCTCAGGGATGTGTCTGCAGCTGGACCTGGAGGGCACTGGGTGTACAGAGGCCAGGCAGGCTGGGTCCATCCACATGGGGAAGCATGATTCTTCCCTGGAGTCGTATAATATTGATTGAGATACCCACAGGGTTTTTGTACTTAGGGAATAGAATGATATGTCCAGAATTATTGCTGAATGTGCTTTTTTCTAACTGGTGGTTGGAAAAGCAAGCCCCTTTATATTAAAAAAAACACTAGGAGAGTCTAAAAAAAGAAGAATCTGACATTTTCAAGTGTCATTCCATAGGATTTTTGTTTAGTTTTTGTAAGCAACACTGTTATGGTTATCTGGGGCTCAAGGAAGCGCCTTGAAATACGAACCCTCCAGTTTGAATCTTAAGCATACTGAAGTTTGAGAATCACTGCTCTAGGACACTTGGAGGAAAGAACAAGTTTACTGAAATCCAGAAGAATGGGGTAGGGAACAACAAGGTTGTGAGTAGTAGAGTTTTATTTCAGCACAGCTTTTGACTATGAACTTGATCTCCATTTCACCAGTTCCTAGGATTGTCACTGCTTAGGGGGATGGCAGGATGGACAGATTAGACCTTGTGTAATGCTTAGTCTGGTATCAGAAGGATAGACCTGCACCCATTTGTAAAAGCTCATATCTGGAGAGCAACAGTACAGTGCGTGGACTCTGGTCTGATAGATATGGGTTTGAGACCTGTTCTGCAGTTTATCAGCTCAGGAAAGTTACTGTTTCTCTGAGCTTCAGTATGCTTATTTGTGAAATGGGAATTTTGAGTTTACTATAGCCCTCACAAGGTGATTGTGAAGATTACATTAGATAATATACCAAAAGCATTTTATCAGGGGCCTTGACACATATATAATACATATATATCTTAATGATTCTAATTAGCCATTATTCACTGAGCATTGGCCATGTGCTGGGCATTTTGGGTAAAAAATTAATACAGAACATCTAGTTATGAGACCTGAAACTCCATTCAATGACTGTCTACTTAGCATCTTCTGTGTAACATGTTTTGGTAGATGCAGATACATACATGGAAATAAAATGATGGGCAAGTCCTGCTCTCATGGGTCTTGCCATCTAGTGGGGATGTCATTGTAACGTCTGTTATGGTCTCTGTATATTAGTACATTTGTTATTTGTTTCCTCCGTGGTTACCTTGAGAATCCTAGAGCAATGATTCTCAAATTTTAATTTGGGTCAGCATAAGAATCAGACTGGAGGGCGCTTGTTTGAATACATGTCCCCAAGCCCCAGAAACTCAGGTGTAGTAGGGGCTGAGGAATGTGCATGTTAACAAGTCGTCGGCTGGTGCAGACCCTTGAACCTGCCATATCACTTTGGGGAGCCTGCCCTGCAGCCCTCTCCCATCCACTATGTCTGAATTTGCATTTTGGAACTCTGCCCACCAACGGAGCTCTCTCAGGAAGCTGTCTGTTTGAATTTTCTCTTTTGGGTTGCCCTCATGCATTTTGTCTTGATAGATAGGCATAGAACTGTGAGAAGCGGTGGCCACACTCAGTCTGCTTCTGTTTCTTAGTCCATGTGAGCTGGGACAACTCACCCCGAGAAACTTTCAGTTCCTTCATCAAGGAAATGATATCCGCACATCCATTTATCAAGCTTGTTTTGAGCCTTAAGTGAAGTGATGGACATACAAGCTTTTTATGAACTTAAAAAATATACTTTAATTATTAAAGAGAAGGAAAATGTGTTGCCAAGATTGAGCCCACTTTGGTATATGTAGTGCGTGCTCAGTCACTCAGTCTTGTCTGACTCTTTGTGACCCCATGGACTCTAGCCCACCAGGCTCCTCTGTCCATGGGATTTCCCAGGCAAGAATATTGCAGTGGGTTGCTGTTTCCTACTCCAAGGATCTTCTCAACCCAGGGATCGAAACCCAGTCTCCGGTATTGGCAGGTGGATACTTTACCATTGAGCCACCAGGGAAGCCTCTGGCATATGTAGATTACTCATCTATTCAGTTATGTATCGTAATTTGAGAAAAAATAAGCATTTGATCTCTGCCAGCAATTCCTGCTCTCCCTTGAAACTCTACTCACATTCTAGGTGAATAGTTGATTTATGGTTTAAACTTGGTAAGGGTGTTTTAGGGACCCTGGTCTTATTAAAAGTGGCATCTGCAGCCAAGAAGCTGCTATGCATTGTTTAATGTCAGGATTTTGAAACTTGTTTTGGTTATTGGAGCTATGTTGAAGGGCTTTGTTCCCCTGTAGACCAAGCACTCTGTGTTAAATCCTAACTGGTGTTGCTTTGAATCTTTGGCTCAAAGCAAAATGGTTGTTTCATTTATAGACTTACAATTAGAGACTTCATTTATTTCTGCAAGTTTTTTCCTGTGAGCAAGCAGAAGAACTCAACATGCTTATCTCACGGATATCCTGGCTGTCCCCAGTTTGCTTGGCAGCTTGAGAATGGATGCTGTGAGTTGGCCATGACACGTGAAAGAGTGAAAAAGCTTCCAAAATTTTTTTGAGTTGGTGTACACAGTGACCCTTCACAAGTAGATTCATTTTACATTTTGAAGGGAAAAAAATGTTTCTCACCCTTCTTTGGTTTCAACTAAACAACGAACTGGTGAGGCAAAAACAACAATCTCACTTACTCATACTTCCTTGTTCTGTAAAGTAATAGGTACATTTTCCAAGGAATATGTTTTGAGGGACAGGTAAGCAAACTGAATTGAAAATACCGAGTTCTTCCTTTAGACTTTAATGTGCTGCTTTCCCTTAGATGCAAATTTTTTTTTATTAATTTTAATTATATTTGACTGTGCTGGGTCTTCACTGCCGTGCAGGCTACTCTCTAGTTGCAGTGTTCAGCTTTCTGATTGCAGCGGCTTCTTTTGTTGTGGAGGATGGGCTGGCGTGGACTTCAGTAGTTGCAGCTCCTGGGTGCCAGAACACGGGCTCAATAGTTGTGGCGCGTGGGCTTAGCTGCTCTGCAGCATATGGGATCTTCCTAGATCAGGGATCGAACCTCATGTGTCCTGTGTTGGCAGGAGGATTCTTTACCACTGAGCCACCAGGGAAGCCCTAAATATGTTTTTTAAAATGCTGTTACTGGTAAGTGGTATCCTGGTTGCGTGTTTGCATAACTGATATTTCTTTGGATGGAGTCTTAAATATTTGAGTGTTTAAACCAATTGTTTGGTGATTATTTTGGCCCATGGTAAAATGCCTTCCAGGACAGTCTTAAGCCTGGTATCAGTAATTTCTAAAACTTTCTTGGTCCAAGTCTAATTTGTGCATTTTAGAACTTAGTTGCTAAATATCCCTGATAACTGAAACCATCAGATATACAACAAAAAAGGCTTAGTTGCAGTGTATTTTTAGATAAGTCACAGGGTATATAAAGATTTCCTCAGTGTTCTTTGGAGTTTTTTGTATTTATCCTACATTCATGTTTGCGTGACGCATGAAAAAAGAAACATTTGCCAGGGCCAGTTCAGTCCAAGGCATGAGCCAAGGCCAGTCCACGCCAGCTCCCTGTATCCTGTCAGCATGAAGCATGGCTCATGGCCTTTGGCTAAAGTGTTTAATATGATCACTTCTCTCACGTGGGCTTCCCAGGTGGTGCTCGTGGTTAAGAACCTGCCTGCCAGTTCGGGAGACGCAAAAGACACAGGTTCGATCCCAGGGTCTGGAAGACCCCCTGGAGAAGGAAATGGCAACCCACTCCAGTATTCTTGCCTGGAAAATTCCATGGGCAGAGGAGCCTGGCAGGCTACAGTCCACGGGGCCGCAGAGTTGGACACGACTGAGCAGACGTTATTCTCTCACACAGGAAGGGGAAGAAGTGGAGCTAGCATTTGCTGCACATGTCCTAAAGGTCAGGCTCGCTGGCTCGCTGTCCTTGTTTCCTCAATAAACAGGTAAGTGATTCATCCACTATCTTCACTGCCTCATTTTCTTGGACTTTCACTCTGATCATCCCAAACCTGAGTTCTCTCCATTCCTTGGATTTTTTTTTTTGCCAATTATTTCTCAAGAAACCCAGAACCATACTTTTTTTTTTTTTTTTTTTACCCACTGGATGATCATGCAATTTATTTCTTGCTTTTTACCAAAAACTTAAGATGATTTCTAAAATAATGCATAAAATGTCAAGACATATATTACAGAGGGGTGAGGAAGAGAAAATAAAGTGGACAGGGAGGCCTGGGCCCGAGAAGATCTGTGCCCTTCCTTGCTTTACTCTCTCTGCCCGCAGAGGGTGTGGCCTTTGTGCCATGGCTGTTCCCAGCTGACTCTTCCCTTCAGTCCAATAGGAATACTGCTCAGGCTGCCCCATGGGTGGGCCAAGTCTCTCTTTGGTTTTCTCAAAGCCATGCACTTTACTGTGTAGGAAACAAAACTCAGAGCTGGCTTTAGTTTTAGAAAACAAACAACCATAAGATATACATGCTTCTTCAGCACTCACTTTTGTGTCCTCGGTTATGCCAGATGCCCATCATTTTTGGCTAATCTGTCTACTAGCCCAAAGAGGGTGGTTGTGTGCCGTCACTCCTCAACATGTGAGAACAGTCGGGCTGGAAGAGGAAGACTAATTTACCTAAGGCCCTCCCACCCCCAGGCCAGGAGTTACGTAGAGTTGGGCCATGATTTCTGTCTTCTGATTTCCAACCAGTGTTGTTGGAGGTTTTGTTGCTAAACTGGAAGTATGTGTAAACTAAAGTTTGCTTGTTTAAGGCACTCATTTGCTTCCTCCTGACACAGCCTTCGCTTCTAATTAGTTTATAATAGTGGCATGTGGGGGTGGTGGCTACATTCATTGCAGTGAGAAGCAACAGCTGACGGCAAGGGTGGTGAGCCTAGCAATCTCCATGGGATCATCACTACAGTTGAGGATCACTTCCAGACAGCCCCGCTCCCTCAATAGCTCCTGAGAGTCTCAACTCTAATTGTGCCCAGAACAATTAATGACACTTGTTATGATGACCTCACATTATCAAGAACAGTTTCTTTTATGTGTAGTCGATTATACCTATAAAGGCAATGGAGCTCTTTAAGAATCTAACCAATCACATACATTTCAATAAAATTACAAAAAGGAAAAAGAATATAACTAGACTCACATGTTCTATAACTGCATCGCCCTAATTGAGGTTAGCTTTCTTGGTGGCTCAGATGGTAAAGAATCCGCCTGCCAGCGTAGGAGACCTGGGTTCCATCCCTGGGCCGGGCAGATCCTCTCTAGAAGGAAATGGCTACCCACTCCAATATTCTTGCCTGGAGAATCCCATGAACAGAGGAGCCTGGCAGGCTGCAGTCCATGGGATCACAGAGTCAGACATGACTGAGTGGCTAAACACTTTCACACTTTGGACAAGAGTGGGTGGAGTGGCACATTCAAGTCTAGATGGACCAGAAACCTGGTAAGAGATACAAAGATGCACTGAAATGAAAACATTTTTAAATTTGTCTTTCACATTTACTTACATGTAGAAGTGAGAACATATTCATATCTGCCTATGAAGCAGAAGTGGAAACTAAAGAAAATGTTTTAGGCTTAAAAAAAAAATCTATTTTGTAAAGGTGCTAAATTTACCTATGCTGTGACATGGTGCATATAAAAGTGTGTAAAAATTGAGGCTATGGTAAATATTTTTTAGTAGTTTTTTTTCTCAGTCTTTTAAAGTGAGGAAATGACTTTTAGCTTATATAGCATTTAAAAGTCATTTTGAGCACTGATGAAACAAAATTTTTTTTTTTTTTTACATCTTAAGGTATATATTCATTTTCTCTTGAGAGAGAGAAAATAGATATTTTTTGAAAAAAATGGGTATTAAATATATGTGTAAAATTTTGTTCTGAATGAATTTTTTACTTCTTTAATACGGGAAAGTATTGTTCTAAACATGAATCGTGTTGTGTTGTTTAAAAAGATGAGAGACAGAAAAAAATATTCTCTTTCTGCATATTTGGTGGGTGTTTCCAAAATAACAGGCTGACATCAGTTTCTTCTGTTCTTCCCTCTCTATGTTTTTTTGTTCACTAATGCTTGTAGGTAGGTCATTGTGTAAATCATCTGTGTAATGATCTTGCCTTTCCCTGGGCTTCACTGCCTGTGTTCCAGGTGGGCCAGCCATGAGAGGGTACCTTTTGGCCATCTTCCTGAGTGCTGTCTTCCTCTATTATGTGCTGCATTGTATATTGTGGCGAACAAATGACTACGGGTAAGTCTTATTTTTGCTGCTTAAAAATGACCCCCAACTGGGTCTTTCACATGGACACACAAATGATATTAGAAGGACCTATTACAAAACAAACAAACCCTGTAATGTTTTGAGCCTTTTCTAGCTTTTCCATTATAAGTTAGAGTTTTACCATTCTAGTATCTTATACGGGAGAAGGCAGTGGCAACCCACTCCAGTACTCCTGCCTGGAAAATCCCATGGATGGAGGAGCCTGGTGGGCTGCAGTCCATGGGGTCGCGACTGAGCGACTTCCCTTTCACTTTTCACTTTGACGCATTGGAGAAGGAAATGACAACCCACTCCAGTGTTCTTGCCTGGAGAATCCCAAGGATGGTGGAGCCTGGTAGGCTGCTGTCTACGGGGTCGCACAGAGTCAGACACAACTGAAGTGACTTAGCAGCAGCAGCAGCAGTATCTTATACATTACACATAACCATTTAAATATTGGTAAGCAACATTGGGTTTTGTTTTTTTTTTTTTTTTTGACTTTTCAGTGAAGCAGTGCTCTTGACCATCTTTGGAATTCTGATTTATATAATTCATCTTTTTGAATTGATAGAGTAATTCTTAGACTCAGTGGCATTTGAGTCTTAAGAGTCTAAAATACTAGGATAAAGATTGTTGATAAATGTGAACACTTATATATGGTTTTGTTTGTTTAAAAATATTTGCTGAATAGTGATATAGGCAGAATTTGAAATGACTTTGACTTGAAATATCACATGCAAAATTTGGAGAGGCACAAGTAGCTTTATTACAGAGAAAACTCCTATATGAAACTTTTTATCCTTTTCCCTGGAGAAGGCAATGGCACCCCACTCCAGTACTCTTGCCTGGAAAATCCCATGGACGGAGGAGCCTGGTAGGCTGCAGTCCATGGGGTCGCTGAGAGTCGGACATGACTGAGCGACTTCACTTTCTCTTTTCACTTTCATGCATTAGAGAAGGAAATGGCAACCCACTCCAGTGTTCTTGCCTGAGAATCCCAGGGACGGGGGAGCCTGGTGGGCTGCCGTCCATGGGGTCACACAGAGTCAGACACGACTGAAGTGACTTAGCATAGCATAGCATAGCATAGCATCCTTTTCCCTTTTCTATTTTGAAAAGTATTTACTTAGTTTGAATAAACAAATTACAAATAAAAATTAGCTACAATATGTGACCTGAATAGAAATGACTGGAACAAATACAACACAGAACTTGATTTCCTTGCTTTAGTCGCAGAGCATGTGACAGTTGAGAAAGCTTCAAAATCAACTATATTTCTTTGAAAAAGGAGTAACTTAAATACAAGTTTCCGGACATGAATTTCAGGAGTGAACCCACATGATCATTTTTTAAAACAAGGAAATTTTGATAAGTTAAAGAGCAGTAAAATGGTTCAGGGCTTCTAAGCAACAGGTTTTGTTTTTTTAAAAAACAGAAGAAAATTCAGAGTAGCATTGTCACAGGATAAATTAACACTATACTACCATATACAAAATTTTGCTAGAGCTGATTAATTACAGTGCAACTTTTCAAATTAAAGCAAAACAAATCCAAAGATTAAAAAAATGATTCTGTCTAATCTGAAAGTGTACTGATTTCTATAAGTCACAGAGCATGTGATGTAGGGCAACTGTCCATATTTTCCTTGTGATGTGTTTAAAAAAATGGGAGGTGCTTCTAAAAGCAAAGAACTTACTGGAATTAGAGACTAAACTGACCGTGCATGTATGTCTCTCCATATGACTGTTGCTTGTGCTTATCAGTGCCAGCCAGACATTTCCTTGAGTCACTCTGTGACAACTATCCTTTTGGGATTCAAGTTCACAGTTAAGGCTGGGCTGTTAGGTTAAAAAAAGAGCACTGTTGTCATTTAACCTTTTATATTTCCCTCAATTTCTTAACACCTGCATAAGTCCAAATACAGGATAGTTAATCATTTCTTTTTCTAGAAACAAATGAAGTCACTTGTCTTTCTTGTTAATTGATACTTTTTCTGCTTTTTCTCCTGGGAATGATTTTTTTTTACTTGAAACAGTGAACAGATGAACCTCAGTTTATATCTAAAAAATAAACTTGCCAAATGTTGCTGATACTAAAAACAGATTAGTTATTGTGGGAGAAGAAACAGATAATCTAGTTTAAACTGTGTATTACACGTTTTATAGCATATAAAATGTTTCTTAGCACTAAGTTTTTATTATGATGCCACCCTAGGGAGAAACGTTAAGGAAAAAAAAACTTTCCCGATTATCTTCAATGTAGTTAATAACAAACACCTCTTATAATGGTAATTAATATGAATTTGTTTTTATAAAGTATTCTAATTTACCAAATTTCACATTTAGATGGGGTGGGGAGAGAGGCTCTCTCTTCCTAACTTTCCAAATTCTTGAGCTATACTTTGCTTAACTACCATTCCCACCAAGAGTTTGAGACCATTGATAACCATGCTAGTCTATCAAGAACATTCTAAAATGTTTTCTATAATAAAGATAAATGTAAAAGTTAATATACATATTGCTTTATTTTTCAATGTTTGCAACAAACCATGTAAAATTACATAGTTTGGACCAAAAGTATCCTCAGTTACACGAAACAGTTTTTTTTAACACTGAGGATGGGTTATTCAAAAATACTAAAATGAAAGCTTCAAAATAGATTATATCTTTTTCTCCTCAAAATACATCTTTAAAACTCAGAATTCAGAAATTACTTTGCTTGAGTTTCCCAGAGTTCTGCTCAGAAATTGCCTACTGTTTAGTATAAATGTTTTTTTTTTTTTTTTAAAAAAAAAACTCTTCTGCAAATGACTAGAGCAGAAAAACTGTGATGTGGACAGCAGGTTGGAAAACCCAATTACTTAGCTTGTAAATGTATAATGTAGTTCTGGAGAACAGCTGTCTGTTAGTCTCCAGGTATCCTTTCTTCCTATTGCCAGTCCTTTGGCAAGGAATCAAGTTTTAATGACCTTTAAATTCTGAATGGGTGATATTATATGACGTCAAATAAACCACAAAAAACTCCTTCACTTAGACAGAAGTTCAGTGTTTTTTGCCAGTGTTTGAATAGTAGATGCTAGATCATGTTTCTAGGTTTTGTTTTACTAAATTAAAAAAAAATGGTGCTTCTGCATTTGATTTCATTACTGGTTGGTTGAAAAATCATTGTAGTGCTCTTTATGGAAGGAACTTAGGCAAATCATTGTAATGCTGTTTATGGTCACTGGAAAAACCCAGTGCTGGGTGCGTGGGTTTGGCTGTAAATTTTGAGATTTTTGGACAACCTGGCTTTGATCCCTGGGTGGGGAAGATCCCCTGGAGAAGGAAATGGCAACCCACTCAAGTATTCTTGCCCGGAGAATCCCCATGGACAGAGGAGTCTGGCGGGCTACAGTCCATGGGGTTGCAAGAGTTGGACTCGACTTGGCGACTAAACCACCACCACCAATGAGTCAGAGATCTTAGAAGTCTGATCCTACACCACGTGAGGCTCCTACAGGCATCTCTCCCTGTATCTTTGCCCCTTCCTGTCTCTGTTCCACACTTAGTAATGGGAGATAAGAACAGAAGAGAAAGCACGAAGTTGGCTAGATTGCTAATTCCCAACAAATCATATTCTGGCTCACAGGGGAAATGATAAAGAAGACAATGAAAAGGGTCCAAATTCAGCACATTTTTTTGTCATTAGAATTCGAGGCATGTTCATGTCACTCCTAAACTAACACATTACTCCACAGAAAATATCATGAAATTACCTCAGATGCTATGAACTTGCTTCCTTAACTATTTAAGACGAATAATTATTGTCTTTAAAAAAAAAAAAAGCATTCAAAGTTTGGCTTTACAATATCCTCAAATAGTTTGTTTTCTATTTTAATAGACTTGGAAGCCAAGTAATATTTTATACTTTATTTTGTCCTCTGACTATAATTTGACTTTCATGGCTTGGTGTCATATCCCACCATATTTATTTATCTTCCTTACAAGTAAATCAAGAGGTTTTTGCCATTTGGGGTATTTACCAAAGATGAGTTTCTTCAATTAGCCTTATAGTACAGAAACCTAGAGTTTTAACTGGGAATTTTGTACTAAAAAAGTTTAAAATTGAGTCAGTCCCTGAAGGGGTTAGGCTATTTCTGTTTGAATCTGGTGATTATAGAAGAAAACTGATTGGTTTTCTTTTTTAGGTTAATTCTCCGTACAACTGATGATTATTCCTAGTTTCTCATGTGAAGCCGTTTTCCTCTTTCCTGGCGGCGTCTGGATCCCGCTGCCCCCTCCCCTTCATCTAGCTTCATTGTCATGCTCTATCTTGTTTCACAATACCCTTTCAAATGGTGGAGACAAGTGTTCCATTCAGGAGACACACAAGCACGTAACCTGTGCCAAGAACAGAGGAGGGTTCGCTATGACGCCAAATAGTGGGATGGCGGAGTCCCCAGGTCACGGGCAGGGGCTGTGGAACCTGCTCAGGGCAGCATCTCTCTGGCCTTTGCTGCGCATAGGTATCCACGCAGGTGGCATGGAGGACCTTGACAGCTGTGTGCATTTCTCAGGAGTTCAGGAACTTCTAAAATATGAGCCAGGTCATGGCTTCCATAGTGTGGGAGTCCTAGTTCTTCTTTCTTTTTTTCCTAGTTCTTCTTTCTTTTTTTCCTAGTTCTTCTCTAAGGGTCCTTTGAGTCACTGCTCTCTGACCCTTCTGGGTCACTTGCACCTCAGCCTTTTTTCTACTTTCTCTGGCTTTATATCCATGAATCCTCAGACATGTTCAGGACTAGGAGAAGTTTCTGTCCTACCTCAGGGGCTACAGTGAGGATTCCTATCCCCTGTCTGAGAAGCCTCTCCCTGGTGATACCACTTGGGTTCCTAGGGCGTTTGCTTCCCTTTGGGCTGGCTGCCCAGTTCTACTTTCTGACTGACACTATTTTTTGTCTCCTAGGGTGACACCTATGGAAGTGAAGCCGAGAAATAAGATCCGGTCTTGTTTATCAAAGCCAGCTTTTGCCTCTCTCCTGAGGTAAAAATCCAAAAGAAACCCTGGCACACAAAATGTTCAAAAATGTTTGTAATTGTTCTCCACACTTGTTTGCTTTTTTTCTGTGCAAATCTTAACAATGTAAAATGGATACCCTACATTTAAGGAAGAGCTTGACTGTCCTATGTCTTTTTGTGCTTTTAGTCAGAACTCTGCATATATTTTAAGAAAAGGCATTGAAGAACTCAGTCAGACCAGTTTTCTTTTCACACAGGTGAGATTAGAGAGGTCTGGTTGTATTTGATCATAAGCGTGCACTGTCCTTTTAGGGTTTTATTTTCCCACCCTTGTTCCCACTTTATTTTCCACCCTTTTTATTTTGTGGTTTCTTCTGCCTTACCTCTAGGTTAAAGTTTACAGCAGAAATTTTCCTTTCACAAACTTTTAATGAACTTGATAGAATGTAAATAATGATTGTTGATTATGGTTGTCAGGACTTGAAAAGAATTTACTCTTCCATCCACAAATACTCTTTTTATCACCACAGCTTTGATAGAGTGCTGGTCAAAATGCTTCCAGAAATAAATGACAGTCAGGTCTGGGCGTGTTGGATTGTGTAAACACATACAAGCTTTTCAGCATTTTTGTCTGTTAAGGATATAAAATTCACATTGTCTTTTTTCCTTATATTATTGTACTGTCCTGTCCACTTAAAAAATATTCACAGCCTAAAAGTTGAGAGTTATGCTTTATGTGGTGGGCATTTTTAGGACTTCAAGTCCAGGAGGCAGCATCTCAAGTAACCCTGAGAGAACTGCTTCAAGGAGGGAAAGCTAGGTTATATAGAAGTTTTGCAACAAAGAGCAGGTAGTCTGAATGTTAAAAGATGATTGTTAGTTAAAGGAAAACCAGATATCTCAAGGAATTTAGTACTTTTCTATGTATGGGAAGATGCAAGAGTCTGGGCCCACTGAAATCATTCCTTTGACATGCACCTTAGCTATCTGGGGCTAGTGTCCTGTGTTTTCACATCCTGAGTTCCCTCAGGGCTCACCAGTTCACCATCAGTGGTGGCTACAATCCTTGATGACTAAGACTTTATTTACTGGTATGGCAGGAAATATTCCATTTCTCAGTACCTTTCCGTGACTGGTTCTTAATCTTTAGAGGCTACCAGTTCCTTTAAAATCGGCCAACTCTGGAATGCTTTAGAAACATAAATATTTTTATGTCTAACTATGGGTGTACCATGGCTGCTTGTAGTCAATCCATGGGTGTGTGTCCGGTTAGGACCATTGCAAAACTAGAAGAGTGATTTAAAAAATTTTTGTTTACCATGACCCATAGTAAGAAGTATATCTTGCCTTGGAACTTAGTGTTTGTACTAAGTTTATTTATAATAAAAAATAAACAATTTTTACCTCTCCTACTCCAGATACCCTATAATCTGTTCTATTCACTTTTTAAAAATGAGCTGATCTTGACTTGCAAAATTGACTTCATGAGCTACGAACAGTTGCAGACAGCAGGTTTGGAATGCTTCTCTAGAATCAAGGTACTCTTTTATCTCTAGTTTTAGAGAAGAAAGGTATTTCCTTTCTGAGAAAACCCAAAGGGGTTAAAATATTTATGAAAGATTGCTCAGCAGATGTATAAGTCTGCACACCTGTCCTTTGAATAGCATTCCTTGGAGGCAGGGCTGTCCTTTGCCAGTAGCCGTTGGGAGAAGCTCTACTGGGAAACCTGGCAGTGTTAACCTGTGGTTAATGTGCTAGGACTGGACATTTTTCCTTAGTGTTGAGGTTAGGCGTGGTTTCAGCTTTGTTAGCTGAAACAAATGGGTTAGTAACTCCAGATAATAGTTACTTCACTTTTTTATAGCTTCTATTTCTTTATCTTGTCAACTGAATTAAAAAAAATAAAAAGCACAACCTAAAAGTTCAGAATGTTTTACTTGGGAACCTTATTACCTTACCGTGGCTCAGCAGGTGAAGAATCCACCTGTAGTGCAGCAGACACAGGAGATGTGGGTTCGATCCCTGGGCCGGAAAGATCCCCTGGAGGAGGAAATGGCAACCCACTCCCGTATTCCTGCTTAAAAAAATCCATGGACAGAGGAGCCTGGTGGGCTACAGTCTATGGGGTCACAAAGAGTTGGACACGACTGCGCGATAGAGCAGAGCACAAACACTAAGGACTGGAGCCTGAGATGGCAGCCTGTCCGATAGCTCTGAGGAATTCTTCCAAAGAGGTAAGGGAGGAGCCAGGATACAGAGTAGCTTTTACCGAAAAAGACAAAGACATGTTGTCAAACGTTAAAAGATGACTACTAATCACAAAAACAGACATCTCAAGTTATTGATTTTCATGCGTTTCTATAGATAGGAAGATGCAGGAGTCTGGGTTTATTGAAATTATTCTTTTTGTTATGCACCATAACTGTCTAGGGTGCTGTCTAAAACCATGTTTTTCTCCATTGTGAATTTCCCCCTGGGGCAGCTGTAGTGGCTGAAGGCTTGCTGGCCTGAGCATCCTTTGTTTACTGAAATGGCAGGTCACCTAAGTCAACAGTCTAAATTGACTAGTAGAATTTACTTTTCTTTGTGGGCTTTTGTAGGAGTACAAAGAGCAGATATATAATATCATTATAATGTAATATAACCCACTGTAATATAATACAATGTCATATATAACTATTATAGATAAGGCTGATACTTATTGAGCCCCAACTATGTGTGAGATATGGTACTATCAACTGGGAAAAAAAAAAAAAAAAAACACACAATCTAAAAGTTGAGCATTATGTTTTATTTGGGATGTTCCTGAGGACTTAAGCTGGGGATACAGCCTCTCAGATAGCTCTGAGGGACTGTTCCAAAGGGGTATAGGAGAAGCCAGAATTTATAGGAGTTTTTGCAAAAACAACAAACCAACATCAGAGAGTCAAACATCAAAAGATTAGTGCTAATTAAACCAGACAGACATCTCAAGATAATGAATTCAGCTCTTTTCTATGTGTGGGAAGAGGCAAGAGACTGGATTATTGAAGTTACTCCTTGGATATGCACCATAGCTATCTGGGGCCAGTATCCTGTTTTTGTTTTTCTTCCTGAATTTCCGACAGAGTGCAGTTGGGGTTCAGATGGAGTAGCTGAAGGCTTTAAGGCTTCAACATCCTTTGTTTACTGAAATGGCAGGCCACATTCTTTGCCCACAGTGTTGAACAATTATTTCATTTAGAAATTTAAAGTCAGGAGACCTGACACTTCTCTTCCCAGAGCAGATCCCAAGCTTAGAGATCAACCCTGATACAGATAATGACCTTTTGAAATTGGCTGGGATCCCCCTCCCCAGGCTGCTAACACTTGTCACAACTGAATCTGACATACACACTCTTCTCAAGTAGGAAGGGGAGTGGTCTCTCAGCTCTTTGCTTAGATTGAATATGGTGTCAGTTCTCAGTTCAGCTCTGGAGATCTTGAGCTCCTGTGACTTGCCCAGATTAGTAGTTCCTGAGAAGCAAAACCAGGATAAAGCTGAAGCTAATTCATCCTTGTTTGTGCATGCGTGCATGCTCAGTTGCTTCAGTTGTGTTGGACTCTTGTGACCCCTATGGACTGTAGCCCACCAGGCTCCTCTGTCCATGAGATTCTCCAGGCAAGAATACTGGAGTGGGTTGCTATGCCCTCCTCCGGAGGATCTTCCCAACCCAGGGATCGAACCCATGCCTCCTGCACTTGAAGGTGGACTCCTTACCACTGAGCCACTGGGAAACCCTCATTCCTATTCTAGTGCTTCTTACTTCCATTTGTCGTGTGGCCTCTGAAAACCCAGGGGCACTCTGATCTCCACTTGCAGTTTATTTATTTAGGAAGAACAAAACTGGTAAAGGCAGAAAGAAGGGATCATTAAAAAAACAGGGATGCCTCATGAAACGTTCTTGTCTGAGAGAGTACCCGGGTATAGCAGTGGGGCAGGGAAGCAATAAGAAGACACCGGTCATTCTTGAGTATATTTTAATTTAATGACATCAGGAGAGAGTTCAGTTCTAGTTACCTCTAGCTTTTAGTGTATTTTGATTTTCACTGCTGGCAACAGCTTTATGCCTATGGTATCTTTTCTTTGGAGAGTGGGTCAGCATTTATACTCTTATTTTCCCTCATTTGTTCTTTTGTTTCTTCCTGTAGATGGCTGTCATTGGGGTTCACTTGTATTTAAATTCTGTGTCCCCTCCCCCAAGCTGTTACATAATTTTGGTTTTACTACCTGGAAAGCATTTCCATTCTGGGTGTGTAGTTCCATTGCCTATCCTAGTCTATGTAACATTTAAATAGTGTTTAAGATGATTTTGAAAGAATCTTAAAAATATATACTCATTTTATAGTCAATATAACGATAGGAATGACATACTACAGTTTTTTACAGTTGTGATTTTAAAAACCTGCAAATATTACACACATTTGGGAAAGTCATTCTTCATCCTTTTCTTCCAGGTATCATCAGTTTCACCCTTTTCTGTGTGCAGCTAATTTTAAAAATACTGCTTCCTTCTACGGTAGCGATAAGTTTGATTTGCCCTATGGGATGAAAGCATCAGGTCAGTAATATTACTCTTATCCTGCCCTAATACTATGACTGGTGTTTGATGTGAACCATATGTTTTTATATAATTTTAAGGTCTTTTAATCTTTTTGTTTCATAGTGATTCCTAAGGATGTGATTTTTGAGACTGGGTGAAAGGAATTATATTTTAATATGTAAATCCCCATTCCTTTTGAGTCAGTGTGTAGAATAAAAGAATGAAGAAAGGTAGATTTTTGTTGTTGTTGAGAAACTGTTTTTCCCACTTTTGTTTTACCACTGTAATTCGTGAGTTTGATGCCTTACTTTATTCCAGTTGAGAATTAAGAAGACAATTTTGTGGATTAACTTCCTCCTGTCTCCCATTTTGCCTCTTCACCTAGGAGTTTTATGTCATCAGCAAGCTCTAGATCCTTGGTCAGTCTTTTAATTTAATCAAAGGATATTTTGTTTTTGCTAAATTTAGAGAGAATTGCTCCATCCACTAATGATGAAACAATTTTCCCTCTGCTTACTGACCACTGCTTTGCTTTACATTCTAGATTTTTGAGAAATCCTGAAAGCCTTTTAGGTGACAAGTCTATAGTTTCCTGAGTTAGATTTTCCTTATTCAGCTGATCCTGTGTGTGTATTTAGAATACATTGTAGAGAGTTTGATAAGTTTAAACTTGCAGAATATTGAGTTCTATATCAATATCATTTTCTGAACCATCTGATATGGTAATTTTTGGTTATGATTATTTTCAGATTAAGCATATTATTTTTCTGAGATTTTTGCAAAGTGTCCTTAGAGTGTTTATGTTTTAGGTGCCCCTGTTAAGTAGTGCTGACTAGTTGCAGTTATATCATGAATTTTCACCAGGGAATAAATCATAGGTAATCATACCAGTTTGAAGTGGATTTGGGGGAGGACAGAGGATAAAGTGGTTTACCATGTACCTAAGAAGTCATGATTGCTTTTATTCCTAATAGTCCACTTGTTTTCTAGCCACACACTTTCGACTTGCTCTTTGGAAACTGCCGAATTGTGATATCTTTGATGAGTTTGACAAGTGAGTTTGTTTTCTTGCTTCTGTTTTACTTTTAGCTTTAGCTAAATTTTAGTACAAAATATGTACTTCAGTGTAACATATATTCACTCAGGAAGATTCCATAGCTTTTGTGCATAACTAAAATGCCTCGGAGTTATTTCTGTGGCACTTGAAGTAACAAACTACAAATATAATTTAGACATTGCATAATTGTTGGCTCAAAATTGCAGACAGTCTTGATTACACACCATGCTAGTGCCAAGTCAGGACATTTTTAACCCACAGTCATCCCTTCTAAGTTGTTGTTACTGAAGAATTAATTCACACTCCCTGTTGATCAGCTCACAGCCTCCCTCCATGGTCCCCATACCTTCCCATACATGCTCTAAATTGCTCAGTCATGAGAATCTTTTCTGTTTCACTTGAATATTGGATTTCAGAAACAGCTCTCTTCCTTTTATTCAGAATTATATTTGAGGGAAGTGAACAGTGTGCTTAGACACACATTTTCTGGCAACAAAAGACAGTTTAGTTTTTGGAAAATTTGGGGGTTCAGTTACCTCTTAGGAACTGAGTTGCCTAAGACAGACTTCTTAGCAAGTCAACTTATTTTACAGAGATGGGCTTATTTCCCTCAGTTTTAAACTGAATTTTGGAATTTAGCTGGTTGTCCAGTGGGATGAAAAGGGTGACCTGCAGATGTGAGACCTCTGTTGAAAGGGAAAATGGGCAGAATTCCCTTCTTATCCAGGAGAACAGAGGCACTTTTTGATACATACAGAAATGATGGTAGTGGACAAAAGTGTGAAATTGGAGATAGTTCACAAGACAGCACTGGAGGAGCAGTGCCAGATTTTGTCTGAATTTATTTCATTTTTCTCTGTCAGGGGCCCAGATTCAATTCAGTTCAGTCGCTCCGTTATGTCCGACTCTTTGTGACCCCATGAATTGCAGCATGCCAAACCTCCCTGTCCATCACCAACTCCCGGAGTTCATTCAGACTCACGTCCATCGAGTTGGTGATGCCATCCAGCCATCTCATCCTCTGTCGTCCCCTTCTCCTCCTGACCCCCATCCCTCCCAGCATCAGGGTCTTTTCCAATGAGTCAACTCTTCGCATGAGGTGGCTAAAGTAGTGGAGTTTCAGCTTCAGCATCATTCCCTCCAAAGAAATCCCAGGGCTGATCTCCTTCAGAATGGACTGGTTGGATGTCCTTGCAGTCCAAGGGACTCTCAAGAGTCTTCTCCAACACCACACTTCAGAAGCATCAATTCTTCGGCGCTCAGCCTTCTTCACAGTCCAACTCTCACATCCATACATGACCATGGGAAAAACCATAGCCTTGACCAGATGGACCTTTGTTGGCAAAGTAATGTCTCTGCTTTACTGAGGTGTAATTTATGTAATAATGTTGATTCATTTCAGATTATACTTTTTATAATTTAAAACTATCCATCAACCTAATCACTTTCAATTTTTATTGCATATCCACAGCGGCCATGTATATTCTTTCCTGACATTTATATAACTCTTATCTGTATTGTTTTATGCCGACCTTTGGCATGTGTGCTTTTTATCAGTTCTCTCCGATTTTTACAACCACTCATCAGAGTATGCTTGATGAGCTTAATTTTCAAAATCGAGAAACTGAGGCTAGGCAAATCCATGTTGTTTGTTATAGTTGGTGAATGTCAGAGCCAAGATGTGAACCTGGATGGGTCTATCCAGGGCTGGATGTTTAAGAGTGATAGTGGTTATGTCTTAAATAATTGTAGCAAGTATCTGCAAATCTTTGAAAAACTCTTTGTCCCTGTAAATGTGAGATACTGTCAGGATTGTAGATGGTACATGACTGGAGGTTTTGTTCTGGCCTGGTTTCTATCTCAGAACTGTTGTTTAGTTGCTCAGTCATGTCCTTCTCTTTGTGACCCCATGGACTGCAGCATGCCAGGCTTCCCAGTCCTTGACTAGCTCCCGAAGTTTGCTCGAACTCATGTTTATTGAGTTGGGGATGGTATCCAACCATCTCATCCTCTGACCCCCTCTTCTCCTTTTGTCTTCAATCTTTTCCAGCATCAGGGTCTTTTCCAATGAGTTGGCTCTTTTCATCAGGTGGCCAAAGTCAAATTGGTGCTTCAACTTCAGCATCAGTCTTTCCAGTGAATATTCAGGGCTTATTTCCTTTAGGATTGACTGGTTTGATCTCCTTTTTTCCAAGGGACTCTCAAAAGTCTTCTCCAACACCACAGTTTGAAAGCACCAATTCTTTGGTGCTCAGCCTTCTTTATAGTCCAACTCTCACATCTATACATGACCACTGGAAAAACCATAGCTTTGACTAGACGGACCTTTGTTGGCAAAGTGATGCCTCTGCTCTTTAATACATTGTCTAGGTTTGTCATAGCTTAAAACTATCTATGCTTTATTTAGTTGCTTTCAGAGCCACTCTCTATACAAGTGTTCATCATCTATACGTACTTTAGCCAGGCTACTTCCTCTCTTCTTGCTGACTTGGTCTGGCTCTTCCCCATACTTTCTCCTTTCTCATAGGGAGTGCCCCCCACACCCACCATCAATCCACATCAGGTTGTTAGTGTCACCAGCACTGGGAGAGAGGCAGGTGTGAGTGGTGATGAAGGATTGCAAATCATGCTGATGGTAGAAGGGTTCTTGGATATGAACTTGTTAAGAGATGGAAGTCACATCAGTGTACAGACAGAAACCATTCAGGTGTGGAGTGAATGGCGAATATCCCTGTTGGGGCCTCCCAGAGCGAGCACAGTGATGCACCAGACACTCAGCACTGCTCAATTGCTTGTTTGACATGTCCAAAGTTGGTCCCTAGAGATTTCAGAAAGAGTGTTTTGAAAGTAAATAAGAATATACTTGTGACAAAATTATCTTCATTTATATATTGTCTTTTAGGAGGAGCTCACATGTAATAATAAATTTGACCTACATTCTAAGTATGGGCTTCCCTTGTAGCTCAGTTGGTAAAGAATCTGCCTGCAGTGCAGGAGACCCGGGTTCAATCTCTGGGTTGGGAAGATCCCCTGGAGAAGGAAATGGCAACCCACTCCAGTATCCTTGCCTGGAAAATCTCATGGACAGAGGAGCCTGGTGGGCTGCAGTTCATGGGGTCTCAAAGAGTCGGGCACGACTGAGAGACTAACACTTACTTACTTACATTTTAAGTACATCCTTCTACATTTGTCTGAAACCCACAGTACAACCCAAAGATCATAGCAGGCCTCAGCCCATGCCCAGGTTTATATTTTAAGTAAACTCCAGCAAAGCAGAATACACTAAACTGCCAACTGCTGCCTCGGAGTCCCTTTAGTCTGTCCCCCAAGTGACCTTTATATGGTTCTCAGTTCTCCTCTCTGCCTGGGAAATGCTCTAGAAGAAAGAGGTTTGAGAACAGTCCGTCTTCTCAGGCTGAGGATCTGGACCCCCTCTTAGTTGAGGAGTCCTCCCAGAGCCTGCTCTGTGGATCTGGGAGCTGTGGCCCAGGTGCATTAGGAGGGGTCTGTGGGTGCACTCTTTGTAGCATTCTGTGGGTCAGAGAGGAGAGGGGCTCAGGTGGAGAGAGGCAAGAACCTCCTTTTCAAGTCCCTTCCCCCTTTGGCTTTTCTATTCACCCTCTGTCCTCTTTGTTATCCCAGAAGCTTCAGATATTTTTTCATTGTTTCAGATCTGAATTCTTTACTTACCCCATGTAGCAAGCACGATCTCTTAGTTGGGGTAGATTTCTGTTTTGTATTTTTTGGCTGCTCTACCTGGCTTGCAGGATTTTAGTTCCCCAGGGAGGGATTGAACTTTCACCCTCTGTAGTGCAAGCACTGTCCTAGAGATGTCCTGGGATAGATTACACTGTGAATGAGAAAACTCCAAATATCAGTTCCATTTATAAGATACAAATTTTCCTGTTTCTGACAATTGTCATGTAAATGAAGTTTGCATATAAGCATTCTCAGACCAGCTCAGTGACCAAGGCTTCCCTATTGTGACTGTTATTCCTCCCTATGGTCCATTCTGGTGGTTGGACTTTGACCAGTCATATGTCACATTCTAGCAGTAGAGGGAACAAAGGAGGAAGGGCATGCCCCCAGCCTTTGAGACTTGCCTCCTCCTTTAAGGCCATTTCCCCAAAATTACATACAACTCATTATTACATCCAGTGATGTACTGGAGCCAGTTGGTACCAACTTGTGAGAGCTGCTGCTCTTCCCAACTCTGTGTTCAGTGCCATCAAGGTGGAGGATTGAAGTTAGCCATGGTGGGAATGTATACCGTGAAAAATGGCAATGCTACAAACCAAGGCTCCCCATCACCTCCCTGTCTCCCAAGGAGGACTAATTGTTAAAAAAAAAAAAAAACTTACTAGCAGCCACCAATTATATCCCACTGGCTAGAGGTATAATCACAGGGCCACACCTCACTGGGAGGTGGACTGGAAAGTGTAGCCTCTATTCCAGGTGGCTGTGTGCCCACCTAATGAAACATAATTATTGAGTGGCAAGTAACAGTCTTTGTCCATGTTGTCTACCATCTTCTGTTTCTGTGCCTGGAAATATTCAAGATTCTAAAGTTAGTTATGTAACACTATACCAACCTAGCTCACTTGAAGCAGCCAATTGTGGTTTGTCTCTTGGAGATGAAAGCTGTTGAAAAATGTTGGTGTTGCAGATCATTCGGAGGTGGAGTTTCTTCCAGAGGTCTTTTTTATGCCATCTTTGTAGGTGATTTGAGTGAAGTAACTCAGTGAGGCAGATCAGCCTTTTTCTAAAGTTAGTACCGTGAAGAACTTGGGCCAGAATTAGAGGGGAGGGAACAGGAGTGTGTGTTTGGCCGTAACTCTGTGTGGAAGAGCCTTGGAGTTGTAACAATTCCATGCTTGTTCTTGGTTCTGCCTCCATGCTTCCCTAAGCTCTTTGCCCCCACCACCAGCACTGCTCCCCACCAACCTGTTCTTTTTCAGAGTTTTTGGTCACTTAGCAAAAATTGTGCTAATTGGCCTCTCCTCTTGTAGTTACATCTGTTATATTTTCGTTATATGAAAAGTATTCATTTTAGAAAAAATATTCATTCTAGAAAATTGCCTTTCTCCATGATTTTGTGACCATTCTCAGTTTTTCCTGTGAGAAGATGAGAACACACAATAGGCCATTTGCATCCCCCATTCTTATTTTATTTGTTTATCTCTTTGGTATGTGTTTTTTTTGTTGAAATATAATTGCTTTACAATGTTGTGTTTCTGCTACACAATATTGTGAATCAGCTATATGTGTACATATATCCCCTTCCTCTTGAGTTTCCCTCCCACCCTCTCCCCTATCCTACCTCTCTAGGGCATCGCAGAGCACCGAGCTGAGCTCCCTGTGTTATGCAGCAGCTTCCCACTAGCTGTCAGTTTATACATAGTACTGTACATATGTCAACACTGTCTGTCAATCTGTCCCACCCCCACCCCCTTGCTGTGTCCACAAGTTCATTCTTTACGTCTGCACGTCTGTTCCTGCCCTGCAAGTGTGTTCATCAGTACCATTTTTCTAGAATCCATATATATGTGTTAATATACGATGTTGGATTTTCTCTTTCTGACTTAATTCACTCTGTATGACAGACTCAAGGTTCATCCATATCACTTCCACTGACTCCATTCCTTTTTATGGCTGAGTAATATTCCATTTTGTGTATATGTGTGTATACACACACACTGCATCTTCTTTATTCATCATCTGTTGATGGATATCTAGGCTGCTTCCATGTCTTGGCTATTGTAAATAGTGCTGTAATGAACACTAGGGGTACCTGTGTCATTTTGACTTGTGGTTATCTTAGGGTATATGCCCAGTAGTGGGATTGCTGGGTTCTATGTTTAGTTTTTCAGGGAGCCTCAATACTGTTCTCCACAGTGGCTGTACCAATTTGCATTCCCACCAACAGTGTAAAAGGGTTCCCTTTTCCTCACACCGTCTCCAGCATTTATTGTTTGTAAATTTTTTTGATGATGGCCTTTCTGGCCAGTGTGAGGTGATACCATAGTGTACTTTTGATTTGCATTTCTCTGATAATTAGTGATGTTGAGTATCTTTTCATTTGCCTCTTAGCTATCTGTATGTTGTATTTGGAGAGATATCTATTTAGATCTTCCACACATTTTTGATTGGATTGCTTGGTTTTTGATATTGAGCTCCATAAGCTGTTCGTATATTTTGGAGATTAATCCTTTGTTGCTTCATTTGCAAATATTTCTCCCATTCTCATGGGCTTCCCAGGTGGCACTGGTGGTAAAGAATTCTTGCCTTCTAATGCAGGAGGTGCAAGAGAAGTGGGTTTGATCCCTGGGTCGAGAAGATTCCCCTGGAGAAGGAAATGGCAACCCCTCCAGTATTCTTGTCTGAGAAATCTCATGGACAGAGGAGCCTGGTGGGCTACAGTCCATGAGGCTTCAAAGAGTCAGACATGACTGAGCAACTATGCTTGCACACACTCCCATTCTGAGGGTTATCTGTTCATCTTGTTAATGCTGCAAAAGCTTTTAAGTTTAATCAAGTCCCATTTTTTAATTTTTGTTTTTATTTCCATTACTCTAGGAAATTGGAGAAGGCAATGGCACCCCACTCCAGTACTCTTGCCTGGAAAATCCCACGGACAGAGGAGCCTGGTAGGCTGCAGTCCATGGGGTCGCTAGAGTTGGACACGACTGAGCGATTTCACTTTCACTTTCCACTTTCATGCATTGGAGAAGGAAATGGCAACCCACTCCAGTGTTCTTGCCTGGAGAATCCCAGGGATGGGGGAGCCTGGTGGGCTGCTGTCTGTGGGGTCTCACAGAGTCAGACATGACTGAAGTGACTTAGCTGATTCTAGGAAATGAGTCAAAGAGGATCTTGCTGCAATTTATGTCAGAGTGTTCTGCCTGTTTTTCTCTAAGAGTTTTATAGTTTCCAGCCCTACATTTAGATATTTAATCAATTTCGAGTTTATTTTTGTGTATGGTGTTAGTATTCTAATTTCACTCTTACATGTAGCTGTCCAGTTTTCTCAGCATCACTTATTGAAGAGACAGTCTTTTCTCCATTGTATATTCTTTCCTCCTTTGTCATAGATGAAGAGACCATAGGTGTGTGGGTTTATCTCTGGGCTTTTTATTCTGTACCTATTTCATAGGTCTATATTTCTGTTTTTTGTGTGTGAGTACCATACTGTTTTGATTACTGTAGCTTTTTCTTATAGTCTGAAGTCAGGGAGCCTGATTCCTCTAGCTCTGTTTTTCTTTCTTAAGATTACTTTGGTTATTTGGGGTCTTTTGTGTTTCCATACAAATTGTAAATTTTTTTGTTCTAATACCATGATGAATGCTATGGTAATTTGTTATGGATTGCATTGAATCTGCAGATTGTTTTGGGTGGTGTATTCATTTTCACTATATTGATTCTTCTAATCCAAGAATATGATATATTTTCCCATCTGTGTCCTCTCTGATTTCTTTCATCAGTGTTTTATAGTTTTCTGAATATGAGTCTTTTGCTTTCTTAGGTATATTTATTTCTTGATATTTTATTCTTTTTGTTGTGATGGTAAATGGGTTGTTTTCTTAATTTCTGTTTCTGATCTTTCATTGTTAGCATATAAGAATGCAAGAGATTTCTGTGCATTAGGTTTGTGTCCTGTAACTTTACCAAATTCATTGATTAAGTCTACTAGGGTTTCTGGTGGAATCTTTAGGATTTTATATGTATGGTAATGTGTCACTGCAAACAGTGACAGTTTTACTTTCTCTTTTCCAATTTGTATTTCTTGTTCTTCTCTGATTGCCACGGTGAGGACTTCCAAAACTGGGTTGAATAGGAGTGGAGAGAGTGAACATCCTTGTCTTGTCCCTGATCTTAGGGGAAATGCTCTCAGTTTTTCACCATTAAGAATGATGCTTGCTGTGGGTTTGTCACAGCAAACTGTGTGTGTGTGCTAAGTTGCTTCAGTCATGTCCAACTCTTTGTAACCTTATGGACTGTGGCCCACCAGGCTCCTCGTGGGCCACATGGGGATTCTCCAGGCAAGAATACTGGAGTGGATTGCCATGCCCTCCTCCAGGGTATCTTCCCCACCTAGGGATTGAACCCAGGTCTCCTGGTCTCCTGCATTGCAGGCAGATTCTTTACCACTAGCACCACCAGGGAAGCCCTGGGCTTGTCATATATTGCCTTTATTATGTTGCCTTTATTATATAGGTTCCCTAATATGCCCATTTTCTGGAGATTTTTTTTTTAAGTCAGAAATGGGTGTTGAATTTTGTCAAAAGCCTTTTCTGTATCTATTGAGATGATCATATAATTTTTATTCTTTAATTTGTTAATATGGTGCATTATGGTTTTGTGCATTTGATTTTGTGTAATTTGAAGAATCCTTGCATTACTGTGATAAATCCCACTTGATCATAGGGTATGATCATTTAAATGTGTTGCTGGATTTTGTTTGCTGGTATTTTGTTGAGGATTTTTGCATCTTTGTTCGTCAGTGATATTGGTCTATAATTTTCTTTTTTTGTGATAGCTTTGTCTGGTTTAGGTATCAGGGTGGTGGTCTCATAGAACAAATTTGGGAATGTTCTTCCCTCTGCAATTTTTGGGGAAAGTTTTAGCAGGATAGGTTTTAGCTCTTCTTGAAATATTTGATAGAATTCACTTGTGCTGGCTCTGGACTTTTGTTTGTTGGAAGATTTTTAATTCATTTCAATTGCATTACTTGTGATTGGTCTGTTTGTATTTTCTAATTCTTCCTGGTTCAGCCTTGGAAGCTTGTCCCTTTCTAAGAACTTATCCATTTCTTCCAGTTTGTCCATTTTATAGGCATATGGCTGCTTGAGGTAGTCTCTTGTGATCCTTTGTATTTCTACAGTGTCAGTTGTGATTTCACCTTTTTCATTTCTAATTTTATTGAGTCCTCTCCCTTTTTTTCTTGAGTCTGGCTAAGGTTTATCAATTTTTTCCATAAGAACCAACTCTTTTATTGATGCTGTTGTTTTCTTCATTTATACTTCATTTATTTCTGCTATGATCTTTATGATTTCATTGTTTTTTACTGACTTTGGATTTTCTTTGTTCTTTCTCTAGTCACTTTAGGGGTAAGATTAGATTGTTTATGTGAGAGTTTTCTTGTTTCTTGAGGATTGAATTGCTATAAATTAGAACTGTTTTTGCTGTGTCCCATAGGGTTTTGGTCATTGTTTTTGTTGTCATTTATTTCTATGTATTTTCATTTCCTCTTTAATTTCTGTAGTAATCACTTGGTTATTTAGTGGTGCATTATTTAGCCTCCAAGTTTTTGTATTTTTTATAGTTTTGTCCCTTTGATTAATTTCTAATCTCATAGCATTGTGGTCAGAAAAGATGCATAATACTGTTTCAGTTTTATTAAATCTTCTGAGACTTGATTTGTGACCCAAGATGTAGTCTATCTTGGAGAATGTTCCATGGCACTAGAGAAGAAGTGTATTCACCGCTTTTGGGTGGAATGTCCAATTATCGATTAAATCTATCTAATCTGTTGAGTCACTTAAAGCTTGTACTTCCTTATTTATTTTGTATGGATGATCTGTCCGTTGGTGTAAGGGGGGTGCTAAAGTCCCTCACTATTATTATGTTACTGTTGATGTCTCCTTTTATGGTTATTAGCATTTGCCATATGTATTGAGGTCCTCCTATGTAGGGTGCATAAATGTTTGTAATTGTTCTATCTTCTTGGTTCTATCCTTGAGGTATGTGTATCCTTGAGGTATGTGTTTTTAATGGAAGGTTAGTAATCTTGGGCTTTTTCCTTTATATTCTTTCTGGGTTTCTCTCCTGAGCAGTGATCCAACAGGTTGGGATGGGGTGAAGGTTGAGGCTGCTGAACCATTCCCTGAAGAATCCCAGTTACCTGAGCTCCCTGTCCCTGTTCAGTTGTGTGGCTGGGTCTGTGCTGTGCTGAGTCGCTTCAGTCCTGTCTGACTCTTTGCAGACCCACAGACTGGAGCCTGCTGGGCTCCTCTGTCCATGGGGATTCTCCAGGCAAGAATACTGGAGTGGGTTGCTATGCCTTCTTCCAGGGGATCTTTTCCCACCCAGGGATTGAACACCCTGTGTCTCTTGCATCTCCTGCATTGGCAAGTGGGTTCTGTACCACTAGTGCCACCTGGGAAGCCTGTGGACTGGGACCCAGACCCAAAAGCATGGTAAAGTCACAGAATGGGCCAGAGGCAGGAAGGATGGAGATCACTAGTCCAGTTCCCTCATTATGAAGGTGAGAGGACTGGGGTCCATTAGAGGTTAGGAGGTCTCTAGACTTGCACTCCATTCTATTTCCTCCTCTGCATTTTAACAAGCAGAGCAAAAACAGAAGACTCCACAATTAATGTCTTAGATTGAGTGTCATCTGAAGAGGTAAGGGAAAGAAAATACTGTAACTGTGAATTTCATTTGATATATTCTTTAGAATTTCCAGGGCTGTAAGCAGTCCCCCTGCATTATTTAATGTGGGTTCTGTCTTTATCCTTAACCTCAAAACATTTAAAAAAAAATTTAAGACTGCATTGGGTCTTAGTTGCAGCATGTGAGGTCTTGCATCATGCAGGATCTTTTGTTGTGGTGCACAAGCTCTCTGGTTGTAGTTCACAAGGCTCCAGAGATTGTGGGCTTAGTAATTACAGTATTTAGGCTTAGTTGCTCCATGGCATGTGGGATCTTAGTTCCTTGACCAGGGAATTGAACCTGTGTCCCTTGCATTTCAAGGCAGATTCTTAACCACTGGACCACCAGAGAAGTCCTGACCGCAAACCATTTTTAATACGTTCATGCTGTGCTATGCTGAGTCACTTCAGTTGTGTCGGACTCTGTATGACCCCATAGATGGCAGTCCACCAGGCTCCCCCATCCCTGGGATTCTCCAGGAAAGAATACTGGAGTGGGTTGCCATTTCCTTCTCCAGTGCATGAAAGTGAAAAGTGAAAGTGAGGGTTAAACTAAAACATCTCTATGTTACATATATATAATCACAAGGGATTTGATTCAGGTCATACCTGAATGGTCTAGTGGTTTTCTCTCCAATTTAAGTCTGAATTTTGCAATGAAGAGTTCATGATCTGAGCAACAGTCAGCTCCTGGTCTTTTTTTTGCTGACAGTAAGGAGCTTCTCCATATTTGGCTGCAAAGAATATAATCAATCTAATTTTGGTATTGACTATTTGGTAATGTTCACATGTAAAATAGTCTCTTATATTGTTGGAAGAGGGTGTTTGCTGTGACCAGTGTGTTTTGCAGAAAGTGAAGAAGAACTAAAGTGCCTCTTGATAAAAGTGAAAGAGGAGAGTGAAAAAGCTAGCTTAAAACTCAGCATTCAGAAAATAAGACCATGGCATCTGGTCCCATCATTTCAATGGAAATGTTTTCATCAACAATGGAAACAGTGAGAGACTTTGTTTTTTTGGGCTCCAAAATCACTGCAGATGGTGACTGCAGCCATGAAATTAAAAGATGCTTGTTACTTGTTGATGACCAACCTAGACAGCATATTAAAAAGCAGAGATATTACTTTGCTGACAAAAGTCCATCTAGTCAAAGCTATGGTCTTTCCATTAGTCATGTGTGGATGTGAGAGTTGGACTATAAAGAAAATTGAGTGCTTGAAGAATTGATGCTTTTGAACTGTGGTGTTGGAGAAGACTCTTGAGAGTCCCTTGGACTGCAAGGACATCCAACCAGTCCATCCTAAAGGAAATCAGTCCTCAATATTCACTGGAAGGACTGATGCTGAAGCTGAAACTCCAATACTTTGGCCACCTGATGCAAAGAACTGACTTATTGGAAAAGACCCTGATGGTGGGAAAGATTGAAGGCAGAGGAGAAGGGGATGACAGAGGATGAGATGATTGGATATTATCACCGACCTGATGGACATGAATTTGAGCAAGCTCCGGGAGTTGGTGATGGATAGGGAGGCCTGGTGTGCTGCAGTCCATGGGATCGCAAAGAGTTGGAGACAACTGAGTGACTGAACTGATGTTGCATGTGTAAATTCATTGAAATACAACTATATTCAGGTTTTTTCCTCTTAAAGATAAATGACCTGGATAGAATCTTCTCTGAATAGATACTACTGAAAAAGCTTTCTCAACTGTCGTCCTGAAGCTCATGCACAGTAAATATGTCAGTTGGCCTTTTCTGTAATTTCACCTCCAGCCAGAGGATCCTAAATGTGGGAAAGAAAAACAAAGAAATGAAATGTTGAGAAACCATTTTTTTTTTCTTAAGATGAAATTTACATAAGATAAAAGAACCATTTTAAGGAGAACAGTTCAGTGGCATTTAGCACAATCACAATATCATGCAGCTACCACCTCTAGCTAGTTCCAAAAAGACAAACAATTTTAAAACAATTATTAGAGTAACCTTTTGTGTTTGCTTTGTGTTTTCATGATCTTCCTTTTATGGGAATACCCAAACTAGCTGTCTGACTAGAACTTCGCCAGCAGAGAGGTGATGATAAGGACAGAAAAGGATAGGTTCGGAAGCAGTTTGTTTTATTCTTTTGTGAGGGAGCGGGAAGGGCAGGTGATGGGCATGGTCCATCTAAAACAGAGGAGACAGCATAGTGAAAAATTGCTAGAGCCAGCAGGTCAGTTGTAACTTTCCTGTGATCTTGGGCAAATTTCTGAACCTTGGTTTCTTATAAAACAGGAGGCAGAACTACCTATGCACATTATACCAGAGTCAGTTTTGCTAGTTAATCGTTAAGTGAGGGTGACCATTATGCAATAGTTAAGTCAGTGTAACCACTGGAAAAAACTGGATGAAGGGTATATAGGACTTCTCAGTACTATTTTTGCAACTTCCTGTGAGTTTAGAATTATTTCAAAATAGAAAGCTTAAATTGAAAACATATGACAACCTGAAACTTGTACATGAATGTTCATAGCAGCATCGTTCATAATAGCCCCAGAATGGAAACAGTTGAAATGTCCAGCCTCTGCTGAATGGATAAATTAAATGTACATCCACATGATGGAATATAATTCAGTCATAACAAACAGGGTAGTACTGATTCATGCTCTAGCATGAAGGAAACTTGAAAACATTTTGCTCAGTTCAGTGAAGGAGATCAGTCACTAAAGATCACACATTTGTGTGACTGCATCGACTGTACATGACTACCATTTCCAGGTGCTGCAGTGGTAAAGAATCCACCTGCCAATACAGGGGATGCAGAGAGATGAGGGTTTGACCCCTGGGTTGGGAAGATCCCCTGAATAGGAAAAGGCCATTCATTCCAGTATTCTTGCCTGGAACATTCCATGAACAGAGGAGCCTGACAGGCTACAGTCCATGGGGTTACAAAGAGTTGGACACGACTGAGCTCAAGAGTATGTCAACATGTCTACTGTACAGGAAATGGTCAGAATAAGCAAATCAATTGTAGATAGAAAGTAGATTAGTTGAGCCACTGACAAGGATGAGAGACCCCTACCGGCTGTGGGATGTCTTCGTGGGGAGGTGAAAATGTTCTGGGTTGGATAATGGTAAATTGTGGCACAGCTTTGTGAATATGCTAAAAACCTGCTGAATTTTATTATTTAAAAGGGTGAATTTTGTGGCATGTGAATTATGTTTCAATTAAAAAAAGAAACAGTTTTAAAAAGGAGGGGGGATGGTTGAGGTAACCTCTAGATTCCTTTCCAGCTGCTTTGTTCAGAGGGCATAGGGATGCCGCAATTAGAACAAATGTTTAGGAATAACATACTCTAGTTCTCTTGCTGTATTTGCCCTGTGCTGTCACTGTTGATTTCTCAGGACTCAAGTTCCTCATTATTCTCCAAAGCACAGCTCGTGCAGGGTGGCTATATATATATATATATATATATATATATATTTATATTTTCATAAATGTCAGTAATTGAAGATATTTTAAGGGAATTGCATCCAGAGAAGCAGTACTTAGAATGTGCCCATGTAATGAGGTCCTGGTGCTTCCTGGCTGTCCGTGGAGCTCCTTGGCACCCTCTTGAACCCTGGCCCTGAGGGCTGTTCCCTTTTCCTCAGTGGGAGTGCCTCATTCCACAGCCAGAGCACTGGAAACCTTGAATTACAGAATCTTCAGTTCAGTTCAGTCTCTCAGTCGTGTCCGACTCAGTGACCCCATGAATCGCAGCACGCCAGGCCTCCCTGTCCATCACCAACTCCTGGAGTTTACTCAGACTCACGTCCATCGATTCGGTGATGCCATCCAGCCATCTCATCCTCTGGCGTCCCCCTTCTCCTCCTGCCCCCAATCCCTCCCAGCATCAGAGTCTTTTCCAATGAGTCAACTCTTCACATGAGGTGGCCAAAGCACTGGAGTTTCAGCTTTAGCATCATTCCTTCCAAAGAAATCCCAGGGCTGATCTTCAGAATGGACTGGTTGGATCTCCTTGCAGCCCAAGGGACTCTCAAGAGTCTTCTCCAACACCACAGTTCAAAAGCATCAATTCTTCGGCACTCAGCTTTCTTCACAGTCCAACTCTCACATCCATACATGACCACTGAAAAAACCATAGCCTTGACTAGACGGACTTTGTTGGCAAAGGAATGTCTCTGCTTTTGAATATGCTATCTAGGTTGGTCATAACTTTCCTTCCAAGGAGTAAGCATCTTTTAATTTCATGGCTGCAGTCACCATCTGCAGTGATTTTGGAGCCCCAAAAATAAAGTCTGACACTGTTTCCACTGTTTCCCCATCTATTTCCCATGAAGTGATGGGACCAGATGCCATGATCTTCGTTTTCTGAATGTTGAGCTTTAAGCCAACTTTTTCACTTTCCTCTTTCACTTTCATCAAGAGGCTTTTGAGTTCCTCTTCACTTTCTGCCATAAGGGTGGTGTCATCTGCATATCTGAGGTTATTGATATTTCTCCCGGCAATCTTGATTCCAGCTTGTGCTTCTTCCAGCCCAGCATTTCTCATGATGTACTCTGCATATAAGTTAAATAAGCAGGGTGACAATATACAGCCTTGACGTACTTCTTTTCCTATTTGGAACCAGTCTGTTGTTCCATGTCCAGTTCTAACTGTTGCTTCCTGACCTGCATATAGGTTTCTCAAGAGGCAGGTCTTAACCCTCACTTAAAATACGTGAGCCAGCTCTCCACTCCCAACCATTACCATCGCATTCTGCAACCATGCCAGATTCTGCAAAGAGTGCCTGAGTCCTTGCACAGGTGGTTATAGAATAATTCAACATAAATATCTCACTTAATGGAAGCACTGTGTTAAGTCAGTTGCTTGTTAAATGGATGGGGGATTTGTGAAAGTTGCCTAGTTGCTCAATCAGGCAGAATGAATTATGTCAGCATCAGCAGAGCTGGGTTAGACTGGCAGTCAGCCAGGACAGGAGCATGGCCTTAGACCACTTAAGATGTCAGCAGTGTGTTTATTTGAGAAAAAAAAAAAAAAAGCCCAAGCTGTATAAGAAATATCAGTGTCTGCTTCACTGCTTTGGACATCTTCTAGTCTCATAGTGTCTTTACATGGCAGCATTTTCAGCCAGGAGGAAGACTTGAGACTGAGGGGAGGTTGATATTCTGCTTCAACAAAGTGAACCATACATGTCAAAGAAAAACATAAGTGTGTTTTATAGCAGCTACTGTGGTCAGGTGTTGGATGGAGAGAGATACAGAAACCATGGTATACATGCTACGGGTAATGGCTCCGTGCAACATAGATCAGCAACTTTCCAGACCTCAGTAAGGGGGCTTCCCTGGTGCACTAGTGATAAAGACTCTGCCTCCCAATGCCGGAGGTGCAGAAGATGTGGGTTCAGTCCCTGGATAGGGAAGATCCCCTGGAGGAGGAAATGGCAACCCACTCCAGTATTCTTGCCTGGAAAATTCCATGGATAAAGAAGTCTGGTGGGCTACATCCATGGGGTCATGAAGAGTTGGACTCGACTGAGAGACTGAGCACTCACACAGACTTCAGTGATTTCCTTACTTCATAAAAGGGCATGCTGAGACCCAAGAGGTTCCATCACAAGACCAGGTCCCAGAGATGCTGACTGGAGGGCCAGAGCTAGCAGTGAGCCCTCCACCGCGGTCCATTGCACAGGGTGTTAGAATCTTCAGGCTTGCAAGTGACACTCTTCCTAAGAGTGATCTGAACTCAGCATGTTTATTATATCCCATATCTGAAGATGTGTGGGTTCAGGTCCATGGATTTGTGGATCCGGCTCATAGGGCAGCCACGTATGGCTGCACAGACTGGATTGCACAAACACAGGGGTGCCGACGTGTACATGTAGTTGTCTGGATGGTACCTTTGTATTTGGACTGTGTACCACCTTACATCTGTGTGGACTGGCTCTGGTTACAGGATTGAATTTGTGGCTCAGTGATGTCAGGGCAGCTACTTGGTGGTTCTCTCTGTCTTTCTCGCTCAGGTTTGAGATGACTACAGCTGCTCTAGCCTTGTCATCATGTGTCAGTATCTAAGCAGAAAGGAAGGGATGGCTAAAACGAAAGTGTTCTGTTCAAACTGTTCTCTTCCTGAGGGTAAAGGGTTTCCCAGAGCATCTAATAGATTTCCTTAATATCTGATTGCCCAGGGATGGGTCACGTGGCCCCATCTAAACCAACCTTGGCACAAGAATATACTCACCACTGTTAGGCTTGTGAAAGCAAGGTTCTGCCAGCATGCACAGGGGTAATGGGAATATGACAAGTGGGATCTGCCAAAGATTGTTACATTGAAGATGGAATGATACATTTTAATGTATATGATGCTGCTGAAGGGACAAATGAATATCATAAACCATTCAGAAAAGACAGATCATAGGTCACTGGAAGTGGACAGTTCAGAATTACTTCCCCTATACTCATCTCACACGCTAGTAAAGTAATGCTCAAAATTCTCCAAGTCAGGCTTCAGCAATATGTGAACCGTGAGCTTCCTGATGTTCAAGCTGGTTTTAGAAAAGGCAGAGGAACCAGAGATCAAATTGCCAACATCCGCTGGATCATGGAAAAAGCAAGAGAGTTCCAGAAAAACATCTATTTCTGCTTTCTTGACTATGCCAAAGCCTTTGACTGTGTGGATCACAATAAACTGTGGAAAAATCTGAAAGAGATGGGAATACCAGACCACCTGATCTGCCTCTTGAGAAATTTGTATGCAGGTCAGGAAGCGACAGTTAGAACTGGACATGGAACAACAGACTGGTTCCAAATAGGAAAAGGAGTACGTCAAGGCTGTATATTGTCACCCTGCTTATTTAACTTATATGCAGAGTATATCATGAGAAACGCTAGACTGGAAGAAACACAAGCTGGAATCAAGATTGCCAGGAGAAATATCAATAACCTCAGATATGCAGATGACACCACCCTTATGACAGAAAGTGAAGAGGAACTCAAAAGCCTCTTGATGAAAGTGAAAGTGGAGAGTGAAAAGGTTGGCTTAAAGCTCAACATTCAGAAAACGAAGATCATGGCATCTGGTCCCATCACTACATGGGAAATAGATGGGGAAACAGTGGAAACAGTGTCAGACTTTATTTTTGGGGCTCCAAAATCACTGCAGATGGTGACTGCAGCCATGAAATTAAAAGACGCTACTCCTTGGAAGGAAAGTTATGACCAACCTAGATAGCATATTCAAAAGCAGAGACATTACTTTGCCAACAAAGGTTCGCCTAGTCAAGGCTATGGTCTTTCCTGTGGTCATGTATGGATGTGAGAGCTGGACTGTGAAGAAGGCTGAGCGCCAAAGAATTGATGCTTTTGAACTGTGGTGTTGGAGAAGACTCTTGAGAGTCCCTTGGACTGCAAGGAGATCCACCCAGTCCATTCTGAAGATCAGCCCTGGGATTTCTTTGGAAGGAATGATGCTGAAGCTGAAACTCCAGTACCTTGGCCACCTCATGCGAAGAATTGACTCACTGGAGAAGACACTGATGCTGGGAGGGATTGGGGACAAAAGGAGAAGGGGAAGCCAGAGGATGAGATGGCTGGATGGCATCACTGACTCTATGGATGTGAGTCTCAGTGAACTCTGGGAGTTGGTGATGGACAGGGAGGCCTGGCATGCTGCGATTCACGGGGTTGCAGAGAGTCGGACACGACTGAGCGACTGATTTGATCTGGTCTGATATTGATGGCTGATGTTTCACTGCGTAAGTTAGTAACTTTTCTGGATTTGCCTGACTGAAAAATATGTTACAGGAAGTGTGAGCTCTTACCATTACTATCTCAGCAGTTTTCTAGATTTTTCATTAATAGGTTCAGGCAGCCCGGAATTATTTTGTTTTCTGGGTAAGCATTTTGAGGCACATGGATTTCTCTGTTTCCAGGATAGAGGAAGGAAGAACAGATATCTGTTTCTCCAGATACAAAGTCACGCTTAAAGTGACAACCAAAGCAGTTTCTAAAATGTACAACTTGTGAATCAGGAAATTTCAGATTAGAGGATGCAGAAATATAAATGATACTGTTCTTGCCCTTTAGGGATTCACAGTTCACTGCAGCTGTTTGTGCACGGTGTGCTCAGTCGTGTCCGACTCTGTGGCCCCAAGGACTGCAGCCTGCCAGGCTTCTCTGGCCGTGGAATTCTCCAGGCAAGAATACTGGAGTGCATTGCCATTGCCTCCTCCAGAATCTTCCTGACCCAGGGGTTGACCCACCATCTCTTGCATCTCTTGCATTGGCAGGTGGATTTTTTAACTACTCACACAACCTGGGAAGCCTGTGTTAATTAAATAACGTAAAGTTAATAGAGTCACCCAAAGGTCACTGAAATTATTGATTCATGCCTTGGAAACAAGGGAGGCCAGGAGCCCAGGCCAGGGGATGAAGGCATGAAGAGGGCGAATCACTCCTTTGATAACATAAGGGTACCTTCTGGGGAGAGAGGGGAAGCAGGGAGTAACAAGGTGTGTGGTTCAGACTGTATCTGTTCCATTGTGCATTTCCTAGAGTCATGGGGGCATTTGTGAGTCACCGCTGCAGAGAAGATGTTATTGCCAAAGAGTAGTCTTAGGCACATCCCTAATGAAGTTTCTAGTGTTATATTTGATATGATATTACAAAAAAAAAAAAAAAAAAAAGTGTGGATCTTTGCCGTATCCCTTGCAGGGAGGAAAAGGAAAATTCCATTGATAAGGTTTGCTTTTAAAGACATCAGTAAACTATTCCCATGGTGAAGGACCATCCCCCATTCCACCTGCCCTCTGAAAAGCCAACAGAGAAGAAAACAGTGAAATTTCCAAAATGTGTGACCTTAGCAGTATAAAGCTTCTTTGGAACTGGAGTTCTCTTGGGTGAGGCAGTGTCCATATGATTTGTTTCCATTTTTCCCAAGTGGGAAGAGGCTGAGATGATTGGGTAGAAGAAATGACTGGGGATGGGAGTGGCCTGCAGCCTTCTTTGAAGGAAAGAGGGTTGGTCTAGATGCCATAAATTATAAATATTCTTCCTTCACCTCCACACAGGTGACCTCATAGGAACGGAGCAGTTACTCCCATCCTGTCCATTCCTGGCCACTCCCTCCTTGGTGCCCAGCCTTGCTTAGTGTTCTGATGGGGAGGAGAAGCCAGTGTCTGGAGTTTCAGCATCTCACTTGCGTTATTGGCCCTAAGGTTATGGAAGGAAAAGCCATGCAAGCTATGTGTATAGGAGCTGCTCCCTGCCATGGAGCCCTCGTGGGCTAGATCTGCCTGGGAGGATGGCCACAGACCCAGAGAGGACAGGGTTGACCAGGGAGCAATCCCATCTTCTCCAGGCCACATGGCTGCAGAGTACTGTGGACAGAGTGGTTTCCTGGGACTGGGGTTTATGTCAAACATGTATATTAGAGCAACTAGAAATGTTATTTTAATAGTTGAAGGCAAACAGATTTAGAAAAGAAACATCTCTAGAAAGCTTAAGGTGTAAAACCATCAAATATAAATAGATGAACTAAACAAATTCTAAATTAAAAAGGTACATTTACATGTATAGGAATGTGTATCTTATCTCTTCTTAACCCAACAGGGCCAATGCCTGGCTCCTTTCAGTAGTTCCTGTACTGCTGTGTTCTCTATGTTTAAGAATTCTACAGCGTTTATGCAACTTTGCTACTTATTAGTTTCCTAAAGCTCTTAGGATCTGGAGTTCATCTGGTCTGCTGATTTCATGGTGCTTAGAGAAACAGTTTTTTCCTCATAGTTCCACGTCATGAGGGCCCTGCAAGGACAATCTCAACAGCCTTACCCTCTGTAGTTTTGTCCCTGGGAGAAGAAGGACGTTATCTTTTGTCATTTCTCTAGGCCTAGCCGAGTGGTGGTGAGAGCTTGGAGCTGGATGGACCAGGCCTTGGTTTTTTGTTTGTTGGTTTGTTTTTAATTAGTTTTTATTGGAGTGTAGTTGGTTTACAGTGTTGTTAGTTTCAGGTGTTCAGCAGAGTGAATCAGTTCTACATATATCCTCTGTTTTTAGATTCTGTTCCCATATAGGCCATTGAGTGGCGAGTAGAGTTCCCTGTGCTATGCGGTAGGCCCTTATTGCTTATACGTTGCTGCTGTTCAGTCTCTAAGTCCTGTCTGACTCTCTTGCTCCCAATATTTACCCCTTCTGTCCATAGTTTGTTTTCTGCATCTATGGCTCTATTTCTGTTTTGTAAATAGGTTCATTTGTACCATTTCTGTAGATTCCATATATAAGTGCTATCATCTGGTATTTGTCTTATACTGACTTACTTCACTCAGTAGACAATCTCTAGGTCCATCCATGTTGCCACAAATGGAATTATTTCTCTTTTTTTTGGTTGACTAAAATTCCATTGTATATATGCATCATATTGTCTTTATCCATTTCGCTGTTGATGGACATTTAGGTTGCTTCCATATCCTTGCTCTTGTAAACAGTGCTGCATTAGGGTGCACGTATCTTTTCAAATTATGGTTTTCTCCAGATATATGCACAAGAGTGGCATTGCTAAACCATAACAGTAGCTCTATTTTTAGTTTTTTAAGAAACCTCCATACTGTTCTCCATCAGATCAGATCAGATCAGATCAGTCGCTCAGTCACTCAGTCGTGTCCAACTCTTTGCGACCCCATGAACCGCAGCACGCAAGGCCTCCCTGTCCATCACCAACTCCCGGAGATCACTCAGACTCACATCCATCGAGTCAGTGATGCCATCCAGCCATCTCATCCTCTGTCGTCCCCTTCTCCTCCTGCCCCCAATCCCTCCCAGCATCAGAGTCTTCTCCAATGAGTCAACTCTTCGCATGAGGTGGCCAAAATACTGCAGTTTCAGCTTTATCATCATTCCTTCCAAAGAAATCCCAGGGTTGATCTCCTTCAGAATGGACTGGTTGGATCTCCTTGCAGTCCAAGGGACTCTCAAGAGTCTTCTCCAACACCACACTTCAAAAGCATCAATTCTTCAGCGCTCAGCCTTCTTCACAGTCCAGCTCTCACATCCATACATGACCACAGGAAAGACCATAGCCTTGACTAGGCGAACCTTTGTTGGCAAAGTAATGTCTCAGAGTAAGAGGGTTCTCTTTTGTCCACATCCTCTCCAGCACTCATTGTTTGTAGATATTTTGATGACGGCCATTGTGGCTGGTGTGAGGCGATACCTCATTGTAGCTCTGATCCTTTCTCTAATAATTAGTGATCTTTAGTATCGTCTCATGTGCCTGTTTGCCATCTGTATGTCTTCTTTGGAGAAATGTCTATTTAAGTCTTTTGCCCATTGTTTGGGTTTTTGTTTGTTTGTTTGTTTTTTGATATTGGGCTGCGTGAACTGTTTGTATATTTTGGACATTAATCCTTGTCTTTTTGTTTTCTTCATGGTTTCTTTGCTGCACAGAAACTTTTCATTTTAATTAGGTTCCATTTGTGTGTTTTTGTTTTCATTACTTTAGGAGATGGATCAAAAAAGATATTGCTGTGATTTATGTCAAAGAGTGCTTTGCCTATGTTTTCCTCTAAAAATTTTATAGTACTGGCGCTTACAATTAGGTATTTAATCCGTTTTGAGTTTATTTTTATGCATGGTGTTAGGAAATGTTCTAATTTCATTATTTTACATGTAGCTGTCCTGTTTTCTCTATACCACGTATTTCTTCTTTGTGATAGATCAGCTGACTATAGATGCGTGGGTTTATCTCTGGGTCTTCTATACTGTTTCATTGGCCTATATTTCTGTTTTTGTGCCAATACCATACTGTTTTGGGGTTTTGGTTACTGTAGCTTTTTAGTATCGGAGAAGGCAATGGCACCCCACTCCAGTACTCTTGCCTGGAAAATCCCATGGACGGAGGAGCCTGGTGGGCTGCAGTCCATGGGATCGCTAAGAGTCGGACACTACTGAGTGACTTCACTTTCACTTCTCACTTTCGTGCATTGGAGAAGGAAATGGCAACCCACTCCAGTGTTCTTGCCTGGAGAATCCCAGGGACGGGGGAGCCTGGTGGGCTGCTGTCTATGGGGTTGCACAGAGTCGGACACGACTGAAGTGACTTAGCAGCAGCAGCAGCTTTTTAGTGTAGTCTGAAGTCAGGGAGCCTTATTTCTGCAGCTCTTATTTTTCTTTCTCAATATTGCTTTGGCTATCTTGAGAAAAAAAGAATGAAACTGGAGTAATCAACCTCCACATGAAAAGCATGTGAAAAGATGCTCAACATCACTCATTATTAGAGAAATGCAAATCAGAACCACAGTGTGTTATCATCTCGTGCTGGTCAGAACGGCCTTCATCAAAAAGTCTACAAACAATAAATGCTGGAGAGGATGTGGAGAAAACTGAACATTCTTAAACTGTTGGTGAGACTGCAAACTGGTACAGCTACTGTGGAAAACAGTGTGGAGATTCCTTAAAAAGCTGAGAATAGAACTGCCACATGACCCAGCAAACCCACACCTGGACATATACCCCTAGGAAACCAGAATTGAAAGAGACACATGTACTCCAGTGTTCATTAAGGAAAGGAAAGGAAAGTGAAGTCGCTCAGTCATGTCCGACTCTTTGCGACCCCATGGACTGTAGCCTACCAGGCTCCTCTGTCCTTGGGATTTTCCAGGCAATAGTACTGGAGTGGATTGCCATTTCCTTCTCCAGCGGATCTTCCCAACCCAGGGATGGAACCCAGGTCTCCTGCATTGTAGACAGACACTTTACCATCTGAGCCACCAGGGACGTCCAAATGTTCATTGCAGTACTGTTTATTATAGCTGGTACATGGAAGCAGCCTAGATGTCCATTGGCAGATGAATGGATAAGGAAGTTGAAGTGAATATACACAATGGAGTATTACTCAGCTGTAAGAAGGCATGCATTTGAGTCAGTTCTAATGAGGTGGATGAAACTGGAGCCTATTATACAGAGTGAAGTCAGTCAGAAAGAGAAAAACAAATACTGTATATTAATGCATATATATGGAATTTAGAAAGATGATAATGATGATGCTACATGCAGGGCAGCAAAAGAGACACAGATATAAAGAACAGACTTTTGGACTCTATGGGAGAAGGTGAGAGTGGGATGACCTGAGAGAATAGCATTGAAACATGTATATTAACATATGTAAAGTAGATGACCAGTGCAAGTTTGATGCATGAAGCAGGGCACCCAAAGCCAGTGCTCTGGGACAACCCAGAGGGATAGGGTAAGGAGGGAGGTGGGAGGGGAGTTCAGGTTAGAGGCTACATGTATATCCATGGCTGATTCATGTTGATGTATGGCAAAAACCATCAAAATATTGTAATTACCCTCCAGTTAAATATATATTAAAAAAAAAAGATTGCTTGGGCTATTTAGGGTCTTTTGTGTTTCCATACAAATTGTAAAACATTTTTGTTCTAATTCTGTGAAAAATGCTATTGGTAGTTTGATAGGGACTGCATTGAATCTGTAGGTTACTTTGGGTAGTATAGTCATTTTCACAATATTGATTCTTCCAATCCAAGAACATGGCATATCCATCTGTGTGTGTCATCTTTGGTTTCCTTCATCAGAATCTTGTAGTTTTCTGGGCACAGGTCTTTATTTCCTTAGGTAGGTTTATTCCTAGATAATTTATTCTTTTTGATCTGATGGTAAATGTGATTTTTTTCCTTTAATTTCTCTTTTCTGATCTTTCATTGTTAGTGTATAGAAATGCAAGAGATTTCTGCATGGTAATTTTGTATCTTTCAACTTGATCAAATTCATTAACGAGCTCTAGTAGTTTTTTGGTAACATCTTTAGGATTTCCTATGTATAGTATCATGTCATCTGCAAGCAGTGATAGTTTTACTTATTTTTCAATTTACATTCCTTTTATTTCTTTTTCTTCTCTGATTTCTGTGGCTAGGACTTCCAAAACTATATTAATAGCTTTGTGTGGACATTCTTGTCTTGTTCCTGATCCTAGAGGAAGTGCTTTCAGCTTTTTCTTTCTACCATTGAGAATGATGTTTGCTGTGGGTTTGTCATTTATGGCCTTTTTTATGTTGAAGGCCAGGTCCTGTTGACTGAGAGCTGAACCGTAGATAATCCACTGGCTGAGGCTGATTCCGGCCAGCAACAGGAAGTTCCACCTCATGTCCTACTTTAAAGCTCTTTGGCAGGAATACAGAGTAAACTTTTCATTTGTATACTGGCTAAGCTTTAAGGACCAGTACCTGGTTGGGGAATTGGAGTGAGCATGGGCAGGTACGAAGAAGCCGCACTTTGCCCACCAGGTTCTATACTGTCTGTCTCCACCCTTATAATACATAGCCATGATTCAAAGCTGGCATCTCAGGGGAATGGGTAACACTGACGGAAAATACATACACATCTAGTATAGAACACACTTGCATCAGTATTAACATGGAGAATCTTATGTTGAGGCATTATCTTGGTAGTCCAGAGGCCTGGACTCAATCCTAATTCTACCTCTTTGGAGTATGACTTTGAAATGTTACCTAAACATTTTTTTAATGTATTTTCTTCTGTAAAATGGAAATATCAGTCTTACTTATCTCCATGGGTTGTTATGAGAAGCATAATGAAGGGATATATATGAACTGATAAGCATTAATAATTGCTAACAATGATATAGTTCCTATGGAACATGATTTCTTGAGTCTTACTATATTCCTAGACCTGTGAGTTACAATTGATTCTTTTTCTGGGTTCCTCAAAGTATGAACAGGTTGTTAGAATCATCCAGTTTTGTAAAAGATGTCTCAATCTCTCACTTGTCTATTTGTTCAACAGTGTGCCATGTAAGAAGTGTGTGGTGGTTGGTAATGGAGGAATTTTGAAGAATAAGACATTAGGAGAAAAAAATTGACTCCTATGATGTAATAATAAGGTAAATATGTTTTCTTTTTGCCAACATGGAACTGTTTTAAAAGAACATAGTTTCCTGCTTTAGTATGACCATTTTTAAAAGGAAGTGGAGTTGCTTTAATATGCTTAAGTATGTTACATATTACTCAAGTTGTTGGCTGGAGTAGACTTAGATTTCAGGTCATTCATTTAGCAAATATTTATGAAATCCCCTGAACATTCTGGGCACAGTTCTAGCCCAGGGGGCTATTGCAGTGAATCAGAATAATGTTCTTCCTCCCTGTGGAGCTTACATTCTAATGGGAAGAAGAAAACAGTAATTAAGAAAAGAAATATAATCAATGTCATGTGAACAATCAAAACAGTTAAATCATCAAGAATGAATGAATGGCTGTTTTTAATGGATGGCAATGCTGAGGCAGAGACATCTTAAACTAGACCTAAGTGGCCATATGAAAACTAGGGAAGAGCAATACAGGCAGAGAAAATGTTGATTCAAGGTCCTCCAGAAGGCATGATGCAGGGTTTCAGAGCAGCAAAAAGAAAACCAATGAGGTTGGAGGGCAGCAGACTGGAGGAGAGGGGTGCAGTCGGCAGCTGAAGATGTAGTACAGGAGTGGGCTTTGTAGGGTTTTGTCAACTTGGATTTGGGCTCGTGTTTTAAGTATAAAAGAAAAGTTTTGAAAATCATTCAGCAAGAATGCAACTCTATCTGGTTATGTCTTTTTTTTTTTTTAATTGTATTTATTTATGACTGCACTGGGTCCTTGTTGCTGCACGCAGGCTTTTTCTAGTTGAAGTGAGCAGGGCCTACTCTCTAGTTGCGCTGCATGGGTTTCTCATTGAGATGGCTTCTCTTGTTGTGGAGCACAGGCTCTAAAGTGTGCAGGTTCAGCAGTTGGGACTCACGGGCTTCGTTGCCTCAGGGCATGTGGGATCTTGCAGAGCAGGGATCAAACCTGTGTCCACTGCATTGGCAGGCAGATTCTTAACCACTGGACCACCAGGGAAGCCCTGGTTTTGTCTTTAGAATACCCTGATTGTGGCATGGAGAATAAAACATGAAGGACAAAGGTGAAAATGAAAAGACCAGTTAGGTTGCTGCATTTGGATAGAGAATGATGGCTTGTAATACGATTGTCATGGCTGGGACAGAGATAAGGGACTGGATTAAGGCGTGTACTAGAGTTACAGTTATTAGGATTTGCTTTTTATTAGATGTGAGCAGAGATGGGAATAAAGGAATGCAGGATACTTCCAGGTTTTCAGCTTAATAGACTAGCTGGATAGTGGTACCATTCATTGAGTTGGGGAAGACTAGGATAGGAACAGGTTTAGGGGAGAGTCAAGATTTTGGTATGAGCATACCACGTTTGAGATGCTTATTAGATTTATAGTATATACATCAAGTAGGCAGTTAAAGAGGTTAAATCTTATAAGTTGTATTTAAACTATGGACTGGGTGAGATTTCCCAGGAGCAGACAAAGAGGGCTCAGGACTGAGCTTTGAAGTACTCAAAGGTTGTGAAAGGAGTAAAGGAGCTGGAGAGGATCTGCCACTGAAGTAGGAAGAAAGTCAGGAAAAGGTGATCATAAATGCCAAGCCAGCACAGTGTTTTAAGACAGGGAGGTTTCAAGCATGACAAATGCTGATGAGAGGTCCTGTAAGATGAGGACAGAGTTCACACTGGACTGCCAAGTTGAAGCTCACTGATACTGTTGACAGAAGACTTGGAGGCGTGGTGCTGGGGAGAAGCCCGAGTGGAGTGGTTTGAGGGAATGACAGGTGAGCAAGCAGAGAAACTAGTAAACTAGTATAAACGGCTCTCTGGAGAAATTTCACTGTGGGGTTGAGACATAAGATGGTCACTGGAGATAGTTCCAGACTCCTAAAGGAGATTTTCTGTTTTGTTTCCTTTTATAGATAGGAGACTCTAAAACATTAGTAAACGGATGGAAATGAATAAAGAGATTGGCATGGTAACGAGAGAGGGCATGAGGCCCAGAGCACAGCGTGGTTATCTCTGCAGTGGAAGGGAAAGTTGGGGTTGTGGTCACAGCTACCGAGAGTCCCATAGACCTAGTGGTGGGGTAATGAGAACATTTCCGTTTTCTGTTTTCTTGTAGTAAAGGTTGAAGTCAGGTCATTAAGTGTGTATGTGTTGGGAATGGGTATGAACAGTCTTCTGAAGAGTGGGAAAACTTCCTGCTGGGCAATGCATTAGGATGACCTGGCAGAGCTTGGGCGTTTTGCTGGGTTACAAGTTGCCGAGGGTTTCTGCATAGTATGGTCACTTCATTTTCTGGTGGTTCTCCATCTTGAGGAAGCTGTGAAGATTTATCCACAAAACAATGTTCAAGGACTCACAGAATTATTTGTAATTGTGTAAAATCAGGCCCTTGTGGGAAAATGCCACTGGCAAGACATTATGAGTCATTTCAGGTATTATTAAGGCTGCTTTATATTACATAGTGCCATAGGGTCAAACAGTATTTGTCTCCTAGGGGGCACTATTTTGGCAACAAAGCCTTCCTTTTCATAGCACACCTTGATGATGTGTGCATAAATAGTGCATGTCTAACCTTGGCTTATTTTGAACATCTGCAAATCCAGCACTGGATCATTTGTGGTTCTTTCGTTCAGCCCAGCAATAGTTACTCTTGGTTATGCTTAGGTATAAATATAGCAGTTTTGTTGTTCCTTTACTTCAGAGCACATCAATTTTGATGGGTCTTCAAATCACCTTAACTGTGACTCTTGCCTGTTAGTCATTTAGGGACACATCCATGTGCTCCATGATGGTGTAAGCTTGGGCAAGTAACTTAATCTCTATGGATGTCAGGGCCCTTATCTACAAACACAAGGAGTTTTATCGAGATGTCCTCCAAGGTCTGTTTTGAGTATTCTGGGGTTTTATGTTCCCATTTGTTTCATTTTGTCTTCAGTTTTTCTGGAGGTAAGAATGAACTATTGGTGGCCCCACAGTTAATTTTCAAACACAAATGAATGTTTCTGCCTTTGATCAAGCATCTGTTTCAGGAAGAGGAGTTATTTCTTTGGCTGTGAAAGACTAAGTGGATTGCCACGTGGCTTTAGAGCCCAGCTACGTGGCTGACAACATTTGTCTGGCTCTGAAATCTGAGAACTGTGATGGAAATGACCCTGACTGCTCTTGGTCTACATGTCTTGTGTGTTTACTACCCACAGAATGAATAATGGTCCTGTTTTAGGACATGAAGAGGAAGTTGGGAGAAGAACTACCTTCCGACTTTTTTATCCAGAATCTGTTTTTTCAGATCCTAATCACAATGACCCTAATACTACGGTGATTCTCACTGCTTTTAAGCCGCTTGATTTAAAGTGGCTGTGGGAATTGTTGACAGGTGGAAAAATAGTAAGTTCGCAAAATTGATCTGTCTTCCGATTTCCTTCATTTTTTAATATTAAAAAAAAAAGACAACAGTAAGTTGTATTTTCTATATTCTTTCTTTATTTCAGAACCCTAATGGTTTTTGGAAGAAGCCAGCCTTAAATCTGATCTATAAACCTTATCAAATCAGAATATTAGATCCTTACATTACCAGAATGGCAGCTTATGAACTGCTTCATTTCCCGAAAGCATTTCCCAAAAATCAGGTATGTATTTTCCTTCACACAGTTTCAAACTAAAGACATTACTGTGGTGGAATAGAGGGTCCCTGGGAGTCTTAGAAACTGGGTGAGAACCACGACTCATGAGGTGACTTCTGAGGGCCACATCTGAGTTAGTGAGATTAGGTTATCTGTGGATTTTACCTGTATGTTGTTCAGGTTGCAAAGAAAACAGCCTTTTAAGTGTAGTGTTTTTAGCCTTTTAAGTGTAGTGTTTTTCCTGCCCTTGCAGGGACCTTCTGGGGTCTCCTTTTAGATGTCCAAGTGGCCCATCTCTCATCACCACCTCTTCACTGCTCTGCAGGGAGGAGAGTATTGATGGGGGAAGGGGAGGGGGTGTGTAGCGCTGATGGCCAAGCTGTGTGCAGACAGCAGGATTCTTTAATTCTTTTTAATTACAAGGAATCTCATTGACTTTGACTCTTGTAGCCCTGTTTGTCTACATTCCCTAGGAAAAAAGTAGTTTAGATCCATACAGTGACAGGCTGTATTTTTCATTTGAAGCTTGAGTAAATGTGTAAAGTCAGATCTCAGCTGAAAGGAGGCTTTCCTTTTTGTAATTGGGGAAAATCCAAAGAAATAAACTTGTATTTTGTTCCTTTTCATTAGCACAATAAAAAATGCTGAAATATTACATGCTTAAACAGCTTTTACAAAGGAATATTTTTTTTAAAAGGAAATCATCCTTTTTTCTCTGTATAATTCAGATTATCTCCCAAGCTCTTTTGCATTTTTTATATCCTTCTAGACTCTTGTCTGTGCATTTACAAACACAAATACTTTTTTTAAAGTTAATTTTATTGAATATAGTTGTTTTATAATGTTGTGTTAGTTCCTGCTATACAGCAAAGTGAATCACTTATATGTATGCCTATATCCCTTTCTTAGACTTCCTTCTCATTTAGGTCACCACAGAGCACTGAGCAGAGTTCCCTTGCTGTACAGTAGGTTCTCATTAGTTACCTCTGCTATACATAGTGCCACTAGAGTATATATGTCAATCCCGATCTCTCAATTCATCCCATCCCTCCTCTCTCCTTGGCATCTGTAAGTTTATCTGTGTCTCTCTTTCTATATAAGTTCATCTATACCATTTTCCCAGAGAAGGCAATGGCACCCCACTCTAGTACTCTTGCCTGGAAAATCCCATGGACGGAGGAGCCTGGTAGGCTGCAGTCCACGGGGTCACTAAGAGTTGGACATGACTGAGCGACTTCACTTTCTCTTTTCACTTTCATGCATTGGAGAAGGAAATGGCACCTCACTCCAGTGTTCTTGCCTGGAGAATCCCAGGGACGGGGAAGCCTGGTGGGCTGCCATCTATGGGGTCACACAGAGTTGGACACGACTGAAGTGACTTAGCATAGCATAGCATAGCATAGCATAGCATAGCATTTTCCCAAAGTCTACATACAAGCAATATTTTTCTTTCTGAATTCCATCTGTATGACAGTCTCTAGGTCCATCCATGTCTGCAAATGGCACAATTTCATTCCTTTTTACAGCTGAGTAGTATTCCACTGTGTATATGTACTACATCATCTTTATCCATTTCTGTCAGTGGACATCTAGGCTGCTTCCATGTCCTGGATATTTTAAATAGTGCTGCAATGAACATTGAGGTGCATGCATCTTTTTGAACTATGGTTTCTCTGGGTATACACCCAGGAGTGAGATTGCTGGGTTATATGGTAGTTCTATTTTTAGTTTTTTAAGTAATCTGCATACTCCTCCACAGTAGCTGTATCGATTTACATTTCCACCAAAGGTGGGAGGGTTGCCTTTTCTCTGCATCCTCTCCAGCATTTATTGTTTGCATCAACTTTTGTCTATGCAGTTACAAACACAAGCACTTTTTTTGTTGTTGAGTGTAATTTGTGATTATACTGTATTGTTCTGCTGTTTCTCCTCTCTAACTCTTCCCCTATTTACAGACCTTTAGTTTTCTAGCCAGCTTTTTTTCCTCTATAGGTAATATAGAAATGCATGTGCTTATAGGGATTTTCTGCACACTTGTGTGATTTCTGTAGGAAAGACACCTGGAAATGGATTTCCGAAGTCAAAAAAGCATAAATATTAAGTCCTGTCTTGCTTATTTTGAAAGGAAAGGACAGCTGAATGTGTATTTTGTGAATTTTCAGCTCTTACTTTCCTCAGTGAGGTAAGATCAGATTTATCCCTTGATTTTTGCTTTAGGTAGCGCACAGGATGGAGAAGGCAATGGCACCCCACTCCAGCACTCTTGCCTGGAAAATCCCATGGATGGAGGAGCCTGGTAGGCTGCAGTCCATGGGGTCGCTGAGGGTTGGACACGACTGAGCGACTTCCCTTTCACTTTTCACTTTCATACATTGGAGAAGGACATGGCAACCCACTCCAGTGTTCTTGCCTGGAGAATCCCAGGGATGGGGTAGCCTGATGGGCTGCCGTCTATGGGGTCGCACAGGGTCGGACACAACTGAAGTGACTTAGCAGTATAGCAGTAGCAGTGCACAGGAAGCCTCTGGTCTTACTTAGAGATGGTACTAGAACTAGTTGTAAGTGCACTGAAATTCCACTAGGGCAGTGTCCCAGAAGCCAAGTGAGGGGCACAGCTGTATTTCAGAGGTCAACTGTGTCAGATGCTGTCCTGGAAACACAGAGGTCACACTGATGAGGACAAGTACAGGAAGAGGAAGAAAGCCCGATTGAACTGGGTGAAAGAGAAAGAATGTGGGACAAGAGTGAATGGAGGCAAATCTTCAATGGAGTTTTGCTAGAAAAGAAAGCAGAGGAATGGTGGAAGACATAGGCTCAAGGAAGGGTTTTGTTGTTGTTGTTATGGCTTTTTAGATAGATATATTTGTATGCTGAAGGGATGATTCCTTAGAGGGAAGTATTGATGATGAGATAAAGGGGATACTTGTAGAAGCAAAATTGTTGAGAAAAAAGATGGGGTAAAATGGAGCACATGAGTGGAGAGTCTGGCTATAGGTAGAAACAGGGACAGCTCATCCACATAGGAGTCAACACTGAAAATATGGGTAAAGACAAAGGTAGATTTGGGATTGGAAAGATGATGTAGCTCTTGTCTGATCGATTCTGTTTTCTAAGAAAAATGAGGATTAAACTGGCAGTTTAAAGTAGGAAGGAAGGTAGAGCTGTTGGATAGAAAGGTATGAGATTGTCATCTTGCAGAGTAGAAACGGTGTTGGACAGGACTGAATTCCCACTTGAGGTGGTCATAAATGTAATCTGTGACCAGTCAAGTATGCCGTTTTCTCTGACCTTAACCAGGGTTAAGATTCTGTCAGGGACAATATAGGTTCTATGGGTGATGGATGCCAAAGGAAATTTAAGGCCTACATAAGGGAATGACTATTATGGTGAATGGAAAACTCTAAGGTGTGAAGAAAGGAGAGAGAGAACTTGAAATGTGATGGCATCAGTGAGGTGGGATGACGCCTAGGTTTTTAACCCTACCATTAACTTCCTTTCACAGCAGATGGAGAAGCTGTGGTGGCGTCACAGTAGTGTAAGGGGTAAAGAAAAACTTAGGTAAAAGGCTGTTAGGCTTTCAGACAAATTTGCTTCCTGGAGTTTACCTGATTTTATTATGCTGCTCTGATTGTTCTTGAAACCATAATTAATCATATGTAATTTCCATGGGATCTGTAGGAAACATTTAAGCAAAAGAAAATCTCCTTGAATTTTTGTGTTAAAAAAAAATTAAGATATATTTTGTTTCTGCTTTTGAAGGCTACCCTATGAGAATTAACGCTTAGAATGACAAGACCCTTCAAACATCTATGATAGTACTTTTTAGGATATATGTACATGTGAAGGGGATGCTTGGTTTCTTTTAGTTAAAATTTAAATTTATCAATTTAAAAACAAAACTGAGTGTGACTTTACTATGTATATACATCTGGAATCTTCATTTTCTAGTCAGATCCTCACCTTGGCAGTTTGTTATTGAAGTTACTCAATTAAAGCCATCTTTCCCTAGAGCTGAATTATCAGCATTATGAAACAAATATTTCTGGCTAAATGATTTGAAGCCTTTTAGTATGATGCCATGGGCTTCCCTGGTGGCTCAGAGGTTAAAGAGTCTGCCTGGAATTCGGGAGACCTGGGTTCGATTCCTGGGTTGGGAAGATTGCCTGGAGAAGGAAATGGCAACCCACTTCAGTACTCTTGCCTGGAGAATCCCATGGAGGGAGGAGCCTGGTAGGCTGCAGCCCGTGGGGTCGCAAAGAGTCAGACACGACTGAGCGACTTCAGTGAATTAAGTGGTTCTTACGTTTCATACATGGGTTTAATATGCTCAGGCTTTGCTTTTTCCACAGGTTTCCAGACTTGATGTGTTTTTTAAACAAGGCGGTAGCATCATTTTCCTCAAGCCTTCATCTGATAGTTGTCTTCTGGACTAGTACTGCAGTTAGGTTTTACTTGAAAGACTTTTTAAGATTTCAATATAGAGTCAGGATATTCACTTGGCACTTGAGCCTTGGGGCATGATGAAGGTTGAACTTAAGTTTTTGTCTTGATGAAATGCTCAGAAGATGCTGTAAGATGGATCACCCAAATAGGCTTTGGAAACAAGTACCTTGTGTGGACTTTTTCCCCTAAATTTTCATTTCCTCCCCCAGAAACCCAAACACCCAACCACAGGCATTATTGCCATTACATTGGCATTTCACATATGTCATGAAGTCCATCTTGCTGGCTTTAAGTACAACTTTTCTGACCTCAAGAGCCCTTTGCACTACTATGGGAACGCCACCATGTCTTTGATGAGTGAGGTAAGCTTGTATATTCCACCACTTCACCCTGTCATTTTACTGAGGAAACAGGTTTTGAGAGGTTGATGGCTTAATTCCACCACTTCACCCTGTCATTTTACTGAGGAAACAGGTTTTGAGAGGTTGATGGCTTAATAAGGGTTTACAGAGATAGCACGTGCTGAAATTAGGAGTGGGGTCCAGAGTTCTTACTACAGCAGCAGCGCCCAATCTGTTGGCCTCAGACCTTTGGAAGAATCTCATCAAACCGACATAGGGACCAAACCTTACCTTAGATGCTGTATTTGATGCACTGTTGGAAAAGACAGAAACCTGTTGTTTGAGGTATGACAAATTCACCTAAAAGCATGGCCATGATCATACTAATTATTTTCATGGAGTTTTTCAGTTAAGTAGATGGGAAGGTTTATAACTTTTTAACCTCATGAAAGAATCTTCATGGTCAGAAAAGTTGTAAACTTTTATACTAGATCATTTTTCTGTTGAATGGGGATTAATAATGGTAGATTTGATCCTTAAATTTTTACTGTGAATGGGAACGAATTTCCTATTTTCCTAATAACTTAGATTAGTGGCACAAGTGATAGGAGTTAAAATATTACATGTACATTTTAACACTGAACAATAAATGATTTATTGTTAAGTATATGGATATATCCCATGAAATGAAACCAATCCCCTTAAATCCTTATCCCTAAATACTATGTTAGCTGAATACGTGGGATTATTCAGGTTAGATCTTGTCAATTTGGTTTTTAGATTTATACCGTAATTCAGTAGACCAGGGTTGGGTTCTTTACTGGCTCAGAGGTTAAAGTGTCTGCCTGCAACATGGGAGACCTGGGTTCGATCCCTGGGTCGGGAAGATTCCCTGGAGAAGGAATGGCAACCCACTCCAGTATTCTTGCCTGGAGAATCCCATGGACGGAGGAGCCTGGTGAGCTACAGTCCATGGGGTCGCAGTCAGACACGACTGAGTGACTTCACTTCAGCAGACCAGAAGATGATGTGAGGGAGCCTCTTAAGTGATGGTTTAAGTGGAAAGAGTGGGCTTTTAGGGAAGGCTCTGGCAAAAGAATGAGCAATGAAAAACAATAGACAACAAAAGTTCAAGTCCATGTCACTTGTTACTTTTTTTCTTTTTTATATATAGCATATTCCATTGCTGCCACTGTTAATATCTTCAGATAGACGGTGACTTTCATTTTTTTTTCTTTAGAATGAATATCACAATGTGACTGCGGAGCAGCTCTTTCTGAAGGACATTATAGAAAAAAACTTTGTAACCGACTTGACCCAAGAGTAACCCTACAGACTCAGAAGATAATGCTAACAGTATTAGTTTTATTTTTATACTGCAATTTTTAGTTTATTTTTAAATATGTTGGATGTATTTGTCAAGAAATTATGTGTATTAAGTCTGTTGCTGCCTGGTGATTCATAACCACCAGCTTAATTTCTGTGAATATATTTAATTTATGGAAACCAAGATGTTACGATATCAGGGAAAGTGAACTTTTCATTGCATTGTTTAAAAATAAGCTAGTTTTCTGAGGTGTTTTTAACTATAGTTAGTTCATCTTAGACTTCTGAAGGGACGTTGACTTCCTAGTCAATAAGGGGGGTTAGTTTACTACAACAAATTTTGAATGTAACAGGACATTTTGAGAGGTTCATCTGGCTAAATTGGTAGGGAACTGGTGTGCCACTAGTGGTTCCTTGATGTAGTATACTGGACCCACTTCAACTCTAGTTCCTTTTAGTTATATCTGAGGAACCGGACTGGAATCAACCAGACCTGAAGTGTGGATGGTTATGGAAATCTAAGATTATACTGGCTGAATTAAGCATTTTTCTCCTGCAGTTAAGTAAACCATGATTATGATCAGTAGTTTGGTAGAATGAAGATTTTTTTTTTTTAAGTCAAAAGAAACAGGATAAACATGCAACTCTGGATAAGTAAATAACCAAAGACTGCAGTTCTTAAAGCCTGGTGACTTCATTATTTTAAAGAAATAAAGTTTATACAAAGAAGCTGAAGTAGGCAAGCACAAGAAGGAGAATATTTGTAAGCAGTATTTTTTGCCTGGCTTATTAATTCATTACATTTTCGAAGCTTATTTGAAGTAAAGTAAAAAAGGCAAGACAAGAAACAAAGAAGACAAGAACGAGTAAACCTTTAAAAGTCAAGCTGTTTCTGGATTTCAGTGGCACTTTCATGACAAAACCAGCTGTCCACATGATTCAGTCACATCTTCAAATGGAAAGCTTATCTAGGGTGCACCAGAAAAGACTTGTGGGATGCAGACAAGCCAGTTGGACTAAAGTGGTGAGCCAGTCTCCCTTTTCACTTGAATGACTATAATCAAAGGTTATGAGGCGGGAGGGGGACAGTGGGTGAAGAGAGCAGTAGAAGTTACATGGCTAGAGTCAAAAGCTGTCAGAAGAGGTATGTGTAGAAAGAATTGGTACACTGGGAGACAATGATAATTATCACTGACAACCTGCCTCTCTAAAGAGGGTGTATAAATATTAGGTTAGAAACAGGAATAAATGACACACTTGAAAGTGGTGTTGGGGGAGAAAACTAGTAGCTGGCTGAACTCAGCCCTACATGTTGAGTATGGACTCTGTGCTGTTAATCCCAGCATATGTTCACACATACCGTCTCATCTGATGCTTCTGATAACTCGGTGGGAAAGGCATAGCTGGTCATTCCCTCATGCCACACAGTCAGGGGCCAGAGCTAGACTGTGGATGCCGCGTCTGGCTTCAGAAAGGATGGTACTGGCTACAGAAAAAGTTAAAAGTCAAACACTAATGGTGGCATTTTCAAATGTTACTGTAAATACTATAACACTGGCCATAACATTTCTGGCTGCTCTTAAAATTGAGGAATCTGGTATTTTGTGTAGTACAAGAATTGTTACAAACTTCAAGGTTTAAGAAAAAAAAAAGGAACAAGACACATATATACAATTTATTAAAAACATGAACACATTAAAATCTCACTATTTATACAATCAAATTCTAGCAACATATACAAATATTGAGTGACTACAGTACATGCCGAGGTAAGAAAAGTACATTCTGGGAGAATATCACTGACACTCAAGGCCATTTTTATTTCCAATACGTATTTCAATATATGTTTTGTTTCTACCTTTCCCAGTGCCAAAAAAGAAGAGGAGGAGATGAGAAGAAGAAACTAGTTACAAGTTGGATTATATGAGAACTGGTGCCACAGTTGACCTAAAAATATCCAACTCTTACTTAGATATTGCAGTTTAGGGATTTCAAGTTCAGAACCAAAAGGCATACCAGTAGGTAATTTTTTTTTAAATAAACAGAACTTTACTGATTTCTCTTAAGAGGGTTGAAAAGCTTTTATTGTCCCATCTAATCTAGTTTTTCTTTCTAATCCTATTATCTGACATGGTGTTTTCCTATAACCCTCTTGCTCTCTAGGTAACAATGTGGAGCCCAGGGAAAGAGGTTCAAGCTTTACTACATTCCACAGAATTATGGCCACATTCATATTTAAATAAGCTCATTTTCTGCTCCCTCTTGTGGATGGGAGGGAGAAGGGCAAATGTATACATAACATATTTTCAATTACTGTATAAATCTTCCACTCGAACCATTTCAACAGGAAATAAACCCATTGTTCAATGCAAAGTGCAAATAGCGAAACGTGAACTTAAATAACTGGGCTAGACCCTGCATACACAATAGGATCTGTTTAGATTTACAGCTTTTAATACAATATAAATCAGCATTCACAATATCTTACCTATAACTGTGCCGGTTCCTAAGATCAAGTAACAGCAAAGTCAGTGTAATTTTATGAAACCTTAAGGGCCACGTTTCCTGTACTACTGTCTGATTCTATTTTTATAACTGCATTAACAGGAAAAAATTTAACCCAGTAAGTCACAGTGACTTTTTTTTTTACATGTTTCAAGCAAAGAATAAAAAATCAAGGGAATTTTGTAAAAAATGGTTACCTTCACATTTTCAGTTGTTACTTGATTGTCGCCAAAGCTGTATATATATCAGACATCAAGTAACGTTAAAAAAAAAATTCTAATATGAAAACGAATTAAAAAGTACAAACCAAAACAACCTTTTGTATCAGGCTCAGCTCTTCATTTGGAAAGTAAAATATATAATAGTAGTTAAAAACTAGATATTTTATAAAAATTATTGGTAGTTTAGGGACAGCACAGTGGCAATGTATGAATCAAGTCTTAAAACATGCATTATTTAAGAAAACATTTGCTTCTCAAAAAAAAAAAAAGTTCTATGGGAAAACAATCAGGTACTCACAATTAAAAATAGCGATCATCTTTGGAAAAAAGAAAGTTACTGAACTCATTTCTCTTAAAGCTTCAAATACGCATATGATTTTGGAAAGTAGATTTTTGTATACTAAGGATGAATAAAAAAATAAAGCAATTGGTTTACTCTCTTCCCACCTGGAAGGGGATGACTAATATATGTGCTTTACACATTCATACCTGTTTTAATAAAAGTTTAACATCTGTGCTTTTTGTTTCAAATATTTTGAAACAAAATGTGTATTGGTTTTTCAGTGAATAAAATTATGCCTCAAAAGTCTGTTGGAAAAAGGAAAAGCAACTGAAAATAAGACCAACAAATTATACAACTAGAACGCAGGGAGGCTGTAGAATTTGGCAGTTCTGTTTTGGAGCAACGTTTTACAATACTGAAAGACTCATGGAAGCAATCAAAATGAACACTGTACATAGTTGGTTAAATTAAGCAAATTCTGCCATCATCTGGCGGTACAGGCTAAAAGAGACGACTAGAACCTGCTGGGGAAGTACATTTCAATATTAACTATAAACTAGGGGATGTAAAATTGATATGTTTTAATCATATGGTTAGCTTCTTATATCATCTTTACCAATCTAAAGACTTCTAAAGATGGTTTCTACACTAAGGCTAGTAAACTGCAGATGATTTCTATTTCAGTTATTTAGACTACTTCTGGGTGACCGAAGTTGCCCAGAGGTATCAAAAACAAGACAGGAATTTTCCTTTGCTAGGATGTTAAAACATTTGTTCCCTCTGTTCCCTGTGATACACGAGACTGCTCACACCCCCGACCACATGGATGGCGTAATCACACAGAGCCGAAAAATACATGCTGGGTTTGCATTTCTTACTGTGGGAAAATATTTATTTCACTAAAAACAATAAATACCTTGAGATTCAAAGAACAGTCTGTATATAAAACCAAAACAATTTGGTTACTTTTGTGGAGGGGAGGTAATTTATACGATTCCTGAGGAATAATTTTGCCTTTCATGTTGAGAAATATTAAGTGGGTGTTGTTTACAGTGTTCACGTTTAGAAGTCTTTAACTTTTCACACTCTCCTAGGAAGAATTCCATTGCAAATAAAGTCTGGAGCAGAGGATCTGTTTCTGCATGAAGACACTAGGGGATCTAAATTAATAAGATTGATAGAGCAAGCATCACCCACTGAAAAAACTCAGGCATTTATAAACATAAGAACGGGGCAGGCCACCAAGGGCCCCAGGTGGAACAAGCAAGGGATGAGACCAGGTCATGTACTAGGAAATGTTTAAGTTCATTAGAGTGTCAGAAAGTGAAAAATCACTCTGCTCACTACAGGTCAGTTTCCCAGCTACAGCTCTTCCTAAGGAAAGATGGATAAATATATAATGCTGCAATCAAAACAATGATTATATCAATATACATTTTTTAAATTCAGAAAGCAATATAGGAATAGAAGAGGAAGAAATCACAATAGTACCCACCTTTCACAAACTGCTGAATTTCAAGCCATTAGACATTTTAAGAACAGTACCATGCGTTATTGCCAAAAAGGCTTACAGAGCCATCTCGAGTTCATCAATGTACCTGCAGCATCGGTAATAAATACTCAGTGATTTTAAATTTCTTTGAAGTGCATAGTAGGGAGCCTTTTCTGTATAAAATAGTGTTTTACAGTAGTAACAAACAAGATGTTTGAAATTTCATAGGCAAGCAGTAACTGTGCCACAGTAACCCTTTTAAAGCAAGATGGTAAGATTAGTAGTTTTTTGTACCTCGGTCATCACACTTCCCCCCAACCACATCCGTGACAGATACGTAATACGTTCTACCACTAATACAACAACAACAAAAAAGGCCATGTGCTTTAAAATGACGCTTTGTAAAAAGCAGCATCACCTTCAAAGGACTTCTTTAGAAACGTCACATCCCCCCACCCTCCCTGCTTCGGACGCCTCCTGCGTGCTCTGCGGCACCTGATACACCAGTTCGTCCGGAGCGCTGGGGCCCGGCTTCCCACCTTTCGGGGTGTCATACTGGGCCTGTGCCGAGGAACAGCTGTTGGTCCTGGAGAGGAGAGTGTTGTATGTTCCCACTGAGGGGGGCGGTTGGTTCCCTGCAGCTTTGAAAGTGGAAGTTGAGGGCAGGCCAGATGCAGCTGAGGGGTGCCCGGACATGTCCATGACGATTGGGGTTGCATACTCAGGCCCGGTCACTGGTAGTGGTTCTGCATAGGCGTGGTAAACTTCTTGCACTGGAGAGCTGTAGGGATCAAGGTCAGCATACCCTGCTTCTTTTCCTTCTTCTGGTTTAAAGGTAGACCTCTGATGGAGGGGGCCCACAATTCCTCCTACAAGTGGCTGTGCATACTCTGGGTGTCGCAAAACACAAACAGAAAAGTTCTCTCATTAATGCCACAGGCTTACCCTGAAAACACACACATCTTTATGGCACCTGTGCTATCATGGAGATGGATGGATTTTCCTGCAAGAATCAACTTCAAAATTAAAAAAGATGTTATCTCAAGGTAATATGTCAATGTGCCAGAAAGCTTCATTCATGGAATTCTGCATCAAGAGTGTATGTGTTCTTCAGATTTACAGATAACTATTTCATTCGAAAATAAATAGTCCATTATTGGTCTTGGAAAATAATTTCATGTTTTTCTTTTTCAAATATTAGGAAATGTTTAAAATATACACTGGGTTAATAGGATCAATACTCAGGCCACTGTGTCTTTCCTGCTCTCCTTTTAATACCCCAAAACTCCCAATAAAACCAAATGAAATTCCAGATAAGCAGACAAAATACCCAAAGTTTTTAAGAAATGAATACCCCAATTTTATGGACAGAACATCTGAGACACAGAAATGACTCTCTCGAGGTCTTTTTTAAAAAGTGGTTCTACATTTGGAAACTAGCTCATCTCCTACACATGGAAAAGATAAAAGATACTGTAAATACCAAAGCACTTTGCAGCAAGCACAGCAGTTTCCCCTTGAGCCCGGGCTGTGCTATAATTACCTGCAGAGTCTGTCTGCAGCATGGTGGTGACCTCTCTTGGACTCAAGTGGTTCACCTCGCTACTGCTGTAGCGAACTGGGGTTTCCTCGTGATCCACTGATTTGGCAGGAAGAAACTGCTTCATTCCTTTCCACCAACCTTCATTGTGATCATAAGCAAAAGAGACCATTAAAGAGAAAGCTATGTTTGAAATGATAACAGTATACGAAGGGAGAAATTCTGCTGCATTTAAGCCATTTCTATAACAAAGATCTATAAAATGAGCCTTGATGATCAAGACTTTTTTTTTTAAAAATGTGGTAAAATACACATAACATAAAATTTTCTATCTTACCTTTTTTTTTTGTGGGGGGGGGGGGCTGTACCCACACTGCTTCCAGGATCTCAGTTTCCTGACCAGGGATTGAATCCAGTACTAGTGAAAGCCTGGAATCCTGACCACTAGGCACCAGGGAACTTTCTGAACCACTAAGCAGCTCAGTGATGTTACATATGTTTACATTGTTGGGCAACCCTCACTCCAGCCCCTCACTCCAGCTATCTCTATCTTGTGAAACTGAGATTTCATATCCATGAAGCTGTAATTTCTGATTCTGTCTTCCCCGCAGTCCCTGGAAACCAGCACTCCTTTAAAAAATATATATAAGTAGTACCTTGTATAAATGGAGTCATATGTTATTTTTCTTTTTGTGACTGGCTTATTTCACTTAGCATAAAGTCCTCAAGGTTCATCCACATTGTAGTATATGGTACAGAATTTCCTTTTTTAAGGCTTAGCATTCCATTTTATGTGTATACTGCATTTTGCTTATCCATATACTAGTGGATCGATAACTGGGTTGCTTCCATGTTTTAACTATTTAATACTGCTATGAACATGGAAGTAGAAATATTCATTCAAGACTCTGCTTTCAATTCTTTAGGGTATATACCTAGAAGTGGAATTGCTGGATCATACAGTAATTGTATTTTTAACTCTTTGAGGAACTGACCAAAAAAACCCACCTACTTTCCAAAGACGCTGTACCATTTTACATCCCCATCAACAGTGCACAATGGTTCCAATTTCTTCACATCCTTGCCAATACTTGCCATTTTCTGTTTTTCTCCTATTCTCTATTTTCTCTCATCTAATCTTTATTATTTACTTCTTCCCAGTAGCTCTGGGTTTAGTTTGTTCTTTTTCTAGTTCCTTAAGTTGTTCAAGCTTATTTTCTGCTTTGATAGACTATCCAATGCAAAGCAGAACACGGTACAAATCTCTATCAAAAGCAATATACTGAATGAAGCAAAGCCCTGCTGTTACAGTGCAGCCAGACAGTTGTTATAGCAGTGGGTTTTAATACATTAATAAGTTTAAAGAATTCTAAGATTAACCCTGGGTGGGGGGTGGGGGGAGCGGCACAGGATCTGACCCCACCACTGCTCTTTTCTGCCCTAGTCACAGTGAACTCTCTGGGCTCCAAACAGTCATTCCAGGGAGGCTGGGGAAGAGGGAGACCCGCAGAAGGGCCTGCTGTGACCTGCAGCAAGCTGCCACCTGCCACACAGAGTAGGAATCAGAAGGAACGACAGCTCATGGCAGAGATGGCAGACTAGCTCCACTGGGACAAACAGCCACAGCAGAGTGACCCACGCTGTCACCAGAACCGCAGTCCCCCACCTCTTGCCTAGTGTTCATGTACACCACGCAGGAAGCTGGTCTCAAGACAGAGACGTACATGGAGGCAAATCAGACACGTTTCCAGAAGGCAAAGAGCAAAGCGTGTGTTAGGAGAAATTCTTATAACGAAATTCCACTTCATTACTCAGCGATTACAGGATATTTTTACAGAAAAGAAAAAGAACAGAAGAGGAATGCCATTTTTATAACAGTGCCGGGGAGTTCATGTGGGCCTGAAAATGGCTTTCCTCTTCTACTGTTGCCCCCTACACAGCAGGGCTTCCCTCTGCTGCTGCTGCTGCTAAGTCGCTTCAGTCGTGTCCGACTCTGTGCGACCCCATAGACGGCAGCCCACCAGGCTCCCCCGTCCCTGGGACTCTCCAGGCCAGAACACTGGAGTGGGCTGCCATTTCCTTCTCCAATGCATGAAAGTGAAAAGTGAGAGTGAAGTCGCCCAGTCATGTCCAACTCATGGACTGCAGCCCACCAGGCTCCTCCACCCATGAAGAGACACAAAGTTGGTAGTTACCTGCCCGGTCCCAGTATGGTAAGTCATAGGTGCCTTTGGTTTTTTTCTTTCTGGAAAAATACAGGGGAAAAAAAAAAAAAAAAAAGCAAATAAAATGAATTCACTAGTAAGAAAGTTCTCAAACAGTAAGATAAACACTCTAAAGTTAATAATTAGTCAAGAGTACACACTGCTACTTGCTGATCTACCCGGGGGAGAACTCTTTTTCATTTGACTTTCAAAGTTGCCATGGTTGAATTCTGGACCCTCAATAAATATTAAGCAACTATCTGCTGACAGAGTTATTTTGTTAACCAACTCTTTCCCACTCAAAACGGATAAAGAGGTTTTTTTTTTTTTTTTAAAAAAGACTGATTCTGTAGATAAAAAAGCTGAATCAAACCAAAGACCCAACCCTGACATGTTAGGTTTATTTTGGTTTCAAATACAAATTTCACAAATCTGTTGATTCATCAAGTTCACAGGACAAGAATAACACAACCCTCACATTTTCTTCTCCATTGTTATTATTTTCTCAACTTACTGTTTTTTTCCCTACGGTCCTTTGTCCCTGAGAAGTTTAAAGTGTCACACATACCCTTAACTGCATAGACCTGATTCCTCTACCCTGCCCAGGACAAGCCACATAACAGTGAGAGAGCTGAGGGCCACACGGGCTGTTGGAGAAGGTTCTCCTTAGCCCACTCCTCAGAATTCAGAATATCTTTCCCTGGAGAAACTTCCGTCCCTCCCTGGCATTAAAAACTGCTATCTACAGAGAAAAATATCAAGCACATGAAAGGACATTTTCTGGTTCAAGAACGTAAATCTCATTAAAATAATGCTCTGCAAGCTAAAGAGAAAGAAACTTCCATCGTTATAAATGAGGTCAAGAGGGTTATGTGATTTGCTCATGATCACAAATGAGGCTTTCTCAAAAGCCCAAGGGATATGCCTTTCCTACTTGGAAACATTCTTCTCCAGTATAAGACTGTTTTTATTATTGATACTAAGAGCTTCCTCATTTAAAAGTATGCTGCTAAGTCGCTTCAGTCGTGTCTGACTCTGTGCAACCCCATAGACGGCAGCCGACCAGGCTCCCTCGTCCCTGGGATTCTCCAGGCAAGAACACTGGAGTGGGTTGCCATTTCCTTCTCCAATTTAAAAGTATGGCTATATTTAAAATATAATACTTCATTATTTCAAGGAAGTGGAGTGTAAAATTTGTGGATAAGAAGGTAGGTGCTGGAGTTGTACTATAAAATAGGATTGCATATTCTTGATCTCAAATGAAAAAGCTTCAGGTTGTTTATTCATATGTAAAGTACTTAGAACAGTGCCCGGCATGGGTCAGGGAATCAGTAAGTGGCAGCTGTTTTTATTATTACTTTTCTACTGGCTACCTTCCATAAGCCCCTTAATGGCAGTTCCTCTTTGCTCCTTGTCACAAAGCCAGTTGTCTGCAATTTCATTCACTAAGTTCTTAAAAGTAACCTTAATTCTGCAGCTCAGACCTTCTGTCCTGAACAGGCTCATGTTCCATCTACCTCTCTGTGGAGTCTGAATGTCCACAGAGTCCTCTAGACACCACCCCAAACTCATCTCAGGACTTGTCTCGGGGCTCTCAACAGTTCTGCTCCCCGTTCCTCACCCCCTGGCCTGGGGCTTTAACCATAGATGATTAGACCTGATCTGTCAGAGGCCTGGACCAAATCCCCACCCTGCCATGTGCTGATCAGGTGACCTCGGCAGGTTACTTGTGCCCTCTCAGTCTCAGTTTCCTCTTCTGTAAAATGGGATTTGTAACAATACCTGCTTTACAAACTGGTTAAATGAGTTAAATATGTAAGGCATTTAGAATAATGCATAAAGTCAGCATTTGATTTTGTATAAAGATTTGCCATTGATGTTCTCATCACCACTACTGCTGCTGTCCACTTGCCTGACAGCAGCGTGAACTTCCCTTCCTGGACTCTCCTACGCCCTGTTCCCTCCCTCCCCTCCTCACCCTCCCCCGCCATGCTAAGCTGTCAGTCCTGCAGACAGGGTCCTTCCTCCCGTGGAACACAGTGTAGTCAGTCCTGTTTTGATGGGATTTCTTTTGTGTTATGATTCCTACTCCTCTTGTGTGAAACTTACGGGATTTAAGCTATTTATGATGTGTGTGTGTGTGTTTAGTTGCTCAGCTATATCCAGCTCTTTGCGACTGCATGGACTGTAGCCCAGCAGGCTCCTCTGTCCATGGGATTCTCCAGGCAGGCATACTGGAGTGACTTGCCATTCCCTCCTCCAGGGGATCTTCCGATCTAGGAACTGAACCCAGATCTCCTGCATTACAGGCAGATTCTTTACCAACTGAGCTACCAGGGAAGCCTGTATGACTTGCTACCTAGTTCAAAATGGGAGTCCCAGTGGCCAAGGTAAACTTTCCTAAGAGTTGTTTTGAAACGTCTGCTGTAGGGTTGCCAGTGTCTTAGCATGGTAAACTGAGAACATTACTTTAGATCAGAAGTTTGATGGGCCGTGTACAGCACAGGAACAGACAGAGACACCAAAGGAGTCAGGAGTCCTCCCGTGGATAACAGTTACTCCTTAAGAGGAGACCACTGAGCTGAGTGACCTGAAGGCTCTTGGCTGGAGGCCCTGACCCCGTGCACTTGGACGCTACCTGTGGCCCTGCTGGGGCCAAGGCCTGCAACTGGACCAGAGACTGCTGCTGCTGGTGCCGAGACGCCTCCTTCCAGACTGCTCCTTGGAGTGGTTCATTACCCCACTTTCCCTACTCTGCCCAACCTGAGTTCTGTGCTAATTACATGTAATAAACCCAGTGACTTGTTGAACACGGGCTACTCCAATCTTATCTCCAATCTTGTGATTCCTATCTGCCCTGAGAGCTTGGCCCTGTGACAAGCAGGTTCCATGGTGGATGGTTCTCTGCAATGTATTCTTTCCCACTGGACAGACTTTGGGGCTCACCAGAGGACTCCCACCAGACGGCTCAAATACTTGGTACAGAGTCAGAGCGCAAATATTTAATGGCTAAACAAATGAACTCCCTCCAAACCTGTTAGTCACCAAAGCTGTCCCCATGGCTATGTTATCCCTACTGGTCTAACTGCACAAGCCAGAAACTGGAGTGAATCCTAGATCCTCCTCCTCCTCTGGCAAGCAGCCCATCAAGCCCCCCACTGACACCACTGGCAAACTCTCCCCCTCCTGCCTCCCCCTTCTCCTAGAAGTGCTGTGTTATGTTCATGCCTGGCCTTAGTAGATTCCTAACTGATCTCTCTGTCTTTTCTAGTCTCTTGTCTCTTCTATCCACCCTCACCAACTGCTGCCACCATTTTCCTACAGTCATCTGATAGTATCACCTGCCCGCTGAACACTGGTCAATGTCTTCCCCATCTACAGGAAGCCCTTCCTGGTCCAGACCAGGCTGCATTTCTGAGTCTCCCAGTGCTCCCTCATGCCAAGCCCCTGTGAGACAGCTCACTAGTCTGCCTACATTCCACATCTCCATGCCTTCTCCCAAGCCATGCCCTCAGTCTGGGCCATTTTCTCTTCCTCTATCTAGCTAAAATAAACTCCTCCCTATCTAGCTAAAATCCAGGGAAAACTTGTCAAATATGCTGCTACTAAGTCACTTCAGTCGTGTCCGACTCTGTGCGACCCCATAGATGGCAGCCCACCAGGCTCCCCCATCCCTGGGATTCTCCAGGCAAGAACACTGGAGTGGGTTGCCATGTCCTTCTCCAATGCATAAAAGTGAAAAGTGAGAGTCAAATATGAGGATTACTCTTTTCTGGAAAAAAGGTTTCAGGTAACTCTCAAGGTTCTTGCATCTGTGTTCCTCTGCACTTCATGTACAACTCATCAAGCCAAAGTATAGTGGTCAATCTGCCAGACAATCTGGAGATAAGAATGGTGTTTCATTCTCTCAGTAAATGTTACTCAGTATCTATTATACCTTACTACTGTGTGTAACCCAGTGTATAACCCAATATGTAACACAAAGTTTGATATAATAAAGGTACTCAATAACTTATTACGGGATTGAACTTACTCATTTTTTATGGGAATAAAGGAGATATGTACATATTTTTATTTTACTGACCACCTTTATTCTTCCTCTCAAAAGGGTTCATCTTCTATATTTAGTTCTATTTCATATTTGGAAACATCCCCTCTAGGACCAGTCAGGTGAACTGGTTTTACACTAACCTGTTTCTCCAGTGCCAAGCACACACTAGTATGAGAATGAGAGTGGTGAGCACCATGACCAACACAGGGACGAGCACCGCGGCCAAGGCTACATCTGAAAAACAGCCGCAGACAAAAACATATTAACACCAAAGAAAGAATCATTAAGGAGAAGAGTAAAGATTAACCGTATCATCATTCAAAGTTCTTCTAGCTCAAAAAAAAAAACCCCATAATTTATGCCATGAGAGTGGGCACAAGTGGTAACTGTAGAGATTTCACAGATACATGGAAATGTGTTGCTGTATCCACCACTGTATGTTTTTAAAACACCAAGACAGATTAAAGGACAAATGATAAACCGGGAAATATTTTCTGCATATGTGATAAGAGGTTAATAATAGTTAATCTATTAGAGAATTTACAGTAAAAAATAAACAGGTCAGCAGAGATGAAAAAGCAACGCATTAAGAAGCAAAGAATTCAACGCTGCGGTACACTGAAAGCATATCGTGGAGCACGATGCTGCAGATCACACGCGTTACCTGGTTGAAGAATATGAGGATGCTTACAAGAAACAATTCTCTCAGTACAGAAAGAACAACGTAACTACAGACATGATGGAGGAGATATATAAGGAAGCTCATGCTGTAATACGAGAAAATCCAGCATATGAGAAGAAGCCCAAGAAAGAAGTTAAAAAGAAGAGGTGGAACTGTCCCAAAATGTCATTTCCTCAAAAGAAAAATCAGCTTCCTTCAAGTTCAGGAACAGGCTGCCAAGAGTTAATAAACCAAACCTCAATTTGTTATCAAAATTTTTCAGATAAAGATAATAATAAACTTATTGAACAAGCAAAAAAAAAAAGTGAGCATTAAACATGTTCACCTCGCTAGTAATCAGAGAAGTAGAGCTCAGACAAGAATAAGATGCTATTTTTACCTATCAAATTGGCAAATATTTAAAAGAACAATTAATTGCTGAAGAGGATCTCAAGAAACAGGTATTTTGATGGGACTATAACTATCATTCTGATTTGCATTTTGGGGCAAAATTTATAAAAAGGTGTTACTTGACAATTCTCTATGAAGAATTATTCTTAGGAGAAAATTATGATGGCATTCAGAGATGTACCTTTAAAGATCTTTGCTACTGTATCTGCAGAAGAGTGAAAACCAGGAAGTAATCCAAATGCTCAGCCATGAGGGGGAAGTAGTAAATCACTGTATCCTCCTTATAATAAAATATTACCTAGATACTGGAAGTGACGGCAAAATAGTTACAGATGTGAAAAGATAACAACATAGTACCAAGTTGTTGCTGTTCAGTTGCTAAGTTGTGTTCCAGTCTTTGGGACCCCAGGGACTGCAGCCACCAGGCTTCCCTGTTCTTCACCATCTCCTGGAGCTTGTTCAAACTCATGTCCATTGAGTCGGTGATGCCATCTAACCATCTCATCCTCTGTTACCCATTTCTCCTTTTGCCTCCAATCTTTCCCAGCATCAGGGTCTCTTCCAATGAGTTGGTTCTTTGTAACAGGTGGCCAAACTATTGGAGCTTCAGTATTAGTCTTTCCAATGAATATTCAGGGTTCATTTCCTTTAGGGTTGACTGGTTTGATCTCCTTGCTATCTAAGGGACTCTCGAGAGTTTTCTCCAACATCACACTTTAAAAGCATCAATTCTTTGGCACTCAGCCTTTTACTGTCCAGCTCTCACACCTATACATGACTAATGGAAAAATCATAGCTTTGACAATACACATCTTTGTAGGCAAAGTAATGTCTCTGCTTTTTAATACACTGTCTAGGTTTGTCATTGTGTTTCTTCCAAGGAGCAAACATCTTTTAATTTCATGGTTGCAGTCACCATCCACAGTGATTTTGGAGCCCAAGAAAAGAGAGTCTATCATTGTTTCCACTGTTTCCCCATCTATTTGCCCTGAAGTGACGTGCCTGAATGCCATGATCTTCATTCTTTGAATGCTGAATTTTAAGCCAGCTTTTTTACTTTCCTCTTTCACCTTCATCAAGAGGCTTTTTAATTTCTCTTTGCTTTCTGCCATAAGGGTGCTGTCATCTGCATTTCTGAGGTTACTGATATTTCTCCTGGCAGTCTTGATTCCAGCTTGTGATTCATCCAGACTGGCATTTCACATGATGTATTTTGCAATAGTATTAAGTATTGAAACCAAATGCATGTATGAACAAGGCACAAACCAACACAATGCTGGAGCCTGCGGGAACTTGGAGATCACTTAATCACTTACCACTTAATAAGGGATTAAGTGATCTCATTCTATAGATAAGGAATCCTGGGTAGAAAATGGTCTGCTTAAGGTCATCTGTATGGAACAATTGATTGTTTAAAGATCAAGAAAGGAGTAAGACAGGGCTGTCTGATGTTGCCCTGTTTATTTAAGCTATACACTGAGCACATCATGAGAAATGCCAGGCTGGATGAGTTACAAGCTGGAACCAAAATATGTGAGAAAAACATCAACAACCTCATGATAAGCGCATGATACCACTCTGATGGCAAAAAGTGAAGAGGAACTAAAGAGCCCCTTGATGAGGGTGAAGGAAGAGAGTGAAAGAGCTGGCTTAAGATGAAATATTAAAAAAACTAAGATCATGGCATCTGGCCCCATTACTACCTGGCAAACAGAAGGGGAAAAGGTGGAAATAGTGACAGATTTCCTCATCTTGGGCTCCAAAATCACTGCAGATGGTGAGTCCAGCTATGAAATCAGAAGACAATTGCTTCTTGGCAGGAAAGTGATGACAAACCTAGACAATGTGTTGAAAAGCAGACCCATAACTCTGCCAACAAAGGTCCATATAATCAAGGCCATGGTCTTCCCAGTGGTTAGGTACAGTTTTGAGAGCTGGACCATAAAGAAAGCAGAATGACAAAGATTTGATGCCTTCAAACTGTGGTGTTGGAGAAGATTCCTGAAAGTCCCATGGGCACCAAAGAATTGATGCCTTCAAACTGTGGTGCTGGAGAAGACTCCTGAAAGTCCTGTGGGCAGCAAGGAGATCAAACCAGTGACTCTTAAGAGAGATCAACCTTGAATAGTCACTGGAAGGACTGATACTGAAGCTGAAGCTCCAGTATATTGGTCATCTGATGTGAACACACGACTCACTGGAAAAGTTCCTGATGCTGGGAAATATTGAGGGCAGGAGAAGAGGGCATCAGAGGATGAGACGGTGGACATGAAGTTGGGCAAACTCTGGGAGATGGTGAGGGACAGGGAGGCCTGGCATGCTGCAGTCCATGGAGTCACAAAGAGTTGGACATGACTGGGCGACTAAACAACAAGGTCATCTGGTTCAAAATTGGGAAAGGAGTATGTCAAGGCTATATATTGTCACCCTGCTTCTTTAACCTGTATGCAGAGTACATCATGCAAAACGCTGGATTGGATGAATCACAAGCTGGAATCAAGATTAACGGGAGAAATATCAACAACCTCAGATATGCAGATGACACCACCCTTATGGCAGAAAGTGAAGAGGGGCTAAAAAGCCTCTTGATGAAAGTTAAAGTGGAGAGTGAAAAGGTTGGCTTAAAGCTCAACATTCAGAAAACGAAGATCATGGCATCTGGTCCCATCACTGCATGGGAAATAGATGGGGAAACAGTGGAAACAGTGTCAGACTTTGTTTTTCTGGGCTCCAAAATCACTGCAGATGGTGACTGCAGCCATGAAATTAAAAGACGCTTACTCCTTGGAAGGAAGGTTATGACCAACCTAGATAGCATATTCAAAAGCAGAGACATTACTTTGCCAACAAAGGTTCGCCTAGTCAAGGCTATGGTCCTTCCTGTGGTCATGTATGGATGTGAGAGCTGGACTGTGAAGAAGGCTGAGCGCCGAAGAATTGATGCTTTTGAACTGTGGTGTTGGAGAAGACTCTTGAGAGTCCCTTGGACTGCAAGAAGATCCAGCCAGTCCATTCTGAAGGAGATCAATCCTGCAATTTCTTTAGAAGGAATGATGCTAAAGCTGAAACTCCAGTATTTTGGCCACCTCATGCGAAGAGTTGACTCATTGGAGAAGACTCTGATGCTGGGAGGGACTGAGGGCAGGAGGAGAAGGGGACGACAGAGGATGAGATGGCTGGATGGCATCACTGACTCGATGGATGCGAGTCTGAGTGACCTCCGGGAGCTGGCGATGGACAGGGAGGCCTGGCGTGCTGCGGTTCATGGGGTCGCAAAGAGTCGGACACGACTGAGCGACTGATCTGATCTGATCTGATCATAACCCAAAGAAAGAGTGAGCCTGAAGATTCAGGAAGGGAGAAGATAATCCATAACACGAGGCCCCTGAGAAGTAGGATGGATGGGAAATAGATGAGTATGCAGGTTCCAGAAAAAGGTTCCATTGAAGTGCCCTTCAAATGGCTTCTACTTTGTGAAGATGTAACCGAGAGTGAGGATCTCTGGGTTAAAGGTTTGAAAAATACAGAGCATGTTTCTAACAGCTACTGTTGGGAACAGACAGAAGAACTAACCAGGGAAACAGAAAGACCACCAGCTGGTACTGAGGGAGGACCCTGATGTTAGAGCAGCACAAATCTGACCATGATGTGATTTTCACCAGCATCACTTTTAGACTGGATGTAAAAATGGAGAAAGGAGAAGGGCATACAACAGAAATGACTCAGGATAGAAAGGACTAAGACATTAGAAAAGCAAAAGTGCTTTATCCCTGAAATGTGTGAAACTATAGAGAAAACAGAGGTATTATTGATAGAGAATAGAGAAAATAGAGAAAATCAGAGGTATTATTAATACAATATATGCTTAGTTTCAAAAAATAATAAATTCTGTACAGTACTATTTCAAAGAAAAGGAGACAGGAGGTCTTCAATCAAAAATGCTCTTTGATTAGTATGCTCTTTGTTAGTCTTTTAAAGATTATACGGACCCTAGTTCCAGAATAAAATGCTTTAAGAACAATTTTAGTCCTAAGATTTTAAAATTCTATAATCAGATTTTAAGATGAGCAACACTTAAAAATGACTGTTCTTCCATATGGTATGTGGTCTGGGATTCCACCCAAATGCATGGTTTCTGTAAACTGAAGCTCTTTGTGGGATGCTGAAATTTCTTGTCTCTGTCAGCTCTTGCTTCTTTCTAAAGTGGACAAAATAAATGTTGCCTGCCATTTCAGTAATCAGAGTATTGCCTCAAGTTCTCAGCCACTATCCCCCACCCATGACCATGTACCCCCAGAGGAATTTAGGATGGAGAAAAATGGAATACTGACTCTAAACAGTTAAGATACATATTAATGAATAATTTCAGTGAGCTCAGACTCATGCATCTTCCCCTACACAGAAAAGCATTAAAACCATTAACGTTAGATGTCTTGTTTTTTTCTTTTTTTTCCCCAGCAAAAATTCCTATATATCCCAGCTCCTCCCTTATGTCTTTAGAACAGTTTCATAGAACTACCTGAGAGGCTGTATCCCAGACTACAGTCCTCAGTAAGAACCTGCATAAAACACAATTCTCAACTTTTAGGTTGTAAGTTTTTTTTTTCAATCAACACTAGCCTTTCCTGCAGCATGAGAAAGACACAGGTCTCTTTGGGACTACTTTAGAAGATACGAAGGAAACTGATGTGGAAAGTTGTAGAAAGCTATCTGAATCCAGACAAATTTTCAGAAAATGAGAATGATTAAAATTGTATTAAGGTACTCTGAATGGATGCTTTCTCTTCTCTGCATTGTCCTGAAAATTAGGGTGCTTTTTATCTGTCAACACTGAAATTAATTCCTTAATGGCATTGATGTGATGTTTTTGTTCCTGAACTCAACTGAAATTTTGTTTTCAACTAGTAAAATAAAAAACTAGTATGCTTATACATGTTAACATTTTATATAACAATAATAAACAACAAGCTTGAAGGTAAATTGGAAAATAGTATTTGTCATCTAAAAAAGTAACTATAAACATTTAAAAAACAGCGGCCAAATTTTTAAAATAAATGTTAACAGTATCTTTTATTTTTTTTTAAAAAGTATATTAATTTTCACCAAACCTTTTGTTATTTTTCTTCTTCTCATTTTACTACCAAATCCCTATCTAACAAATTAATATACAATCAGAAAAAAGTTTGCTTCTTGCTATGGTTTTAGTTATTTTTAGAAAAATTTTCTTTCCAAGGCTGAGGCTCCATGTATTTAGTTATAGAAGGGAAAAAAAAAAATCACAAAGGAATTTTATGATTCCCTTATCATCTAAAGTTAATGATTTTAGATGATAACTTTATCATCTAATTAATGATTGTAATGCTTTTCTATGTAGGGAAAGATGCAAGAGTCTGAGCTCACTAAAATTATTCATTAATATGTATCTTAACTGTTCAGAGTCAGTATTCCGTTTTTCTCCATCCTAAATTCCTCTCAGGGTACATGGTCATGGGTAGGGGTAGTGGCTGAGAACTTGTGGCTGAGAATCTAGAATACAGCTACTGCTGCTGCTGCTAAGTCGCTTCAGTTGTGTCCGACTCTGTGCCACCCCACAGACCGCAGCCCACCAGACTCCCGGGTCCCTGGGATTCTCCAAGCAAGAACACTAGAGTGGGTTGCCATTTCCTTCTCCAGTGCATAAAAGTGAAAAGTGAAAATGAAGTCGCTCAGTCATGTCCGACTCTAGCGACCCCATGGACTACAGCCCACCAGGCTCCTCCATCCGTGGGATTTTCCAGGCGAGAGTACTGCAGCCAGCTCTAAATATTTAAAGAATCATTTTACATTGTAACAGATAACAGAACTTAGCAATGCAGCCAGTTTTTTCTATAAGGTATGGAGTTGAACTTTTTGCTATACTTAAAAAACAAGGGGGAAAAACCTTGAGGGTTTAAAAGCTGGAGACGTTCCTGAAAACTTGTTAAAAACAAAAAAAATTCGCGCCCATAAACAGGTATTGATTTCCAGGTTTGCATACCTTTGGTCACATCTGGAGTCACGGTAGTGTTTTTGATTTCAGGAGCGGCAGTTGTCTGCTCTGTCTGTGCAGGAAATTCATTGCTACTTCGAGGTTGTAGTGGTTGAGTAAATTTGGGGGCACGACCTTGAAAAAAATTTTAAAAACTCTTTATTCTTTTATCTATACCAACTTGATTAAAATAGTTACTTTATAATGCTTTTAACATATTTATGGAAAATTATACCACAAAACTAGGGAATACTGAATGCTCACTTTTAAAGGAGGCATACCTTTGGCTATTTTTGGAGGGGCTGTAGTATTTCTGAGGTCATTGCTGCTCCGAGGAGGTGGAGGTTGAGTAAGTTTTGGAGGACGACCTTGAAAAATGGTTTAGAAAAGTTTCTACATTTTGCTTATATAAATCATAGTTAAAAAATAGTAATTTTAAATGTCTTTAACATTTCCCACAGGACTTAGTTTTGCTCAGTAACTTTAAATCTCAGAGAAAGATGTGATGTCAGAACAATAAATGTACTCTGCAGTAAATGCACAAATATACTTTGATTTCTGAGTTTTTAAAATAATTAAATTATCCGAAAAGAATCTTCTTAGGAAGGAGAATATCAGATGATATTGAAAGGATAGAGAATGTTGAAAGGATAAAGCTATAAAAATGTTGTCACAACATATATACTTACTACTCATTCAACTCATTTAATAAATATTTATGGAGGGCCTACTATGTGTCAGGCACTATGGTAGTTTGGGGGGATTTAACAGTAAACAAAGTATTAAAATATTACATAATTTTGATGGAAGTTATTCCTACTTTTAATTTATTCAAAGTAAAATGTACTTAGGCTAAGATGACTGTTACAGTCATCAGTGCTTAAATGATAGAAATATTCTACTACATGAGACCTGATTATAAATGATTAAGGTTGAGACTACATTTGGATATCCAGCTCTTTGCTTTGTCTCATCAGTGATGCTCTTTCTTCTTCCACCTGTAACTTTAGAAACCAGTTTGATATCTAATATGATAGCTAAGAGGGATAACTATTTCTTTTTAAAAATCCCTTTAAGAAGATATGATAACTACAGGATAAGCACATTATTATTAGTTTCTCAGAGAACAGTGAAGTCATTTTTAATTAATGCAATGAAAACAAGATGCCTTAAACATATTGTTGAATTACCTTTAGGAATAAATTGACATCCAAGCAGTTCCATTTTCATGGCAATTTTCTGCTGCCATTGGGTAGGATTCACTCTAATATAACGTGCAATAATTGGTGGCAAAAAGTTATTACGCACATCCTGGTGATAATCTTTGTTTCCTTGAAATATCTTTAAAAAATAACAAAAAATTGGAACTTTACATCAACAGAGCCCAGGGCTAAACTGCTCCACTGACACATGTTTGTGAGTTTTGCTCTGGGCCTTAAATGAGCTCTGCAAAGTATGACAAGAAGCATTAATTTGTATGAAAATAAATCATAATTTGGAAAAACTATTAAGCTGTACATTCTTCATAAAAATTTCATAAAAGGAAATAATGAATATAAATATCATTTTAAATGACTTAAAAACATAACAAAAGTTCTAACTTGGCAATTGAGAAGGTTTTAATTGCAGTGCACAGTATATTGTATTAGTAATTCCTGTGGAATCATCAGCTATTTAAATAAATTTATTTTTAAAGTAAAGCATAATTGAAGATTTGAGGTCTCAGAGGAAATGCTTTACTGTGTACTTTTCATAATTTTTCTCTCAATAAAGTGACTGAAAGTGAACACACTAGTAAACACATAAGGGATATACATCTCCACCTACTGGAGAAATTGTATAAACACAGTTCCCATTTCTCTGCCAGCAGAGAGTGGGAAAACCTCACAGACAAAGGCTATCGGGTTGAGTTCTTAGAACAATACTGTCTCAGTGGTCGGGAAAGATGAGAACTAAAGCTGCTCAGGTCTTGCCTAACAACACAAAAATGTAAGCCTTGAAATGATTACATGATTTCCAAGTAACCTAACTGCATCCCAGAATAGCAATGTGTGTCACAGCAGAAAAGCAGGTCAGAACTGATAAGCCAGACCACTTCCTTATTTTACAGGTAAGAACTCTGATCCTATAGGCGGTGGTTTAGTCGCTAATTCGTGTCCAGCTCTTTGCCACCCCATGGACTGTAGCCCACCAGGTTCCTCTGTCCACGGGCTTTCCCAGGCAAGAATACTGGAGTAGGTTGCCATTTCCTACTACAGGGATCTTCCCAACCCAGGAGTTGAATGGATGTATCCTGCGTCTCTTGCACTGGCAGGTGGATTCTTTACCACTGAGCCATGTGGGAAGTCCCAACCTAGAACTCTAAACCCAGTGAAATTATCTTTCATAAAAGAAGCCAAAAATATTTTTCCAGAACTTTGTTAAGATGTTTTTAAAATATAAGCATTGATAATACTTATGATTATAAAAAGTATTTCACAAGTAAAACAAATATTACTATACAAATAAATATGGATGTGCTAATAGTAAAAAGTTGTCAAGTTTGGGGGCATTAAGCAGAAATAAGTTACATACAGAGACAATATTGTTATTTGCTTCAAGGGGTGGAGGCTCACTAAAGATGAAGTTCATGTGACCTCAAGTAGAAGAGAAGAGGGAAGGCCTTGAATAACAGCTGAAGAGTTTAGATCCAGATGAAAGACTAAAAGGAACCCCTGGAGTTTTTTGAACAGAGAGATAAGTGGCGAGTGAAAATGTTAGCATACCATATTCGTGACAGAGAACTGGCAATATCGTAAAATCAAAACAAAACTCATGGGGAGGTTTCATTGAAAAAATGTGCTCGTAATTCAATTCCAGTGAGAGGCAGTCACCTTCCCTGGGGACAGGGACCCCTTGCGGTGGGTGGATCAAGACCAGGAGCCCAGGTGAAAGAAACTGACCTCCAGCTGAGAGCCAGCTCTGCTGTTCTCTCTCTACCCCTCAGCATCTGTTCCGGCACATTACAGAACTGCCATCTTTGGCTAACTAAAAAATAAGATGAGGAAATTCTCCAGGTAGAAAAAAAATAGTTGTTTTTTTACAACAAATGTTGGTAAGATCTTGAAATGATCTTTCTATAATATCGTATAATTTAATGCCCTTTTGCTTTATCCTCTGCACCCCCCTCACCTTGCCTAGAGAGTAGAAATCTAGGAACAAATTAGGATCTCCACCATTCTGTGGATTTATAAGAAAAGATTTTTAAAGATAAGGAATTAATTATAATAAATAATTAATAAATTATTTAAACAATTTAATTAATACTGGAAAAAGAAATCAAGAAAGTACTTACCCTTACAATCATCAAAAAGGACCCAGAAGCCCTGAGAATTTCCTAACCATGTTAGAAGGGTAAGGCTAATAATTGTGCTATGCTTAGTCACTCAATTGTGTCCAACTCTTTGTGACCCTATGGACTATAGCCCTCCATTCTCCAGGCAAGATTACTGACGGGATTCCTATGCCCTCCTCCAGGGGATCCTCCCAACCCAGGGATCAAACTCAGGTCTCCCACATTGCAGGTGGATTCTTGACCAGCTGAGCCACCAAGGAAGCCCAGTAACCAACACTACCTAAAATAACCAGGAGAGGGCAGAGTAATACCAAATGATATTAAATTTTTAGTATCACAAAGGAAGAGCTTCTGTGGCTTATGCAAAGGCCACACCTACCCATCACCCTCTTCTAAAAATGCACTTCGCTGCTGCTACTGCTGCTAAGTCGCTTCAGTCGTGTCCGACTCTGCGACCCCATAGACGGCAGCCCACCAGGCTCCCCCGTCCCTGGGATTCTCAAGGCAAGAACACTGGAGTGGGTTGCCATTGCCTTCTCCAATGCATGAAAGTAAAAAGTCAAAGTGAAGTCGCTCAGTCGTATCCGACTCTTAGCGACCTCATGGACTGCAGCCTACCAGGGTCCTCCATCCATGGGGTTTTCCAGGCAAGAGTACTGGAGTGGGGTGCCATTGCCTTCTCCGAAAAATGCCCTTTAGAAATACTTTAGTGATCATTTTACCTTATCCTGGTCCACACCAGGCTCTCTGTACACAGTCCACCTCTGCCCATCAGCACTGTATAGAATCTTGTAGGCTGACACGTAGTAATTGTGCTCCACCATGGTGGAGCCAGTAGTCACAATGCCTAGGAACAGGAAGGTCATTCGTTAGAGGTCACAGTCTGATCCTTGAAGTTAATTCATCACTGAAGCATTAACACCTAAAATGTACTGTTCAAACAGTTTTGTCTGTGGCACAGGACCATACCTAAGTGCAAGGTTTCATCCTGATAGGAACTACTCCTTGGCTTTGTTCCCCTGGAGGGACAGGAAGAATTATGACCACATATAAGGAAAGGACTGTTGTATTTTTGCAGCCTGTATTTATGTCACTGCAAAACACTGCTCACTTACTGAAAAAGAATGACTTCCTGGGAATGAATAAAGATTACTGGCATTATTTTTAGTACCAAAGCAAAATAAATTTTAACAAAATTATCTAAAGCAATCCTAACCAAATATTCTGACCATTTGTTAAGTTGCTCTAAATAATTAAACTTATACTCAGCACATGTGAGATATTATTTGTAGCACTTAAAATGGACTCATTGAATATAAACTTCTGTTAATGACTGTTGTTGCTGTTTAGTCACTAAGTCGTGTCTGACTCTTTGTGACCCCATGATTGTAGCCCTGCAGGCTCCTCTGTATATGGATTCTCTAGGCAAGAACACTGAAGTGGGTTGCCATTTCCTTCTTCGCTTAATGACTGTAGGAGATGGTTATTTCAGATGCCTCAAGATCCCTTTACTCTAACACTACCCTAGAAAAAAAAACTTACTACAATGAAAAGAAAAACTAATAAGAATCAAATACGAATTCCTCTCCTTTGCAATGCTTTATAAAACCTTCTTCGGTCATATTAATACCAGTAAAAGGAGATTAGCCCTGGGTGTTCTTTGGAAGGAATGATGCTAAAGCTGAAACCCCAATACTTTGGCCACCTCATGCAAAGAGTTGACTCATTGGAAAAGACTCTGATGCTGGGAGGGATTGGGGGTGGGAGGAAGGGACAGCAGAGGATGGGATGGCTGGATGGCATCACTGACTCGATGGATGTGAGTCTCAGGGAACTCCGGGAGTATGGTGATGGACAGGGAGGCCTGGCGTGCTGCGACTGATGGGGTCGCAAAGAGTCGGACACGACTGAGCGACTGAACTGACTGAAACTAAACTTGGTGGTGGTGGTTTAGTCGCTAAGTCATGTACGGCTCTTGCGACCCCATGGACTGTAGCCTGCCAGGCTCCTCTGTCTGTGGCATTCTCCAGGCAAGAATAGTGGAGTGGGTTGCCATTTCCCTCTCCAGAACTAAACTTAAAATCATATAATTAAATTTGCAGTGACCAAATTTTCTATGAAATTCTTACATGTCACAAGGTTTTCAAATGAAATCAGCATTATAAATCGTCTAGAAAATTCTGTCTCTTTTACCTGTGATCTTCTTTTCCTTATTCAGATCTACTTGCAACCACTGATATTCATCAGTGGCAAAAGCAGCCCAAGGAGGTCCAGGTTTTTTCAGCCTGGCCTTTTCAGGTTTCCAGCTGTTCTCTTGTCCTGTGTGGTCCGTCCACTCCAACACAGATGATGCCGTTATTTGAGCATCAGCGATCACGCCAGATTCCATGCCCAGTGTTCCATAACAACCTGAAGAACAAAGAAGAAAGTAATTCGGTTTCCAGACATAAACTCAAAAAGCTATAAATACTTATTCACTGGAAACTCTGAATTGTACCTTTAATTAACATTTACTATGCTGACAGTAGCCTATACTAGAGGATTTCAAAAGCAGGCAGATGCTTCCTGGGTCTGTCTTTGCGTTTCATCAGAGAACATACAGACGTATTTATTCACAGCAATGCATGTGAGTGTGCTCAGTCATGTCCAATTCTGCTGCTCCATGGACTGTAGCCCGCTAGGCTCCTCTGTCCATGGAATTCTCCAGGCAAGAATACTGGAGTGGGTTGCTAATTCCTCCTCCAGAGGTTCTTCCTGACCCAGGGATCAAACCCGCACCTCCTGTATCTCCTGCATTGGCAGGCGTATCATGCATCACTGAGCCCCCTGAGCAGCTCATTCACAGCAATAACCACTAGTTACTGGTGACACCTTACCCTCTCCCTGGGACACTTTCCTCAGTGGGCAACAGGCTCCCCTACTCCTCCAGTTGTTCTTCAGATGTCACCTTCTCCATGAGGCCTGCCCCAACCCACTTCAAACTTCCAACCAGTCCCTCCTCACTGCCTGTCCTCTCTCCTTGCCTTATTTCCTACATCTTTTATAATGTTATAGACAGTACATTATAAACATTCATTTACTTATCCACTATTCATTGTCCATATCTCACTGCTCCTGCTAAGTTGCTTCAGTCGTGTCCAACTCTGTGCGACCCCTCAGACAGCAGCCCACCAGGGTCCACCGTCTCTGGGATTCTCCAGGCAAGAACACTGGAGTGGGTTGCCGCTTCCTTCTCCAATGCATCAAAGTGAAAAGTGAAAGTGAAGTCACTCAGTTGTGTCCGACTCTTAGCAACTCCATGGACTGCAGCCTACCAGGCTCCTCCATCCATGGGATTTTCCAGGCAAGAGTACTGCAGTGGGCTGCCATTGCCATATCTCACCACCAGAATGTAAATTCTGCTCACTTTTGTTTCACTAGCACCAGAAGAGTGTCTGGTGACAAATGAAAAAAGGCACTCAATATTTTCTGTTGATTAATTACTTCAGACATATTAAAAAAAAATCCCTTTTTCTTAGGAAACTTCCATGGTCACTTATCATTTCTCTCTATTAATATAAAACCTCCAGTTTATTTTATTCATTAAATTATTAAATATCTATTTTATCCTAAAGGAAATCAACCCTGAATATTCATTGGAAGGACTGATGCTGAAGCTCCAATAATATGGCCACCTGATGCAAAGAATCGACTCATTGGAAAAGACCCATGATACAGGAGAAGATCGAGGGCAGGAGGAGAAGTGAGTGACAGGGGATGGGATGGTTGGATGGCACCCCCAACTCAATGGACATGAGTTTGAGCAATCTGTGGAGATGGTGACGGTCAGACAAACCTGGTGTGCTCCAGTCCATGGGGTCACAAAGAGTTGGGCATGACTGATTGTGGGCAACCACAATCTATTTTCTCTCCTAGATTTATCTGTGGTAACGGAATGAGGAAGTGCAAAAAAAAAAAAAAACCAAAAAAAAACCCCAAAAACAAAAAACTCACAACAAAAAACAAAGTCTAGAAATTGGCAAAGTGCCTGACATACAGTGTTCAAAAAAAAATGGCTATTATATAAATCATAATAAGTTATGAAGTCCATGAGAGGCTTACCACTTGTCTTAAATGTAAAAAGACTTGTAGATAAGTGTCCCCTGAAAGAGAGAAAGGTTTTTTTGGTGACATTCATATACAACACATTACTTCCTCATATTTGGCTTAGCAAAACTTTCTTGTTTTTACTAAGAATCGTCTATGGCTATATATTAGTCAACTGCTATTGTTCCTAGCAAAAAAGAAGTCACATTTCTAATTAAGGAGAACAACTACTGAAATCAGCACAAATAATTTTGTCTTCAAGTGTCTAGTGCCTAGTTTCATACTTGATTATGCAAGTGTATACATGCAACCTTTAATAAGTACTTATTCTATTTCTTTCTCATGAGATTAACATATTCCTAAAATGTTTCTACAGCAATTGCTTTTTGGGACTATAAAACAAAAGGTGATCTTCTCAGAGAAAGAGGCTCAAGTTTCCAGGGGCAAACAAGAAAAGCTGGCTACTAAGAGGAGACTGCATTTGTTACAGGAAATCAATGTTTCAGTGCTAGCACTGCATCTGGGTTTTGTAACTGGCAGGAAGGTGTTTGGGGAGAGCCCATGGGTGGGACAAGTGATTAGTTCATCACATGACAGGTCAAGGGGCCCTGAGGAGCTTGGAGGGATAAAACCATCCAAATCAGCGGTGTATACGTCTGCCTTCAGCACAACATTCAAACCATTACAAGTGGATGTGACTTGTCCATCATAAAAAAAAAAAAAAAAAAAAGAACTCATGAAAAAAAAAATTCTTTCTAAAAGTAGAACAGAGGAAAGGAATCAAACAATTTGCATAAAATTATCCAGAAGAAACCAGAAGAGAAAAGGTAGCTGACTCTGTCTATAGCACGGATGGACCAGTGACAGTCCAGGTGTCGCCCGCTTTGTGTGGTCAGAAAGCTTAGAATGGTTTTTACATGGTTAAAAAGTTGTCAATAAAACGAAAAAGAGTAAGCGACAGAGACGCTGGATTTCTACAGTAAAACTCTCCACTGTCCTGAGTGTGGAGCTCTGGACTTCTGGAGGAAACTGGCCCAGGACCTACAGAGAAGCTGGTTTCAATTACACTGCAGGATCGGGAGTGTCTGAGATGTAAGGTTTGCGGACAGATCACCATACTATGTTTCTATTCAGTGTTTCAACTCCTCCCACTTTTGATACCTAGTTTAGGTTCTGTGAAACAGTAGATCATAAATACAATGAAAACACATTCCTACAATATTCTCTTGGGATGGCAGGGATTCATAATAGTACTATCTCTGATTTATGTCAAAATTTGACTTCTATTCAGTGTATTTCAAATATCGTAATCCATCTTGGGCCCCACAGGCATAAGGAACAGAGTAGTTAGTTATGCCTTCTCATTTTTAAAATGAAGTAAAGATTTGGCAATAAACTTCTGGGCTCATTCTGGGCTCTTTCTATGCTCAGAAAGAAGAAACAAATTACTCCCCTAAGTGACCACCACTCTCTCAGCTGGAGAACGCGCCAAGAGAGCACAACCTTGGCTGTGTGCGTCAGTGCACTCAGACACGGACATACATGTGAGTCCTTATCGCACAAATGTTATTTCATGAACACCATCACCAGCAATGCTGCTCAGGCCTCATTTGGCCCTATCCCACCCCACGCAGCATGTTTATTATAAACAGCACAGGTACTTACACCACGGACGTTACATTGTTAGCCAGAGAGCTTTCATAGTATGGGATGCCCTTACTAATTACGACACTGATCTGGCCACCCAAAGTGTTTGACACGACGCCTGCATGCACACCGGCCATGCACAACGGGGAGGACTTCAGGAAGGAAAGAAACAAGATGAGTTCCATATTTTCTTTTGATAATTCATAAACAAGACAGTTACACTTCCTCTAGAAATTATTTGATCTGGGCAGTTTTCTTAATAAACGTGGGGCATATGACTGGTAATACAACACAGGATAGATTTTTAGCAGAAGAAAAAGAACAAAACATTACATATTACTAAAAAGAAGTAATTGTCAGAAAATAAAAGTCACGATAAAGATAAACAATAGGTTACACATCTGTCTATGAGAAGTTTTGGGATCACTTTAACTTAAGTCTACAGCCAACTTACATCTCTATATCCATGAGGGATGGCTCCTGATATCTCAGCAAAGGGGAGCAGGCAACCAGCTGGGCAGTACTTGCTGTGAAATAAAAACAAGTTAAATGGTATGCATTGCTGTACTTTCTGGGGAAAAAGACCAAAAAATAACACTTACCATTTCTTAGTTCAATGTAAATACCATAATCTCACCACCCTGAGAGAACCACCACTTCTTAAAGGTCCTTGACTTTCTTCCATCCATCTACACATGTCTTCACCCACATATATACAAAAATCACCTCATATTCTACATGTTGATTTGATTATTTTATTTCATAATGAATGTCAGATGTATTTCTACCGTAAAAACAATTCACAGTACTTAGTAGCTACGTAATACTTGATTTTGTGGATGAACTGTAATTTGATTCACCCATCCTCTACTGATCAAATTTAAGGTGATTTAAAAAAAATGTTTGGCATTCATTCACTTACTCACTCATCCACCTACACACTCCACATGTTTACATGTATGTCTGTGACACTGTCTGTTAAGTGCTGGGCTGTGCAAGGGGTGAGGTTCACCAAGGTCAACCAGACAAATGGTGGCGGTCCTCCCTGAAGTATTAAGTATTAAGCCAATACTTCATGAAACCAAAGAATGAGATTACGTTTCTGCTGTAAAGAAAAGGTACTCTGTGAAATAATCAGAAGTACTCTAACTTCACAAAAGTATTATGAACATTTGGCAAACCTGCTATGTGCCAAGCAGCATTGTGAGTTACACCCAGGTCATCCACGTAAAAACCCCACGTGCTATGTACCATCAATGTCCTCATTTTACAGATGAAGAGACTGAGGAGCTATGTTTCCAGGTCACACTGCAGTGCCGAGGCAGCTGGGCTCCAGTTTCTGTGTTCACATGTGTGGCTCTGCAACTGCCTCGGCCAGGGGATGGGGCTCTGAGGAAGCGAAGCCTCAGCAGGGAGCCAGAGACCACCACTGGAAGACAGCAGGGACATGCACCCCAAACAGAAGGGACAGCCTATCCCTGGGGCCGGGTGGCTCGCGTGGGTCTGGACCAAGGACAAGCCATGCAGGCCAAGTGCGGTGAGAAAGGTGCGGCTGGTCTAAAAGAAGACTGGAACAGGAGCCAGGGATCAGATCACACAGAAGCTGGGGGGTGTGTGGTGAGAAGACTTGGGGGTACATTTCTAAAAAAGGAAGTCATTAAAGGACTTTGATGGTGTCTACACATAACCTGATTCATTGTGTTTTATTTTATTTTTTTTTTAAGTTTTTCTGGCTCCTGGAAAGAAAAGAGACTGTAAGAACCATGAGTGGTGGATAAGACACTGTTAGGTAGTCCAGGCAAGAGAGGATGGCAGTGTGCACTTGGGCGGTGAAGATGGAGCTGGTGCAGGGTGGGGTTCAAGACAGCTGACCCTCTGGCAAGGCTGCGTGACACACACTGACACCAGGATTACCTCTGCTGACCAGGATCCCCCTGGAGGGCTGAAGAGCACCCCCAGCTCACACAGAGAGAATCATTCTTGAAGATAAAATGAAACCATTCTTGAAGATAAAATGAAGTTTCTTTGGGGAGTAGTAGCAAGTTGGGAGGGGAAGGCAATGGCACCCCACCCCAGTACTTTTGCCTGGAAAATCCCATGGACAGAGGATCCTGGTAGGCTCCAGTCCATGGGGTTGCTAAGAGTCGGACACGACTGAGCGACTTCACTTTCACTTTTCACTTTCATGCATTGGAGAAGGAAATGGCAACCCACTCCAGTATTCTTGCCTGGAGAATCCCAGGGATGGGGGAGCCTGGTGAGCTTCCATCTATGGGGTCGCACAGAGTCGGACACGACTGAAGCGACTTAGCAGCAGCAGCAGCAGCAGCAAGTTGGGTGAAGTAAGTGAGATGGGTCTTTGAAGATGAGAATGAATTTACTAAGCAGCGAAGAGTAAAGTGATTCCAGACAAAAGTTCTGAGAGCTCAGAGCAGTATAAATAATCCAGAGATGTTTCAATGTAAGACTAGAAAAATGGCCTACAGACTATTTGCGAAGGACCCTGAGACCAGGCTAAGGAATAGTGATGGTGTTTTGTCATAAGAAGTTTTGAAATAATATTTTAAAGCAGAGGAGTGATAGAACACAGACTTTAGAAAACAACTTGGCAGAATGTGAATGGCAGAAAAAAGCCAGCAAAGATTAGAAATGGGAAACCAATTATGAGTTCACCCTAGTCCAGGCAAGAGTCAAGGGCATAATGCAGGGAAATGACAGTAAAAATGCCACCAGGGTGAGAGCAGTGAGGAATTCTCTAACAGTCTCAACTGTCTTCCTAACTCTTTTTGAGTAAAAATAAATAGCTCTTCTATCTTTCCAAGGAGTTCTTACTAGATTTTGAAGAGTGACTAGTTCTACTTTTAAAGTATATCCAAATTATATTTCCACTGTGGAGAAGATTCAAATGCTACAAGTAAAGCAAAATTTAAACATGGCAATTGAGTGGTTTTAAATAAGCTCTGATTTATTGATGTTTTAGAACAATGGTTATGAGTCATACAACGTACACTATAATCGAGTGCATAAGATGAGGATAAAGTAGATGAACAGTAACATTTAAGAAAAAAAGTCACAAATATAGTCATACCTGAACTCAGGTTCCAAAAAATTGGATGCAGTGTCTAAACAAGTAATTAGATCTAGAAAAATAAACAAACAAAAAAATGATTCAATAAAATTAGATTTACTCTTGCAGAAACACCAACTGTTTTTCCAAATCCAAATCATGTTGTTTGAAACTTCAAAACCTTAACAGCTGTCAAGGTTGTACTTTTACTGTTTTTTAAAGTTTTTGTTAATTACGAAATCCAACCAGTCCATTCTAAAGGAGATCAGCCCTGGGATTTCTTTGGAAGGAATGATGCTAAAGTTGAAACTCCAGTATTTTGGCCACCTCATGCGAAGAGTTGACTCATTGGAAAAGACTCTGATGCTGGGAGGGATTGGGGGCAGGAGGAGAAGGGGACGACAGAGGATGAGATGGCTGGATGGCATCACTGACTCGATGGATGTGAGTCTGAGTGACCTCCAGGAGTTGGTAATGGACAGGGAGGCCTGGCGTGCTGCGATTCATGGGGTCGCAAAGAGTCAGACACGACTGAGCGACTGATCTGATCTGATCTGATCTAAGTATCCTGATTTCTGGGGCCATGTCTACCCAGTACTAAATACTGCCACATCACCTCATACAATCACATATCATACACATGGATGGTACACAGAGAAAAGTATAATTTATAGCCCTGAAGTAGCTTCTATAATATACAGCTCCTGAAACAAAAAATGTTTCTTGTTATTACATGACTAAAAATGATCCTTTGCTGGTTACACATAAGGAAAACAGTAACAAAAGAGAGGTGAGTTAGTGCCATGGCTCTAAACAATTGCTATTCAAAATGTGGTCCACAGGTAGGACCAGCAGCAGCAGCATCTTCTGGGGTGTTACTAGGAATTCACATTCTTGAACACCATCCATAGCTATATAGTCTCTGGGAGTGGGGCCCCAAAATTTGTTTTAACGAGTCCTGCAGGTAATTCTAAAGCACACTCTGCAAAAGATGAAGCATAAAAATTTTAACATTTTCTATCTCAAAATCAAATCTGTGTAAGAGCTAACCTTGTCCAATTAAGAACTAAGTCACATGCTATGTATAAGAGGCTTCTGGTTCAAACACTTCAGTGGTTTCCTTCTGCTCTTAAGACAGAGGGCAAAATTCTCAACATGGCCCACAAGGTCCCACCTCAAGGAACAACATCTCAAGGTCTGGTTTTGTCCCCATCTTGCCTTCTGGCCACATGAACCTTCTTTCTATGCCGCGGTGCTCTCTTGGCCAGGAAGGCCACTATCCCTTCACCTGGCTGACCCTTTCCAGAGCTCAGTTCAACCATCACATCCTCTCAGAAGCTGTTCCTGATTTTTGCAAGTCCAACTGTGATAGCATATAGTAGGCATTTACAGGTGTTCTGGTTTAGCGAATGGATGACTATATATATTCTCACCGTCTTATGTAAGAATGGTCTGTTGCAATTCTAGAATTAGAAGCAACATCATCTTATGTGTAGAGACTGAGGCTATTCGTCTCTATCTTGGTATCGTCAGCAGCTATCAGAGCATACAGAATTTTAAGAGGAGGCTTTCTACCAACATTTATTGAATAAATGGAAAAATAAAAGTTTGATTGCTAGCATGTTTGGCTAAGTCCAATCATAGACTAACCCACAGAAGGAAAACCTAGAAGAAGGTTGTAAGCCAATCAAAAAGGTGAGACTTCACATACAATATAAATGATGCTGCTACTGCTAAGTTGCTTCAGTCACGTCCGACTCTGTGCGATTCCACAGACGGCAGCCCACTAGGGTCCTCCGTCCCTGGGATTCTCCAGGCAAGAGTACTGGAGTGGGTTGCCATTTCCTTCTCCAATGCATGAAAGTGAAAAGTTAAAGTGAAGTCGCTCAGTCGTGTCCGACTCTTAGCGACCCCATGGACTGGAGCCCACCAGGCTCCTCCGTCCATGGGATTCTCCAGGCAAGAGTACTGGGGTGGGGTGCCATTGCCTTCCTCGATAAATGATGAGGGCGCCCCAAACACTGACAGAAGTAACACTCCACATGCTTCCTAGCACAACGAAGGGACACAGATATCTGTTAAATCAGTAGAAAGCACAAAATAACTGAGTATTCTACTTTACAATTCTGAAGGAAAATTATGTATTTATTATCCAACTGATATGTGTCTTGAAAGAACCAGAGCGTAATAACTGTTAAACTAATAGGAAAGCAGTATTTTGAGAGTGAGTACAGGGATTAATATTTACATACCACAGGTACTTGAATGACGATTAAGTTAAATCTGTGTTTAAGGAGTTTGAGAGGATACATACCTGGTTAGAGTTTCACGACCACCTGGTTGACTGACTGGGAAAAGCAGACAAACTGAATTACCTGTACGTTATAGCTATTCAAGGCAATCTTTACACAGCCTCAAGAAGAAATTATTTTCCACTTTCCTGCTCCACCAAAAGAGTTTCCAACTTCTAAGATTAGAAAGTGAACTTCTAAGATTAATAGCCTGGGATGAAAAGGTAGCTGTGTGGTCCAGCATGGTATTCAAGCCACAAGAAGTCTGCCAGCTGGCCCTATTACCTTCAGGCCACATGCCAGAATGCTAGTCTACTATGGACATACTTGATCAGAGCTGGGCTTGATTATAGTAAAAGTCCATGCAGTGCTGAAAGTCCAGATTATGCTCGAATGAATGTAACTCACGTGACCTTGCTCTCAAATTCCCTGGGGGCTCAAAAGAGCTCCCTAGGAGGAAAACATGAATTCAAAACAGAGAGCTATAAGGAGAGTCAAGAAGACAACAGACAGAACGAAAGTCATCATTGAGTGATTTTGACCTTTACAACTCCACAAAGACAAAGGAATTATCAATTAAGCAGAGAACTGAGAAGTTTTAAAATGTGTTTTTCTAGAAAGCATTTCCCAAGTAAACAGCCTTCCAGAAAATCACTATTACTCTAAGGCTCCTAGTTAATAAGTACTCAGCCTGGGCAAGATGAATACAGCTCAAAGAAAACCATCTGACTCAGAAAAGACTTCGCATAGCAATGTAGGAAGTTATCGTAATGAATGGAACAGAACTGAGGGTCCAGAAATAAATCTTCAAATTTACAGTCAATTGATTCCAACAAGGGTGCCAAGACAACTTAATGGGGCAAAAACAGTCTTAAACAAATGGTGCTAGGACAACTGGATATCCACATGCAAAAAGAAGGAAACTAAACCCCTACCTCAGATCATACACAGAGGTTAACTCAAGGTGGAGTCAAATTCAAGACCTCAAACTATAAAATACTTAGAAGGAGATATAGGTATAGATCTTGACTTTGTCTTAAGCAATAGATTCTTAGACATGACATCAAAAGCATAAGCAAATAAACTGATTTCACCAAAATCTGAAACTGTTACACTTCAAAGAATGCTATCCTGAAAGAGAAAGGTAAGTCAAAGAATAACACAAAATATTTGTAAATCATGTATCTGGTAAGAATCTAGTATTCAGAATACACAAGGAATTGTTACAACTAGACATTAAAAAGAAAAGTCAATTTTAAAAAGATCAAAGGATCTGAATAGACGTTCTTCCAATGAAGATATACCAAAAGGCCAATAAGCCTGAAAAGACATTCAACATGATTAGCTATCAGGGATATAAAAATAAAAATCACAGTAAGGTCTGATTCTGATAAATAGGTACATATATATTTAGAGAAGTGGTTGACAAATGTGAGGTTTGAGACAGAGTGAAATATAACTCGAAGGCTTCTGATCTGTGCTAATTAAAAGTATGCACTCCAAGTACAGCATATGGGCAGTGGGTTTTCCAGGTGGCAAAGTGGTAAAAGAATCCACCTGCCAATGCCAGAGATGAAAGAAGACGTAGGTTCCATCCCTGAGTTGGGAAGATCCCTGGAGGAGGAAATGGCAATCCACTCCCGTATTCTTGCCTGGAGATGCCCACGGACAGAGGAGACTGGCAGGCTACACTCCATGGGGTCAAAAGAGACCGACGTGACTGAGCACACACGCACAATCAGCCCCCCAGTAATATCCAACTCTTCGAGACCCCACACACTGCAGCACCAGGCTTCCCTGTCTATTACCAACTTCTGAAGCTTGCTCAAACTCATGTCCATTGAGTCGGTGATACCATCCAATCATCTCATCCTCTGTCCTCTCCTTCTCCTCCCACCTTCAATCTTTCCCAGCATCAGGGTCTTTTCTAGTGAGTCAGTTCTTCACATCAGGTGGCCAAAGTACTGGAGCTTCAGCTTCAGCATCAGTCCTGCCAATGAATATTCAGAACTGACTTCCTTTAGGATTGACTGGTTTGATCCTTGCAGTCCCAGGGACTCGCAAGTCATCTTCAATACCACAGTTCAAAAGTATCAATTTAAAAAAAAGTATCAATTCTTTGATGCTCAGCTTTCTATATGGTCCAACTCTCACATCCATACATGACTACTGGAAAAACCATAGCTTTGACTAGATGGTCCTTTGTCGGCAAAGTAACGTCTCTGCTTTTTAATACGCTGTTTTGGTTGGTCATAGCTTTTCTTCCAAGGAGCAAGTGTCTTTTAATTTCATGGCTGCAGTCACCATCTGCAGTGATTTTGGAGCCCCCCAAAATAATGTCTGCCACTGTTTCCACTGTTTCCCCATCTATTTGCCATAAAGTGATAGGACTGGATGTCATGATCTTTGTTTTTCAAATGTTGTTTTAAGCCAGCTTTTTCACTCTCCTCTTTCACTTTCACCAAGAGGCGCTTTAGTGACTCTTTGCTTTCTGGCATAAGGGTGGTGTCATCTGCATTTCTGAGGTTATTGATATTTCTCCTGGCAATCTTGATTCCAAATTGTGCTTCATCCAGCCTGGCATTTTGCATGATGTACTCTGCATATGTTAAATACTACTACTACTACTATGTCACTTCAGTAGTGTCCAACTCTGTGAGACCCTATAGACCGCAGCCCACTAGGCTCCCCTGTCCCTGGGATTTTCCAGGCAAGAACACTGGAGTGGGTTGCCATTTCCTTCTCCAATGCATGAAAGTGAAAAGTGAAAGGGAAGTCACTCAGTCGTGTCCGACTCTTCACGACCCCATGGACTGCAGCCTACCAGGTTCCTCCATCCATGGGATTTTCCAGGCAAGAGTACTGGAGTGGGGTTCCATTGCCTTCTCCAATATGTTAAATAAGCAGGATGATAATATACAGCCTTGATGTACTCCTTTTTCAACTTGGAACCAGCCTGTTGTTCCCTGTCTGGTTCTGACTGTTGCTTCTTGACTTGCATACAGATTTCTCAGAAGGCAGGTAAGGTGGTCTGGTATTCCCAACTCTTTAAGAATTTTCCACAGTTTGCTGTGGAAGTCAAAGGCTTTGGTGTATCAAGTGGAAGCAGATATTTTTCTGGAATTCTCTTGCTTTTTCTATAATCCAACGGATGTTTGCAATTTGATCTCTGGTTCCTCTGCCTTTTCTAAATCCAGCTTGAATATCTGGAAGTTCTCAGTTCATGTAGTGTTTTGATGTCTAGCTTGGAGAATTTTGAGCATTACTTTGCTAGCGTGTGAGATGAGTACAATTGTGCAGTAGTTTGAACATTCTTTGGCATTGTTTTTCTTTGGGAGTGGAATGAAAACTGACCTTTTCCAGTCCTGTGGCCACTGCTGAGTTTTGAGTGCAGCATTTTCACAGCATCATCTCTGAGAACTTGAAATAGCTCAGCTGGAATTCCATCACCTACTCTAGCTTTGTTCATAGTGATGCTTCCTAAGGCCTAGTTGACTTCACATTCCAGCATGTCTGGCTCTGGGTGAGTGATCACACCATCATGGCTACCTGGGTCACGAAGATCTTTTTTATATAGTTCCTCTGTGTATTCTTGAGACCTCTTCTTAATATCTTCTGTTTCTACTAAGTCCATACCATTTCTGTCCTTCATCGAGCCCATCTTTGCATGAAAAGTTCCCTTGGTATATCTAATTTTCTTGAAGAGATCTCTAGTCTTTCATATTCTATTGTTTTCCTCTGTTTCTTTGCATTGATCACTGAGGAAGGCTTTCATATCTCTCCTTACTATTCTTTTGAAACTCTGCATTCAGATGGGTATATCTTTCCTTTTCCCCATTGCCTTTCGCTTCTCTTCTTTTCTCAGCTATTTCTAAGGCCTCCTCAGACAACCATTTTGCCTTTCTGCATTTCTTCCTCTTGGGAATGGTCTTAATCACTGCCTCCTATACAATGTCACGAACCTCCGTCAATAGTTCTTCAGGCACTCTATCAGATCTAATCCCAATCTATTTGTCACTTCCACTGTATAGTCATAAGGGATTTGATTTAGGTCATACCTGAATAGTCTAGTGGTTTTCCCTACTTTCTTCAATTTAAGTCTGAATTTGGCAATAAGGAGTTCATGATCTGAGCCAGTCAGCTCCTGGTCTTGATTTTGCTGACTGTATAGAGCTTTTCCATCTTTGGCTGCAAACAATATAATCAACCTGATTTTGGTATTGACCTTCTGGTGACGTCCACGTGTAGAGTTGTCTCTGGTATTGTTGGAAGAGTGTGTTGGACATGACCAATACGTCCTCTTGGCAAAACTCTGTTAGCCTCTGCCTGCTTCATTTTGTACTCCAAGGCCAAACATGACTGTTACTCCAGGTATCTCTTATATCCATGGGGTCACAAAGAGTCAAACATGACTGAGTACACACACATAACAGTTAGGCAATGATAATTGCAAGAAGAAGCACTAATAAAGCACTCATTGTCAGCTCAATTATGCTGGATCCACTTTAACACGTCTGACAACACCAGAAAATCAGTAGTATGTTCACAGTGAACAGCAGTATATAATTCACTCTATTCACTAAGAGCTTCTGCATGGGAATTTTTTTTGGTAATTTTAATCCTTAATACATAAAAAGAATATTTATAACATACATAATACTACACAAAGCACAAAATATATGGCGTACTTCATCTTGGTGCTCTGGACAACAGAGTAGCAGCAGTAGCAAGGAGCATGCCCACAGGGGTTCTTCCAAAGCCCAAAGCACCCAACCCCTCTTTTCCTTGCACGGCCCAAAGGACAGGTGGTATCTACAGGGCAGACTCTACACCGGTCTTAGCAGCAGCGTCTACCCCAAAGTGAGTGTAAGGATAATGTCTACACGAACAGCTGCTGTAACATCTGCCTTCCTTAACCTCAGAAGGCTTTATAGAGGAGGAAAGGGTCAGTGGGGTTTTGAAGGGAGGATAATGTGATTGTGAGGAAGAGTATGAGAAAATTAAAAAAAAATTAAAAGGTGAGCCAATATTCAATAACAAGATGACAGATTCAGGGTTCTCTTAACAAAAACATCAACATCACATTTTCTAAGACAGCTCTGACTTAGTTAGCAATATCACTGCTGCTGCTGCTGCTGCTAAGTCTCTTCAGTCATGTCCTCTGTGCAACCCCGTAGATGGCAGCCCACCAGGCTCCTCTGTTCCCAGGATTCTCCAGGCAAGAACACTACTGTGAGCAGGTAATTGATATCTTATGCACAGGCCTTTCTTTAAACTACAATTAAAATTTTTTCCAATACATAATAACTGAATAGGCTTGGGAGTTTCATAATTATTTCATGAAATAATTTTTAAAAATGACATCTGATGCTAATCTACATAAAATACTATGAAAATATGATAAATATTTTATAAGTTCACATACAATCAAAAATATCAGCATATTGGTTACTAACTTAGAAATATTTTTGATTGACAGCACTGGTTATTCCTGAGACTACAGACTGTGAAAGAGATTTAGATTTTCCTCCAATTAATACTCAGTGTTATGATCTTGAATATATTGAAAATGACTCTCAGAAGTGTTAGTATCTATCACAAAAGTATAATATGAACTATATTAGCTGCAGGGTGTAAGTTTTGTTCACTTGAAGCCATTTACTCCTAAGGGAAGGGATGCTTGAGTGCCTGTATTTATTCTAACTCAAGAAAGCATGGAGTAGGAAATGGCAACTCACTCTAGTATTCTTACCTGGGAAATCCCATGGACAGCGGAGCCTGGCGGGCTGTAGTCCATGGGGTTACAAAGAGTCGGACATGACTGACTGACTAACACTTCCACTTTTCTTTCAACAAAGCATAAAGCACTATAACTAATTATATTTATTTACCAGAAGCAAGAAAATACATGAAGCAAGATAATGTAGACCTACAGATTCTCCTCCTTTATTTGCTTAAAATTCTTTTAAATAACAAACTCCCCAGAGCCTGAAGGGACATGACATCATGCTTTCCTAATGCTTGCTGTCAGCAACCTTGCACTGTAGGTGTACAGACAGTCCCTTCATTCAAGAGCTAGAGGACTAGGGACAAGGTTCATCTTTCTACTTGATTTTCATGTCGGTATTATTGCGTGACCTTGGGCATAATTCCTTGTTTCCACAATAGGAATGTGGCACTGATTTGTACCATCTGCAAAGTAGTGTCAGGGAAATTTACATATATAATAATATATAATTTATCGTGATTGAGAGTCCAACATTAGTAAACTAACATTTACTAAGTGGGAGGTAACTTCTGTAGTATTTTACATCTAATCTCCTTTTACATACTGAGAGTAGAGTAAGTCTTATGTTTCTCCTAGAAAGATTATTAATACATCACCATCTATGGAAGCTGAGTCCACAACAGGAGCTCAGGGGAAATTTTCTCAGATGGAAATATTTAAAAAAAAATTTTTTTTTAAACAGACAATGTAGGCATGGCTCAGTTGCCCAAGCAGTAAGTGATATAGTTGAATAGACCACACACTACTTATGGATAAATCAAATCCTCTTCACACCTAAATGCCTATATACTAAAAAATGAATTATAAGACATATTAAAAGACATTATAAGATATGTTAAAATTACATAAGACGTCATATATTAAATATAAAAGACATTTTAAAATATTAAAAATTATAAGACGTCTTTTGTAATCTAGTATTGAGGACACACGTAATATCTAGTGCGGGTTGCAGTAAATGGACCTGTCCCCTTGACGGCACAAGGCAGCACAAATATATATACAGCTCCTTCAAAGCACTTCTAACTTACTAAAAATAAAAAAAACAAAAACAAAACCCAAACCACATAGAAAACACTTAAAATCATTAAGGTACTCTTCAGGTTATCTGTCAGCTTGAAATAAACTTTATCTCACAAAGATAAACTGCCTCTTTGGGTTATACCATCTTAACAAACTAATTCTGTTTATAAATGCTCTTTCTCTGCAAAACTGATAAAACTTTATTCATCAGCGCCTTAGTTCTACAAACTGACAACAAAATACAGATGTTCTTCTGCATGTATACATACATCCTGATTTGTGTACAAGGACAAATTTTAAAATATGCATGTCAACTGAGACTTCATTAATAAAATCTTACTGAATAGTTTAAAAGTTTTAAACTGTTTGCCAGATACAACAGAAACTAGGTAAACAACAGAAAAACTAAAACAGAAACGTAGCGAACATAGTACTCAAAACAGAAAGGATCCTATAAAATTATTGTACAATTAAGGTAGCAAACAATCCAAGGAATTCATGCTCTATTTTCAAAACCAAAAACATCCCAAGCAGGAAAAAAAACAACCAGTTACAGAAATCTGGATTCTATTAGAAAGGAACTCTCTATTCTGCCCCTATGTTTCATTTATAAGTTAATATAATCTGATATAAGATGGAAGAAATGGAAAATATCTGCAGAAAAAATGTGGTTACAGAATGTAGCAATTAAAACTTTTTATACTATTGTTGTTAATTCTAAAAATAATCTAACATATAGCAACAATAACCCTGTCAAGTGGGAATATTTGCCACGCTCAGCTGTTCCCAAGCCTTATGCACACTGTCATCAGATTCGAAGGTGTTGGCAGACAATGAATAAACAAGTGTTTATGAATTCCACTTAGGGAATATGTTAATATATCTTCATTGGATTACTTTATTTCACATGAAATTTTAAACTAGTTCCTGTTTCTTTCTTAAAAAAAAAAAAAAAAAAAAAAGGTAAACTATGACCACTATAAAACTCTGGATTGATGAAATCTGAAGTAATAAGCTTTAACATTACTTTTCAAGTGATAATTCACGTTCTAAAAAAGGAATATCAGACTATCACTTTTCAGCTGGCCATGTACCTAGATAGGTGTACACATACAGAGTCACACACAGACAACTAATTGATGGCACATAACAAACAGAGGCTGCCTTAAAAGACCTGAAGCTATTGATGCAAATGTGGATATGTCTTCTGAGCTCATTATTCAGTAACTAAAATTACCTAAAAAATTATTGCCCAGAGTCATCCTAGAAATGTTGAGCTTTACTTAGAAACTGGCTAATGTTGAACAGGTTAAAGCATCTGCCTGCAATGTGGGAGACCTGGGTTCGATCCCTGGGTGGGGAAGATCCCCTGGAGAAGGAAACGGCAACCCACTCCAGTATTCTTGCCTGGAGAATCCTATGGACAGAGGAGCTTGGTGGGCTACAGTCCATGGGTCACAAAGAATCGGACACGACTGAGCGACTTCACTTTCAATGTTGAACAGATTCAAAACCAGGAATTGAGAGCACTCATCTATAAAATTTATTTTATTTTCAAGTCCCATGGTAAATGTTTTTTATATTTACATTTTAGGATAAAAATGTCAGCATCATTTATCATTCTGAATTAAAAGATCTAAGTGCATCTGGACCTGTGCAAGGCTGGCTGTGCCTCTCTCGGTAAGACCAGTGGTAACAAGGATTTTCGCTCTACAGAACCTAACCCCAGGATACCTCAGAATCCATGAATATCTTCAACTGTCAGAAAAGGAAAAAGTGTTAGCTGCTCAGTCATGTCTGACTCTTTGCAACCCCATGGACTGTAGCCTGCCAGGCTCCTCTGTCCATGGAATTCTCCAGGCCAGACTACTGGAGTGGGTTGCCATTTCCTTCTCCAGGGGATCTTACAGACCCAGGGATTGAACCCGGGTCTCCTGCATTGCAGGCAGATTCTTTACTGCCTGAGGGACCAGGGAGTCCCTTCAATTGTCAGATAAAAATTTCAATTTCAGAAGGTCTAGTTTGATCCATGGGTTGGGAAGATCCCCTGGAGGAGGAAATGGCAACCCACTCCAGTATTCTTGCCTGGAGAATCCCATGGACAGAGGAGCCTGGAGGACTACAGTTCATAGGGTTGCAAAGAGTTGGACACGACTGAAGTGACTTAACACACACACCAAGTCAGAGCAGAACTACCAATCTTCTAATTATCACTGAAGTGTTGAGTCATATATTGTTCTTTCTATGTTACCCAGTGGAAACAGGGAAACTTCCTTTCATTGGTAGATAAAATCATTTACAGGTGAAAATTAAAACTGGTAACTGGTAATGGGAAAGATTGGAAACTTCTGCTCAAAGATCTTAAAAATAACAAAGAGGAATAAGACCATAAAGTTATAAAAATTAGACTCCGAAGGGAAGAGGACACCAGGTGCAGAGCCCAAGACACCACAGCAACTCAGCGCCTCACCCAAGAGGTTCTTTGTGTCCAAAGCCTCTTACTTCAACATGAATTTGTGCAGACCGAATACTAACTCTTTGAAATGTTTCCCTGGAAAAGATATGCCGGGTTCAAAAGTCTTTAAAAAGAATTAAATTAGAATCTGGCCTAATTCTGGAGCTACTTTTATAACATGCATTGTATACATGCACGCTAAGTCACTTCCTTCTTGACTGACTCTTTGTGACCCCATGGACCATAGGCTGTCAGGCTCCTCTGTCCATGGGATTCTCCAGGCAAGAATACTGGAGTGGGTTGCCATGCCCTCCTTCAGGGGATCTTCCCAAATAAGATCTTAGTTTGATCATTTCTGATCCAGACTCCTCTGAATAGACTTTTAACTGGCCTCCTTACAATTATTTTTCCCTCTCTTTAGCCCATTCTTTACAGATCAAGGAATTGCAAAAACATAAATCCAGTCACATCACTTCTCTGCTCTAATAGCTTCCATGAATTTTTTTTTTTTTTTTGGATAAAACTCTAACCTTACATCTTCCACAAGGTCCTGAATAATGTGACTGACTTTCTACTCATTCACTTAACCTCAGCTGTGCTGGCTGTTTCTCCAGTTCCCTCAAAGTTCCTTCCTGCCCTAAGGCCTTTGCATCTGCTGTTCTTTTCCCTGTAGTGTTCTTCCTTGTTTGTCTGGAACCTCCAATTAATCCTTTGATTCTGGGCTCAGGAGTGGTTTCTTCAAGAGAACTTTAATCTTCATCTATCTCCTACTACCTGTAACCCTCTGGCCTCTTATTGTTTGAATGTTTCCTTCATTACGCTTATTGTAACTGCAGTTAAGCAACCACGTGTTTAATGCCTTTTTCCAACCCTTTACTGCAAGTCCTAGGAAGGTGTGACTGCCTCTGTCTCATTTACTGCTGTCTTCCCAGTGCCAGGAATATGGCAGGAAATAAGGCACTAAAGGGAACATAATTTTGCAATGGGCTCCTGTAAGAAGAAACGAAAACTAGTCCGTCTCACACAAAATCATGCTATCAACAACACATCACACTATAACATTAACAAGTCTTTGTGACACTTTAACACATGAGGAAGCCAGTGCAGCAAGGTTTTCACCACTTCTGCATTCCCAAATACTCTCAACCTTCAACTAGGTTATGAAGCTGGGCACATGTGATGTTCGTTGAAAATATTCATTGAATTCAGTGTGGCAGCTAGGTTTCCTGAATGGAAACAAACAGAGACTAAACCAAAGTCAACCAGCCTTCAAATGAACAAGTCATTACAAGAAATTATGCCTGAAAGGCCACCCAAGAAGAAGTAATATGAGATTCAATCAGTGCCCTCTTGAATTTAGCCAATTCACTTCGAATAAAACAAATGCTTGATGGATGGGCAAGAAAGCACAAAAAACATTAAGAAAAAGTCCAGGAGCGAGCTGTGAAATATGGAATTCCCAAGATGATTATGACTTTGGACAGTGTTACTATAAAAAAGTTCCAGATTATGGTGGATATTTCAAAAAATCCTTGGAACCTAAGATTCATCTAAAATAGTGACACAGCTATTTGAAGTTTAGCACAGACAGTGCTTCTGGGATCTGAGATGACTGTTAAGTTGTTAAGAAACTAGTATAGGGCATTCAGGTCCCTGTGGATCAAAAGCTCTGTAATTTAAATATCCAATGTAAGAAACTTTTTTTTTTTTAAAGAGGAGATACTTATTTTCCAGAAGCCTTTAACTCAATGAATAACAAAGAGAGAAAGGGGCAAACGGGAAAATGCAGAATAAATAATTTAAACTGACACTGCAAGAAGAAACTTAAGGAGAATAAGAAGCTAATTATCTTCTATCCTCTCACCTAAGACTTTCACAAAGTAAAACTGAAAAGGACAGGAAGCTAATCATTTCACTCTGTGTTTTTTGTCTTATTCTCTTGATAGTGGGAGGGTGGGCAGTGGGAAAAATGAGATACATGTTTGTACAGTAGTGAAGGGGTGAAACTAACATTTTTTCTGCCTACTGTGATATGTGCCTAAGACACTAAACATGTATTATCAGATTTAGTCCTCACAACCAACCCACTTGCAGATGAAGCTCACCGTGGTGACTGGTCAGAGGTCCGCTGGCTGGTACCTGGCAAAGGCAAGCTCTTACTCCAGAGCTACCAAATGCCCCTTCTACAACACCCACTGCCTTAGTCTCCTTGTTCTGTCAAATACATTAACTATTTATTTAGCAGAACATTTCCAGCTCATTTCTTTCCATTATTCCATTCAAATGAGCTTTCTTTTTCACTCTGAAGGATTCTATTAGCCTTCACACCTTTTCCCACAGCTTAGAGATTAAGGGAAAGCAGACCTTGCTTTACATACAGCAGCTCCCCTCTCTTATACTCTTAAGGCAACTTTTAATGAGGCACAGAGTGTGTATCTCATACCTACCGCAGCCGAGAAGGAACAGCTGGCACCGCTCTGAATCATTCCCAGGCTCATTCATTCCCAGACATTCTCATGCTGAGGAGGTTCTTAATGATTTTCTCATTTACACAACATAAAGTAGAGGCTAATTTTTAATTTTAAATGGTCAACCTAGTTAGATCATTGTTGAATATCAAAATAATTATCAATTTTCTACTTTAAATGATTTCTTTGTATTAGTAAAATTAAAAAAATTTTTCTCACCACAAGAACCCAACGGCAGAAGGGAATGAGCAAATGCTACAGTGACCAAAACTTGGGAGAGATTTCATTCAAGTCCTGCATTTTAGCTTATAGAGATTTGAGTTAATTTCCCATTCTATTCCACTAAATAGCCTTGTTTTTAACTCCCCCTTCATATTGTAAACATTAACAATTTAGAAAATATCTCATACTTATTTTGCAGTGTCTCAGAGAGCACTTTCCCCATTACTCCTGATGGTATGCAACACACTTTTTAGGAAAGAATGGTAATACGGTTTTTAACACAGTAAGATGAAACGGTAACCTGTGGATAATAAAGCTTTAAATTGATTATTTCAGTAACTGACAGATTTTTTAAAAGTTATTGCTTATGCTCCAATCTTATAAAAGTGGAAAAATCAGTATTTCTTCTGCTAAAGAAAGGTAAGTATATAAAAGGACTTTATAAAAAGTTAATATACTTAATTTTTAAAATTGTGAAACTGATTTATTTTTATTTGTCAAATTTATGTATGTGTTATAAACTGTTTGATCTTCCTACTCTATTCCAATCTCAGTACCAGGTACTCAAAGAAAATACCGCATTTATGGTTTCAGAAATTGTAAAATGTGGGAATCATCATATAAAGTGAAAATTACCTTGCTTTTCTATAACTGAGTATGAAGCCAAAAATCCTCGTCCAGAAATGTGAATTCCACTCATGAACAGCACTGTGATTTCATTGCTTTTTGATTCAATTGAATGGTTCATTTGCAACCCCAGACCACAGTATTTGCCTAGGATGAAAGAAAAGCAGATATTTGGTATGATTCATAAAGTCAACATTATGTATGATGTAGGTAACAGAATCATAATAATACACCAAGCTGACCAAACTAGGTATTACATTAATCTAAAATGATGACTAGAATATTACTCTGGAGAGAAAAAAAAAACCAGCAAGTAATAAACTGTTCAAATGACTCAAAGGGAAAAACAGTGTATCCAGACATCACTGACCTTATAATGACTCAATTTCCTGTGAAACACAAGTATTCCCTTTAAAATAGTGACAAGAAATTAAAAAAATAATTACAGTATTTCATGTAGGCAAGTGGCTCATAAATGAAGCAACAGTTAATTTGTGGTATTCTTAGCATGTTTCCCATAGGGTTACCCCAGATTTCTGAGCACAGGGACCCCTCCAAACTTTTACAGATCTTCTCAAGTTTTCTCCCAAGAACTGTTGGACTTCTGTCAACCCCTTTAGGTGGTCATGTTCAGTCCTACAGTTTTAACCATGATACGACAATTCACATTTATGCCTCTATAAGCCTTTTCCTTGAACTTCAGAAGCATATATCTAACTGCCTAGCAACTTTTACTCTTTAAGGTTTAACAGACATGTAAAAAATAACAGATCTTAAATTTAAAAAACAAAACAAAACAGATCTTCCATCAGAACAGATCTAAGTTTATTAAGAGAAGAAAAGAAAAGAATGAAAAGATATTGCACCAATAACTAATAAAAATGAGTTTTCTTATGTGCATGGTAACTTTAACAAATTCTGAATAAAAGTTCTAAAAATATTTTAAGTTGAGCAATATCACTTTATGGGCTTCCCTTATAGCTTAGTCGGGAAAGAATCTGCCTGCAATGCTGGAGACCGGGGTTCAGTTCCTGGGTCAGGAAGATCCCCTGGAGAAGGAAACAGCAACCCACTCCAGTATTCTTGCCTGGAGAATCTTATGGACAGAGGAGCCTGGTGGGCTACAGTCCATGGAGTCACAAGAGTTGGACACGACTTAGTGACTAAGCCACCACCAAAACACTTTAATAAGAGTAATTTGTACTTCCATAGACATCATTTTCAAGGACTATACACTATCATATGAGTAGAAAATGCTAAATAATTCACCTCTTTCACCACGACCACCACTCCAACCAGAACTGGTAAGGGAACTAAGGTCCCTTACATAAACAGAAAGTGAAGTCCGCTCAGTCGTGTCCGACTCTTTGTGACCCCATGGCCTGTAGCCTACCAGGCTCCATTGTCCATGGGATTTTCCAGGCAGTAGTCCTAGAGTGGATTGCCATTTCCTTCTCCAGGGAATCTTTCCAACCCAGGGATCGAACCTGGGTCTCCTGCATTGTAGACAGACACTTTACTGTCTGAGCCACCAGTGAAGTCTATATATACAGAAGTCAATTGTAAAAAATAACCTAATCAAAATGGACAGAAGACCTAAATAGGCATTTCTTTAAAGAAGACATTCCAATGGCCAACAGGCACATGAAAAGATGCTCAACACTGCTAAGTACTAGAGAAATGAGGTATCACCTCAAACCTGTCAGATTGCTATCATCAAAATTCTACAAATAATAAACACTGGAGAGGGTGTGAAGAAAAGGGAACTCTCCTATATTGCTGATGGGAATGTAAACTGGTGTAGCCACTATGGAAAACTGTAAAATAAAACTACCATATGATCCAGCAATCCCACTCCTGGTAATATATCCATAAAAGACAAAAACTCTAACTTGAAAAGACACATGTACCCACCCCGCTCTGTGTTCACAAAGCACTATTTTCAACAGTCAAGATACAGAAGCAATCTAACCATCAACAAATGAAAGGATAAAAAAAAGATGTGGTATATACACATACATATATACATACACATACACATACACAATACACACATATATATATATAAAACACACACACACACACACACACACTCCAGCCATAAAAAGCAAAATATTGCCATTTGCAGCAACATCAGTGGACCTGGAGAAGTAAGTCAGAAAAGACAATACATGATATCATTTATACAGGGAATCTAAAAAATAATATAAATGAATTCATTACAAGATAGACTCACAGACACAGTAAACAAACTTATGGTTACCAAAGAGGGGAGAGAGAGGTGGGGAGGGACAAATTACTATGTTTAAAAGAGACTCAGTAATATCACTAAGAGTGGATTTGCCTTTCCTTCTAAAGAAGGAAAGATTAGGACTACTTAGTCATTGTTCACTTTGATTTCAGGGAAAGTGGCTACTTCAACATTATTTTGTTCATGAATAAATGACAGATCCAGTATTTGCAAATTTTAAGATGAATAAGGTTCATGAGAACCCCATGAACTGTATGAAAAGGCAAAATGATAGGATACTGAAAGAGGAACTCCCCAGATCGGTAGGTGCCCAATATGCTACAGGAGATCAGTGGAGAAATAACTCCAGAAAGAATGAAGGGAAGAAGCCAAAGCAAAAACAATACCCAGTTGTGGGTGTGACTGGTGATAGAAGCAAGGTCTGATGCTATAAAGAGCAATATTGCATAGGAACCTGGAATGTCAGGTCCATGAATCAAGGCAAATTGGAATTGATCAAATAAGAGATGGCAAGAGTGAACATCGACATTCTAGGAATCAGTGAACTCAAATGGACTGGAATGGGTGAATTTAACTCAGATGACCATTATATCTACTACTGTGGGCAGGATCTCTAAGAAGAAATGGAGCAGCCATCATGGTCAACAAAAGAGTCTGAAATGCAGTACTTGGATGCAATCTCAAAAATGACAGAATAATCTCTGTTCATTTCCAAGGCAAACCATTCAATATCATAGTGATCCAAGCCTAGCCCCAACCAGTAACGCTGAAGAGGTGAAGTTGAATGGTTCTATGAAGACCTACAAGACCTTTTAGAACTAACACCCAAAAAAGATGTGCTTTTCTTTATAGGGGACTGGAATGTAAAAGTAGGGAGTCAAGAAACACCTGGAGTAACAGGGAAATTTGGCCTTGGAATACAAAATGAAGCAGGGCAAAAGCTAATAGAGTTTTGCCAAGAGAACACACTGGTCATAGCAAACACCCTCTTCCAACAACAGAAGAGAAGACTCTACACATGGACATCATCAGATGGTCAACACCGAAATCAGATTGATTATATTCTTTGCAGCCAAAGATGAAGAAGCTCTATACAGTCAGCAAAAACAAGACCAGGAGCTGACTGTGGCTTAGATCATGAACTCCTTATTGCCAAATTCAGACTTAAAGAAAGTAGGGAAACCACTAGACCATTCAAGTATGACCTAAATCAAATACCTTATGATTATACAGTGGAAGTGAGAAACAGATTTAAGGGACTAGATCTGATAGACAGACTACCTGATGATCTATGGACGGAGGTTCGGGACATTGTACAGGAGACAGAGATCAAGACCATCCCCATGGAAAAGAAATGCAAAAAAGCAAAAAGGCTGTCTGAGGAGGACTTACAAATAGCTGTGAAAAGAAAAGAAGCAAAAATCAAAGGAGAAATGGAAAGATATATTCATTTGAATGCAGAGTTCCAAAGAATAGCAAGGAGAGATAAGAAAGCCTTCTTCAGCAATCAATGCAAAGAAATAGAGGAGAACAACAGAATGGGAAGGCGTAGAGATCTCTTCAAGAAAATTAGAGATACCAAGGGAACATTTAATGCAAAGATGGGCTCAAAAAGGACAGAAATGATAGGGACCTAACAGAAGCAGAAGATATTAAGAAGAGATGGCAAGAATACACAGAAGAACTGTACCAAAAAGAGCTTCAAGACCCAGATAATCACAATAGTGTGATCACTCACCTAGAGTCAGACATCCTGGAATGTGAAGTCAAGTAGGCCTTAGGAAGCATCACTATGAACAAAGCTAGTGGAGGTGATGGAATTCCAGTCGAGCTATTTCAAATCCTGAAAGATGATGCTGTGAAAGAGCTGCACTCAATATGCCAGCAAATTTGGAAAACTCAGCAGTGGCCACAGGACTGGAAAAGGTCAGTTTTCATTCCAATCCTAAAGAAAGACTATACCAAAGAATGCTCAAACTACTGCACAATTGCACTCATCTCACACGCTAGTAAAGTAATGCTCAAAATTCTCCAAGCCAGGCTTCAGCAAGTTCATGAATCATGAACTTTCAGATATTCAAGCTGGTTTTAGAAAAGGCAGAGGAACCAGAGATCAAATTGCCAACATCTGCTGGATCATCAAAAAAGCAAGAGAGTTCCAGAAAAACATCTATTTCTGCTTTATTGACTATGCCAAAACCTTTGACTGTGTGGATCACAATAAACTGTGGAAATTCTGAAAGAGATGGGAATACCAGACCACCTGACCTGCTTCTTGAGAAACCTATATGCAGGTTAGGAAGCAACAGTTAGAACTGGACATGGAACAACAGACTGGTTCCAAATAGGAAAAGGAGTCCGTCAAGGCTGTATATTGTCACCCTGCTTATTTAACTTATATGCAGAGTACATCGTGAGAAACGCTGGGCTGAAGAAGCACAAGCTGGAATCAACATTGCCAGGAGAAATATCAATAACCTCAGATATGCAGATGATACCACCTCTATGGCAGAAAGTGAAGAGGAACTAAAAAGCCTCGTGATGAAAGTGAAAGAGGAGAGTGAAAAAGTTGGCTTAAAGCTCAACATTCAGAAAACGAAGATCATGGTACCTGGTTCTATCACGTCAAGGCAAATAGATGGGGAAACAGTGGAAACAGCGTTAGACTTTATTTTTTTTTGGCTCCAAAATCACTGCAGATGGTGATTGCAGCCATGAAATTAAAAGACGCTTACTCCTTGGAAGGAAAGTTATGACCAACCCAGATAGCATATTCAAAAGCAGAGATATTACTTTGCCAACAAAGGTTCATCTAGTCAAGGCTATGGTTTTTCCAGTGGTCATGTATGGATGTGAGAGTTGGACTGTGAAGAAAGCTGAGCGCCGAAGAATTGATGCTTTTGAACTGTGGTGCTGGAGAAGACTCTTGAGAGTCCCTTGGGCTGCAAGGAGATCCAACCAGTCCATCCTAAAGGAGACCCGTCCTGGGTGTTCATTGGAAGGTCTGATGCTGAAGCTGAAACTCCAATTCTTTGGCCACCTCATGCGAAGAGTTGACTCACTGGAAAAGACCCTGATGCTGGGAAGGATGGGGGGCAGGAGGAGAAGGGGACGACAGAGGATGAGATGGCTGGATGGCATCACTGACTCGATGCACATGAGTTTGGGTGAAATCCAGGTGTTGGTGATGGACAGGGAGTCCTGGCGTGTCATGGGGTCACAAAGAGTCGGACATGACTGAGCAACTGAACTGAACTGAAGGTTCACGTGAGAAAATGTACCTTGAGACCTTTACTCCTACTTCACACATTCACAATCTGGATGGACTGAGAATTCAAATGTGGAGAAGGGGAAATTTAAAGCATTTAGAGGAAAACCCTGAGAACATCTTCATAACCTGTAAGGGGGCAAACATTTTAAAAGAGAATGTGAAAAGTATGAATACTAATTGTGAAAAAAAAATTAATGTGAACATTAAAATTAAGTTAAAATTAATGTTGGCTTATCAAAAGATACCAATATAAAAGAATAAAAAGAAAAGCTATAGACAGGGGGAATATTTGTAACATTTATATCTAAAAAGAACCCATAACCATTTATATCTAAAAAGAACCCATATATTTAGAATATATAAAAGAACCCCTACAAATGAGAAAATAATCATCCAATAGAAAAAATGCATTAAAAACTTCAAGATTCTTCACAGAAGATATTCAGTGGCTAATAAATACATGAAGAGAGAACAATATCATTAGCCATTAAATAAGGCAAACCTACAACATGATATCTGATCATACAAACTAGAAGTGTGATAAAAGAAAAAAATAGAGAATAATAACTAGAACTCTCCTACATTGGTGGTGGGTGTGGAATGGCACTACCACAGAGGCTCTTGGCAATATCTACCAAAGCTGACCATATGGACACTCAGTTCAGTTCAGTCACTCAGTCGTGTCCGACTCTTTGCGACTCCATGAATTGCAGCACACCAGGCCTCCCTGTCCATCACCAACTACTGGAGGTCACTCAGACTCACGTCCATCGAGTCAGTGATGCCATCCAGCCATCTCATCCTCTGTCGTCCCCTTCTCCTCCTGCCCCCAATCCCTCCCAGCATCAGGGTCTTTTCCAATGAGTCAACTCTTTGCATGAGGTGGCCAAAATACTGGAGTTTCAGCTTTAGCATCAGTCCTTCCAAAGAAATCCCAGGGCTGATCTCCTTCAGAATGGACTGGTTGGATCTCCTTGCAGTCCAAGGGACTCTCAAGAGTCTTCTCCAGCACCACAGTTCAAAAGCATCAATTCTTTGGGACACAGCTTTCTTCACAGTCTAACTCTCACATCCATACATGACCACTGGAAAAACCATAGCCTTGACTAGACCAACATTTGTTGGCAAAGTGATGTCTCTGCTTTTCAATATGCTATCTAGGTTGGTCAGGGAACCAACAATTTCTCTTCTAGATACAGAAATATGAATTAATGTTCACCAAAAATAGGTGATAGAACATTCACAGCAAACAATAACAGCCAAAGGGGTTATTCATATAGTGGATATATCTTAATTTCCTTATTGTCAGAAGTTTAGCTTGCTTCTGATTTTTCTACACCGTGAATAATATTGTAATAAACATTTTCCTAACATTACTTCTATCTTTTAAAATATTTAAGAGTGATTTTTTTAGAGTGATTTTTAATATTTGCTTCCACACTGCTACTTAAGTGAGCTATGCCAGTTAATATAGCCTCAATATTAAAAAAACGACAAATTTCATCACACCACTATATTAAAAGCTATGTTTTTAACCAATCCAAGAGTAAGGGAGGTCATATACCTAGTTCTAAAACTTTTACATTTCTCTGATTATAAGAAAAGTTGCCTCCTCCAATATCCTCCTTCATAATGGCAGCATGGACAAAAGAGCACCCAAATTCTTATCAGTACCCATGATGGTGACCAAAGGGTCCTAACTGAAATTTTTTTTGCAATCATGCGGATCAAAATATCTGCAAAGCAATACCAATCTTCCTCATCAAATTTTTCTAAGTAGGCTTTTCTTCTCTCTTGTGAAACTTTCTACCTGAACTGAGAACTTTTTCTCTGGAAAATCAGCACATTTCTGGATAGGGGAAAGCTCCATACTCAAAAAAAGTAAATGACTCAAGGTCCTGGCTCTTATTAAGTTGACAGCTTCTTTTAGGACAGCTGGCAGAGTTTTCTTATACTAAGTACACCAATGTGAAAAGCAATGAGTCATAACTGTGTGGACTTCAGCAAAACCAAATGTGCTGCCAAGCATCACAGGTGAGACATACATAGCACTCCAAGAAATTTCTTTCAAAGATTTTCTGGAAAAGTAAATTTTTACCACTTATAAGATGTCAAAGATTTTTTTAATATTTCCTGTAAGGGTTCACAAATAGGAGTTCTTGGGTAGGGTCAGCATCACATGGTCTGGTTTTATCCAGTTGAATGACAATGAGAAATGGGACAGGTGTCAATTCCTCACTAACCTGTGTCAAAACATTAGAAAAAACATTCTGAAGGACACCATTTACAGAGACAAAGCTTTAGCATTTCTCTGCTCTTGTCCACAAGCCAGCTTGACCATTCTGGGGCACACAGTCACTAAGGCCTTCTGAAATGCATGTGGCTTCTGTACTTCCCAATGCAACGAACAACCTCATATGACGCTTCTGCATTGGGAACAAAGCCAAGTTAAATGTGGGTACCCACCCAGATTCTAATGAAAAAAAATTCACAGTAATCAATGTATTTTTATGGTAAACAGATATGAGATGACTTTAAGCTTTCCTGAGATCATGTTTTCACAGACCAGGACTTTATTTCACATGAAATTCTTACATGGCTCTTATATCTACTACATAAGACACTCATAATCATTAAGATTAGAGATCACTTCTTTAACTCCTGCCCATAAGTAAAATGTTAATGATGATTTTACTGTAATAACACTTCTTTCAAATGAAATCAAATAATTTATACTTTAACTTGATGTAAAATAATAATAATTTTTTTGATAAAGAGAACTTTAAAAGAAACTCCAAGAATGAAATTTATTTTATTTTTATTAGGGTCACAAATCCCTAAAACATATCAAGAGATTTCATGGAGTCTAACAGTAACTTGCCTAGAAAATCCCATGGATGGAGGAGCCTGGTGGGCTGCAGTCCATGGGGTCACTAAGAGTCGGACGTGACTAAGCGACTTCACTTTCACTTTTCACTTTCATGCATTGGAGAAGGCAATGGCAACCCACTCCAGTGTTCTTGCCTGGAGAATCCCAGGGACGGCAGAGCCTGGTGGGCTGCCGTCTATGGGGTCGCACAGAGTCGGACACGACTGAAGCGACTTAGCAGTAGCAGCAGCAGCAGTAACAGTAACTTAAGTGGCAAAGGTTAATGAAAGACCCATCAGGGGAGACAAAGACACTTGAGATATCCCACGTATAGCTAGAAAACACTGAAAACTAAATCCACTGGTAGGTAAGACGACTGACCTCAGAGAAGAGACTTAAAAGCAAAGAAATCCTGAATAGGGCAATTTTGGATAGGAAACACTTTGGTGAGAGAAGTAGGTTAAAAGTAGCAGAGAGATATGGAAACTGTATGGCAAAGATGAGGACGCGATCAAATAAGAGCAGGAAATTTAAGATCTTGCAAGATTTATTTATATATATATAAAGGATATACAATCCCTTCCCTTCTATAGCCTCTTCTCTTCAGGGGAAAAAAAAAGTAGGAAAGAAAAATTTACTACACTAACAGAAGAGGGCTATCATGAACTTATGATAAAACTACAAAACCTGTAAACCATATAAACCACTGCAAACTGCCAGCATTGTCCACAGAAATACTTTGGCATTGTCTTTATCTACTTAAACAAAAAAGGTAGAAAACAAATGAGAATCTCAGCAATTCAATTTATGGAAACCCCCTCATCCCTCAAAATGATGGTAAAACAGAAAGAAACTGGAACATAACACTAAACTTAATTAAATGTCCTCAAACAAGCAACTGGGGATATGGCAAAACACCTCAAAACAGAAACTCAAAAACTAAGAACAGAAATGGACCAAAAGCAGGGAAGAAAAGAGCTGGCTGATGTCAGAAAAGAAATGCAAAAAAGTGACAAAATTATGTCAGAAATATTAAAGGTGCACAAGGAATAATATTCTAATGCAAATATGATAATAAATGTTGAAGAAAAGAACAAATACAATGAGAAAAGGAAACTGAAAAAAGTGAAAAGGATCAGTGAGAACGTGGCTTAAATGAATGTGATTGAAACAGAAGCAAAGAAGGCTGTTTTCTTACAATTAAGGTATCTTAAAAAGATACACAAGACAATGGAACAGAAATAACATTAAACTATAATTCAAGAAAGTTTTCTAGAATCTAAATAGTGAAAGAGCTCACTGGATACAGTGAAAACTAATCCAATGATAAACTTCAATACATATCCTTGTAAAACTGTTTGACTTTAAAGGAATCGTTACGTAAGCTTCAATACAAAAATTAAATATCTTATAAGGGCAAGAGAATTCAATTAGTATCAAACTTCTCGAAAAACAACAACAATAACTTAAAAAAGCCAGGCAATAATGGAAGAGCATTTTTTTTTAAACTCAAAGAATGAAAGAAAAAAAAGTCAAAGAATGAACATATGAACCAAAAACTTACATATAAGATCAAATTGATACTCAAGGTAATAAAACATTTTAAATTAAGCAGCTCTAAACATGCAAGATAACTGTACTCAAGCCTCTTTTAAGGAATCAATCTATTCAAAGATGAACTTCATTCAAGATACAATTAGGAGAACTTAAGTAAAAAGACTGCCAGTGAGCATTTAATATATTTAAGCAGTGATAAAAGTTGGATGAGTTGAAGATTAAGATATTATATGATACAGGCTATGTGTTATGAATTTTGTTCTGTCAGAGTAGAAATGAGGAAAGAAGCAGGAGGGAAAAAGGAAAGAATTAGGTTGGTACAAATGTAATTGCAGTTTCGGACCGTGAATTTTATATCATTATAAATAGGCTCCAACACATCTTTATTAATCAAAATAGGAACCATTACAATCAGCACATTTTTGCCAATGAGAAATATGCTTTCTTATTCTTGTAGCATAAAAATTAGTGCTTCAGGATTTGATAAACTCTTGGAAAGCATTTTCTGCCTCCTGCTGGTTGTGGAAGCATTTTCCCCAAAAAAGTTGTCCAGATGCCTGAAGAAATGGTAGTAGGCTGACGAGAGGTCAGGTGAAAATGGTGAATGAGGCAAAACTGCACAGCCCAATTCGTTCAAGTTTTGAAGCATTGGTGTGAGACATGTGGTCAAGCTTTGTCATGGAGAGAAAGTGGGCCCTTTCTATTGACCAATGCCAGCTGCAGGCATTGCAGTTTTTGGTGCATCTCATAGATTTGCTGAGCATACTTCTCAGATGTAATGGTTTTGCCAGGATTCAGAAAGCTGTAGTGGATCAGACCAGCGACAGACCACCAGACAGTGACCATGACCTTTTTTAGGTGCAAGTTTGGCTTTAGGAAGTCCTTTGGAGCTTCTTCCCAGTCTAACCACTGGGCTGGTGATCACCGGTTGTTGTATGAAAGCCATTTTTCATTGCAAGTCACAATCTGATCAAGAAATGGTTCCTTATTGTTGCACAGAATAAGAGAAGATGATACTTCAAAACGACAATTTTTCTGATTTGTGGTCAGCTCACAAGGCACCCACTTATTGGGCTTTTTCACCTTTCCAATTTGCTTCAAATGCCAAACGACCATAGAATGGTTGACACTGAGTTCTTTGGCAATTTCTCATATAATTATAAGAGGATCAGCTTTGATGATGCTCTCAATTGGTCATTTTCAATTTTTGATGGCTGGCCACTACGCGTATCTTCAAGGCTCTTATCTTCTTTGCAAAACTTCCTGAACCACCACTGTGCTGTATGTTTGTTAGCAGTTCCTGGGCCAAATGTGTTGTTGATGTTGCAAGTTGTCTCTGTTGCTTTATGACCCATTTTGAACTCAAATATAAGAAAATCATTTAAATTTGCTTTTTTGTCTAACATCATTTCCATAGTCTAAAATACATATAAAATACACAACAAGTAATAAGTCATTAGCAAAAAAAACCACACACACAGTCAAAGACATGTAGTAAAATGAGGTATAACATAACCATATTTATTTAAGAACGTATTCAATATCAAATGGTAAATTTCAACAAGGCAAAAATCACAATTACTTTTGCACCAACCTACTAGAATAGTTCACTGAATGTTATATGAATAAAAGATAGGAGTTACAGGCAACTGGTAGGAATGAAAAGACACCATGAAAAATAGACAAATCAGATAATAAAAGATGAAGTCAACGGGATTAGAGGCATTAAAGAACATAAAATCGAAAAAAAAAAAAAGTAAAATTGTAAGGTAATACTTAAAACTACAAAACTTATTTAAACTCCAAAAGGAGTTTAAATATATATGAAAAGAAAACAATACAAAGAAATAAACACAGCAAATATAAAACACATGACTGATTATACCTTAAAATAACATGAGTTAAGACAAAAAAAAAAAAAAACTTACAGTTTTATAAACAGATACAACAGGTCTTAGCTTTAATTATTTAAAAAAAATATTTTCAATTTGGTTCATAAAATGAGACCCTCGAGTATGTTATATATAAGAAATATATCCCAAACAAAATGATTCAGCAAGGCTAAAAGGAAAGGAATGAACAAAGACAGGAATGCCAAGCAAATGAATGTAAAAAGAGATAAGGAGGAAGGTGTCTATGTGATACGAACATCAGACAAAGAAAAATGCAAACTAAAAAGTACTAAATATGACAAAGGAGAAACTTTTTAATGCTAGAAGTCACGATTTAAAATGAAGACATTATAATTATGAATAGCTATGCAACAATATTGCAATCACCTTTATAAAAGTAAAAACCCAAAGATATGCCAAAAGAAAAAACACACTAGAAACAGATCAAGCAGATAAAATGAAGATATGAAAACCTAAACAGCACTGTAAGATATTTTGGATGCATATTAAACTTTATATCTTACTATTAGAGAATAAACCTTCCTCTCAAGCATACATGAGACAGTCACAAAAAAAGATATCTTAGGTTATACATAAAATAAAAGCAAGTTCCATAAAGTAGAATATTATAATTTTTATAAGCACAATGCAATAAAAATAAAAAACTATTAACAGTAACAGAATGTGTACAATTTTATTTTAATGCTAACTACCTGAGGATCAACTTAGAGGCAGTGAGCTGATACTCTCAATCTAAAGCAGCACTATTTAGAATTTGGGCTGGACAGTACTTTTGGGGCCTGTCCTATGTACTGTAGGGCACATAACACACCTCCTAGAAGCCAGGAACACTGCCTTCTCCCCCATTGGGACAACCAAAAACATCTCCAGACATCTCCAGTGTCCCCTTGGAAGGCAAAATACCAAACTTTTGAGAACATTGTCCAAAGAGAAAACGACAAAGCTCACAAAAAGAAAAACCAGTTGACTGAGGTTTAGAGAGTTATATTAAGCATGAGGCTGAAGCTAAATACAAGAGTTACAGGTCCAGCTAGGATTTAGAGAGAGAGAAGGGTAAGGATTAGGATAATTTGTAATAGAAATCTGAGCGAGTTAATGAGGGAAGATATCACCTCTGGTGGTTGGTTAGCTTTCATATAAGTTGTGTTTGTTGTATAAAAAGTTTGTCTCTCTTATGTTTGTGCATCAATTAACATATTTTAGTCACTGTAGAAAACAGATTTTTCAGGGCTGACATTTGTTTTGATTTGTCAATACCTATGTTGAAACTACTATTAAATATTTTATAATACTGACTGTAAAGAAAAAATAAGGTCAAAATAGGGAGTTCCCTGGTGGCCTAGTTGTTAGGATTCTGGGCTTTCACTCTTGTGGCCCTGCTTTAGTCCCAGATCAGGGAAATGAGATGCTGCAAGCTGCCACGTGCCCCCACCCCCGCCAAAAAACTGGTTATTTCAAAATAAATAAAGGAAAAAGCTAAAAGGAAAAAGTTAATGTTTACTAGAAAGTTGCTAGTTTCAACAGTTTAGGGTAAGTGGCTGCTGCTGCTGTAAGTTGCTTCAGTCGTGTCTGACTCTGTGCAACACCATAGACGGCAGCCCACCAGGCTCCTCTGTCCCTGGGATTCTCCAGGCGAGAACACTGGAGTGGGCTGCCATTTCCTTCTCCAATGCATGCATGCATGCATGATTGTTTCAGTCGTGTCTGACTCTGTGTGACCCCACGGACAGCAGCCCACCAGGCTCCTCCGTCCACAGGATTCTCCAGGCAGGAATACTGAAGTGGGCTTCCATTTCCTTCTCCATAGGGTAAGTGGACCATGTAGTAAAAAAAATTAAGGAGTAATGTCACCACCACCACATGTGTACGCTCAGTCAGGTCCTGCTCTTTGCAACCTCATGGACTGTAGCCTGCCAGGCTCCTCTGTCAATGGAACTTTCCAGGCAAGAAATACTGGAGTGGGTTTGCAATTTCCTATTCCAGGGGATTTTTTTCCAACCCAGGGATAGAAATCATGTCTCTTGTGTCTCATGTACTGGCTGGATACCTGTTAATACCTGCCAATAGATATCTACTAATAGCTGGTATCTATTACTCTAGAGCCTAGTGGTTGAGGTTATAGACTTTGCTGTTAGCCAGACCTTAATTCAAGTCCTAACTCTGCCTATATGACTTTTGACAAGTTGCTTACCTTTTTTAATTTATCTGTTTTATGGGAATAACGTGCAGCATTCTTGTAGGACTCAATACAATATGAGGGCTTACAATACATCAAGGGCTTACAGTAAGAGACACCAATTCTGGAGCCAGGCTGCTTACGTTTGAATTCCACACAGCAATTCGCCAGCTGTGTGACCTTGGGCAACTTATTCAACCTCTCTGTGCTGCAGTTCTCTCATTAGTAAATGGGGGTGATAAAAGTACCTATCTCAAGAGTTCTTGTGAAGACTACATAAGTTAATTGACAAAAGTGATTTTAATAGTACCTGGCACAATGCAAGCACTGCATGCGTGGTACTTATTTTCATTATTAAACTGAGCCTCTACAGAATAAGAAATAAAAAAAATTAGAAATCATTATCATCATTACATCCCTAATATTATCATCACTTCAGCTTTTTCAAGAGGTTTGGTGGTAAAGAGAAAGAAAATATATTTACTTTTTCTCTTAAACAAGGAAGACCTAAGCATATTATAGAGAAGGGAGACAAACAATACACAAAGAGAAACTTCTCTGAAAATGTAATAGACACTGAATCATTTATGAGATGAAGCCCTGAGGACCTCAGTTTCCCTCTTTGTAAATATTATCTGAAGAATCTAAGAGACACAATTTTTAAAGATACTTTGGATGAAGGTTTAAGACAGAATATATATCTTTAAATATACCTTTGAACACATAGACACACATTTACATTTCTTTTATAGAACGCATTTTCCTTTAATGGCTACCAGGTTTTAAAATATTTAGCTTCTCTTTTAGAGATCTACCCACAAATACTTCATCTCCCCAAAAGTTCATTTAAAATGGAAATTTTAAGCAAAATCCAGGAAGAAAATATATACAATAGAGTGGGAAAAGGTTACAAGTAAGCAAAGATTTTTCTTTTAAATATTTGTTTTTAAATTTCATGTTTGGACTAATTATCAACAATATCCATCAAGGAAATGCTGCTGCTGCTGCTGCTACTGCTGTATTGCTTCAGTCGTGTCCAACTCTCTGCGACCCCATGGACGGCAGCCCACCAGGCTTCTCCGTCCCTGGGATTCTCCAGGCAAGAACACTGGAGTGGGTTGCCATTTCCTTCTCCAAAGCATGAAAGTGAAAAGTGAAAGTGAAGTCGCTCAGTTGTGTCGACCCTCAGTGACCCCATGGACTGCAGCCCACCAGGCTCTTCCGTCCATGGGATTTTCAAGCCAACAGTACTGGAGTGGGGTGCCATTGCCTTCTCCAGAAACGATGCTAGTAGATGTCTATGAACCAAAATAAAATATTGGAGTTATATATGTATAGAAAGTTAAGTTTAACAACAAATGAATTTAATTTTCACCTCTATGATTGTGGGGTAACCACAGAGTAACCACTATGTCTCAAACACCAAAGATTAAAGAATAATCAAAGGGGAAAAGCCATAATGAAATTTTCTCATTCCAACACAATCTGCCTATAAAAGGAACAGATCTGGAGAGCCAGTCTTAACTCTATCAATAAACACATCCTTTCTGTCAGTGAAAATAGGTACTACTACACTAATTTCACAAAGATTTCTGGACAGTCTAGCTACTTAGAAAGTTGTTATATAGTATCATAAAACACTCATATGTTTAAATAATGTTACATATTACTGCCCACTCTTTAAAGAAAATAGAAAATAACCATGTAAACCAAAAGTGATTTATCAATTAAGTCACATTCTAATGATTTACAATTTAAAAAGTGATTCCTTGAGAAAGCATTCCTTTCGCTTTCTTGATTATTCCATAATACAATCTTTCAGGGGATAAAAGTCCCTAAAATTAACACTTACAGGGGCAAAAACAAAATCTAAGCTTTATACCAATGTAGGAACCATATTTATAGGAAAATGCAGCTCATTTGAAGCTGCCTCTGTTCAGAAGAGACCCTGAGAAAAGATAACACAGAAAACAGGATTCTTTACCATTGTCACTGGAATCTTAACGCCCACATATATTCCCTATAATTCCGGGCATATCTACCTAATCAGAATATTAAACAGTTATTCTTGAATGACCTTTATTTCTCTGCCAATCAGGAAAGTTATTTTTCTACAGCCCCCACCCCCACCTCAAACAGTTCCTCAAATGGAGGACCAGAGGATATATGGTAGGTGGTGATGGGAGGGGTAGGGAGGTGGGGTGGAGCAGACCTAAAGTCCAACAGGAATCATCATCACTCAGTCCCCTTGACCTTCCTGCATCTTTCCACTCACCTGTGTGAAGAGATAGCAAGGGAAAACAAACCCCATGGAAATAAGGGAGAGCTGAGCACTGTAAAGTATTACTTCATTTAAGCTTCCTACAGTACAGGTGATGATTTTGCAGTCTGGACCGAGGCCCTGTAGAAACGATTCTCAGCAAGTAGTCCTAGAACTGGGATGAGAACCTGGTGAGTGATTTAAAATCTGTGCTCCATTTCTTTCCCATGTCACTCTTTCTCTTTAGCAGCATAACCCTATTGTCCAAATACATAATCCTCTTATCTTCTTTTTTTAATAAAAAGCACTTTCATTAAGGAAATTAAAAAAAAAAACACCAAAGTAGAGAGATGCACTCCCATGTGCCCGGTGTGCCATTCTGGTTTCACCTGCCCTCTTCCTACCACTTTTTTCTCTGACATATTTAAAAACAAATCCAAGACATTTTGTTTGAACTTCAGAATGTCTCTAACAAACCAGATCTTGAACAAACCAATATAACATTACCACATCCCCCAAAATTATTCCTATTGCTGTATGCCCAATTACTCTTATCTTACCCTAAAATTTATCTGCTTATATTAAAAATGTCTTCTTGCAATCAATTTGGATCAAGATCCAAACAAAATCACAAGGTCCACACATTACTTTTGGAAGACATTTCTCTCTAATGCATGCCAGTTATCTTGATCTCCTTCATTTTCTTTTTTTAAAAAAATTTCACTTATATGTAGTCTTTATGGTTGATAGAATGTGTTTCTCTAGCTCCTTTATTTCCTAGAAACTGCTAAGGGCTTGATCAGATCATGGTTCACATTTTTCATCGTTGTCTCAAAGCTGCTCAGGTGGTACTGCTGATTCCCTACTGTATCACCTCAGGAGGGAGTTAATATCCAGCTGCCTTCTATTAGTGTTACAGTAATAGATAGTTCCTCAGGCGATTTGAGTTTCTAAAAGCTAATCAGAGACCATATATTCAAGGCAATATGCACATGTGATCAAGAACCCATATTAACTGAGAGCTGACTGGGAGACAACAGTAGTTATCACTCAGTAGACCAGGAACTGTTCCTCTTGGTAGGTAAGAGGCTGAAAAGTGGGGAAGAGATAAAGGGTTTGACTCGAGATGGAGAGGAGCCTAGGAGATGCACATGACGCTCAAAAGAACAAGATACTAAGTTCCAGTTATAGTTCTAAAAGACATTTTACATAGCTGTATCAGTAAGTCTTTCCAAATAAAGTCACAGATAATTTTAGAGTTATTTATTTTATGATATTAATTCACCAAGATAGTCTTAGGAATTTTTCTACCTTTCCTGCTAAAGAGAAAGGTGCTGATCTCTAAGCCAAAGGTTTTCAACTTGACTTCAAAGTATATTCTCCTGGGGAGCTTTAAAAATCCCAAGGTGTGGGCCCCACCCAATCCTGATTTATCAACTCTAGGTTGGGAACCAGAGATCTGGTATTATTTAAAAGTCTATCCAGGTGACTCTAAAATGCAGCCATAATTGAGAACCACCGTTCTTAACTAAAAATAAAGACAACAGCAGCTAATATTTACTAAGCAAATATGTGTCAGGTACCATTCTAAGCACTTCACACGTACTAGTCTCATTTGCTATATTACAACTGAGGAAACAGAGATCAGGCAACTTGCCTGAGGACACAGAGCAAGCTAAAAGCAGAGTTAGAACTTTACTAACAGGAAGTTTGAATGCAAAACCTGTGCTCTTAACCACCATGATATACTGACTCCTAAGCATGACTTATATTTAACTGCAGATAAAACTATCAAAGAAAAAATCCAATACAAAAAGATAAATAACTTTCTCCTCCTTAGACGCTGTAGAGTGGTCTCTTGTTGCAAAGGAACCAACACAAGCTTATTAGAAAAGTGGAAAAGACAGATAAGAATCTTCTTTTCCCAAAAAAAGATTCAAATTCAAGATTTCCAGACATTCCAGTAATTTCTCACATATCCTATGGAGCATAGTTACTCAATATTAAGCATCTAACATGGCTTCAGTTTTAAAACTCTGGCCACTGATATATTGAAAATGTCCTACCTATTTCGGTTCTACTAACTCCAATTCCATTGTAAATTCTCAAGTAATTAAAGTGACAAGAATCAGAATCTTCGATGTCAAAGTCACCAAATTTGATGCGCACTCTCTCTCCCGTCTTTACACGAATCTCCCATTCGCAAACAGTGCTGTTAGGATAGGTGTGTGGGTAGTTTATAGACGTCAGGGTTCCACTTTCAGGACCTAGTACAGTATGTCCACATCCATCACCTTTAAAAAAAAAAAAAGTTAAAAAAGTGATATATTATTCTTTATATCTTTAACTTACACTATAAATAATCAGGGTTTTGTGAATATTTTAAAATATGTATGACATCAGATATTTTACACCAACCACCAATACCTCTGGTACACAAGATACACTAGATGACATGGTTCTTTGTAAATCTACTTGTGTGGGCCAGGAGAAGCCAGGTTAGGTCAAAATAATCAATGGTTAGCTTTATGAGTTCAAAGAACTTTCCAATCAGAATAAACAGAAGTAAACATACCTTAGCAACAATTATACCATATTGATATATACATATCATAATAAATCCAATCTTTAAGAGTATTAATTCACACTAATTGTTCAAAATAAATAAAACTATAAAAATAAATCTACATGATCAGTTTCATCTATTTACTTACAAATACCACAAGCCTCTTCTAAAATCTCTGTAAGAAGTTGAATGATTTCTAAAAATACTTAAGGTATACTGAAGACGGGCTTCCAAGGTGGCACAAGAACCAGCCCGCCAATGCAGGAGACTTAAGAAATGGGGGTTCGACCCCTGGGTGGGGAAGATCCCCTGGAGGAGGGCACAGCAACCCTTCACATCTTGGTAGCAGCATTATTTGTTCTAGAAATTCCCTCAGCAACTGAATATGGAAACCTAACTAACTTAACACATTGCAAAAATCCAATATCCACATTCTTCCCTTTATCATAAAATGTGCTATTTCACTGAGCACCTGGAAAGAGACAATAATACTGATTTAAAAGTTTCAGCTGCTGCTCCACTTGTATCATTTAGCATTCCTTAATGATGGGATTCAAATAAATGTCTAATAGGAAAATGAATATATCCTTTCAAAATGATAGTCTCTTCTCCTTCAAAAGAGCTGTTTATAATCACCTTTTCGAATAGTTCAGAACTTCAAAAAAAAGCTATTAAAAGTGACACTTCTGAGTTTTAACCTCAATATGGATACAGATGAATTTAAGAAAATTTTCTATTATCTTGATTTTTTATTTTTAAGAACAATGCAGGGCTAATTTTATTTACTAGAACAGAGTTTTAAAAGCCTATGAATAAGAACATAGTATCTAGCAAGTAGCAGTTGTAAAATAAATGTTTATTTGCAAGGAGATCCAACCAGTCCATCCTAAAGGAAATCAGTCCTGAATATTCATTGGAAGGACTGATGCTGAAGCTGAAACTGCAATACTGTGGCCACCTGATGTGAAGAGCTGACTCATTTGAAAAGACCCTGATGCTGGGAAAGACTAAAGGCGAGAGGAGAAGGGGACGACAGAGGATGAGATGGTTGGATGGCATCACCAACTCCATGGACATGAGTTTGAGTGAACTCCAGGAGTAGGTGATGGACGGGGAGGCCTGGCGTGCTGCAGTCCATAGGGTCACAAAGAGTCAGACACAACTGAACTGAACTAAATTGAATGAATAAAGCAACTGTACATTAACCTATGAAAAAGTTATCTCTAACTAGTCCCCAAACTAGCTTCAAGGAAGGAACAACAACTCTGTACCTAGATTCTGAGGACAATACTTCGTGTCTTTTGCTAATTAGGAAATTTTACTCTCAAATCCACATTAGTATTGTTACTTAGTCTACTAAGGTCAATGCCAAACCTGGCTTCCCACATCAATCTCCCTCTGTTGGTAGCTTTTAACCAGCACTGTGCTTAGTCACTCAGCTGAGCTGATTCTCTGTGGCCCCATGGACTGTAGCCCGCCAGGTTCATCTGTCCATGGGGATTCTCCAGACAAGAATTCTGGAGTGGGTTGCCATGCCTTCCTCCAGGGGATCTTCCCCGCCCAGGGATCAAACCCATGTCTCCCTAATTGTAGGCGGATTCTTTACCATCTGACCCACCAGGACTTCATCTGTCTTCTATACCTGCCTTTACTCCACACACAAAAATGAGGCATTGTGGCTCAATAATATCATAATACAGAAAGGCACCATTAAATAAACCTGTGAGTATTTGTGATACATCCACTGATCTTTTACAAATATAAAATTTAGAATGTTATACAACTCAGAGGAATAGAAAATAACCACAAATTTCCCCTGAAACTACCATGAAAATACCTTTAATATCACTACTAGATATCACCTAAATTAAAAACACAGAGATACAAAAACCTCCCTTGTGAAAATAAATGAATTATAATTTAAATAACTTTTGAATAATCACCAATGTTTTTCCTTAGAGAAGAAGACAACCATCCTAAGAGAACTTCTATTAATAGCAATATGAAACTAGTCAGAAATGTACTCTTACCACTGAAAAGATGAAACCAAGCTTTCTGGAAGTGTTTCAATCTTTAAAGTACCCTGAATAAATGAAGTAATTCAAAATATAAGTGTATTTTCTTCAGTATGTATAAAACTAAGGCAGTTTTTTAAGTGATTAGAAGTGTTGATGGATTTCAGAAAGCCAAGAATTTTGCTATTAACAGCTGAAGTCAGAACTTAGTAATGGCAGACTGTGGCATTTCATGTATTCCCCACAGGCTATTATTTAACCCAAGGTTGTCATGTAAAAATGATTTTTTCAAAAGGACAAGTAGAGTGTGAGGAGATATCTGTTTTAGATGTCAATTTTTAGATATCTTTATGTTCATATTTGTTTGATTCTTCATAAATACACAAACTGTCTTTTTGCCTTTTCCTCTATGCAGTGTAGTTCTTACAAAAGTTAACAAAATAAATACTAACCTATGAAAACCAGGATTTTTGCACACGTGCTGATGAAGAAAACAATTAAAATGGAGCTGTCTTTTTTCAGTATCTCGTGTAGGGGGAGGGCATGAATAGTCCACAAGTTACGTGCCAAGAATGTTCTAAAATATGTGATGCAGTTCAGAGCTTTCTCCTCTTGCAAACAAGATGATATGCACCAGAAACTAAAGTTAACAGAAAGTCTCAAACCTACTGCAATCCACAAGCTTGAATGTTTCATATTTCCGAGTCTATTTGATAAGTTTAACCTGATTTGGCTGGCCTGACCAAATACCGACTGCTATGAAGAACATGTTTAGAATATTCCAGTTGGAAAGGGACACTAGACCAGCAGTTTTCAAATGTTTTTCTCTGTTATTACAAAGTAAGAAATGTTTTTACACTGCGACTCAATATGGTTTTAAATATATATTCCTAACCCACAAAAGGCTCCCCACCTGCACAACAAAAAAAAACACTGTACCACGCATCCAAAGGTGACAATGTTGAATTCTCAAATCAAAGAAAGACCCTGTGCTCATTTTTGCCCCCAAGTTAGAAAATGTGCTTCCAGTTTATTTCTACAGTGCTTAAAAGCGAAGCCTATTCTACACCAAAATACTTGAAATGGGACAAAATATTTAAAAAATAACACTAAAATTGGGAAAATATTATCAATAATCACCTAACACGTGACAGCAGAGGTTCTCAAATAGGGGTGGGGGACATTGGAGCAATTCTACCTTCCACTTGGCAGAGCATAGAGGTGGGTGGGAGAGATGCCCTGGAGGAGGGCGTGGCAGCCCACCCCCCTGACTGAGCGGCTAAACAACTACAAGAGACGGGTCCCCACTGTGGGGGAGAGGGTGCTACCAGCATCCAGTGGGTAGAGGCCAAAGACGCTGGCTAAAGCATCTTACAAGGCACAGAAGAGCCCCCACGAATAAAGGGTGATGGACCCACAGTGTCAAATAGTGTCAAGGCTGAGATGGGCTGACTTGGAGAAAAGGCTAGGACATCTCCAACAGAAGATCTGAGTTAGTTCCTTTTCCTCTGGCTAAGGGTACAACCCAGGGAATGGTTTTCCCCACAAGGTCAAAGAAATAAGCAGAAAGCTTATTTTTCTTTAAGCCAATAGGGAAAGGAAAAAAAAAAAGGTTCATCTTATTACTCTACAGCCCTCAGGTATTTTTCTTGGTCGAGGCCCCTTACTTAACACGAGGGTTTGAAAAAGGATGGTAATAGGGTCAGGAAGTAAGAGTCTCCAGATTTTCTGCTTAGCTTTGTAACTGGAAAGAATAATAATCTGTGACCAGGCTAACACCACCTACTATTACTCACTTTCACAAGGTAGAATTGACAGAGAGTGTAACCACTACTGGAAAAATAATTTTCAAAATGGGTATCGTAGGACCAATCCATACACCCCTCCTCTCATCAGTAACTCCACATGGCCAGCCCTTTCTCCCTCTCCAACTCCATCATCACCACCGTGCTTGTCAGCCACTTCTCCTTCACCCCTAGATGGTCTTTACCAGCCTACAGTGGGCCATAAAGGGTAGAAAGCCTCTTCGTGCAACTTTTGAATTTTAATTTTATTTCAGTGGAGAGAAAACACTGGAATTTGATCTCACTGCCCCTTCGGCTGCAGATTTATCTAGGGGATTACTCAGAGAACATGTGTTCACTTCCTATGAATACTGTCAGGTCAGATGTGGTAAGCCAGATACAAATTTTGATACTGCTCCAGGAAAATAGCTGAGTAATTTTTTTTTACTATATATCTCAAGAGAAAACACAAGGAATGTTAATTTAAATAGCAGTGAATTAATACAACAAAAACACATGCTTATTTTAGGCTGCTTTCTGAACTTCAAGTATGTTTTTCAGATAAACGTGTGCTCATGATGATGATTTTATGTAACCTTCCAGCTAACCCCATATTGTAGTCACATTACTATCAAAAATAATATAAATTATCTTACTTAATTTTATTAACATGAACACTAAATTACTTCAAAAAACACTTTCTTTAACAAGAACAAACACAAATGTAAGAAACTTGCATAAATATGCCAAAAATGTAGAGCAAGGCAACTTTCATTACAATTATCATAAACTAGGAGAGGCTTATATTTTTCCAGTGGATTTTCAAGGGTTTTTGTCAGAGTGCATGGGTGAGTCTGACTGTATACTTCCTCTAAATAAGAGTCACTTCTGTCACATCTTATAACACATCTGTGAGATTTTATAAGAAATGGAGAAGAGAGGCATTCACAGTAGGAAAGTGTTCCGAAGAATGACTTGCAAGTATTAATCAGGATATCCTATTTCATTATTTCATTTGACTTCAATGAAAATTTTTAATGCATTATTTAGCATTAAGAATTTTCAGACTACAAAGTACTATATAAATCCTATTACTCTAAGATTTTTAAAGCGGCATCACAACAATCTCAAAAAGATACTTCAAGGCTATACTTTAATTTCATTCATTTTTTGAAAAAATACTGCAATAAGATGGATATGTGCCGAGAGCCGCAAGGGGGTTATGGTGGCAATTTTAAGGAAAAGAAACAGCTCCCAGCTTGATCTTTAAGCCCAAACTCCTGCTTGCATGTAATAATAATTTACAAAACTGAATCACATGAAGGAAAGTGAGATGTTTAAATCCTCTTCAATCCCCACCAAGCACACACTCTACATAGAACATAATGGTTAAGCACATGGGCCCTGGGGTCACACGATGAATATAAATGCCCTACCACTCACTGTGATCTTGAGGAGGTTGTTTACTGCTGCTAAAGGTCAGTTTTTCTTCAAATGGGTATACTACTATCTCAAACCACATAGGGTAAGAATTAAATGAGGTACTGTATGAAAACACCTACCATCAGGGTTCCCTAGTGGCTCAGTGGTAGAGAGTCTGCCTGCCAGTGCAGGAGATGCGTGTTAGATCCCTGGCCCGGGAAGATCCCACATGCCACAGAACAACTAAGTCTGTGTGTCACAACTCCTGAGCCTGAACTCTAAAGCCAGGGAGCCAAAACAACTGAGCCAGCGTGCCCTAGAGACCGTGCTTTGCAACAAGAGAAGCCACCACAATGAAAAGCCCATCGGCTGCAACCAGAGTAGCCCCGCTGGCAACTAGAGGAAAGCCCACAGGGCAACAACACCTCAGCACGACCAAAAATAAATACATAAATAAATAAAAAGATTAAAAAAAAGCAAAAAAATCCCTCCCTACTGCTGCTGTCGCTTCAGTCGTGTCCGTCTCTGTGCAACCCCACAGACGGCAGCCCACCAGGCTCCACCGTCTCCAGGCAAAAACATTGGAGCTGGTTGCCATTTCTGTCTCCAATGCAGGAAAGTGAAAAGTGAAAGTGAAGTCGCTCAATCGTGTCCAACTCTTTGTGACCCCAATGGACTGCAGCCTACCAGCCTCCTCCATCCATGGGATTTTCCAGGCAAGAGTACTGGAGTGGGTTGCCATTGCCTTCTCCGATCCTCCCTACTATCAAGGGCCTAATCCACAATAATGTGCTCAATAAATGTCTGAGGGTATTATTACAGTCATAAAGACCAGAAAGGCTTTTGCTTATCATATGTAGATCCAGTGCGTTTGGCACAGCCTCGGTAAGCCATCAGAACAATGGCTCATTACTTTAGAAGATTTACAGCAGCTTTAAAGCTTCGAGAACAGTGTCCTGTGAAAAGTATAAATCATGAGAAAGTAATTCTCACTAATCTTCTCCCGGATGACCTCTACTTCACTTCAGTGACTCATGAAAACACAACCTAGACTTTGTTTTTGCTCTTACTGTAGACTCCTCCCACCTGTGAATGTCAAAAACTTCACTGTCTCACTCCTTTGGTCAGTCTCCTGACCCTTCGGCTCTCTTACACCCACTGCTCGCTTTCTGTGAATTTCTCTCTTTTCTCCCTATCTATTATGTTGCCCTCAGCCTTACTTCTTTCCCCACCCAGCCTGATCTCACATCCAGTGTGTAAACTACACTCTTCCTGGTACCTTCACTTTCTGGCCACTATGCCTTCTTGAGGATCTATCTGCCTGGGAAACTCTCCACCTGGGATCAAATGATCTCTCTGCCCAGGAGCCAAACACGGCTGGAAAAAAAAAAAAAACACAGTCTAAGGAACAGCTGTCATTACAATAATGGATCCTAATCTCAGATGGGCATTGGTACCATATTTTGGTACCAGTATTTTTACTCAGTGTTTCTCAAAATTTCGTCAACTTTAGAACATTAGATTCTCAGGCCCCATCTCTGTTTCAATAGATTATAATAAATATGGCAGGAAAATTATCTGAAACTTGGAAATACACTAAAAAAAAAAAAAAAAAAAAAAAGGTGAGCAGCAGAACCTTTAAATGCCAGAGACCAAAAGCTGCCCAAAAATTACAGAGCAAAGTATTTAATTGGACTTGTAATTTATCATCAACTAAAGGTCCTAGTCTTCATTGCACATAAACTTGCAGATATTTTAAAATTAATTTATTTTTTAATTGAAGGACAATTGCATTATAGTATTGTGTTGGTTTCTACCAAACATCAACATGAGTCAGCCATAGGGTTTACCTATGTTCCTCCTCTCTCATTTGAACATCCCTCCCACCTCCCTCCCCATCCCACCCCTCTAGGTTGTTACAGACTCCCAGTTTGAGTTCCCTGAGTCATACAGCAAATTTTCACTGGTTATTACTCCTTGGAAGGAAAGTTATGACCAACCTAGAGAACATATTGAAAAGCAGAGATATTACTTTGCCAACAAAGGTCCATCTAGTCAAGGCTATGGTTTTTCCAGTAGTCATGTATGGATCTGAGAGTTGGTCTGTGAAGAAGGCTGAGCGCTGAAGAATTGATGCTTTTGAACTGTGGTGTGGTAGAAAACTCTTGAGAGTCCCTTGGACTGCAAGGAGATCCAACCAGTCCATTCCGAAGGAGATCAGCCCTGGGTGTTCATTGGAAGGACTGATGTTAAAGCTGAAACTCCAGTACTTTGGCCACCTCATGCGAAGAGTTGACTCATTGGAGGAGACTCTGATGCTGGGAGGGATTGAGGGCAGGAAGAGAAGGGGACGACAGAGGATGAAATGACTGGATGGCATCACCGACTCGATGGACGTGAGTCTGAGTGACTTCCGGGAGTTGGTGATGGACAGGGAGGCCTGGCGTGCTGTGATTCATGGGGTCGCAAAGAGTCAGCCACAACTGAGCGACTGAACTGAACTGAATGTATGTTTTCATGTAACTGTCTCTATACATCCCACCCTCTCCTTCCTCCCCTCAGGCTGTGTCCATAAATCTGTTCTCAACATCTGTGTCTCCACTGCTGCTCTGCAAATAGGTTCAACAGTACCATCTTTCTAGATTCCATATGTGCTGCTGCTGCTAAGTTGCTTCAGTCGTGTTCGACTCTGTGTGACCCCATAGACGACACGCCATCAGGCTCCCCCGTTCCTGGGATTCTCCAGGCAAGAGTACTGGAATGGGTTGCCATTTCCTTCTCCAATGCATGAAAGTGAAAAGTGAAAGTGAAAAAGTGAAAGTGAAATCGCTCAGTCGTGTCCGACTCTTAGCAACCCCATAGACTGCAGCCTACCAGGCTTCTCTGCCCATTGGATTTTCCAGGCAAGAGTACTGGAGTGGGTTGCCATTGCCTTCTCTGGATTCCATATCTATTTGTTAGTATATGATTTCTATTTTTCTCTTTCTGACTCACTTCACTGTGTATGCTGCTGCTGCTGCTAAGTCGCTTCAGTCATGTCCGACTCTGTGCGACCCCATAGACGGAAGCTCACCAGGCTCCCCTGTCCCTGGGATTCTCCAGGCAAGAACACTGGAGTGGGTTGCCATTTCCTTCTCCAATGCATGAAAGTGAAAAGTGAAAGTGAAGTCGCTCAGTCGTGTCCTACTCTTAGCGACCCCACGGACTGGAGCCTACCAGGCTCCTCTGTCCATGGGATTTTCCAGGCAAAAGTACTGGGGTGGGGTGCCATTGCCTTCCCGAGTGTATAATAGGCTCTAAATTACAAGTCCATCTACCTCATTAGGACTGACTCAAATGAGTTCCTTTTTATGGCTGAGTAATATTCCATTATATATATGTACTACAGCTTCTTTATCCATTCATCTGTTGATGGACATCTAGGTTGCTTCCATGTCCTAGCTATTGTAAACAGTGCTGTAATGAACATTGGGGTACATGTGTCTTTTTCATTTTGGGGTTTTCTCAGGGCATATGCCGAGTAGTGGGACTGCTGGGTCATATGCTAGTTTTATTCCTATAAACTTGTAGATTTCTGTCCTGTGGAGATGCATATAATTTCTGGACAGTTGAAAAAAAAATCCAAATATTATAGTTTAGAGCCCTAATAGCCCACTTTTAGTCATCTAATCTAGTAGTTACAGCCTAAGACTGCCTATCTAAACACCTAGTCTCTCAAATACTCTCTGGACACATTTTAACCTCTTACTGATTCCTTCATTAATTAATGAGTTGAATAAAATCTTTGATGTGTTAATTTTACATTTGCATGACAGGTATAATTTTGCTACAGTGGCACTTAGAAAGGATCCACCCTTTTAATAAATTTCAGAATTCTAACAATGAGAGCAACAACAAAGACACACAATCTTTCTCCACCCAGTGTTCCCCAATATCTACCACTTTTCCCCACTTTTTTTCCCTTATAGAGAGAGCCTTTTCAGTTTTCTACGTTTGATGTCTTATTTCTTTGCTTCCTGTACGCCCTCCCATTCTAGGCTCAAAATACAATAATACAATAATTCAGTTTCTAGACAGTTGTGGGTTGGATTGTGCTCCCCCTAGACCCCATTACTCCAACAACCAAATTATATGTTCCTAATTCCTGAAACCTAGGAATGTCACCTTATTTGGAAACAGATCTTAGCAGATGTAATCAATTTAAAATGAGGTCATACTGGATTAGGACAAATCCTAATCCAGTGTCTGCTGTCCTTATAAAAAGAGGGAAATTTGGACAGGGATACAGACATAGGGAAAATACCATGTAACTTCAGAGGCACAGACTGGAACGATGCAAAGGGATTCCAAAGACTGCAACTCCCAGAAGCTAGAAGCAGCAAGGAAGGGCCCTCACCTAGAGCCTTCAGAGACAGCACATGGCCCAGCCAACACCTGACTTTCCGAAGTTCAGCCTGCACAACTGTAAGACAACAAATTTCTATTGCTTGAAGCCATCTAAATTTGTGGTGGTCTGTTATAGCAGCACCAGGAAGCACAGATCTACCTTCCCAAGGGGACTATTCACTAAAGCGGTCAATTTGCGAGCTGCCAAGTCAACAGATATTTTGCCATCCTTATCATCTGTGACCTTTCCACAGTATCTGGTATTGCTGGCCTTTGCTTCCCTTCTACCTTCCTTCCTTCCTTCCTTATCGGCCCTCCCTCCTTCTTAGAACTCTTCTTCCCCAACTTAGTTCTTCTTTTAACTCTCTAATTGCCACTTCTTCAGCATCTTAGCTGACATCTTTTGACTACAGATAACTGACGCTGCGGTTCTCCAGAGCTCTTTCCCCTCTCTGTGTATGCTGCCAGGGCCATCTCTCCTCACCCTGACTTCAGTTACCACTAGGTGGAGAATGCTCCAAAGTTTCCAGCCTTTCTCCTAATTCTCAAATTTGTCATCTACTTCTATATTAAGCATCTCCGCTCAGAAGTTCCACAGTATTCAAACTCATGTACCAAGCATTCAATGAGCATCTTCCATGTGTCAAGTACTGAACCAGGTGTTAGAACAAGAGAAATGACAAGGCCCTTGTCCTTACAGAATTTATAAAATAGTAAGACAGACATAGTATTAATAATTTCTGGGATGTTGAGTACTGCAGGGAAGTAATGGATGTGATACAGTGTGTGCGTGTGCATGCATAGGATAAAGAGCAATTAACTAGACAATTACTTGTGGATGAGGGAGGTGCTAGAAGCAGAGAGAAGACAATTCCAGAAGGAAAAAAACCCCAGCATTTTTAACTGACCTTTGCTCTCTCAGATTTAACTGGTCATTAAGTTTTATACTTTGTTTCCTTAGTATCTCTAAATTTAGTCCCTCTGAACAAGTGCAGGCCCTTGCAAGAGTTCTCTAACAGGCTCCCTCCACTTCCTTTCTTTCCTCTCCAATACACTGCCCACACTTCTGCCACTGTTTCTTAGACTGGGTCATGCAGGTCCCTCACTTTAAAAACGTTCAACTGTTCTCCACTGATGATACAATAAATCTCAAACTCTTTGACATGGATACAAAGTCCATTATAATCTGTCCCCTGACTCCCTTTCCCATCTCATCTCTCAACTTTTCCCACAAACTCTCTGCCCCGGCTCTGGAACAATGGGCTCCCAGGTAACTCCCCCATGCTCCACCCACTCTCTCCTCTGCACTTCTCAGCTCTGCCAACAATAATGTCCTTACTCCTCAGAGCCACCTGGCAAATACCTACTCAGTGTTCTCTTGGGAAATCTTTCTGAAAGTCCAGGTCTTTCTATTTCCATTATTAAAATCTCTTTATTGAATATGCTTAATTATGCATATTTATGTCGGTTTGCCACACCAGCTGTAGAACTCTGCTAGGCAGGCAATGTGTTCTGTTTGCCTGAGTAGCCACAGACATAGACACAAGGCGCACTGGGTTCTTAACATATGCTGCCGAATTTAGAAAATGATGAACTTCAAACAAATCAAGGGTAGGCACAATGGTAGATAAGTGATACAACAGAAAGTACACAGGCCTGGGAATCAGACAGACTTTCCAATGTAAATTCTAGCTATGCCAACTTCTGAGGTGATCCTAGCACTTAACCTCTACATCCTCAACTATACATGGGAATAATACCACCCATCTCCCAAGGTAACTGTGAGGGCTTGGTAAGAACTTACATAAAATGCAGTGGATTCTATAAACGGGAACGATCTCTCTGAAGATGATGTCTACGTATCTAGTACCCTCCCTTCCTTCTAGGAACTACTCTGTAGTTTGCAACAGTTTTCATATGACCACATGCCCCCTGGTTAGCTAACTGGTTCAAGGGTGGGTACTGACTCACACTGGGCCCATCTGAGGCCAACTTACCCTGCCCTCCCATTTCCTGCCCTTGTATGTCAGGGAAACCCCAGAATCTCTCCGGTGTTGAGGCCATAAGCCTTGAGGATTGCCAGCAGCCATGATCCACTGCATACAGAGAAAGCCAGATTGTAACAAGACAGAGTCCTTGGTGTCTGAAGTCTGGCTGCATCCCTGCTTTTCTCAGAGCTTAGTCTAGCTAAGTCCTTAAGAAGATTCGGCAAGTTACCTCAAAATGTTCCCCCAAATTACCTTTTACTTTAAGCATGTGTAATTTTCAGTTCCCTATAACCCTCCTAACTAAAACACTCTTCCTCCACCCGTGCAACAGAATGTCTCACATCCAGACCTATGAAGTTAGCATCTAGGATAAAAAGAGTAACCAGAAATAGGTCATGCTCGGAAGAGAGAGAGAAACCGTGAACCTAAGCATGATCTGAGGGTCGAGATCAAAGAAAGTTGAAGTCTGTCAACCGGTAGGAAGTTGGACTAAGGGGAGGCCAAAAGCGAGGGGCCAAAACCTGTATTAAGGTCCCGGTGGGCTGGAGGCCAAGTAAGGACATTTCACATGAACAATCACACCCTGCTGTCACATTTCTTCACTAGACAGCCTGACCCCTTCACTAAGCTAGGGGTGGAACTTTCCTATACAGTAAGTGTAGGGAAAATGGGAAGAAGGACCAGAAGGATGGAGAAGCACTGGATCTCAACAGAAAGCCAACACTTGAAAATGGAAATCTTAACTGTAGAGTAGGGAAAGAGAAACAAAATTTTCATTCACACGTTGTTTCACTCACTGAACCAAAATTTAGCAACTGCCTAGATTTGGTCACAGCCTCATGCATTCTACAGAGGTGAGTTATACATTAAAAAAAAAAAAAAAAAAAACACTGAGTGTGACATGCCTAGTATTAATATTTAAACCCATATATGTCTGACTCCAACATCTTTATACTTTCAAACTCCAACCAAGTTAAAAAAATAATGAAGACAAAGAAACCTCTCGGGTTTAAAAGAAGAAAAAAAAATCTCACAGTTGCAAATATACTTTCAGGAAGAGCAGAAGCTAGACTGCAAGAAAATCATCATTTAACAAATATGTGTGCTGCTGCTGCTGCTGCTAAGTCGCTTCAGTCATGTCCAACTCTGTGCGACCCCATAGGGAAGCCCACCAGGCTCCCCTGTCTCCGGGATTCTCCAGGCAAGAACACTGGAGTGGGTTGCCATTTCCTTCTCCAATGCATAAAAGTGAAAAGTGAAAGGGAAGTTGCTCAGTCGTGTCCAACTCTTAGTGACCCCATGGACTACAGCCTACCAGGCTCCTCCATCCATGGGATTTTCCAGGCAAGAGTACTGGAGTGGGGTGCCATTGCCTTCTCCAAATATGTGTGCTAGACACTAAGAAAATGTACAGCACAAATTTAGTCTACTTGTTAGTTGGTCACTGAAAAAAGGAGAAATACAAGCTGCGGGCAAAGCAACCAGTTGAAAGAAAAGATGTATATATAAGCCAGTGGCGTCTTGACTGTGTTTCCAGATACAAGGTTAAGCAGCACCATGGAAGTTTAAATTGTACCAACAGCACAACTTATATTCCCCAGTGAAGCAGGGTTCTGGACAAGGTGGAAGAGATAATTTGAGGAAGAAGAAAAGGCGAGGCAGGAGGTAGTTTTACTTGCAGGGATGAAGAACAGGACAAGGGTTTAGGACAAGGCAGGTCAGTCATGATGCTGTGGCTGAGCAGAAATCCCATGGGAGGTTCGACCAATGGTCCTTATCTGAGGCAGATCTAGTCACGAAGGTCATATGCCTTTCTCCAGCAACCCTGAGCTATTTGGAATGAGAGAAAGTTGTGGGGACTGGCATGTGGGCCAGGTTTAGGATCTATCAAGGACACAGGGAAAAGCATCAATGGGATGATAGACCTGGGCTGAGACAAGTGACCCAGAAATGGGCAAAGGGACTGGGTAGAAGCAGAGGTAGCTAAGGGTGATGTCACTGCTAATATCACCATAGGTACAAACGCTTCAGTCTGCCCTGCAATGGAAGTCCTCCACAATCTTGTCCCCACTGACCTTTCCAGCCTGTTTCGCATTACTTTCCTCTGACACCAGATTAGTGAAGCTACCTGAATGTGCTCCAGGAATTTCAGCCAGCAAAGAAAAAGGAGGCAGGCAACAACCAGAACCAAAACTAGGGAGTTTTATAAAGCTGGAGGTGACTATTCAAATCAAAATCTGAATGAGAGGGCAAAGGAGTGCACCTCACTGGCTTTCATTGATTTTGGCTTATCACAGCTCTTAAAGACCACTTATTTGACAGGGCAACACAGCAGTGTTCTCTAAATAGCAGCTGTGGCTTTGTTCAGAGTTCCAGTTGAGGGGGGACTCCTCTCATTACGAAAGCAAAAGAGTCTAGCTCCTGGGAAGAGGGTGGCTGGGAGAACACTGGGCAGAATGTCAGGCCCTGTGCAAGCAGGTTAAGGTTCAAGAAAGGGTTCTATTTCCATGGAACTGAGAAGTCCAGGCTCTGAGGGAATCAGACAAAGGACCAATCAGACAAAGGGAAGGGCATGCAGGTGCCCAAAGACTAATGAATAACATGCTTGGGGCAGCAAATTCACAGCAGAAATGAGTTCTGAATTCTCTTTTTTTTTTTTTTTTGGCCCGGCTGAGTGGTTTGTGGAATTTTAGTTCCTGACCAGGGCCTGAACCCAGGCCCTTGGCAGTGAAAGCGCCATGTCCTAACCACTGGACCGTCAGGGAGTTCCCCTAAAATCACATTGAATGATGGGCATCATGGTAAGTATTAGAAATTAGAAAATGAATAAAACTCTGCCAGATATAAATATTTAATATACATTGTGATTAATGACTGAACATAAAAAACTAGAAATTACCATCTGGAGATGAGTGCACGTGGTGACAAGAGAACTCTTCTCAGAGAGGATGATACCGAAGAAGGTTTGAAGGATGCTAAGAGGTTACTGCTTCCTGGGGGGCTTAATGGTAAAGAGTCTGCCTGCCAAGCAGGAGACACAGGTTCAATCTCTGGGTCGGGATGATCCCCTGGAGAAGGAAACAGCAACCCACTCCAGTATTCTTGCCTGGGAAATTTCATAGACAGAGGAGCCTGGCGGGCTACAGTCCATGGGGTCACAAACAGTTGGACATGACTCAGCAACTAAATAACAAGGAGGTGACCAAGCAGATAAGGAAAGGGGCGCTTTCTCTTCAAGTAGAGAAAATGATACATGTAAAGAGATCAGTAGAGAGAACAAGGTAAAATAGAATCAAATTACATAGGAGAGGAATAAAAGTCTCCGTTTTACACAGAAATATATATATGCAGAGTACATCATGAGAAATGCTGGACTGGAGGAAACACAAGCTGGAATCAAGATTGCCGGGAGAAATATCAATAACCTCAGATATGCAGATGATACCACCCTTATGGCAGAAAGTGAAGAGGAACTCAAAAGCCTCTTGATGAAAGTGAAAGTGGAGAGTGAAAAGGTTGGCTTAAAGCTCAACATTCAGAAAACGAAGATCATGGCATCTGGTCCCATCACTACATGGGAAATAGATGGAGAAACAGTGGAAACAGTGTCAGACTTTATTTTTCTGGGCTCCAAAATCACTGAAGATGGTGACTGCAGCCATGAAATTAAAAGACGCTTACTCCTTGGAAGGAAGGTTATGACCAACCTAGATAGCATATTCAAAAGCAGAGACATCACTTTGCCAACAAAGGTTCGCCTAGTCAAGGCTATGGTCTTTCCTGTGGTCATGTATGGATGTGAGAGTTGGACTGTGAAGAAGGCTGAGCGCCGAAGAATTGATGCTTTTGAACTGTGGTGTTGGAGAAGACTCTTGAGAGTCCCTTGGACTGCAAGGAGATCCAACCGGTCCATTCTGAAGGAGATCAGACCTGGGATTTCTTTGGAGGGAATGATGCTCAAGCTGAAACTCCAGTATTTTGGCCACCTCATGCGAAGAGTTGACTCATTGGAGAAGACTCTGATGCTGGGAGGGATTGAGGGCAGGAGGAGAAGGGGACGACAGAGGATGAGATGGCTGGATGGCATCACTGACTCAATGGATGTGAGTCTGAGTGACCTCCGAGAGCTGGTGATGGATAGGGAGGCCTGGTGTGCTGCGGTTCATGGGGTCGCAAAGAGTTGGACACGACTGAGCGACTGATCTGATCTGATATAAAGGGTGAGGGATGCTGGCATGAGATAAAGTCAGAGAAGGAAGGGAGGGACCAGATTCTGAAAAAATATATATATAACACAAATGACTCCTCTCGCTACAAAAGCATAGGAGTCTAGATACTGGGAAGATGGCAGACTTGATCTTACAGGTGGTAAAGGGGCTGCTGGACACACTATGGAAGTATTAACAGAGCTCCAAGAGGGCAGTGCCCCAGTGCACAGAACCATAGCCCTCAACAAATATTTGCCCAAATATGGGGCAAGAGTGCAGGGTATGGGGCTTGAGGAGGAAGCAGTGGGCCAAGGCCAGAGGCTGAGGCATGCTACTCACGGCAGCAGGGCTGGCTTTGACACTCACAAGTTTCCTGACTCCTTGCTGTTCTGATGCTGTGATCTTTACGCCTCATCCCTGTGAACTAGGAATCTACTGACCCTAACAGCTGATCTGCTTAAAAACCATTTTATCAGCAAGCTTTCTCCTACTTCCCTGGGCACTGTGAGCTTACCCTCCTTTTCAAACTCACAGCACTGTGCAACTTTCCCTGGCTATTTACACACACGCTCCAACTCAAAGATGATTACTGCCCCAACTAGACTGCAGGATCCCTGAAGACAATAACAGTATTTCACTCGTTCATAACTATCTCGGGGCTGTGTTAACATATGTGCACACACCCTGGGAGTTTATAGTTGGAACTCTCTCATGCTGAGAGTTTTTATGAGAGGATGATAACGAGTACCAGCATTTTCTCTTTGATCCCAAGCAATTAAGTTCTGACTGCAAACTCCCCAAAACTGTACTCCACAGAAGCAAGGAACGCTGAGCCTCCTCTCCTTAGAAAGCAGTTGAGGGATTGTGCATCTTGGGGACTTTCCAGTAACTCAAGCAGCTAGCCAAAGATCTTCTTCCAACTACGTACCTTCAGAGTGCAGGTGGATCTAGCAGGCGATGCTTTAGCAGCCATTTAAGATCATTCCATTATCCGTCTGCTTCAGTGGGCACTGGCATTCATTAAATTCTAGTTTATGTGAATATTTGTATTTTTTTGTACTTATAGAGTATACTGATTCAATCCACATAAGGACCTGGAAAATTAGCATTATGTGGGTTTCTAAACTAATCATTTGAACTGACATACTTTTTTAAAGATCCTATCCTAAATGAAGAATTTAATCAAATGGATTAAAGAAAATAATGTAATAGCAGTTTTGAACAATATAGCAATTACTTCATAAAGAATAAATGTCCTGTGAAAAAATTTTTAATTTCAAAATTTTTGTCCTGCCATATTTTCAAAGTAGGCTTCTGTTTACTAAATCAGCCTATATTAATTTTAACATGATACGTCTGCAGAACATAACACCACATTACTAAGATTACAACCACATAAAATTATGTAGGTGTGTGAATATGGACTAGAAAGGAAGATGAAGTGAAAGTCGCTCAGTCTTGTCCGACTCTTTGTGACCCCATGAACTATACAGTTAATGGCATTCTTCAGGCCAGAATACTGGGAAAGGAGTATTCTCCAGGGAAAGGAGTGGGTAGCCTTTCCCTTCTCCAGGGAATCTTCCCAACCCAGGGACTGAACTCAGGTCGCCTGCATTGCAGGTGGATTCTTTACCAGCTAAGCCACAAAGGAAGCCCAACAAAAATTATAAATTGATAGATTAGAGGTAGGACAGTAATTATTAGTTAAGTTTTTGGTTTTGAGTAATTGTTATATAATTGTTATCTGTATGCTATTTTTAAAATAAATAAAATGCTAAGGCCATAAGGTTGTTATAAAATAAACTGAATCCATGAGCCAGACACGAAAAACTGTCAAGTGGTCTCACTTCTTATATCAACAATCACATTTAGCAAATATCACTCCCTCTACAAAGCTTTTCCTGATCTATATAGGTTCATGTTATCAGTCCACACCCTTCCAACTAGTCAAGAAGTATAAGTGAAAACCATCTATTTGCATGCATTTAATTAATACCCTAGGTTTATTTTGTAAAGTACAGTCTTATATTTAAAGTCTAATTCTATGTAAATCAAGACTTTCCTCATCATACTATAATCTGATGCTTTCCTTTTGGAAATTAATTAATTCATTATCTTTTAAATTCTAGTACTGATACTTTAACACATTTTGTTGGTCTTTTAGAATGAAACTTAAATGTTCAAACAGAACTATTCATTATTTCCAGAACAAAATAAAGTTCCCTCTCTGTTGATAACATTGGGAAATCTACCTAAAAATCATTAACCTGTAATTTTACAATTAATTTTTAATTTACAAGCTTTTAAAATATGAATTTTAAATTTGATCATTAACACATGGAATATGTGCTATATTTCTAACCTCCACTATGCAAAATTAATCAGAAATATAGAAGAAAAAGCATGCTTTGATTTTGACTCTGAAAAAAACTACATATAAGAGCCCTAGTGTTAGTTGCTCAGTTGTGTCTGACTCTTTGCGACCCCATGGACTGTAGACCACCAGACTCCTCTGTTCATGGAGTTTTCAAGGCTAGAATACAGGAGTGGGTTGCCCTGACCTCCTCCAAGGGATCTTCCAGACCCAGGTATTAAACTTATGTCTCCTGCATTGCAGGCAGATTCTTTACTGTCTGAGCCACCAGGGAAGAACTTAAGAGCCCTAATTTTTCATCAAACCAAAAATAATTAATTAGGTTAATTCTAAATTAACCTAATGTCAATATTAGTAATAATTACAAATGATCTTTGCACTAGGACGTGTTCTTCATTTCCAACAATTCACAAATACCGCTCAAAAACTATTTCCCTGCATCACAAGCAAATAAAGGCACTACCTTACAGACCGTAAATTTTTTTCACACATTAGTTCAAAAATCATTGTGAAACTGAATGATTCTTTTTAAAAAAGAATCTGATTTGACAGATTTATTAAATTAGCTAACAAAAATAATTACTTTCATGAATATTTTGTATTTATAGGCATAAAGAAGTCAGTCTAAATGGATTTTTAAAATTTATTCCCCTGTTATTTTATCACATTCAAATAACATTCTAATCTACAGGCTTCCTTGGTGGCGCAGTGAATAAGATTCTGCCTGCCAATGCAGGGGTCATGGGTTCAATCCCTGCCGGGTCTGTGGAGCAACTAAGTGTGTGTGCCACAACTACTGAAGCCCGAGCCCCCTAGAGCCTGTGCTCCACAATAAAAGAAGCCACCGCAAAGGGAAGCCCATGCACCGCAACTACAGAAAGCGGCACAAAAGCTACGAAGGCTCAGCGCAGCCAAAAAGAAAAAAATCCTAACCCAGACGGTAGGCAAATCCTCCACAACACAAATGAGGAAGCGGAGCTTTTGAGATGAGACGACACAAATTCCTACAGGCATAATGTAAACCGAAGACTTAAATTCATTCAGTAGACCCGCAACTTCTTATTAAGTAAATTTATTACAGCAACAAATAGGCAATCGGCATAAGTTCCACCAATTTAAGTTTTTTAGAGAGACATACACTTTACAGGTAAATAATGCTTTCAATAAAAACAAGAAAGACTTTGAAGGTGAACGTAATATCAAACTCAGAACTCAAGACACACAAATATAAGCCATGTCTAAAACAGCATCATAGTCAAACAGATGTGAATAAACAGAATTTACAAATATATTAATGAAGTGAGATTAAATACATTTCTGTTGTGAAAGGTTGACAACTTTTCAGACCAATGACAAATTTTATTCTAGATCAAACAAAAAGAAAAAAAAAACATTTGGTCAGCAGAAAATCTGCTGAAGAATGGCATTAATGTGTGGCATTAACTGGAATGAGTGTAGCATCTTCCACCTCAAAATGAGGTCTGAAAGATTAAAAGAAAAAAATCTGAAATACATTTCTACCTCAAAACACACATTAAATGCATTTCTACCTAGGATGGCCAAGGGAAAAAAAAAAATCTGTATATCACAAAACACTTTCTCACAGCTTATTTTTATTGCAATTTGCAGAACACTGGAAAATGCATAAAGAAATTACTTACAATTTTACCATCGAAAGACAACTTTTATCATTTTATTATCTCCTTCCAATCTTATTATAAAGACTTCTGATAGAGTAAAAACTCCAGCTTGTAACTTAACATTACAATATAGTAGACGTCCCCATTAGAAAAAATTCTATAAGCATCTTAAAGCACTGCTTCTCATTTCAAAGTCAGACTTCCTTCCAGGCTATGTGAAGAATCCCAGTGGACCCTAAAGCACATCTGTTAAGACCGGTAACACGGACAGCACCACAGACTGCATCCGGATCCGCTGAGTAAGAAATATAATTTTTAAAAAATTGGGGAATTCAAATGCCATACAATTTCTGGGTTTTCAGGTGATGTATCTTGCCTGGAGAATCCCAGGGATGGGGGAGCCTGGTGGGCTGCTGTCTATGGGGTCACACAGAGTAGGACATGATTTAAGTGACTTAGCAGCAGCAGCATACCTAAATGACCCTTACTTTCTCAATTTAGTAAGCTCATGATTAACAATGATAATCAGTTATAGCTGTTTGTACTTTACCCCTTCGCCAGACTCCTATGTACTAGCACTTCATTTTCATCAAGCTAAGAAACAGGTTTTTACTCATATCACTGATGTAGAAAACTGAGGTACAAACAAATTAAGTGATTTTACAAAATTTAGCCAATCAACTTGGGAGAACTAGAAATCAGGTCTTTTAAATTATAAGGATCATTTCTATTTGTGTTAATCTATACTGATGTTTTTATATAACATGACACTGTGAAAGAGAACCAGATACTCTAGTTGTTAAAATGCTTGGTAAAAACTAAAATTAAACTTAAAAAAAAAAGAGGTAATGTTGCATGTTTAATTAGGCCAGGCTTGAGAAACTCTAAAAACAAGGCAATTGTCTCATTTGCAGAGGAGACATTTAATCAGTTATAAACTATTCAAAGATCTTTTTTTTAAAACATGACATAAACACTTTCAGATTCTGAAATAAGCAAAAGTGGTCAGAGTATCCTGCTTATGTAGTTATACTTTGTATCAACATACCTTATTTTATGGGTGTCTCAGTTTCCTTATGTTTGAAATGGGATAACAATACTTAACTCAGAAGGCTGTGGTGAGGATTAAATGAGTTAATAGATGTAAATCACTAAGGGTTGTCACAAAGTAAGACCCATTCAATCGGTGTTAGCCATATGTTAATATAATCCTGTTTTGCTTTTTGTTTCTACCAGGAGGAAAATAGAGGCAATAGGTTCTAAAACTTCAATGAAGGAAAGGATTTCACTCTAATTTATTAAGTGCTGATGTTCAAGAATTCGATTAAGAAGATGATCTAACTGAAACCTGAATGCTGCCTAGAGCTGAAAGAGGTCAGTTTACCAAATACATTGTTTCCATTTACATTATATTTCCACATGTCTGTCAAATTTTAGCATCTTCACAATGACCTGCTTAAGGCCATGATGCCATACTCTACTGAAAACTACATGAAAGCAACATTAAGCTGGACTTAAACGTGGAGATCAACCTAAAAACAAACAAACCTCTTCCAAGTATTAAGTAACAATCCAGTTCTTATCTCTCTCACTGTAATAAAATGGAAATTCAATGGAGAAATGTGTTCAATAACTTGATGTCAAATTGTTTTCAAAATTGCTGTTCAATACCTGAAAAAAGCACTAAAAAGGGGAAGAAATCAGCCCAGCATTCTCTTTCAACTATGAATATTAAGTAAATAGCTTTGTACGCTCTGGAATAGGTTCTCGAAGGATTGTAGTAGGAAAGAAGTTTTGTCACTTTCTGTAAGGGCTTGCCCATTTAATACGGATCGCTCCGTCTGGGCAATAAAGCACGCTGCCTTGGGTCCCAGACGCAGAGTCTGACCCAAACCATCTATCTAGACCACCATCCTGAATAGGCAGGGATTGCCAAGGGCATGTTCTAAATCCAACACTCAAAGATAACCAGAATAAACTCTATTCGATTTTGAACTTGGCACTTTCACAAAAGATAATCGTCGTCAACTCCCTTCAATGGATTTAAGATGCTATTCAATTACCTGGCCGTTTTACTCTGTTCATCCATCCACTTAGCTTAACATTAGACAGCGCATCTCCAAAACTTTTCCTTTTCCTCTCAAATACTTTCCCCAGAACAATCCAATGCCCAAAGGAGGTCTTCATAGCAAGGTCTCACTTCCCTCTTTTCAAAAAAAATGAATGGGCTTTCCCAAAAGTAAAGCCGCGCCAACTTGGGGAAAAACACACAGCCAAGCTTTGCAATTCAACCCAGCGAGTGCGGGACCAGGTCTGGCCAGGCACCGAAGCGCACCACAACTACCCTGCGCGTCTGCAGATTCCGTAACGACCCGGACACCCTGCGCCCCAGAGGCTCCCACAGCGCCCCCACGGCCCCCGGGGCCCCGTGCGCGGCGCACTCCTTGGGAAGAACTCACCTTGCTGGGCTCCGGCGTCCTCGAGCAGCAGGAGCAGGATAAGTAAGAGGAGGAGGAACAGAGGCCTGGGGAAGAAGGTGGAGGAGGAGTTGGAGCGAAAAGGGAGGGGGTAGGAGCGGGAGAGGGGGAGCGCGGCCCGGGCGGGGGCGGCGACCGCGGCCCGGACTAGGAAACGTTGAGGGCTATGCCCGGCTCTCACCACCGCCCGGCTCGCCATCGCGGCGGCCGGCAGTCCGCCTGCATAGTGCGGCCGCCCCGGGGCCGCGGCACCGGACGAGGAGGCAAAGGCAGCGGCGGGAGAGCAAGAGGCAGCGCGCGCTTCGCCCCACGCCGCCCGCACTCCGAGAAACCTCCTTCTTCTTCTTCGTCCCTTCCCTCCGCTCCCCTCCCCGGGACCCCAGGCCGGAGCGCTAGGGAGGGGAGAGAAAGAAATGGGGTGCTCGAGCCGCGGAGGACAGCTGGGGCGACGCGCCTCCAGAGCCGCGTTAAGCAATCCGACCCCTGCCCACCGCACTCGTCCTGGGCTCGGGCTGGCTGGCAGGCAGGCCGGCCGCCCGCTCCCTCGCGCTCCCTCTCGCGCGTGCTGGCCACGCCTTCACAGCCTGCCCCGGCCAATCCGCGGGCAGCTCTGGTCCGTCTCCCTCTGTGCCACCCAATCAACACTCGTTCGCCTCGGTCGACCCGTTAGTTCCCCGGCCCACTCCTCGATCTCCACCGCCCCTTATCTCTCTCCTCCAATCCCCTGCGGCTTTGGGAAGCGTCCCACCCGCCTCCCCCAAAACGGGTTCCGCCCCCAAACTCTAGCCCCCGACAGCCCCCGCCTGGCCCGAGCTCCTGTTATTGTTGGGACTTCAGCCCAAGCTGATCCCCTAGAGGCGGTTGCTTGCGCTGGTCAATGACTTCCGGGACTTCTCCTAGCCCGCTCTCCCTGCTGCTCTGGCCCAACTTGCTCATTGCTCCTCCCACGTCGCACATCAGGCCACTGGAAGGGGTGGGGAAACCTGGATTCTGGATGATTTTAGGATGGGAGCTGAGTCTGAGGGACTTTTTTTTCCTCAATAGCAGAGCATGTTTTTTTTATTATTATTACTAAAATTACATCCAGTTGTTGCAACAACTCCCAGTTACAATAACAGATACAGTGTTCAGTGTAAGATATATATGTATTTACTGTTTCCTATAATGTGGGCCAGAGAATGGCCGGGAAAAAAAAAGTAATATGACAAGATCCATGCCCCTAAAGCAGTTTAAACCTGACTTCCTAATATTCACTAAACCATTCTACCAAGACTTGTTGGTCACCTGCTGTGTACCTGCAAACGTACAAGTTGTGGGATTTGCAGTCATAATACAGAAATCGTCCAAGATCTTGTGTTGGGACAGAGATGGAAATACATCATGAAAGTCAGAATAAAATAAATACTAACTAGAGTCGCAAGTAATCAGATGGAGGCTGTAAGAAGATGGAGTAACCAAAAGGAAAAAAAAAAAAAAAGAACAGGCTTTGGGAAAGGGGAAAGCAAAGGACTAGCCAGGAACTGGTTTTAGGAGAAAGATGCCATTTAGGATGTTTTTCTTATCTCTCCTCGCTTTTCTTTGGAACCCTGCATTCAGATGGGTATATCTTTCCTTTTCCCCTTTGCCTTTCGCTTCTCTTTTTTTTTTCTCAGCTTTCTGTAAGGCCTCCTCATACAACCATTTTGCCTTTTTGCATTTCTTCCTCTTGGGAATGGTCTTAATCACTGCCTCCTGTACAGTGTCACAAACCTCCGTAGCTCTTCAGGCACTCTATCAGATCTAATCCCAATCTATTTGTCACTTTCACTGTATAGTCATAAGGGATTTGATTTAGGTCATACCTGAACAGTCGTGGTTTTCCCTACTTTCTTCAATTTAAGTCTGAATTTGGCAATAAGGAGTTCAACATAAGATCTTGGAAGATTTCTGTATATTGTCACTCTGCTTATTTAACTTATATGCAGAGTACCTCATGAGAAACACTGGGCTGGATGAAGCATAAGCTGGAATCAAGATTGCTCGGAGAAATATCAATAACTTCAGAAATGCAGAGAACACCACCCTTATGGCAGAAAGCAAAGAAGAACTCTTTCATCAAGAGCCTCTTGATGAAAGTGAAAGTGGAGAGTGAAAAGGTTGGCTTAAAGCTCAACATTCAGAAAACTAAGATCATGGCATCTGGTCCCATCACTTCATGGCAAATAGATGGGGAAACAGTGGAAACAGTGACAGACTGTTTTTTTAAGGCTCCAAAATCACTGCAGATGGTGACTGCAGCCATGAAATTAAAAGACGCTTGCTCCTTGGAAGAAAAGTTATGACCAACCTAGACAGTGTGTGAAAAAGCTGAGACATTACTTTACCAACAAAGGTCCCTAGTCAAAGATACGGTTTCTCCAGTGGTCATGTATGGATGTGAGAGTTGGACTATAAAGAAAGCTGAGTGCCAAAGTATTAATGCTTTTGAACTGTGGTGTCAGAGAAGACTCTTGAGAGTCCCTTGGATTGCAAGGAGATCCAACTAGTCCATCCTAAAGGAAATCAGTCCTGAATTGGATGCTGAAGCTGAAACTCCAATACCTTGGCCACCTGATGTGAATAACTGGCTCGTTTAAAAAGTCCCTGATGCTGAGAAAGATTGAAGGCAGGAGGAGAAAGGGATAACTGCCAGGGTCCAGCCTCAGTGGAATCAGGGGTTTCGTAGGGGAGATAGCTTCAGCAATCAGGATACGATAGAATTAAAGATATAAAGAGTGGTTAAATAAGGATAGCTCAGTGAGAAAATTCAGTGGAGAAAAGAGGCTGAATAACTTGGTTTACGTGGAAAGCTAAAAAATTCCAAAATAAGGAATTTGTGTCACCTATGTAGGCTGCAGGCGTCCTCCTGTTCTCCCAAAGGAGAGGAGACACTAAGGCCTCCCTGGTCAGATCTTAGAAGCCCAGACAAAATTAGTAGGCTTGATGAGCCTCCATGTCCCAGATGAAAATTCAGCCAGGTGAGAGAAAGAACAACATGGGGAGACCAAGTTTCAGTGAACAAGGCCTGCACTTTATTTTCCAAAGAAGTTTTTATACCTTAAGTTGTGCATAGGGGATAATGGGGGAAGGGTAGAGTTAGCAGTAAGCCAGGCTTTCTTCCTGCAAACTTATCATATGCAAAAGTTAGGTGAATTACATCATCTTCTGGCCAAGAGGCCTGTTAACATTTTAAGATCCTTTCTTCAAAAAACTTATTTTTCCTTAAAGGTGATTATTCTAAAGTCAGGCGCCACTCTCCAAAAGCATTAGATAAAGTTGCATTCCTATAGGGCAAAGGTGTGGTGGGCTATAACAAGAAAAGAATTAACTCAAGGGTCCAAGGTTACAAACATTAAAGGTACTACTTACATTCCTATACACCAAATATATTAATCAATACACTGCCAGGGACACAGTAGGTAAGGGATATGGAATCTTAGCAGCAAACATTGGCCCAATAAATGAAAAACCCTTCACCAATACAATTTCTAATCAATCTTAACTGCTCAAAGGAATCTGTATTTAGACAGTTTAGAACATCTCATGCCTCTCACGGTTGGGAGGCTGTGAACAATCACACGTGGCCAAAATAACCTTCAGAGGAATTTGTAGATTGAAACACTCTTGTCACACCCAGGAGCTTTATCAACTAGAGCTGTAAGTTAACTCTTTTTCAGAGAGAGGTGGTGGGGGACAGCCCCTTGTAAAGTCAGGGGTGTAGGTGGGAGCACAAAGCAGTAAAGTAGGCAGACTCTGGTTTTAGGGGTAGATGCTCAAGAATTTCCAGGGGGACCCCTGAGGCTTGATCCTGCATTTGCGTATGCTTAGCCTCCTTCCTCATGACCTTTGCCATGGGCGGAGTTCCTCACGCTGGCTCCCAGCAGATAACAGAGGATGAGATGATTGGATGGCATCACCAACTCAATGGACATGAGTTTGAGTAAACTGCTCTGGGAGTTGGTGATAGCAGGCATGCTGCAGTCCATGGGGTCACAAAGAGTTGGACATGACTGAGTTACTGAACTGACTAACTGGGATGTTTTTAACATGGGACCCTAAAAGAGGGATGGTGTCATTAAAAAACTGGAAAGGTAGATCAGGTTGTATGAGAGAGCGAGTCAGTTTTGGACATACTGGACTTCTATGGTAGTCCAGTGTTTAAGAATCCACCTGCCAATGCAGGGGACATGGGTTCAACCCTTGGTCCAGGAAAATTCCATATGCCTCGGAACAACTAAGCCTGTGTGGGACCACTGAGCCTGTGTGCCACAGCCACTGAAGACTGCCTACCTAGAGCCTGTGCTCCATAACAAGAGAAGCCACCACAATTAGAAGCCCATGCTTTGCAACTGGAGAGTAGCCCCAGCTTGCTGAAACTAGAGAAAGCCTGAGTGCAGCATCAAAGACCCAGTATAGCAATAAATAAATAAATAAATAAAAATTTTGGACATACTGAACTTAAGATGTTCACTCAGCTAGTACATGATGTTATATAACAGGCAGGTTAACATTTTAGTCTAAAGCTCAGGTTGAGGAATACCTTGAAGTTATGGGTGAGGGTCATAAGTGAATGGGGAGGGCAATGGCACCCCACCCCAGTACTTTTGCCTGGGGGGGTCCCATGGACGGAGGATCCTGGTGGGCTCCAGTCCATGGGGTCGCTGAGAGTTGGACGCGGCTGGGCGACTTCCCTTTCACTTTTCACTTTCATGCATTGGAGAAGGAAATGGCAACCCACTCCAGTGTTCTTGCCTGGAGAATCCCAGGGACGGGGGAGCCTGGTGAGCTTCTGTCTATGGGGTCGCACAGAGTCGGACACGACTGAAGCGACTTAGCAGCAGCAGCATAAGTGAATGTGATTTGATAACTATGGAAGGGACTGACATCCTCAAATGAAAATCTGAGAATTTCATGAAAAAGAGGTCATCTTTTTCAATTCCCCAGCTAACTCCTCATACACTAAACCCTTCCACCAGTTTTTATTCAATTAGCATTTATTGAATGCATACAAAACCCGACTGTGCTTAAGGCCTAACATGGACAGTGAGCAAACAAAGTTCAATCAGAGGAGCCAACGTTGTATGGGGGAGGCAAACATACAAAGAAATTTGTTGCTATCAGTGCCATGTTGGAAGTATGGACTGATGACCCAATATCAAGTGGAAGGAGTTCAAGGAACCCGTCATGGCAAGGATGAACCTCCACCAAGTCCTGAATGAGAAGACAAAGTGAGGAAGGTTGTCTCAGGCCAGCTGTAAAGTAAGCTGGCCCACAGACCCCACGGCGAATGGCGTTGATGGAGCTGAATGGGGTTAACTACTGCTGATTTAGTGAGAGCAACTGAAGATTAGTGTGGAAAAGTGGGTAGGGGCAAGATCTACAAGAGAATGAGATGGTTGGATGGCATCACCGACTCGATGGGCATGAGTTTGAGTAAGCTCCGGGAGTTGGTGATGGACAGGGAAGCCTGGCATGCTGCAGTCCATGGGGTTACAAAGAGTCGGACACAACTGAGTGACTGAACTGAACTGAACTGAAGAAGTCAGAATTTTATTCTGTAGTATTGAGAAGCAACTGAAGGATTCTAAGAAAGAGTGACATTATCAAATTTTTACTTTAGAAATCTCAACCAGATAGGTAGGTGAGGAATGGACTGGAGGAAGAGAGACTGTGGAGATGGGAAGAGCCAGTCCAGAGACTGGCCCCATGATCTGTGTGGTTAAAAGGAGTGATGGTGTGTCTGAACAGCAATTCCAGTGGGCTTGGAAAGGGGAGACCTTCCAAGGAATGTTTATGAATGTTTTACTGCCTCGATATGGTGAGTAAGGAGGAGTTGAATAAAATGCTCAGGTTTCTAAGTAAAAGGCAGTGCCTATCACACAGCAAGGGAAACTGGCTGGATGAGAAGGTAGAAGACAAGGCTATGAGTTCAGTACAGGGACAGTTGAGTGTGTACTGATGTGACTGGCAATCAGTCATGTGCTAAGACATCCAGGTATTGCAGTTCTCTCTGAGACAGTCTGTCTTGTCTGTTGGACAACTCCTTTCATCAGGCATTGAGAGATAACCTTGAGGTCACAGAGGGAGGTGGTGGACAGAGCAAGATTTTATGAATCTCAGGATGGTGTTCTATTGACTACACAGAGCTGTACCAGAGGCAGAGTATTCCCCTGTGAGCTAACAGGTTAGAGAAGCCTTCCTGGAACAGGGAAGCTGGGCTGTAGGTGCCTCGACTCCTTGTTATCATAGGATGAAAAGATCCTGGCAACATATACCTACATATACCTAGCACAAGAGGTAGGAGCACTTCCATTCTTCATCTCTTTTTTTCATCCGTGTTTTACAAACTATCTGGAATTTTAAAGGGTTATTAAAAGTGGAGAATAGGGAACTAAAGAGGTTCTAACTGAGGTCAATAGCAGGAAGGGGATGAGGGGGAAAGGAGCAACTTAGAGTTATGTATCAGATCAGATCGGTCGCTCAGTCGTGTCTGACTCTTTGCAACCCCATGAATCATAGCACGCCAGGCCTCCCTGTCCATCACCAACTCCCGGAGGTCACTCAGACTCACATCCATCGAGTCAGTGATGCCATCCAGCCATCTCATCCTCTGTCATCCCCTTCTCCTCCTGCCCCCAATCCCTCCCAGCATCAGAGTCTTCTCCAATGAGTTAACTCTTCACATGAGGTGGCCAAAATATTGGAGTTTTAGCTTTAGCATCATTCCCTCCAAAGAAATCCCAGGTCTGATCTCCTTCAGAATGGACTGGTTGGATGTCCTTGCAGTCCAAGGGACTCTCAAGAGTCTTCTCCAACACCAGAGTTCAAAAGCATCAATTCTTCGGCGCTCAGCCTTCTTCACAGTCCAGCTCTCACATCCATACATGACCACAGGAAAGACCATAGCCTTGACTAGGCGAACCTTTGTTGGCAAAGTGATGTCTCTGCTTTTGAATATGCTATCTAGGTTGGTCATAACTTTCCTTCCAAGCAGTAAGCGTCTTTTAATTTCATGGCTGCAGTCACCATCTGCAGTGATTTTGGAGCCCAGAAAAATAAAGTCTGACACTGTTTCCACTGTTTCCCCATCTATTTCCCATGCAGTGATGGGACCGGATGCCATGATCTTCGTTTTCTGAATGTTGAGCTTTAAGCCAACCTTTTCACTCTCCACTTTCACTTTCATCAAGAGGCTTTTTAGTTCCTCTTCACTTTCTGCCATAAGAGTCGTGTCATCTGCATATCTGAGGCTATTGATATTTCTCCCAGCAATCTTGATTCCAACTTGTGTTTCTTCCAGTCCAGCGTTTCTCATGATGTACACTGCATATAAGTTAAATAAACATGGTGACAATATACAGCCTTGACGTACTCCTTTTCCTATTTGGAACCAGTCTATTGGTCCATGACCAGTTCTAACTGTTGCTTCTTGACCTGCATACAAATTTCTCAAGAGGCAGATCAAGTGGTCTGGTATTCCCATCTCTTTCAGAATTTTCCACAGTTTATTGTGATCTACACAGTCAAAGGCTTTGGCATAGTCAAGAAAGCAGAAATAGATGTTTTTCTGGAACTCTCTTGCTTTTTCCATGATCCAGCAGATGTTGGCAATTTGATCTCTGGTTCCTCTGCCTGAAATCAAAATATCTTGATGACTGAAATCATTGAACAACTTCAGTATGTATTCTTATGCTTCTGTTTCCTGGGATTTGTCTTGGAAATGCAGAGTATAGAACTCTGGCTGAAGAACATCTGTGGAGGCCCCATTACTGTCTGAAGGAGGGAACTGTAAGTAGAGCAAGTAGGTAGACATTCTTTCTGCCTCTGTTCTCTCCTCACTTCTGATCATTGTTATTCTACTAAGTTGCAAAAATGACCACAAAAGACCACACTGAGAGGGCCAGAATCTTGGAACACGTCACACCAGTAGAGTATAACAGATACTCATTTCTAGGACAATGCCTGGGGAGGGTAGAATTCTAGTTTATATGAGGTTTCTCACTGCCTGCACGTTACTCAGGCCAACTTTGTCATCTTCCTCGTCTCTGGGGCTTGGTGTGTGTGTGTGGGGAGGCGGGGGGCTCGGTGAGGGGTTGACATCTGCTGAGGCATTACTTGTCCAGGACTATTAACACGCATGACTCAGATGGCTGGGCTAGATTAGAACTGAGGATTCTAAGCAGGACCCAGAGTGGATGGTTCTGGAGGAGGCCATCATCAGAGCAGCCAGAGATCCCTGGAAGCTAAAGTGCTTCTGCAAAGGAGATCCTGGTCCAAGCTCCTTCCTACAGAGTCTCAAAAAGGCATGTGCTTTATGGGTTCCCACGGGGACAAGACCAACATAGAAAACACATACTGAGTAATTAATGCCTTCACGACACAGGAGCTCACTGACAATGCACTAGGACTTGTAGCAGTTGCGGTGGACTCTGTTCATGGACTGGAAAGTGAATGAATACTTTGGATGAAGGCTCTGGGAAAAGGCATACATGGGGTAGTTGTATATGAAATATAAGAAAACTGAAATATAAATCATTTTAATATATTTATGTTTGTTTAATCCATGTTAAGAAATTTAAAAATAAGTAGAGTCTCACCTTAAATTTTAATTCCAAGACTTTCCTCCCCTTTTTTGTCCTCTCTCTGTTCGTCTCATTCTTTCTTCCTTAATTGATAAGTGGAGGAATAGCGAAATTGACCTGTACAGAAAAGGAGAAATATGAAAAGAGAGGTAACATACCACTATTTCTGCTTCCAGATGAATCCCAGGTCAGCCACTTCTAAGGAAATAAGATGGAAGAAAAGAAGCTGGGGGCTGGTGTATTTGCTTCTGACTGTACCAGAACATCTGGGTTTTAATGGCATGATACAGTAAGAATCCTTGGCACCATCATTGCTATTAAATGTCTGTTATGCATTAATAAAACAGAAGAGGCTCATTTAATATGGCATTTATACTGGAAACCTTGGGATGATGATATGTAATGAATCACTGGTGGGTTTTATCAGTGAATGTGTATTTTTGGCAGGATAGCAGAAAGAGAGAACAAATGAGAATTTACTTTTGTGATCTTCTGGAGGAATGGGAGAAGGAGAATGTGGCAGTTCTAGGGAAATATTTCAAACTTCAAAGACCAGAGCCCTAAGATCTGGTTACTGTTTTCACAGGAGCATTTTCTTTGTCCTGTTGACTCTTTGGACAAATGTTTACAACCAAGATGGTTGCTAAATGTCTGAATTCTGCTGAGGAGACTTGCTTCATTTCCACAGAAGGAAGTGGTTTGGATACATTTTTCTTTCTATCGTGTAAGTTTCTTTCAGTGAGTCTTGTCAGTCTCAGGTTTATTGATCCAATTTCCTTAATATGTATAAATTATTTCTTTAGGTATTTATTTGTTATAGCAAATATAAGTGTTGGGAACCTAATTTATTATAGAAGATATTGAATTTCTACTGGTAGATAAAGAGGTTAAATATTTTTTCTTGTCCTATTTCAGCAACATGATTAACCATGATAATTTTCCATTTGCCTCTTCCTCTATTACAGGCCTCTATACGGTCATTCTTACGGAGAATATATGAATCCACGGGCTGGTGGAATGTCCTCCAGATCTGGCAACACAGACAAACCCCGGCCACCACCTCTACCATCAGAACCTCCTCCACCACTCCCACCCCTTCCGAAGTAAAAAAGAAGAGAAAAAAGCTTCTTTAAAAACACATTTGTTTTTAAACTACTGATTCTGGACTAAGAAAAGTACTTCTCATGTGAAATATGTCACCCTTGTTGGACTAGGGAATAAATTAATATTGAGACATAGATGGGAGGATGGTTGAGGGCCTTGGTTGATAATATCTCCTGCCTCAGAAATTTAACTATTTTATTATAGTTTTTACTGGTATTGGAGAGGTGAGAATGTGTTAAAGCTGTGAATGATTCAGAATACTTTCTCTCTTCTTGGCCTCTCCACCTCCTAATTAGGTTGGTTAGAGTTGATATCAGAGAAGGCAATGGCACCCCACTCCAGTACTCTTGCCTGGAAAATCCCATGGATGGAGGAGCCCGGTGGGCTGCAGTCCATGGGGTCGCTAAGAGTTGGACACGACTGAGCGACTTCACTTTCACTTTCCATTACAGGCATCTCTCTCTTTCCCCACCCTACCCTCCTTGGTTTTTCTAGGAATATAAGAAATTTAACCAATTCACTTTCTTGGGAGTCAGAATAAGAAGGCTTCAGCTTGGTATTTTATCTCTGATGAAAGCTGCAAAGGATTTGTGTGCACACTGACTTCCATAAGATCAATATCATGCCTAGAAATTAGAGAATTAATTACACATGCATGGTTAGCAGAGAAGTGAAAATTGAAGAGTGAACATACCAGAGTACTGGCAATAATATGATTTAGGTATGTAGTAGCTGCACGCATCCGCCTGAATTCTTTCCTCTGGGACCTTGGCTGGCAACGCAGCCCAGAATTAAATAGACAAAGATGAAATGCTGTTTGGCTTCTGAGAAACTGAGTTGTTTCATGAGCTCATGGAAAACTATAAGCAGATAGTTCTATCCAACTGAAAAGTGCTGTCTAGCCTCCAGCAAAGCTCCTGGCCTCTTTAGGTATCAGTTTCCTTGTCTGGAACAGATGATATTTAGATCTCAGTATATGCATCTGTCTGGGTGAGTGCTCAGTTGTGTCCGACTCTTTGTGACCCCATGGACTATAACGTGCCAAAGCTCCTCTGTCCATGGGATTTCCCAGGCAAGAATATTGGAGCATGTTGCCATTTCCTTCTCCAGTGGATCTTCCTGAGCCTGGGATCGAACCATCTTTACTTACATCTCCTGGATTGGTAGGCAGATTCCTAAACACCTCACCACTTCATTTGGAGCTTCCGCTCCAAATTTTTGCATGATTCTTTTCTAATTTGCATTTCCTATAGGGTCCATGGGATTCCCTGGTGGCTCAGAGGGTAAAGAGTCTGCCTGCAATGTGGGAGACCTGAGTTTGATCCCTGGGTGGGGAAGATCCCCTGGAGAAGAAAATGGCAACCCACTCCAGTATTCTTGCCTGGAAAATCCCATAGATGGAAGAGGAGCCTTACAGGCTACAGTCCATGGAGTTGCAGAGTTGAACGACTGAGCAACTTCACTTCATAGGGTCCGTAGTATAGGATGCATGCTTGCAAGCTAAGTAGCTTCAGCCATGTCCAACTTTTTGCAACTCTCTGGACTACAGCTCACCAGGCTCCTCTATCTGTGGAATTCTCCAGGCAAGAAAACTGGAGTGGGTTGCCATGCCCTCCTCCAGGGGGTCTTCTTGGATATATGCATAAAGTTAGACAATTCTTCCAAATTCTCATTGTCTGCTGCTCCCTTTCATCTCACAGCAAGATTCTAAGTCCTTAATCCCTATATCACTTCCTATTATAGAAGGGAGAGGAAACTGATGACTACAGAATTCCTCTCGTGAAAGCATTGTTTGTGCTGAGCAGGAGTGGCTTTACAGGAGTTGCTTCACACACCCTCACCCTGCCCAGCAGTGCCCTTATGAACGGGGGGCTGGATGAAGAGTTTCAGTTCTGTTCTGTGAAAGGAGCAGATAGGACCTTGGAGGGGGAGGGGACCTTATCAGGAAGGAGATGGGGGAGGTCAGAGGAGATAAAGCTGGCCTGCAATTTGAATGGAAGCTGGAGTTGAGGAAAGGCGAGAAACAGTGCAAATTCCCCAGTGGTTGGAATGCTAAGATTGTTTGTGGCATATGCCACTCCCACTCCTCTTCCTCCCAAATTTTTCATTAAGTTTGCTCTAGTCACAGCCTAGACCGGGTGAAACTCTGAGAAAAGGAGAGTTGCACACAAGTTGGATGGGGGGACAATTAGGTTGTAGAGTTTATTGATTCTATATGGAAAAGGGATGCTTCCTTAGGAGGTGAAATGACAGCAGAGATCAAAAATTCAATGAAATCAGAAAACTCCTAGAACCAGAGGCCTGGAGAAACTGAACCCTCTGTGCCACTCACCATTTCTTAACAAGAGACTCGGATTCCATCCCTAAGTACGTCAGGATGTTTGAATTATTTTAAGTATTAAAGGACGATGTGATTGTTGCAAGCTAGAAGATTTGGAATCATCCAGGTAGCTGACATCTGTTATACTAGGACAAGTGAATAATAATAACAATAATTCTACTTTTTATTTTCTAAGATTCAAGAGAATAGAATTAGACATTGTTTTTAATGTGCATATTCTTTCAACGCTTCCTTTTGGATCTTTTAATTAAATTTAATTTAGATCCTTTAAATGTAATAAGTCAGTAAAATAGGAAGCAGTATTTTCAACAATCGAAAGCCTTTAGAGATTCAGTGTGTAAAAGAAATACCTAAGGCTTTTAAAACAAATAAGTATATCATCTCCTTCATATCACATTCACACACTAGCTAATGTTAGCCTGCCTTTCAATATAATAAGGTATAAATGAGATGCAAAATATACATTTTCATTTAAATTGATTTTTTTATTTGGTGTATTCTATTAACCATAGTTTGTGAAATGACAGATTGTAGACTAAAAGGAAATAATATATTGTTCAGATTAACCTGACTTGCCATGAGCTTCTGCATTAATCATCAGGTTTTAACACCAATAGAAGTCATGCTTTACATTTGACTGACATACACTATCATTTTGCTCCTAGTTAACATACTGCACAAAAGTGATAATGTGAGAGATTTTTCTGAAGGATTGATTGCAGACCAAGATAACTCCTAGGAGGGGAAAAAGCAGAATATAATTTCCCTTATTTGGCTAATTTCTTTTTTTAATCTTGAAGGACAGTACATGCTCACAGAATTTTGAATAAATAAAATTATTTTCTCATCATATATCTGGCATTATATACTGGTAATCCCTTTAAATCAGAGCTTAGTTTCCATTTGTAGGTCTGAAAATATGTAGATTCATTTTTGATAAATATAGTCAATATATTTGATACTACTGATGACTAAAATGGAGGGTGAGAGAAGACCTTGATAAAAGATATAAATTATTGTCACAAAAAGTCACATAGTAACAAAAAATCATGGATTTCCTATCTGCCTAGGTTTCATTTGGAAGATGCTCAGATATTAACAACAGCTCCACCTTATAACAAAATTTAACTACTTGTTTAGCTGTTTGATTTGAAACAGTAAAAGTGATTTTATTTCCCCCAAATCAAATACCAGACATAAAGCAATTCAGGATTCAATTTGGTCTTTTCATCACATGTTATTATACGCTGCGATTCATGGGATTGCAAAGAGTCAGACATGACTGAGCGACTGATCTGATCTGATCTGATAAAAATAAGATTAACAAAGTACTTCCTATCATAATATAAATATATCCATTCAGTCTAGATACTGTTAGATGTCACATATGCATAGAATTAATTAAAGCATCTACAAAATTATATCCCCAATAGAGAGCCACACAATGTGTATATAATTCAATTGAAATTCTCTACAAGTTAACCAACTCTTAATAGCCATACATACATATTTATGACAGCTGTCAATTTAGAGAAATAATAGTTCTGCATTGGAGAAGGCAATGGCACCCCACTCCAGTACTCTTGCCTAGAAAATCCCATGGGCAGAGGAGCCTGGTAGGCTGCAGTCCATGGGGTCATGAAGAGTCGGACATGACTGAGCAACTTCCCTTTCACTTTTCACTTTCATGCATTGGAGAAGGAAATGGCAACCCACTCTAGTGTTCTTGCCTGGAGAATCCCAGGGACGGGGGAGCCTGGTGGGCTGCCGTCTATGGGGTCGCACAGAGTCAGACACAACTGAAGTGACTTAGCATAGCATAGCATAGCATGGCATAGTTGTGGATGGCCCAGAATAAAATCTTTTAATACCATCTGTGTCCTAATGGAAAACAAATGAAACAAATGAGCCGTGTTTAAAGATACATTAAAATATTACACTCAGATACTTCTCTGGTGGTACAGGGGATAAGAATCTGCCTGCTGATGCATGGGTTCGATCCCTGGTCTGGGAAGATCCCACATGCTGTGAAGCGACTAAGTTCATGTGCTACAACTCCTAAGCCCACATGCCCTAGAGCCCGAGCTCCACAATAAGAGAAGCCACTGCAATGAGAAGACCGTGCTCTGAAATGAAGAGTAGGCCTCACTCACTGCAACTATAGAAAGCCTGTGTGCAGCAACAAAGACCAGCACAACTAAAATATAAATAAATTAATTAAGAAAATATTATACTCAAATCCTATCTGTAATCACATATTCTCTCCTGAAAGTTAGTTTCCAACATTTATGTCCATATACTATGTGTGCAAAACATTTAAGCTCTTCTTTACCTATCAAGATTTTTTTCCTAGTCCTAGAATCATTTTCATAGTTGTGAATTTCATTCTATTCCATCATGTGACATTATCCCCCCTTTATTTTCCCAAATCAAATTAATCCAAGAGGTGGTTAACATCCGTGAAAGAGTAACCTCTAAATATCTTTGTTTAAAAATTATCTTCATGGTCTTCATGTAGCCAATAAATGATAAGAAAAATGTATTTAGGAGAAGACAGTATGAATTGTCTCTGATGATATCTTGAGAATGTAAAATATCCTTAAAAAAAAAATGTAAAGAAACTCAGAATTCCACACTTTACCCAGTGAATGTTCATTTTTTTCTCTAAAAGATTTCCAAATTAACTTAAAACAAGCTGCATAAAAATTATGACATAATTTTCTGGACTGCAGAATCAATGAGTTGCTCTCCTGAGATGGTGAGTACCAACTAAGTCACCTGATTCTGAGAGCCCACTCTTGGAAACCTGTGGTCTCTTTTGAGTAGTGATGGGAAAAATACTGAGAACCACTGGGCTAGAAGATTCAGTTCTGACAACCAGGCAGTTTGAGTTCATATGGATCTCTGACTTTTTCAGATTTACAGTTAAAAATCCTTTTTATGTCTGTTTCTGCCAAGCTTATGTCCCTTCCAAGCTGTATATCTTCCATATTCCTTCTCCTTTTCTATGAGTCTAAAAGAAAACACTTTGATCCATTAATGGAATGTAGTTGACCCAATGCCCTCTCTGTCACAATGTTGATTTACAGCCGCCAGGAGCAACCGGCAGCTAGCCAGGCTGCAGACAGTGACTAAACCCCAACAACAGGTCAGATGCGGTGTTTGCTTAATGGGCTCCTCTGTCTCCAGTGAGCAGCCCGCCTGTCGCAGTGGGTGCAGCTTTCTCATGGTAGGAATTAGTTGCACACATTTTCCTGTCTCCAGGATTTGTCAGAAGGCTGTCTGTGACCAGGATGAGCCACTGAAGAATCATGCTGTAATGCTGGGTCCCCTCCTGTGTGTGGGGAACCTGGCCAGAAGGGGAAGGGAAGGGCACTCACGTTTAGTGAGCATCTACCTCTGCTAGGTATTCGACACATGTGATGTTACTGATGTTTTCTGGCATCTCAGTGAAGTTTAATTATTCACACATGAAAACACTGGTTCAGTGATTAGGAAAGGACTCAGCAGGGTTTAGATTCCAGGCCTGCCTCACATGAACAATGATCGTGTTTTTTCAGCTTAACCACACTGCCTCCATGTTATTCTGAGAAATGCTTATGTCACTCAGTAACCTAGATGTTTTACAAAACCTGCTACCGACAGGCAACGAATACCTAATAAAAGTGCATTTTTTGTGTTACAAAATTATCATTTGATACAAATGGTTATTTTGAAAACCATGCTAGGAGATGTCCATTTTATCTCTTGTATTTTCTAAAAGCTCATAAAATTTTTGTCTTGAATATTTTTATAAGTGCACAAGCCCAGGTCCTGGAATTGTATAGCACTGAATTTGGAGTTCAGAGAATGTACTGGCATTCTTCATCTTTGCTGAATCCCACCAGAGATCAAAGAATCTGAGAGATTAATTTCCAGTTAAAAATGGTAGATTGACCACAAATGTTTATTCCCTCCTCAAAATGATGTTAAAATGATATTAAAAGAATTAGGAAAGTATTAATATAAACCAATAAGGACAATGGCTAGATCTGAAAATGGAGGGGTGGTGGTGCTGGTCCGTCAGTGAATGTACATACTGATCTGCAGGTCTCTGGTGCCCTTTTGCCTTCCTACTCTTATAATTCCAAACCCAAACCACAGTGTATATCTTTAAAATAAATGAAATGTGAAACTTTCCGAGATTCTGGAACATTCTCCTATGCCAGAAGTATGCTGCTTATATTTTGTCTTGGGCCCACTGAAGGTCTCTTGAGGTAGGCTTGGTCAGTGGGTATTTTCATCTCATATCTCTGGAAGTCCCAACATTCTGTTTGCATTTTAACAGCTACTTACTAGGTGGGTGAGAGCACGAACTGACTTGGTGCCAAGCTAATTGTTAAGCTCTTTTGCACTGAGCCAGTTTGGCAACATAAAACTAAATTTTGTAGTGAACCATATGAGAACTTTGTCATAAACTGGGTCCTGAAGGCATTTCTTTTCAACCACCAGTGTGTATTAAGTCACTTCAATAGTGTCTGATTCTTTGCGACCCCATGGACTCTAGCCCATGAAGCTCCTTTGTCCATGGGATTTCCCAGGCAGGAATACTGGAGTGGATTGCCATTTCCTTCTCCAATAGATCTTCCTAACCCAGGGACTGAACCTGCTCTTTTGTATCTCTTGCATTGGCAGGCGGGTTCTTTATCACTAGCGCCACCTGGGAAGCTCCAACTTCCAGTAAATCTTAGAATAACCCTTCACCATTGTAACCCCAAACGTGAGGAACAATTGCTTTGCCAAAAGTCAGGCTTGCGTCTCTACTTTGCTTCACTTCTTCCCCTCCTCCATGCTTTCAGCTGCTTTGCTACATCCACTTGCGTGAAGTCCACCTACAATGGACTTGGTACAAACTATTACTCACTGCAGATGGTGACTGCAGCCATGAAATTAAAAGACGCTTACTCCTTGGAAGGAAAGTTATGACCAACATAGATAGCATATTGAAAAGCAGAGACATTACTTCACCAACAAAGGTCTGTCTAGTCAAAGCTATGGTTTTTCCTGTGGTCATGTATGGATGTGAGAGTTGGACTGTGAAGAAAGCTGAGCGCCAAAGAATTGATGCTTTTGAACTGTGGTGTTGGAGAAGACTCTTGAGAGTCCCTTGGACTGCAAGGAGATCCAACCAGTCCATTGTGAAGGAGATCAGCCCTGGGATTTCTTTGGAAGGACTGATGCTGAGGCTGAAACTCTGGTACTTTGGCCACCTCATGCGAAGAGTTGACTCACTGGAGAAAACTCTGATGCTGGGAGGGATTGGGGGCAGGAGGAGAAGGGGACGACAGAGGATGAGATGGCTGGATGGCATCGCTGACTCGATAGACGTGAGTTTGAGTGAACTCCGGGAGTTGGTGATGGACAGGAAGGCCTGGTGTGATGTGATTCATGGGGTTGCAAAGAGTTGGACATGACTGAGCGGCTGAACTGAACTGAACTGATTAAGAGGAGAAGGCAATGGCACCCCACTCCAGTACTTTTGCCTGGAAAATCCCATGGACAGAGGAGCATGGTAGGCTGCAGTCCATGGGGTGGCTAAGAGACGGACACGACTGAGCGACTTCACTTTCACTTTTCACTTTCATGCATTGGAGAAGGAAATGGCAACCCACTCCAGTGTTCTTGCCTGGAGAATCCCAGGGATGGGGTTGCCTAGTAGGCTGCTGTCTATGGGGTTGCACAGCGTCAGACATGACTGAAGTGACTTAGCAGCAGAAATCACAAATATTGCTTTACACTGTTGAATTTTCTTAGCATAGGTTAAAGGTTTTACAGAATCCCTTCTGAGAGCTTAATTTTTCCCCTCAAATCTTACTGTAAAGTGAGCCATAAACCATTCCTTTAATATCACGAGATCTTAAGATCCAGGCTTAACTGTGAATGTTGTTCCACATACATGCTTACATTTTAAGTAACTAGAGTATTTGCTGCTGGAGATTATGGAATATTTTATATTAATTTTAGTGTCTCTTGATAATAGACAGCACCATAGTGGTTTTCAATAAATTTTTGATGCATTAATAATGTATCAATGAAAGAACCGTGAGTTTTTTGGCTCAGAAAAATTGTCTTCTTTTTCAGATTTTATGTGCCACCCTTCTATTTCCAGATTTTGCCAGTAGCTTCTGTCCTAACACCCATGTTACAGGATAAAAATAAAAAATAAACCCCTATTTAGTAAAATCTATATATTTAGGTTTCTATTATTTGCAGCCATATGCAATCCTAACTCGGAGAAGGCAATGGCACCCCACTCCAGTACTTTTGCCTGGAAAATCCCGTGGACAGAGGAGCCTGGTGGGCTGCAGTCCATGGGGTCACTGGGAGTTGGACACGACTGAGCGACTTCACTTTCACTTTTCACTTTCATGCATTGGAGAAGGAAATGGCAACCCACTCCAGTGTTCTCCCCTGGAGAATCCCAGGGACGGGGGAGCCTGATGGGCTGCCGTCTATGGGGTTGCACAGAGTCGGACACGACTGAAGCGACTTAGCAGTAGCAGCAGAAGCAATCTTAACTGATGTGTGTGTATGGGGGGAGGATGTACCACACTCCTGCTGAAACAAATCATTAAGCAGGTCAACAATGACCATGTTCTAGGAGGACTCTGTATTGAAAAGACTGCTGTAAATTGGCCTAACAGTCACTTTCATGGATGCTGAGTATGAAATTGGAAAAGAATAGGTGTGTGTATATGTATAACTGAATCACTTTGTTGGGCACCTGCAACTAACACAGCACGGTTAATCAACTATGGTGGTGGTTTAGTCGCTGAGTCATGTCCGACTCTTGCAACCCCATGGACTATATCCTGTAAGGCTCCTCTGTCCATGGGATCCTCCAGGCAAGAATACTGGAATGGGTTGCTATTTCCTTCTCCAGGGGATCTTCTCAGACCCAGTGATCGAACCAGGTCTCCTGCACTGCAGCAGATTCTTTACAGACTGAGCTATGAGGGAAGCCCTTAATCAACTATGAAGTATGAAGTGAAAGTTGCTCAGTTGTGTCTGACTCTGCCACTCCATGGAATATGCAGTCCATGGAATTCTCCAGACCAGATTACTGGAGTTGGTAGCCTTTCCCTTCTCCAGGGGATCTTCCCAGCCCAGGGATTGAACCCAGGTCCCCTGCATTGCAGGCAGATTCTTTACCAGCTGAGCCGCCAGGGAAGCCCAGAGATGTCTGGCAAGCATACAAATATATGTGATTAAAAAGTGGAGTCCAGTGCCTACCATGAAATGTGTGTAGATGCAGTGGGTAAAGACTTTGTATTTTGTTGGAGGGATCTGGAAAGTTTCATAGAAGAGGCTTTGAAGATGAACTAGATTTCAGTAGGTTGAAAGGTTAGGGCATAATCAGAGAACAGAATGGTATAGACAAAGGCATGAACGTGGGAACATGGAAAGTATGATCTTAAATGTTACTAGCTACCATACAACTATACTATTTTTTCCCAACTCCTGATAACTGTCAAAATATCATTTTAGATCACTGAGATCCTGCATTTATATTTTAATTCAGCCACCACTGACCCTTTTGTCAGAGAAAAAATTTATTTCTCTCTTTAGTTCTAGCAACAAAAGGATGAACTGAGGACATTGTGATTTGGTGGTAGTAATTAAATAAATTCTTCATTTGTACCCTCTGTCTGTGAGAGAGTTTGGAATATACTAGTACCATATTTATTTTCCATGATTTTTTGGAAGTTGCTGTTTTTAACGACCTCAGGATTATAATAAATAAATGCAATCTCCTTGACTATCTTTGCCCACCCTGTAATGTGTGATGGTCTTTAATTGGACTGCTTGTCAAGCAAAAGAACATTATACAAAGGAACTGATAGGGCCTGTGTACTGATAAGGATGTGTATTTTGTGGATTTTTCCACAGTGTGGGAGAATCCTTAGTGAATCTTTATTCACCACTTTAACTCCTATATTTTTAAAATTGAGTCTCTGATATACTTTGTTCCTTGATGGTGGGATGGAGAGATTACCTTTCTTCAAGGTTGCCAAGTAATTAATACCATGGACTTCTTGGCACATAATCGGAGCCAACCATCTGAATGATTGAACACACTGTAGGGTTTTCAGCAAAGAAATGTAATTAATTAAAAGTGTGCATAACACAAATTATATTCTCTGTGGGCACAAGGAAGCTGGAATAATGCTACTCTGAAGCTGCCACATGCACACTGTGTTTTGTTCAACTCTAGACGGTGACATTCGCAGCATAGTCTAGGGAATGGCACCCTTGTTGCTGGGTGGTGCACAGCCGCCAAGGCCATACAAGGCAGTCCCGGCCATTCTTTGATGGTCTTTTGTCGCGCTGACTGTAGCTGAAGGAGTCTCTTGCCAAGTTTCCCTGTATATTTTGCCGTTCCCGCAGCTCTTACTTTTCTTGGAGCTTTGGCAGTGGGATCTGTTGGCAGCTCTGTTATCCTAGGCTGTCTTTGCCTGTGTCCTTGAGTTCCTAGACAACCTTGAAAAGTGACATGCATATACCCACAGTCTTTGCTGGGCCTTTAGTGGGGATATTTTCTCTGTTAACCATTTTTTCCCCTCCTTTCGGTTGCCAAGGTCTTCCCCTGCCTGTGACTTTTTGCTTCTAAGAGATCCATATTTTGTTTTTGTGTCCTTTATGAGGGTGCTGCTGCTGCTGCTGCTGCTAAGTCGCTTCAGTCGTGTCCGACTCTGTGCGACCCCATAGACGGCAGCCCACTAGGCTCCTCTGTCCCTGGGATTCTACAGGCAAGAATACTGGAGTAGGTTGCCATTTCCTTCTCCAATGCATGAAAGTGAAAAGTGAAAGTGAAGTCGCTCAGTCGTGTCCGACTCTTAGCGACCCCATGGACGAGCCTACCAGGCTCCTCCGTCCATGGGATTTTCCAGGCAAGAGTACTGGAGTGGGGTGCCATTGCCTTCCCCGTTATGAGGGTGACTATATCACATACAGCCTGAGAACACTTTAAAAATATTTCATATGGTCATCCTAATACAAGGACACAAAGACCAAACATGATTCTCTAAGAAGGAGCTATTGATAATGACACTGGGATAACAAATACAAACTGGGACTATCCTGAGCACCCTGGGGTGTCTGATCACCTGCCCTTCTCTCTCTTCAAGCTGATATGCAGCAGGTTCACACCTTAAAGAGTAGGAGCTATGTATGGGATATTTCTGGGCTTCCCTGGTGGCTCAGATGGTAAAGAATCCACCTGCGATGCGGGAGACCTGGATTTGATCCCTGGGTGGGCAGATCCCTTGGAGGAGCGCAAGGCATCCCACTCCAGCATTCTTGCCTGAAGAATCACCATGGACAGGGGAGCCTGGTGGACTACAGTCCATGCGGTTGCAGAGTCCGACATGACTGAGCAACTAACCACAGCACATGGGATATTTCTGTTCAGTGAATCATTAGACAAAGCACCTTCACCATTACAGCACCGCTCCCAGGACTCTCCAGACCTCCCTCCAGCATCTCAACAGGATGGCCTTGGCATGGCTAGAGGCCTATAGGGCCCTATACCAGGCCTAAGGTTTGCATGTGCTGTGATAGGGGCCTGTACCATACCAGTTATTAAACACCTTGCTATTACGCCAATTCTTTTACCATCTCCCTAGTCTCCCTTTCTCTTACTTTGTCATCTGTCAACCTAGTCTCAGGACTGTGAAGACACCCACAGTCTATTTTTCTGTTTCATCTCTATTATACTTGTATGTCACATTCAATTTTGTAGCTGTTATTTATACTTATCATAAATATCAAGATATTTAAGAGAGGAAGGTATTAGATTTTGTTATCAACATTACTGAATTGCAGGGTATTTATGGTTTCTTCAAGCAAGGAGCTTTGAAAGGAGAGTTCTGTCTCTTCTCATAATCACAGCATTGTAAAAAGATTGTTTCTGTGTGTGAATCCACTCCCCTGGCTGGAATGTGGAGAAGACAATTGGTGTCCATGAACAGGATTAAGAAAACCAAAGGAGAGTTTCAGAGAGTTAGGGCTAAGAAGAGGGAAGAAAAAGATTGTGTTGTTTTGCTCAAAAATCACATGGCAAATATTTCGGATTACTAGGTCAAGTTAAGGCTTTGTAAGAAGTAGAGAAAAAAAATAGAAATTTTGTGACTGGTGAAAAAAAGTCTCTTTTTTGAGAGCATCAACTATGAAACCTGGATGAAATTCCCCATATGGCAATTGTGAATTGAAGGATGAGTTCTGGATCAAGAACCAATGTTTTCATGGCTTATAAATGTGAGACCTAAAATATTTAAAATGCTAATAGGCATTTAGCAAAGATTTCTTTGAAAATTTGATATCTTTTTGGTCATGTCCAGAACTGAGATAGAGACAGGTGTAAGGGGAGCATAGAAAGTCTCACAGTGTGGAGAGATGTAGAAAGAGCATGTGACCCAGAGTCAAGTGAAAATAAACCTGATGTACCCATCACTGAGTGTTTTTCCTGACTCTTGAGAGAAAAAAAACTGCTCTTTGACTAAAGGCCCAGTCAGGGGAAGCACGTGACCAGCCTACAACTATGAAGGGATGAGTCTGACACTGTGGACGGGAGCACAGAGAAATGGAAAGAACTAAAGCCCTCATGACTTCAGTGAGCCCCTGGTTCAACCATGTCCTGATGCCTGACCTCCATCTGGACTTCCCTCCTGTTACTGATAAATGTTATGTAAGTGACCTTGGGTAGGGTTTTCTGTTACTTTTAAACAGTCATAGCTGAATGGAGATAGTGACCCCCAAAGCTGAGAGCCAGTCGTTTACACTACATTAAAAGAAGAATCATAGAGAATGCTTAAATGAACTGTTTCATGGTTAAAACCATTTCAGTATAACTGGATAATGATGTCTTTCTTTACTTCATCTACAGAGGTGAAATAATTTGTGCTTTTCACTTTAATATGAGTGCCCTTGAACCCTTCTATAATGGTACTGGGAAGAAGGAGCACTATCACATAGACGGAGGTGGTAGTGTGAAACTTAGGGAGTGTGCGTGGGGGAGGGTCTTTTAATTATGCAATGTATACACTTAGGCTTTCACGATAGTTCAGAAAAAGTCACATACATAAGAAATGTAATCAGGAAGGTCTATGATGCAACTGTCTCAAGGCATCACTGGGCATGGAGCTGTCTGCTTTCAATCTTGATCCACAGTGCTCTTTGCTAGCCTTTTATTCTGGAGGTAACTCTTCTACTTTGGTGCCATCGGTAATTGGATGGTCTTTGGGCACCAACCTAGTCTGTGTGCTTCACTTGCCTTTACAATCTACAGAGAGAGAGAGAGAGATCAGTCGCTCAGTCGTGTCCGACTCTTTGCGACCCCATGAACTGCAGCACGCCAGGCCTCCCTGTCCATCACCAGCTCCCGGAGGTCACTCAGACTCGCATCCATCGAGTCAGTGATGCCATCCAGCCATCTCATCCTCTGTCGTCCCCTTCTCCTCCTGCCCTCAATCCCTCCCAGCATCAGAGTCTTCTCCAATGAGTCAACTCTTCGCATGAGGTGGCCAAAATACTGGAGTTTTAGCTTTAGCATAATTCCTTCTAAAGAAATTCCAGGATTGATCTCCTTCAGAATGGACTGGTTGGATCTTCTTGCAGTCCAAGGGACTCTCAAGAGTCTTCTCCAACACCACAGTTCAAAAGCATCAATTCTTCAGCGCTCAGCTTTCTTCACAGTTCAACTCTCACATCCATACATGACCACAGGAAAAAACCATAGCCTTGACTAGACAAACCTTTGTTGGCAAAGTAATGTCTCTGCTTTTCAATATGCTGCCTAGGTTGGTCATAACTTTCCTTCCAAGGAGTAGCGTCTTTTAATTTCATGGCTGCAGTCACCATCTGTAGTGATTTTGGAGCCCAGAAAAAGAAAGTCTGACACTGTTTCCACTGTTTCCCCATCTATTTCCCATGAAGTGATGGAACCAGATGCCATGATCTTTGTTTTCTTAATGTTGAGCTGTAAGCCAACTTTTTCACTCTCCACTTTCACTTTCATCAAGAGGCTTTTTCATTCCTCTTCACTTTCTGCCATAAGGGTGGTGTCATCTGCATATCTGAGGTTATTGATATTTCTCCCAGCAATCTTGATTCCAACTTGTGTTTCTTCCAGTCCAGCGTTTCTCATGATGTACTCTGCATATAAGTTAGATAAACTGGGTGACAATATACAGTCTTGACGTACTCCTTTTCCTATTTGGAACCAGTCTGTTGTTCCATGTCCAGTTCTAACTGTTGCTTCCTGACCTGCATACAAATTTCTCAAGAGGCAGATCAGGTGGTCTGGTATTCCCATCTCTTTCAGAATTTTCCACAGTTTATTGTGATCCACACAGCCAAAGGCTTTGGCATAGTCAATAAAGCAGAAATAGATGTTTTTCTGGAACTCTCTTGCTTTTTCCATAATCCAGCTCAGTCATGTCCGACTCTTTGCGACCCCATGGACTGTATAGCCTATCAGTCTCCTCCATCCATGGGATTTTCCAGGCAAGAGTGCTGGAGTGGATTGCCATTTCCTTCTCCAGGGGATCTTCCCGACCCAGGAATCGAACCTGGATGTCCCGCATTGCGGGCAGATGCTTTACCGTCTGAGCCACCAGGGAAGCCTCCATAATCCAGCGGATGTTGGCAATTTGATCTCTGGTTCCTCTGCCTTTTCTAAAACTAGCTTGAACATCAGGAAGTTCACGGTTCACATATTGCTGAAGCCTGGCTTGGAGAATTTTGAGCATTACTTTACTAGCGTGTGAGATGAGTGCAATTGTTCGGTAGTTTGAGCAGTCTAGTGCTTACTATAACTGTTCTTCTATCTACTTTACATGTATTAGCTTATTTAATTCTTATTTCATAGATGAGGAACTTCAAGTTACTTGCCCAAGGCCACTTAGCAAGGGAAGAATAGAGTTGAGGTTTGAATCTAAGAGGACTGGCTCTAAAGTACATGCTCCTAGTCTTTCTGTTTTGATGCCCTCAGCATGGTGTAAGAGTTAAGCCAACAGAATGGGTATTTTAGATATGCTAAAACAAACAGCAGAATACAATAGATAAGGAAAGACCTGATTTTACAACAGTTTATATGAAAGAGGACAAGGGTTTTTGGTTGATCATAAGCTGGATTTGAAAGGAAATAACCTGCTTCTAAAAAGGTTAACACAACCCCAGACTTCTGACAAGGAAAAATATGATTCAGCAGAGGAAGTAAATGTTCCACTGTATTCTAACTCTGACTAATAGATTATGCTGGAATAGTTCATCTATCAGGTATCAGAGTTCATGAGCAACACTATCCAACTCAAGATGTTAGCCAAAATGATGTTCAGTCCAGTGACTACTCCACATAAAATGAGGGCATATAATAGCAGTTTTTAGATATTCCAAGAATATCTGAAGAGGTATGCTGCTGCTGCTGCTGCTAAGTCACTTCAGTCGTGTCCGACTCTGCGTGACCCCATAGACGTCAGCCCACCAGGCTCTCCTGCCCCTGGGATTCTCCAGGCAAGAAAACTGGAGTGGGTTGCCATTTCCTTCTCCAATGCATGAAAGCGAAAAAGTGAAAGTGAAGTCGCTCAGTCGTGTCCGACTCTTAGCGACCCCATGGACTGCAGCCTACCAGGCTCCTCCATCCAAGGGGTTTTCCAGGCAAGAGTACGTATGGTCTGTTGCTAAGTCGCTTCAGTCGTGTCCGACTCTGTGTGACCCCATAGACGGCAGCCACCACGCTCCCCCGTACCTGGGATTCTCCAGGCAAGAACACTGGAGTGGGTTGCCATTTCCTTATCCAATGCAGGAAAGTGAAAAGTGAAAGTGAAGTCGCTCAGTCGTGCTCGACTCTTAGCGACCCCATGGACTGCAGCCTACCAGGCTCTTCCATCCATGGGATTTTCCAGGCAAGAGTACTGGAGTGGGGGGCCATTGCCTTCTCCGGAGGTATGGTCTATAGTATGGTTAATATCTCAGCTCAAAACCAAAAGGAATCATCTAAATATTCAAAGTCTTTCACAATAGTCAGGGTTGCCTCATTAAGCAGTGAGTTCCCAGGCAATAGAAGGTTCGAAAAGTGACTGGATGACAATTTGTTGAACATCTCATTTGTTGGAAAATAGTATTAATTGGAATAGCATTGCAAGAAAGCTGTTTTAGGAATCTGGGTTTTCTTAGGAATCTGGCTTTTCAAAGGTAGTTTTTAGCCAAAAATCAGGTATCTACACAATTGTTAACTGGAAAGCATCAAATTAAGAAAGCTTTGAAGGGCTCAGCGTATAATAATGGGCAATATTACCATTAAATTTGAAGGAAAAATACTTGAAATACTTAAATGAAACTCTAAACTCCTTATCATATATTTCACAAAAATGTTGAACTCCATTTTCAAATGGATGTTTTCCTGCTACTTTAGTGTTTTTAAGTGCTTTGTCTTTGAGAAAATACTGTAATAAATAAAAGTGGGCAAGTGAAGTGGCTGAATACCCTGTCAAGATGCCCTGTCCAACGAGTGCCCATGTGATGAGTGAGGAAGGGAGAAAAGGTTAATGTAATTAGAGAAATGAATTCTGGGTAGCCCCAAAGAGCATGTCTTCTGAGTCATCTACATTCACATTTCTTTGAACTTTGTCTATCCTAGGGGAGATGAAGCAATTACATAGACATAATGTGTTACCCTTTCAGTACAATGCAACCCACATTCCTCCATATAGTCATCATCATCAGTGGTATTTGTGTTCAGTGCTGTCACGTAAGCTAGTTGCCAACAATTATTAAAAAGAAAACCGAAAGGTTATGCATTTAGGAGATAAAGCAAGGTTAACTTTTGCAACATGCTCTATGAAGATGTCAATCCATTAAGGGGAAAAAAAATCACTAAGGAGCTCCTCAAAGATACTCCTGCATCAAGAACTATCTCCAGAGACCTGCAAAGGAAATGAAGTGATTATCTGTCACTCACAGCTCTCCGAAATGGAATCCACAATGGCTGTGGCATAGCTGCATATGAGCTTCCCCTCTCATTTTTACCTACATTCTCATTCACTGATTGTGAAAATCTTTTTCTCTGGACTTTTCCTCATTACCTGCTTTTTTTTTCTTTACCAACAAACAAAAATAACTCTAGATTTCATTATCAGAGACACTTATGTAGAGAGCATCCTGTCTGGCACAGTGTTAATACTACCTCTCTCAACTTCTCAGGAAAAAAAGGAACTATTTTCAACACATATTGTTCCTCCTCTTACTTCCTCCCCTCCCTTTCTCTTCTTTCCCCCTTTTTTCTCTCTTTCCCTCCATTACCTTCCTCTTCCTCCTCCTCCCACTCTTCCTCCTCTTCCTCTGGAATTCATGTTTCCCTTAAAAATGAATTTTCTTCTATCCCAATTAATTTTCTCAGACTACAAATAAAATAGTGCTTATACTGTGCTTGCTATGTGCCAGGCAGTTTACTAAACACATTACATATATTGGCTCATTTAATCGTCTCTACAACCTGAGGAAGTATGCCCTATTGTTACATCTTTCAGAGAAAAGAAACCAAGGCATGGAGAGGTTATTTAATTTGGCAACCATCACATGGTAATGAGGTCTGAACACAGGCCTTGTGATTCCAAAGTTCATGCTTGAACCAGTGACACATACCCCTTCTCAAACTTTATGGTTTTCCAGAGCATGACTTCCTTAGAGACTGCTAAAGAAGGGAACTAACATTTACTGGGTGCCTAATTCACGCCAAGCACTCAACATATATTATCTAGTTAGATCTCTGCTACAGCACTTCAAGTCAGGGGTTATGATCCTAGCTTTATAGACAAGGTTATAAAAAAGCAAACTTACCTAATGTCACACTGTAAGTCACAGAAACAGATTTCTGTCTAGCTAATTCTATACATGACCTGCTTCAGGATATATTAGATTGTCACTTGTAGCCAAATATGGAGCAAGAAGCCTTTACCTGAGACCTCATCTTTGGGACTGTCTTCTCATTCTCATACCTTGACCTCTTGGGCACTCTAGAAAACTTGAGATAGCCAGTCAAGGCTTCATTTTTCTCTTAATTAGTTCTCAAGAATGTGCTTTCTTATCTGGTATACTTAGGGGACCTATGACCTCAGCTGGTTCTGAGTCATGCTGCTGACTCTGATCTGCATCACACACTTTTTTTTCTTTCTTTGTGGTCCTTAATCCTGAGATGGGATATCGAGGGGCAATGACTACAGAAGAACCACATGCAGCACATTATGAGAACTATTAGGTTGAACCACATGAAACAATGTTGCATACATTTTATATGGAAAAAAACTAGTGTTTTTGTTGGTAAAATAAGTCAAATAGAGAAATTTAATATGGATCAACATCTTATGTTTTACAATACCCATTTTTACTTCAATAATTTGTATAAATTACAGAAAATAGACCAATTTTTAAGGAAAGCATAATATTACTGTGAAAGTATAATTGTACCAGTATGTCTAATATAATTTTATTTCTTGTCTAAATCATTTTTGGTGGGCCAAGCAGCTCTGGCAGCCTAGCATTTGCCATGCTGCTAAATCTCAAATAAATTTAAAAATACATTGAGTTCAATGAAAATTAAAATATAGCATATGTAAATTTGGGGGATCTAGTTAAAACAGTGCTGAGAGGAAATCTATAGTGCTAGGTACCCTAGAAAAGAAGAAAAATCTCAATTGATAATCTAAATTTCCAACTTAAGAAACTAGGAAAAGAATTATAAGATACCCCCCAAGTAAGCATAGAAAGGAAATCATAAAGGAGGATATAAATAAATGAACTTGAATACAGAAAAAAAGAAAAAATCAATGAAACAAAGACCTGATTCTTTGAAAAGATTAATAAAAGTAATAAGCCTCCAATAAGATTAACAACATTGAAAAAAAAGACACAAGTTACATAAATCAGGAATGAATCACTGTAACAAGGTCTATATAAGTATAGACTCTGCAGACATCAAGAGGGTAATAAGGGAATACTGCACAGAACCCTATACACATGAACTTGACAGATTAGTTGAAATGAACCAATTCTTCTAAAAGCACGAACTACCATTCTTCTAAATGGTCCACATAAAATGGACCATTTGACTAATCCTATAACAACTACAGATATTGAATTCATGATTTAGACTATCTTCTCCGCCCTTTCCCTAGGCCCAGATGATTTCACTGATAAATTCTTCCAAACATTTAAGGAGGAAAGACTGCCAATTCTACACAGCCTTTTTGGAAAATAGAAGAGGGCACATTTTCCAACTCATTTTATATGGTCAGCACTAACCTGATAGCAAAACTTGGCACAGGTATTATAAGACAATAACAGTAATAATAATAACAATAGTACTAATACTATATGACTTTTCTGCTTAGATCTGCTTTAGCTTCCATGAGAATGCTAGACAAGATAGGTGATTATCCTATTCTTTGCAAGACACATACATTCTATGCATTCCTGATAAAGTGCTCTCCAGATGTGATTGACTAGATGTGTGCAGACCTAAACAGAATGGCTACTCTTGGGCTGATGATTAGAGTGAATGAATATATATTTAATACAAATATTTAATTAATATTTAACTTCTGTTATTGTTATAGCAATGTATTTTCCCATCAATAAGTAGTAAGAGCAAAAACTGTGCTCTTAAAATCACTGCGGTTAAAAAAAATCAGTATGGTATGCATTCATGTTCATAACAGCATTTCTCAAAATAGCCAAAAAGTGGACATAACCCATGTGCCCACTGATGGATCAATGGATAAACAAAATGTGTAACACACACACACACACACACACACACCATGGAGTATTATTTAGCCTTAAAAATTAAGCAAATTCTGATACATGTCACAACATGGATGAACCATGAGGACTTCATGCTAAGTAAAATAAACAGACACAAAAGGACAAATATTGTATATTTTGACTTATATGAGGTACCTAGAGTAGTCAAATTTATAGAGATGGAAAGCAAAATGGTGCTGTCAGGGTCTAGGGGCAGACTAGGGGGAAAGTGGAAGTGAGAATGAATAGTTGTTTAAAGGGTACTGAGTTTTAGTTTTGCAAAATGAAAAGCATTCTGGAGATTGGTTGCACAACAATGTAAAATTAATTAACACTACTAAACTGTACACTTAAGAATGGTTAAGATAGTAAATTTTATGTCTATTTTACCACAACTAGGAAAAAAACACTATTGTAAATATTATTGTATACATGCCCTTTCTTAAAGACATTTAGGATAACTTCCTTAAAGTGTTGGGGTCACATTTTAAAGTGTTTGGTGAATATTTCCAAATTGTTCATAGAAACATGGCACCAGTTTATGCTCCTTGCTGTTTAGTCACTCAGTCCTGTCTGATTCTTTAGAGACCCTGTGGACTGCAGCACACTAGGCTTCTCTGTCCTTCACTATCTCCCAGAGTTTGTTCAAACTGGTGTCCATTGAGTCGATGACGCCATCCAACCATCTCATCCTCTGTCACCCCCTTCTTGTCATGCCCTCAACCTTTCCCAGCTTCAGGGTCTTTTCCGTTGAGTTGGCTCTTGGCCAGACTTTTGGAGCTTCAGCTTCAGCATTTGACTCTTTGCAACCCCATGGACTGTATCCCACCAGGCTCCTCTGTTCATGGAATTTTCCAGGCAAGAATACTGGGGTGAATTGCCATTTTCTACTCCAGGGGATCATCCCAATCCAGAGGTTGAAACTGTGTCATCTGTATTGGCAGGAGGATTCTTTACCACGGAACCACCTGGCTTCAGCATCAGTCCTTCCAATGAATATTCAAGGTTGATTTCCTTTAGGATGGACTGGTTGGATCTCCTTGCAGTCCAAGGGACTCTCAAGAGTCTTCTCCAGCACGACAGTTCAAAAGCATCAATTGTTCAGTGCTCAGCCTTCTTTATGGTCCAGTTCACTGGAAAAACCATAGCTTTGATTACACGAACCTTTGTAGGCAAAGTGAGGTCTCCACTTTTTAATATACTGTCTAGGTTTGTCATGGATTTTCTTCCAAAGAGGAAGCATCTTTTAATTTCATGGCTGCAGTCACTGTTCACAGTGATTTTGGAGCCCAAGAAAATAAAGTCTGTCACCATTTTCAATTTTACCCCCATCTATTTGCTTTGGAAGGAATGATGCTAAAGCTGAAACTCCAGTACTTTGGCCACCTCATGCGAAGAGTTGGCTCATTGGAGAAGATTCTGATGCTGGGAGGGATTGGGGGCAGGAGGAGAAGGGGACGACAGAGGATGAGATGGCTGGATGGCATCACTGACTCGATGGAGGTGAGTCTCAGTGAACTCCAGGAGTTGGTGATGGACAGGGAGGCCTGGCGTGCTGTGATTCATGTGGTCACAAAGAGTCGGACACGACTGAGGGACTGAACTGAACTGAACTGATTTGCCATGAAGTGATGGGACTGGATGCCATGGTCTTAGTTTACTGAACATTGAGTTTTAAGCCGGCCTTTTCACTCTTGCAGCTAGATGTGACAATATAGCTAAAGTCTAATAATGAGATCTAAAGATAATGGTATGTATAAATAAAAAAAGTTGTATCTAAAAGTAATGGTATGTGGAGTTTCTGGAATGTTTTCTTTAAGTAAAGGACTTGTCTTCTTTCCCTTTTGTACCTGCTGCTCAGAATGTAGATAGGGCTGAAGGGTCAGCTATCACTTTGGACATTGATGTCCATGTGAGAGGCACATGCAGCACAGCAACAAAATAGAAAAGCTATGAGTCCTTGACATCTGGAACTGCACTGTGGGCTCTGGACTGCCTGCCTCCAGACTGTTATGTTGGAGACAAATACATTTCTAGCTCACTTTTATCTCTTTGCACCTGAATTTATCCTTTAGCTTTAGCTTTCATTCTTTTCAGTTTTTGTCATATAGGTGAAAAATACCTTAGTTTTGTTATACACAGCTCCTTGTCCACTAAGAGATAAGATTTCTGGAGTTATTGCTACTTTTAGCTAAGCGAAGGAGAGGAACCCAGGGAGAATTTTTTCTTCTTTTCATATCTGTGATGGCATATTGCTAGGGTTCTCAATATGAAAGAATAAATTCATTATCATCACCTTTCTCTTTAATTCAGAGACTGTCTGGAAGATAAAGTTGCTAAGATCAATATTTATTGAAACACCCTATTCAACTGATACTTGGAAAGAATGCTTATATTTTGATCATGATGCTTTAGAGGATTTTAATAAGGATAAAAAACCAAGGTGTCAGATGCTTCGGATTTTTTTTTAATAAAACAACTGCCCTGAGAAACTGGATCTAATGTCTCGAGGGAATTTAAGCCTTGTTACTCTTGTGGGATGGGTATGGGGAGGGAACATGGTGAAACTCTGAAACCTTTGTTGATATTTTTTAACCTGAGTGTATTATCACATTGGGGGCTTCTTAAAAACACAGGTTGCTAGGTCCCATGCCTCCAGGATTGACTAGCCACTTTCTAGGCAGGAAGAACAGCAAAATGAACAACTCTGGTGTACCATTGCCTCACTCTAGGCATTCTGCCACCCTTTTGGGATAACTCTGCCAACTCCAGGGACCAGGGAAAACAATTAGAAGGAAACAGAAATGGCAAGAAGGAGACTGTACTTATTTGACGTCACTGCTTAAAATTTCTTCAGGACTTTGGACTGATTTTCATCAAATAGACTGGGTTCTGTCAAATTAAACTTTTCCTTATTCCCACAGTAGGAGCATCATGTAAAACCAAATCTCTGCTTCAGTGCATGAGGTGAAGTGTTAGTCGCTTAGCCCTGTCCAAATCTTTGTGACCCAATGGACTGTAGCCCACAAGGCTCCTCTGTCCATGGAATTCTTCAGGCAAGAATACTGGAGTGGGTTGCCATTCCCTTCTCCAGGGGATCTTCCCCATTCAGGGATCAAACCCGGGTCTCCTGCATTGCAGGCAGATTCTTTATCACTGAGCCATCAGGAAGCCCTCTTTGCATACAGAGAACATTTTCCTTTTGGCTTTAGGGAGCAGAGCTGCATGCCCTCATCTAGTCTCCTTATACATTAAATGATGCAACTGAATTTATATCACAGTGTCCTGGAGAACATGCAACCACTATAGTAGATACTCCTGGCAATGTTTCAGCAACATGAGAATTGCTTTAACTACTATTCCAGATTCCACCGATCTTTTCTGCTTTACTGTGTTTAGCATTAACTCTGAATTAGGATGTATGTGGTTGAAAATAAATGTTCAGCCACAGGATGAATTTATAGATGAGGTTTCTTAATAGTTGTTTCCTTTAACGACATTTCCTTTAAAGGCATTGCACATTATCAATATTTAAGTTGGTGTTTATCCACTCTAAGTATTTTATTTACAATTATCCAGTTACTATATTGTTGTCAGTTCTATGCAAACTTTCATCAACTAAAACACATCTGAATGGAAAGTATTCATTATTTCACTTAAAATCTGCAGTCAGGTCAATAGCTAAACGATAGGTGAGACATAATTGAAATTTATGGATGTGATTTATTTTCTTATGTCAGTTGGAGATCTTATCCTATGAAAAAAATAAATTTGGAAAGCCATTGAGAAACTGCTCACTTTAGCAATTTTGTTTTATAAATTTTTTTTTTTAAATCAGAGTTTCAGAGAGGTTAGATAATGTATTTGCTCAAGATCATGACTAAACTCATGACTGATCCAGTATTAGACATGGGCCTCCTAGTGCTTTGTGAAGTTAATATTAAGTGTAGTGAACCGAATCCTAACATTTCAAAGGATGTATGAATCATTATAATTCTCTTAGTTCTATTTTATGAGGATTTTTTTAAAAAATGGAATATTCAAATACATTTTGAAAGAAATGTACCAGACGATTTACGTACTGATGTCCTTCCAAACAGTTCATTAAAATGTTTGATTTAAAATAAGTAATATTCACTGGAAGGACTGATGCTGAAGCTCTAATACTTTGGCCACCTGATGCGAAGAGCTGACTCATTGGAAAAGACCCTGATGCTGGGAAAGATTGAAGGCAAAAGGAGAAGTGGACAGCAGAAGATGCGATCGACCAACTCAATGGACATAAATTTGAGGAAACTGGGAGATGGTGAAGGAAGGGGAGCCTGGTGTGCTACAGTCCATGGTGTTGCAAAGAGTTGGATATGACTTAGCGACTGAATAGCAACAACAAAAAAACCTATCATTAATGATGCATATCTGCTGACTTATGAGGAGTCATAAGTAAGTGATACAGGGAGAAATTTGGAGAAGTGACAAAGATGCTGAAGAGAACCCATAGGGGAAATAAATAGTCCAATTGGAATGTGTTTGGAGTAAACCTTTTCCTTACTTTCTCAACATTCTCAGTATCTCAGAATATACATCTACTATTCAGACTTATTTTTTGGAACTCCCTGGCAGTACAGTGGTTAGGGCTTTGTGCCTCTACTGCCAGGGGCATGAGTTTAATCCCCAGTTGGGGAACTATAATCCCACAAATGTCACAGTGCAGCCAAAACACGTACACACACACACACACACACACACACACACACACACACACACACACAACACAAAAAAAGCCCATACCACATATGGCAAAATGATGACAACAATACACTGATGACAATAATCCATTTCATAGCAAACCAGTATTCTCTTAATTGAATGTAGTTAATAAAAAAATGAGATTTCAAAACACAATTTTAAGTTCTTATTCTTTGAGGAGTTATAGAGAACAACTGGGTTGTGAAAACAAGGGAAATTTTGAAAGAAAATTGGCTTTAAATGACTAATCATTAAATTAAACTTTTTATTTTGTATTGGAATATAGTCAATTAACAATGTAATAGTTTCAGGTGGTCAGCAAAGGGACTCAGCCATACATATATATATTACCATTCTCCCCCAAACTCCTCTCCTAGCCAGGCTGCCGTATAACACTGAGCAGAGTTCCCTGTGCTATACAGTAGGTCCTTGTTGGTTATCCATTTTAAATACAGTAGTGTGTACTATATTCAATTTTCACCTTGACAAGTTCTGTGGCCATACAAAGATATGGATGAATGCCTTTAGGACAAAAGCAACCTATCAACCATGACGAATTCATTAAAATCAGCTAATGCACTGCCAATTTGGTTAGACAAAACATAGTCAAGTCAGATGAAGTGAAGTGAAGTGAAAGATGCTCAGTCATGTCTGACTCTTCAAAACCCCATGGACTATATAGTCCATGAAATTCTCCAGGCCAGGATACTGGAGTGGGTAGCCTTTCCCTTCTCCAGGAGATCTTCTCAACCCAGGGATCAAACCCAGATCTCTCACATTGCAGGCAGATTCTTTACCAGCTTTACCACAAGGGAAGCCCTCAAGTGAGATGACTGGAGTGAGAAATATTGATGTCTTACTTACTCAATATTTTATGGGTAGGCTTGAACACGTCACCAAAAAGGAAACCTCCAAAAGAATGCCAGAAAACCATTTCTTTGCTCTCACTTGTCTTTTGGGCTTTGCCCCTCTTGTTTCTGCACTTTGGAACCATGTAGATGAAGGGAATTCACTTCTTTCCCTTTCTGTGACTGAGGGAATAATCACATTAATTATCATTAGTCTGCTTCAAAATTGTGAATTAGTTCAGACTATGGAAAATATTTGTAGCAGCTGACTATTCTAAAAAAAGAATTACATCAACATCTATATGTTGCCTGATATATTTCACAAACCAGAACAAAAAAATCTTAAAAATTTGTATGGAGACACAAAAGACCTCAAATAGCCAAAGCAGTCTTGAGAAAGAAAAACAGAGCTAGAGGAATCAGGCTGCCTGACTGTATAAAGCAATCTTATTGCCGTCAACAGACTATACTACAAAGCCATAGTCATAAAACAGTATGGTACTGGCACAAAAATAGAGATATAAATCAATGGAGTGGGATAGAAAACCGGAAATAAACCCACATACTTATGGCTAATAAATCTATGACAAAGGAGACAATCTTATACAATGTAAGAAATATAGTCTCTTCAATAAATGCTGCTGGGAAAACTGGACAGCTACATGTAGAAAAATGAAATTAAAATACGCTTTAGCACCATGTACAAAGATAAACTCAAAATGGATTAAAGACTTAAATGTGAGACTGGAACATGACTAAAAAGAAGTGGGAGAATCTGGACATTGATTTAGAGCTGCAGCATGCAAATTCAGCCTTGGAGTATAGAATGAAGCAGGGCAAAGGCTAATAGAGTTCTGCCAAGAGAATGCACTGGTCATAGCAAACACGGTCTTCCAACAACACAAGAGAAGACTCTACACGTGGATGTCACCAGATGGTCGACACTGAAATCAGATTGATTATATTCTTTGCAGCCAAAGATGGAGAAGCTCTATACAGTCAGCAAAAACAAGACTGGACACTGGCTGTGGCTCAGATCATGAACTCCTTATGGCCAAATACAGACCGAAATTGAAGAAAGTGGAGAAAACCACTAGACCATTCAGGTATGATCTAAATCAAATAACTTATGACTATACAGTGGAAGTGAGAAATAGATTTAAGGGACAAGACCTGATAGAGTGCCAGATGAACTAAGGATGGAGGTTCATGACAAGAGACAGGAATCAAGACCATCCTCAAGAAAAACAAATGCCAAAAAGCAAAATGGCTGTCTGAGGAGGCCTTTCAAATAGCTGTGAAAAGAAGGGAAGCAAAAAGCAAAGGAGAAAACAAAACATATACCCATTTGAATACAGAGTTCCAAAGAATAGCAAGGAGAGATAAGAAAGCCTTCCTCAGTGATCAATGTAAAGAAATAGAGGAAAACAATAGAATGGGAAAGACTAGAGAGCTCTTCAAGAAAATCAGAGATTCCAAGGGAACATTTCATGCAAAGATGGGCTTGATAAAGGACAGACATGGTAGAGACCGAACAGAAGCAGAAGATATTAAGAAGAGGTGGCAAGAATACACAGAAGAACTGTACAAAAAAGATCTATATGACCCAGATAATCACGATGATGTGATCACTGACCTAGAGCCAGACATCCTGGAATGTGAAGTCAAGTGGGCCTTAGGAAGCATCACTACGAACAAAGCTAGTGGAAGTGATGGAATTCCAGTTGAGCTATTTCAAATTCTGAAAGATGATGCTGTGAAAGTGCTACACTCAATATGCCAGCAAATTTGGAAAACTCAGCAGTGGCCACAGGACTGGAAAAGGTCAGTTTTCATTCCAATCCCAAAGAAAGGCAATGCCAAAGAATGCTCAAACTACTGCACAATTGCACTCATCTCACATGCTAGTAAATAAAGTAATGCTCAAAATTCTCCAAGCCAGGCTTCAGCAATACATGAACTGTGAACTTCCAGATGTTCAAGTTGGTTTTAGAAAAGGCAGAGGAACCAGAGATCATATTTTCAACATCCGCTAGATCATCAAAAACCAGAGAGTTCCAGAAAAACATCTATTTCTGCTTTATTGACTATGGCAAAGCCTTTGACTGTGTGGATCACAATAAACTGTGGAAAATTCTGCAAGAGATGGGAATACCAGACCACCTGATCTGCCTATTGAGAAACCTGTATGCAGGTCAGGAAGCAATAGTTAGAACTGGACATGGAACAACAGATTGGTTCTAAATAGGAAAAGGAGTAAATCAAGGCTGTATATTGTCACCCTGCTTATTTAACTTCTATGCAGAGTACATCATGAGAAATGGTGACCTGGATGAAGCATCAGCTGGAATCAAGTTTGCCAGGAGAACTATCAATAACCTCAGATATGCAGATGACACCACCCTTATGGCAGAAAGTGAAGAGGAACTAAAGAGCTTCTTGATGAGAGTGAAAGAGGAGAGTGAAAAATTTGGCTTAAAGCTCAACATTCAGAAAACGAAGATCATCTGGTCCCATCACTTCATGGGAAATAGATGGGGAAACAGTGAAAACAGTGTCAGACTTTATTTTTGAGGGCTCCAAAATCACTGCAGATGGTGACTGCAGCCATGAAATTAAAAGACGCTTACTCCTTGGAAGAAAAGTTATGACCAACCTTGATAGCATATTGAAATGCAGAGACGTTACTTTGCCAACAAAGATCTGTCTAGTCAAGGCTCTGGTTTTTCCAGTGGTCATGTATGGATGTGAGAGTTGGACTGTGAAGAAGGCTGAACACCGAAGAATTGATGCTTTTGAACTGTGGTGTTGGAGAAGACTCTTGAGAGTCCCTTGGACTGCAAGGAGATCCAGCCAGTCCATTCTGAAGGAGATCAGCCCTGGGATTTCTTTGGAAGGAATGATGCTAAAGCTGAAACTCCAGTACTTTGGCCACCTCATGCGAAGAGTTGACTCATTGGAAAAGACTCTGATGCTGGAAGGAATTGGGGGCAAGAGGAGAAGGGGACAACAGAGGATGAGATTGCTGGATGGCATGACTGACTCGATGGACTTGAGTCTGAGTGAACTCTGGGAGTTGGTGATGGACAGGGAGGCCTGGCATGCTGCGATTCATGGGGTCACAAAGAGTCAGACACTTCTGAGCTGATCTGATCTGAAGAACAACTCTATGGCAATAAAATAGATAACCTGGAAGAAATGGACAGATTCTTAGAAAGGTTCAATCTTCCAATAGTGAACCAGGAAAACATATAAACTATGAACAACCCAATTACAAGCACTGAAATTGAAGCTGTGATCAAAAAATCTCCCAAAGAACAAAAACCCAGGACCAGATGGCTTCACAGGAGAATTCTATCAAACATTTAGAGAAGAGCTAATGCCTATCCTTCTAAAACTCTTTCAAAAAATTGCAGAGGAACATTTCCAAACTCATTCTACAAGGCCACCATCACCCTGATACCAAAACCAGACAAAGAAAAAACAAAAAAAGAAAACTACAGGCCAATATCACTGATGAACATAAATTCAAAAATCCTCAACAAAATTTTAGCAAACGGAATTCAGCAACATATCAAAAAGCTCATACCAAGATCAAGTTGGGTTTATTCCAGGAATGCAAGGATTCTTCAATATATGCAAATCAATCCATGAAATTAAAAGACACTTACTCCTTGGAAGAAAAGTTATGACTAACCTAGACAGCATATTAAAAAGCAGAGACATTGTCAACAAAGGTCTGTCTAGTCAAGGCTATGGTTTTTCCAGTGGTCATGTATGGATGTGAGAGTTGGACTATAAAGAAAGCTGAGCACAGAAGAACTGATGCTTTTGAACTGTGGTGTTGGAGAAGACTCTTGAGAGTCCCTTGGACTGCAAGGACATCCAACCAGTCCATTCTGAAGGAGATCAGCCCTGGGATTTCTTTGGAAGGAATGATGCTAAAGCTGAAACTCCGGTACTTTGGCCACCTTATGTGAAGAGTTGACTCATTGGAGAAGACTGTGATGCTGGGAGGGATTGGGGGCAAGAGGAGAAGGGGATGACAGAGGATGAGATGGTTGGATGGCATCACCAATTCAATGAACATGGGTTTGGGTAGACTCTGGGAGTTGGTGATGGACAGGGAGGCCTGGCGTGTGCAGTTCATGGGGTCACAAAGAGTTGGACACAACTGAGTGACTGAACTGAACTGCTGCTGCTGCTGCTTCTGCTAAGTTGCTTCAGTCATGTCCGACTCTGTGCGACCCCATAGATGGCTTCCTCGTCCCTGGGATTCTCCAGGCAAGAACACTGGAGTGGGTTGCCATTTCTTCAATGCATGAAAGTGAAAAGTGAAAGTGAAGTTGCTCAGTAGTGTCCAACTCCTAGCGACCCCATGGACTGCAGCCTAGCAGGCTCCTCCATCCATGGGATTTGCCAGGCAAGAGTACTGGAGTGGGTTGCCATTGCCTTCTCCGGAACTGAACTAACACCATGCTAACAAATTGAAAGATAAAAACCATATGATAATCTCAATAGATTCAGAAAAAGCCTTTGGCAAAATTCAGCACCCATTTATGATTAAAACTCTTCAAAAAATGGGCATAGAAGGAAGCTACCTCAACATAGTAAAGCCCATATATGATAAGCCTACAGCAAACATTATTCTCAATGGTGAAAAAATGAAAGCATTCCCCCTAAGATCAGGAATAAGACAAGGATGTCCACTTTCACCACTATTGTTCAACATACTTCTGGAAGTCCTAGCTACAGTAATCAGAGAAGAAAAAGAAATAAAAGGAATCCAGATTGGAAAAGAAGAAGTAAAGCTCTCACTGTTTGCAGATAACATGATACTGTACATAGAAAACCTTAAAGATAGTATCAGAAAATTACTAGAACTAATCAGTGAATTTAAAAAGTTGCAGGATACAAAATCAATACACAGAAATCACTTGCATTTCTACATACTAACAATAAAAAATCAGAAAGAGAAATCAAGGAAACAATCCGATTTACCATTGCAACAAAAAGAATTAAACATCTAGGGATAAACTTACCTAGACAAAAAAACTGTACACAGAAAGTTATGACACTGATGAAAGAAATCAAAAATGACATAAACAGATGTAGAGATAGTCCATGTTTCTGGGTAGGAAGAATCAATATTGTGAAAATGACTATACTACCAAACACAATCTACAGATTAAGTGAAATCCCTATCAAATCATCAATGCCATTTTTCACAGAACTAGAACAAAAAATTTCACAATTCATATGGAAACACAAAAGACCCCAAATAGCCAAAACAGTCTTGAGAAAGAAGAATGGACCTGAAGGAATCAACCTTCCTGATTTCAGATTATCAAGACAAGTGTGGTACTGGTACAAAAACAGAAATATAGACCAATGGAACAAGATAGAAATCCAAGAGATAAACCCATGCACCTATGGTATCTTATTTTTGAAAAAGGAGTCAAGAATATACAATGGGGAAAAGACAACCTCTTCAATAAATGGTGGTCAGAAAACTGGACAGCTACATGTAAAAGAATGAAATTAGAACACTTCCTAACACCGTACATAAAGATAAACTCAAAATGAATCAAAGACCTAAATGTAAGACCAGAAACTATGAAACTCTTAGGGAAAACATAGGCAGAACACTCATTGACATAATTCAAAGCAAGATCCTCTACGACCCATCTCCTAGAGTAATGGAAATAAAAGCAAAAGTAAACAAAGGGGACCTGATTAAACTTAAAAGTTTTGCACAGCAAAGGAAACTATAAGCAAGGTGAAGATAACCCTCAGAATGGGAGAAAATAATAGCAAATTAAACAACTGACAAAGGATTAATTTCCAAAGTATACAAACAGCTCATGCTATGCTATGTTAAGTCACTTCAGTCGTGTCCGAATCTGTCTGATCCCATAGATGGTAGCCTACCAGGCTGCCCCGTCCCTGGAATTCTCCAGGCAAGAACACTGGAGTGGGTTGCCATTTCCTTCTCCAATGCATGAAAGTGAAAAGTGAAAGTGAAGTCGCTCAGTCATGTCCGACCCTTAGCGACCCCATGGACTGCAGCCTACCAGGCTCCTCCGTCCATGGGATTTTCCAGGCAGGAGTACTGGAGTGGGCTGCCATTGCCTTCTACAACTCAATATTAGAAAAACAAACAATCCAATCAAAAAGTGGGAAAAATACCTAAAGAGACACTTCTCCAAAGCAGACATACAGATGGCTAACACATGAAAAGATGTTCAACATTGCTCATTATTAGAGAAATGCAAATCAAAATTTCAATGAGATATCACCTCACACCAGTCAGAATGGCCCTCATCAAAGAGTCTACAAACAATAAATGCTGGAGAGGGTGTGGAGAAAAGGGGACACTTTTGCACTGTTGGTGGGAAAGTAAATTGATACAGCCACTATGCAAAACAGTATGGACGTTCCTTAAAAAACTAGGAATAAAACCATCATATGACCCAGCAATCCCGCTCCTAGGCATTTACCTTGAGGAAACCAAAATGGAAAGAGAAACATGTACTGAATTATTCATTGCAACACTATTAACAATAGCTAGAACATGGAAGCAATCTAGATGTCCATCAACAGATGAATGGATAAAGAAGTGTGATACATATACACAATGGAATATTACTCAGCCATAAAAAGGAATACATTTGAGTTAATTCTAATGAGGTAGATGAACCTAGAACCTATTATACAGAGTGAAGTGAGTCAGAAAGAGAAATATTGTATTCTAACACATATATGTGGAATCTAGAAAAATGGTATGAAAGAATTTATTTACAGGGCAACAATGGAGAAACAGACACAGAGAATAGATATGGACATGGGGAGCGGGCAGGAGAGGGTGAGATGTATGGAAAGAGTAACGTGGAAACTTACATTACCATATGTAAAATAGATAGCCAAGGGGAATTTGCTGTATGGCTCAGGAAACTCAAACACGGGCTCTGTATCAACCTAGAGGGGTGGGATAGAAAGGGAGATGGAAGGGAGTTTGAAAAGGGAGGGGATATATGTATACCTATGGTTGATTCATGTTGAGGTTTGAAAGAAAACAGCAAAATTCTGTAAAGCAATTATCCTTCAATAAAAAAATAAATAAATTTAAAAAAAATGTGAGGCTGGACACTATAAAAATCTTTGAGGAAAACAGGCAGAACACTCTCTGACATAAATTGCAACAATATCTTTTCAATCCATCCCCCAAAGTAATGGAAATAAAAACAAAAATAAACAAATGGGACCTAATTAAACTCAAAAGCTTTTACACAGCAAAGGAAACCATAAAGAAAATGGAAAGACAACCCAAAGAATGGGAGAAGATATTTCCAAATGATGTGACCAACAAGGAATTAGTCTCCAACATTTAGAAATGGCTCATGTGGCTTAACATAATCAAAACAAACAGCCCAATCAAAAACTGGGCAGAAGACCTGAGCAGACATTTCTTCAAAGAAGACATACAGATGGCCAAGAGGCACATAAAAGGTGTTCAACATTGCTATTTATTAGAGAAATGGATTTCAAAACTACAGTGAGATAACACTTCCTACCTCAGGATGTCTATCATCAAAAAAATCCACAAACAAGAAATGCTGGAGAAGACAGGAAGAAAGGGAACACTTTTACACTGTTGGTGGGAATGCAAATTGGTACAGCTACTGTGGAGAACAATGTGGAATTTCCTTAAAAATCTAAAACAGAGCTGCCATATTATCTTGCAATCCCACTCCAGAGCATATATCAGGAGAAAAACGTGGTCTAAAAGGATAAATGCACCCTTGTGTTCACTGCAGTGCTGTTTACAGTGGCCAAGACATGGGAGCAACCTAAATGTCCATCAACAGAGGAATGGATAAAGAAGATGTGTTACATATACACGATGGAATATTACTCAGCCACTGAAAAGAATGAAATAATGCCATTTGCAGCAACATGGACAGATCCAGAGATTGTCATACTGAGTGAAGTAAGTCAGACAGAGAAAGTGAAATACTGTGTGATATTGCTTAAGTGCAGAATCTAAAAATTTGAGACAAATGAACTTTCTTTACAAAAGAGAAACAAACTCACAGACTTAGAGGATGAACTTATGGTTACCAGGGGGAAAGGGTAGTGGGAGGAATAGTTAGGGAGTTTGGGATTGACATATGCACAATGCTATGTTTATAATGGATAACCAACAGGACCTATCATATAGCATAAATTAATAAATGATGTGTTTAGAGTAAAAAAATGATTCATTAAAAATATCTATATATTGTTTCCATGATTGATTCTTAACCTACATAGAAATGATTGATAACAATAAGATCTAGCATGTATTTTTTGTTAACTATGTATTATATAATGACTGCTTAATGTATATATTATTTAATCCTTAATACCATCTAATCAGGTTGATTCATTTATTATTAATATTTCTGTTTTACAGAAGAAGAAATAAAGGCAAAAAAAAGCTTAAGCTACTTACTTAAGATATGCAACATATCATTGATAGAGTTAGAATTTAAACCAGGGATTTAAACCCAAATATTAACCATTCCACTCTTATTCTTCTTGATCAGAGCTCAAGTTTGAAGTATTTGAAAAGAATGCAATTTTTGTGAATCAAGACAAATTACTCATGGAAATTAAAAACACATGCAAAATGAGAAATATAGCAGATGCGTTGATACTATAGTCCATCTGGTTGTTTGGAAACAAGAATTTTAATTATAATTTCCATAAACCAAATCCTAAAAGTCTAGTATCTGAGGGAAAAAACAGATAAAAAACATTTTATGAGATAATCTAGCCCATTCTTTGTCTTAACCCAAGGATGACTGGAACGAGAATCTTAAACGTCATTTGAATTTCTGGGTTCTTCTTTCAACAGGTATACTTGTTAATATTATGAACAGCTTAAAAACTTTTAAGATACAGTTCTTATCTTCCTTGAACTTAACCATTAAGAAAACTGGTTATTCACATTGCAATTTAGATGACCGTATGTAGACTCATGGAGCAATTCTATTTAGTTAAGTATTACAATGAATACTATAAACAACATCTAAGTCTTTGTCCATGGATTCCTGGAGGGGTGCTCTGTGCTCAGTCCCTTTGCTAGATATATTCAAGCAGGGGTGGGTAGAGCAATGTGGACCAGTTATTAGAAGTTTCATGAAGGAAGTGAGCTTGAGTTAGGACCTGAAGAATTAAGAGAGTGGCAAAGTGGGTGTAATACATGGGAGGAAAGATCAGCTTGCTATGTTCTGGAGACAGTGAAGAGACAGATGTGGCTGGAACAAAGAAGTGTAGAGAACAGTTAATTGGGTAGGGGCTTCCCTAATGGTTCAGCGGGTAGAGTCCACTTACAATGCAGGAGCCACAGTAGCTACAGGTTTGATTCCTGGGTCTGAAAGTTCTCTTGGAGAAGGTAACCCACTCCTAGGAAATCCCATGGACAGAGTAGCCTGTGGGCTGCTGTCCAAAGGGCTGCAAAGAGTTAGACATGACTGAGTGACCATGCACTCATGCAAGGTACTCTTAGGCTTAGGAGTTTGTAGTAGATCTTAAAGCAGCATGGAATTATGGAAGGTTTTAAGGAGATGTTTTAAGGAAGTGTTTTAGGATGAAAATAGCAAAGATATGGAGAAAAGATTGGAAAGGGACAACTTCAAGTCAGGAGAATGATTAAGAAGCTAGAGCAGAAATCCTGGTATGGTGCAGGAGATGTGAAATAGGATGGATTGTTTCTGCCCCCTGAAGGTATGGCAGGGCTATTCCCTGGGATGGTAAGATAAGATGGAGCTGCAACAAACTATCAGAAAAGATAAGATCCGTAACTCAAAATTCAAGAGAGTAAAATCTGTTCTTCAGGTTATAAGGGCAAGCGTGGGGCTGAGAAATAAAGATGAAGCTAAAATGAGCTGAATAAAGGCAAGATCTGACCTGCAGGAGAGGAGATAGTATGGGGCAAAGTAAGCAGGTTGTAAGAAGGTGAGGTTTTGTAGAAAGTTGTCTAAAGCTCTTTGAAAGGGGTGCCAGTCCCATGGCCTAAGTCATTCTAAGCAGAGAATGAACACACAACCATCACCATGGCTTATGAAACATTAGGAAGTGTATTGCAGTTGACAATAATCTTGTTGGACATCAACCTGTCATGGTTTTGAGGACCTTGGAGAACCTACATCAGCACTAGGAGTTTTCTCAAAATTGTGTCTTTCTCTGAAATGACAGAATATTTTGGATGACCACAGATTTTGCATGATCCAAGTTCTGAACCTTGGAGAAGATTGCAAGATGGGGATGAATTCAAGAAATTTATAAAATGGAATAAAAAATTTTGATGGAGTAAGATGTAAAATTATATGACTATAAGATCTAAAATTATTTAGTTTTAGATCAGAAAGAGACTTTAGAAATTTTTTATAGTTCCCCATCTAAGCTGGATTCTCAAAAATAACATTCACTATTGTCCTTCAAAAGTTTTTATATCAATAATATATCTGTATACTTTATAGCATTTAAATTTCCCCCTTTTATAATAGTAGGTTGGACTCACAGACAAATATTAACATTTGAACTGCCACATACTTTATTATAAATCCTACTGCTGTGATCATATTCATTAAAGGATAAAATAAATTGGGATATTTAGATGGTGGTTTTTAAAAAAAATCTAAAATCTGTTGCCCAAAAGCTGTTTTAAATGATGTCATAGAGAATTCCAACGAGAAATTTCTAGCCTAGTTAGTAATACCATCTATAGTTGCACCCTATATATAAGTAGGTGAGAAATGTTTAAAATATTAAATCTCACCTGCTGCTGCCAGGAAGAATAGTTGACAGAGCTACAGGAAGTCACAGCCAGTTGGGAGACATTTTCAGGGGACATTGAAAAAAAAATTTTTTTTTTACTCAGAATCTGAACATTGACCATGTGAAGAGAAGGACAAGGATGTTCTACTATTATGTTTATAGTCCAGCATGAGAAAATGAACAATCATAAAAATCAGGATGATAAAAATCAGGATGATCCATGAAGGATCAGGGTGTATTTTCTATAGTGACAGCTGGCTAAGCTTTTTGTCAGATCTCTAGAGAAAAAGTGATACTAACACCATGATTAAAGAAACCTCCTGAATCAGTTCACACACGTGTATTTATGTTATAAAGTGTTATGTTACTTTTTATATTATAAAGTAATAGAATTATAATCTTATTCTATTGTCACTTTAATTGAGAGAGGTAGTTTTTTTTGGTAGGTCTTTTCTCTCCCCTTTCTTCTTTTGTTCTCTTGTGATGTGCTGACTGTCTAAAGTGTTATATGTGTTGTCGTTGCTCGGTTGTGTCTGACTCCTTCTGACCCCATAGACTGCAGCACACTGGCTTCCCTGTCCTTCACCATCTCCCGGAGTTTGCTCAAACTCAAATCCATTAAGTTGGTGATGCCATCCAACCATCTCATCTTCTGTCATCCCCTTCTCCTCCTGCCTTCAGTATTTCCCAGCATCGGGGTCTTTTCCAGTGAGTTAGCTCTTCACATCAGGTGGCTGGCTAAAGTGCGGGAACTTCAGCTTCAGCACCAGTCCCTCCAATTCAGGATTGATTTCCTTTAGAATTGAGAATTGATGTTTTTGAACTGTGGTGTTGAAGAAGACTCTTGAGAGTGCCTTGGACTGCAAGGAGATCAAACCAGTTATGTGTAAGAAGTAGTATTAAGAGCCAAAGACATAGGATTTGTCTTTGTAACTGGTTCTTCTTCACCAAGATGAATACATCTTGGCTCATTTGCTTCACTATTTCTTCTCACTAGTTTGGGCATGAGGAATGTTCTTAAAACCATATTACAAAGGCAATCAAAGAGATACATTCTAAAATAAAATCATACTTTTCTCTACATAAAAAAAGACCACAGCAATATCAACACATCCTAAATAATCTGTTTTCTCTGGAGAATAAATTTTCTGCTCACAAAACAGCTGTACATCCCATCTTGTTCTTATTAGAGTTTAAGTCATATAATGAACTGTGAAAAGAATGTTACATGCCAGTGTACCCTGTCCTCATACTAAACAGCTTCGCAGTAAAGGCTAGTTTATCATTCCTTGTTTAAAAATATGATTCCTGTGGTTCCTTCAGAGGTAGCCAACTACAACTTCAATGCTACCAAATCATTCCTTGTTTCCTCTTTTAGCTACCCTTGGGTGTTTTCAAATGTGCATCACTTTTCAATAAAAGGTTTCCTATATTGCAAATTTACAGTAGCATTCTTTGATTTTTTAATAATAAAATATGGAAGTAAATTTATGAATTGTCTACTCAGTATACAAAGCAGCATGATACATTTCAATTTTGCACTGACATCAGTGACTAACTTTTTAGTAAGGTGCAAAGCTGTTGTAAGACATTTTCTAACAAAAAATCCTGATCTGGATATGTCTGTGTTGATGAATTAGCTAATTTAGGGAAATGGTGCCAAGAAAATCAGATGAGTAAGAGGCATCCCCAAGATGACAGAAATATGTGAATCATTTCTATAAAAGTGGAGCCTGTGCCTCTAGCCTTGCAAACAGTCAAGGCTGATTTTACATGAGATGCATGAAAACATTTGTGCTTCACTGTTTTGAAGTAAGAGCTACAAATTGCCATGTCAGGCTCACCACTACAAGGTTTCCTCATTAGAAAATCTCACTTATTGAACAATTTAGCTGTACTCCTAGACTTGAATTAGTCTCCTGGAGGCTGAATCACAGATGATAATTACTAGGATGAACTTTTATAGGAAATGTCTATGGATGTTTTGGATCAGTAAGAATGAGAAAAAATGACCCCGGCTAAAAATAGTGATGAGTAAGGGATATGCAAAGGAAGGTGTCTTCTGGTGAAAGGCATGCTGGGGATATTTGATCTCCTTGCCTCTGTACTGCATTAGAATTGGTTATTCCATCAATATGTGTCTAACTTCTACAAAGAAAATATATGAAGCCTGAAAATCAGTCATTCTCCATCTCCAGCAAGGTGGAATGAATTAATTGACATCGATGTTGCTCACACTTGTTCAGTTCTGAATCCTTGAACTTGTGTGGATACATCTTATTATAATACCTGAGATGAACACATGTATACTTGTGGCGGATTCATTTTGATGAATGGCAAAAGCAATACAATATTGTAAAGTTAAGCAAAATAAAATTAAAAAAAAAAAAAAAACACAAAACCTGAGGTGAGAAACACTGATGCCTGAAACACAAATGCCAAAAAATGCACAGAAAAAGAGGAAAGGAGAATTTGAAATAATTCTAAAGAAAATCAGTCCTGGGTGTTTATTGGAAGGACAGATGTTGAAGCTGAAACTCCAATATTTTGGCCACCTGATGCAAAGAGCTGACTTATTGGAAAAGACTCTGATGTTGGGAAAGATTGAGGGCAGGAGGAGAAGGCGACGACAGAGGATGAGATGGTTAGATGGTATCACTGACTCAATGGATATGAGTTTGGGTAAACTCTGGGAGCTGGTGATGGACAGCGAGACCTGGCATGCTATGGTTCATGGGGTCGCAAAGGGTCGGACACGACTGAGCGACTGAACTGTACAATCAGGAATGACACTTTATCCTGTGATTATTTTTTTTCTAAAGTCTTTTTGATTATAGATGTAAACATTCTGGAAATCCCACTCTGTATTGACCATTTTTCTTTGCTAACTGTCTAGGAATGCAAACGTTTGGAGTTTATGAAAATTCTTGACTTTGTTAATTCTGTACTTCCTGCTTTGCCAGTAGAGTATGAAACTCATAGTACGTATTCAAAAAAACATTGATTTGAACAATTTGGCCATTTTCATTGATGCAGAAAGACAATTCAAGTGTACAGAGTGTCTGAGGTTCAGTTTGATTTTATTTATCTGTCCTAACCTCTATCACCAGAGCTTTATTTCTCAAGTACCTGATTTCCTAACTTGTAACAAAAACTTTGTCCACAATTAATAGTTTCTGCAACTCATTCACAGAAATGAATAGGATAGCTATGAGTGATTGAAAAAGAATGTAGTTGTGAGAATAGAGTGAGTAATGATCTTGATGACTTATATGGCAGGAAGAAACACTGACCTTGAGAAAAATCCAGATGGGTGTTACTTAACACTCATTCTAGTCTGGTTTAACACAGTTCAGTATCATTTGTCACTAGTTTGATGCCATCTAGCCTCTAGTTACTCTTTTATTTTTGAAGGGATCATGTGGGTATTGTTTTGTGGAGTTTCTCTAAGGAGCAGTTTATAAGAAAGGTTTTAAGATTAATGAACATGAATTTCCTCCAGTGATGTGAGTAGATAGGAACTGTAGGAAGCAGATCTATAAAGAATACAGTGCTGAGTAATTTAAGCCCATATTCTCCCAATGCTTACAGTGAGAATTCAAGGATCACTTACAAATCTATTGTAGTAATTTAGGCTAGAGATTCATAATTCACTCAATAAATAATATACATCATCTGTTATATGGATACCATGGTATTGGGCACTGAGTAGAAAATGAATATGAAGAAACTGTGATCCTGTATTTAAGGATTTCATAATCTAAAGTTAAATTCTAGTTTATAATCTAGGCATTGAGTTAACAATATCACAAGGTGCCTGAAGAGAGGCTAAAATAAAGGCTAACAGAGTTTTGCTAAAAAAAAAAACACACTGGTCATAGCAAACACTCTCTTCCAACAACACAGGAGATGACTCTACACATGGACGTCACCACATGGTTCATACCAAAGTCAGATTGATTATATTCTTTGCATCCAAAGATGGAGAAGCTCTATACAGTTGGCAAAAACAAGACCAGGAGCTTACTGTGGCTCAGATCATGAACTCCTTTTTGCCAACTTCAGACTTAAATTGAAGAAAGTAGGGAAAACCACTAGGCCATTCAGGTATGAAGTAAATCAAATCCCATATGATTATACAGTGAAAGTGAGAAACAAATTCAAGGGATTATATCAGATGAGCAGAGGGCCTGAAGAACTATGGATGGAGGTTTGTAACACTGTACAGGTGGCTTAAAACTCAACCTTCAAAAAACGAAGTTCATGGCATCTGGTCCCATCACTTCATGGGAAATAGATGGGGAAACAGTGGAAACAGTGTCAGACTTTATTTTTTGGGCTCCAAAATCACTGCAGATGGTGACTGCAGCCATGAAAATAAAAGACGCTTACTCCTTGGAAGAAAAGTTATGACCAACCTAGATTGCATATTGAAAAACAGAGATATTACTTGGCCAACAAAGGTCCATCTAGTCAAGGTTATGGTTTTTCCAGTGGTCATGTATGGATGTGAGAATTGGACTGTGAAGAAAGCTGAGTGCCGAAGAACTGGTGCTTTTGAACTGTGGTGTTGGAGAAGACTCTTGAAAGGCCCGTGGACTGCAAGGAGATCCAACCAGTCCATTCTAAAGGAGATCAGTCCTGGGTGTTCTTTGGAAGGAATAATGCTAAAGCTGAAACTCCAGTATTTTGGCCACCTCATGCAAAGAGTTGACTCATTGGAGAAGACTCTGATGCTGGGAGGGATTGGGGGCAAGAGGAGAAGGGGACGATGGAGGATGAGATGGCTGGATGGCATCATGGACTTGATGGATGTGAGTCTGAGTGACCTCCGGGAGTTGGTGATGGACAGGGAGGCCTGGCGTGCTGTGATTCATGGGGTCGCAAAGAGTCAGCCACAACTGAGCGACTGAACTGACTGACTGACTGACAGGAGGCGATGACCAAACTATCCCCAAGAAAAAGAAATGCAAAAAGGCAAAATGGTTGTCAGAGGAGGCCTTACAAATAGTTGAGAAAAGAAGAGAAGTGAAAGGCAAAGGAGAAAGGGAAAGATATACCCATCTGAAGGCTTTCCTGGTGGCTCAGCAGTAAAGAACCTTCCAGTAATGGAGGAAACCTGAATTTGATCCCTGGGTCAGGAGGATCTGCTGGAGGAGGGCGTGGCAACCCACTTTTAGTACTCTTGCCTTGAGAATCCCATAGACAGAGGAGCCTGGCAGGCTGCAGTCCACAGGGTTGCACAGAATCGGACATGACTGAAACACCTAAGCAGCAGCAGCATACCCATTTGAATGCAGAGCTCCAGAAAATAACAAGGAGAGATATGAAAGCCTTCTTAAGTTAGCAATACAAAGAAATAGAGGAAAACAATAGAATGAGAAAGACTAGAGACCTCTTCAAGAAAATTAGAGATACCAAGGGAAAATTTCATGAAAAATGGGCACAATAAAGGACAGAAATGGTAAGGACCTAACAGAAGCAGAAGAGATTAAGAAGAGGTGGCATGAGTACACAGAAGAACTGTATAAAAAAGGTCTTAATGGCCAAGATAACTATGATGGTGTGGTCACTCACCTAGAACCAGACATCCTGGAGTGTGAAGTCTTAGGAAGAATCATTATGAACAAAGTGGGTGGAGGTGATAGAATTCCAGCTGAGCTATTTCAAATCCTAAAAGATGATGCTGTACTTAATATGCCAGCAAATTTGGAAAACTTAGCAATGGCCATAGGATTGGAAAAGATCAGTTTTCATTTCAATCCCAAAGAACACCACCAAAGAATGTTCAAACTACCACACAACTGAGCTCATCTCACATGCTAGCAATGTTCAATATCAGTGAGACTTCAACAGTATGTGTAACAAGAACTTCCAGATATACAAGCTAGGTTTAGAAAAGGCAGAGGAACCGGAGATCAAATTGCTAACATCCATTGGATCATAGATAAAGCAAGGGAATTTCAGAAAAACATCTACTTCCACGTCATTGACTATGCTTAAGTCTTTGAATGTTGGTTCACAACAAACTATGAAAGATTCTTAGAGATAGGTATACCAGACCACTTTACCTGCCTCCTGAGAAACCTGTATGCAGGTCAAGAAGCAACAATTGGAACCAGACATGGAACAATGGACTGGTTCCAAATTGGGAAAGGAGTACATCAAGGCTGTAGATTGTTACCCTGCTTATTTAACTTATATGCAGAGCGCATGTGTGCCTGCTAAGTTGTTTCAGTCGTTTCCAACTCTTTGCGACCTTAACATCATGCGAATGCCAGGCTGGATGAAGCACAAGCTGGAATGAAGATTGCCAGGAGAAATATCAATAACCTCAGATATGCAGATGACACGGCCCTAATGGCAGAAAGTGGGGAGGAATTAAAGAGCCTCTTGATGAAGGTGAAAGAGGAGAGTGAAAAAGCTGGCTTAAAATAACATTTAAAAAATGATCGTGGCATCTGGTCCCATCACTTCATGGCAAGCAGATGGGGAAACAATGGAAATGGTGACAGGCTTTATTTTCTTGGGCTCCAAAATCACTGTGGATGATGACTGAAGCCATGCAATTATAATACACTTGCTCTTTGGAAGAAAAGTTATGACAAATCTAGACAACTTATTAAAAAGCAGAGACATCACTTTGCTGACAAAGATCTGTATAGTCAAATCTATGCTTTTTCCAGTATTCATATGTGGATGTGAGAGTTGGACCATAAAGAAGGCTGAGCACTGAAAAACTGATGCTTTCAAACTGTGGTGTTGGAGAAGACTCTTGAGAGTCCCTTGGACAGCAAGGAGATCACACTAGTCAATCCTAAAGGAAATCAACCCTGAATATTCATTAGAAGGACTGGTGCTGAAGCTGAAGCTCCAATATTTTGGCCACCCTTGATGCGAAGAACTGACTCATTAGAAAAGACCCTGGTGCTGGGAAAGATTGAGGGCAGGAGGAGAAAGTGGCGACAGAGGGTAAGAGGGTTGGATGGCATCACCGACTCAATGGATATGAGTTTGAGCAAGCTCCAGGAGATAGTGAACGAAATGGAAGCCTGCCATGCTGCAGTTCATGGACTTGCAAAGATTTGGACATGACTGAGTGACTAAAGAATAACGGGTTTAAAAGGAGGACATATTTTGTTTGGTGATCTGGGGATATGACTTTTGAACTGAACCTTGAAGTTGGGTTAGATTTAATTGTGAGCACAGGTAGGAAAAGAAGATGGAGAGGAATCCTAGTGAGAGTGAATGGCATCTGATTATCTCCAAAATTCTCTCTTCAACTTGCCTCTAAACATTCTGCCACTGTGTTCATCAACAGGTTTGTTATGTCTCACTTACTCTATGGCAGTTGCCTCCTTGGTAGATCTTCCTGTCTCCAGTCTCACCTCTTTGAAATGTATCCTCTGAAAATACATTGCCGCATGTAACTCTCCCACTAGAAAACATGAAGTATTTCTCATTGCATGCCTAGAAAACAAGCCCACATACGAGGTCCTTTATCATCTGACCAAGTTCTACCACTCACGACTTTGCACCTTTCAGGGGACATTTAATAATGAGAGGAGACACTTTTGGTTTTCATAGTTCAAGGGAGGGTGCTCCTGGCATCTTCTCCAAGAGGTCAGGGATGCTGCTAAATATCCTAAAGAGCACATGATGGTCTCCCAGCATAAAGAATTAGTTGGCCCAAAATGTCAATAGTGTGAGATTGAAAACTCCTGGTTTACATTACACTTAATTCAATTGTGTAATTATAATAACAATAGATTTAGGAAAATGGGCCACTGACTCTTAATAAATGTCAAACTCACCCAGCAGCTATAGAATTCTACTGGTGAATAGAAGAGTTTAATAATAATTTATAATCATTTAGCATGTCCTATGCATCAGCCAAATCAGTGCAAACACAGCCAACACAGGGAAATCAGTGCATTATTTAATCTCTAGTGTTTTTCCAGTGGTCATGTATGGATGTGAGAGTTAGGCTGTGAAGAAAGCTGAGCACTGAAGAACTGATGCTTTCAAACTGTGGTGTTGGAGAAGACTCTTGAGAGTCCCTTGGACTGCAAGGAGATCCAATCAGTCCATTCTAAAGGAGATCAGCCCTGGGTGTTCTTTGGAAGGAATGATGCTAAGGCTGAAACTCCTGTACTTTGGCCACGTCATGCAAAGAATTGACTCATTGGAAAAGACTCTGATGATGGGAGGGATTGGGGGCAGGAGGAAAAGGGGACAACAGAGGATGAGATGGCTGGATGGCATCACGGACTCGATGGACGTGAGTCTGAGTGAACTCTGGGAGTTGGTGATGGACAGGGAGGCCTGGTATGCTGCGATTCATGGGGTCACAAAGAGTCGGACATGACTGAGCGACTGAACTGAACTGAACTGAGTGTTGTTTTAGTGAACATTAATTAAGGAAGCTTTGCTCAGCTTGTATTCTCCTGAACAAGCTGCCTGTCTTCGTATTGCTAGATTCTTGGATGCCTTCTTCCTGTCCTGGAATTCTCTTTCTTAGTCCTCCACTGAATAAATGTATACCTATTGCCTGGAGAATCCCATGGACAAAGGAGCCTGGTGGGCTATGGTCCATAAGGTCACACAAAGTCAGACTCTACTGCAGTGACTTAGCGTGCACGCAAGCATCTTTTAAGTCCCAGATTAAATACACCCAAGGGGAAACTTTTCTTAATTCTCCATACAGTGGGTTGGTCTAGCAATTCCCTCATAACTCACTTTTGACATGGTCCACAGATTATTATGATAATTTATAATGTGTGTTTCTTCTATAGTTAGAGTGAATCTGTTGAAGACAGGGTTCATGTTTCATTCATCTTTGCACCACTGGTACTTATCACAGTACCTGGCACACAAGAAAGCAATCAATATATGTTGATTCAAAAATGAATGAAGGGCTTCGCTGGTGATGCAGTGGAGAAAAATCTGTCTGCCAATGTAGGCAATATAGATTTGATCCCTGGTTCAGGAAGATTGCATCTGCCATGGAGCAACTAAGCTCAAGTGCCACAGCTACTGAGCCTAAGCTCTACAGCTTGTGAATGAAAAGCCCACTCATCACTAGAGAGTAGCCCCCGCTCTCCCCAGCTAGAGAAAGCCTGCATGCAGCAAAAAAGACCCAGTGCAACCAAAGATGAAATAAATAAGTAAAAATTTTAAAATGAATGAATGAGGAAGGATGAAAAAATTATATGTACACTGCTAACTGCTAAGTCCCTTAATCGTGTCCAACTCTGTGCGATCCCATAGACGGAAGCCCACCAGGCTCCCCCATCCCTGGGATTCTCCAGGCAAGAACACTGGAGTGGGTTGCACTAGAAACAGGTCTGTTTGCATGGAAAGAAGACATGAATAAAAGACTTGTAAAAGATCAGACTGCAAAGATATTTAGGGCTTAGATTATAGAGTGCTTTGAAGGCCTTGGGTTTGTGGTTTATATTGTAAGGTTTAGAGAAAGTAGAATTTTTTTTTTTTAATAAGGGGTGACACAAAGTGGCACTGTAGAAACATTAAGCTGGTGGAGGTATTAGAAAGTATTTGGTAATTAGAAAGCATTTAGTCATTTAATCATAATGTATGTGAGGCTTATGTAAATATTGTGGGTTTTAGTGCTGAAGAGAGCATGTGAACTTAATCTTGGGTCACTCCCAAGCCTGAAAGAGAAGGAGGCAGAACATCACTATAATCATAGTACTTGTCCCAGGAGATATGTGTATTCCACTGAAGAATGGGAGTGAATAGCAGTGAAGAAATTGACAGGGACACAGGGTAACCGCTATTGCTGCTGCTTCTAGTCGCTTCAGTCGTGTCCGACTCTGTGTGACCCCATCGCCACCGGCTCCCCCGTCCCTGGATTCTCCGGCAAACACTGGAGTGGGTTGCCTTTCCTTCTCCAAGCATGAAAGTGAAAATCGACTCTGTGTCCGACTCCATGGACTGCAGCCCACCAGGCTCTTCCGTCTATGGGATTTTCCAGGCAAGAGTACTGGAGTGGGGTGCCATTGCCTTCTCCGAGGGTAACTGCTAGAACTGACCAAAGTCAGATGTACCCTGGAGGTGTCTGTGCCTCTCTTGGTAGACGTACTTTCTAGGTATATACCATGGGGGACTTCGCTCTTGGTATTTAAGTTATCTTAGAGGAGTCTAGTAGCTTTTATTCCTGCCCACTCATCTTTTCCATTTTTTTATAGCTACAGGATTTCCTTTCTTTGTGGGGATTCCTCTCCTTTTTTATGTGGTCCTGGTATACAGATTGATCATGGCATTCTTGTCCTCTACTTTTCCAGGCATATTTGAGCACATGACTCAGGCTGAGCCAATTATAGCGCCACACCTGCCTGGACAGTTCTTTCCAAGGGTCTGTATATCAGTCAAATCAGGTCAATCAGAATTCTTCCTCATAACCTTACAGTTGGGGAGGAATCACTTCCTTTCACTTAGTAAACCATAAGGATATGGACCTAGACTATCATTGGCTGTTCCCTCCAATGCATGGAGAGACCTTGCAAGGAGTAGAAAATAGAAGCCAACGTGCAAAGTGAAGCAGAGCACAACAGAAATAAGAATGGGGTGGAGACAAACATTGTGGTGGCAATAAGGCCTCAATCCAGTCTCTGAATGACTGATTTCTGTGGCTTATTGTCTAAGTTCATGACCTATCTCAGTATGGTTCCTAATCAGAGGAGTCAACTCACTTACTTTTCTGCTTAAGTTAATTTCTGTTGGTCATATGGAGCCAAAGGAACCTCAGCTCATAGAGTTTCCTATTACCTGCTATTTGTCTGTATTATTACTAGCAGCAGTCTATGATCCAAAATATCAGCTCTTATTGCTATATAAAATTTCTCTTACTCTTGATCAGAGAAGCTAGGAATATACCTCCTTGGTTCTTTATGACATCTAAATTTGATCCAACAAAATTATTAAAAGTCAAAACATAAATGTTTTAAATTCTAGTAGCGTTAAGTGATCAAAACAGTTAAAATTTGAAGGAGAATTTTGCTTTTTCTCTGTATCACCGCAGCCATGATAGAGTGAATTTCATTACAGTGGAGTCTCCGTCAGGTCCAGATGTGGCTCCTCTTGTTTGGAGACTTAGGAATTTCAAAGACCGGTTTTCTCCCTCTCTCCCTACTCTCTAATAGATAACAATGGGAGAAGAGGGACACACTGATTTGGAGAGTGGGGAATGCAGACAGATGGCGGGCACTGGGTTATGGAAGCACTGAAATGCCACTGAGTAGACACCGTGAATATCCAGGATGAAAGAGCTCCCTTAATTCATTGGGCTGTGATTCTGTTCTCAAGAGGAATCTCTTTTTCTGTAGGGTCTTCACAGGATGTGTCTTTTTTCTCTTTATTCTTTGGTGGATCTGCAGTGAGCATTGGGTGGGTATTCCCTCCTTGGGGGCCGAATAGCTTTCTCAACCCATGTTTATCAAGGAGGCTTTGAGGTTTTAAGTCAAATACTTTTTTGGTTAAAGTTCTTGTTTCTCTGGCAATTTATTCCCCTAAGAGGAGAAGATTTCTGATCTATTTCATATACTCATAACCTTCCTCTTCTGAAACCTAATTCTCAGATCTGCTTTATTTCTATGCTTCTTCAACCCTAAACCATGTTTTATCTAGATCACTTTAGGGCTATTAAGTTTAAATGGGAAGAACACACTTTTAATCTGACTTTGCCTAGGAGCACTTTGACCAACAAGGAATTTTAATTGTGCATTTGTCACTCAAAACTTTTATAAGTCCTGTTTCTTACTTTTGAGATGTAGAAGATGACTTTCCAACCTGAAAAGACTTGAATTTCTAGTCTTTTTCTATGATTTCCTTCCATCCTGCTTTCAAATGGTCAGTTTTCTTGTTTTTGTTTTTTTCCTGAAATTAATTTCTCCTTGGTAATGCCTTGCTAAATGCAACAAAAATCACCAATACATAGCACTAGAGATCTATTTTCCATTGTTTCACTCTGAAACTTCTGGCTGAATATTAATGTGAGCTGACTTTCAAGTTACTTCACATGACAGTTACACCAAATATTTTATCATTGCAAAACACATATCATTATCTTTTCAGCCTCTGATATCAGCTTCCTTGCTGTTCATCACCCACTGAGCAAATTCACATATATTAGGTTTTGTTACACCAACACCCTGCATTCAGAGGTTAGTTTCTTTATGGGGATGATTAATGCTAGCTACCACAATAAATATGTTGAAATCAGTGCTTTTACAACCAAGGGTTCATCTTATTTGTCTATGTCCAGAAAGAATTATAGGCAGGGGATGAGGGAAATTTTCCTTTACACTGTCATCCAGGAAACCAGGCTAATGGAGGTTCTAATATCTTGTAACTACGTGACCCAGGGCTCAAACCCAGGTCTCCCGCATTGTAGACAGATTCTTTACCACTGAGCCACCAGGGAAATTCCCTAACACACAAGCACTACCACTAACACTTGGCTTTTGAGATTTCCCTACAACAGGAAAGGAAGGATGGAGTGGCCCACCAGTCTTAGCTCCACAGACCCAGAAGTCATAAATATCACTTCTACTCAATGGCCTGTTTGCCTTAACTCATCACCCTGCTCTAAAATAATTGCAAAGGAGGCTGAGAAACATGAGGATGCGCATGGAATAGTTGGTGAGCCCTAACTGTCCCTGTCCCTGGGAGCTGCTATGGAAGTTAGACAGCAAGGTCTTGGCAGGAAAGTGTCTGGTAGTCATTAGTTCTGTTCAACAAATATTTCTGGTTCTTTTTCCCAGCAGATTTGTACTCCCCTATTTCCCTGGAGTTAGAGTGGTCATGAACTTTGGTCATTCATTGCTTTGGGGAATGAAATGTGAAGAGAAGGTTATGTATTTCTTTCAGATGGACTCTTTAGGAGCAGTGCGCAATTTGTTGTGCACTCTCTTTTCATCTGCTGCGAGGACCAGCAGTGTTCCAGACAGAGTTTGCTTCCCTAGCGTGGGTCCCAGAGAGGATGACTTAAAGTAGAGACTCAGACAAATTGCAATAGACATGCGGTGAGAGCACAAAATTAATCCTAGTTTTGAGTAGGAAGTGGGTGGCTGTTTATCGCTGAAATATATTTCATTCCATTCTCATTGATATCATACTTTCTCATCTTTGTTTCTTTAATGCCAGGGATTCAACAAATGCCTGACTTTTTGGCTTGTGTTACTACTGTTTTCCCCAGTAAATCTCTATCTTTTATTAGCAATAATGTTCCCAAGAAGTAGAACTGAATTTTCTGATGGTTACCTGAATAGTAAGTATTCTAGCCAGTAGCCATTCATGGGATTTATAGTCAAGAATATGAAGAAAGACCACGGTGGCTATTAGCCTTGCTTTCAAAGTAACACTTTCTGCAAGTGAATTTTAGCAGAAAGTCCTTTAAATACAAACTTTTATATTCCTTCCCTTTCTTTCTCATTCTCTTTCTCCCTGCCTCCTGGATTCAATTTAACTGGAGGAAAGTTCTTTCTTCATTATGATGACAAAACAGTGAATCTTAAAGTGATCATACAAAATAGGTGAAGTGGCTTGATTGTACTTCTGGGTTTAAGTTTAGGTAGAATTATATAACGGGAAAGGCTTCCCTGGTGGCTCAGATGGTAAAGGATCTGCCTGCAATGTGGGAGACTCAGGTTCAATCCCTGGCTTGGGAAGACCCCTTGGAGTAGGGCATGGCAACCCACTCCAGTATTCTTGCCTGGGAAATCTCATGGCCAGAGAAGCCTGGCAGTCTACAGTCCATGGGGTCCCAAAGAGTCAGACAGAATTGAGCAACTGACACTTTCACTTCACTTCATGTAATGGGAAAGTTACTAGATTTGGATTCAGAAAATTTGAATTTGAATTCTGTCTCTGCTACTAATTAGCTATGAACACTTTAGTTGATTTCTTCATATAAATTTGGGCTAATATAGACTGAGTATTCTACAGTGTTGCTATGAAAATAATATTATAAAAAGATATAATGGTTGTAAAGTCTGTTTTAAGATGACCATAAAAGCCAAAGTTACTATTATCAGATTTATTTTCCTCTTTGATTTATTTGCATTAAAAGCTTTTTAAATATGAGGAAACCTATGAGACAGACTTACCTGATTGCAAACTGTTCTTGTTCTCTGCACCTGTCTGCACTTTACAGTGCAGAAGGTTTGTGTGATGACCTAGAGGGGTGGGATGGGCAGAGGTTAGGAGGGAGGCTCAAGAAGGAGGGGATGTAAGTATACATATGGCTGATTCACATAATTGTACAGCAGAAACTAACACAACATTGTAAAGCAATTATCTTCCAAAAAAAAAATTTTTTTTTCAAAAGAGTGTTTGGCACAATCAGCCAGGAAGAAACCTTATTAAGACTTCATTTTTGAGACCAGTCCTTTACCTGTCCTTTAAAATCCTTTACCTTTACCTGTCAATTTGGGGTTTAAAAAAAAAAAAAAAAAAAACACCTATTGACTGTAATTTAAATATGACATTTACTCGATTCAGATTTACATACCTGGAGAAGTTTTGACTTTTGAACTTTATACAGCAACAGAAAGATTAAATGGAAAGGATTGCATCTACACAAAGGTATGAGAACTCTGTGCAGTTTACCAATGGGTAATTCAGGCAAAATTGTGTCTCCAAACAATCCGCTGAAGGATTGATGCTTTTGAACTGTGGTGTTGGAGAAGACTCTTGAGAGTCCCTTGGACTGCAAGGAGATCCAACCAGTCCATTGTGAAGGAGATCAGCCCTGGGATTTCTTTGGAAGGAATGATGCTAAAGCTGAAACTCTAGTACTTTGGCCACCTCATGCAAAGAGTTGACTCATTGGAAAAGACTCTGATGCTGGGAGGGATTGGGGGCAGGAGGAGAAGGGGATGACAGAGGATGAGATGGCTGGATGGCATCACTGACTCGATGGACGTGAGTCTGAGTGACCTCCGGGAGGTGGTGATGGACAGGGAGGCCTGGCGTGCTGTGGTTCATGGGGCCACAAAGAGCCGGACATGACTGAGCGACTGAACTGAACTGAAACAATTTTGATATTTACTTTCAATTCTTCTCAGTAGGGAGCTGGTAAACCTTGTGGGAAGTTGTGCTTAAAGGAAACATGGCTCATAGTTACTTCCTGATGCTTTCCAGATTCTCTTCTCTTTCAATCATACTTCTTTGTACGGTGTTGAATCATCTAATGATTTCTGTGTCCCTTGCTTGGATGACCCACCTAATTATACTGGAGTAGTTATTTTACTTACAATTTCAAAGAATTTTCAGTCTCTCTGAAATTTTACAAAGGATTTTAAATGCAGCCTTTATTGATTGGTACTTCTACCGACCTAAATATTGCTGGTCTTAATTTCATATATTTAAGACAGGCAGGCCAGATCTCTTCCACTGACCCCCAGGGGCCTCACTCTCAGCTATTCTGTACCTTGCTTTCTGCCCAGACAGGGAGACTCATACAGACCACACCAGGGGCTTCCCACGGGGTTTCTGGTTCAGTCTTGCCATTGGAAAGTGCTGGGAGTAGACTGGAGGCAGAGAAAGGGAGGGAGGCCCTGACACCCTTCCTGCAAGGTCTCCTTCAGCCAGCTGTGTCTCTCCAGCAGTCATGGATTCTCTCAAGGCAGCAGGCATGACTCTTTCCCTGGTTTCCTGTACTACTCCCTCCCCTCTTAAGAGCTTAGGCATTAGGCTATTATTATGAAGTCTTGGATGTATGGCGACCCTAGTCCACTTCATTAAAAGTGTCTCTTTGTAAATAAACCTTCATTGAATTACTCTATTTTGACCCACCATCTGTTTCCTCCTGGGACACTAAGTAATTCAGTGGACATCTCTATTTGAACCTGCTCCTCATATTCCTGCTTTCTCTTTCATGCTGCTGTTATTGTTGGCACTTTACCTGTGCATGATGTGTGCCCTTTCTGTGTATTTCTATTTAGTATTCTATGTCTCTGAACTGCCTTTATATTCTCTGCCAAATGAGAGATATAATTTTCAGATCTGTGGTGTATTTCTTTTTTTCCTTTTTCTTTCAAAATGATTGAAAACCTACAAAAAGGACCAAGAATAATTTGAAGAGTTTTTTCATTCTGAACAATTTGAGCAAGTGGTTGACAAGATGACTTATAATCTTCAAATACTTTAATGTGTGTTTTTGACCAAAAAAATACATTTTTCTACCTAACCAAAGTAACACCACTGAAGACAGGAAATTAATGTTGATATATTGTTACCACCTATATCACAGATATTATTCAAGTTGTGCTATTTGTCCCAAAATGTCTCCTACAGTAAAAAGAATTTAACCCAGGGTCACATGTTATACATAGGTATTTCATCTCTGTAGTCCCCTTAAAATCAGGAACGATTCCTCAGTTTTTTTTTTTTTTTTTACTTTCATGAGTTTGACAGTTTTTGAGTTAATTTATAAACTGTCTCTAAGTTTATCTAATGTCCCCCAAGGATTAGATTCAAGTTGTGCTTCCTCTAGGGCTGGAATACCATCATAATGATTTTGTGTTCTTATTGCATCCAATTATGTGGTACATGTTTTTAATTTATCCCCATAATACTGACATTAATTTTAATAATTTGTTTAGGTGAAAGTGGAAGTGAAGTCGCTCAGTCGTATCCGACTCTTTGCGACCCCATGGACTGTAGTTTACCAGGGTCCTCCGTCCATAGGATTTTCCAGGCAAGAATACTGGAGTGGGTTGCTATTTCCTTCCCCAGGAGATCTTCCCGACCCAGGGACTGAACCCAGGTCTCTCGCATTGTATGCAGACGCTTTACCGTCTGAGCCACCAGGGGGATTGTTTAGGTGGTGTCTGCCAAATTTCTCCTTTGCAAAGCCATTCTTTTCTTCATTGCAATGAATAAGCATTTTGTGGATAGTTGAGACCATGTAAACATTTCATTCTTCATCAAATTTTACTCACTAATTTTAGTATCTACTGATGTTTCATGGCTGAATTCATTATTACTATGATGGTTGCCAATTGGGTATTTTCTAATTAGACCATTTCTCCTGCATTGATTAGTTGGCATTTTATGGTAAAGAATTTATTCTTCCAATTTATTTTTTCACTTATTTATTTGTATCAGTATAAACTTAAAAGTTCCTTACAGAGGCCAGTGGGAGCCCTTTCAGGATGATTTCTATAATTGACCATTTTCTTACTAATAAAATATTCAGACTCATCTTTAATTTTTCCTTGCCTTAGCCCTAAAGTCAGCCATTTCTCCAAGGAACGCTGGCTTCTTTTAGTGGAGAACTGTGTTTAGAAACTGAGATCTGGGCATCTGGTATGCTCACTAGTTTCAAAGTGTCATTGCACCCAGATACTATCAATGGAAAGGATTAGGCTATATATGTAAGTAGGTGCTCTCTATATGTGTATTGTATATGTTGCTACATAACTAACATAGTAGCTTAAAACAATGGATATTTATTACTTCACAGTCTAGTCCAGAATTCAGAAGGGGTTTAGCTGGGTGATCCTGGCTCTGTCCCTCTCACGAGGTTGCCGTCAAGATGTTGGCCAGGACTGTAGTTTTCTTAAGGCCTGACGAGGACTGGAAAACATACTGACAAGGTGGCTTACTCACATGTTTGGCAAACTGGGGCCAGTTGTTGGCAGGAGGTCTTTTTTCCTCATGTCGTTGAGTGTCTGTCACCTTAGTGTGGTGGCTGGCTTTCCCCAGACGGAGGAAGCCCAGATGTCTTTTATGACCTAGCCTCAAAAGTCTCACTCTTTCATTTCTGTAACATTATTTACACAACTGAACCTTATTCAGTATAGGAGAGGACTTCACAAAGGTATGAATAACTGGATTCAAAAATACTGGAGGCTGTTTTAGAAGCAGGCTACCAAAACATCCATATCTATCTATCTACTTACATATCTACCTGCCTACCTAACATCTATCTACTGGAATCTATGTGTTTATACTGGTCCTTCCAAGTGCAATCCGACATCACAGGATTCATCCTAGCTTGTCCTAGGCAGTGAAGATGCAGATGCCCACCATTCTTATAGTTCCAATATATCTACTCATTTGATCAATACCTATATATGTAATCAATCTCCTGGCCCAATGCCTAGCAACAGTGACACCATGTATAAATACCCTCCTCACCAAGCATTTGGGAAGAAGGAAATGGCAACCCATTCTGGTATTCTTGCCTAAAGAATCCCATGAACAGAGGAGCCTGGTGGGCTTCTGTCCATAGGGTCGCACAGGGTCGGACACGACTGAAGCGACTTAGCGTGCATGCATGCATTGGAGAAGGAAATGGCGACCCACTCCAGTATTCTTGCCTGGAGACTCCCAGGGACAGAGGAGCCTGGTGGGCTGCAGTCTGTGAGGTCACACAGAGTCAGATATGGCTGAAGCAACTTAGCAGCAGCAGCAGCAGCAAGCATTTAGGCTTTTACTCCTTGCCAAGCCACTGCAGCCCCTGCTCCTATGCACAGCCCCCATGAACTACTGGCTTGATGACACCCCACCTAATGTTTTTTGAACTGAGTTATTGAGGAAGTTATTCCTTTCTATTCAGGAAGGAAGATAAGGAAGTGTGACTTTATTTTGTTGTTGTTGTTGTGAATTGTAATGTGGCAGTGGAAAAAATGTACAATACTTAGATTTGGCCTAGAGAACTAAATCTCTGGCTCCCGCATCTACACAGAGGTCCAAGAACTATGTCACATTTCCTGCCTATAAGGGTTAGGCATTCCCTCCCTCTGTGAACAGTTGCTTGTTTAGTCTGTCAAGGACACTTCTATGTAGCCTACATTTATAGTATTTTATCTCCTCCTTTTCCCCCTTTCCCTTTCACTTCTTTTTCTTTCCTTTCATTCTCTTCATCTCCCTTCCCTTCTCGTTCTTCTTCACTTTCCACAGCCTTTATCCTTGTCAATTTTTTTTTTTTTTTCCTAAGTGGCCTTTGCTTCAAGTTTGTCACTGACTTCTCATTGGCACAGTGATGTTTGTTTATCACATAGCAGTCCTAAAGGTATTACTTGTGTGGTCCAAAAGGGCCAACCTATACTGATCCTTTATTAGAATGATTTTAATGCATCTTAGCCTTTCATTCATATAAGAATGCTTATTTTGAGATCATGGCAATAGAATTTCAAAGTCACCATTATTTCTATGCTCCTGCTGGAGAGTTTACTAGTGACCTGAGGACTTCCATATCTGAATAAGAACACAGAGAAGTGAGATAGGATTTCATTCTAACATTTACTTTCTCTTAACTACAGGCTGAAGAATCACACGAACATCTTTCCTACTCAAGTCTTTTCATCTCACCAGAAAGTTAGAATTTACTAGATGAGATGTTTTCTGAGGGTTACAAGACACATGGAAGGCGTGGAAGGATGGATATTAAAGCTGAGCAAGCTGTTAAACTGTTATGGGCTTTTTAAAAGGAGGGCTAATGGGCTCCTCTCCCCCACCGCACCCAAGATTTGGAACTGGAAATTGGGCTTGGTTAAATCACCCATAGAATTGCATGAGGTTTGGAGAATTTGGATGGGAGCTTTCTCTCTATTCATAGAAACATATCAACATTATTTGTTCTGCCCTGCCTGTGGAAAGATGCCTGGTAGGGGAGATAACACACGCAACATGTCAGAGCTGGGGGACTGACACCTCTGAGCTCAACAATTCTTACACCTCACTTGAGAATAAGATGTGTGCATGCGAGAATGCAGGCTCGGTAGGGAGCCAGGACAGTGTGAGCAGATTAATATTTAGTATATTTCATGGGCTCCAAGGTTATCATCACACAAAGCTAATATGTCATGGTGGTTTCGTGCTGTGAGCAATTCACTGTGGCTTGTAAAATGGCCTACATTTTTTCAAGTAAGGTCAATGCCAAATCTTATCTAAAGTAACTCTTTAGAAATATCATTCCAGTGACTTAGGAAAAGGATGAAGCAAACAGCTGTACAAGATAAACATTTTAAAATGTGACGACTGACACTTTAGAGAGGCACAGAAAAATTCCCAGATAAGACAGTATGACAACATTAACCACATTATAGAATACAGGGAGTTTCCAAATACCACTTATATCTTGTGCTTCTGCTAAACTATACTAAGATTTCATGGAAAGAAACTGAAACCCGCTTTTGATCACTGTTCCTTATGATTTTAAGAGGGTAACAAAATAGCAACATTTCTCTTACACGAATTTTGACATTAAAATCTCTTTGTCTATTCATTCTAATGCCAGTTTTTCTGGATGCATCTAATGTGTTCATTTGAGTAGAAAGAGAGCATTAATTTAAAGAAAAGGTACAGGACAGAATAAGCTGTGATCTCGCTCTGAGGCAGGAAGGTTGGAAAGGAATATAACCTTTAGAGATACTTTTCTAGGAGTCATCATGGTAAATTAAATTAAAAAACAAAATCAAAACCTTGTTGCTCTTTCAACAGGTCTGTTGGACTTTTCACGCTTTCCTTGAGTTTATTATTCATTTGTCTTTATAAGAGAACTGAAAGGGACAAGGTTAATGGAGTTTTAAAATAAATTTGTAAATAGTTTAAAAAGAGTGAAAACAAATATTAATTCGTTTCTGTTTATGAAAGGCATCTTTCTTCTCAACAGGCGGAGAATGCCATAGGGACAAAATCATTGAAGTTTCTTAACTTCAGCGTAAAGAATCTGTCACTATTTCAAAATCCATAAACAATGGGAATCCCCTGGAGGTCCAATGATTAGGACTCAGTGCTTTCACTGCCAGGGCACGGGATCGATTCCTAGTCGGGGAACTCAGACCCCCACATGCTGAGTATGGCACAGACAAAAAAAAATAGGTAAACAAAGTTTTTATTTCCCAATGCAACCTTTGTGGCACTAAAGTATTATTGCCTATTATGGTGGAGATTTATTATCTTGCCTCTCTAGTGTTGATTATCACATCTTCTCATAACCACACCTTCATTTTCCTTCAGATACAAGCTTTCTCCCACCTTCCATTCATGCTGTATGTGTATGTGTGAGTGATCACTCATGGCTGACTCTTTGCAACCCCATGGACTGCTCCTCTGCCCATGGGATTTCCAAGGCAAGAATACTAGAAGGGTTGCCATTTGCCATTTCTTCCTCGAGAGGATCTTTCTAACCCAGGGATAGAACCCGCAACTCTTGCATCTCATGCGTTGGCAGGCAAATTCTTTACCACTGGGAAGCCCTTCACACAGTATGTGTGAGGCCAATCAGCGCATTCAGTCCCTCAGCCACAATGCACAGTGATTGGTTCCAGGATCACCATGTGACCCAGTTTAGGCCAATGAGAGTCAGTTCTGGACTTGGTTGAACATATCAGTAATTAGAATCTTTTTTTCACTTGCATTTTTAGCTGCAGGATGATAAGGGAGACCCGTGATGACTGAAAACAACCACACAGACAGAACCAGCCTGAGAATAGAGGCAAACAGAGAAGAAAGTGCTGGTGAGAAGAGGAAAGAGTGCTGATATTTGAGCACCAATTGAAATATATCTGAATTCCTTTACAGAAGTGTTTTTTTTTTTTTTTTCTAAAGATGAAGTTGGCTTTACAGATCAAATTTCTGGTTAAAAAATTAGCAGAGGGCAGATATGGACTATAAAGTATTAGTACTGATTGCTAAGTTGTTGCTTAACATGTGGCCAATCCACACTACAGTTTAAACACTTTTTGCCTTAACCTATTCAGATTTAAAAAATCTATTTAACTAAAACATTTTGGTGCTTATTATGTGCCAGCCACTGTCTCGATCACTTTACCAATAACAACTCAGTTCTCATACCAAAGCCATGGTGGAGAAATTATTTATTATACTCATTTTACCACGGATGAAGAAGAGGCACAGAGAGGTCAAGCAACTCACCTAAAGTCACACAGATGGCAAGGGGCAGACCAGACCTGGGAACTGAAACCCTTCAGTCTGACTTTGGATCAATTCTAACCATTACACTACCCCGCCTTTTCAGATTAATGCTCTACCTTGTCCAAATTTATAAACAAACACAAATAATGTATTACTGTGCATTTTATGAAAAATTTTGAGACAGGTGGATATTGTCATACAGCTTGTTGGTTAAAAAAAAAAAGTGAGACCAGCAGGCAATATAGTTTTGTGATTGAAAGTGTAGGCTCTGCCATCAAACAATCTGGGTTTGAATTCCAGCTATGCTAATTACCAGCTGTGTGGGTAAACTACCTCTGCATGGTGTCTTTATTTCCTCTTTTGTAAAGTGGAGCCAATATCTACCTCTCCAGGTTGTTGTGAGGGTTAAAAGTGATAGTGTTTCTACAGAATTTCACGAAGTTCACTAACTTAAGTATCATTATTATGGATAAATCTCACCTTTTTTTGTTATGCCATTCTGATGCATAATGTTTTTTCTCTTTTCCATTCATATTCTTCAATACATTTGGCTACTCTGCTCTTGTTGGACCAGTGCTTTTATTATTTCCTCACAGTTCTATTCTTTTAATTAATTTCAGTCTTTTAACCATCTCTGAACTTGTCCTAATTATTTTTTCCAGTTCTAAGAGGATTTTCTTTTGGAGCAACGAGAGAAAGCATGGAATACAGAGAAAGGCAAGTCCTGACCCTACCTTTTTGCTTCTGTCTTTAGAGAACCAAAAAAGTACTAGTAATTGCCTGTTCCTGTATAAGTTGAGAGATTTGGTGTTATTCATTTGTTTCACCCTTCAGATCATTTTCTTTGGAGAGGAACTATCAACTACTTGTTAGGGAGTTGCCTCTGATCCCCATGATTCCACATAGAAAGCCAGGGTGCCTGTTTTCAAGGGCAAAGGCTCAGGATCAAGCAGTAGGTGAATTTCAAAATTTTGATATTCTTAATGGCCAATATGAAAGTATGTAAAAATATATGATATAATACCAATGGAAAATCTGCACAAAGAATCTTTAATTATGGTTGTTCCATTCCTGTGCTTTGTGTGTCATGGGTAGCCACAGTTAAGTGCTTCAGAATATCCCCTCAATCCAGCCTAGTGATGAACAATTTGCAGTCTACTACTATGGTCTACTACACGTGGAAGCAATAAGGCAATTAAAAGCAATCAAATGACTACTGCTCTACATCCATCTTTCTCCCCTGACTTTCTGCATTCATCAGGCATGGAGATAAATTTAAATGTAATTATCATATTTTACTATAATTACATGAGAACTCAATACATAGTTTACGTCCCCTGGACTTTTAGACAAAGGTAATGGGAAATCCGACCTAACTAAAATGACCCAGTTCTAATGCTTTGTGACTCAGTTAGATCTGGAAGTTGAAGATAGAAAGAAAACTGCTTTAATATTCTGTTATCCTTAAAAATTAAATTTAATCTCCTTTATTTTCTCATATGGTACAGCACTGTTAGAAGGAAATATTTTCCCTCTTCACACAAAACGTTATGAAATGAGCATCAGCCTTTCCTCTGAGGACTTTTCTTCTCGGCCATTGCTGGCTGTAGGATTTGGCATGGTATGGACAAATATGACCTCGTTATCCTTCTGCTAATGTGGACCTTTGAGGAAGATTAGGCAGATTTTCCAAACAACTGGTTTAAGAGCACTGAGGTAGATAAACTGAAAGCACTGCTCTGCTTTTGGCCTTGGCATCAGCTCATCTTTGAAGCCATGAGTCATTTTCCTCTTAGCAAGGGAAAATGCTATTAAAACAATTCATTCCTCAATGATTCAGAAAGAATTCTGAAAAACTGATGACAATGTGGTCCATTATTTTGTGAAGGTTACAGATTTCTCTGATTTTTCCCAAGCTCCAGGGGACTTTTCTAGTTATTCATCTTAATGATTGTTGGCAGTGAGCTGGCAGAGGTTGGTTTTTTGGTTGGGATGTTGTCTTAGAGGTAAGTTTTTAGCATCAAGGCCAAGACACTTGGGTCTACAGATTCCATGACAAATGGAGCCATTGGTGAATTTTAAAAAGGAATTCCCCAAACTCTGACTTGTTTTAGTCCGTTTGATTGGGGCTTCCCTGATGGCTCAGTGCTAAAGACCATCTGCCAGTGCAGTGGATGTGGGTTCAATCCCTGGGTCAGAAAGATCCCCTGGAGAAGGAAATGGCAACCCACTTCAGTATTCTTGCCTGGGAAATCCCATGACAGATGAGCCTGGCGGGCTACAGTCCATAGGGTTGCAAAAGAGTTGGACACGACTTAGCAACTAAACAACAAATTAGATTGTTTGACTTTATGAAAAGTAACATGAAGCAAGAGCTTAAGATTGAAACTTTCAGTATGAGGAAATGTGTTGACTGATCTGTTATTTAAACTGGAAAGAAATATAAAGGGTAGAGACAGTTCAACTGACTTAAACAAAAACCACACACACACACACACACACACACAACTTTAATGAGGAGTTTTGAGGTGATTTAATTGTCTGTTTGGATAATTAACATTTATTTTGCCTATCTCTTTTTTGCATTTGACAGATTATTTCATGGAACCCTGATATAATTTAGATAGTCACAGATTTTATACATAAATGGAATAGGCTGTGGTAGCATGTAAACCACTATATTTTTATAAAAACAGGTGATTTTGCTGATTAATTATTGTGCATCATTGATAAGCAAAAGACATCTGGGTGTACACATTACACTCATCAAAGTGATAGTCCAGGCAAAAATAGCCCTCAGGAGATTCTATGCAGGCTGCTGCAGTGTCCTAGCAAGTCACAAAGTCAGAGTGAACTGGAGCCAGAGAAAGATGGCATTTGGTGATCCGAGAACCAAAAGTTTGCAGTAGGATGCTCAAGAACAGGAATTAAGGTCTGTGTGTGAATTTCCAGGAGTGAGAAATGGAGGGCCCTGTGTCCAAGAAGAGCTACAATATTAGGAAGGTATCCAACAGGGATCAGAATAGGGACTGAGTCCCCAGACTGGTGGTGACTGGGTTTCAGCACCAAGGCAGAAGCTCAGTTTAATGAATCAGTCAGTTAGTAAGCAAACACTTATTGAGTGACTACTGTATGCCATTGGTATGCCAGGTTCTGAATGTACAAAGGAAAACAAGACACAGCTGCTGTCCTCTAATTTCTCACAATTACAGACTGGGATGCAAGTTTATGACCTAACTAGAAACAAGTATCACAAGATGATAAATGTTAGAATAGAGAGAGCTGGCATTATTTATGTCTTTTCTGCCAGTTGTCAGGATTGGTCTCTTAGATTGGGGATAAGGAGTGTTTAGAAGGGGATTAAGTAATCCTGTCTATGAGGAAAAGAAGGCTGTAGAGGTCAGACTGAGTCAGGGCCTGCCTCTGATTGGATGATGTATGCAGGAGCAGCAAGATGGCATTTTTAAAGTCTTGGCAGATATATCCTTGCTCCATATACTGTCACAGCTCAAAAAGAGCAGATGAAGAACTGTGACTGGAGTTAGAGTTCTCCTTTACTCTCAGCAAACAGGGGGCTTCATACATTTCAGCTAATCTAACTATCAAAGAGTTTCAAGGAGGAAAATATGTAGAAAGTAAAATAATTCATTTGCAGTTGAGGGGATGCATCCAAGAAAAGACAGCCATGGTAAATCATGCTTTTCCTCCATTTGCTCATTTCTTTAGAAAGGAAAATCCTTGTGATTTATTTCATCCCCTAAGTGATTCTTCAATTATTTTTATCCACATGTGATTTATTTGTATATTTCTTCATAATACTTTGTTTACATCTATTGTTTATACTAACCCCAAAGATGCAACCAAATTTGTCATTTCATATGCTACAGGACATGTGAATGAAACATAACAAAACAAGGTAACAAATATAAGCAAATTTATTCTAATTTGCCAAGCATTAAACTTAGTCCATTGGTAAGACATCTATTAGGTTGCATGAGATGGTGGGAATGAACTCTGGCCTAGGAATCAGGAAATTGCGTATCGACCCTGCCATCCTGTTTCTTGCATGGTGATGTTACCTACTTTGGTTTCCTTATCTCTCACATGCTTACTACTACTACTAAGTCACTTCAGTCGTGTCTGACTCTGTATGACCCCATAGACGGCAGCCCACCAGGCTCCCCCATCCCTGAGATTCTCCAGGCAAGAACACTGGAGTGGGTTGCCTTTTCCTTCTCCAATGCATGAAAGTGAAAAGTGAAAATTGAAAGTGAAGTCGCTCAGTCGTGTCTGACTCTCAGCGACCCCATAGACTGCAGCTTTCCAGGCTCCTCTGTCCATAGGATTTTCCAGGCAAGAGTACTGGAGTAGGGTGCCATTGCCTTCTCCATTCACATGCTTAGGTCCTGTATATGTTACAAGTTTTAAATGAAATGATGATGGCAAATACAAGTACTTCCAATTGTGGCCTACAGCCGCCTCCAAGCCTCATTTCTACACCATCCCTCTATGTACCTTCACCTTCAGGAAAATGAACATTTGACCTGGCCTTTATCTCTTATATTTCAGAAAGTAGCTCTTCTATTTTCCGTTAGAAACGCTTGGGTCATTCTCTACTCTCTCGAAAACAGTGAATGAGTATACAAAGCGACCATTCTTGTTTCCTTGACGAGTGTGGTTTAAGCAAGTTGAGGTGGTTGCCCATTTCTGGATGATTTAGGCTTGAGCCAAAATTCAACAGTATGTGAGATTTTTATTGGTTTGTTTGTTTCCTAGTAGTTTGGATTTCTCAGAGAGAGGTTGCTCTAGTAAGATACCTTACTTTACAGTCAACAACTTACTTGGGGATTTCTATGCTGGAATTAATGCTTCCATCAGATACAGATAAAAACAAAATTTAAAAGTCTAGAATGACTTCTGTTTATTTCAACTAATTGAGGGACTAATGGGCTATTCTCTAGCCATGTTTCTCAGGGGCATAACTTCTGATCAGATAAATTGATGATTCTTTCTGTGCGCTTTTGAAGAAGCAATGATTTTTGTTGGAATATGCCTTTACTATTATGTTTAACTGTTAATAGATATATGTTGCTAACAGTGTAGGCAAGTAACATGTATTGAGAATTGCAATGATCTGCTTCAGGGATTTTAAATGTCATCAATCTTCTTAGGTCCATTGTAGATAAGTAATCAAAGCTCAGAAAAGTTATGTAAATTAATCAGGGCAAACTATTAATATTTTTTTTCTTTCAGGATTGAAGCCCAGCTCTTCCTGACTCTGAAATGCAACTTTTGATGAGAAGATTACATACTGAAAATGTAAGAAAGAACAAAAATAAATAACCAAAATAAAATAAAATGCAACCTCTTTATAATGCCTTGAGGCAAACTCCAAGTTATAACTTCAAGATACTGCTATGCCAGAGTGAGTCAAATTTGGCTTGTTTTAAACTTTCATGTTTAAATGAGGAGATATTTTTGTCTCCTGGGTTTAGCACATACTTGAAAATGAAAGTGTTAGCCGCTCAGTTGTGTCAGACTCTTTGCAGCCCGCCAGGCTCCTCTGTCCATGGGATTCTCCAGGCAAGAACACTGGAGTTGCCATTTCCTTCTCCAGGGGATCTTCCTGACCCAGGGATCAAACCTGGGTCTCCTGCACTGTAGGTGGATTCTTTACTGTCTGAGCCAGCGAAGCCCAGCAAATACTTGGTGCTTGATAAATATAGATTGAATGGGGATGTGACAGTTGCACTAGGAAACAGCTTTGGTTGTACATTTCAGAAAGACACTGGAGAGGTCTTCTGGAGCATGTGTGCAGTTGTGGCAGCTCCAGAACTGGCCATGACTCCTTTGTGGGAGAGGGAGGTGGTTTCCTCTAGGAAGAGGGTTGAGCAATAAAGCAACAGAGGTTTGCTGATACATTTGCTAGGCATGACTTATGCTCATTTGGAAGTTATTCTGTGGCTCCATTAATAAGGTGTTTCCCAGTGCATCACAGCTGCCCACCATCCATCCACTCTTCCAGTGGGATCGATGGCTTCCTGGTTTGTGGCAAAAGCAATTATTCCCTTACTGCCAACTCTGATTATACATCACTTGACTCCAGTAATGAGCAGAGAAATTCAGCAATACCAGGAAATCAATGTTTGCAAGGTGTGGTGTATCACTAATCTTTTGACTCCGAGAATGTTGGGGATGTGTAAGTTTATCAAGCATTCTTAGGAATAACTGTCACTACTGCTTGCAGGATTAACAGGGTAATTTATTTTCTTTTTTCTTTTATAGTTTGTTGGTTTCTAATTACAAGATAATATATGGTATTAGAGAATATTCTGTAGAAAAGCTGAGAAAAGAGAAAAACATCATTTACAATTCCACCACAATAAATAAGACAACTACTGCTGACATTTTGTTGGATTTCTTTTTGGTCTTGGCAGCTGAGATCATACTGAACATATAATTAGTATACCTTTTCTTGCCTCTTCACTTAATATTATTTGACTACTTTCATAAGTTATTAAAAGCACAAAAAACTCTTTTAGAGGCTTTTTAACTTATTATAATTATTTTCAATGTTATTATAAAGCCTCCCAAATGTATGTAATGGTTATATAATATTTTCTTCTATAAAGAGAAAGTCACTCAGTCCTGTCTGACTCTTTGTGACCCCATGGACTGTACAGTCCAAGGAATTCTCCAGGCCAGAATACTGGAGTGGGTAGTCTTTCCCTTCTCCAGGGGATCTTCCCTACCCAGGGATCAAACCCAGGTTGGCCACATTGCAGGCGGAGTCTTTACCAGCTGAGCCACCAGGATACTCCAATAATATTGGAGTGGGTAGCCTAGCCTATCCCTTCTCCAGGGGATCTTCCTGACACAGGAATCGAACTGGGGTCTCCTGCATTGCAGGTCGATTCTTTACCAACTGAGCAATGAGGGAAGCCCTTTCTTCTATATATCAGCCTATTTTTCCGAGGTCACATACCTGGTTATTCGCAGAACCAGGGCTAGAAACCATTTTCTCTTATTCATCTAAGAGCATAATCCAAGTAAGTTTTTTTTTTTTTTTTCACATTCTCAGATGAAGGATAATATTAAAAGTAGAATGGGGTTTTGATTAAAACTAAACTTACTCTTCAAAAAGAGTTTCACATCCTGTATATTCAGTCTTTTTCATGTTTCCCAGAAGAACACTTTTGTTTTAAGGGAGTTCAAAGAATGCAGGGAAAGAACAACACTAGCAGTACACTCTAATAGGATTTATTTTACTGGTTAAATAGTACATCACCTTTGTGTCTGTACAGCTGGAATATAAGCAGATTTTAAGTGACAAATGCTATAACATTACGGCATCTACTCTACGTTTGTGGGACTAAGTTATGCTGTGGGTTCAATTATAACAGTTTGATCTATAGTTTGAGTATGAACACTGAGATTCTTCTCCCTTCCACCAAGCTTTGACATTTTTTTAAGATGAAGAAATAGGAATGTGGAAGTATAATCATTTGTCTGAGGTCACAGAGGGAGATGATCGCACAGCTGGAATGTAAGCCTTGTATTTGACTAAAACCTTGGCTTTGTTCGTGGGCCTAGCTAGACACATAAAGCTTTTCTCTTCCCCAGCAATGACTTTTAGTACCAGCTTTCAGAAACTGACATTCAATCTAAGCTTTGTGATCAGTATTTAGCAGGAGAAGAAGGGGAGGAATTACTTAACTTTTTGCATACATTAGCATGCAAATGACTCTTTTCTCTGCACTGTGGAAGGGTCTGAAATGATCACAAATACAATATATCTTTTATCAGTGGTCCTGGATACAAATGTTGCTTTGATGAATCCACATTTAGAGGCCGTCTCCAAACATTTACAGTGCTTTTTAGGATTAGAACTTCTATCTACTGTCATTTTTAACAAAAGGAGAATTATGATTAAGTTAATTTATTCATTATTTACCCTGGTCTAAACAGTCATCCTGGTATATTATTTTTTACCAGTGGTTTTCCTATATTTAAAAGAACGTGAATATGTTCCCAGAATTTTCCAAGATTATGGTATTGGTTTATTTGTTGATCTGTTAAGACTTTCTTGCTAAACAGCTATACATTGCCGGAGGAAAGCCACATGAATTTACCCATATTTATATTTCTCTGATAAATTAAGGTCACTCTTATGATTTTAGAGGTCTCACAGAGAAAACTTAAGACAGGTCCTGGGCTTCCATGGTGGCTAACTGATTAAAAAAAAAAAATCCACCTACCAATGCAGGAGATGTGGGTTTGATCCCCGGTCTGGGACGATTCCACATGCTGAGGGGCAGCTAAGCCCAGGAACCACAACTACTGAGCCTGCATGCCCTAGAACCACTGGTGCACTGCAACTAGAGAATCACCCCCTCTCATCACAACTAGAGAGATGCCTGCTCAGCAGCAAAGACCCAGCACAGCCAAAAATAAATAAATAAAATTATTAAAAAAAAAGAAAGACCAGGCCCTCCAGTTAAATTCCCTGCTGCAGTCCTTCCCTAGAAGACTTCCCTATTGAAGTATCCTTGATTCGTGATCCTAATCTGCAAGCAATCTTGCCCAGGCAAGGTGTTCCCTCTAACTAGCAAGCATTTCATTTGGCAGAGTTATCCCTTTGTTCTTTGCAGGCTTTAGTGTCAGGAGACCTGATTGCAAATCCTTGTTTTTTTCCATGACCTAACCCTTTGCTTTTTCATGCCTAATTTCGTTGATGAAATTTAGCAACTTTATTTTGATGTAATAAACTGCACATGAAGTGTACAACTTGGTAAGTTTTGACATGTGTGTACATTCGTGAAGCCTTCACCACAGTCAAGATGATGAACATATTCTGCAACCCCAAGAGTCTTTTTTGCTTTGCTCTTTCGTGATCCCTCCCTCAGCTCCCTCCCTGCCTCCTCCGGCACCCTCAGGCAACCGCTGATCTGCTTTGTGTCAGTACAGATTAGTGTCCATTTACTACGAATTTTATATAACTGGCAGAGTCATACAGAATGTATTATTTTCTTGGTCTGGTTTCTTTTACTCAGCATAATTTTTCTGAGATACGTTCATGTTGTCAGATGTATCCTTTTCATGCTGAATAGTATTCTATCGTATGGATAAATCACAATTTATATCCGTTCACGTCATCCAGTTATGAACACAATAAACTTTACGGAGTGGAAAAGAAAAGACACTATGGTATAATACTTTTACGAACTTCTTTATCTATAATAAATTTTACACTATCTCTTCATGTTACCTCTGTAAGTATTAAAAATGAATTATAAATACAATTTAACTATGCAAATTAAAAGGGTCTATTGGACCCAGATGGTAAATTGACTATTTTTTTCTGGGGTCCTGAGGCATAACCAAGGAAAACTCTCTGAAATTGTAATTGCTGGAAGATAAGAACATTTTTTGAAATCTAACATCTCACTTTCAACAGAATTTTAGTAAATAGAAATATATCAGACAAACATTAAAATGATCATCACCAGCACCACAAAAAGAATACTGGAGGGGATCCTTACAACGCTAACCACCTAAATGAGCAGATGCTTTTTGACTTGAGAAATCCAGGTCTAAAACTCTTTCTGTCATATTGTTTTTCCCATAAGTTTTCCCCTTCTTAAAAGAGAATGTGAAGATTTCCCCAGAATTTTCACCTAAATCGTCAGCTCTTTTCCTCACATCTTTTAAAGCAATTGGTTTTCTCAGATTCTCAGCTTGAGGGAATGAGCTACACTTCATTCGGAGAGTGGGAAGCAGTGGGTCAGACAAAGCTCACTCAGGACACACAAAGGACTTGGCCTGTTCACTGGGTAACTGCCCAGCTTAAAATTAGGATAATGAACTGCCTTCTTTACCTGAATGAAATATTTCTCATGTTTCAGATTTCAGCACTCGTTTGGAAGGCTTCCATCTCCAATTTAGTTGCAAGTGAAACACACAAAAAATCTGCTTCCCACAGGCTGTTTGATTTAGAAGATATTGATTAACAATCAGCCAGGAGATGGGAACAATCTATTTTGACCTAACAATTTCACCCATCTTTTTAAACTGACTTTCAGAGTTTCTACTCATGGTGCACATGAATGCTGCATTAAAGGATACATGTCAAAAATCCTAAAATATTAAACAATTTCTGGTTAGTAAGGAGTTTTTGAATAGAAGGAGCTGTTACATTGGAACTGGTCTGCCTGCGAGTTGTTCAGTGGAAGCAGGCAGGACGGGAAAAGAATACTCAGTAGAGTGTCCCCAGTGAATGTCCACACATTACCAGATGTGTGTGAGTGTCTCCCCCAGGCTCTTGTTATGGAAGCCTCACTATCACTGCAACAGTTAAAAAATATAGCTGAAACATGAATGGACCTAGAGATTGTCATACTGAGTGAAGTAAGTCAGAGAGAGGAGAAATATCGTATGGCATTCCTTAAATGTGGAATCTAAACAGAACTGATATAAAGGAACTTACTTACAAAACAGAAAGAGACACACAGAATTAGAGAACGAACTTAAGCTTGCCTCTACACACTGCTATATTTAAAATGGATAAGCAACAAGGGCCTACTTTAAGGCACATGGAACTCAGCTCAGTGTTCTGTGGCAGCCTGGATAGAAAGGGGGTTTGGAGGAGGATGGTTGTGTATGGCTGAGTCTCTTTGCCGTTCACCTGAGACTGTCACAATGCTGTTAATGAGCTATACCCCAATACAAAATAAAAGTTTAAAAAGATTTAGCTAAAGAGCGTGTCTTACAATTTTTTTTTTAAGGTAGGCAATTAACCTATCCATTGGCAGACCAAATTGATTTGATTAGGTCTAAGATATTCTCATGGAAACTGATAACAAAAAGAATTTAAATTCTATCATCTCTTTATGGAAAATTCCATAAAGCACAGTTTTAAAAAGTCTCCTTTGTCTTTTACTATTGTAAAATGAAAAATATATTTTTTTAATATTTCCAAGAAATGTCAAAGGACCCACCCAACTCCCAGGCTGCTCACTGTTTTTTTTTTTTCCTCTTAATTGCTTTTACATCATGTCCAAGTCTGACCATTTGCACTTAACACTTGCTTGATAAACTCTGCCAAGCTGAAGGATGCTTGTCTGTTTTACATTCCTTGGCCTGTGAAGCGTTTTTTTCTGCTTCACATGCCTAAGGGGGCAAAGGTCAAACCTCCTCAGCTGCAGATGAGGTCATCGTTGCTGATGGTCTGCAGCTGATCACAATAAAAACAGGTCTCCCCTGTGACCAGCCCTCCCCATTTAGGAGCAGTGATGTCATCTCTGGTGAGACAGGATGAGACATGCAACTGGGTTTAAATTGCACTACATAAATTTTTCTTCTGACTTCACTGCAATCTTTTATTTATTTTTGCAGAAATACTAGCTTAATCATGGTTTCAGACTAAAAATAAATAAATAGATGAAGTAGAGGAAGCTTATGTTTTACAAGTAGTCCTTCATATCTGTTAGGCAAAGCCAGAAGAAAATGTTGTTTTCCTACATCAAAAGAAATGAAAATTGGCAATCTCATATGCCAGTCTCATCCTAACACTTTCAAAGTACCTCTCTCCAAGAATACTAAGTGTTCTTACAAGCATTTCAGAATCAGACCTTAGTTCAGGTGTCTCCAAACTCTAGGCCCTGGACCGGTACCTCCTGTCAGATCAGTGGCAGCACTAGATTAGAAATAAAGTGCACAACTCGGAAAAGGCAGAGGAACTAGAGATCAAATTGCCAACATCCACTGGATCATCAAAAAAGCAAAAGAATATCAGAAAAACATCTACTTCTGCGTTATTGATTACGCCAAAGCCTTTGTGAAGGTCACAACAAACTGTGTAAAATTCTTCAAGAGATGGGAATACGAAATCACCTTACCTGCCTCCTGAGAAATCTGTATGCAGGTCAAGAAGCAACAGTTAGAACTGGACATGAGACAACAGCCTGGTTCCAAATAGGGAAAGGAGTAGGTCAAGGCTGTATATTGTCATTCTGCTTTTTAAACTTATATGCAGAGTACATCATATGATATGCCAGGCTGGATGAAGCACAAGCTGGAATCAAGATTGCTGGGAGAAATATCAATAACTTCAGATATGCAAATGACACCACCCTTATGGCAGAAAGTGAAGAGGAACTAAACAGCCTCTTGATGAAAGTGAAAAAGGAGAATGAAAAGGCTGGCTTAAAATTCAACATTCAAAAAAGTAAAATCATAGAATCCAGTCGCATCACTTCATGGCAAATAGATGGGGAAACAATGGAAACAATGAGAGACTATTTTGGGGGGCTCCAAAATCACGCTGATGGTGACTATAGCCATAAAATAAAAGACGCTTACTCCTTGGAAGAAAAGCTATGACCAACCTAGAGAGCATATTCAAAAGCAGAGACATTACTTTGCCAACAAAGGTCTGTCTAATCAAAGCTATGGTTTTTCCAGTGGTCATGTATGGATGTGAAAGTTGGACTGTGAAGAAAGCTGAGCACCGAAGAATTGATGCTTTTGAACTGTGGTGTTGGAGAAGACTCTTGAGAGTCCCTTGGACTGCAAGGAGATCCACCCAGTCCATTCTGAAGGAGATCAGTCCTGAATATTCATTAGTAGGACTGATGCTGAAGCTGAAACTCCAGTACTTTCACCACCTGATGTGAAGAACTGACTCATTTGAAAAGACCCTGATGTTGGAAAAATCGAAGGCAGGAGGAAAAGGGGTTGACAGAGGATGAGATGGTTGGATGGCATCACCGACGCAATGGACATGAGTTTGAGCAAGCTCCGGGAGTTGGTGATGGACAGGGAAGCCTGGCATGCTGCACTCCATGGGGTTGCAAGGAGTTGGACACGACTGAGCGACTGAACTGAACTGAAAGTACACAAGGAATGTAATGCACTTGAATCGTCCTGAAAGCATCCACAACCCCACTCTGAAAGAAAAATTGTCTTCCAGAAAGCCGGTCCCTAGTGCTGAAAAGTTGAGGTCCACTGCCTTAGTTTGAATTCCACCTCTGCCATTTATATCTGGGTGACTATAAACACTTCAGGTTAAATTTCTACTCAGTTGTTTTAAATGAAGAAAGTACTATGTACTCATAAGGTTATATTTAACATGTGAAAGTGCTTAGAAGATCACCTGCCTATAGGAGGCATTCAATCCATTGTGTCAGTAATAATAACAGCGATATTGGTAGCATAGCAGCTCAGGTGCCTTAGCAAAAGCCCCCAGAGTCAGAAATGTTTTATAATTCATAACTTTTCAGATTTTAGAAAGATGCTTCAGTGCTTATACTCAGGACCAGCTATATAATTTGCAGGGTCTTGTGCAAAATGAAAACTGCGTGACCTCTTGTTCGAAAATTATTAAAGATTTCAGGATTGTGAGAGCAGAGCCTTATGCCAGGTGCAGGCGTTTGTAAGTCTGGGGCCCCAAGTGACAGCCCTGCTTCCACAGTGTCTCAATATACGCCCACAGCAAGGGGCTGAGAACAGTGATGAAACACATCAACACCCCCCTGGGGAAATGTATGAACATTCACACCAGGTGGGAAAAATAAAGCCAGTAGATATTCTCACTTCAGTTCAGGTCAGATTTGCTACCAAATGAGTTTATTATAAACTTATAAAAATTGACAGTTTTCAGAGGTTTTGGATTTTGGAATTCCAGAAAATGGACTGAGGTGCTATTTGCCCACACCCTGGGCGTTTATGTGATAGAGAACCCTGAAGCCCATGGGAACTGAGGTTGGGTCTTGTTTTGACGCATAATAGTTGTGAGACTTTTATTTAGACTCTTGAAATGAAGTGAAAGTCGCTCAGTCGTGTCCAACTCTTTTGTGACTCCACGAACCTCCAGTAGCCCTCCAGGCTCCTCTGTCCATGGGATTCTCCAGGGAAAAATACTGGAGTGGGTTGCCTTTCCCTTTTTCAGGGGATCTTCCCAACCCAGGGATCAATCAAACCCAGGTCTCCTGCATTGCAGGTGGATTCTTTACCATCTGAACTACCAGGGAGCTCTTGCTGCTGCTGCTGCTAAGTCGCTTCAGTCGTGTCCGACTCTGCGACCCCGTAGAAGGAAGCTCACCAGGCTCCCCCATCCCTGGGATTCTCCAGGCAAGAACACTGGAGTGGGTTGCCATTTCCTTCTCCAATGCATGAAAGTGTAAAGTGAAAGTGAAGTCGCTCAGTTGTGTCCGACTCTTAGCGACCCCATGGACTGGAGCCTACCAGGCTCCTTCGTCCATGGGATTTTCCAGGCAAAAGTACTGGGGTGAGGTGCCATTGCCTTCCCCAAGGGAGCTCTTAGGCAAGGCCAATTGGAGGCAGAAGTGTTGCGTGGTTCTCACTTCTGGGGAAGGATTCTCCACTGAGGAAAATGGGAGTGGGGGGCGGGTGGTGAGCGGGAAACCAATCCTTGGTGGGTGGATGGGCAGCAAGCTTCTAAAATCAGCAGCAAATCAACAATGATGACACAAAACGACAATCGGACTCTCTCTTCGACTTGGTTGGAGTCCTTCTTTCACACATTTTCCTCTAATGCCTTTTTATCATGGTTTAACAACAGTCAGGCTAATGTATTTTCTTTACAAATGTGCAAAAAATAAAGAACGTGCTCAAATAGAGTAACTGTGTCTCCTGTCTGAAAACCCACCCCAGCCCTGTCTTTGGCTAGAGTTTGAGTCCATGAAATAATAATGGATACCATTTACTGCATGGGAAATAGATGGAGAAACAGTGGAAACAGTGTCAGACTTTATTTTTCTGGGCTCCAAAATCACTGCAGATGGTGACTGCAGCCATGAAATTAAAAGGAGTAAGATGCTTACTCCTTGGAAGGAAAGTTATGACCAACCTAGATGGCATATTCAAAAGCAGAGACATCACTTTGCCAACAAAGGTTCGTCTAGTCAAGGCTATGGTCTTTCCTGTGGTCATGTATGGATGTGAGAGCTGGACTGTGAAGAAGGCTGAGCGCCAACGAATTGATGCTTTTGAAGTGTGGTGTTGGAGAAGACTCTTGAGAGTCCCTTGGACTGCAAGGAGATCCAACCAGTCCATTCTGAAGGAGATCAACCCTGGGATTTCTTTGGAAGGAATGATGCTAAAGCTGAAACTCCAGTATTTTGGCCACCTCATGCGAAGAGTTGACTCATTGGAGAAGACTCTGATGCTGGGAGGGATTGGGGGCAGGAGGAGAAGGGGACGCCAGAGGATGAGATGGCTGGATGGCATCACTGACTCGATGAATATAAGTCTGAGTGACCTCCGGGAGTTGGTGATGGACAGGGAGGCCTGGCATGCTGCAGTTCACGGGGTCGCAAAGAGTCGGACATGACTGAGTGACTGATCTGATCTGACCATTTACTGAAATTTACTATTTTGCTAAACTAATGGCACTTGAATCCCTGGATCTGGGCTTCCTATTAGTATCTGTTATGCATTTATCAGGGTTATATATACAGGGAATATCCACTAATTACCCCAAAGAATGATTCCTGAGGTAAGCAGTTTGAATGAAACAAAATTAAATACACACATATTTTTATATCTTCCTCACAATGTGGAAATAAATCAAACTTTAATAAGTATAATGTGCATTAGGTTATTAATATATACTCTTATTAGGATATAAAATAAGTGGGAAGAATTAAAAAAATGTAAGAGGTTGGAATTTTAGGGGGAAATTGAAAAATAGAAATGAACAAGAATAGATGTACAGACATGCATCAGAAAAAAATACTGATTTTTAATATTCTTACAGAATAAGTAATGAGACGGTTGATGGAACTGTTCTAGTAGAACAGAAGACTATGCAATCATTTCAAGAATGTTGGACTAAGAAAATTAAGGGCAGGACCTATATTCCACTCATTTGCTCCCTAGGAAATGAAGCTGCCTAAGAAAGAAAGCATGACAAACTCCAATTATTTTTCACATGCAGTATGTGGAATTGTGTTATTATTCAATAGAAATTCAAAGTAGAAAAGTATCTTCTTATAGTTGCGGACACAGCAAGAAATTTCCAGCTGCAACAACTGTATCATTAGAGTGAGTAGAAATATTCAGAAGTGAGTGTGTTTACCTTAAAATATCTAAATGCCAGATGTAAAATGTTTGATCATTTAACATTGCATCACTGGTGACAGAGCCCCGATTCCAACCCCAGCAATCTGCTTCCAGAATCAGCGCTTTCACCTTACCAGACTGTCTCTTTATTGATTATTTCTTGTGCCTTTAGCCCTAGGTTATTTTATCCCCTCATGTTTAGAAAGTCTTTAATTTTTATAACAAACAGAAATAAATGCTTAAAGAACTTTGAAGCCCTTTTAACTCTTGAATGATGAAAAGTTTTCTATCTCTATCATGATGTACTTAAGTTTCCCTAATCCTCACTAGCCTCTCTTATGTGCAATAGAAGGATTTTAGTAATTGCCTCACAAAGGTTTTTTTTTTTAAATGACATTAGATATTATTAAAGTGTCATGGAGCTCCCTTACCCAGATGGCTGTGGGACTACTTACTTGACACTCTAGATTCCAGCCAGAATCTTAATGATCAGTTAGGGTCCATCCAGTCCAAGAATCTACTTAACCAATACCTGGAGAGGTTCTTGATTTGGGAACTTTAGAAATACAAAAAAATTTTTTTAAAAATCATTACATCCATATTTGGCTTTAATCACATATAGCTTCTTATTCATATGTACAACTTATCAATTTATTGCCTCTCAGGTCCAAATTTATCCTCCAATATCTGCTCTGTGATCAAGGATGGAATTCTGTGAACATCTCACCTTTACAGCAAGGATGGTGTTGGGCTATTTCAGTAGAGGACACCAGAAAGATGTAGCAGGCTGAAGGGGGAATCTGCTATTATCAGATCAGATCAGTTGCTCAGTTGTGTCCGACTCCTTGCGACCCCGTGAACTGCAGCACGCCAGGCCTCCCTGTCCATCACCAGCTCCCGGAGGTCACTCAGACTCACATCCATCGAGTCAGTGATGCCATCCAGCCATCTCATCCTCTGGCGTCCCCTTCTCCTCCTGCCCCCAATCCCTCCCAGCATCAGAGTCTTCTCCAATGAGCTCTTCGCATGAGGTGGCCAAAATACTGGAGTTTCAGCTTTAGCATCATTCCTTCCAAAGAAATCCCAGGGCTGATCTTCAGAATGGACTGGTTGGATCTCCTTGCAGTCCAAGGGACTCTCAAGAGTCTTCTCCAACACCACAGTTCAAAAGCATCAATTCTTCGGCACTCAGCCTTCTTCACAGTCCAGCTCTCACATCCATACATGACCACAGGAAAGACCATAGCCTTGACTAGGCGAACCTTTGTTGACAAAGTGATGTCTCTGCTTTTGAATATGCTATCTAGGTTGGTCATAACTTTCCTTCCAAGGAGTAAGCATCTTTTAATTTCACGGCTGCAGTCACCATCTGCAGTGATTTTGGAGCCCAGAAAAATAAAGTCTGACACTGTTTCCACTGTTTCTCCATCTATTTCCCATGTAGTGATGGGACCAGATGCCATGATCTTCATTTTCTGAATGTTGAGCTTCAAGCCAACCTTTTCACTCTCCACTTTCACTTTCATCAAGAGGCTTTTTAGTTCCTCTTTGCTTTCTGCCATAAGGGTGGTGTCATCTGCATATCTGAGGTTATTGATATTTCTCCCAGCAATCTTGATTCCAACTTGTGTTTCTTCCAGTCCAGCATTTCTCGTGATGTACTCTGCATATAAATTAAATAAACATGGTGACAATATACAGCCTTGATGTACTCCTTTTCCTATTTGGAACCAGTCTGTTGTTCCATGAACAGTTCTAACTGTTGTTTCCTGACCTGCATACAGATTTCTCAAGAAGCAGATCAGGTGGTCTGGTATGCCCATCTCTTTCAGAATTTTCCACAGTTTATTGTGATCTACACAGTCAAAGGCTTTGGCATAGTCAAGAAAGCAGAAATAGATGTTTTTCTGGAACTCTCTTGCTTTTTCCATGATCCAGCGGATGTTGGCAATTTGATCTCTGGTTCCTCTGCCTTTTCTAAAACCAGCTTGAGCATCAGGAAGTTCAGGGTTCACATATTGCTGAAGCCTGGCTTGGAGAATTTTGAGCATTCCTTTACTAGCGTGTGAGATGAGTGCAATTGTGCGGTAGTTTGAGCACTCTTTGGCATTGCCTTTCTTTGGGATTGGGATGAAAGCTGACCTTTTCCAATCTTGTGGCCACTGCTGAGTTTTCCAAATTTGCTGGCATATTGAGTGCAGCACTTTCACAGCATCATCTTTCAGGATTTGAAATAGCTCAACTGGAATTCCATCACCTCCACTAGCTTTGTTCATAGTGATACTTTCTAGGGCCCACTTGACTTCACATTCCAGGATGTCTGGCTCTAGGTCAGTGATCACACCATCATGATTATCTGGGTCGTGAAGCTCTTTTTTGTACAGTTCTTCTGTGTATTCTTGCCACCTCTTTTTAATATCTTCTGCTTCCGTTAGGTCCATACCATTTCTGTCCTTTATCGAGCCCATTTTTGCATGAAATGTTCCTTTGGTGTCTCTGATTTTCTTGAAGAGATCCTAGTCTTTCCCATTCTGTTGTTTTCCTCTATTTCTTTGCATTGATCGTTGAAGAAGGCTTTCTTATCTCTTCTTGCTATTCTTTGGAACTCTGCATTTAGATGTTTATGTCTTTCCTTTTCTCCTTTGCTTTTGGCTTCTCTTCTTTTCACAGCTATTTGCAAGGCCTCCCCAGAGGGTGCAAACTCAGGAGTGTGTGTTTGAAAACAAGGTTGTGATCTGCCCCAGCCAAGAACCCAGAATGTGTGACACTTCCAAATCCTCACAGCTCCAGCCCATCTAGATGCTGTACACTGCAGGTCTCCTGCCTCCATAGCACCTTCACTTGCTCAGCACACTCCAGTCCCTGGTCACTAGCTGAGGCTCACCTATACTCTGCTTGTGCCTGGCAGGCTCTCCTCTCTCTGCATGTCAGCGTGCCAAGTGGGGCAAGTCTGCGCTCCCGGAAGGTTGCTTCCTTGTTTGCCCACTTAGAGCAGATCAGACCTGGTCCAGAAAACTTCTCTGGCACCCTGTGGCATGCAACCTCACCTTCTCCAGTGAGGTATGAATTTAGCCTTGGGGAGGAAGTCTTTCTTCCAAATTTGGCCTTCCTTGGGAACTCTCAGTCTCAGCCTTCAGACACTATATATAGTTTTCATAATACCTTATGGTTACTCTTTGGTCATAGTTTCATAATTCTTTAATATTAAACTTCCATTGTTTAAATCACTGTGTGTAAATCAATGAAGTCAGAACACTGCCTCACACCATACACAAAAATAAACTCAAAATGGGTTAAAGACTTAAATATAAGATACGATACCATAAAACTCTTAGAAGAGAAATAGGCAAAACATTCTCTGACACGAACTGTAGCAATGTATTCTTAGGTTAGTCTCCCAAGGCAATAGAAATAAAGGCAAAAATAAACAAATGGTATATAGTCAAATTCATAAGCTTTACATAACAAAGCAGACCATAAACAAAATGAAAAATCAACCTGTGGAATGGGAAAAAATATTCTCAAATGATGTGATAGTCAAGAGGTTAATTTCCAAAATATACAAACAGCTCATACAACTCAATAAGGAAACCCCCCCAAATCCCCAAACAATCCAATGAAAAAAATGGGCATAGGACCTAAACAGGTATTTCTCCAAGTACATACAGATGGCCAATAGGAACATGAAGATATTCAGCATTGCTCATTATTAGAGAAACATAAATAAAAACTGAAATGATTTGTTTATCAATGATATGCATGATATATGATATACATGATATACATGAATTGTGTATTAGGGACATTTGTGGACCACCTTACACTGGTTAGAGTGCGTGTGTGCTAAGTTGCTTCAGTTGTGTCCAGTGCTTTGCGACCCTGTGGACTGTAGCCCGCCAGGCTCCTCTGTCCATGGGATTTTCCAGGCAAGAATACTGGAGTGGGTTGCCACGCCCCGCTCCAGGGGCTCTTCCCAACTCGGGGATTGAACCTGCTTACCTTACGATTCCTGCATTGGCAAGCAGTTTCTTTCCCAGTAGTGCCACCTGGGACACCCCTCCGGTCAGAATGGCCATCATCACAAAGTCTACAAGTAGGAAATGCTGGAGAGGGTGTGGAGAAAGGGGAACTCCCCTACACCGTGGTGGCAGTGTAAATTGGTATATCCACCATGGAAAACAGTATGGAGGTTCCTTAAAAGACTAAAAATGGAATTACCATATGACCCAACAATCCCACTTTTGGGCATATATGCAGAGAAAACCATAATTTGAAAAGATACACACATCCCTATGTTCATAGCAGCACTATTTATAAGAGCCAAGGTGTGGAAGCAACCTAAAGGGACGACAGGTGCATAGATAAAGAAGTTGTGGTACATATATACAATGGAATACTATAGAGTTATAAAAAGAAATGAAATGATGCCATTTGCAGCAACATGGATGGACCCAGAGATTATCAGACTAAGTGAAGTAAGTCAGACAAAGATAAATATCATCTTTCACTTATACATGTAATCTAAAAAAAATGATACAAATGATCTTATTTATAAAACAAACTGACTCACAGACCTAGAAAGCAAGTTATGGGAGCTTATGGTTACTGGGGAAGCAGGGGGAAGGATAAAATTAGGAGTTTGGGATTAACAGATATATACTATTATATATAAAATAGATAAATAACAAGGACCTACTGTATAGTACAGGAAGCTATATACAAAATCTTATAAAAACCTATAATGGAAAAGAATCTGGAAAAAAAAATCTGAATCACTTTGCTGTATACCTGAAACTAACACAGTATTGTAAGTCAATTATATATGTGATCATATACTATAATATATATGATGTATATCAATTATACTTCAATTAAAAAAATCACTGTGTGGTTTCTGTCTTGTCAGATCAGATCAGATCAGTCGCTCAGTCGTGTCCGACTCTTTGCGACCCCATGAACCGCAGCACGCCAGGCCTCCCTGTCCATCACCAGCTCCCGGAGGTCACGCAGACTCGCATCCATCGAGTCAGTGATGCCATCCAGCCATCTCATCCTCTGTCGTCCCCTTCTCCTCCTGCCCCCAATCCCTCCCAGCATCAGAGTCTTCTCCAATGAGTCAACTCTTCGCATGAGGTGGCCAAAATACTGGAGTTTCAGCTTTAGCATCATTCCTTCTAAAGAAATTCCAGGATTGATCTCCTTCAGAATGGACTGGTTGGATCTTCTTGCAGTCCAAGGGACTCTCAAGAGTCTTCTCCAACACCACAGTTCAAAAGCATCAATTCGTTGGCGCTCAGCCTTCTTCACAGTCCAGCTCTCACATCCATACATGACCACAGGAAAGACCATAGCCTTGACTAGGCGAACCTTTGTTGGCAAAGTAATGTCTCTGCTTTTGAATATGCTATCTAGGTTGGTCATAACTTTCCTTCCAAGGAGCAAGCGTCTTTTAATTTCATGGCTGCAGTCACCATCTGCAGTGATTTTGGAGCCCCCAAAATAAAGTCTGACACTGTTTGCACTGTTTCCCCATCTATTTCCCATGCAGTGATGGGACCAGATGCCATGATCTTCGTTTTTTGAATGTTGAGCTTTAAGCCAACCTTTTCACTCTCCACTTTCACTTTCATCAAGAGGCTTTTTAGCCCCTCTTCACTTTCTGCCATAAGAGTGGTGTCATCTGCATATCTGAGGTTATTGATATTTCTCCCAGCAATCTTGATTCCAACTTGTGTTTCTTCCAGTCCAGCATTTCTCATGATGTACTCTGCATATAAGTTAAATAAACATGGTGACAATATGCAGCCTTGACATACTCCTTTTCCTATTTGGAACCAGTCTGTTGTTCCATGACCAGTTCTAACTGTTGCTTCCTGACCTGCATACAGATTTCTTAAGAGGCAGATCAGGTGATCTGGTATTCCTATCTCTTTCAGAATTTTCCATAGTTTATTGTGATCCACACAGTCAAAGGCTTTGGCATAGTCAATAAAGCAGAAATAGATGTTTTTCTGGAACTCTCTTGCTTTTTCCATGATCCAGCGGATGTTGGCAATTTGATCTCTGGTTCCTCTGCCTTTTCTAAAACCAGCTTGAACATCAGGAAGTTCACGGTTCACATATTGCTGAAGCCTGGCTTGGAGAATTTTGAGCATTACTTTACTAGCGTGTGAGATGAGTGCAGTTGTAATTGGACCTGAATTCTTACATGATATCTATATACAACAAAAAATGAAGAATATACAATGAGTTTTGGTTTTAGACCAGTTCCTCCTCTCTAAGAGTTTCCAACCTGATAGCTTTGTTTTTTTTTTTTTTTCCTTTTCTCATTTCTTCCCTCCCTTCCTTCCTCCCTTCCTCCTTCCATCCCTTTTTTTCTTTCAACTCTGAAGATGGCTGGATAACATGAGTCTTCAGCATCTCTCTCTAACCTGAGGGTGCTATCACGGTGCTATAACCTGAGAACATCATGGTGTTCTGTTGAAGAGACTCCACTTTCCTTTCCCAATGCCTCTGCTTGCTCTGATTATGAGAGGGATTTTAAAACTGATTTGGCAGGGAGCTTTTTCAGTCTCAGGGTCTCGCAAGCTAATGGACCCTCTCATTCCTTCAGCACCATGACACTTCTTGTGTAATCCTACTATATGGTACAACTTCCCTTCATTAAATCAACTTCTTAATGTTTGGCAGTATTAGAAATGCTGGAAAAGAAAACATTATGTAAGACATGATGATGTTAAGTGGAAAACAGCAAAACATTAAAAAATATTTATAGTTCCTGAAGGACAAATTATAAAGGTCTGTCCCTTGGAAGTTTCTGTTGGTTGACAATGACTATTAGTCTCCCACTGGGAGAGGCCACTTGGGGAAGGCAATGGCACCCCCCCCCAGTACTTTTGCCTGGAAAATCCCATGGATGGAGGATCGTGGTAGGCTCCAGTCCATGGGGTCGCTAAGAGTTGGACACGACTGAGCGACTTCACTTTCACTTTTCACTTTCATACATTGGAGAAGGAAATGGCAACCCACTCCAGTGTTCTTGCCTGGAGAATCCCAGGGACAGGGGAGCCTGGTGGGCTGCTGTCCATGGGGTCACACAGAGTCGGACACGACTGAAGTGACTTAGCAGTAGCAGTCCCTTGGAAGTTTCTGTTGGTTGACAATGACTATTAGTCCCCACTGGGAGAGGCCAGTGAAAAACTATGAAGATTCTGGAATAAACTTTGCATTGGGACATTTGAGGCAAGAGTGCGTTGTGCACAAGTAAGGCAAGCTCTTCATTCCTTCAGTGCGGAGCTGCTTTGTAACTTAGCCTCAAAGGTCTAAAGTCTGAGCTCCTGGGATGACCCTTCTCAGGTCTCACAGCTTCCCACATTCTCCTTTCTGTTCCCACAAAACAATTATGCACTAGCCTCTGCAATTAAACATTTAATAAATGAGAAAAACAAGCTGAAACCTTCATCTCTAACTTATACCATAGAAGAATAATATGAGAATGAAGGTGAAAACTATGAGCATAAAAGAGATTCTGTGCTTTTTCCTAGGACAGTATTCCCCTCTACTGGTGAAAGCCTGTAACTATTTTTTCCCCACTAAAGCTGCTTTAAAAAGAAATAATCAACTAAGATGTTTGTTTCTGTGTTTTAGGGGAACACTGGTATTTTTTAACTCATATCACATTATTTTTAGAGCCTGAAAAAAATCTCCAAGGAAATCATCCTTTTTTTTTTCACATATTCAGTTCTGAAATTTTCTTCCCCAAACAATACCCTGGTGCCTGGGGAGACACTGCTTTTTTTTTTTTTTTTTTTTTTTAAATCAAAAGAGCATTTCTCTCCCAGCATGTGTATTATTTTCTACAGAGCCTAACTAATTAGGAGGAAGTTCTTTCAATATTTATCCCTGCAGACCCTCCTCTTAGTCTCCCCAGAGAATCATCCCCAGTGCAGATGTATTGCAGAATTGAGAAATAAGAGGGGTCTGGTATCAGATTCAGTTGACTTAGTCAGATTCTTGTGACCTAAAGTTGAACCTATCCCACTGATTTCTGTTTTCTGAGAAATGTTAAGTCAGAAAACCCTGGAGGAAGTGGACTATTCTAATGACTCAACTGGGAAATCCCAGAGGAGGTGCCTTATTAGACTTGAAGAGGCTAACTGAGCCCTACAACTTGTACACATATTAACACTGGCATGCTTTTTGCATTGATATTTAACATGAGGAAGAAGTAGGAAATATGTAAATATGGGAGGAAAAAGAAATTGATGTTTGGATCAGATTCCTCTCATTGTTCATCTGAATTTTGATGAAGTCAATGAGGTAAATAATTAAAACAAAGTGTTTACACACTGTTTTCAGGGTATTACTTGACTATCCTTGCTATCCTAGAGGGCCTGCATCATATATTATGTGCATAAATGTTTAAATGCATCTTTATAGTACACTAATAATTATTTCAAACTCAACTCCCAATTAAGTTTGAAAGCTTGGTGTTGTTTTTCCATTGTTTTCCCTCTCCTATTTGAATTGCATATTCACTCTCTTCTAAAACTAATACTATTTTGGAGAGTGTCAAAAACTAAAGAAAGGTTAAAAACCAAGACTCTCAAAGATATAGAAATGAATAGTTGTTAAATATTTTATTCTACATGTTAACCAATAATGTTATCCGAAAGGTGGATTTGCTTCTTGACAGGTACTGAGCCAACAGACATCACTAGGTGAAGACTGGAAGAAGGAGGATTTATTATTACTTGCATCAGGTAAGGAGAACATCAGGGGTCTTTCCCAAAGAAGTGCCTCTCTGAGCAGCAAAACTGGGGATGTTTTAAGCTAAGGGTATGCAATATGTGAACCGTGAACTTCCAGATGTTCAAGCTGGTTTTAGAAAAGGCAGAAGAACCAGAGATCAAATTGCCAACATCTGCTGGATCATCAAAAAAGCAAGAGAGCTCCAGAATAACATCTATTTCTGTTTTATTGACTCTGCCAAAGCCTTTGACTGTGTGGATCACATAAACTGTGGAAAATTCTTCAAGAGATGGGAATACCAGACCCCCTGACCTGCCTCTTGAGAAACCTATGTACAGGTCAGGAAGCAACAGTTAGAACTGGACATGGAACAACAGACTGGTTCCAAATAAGAAAAGGAGTACGTCAAGGCTGTATATTGTCACCATGTTTATTTAGCTTATATGCAGAGTACATCATGAGAAATGCTGGGTTGGAAGAGGCACAAGCTGAAATCAAGATTGCCGGAAGAAATATCAATAACCTCAGATATGCAGATGACACCACCCTTATGGTAGAAAGTGAAGAGGAACCGAAAAGCCTCTTGATGAAAGAGAAAGAGGAGAGTGAAAAAGTTGGCTTAAAGCTCAACATTCAGAAAACGAAGATCATGGCATCTGGTCCCATTACTTCATGGGAAATAGATGGGGAAACAGTGGAAACAGTGTCAGACTTAATTTTTGGGGCTCCAAAATCACTGCAGATGGTGATTGCAGCCATGAAATTAAAAGATGCTTACTCCTTGGAAGGAAAGTTATGACCAACATAGATAGCATATTGAAAAGCAGAGATATTACTTTGCCAACACAGGTCCTTCTAGTCAAGGCTTATGGTTTTTCCAGTGGTCATGTATGAATGTGAGAGTTGGACTATGAAGAAAGCTGAGTGCCGAAGAACTGATGCTTTTGAACTGTGGTGTTGGAGAAGACTCTTGAGAGTCCCTTGGGCTGCAATGAGATCCAACCAGTCCATCCTAAAGGAGACCAGTCCTGGGTGTTCATTGGAAGAACTGATGCTGAGGCTGAAACTCCAGTACTTTGGCCACCTCATGTGAAGAGTTGACTCATTGGAAAAGACCCTGATGCTGGGAGGGATTGGGGGCAGGAGGAGAAGGAGACAACAGAGGATGAGATGACTGGATGGCATCATTGACTCAATGGACATGAGTTTGAGTGAACTCCAGGAGTAGGTGATGGACAAGGAGGCCTGGCATGCTGTGATTCATGGGAGCTGCAAAGAGTCAGATATGAATGAGTGACTGAACTGAACCGAACTGACTGATGTGCATATTAATGAAGGGGCTCGAGCAGAGGAGAATTTAGCGTAGAATCGGGGCAAAGGACTATAGAGTCCAAGCTTCACTTGATTGAAGTCTGTCGGGTCAATATTATCCTTCCATCCTTCATTTGACTGGGGGTCTTAGTTCCTACAGAACTCAAAGATGTGTATCAGATTGTTATGTATATTCCTTGAGGAACTAGGACTGTTTTACTGCTGAACTATGGTTGACTGCTTTTCCTTTGCTCCTATATTCCCTTACTTCCCTTAAGAACACCTAATTACTGAGACTTGTTCAAGGGCAAACACTGTGGCCAGACTTAGATCACAAAAATGGCTTAGGCCAAAATGGCTCCTCTTATGTCAAGAAAGCCATTCCTGGTTCTCTTTCTCTGGGGACCACCAACCCTAAGTGCTTGCAATGATGGGCATATGTCATAACTCATTCAAGTGAATCTGAAAAAATAGACATATTTATAAATCAAGAATATGGAAATAAATGTGTACATAGAAGCAAAATTGATTTTCCCACAGGGGTGTGTGTGTGTGTGTGTGTGTGAGTGTGCACTTAGTCACTCAGCCATATCTGAGTCTTTTCAACCCCATGGACTACAGACTGCCAGGTTCCTCTGTCCATGGGATTCTCAAAGCAAGAATATTGGAGTGGGTTGCCATTTCCTACTCCAGGGGATCTTTTCGACCCAAGGAAAGAACTTGCAACTCCTACGTCTCCTGCATTGGCAGGTGAATTCTTAACCACTTCGTCACCTGGGGAAGGTAAATCAGCTGAACCTCTACTGAACAAGATACAATTTGTATGTCAATAGACAAGAATTATTTTACATTGTTACTTCTTATTTTCAATTTACAGAGTTGCAAAAGTGCTCAGGAACAATAAAAGACTGCTGCTGCAAACAGATGCCTGGGGCTGGAGCACTGGGACGATCCGAAGGGATGGTATGGGGAGGAGGGAGGGAGGAGGGTTCAGGATGGGGAGCACGTGTATGCTGGTGGCGGATCCATCTCGATGTATGGTAAAAGCAATACAATATTGTAAAGTTAAGCAAAATAAAAAAAAAAATATTGAAAAGACTGCTGCTGCTGCTGCTAAATCGAATCAGATAATTCTGAGTGTGGTCCCTAGATGCCAGACAATGCGTAGCTTTCCAGTGAAGCACCAGATTTTTCCTGTAAGAGAAAGTAATTTCATGCTTGATGTTCTTTCCTTTCTCAGTTTTCTTAGAAAACAGGCAGATCCAAGGCTCACTCTACAATCTCTGAGCTTCTATATCAGATTTTTCTTGTTATTTCTCACCCACACAAAATAGTGAAACTGGGTAAGAATTTGCACAATACACATGCGAGATAGTCCATGGTTTGAAGTTTTTTCCTCAATGATGTTTTATTTAACTGTGAAATATACACTTTTCTCTTGTTCCTTTGCATTCATTTTATCCAGTTAGCAAATATTTGCCAGTCACCTGTTTATCCATTTTCAGGTCTAAAAAAAAAAAAAAAAAAAATAGAAGTAGATCAGACAGGGTCTCTGTTCTCAAGGAATTTCAATACAAGAGATCTGAATTTTATTTCTGACACTCAGAAGTATAAGAAATAACAATATAACTTATTTTCTTTAAATCAATGGTATTCTGAATCTGAGACCCATCACTTGTCTGGCAAATCATTTAATTTCAGTCATTATCCAGCTTCTGTAGGGTCATCTGTAGGTCCTAACAGTAATAATAATAATAAAACAAGCAAAATGTTTGTAGGGCTTGTCTGTGGTCTTCAGTCCCGAAGCAGAAAATTATGCAAACCTCTGTAATGTAGTAGGCTTTCTGGCAAGCTCATTCATGAGGGTTGTCTCTGCTTTTGGTTGTCTTTGACTAGGTTATCTTAAAATTCCTTTAAGATAGAAGTTAACTTGTAGGACAATAATAATAATGAAAATTATTATTGTGCATACTTGTATGCACAGCTAAGCAGATGACTCCTGTACATGACTATGAAAATGAGCTTTGAAAGAATATAAATCTCTGAAAGTCCAATTTTCATTTGAACTATTTTTGTATAGCTTACTGGTTCATTCTTTACTATCTAAACCACAGGGAAACCCCTAAATAAAATATTGATGTATTCATTTTCTTTTTATGCAAGAGTCATGGTTTTATCCTCTTTTAAAATGTACATAGTCTGCTAACCAAAATAATACAGGAGGCTGGAAATAAGAGTTTATTTGGGGTCTTAAGAATTCCAATTCAGGAGACACAGAAAGATTGCTCTGAGGAAGAGAAAGCATTGGGGACTTATAAGGACAAATTAATACAACACAAGGCAATGGCACCCCACCCCAGTACTCTTGCCTGGAAAATCCCATGGATGGAGGAGCCTGGTAGGCTGCAGTCCATGGGGTCGCTAAGAGTCGGACACGACTGAGGGACTTCACTTTCACTTTTCACTTTCATGCATTGGAGAAGGAAATGGCAATCCACTCCAGTATTCTTGCCTGGAGAATCCCAGGGACAGAGGAGCCTAGTGGGCTGCCGTCTATGGGATCGCACAGAGTCGGACACGACTGAAGTGACGTGGCAGCAGCAGCAGCAGCAAGGCAACTATATTCCAATAAAAAACAGTTTAAAAACAGCCATGAGATGTTAGCTAAGCATTGTCTGGCTGGTATCGACTGGATGATATCTAACTGGTATCAGCTTTGATACCAGTCAGAAAATATTTGTCCTTAAGGAATCACAAGTTGTTTTGGGGTAGGGGTCCAATAAATAGACTGTGATGAGTTATTTTAAGTAAGGGTCCAGTAAGTATCTTGAATTTCTGGCAGGTGTTCTGGATAACTTTATCAGGTAAAGAGGTCAGATTCCTTCCAGGCTGAGACATACATAAGTCACACTTCTCAGTTGCTTCCTGGCTCCATTTAGAGAGCTCTTAGCAATACTGACTCCATTTCGATTTTCCTTTCACACGGCCCATGAATATGATCCTACTGAAGCTCCCACGTCATTTGAAGTGGTTTCCAGCCTCAGTATGGATGATATCCTTGCTAGGGATCTGTAGTTTTAGAGCTGTTGCATGGTTGTGCAGGGTTTATACTCAATTCTGGGAGGCACCATTTACAGGGAGCAGGAGAAAATTTTTTCAGACAGTAAATACGCCACAGGCCATAGGTCTCATGTGTCTCTGTCATAACTACTCAATCCTACAGTTGCAACTGTAATTATAGCTATAGGCACTACTTTAATAAATAGGCATGGCTGTGTCCCCCCACCCCTCCACTTTTATTTACAAAAGTAAGTGCCAGTGCATGGGCTGTAGCTTGCCAATTCCTGACTTACACCATGTTTGCTTGTCAGGAGCCCCCGAGGGAGTGAAAGTCGACTCTTGTCTGACTCTTTGCAACCCCATGGACTATACAGTCCATGGAATTCTCCAGGCCAGAATACTGGAGTTGGTAGCCTTTCCCTTCTCCAGGGGATCTTCTTAACCCAGGGATCGAACCCAGGTCTCCCACACGGCAGGTGGATTCTTTACCAAAGCCCCCCAGAATGCTCTAAAAGGGTGAGAAGTAGGGCCTCGCCATCCATCTCTCTTTCCTCGTTTCTCCTACTCACTCCTATAAAGGTGCTTGATTTTTTTCCCTCATTATCCTCTAGTATCAGATCAGATCAGATCAGATCAGTCGCTCAGTCCGACTCCTTGCGACCCCATGAACTGCAGCACGCCAGGCCTCCCTGTCCATCACCAGCTCTCGGAGGTCACTCAGACTCACATTCATCGAGTCAGTGATGCCATCCAGCCATCTCATCCTCTGTCATCCCCTTCTCCTCCTGCCCCCAATCCCTCCCAGCATCAGAGTCTTCTCCAATGAGTCAACTCTTCCCATGAGGTGGCCAAAATATTGGAGTTTCAGCTTTAGCATCATTCCTTCCAAAGAAATCCCAGGGCTGATCTCCTTCAGAATGGACCGGTTGGATCTCCTTGCAGTCCAAGGGACTCTCAAGAGTCTTCTCCAACACCACAGTTCAAAAGCATCAATTTTTCGGCGCTCAGCCTATTGTATAATTTTCTCAAAAATTTTGGGCTTTTGAAAATGAAAGACAGGAGGCAAATAATCAGGAAATTTCACTTTGGTCTCATAATGTCCCTGAATTAAAGGACCAGATACACGAGCTACTTTGATAGAAACAAAGGAAAAATTCAAGATTGAAACAAACTGAGATCTCAGTAAGCTACCCTGTCACAGATATAAGGCCTATTTTTTTTTCTATAATCATCATTTTTAAGATGTTCTTAATTTTGTGAAACATTTTATGGTTTTCTTTTTTCCCACAAAATTGTGATCATGTTTTATTATATGATATTATAACAATTTTTGTCAATTATATATCATGATTAATACTCATTATATAAAACTGTCGTAGCCACACGTTCTGGGAAACAAACTCACTCAGAAGGACAATGCAGATGGTGGAGTGCAGTTTATTATACCGGTGGGCCCAAGGCAGAGTCTCCTCTTAGCCAAGGACCCCAACCAGTTTTTGTGAAAACCTTATATACTGTAAGTATACTTGCTCAAACCCACCTCCCCATATTCCTTGAAACTAGTCTGGACAAGGTAAAAGAGAGATACGAATCAAAGTTAACCCATGATTCATGAGTCACAAGACTAGATAAACAGTGGATATTTATCAATAGGCCTGTGGTCATATCCCGATAAACATAATGGAATTTACGACTTTGTTCTGTTACAGAGATAATTAGCATATTCTTTTAGGCAATGGAGAGTCCAAGTCCTGAGGCTCTTTTATCCGGGGGGTCTGGTTTCCCATTGGTGTGCCACTTCTATAGACAGCGGGCACAAAGTTCAGAGCCTACTGGGAGGGTGACCATGTGTGTAGCCTAATGTTCGCAGGCTGGCCTAAGACGGAGTCCAGCTCTGTCTGTTTCCTCCTTCAAAACATTATTTGAAAATATGGATTTTTGTTGTTGTAAATTAGTTATCAAATAATATATCCTAATTTGTTTATTTAACATAGGAAACACTGGAAAAAATGTACCTTCAAAAAGCAGGATTTGGTTAACTGAATTAGAATACTTTATGGCTTTTCCAAACACTTCTCACATGTACACAGACACAGAAAGCAAAGAAAGAAGCGCTAAGTCAGTGATGTCCTAATGTTTGCTGCTGCTAAGTCACGTCAATCGAGTCCGACTATGTGCGACCCCACAGACGGCAGCCCACCAGGCTCCCCCGTCCCTGGGATTCTCCAGGCAACAACACTGGAGTGGGTTGCCATTTCCTTCTCCAATGCATGAAAGTGAAAAGGGAAAGTGAAGTCACTCGGTCATGTCTGACTCTTCCCACCAGGCTCCTCCATCCATGGGATTTTCCAGGCAAGAGTACTGGAGTGGGGTGCCATTGCCTTCTCTGTCCTAATGTTTAACAACCAGCAAAAGATTTTAACTAGGCTAGAAAAAGCTATATGGCTTCTGCTTACTGCTTCTGAGATGCTGACCCAGGAGGAAACCAGCTCTCTGGAAGGAAGTCTGACTGCCCTGAGTCCACCTTGCTGGAGAGGACACATTCAGGTGCTCTGTAGATGGTCACCATCAACTGCCAGCTCTGTGAGTGAGCAGTCATGAACGTCCAGGTCAGCTAACCCTTCAGACAACTGTGGCATCAGCTAAGGTCTGGTTGCAACTATCTAAGGAACTCCAACTAAGAAACACCTAGCTAAGCCATTTATGAATTCCTACCCCACATAATTGCAAGCAGAAGGAAATAGGTGTTGTTTTTTATACCACTAATTTTTAAATTAACTTGTTATATAGCACTAGTTTCAAAACTGGGAAAGGAGTATGTCAAGGTTGTATATCATCACTCTGCTTATTTAACTTATATGCAGACTATATCATACAAAATGCTGGGCTGAATGACTTACAAGCTGGAACCAAAGACTGCTGGCAGAAATATCCACAACCTAAGATGATACCACTTTAATGACAGAGTGAAGAGGCACTAAAGAGCCTCATGTTGAAGGTGAAGGAGGAGAGTGAAAAAGCTGGCTTAAAACTCAGCATTCAAAAAATAAGATCATGGCATCTGGTCCCACCACTTCATGGCAAACAGATGGGGAAAAAGTGGAAATGGTGTCAGATTTCATTTTCTTGGGCTCCAAAATCACTGTGGATGGTGACTGTGGCCACAAAATTAAGACGCTTGCTCCATGAAGAAAAGCTATGACAAACCTGCTGCTGCTGCTGCTAAGTCACTTCAGTCGTGTCCGACTCTGTGTGACCCCATAGACGGAAGCTCACCAGGCTCCCCCGTCCCTGGGATTCTCCAGGCAAGAACACTGGAGTGGATTGCCATTTCCTTCTCCAATGCATGAAAGTGAAAAGTGAAAGTGAAGTCGCTCAGCCATGTCCGACTCCCAGCGACCCCATGGACTGGAGCCCACCAGGATCCTCCGTCCATGGGATTCTCCAGGCAAAAGTACTGGGGTGGGGTGCCATTGCCTTCCCTGATGACAAACCTAGGCAGTGTATTAAAAAGCAGAGACATCACTTTGCCAACAAAGAGCCATACAGTCAAAGTTATAGTTTTTCCAATAGTCATGTATAGGTGTGAGAGATGGATCATAAAGAAGGCAGAGTGCTGAAGAATTGATGCTTTTGAACTGTGGTGCTGGAGAAGACTTTTGAGAGTCCTTTGGACAGAAAGGATATCAAACAGATCAATCCTAAAGGAAATCAACCCTGAATATTCATTGGAAGGACTGGTGCTGAAGCTGAAGCTCCAATACTTTGGCTACCTGATGGGAAGAGCTAACTCATTGGAAAAGACCTTGATGCTGAGAAAGACTGAGGTCAAGCGGGGCAGGGGCCGACAGAGGATGAGATGGTTGGATAGCATCACTGACTCAATGGACGTGAGTTTGAGCAAACTCAGGGAGACAGTGACGGACAGGAAAGGCCAGCATGCTGCAGTCCATGAGGATGCAAAGAGTCAGATGTGACTTAGTGACTGAACAATAACACAGCACTAGGAACTTTAATAGGAAGAAAACACTATGTTTGAAGAGTCATTTTACACAGAGAGTAAAGGAGAGGAATCAAAGAAGATTCTAGAGATGGAGGACTTCCCTGGTGGTCCAGTGGTTAAGAATCTGCCTGCCAGTTCAGGGGACACAGTTTCAAACCCTGGTCTGGGAAGATTCTACATGCCATGTGGCAATGAAGCCTGTGTGCCACAACTACTGAGTCCTCACACCCTAGAGCCCGTGTTTCACAATAAGAGAAACCACCTCAGTGAGAGGCCTGTGCACCACAACGAAGAGTAGCTCCCACTCTCTGCAACTAGGGAAAGCCCACGTGCAGCAAAGAAGACCCGCACAGCCAAAAATGAATAAATGCATATACTCACCAATTTAAAAAAGAAGATTCTGGAGATTGAAACTTGTGGAAAATAACTACCATTTGGTGAATGAGAAAATGAACTGAAGAGTTAAAATGAAGGAGAGAAGATGATGCAGATAATCTTGAGTATATTAAACTTGGAATGTGTCTTAGTTCAGGCTGTTATCACAGAATTCCATAGACTCGGTGGCTTAAACAACAAAACTGTATTTCTCTTAAGTTCTAGAGGCTAGGCAATTAAGATCAAGTTCTGGAAGTTCCAGTGTCTGGTGAGGGGTCACTTTCTGTTTGCAGTTGGCCATTTTCTCCTGCATTCTCACCTGTCTGAGAGCAGAAAGCCAGAGAGCAAGCTGTATCTCTTCTTAAAAGAGGACTCTGATATTGCGAGTTATAATAAGGTGTCTTTAGTCTTCTTCGGACTCTGTGACAGAGAACTCCCAGGGCCCTAGTAACTTCCTAAGTGATAGAGCAATGAAGGTGTCTTTTGTTATTCAAAACAAGCCCTTTTCAACCATAACAAGGTGGTTTTCAGAATGGCCCTCATCAAAAAAAAACCAAAAAACAACAACAACAAAAAACCTAAACAATAAATGCTGGAGAGGGTGTGGAGGAAAGGAAACCTCTTGGCTGTTGGTGGAAATGCTAATTGGTGCAGCCACTATGGAGAACTGTATGGAGGTTCCTTAAAAAGCTGAAGATAGAATTACCTCAGTCACTCAGTCGTGTCTGACTCTCTGTGACTGCATGGACCGTAGCCTGCCTGGCTACTGTGTCCATGGAGTTCTCCAGGCAAGAATACTGGAGTAGGTAGCCATTACCTCTTCCAGGGATCTTCCTGACACAGGAATCCAACCCAAGTCTCCTGCATTGCAGGCAGATTCTCTACCAACTGAGCCACGAGGGAAGCCTCTGCCATGTGACCCAGCAGTTCCACTCCTGGGCATATACCTTGAGGTGGCTTTTGGAAAGCTCCTAAGTTTGGGGACTGGTTCCCAGGGAAGCCAATCACATGATTAGAGGGTTAGCATTTTCAGCCCCACTCCACAACCTTTTGGGAAGGAAGAAGGGCTGGAGGTTGAATTAATCCCCAGTAGGCCAATGATTTGGAGAAGGCAATGGCACCTCACTCCAGTACTCTTGCCTGGAAAATCCCATGGATGGAGAAGTCTGGTGGGCTGTAGTCCATGGGGTCTCTAAGAGTCGGACACGACTCAGTGACTTCCCTTTCACTTTTCACTTTCATGCATTGGAGAAGGAAATGGCAACCCACTCCAGTATTCTTGCCTGGAGAATCCCAGGGACGGAGGAGCCTGGTGGGCTCTCTGGGGTTGCACAGAGTCGGACACGACTGAAGCGACTTATCAGTAGCAGCAGCAGCAGCAGCAGCAGGCCAATGATTCGGAGAAGGCAATGGCACCCCACTCCAGTACTCCTGCCTGGAAAATCCCATGGACGGAGGAGCCTGGTAGGCTGCAGTCCCTGGGGTCTCTAAGAGTCGGATACGACTGAGGGACTTCACTTTCACTTTTCACTTTCATGCATTGAAGAAGGAAATGGCAACCCACTCCAGTATTCTTGCCTGGAGAATCCCAGGGATCGGGGAGCCTGGTGGGCTGCTGTCTATGGGGTCACACAGAGTCGGACACGACTGAAGTGACTTAGCAGCAGCAGCAGCAGGCCAATGATTCAGGCTTCCCAGGTGGCTCAGTGGTAAGGAATCTGCTTGCCAATGCAGGACATGCAGGAGGCAATGGCTTGATCCCTAGGTTGGAAAGATATGCTGGAGTAGGAAATGGTAACTCTCTCCAGTATCCTTGCCTGGAGAATCCCGTGGACAGAGGACCCTGGCGGGCTACAGTCCATGGGGTCGCGAAGAGTCTGACACAGCTGAATGACTGAGCAGGCACAGGCACAGTTAATGATTTAATCAACCATACCTACACAATGATGCCTCCACAAAAATCCTGAAGTACAGGGTTTGGAGAGCATCCTGGTTGATGAACACAGGGAGGTGCCTGAAACATGGGTGTCAGGGAAGGCTTGGAAGCTTTGCTCTCCTGCCCATATATTGACACCTTGCCCAGGGTTTCTCTTCCATTTGGTTGTTCCTGCACTATATCTTATAATAAACTAGTGATCTAGTGTGTAAAATGTTTTCCTGACTTCTGTAAGCCATTCTAGTGAATGAATGGCACCCGAGGAGGGGGTTATGGGAACCTCTGATTTGTGGTTGATCAGAAGCCCAAGTGACAACCTAGGATTTGAGTTAGGATCTGAAGTGGAGTCACTCTCACAGGACTGAGCCCTTAACCTGTGAGATCTGATGCTATCCCCAGGCAATGTCAGATTTTGTTAAATTGTAGGATGTGCAGTCAATAATATCCTTCAGAGAATTGGAGGATTTCTTGATGCCGAAAAACCCTGCACACAGCTGGTCACACAAGTGTTTAGTGTGAGTAGTAGAAAAGATGGAGAAGGCAATGGCACCCCACTCCAGTACTCTTGCCTGGAAAATCCCATGGATGGACAAGCCTGGTAGGCTGCAGCCCATGGGGTTGCTAAGAGTTGGACATGACTGAGCAACTTCACTTTCACTTTTCACTTTCATGCATTGGAGAAGGAAATGGCAACCCACTCCAGTACTCTTGCTTGGAGAATCCCAGGGATGGGGTAGCCTGGTAGGCTGCCGTCTATGGGGTTGCACAGAGTCGGACATGACTGAAGCAATTTAGCAGCAGTAGCAGCAGAAAAGAGAAGAAATTTAAGTGTTTTTCCTCTTTCAATCAGTAATCCCATTCAACAGGGCTCTACCCTTGTGGTTAGGTATAATCACATCCCAAAGGCCTTGACCTAATATTGTCACTTGGAGATTAGAACTTTAACATATGATTAGTAGGCTAACAGAAACATTCAGTTTATAACAGACTGTGTCAAAATAGTGCACACATGAAAGACATTCAACATCACTAGTTATTAGAGAAATGCAAATCAAAACTACAATGAAATACCACCTCACACCAGCCAGAGTGGCTACCATCAAAAAATTTGCAAACAATAAATGCAGGAGAGGCTGTGTAGAGAAGGGAACCTTCCTACACTGTTGGTAGGGCTGTAAATGGGTGCAGCCACTATGGAGAATAGTATGGCATTTCCTAAAAAAACCTAAAAAATAGAGTTACTGTATGACTGTAATCCCACTTTTGGATATATATCTGGAAAATAACATGATCCAAAAGGATACATATACCCCAGTGTTCACTGCAGCACGTTTACAATAGCCAAGCCATGGAAGCAACATAAATGCCCATTGACAGTGGAACAGATAGAGAAGATGTGGCACATATGTGCAATCCATGGAATATTACTCAGCCATTAAAAAGTATGAAATAATGCCATTTGCAGCAGTATAGATAGACCTAGACAATGTCATACTTAGTGAAGTATGTCAGACAGAGAAGGGGAAATATCATATGACATCCCTCCTGTGTGAAATCTAAAAAAAGAAATGATACAAATGAACTTAGTTACAAAACAGAAAGAGACTCACAGACTTAGAGAAGGAACTTATGGTTGTGGCAGGAGGAAGATCGGAGGAAGGGATAGTTTGGGAGTTTAGGATGGACAAGTACACACTGCTATGTTTAAAATGGATTACTAGCAAGGACCTACTGTGTAACACATGGAATTCTGCTCAGTGTTATGTTGCAGCCTGGATGGGAGGGGAGTTTGGGGGAAAATGAATACGTGTATATGTATGGCTGAGTCTCTTTACTGTTCACCTGAAGCTATCACCACACTGGTTGTTAACCAGCTATATCCCAGTAAAAAACTAAAAGTTTAAAAATATAATGCATACCTTCACGAAAGATTTTATATAAGAATATTTATAGTACTTTAATGAGATTATTCCCAAAGTAAAAATAACCCAAATCCGTATTAATAGGAACCTGTCTAAATATCCATATTATTAAAGGAAATAATTTTCTTTAATCAAATGAACACTGTTGATGTAATATCCTTTTCTTGCTTAATCAGATCAGATCAGATCAGATTAGTCGCTCAGTCGTGTCCGACTCTTTGCGACCCCATGAACTGCAGCACGCCAGGCCTCCCTATCCATCACCAGCTCCCGGAGGTCACTCAGACTTACATCCATCGAGTCAGTGATGCCATCCAGCCATCTCATCCTCTGTTGTCCCCTTCTCCTCCTGCCCTCAATCCCTCCCAGCATCAGAGTCTTCTCCAATGAGTCAACTCTTCGCATGAGGTGGCCAAAATACTGGAGTTTCAGCTTTAGCATCATTCCTTCCAAAGAAATCCCAGGGCTGATCTTCAGAATGGACCGGTTGGATCTTCTTGCAGTCCAAGGGACTCTCAAGAGTCTTCTCCAACACCACAGTTCAAAAGCATCAATTCTTCGGCGCTCAGCCTTTTTCACAGTCCAGCTCTCACATCCATACATGACCACAGGAAAGACCATAGCCTTGACTTTCTTGCTTAATATATATATATATATATTTTTAGAAAAGAGAATTCATGAAGAAAAAAAGAGCAACTGGGAGTCAACAGGCTTCTCAAAAAAATTAAAAGTGAACAACATATTTTGTACTGTGGTGCTTTTCAAAAAGAAAAGATTGTCCCTGAGGAACACAGAGCTTAGAAGACGAGAAAATGACCCTCAAGAGGTGATCTTTTATTTAAATGAGCAATTTGCTGATTGGCACATAGTACATCAGGTTTTATTTTAAAACTTATAATTATCTGAATGTACATTCTGACCTGTTATTTTGAGACATAGATACTCTAATCACATGAAACCATTCCAAAATCACTAGATTTCTCAAAAATTTCTACAAAAGTTTTTTTTTTTTTAATTGAAGAACTACTACACATAAATGATAAAAAATTCAAATAGTTCAAAAGAGTATGTTATGACAAGTTTCTTTTTGGATGAGTTCTTCTCTCTCCCTTACCATAGGGGTTCTCTGTGAAGTTTCTTGCAACTTCTTCCACAAGAAAAAGTTGCCATCATACACCTATATACACTCTATGTTAATTAAAGTGTATATAGGTGTGTGATGGCATAGCTTTCTACCATATGACTGTGCCAATATGTTATACTATATCTCATATATACATAGATCTCATATATGTACTATACTATATATATGAATATATATTTAACATGTTTTATATTAATGAGCATTTAGGTTGCTTTCAATTTTTTTTTTTTTTTTTTAAGTATCTTTTTTATTGATTAAAAGAAACATTACAAACATCTGTATGGTTGCTTTCAAATTAAAAAAATTACATCTGTAATAGTATATATATACATATCTGTATTTCATATATATATAAAATCATATATGTCAGTGTATGTAGATGAGATTTATAGCTTAAACTTCTGAAAATGGAAGGCCCAGGTCAATGGGCATAAAGATAATACCAAATATCAAATCTTGCTTCCCCAAGATTTTACCAGATTTACCTTCACTGCCTATTTTCTCACATCTTTACTAATAGATATTATAATTGAATATTTTAATCTGCTATTATTATTGATGAAATATGCTACTGCTTTAATTTGCACTTTTTAAATAATGAGTTTAGCATTTTTAATATATTTTTGGCCAGTAAAATGCTAAACTCATCATTCTAAAAATGCAAATTAAAGCAGTAGTATATTTCATCAATAACAGCAAAAAAAAAATATTCAAGTTTTGGCTAATTATGGGCTTACCTGGGGACTCAGATGGTAAATGTCTGCTTGCTATGTGGGAGCCCTGGGTTCTATACCTGGGTTGGGAAGAATACCTGGAGAAGGAAATGGCAACCCATTCCAGTACTCCTGCCTGGAAAATCCCACGAATGGAGGAGGAGCCTACAGTCATGGAGTCACAAAGAGTCAAACATGACTGAACTACTTCACTTGGCCAGTTACAATTCCTTTTGCCAGATTGTCCAGTTTTCTTGTTTATAATAGATTTGTAAGGCTCTTTGCATATTAGGGGCTATAAACCATGAGCTATTCAGTTGTAAATAAGTATATTGACCGGGATAGGAGTGTGGGCCTCTAGAAGGCATATTCTTGCCCTCTTGCCACATGGGGACAAATGAATGAAGCAGGAAGACTATAGTCAGAGAGCTCTTTTCCCAATAAATTCTGGAAGGAACAGGATATCTGTTTTATGGGCTTTTTCATTCTGAAATGAGCCTATTTGTTGTTGTTTGTTTGCTAAGTTGTGTCAAATTCTTGTGTGACACCATGGACTTCAGCCCGCCAGGCTCCTCTGTCCATGGGATTTCCTAGGCAAGAATACTGGAGTGTGTAGCCATTCCCTTCTCCAGGGGAATCTTCCCCACCCAGGGATGGATTTCATGTCTCTGCATTGGCAGGTGGATTCTTTGAGCACTGAGCTACCAGGGAAGCTGAGAATGAGCCTATATTGGAATATAATTATTAAAAACATACCCTACTACATGAGTAATAATTAAATGGCATGATTCCATTTAAAGGACAGTGGAATAGTGACACAGCACTCTTAAATTTACAATAAAACATTAGACTTGTCCTCTAAAGTGGGCTTCCCAGGTGGTGCTAGTGGTCAAGAACCTGCCTGCCAATGCAGGAGGCATAAAGAGACAGGTTTGATCCCTGGGTTGGGAAGATCCTCTGGAGGAGGGCATGGCAACCCACTCCAGTACTTTTGCCTGAAGAATCCCAGGGACAGAGGAGACTGGTGGGCTATAGACCATGGGGCTGAGATGAGTCGGACACAACCAAAGTGACTTAGCACACATGCATGGCTTCTAAAGTAGTGTTCATCTGGGCTTGTGGCATAAGATGCATTTTATTTTAGGGATTTGCTTTTTCCACTCCATTTCTAAAATAGATTAGCAGAAATGTTTAAAGATTTAGATACATTTTGGTGCTTAAAATCAAATCACATATTTATTTCTGTTACAGCTTTTGCTCCATAACGGAGAACTATTTCCCCATGATTCCCATGGGATCATTTCCAGGTCTGCAGAGAACCCCAGAAAAAAAAAGATTTGATTTTCTCTTAATAGGGGTGTTAAAAGTAGAGTCTGGTGTTTTTGCTCAAATAAAGACAAAGGGCTGAGCAGTTGAGCTCCTAACAACCCTTACAGAAGTCAGCAAGTATGTATGTGCTGCCCAAGGAACACACTGAAGTTATGAATTGAATTTACCACTCGTCACAAGTGGCCAGGGCCCAGCAGGCCATGCAGTCCAGGAAGGAAAGACATATTTCTCTTCTATGTGATGGCAGCTGCTGCTGTCATTTTGCACTGACCTCAGGTGGCTGAGTTTCCCGCAAAGCCTCTATGCAGGACCAAACATGACCTAGATGCAGGTTATGCTCTCGGTTTCCAAACGCTATCTAATCTTTCCTTATGTCAGAGACTTAGAAGAAATTATAATTTACAGGTCACTTGTTAGATGAGTTCAGAGACTGAAATGTCAGCCAGTAACTGAGTCACAGGCCACTGGGTGCCAGACACTTATAATTCACTATTTGACGGAGGCTTTGTACTTAATAGAGGCCTGATATTTTAAAAGATATGAAATTAGTCTCCACATAAAATCTTCCACTGCTATTCATGTTGCTATTTGTTTTTATACAAATATTAAAGAAATGGGAAGTGAAATTAAAAATTGTGCAGCATATATAAAAATGTAAAAATGATCAGCAAATAGATTGTATGAGATGATGGATCAGAGAGGTCTATAAAACAAGAAAGAGTGAGTGGTAAAGTGGGAATAATTACCCAATGCTATGTACTGAGTGTAACCTCCCTGGTGGCTCAGTGGTAAAGAATCTGCTTGCCAAGCAGGAGATGAGGGTTTGACCCCTGGGTTGGGAAGATTCCCTGGAGAAGGAAATGGCAACCCACTCCAGTATTCTTGCCTGGGAAATCCCCTGGAGCCTGGCAGGTCACAGTCCATGGGGTTGCAAAAGAATCAAACATGACTTAGCTACTAAACAACAACAACAATGTACTGAGTATGCAGTATCTGCTGACCTAGGAGAAGATATCTGAGATTTTTGCTTTATCAGCAAAAATTCAAGTTGACATGATGCATATTGTAGCATCTCTAGGAATAGATACAGGTTATGCATCTTTAGCAGGGGTGTGACAGAAAATTCAGTCTTCTCACAAACCCTATTGCATGGTACAATGCACATTTCTGACTTATTGCATTAGACATGATGTTGAGTTTGATCAATGGACTAAAATCGTATCTGCCATGCTTCTCCACTGTAACATTACACTTTTCCCCTTTGTAATTAAAAAATATTTTGTGGGAAGTTACTATAAATCTTTTGAGGGCAGAAGGAGAAGGGGGCAATAGAGGATGAGATTAGATGGTTGGGTGGCATCACTGACTCAATGGACATGAGTTTGAGCCAACTCCAACAGATAGAGAAGGAAGGGAAACCCTGATGTGCTGAAGTCCATGGGGTCACAAAGAGTCGGACACGACTGAGTGACTGAACAACAACTTTAAATCTATACAAATATCTCTTTCCTTATCACTTCAATGCACTCAACTACATAGGATATTAATAAATATCCTTTTTAGTTTAGTGGTAAGTAACCTCTTATTATCATTATGTATTTTGGTACTCAAATTCTCTCAGAGTTGACCAGTAGGAGTCCCTTTAAGTTTGATTCTTCATCTTTTTGACATGACCCATTATTCATTGAGTGCTTTTTACTTTCTATCAAAACAAGATATTGCAAGTTCATTTTGTATTTTCCTTCTTCAACTGATGTCAGCCATTTTGCCAAGGTGCCTTTTAATGAAGAATTATACTTAAATATCATGATCTGGTCCCTAAGCATGCTCATTGATTGGGGCTGTTGCTGTTCACAGTTTCTTTAAGTGATAACCTATAAACAAATATACCTTTGTATATTTATTTCTCTTTAATTTAAAAATCAACTTTGTTGAAGCTTAGCTGACATACCATCAATTGCACACATTTCAAGTGTGCACTTGAATCAGTCAGTCAGTTCAGTCGCTCAGTCGTATCTGACTCTTTGCGACCCCGTGAATCGCAGCACACCAGGCCTCCCTGTCCATCACCAACTCCCGGAGGTCACTCAGACTCACGTCCATCGAATCAGTGATGCCATCCAGCCATCTCATCCTTTGTCATCCCCTTTTCCTCCTGCCCCCAATCCCTCCCAGCATAAGAGTCTTTTCCAATGAGTCAACTCTTCACATGAGGTGGCCAAAGTACTGGAGTTTCAGCTTTAGCATCAGTCCTTCCAAAGAAATCCCAGGGCTGATCTCCTTCAGAATGGTCTGGTTGGATCTCCTTGCAGTCCAAGGGACTCTCAAGAGTCTTCTCCAACACCACAGTTCAAAGGCATCAATTCTTCGGTGCTCAGCTTTCTTCACAGTATTGACAAATGTACATAACCTTGTAATGACCACTCCAATCAAGAAATGATACGTTTTCATCACTCCAGAAAGCTCTTCTATTCTCCTTTGCAGTCAGTTCCTCCTAACCCTACCACAGTCAGACACTGATTTGATTTCTATCATTGTAAGTCAATTTTATCTGTTCTAAAAATTCATAACAGAATCATATTGGTTTCAACTTTTACTGTGCTTGGCTTCCTTTGTTCAACATGGGGTTCATTCATGTTGTGTGTATCAGTAGTTTGCTCCTTCTCATTGCTGAATAGCATTTCATTGTATTAGCAGACCATGACATGCTTATGTCATCATCTATTCATGAACATTTGGGTTGTGCTGAGTTTTGCTTTTATAAACCAAGTTGCCAGAAATACATACATATGTGTTTTTGAGAACATATGCCTCCATTCCTCTTGGGTAAGTACCTAATAGTGGAGGTGCGGGTAAGTACCTAATAGTGGAGGTGCTGGTCAGATGGGGAGTGTGTGGTTAACTTTATGAGGAAGAGCCAAACTCTTTCCCCAAATGGCTGTATCATTTATCCTCCTATCAGCAAAGGATGAGTTTCAGTAGCTCCTCATTTGCTGATACTGTGTAACACCAATTTTCTTAATTTTAGCTCCTTTATGAGTGTACGACTTCCCTGGTGGCTCAGACGGTAAAGCGTCTGCCTGCAATGCAGGAGACCCGGGTTTGATTCCTGGATCGGGAAGATCCCCTGAATAAGGAAATGGCAATCCACTCCAGCACTCTTGCCTGGAAAATCTCATGGATGGAGGAGCCTTATAGGCTACAGTCCATGGGGTCACAAAAAAGTTGGACATGACTGAGCAACTTCACTTATGAGTGTACAGTGGTATCTCATGATAGTTTAAATCTTTATTTTATTGATGACTAATACTGTTGAGAATTTTTATGTGTTTATTGATTATTATTGTATCTTCTTTTTCCATGTTCAAATACTCTGGACATTTTTGGAGGTTGCTTTTTCTTATTGAGTTATAGAAGTTCTTTTACTTTTGGATACAATTTTCTCCTTTTAATTCTCACCTTTCAATTTTCTTAATAGAACATTTTAAAGAGCAAGAACTTCAAATGTGTCTAGAGTCTAACCATTTTTTTTTCTTGTCCTGAATAAGAAATTGTTTCTTAACTGAAGGTCACAAAAGTCTTTCTTTTATGTATTTTTCAAGGCGTTTATAGTTTTAGCTGTATCTTTATGATTCATTTTATTTGTATGCCAACAAAGAGAATAATGAAACGGTATTATTACACATTTGAACTTTCACAAAAGCGCCAATAAATACATTGGATCAAGGAAGATTTCTTCCTTCTTTGTAAACCATGAGAAAGTAACTTTGGGATTAAGTGATGGTTGGATTTCCATAGTCTTCTGGGTAATAATGTTTTGAGCAAACGTACATGGAAGTAAAATTCTTGAGTGTTCCAAATTTGGTTTTATTGGCAAAAAAATAAGTCCCGAAGAAGTAAAAATATACTTAGTGCCAAATCAGACTGATTTTACTTTTTTAAATAGCCTTTTCAGAGGCTTTATAGCCCAGAAGAGAGACTATTAACTGCACTGGCCCATCAGCATATAAAGTCAAGGAAATGATTTTCTCCACTGAATAACTCTTTTTAATTTTCACAGGAAGGCAAATTTATTTCTCCTCTCTTTTTCAGTTTGCCATTTAAATTCTAGATATTAGCTAAGTTGTCTTTCGTGCTCTCAAAAGCTCTTTTCAGTACTGTTTCCATATTTCATAAATCGGAGTTCTCAGCTTTGGTACTACTGCCATTTTGATTCGGATAATTGTATTAGTTTACTGGAGCTACCATAACAAAACATCACAGTCTGGATGACTTAAACAACAGAAATGTATTGTCTCACAGCTCTGGAGGCTAGAAGATCAAGGTATTGGTAGGTTTGGTTTCTTCCAAGGCCTCTTCCCTTATCTTGCACGTGGTCTTGCCCATGGTTATATTCTTGCTATATCCTCACAGGGTCTTTCCTCTGGGCAAGGACATCCCTGGTGTGTCTCAAATATCCTCTTTTCATAAACATACCAATCAGAATAAATTGGGGCCTATGCTAATGACCTCATTTTAATGTAGTCGCTTCTCTAAAGGTCCTGTCTCCAAAGAGAGTCACATTCTGAGGTGCTGAAGGTTTGGGTTTCAGCATATACATTTTGGGGAACATGATTCAGTCCATAAGAGTACTTTTTTTTTTTACTGTGATAACCACTCTGTAGATTGTAAGATATTTAGCAGCATTCCTCATCTTTACTCAGAGAAGGCAATGGCACCCCACTCTGGTACTCTTGCCTGGAAAATCCCACAGACGGAAGAGCCCGCTAGGCTGCAGTCCATGGGGTCGCTAAGAGTCAGATATGACTGAGCGACTTCATTTTCACTTTTCACTTTCATGCATTGGAGAAGGAAATGGCAACCCACTCCAGTGTTCTTGCCTGGAGAATCCCAGGGACAGGGGAGCCTGGTGGGCTGCCATCTATTGGGTTGCACAGAGTCGGACACGACTGAAGCGACTTAGCAGCAGCAGCTCATCTTTATTCAGTAAATGCCATTAGCACCTTCTAGTTGTAACAACCAGAAATGTCTCCAGAAATTGCCAAGTGTTCCCTAGAGGGTAAAGTCACTCTTGGATGAATATTACCAACTTAAAGGAACTTAAAGATATTTTGTAGTTTGTTTCCTTTCTGTCCCATAGGATTTACCACTATAAAATCACTCAGCAGTTGATTGAAACTGCATCCTTTCTACTATATCATGCATGTTTTACAACATAAACATTCGAAAAGTTGAAGTGAATTTGGGAACATAAATTAATGGGTGCTTATTGAATGCCATTAATTCTCTCTCTCCATCAATTCATTCATCCATTAACTGTTATCATTTTCAGTTCTAATCCAACTGCCTAGGATTTTTATTCTAGCTTTCTCTCTTTCCATATTTGTAACATCTGTGTTTTTTTTTTTTTGTGACGATGAGAAACCTTTATCCATATATGTGAGGGCATGTGTCTATCTATCTGTCTGCCTACCTATCTCAGCCCCCTTATATGTATCCAATCTCTCAATGTCACTGTCACCACTGAGGTCCTATCCCTTATGTGCATGTTCTCTTTGCTCTCCTGTGCTCCAAAACCCCTGGGGAGCTCTCCTGCACACTTCTCACACTGCTCAAACTTTACGCCTGTGTTGGGGTACCCCTGTGAAGAGGTCTCCTTCACCCTGATGGGTGATTGCCTGAACTGAGCTGCCTCCCACCAGGGTGACCTTCTCACCTGCTTGGGCTCTGATATCATGCAGGGCCACTCTTGCAGAGACACTCTCTTAACTCCTCTCCAACTCTGACAATTCTCACTAAGCAGCCCTTGAAACCTCCACTTGGAATCTAATTCCCTATGTCAGCCCCACTCCCCTATCCCCTACCCCCTACATCTATGCTTTCCTCACCCTGCCTGGGCTCTTTTAGCTCCTACTGACATGACACTGTGTGGGATGACCATTTTGCCTTCTCAGACTGGGCCTCTCCATTCCCCGCCTTCTTGACTTTGCTTTGCTTAGCCCTATCTAATGACTGAGTGACCTCCGGGAGTTGGTAATGGACAGGGAGGCCTGGCGTGCTGCAGTTCATGGGGTCGCAAAGAGTTGGACACGACTGAGCGACTGATCTGATCTGATCTGATCTAATGACTTTGGACTGTTTTTTTTTTTTTTTTTCCCAGCAAGGGAAGGGAAGGAAAAAGAAAGAAAAGGAAGGGAATAAAGGCAAAAAGACTTTTAAAGAGGCTAAATGTAATGAAAAGGAGTTGATCAGAAGAAATCCTGTTCAAATCAAGATTCATCATTTTTTCCATAGGCTAGCTCTTCCTCCTATTTCTATCTGTGGTTACATTCTCCTTATCAGCAGGAAGCTCTTTGGTAAAAAGAGAAAATTATAGTCAATGGGCATCTGCTTAACACTGGTTAGAAAATACTTTTTGTAAATTTTTTCCCAAGCCATGGGGGTTTCTTCACCTTAAGTACCTTGAAACTTTTTTTTTTTTTTGAATTGTAAAGGTTTAGGATCATATGAGGAGAGGGCAGTGGCACCTCACTCCAGTACTCTTGCCTGGAAAATCCCATGGACAGAGGAGCCTGGTAGGCTGCAGTCCATGGCGTCGCTAAGAGTCGGACACGACTAAGCGACTTCACTTTCACTTCTCACTTTCATGCATTGGAAAAGGAAATGGCAACCCACTCCAGTGTTCTTGCCTGGAGAATCCCAGGGACGGGGGAGCCTGGCAAGCTGCCGTCTATGGGGTCGCACAGCATCGGACACGACTGAAGTGACTTAGCAGCAGCAGCAGGATCATATGATGGAAAGGAAAGATAGACTTTCTATGAAAATATCATAAGAATGCCAACTTTCTCCAGGGTCTTTGGTCCTGGGGTGGGAAGATTACCCTTCATGTTGGGCAAGAATTGTAGCCTGGCATGAAAACATCTGTTTAAACCTTGAAAATCAAATGGACTGATTCCTTTTCCAAGAACTGTCATTAATTCATTGTTTCATTAGACAAGTCCTGGACATTGATTTCTCTTTTGGTAAAGTGAGAACAAGCATTCCTCACTGGCCAAAATAAGCAGAGGTCAGTGGAATAAAAAAACTTAAAACCCAGACATGCTGTACTTCTCAGGTGAACTTTTACATAAGAACAAAATATTGATTTATTTCTAAAATACCATTATCTTTTTAAGAAACACTCCAGAAGGAAAAATATTTTCATCACTTTGGAGATTAAAGTACCAGCAAATATTGGTCTAAATATGCGGCTCATAGGGTCTTTTAAAGGACAATCATTCATATCACTGACATTTGAAATGAAATAATCATGCAAAAATGAATGCTTTGGTTATTTGTGATGGGAAAGTACAGAGGTTGGCCCCTTGATCATGGAATTTAATGAAGTTAATGGGAATTTGTGGATGCTTGGAGAAAGATAGACTCAACTATCCTGTAATACTAACACTTAATATTTTTTTCCATGTCTATTTTATTTATCAAATAAAATATTTGTGTCTTTAAGTTTATGACCTGTAGCTTTTATTATAAACGGTTTTTGACTTAAGAAGTCATTTGGCCAAGTTCTCTCTCTTTTATTGACTTGAATGACTTTAGCTGAATTACATTCAGATAAAGTTATCAATTGTTGTAGTTGGCCTGGAAGGCCAAATGATGGAGTGGAACGTGCACTGGACAGGGAGTCCTGAGAACTGAGTTCATGCTCCAGGTCTGTGGGACTGTAGCTGTTTTCCTCTTTGGGCTTCAGTTTCATTTGTCAAATAGGGGATGAAAATATTGTACCTAACCATCTCAGGTGGCTTTGTGTGACACTAAATAAATGTGAGAACAATTTAAAAAAATTCTCTTGGAATGTAAATTGGTACAACCTCTATGGTGAACAATATGGAGGTTCCTTAAAAAACTGAAAATAGAACTACTATATGATCCAGCAAACCCATGCTTGGGCATGTGTCTGGAGAAAACTACAATCTGAAAAGCTCCACGCACCCCTATGTTCCCTGTAGCACTATTTACATTAGCTAAGACGTGGAAGCAACCTAAATGTCCTTTGACAGATGAATGGATAAAGAAGATGCAGGGTATGTATCAGTTCAGTTCAGTCACTCAGTCGTGTCTGAGTCTTTGCGACCCCATATATATATATGAATGTTACTCAGCCATATAAAAGAATGTGATAATGTCCTTTGCAACACATGGATGGATCAAGAGATTATCACACTAAACAAAATCAGACAGAGAAAGACAAATACCACACGATGTTACTCATATGTGTAATCTAATTAGAAAAGATACAAATGAACTTATTTACAAAAGAGAAACAGATTTACAGATATCAAAAACAAACCTATGATTACCAAAAGGGAAACAGAGGGGAGGGATAAATCAGGTGCTTGGGATGGACATACACACACTAGTATATTCAAGGTAACTCGGACTTCTCCGGCAGTCCAGTGATTAAGAGTTGGTACTTCCACCTCAGGAGGCATGGGTTTGACTCCTGGTCAGACAACTAAGATATCCATGCTGAGTGGCCAAAACAACAACAACAAAACAAAATAAAATAAAGAAAGATAGCTGCCAAGGAGGACTTACTGTAGAGCACAGTGAATTATACTTAATATTCTGTGATATCGGAGAAGGCAATGGCACCCCACTCCAGTACTCTTGCCTGGAAAATCCCATGGACAGAGGAGCATGGTAGGCTGCAGTCCATTGGGTCGCGCGAAGAAGAGTCGGACATGACTGAGCAACTTCACTTTGACTTTTCACTTTCATGCATTGGAGAAGGAAATGGTAACCCACTCCAGTGTTCTTGCCTGGAGAATCCCAGGGACAGGGGAGCCTGGTAGGCTACCATCTATGGGGTCACACAGAGTCAGACATGACTGAAGTGACTTAGCATAGCATAGCATTCTGTGATAATCTAGATGAGAAAAGAATCTAAAAATGATGAATACATGCATAACTGAATCACTTTGCGGTACACCTGAAATTAACACATTGTAAATAAACCATACTCCAATAAAATTATCTTAAAAATAAGAAAATTATATAATGCTGTACTCTAGAAGACTAATTTACATTTCATTGCCTCTATGGTGATTTACATTTTTCAAGTGAATTTATCGTCCTGTCCACATTTACTCCACTTTCCAACTATTCCTTTTCTGTCATCAGTGACATCGCTACTCCTCTGATCACGTGGAGATGGCTGGAGATTCTGTGAACCCATTCTATTTTTCTGTGACCTTTTACTGTTCATTTTTTCACCAAGCCTCATTATTTCTTCCTCCGTGTTACAGCTTGGTTTTCCTCTTTTGCTCTGTTGTCATTTCTACCAACCTGTCTTTAATAGGAGACAGTACAGCCAGAACCATGTTGTTTTATTCCTATTTGGAGTCTTATTTCACAAAAGAGCTTCTCATCAGTGACATTTTAGGTGAAACTCCGCAGTAGAAAGCAGACTATGACTCTTATGCCTTTTATACTGATTCTTGTTTTGGGCAGGCATTTTGGGGACACCTGAATTTGCATAAAAGGAGAACATGATATCCAGAAGTTATGGCTACAGACAGTATATAGGGAGACACATGGAACGAGTTGATACTTACGGTTGAGGGAGAGGTTCTCCAAAGAGTTGGTATTGTCCCATTCATGAATAGAGCACAAGGGTAGAGTAGCGGATGATATTTGAAAATCCAGAGTGGAAAATATTATCTAGGAAATCAGTGGACCAGGAAGCAGAGGTTTTGGCAGTGAGCAGGAGTCTAGACTTTGGGAGGAACTCTGTTAAGAGAGGGTAATGTCTCTAGCCAAGGATGAGCAAGTGAGTGTACCAAAGTGTACCAGGTACTAAGAATCAACTAGATTAGAGGTAAGGAAACTTGACTTTAAAATCACGATACCTTTATTCTGGCCCATTCGCATATTACCTTGTTATTACCTCTTCTGAGAATCAGTTTCCTCATCTGTAAAGCAAGGATGAGATGTCTATGTAATAAGGGTACTTTACAGCTTAAATAAAATGATATATAGTCTGGGTTAATATTCATTGATATTCTCACTGATTTGAAAAGTAGTATTTTTACCACTTTCATGCATGAGAAAAGCAGAACTCCAGAAATTTTTTGAAATAGGGACAAGGCTCGCTTATTTTTTGGCTCAATTTACTCCCTTTGGAAGTCACTTTACTAAACTTTCTTAGGGTTTGTTTTTTTTTAAACAAATGCTAAAAAGTCATCCTTTCATTCAACCAATATTTACTGAGCATCTACTATATTTGAAGAACTGTTCTAAGGGCTTGAGATATTTCATAAGCAAATCAAACACAAATTTCATAATGTAGCTTATATTATGTGGGAAGAGACAGATCTCTTAACATAAACAATGAATATAATATATATCCTATATTAGAATGTGCTAAGTGCTATGGAAAAAATAAAGCAGAGGAAGTAGAGTTAAACTTTTTAATTTGGGTAGGTCTCATTGAAAAGATGATATCTGAATAAAGACTTGTAAAAATGCATGAGTAATATGTGTGGATATTTAGAGAAAGAGTGTTCCTGGCAGAGTGAATAGTCAGGGCAAAGACCTCAAGGTGGGAGTTTCCCTGCCATGTTCGAAGGCAGATATTGGAAAACAGCTTGTGGACCAAACCTAGCCCACCAACTGTTTTTGTCAATAAAGTTATTGACACACAGTTGTGCTTACTGTTTACATATTATGTATGGTTTCATGGTATTACAGCACCAGAGTGGAGTAGTTGGAATAGAAACATAAAGGCCTTTAAAACCTTATTAACAGTTTACTGTTTGAAAAGCTTTACAAAACAAATTTGCCAACCCCTGCTCAGGAGGCCAGTACTGGAGTGAACAAACTCTTATGTTTTATTTTTTTTGTGAGTAAAGGGATTAAAATTTTTATTTATTCACCATTTTTCTTTATGGATGTTCCTTTTTAGCTTACCGAGACTGTGTCTAGAGGAAACACATTGATCCACTTTTTTTCAACAGACCAAATAAGGGAGTTTACTGGCTTTTATCATGTTTATTTCCCCTAACAGTGGCAGCTTGGCTTTTATTAATTCTTTTGTTCATGAAAGAAAAACACCTAGCTGTTTTCGCAAAGAACATTCAAAAACAAGTAGTGAACAGAAGTGTGATACCAGACGAAGTCCAATAGGTGGCTGTATTTCTCAAAGTTTCAAAACCAGTCTGATGGTCTGGCGTACGCAAATTTACATATACCTCAGTTTGCTGTTACCTCACTTTAATTCTGTGATGCCAGGATCATTAATTTTATGATAATGGGCTAAGTAGTACAGAGAAAAAGAAAGTTTATCACATAACCAGAGTATTTCATTTACTGTATCAGTGTTTCTAGTGTTCATTCAGCAGATTCACAACCAATATTCATTCATATCCTTACCCTCTCAAATTACACGGAATGTGTACAGAAGAGTTGAGAATCTGTAGTTACAGACCTAGAATGGCATCCTGGATGCACCATGGAGCAACTGAGTGAATTTGAAAATTATTAGGTCCATTAGAGTAATTTTATCAGTTAAAATCATTAACAAGAACTCCCGCTTCACAATATTTTAAGAGATTACATATGGAATATATAATTTTTATCAATTATATCTTAATTTTTATCAAGAGGTTTTATGCAATACTAAATGTTACTGTTACTCTTCTTTCCTCTTGTCTCAAATGTTTTTCACATTCTATTTCATTATATCAGAAATGTCTTTGGAAAAATCTCAGCTTACCAACTCTGGTCTCTCTCTATATGATTGCTCTGATCTCATTGATTTTGAGTTCATTCTTATTCTCTTAGCACCGGCATTTAGACATCTGGAACCATGTCATTCACAGTGTTTCCCCCAAGGATTTTTTTCTGACTCTTTCTATACTTGTGTTTGTCTCCTACAGTGCCATTGTCCAAAATGGAATCTCATTTTACTTCAAAGTACTATTTCAGTATCTTTTGTTTATGTTAGCATGATTTTTGTCAGACATGGTCTTTCTAGTCCTTATAAAATAATGCCATCCTTGGGCTATTATTTTGATAAGTCAATGTACAGAAAATGAAATTTAGTAATTTTTAAACTGTATAAGACATGGCACTAAAAATTTTAGTTGATAAAGTTCTACTTCCAGGAAGGTTACAACTGAATGTGAAATATAGTAAAAGGAGATAATTCTCTATGTTACAAGTCAGAATAACCTTATTTTAATCCTACTCACTTCATTACAGATATCTACTTCCTCTATCACTCTCCCACTACAGAAAAATTAAAGAGGAGGTGTACATATGAAAAATGTTGTCAGGCTCTCTGATATCTCAGATACACGACTGTACTCCAGACTAGCCATGTAAAGTCATGTCATTATACAGCCCTCTTGCTCCTCCATACCTTTTGGCCGTACGGATTCATTCTGAAGTAGTATTCTGTTACTCATCCTATGGGGAAGAGATTTCTACATTTTTTAGTTTCTGGAATACTGTGGCCTGTTTTGATCATTTTACCCAACACAGAATTTGAATAAGTACAAAGAGTTAAAAAACAAACAAACGCAAGAGCCTGTACCGATTAGACAAGGTCAGTGGAAAAGATTACAATTTCAGTGTTAAAAGATACTGAGTTGGAGTATAAATGTCTACATTCAATGTAAATGCTAAGAGCAAATGGGACTTTATTCACCAAAGTTTTACTTGTGAAAACTTAGAAAGTTATAGTCATGTATTAATTAACAAACATTTATTTAATGCTTTTTATGTATCGGAAACCATAGCAGGTGACAGGGACTTGGCAATAACCAAGACAGACGTAATCTCTGTCCTCATGGAGTGTATATGTTTTCTATAGTTGCTGTAACAACTACCACAAAATTTGCAACTTAAAACAATACAAATTTAGTATTTTACAGTTCTGTAGGCTAGCAGTCCAACATATGTCTCACTTGGCTAAAATCAAGGCTTTAGAAAGCCTGTTTTTCTTTCTGGAATCCTTAGGGCAGAATCCCCTTTCCTGCTCTTTCCAGAGTCCAAAGGCTGTGCTTTTGGCCCCTTTCCTCTATCTTCAATGCCAGCAACATGGTATTTCTCTCTTTGTCCTTCATCTCCTTTTTCCAAGGACTATAGCCGTGAAAGGTTCTCCACTTTTAAGAACTTGTGTGATTAGACTTGGTCCACCTGGAAAATCCTAAGTACTCTCCCAACTCAAAGTCTGTACCCTTAATCACATTTGCAAAGTCCCTTCTGCCTTGTAAAGTAATATACTCACAAGTTCTGGAGATCAGGACATGGACATCGTAGGGATCGTTATTCTGCCTTTTACATGGAGCTATGGTCCAGTGAATGCGTAGCAAAACCAAATGCCAGTAGGCAGGCAAATGATGAAATGAGAGGGTTCAACAGGAGAAGGCAGTGGTGAACTGGAGCAATCACACTGACAGTGCATGATGATCCTAGCTCCATGTTGCCAGAACTTTTCATATTTTAAGAAAAGCTAGAACCAGATTTTGTGAAATCTACCAATTCTTAAAATACAAGCAAATGTTTTATTGGTTCTCAGTACCAAACTCTGAGCTGAAAATTAATATGTAAGTAATCTATTTATTTATTTAGTGGCTCAGTGATAAAGAATCTGCCTGCCAATGCAGGAGATGCAGGTTCAGTCCCCTGGAGAAGGAAATGGCAACCCACTCCAGTATTCTTGCCTGGGAAATCCCATGGACAGAGGAGCCTCGCCCACCACAGTCCATGGGGTTGCAAAAGAGTCAGACACAACTTAGCAACTAAACAACAAAAATATAACAATTTTTTAGGAAGTCTTCCAGGGAAACTCTGAAGAGAGTGGGAGAGTCAGGACCAGGAAGGGGAAGAAACTCAGCAAGGGTGCAATCTTAGGCAAAGTCCTATAGCCTGATTGCACAGAGGAACTCTGGAGTGTAAGTCATATCTCATAGCTACAGCAAGAGAGCTGGGGCTGTCATTATCATGCACTGCTCAGCCACTAATTAAGAGATACCAAGGGGCATGCAAACCACCTGGTAACACCTGGATAATCATGAATAACAGTGTCCAAGTTATTTTCATACTTGGCCTAATCTTTATATGCCTCTAGACATCAGAGTGACAACAATTATTACAATTATCTGTGACTCTAGCTGACAGTTCTAATTCTAAATGCCTTTCTATATCTTGGACTTCCCTGGTGTCTCAGATTGTAAAGCCTCTGCTTACAATGTGGGAGACCTGGGTTCAATCCCTAGGTCGGGAAGATCTCCTGGAGAAGGAAATGGCAACTCACTCCAGTATTCTTTTCTGGAAAATCCCATGGACAGAGGAGCCTGGTAGGCTATAGTCCATGGGGTCAAAAGAGTCAGACACGACTGAGCAACTTCACTTTCTTTCTTTCTTTTCTTTCTATATCTTGAGAAGTCTTCACAGAAGCTTGTAATAGTGTCTTATTGTTCAGTGAAAGACTTTATAGCCAGTTGAGCTCCCACGTTATTGCAGAGAATGCATGAGAAGCATGCTGCTGCTGCTGCTAAGTCGTTTCAGTTGTGTCTGACTCTGTGTGACCTCATAGACGGCAGCCCACCAGGCTCCCCCGTCCCTGGGATTCTCCAGGCAAGAACACTGGAGTGGGTTGCCATTTCCTTCTCCAACGCATGAAAGTGAAAAGTGAAAGTGAAGTTGCTCAGTCGTGTTCGACTCTTAGCGACCCCATGGACTGCAGCCCACCAGGCTCCCCCGTCCAAGGGATTTTCCAGGCAAGAGTACTGGAGTGGGGTGCCATTGCATAGTGGGCCAATATTGGTGAGAAAAATTTACTTTAGTCTCTTTGATCTTTTTTTTTTGTGAAACCACCATCCATTGCCTCAGACTATATCTAACACTTGGTTTTGCTACTGAAAAGAATGTTATTGGCACCTTCATTATAGTTTCTTGAAGTTTTTTGGCTTCTTTTCAGATGATAGGTTTTCTGTGTCTTTTTTTGAGGGGGGTCACAACACAAATTCTAGTTTTTATTTGTATATCTTACAAAGCAATGAAAGGGCTCAGATGCCTTAAAAAAAAACAAACAGAACTATCCTAGGTTAATTAAGACACCAAGGTAAATTGGCAATTAATTAAGACACCAAGGTAAATTGGCAATTATTTCAGAACTCAAAAAATAAGTTGCTTGATTTTTTTAAAATTAAGATTTGTGACTCTTTTGTCACTCTGTTCTGCAAGATTTTTTTAAAAGGAATTTTGACAATAAACAAATTTGCTGAACACATTTATTAGGTTGATGAAAAAGTAATTGTGGTTTTGAACTGTGAATTTTAAATTATAATTAGGCTCAAAAACATCTTTATTAATTAAAATAGGAACCATTACCATCAACACATTTTTGCCAAAGAAAAATGTTTCTTTATTAATTAAAATAAGAACCATTATCATCAACACATTTTTGCCAAAGAAAAATAAGTTTGTTTATTCCTGTAGCATAAAAATCCATACTTCAGAATTTGACAAACTCGTGGAAAGCATTTTCTGCCTCCTACTGGTTGTGGACTCATTTTCTCTGCAAGAAGGTGTCAAGATGCTTGAAGAAGTGGTAGTCAGTTGGTGAGAGGTCAGGTGAGCATGGTGGATGAGGCAAAACTTCATGGCCCAATTTGTTCAACTTTTGAAGCAGCAGTTGTGTGATGTGTGGTCAGGCATTGTCTTGGAGAAGAATTGGACCCTTTCTGTTGACCAAAGCAGGCTGCAGGTGCTGCAGTTTTCAGTGCATCTCATCTTTTTGCTGAACATACTTTTGAGAGGTAATGGTTTTGCTGGGAATCAGAAAGCTGTAGTGGATCAGATGGGCAGCAGACCACTAAACAGTGACCATGACCTTTTTATCGTGCAAGTTTGGCTTTGGGAAGTGCTTTGGAGCTTCTTCTCAGTACAACCACTGAATTGGCTGTCATTGCTGGTTGTCATATAAAATCCACTTTTCATTGCACATCACAATCTGATCTAGAAATGGTTTGCTGTTGTTGCACAAAATAAGAGAAGACAACACTTGATTTTTTTGATTTTCAGTCAGCTCATGAGGCATCCACTTATTGAGCTTTTAAACCTTTCCAATTTACTTCAAATGCTGAATGACTGCAGAATGGTCGACACTGAGTTCTTAGGCAACTTCTCATGTAGTTGTAAGAGGATCAGTTTGATGATGGCTCTCAATTAGTCATGGTCAACTTCCTATGGCTGTCCACTCTGTACTCCATCTTCAAGGCTCTCATATCCTCTGTAAAGCTTCTCGAGCTATCACTGCATTGTACATTTGTTAGCAGCTCCTGGGCCAAATGCATTTTTGATATTGTGAGTTGTGTCTACTGCTTTATTCCCTATTTGGTATTCAAATAAAAAATTCGCTTAAATTTGCTTTTAGTCTAACATCATTTCCCTAGTCTAAAATAAATATCAAATAAGTAGCAAGCAATAATTCATTAGCAAAAAACATAAAGTGAGAAATATGCATTAAAATGATGTATAACATAACCACATTTATTTAAGAATGCATTCTAGTATTAAACGGCAAAGTTCAACAATGCAAAACCACAACTGCTTTAGCACCAACCTAAGAGTTACAAGTTAATCTGATCACCTTTGATTCCCTTGAAGGTGATAGAAATGGCATTAGAAAACAATAATAAGGCAATTGAAAATTTGAGAAGCCAATGTTTAAATTTTATTGTTTAGAGAGCTGAATGAATTTGGAAAAAGAGACTAGGTGCTTTATCATGCCCAAGAGAACATGTGGTGTCAGTCTGGGGATAATCTCATGAGTCTTATTAAAGAAAGATTATATGACTGTACAAGGAAGGTTTTGGCTCAATTTGGACTGTCTACACTTAGCTCAGTCATAATTACACTCTCATAATATTTTAGGTGTTGCAACCACCATCAGTTGCTCAACTAAACAATAAATTTCACATGGATGCATTTGTCTTGTGGAGTTCACATCATAATTTTTCATTTAAAAATATTGTTTAATTGGTTTAAAGTACCAATATCATCATCTTATACTGTCATGTGTTAGAGCCCCACTATTGTCAAACCTACCAAACAACCATGGTGAAGATAAGGGAGATGATAGTGTAGTTATATGTTCATAAATGTCAATGGTGTCAAAAGGATACTATTTTGGAAATGGGGAGGCTTGCTTATGATTTTTACTAGCATCTGACAACACTTGAGTAACTTACCCCCTGGAGATCTATTTCCTCATCTCCCAAAACGAGGAGTTTAGACTCAGACAACTTTTGCAGTGTTTTCCACTTCTAACATTCTGTCTCTTTCTTTGTTCCTCCATTCAGACAGGGTAGGGACAGGTCAGAATGACATCACTGTCTCTTCCCTCACTCAACTGATTTATCCTATGCTTGTCTGGCCATTTCTTTCTGAGCTTAAAATCCTGGTGTTCTGGGGTTTCTTGACCCTGTAAAGGAAGGCACTGGACTTTGTCCTAGTGAGTCAAACCATTTATTTGTTCTCTCCACTAACACCATAATAATCATCTTTCTGTTTCTATTCCTTTATCTTTGACTCTTTTGTAGTGAAGAAAATTGCCCTCAAGACACCATAAGGTTTCTTTGGTCACCTTCAACTGGTGGTCCTGGGAGGTAACAGGAAGGAATTGACAACCTGATCTCTGGAGGAAGGGAGCTATATGATTTCCTCTGCCAGCAGCATTGAGGACCTTCTGGAGAGACCCTGGCGAAGGTTCTCCACTGGGATCAGGGCACACTCTTGTCTTGGAAAAAGGGGCTTTTTTTTTTTTTTTTCCCTGAGTGAGCAGAAGTGTTTAAAGCAGTTCCAAACTGTGTTCCTAGTAATTACATGTTCTATTTGCTTTCCCCCTTGCTTCTTTGGTTCTGCATTTTTGCTAGAACAATCTGTAAGCTCTTTTAGAGCCTGACATTCTTTTTTATGAAAGGAATTTTGTGGTCTTTAGAGGAAGGAATGTGAAGAGAGAGGAGAGGAGAGGAGAGAAAATGAGCCACTTCTACTTCCTTCCCAAGTTCTTCTAATTTGGAGATTTATATTATGAATGACATGGGGAAGGGGACACCTGGAAAAAGATATAAATTTTCCTTTTAAACTCTTCAGAACACATATTTTTGTTCAAGGAACCAAATGTAGTCAGAGGGGACTGAGAGTGTATCTTATATAATTGTAGATTTTATAGCCTCGATTCTAGATATGCTTCCCTTGGGGCCTAGTGTATAAAAGTTGTAGGAGACTGTTAATTCCAAGAGCCTCACACACTTGTTCAACATTTACTTCCTGTCCATTCAGATCAGATCAGATCAGATCAGTCGTCAGTCGTGTCCGACTCTTTGTGACCCCATGAACTGCAGCACGCCAGGCCTCCCTATCCATCACCAGCTCTCGGAGGTCACTCAGACTCACATTCATCGAGTCAGTGATGCCATCCAGCCATCTCATCCTCTGTCGTCCCCTTCTCCTCCTGCCCCCAATCCCTCCCAGCATCAGAGTCCTGTCCATTACTACATTCCATTCTGAAATCACTGCGGATGGTGACTGCAGCCATGAAATTAGAAGACAATTGCTTCTTGGCAGGAAAGCTTTGACAAACCTAGACTGTGTGTTAAAAAGCAGAGACATCACTTTGCTGACAAAGGTTCATATAGTCCAGGCCATGGTCTTTCCAATAGTCGTGTACAGATGTGAGAGTTGGACCATAAAGAAGGCAGAGCACCAAAGAATTAATGCTCTTGAACTATGGTTTGGAGAAGGCTCTTGAGAGTCCCTTGGAAAGCAAGGAGATCAAACCAGTCAACCCTGAAAGAAATTAACTCTGAATATTCATTGGAAGGACTGATGCTGAAGCTGAAGCTCCAATACTTTGGCCACCTGATGTGAACAATTGACTCAATGGAAAAGACCCTGTTGCTGAGAAAGATTGAAGACAGAAGGAGAAGGTAACAGGTGCTGAGATGGTTGGATGGTATCACTGACTAAATGGACATGAGTTTGAGCAAGCTGTGGGAGATGGTGAGGGACAGAGAAGCCTGGCATGCTACTATCCATGTGGTCTTGAAGAGTCAGACATGACTTGGTGACTGAACAACACCACCACATTCCAAGTACTCACCATTTTTAATTAAATTAGAATCCTATTGTATTTATTTCCATGGTGGCCAGAGTGGTGCCTGTCCTTGGAAAGGATCCTAGTGACCATGTTCATAGCTCAGTAGACAAGTTAAGAATATGTGTTGAGAAGGATAAACAATGGCAGATATGCTACTGCCATTGCTGTTTGTGAAAAAGAAAATCAGAAGTGTTTCATCTTGGGTTCATGTTTTACATAGAGGCTCACAAAGCAAGCATATGTATCAGAGATTTTTTTAGTTAATATCATGTTCCTGCACCTACATTAAAATAGTAACTTGGCCTTTAGCTGAGGTAACAGATAGTATGTGCCAGATGGGACTCTCCTTGCTTGACCTCTTTAATTGACATAATCTTTATAATTGCCCATGTTAGTCATAAAATCCGGGGAAGGCAATGGCACCCCACCCCAGTACTTTTGCCTGGAAAATCCCATGGACAGAGGATCCTGGTAGGCTCCAGTCCACAGGGTCGCTAAGAGTCGGACACGACTGAGCGGCTTCACTTTCACTTTTCACTTTTATGCATTGGAGAAGGAAATGGCAACCCACTCCAGTGTTCTTGCCTGGAGAATCCCAGGGACAGGGGAGCCTGGTGGGCTGCTGTCTATGGGGTCGCACAGAGTCGGACAGGACTGAAGCGACTTAGCAGCAGCAGCAGCAGCAGTCATAAAATCAGCATGTGTTTAGGACTGGGCAAGGGAAGTAATGTTATGGTACACCTGTTGGGCTCCAGTTAATGTATTGAGATTCTACCTGGAAAATTTATGGGGACAGGAATATAGTTTAAAATGTGTAGGGGAGGGAAAGAAAATTATTCTGTCTCTTCTTGCCTTGAAGTACCCTTAAAGCTCCACTACTGAACTCTTTTGGGTTAAGTAGTAAAATTGGGAGAAGTAGATGGGGAAAAGCAATGTCTCTCAAGAGGCAGACACTGTTTAAAAGGAGGAAGAGTTTTGGGGATGGCACTAAAATTTAAGTATTCTTTAAATTCAACTAAGTCTTAAGGAGATAAGCTTACCTACTATTCATCTTAAAGAACACTGGAGAATGGCAGGAAGTCCTAGGAATATAATCCCCAGTCCAAAAAAATCTCATTGTGTTATTGGAAGTTGGAGATGTCAGCCAGTAGGCATGGGTAATGAAGGTGGGAAGGGAGAGAACATTTTAAGAGAAAGTATTATCAATAAGTCAAATCCTTTTACATGAGGTTTATTTTTTATTTTTTAAACTAAGGTTAGTCTGGTTGGGAAAACAAGAGAAGATGCTTTTGGGTGTTAGTTGATTTCATTATACACCAGCATGTGGTATCTTTAGAACTGCCATAGGAAATATGCTATTAATTTCCCATTCATATCAGATATGACTGATTCAATTCTTTTCCCGATTAGTGTAGACTCAGCTTCAGAATCTTTCCTCCTCAGTTACTTTTAGTAGCCACCATCAACAATCAGAGTTGGCACATGAGTTCAAAGCTCACTCATCAACTTTGATGCTTGGGGTCAAGATGTATACCTATTATGACTAAGTTATCCTCTAAGGAATCTTTATTTTATAATACTCACAAAATTTCTGTCAAACCAGATCCTTGTCTTTGTCAGTGCCATATTTTGGCATAGCCTTTGGAATATGCTTGGCTGGAGATTAAATAGCTTGGATACTTTCCTTTGATATAGCACATTGTCTCATTCTTTCACAAAACTTTGAAAATATCAAATCTTTTATTTCAAGGCAGGGAACCTTTAAGCACTCAATAAATACTTATTCATTTGACTTGTGCCAAATTCTCACATCATCACCGCTGATACATGAGAGTCAGAAAGTACAATTCCATACAACTAAATCCTCGTTTTAATGAGAGATTCTACTGGTTTTCCCTTGGAGGGAGGTCAGGAAGCCCACCTTCATTGGGAAAATTGTTATTTTTATTCAGCTTTGGAGTATTTCTACCATGCTACATCTGTTGATTATGTTTGGCTTGACAAAAGTCAGATTCTTGTGAATTTGAAAAAAATAGCCTTTATCAACTTCAGTTTCACTGAAGTCTTTCTCTGAGAATAAAATCGATAACTTTGGCCAAAATAACACTCACGCCTTGCTCATTCTTATATGCTACATTTCTTTAACTGTCAGAAATGATTCCTTAAGCATGACAACTATACTTGCTTGGGTTTTGTAAGCTTTTTGAAAGACGGTCAACACCTTCTTTATTTTATACACATATTTATCACATATACCCATACATGAAAGCTTTAAAAATTTACAACTTCTGTGAGATATGTTAATGGTGTTATTAGTAGGCTTAGTTCTGCCCTTTATCACTGTCTGTCCATTTACTTGTTTATTAAAGCAACAAGTATTGAACATATACTGGGGTCCAGAAACTATAGTGGGAAAGATAATACTAGGCGACTGTGGCATTTTGCCTTTGCTGGTAGATGCAGAACCAATGTCAGTGCTCTTTTGTTAGAATAACAACAGACTAACCCTAGTGCCTTAACTTAGGGACTATCAAATTAGTTTTGTGTCTTCTATAGAGAAAAAATATCCTGTTAGGCTAGGTTTAGATTTCATTATCCAAATCATGTTATTCATCTATATTAGTACTAAGCTCACTGTCAACTAAAATATATTATATTCTCACAAGCACTGCTGTCAAACCGCATTATTTCTTTCATAAAACTTTGGGTCAATATTAGTGGCATTTTCAAGCCCAGAGAGAATGTTTTGAATTTCAGTTCTGTTAATGTGAATCTCCACAATATTGGTTTTCTAAAGATGATATAAGCATGCTTTTGCCTTCATATGAGTCACTGATTAACACATGGACTAAAACAAGGTCAAACACAAGCTCTGAAACACAGGATCTCTTCAATCAGACACGAAGCTCTTTCATTTTGCCAAAATGTAGCTTACATTTGGACTTTCCAGGTAGTTCAGCTGGTAAAGAATCTGCTTGCAATGCAAAAGACCCTGGTTTGATTTCTTGGTCAGGAAGTTCCCCTGGAAATGGGATCAGTAACCTACTCCAGTATTCTTGGGCTTCCCTGGTGGCTCAGATAGTAAAGAATCCTGCAATGTGGGAGACCTGGGCTCAATCCTTGGGTTGGGAAGATCCCCTAGAGAAGGGCTTGGTAACCCACTCCAGTATTCTTGCCTGGAGAATCCCCATGGACAGAGGAGCCTGGTGGGCTACAGTCCACGGGGTAGCAAAGAATTGGACACTACTGAGTGACAAAGCACAGCACAGCAGCAGCTTATGTTTCTTCACCTTTCTATAAGTCTCTTTGGAAAGATTTTGTGAAATATTTTAAGACATTCTTTATTATCTACAAGTTTTGTTGCTACAAATTTTAAGCTAAATTACTTTGAAATACCTTCAGCTTAGACCTGGGAATAGGCCATTTCCAGTTGTTACGATGGGGCAAAATGTGGAAAACATCTCTCTAAAAAAGATAAATCAGTCTGTGCATCTGAGGCTGGATTGGACATGGAAAAACAAGAAAAAGGACACAAGAGAGGGAGCCATTAACACAAATCAAAACAATAGAGGCAATAGACCATGAGAGAGCCAACTAAGGTGTGAATAGTAAACATGAAACTGATGGGAGAAATCTGATACATTTTGGAAGGAATAGAACCCCATGACTTTGAAGGGGTTTCAAAGATGACCCTGAAGTGAAAGTTGCTCAGTCATGTCCAACTCTGTGACCCCATGGACTATATAGTCCATGGAATTCTCCAGGCCAGAATACTGGAGTGGGTAGCCCTTCCCTTCTCCAGGGAATTTTCCCAACCCAGGGATCGAACCCAGGTCTCCCACATTGCAGGCAGATTCTTTACATTGTAGGTGGATTCTTTACCAGCTGAGCCACCAGGGAAGCCCAAGAATACTGGACTAGGTAGCCTATCTCTGCTCCAGCAGATCTTCCCAAACCAGGGATCGAACTGGGGTCTCCTGCATTCAGTTCAGTTCAGTCACTCAGTCACGTCCAACTCTTTGCAACCCCATGAATCAGAGCACGCCAGGCCTCCCTGTCCATCACCAACTCCCGGAGTTCAATCAGAGTCAGGTCCGTCGAGTCAGTGATGTCCGTTGAGTCAGTGATGCCATCCAGCCATCTCATCCTCTGTTGTCCCCTTCTCCTCCTGCCCCCAATCCCTCCCAGCATCAGAGTCTTTTCCAGTGAGTCAACTCTTTGCATGAGGTGGCCAAAGTACTGGAGTTTCAGCTTTAGCATCATTCCTTCCAAAGAAATCCCAGGGCTGATCTCCTTCAGAATGGATGGGTTGGATCTCCTTGCAGTCCAAGGGACTCTCAAGAGTCTTCTCCAACACCACACTTCAAAAGCATCAATTCTCCTGCATTAAGCACCCTAAATGAGGAACTTTGGAGGGACCTGTAATATTCTAATATGCGCAGGTGGTATAAAGAAATATCTGAGTAGTTTTCATTATATCTTTCATTACATGTTTTATTTGGTACAGAACATGAGACATTAATTATCAATGTCAATTTTATCAGCACACATCACTTCACACCACTCCTCTTAGTGTCCCCCCACTCCTTACACCCCCAGATGTCTAAAAAATGTGGGTCTATAATTCAAATATACAGTAATTGAAGGTTGGGCAAGAAGTAGAGATTAGAGATGGAGAGAATGTTAGAAATCTACAGGAAGAGAAACAAAGGCCTGAAGATCCTCCTTTCAGGGAATGAAATAGAGGAAGAGGACTGAAACAAAGAGGAATAAGTTAGTGAGACAGAAGAAACAAAATAGGACGGCAAGCCAAGACAATAGTTTCTGGTAGAAGAGAATAGTCCAATATGCAATATGTTACTCAATGGAGACATCTGGATTTGTTCAGAGTGATATTATCGCTGACTTTATAGATTGATTACAATAGATTTGAGGGGTTAATAACAGATTACAAGGAATGATTGGTAGAAAAAGAAGTGGATTAGGGAGATGGGTGGGTTGACAGGAGGAACAGCTGCATTGAATTGCTTACATTTTTAGATGAGAGACATTTGAGTGTTTGAAAATAGGAGAAATGAGATGGTTTAGAGAGGGAAGCTGCTAAAGAGTTTTCCCAGTGTTAACTGCAGGAAAGGGGCATTTGTAGAGATGAGAAGAGATGGGAAGGGACAAGAGGCAATACTATCTTCATAACAGAGATCTCTTTTTCAGAGACTGCGTGAGGATAAATATGAAAACGGCAGATGAGCCAGATTATGTCAGAGAACTCTGTCCTCACTTTTCAGAACTTCTTGAGAGCACTTCCATCGATTGGAAATTTGACTTTCTAACATTCACTTGCTCATCTCCTTGTTTCCTTCATTTAGGACTTTGCTAGTTCATCCTCTGTGTAACGGTCAGTACCCATAAAAGCCAAGCTTTCTGAAAACCCGATTATAGAAAAGGGTGCATAGGGAGTACAGGCGGGGTGTGATCAACTTGGACTCATTCACTTTATGGTTCTAAATATGGGGTTCTTTAACAGACATTCAAGGGGCTTCTTGACCTGAATAATTGTTCTACCAGTGAAGAATAGAATCTGATTTTTCATCTTTAATAGTTTATCTTTTGTTTTACCACATGTATTTTAAAAGTATAAAAAGTCAGAACTTCCTTGGGGTTTTGACCTTTTAAGGTTGGTCATAAGTTGTTTTTATCTTAATAAATATTTACTTAGGATTTGTTTCTCTTAGAACGTTTTCTTCCTTTGTTTCTTCTTCCCTTAGATCCTTTTCTTCTATCTCCCCTTCCTTTCTTTCTACTTTTCTTCCTTCCTGCTTGTGCCCTTTCGATATTCCAAGGACATCATGGAGGTTGGGGAATACGAGTCCTCAAATACCTCATGTTCTGAAGAGGCACAATGATAGCACAGTGAAGTGCACTGTACCATGAGGACATGCTGGGGTCTGTGCACTCAAGATCAGGACTGTTACTGGAGGCAAAGAGAGAACAGTGGTGTCATTGGGAACATGCCACACCACACAAAGAGGGATGACTTGGGAGGAAGACCCTATCAGGTAACCCTAGCAGTCAGAAGATAGCTGTCATGAAGTCAGGAAACACTGGGGCCACCGAGTAAGCCTGGGTTAGTCCTAAACACAGGAATGTGTAGACAGGACATAAATCACAGTGCCTAAATCTTAAGCTTCAATATTTTTGTTGCCTACCAATGAGCAATTAGCGCATAAAAGTTTGTGAATCCAACCCAGGGTTAGAATGAAGTGTTTCAATAAATTATGTGTCTATTCTCAAACAATAGTATCATTAAATTTGCCAAGCTGATTTTGGAAGGCAGAATAGCTCTCATAAATCAGTTTAACTGGGAAGGTTTAGATCTAATCTCAATTAATAATGAACTTCAAATGGGATGTTGTCTTTCCTCCAGCCGTTACCCAAATAAATATAGATCATTTATATTTTGACTTATCCCCATGGCTTTCACTGTTAGGTCACTGGAATTATTGTCAATGGCAAAACACAAAAGGAAAAAGAGAAAAAGGGGACTGGGAAAATGAATCTGAGGCCAACTTTTTCTTACTAAATACTTCCCTTCTGTTCAATTTTATTATTATTTTCACAGAGCTATTAAATATCTGTTTGGAGTAAATGTCATTAAAAATCTAGAGGCAAATTAGAAAAATAATATCTGAATTTAATAAGAAAAAATTTGCTTAAAACTATACAAACTTGTGGAAAGAGAATTCTCTGTGCCCCCACCCCTCCCAAAATGCTCCCAACTCGCCCTGCTTCCACCCCTTCCTCTCCAAAAGGACAGTGCACTTAACCAATGCACTGGCTTTCACTTTTATTAGCTGCTCTAGTTATAAAGAAAGAACATTTTATTTTTTCCAAAAATGTTCTCCTTATGACATGATGCAAACCATCCCCCAAAAGGTGCTTTGAGAAACTGCACATGATAGTTAGCAACTGCATTCTTTCTAAATATCAGCAATGTGCCAGCTAATCTGCAGATTATAGAATTAGTATACTCTAATTTTAGAGACTTTTAAAGGGGAACATTGTTGCTCAAACCTACATTTACCTATGTTGAGAAATGGTCAAGAGATTACTGCAGTGTTTGGATATCCGGCTTAATGATAAAACTTGCTATCACCACATTGTTGATCATACTTTGGAAATATTGATCTGACTGTGCTGCACATGATCATGGGTTTAGAAATATCTGACACTTTTTTTCTGTTGATCATAGCTTGACTTACAAATCCATTTTAATAATAATTCTACCTAGTTGTTTTAATTCCTTCTTTAGATCAAAGATTATCATACAAACTATTGGGAAGAGTAAAGAAAAGGGACAAATATTCATTCATTACTTTTCTTTCTAGAAACTTATTAACTTCTATTGTAATATATTCACTTCATCTTTTTTGATAATGATATAATTTACTGAGCACCTATTATGTGACTGATTTTTTGCTGAGAACATTCTGTATATTGTCTCTAAGCTTCTCAAAAGCCTTGCATCCTAAGTATCATGAATTCCTTTTTAGAAGTGAAGTAGGACTACCCAGGTGGCACAGTGGTAAAGAATTTGCCTGCCAATTCAGGTGACACAAATTCAATCCTAGAGTTGGGAAGATTCCCTAGAGTAGGAAATGGCCACCCACTTCAGCATTCTTGTCTGGGAAATTCTATGGACAGAGGAACCTGGCAAGCTACAGTCCATGGGGTTGCAAAGAGTCGGACATGACTGAGTGAGCACAAAAAGAAGTGAAATAGCTGAAAAACAGCAGATATAGAATTTGACTTGATATTGAGTGAATCCAAGGCCTATGCTTTAACTAGATCAAGATGTGTCTCTTACGTGAGAAGTGATGACATCACTTAGTCTTCTGCTCACATGTGCAACACACTTCCATCGGTAGCAGCTTCCATTAGACTACAGGAAGTGAAACTTACTATAGGAGATGTTGTCAAGCAGAAGTAAGTTAGAAAAATAGCATCTGAATTTAATTGGAAAATTTCTGTTTAGAACTGTACAAACTAAGTGGAAAAAGAATTCTCTGTATCACCATCACATACTGCCATGAACATGTAGTGATAATATACTTACCCAGTGAAAGACTACTGTCTCACTGGTCTTGTGAGTGAGAGGGCAGGTGTATGACCTGAATGTCCCCCACACAGCAGCCCCTCATACTGCTGAGAATCACTGCTATCTAGACATCTTCACCACATTGTGATTTTCTAATTAATCATGGACTTATAGAAAAAGGGTCAGCTGAAAGATATTTGTGCACCTCCATAAAATTACTACTGACCACATGATGCATTGTAGTTTAATGCTTCTTAAGTATTACTTGGATGCAATCCCATTAGAGTTCAGTTCCTGGAAAATTTGTCTTTCTTGAAGGAAATAACAAAAATCAAAAATTTTAATAACAAAATAAGTCTGAGGCAAATAGCATGAAGTATGATGAAGAGCTCATCAAAGATGGAGACCAATCATGTTTATTTTGCTTTGTGCCTTGGCTCTCAGGAAACCCAAATTTATATTTTATGTCAAATTACAGCATATTAACTTAGATTGCTGGCAAAAATGATCTTTTATGAGTTTTGCTTTTGTGTTTTTTTTTTTTAAGTAAATCTATACATTTATTTGAGGCATGGCTATTGAATATTTACATGTGCCAGACAGTTTTGCAGGACCTGGAGATATGGCAATGGTAAGAATGAGCCAGGTCCTTGTATCTTAAATATCCTACAGTCTACTGGAAGACATAGGCAAATATAGTAAAGTATCTTCTTTTTTTTTAAATTTAATTTAATTTTTTAACTTTACAATATTGTATTGGTTTTGCCATATATCAAAATGAATCCGCCACAGGTATACATGTGTTCCCCATCTGTGTTTTTTTAATTAATTTGTATTGGAGTATATAGGTGAACAATGAAAAGAAAAAGAGGAAAACAATAGAATGGGAAAGGCTAGAGATCTCTTCAAGAAAATTATAGATATTATAAGGGACTATTTCATACCAAGAAGGGCACAATAAAGGATAGAAATGGCAAGGACCTAACAGAAGAACAAAAGATTAAGAAGAGGTGGCAAGAATACATAGAAGAACTAACCAAAAAAGATCTTAATGACTCAGATAACCACAATGATGTAGTCACTCACTTAGAGCCAGACATCCTGGAATGTGAAGTCAAGTGGGCCTTAGGAAGCATCACTATGAACAAACCTAGTGGAGGTGATGGAATTCCACTTGAGTTATTCCTAATCCTAAAAGATGATGCTATTCAAGTAGTGCACTCAATATGCCTGCAAATTTGGAAAACTCAGCAATGATTACAAGACTGGAAAAGGTCAGTTTTCATTCCAATCCCAAAGAATGTTCAAACAACTACTCGATTGCACTCAATTTGCATTTTAGCAAGGTAATGCTCAAAATCCTTCAAGCTGGGCTTTAATAGTACATGAACCAAGAGCTTGCAGATGTACAAGCTAGATTTAGAAAAGGCAGAGGAACCAGAGATCAAATTGCCAACATCTATTGGACCATAGAAAAAGCAAGAGAATTCCAGAGAAACATCTACTGCTTCATTGACTATGCTAAAGCCCTTGACTGTGTGGATCACAACAAACTATGGAAAATTCTTAAAGAAATGGGAATACTAGACCACTTTACCTGCCTCCTGAGAAACCTGAATGTAGAAACAATTATAGTCAGACACGGAACAATGGACTGGTTCCAAATTGGGAAAGGTCTATGTCAAGGCTGTATACTGGCATCTTGCTTATTAGACTTATATGCAGAGTACATCATGTGAAATGCCAGGCTGGATGACTCATAAGCTGGAATCAAGATTGCCAGGAGAAATATCAACAACCTCAGATATGCAGATGATATCATCCTACAGGCAGAAAGTGAAGAGCAACTAAAGAGCCTCTTGATGAAGGTGAAATAGGAGAGTGAAAAAGCTGTCTTAAAACTCAACATTCAATAAATGAAGACCATGGCATCTGTTCCCATCACTTCATGGCAGACAGATGAGGAAAAAATGGAAACAGTGACAGACTTTATTTTCCTGGGCTCCAAAATCACTGTAGATGGTGACTGCAGCCATAAAATTAAAAGATGCTTACTTCTTGGAAGAAAAACTATGACAAACCTAGACCACATATTAAAAAGCAGAGACTACATTTTGCTGGCAAAGGTCCACATAGTCAAAGCTATGGTTTTCCTAGTAGTCATGTATGGATGTGAGAGTTGGACCATAAAGAAGGCTTAGCACTGAAGAACTGATGCTTTTGAACTGTGGTGTTGGAGAAGACTCTTGAGAGTCCCTTGGACAGCAAGGAATCAAACCAGTCAATCGTAAAGGAAATCAGTCCTAAATATTTATTGGAAGGACTGCTGCTGAAGCTGAAACCCCAATACTTTGGCCACCTGATGCAAAGAGCCCACTCATTGGATAAGACCCTGATGCTGAGAAAGATTGAGGGCAAGAGGAGAAGCGGGCAACAGACGATGAGATGGTTGGATGGCATCACCGACTCAATGGACATGAGTTTGGGCAAACTCTGGGAGATAGCGAAGGACAAGGAAGCCTGGTATGCTGCAGTCCATGGGGTGGCAAGGAGTCAGACATGACGTAGAAACTGAACAAAAACAACACATATTTGCTTTACAATGTTATGTTAGCTTCTGCTGTACAGAAAAGTGAATCAGTTATTCATATACATATATCCCCTCTGTTCTGGATTTCCTTCCCACTTAGTTCATCATAGAGCACTGAGTAGAGTTTCTTGTGCTATACAATTCTCATTAGTCATCTATTTTATACATAGTGTCAATAGTACACACATGTCAATCCCAATCTCCCAATTCATCCCACCCTCCTGGCTCCCCTGGTATCCATACATTTGTTCTGTGTCTCTATTTCTCCTTTGTAAATAAATCAATTTGTAAAAAATGATCCATCTTTTGATTGCTCACATTGTTTGGTACTTAATAATTTTTCTCTAATCTAATGTTCAATTTTATATGTCATTGATTTAAAACTCTCTCAAATAAGTTTTTACATAAATGGACCATAAATAATACAATGAAAAGAAAACAGTTTCTACTTGTTCCATTTCAGATTGCCCAAGTCTCTGTTTTTTCTGATATTCTGCTTTCAATTATCACTCACATCTAATCATTCATCTATTCTTTTATTTTTTTCTTAAAAGATTATTTCTCTCCTTTGGCTTACCCTCACCATTTCCACCTGTAGTATTCTAATCCAAACTTTCCTCATTACTGAATTACTGAATGTTTCCCAACTGACCTTCCTCTCTCCGTCTCTTCTCTCTGTTCTGTCAACAATAGTCATTGGTCAACACTGTGTCCCAGTTGCTGTGTACAGATGAACAAGATGGGTGACAAAGGCAGATACTAAATGACTAATACTATAAATAGTGTAACAGATGTATATGGGGGCACCCTGATCTTATGCAGTGTCTGTCATACTTGGCACTACTGACATTTTTGTGCTGGATAATTCTTTGTTGTGAGGGCTGTCCTGTGTGCATTGTAGGATGTTTAGCAGCATCTCTGGCCTCTACTCACCACATGCCAGTAACACTTCCCCAGAGATGAGAAGCAAAAATGTTTCTGCTGCTGCTGCTGCTAAGTCGCTTCAGTTGTGTCTGACTCTGTGCGACCCCATAGATGGCAGCCCACCAGGCTCCCCCATCCCTGGGATTCTTTAGCTGTTGCCAAATGTCCTCTGGGGGCAAAATTCCTCCCTAGGTGAGAATCATTGCTCAACTGTAGTCTGTGTAGTTTGGAAGATGAGTTTAATATGGAAATATTTAACTGTGGATAGGCCATTTGGATGGAGAGCCGAAGAATGAGTAGGAATGAGTAGGAATTAGTGTTGGGGAAGGGAGAGGTAGGAAGCTTTGGGAGATGGGAGAGTCTCAGTGTTCTAGGAAGGAAGCCCAATACATGCAGAGACCTTGAAGTGGGAATGAATGTGGAACATTCCAGGAACTGAAAGCAGGCCAGTATGGACTAGAACAGCATCTGTTTAGATACTGGCTACTGCCAAGATTGAGAGAGACACTTATCTAGCCAGTCTGTGTGACTTGTGCTTAGAACTAAGAGCAGTGAGAAACCCCACTTTGTAGCAGGAAAATGACAAGATCTTGAAGTGATTCAGGGCAATGGCAGGAGTGGGATGAAGGGAAAATGTTGAGCCTACACCAGCATCTTCCATGGATGAGGCTGGGGCTGGGCAAGTGTGTTGATACAGCAACGATGAGTGGACAGGGGTGTGGCTAACTGCTGATGGCTCCGGAATAAGATATGTGTGTGTATGCATACTTGTATGCATATATGTGTGTATGATCTTTTTATCTATTTTAACAAGAGTGTGACTTTTGAAAGAGTCTTGGAGGGTCTTTGGAGGATTATACAAGCTATCTTTTGCAAACTTGCAACCCTTGGATTCAGGAGGTGGGTGCGGTGCAGAAGATACACCTTCCAATGGAAAGAGGCACAGAGGAAGCAGTCTTACAGAAGACAAGGAAAGGGAGGAAATGTTAATGAAGAGGTTGGGGATACAAGGCAGTTTTTTTCTCATAAGACTCCCAAGGATGCTGTTGAAGGCAAGGGAAAGGGAGGCAGCACTTGGGTGAGAGGGAAAAGAGGTACAGACTTTTCAAGGGCCAACAGCTTGGCACAGCTTAGAAGTCTGGGGCTTCTGTTTCCTTGGGCAATATACAGAGAAGGCTGGGGATGTGGCACATGGTAAATTATTTCTGGGTATCTCAAGGTACAGAGTGAGCATGTGGTTCTTATAGGGATAAACTGGAGATTTGGGTATCATGAAACAAATCTTTTGCAAAGCCCACTTTTATCATGGGAGCTCTAATCCCTCCCTCCCTTCCAGAAACATGAGAAAATAAGTAGGACCTTTACAGCCTAGCCTCCAAAGCTTGAGTTGCCCTTTTGCTCCACATAAGCTGTGCTCTGCCTGGCATTGTCTTCTTATCCTCATGTGTGCCTTGTTCTCTTCCCTGCCCCGTGCCCTGAATCTGGTTTTGTATCTTCAAATCCTATTCATTTTTAAAGCCCTAGCTCATATCCTGCCTCCTCTGTGGCACCTTGCCAGATTGCTGTGCCCACAAGTGCTGCCTGCTCTTCTTAATTGGCACTTAATTAAAAACTACCTTGGGGCTCTTTTGGTACTGGTATCATATATTATTAACTTTTCAAGAGTCTGCTATCGTTGTTTCTAAACTTAAATTGCTAAATTCTTGAAAGCTGGGATTAGGTTCTGTGCCTATTATTATACTTCATGTGGCCTAATACAGAACTCAACATCCAGAAGACCCTCAGTGATTTGTTTAATGCATTGGTTAAAATATGGATTACTTTTCTGGGACAAATGCAAAAGAGTACTGGAATCAGTGTTGTGTGGCATGTAGACCCCAGGTGTGAAACCACTTGCACATTCATATCTTCTCCACTGCACAAAAGTTCTGGAAAGGAACTGACTCACTATTTTGCCCATCTTATAGGCAAACCATTCAATCACAGTAATTCAAGTCTATTCCCCAGCCCATAATGCTGAAGAAGCTGAAAGTTGAATGGTTCTATGAAGACCTACAAGACTTTCTAGAACTAACACCCAAAAAAGATATCTTTTTCATTACAGGGGATTGGAATGCAAAATTAGGAAGTCAAGAGATACCTGGAGTAATAGACAAATTTGACCTTGGAGTACAAAATGAAGCAGGGCAAAGGCTAACAGAGTTTTGGCAAGAGAATGCACTGGTCGTAGCAAACACCCTCTTCCAACAGCAAAAGAGAAGACACTACACATGGATATCACCAGCTAGTCAATACCAAATCAGATTGATTATATTCTTTGCAGCCAAAGATGAAGAAGCTCTATACAGTCAGCAAAAACAAGACTGGGAGTTGACTGTGGCTCAGATCATGAACTCCTTATTGCCAAATTCAGACAAATTGAAGAAAGTAGGGACGATCACTAGACCATTCAGGTATGACCTAAATCAAATCCCTTACCATTACAGAGTAGGTGTGACAAATAGATTCAAGGGTTTAGATCTGATAGAGTGCCTAAAGAACTATGGATGGAGGTTCGTGACATAGTACAGGAGGCAGTAATCAAGACCACCCCCAAGAAAAAGAAATGCAAAAATGCAAAATGGATCTCTGAGGAGATCTTAGAAATAGCTGAAAAAAAGAGAAGTGAAAGGCAAAGAAGAAAAGGAAAGATATACCCATTTGAATGCAGAGTTCCAAACAACAGCAAGGAGAGATAACAAAGAAAGAATGCAAAGAAATAGAGGAAAACAATAGAATGGGAAAGACTAGAGATCTCTTTAAGAAAATTAGAGATACCAAGGGAATATTTCATGCAAAGATGGGCTCGATAAAGGACAGAAATGGTATGGACCTAAAAGAAGCAGAAGATATTAAGAAGAGGTGGCAAGAATACACAGAAGAACTGTACAAAAGGATCTTCATGACCCAGATAATCACGATGGTGTGATCACTGACCTAGAGCCAGACATCCTGGAATGTGAAGTCAAGTGGGCCTTAGAAAGCATCACTACAAACAAAGCTAGTGGAGGTGATGGAATTCCAGTTGAGCTATTTCAAATCCTGAAAGATGATGCTGTGAAAGTGCTGCACTCAATATGCCAGCAAATTTGGAAAACTCAGCAGTGGCCACAGGACTGGAAAAGGTCAGTTTTCATTCCAGTCTGAAGGAAAGGCAATTGAAAAGAATGTTCAAACTACCACACAATTGCATTCATCTCACACACTAGCAAAATAATGCTCAAAATTCTTCAAGCCAGGCTTCAACATCACTTGAACCATGAACTTTCAGATGTTCAAGTAGATTTAGAAAAGCAGAGGAACCAGAGACCAAATTGCCATCTGTTGAAAAAGCAAGAGAATTCCAGAAAAACATCTACTTCTGCCTTAATGAGTATGCCAATGCCTTTGACTGTATGGATCACTAAAAACTGGAAAATTCTGAAAGAGATGGGAATACCATACCATCTGACCTGCCTCCTGAGAAATCTGTATGCAGGTCAGGAAGCAATAGTTAGAATTGGACATGGTACAATGGACAGGTTCAAAACTGGGAAAGGAGTACGTCAAGGCTGTATATTGTAAACCTGCTCATTTAACTTAAACACAGAGTGAACCAGTGAAGTTCCTCAGTTGTGTTTGACTCTTTGCAGGTCCATGGACTATAGCCTACCAGGCTCCTCTATCCATGGAATTTTCCAGGCAAGAGTACTGGAGTGGGTTACCATTTCCTTTTCCAGGGAATCTTCCAGACCCAGGGATCAAACCCAGGTCTCCTGCTTTGCAGGCAGACGCTTTACCATCTGAGCTACCAGAATACATCAAGCAAAATGCCAGGCTAGATGAAGCACAAGCTGGAATCAAGACTGCAGAGAGAAACATCAATAACCTCAGATAGGCAGATGATACCACCCTTCCAGCAGAAAGCGAAGAGGAACTAAAAAGTCTCTTGATGAAAGTGAAAGTGCAGAGTGGAAAAGTTGGCTTAAAACCCAACATTCAGAAAATGAAGATCATGGCATCTGGTGCCATCACTTCTTGGCAAAGAGATGGGGAAATAATGGAAATAGTGAGAGACTTTATTTTTGGGGGCTCCAAAATCACTGCAGATGATGACTGCAGCCATGAAATTAAAAGACGCTTACTCCTTGGAAGAAAAGCTATGACCAACCTAGACAGCATATTAAAAAGCAGACACATTACTTTGCCAACAAAGGTCTGTCTAGTTGGAGGTCTGTCCAACTGTGGTGCTGGAGAAGGCTCTTGAGACTTCCCTGGACTGCGAGGAGATCCAACCAGTCAATCCTAAAGGAAATCAGTCCTGAAGAGTCATAGGAAGGACTGCTGCTCAAGTTGAAACTCTAATACTTTGGCAACCTGATGTGAATGAGCTGACTTCATTAGAAATGACCCTGATGCTGGGAAAGATTGAGGGCAGGAGGAGAATGGGACAACAGAGGATGAGAAGGTTGGATGGCATCACTGACTTGATGGACATGAGTTTGAGTAAGCTCTCGGGTGGTAAGGGACTGGGAAGCCTGACATGTTGCAGTCCATGGGATCACAAAGAGTCGGACATAAATGAGCGAGTGAACCGAACTGAGCAAGGAATCAAGAGCAACTCTGGGTGCAGATGGAGCGAGCAGTTAGGAATACGGCAAAGGGACTGACTATGCACAGGTGACTATAAGCACACTGGGGACATGGGGATGAATAAGAGTGTGGAGAATGTTGATACAAGGTGACCATTATTCAACACTTTGCCTCAGGCTTGAGTTCTGAAGTTTAAATTGTAAGCACCTCAGAGAGAGCAAGCAAACTTTCATTTCATTATCTGTCCATTATCAGTGAACAGACTTTTACTTCTATAAAAGTCACAATTGGAAATACACATTCTTCCCAAATTAACATTCCCAAACCTTAGCTGAAAGCAGTAGGCATGAGGAAAAGAGAGTTTGGTCTCAGCAGAGAGAAGAGTGGTGATGTGTGCAGGTTTGTCTGACAAACCATCACTTTTCTGAGTATTTTCAAAAAATAGGTGGCTTTAACTATTTTATAAAATGACAATATTTTTTCCAACTCCTTTCCCCATTTGTATAGATGATAATCAATCCATTTTTCCATCCCAGCCTGTCTTTGATTGGTTGCTCTTTGGCAATTGATGGACTTTTCATCTCCCTCTGGGTTGGGGGTGGGGGTAGAAGAACTCTACTTGAGGCACTAGAAACACTCTAACAAAGATCTGACTGATACCATGCATGGTGGGAGGGCCATTGCAGTGTCTTTCCATATTACTTTTCTATTATTCCTGCTCAGGTTTATTTTTACCTTTAAAAATAACACTGCTGGGTGGTGAGTCCCTCAGCAAGGCTGAAACTACAAACTTGCTTGTTTTTAGACTCGAGTTATTAACAGTTTCCCAGGTCTCATTGCCCAATTTGGGTAGGGTTAGTTGGAGAAGGAAATGGCAACCCACTCCAGTGTTCTTGCCTGGAGAATCCCAGGGACAGAGGAGCCTAGTGGGCTGCTGTCTATGGGGTTGCACAGAGTCGGACACGACTGAAGTGACTTAGCAGCAGCAGTTCCAAATCTGGAGAAGGCAACGGCACCCCACTCCAGTACTCTTGCCTGGAAAATCCCAAGGACGGAGGAGCCTGGTAGGCTGCAGTCCGTGGGGTCGCTAAGAGTCAGACACGACTGAGCCACTTCACTTTGACTTTTCACTTTCATGCATTGGAGAAGGAAATGGCAACCCACTCCAGTATTCTTGCCTGGAGAATCCCAGGGATGGGGGAGCCTGGTGGGCTGCCGTCTATGGGGTCGCACAGAGTCAGACACGACTGAAGCAACTTAGCAGCAGCAGCAGCAGCAGTTCCAAATCTAACTCTATGACCAGTCTAGAAATTCCTACCACTTTGGAATAGGCTAACAGAGTCTATTAATCATTTCTCTTATTTTCAGATGCTTTGACACCTTCAGGCCTTGCTGACCCTAAAGGGACTGCTCCTCTCAAGCTTAGCTAATTGCTAGAGACATGCCTTTTGTATGCAAACCAACCAATCCAGAAGACAAACTCTCAGTCACCTCCATTACAGGGCTCTCACATTCCTGGGCCACCAATTATCTGTCCTAGTCACCTTAAGACAAGGTACCACAGAGAATTATATTCAATATCCTGTGGTAAACCATACTGGAAAAGAATATGAAAAAGAATATATGTATAATTGAGTCACTCTGCTGTACAGCAGAAATTCAACACAACAGTATAAATCAACTATACTTCAATAAAATTAAACAAGAATATTAGGTACTAGACCAGTAGGGACAGCGCCTATGACTCAGAGCCAGCTGAAATATTTAAACTGTCAATTCTAAAACTGTTTACCTTGTCTTCCTGCAGAAACCACAAGAAAGGCTCTTATCCATGTTTTTTTCCCCACTTACCTGTCTCTTGACTGACTCTGGTGTTTCCCTTATAGTGTGACATGCCCCGCTTCTCATGGGATCTATGAGTAACAAGTAACTTTTCAATGGCAGTCATCTCCTGATCATACATGAATAATAATGAAACCTATATTTAAAAACATGCTGTTTTATCATAATCTTATAAACAACATGATCATTGATATTAGCTAACTCCATTTTTATGTATAGTATTAATATTTCAGGAGTCAAAAATATTAATATCCCCAAATCTACACCGTACAAGTCAGTCACAGAGAACAAAGAGGAATGTTTTATTATAATTCATGTCAAGCTTATCTCACTATACAGATCATTTTAATATATTATCTGATTCTAGAATTGTAGGTCTTTAAAGGAGGGAACAATGACTGTACATTTTTTTATGTATCAAAGCATCATAATAATTTCTTTGGCATTTCTGTCTGGGTGAAATGAAATGTAAAGTGAAACTAGTACATACTTTTGGTCAAAGAAATGTCTTTTCTTTTTTTTTTTAATTTTTAATTTTTATTTTTTTATTTTGCTTAACTTTACAATATTGTATTGCTTTTACTATACATCAAGATGGATCCGCTGCCAGTATACACGTGTTCCCCATCCTGGACCCTCCTCCCTCTCCCCTCCCCACACCATCCCTCCAGGTCGTCCCAGTGCTCCAGCCCCAGGCATTTGTTATCGGGCATCGTACCTGGACTAACGACTCGTTTCAGATATGATATTATACATATTTCAATGCTATTCTCCCCAATTATCCCACCCTCTCCCGGTCCCAGAGTCCAAAAGTCTGTTCTATACATCAGTGTCTCTTTTGCTGTCTCGTAAATAGGGTTATTTTCAATAGACAGGATGGTTTTGGGAGTGATACAGGTAAAATGCTAACAGAAGATCGTTACACTGAGTCAATGAGAGAAACCAGTTCATTTCTGTGGTCAATTCAGTTCAGTCGCTCAGTCATGTCAGACTCTTTGTGACTCCATGAATCACAGCACACCAGGCCTCCCTGTCCATCACCAACTCCCGGAGGTCACCCAGACCCACGTCCATCGAGTCAGTGATGCCATCCAGCCGTCTCATCCTCTGTCGTCCCCTTCTCCTCCTGCCCCCAATCTCTCCCAGCATCAGAGTCTTTTCCAGTGAGTCAACTCTTCACATGAGGTGGCCAAAGTACTGGAGTTTCAGCTTTAGCATCAGTCTTTCCAAAGAAATCCCAGGGCTGATCTCCTTCAGAATGGACTGGTTGGATTTCCTTGTAGTCTAAGGGCCTCTCAAGAGTCTTCTCCACCACAGTTCAAAAGCATCAATTCTTCAGCACTCAGGCTTCTTCACAGTCCAAATCTCACATCCATACATGACCACTGGAAAAACCATAGCCTTGACTAGGCGAACCTTTGTTGGCAAAGTAATGTCTCTGCTTTTTAAATATGCTATCTAGGTTGGTCATAACTTTCCTTCCAAGGAGTAAGCGTCTTTTAATTTCATGGCTGCAATTACCATCTGCAGTCATTTAGGATTAGTTCACCTTTAAAACCACATACTGACCTTTTTTACATTAGAAATAGAAGTAGGAACCTTAGAAGTCACTGAGATAAGCTTTTTTGGGGGGAACATCTTCCCTTGTATCTTTTATGTAGAAGCTGTATGATCTGGTCTTCTCTACTATCTAAAATAGAGGTCAGATTAAATTTTAATCCTTGCTCCAATAACGTGCTGTGCTGTGCTAAGTCTCCTCAGTTGTGTCTAATTCTTTGCGACCCTATGGATTGCAGCCCGCCAGGCTCCTCTGTCCATGGGATTCTCCTGGCAAGAATACCATGCCCTCCTCCAGGGGATCTTCTGGACCCAGGGATCAAACCTCACCTAAACACCCCAAGTGTACCCCAATTATTTCTGGGGGTGCTCAAAGGTTATCTTTCACCAAACAAGTGTGTCAGCTACAGTTATTCATGGCATACTGTGGTTTTCCTCCTTTTGTCTCTCATTAGCCTGTGTTACTGTCTACAAAGCTCCTTAGAGAAGCCTCATGGCTGATCCAACTGACAGTGCCCGTGATCAGCACTCCTATAGGATGACAGTGGTGCTCCTCCCAGGTAGGGGATAGTCCTGTGACTGCTGCCCTGAAGTGTCACCGAGAGGCAGCTTCATTGTGCTTCATGACTACATCTTTATAGGGGCCCAGAATGTCACAGAATTTCTTATGTATGATTTGGCTTTTGAGCTTCGTCATTCTAATCAGGTGGTTCATATCCAGTTCAAGGAGCCAGAAGATGATCGATTTACCATGCCACTTACTCATTTACCCCTTTCTCTCCTCAGCTCTAACCCACCATTCTCTCCACCAAGCATCCTAATTTACTCCAATTGTAACGCTCCCACAAAACCGTTTGTAAAATGTTGGGGTCCACATTTCTATTTCACCAGGGAGGCTTTGCTTTACTTTATATAAAAGACCCCTTGAGATCGTTTTCCTAGAGTGAAGGAAAATCTATTACAAAAGTGAATTCAAGTCCCCACTATCTGCAGTGAGAGAACAATTCAATGTCTTGAAATTACAGTTTTTTATTCTTATGGTTTGTCCTTCAAATTTTCAGAGATATTAGGACTCATTTAAAGCTCAAGACCAAGAACTTCTTTCTCTTCAATTGTCTTTGCAATAAGGAAGCTTCCACTAATCCAGGATTTTGTAAACCTGTATGTACATTAAAACCACTTGGTGGTGGTAAGTTAAAATATTGGTGACTGGGGCCCACCAGAAAATAATTAAATAAAAATTTGTGAGGGTAGCACTCAGGCAATGATAGTTCTTTAAAAACTCCCCAATCTTGCATTCCTATACACGAACAAAGAAACACCAGAAAGGGAAATCAAGAAAACAATCTCAATTAACTATCACTTCAAAAAGAATAAAATACCTAAGAATAAATCGACCTAAGGAGGTAAAAGACATATACTCTGAAAACTATAAGACACTGATGAAAGAAATAAAGATGACACAAACAGATGGAAAGATATACCATGTTCTTGGATTGAAAGAATCAATATTGTCAAGATGACTATACTACCCAAGGCAATCTACAAAATTCAGTGCAATCTTTATCAAACTACCAATGGCATTTTCCACAGAACTAGAACAAAATGTTTTAAAATTTGTTTGGAAACTCAAAAGACCCAAAATGGCCAAAACAATCTTGAGGGGGAAACAAAAGGAGCTGGAAGAATCAGGCTCCCTAGCTTCAGACTATATTATAAAGCTGCAGTCATCAAAACAGAACGGTATAGCCACAAAACCAGAAATATAGATCAATGGAACATGATAGAAAGGCCAGAAATAAACCCACACACATATGGTCAATCAATCTATGACAAAGAAGGCAAGAATATATCATGGAGAGAAGACAGGCTCTTTAGTAAGTGGTTCTGGGAAAACTGTAAAGTTACATATAAAAGGATAGAATCAGAACATTCTCTACACCATTCACAGAAGTAAACTCTAAGTGGATTAAAGACCTAAATGTAAGGCTGGACACTATAAAACTCTTAGAAACAATCATTGAAAGAACACTCTGATATAAATAGCAGTAATATCTTTTTTTGATCCATCTCCTAGAGTAATGGAAATAAAAGCAAAAATAAACAAATGAGACCTAATTAAACTTAAAAGCTTTTGCACAGCAAAGGAAACCATAAATAAAGTGAAATGACAACCCACAAAATGGGAGAAAATATTTGCAAACAAAGGGACTGACAATGGATTAATCTCCAAAATACACAGAGAGCTCATGCAGCTCAATATTAAAAACAAACAAACAACCCAATGAAACACTGGGAAAAGATCTAAATAGACATTTCTCTAAAGAAAACATACAGATGGCCAAAAAGCACGTGAAAAGATGCTCACCATCACTAATTATAGAGAAGTGCCAATCAAAACTACAATGAAGCATCACCTCATACCATCAGAATAGCCATCATCAAAAAAATTTGCAAACAATGAATGTTGTAGAGAATGTGGAGAAAAGAGAATCTTTCTACACTGTTGGTGGGAATGTAAATTGGTAAAACTACTATGGAGAACAGTATGCAGGTTCCTTAAAAAACTAGAACTTAAAAAAAAATAGAACTACCATGTGATCCAGCAATCCCATTCCTGGGCATATATATATCTGGAGAAAACCATAGCTCGAAAAGATTCATGCATCCCAATGTTTATCACAGCACTATTTACAATAGCCAAGACAGGGAAGCAACTTAAATGTTCACTGACAGATGATGTATGGAAAAAGAAGATGTGGTGTACACAATGGAATATTGTGTATATGAACCGTTTCACTAGTGGCTCAGATGGTAAAGCATCTGCTTGCAATGTGGGAGAATAGAGTTTGATCCCTGAGTTGGGAAGATTCCCTGGAGAAGGAAATGGCAACCCAATCCAGTACTCTTGCCTGGAAAATCCCATGGACAGAGGAGCCTGGTAGGCTGCATTCCATGGGGTCACAAAGAGTCAGACACGACTGAGCGACTTCACTTTCACTTTTATTGTGTGTATATATGCACTCAGTCATGTCCAACTCTTTGTGACCCCACAGACTGCAGTGCACCAGACTTTTCTATCAATGGAATTTTCCAGGAAAGAATACTAGAATGGGTATTCCAAGGGATCTTCCCAACCCAGAGACTGAACCCACATCTCCTGCATCTTCTGCACTGGCAGGTGGACTCTTTACCACTGAGTCAGCTGGGAAGCCCACAATGGAATATTACTCAGCCATAAAAAGAATGGAATAATGTCATTTGCAATAACATGGATGGACCTAGAGTTTATCATATTAAGTGAAGTAAGTCAGAAAGAGAAAGACAAATATCATGGGATATCACTTACATATGGAATCTAAAGAAAATAATGACAAATGAACTTATTTATGGAACAGAAACAGACTCAAACTTCAAAAAAAAAAAAAAACAAAAAAACTATGGTTACCAAAGGGGAACTGTTGGGGGGAGGGATAAATTACGAGTTTGAGATTAACATATACATACTATTATACATAAAATAGATAATCAACAAAGACCTACTATATAGCACAGGACACTCTGCTCAATATTCTGTAATAAGCCATATGGGGAAAATATCCAAAAAAGAATGGGTATATACATTACTGAATCACTTTGTTGTACATTAAAACTAAGACAACATTGTGAATCAACTATAAGAGGAAAAGTAAATTAAGAAATAAAACTCCCCCAGATAATGACAAATAAAATGAGGGTTAAGAAACACTCTTGTAAACACATGATCAAGGGATGCTGCTGCTGCTGCTGCTGCTGCGTCACTTCAGTCGTGTCCGACTCTGCGTGACCCCATAGACGTCAGCCCACCAGGCTCTCCTGCCCCTGGGATTCTCCAGGCAAGAAAACTGGAGTGGGTTGCCATTTCCTTGAACTCCAATTTGAGATACCTACTGGGGCACACCCACTCTTTCACCTATGTGAGACTTCAGGAATCACTATCGTTTTCCTTGTTTGAAAAGTGAAGGGTGTGTGTACTACTCACTCAGTTGTGTCTGACTCTTTATGACCCCATGGACTGTAGCCTGCCAGGCTCCTCCATCCACGGGTTTCGCTGGGCAAGAATACTGGAGTGGGTTGCTATTTCCTTCTCCAGGGGATCTTTCCCACTCAGGGATCAAACCCAGGTTTCCTCACTGCTGGCAGACTCTTATGGTCTGAGCCACCAGGGAAGACCCTGTGAAGGGTAACTGAATCTAATTATTACTAATTGCTATTCCCTGTGTTGTGTGCTGATTCCTGAAAGGTTTGGACTGGTTAGACCAGCACTCTGGTAATTTTCTCTCCAGGCACTTTACTGTTATTAGAAGGCACTGTCTTCAGGTGGGCTTCTGTGAAACCACATTGGTTTCCTGTAAGTGTGGTTAATGTGAAGATCAACTCATTTGTCTTTTGAATTCTTCTGAAAATTAGTACTTTTCTTGAACTGGGCAAGTGTATACATACAAAAATAAATACATGTTTAGATCAGAGGCTAAGTAAGTTTAGAACAAAAATCTAGACACATTTTGATTTTGTATTCACTGACTCTGAATTGTTGTTAAATCTTGCTTAATATAATTATAGTTTCTCATGCTTCTGCAGAACTAGTTCACTCTAAGTATTTTATTCAAAGTGGGTCTATGTACCAATTTCAGATGCTTTTAAGACTTTGACAGCTCCACTAGAAATAAAATCTCCAGAAGTCTTTTATTCAGGCTTTAATTCTAACAACCATTTAGCACTTTCGTAGAAAAGGCATCTATTTGCCATTTCAATTTTTAAAGTGTCCCTGTCTGATTTTAGGAAAAAACAAAAAACCATATAGAAGTGTTGTTATATGAATTCTGACCTTGGTATAGCTATTCATTGTTTCCTTTACAATGGGAAACTGTCTTTGAGAATCTCTCAGGGAGCTTCCCTGATGGCTCAGTGGGTAAAGGATCTGCCTGCAATGCAGGAAACACAGGAGATGTGAGTTCAATCCTTGGGTCAGGAAGATCCCCTGGAGGAGGAAAATGGCAACCCACTCCAGTATTCTTGTCTGACAAATCCCCTGAACAGAGGAGCCTGGGAAGCTACAGTCCAAAGGGTTGCAAAGAGTCAGATACAACTGAGTGACTAAGCACGCATGCCCAGTTCTTACTTTGTCACATCTGGTATTTGCCATACCTTTATAAGCCTTGGCAGTCTCATCAATCAGGTCAAACCTAGAGATGCAGATAGATACTGTTTCTTGCTTAAAGCTTTAATTAAGGAAGTCTCAGTTTACTAGGATAAGATAATTAAGCTGAACATGTGTTCAAAGTATTTAAAAATACAATGTGGTTTCTCCATGGCCCAACAGAAATGAGACTCTTCGTTTAAAAAGCATGCTTAAAGCATAATGAAAGTTTCTTAACATTTTCATATACAAAAATATTTCCCCAAAGTTCCAAGATTTCTTTTTTCCATTCTTTGAATCTTATTTGAAATATAATGCTTTCATTGATATGATCTAGAAATAATTTAGTTGCTTATAAAAGTTAATTTAATTGACAAAGAAAATGTCAAAGAGTTTTCCATGTTACTGTACCACTAAGGACTAGTAAATGTTCATGTTAGTAATGGAATATTGTTCAATATCTGCAGAAGAAAGTATGTTTTTGAGAAAGTATAAAAAGGGTCACTAAAATTACACATGTAATGAAGATAAATACAAAAGTCTTAAAACAAGAAATTAATGTTACCTATTATATTTTTTATTTTTCCAAATAAGATTTGGATAGAACTTTTCAGATATTGAACAGAAAGATGTTAAGATTTTACTCTGTGAATTCATATCTTTACTCATTAGAATAGGATCAGATCAGATCAGATCAGATCAGTCGCTCAGTCATGTCCGACTCTTTGTGACCCCATGAATCGCAGCATGCCAGGCCTCCCTGTCCATCACCAACTCCCGGAGGTCACCCAGACCCACATCCATCAAGTCAGTGATGCCATCCAGCCATCTCATCCTCTGTCGTCCCCTTCTCTTCCTGCCCTCAATCCCTCCCAGCATCAGAGTCTTCTCCAATGAGTCAACTCTTCGCATGAGGTGGCCAAAATATTGGAGTTTCAACTTTAGCATCATTCCTTCCAAAGAAATCCCAGGGCTGATCTCCTTCAGAATGGACTGGTTGGATCTCCTTGCAGTCCAAGAGACTCTCAGGAGTCTTATCCAATACCACAGTTCAAAAGCATCAATTCTTCAGCGCTCAGCCTTCTTCACAGTCCAGCTCTCACATCCATACTTGACCACAGGAAAGACTATAGCCTTGACTAGGCGAACCTTTGTTGGCAAAGTGATGTCTCTGCTTTTGAATATGCTATCTAGGTTGGTCATAACTTTCCTTCCAAGGAGTAAGCGTCTTTTAATTTCATGGCTGCAGTCACCATCTGCAGTGATTTTGGAGCCCAGAAAAAGAAAGTCTGACACTGTTTCCACTGTTTCCCCATCTATTTCCCATGTAGTGATGGGACCAGATGCTATGATCTTCGTTTTCTGAATGTTGAGCTTTAAATATATTACAAAAGTGGAAATCGAGCAGAGACTGTGACTGACTACATAGTGCACATGATACATCGTTCATGTTTGCTTACATCTTTTCTATTCATTTTTCTTAGCTATTGATTTCCATAGAAAAGATCAGATGAGTCACAGTCAATGTAATTGAACTCAAACTACTATTTTGAATATTATTTTAAATGAGTTAATTGTCATAAGTATGTGTGTTTTCTAACAACTTGAGGGTGTAACTCACCTTAAACTTGTACCAAGAAGGAAGACTCTCATACTTTTACCAAGTCCCTACCAGTTCCCATACAACCTTAACTCCTTGTCCTTCATATTTTATTTTCAGTCAACATCTACAAATGATTCCAGGAATTATTTTTGAGCACATACTATATGTAAAGATAGATGCTCCGTGGAGACAAAGATGAGTGAAACACAATCCCTGAACACAGCAGATTATGTTCTAGTGAGCAGTTTCCTTTAATTGCAATATAAAGGAAAGTATGTCAAATAACAGTACTAAAAATTAAAGTAAAGCTCATGGGTGGTTCTCATACCTGGGCTGGGAGGTAAGGCAAATTTAAAAGAATATGTGATACTTAATCTACTCATGTATCAAGCAAATACACACAATGAACAAAGCATACATTTCAAGGGGGAAGGGAAATTATAGATTTTCAGTGAATGGAAGGAAGATTCCCAAGGAAAACTAATGGTGTACAAATCAACCAATGTGAATCACCACATAAATGAATTGAAAAATAAAAAGCATGTGATCACCTCAATAGATGCAGAAAAGCTTTGGAAAAAAGTCAACATTCTTTTATGATACAAACTCTCAACAAAGTGCGTATACTGGGAATATACCTCAACATAGAAAAGACTGTATGTGACAAGCCACAACTAATATCATATTCAACAATGTAAAGCTGAAAGCGTTTCCTGTAATACAAGAAAAAAGACAAAGATGCCCACATTGGCTACTTTTATTCAGCAGAATATTGGAAGTCCTGGCCATAAGAAATAAAAGGAATCTAAACTGGAAAGAAAGAAAGAAAACTGTAACTGTTTGCAGGTGACATGATTCTATACATAGAAGATTGTAAAAATGCTACCAGAAAACTACTAGATCTCATCAATGAATTCAGTAATGTTTTAGAACACAAAATTAATGTACAGAAATGTTTCACTTCTATACACTATCAACAAACCATCCAAAAGAGAAATTAAGGAAACAATCCTTTTACAATCTCATCAAAAAGAATAAAATACCTAGGAATAAATTGAGCTAAGGAGGTAAAGAATGTTCAAACTACTGCACAATTGCACTCATTTCATGTGCTAGCAAAGTAATGCTCAAAATCCTTCAAGCTAGGCTTCAACAGTATGTGAAATGAGAACTTCCAGACATACAAGCTGGATTTAGAAAAGGCGGAGGAACCAGAGATTAAATTGCGAACATCTGTTGGATCTTGGAAAAACAAGAGAGTTCCATAAAAACATCTATTTCTGCCTCGTTGACTATGCTACAGCTTTTGACTGTATGGGTCACAACAAACTGTGGAAAATTCTTAGAGATGGGAGTTCCAGACAACTTTACCTGCCTCCTGAGAAACCTGTATGCAGGTCAAGAAGCAACAGTTAGAACCAGACATGGAACAACAGACTGGTGTCAAATTGGGAAAGGAGTATGTCAAGGCTCTATATTGCCATCCTGTTTATTTAACTTATATGCATAGTGCATCATGCAAAATTCTGGGCTGGATGAAGCACAAGTTGGAATCAAGATTGCCGGGACAAATATCAAAAACCTCAGATATGCAAATGACACTGCCCTTGTGGCAGAAAGTGAAGAGGAAATAAAGAGCCTCTTGATGAAAAAAGAGGAAAGTGAAAAAGCTGGCTTAAAATCCAACATTCAAAAAACTAAGATCATAGCATCTAGTCCCATCACTTCTTGGCAAACAGATGGGGAAAAAATGGAAACAGTGACAGACTTTATTTTCTTAGGTTCCAAACTCACTGTAGAGATACTGGCTCCTTGGAAGAAAAGCTGTGACCAACCTAGACAGCATATTAAGAAGCAGAGACATTACTATGCAACAAGTCTGTATAGTCAAAGCTATGGTTTTACCAGTAGTCATGTATGGATGTGAAAATTAGACTATAAAGAAAGTTGAGTGCCAAAGTATTGATGCTTTTGAACTGTGGTGTTGGAGAAGATTCTTGACAGTCCCTTGGACTGTAAGGAGATTCAACCAGTCAATCCTAAAGGAAATCAGTACTGAATATTCATTGGAAGGACTGATGCTGAAACTCCAATACTTTGGCCACCTGATGCAAAGAACTGACTCATTTGCATCAGACCCTGATGCTGGGAAAGATTGAAGGTGGGAGCAGAAGGGGAAAACAGAGGGTGAGATGGTTGGATGGCATCACGGTCTTGATGGACATGAGTTTGAGTAATCTCTGGGAGTTGTTGATGGACAGGGAAGCCTGGCATGCGGCAGTCCATAGGGTCACAAAGAGTTGAAAGTGTCTGACTGACTAAACTAATTCTCCCTATCAGCAATAAATATCTTTCCATTTATTTGTGTCTTCTTCAATGTTTTATAGTTTTCAATGTACAGATTTTCACTTCATTGGTTAAATATATTCCTACATGTTTTATTATTTTTGATGCAATTGTTAATGGGATTGTTTTCTTAAATTCTCTTTCACATGCCTCATTGTTAGTGTATAGAAACACAACCAACTTTTGTTTACTGATTTTGTATCCTGCAAATTTACTAAATTCCTGTATTAGTTCTAATAGATTTTTGGTGGAGGTCATCAGTTCAGTTCAGTTCAGTTCAGTTGCTCAGTCATGTCCGACTCTTTCAGACCCCATGAATCATAGCACGCCAGGCCTCCCTGTCCATCACCAACTCCTGGAGTTCACCCAAACTCATGTGCATCAAGTCAGTGATGCCATCCAGCCATCTCATCCTCTGTCATCCCCTTCTCCTCCTGCCCCCAATCCCTCCCAGCATCAGGGTCTTTTCCAATGAGTCAACTCTTTGCATGAGGTGGCCAAAGTATTGAAGTTTCAGCCTCAGCATCAGTCCTTCCAATGAACATCCAGGACTGGTCTCCTTGGACTGGTTGGATCTCCTTGCAGTCCAAGGGACTCTCAAGAGTCTTCTCCAACACCACAGTTCAAAAGCATCAATTCTTCGGTGCTCAGCCTTCTTGACAGTCCAACTCTTACATCCATACATGACCACTGGAAAAACCATAGCCTTGACTAGACGGACCTTTGTTGGCAAAGTAGTATCTCCAGAGTTTCCTTTATATACTATTATGGCATCTGCAAGTAGATAATTTGATTTCTTCAAATTTGGATGTCTTTTCCTTCTTTTTCTTGCCTAATCACTTTTGCTAGGACTCAAGTACTATGTAGTATGTTGAATAAAAGAGGTGAGAGTGGTTATCCATGTCTTTTCTCAATCTTAGATGAAGAAGCTTTTCAGTTTTGAAAATGATGTTAACTATGGACTTGTCATATATGGCTTTTATTATGTGAGATCAGATCAGATCCGATCAGTCGCTCAGTCGTGTCCGACTCTTCGCGACCCCATGAACCGCAGCACGCCAGGCCTCCCTGTCCATCACCAGCTCCCGGAGGTCACTCAGACTCGCATCCATCAAGTCAGTGATGCCATCCAGCCATCTCATCCTCTGTCGTCCCCTTCTCCTCCTGCCCTCAATCCCTCCCAGCATCAGAGTCTTCTCCAATGAGTCAACTCTTCACATGAGGTGGCCAAAATACTGGAGTTTCAGCTTTAGCATCATTCCTTCCAAAGAAATTCCAGGATTGATCTCCTTCAGAATGGACTGGTTGGATCTTCTTGCAGTCCAAGGGACTCTCAAGAGTCTTCTCCAACACCACAGTTCAAAAGCATCAATTCTTCGGCGCTCAGCCTTCTTCACAGTCCAGCTCTCACATCCATACATGACCACAGGAAAGACCATAGCCTTGACTAGGCGAACCTTTGTTGGTAAAGTAATGTCTCTGCTTTTGAATATGCTATCTAGGTTGGTCATAACTTTCCTTCCAAGGAGTAAGCATCTTTTAATTTCATGGCTGCAGTCACCATCTGCAGTGATTTTGGAGCCCAGAAAAACAAAGTCTGACACTGTTTCCACTGTTTCCCCATCTATTTCCCATGTAGTGATGGGACCAGATGCCATGATCTTCGTTTTCTGAATGTTGAGCTTTAAGCCAACCTTTTCACTCTCCACTTTCACTTTCATCAAGAGGCTTTTCAGCCCCTCTTCACTTTCTGCCATAAGAGTCATGTCATCTGCATATCTGAGGTTACATTTCCTTTATACCCACTTTGTTAAGAGTTGTTATCAAGAAAGGATGTTTAATTTTGACAAATGTATTTTCTGCATTTATTAAGATTATGTAATTTTTATCCTTCATTTTGTTAATGTTGTATATCACATTGATTTGGAGATGTTGAACCATTCTTATATCACTGGAATTAGTCCCACTTGATCCTGTGGTGTACTATTCTCTTAGTGGACTGTTAGATTCAATTTACTAATATTTTGAGAATTTTTCAATCTATGTTCATCAGGAATATTCACCTGTAATTTTTTTTACTTGTGGCAACATTGGTTTTGGTATCATAGTATATCTGGCCTTGTAAAATGAGTTTGAAAGTTTTCCCTCCTCTTCCATTTTCTGGAAAGTTTGAGAAAGATTCTATCAATTTTTCATTAAATTCTTCATAGTATTCACCAGTGAAGTCATGTGATGCTGGATATTTCTTTATTTTAGAGGTTTCTGATTATGATTTAACTCTTTTACCAATAAATGGTCTATTAAGATTGCCTAATTTTTCATGATTCAGTGTTGGTAGGTTGCATGTTTCCTGGACTTTTTCAGTTTCTTCTAGGTTATCTGATATGTTGGACTATACTTTTTCAGAGTAGTCTCTTGTGACTCTTTGTATTTGTGTGATATCTTCTTTCATTTTTGATTTTATTTGAGTCGTTTTTTTTCTTGGTGAATCTAGCTAAAGATTTTTTTCAATCTTCTAACTTTTAATTTTTATAGACTTTTAAAAAATGAGTTATGTCATATAACATTATATTTATTTCAAGTATAATACATAGTGATTCAATATTTATATACGCTTTTAAATGATCACCGAAGTAAGTTTATCTACCACCCATCACCATATATAGTTGAAAATTGAGTGTTTGTGTGATGAGGACTTTTAAGCAAATTTCCTATACACAATATAGCATTGTTAAATAGTCACCATGCTGTACATTACATCCTCATGACTTACTTATTTTATAACTGGCAGTTTTTACATTTTGACTCTCTTCACTCAAATTGCACCCTTCCAGTCAAACACTGGTCTGTTCTCTGAATATAGGAGCTTGGTAATTTTGTTTTGTTTATATTTCACATATAAGTGTTATCATGTGGTATTTGTTTTCTGTCTGATTTATTTCACTTAATATAATGTCATCAAGGTCCAGTTATGTTGTGGCAAAAGCCAAGAGTCCATTTTTTATTGTACACATTCTACATATGAAAAGAGACATGAAAATTATGTCATGAAGTATTAATGCAACTTTTGCATATTAAACAATAATAAAAGTAACTTATAGATCATGTGGCAATCCTTTCATTTTACAGAGAAATCTAAAATCCAGTGAGGAAAATACTCATTAGTAGGAGACATTATCAAAGCATCTCTTGGCTGATTTCCTTTTTGGTACTTTTTCCTTTGCAGACATTGTGAGTTGTAAGAATAAAATTATGGCGTATTTACCCATTTTTGGGGGGTGTATATTTTTAAATTATGAAAATAAAGATGGCTGCTGCTGCTGCTGCTGCTGCTAAGTCGCTTCAGTCGTGTCCGACTCTGTGCGACCCCATAGACGGCAGCCCACCAGGTCCTCCCGTCCCTGGGATTCTCCAGACAAGAATACTGGAGTGGGTTGCCATTTCCTTCTCCAATGCAGGAAAGTGAAAAGTGAAAGTGAAGTCGCTTAGTCGTGTCCTACTCTTAGCGATCCCATGGACTGGAGCCTACCAGGATCCTCCGTCCATGGGATTTTCCAGGCAAAAGTACTGGGGTGGGGGTGCCATTGCCTTCCCCAAAAGATGGCTAGAACACCTGGTAAAATCTGATGAGATCTATTTGTCTGGAATGCTGTTTTATAAAAGATGACTGGTTGAAGATAAAGCAATTTGGGGGTGTTGGGGAAAGGGAGAACAAATCTTAGAAGTGTTTGGCTGATTTACGACAGCGCAATATGCCCTAAGCTTAACTTCAGAGTGACAATCAAAGAATATTTAGTGGGCTACAGATGCAGACATTTAGTCTCTTTGCAATGTAGTGTCTAATTTAGCAGAATATATGAATAGGTTGGGAGAAAGTTTAGACAATTAGAAAGAACTGCTCCTACTGGAATTTCACCCATCTTTGACTTCTCCTTCCTGCTGTGAAGCCACCATCATCCTAATACCAAAACCAGACAAAGATCCAACCAAAAATAAAATGATGGGCCAATACCTTTGATGAATATAGATGCAAAATTGTCAACAAAATATTAGCAGCAACACATAAAAAAGGATCATACATCATGACCAGATAGGATTCATCCCAAGTTCACAAGGATAGTCCAACATATGCCAAACAATCAATGTGATACACTCAATCAGCAAAAGACAAAAAAAATCACATGATCATCTCAATAGATGGAAATAAAAGCATTAGACAAAAGTCAACATCCATTTCTGATAAACATTCTTACTGAAGTGGGTACAGAAGGAACATGCCTTCACATAATAAAAGCTATTTATGACAAAAGCACAACCACTGTAATACTCAACAACAGTGAAGAGCTGAAAGCATCCTCATTAAGATCTGGAACAAGACAAGGATGCCCGCTCTCACCATTTCTACTCAACATAGTATTGCATGTTCTAGCCATAGAAGTAAGACAAAAAAAGAAATGAAAGGTAACCAAATTGGAAAGGAAGAGGCAACATTGTCATTATATGCAGATGACACGATACTATATACAGAAAACCCTAAAGACTCCATATAAAAACTACTAGATAATGAATATTTTTCTTAATCCTTATAAGTTCATGTGTTTAATATTTCTTAATACCAGTAGCATTAATTTATACTTTTGTAGCAACACAATATTTTTATAAACAGCCAGTGCTTGGCTCAAGTCTCCACAAGGGGTTTGTGCAGGGTTTTCTCGGGACCCTGTGTACCATGTACTGTATTAAAAAAAAAAGTTACCTAGTATCACCCTTGCTGTGTTAATTAACAAAAGACTTTGTTTGCGGTCTCCTGTGTCATTGATGTGTATCCAATAGCTCTGCAAGGAGTCACGTTGCATGAGGGTTGAGTTGATGGTTCTTGTGATTTGTAAACCCCCGAGACCATACTTGAGGGTTTATTTAGGGTTTTCTGTTTGTCCTTTGGGTTTTCAGTTTCATTTTGGTTTGGGTACTGTTTCTCCATTTATAGCCAAATCAGTTTTGTGGTGTTTAAAACTTTTACTGATGTCAAATGGAGGAAAGGAACAGAAAAAAAATTTTTTTTTACAAAGTAATAAAATTTAAAACTGAGCTGTTTCAATGTGAAAAAAAAAAAAAAAACTATTAGAACTGGTAAACAAATTTAGCAAGGTAGCAGGATACGAGATTAATATACAGAAATCAGTTACATTTTTTACACTAACAATGAAATATCAGAAAGGGAACATAAAAAAAAATCTTTTAAAATTACATGAAGCAATATAAAATACTTAGGAATAAACCTGACCAAGGAGATGAAAGATGGAAGACTTATACATTGAGAACCATAATACCTTAATGAAGGAAATTAAAGATGATTCAAAGAAATAAAAGCTATCCCATACTCTCGGATTGGAAGAATATTGTTAATAAGGCCATACTACCCAAGGAAATCTACAGACTGGATGCAATCACCATCAAATTACCCATGATGCTTTTCACAGAACTAAAACAAATAATCCTAAAATTTATATGGAACCATTAAAGACCCAGAATTGTAAAAATAATTCTGAGGAAAAAGAACAAAGCAGGAGGCTTAATCCTCAGATTTCAGACAATATTACAAAGCTCCAACAACCAAAATAGTGTAGTACTGGCACAAAAACAGAAACATGATCAATGGAACAGAGATAAACCCAAAAATAAACCCACATACCTATAGTTAATTAATTTCTGAGAAAGGAGGCAAGAATATTCAATGAGGAAAAAACAGTCTTTCTGGCAAGTGGTGCTGGAAAAGTTGGACAGCTGCATGTAAATGAAAGAAATTAGAACATGTCTTCACACAGTATATAAAAATAAACTCAAAATGGCTCAAAGTCTTAATCATAAGACATGACACCATAAAACTGCTAGAAGAGATCCTAGAAAAAACTTTCCCTGATACAAATTATGCAAATGTTTTCTTAGGTCAAGCTCTCAAGGTAATAGGAATGAAAGGAATAAAAAGAAAAAGAAACCAATGGGACTTAATCAAACTTACAAGATTTTGCACAGCAAAGGAAACCATAAATATATTGAAAAGACAACCTACAGAATATGAGAAAATATTTGAAAATAACACAAACTCCAAGAGCTTAATTTCCAAAATATAAAAACAGCTTATATAACTCAACAACCAAAAAAAAAAAAAAAAAAAAAACCACCTAAACAAATCGATTAAAAAATGGGCAGAAGAGCTAAATAAACATTTCTCCAAAGAAAATATACAGATGGTCAACAGGAACATGAAAAGATGCTCATCACTGCTCATTTTTCAGTCAGTTCAGTTCAGTTGCTCAGTTGTGTCTGATTCTTTGAGACCCCACAGACTGCAGCACGCCAGGCTTCCCTGTCCACCACCAACTCCCGAAGTTTACTCAAACTCATGTCCATTGAGTTGTGATGCCACCCAACCATCTCATCCTCTGTCATCCCCTTCTCCTCCTGCCTTCAATCTTTCCCAACATCAGGGTCTTTTCCAATGAGTCAGTTTTTTGCATCAGGTGGCCAAAGTATTGGAGTGTTAGCCTCAACATCAGTCCTTCCAATGAATATTCAGGATTGATTTCCTTTAGGATGGACTGGTTGAATCTCCTTGCAGTCCAAGGGACTCTCAAGAGTCTTCTCCAACACCACAGTTCAAAAGCATCAATGTTTCAGATCTCAGCTTTCTTTATAGTCCAACTCTCACATCCATACATGACTACTGGAAAAACCATAGCCTTGACTACATGGACCTGTGTTGGCAATGCAAATCAAAACTACAATGAGGTATCATCTCATATCAGTCAGAATTAACATCATTAAAAAGTCTGCAAATGATAAATGCTGGAAAAGGTATGGAGAAAAGGGAATCCTACTATACTGTTGGTGGGAATGTAACTTGGTACAGTCACTATGGAAAATGGTATGTGAAGTTTCTCAAAAAGTTAAATATAGAATTACCATATGATCCTGTAATCCCATTCCTAGGCATATATCCAGACAAAACTCTAATTCAAAAAGATACATGCATCCCTATGTTCATTCAGAATAGCCAAGAATGGAAATAATCTAATTGTCCACTGACAAATGAAAAAATAAAGAAGATATGGTAATATACACAATGGAATATTACTCAGTCATAAAAAGAATGAAATAATGCCATTTGCAGCAACATGGATGGAACTAGAGATGATCATACTAAGTGAAGTAAGTCAGACAGAGAAAGACAAATATCATATGCTGTAATTTAAATGTGGAATCTAAAATATGGCACAAATTAATCTGTGCATGAAGCAGAAACAGACTTACAGATATAAAGAACAGACTTGTGGTTGTCAAAGGGGATGGGAGAGTAGTGGAGGGGTGAACTGGGAGTTTGGAGTTAGCAGATGAAAACTATTAAACATGGAACTGACAAACAACAAGGTCCCACTGGATAGTGTTGGAAACTATATTCAATGTCTTGTGATAAACTGTAATGTAAAAGAATATGAAGAAAAAAATATATATATATCTGAATCACTTTGCTGTGCAACCAAAATTAACACAGCATTGTAATCAATTATACTTTAATTAAAAATTGAAAAAGCCTCAAATTTCTAAGTTACTTCATCCTAAGACATAACTCCCATTTTCTTTTTTTCTTGTTGCCTTCCTCTCATATTATTTCTGTGTGATAAACGAGGTCAGACAGATAAAAGATATATGAGGTGGTGCACTAGGTAGAAGGGAATATAGTGAGGAAATAAACCTATCTTATTTATTATCTCATTAAGTAAATTAGATGCATTTAGCTTTAGAGTTCACCTTGTTACAAGCAAGATCGATTAAACATCTAAATTTTAATGAAAAAAGGCATGGTAGTCTCTGCAGATGAATGCTATTATAAATTAATTGCATTTCTACTTTTATATCTACCAGAAAGTTTATGGTGTTCATACATGGGGTAAGATATGAGGCATAACCTAAACATTCAGGCAATGTGTAGTAATTTAAAACTAAGCCTGATGGAACAGTGTAGTTCTTCCAGAAAATATTTCTAGAAGTGACCCAATAACAAAGATAAACATTTTTAGTTTTTTAAGGAATGTCCATACTGTTCTCTATAATGGCTGTTCTGATTTATATTCCCACCAACAGTGTAGGAGGGTTTTTTTTTTTTTTTTTTTCCTTGACATCCTCACAAGTATTTATTATTTGTGGACTTTTTGATGAAGGCCATTCTGACTGGTATAAGGTGATACCTCATTATAGCTTTGATTTGCATTTCTTTAATAATGTTGTACATCTTTTCATGTGCCTTTTGGTCATATGTATGCCTTTCTTAGAGAAATGTCTGTCTAGGTTATCTGTCCATTTCTTAACTGGCTTTTTAAAAATATTGAATTGTATAAGCTGTATTGATATATACATCTCTCTATATATATCAAGAAATACATGCAAATATTTTCTGTCATCCTGTAGGTTAACTTGTCATTCTGTTTCTAGTTTCCTTTTCTGTTCAAAAGCTTTTAAGCTTAACTAGATCCTATTTGGTTATCATTATTTATTTCCATTACTTTAAGAGATAGATCCAAAAGGATATTGCTGTGTTTTATGACAGAGTGTTTACCTATGTTTTCCTCTAGAAATTTTATGGTATCTGGTCTTACGTAGCACTACCGTAAGATCCTGCAATCCCATTCCTGGGCATTTGTCTGGAGAAAATAATAATTTTAAGATACAAGTACCCCAATGTTCATTGCAGCATTATTCAGAACAGCCAAGATATGGAAGCAACCTAAATGTCCACTGACAAATGAAAAAATAAAGATGATATGGTACATATATACAAATGCCATTTGCAGCAACATAGATGGACCCAGAGATTATCATACTAAGTAATTGATAGACAAAGAAAGACAAATATATCACTGATACGTGGATTTTTAAAAAGAATTTATATACAAAACAGAAATAGACCCACAAATTAGAAAACTGATGGTTACCGAAAAGAAGGGAGGAAGGGATAAATTAGAAATTTGGGATTAACATATACATATTACTAAATATAAAACAGATAACCAACAGGGGACTATGTTCAATATTTTATAATAGCCTATAAGGGAAAGGAATGAAAAAAGGAATGTATGTATAACTGAATCACTTTGCTGTACACCTGAAAAAAACATGCCACTGCTAATTAATCACACTTCAATTAAAAAAAACATAATTTGAAGAGATTTCTAAAGGTCTAATTAAAATAATTGTAGAAGTTAGGTGAATATGTGGTGTGGATTTGTTAAATATCCTGACTAAGAGGCAGTATAAACTTAAAAAATTAGTGGAAAAGGGAGGAACTTAAACAGTATATGCCATGATTTATTTCTTTGAAAGAAGGAACAAAAAACCCTAACTAAAGCAAGCAAGATCAAATGTTGTTATCTATTTTGTCATGCTGGTGGCTACATAGGTGTCTATTTTATTTTTTTCTGTTTGTTTAAAAATTTTATTATTAAAATTTTTAAGGGTGGGATTGATTGTTACCACCATCATTTTTTATTTTTAGAGATGCATACTGAAATACTATATTGGGATGAAACAACATATCTGGGATTCTTTAAAATACTTTAGCATTCATAAGAAAATAAGAGGAGCTAAAAGGATAAATAGAACAAGGGTGGCACAATCTTGAAGACATTGTGTAAAAATTAATAAAGGAAAAACCCCCTTGAAAATGGAGTCTGGAAGTCCTAAAGGAGAAGCTCTCATGTATGTGCCATCTGCTGCAGCTTACTTTATATTCCTGGGCATGAAGAAACTTACTTTACTACTCCAGTAGGAAGAAGATAGCTTTTCTCCTTAGCCACAGCCCAGCCAATGAGAAACTCCAGGAGACAGTGAAGGACAAGGAAGCCAGGCATGCTGCAGTCCCTGGGATTGCAAAGTGTTGGACATGACTTAATGATTCAACAACAACAACAGCTCAGCCAGTGAGAAACCATCACCACCCTGAATTGTGTTTTCCTACAATGGACTTTTTGTTCAAAGCAGCCCCTTCCAACTTTCTCCCTTTTCTCTATAAAGTAACCCTTCCTCTCCTATTGCAATTCCTATGCCATTCCCAAACAAAAACACATTTTTATTTTTATTTTTTGCTGGTAAACTAACTGGTCATTTTATTTTTAAGTTTGAAAGTTAAATCCAGATGATAAGTTTATATACACGTAAATATTTTAAAATGAGGAACAATGTATTATCTTAAAGCTGTTGGCACAAGAATGCTTAGATAAACACAAAAAAGAATTAATAATTCATGAAGAATTCATAATTAAGATGATTAATGTATATTCTTTTTCACCAATTCTGCATTTCTAAAAGTTTCAATTATTTTATTTATACTGATTGTCCAAAAAGTTGGCTAGTTCATTTTTATGAGTGCAGAATAATAGTAATAACAAGTTAGATTCCTGGGAAATTTCAGCTCTTTGCTTGTATAATTTCTCTTGGTTTGTTCTCTTGTTCCTAACCATTAATTTATTAGCTTAACTTTTTCCTCAACTCTGTTTTACCCACCTGCTCACTCCAACTGAGGACTTTGACCGTGAGGGTCACTTTAAAGCCAAATTATAGGGGGGAAAATGAATCCGAAAAGGACTTAATGGGAATTAAATGAGAACATTCTGAAAAGTACACTTGAAATTGAAAGGAAATGGGGACATTCTCAGCAGGATAGTCCTGGAATTGGCGAACATTTGCCACACCAACCTGTTACTAATAAGTAGTTCCAATTTACTTATCGGAGCTCATCTAAATAACCATTCTTTTTCAATTATATGCTATTTCCCTATTTCCTCCTGTAAACACGTTTCACATAAGAAGTCACAGTAATGTGAAGTTAGTTTTGTTCTTGGAATTTTTGTTAAGAAAATATTTGCACATAAAATGAAAAGACCCTGTTATTAGGAAATTAGCACACATCTTTTATCCTGCCCCAAAGGCAGGATAAATCCTTAATTGTGTTTCCTTAATTTTCCTATGTCCTGTATATTTTGGACTTGACAGCACCGCGTTGTATCCTGTGTTGGTGTTTCTGTTTTGGTTAACCAGACCAAGTTCAGGATTCGGGACTTTTAGTGCCCTTCCCAAAGCATGTTAAATCAATTAGGGAGGGATAGGGTAGAAGGGAAAGCATTTCTACCCAAAAGGCCCCGCTAAAACTGTTAGATTCAATTAGGTACAAATTTAGTCTTCAGGATCAGATTTTTATATTCCAAGCCCAAACTCTATTCCCTTTGTTCATTTCTATACCCACACATACATCTTGCTACTGAGGGTATGTATCCCCACCGTGCTGTCTAGCCCTGAAAAGACAGTGATTCACAGCCATCCTGAGAAGTTGAATACATTCACCAGTTGGGTTTGGAAAAAATCTGAAGGCTTCTTTTTTGGGAGAGAAGTGGGAGAGGGAATTTTTTTTTGTTACTACAGGAGAGATTTGGGTTTTAGGTTTTATTTTCATACCAGAGTTGAGTTGCCGAGCCGGAAATCATATTAAAACTGGCATGTCTCTGTGGCTTCATTTGCTTTTCTTCCCGCCATGGGACAAGCTGGCACCAAAGCTTTGTTTTGAAACCCTGAAATTCAAGTCTTAGACAGTCAGTGCCAGTAGTGTGAGTTGAAATTGCTTGGTTTGACTTTCCATAGGATTGTGGGGACCCAAATAGAAAGATTGAATGGGAGTTTGTCTCAGCAGCTAGTAGAATATCTTCTTTGGTAAGACTTGATAAAGGATCCAGGCATTGTCTTACAAAATGTTTGAAGATTCAACTTGCACCAGCCCTTCTTCTACTGTATAGAGATAGTACCTTATTTATGGGAGAAAAGATGTACTAAGGCCAGTAGAAGGAAGTGAGGTTTGTTTTGTTTTGAAGGAGAGTTTTCAGGGATCATGTTAAAGGAGCAGAGGAAACTGGGGCAAACAAAATTTGTTCAATGTAGGGTACTGCAAAAAAATGGATGAAGAAGATTTTATAACATTTTGCTGTATATTACGAGTGGCATTCTCTTTACAAACACATTGAGAAACTTACAAATTTCAATAGCTTTTAAGACCTTTTTTTCCCTATAAGGTTGGATTCCTTTAAAATGGAATTCTTAAGCACTTATACAGATTAAAAAGTAATAATGGTCTGGATTTATTCTCTTAGTAGGTTGCACAGTTCACCTAATATCCTAGTTTTATATTCAGGAAGAATTTTAAATCTCTCCTTTCATTAGTTTTTGTTTAATATTAGATTTTGAATTTGGAAATATCTCCGATCCAAGTCAATGTAATGGGAGATTTTATTATTCTCTTTATTATTTTTTAAATCAAGTATTAGATTTTATCATTAAAATTATTTCTAAATTCGGGCAATATAATATGTTATTGATTAATAGAGGGGTCAGGACATGTGACGGTCACTGTAACTGCAGTCTAGTCAACTACTTATGCACAAAAATGAAGATCAAGTGAGAGATAATATAGACACCTGCAACCACGAGGCTTCTTGTACTCATCCTCTTTTTTTTAATCCCAGGAAATATCATATATTAGAATTATCTTACAAATAGTCACAGACTATAAATTTGGAGGAGAAGGAAATGGCAACCCACTCCAGTGTTCTTGCCTGGAGAATCCCAGGGACGATGGAGCCTGGTAGGCTGCCGTCTATGGGGTCGCACAGAGTCAGACATGACTGAAGCAACTTAGCAGCAGCAGCAGCATAAATTTGGAAGGGAGAAATTTAGAGAGGGGAATGCTCCTGCATCTATCATGTGGAAATGATAACCGACCAGGTTGTTCAAAATCCCTTGAGTCAAGTTCAACTGGAAGAATGAAAAGGGAATGTTGTTGATGTGCTTTTAAAGATTTCTTTCCAGATAGATTGCCTGTGGGTTTAATATTTACAGTGTGGTTCAGGTATGAATTTGAGAGGAGGAAAATGGATTTTGGTTATTTTTCCAGAATAATTTTATTTTTGTTTTTGTCATTGTTTTTGGCCTTGTACAGACTTATCTAGTGTACACAGAAACACAGATGTTGCGGTTTAGAAGTATGATAAAGACTCATTTTTTCCCCTAAAAACAAAGCAAAAAACCTCTCTGCTTACCTACTAGACGATAAAATTGGACTGAAAAGCTTCTCATGAGTGGTAGACTTGGCGTGAAATGTGAAGTTTCTGTTTAGTGTCTCTCAGCCTGTATACTCCATACATTATTTCTTATGAGGTATATTTGAAGACACATAGGCTTAAAGAGAAAGCTGATAGGTGAACCTTGGACTAATGATACCTCACAGGTAACAAGGAATGGTGATAGCAAAACCTCAATTAGGAAGAGGAAAGCCACATACATATTGTGACAGATTTAAAAACACGGGCGTGAAATGTGAAGTTTCTGTTTAGTGTCTCTCAGCCTGTATACTCCATACATTATTTCTTATGAGGTATATTTGAAGACACATAGGCTTAAAGAGAAAGCTGATACGAGTGTGAACCTTGGACTAATGATACCTCACATGAGTTAACAAGGAATGGTGATAGCAAAACCTTTCAAATTAGGAAAGAGGAAAGCCACATACATATTGTGACAGATTTAAAAAACACGAATGTTTGTAATTCCACATCTGTACTTAATTTCATTAAATTTCCCAAGTTACTCAAGTCTGACTCAATGTAAACTGAAGTTCTACTGCTATGCAAAGCACAGAGCTGTTGGTTACTCTAGCTGGATATTTAGTTAGTAGCTAATTAGAAGAAGAGTTTAACCAGGCATTAGAGAATGTGATTATTTTATTTGGGAAAAGGTTAAAGACATTAAGTATATTAAAATGTATTTTTAATCCATATTTTATGAAAATTATGATGCAGATGACACCACTGAAGAGGAACTAAAAAGCCTCTTGATGGAAGTGAAAGTGGAGAGTGAAAAAGTTGGCTTAAAGCTCAACATTCAGAAAACGAAGATCATGGCACCTGATCCATCACTTCATGGGAAATAGATGGGGAAACAGTGGAAACAGTATCAGACTTTATTTTTTTGAGGACTCCAAAATCACTGCAGATGGTGACTGCAGCCATGAAACTAAAAGACGCTTACTCCTTGGAAGGAAAGTTATGACCAACCTAGATAGCATATTCAAAAGCAGAGACATTACTTTGCCAACAAAGGTCCGTCTAGTCAAGGCTATGGTTTTTCCTGTGGTCATGTATGGATGTGAGAGTTGGACTGTGAAGAAGGCTGAGAGCCAAAGAACTGATGTTTTTGAACTGTGGTGCTGGAGAAGACTCTTGAGAGTCCCTTGGACTGCAAGGAGATCCAACCAGTCTGTTCCAAAGGAGATCAGCCCTGGGATTTCTTTGGAAGGAATGATGCTGAAGCTGAAACTCCAGTACTTTGGCCACCTCATACGAAGAGTTGACTCACTGGGAAAGACTCTGATGCTGGGAGGGATTGGGGGCAGGAGGAGAAGGGGATGACAGAGGATGAGATGGCTAGATGGCATCACTGACTCAATGGAAATGAGTCTGAGTGACCTCCGGGAGTTGGTGATGGACAGGGAGGCCTGGCGTGCTGCGATTCATGGGGTCGCAAAGAGTCGGACACGACTGAGCGACTGAACTGAACTGAATGATGATGCTTAGAAGTGGAATGAATGGAGAAAGGCTCTGTTTATTTAGGCATTAATGTAGTCTTGCTTTCCACATCAGTCCTCAGAGGGGAAGTAGGGAAAGAGTGAGAGTCAAATTAATCATGCTGAGGGCGAGTCACAGGCTAGGTCCAATTTAATGTCTATGCTTGATAGATAATATCATGGCCACACTAGTCAACTTTTAGGTGAATTCAGACTTTAATGAATTTCAGGATCAGAAGATTTCTGAGAAGTATTAAGGCTGAAAATAAAAAACTCCTATTGAACTGAAGAAAATAAAGCCAAAGAATCCTAACTTCCAGGATCTGAAGGAACCTTAGCCCCAATTCCAGAAAAGACTCTGACATAATTCTTACCTACAGGTGAGTATCTACCCAATTCTAAAAAAGCTCCTCTTTCTAGAGGAAAGCATTCTACTATGTTCTTTAATGAGTACAAATTATAAGGATTTTCCTTTGAAAACATGAACCCCAACTACTTTAGCAGAGTTCATGGATGGGTGATCATCCTGGTATGATTCTGAGACAAGACCCATATAAGAACACACAACCTCCTGACATTATTAGAAATGTATCCAGGAAATTAAATTGAAGGGAACATTTTTCAGCTTTTGAACTCTTTTTTCCCTCCAAAGTGATATGTTATTTTGCTTGAAAACATGTCAGAAATATAAGAACCAACCCACTGATTAGTTTCTGCCATCATGCTTCTGAGATAGTTGAGGATCAAATGAGCCATTAGATGAAAAAGTGCTAAAGTTGTTAAAATGTGAGTGATTATTTCAATGACTCTGACCCTGACAAGCTATACTTTGTTAGGCTATCAATTAAAACTCAGGCTTCATGAGAAAATGAGGAGGTTGGATTAATTGATATTTAAGATTGCTTTTGGTTCTAACATTCTATGATTTCAAGATGTTTGATTTTCAGTTAATTCAAGTCTGTTTACAAAAAAGCTGATCATCCCAAAGATATTCCTGAAATTGGGTCTTAAAATCATGGGTCTGGAAATATTTGTTCAGTAGGTATTTCTTTTAAAAAATAATTCCTGTTCTCTTATAACCTGGGTTATTTAGGGTAGACCTTTGGAGTCCTGTATACTCTTCTACTTCAAAAGAGGGCCAAACTTTTCTGGTGAAGAAGTTCCAATTATACACCAAACATAATCAGAAGGATCTGGCAGGATATATTGCCTATACTGTCCAGAATTTTCACATTTTATGCTGGTTTGGGAGCTTGGTTTTTGTTAAGTATTTTCCAACATCTCATCGCTCTTAATTGAACCCTGAAGGCTTTTCTTGGCAGTTGATCTCAGTGTTCACTAAGTCTGAGAAGGCCCCTCAATGTGGGCAGAAGCAGTGTACTGTTGAGTCCTTGATTTCTCTCTCAAGGTTCTGCTTAGGCAAACAGAGACCAACTCCTGCTGCTTGATTGATGCCCAGGCAAGATTTTCCAAGATAGAGATTGCTGGTGCATACGGTTTAAAACAAACCCCCAATGGTTGCCAGGGAATGTGGTTTTGAGACTGGAGGTTATATATTCACATCTCCCTATTCCTCTTGGAGTCACTTCTTCTGTTTTCTAGAGGGTAAAGGGAGTTGGCTAACAAAATTGAGCAAATTTGTGATTGATGGCACTTTCCCTCTCTTGAAATTCATTAATATTTCTTAAGGTCTGCAAGTCAATGGTTTGAAAGCTCTTCAAAAGTCTGAATGGTGACAAAGTTTAGTTTCTGCTGTCTTTGTGCTTTTCTCATGTAAGACTAGACATGGTTTTTAATTTTTATATTTTTTCAATTTTAAAAAATATAAAGCAGTTTTAAAAGGTTAATTTTCATTTATAGTCATTACAAAATATTGGCTATATTCCCATATTGTATAATACATCTTTGAGCCTTTCTTTCATCCAATAGTTTATACTTCCCACTCCCCAGTCTCCATATTGCCCCTTCCACTTCCTGCTGGTAACCACTGGTTTGCTCTCTCTATAAATTTGAAAACAAATTTATAGGAAGAAGTGTTGCTTTGTATAATTGTTCATACCAAGGTAAGGTAGTGGCACTAATGAATTTGGATTGTGTTATTGGCTAAAAACCGAGACATAGCCTAAATTACAGTGAAGGAAAGAATGACCCCAGCACTCTTTACTGTCATGAAGGATATTGATGTTTGATGAAATGATTTTGAATTCTATCAAAAGGAGCCTTATCACTAACAAATAATAAAGTGTCACAGGAGAAGAGGAAAGGCTGGAGGTGATCTCTGGGTTCTCTATTGCAATTAAGTTAGTCTGCATACAAGCCAGTGACAGGACTGTGTCCATAGTTTACTAGACAAGGCTTCCACTAGATGCAGCTCATGGTCACCAGGGCCAAGGCCGGCCTGATCTCTTATACCCAGTGAGGGCTGCAGTATAAAGTAGTTTATACATTTGGAAGAAAGAAATCACCAAATGTATATAGGTGATCAAAATTTTATTTTATTTTGAACTTTTATAAAAATAACCCATTCATAGAAAATCAGATATTAAAGACCAGAAAAAAATCATGCAAATTCCTACTACCCATTGACAACCAACAGTTGCAGTCTATTTCTAGCACTCTTTTCCTAAGCATTTTCAATCATGATTGTGATGATGTTGTATATAAAATTTTGTATTTGCCTTTTCTCATTTAGTACTTTATTCCCCCCTCTCCCCAGCTTTACTGAGGTATAATTGACACAGAATGTTGTGTAACAGTGTAAAATGTGATGGTTTGATATACATTATATATTTTCATTTTTTTCATTTTATTAAGTTCCTTTGTAGAACTTGACAATAGAAATATAAAGCTGATCACTGAATAGACACTATTTTGGGTCCTCTTTAATTTACAATGCCTCAAGATTTCCTAGTATGCTGATATTCATAATTATCATTTTAGTGGGCATCACATTCCATCAGTTTGTGGAACCATAGTTGAATCATTCCCCTACCATCCAAAGTCCTAGATGTTTCCTGATTTTCCATTTCTTACCCATGTAAATAATGGTAGAATGAGTATGTTAGTCTACAGCCATTCCACCCTGAATGCACCCAATCTGGTCTGATCTCAAATGAGTATGTTAGTACATATATATTTTTTTTTCCTTCTTGTGAATTATTTTCTTAGGATAAATTTCCAAAGGTGAGATTCCTGGTACAAATGTCATGGGCACTTTTTTTGATTCCTGATACACAGTCAGACCACTTTCCAAATTCAACAACAGAAGGTTGCAAACTTTCAAATTAACCCATTCCACCACAATTTCATTACCCGGTACAATATTCATGAACTTCCCTGGTGGCACAGATGGTAAAGAATCCACCTGCAATGTGAGAGGCCTGGGTTCGATCTCTGGGTTGGGAAGATTCCCTGGAAGAGGGCATGGCAATCCACTCCAGTATTCTTGCCTGGAAAAACCCAAAGGATGTGGAGCCTCGTGGGCTACAGTGCATGGGGTCATCAAGAGTCAAACATGATTGTGCGACTAAGCACTGCACAAAACCACAATTTCATGAGGACTAAATATTATGACTTTATTTCTTAGCACTTATTGAGTAGCATTTATTTTGCTCTACATGGTACACAGTGTGTGAATTACTTCTTATAATTTCAGCATGTGTCATTTGTTTTTATTCAAGCATTTGTCCATGTTATATACAATCTCATTGTTACCATAACTGAAATTTTAAATAATGGCTACATAAATGTGAACTGTGAATGGCTACATAACTGTGATCCTAAAGGAAAACAGTCCTGAATATTCATTGGAAGGACTTATGCTAAAGCTGAAACTCCAATACTTTGGTCACCTGATGGGAAAAACTGACTCATTTGAAAAGACCCTGAGGCTGGGAAAGATTGAGGGCAGGAGGAGAAGGGGACGACAGAGGATATTTGGATGGCAACACTGACTCGATGGACATGAGTTTGAGCAAGCTCTGGGAGTTGGTGATGGACAGGGAAGATTGGCGTGATGCAGTCCACTAGGTCACAAAGAGTGGGACACAACTGAGCAACTGAACTGAACTGACTGAACTGCCGACTGAACTGTATGTGTAACATGAATATTACTGTAGGTTGTTCAACACTTATTTATTGATATGTTAGTCATTTTCAAATTCTCACTGCTGCAAATTACAAAAACATCTTTGAGGCACAAATATATTCTCTAGAAATTTGTCATTTTTTTCCCTTTATGATAGATACTCAGCATGTCAGTCCTTCTTCAAGTTATCATTGAGCAACAGAACTTTAAAGAACATCAGAAATTATCTCAACCAGCTTGCTCACATTGTAAATGAAACATATGAATGTGTGCTGTGAAAAAGAATTTTTTCTTTCCTTTCTTGCCTAAATTCTCTTTAAGATGACTGTATCTGTGCCATAAAGGAAGCAGAGATGGGAAATTAGATACTCCTTGCAGCTACAAAGGGTACCTTTCAGGTGACAGTCTTTGGCTATCCAGTCCATGATGAAAATCACGTGGGTGACTGCTGATATATCCAATATGCATTGTTCTGAGCCAGTCTGGTTTGAGAGTCCTTACACTATTCTCTACACCATTGTTTCTTTCCCATTGGGCGTGCTTCTCCTTTACATACTTTCCATCTCTCTCCCTCTTGTGTGATGATCTATTGAGTAACAAAGCAGAAACAAAAATCTGGTGTCCTTATTCCTAACTCAATGATGAAACATGAGGGGCAAATGGGGAATGTTACTCTGGTGTTGATTTATCTGCTGGCCAAATACATTTTTGAGAGATTAAATCAGAATTTTGCTGTTTGTTTTCAATTTTAAACTGACTGATTTTCTTCTGTCTTTAGCTTTCATTATCTTCCTGATTATAATAAGAAGTCTCCAAGTTGAGACTTTTGGCTAACCTTGAGAAATCTTGTTGTTCTCCATTGCTTCATCTTTTTTCTCTTTCTTTATGTCAACATTTCCTTTCTTTCACATTTGTTCCTCCTCTATGAAGTATTCTTTTGATGTAACCAATAACTGATTATGGGGCAGAAAAGTACTGCTTCACTTTTTTTTTTTTCCTGATTTTTGGGTAATGGAAAAAGAGAATTTAAAAAAATGGGAGCCAGGTGACTTACTTTTGAATCTAAGTTCTAGGACTTGTCACATGTATTGCTATAACCTTAGGTAAGTTATAGAAATCTGTCTATACCTCAGTTTTCTTACCTGTAAGACTGGCCTAATATTATAACTTCCCTCATAGAGTTGTTTGAGGATTAAATAAGACAAGTAAATCATAAAGGTTCAATAAAAAATGTTTGTTGTTATTTACTGAATCAGAATAAGAAAAAAAATGGACTATAGACTCTAGTTTTTAAGTGCAAGTATACCCTGAAAATTAAGCTGACCAATATTTCTTATTTGGTGTTTTAGTTGAATTATTTTAAACAAGGTATTTGAATTTTTTGAATGCAGTATCTCATCTAATCCTCAAAACAACCTAACTATATGGATGAATCATCCTTAGTGTGTGGATGAGGAAAATAATCTTACAGAAATTACATACCTTGTCCAAGGTCATCTAGAGAATGCCCAAACAGGATTTCTAGCCAATTTGGGCTATATATACCTCTTTTCAACAATAGCCTATAGTAATTATATCAGAGGAAAAGTAATTTAGAGTTAAAAGACAGAAATCTTAGGAAATGAAATGTGAATACCTTGGATTTCTAAGAGAGGAGAGAAAGGTGCTTAAAATACCAATAACAAAATGCCCATGTTAACAAGTGACTAAGTAACTAATGTTATCTACGTGACATGTGGCATCAAGGTCATCTTTCCCAGGATGAGTCACCATACAGCGGTGGGACGGATCATGCTTAATGTTCCTGGGCAGTTTAAAAGGACAGACAATAGTAAATAACAGAAAATAATAAAATAACTTGAAATTAAAAAAAATATTATACACAAAGTCATCATGCAAACGAATAATTTTCCTTCTTTTTGTGGGGGAGCTTCCCAACCCAGGGATTGAACCCAGGTCTTTGGCACTGCAGGCAGATTATTTGCCAAATGAGCCACCAGGGAAGTCCAAGAATACTGGAGTGGGTATGTCATCCCTTCTCCAGAGGATCTTCCTGACCCAGGAGTCAAACCCGGGTCTCCTGAATTGCAGGCAGATTCTTTACCAGCTGATCCACCAGGGAAGCCCAATAATTTTCCTAATCATCCTCAAATAAAGTTTTAACCTTTAAGAAAGACTAGTATTTCCTCCTCAATTAAACCACACAATTTCTGATTATAAGAGGTCCCATGTCCAAATGCTTCATCTAGCATTCTTCTCTTTTTGTCATTGTTTAGTTGCTGCCATGTTTGACTCTGCAATCCCATGGACTGCAGCAGCACTCCAGGCTTCCCTGCCTTTCACGATCTCCTGAAATTTGCTCACACTCATGTCCATTGAGTCAGTGATGCCATCTAACCACCTCATTCTCTGTTTCCCCCTTCTCCTTCTATCTTACCTCTAAGAAATTGAAAACTAGGCATATTCTCTAGAAACTGGGGATAATCGTTCCTAATATCGCTTTTGTCTTCCTGTGGATTAGAGCTTGCAAATGTTGTCTGTTGCCCTCTTGTGCCTTTCTCCCATAGCCCTGCCCTTGCCTTCCATTCATCTCCCCTATCCTCTGAATAAGGGACACAGGTAAGGACAGAATGATAACTGTGACAGAATTTAATGGTCGTTAGGCCAAAACCTTCCTCAGTCCATATTCTTTTTTTTTTTTTTTAACATTTGATCTCATAATTCATTATTAGTATAATTTTTTTAAGTTTATTTTTTAAAATTTTATTCAACTTTACAATACTGTATTGGTTTTGCCATATATCAAAGTGAATATGCCACAGGTATACATGTGTTCCCCATCCAGAACCCTCCTTCCTCCTCCCTCCCCTCCTTTCCTCTGGGTTGTCCCAGTGCACCAGCCCCAAGCATCCAGTATCGTGCATAGAACCTGGACTGGCGACTCATTCCATATATGATATTATACATATTTCAATGCCATCCTCCCAAATCATCCCACCCTCTCCCGTTCCCAGAGTCCAAAAGACTGTTCTATACATCAGTGTCTCTTTTGTTGTCTCGTATACAGGGTTATTGTTATCATCTTTCTAAATTCCATATATATGTGTTCCATCAGCAGATGAATGGATAAGAAAGCTGGGGTACATATACACAATGGAGTATTACTAAGCCATTAAAAAGAATACATTTGAATGAGTTCTAATGAGGTGGATGAAACTGGAGCCTATTATACAGAGTGAAGTAAGCCAGAAAGAAAAAAACAATACAGTCCATATTCTTTTACTGTTCTATCAGTTGAGCTGAAAGGGAGTACTAAAAATGATCTAAGGAGTTTCCATGGCCATGGAGCCTGCATGTCCAATTTCAAAATCAGAATTAACGTTAAACTGATATATTGCTTGAGGGTTTAAAGTTGTTTTTTTATTTTTTCCCCATGAAAAACTATGGTAGAACATTGATTCCTAACTTAAAGGTCTTTGACTTCCTCCCTCCCAGATGTCTATGAAGAATAGGGATGTATGTTATTAACAGTGTGGTTTTTTTTTTTTTTTTTAAATTCAGAAATAATATATTCACTAAAGGCTACCTAAATATTTAAGTTTCTTTGTTTTTTGTTATAAGTGGTTGTGTTAGTTCCTAATCAGGAGTTCTAACTAAAAATTTTGTTTTAGATACTAAAGGTGCAAGACTAATTAGCAATTCATGATGTTTCATGGATTCAGCTACCACCTATACTCTTAGGATCACAAACCTTTATTTTTTAAAGTTAATCTTTATCTCTCTCTCAACTTCAAAATCACATATCCAACTCCCTTACACCTATAGACTGCCAGATGTTGTACTGTACTGTAACTGTAAGTCACTTCAGTCGTGTCCGACTCTGTGCGACCCCATAGACGGCAGCCCACTAGGCTCCGCCGTCCTTGGGATTCTACAGGCAAGAACACTGGAGTGGGTTGCCATTTCCTTCTCCAATGCATGAAAGTGAAAAGTGAAACTGAAGTCGCTCAGTCGTGTCGGACTCTTAGTGACCCCATGGACTGCAGCCTACCAGGCTCCTTGGTCCATGGGATTTTCCAGGCAAGAGTACTGGAGTGGGGTGCCATTGCCTCCTCTGAGATGTTGTACTGTTGTTTCAAACTAAACTCATCTCTCTCCTCATTCCCAGCCTCCTCTTGACTTCCCTATTTTCATGAACCCATCACCCTCTTAACCATTGCTAAGAAAGATAGTAGAGAATCACTTTCTTCATAGCTGAACTATTTATAATAATCAACATGGAAGCAACCTAAATGTCCATCAATAAAGGAATGAATACAGAAGATGTGGTACCTATATACAATGGAATATTCAGATCAGATCAGATCAGTCACTCAGTCATGTCCGACTCTTTGCGACCCCATGAATCGCAGCATGCCAGGCCTCCCTGTCCATCACCAACTCCTGGAGTTTACCCAGACTCACGTCCATTGAGTCAGTGATAACATCCAGTCATCTCATCCTCTGTCATCCCCTTCTCCTCCTGCCCCCAATCCCTCCCAGCATCAGAGTCTTTTCCAATGAGTCAACTCTTCGCATGAAGTGGCCAAAGTACTGGAGTTTCAGCTTTAGCATCAGTCTTTCCAAAGAACACCCAGGACTGATCTCCTTCAGAATGGACTGGTTGGATTTCCTTGTAGTCCAAGGGCCTCTCAAGAGTCTTCTCCAACACCACAGTTCAAAAGCATCAATTCTTTGGTGCTCAGCCTTCTTCACAGTCCAGCTCTCACATCCATACATGACCACAGGAAAAACCATAGCCTTGACTAGATGGACCTTTGTTGGCAAAGTAATGTCTCTGATTTTGAATATGCTATCTAGGTTGGTCATAAGTTTCAAAAGGAAAAAATTGCATCATTTTTAGATTCCAGGATGGACCTAGAGAGTATCATACAGAGTGAAGTCAGAAAGAATAAAAAAATTGTATTTTAATGTACATATGTGGAATTCACAAAAATGGTATAGATGATCTTATTTGCAAAGCAGAAATAGAGACACAGACATAGAGAACAAACACATGAATGCCAAGGGGAAAAGGAAATATATAGATGAATTGGGAGATTGGGATTGACATATATACACTGCTGCTGCTGCTAAGTCGCTTCAGTCGTGTCCGACTCTGTGCGACCCCAGAGCCGGAAGCTCACTAGGCTCCCCCATCCCTGGGATTCTCCAGACAAGAATACTGGAGTGGGTTGCCATTTCCTTCTCCAATGCATGAAAATGAAAAGTGAAAGTGAAGTCGCTCAGTCGTGTCCGACTCTTAGCGACCCCATGGACTGGAGCCTACCAGGATCCTCCGTCCATGGGATTTTCCAGGCAAAAGTACTGGGGTGGGGTGCCATTACCTTCCCCCATTACTATGTATAAAATTGGAGAAGGCAATGGCACCCCACTCCAGTACTCTTGCCTGGAAAATCTCATGGATGGAGGAGCCTGGAAGGCTGCAGTCCATGGGGTCGCTGAGGGTCAGACATGACTGAGTGACTTCACTTTCACTCTTCACTTTCACGCATTGGAGAAGGAAATGGCAACCCACTCCAGTGTTCTGGCCTGGAGAATCCCAGGGATGGGGGAGCCTCATGGGCTGCCATCTATGGGGTCACACAGAGTCAGACATGACTGAAGTGACTTAGCATAGCATAGCATAGCATGAATAAAATAAGAAACTAATGAGAACCTACTGCATAGCACTGGGAGCTCTACTTAGTGTACAGTGGTGAAGTGAATGGAAAGGAAGTTCAAAAGGGAGGGGATTTATGGACATGTATGGCATATTAATTCTGCTGTACAGTAGAATTAACTAACAGAACATTGGAAAGCAACTATACACCAATAAAAATTATTTTTTTAAAAAACAATTACTCTTACTTTCTTCATCTTTCTCTTTTTCCAAATGCAGCCATTTAATTCCATCATTTCATTTATTTTAGAGATATCACTCAGTCACAGTTGTTAGTATCATTAAAAAAGTCCAAAATTGTCTCCTTTCTTCTCTGTAAAGTACATTCAATCCACAGCCATTACAGATCTGATTACAGTATTTTGGTTTTTAAAATCTGTTCGTTATCACCCAGAGAACAGATCCAAATCTCAAGCAAGCATACAGGGCTTTTTAATACGAGGCCTCAGTCGAACACACTATCTCATCTGATGGTATTTCTGATCCATAGCTTATGTTCTAACCACCTATGGAAATACCTACACACTCTCTGGTCTTGTCAGTGTCCTCTGCCAGCACTGCTCTTCCCCTCCTACTTTGTCTTGTTAATCTCTACTCATTTATCTTTAGAGCACAGCTCTTGCCACCTATCTTTAGCTTTTATTTGAAATGTAATTGCTCATTCCTTTTCATTGTACCCTATGGTATAATTTTCTGCATGTAATCATCCATTTGTTCATACATTCATCCATTTATTTATTTGTCCAAATATTTGTTGGGAGTCTTGTATGTATTCTACCTAGTAATACAACAGAGAATAATGCAAAGTCCTTACCCTCATAGTTTTTTTTTTTTTTTTTAATACATTCTAGTATGAAATAACGGAGAAGGCAATGGCACCCCACTCCAGTACTCTTGCCTGGAAAATCCCATGGACCGAGGAGCCTGGTAGGCTGCAGTCCATGGGGTCGCTAAGAGTCGGACACAACTGAGCGACTTCACTTTCACTTTTCACTTTCATGCATTGGAGAAGGAAATGGCAACCCACTCTATTATTCTTGCCTGGAGAATCCCAGGGATGGCAGAGCCTAGTGGGCTGCCGTCTATGGGGTCGCACAGAGTCGGACATGACTGAAGTGACTTAGCAGTAGCAGTATGAAATAAATAAATAAAGGTTGATATAGTGTGATTCAGGTAGTGATAGTATCAGAAACAGAAATCAAACAGTTAAGAGGAAAGAAGGTGACAGAGGTTGGGGAGAGTGGCTACATTCAATCAGGAGATCAGGAAAGGTTTTTATAAGAAGGTGAGAGTTGAATAGATATTTTAATAAAGTGCAAGAGTCATACTGGTGAACGTCTAAAGGGTGCTGTATAGGCCATGAGAGAAATAAGAATCAAGAATAAAATCTAGTTTCAAGACAAGGGCATCTGGGTGAATTGCGACATCATTTACTGGGACGAAGACTATTAAAAGAGCACAAGATAGGCAGAGGATATATTTATTATACACATTTATTTACAGATTTATATCTCTCATTAGTTTATAAATTCCTCTAATATAGGTTCCATGTTTTCTTTGACTTTGGATGAAATAAAATGGGCAAAATATTTTAAAACAGGGAGAACTGTTCATGGGGCCATGTGGACTGGCGAGGCTGGCGCGGGGCCCAATAAGGCCAGGGGGGGGGGGGGGGGGGGGGGGAGGAGGGAGGGCCCCCCGGGGAGGAGAGGGGCGGGGGCGGAGGGGGCGAAAGAGCGCGGGACGACGACTAAGCAGCAAAAATGTTGGAGAAGGCAATGGCACCCCACTCCAGTACTCCTGCCTGGAAAATCCCATGGACCGAGGAACCTGAATGGCTGCAGTCCATGTGGTCACTGAGGGTGGGACATGACTGAGTGACTTCCTTTTCACTTTTCACTTTCATACATTGGAGAAGGAAATGGCAACCCACTCCAGTGTTCTTGCCTGGAGAATCCCAAGGACGGTGGAGCCTAGTGGGCTGCTATCTCTGGGGTCGCACAGAGTTGGACATGACTGAAGTGACTTAGCAGCAGCAGCAAGTGGCAGAAATGTTAGGGACCTCTTTGCTAAAGTATTTCTACAGTGGTGTCTAGCTCTATAATTGTATTGCACTTAAGTCTAAAAATTTTAAGATGATCATTACCCAGGAGTTGAAAATCAAATACTTACTACCAATGGGTATTCAGAATAATATTCCATGTACAAAACATTATCTTTTTCACTATAAGCTTTCAAGTTAAAAATAACATCTTCAATATGATGTAGAGAAAAATGAATAAAATGGCAAAAAATGTTAACTGAAATATAATTAATAATATCAAAGTCCTGAAGTGAAACTTAAAACTCAATGCCACCTGTTTTTGATTACTCATATGAGCTCTCTCTTTTCCAAACATTCATCACACAGATCACTTATCACATACTAAAGAGGCAGCCCAAGGGTATAGGAAGAACAAAGGGAATGGGAAGATAGGCTACAGCCCATTTCTACCACTTAGTTTATTGGAAATCATTATGAGCTCTCGGAACCTGATTTTTGTTGACTGAAATGGGAGCAAACACGTAGGCTCTGCCCGTCTCATAAGGTTAGCCAAGTGGCTTCATGGACTTAAAAGCCTTTCATAAACTATAAAACTTCATTCACAAAGTGATTCCTTTTCAGTTCAGTTCAGTTCAGTTGCTCAGTCATGTCTGATTCTTTGTGACCCCATGAACCACAGCATGCTAGGCCTCCCTGTCCATCACCAGCTCCCGGAGTCCACCCAAACCCATGTCCATTGAGTCGGTGATGCCATGCAACCATCTCATCCTCTGTCATCCCCTTCTCCTCCTGCCCTCAATCTTTCCCAGCATCAGGGTCATTTCAAATGAGTTAGCTCTTCGCATCAGGTGGCCAAAGTATTGGAGTTTCAGCTTCAACATCAGTCCCACCAACGAACACCCAGGACTGATCTCCTTTAGAATGGACTGGTTGGATCTCCTTGCAGACCAAGAGACTCTCAAGAGTCTTATCCAACACCACAGTTCAAAAGCATCAACTCTTTGGCGCTTAGCTTTCTTTATAGTCCAACTCTCACATCCATACATGACCACTGGAAAAACCACAACCTTGACTAGATGGACCTTTGTTGACAAAGTAAAGTCTCTGCTTTTTAATGTGCTGTCCAGGCTTTTATTTATGATATATTAGTATTTGCCTCTTTTCCAGGTACTACAAGGCCTACAAACATTAATAAAACACAATCCCTATTCCCTAAGAGCTTAACCTGTGGTGGGAAAATAGGAACATAATCAAGGAACAAGAGAGATGAACAGCAAGATGCAGGTGTTCCTACTGCCAGCGTTGCTTGCATTGTAATGATTGGTGTACACATTCATTTCCCAAAGAGGCAGTAAATTCCTAAGTGGTAGAGACCATGTTTTGAATAATATTCTTATACTCCACTATTGGCAGAAGTTCAGTCCAGTTGAAGTTGGGACCTCAAAATTATTAATAGCTAAATGAATGCGTCCAAATAGGGAGCTGAGCCAAGGTATCATATCACTATAAATATAAACATGATATAAATCTCCTACTCCATATACACAGTTCCCTTGCTCTGCCCTGTGTCTCCCTGCTTTTGGACTTTGGAATGTCCACTTTATAGAAGTAAATTAGTTTTTTTCGAGGGTTGGGGAGGGGGCTGGATTCCTTAACCTTGATGTCAGGATTGATCTTTCATAAATATTTCCGAAGACATTCTTGAAAGATATGCACACCTAAATTTTCTTAAGACAAGTGTATTTCCTATAAATGTTTTGCAAAGTTAGTTCAATCTCTTGAAACTTGTAGAAAAATAGTTTGGGGGCATAGTTCTCCTTATTCACTGATTTTGGTATCTTTTATAATAGCTTATTATAGATATTTTAGTGACTGCTTGTAGTAAAATTCCCTAGCACCCAGAGGGGTCATCACGAAAGTTACATCCTGACACCTCCAGCTTAAACTGGTCAATTGCAGTGAGGTTATTACAGATAAAGGAAACAGCTGCAAAATGACACCTTTGCTCGGAAACTTGGTTTCTATGGTCTTAATCCAAACTTGCTATCTCTTCTGAATACACACTTCTGTGCAATGATGTCTTTCCTGAGCACATCCCAAACACAAAGTGCCAATTTTAAGTATGACTCAGCATGAGTATTTAATTTACCTGACTTCACAGAACAAATGGCTTATGACCTTATAAAATACAGAAAGTGATCATTTGATCATGAGTGGTATGTAATTATCTTTTCATGCCCCTTAGAGGTGACGGTATTCAGTAGATATGTCATCAAATAAGTGTAATTAACTGGATTTTTCAGAGCATATGAATTTTGTTGTTGGGACATGTTGATTTGGACATGAGAAACATTATAATGTACTGGGGAATGTCTTCTTTCAGAAATCAGGAAACCAAGATTCTGGTTCCATCTTTGTTAGTAATCCGTCTTTGTCACTAACTCACTCAGTAACTTTGGGTAAACAATTTCACTTTTGAAATCCACTGTTCTTACTAGTTAATGGAGAGAATTTTACTAAGTCCATGACAATCCTTTCCAGTTGGAACATTCTTTGGTGCTAATCACTTTAAAATTTTTTATTGAAATTGTTAATCATTTTTAGCATTAGATAGTATTTATTACTTAGTCTAGGAAGAGTAATGTGCTTTGAGAAAGTATTGAATGACAGGAGGCAGAGAACTAGGTGACCTAAGTAGAAAGAGAGCATTTACATGAATTGAAGCATAGTATAAGACTAGAAATTAAAATATGTAGAACAACTAGTTGAACAAAAAGAAAACACAGGTTAGTCTGCCTAATGTTCTAATAAGGTTATTGAATGAATCCTAATGGGACCAGACCTCTTTAGGTCTTATTAAAAGGTGACCAAATTGGCTCTTTTACTTGAAATATCAATGAACTCTGCCCACCAGTTTGTAAGAGCAGACTACAGAAGTTTGAGAACGAATGGAGTCTAAGATGAGAGCACTGCAGCTTTTGCTTCCCCTCCATGAAGGAGGTAGAATAGTGGTTCTCTATGGTCCCCAAATTGAGAGATCTGAAAGAATCACTTCCAGAAACTGGAAGAGTCAGCTTTAATCAAAGCCTGGCATCTCGTTATCTGGTAGGTTGCAGAAGACTTACTAAACATCCCTGTGTCAAATTGAGCAAAGGAAAGGGAACTGGAGAGATATGGGCTGCGGAGATGGGAAAAAGACTGAGGAAGGAGACAGGAGTGGAACAAGAGTTCACTCCCACTATCTTTCATGGAAAGATGCATGCAATATCTTGTGGATCAAATGTCTTCTGGACAAGGGCAACCCAGAAGCAAGATCACTCTAAGAAGCAGCTGATAGAGATATGAGGGCCGAGCTGAAACAAATCTCTCATGCAGAAGCTGTGTATTTAGAAGTCTTCACAAGTGTTCTTCTAAAGAATCCACTTATGTGCCTACTAATGAGCCATCAAATCAAGATTATTGTTCAGAGAAGAGTATTTAGGAAGATATATTGATTGGATGGAATTCACTCAGTGGTGTCCATCTCTTTATGACCCCATGGACTGTAGCCTACAGGGCTACTCTGCCCATTGGATTTTCCAGGCAAGGGTACTGGGGTGGGTTGCCATTTCCTTCTCCAGGGGATCATCCTGACCCAAGGGTCAAACCCAGGTCTCCCACATTGCAGGCAGGCAGACACTTTACCACCTGAACCACCAGGGAAGCCCTAAGAAGATATAGGTGAGAAACAATTGCTTATGACCTTCCATATCTCCTCTCACCAAGCCAAAAGTGAAAGTGACCAAGAAAGGGGCCACAGGGGTGTCCTCAGAGCACCGCATGTCCACATAGTCCTTACTCATTCTGCATTCTTCAGGCCAAAGCTAAAGTTGAGCTGAGGAAAGGAGGATATGAGGTTAAAGTTTGCAATGACTAAATAAGACTGGGCTCTTTTACAACCAAAAGTGACAAGAAAGTTGAAAGTGACTGTAGAAACTGAGATTTCACAAGGAAATAGGAAATGGAAATTCCTCCTGGCATAGTGAAAGCAGATTTAGCAAAATAGAAAATCATTTTAGCTTCATGTCCCACTAAATCCAGAGTGCTCGGTAATCTGACAGACAGCAGGTTTTCTCAAGCCTTGGTCCAGGATCTCAGGTGTGGGGAACATAGAGTTGAGGATGCTCTTATACCTGTTGCTATTGAACAGGTATGTGGATATCTAGCTTAGCTTCTAGAATTTGTGGAAATTCATGAAATACCAGGTTCATTAAGAAGGAAAGGATGCTGGTCCGCTGTTCCAAAATATCTACAGAAAAATATCTGTATATCTTTTTTCTTGGGAGATAATTCTATCCATGGATATTTTCATATTTTTGCATAGTTGACCTTTATGACTAAGTCATAAATGCAGGAAGATAGAGATTGTGCCTTGCTCCAGGGACATTTAGAGATTTCCACCCCCAGAGCCATTTGTTTACATTCCAGGGTAGAGCCCTTCCCTTCCTTTCCCCAGAGAAAATTTGGTTACATTTCAGAGTGAAGTTTTCTCTCTCTCTGGAGAGGAAGAGGGAGGGGTAGATATGTCAGCTGCCCTGTATAAACTTTGAGTCATAATGTCAGGGTTTCTGTCCTCTGATGAATCTCATGCATACCCAGGTGAACAATTGGTCCTCATCCCAGTGCCCTCTGGGGAAATGGAGCTAAGATGCTCTGTGAGGAATAAACTGTTCTCTAATTCAGAGATTTCATGTTTTATGTCAGTGTATATGACATATACTATATATATACACACATATTGAGATATACTACATATATATGTGTGCTTTGTTTAGTCGCTCAGTCATGTTCGACTCTGCGACCCCAAGGATTGTAGCCCGTTAGGCTCCTCTGTCCATGGGGATTCTCCAAGCAGGAGTACTGGAGTGGGTTGCCATGCCCTCCTCCAAGAGATCTTCCCAACCCAGGGATCAAACCCAGGTCTCCCACATTGCAGGTGGATTCTTTACAATCTGAGCCACCAGGGAAGCCCACATACATATATAGTGTATGTCCATTTTGCAAAATCAATAGGAAAATGTTTAACAATTTAATCCTACTGACATTTGTAAAAATTGACATTTACAACCAAATAAGCAGTCATTTTTAAGTCCACAAACTAGTATAAATCATTTATGTTTTATTTATATTATGGGATTAATTTTAGAAATTGTTTTAGGGATATTGGTAGTTTAATTTGTTTGCAGAATAAAAATACTTGATTTTGCATTTATTAGAAACAACATTAACTCTGTTAGAAAAATATACTGATATGATCTATTACTCAGACATAAACTTCCTGAGTATTGGGTGGATATTGTAGACTACAGAATTAAGGCCTAAACTAGGTGCCGTTATGAATGTTGACCCAGCTGAGTGTATCTGTTAGGGCCAGTGAAACAACTGTGTTCTCATGAAGTTTGGTGAGGTTTCTGACCCTAACTTTGGCTGGATGAGGTGGGCAGCTGGAGGTCAAGAATAAAATTTCCCCCTATATTAAATTGAATAATTTTTTATATTAACAGGTACCATTTTTAATAGCATTGAAATATGTATAATATTATATCTGAAATGTATTAATTATTCAAACTAAACACTATCATGTTACAATTTGTTCATACTAGATGTTTGTAATGTTTCTGATAATCAATAAAAGAGATTCTTGATTAAAAAAAATAATAATAAACACATCCCTTACTCTTCTCTGAAATGTAGAGTGAGGAGATGGACTTGGGGCATGGAAGAGGGAGCTGGGGCATGAGGCAAGAATGAGGAGGGATGATTTTGAGCTACTTAATTTGTCCTCTTGCCTTGACCCAGGGAAGGACCCAGGTCTTTAGTGACAAAATTGAACTAGGTGACCTGATCAGATGAAAGATTTTACCCCTTGATAAAGGGGACCATGATGAGAGGACTAGGAGAGGTAGAAGGGATAATACAAGTGAGCATATTTTCTGATCAAGTTGGCATTAGCTCAAGAAACTTATTCTGCTCCTATTGTGCATAAGGTACTGCACTAGGAACTGGGCTGAAAAGATGAATACAACACAGTTCAAGGCTGTGTGTATGTGTATTTCAATATAAAATAGCAAATGCAGGGATAAAGAAGCAAAGGAACAGAGATGGGAAACAGTATGGTGCCCTAGGAGAATCAAAAGTAGTTCAGTAAAATTAAAGCAGTGCTTTTCAGCCATGGTCACACAGAGGAATCATTTCATGAACTTTAAATTGCCCATGTGTAGGCCCCACCCTAGACCAGTAAAATGTGACTCTCTGGAGGTGAACGCAGGCATCGGTTATCCTTTTAACCTTCCCAGGTGATTCTCTTGTATTTGGGTTGAAACCCACTGTCATGGTGGATAAGCATAAAGTAGGACTTTATGAGAGTTCATGCAGTTTGCTACCTGTTAGATAGGGTTAATAACATCTATCTCGACTAACTCATCAGGTTGTTATAAAGGCAGTTTGAACGTGAGTATGTGTTTGAAAATGCTTTGTAAACTACAAAGCCTGAAAAAAATGCAACATAATATTATTTCTCCTACCAGACTGAAAGTCCTTTGAGCATAGAGCATTATTAATTTTTATTAATATTAACCTCTATAAGGTTAACCTTATTCATCTTTCTATCACCACATTTCCCAGCATAGGGTCTGCCACATAGTTGACATTAAATATATGTCTGCTGCTTGGGTGAATATATAAATAGATCAACAGTGCAAGTAAACCCACACTGAACCCCTGAAACAGCACTGAAACAGAGAAAGTGAATAAAGGGAAAGTATTTCTTTATGGTTTATGTAAAGTTTATAGGGGCACATGAGCTTATGAAGTGATTCAAATTAAGTTGATTTATTATACCTTTCAAACAATATGTGAATGAACCTTAAAAATATGTACAGAAACATGTCTCTGATATTGAGTGTTCCAGCTGAGAACCCAGCTTGGTATGTAGACGATTTAAACAACAGGAGATTTCCAGAAAAAAAAAGTCAGTATTTGAAATCAGAGCACAGTGGAATTCTTGGAAAGAAACCACATTTTCTTTGGAGTCTCCCACTTTCATCTTTTACATGGTCTGACTTTGAATAAAATCATATGTGGCATGTATGTTTGCATGTGTGTGTGTGTGTGTAATTTATGTGTGGATTTAGACAATATGGAGATGTTCAGATAAAATAAATCTACAATCCAAAAGTGAATAGCGAGTTTTAAACTTAAGAAAAAATGTTGCATGTTTAGTCAATGAGGAAAGGCAAAGAACTATAAAATGCAATTGTATTTTCATGCTACTCTTTGTGAATTTCAAAGAAATGTCATAAAATATACCCTCATCGTTGGTATAAAGAAAAGCCAGTCTTTCGGGGTGTTTTTTTACTATTTGTCTTTCTGATTGGTCATCAACTCATTTTCATTTTGTCTTTGTTATGCTCTCACTTATAAGCTTCACTTCCCAGAAAGAGATGAATGTGTGCCTCTATCCAATGCTAGAGTGAAAGAAAGGGAGGTCACACAGAGGGGAAAAAATAGGAGAAACAGTACTCCCAGAGAGGTACCAACTATAACAATTTTCATGGTGCAGAATCAAATAGGTATCAACATCTAATTAGAATTCCATACCAGGAACACAGGAACAAATTTTTTTTTAACTTCAGAAGTTTGACGCAAAGATGAAAATAACATTAGTTTATGTCCAAGGAGACATAGTATCATGTCTAAGGAGATCCATTTGAATCTGTGTGTGATGAGCAGACAGAAAATAAGAGAGTAGATCCAAGTTAGCATGCCAGGTACAGAGCAACCCTCCTAGCGCCACTGGCCTAGGCAGGGAGATGTTAGTATGGAGAAAATTCAAGGACTCAAGGAAAGTTAGCAAGGTAGGAGGCCTGCACTTGTCACAGGGATGTTTAGAAGGCCTGCCACCTCCACCAAATGTCTTCTACATATGCCTAATGACGCTAGTCAAAAATATTTTTCAAGATATATTATCTGATGAGGTAAGCTTCGCTTTAGTGCTAGGTTAGAGTCTGTTGGTCCACACAGGCTAATCTGCAGATGGTTAACAATTCATTTGACAAGTTGGATTGAAACTAAAATAGATGGGAATTAATGCATTGCCCTTTAGCCTCGTTCATATACTCATCATCTCTTGTTAGTTTTTTAAAAATAATGGTCCTCTACCTAGTTCCCTTGCCTACAGTGCATCTCTACAATCAGATCAGTTGCTCAGTCGTGTCTGACTCTTTGCGACCCCATGAACCGCAGCACGCCAGGCCTCCCTGTCCATCACCAACTCCCGGAGCTCACTGAGACTCACAGCCATCGAGTCAGTGATGCCATCCAGCCATCTCATCCTCTGTCGTCCCCTTCTCCTCTTGCCCTCATCCCTCCCACCATCAGAGTCTTCTCCAATGAGTCAACTCTTCGCACGAGGTGGCCAAAGTACTGGAGTTTCAGCTTTAGCATCAGTCCTTCCAAAGAAATCCCAGGGCTGAACTCCTTCAGAATGGACTGGTTGGATCTCCTTGCAGTCCAGGGGACTCTCAAGAGTCTTCTCCAACACCACAGTTCAAAAGCATCAGTTCTTTGGTGCTCAGCCTTCTTCACAGTCCAGCTCTCACATCCATACATGACCACAGGAAAAACCATAGCCTTGACTAGACGAACCTTTGTTGGCAAAGTAATGTCTCTGCTTTTGAATATGCTATCTAGGTTGGTCATAATCTTCCTTCCAAGGAGCAAGCATTTTTAAATTTCATGGCTCTACAATAATCTCCCCAAAATGTATATCTAATAACGTTACTCTTTAACATCACCTTCATTGTTTTTAAGGGAACCTTCAATGTGTGCTATTGCTCTGTGTGTGTGTGTGTGCATGCTCAGTCATGTCCAACTCTTTGTGGCCTCATGGACTGTAGCCCATCAGCCTCCTCTTTCCATGGCATTTTCCAGGCAAGAATACTGGAGTGGGTTGCCATTTCCTCTCCAGGGGATCTTTCCAACCCAGGGATCGGACTCACAACTCTTGTGTCTCCTGCATTGGCAGGCGGGTTCTTTACCACTGTGCCAACTGGTAAGCCCATGAGGTTAATTAAAAAAAAAAAAAATCTAACTTCCCACTATCTAATGACCATCAGCCCCATTCCTTGGCTTTTTCTATATATGGAGCATTCCAACCTCTAAACTGCTAAAATTCCACATGTCCTTAAAGGACAGCTTCAAAGCTTAGCTCTGGGTAGTTCTGCCCAAACTTCCAAGCTAAGATTTTTTGAATACTTTGTCCACTTTTTCTTTTTGAATTTTCTATAAAACTAAACATTTGAAGTGTATATTTATGTTTGTTTCCTCCATGAATCTGTGAGTTCATCAGAGGCAGGGAATCTTTCTGATTTGTCTTATCTCTCATTTTCAGCATGCAGCATAGTGTCCAGTACACACTATATCTTCAGATTTTTTAGTTAAATGAATGCTGTGGTCCAGTCACTGAGTCATGTCCATTGTGACCCCATGGACTGCAGCATTCCAAGCTTCCCTGTCCTTCGCCGTTTCCTAGAGTTTGCTCAAAATTAATATCCATTGAGTTGGTGATGCCATGCAACAATCTCATCCTCTGTCATCCCCTTCTGCCTTCAATCTTTCCCAGCATCAGGGTCTTTCCTAATGAGTTAACTCTTCACATCATATAACCAAAGTATTGGAGCTTCAGCGTTAGCATTGATCCTTCCAATGAGTATTCAGGGTTGATTTTTTTTTTTTTTTAGGATTGACTGGTTTGATCTTCTTGCTGTCCAAGGAACTCTCAAGAGTCTTCACCACCACAGTTTGAAGGCATTGATTCTTCAGTGCTCAGCCTTTTTTATTGTCCAGCTCTCACATCCGTACATGAGTACTGGAAAAATCATAGCTTTGACGATAAGGACAATTGTTGGCAAAGTAATGTCTCTGCTTTTCAACATACTGTTTAGATTTGTCATAGATTTTCTTCCAAGGAGCAAAGGCCTTTTCATTTCAAGTCTGCAGTCACTGTCCACAGTGATTTTGGAGCCCAGAAAACAAAGTCTGTAACTGTTTCCATTGTTTCCCCATCTGTTTGCCATGAAGTGATGGTATGATCCTCATTTTGAGGTTAAAAAATAGATGCATATACACTATATCATTTGAGACTAGGTTTGATTCAATATGATAGAAATTCAAAATAAATGACTCAGACAAGATAGTAGTTTTTCTTTGTCCTTATGTAAAGGAAATTCAGAAACATATAGGCAATCTCAGGATGTATGGACCTAACAGAAACAGAAGATATTAAGAAGAGGGGGAAAGAATACACAGAAGAACTATACAAAAAAAGATCTTAATGACCCAGATAACCACGATGGTGTGATCATTCACCTAGAGTAAGACATCCTAGAGTGTGAAGTTAAGTGGGCTTTATGAAGCATCACTATGAACAAAGCTAGTGGAGGTGATGGAATTCCAGTTGAGCTATTTGAAATCCTAAAAGATGATGCTGTTACAGTGTTGCAAGCAATATGCCAGCAAATTTGGGAAACTCAGCAGTAGCCACAGGACTGGAAAAGGTCAGTTTTCATTCCAGTCCCAAAGAAAGGCAATGCCAAAGAATGCTCAAACTATCACACAATTGCACTCATCTCACACGCTAGTAAAGTAATGCTCAAAATTCTTCAAGCTAGGCTTCAGCAGTACATGAACCAAGAACTTCCAGATATTCAAGCTGATTTTAGAAAAGGCAGAAGAAATAGAGATCAAAATGCCAACATCCGCTGGATCATGGAAAAAACAAGAGAGTTCCAGAAAAACATCTATTTCTGCTTTATTGACTACACGGAAACCTTTGATTGTGTGGATCAAAACAAACTGTGGAAAATTCTTAAAGATATGAGAATACCAGATCACCTTATCTGCCTCCTAAGAAATCTGTATGCAGGTCAAGAAGCAACAGTTAGAACTGGACATGGAACAATAGACTAGTTCCAAATAGGGAAAGGAGTATGTCAAGGCTGTATATTGTCACCCTGCTTATTAAACTTATATGCAGAGTACATTATGCAAAGTGCTGGGCTGGATGAATCACAGGCTGGAATCAAGATTGCCAGGAGAAATATCAATAACCTCAGATAAGCAGATGACATCACCTTTATGGCAGAAAGTGAAGAGGAACTAAAGAGGCACTTAATAAAAGTGAAAGAGGAGAGTGAAAAGTGGCTTAAAACAGTTGAAGTATCAGATCAGATCAGATCAGTCGCTCAGTCGTGTCCGACTCTTTGCGACCCCATGAACTGCAGCATGCCAGGCCTCCCTGTCCACCACCAGCTCCCGGAGGTCACTCAGACTCACATCCATCGAGTCAGTGATGCCATCCAGCCATCTCATCCTCTGTCGTCCCCTTCTCCTCCTGCCCCCAATCCCTCCCAGCATCAGAGTCTTCTCCAATGAGTCAACTCTTCGCATGAGGTGGCCAAAATACTGGAGTTTCAGCTTTAGCATCATTCCTTCCAAAGAAATCCCAGGGCTGATCTCCTTTGGAACGCACTGGTTGGATCTCCTTGCAGTCCAAGGGACTCTCAAGAGTCTTCTCCAACACCACAGTTCAAAAGCATCAATTCTTCGGCACTCAGCCTTCTTCACAGTCCAGCTCTCACATCCATACATGACCACAGGAGAGACCATAGCCTTGACTAGGCGAACCTTTGTTGGCAAAGTAATGTCTCTGCTTTTCAATATGCTATCTAGGTTGGTCATAACTTTCCTTCCAAGGAGTAAGCGTCTTTTCATTTCATGGCTGCAGTCACCATCTGCAGTGATTTTGGAGCCCAGATAAATAAAGTCTGACACTGTTTCCACTGTTTCCCCATCTATTTCCCATGTAGTGATGGGACCAGATGCCATGATCTTCGTTTTCTGAATGTTGAGCTTTAAGCCAATCTTTTCACTCTCCACTTTCACTTTCCTCAAGAGGCTTTTTAGTTCCTCTTCACTTTCTGCCATAAGGGTGGTGTCATCTGCATATCTGAGGTTATTGATATTTCTCCCGGCAATCTTGATTTCTGCTTGTGTTTCTTCCAGTCCAGCATTTCTCATGATGTACTCTGCATATAAGTTAAATAAACATGGTGACAATATACAGCCTTGATGTACTCCTTTTCCTATTTGGAACCAGTCTGTTGTTCCATGACCAGTTCTAACTGTTGCTTCCTGACCTGCATACAGATTTCTCAAGAGGCAGATCAGGTGGTCTGGTATTCCCATCTCTTTCAGAATTTTCCACAGTTTATTGTGATCTACACAGTCAAAGGCTTTGGCATAGTCAATAAAGCAGAAATAGATGTTTTTCTGGAACTCTCTTGCTTTTTCCATGATCCAGCGGATGTTGGCAATTTGATCTCTGGTTCCTCTGCCTTTTCTAAATCCAGCTTGAACATCAGGAAGTTCACGGTTCACATATTGCTGAAGCCTGGCTTGGAGAATTTTGAGCATTACTTTACTAGCGTGTGAGATGAGTGCAATTGTTCGGTAGTTCGAGCGTTCTTTGGCATTGCCTTTCTTTGGGATTGGGATTACAACTGACCTTTTCCAATCTTGTGGCCACTGCTGAGTTTTCCACATTTGCTGGCATATTGAGTGCAGCACTTTCACAGCATCATCTTTCAGGATTTGGAATAGCTCCACTGGAATTCCATCACCTCCACTAGCTTTGTTCATAGTGATGCTTTCTAAGGCCCACTTGACTTCACATTCCAGGATGTCTGGCTCTCGGTCAGTGATCACACCATCATGATTATCTGGGTCGTGAAGCTCTTTTTTGTACAGTTCTTCTGTGTATTCTTGCCACCTCTTCTTAATATCTTCTGCTTCTGTTAGGTCCACACCATTTCTGTCCTTTATCGAGCCCATCTTTGCATGAAATGTTCCTTTGGTATCTCTGATTTTCTTGAAGAGATCCCTAGTCGTTTCTATTCTGTTGTTTTCTTCTATTTCTTTGCATTGATTGCTGAAGAAGGCTTTCTTATCTCTTCTTGCTATTCTTTGGATAGGATGTTTTAAATGCTACCATCATTTGATTAAAGAGTTGGGTAGGACATATTCTAATACACCTTGGAAAGAGTTTTGAGAGGATATTCTTTTGTCTCTAAGCAAGGAGAATCTCAACTAGATATTCCTCTAAAAATGAGAATCCATTCTGGACCTGTCACTTAAGAAATGTTGATTATATTATGCTCATCAGAAATCTATTTGCCAAAGTTAGCACAAGAGAAATAATAAAGATCAGAGCAGAAATGCATGAAATATATACCATAAAAAGAATAGAAAACATCAGTGAAACTATGAGGGTTTTCTAAAAGTAAACAAACTTGAAAACCTAGACTAACAAAGGAAATAAAAAGAGATGACTCAAACAAATAAACTCATTAATGAAAGAGGAAAGAGTCAGGGGGAGGAGCTAAGATGGCGGACGAGTAAGACGGGGAGAATACTTTCTCCTCCACAAATCCATTAAAAGAACATTTGAATGCTGAATAAATTCGATAAAACAACTTCTGAATGCCAGCAGAGGACATCAGGCACTTAGAAAGACAACTCATTGTCTTCAAAACGAGAAAACGAGCCCTGCGGTAACTCCTTTTTCGGAGAAGTGGCGCGGACACCAGCATTTGCTATTGGCAAGTGGGGGCTGGGCTAGGAGGAGCGGCGAGGCCTGCATTGCTTTGAGAAAGGATTTGGCCTGGCTATTTTGGGCGCTATCTGAGCGAAATAACCAGACTGTCGGTTATCTACTACATCAAAAGCCAGCCCTAACTTAAGACACCACCAGGACTACCTACGGAACAAAGGGCTGCACAGAGTTGGCCGGCTGCAGGCCGTCCCACTCCAGTGACAGGCAGCCAGGGCCGGAGGTGGGCAATTACAGCCCTAGAGAGACACTGTCTAACGGAACTGTGAGTAGGTTTCTGTGCTGACTCACGCTTCTTGGGGCTCTGGATGGTCAACATCTGCCGGAGAAAGTGCACTGTTTGTATACCCAGAAAACTGAGCAGCGGAGAGGCAATAAGTTGCAGCAGCTGTGCTCGCTGAACATTTCATCACCTGCGCTACTCGGACCTGGGAAGGGCATAAAACGCAGACTCAACCAAGTCTGTGCTTCTGAGGATTATCCGAGTGCCTGAACCTGTCCGGTTTAGATTTGGGTGCTCATCTCCGCCCCCTCTGTAACAGGGCAGAGATCAGATATTGAAAAGACCTGTAAACCGCCTCAATAAAGAGAATTCAACAAACTACCAGAATATAGCAAGGACACTCTAAACTTGGCAATTTTAACAAAATGAAGAGACAAAAGAATAGCCAGCAGCTAAAGGAACAGGATATATGCCCACCAAACCAAACCAAAGAGGAAGAGATAGGGAATCTACCTGATAAAGAATTCCAAATAATGATAGCGAAATTAATTCAAAATCTCAAAATCAAAATGGAATCACAGTTAAAGAGTCTGGAGACAAGGATTGAGAAGATGCAAGAAAGGTTTAACAAGGACCTAGAAGAAATAAAGAAGAGTCAACACATAATGAATAATGCAATAAATGAGATCCAAAACACCCTGGAGGCAACAAATAGTAGAATAACAGAGGCAGAAGATAGTATTAGTGAATTAGAAGATAGAATCCTAGAAATAAATGAATCAGAGGATAAAAAAGAAAAACGCATCAAAAGAAATGAGGACAATTTCAGAAACCTCCAGGATAACATCAAACGCTACAACATTTGAATCATAGGAGTTCCAGAAGAAGAAGATAAAAAGAAAGATCATGAGGAAATACTTGAGGAGATAATAGTTGAAAACTTCCCTAAAATGGAGAAGGAAATTACCACTCAAGTTCAAGAAATCCAGAGAATCCCTAACAGGATAAACCCAAGGTGAAACACCCCAAGACACATATTAATCAAATTAACAAAGATTAAATATAAAGAACAAATATTAAAAGCAGCAAGGGAAAAACATCAAATAACTCACAAGGGAATTCCCATAAGGATAACAGCTGATCTTTCAATAGAAACTCTCCAAGCCAGCAGGGAATGGCAAGACGTAATTAAAGTGATGAAAGAAAATAACTTACAGCCTAGATTATTGTATCCAGCAAGGATCTCATTCAAATATGAAGGAGAAATCAAAAGCTTCACAGATAAGCAAAACTTGAGAGAATTTTGCACCACTAAACCATTTCTCCAACAAAAACTAAAGGACATTCTCTAGATAGGAATCACTAAAAGGGTGTATAAATTCGAACCCAAAACAATAAAGTAAATCTTATTTATCAATAATTGCTTTAAACGTTTATGGGCTGAATGCCCTAATCAACAGACAAAGACTGGTCAAATCGATACAAAAACAAGACCCCTACATACCTTGTCTACAAGAGACAACCAAAAGACTAAAATGGGTCAAATGGATACAAAAACTAGACCCCTATATATGTTGTCTACAAGAGAACCACCTTAAAATATGGGATATATACTGACTGAAAATGAAGGCCTGGAAAAAGATTTTTTATGCAAATATGGACCATAAGAAAACAGGAGTAGCAATACTTATATCAGATAAAATTGACTTTAAAGATCCTGAAAAGGAGACAATGAAGGTTACACATAACGACTTAAAGGAACAATCCAAAAAGAAGTTATAACAATTATAAATATATATGCACCCAACATTGGAGCATTGATATATCTAAGACAAACATTAATTAATATGATAGAAGAAATATGCAGCAATACAGTAATAGTGGGAGACTTTAATACCCCACTCATATAATCTGGCTGTAATAGACAAAGTAAAGAGCAAAACATATTTACTTATGAGCCTCAAAAAAAAATTCAGTTCACTCAGGAGAGTTTAAAAAAAAAAAAAAAAGACTTATTTGTTCACTCTGTAAAGGTTTATTGACTATGTTATGGGTTTGGTACCACTTTGGGTAGTAGGGAGGAAGAGGTGACAAATGTGATCCTGTCCTAAATAATATATTGTGGTAAAGATAGACCTACCAATACAAAATACCAAGATGTGCCTAAAGATGAGGACACCCAAACTGGACTTTCTGTTTTCTGAACTTTTCATTTCGAGAACAAACCTCCTAATATAGGATGAATTCAACATGATTTTTTTAAAGTGTTTTTTGTGATTAAAAACAGAAAGTCATTGGTTAAGAAATTATATATACTCCTCCCCACCATCACTCCCCTTCTTTCTTCCCATTTCCCTTCCACCCTCACTGATCCTTTCCTTTGTCCATTTTCCCCTGCAAAAAATAAATAAATAAATAAATAAAATAAAATGTAAAAAAAAAAAAAGAAATGATGGGAAAAAAAATAAAATAAAATAGATCAGTCAGCACAAAAAAAAAAAAAAAAAGAAAGAGGAAAGCACTGATATAAGAGAAATATATAGGATTATAAGAAACTACTATGAATAATTAAAAAATTAGAATAAATAGATAAATTCCTAGAAATAAGCAACTTATTAAGACTGATTTGCACTGGTCATAGCAAATACCCTCTTCCAACAACACAAGAGAAGACTCTATACATGGACATCACCAGATGGTCAACACCGAAATCAGATCGATTATATTCTTTGCAACCAAAGATGGAGAAGCTCTATACAATCAGCAAAAACAAGACCAGGAGCTGACTGTGGCTCGGACCATGAACTCCTTATTGCCAAATTCAGACTGAAATTGAAGAAAGTAGGGAAAACTACTAGACCATTCAGGTATGACCTAAATCAAATCCCTTATGATTATACAGTGGAAGTGAGAAATAGATTTAAGGGCCTAGATCTGATAGATAGAGTGCCTGATGAACTATGGAATGAGGTTCGTGACATTGTCCAGGAGACAGGGATCAAGACCATCCCCATGGAAAAGAAATGCAAAAAAGCAAAATGGCTGTCTGGGGAGGCCTTACAAATAGCTGTGAAAAGAAGAGAAGCGAAAAGCAAAGGAGAAAAGGAAAGATATAAACATCTAAATGCAGAGTTCCAAAGAATAGCAAGAAGAGATAAGAAAGCCTTCTTCAGTGATCAATGCAAAGAAATAGAGGAAAACAACAGAATGGGAAAGACTAGGGATCTCTTCAAGAAAATCAGAGATACCAAAGGAACATTTCATGCAAAGATGGGCACGATAAAGGACAGAGATGGTGTGGACCTAACAGAAGCAGAAGATATTAAGAAGAGGTGGCAAGAATACACAGAAGAACTGTACAAAAAAGAGCTTCAAGACCTAGACAATCATGATGATGTGATCACTGACCTAGAGCCAGACATTCTGGAATGTGAAGTCAAATGGGCCTTAGAAAGCATCACTACGAACAAAGCTAGTGGAGGTGATGGAATTCCAGTGGAACTATTCCAAGTCCTGAAAGATGATGCTGTGAAAGTGCTGCACTCAATATGCCAGCAAATGTGGAAAACTCAGCAGTGGCCACAAGATTGGAAAAGGTCAGTTTTCATCCCAATCCCAAAGAAAGGCAATGCCAAGGAGTGCTCGAACTACCGAACAATTGCACTCATCTCACACGCTAGTAAAGTAATGCTCAAAATTCTCCAAGCCAGGCTTCAGCAATATGTGAACCGTGAACTTCCTGATGTTCAAGCTGGTTTTAGAAAAGGCAGAGGAACCAGAGATCAAATTGCCAACATCCGCTGGATCATGGAAAAAGCAAGAGAGTTCCAGAAAAACATCTATTTCTGCTTTCTTGACTATGCCAAAGCCTTTGACTGTGTAGATCACAATAAACTGTGGAAAATTCTGAAAGAGATGGGAATACCAGACCACCTGATCTGCCTCTTGAGAAATCTGTATGCAGGTCAGGAAGCAACAGTTAGAACTGGTCATGGAACAACAGACTGGTTCCAAATAGGAAAAGGAGTACGTCAAGGCTGCATATTGTCACCATGTTTATTTAACTTATATGCAGAGTACATCATGAGAAATGCTGGACTGGAAGAAACACAAGCTGGAATCAAGATTGCTGGGAGAAATATCAATAACCTCAGATATGCAGATGACACCACTCTTATGGCAGAAAGTGAAGAGGGGCTAAAAAGCCTCTTGATGAAAGTGAAAGTGGAGAGTGAAAGGGTTGGCTTAAAGCTCAACATTCAGAAAACGAAGATCATGGCATCTGGTCCCATCACTGCATGGGAAATAGATGGGGAAACAGTGGAAACAGTGTCAGACTTTGTTTTTCTGGGCTCCAAAATCACTGCAGATGGTGACTGCAGCCATGAAATTAAAAGACGCTTACTCCTTGGAAGGAAAGTTATCACCAACCTAGATAGCATATTCAAAAGCAGAGACATTACTTTACCAACAAAGGTTCGCCTAGTCAAGGCTATGGTCTTTCCTGTGGTCATGTATGGATGTGAGAGCTGGACTGTGAAGAAGGCTGAACGCCGAAGAATTGATGCTTTTGAACTGTGGTGTTGGAGAAGACTCTTGAGAGTCCCTTGGACTGCAAGAAGATCCAACCAGTCCATTCTGAAGGAGATCAATCCTGGAATTTCTTTGGAAGGAATGATGCTAAAGCTGAAACTCCAGTATTTTGGCCACCTCATGCGAAGAGTTGACTCATTGGAGAAGACTCTGATGCTGGGAGGGATTGAGGGCAGGAGGAGAAGGGGACGACAGAGGATGAGATGGCTGGATGGCATCACTGACTCGATGGATGCGAGTCTGAGTGACCTCCGGGAGCTGGTGATGGACAGGGAGGCCTGGCGTGCTGCGGTTCATGGGGTCGCAAAGAGTCGGACACGACTGAGCAACTGATCTGATCTGATCTGATCTGATTAAGACTGAATCAAGGAATAGAAAATATGAATAGACCGATAGTAAGTAAAGAAAGGAATCAGTAATCAAACACGTCCCAACACAGAAAACCCAAGGACCAGATAGGTTCACAGTGAATTCAGTGAAGCATTTAAAGTAGAATTAATGACAATGCTTTTCATTAATTGAACTCTTCCAAAGAACTGAAGAAGGGAGAATACTTGTAATCTCATACTATGCCAGGATTGCCTTGATATCAAAACCAGATAAGGAGACTACAAGGGAAGAAAATTATAGATCAATAAGGGACTGATGAAGATATAGAAATTCTAACAAAATATTAGCAAACTGAATTCAAGAACATATTAAAAGCATCATACCGTGACCAAGTGGAATTTATTCCTAGAATGCAAGAATGGTTCAATGCATGAAAATGAACAAATGCTATAATATCACACTAATAGAATAAAAAATTGAAATCATATAATTATCTTGGATACAGAAAAAGCATTCAACAAATTACAGAATCTTTTCATTATAAAAGCCCACAACAGATTGGGTATAGAAGGAACACAACATAATAAAGGCCAAGCATGATACCACAATCTGAGTCTGCACCTGCAAAAGATCTCAAGCTACTGACCACAGCTGACTGGAGATTAGGACTTGACATTAGACTCAAGATGGGTCAAGCAGATTCCCTCTTCTTGATGGGTATATCTATAATGAAAGACTATTCATTTTATTGGGATTTTGAACTAGAGGCCATGGAAACTTTTAGGATCAGGACAGCCATCTCAGTGCTAAAGCAGAGAAAACTCATCTGAGGAGAAGTTATGAGATATTCAGCGACCACAGGGTGCTTGAGAAAGAAACTCAGGTTACAACTTTCTGGTTCCAGTTAGTTGCTCAGAGGTCCAGATGGGTACCTGCCTGTAGGTTCCTGTTATCAATACTTAGGCTGCCTTGAGTAGGTTGGGTTCCCAGCAGCCAAGGATCACAGATTGAGGCAGAAATCAAAGGAGGAAAGCATTCTAAGGATATTGTGGCTAATGGTATGTAGAGATGCAACAAGGTTAGTGATGCAGTCTGAAATTAATCCATTCATTTGGTGAAAAAATAAGGGACTGGCTGTACTAAAGGTGTAGTCAGAGTACTAATAGTGAGAGATTTAGGTAGTAGTTGGGATAATGAAATGGATGCAATCTGGCTCTTCAGAGGAGAGGAGAGAAGGGTAGGAAGGTGCACATTTATTTAATTGGCTGTGCTGGGTCTTGGTTGCTGCATGGGCTTTTCTTTTGTTGTAGTAAGAGAAAACAGTACAACCTGTAGTTGCAGTAAGCAGGTGCTACTTTCCAACTGAAATTGAAATTTGCTGGAAGTGAAAAGTCCATAGAAGGGAAACCTTTGCTGAAGATATGATCTGCCAAGCAGAGGGTATGGTAGCATGTGAGGTACAAAATTATTTACTAGACTGTAGGAAAATTTTTTCTCATTTAAAATTACATGTGTATAGCTTTTTAATGTACTATTATAAACAAGTAAAGTTGTATGATTTACACATACATATACATACATTGTGAGTATGTGCTCAATAATTTTATTGATAGAGGCATATGATCAAAAAAGGTTGAGGCCACAGCCTGAAACTGTCAAAGAAGCAGGATGTTCACTCTTCTAAAAGCCAACGGTGTACTAGATAGCACAGACGTAGTGCTATGGAGGCAAAGGTTTTGGCAAAGGAAAACATGGAAAACTTCATCCTAAAGAAGTTTTGCACTTTTTATCCTTTTTGCTTGTGCTTTCTTGAAACCTTTACTTCTTTCTTAATGAGGTGAGCTTTATGGTACTGGAAAGAGTGGAACTCAAGTAGCTTTTATTTCATTACTTTTCCAGACCAAAGACTTGGTCATCAATGACCAATCCTAGCATACCAAAAAACATGAAGTATGAAACAAAACATTTCCATAGAGCAAGTGCCAGAAGAATCTACTTCGCCTTTTCTCTTTCTTTTTTTTGGCTGCACAGCATGTGGGATCCCAGTTCCCCAACCAGGGATTGAATCTGTGCCCCCCTGCAGTGGAAGAGCAGAGTCCTAAACACTGATCCACCAGGGAAATCCCACACTTTGATTTTTTTCTTAACTCAGTGGTCTTCCGATGTCCTAATGACTTATTTCTACCCGTCATGGAAAGAAGTAACAAAGGTTTTTTGATTTCTAAAGCTAAGGCAATAGCTGTGCTTTCAATTTGTTTTGTTTCTTTTACATTTGAGGTAGAAAAATAAAGAAGATAGAAAAAAATCTTGTTCTGAACATTGAGAAACCCTTGGCCTTCCGACAGTTTTATAATAATTATAATAAATTAATCAATTCATTAGCACCAGATTCATCTTCAGGTTACACATCTTTAGGCCACTAGAAGAGAGAATTTAGAGCTCTCTTCTAAATTCCTCTCTGTGAAAGGGCAGAGTTTTCACTTTTGTTCTCCAACTGAGCTGACAGTGTATTTAGTTAAAAAAAAAAATGAGACAGATATTTGTGGCATAATGGTGTGTGTGAGACTTGTAAGTTATTAGCAAGAGAAGGCCCATCTTATCAACACTCCCCAGTGAAGGTAAACCTAGGATCCTGTGAAGGAGGTGAGATGGGAAGAAATGACCAAGAGAAACTGAAAGAGTAAGCAGAAATCACAAAGGAAAACCAAGAGCCTAGGTAAACTATAGTCATCTGAAGTGGATTCTGTGAGAAAGAAATGTGAGTCTTTGGGAAGAAGTTTAAAAAGTTTTGAATTTACATCATCTTTTAGAATCTATGCATGTAAACAACCATATAACATGAATTTCTTTTTGGTCGTAAATCAGTGAAAAGCTATGTCACTCCTAAGAAATTCTCAATAAATGGGTTGTCAGGTTGCCATTGGATTACAGTATTTATCCATCTTTCATTTTCAAAGTTAAACTGGACGACTCTGTTCATCAGAGAATGTCACTCTTTACCCCAGAAATGAATGCTATTTCAAGAACCTACTGTAAGTTAATGATCTTTCCGGAGAGAGAGGTAATCAACTATAACTCAAAAACCTATCAGTGAGCTTGAACTAAACATCAATATCATTTCCACACTGAGCTTAGTTTTAGTGGAAATTTGGATTCTTTATATTCTTATTATACTTTTGAAAAATTTATTTATGGTATTGATTTAGGTTTCAATTAACATCCTATTTGGGCATAAGGATGATAACTTCCTAATACTATTCTTTCTAGGCAATCTTATAAGAAGCCAATGACAGCTAGAATTATTAAACTGAAATAATTTATGACAAGCTTTTAATTCAGATTTTATATATTGTCAGTTTATAATTTTCCACACACTGCTCTGAGCATATTTAAGTTACAAAAATTTGAATTATGCACAAGATAGTGCACTGGTTAATTTTATGTGTCCACCTGGTTAGGCCATGGTCACCAGTTGCTTGATCAAACATCAGTTTGGATGCTGCTGTGAAATTGTATTTTAGATGTGATTAACATTTAAATTAGTAAAGTAGACTTTGAATAAAGTAGATTACCCCCTGAAATGTGAGTGGGCCTCATCTATTCAGTTGAAGACCTTAAAGAAAAGGCCAAGGTCCTTAGAAAAGGAAGGTTTTCTGTTTTTAGACTGCCTCTGGAATCAAGACGGCAACACCAACTCTCTCTGGAATTTCCTAGCTGCCAGCCTGCTCTGCGGATTTCAGACTTGCCAGTGTCCACAATGAGGTGAGCCAGTTCCTTAAAATCTCTCTCCTTCTCATTCATATTTATATATGAATATAAATAGAAAGAAAAATTCCAACTCTCTACATGTTTTTCTTCTTAATGTAATTGAAAAATTATATTGACATTATTTTGAGAATGAATAAAACCTTATAAATAGATGTATTCACATATCAAGGTTGTTTTTAAAACTAAGTAAACAGAAATGGTGGGCTGCCATCTATGGGACTGCACAGAGTCGGACACGACTGACATGACTTAGCAGCAGCAAACAGAAATGAAACATGGGTAGAAATCTATGTGTTCAAGGAATGGGCATTTTGCCAAGCACACCAGTGAGGATGGTGGCTCTATGTGAATTTCATTTTTAGGTGTCCTGTCTACTGTTACCCCCTTAATTCTGTTGGTTCCAACACCTGCTTGTTGGGAGAAGCACTGCCAGGTCTGAAGTGAAGCCCCGACGAAGCCAGCCTTACTTCACCTAAAACACCCTGTGTGGAAATGCAGTCCAAGCATTTCAATAGCTGTGGTTAGTCCACCGTTCAAAATTGAACCAAGATTTTGAAGATTATGAGAAAGCTTTCCAGATGCTGAGTCTATACATGCATTCTATCTGAAAATCAGTCTACTTAGATACACAAAGGTTTACCCAGAAATAATGAATGTTCTGTTTTGGCCGCTGCCCAAAGTAAGCAACTATAAGAAGTTCCAGTAATTTCTTCCTTCATGTGCTGATATTTAATAAGTTGGAAATGTCTGTCTTTCGGCAAACACATTTTATGCCTCAACTTTTAACTCTAAGACATCTGTATGGTTAGATTAGAATTATAGAATACCAAAAGGTTGGTAAGTTCAAGTGCTTCATTTAAGTCTTTGGTTCCCCATGTAGCCCCTGAATTACAAAATCATCTCCACAGTAGAGTTTCCTGTTTGGGGACTGTTTTCTACCCTTGCCTTGAAAAGCTGAACTAGTCTGGCCGGTTGGCCTGTTGCTCACAGAGGGTCATATTGAAATGTGTCATATCGAAATGCCTACAACTATATATTTTCCAAATCTGCTGTAGTTGTAGAATCACAGCTGGAAAAAAAAATGGCGACTTTAGATAAGACTCTTATCTAATTATGGAATAAACTATAGTTTAAGAAGAAAATCATCCAGGTACAGTGGGATTAGCCACGGACATCCTCAGACCAATTGCAATTATTTCTTTTTCCATTCATTCTTAACCACACCAAGCTTCCCCTGAGGCTCAGGGATCATGGTGAGAAGCCTGGGATTGGAGTGCCCTGGGATGTCAGGATGAAATGCATTAAGTACAATGTGTATTTAATCATACACATGTCTTAGGAAGTGTATTTTGAATGCACTGCTTATCTTTCTAAAAGGTACAATCACTCTAACAATCTCCATTCTCTTCAGTTTCTCACAACTTCCTTCTATACTCACACCAGAAAGGAGTCTAACTTCTTGTAAGGCCAATATAGAAAAATAGACTGTATCTCATCTTGTCAGGACCAAGCTGGACCAACAAACCAAGGAAGGAGAGTTTGTCAAGAGAAAGAGACACGGATTAAAAAAAAATACCTCAGACTAAACATTTACACATCATCTATCTGGACTTGACTCTGACCAGCCTGTTTTTAAATCTCTGGTGATGTGTCACAGACAGCAGAATACGTGATCCAGAGGGCTGCCAGCTTCCCATCCAGAGACGTAGGTGGCCACAGGCATCTGCCCACCGTTGTCAAGATTCAGTAAGTCTGAATAAACATCAACATTTTCATAAGGAAGCTGAGGAATTCCAGATGCATCAACCCAGTGAGACAAATACTCTATAAAGGAAACCAGGGCAGACTCTCCCACACCTCTTGGACAGACATCCACATTTCTTACATGGGGGCATCCACTCACCCCCCAAATGTGAGAGTTGAATAAATATCAACTTCACAACCCAGACCAGTGAAGACATATTTTGATTCCAGAAATAAAGCACACTGACCAAATGAGTCTACCTATGAAAACTCCTGGTCATTCTCCCCCGATCTGAAACAGGAATGACAAGAAATATTTTTTTTTCCCTCAGGAAAGAGAATCCTGCTGAGACTTAAACTCCATTCTAGACAGGATCTGGCTTCTAGAATTTTAGGCAAGATGCTAAGTCAGTTAAAAAACAAACTGTGTAGAAAAATCAAACATACAGTAATGCCTCTGAACATTTTGAATGTTGTTATATAAGGTATTTGAAAGGGAAAGAATTATATTTTTAGAGGAAACACATAGAAGCCAGAATACTTTTCAAAGATTATTCTTTCTCCTAGGTGTACTATTGCTCCTCTATTCAAATTCATTAAATGATGAACTGTCTTATTTAAATGTGGGAATGGTGAATTCAGCTCAAAATTGTTAATATTGGAGATGGAAATTCCTTCTGGAAGTTGTGGTTTTACTGCTCTTCCCCTGCCTGTCAGGTGGATTTTAGAACTATATTCTCATATGTTCTCTTTCCACAACTGGAAGCTTCCCTGTGAAGGGAGGATTTAGCACAGTTATTTTCTGTTTCAACGTGTCTAAGGATCCACTCCCCATCTGTCCTAAAATTGTGACAATGTATATTTTTAGATTCTTAGCAAGAAATGGTTACATTTGAATTCAAATTTAGTAAAATCCAGTAGTTTTATCAAACGAGTTAAGTTGTAAACCATTTATGCAGAAACTAATTGACGTAATGACATCATTCATTCATTTAGTATTTGTTGAGTAGACTAGTATATTCAGGCTTCTGCAGTGGGTCAGATGGTAAAGAATCTGCCTGAAATGCAGGAGATATGGGTTTGATCCCTGGGTTGGGAAGATGCCCTGGAGAACGGAATAGCAACTCACTCCAGTATTCTCGCCTGGGAAATCCCATGGACAGAGGAGCCTTGTGGGCTACAATCCATGGGTTGCAATGAGTCAGACATGACAGAGTGACTAAGCACTGGTATATTCAGATATATTAAGTCTTTAACCTCTACTTATGGAGTAAAAAGTTTTGCTTCTCTAAGAACTTTCAGGCATCTGAAAGCAGACAGAGAAATCTAAAAATGAAGCAGAAAAAACGGGCCTAATCTCCATTGTCCTAACCAAGATCAGCATTTTCCTTGGAAAACATTGTAAGAAAAGAAGATGCTCAGAAAAAGTTGATTATTATTGAAGAGCTATCTGTTTCATTTAAACTGGTATTAGATTTTTACTAGGGGTAGAACTGCTAACTTGATTTATGTTCTAGCCTAAACAGCCATGCAGGATTTTGTTTCCTTTTCTCCTTTTGATGTTTGCACTTTGTGAGGCTATCAATTAATCTCTTACAATCGAATTGAAATGCAGACATGTGGAAGAAAAGCAGTTAGAATGACAAAGATTAAAACTCTAGGAATGCTCCTCAGGACTCAAAATTTATGGTCTGCATATTGAGTAATTGAGACTAGAGTCACCGGAAAAAATTAGCAGTTTGAAGTTCAGTAGACTCTGGCTGTTGGTTTTTCTTGTTCCCCTCCACACTGAGAGGAGTGTGACCTATTAACTTCAGTGGAATTTTTGCTAGCTCTGCACCACAGGGTTGAGCCAGACAGCATATTGAAAGTGGGGCTCTTGTACACTTGGATTGAATGAATTCAGGAGTGCCAACCATTGTCAGTTAGTAGCTGAAGTGCAGAGATCTTGGCACAGAGGGTTTAAAAATATGTTCTGGCTAGTCCCCAAAGAACTATTTTGCTCTTAGAGTACTTTAAAAACACATTGAGTCATAGAGCAAGGCCAAATGTATGTCTGGCACAAGTTTATCTACTATATTCATTTGTATATTTTCAGGGTACCTATCAGGACGCCTAAGCGTTTATGTAGAAACATAATATCCTTCAATGGAAGTGACTGGAAGAGAATCCATTTCCTCTGTAAGCTGGGGCTATGATAATGAAATGCATAAAGGGTCAAGAGCTGGCCAACCCTGTAGAATGACAGTGCACTGTTTACCATCTATACTTTACATGTAAGAGTTGGCCATTTCTAAAGTGATCAGTAGCAAGGCAGTGATGCTTCCTTCGCTTCACAGTGAACAAATAAATACATATAAAAGAGAGGCTTCCCTGGGGTAGTGGTATACTGCTAATAAAAACAGGTGAACTAGGAGTCTGGAAAACTTAGTCTAGCCCAGTTCTGCTAAAATTGATTGCATAACCATGGGTAAAGCACAGTCACTCTAGGGTTCCTCCTTATTTGCAAACTGAAGGGGTGTGACTCTCTAAGATATGTCCTACCTCATAGTTCTTAATCGCCAAGGGATGATGAGCAGAAAACAAAACATGTGCAAGCACAGTGAATAATGAAACAACTTCACAGATTTTGTTCCTCTCAAATGCCATGTCTTTTTCCTCAGCCCTAGAAACTCTCATTGCTCAAGTTCAGCATTCCTATAACCAGGCTTCCCTGGTGGCTCAGACAGTAAAGAATCTGCCTGCAATGCAGGAAACCCAGGTTTGATCCGTGGGTCAGGAAGATCCCCTGGAGAAGTGAAAGACTGGTGAATGGATACCTACTCCAGTATTCTTGCCTGGAGAGTTTCATAGACAGAGGAACCTGGCAGGTTACAGTTCATGGGGTTGCAAAGAGTAGGACACGACTGCGTGACCAACACTTATCACCAGGTTAGTCAAAAAGAAAGGCACAAACTAGCTGGATTCTAGAATCATGATGATTCAGTGGCTTATAAAGTTAGATGGAAGTTGCTATGGAAATAGTTGCACTAGCATTCTGGCATAGTTAACTTCTGGAACCATGTTTGAGTAAGCTTGCTTTTAACTTCAAGCAAGGAATAGGGACAGAGATTGTGACTCAATTCAAGGACTTCAACCGCTTTTCTGAAGAAGGCAATGGCACCCCACTCCAGTACTCTTGCCTGGAAAATCCCACGGACAGAGGAGCCTGGTAGGCTGCAGTCCATGGGGTTGCTAAGAGTCAGACACGACTGAGTGACTTCACTTTCACTTTTCACTTTCGTGCATTGGAGAAGGAAATGGCAACCCACTCCAGTGTTCTTGCCTAGAGAATCCCAGGGATGGGGGAGCCTGGTGGGCTGCAGTCTATGGGGTTGCACAGAGTTGGACACGACTGAAGCGACTCAGCAGCAGCAGCAGCAGCAGCAACCGCTTTTCTGTTTCTCTTGACAAAAGGTCTCTGGTCTTGGCCAGCATCATGACTACCCAGGCCCCTTAATCTTTCTTGTTTTTACTTTCCCATTTATAGGATGAAGTACTGTCTAAAGTCATTTACTGCTCTGAAATTCTATCAGTTACAGATTATTTGGGCCTTAGCATAGAGGATAATAGTCAACTCTTCCTCCTTAAATATTTTGTCAAAATTAATTGCATGCATTAATTTTTATTATGACATACACAAGATGACATTTTTAACTTGTATGAAATTAATAAACCCAATATCTTTGGATCCTTCCTGTTCTTTTTAGCCTGCTCACCGTATGTAGGCATTCCTTTGTCTATCAGTTGCTTCCCAGCTTTATTAGACCTCTCTAAAAACCTAGAAAAATATCTGTTTTTAAGCACTCTCTGAAAAATTTTTTTCATCAAAGAATTCTTTTTAATTAATTTTTTATTGGAATATAGTTGATTTAGAACGTGTTAGTTTCTGCTGTAGAGCAAAGTAAGTCAGTTGTACATATACATGGTGGTGGTGGTAGTTTAGTTGCTAAATCATGTCCAACTCTTGCAGCCCGATGGATTGTAGGCCACCAGACTCCTCTGTCCATGGACGTCTCCAGGCTAGAATGCTGGAGTGGGTTGCCAGTTCCTTCTCTAATACACATACATATATCTACTCTTTTTTAGATTCTATTCCCATATAGGTCATTACAGAGTATAGAGTATCATTGCCTGTGCTATACAGTAGGCTCTTAATAGTTATCTATTTTATATATAGTAGTAGTGTATCTTGGAGAAGGCAATGGCAACCCACTCCAGTACTCTTGCCTGGAAATGCCATGGATGGAGGAGCCTGGTGGGCTGCAGTCCATGGGGTCACTAAGAGTCGGACATGATTGAGCAACTTCACTTTCACTTTCATGCATTGGAGAAGGAAATGGCAACCCAGTTCAGTGTTCTTGCCTGGAGAATCCCAGGGACGACAGAGCCTGGTGGGCTGCTGTCTATGGGGTCACGCAGGGTCGGACACGACTGAAGCGACTTCGCAGCAGCAGTAGTGTATCTATGGAACTTGCCCAGTGGCTCAGAGGTAAAGAATTTTTGCCTGAAATGTAGGGGAGACAGCAAATGTGGGTTTGATCCCTGGGTCAGGAAGATCCCCTGGAGGAGGGCATGGCAGTCCATTCCAGTATTCTTGCCTGGAAAATCCCATGGACAGAGGAGCCTGGTGGGCTACAGTCCATGGGGCTGCAAAGAATCAGACATGACAGAAGCTACGGAATACAGCATATACATAGTGCATATACATCAATCCCAATCTTATCATTTATCCCTCAGGCCTTTCCCCCTTGCTAACCATAAGTTTGTTTTCCACATCTGTGACTTAATTTCTGTTTTATAAATATGTTTACTTGTACCGTTTTTAAAAGAGAAGATGCCCCTTCAAGAAGATACAAAGTTCTTTACAGCAAGTCACAATGGTAGTCAGCATTGGGATAGTGCCAGAAAAGCTAAGTCTTTATTAGGTTGCTGTGCTGTGTGTGCTAAGTCGCTTCAGTCATGTCTGACTCTTTGCAACTCCATGGACTGTAGCCCCCAGGCTCCTCTGTCTATGGGATTCTCCAGGCAAATTCTGGAATTGATTGCCATGCCCTCCTCCAGGGGAATCTTCCTGACCCAGGGATTGAACCTGTGTCTGCTGCAGCTCCTGCATTGCAGGCAGATTCTTTACCACTGAGCCACCGGGGAAGCCATATTAGCTTGCTAGGGCTGTCATAACAAAATACCACAAACTGGGTGGCATAAATAACACACACATTGTCTCACAATCCCCGGTCTTCTTGGCTGGAGAATCCCACGAACAGAGAAACCTGGCGGGCTACAGTCCATGGGGTTGCAAAGAGTCAGAAAGGACTGAGCAATTTAAGGCAATGGCACCCCACTCCAGTACTTTTGCCTGGAAAATCCCATGGACAGAGGAGCCTGGTAGGCTGCAGTTCATGGGGTCGCTGGAGTTGGACACGATGGAGCGACTTCACTTTCACTTTTCACTTTCATGCATTCGAGAAGGAAATGGCAACCCACTCCAGTGTTCTTGCCTGGAGAATCCCAGGGATGGGAAGCCTGGTTGGCTGCCGTCTATGGGGTCGCACAGAGTCGGACACGACTGAAGTGATGCAGCAGCAGCAGCATGCCCCAGAAGGTAAGAAGTGTAAGGTCAATGTGTCAGCAGGACTGATTTCTTCCGATGGCTGTGGGTGTGTGGGGGGATTTGTTCCTTGTCTCTCACCTGCTTCTGGAGGTTTGCTGGCAATGTGACATTTCTTGGCTTGTAGCATCTCTACCCAATTTTTACCTTCATTTTCACATCTTCCATGTGTGCATATGTCCAAATTCCCCCTGTTTTAGTCACTCAGTTATGTCTCTTTGAGACTCAGGGATTGAACTCAGGTCTCCTGCATTTCAGGCAGATTCTTTACCATCTGAGCCACCAGGGAAGCCCCATGTTGGATTAAGAGCCAGCATGTTCCAGTATGACCTCATCTTAACTAGCTACATCTGCAATAAATCTGTTTCCAAATAAGGTCATATTCTGTGGTACTGGGGGTTAATATTTTGATGTGTGAATTTGGGGCAAAGACATTTCAACCCATAACATATGGCTTCCAAGATTTCTTAGTGTGGGCAGAATCTAGTGAATGATATTGGTTTCACACTTTGCACAGGGCTCAGTTTCATTAATAACAAAATTTATGTGGAAGGCTCTTGGCTAAATTATGAAGAAGAGGAGTTTTCTTTCTGTTACCTTGGTCCCTCCTTCTAGGTCCTTCTGCCTCTGGTGGGCCCTCCACCCTTAGTCCTTTCATGTTCTGCCCTTCAGAATGGATGCATAATTCATAATATTAAATGCTTGTCCCAGCCTTTGTTGCTTTGGGGAACATTGCTGAACTCTCTTTGTTAATCATTACATAATTTTAGATCTGTTTAGCTTCTTGGCTGGCAGCTTTATCTAACATGCTTTCAGAATAACAAGATATTAGATTTTAAAATCATCTATTTTTTTTTTCCACTTTACAAGCCTAATGTATACCAAATTGACAAGCTACTTATTTCTGTGACCACTTCACTTCTTTTTTTTTTTTTTTTTTGCTGGTTCAAGGAAAAGAACAAGAGGCTCTTTAAGTCTCATCTCCCTTCTCACCAACATCCATTTTGTCAGCTGTCACTATAATTTGTCCCTTTGACTTGTCTCATTTCCACATTTAGAAGTTATAGGCATGTATTTTAAGCATTTTTTGGGGAAAAATATTCCTAGATTTTCCTATTTACAGAAATATCTAGAACCTCTTCTTTAGTGCAGCCGTACGCTCCCTGGGACACCTGCATTCAGCACATACTGGTTCGCCTAGTCGGCTTGTCTTTCCTGTGGTCTGTTGGATGGGAGCTGATGTGGGGGCGAACGCCGCTTTGCTGGGAGGACTCTGGGTCCCTACCGTCCACAGTCCATTCTGGGGATCATCCTGGTCTTTGGAGGAGAGCAGCTGAACTCAGTTTGGCCACCTCATGCGAAGAGGACTCAGGAGAAGACTCTGTGCTGGGGGGATTGAGGGCGGAGGAGAGGGGACGACAGGGATGAGTGGCTGGATGGCATCACTGACTCGATGGATGCGAGTCTGAGACCTCCGGGAGCTGGTGATGGACAGGAGGCCTGGCGTGCTGCGGTCATGGGGTCGCAAAGAGTCGGACCCTGAGCGACTGATCTGATCTGATTCTTTATATGGAGTAAGGAAGAGATGCCTTCCTGGAGGAGCTAAGATGGGTTCCTGGAGGAGCTAAGATGGTGGAGGAATAGGACGGGGAGAACACTTTCTCCTCCACAAATTCATCAAAAGAACATTTAAACGCCGAGTAAATTCCACAAAACAACTTCTGAAAGCCGGCAGAGGACATCAGACACCCAGAAAAGCAACTCCTTGCCTTCTAAAGGAGTGCGACTGAACAAGTGAGCCCCCCCCCCCAAAAAAAGGGTATCAGGGCGGATACCCTTTGTATCAGGGCGGAAATCAGACACTGAAGAGACCAGCAAACAGAAGAAGCTATAACAGAGGGAACTGCCGTGGAATCGACAGGCAAAAAACTAAAACCCTGTGGTTAGTACCAACTACATAGAAAGGGGCCTATAGACCTTGAGAAATTTAAGCCGGAACAAGGAACTAGCCGAAAATGAACTGAACCCATGATACCCACAACAATAACAGAGAAAGTCTTATATATATTTTTAATTATTTTTACCATCATTTTTTTTTTTCTTTCTTTTTTTTTTTAAAGGAAAAAAATTTTTTTTTATCCTCTGGTACTCCTTTAATTTTCACTTTTAGAACCTACTATTACTTTGTAAAAAAATAAATAAATAAAAATAAATAAACAAATAAAAGACCCTTCTTTTTTTAAAAAAAAAAGAAAAAACCAAACTTCATATATATATTTTTTATAACTTTTGCGACCCCCTTTTTTTTTTTCTTTTTTCTTTCTTTTTTTCTTTTCTTTAACATTGTATTTTTGAAACTTCAAACTTTGCTCTAGATTCATAAATTTAGCTTATTGGTAACTTATCAATTTTGTACATTTTTTTTTTTTATAGCTTTTGTGACTTTTTTTTTCCTCCCTCTTTCTATCTCTTCATCTTTTCTTTGATATTGTACTCCTGAAATTCCAAACTTTAATCTAGATCTTTAATTTATGCTTTCTGGTATATGTAATCAATTTGTGCCTATATCTTCTTTATAATTTTTGTGACTTTGTTTTTGGTTTTGTTTTTATTTTCTTTCTTTCTTTCTTATTTCTTCTTCTTTTTTTTTTCTTTCTATTTTTCTTTTTCTTCTTCTTTTCTTTAACATTGTATTATTGAAACTCCAAACTCTACTCTAGATTTTTACCTTTTGCTTTTTAATATTGGTTATCATTTTGTACTTATATTTTCTTTATAACTTTTGTGACTATTTTTTTTTCTTTTTCTCTCTTTCTTTTCCTTCTTCTTTTCTTTAACACTGTATTTTTGAAACTCCAAACTCTACTCTAGATTTTTAATTTTTTCTTTTAGGTATATGTTACCAATTCTGTACCTTTAAGAACCTAATCTTCAGTACCCACTTTTTACTAGGGAGCGAGATTACTGGCTTGACTGTTCTCTCCACCTCCAGACTCTCCTTTTTCTCCACCAGTTCGCCTGTGTCTCCTCCCTAAGCCTCTCTCTACTCTATCCAACTCTGTGAATTTCTGAGTGTTCCAAATAAAGGAAAACACTTAGGGAACTGATTACTGACTGGATCTGTCTCTCTCCTTTTCATTCCCTCCTTTTATCCTCCTGAACACCTCTATCTCCTTCCTCCCTCTTCTCTTCTCTGTATAACTCCGTGAACATCTCTGAGCAGTCCAGTTGTGGAGTGCAGTATAGAAGGAGAAGTTTTGAGACTACTGTAAAAATAAGACCGATAACCGGGAGCAGGAAGCTTAAGTCCAAACCCTGATTCCACAGAACATTAATTGACAGGAGCTCATCAAATGCCTCCATACCTACACTGAAACCAAGCATCACACAAGGGCCAGCAAGTTCCATGGCAAGACATACCAAGCAAATTCTCCAGAAACACAGGAACACAGCCCTGAGCTCCAATATACAGGCTACCCAAAGTCACCCCAAAATCATAGACATCTCATAACTCATTATTAGACACTCCATCGCACTCCAGAGAGAAGAAATTCAGCTCCATCCACCAGAACACCGACACAAGCCTCCATAACCAAGAAACCTTGACAAGCCACCTGTACAAACCCCCACACAGTGAGGAAACGCCACAATAAAGAGAACTCCGCAAACTGCCAGAATACAGTAAGGACACCCCAAACTCAGCAATTTAAACAAGATGAAGAGACAGAAGAATACCCAGCAGGTAAAGGAACAGGATAAATGCCCACCAAACCAAACAAAAGAGGAAAAATAGCGAATCTACCTGATAAAGAATTCCGAATAATGATAGTGAAATTAATCCAAAATCTGGAAATCAAAATGGAATCACAGATAAATAGCCTGGAGAAAAGCATTGAGAAGATGCAAGAAAGGTTTAACAAGGACCTAGAAGAAATAAAAAAGATTCAATATGTAATGAATAATGCAATAAATGAGATCCAAAATACTCTGGAGGCAACAAATAGTAGAATAACAGAGGCAGAAGATAGGATTGGTGAATTAGAAGATAGAATGGTAGAAATAAATGAATCAGAGGAGAAAAAAGAAAAACGAATTAAAAGAAATGAGGACAATCTCAGAGACCTCCAGGACAATATTAAATGTTACAACATTCGAATCATAGGAGTCCCAGAAGAAGAATACAAAAAGAAAGGCCATGAGAAAATACTAGAGGAGATAATAGTGGAAAACTTCCCTAAAATGGGGAAGGAAATAATCACTCAAGTCCAAGAAACCCAGAGAGTCCCAAACAGGATAAACCCAAGGCGAAACACCCCAAGACACATATTAATCAAATTAACAAAGATCAAACACAAAGAACAAACATTAAAGGCAGCAAGGGAAAAATAACAAATATCACACAAGGGAATTCCCATAAGGATAACAGCTGATCTTTCAATAGAAACTCTTCAAGCCAGGAGGGAATGGCAAGACATATTTAAAGTGATGAAAGAAAATAACCTACAGCCCAGATTATTGTACCCAGCAAGGATATCATTCAAATACGAAGGAGAAATCAAAAGATTTACAGACAAGCAAAAGCTGAGAGAATTCAGCACCACAAAACCAGCTCTCCAACAAATACTAAAGGACATTCTCTAGACAGAAAACACAAAAAGGGTATATAAATTCAAACCCAAAACAATAAAGAAAATGGCAATGGGATCATACTTATCAATAATTACCTTAAATGTAAATGGGTTGAATGCCCCAACCAAAAGACAGAGACTGGCCGAATGGATACAAAAACAAGACCCCTACATATGTTGTCTACAAGATACCCACCTCAAAACAGGGGACACATACAGACTGAAAGTGAAGGGCTGGAAAAAGATTTTCCATGCAAATAGGGACCAAAAGAAAGCAGGAGTAGCAATACTCATATCAGATAAAATAGACTTTAAAACAAAGGCTGTGAAAAGAGACAAAGAAGATCACTACCTAATGATCAAAGGATCAATCCAAGAAGAAGATATAACAATTATAAATATATATGCACCCAACATAGGAGCACCACAATATGTAAGACAACTACTAACAAGTATGAAAGGAGAAATCAACAATAACACAATAATAGTGGGAGACTTTAATACCCCACTCACACCAATGGATAGATCAATTAAACAGAAAATTAACAAGGAAACACAAACTTTAAATGATACAAGAGACCAGTTAGACCTAATTGATATCTATAAGACATTTCATCCCAAAACAATGAATTTCACCTTTTTCTCAAGCGCACATGGAACCTTTTCCAGGATAGACCACATCCTGGGCCATAAATCTAGCCTTGGTAAGTTCAGAAAAATTGAAATCATTCCAAGCATCTTTTCTGACCACAATGCAGTAAGATTAGATCTCAATAACAGGAGAAAAACTATTAAAAATTCCAACATATGGAGGCTGAACCACATGCTTCTGAATAACCAACAAATCACAGAAGAAATCAAAAAAGAAATCAAAATCTGCATAGAAATGAATGAAAATGAAAACACAACAACCCAAAACCTGTGGGACACTGTAAAAGCAGTCCTAAGGGGAAAGTTCATAGCAATACAGGCATACCTCAAGAAACAAGAAAAAAGTCAAATAAATAACCTAACTCTACACCTAAAGCAACTAGAAAAGGAAGAAATGAAGCACCCCAAGGTTAGTAGAAGAAAAGAAATCTTAAAAACTAGGCAGAAATAAATGCAAAACAAACAAAAGAGACCATAGCAAAAATCAACAAAGCCAAAAGCTGGTTCTTTGAAAGGGTAAATAAAATTGACAAACCATTAGCCAGACTCATCAAGAAACAAAGGAGAAAAATCAAATCAATACAATTAGAAATGAAAATGGAGAGATCACAACAGACAACACAGAAATACAAAGGATCATAAGAGACTACTATCAGCAATTATATGCCAATAAAATGGACAACGTGGAAGAAATGGACAACTTCTTAGAAAAGTACAACTTTCCAAAACTGGATCAGGAAGAAATAGAAAATCTTAACAGACCCATCACAAGCACGGAAATTGAAACTGTAATCAGAAATCTTCCAGCAAACAAAAGCCCAGGTCCAGATGGCTTTACAGCCGAATTCTACCAAAAATTTAGAGAAGAGCTGACACGTATCCTACTCAAACTGTTCCAGAAAATTGCAGAGGAAGGAAAACTTCCAAACTCATTCTATGAGGCCACCATCACCCTAATACCAAAACCTGACAAAGATGCCACAAAAAAAGAAAACTACAGGCCAATATCACTGATGAACATAGATGCAAAAATCCTTAACAAAATTCTAGCAATCAGAATCCAACAACACATTAAAAAGATCATACACCATGACCAAGTGGGCTTTATCCCAGGAATGCAAGGATTCTTCAATATTCGCAAATCAATCAACGTAATATACCACATTAACAAATTGAAAAATAAAAACCATATGATTATCTCAATAGATGCAGAGAAAGCCTTTGACAAAGTTCAACATCCATTTATGATAAAAACTCTCCAGAAAGCAGGAATAGAAGGAACATCAGATCAGATCAGTCGCTCAGTCGTGTCCGACTCTTGGCGACCCCATGAACTGCAGCACGCCAGGCCTCCCTGTCCATCACCAGCTCCTGGAGGTCACTAAGACTCACATCCATCGAGTCAGTGATGCCATCCAGCCATCTCATCCTCTGTCATCCCCTTCCCCTCCTGACCCCAATCCCTCCCAGCATCAGAGACTTGTCCAATGAGTCAACTCTTCGCATGAGGTGGCCAAAATATTGGACTTTCAGCTTTAGCATCATTCCTTCCAAAGAAATCCCAGGGCTGATCTCCTTCAGAATGCACTGCTTGGATCTCCTTGCAGTCCAAGGGACTCTCAAGAGTCTTCTCCAACACCACAGTTCAAAAGCATCAATTCTTCGGCACTCAGCCTTCTTCACAGTCCAGCTCTCACATCCATACATGACCACAGGAAAGACCATAGCCTTGACTAGGCGAACCTTTGTTGGCAAAGTGATGTCTCTGTTTTGAATATGCTCTCTAGGTTGGTCATAACTTTCCTTCCAAGGAGTAAGTGTCTTTTCATTTCATGGCTGCAGTCACCATCTGCAGTGATTTTGGAGCCCAGAAGAAGAAAGTCTGACACTGTTTCCACTGTTTCTCCATCTATTTCCCATGTAGTGATGGGACCAGATGCCATGATCTTCGTTTTCTGAATGTTGAGCTTTAAGCCAACCTTTTCACTCTCCACTTTCACTTTCCTCAAGAGGCTTTTTAGTTCCTCTTCACTTTCTGCCATAAGGGTGGTGTCATCTGCATATCTGAGGTTATTGATATTTCTCCCGGCAATCTTGATTCCAACTTGTGTTTCTTCCAGTCCAGCATTTCTCATGATGTACTCTGCATATAAGTTAAATGAACATGGTGACAATATACAGCCTTGACGTACTCCTTTTCCTATTTGGAACCAGTCTGTTGTTCCATGACCAGTTCTAACTGTTGCTTCCTGACCTGCATACAGATTTCTCAAGAGGCAGATCAGGTGGTCTGGTATTCCCATCTCTTTCAGAATTTTCCACAGTTTATTGTGATCTACACAGTCAAAGGCTTTGGCATAGTCAATCAAGCAGAAATAGATGGAAGAAAATTAGGAAGTCAAGAAACACCTGGAGTAACAGGCAAATTTGGCCTTGGAATACGGAATGAAGCAGGGCAAAGACTAACAGAGTTTTGCCAAGGAAATTCACTGGTCATAGCAAATACCCTCTTCCAACAACACAAGAGAAGACTCTATACATGGACATCACCAGATGGTCAACACCGAAATCAAATCGATTATATTCTTTGCAGCCAAAGATGGAGAAGCTCTATACAATCAGCAAAAACAAGACCAGGAGCTGACTGTGGCTCGGACCATGAACTCCTTATTGCCAAATTCAGACTGAAATTGAAGAAAGTAGGGAAAACCACTAGACCATTCAGGTATGACTTAAATCAAATCCCTTATGATTATACAGTGGAAGTGAGAAATAGATTTAAGGGCCTAGATCTGATAGATAGAGTGCCTGATGAACTATGGAATGAGGTTCGTGACATTGTACAGGAGACAGGGATCAAGACCATCCCCATGGAAAAGAAATGCAAAAAAGCAAAATGGCTGTCTGGGGAGGCCTTGCAAATAGCTGTGAAAAGAAGAGAAGCGATAAGCAAAGGAGAAAAGGAAAGATATAAACATCTGAATGCAGAGTTCCAAAGAATAGCAAGAAGAGATAAGAAAGCCTTCTTCAGCGATCAATGCAAAGAAATAGAGGAAAACAGCAGAATGGGAAAGACTAAGGATCTATTCAAGAAAATCAGAGATACCAAAGGAACATTTCATGCAAAGATGGGCTCGATAAAGGACAGAAATGGTATGAACCTAATGGAAGCAGAAGATATTAAGAAGAGGTGGCAAGAATACACAGAAGAACTGTACAAAAAACAGCTTCACGACCCAGATAATCATGATGATGTGATCACTGACCTAGAGCCAGACATCCTGAAATGTGAAGTCAAATGGGCCTTAGAAAGCATCCCTATGAACAAAGCTAGTGGAGGTGATGAAATTCCAGTGGAGCTATTCCAAATCCTGAAAGATGATGCTGTGAAAGTGCTGCACTCAATATGCCAGCAAATGTGGAAAACTCAGCAGTGGCCACAAGACTGGAAAAGGTCAGTTTTCATCCCAATGCCAAAGAAAGGCAATGCCAAAGAATGCTCAGACTACCACACAATTGCACTCATCTCACACGCTAGTAAAGTAATGCTCAAAATTCTCCAAGCCAGGCTTCAGCAATATGTGAACCGTGAACTTCCTGATGTTCAAGCTGGTTTTAGAAAAGGCAGAGGAACCAGAGATCAAATTGCCAACATTCGCTGGATCATCGAAAAAAAAAGCAAGAGAGTTCCAGAAGGAACATACCTCACCATAGTAAAAGCTATATATGACAAACCCACAGCAAACATTATCCTCAATGGTGAAAAATTGAAAGCATTTCCCCTAAAGTCAGGAACAAGACAAGGATGCCCACTTTCACCATTACTATTCAACATAGTTTTGGAAGTTTTGACCACAGCAATCAGAGCAGGAAAAGAAATAAAAGGTATCCAAATTGGAAAAGAAAAAGTAAAACTCTCACTGTTTGCAGATGACATGATCCTCTACATAGAAAACCCTAAAGACTCCACCAGAAAATTACTAGAACTAATCAATGAACACAGTAAAGTTGCAGGATATAAAATCAACACACAGAAATCCCTTGCATTCCTGTACACTAATAATGAGAAAACAGAAAGAGAAATTAAGGAAACAATTCCATTCACCATTGCAATGAAAAGAATAAAATACTTAGGGATATATCTTCCTAAAGAAACTAAAGACCTATATATATAAAACTATAAAACACTCGTGAAATAAATCAAAGAGGACACTAATAGATGGAGAAATATACCATGTTCATGGATCAGAAGAATCAATATAGTGAAAATGAGTATACTACCCAAAGCAATTTATAGATTCAATGAAATCCCCATCAAGCTACCAAAGGTATTATTCACAGAGCTAGAACAAATAATTTCTCAATTTGTGTGGAAATACAAAAAAAACCTCGAATAGCCAAAGCTATCTTGAGAAAGAAGAATGGAACTGGAGGAATCAACCTGCCTGACTTCAGGCTCTACTACAAAGCCACAGTCATCAAGACAGTATGGTACTGGCACAAAGACAGAAATATAGATCAATGGTACAAAATAGAAAGCCCAGAGATAAATCCACGCACCTATGGACGCCTTATCTTTGACAAAGGAGGCAAGAATATACAATGGGTTAAAGACAATCTCTTTAACATTTGGTGCTGGGAAAACTGGTCGAACACTTGTAAAAGAATGAAACTAGAGCACTTTCTAACACCATACACAAAAATAAACTCAAAATGGATTAAAGATCTAAATGTAAGACCAGAAACCATAAAACTCCTAGAGGAAAACATAGGCAAAACACTCTCTGACATACATCACAGCAGGATCCTCCATGACCCACCTCCCAGAATATTGGAAATAAAATAAAAAATAAACAAATGGGACCTAATTAAACTTAAAAAGCTTCTGCACAACAAAGGAAACTGTAAGCAAGGTGAAAAGACAGCCTTCAGAATGGGAGAAAATAATAGCAAATGAAGCAACAGACAAACAACTAATCTCAAAAATATACAAGCAACTCCTACAGCTCAATTCCAGAAAAATAAATGACCCAATCAAAAAATGGGCCAAAGAACTAAATAGACATTTCTCCAAAGAAGACATACAGATGGCTAACAAACACATAAAAAGATGCTCAACATCACTCATTATCAGAGAAATGCAAATCAAAAGCACTATAAGGTACCATTTCACGCCAGTCAGAATGGCTGCGATCCAAAGTCCACAAGTAATAAGTGCTGGAGAGGGTGTGGAGAAAAGGGAATCCTCTTACACTGTTGGTGGGAATGCAAACTAGTACAGCCACTATGGAGAACAGTATGGAGATTCCTCAAAAAACTGGGAATAGAACTGCCTTATGATCCAGCAATCCCACTGCTGAGCATACACACTGAGAAAACCAGAATTGAAAGAGACACGTGTACCCCAATGTTCATAGCAGCACTGTTTACAATAGCCAGAACGTGGAAGCAACCTAGATGTCCATCCGCAGATGAATGGATAAGAAAGCAGTGGTACATATACACAATGGAGTATTACTCAGCCATTAAAAAGAATACATTTAATCAGTTCTAATGAGGTGGATGGAACTGGAGCCTATTATACAGAGTGAAGTAAGCCAGAAAGAAAACACCAATACAGTATACTAACGCATATATATGGAATTTAGAAAGATGGTAACAACAACCCTGTTTACGAGACAGCAAAAGAGACACTGATGTATAGAACAGTCTTTTGGACTCTGGGAGAGGGAGAGGGTGGGATGATTTGGGAGAATAGCATTTAAATATGTATAATATCATATATGAAACGAGTCGCCAGTCCAGTTACGATGCCTGATAACGGATGCCTGGGGCTGGTGCACTGGGACGACCCAGAGGCATGGTATGGGGAGGGAGGAAGGAGGAGGGTTCAGGATGGGGAACACATGTATACTTGTGGCGGATTCATTTTGATGAATGGCAAAAGCAATACAATATTGTAAAGTTAAGCAAAATAAAATTAAAGAAAAAAAAAAAAAAGAATTGCTTCCTTAACATGAAAAAAAAAAAAAGAAAGGGAAGAGATGCGGGCCTAGGTTTGATCAAGTTCAGACTCAGACACTTTCCTAGGCACTTCATGTAGGTTATCTATTTCAATCTTACAATAACCCTGAAGTATTCTTGCTTAAATTTATGAACAAAATAGAGACTAGCTAAAGAATTTGTATTCATTAATAGCCAAGAAGGAAGGACCTCTGGAGTTCTTCCTATTTCAATGAGAAATGCTGAACTTTAATAGCATTTTGAATGGTAACAATAATGATAATTTCATATTTACTGATCACTTACTCTATTTTAGGTACCGGCTCACAAATGCTTTGCCCACTTTATGCAATTTTATTCTCATAACTCTTCAAGTGAGATGCAAACTCTGTTTTTGTTTTATTGTGGTATTATTGACATAGAATGTTATATTAGTTTTAGGTATACAACATCGTAATTTGATATTTGTATATACTACAAAATGATCACACAGGTCTAACTGACATTTATCACTACATATGGTTAAAATTTTTTCCTTATGATAAGAACTTTTAAGATCTATTCTCTTAGCAACTTCCAAATATACAATATAGTGTTGTTAACTGTATTCACCCTGCTGTACATTACATCCCCAGGACTTATTTACTTTATAGTTGGAAGTTTGTACCTTGTTACCACCTTCATGCACTTTGCCCACCACTTAACTTCCACCTCTAGTAACCGTGAGTCTGTTCTCTGTATCTATGAGATTTTTTTTTTTTTTTTTTTAAGATTTCTCGTATAAGTGAGATTGTACTGTATTTGTCTTTCTCTGATTCATTTCACTTAGCATAATGCCCTCAAGGTCCACCAGTCTTCTTTTACAAAAGAAAATGGAGGCTGAAGGAACCAAAGTTTCATGGTTAGGAGTTAGTAAAACCTGAACTGGAACCCTGCCGGTTTAAGAATCAAGACCCTTTACTTTTAACCACAACACTTTAATTGAAAGTGAAAATATCACACATTACTTTTCACTTGGTCATTTTTTGCAAAACAAACAAACAACAACAAAAAAACCCCAGCTATCTTTTATTAAAATTGCAATATATAAATACCACACATCTCCCCAGGATGTCTAGCTGAGTGCTGGGCACAAAGTTTATGCTGAATATGTACTTTTCCTTGTAAGCAGTCATATGAATGTATCCCTTAAATTTATAATAAATACAACTGGAAAAGTCGTCATCAACGTGGAGGCTGGGAAAAATACTGGACAGATTGTTGAGAGACCTAGGTTCTAGCCCTGGATAACACCTGTGATACTAAGTTCCCTCATCTGTAAATTTAAGAAGCTTGGTTTTAATGATCTGGCTTCAAAATGGTTTTAAAATGCATACCCCACATTTTGTAGTTTCAATTGTGTTTTAATTGTGTTAGAAAGTATTTTAACTTCTGGTTAACAGCAAAGACTATATGGAATATCAATTTCAGCACAGTGGTTTGTTTCCATGGGTTTTAGGAATGCAAATTATGTGTACCCAGGTTTTGGCTGACCCATATATTTGGGGCGTGTGTATAAACTGTGTGAGGAGGAGTGTGTGTGTGTATGTGTCTGTGTGTGTTTAGTATCCGTGGTCAGATCTAACCTAATCTGTGTATATTCCCTCAGAAATATGAACTATGAAATTGTTTGGAGATAAATGTTATCTTCATTAATGTGTCCTTTCTCTTAACATTTAATTTTTAATTCCAGCTTTTAAAAAAAGATCATGTAATACTTTTCAGGCACAAACATTGGCAGCCATTAAACTATAGCTATTTACTAGAGATCCAAATCGGCAGGCTTCCTTTAGATATGGTAAAATTTAGATATGTATGTATGTATGGGTGCTCAGTCATGTCCCACTATTTGCGATCAAATTGACTGTAGCCTGCCAGGCTCCTTTGGTCATGGAATTTTCCAGGAAAGAATATTAGAGCTGGTTGCTATTTTGACTCCAGGGGATCTTCCTGACCCAAGGATCAAACCCTGGTTTCTTGTGTCTTTTGCATTGGCTAGTTGATTCTTTACCATTGTGCCACATAGCTAAGTTTCATCCAGTGCTTAGTATTTTGCAGACATTTTGTGTTTGCCTGTATTAGCTCCTTTAATCTTTATGCTGCTGCTGCTAAGTCGCTTCAGTCATGTCTGACTCTGTGCGACCCTGTAGACGGCACCCTACCAGACTCCTCCATCCATGGGATTTTCCAGGCAAGAGTACTGGAGTGGGTTGCCATTGCCTTCTCGAATCTTTATGAGGTAGGTGCTGTTAACCATTCCATCTTTCAGATAAGGAAACTGAGACAGAGGGGAAATGTAACCGGCCAACTCACTAACTATTCTTTAAAATATGAATAGAAATCTGAGCTACTTCCCCACCAGTGATATTTTTTTAGGTACAAGAGAATTTGCTAGTTAAAATTGCCATATTTATGGAAATAGATTCTAAAAAAGAATGGATATATGTGTATGTATAACTGATTTACTTTGCTCTACAGCAGAAACTAATATGTCAACTACATGCCAATAAAGTTAATTTAAAAATTGCCACATTCAAACAATAAGAGTTAAATGAGTCTTAAAAAGTCAGTTTGTAACAACAAAGTTTGAGTTACACTCCTAATCCTTAGGTATTCCCAACTTCCGCTTAATTTTCAGATTTGACCTTGGCTTCCCTAGATTACTTCCTTTGACTATAACCTAACTTCATTATTTAAAATGTTCCCAGCTTCACCGTTTCCATAGCTTTTCCAAATGTAAACTTTGACACATTTTTTCCTGCACGCAAAGTTTTAAATGTCCCTAGAGAATGAGTCTTAATTGTGAGACACACAAACAGAGGTTAAAATTCTTTTTTTTTTTTTTACTTTTCCCCACTCTTAGCTGTTGCTAGTGTGGGGTATAGTGAGAACAGAAATACTCTCATCTCAATGAGTTATATAGAAATTAAGCTATTAAATCAATAGATGAATGGATTATCTGAGGTCTAGTTGGAAAGTCAAAGCTGTGAGAGCGTGTATCTTCACCTAAAGTAGGCCTTCAAATCAAAGCTGGTTGAGTAGGCAGCAAATTAGTCATAGCTTTTGCAAAAACATTCAAATTATTGATGCAAAACAATAGATTTAAAGTTTAAAAGGGAAGGCAATATCCATTTATTGCCCTCCTGTATGCAATTCATGCTCAACTGCAAGAACAGAAAACCAATGGAAAAACATGTCTCATTTCCATATATTCTGGTTCATTCAGGTTTATTCTTCTGTGAATTGACTTTTCAGAGCTTTCATTCATTCTTCTACTGAGCTTTGCTTCTTAAAAGAGTTCTTTATGTATTTCAGATACTAATTATTTACCAGTTCTAGGCACTATAAATATTTTATTCCATATGATAGTTTTGGATTTCACTTTATTTATGATTTCTTGTATCAAATAAAAGAATTAGTAGTTAAATATATCCATCATTTCCTTCATATTTTGGCTCTATGTGTCTGTTTTTTTCACTTGAGGTACAGTAGATTTACAATATCATATAAATTTCAGGTGTACAAGATAGTGATTTACAATTTTTAAAGGTTATATTTCATTTATAGCTATTATAAAATATTGGCTCTATTCCTAGTGCTGTACAATACACCCTTGCAACTTATTCATTTTATACATAGTAGTTTGTACCTTCAGTGGAGAAGGCAATGGCACCCCACTCCAGTACTCTAGCCTGGAAAATCCCACGGAGGGAGGAGCCTGGTAGGCTGCAGTCCATGGGGTCGCTCAGAGTCGGACACGACTGAGCGACTTCACTTTCACTTTTCACTTTCATGCATTGGAGAGGGAAATGGCAACCCACTCCAGTGTTCTTGCCTGGAGAATCCCAGGGACGGGGGAGCCTGGTGGGCTGCCGTCTATGGAGTCGCACAGAGTCGGACATGACTGAAGTGACTTAGCAGTTGTACCTTCTGATCCCCTGTCCCTGTCTTGCCCCTTCCCTTTTCTCTCCCCACTGGTAACCACTTGTTTGTTCTTTATATCTGAGAATTTTCTCTCTCTCTCTCTCTTTTTTTTTTTTTTTTGCTGTATTCACTTGTTTATTTTTTTAGATTCTATATATAATTGGTATCATACATTATTTGTCTTTCTCTGTCATATTTCACTAAGTAAAATACCCTCCAATCCCACCCATGGTTTTGCAAATGGCAAAATTTCATTCGTTTTTATGACTGGGTGATATTTCACTGCATGTATACATGTGTGTATGTGTGTATGTATATATGCATGTATGTGTGGCTAACAGTTTTTATCCATTCATCTGTTGATGGATACTTAGGTTGCTTCTGAATTTTGGTATTGTAAATAGTGATGCTATGACCATTGAGGTGCATGTATCTTTTTTAATTAGCGTTTTTGTTTTCTTTGGATATATTCTCAGCAGTGGATACATGAATATTGTTGGGTCACATGGTAGTTCCATTTGTAGTTTTTTGAGGAAACTCCACACTGCTTTCCACTTGCTGCACAAGCTTACATTCTAACATGGGGCTTCCATTTTTCCATACCCTCACCAACATTTTTTGTCTGTGGCCTTTTTGATGACAGCTATTCTGACAGGTTTGAGATGATATCCTATTGTGGTTTTGGTTTGCATTTCTGATGACTATATTATTGGCCATCTGTATGCCTTCTTCAGAAAAAATATCTATTCAAATCTTCTGCCCAATTTTTAAATTGGGGTCTATGAAGTTTTTTTTTCTTGATATAGAATTGTATAAATTTTTATATATTGTGGTTGCATGGATGTTGCATGTTCAGTCGCTCAGTTGTGACGCTTTGCAACCCCATGGATTGTAGCCCACCAGACTCCTCTGTACATGGAATTTTCTAGGCAAGAATATTGGAGTGGGTTGCCATTTCCTTCTCCAGGAGATCTTTCTGACCCAGGGATAGAAGCTGCATCTCCTGCATTGGCAGGCAGATTCTTTGCCACTGAGCCACAAGGCAAACTCTTTGCCTTAAAAGATAGATCCCATCTTTCTAAATTCCATATATATGCATTAGTATACTGTATTTGTGTTTTTCTTTCTGGCTTACTTCACTCTGTATAATAAGCTCCAGTTGCATTTCTATGATTTATATCAAAGAGTGCTCTGTCCATGTTCTATTCTGAGTTTTAGGATTTCTGGTCATACATTTAGGTCTTTAATCCATTTGGAGTTTATTTTTGTATATGGCATTAGAAAATGTTTTAATTCATTCTTTTACATGTAGCTGTCCAGTTTTCCCAGCACCACTTATTGAAGAGATTCTCTTTTCTCTATTGTTTATTCTTGCCTTCTTTGTTGTAGATTAGTTGACCATAAATGAGTAGATTTATTTCTGAGCTCTCTATTCTGTTTGGCTCAATGTGTCTTGATTAAGTAATCCTTTAGTACTGCGTGTCATGAAGATATTCTTTGATATTTTCTTCAAAAAACTAAAAAATTTGGCTTTTCACATTTAGCTTTTAAATCATCTATCATCTTATTTTTATATGTGGTGTGATGTGAGGTAAAAATGTAATCTTATTTTTTTACCATATGGGAGACCGACTCATATTTATATTGGACAGTCTATTTTCCCTCCAACAATTAATAATTCTCTAACTATTTTCAAAAGTATGATTCTAGGCTATATTATCATCATTGTTCTTATGGTCACTTCTTACAGTCAGTACCACATTGTTTTAATTATGGCAAGCCTTGATGGTAAATCAACTCTTATTTTTTAAGATTTTCTTTGTTTTTGATTCTTGTTTCACATTAAAAATATATTTGGGAATTTGACTGGAACTAACTGAAATTTTAAAGACATATTCATATATGTAATATATTTGTGTATATGTCTATATACATATCTAAAACATATGCATGTGTACATATGTACACACACCTATCCTGGGAGCCCTTCATTCTTTGAGATTGAATCTTTCTATTCAGTAAGATATATCTTAGATATCTCTGTAATTTTTCAATAAGATTTTATCTATTCACTTCATAATATTTTACATATCTTTTATTATCTTTATTTATAGGAACCAATAAAGGACCTATAGGAACCACATAGGAATGTTTATTGTAAATGTATCTTTTTTGATTTATTTTTATCTAAGGATAATTGCTTTACAGAATTTTGTTGTTTTCTATCAAATCTCAACATGAATCAGCCATCAGATCAGATCAGATCAGATCAGATCAGTCGCTCAGTCGTGTCCGACTCTTTGCGACCCCATGAACTGCAGCACGCCAGGCCTCCCTGTCCATCACCAGCTCCCGGAGGTCACCCAGACTCGCATCCATCGAGTCAGTGATGCCATCCAGCCATCTCATCCTCTGTCGTCCCCTTCTCCTCCTGCCCTCAATCCCTCCCAGCATCAGAGTCTTCTCCAATGAGTCAGTTCTTTGCATGAGGTGGCCAAAATACTGGAGTTTCAGCTTTAGCATCATTCCTTCTAAAGAAATTCCAGGATTGATCTCCTTCAGAATGGACCGGTTGGATCTTCTTGCAGTCCAAGGGACTCTCAAGAGTCTTCTCCAACACACACAGCCATAGGTATACATATATCCCTTCCCATTTGAATCTCCCTCCTATCTCCCTCCCATCCTACCCATCTAGGTTACAGAGCCCCTGTTTGAGTTTCCTAAGTGTAAATGTATCTCTTAAAATTACACTTTATAAATCATTCTGTCTTATAGAAATGTTTACATTTTACATAACTTTGCATATTAATCTTACATCCAGCATGACTTTGCTGAACTTTCTTACCAGTTTTAATAGTCTGACAATAACATTCACCAACATTTTTAATGTAGAAAATAAAATTGTTTGCAAGCACTCCATTGAAAGAAGTGGTAATACTATTCATTTTGGAATTTAAAAGGAATTCTCTCAAGACCTGTTGTTCAGTCGCTGTTGTGTCCGACTTTGCGACCCCGTAAACTGCAGCATGACAGCCTCCTCTGTCTTTCACTATCTCCCAGAGTTGGCTCAAACTCACGTCCATTGTGTCAGTGATGCCTTCTAACCATATCATCCTCTGTTGCCCCCTTCTCCTCCTGCCCTTAATCTTTCCCAGCATCAAGGTATTTTCCAATGAGTCAGCTCTTAACATCAGGTGGCCAAAGTAGTGGAGCCTCAGCTGCAGCCTCAATCCTTCCAAAGAATATTCAGGGTTGATTTCCTTTAGGATTGACTGGTTTGATCTCCTTGCTGTCCAAGGAACTCTCAAAGAAGTCTTCTCTAGCACCACCATTTGAAAGCATTAATTCTTTGGTGCTCAGCCTTCCTTATGGTCCAATTCTCACATCCATACATGACTACTGGAAAAACCATAGCTTTGAATATATGGACCTTTGTCCGCAAAGTGATGTCTGTTTTTTAATATGCTGTCTAGGTTCGTCATAGCTTTTCTTTCAAGGAGCAAGAGTCTTTTAATTTTGTGCTGTAGTCACCATCCACAGTGATTTTGGAGCCTGAGATTAGGTATTATCATTAATTTTTTTGTAAGTTACTTTCCTTATGCCAGAAGGTCTATTTCCCTATAACCATTGACTTTCTGATGAATCAGAGAGCATCAGAAACACCTGGAGAGTGTATTAAATCAGAGTTCTGGGCTCTAGCCATGGAGTCTCTGATTCAGCAGGTCTGTGGAGGAGCCTGAATATTTACTTTTTATGCAAGTTTCTAGGTGATGATGATGTTGCTAGTCAGAGGCCCACACTGAGTACCACTGCCGGTGCTCTATGTTAAACTTTGGTCTTTATTATTTGAGTGTATTCTTCTGGTCAGATGGTTCTTATTTGCTTCTAAACTTGCTTATTCCAGCTTTATTGTGATCCTCTGTATTTTATTGTGATCATTTGTTGATGGCTAATGTCAGCAAACAGTTTTACAAGTATCTGTCCAGCTTTTATAGTTACTGATTCCTTTTATATCTTGCCATTTCTGTTCATAGTATATTTCTCCCAATAATTTACTATGAAAAAATTCAAACAGATAAGAAGTCATTTTACATTGAACACCTGTATAACCACTACCCATATTTTACTATAAACATCCTACTACATATTTGTGCATCTGGTCCCTCTATATCCATTTATCACTATCTTATCTTTTATGCTTTTGTTGTCTTTTTCCCCTACATCTTCAAGTCTTGCTTTTATTTTCTTTTGCTTTAGTCATCTTAATAATTTACTTTAGAATCTCTGTCAGAATGTTCTATTTTCTGCTATTATTGGGATTTTATATCTGTGGTATATGCTGTCTCATTCCTGGTGGATTGTTTCCTTTTATTTTGTAATTGCATTGTAAACTTATTTTCATTCTCATAGGAATCCTGTGAAGCCTAGGTTGAAACCATGTCCTATCAGGGAATTTTTATGCTTTATTAATTCCATGACTCTTAGAAGTATTACTGGTGTTAGAGCAATTTTTATGGTAATTTCTTTTCCAAACCAGACAATGTTTGATTCAGCCCCAACACAGAGAAATTTTTTCAGCCACTCAAAATCCAGACTAAAGTAAACTTCCTTATATTCTCCCTGAGTCAGGAGGCTTTCCTTTTCCTTTTTCTTTTTAACCTTTTAATTGCAGGGACTTCAGGTTCTAACTTATGTTAGTGGTCTCAGGCAGGTCCAACTCCTTGCTTTTCTGAGTTCTGGCTTCTCTGATGTTGTTTCAATCTGGGTGAAAACTCAAGATTAGTACATCTTGAAGAGAAGATATGCCTCAGCTCATGTACTTGCTACTCATTTCCCTTTTTTGGTTCCCTGTCATCTCTGGTTTCCCAATGTATTTAAAGAATGCCTGCTATAAAGTATTTCTTCATGTTCTCCACTTCTTGTGTTTGTGACAAACAGAAGTCTACTTCTAATGAAGTAGAATGAAGTGAATGAAGTTTACTTCATTCACTTGGATTTTATTTCTATATGTATCTTGAGGAAGTACCTATTTTTGTTTCTGATTCCCTATACAGCATATTAAAAATCAGAGACTTACAGCTATGGTTTTTCCAGTAGTCATGTATGGATGTGAGAGTTGGAGTATAAAGAAAGCTGACCGCAGAAGAATTGATGCTTTTGAACTGTAGTGTTGGAGAAGACTCTTGAGAGTCGCTTGGACTGTGAGGAGATCCAACCAATCCATTCTAAAGGAAATCAGTCCTGAATATCCATTGGAAGGACAGATGCTGAAGCTGAAACTCCAACACTTAGGCCACCTGATGCAAAGAACTGACTCATTGGAAAAGGCCCTGATGCTGGGAAAGATTGAAGGCGGGAGGAGAAGAGGATGACATCCTTGGTTAGATGGCATCACCAACTCAATGGACCTGAGTTTGAGTAAACTCTGGGAGTTGGTGATGGACAGGGAGGCCTGGCATGCTGCAGTCCATGGGGTCACAATGAGTCAGACACGACTGAGTGGCTAAACTGAACTAACTGAACTGATTTACCTATATTGGTAAGTCTTCATTTTGTGTTGTTTTGTGTTTTTCTAACAGAAGTCATCTCTATTTAAAAATTCACCAATGGAATTCTCTCTCCATTTAAAATTTTTTTTCAGCTTACATGTATTATAATCTAACCTAAGAGAATCACATTGAGTTTCTGTTTAGGAAAACCCCTTAGCTTACTTGCTAGTTGAATGAATTCTCTCCTTCCTCTCTGTATCATAGTCATCATAGTGAGTGAGGTTGACTGAGGCTCATGATACAGCAAACATTTAAGACCAGAAGACTATTTGCTTCTCCAAGCCATATTGGTACCTCTGTTCCCATCAATTGGCTTATAGACTTATCCAGAATTAGTTTTCTTGCTGCATTATGTTATTTAATATTTCAAATGAATGAAATATGAATGGAAAATAAAATTATTTCTATAAAAACCAAGTTTAGTTCTGTGATTAAGCCATGATAATCTTGTGTTTCTAAATAAAATTTTCTTTTAAATGAGGCATAGATAAGAATTTCATAAATGATTGGATAAATAGTCTCAAAATCTTAAGACTTACACATCAATTTTAATTTGCAAAGGTATTTAAATTTTCACTTTAAAGAAGCCAAAGTTAGGTAGATGTTAGAGATGTTGTACTGTGGCTCAGCTGGTAAAGAAACTGCCTGCACTGCAGGAGACCTGGATTTGATCCCTGGGTTGGGAAGATCCCCCAGAGAAGGGAAAGGCTACCCACTCCAGCATTCTGGCCTGGAGAATTCCATGGACTGTATAGTCCATGGGGTCACAAAGAGTCGGACACAACTGAGTGACTTTCACTTAACTTCACTTCATTAAAAATGATGGTCTTTGTACAACATGGACTACTATGGAACACTCTAATAAGATAGTTATGTGTATTAAGTTAAAATATGATCTTTAAACAACATATCATTTAAAAAATATTCCTCATACTAAATGACTTTTTGACTAAATAGTCAATTACTGGTGACTGCATGAGGTAAGAGGACTCCTACAAGTTTGATTTTGTTATTACTTCTATCCAAATTACTTTCTATCTGAAATGTTTATAGTGACCTATGTTTATTTGAAAATGGGTCTAAGAAAATAGATGGGAAGGAATAAATTGGACTGCTTAAAATAAAATGAAAATTTTTTTAAAAAATTAGCAACTTATGACTAAAAAATAAAGGATGCCAAGTACTATATATAGTTCATGAGAGATCTCTACTAGCCTGCTCCCATCCTTGAGATAAAGTCCTTGCTTATGATAATTATGGTTTGTGCCATGTGACTGCACAACCCTTGAGAAAGCTGAGGATGGGGGATATGACCCAAAGATATAGGCAACAGACCTATACATAAAGGAGGTCAGAGCCCCAGTAAGTTTGTCCTGGTAACTAGCACATTCAAACTGATCCTCTAAGCAGAGTTAAGTCAAAAGTAGAATAGCTCAGGAAACTAAAGGAAGGTAATAATATTACCCAAGAAGGCAATAATAATCAGCTCTAATCCATAAAAGGAGACTGAAGAAAGGACTACAGAGACACGTTAATTTACATGAAAGATAAAAACAACCAGGGAAAGAGGCAGGATAAGAGTCCTGGCCACAGGAAATGTCCATTCACATGGGCTTCCCAGAGATACCCTTTCATTTCTTCGCCTTTTGTGGATTCCAAATTGTAAAGATGCAGTTCCAACCATTGTAATGATTTCCTATTTCTCTTTAAAGACTTCAGAGACCAGGTTCTCCCCTTTCATACTTCTCCTTGTATCCCGCAAAACCCTTCCTGGAATCTGAGTATATATGTGCTGCTTGCTTGTTGAAAGAGCAACTAGTATAAGTGCAAAGGAAACTAATTTACAATTCTATTGTCTTTAATAGCTAATATTCTTGAAGGCAGTGACCATGTGTCTACCACATTTTGGTATGGTAATAAGCAACAGAATGAAAACAGCTTTAGTGAGTTTATCTGTACACATTTCTCATTTAGAACCCTATCTTAGCCAAGAGGCTTTCCAATATGTTGATATAACTTATCTCATATCTTTGTATGGAGTATTGTGAACTGCAGACCATAAAATTTTGGATTGGGAGTCAGGAAATCTTGATTGTAATCACAATTCAACCATGACAAGGAGTTGGTGACTTTGGAAAAATATCCAAAATCTCTCCACCTCAGTTTCTTTATCTGTGGGACTCGTGTTTTTTGATTTAAGGTTATCGTAAAAATCAAATTAGAGAATATATGAAATTACATTGTAAATTTGATCTGCCATGCAAATAGAGGTGATAAGGCTTCAGAATCTCAGAGTCAGAAGGGACTTTGCAGCATCTAAGATCCAGACTTGACTTAATTTACAATAATTTTTAATGCTTTTAATCTTTTATAATTTTTACATATCTCCTCTGACTTCCATACTTGTCTCACTTAAATAGGAATAATATTTTAGCTAAGTTGCTTCAGTGGTGTCCAACTCTTTGTGACCCTATGGACCTTAGCCCGCCAGGCTCCTCTGTCCATGGAATTTCCCAGGCAAGAATCCTGGAGTTGGTTGCCATAATTTTAGCACAGCTTGTTCAAATGAATTTCCTGATACTCCTAAAACAACATTTGAAAAAAGACTAGATTTATTTTTCTCGAGTTAACCACTAAATACAGAGGGAAGAAGAAAAAGGTTCACTCTCATACTCCATAAATACTAAGTTATTGACGGCATAAAAATTGTTTGAGTGTGCTACCAGACATGATTACATCAGATAGGCTGGGCAGAAGACAAAGGGGGTGGAGTACCCCAGGATCTGCCCGCACTCCCGGCCCCTCCTGCAGCTCCTGGGCTCCCTCCATCTGTGCTCTGTGGCAGCAACACACCTGTAAGTTTGACTTTTCCTCCCTAATTCTCATCTTTAAAACATATGTGTCCTCTGGGCTCTGCCAAAAATAAGCAGAGTTGATGAAGAAAAGGCCTGTTAAGAGGAGGATGTATTTCTCACCTTGAAAAACATTTGCATTTTCAAAGCTGTCTGAATAGTAGTCACAAGTATTGACAGGTTCAGTCAGCTGGGTGTGAAATCTTTCCTCAGGGCCTCTCCTGTGAGGCCCAACAAATAGGAGAGTTCTCTACACAAAGGTGGTGTGTGTGTGTGTGTGTGTGTGTGTGTGTTTGTGTGTAAGAAGATAGCTGGCCAATAGGTGTCAGAGACTAATTTTGTAATCTTTGACAAGCCTTTCACTGATGTAGCCAACACTGACCGGTTTGGAGAAAGGTTGTTTATTCATGATCCAAATGCATGCTGATATCTCATTTGGCCCAGATATTCATATTCCTAGATATCGTCTTGATATCGGGCCCCAAACCAATATTATGCTGCGAGACTGAATTCCTCAAATTCATTCCTTAAGTATTTCTACTCTATTGGGAAAATTTACTTCTCCCTCCTTCCCTACCTTTAACACTCTCTAGATTACAAAGTGAACAGTTTTAAAACAGTCAAATGGAATGGAAATGGAGGAGTGGGATTTTAGGCATTCATTCCTTAGCAAGACACCCAAGAGGCCTAAGAATTCCAATCATATGAAACCCTCTCCACAGCTGAGCTATGGTGATAACAGAGAAATAACTTCAGAAAAACTCAATTGGAAAAGATACAAAAGAGAACAATTCAGAAAATAATAAGAATGATTAATGGGAAGAAGATTAAATCAGATAAAAAGGGTATAGGGTTAAAGGTTTGGGTTCCAGAGAAAATAAGTACCTATATTTTTTACTATTAATAATAAACTGTTAATAATTGTCAGAGTTTAATTTGGAGTTCTTTAATAAATTGTTATAAAAATCTTTCTAGCCTCAATGATTTTAGGCAAAGTAGGGGCCATTCAAATGGAGTTAAACCTATGATTTGCTTCAAGAATATAAAAAGCCACTTTAAACAAGATTCTGGTACATTGTCTGATCCTGAAAACCAAATGCCAGTAAGAGGACTTATATTAGTGATTAAGAGTGAGGTTAGATTTAAAGAAGGTGTCATAGGTCTTAAGGGTGATTGATTATATACTGATATACCAAGAGAGCTTAAAAGGATATCTATTCCTAAAATATGTTCAACCAGTACCATAAGTAAATATAATATTTTATATTCTTTTTATGCATTGGATTTATTTCCATGACTTTACCTCTTAGTGAAAGTGTTGATTGAACAATCTGAATAGATTGTGAAATAGTAATTACAATCTTAGAGGCAAATTAAAGACATTTATACAATAGGAATTGCAATTATACATTGAAAACTAAGAATGGATTTTTGTTTTAGTAGGCTACTTTTGCCCCAATAAAAATCAAACCTTTTCTCAGAACGTGGTGCTTTTAATTCAGATTACCTAATATCAGATCAGATCAGATCAGATCAGATCAGTCGCTCAGTCGTGTCCGACTCTGCGACCCCATGAACCGCAGCACACCAGGCCTCCCTGTCCATCACCAGCTCCCGGAGGTCACCCAGACTCATACCCATCGAGTCAGTGATGCCATCCAGCCATCTCATCCTCTGTCGTCCCCTTCTCCTCCTGCCCCCAATCCCTCCCAGCATCAGAGTCTTCTCCAATGAGTCAACTCTTCGCATGAGCTGGCCAAAATACTGGAGTTTCAGCTTTAGCATCATTCCTTCCAAAGAAATTCCAGGATTGATCTCCTTCAGAATGGACTGGTTGGATCTCCTTGCAGTCCAAGGGACTCTCAAGAGTCTTCTCCAACACCACAGTTCAAAAGCATCAATTCTTCAATGCTCAGCCTTCTTCACAGTCCAGCTCTCACATCCATACATGACCACAGGAAAGACCATAGCCTTGACTAGGCAAACCTTTGTTGGCAAAGTAATGTCTCTGCTTTTGAATATGCTATCTAGGTTGGTCATAACTTTCCTTTCAAGGAGTAAGCGTCTTTTAATTTCATGACTGCAGTCACCATCTGCAGTGATTTTGGAGCCCAGAAAAACAAAGTCTGACACTGTTTCCACTGTTTCCCCATCTATTTCCCATGAAGTGATGGGACCAGATGCCATGATCTTCGTTTTCTGAATGTTGAGCTTTAAGCCAACCTTTTCACTCTCCACTTTCACTTTCATCAAGAGGCTTTTTAGCCCCTCTTCACTTTCTGCCATAAGAGTGGTGTCATCTGCATATCTGAGGTTATTGATATTTCTCCCGGCAATCTTGATTCCAACTTGTGTTTCTTCCAGCTCAGCATTTCTCATGATGTACTCTGCATATAAGTTAAATAAACATGGTGACAATATGCAGCCTTGACGTACTCCTTTTCCTATTTGGAACCAGTCTGTTGTTCCATGACCAGTTCTAACTGTTGCTTCCTGACCTGCTAATATACTGAATGTCAAATTTGAATAGTGTTTTAGACACTAAGGTGTTAATATTTTAGGGTGTTTTAAGTAGTATTAAAAACCAAGTCATTTCACTGTAAAATTTATTTAGGATAATGTTCGCAATTAGGTAGGCTGTCTGATAGCATCAAGTGCTGGCTATTCACTGCTGCTCTAGATCTGAACAACAAAATGCTAAGGAGTTCTCAAGTATTCTCACTTTAAATTATGTTCCCAATCAAAAGTACAAGAAAATTGACTTAAGAGCATTTTGATTTCTTTTGCCTCAATAAAGCAATATGCTTACTGTTGGATTTTAAAAATTATAGCTAAGCAAGGAAGTGGGGAAGAAACTACTCAAAACATGATCACTCAGAGACGGGCATGCTTAATATTTTTGTTTGCTTTCTTTCTTCAGAGAAGTGTTCTCTGTGTGTTTGCATGTTTACATTTTGTTGTATAATGTTTCTCCCCATAAGACAAATTACTAGGAATATTTTTCAGCTATTAAGTAATACTGATTTCAAAATAGGTACACTTTGAAGACCAATAATTATGGGAAGAATACTTTCAGAGACAACCTGTTTGGATTCAAAAGGAACAATGAATATTAAAAGGCAAGAATTAAAAAACAATTAATTGGAGGATAATTGCTTTACAAAGTTGTGTTGGTCTCTGCCTAATGACAATGTGAATCAGTCATAAGTGTGTGTGTGTGTGTGTGTCCGCTCCCTCCTGAGCCTCTCTCTCACACCCTCTATCTCACTCCTCTAGGTCTTCAGAGAGCACTGAGCTGAGCCCCTGTGTTATACAGCAGCTTCCCACTAGTTATCTACTTCACACACGGTGGTTTACATGTGTCAGAGTTACTCTCTCAGTTCGTCTCACTCTCTCCTTCTCTCTCTATGACCACAAGTCTATTCTATGATAGGCCACATCTGTATGTCTATTCATGCCTTCAGTTCAGTTCAGTTGCTCAGTTGTGTCCGACTCTTTGAGACCCCATAAATCACAGCACACCAGGCCTCCTTGTCCATCACCACTCCCGGAGTTCACTCAGACTCACAACCATCGAGTCAGTGATGCCATCCAGCCATCTCATCCTCTGTCGTCCCCTTCTCCTCCTGCCCCCAATCCCTCCCAGCATCAGAGTCTTCTCCAATGAGTCAACTCTTCGCATGAGGTGGCCAAAGTACTGGAGTTTCAGCTTTAGCATCATTCCTTCCAAAGAAATCCCAGGGCTGATCTCCTTCAGAATGGACTGGTTGGATCTCCTTGCAGTCCAAGGGACTCTCAAGAGTCTTCTCCAACACCACAGTTCAAAAGCATCAATTCTTCAGCGCTCAGCCTTCTTCACAGTCCAGCTCTCACATCCATACATGACCACAGGAAAAACCATAGCCTTGACTAGACAGACCTTTGTTGGCAAAGTAATGTCTCTGCTTTTCAATATGCTATCTAGGTTGGTCATAACTTTCCTTCCAAGGAGTAAGCATCTTTTAATTTCATGGCTGCAGTCAGCATCTGCAGTGATTTTGGAGCCCAGAAAAAGAAAGTCTGACACTGTTTCCACTGTTTCCCCATCTATTTCCCATGAAGTGATGGGACCGGATGCCATGATCTTCGTTTTCTGAATGTTGAGCTTTAAGCCAACTTTTTCACTCTCCTCTTTCACTTTCCTCAAGAGGCTTTTTAGTTCCTCTTCACTTTCTGCCATAAGGGTGGTGTCATCTGCATATCTGAGGTGATTGATATTTCTCCCGGCAATCTTGACTCCAGCTTGTGTTTCTTCCAGCTCAGCGTTTCTCATGATGTACTCTGCATATAAGTTAAATAAGCAGGGTGACAATATAGAGCCTTGATGTACTCCTTTTCTTATTTGGAACCAGTCTGTTGTTCCATGTCCAGTTATAATTGTTGCTTCCTGACCTGCATACAGATTTCTCAAGAGGCAGGTCAGGTGGTCTGGTATTCCCATCTCTTTCAGAATATTCTACAGTTTATTGTGATCCACACAGTCAAAGGCTTTGGCATAGTCAATAAAGCAGAAATAGATGTTTTTCTGGAACTCTCTTGCTTTTTCGACGATCCAGCGGATGTTGGCAATTTGATCTCTGGTTCCTCTGCCTTTTCTAAAACCAGCTTGAACATCAGGAAGTTCACGGTTCACGTATTGCTGAAGCCTGGCTTGGAGAGAATTTTGAACATTACTAGCATGTGAGATGAATGCAATTGTGTGGTAGTTTGAGCATTCTTTGGCATTGCCTTTCTTTGAGATTGGAATGAAAACTGACCTTTTCCAGTCCTGTGGCCACTGCTGAGTTTTCCAAATTTGCTGGCATATTGAGTGCAGCACTTCCACAGCATCATCTTTCAGGATTTGAAATAGCTCCACTGGAATTCCATCACCTCCACTAGCTTTGTTCATAGTGATGCTTCCTAAGACCCACTTGACTTCACATTCCAAGATGTCTGGCTCTATGTGAGTGATCACACCATCGTGATTATCTGGGTCATGAAGATCTTTTTTGTACAGTTCTTCTGTGTATTCTTGCCCCCTCTTCTTGATATCTTTTGCTTCTGTTAGATCCATACCACTTCTGTCCTTTATCGAGCCCATCTTTGCATGAAATGTTCCCTTGGTATCTCTAATTTTCTTGAAGAGATCTCTAGTCTTTCCTATTCTGTTGTTTTCCTCTATTTCTTTGCATTGATCACTGAGGAAGGCTTTCTTATCTCTTCTTGCTATTCTTTGGAACTCTGCATTCAGATGCTTATATCTTTCCTTTTCTCCTTTGCTTTTCACTTCTCTTCTTTTCACAGCTATTTGTAAGGCTTACAAATAGGTTAAAAGGCAAGTGTTGAAGCCTTCTCAGGGAACCTTTTTCATGGTTATTTTGGCTACATATTCATGTGAGACAGTGTTCTGCAACCTTTTTTGCACCAAGGACCTATTTCATAGAAGGCAATTTTTCTTTGGACTGGGGGTGGGGATAATTTGGGCATGATTCAAGCACATTACATTGATTGTGGACTTTATTTCTGTTATTAGACTTTGGCATTTAGTCTAATTTACATCCACTTCACCTAGATCATTAGGCATTAGATCTTAGAGGCTATGAACCCCTGGTTTAAGAGACTTCTCTCAACGTTGGTGAATTAGTTATAGGAGACATATACTTATAGGTTAAAAGAAGTCTGATTTACTAAAAACTGTGTTAACCTGGGAACCAAGGGGCCTGGCATCTAATCAGGGACCTGCTGCTGCTGCTGCTGCTGCTGCTAAGTTGCTTCAGTCGTGTCCGACTCTGTGCGACCACATAGACAGCAGCCCACCAGGCTCCTCTGCCCATGGGATTTTCCAGGCAAGAGTACTGGAGTGGGGTGCCATTGCCTTTTCTGAATCAGGGACCTAGTGAGTAACAGTCAGGCAAAGGAATTAACCTAGATGTCTTTGTTTATACTGTGAGCCTAACCCTGCCAGACTCTGATTTTATATACCATAAATAAAATAAATGTTACTTGACATGGATGATTCTGCATAATTTAGAAATCTGTTCAGATTATTGTCATTTTTGTGAGGAAAGCTGTGACAGAATAGGGATTCAAAGATTTTTACATCTATCTGAAAAAGCTATTCAATCAACCTGTTCCTTGAGTCTTAGAAAACAATTTTTAAAACATACCAGTCACTTGATACACCTACTTTTTTCTGTGATTCAAAATTGTACAGAATTGGACTAAATGCCAAAGTCTAAAAATGTAACCCTTTAGAAACAATAAATTGAAGCTAAATTATTTTGAGGAAAGATTTTGTACTAAAAATATCAGTAATGATAGTTTATATCTCTTTTTGTGCAGCTAATTTTTGTTCTTTGAATGGTTATTCAGAATTTAGAATCCCATCTGTGTCAGTAACAAACTTAGTTCACAAAAGGCTTTATTGCTGTATTAAAATTTTCTCACAGATGTAAAAGTTGCAGATGGCTTTGTTAGGTGGGATAAATGAGAAGTTATAAAGGAAGGAAAAATTTGCTTTGGGATAGTCCCACCTACTGAAGTTTTGATAATATAAAGTCGTGAAAAGAGCCCTGAAGAGATATAATTAGTGTGCCTTGCCCTCTAAATATAGAGGAGAAACTCATCTCTTTCAAAGAAGATTTATTCAATAACTTAGCTTCATTGCTTATAAGAAATATTCCAAAATTAAGTCCCTCTTAACTTATTTAAACCCATTTTATCTTGTGAAAGATCCCCTGGAGGAAGGCATGGCTACCCCATTCCAGTATTCTTGCCTGGAGAATCCCATGGACAGAGGAGCCTGGGGGGCTACAGTCACAGGGTTGCAAAAAGTCAGACACGACTGAAGCAACTTAATATGCCCACTGTCTGTGAACAGCTGGCTGCCACTCACTGAATACAGTCACATTGTATATTTAAAGACTGGCACGTGCAGAGCTACATGTGAAAGAATGAAATTAGGACATTTTCTAACACTGTATGCAAAAATAAACTGAAAGTGGATTAAAGACTTAAATCTAAGACTGGAAACCATACAAGCCCTAGGAAACATGGGCATAACACTCTTTGAAATAAATTGTAGTAATATTTTTTTGGATCTGCTTCCTAAAGCAAAGGAAACAAAAGCAAAAATAAAAAAAACTGGGGCCTAATTAAACTTTAAAACTTTTGAACAGCAAAGGAAACCATCAAAACAGAAAGACATCTACTGAATGGGAGAAAATATTTGTAAATGATATGACTGGTAAGAAGTTTATATCAAAAATATATAAATAGCTCATACAACTTAATATCAACAAAGAACCCAATTAAAATATGGACAGAAGACCCAAGTAGACATTTTTCAAAAAAAGATATATAAGTGGATAATAGGCACATGAAAAGATGCCTAACACCACTAAGCATAGAGAAATAGAAATCAAAACCACAATAAAATACCACCTCACACCTGTCAAAATGACTATCATTAAAATATCTACAATTTAGAGGACTTTAGCAAGGATATGGAGAAAAAGGAAACATAGTACACTATTTGTGGGAAAGTAAGTTGGTACAGCCATTATGGAGAACAGTAGGGAGGCTTCTCAGAAAGCTAAAAACAGAATTACCACATGACCCAGAAATTTTACCCCTGGGTATACATCAAAGATTCCTGGGTCAGGAAGATCCCCTGAAGAAGGGCATGGCAGTCCATTCCAATATTCTTGCCTGGAGAACTTCATGTACAAAGGAGTCTGGTGGGCTATAGTCCACAGGGCCACAAAGAGTCAGATATGATTAAAGCAACTTAGCATGTATACATCAAAAAAAAAAAAAAAAAAAAGTAGAAACAATAATTCAAAAAGATACAGATACTCCAATGTTCATAGCAGCACTATTTACAGTAGCCAAGACATGGAACCTACCTAAGTGTCCATCTAGATGAATGCAGAAAGAAGATGTGGTATATAGTATACAGTGGAATATTATTCAGTCATTAAGTTCAGTTCAATTCAGTCACTCAGTCATGTCTGCCTCTTTGCGACTGCATGGAATGCAGCATGCCAGGCTTCCCTGTCCATTACCAACTCCTGGAGCTTACTCAACCTCATGTCCATTGAGTCAGTGATGCCATCCAGCCATTTCATCCTTTGTTGTCCCCTTCTTCTCCTGCCTTCAATCATTTCCAACATCAGGGTCTTTTCAAATGAATCAGTTCTTTGCATCAGGTGGTCAAAGTACTGGAGTTTCAGCTTCATCATCAGTCCTTCCTTGAATATTCAGGACTGCCAAGTATTATTATGGTATCATTTTTATGTGGAATATAAAAAATGATACAAATGAACTTATTTACAAAACCAGAAACAGAGTTACAGATTTCAAAACAAGCTTATGGTTACCAAAGGGAACAGGTGTTGAGGAGGGATAAACTGGTAGATTGTAATTAACAAATCAGATCAGATCAGTCACTCAGTCGTGTCTGACTCTTTGCGACCCCATGAACTGCAGCACGCCAGGCCTCCCTGTCCATCACCAGCTCTCGGAGGTCACTCAGACTCACATCCATCGAGTCAGTGATGCCATCCAGCCATCTCATCCTCTGTCATCTCCTTCTCCTCCTGCCCCTAATCCCTCCCAGCATCAGAGTCTTCTCCAATGAGTCAACTCTTCGCATGAGGTGGCCAAAGTACTGGAGTTTCAGCTTTAGCATCATTCCTTCCAAAGAAATCCCAGGGCTGATCTCCTTCAGAATGGACTGCTTGGATCTCCTTGCAGTACACACTACTATATGTATTATCAGTTCAGTTCAGTTAGTTCAGTTCAGTCACTCAGTCGTGCCCCACTCTTTGCGACCATATGAATCGCAACACGTCAGGCATCCCTGTCCATTACCAATTCCCGGAGTTCACTCAAACTCATGTCCATCGAGTTGGTGATGCCATCCAGCCATCTCATCCTCTGTCGATCCCCTCTCCTCTTGCCCCAAATCCCTCCCAGCATCAGGGTCTTTTCCAATGAGTCAACTCTTTGCATAAGGTGACCAAAGTACTGGAGTTTCAGCTTTAGCATCAGTCCTTCCAATGAACACCCAGGACTGATCTCCTTTAGCAAGGACTGGTTGGATCTCCTTGCAGTCCAAAGGATTCTCAAGAGTCTTCTCCAGCACCACAGTTCAAAAGCATCCATTCTTCGGTGCTCAGCTTTATTCACAGTCCAACTCTCACATCCATGCATGACCACTGGAAAAACCATAGCCTTGACTAGATGGACTTTTGTTGGCAAAGTAATGTCTCTGCTTTTTAATATGCTATCTAGGTTGGTCATAACTTTCCTTCCAAGGAGTAAGCGTCTTTTAATTTCATGGCTGCAGTCACCATCTGCAGTGATTTTGGAGCCCCCCAAAAAGAAAGTCTGACACTGTTTCCCCATCTATTTCCCATGAAGTGATGGGACCAGATGCCACGATCTTTGTGTTCTGAATGTTGAGTTTTAAGCCTACTTTTTCACTCTCCTCTTTCACTTTCATCAAGAGGCTTTTTAGTTCCTCTTCACTTTCTGCCATAAGGGTGGTGTCATCTGCATATCTGAGGTTATTGATATTTCTCCCGGCAATCTTGACTCCAGCTTGTGCGTCCTCCAGCCCAGTGTTTCTCATGATGTAGTCTGCATATAAGTTAAATAAGCAGGGTGACAATATAGAGCCTTGATGTACTCCTTTTCCTATTTGAACCAGTCTGTTGTTCCATGTCCAGTTCTAACTGTTGCTTCCTGACCTGCATATAGGTTTCTCAAGAGGCAGGTCAGGTGGTCTGGTATTCCCATCTCTTTCAGAATATTCTACAGTTTATTGTGATCCACACAGTCAAAGGCTTTGGCATAGTCAATAAAGCAGAAATAGATGTTTTTCTGGAACTCTCTTGCTTTTTCAATAATCCAGTAGATGTTGGCAATTTGACTCTGGTTCCTCTGCCTTTTCTAAATCCAGCTTGAACATCAGAAAGTTCATGATTCACATATTGCTGAAGCCTGGCTTGGAGAATTTTGAGCATTACTTTACTAGTGTGTGAGATGAGTGCAATTGTGTGGTAGTTTGAGCATTCTTTGGCATTGCCTTTCTTTAGGATTGGGATGAAAACTGATCTTTTCCAGTCCTGTGGCCACTGCTGAGTTTTCCAAATTTGCTGGCATATTGAGTGCAGCACTTTCACAGCATCATCTTTCAGGATTTGAAATAGCTCAACTGGAATTCCATCACCTCCACTAGCTTTGTTCATAGTGATGCTTTCTAAGGCCCACTTGACTTCACATTCCAGGATGTCTGGCTCTAGGTCAGTGATCACACCATCGTGATTATCTGGGTCATGAAGATCTTTTTTGTACAGTTCTTCTGTGTATTCTTGCCACCTCTTCTTAATATCTTCTGCTTCTGTTAGGTCCATACCATTTGTGTCCTTTATCGAGCCCATCTTTGCATGAAATGTTCCCTTGGTATCTCTAATTTTCTTGAAGAAATCTCTAGTCTTTCCCATTCTGTTGTTTTCCTCTATTTCTTTGCATTGATTGTTGAGGAAAGCTTTCTTATCTCTTCTTGCTATTCTTTGGAACTCTGCATTCAAATGGGAATATCTTTCCTTTTCTCCTTTGCTTTTCACTTCTCTTCTTTTTACAGCTATTTGTAAGGCCTCCTCAGACAGCCACTTTGCTTTTTTGGGGGGATGGTCTTGATCCTTGTGTCGTGTACAATGTCACAAACCTCCGTCCATAGTTCAGATAACCAAAAAGAGCCTACTGTTTAGCAAAGGAACCTCTGTTCAATATCTGAATCAGTTTTGCTTTACACCTGTACACCTGAAATTAACACAACATTGTAAATCAACTATAGTTCAATATAAAATAAAAATTAAAAATACCACAATAAGATATTTCCTCAGCCCTCAAAATGCCTATCATCAAAATGTCTACAAACAACAAATGCTGGCCAAGATGTGGACAAAAAGCAACCCTATTGCACTGTGTCTGGATATGTAAATAGGCACTGCCACTATAAAACACTATGGAAGTTTCTCAAACCTGAAAATAGAACTGGCACATAATCCGGCAATTCTACTCCTGGGTATATATCAAAAAACAAAACAAAACCTCTAATTCTAAAAGATACATGCACCCCGAATGTTCAGAGCAGCCTTAGTTACAATAACCAAGATATGAAAGCAATCAAGATATAAAGGTGATGTTATACCACACAATGGAATATTAGCCATAAAAAAAGAAATTCTGTTATTTGCAAGAACATGGTAGGACATAGAGGATATTACGCCAGTGAAATAAGCCAGGCTGAGAAAGATAAACATGATATGTTATCATGTATATGTCAAATCTAAATGATAAAACAAATGAATGCAACAAAACAGACTCACACATAGGACAAACCAGTGATTACCAGTGGGGACAAGACAGGGGAAAGCAGCAAGATATGGGTAGGAAACTGAGATACAAGTGACTATGTATCACATAAGTAAACAGCAATGGTATATTGTACAGCACAAGGAAATATGGTCATTACTTCATAAAAACTTTAGAGTATAATCCTTAAAAATATCAAATCATTATGTTGTACACCTGAAACTAATCAGATCAGATCAGATCAGTCATTCAGTCGTGTCCGACTCTTTGCGACCCCATGAACTGCAGCATGCCAGGCCTCCCTGTCCATCACCAGCCCTCGGAGGTCACTCAGACTCATATCCATCGAGTCAGTGATGCCATCCAGCCATCTCATCCTCTGTCGTCCCCTTCTCCTCCTGCCCCCAATCCCTCCCAGCATCAGAGTCTTCTCCAATGAGTCAACTCTTCGCATGAGGTGGCCAAAATACTGGAGTTTCAGCTTTAGCATCATTCCTTCCAAAGAAATCCCAGGGCCGATCTCCTTCAGAATGGACCGGTTGGATCTCCTTGCAGTCCAAGGGACTCTCAAGAGTCTTCTCCAACACCACACTTCAAAAGCATCAATTCTTTGGCGCTCAGCCTTCTTCACAGTCCAGCTCTCACATCCATACATGACCACAGGAAAAACCATAGCATTGACTAGATGAACCTTTGTTGGCAAAGTGATGTCTCTGCTTTTGAATATGCTGTCTAGGTTGGTCATAACTTTCCTTCCAAGGAGTAAGCGTCTTTTAATTTCATGGCTGCAGTCACCATCTGCAGTGATTTTGGAGCCCAGAAAATAAAGTCTGACACTGTTTCCACTGTTTCTCCATCTGTTTCCCATGAAGTGATGGGACCAGATGCCATGATCTTCGTTTTCTGAATGTTGAGCTTTAAGCCAACCTTTTCACTCTCCACTTTCACTTTCATCAAAAGGCTTTTTAGTTCCTCTTCACTTTCTGCCATAAGGGTGGTATCATCTGCATATCTGAGGTTATTGGTATTTCTCCCAGCAATCTTGATTCCAGCTTGTGTTTCTTCTAGTCCAGCATTTTTCATGATGTACTCTGCATATAAGTTAAATAAACATGGTGACAATATACAGCCTTGATGTACTCCTTTTCCTATTTGGAACCAGTCTGTTGTTCCATGACCAGTTCTAACTGTTGCTTCCTGACCTGCATACAGATTTCTCAAGAGGCAGATCAGGTGGTCTGGTATTCCCATCTCTTTCAGAATTTTCCACAGTTTATTGTGATCTACACAGTCAAAGGCTTTGGCATAGTCAATAAAGCAGAAATAGATGTTTTTCTGGAACTCTCTTGCTTTTTCCATGATCCAGCGGATGTTGGCAATTTGATCTCTGGTTCCTCTGCCTTTTTAAATCCAGCTTGAACATCAGGAAGTTCACGGTTCACATATTGCTGAAGCCTGGCTTGGAGAATTTTGAACATTACTTTACTAGCATGTGAGATGAGTGCAATTTTGCGGTAATTTGAAACTAATACTGTATTGTAAATCAACTATACTTAAATAAAAAAAAAATTAAAGACTGTTGTGAAATGACTGCTCAGTCTTTTTCTTCATCAAGTGGTATAGTTCTATAGATATTCTATCTACAGTTGTACTGACATTCTCTCAGTGTTAGTCTTTGCTTCAAGTCCTTTAATCAACTTCTGGATCATATCTAAAGCTGTCACATGGTCTTTCATGAGTCAACTTTATTTCCATAAGTTCTCCAGCTGCTAAGAAACATGTCAGGATTTATGTTTAGTTGTCATAGCATTTTATGCCCTTTGATCCGGATTTCTTTGAAAACTCCAAGTACAAGGATAAGGCAAAGATCGAACTTTAAGAGGTAAAGATTTGCTTTTTGTTTGTTTTCCTTTTCTTTGGTAATATAATATTATGAAAGTTTTGCCAGTAAGCCCAAACAGCTAGTCTGGAATTCTATATTTAGCAATAAAAACTCTTAAAAAATGAAGGTGAGATAAAGGTATTTTCAGAAAAATAAAACTTGAGAATACTTGCTTTCAGTATAACTATACTGTGAGAAATATTAAAGGAAGTTCCATAGGCTGGAGAGAAACCACACCAGTTAGAAACTTTAATCTGCAGGAAGGATTGAAAGTTCCAGAAATGATTAAGAAAGGTACATCTTTTCTTTTGTGTTTCCCAATTTCTCTGAAAGATATTTGACTAAAGCAAAATCAACAGCAATGTATTGTAAGATATATAATATAGTAAAATATATGAAAACAAAAAGTTCTAAAATTAATAATCTAAGAAGCAAACACAATATCAATAGATAGAAGAAAATAATAGAGAACAGAAAAAATTTTGTGGAAGTAAAGAGAAAATTCTTCAAGCTAAGTTGGTTCTTGAAAGGATTATTAAAATTGATGTACACTAACAACACCAATTTAGGGGAAAAAAGCACAAAGTATAAATATACAAAATAAGACAGGAAACATGATTATAAATCTACAGAAATTAGAAAGATAGTAAGGTACTATTAAAGACACAGGCCACAAACCTGATGATGTAGGTAGATGAAATAGACAAATTCCTCAAAAACACAACTTAATAAATTGATGAAAGCTGGTAAATAAATTGATTTTTGAATCCCTCCAATAGTCTTTCAGGAATAAAAGATGAAAAAGTTCCCGATTCATTTTATGGGGCCACTATACCAGCATACGGGGAAGGTAATGGCACCCCACCCCAGTACTTTTGCCTGGAAAATCCCATGGACGTAGGAGCCTGGTAGGCTCCAGTCCGTGGGGTCGCTGAGAGTCGGACACGACTGAGCGACTTCACTTTCACTTTTCACTTTCATGCATTGGAGAAGGAAATGGCAACCCACTCCGGTGTTCTTGCCTGGAGAATCCCAGAGACAGGGGAGCCTGGTAGGCTGCCGTCTATGGGGTCGCACAGAGTCGGACACGACTGAAGCGACTCAGCAGCAGCAGCATACCAGCATAACTCTAATATCAAATGATGATAAAGCAACCATACGCCCTTCACAAAAGGAAAATCAACCATGGAGTAATACCCCTGAACATAGGCAGAAAATTTCTTAACCAAATATTAGCCAATTTAACCCAGCAGTATATAAATAGGACAATATGATATGACTAACCAAGGATTATCCTAGGAATGCATGTTTGGTTTACTAACAGAATAAAAAACATTCACATGGTTAGGTACAGAGGAGGTACAGAAAATATGTACAAAATAGGTACAAAAAAAATCACATGACCATGTTTGATACCCAACTATGATAAAAATAAAAACTCCAGAGATTCTGCAAATTCTATACTGAATTTAGCTTAATGTTAAAATATTGAATGAGGTCTGTTTTTACCCCTCCTATTCAACATTCTACTGAAGTCTAAGGCAATGTAATCAGAGTAAATGAAAAAGATCAAGGGAAATAGAGATAAAAGTTCATTTTCAGAAAATCTAAAGGATTTTATAAAATATAAAAGGATTCTATAATTATATAAAGGATTCTATATAGGATTATATAAAGGATTCTATAAAAAATTCTGCTATACCCAGTAAGTGAATGAAGCAGTATCTCAAGGTCAATATATACAAATTGTTTCTACATGCAAGCAACAAAGAATTAGAAAATAAAAATGAAAATTTGATGCTATTTATAATGACATTAAAAGTGATACTCAAGAATAAATTTTTAAAAAGAAATCAAAGATCATTTCATCTGAAAACCACACATCACTGACTTTTTTTTAAAAGTATTTCTTTATTTGGGGGCACCAGGTCTTAGTTAAAACTCAACAGTCAAAAAACAAAGATTATAGTTTCCAGTTCCATCATGTCATGGCAACTAGATGGGGAAACAAAGGAAACAGTTACAGAATTTATTTTCTTGGGCTCCAAAATCACCTTAGATGGTGACTGCAGCCACTAAATTAAAAAATGTTTGCTCCTTGGAAGAAAAGCTATGACAAACCTAGACAGCACATTAAAAAGCAGAGGTGTTACTTTGCCAACAAAGACTGGTATGTATAGACAAAGCTACAGTTTTTCCAGTAGTCATGTATGGATGTGAGAGTGGGACCATAAAGAAATCTGAGTGCCAAAGAATTGATGCTTTTGAACTGTGGTGCTAGAGAAGACTCTTGAGAGTCCCTTGGACTGCAAGGAGATCAAACCAGTCAATCCTAAAGGAAATCAACCCTGAATATTCATTGGAAGGACTGATGCTGAAGCTCCAATACTTTGGCCACCTGATGTGAAGAGCGACTCATTTGAAAAGACCCTGATGCTGGGAGGGACTGAGGGAGACAGGAAGAAGGGTGAGGGGGTGACAGTGGGTGAGACGGTTGGATGGCATCATCCATGCAAAGCATATGAGTTTGAACAAACTCCAAGAGATTGGGAGCTACACGGAAGCCTGGCCTATTGCAGTCCATGGAGTCCCAATGGGTCAGATAGGACTTAGGGACTAAACAACAAAAGTCAAACCATTATGCTGTATACCTAACACTCATGTAGTGCTGTATATCAGTTCTATCTCAATAAATTGGAAGAAAACCTATCACATAACAAAGTAGAGAATTAAAAATGACAAATTAGAAAAAAAAAAAAAAACAAAGAATATCTGATGTTAAGATGATTCTTCCTCACCCAGAGCTGTGACTGCTGCTCTGGCCAGAAGGCCTTTTGGCTTCATGGCGTCATGTTCCATTTAATGGCCACACTCAAGAGAATATTCTATTCTAAATAATCCCCTTCAGGGGCTAATAGTTTCCACCTTCTTGAAAACACTGGATGGTTGATCCCTTTAGAACACAGGTTTTGAGTTAATATAAGAATGTATGCATGAAGAGGTGGGCGACAGCATGAACAGCCACACTTCTAGAAGGTTCTAACCAGCATGCAGGGCAGTGGTAGAGAAAGTAGGAATGAACAGGAGAAGAACCCAGGGTAGCTGGGTGGGCAGAGCCAGTGGCCGGTGAGGTTCTAGTTTGTTCGGCCTCGGGGCATCCTTCCCCTTTACGTGGTCATGCTGAAGTAGTGCCCAGGCCTGGCATCTGGCCAGCAGCTTATGCCCACCACCTCCCTCTGCCTCCTGGACCCCTGCAAAATGAGAGAGCTTGGAGCCTTCTTGTAAATGTGTGAGCAGGACTGGAGTGTTCTGAACACAGAGGAAATGAGCTTCCTGAGGGAGTGGGTGGAGAGTATGGGGCTAAAATGCCACCTGTTTCTCATAAAACTAAATCAAAATTAAACACCTAGGAAGCAAAAGCAGATAGTAAGGTGAAGGAAAACATAAAGACAGACAAACTATTAGGGGAAACACACTGATTGAAACCACCCACCCTGGCCAGGTACTATAGTAACCATTTGCATGAGTTGTTTTATGACAGGAGATCCTGATAAGGAATATGGAACTAATAAGCCACCACCAACTGGAAGAGTTTGGGAAAGGTCTAAAGGAGACACCACGTGTCTGTCCACTTCCCAGAATCCCTCTCGCTAGCATCCATCTTGGCTGAGCGATGTGTGCACCACCAGGAAAGACTCTGAATTAGAATGATTGGTCAAAGACCACCCGGAAACTACTCCCATCACCATGAAACCTGAGACTGCGAGCCACGCAGCAGAGCAGTTCTCCTGGGTTCCCTTACCCTACTGCTCTCCACCCAGGTGCCCTTTCCCAATAAAATCTCTTGCTTTGTCAGCACATGTGTCTCCTCGGACAATTCATTTCCGAGTGTTAGACAAGAGCCCAGTTTCAAGCCCTGGAAGAGGTCCACCTTCCTGCAACAAAACCATCAACTGAGGAAAGTGATCTAGAATTTGATAATGAAGGTGTGATTGAACCAGACCATAATGCCCCTCAAGAAATGGGAGATAAAAATGTAGAGATAACTAAGGACATGATGTATCAGGCAAATGATTAAAAAAAATAATAAGTGGCTGCCATTGATGCCCTAAATGATGGTGAGCTACAGAATGCCAATGAGTTGTTTAAAAGATGCCGTCAAGCTAACCCCTTGTGTGGCCATTCTGTATGCCAAGAGAACCAGTGTCTTCATCAAATTACAGACGGGAAATGCTGCCATCCAAGCCTGTGGAAGAGTTATTGAAATAAATCTGGATGCAACTCAGCCATACATGTAGCGAGGGAAAGCACACAGACTTCTGGGTCATCAGAAAGATGCTGCCAGTGATCTTGCCTCTTCCTGTAAGCTAGATTATGAAGATGCTAGTACAATGCTGATGGAAGTTGACCCAAAGACCCAGAAAATTGCTGATACTGGAGAAAGTATGAGTAAAAAGCCCAAAGAGTGAGAGATCAAAAAAAGAACAGAAAGGGTTAAGAAGGCTTGGGACGAACATGAGAGAGCCCAGAGGGAGGAAGAAGCCAGGGGACAATCAGGAGCTCAGTATGGTTCTTTTCCAGGTGGCTCTCCTGGGGGAATTCCTGATAATTTTCCTGGAGGAATGCATGGAATGGGAGGGGGGGCATGCCTGGAATGCCATGAATGCCTGGATGAAAGAAATTTTTAGTGACCCAGAGGTCCTTACAGCCATGCAGGACCCAGAAGTTATGGTGGCCTTCCAGGATATAGCCCAGAACACTCCAAATATGTCAAAATATCAGGGTAACTCAAGGGTTATGAAGCTCATCAGTAAATTGTGGGCCAAATTTGGAGGTCAAGCATAATGCCTTTCTGACACATAAAGTCCCTGCCAGAGGAAAAGCAACTTAGATCACCTAAGGGATGGTGCAATAAAACAAACCAGTGTACTTCTGACCTTCTCATGCATAAAGTTGGGGTGCTTTGAAGATAATCACTAGGCCCTCTGCCCCAGATGCAGCTGAAAACATTTTACAGTGGTTTGCCATTAGGGTATTCAATTCAGATAATGTTTTCCTACTTGAAATTAAAAATGTTAAGCAATTTAAAAATCTTAAATATTTAAAACAATTTAAAAGGTGTGTTAAACCCTACATTTTTCCTTACTAATCATTTTGGTTTTTTCTTTTGAATTAATTAGGCAACAAAGATACTTCAGTATGGAAAAGTCATCGTTCAAGTTTGAGTGAAATAACGCTTTATTAGTGGGAGGAAAATATAACATTTAAATAAAGTTTGAGTTGGACATGTAGTCACTGAGGCATTTTGATTTGTCTTTTTAATTGCTTTGTTATTATTATTTTTAATGATTTGCTTCTGTAAAACTCTTGGGACCACCAGTATTGCAGTAGGACCTGGGTGGCAGGGCAATGTGAAATGAAAATGTCTTCTGCCATGTTAACCAACAAGAAATGTCACAGCCATCAGTGATTGATTTCTGGCCTCCAAATGTGAATGGGGGCTCCCCAAACTGTATTCAGCAGATGCTGCCCTCCCCTGCCCCGCATGGTGATCACTGAGGAACTGTGAGAATGCAAGAAGCAAGGTCAACAAGGAAAGAGGATTGGTCCCAGATATCTGAGACCTACGAAAGGAATGAATTCAGTGAGCCCAGAGGCTTACATCTTCCCATACTGTAGAATGCTAAATTCCTTAACTTGATATCTGATCTTTGATGTTCAGACTGCCTGTTCTCTTTTTTGCAAACATGTATATAGCCTGACTTCACCAGCCTCTTTAGAGCTGTTTAATTGGAGCTGCTGGGATACTGTCTCCCGGGCTCGGGGTACCAAACATCCCCCCCACCCCCCAATAAAATACCTCTCTACTTTCAGTCTGTGACTATAGTTTTTAGTCTATAGCAGCAACCAATCTATTAGATTTTATGTCACAGGTACCCTTGTGCTGCTGCTGCTGCTAGGTCACTTCAGTCATGTCCGACTCTGTGTGACCCCATAGACGGCAGCCCACCAGGCTTTCCCGTCCCTGGGATTCTCCAGGCAAGAACACTGGAGTGGGTTGCCATTTCCTTCTCCAATGCATGAAAGTGAAAAGTGAAAGTGAAGTCGCTCAGTCGTGTCCGACTCTAGCGACCCCATGGACTGCAGCCTACCAGGCTCCTCTATCCATGGGATTTTCTTGGCAAAAGTACTGGAGTGGGGTGCCATTGCCTTCTCTGGTACCCTTGTGCACCTGCATTTATATCTTACACTGTGGTGAAGGGCTGGTTTTTAAAATGCTGCAGTAAAATTGTATTACTTAGTTCTGCTCTTGTCTGATATCTAAAATAAATGTTTCATATTTCCACATCAGATCAGTTCAGTAACTCAGTCGTATCCATCTCCTTCTGACCACATGGAGAATTCTGCTCAACTAGACTTCCATCACCTCCACTTGCTTTGTTCGTAGTGATGCTTCCTAAGGCCCAGTTGACTTTGCATTCCAGGATGTCTGGCTCTAGGTGAGTGATCACACCATTGTGGTTATCTGGGTCATGAAGATCTTTTTCTGTATAGTGTTTCTGTGTTTCTTGCCACCTGTTCTTAGTAGCTTCTGCTTCTGTTAGGTCCATACCATTTCTGTCCTTTATTGTGCTCATCTTTGCATGTAATGTTCCCTTGGTATCTCTAATTTTCTTGAAGAGATCTCTAGTCTTTCCCAGTCTATTGTTTTCCTCTGTTTCTTTGCATTGATCCTTAAAGAAGGCTTTCTTATCTCTCCTTGCTATTGTGTGGAACTCTGCATTCAAATGAGTGTATATTTCCTTTTCTCCTTTGCCTTTAGTTTCTCTTCTTTTCTCAGCTTTTGGTGAGGCCTCATCAGACAACCATTTTACCTTTTTGCATTTCTTTTTCTTGAGGATGGTTTCAATCACTGCCTCCTGTACAGTGTCACAAACGTCCATCCATAGTTCTTTAGGCAGTCTATCAGATCTAATCCCTTGAATCTATTTTGATACTTCCACTGTATAATCGTAAGTGATTTGATTTAGGTCATACCTGAATGGTCTAGTGGTTTTCCCTACTTTCTTCATTTCCACATAGTGGGGAAAAAAAAAGATGATTCTACGTCAGAAAAATATTATGATTACATACCATACATTGTGATTAATTTGAGTTTATGCCAGAAATTCAAGAACAGAACAATGTCAAAATTTTCTACACACTTCATTAAACAACAGACTGAAGAAAAGTCATATGATCATTTTAACAGATGCAGCAAAATTAGGAAAACTTAATAGTTTGTAATTTAAAAATATCTTAGTAAACTAGAACTAAAGGAAAATTCCTTAAATTCATAAAATACATCTACCAAAAACCTATATCAAACATCACAGTTAAGGATAATCTTTTCAGAAATACCTTCAAATAGTCAGTAAGACTCTACTAAACTCACTACTATTCAAAACAGTACTAGATACCATAAACAATGAACAAGACAAAAAAAAAATGTTAAGAGTTGTAAGACTTGCAAAGAATAAAGCAAAATTGTCATTATTTTCGGATGATAATTTCAGAGACTCTAAAAATCAGGAAAAGATTTTTGTAGGATTGTTGATAGAAGATCAAGAGACAAAAATCACTACTATTCATATAGTCTTAAAAAGTCTTAAAAATGTAGCAGTAACACAATCCTATATTTATTAGCAATGAAATCTATAGCTACTATTGATAAATCAAGCTAAAGATTTATATAATGTCATGGAGAAAATTATTTATTAAAGAACAAAAAGAAACCTGAATAAATAGAGAAGAAAATTTTGCTTATGAATTGGAAGGTTTTTGATACAGTAAAGATGTAATTTTATCACATAAATGTATAAATTACAACAGTTTTCAATACAATTTCAACAATTAATGAACTAATAAAATTTTTATTAGTTTCCTACAAGAGCTTCTAGAACTAAGACCCCCAAAAAAACATCCTTCTCTTTATAGGGGACTGGAATGCAAAAGTAGGAAGTCAAGTGATACCTGGAATAATAGGCAAATTTGGCCTTGGAGTACAAAGTGAAGAAGGGCAAAGGCTAACAGAGTTTTGCCAAGAGAACGCACTGCTCATAGCAAAGACCTTCTTCCAACAACACAGGAGAAGACTCTACACATGCACATCACCAAATGGTCAATACTGAAATCAGATTGATTATATTCTTTGCAGCCAAAGATGGAGAAGTTCTATACAGTGAGCAAAAACAAGACTGGGAGTTGACTGTGGCTCAGATCATGAACTCCTTATTGCCAAATTCAGACTTAAATTTAAGAAAGTAGGGAAAGCCACTAGACCATTCAGTATGACCTAATCAAATCCCTTATGATTATACAGTAGAAGTGACAAAATAGATTCAAGGGACTAGATCTGATAGACAGAGTGCCTGAAGAAATATGGACTGAGGTTTGTGACACTCTACAGGAGGCAGTGATCAAAACCATCCTCAAGAAAAAGAAATGCAAAAAGGCAAAACAGTTGTCTGAGGAGGCCTTACAGATAGCTGAGAAAAGACAAGTGAAACGCAAAGGGGAAAAGGAAAGATACACCCATTTGATTGCAGAGTTCCAAACAATAGCAAGAAGAGATTAAAAAAAAAAAAAAAGCCTTCCTTAATGACCAATGCAAAGAAACGGAGGAAAACAATAGAATGGGAAAGACTAGAGATCTCTTCAAGAAAATTAGAGATACCAAGGGAACATTACATGCAAAGATGAGCACAATAACAGACAGAAATGGTCTGGATCTAGCAGAAGCAGAAGATATTAAGAAGAGATGACAAGAATACACAGAAGAATTATACAAAAAAGATCTTCATGACCCAGATTACACAAGGGTGTGATCACTCACCTTGAGCCAAACATCCTGGAAGACAAAGTCAACTGGGCCTTAGGAAGCATCACTACAAACAATGCTAGTGGTATTGATGGAATTCCAGTTGAGCTATTTCAAATCCTAAAAGATGATGCTGTGAAAGTGCTGCATCCCACAAGCCAGCAAGTTTGGAAATCTCAGCAGTGGCCACAAGAGTCGAAAAGACAAGTTTTGATTCCAATCCTAAAGAAGGTCAATGCAGGGGCTTCCGGTTAAGATGGCGGAGGATTAGGACGGGGAATACACTTTCTCCTCCACAAATTCATCAAGGGGACATCTAAACGCAGAGTAAATTCCTCAAACAGCTTCGGAATGCCGGCAGAGGACATCGGACACCCAGAAAAGCAACTCATGGCCTTCTAAAGGAGGAGCTCATCAAATGCCTCCATACCTACACTGAAACCAAGCATCACACAAAGACCAGCAAGTTCCACGGCAAGACATACCAAGCAAATTCTCCAGAAAAACAAGAACACAGCCCTGAGCTCCAATTCACAGGCTACACAAAGCGACCCCAAAATCATAGACATCTCATAACTCACCACTAGACACTCCACCGCACCCCAGAGAAAAGAAATCCAGCTCCACCCACCAGAACATCGATACAAGCTTCCATAAACAAGAAACCTCGACTAGCCACCAGTACAAACCCACATATAGTGCACAAATGCCACAATAAAGAAAACTCCACAGACTGCCAGAATACAGTAAGGACACCCCAAACTCAGCATTTTAAACAAGATGAAGAGACAGAAGAATTACCAGCAGGTAAAGGAACAGGATAAATGCCCACCAAACCAAACAAAAGAGGAAGAAATAGCGAACCTACCTGATAAAGAATTCCGAATAATGATAGTGAAATTAATCCAAAATCTGGAAAGCAAAATGGAATCATGGATAAATAGCCTGGAGAAAAGCATTGAGATGATGCAAGAAAGATTTAACAAGGACTTAGAAGAAAAAAAAAAGAGTCAATATATAATGAATAATGTAATAAATGAGATCCAAAACACTCTGGAGGCAACAAATAGTAGAATTACAGAGGCAGAAGATAGAATTAGTGAATTAGAAGATAGAATGGCAGAATTAAATGAATCAGAGGAGAAAAAAGAAAAACGAATTAAAAGGAATGAGGACAATCTCAGACACCTCCAGGACAATTTTAAACGTTACAATATTCGAATCATAGGAGTTCCAGAAGAAGAAGACAAAAAGAAAGACCATGAGAAGATACTAGAGGAGATAATAGTTGAAAACTTCCCTAAAATGGGGAAGGAAATAATCACTCAAGTCCAAGAAACCCAGAGAGTCCCAAATAGGATAAACCCAAGGCGAAACATCCCAAGACACATATTAATCAAATTAACAAAGATCAAACACAAAGAACAAATATTAAAAGCAGCAAGGGAAAAACAACAAATAACACACAAGGGAATTCCCATAAGGCTAACAGCTGATCTTTCAATAGAAACTCTTCAAGCCAGGAGGGAATGGCAAGACATACTTAAAGTGATGAAAGAAAAGAACCTACAGCCCAGATTATTGTACCCAGCAAGGATCTCATTCAAATATGAAGGAGAAATCAAAACCTTTACAGACAAGCAAAAGCTGAGAGAATTCAGCAACAACAAACCAGCTCTCCAACAAATACTAAAGGACCTTCTCTAGACAGGAAACACAAAAAGGATATATAAATTCAAACCCAAAACAACAAAGTAAATGGCAACGAGATCATATTTATCCATAATTACCTTAAATGTAAATGGGTTGAATGCCCCAACCAAAAGGCAGAGACTGGCTGAATGGATACAAAAACAAGACCCATACATATGTTGTCTACAAGAGACCCACCTCAAAACAGGGGACACATACAGACTGAAAGTGAAGGGCTGGAAAAAGATTTTCCATGCAAATAGGGACCAAAAGAAAGCAGGAGTAGCAATACTCATATCAGATAAAATAGACTTTAAAACAAAGGCTGTGAAAAGAGACAAAGAAGGTCACTACATAATGATCAAAGGATCAATCCAAGAAGAAGATATAACAATTATAAATATATATGCACCCCAACATAGGAGCACCGCAATATGTAAGACAAATACTAACAAGTATGAAAGGAGAAATCAACAATAACACAATAATAGTGGGAGACTTTAATACCCCACTCACACCAATGGATAGATCAACTGAACAGAAAATTAACAAGGAAACACAAAATTTAAACGATACAATAGACAAGTTAGAACTAATTGATATCTATAGGACATTTCATCCCAAAACAATGAATTTCACCTTTTTCTCAAGCGCACACGGAACCTTCTCCAGGATAGACCACATCCTGGGCCATAAATCTAGCCTTGGTAAATTCAAAAAAATTTAAATCATTCAGAAAAATTGAAATCATTCCAAGCATTTTTTTCTGACCACAATGCAGTAAGAGTAAATCTCAATAACAGGAGAAAAACTATTAAAAATTCCAACATATGGAGGCTGAACAACACACTCCTGAATAACCAACAAATCACAGAAGAAATCAAAAAAGAAATAAAATTCTGCATAGAAACGAATGAAAATGAAAACACAACAACCCAAAACCTGTGGGACACTGTAAAAGCAGTCCTAAGGGGAAAGTTCATAGCAATTCAGGCATACCTCAAGAAACAAGAAAAAAGCCAAATAAATAACCTAACTCTACACCTAAAGCAACTGGAAAAGGAAGAAATGAAGCACCCCAAGGTTAGTAGAAGGAAAGAAATCTTAAAAATTAGGGCAGAAATAAATGCAAAAGAAACAAAAGAGACCATAGCAAAAATCAACAAAGCCAAAAGCTGGTTCTTTGAAAGGGTAAATAAAATTGACAAACCACTAGCCAGACTCATCAAGAAACAAAGGGAGAAAAATCAAATGAATAAAATTAGAAAAGAAAATGGAGAGATCACAACAGACAGCACAGAAATACAAAGGATTATAAGAGACTACTATCAGCAATTATATGGCAATAAAATGGACAATATGGAAGAAATGGACAAATTCTTAGAAAAGTACAACTTTCCAAAACTGGATCAGGAAGAAATAGAAAATCTTAACAGACCCATTACAAGCACGGAAATTGAAACTGTAATCAGAAATCTTCCAGCAAACAAAAGCCCAGGCCCAGACGGCTTCACAGCTGAATTCTACCAAAAATTTAGAGAAGAGCTAACACCTATCCTACTCAAACTGTTCCAGAAAATTGCAGAGGAAGGCAAACTTCCAAACTCATTCTATGAGGCCACCATCACCCTACTACCAAAACCTGACAAAGATCCCACACAAAAAGAAAACTACAGGCCAATATCACTGATGAACATAGATGCAAAAATCCTTAACAAAATTCTAGCAATCAGAATCCAACAACACATTAAAAAAATTATACACCATGACCAAGTGGGCTTTATCCCAGGAATGCAAGGATTCTTCAATATCCGCAAATCAATCAACGTAATACACCACATTAACAAATTGAAGAATAAAAACCATATGATTATCTCAATAGATGCAGAGAAAGCCTTTGACAAAGTTCAACATCCATTTATGATAAAAACTCTCCAGAAAGTAGGAATAGAAGGAACATACCTCAACATAATAAAAGCTATATATGACAAACCCACAGCAAACATTATCCTCAATGGTGAAAAACTGAAAGCATTTCCTCTAAAGTCAGGAACAAGACAAGGATGCCCACTTTCACCATTACTATTCAACATTGTTCTGGAAGTTTTGGCCACAGCAATCAGAGCAGAAAAAGAAATAAAAGGAATCCAAATTGGAAAAGAAGAAGTAAAACTCTCACTGTTTGCAGATGACATGATCCTCTATGTAGAAAACCCTAAAGATTCCACCAGAAAATTACTAGAACTAATCAATGAATATAGTAAAGTTGCAGGATATAAAATTAACACACAGAAATCCCTTGCATTCCTGTACACCAATAACGAGAAAATAGAAAGAGAAATTAAGGAAACAATTCCATTCACCATTGCAATGAAAACAATAAAATACTTAGGAATATATCTTCCTAAAGAATCTAAAGACCTATATATAGAAAACTATAAAACACTGGTGAAAGAAATCAAAGAGGACACTAATAGATGGAGAAATATACCATGTTCGTGGATTGGTAGAATCAGTATAGTGAAAATGAGTATATTACCCAAAGCAATATATAGATTCAATGCAATCCCCATCAAGCTACCAACGGTATTCTTCACAGAGCTAGAACAAATAATTTCTCAATTTGTATGGAAATACAAAAAACCTCGAATAGCCAAAGCTATCTTGAGAAAGAAGAACAGAACTGGAGGAATCAACCTGCCTGACTTCAGGCTCTAGTATAAAGCTACAGTCATCAAGACAGTATGGTACTGGCACAAAGACAGAAATATAGATCAATGGAACAAAATAGAAAGTCCAGAGATAAATCCACGCACATATGGTCACCTTATCTTTGACAAAGGAGGCAAGAATATACAATGGATTAAAGACAATCTCTTTAACAAGTGGTGCTGGGAAAACTGGTCAAACACTTGTAAAAGAATGAAACTAGAACACTTTCTAACACCATACACAAAAATAAACTCAAAATGGATTAAAGAGCTAAATGTAAGACCAGAAACCATAAAACTCCTAGAGGAAAACATAGGCAAAACACTCTCTGACTTACATCACAGCAAGATCCTCTATGACCCACCTCCCAGAATATCGGAAATAAAATCAAAAATGAACAAATGGGACCTAATCAAACTTAAAAGCTTCTGCACAACAAAGGAAACTATAGGCAAGCTGAAAAGACAGCCTTCAGAATGGGAGAAAATAATAGCAAATGAAGCAACAGACAAACAACTAATCTCAAAAATATACAAGCAACTTCTACAGCTCAATTCCAGAAAAATAAATGACCCAATCAAAAAATGGGCCAAAGAACTAAATAGACATTTCTCCAAAGAAGACATACAGATGGCTAACAAACACATGAAAAGATGCTCAACATCACTCATTATCAGCAAAATGCAAATCAAAACCACTATGAGGTACCATTTCACGCCAGTCAGAATGGCTGCGATCCAAAAGTCCACAAGCAACAGATGCTGGAGAGGGTGCGGAGAGAAGGGAACCCTCTTACACTGTTGGTGGGAATGCAAACTAGTACAGCCACTATGGAGAACAGTATGGAGATTCCTCAAAAAACTGGGAATAGAACTGCTTTATGATCCAGCAATCCCACTGCTGGGCATACACACTGAGAAATCCAGAATTGAAAGAGACATGTGTACCCCAATGTTCATAGCAGCACTGTTTACAATAGCCAGAACGTGGAAGCAACCTAGATGTCCATCCACAGATGAATGGATAAGCAAGCTGTAGTACATATACACAATGGAGTATTACTCAGCCATTAAAAAGAATACATTTGAATCAGTTCTAATGAGGTGGATGGAACTGGAGCCTATTATACAGAGTGAAGTAAGCCAGAAACAAAAACACAAATACAGTATACTAACACATATATATGGAATTTAGAAAGATGGCAAAATAACCCTATTTACGAGACAGCAAAAGAGACACTAATGTACAGAACAGACTTTTGGACTCTGGGACCGGGAGAGGGTGGGATGATTGGGGAGAATAGCATTGAAATATGTATAATATCATATCTGAAACGAGTCAGTCCAGGTACGATGCCCTATAACAGATGCCTGGGACTGGAGCACTGGGATGACCTGGAGGGATGGTGTGGGAAGGGGGGAGGGAGGAGGGTTCAGGATGGGGAACACGTGTATACTGGTGGCGGATCCATCTTGATGTATAGTAAAAGCAATACAATATTGTAAAGTTAAGCAAAATAAAAAAAAAAAAGGAAAAAAAATAGAAATAAAAAAAAAAAAAAAGAAGAAGGTCAATGCAAAAGAATGTTCAAACTACCATACAATTGCACTTATCTCACAGGCTAGTAAAATAATGCTCAAAATTCTCCAAGCCTAGCTCCAACAATACATGAACTGTGAACTTCCAGATGTTCAAGCTGAATTTAGAAAAGGCAGAGGAACCAGAGTCAGGTTGCCAACATCCGCTGGAGCATCAAAAAGCAAGAAAATTCCAGAAAAACATCTATTTCTGCTTTATTGACTATGCCAAAGCCTTTGACTGTGTGGATCACAACAAACTGTGGAAAATTCTTGAAGATATGGGAATACCAGACCACCTGATGTGCTTCCTGAGAAATCTGTGTGCAGGTCAAGAAGCAACATTTAGAACTGGACATATAACAACAGACTGGTTCCAAATTGGGAAAGGAGTACATCAAGGCTGTATATTGTAACCCTGCTTATTTAACTTATATGCAGACTACGTCATGTAAAATGCCAGGCTAAATGAAGCACAAGCTGGAATCAACATTGCCTGGAGAAAATATCAGTAACCTCAGATATGCAGATGACACCACCCTTATGGCAAAAAGCAAAGAAGAACTAAAGAGCCTCTTGATGAAACTGAAAGATGAGAGTGTAAAAGTTGACTTAAAACTCACCATCCAGAAAACTAAGATCATGGGATCCGGTCCCATCACTTCATGGCAAATAGAAGGATAAACAATGGAAATGGTGAGAGACTTTATTTTTTGGGGCTCCAAAATCACTGCATATGGTGACTTCGGCCATGAAATTAGAAGATGCTTGCTCCTTGGAAGAAATGCTATGACCAATCTAGACAGCATATTAAAAAGCAGAGACATTACTTTGCCAAAAAGGCCCATCTATCAAAGGTATGGTTTTTCCAGTTGTCATATATGGATGTGAGAGTTGAACTATAAAGAAAGCTAAGTGCCGAAGAATTGATGTCTTGAACTGTGGTGTTGGAGAAGACTCTTGAGAGTCCTTTGGACTGCAAGGTGATCCAACCAGTCAATCCTAAAGGATATCAGTCCTGAATATTCATTGGAATGACTGATCCTGAAGCTGAAGCTCCAATACTTGGAGCACCTGATGCATAGAACTGTTTCATTTGAAAAGACCCTGATGCTGGGAAAGATTGAAGGCAGGAAGAGAAGGGGACACCCGAGGATGTGATGGTTGGATAGCATCACCGACTCAACTGACTTGAGTGTAAGCAAGCTCTGGGAGTTGGTGATGGACAGGGAGGCCTGGCATGTTGCACTCCACTGGGTCTCAAAGAGGTGGACATGACTGGGTGACTGAACTGAATAAAATTTTTAAGAGCCCTATGAATTAAAAGTGGCGCAATATAAAAGCTTGGAGAATAGCCAACAAAGTAATGGCAGCGGTTCCTCTGAGTAGACAGAAAGTGAAGGAAGTTGCAAACAAAACAAGAGTTTAAATCTCAGTCAAGTTTTATTTTTTATAATAACAGTATCTGAAGGACATAATGTGAACATTGTTACAATTCTGGCTTCAGAACTCAGGACTGTTTTAGTGACATCTTGACTTTTCTCTATTATTTAAACTTTTCAAATAAAAAGAGATAATATTGGCTTTTTTTTTTTTTTTTTTTTTTGACAGAGTCTCTTTTGAAGATGGGTTTCCCTGGTTGCTCAGCAGTAAACAATCCGCCTGCATTGCAGGAGATGCAGGTTTGATCCCTAGGTCAGGAAGAACCCCTACAGAAAGATATGGTGACCCACTCTTGCCTGGGAAATCCCATGGACAGAGGATCCTGGCAGGCTACCATTTGTGGGGTTGCAGAGTTGGACACAACTTAAAGACTAAACAACAACCCTGAAAGTGAGCAGAAAATAATAAGATGATTTTTCATTTTAATTCATTTCATCTAAAACAGTTAAGGTTTCCACAAAGGTGAGTTACAAACAGGTTAAATTCTATTCGGTTATAAAAATAAAAGGAAATGAATCCTTTGAAAAAGCAAGTTTACGGCAATTGATTATTAAAACTAACTTTTACTATAAAAACTGGCACCACTGAAAAACAGGAAAAGGGCACCATTTACTCAGTAATATAATTTGTCTCCACAAGGCTAACAATATCTAAAATCCTAGAAATTGTCTGAGTTTAGAGATTGATTTAGACTACTAGAAGTTACAGAGAATAAGAGCACTGCTTTTGACCTAAAGTAATTATTAAAAAGTTTTCAAGCTTGTACCAGCTATAAAGCATTCTCTGGTATCTTGGCCTCATATTAGTCACTAGATTAGTATTCTAAGTAATCATTTCAGCTTAAATCTTTCTGAACATTGTTTTCTAGATGTAAAGCTATTTCCACTTCTGCTTGTTTGTGTTTGTTGAACATCACACTGTCTATTCTGACTTGTATGGTTACTGGTTCTAATCACATTCTAAAACTTTACAGAGACATCCGCGGGACGCTTGGAGAAGGCGAATTGGGAGCAAGCCCCGAGGCTTGCAGAGCATGGGAAGGCTCCTGGCGACCCAGAGCAGCGGACGACCGACGACCGGCCGACGCAGAGCAGTCTAGGGCCAGCGGCCGGAGGCTACCGACAAGCAAGCGGCCCCGCGGCGGGGAGCCGCCACCCGTCACGCCACACAGCTCGCGAGACGCGACCGGAGGATCCCCGCCATGAGACCCAAGGCATGGTGGTTACTAGTAGACTTCCCACAGTACTTCTTCATTCCATGTGGACTCCTTCAAGGGCAGTGGAGCATCACAGCTTCCCTTGAACTTCGTCTGGAGTGATGAGCTTCGACCCCACCCAATGTTTGCTCACAATTGAATCCTGCAGTCATCCGGCCTCAGTGTCTGCTTCCTGCCATCCAGAAACAAAACAATATATAGGTGAACTATAAAGAAAGCTGAGCACAGAAGAAAGGATGCTTTTGAACTGTGGTGTTGGAGAAGATTCTTGAGAGTCCCTTGGACTGCAAGGAAATCCAACCAGTCCATCCTAAAGGAAATCCGCTCTGGGTGTTCATCAGAAGGACTGATGTTGAAGCTGAAACTCCAGTTTTTGGAGAGCTGACTCGTTTGAAAAGACCCTGATGTTGGGAAAGATTGAAGACAGGAGGAGAAGGGGACGACAGCGTATGAGATGGTTAGATGGCATCAGCGACTCAATGGACACGAGTTTCAGTCAACTCTGGGAGTTGGGTGATGGACAGGGAGGCCTGGCGTGCTGCGGTTCAGTGGGGGTCACAAAGAGTCAGACACGACAGAGCAACTGAACTGAACTGAACTGAACAGAAAAACAAATGCTGTTGTTCAAGGACACTGAAAGAACCTTGATGTGGAAAATCAGATCTGTACTGTGAACAATGCTTAGACATCCATGAGTTGACACATAGTATTAGGCTATCATTCTTGTAGGTCCCTCAGTGAAATATGTTGTGAAAAGCTCTTCCTTCAGGGTATAGCATGAATCCTTTATGTTTACAACTGTGAATTTAAATCTCATGTGAATCCTACGTGACAACCACACATACCAACATGATTTATTAGTATTATATCAATAAAATGTCACTATACAATGGTACATGAAGTCAAGACATAAAATCAGGGCAAATACAAAATATTCCATCCTTTGAGAAAGGGAGTGAAAAAATAATGTGCTTTCCCTATTGCATTTTTATGTATTAGATCCTTAAGTATTTTATTCACCACACCCAACTGAATGGTTCACAAATGTTTCAGAGAGGAAAGCATTATTTTTCTTTAACAATGAGGAGTTCAACTGCTCTCAAAGCAAAAAATACCGGACGATAATCACCGTGAAGGACAAAGTTGATTATTCATATTTATATTACTCATTCGTTAGCTTGCCAAAGGTTCTAGATCTGTTACCACATTGTTTTTTAATAATATCCACATGTGAAAGTGAAAGTGGCTCAGTCGTGCCTGACTCTTTGTGACCGAATACTGGAGTGGGTAGCCTGTCCCTTCTCCAGGGGATCTTCCCAATCCAGGAATCAAACCGGGGTCTCCTGCATTCAGAAAAATCATGTCCTTTGAATCTCCATTTTACGATGTAGGATCATGGCAATGTGATTACATGAAATTGTTTAGTTTCCTTTACGTTTCTCCTGCTTGATACAGATATCAGCCTTTGGTTCTATCACTAGCATTGCAAGTAAAAAGAAAAAAAAAATAAAAAAAAATAAAACTTTACAGTGTGTTTCTATTACTAAGAATCATTTTGTTCTGATTGTTATCAAAATATTAGCACATTTTTTTTTTCAGAACAAGAGCTATATACAAGTGAGTGAGCTTCATGAAGCTATGCTATGCTATGCTATGCTATGCTAAGTCACTTCACTCGTGTCCGACTCTGTGCGACCCCATAGATGGCAGCCCGCCAGGCTCCCCTGTCCCTGGGATTCTCCAGGCAAGAACACTGGAGTGGGTTGCCATTTCCTTCTCCAATGCATGAAAGTGAAAAGAGAAAGTGAAGTCGCTCAGTCATGTCTGACTCTTAGCGACCCCATGGACTGCAGCCTACCAGGCTCCTCCGTCCATGGGATTTTCCAGGCAAAAGTACTGGAGTGGGGTGCCATTGCCTTCTCCGTCATGAAGCTAATGGGAAGAATTTGTAATCTTTTCAATTTGCATTAATGCTTAATGCAAATTAATGCTCATTAGTACTGAGAATGTTTTAAAAAGTCCAAAGACTTGTAAAGGAGAATCTCTTTGGACAGAGTGGGGAGGATTTCTGTAGAATCTGATATCCAACCTTGGCATAGAGTTTATCTGGGCTGGAGAAAGCCAGCCTGTTTCTCAAGCTCTTGATATTCTGCCTCAGTATGATTTCTATTTGATTCAAGAGAACCTGGAGAATTTTCTTATAGAGGAAGATAGAACATGGAATTTGCAAATTAGTATTTCCACTCTCACTTTAGTAGCACAATGATATATTTTAGGTAAAGAGTTAATACTGATTTGATCTTGTATCTCTTTAAAGGATATGAATGAATTAAATCAGGAAAAAAATTATATTTCTAAAGTAAAATTATATTCCTTAATATATTTCAAAGATTATTATTCCACCTGGTGATTTCAGTATAAGGAATGCTATCCAGGGGAAAGCTTGAATTGAAGTTGCTTAATTCATCCTCGAGAATGTTACCATAGGCAACATATAATAGAAAGTGCCTGTTTGATTCATCAATTGGCCAGACTCTAAGTAATAAAAAGAGGAACGACTGGGTGTGTGACAGAGCATCCCTCTGTACACTTCAGAAGAATTTATCTTATGTCATGAGGCATGGGTAGTATATTTGTATGCTCCGGAGAAACTGGTTCTAATCAAAGTTAAAGAGGAGTTGAAATCTCTGATCTAGACACATGGTTGGAACTATCTCATATCTAAAGTTGGGGCTTAAGAAAGGGCTTAAGCAATTGCATGCATGGTTAAAGATTAAAGGAATTAGGATTATTTGGTTTGGAAGAAAGCACAATAAGGAAGTGTCTGACTATGAGTCTTTAAACATGACATTATTATTTAGAGGACATTGACCAGCTGTTTTTCAGCCCCAGTATGTCTTAGATGTAAGAAAATATTTAAAATAGTAACACAATAAATATAGGCTAGATCATAAACTCTAGAATAAAGATATTAAGGGTTAGAAGAGACTGTATATGTGGCTATTATAAATATTTAATACTTATGGGAGCTCTTTCATATGGCTTCAGCCATGTGAATTCCATAACATAACAGACTGCACTAACATTCTTGGTAATATATTCATGGCATTCATTTCGATGAAAGAAAAGTAGCTATTGACATGACTACTTAAATTACAAGGTAATGAGTTTTTTAAAATCACTGTAAAGCAAAAAAAAAAAAACAAACTTGTTGTAGCTCTCTTTCTTTTAAATCATTGATGTCTTCTTCAAATTAAGCTAAAGATGGACTCTTTATGATAGCCACTCTGATTCTTTGATTCCATCCATGGTCATAATAGAAAGGCATTCACAGAGTGAAGGAAAATTGCATTTCCTGAAGTTTCAACATTTTTCATTTTTCTTAGTGACAGTTACAAGATGAAATAACTATGAGTTAACTGGACATGGAACAACAGACTGGTTCCATATAGGAAAAGGAGTACGTTGAGGCTGTATATTGTCACTGTGCTTATTTAACTTATATGCAGAGTACATCAAGAGGAACGCTGGACTGGCGGAAGCACAAGCTGGAATCAAGATTGCCGAGAGAAATATCAATAACTTCAGACATGCAGATATCACGACCTTTACTGCAGAAAGTGTAGAAGAACTAAAGATCCCCTTGATGAAAGTGAAAGTGGAGAGTGAAAAAGTTGGCTTAAAGCTCAACATTCAGAAAATGAAGATCATGGCATCTGGTCCCATCACTTCACTGCAAATCGATGGGGAAACATTGGAAACAGTGGCTGAATTTATTTTGGGGGCTCCAAAAACACTGCAGATGGTGATTGCAGCCATGAAATTAAAAGACACTTACTCTTTGGAAGGAAAGTTATGACCAACCTAGATAGCATATTAAAAAGCAGAGACATTACTTTGCCAACAAAGGTCTGTCTAGTCAAGGCTATGGTTTTTCCTGTGGCCATGTATGGATGTGAGAGTTGGACTGTAAAGAAAGCTGAGTGCCGAAGAATGGATGCCTTTGAACTGTGGTGTTGGAGAACAGTCTTGTCAGTCCCTTGGACTGCAAGGAGATCCAACCAGTCCATCCTAAAGGATATCAGTCCTGACTGGTTCATTGGAAGGACTGATGTTGAAGCTGAAACTCCAATCCTTTGGCCACCTCATGCAAAGAGTTGACTCATTTGAAAAGACCCTGATGCTGGGAAAGATTGAAGGCAGGAGGAGAAGGGTATGGCAGAGAATGAGATGGTTGGATGACATCACCAACTCAATGGGCATGGGTTTGGGTAGACTCCGGCAGTTTGTGATAGAAAGGGAGGCCTGGCATGCTGTGGTTCATGTGATCGCAAAGAGTTAGACACGACTGAGCACCTGAACTGAGCTGAACTGAATGAATTCTATGTGGGTAACTGTGCTTTCTTCCATTATCAGGATGACTGGGCTAAGTTGAGTCATAGACAAGACAAACTAGAAGACAGTGCACATCGACAACATTCTAGTATAGAGACAGAAATAAAGCTGATTAAACAAATAAGATGTCACCATTCTAAAACTTGTAACAGGCATAAAACTGACATAAGGATGGAGTGTCTCTGCCACTAACTAAAATACCTTTGCCTATCTTAATGTCATAAAGATTATCTTCTGGTTTCTTTGAGAAGTTTACATCAGATCAGATCAGTTGCTCAGTCGTGTCCGACTCTTTGCTACCCCGTGAATCGCAGCACGCCAGGCCTCCCTGTCCATCACCACTCCCGAAGGTCATTCAGACTCACATCCATCGAGTCAGTGATGCCATCCAGTCATCTCATCCTCTGTCGTCCACTTCTCCTCCTGCCCCCAATCCCTCCCAGCATCAGAGTCTTCTCCAATGAGTCAACTCTTCCTATGAGGTGGCCAAAGTACTGGAGTTTCAGCTTTAGCATCATTCCTTCCAAAGAAATCCCAGGATTGATCTCCTTCAGAATGGACTGGTTGGATCTCCTTGCAGTCCAAGGGACTCTCAAGAGTCTTCTCCAACACCACAGTTCAAAACCATCAATTCTTCGGTGCTCAGCCTTCTTCACAGTCCAGCTCTCACATCCATACATGGCCACAGGAAAAACCATAGCCTTGACTAGACAGACCTTTGTTGGCAAAGTAATGTCTCTGCTTTTCAATATGCTATCTAGGTTGGTCATAACTTTCCTTCCAAGGAGCAAGCATCTTTTAATTTCATGGCTGCAGTTACCAGCTGCAGTGATTTTGGAGCCCAGAAAAATAAAGTCTGACACTGTTTCCACTGTTTCCCCATCTATTTCCCATGAAGTGATGGGACCAGATGCCATGATCTTCATTTTCTGAATGTTGAGCTTTAAGCCAACCTTTTCACTCTCCACTTTCACTTTCATCAAGAGGCTTTTGAGTTCCTCTTCACTTTCTGCCATAAGGGTGGTGTCATCTGCATATCTGAGGTGATTGATATTTCTCCCGGCAATCTTGATTCCAGCTTGTGCTTCTTCCAGCCCTGCATTTCTCATGATGTACTCTGCATAGAAGTTAAATAAACATGGTGACAATATACAGCCTTGACGAACTCCTTTTCCTATTTGGAACCAGTCTGTTGTTCCATGTCCATTTCGAAATGTTGCTTTCTGCTCTGCATACAAATTTCTCAAGAGGCAGATCAGGTGGTCTGGTATTCCCATCTCTCTCAGAATTTTCCACAGTTTATTGTGATCCACACAGTCAAAGGCTTTGGCATAGTCAATAAAGCAGAAATAGATGTTTTTCTGGAACTCTCTTGCTTTTTCCATGATCCAGAGGATGTTGGCAATTTGATCTCTGGTTCCTCTGCCTTTTCTAAAACCAGCTTGAATATCAGGAAGTTCATGGTTCACATATTGCTGAAGCCTGGCTTGGAGAATTTTGAGCATTACTTTACTAGCGTGTGAGATGAGTTCAATGGTGCGGTAGTTTGAGCACTCTTTGGCATTGCCTTTCTTTGGGATTGGGATGAAAACTGATCTTTTCCAGTCCTGTGGCCACTGCTGAGTTTTCCAAATTTGCTGGCATATTGAGTGCAGCACTTTCACAGCATCATCTTTCAGGATTTGGAATAGCTCCACTGGAATTCCATCACTTCCACTAGCTTTGTTCGTAGTGATGCTTTCTTTTTTTTTTTTTTTTTTTCATTACAAGTGGTATATTTTATTTTATTTTTTTTTTTTTTTTTTGATCAAGAATCTCTTTTATTGATTATCAGAAACATTACAAACATCTAGTATGAACAAATTGTAACATGATAGTGTTTAGTTTGAACAATTAATACATTTCAGATATAATATTATACATATTTCAATGCTATTCTCTCCAATCATCTCACCCTCTCCTGGTCCCAGAGTCCAAAAGTCTGGTCTATACATCAGTGTCTCTTTTGTTGTCTCGTAAATAGGGTTATTTTTTACCATCTTTCTAAATTCCATATATATGCGTTAGTATACTGTATTTGTGTTTTTGTTTCTGGCTTACTTCACTCTGTATAATAGGCTCCAGTTCCATCCACCTCCTTAGAACTGATTCAAATGTATTCTTTTTAATGGCTGAGTAATATTCCATTGTGTATATGTACCACAGCTTGCTTATCCATTCATCTGTGGATGGACATCTAGGTTGCTTCCACGTTCTGGCTATTGCAAACAGTGCTGCTCTGAACATTGGGGTACAGGTGTCTCTTTCAATTCTGGTTTTCTCAGTGTATATGCCCAGCAGTGGGATTGCTGGATCATAAGGCAGTTCTATTCGCAGTTTTTTGAGGAATCTCCATACTGTTCTCCAAAGTGGCTGTACTAGTTTGCATCCCCACCAACAGTGCAAGAGGGTTCCCTTCTCTCTGCACCCTCTCCAGCATTTATTGCTTGTGGACTTTTGGATAGCAGCCATTCTGATTGGCGTGAAATGGTATCTCATAGTGGTTTTGATTTGCATTTCTCTGATAATGAGTGATGTTGAGCATCTTTTCATGTGTTTGTTAGCCATCTGTATGTCTTCTTTGGAGAAATGTCTATTGAGTTCTTTGGCCCATTTTTTGATTGGGTCATTTATTTTTCTGGAATTGAGCTGTAGAAGTTGCTTGTATATTTTTGAGATTAGTTGTTTGTCAGTTGCTTCATTTGCTATTATTTTCTCCCATTCTGAAGGCTGTCTTTTCACCTTGCTTATAGTTTCCTTTGTTGTGCAAAAGCTTTTTAAGTTTGATTAGGTCCCATTTGTTCATTTTTGATTTTATTTCCAATATTCTGGGAGGTGGGTCATAGAGGATCCTGCTGTGATGTAAGTCAGAGAGTGTTTTTTGCCTATGTTTTCCTCTAGGAGTTTTATGGTTTCTGGTCTTACATTTAGCTCTTTAATCCATTTTGAGTTTATTTTTGTGTATGGTGTTAGAAAGTGTTCTAGTTTCATTCATATGGAGGGGTCTTGTTTTTGTATCCATTCAGCCAGTCTCTGTCTTTTGGTTGGGGCATTCAACCCATTTACATTTAAGGTAATTAATGATAAATATGATCCCGTTGCCATTTACTTTGTTGTTTTGGGTTTGAATTTATATATCCTTTTTGTGTTTCCTGTCTAGAGAATGTCCTTTAGTATTTGTTGGAGAGCTGGTTTGGTGGTGCTGAATTCTCTCAGCTTTTGCTTGTCTGTAAAGGTTTTGATTTCTCCTTCATATTTGAATGAGATCCTTGCTGGGTACAATAATCTGGGCTGTAGGTTCTTTTCTTTCATCACTTTAAGTATGTCTTGCCATTCCCTCCTGGCTTGGAGAGTTTCTATTGAAAGATCAGCTGTTATCCTTATGGGAATTCCCTTGTGTGTTATTTGTTGTTTTTCCCTTGCTGCTTTTAATATTTGTTCTTTGTGTTTGATCTTTGTTAATTTGATTAATATGTGTCTTGGGGTGTTTCGTCTTGGGTTTATCCTATTTGGGACTCTCTGGGTTTCTTGGACTTGAGTGATTATTTCCTTCCCCATTTTAGGGAAGTTTTCAACTATTATCTCCTCTAGTATCTTCTCATGGTCTTTCTTTTTGTCTTCTTCTTCTGGGACTCCTATGATTCGAATATTGTAACGTTTAATATTGTCCTGGAGGTCTCTGAGATTGTCCTCATTTCTTTTAATTCGTTTTTCTTTTTTCTCCTCTGATTCCTTTAATTCTGCCATTCTATCTTCTAATTCGCTAATTCTATCTTCTGCCTCTGTTATTCTACTATTTGTTGCCTCCAGAGTGTTTTGGATCTCATTTATTGCATTATTCATTATATACTGACTCTTTTTTATTTCTTCTAGGTCCTTGTTAAATCTTTCTTGCATCTTCTCAATGCTTTTCTCCAGACTATTTATCCATGATTCCATTTTGCTTTCCAGATTTTGGATTAATTTCACTATCATTATTCGGAATTCTTTATCAGGTAGGTTCGCTATTTCTTCCTCTTTTGTTTGGTTTGGTGGGCTTTTATCCTGTTCCTTTACCTGCTGGGAATTCTTCTGTCTTTTCATCTTGTTTAAATTGCTAAGTTTGGGGCGTCTTTACTGTATTCTGGTAGTCTGTGGAGTTCTCTTTATTGTGGCGTTTCTGCACTATATGTGGGTTTGTACCGGTGGCTTGTCGAGGTTTCTTGTTTATGGAAGCTTGTATCGGTGTTCTGGTGGGTGGAGCTGGATTTCTTTTCTCTGGGGTGCAGTGGAGTGTCTAGTAGTGAGTTATGAGATGTCTATGCTTTTGGGGTCGCTTTGTGTAGCCTGTGTATTGGAGCTCAGGCTGTGTTCTTGTTTTTCTGGAGAATTTGCTTGGTATGTCTTGTTGTGGAACTTGCTGGTCTTTGTGTGATGCTTGGTTTCAGAGTAGGTATGGAGGCTTTTAATGAGCTCCTGTCAATTAGTGTTTCGTGGGATCAGGGTATGGACTTAAGCCTCCTGGTTCCAGTTATTGGTCTTATTTTTACAGTAGTCTCAAAAACTTCTTCTTCTATAATGCATTCCACAACTGGACTGCTCAGAGATGTTCACGGAATTATACATAGAAGGAAAAAGGGAGGAAGGAGACAGAGGTGGTCAGGAGGATAAAAGGAGGGAGTGTGAAGGAGAGAGACAGATCTAGTCAGTAATCAGTAAAGAAAAGAAAAAAGGAAAGGAAAAAAGCAAAGGACGAAAAGGAAAAAAGAAAAAAAAAAAAAAAAAACAAAACAGGGTCGCAAAAGTTATATCTAAACGTGGAGATTAAAGAAGTACTAGAGGATAAAAAAAAATAATAATAATAAAAAAATAAAAGAAACAAAACAAACAACAACAAAAAAAAATTTAAAAGGGAAAAAAAAACTTTTGTTTTCCTTTTTCCAATTAAAAAATAATAAAAATTTAAAAAATATATATATATTAAAAAAAGAAAAGAAAAAAAAAAAGGAAATAATGATGGTAAAAATAGTAACAATATATATAAGAGTTTCTCTATTATTGTTGTGGGTTCAGTTCATTTTCAGCTAGTTCCTTGTTCCGGCTTAAATTTCTCAAGACCTATAGGCCCCTTTCTCTGTGGTTGGTCTGTATAGTTCTTTGTTCTGTGCACGGTTCGGCGGTGTTCTGGGCCAAGGCCCGCCACTCGTGTGGTCGGCGCTGCACAATCTGGATTGCTGGCCCAAACTACTCCAGTTAGGCAGCACTCCAGACAATCAGGCGAACGAAGTCTGCGCTGAGGTCCGCAGAGGGGGAGGGGTCGGCGACGGGAATGGCGGACGGGCGGGTGGGGGGAGGGGATGGGGTGGCCCTCGTGGGAGCCGCCGGCACAGCGGGCGGGGGGCACGCCTGCGCGGGAGTGGCCGGCGGGGGAGCATCCAGTGGGGGAGAGTCCTGCGGGGGAGCGTCCCTCTGGGGAGCGCCGGCAGCGGAGCGTCCCGCGTGGGAACGGCCAAGGCGTCTCCCTGCCCAGCCCCGGCTCCCCAATGGCAGATGCGGGCGTTTGCAGCGGTGCTTTTCCGCTGCGGAAGTTACCGCAGGGCCCGCAGTCTGTGGGTTCTAATTGCTCAACTGTTCTCCTCCCTGTTATGATAGTCTCCGTGTTTCCCAGGTTCGGCGCAGATTCCGCAGGGAGAGTGTTTCCTGGTGTTTGGAAACTTCTCTTTTTAAGACTCCTTCCCCGGACAGAGGTCCGCCCCTCCCTCTTTGTCTCTCTCTGGCTTCTATATTCTTTCCTACCTCCTTTAGAAGGCAGTGAGTTGCTTTTCTGGGTGTCCGACGTCCTCCGCCAGCACTCCGAAGCTGTTTGTGGTATTTACTCGGCGCCCAGATGTCCCATTGATGAATTTGTGGAGGAGAAAGCGTATTCCCCGTCCTAATCCTTCGCCATCTTAACCGGAAGTACCCGTAGTGATGCTTTCTAAGACCCACTTTACTTCACATTCCAGGATGTCTGGCTCTAGGTCAGTGATCACATCATCATGATTATCTGGGTCTTGAAGCTCTTTTTTGTACAGTTCTTCTGTGTATTCTTGCCACCTCTTCTTAATATCTTCTGCTTCCATTAGGTCCATACCATTTCTGTCCTTTATCGAGCCCATCTTTCCATGAAATGTTCCTTTGGTATCTCTGATTTTCTTGAATAGATCCTTAGTCTTTCCCATTCTGTTGTTTTCCTCTATTTCTTTGCATTGATCGCTGAAGAAGGCTTTCTTATCTCTTCTTGCTATTCTTTGGAACTCTGCATTCAGATGTTTATATCTTTCCTTTTTTCCTTTGTTTTTTTGCTTCTTTTCTTTTCACAGCTATTTGTAAGGCCTCTCCAGACAGCCATTTTGCTTTTTTGCATTTCTTTTCCATGGGGATGGTCTTGATCCCTGTCTCCTGTACAATGTCACGAACCTCATTCCATAGTTCATCAGGCACTCTATCTATCAGATCTAGGCCCTTAAATCTATTTCTCACTTCCACTGTATAATCATAAGGGATTTACTTCTGCAATTATATCTGTAATTCAAACTATAATCTTGTGAAATAAAGATTAAAGTTCGTTGTTTTCCATTTTGGTATCCAATTGTTCCAACAGAATTTTCTGAAACAACTCTTCTTTCCTCATTAATTTCTTTAGCATTTGGTTGAAAATAATTGAGTACATGTGTATGAATCTGTTTTTGAATGTTCTATTTTATTCCATTGATTTATATTCCTAATTTTATACCAATACCACTTTGTCACAGACACTGTAGCTTCACAGTTTTGAAATAGTTCTGACTATGAAAGTTTCTTTAATTATGCTATAAATTTAGAAATGACATTTTATTATTTTTTTAAATGTGTATACTTCTATAAACATTTCATGATTTTTAAAAATTGGACATTGTATAATTTTTCCCTCGATAATGTCAGTGTTGGAGATAGAAACTAATTTTCTTGGGGGTCAGGACATTTTATATGAATCTCTGATTGTGGTTTGATTTTCTGGTGTCTTGCATAAAAACTCAAATGTGAGCAGAAAGTATTTAATAAATTTGGGGATATGTGATTTCCAATAAAAGTGTGAGTGAGGAAACTAAATTCTTTGAAATGAGTTTTCTGATTACTCAGACTTTATAGGTAATTCTTTATTATCTAATTAACTTAAATGATGTATGTATGTATTGACTATCCATAGAATTTTTTAGACTGTAACTTAAAGTAGTATTGATGATATTTTAAGAGAGTACAAAAACATTAAATTGTCTATACTACATCAATTAGCCTTTGATGGTTTTTGTCTTTGTTATGCTAACTTATTCTCCTGATTCAGAAATGAGAGATTTTTTTTTTAACAAGTGTTTTATTTATTTATTTATTTTTTACTTTACAATATTGTACTGGTTTTGCCATACATCAACATGAATCTTCCACGGGTGTACACGTGTTCCCAATCCTGAACCCCCTCCCACCTCCCTCCCTATACCATCCCTCTGAGTCATCCCAGTGCACCAGCCCCAAATTCCTGTATCCTGCATTGAACCTGGACTGGCAATTCATTTCTTATATGATATTATATATATTTCAATGCCATTCTCCCAAATCATCCCCCTTCCCTCTCCCACAGAGTCCAAAAGACTGTTCTATACATTGTGTCTCTTTTGCTGTCTTGCATACAGGGTTATCATTACCATCTTTCTAAATTCCATATATATGCATTAGTATACTGTATTGGTGTTTTTCTTTCTGGCTTACTTCACTCTGTATAATAGGCTCCAGTTTCATCCACCTCATTAGAACTGATTCAAATGCATTCTTTTTAATGGCTGAGTAATACTCCATTGTGTATATGTACCACAGCTGCTGATGGACATCTAGGTTGTTTCCATGTCCTGGCTATTATAAACAGTGCTGCGATGAACATTGGTGTACACATGTCTCTTTCAATTCTGGTTTCCTCACTGTGTATGCCCAGCAGTGGGATTGCTGGGTTGTATGGCAGTTCTATTTCCAGTTTTTTAAGGAATCTCCACACTGTTCTGCATAGTGGCTGTACTAGTTTGCATTCCCAACAACAGTGTAAAAGGTTCCCTTTTCTCCACACCCTCTCTAGCATTTATTGCTTGTAGACTTTTGGATTGCAGCCATTCTGACTGGCGTGAAATGGTACCTCATTGTGGTTTTGATTTGCATTTCTCTGATCATGAGTGATGTTGAGCATCTTTTCATGTGTTTGTTAGCCATCTGTACGTCTTCTTTGGAGAAATGTCTATTTAGTTCTTTGGCCCATTTTTTGATTGGTTCATTTATTTTTCTGGAATTGATCTGCAGGAGTTGCTTGTATATTTTTGAGTTTAGTTCTTTGTCAGTTGCTTCATTTGCTATTATTTTCTCCCATTCTGAAGGCTGTCTTTTCACCTTGCTTATAGTTTCCTCTGTTGTGCAGAAGCTTTTAAGTTTAATTAGGTCCCATTTATTTATTTTTGCTTTTATTTCCAGTATTCTGGGAGATGGGTCATAGAGTATCCTGCTGTGATGTAAGTCAGAGAGTGTTTTGCCTATGTTCTCCTCAAGGAGTTTTATAGTTTCTGGTCTTATGCTTAGATCTTTAATCCATTTTGAGTTTATTTTTGTGTATGGTGTTAGAAAGTGTTCTAGTTTCATTCTTTTAAAAGTGGTTGGCCAGTTTTCCCAGCACCAATTGTTAAAGAGATTGTCTTTTCTCCATTGTCTATTCTTGCCTCCCTTGTCAAAGATAAAGTGTCCATAGGTGTGTGGGTTTATCTCTGGGCTTTCTATTTTGTTCCATTGATCTGTATTTCTGTCTTTGTGCCAGTACCATACTGCCTTGATGACTGTGGCTTTGTAGTAGCACCTGAAGTCAGGCAGGTTGATTCCTCCAGTTCCATTTTTCTTTCTCAAGATAGCTTTGGGTATTCGAGGTTTTTTTGTATTTCCACACAAATTGTGAAATTATTTGTTCTAGCTCTGTGAAAAATACCGTTGGTAGCTTGATAGGGATTGCATTGAATCTATAGATTGCTTTGGGTAGTATGCTCATTTTCACTATATTGATTCTTCTGATCCATGAACATGGTATATTTCTCCATCTATTAGTGTCCTCTTTGATTTCTTTCACCAGTGTTTTATAGTTTTCTATATATAGGTCTTTAGTTTCTTTAGGTAGATATATTCCTAAGCATTTTATTCTTTTCGTTGCAATGGTGAATGGAATTGTTTCCTTAATTTCTCTTTCTATTTTCTCATTATTAGTGTACAGGAATGCAAGGGATTTCTGTGTGTTGATTTTATATCCTGCAACTTTACTATATTCATTGATTATCTCTAGTAATTTTCTGGTGGAGTCTTTAGGGTTTTCTATGTAGAGGATCATGTCATCTGCAAACAGTGAGAGTTTTACTTCTTCTTTTCCCAATTTAGATTCCTTTTATTTCTTTTTCTGCTCTGATTGCTGTGGCCAAAACTTCCAAAATTATGTTGAATAGTAGTGGTGAGAGTGGGCATCCTTGTCTTGTTCCTGACTTTAGGGGAAATGCTTTCAATTTTTCACCATTGAGGATAATGTTTGCTGTGGGTTTGTCATATATAGCTTTTATTATGTTGAGGTATGTTCCTTTTATTCCTGCTTTCTGGAGAGTTTTTATCATAAATGGATGTTGAATTTTGTCAAAGGCTTTCTCTGCATCTATTGAGATAATCATATGGTTTTTATTTTTCAATTTGTTAATGTGGTGTATTATGTTTATTGATTTCCAGATATTGAAGAATCCTTGCATCCCTGGGATAAAGCCCACTTGATCATGGTGTATGATCTTTTTAATGTGTTGTTGGATTCTGATTGCTAGAATTTTGTTAGATTTTTGCATCTGTGTTCATCAGTGATATTGGCCTACAGTTTTCTTTTTTTGGTGGCATCTTTGTCCGGTTTTGGTATTAGGGTGATGGTTGCCTCATAGAATGAGTTTGGAAGTTTACCTTCCTCTGCAATTTTCTGGAAGAGTTTGAGTAGGATAGGTGTCAGCTCTTCTCTAAATTTTTGGTAGAATTCGGCTGTAAAGCCATCTGGATGTCGGTTTTTGTTTGCTGGAAGATTTCTGATTACAATTTCAATTTCCATGCTTGTGATGGGTCTGTTAAGATTTTCTATTTCTTCCTGGTTCAGTTTTGGAAAGTTGTACTTTGTAAGAATTTGTCCATTTCTTCCACGTTGTCCATTTTATTGGCATATAATTGCTGATAGTAGTCTCTTATGATCCTTTGTATTTCTGTGCTGTCTGTTGTGATCTCTCCATTTTCATTTCTAATTTTATTGATTTGATTTTTCTCCTTTTGTTTCTTGATGAGTCTGGCTAATGGTTTGTCAATTTTATTTATCTTCTCAAAGAATCAACTTTTGGCTTTGTTGATTTTTGCTATGGTCTCTTTTGTTTCTTTTGCATTTATTTCTGCCCTAATTTTTAAGACTTCTTTCCTTCTACTAATCCTTCTTTCCTTCATTTCTTCTTTTTCTAATTGCTTTAGGTGTAGAGTTAGGTTATTTATTTGACTTTTTTCTTGTTTCTTAAGGTATGCCTGTATTGCTATGAACTTTCCCCTTAGGGCTGCTTTTACAGTGTCCCATAGGTTTTGGGTTGTTGTATTTTCATTTTCATTCATTTCTATGCATATTTTGATTTCTTTTTTGATTTCTACTGTGATTTGTTGGTTGTTCAGCAGCATGTTGTTCAGCCTCCATATGTTGGAATTTTTAATAGTTTTTCTCCTGTAATTGAGATCTAATCTTACTACATTGTAGTCAGAAAAGATGTTTGGAATGATTTAAATTTTTTTGAATTTACCAAGGCTAGATTTATGGCCCAGGATATGATCTATCCTGGAGAAAGTTCCATGTGCACTTGAGAAAAAGGTGAAATTCATTGTTTTGGGATGAAATGTACTATAGATATCAATTAGGTCTAACTGGTCTATTGTATCATTTAAAGTTTGTGTTTCCTTGTTAACTTTCTGTTTAGTTGATCTATCCATAGGTGTGAGTGGGGTATTAAAATCTCCCACTCTTATTGTTATTGTTAATTTCCCCTTTCATACTTGTTAGCATTTGTCTTACATATTGTGGTGCTCCTATGTTGGGTGCACATATATTTATAACTGTTATATCTTCTTGGATTGGTCCTTTGATCATTATGTAGTGTCCTTCTTTGTCTCTTTTCACAGCCTTTGTCTTAAAGTCTATTTTATCTGATATGAGTATTGCTTTCTTTTGATCTCTATTTGCATGGAATATCTTTTTCCAGCCCTTCACTTTTAGTCTGTATGTGCCCCCTGTTTTGAGGTGGGTCTCTTGTAGACAACATATATAGGAGTCTTGTTTTTGTATCCATTCAGCTAGTCTTTGTCTTTTGGTTGGGGCATTCAACCCATTTACATTTAAGGTAATTATTGATAAGTATGATTCCATTGCCATTTACTTTATTGTTTGGGGTTTGAGTTTATACACCATTTTTGTGTCTCCTGTCTAGAGAATATCCTTTAGCATTTGTTGGAGAGCTGATTTGGTGGTGCTGAATTCTCTCACCTTTTGCTTGTCTGTAAAGCTTTTGATTTCTCCTTCATATTTGAATGAGGTCCTTGCTGGGTACAGTAATCTGGGCTATAGGTTATTTTCTTTCATCACTTTAAGTATGTCTTGCCATTCCCTCCTGGCCTGAAGGGTTTCTATTGAAAGATCAGCTGTTATCCTTATTGGAATCTCCTTGTGTGCTATTTGTTTTTTCCCCTTGCTGCTTTTAATATTTGTTCTTTGTGTTTGATCTTTGTTAATTTGATTAATATGTGTCTTGGGGTGTTTTGCCTTGGGTTTGTCCTGTTTGGGACTCTCTGGGTTTCTTGGACTTGAGTGATTATTTCCTTCCCCATTTTAGGGAAGTTTTCAACTATTATCTCCTGAAGTTTTTCTCATGGTCTTTCTTTTTGTCTTCTTCTTCTGGGACTCCTATGATTCTAATGTTGGGGCATTTAATATTGTCCTGGAGGTCTCTAAGATTGTCCTCATTTCTTTTAATTCGTTTTTCTTTTTTGTCTCTGATTCATTTATTTCTACCATTCTATCTTCTATTTCACTAATCCTATCTTCTGCTTCCATTATTCTACTGTTTGTTGCCTCTAGAGTGTTTTGGATCTCATTTATTGCATTATTCATTATATATTGACTCTTTTTTAATTTCTTCTAGGACCTTGTTAAACCTTTCTTGCATTTTCTCAATCCTTGCCTCCAGGCTATTTATCTGTGATTCCATTTTTATTTCAAGATTTTGGATCATTTTCACTATCATTATTCCAAATTCTTTATTAGGTAGATTCCCTATCTCTTCCTCTTTTGTTTGGTTTGGCGGGCATTTATCCTGTTCCTTTACCTGCTGGGTATTCCTCTGTCTCTTCATCTTGTTTAAATGGCTGAGTTTGGGGTGTCCTTTCTGTATTCTGGCAGTTTGTGGAGTTCTCTTTATTGTGGAGTTTCCTCGCTGTGGGTGGAGTTGTACGGGTGGCTTGTCAAGGTTTCTTGGTTAGGGAAGCTTGTGTCGGTGTTCTGTTGGGTGGAGGTGGATTTCTTCTCTCTGGAGTGCAATGAAGTGTGTAGTAAAGAGTTATGAGTTGTCAATGGATTTGGAGTAACTTTGGGCAGCCTGTATATTGAAGCTCCGGGCTGTGTTCCTGTGGTGCTAGAGAATTTGCGTGGTAGGTCTTTCTCTGGAACTTGTTGGCCCTTGGGTGGTGCTTGGTTTCAGTGTAGGTATGGAGGCGTTTGATAAGCTCCTATCGCTTAACGTTCCTTCGAGTCAGGTGTTCTATGATGTTCTCAGGATTTGAACTTAAGCCTCCTGCTTCTGGTTTTCAGTCTTATTTTTACAGTAGTCTCAAGACTTCTCCTTCTCAACAGCACCGTTGATAAAACATCAAGGTTACAGGTGAAAAGTTTCTCCACAGTGAGGTACACCCAGAAAGGTTCACAGAGTTACATGGAGAAGAGAAGAGGGAGGAGGGAGTTAGAGGTGACCCAAATGAGATGAGGTGGAATCAAAAGAGGAGAGAGCAAGCTAGCCAGTAATCACTTCCTTATGTGCACTCCACAGTCTGGACCACTCAGAGATGTTTATGGAGTTATACAGAGAAGAGAAGAGGGAGGAAGGAGACAGAGGTGACCAGGAGGATAAAAGGGGGGAATGAAAAAGAGAGAGACAGATCCAGCCCAGTAATCAGTTCCCTAAGTGTCCTCCACTGTCTGGAATACACAGAGATTCAGAGAATTGGGTAGAGAAGAGAAGGGGGAGGGAAGAGACAGAGGTGACCTAGTGGAGAAAAAGGAAAGTCCAAAGGGGGAGAGAGCAGTCAAGCTAGTAATCTCGCTCCCAGGTAAAAATAGGTACTGAAGATTGGGTTCTTAAAGGTACAAAATTGATAACAAATACGAAAAAGCAAAGATTAAAATTCTAGAGTAGAGGTTGGATTTTCAAAAATACAATATTAAAGAAAAGAAGAAAAAAACAAAGTCACAAAAATTATTAATATATATATATATATATGAAGTTTGTTTTTAAAAAATAGTCTTTTTTTGAAAAGTAATAGTAGGTTATAAAAATGAAAATTAATGGAGTAATAGAGGACTTAAAATTTTTTAAAAAGTTAAAAAATAGAAAAAAAGAAGAAAAAAGAATGATCATAAAAATAGTAAAAATATATCTTGGACTTTCTCTGGTGTTGTTGTGGGCAGTGTGGGGTCAGTTCATATTCAGATAGTTTCTTGGTCTGGCTTATATTTCTCAAGATCTATAGGTCCCTTCCATGTAGTAGGTACTAACTACAGGGTTTTAATCTATTGCACCTGTCACTTTCAAGGCAGTTCCTTCAGTTTTAGCTTCTGTTTGCTGGTCTCTTCAGTGTCTGATTTCCGCCCTGACACAAGGGGGCAGTGGTGGACACTTTTTTTAGGCTCACTTGTTCAGTCGCTCTGTGGGGAAGGAGGGATGCTGCAAACAAATAACACTGGCATGTGCTCGGAGTGTCTCAGCCACACTGGGCCTGCCCCCATTCCTGGCGTGTGAACCCTCCCTGCCCACACAGCTCAGGCTCTAGGTTGCTCCCCCGGGAACCGTCGGAGGCCGGCCCTGGGCTGCATGCACCTCCCAGGTCTAAGCCGCTCAGGTTCAGGCACTTGGGTAGTCCTCAGAGGCACAGACTCCGTTGGGCCTGCGTTTTGTGCCCTTCCCAGCTCTGAGCAGCTCAGGTGATGAGGTGTTTGGTGAGCGCGGTCGCTGCAACTTATCGCCTCTCCTGTCCCTGCTGCTGGGTTTTCTGGGTGTACAACTGGAGCACCTTCTCAGGCAGATGACTGTCCAGAACCCCAAGAAATCTTAGTAAGCTAAGAAGCCTGCTTGCATTTTGGTAGATAATGTCTCTCTGGGGCTGCGATTGCCCCCTTCCGGCCCTGGCTGCCTGTCACCGGAGGGGGATGGTCTGCAGCCAGCTAGTTTTGTTCCACCCTTTGTTCTGTGTGTGGGCCTGGTGGTGTCTTAGGGTTTTTCGCGTGGTAGCTATCCCACAGTCTGGTTTGCTAGCCCAAATTAGTTCGCTCTGATTATCCTCAGGGGCATTAAGGCCTGATCCTTACTCTAAGCAATGCAGCCCGTGCCTCCCTGCCCAGTCCCTGCTTGCTAGTGGTGGGCACAGGCGTCTGTGCTGCTTCTCTGCTGGGGGAATTACTGTTGGGCTCATAATCTGTGGGTTTTAATTATTTACTTATATTTCCTCCCTATTATGTTGCCCTCTGGGCTTCCAAGGCTCGGCACAGACTCCACAGTGAGAGTGTTTCCTGGTGTTTGGAAACTTCTCTCTTTTTAAGACTCCCTTCCCCCAATGGAGCTCCGTCCCTACCTCTTTTGTCTCTTTTTTTGTTTTTTATCTTTTCCCTACCTCCTTTCGAAGACAATGGGCTGCTTTTCTGAGTGCCTGATGTCCTCTGCAGGCATTCAGAAGTTGTTTTGTGGATTTTACTCAGCGTTTAAATGTTCTTTTGATGAATTTGTGGGGGAGAAAGTGGTCTCCCCGTCCTATTCCTCTGCCATCTTAGGACCACCTCCCTCTAGAGTCTTTTCTTGTGTTCTTGGAAGAGGGTGTTTGCTATGACCAGTGTGTTCTCTTGGCAAAACTCTATTAGCCTTTGCCCTGCTTCATTCTGTGCTCCAAGGCCAAATTTGCCTGTTACTCCAGGTGTTTCTTGACTTCCTACTTTTGCATTCCAGTCTCCTATAATGAAAAGGACATCTTTTTTTGGGTGTTAATTGTAGAAAATCCTGTAGGTCTTCATAGAACCATTCAACTTCAGCTTCTTCAGCATTACTGGTCAGGGCATAGACTTGGATTACTATGATAATGAATGGTTTGCCTTGGAGATGAACAGAGATCATTCTGTCATTTTTGAGACTGCATCCAAGTATTACATTTTGGACTCTTTTGTTGACTATGATGGCTACTCCATTTCTTCTAAGGGATTCTTGCTCACAGTAGTAGATAAAATGGTCATCTGAGTTAAATTCACCCATTCCAGTCCATTTTAATTAGCTGATTCCTAAAATGTCAATGTTCACTCTTGCTATCTCCTGTTTGATCACTTTCAATTTGCCTTGATTCATGGACCTAACATTCCAGGTTCCTATGCAATATTGCTCTGTACAACATCAGACCTTGCTTCCATCACCAGTCACATCCACAGCTGGGTGTCGTTTTTGCTTTGGCTCCGTCTCTTCATTCTTCCTGGAGTTATTTCTCCACTGATCTCCAGTAGTATATTGGGCACCTTCTGACCTGGGGAGTTCATCTTTCAGTGTCCTATTTTTTTTGCCTTTTCATACTGTTCATGGGGTTATCAAGGCAGGAATACTGAAGTGGTTTGCCATTCCCTTTTCCAGTGGACCACATTTGCTGAGAACTAGCCACCATTACCTGTCTGTCTTGGGTGGCCCTACATGGCATGGCTCATAGTTTCATTGAGTTAGACAAGGCTGTGGTCCATGTGATTAGATTGGTTAGTTTGTGATTGTGGTTTTCAGTCTGTCTGCCCCCTGATGGAGAAGACTAAGGCTTATGTATGCTTCCTGATGGGACAGACTGATCTAGGGGTACACTGGGTCTTGTTTTGATGGGCGGGGCCATGCTCAGTAAACCTTTAATCCAATTTTCTGTTGATGGGTGGAGCCGTGTTCCCTCCCTGCTATTTACAGCTCTGTGTTGTTAAGTATATTTAAATTGTTGTAAAAGAGATGTCCTAGTGGCTCAGAGGTAAATAATCCACCTGCAGTGCTGGAGGCTGTCTGCAGTTTAGAAGACAGGGTTTCAACCCCTGGGCGGGAAGCTCCCCTGGAGAAGGAAATGGTAGTTGACTCTAGTATCCTTGCCTGGGAAGTCCCATAGACAGAGAAGCCTGACAGTCTACAGGTCATGGGGTCACAAGAGTTGGACACGTCTTAGTGACTAAACCACTACCACCACCACCGAAAGAGATGTCCAAAAACTTTTCATCTTGTGGAACTGAAACTCTATACCCATTAAACAGTAACTGCCTGTTTCCTTCTCCTTCCAGCCCTAGTAACCTCCATTATACTATTTTATAAATATGAAAATTTAATGAAAATAGAAATAGAAATACACTTATGGGATCTTAATATTAAGTGGAATCATACAATATTTGTCCTTTTGTAACTGGCTTATTTCACTTAGCATACTGTCTTTAAGGTACATCCAAATTTAGGATGTTTGGAGGAGGAAATGCCAACCCATTCCAATATTCTTGCTTGGAGAATCCCACAGACAGAGGAGGCTGGCAGGTTACAATCCATGGGATCGCAAGAGTTGGACATGACTTAGATTATACAGTGGAAGTGAGAAATAGATTTAAGGGCCTAGATCTGATAGATAGAGTGCCTGATGAACTATGGAATGAGGTTCGTGACATTGTACAGGAGACAGGGATCAAGACCATCCCCATGGAAAAGAAATGCAAAAAAGCAAAATGGCTGTCTGGGGAGGCCTTGCAAATAGCTGCGAAAAGAAGAGAAGTGAAAAGCAAAGGAGAAAAGGAAAGATATAAACATCTGAATGCAGAGTTCCAAAGAATAGCAAGAAGAGATAAGAAAGCCTTCTTCAACGATCAATGCAAAGAAATAGAGGAAAACAACAGAATGGGAAAGACTAGGGATCTTCTCAAGAAAATCAGAGATACCAAAGGAACATTTCATGCAAAAATGGGCTCGATAGAGGACAGAAATGGTATGGACCTAACGGAAGCAGAAGATATTAAGAAGAGGTGGCAAGAATACACAGAAGAACTGTACAAAAAAGAGCTTCATGACCCAGATAATCATGATGGTGTGATCACTGACCTAGAGCCAGACATCCTGGAATGTGAAGTCAAGTGGGCCTTAGAAAGCATCCCTATGAACAAAGCTAGTGGAGGTGATGGAATTCCAGTGGAGCTATTCCAAATCCTGAAAGATGATGCTGTGAAAGTGCTGCACTCAATATGCCAGCAAATGTGGAAAATTCAGCAGTGGCCACAGGACTGGAAAAGGTCAGTTTTCATTCCAATCTCAAAGAAAGGCAATGCCAAACAATGCTCAAACTACCACACAATTGCACTCATCTCACACGCTAGTAAAGTAATGCTTAAAATTCTCCAAGCCAGGCTTCAGCAATATGTGAACCGTGATGTTCAAGCTGGATTTAGAAAAGGCAGAGGAACCAGAGATCAAATTGCCAACATCCGCTGGATCATGGAAAAAGCAAGAGAGTTCCAGAAAAACATCTATTTCTGCTTTATTGACTATGCCAAAGCCTTTGACTGTGTAGATCACAATAAACTGTGGAAAATTCTGAGAGAGATGGGAATACCAGACCACCTGATCTGCCTCTTGAGAAATCTGTATGCAGGTCAGGAAGCAACAGTTAGAACTGGTCATGGAACAACAGACTGGTTCCAAATAGGAAAAGGACTACGTCAAGTCTGTATATTGCCACCATGTTTATTTAACTTCTATGCAGAGTACCTCATGAGAAATGCTGGACTGGAAGAAACACAAGCTGGAATCAAGATTGCCAGGAGAAATATCAATAACCTTAGATATGCAGATGATATCACCGTTATGGCAGAAAGTGAAGAGGAACTAAAAACCTCTTGATGAAAGTGAAAGTGGAGAGTGAAAAGGTTGGCTTAAAGCTCAACATTCAGAAAATGAAGATCATGGCATCTGGTCCCATCACTACATGGGAAATAGATGGAGAAACAGTGGAAAGAGTGTCAGACTTTAGTTTTCTGGCCTCCAAAGTCACTGCAGATGGTGACTGCAGCCATGAAATTAAAAGACGCTTACTCCTTGGAAGGAAAGTTATGACCAACCTAGATAGCATATTCAAAAGCAGAGACATCACTTTGTCAACAAAGGTTCGCCTAGTCAAGGCTATGGTCTTTCCTGTGGTCATGTATGGATGTGAGAGCTGGACTGTGAAGAAGGCTGAGCGCCGAAAAATTGATGCTTTTGAACTGTGGTGTTGGAGAAGACTCTTGAGAGTCCCTTGGACTGCAAGGATATGCAACCAGTCCATTGTGAAGGAGATCAGCCCTGGGATTTCTTTGGAAGGAATGATGCTAAAGCTGAAACTCCAGTATTTTTGCCACCTCATGCGAAGAGTTGACTCATTGGAGAAGACTCTGATGCTGGGAGGGATTGAGGGCAGGAGGAGAAGGGGACGACAGAGAATGAGATGGCTGGATGGCATCACAGACTCGATGGCTGTGAGTCTGAGTGACCTCCGAGAGCTGGTGATGGATAGGGAGGCCTGGCGTGCTGCAGTTCATGGGGTGGCAGGAATTCGGACACGACTGAGCGACTGATCTGATCTGATCTAGCAACTAAACCACCACGACCAAATTTAGCATGTTATAGACTACACAGTATTAAATAGCTCCATGGTATTTCTTTCTATGTAAACACCATGTTTGATCCATTCATCTGTCAGTGGACATCTGGACTGTTTCTACCTTCAGACTCTTGTGAATAGTACTGTTATGAAATGGGTATACAAGTATCTTTTGAAAACACTGCTTTCAGTTATTTTTGATACATACCCAGAACTAAGACTGCTGGATCATATGAAGGTTCTGTTTTTAAGTTGTTGAGGAACCTCCATACTATTCTCCACAGCATTTGCACCAGTTTACAATCCTGTCTACAGTGCAGAAAGGTTCCAACTTCTCCACATCCCTGCTGACATTGTTATTTTCTTTTATACATACATATATATATGTATATATATATACATATACATACATATATACATACATATATATATATGTATACATACACACACACACACACACACACACACACACACTATCCTAATGGGTGTGAGGTAGTAGCTCATGGTGGTTTTGATTTGTATTTCTTTGATGATTAATGGTGTTGGACATCTTTTAACATCCTTACAAGCTATTTGTATATCCTTTTTGGAGAAATGTCAAGTCTGCCTTCTCAATGGTTTTCAGCAATTTGATTATGATTTCTTCTGTGTGTTTCTTTAGTATATGTGTGTGTGCTTGTGCAAAACACTGCTTGATATTGTCCCACGTGTAACTGATACTCTGTTCCTTTTTTCCACAGGCACATTTCTTGCTTCATTTTGAAGAGATTAGACTTTTATTGACTTTAAGTTTATTCATCATTTTTTCTTCAGCATTGAACCTTTTAATACCAGTGAAAGTTGCATTTCTAACATTGTATTTATTCATATATTTTTCATCTCTAGATATTCCATGGTTTTGTTTTCCACAATTTATTTTTCTCCTCATTATGCTCATGTTGCTTTTTTAAGCATCTAAATACCACATAGCTTTTCAACTGCTTCTTTTAGTCTCCCTAGCCTTGATACTTTTTAAAAAAAATTTTCTGATTCTTATCCTTGGCAGTTCAGTTCAGTTCAGTCACTCAGTCGTGTCCAACTCTTTGTGAACCCATGAATCACAGCACGCCAGGCCTCCCTGTCCATCACCAACTCCCAGAGTTCACTCAGACTCACGTCCATCAAGTCAGTGATGCCATCCAGCCATCTCATCCTCTGTCGTCCCCTTCTCCTCCTGCCCCCAATCCCTCCCAGCATCAGAGTCTTTTCCAGTGAGTCAACTCTTCGCATGAGGTGGCCAAAGTACTGGAGTTTCAGCTTTAGCATCATTCCTTCCAAAGAAATCCCAGGGCTGATCTCTCAGAATGGACTGGTTGGATCTCCTTGCAGTCCAAAGGACTCTCAAGAGTCTTCTCCAACACCACAGTTTAGAAGCATTAATTCTTCAGCGCTTAGCTTTATTCACAGTCCAACTCTCACATCCATACATGACCACAGGAAAGACCATAGCCTTGACTAGACGGACCTTTGGGTCACAATTACCTGCTTATTCACAAGTCTACTAAGTTTTCACTGAAGGTTGGACTGAATGGATATTTTGTGTTCAAACATGTATATTTTGATGTCTTTCTTGAAGAGTGTTGCACTTTGTTCTGACAGGCAGTTAAATTACTTGTTGATAAGTTGGACCATGTAGATTTATTTTTAAGGTTTTCTAGGGCAAGTCTACAGTTGTACTCCAGTCCCTGTAGCTAGTGCAGCTCTAATTTCAAAGTATCATATCTCTGGGGTCTCCACTGAAGACCTGGCTTATTTTCAAGGGCTCTTCATTTTGATGTCAGAGGTCAATTCCTCTTGTAGAAGCTCTGGGGATTAATTTATAATTCCCAATTGTTCTTTTGCCTGAGTTTGTGGAGTTTCACTATAATCACATCCAGCTTAAAACTCAAAAAAGACTTGAGGGAACTATATGCATATTTCTGAATCTCTTATTATGCATATCTTTCTCCTTTATGAAATTCTCTTCTTTAATTTCCAACACCTCAGTCTTTCTGAACTTACATTTACTGAATAAAACAAAATACTGAATTTACATCTCCTCAATTCAGGGAGACAATTGTTTCTTCTTGTGCTCACACTCCCTGTATCTGCGGTTGGGAAATTGCCTCTAGGTAGAAATTTGGAGCAATTGTAGGGCATACTTCGGTTGTTTTCCCTCTTTTAGTCATCACATTCTGTTGCAGCTTACTGCTCAAAGTTTGAAAGCAATTGCTCCATATAATTTGTCAGTTTCTAATTGTTTATAGCATGAAGCTATATCCAATATTTGTCACTCTGTCATAACTCATAAAATAAATTAATAACTGATTTTACATTTTAAAATTAGAGAATATATCAACTATACAAAATATTATAGGGAGATATGTCCATTTTAACCAGATTAAAAAAATTTTGCTATAGTGATTCAGATCATTTAATTTGAAAGGAAAAAATGCTATAAATGTACTTACAGCTTTCACTCACATCAAGTCTACTTATCTTTCTTCTGTATTAGAGGCAAACATTGATGTATGTTTCCCAATCATATTTTTATACTTGTTATAAACCTGTCCATACATAGTATGTAACATAGTTTTTTTTTTCATATTTCATCTCAATAGCAGCTTCTCTCTGCTGAACATTAAAGAACCTTTTCTGCCCATGTACAGCACATTCCCAGGCCAATGACATGAAAGGAATGCCCATATAGACTACTGCCTCCTCCCTATAGAGTATTTGCCTCTTTGGTACCTTAGTCCCACAGATTTCCACCACATTAGCAGAGCCAAACTCCTATGTCTTCCTCTTCAGCTCATTGAGTGCTGTCTCCACTTAGGCATCACCAACTTCTGCTGCAATCATTGATGTTTTTCCTACCAAGAAAGGTGGGCTGATGTAAATCTCAAAACTCATATTCCCTTTTTCCTCAAGGATCACAGTTGTACTGCCTTTTGGTCATACCAGAAACAACTGAAATGTTTTTTCATCCAGTGTGATACTTGCTTACAATAAGAGGGTAAGTCTGAAACTGAATCATGATTTGCATAATTATAGGAAAAGTTTCCAAAAAGACGCTTAAAAAGTATCTTTATTACAGTGGTATAACTGAGATAAGTGATTCTATTATGTAATAATATATCACATTTTAAGAACTTCTTTTAATCTAAAATTAACTGCTGAAAATAAAATTCATATACACCACTCTCTCATCCCAAGCTTCCTTTCTTTTGGTTAAATCAATCAATTACTCTCAGAGCTTCTCTGTGCCATTTGAGATGACATTATTTCTCTATCTACAAGCTATCTCCATGTCAAACATCCATTTTGTTAGTTTAGTTTCATTGCTTAGTTTCTATGTCTCTTGCTATACCTCTTTTCATAATATACAGAACTCCTCTGTCATATCACCTCCATCCTATCAATACACTCATCAAGTACCTCCTATTTTGCCTTATGATTTACTATTTGATACTCTTCTTGAAACATACTCTACCTTTAGCCTCTACTGATAACTTTTCTTCTTACCTTACTGACAACTCACTGTCCTTCGATGTTCTTTTTCATCTACTCATTCCTTGAATATTGAGATTTGTGGATCCTCTCACTTCTTTCCATATACTCTCCTTGAGCAATCACTTCCACTCTAGTATTTGTAAGGGTGAAAAGTAAGCTAATGTAATAAAGAGACCTGCAAAGTCCAGTCACTTAACGAAAAAATAAATCTTTTTCAATGTCATGTAATAGGCTAAGGTAAATACTTCGGTAGTGGGAAGCTTTGCTCCAGGGACCCAGGTTTCTTCCCAGTCATTGCCTCCCCATTTCATAGGGCACTGCTGTGGTTTCCATGGTCAGGGCTGGGTTGTTCCAGGCTTCAGTTGTTCACCCACTGGAAGGAATTAAAAATACAGAGATGACATTCTAGCTGCCCCAGTTTGGGGAACTACCATCACCATATTCTTAACAACCATTTGCACATCTACCATTTTCCCATTAGGTACATTTTCCACATATCACCCAGGATGGTCTTTTAAAAATACATACTTACTCATGTCACTTAAAAGAAAACCAATGGTTAAAAAGGTAAAATTCCAGCTCCCTGACTTGTCTTATAAATATCTCTACATTCTCTCCTTGATGCTCAGCTAGATCCAGAATTATTCTTTTTTTTTTTTTTTTTTTTGAACTCTGTAGTCCAGTAGAAGGTGACTTCCCTTGTAGCTCAGTTGGCAAAGAATCTGCCTGCAATGCAGGAGATCTGGGTTTGATTCCTGGGTTGGGAAGATCGCCTGGAGAAGGAAATGGCAACCCACTCCACTATTCTTGCCTGGGAAATCCCATGGACAGAGGAGCGTGGTGGGCTACAGTCCATGGGGTCGTAAGAGTCGGGCATGACTTGGCGACTGACCCACCACCACCACCACAGTCCAGTAGTATTTAACTCATCTCAATTTCTTGTTATATTGTATGTCCTCTGTTTCCTTTATGTATGTCTTTCTCTTTGTCAAGTACATTTTGTCTTTCATTTGGCTATTTTACATCTTTCATTTGCCAGGTTTCAGTTCAAATTTTAATTCCACTAATGAATGTGTAAGAGACTCTAATATATATAATCAGGGAAGTAATTAGAAAAGAATGTGCAAAATATAACGTGAAGTATTAATAAAACCCATAATTTGGTAATCTACTGTATAAGGATGTTTACTGGCCAAAATTTTTAGTACAGGTTATCTTGCAGATGGTTGGAACATTTGACCAAAAACTGTGAAACCTTAACTAAGAGTCATTAAAATTATGTATCATCCCATTACAAAGAGTTATATTTATATCCCTGAATTTGAAAATGTAAAAGAAGCATGTGGGTATTTATTTAGGCATTTTCCCCGTGCTCAATTTTCATATTTTTTGGTGCCCTTAAATATTTTTTGAATAACAAGACATACCTGGTGAGGTCTTCTATAATGTCAGTTCAATTAACAATTTGAAAAACAAAATCTACTGTGCCTATCCTATTGTTTGCATATGGAAATGGGTAGTTTGTTCTGGGTATCTTGGCACATATGCTATATTTATTTTTAATCTGATTCATCTCTAGTTCAACTTGAAAAATTGCCTCTGTCATCAACATTGCCAAAGATATTTCATCAAAGTCTGCACTTCACCAGATTTCCAAGAAAGGCCATGGAGACTTCTGATTTTTCTTAGGTGGTCCCAGTAATTTCAGGCTTCAAAGAGTTTTGGAACATTTTTTTTTCTTTTAGACCAATATCCTTTTTAAAATGTTTTCAATGTAAAAATTCATCCCAATAAGCTCATCCATCAGCTATTCTGGAACTCACTGTACAGCTTTATACCCAGAACGTCTTTATGTACTTCTTTTGTCTTGTATATGACTGATTCTGTGCATCTCTTATTTTACATAGGATTAATTCTACAATTTTCAATTTCTCAGCTAATTACTTCATGATTTAGAGGAAAAATACTTGCTTTACATTTTACAGAATAAGTAAGACAATGCATAGCACACAGTAGCTACTCAGTAAACAACTGATAAATAATAAGTTTATGGACATTAATTAAGTGACCAACAGGGAAAAATCCTCAAATACCTAAGGAAAAGATGTAAGGATGTGAAATAGTGCCATACTAATGTATGTTTTATTACTTCAAAGAAAGTAGTTACCTAAATTAATCTCTACAGGTTCCTCTAAGTATATACATGCTAATAAAATAGTTTACATCATGGTGAACCAAAAAAAATCAAAATATTAAATGCTATATGTTGCAATTGCTCTTATGAAATGAATCCCCACTGTGTCCTTGCAATGGGATTACAACAGACAGTTATATGCTAACTGCTCTTTATTGCACCAAACAGTCCACTAGTTCAGCCAATAGTCTCATTTTTGGTAGGAAAGTAAGGAACAAAATTTTCTAAAAAAAGAACATAGTGAAAGAGTCATAGTGTGGTAAATAAGTATATATTCTTTCAGGAGGATTTACAAAGGAGGAAGTAACAAAAGGATTGAGTCAGGCGATTCTCTGTGAAAATGGGGAAGCATCAGGCTAACCACAAAAGCAATGTGACTAGGGGGAGGGAAGCTGGAGGTAATGATGTGGAGCAGAGCCCTGTGAAATTCCATGAGTCCCCCACCCCTTCCTCACAACATGGAGCATGTGTGTCTGCTTCACGTTATAGCAATGGAAGAGAACATAGCCGTTATTTTAATCCTATTCTATTTCCAGTGATTTTGTAATTAATTGAAGGTCACAAGCATTTAATGTTCTTTTTCTTTCCTACTTGGAAACTAACAAGAAGAGAATGCATTTCTTTCCTCACAAGTCACACTGATATGCATTCTGGCCTGAACTACTGAGAGTCTCCAATAGAAAAACTGACACACCAGCAACTTTAGGAGATATGAGGGTTTCATTCCTAATAGAAATCATATGGAAGACTGGCTGTCACAAATGTGAACACCAGCTTCATAGCTGATGTATCATTTTTGTGTGCAAATAAATATCTCAAGTATTTTCCAAAAGAATGAAGATGAAAAGGCAAGTAAAGACAAGAATTACATAAGATCCAGATGAAGATGATGCAATTCCTATGTCATTCATATATTTTCCCTTTTCATTCTGTTCATGGAATGACAGTAAGATCAAGCTAGTCAATCCTAAAGGAAATAAATCCTAAATATTCATTGGAAGGACTGATGCTGAAGCTGAAACTCCAATATTTTGGCCACTTGATGTGAAGAGCTGACTCACTGGAAAAGACCCTGATGCTAGGAAGGATTGAGGGCAGCAGGGGAAGGGGACAACAGAAGATGAGATGATGGGATGGCATCACCAACTCAATGGACATGAGATTGAGCAAAGTCCAGGAGATAGTGAAAGACAGGGATGCCTGGTGTGCTGCAGTCCATGGGGTGGAAAAGAGTCAGATACAACTGAATGATTGAACAACAATGATATCATTCATGAATTAATCTATCCAGAATTTTCCCAATATAATGGGCTTGTATAAAAAGGAGAGTGAAAAGTTCACAGGCCTGTTTTTGAACAAGCTTTTACTGAAATGTGGGCATTATTTAATCTTGGCCCAAGACATGAGCATCAAGGGTAACTGAAAGAGAAGAATGAGGGCTCAAACCTATGCTGAATCTTCTCAAGAATTGATTGTTTTAGAATCTTCTAGATAATTACATTTGGAGAAGGCGATGGCACCCCACTCCAGTACTCTTGCCTGGGAAATCCCATGGACGGAGGAGTCTGGTAGACTGCAGTCCACAGGGTCTCAAAGAGTCAGACACGACTGAGAGACTTCACTTTCACTTTTCACTTTCATGCATTTGAGAAGGAAATGGCAACCCACTCCAGTGTTCTTGCCTGGAGAATCCCAGGGAAAGAGGAGCCTAGTGGGCTGCTGTCTATGGGGTCACACAGAGTCGGACACGACTGAAGTGACTTAGAAGTAGATAATTACATTATGTTTTAAAGCATGAAATTACAAACGGTAGAAAATTTTTTGTCTTTAAAAATATTTATGACAATTAACTGGCTAGAATATACATTTGTAGTATTTCCTATGTGTTAGTCCTTACTCTGCAATCCCAGTAGTTCTAAGATTTCTTTCCTGCTACACTCAAGTTACTAGGGAAAACCAGAGAACAAGTCTTGGAGAAACAGATAGGCTTGCCAAAAATATCTTGCTCCCAGTCCTTAAACTTCTACCAAAATGGTGACCCAGTACATAGTGACTATAAACATTCCCAGCATGCTGGAATTTGATGGTGAAACTTAAAAAACTGTATGAGAGTCAAATGGTTCTGTGCATGTTTTTTCCTTTTAAGTTAGAGAGTTTAGTAGAAAGAAACTACTGTTAGATTACAGTGAGGCTAGTGAAAATTTGGGGAGAAACTATGTATATTTACTTTTCAATGCCTGGTGATTTTTTAGCTCAATGGTATTTTCCAGCAGAATTCCACTGTAAACTATTTTATGAAACATTGCTTATAATTATGTTAAACATACCAAAATAAAACTTTAAAATGCCAATAGCTATCTCAACAATGATAGAGAATTTTTAAATGTATGTGTGTACACATACACACACGTGCACCCTCAAAACTATAATCTTTAATAGGAGACTTACAGAAATAACCTCTAGGGGTGGCGGCGGCTGCTGCTGCTGCTAAGTCGCTTCAGTCTTGTCCGACTCTGTGCAACCCCATAGATGGCAGCCCACAAGGCTCCCCCGTCCCTGGGATTCTCCAGGCAAGAATACTGGAGTGGGTTGCCATTGGCTTCTCCATCTAGGGGCTAAGGACTATTAACTTTGTTTAAAACAAATCATATTGCTTAAAGTGGCTTTGTGCTTCACTTTGAGTGTCCTGAGGGACATGCCAAGAAGTTGTTTTAGGAGAATTAATAATAATTCTTTAGAAGGGTTAGTGTCTTTGTTAGCTATTCAGCCATATCTGATTCTTTGTGACCCCAGGGACTATGCCAGGCTCTTTGTAGCCTTCCCTTACAGTCCTAGCTTTCAGAATTTAGTTACGACCAACATAACTAAGAAACACCAGCTCATTCTTAATTATTTTAAGTCTGGAAAGCATGAGTCTTCAGGAGACAGATCTAGGACACCAAGGAAGGACTGGACCTGAAAGTTTCAACATAAAGTTTCAACATTAAGCAGTAATCAGATTTCCTACTATTTTGTTTGGAAGCTTCATTAGGGAAACAGAATGGGAAAATATATATTTTCTTCTATGCTGAAATAATTATCCAGTCTATATAAATTGAAAATTTTGCAGTTACAGTTTTGCCACTGGATGATGCTCTTGCATTTTCAGTAAGGCAAAATCAAGCTTGAATAATAGTTTATTGTCACAATAAGTCTAGCCAGAAAGTAACCAACACTAGCATTACAATTGCAAGTTTTGCAAACAGGGATTTTTTTTTTTTTTAAAGCAGCATTGGAAGAATTAGATGCCAGAAAGGTGAAGTGAAAACACACAGTTCAGTTCAGTTCAGTCGCTCAGTCATATCTGACTGTTTGCTACCCCATGGACTGTACCACCAGGCCTGCCTATCCATCACCAACTCCCAGAGTTTACTCAAACTCATGTCCATTGAATTGGTGATGCCATCCAACTATCTATCCTCTGTCGTCCCCTTCTCCTCCTGCCTTCAATCTTTCCCAGAAGCACGGTCTTTTCAAATGAGTCAGTTCTTTGCATCAGGTGGCCGAAATATTGGAGTTTCAGCTTCAGCATCAGTCCTTCCAATGAATACCCAGGACTGATTTCCTTTAGGATGGACTTGTTGGATCTCCTTGCAGTCCAAGGGACTCTCAAGAGTCTTCTCCAATACCACAGTTCAAAAACATCAATTCTTCAGTGCTCAGTTTTCTTTATAGTCCAAATTTCACATCCATACATGACTACTGGAAAAACCATAGCTTTGACTAGAAGGACGTTTATTAGCAAAATAATGTCTCTCCTTCCAAGGAGCAAGTGTCTTTTAGTTTCATGGCTACAGTCACCATCAGCAGTCATTATGGAGCCCCCCAAATAAAGTCTCTCACTATTTCCATTTCTTCCCCATCTATTTGCCATGAAGTGATGGGACCAGATGCCATGATCTTAGTTTTCTGAATGTTGAGTTTTAAGCCAACTTTTCACTCTCCTCTTTCACTTTCATCAAGAGACTCTTTAGTTCTTCCTAGCTTTCTGCTATAAAGGTGGTGTCATCTGCATAGCTGAGATTATTGATATTTCTCCTGGCAATCTTGATTCCAGCTTGTGCTTCTTCCAGGCAAGCATTTCTCATGATGTACTCTGCGTAGAAGTTAAATAAGCAGGGTGACAATATATAGCTTTGACATACTCCTTTCCCTATTTGGAACCAGTCTGTTGTTTCATGTCCAGTTCTAACTGTTGCTTCCTGACCTGCATACAGATTTCTCAAGAGGCAGGTCAGATGGTCTGGTATTTCCATCTCTTTCAGAATATTCGACAGTTTGTTGTGATCTATATAGTCAAAGTCTTTGGCATAGTCAAAAAAGCAGAAGTAGATGTTTTTCTGGAACTCTCTTGCCTTTTTAATGATCCAACGGATGTTGACAATTTGATCTCTAGTTCCTCTGCCTTTTGTAAATCCAGCTTGAACATCTGGAAGTTCATGGTTCATGTACTGTTGAAGCCCAGCTTGGAGAATTTTGAGCATTACTTTGCTAGCATATGAGATGAGTGCAATTGTGCAGTAGTTTGAAAAATACTGGACCATCTCTATTTTATTCTGATGTGTGCTGTGGTTAGGATGTTTTGATCTAATAAAATATTAGTGTGTTTTGTTGCCACTGCTCCCCAAAATACTTTATGGTTCTTGGCTCTTAACATGAAAAATAGGCCATAAAGCCCACTCCTGGGCATATAGCTTGATAAAACCATCATTTGAAAAGATACATGCGCCCCAGTGTTCACTGCAGCATTATTGTAAATAGCCAAGATATGGAAATAACCTAAATGTCCATCAACAGATGAATGGATAAAGATGTGGTACATGTATATAATGGTATTTTACTCAGTCATAAAACAGAATGAAAAAATACCATTTTCAGCAAGATAGATGGACCTAGAGAATATCATACTAAGTGTACCATACAAAGACAAATGTCTGTGGAATGAACAAATGAACTTATTTAGGAAAGAAACAGATTCACAGACTTTGAAAACCACTTAAGGTTACAAAAGGGAAACTGTAGGGAGTAGGGATAAGTTAGGAATTTGAGATTTACATATACACACTACTATATATAAAATAGATGATCAACAGGGCCCTACTGTACAGCACAAGGAACTTTACTCAATATTCTGTGATAACCTATATGGGAAAAGAATCTGAGAAAGAATGGGTATATGTATATGTATAACTGAATTATTTTGCTGTGCACCCGAAACTAACGCAACATTGTAAATCAAATATATTCCAATAAAAAATAAAAATCAAATTAAAAAATAGGCCATGAAATACTCATTGCCTCGAGGAAATGTTGTTATAGCACAATTTGATAATTTAAAACTCATACTCTCTGCTTTTTAACTACAAAAGTCAATACCTGTAACAAAGACAGCAAAATACTTTGCGGATGCATCCTCATGGTCAAAGGACCCCTTCTCTTCCTCACTCTAGGGAACTGTACTGAGTTGTCCAGTGGAGAAGAGGGAGAGATGGAGGGGGTACACAGTATCAAATACCCATATACCTCCGAGAAGGAGTCACTGCTTATACCCTTGTGCTCAGCCCTTTTGGAGAGTAAAAATATAATAAACATACTCATTAGAAACTCACCAATTTCTTTTGTTTCTCCCTTCATAAATACAAATGGGCAACTAAGAACCATAGTTATATGAGAAGAATGTAGCATAAAAGAGAGAAAATAACAAAAACAGCAAAAAATTGTCAAGAAGGGATGGAGTCAGGAGGAAGAGAGAGGGAGATTTATTTTTAGGAATTGACTCACAATTGTCGAGGCTTGCTCATCCAACATCTTCAGCCTAGGACAGTAGGCTGAAGAGTCAGGGAAGAGGTGATGTTATGGACTGAATTCAAAGACAGACCAAATACAAAATTCCTTCTTCCTTAGGGGACCTCAGGTTTTTTTTTTTTTTCTTAAGGCTTCAGACTTTTTTTTTCTTAAGGAATGTGACCCACTGACAGTATGGAGGGCAAGCTTCTTTACTCGAATCTATGGTTTAAATGTTAATCTCATTTAAAAACAATACCCAACAGCAACACCTAGACTAGGGTTTGACCAAATAACTAGTTACTCAGCCCTAGCCAAGTTGACACATACAATTAATCATTATAAACATTAAAACTTTCAGCAGGAGGACTGGTGAATAAATTTGAGAAAATTTGCTGGAATGTAAACAGAAGAGAAAAAAGATGGGATATATGAAGACAAAAGAAGGATATAAGTCATCAGATTCCAAGGGATCACAAAATAGGTAGTATGGTTGATAAAAAATGAAAGAATCCTGGTATCTAAAAACTACTGAAATTTCAGAACATCAAAACTGAGAGAAGATTCTAAAAACTTTCAAAGGGGAAGAATCACTTCCCAAGGAACATGAATTATACTGGCATTGGAGTTGTCGCTAGCAACCCCTGGATTTAATCTCCTCAAAATTTGAGGGAAAATGAGATACTTGACTTCAATTTCTATCCTCAGGCAAACTATCAATCAAATAAGAAGGCAGGAAGAAGGAATATTCAGACATGTAATGACTCTGAAAGTTTTTCTGCACATACTCTTGTTGAGATATTCTAAAATTTACTCTGGCAATTCAAGAGGATGAAAAGCATCAAAGGAAAAGATGACCCTTTACATATATCTGAAGCAAAGAAGCTGAATTTATTACTTGCTTAGCAAGTAAGAACTGTAGATGTGGAATGAAGTCTGTAAATATAGCAAAGAGCAGACTTAATGTAGAACCTGAGGAAGGTGGAGCTTAGGGACTGGCTCACTTTCATAGGCACGCTGAAGTGAAGCACCTGCTAACTGGCCAACAATGAGAGGCCTGAGGACTTAAATGAAGCTACCACTGATTGACTTGGATAGGTTTAAATCTGTTCTGAGGTATCCTGTTTATGACTTGAGTTTTGGGGCTAAACAACAATCAGTACTCTCTTTTCTTCATCATGGAGAAGAGGATATTTTATTCTCATAACAAAGAGGATGATGTGGAGTTCAGGAAAGGTAGACCCAAGCAAGAGAAATGAGAAGTTCTAGCTGACAGTGGCTTCATAGATCTAGAGAACCACTTAGCTCTGTTGGATTAGGTGGCTGGTAATCTGCAGAAGTTAGGTATATAAATGCAAAGGAGAACTGAATAAAATATGAAGTATGTTTGAGAGTTTGGGGAGAAGCATGATAGAGTATAGTATTGCGCTTATAAGCACATACCTGGAAGCTGATGGACTGTCCCATCTCTGCTTGTTACACACCTCCACTGTGCAACCTTGAGCATGCTACTTAGGCTCTCTCTGCCTTGGCTGCCTCATCTGTACACTGACTATATAAACTGTCTCTATCTTAGAGAGATAAGGATCACACAATGTGTATTGTTATCTACTGCTTTGTTACAAATCATAGCAAAATTTTGTGGCTTAAAAAGTGCAAAGTATTTCTTATCACTCAGTTTCTGTGGGTCAAGAAAATGGGAGAGGCTTGGCTGGGAGACCTGACTCAAGGTTTCTGATGGTCTGGCAATCAAGAGTTTGGGGCTAACTATGGAAAACAATATGGAAGTCCCTCAAAAAACCAATATTAGAGCTACCTTATGATCCAGCAATGGACTCCTGGGCATATACTCAGATAAAACTGTAATTTGAAAAGATCCATGCATGCCTATGTTCATAGCAACACTGTTTACAACAGTCAAGACATAGAAACAACCTAAAGGTCCACTGACAGATGACTGGACAAAGAAGACATGGCACATATATATACCAAAGGAATATTAGCCAGAAAAAAGAAGAAAATAATCCCATTTGTACCAACATGGATGGGCCTAGAGATTATCACACTAAGCAAAGTAAGTCAGAAAGACAAATATCCTATGATATCACTTACACGTGGAATCTAATGTATGATACAAATGAACTTACCTATGAAAGAGAAACAGACTCACAGACTTGAGGTTGCCAAGGGGGTGGGGGTTGGGGGAGTGGAGGGTTAGAAGTTTGGGATTAGCAGATGCAAACTAATATATATAGAATTGATAAACAACAAGGCCCCGACTGTGTAGCACAGGGAAATATATTCAACATCCTATGATGAACCATAATGGAAAAGAATATGAAAAAAATACATATAACTGAGTCATTTTTCTGTACAGCAGAAATTAAATCGTTTTTCTGTACAACAGCATTGTAAATCAACTAAAATTCAATAAAGAATAAAAAGGATTTTAGGCCTACATGGCTGGCAAATTGATGCACAAAAGGCCTCTGTCCCCTTTTCTGTGGGCCTCTCCCAGTGATGCTGGGATATTCTATGATACAGTGGCTAGATTCCCCTCAGACAAAATGATAGAGAGGAAGAGCTTGGCAGAAATTACCCCATTTATGACTTAGTCTCAGGATCACATAGCATCACTTTACCCTCATTCTACTCAGTAGAATGAATCGCTTTGTCCAGCCCACATTTAAGGGAAGGAGGATACAAAGAGAGGAGGACCAGTGATTTTACACATTATTTTAAAACTATGACATAACTTTGTAGAACAATATTTGGCATAAAATAAGTAATGTATGCATGTCTGATATTGTTAACACCATAATAAAAATTATTAGCCTGTTTATTAGTATATAGAAGTATGTTTGACTTCTATATATTTATATTTTACCTAGTATTTTGAAAAACTTTCATTCGGTTTTTTCAGGGGAATTTTTTAACTTTCTATGAATTCAACCATAATCAGATCAGATCAGATCAGATCAGTCACTCAGTCTGTCCGACTCTTTGCGACCCCATGAATTGCAGCACGCCAGGCCTCCCTGTTCATCACCAGCTCCCGAAAGTCACTCAGACTCACATCCATCGAGTCAGTGATGCCATCCAGCCATCTCATCCTCTGTCGTCCCCTTCTCCTCCTGCCCCCAATCCCTCCCAGCATCAGAGTCTTCTCCAATGAGTCAACTCTTCGCATGAGGTGGCCAAAATACTGGAGTTTCAGCTTTAACATCATTCCTTCCAAAGAAATCCCAGGGCTAATCTTCTTCAGAATGGACTGCTTGGATCTCCTTGCAGTCCAAGGGACTCTCAAGAGTCTTCTCCAACACCACAGTTCAAAAGCATCAATTCTTTGGCGCTCAGGCTTCTTCACAGTCCAGCTCTCACAACCATACCTAACCACAGGAAAGACCATACCTTGACTACACGGACCTTTGTTGGCAAAGTAATATCTCTGCTTTTGAATATGCTGTCTAGGTTGGTCATAACTTTCCTTCCAAGGAGTAAGTGTCTTTTAATTTCATGGCTGCAGTCACCATCTGCAGTGATTTTGGAGCCCAGAAAAATAAAGTCTGACACTGTTTCCACTGTTTCTCCATCTATTTCCCATGTAGTGATGGGACCAGATGCCATGATCTTCGTTTTCTGAATGTTGAGCTTTAAGCCAACCTTTTCACTCTCCACTTGCACTTTCATCAAGAGGCTTTTTAGCTCCTCTTCACTTTCTGCCATAAGGGTGGCATCATCTGCATATCTGAGGTTATTGATATTTCTCCCAGCAATCTTGATTCCAACTTGTGTTTCTTCCAGTCCAGCATTTCTCATGATGTACTCTGCATATAAGTTAAATAAACATGGTGACAATATACAGCCTTGACGTACTCCTTTTCCTATTTGGAACCAGTCTGTTGTTCCATGACCAGTTCTAACTGTTGCTTCCTGACCTGCATACAGATTTCTCAAGAGGCAGATCAGGTGGTCTGGTATTCCCATCTCTCTCAGAATTTTCCACGGTTTATTGTGATCTACACAGTCAAAGGCTTTTGCATAGTCAATGAAGCAGAAATAGATGTTTTTCTGGAACTCTCTTGCTTTTTCCATGATCCAGCGGATGTTGGCAATTTGATCTCTGGTTCCTCTGCCTTTTCTAAAACCAGCTTGAACATCAGGAAGTTCATGGTTCACATATTGCTGAAGCCTGGCTTGGAGAATTTTGAGCATTACTTTACTAGCATGTGAGATGAGTGCAGTTGTGCGGTAGTTTGAGCACTCTTTGGCATTGCCTTTCTTTGGGATTGGGATAAAAACTGACCTTTTCCAATCTTGTGGCCACTGCTGAGTTTTCCAAATTTGCTGGCATATTGAGTGCAGCACTTTCACAGCATCATCTTTCAGGATTTGGAATAGCTCCACTGGAATTCCATCACCTCCACTAGCTTTGTTCGTAGTGATGCTTTCTAAGGCCCACTTTGACTTCACATTCCAGGATGTCTGGCTCTAGGTCAGTGATCACACCATCATGATTATCTGGGTCATGAAGCTCTTTTTTGTATAGTTCTTCTGTGTATTCTTGCCACCTCTTCTTAATATCTTCTGCTTCTGTTAGGTCCATACCATTTCTGTCCTTTATTGAGCCCATCTTTCCATGAAATGTTCCTTTTGTATCTCTGATTTTCTTGAATAGATCCCTAGTCTTTCCCATTCTGTTGTTTTCCTCTATTTCTTTGCATTGATCACTGAAGAAGGCTTTCTTATCTCTTCTTGCTATTCTTTGGAACTCTGCATTCAGATGTTTATATCTTTCCTTTTCTCCTTTGCTTTTCGCTTCTTTTCTTTTCACAGCTATTTGTAAGGCCTCCCCAGACAGCCATTTCGCTTTTTTGCATTTCTTTTCCATGGGGATGGTCTTGATCCCTGTCTCCTGTACAATGTCACGAACCTCATTCCATAGTTCATCAGGCACTCTATCTCTCAGATCTAGGGCCTTAAATCTATTTCTCACTTCCACTGTATAATCATAAGGGATTTGATTTAGGTCATACCTGAATGGTCTAGTGGTTTTCCCTACTTTCTTCAATTTGAGTCTGAATTTGGCAATAAGGAGTTCATGGTCTGAGCCACAGTCAGCTCCTGGTCTTGTTTTTGCTGATTGTATAGAGCTTCTCCATCTTTGGCTGCAAAGAATATAATCGATCTGATTTCGGTGTTGACCATCTGGTGATGTCCACGTATGGAGTCTCCCTTGTGTTGTTGGAAGAGGGTATTTGCTATGACCAGTGCATTTTCTTGGCAAAACTCTGTTAGTCTTTGCCCTGCTTCATTCTGTATTCCAAGGCCAAATTTGCCTGTTACTCCAGGTGTTTATGAAATGAATTTTGCATTTCATTTCCGTATAATGAAAAGGACATCTTTTTTGGGTGTTAGTTCTAAAAGGTCTTGTAGGTCTTCATAGAACCGTTCAACTTCAGCTTCTTCAGCGTTACTGGTTGGGGCATAGACTTGGATTACTGTGACATTGAATGGTTTGCCTTGGAAATGAACAGAGATCATTCTGTCTTTTTTGAGATTGCATCCAAGTATTGCATTTCAGACTCTTTTGTTGACCATGATGGCCATTCACCTCGCCTACCGCGACCGGCGCACTAAGAGCGCCTCGCCTACTGCGACCGGCGCACTAAGAGCTACCCCACGACTGAGGAAGGACGGCAGTGAGGACCGACACACTAAGCATGGCCGAGAGGAGGTACCCCACGACCGAGGTCAAGAAGGGCGGCGGTGAGGAGATACCCCTCCTCCAAGGTCAGGAAGGGCGGCAGTGAGGAGAGACCCCTCGTCCAAGGTAAGGTGCGATGGCTGTGCTTTGCTGGAGCAGCCGGGAAGAGATACTCCACGCCCAAGGTAAGAGAAATCCAAGTAGGATGGTAGGTCTTGCAAGAGGGCATCAGAGGGCACCAACACACTGAAACCATACTCACAGAAAACTAGTCAATCTAATCACACCAGGACCACAGCCTTGTCTAACTCAATGAAATTAAGCCATGCCGGTGGGGCAACCCAGGATGGGCGGGTCATGGTGGAGAAAAAATAGATATGTATAATCTCCAGGGTGTGGTCCGCTGGAGAAGGGAATGGCAAACCACTTCAGTATTCTTGCCTTGAGAACCCCATGAACAGTATGAAAAGGCAGAATGATAGGATACTGAAAGAGAAACTCCCCAGGTCAGTAGGGGCCCAATATGCTACTGGAGATCAGTGGAGAAATAACTCCAGAAAGAATGAAGGGATGGAGCCAAAGCAAAAAGAATACCCAGCTGTGGATGTGTCTGGTGATAGAAGCAAAGTCCGATGCTGTAAAGAGCAATACTGCATAGGAACCTGGAATGTCAGGTCCATGAATCAAGGTAAATTGGAAGTGGTCAAACAAGAGATGGCAAGAGTGAATGTCGACATTCTAGGAATTAGCGAACTCAAATGGACTGGAATGGGTGAATTTAACTCAGAGGACCATTATATCTACTACTGCAGGCAGGAATTCTTCAACCATAATACCTGCAAGAAAGAATATTTTGTTTCTTGCATTCAGATCTTTCCGTATTCTATTTATTTCTTTAGTTTTGACATACCTGTTAGTACCTCCAGTACCATGCTGAAGGGAGTGGGACAATAGGTTCTCTTGGTTTGTCACTGATAGTCAAGGACACACTTTCAACCTATGATGTTGGCAGGAGGCTTTTTGTAGATATTCTTTGTTAGTTAAGAACGTTTTCTTCTGGACCTACCTTGTTAAGATTTTATTTTTTTAATCATGAATGGATACTGATTTTTTTCTTTTTCTAAGACTGCTGACTTTCCTCTCTTAGATTGTAATGTGGTAAATTATGTCTTCACTTTTACCTTTCTTCATTGAATCATCCCAGAGCAAAGTAGGGTCATATCCTGAGATTTCTGATTGAAGTAGATCAGGATTCAGGGCCAAAGCAACCCTCAAAGTAGACCTTTGGTCATTTAAAAACTTTTTAAAATTTTATATTGGAGTATAGTTGATTCATAATGTTACTTTGGTTTCAGATGTTTAGCAAAGTGATTCAATTATACATATATCTATTTTTTCTTCAGATTCTTTTCACACAAAGGTTATCACAGAACATTGAGTAGAGTTTCCTGTGATATACAATAGGTTCTTATTGATTATCTATGCTAATTGTACCTCATTGTGTCTCTAGCAAATCTGTTTGTAGAGAGCAAGTCTTGATAAATCAGGATATGCGTTTATTATAAGCATTATTTTCTAGAGTTCCATTTTTTCTATTATGCATTTAGAAAAAAATATTTTTTTCAGTCTTGGCAGAAATAGCTGTTAATAACAAGCCTTTAATGGTACACTTCCCATGAAATGCAATAGTTGGGTCTTTAGAAAATACCAAAAGAGGAATTAAAATGGAAAAATTGCATTTTCTTTTTTAACTTGTTTGAAACAATATGGACACATATACACACACACATTCAAACAGGCAGTGACTAAACTTAAGTATTGAAACAGTTTGGCTTCCTAAATTAATCTTACAGTTGAGGTATTTCACAAATATTAGTTGTTTTTGCCTTAAATAGGAAGGTGTACCCATGGAAAAGAATGAGTTCTGCTTTCCCTCAGGGCTCCTGTGAACAAAACATAACATCCCAGAGCTACAGCCAGGCAGTACATTAGGGTGCATTCAGTAATGCAAAAATAAAGCTTTATTTCATGTTTCCTTCTAAAATAAATAGATATAAAAAAGAAACAGGCTTTTCTGTTTTTCCTTGGAATTGAGCCCCATTGACCTTAAAGATTTTACCTTTTCCCCTATTTAACACTCCAGCAGGTAAGAATTTTGCTGATGACCAGCCTGCTGGAAAAGTAGGGCAGCCTCCCCTGAAACTCACTGTCTTTCTCTTGATGCCATGCTGGACATGGCTCATTCTCAGTCCAGCAGTCAGTGTTCTCTGAGCATCAGAACTGCTATCACAAGTCAATGCAGGTGTCATATTCCAATAAATGTCAAACAAGTTGTGGATTTCACTCACTTCTCATCCTGTGTCTTATTTAGGAGAGTGAAGGTTGGTTTAAAGAAGAAGGTGTAAGGGAAAAGCTGGCAAAGTCTTTGTACATGTTGGCGAGTCATAAAGAAAGGCAAAGTTGGCAAGAGAGAGAATAATAATTAATACCATGTTTGGAGTACCTAGCATGTGCCAAGCATTTATAAACATAATTTCACTTATCCTCTACCACTTTAGGGAGCAAGTATTGTTATCTCTGGATTACATATGAGAAGCTGATGCTCAGAGAAGTTAAATAAATTTCACGACAGTCAGTGGTTGAACTAGGATATGAACCCAGTTCTCTCCAAGTCTAAACTCTGCACTGCTGCTTGCCTTAGTATTCCAAACAGTGCATTTTCATTTACACCTATAAATACTTTTACTTGAATACATTGCCAGTGTTAAATTTTAAGAGTCAGCTATAATGATAAATGAACTAGAACAATTAGTTATTTATGCTTTGAATAATACTGCATCCAGAACTATGTTGACAAGATGCCCTGCTCTTTAAGGCGCTATGGTAAGACAGTGTCTTGCCAACTCTCCCAAATTCAATAGGCTGTGGATTTTAATAAACATTCCCTTTAGGCAAATAAGCAATGCAATTTTTTATGGATCATTAAAAACAGCATTCTAGTGTAAAAGAGCTTTCAAATCTCATAAGTTTGATTGGTTGCCATTGGTTTATGATCATGAACAAATTACCAACCAATAATAAGTGTACTAGTTCCAACAATTTTATTAAGCTCACATGATACCACCTGCATTAAAATTGCTGGAGAAATAACAGACCTCCTTTCAACAGATACTTGGACAACTGGTTGTTACTTTTCCAAATTTACGTTATTGAAAAAATAATTCTGCTTTTATTTCTGCAAGCAATTCATTTTCTATGAATAGCTGTGAATACAAGCTTTCTGGAATTCAGAGACCTACACCTTTATAGATGTGAGATATCTAGAGAAATGTGACAGTGTAATTTTATGGATTTCCAACTTTTCTCTAAGGAAGTTATAGGAAAGGAGGAAAAATTGGTAGTATCTAGAAGGATTTCTCCATATTAGTGCATCAATAATGATGAGCATGGGGTTTTTACTTCATTTAGGAGGTAGATTGACCTTCAGTTTGGAATAAATATATATCCAATCAAAGAAGAAAATTATCATTTTATTTAATAAAGCTTCCTAACTTTTATTTCACATACTCATTAATTTACTGAGGTATTATTTATTGATTATTGATATTATTACTTGCCCAATAAAAATGATCAAAAACTGAATTTCTCAAGATAGAGTACAGGGAGTTTTGCTTTTATAGAAAAGGAACAGAAAAGAGACATGCAAAATACATAAAACACATAGAAAGAATATATAAGAAGACATCTAAATTTTCTGCTCAGTCTGGTTATAAGAATCTACCCTCTCCATTTTTGTCTGGATTCATCAACTGCCACAAAATAAATACTTAGAAACCATTCAGGGGGAGGAGCTAAGATGGCGGAGGAATAGGACGGGGAGAACACTTTCTCCTCCACAAATTCATCAAAAGAACATCTAAATGCTGAGAAAATTCCACAAAACAACTTTGGAATGCTGGCAGAGGACATCAGACACCTAGAAAAGCAACTCATTGCCTTCTAAAGGAGGTAGGAAAAAATATAAAAGACAAAAAAGACACAAAGAGGGAGGGACGGACCTCTGTCCGGGGAAGGGAGTCTTAAAAAAAAAGAGAAGTTTCCAAACACCAGGAAACATTCTCACTGCTGAGTCTGTGCCAAGCCTGGGAAGCATGAAGGCCAACATAACAGGGAGGAAAATAAATAAACAATTAAAACCCACAGACTACGAGCCCTACGATAACTTCCCCAGCTGAGAAGCAGCGCAAACACCTGCATCCGCCATTAGCAAGCGGGGGCTGGGCAGGGAGGCACTGCGTGGTCTCCTTCATGGGCTGCATCGGCCTGAATATCCCGAGTGCTACCTGAGCAAAATAATTTGGGCTAGCAAGCCAGACTGTGCGGTACCTACCACACGAAAAGCCAGCCCTAACCCAAGACACCGCTAGGCCCGCACACAGAACAAAGGACTGTACAGAGATAGCCGGCTGCAGTCCATTCCCCTCTGGTAACAGGCAGCCAGAGCCGGAGCGGGGCAATCGCAGCCCCAGAGAGACATTACCCACAAAACTGTAAGCAGGCTTCTTTGCTAACTAAGACTTCTTGGGGCTCTGGTCAGCTAACATCTGCCTAAGATAGTGCGCTGGTTGTACACCTAGAAAACCGAGTGGCGGGGAGGCGATAAGTCGCAGAAGCTATGCCTGCTAAACACCTCATTACCTGCGCTGCTGAAATCTGTGAAGGGCACAAAATGCAGGTCCAACTGAGCCTGGGCCTCTGAGGACTACCCGTGTGCCTGAACTTGAGTGGCTTAGACCTGAGAGGGGCAAGCAGCCCAGGGCTGGTTGCAGATGGTTCCGGTGGGGAAACAGAGAGCCTGAACAGAGTGGGCAGTGAGGCTACACGCATCGTGAGCGGGGGCAGGCCCAGTGTGGCTGAGCCACTGCGAGCACACACCAGTGGTATTTATTTGCAGCGTCCCTCCCTCCCCGCAGCGTGACTGAACAAGTGAGCCCCCCCCCCCCCCCCCCCAAAAAAAAAAAGTGTCCACCACCGCCCACTTTGTATCAGGGCGGAAATCAGACACTGAAGAGACAACCAAACAGAAGAAGGTATAACAGAGGGAACCGCCATGGAAGTGACAGGCAAAAAACTAAAACCCCGTGGTTAGTACCAACTACAGAGAAAGGGGCCTATAGATCTTGAGAAATTTAAGCCAGAATAAGGAACTAGCCGAAAATGAACTGAACCCACAATACCCACAACAATAACTGAGAAAGTCTTATGTATATTGTTACTATTTTTACCATCATTTTTTCTTTCTTTCTTTTTTTATTTTATTTTTTATTTTTTTAATTAAAAAAAATTTTTTATCCTCTAGTACTCCTTTAATTTCCACTTTTAGAACCTGTTATTACTTTGTTAAAAAAAATAAATAAATAAATAAATAAATAAATAAAAGACTCTTCTTTAAAAAAAAAAAAACAAAAACTTCACATATATATTTTTTATAACTTTTGGACCCTTTTTTTTTCCCTTTTTTTCTTTTCTTTAACATTATATTTTTGAAACTCCAAACTCTGCTCTAGATTCATAAGTTTAGCTTATTGGTAATTGCTATCAATTTTTTACCTATTCATTTTTTTTTATATAACTTTTGTGACTTTTTTTTTCCTCCCTCTTTCTATCTCTTCATCTTTTCTTTGACATTGTATTCCTGAAACTCCAAACTCTAATCTAGATCTTCAATTTAAGCTTTCTGGTATATGTAATCAATTTGTGCCTATATCTTCTTTATAACTTTTGTGACTTTGTTTGTTTTTGTTTTTATTTTCTTTCTTTCTTTTTTTTTTCTCTTTTTTCCTCTATCTTTCTTTTTCTTCTTCTTTTCTTTAACATTGTATTATTGAAACTCCAAACTCTACTCTAGATTTTTAACTTTTGCTTTTTAATATTGGTTATCATTTTGTACCTATATTTTCTTTATAACTTTTGTGACTCCTTTTTTTTTTTTTTTTTCTTTTTCTCTCTTTCTTTTCCTTCTTCTTTTCTTTAACACTGTATTTTTTAATCTCCAAACTGTACTCTAGATTTGTAATTTTTGCTTTTAGGTATTTGTTACCAATTCTGTACCTTTAAGAACCTAATCTTCAGTACCCACTTTTTACTAGGGAGCGAGATTACTGGCTTGACTGTTCTCTCCACCTCCGGACTCTCCTTTTTCTCCACCAGTTCGCCTGTGTCTCCTCCCTAACCCCTCTCTACTCTATCCAACTCTGTGAATTTCTGAGTGTTCCAAATAAAGGAAAACACTCAGGGATCTGATTACTGACTGGATCTCTCTCTCCTTTTCATTTCCTCCTTTTATCCTCCTGACCACCTCTGTCTCCTTCCTCCCTCTTCTCTTCTCTGTATAACTCCGTGAACATCTTTGAGTGGTCCAGATGTGGAGTGCAATATAGAAGGAGAAGTTTTTGAGACTACTGTAAAAATAAGACTGATAACTGGAAGCAGGAGGCTTAAGTCCAAACCCTGATCCCACGGAACATTAATTGACAGGAGCTCATCAAATGCCTCCATACCTACACTGAAACCAAGCATCACACAAGGGCCAACAAGTTCCATGGTAAGACATACCAAGCAAATTCTCCAGAAACACAGGAACACAGCCCTGAGATCCAATATACAGGCTACCCAAAGTGACCCCCAAATCATAGACATCTCATAACTCATTACTAGACATTCCATTGCACTCCAGAGAGAAGAAATCCAGCCTCATCCACCAGAACACCGACACAAGCTTCCCTAACCAAGAAACCTTGACAAGCCACCTGTACAAACCCACACACAGTGAGGAAACGCCACAATAAAGAGAACTCCACAAACTGCCAGAATACAGTAAGGACACCCCAAACTCAGCAATTTAAACAAGATAAAGAGACAGAAGAATTCCCAGCAGGTAAAGGAACAGGATAAATGCTCACCAAACCAAACAAAAGAGGAAGAAATAGCAAATCTACCTGATAAAGAATTCCGAATAATGATAGTGAAATTAATCCAAAATCTGGAAATCAAAATGGAATCACAGATAAATAGTCTGGAGAAAAGCATTGAGAAGATGCAAGAAAGGTTTAACAAGGACCTAGAAGAAATAAAAAAGAGTCATTATATAATGAATAATGCAATAAATGAGATCCAAAACACTCTGGAGGCAACAAATAGTAGAATAACAGAGGCAGAAGATAGAATTAGTGAATTAGAAGATAGACTGGTAGAAATAAATGAATCAGAGGAGAAAAAAGAAAAACGAATTAAAAGAAATGAGGACAATCTCAGAGACCTCCAGGACAATATTAAATGTTACAACATTCGAATCATAGGAGGCCCAGAAGAAGAAGACAAAAAGAAAGACCACGAGAAACATACTAGAGGAGATAATAGTTGAAAACTTCCCTAAAATGGGGAAGGAAATAATCACTCAAGTCCAAGAAACCCAGAGAGTCCCAAACAGGATAAACCCAAGGCAAAACACCCCAAGACACATATTAATCAAATTAACAAAGATCAAACACAAAGAACAAATCTTAAAAGCAGCAAGGGAAAAACAACAAATAACACACAAGGGAATTCCCATAAGGATAACAGCTGATCTTTCAATAGAAACTCTCCAGGCCAGGAGAGAATGGCAAGACATACTTAAAGTGATGAAAGAAAATAACCTACAGCCCAGATTATTGTACCCAGCAAAGATATCATTCAAATATGAAGGAGAAATAAAAACCTTTACAGACAAGCAGAAGCTGAGAGAATTTAGCACCACCAAACCAGCTCTCCAACAAATACTAAAAGGACATTCTCTAGACAGGAAACACAAAAAGAGTATATAAATTTGAACCCAAAACAATAAAGAAAATGGCAAGGGGATCATACTTATCAATAATTACCTTAAATGTAAATGGATTGAATGCCCCAAACAAAAGACATAGACTGGCCGAATGGATACAAAAACAAGACCCCTACATATGTTGTCTACAAAAGACCCACCTCAACACAGGGGACACATACAGACTGAAAGTGAAGGGCTGGAAAAAGATTTTCCATGCAAATAGGGACCAAAAGAAAGCAGGAGCAGCAATACTCATATCAGATAAAAAAAAAAATAGACTTTAAAACAAAGGCTGTGAAAAGAGACAAAGAAGGTCACTACATAATAATCAAAGGATCAATCCAAGAAGAAGATATAACAATTATAAATATATATGCACCCAACATAGGAGCACCACAATATGTAAGACAAATACTAACAAGTATGAAAGGAGAAATCAACAATAACACAATAGTGGGAGACTTTAATACCCCACTCACACCAATGGATAGATCAACTAAACAGAAAATTAACAAGGAAACACAAACTTTAAACGATACAATAGACCAGTTAGACCTAATTGATATCTATAGGACATTTCATCCCAAAACAATGAATTTCACCTTTTTCTCAAGCTCGCACACGGAAACTTCTCCAGGATAGACCACATCCTGGGCCGTAAATCTAGCCTTGGTAAGTTCAGAAAAATTGAAATCATTCCAAGCATCTTTTCTGACCACAATGCAGTAAGATTAGATCTCAATAACAAGAGAAAAACTATTAAAAATTCCAACATATGGAGGCTGAACCACATGCTCCTGAATAACCAACAAATCACAGAAGAAATCAAAAAAGAAATCAAAATCTGCATAGAAACAAACGAAAATGAAAACATAACAACCCAAAACCTATGGGACACTATAAAAGCAGTCCTAAGGGGAAAGTTCATAGCAATACAGGCATACCTCAAGAAACAAGAAAAAAGCCAAATAAATAACCTAACTCTACACCTAAAGCAACTAGAAAAGGAAGAAATGAAGCACCCCAAGGTTAGTAGAAGGAAAGAAATCTTAAAAATTAGGGCAGAAATAAATGCAAAAGAAACAAAAGAGACCATAGCAAAAATCAACAAAGCCAAAAGCTGGTTCTTTGAAAGGGTAAATAAAATTGACAAACCACTAGCCAGACTCATCAAGAAACAAAGGGAGAAAAATCAAATCAATACAATTAGAAATGAAAATGGAGAGATCACAACAGACAACACAGAAATACAAAGGATCATAAGAGACTACTATCAGCAATTATATGGCAATAAAATGGACAACGTGGAAGAAATGGACAAATTCTTAGAAAAGTACAACTTTCCAAAACTGGATCAGGAAGAAATAGAAAATCTTAACAGACCCATCACAAGCACAGAAACTGAAACTGTAATCAGAAATCTTCCAGCAAACAAAAGCCCAGGTCCAGATGGCTTCACAGCTGAATTCTACCAAAAATTTAGAGAAGAGCTAACACCTATCCTACTCAAACTCTTCCAGAAAATTGCAGAGGAAGGAAAACTTCCAAACTCATTCTATGAGGCCACCATCACCCTAATACCAAAACCGGACAAAGATGCCACAAAAAAAGAAAACTACAGGCCAATATCACTGATGAACATAGATGCAAAAATCCTTAACAAAATTCTAGCAATCAGAATCCAACAACACATTAAAAAGATCATACACCATGACCAAGTGGGCTTTATCCCAGGAATGCAAGGATTCTTCAATATCCGCAAATCAATAAACATAATACACCACATTAACAAATTGAAAAATAAAAACCATATGATTATCTCAATAGATGCAGAGGAAGCCTTTGACAAACTTCAACATCCATTTATGATAAAAACTCTCCAGAAAGCAGGAATAGAAGGAACATACCTCAACATAATAAAAGCTATATATGACAAACCCACAGCAAACCTTATCCTCAATGGTGAAAAATTGAAAGCCTTTCCTCTAAAGTCAGGAACAAGACAAGGATGCCCTCTTTCACCATTACTATTCAACATAGTTTTGGAAGTTTTGGCCACAGCAATCAGAGCAGAAAAAGAAATAAAAGAAATCCAAATTGGAAAAGAAGAAGTAAAACTCTCACTGTTTGCAGATGACATGATCCTCTACATAGAAAACTCTAAAGACTCCACCAGAAAATTACTAGAACTAATCAATGAATATAGTAAAGTTGCAGGATATAAAATCAACACACAGAAATCCCTTGCATTCCTGTACACTAATAATGAGAAAATAGAAGAAATTAAGGAAGCAATTCCATTCACCATTGCAATGAAAAGAATAAAATACTTAGGAATATATCTTCCTAAAGAAACTAAAGACCTATATATATAAAACTATAAAACACTGGTGAAAGAAATTAAAGAGGACACTAATAGATGGAGAAATATACCATGTTCATGGATTGGTAGAATCAATATAGTGAAAATGAATATACTACCCAAAGCAATTTATAGATTCAATGCAATCCGCATCAAGCTACCAACGGTATTCTTCACAGAGCTAGAACAAATAATTTCTCAATTTGTATGGAAATACAAAAAACCTCGAATAGCCAAAGCAATCTTGAGAAAGAAGAATGGAACTGGAGGAATCAACCTGCCTGACTTCAGGCTCTACTACAAAGCCACAGTCATCAAGACAGTATGGTACTGGCACAAAGACAGAAATATAGATCAATGGAACAAAATAGAAAGCCCAGAGATAAATCCACTCATCTATGGACACCTTATCTTTGACAAAGGAGGCAAGAATAGACAATGGAGAAAAGACAATCTCTTTAACAATTGGTGCTGGGAAAACTGGTCAACCACTTGTAAAAGAATGAAACTAGAACACTTTCTAACACCATACACAAAAATAAACTCAAAATGGATTAAAGATCTAAATGTAAGACCAGAAACTATAAAACTCCTAGAGGAAAACATAGGCAAAACACTCTCTGACATACATCACAGCAGGATCCTCTATGACCCACCTCCCAGAATATTGGAAATAAAATCAAAAATAAACAAATGGGACCTAATTAAACTTAAAAGCTTCTGCACAACAAAGGAAACTGTAAGCAAGGTGAAAAGACAGCCTTCAGAATGGGAGAAAATAATAACAAATGAAGCAACAGACAAATAACTAATCTCAAAATATACAAGCAACTCCTACAGCTCAATTCCAGATAAATAAATGACCCAATCAAAAAATAGGCCAAAGAACTAAATAGACATTTCTCCAAAGAAGACATACAGATGGCTAATAAACACATGAAAAGATGCTCAACATCACTCATTATCAGAGAAATGCAAATCAAAACCACTATGAGGTACCACTTCACACCAGTCAGAATGGCTGCGATCCAAAAGTCCACAAGCAATAAATGCTGGAGACGGTGTGGAGAAAAGGGAACCCTCTTACACTGTTGGTGGGAATGCAAACTAGTACAGCCACTATGGAGAACAGTATGGAGATTCCTCAAAAAACTGGGAATAGAACTGCCTTATGATCCAGCAATCCCACTGCTGGGCATACACACTGAGAAAACCAGAATTGAAAGAGACACGTGTACCCCAATGTTCATAGCAGCACTGTTTACAATAGCCAGGACTTGGAAGCAACCTAGATGTCCATCCACAGATGAATGGATAAGAAAGCAGTGGTACATATACACAATGGATTATTACTCAGCCATTAAAAAGAATACATTTGAATCAGTTCTAATGAGGTGGATGGAACTGGAGCCTATTATACAGAGTGAAGTAAGCCAGAAAGAAAAACACAAATATAGTATACTAATGCATATATATGGAGTTTAGAAAGATGGTAACAATAACCCTATTTACGAGACAGCAAAAGAGACACTGATGTATAGAATAGTCTTTTGGACTCTCGGAACGGGAGAGGGTGGGATGATTTGGGAGAATAGCATTGAAATATGTATAATATCATATCTGAAACGAGTCGCCAGTCCAGTTATAATGCCTGATAATGCATGCCTGGGGCTGGTGCACTGGGATGACCCAGAGGGATGGTATGGGGAGGGAGGAGGGAGGAGGGTTCAGGATGGGGAACACATATATACTTGTCACGGATTTATTTTGATGTATGGCAAAAGCAATACAATATTGTAAAGTTAAGCAAAATAAAATTTAATAATAATAAAAAATAAACCATTCAACAATTTAAATATATATAAAGCAAAAACTGAGGGTCTCTTCTGATTTTTAACCCCACTCTGATAATTTTTACTAAGAATATATCCATTCAGACTTTTCCAATGCCTATAAGCACATATTTATAAAGATGTTACAAAATGATATCATATATATTTCAAATATATATATTGATGAACCATGAAGGAACAATGAAAAACCTATACATTAAAAAGGCAAGGTAAAAATGTGGTAAGGAGAAATACCAATATCCAGGTAACAGGAGATCAGGGAGAACTAAAAACGGAAGCAGTACAAATATTTTCTAAAATAAGGAAGATGAACAAATCAAGATGAAAAGTTTTCATAGTTGCCAAGGAGGGGAAAGAAGGAAAAATTAACACACTTAGGCAAATATTAGTGAAATCTCAGAATGTGGAGAAGAGGAGGATTTAAAGGAAGAGGAGGAGAGGGAAAACAAAAGAAAAAGAAAATATTCTGAAAGCCTTTAGAGCAAAGAGGAATCACCTACAAAGAAATAAGAATCAAAACTGATGCCAGACTTCTGCATATCACTGAAAGCAAGAAGACAGTAGAACAATATTTAAATACATATAAATTGTTATTCAAATGTAAATGTCTAAAATAAATATTTTAGCATACAATGCCTCAAAAATTTGCTACAGAATGACTCACACTGAAAACTCTTTAGAAAGAAGTTCTTATATAGTAAGAGACAGAAATATTAAGGACATATGATATAAGGTAGTCAGAAGTCTTAAAAGAATTTATATTATTTTTTTAAATGTTGAAAGCAAAGAAAGAAGTATTTCCATAATAATTCAATTAATAGTCTAGATAACATCAGCAAGATAATGGGCAGGTGGGGTGTGAAAGATGATGAGAGCATGAGAAAATTCCTGTTATGGAGAATAATGAATGCTGGTTCAAGTCACAGTTAAAAAAGCAAGAAATAAGGGTATAAAGGCAAGAAATGTAGAAAAGGTAAAGAGAATTGAAATAAAAAAGGAAGAGAGGAAAGTCCAAAAATATCTGCAAGCACAGCAAATGTAAATGAAGTAAACTCACCACTTAAGAGATTGTCAGATTGGATAAAGAAACACCTATCTATATATTTACAAAAACACAAAGCCATGAGGTGATCAAAAGTAAACATGTGAAAATATATATATATATATATATATATATATATATATATATCAGGCAAACATGCTTAATTACAGGAAAGGTGAGGTAGCTATATTATCATCAGTCATACAGATTTTAAGGCAGAAGGTAGCCAGTTTATCAGGGATAGGAAATGGCTATGAGCTGTATCTATTTCCCAGGTTAAATTTATACTTGTGAATTAATGAAGTATACAGATCTGCTAGCAGTTCAATTAGAATCATTTATGGCAGAAAAAGGATGGGCCAGTTTTTTGTTTTTTAGTTGCTAAGTTGTGTTTGACTCTTTTGTGACCCTATAGACTGTAGCCTGCCAGGCTCCTCTGTCCATGGGATTTCCCAGGCAAGAATCCTGGAGTGGGTTGCCATTTCCTTCTCCAGGGGATCCTCCCGACCTAGGGATTGAACCCACATCTCCTGCATTGCAGGCAGATTCTTTACTGCTGTGCTACCTCGGAAGCTTGGTTAAATTTATACTTGTGAATTAATTCATGAAGTATACACATCTGCTAGAGGTTCAGTTAGAATCATCTGTGGTAGAAAATGGATGGGCCAGACTTGTTCATCATCATGCTTGCCAGTCTGCATTTGCTGGGTGATGGAATAATTATTTTCATTTTCTTTGTGTGGATGCCAGGGCTGGAATTTCTTTCTGTACTCAGGCAGCCATGGTAGCACACGCAGTAGTGTATGTGCAGACAACACTGTTCAGACATTATAGGTTCCTCACTAACATCATACTGAATGACCAAACTTTAACTGGTCTTATGAATGCCACAGGATTCTATACCTAGAAAGGAAGGTCAGAAGAAAGCCTTTAGAAATCCCAATTTTTCACTACCAATGGTGATCAACTGATTGTTATGGAGGCTTGAAGACATCCTCATGAAGATCCTGAAAGTAAGAGACTCAGGCTACATTACCACAACTGAGAGGAATATTATGTACAATCTCAAGAAACAGCTAAGATGTGGGGTATGGTATGGGGAGAGTGGTCATATTCAGGAAAATCACGAGCGTGAGGGTCAGAGTCACTATTTTTGCTACGTGAGGAGATTTCTTTTTCTTTTCTAATCTGTCTGAGGCAGTTACTGCATTGGCTGAGGAGAATGTGGGCAGAGAGCATGTGAGAGCGTGAGAATCTCAGATTTAATGTTGATCATTGTAATTGATATATTTCAGCAAAAACTGGACTATTGAAAAAATATTATTGCTGGAAATAATTGTGTCATATATTCTAGAGCTAACAAACTTACGTGTATTTGTTATGTCTTTCCCTAGTTATACTGTCTCCAGATCAGATCATCGCTCATCGTGTCCCCTTGCGCCCCCTGCCCCCGCTTCCCTTCCTCCCCTCTCTCACTCCTCACTCCATCGAGTCGTGTGCCTCCACCTCTCCCCTCCCCTCTCCTCCCCCCCTCCCTCCCCTCTCTTCTCCTGTCCTCTTTCTGGGTGGCCTCTTTCACTCTCTCCTTCCTCCCAGGCTTCTCCACTACTGTCCCGTCCTCTCATCTTCTCCCACCCACTCCATCTTCTTCGGCTCCCTTCTCCTCCCTCTCACTCCTCCCCGGGCTGCCTTGACTCGCCTTGTTGCGTGGTCTCTGCTTCTTCTTCTGTGGTCACCTTTCCTCCGGTGCGTCTTTCTGCTCACCATCTGCGGCCGCCTCCTTCTGTTCTCTCTTCCCTGTGTGGGACTCTCTCCTGGCTGCTCCTCTCCACTTCCTTCTCGGGCTTTGTTCCTCTTCACTTCTCTCTGCTTCTGGGGTTCTCCCTCTCCTGTGTTTCTTCCGTCCAGCATTTCTCTGGTCCCTCTGCATGTGACATTCGCCCTGACGTCTCCTTTTCCTTTTGGCCAGTCTGTTGTTCCCCGTTCTCTGTTCTTCCTGCCTCCGTTCTCGGGTCAGGTGGTCTGGTTCCTCTCTTCCGTGTGTCTCGTCGCTTGGCATGTCATGCGTGAGTTTTTCTCTCTTTGCTTTTTCGTGTCCAGTGGATGTTGGCATTTGTCTCGTTCCTCTCCTTTTCTTCTGTCTTAGACACATAGCAAATGCTTAAAATGTTTAATTTACTAATACATTATCTTTATCATAGTGAATAATCATTTTATACATTGGTATTAATCCCAGGGACGGGGGAGCCTGGTGGGCTGCCGTCTGTGGGGTCACACAGAGTCGGACACGACTGAAGTGACTTAGCAAAGCATAGCATAGACTATTTAAATGTGTTATTAAATAGTTTCTTTCAAAATTAATTATTATTAAACTGCACTGATAAAAATATGAGAATAAAACCACAGGAAAGTTTTCAAACCACTCATGCTTCTACTCATGCTTTAGTACTTAAAGTGTTTTAAATAATTAATTACAAAAGTATTTGGTTCTGACAAGTATCCTAGTATAAGCAATTAACAGAAACATTAGCATATGTGGATTTTAGAAATGTGCCAAATAGCAAAGCTGTTGAAACAAATCAGATGGTTTTTTTTTTCTGCTTTAAATGACAAACATTCACAGTTAACACAATTAAAGAATAGTCTTTAATTGTAAGCTATAAGTAAGATGTAATCACAGAAAAATTGTCTGTATGGGTAGGTGTGCCTTTATTTTATGAGGTTGTAATCCAGTCATGAAAATAATCTCTGGTTCATGTGCACAGTGCCTGAAGAAATCAGACCAGTAGATCTCAAGAAAATTCAATACATGCATGTCTCCTTGTTGCTTCTTTTCTTTTGTTTAAATTTCGTAGGTATTTGTATTTAAAAAGCACTCTCAGGGTATTTGTTAAGGGCAAAAGCTTATATAGTCTTAGTCCAGTGAAAGACAAGCACAAGAAAGACATGAGGAAGGAAGTGGATAAAAGGGAAATCAGAAAATAAGCTCAGAATTTTAATAACCTTATCCTCACATTTACATTTATGACTGTGCTATGTTGCCATGTCTAACTCTTTGTGACCCCATGGACCATAGCCCACCAGGTTCTTCTGTCTGTGGGATATTGGAGTGGGTTGCCATTTCCTTCTTCAGGGCATCTTCCCAACCCAGGGATCGAACTCACGTCTTTTATGTCTCCTGTATTGGCATGCAGGTTCTTTACCACTAGCACCACCTGGGAAGCCCTATGACTGTCTAAGCCACGGTTATCTCTTCATGCTCTGCCACATCTTCTAACTGCTTCCTCACATCTGTTAATTCCACCTTTACATAGTAGCAGGGTGATATTTTAAAAAGATGAGTCAGATCATATTTCTCATTCATGTTAATCCATCAAGTGGCTTCCTCTTGTTCAGAGAACAAAAGCCCAACAAACACCACACTGTGACCTCCAAGACCTGACTCAGTCCTGTCCCTGCCCCGCTGTTCCTCCTCACTGAGAGCCACACCCCCTCCATGCTCTAGCTGTTCGGTCTCCTGTTCTGGTGCTGGACTAGCCAAGTATTCTTGCCTTAAGACTTCACAGCTGTTGCTCCTTCTGCTAAGATAAGTCTATTGATACATCTTTGCATGGCTGAGTTCTAAGCTTTCAGGTCTCAGTTTAAATGTCACATTTATAGAACTTTCATGACCACATAAGACAATGCATCTTGTCTTCCATCTCTCTCTATTCCTTTACCCAACTTTGTTCTCCTCCTAGCAACAATCATTTTCCAAAATTACCTTATTTGTATATTTTCTCTACCCCCTGCAGTAGGTACTCAATAACATTGCTTGAAGGCATGGATTGTGAATATTTCTGAAGACTACTTGGCTGGCACAGTGTTCAAATTAGATCTCTTGAAGTAATATTTCCTCATCTTCTGTAAAAAGGATTTGAAGGATGTGAATTCTTTTTGACTTGCTTGATTACACCTATAACTCCATCTTCAAAGAGCAGTGTTAGAACCAAACAGTTGATCAATCAGAAACTAAAACACATACATCTTCATGGATTACACTTTGGGGGAATTCATAGGAGCCCTTTGTGGATGAATGACTAGAAATCACTTAAATTTATCTTTCAGATCATCGCCCTGTCCTCCACCTCTCATCCTCTGTCTTTATATGTATCTAAATATATCTTTATATGTATCTAAATATATGTAAAGTCAGATATTACTGTAATATTGTCATTGATTCTGAGAATGGAGGAAAATACAATTTATCCAATACTACACTAGGCAGTAATTGGGAAAGAGATAATTGGTAAAGAGATAAAAAGTAATTGGTAAAGAGATAAAAAGTGATTGGTAAAGAGTAATTGGTAAAAAGTAATTGGTAAAGTAATTGGTAAAGAGATAAAAAGAACCAAGCCCCACTACCTAAAACCATACACTTAAATAAATGACCATAGAACAGAACACATCACGAAAAGTATGATGAAAGTACAAAAATTAATTTAATATAGAGGATTTGGAAAGACTTTAAAGAAGATAAATTTTTATTAAGTTCTTAAAAGGGTGATATGACCATAATAGAAGGGAGTTAGGGGGCATGAACTTGGCTATGGACAGAACCTGACTGAAAGTTTTACTTAAAAGATGGATGATGCCCTCTTATGCTGCTGGTAGGAATGTGAACTGGTATACCCACTACGGAGAAGAGTATTGAGGTTTCTTAGAAAACTAAAAATAGAAATAACATATGATCCAGCAATCCCACTCCTGAGCACATAACTGGAGAAAACCATAATTTGAAAAGATACATGCATCCCAATGTTCATTGCAGCACTGTTTAAAACAGCCAGGACATGGAAGCATCCTAAATGCCCATCAACAGAAGAATGGATAAAGAAGATGTGGGGTGTGTGTGTGTGTGTATATATATATATATGTATATATATATATATATAGGAATATTACTCTGCCATAAAAAGGAATGAAATTGGGTCATTTGTAGAGATGTGGATGGATATAGAGCATGTCATATAGAGTGAAATAATTAAGAAAGAGAAAAGACAAATACATTAACTTATATATGTGGAATCTGGAAAAATAGTATAGATGACCTAATTTGCAAAACAGAAATAGAGATATAAGAAACAAACGTATGAATACGAACAAACATATGAATACCAAGGAGGAAGGAGAGATGGATGGGATGAACTGGGAAAATTGGGTTTGATTTAAATACATTATTGATACTATGTGTCAGACTTTATTTTTCTGGGCTCCAAAATCACTGCAGATGCTGACTGCAGCCATGAAATTAAAAGACGCTTACTCCTTGGAAGGAAAGTTATGACCAACCTAGATAGCATATTCAAAAGCAGAGACATCACTTTGCCAACAAAGGTTCGCCTAGTCAAGGCTATGGTCTTTCCTGTGGTCATGTATGGATGTGAGAGCTGGACTGTGAAGAAGGCTGAGCGCCAAAGAATAGATGCTTTTGAACTGTGGTGTTGGAGAAGACTCTTGAGAGTCCCTTGGAGTGCAAGGAGATCCAACCAGTCCATTCTGAAGGAGATCAGCCCTGGGATTTCTTTGGAAGGAATGATGCTAAAGCTGAAACTCCAGTATTTTGGCCACCTCATGCGAAGAGTTGACTCATTGGAGAAGACTCTGATGCTGGGAGGGATTGGGGGCAGGAGGAGAAGGGGATGACAGAGGATGAGACAGCTGGATGGCATCACTGACTCGATGGATGTAAGTCTGAGTGACCTCCGGGAGCTGGTGATGGACAGGGAGACCTGGCGTGCTGCGGTTCATGGGGTTGCAAAGAGTCGGACACAACTGAGCGACTGATCTGATCTGATCTGATAAAACGGATAACTAATGAGAACCTACTATATAGCACAGGGAACTCTATTCAATGCTCTGTGTGACCAGAATGCGAAGGAAATCCAAAAAAGAAAAGATTTATGTATACATATAGCTGATTCACCATGCTGTACAATAGAAATATAACATTGTAAAGCAATTATAGTCCAAAAAATTAATTAAAAATAAAGTCAAGTATGCTTCTGAAAGACCATCCAGTTTAACCCCAGAAGAACAAGGCTTTGTAAAGACTCTGTCTTTTAAAGACTCATGCCCATTAACTGTCACTTCCCTAAGCCTCCTTATCCCTGACTCCTAGAAGCCATTAATCTGCTTTATGTATTTATGAATTTGCTTGTTCTAGACACTTCATATAAAATGAACTATACAATAAGTGGACTTTTGTGTCTGGCTTATTTCACTTGGCATATTACATTCAAGGTTGATCCATGTTGTTGCAGCATATCACCATTTCATTCCTTCCTATGACTTAATAATATTCTATGGTGTCTATCCACTTTATTGTTTGGTTGATAAGCCATGTCCAACTCTTTTGCAACCCCATGGACCATAGCCCACCAAGCTCCTCTGTCCATGAAACTTCCCAAACAAGAATACTGGAGTGGGCTGCCATTTATCTGCTTACCAGTTGATTAATATTTTTGTTGCTTCCATTTTTGGCTATTATGAAAAATTCTTCTATGAACATTCACATACAAGTTTTTGTTTGAACAATTGTTTTCAGTTCAATTGGATTTCACTGAAGTGGAACTGTTGGGTTATATGATAATTCTATGTTTGTTTTAAGGAACTGCTTAACTACTTTCCATATCAGCTGGACCAGTGTATATATTCCCACTAGCAAAGTATGAAGGTGCCAATTTCTCTCCATCCTCAACAATACTTATTTTCCATTTTATTACTATTAATATCATTGCCTTCCTAGTGGGTATGAAGTTGTCTCTCATTGTGATTTTGATTTGCATTTTCCCAATTACTAACCATGCTGAGCTTCTTTTCATGTCCTGATTGGTCACTTACATAACTTCTTCAGAAAAATGTCTATTCAAGTCCCTTTGGATATTAGACATTATTAGCTATATGGTTTGCAAATATTTTCTCTCATTCAGCGGGTTGTCTTTTCACTTTATTGTGTCCTTAGATACACAAGATTTTAATTTTGATGATGTATATTTTATCTGTTTTTTTCTTTTGAGGTCATATCTAAGAATCTGTTACTCACTCTAAGGTCATTAAGGTTTACCCCAGTGTTTTCTTCTAAGAGTTTTACAGTTTTAGCTCTTACCTTTAAGTCTTCATCCATTTTCAGTTGTTTTTATGTATGGTATGAGTTAAGAGTCTAGTATCATTCTTTTACATGTGGTTATTCAGTTGTTCCAGCATCATATGTTAAAGACTGCTGCTGCTGCTACTGCTGCTAAGTCGCTTCAGTCGTGTCCGACTCTACGCGACCCCATAGACGGCAGCCAATTGAATGGTCTTGGCGTGTTTGTTGAAAATTAATTGACTATAGACATATGAGTTTATTTCTGGGCTCTCAACTCTATTCCACTGGTCTGTATGTCTATCCTTGCCCATACCACATTATTTTGATTACCATAGCTCTGAAGCAAGCTTTGAAATGAAGTGAGAGTTGTCTACTTTTGTGCTTCTTTTTCAAGATAGTTTTGGCTATTTTGAGCCTCATGTAACTCAGTGTGAATTTTAGAATTAGCTTGTCCACTTTAGCAAAAAGGGAATTTGAATTTCAATAGGATGGCATAGATCAATTTGGGAGCCTTGCCACCTTAACAGCATTAAATCTTTTAGTCCATTAAACACAGAGTATCATTTCATTTATTTAGAATTTTTAAAATACCTTTTTTTTTTTTTTTTACCAATTGTCTTATTACCCAGCATTCTCTTGCAAGCTTTTCAGTTTGTCTATTATTTGCCCCATTATTTCTTGCCCCAGGTGGCAGCTGCTAACTCATTGCCTTTAAAAGGTTTTGGCAGTGTCCCCTGAGTAGCCAACTCAGCTCATGGGTTTTTATGAGTTAGGTAAAATAAAAGCAAATCCTTTGAGCTAGTCCTTCAGAGAGCCACCAGATATGTCAAGACAGACAGCCAAAATTCTTTGAGAATAAGTTCTATTCTGCTCCCTCTGGTATCAGGAACCTGTGTGAAGAATGTAGCTTAATGTCTCCAAGGCTGTCTCTGAGCTGGGGGGTGAGGAATGGGGACAGGGTAAGTTAAAATGTCTCAAAGCTCTCTTACTGACACTCAGATAATTTTCTCTTGATTAAGCACTCACCTAGTTGCTATAGTCTCTAGAATGCTGATAGTGCTGATGCTGACAGCCCTTGTCAGTTATTCACTTCTTTTGAGAAGGGATAAGCTCTGGAGGTCCCTACTCCACCAGGATCCCTGGTATCACTCTGAGACTTAAGTTTTTACTAAGGTAACAAGTAACCCCCAAATTTCAGTAGAGTAGTACCACAAAGTTGTCTGCTACTTATGTCCCTTGCTTGAGGCGCATCACCTCTCTCTCTCACATACAAAGCAGATCTGGCTGGCGCTTCTGAGGAGCAGCATTTCTAGCTTCCTCTGACCCACTATTTCGAATGGACTATTAAAGGTTATAGTACAATGATAGTTAAGCATGCAAAGAAAACTTGAGGAGGTTCCTATTAAAGAACCTATTTAATTACTATTAAAGTTATAGTCAATTATAGTCAAGAACTTATATTAAAGAGTTTTGAGCCTCACAGTTAAGTAAATAGTGAGGTAATTTACTATAGTATGGGAGGTGAAGACTACATGGGGGCCCTGAGAATATGTAAAACATTTGGAACAGATGTTATATGTAGGTAATTTGATACAATGGGAATTTAAAAATGAAAGGAGTTGTTGAGCAGTGCTGAAGTCCAGTTGAAGTTAGCTATGTATTCATAGCTATGCATCTAATCATTGTGGGATAGTTTCCAGTAATACTTCAAAGCTCAAGACAAGCAAAATATATTGAGCAGTATAGGATGATCAACAATATAACACACCACTAAAATAGAAGCAAAGGCCATACTTCAATTTGGATAATCTGTGCTAATTTGAGATGCATTTTTTTTTTTTTTCTCACTGGCTCATATAACATTTTGGACAGTTCACCCTCACTTACTCCACTTTGAATAAATCATAATGTAATGGGGGTGAAACCTGTGAGGAAAGACTTGCTTGTGGCTTGGCTGGATGACTTGCCCATAAAATACTGTTGACAAGACATAATTCTTGGCCTCCAGCAAAGATACCTAAAATATTTATTCTCTTAAAAATGCATACGTGACAGTTTCTATTATTTCATCTTCAGAAGTTTACAAAATAAACTTTGTTTGGGAAATAAAAGGAATGATAAAAAGAAGTGATTATTTGTGGATTGAAGAGCAAGATATAAAAGATTTGAAAATTGGTGATTGAGTAATCCCTATCTGCACTGAGGGTGAGAAGAGACAATTAGATTTTATGGAACAAAAGTAACTCCTTTGAAACAGTGGATCAGAGGCTAGGATCAAGGTTGAATATGGACCCAAAAGGGGCCATACTAATGACTGAAAGCGCTAATGACTAAAGGCTGAGAGGTTGAGTGTTTAAAGTAGGGCAAGCATACTAGCTAGTTGATGGTAAAACTAAATCCAAACCCTACAGAACATGAACAGCTGCTCAACATTTCACCTTCAGTGCTACCCTTGATGTGACTTAATATGACAAGATTAAGTGGGGGAATGTACTTAAGTGTTCTATAATACCACCAGCTTTGTCCACCCATCTGTAAAGTTTAGCCATATCACTTTCTCCTGAGTAAAACCATGAATGAGTAGAGGCAACTGAAAGAGTAACTGCCTTCATTAATGTCTTTTAATAGAGCCAGGTAAGAAGTTTATCGGAGAAGGCAATGGCACTCCACTCCAGTACTCTTGCCTGGAAAATCCCATGGATGGAGGAGCCTGGTGGGCTGCAGTCCGTGGGGTCACTAAGAGTCGGACACGACTGAGTGACTTCACTTTCATTTTTCACTCTCATGCATTGGAGAAGGAAATGGCAACCCACTCCAGTGTTCTTGCCTGGAGAATCCCAGGGACGGGGGAGCCTGGTGGGCTGCCGTCTATGGGATCGCACAGAGTCAGACACGACTGAAGCGACTTAACAGCAAGAAGTTTATGACAATTCTAATGGAGAAGCTTGACAAAGTAGTTGATAGTCATTTGTCCTGAATTCTTTAAATTTCATCCCATAGATAGGCTGAGCTTATAAATTCAATGAAACTTTCCTGAGTCCTGTTAGGGATAAGAACCACATTAGTCACACAGAGGGAGCACACAGCTAAATTACATGTGGTCACTGTCCTTATGAACCTATAATATAGTAAAATTTAAAGGAATAGGTATAGGGGGAAAAGAGATCAAGATGGAAGAATAGGAGGATGCAGAACTAACTCAGCTGCCCCCATGAACATATCAAAAATACATCAATAGGTGGAACAATTCTCACTGAAAACTAACTGAAGAATGGTGGAAAGATTCTGTACAACCAAGACTGTAAGAAAGATCCATATAGAACTGAGTAGAAAGAGAAGAGAAGCAATCAGGTTGAGATCTGATCTTGAATTTACCAAAAAAAAAAAAAAAAATTCTACATCAAAGACATAGAGAATAAACCATGAGATGATAGGAGGGGTGCTGCTGCTGCTGCTGCTGCTGCTAAGTCGCTTCAGTAAAATGCAGATTATTTTTAAAGAATGTGTTTGAACTTAAGTGACTACCGGTTTAAAATAAGTAGATATCATTACTAGTCAACATATAGGAACCCAATAGTAACCACAAATAAGAAACAAAAAACAGATTCACTAAAACTTGAGAGAATGGGACACAAGCATAACACTAAAGGAAATTATCAAAGCATGAGGGAAGAAACTAAAACAGGAAAAGACTAGAAAATAGCTACACAAATAATCAGGAAACAAATAACAAAATGACAATAAGTATGTGTCTATCAATATGTTTCAATGTCAATAGACTAAATGCTTCCATTTAAAGGCAGTAGGGTGACTGATTAGATTGAAAACAACTCATCTATATGCTGCTTACAACTTACTTCAGGCCTAAAGATACACACAGACTGAAAGTGAGGGGATGAAAACAGTATATTTCATGCAAACGAAAGGACAAGAGAGGGGGTGGTAATACTCATATAAGACAAAATAGACCTTAAAACAATGGCTTTAACAAAAGATGAAGGGAATCATATAATGATAAATGGATCAGTATAAGAAGAGAATTATTTCACCCATTAACATATACACACCTTTCAGAGGAAGACCTAAAAGTATAAAGCAAACATTAATGAACATAAAGAGAGGAACTGACAATAAGACAATAATAGTAGAGGACTTTCACACCCCATTGACATCAATGGACGATCATTCTGACAGAAAATCTATAAAGAAACAGTGGTCTTCTATAACACATTAGACCAGTTGGACTTAATACATATTTATAGAACATTACAGACAAAACGTATAGAATACACATTCTTTTCAAGTGCATATGAAATGTTCTTCAGGACAGATCATATACTAGGGCACAAAAAATTCTCAACAAATTTAAGAGGACAGAAATTATATCAAGCATTTTTTTTCTGATTACAGCAGTATGAGGCTAGAAATAAATTACAGAAAGAAAAATGAGAAAAACAAAAATACATGGAAGTTAAGCAACATACTACTAAAAAAATTAATGGGTGAATGAAGAAATCGACAAATGAGGAAATCAGAAAATACCTTGAGACAAATGAAAATGGAAACAAAAAACTCCAAAATTTATGGGATGCAGCAAAAGAAGCCCTGAGAGGGAAGTTTATAGTGATATAGGCCTACTTCAAGAAACAAATGCCAACAAACAAATTCCAAAGTCAGCAGAAGAAATAATAAAGATCAGAGAGGAAATAATAAAATAGAGACATTAAAAAAAAACAATAAAAAGATTGATGAAACTAAGCTGTTTTTCTGAAAAGATAAATCATATGAAAATACTATAAAAAGGAATATGCCAACAAATTGGACAATCTAGAATAACAGACAAATTTCTAGAAACATACAAGCTCTGAAGGCTAAATCAGGAAGAAATAGACAATCTGAATATAACAACTAGTAGTGAAATTGAATTTGCAATCAAAATTTCCAGAAAACTGAAGTCCAGGACTAGACATATTTATGGGGAAATTCTACTAAAATTATAAAGAAGAACTAATAACTATCTTTCTCAAACTATTCCAAAAAAATTATATAGGAGGGAAACTCCAAAATTCAGTCTGCCAGGCCACTATTACTCAGAGTCTCAAACAAGAAATATACTTCAAAAAACAAAAATTACAGGCCAATACATCTGATGAATATAGATGTAAAACTCCTCAACAAAATATTAGCAAATCAAATCCAACAATATATAAAAAGAATAATATATCATGATCAAGAGGGAGTTATTCCAGGGATGCAAGAATGGTTCAATATCTGATCAATCAATATGTTACATCACATTAACTAAAGAAAGGATAAAAATCACATGGTCATCTCAATAGACACAGAAAAAGCACTTGACAAAATTTAACATCCATTCATGATCAAAAGTGTCATCAAAGTGTGTATATAGGGAACATACCTCAATGTAAGAAAAGTCATTTATGACAATTACACAGGCAACATAATATTCAGTAGTGAAAAACTGAAAAACTTTCCTCTAAATTCAAGAAAGAAACAAGGGTATCCACTCTTGCCACTTCTATTTAACAAAGTATTCAAAGCTCTAGAGACAACAAATAAGAACAGGAGCATCCAGATTAGAAAGAAAGAAGTAAAACTGTCAGTATTTGCAGATGGCATGATACCATATATAGAAAACCCAAAAGTTTCCACCAAAATTATTAGAGCTAATAAATGAATTCAAAAAAGTTGCAAGATTAATATACAGAATGTTTTTCTATATACTGACAATGAGTTCATTTCTCAGATGAAGAAAGTAAAAGAACAATCTTGCTAAAAATCACATCAAAAAAGAATAAAATACCTAGGACCAAATTTAATTAAGTGGAAAACATGTATTCTGAAAACTATAAAACACTGAAAATGATACAAAGAAATGTAAAGCTATACCATGTTTATTGACTGTAAGAAACAATATTGTTAAATTTGAGCTAAATTTGACTTTGATAGCTTGAGGCAAGTAGGAATCTTTAGTGGTGCCTTTAATAGAAACAGAAGAATTAAAAGAATGAAGGACCAGGAAGAAGGAAACATTATCTTGTCTCTAATCCCAGATATACTGAGCAATTCATCTAAATTCTCTGGGTCTCCCTGAACTTCTCTTGTAAATTAAGGAAATTGGGATTGGGAAATAACTGCTTATTAACCATATAGCTCTATGAGTTGATATTTTGGGGAAGGAGGATGAGTTCATTTTGAGATATCTTTGGTTTGAGATACTTGTGGAGTATCCATTAGATACGTCAAGCATTCCAATAAAACTCAGAATTTGGAATTAGAAAACATGGGCATGCAGACCACTTAAAATGTGTTCAAGACCATTCAGACCCTGTTTTAGTGTGTGTGAAATAGTGTGGAAAACTATTCTTTTGGCAGAAATTGTGTACCTCTGAGTTGTATCCAAAAGTGTATTTCTTTTTTTTTTTTTAATATAGTCATGGTTCTTGGTGCCCCAATTACAATAGTAACATCACAGATCATGGCTCACAGATCCTCTTAACAGATATTATAAAATGAAACAGTTTGAAACATTTTGGTTAATTCTAGGTATGTTTCAAAAGTGTATTTCTTTTGGAGAAAAATGATGCAAATGTGCTAAACTATGTTTGAGTTAGAAGCAGGTGAAAAAGTATCTTTTACTATTGTTAAAGGATCTAAAATTCCTTCTGGTGCATTGGCTTATAGGGAGAGTTTAAAAGTTGAAACTTCACAGGTGTCAAGTTATCACTGAGGAATTTATTACTTATTAATAAAATCACTGTTAACATTGAAAACAATCTTGCACAGAAAGCAAGGTCCTTTTCTAAAACTGCCTCAAGTGGAACAATAGAAGCTCAATTTCTCTGAACTTTACTGAGGTGAATGGATCAGCAGATAGGGAGGGGTAATAGGAGGGGCATGAATAGGGAAACATGATAAAACTGAGAAAATATAATCTTCATTTTACACACGTCTATGTTTATTAAACAGGAAATAAGAAGCAACGACTTGAAACTGCTCAGTGTTTAGGTTCTGGACATAAGGACAGAGAAGCCAAGAACTGAAAAATGAAAATAGTTCTCTTTTCACTGTGGTGCACATTCTTCAGCAGTTCATTTAATAGCCTTTAGAGAATGGTGTAAGCATGAGAAGCACATGTCTAGCACTTCTTAACTTTTTTGTAACTGCATTTAGAAGTATAATTTGTTTGTACACATGTGTCTTTAGGTCAGTGTATGAATGAAAGTGAAGTCATTCAGTCGTGTCCGACTCTTTGCGACCCCGTGGACTGTAGCCCACCAGGTTCCTCTGTCCATGGGGTTCTCCAAGCAAGAATACTGGAGTGGGTTGCCATTTCCTTCTCCAGGGGAATCTTCCTGACCCAGGGATTGAACCCAGATCTCCTGCATTGCAGGCAGACGCTTTAAACCTCTGAGCCACCAGGGAAGTGTATGAATACATGGATTTAATTTGAAAGGTCCCATCTTTCACAGATGACATGATGGAAAGACCAGCCTCCTCGTCAAACTGCTGTATGTGCCAACAGTTCACATAACTTGGAGGGAACAGTCTGTAAGATTGAGAGTTATGGAGAAATTCACAAGATCTATTTGTGTTAATCTGATAATTTAGAATATCATTCAGATTTTACTTCTATCTCTTTGTAGTAACTAGACAGCCTCTAAAATGGCCCTAAATGACCCTCACCTCCTGGTATTCATGACTTTGTATAATCTCCTCTCCTTGAGAGCAGGTTGGCTACCGTGTCTAACAAAAAGAATACTGCAAAAGTGGTGAATGATTAGGTGACCATGATAGACTGTGACTTCAGTCTCAGGCCCACACCTAGTCTTTCCAGTTTTCTCTCAGGGATGTCAGCTGCCATATTGTGACCTGTCTAAAGGAGAAGCCCATGTGGCAACATCTGTAGCCAACAGCCAGTGAGAGCCTGATGCCTGCCAACACAGCCATGTGAGTGAGATTGGAAGTGGTTCCTTCCCCAGCGGAGCCCTGAAATGATGGCAGCCACTGCTGATGTCTTGACTGCAGCCTCATGAAAGGCATTGAGCCAGAAGGCACCCGGTGTAACCATGCCCAGATTCCTGGTCCAAAGAAACTGGGATATAGTAAATGTGTATTATTTTAAACAACTGTTTTGGAATAATTTTTTACACAGAAATGAAAACTAAAACATTTTCTTATTACAGAATACTGGTGAATCGACCAACAGCAAGTTAGAGGTTTTTTAAAAGTCAAATATGCTTCTGGAAGACTATAACCATGAACCATGGTTTATCCCCAGAAGGGCAAGGCTTTGTAAAAATTCTATATTAAATAGGATTAGTGATATAGATTTTTATTCCTTTATAGAGTAGACATTACTCCTCTTGATGAGGTCCAGTATTCTTGCCTGGAAAATCCCGTGGACAGAGGAACCTGGCAGGCTACAGTCCACGGGGTCACAGGAGTTGGAATGACTTAGAGACTAAACTACCACCAACATGTTCTATTTCCTGGAGAGACAGAATCCTTAGGAGTCTTGCAGGATCTTTGGGAATACTACATGGTATACTATTTATTCTACATTCCTTTCCTATTGTTTTAACTGAGTATACAAGTATGATGTTGCATGTTGCTGTTTTGTTGTCCAGTCACTAATTCATGTCCAACTCTTCGCAACTTCATTGACTGCAGTGTGCCTTCACTGTCTCTTGGAGTTTGCTCATATTCATGTCCACTGAGTTGGTGATGCTATGAATATTGTATACACTGTGTACAAATTGCTGATATCATTCTTAGTTGTATGCACTTGAACTCTCTTTGCTAATGTTAAGAAGCTGTTGTACTTCAAATCTAGTATACTATATACTAATCTATTATGTTCTAATCAGGATGCCTCCTCTACTTAGATATTCATGGCCTAAGTCATTTGTTGGTAACATTGAAAACTCAAAACTCTGTAAATTTCAGTTTAGTTTTCTACTGAAACTATTTGTCATCTTATTGCTGCTGCTGCTACAAAGTCGCTTCAGTCGTGTCCAACTCTGTGCGACCCCATAGACGGCAGCCCACCAGGCTCCCCCGTCCCTGGGATTCTCCAGGCAAGAACACTGGAGTGGGTTGTCATTTCCTTCTCCAACGCGTGAAAGTGAAAAGTGAAGTCGCTCAGTTGTGTCTGACTCTTGGCGACCCCATGGACTGCAGCCCACCAGGCTCCTCCATCCATGGGATTTTCCAGGCAAGAGTACTGGAGTGGGGTGCCATTGTCATCTTATTATGTTGGTGCAAAAGTAATTGCGGTTTTGCACTGTTGAACTTTGTTGTGATTAGAATACATTCTCAAGTAAATGTAGTTATGTTATACATCATTTTAATGCACAGTTCTTGCTTTATATTTTTGCTATTGACTTATTTTACTTGCTGTGTATTTTATATTTATTTGGACTAAGGAAATGATGTTATAAAAAAGCAAATTCAAGTGATTTTCTTATTCAAGTTCAAAATGGGTTGTAAAGGAGCAAAAGCAATTTGCAACATCAACAGTGCATTTGGTCCAGGAACTGCTAATAATGTACAGTCCCTCATAGCTCAGTTGGTAAAGAATCTGCCTGCAATTCAGGAGACCCGGGTTCAATTCCTGGGTGGGAAAGACCCCCTGGAGAAGGAAATGGCAACTCACTCCAGTATTCTTGCCTGGAGAATCCCCATGGACAGAGGAGCCTGGCAGGCAATAGTCCGTGGGGTTGCAGTGAGTCAGACATGATTTAGCGACTAAACCACCACCACCACAGTGGTGGTTCAAGAAGTTTTGCGAAGAAGACAAGAGCCTTGAAGATGAGAGCACAGTGGGCGGCCATCAAAAGTTGACCAATTGGAGGAGCATCAAAACTGATCCTTTTACAACTATAGGAGAAGTTGCTGAAGAACTCTGTGTCGACCATTCTACAGTCATTCAGCATTTGAAGCAAATCGGAAAGGTGAAAAAGCTCAATAAGGGAGTGCATCATGAGCTGATCAAAAGTCAGAGACATTGTCATTTTGAAGTTGTCATCTCTTCTTACTATATGCAACAACAAATCATTTCTCTATCAGATTATGATGTATGATGAAAAGTGGATTTTATACAACAACCAGCAATGACCAGCTCAGTGGTTGGACTGAGAAGAAGCTCCAAGTACTTCCCAAAGCCAAACTGCACCCAAAAAAGGTTATGATCACTGTTTGGTGGTCTGCTGCCCATCTGACCCACTACAGCTTTCTGAGTCCTAGTGAAACCATTACATTTGATAAGTATGCTCAGTGAATTGATGAGGTGCACCAAAAACTGCAATGCTAGCAGCAGTGGTCAATGAAATTGACCCAATTTTTCTCCAAGACAATGCCCACCCACATGTCACACAACCAACAGTTCAAAAGTTGAACAAATTGGACTACAAAGTTTTGCCTCATCTGCCATATTCACCTGACCAATTGACTACCATTTTTTTCAAGCATCAAGACAACTTTTTGCAGGGAAAATGCTTCCACAACCAGTTGGAGGCAGGAAATGCTTTCCAAGCTATCATGGAATCATGAAGCATGGATTTTTATGCTACAGGAATAAACAAACTTATTTCTTATTGGAAAGAATGTGTTGATTGGGATTATTCCTATTTTGATTAATAAAGACATGCCTGAGCTTGGCTGTAATGATTTAAAATTCACAGTCTGAAACTACAACTACTTTTCAGAACCTAATATTTATACTTGAATCCTTGCCTTAAAGTAATTTTCTTCAAATTGAACACTTGGTTTCTTATGTGAATCTTGTAATTATCACAATGATGGATCTGATAACTCACATGCATAAAGTTAAATGAAATTTAAGCTTTTAGATAGAAATCTTCAAAGGAGGTTATAAGTATACTCATGTTCTTGATGACAGTAAAAGAGGAAAGTGAAAAAGTTGGCTTAAAGCTCAACATTCAAAAAACTAAGATCATGGCATCCAGACCCATCACTTCATGGCAAATAAATGGGGAAAGAGTAGAAAAAGTGGCAGATTTAATTTTCTTGGGCTCCAAAACCACTGCAGCCATGGAATTAAAAGATGCTTGCTCCTTGGAAGAAAAGCTATGACCAACTTAGCATATTAAAAGCTATGACCAACTTAGCATCTCTTTGCCAACAAAGGTCCATATAGTCAAAGCTATGGTGTTGCTAGAAGTCAGGTAATATGTGAGAGCTGGACCATAAAGAAGTCTGAATGCTTAAGAATTGATGATTTTTGAATTGCAGTGCTGGAGAAGACTCTTGAGAGTCCCTTGGACTGCAAAGAGATCTAACCAGTCAATCCTGAAGGAAATCAGTCCTGATTATTAGCTGGACATTCTGATGCTAAAGCTGAAACCCCAATAGTTTGGCCACCAGATTCAAAGAGCTGACTCATTAGAAAAGATCCTGATGCTGGGGAAAGATTGAGGGCAGGAGAAGTGGGCAACAGAGGTTGAGATGGTTGGATGACATCACTGACTCAAAAAACGTGAGTTTAATCAAACTTTGGGAGATAGTGAAAGACAGGGAAGCCTGGCATGCTGCAGTTCATGAGGTCACAAATAGTCAGACATGACTTAGCCACTGAACAACAGTAACAACGCTGAACATTGAACCTGTGCTGATTATTGGGCCTCATTTCTTGGAGCATACTATGGATAAATAGAATTTTCTTGCGAGTGTTACAACTCTATTGCATAGTGTTTTTGCATTAAAAGATGAATTTATTAAATATTTGTACAAAGTCCACAATTTTGAGAACACTGCTTTGGTCTATCAAAATGTTTCATATATTAGAAGTCTCAGAAAACAATAGTATCCTGGGCTATTTGATGTCTGGCAGTCTGCAAATGGAACATGATAAATTCTTAAATGTAATGCAGCATGCTGCTTTTCCTTGCTTTCCTTTGCCAGTTTGAATAAAGCAAACAGGGGATAAAATTGGTAGAAAGGAAACAGAGTAAATAAGAGCTTTTGCTGAATATGTACACACTTTCAATACTCTTTCAAGAACTAAGGTAATCTCTTATGAAGACTTTCTTATTTTCTTCAGTCAAAAGCTTTATGAAATCTTCAGGATTTTCTTGACATCTTTAAGCTAGTCCTTCTTGTATTGAATTATAATTTTAGGTGAATATATTATTATTACTTCCCCACTTTATTATGCACCATCCCATCCCCCCTCACTGCCCACATCAAACACTCACTCTTCAAGGCAAAATTTGTATCATTTTTGCTTTTATCTCAGCTCCTACCCCAACCATAATGCCTAGCATGGGGTGAGTACTCTAAACATCTTTTGTGAATAAAAAAAAAAAAAAAAAAGAATGAAGAGGGCTTTTCTTTCTTCCTTTTGAGTATCAGCATGTCAAGAGAACATCAGATTTCACATACATTGATTCAACGTACCTACTAGGCAATCTATTTCTGGAAGATATACTGTGTATCTAGTATGTCCATGGGTTTAGATAGGCAATGGAAAAGTTACACAAAGCCAGAAGATGAATGTCCTATTTTCAAGGATCTTGCCATCTGATTAGCAACCATGATATTCTAAGTGAAAACTAGGTTTTTATCTGTAACTTAGATACCTAATAGGATATGGTATGACCAAGCAAATAAATACTTATGCTATCCATTAGTGAGAGAGGCTCCTGCTATCCCTTTTAACCAAAAAATTGCAGTGATTTTCCATATGTGCTTCTTTTATTTTCTCTTGGTACAAAGTTCCAGTAAACATACAAAACCTCTTTGAAGAAAAAAAAAAAAAGAAATGAAATTTATGTAGAAATTTATTTAATCCTAAGTGATCGGAGACAAAAAACTCTTTCACCTAACTCAAACCACATAAAGGACTTTCAAAAACATTTGAGCATTCCTGGGCTCTGCTCCCTCCACATATCCTTCTAGCCAGACAAGGAAGTGCCGCGTTCTCTATGTGAAATCTCTTCTGTTGGACAATTAGTTCCACGTCTTGGGATCTCATTTCCTAAGGTCCTGCCAGTGACCTTCTCTTAAAAACCATTAATTCTTGTGAGATTCTGGCCAGGTGAAGTTTGGTCTGGCTTCTGGACAAGGGTGATCCTGGGCAGTCCTGCAAAGCCTAGAGCATTATTACACATCGCCTTGGAGTCAGAACATTTTTGGCCCTCCAGTGACTGGCTCAGGAAGGTAAAATGACTGGATGAAGCATCGCTGTGTAAGTCATAACTCTATAATCACAGTATGTGTATGTGTTTTAAAAGTATTTGGCCTTGGGGTGGCAGGCGCAGTGGTAAACCCTTTTGGAGAGTTTTTGTGACCTTTTCCAGGGTTATTTATACTTGATGAAATGGTGAGTTCAGCTAAATGAATGGGTCCCCATTAATACACCCAAATTCCATCTAAAATCAAATGAAATTATAATACCCATGTCTCTGCCCTCTTTCCCTGAACAGTTGGAGTTTTATATGGTTACCCTGAAATTCCTCTGGCCTTTCCCTTATAACAATCAACCAGACTAAGACTGGCACTTTGTTCCAGAAAAAAGGAAAGATCAGAGAATGAGGAGCATTTTGACTATCAGCTAAGAATCTCTATTTTTCTTCACTTTACCTATTACCTTCCAATATGTCTACCTAACAAAGGAAAGAGACACATTTTGAAAGCTATACATTGGTGATGTACTGGCCTGTGGGCTTTGCTGTTTATTGGTGGAGTAGGAATTTAAAGGAAGAAATGCTATGCTATGCTAAGTCACTTCTGTCTTGTCTGACTCTGTGTGACCCCATAGACGGCAGCCCACCAGGCTTCCCCGTCCTTGGGATTCTCCAGGCAAGAACACTGGAGTGAGTTGCCATTTCCTTCTCCAATGCATGAAAGTGAAAAGAGAAAGTGAAGTCGCTCAATCATGTCCGACTCTTAGCAACCCCATGGACTGCAGCCTACCAGGCTCCTCCTTCCATGGGATTTTCCAGGCAAGAGTACTGGAGTGGGGTGCCATTGCCTTCTCCGAAAGAAAGAGAAAGAGGTACTAAAAGAGGTACCAAAATGGGAAGCAATGATGATAAATGAAATAAAGGACTAGGAAGCACTGATTTTAAGAAGAATGTGTACATATTTTTTTCAAAATGTATTTACTGCAAAAGACTATTTCTTGATGACTCTGTATATATGGGAGAGGCACTATTTCACATGTGTGCTGTGCTGAGTCTCTCAGTCGTATCCAACTCTTTGTGATCTCATGGACCATAGCTCACCAGGCTCCTTTGTTCATGGAGATTCTCCAGGCAAGAATACTGGAGTGGGTTGTTGTGCCCTCCTCCAGGGAATCTTTCCAATACAGGGATTGAACCCAGGTCTCCTGCATTGCAGGTGGATTCTTTACTGTCTGAGCCACCAAGGAAGCACTTCATATTTGTAGATGCTCTATTTTATTTACTGAGTGGATTAGTTACTCTTCACTGAGAATATTTCAGAGAGGCCCTGGAGGACTGGGCCCGGTTCTTGTTCTTCCCCGAGATTTAGATCCTTTTGTGGTAGATTTCCAAATCCATCCCAGTCAACTCTGCCCTTACTGTGGGAGTGGGCTGGTCTCCTGATTATTCTCTGAACAGGGGTGGTCCCAAGTGGTGCTCTGGGGCTCCCCTGGAATGAAGTTCATACCTGCGATGGGCTTCAAGACTCTAGGGCCCCAGTGGTTCCAGCATCATAATGCACTCCTCACCATTTCTCTTTATTTCCAGTCTCAGTACAGGTAGGGATTCTGGTGTAGCTTACTTATGTCTTGCTGAAGCTCTTGTCATGCTGAATTTCCAGAGGAGAAGCACTTGCTTACTCTATGAGAAACTATTGCTATCACTACTACTTCTGCTTGCTAATACCATCTATTTCATGCCAACTTTTAATAAATGTGAATAATCTTCACAACCAAGATCAATGTTCTCATCTTTTCTAACACACTGGAAAATGAGGCTTTATGGAAATACATAAGTTGCCAATGGTATTAACTAGCTGGTAAGAGGTAGAATCAAAATTGAACCCTGGCTTTTCCATGCTAAAACTTGATGCTTATATATATATATATATATATATATATATATTTTTTTTTTTTTTTTTTTTTTTTGAAGGCAATGGCACCCCACTCCAGTACTCTTGCCTGGAAAATCCCATAGATAGAGGAGCCTGGTAGGCTGCAGTCCATGGGGTTGCTAAGAGTCGGACATGACTGAGCGACTTCACTTTCACTCTTCACTTTCATGCATTGGAGAAGGAAATGGCAATACACTCCAGTGTTCTTGCCTTGAGAATCCCCAGGGATGGGGGAGCCTGGTGGGCTGCTGTCTTTGGGGTCACACAGAGTCAGACATGACTGAAGTGACTTAGCATATATATATTACTCTAAAGTCATAAATTATTTGGTAAATGAATTATTAACCACTGAGTTTGCTTAACACATTACTGGCCAGAGATGTATCAATGCCATAGGCATTAGTTTCTGCAACAATCTCCTGGTCAATAATGTGTTAATTATAAGCTCACAACTTAAAATTTTACCTTTTTATAACTTGAAATGTCTTAAATAAATATATATTTTATATATGAAAAAAGTGAGAGTGTAATCACTTAGTCATGTCCAACATTTTACAACCGCATGGAATGTAGCCCACCAGACTCCTCTGTCCATGGAATTCTCCAGGCAAGAATACTGGAGTGGATTGCATTCCCTCCTCCAGGGGATCTTCCCAACCCAGGTCTCCTGCATTGCAGGCAGAATTTTTTTTTACTATCTGAGCCATCAGGGAAGACCATACATTTTATATATGGAACATAACAACTCAATTTTGAGTGCCAAGGATGTGCTGTGTTGTTTTAACATTGGGATTGGAGCAATGAGCCAAACAAATTTGGTTTCTGATCTCATGGTGATATTTATTTTTGTCTCCTAGTGAGGGGAGACATGAAATAAACAATTTCTTTAAAAAGTCAATACACAGGTGATGATAAAATCATTGAAAAAAATGAAGCAAACTAAGGGTGATAGATAATGAGAGGTATGGTTAGGGGGTTGTGCTACTTTCAAATAGGGCAGAAAGTACTGCCTTTTGATAAGATAACAGTTGGAAAAAAGACTAGAAGGACTTGATAGAGTGAGCCATGTGGCTGTCTGGTAGAGGAGCACTCCAATATAGGGAACCCCAGGGGCAGAGGTGTTAAGGTGGAATTGGCTTGATGTGTTTCAAAAGTTGCAGGGAAGCAAGTCTACCTAGAGCAGAGAGTGAGGGGCTCAGCAGCTGGGAGGAGAGAAGAGATAGAAAGAAGTGGTGATTGGAGATGAGTGGGAGAGACAGCAGAGAGCCAGATCATGCTGGACTTGGATGGTCACCATCATGACAGAGGATTTAGATTTCATGCAGAGGTTAGAAGCCACTAGTAAAGTCTGAACAGAGGAAAAAGTGATCAGATGTAGTTTTTAAAAAGCATAACTTGGATACGCTGTGTCAAACGCAATATCAAAATAAGGATTGGGACAAGGGAACCCATGTGAATACTATGCATAGAACACAAGTGAGGCATGACAAAGTCTTAAGCAGAGTGGGAGGATTCAAACGGCAGCATTGGCAGAATTTGTGGATGGACTGAAAGTGGGGAATGAGAGAAGTCAAGAATGACTCTAAGGTTTCTGCCTGACATAAGAGCAAGGATGGAGTAGTGTTTATTATTGAGATAAGGAAGACATGGGAAGGGACAGATTTGGGGAAGTATGTTATGGAAGATTATAAGTTCTATTTTAGACATGGTAAGAGAGAGAGAGAGTCAGTTGCTCAGTCGTGTCCGACTCTTTGCGACCCCATGAACCACAGCACGCCAGGCCTCCCTGTCCATCACCAGCTCCCGGAGGTCACTCAGACTCACACCCATCAAGTCAGTGATGCCATCCAGCCATCTCATCCTCTGGCGTCCCCTTCTCCTCCTGCCCTCAATCCCTCCCAGCATCAGAGTCTTCTCCAATGAGTCAACTCTTCGCATGAGGTGGCCAAAATACTGGAGCTTCAGCTTTAGCATCATTCCTTCCAAAGAAATTCCAGGATTGATCTCCTTCAGAATGGACTGGTTGGATCTTCTTGCAGTCCAAGGGACTCTCAAGAGTCTTCTCCAACACCACAGTTCAAAAGCAGCAATTCTTCGGCGCTCAGCCTTCTTCACAGTCCAGCTCTCTCATCCATACATGACCACAGGAAAGACCATAGCCTTGACTAGGCGAACCTTTGTTGGTAAAGTAATGTCTCTGCTTTTGAGTATGCTGTCTAGGTTGGTCATAACTTTCCTTCCAATTAGACATGGTAAGCTTGCCACTTAATGGAGATCTTTCAAAGAGTCAGCTGGATACTAGAATCCAGCTCAAAGGAGAGATCAGGAAGGTAGATATAAATTTTGGAGACACTGATGTAAATCATGAGACTGATCTTTAGGTGACATTTGGGTGAAAATAGAGAGATAATGTTTAAAGACTGAGCCTGAAGCATTCAAGCCCTAGTGACCAGCAAGATGGAGAAGACCCAGAAAAGGAGAGTAATTTCCAGCAAAAGAGCAGCCACTAAAGCAAAAACAGGAAGAGTAAAAAATGGTAGTTCTGAAGCTCAGGGAGTATATTAGGACTTAAGCAACAAACCATTTGTCAACAGAGGTAATGCATTAGGTCAAAGATGGTAGGGACTGACATAGTTCCATTAGACTGAGCATCAGGGGCATTACTAGATACAGTGTCTGGTAGTACTGATATGGAATGAACAATCATTTTAAATAGAATTATATCCATTTCAGATAATTACTCACTTGACAGTTATACCCTAAAATTTATACTCCATCTAGTTAAATACAAATAGTCAGAAGTCACTTCATGGCAAATAAATGGGGAAAAAGTGAAAACAGTGGCAGATTTTATTTTGGGAGGCTTCAGAATCACTGCAGACTGTAATTGCAGCCATGAAATTAAAACACACTTGCTCCTTGGAAGAAAAGTTATGAAAAATTTAGACAGCATATTAAAAAGCAGAGACATCACTTTGCCAACAAAGGTCTCTATAGTCAAAGCTATGGTTTTTCAGTAGTCATGTACGAATGTTAAAGTTGGACCATAAAGAAGGCTGAGCACCAAAGAATTGATACTTTTGAATTGTGGTGCTGGAGAAGACTTTTGATATTTCCCTGGACTACAAGGAGATCCAACCAGTCAATTCTAAAGGAAATCAGTCCTGAATATTCATTGGAAGCACTGATGCTGAAGCTGAACTCCAAAATTTTGGCCACCTGATGCAAAGAACTGACTCATTGGAAAAGACCCTGATACTGAGAAAGATTGAGGGCAAGAGGAGAAGGGGTGACATAGAATGAGATGGTTAGATAGCATCACCAAATCAATGGATATGAATTTGCGGAAACTCAAGGAGGTAGTAAAGGACAGGGAAATGTCACATGCTGTAATCCAGGGGGGCACAAAGAGTTCGACACAACTTAGCAACTGAACAACAATAGCAACAGGAGTACAAACAAAAATAGTTTTCCTATTTTACTTGCTAGAACTTGTCCTCATGCTAATGAAGACTTCCTGGTGAAGTGGCTTTTGAAATATTGGACTCAGTCATGAGCCTTTAAAGAAGAAAAACTTCTTTTGTCTTCCAAGAATGAACATCTGTCTCATATAGCTTGTGATACACATATCTGGAGACTCTTGATTTTCCACATTGTAGTCATCACAATGCTCATCTAAGAATCCTGGAAAATGTAATGACAACACACACACAAAAAGAGTGTGGCCCTTAAGTAGCTCCCAAACCTATGAATAATATTTCCTCCTTTCTTAATTTTTTTCTCCATAAAATATTAGGTAATATTCCTTAATGATTATGTCTCTTAAAATTAGTTTTGAAACACAGAAATAGCAAAGATTTAGTTTGAATCTTTAAGAGAAAACAGTATGGATTCAGGAAACAGTATGGCTAGAAACACAGACAATTTCCCTTAAAAATAAAATGAAAGGTGTGTTTTGGGTCTTCATCTTACTTTTGAATAATCCCAGATTTCTATCTTCTGATATATGAAATGAGACAAAACAACAACAAAAGAGGGGAGGGGAGGGACAGAGAAAAAGACAATGTAGCAACAAACCAAGCAAACTTACAGGTATGAAAGAGTGCTAACATTTACAACTATTACATGATGGTGGTGCAGTTGGTAAAGAATCCTCTTGCCAGTGAAGGAGACACAAGAGACACAGGTTTGATCCTTGAGTTGGAAAGATCCCTTGGAGTAGGAAATGGCAACCCACTCCAGTATTCTTGCCTGGAAAATCCCATGGACAGAGGAACCCAGCTGGCTACAGTCCATGGGGTGGCAAAGAGTCGGATGTGACAGAGCACACAGGTTACATGCACATGTACACACACACCCTGATCTCTACCCCTTTGTCAGACTTAAAACTCTTAGGAGACAAGATGAAATAGGTAAATCAAATTATTCCCAAGCTAGTTTCTTTTTTCTTTCTTATTTGAAAGAAGGAAATACATGATGAAATTGTTACTAAATTTTTAAATTCTCAAGGGTCCTTTTTGCCTATTTTCTATACAGGAACTTCAGAGTCAGCCATGAATTGCACCACCACAATGGACTTCACCAGCATTCAATGCTTGCCCTTGCTTAACAGGGACCACCATGGAGCTAAGCAAAATGCTTGTTATTTCTGTAAATTGAAAACAGGCATTTCAGAGCACCTAGTTCTGTAACGTTTCTTACAAAGGAACCAGGATGTTTTTGGTAGAAGCCCAGTCCAAATACTGGAGGAGCTCTGCTCATGTCTCATTCCAAGAGTTTTTCAATAGTTCTGAAATACAGCAACAGTACACCCAACCCCAGATTAGGGCATAGTAAGGATATTTATTTCCAGGGTCAATCTTGGAGAAAGTGGGAAATTTTTTTTTTTGCTAACTTTTATTCTCTTCTAACTTTAGGTCAAATTTCTTACATTTTTCTTCTTGCCTGTTTTCCCAGCACCATACCTCAGCTTAACTTTTTAAACACACACAAACATACATCCCTAGATCTTCTTCTACACTCTTCTTTCCTTCCATCATACATTTATTTACTCATCAGTCATTTGACAAATATTTCTTCATGGCTTACCATGGGCCCAGCAAGGTACAAGCCACTGGGTATAAAGTGGGAAACAAGACATGCGTCTAACAGGAAGAGCCAGGGATAAAAGGCAAGAATAAATAAGAAAACTATTCAGTTCAGTTCAGTCGCTCAGTCGTGTCCGACTCTTTGCGACCCCATGAATCGCAGCACACCAGGCCTCGCTGTCCATCACCAACTCCTGGAGTTCACCCAAAACTCATGTCCATCGAGTCAGTGATGCCATCCAGCCATCTCATCCTCTGTTGTCCCCTTCTCCTCCTGCCCCCAATCCCTCCCAGCATCAGGGTCTTTTCCAATGAGTCAACTCTTCGCATGAGGTGGCCAATGTACTGGAGTTTCAGCTTTAGCATCAGTCCTTCCAAAGAACACCCAGGACTGATCTCCTTTAGGATGGACTGGTTGACCTCCTTGCAGTCCAAGGGACTTTCAGGAGTCTTTGGGGGAGTCCTAATTGATGTTAAAGAATTAAGTAGCAGTATATTTTAGTAAGTGATTGGGTGGCTCCATTAAAATATACCTTCCTATACTGACTGCAGCCATGAAATTAAAAGACGCTTACTCCTTGGAAGGAAAGTTATGACCAACCTAGATAGCATATTCAAAAGCAGAGACATTACTTTACCAACAAAGGTTCGCCTAGTCAAGGCTATGGTCTTTCCTGTGGTCATGTATGGATGTGAGAGCTGGACTGTGAAGAAGGCTGAGCGCCGAAGAATTGATGCTTTTGAACTGTGGTGTTGGAGAAGACTCTTGAGAGTCCCTTGGACTGCAAGAAGATCCAACCGGTCCATTCTGAAGGAGATCAATCCTGGAATTTCTTTGGAAGGAATGATGCTCAAGCTGAAACTCCAGTATTTTGGCCAGCTCATGCGAAGAGTTGACTCATTGGAGAAGACTCTGATGCTGGGAGGGATTGAGGGCAGGAGGAGAAGGGGACGACAGAGGATGAGATGGCTGGATGGCATCACTGACTCGATGGATATGAGTTTTGGGTGAACTCCAGGAGCTGGTGATGGACAGCGAGGCCTGGTGTGCTGTGGTTCATGGGGTTGCAAAGAGTCGGACACGACTGAGCGACTGATCTGATCTGATCTGATCTGATACTAGAGTCAGGACTTTGCTCTTTGATCTCCAAAGCAGCAAATACTTTGAAAATTAATCCATGTTTTTCCATTTAAAGCTTCCTTTCTTTCTTCCTCCCTTAATATAATTTCTAGAGAATCTAGAGATTTGAAATGCAGAGATAATGCCATCATCCATATATATGACTCATAGCAGACATTTCCAGTTCCTAAGCAATGGGGTGAGATATTTGGGAACAGACAATGGTTTATCATCTAGGTTGTCCCAGAGCTTGGCTCTACTTGGCTCTTCTTTCTTTCTTTTATAGATGTCTCAATCTAAATCTGTCTCTCAGTCTCTTGGTGTTTCTGGGATTTTCCACTGTGTTGCACAGGAAAGGAAAGGACTTCACACCACTCCCTAGAGAGTTGTTTCTCTCGTCTTTTTGGACCTGTCTCCGCTCAGTCCTATCTCCCCTTTTTAGCTCTGTCATTCTACCCCACCATGGATCAGATTGTCTTATTTTTACCCCTGTAAAGGTTATTTCATCCTGTACACAGAGGTCTTTTTATTTTTTTTTACTGAAGAGTGACAAGTTGTCTAACATTTCAAGGAATGAAGCCTAAATAAAGGCATTCTTTTTTGTGTCTTAAAAATTCCTTTTGGCTCCATGCAACTTTGGGTTGCCACCTTTCCAAAGAAAATGAAAGGCCTAGATCATTAGTTTACAAACTTTATGAGTCTCTGAAATTCCTATGGGCTGTTTTTCATGCCTTAGACTCCAAACTCTCATTGCAGGACTGGGGCAGTGCCGGCTGCTGGTGGAGCAGACACAAAACAAACATATCTCCAACGGTCATGTTATTTTTCTTTCAAAGAACCCTTAGGGGTATTGTTAGTCTGAAGAGAAAGACAGGAAGGAAGACTAGATCTATGCCCTTCAAATGTACAGGGCCCCAAACCAGAGACAATCCCACGATGGTGGACAAAAGAGGTGAGCTGACCAGCAAAATGACCTATAGATGAAGTGGATAGCAGGCACAGATGGCAATGCACAGAGTAAGTCTACATGCCACCTGCCCCAGACGGCATCTTAGGGCACTGTGAAACCACTCCTCCAGAGCCAGAGATCAGTTTTGCAAGTTCCTTTTCTGGTCTCCAGGAACATGCAACAGTGATGGAGTCTTCCTTTGGAGCATCTTTTCAACTGGACCAGAAGAAAGTCTGTGCACTCGTGGCAGGCTCTGGGAATACTGCCAGCCGCTAAAACTGATAGAAAGCTCACAGGAATTCTGCAGTTTAAAGAAGTGTTTGAAAAGCCCTATTCTAGATTAGTGTTCTATGTAGTTTCAAAAATTTTGAAACTTGAAAAGGTCCTTTGATATCTCTGCCAACTCCTTTGTTGCACAAATGTAGACAACCTAAATATTAGGTGAGTGTCTGGTTTGTGCTTGGATAGCTACTTAAAAGCAAGTATGCAATTAGGCGGGGAACATGAGAATAATATGAAGTCAAATACATTAATAGATAGGAGTTTGGTGGTTACATATCTCTGTGAACTAAATTTAAAATCTATATAGACAGATATGTACACACCTATCACAAAGATGGGCTCAATAAAGGACAGAAATGGTATGGACCTAACAGAAGCAGAAGATATTAAGAAGAAGTGGCAAGAATACACAGATCTGTACAATAAAGATCTTCACGACCCAGATAATCACGATGGTATGATCACTCATCTAGAGCCAGACATCCTGGAATGTGAAGTCAAGTGGGCCTTAGAAAGCATCACTAGGAACAAAGCTAGTAGAGGTGATGGAATTCCAGTGGAGCTATTCCAAATCCTGAAAGATGGTGCTGTGAAAGTGTTGCACTCAATATGCCAGCAAATTTGGAAAACTCAGCAATGGCCACAGGACTGGAAAAGGTCAGTTTTCATTCCAATCCCAAAGAAAGGCAATGCCAAAGAATACTCAAGCTACTGTACAATTGCACTCATCTCACATGCTAGTAAAGTAATGCTCAAAATTCTCCAAGCCAGGCTTCAGCAATAGGTGAACTGCAAACTTCCTGATGTTCAAGCTGGTTTTAGGAAAGGCAGAAGAACCAGATCAAGTTGCCAACATCCGCTGGATCATGAAAAAGGCAAGAGAGTTCCAGAAAAGCATCTATTTCTGCTTTATTGACTATGCCAAAGCCTTTGACTGTGTGGATCACAATAAACTGTGGAAAATTCTGAAAGAGATGGGAATACCAGACCACCTGGACTGCCTCTTGAGAAACTTATATGCAGGTCAGGAAGCAACAGTTAGAACTGGACATGGAACAACAGACTGGTTCCAAATAGGAAAAGCAGTACGTCAAGGCTGTATATTGTCTCCCTGCTTATTTAACTTATATGCAGAGTACATCATGAGAAAGACTGGGCTGGAGAAAGCACAAGCTGGAATCAAGATTACCGGGAGAAATATCAATAACCTCAGATATGCAGTTGACACCACCCTTATGGCAGAAAGTGAAGAGGAACTAAAAAGCCTCTTGATGAAGGTGAAAGAGGAGAGTGAGAAAGTTGGCTTAAAGCTCAACATTCAGAAAATGAAGATCATGGCATCTGGTCCCATCACTTCATGGGAAATAGATGGGGAAACAGTGGAAACAGTGTCAGACTTTCTTTTTCTGGGCTCCAAAATCACTGCAGATGGTGATGGCAGCCATGAAATTAAAAGACACTTACTCCTTGGAAGGAAAGTTATGACCAACATAGATAGCATATTGAAAAGCAGGATATTACTTTGCCAACAAAGGTCCATCTAGTCAAACCTATGATTTTTCCAGTGGTCATGTATGGATGTGAGAGTTGGACTGTGAAGAAAGCTGAACGCTGAAGAATTGATGCTTTTGAACTGTGGTGTTGGAGAAGATTCTTGAGAATCCCTTGGACTGCAAGGAGATCCAACCAGTCCAACCTAAAGGAGATCAGTCTTAGGTGTTCATTGGAAGGACTGATGCTAAAGCTGAAACTCCAATACTTTGGCCACCTCATGCAAAGAGTTGACTCATTGGAAAAGACTCTGATGCTGGGACAGATTGGAGGCAGGAGGAGAAGGGGACGACAGAGGATGAGATGGCTGGATGGCATCACTGACTCGATGGACATAAGCTTGAGTGAACTCCGGGAGTTGGTGATGAACAGGGAGGCCTGGGCGTGCTGTGATTCATCAGGTTGAAAGGAGTCAGACATGACTGAGGGACTAAACTGAACTGAACTACACTGATCCTATATATAGATAGATACACATGTAAGCATGTATAGTATAGATATAGATATAAAAAAGAAATCTAGAAAACCATACAGACTACTATAAATTTTTTATGATGAACTAGTGGTTGGAGCGCCGCACTGCACTGAGAGCTCCCGGCCACCCCCGCCGCACTGCCCCTCCGCCGCGCGGCCCGCTCCGAGCTACCCTCCTGACGCGGTGGCCCCGCCGCCCGGTCCGCGGTGGACCCCATCCGGTGCGCTGGCTGCTGGCCGCCCCCCCTCGATCGGGCAACTCACCCTTCTCTCCACCCTTGTCTCTCCCCCCGCTCAGCTGAAGTGTTCCACTGGAGGACACTTCCCCCCCCATGCATGGCGCGTCGGGCCCATACTGGATCAGTACTCAGAGTAGGACAACAGGCAGCTGTGGTGTCGGCCGATCCCTGTCTCCTCGAGGGTCACCACTATGGCTAACACTTTCTCTCTGAGTCCCTCAGGGCCTCTCCCCTCCTTCCCACACGGCTGGGACGTCTCACCTACCATCCTTTCAGACTATCAGAAGTCCCTAGGGGCAGGCACTTCTCGCTTACAGTGTCAACTCGCCGGGCTCTCTCCTCCCTCTCCTAGTGGATCCTTTGAGGGGGCCCTGGGCTGACTAGCGGGGGATTCCCCACAGCGTCTGGAGGCCCCTGGGCACGAGAGGAATCTGAGTCGGCAGGGGCCTTCTAGCGATCACGGGGAAGAGGGCGATCTGGCAGGATCCTGGGCTCGAGCAGAGGGGGACTAACGGAAGCAGAGATAAGAAGAGGTGGCAAGAGAAACCTTGGTGATCACTACCTAGCAGACATCCTGGAGTGGTCTGGGCCTAATCCTGAGAGGTGATGGAATCAGTGGAGCTATTCCCCTGGATGAGCTGTGAAGTGCTTCACTACAGATGTGGTCAGCAGTGGCACAAGTGGAAAAGGTCAGTTTTCATCCGATCCCAGAAAGGCAATGCCAAGGTGCTCAATACACTCACTCATTGCTGTGGTTCATCCCGGCTTCAGCTATGTGAACTGTGAACTCCTTGTTCAGCTGGATTTAGAAGGCAGAGGACGAGAGATCAGCAATCCGCTGGATATCGGCAGAGTTCATCTCTTTTTATGCACCTTTACTGTGTGATCACTGTGGAATTCTGAGGAGTGTACAACCACCTGCTCTCTTGAGAATCTGTATGGTCAGAGCAACAGTAGAACTGGTCATGAAAAAGACTGGTTCCAAATAAAAGAGGCACTGGTCACCTTTCTTTGTACATCTGGTGCTGGTCTGGAACACAAGCTGGAATCATTGCCGGGAGAAAATCAAACTCATATGCAGTGATACCACCCTTATGGCAGAAAGTGAAGAGGAACTCAAAACCTCTTGATGAAAGTGAAAGTGGAGAGGAAAAGGTTGGCTTAAAGCTCAAATTCAGAAAAGAAGATCATGGCATCTGGTCCCATCACTATGGGAAATAGATGGAGAAACAGTGGAAAAGTGTCAGATTTATTTTTCTGGGCTCAAAACTGCAGTGGTGACTGCAGCCATGAAATAAAAGACCTTACTCCTTGGAAGGAAGGTTATGACCGACCTAGATAGCATATTCAAAAGCAGAGAATATTTCCAAAAGTCGTAGCAAGGCTGTCTTCCTGTGGTCATGTATGGATGTGAGAGCTGGACTGTGAGAGGCTGAGCGCTGAAGAATAGATGCTTGAACTGTGGTGTTGGAGAAGACTCTTGAGAGGCCCTTGGACTGCAAGGAGATCCAACTGGTCCATTCTGAAGGAGATCAGACCTGGGATCTTTGGAGGGATGATGCTCAAGCTGAAACTCCAGTATTTTGGCCACCTCATGCGAAGAGTTGACTCATTGGAGAAGACTCTGATGCTGGGAGGGATTGAGGGCAGGAGGAGAAGGGGACGACAGAGGATGAGATGGCTGGATGGCATCACTGACTCGATGAATGTGAGTCTGAGTGACCTCCGAGAGCTGGTGATGGACAGGGAGGCCTGGCGTGCTGCGATTCACGGGGTGGCAAAGAGTCGGACACGACTGAGCGACTGATCTGATCTGATCTGAGTGGTTGGATGTCAGTCACTCATTCATCAAAGCACTTCATGCAATAATAACTTCTTGAGTATCGAAACAAATGTTATATGCTGCAACTTTTTGGGAGATAAAATCTTTCAAACTCTTAGTCTATATATTTTGGGATATACCTCAGGAGATTACATAATTCAAATTTAAGAGTTTAAACAGGTATAACATCACAACTGCTTAGATGAATAGTGTTAAAAATAGGACAACAGACCCAAAACAGAATTGCTTATTCTTAGCTTCATGTTGGGAGAAGGAAATGGCAACCCACTCCAGTATTCTTGCCTAGAGAATCCTGTGGACAGAGGAGCCTGGTGGGCTGCTGTCCATGGGGTCACACAAGTCGGACACGACTGAAGCGACTTAGCATGCATGCATGCATTAGAGAAGGAAATGGCAACCCACTCCATTGTTCTTGCCTGGAGAATCCTAGGGACGGGGGAGCCTGGTGGGCTGCCGTCTATGGGGTCGCACAGAGTCGGACCCGACTGAAGTGACTTAGCAGCCCCATGTTACCAAACCAAGGCTTATTTACAGTTTTGGCTCTTCCAGAAATGAAATCTTAAGCCAGTCAAGCAGGAATTGCCTGGTTAACAGGAGTTAGGTCATCTGACCAATAGATCCCTGCTGCTGCTGCTGCTGCTAAGTCACTTCAGTCATGTCCGACTCCGTGTGACCCCATAGATGGCAGCCCACCAGGCTCCCCCCGTCCCTGGGATTCTCCAAGCAAGAACACTGGAGTGGGTTGCTATTTCCTTCTGCAGTGCATAAAAGTGAAAAGTGAAAGTGAAGTCGCTAAGTCGTGTCCGACTTTAGCAACCCCATGGACTGCAGCCTACCAGGCTCCTCCATCCATGGGATTTTCCAGGCAAGAGTACTGGAGTGGGGTGCCATTGCCTTCTCCGAATAGATCCCTGCCACCCCCTAAATGGAAGTGACCTTGCAGTAAACAACCTGCTATTTTTTTTTGCCTAGTTTTAACTTCCTTGTTCCTATTCCTTTTGGGCTAAAAAAAGGTCTTCCATTTTGCACAGCTCCTCAGAATTCCTTTCTATATTCTAGACTGAATGCTGATCAATTAGAATTGATTTTTGCACACATTAAATCAACATGTTTAATATGCCTCAGTTTATCTTTGAACAGTTTTGTCCAGTTTGCTTAAACATCCTACCACATACCTCATTAAAAATAACTAGATTTGCTTATACAGACAACTATATTTATATTTCATATATTTATCTACATAGCAATGAACTGATAGACTTAAATTTAGATTAGATTATTTGCAAAGTAAATTAAAAATAAAAAAGTGAAATATTTTACATTATTTTATTTACTAACAATATGAAAGTGTTTTGCTTTCACTTAATGGGTTTTTTTGTTGAAAGCAAATATTCTTTCTTATTTTAAAACTTTAATTGAATGTGTTATGCTTTCAGTTAAGTTCAGTTCAGTTGCTCAGTCTTGTCAGGCTCTTCGTGACTCCATGAATTGCAGCTCACCAGGCCTCCCTGTCCATCACCAACTCCCGGAGTTCACTCAGAGTCACGTCCTTCCAGTCAGTGATGCCATCTAGCCATCTCATCCTCTGTCGTCCCCTTCTCCTTCTGCCCCTAATCCCTCCCAGCATCAGTCTTTTCCAATGAGTCAACTCTTCACATGAGGTGGCCAAAGTATTGGAGTTTCAGCTTTAGCATCATTCCTTCCAAAGAAATCCCAGGGCTGATTGATTTCCTTCAGAATGGACTGGTTGGATCTCCTTGCAGTCCAAGGGACTCTCAAGAGTCTTCTCCAACAGCACAGTTCAAAAGCATCAATTCTTCAGCGCTCAACCTTTAGTGATTCAAAAATCTGATTTTAGGTTTAGCTTATTCTACATTTGGGGCCAATAGCTGCTTTAGTTTTAAAAAGATTGCTAAAAATAACGCATAGGTCCAAAGGCAAAAAAACATTTCATTGGTTGTAATTAAACCTTAAGATTCATTTTTCAGTTTCATCCAACTAAATGGTCTGTGACAAATTTCAGCTAGTGAAGTCTTACATTCTCTAATGTCAATCAATTGTTCCTAAAAATAACCAGAACTTAGTTTATTTTTATATTTTTAGAACATTATTTCAAAATATACTAGAATCTTTCATTTGGAAAATGTTTTGACTGAAGTATTCTAATTTCAAGATCATTATTTGAGTAGCTAACACTTTTGATAGGTATCAATTTTACCAACAAGTAATATAATAATAGGAATATTCTCCCCCAACCCAATTCTCTTTATATAAGAGAGTTTTTGGGTTTTTTTAAAGTTATTTCTCACTTGTCGGTAAAATGTCACCCTTATCTTGAAGGGTCAGATTAATGGTACTTATTTTTAAGAAAATATTCACTAGGTAGCATATTACCAACAATAACTTGTTATCTTATCAAAGGTCAACTTTGAAATACAGGTTGCTTGCTAAAAGTGTTTAGCTTATCTTTGAATTCAACAATGTTTTTGCAGGTTGAGTGGGGACACTAGTGTGAAAACTCTGAATTAAATAGTCTTGTTAAGTATCAGCAAAATTGAATTTCCTTTTCTTTCCTCAGCCAATGAATTAGGCTGCACATTCCCTTAGGTGAATAAAGCCACTAAAGCTTCTACTAATGGGGTAATTATTTACGGATGCTGTCTCTTGGACTCAAATCCATTCTTCTATACTCTGCTAATTCTCCAGATTTCTTTGCTACCTGGCTTCCCCTTAGGTCCTAAGAGACAAAACAGAGTCAAACTGGAATGTAGGAAGAATATAGAACTTTGTTCTTTTTTTCTACTAACATTATCCTAGCAATAGCAATTCACCCAGGCAGCAGCCATTGAGCCCAGGAGAGGTAATTCACTTGCTTCTAGTTCTTTTAGCACTCCCAGAGCCAGCCTCTGTATGCCCCTCTAAGGTCCCAGTAGGAGTCAGCTAAGATTCCTTTCCTAAAGATCTGAGCACAAAATCTTCAAGGGAGTCCTCTGAGTTTCTAGGATCTGGTAGTCCTAATACTCCTGTTCTCTAGTATTTCCTTCCTTAAGTTATTTCTGGGTTAAAAAAAAAAAAAATTCTTTTCTTCTTTCACTCATTTCATCTGAGTAACCAATTCTCTCAGAGAAGGCAATAGCACCCCCACTTCAGTACTCTTGCCTGGAAAATCCCATGGATGGAGGAGCTTGGTAGGCTGCGGTCCATGGGGTCGCTAACAGTCAGATACTACTGAATGACTTCACTTTCACGTTTTACTTTCAAGCATTTATAAGGAAATGGCAACCCACTCCAGTGTTCTTGCTTGGAGAATCCCAGGGACAGTTGAGGCTGGTGGGCTGCTGTCTATGGGGTCACACAGAGTCGGACACAACTGAAGTGACAGCAGCAGCAGCAACAAATTCTCTATATTAAATTCCCTTTCTTGAAATAACTTTTTTTAAAATTATACCTTAAGTGACACAATTGATTTAGACCAGAAGAAACCTTAGAAGTCTCCATTTCATTAAAAACAGTGACAAAATGAAGATGACTAGATATATTAAAAATCTAAATGCAAAAAGCAAAACTTAGCAGTTTTTAAGAAAATGTAGGGTTATACCATTATGATCTCAGCTAGAAAAGAATTTTTAAAGAAAACATAAAATTTACAAGCCATAATTTAAAAAAGTAATATATTTGACTACATTCAAGTATAAAATGCTTGTGTCACAAAGGATACCACAAATAAAAGCCAACTATTAGTTTGGGAAAAGATAATTATAGTATATATAACTGCTAAAGCATTGACGTCCAGACTGTAAAAAAAATTCTAAACACCAACAAAAAACAAACAATCCAATGAAAAAATACATAAATGACTTAAACTATTAATTTTAAAGAAAGAAAGAAAGTGAAGTTGCTCAGTCATGTCCGACTCTTTGCGACCCTGTGGACTGTAGCCCACCAGGCTCCTCCATCCATGGGATTCTCCAGGCAAGAATACTGGAGTGGGTTGCCATTTCCTTCTCCAGGGAATCTACCCAACCCAGGGATTAAACCCCGGTCTCCCACATTGCAGGCAGACACTTTGAACTCTGAGCCACCAGGGAAGGTGGCTTCTCTTTAACTTTAAACAGAAGACTAAATGGCTAACAAATACACTGAAAGCTTCTCAACCTTCTTTGTAAACATAGAAATGCAAATAAAAGCAACAGATACCACTGTGTCATAAAGGTAAAAATTGAAAATTTGAAAATGGCAAAACTTGAAAGTTCAAAATGGCAATCATGTTGGGACAGATATGCTCTTATATACTGCTGCAGAGGCAGGAACCATTTCATGTTCTTTGTAGAACAATTTGGAAATATAATGTAATACAGGTGAAGATGTACATAGTCTACGGAAATGACCCAACAATTCCACTTATACAGTAGCTCACCAAGGGACCTGAGCCCCAGGATGTTTGTTGCCACATTTTTAGTAATAGCAAAAATAGTATTTGTAAATATGCATACATTGGAACCATTCAGGGATTTAAAATATTAAAGAAAATCTGTATTTCCCAACATTGAAAGAAAAAGATGCTTTGTCCTGAAAGCAATAAAAATATAATCAATATAAAGAGAAATGCATTTGCTTATGTAAAAAGATTCATATTAAAAAAAAAAAAAAAAAAAACCAGCCTGAAGACTGGTTAATACAGCTTCTGTTTTACCTGTTTCTGCTCTGCTATTATCCTTATATGGACATATCATCAAGCTAGCTTCCTCAAAGTAGCAAGATGATTGCGCAGGTCACACTCAGGCATGGTAGCATCCAGCACAAGAAGAAGCCATTCACTTCTGTGCTTTCAAGAACAAGCAATCTTTCCTAGACACTTCCCGGCCATATTTTGCTTACTTCATTCACTAGAATTATGTCACATTGCCCTGCACAGTCCATTCACTGGGAAGGATAAGATTACCATGACGGCTTATACCAATTGGTATCTATTCTTGACATGGTGAAAGGTTCTCCTTTCCTAAAGAATGGAAGCCTCAACAAAACTGGAGCTTTGTTTCTCAAGGAATAGGGAGGAAATAGTTAATAAGCAGGCAATCACCAATTTTTTAAAATGTAAGATGTAGAAGGACATGCACAGTTTTATGCCTTTGTGAATCTTTTTAATGCTCTAAATCATACTAGATATCGCATAAAGATATAAACGTCTATAGTGAACAGTCAAAAACAAAGGCAGACACTCTATATGATGGTTATTGGGCTGTCCCATGGCACAACTGGAGTTCTGTGGTTCAGTCTGGGCCCCTTAGCAGTGTGCCAGATTCTGTGACCTAGAGGTTTTCTGTAGGAAGAGAGGGAGGGGAGTGATACAGGAGGGGAGCATCATCCTTAGCTGCACATTTTCTTTCTATTATTAAAGAAACAAATTTGGCAATATGTTAACGTTTGTTAAATCTCAGAGGTAAAATAAAATCCATCATTTTAAATATCAAATAGTTTTGTTCCCAAAGCCCAGGGTTCTCTATGTTGTGTTCAAATTCCTGTGTGTTGATTATCTGTCTTTTTGGGCAAAAAAGGAAAACAGTATTTCAAAGTTCAAAATTGGTACATTTTAACCCGAAGCAAATATATTTACTTTGGCAAAACTGTGCAAGATTTATGAATGATGATTAAAATGATCAAAATGTTAGCATTTCATTGTTATAGTTCCAAAAGGCCATTCTCCAACATGAATTCCCAGACAAATGTGAATGTGGCTTTTGGCTTTTTTTTTTTGCTAGTTTGTTTTGGGTTACTCATTCATGTAAATCGCTGGGGAACAGGTAAGCTTCTGTTTCCTTCCTAAACTAACCCTTGCTTTTGTCCACACCCTGAAGGGTTGTACGTGGGCAGGACCCCTGCCTAAGCCCTGTGAAATATATTCCAGCTGATCATAAACATAGAACCTGGTTTTCCTTTCTTTTTTTCTCTGGTCATTTGCATACATTCTGACTTCTCATGAAATTGTCAGGGAGGTCAACTTGCCATTCCTTAGTTCCCCATTCTGCCCTCACTCCTACAGTATAATGGGGTTCTATGCCAATTAGGAAGAACAGGGGTTCACATAGCCTCTTGCCCATGAACATTTTTCTGGGGATTGGTAGGAACAGAGCAAGAACAGAACAAGAAGAAACAGACCTTATATTTTGGCCATTAAAGCCTCACAATGTTTGCAAGTGGCACATGCTTTAATGAGGGCCTTTTGTCTGATTATTTTTTGTCATTGATATTCAGAAAGTCCAACCAAAAGTATTTCCAAACAGCTGCAACTAGACTGGTAACTCTTCATTTTGCCTTCCAGAGCAATGGCGCCCAAGTGCCCCTTAACCATTGGAAACACTGGCTGGAGAGAGCTGACACAGATCCCGGAAGCCACAGCCTCCCTTGAGCTTCTCATTTCACTACTGGCTCATCAACGCATTGGCCAGAAGTAGACCCTGCATTGGATCCTGTGCTGGAAGTCCAGGCTCGGTGTGATTTGAAGTGGGGTGGGGGAGCGGTTCCCACCCACTCTCTCTGTATCCATTTTTATTTCCCAAAGAATAAGGAAGGGCTATTTCAACACACTTGATCTCAAACTATCAGCAGACAAACCTCATTATAAAAAGTGCTGGCACCCTCTCTCATGTCTAAATATCAGATTAAACAAAAAATCAGTTCTGACTCCTAACATGGCTCTTCCTCAATTGGTCTTACTATAAAATGAAGGGGTATCTTTTGTTATTTGTGCCCCATGCACTTACAATACTATTAAAACTATTTTTTCTGCCTGCTCATGAAGACATATTCATCTTTTTCTGAAACTATTTATGAAGGTTATGTTATGAATTTGCATCATTAACCTTTAGACAGGACTACAGTTTAGTGGTTTTAAAGAGCAATTTAGTGGCGGGTGTAGCTTGAATGGTGCAGAGAGTAGTATTAAAGGTCGTTTTGGAGACAAGTATAATAGCGCTATTTTTCACTTAATTCAAAAGTATCTGAGCAGAGGAATTCTACTGTTGACTCACCTTAAATGAACCTCTTAGCCACAGTCTCAGTTTTCACTGTAGTCAGCCTAAGATTTTTATGCCTACCTGTCACACCAGCACTTTAGAGAGTACCTATAGCAACACTTCCCTGATCACTTTGAATCTGCTCCATTTCCAACTAGAATTTTCTTCACATTTCACAAAAAGAGACTATATGGATTTTAAATGTAATTTTCACTTATAGAAACACCCAGAGTGAGCATTCTTTAGCTTTTGTAGTTGAACCTTCCTCCTAGAAGCTCACAGCACTTAATATATAAAATTTCATTTGTGTCAATCCAACTGCTGTAAAATAAGTTGGGGTCAGGTTTTAATTATTTCCTCATGTTCCATGCAGATGATATGCTATTATTTTATAGTAAGTGAAGATTTTGAAGATACTGTCTCAAATCAGGAGAAAGGAAATAACTGTTTCTTTTCCTGAAAACATGTATCCCCATCAAGCTTTGGCAGGCCTGCATTTGACCTTTTGTTCCTTCTATTATCTAAATACTTATTCGGCTTTAAGAAACCAGCCATGCATGTCTGGAATTATTACTAAATGTAACCTTCAGATTGCAATACCAGTTTATAACTAAGGAAAGAGTAAGCTTGGCCATATTGAGGTTTAGAAAAATGTCTTCTTAGTGAAGCATGGACCACTGTCTGCTTCATCCTCAGCTGGGTGCTTCTGCCTAGAACATCGTGGCAGTCTATAGCCTCACACTGACGTCTTGGCTGACTGTACCCTTTATCAACAAATATCCCAGGTCACACCCATACACGTAATAGCAGAACAGAGAGGAAGGTCTCCCTATAGTCTTGTTCTTTTTGGGTCTAATGCAGTGGATTCCAACCTGAAGGCCCTAGATTTCTAGAAGTCCTTTACTTGCAAAAATAAAAGCTCAGAGTTGTTTATAATAAAATTTGAAGTCTCACATGAATTGCTTTCAAACTGTGGTGCTGGAGAAGACTCCTGAGAATTTCTTTGGATAGCAAGGGAATCCTAAAGGAAATCAACCCTGAATATTCACTGGAAGGACTGAAGCTGAATCTCCACTACTTTGGCCACCTCATTCGAAGAGCTGACTCATTGGAAAATACCTTGATGCTGGGCAAGACTGAGGGAGGAGAAGGGGGCGGCAGAGGATGAGATGGTTGGATGGCATCACTGACTCAGTGGACATGAGTTTGAACAAAATCTGGGAGATAGTGAAGGCATGGAGGCCTGGTGTGCTGCAGTCCATGGAGCTGCAAAAAGGTGGACACAACTAAGTAACTGAACAACAACAACAACACATGAGTTGGATATTTTCACACCATGGTTGTGGCTTGCAAGAATCTCAACATAGTATAGTAACACTCTGATCTTTCACTAACAGCTCCAGTTGGCTATTTCAGGGTCTTTTAAGGAAACAAATGAATTATTACTTAATACATGTGGTGAGTTTGGTGGAACACAAATCTTTTTCAACTAGAATCTGTGGGGGAAATTATGGTGATGGGAACACTGATTACTCCTATCTTTAGTTTGAGGTCATAGTCACTCAGTAGAAGAGCCCATCACTTCACAGTATTGATAAGCTCTTCACCTTATTTAGCTCAATCCCCCAAAATCTGAAGATCTAAGTGCTTCTGTGTGCTAAGTACTAAGAGCACAATTAAAGTTCATTAAAAGAAATAAAAGCAGGCTATCTACTTCTTAGAATCATACTTATTCAACAGACATCATGCCCAGGCTCTGTGCTGGGCCTTTGGAATATAAAAGTTCTACCCAAGACCATTCTTGATCACATAGACCTTGCAGTATTAAGGATGACAGATATGTATCAAATGATCATATAAAGAGAATTAAAATTACAGTCATGGTAAATATTATCAAGGAGAAGCACATGAAAACCCTGACTCAGGGATTTGACCTAGCCAGCGGTGTCCTGAAAAGCTTCCCCAAGGAAGATAATTTGAACTGAAACTAATAGTTGAGTAGTTAACTAGTCAAGATGGGAGGAAGAATCATGTCAGCCAAAGAAATCATTTATGTAAATATTCTGTCTGGAAGAGACAAAGTAAGTAAGTAGTAGGGATAAAAGGAAACAAGTTTGGTGGTGAGACTGTTGAAAACATGGGAGAGTTAGTGGGAAGTAGGCTGAAAGTTCAGTTCAGTCGCTCAGTTGTGTCCGACTCCTTGCAACCCCATGGACTGCAGCACACCAGACCTCCCTGTCCATCACCAACTCCCGGAGTTTACTCAAACTCATGTCCATTGAGTTGGTGATGTTATACAATGATCTCATTCTCTGTCATCCCCTTCTCCTCACACCTTCAGTCTTTCCCAACATCAGGGTCTTTTCAAAGGAGGCAGTTCTCCGCAACAGGTGGCCAAAGTACTGGAGTTTCAGCTTCAGCATCAGTCCTTCCAATGAATATTTAGGACTGATTTCCTTTAGGATTGACTAGTTGGATCTCCTTGCAGTCCAAGGGACTCTCAAGAGTCTTCTCCAACACCACAGCTCAAAGGCATAATTCATTGGCACTTAGTTTTCTTTATAGTTCAACTCTCACATTCATACATGACTACTGGAAAAACCAGAGCTTTGACTAGACAGACCTTTGTTGGTAAAGTAATGTCTGCTTTTGAATATGCTGTCTAGGTTGGTCATAGCTTTTCTTCCAAGGAGCCAGTGTCTTTTAATTTCATGGCTGCACTCACTATCTGCAGTCATTTTGGAGTCCAAAATAAAGCCTGCCACTATTTCCATTGCTTCACCATCTATTTGCCATGAAGTGATGGGACCAGATGACATGATCTTAGTTTTCTGAATGTTGAGTTTTAAGTCAACTTTTTCACTCTCATCTTTCACTTTCATCAAGAGACTCTTTAGTTCTTCTTAGCTTTCTGCCATAAGGGTGGTGTCATCTGCATATCTGAGGTTATTGATATTTCTCCCAGCAATCTTGATTCCGGTTTGTGCTTCATCCAGTCCATCATTTTTCATGATGTACTTTGCATAGAAGTTAAATAAGCAGGGTGACAATATACAGCCTTGACATACTCCTTTTCCTATTTGGAACCAGTCTGTTGTTCCATGTCCAGTTTTAACTGTTGCTTCCTGACCCGCATACAGATTTCTCAGGAGGCAGATCAGGTGGTCTGGTATTCTCATCTCTTTCAGAATTTTCCGAAGTTTGTTGTGATCCACACAGTCAAAAATTTTGATGAAGTCAATAAAGCAGAAGTAGATGTTTTTCTGGAACTCTCTTGCTTTTTCAATGATCCAGTGGATATTGGCAATTTGATCTCTGGTTCCTCTGCCTTTTCTAAATCCAGTTTGACCATCTGGAGGTTCACAGTTTACATACTGTTAAAGCCTGGCTTGGAGATTTTTGAGCATTACTTCGCTGGCAAGTGAGATGAGTGCAATTGTGCAGTAGTTTGAGTAGTCTTTGGCATTGCCTTTCTTTGGGATTGGGATGAAAACTGACCTTTTCCAGTCTTGTGGCCACTGCCGCGTTTCCCAAATGTGCTGGCATATTGAGTGTAACACTTTCACAGCACCATCTTTCAGAATTTGAAATAGCTTAACTGGAATTCCATCACCTCCACTAGCTTTTCATAGTGATGCCTCCTAAAGTCCACTTGACTTTGCATTCCAGGATGTCTGGCTCTACGTGAGTGATCACACCTTCAAGGTTATCTGGGTCGTGAATTTTTTTTTTTTTTTTTTTTTGTATAGTTCTTCTGTGTATTCTTGCCACCTCTTCTTAATATCATCTGCTTCTGTTAGGTACATACAGTTTTTGTCCTTCATTGTGCCCATCTTTGGATGAAATATTACCTTGGTATCTCTAATTTTTTTGAAGAGATCTTTAGTCTTTCCCATTCTATTGTTTTCCTCTATTCCTTTGCACTGATCACTGAGGAAGGCTTTCTTATCTCTCCTTGCTATTCTTTGGAACTCTGCATTCAAATGAGTATATCTTTCTTTTTCTCCTTTGCCTTTTGCCTTTCTTCTTTTCTCTGCTATTTGTAACCTTCTCAAATGTAAAATTCCACCATGAAGGACTTCTTAGCAATTTTGTTTTTCTTTAGCATGAGAATATATAGAAACAGGGTGCGTAGTATGTGTTCCATGATGGAAATTGTGCGCTGTTGCTTTTTTTTTTTAAGAATCACTTTGCCTACAAGTTGGAGAAAAGACTGCAGATGGAGAAGAGAGATCAACTAGGAATCTATTGTTGTAGTTCAGAGATCACAGTGGCTGGGACTCTTAGAGAGTTGGTCAAATAAATAGAAGAAATCAAGAAATTTAGGGATTCCCCTCCAACTCTTTAGTAGCCCCAGATGTCCTTGTCTTTATATGTGTTTGCATGTTTCCCAGGAGACTTTTCTTGGTTTCCCAATTTCCACCAGAGGATCCGCTCAGCCTTGTAGTTGGGTCCTACCTCCTCTAGGTATATCAGCCTTCCTCTGTGATTTGCTATTCATCATTCCTGATATGGGCTGCTTGCTTTATTGTTAGGTTAACCCTGGGCTACTGCTTTCTAGACACAGACCACAAACTGTCACCCTGGGCATAATGAGCACAGCTCTAATGTCAAAGATAGTATCTGCTTCCTTGCCAGGTGAGCCCCTAGACAGGGCAGCCCTTATAAAATATAAAGGCTCCACTATGGCCACATGGCCACCAAGGTTATTTAATAATTTACTGTTTAATATCAAGGCTCTTTGATTTCAAGTTTGGAGAGCAGGAAGATCAAAGCCAGCTTTAGCAGAACAGTTGCCTAAGTTCTTACCTCTGACTTCTAGCAGGACCATTTTGTGATGCTGGCTGAAGTTGTGCAATAGAGTGCAACTTTCGTCTCCCACTTGTTTTAAATATAGTGTTCAATGAGTGCTTAGTATTTATCTATGGTATGGATAAATCAATCAAAGATAAGTTTCTGGTCTGATTTGCTCATTCAGAGTTAAAAAGAAAATAAAGTTACAAAGAATAATTATAAAATCTAACTCAACTTTCAACAACAGAGGGAAAGGAAAGATATCTGGTTGAAAATAGAACCAAGACAGGACAAGAAAGAAATTGAAAAAAAAAAAAACAGATTTTGGTGAGAGGGTAGCATGGGAAACATGAATTGATTCTTATTCTTGCAGGAGAGAGAAGAAGCTGGAGGACACAGCTCTAATCTGATGGACACAGTATGACTCTGCACGTCCCAGCTGGTTTTCCTCCATCTCCTCAGGCTGCCCCAAGTTTCTTGAAGACTGGGCTTCCAGATTGAAAATCAGTCTAGACATTTTATTCTCAGACTTTCCAGAGGAAGCACAGCTGGTCACACTACCAGCATGGCAAATTGAGAACCTATTAACACACGGTTTTCACCTCATGACAGACATTTAGGCAACATCCAAGACAATTCAAAGAAATAAGGAACTATTTCCACTTTGTGACAAAGTAAATGCTTCCTTGAAATCTACTATGTAGGTTGCTTAAATGAAAAAAGAAAGAAAGAATGCTAATGCAAACTTTTAAATGAATTGACATGCTCAGTTGTTGAGTTGTGTCAGACTCTTTTGATACCCATGGACTGTAGCCCACCAGGCTCCTCTGTCCATGGGATTGTCCCGGCAAGAATACTGGAGTGGGTTGTCATTTCCTCCTCCAGGGAATCTCAACTCAGGGACTGAACTCCTGCATCTCCTGCATTACAGGCCAATTCTTTACCACTGAAGAAGCCCTGTAAATGCTAATATAAAAAAACAGGGAATATCAGAATTTTCACCTTTGCTTTTTGTCATTTCTGAACATATTGAAATATTTTTATATTTAAGCCAAAAAAGTTTTGAATTCCAAAGAAAGACATGGTGATGTGGTGAAAAGAACAGAGGACTCAGAATGAAGATAAATAGGATGGAGTTTTAATTCTACCTATGTGACCTGGGACAAGCTACTTAATCTCTCTGGGTGCCTATTCCTTCAACATAAAAGTCACAATGTTGTTTGAATGACCTAGAAGAACACTCTACCTAAGATATTCACTGATTCCATTTAGGACTGAATGCACAGAGTTACTGATCTTATATACTAGATCTGGTAGTGAATATTTAGGATTTTTTAAATGGAGAAGCAAGATATTATTAATTAAACAAGGAAGCCAGACAGAGGTGATTCTAATGCCATGGTGGCTTATGTAAGCAAACCATACCTAAGTGTTTAAATGCTTAATGGTTACAAAAATCAAAACTTAAGGACAGCCAATTGTAAACAGCCAACTAGGCTTTAAGCTATAACCAATCAGTCATCTTCTGTATATTGTGTATATAGTATAAGTCTTTCTCCAGCTCCTAACCACTTCTGATTTGGTGCTTCCTGATTGGAACTGACTTCTGCTCAAATGAACCCTTGAAATTTTTAATATACTTCAGTTTATCTTTTCAGTTCAGTTCAGTTCAGTCGCTCAGTCTTGTCCTACTCTCTGCGACCCCATGAATCACAGCACGCCAGGCCTCCCTGTCCATCACCAACTCCCGGAGGTCATTCAGACTCACATCCATCGAGTCAGTGATGCCATCCAGCCATCTCATCCTCTGTCGTCCCCTTCTCCTCCTGCCCCCAATCTCTTCCAGCATCAGAGTCTTTTCCAATGAGTCAGCTCTTCTCATGAAGTGGCCAAAGTACTGGAGTTTCAGCTTTAGCATCATTCCTTCCAAAGAAATCCCAGGGCTGATCTTCTTCACAATGGACTGGTTGGATCTTCTTGCAGTCCAAAGGACTCTCAAGAGTCTTCTTCATTACCACAGTCCAAAAGCATCAATTCTTCGGCACTCAGCTTTCTTCACAGTCCAACTCTCACATCCATACATGACCACTGGAAAAACCATAGCCTTGACTAGATGGACCTTTGTTGGCAAAGTAATGTCTCTGCTTTTGAATATGCTATCTAGGTTGGTCATAATTTTCCTTCCAAGGAGTAAGCATCTTTTAATTTCATGGCTGCAGTCATCATCTGCAGTGCTTTTGGAGCCCCCCAAAATAAAGTCTTTCACTATTTCCATTGTTTCCCCATCTATTTACCATGACGTGATGGGACCAGATGCCATGATCTTCGTTTTCTGAATGCTGAATTTTAAGCCCACTTTTTCACTCTCCTCTCTCACTTTCATCAAAAGGCTTTTTAGTTCCTCTTCACTTTCTGCCATAAGGGTGGTGTCATCTGCATATCTGAGGTTATTGATACTTCTCCCAGCAATCTTGATTCCAGCCTGTGCTTCTTCCAGCCCAGCATTTCTCATGATGTACTCTGCATATAAGCTAAACAGGCAGGGTGACAATATACAGCCTTGATGTACTCCTTTTCCTATTTGTAATCAGTCTGCTGTTCCATGTCCAGTTCTAACTGTTGCTTCCTGACCTGCATACAAATTTCTCAAGAGGCACATAAGGTGGTCTGGTATTCCCATCTCTTTCAGAATTTTCCACAGTTTATTGTGATCCACACAGTCAAAGGCTTTGGCATAGTCAATAAAGCAGAAACAGTTTGTCTTTTAACAATATTCAAAGCCCAGTGTGGATTTTTGTATGGTATTATAATCAGACATATAAATTATACTTCAAAGAAATTTTATATTTTTAGCTAGATAAACAATAGAAGTTAAACTTTTGATATTCATTTCTTGGGGAAAATTAGTAAAAAAAAATAATTATTGACTTTCTTGCTTGAATAATGAAAGATTCAAGATAGTGAAAACATATACATTTTTTGCCAGACTTATCTATAAAAACAAATGGAGGCCCTTTGTGAAAGTCAAAGAATATGTACTTTTCTAGTTCAATTAAAGACCCTAAGTAAGATATTGGGGAGATAGAACTCCTTTTCTTAATATATCCTGCAATAGTGAGCACTTAGTTGATGGTGGTGAGCAAAACAGGTCCCTGCTGTCCCTGTGGCCACAGAGTTTAGAGTGCAGTTATTTATTTTCTCTGCACATCCACCACCTTACTTTTGGGTAGAACTCAAAACACAGAATGTATACCACAGAGATATTCAGAAAGTTTCTGCATGCCTCTAAGTAAGCTCATGAAACAGCATGATAAAAATTCAAGTCCAGCTGTACAATGCAGGGACTCCATTGTGCTGTCATCTCACAGGGGGAGTTTAGTGGAGATACATGAGTCCCCAGAGGGGCCCCCATTAAAACACATGGCTCTTTTACAAGTAAACAGTCTGAATCATCTACATCATTTTAAAAAAACTGTGAGGACCAATAATGCATAGCCTATCCCAATGCCATTTCTATGCAAAGAGAACTGGCCAGGAGGACATTCCAAAGGAAGTACATTGCTGATGGTGCCATAATCCATGTCACTAGTATTTTATCTTATCTGAATTATTTTGTTACATAATTAATTACATACTTTTTTGCCTGATCTTCTTTCTATACCATATAGTTAGCAGACTGAGCAAATAAAATTAAAGGATGCCCAGATAAATTTGAATTTTAGTAAACAACAAATATGTTTTTAAGATAAGTATGTCCCATGCAATATCTGGGTCATACTTACATTAAAATTCAAATTGAACTGGCATCCTGTATTTTGTTTAGGTATGATACTACAACAAGTTGCCTCTCAACCATGGCTTGCATGAGAAACTTTCTACATATGTATTTTTTTTAAATGTAGAAAAACATTGACTCTTATTTGAAGGCTGCAGTAATCCCCTCTCTGAATATCCTTTGGCATGACAAATACCAAGTCTGTCAGAAAATATTTCATTAAATCCTTTCTTGAGGTAGGGGAATGGCCTAGGTGGCTCCTGGGAATCCCATTCAAGCTTATATTTTTGAGTCTCTAAACCACATGATGATCAAATAATAAGCTCATTGAAGCTTCATGAAGGCAGGAACCTTGTGAATCTCCCCAGTGCCTAGCATACCATCTAACAGAGGTGCTGGCCAGAGTAGGCATTCAGTGAATATATATTAAATAAGAAAAATTTCCTTGAAATTTGTTATTCCAGAAATAAAATAAAGGAAAAATTAGAGCAGATGTCTGTTTTCAACTACAGACCCAGTAGCATAAGGCCCCACAATAATATTACCATATCATTAGTCATGCCTGAAGCTGCATTCTAAGGTAATATATGAGGATTAATACATGTAGATTTCTAAAAGACCTAAGACTCTCTGGAGGGGCTGAGCCAAACTAGAGGGTTTTTTTGTTGTTGTTGTTGTTTGTTTGTTTGTTTTTGTTTTCTCCAGGTGCCACGTAGGGGCTCCCAAAAGGAAATATTTTGACTCCTAAACTTAAATCCTTTTATGGTCTCTCTGGGTCGCCTGGGTATTTTCTTAATCCACAATGTGAAGCTCCTTAGAGCACTTAGAGATTTAAATTGGGGTTTTTCAAAGTAGAATTTGTTTATGTATAAGGAAAGCCATTGTGACCTCAAAAAATACAAATGGAGCAATCAAGAAAGAGAATAAAACTAATTCATATTTGATTTGGCCTTCCCTCAGCTATTGGGGAAAGTTTGAAATTTTCCAGATTTGGCTTTTTAAAAGGATCCCCACAGGGAAAGACTCAGTGTTTCAATAATACTTCTGTTTTCCTCCTAACAGAAATTAAAAAAACAGGAGAGAAAATACAGAAATTCTCTTTCACATGGTAGTGCTTCTGAGGCAGAAGGCAGATGGGGCCCTCCAGGGTAAGCAATTTGAGTTCATTCCCTGTGGACAGAAACTCCAGGACAATGGAGAGAAGAGGCCGGGCTCTGCCCAGATAGAAGATCAGAGACCACATATTTCTCATTCTTAAGTCAGGAAGACCTTCCCGACTCGAAAGCTCCTGGAGGTCAAAAGAGGGGTGATGTCAAGTCTACCCATAGTGCTTTTTACTGGAATCCATCTTGACTGTAAATGATTCAAAAGCTGTGTGTCTATCCACATGTGCTTTACTTTTTTTTCCTCCTAATAAATATTTAACTCATTAACTCATTTCACTACTTTCAATGTTTATGGTGGTTTAGTCGCTAAGTCGTGTCCAACTCTTGTGACCCCATGGACTGTAGCCTGCCAGGCTCCTCCATCCATGGGATTTCCCAGGCAAGAATACTGGAGTGGGTTGCCATACCCTTCTCCAGGGGATCTTCCTAACCCAGGGATAGAACTATGGTCTCCTGCATTGCAGGCAGATTCTTTACCAACTGAGCTACCAGGGAAGCCAGTTCAATCTTTATGGGAATTCTTTTCTGAAAACCCAAAGCACCAGGGCCTTGTCACTGACCTTTGATCTAGTAGCTAGGATTCAGCTCTCACTGCTGTGTCCCAACCTCATTCTCTGGCTGGGAATCGAAACCCGCTTCAATTCACTGCATACCAAGGCTACCCATGATCAATTCATGTTTCAAAAGGAAGACTATTTTTAAATTGTTACTCAAGAAAGAGTTCCTCTTATAGTTTAAAATCGGGTTGCAGACTTTTACCAGAAATTATTATCCATCCCTTTTTCTTCCTCTAATGTTTCTTTGGGTGTATCTGAATAGCAAGCACAATTTTTAAAAATTACATACCTGTGCATACATAGCTATATTTTAATGCAGTTTCAAAGTATCAAGGGCAAAGAGAAAATCTTAAAAGTGACCATGGAGAAAAGATATTAGACTGACTTTGTTTTTATCACTAGAAATAGGAGATCAGTAAAATTTGGAGCAATATCTTCAAAATGCAGAGGGATAATAACTCACTTCAGAACTAAGTGATCAACTTGACTATTGTTTTCAGTAGGGAGAACAAAACAAAGACATATTGAAATAAACAAGGACTTTCAAGTTTACCAGAGACAAATCCTTAATTTAAAAAAAATGCTTAAGCAAAAGAGACACAGATGTATAGAACAGTCTTTTGGACTCTGTAGAAGAGGGAGAGGGTGGGGTGATTTGGGAGAATGGCATTGAAACATGTATAATATATATATGAAATGAATCGCCAGTCCAGGTTCGATGTATGATACTGGACGCTTGGGGCTGGTGCACTGGGATGACCCAGAGGGATGGTATGGGGTGGGAGGTGGGAGGGGTTTCAGGATGGGGAACACATGTATACCCGTGGCAGATTCATGTTGATGTATGGCAAAACCAATACAATATTGTAAAGTAATTGGCCTCCGATTAAAGTAGATAAATTTATATTAAAAAAATAAAATAAAATATTCTTGCCTTTAAAAAAATGCTTAAAAATATTCTTCATCAAGGAGAAAAGTAAACTTACAGGAAAGGAAAGATGTAGTAAAGCCAAATGTTAACATGGATTCTACTAAATATATTGATAAATATAATTGCTTCAAAATATCTAATTATCTTTTGCTTCACTTTTAAGAAGATAAAACAATGCTTTGCAAAAATAAAAATATAATGGGATTTTAATTGATACTCAAGGAGATTAAGGGTCTATTATGAAGGAAGGTAAAATAGTCATATTTATTAGGAGAAGTGATATTTAAATACATATGCAGAAAGAATCAGGGTAACAACACAAAAAAGAAACTGGTGTCCAAACCAGAAGAAGAAAAAATTACAAAGTATAGTTAAAAAAAACCAAAAAACATAGTCAAATGCTAACCAACAGGAAACTGTTATAGAAATAATATCATACACAATAGAATTAAAGGCAAAAAGCATGGATGGAGAAAATACACAATAGAAGCAATAACTGTATAACAAATCATAACATACATAAGTTTCTAAATGCCTAATAATATAGTATTAAAGTATATAAAGTAAAAACTGGCCATACTAGTGGTGTCAGACCCACGTGAACAATGGAGACAGACTGCATTTAAATCTCAGCTCTACCGACTGCTGGCTTTGTGAACTTAACTTCTTTGTCCCTCGATTTCTTCTTTTGTAAAAGTGATGCCCTCACCCTATACAGTTGGTTTAAGAATAAAATAAATTATTATATTTAGAGGACACATACAGTACCAAGCGCATATTAAAATCTATACATAACTTTTTACTGATGGAGAGAATTTTAAGAATTGATTCCTCTAATAAAGTGAAAAATTGATATTCAGACAAAACATAATAATGCTAGAGGACTTTGATGAATATTGCTTTTCTAAAAGAGAATGTATATTGAACACTACCTCCAAAAAGTAAAAAATATACACTTTTGAAATTACTGGAACATTATAAAATTAACCACATACTAGATCACATGTATGGAGTAGAAAATGGCAACCCACTCCAGTATTCTTGCCTGGGAAATTCCATGGACAGAGGATCCTGGCGGGTTATAGTTCATGGGGTCGCAGAATTGGACACAATTGAGCCCAAATGCCTAGATCACACGTAATGTCAGCTATTTTCAGTTCAGTCAGTTCAGTTCAGTCGTTCAGTCGTTCATGGACTCTTTGCGACCCCATGAATCACAGCACGCCAGGCCTCCTTGTCCATCATCAACCCCTGGAGTTTACTCAGACTCACATCCATCAAGTCAGTGATGCCATCCAGCCATCTCTTCCTCTGTCATCCCCTTCTCCTCCTGCCCCCAATCCCTCCTGGCATCAGAGTCTTCTCCAATGAGTCAACTCTTCGCATGAGGTGGCCAAAGTACTGGAGTTTCAGCTTTAGCATCAGTCCTTCCAAAGAAATCCCAGGGCTGATCTCCTTCAGAATGGACTGCTTGGATCTCCTTGCAGTCCGTGCTTTTCAATATGCTATCTAGGTTGGTCAGAACTTTCCTTCCAAGGAGTAAGCGTCTTTTAATTTCATGGCTACAGTCACCATCTGCAGTGATTTTGGAGCCCCCCAAAATAAAGTCTGACACTGTTTCCACATCTATTTCCCATGAAGTGATGGGACCAGATGCCATGATCTTCGTTTTCTGAATGCTGAATTTTAAGCCAACTTTTTCACTCTCCTCTTTCACCTACAGCAAGAGGCTTTTTAGTTCCTTTTCACTTGCTGCCATAAGGGTGGTGTCATCTGCATATCTGAGGTTATTGATAATTCTCCCAGCAATCTTGATTCCAACTTGTGCTTCTTCCAGTCCAGCGTTTCTCATGATGTACTCTGCATATAAGTTAAATAAGCAGGGTGACATATACAGCCTTGACGTACTCCTTTTCCTATTTGGAACCAGTCTGTTGTCCCATGTCCAGTTCTAACTGTTGCTTCCTGACCTGCATACAGATTTCTCAAGAGGCAGGTCAGGTGGTCTGGTATTCCCATCTCTTTCAGAATTTTCCACAGTTTATTGTGATCCACACAGTCAAAGGCTTTGGCATAGTCAATAAATCATAAAACCATATCTTCTTACCACAAAGGATTAAATATTTTTTTTAAAAATAAACTTATTTTCAGAAAGTTGACATGTTCTCAGATGTAAAGTATGAAATAAAATCACAATAGAGATTAGAGAATATTTATAACTAAGTAAAAATAAAAGTGTTACATATCAAAACCTGGTACAAACTGGTACAGCAGTAATTCGAGGGAAATTTTTCACATAAATGTATTTACTTAATAAATAAAATAAACAAAATAAAAGCTATTTCTTTTAGAGAAAGTAAGTACACTGACTCCATCAGTAAAAAAGAGAATATTAAAAAGAATAATAGAAAAATGGAATGAAAATAGTAAATATTGAAATTACTATATTTTAATGGAGCTTTTTATAATATCATAAAAACATTATGAATAAATTTATGCCAATAACTTGTATACTTAAATGAAACTGACAACTTTCCAGGCAAATATAAATTAGTAAAATTGCCCGAGGAAGAAATTATAAACATTAAATAAATTTAGTGAATTATACAATCTTATCTTGCCTAACAAACACCAAAGCTTCTTGGAACTAATAATTTAAACCATAGAAAAATGTTTCAGAGAATAGTTAATGAGGGGAAACTACCCAGCCAGTTTTATGAAGTGAATGTATCTTTACATCCAAAGCAGACATGAACAATGAAAGAAACAAAGTCCTACCAGATCAGATCAGTCACTCACTCATGTACGACTCTTTGAGACCCCATGAATCACAGCACGCCAGGCCTCCCTGTCCATCACCAACTCCCGGAGTTCACTCAGACTCACATTCATCCAGTAAGTGATGCCATCCAGCCATGTCATCCTCTGTCGTCCCCTTCTCCTCCTGCCCCCAATCTCTCCCAGCATCAGAGTCTTATCCAATGAGTCAACTTGCCACATGAGGTGGCCAAAGTACTGGAGTTTCAGCTTCAGCATTATTTCCTCCAAAGAAATCCCAGGGCTGATCTCCTTCAGAATGGACCAGTTGGATCAAAGTCCTACAGATAGATGCAAAAAATGCAGTCAATTTCAAGAGTCATTGATGACAACTTTCAGCTAATTAGGAATAGAAGGACAATCTCTGAACTTTTATCTATAGTTAACAGCACACTGAAATGTGAAATTTCAGATACGTTCCAATTAAACTCAGGAACAACTCAAGGATGCCTATGAAACTGCTTCTAACACTGGAAATACAACACAAACAATAAGGTAAGTAAAAAAAATAAGGTATAAGGAGTACAAAAACTAGCAAAATTATCTTTGTTGAGACAATACTGTTTATAAAATTAAAGAAAATTTACAATTGGCAAGTATGCTAGACAAGAGCTCAATATATAAGAATCAATAGAGCCCTTACATATGAATAATCATTAATGAGTAAAACAATGACAGCTAGGTAGTTATTAGTAGTGAAAGAGAGGAAAGCACCTTTTAATAAATCTAGCAAAAGCTGTATAGCAAACTTTTGACAGAGAAAACTATAAATATGAACAATCCTTTAAAGCACTAATAGAAAATCAGGCAGATAAAAGACTAATATCTAAAAGATATCAGTGCTCTCAGATTCACTTTATATTTTCATCCAATTATGACTGTAATCCCAGAAAGAATATATTTGTCTGTTGAATGGAACTTGCCAAGCTTATCCTGGAATTCAAATAAATGAATAAAAGGCCAAGATTAAGTAAGAAATTTAGGAGAAAAATAGAAGGAGAATATCAAGATATTTTCTTGCTGGGATAATTAAAATAGTGCAGAACAGGAACTGAAATGAATAAACAGACAAAGGGTCAGAAAAGAGAGCCCATAAACTCATAAATATATTGATGTATGAGAGAGAAGGCAATGGCACCCCACTCCAGTACTCTTGCCTGGAAAATCCCATGGATGGAGGAGCCCGGCAGGCTGCAGTCCATGGGGTTGCTAAGAGTTGGACACGACTGAGCGACTTCACTTTCACTCTTCACTTTCATGAATTGGAGAAGGAAATGGCAACCCACTCCAGTGTTCTTGCCTAGAGAATCCCAGGGACGGGTGAGCCTGGTGGGCTGTGGGGTCGCGCAGAGTCGGACACGACTGAAGTGACTTAGCAGTAGCAGTAGCAGTATGAGAGAGAAGGGATATTAAAATCAGTAAGAAAAGAGTGAATTTTTCATACATAGCTTTGGGACAACAGGGTATCTAAGTAAAATACAATTTCAAATATTTTAAATCCCTAAATATTAAAAGCAAGACTTTAAAACTTTTAAAAGAAAATTTAGAATATGTTTACTATCCTGAGGTTGGCAAGATGTATATGCCTAAAAGGCAAAACTCATTAAGTAAAAACTATGATATATCTGCCAACATTACAATGAAAACTTTCTATTTAATAAAATACCACAAAGTTAAAGAAAGCCACAGAATGGGATTTTACATTTGCATGGTGTTTCACCAATGAAGATTTCATATTCAGAACACATAAATGTTTACAAATAAATAAGAAAAATATAACAACCCAATATGAATTGGGCTTCCCTGGTGGCTCAGAGTTTAAAGTGTCTGCCTGCAATGTGGGAGACCTGGGTTCGATCCCTGGGTCAGGAAGATCCTCTGGAGAAGGAAATGGCAACCCGCTCCAGTATTCTTGCCTGGAGAATCATACGGAGGGAGGAGCCTGGTAGGCTACAGTCCACCGGGTCGCAAAGAGGTGGACACTACTGAGCTATTTCACTTTTACTTTCAATATGAATAAAGGCCAATATATATCAGGTATTCAAGAAAAGGAGTGTTCAAATGGCCAACAACATAGAAATTAAAAAGTTCAACCCCACAAATGATTAGGAAAATCAAAGTTAAAACCAAATGCACATTAAAACTATTCACCTTTCAAATTCAGCAAACCAATTTTAAAGTCTGGAGATACTCTAGACTTATAAAGGTTAAGAGGTTACATAGATTCTCATACATTTATAGTGAACACAGAAGTTGGTGTAGCTATTTTGGAAGGAAATTTATCATTCATAAAGTTAAATATGCCATATTAGTTTTCTATTGCTGTGTAACAAACAACTATCGACTTCATGGCTTAAAACAATGAAAATTTGTTAGCTTACAGTTCTGGAGGTCAGAAGTCTGTCCTGGGTTTCACTGGGCTAAAATCAAGATGTCTCTTCTGGGCTGCGTTCCTGACTGGAGGCTCTAGGAGAGAACCTGTTTTTGTTGCCTTTATCCAGTGACTCTGGACTTGGACTACTTGGCACATGCCCCTCCTCACCATCTTCAAAACCAGCAACAGCTGGTAGAATTTTTTTCAGGTGGTAGCTTATGACTCTCAGTTCTGCCTCCTCTTCTGATTTCAAGGATTCCTGTAATTAGATTGGGCCCTCCTGAGTAAGCCAATTAAGTAAGCCTTGCCTTCTAAAGATACTTAATTACATTTGTGAAGACCCTTTTGCCATACAAAGTCTAACATATAAACAGGTTTCATGGACATCTTTGGAGGAACCACATATACATGTGCTCCTTGAACTAGCAATTTTACATCAGATCAGATCAGATCAGTCACTCAGTCGTGTCCGACTCTTTGCGACCCCATGAACTGCAGCACCCCAGGCCTCCCTGTCCATCACCAGCTCTCGGAGGTCACTCAGACTCACATTCATCGAGTCAGTGATGCCATCCAGCCATCTCATCCTCTGTCGTCCCCTTCTCCTCCTGCCCTCAATCCCTCCCAGCATCAGAGTCTTCTCCAATGAGTCAACTCTTCGCATGAGGTGGCCAAAATACTGGAATTCCTTCCAAAGAAATCCCAGGGCTGATCTTCAGAATGGACCAGGTGGATCTCCTTGCAGTCCAAGGGACTCTCAAGAGTCTTCTCCAACACCATAGTTCAAAAGCATCAATTCTTCGGCGCTCAGCCTTCTTCACAGTCCAGCTCTCACATCCATACATGACCACAGGAGAGACCATAGCCTTGACTAGGCAAACCTTTGTTGGCAAAGTAATGTCTCTGCTTTTGAATATGCTATCTAGGTTGGTCATAACTTTCCTTCCAAGGAGTAAGCGTCTTTTAATTTCATGGCTGCAGTCACCATCTGCAGTGATTTTGGAGCCCAGAAAAATAAAGTCTGACACTGTTTCCACTGTTTCTCCATCTATTTCCCATGTAGTGATGGGACCAGATGCCATGATCTTCGTTTTCTGAATGTTGAGCTTTAAGCCAACCTTTTCACTCTCCACTTTCACTTTCATCAAGAGGCTTTTGAGTTCCTCTTCACTTTCTGCCATAAGGGTGGTATCATCTGCATATCTGAGGTTATTGATAATTCTCCCAGCAATCTTGATTCCAGCTTGTGTTTCTTCCAGTCCAGCATTTCTCATGATGTACCCTGCATAGAAGTTAAATAAACATGGTGACAATATACAGCCTTGATGTACTCCTTTTCCTATTTGGAACCAGTCTGTTGTTCCATGACCAGTTCTAACTGTTGCTTCCTGACCTGCATACAGATTTCTCAAGAGGCAGATCAGGTGGTCTGGTATTCCCATCTCTCTCAGAATTTTCCACAGTTTATTGTGATCTACACAGTCAAAGGCTTTGGCATAGTCAATCAAGCAGAAATAGATGTTTTTCTGGAACTCTCTTGCTTTATCAATGATCCAGAGGATGTTGGCAATTTGATCTCTGGTTCCTCTGCCTTTTCTAAATCCAGCTTGAACATCAGGAAGTTCATGGTTCACATATTGCTGAAGCCTGGCTTGGAGAATTTTGAGCATTACTTTACTAGCGTGTGAGATGAGTGCAATTGTGTGGTAGTTTGAGCACTCTTTGGCATTGCCTTTCTTTGGAATTGGGATGAAAACTGACCTTTTCCAATCTTGTGGCCACTGCTGAGTTTTCCAAATTTGCTGGCATATTGAGTGCAGCACTTTCACAGGATCATCTTTCAGGATTTGGAATAGCTCCACTGGAATTCCATCACCTCCACTAGCTTTGTTCGTAGTGATGCTTTCTAAGGCCCCCTTGACTTCACATTCCAGGATGTCTGGCTCTAGGTCAGTGATCACACCATCATGATTATCTGGGTCATGAGCTCTTTTTTGGACAGTTCTTCTGTGTATTCTTGCCACCTCTTCTTAATATCTTTTGCTTCCGTTAGGTCCATACCATTTCTGTCCTCTATCGAGCCCATTTTTGCATGAAATGTTCCTTTGGTATCTCTGATTTTCTTGAATAGATCCTTAGTCTTTCCCATTCTGTTGTTTTCCTCTATTTCTTTGCATTGATCGCTGAAGAAGGCTTTCTTATCTCTTCTTGCTATTCTTTGGAACTCTGCATTCAGATGTTTATATCTTTCCTTTTCTCCTTTGCTTTTCGCTTCTCTTCTTTTCACAGCTATTTGCAAGGCCTCCCCAGACAGCCATTTTGCTTTTTTCCATTTCTTTTCCATGGAGATGGTGCCTTGAGAGCCCCATGAACAGTATGAAAAGGCAAAATGATAGGATACTGAAAGAGAAACTCCCCAAGTCTGTAGGGGCCCAATATGCTACTGGAGATCAGTGGAGAAATAACTCCAGAAAGAATGAAGGGATGGAACCAAAGCAGAAAGAATACCCAGCTGTAGATGTGTCTGGTGATAGAAGCAAAGTCCGATGCTATAAAGAACAATATTGCATAGGAACCTGGAATGTCAGGTCCATGAATCAAGGCAAATTGGAAGTGGTCAAACAAGAGATGGCAAGAGTGAATGTTGACATTCTAGGAATTAGCGAACTAAAATGGACTGGAATGGGTGAATTTAACTCAGAGGACCACTATATCTACTACTGTGGGCAGGAATCCCTCAGAAGAAATGGAGTGGCCATCATGGTCAACAAAAGAGTCCGAAATGCAGTACTTGGATGCAATCTCAAAAACGACAGAATGATCTCTGTTCGTTTCCAAGGCAAACCATTCAATGTCATAGTAATCCAAGTCTATGCCCCAACCAGTAATGCTGAAGAAGCTGAAGTTGAACGGTTCTATGAAGACCTACAAGACCTTTTAGAACTAACACCCAAAAAAGATGTCCTTTTCATTATAGGGGACTGGAATGCAAAAGTAGGAAGTCAAGAAACACCTGGAGTAACAGGCAAATTTGGCCTTGGAATACGGAATGAAGCAGGGCAAAGACTAACAGAGTTTTGCCAAGAAAATGCACTGGTCATAGCAAATACCCTCTTCCAACAACACAAGAGAAGACTCTATACATGGACATCACCAGATGGTCAACACCGAAATCAGATCGATTATATTCTTTGCAGCCAAAGATGGAGAAGCTCTATACAGTCAGCAAAAACAAGATCAGGAGCTGACTGTGGCTCGGACCATGAACTCCTTATTGCCAAATTCAGACTTAAATTGAAGAAAGTAGGGAAAACCACTGGACCATTCAGGTATGACCTAAATCAAGTCCCTTATGATTATACAGTGGAAGTGAGAAATAGATTTAAGGGCCTAGATCTGATAGATAGAGTGCCTGAGGAACTATGGAATGAGGTTCGTGACATTGTACTGGAGACAGGGATCAAGACCATCCCCATGGAAAAGAAATGCAAAAAAGCAAAATTTTACATCAGAGGCCTTAAAAAATTATTGCAAATGAACTCAAAGAGATATTCAGAAATACATTCATTGGGACATTATGTATATTATGAAAGTTTTTTTAATTGTTTATTAATAGGAAAATAAATATCAATGCATTTCCACAATGGAATTCTTCATAGGGTTAAGATAAATTGTAAAAACATAATATCGAACAAAATAAAGATGCAGAATTACATTTGTTTGAGTATGTGTATGTATGAACGTGCATGGATAAGGAGAGATGATTGACATAGACAGATGATAGAGATTATAGCAATGAATTGGCATAATAAATTCAATGGTTTATTTGAATTCAATAAATTGAATAAATGGTTATCTTTGGGAAGTTAGGGGAAGGGGAAGATACACAATATGTTTACATTTGTTAGAGCTAGGTGGGTAGATGTGTTTTCCTTAAAATACTCTCCAGTTTTTTATGCTTTCAGTGTTTCACAATAGAAATTTGAAGACAGTATTTGAAGACAGTTGTGTAAGGATGCTAAATGGAATAAAGGAATCCCATGGAATATGCAAAAGCTAAGAAGAGGAACACACTGTGCTAAGCCCAGATTAGTTAGTATTACAAGTAAACACTAAACTGAACATCAAGAGCCTGGAGTTTCATCTTAACTCTGTGACTATTTACCTATGTAACTTTGAGCACATTACCAAACACTACCAGATATTAGCCTCCCCATATCACAAGTGAGGACACAAGCAGAACACTCTAGGTTTGCTGTAAACATACGATAGTCTATCTGATGGCTTTTAAGTACAGTCAGAGATTGTTGACACTAAAATATGTCTGGTTTGACAAAGTACATCTTGAAATTGAAATTCTTGAAGTTCATGTCTACAGAACTTGTATGAATACATGTACATGCTCCTACACACATCAACACTGCATAATCCCTGCTTTTGGCTTAAAATCACTACTGTCTGCCAGTCTTTTGAGGCTCAACGACGGCTCCATAGCTGTTCAGGGAAACAGTTATTAAACACAGTCTGGGATAAAATGTTGAGATGGAATTGAATTTGGAGCCCTCTTCTTTGTGACCTTCACAGAATCAAGCTCAGTTTTTCATTTGTATAATCTCTTTGGGGAACATGTTCAGTGGTAAGCTGTTAAACAGTATATCTCTAGAACACTATTCCCCAAAAGAGACCTATTAATGCCATAGAATTATGGTAACTTGCCTGTCCTAATTTAGGAACAGACAGTGTTAGACTATGGGGTAAATATTTCCTGGCAAAAACTATATGGTCATTCAAATCCCAATGGTGCTGAGTGGTCTCCTTGCCCATGCCAGAAGGGCCCCTGGACTGCAGAAACAATTCCCTTCACAGATGCTCTGCCACCTCACAAATGCTTCCTTTGTCCTATGTACAAAATCAATGCCGAGGATTTTATACCTTGATTCATGTCTTTGGACATTATTTGGCATATCCTTCCAAGCGATGTCTTCTTCAATAAGAACAAACCACTTACTTCTGATGACATGAATTCTTGAGTAGGACTCTGACTGGGACATACATTGCCTAAGGCAGGAGGCCGGGCTCACTGGCTGTCTTTTGAGCAGCCCTGCTTTCATGTCCTAGTTGCTCAACTTTAAGCACAGCCAAAATTTATCTCAAGCCAAGTTCTTCTGGACAAAAAACACTGAAAATTCTTGCCTGCTTCTAGCCAGCAGAAGACTTCAGCCGGATATTGGAACTGTCAAGTAATTTTAATCTCTAAAAGAATAGGTTAAATTCTTGCTCTCATTCTCCATAGTGCTGAGGCCACATATAGGCCACCTCTAAATGAAATTTGTATATTTCAGTTTAAATTCTCTGTTGGTTGTATTGATTTGGCACATATGATATTTCAGAGTACAGTTTTCAATCATATATGTATTCCTGAAGACCCATGAAGTGACTGCTGCATGTCTATATCAGAATTTTTTATTTTAGAAGAAAGTATTTTAGACGTTGTACAACCCTCTCCATTTTCCTGTCACTGCATTCTACCTGTCTCCTACTCATTTCCCCATATACTTTAAGAATTTGACCTCAGGTTCATGGCTTTCTTTTCCAACATGAAGGTTCTTGTGGACAACTTACCAAATTCCAGGTATGTCTAAACAATAGTTTTCTCCATATGTTACATTCTAGAACATGCCACTTCACAAATTGCTCACTTACAACCTCTAATCTTTTTAGTTTACACATATGTGGGCATCATTCTACTCTTATGGTTTGTCAATTCACTGACCCTTCCATTTTTATTTCCTTATCACCTTTTATCTCCCTCTTCAGGTCAGATTGCATGCTCTAGAATTTCAGTGATGATCCTGATAAAACCATCAATTTTTTTTTTTTTTTTTGCCTTTCTTTTCACTGAAAATTCTAATCCTATATAAACTCAATTATCTGCTTTGGAAGATTCAGTTCAGTTCAGTCGCTCAGTCATGTCTGACTCTTTGCAACCCCATGGACTACAGCAGGCCAGGCCTCCATCACCAACTCCCATAGCTTACTCAGACCCATGCCCATTGAGTCAGTGATGCAATCTAACCATCTCATCCTCTGTCTTCCCCTACTCCTCCCACCTTCAATCTTTCCCAGCATCAGGGTCTTTTCAAGGGAGTCAGTTCTTTGCATCAGGTGGCCAAAGTATTGGAGTTTCAGCTTCAACATCAGTCCTTCCAATGAATATTAAGCACTGATTTTCTTTAGGATGAACTGGTTGGATCTCCTTGCAGTCCAAGGGACTCTCAAGAGTCTTCTCCAACACCACAGCTCAAAAGCATCAATTCTTTGGTGCTCAGCTTTCTTTTTAGTCCAACTCTCACATCCATACTACTACTGGAAAAACCATAGCTTTGACTAGATGGATCTTTGTTGGGAAAGTAATGTCTCTGCTTTTTAATGTGCTGTCTAGGTTTGTCATAACTTTTCTTCCAAAGATAGGTCTCACTATAAATTTGGACTCATAAACCTTATATTTTCTCTGCTCATCTTGCCTTCTGACTTTCTCCAAAAATTACTTCAATCTTTATTTTCTATTCTCAGACTTCTACTTCAACCTCTCATATTGACTATTGGTTTTTAGCTGGATACCATTTACTTCTTGGAGAGAGAGAGAAATCCACCTGAAAAGAATCAACTAACTTCGTGATCATCCAACCTACAAATCCACCTGAATGTGCTTGCATCTTTTCCTTCCAAGCGTACTTCTGACACGACTGAAGTGACTTAGCAGCAGCAGTACTTCTGAAGTTTTTCTTCTATCTGAACTCTGAGATCCTATGCCCTACTGATTGCCCTAGAGTATTTACTTTCTCTGCTTTCCCATGAATTGCCAGTCTTCACACTTTACATAAGCTCTTTCCAAAGTCTTCCAACCATTCCAACCATTTTTTAGTAAGTTTAAAAAATCTGTTTCTTGAGTTTCCTGTTCTGTGAATATTATATTCATATATTGTACCAGCTTTCTATGGAATCATCTTTTCTTTATTCATTTGTAGTATTTTTTTGAGATTCTATATATAAATAGTCAGCTAAAACACTGCAATAAGTGTTATTTACTTGTAGTTTTCCTTTTAGATTTGTTTATGAGGTCTTTTGTCTAATAGCAGTTTTAATTTTACTGAACTCAGATTTAGCAGGATTTTCTTTTATGGTTTATGCATTTTGCATCTTTTAAAAAACTTTTTAAAAGATATATTTCAATATTCTAGAAATTTTAAAACGTTACTTTTTACATTGCATCTTTAATTTACATAGATTTTTTCAAAGAGAATAGTATAAACTAAGAACCCTTCATTTTTTTCTTATAGATAATTATCCAAGCAACATTTATTCTCCTACCCAACTTCTATCTAATAATTTGAAAAAGAAACTTAGTCATTGACAAGATCTAAATATTTGCGTCTACTTTGGCACTCTGTTGTCCACTTTGGCACTTTTTGTCCCATTGATTGATTTTCCATTCAGGCATCAATATCACACTGCTTTTATTATTAAATTGCTATAGCTCTTTAACATATATTGATATCTGGTGGGGAATGTTCCACCACTATATTCTTCTCTAAACTCTTTGATTTTGTTGGCTCACTGCATTTTTATTTGAATTTTAGTTTTCTATTTGTCAAGTCACAGGAAATTTGATTTGATTTCTTTAATAAGAATTGCTTTATATTTATAGATTAATTTGGGGTGAACTGCACTTTTTTGGTATTATTGGTTCCCAGCCATTAACACTGTACATGGTTTTCATTTATTCTAGTCTTTTTATGTATTTTAAGAGTAAATATTATATGTTTATCACCAAAGTGAGTAAAAATATAAATTATTCAAATTAAAACATAGAGGGAAAAAAGAGAGAAAAATGTAACAGAACATTTAAAATCTTTGGGAATAAAAATCAAGCAATTTAACATCCATTAACATATCCTAGAAGGAAGAGAGAAAGTAAATGGTATATAAGAAATATTATGTAAGATTATTACTATGATTTTCCAAATTGACAAAAAAAATAGTAACTTATATATCCTAGAATCTCAACGAACACAGGATGAAGTAAACCATACTTAAGGAAATCATAGTTAAAATTCTGAACAGCAAGGATTAAGTGAAATTCATAAAAGCAGTCAGAAAAAAACTCTGATGTTTCACTTACACAAAAAGAAACAAGATTGATGGCTTAACTTATTGTTGAAAAATATGTGCTCTGAAAGTGTAAAAAGAAAAAAAAAAATCCTGCAAATTAGAGTTCTATCTTCAATGAAAATATCTTTCATAAATGAAGGCAAATTAAAGAAACTTTTAGAGAGACAAAAGTTAAAAGCTGAAAAAATTTTCTCCAACAGATCTACACTATAGAATAAAATACTTAGGCTAAAGAAAGTGATACCATAAGGGGGTTCAAATTTATAAGAAACATCAAAATGCAACGAAGAAGAAATTAGTGGGATTAAATATGAAATAACATTTTTATATATACATATAAAAAATTTATACTTATTTGTATTCTCAACTCTCAGATGGGCTTTTAAAAACTATGATTTTGTAGCTTAATCAGTTTGTTTCATTATTAGTTGAGAATGTTTTGGTTTTAAATATATATGAAAGAATTTCCTTTACTTAAAAAGAACAAATTTATTTTCAACTGGAATGTGCATTATATAAAGAAAAATTTATTTAGAGGGAAAGTTTCATTACACAATATAAACAATATATTACTGTTTCTTTTTATTTACCTATTTTAAACCTTAGAAAATATTAATATTAGATTTAGCTTTCCTTCAACAGTTAGTCTTTGCTGACTTTAATTTGAAGTGACCATAGGTTCTAAAATACTTAAAATCTTTATATTCTCTCCCAATCCCAATAACTCAAAGTTTTAATTTCTTCATTGTTAATTTTTATGGTTATGTCAACTTCCTTGCTTTGTTAATATTAATGGGTTTTACTGGCAGTTTTATTTGGCCAAGTCTTATTCTTGCACAACCAATTTTATAATGAAGGAGTATAATTAATTTGGTTCTCCAAATGCATGGAAAAAAATATGGACCCCCTACAATGACATAAAAGGACAAAGGAATTCTAAGGTCTTCTCCAAAAAAAATGTTTTAAGCAGTTTTAAGGTGACTTCTACTTTTTTTTTTTTTTTTTTTATTGCATTGTTTTTAACCATGCAAACATTGCCCTCTCCTCTTCCTTAATACAAACTTTTCTTGTATGATCGATTCATGGTACTGACACAGGAATTTTAAGTGTTTTGAATCCAATAGGATATGTAATATGTGGGGTTTAATAAAGACATGCACTGCTATTGCAATGGAATCACAGACTCTGCATTTGAATTCACAACAATCTTTACCAGGAAGAATTCTTCAACAACTAGCAGATTTCCATCAATATATTTGGTAGAACTTCATCAAATCTTAATAAATCAAAATAATTCTTAGTATTGATTTTCTTTCTTTTCCCAAATCAGAAGACAAGAACTCAGCATCTAGTTCACCTGAAAGAATGTTGGTTTCTTCAAGGGCTTCTGCTAATCAGTTACTTATGTTCAGCACCTGATACTGGGAGTATATTTAGTGCTCTAGCCACTGGCTCAGAAGGTAAAGAATCTGCCTGCAATGTGGGAGGCCTAGGTTTGATCCCCAGTTCAGGAAGATCCCCTGGAGAAGGAAATGGCAACCCATTCCGGTACTCTTGCCTGGAGAATCCCATGAACAGAGAAGCCTGGTGGGCTACTGTCCATGGGGTTGCAAAGAGCCGACATGACTGAGAGACTAACCCTTTCACACTTTCACTTTCTAGCCATTGTCATTTTCTTCCTCAAACCCTGTCTGGCCTATAAACTCAATTCATCAATATAGCACCTTTTTTTCTAAGTACGTCAGTGCTGTCCATTCTAGGGGAAAGAAGAGACCAGAACTAGGACTGAACCTAATTCGAACCCCAGTTTTGATCTCTGTCCCAATCTTGGCCTCAGCTTTGGATGAAATTTTAATGATTTCATTTTCACTAGACAAATGGCCCCTTAAAACCCTATCAGAGATGCATTTAGCTTTAACCACCTACTCCTCTAGACCAAATGGACCTTGGAAAGCTGTCAGTCCTTTATATGTCAGAGTCAATTTGAGCTGTTTCCTTTCCACCCAACACCTAATTGAGATGAGTCACATGAATAAACAAAATAAATTCCTCTGTTGGAGAGAAAAAGAAGATATGACTAATAATTTCAGATCATAGCTAAATTTTGAGGCTAAATAAAGGTCTACAGTCTTGAGAAGCATGTAAGAAGAGATGCAGCCAGTGGGAAATAGTGCAGGAGAATGCTGAACTGTTGCCAAAGATGAATTTAATCAATCCCTATTGAATAATTTTTCAACTATTAATTTAGAATAAAGAAAGCAAATTCTTTCCTGCACCTAAAGTTGGTTCTTTGTAAAAAACAGACTGTGAGGAAAATATGCATTCAGAAGAGGACTAGCAGAGGACATCTGATATTAAGTGATGGAGAGAATTTGGGGTCAGAAGAGATTCTTAAATTTTTCAGATAAAATGTGAACTTGTACATTATTTTTTAGGAAAAAAATTGAATATAATATTGGCATACTGGATATAATATCAAAATAATAAATCCATCAGACATATATTAAATACCTATTATGTGCCTGGATAACTCCATTAGATCTAAGTAGAGATAACTGCTAAAAGAACATAGTGGTTTTTGGTGTTTGTATTTGAATGTCACACGAAAAATAGATTCTGTTGAATGGCTTTGTATATAAAATAGCCCAAGGTGATTTGGGATGCATGTCTTTGGAAAAAAATCATACTTTAGGGGGTGGTCCTAAGATGGCAGAGGAATAGGACGGGGAGACCACTTTCTCCCCCACAAATTCATCAAAAGAACATTTAAACACTGAGTAAATTCCATAAAACAACTTCTGAATGCCAGCAGAGGACACCAGGCACCCAGAAAAGTAGCCCATTGTCTTTGAAAGAAGATGGTTTATCAATGGTGCTGTATAGAAGGAGAAGTCTTGAGACTGCTGTAAAAATAAGACTGAAAATCAGAAGCAGGAGGCTTAAGTCCAAATCCTGAGAACACCAGAGAACTCCTGACTCCAGGGAACATTAATCTACAGGAGCTCATCAAACGCCTTCATACCTACACTGAAACCAAGCACCACCCAAGGGCCAACAAGTTCCAGAGCAAGACATACCATGCAAATTCTCCAGGAACACAGCCCTGAGCTTCAATAAACAGGCTGCCCCAAGTTACTCTAAACCCATTGACATCTCATAACTCGTTATTGGACACTTCATTGCACTCCAGAGAGAAGAAATCCAGCTCCACCCACCAGAACACTGACACAAGCTTCCCTAACCAAGAAACCTTGACAAGCCACCTGTACAACCCCACCCACAGTGAAGAAACTCCACAATAAAGAGAATTCCACAAACTTCCAGAATACAGAAAGGCTATCCCAAACTCAGCAATATAAACAAGATGAAGAGACAGAGAAATACCCAGTAGATAAAGGAACAGGATAAATGCTCACCAAAGCAAACCAAAGAGGAAGAGATAGGGAATCTATCTGATAAAGAATTCTGCATAATGCTGGTGAAAATGATCCAAAATCTTGAAATAAAAATGGAATCACAGATAAATAGCCTGGAGACAAGGATTGAGAAGATGCAAGAAAGGTTTAACAAGGACCTAGAAGAAATTAAAAAAGAGTCAATATATAATGAATAATGCAATAAATGAGATCAAAAACACTCTGGAGGCAACAAATAGTAGAATAATGTAGGGAGAAGATAGGATTAGTGAACTACAAGATAGAATTGTAGAAATAAATGAATCAGAGAATAAAAAAGAAAAACTAATTAAAAGAAATGAGGACAATCTCAGAGACCTCCAGGACAATATTAAATGCCCCAACACTCGAATAATAGGAGTCCCAGATGAAGAATACAAAAAGAAAGACCATGAGAAAAAAGTTGAGGAGATAATAGTTGAAAACTTCCCTAAAATGGGGAAGGAAATAATCACCCAAGTCCAAGAAACCCAGAGAGTCCCAAACAGGATAAACCCAAGGCGAAACACCCCAAGACACATATTAATCAAATTAACAAAGATCAAACACAAAGAACAAATATTATAAGCAGCAAGGGAAAAAAAAAAAAAACAACACACAAGGGGATTCCCATGAGGATAACAGCTGATCTTTCAATAGACCAGGAGGGAATGGCAAGACATACTTAAAGTGACGAAAGAAAAGAACCTACAGCACAGATTACTGTACCCAGAAAGGATCTCGTTCAAATATGAAGGAGAAATCAAAAACTTTACAGACAAGTAAAAGCTGAGAGAATTCAACACCACCAAACCAGCTCTTCAACAAATGCTAAAGGATATTCTCTAGACAAGAAACACAAAAAGGGTGTATAAACTCAAACCCAAAACAATAAAGTAAATGGCAATGGAATCATACTTATCAATAATTGCCTTAAACGTAAATGGGTTGAATGCCCCAAACAAAAGACAGAGACTGGCTGAATGGATACAAAAACAAGACCCCTATATATGTTGTCTACAAAAGACCCACCTCAACACAGGGGACACATACAGACTGAAAGTGAAGGGCTGGAAAAAGATATTCCATACAAATAGAGACCAAAAGAAAGCAGAAGTAGCAATACTCATATCAGATAAAATAGACTTTAAAACAAAGGCTGTGAAAAGAGACAAAGAAGGACACTACATAATGATCAAAGGATCAATCCAAGAAGAAGATATAACAATTATAAATATATATGCACCCAACATAGGAGCACCGCAATATGTAAGACAAATACTAACAAGTATGAAGGGAGAAATTAACAATAACACAATAATAGTGGGAGACTTTAATACCCCACTCACACCTATGGATAGATCAACTAAACAAAATTAACAAGGAAACACAAGCTTTAAATGATACAGTAGACCCGTTAGAACTAATTGATATCTATAGGACATTTCACCTCAAAACAGTGAATTTTACCTTTTTCTCAAGTGCACACAAAACCTTCTCCAGGATAGATCACATCCTGGGCCATAAATCTAGCCTTGGTAAATTAAAAAAAATTGAAATCATTCCAAGCATCTTTTCTGACCATAATGTAGTAAGAGTAAATCTCAATAACAGGAGAAAAACTATTAAAAATTCCAACATATGGAGGCTGACCAACACGTTGCTGAATAACCAACAAATCACAGAAGAAATCAAAAAATAAATCAAAATCTGCATAGAAATGAATGGAAATGAAAACAGAACAACACAAAACCTGTGGGACACTGTAAAAGCAGCCCTAAGGGGAAAGTTCATATCAATACAGGCATACCTCAAGAAACAAGAAAAAAGTCAAATAAATAACCTAACTCTACACCTAAAGCAACTAGAAAAGGGAGAAATGAAGAACCCCAGGGACAGTAGAAGGAAAAAAATCTTAAAAATTAGGGCAGAAATAAATGCAAAAGGAATAAAAGAGACCATAGCAAAAATCAACAAGGCCAAAAGATGGTTCTTTGAAAGGTTAAATAAAATTGACAAACCATTAGTCAGACTCATCAAGAAAGAAAGGAGAAAAAAATAAAATCCATAAAATTAGAAATGAAAATGGAGAGATCACAAGAGACAACACAGAAATACAAAGGATCATAAGAGACTACTATCAGCAATTATATGCCAATAAAATGGACAACGTGGAAGAAATAGACAAATTCTTAGAAGTACAACTTCCCAAAACTGAACCAGGAAGAAATAGAAAATACTAACAGACCCATCACAAGCACGGAAATTGAAACTGTAATCAGAAATCTTCCAGCAAACAAAAGCCCAGGTCCAGATGGCTTCACAGCTGAATTCTACCAAAAATTTAGAGAAGAGCTAACACCTTTCCTACTCAAACTCTTCCAGAAAATTGCAGAGGAAGGTAAACTTCCAAACTCATTCTATGAGGCCACCATCACCCTAATATCAAAACCTGACAAAGATGCCACACACAAAAAAGAAAATTACAGGCCAAGATCACTGATGAACATAGATGCAAAAATCCTTAACAAAATTCTAGCAATCAGAATCCAACAACACATTAAAAAGATCATACACCATGACCAAGAGGGCTTTATCCCAGGGATGCAAGGATTCTTCAATATCTGCAAATCAATCAATGTAATACACTCCATTAACAAATTGAAAAATAAAAACCATAGGATTATCTCAATAGATGCAGAGAAAGCCTTTGACAAAATTCAACATCCATTTATGATAAAAACTCTCTAGAAAGCAGGAATAGAAGGAACATACCTCAACGTAATAAAAGCTATATATGACAAACCCACAGCAAACATTCTCCTCAATGGTGAAAAATTGAAAGCATTTCCCGTAAAGTCAGGAAGAAGACAAGGGTGCCCACTCTCACCACTACTATTCAACATAGTTTTGGAAGTTTTGGCCAATCAGAGCAGGAAAAGAAATAAAAGGAATCCAAATTGGAAAAGAAGAAGTAAAACTCTCACTGTTTGCAGATGACATGATCCTCTACGTAGAAAACCCTAAAGACTCCACCAGAAAATTACTAGAGCTAATCAATGAATATAGTAAAGTTGCAGGATATAAAATCAACACACAGAAATCCCTTGCATTCCTATACACTAATAATGAGAAAATAGAGAAATTAAGGAAACAATTCCATTCACCATTGCAACGTAAAGAATAAAATACTTAGGAATATATCTCCCTAAAGAAACTAAAGACCTATATATAGAAAATTATAAAACACTGGTGAAATAAATCAAAGAGGACACTAATAGATGGAGAAATATACCATGTTCATGGATCAGAAGAATCAATATAGTGAAAATGAGTATACTACCCAAAGCAATCTATAGATTCAATGCAATCCCTATCAAGCTACCAATGGTATTCTTCACAGAGCTAGAACAAATAATTTCACAATTTTTATGGAAATACAAAAAACCTCGAATAGCCAAAGCAATCTTGAGAAAGAAAAATGGAACTGGAGGAATCAACCTGCCTGACTTCAGGCTCTACTACAAAGCCACAGTCATCAAGACAGTATGGTACTGGCACAAAGACAGAAATTTAGATCAATGGAACAAAATAGAAAGCCAAGAGATAAACCCACGCACCTATGGACACCTTATCTTTGACAAAGGAGGCAAGAATAGACAATGGAGAAAGACAATCTCTTTAACAAGTGGTGCTGGGAAAACTGGTCAACCACTTGTAAAAGAATGAAACTAGAACACGTTCTAATACCATACACAAAAATAAACTCAAAATGTATTAAAAATCTAAACGTAAGATCAGAAACTATAAAACTCCTTGAGGAGAACATAGGCAAAACACTCTCCGACATACGTCACAGCAGGATTCTCTATGACCCCTCCCACAATACTGGAAATAAAAGCAAAAATAAACAAATGGGACCTTTAAAATTAAAAAGCTTCTGCACAACAAAGGAAACTATAAGCAAGGTGAGAAGACAGCCTTCAGAATGGGAGAAAATAATAGCAAATGAAGCAACAAACAACTAATCTCAAAAATATACAAGCAACTCCTGCAGCTCAATTCTAGAAAAATAAACGACCCTATCAAAAAATGGGCCAAAGAACTAAATATACATTTCTCCAAAGAAGACATACAGATGGCTAACAAGTGCATGAAAAGATGCTCAATATTAGTCATTATCAGAGAAATACAAATCAAACCCACAGTGAGGTACCATTTCACGCCAGTCAAAATGGCTGCTGTCCAAAAGTCTTCAAGCAATAAATGCTGGAGAGGATGTGGAGAAAAGGAAACCCTCTTACACTGTTGGTGGGAATGCAAACTAGTACAGCCACTATGGAGAACAGTGTGGAGATTCCTTAAAAAACTGGAAATAGAACTGCCTTATGATCCAGCAATCCCACTGCTGGGCATACACATGGAGGAAACCAGAATTCAAAGAGACACGTGTACCCCAATGTTCATCGCAGCACTGTTTATAATAGCCAGGACATGGAAGCAACCTAGATGTCTGTCAGCAGATGAATGGATAAGAAAGCTGTGGTACATATACACAATGGAGTATTACTCAGCCATTAAAAAAATACATTTGAATCAGTTCTAATGAGGTGAATGGAACTGGAGCCTATCATACAGTGAAGTAAGCCAGAAAGAAAAACACCAATACAGTATACTAACGCATATATATGGAATTTAGAAAGACAGTAAAGATAACCGTGTATGAGAGAAAGCAAAAGAGACACAGATGTATAGAACAGTCTTTTGGACTCTGTGGGAGAGGGAGAGGGTGGGATGATTTGGGAGAACAGCATTGAAACATGTATAATATCATATATGAAATGAATCGCCCATCCAGGTTCGATGCAGGATACAGGATGCTGGAGGCTTGTGCACTGGGATGACCGAGAGGGATGGTATGGTGAGGGAGGAGGGAGGAGGGTTCAGGATGGGGAACACGTGTACACCCATGGTGGATTCATGTTGATGTATGGCACAACCAATACAATATTGTAAAGTAAAATAATGATAATAAATAAATGATAAATGGTTTAAAAAATAAAGCATAGGGTTCACTGAGTTGAACCCTCTCAAACAGCCAAAAAGAAAAGAAAAATCATACTTTATACTATTTGAAATTTAAGCACACTTGACATATGTACGTAAGTACTGTGTCATATGTCAAGTACTTGTAAGTGCAGGGATCTTTCTTGAATTTATACCCAGAGTCTGAGTTGATGAGAAAAAAAAAGCTTCTACCCCAGTTTGTTTTTTCTTTTCCTAATAATTCTTTTCCAAAAATGTCAGGTAAGTTTTCTTGCACTAGTCAATTTCACATCTGCTTGATATAACATACATATTAATATTTTAACAATTATAATACATATTGCAATCAATGATAAATAGAATTTAAAAATGGAAAGCATTCTTAATTCAATTTTATTTCCGTTCCTATTATCTCCAGGTCAAGGACATCTTAGTTTATTTTTTTTTCACTTAATTTATTTTTTAGGAATGTTTGTATTAAAAATGTCTCCCCCCCCACCTCCAAGACTTTTGGTTTTGGCTCCTACGTGAAAAGATGAAAAGAGCTTGAAAGTTGTCCTCCTGTCCTTACAATGAGAAAAAAGTGAACAAATTGAAAATCAATGGATTTTCCTGGACTCATTGGAAATATTTGCCACAGAAAAAAACCTCTACCCTAAAATCTGGAAAGACAAGTGAATACAGAAAATTCTGTATTCACAGAATACTTACTGAGCAAAAACCACTGAAACCATAAATTTCAGTGAACTTAATAAACATATATGAACAAAAACTTCATAAACATATGTGAACACATATATGGTAATTTTGATAAACGGCTAGAGGCTGAATGACGGCTGCAGTCTTGGGTAAGGGTGGAGGCACAATCTGTGTGTGTTGGTTGTGGGGGCTTTACCTCCAGAAAGGCCACTAGGTTCTCTTGATGAAGAGCCAAGAAAATATTCTCATAGCTTTGGGAAAAATAGGTGAAGAAATGATCATTATGAAATATATCCAAAGGGTTTCACTAACAAAGGTCTATGTTCAGGGAAAAAGATTTTATCAGAATTTTACACTGCTCCCATTCCAGCCCCCTCTAGCCTTGCTGTTTCACTTAAGGAGAGAGAAAAAAAAAACATCATAAAGGTCGGAGTCACCACAATGAAGGATAAAGACAAGCTGAAAATCTAAGGTCTAATCATAAGATTAAAGAATATTGAGCTTCTCTGGTAGCTCAGTGGTGAAGTGTCCACCTGCCAATGTAGGATACATGAATTCGACCTCTGATCAGGGAAGATCCCACCTGCAGTGGAGCAACAAAGCCCACGTGCCACAACTAATGAGCTTGAACTCTATAGTCTGGGAGCTACAACTATTGAAGCCCACATGCCATAGAGCCTGTACTCAACAGCAAACGAAGCCTGTACGCTGCAACAGGAGAGCAGAAACCCACTCGCTGAAACTATAGAAAAGACTGCACAACAAAGACTGCACAGCCAAATATAAATAAATACAATTTTTTCAAAAAAAGAATACTTCAACTGCCACACACTATTATTACCCTACAAATAGAGCTCAGTGTTTAAATGAGCAACTGAAATGAACTGATATAACTGGGAAACACAGATAAGAGAACTACAAGACAAAGACTCTCTGAGGAGGAGTACTTAAACAAGCTCAAAGTCAACAGAGAGAGGATAAAAAAAGACAGAGGTATCTGAAGACTAGTGCATACACTTACAGCAAATACTGCACAGTGTTCAATAGCTCAGTTCAGTTGCTCAGTCATGTCCAACTCTGCGACACCATGGACTGCAGCACTCCAGGCTTCCCTGTCCATCACCAACTCCTGGAGCTTGTTCAAACTCATGTCCATCGAGTCAGTGATGCCATCCAAGCATCTAGTCCTCTGTCATCCCCTTCTCCTCCTGCCTTCAATCTTTCCCAGCATCAGGATTTTTTCCAATGAATTGGCTCTTCACATCAGGTGGCCAAAATATTGGAGTTTCAGCTTAAACATCAGTCCTTCCAATGAATATTCTGGACTGATTTCCTTTATGATTGACTGATTGGATTTCCTTGCAGTCCAAGGGACTCTCAAGAGTCTTCTCCAACACCACAGTTCAAAAGCATCAATGCTTCAGCTGTCAGTTTTCTTTACAGTCCAACTCTCACATCCATACATGACTAGTGGAAAAACCATAGCTTTAACTAGACAAACCTTTGTGGGCAAGGGAATATCTCTGCTTTTTCATATGTTGTCTAGGTTTGTCATAGCTTTTCTTCCAAGGAGCAACTATCTTTTAATTTAATAGCCGTGGTCACCATCTGCAGTGATTTTGGAGCCCAAGAACATAGTCTCTCACTGTTTCCATTATTTCCCCATTAATTTGCCATGAAGTGATGTTTCCATTGTTTCCCCGTCAATTTGCCATGAAGTGATGGGACCAAATGCCATGATCTTAGTTTTCTGAATGTTGAGTTTTAAGCCAACTTTTTCACTCTCATCTTTCACTTTCATCAAGAGGTTCTTTAGTTCCTCTTTGCTTTCTGCCATAACCTCATCTTCATATCTGAGGTTATTGATACTTCTCCCAGCAATGTTGATGCCAGCTTGTGCTTCATCCAGCCGGGCTTTTCACATGATGTACTCTGCATGTAAGTTAAGTAAGCAGAGTGACAATATACAATCTTGATGTACTCCTTTCCCAATTTGGAACCAGTCTGTTGTTCCATGTCTGGTTCTGTTTTTTTTTTTAATTAAATTTTATTTTGCTTAAATTTACAATATTGTATTGCTTTTGCCATACATCAAGATGGATCCGCCACCAGTATAGACGTGCTCCCCATCCTGAACCCTCCTCCCCACTCTCTCCCCATACCATCCCTCCAGGTCGTCCCAGTGCACCAGCCCCAAGCATCCGTTATCGGGCATCGTACCTGGACTGGCGACTCATTTCAGATATGATATTATACATATTTCAATGCTATTCTCCCAAATCATCCCGCCCTCTCCCTCCATGTCCGGTTCTAACTGTTGCTTCCTGACCTGCATACAGATTTCTCAAAAAGCAAGTAAGGTGCTTTGGTATTCCCATCTCTTGAACAATTTCCCACAATTTGTTGTGATCTGCACAGTCAAAAGCTTTGGCATAGTCAATAAAGCAGAAGTAAATATTTTTGTGGCACTCTCTTCCTTTTTTGATGATCCAATTAATGTTGCCAATTTGATCTCTGGTTCCTCTGCCTTTTCTAAATCCAACTTTAACATCTGGAAGTTCTCAGTTCATGTACTACTGAAGACTTGCTTGGAGAATTTTGAACATTACTTTGCTAGCAATTGTGTATTAGTTTGAACATTCTTTGGCATTGCCTTTCTTCGGGATTGGAATGAAAACTGACCTTTTCCAATCCTGTGGCCACTCCTCAGTTTTCCAAATTTGCTGGCATATTGAATGTAGCACTTTCACAGCATCATCTTTAAGGATTTGAAATAGCTCAACTGGAATTCCATCACCTCCACTAGCTTTGTTCATAGTGGTGCATCCTAGGGCCCACTTGACTGCATTCCAGGATGTCTGGCTCTAGGTGAGTGATCACAAAATCATGGTTATCTGGGTCATGAAGATCTGTTTTTTATAGTTCTTCTGTGTATTCTTGCCACCTCTTCTTAATATCTTCTGCTTCTGTTAGGTCCATATTATTTCTGTCCTTATTATGCCCATCTTTTCATGAAATGTTTTCTTGGCATCTCTAATTTTTGCACAGTGTCCAACCCCTCACCTCATCAACATAAAAGTTCACACTAAAGGGTTTTTTTTTGCCTCAATTCTCATAATTTTCAGTTCCCCCCGCCCCCCCTAAAATATTACAAGGTATCCTAAGAGGGAAGAAAGACCACAGCCTCCAGAGACAAAGCAAGCATCATATTTACTAATGGAAAAAGTAGACACAGGACAATAACAAGTAAGTAATATAAGCAGAGAGATGGAAAATTTAAGAAAGACTCAAAGAAGCCAAAAACGCTGTAATAGAACTGAAGAGTACCTTTGGGCTCATCAGTAGATGGAACAGAGTCCAGGAAATAATCAGTGAACTGAGACACAAGTCAATAGAAACTTCCCAAAAGTAAATGTAAAGGGGAAAGATAATGACAAAAATAGAACAGAATATCCAAGAAAAAAAAAAACTGTATCTTGTCATATCATATTTAAACTGCAGAAAACAAAAGACAAAGGAAATCTTGAGATAAGTTAGAAAAAATTTTACCTATAGAGGAAAGATAGTATGGAGATAAGAATTACAGTGAGCTCTTCAGAAATCATGTAAGAAAACAGAAAATAGAATGAAATGTTTAAAGTGTTAAAGAAAAAACTACCAACCTCAAATCCTATGTCCAGCAAAATTGTCTTTCCCAAGTAAAAGAGAAATATGACTTTCTCAGACAGACAAAAACTGTAGGAATTCACCATCATGATATCTACTCTGTAAGAAATGTTAAAAACAATTCTTCAGGGAGAAGGAAAATGATAATAGGTCAGAAACTCACATCTGTATATAGAAAGGAAGAGCATTAGAGAAGAAATAAAGTAAAACAAAATCTTCTACTTTTTTTATTCTTAATGACCTAAAAGATAGCTATTTAAAGTAATAATAGTCACAATGTATTGGGTAATTACAGAATTCAGACAGGTAAAATGAATGACAGCAATGTAAAAAAGGATGAGAGGGAGGAATTGGACATACTTTGTTATAAGGCTCCTGCACTACAAGAAGCAATACAGTGTTATTTGTAAGTGGACTTAATTAAAAATGTATGTTATAAATGCTAAACCCGCCACTAATAACTTCTTTAAACTAAGTATAATTGGTATGCTACTACAGTTCTCCAAAGCTGATATCATTCAGGTATCTGGGTCAAAGATATTTCTCAGTAAGGCAATCATCTAAGAGTGCCACAGGTAACTCCTTTTATAGTTCAAAACCCTTTTTAAAAAATTTCAGTTGGCAATATATTTTCCCCAATAGGTTACAAAGAATCTCATAATCACTAAAAATATTTTTAAATGGGAGATATTTTTTATATATTTCTACCTACAGCACTTTCATGTATGTTACATCAATGAAAATGTTTTCTTATGCTCTTTGTTAATATAAAATTGCTCTAAAACATTAGTAATAAACAGAAGATTTATGTTATTTATATCTTGTGAAAAAAAAGTTTAAGTGTTGGTTGCTCAATTACGTCCATCTTTTTGTGACACCATAGCCTGTAGCCTGCGAGGCTCCTCTGTCCATGGAATTCTCCAGGCAAGGATACTGGAATGGGTTTCCATTCCCTTCTTCAGGGGATATTCCCAACTTAGGGATCAAACTTGTGTCTCCTACATTGAAGGAAAATTCTTTACCATCTGAGCCACCAGGGAAGCCCAAATTAATTAAATTCAGTAAAAATTATTCAGTGAAGATTTGCCATCAGACACTAAGAAATCCTACAGTGGGATATCAAGAGAAGACAAAAGGTCAGTGAACTATTCACACAGAATAATCCTTGCTAAAATAGAGTGGTTATTAATAAAACCAGAAGGTTTTTTTTTTTTTTTTAGTTATTGCTTCCACGGGTTTTCAGTAACATTCAATTAGTCAATTAATACATCTTTTTGAATTTTTAACTTTTTGACCACTTTTAAGCACTCAAGATTCAGTGAAGTTTTATATTACTATTCCTCCTTGCAGTGCATGACAGACCTCATTAAATTATATTGGTATATTTTCAGAGTGGGCTTGGATGTGCCTTTAGAATCTTTCAAACAGCTTGAGACATTCCTTCCATTTGATTAGAATTGCCGTACAAGATGAGATCCATTTGCCATTTCTGGTTTAAATTAAAGATATGTAGTAATTATATTGTCACACATAAGAATGTTGAGTAGGGTCTGGGTAAATGCTGGAACATGTTCCAGTTCATTTCAAGGCATTTGAAAAACTATCTGGAAAAACAAAGAGACAATATAAACTGAAAATAAAAGGCTTAGAGATGAGTTGTAGAGGGAAAGAGAATTAAGGCCAGCAAGAATACTATAAAAGACAAACTCTACTGAAATTCATTGTTCTAAGACAGAACGTGATAATTTATTGATCTTTCAAAAATATTAAAACAAGACTAAAAAATGGTGTGTCTTGGTATCAGTAAAACCATACTTCCCCAGTTGAAAATAAAACACACATTTTAATATTGTGTTATTTATGCTATTAGAAATTATCATATTATTACATTCTGTTATAATTATTATATTATTTATGTTGTTTTAGATTTAAAAATAAATTTGGTTTCTAACATTAATAAAAGTAGACTTCAATGAATTGTCATTATTTATGCTTATGTGAATTCCATTGCCTTCCCCGTAGCAGAATATAATACTTTATTAGATAATTTAAGTCTTTCATATTGGCAGTATCCTGCAAAGTTAAATTTTCACCCCAAATTTGGATTCTTAAATGCCATTTAAAATGTGTTATGAGATAATAAAACATAATCTAGTATATAATTTAATTATAATACATAGCATATAATGGAGCATCTCAAAACTTTGAAGTATTTCCACTGAGGACAAACAGAGAAATTGGATGAAATTTAAAATAGCATCTTAAAGCATCAAGGGAAAGGCTGAATCATTGAAGACAACATTTAAAGAATTCAATACATTATATTAATATCAGATTAGACAAAGTAAAAGGCAAAATTAGTAAATGAAAAGTAGATCAATAGAAAATATACAGATCAAAATATAAGGTGGAAGAACAATGAATAAATACAGAGAAAAAAGCAAAAAATGTATGTGGACATAATGAAAAAGTGTAGTGCTATTTATAATCAGAGTTCCAGAAGGAGAGAATGGGAAAGAGACAATACTTGAAGGGTTAATGACTGAGGGTTTTCTAAAATTAATGTAATCTCTTCATTCATATATTTCAGAAGCTCATTGAACTTCTTAAGAGAGAAATAACCTAAAAGTAATCCAAATTTAAAGTGTTCTAAATAAAATAGCTGAATAAAAAATTCAAAGAAAACATTTTGAAAACACTCAGAAAAGAGCACTTCATCTGAAGAGTGGCAATAATATGAATAACAGATGACTTCTCAACAGAAACAAAAGAAGTCAGAATTAATGAAATGAGGCCTGTTAAGTACTGAAGAAAATAACTATAACCTAAAATTCTATGTAAAAAATGACATTGAAAATAAAGGCAAATGGCAAGGGAAGAGGCAAAAATGAGAACTGAAGAGAGAATTACAGAAGCAACCAGAAAACAAGTAATAAAATGGAAACAAGTACATGCTGCTGCTGCTGCTAAGTCGCTTCAGTTGTGTCCGACTCTGTGCGACCCCATAGACAGAAGCCCATTAGGCTCCTCTGTCCCTGGGATTCTCCAGGCAAGAATACTGGAGTGGGTTGCCATTTCCTTCTCCAAACAAGTACATACCAGTCGATAATTACTTTAAATAGCAATAGACTGCTCCATTCAAAAAAAAGTATGGTGGCTGCTAGGATGAAAAAATAAGAGACTCTTCCATATGCTGCCTACAAAAGACTCATTTCAGAATTAAATACACAGACTTAAAGTGAGAGGATGGAAAAAGATATGTCATACAGAGGCAAGAAGAAAGTGGGGATAGTGATGCAAATATCAGACAAAATAGAATTTGAAACATTTATAAAAAAGGCAGGGCATTACTTAGTGATAAAGGGATCAATGCAAGAAGAGAATATTACACTCATTAATACTATGCACCCAATACAGAAGAACCTAATGCAAACACTCACACAAAAAGGAAGAAATTGATAAAAATACAATAATTGTAGGGAACTTAAACACCTCAATGACATCAATGACAAGATCAGTCAGAAAATCTGTAAGGCAATAGTGATCTTAAATGACATAACAGACCAATTAGACTGATTTAATAACTATAGAATATTACATCCCCCCAAAGCAGAATACACATGCTTTCAAGTGTTCATATAATGGCTTCCAGGAGAGACCTCATGCTAAGCCTCAAAATAAGTCTCAATAAATTTAGGAGGAGAGAAATTGATAATTTTTTCCTCACCATATCAGTATGAAACTAGAGATCAACTACAGAGAAAAAAGTAGAAAAGACTAAACAAGTGGATACATGTGAGACTAAGCATGTGGATACATATAACATGCTACTGAAAAACCAATGGGTCAGTGAAGAAAACAAAGAAGGAATCAGAAAATATCTTGCAATAAAAGTAAATGGAAATACAACACACACAAAAATTAAGGGATGCAGCAAAAGTGGTTCTAAGAGAGAAGCTTACAGTGACACAGGCTTTCTCAAGAAAAATCTTGAACAAGCTAACCTAACACCTAAATGAATTAGAGAAAGAAAAACAAAGCAAAAAATCAGTAGAAGGTAGGGAATAATAAAGATTAGAGGAAAAATAATAAAAAACAATAGAAAATATCAATGAAATCAAGACCTGTTTCTTTGAAAAGATAAATTTGATAAACCTTTAGCCGGCAGCAATAAGAAAGAAAGGGAGAGGACCCAAATTTAAAAATAAATCAAATTGGAGAAATAACAACTGATACCACAGAGATACAAAAAAAACCAAAACAAAACAATTAAACTACAAGAAGTTATAACCTCAAAACTGGACAACCTAGAATAAATGGACAACTTTCTAGAAACATACAACCTGCCAAGACTGAATCAAGAATAAACAGATAATTTCAACAGACTGATCACTAGTAGTGAAATTGAATCTGTTTAAACCTCCAAGCAAACAAAGTCGAGGACTGGACAGTGTCACAGGGAAATTTTACAAAATATATAAACAGCTAGTAACTATCCTTTTTAAACTATTCCAAAAATTGAATAGGATGAAATACTTTCAAACTCATTCTATGAGGCTACCATTACTTTGTCACCAAAACAAAGATATTACAACAAATGAAAATCACAAGTCAGTATCTTTGATGAATATAAATGCAAACATCTTCAATAAAATATCAGCAAGCTGAATCCAACAGTATATGCAAAAAATCAAACACCAAGGTCAACTTGAATTTATTCCAGGGAAAAAAGGGTATTTCAAGAGGGAGGGTGTGTGTATGTGTGTGTGTATGTGTATGTATGTATATATATATAGATATATAAATAGCTGGTTCATGTTGTTGTACTGCAGAAGGCAATACAGTATTGTAAAACAATTATCCTCCAATTAAAAAAAATTTTTAAAGTACAAAAAAAGCAATCCATGTGATAAATCACATTAATAAAAGGAGGGACAAACATCACATGATCATCTCAATAGATGCAGATAAAGCATTTGCCAAAATTCAACATGATTTTATCATTAAAAACTCTCCAGAAAGTGATATAGAAGGGACATAGCTGAAGACAATAAATGACAAACTCACAGGTAACATACTCAATGGTGAAACGCTGAAAGCATTTCCTCTAAGATCAGGAACAAAACAAGGATGCCGACTCTCACTACTTTTACTCAACACAGTATTAGGAGTCCTCACCATGGCAATCAGACAATAAAAAGAAATAAAAGGGATACAAGTTGGAAAGTAAGAGGTAAATCTGTCACTGTTTGCAGATGACATAATTCCATACATAGAAAGTCCTAAAGACACCACCAAAATACTAGAACGCATCAATGAATTTGGTAAAGTTGTAGGATATAAAATTAATATACAAAAATATATACATTTCTGTATTACATTTCTATACACTAACAATGAACTATTAGAAAGAGAAATTGAGGAAACAAAATCATTTACTTTAGCATCAAAAAGTACCTAGAACTAAACCTACCTAAGGTAGTAAAGACTTGTACCTGGAAAACTATAAGAAACTAATAAAAGAAACTGAAGATTACATGAACAGATGGAAAGGTACATTGTGTTCATGGGTTGGTAGAATTAATATCATTAAAATGATCATACTCCCCAAGGCAATCTACATAGTCAATGCAATTGCTGTTCAGTCGCTCAGTTGTGTCCGACTCTTTGCAACCCCATGGACTGTAGTACGCCAGACTTCCCTGTCCTTCAACATCTCCTGGAACTTTCTTAAGCTCATGTCCATTGAGTTGGTGATGCCATCCAGCCATCTCATCCTCTGTCATCCCCTTCTCCTTCCACCTTCAATCTTTCCCAGCATCAAGGTCTTTTCCAGGCTCTTTGCATCAGTTGGCCAAAGTATTGGAGCTTCCACTTCAGCATCAGTCCTTCCAATGAATATGTAGGATTGATTTCCTTTAGGATTTACTGCTTTTATCTCCTTGCTGTCCTAGGGACTCTCAAGAGTCTTCTCCAACACCACAGCTCAAAAGCATCAATTCTTCAGCCCTCAGCCGTTTTATTGTCCAACTCTCACATTCATACATGACTACTGGAAAAACCATAGCTTTGACTAGATGGACCTTTGTTGGCAAAGTAATGTCTCTGCCTTTTCATACGCTGTCTAGGTTTGTCATAGCTTTCCTTTCAAGGAGGAAACGTCTTTTAATTTCATGGCTGCAGTCACCATCTGCAGTGATTTTGGAGCCCAAGTAAATAAAGTCTGCCATCGTTTCCACTGTTTCCCTATCTATTTGCCATGAAGTGATGAAGAAAGCTGAGCACTGAGGAATTGATGCTTTTGAACTGTGGTATTGGAGAAGACTGTTGAGAGTCCTTTGGACCACAAGGAGATCCAACCAGTCTATCCTAAAGGAGGTCAGTCCTGGGTGTTCTTTGGAAGGACTGATGCTAAAGCTGAAACTCCAGTACTTTGGCCACCTCATGCGAAGAGTTGACTCATTGGAAAAGACTCTGATGCTGGGAGGGATTGGGGGCAGGAGGAGAAGGGGACAGAGGATGAGATGGCTGGATGGAATCACTGACACGATGCACATGAATTTGGGTGAACTCTGGGAGTTGGTAATGGACAAGGAAGCCTGGCATGCTGCAATTCATGGGGTTGCAAAGAGTTGGACATGACTGAGTGACTGAACTGAACTGAACTGATGAAACTGGATGCCATGATCTTCATTTTTGAATGTTGAGTTTTAAGCCAGCTTTTTCACTCCTCTTTCACTGTCATCAAGAGGCTCTTCAGTTCCTCTTCACTTTCTGCAGTGTTTCTGCATATCTGAGGCTATTGATATTGATATTTCTCCTGGCAATCTTGATTCCAGCTTGTGATTCATCCAGCCTGGCATTTTGCATCATGTTCTCTGAATGTAATTTAAATAAGCAGGGTGATAGTATATAGACTTGATGTGCTCCTTTCCCAATCCTTATCAAAATATCAAGGGTATTTTTCATGGAATTAGAACAGATAATCCTAAATTTATATACAACAACAAAAGATCCTGAATTGCCAAAGCAAGCTTGAGAAAAAAAGAACAAAGCTGATCAAAAATCCTCCTAGACTTCATACTATACTATAAAACCCTAATAATAAAAACATCATGATGCTAGTGCCAAAGCAAAAAACAAAGAAACAAACAAAAAATACATAGTTAATGGAACAGAATAGAGAGATTAGAAATAAACCCAGACACCTATGGTCAATTAATCTACAACAAAGCAGGTGAATATGACTGAGAAAAGACAGTCTCTTCATTAAATAATGCTGTAAAAAATGGACAGTTACATATAAAAGAATGAGATTAGCATATTTTAATGCTATATACAAAAATAAACTAAAAATGTATTAAACACATTAATAAATGACCCAAACCCATAAAATTCCTAAAAGAAAACCAAGATGAAACACTCTTTGACATAAATCATAGCAATATATTTTTGAAGCTATCTTCTAAAGCAAAGCAAAAAGTAAAGAAATGATGCCTAATTAAATTTAAAATCTTTTGAACAGCAAAGAAAATCACCCACAAAATGAAAAGACAACCTATTGAATATGTGAAAATATTTGTAAATGATTTGACCAATAAGGCTTAATATTCAAAATATATATTTTGATATATGTAAATATATATATGGAATATATATATGGTATAAGTATTTCATACTACTCAATATCAAAGAAACAAGCAACCAGACTAAAAAATAGCAGATGATCTAAATAGAATCTTTTCCAAAGAATCCATCTGATGGTCTATAGGCACATAAAAAGATCAGATCGGATCAGATCAGTCGCTCAGTCGTGTCCGACTCTTTGCGACCCCATGAACCGCAGCACGCCAGGCCTCCCTGTCCATCACCAGCTCCCGGAGGACACTCAGACTCGCATCCATCAAGTCAGTGATGCCATCCAGCCATCTCATCCTCTGTCGTCCCCTTCTCCTCCTGCCCTCAATCCCTCCCAGCATCAGAGTCTTCTCCAATGAGTCAACTCTTCGCATGAGGTGGCCAAAATACTGGAGTTTCAGCTTTAGCATCATTCCTTCTAAAGAAATTCCAGGACTGATCTCCTTCAGAATGGACTGGTTGGATCTTCTTGCAGTCCAAGGGACTCTCAAGAGTCTTCTCCAACACCACAGTTCAAAAGCATCAATTCTTCGGCACTCAGCCTTCTTCACAGTCCAGCTCTCACATCCATACATGACCACAGGAAAGACCATAGCCTTGACTAGGCGAACCTTTGTTGGCAAAGTAATGTCTCTGCTTTTGAATATGCTATCTAGGTTGGTCATAACTTTCCTTCCAAGGAGCAAGCGTCTTTTAATTTCATGGCTGCAGTCACCATCTGCAGTGATTTTGGAGCCCAGGAAAACAAAGTCTGACACTGTTTCCACTGTTTCCCCATCTATTTCCCATGCAGTGATGGGACCAGATGCCATGATCTTCGTTTTCTGAATGTTGAGCTTTAAGCCAACCTTTTCACTCTCCACTTTCACTTTCATCAAGAGGCTTTTTAGCCCCTCTTCACTTTCTGCCATAAGAGTGGTGTCATCTGCATATCTGAGGTTATTGATATTTCTCCCAGCAATCTTGATTCCAACTTGTGTTTCTTCCAGTCCAGCATTTCTCATGATGTACTCTGCATATAAGTTAAATAAACATGGTGACAATATGCAGCCTTGACGTACTCCTTTTCCTATTTGGAACCAGTCTGTTGTTCCATGACCAGTTCTAACTGTTGCTTCCTGACCTGCATACAGATTTCTCAAGAGGCAGATCAGGTGGTCTGGTATTCCCATCTCTTTCAGAATTTTCCATAGTTTATTGTGATCCACACAGTCAAAGGCTTTGGCATAGTCAATCAAGCAGAAATAGATGTTTTTCTGGAACTCTCTTGCTTTTTCGATAATCCAGCGGATGTTGGCAATTTGATCTCTGGTTCCTCTGCCTTTTCTAAAACCAGCTTGAACATCAGGAAGTTCACGGTTCACATATTGCTGAAGCCTGGCTTGGAGAATTTTGAGCATTACTTTACTAGCGTGTGAGATGAGTGCAATTGTTCGGTAGTTTGAGCACTCCTTGGCATTGCCTTTCTTTGGGATTGGGATGAAAACTGACCTTTTCCAATCTTGTGGCCACTGCTGAGTTTTCCAAATTTGCTGGCATATTGAGTGCAGCACTTTCACAGCATCATCATTCAGGACTTGGAATAGCTCCACTGGAATTCCATCACCTCCACTAGCTTTGTTCGTAGTGATGCTTTCTAAGGCCCATTTGACTTCACATTCCAAGATGTCTGGCTCTAGGTCAGTGATCACATCATCATGATTATCTGGGTCTTGAAGCTCTTTTTTGTACAGTTCTTCTGTGTATTCTTGCCACCTCTTCTTAATATCTTCTGCTTCTGTTAGGTAACTCAAGGTTTAATCATTCTAGAAATGCAAATGAAAGCCTCAGTTAGGTATCACTTCACAGTTGTCAAAATGGTTATTATCAAAAAGGACACAGAAACAAGGGTTTGTAAAGATACAGAGAAAAGGAGATCCTCATATACTGTTGATAGAAATACAAATTGGTGGAAAATAGTACAGAGATCTCTAAAAAAAGAAACTAAAAATAGAACTACCTTATGATCCAGCAATTTCACTCCTGGCTTTATATCCAGAGCAAACAAAAGCACTAATTCGAAAAGATGCATGCAGCCCAATGTTCACAGCATCATCAGTTTACAATAGCCAAGATATGGAAGCAATCTAATTGTCCATAAATAAATGAATGGATAAAGAAGAGGCAGTATACACACACAATTGAGTACTACTCAACCCTAGAAAAGAATAAAATATTGCCATTTGCAATGACATGGATGGACTTGAAGGTACTATGCTTAGTAAAGTAAGTCAGAGAAAGACAAATACTGTATAATAACACATATTTAAAATATAAAAAGTAGATTAGTGAATATAACAACAACAACAAAAAAAAAACAGACACAGATGTAGAAAACAAACAAATGGTTACTACTGGGGAGAAGGTAGCGGGGAGGGATTAAGAGACAAACTATTATGTATAATATATATGTTAAGGATATATTGTGTGGCACAGAGAATATAGCTAATATTTTATAGTAATTATAAATGGAGAATAACCTTTAAAAATTGTGAGTCTCTATGTTGCACAGCTGAAAATACTTAATATTATACATTAATAGAAAAAAAATTTAAAGTATATATGGCTTTTTTCCCCGGGAATAATCTATGTAATATTGGTTTTGACTTAGAAAAGTTCAGGTTTGCTATGTACACAATTGTTAGTTATTCAAATTAATAAGAATTTACAAATTTCATTCCTTTAAATTAACAAGTTACCAATTGCAATTTAAAATAATTTAATTTATAAAATCATTTGCTTTCAGTAATGTATATATTTCAGAAATAAATCTAGTGCTATGAAGTGTTTTTATTCTGTAAATTACTGATTTCTAAGCAAGAACACTTAGATTCTATGTTCTATACTTTAAGACCACATATATTCTCTATAATTATCTAGTTAATACTGTTATTGGGAATGTATTTTAAATATAATTTTGAGGTGCTACTTCATGCACAATTAAAATCACATATAAACCTTGTATGTCTACTATTTAAATTTTAACCAAATTTTTACATCATCTGAAATCCATTAGTAGATCCAGTCCTTGCATTAATAATAGTTTCATAGAACTTACTAACATTTATGATAATCTTTCTAGTTTACAAAATTATTTTATTTGTTCCTCACAAACATAGGTAAATAGATCTGGTATTTTTATTTTATACGTTAAAAAATCTGAGATTCAAAATTTCACACCTTTTCTCTGTACCACTCGATCACACCTTACATTATCACTTTAACCCTTTCCTTACATAACCTCTTGACAGTGTGGTCATTGTTCACTGCACTATATTTCCCCAAACCCTCTCCAGAAACACTGATGAATTTAATTATATACAAAAAAGATATATGCTTAATGATATGATTGTTAACACAATGAAGTGACAGGTGATTGAGACCAATGAGAGATCAATACCTAGGCTCTACAAGAAATAATTGTGATTCAATGAAGAAAATCAATTCCACAGGAAAGATGAAAAAGAATATGAACAGCATTTTTGAAAGAAAAGTACAGAAAGCTAGCCACCCTACAAAGAAATACTCCAATTCATTAGCAGTAGAATTGTAAGTCCTCTAAAATTACCACATAGGTCTCCAAGTGAAGATATATCTGGATACTCTCTGCAAAGTTATTGGGGGTGGTAGAAAGCTAGAGGCACTTTATATGGCCTTCAATGGGAGAGTGGAAGCACACCATTGAGACTATGCAGTATTTAAAATAATGGTTTAGATGTATATGACAATAGAATTGAATCTTACATAAAATCCAAATAACAGCATTTACATAAATTAAGAATAATGCCTACAAAGCAATATTTCATATTTTGCTAGATCAACAACAACAACAACAAAAAACAATAAACAGTTTGGATAAGTACTTATAGGAAAGAGAAAGGCAGAAAACTATGCAGATAAAGAGAAATGATGGGAAAAAAATGAATGAAGGAAACACTCTGTTCCCTCCTCATCGCTACTATCTGTCTACCTCTCTCCATCAGCAGTAATCTAAATCTCCTTCACTTCAGGAACATTAAAATCTTTTACTTTCCTCCTCTTTATTTTTGTTTCCTTGGACATAGTGACTTTTAAAAATCCAAATTTCTTAATTCTACTCCCTTTTAAGAATTCTTCAAAGCTTCCTTTAGCTTTCTGTTGTTGTTCAGTTACTTAGTCATGCCTAACTGTTTGCAATCCCATGGACTGCAGCACAGAAGCCTTCCATGTCCTTCACTATCTCTCAAAGTTTGCTCAAACTCATGTCCATTGAATCGATGACGCCATCCAACCATCTCATCCTCTGTTGTCCCCTTCTCCTTCTGCCCTCAACCTTTCCCAGCATCAGTATCTTTTCGAATGAGTCGACTATTCACATCAGGTGGCCAGAGTATTGGAGATTCAGTTTCAGTCCTTCCAATGAGTATTCAGGGTTGATTTCCTTTAGCTTTCTGGATAAAGAGCAAATCCTTAGCACAGTCCTATCCCTCCTTGTGTTGAGCATTCTGTTCCATGTATATGCTCTAATGTATATGTCAATGCATCTGTTTAGAATGTTCTTCAGTTCTCTCTTTAGCTAACTAATTTGTGTTCATCTTTCAGATCCATCTCTCAACATCTGGCTAGATCACTTCTTTTTGTTATGGTCTCAAATTTCAGTTCAGTCAGTCAGTCATGTCTGACTCTGCAACCCCATGAACTGCAGCACACCAGGCCTCCATGTCCACCACCAACTCCCAGAGTTTACATTGGTGATGCCATCCAACCATCTCGTCCTCTGTGGTCCCTTTCTCCTCCTGCCTTCAATGTTTCACAGCATCATGGCTTTTTCCAATGAGTCAGTACTTCACATCAGGTGGCCAAAGTATTGGAGTTTCAGCTTCAACATCAGTCCTACAAATGAACACCCAGGACTGATCTCCTTTAGGATGGACTGGTTGGATCTCCTTGCAGTCCAAGGGACTCTCAAGAGTCTTCTCCAACACCACAGTTCAAAAGCATCAATTCTTCAGCACTCAACTTTCTTCACAGTCCAACTCTCACATCCATACATGACCACTGGAAAAACCACAGCTTTGACTAGATGGACCTTTGTTGGTAAAGTAATGTTTCTGCTTTTTAATATGCTGTCTAGGTTGGTCATAGCTTCTCTTCCAAGGAGCAAGCATTATTTAATTTCATGGCTGCAGTCACCATCTGCAGTGATTTTGGAGCCCACCAAAATAAAGTTGCTCACTGTTTCCATTGTTTCCCCATCTATTTGCCATAAAGTGATGGGACCAGATACCATGATCTTACTTTTCTGAATGTTGAGTTTTAAACCAACTTTTTCACTCTCCTCTTTCACTTTCATCAAGAGGCTATTTAGTTCTTTAGTTTTCTGCCATAAGGGTGGTGTCACCTGCATATCTGAGGTTATTGATATTTCTCCTGGCAATCTTGATTCCAGCTTGTGTTTCATCCAGCTCAGCATTTCTCATGATGGGCTGCATATAAGTTAAATAGGCAGGGTGACAATATAGAGCCTTGATGTACTCATTTCCCGATTTGGAACCAGTCTGTTGTTTCATGTCTGGTTGTAACTGTTGCTTCTTGACCTGCATACAGATTTCTCAGGAGGCAGGTCAGGTGGTCTGGTATTCCCATCTCTTTCAGAATTTTCCACAATTTGTTGTGATCCACACAGTCAAAGGCTTTACTGTAGTCAATGAAGCGGAAGTAGATGTTTTTCTGGAACTCTCTTGCTTTTTCAATGATCCAATAGATGTTGGCAATTTGATCTCTGGTTCCTCTGCCTTTTCTAAATCTAGGTTGAACATTTGGAAGTTCACAGTTCACATACTGTTGAAGCCTAGCTTGGAAAATTGTGAGCATTACTTTGTTAATGCGTGAGATGAGTGCAACTGTGTGGTAGTTTGAGCATTCTTTGGCATTGCCTTTTTTGGGGATTGGAATGAAAACTGACCTTTTCCAGTCCTGTGGCCATTGTTGAGTTTTCCAAATTTGCTGGCATATTGAGTGCAGCACTTTCATAGCATCACCTTTTAGGATTTGAAATAGCTCAACTGGCATTCCATTACCTCCACTAGCTCTGTTTGTAGTGATGCTTCTTAAGGCCCACTTGCCTTTGCATCCCAGGATGTCTGGCTCTAGGTGAGTGATCATACCATCATGATTATCTGGGTTGTGAAGATCTTTTTTTCTATAGTTCTTCTTTGTATTCTTGCCATCTCTTCTTAATATCTTCTGCTTTTGTTAAGGCCATACCATTTCTTCCCTTTATTGTGCCCATCTTTGCATAAAGCATAGTGTAATTATTATTTATATCACTTATTGCACATGTAATTAGCTTTGGTAATTATTTAAATAATTTCTATTTCTATCAACATTTTTAAACTCCTTTAAGTTAGGGCCCCTACTGGTTTTGCTCACCAATGTATTCAAAAGACTTGAGAGAGTGCCAGACCCTCATAATTGGCCCAACAAATTTATCTGTTAAACAAATGGTTAAATGTAAAACTTCCTTGTTTAAGGAAAGTATTAGATAACTGCTTTCATAATTAAAAAAATGAGAGATATATTGAAGGAAGTTAGAATAACAGTAATAATAAACATTCTGTGAGTCAAAGAAGTGATGTTCAAAAGAGAAAAGCATGAAATCAAGAAACACATACAACACTTTACTTCTAGATTTAACTATTAAATGATTACTTTATTACAAATGTGTGAAAAAGATGAGCACCACATGCCTGTTTTTTGTTTCTCCATTCAGGATCTGTGTATAATTCTATAGCTGATGAATAAAAAGTTTTTAAATGGCATTCCAAATGACACCCTGTAAACAATAATTTTTTTTTTCCTGAAACAAAGCCAGGAGCTTTTACATCACAGATGTCCATGTACCTAAAGATTCATTGAGCAGAAACTAATCCCAAAATATTCCCTTTTAAAATTTGCTAACTTATTTCCTCATGTAAACAAAAGCAAAGACAGTCCCACATGAAAGAGAATGAGTGTTGCTATGTTTTGCAAGTATACCACACCTGTTTTTTAATTCTGTGGCATTCCAACTCACCTAAATAAAACCTTAACAAGAAAACTATAAATGGTTTACCCCATGCATACACACTTAATAATGACTAGAACACATGGAAGTTGTAAAGTCAGGAGGAAAATCAAAGTTTTTCATTGAAACTAGTTTAATCATAGAGAGGAAGCCTCAAAAACAGGATGTTTGTTACTCCGAAGTCAGTGCCAGTCAGCCTAGGTATACTTTCAGAGGAAGATAAAATCTGATCAGAGTTTAAGTGTCAGGTGCTTTACAAATATTATGTCACTTAATCTTCCCCTTCAAGTCCTGTGAGGTAGTGTATATAAATATCAACATTTATAGCAGAAGAACCTGAGATGCAGTTAAACAGTTAAGCAGAGCAGACAGATAACAGTGGGGACAGGGCTCGAATGCAACTATAACTCCAAAGTCTTCATGTTTTCCCTCCAGGCCTGCTTTAAAGCATTCTTCCTCTCCATCTATTATTGAATCTCTGGAGTTCTCAAAATGTTTCTTTTCCCACCAATTTGACTCTGTCATCTTTGAACACTTTCACTGTGGTTACCATGACGGATATTACGACCTTGTGGACCCACTGCTCATCTAACTAGAAGGTCACTTGAGGCTGATTTTTATTTCACATCTTGTCCTCTTTCACTTTTCCTCTTGTTGGTCACAGAATGTCTTGGACAGACATCTGCCACAAGCACTAAAATTTTAACATGTGAAGAGTTGAAAGAATAGTATAGTAAACAATACTCTGTCACTTCCAAATTTAAGCACCCTTTTTAGGTCAACTTGACTTTAACGTTTTCTAAATGAAATTAGGCCAACAAAATGTTCCTCTTATCCAGACTTTACCTCATTAAGGACCACAATAAAGGGAAAATTCTCCAAGCTATTCCAAAATAGATCTCTTCTACCTGGTTATTTCTCTACTAAATAAAACTGAAAAGATTTCCCTTCCAAAGATCAAGCCCCTCATATTCATGGACTTTCATCATCCAAGTAGTCTGTCTCTCAGTCATCCACATCACTCACAAATTATTTTATCCACTCTTCACCTTTTAAATAAGGTGTTGGTTTCTAGCTGTGTGAGGGGAAACCATGACTTCCTTCAAACAATATGAATTCAATGAAAGCTATGCTACACTGAAATGTATACGATCAGATAAGCACATGACAAAGATGACTGTGGTTGATTAAAGTTGGATATTGCAAATACACTGATTATTTAGCGTTAGTCACACAGTCATGGCCGACTCTTTGACAACCCATGCACTGTAGCCTGCCAGGCTCCTCTGTCCATGGAATTCTCCAGGCAAGAATACTTGGGTGGGTAGCCATTCCCTTCTCCAGGGGACCTTCCTGACCCAGGGATCGAACGCAGGTCTCCTGCCTTGCAGAAAGATTTTTTATTATCCAAGCCTCCAGGGAGGTCCCCCAAATAAGCCGGTAAATCCTGCAAATTTAGGTATGAACAAAGCTTTTCTCAACCACTCATTTGCTCTTTTCTTCTCACTGGTAAACCTTATAGATCTACTCTTAGAAGCTGACCTCCTTCTGAATATGTGATGATTCTATGATGGAAAATCTGCATCCCTGAGGGGTAGCTTGTATTTCATTCCCTTAAATCTAAACTCAGAAATAGCATCCTTTCTTTTTCTAGTTTAGAGATGGTTCATGATAGCTCTAAGTTTAGACACAAAGGAATATCTAAATCTAGCTTTTCCTGCATGAGCTACAAGTAAGCATCTATCTTTTGCTCCTTCTTCCAGATGTTCCTAATCCCCTATCCCCCTCCACATACACACAAACACACGCACACATACACACATCCAAATCTTTTGATGTATGACATGTTGGAATGCTGGAGTGAGAAGAGTACTTTCTGGTCAGACAAGAAAATAGCACTAAACATGGAACTAGGGACAAAATTCTAATTTTAAAGAAAGAAGTTCAGTAGATTCCAAGTATTTCATTTTATACTGTGGGGCCTGTATTGTGCCAGGAGGGAAAAAAAAGCAGAAGATATACACAAAATGACTTTTATTATATTTTTCCCTAATGAAAAATCTTGATAAAAGAAAATGTAAATTTAGAACAAAAGTGATATTTGGGCTTACTTTCTAATGCAACACATCTGTTCTACTTACTTTTACTTTTATCCAGCTTTATTAAAATATGATTAACAATTTATAAATTTAAGATATACAATATGATGATTTGACATGTGTATATTGTGAAATGATTATCAAAATAAGGTTAGTTAACACATTCAACTCTTCATGTGGTTATCATTGTGTCTATATGTTTGGTGAGAACACTTAAGATCTGCTCTCTCAGCAATTTTCAAGTATACAATATAATATTGTTAATCATACAATATTGTTAATTATACGGTCACCCTGCTGTACATTAGCCCTCCTGAACTTCAGATCAGATCAGATCAGATTAGTCACTCAGTCGTGTCCGACTCTTTGCGACCCCATGAACTGCAGCATGCCAGGCCTCCCTATCCATCACCAGCTCTCGGAGGTCACTCAGACTCACATTCATCGAGTCAGTGATGCCATCCAGCCATCTCATCCTCTGTCATCCCCTTCTCCTCCTGCCCTCAATCCCTCCCAGCATCAGAGTCTTCTCCAATGAGTCAACTCTTCGCATGAGGTGGCCAAAATACTGGAGTTTCAGCTTTAGCATCATTCCTTCCAAAGAAATCCCAGGGCTGATCTCCTTCAGAATGGACCGGTTGGATCTCCTTGCAGTCCAAGGGACTCTCAAGAGTCTTCTCCAACACCACAGTTCAAAAGCATCAATTCTTCGGCGCTCAGCCTTCTTCACAGTGCAGCTCTCACATCCATACATGACCACAGGAAAGACCATAGCCTTGACTAGACGAACCTTTGTTGGCAAAGTGATGTCTCTGCTTTTGAATATGCTATCTAGGTTGGTCATAACTTTCCTTCCAAGGAGTAAGCGTCTTTTAATTTCATGGCTGCAGTCACCATCTGCAGTGATTTTGGAGCCCAGAAAAATAAAGTCTGACACTGTTTCCACTGTTTCTGGTCCGCTGGAGAAGGGAATGGCAAACCACTTCAGTATTCTTGCCTTGAGAACCTCCTGAACTTACTCCTCTTATAAATGAAACAGTGTATCCTTTGACCAAGATCTCCCCATTTCTCTCACCCCCTGGCAATCACATATAAGTGAGATCATACAGCATTTGTCTTTCTCTGGGGAAGGCAATGGCACCCCACCCCAGTACTTTTGCCTGGAAAATCCCATGGACGGAGGATCCTGGTAGGCTCCAGTCCATGGGGTCGCTAAGAGTCAGACACGACTGAGCAACTTCACTTTCACTTTTCACTTTCATGCATTGGAGAAGGAAATGGCAACCCACTCCAGTGTTCTTGCCTGGAGAATCCCAGGGACTGGGGAGCCTGGTGAGCTTCTGTCTGTGGGGTCGCACAGAGTCGGACACGACTGAAGTGACTTAGCAGCATCTGACATTTTACTTAGCATAATGCTCTCAAGGTCCATTCACATGATCACAAATGGCAGGATTTCCTTTTAGTGAGAAAACTGTGGCCCAAAGAGATAATGTTACCTGTCCAAACTCTTACAGCTTTCTGGTAGCAGAACAAGAAATGGAACCCAAGTCTCAGTGCTATTATTTTTATATTGTATTTGAGTCAGGATCAAAGAACACCAAAGAAAGAAAGTTTAACAGTGTATCAACATTCTTATTTCTTTAACTATAATGCTACTGGATTATAACATTTTGGGCTATATCCCTTGAGTTCATAATTCCTCTGTTTTGTACTTTAGAAATGTGTGTGTGTAGTGATACAGTGCTATTAATTCTTTTACTGATATACCATAGAGACGACTGTCAGGATTGCTTATTTTACAGACATGTAAATTCCTTTCTTTAAATGCTCTTGGCAACAGCAGGGAACACTTTCTTCTTTTCCCCATTATAGCTGTGAAATTCCATTCAGTAAGACTGTCCCAGGCAGTTTCAAAAAGTACCATTACCTTTATTTAGCAATAAAAACGGTGATTTCTAGTGAGAAATTAAAGCAAACAGTTAGCAGGCAAGACTCACTGATACTATGATCCTAATGCCAGAGACAGCAGAGAGAAGCAAATGAACTTGACCCCCAATTGTGTTTCAGCTGATTTCTAGAGTCAAATAAGCATAAAGGGACTATGATCCTCATGCAGGTTCAGTATTATCCTATGGACAGTGGAACAATGAAGAAAGAGAGGATGAGCCTGAAAATCTGGGGCTTAACAAATGTGTTCATAGAAAACCTGATGAGCTTTGGCTGGTTCAAAGCAGTGTCTGGTCTAAAACAAGTGTTTATTGCCTAGTGACCAGAGTTTCCTTTATTGAAGTTGTATGACTCACTTGAATGTTTTGCCATACCAAATTACTTAGCTAATTTCAATAAGGAACCCAGATACGTTATTTCTTCCCCAGACTTCTCTAAATAAGAGTTTTTTTCTTTCTCATATCCCAAATACAACTATTCAAAGGGAAAGATCTTAATAATTTTGAGAAACTCAAGAGAACCTCTTCGAAGTATAAGATATGAGTAGAATGTTGTACATGACTCACGGTTGAAAAATGTTTTAGCCAATGTTCAGGGCCTCTGAACATAGTTCCAGGAGTATCATATACAGTACAAATGGAGCATCCAGACTATTAACATCTGGTTCAAAGAAGAAATAATTTTGAGATGGGATAGTATCAAAGGTCAAGAAAGCATGGACTCTGTGAAAAGCCTTGACTCAGATGACAGAGACATGAAGAACAGAATGTTAATGTGAAAAAAAATGAGAGATATGAAAACTGATCTAGTTTGGGGAACTTTCCAGACATTGTTCAGTCAATCAGGGGAGACATATATCACACTCTTGCTTAAGGTCACAAAAATGACCATTGAGGTACAGCACGGAGGAGGACCTCAGTTTCCTGTTCTTAGAGTCTCCGATTGACCTCTTGTGCATTCTTTATTACCATCTTACTCAGTCACATCCAAATCTGCTCTTCACCCTGGACTCAGAGTTTTGTTGTGTTTTTTTTTTTTTTTTAATGTAAACTAGATCACATTGCCGCCATGACTGAAACTTCACAGGATCATTCCTACCTGATTTTCCTTGGTTTCAAGGGAACATGATCTGATCTCTACTTGTCTCTCCATTTCCTGCTGATTTCTTGTATCTTCTTTCCTCACTCCATGCCCTATTCCTTATGCTCAGTCCTTTGGCCATCTTCTTCTTCCTAGAAATACACACTTTAGAACTAGTGCTCTTGCTGTTCCTATGTGTGGAATAATGTATCAGAGACATTTTATGCCTGGACCCTTCTTGACATTCAGATCTCAGCTCATATATTACTTCTTTAGTGAGGCCTTTGATAAGCATCTAATTTAACTTGGTACACCACTCCTGATCCATAACTTTGTATTATATTATGATATTTTATCTATATAGCCTAGCATTTGTTTTTTAGTCGCTAAGCCATGTATGAAGCATCACTACAAACAAAGCTAGTGGAGGTGATGGAATTCTTCTTGAGCGATTTCAAATCCTAAAAGATGATGCTGTGAAAGTGCTGTACTCAATATGCCAGCAAATCTGGAAAACTCAGCAGTGGCCACAGGACTGGAAAAGGTCAGTTTTCTTTCCAATCCCAAAGAAAGGCAATGCCAAAGAATCTTCAAACTACTGCACAATGGCACTCATCTCACATGCTAGCAAAGTAATGCTCAAAATTCTCCAAGCCAGGCTTCAACAGTATGTGAACTGTGAATTTCCAGATGTTTAAGCTGAATTTAGAAAAAGCAGAGGAACCAGAGATCAAATTGCCAACATCCACTGGATAATCAAAAAACCAAGAGAGTTCCAGAAAAACATCTACTTCTGCTTTATTGACTATGCCAAAACCTTTGACTGTGTGGATCACAACAAACTGTGGAAAATTCTGAAAGAGATGGGAATACCAGACCACCTGACCTGCCTCCTGAGAAATCTGTATGCAGATCAGAAAGTGACAGTTAGAACTGGGCATGGAACAACAGATCAGATCAGATCAGATCAGTCGCTCAGTCGTGTCCGACTCTTTGCGACCCCATGAACCACAGCACGCCAGGCCTCCCTGTCCATCACCAGCTCCCGGAGGTCACCCAGACTCACACCCATCAAGTCAGTGATGCCATCCAGCCATCTCATCCTCTGTCGTCCCCTTCTCCTCCTGCCCTCAATCCCTCCCAGCATCAGAGTCTTCTCCAATGAGTCAACTCTTCGCATGAGGTGGCCAAAGTACTGGAGTTTCAGTTTTAGCATCATTCCTTCTAAAGAAATTCCAGGATTGACAACAGACTGGTTCCAAATAGGAAAAGGAGTATGTCAAGGCTGTATATTGTCACCCTGCTTATTTAACTTATATGCAGAGTACATCATGAGAAACGCTGGGCTGGATGAAGCACAAGCGGGAATCAAGATTGCCAGGGGAAATATCAGTAACCTCAGATACGCAGGTGACATAACCCTTATGGCAGAAATTGAAGAAGAACTAAAGAGCCTCTTAATGAAAGTGAAAGAGGAGAGTGAAAAAGTTGGCTTAAAACTCAACATTCAGAAAACTAAGATCATGGCATCTGGTCCCTTCACTTCATGGCAAATAGATGGGAAAGCAATGGAAACAGTGAGAGACTTTATTTTGGGGAGCTCCAAAATGACTGCAGAAGGTAACTGCAGCCATGAAATTAAAAGATGCTTGCTCCTTGGAAGAAACATTACATTTTTATTCAATGTACTTTAACGTTCTTTAAACAGAACATTAAAAAGCAGAGACATTACTTTACCAACAAAAGTCCATCTAGTCAAAGCTGTGGTTTTTCCAGTAGTCATGTATGGATGTAACAGTTGGACTATAAAGAAAGCTGAGCTCTGAAGAATTGATGCTTTTGAACTGTGGTGTTGGAGAAGATTCTTGAGAGTCCCTTGGAGGGCAAGGAGATCCAATCAGTCCATCCTAAAGGAAATCATACCTGAATATTCATTGGAAGGACTGATGCTGAATTTGAAACTCCAATACTTTGGCCACTTGATGCAAAGAACTGACTCATTGGAAAAGACCCTGATGCTTGGAAAGATTGAAGGCAGGAGGAGAAGGGGACGACAGAGGATGAGAAGGTTGGATGGCATCACAAACGCGATAGACATGAGTTCGAGTAGGCTCCAGGAGCTGGTGATGGACAGGGAAGCCTGGTGTGCTGCAATCCATGGGGCTGCAAAGAGTCAGACATGACTGAGCAAGGGAACTGAACTGAAGCCATGTCAGTTCTTTTGTAACACCATGAACTGTAGCCCACCAGTCTGTAGCCCATCTGTCCATTGGATTTCTCAGGCAAGAATACTGGAGTGCATTGTCATTTCCTTCTCCAGTAGATCTTCCCAGTCCAGGGACTGAACCCACATCTCATGCATTGGCAGGCGGATTCTTTACCACTGACCCACAAGAGAACCCAGACTAGAATTAGCTGAGATCATTTTGATATATGTTTTTTTGTTTGTTTACCATGTCTCTTGCCTCCTTTTTCTGTCCTCTTCTCTGCCATATTCCCTCCATTAAGACCTTTGCCTGGTGCATAATAGGCACCTACTATATATATTTAATGAGGAAATCAGTCTTACCTAACTAACTTAATATTGCTTTGACAATAATTTCAGCTCTCAGTCAGTGCAGGAGTAAGCAAGAGGAACTACTTTGAATTTAATCTCCTGCAAGAAAGACAAATTGAGCCAATGGGAGAGATAAGAACTTTGGAGAATGTGAACAATGTTCTTGGAATTGATAATAAAGCTGTGGAAAGGAATGCCGGGAGACAGCCAGACATCTACCCAGGACTTCAGGAAGGCACATCTCAAAAAGTATTAGACAAAATAGGTATGACTGCATGGCCAGAGATTCTAAAAGGAAAGATTGCTTCAGAGAGATGGAAGAATAAAAATGACAGTCTGATAATACAGTCATTGATTATATTTTTTAAACAAAAAATGGGACCTTAGGTACTGTCTGGGATGAGATCATATTTTAAAAAGACATGTACAAAAGATGGAATAAACAGTGTAAAACCAAAAGGAAAACAAAAATGCCATTAACCCATTAAAACTGTGAGTCAAAGTCCCAAATTGGCTGTGGAGTACAAAAAAATAGAAAGTAGAGTTTAAATGTCCTCTAAAAAATTACAATTCGCTCTTCTCAAATTGAGAACATGAAGAGTCAAATCCATTTGGGTGAGACAGAGTAACATTAGTAAAAGTCTAAACTCAATGTTTTGCTCTCAAATTTTGTATCAAGAGAAATTACTTTCAAGTTGAAAAAAGAAGAAACATGAAGAAGTAAAATGAGGCACAAGATAGACTAAGAAAAATACATTACTGGGGTGATCTATGTAGCTGTTGCTGTTGCTGCTAAGTCGCTTTAGTCGTGTCTGACTCTGTGTGACCCCATAGATGGCAGCCCACTAGGCTCCTCTGTCCCTGTGATTCTCCAGGCAAGAACACTGGAGTCGGTTGCCATATCCTTCTCCAATGCATGAAAGTGAAAAGTGAAAGTGAAGTCTCTCAGTCATGCCCAACTCTTACCAACCCCATGGACTGCAGCCTACCAGGCTCCTCCATCCATGGGATTTTCCAGGCAAGAGTATTGGAGTGGGGTGCCATTGCCTTCTCTGGATCTATGTAGCTGGGAGTGTTAAAACAACTTGCAACCATGGAATCTTTAAGGAATCAGGTTGACTGGTTTAGAGGGAAAAAAATACCCCATCATAAAGCTCACAAAGGGTAAAATAAATTTCTACAACTGCATACCTACTAATTTGGATTGTTCATGGTAAAATTCTAAAGCATGTTATTGGGGTCACAAAGGAGTGTATATTAAGTATTTTCCAAGAACCAGTAACATAGTAGGATGTTAAAACCAACCAACCAACCAAAACAACAACTACCAACGAGGTCTCCTCACACAAATAAGCTTGGGAAATGTTGAGTTAATTCAAGTTAAACAGGACTTCTAATATCGCACTTTACAATGTACAATATGCACTGGGACTTCCCCCCAAAAAGGGCATATAGTATGTGTTATTTCAAATTTAACTGATCATGGAAGATTTTTCCTTTTTTTCTTTTAGCATCACATAGATGCTAGAATCTTGTTGAATATAATTTGGGGAAACAGTGTTCTGGTGGCATGCTGCAATATTTTTATATTAGGGTCTTTGTGTTCAGTCAACACTTTTACTAATAATTTTAATGAAGACAAGAGGGTCTGCTTATCATATCTACAGCCAACACAAAGCTTGGAGATACAGTGAATATGATGGATGATGGAATCAAGTTTTAAAAATATTATGACAGGTTGAAATATTGGGCTGAGCCCAACAAGATATTATTAGGCTCCAAGATCATCTCACAGGATAAGAGACACCTGGCTTAGCAGCAATTTCTATGAACAAAATCTAGAGGGTTTACTTGACTATAAATTTAGTATGAGCCCATAGTGTGTTGCCCTTGCGAGGAAAAACAACATAGTGAAACTGTTACAAAACTAGGATGTTTTCACAGATGAAAAAACATCTAGACAGAGGCCCTGCTAACTGCATTGTCTTCAGTGCCGGTCATACAACATTTGGAACATTTGGAAGTGAAGTTAGGTACTGGATGTGCTCAACTGAGGATCACAGAAAAGGGAAGATGTCTGGGTTACAATAGCAACACAAAACCAGAAATGTTTGGTGTAAATATATGAATACTTGAATTAAACTCTATACAAGGAGGGGTTTTCTGACCCTTCTCATTTCAAGGAGAAACAAATTAAAATGCTGATTTATAAGGGTGAGCTTATTATTCTTGGATATCTTCAAGTCAAGTTGGGTGGTTGTCTTTCCAGGACACTGTAGGTGGAATTCCTATACAAACTCCCACTTTCTAAGTCTAAATGGTTTCTAGAAGTCCATGATATTAAGCATTTAAATACTGTTTTTCTGGTGACTAGAATCTTATAAGATTTTCATATATAGCACTGAAAAATGCTAGACCAGGAAATTACCTTAGAAACAACCTATGTAAGACTCTGCTTTTTGGAACCAAGAAACTAAGGCTCAGAATATTTCCATTTCTTAATTTTCCAGATGTTTCCTGGGTTCAAAGCCCTGAAATATGTAACTGTAGAGAACACCAAGAGGAATAAGAAGAACTTGATTATCATAAGTTTATAATCTCAGTAGCCAAAGCACAACAAAGAGATACAAAACATATGTAGTTGAGGCAATTCATTCTGATTGGCAGATCAGGAAATATGAAAATTGGGAAGGTATTTCAGCAGAGAAAAATCAGCAAACTCCACAGGAGAAAAGCATTTGGGCAAGTGACTTTCGTGGAGTTGGAAGTGGTCTCATGTAGGACCAATGCAGGGTAAAGGACTGTGGAGTCCTTGAAAAGGGACTCATGTCCATTTGAATCATAAGTACTGAGACCTGGATCCCAGACACCTTGAGTATGATCTCAAAGATAGACATAGATTCCAGGTGGACATATCTCTTTAGGCCCACAAACTCTTTGCCTCATGGGGGAAGGCATAGACAAAGGAGGGCCAGAGAAATGTCTTCTAAACCTCAGGGCCAAGGACAGAAGCCCCTTTTGTCACAGTGTAGGAATTTTTATTTTATTTTGGAGCCATTCAAGATTTTTTTTCAGAGGAAAGTGGAGATCATTTGAAAAGGGCATACTGTTGAGCCTGGAATCTACATTTTCACATCTGTAGTCCAATATGTCCCCTGTTACTCCACACAGTGCCTATTAAGTTTTGTGTTCCACATTGACTGATCTCTAACTCAACTGTTATGGGCACCTATTATTCTTGGTATGGATCTAAAACAAAACATATAAATATTTCCAAAAGCAATCAACAGTGCCTATTCACATTAAAAACTGATTTTATTTAAGAGGATACGAAAATATGAAGAATAAAGTATCAGAGGTCATTAAATCAGTCCAAAATGACGTGACTATTTACTGAATACCCCACATGTGTGCATGTGTGCGTGTGTGTGTGTGTGTGTGTGCGCACGTGTGTGTGTATAGTTTCTAAACCTTGCAACAACCCTACGATGTAGTTATGGTTAATCCCAATCAACAGATGAGGAACTGGGATTGATCATGTAATGCCCACTAATAAGTTACTGAACCTGGGTAAAAACTCAAGTGTTTTCTGATCAAAATGCTCATGATATTCCCTCTATAGTACTCAATATTCTAGTGGGGAAAGAGCAGCAATGTTGTTCAGATTGTCCTTTCCTGTGTGTTAAACTCTATTTTATAAGAATAATGTAAAAGTGAAAGTTGCTCAGTCAAGTCTGACTCTTTGCGGCCCCGTGGACTGCACAGAATGTAAATTCCTCAAGGAAAATTAGTCTACTTTACACTTTCCCTATTCCTTACAACTGCAATTAGTACAGTAATAGCATATAACAAGCAATTTAATCCAGTTGAAAAACCGCTGATTCATTCGGCAAATATTTATGAAAAGTCTACTGTGTGCCAGACACTGTTCCTGGCTCCCAGGATATACCAAGGAACAAAACATGCAAATTCCCAGCCCTCAGGCAAAATTCAGTTTCTTGCTGTCTTAAAGCTGAAGTCCTTGTGTTCTTGGTTGATGTGAAGGAAGACTGACCTCAGCTTCTGGATCATGTTCACCATGGTGGACACATGGCCCTCTCTATATAGTGCAGTTGCTCATTCAAGGCCAACAAAAGGAGGTCTCTGCTTCTTCCAGCTTCTAATTTCAGCTCTGACTTCTAGATTCAAATTTATAGGGCTCATGTGATTATCAGAGAAGGCAATGGCACCCCACTCCAGTACTCTTGCCTGGAAAATCCCACAGATGGAGGAGCCTGATAGGCTGCATTCCATGGCGTCTCTAAGAGTCAGACACGACTGAGCGACTTCACTTTCTCTTTTCACTTTCATGCACTGGAGAAGGAAACAACGACCCATTCCAGTGTTCTTGCCTGGAGAATCCCAGGGACAGGGAAGCCTGGTGGGCTGCCGTCTATGGGGTCACACAGAGTCGGACACGACTGAAGTGACTTAGCATAGCACAGCATAGCATGTGATTATGTCAGGCTCAGTCAGGTCTTCTCTGTTTTAACTCAATCAGTTGCTTGCTGCTGCTGCTGCTAAGTCGCTTCAGTCGTGTCCGACTCTGTGCGACCCCATAGACAGAAGCTCACCAGGCTCCCCTGTCCCTGGGATTCTCCAGGCAAGAACACTGGAGTGGGTTGCCATTTCCTTCTCCAATGCATGAAAGTGAAAAGTGAAAGTGAAGTCGCTCAGTCGTGTCCGACTCTCAGCGACCCCATGGACTGGAGCCTACCAGGATCCTCCGTCCATGGGATTTTCCATGCAAAAGTACTGGGGTGGGGTGCCATTGCCTTCCCCGAATCAGTTGCTTAAATGTACTTAAGTAGATAGAATTAAATGTACTTAAATTGCTAAAATGTTTAGTAACTAAAATAAAATTTAAATCTATAGTTAATATTACTCATCTTAATTATATCTCTTTTGCTATATGACATAACATAATCATAGCAGTGAGATCTCTTCTTATTCATAGATCGCATCCACACTTAAAGGAAGGGATTAAACAAGGCTGACACACTGAGTTAATCTTAGGATTCTATCTATCACAGGCAGTAAAGGAACTTGTGCCTTATAGTTTTCATTAATTAATTCACTCATCATTAATGTACACTTACTGACCATGTGTTATATACATACTATGCTATGGGCTACAGCTAAGTAAATGAATAGACAGATGTCACTGCCTTCAAGGGTCTAAAAAAAAATTACAATAAATAAAAGTAATAATGAAACAATACAATAACTGCAATAAAAGAATTGTGTAAACATGCAGATTTGGCACAAAAGAACTGATAAATCATCTAGAAGGCCAGATAGCATTGTGAAAATGATGCTGCTGCTGCTGCTGCTAAGTCGCTTCAGTCGTGTCCGACTCTGTGCGACCCCATAGATGGAAGCTCACCAGGCTTCCCCGTCCCTGGGATTCTCCAGGCAAGAACACTGGAGTGGGTTGCCATTTCCTTCTCCAATGCATGAAAGTGAAAAGTGAAAGTGAAGTCGCTCAGTCGTGTCTGACTCTTAGCGACCCCATGGACTGGAGCCTAGCAGGATCCTCCATCCATGGGATTTTCCGGGCAAAAGTACTGGGGTGGGGTGCCATTGACTTCCCCGAAAATGATGCAATAACTGTCATATTAAGTGGACTCAAAACCTTCTGAATATTTAACATTGATTTTGATAATTTCAAGGAAGGAGTTACAATGGAGACATATTATACCTTACTGATACTAGCCTTTTTCTATGTAACAAAGGAATGCTGAATTTTTCCATCTACTTAAACATACATGACAAAGTATGGCTACACACTTTGTGGGCTAATCAATTTCTCAGTTAAGCTTATAAAATGAAATTGATAAGTCTATGGAGAGGGCTTTCTACATTCATGGATGGGGTCAGAAAAGTCCCAGTTTCTATTAGCAGTAACAGAACTACTGGAACTAAACTTTCTTCCATCTGCAGGTTGGAAATATAGGTTAGGTCATACCACTAGTAAATCTATAGCAAGATCCCACAGGGCAATAAAAAACAGTGAACACATTCATTTCTTGGCTTATAGACAGGGGAAGTACATGCATGCCTGGACTCCAGAGGAATGACTTTGTACAGTTCTGTTTGTAGTTACACATGGTCTGTATAAACAGATGAAGGGTACTTGGCTTCCTTTTGAACCAGGAAGGGTAGTAAGACTCTAGCAGCCAAAGGAAAAATACTGTTTGTTGGCTACAAACAAATTTGATCAATGGTCTGGGAGCTTCAACTTGCCATTCTATTTCCTTAGCAAGCACTTCATCTTGTGCCAGCCACTGCTGTGCAACGTGTTTGATTTTGCAGACTGGCTATTCATCATCCCTTGGTTTTCTCACCAAGCACAAGGGTGCCAACAAGGCTGTTTGCTGCCTCAAGATAGCAGGTGGCAATGTTGGCAGTTAAATAGTCAGCAAGACGTTAATCTCACTCTTATTGCTTTGTTCCAGAAAAACACAGAACTGAATGGAATCCCATTTCTCCACCTCCCAAGTTTTTTCACCTATCAGATTATTTGGAAAAAAACAAAACCCAAGAAACTTAGCAATGTAGAAGTTCCTTATAGCTCAGGGACCCTAATTGATACATATTTCTAGAATAAACAAATGAAATCTTCACAAAAAGAGCCAGGCTATCATGTCAGGGAAGAACTTTTTTTGTGTGTAAAATAAAACATGTGAATTGTCTTTAATATAAGACTTTGAGTGGCTGATTGTTTCATTGCTGGTTCCATTCATGTGATCTGCAGTGTTTCTCAACCTCAGCACAACTGACATTTGAGGCCATAGATCATTTCAGAGTAAAATGAAAATGATGAGAATAATGTTGATTATCTGCCCAGATCCCTTCAGAATTCTTTCATTATTTCTTTGTGTGAATCCATATCCCAGCTCCCCTGTACTGTGCCCTCAAAGGCTTACCTCTGCACTTTGCTTCAGAGAACTGTTCTTGGGTGACTGGACCTGCTCTGCTCATAGATGCAGAGAACTAGGGGTGCCTAGGAGATATTGGGTTTCAGGCTAGCTTATGGAATCAACTCTGGGACGTAATTTCTGTTTTAGTCTACCCTTGGAGAAAAAGCTGAGATTGAGTTGACTTCCCTCCTCCAGACTCCCTCATCAACTTCTCCCAGATCTTCCTTAACAAATCACCTCCACAATCAGACAAGCATTTTAAAGAGATTCTTCTGGCTGTGACAAGGAGAAAAGAGGGTAGGCTGAGATCAAATGAAAATAACACCGGCCTCCTAAATATTGAGTTTATCACAGTTCTCTGGAGTAGAAGCACCTCGGATGGGAATGCCATCCAAACTTCATTCAAAGCAGGAACCTCTTGTGAGCATTCTTTAACAGATCAGCTTTAGCTTGAAGATCTAGAAGCTTATTCTCTTACAGCACAATCTTTTTTCATAGGATTGTAACAGTCATAAATTCTTCCTATAATGAGCCTAAATGGATCTCCCATGAAGTCTGTACATTGTTCCCAGTTCTGCTCTTTAGAATCTCACAGAGTAAAACTAATCCTTTGAACATGTGGTTAATTGTTATGTGTCAACTTGACTGAGCCCACAGGGTGCCCAGATATTTGATCAAACATTATTCTGGGTGTGTTTGTGAGGCTGTTTCTACCTGAGTAGACTGAGTAAAGCAGATTATCCTCCCTAATATGGGAAGGCTTAATCCAATCAACTGAAGATGGGAATTGAACAAAAAGGCTGAGTAAGAGGGATCTCCTCCTGTGTGACTACTACATTGGTCTTTTCTTGCCTTCACACAAAATGAAAAACCAGCTCTTCTAGGATCTTGCACCTGAAGGCTCTCAGACTGGAACTATATCCCCAACTCTTCAGAGTCTCCAGCTTGCTATATCCAGATCTGGGGACTACTCAGTCTCCATCATCACATGAGCCAACTTCCTATAATAAATCTTGTTGTAAATATTTACTCCATTGGTCTTGTTTCTCTAGAGAACCCTGACTAACACAATGTAATATCCCTCAGGTAGAGGTTTCCCTGTGTAGTCTGATTTCAGAGCACCTGGTATCACAAATGTACCCTATCCATTCCAGCCTATCAGAACTCACTGGTATTGAATACACTGTTTTGGATAGAGGGGTTGTACTGCCATAAAACTTTGGTTAAATGTAAGCTTACAGAAGTACATAAGAAAATAATACATGAATTCAAGAACAATCTTTACTTTGCTCCCAGAGCTTCGGAGCTTCTCTAGAGGCTCAAGAGGTAAAGAAGCTGTCTGCAATGCAAGAGACCCAATTTCCATCCCTGGGTTGGGAAGATCCCCTGGAGAAGGGAATGGCTAACCATTTCAGTATTCTTGCCTGGAGAATTCCAGAGGAGCCTGGCAGTCTATAGTCCATGGGGTCCCAAAGAATCAGACCCAATTGAACAACTAACAGCAGAGCTTTAAGTAGGTGAGATACAGGGGAGTGTGTTTTGACATGAAATGTAAAGCCTTGATAAAAGGATCAATGCAGGGAATTAGGCTCTGGGAAGTTCCCATAAATCAGGCTTCTAGGAACTGGGGTGGCATAAGGTGTCTGAGATGTGGAAGGGTACAAGAAAGCAGACAAAAGACTGCTGGTGATCAATTTTTCCTCAGACTGGCTCAGCATAAAAAGAAATTCCCACTGATGATTTAAACTGATGTCTAGTTTACACATATTTCTAAAAGAAATTAATAAATTTAATATTTTTGTATACATTTTTTAGGCATGAACTATTTCCTTTGCTCACTTTTCATGTGGTGAATCCAGCTGTTAGGAACAGAATCAACAGAGTACTTCTTGGCTGTAAGACAGTTGCTAAGACAATATATTAATATCTGACTTGGTTGGCAACTATGGGATAAAATTCTCTAAGTGTGTAAGGCAAGGAACTAAAACCTCATGGCCATAAATTATAATCATCCATGAAGTGGTCTAGGCTCTTAAGACCCTGCGGGTAGAGAGATTTCGCATAAATTAAACACGCAGTGGACTTTTGTGTGTGTGTGTGTGTGTTAACAAGAATAGTTATTACCTGGGAAAAAATTAACATCTTCATGAGAATGTTACTTTCATCTGTTTTTAATCTTGGCCATTTCTCTTTATGTGTTACTCAACAATTAATGAATTAATAAAAGAGATTTGAAAAATGATATCTGGCACTGAGTCTTTTGAAAATCTAGATATCTTAACAGGATTCATTTGTTTAACTTACACTAGCCTACACTTGATAGTAATTTTCCTTTGGCTATACACCAACAGCATTTCTAATGTCAATCAACTTTATTTATACACAGACACTCTGAAGAGAATGCATATCATTTCTAATTTATGGCTCCAAATTATTTTTAATACTCTTTTATTGCACCAAATTATTGATGTTTATTTCAATCTCACCCTAAATTTCATCACTTTTAAAAGAGAAAACACTGTCTGAAGCTCTAAAGAACTGGTTGAAGTCCAGAAATTAAAATACGGCTGGGTGCTTTTAAGCAAAGTTATAATATCTCTTTATGCCTGCTGTTTTTCCTTAGATGCTAATACAGACCTTAAAGAACATGATTTCAAAATGACTCTAAATTAGAATATTCTACAATTGAAATGTGTTGTTTTCACACTAATGTGTATGCTCTTGCTTTAGCAATATTTTTTTTTTAATTCAAGTAAATAAAAAAGTGCATTCAATCTCAAATACTTAAAAGAATGGCTAGGAAGAAGTTAAGCTATCTCTAGCATTATAACTTTATCCTAGCTTATTAATTGATGGGAAATGTCAGAAGATATAGAGTAAGGAAGACATAGTCCCTTCAACATGCAATGTCTTATCTTTAAACTCACTGAGCTTCAACTTCCTGAGATCTTAGGAGACAGCAGAGCTTCCCTCCCAACTTCAGATTCCTTGCTGGTTCTGGGCTTGCATCCTGGCATAAGTGGGAGATTAGCTTTTTATTGAATTTTGAATTAAACTGTGTGGTTTTAACTGATAGTGAAGATGACTACCAGGTCACTGGCACATCCAAACTGTATGGAGGATTTGCAGCAGAAGTACCAAGAACTCTCCAGGGAATGCTCTTGGAAAACACATGGTGGTTTCCCTCCTTTTATAGATACCAAAGCCTATGGAGATTGTATAGCCAGACTTGTATTTGAGATGTAAATATGTAAAAATACAGAGAGAATCAATATAGACTGAGAGATAAAGATATGTGAGCTTGGATTACTCACACTGAATCAGCCTCCATCATTTTTTTGGATCCTCACATGATGTTTATCCGTTTTATAAAGCTACAAATTTAATTATTTAACTTATACACATTTACTGTACAGGTACTACTCTATAGAGTCTACAAGTAGCCAAAACAAAACAAATACAACCAAACCCAAACTCATTAAGACCATCTATTCTTCCACTCAATTATAATATGTTATAGAGCATGAGCATAATATGAGAGTCAGAACTCAGCCATTTCCTCTGTTGGTTTCAGTCCCAGGGCATCACTCACATGTTTATCTCTGCTTACTAAATTAAGATTGTGGGGGAAAAATGCAATCCTTACTAGATTTAACATATATCCTTAGTAGATTTAGATGTATAATAAACACATAATTTTAAAGCACAGTTTCTTACACAGCCTAAATATAAGCCAACTGCATAACCTGGTGCTTGACTGGAATATAAATGACCTATCTCAGTGCTGAAGAGAAAATAAGCTGCATTGGGCTATTGAAGAGATGTTATGTTGATCCTCCATATGCACCTTCCTAAGTCAGTTCAGTCACTCAGTCATGTCCGACTCTTTGTGACCCCATGGACTGCAGCACACCAGGCCTCCCCGTCCATCACCAGCTCCTGGAGTGTACTCAAACTCACGTCCATTGAGTTGGTGATGCCATCCAATCATCTCATCCTCTATTGTCCCCTTCTCTTCCTGCTTTCTATCTTACCCAGCATCAGGGTCTTTTCCAATGAGTTAGTACTTCAAATCAGGTGGCCAAAGTATTGGAGTTTCAACTTCAGCATCAGTCCTTCCAATGAATATTCAGGTCCGATTTCCTTTAGGATGGACTGATTGGATCTCCTTGCAGTCCAAGGGACTCTCAAGAGTCTTCTCCAACACCACAGCTCAAAAGCATCAATTCTTCGGCACTCAGCTTTCTTTATGGTCCAACTCTCACATCCATACATGACTACTGGAAAAACCATAGCTTTGACTAGATAGACTTTTGTTGGTAAAGCAATGTCTCTGCTTTTCAATATGCTGCCTAGGTTTGTCATAGCTTTTTTTACAAGGAGCAAGTGTCTTTTAATTTCATGGCTGCAGTAATTTTGGAGCCCCAAAAATAAATTCTCTCACTGTTTCCATTTCTTTCCCATCTATTTGCCGTGAAGTGATGGGACCAGATGCCATGATCTTAGTTTTCTGAATATTGAGTTTTAAGCAAACTTTTTCACTCTCATCTTTCATTTTCATCAAGAGCTCTTTAGTTCTTCTTCAATTTCTGCCATAAGGGTGGTGTCATCTGCATATCTGAGGTTATTGATATTTCTCCTGACAATCTTGATTCTAGCTTGTGCTTCATCCAGCCCAGTGTTTCTCATGATGTTCTCTGCATATAAGTCAAATAAGCAGGGTGACAATATACAGCCTTGACGTACTCATTTCTCAATTTGGAGCCAGTCTGTTGTTCCATATCAAGTTCTAACTTTTGCTTCTTAACCTGCATACAGATTTCTCAGGAGGCAGGTCAGGTGGTCTGGTATTCCCATCACTTTAAGAATTTTCCACAGTTTGTTGTGATCCACACAGTCAAAGGCTTTGGCACAGTCAATCAGGCAGAAATAGATGTTTTTCTGGAACTCTCTTGCTTTCTCGATGATCCAATGGATGTTGGCAATTTGACCTCTACTTCCTCTGTCTTTTCTAAATCTAGCTTGAACATCTGGAAGTTCATGGTTCATGTACTGTTGAAGCTTGGCTTGGAGAATTTTGAGCATTACTTTGCTAGCGTGTGAGATGAGTGCAATTGTGTGGTAATTTGAACATTCTTTGGCATTGCCTTTCTTTGGGATTGGAATGAGAGAGTTAGGATAATTTTGACTTTATAAACATTTCATCCTCCACATTCTCCATTTTGGGTCCCAACACAGGTATACAATTTAACTCCATGGTATTCTGTCTATGGGATTTTTTTTTTCAAATTTTAATAACTAAAATAAAAACTGAAAAAATAAGCAAAAGAGTCAATGATGCAATAATTCTATCAATGTGAAGCATTATTTAATATTATAAATATTTATAATCCTTGTGATCACCCTCTCTAAAAAGCATCATTATCATCATCATCAGGCATACGTTTTTCAAGAGGAAAATAATAGAATTTCTAACAGCAAAACTTGGAGAAGGGAGAGAGTCTGCTTTGTGATATTTCAAGTTCTTTCATCTTGGTGAATGGTGTCATTCATGTCATCCTGACTGTGGCCAATTTTATGTTTTCACAAAAGTTTCTTATTATTTCAAAAAATGTGTCCAACTTTTAAGGGATATGATCTTTTATACTTCATAGTTTACCCAGGCCCTTAACATTCTGTTGATCAAGGGGCAGTGGGTGGGGGTAGATCACCATCCTTTTTGTTTTAGAGATGACAGATCGGTTTTGATAAATATTTGTAAAATTTTTATGATGGTACATTTCTGTAGAAAAAATCTATCACAGCTAGGAAAATTAGTTGAATATCAAGCATACTGATATTATTGAATCATCTTTTTCTCCACCCAGATAAACACTTTAATGGATAGCATGGCTTTATATTTCTTCAATCTTTCTGGTGGAAGGCAGAATCTGGGTGTGGGGAAACTGTGGTGGGAAAAGTCTGAAGACTGGAACTTGGTTAGGAAATTTGTTGGGATATGTGAACAGATCAGATCTAAATTGAAAGTAGCATATCACACCCAGGCTTAGAATATAGCTTCTCTGGAATAGGAATACTGACTGTTGTTCTAGTGTGGCTCATCTGGGCTATAGCTTCTCACAGTACAGGGGAAATATCACTGATTTGGGAAAAAATAAAGGATAATATTTATATATTTCTATCTATCTAGATAGATAAATATAGATATTTGAATCACCTACCAACTGAACACTGTGAGTGATGAGTATTAGATGGAAGATGTTTTGAAACCACAAAGCATTATTATTTCATCTTATGAATGTATGAACCAGGCATGGATTTTTAGTAAGAAATAAAATGAGGACTTTGCTTTTCCAAGATAGATAGAATATCACATGATTTATAATGAAGGAATAAACTGGGATAAGCATCAAGAGTTCCTACAATATACAAGCAAATAAAATATTATAGAAAGCCCCAGGATGCTGTATTTTCCTCCGTAACAGGTTATTTCTGATATTTAGACTGGTAAATAAACTGACCAAATTGTGACCAAAATGTGACTGTTGCATGCTGCATCTGGAAAATATGAAAAGGGTCTTAAGAACAAACAAAGGGAAGTCAGATGTTGAACTTAGTTCATGTTTGAAGGAGGAATAGAACTTGAACTTGAACTTAGACAAAGAGAAAGAAGAAGAACAAGAAGGAAGTAGAACAAGCATTATTAAATCATAGAAGTGAGACTGCCCATGACTCATTTTGCAGTCAATAGGCATATCTGTTTGGCCTGAATATGCAGATTATTTTGAAGATAAGAGCAAATATTAGATTGGAGACAAAATGTAGAAGGCTGAGAATGCCAGACTAAGGAATTAATGTAAAACTAAAATTTAACACTATTAGCCACAGAGATTACACAGAATGTTTTTATGATTTTATAGTAGGAATTTCTTAACCATAAAAATGATGCATTTGACTAAATCAAAATTTCAAACTTCTGCACCATGGTTAGAATTAAAAGATAAAGAATATACTGCAATTTCAAAAGACAGTCGAAGCTTCTTACAAAACTAAATATATTCTTACCTAATGATTCAGCAATTGTCCTTGGTATTTACCCAAATGAATTGAAAAATTATGTTCACAGAAAAACCTACACACATATGTTTTATTCACTATTGCCAAATTAATGCTTTATTCATAGTTGCCAAAATTGGAAAGCAACCAAGATGTCCTTCAATAGATGAATGTTTAAATAAACTGTGATATATGTATATAAGGCCAAATTATTCATTAATAAAAGAAATGAGCTAAAACCCACAGAAAGACATGCAGGAAACTTAAACGCATATTGCTAAGTGAAAAGGCCAATTTTAAAAGCCTACATACTGTTTGATTCCAACTATATGACATTCTGGAAGAAGTAAAACTATAAAGACAGCAAAAAGATTAGTGTTTGCCAGGAATTTGGGAGGATGCAGGGAGGGCTGAATCAGTGGAGCACACAAGTTTTCAGGGTAGTGAAACTATTGTGTATAAAGCTGTAAAGGTGAATGCATATCATTATACATTTTTTAAAACCCATAGAATGCACAAGGCAAAGAGCAAACTCTAATGTAAACTATGGACTTCAGTTAATGAGAATATATCTATACTGGCTTATCAACTATAATAAAGGTACCACATTAATGCAAGATATCAATGATAAGGGCACCTTTGGAGTGGGGGAGAAGGGAGTATATGAAAACACTCTACTTTTCATTTATTTTTCCTTAAACTTAAAACTGTTCTAAAAGTAAAATACTTTAAATTGAAGAAACAAACATAGGGACAATAGAATAAAGATGTTTGCAAGATATAAAGGAAGAAATCAGTAGCTGGAATATATGAAGAGCCCCACAGATCAATAAGAAAAAGACACACAATTCAGTACAAAAATGGACGAAGGAAATAAGCCAGGCAATATACAAAAAGGACATTTGAATGGTAAATAAATATGAGAAGATGCTCAAGCTCATTAGTAAATATACTAAAACAAAACATTTATTGGGTTTTCAATGAGCTCAGATACTATTTTAGGTACTTGGGTTACACGAGTTTACCAAATACAGAGGCATGCACATGTGAAGGTAAAAGTATTGCAAGTAAGTCTTTTTTTTTTGCATTCATCATATTGGCAAAAATTAAATGTCTGATTTTATCAACTCTTGGCAAAGATTTAGAAGAAGAGAGAATTTCATGCCTTAGGGATAGATATAAAAAGTAGTTCAAAAAGTGTGAAAGAAAAAAAAAACTGATAATATCTTGTAGTATTAAATGCACATGCCTTATTATTTCCAAAATTCCACTTCTAATATTATAACCTAAAAATATTCTTGCACATGCACACAAGGAAACACAAGCAATAATGTTTATTATAGCATTGTTGTAATATTTTAAGACTGGAAGCAATCAGGGAGTCGACAAATATGAGTATATACAAAGAAAGGAATATTATGAAATAAGTAAAGGAAATCAAGCAGATATCAATGTATTAAAATGGCTAAATCTCAAACCATACATTTGAGGGGAAAATGCAGTTGGCAGAATATACAGCATGTAAAAATCATATTAATGATAATGTACACAAAATAACATTATATGTTATCCTTGTATATATGTGTTTGTATACACATGTATGAGGGGCTTCCCTGGTAGCACAGATGGTAAAGAATTTGCCTGCAATTTAGGCAACTACAACTCCTGGATCAGGAAGATCCCCTGGAGAATGGAATGGCTACCCACTCCAGTATTATTGCCTGGAGAATTCCATTTGGATTAAAGTATAACTGGCTGCATATGGAGAGGATGGATGGGAATGGAAATGGATATGGGGAGCATAAGTAACTTCATCTTCATCTTTGTTTTATTTACTTGAAAAATGGATTAAATAAATATGGCAGAATGTTAATAAATGTCAGTTTCAGTTAATGAGCATAAATCTGTTAGATTATTATGTTTTCTGTATTTTAAAAAAAGAGTTCTGAATATAAGTAAAATTGTAAGAAATACTGATGAATTTATTATAACTCTAATTCAAGATAAGCAAATATTTTCAAACATCTGTCAGAATTTCTGACTCAAAATGGCATGCAGCCAATAAGCCCTAACATAGCACTTTCAACCCATATGAAAATTAAGAATACAAACACCAAAAAAAAGGAAAAAAATCTCACAGTAACACAGTCACAATCTGGGCAGAATTTCCTCTAGTTTTCAGATCAAAGAAATTGAAGAGAAAATTACAATCTGTGGATGGTTTATGTAGTAGAACTGAAATAAAGCAAGTCTGTTCACCAAAACACAAATAATCCCTTTAGTCCTCCCTGTAGTCTGTTCACTGATGCAGATTTGTTCACAACCACTAGATTGAAATATAGTTTTTGTGTCCGACTCTTTGCTACCCCATGGACTATATGTTCCATGAAATTCTCCAGGCCAGAATACAGGAGTGGGTAATCTATCCCTTCTTCAGTGATCTTTCTGACCCAGGAATCGAACCGAGGACTCCTGCATTGCAGGTGGATTCTTTACCAACTGAGCTATGAGGGTAGCCCAGGAATACTGGAGTGGGTAGCCTATCCCTTCTCCAGCAAATCTTCCTGACCCAGGAATCGAACCGGGGACTCCTGCATTGCAGGTGGATTCTTTACCAACTGAGCTATGAGGGAAACCCTTTCCTTGTTTAAGGAGAGGTAAACAGAAGGATCGGGGAAGGCAATGGCACCCCACCCCAGTACTTTTGCCTGGAAAATCCCATGGACGGAGGATCCTGGTAGGCTCCAGTCCATGTGGTCGCTAAGAGTCGGACACGACTGAGCGACTTCACTTTCACTTTTCACTTTCATGCATTGGAGAAGGAAATGGCAACCCACTCCAGTGTTCTTGCCTGGAGAATCCCAGGGACAGGGGAGCCTGGTGAGCTTCCGTCTATGGGGTCGCACAGAGTCGGACACGACTGAAGCGACTTAGCAGCAGCAGCAGCAGCAAACAGAAGGATGATAACATGTGGTTCATGGGAAAACAACACAAGTGAAAGGATAACTTTCCCAGGATTCTGAGCAGAAGAATAAACCTCTGAAAAAAACATACTACTGAAGCAGAACAAAATTTTTATTAAATCTCATGGTTTTCTCTTTAAAATATAAGAAGACATTTTCCTTTAAAAGATGCAGAAAGTCATAAGAGAAAAACATTTGTGATGCCATAACTAAACAAGATGATATTAAAAAAGACAGAGAAAAGGAAATGAAAGGAAAAAGAAAATTAAAATACATTATCAAAAGCAGGAGGGAATGAAATTCAAAAATGCAGAAGATAAATGAGCAATTGAGGGACAAACATAAAAAGCTCTCCTGCAATATATTTTGAACCCCAGTCTACGTCAGTTGGCCTCTGTATTGCTGGCTAGATTCTGTAGCTCTGGAGGAAAGTTCACGCTGCAGCATTCTCTCCTAACTTTCCCTTTGATTCCTCTCCTTTGACAAGTCCAGGTACTGTGTCTACTATCAAATAGTTTATCCTAGAGTTCAGCTGGAATCTCCTGTTACTTTTTGGTAATAATAAAATACAATATTTCCACTATTTTTATTTAGCACTTATAAAAAGTCTCTAAACTATTTGCATGAGATATTTTGCCGAGAGAAACTTTCCTTACCCATCTCCATAAAACAGAGCTACACAGAATAAAACTTTGCCAAGTATCTTGAGTAAATATTTTTTGCATGGTCAAAAGTCATACTAAATGGCTTGAGTTTGCCCTACCCCTTAAGTGTTTAAAATAAAATATGCAACAAAATGGATGACTTAGTGGAGACGGAAGCCCATTAATTAGGTTCCCCATTAAACCGTTTACATACAAGTACACAGTTTTTATACTAAGGATTTGTGTTAAAAAGTCTTGTAAAGTTAATGTCTTTCACCCAGATATATCAAATGTCAGTGGAAGACCAGTGTGACTTCATTAGATATGTTTAGTATCTAGAATGTGTAAATTTGTGCTTTGAACTGTAGTTTAATAAATGTAAAATTGCATCATAGTATTTGTTGTATTTGATCCAATGTTACCCTTGTATGATTGCAATAAAATTTTGTGTAGATTTTTAAAAAAATAAATGACTTGAGTAATTTTGCTTAATTAAAAGAGACCAATAAACCACCTAGGAGCAAATATTAGTTGTTACCATACTCTGGACCTTCTAAATAGGATCTGTAAATGATCCCTTAGTAACTGTTTAAAACTTTATATATATTATACAAATGTACATATTTAAATTATATTATACATAATAGTTGTTATTTATAGTTACATTGTTTATATATACATATAATATATATACACATATATGCTTATAGTGTTATAATCTTTAAAAAGTCAAGAAATAAACTGCACAAACTCCAAGGAAATATGCCTATATATTAACAGCAACAGTCCATTGTTGCTTAGGTTTTAGAATGATTTTATTGTCTCTTTCATTTATTTTCCAAACATTCAAAAAACATAGAACTTAAAACTTCTCCTAGTCATGAAGAAATATCAAAAATTGAGTTTAACTTCTTGCTGTAAATAACTGGGCAAAATATATGAAAAAAACTGCTTTCTCACATAGGAAAACAGAAAATGCAGGATTGGTATTTCTAGGGGAATAAGAAATGTAGTTGAGCTTTACATTTATATTGCCTTTCTGACTGGGGCTAGTTACTGAAACATAAATACAAGGTGCGAGAATGCAGTGAGAATTCAGTTGGCCTCCCTGCACTGAGGAGGTGAAGATCAAAACTATGAAAGCTGAAGCAGCTGAAAATTTTGGGACAAAGTTTCTGAAAGTAGGCAGTATGAAGAAATGGTCTGCATAGGGGTCCCAATGTGGGTTTACTGAGTACTAGCCCTGACATGCATAGGAGTAGTTTTGCTTCTGGCATCAACAAATATGTTCTTATTAGGTTGACTCCTCTGCAGATAATAACCGTATACTCTGGAGAAACTGCAAAAGAAATTACTTGGAAGAATTGGATTGTGCAAAACAGCAGGCATACTCTGGAACTTGCACAAAAAGAAATTTTTTATACAGCATTTAGCTTGAAAGCAAACTATACTTGGCACCAAGTGAAGTGGCTAAAACTGAGTAGAAAACACACCATCTTTCAGGCCTGAATAGTCTGCTAGCAAGTGAGGTTGCATCCAGAAAACGAGAACATAGAGAGAGTGACAAACTCCATGCTGATACTTTGCCAAAATCTCTGGATGACCCATGAACCATGAATGCATGAAGCCTACTTTAAGTATTTTAGATAAGAAGAAAAGAATTGAGCTATCCAAAAGGTTTAATTTGCAGTCTGAGTCCCAACCAAGGTAACTACCTGAAAAAAACAAACAAACAAACAAAAAACTGTTCTTGAACTAATATAGTAGAATCCAGAGTTTCCACAACATAATATCAACAATCCCAAGGACCCACTCCAAAGTTACTCAACATATGTAATAACAGGAAACCATGACATTCTCAAGGGAAAAGAAGCTCAAAAGATAATAGCCCCCAAGGTAGAATTATTAGATAGATACTGTAAAGTAACTATAGTAATTATGCTAAGAAAAAGAAAAAAATAGTATAATGGGTGAAAAAAGAAGTTTAGGAGAGAAATGGAAGTTATAAAAAAGAATCAAAGGAAAATTCTAGAAATAAAATATCTGAAATTTAGAAGTTCACTGTATTGGTTGATTTAACAGCAGAATGGAGATGAACAGGAAAAAACACAAGTTAACTTAAAATGAATTGAGTAATTGCCCTCTAAAGAACAGAGAGGGGAAGTGTGTGTATGTGAGTGTCTGTGTCTGGGACCTGTTTGACAATGTTAAGAGCTAACTTCCATGTACTGTAGTCCCAGGAGGATTGGAGAGAAATAATGGGGTAGAAGCAATATTGAAAAAAATAATGTCCAAATGTTCTCAAATTTGGTAAAGATGTAAATTTATAGATTCAAAAAATCAGGAAATTCAAATAGATAAATATAAAGAAATATTTATCCTACGTATATCATAATCAAACTGCTGAAAACTGAAGATAAATGTAAAACCTTGAAATCAGTGAGTATAATGACAGATTATATGGGATGATGGAACAAATGATTCAAATGATCATTAGTTTCTAATCAGAAAAGTATAGGTGAGAAAACAGTGGACCAATATCTTTCAAAAGACTGAAAGAAATGAAAATCTATCTAGAATCCTACATTTAGCAGATGTATTATTTAAAGTATTTTTAGATTAAAAAAAAAAGTCATCATTAGCAGACCTGTATTATAAAAAACACTGAAAGGATTTCATCAGGCATGAGGGAAATAATATACATTTGAAAGTGAAAAACATAAAGAAAGAGTGTCAGAAATTTCAAATAACTAAATATTTTTTCTAATTTATAAATTTTTATAAATATAATTAAAGAGAATGTAATGTATTGAACAAAGTGGTATAGCTACTAAGCCAATAGTGATAATTAAGTGGCATATTCCATTTCAAATATTCAATCACTATATAAAAAGTAAGAAAAGAGAAAAATAAATGGAAAACAAGTTAAACAATTAGAAAACAAAAACAATATGGTAGAGGACAGAGAATGAGATTGTTGGATGGCATCACTGACTCAATGGACATGAATTTGAAAAAGCTCTGCAGTCCATGGGGTCTCAAAGAATCGGACACAACTGAGCGACTGAACTGAACTGAACTGAACTGTTGTACACGTGAATTTAACACATAATGTGAATCTACTAAAACTTAAAAAATAAAAATAAAAGGAGAAAATTAAACTCAAAGTAAGTAGAAGAAAGGAAGAATAAAGATAAGCACAAATGTGCACCTGTGGCTGATTCATGTTGATATATAGCAAAAACCACCACAATATTGTAATTAGCGTTCAATTAAAATAAATTAATCAATTTAAGGAAAATTAATGAAATGGAACTTTTTAAAATTAATGGAGTTTCTGGGGGGAAAATCAGTGAAATTCAAAAATTTTAGTGTCAAGTAAAAGAGAGAAGATACAAATTACCAATATTAGGACTGAAATAAAGTACATCAGTACAGATACTACAGATATTAGGATAGCAAAACAATATTACATATAATTCAATGCCAAAAAATTCAACCACTTGGATGAAATGGAAAATTTTCTTGGTAGATACATATTAACAAAGCTGAGATGAAAGAACCAAGTGAAAGAAATTAAATCTGTAATTCAAAATCTCATGGAGAACACTAGTAGGAAGAATGTCATACTGGAAGACTCTGCAAATTATTTAAGAACAAAAACAACCAATCGCACACAAACTCTTGCCTGAAAGTAGAGGAGAAGGGAATGCTTATCAATTCATTACCCCCCCCCACCAAAAAAAAGACACTATAAAAAAATAAAAACTATGGAGCAATATCTTTTGTGAAAATAGATTCAAATTTTTAAACAGAATATAGTAATGTATAAAATTAAAATGTAAAAGCAGAATATAGTAATGTATAAAAGCTTAACATAGCAGGAACAAGTAGGGCTTAGTCCAGGAAAGCAATATTGATTTCACGTATAGAAATTAATCAGTATAACTTACCACATTAATAGTAGAAAATTATTCAATCATTTCAATAGACATAGGAAAAACATTTGATAAATTCATTATCCCTTTGTAGGAAAAAAAATCAGCAAGTTAGAAATAAAAGAATAATACTCTTTTTTTTTTTATAATAAGCTCTACTAAGACTACAAACCCTTGTAAGTGCATGGAATGCTATTTTCCAGGTCTAAGTTTCCCTTCCATCTAATAATGCTCCTGACACATGACATTGAAAATACCAAAAGTAAAACATAATTTCCAAAAGTAAAAATATAAATACCAAAAGTTAAAACATAATTATGTTTTTAAAAACATAAACAAAAGTAAAACATAAAACAGATTTATATATTATTTATAAATAGTAACTAAAAATGAACAAATACTAGATTTATAATTGTTGTTTGTATTCAGCAAGTTCCATCTAAAATTGCTTATTACCTCTCAACTTCTGGATTCTCTGACTGGTTCTATCCAGAAGTCAAGAATCATCGGGGCTTTGTTTTCCATCTCAAAAGGTTATTGCGGATACCAACTATTACTCAAATCAATGTTCCTAGGAATTAACCTCAAACCCTCTACAATATGTTCCTGGACTGTCTGAATGCTGTCATGTTTGATATACATAGAACTACTCTTGACTGGCATGTGCTCTTCCTTTTCCTATAAATAGGAATTCACAAATTTTTTCTGTAAAAGTTCAGGTGGTAAATATTTTAGGCTTTGCAAACCCAAGGTTTCTGTTGCAAATATTCAACCCTGCTGTTTTACTTTGAAAGCAGTCATACAATGCATTAGAAAGTGAGTGTGGCTGTGTTCCAATGAAACTTTATTGACAAAAACAAGCTGTGACCTGGATTTGGCCAGAGGGTCATAATTTACTGACCTTGTGCTCTAATATCTTTTCTTTTATTCAAAATATTGCTTAAAACATATTTCACAATTAGGAGTAGAAGAACAAAACCACCTTGCTTAATATTTATAGCTTTTCTAGACAAATAAATAAGAAATTTAAAGAAAAGTATTTGGGGGAGGTACCAAGTAATATTATCTGTATATCTGCCTTCTTTCTACTATTAAACTACCCAGGACTAGAACCCCAAATCTCCCATTCCTATATACAAAAAGATGATCATCATCATGGTAATAATCAAGATGATACTAATTTTTAATATCTCAAGAAGTATCCAGTTAGTGCTTATGATGAAAAAAAATCTCAGAAAAGAGAAGAGTATTCTCTTAAACCTTTGTTTGATCTACTTCTGGAATGATAACATAGTGTGTAGCATAGTTAATGGAAGAAGATATTCATTCAGTGTTAATTTGGTTCCTGAGACTGAATGGATGCAATGAAAAATGAACAGACACAATAAAATCTAACATACAGCATATATATGGAGCTCTGTTTGGTACAGATACATGTTTACGGCACTTACTTGGGCTACTTGGTTAGAACTGCAATAAAGAATTAATTCAAGAACAAATACCAGTATTAAGGCACATCACAAGTGCTTTTAATTTAGAGTTAATTTTAAAATGTTAGCTGAATACTTCCACCGCATTCCATTCTCCCTCATAATCCATTGACAAGCTCTCTTGATCTCGGGCCAGGGTATCTTCAGCAGTGAAATAAAGCTTGTTCCAATTACCAAAGTAATCACATGATTATAGTTCCCTAGACACTACATTTAGTGTACATAAGCTCACACAACTCTGCCCTATGGGACAGCACTGGCTCACAAATGCTTTGTTGGATATGCCTGACAGATTTCTGGCTCAGTCTGGCTTAGTTTGAAGTCATGAGGATTGAACCCTACTCCTCCATTTCCATTCATCTATGCAGTGTGGGTCATCACCATCCCTTTTGATCATGTCTGTGTTGACATAGCACCCCACTCCAGTACTCTTGCCTGGAAAATCCCATGGATGGAGGAGCCTGGTAGGCTGTAGTCCATGGAGTCGCTAAGCCTCAGACACGACTGAGCGACTTCACTTTCACTTTTCACTTTCATGCATTGGAGAAAGAAATGGCAACCCACTCCAGTGTTCTTGCCTGGAGAATCCCAAGGACGGGGGAGCCTGGTGGGCTGCCATCTATGGGGTCGCACAGAGTCGGACACGACTGAAGTGACTTAGCAGCAGCAGCAGTGTTGACATAGTAGGTGAGTCTTCAAAAAAACAGCTGGTGTTTCTCCCTCCCAAATAACACTGTCCTCAGCTAAATCAAATGACTTCCAAATATGGAAATTATAAGTATAAAGTAGCAACACAGGCAAGCAGAAATCCGTATTTTTCAGTGCATCTACCTCTCAACCTAATTCTTCTTAGGTTAACATTTAATTTTGGGATATACAGGTAAAATAAGTGGAGTTTAACACATATTTGTGTATTCTCTAGCTGTATTGTGCTGTATTCTGTAGCACAAATATGTCTGTTTAATAACTGAATCAACAATCTTAAAATGATAAATTAAAAGTTCTTTACAAGATTTTACATTTCATCTCCAAATTGTATTCTATTTTTACCATCTATTACAAGACTAATTTGAGAAATTAAGGCTAAACTTTCCATACTTCCCTGTTGCTGTTTTTTTTTAATCAACCAACATGGCTAGGGTAAAATTTATTTATACAGAGATTTTAAAAAGTTACTTTTTTTCTCCTCCACTAGTAAGGAAAAAGAAAGGCCCAAAGGGGAAAGGCCAATTTTAGTCTTCAACCTCATGCAATTCATTTTTTTTTTCTTTAATGAAAAATGCCTTCTTTTTTCTTTATACAACCTAGTAAACAAGGGAAATTTCTCTTGGTTTATTAAACAGAACATCTTCAGACTTGCCATGTTATGTTACAGTTATCTTTTTCTTTGCCAGTGCACCTAGGGTTAGACATAGGGATGCTGTGATGGAGGGAAAATGCTGTTTAAGGAGCCATTCTATTCCCAGATCCCATGTGAATTACTCCTTTCCATATTTAAAATTAGTATATGGAGTAGTCAGGTTTCCATGAGCCATATGCCAACCACACTAATGGTTCAAGTAAAAGGAGATCCATGAAACTCAGACACTAGTCCTGATAACTACCAAACAATAGTCTGGCAGAGTACTACTGAGGCATGGGGTATTTATCTTTCAGTTTTTTATTTCCTTATATCTGAGAAACATATGCCATCATGGCTTTTCCAGACTACTCTGCTCCCACCATCCTAAAGGTGGCTTTTAGCTTCTTTTCTGGTTAGTGCAGTTCCTAAAGGCAGCTGATGAGTTCTCACTTTAGCTGGAAGAGAACACTGATCAAAGGGATGAATACAGAGTCCAGTGGAAACAATTCCTTACAACTTTACATTCTGTAAATACTCTCAGAGCAAGGAGACAGAAAATAAATACATCAAAAGCAAAGGAGAAAATGTGGCTGAACTGGTCAACATTGCTTCTGAGTGCCCACCATGGGCCCTGGACTATACACACAGGAATTGTAAATAGACAATTATTTTGAAGTATGTATGTGTGCGTGTATGTGTATGTGTGCGTGTATGTGTGTGTGTGTGTGTGTGTGTGTGTGTGTGTGTATGTGTGTATGTAAAATGGAAGTTTAAAATGTAGTCAGTCTTTGCTACTTGTTTATAATCTGTGGAGAGCAAAATTTACCTATATGAAATGGCAAAAGTATAATCAACTCTGATACTCATACTTAGTTTAACAGTGTTCAAAAAAGAGGCATAGATTGGGTTATATTGTTATAGAGAGTCATCTTTGGTTTTCCTATCAGTGACATGCAAAAGCAATCTTTGTTGACAGCCTAAGCAATCACTAAGAAATAAGAATCTTACTTATTTATTCAAACTGCCGGAGCTAAACTATTTTCGGTAGAGCTAAAGGCATTGCCCAAACTTTGGAGCTGGGTCACTTGGGCTCACGTTTTACTTTGTTAGATACGTGGCCTTGGGCCAGTTACTTGACCCTTCATTGCTCAGTTTCCATATTGTTGTTCCAAATATCTCACAATAAGTGAGATATTTCCAGAATGTTCCCCATAAGATTACAGTGAGAATAAATTAAATTCATATCATTTTTACTACAGGGTCTGCTGATAAGAACCATAAAAGTATTCATTATTATTTCAAGTACAGTATTTGGTGGTCATTATTATGAAGTATTTCTTATCATTTCTGGTTTCTACACCATATTATTGAATTTCTCCAAGACATCAATATAATTTGGGAATAACAGACCAGCACAGTACCTTGAAATTGGAAATCCATGATTGCTGAAAGAAGGAACCCAATGCAAGGAGGGTGATAGCTTGAGTCCAGGAGGCAGTGAAATATTTGATGTGATAACATTGATTTGATTCTTTCATTTCTTTGAGTAAGGAAATGATTACCTTAGGGAGTTCAGAAAGATCTCATATGTATGGGCCAACAACTTAGGTGAAAATACTGCAAGTATGCTTCAGTGTCTGACTGCTTTCCTTTATGCTTTTTCTTTGAATCAGAGTATAATTGCTTTAAAATGTTGTGTTAGTTTCTGCTATACAACAAAGTGAATCAGCTGTATGTGTACATATATTCCCTTCCTCCTGGACCTCTCTACCCACTTCATCTCACCCATTTGGGTCATTTGAGAGCACTGAGCTGAGCTCCCTGTCCTCCACTAGCCAGGGGGCGGGGAGGAGTGGCTGTGGAAAGAGGCTCCACTGCCTCTTTCTCCATGAAGGTGTCATGAGGATGAATTTGTTCAATATCCTAAGATTTTCAGAGATAACTGTCAGTGCAGCATTACCAGCTGCTGCTACTGCTGCTAAGTCACTTCAGTCATGTCCGACTCTAAGTAACCCCATAGACAGCAGCCCACCAGGCTCCACCATCCCTGGGATTCTCCAGGCAAAACACTGGAGAATTCTTCAGTTGCCATTTCCTTCTCCAATGCATGAAAATGAAAAGTGAAAGTGAAGTTGCTCAGTTGTGTCCGACTCCTAGCGACCCCATGGACCACAGCCTACCAGGCTCCTCCATCCATGGGATTTTCCAGGCAAGAGTACCAGAGTGGGGTGCCATTGCCTTCTCTGGCAGCATTACCAGAAAGCAGACAAATCAGACATGATAACCACATTTCCTTAAAAAACTCAGCTATTCTTTTCAAGAGTATGTCAAGGCTGTGTATTGTCACCCTGCTTATTTAACTTATAGGCAGAGTACATCATATGAAATACTGGGCTGGATGATGCACAAGCTGAAATCAAGATTGTTGGGAGAAACATCAACAACCTCAGATATGCAGATGATACCACTTGAATGGCAGAAAACAAAGAACTAAAGAGCCTCTTGATGAAGGTGAAATAGGAGAGTGAAAAAGCTGGTTCAAAACTCAACATTTCAAAGATCATGGCATCCAGTCCCATCACTTCATGGCAAATAGATGGGGAAAAAGTGGAAAGAATGATGGATTTCATTTTCTTGGGCTCCAAAATCACTGAATGGTCACTGCAGCCATGAAATTAAAAGACACTTGCTCTTGGAAGAAAAGCAATGACAAATCTAGACAGCATATTAAAAAGCAGAGACAACACTGCCAACAAAGGTCTGTCTAGTCAAAGCTATGGTTTTTCCATTAGTCATATATGGATGTGAGAGATAGACCATAAAGAAGGCTGAGCCAAAGAATGGATGCTTTCGAACTGTGGTGCTGGAAAAGACTCATGAATCCCTTGGACAGCAAGATCAAACCAGTCAATCCTAAAGGAAATCAACCCTGAATATTCATTAGAAGGACTGATGTTGCAGGTGAAACTCTGATACTTTGACTACCTGATGAGAAGAGCTGACTCATTGGAAAAGACACTGATGCTGGGAAAGATTGAGGGAAGGAGGAGAAGCAGGTGATCAAGGATGAGATAGTTGGATGGCATCATCGACTTAATGGAAATGAGTTAAAGCAAACTCAGGGAGAAAGTAAAGGACAGGGAAGCCTGGTGTGTTGCAATCCATGGGGTTGCAAGGAGTAGGACAGGACTTAGGGATTGAACAACAACAATTACATTTTTCTTCACAGGGAAATTTTATACTTCCTTTTCTCCTATACTATGCTATGCTATGCTAAGTCACTTCAGTCGTGTCCGACTCTGTGTGACCCCACAGACGGCAGCCCACCAGGCTTCCCCGTCCCTGGGATTCTCCAGGCAAGAACACTGGAGTGGGTTGCCATTTCCTTCTCCAATGCATGAAAGTGAAAAGAGAAAGTGAAGTCGCTCAGTCATGTCCGACTCTCAGTGACCCCATGGACTGCAGCCTACCAGGCTCCTCCGTCTGTGGGATTTCCCAGGCAAGAGTACTGGAGTGGGGTGCCGTTGCCTTCTCCACTTTTCTCCTATAGAAAAGTCAAAGTTCACACCTTCGTATTCAGCTGAAAGAAGGTTAACCAATTAGTTAGACTTGGAATAGAAGATGATAACCCCATGTCATATCATATTGTACATTTCTATGCTGCTTCACAAAAGTTTTTTCAAGTCATTTTAACATAGATTATTTGCATGTGTCTTACAATATCTTCATAAAGTAGAAAAAACAGTAGCCATTTTTTTCTTTTGATGAGGAAACTGTGGTTTGAAAACATAAAATGTGTTATTCATCTACTTTTTCAGGCCCCAAATGGTATTAATTCCAGTTCACTTGACTCTCATTTTCTTTCTAACCTTCATGACTTGAATTTCCACAGTTGCTGATAAAACTGTAAAAAAAAAGGTTTAAATTGCTTAGAGAAAATGTCTTAACCACCCAGTGATTTATATTTTATTCAGCTACTTTTGTAACAAAATTGAATAAAAAGAATTTACTCTTTCTCCTGCATTCTTTTGACCCTGCCCCACAAGTGAGAGTCCCAGAGTTCCATCAATGAACACACAACTTGAAATTGCATTACCTGTCCCCCAAAATTCCTTTCATTACTTCTTGGATCCTAGTTAGTCCTACATAGCTAATAGACAACAATCTAGTCCCTGCCCCAACCTTACTCCCCACCATCTTCCAGACAAGGAAAAGAAATTGCTATAATCAAGGTACAAAGAGGAGAAAAGGATCCAGACTTTTTTCTAAACTGGTAGGAAATGCTCCTACTCAAATACACTGGATAATTAATTTGTTCATATATTCAACACAATATTTACTCAGAAGTTATGATGAGCTAAGTTCTAGAATAGGTGCTGGAAAAGTAGATTTTAAAGATAATAAAATAAAGATAAACCTGATTCAAAGAGCTTGTGCCCAATGGGACATCTCATGTGTAATGCTGTATTATAATGCTATATGTTGGCTCCTCTGAGATGTCTAAGGAAGCCTTCCCAGGGAGTGACATAACATACAAAGAATACTAAACATTTGAGAAAGAGGAAACATCTGTTTCCACTGAAATGCAGCCAGGACCACTGTAAGCTGTCCAGGGACAAGGTGGAAAATGGGGTCTAGGAAAAGCTGGTGCCCCCCTTACCCCACCCAAAGAGGTTTCATAGACATGAAGTCAGCATCAGGACAACTCTGAGGTGAAAGTAGTATACAACAGCCACCTGGAGGTAAATGAATGGGTGGGAAAGGGTCCTAGTCATCTTCTACCTTGGTGTTCTGGGAAGGAGGGCCTGGGGCAAGTCCACCCCAACTTGACTACTTCCTTCTGCTCCACAACTGGTTCCAGATTCATTTATGAGGTTAGGCAGAAACTAGTCACCCTGAGTGATAATAAACAGTATACAAATAAAACACATGAGAGATGAGGCTCTGGTCAAGGGCAGCAGAAAGAGGAAGTGAGATATAAACAGAAAGGAAGAGGGACAGTGTGTCTGTCATTTTTGTCTGTTGTTTTTCTCTGAGCAGGATTTTCATGCCATTGATGAAGCAAGAATGAATTTTAGAAACTAAATATATGTAAACTTGATGTCCTTGTCACACTATTGATAGGATTTTGTCTTTTTTTGCTTCTTCCCTTTTTGTTTCCTTTTTATTTTTATTATTTATTTTTGAAGCATTCTGATATCCTCTCATGATGTTTAGCAGGCTATTTTTCACCCAATGAAAACATTAAATATCTCTTAATATTATAGTGTAATTCAGTTCTGTTATACTCACTGACGATAAATAAATGAATAAACAAATGGCTTCAGGGGGTATAAAACTATAATTTTAAACAGGACACTGTGACCAGACTGTAATCTGGAGTAGACAGATGACAGGATGGAAGAGAGGAGGGAAAATGAATGGTAAGGGAATCAGTCTGTAAGTGCTAAAGTTTATGTAAAAGGAAAATTCTTAGTATATCTCAATCACAGAGTGGGAGGTGGGGGCTGTTCACAAGCCTTAGGGAGCAGCCAACTGAGGTCCTGTTCTAGGCTGAGCCCATATCTAAATAGTGACAAAGAGAAGTTAATATGAAGGGTGTCCAAATGGTATATCATTCCAAGAAACAATTTTTAATAAGAATATCTGGGGAACAAGGTGAGAATTGGGGATGAAAGCACTCAGTTATCTATGTCAGCTAACTTTTTAATGTAGAGTAATCTTAAGGATTACTGAAAGTGCTGCACTCAATATGCCAGCAAATTTGGAAAACTCAGTAGTGGCCACAGGACTGAAAAGGTCAGTTTTCATTCCAATCCCAAAGAAAGGCAATGCCAAAGAATGCTCAAACTACTGCACAATTGCACTCATCTCACACGCTAGTAAAGTAATGCTCAAAATTCTCCAAGCCAAGCTTCAGCAGTACATGAACCGTGAGCTTCCTGATGTTCAAGCTGGTTTTAGAAAAGGCAGAGGAACCAGAGATCAAATTGCCAACATCCGCTGGATCACGGAAAAAGCAAGAGAATTCCAGAAAAACATCTATTTCTGCTTTATTGACTATGCCAAAGCCTTTGACTGTGTGGATCACAATAAACTGTGGACAATTCTGAAAGAGATGGGAATACCAGACCCCCTGATCTGCCTCTTGAGAAACCTATTTGCAGGTCAGGAAGCAACAGGTAGAACTGGACATGGAACAGCAGACTGATTCCAAATAGGAAAAGGAGTACATCAAGGCTGTATATTGTCACCCGGTTTATTTAACTTCTATGCAGAGTACATCATGAGAAATGCTGGGCTGGAAGAAACACAAGCTGGAATCAAGATTGCCGAGAGAAATATCAATAACCTCAGATATGCAGATGACACCACCCTTATGGCAGAAAGTGAAGAGGAACTAAAAAGCCTCTTGGTGAAAGTGAAAGAGGAGAGTGAAAAAGTTGGCTTAAAGCTGAACATTCAGAAAATGAAGATCATGGCATCTGGTTCCATCACTTCATGGGAAATAGATGGGGAAACAGTGGAAACAGTGTCAGACTTCAATTTTGGGGGCTCCAAATCACTGCAGATGGTGACTGTAGCCATGAAATTAACAGACGCTTACTCCTTGGAAGGAAAGTTATGACCAGCCTAGATAGCATATTCAAAAGCAGAGACATTACTTTGCCAACAAAGGTCCGTCTTAGTCAAGGCTATGGTTTTTCCAGTAGTCATGTATGGATGTGAGAGTTGGACTGTGAAGAAAGCTGAGCACCAAAGAATTGATGCTTTTGAACTGTGGTGTTGGAGAAGACTCTTGAGAGTCCCTTGGACTGCAAGGAGATCCAACCAGTCCATTCTAAAGATCAGCCCTGGGTGTTCTTTGGAAGGAATGATGCTAAAGCTGAAACTCCAGTACTTTGGCCACCTCATGTGAAGAGTTGACTCATTGGAGAAGACTGATGCTGGGAGGGATTGGGGGCAGGAGGAGAAGGGGACGACAGAGGATGAGATGGCTGGATGGCATCACCGACTCAATGGATGTGAGTCTCAGTGAACTCCAGGAGTTGGTGATGGACAGGCAGACCTGGCGTGCTGCACTTCATGGCATCGCAAAGAGTCGGACATGACTGAGCGACTGAACTGACTGAACTGAATCTTGAGGATAAAGGCAATTAAATTTTTTTAACATGACAAACTACAATTACTGATCAGAGGCCTCTAGTGTAGGATGATTATGCTAAGATGGGGTTTAGAAGTTTAGGATAAGAGCCTGGACTTCAGGTAATGAGCATGTCTATCTTCCTATCCAGATAACAACCCACAGGGGTTTTAAGGGGGCAAAGGGCTACCCACTCTGGTCAGACCTTCACCTTGATTGCTGTGCCTCTGCTATTATTATTGTTAATATTTTGAATAACATCCCCAGAATCATCTCCACACCAAAAATGTGATCAAATAATAAGAAAAGAGCCCTGGTCAAGCAGTAAATATTGCTTGGAGAAATCCTGCCATTACAATATTCTCTTTCCAATCAGTGGGGTTAATCAGCAAATGGTCCTTGGGGAACAGCTTATACTAAAATGAATAACTTCATGAAGACAATATATTATACAGTAATTATCAAGGAGACTGGCCTTGAAGAAACCAGGACTGTCAATTGGTAGGTCAGAATCCACTGGGAAACCTGGCCCTTCATATCCACTCATATGAGCATTCCTGTCTTCCACCTGGGGAGGAGATATGGGGAAACCCTGGTCTTCTAGAACATTTCCAAGTTCAATGATGCTTGCTTGTGTGCTGTGTGTTAGGTTACACCAGCAGTGTCTGAATCTTTGTGACCCTATGGACTGTAGACTGTCAGGATCCTCCATCCATGGGATTCTCCAGGTAAGAACACTGGAGTGGGTTGCCATTTAGAGACATAATCCAACCAAGCAAGAAAATCCCCATTGACTTCTGGACTCTTTCCAGCCTTGTCTGCTCTCACCAGCCCCCAGGCAACAGTGCAGTCAGCTTCCAGCCCCAGCCACTCTAGTACACAGACCCCTTGCCCTGCCAACTTTAGAACTCTGTGACTTTCATGACCTATTATGTAAAATGTAAGGAATAGCAGCCAGATAAGTCACTAAGTATAGTTTCATGACCTATTATGTAAAATGTAAGGAATAGCAGCCAGATAAATCACTAAGTATAGGATTAAACATACAAGGTGACAGTCATTCTGCTTGGGAGTTGAGCAGCATGGACAACGTAAAACCAGTAGGTGTGCTCTGGAGGGCATGCTTCAGTCAGAACAGAGACTGATGGCTCCAGGCAGCAGCTTACCAAAATTGATATGAGTCTCAGGAATCCAGGTGGAAAAAATGAAATTATGGGAGGAAGTTAAGGACAGGAACATAGAAAAGCCTACGCTTCTATATTCAATGGAGGATTCTTTTTCGTTTTACAAGAGGGCAAGTTTCCTGTTTAGCTTTATGGGAACATGTTTTAGTATTTTCCTTATACTGAGACATGTCACTAAACCACATATGGTATGATAGGCATCTACTCTGATTCAGAAGGAAGAACTATCATGGATAACAAGCTAGATAAGCTAGACATTCAGGTGTTCCTTGGATATATCTCACCTCAGGGAATTTTTAAACACTTATTTGTTCATTTATTTTTGGCTGCACTGGGTCCTTTGCTGTGTGGGCTTTTCTCTAGTTGCCATGAGTGGGGGTTACTCTCTAGGTCCAGTGCTCAGGCTCCTCATCGTGGTGGCTTCTCTTGTTGCAGAGCACAGGCTCTAGGCACATGGGTTTCAGTATTTGCACTGCCTGGGCTCTAGACTGCAAGCTGAGTAGTGTGGCACCCAGGCTTAGTTGCCCTATGGCATGTGGAATTTTCTGGACCAGAGATCAAACCTTTATTCCTGCATTGACAGGCAGAGTCTTTACCACTGGACCACCAGGGAAGTCCCCTCATGGAGTTTTGATTTGTTTTTGTTTGCTTTTTATTTAGGAATAACTTTCAAAACATCACCCTCCTCAGATACCTGATCCCAAATGCCAAAAAAAAAAAAAAGCTCAGACAGTAGAAAGTTCTCATGGCTGGACAGGTGTTTGCTTTGCTGCACCTTAGGGCAGCCTGAACATGACAACATGGCTTCATTTTCCCTTCACATTCTGTTACCTACACATGTAAAAAAACGGAAAAGAAAACACCATGCCCAGACCAAAAAACTGCCAGCTATTTCCCCTCTGAGCATTTGCTTTTCTAGAAAGGGAAATCATATTATATACTACATGCACGGGGAATGAATTTCCATTGCTTGCCCCCAGACCACGAGATTTATGTGCTAATGTGAAGAGTGAATATTAACTATATATTTTGCAGGTGGAGGTGAATTAGTGAAGTTTTACCATGCATAGGATTTTACCTTGGTAGTAACACCTGGAGCCATGGGGTCAATTTCTCAAACTCTAGGCCAAAGCAAACTTCTAAATGCCATTTCACTTCCACAAAGATTTGGTTCCTTTCTTTCTCTAAATGTAGACGATTGAACGAAGAATGATTTACTGCTTCAGTCCATGTTGATTTGTATAAAAACACTTAAGTCCAAGAATAGACCCAGAGGCAAGGAGAGAAGTTAGCAATGATTACTTATTGGATGTTCACTCATATTCATGAATATTTTCCAGAAAATATTTATTAAGCATCTGTTACATGCCAGGGAAAATACTATGTGCCAAGAACACAGAAATGAAGTAGGCAGATAAAGACTGTCCCCCCAACACAAGCTCAAAGCTAAAAACAGGAACAGAAAATAAATCAGTAGACATTTAAATGTAGGCTATAATGTCATGTAATGTAAGTACTGAAAGGAATAATAAAGCAGAGGAAGAAGCTATTATTCTTTCAAATATTCTTGCAAATTTTCTTTAGATGCTATTAGAGAAAGCCCCCTTTGGTCTAGGTGTGTGGAAGTAAACTGAACAGTCAAATGATCAAATAAGGGTTAATAATATAGAGTATGATTTATATTTCATGTACAGTATGATTTATAGAAGATAGAAAAATATTTAAAAATATAAAAACTTAAGAAACATAGATGGGTAAAGATGGTCAAAAGGCACAAACATCCAATTATAGAATAGATAAATTCTAGGGCTATAAAGTACAGTATGGTGATTATAGTTAACAAAGAAAGTAATGCTCAGTCATGTCTGATTCTTTGCAACCCCATGGACTATAGACCGCCAGGCTCCTCTGGCTGTGGAATTCTCCAGGCAAGAATACTGGAGTGGGTAGACATTCCCTTCTCCAGGGGATCTTCCCAACTCATGGATTAAACCCTACTCTCCTGAATTGCAGGCAGATTCTTTACCATCTGAGCCACCAGGGAAGTCCAATAGTTAATAATACCATAATGTATATTTGAACAAAAATGTAACTATTTGAAGGTTAATAAACTTAATATAGTAATCATTTTGAAACACATATCATATCAAATCATTATGTTGTACACTTAAAACTAATCACTGTTTTATGCCAAAGAGATCTCAATAAAACTGGAAAGATATATAAAATATATCTTATTCACAACAATTCTGTGAGTTGGATAGGTTATCTTAATAATGTTCATCCTGTCTTCCTTTAACAGGTGGTAAAGCTGTTAAGTAATAAGAAATTCACATAGTTTGTGAGAGACAGAGCCAGGATCATGGACAAGGACTTCCTGATCCTAAATACAGTGTGTTCAAAGTACAATGTTTATCATCTATAATTGAAGCTAGGTATTGAGCTTTGTGGAAGAGTTCTTTTTATTATAATTGGAAACCAAAATAGATCTGTCTATTATAGTCTGCAATGCTTAAGGTCCCTGAGCAGAAGTCCTTATTTGTCTCTTCTGCCCATGGCTTTTTCCTCCTACATCTGTTTTCAACCAGAACGAAGCCATAACCCAAGAGGCAAGAATTTCCAAAGACCTGATTAAGCTGTCCAGTTACCATGTGGTAAGAATTTGAACTAAGAGGTCAATGATTTGTAGATAATGATTCATGTAGGTAAGCTGAACTCAAGTGAAAATAGATATATACACAAGGAGAAAGGAAAGAAATTCAGTGGGAGAGAGGAAATATAAGAAACAGGGAAGAAAAGAATGGAGTAGACTAACACAGAGAAACAGAGACAAATATATTTTCCCTACAGAAAGTCTAGGTTGTCTGTTTCCTAAATGACTGCTTCAGATCCTCCATACAATGGTGTATGGTTTTAAGCATACACCATTCATGGATATTATAGCATTGGTAGCTAGACTGAAAAGACCAATGATTTTTATCCTAATTAATACCTTTAGGGATAAAATTCTTAACCTGTATGACTGTTTTTGACAAGGATGAGATAGGAGGTGAAGAACTGTCATCACCTGCTTATTAGTAGAAATAAAAAACATAGCTCATCTAAAACTTTCTTTTTGGCTCTCTTTTTCAACTTTTCCACCTACTATAAAGAGCTATAGAATGTCAGAACTGGAAGAGAAATAACAGCTCATCAAATCCAAGTAGGTCAAGCTAATTTTATTTCATTTAGCTGCATAATATCCCTGGGAGGTTGGGAAAGGCAGAGAAGATGGAGGGAGAGGCACCAAGAGGATTCACCCAGGCCCCAGGGCTTATGCACAGCAAGGAACTTCTGGCTTTGAGTCCTCTGTCTTTTTCAGCAACAATTATGTGACAGTTCATACTTTATTCTCTTAGAATTCTTCCCAGAGACTATTTGCCAAGATCAGGAAGATCAACAACGCTTAATATTTTCCACTTCAGAATAGCCACAGGCCATTGGGGCCACACAACAGAAAAATCCTGAATGAGTGCAAATGAAACAAAAAGTAGGGACTAGTAAAAGAAAGCTATTGTAGGGTTTAGTAGTTTATATCCAGAATGTGTTCCAGAAACTTCTAAGCTTGCTTCCTGGTCCTATCCCTGTTTATTGGAATGAATTGCCCGAGTCATTATTTCCCCAAGTCCAATTTTCAATTGCCAGTCAGAAATAACAGCCCTGATAACCAGGATGCTATGCAAAACACAAATGAATGAAATAAAAAGAGCACTGAAGACAGGAAGAACTATAAAACCATGGATTTAGAGAGAGACAAAAAAGAAGCCTTGACAGGTAATCTAGCTAAGAAATATACAATAAGGTGTACTATACTTCTCTCCTTTGGCAGTTGTTAGGGACTTGCATTCATATATCTGTATTTATATCTCCAGAAAACTTTGCCAAACAGTTGGAAATAAGAGAGAATGAAGAATTCATGGATCTGCTTTTACTGCTCCCCTCCACTCTGGGGCTCTTTGCTGAATCCAAGAGGAGAGGTTGATTGGGAGAACAGAAGTAGCCATGAACTAGGGTGAAATTTATCTCTGGAAACTTTCCGTTCATTCCCATCCTTCCCACTATCCCCATCCCACCGTTCAGCTGTCCTCCCCACTGTCTTTTACCAGATTTTTAAAGTGTTTTTATGCTGCCACTCGGAGAAGGCAATGGCACCCCACTCCAGTACTCTTGCCTGGAAAATCCCATGGATGGAGGAGCCTGGTACACTGTAGTCCATGGGGTCGCTACGAGTCGGACAAGACTGAGTGACTTCACTTTCAGTTTTCACTTTCATGCATTGGAGAAGGAAATGGCAACCCACTCCAGTGTTCTTGCCTGGAGAATCCCAGGTACGGGGGAGCCTGGTGGGCTGCCGTCTGTGGGGTCGCACAGGGTCGGACACGACTGAAGCGACTTAGCAGCAGCAGCATGCTGCCACTGCCTTAAAAGATAAGAATGTCCTCCCCTAAGGAACAAGTTCCATTCCCCTCCAGGCTTACCAAAGAAACAGCTATTATATAAATTCTGTGTGATTCTCCACAAACATTTGTGGAGCTCTGTCATTTACTAGATACCACCTTCAGCTTATACTCTTCTCATACCATGGACATTCTTAACCAGATGAAATATAGTTAGGTTCCGAAAGATGACAGTGCTAGAAATGTCAGCTACTCAGCAGGCCAATAAACCTAGGTACTTACAGGCCCCAGAGACAGAAGGCAGTGATCCATGTGGAACAAGGCTGATGCTTAAGTAGCTGAGCAGAGGCAGGATCTGACAGTGGCCCTGGTGTTCCTGTTCTCTGGCCCATGGCTGAGCCAGGACTTTCATCAATGGACACATGAGCATAAGGGAAGCTAAATCCCGGGCAACCACCATGAAGTCAGAGAACAAGAGCGGCCAAAAAATATTGACCTGGCTTTGAAAAAGAGAGAATCTGTGGGGGTGTAGGAAAGCATGTTCTCTCCATTCCCAAAAGACAAACAGTTCTTTTCATAAAAAGTAGAATGAAGTCTAAGTCACACATGTGACCTCAAACTGAAGAACAGCTAAGTATTTACAGATTTCTCCACTGGTATTCAAAAAGATGCCCCATTTTTCTCCACCATCCAGTTCAAGTGGCATGTCTTCAACTCTCACAGTACTTGCTATGAATAAACCAGACTGGCTTTGTTACCATCCGAAATTCTATAACAAGTATGTTTCAGCCTTGGCCGGCATTCTAAGGAGAACAGCAGGAACCTTATCACTGCAAAGTCCAAGGAAATCAGAACATGAACCCATGGTTGATATATTTTCTCTTGACATACACAATTTTGCTGAAACTGCTGACTTGAAATTTGAAATGCAAGGATGTTTTATATGAAAATTCTACAAGGACTTATGCTTCAGAAAAGGTTTTTTGTATTATACCCCTATTGCTGTAACACCTTGTCACCAACTGGTTCTGAATTCACTCTGTTCTTACAACTAAGTACACTTTCAAAAAGGTGCCGACTCTAATTCCAAACATGAACCCCTTTTTTCTTTATCATTTAAACCTTGCCATTGTTCACTGATGCTCCATATGAAAGGTGCTTCATTTAGCACTGTCACTAGCAGTATACCCATTCCTGAGTTTCCAACATTGGCCGAGATCTATCTATGTCTCTGTCCATGAGCAAACATATTATGGACCATATGTTTCCTAGGAAGATACGTGGGATGGAAATTGGCAGATCGCGATTGCACTTGAGAATGTCTAGTGAAATTACTTCGGATCCTTGATGTATGGGAAAGCGGTTTGGATGGCTGACCAGACCAGATACTGTGCATGCTCATGCCAGGGGAGCCACAACACCACACTGACCCATTCCAAACCATTGGGGGGAAGCTGCTTAACTGGGGAAGTCTCTAGTTCGAGGGTTGGGTGATTTAAATGCTCAATGGGAAAAGTTATTGGTCAGTTGATAGGTCAGCCATGGTCTGAAGACTTTTTCTCTTAACATAACAATTTGTCTTCAAACTTTTTAAAACCTCCAGTAGACGTTCTGCTAGCCAAATATTTAGTGGTTTTGTGAAGTTTTTTTGTATTCCTGTCAAATGCAGTTCTTTAGAAACCCATTTAAAATGTTGTCTCTTTTCCATATGGCATTCTGAAAGGGAACAAGGAATTGCAAATTTAAGATTGTGACAAAAAAGAATGCTCTTTGTAACTATTTCCGTACTTGCTAAGTTGCTTAAATGAGTTTGATTTATATTCTGCCAAGAGTGAGTACCATGTTTATCATTAGGACCATGATTTTTTTTAAAGCCCTATAGACTTTTGGCAATTAGAATAACTGTACATATGGTATGTTGCAGGGTTTTGGTGTTTAATTTTACTATGATTTGAAGTTTGATTGACTGATTTCACAAATGAATTTTGAAGAAGGCTAAATCATCCAAGTTTCCTCTCAACACTTTCAAAGCATCTTTGGTGAAACTTTAAGGTCTAGGACCCCAAGCACTGTTTGCAAAGTTGTTCTTAGTCAATCTCATTGCCTTGTTCTGTATGCTGGGACACCACATTTTCTTAGATTTTAAAACTGTAGGGGCTGTAACTTTGATCATTCTCAATGTGACTCTGTAAGACAAGCCAAATAATTTACCCTTCTGAGAAGACTTAGGGTCCTTTCTAAACCATGGCTCTCTTCAGGGTGGTTCCCCATCTGTAGAATTTTGTACTTTACATCTTATAATCCCCACCCTCCTCCCAACTCTGGCTATAGCCAAAGAATGTGTGCCCAACCCAAAGGTGGCCATCCATAGACTGGGTGAGGTCCAAGAAGGGGTTGAGCTGGAGACCTCTACTCAACAAAACGTTGCAATGACTGACCCCTGATCCCATCATACCTGTCACTTGAAATCAGATTGAGGGATGTTCAAAGTTGGAATCAGCTGTGGGAAAAGAATTTAGGAGAAAAATAAGATAGATGGCACAACTAGAGGGGTAAAAGCTGAAGGTGGTAAGAAATAAGTAAAGAACAAGGCATAGGGGAAGCTGACCTTGAACATGACAGAATACCACTGGGGTTGTCGGGCATCACCACAGCTGTGGATTATTAAAGATATTGCTACATTTTCATTGGTTCCCCAGTGTTCTATCAGTTTGGCTGCAGAGTTGCTGAGATTGGTTTCTGTCCTTATAGCATGTCTCTGTTAACAGAGATAAACAATTGGGCTTTTTCCAGTTTCTGACAAATGATACTTGATATATTGTGACAAGAGGGAGTACCATGTTTATCATTCGGACTGTGATTTTTTTTAAAAGCCCTATAGACCTTGGCAACTAGAATAACTGTACATAGGGTATGTTGCAGGTTTTTGGTTTTTATTTTTGCTATGTTTTGAAGGTTGACTGATTCCACAAATGAATTTCTTTATGAAGTGATTATACAGAGTGAAGAAAGTCAGAAAAACACCAATACAGTATACTAACGCATATATGTGGAATTTAGAAAGATGGAAATGATAACCCTGTATGCGAGACAGCAAAAGAGACAAAGATGTATAGAACAGTCTTTTGGACTCTGTGGGAGAGGGAGAGGGTGGGATGATTTGGGAGAATGGCATTGAAACATGTATAATATATATGAAACAAATTGCCAGTCCAGGTTCGATGCAGGATACAAGATGCTCGGGGCTGGTGCACTGGGATGACCCAGAGGGATGGGATGGGGAGGGAGGTGGGAGGGGGTCTCAGGATGGGGAACACATGTACACCTGTGGCAGATTCATGTTGATGTATGGCAAAACCAATACAATATTGTAAAGTAGCCTCCAATTAAAATAAATAAATTTATATATATTTTTTAAAAGTAAGTGATTTATTTTCTATGAAGTGAAACACCTATTTTGTGGATAGATGTTTTGACCAGTTCTATGAGAACTACAAAGGTGAAAATCCACAATTACTATACTCAGTGGGTTCATTGGTTTAAAGAACTAGTATCATAGAGTATCGACAGAGGCAGAGAAGTCTGGACATTCTGGACCAGACTATTGGCTTGCAACTAGCAGTGTGCCCCTATACAAGTTATTGAACCTCTGTGCCTAGATTTCCTCATCTATAAAATGGGCAACACTGTAAAACTGCAAGGGAAAGTGTTAGTCACTCAGTCGTGTCTGACCCTCTGCCACCCCATGGGCTGTAGCCCGCCAGGCTCTTCTGTCCATGAGGATTCTCCAGGCAAGAGTACTGGAATGGGTAGCCATTCCCTTCTCCAGGGGATCTTCCCAACACAGGGGTCAAAACCAGGTCTCCTGCATTGAAGGCAGGTTCTCTACGATCTGAACCACCAAGGAAGCCCTGTAAAACTGTAAAATCTACCTCACAGTATACTTGTTAGGATTATGTGAGTAGATCTAAAAAGAGTCTGGAGTAACTAAGGTTGTCCATGCCCTTCCCAGGTAGCTGAGGTCCTTGGGGAAAAGGAAGGGTTTGTGTTGATTAGAAGCATCTCTCCCTAAACTTATTCCTTATGGGAAGATGGCCCATTTGCCAAACCGGTCAATGCAGATTCCAAGGTAAGTGTCCATAGAACGATACCCACTCAGTGCCACTGATCCTTGGCACAGAACATCCCTCTTCTCATTGGTCACTGACTTGCCATGGAAGGAATTTGGTTCCCCAGTCTCCCTGCCCTTTCTTTGCTCCTACCTTTGCCAGACATCTGCTACACATGCAGCTCTTGTGTCTGCTTCACCTTTCCCTGCATGATCTTGTTCTCTCCCCCTCCTCCCTCCTTGTACTTTCTTACAGGAAAGAACCAGGGGCAATTTTCTTTACAACATATGTAACCACACAAAACATACATTTCCCTCTTGGCTCTGGAGTGCTCTGAGTCGATCAAGACCATCTGTGCTTGCATATCCAATATCCCCCAGTCTGCCCCACCCCCTAAATCTAATCCTTTCTGTGTAATTTAGCAGGATCTTTGTGCTACAAAGCCCTTAATAATTTTTAAACAAAATTACCTTAATACATAGCAATTGCTAAATGCAATACGGAAATATTTATTTTTCTTGCCAGCCATAGATTCCAGAGTCTGTAAGCTGCCTTGCATAACTTGCAGAACTCTGTACGATGCAAACCATATAAGACACATTTCTTAAAAGCTACTCCTTTGGGGAGTCTAGCACCACATCATATGCAATTCTACAAGAAGTGAACACTACAAATTATCAGCAAGTTAATTGCTCAGGGCAAGAGCCCAAGGCAGCCTTATAGTGTTAAATTTCCCCTTGACCCTTCTTTGGCTGATATCTGAGAGGCAATACTGAGTCTTTCCTGTGGCACCTGATCTCTAATTGTTGACTTTTGCTTATCATCACTGCAAAACACTCAGACAGAAATTCTACTGACAGACAGGAAACGAACTGGAAAGTCACAACATCAGAGCATCCTGGAATATGTAAGGTGGTCACATAACTGTAGTCATGGAGAAGTACTGAAGATAAAAAAATTATTTTTGTAATCCTATACTTACAAAATCATTTATGTGTTAATGGATTTTCCCATGGATTTGAAAATAGTCATTCTTTCTGGAATTTTTGAAACCCCATGAGTTTGCCACTTGCTCCACTGAATCTAAATTTTTCGAGTCCTGCTGAGTCATTCAGCAAAGCTGCCTGAACTCTTTCTTGTATGCAGTACACTTGGATTGACTCTGTGGTGACTATAACAACAGGTAAAATACACATTTTAGTCCCCAAGAAACTTACCATCTAGGAAAAGAAAACAATATAAACAGGTGGTAGGCAGATTAATAGCTTAAAGTTGTCTATTCCCTAATCTCTAGAACCTGTGAATATGTTACCCTACATGGGAAGATGGACTTTGCATATGTGACAAAAGTTGCAGATATTGTGATGGGGAAGATAATGTTGTATTATTTGGGTGGCTTCAACATAATCACATGATTCTTTAAAATCAAAGAGAAAGTGAAGTGAAAGTGTTAGTTGCTCAGTTGTGTCTGACTCTTTGCAGTCCCACGGATTCTAGGCTACCAGGCTCCTCTGTTCATGGAATTCTTCAGGGAAAGATACTTTAGTGGGTTGCTATTCCCTTTTCCAGGGGATCTTTCTGACCCAGGGATCAAACCCAGGTCTCCTGCATTGCAGGCAGATTCTTCACTGTCTGAGCCACCAGGGAAGCCCATAGTCAAAGAGGAGAAGATATACATGATCAGAGAGATACAGTGTTGCTGGCTTTGGGGCCTTGAGCCAAGGAATGTGGGCAGTCTCTAGAAGCTGGATGAAGCAGGGAAATGAATTCTCCCCTAGAACCTCCAGAAAGGAATAGAGTCCTTCTTATACCTTGATCGTAGCCAAGTGAGAACCATGGCAGATTTATAACCTCCAGACTTGTAAGCTAAAAAAGTTTGCTGAGCGACTTCACTTTCACTTTTCACTTTTATGCATTGGAGAAGGAAATGGCAACCCACTCCAGTGTTCTTGCCTGGAGAATCCCAGGGACAGGGGAGCCTGGTGGGCTGCCGTCTATGGGGTCACACAGAGTCCAACACGACTGAAGCGACTTAGCAGCAGCAGCAGCAGCATTCTAGTAGCAATAGAAAACTAATACAATACATACTTTCAATACAAGTCAGACAGTGTCAATTGCTATAGCAGAGGTACAAAGTGATCTTCGATGAAGGTCAGCATGATGAAATTGACTCTATTTTTCACCCTTGCTGTTTTTGACTCTAGATTTGTATTACTTTTGGATTTGCAAGAAATAATAGCAACATCAAAGTAGTATCACAATATTCTCTCCATCTTCCTGGAGGCTCTACAGCACAAAGGTAAGCTGCCCATGCAGATGGTTTAAGTGAATTGTACAAGATGAGAAGCTGACAAAGTGGCTAACCCTGAATTAAACAGTCCACACCCAAGAGGCATTTTCCAAAGCTGTAACTAATGTAGCTAAAAGTAAGTTTCTGGGATCACAAAGATACATTCATGATAGCATCTTAGTGATGGCAAACATTATCCTAAATTTATTTTAAAAATTATTTTTATAGCATTCCTGGAGTCTGATACCCACTTTTAGCAAGATTAAAAAAAAAACAACTAGGACTAAATATTAACTCCTTTCCTGTAGTTTGCATGGTGAGTCAAGAATGAAGTTGGAATTGCTAAAATGTCCCTGACTAAATGGAAAAGATAAACAAAATGAAAAAGGTTAAAAAAATAAAAAAGAATCTGAGTGAGAGTTAATAGAAATAATACCTTAAATTTTTTCACACCTATTTATACGTGGTCACACTTAATACTTATAACAATGTGAAGATCCTATTATCCTTGCTTTACCAAGGAGGAAACCAAAGTCTCAGAGGTTCAATGACTTGTTACTAAGTAACAGTGCCCAGACTTAAACCAAGCAGTAATTAGAAAACTCTACCTTTTTTTTCCCTAACACCATCCAAGGCCTGTAGGCCCCTGGAGCGCAGGGACTGTGGATGTCAACAGCACTTAATAGAATGCCTGTACTCAGCAATGACTGTGAAATGAAGGCAAATACAGTCTTCCCTCTGTGCTCCATCACCAGGCAGCTCTCAACTAGAACACAAGACAGCACACATTCTCAAAAACTCAAGTGATTCTAGAAAGAGGTTTTAAATCTTTGGGACAGATTCAAATCACCTGTGGAGCTTTTGAAAATTCAAATATCTTGGTACCTCGTCTTGCTATTGCAGGGCATAAATAAGACCGTCTTCGGACTAGGTCTTACAATGAATCATCTAATCCCATTGAAACACAGGTTTCAGGACACCACAAAACAGAAACCAAATGGTTTGCTCTTTCTTCTTTTTTCCTATTAAACAAGATATTACATAATAAGCAAATGATACCCCCTAAACTCTCTAGTTTCCTGACATGAGTCAGTACAGTCCTGTACTGTAAGCAGAACTGGTTTTCCTAGTAATAAAGTATCTCCAAAGGAGTTCTTCTCATAACTGGCAATCAAACTGTTGGTAGAGAGAAAATAACAGGCAATCAAACAACTGTTCCTGTGTTGAAGAGGTCTGGGTGCTTGCACGTATAGCCAGAAATGAAAGATTCATGAGAATACTGTACCATAACCTTCTTACCTCTTTTCTTACTCTAAGGGCCTTGTTTTTTATTACTATCTAATACAAACGTAATACAATGAGCATTCATATCTAAATAGAGCTGGAGTTTGAATGGGAACTCTGTAAATGTTACTCATTCTCCTTTACTATAACACAGAAACAGAAGTGGCACAGAAACCTGAATGAGTTAAGAACAATGATCATAGTTGATTAGATCCATATGTTTTATTAAAAGCAAAATGGTTACCGCATGGTGTGCAGGATTCTCTAAGTCCATCTCAGGGGGGATGAGCCAGATGCCCAGATTTTTAAAAGAGGTCCAGAAGTTATTTGGGTGCACACTAGAATTGATGACCAGTGTTCTGTAATCAAGATCCCCCTGTAGGCTGAACTGGGGCAAACCTTTTATTGATCTATCACAGAATGGGTATGAGACTTGAATCCACAACACCTTTCACTGGCTTAATGAAGCCATTCTTCTCAGTCCTCTTAAATGAAACAGAAGGGACTACATGAAATCTAGAAAGTGTAACACTATATAAACAAAACAAAAAACTTTTAAAATTATAGCTAAAAAGAACTGGAGTAAAGGGAAGTTATTTTAAACAATCTGATGACAGAATTTTCTCAAAAGGAGAAAAACAAATGTTCAACTAGCCCTTTTGCAAGACAGTCCTAACAATGAGGTCAGGCAAGCAAAGTGGCATTTTTCCTTGGAATTCACTGAGGTATTCAGGTCATAATTGGCTGCGGCATTTGGGAAAATTTAGGGGAAGAAACTTGGCTCTTGGAAAAGAGGGAAAAACTATCTCAATGCCCCAGAAGCTCTCTTTCAAACTCCAGATTTGCAGTGGGGCATTTAGAGTTAGAATTTCCAGTAAAGAAGAAAATATACTGAAGCCACAGCTTTCAAACAAGGGGGAAGATCAAGGAGATGGTTTAAAAAAAGAAAAGAAAATTCTGGAAGAAATAGTCATAGACAGTTGAATGGTCAAATAATCTAACTGAATCATAGGAAAGAATGATGCTGTATCTAAACGTTAGGTTGGGGATGAGTGTCTTGAGTTCATGATGTGATTACCCATTTGTTGAACACAGGTGCACTGAAAGGATGCCACTCTCATTAAAACGTTTCATTTATCAAGTTTATCATGGTAATTCTTTGTCATATACCGTCCTGGGACTCTGCCTTGCCTGCTTTTTATATTATTTTCTTGAAAAGACTGAGGATGGTTTAGGGTGACTAATATTATAATCCACCACTTGATCGTGTATTTCAAGAGTACCCACTGTGTGCCTGGCACTCTGCCAAGGAATATAAGAACAACAAAGAAGTAAAGCATGATGTCTACTCACATGAGACAAAATCTAACTGTAGAAATAGAACTTCAGCACATGCCGATATTAAGTAACAATTGTTTACCTGATGCCAGTTGGAAGTACAATGTGATATCTGGATAGGAGGAAGCAATGTGGGCTGGGGTATTTGGGAGAAGACCTCAGAGGGAGGTTGAGCTTGTCTATACCTTAATGAATGAAATGGATGCAGGAGGCATTAAGAAAGAGAGTGTGAAAAGAGCTAGAGGCAGCAAAAGCTCAGAGGGTACAAGGAAATGATTATATCTGTCTGATCATTGAGCTTGAAATATATATGTTTGAGATTTGGAGTGGGAGTCATGGAAAAAGACTGTGGTACAGCAGAATGAGCCCAGGTTTTGAGACTGAATTCTGATTTTGCCACTATAACCTAGTTAACTTTGGTATAGTCATTCAGGCTGAATCTTTGCGACCCCATGGACCTCCATGTCCATTAGCAACTCCCGGAGCCCATTCGAACTCATGTCCATAGAGTCAGTGATGTCATACAACCATCTCATCTTCTGTTGTCCTCTTCTCCTCCTGCCTTTAATCCTTCCCAGCATTAAGATCTTTTCTAATGAATCAGCTCTTTGCATCAGGTGGCCAAATTATTGGTGCATCACCATCAGTCCTTCCAATGACTATTCAGGACTGATCTCCTTTAGGATGGACTGGTTGGATCTCTTTGCAGTCCAAGGGACTCTCAAGAGTCTTCACCAACACCACAATTCAAAAGCATCAATTATTTGGTGCTCAGCTTTCTTTATAGTCCAACTCTCACATCCGTACATGACTACTGAGAAAACCATAGCTTTGACTAGATGGACCTTTGTCAGCAAAGTAATATCTCTTCTTTTAAAGATGCTGTCTAGGTTTGTCATAAAGTTTCTTCCAAGGAGTGTCTTTTTAATTTCATGGCTGCAGAAATCATCTGTGGTGATTTTGAAGCCTCAAAAAATAAAGTCTGTCACTGTTTACATTTTATCCCCATCAATTTGTTATGAAGTGATGGGACCAGGTGGCATGATCTTCGTTTTTTTAATTTTGCCAGCTTTTAAGCCAGCTTTTTTACTCTCCACTTTCACTTTCATCAAGGGTCTTTTTAGTTCCTCTTCACTTTCTGCCACAAGGGTGGTGTCATTTGCATATCTGAAGTTACTGATTTTCTCCCAGCAATCTTGATTCCAGCTTCTGCTTCATACAGTCTGGCCTTTCACGTGATGTACTCTGCATGTAAGTTAAAAAGCAAAGGTGACAATATACATTTGCTTTTGCTTTGCTTTGCTTTTGCTTTTTAAAAAGCAAAGGTGACAATATACATAATGCTCAAAATTCTCCAAGCCAGGCTTCAGCAATATGTGAATCGTGAACTTCCTGATGTTCAAGCTGGTTTTAGAAAAGGCAGAGGAACCAGAGATCAAATTGCCAACATCCGCTGGATCACGGAAAAAGCAAGAGAGTTCCAGAAAAACATCTATTTCTGCTTTATTGACTATGCCAAAGCCTTTGACTGTGTGGATCACAATAAACTGTGGAAAATTCTGAAAGAGATGGGAATATCAGACCACCTGATCTGCCTCTTGAGAAATTTGTATGCGGGTCAGGAAACAACAGTTAGAACTGGACATGGACCAATAGACTGGTTCCAAATAGGAAAAGGAGTACGTCAAGGCTGTATATTGTCACCCTGTTTATTTAACTTATATGCAGAGTACATCATGAGAAACGCTGGACTGGAAGAAACAGGTTGGAATCAAGATTACTGGGAGAAATATCAGTAACCTCAGATATGCAGATGACACCACCCTTATGGCAGAAAGTGAAGAGGAACTAAAAAGCTTCTTAATGAAAGTGAAAGTGGAGAGTGAAAAAGTTGGCTTAAAGCTCAACATTCAGAAAACAAAGATCATGGCATCCAATCCTATTACTACATGGGAAATAGATGGGGAAACAGTGGAAACAGTGTCAGACTTTATTTTGGGGGCTCCAAAATCACTGCAGATGGTGACTGCAGCCATGAAATGAAAAGACGCTTGCTCCTTGGAAGGAAAGTTATGACCAACCTAGATAGCATATTCAAAAGCAGAGACATTACTTTGCCAACAAGGTTCATCTAGTCAAGGCTATGGTTTTTCCCATGGTCATGTATGGATGTGAGAGTTGGACTGTGAAGAAAGCTGAGTGCTGAAGAATTGATGCTTTTGAACTGTGGTATTGGAGAAGACTCTTGAGAGTCCCTTGGACTGCAAGGAGATCCAACCGGTCCATTCTGAAGGAGATGAGCCCTGGGATTTCTTTGGAAGGAATGATGTTAAAGCTGAAACTCCAGTGTTTTGGCCACCTCATGCGAAGAATTAACTCATTGGAGAAGACTCTGATGCTGGGAAGGATTGGGGTGCAGGAGGAGAAGAGGACGACAGAGGATGAGATGGCTGGATGGCATCACTGACTCAATGGATGTGAGTCTGAGTGACCTCCGGGAGATGGTGATGGACAGGGAGGCCTGGCGTGCTGCGATTCATGGGGTGGCAAAGAGTCGGACACGACTGAGCGACTGATCCGATCTGATCTGATCTGACAATATACAACCTTGATGTACTCCTTTCCCAATTTTGAACCAATCTGTTGTTCCATGTTTGGTTCTAATTGTTGCTTCTTGACCTGTATACAGGTTTCTCAAGAGACAGGTAAGGTGGTCTGGTATTCCCATCTCTTTAAGAATTTTCCCCAGTTTGTTGTGATCCACACAGTCAAAGGCTTTAATACAGTCAATGAAGCAGGTGTTTTTCTGGAACTGTCTTGCTTTTTCAATGATCCAATGGGTGTTGGCAATTTGTTCTCTGGTTCCTCTGCCTTTTCTAAATCCAGCTTGAATATCTGGAAGTTCTCAGTTTGTATACTGTTGAAACCTAGCTTGGAGAATTTTGATCATTACTTTGCTAGTGTGTGAGATGAGTGCAATTGTGTGGTAGTTTGAACATTCTTTGGCATTGCCTTTCTTTGGAATTGGAATAAAAACTGACCTTTTCCAGTCCTGTGGTCACTATAACCTAAACTTCCTTATAATATGGACTGAAAAAGCAGAAATTTTAGTTGTACTTATTTGAAAATGCCCCCTGACTTATCTCTCCTTAAATATTCCTCCTTAGCCTCTGTGCTTCTCCAGACCACTTCTACCTCTGGCCTAGGACCATTTTCCATCTCCCTAATAAAAAAGATGGAGAACCAAAGAATTGATGCCTTTGAACTGTGGTGCTAGAGAAAACTCTTGAGAGTACCTTGGACAGCAAGGAGGTCAAAGCAGTCAATCCTAAAGAAAATCATGTGTAAATATTCACTCGAAGAACTGATGCTGAAGCTGAAGCTCCCACTACTTTAGCCAGCTGATGGGAAGAGCCAACTCATTGGAAAAGACTCTGATGCTGGGATATATTGAGGGCAAGTGAAGAAGGTGGTGACAGAAGATGAGATGGTTGGATGGCATCACCAACTCAATGGACATGAGTTTGAACAAACTCTGGGAGATACTGGAGGACAGGGGAGCCTGGTGTGCTGCAGTCCATGGGGTCACAAAGAGTTGGACATGACTGAGTGACTGAACAACAACAAATGCAGGTCATTAACCAGAACTGAAGGACACACTCCACTGGAGACAATGTTGCTACTTGTCACCTGGAAACAGTCACCCTGAGTGAGATGCAAGACTACCCTGACCCTTTTTTTTTCCCACAGTGCCTGCAGACAAGGCTTACAAGCACAACAGGCTTAAGGTAGTGGTCCTCAGACTGGGCAGAACATTAGAATTACCTGGGGAGCTTCCAAGATACTGATGTTCAGACCACTGAATCTGAATCTCTGCAAGGTGGTACCCAAACATTAGCATCTTTTAAAGCTTCCAAGTGATTCCAACATGCATCCATGGGTGAGAAGTACAACTGTAAAGCAGTCACCTGGGAGATTCTGCTGGACAAGATTGTCACACTTCAGGTTCCCAAACTGATCTGGAGGGAGAGAGACTTGCTACCAGACCTTCTGCAATCCAACTCAGGTAGGGCATGGACCCTTCTAGCAACTTATCTTTAAGCTCTGCCCATCAGCATGGGTTTCAGACAGACCTGTTCGCACCTTTGATTGGCCAGTGAGCAACTATTGAGCCATGTTAACATGGCTCCCCCAGATAAATTATTCTCAGAGATTATACAGCTTAAACCCATGAAAGGAGTAGGAATATATTCACAAATGACTCAAAAACTTCTCACAAATGACTCAACATTTTACACAATTATGAGAAGATGTGTTTGTTTATTTCTTTCCTTCCTTATATCTCTCTTGATCCATGATGTTTTCAGTTTGTGGCCACTTAAAAAACTCAATGTTGTGCTATATCCATTTAATGGCACTTTTTTAGCCATCCAGAGAACATCTAAGTCTGAGAATTATATCTCAAAAGAATTACGTGCTCAAACATTTTTGCTTTTTTTTGTTTCTTTGTGAGGGTTGAGAAAATATGGTTAAATTCTTCTAGATAATATCTGAATAAGCTTTGGATGAGTCTCTTAGTCTTTCTGAGCCTCAGCCTTCTCATCTAGAAAGAGATAATATTAGCAACAAATCACAGGATTGTGATTTTTTTAAAAAAAATTTAATTGGAGGATAATTGCTTTGCAATGTTGTGTTGGTTTCTGTCATCCATCAACATGAATCAGCCGTAGGTATACATATGTTCCCTCCCTCTTGAACTTTCCTCCCACCCAATCCCACCCCTCTAGGTTGTCACAGAGCACCAGGTTGAGCTCCCTGCATCACACAACAAATTCCAACTGGTTATTTATTTTATATATGGTAATGTATATGTTTAATGGCTACTTGTTCAATTCAGCCCACCCTCTCCTTCCCCTACTGTGTCTGCAAGTCTATTCTCTCTGCCTGCATCTCTATTGCTACCATACAAATAGTATACCTCACTTTTGAAATGCCATATATGAAGCACTCTATTCTTTTATAGTATTTTGTCCCCCATTAGTTCATGAAGGATACGAACCATCTCATTTCTTACTTTAATTTTTAAATTCCCGTTTATCATAATTTCCCACTTCTATTACTCTTGCCCTTCAATAGGCTCCCATCTGAAAGTGTTTTCAGTTAATTCTACTTGCTTTCTTAGAATAGCTATTTTGATGTGTGTGTGTGTGTGTGTGTGTGTGTGTGTGTGTGTGCATGCATGAGCATGTGACCTGGGGGTGGGTGTGGGGATTACATGGTATGGTGAATATGTTATGCTTCCAACTTCGCCCACTCAATATCAACTTTTAAAAATCTACTCATGTGTCCTTTATTTCTTCTTTTGTTGCATATATTCCATGATGTGCTCTAAATCACAACCTCAGCAGACCCTCAGTTTAGCTGCAATACCTCAATGCCACAAACAACACCATTGCTCTCCAGACTTTCTGGGGTTTATATCTAGATGTGAAATTTCTGGGCCATATAATGAAGCTATATTTTTTAAAACTGAGTTCTGCTCACTAGAATGGTCTACAGGCAATCTACTGGTAGGGAAGCTTCCTAGTATAATCCCACATAGCCTCCAGTACTTGGTACAGTCTTAAGAACATGTTATTTTAAAATAACATTCATTTCTATTATCATCAAGACCTAAAAGAGCGAGATGGTCTAAAGAAGGACATTTCGTAAATAAAATCTTGTTCTTCAAACAGCCTGGTTTGATCCCTACACTATGAGAGATTGAAAGCGGTACAGAGTTATCTCCACTAAAGGAAGGGACATTGCATTCCCTCCATTTGGAAGGAGAGTCAGAACTTCAATTTAATAGGAAGACTTGAAACTTTCTTTTCAAGAAAGTTGTAGCCACTGTGAACTGCAAAAATATTTTTCACTTGAGAGAGATGAGTACTCTTGCCTTGGGCCCCAGGTCATTCTGCCAAGGATAAAATGAGGACACCACAGTTTCACCTCAGGACACGGACCTGACAAGACTGCTAAGCTATGGTGGCAAAGAAGACACAGTCCATGACCTCATGGAACTTACAAGACAGTGGCAAAGATAGAAGGCAAAAAACAATGACCAAAGATACTTGTGAGTCTGAGACTTAAGCACCCTCACTGAAGTAGACTTTTGAATTATCTTGACTGTCAGAGCCTAGTTCCCCGGGATATGTAGTCACGGCTCTTATCACCCAATTTAGAAATCTTTCCCAACTCCCCTGTCTGCAAGAAAGATGAAGTCCTTTGCTTGTGTAAGCTACTTTCCAACTCACAATATATCCAGGTTCTCTCTCTCTTTATTTAAGCAAGTCTCTTAACTTGAATTTGTCTGGCATGTTCAGATCCATCTTTCTGGCCAAAAATTATTCAAAGATTAATGGTCCTGAGAGAAGTAATGTTCCTCATACTAGATTTTGAAGGAGCTGTTCAATCTTTCTTAATTCAGCAGTGAGAATGATGAGCTGGAACAAGAATACCCTTGACAGAAACTGTCCTCATCGGCTATTTTTCTTGTATCCTGAGAGGGTTTGATGGGCTCTTGAACTTTCCTCTTGAGCTAAGTAGTTGGAAAGTACTTTGACCCCTGGCAACTTACCCAGTAGTCTGATAAATGTGACTTAGCTACCTTAGTTCTGGTTTGCGGGAAACAGTAGAATTTTCTATGGTTATTTTGTATACTGTTACAAAAGAGAAAGCTTTTCTTTCATATGTGTGGGCTCTGTAGGCAGGAAGGATTGTGAAGGAAAAAATTAAACAGTAACAGCAAATCCGGTTGACTCTTGGGATTTCAAGTATGACAAGCAGTGCCTTTCTCTCCCCATTATTGATTTCATGGTGCTTAGAAGTAACTGCTAGATTTTCTTTTAAGTGTATTAGAAAATATTAGTGTTAGACTTATTGTTGATATGACATATGGAATACATTTTAGAAAAAGGGCTGCTAACTCCCTACATGATACATGGGTTTTTATCTGTGTTAAATGAAAAAAATAGTATTTTTTACTTTACTTTGTAGACTTGAAAGTCTATAACTAAGGGTATACTGAGATTAAGGGAACTCTAGCACTCTCTTTTTTTACAGTCATCTTAATAGTTAATATAATCATACCAATTATGAAGTTGAGAGGATCCAGTAATGATACCGTTTTTTGGAAACTTTCTTCATTTTAGGCACTGCATCATGTGCTCATTTGTTTATGCAATTAACAAATATTTCTTAATACATATGACAGGCACTCTGATAAACACTGAGACTATAATGGAAAGACTGAGACAGTCCCTAACCAGCAGGAAAGACAGAATCCAAACAGAAAAGAGCAGATAATCATAAGAAAAAGTTCTGAATATTGTAATAAAGAAAGACGGCACTATAAGAGAACAAAAGGAAGATGAGATTGAGGGATATGAAGACAGTAAAACTATGTTTAAGGTGAGGCCTGAAGGGTGAATGGGAGTTATAATCAGGAGAAAAGAGAGAAGAGGAGTGATTTGTAGGCAATGGGAACAATCTTAGGCAAGATTACACCTAAGTGAAAGATTATAGCATATTCCAGGTACTGAAGTGAGTCCAGGTGTTCTTGAGCTGGTATGTTCAATGAGAGGAAGCGGAGGCAGTGGCCATGTTATAATAATCTTTTAAAAGCATGATTGGGGATTTAGAATTTATTCTAAGCCACATAGGTAGTATTATCCTCATATAACAGATAAGAAAATTAGCTTTGAGAGGTTAACTATATTTCCAATTATGAGCAAGTAAGAAGAGGTGGCAAGAATACACAGAAGAACTATATAAAAAAGATCCTTATAACCCAGATAACCATGATGGTGTGATCACTCACCTAGAGCCAGACATTCTGGAACACGAAGTCAAGTGGGCCTTAGGAAGCATCACTATGAACAAAGCTAGTGGAGGTGATGGAATTCCAGTTGAGCTATTTCAAATCCTAAAAGATGAGTTTTACCTGTTCATTTATGGTCTCTCTTCTAATCTACATGAAACAGCTGCTGGGTATTAATATCCTAAGAATTATATTTAGAGAAACTCTGAATGTAAATTACATGAAGACAGAAATCGAGTATCTGTTTACCACTGGCAGTACTTAAAATGGTGCCAAACCCATTCATTCAGTGCTCAGTGAATGAATGAATGAATAAAAGAAAATTGACACAAGCTGAAGATTTAAAAGGTACACTATGAGGTTATGTAGTGTTTTTCTCTGCTCCTCTCTAGCAGGTAAAACTGTGAACCCTGGAAATGGTATAAGGTACAAAGAAAACAGAACTCTAAAAGATGAGGAGAAGAAGATGGGTTATTTTGGGAGGCCAGGACTTGGGGAATGACACAATGACAGGCTGTCTTGCATCTGCCATCTAACAGAGGCCCAATGTTTCCTGATCCCCAACTTAGCAAAAGAAGGCAGCTGAAGTAGGCTTATCTCTTCCTAGGACTGAACAGGAGTCCCTCTGATAACATCAAGTGAGCCAGACACCTCAGGTAGGGTGTATGGATTGGGAGCCACACCAAAAACTAGGAGCCTGGGGAAGCATTCTTCTTCCCTGCAGAGCCTGATACTCCTCTTTTGTAGTAGACATGAAGTGGAACTGGAGGAAGAGACTCAGCCTGGCCTGAGAAGCTCCCTCTTCCAGGGCCCCAGAGTCTCCTATCCTTGCTCAGAGATATCAGAGCAACCAAGAGGTATCAGTCCTCATCCTTGGAAGAAAAACTCAAGAGATTCATCTTGGGACATCACCACTTCACCTTTTGGCAACACTGGGAAGAATAATACATGCCCTAGTATCACCAGGTCAACCAAGTAGACCAAAATAAGACCACATAGACTCTAAATGGAGAGGACAGTGGCAGAGGATGAGATGGTTAGATAGCATCACAGACTCAATGGACATGAATTTGAGAAGCTCCAGGAGATAGTGAAGGACTAGGAAGCTTAGCCTGCTATAATCCATGGGGTTGCAAAGAGTCGGACATGACTTAGCAACTAAACAACAATAAGACTCTAAATATGAAACTACCATTGGAATCACAGTCCACAAAGGGCACCAAACCTCACGCAATAAATCTAAACAGAGTTCACTTCAGTCCAGTTCAGTTGCTCAGTTGTGTCTGACTCTTTGCAACCCCATGAATCACAGCACGCCAGGCCTCCCTGTCCATCACTATCTCCCTGAGTTCACTCAAACTCACATCCATCGAGTCGGTGATGCCATCCAGCCATCTCATCCTCTGTCGTCCCCTTCTCCTCCTGCCCCCAATCTCTCCCAACATCAGAGTCGTTTCCAATGAGTCAACTCTTCTCATGAGGTGGCCAAAGTATTGGAGTTTCAGCTTGAACATCAGTCTCATCAATGAACATCCAGGACTGATCTCCTTTAGAATGGACTGGTTGGATCTCCTTGCAGTCCAAGGGACTCTCAAGAGTTTTCTCCAACAACACAGTTCAAAAGCATCAATTCTTCAGCACTCAGCTTTCTTCACAGTCCAACTCTCACATCCATACATGACCACTGGAAAAAGCATCGCCTTGACTAGATGGACCTTTGTTGACAAAGTAATGTTTCTGCTTTTGAATATGTTATCTAGGTTGGTCATAACTTTCCTTCCAAGGAGTAAGTGTCTGTTGATTTCATGGCCGCAATCACCATCTGCAGTGATTTTGGAGCCCCCCAAAATAAAATCTGACACTGTTTCCTCATCTATCTGCCATGAAGTGATGGGACCAGATGCCATGATCTTCATTTTCTGAATGTTCAGCTTTAAGGCAACTTTTTCACTCTCCTCTTTCACTTTCCTCAAGAAGCTCTTTAGTTCTTTTTCATTTTCTGCCATAAGGGTGGTGTCATCTGCATATCTGAGGTTATCGGTATTTCTCCTGGCAATCTTGATTCCAGCTTGTGCTTCTTCCTGCCAAGTGTTTCTCATGATGTACTCTGCATATAAGTTAAATAAGCAGGGTGACAATATACAGCCTTGACATACTCCTTTTCCTATTTGGAACCAGTCTGTTGTTCCATGTCCAGTTCTAACTGTTGCTTCCTGACCTGCATATAGGTTTCTCAAGAGGCAGGTCAGGTGGTCTGCTATTCCCATCTCTTTCAGAATTTTCCACAGTTTATTGTGATCCACACAGTCAATGGCTTTGGCATAGTCCATAAAGCAGAAATAAATGTACTATTTGTAAAAATAAGATACTTAAATGAAACCCAGTGTTCTCTAATATAATAAACAAATGACATCAAGAATGTAATAGAAAATCATCCACCATACAAAGAACAAAGAAAATTGCAACTTTAGGAAGAAAAGGCAATCAATTGAAACCAAAAAAAAAAAAAAAAAAGAATCTAATGTTCAAATTATCTGAAAACACTTTTAAAGAAATTTCATAAAAATACTCTAATAACAATCTATTACAAATTCTCTTAAAGCCAATTTTAAAATAGTAAATATTAGTAAAGAAATAAAAGTAATAAAAAATAAACAAGATGTAAATCATGGAGCTGAAAACTGCCAATAACAAAAATAGAAACTCACCGAATGGGCTCAGTATTTGAGTTGGAGAAGACTCTGGTGCTGGGAGGGATTGGGGGCAGGAGGAGAAGGGGACGACAGAGCATGAGATGGCTGGATGGCATCACTGACTCGATGGATGTGAGTCTGAGTGAACTCCGGGAGTTGGTGATGGACAGGGAGGCCTGGCGTGCTGCGGTTCATGGGGTCGCAAGGAGTCGGACACGACTGAGCGACTGATCTGATCTGACACAAGATAGAATCAATGAACCTGAGAGCAAAACATTAGACTAGTTATTCACCTAATCTGAACAACCGAGAGAAAATAGACCAGAAGAAACTAACAGTCTCAGGGATCTGGGAGACAATAGGAAAATCAACATTCACATTATTGGCATTCCAAAAAAAGAGGAAAAAGACAGTGGGACTAAAAAAGAATTTGAGTAAATAATTCCTGAATTTTTTCCAAATTTGATGAAAGACATAGGCCTATAGTTCCAAGAAGCTAAGCAAATCCCCTGAAAGTATAAAATATGAAATCCACAACAAGACATATCATAAACTCTTGAAAACTAATGATAAAGAAAAAAATGTTGGAAGCAACCAGGTAGAAACTACATATTATCGATAGGGGAATCTCAGTTCAAATAACAGTGAGTTTCTCATTGAAATCATGAGGCCATTAGGGTGTGACATAATTTTTTTCATGTGCTAAAAGGAAAAAAAGGATGAGTTGTGAATTCTATATCTTTATAAATCCTTATTCAGGAATTAAGGGGAAGTAGAGGAACCAGATATCAAATTGCCAACATTCGCTGGATCATCAAAAAAGCAAGAGTGTTCCAGAAAAATGGCTATTTCTGCTTTACGGACTATGCCAAAGCCATTGACTGTGTGGATCACAATAAACTGTGGAAAATTCTGAAAGAGATGGGAATACCAGACCACCTGATCTGCCTCTTAAGAAATCTGTATGCAGGTCAGGAAGCAACAGTTAGAACTGGACATGGAACAACAGACTGGTTCCAAATAGGAAAAGGAGTATGTCAAGGCTGTATATTGTCACCCTGCTTATTTAACTTATATGCAGAGTACATCATGAGAAACACTTGGCAGGAAGAAGCACAAGCTGGAATCAAGATTGCCGGGAGAAATACTGATAACCTCAGATATGCAGATGACACCACCCTCATGGCAGAAAGTGAAGAACTAAAGAGCCTCTTGATGAAAGTGAAAAATGAGAGTGAAAATGTTGGCTTAAAGCTCAACATTCAGAAAATGAAGATCATGCCATCTGGTCCCATCACTTTCTGGCAAATAGATGGGAAAACAGTGGAAACAGTGTCAGACTTTATTTTTCTGGGCTCCGAAATCACTGCAGATAGTGATTACAGCCATGAAATTAAAAGACACTTATTCCTTGGAAGGAAAGTTATGACCAATCTAGATAGCATATTCAAAAGCAGAGACATTGCTTTGCCAACCAAGGTCCATATAGTCAAAGATATGGTTTTGCCAGTGGTCATGTATGGATGTGAAATTTGGATTGTGAAGAAAGCTGAGTGCCAAAGAATTGATGCTTTTGAACTGTGGTGTTGGAGAAGACTCTTGAGAGTCTCTTGGACTGCAAGAAGATCCAACCAGTCCATCCCAAGGGAGTGATCTCCCTGGGTGTTCATTGGTGGGACTGATGTTGAAGCTGAAACTGCAATACTTTGGCCACCTGATGCGAAGAGCTGACTCATTTGAAAAGACCCTAATGCTGGGAAAGATTGAGGGCAGGAGGAGAAGGGGACGGCAGAGGATGAGATGGTTGGATGGTATCACCGACTCAATGGACATGGGTTTGGGTGGACTTCGGGAGTTGGTGATGGACAGGGAAGCCTGGCATGCTGCAGTTCATTGGGGTCACAAAGAATCGGACACGCCTGAGTGGCTGAACTGAACTGAACTGAACTGAAACATTCTCAAAGGAGAGCAAAGTAAAAGAATTTGTTACCAAGAAACCTACTGTTAAAGCTTAGCTGGAAGAAGTCTACAAATGGAAAAGAAATGATCAATAGAAAGGAAGAAAAGAGGAAAAAAATGAGAGAAAATATGAAGGAAACTTGTTTTTTTCAGTCAGCATAATTCCTTTATTCATCATCTAAGTTGTTGTTTACATCAATTGTTCATTCCTTTTTTGTTGTTGAGCAGTGTTTCGTGGTTTGTTTCATGGTATGTTTCATGGTGTGTATATAAAATAGTTTGTTTAATCATTTGCCTGTGAAATGAACACAGATTAGTGTTTACCATGAGTCAGGATTGACAAGAGGAGTTAGTACAAGAAGGAGGATGGTATGGTTGTTAAAAACCAAGAGGAGGAAAAAGTGGAGGAATTCTTGTGGTGCTCAAATTCTTTAGTATCTTGACTGAGGTATTAGATACATGAACCAACATGTGATTTAATTATGTAGAACTTAATACACAAAAATGTATAAACATACACTAATGAGAAGGAGAAAACCTGAGAAAGCTGAATAAAAATGGTGTATTCTATCAATGACAATTTTGAAATAGTATACTAGAGTTTTGCCAAATGCAAAATTGGGGAAAACTTGGCAAAGTATGCACTGGATAGTCTTTCATAATTCCACATAGATCTCTAATTATATCAATTAAAATCTCACTTAAATTTAAAGGTAAAGTATTGTAGTAGCTAGCCTCCAAGGTCACTCCAATTGAGGACCCTTGGTATTCACCCCTTGTGGAGGTCGTCCCATAGAAAACACTGTAGTATCCACCTTACCTTTCTCTGGATCACGTGCTTTGTGGAGGCCACCCACAGAGCATCAGATTTTCCATCTACTATAATGGAAAACAAAAGAGAGAGAGAACTATAGATTTGCTAACAAGAAAAGCAGTACAATTATAAAGATTCTTATCCTTCCCCAAGATAGCCCTATCAGATCTCACAAGGATTTAAAATTTGCACACCGTCTCTTTTCATGTTTTATGGCTGAAGCAATAACTTGAGAAAGTGTCTCACCAAAAACATTATGACCTAGCTCTTAAGATAGAACAAGTGTTTATAGAATACAAGGGTGAGCAATGAATCTGGTGTTAGTCATAGTGAAATCTGAATAAATGGTTTTAATGTAATTGAAGATTATAATATAGGGTTGTTGTATAGTCACTAAGTTGTGTGCAACTCTTCTGCGACCACATGGACTGCAGCCTACCATGCTCCTCTGTCCATGGAATTTCCCAGGCAAGAATACTGGAGTGGGTTGCCATTTCCCTCTCCAGGGGATCGTCCCCACCCAGGAACCAAATCCAAGTCTCCTATATTGGCAGACAGATTCTTTACCACTGAGCCACCTAGGAAGCCCATATATGGGCTTTATGGGTTTTATGGCAAAAATTTCTGCCATAAAACAGACACTCTGTGAGAGGGAAAACAGTAGTAAGGCAGAAAAACACTACTTCAGCAAACTCAGGAGCTGGAAGATAGGTGAAGAATTTACTTTTAAAGCCTAACCAGCCCAGATACTTGATTTCAGTGAGGATAACGGGCAGGATTGGCCAAATTAATACAGTGGATGGAGATCATAACATTACTTAATTTTGATACACTCTGCAAAGATGACTATTATAAATAAGCTATTAAAGATTAGAAAAAAAAAATCACTAGTAAACCACTAGTCACACTTCCCAATTCAGAGGGAGAAAAGAAACATTTGAAAAGGAAAATGAGAAGGTATTTGGTTTAGATTTCACAGCAAGACAGAAATAAGTCTCTATAATAGGCCCATCTGGCTCTGAAACTCATGAATTTTTACTATTTGGCCTCTGTCTGTGATCCCAACAGGTCTATACTGAAGACATTCCAAGCTAACAAGCATCTATCTTACATTTTCATCATTTCCCAGACCAGAGAGCAAAGCAAAACAAACAACTTACCCTTGAAACGTCAATTGGCACTGCAATATATGAGTGTGCAACAACAAGAATAAAGGAAAAAGAAATGATAATTATATTTCATGGTAATAGTCACTGACAAAAAGAAGAATGCATTAGATACAAGAAAAGGACATCTGACTCATTCAGTGACCACCCAGGAGACCAAGAAGGAAAAGACTCCCCGAATTTGTGATGTCCAGGAATTTCCAGGGCTTGGGCCCTTTGATATTTGCTGATATTTGAAACATAGTTTTCACACTGTCCTTAGTTATGTTGCTAACAAAATAATATGGCAGTTCTAAACAAATGATCCATTTCTCAAAACACAAAATTCAAAGCATATTTCTAGCAGTGGCTGTTAAGGAACTCGGCCAGAAAGGAACCTAGAAATCTGAAAGCACATTGGGCGAGTAAATCAGATTTCAAACAAAAAATGTTAAAGGAAAATTATCGTCTTAAATTAAAACTTCCTTTTTGGAAAAATTGTATCCCTCTTTCAGAGGAATAGTACCTCTCTTAGGCTATTTCTACATGATCTGTGAGAGAAGTATCCTTTTCTCCCGGCGCAGTGTTGGTCCTTTCTCCTAATCATGCCAAGTGCTGTGAATGAAGATTCATGAAACAAAATCTGAACCAGGAACATTTGAATCAAGAAGCACAATTGCTTGATGTAACAACTGAAGCTATAGGTACGTGTGACCCAGTGTGTATGGCTTTCACATAGAAGTTTCTGAGAGAAAAGTCTCATGCTGAGATTTGGACCTCTCCATTTCAAAGCCGTCAGAACATTTTTTTTAATGATAAGTTTTGAGCACAAATACCAAAAAAATTGAAAAAGCTAGAGGCAATGGATAACAGGAAAAGATGAAAGACCCAATTCAAATGGTTGGGCCAAGTAATGACTAAGGAGAAATAATAACCATTTGCAAATATTTGAAAGAATTATGGAACAAGGGGAGAGGAATTTCTTTGAGTTATCCAGAAGGGTATAACTAACAGAAACAGGATTAAATTGAGCAAAGAAAAATGTAGGCAGAACATAAGGGAGAAATGACCACATAATAAGATCTGTCAGTCTGTGGAAGAGTCGTTCCCAGGAAGTGGTGGAAACCCCATCACTTGAATCCTTGTCAGCTAAGTGGAAAAATTTCTCTCTTAAAGAGGACTACCCAACCCTGGAAGAAGAGGGACTTGATGAGCAATGTGTCTTTTCCAGCTTTAGTTTCTATAGTTTTGGAAAAGAAAGAGAGGAGGAAAACTGAAAAAGAAACCCAGTAGAAAAGATTTTTCAAGATTGGAGAAAAAAATTTTAATCTGGAAACCACAGAACAGCCATGATGAGCAAAAGAATAAATGAGAGAGAAAACCCACTAAAACACGCCAGTTTCAATAAATAGGAAAAATGTAAAGCAAGGCTGAAGAGGGAATGACTTCAAAGAAAGTTTGGGTATTTATTTAATGACTTTTGTTTTCTACGCACAATAAAATACCAGATTCATCTCAACATTCCTCTTAAGCAATTGAAGGACTGTCATGATTATCCCTGAGTTAGACTAACAGTTTTGTTAGCTCTCTAAGTGAAGTGAAGTGAAGTGAAGTCACTCAGTTGTGCCTGACTCTTTGCGACCCTATGGACAGTAGCCTGCACCAAGCTCCTCCGTCCATGGGATTTTCTAGCCAAGAGTACTGGGTGATACTTCAGAACAATCCAGGTGATCCAATTAATCATCTATGGTGGCTGAGCCCCCCAAATACTAGTTAGGCACAGAGTTAGGCTGATTATAATTAAATAATAATTAAATCAATAAGTACCATATAAATTCTAGAAGCATATTGACCATTGACTATAGGTAAAGTTCAATGTCAGATAATGTCAGGAATACAAAGAAGCATAAACATGGTCACTTTTCCCTTTGAGTTTTGAGCCCACTGAAAAGACAGACAGATTGGGAAACTTCATATGTCTTTGGGTCACTAAGCACCAAGGCTCTTGCTTGGACAGGTTTATTCTTCTTACTCCTGCTCAAAATCTCAGAGACTCAGTTTGATTTTCCCTTCTCCTAGTAGCTTTTTCTATGCACTCTATTCCCTCTCCACAAACCAGCTTCCCCATTTCTCACTGGCATGAAGAAAAGGAGTCTATCTCTTTTCAGTTTTCAGAGTTAATCAGCACTAGGGTATAAACAAGAGCCCATAATAACAACCAATATTTCTTGTGCACTTCTTCTACGCCAGGAATAGTGCTGGAGAAGGAAATGGCAACCCACTCCAGTACTCTTGCCTGGAAAATCCCATGGACAGAGAAGCCTGGTAGACTACGGTCAATGGGATCGCAAAGAGTCGGACACGACTGAGTGACTTCACTTCACTTCTTAAAATACACTATTTATTTTAACCCTTGTCAAAATCCTATGAGTTGAGTAATTGACCATATCACATAGGTTATTAAATTAAGCAATAGAGCCATGATATGAGCACATATTGCAAAGGACTGAACTGTGTGCCTCCAAATCCATGTGTTGAAACCTTAATCCCCTCTGTGACTCTACCTGAAGACAGGGCCTTTATGGAGATGCTATCGCTGTTTAGTTGCTCAGTTGTGTCACACTCTTTGCAACCCGTTGGACTGTAGCCCACCAGGCTCCTTTGTCCATGGGATTTTTCAGGCAAGAATACTGGAGTGGGTTGCCATTTCCTTCTCCAGGGGTTCTTCCTGACCCAGGGATCCAAACCAGGTCTCCTGCATTGCAAGCATTTTCTTTTCCCGCTAAGCCACCACAGAGTTAAGATTGAATGAGTTCATAAGTTTGGGGCCTACTCTGAGTATTTGCCGCTACTGCTGCTAAGTCACTTCAGTCATGTCCGACTCTGTGCAGCCCCATAGACCGCAGCCCACCAGGCTCCCCCATCCCTGGGATTCTCCAGGCAAGAACACTGGAGTGGGTTGCCATTTCCTTCCCCAATGCATGAAAGTGAAACGTGAAAGTGAAGTCGCTCAGTGGTGTCCGACCCTCAGTGACCCCATGGACTGCAGCCTTCCAGGCTCCTCTGTCCATGGGATTTTCCAGACAAGAGTACTGGAGTGGAGTGCCATTGCCTTATCCACTGAGTATTTGTGTCCTTATGAAAAAAGAAAAAGACACTAGAGATGTCTCTCTCTCTCTACAGGCAGAGAGGAAAAGCCATGTGAGAACACAAATGAGGAGGAGACCATCTACAAGCCAGGAAGACAGGCCTTACCAGAAACCAACTCTGATGGTATCTTGACCTTGCATTTTCAGCCTCCAGAACTGGAAAAGTAAATTTCTGTGTTTAAGCCATCCAGCCTGTAGTATTTTGTTATGGCAGCCTTCAGAATGGGAGAAAATAATAGCAAATGAAGCAACAGACAAACAACTAATCTCAAAAATATACAAGCAACTCCTGCGTCTCAATTCCAGAAAAACAAGTGACCCAATCAAAAAATGGGCTAAAGAACTAAACATTTCTCCAAAGAAGACATACAGATACATGAAAAGATGCTCAACATCACTCATTATCAGAGAAATGCAAATCAACCCACAATGAGATACCATTTCACACCAGTCAGAATGGCTGTGATCCGAAAGTCTACAAGCAATAAATGTTGGAGAGGGTGTGGAGAAAAGGGAACCCTCTTACACTGTTGGTGGGAATGTAAACTAGTTCAGCCACTATGGAGAACAGTGTGGCGATTCCTTAAAAAACTGGAAATAGAACTGCCTTATGACCCAGCAATCCCATTAATGGGCATACACACTGAGGAAACCAGAATTGAAAGAGACACGTGTACCCTAATGTTCATCACAGCACTGTTTATTATAGCCTGGACATGGAAGCAACCTAGATCTCCATCAGCAGATGAATGGATAAGAAAGCTGTGGTACATATACACAATGGAGTATTACTCAGCCATTAAAAAGAATATATTTGAATCAGTTCTAATGAGGTGGCTGAAGCTGGAGCATATTCTACAGATTGAAGGAAGCCAGAAAGAAAAACACCAATACAGTATACTAAAGCATATATATGGAATTTAGAAAGATGGAAACGATAACCCTGTATGCGAGACAGCAAAAGAGACACAGATGTATAGAACAGTCTTTTGGACCCTATGGGAGAGGGAGAGGGTGGGACGATTTGGGGGAATGGCACTGACACATGTATAATATCATATAAGAATAGAATTGCCAGTCCAGGTTCAATACAGGATGCTTGGGGCTGGTGCATTGGGATGACCCAGAGGGATGGTATGGGGAGGGAGGTGGCAGGGGGGTTCAGGATGGGAAACAAGCGTATGCCCATGATGGATTCATGTTGATATGTGACAGAACCAATACAATACTGTAAAGTAAAATAAATAAATAAATAAAATGAAGTAAATAAATTTTAAAAAAAGAAAGAAAAAGGTGCTGAAGAATCACAAGTGATACTATTGACAAATAATGGCCTGAAAGATTTAGTCCAGTTTAATTAGATGAAAAGAAAGACAAGGATGATGCCAAAATAAAATCTCTAAAATAAAATGGTTTTGAATAACAAATTGTAAAAGACCTATGTGGATAATTAATGAAGCTTCCATTTTTCTTTGCAAAAATGACACTTCATATCAGATCAGATCAGAGATCAGATCAGTCGCTCAGTCGTGTCCGACTCTTTGCGACCCCATGAACTGCAGTACGCCAGGCCTCCCTATCCATCACCAACACCTGGAGTCACAGGGAGTGAGTCTCAGACTCACATTCATCGAGTCAGTGATGCCATCCAGCCATCTCATCCTCTGTCGTCCCCTTCTCTTCCTGCTCCCAATACATCCCAGCATCAGAGTCTTCTCCAATGAGTCAACTCTTCACATGAGGTGGCCAAAATACTGGAGTTTCAGCTTTAGCATCATTCCTTCCAAAGAAATCCCAGGGTTGATCTCCTTCAGAATGGACTGGGTGGATCTCCTTGCAGTCCAAGGGACTCTCAAGAGTCTTCTCCAATACCACAGTTCAAAAGCATCAATTCTTTGGCGCTCAGCATTCTTCACAGTCCAGCTCTCCCATCCATACATGACCACAGGAAAGACCATAGCCTTGACTAGACGAATCTTTGTTGGCAAAGTAATGTCTCTGCTTTTGAATATGCTATCTAGGTTGGTCATAACTTTCCTTCCAAGGAGTAAGCGTCTTTTAATTTCACGGCTGTAGTCACCATCTGCAGTGATTTTGGAGCCCAGAAAAATAAAGTCTGACACTGTTTCCACTGTCTCTCCATCTATTTCCCATGTAGTGATGGGACTGGATGCCATGATCTTCGTTTTCTGAATGTTGAGCTTTAAGCCAACTTTTTCACTCTCCACTTTCACTTTCATCAAGAGGCTTTTTAGCCCCTCTTCACTTTCTGCCGTACGGGTGGTGTCATCTGCATATCTGAGGTTATTGATATTTCTCCCATCAATCTTGATTCCAACTTGTGTTCCTTCCAGTCCAGCATTTCTCATGATGTACTCTGCATATAAGTTAAATAAACATGGTGACAATATACAGCCTTGATGTACTCCTTTTCCTATTTGGAACCAGTCTGTTGTTCCATGTCCAGTTCTAACTGTTGCTTCCTGTCCTGCATACAGATTTCTCAAGAGGCAGATCAGGTGGTCTGGTATTCCCATCTCTTTCAGAACTTTCCACAGTTTATTGTGATCTACACAGTCAAAGGCTTAGGCATAGTCAATAAAGCAGAAATAGATGTTTTTCTGGAATTCTCTTGCTTTTTCCATGATCCAGCAGATGTTGGCAATTTGATCTTTAGTTCCTCTGCCTTTTCTAAAACCAGCTTGAACATCAGGAAGTTCATGGTTCACCTACTGCTGAGGCCTGGCTTGGAGAATTTGGAGCATTACTTTACTAGCGTGTGAGATGAGTGCAATTGTGCGGTAGTTTGAGCACTCTTTGGCATTGCCTTTCTTTGGGATTGGGATGAAAACTGACCTTTTCCAATCTTGTGGCCACTGCTGAGTTTTCCACATTTTCTGGCATATTGAGTGCAGCACTTTCACAGCATCATCTTTCAGGATTTGGAATAGCTCCACTGGAATTCCATCACCTCCACTAGCTTTGTTCCTAGTGATGCTTTCTAAGGCCCACTTGACTTCACATTCCAGGATGTCTGGCTCTAGGTCAGTGATCACACCATCGTGATTATCTGGGTCGTGAAGCTCTTTTTTGTACAGTTCTTCTGTGTATTCTTGCCACCTCTTCTTAATATCTTCTGCTTCTGTTAGGTCCATACCATTTCTGTCCTTTATCGAGCCCATCTTTGCATGAAATGTTCCTTTGGTATCTCTGATTTTCTTGAAGAGATCCCTAGTCTTTCCCATTCTGTTGTTTTCCTCTATTTCTTTGCATTGATCGCTGAAGAAGGCTTTCTTATCTCTTCTTGCTATTCTTTGGAACTCTGCATTCAGATGTTTATATCTTTCCTTTTCTCCTTTGCTTTTCGCTTCTCTTCTTTTCACAGCTATTTGTAAGGCCTCCCCAGACAGCCATTTTGCTTTTTTGCATTTCTTTTCCATGGGGATGGTCTTGATCCCTGTCTCCTGTACAATGTCACGAACCTCATTCTATAGTTCATCAGGCACTCTATCTATCAGATCTAGGCCCTTAAATCTATTTCTCACTTCCACTGTATAATCATAGGGGATTTGATTTAGGCATACCTGAATGGTCTAGTGGTTTTCCCTACTTTCTTCAATTTAAGTCTGAATTTGGCAATAAGGAGTTCATGGTCTGAGCCACAGTCAGCTCCTGGTCTTGTTTTTGCCGACTGTATAGAGCTTCTCCACCTTAGGCTGCAAAGAATATAATCGATCTGATTTCAGTGTTGACCATCTGGTGATGTCCATGTATAGAGTCTTCTCTTGTGTTGTTGGAAGAGGGTATTTGCTATGACCAGTGCATTTTCTTGGCAAAACTCTATTAGTTCTTGCCCTGCTTCATTCTGTATTCCAAGGCCAAATTTGCCTGTTACTCCAGGTGTTTCTTGACTTCCTACTTTTGCATTCCAGTCCCCTATAATGAAAAGGACATCTTTTTTGGTTGTTAGTTCTAAAAGGTCTTGTAGGTCTTCATAGAACCGTTCAACTTCAGCTTCTTCAGCATTACTGGTTGGGGCATAGACTTGGATTATTGTGACATTGAATGGTTTGCCTTGGAAACGAACAGAGATCATTCTGTCGTTTTTGAGATTGCATCCAAGTACTGCATTACGGACTCTTTTGTTGACCATAATGGCCACTCCATTTCTTCTGAGGGATTCCTGCCCGCAGTAGTAGATATAATGGTCCTCTGAGTTAAATTCACCCATTCCAGTCCATTTTAGTTCGCTAATTCCTAGAATGTCAACATTCACTCTTGCCATCTCTTGTTTGACCACTTCCAATTTGCCTTGATTCATGGACCTGACATTCCAGGTTCCTATGCAATATTGCTCTTTACAGCATCGGACTTTCCTTCTATCACCAGACACATCCACAGTTGGGTATTCTTTTTGCTTTGGCTCCATCCCTTCATTCTTTCTGGAGTTATTTCTCCACTGATCTCCTGTAGCATATTGGGCCCCTACTGACCTGGGGAGTTTCTCTTTCAGTATTCTATCATTTTGCCTTTTCATACTGTTCATGAATTTCTCAAGGCAAGAATACTGAAGTGGTTTGCCATTCCCTTCTCCAGCAGACCACACCCTGTCAGATCTCTCCACCATGACCCGCCCATCCTGGGTTGCCCCACCGGCATGGCTTAATTTCATTGAGTTAGACAAGGCTGTGGTCCTGGTGTGATTAGATTGACTAGTTTTCTGTGAGTATGGTTTCAGTGTATTTGCCCTCTGATGCCCTCTTGCAAGACCTACCGTCTTACTTGGGTTTCTCTTACCTTGGGCGTGGGGTATCTCTTCCTGGCTGCTCCAGCAAAGCACAGCCATGGCACCTTACCTTGGACGAGTGGTCTCTCCTCACTGCCGCCCTTCCTGAGACACTTTATATCTGTAAATATCAAATGTAGAATGACAGATATCATAACATTATATCAAATGGCTTTGTCTGATTTCCCACAGAAATAAAGGAGAACTTGATTTACATTTTATTTCTTCTTAATATTAGCATAGGTTGAAGTGTATGTAATTAATAAACTAATTATATTACTTGGTTTAATAAGTATACTTGATAATTTTTAGTTTTATTTTTCAATATAGCTGGCTCAGATGTTAAAGCGTCTGCCTATAATGCGGGAGACCCAGGTTCGATCCCTGGGTCAGGAAGATCCCCTGGAGAAGGAAATGGCAACCCGCTCCACTACTCTTGCCTGGAAAATCCCATAGACGGAGGAGCCTGGTAGGCTACAGTTCACAGGGTCGCAAAGAATCGGACATGGCTGAGGGACTTCACTTTCTTTTTCTTTCTTTCAATATAAACTTGAACAAATATTTCATTCATTGTTAAATGTGGAATTTTGGTCCCTATTGAAGCAAATTCACTTCAAGTAGCCTGTTAACACAGAGAAGGCAATGGCACCTCACTCTAGTACTCTTGCCTGGAAAATCCTATGGACGGAGGAGCCCGGTAGGTTGCAGTCTATGCAGTTGCTAAGAGTCGGACTTGACTGAGCAACTTCACTTTCCCTTTTCACTTTCATGCATCGGAGAAGGAAATGGCAACCCACTCCAGTGTTCTTGCCTGGAGAATCCCAGGGACGGGGGGGGCCTGGTGGGCTGCCATCTATGGGGTCGCACAGAGTCAGACACGACTGAAGCAACTTAGCAGCAGCAGCAGCGTGTTAACAGAACTAGGTTATAATCTGTATAAAACTCAACTAACAAAAGTTATTTCATTTATAGTTCTGCATTTAGGCTCAGTGGTAAAATGTCCATCTGCAATGCAGGAGACTTACAGGAGATGCGGGTTTGATTCCTGGGTCAGGAAGATCCCCTGGAGAAGGAAATGGCAATCCACTCCAGTATTCTTGCCTGGGAAATCCCAAGGACAGAGGAGCCTGGTGGGCTACAGTCCATGGGGTCACAAAGAGTTGGACACAACTGAGGACGTACACATACACACAAATTTACTTCTTAGATAATAAATGAAAGTTTCTTTAGTATGTTGTTTCTACTTTAAATTCTAAGCAGCAGAGTTAACAGTCAATCTCCATCTCTCCTGGTTTCAGTTACTACCATAGAACTAATAGCCAACAAAAAGATAATGTTTTGCATTGAAGTCCTAAATTCAATTAACAACTCTACAACTTTTTACATTGGTTGACTCCTTTGATGAAGACATGCTCTATGTTCTCCAAAGGGACAGCTATTCAGGATTAAGATGAGTCTAACAGCTAGAGCGTAAACCACCTTAAGAACAAAATAGAATGTTTTGGGGAAGTAGTCAGTCATCATTATAAGAAAGCATTCACTATGTGTACATTTATGGAACAAATATATATTTATGATGACAAGTAGGGGACTGAAAATTAATGTCCTAGGAAAGTTCTGCTTTGGCAAGTTTTCTAATTCAATTTAGTATCATGAGTTCTTGAAATATCACATAAGATTCTTCAAGCCTACCTTTGCTGACAAGTTATCGTCTTTCAACCAGCAGTCTGAAGCAAGATATCTAACAGCCTGAAATATCCTTTTCATTTTTGAAAACTTCAAATGTCTCCACACTACAGAATTTATGACTATTCATGATATATTCAATCATTTCCCCTGTATTTTTTCCTGGCATTATGTTGAAAGGGTGATTTAAACATTAAGATTTATGTGTCATTTAGAGTAAAGGATGTCAGTTTGTCATCAGAGAGATGTGATATGGCTGCCATCTGACTGAAGTAGTGAGTTTCCTTTTTAGTGACAAGGCAAAAAGAAAAAAAGTGAAGAGGACCAGAGAACAGTATTATTGAATCAATTCTGAACAACAGGTATGCAGAGTCACTCAGGAATAGAAAAGCATTGGTTTTGGTGTCAGACAGACCTCAGTTCTGGTCCTGAGTCTCTTTACCACTGCATAAACTTTGACTGAGTCCATAACTACTCTGAGCTTCAGCTACCTCATCAGTAAAATGGAAAGCATAATAGTGGTGTTGTAAGATTTAATGTGGTAATACACATAATAGCAGTAAGCAAGCACAGAAGCTGACATATGGCAGACAAGTCCATAAATTGTATGTTTCATTACCAAAATATTTTATAAGAAATAAGTAAAAGTCACTTTTTAAACCTTCTAACCACTAAACAACTCTTTCTCAAAATGTGGCATAAGGAAAATTTACATCAACATCACAGTGTGAGGTGCTTATTAATAATGTACATTCTGCCTCCCACACAGATCTCCTTAATTTTCTTAATTCATTTATCTATTGAATAAATTAACAAGTATTTCTACATCCATAATACATGCCTGTCACTGTCTGCCATTGGGAAAACAATGATATGACAGATAATTTCCCTGCCATTATAGAACTTAAATTCTAGTGGGGAAGACACAAATAAATAAATAAGCAACAAGTGTTATTTATAAATTAAATAGATTGATAATATAGGGCATAATCTGGGAAGATCACTTTAGATAGGGTGGTCTGCCAAAACCTGTTCAGAGGAAGTGGCATCTGAACTGAGACTTGAAGGAGGAAATTGAGACTACCATGGAAAAAGATAGGGGAAAAGCATTCTAGGCAGAAAGAATAAAAAAAAATTCAATGGCCTACAAGTCTGAAGTCTTGGCATGTTGATAAAGGAGACAGATATAACTGAAATCTAGTGAGAGAGAAGAATGGTAGGAATTGATATTGGGGATGTTAGAGGAAAGAAATTATTCCCCATTTTGCCATTCATATCCATTTTCTTCCTACTGCAAATTCTTCCCATCTGGGAATATCTTTTCCAGAATTAAAGCTGGTCTCTTTCTATACAAGAAACTATACAAGAGTTGGGGCTTCCCTGTTGGCTCAGTGGTAAAGAATTTGCCTGCAATGCAGAAGGCATGAGTTTGATCCCTGGCTTGGGAAGATCCCTTGGAGAAGCAAATAGCAACCCACTCCAGTACTCTTGCCTGGGAAATCCCATAAACAGAGGTACCTGACAGATGACAACTGGACAGATGACAACCCAATTTACTTTAAATGACACATAAATCTTAATGTTTAAATCACCCTTTCAATACAATGCCAGGAAAAAATACAGGGGAAATGATTGAATATATCATGGATAGTCATAAATTCTGTAGTGTGGAGACATTTGAAGCTTTCATAAAAGTGACCCCATGTCCGTGTTTTTAAGTCTTAGTGACTTAACAACATTCAAGGGTTGGTTAATGGGTAAACTACAGGCCCCATCATATTGCTATCTCAAGATGGAAACTGATGCTCAGCATCTCTCTCCACCAGTCATTCTAGATTCCCTTCAGCCTCAGTGAGTACATCTGCTAGTCAAGGTAGCTTATTTGGAAGATGACCCACACCGTTATTCATGAAGAATCCAAGTACCTGGTCACCATGACTTTCTTAGGCCATAACTAATGGACTTTACTATTACCATCAAAACTAAGCAGAGTTGCAGGGCTTTGCCAAAAGATGTCACATTAGATCATTTGGTTGCCATGTATATTCTCCCCTGTTCCCATTGTATAACAGCCACTCTATTTTCCCCTCGTATTCAGGGTCAATTATGCTTTTCTGTTAATCTCCTTGTATGGGAACCCATAGTAACTGGAAGACAGTAGTACTTTAAAATTACGTGGAACTTTTACTATATTTCCTAATGGAAGCATTACCCCTTCTAGTCTCTCGCCTCAGAGAGACTAGAACCAGCTATTGAATGCAGACTACCTAGGGAAGGGAGTATAACCTTGAGTGAGATGGTTTGTTTAGCCAAGGCCAATCCCCAACAAAAGACTCAGCTAAGAGTTATTAGCAACCAATACTATTGTAACTGAAGGCAATGAATGCTATGCTTCTATAACAGTGATATTTGGAATGTAAAGAATGTATAGCATTCTTTACACCATCACTATTCAATTTACTTTTGAGTGAATAAAAACATCTATCCATCTTTCAAAATTACTCAAGTGACAAAGAAAGTTGGAGCCAAAAGAGTTCTTGAATGTGTGATCAAGCAGACACTTTGAGAAAATGGGGGAAGAAAGAAATGGCTCATCATAAGTGTCCAAGAGTTTTACATTACTGTAGCTGCTTTCAGTGTAATTCACAATTGTTTCTAAAGATCCAAGATAATTACCCACTTATTTCTTCCCAAGAACATCCCTTCCAATTTTACAAGTGAGGAAGAAATGTCATAATATTTAGAATAATAGCATGAGTTGGTATGCTTCCAGTAAAGCCAACCCTATAACTGAACTTTTAAAACTGATCCTTTGGTGGATGAATAACCAGCAGAGCTAAAGCCCTCTTACCAGCTTCTGAGTTTGATCCATGAGCCTTCACAAAATAACTTTTTAGGGCAGGGATTTCTGTTAACCCTTTGTAACCAAGACATCAGCCAGTCAATTAAAATATTTTGTTACACTCCTGTGTGCCTCCAGACAACAAAAACCATAAGATATTCAGTTCAGTTCAGTTCAGTTGCTCAGTCGTGTCCAACTCTTTGCAACCCCATGGACTGCAGCAAGCCAGGCTTCCCTGTCCGTTACCAACTCCCAGAACTTACTCAAACTCATGTCTGTAGAGTCGGTGATGCCATCCAATCATCTCATCCTCTGCTGTCCCCTTCTCCTCCCGCCTTCAATCTTTTCCAGCATCAGGGTTTTTTCGAATAGTCAGTTCTTTGCATCAGGTGGCCAAAGTATTGGAGTTTCAGCTTCAGCATCAGTCTTTCCAATGAATATTCAGGACTGATTTCCTTTAGGATTGACTGGTTAGATCTCCTTGCAGTCCAAGGAACTCTCAAGAGTCTTCTCCAACACCACAGTTCAAAAGCATCAATTCTTTGGTGCTCAGCTTTCTTCACAGTCCAACTCTCACATCCATACATGACCACTGGAAAAACCATAGCCTTGACTAGATGGACTTTTGTTGGCAAAGTAATGTCTCTACTTTTTAATATGCTATCTAGGTTAGTCATAGCTTTTCTTCCAAGGAACAAGCACCTTTTAATTTCATGATTGTAGTCACCATTTGCAGTGATTTTTAGATTCTCCAGGGGATCTTCTCAACCCAGGGATCAAACCCAGGTCTCCCGCATTGCAGGCGGATTCTTTACCAGTTGTGCCATGAGAGAAGCCCAAGAATACTGGAGTGGGTAGCCTATCTCTTCTCCAGCAGATCTTCCCAACTCAGAAATCAAACCAGGGTCTCCTGCATTGCAAGCGGATTCTTTACCCAGTGAGCTATCAGGGAAGCCCTTTATAAAATATTGGACTGCTGCAATATCACTGACTTCTAAAAGTAAAGTATGGGATTTCGTTCATCAACATTTAATGTGCTGGATGTGACTTACCTGATTTTTCACTATGTACTTTTTAGTTAATAAGAATTTATTGATACGCCAACTACCTGCTACTGCTAAGTCGCTTCAGTCGTGTCCGACTCTGTGCGACCCCAGAGACAGCAGCCCACCAGGCTCCCCCGGCCTTGGGATTCTCCAGGCAAGAACACTGGAGTGGGTTGCCATTGCCTTCTCCAATGCATGAAAGTGAAAAGTGAAAGTGAAGTCGCTCAGTCGTGTCCAGCTCTTAGCGACCCCATGGACTGCAGCCTACCAGGCTCCTCCATCCATAGGATTTTCCAGGCAAGAGTACTGGGGTGGGGTGCCATTGCCTTCTCCTGTGCCAACTACCTAGAACTAAAGAATTAACAAAGTTCAGAAATGAATTTCTTATTCTAATTTCAACATCTGAATTCATTTCAGCTTAAATCCCAACCCATGAAGTCTTCAAAGATAACCAGTGAGTTCCTGATACCTAGAAGTACCACATTCTGCCCTTCCTCATTTGATACTGGTAGGATAGTTCTACCTATGAAGGAGAAGAAAGCAACCGTGCACTGCTGCTAATCAGTAAACCGTGAGCACTGGTCTTGGACTGAGCAGAGAACTAAACTTTATAGCTGTCAGCAGTATTTAAATACTTCTCAGAGTGCTAAATTTGAAGATTTAATCAAAACACTATCTAAATAAACCAATAAATATAAAACACACATAAAGAAATAAGTGTAAGTATGTGAGTTCATGTTGTTTATAAATAATGAACAGCTCAGGGAAAGTGGTTTTATATACAGTGCATTCTTCCCTTGGTGCTTGCTGTGTGTTTAGGAAAATGAAAATGTATTACAGATGGAAAGTCAGTGAACTGCTTCATGCCAACACTCCAGACTTTTTTTCTGGATCCCACATTCAAGGAAGTACTTGAGACTATGCAGAGGCTTCAACCTTTCCTGGACAAAGCAATCCAAGATACAACCACTTGGCTTCCTTCTGTGTTGGGGAGGCACTGAAAAATTTTCAAACTCTAGAATCATGTTCCTCATCATTTATGCAAGCCATACCACCACTTGTTAAGATCTTATGAGGGTAATACTATAATTCTCACTTCAGAGATGAAGAATCTGAGACACAAAGATGTTAAATGTCTTGTCCCAAGTCACAAAGCTAGTAAGAATAGAGACATCATTCAATCATTTACAGTTTTCATGGAGAATTTGTGTCTTTGTAACTTGGCAATGCTAACTTCTGCTCACATTATTTACTAACAATATTAATAAAAACTGGAGTACATGAGAAGAATCAGGAGTGAAAAATATATAAATCATACAAATGAAGCTTATGACCCCCATTTGACCTGTTCCTTTGCCCAGTCTGGCATCTGCATTTGATTTGAAAATCTTCACAGGAATCATGAGCCTCAAAGGACCACAAATGTAGTAGACACTTAAAAGGAACTTAATGGATAATTTTGCTGGTGATGTTCTAGAAAATACTGTTACCAAGATCATTCCTTTCAAAACTTTGAGTTACCTAGGTGGCATATTTGCTTTGCTGCCTTAATTAATCTAAATGCACTGCTTATGCAATTTTATCAGATATGATTCTTGGGCTTCTTTTACTCATTTTTTCTTGGCTTTATTCTTCTAAATGGAAGTGTGAACTAAATTATATTATCATATCTCATCTTTTTTTTCTGGTCTTAAATACAATATGAACTTAATGTATGAAATCTAATGAATAGCGAAAATTGTACAGTTGAAAGTTTGTAATACCTGACAAAGACACATGCAATATTTTCATAAACTTTTCTCTTCCTCATTTTCCTCCCTCTTTTTCATCCTACCGCTTCATTTATCTTGTCTGTGCCTACACTACTAGGGCACATTAGGTGAGCATGACTTTTCATTCTGCTTTATATCGCCTATTTGCCTATTTCTTCGAAAGCCAAGAAGTTATTTGAGTAACTGATTGAATAATACCATATTTGATGGATGCAGGTTAAAGAGCATTTTGACATTTTTTTAATTTGAAAAATAAAGCTGTAACAGACTTTTCTATTAATTTCCTTTGTTACTATCACCAATTTCCCAGATATCTGCACTGGGCTCTTCAATGACCTCTTGCAACTTCTCCTACTTCCCTCCAATCTAGTCTCCATGCTATAGTAAATAACCACTGGCAGAACTGAATGATTGTTCTTGGAATAAGCACCAGATTTTATTATGACAACAAATCCCTGAATGTTTTGGCTTCTGCCTCCATCACCAGTCTCATCTTAAAGTAATGCCCATTTAACTCTCTGGTCTTCCACCACAGGATCTTTGTTACAGTGGTTTCCTCTTCCTAGAGTTCACACTCTTCATCTATTTAACTCTTAATCATTCCTTAAGTTTCAAGTCAATCATCACTCTTTAAGGGAAACTTCCCCTAACTGTCCAGAATTCAGATTCCTGTTATATACTATTATGGAGTATATCACTGTGCTCTTTATAAAATTAAATATTACCTTTTATAAAACTCTTAAGTTATTTGGTAGACATGAAATACTATACCACTGTCATTTTAATTACATTAATTTAAAGAAAGATATTTTTCAAATTCATATTGGTCATTTGTAGTTTTCCTATGAATCTTCTATATAATCATTATTCACATTCTATTATGGTGTTAATGTGTCTCTTATTGATTCATGAATGTTCTTAATATATTAAGAGAATTAATCATATGCTTATCATTTGCAAATATTTCCTGCCCAGGTCAAGATATACTCTTAAAGTGTATGTATAGCAATTTTAGTGTTTGTAAATAATAAAACAGTGTAATAAACTTTATCAATAATTTCTTCATGCTTTCCTAATACTCCTATTTTTGAAAAGAAAGGATATTTCTTATCATAAATTCAGTACTATAATACTATAATAGTTTCAGGTATACAGCACAGTGATTCAGTACTTTTATAGGTTATACTCAATTAAAAGTCATTATAAAATAATGGTTATAATTCCCTGTGCTATACAATATACCCTTGTTGCTTATCAATTCTATACATAGTACGTTTGTATCTTTTAATCACATAACCTTATTCTCTGCCCGCTATTAATAGTAACAATTATTTTGTTTTCCATATCTGTGAGTCTCTTTCTGTTTTGCAATACACATTCATTTATACTATATTTAAGATTCCACATATGAGCAATATCACACAGTTTTTGTCTTTCTATGTCTGACTTATTTCACTAAGCATAATATTCTCTAGGTCCATCCATGTTGCTACAAAACGCACAATTTCATTATTTTGTTATGGCTAAGTAGTATCCCAGTGTATATATCTATAGGGCTTCCCAAGTGGTGCTAGTGGTAAAGAACCTTCCAGCCAATGCAGGAGACATAGAGATGCGGGTTCAATATATCTATTGGTCTGTTGATGGATATTTCAGTTAGTATCTTGGCTAATATAAATAGTGTTGCTATGAACAATGTGGTGTGTGTATCTTTTCAAATTAGTATTTTCATTTTTTCCAGATATATACCCAGGAGAGGAATTGCCTGATCATATTGTAGTCCCATTTTTAGTTTTTTGAGGAACCTTCATAATATTTTCCACAGTTACTGTACCAATTTACATTCCCACCAACAGTGTACTAGGGTTCCATTTTTTACACCACAATAGTATAAACTTAGAACAATTACAGAGAGAAAAAATATAAAAGAAAAAAATACATGATGACTAAACACCATGCTATTATAAAACCAATGAGTCAATTAAAACTTCAAAGAGGAAATCAGAAAATGCTTTAAGACAAATGAAAATAGAAGCAATTCTCCAAAATCCATGGGATCCAGTAAAGTAGTCCTAAGAGGGAGGTTTAGAGCAATATAGGTCTTCCTCAAGAGATAAGAAAATATCAAACGATCTAATATACCACCTAAAGGAAATAGAAAAAGAAGAACAAAGCCCAAAGTCAGCATAAATAATGAAATAATGAAGATCAGAGATGAAATAGAGGTCAAAAAAAGCAATATAAAAGATCAATGAAATCAAGAGCTGTAATTTTTTTAAAGATACAAAAAATTGGCAAACTTTTAATCAGGCTTACCAATAAGAAAAGAGATCCAGGCAAACAAAATAAGAAATGAAAGAGGAGAAATAACAACTGATATCACAGAGATACAAAATATCACAAAAGCATGCTATGAACAATTATATGCCAATGAATCGGAAAACTTAGAAGAAATGGACACATTTCTAGAAAAATTAAACCTTTGGGGATTGAATCAAGAATAAATGAACAATTTGAACACATTGATCACTGGTAGTGAAATTGTATTTAAAAAAATACACTCTGAACAAACAAAAGTCCATGATTAGACAGCATCACAAGGGTATTTTACTAAACATATAAAAAACTAGCAGCTATTTGTTTCAGACTATGCCCATAAACTGAAGAAGAGAGAACATTCCCAAATTTATTCTTTAATGCCACCATTACCTTGATACAAAAACTACACAAAGACACAACAACAACAACAACAAAAGAACAAATTACAGGTCAATATCTGCAATGAATATAGATGCAAAAGTCCTCAACAAGGTACCAGCAAATTGAATCCAACAATACATGAAAACAATCATATATCATCATCAAACTGGATTTATTCCAGGGATGCAAGGATGGTTTGACATTTGTAAATCAATCAATGCGATACACTACAGTGACTAAGAGAAGGATAAAAGTCACATAATAATTTCAACAGATGCAGAAAAAGCATTTGACAAAATTCAGCATCCATTCATGATAAAACCTCATTAAGGTGGGTATAGAGGAAACATATCTCAACATAAGAAAGGATATTTATAACACACCAACAGCTGAAAACCTTTCCTCTAAATTCAGGTACAAGACAAGGTTGCCGACTCTCACCACTTCTCTTTAGCATAGTTTGGGATGCCCTAGCCACAGCACCTAGACAAGAAAAATATAGTTATCCGAACTTGAAGGGAAGAAGCAAAACTGTCACTATTTGGAGATGACATGATACTAACTGTCGAAAAATTTAAGTCTCCACCTCAAAACTGTTGAAGCTAATAAATGAATTCAACAAAGTTGCAGGATACAAGATTAATTTACAGAAATCTATTGCTTTTATATAATATTAAAATATCAGAAATAGAAAGCAAAAATAATAATTTCAGCTAAAAGAATACTTAGGAATAAACTTAATCGAGGAGGTAAAATATCTATACTACGAAAACTAACAACATTGGTGAAGGAAATTGAAGATGTTGCAAAGAAATACTTAGATATACTGTGCTCTGGGATTGTAAGAATTAATATTGTTAAATTATCATACTATTCAAAGGAATCTACAGATTTAATGCAATGCCTATCAAACTACCAATGACACTTTTCACAGAATGAGAACAAATAACCCTAAAATTCATATGGAATTACAAAAGACCCCAAATTGCCAAAGCAATCTTGAGGGAAAAGAAAAAAGCTGGAGGGATCACACTCTCTGACTTCAAACTATACTCCCAAGCCTCAGGAAATACAACAGCATGGCACTGGCACAAAAACAGACACATAGATCAATGGGACAGAAGAGAAAGACCAGAAATAAACCCCACACACTCCTGGTCAGTTAATCTATGACAAAGGAAGCAAGAATATACAATGGGAAAGACAGTCTCTTCAATAAGTGGTGCTGGGAAAACTGGACAGATACATGTAAAAGAATAAGATTAGAACATTTTCTCATACCACATACAAAAATAAGTCAAAATGCACTAAAGACTTAAAAGTAAGACCAGAAACCATAACACTCCTAGAAGAAAATGCAAGTATAACATGCTAAGTCGCTTCAGTCGTGTCCGACTCTGTGCAACCCCAGAGATAGGAGCCCACCAGGCTCCCCCGGCCCTGGGATTCTCCAGGCAAGAACACTAGAGTGGGTTGCCATTGCCTTCTCCAATGCATGAAAGTGAAAAGTGAAAGTGAAGTCACTCAGTCGTGTCCAACTCTTAGCGACCCCATGGACTGCAGCCTACCAGGCTCCTCCATCCATGGGATTTTCCAGACAAGAGTATTGGAGTGGGGTGCCAGTGCCTTCTCCGAAGTATAACATACTTAACATAAACTGTAGTGATAGTTTTTGGATTTGTCTTCTAAAGAAAAGGAAACAAAAACAAACAAATGGAATCTAACTAAACTTAAGAGCTTTGCAACAAAACAAAAAGACAGTTACTGAATGGGAGAAAATATTTGCAAGTGATAGGACTGTGTGTGTGTGTGTGTGCGCACGTGTGTTAGTCATGTAGTAATGTCTGACTTTTTGTGACCTGTGGATTTTAGCCTGCCATGCTCCTATGTCCATGGAATTAATTCTCCAGGCAAGAACACTAGAGTGGGTAGCTATTCCCTTCTCTAGGGGATCTTTCCAACCCAGGGATTGAACCCAGATCTGCTACATTGCAGGCATATTCTTTACCACCGGAGCCACCAGGGAAGCCCAAGTGATATGACTGATAAGAGGTAAATATAAAAAAATATAAGCAACTCATACAACTGAATATCAAAAAATAACAACCTGACTGAAAAATATTCAAAAGCAGAGACATTACTTTGTCAACAAAGGTTCGTCTAGTCAAGGCTATGGTTTTGCCTGTGGTCATGTATGGATGTGAGAGCTGGACTGTGAAGAAGGCTGAGCGCCGAAGAATTGATGCTTTTGAACTGTGGTGTTGGAGAGGACTCTTGAGAGTCCCTTGGACTGCAAGGAGATCCAAGCAGTCCATTCTGAAGGAGATCAGCCCTGGGATTTCTTTGGAAGGAATGATGCTAAAGCTGAAACTCCAGTACTTTGGCCACCTCATGCGAAGAGTTGATTCATTGGAGAAGACTCTGATGCTGGGAGGGATTGGGGGCAGGAGGAGAAGGGGACGACAGAGGATGAGATGAGTGGATGGCATCACTGACTCGATGGACATGAGTCTGAGTGAACTCCGGGAGTTAGTGATGGACAGGGAGGACTGATGTGCCGCGATTCATGTGGTCGCAAAGAGTCGGACATGACTGAGCAACTGAACTGAACTGAACTGACTGAAAAATGGGTAGAAGACCTGAATAGACATTTTCCAAAGAAGATACACAGGTGGTCATGGCACACATGAAAAGATGATCAACATTGCTAATTATTAGAGATATGCAAATCAAAACCATAATGAGATATTGTCTCACATCTATCAGAATGGATAGCATGAAAAGTTTACAAATAATAAATACAGGTGAGGATGTGGAGCAAAGGGAACCCTGTTGGTAGGAATGTAAACTTGCGCAATCACTGTGGAAAATGTTATGAAGTTTTTCCTCAAAAACTAAAAAGGGAACTATTATATGATCTAGCAACTCCACTTCTGGCTATGTATCTGGAAGGAGGGAAAATTCTAATTTGAAAAGATGGACGCATTGCAGTGTGCATAGCAGCATTGTATATCAGTTAAAATATGGAAGCAACCCAAGTATCCATCAATAGACAAATGGGTAAAGAAGAAGTGGTATGTATGTACAATAAAATATTACTCATCCATAACAAATGAAATTTTGTTATTTGCAACAACAAGGATGAACCTGGAGGGTATTATGGTTAGTGAAGTAAGTCAGACAAAGAGAAGTACTGTATGTTATCATTTGTATTATGATATCTAAAAGTAAAATAAATGAGCATAACAGTGGAAACAGACTTACAGACATAAAGAACTAGTAGTTACCAGTGGGGAGCAGAAAAGGGGAAGGGGCAGAATAAGGACAGGAGATTAAGAGGTCTAACTATTATGTACAAAATAAATAAGCTAGAATGATATCATATGTAGAACAGGATATACACCCAATATCTTATAATAACTTTAAGTGGAGTATAATCTATAAAAATATTTACTATGCTGTACAACTGAAGCTAATATTTTGTAAATCAACTATATTTCAATTAAGAAAAAACTAGAGAGAGTATTCAAATTTTCCACATTTGCAATCCCCCCCCTTTTTTTTTTTACAATTTGCTTAAATCATAATCCAAGTTAGGTCTATATGTCACAATTTAAATTCCTTTAGACCTATAAATTTTCCAATATTTTCCTTTCAATTTATTTATTGAAAAGAGTAGAGGTTTTTTCTGTATAGTTTTTGTAGTTTGGAGTCTGCTAATTGCAGTCCCATGGTGTCATTTAACATGTTCCTCTGCTCCATGTAATCTTTCTCTATGTAGATGTTGAGATATAAGCAGATTCAAGCTTAATTTTTTGGAAAATACCTCAGAGGTATTGCAATGTAAAGTTTTTTTTTTCTCTCTCTCACTCTCTTTTAATGATTTTACAGGTCACTGGTGATCTTTACTTAGATTGCTAATTTGCTAGAGGTTGCAAAATAGTGATATAATAACTCTTATTCCTTCTTTAATTAGTAAATGGGACACTCCATAAAAGTATAACTTTCCTCTTTATTTCCTTCTGGAATCCACAATAATTGCAGAAAACTTATTAATTCTATTTGATCTCTTCATAGGCCCTCTTCCGCCTATGGCTAAAAGAGAACAATTGTGATAGAATTAGAAGATAGTCTTCATACCCAGAGCCAGTCAAACTAGTAGTGACAAAATTAACTTTTCCTCTTCAGTCTGATGACAGCAAAGTTGCCTCTGTGATGGGAGGTAGGTCAGCAGGAGACCATGGAAAGGAACATTTTCTCACCAAAATATATGTGAAGTATTTCACACTTAACACACTCTCAGAGAATCTATACATTAAAGATCGTTGTTTATTTGTACTCAAGATTTTGTTTTGTTGAAAGCTCTCTTTGCCCCTTAGGCACAGGACTGAAAACCTAAAATTGACTTTCTTGGTGTATATTATGGGCTTTCCTGGTGGCTCAGATTGTAGAAAATTGGCCTCCAATGCAGGAGGCCAGGGCTCGATCCCTGGGTTGGAAAGATCCCCTAGGGAAGGAAATGACAACCCACTCCAGTATTCTAGACTGGGGAATTCCACAGACAGAAGAGCCTGGCAGGCTACAGTGTAGGGGGTAGCGAAGAGTCAGACATGACTGAGTGACTATTACTTGACTTAACTTGGTGTATATTATAATGAGTTTTTTTTAATTACTCTTTATGACACCAGCAATTTCTCTGCCAGCTATGAAAATGGGCATTATCTTTTAAGAGACTGTTGAGACCAATAGCAGAGAGTGAAAGTGAAATACCCTCAAAACAGTAGATGCAAGACACTGGTTCATCTGGCCCACTCTGTCTGGCTGCCCATTGCCCAAGTACCAATGTACATTCTTCACACAGATGATGTATATTTTTATAATTTTCCCACATAAGTTGTCAGCATAAACTCAAGGCAGCATATGGATAAATGTGTGTGTGTGTGTGTGTGTGTGTGTGTGTGTGATTCTTAAGTGTTTCATTACTTGGACATAAACAACAAAGTATGAAACATGATCTTTTGCTTTCTCTGGTTTCTGCTGAAAACTTCAAAGAAGCTGAGCTGATGTGTGAACTGCCATGATTCAAGGGGTGCAGAATGTCAGTATTTTCAATCAGACTTATTCAAAAGCCAGTTGAGCTTTTGAATATCCAGTGCGTTGATTCAGAAAAGAGTATAAGAGTGCATACTTCAGAGCAGACTAAACATGCTTGTCACTAATTCACATTTGTGCATCTTTGTTTCTCTAATTTGAAATAGGTGACCAAAACAATCCAAAGAGATAGAATAGGACATTAATTCAAACATGATAAATTCAGTTTTTTTAATTCTAGACATTTTGATTAGCAATGAAAGGATTTCAGACTACAAAAAATAAGTCCTATGTGATCCAGACATCTAAGTCATTAACATTTGTGATATGTATACCCAAGTATTTCATTTCATATATTTCTGGTATGAGGAATGATTTAAGATGGTACTCTATAGGATATGAAGGATTTTTATATACATTTTCTTAGTGAAAACTCACAAAATCCCCCAAACTTTCTATCTCCAAAGCCCATTCTCTGTTTCATTTGATCCCCACCTTGGTTTTATCTTTTATTTGTTTTTAATGAAGTATTTTAAATACATGCTCTCCATTGGATAATGAGAAAAATGTCATCTTTGACAGAAATAGAGATATTAGACTGAGATTTTTTCCTCATTTAAAGCTGTACTTTTCATTTGGGTCCATCTACTTTAAAGACTTAATTAATTAAAAGATGATTCCCTTACTCTAAGTCTCACTTATCACAACTACATGACTGACATTCTTACCCAGACATCCAAATGGCATATCAATTGCAATTCTGCCTAACATAGGCCTGAACTTCTGCTGCATGACAATTATTCTTTCCTGAATCTTCTTCACCTCAATAAGCATCATCACTATACCCAATTATTCAGGTGAAAAATGTAGTCATCCTTAATTCTTCTATCCCTTAACTCCATTATCACTGCTACCATCCAATTCACCAACAAATGCTTTTGGATCCACCTGAAACATATATTCCACATCTGTTTACTTCTTTTTCTTTAAACTATATTCACTTTGGTCTAAGTCATTGTTATTTCCAACTTTGATGACTGCAAAAGTCTCCCAGCTGGTTGTTTCTCTGCTACTTGTGCACCTCTATAATCTACACAAAAGTCATAGTAACGCTTTCTAAATGTGAAACAGATTTTTTTTTTCAAACTTCCACATCAAACTTTTTGGTAGCCTCCTATTGAATTTTGAATAAAATCTAAATGGCCAATTAGGTACCACATGATATGACCCTGCCCTTTTCTATGACTTCTCATTCTTTAATTCCTCACTGCCTATGCTTTTGCCACCTTATACTTCTAGAATAAGCCAAAATCCTTCCCTCCTTGGGGGCTTTGCCTCCAGATCTCTGCATATCTGGCCCCTCCTAGTCACTCAGTCTCAGTTCAGATGTTCACATCACAGTTCACATTCTCACTGACATTCACTTGTAAGTAGCCCTTTCCCACCACTGTAACCCATCACTTTCCATTACTATATTTCTGTTTCCATTTATTTCATAGCATACATGTGTGCTAAGTCACTTCAGTCATGTCTGACCAATAGGCTGTATGTAGCCTGCCAGGCACCTCTGTCCACGGAATTCTTCAGGCAAGAATGCTGGAAAGGGTAGCCATTCCCTTCTCCAGGGGATCTTCCCGATCCAAGGATGGAAACTGCATCTTTTACGTCTCCTGCATTGGCAGGTGGGTTCTTAACCACTAGTGCCACCTGGGAAGCCCTTATTTCATAGCATCGATCACTGATTTCATTTATTTGGTTATTTGATTATTTCTGCCCCCCTACCCCAATGCCATGCTTACTCCTTGGTAGGAAAGGTATTACCAACCTAGACAGCATTTTAAAAAGCAGAGACATTACTTTGCCAACAAAGATCCATCTAGTCAAGGCTATGATTTTTCCAGTAGTCATGTATGGATATGAGAGTTGGACTATAAAGAAAGCTGAGCACTGAAGAATTGCTGATTTTGAACTGTGGTGTTGGAGAAGACTCTTGAGAGTCCCTTGCACTGCAAGGAGATCCAACCAGTCCATCCTAAACAAGATCAGTCCTGGGTGTTCATTGGAAGGACTGGTGTTGAAGCTGAAATTCCAATACTTTGGCCACCTGATGTGAAGAGCTGACTCATTGGGAAAGACCCTGATGCTGGGAAAGATTGAGGGCAGGAGGAGAAGGGGATGACAGAGGATGAAATGGTTGGATGGCATCACCAACTCAATGGATATGAGTTTGGGTAGACTCCGGGAGTTGGTGATGGTCAGAGAGGACTGGCATGCTGCAGTCCATGGGGTCGCAAAGAGTTGGACATGACTGATCAACTGAACTGACCCCAATGCCGGTTTAAGACTAAATATTCAGATCAGATCAGATCAGATCAGATCAGTCGCTCAGTCGTGTCCAACTCTTTGCAACTCCATGAACTGCAGCATGCCAGGCCTCCCTGTCCATCACCAACTCCCGGAGGTCACTCAGACTCACATCCATCGAGTCAGTCATGCCAAAACTAAAATAATGGCATCTGGCCCCATTACTGCATGGCAAATAGAAGGGGGAAAGGTGGAAGTAGTGACAGATTTGCTATTCTTGGGGTCCAAAATCACTGTGGACAGTGAGTGCAGCCATGAAATCAGAAGACAATTGCTTCTTGGCAGGAAAGCGATGACAAACCTAGACAGTGTGTTGAAAAGCAGAGACATTACTCTGCCAACAAAGGTCCATATAGTCAAGGCTATGGTCTTCCCAGTGGTCATGTACAGTTGTGAGGGCTGGACCATAAAGAAGGCAGAACACCAAAGAATTGATGCCTTCGAACTGTGGTGATGGACAAAACTCCTGAAAGTCCCTCAGACCGCACGGAGATCAAACCAGTCAATCTTAAGGGAGATCAACCCTGAATATTCACTGGAAGGATGGATGCTGAAGCTGAAGCTCCAGAATTTTGGTCATCTGATGTGAACAGACAACTCCCTGGAAAAGTCCCTGATGCTGGGAAGGATTGAGGGCAGAAAAAGAGGGTGTCAGAGGATGAGATGGCTGGACAGCATCACTGATGTAATGAACACGAACTTGGGCAAACGCTGGGAGATGATGAGGGACAGGGAGGCCTGGCATGCTGCAGTCCATGGGGTCACGAAGAGTTGGATATGACTGGGTTACTGAACAACAACAACCCCAAAGCCATCCTATGAATTGGGATCTAGTCTGTCTAGTTCATCCCTCTATGCCTTGAGTTGTGCCTAGCATACACTCAGTTCTCCCTGAAGATTTGTTAAATGAGCAATAGAACAAAGTCCCTCTTGTTTGCTTAAATCAATAGAATTCTGGCTATATAGAATTCCCATTTTGTTTTAAGCTTGAAAATGGGAAAATCTGAGGGGAAATGTACATTTTTCTGCAAGGAATGCTAGAAACCCAGACTCATATAATAGAAAACTTATTATCATAAAGAAAAAAAATAAAGGATAAATTATAAGAAATATTTAGAGATATGTGTGGACAGTAATATACCCATTTCATGGGTTCTGAATCTATATACATCCAGAAGCCCACACCACAGCCTGGCTGGTATGCTATTGCCTTCTATAGAATGCCAAGAAAACTGGGCTTGTGGTCTAATATAACAGGAAGGGTGGTTTGAGAGGCAGTAGGATTACTGCCAATATGACAGGGCCTCTCACCCTCAGCTCCCAGAGGGGAGAGACCAAGAACCACAAAACCACCAAGGCCAGTGCTCTGACTTCTGGAGAATATACAGGCCCCAGGGTAAGTAATGAGCTAGGCCTGGCAGACTGTATGTTATTCCGAGATGGGATGAAGAGAAACAGAGCAGAGATGGATGAGCGCCCGTGGGAAAAGGCAAGTATCAGCTCTCACACACACCATTGTGCCCTGCGTGACTGGGTTAAACAGAAATCTGGCAGGCAGTGAGAAAGGGAGCTGAAGGAAGCAAAAAAGAGCAAACAATGCACTCCTCTCTCATTCTCTAACTTTCTGGTGAGGAAATAAAATGTTGCTACCAAAGGTACCACGTGATGGCATTAATTATCTCATTCTTCCATCATCAAGAGAGAATCGATTCATATGATCATTAACATGAGGCCACTTTAGAAAAAGTAGTACATTGTAGTGATTAGTAATTGAAATTCTGGATCCCATGCAAACCTGGGCTCAAATTATGGTTTTATCTCATAGAACCATAACACTTTTTACAATGAGGATGCTTTATTAACACTATATGAGATTGTATAAAGAAAAAATAGATGGTTCATGTGAAAAGATTAATTCAGCACCTGAAACAGAGAGCTCTCAATAAATGACAAAATATAAACAAGATATGAAATTACTATTTTACCATCTAATCTTTTATCTCCCAATGGACAAAGCAAGTGATCTAAATAAACACACATATTCTCCACAAAAAGAATCTATGGAATATTTTGAATGTGAAAGAAGTTAAGGAGCTAAAAAAGCAAGTGTTCTATATTTAAAATATGTGTAGGTCTAGAAATCCCCTCAAAAGTCAACTATGAGCTGCAGGCTTTTAATTATTAGGAGCAATAGCCAGTTGTCAAATAAAGAACAAATAATATAATTTTAGAATTTAAATAGAAATTTTTATATTGATGCAATATACTATTATTTTCCATTTGTTTGGCAAGGAATAAAAAGTTGAAGGGTGACATTTAATAATAATAGTGTATAAAGAAATATGTACCCTTGTACACTGCTGTTGGAAGCATAAGTAAATATAAACTCTCTGGAGGACAGTTTTCCAACATGTGCCAAACACTTTAAAAATGCTTCCTCTTTGATCCAGAACTTATTCTAAGAAAATAACAAAGGAGTTCCACAAAGATATATGCATAAGTATCTCATTTTAGATTTTTTAAACAGTCCTTTCTGCTCATAGAAATTTTGCCTGTCCATTGTTGAGATTTTGCTAAATAAATTATGGTAAATACTTTGTAGCCACTGAAAATGATAATATAGATATACATTGACATTACAAAGCTCATGATACATTGCCATTCATTGTAAAAGTTAATATTGTCCTGCACGTAGAAATATGATATCAGTTCTTTGCTGTATATATCATTAAATATAAAAAAGAAAGTGAGAAAGTGGCAAAATCGGCAGAGTAAGAAGACCCTGAGCTCACCTTCTCCCATGGTGGTTGTTGTTGTTTAGTTGCTAAGTTGTGTCTGACTCTTTGAGGCCCCACGGATTGTAGCCTTCCAGGCTCCTCTACCCATGGGATTTTCCAGGCAAGAATTCTAGATTGTTTTGCCATTTTCTTCTCCAGCGGATCTTCCAGACCCAGGGGTCAAACTTAGGTCTCCTGCTTGGCAGGCAGAATCTTTACCACTGAGTCACCTGGGAAGGCCATCTCCTCTCATAAGCACACTAAAATTACAAACATTTATAGAGCAGTTGTCAATGAAAACAACCTAAAGACTAGCAGAAGAGATCTTCTATAACTAAAGATATGAAGAAGGAATCACAATAAAATAGGGAGGAGGAGCAGAGACAAGGTAGAATTAAGATCCATACCCCCAGGTAGGCAACCCACAAATGGGAGAATAATCACAATTAAAGAGGTTCTTCCCCAAAGAATGAGGCCTCTGAGCCCTACATCAGGATCCCCAATCTGAAGGTCCTGCACCAAAAAGTGAGGTCCCCAAACATTTGGATTTGAAGGCCAATGGGGTATACTTCCAGGAGAGTCAGAAGTCTGTAGAAACCACAGTCTCTGGTCTTAAAGGACTCACACAAACTCTCACACACTCCAAGATCCAGGGCAGAAGCAGCATTTTGAAAGAAGCGTGAGGCAGACACACTTGCTGATCTTGGAGAGCCTCCCCTAGAAGCAGCTGGAAACTGGAACTCATCCAGGGAAAAAAGATGCTGGCAGTAGCCATTTAGGGGCAGCAGCTATTTAGCTCCTAAATGATGCTGGCAAGTGCCACTTTGGAACACTCCATCTGTCATATAGGCACTAGAACCAGGTCCTCCCACTAGTCAGTCGCTTTCTTGGGGACTCCCCAGGTCAAGCAATTTTGGGTGGGGTCATAGTCATACCCACCTGCAGGGTGCCTACCGTAAGATCTCTGGCAGCCCTCAGTCATCCCAGGACTTGAGAGTACCCAGCAGAGGGTCCAGGACCCAGCTCCACACATCAGTGGGCCAGCACTATCTCTGGGGCATGCATCACCCTGCAGCTAGCCATGTCAGAAACCAGCCTCACCAGCCAGCCAGTTGACACCAGACCTGGGACCCTTAGGTCACAACCTCACCAATCAGTAGGCTGACACTAATTCTGGGACCCCATGTGCCCCATTACCAGCACCATGGGACCTTGCTTTGCCCACCAGAAAGCCTGTACTAGCCCCAAGACCACCCAAGGTTCTGCAGCCAGCCAACTCAGGACATGATCCTGTCTGCTAGTGGGTCAGCATCAGGATTCCTCTGGTCATGCAGCCAGCCATGCCATAACCTAATTCCACCAACCAACTGGAACAAGGTCAGTCATGCCTATCAGAATGTCCATGGTAGTCAGTCCACCTCAACAGAAGGACAAATGTAACCCAAATACAGGGCACCTCTAGGACACATAGCTCTGGTGAACAGAGGGAAGTGTACTGTTGGGCCCCATAGAATGTCTTCTGCTTAAGGCTATGTCTCCAAGTTCGGGAAATATACATAGAAATGAAAGTGAATTGGTCAAAATGTGGCAACAGAGGCTGCTGCTGCTGCTAAGTTGCTTCAGTCGTGTCCGACTCTTTACGACCCCATGGATGGCAGCCCACCAGGCTCCCCCGTCCCTGGGATTCTCCAGGCAAGAACACTGGAGTGGGTTGCCATTTCCTTCTCCAATGCATGAAAGTGAAGAGTGAAAGTGAAGTCGCTCAATCATGTCTGACTCTTAGCGACCCCATGGACTGCAGCCTACCAGGCTCCTCTGTCCATGGGATTTTCCAGGCAAGAGTACTAGAGTGGGGTGCCATTGCCTTCTCCAGAGGCAACAGAGGAATATGTCCCAAATGAAGGAACAAGATAAAAACTCAGAGGAAAAAGTGAGTGAAGTGGAGATAATCAATCTACTTGATAAAGAATTCAAGGTAATAATCATAAAAATGCTCAAAGAACTCAGGGGAAGAATGGAAAAACATAGAAAGAAGTTTCACAAAGAGTTAGAAAAATATAAAAAATAACCAAAGAGAGCTGAAGAATACAATAACTGAAACAATATACTAGAAGGAATCAACAGTATAGCCATAACCCTAACTAATTAATTTAAAAAATAAACTGCAAACTAGAAGACAGAGTGATTACCCAAGGTGAATGTAAAAAGGAAAAAAAAATTTTTTTTAAATGAGGTCCATGTAAGAGACATCTGGGACACTGTCAAGTGTACCAACATTTATATTAAGAGGTTCCCAAAGACCTACCTTATACACAAGAAACTCTGCTCAATATATATAACAATCTAAATGGGAAGTGAATTCGAAAAAAAATAGATACATGTATATGAATAATTGAATTACTTTGCTGTACATCTGAAAGTAACACAACAATGTTATTCAACTATACTCTAATATGAAATAAAATGTTTTTTAAAAAGACATCCCAAAAGAAAAAAACAGAAATCAAATTTCAGAGAATATACTTGAAGACAAAATAGCTGAAAATTTCCCTAACATGGGAAAGGAAACAGATATTCAGGTCCAGGAAGTAGAGTCAGGATCAACAGGATCAACCCAAGAAGCCCACACCAAGACACATTCTAATTAAAATGGTAAAAATTAAAGACAGAAGATATCAGAAACACCAAGGAAAAAGTAATAAATTATGTACAAGGAAACTCCTTCCCACAAGACTCAGCTGAAATTTTAGTAGAAAATATGCAGGCAAGAAAGGAGTGACACGATATACATAAAGTGATGATAGGGAAAGTGCTACAAGCAAGAATATTCTGTCTGGCAAAGATATCACTAAGATTTGAAGGATTAAAAGTTTTACAGATAGAGCTAGTTTTACAGAAAAGCAAGAGCTATCTCCAAGAGGTGGTGCAGTGGTCAAGCATCAGCCTGCAAAGCAGGGAACTTGCGAGTTCAATCCCTGGGTCAGGAAGATCCCCTGGAGAAGGAAATGGCAACCCACTCCAGTAGTCTTATCTGGAAAATTCCATGGACAGAGGAGCCTGGTGGGCTACAGTCCATGGGGTCGCAAAGAGTCAGACATGACTGAACACGAGCACATCAGAGTTAAAAGACATTCGTCAACACAAAACAGCTGCACTAAAAATGTTAAAGGGACTTCTCTAAGAGGAAAGGAAAAGGACACAAAATGAAAAATCTCATTGATAAAGGCAAATATATAGTAAAAATAGTAGATCAACCACTTATAAAGCTAGTAGGGAGATTAAAAGACTAAAGTAGTAAAATCATCTAAATCCACAATAAGTAGTTAAGGGATTGCACAAAACAAAATGATGTAAAATATGATGTCAAAAACAGTAAATGTGGGTGGGTGAATTAAAAATGCAGAGTCATTATATGCATTTGATCTTAAGAGATCAGCAACTTAAAATAATCACATATACATAGATTGTTATATATACACTTCATGGAAATCACAAATCCCAAATTTATAATACATACATACACAAAAAGAGAAAAGGATACAAATATGACACTAAAAGTGAGAGTGAAAGTTGCTCAGTCGTGTCTGACTCTTTGTGACCCCATGGCCTATACAGTCCATGGAATTCTCCAGGCCAGAATACTGGAGTGGGTGGCCTTTCCCTTCTCCAGGGGATCTTCCCAACCCAGGGATCAAACCCAGGTCTCCCACATTGGAGGAAGATTCTTTACTAGCTGAGCCACAAGAGAAGCCCAAGAATATTGGAGTGGGTAGCCTAGCCCTTCTCCTGCAGATCTTCCCAACCCAGGAATCAGACCAGGGTCTCCTGCATTGCATTACCCTGCATTACCAGCTCAGCTACCCAGGAAGCCTGTGACACTAAAGATCATCTTCAAATCACAGCGGAAGAGCACAAAAGAAGAAAGGAACAAAAAAGAACTGCAAAAATAACCCCCAATCAATTAACAACATGGCAGCAAATACACAGGTACAATAATTACTTCAAATGTAAACAGACTTAAGGTTCCAATGTAAAAACAAGATCCATATATGCTGCCTACAAGAGACTCACTTCAGCTTTAAAAACACACACAGATTGAAAGTGAGGGGATGGAAAAGGTATTTCATGCAAATGGAAACATAAAGAAAGCCAGGTACTTACATGAGATAAAATAAAAAATACTGTAAAAAGAGATAAAGAAAGATATTATATAATGATAAATTACGTAATTAATCCAGGAAGATATAACAATTGTTAAGAAAAATATGTCCCCAACATAGGAGTACCTAAATACATAAAGCAAATATTAACAACCATGAAATATAAATAGCCAGTACTACAATAATAGCAGGGGAATTTAACATCCCACTTACATCATTTAGACAGAAAATTAATAATGAAACACTGGCCTAAAATGATACGTGTAGTTCAGATGGGGTTAAGAGATCACATAAAATATTCCACCCAAAAGCAGCAGAATACATACTCTTTTCAAGTGCACATGGAGTATTCTCCAGGACAGATCATATACTAGGCCATGAAACAACTCTCAGTAAATTTAAGAAGATCGAAATCATAACTAAACATCTTTTCTAAAGAAAACACTATGAGGCTAGAAATCAACTACAAGAAAAAAAATTTCAAAATACAAAAGTACATGTTGGCTAAACAATATGCAACTAAACAACCAGTAGGGCACTGAAGAAATCAGAAAGGAAATAAATACCTGGAGTCAAATAAAAACAAAAGCAAAATCAATAGCACTCAGCAAAAGCATTTCTAAGAGGGAACTTTATAGTAATAAAAAACTTTCTCAGGAAACAAGAAAAATCTGAAATAAACAAACTAACATTACAACTAAAGGAACTAGATAAACAAGACATACAAAACCAGAATTCAGTATAGGGAAAGAAATAACAAAGATCAGAACAGATAAATGAAATAGATATTAAGCTAACAAAAGATCAATGAAACTAAGAACTTTATTTGAAAAAAAAATCATAAACCTTTAGTAGACAGACTCATCAAGAAAAAAAAAAAGACAATCCAAATAAATAAAATCAGAAGTAAAAAAGTACAAGATAAACTGACAAAAAATTGCAGAGGAAGCACACTTTCAAACTCATTCTACAAGTATCATCCTAATAGTAAAATCAAAGATATAATTTTAAAAAATAAAATTACAGGTTAATATCACTGATGAGCATAGATGCAAAAATCTGGGACAAAATATCAACAAACTGAATTTGACAATATATTCAGTTCAGTTCAGTTCAGTCGCTCAGTTGTGTCCAACTCTTTGTGACCCCATGAATCACAGCACGCCAGGCCTCCCTGTCCATCACCAACTCCCAGAGTTCACTCAGACTCATGTCCATCAAGTCAGTGATGCCATCCAGCCATCTCATCCTCTGTCGTCCCCTTCTCCTCCTGCTCCCAATCCCTCCCAGCATCAGAGTCTTTTCCAACGAGTCAACTCTCTGCATGAGGTGGCCAAAGTACTGGAGTTTCAGCTTTAGCATCATTCCCTCCAAAGAAATCCCAGGGCTGATCTCCTTCAGAATGGACTGCTTGGATCTCCTTGCAGTCCAAGGGACTCTCAAGAGTCTTTTCCAACACCACAGTTCAAAAACATCAGTTCTTTGGCATTCAGCTTTCTTTATAGTCCATCTCTCACATCCGTACATGACCACTGGAAAGACCATAGCCTTGACTAGGTGAACCTTTGTTGGCAAAGTAATGTCTCTGCTTTTCAATATGCTATCTAGGTTGGTTATAACTTTCCTTCCAAGGAGTAAGCGCCTTTTAATTTCATGGCTGCAGTCACCATCTGCAGTGATTATAAAGTCTGACACTGTTTCCACTGTTTCCCCATCTATTTCCCATGAAGTGATGGGACCAGATGCCATGATCTTTGTTTTCTGAATGTTGAGCTTTAAGCCAATTTTTCATTCTCCACTTTCACTTTCATCAAGAGGCTTTTTAGTTACTCTTCACTCTCTACCATAAGGGTGGTGTCATCTGCATATCTGAGGTTAAAAGGACCATATAGTATATATCATGATCAAGTGGAATTTATCCTAGGGATGGAAGGATGGCTCCATATCCACAAATCAATCACTGTGATACACTGCATTGCTATTGTTGTTCAGTTGCTCAGTCCTGTCTGACCTTTTGCAACCCCATGGATTGCACATGCCAGGCTTCCCTGTTCTTCACCGTCTCCTGAAGTTTTCTCAAACTCATGCCCATTGAGTCAGTGATGTCATCCAACCATCTCATCCTCTTTCATCTCCTTTTCCTCATGCCTTCAATCTTTCTTCAATCTGCTCTTCACATCAGGTGGCCAAAGTATTGGAGTTTCAGCTTCAACATCAGTCCTTCCAATGAATATTCAAGGTTGATTTTCTTTAGGATTGACTTGTTTGATCTGCTTGCAGTCCAAGGGACTCTCAAGAGTCTTCTTCAGCACCACAGTTCAAAAGTATCAATTCTTTGGTGCTCAGCATTCTTTATGGTCCAACTTTCACATCCATACATGACTGCTGGAAAAACCATAGCTTTGATTATATAGACCTTTGTTGGCAAAGTAATATCTCTGCTTTTTAATATGCGGTCTAGGTTGGTCATAGCTTTTCTTCCAAGGAGCAAGTGTCTGTAGTCACCATCTGCAGTGATTTTGAAGCCCGAGAAAATAAAGTCTGTCACTGTTTCCATTGTTTCCCCATCTATTTGCCATGAAATGATGAGACCAGATTCCATTATGTTTGTTTTTTGAATGTTGAATTTTAAGCCAGTTTTTTTACTCTCCTCTTTCACTTTCATCAAGATGGTTTTTAGTTCCTCTTTGCTTTCTTCCATAAGGGTGGTGTCATCTGCATATCTGAACTTATTGATATTTCTCCCAGAAATCTTGATTTCAGCTTGTGCTAAATCCAGCCTGGTATTTAGCATGATGTGATATACTCTGCATATAACTTAAATAAGCAGGGTGACAACACACAGCCTTGATGTACACCTTTCCCCATTTTGAACCACATTAACAGGTTGAAAAAATAAAAATAACATGATCATTTTAATAAATGAAAAAAAAAAATCTTTTGACAAAATTCAGCATCAATTTATAACCTAATTTCTCCACAAAGTGGGTACAGAGGAAACAGACCTCAACATAATAAAGGCCATATATGACAAGTCCACAGCTAACATCATATTCAATGGCAAAATCCTAAAAGCATTTCTTTTAAGACCAGGAACAAGCCAATGATAACCACTCTTGTCACTTTTATTCAACATAGTATTGGAAGTCTTAGTCATATCAATGAGACAAGGGAGAGAAATAAAGGAATCTAAATTGGAAAGACAGAAGAAACGCTGTGCTGTTTGCAGATGACATAATACCACACATAAAATATTCTCAAGACACCTCCCCCCAAACTTGCTAGAATTCATGAATGAATTTGGTAAAATAGCAGGATAGAAAATTAATATACGTAAATCTGTTGCATTTCCAAATACTATAATTGAACTAACAGAAAGAGAAATTAGGTAAACAATTCTATCTGCATCAATAGCACAAAATATAGATGCATGCTGCTGCTGCTAAGTCACTTCAGTCGTGTCCAACTCTGTGTGACCCCATAGACGGCAGCCCACCAGGCTCCCCCGTCCCTGGGATTCTCCAGGCAAGAACACTTGAGTGGGTTGCCATTTCCTTCTCCAGTGCATGAAAGTGAAAAGTGAAAGTGAAGTCACTCAGTTGTGTCCGACTCTGTGTGACCCCATGGACTGCCGCCTACCAGGCTCCTCCATCCATGGGATTTTCCAGGCAAGAGTACTGTAGTGGGGTGCCATTGCCTTCTCCGATATAGATGCACGCTGCTGATAAGTCGCTTCGTCGTGTCCGACTCTGTGCGATCCCATAGACGGCAGCCCACCAGGCTTCCCTGTCCCTGGGATTCTCCAGGCAAGAACACTGGAGAGGGCTGCCATTTCCTTCTCCAATGCATGAAAGTGAAAAGTGAAAGTGAAGTCATTCAGTCGTGTCCGACTCTAGCGACCCCATGGACTGCAGCCTACCAGGCTCCTCTGTCCATGGAATTTTCCAGGCAAAAGTACTGGAGTGGGGTGCCATCGCCTTCTCCAATATAGATGCATACTACTCTATATAAAATAGATAAATAACAAGGTACTACTATACAGCACAGGGAACTGTATTCAATATCTTATAATTACCTATAATATAAAGTAATCCGTAAAAGAATATATATATATCAGAATGTATATTGATGTATGATATATATATATGAAACATTTTATATCAGAAACTAACACAATATTGTAAATCAACTATACTCCCATAAAAAATTAAAATTAAAATAACATCCTAAAAATATTAATGGTTTTTGGATGTCTGTTTACACTACTATCAAAGTTTGTTTGCTTCACTTAAACTATATCCAATTACTTTGTCTTATCAGCACTCTAATGGTACACTATCAATTTTTTCTTATCCATTATTACTTGACCAAAATATTGGCTTGACCAGAGAACACGTTAGAGAACAGTACTGACTGGGAATGATTCTCCTTGTCTTGTTTTCAGTGTTCTTGTGAAGGAAAGTCACCTAGTCTTCTGGGACCATTTTTTTCCCTTGTAAATGATAAAATGAGACACCAATATACTGGAAGCATACAAGTAAAACCATAATGTTAGTTAGAGTATTTTGAAAACCTATCATTTTAGCTAAATGATTTAATTTAAAACCAAAGGAGTAAGAAACAATAGGATGACTAGCCAGATGAACAGTTTTAAGGCTTGATATTGAAAATCCATTTCTCCTTTTTTAAAACCAGCCAGAACTTTTTAAAGCACTGTATTGTTTCCCACTATAATTCATGTCATCACTAACACCTAGAGCATAAAACATGCCTGCCTCTTGCTTGCCTTGGGTGTTAGTGAGGTTGTGGCAGCCACTGAAAGAGAATTCAAATTTTGGCAATGAAAGTCACTTTTTACTGGAGCTTTCTCCTCTTTCCGTCCAAGCAATGTGTACTTAGTTAATGATTTTGATGCCATTTTGGACCACATAGAATAAATGCAGAGCCAAATGTACAGCTTATTTCATGGTATGTTTAGAATCAGCTCTACACTGCCAAAGTGAGGGAAAAGTTGGATAAATCTGAATAGTACAGACAGCTCCTTTGGAAAATTTGCCTTGTCTGTCTGGGATTACCTGAATTATCAGTAAACATTCATTTGTATACAAAGATGTTTTCCTTTCTGACAAAGTTTTTGTTTTCCAGGAAACAAATGGAATCTGTTTTCACTACCAACCATCCAGTTGGAATATGTTGACCAAAATGACACAGTAGAGAATATGGTGGAGAGAATATTAGAGAATATCGCAGAAAATATGCAGAAAAAATTCTCACAGTAGAGAATATTACAGAAAAGTCCTCACTACCCAAGATTATGTGAGTTCTCTATCTGTGCAGGGGATACCTGCATTTCTATACACTAAAAATGAATTAACTAGGCAAAAAATAAGTTAAAACAATTACCTTCATAATAGCATCACAAAGAATAATATACTTAGGATTAAATTTAACCAAGAAGGTGAAAGATGTGTACACTGAAAACTATAAGATATTTATAGGGCTTCCCTGGTGGTCCAATGGCTAAGAATTCACCTGCCAATGCAAGGGAGGTAGGTCAATCTCTGCTCTGAAAAGATCCCACATGCCATGTGGCAACTAAGCCTGTTGCCACAACTAACCATAACTACTGAGCCAGCGCTCTAGAGCCTGTCAGTCACAACTAATGAGTTGTGCCACAACTACTGAAGCCTGTGGGTCTAGAGCCCATATGCTGCAACAAGAGAAGCCACCACAACGAGAAGCCAATGCATCACAACTAAGAGTAGTCCCCATTCTCCACAACTAGAGAAAGCTGACTCTCAGCGACAAAGACTCAGCACAGCCATAAATAAATAAAAAATAATAATCTTTAAAAAATTATAAAGGAAATTGAAAAGGACACAAGTAAAATGAAAAAGACATAAATAAATAGAGAAACATTCCATGTTCATGATTGGAAGAAGTAAAGCTATTAAAGTATTCATAATACTCAAAGTCATTTACAGATTTAACACAATGCCTATCAAAATTCTAATGGCATTCTTCATAGAAATAGGGGGAGAAATTAATCCTAAAATCCATGTGGAACTTTAAATGATCCCAAATAGCTAAATTCTTAAACACGAGCTTTGAACAAGAGGATCAATGCTAAAAACACCACAGTTTCTGATTTCAAAATATATTATCAAAGTGATGAGAAATTAGACCACTGAAAATATATTATAAAGCTCTAGTAATCTAAACAGTATGGTACCAGCATAAAAACAGATATATATGTCAGTGGAAGAGAAAAGACAGAAAATCCATACATTTATGGTCAGCTGATCTTCAATAATGGTGCAAAGAATAACACTCATTAATAAATACTGCTGGAAAAACTGGATATCTACAATCAAAGACTAAAATTGGACCCATGTCTCATACCATATAAATAATGAATTCATGATGGATTCAAAGCTTAAAGACCTGTTATCATAAGACTCTAGAAGTAAACATCGGAAAACCCCTTGACATTGGCCTGTGCAATGATTTTTTTTTAAGATATGCTCCCCTAAGCACAAGCAACAAAAGCAAAAATAGACAAGTGGGATTACATCTAACCTAAAGCTTCTGCACAGCAGAGCAAACAATCAACAGAGTAAAAAGACAACCTAAAGAATGAGAAAAATATCTGCAAACCATACATCTGATAAGGAATCAATATTCAAATATACAAGAACTCCTACAATTCAGCAAAATATAAAAGATAGCCTGATTAAAATATAAGCAAAAGACCTGAATAGACATTTCTCAAAAGGAGACACAAATGGCCATCAATTACACAAAAGATGATCAGTATCACTAACCATTCAGATCAGATCAGATCAGATCAGTCGCTCAGTCATGTCCGACTCTTTGCGACCACATGAACTGCAGCATGCCAGGCCTCCCTGTCCATCACTAACTCCCGGAGTTCACTCAGACTTATGTCCATTGAGTCAGTGATGCCATCCAGTCATCTCATCCTCTGTCGTCCCCTTCTACTCCTGCCCCCAATCCCTCCCAGGATCAGAGTCTTCTCCAATGAGTCAACTCTTCGCATGAGGTGGCCAAAATACTGGAGTTTCAGCTTTAGCATCATTCCTTCCAAGAAATCCCAGGGCTGATCTCCTTCAGAATGGACTGGTTGGATCTCCTTGCAGTCCAAGGGACTCTCAAGAGTCTTCTCCAACACCACAGTTCAAAAGCATCAATTCTTGGGCGCTCAGCTTTCTTCACAGTCCAGCTCTCACATCCATACATGACCACAGGAAAAACCATAGCCTTGACTAGACGAACCTTTGTTGACAAAGTAATGTCTCTGCTTTTGAATATGCTATCTAGGTTGGTCATAACTTTCCTTCCAAGGAGTAAGCGTCTTTTAATTTCATGGCTGCAGTCACCATCTGCAGTGATTTTGGAGCCCCCAAAATAGTCTGACACTGTTTCCACTGTTTCCCCATCTATTTGCCATGAAGTGATGGGACAGGATGCCATGATCTTCGTTTTCTGAATGTTGAGCTTTAAGCCAACTTATTACTCTCCACTTTCACTTTCATCAAGAGGCTTTTTAGTTCCTCTTCACTTTCTGCCATAAGGGTGGTGCCATCTGCATATCTGAGGTTATTGATATTTCTCCCTGCAATCTTGATTCCAACTTGTGTTTCTTCCAGTCCAGCATTTCTCATGATGTTCTCTGCATATAGGTTAAATAAACAGGGTGACAATATACAGCCCTGATGAACTCGTTTTCCTATTTGGAACCAGTCTGTTGTTCCATGTCCAGTTCTAACTGTTGCTTCCTGACCTGCATACAAATATCGCAAGAGGCAGATCAGGTGGTCTGGTATGCCCATCTCTTTCAGAATTTTCCTCAGTTTATTGTGATCCACACAGTCAAAGGCTTTGACATAGTCAATACAGCAGAAATAGATGTTTTTCTGGAACTCTCTTGCTTTTTCCATGATCCAGCAGATGTTGGCAATTTGATCTCTGGTTCCTCTGCCTTTTCTAAAACCAGCTTGAACATCTGGAAGTTCACAGTTCACATATTGCTGAAGCCTGGCTTGGAGAATTTGGAGCATTACTTTACTAGCTTGTGAGATGAGTGCAATTGTGCGGTAGTTTGAGCATTCTTTGGCATTGCCTTTCTTTGGGACTGGAATCAAAACTGGCCTTTTCCTGTACTGTGGCCACTGCTGAGTTTTCCAAATTTGCTGGCATATTGAGTGCAGCACTTTCACAGCATCATCTTTCAGGATTTGGAATAGCTCAACTGGAATTCCATCACCTCTACTAGCTTTGTTCGTAGTGATGCTTTCTAAGGCCCACTTGACTTCACATTCCAGGATGTCTGGCTCTAGGTCAGTGATCACACCATCGTGATTATCTGGTCATGAAGATCTTTTTTGTACAGTTCTTCTGTGTATTCTTGCCACCTCTTCTTAATATCTTCTGCTTCTGTTAGGTCCATACCATTTCTGTCCTTTATCGAGCCCATCTTTGCATGAAATATTCCTTTGGTATCTCTGATTTTCTTGAAGAGATCCATAGTCTTTCCCATTCTGTTGTTTTCCTCTATTTCTTTGCATTCATCACTGAAGAAGGCTTTCTTATCTCTTCTTGTTATTCTTTGGAACCCTGCATTCAGATGTTTATATGTTTCCTTTTCTCCTCTGCTTTTTGCTTCTCTTCTTTTCACAGCTATTTGTAAGGCCTCCCCAGAGAGCCATTTTGCTTTTTTGCATTTCTTTTCCATGGGGATGGTCTTGATTCCTGTCTCCTGTACAATGTCACGAACCTCATTCCATAGTTCATCAGGCACTCTATCTATCAGATCTAGGCCCTTAAATCTATTTCACACTTCCACTGTATAATCATAAGGGATTTGATTTAGGTCATACTAACCATTAAGGAAATTCAAATAGAAACCACAGCATTATATCACTTCACACCTCTCAAGATGTCAATTATTTAAAAAACAACAAAGCGAACAAACAAAAACAAGAGTAGGTGAAGATGCTGAGAAAAGTGGAACTTTGGTACAGATATGAGGGAATATAATTAGGTATAGCCATTATGGAACAGTATGAAGGTTCTTCAAAAAATTAAAAATAGACTATTACATAGCAATTCTACTCTGAACACATATCTAAAAGAAATGAAAGCAGTATCTGCACTCCCATGTTCACTGCAGCATTATTCACAATAGCCAAGATACAAAACAACCTAAGCAATTGTCAATGGATGAATGAGAAAATATAATGTGCTGTATTTATGATGGAGCAGGATGTGGCATGGTGCCCTCCTCAAAAGAGCCTGAGCAGAGTTTTGGAGTGTTTGGCATTCTCTGCCAAGTGTGCTGCAGGCCCAGGTGTATGTACATAAGAGAATATTCAGTCAGTTCCGTTCAGTCACTTAGTTGTGTCCGACTCTTTGAGAGCCGGCAGACTGCAGCACACCACCCCTCCCTGTCCATCATCAACTCCCAGAGTTTACTCAAACTCATGTCCATTAAGTTTGTGATGCGATCCAACCATCTCTTCCTCTGTCATCCTCTTCTCCCACCTTCAATCTTTCCCAGCATCAGGGTCTTTTCCTATGACTCAGTTCTTGGCATCAGGTGGCCAAAGTACTGGAATTTCAGCTTCAGTATCAGACACCTGGAATGTGAAGTCAAGTGGGCCTTAGAAAGCATCACTGCAAACAAAGCTAGTGGAGGTGATGGAATTCCAGTTGAGCTATTCCAAATCCTGAAAGATGATGCTGTGAAAGTGCTGCACTCAATATGCCAGCAAATGTGGAAAACTCAGCAGTGGCCACAGTACTGGAAAAGACCAGTTTTCATTCCAATCCTGAAGAAAGGTAATGCCAAAGAATGCTCAAACTACCACACAATTGCACTCATCTCACATGCTAGTAAAGTAATACTCAAAATTCTCCAAGCCAGGCTTTAGCAATACGTGAACCGTGAATTCCTAATGTTCAAGCTGGTTATAGTAAAGGCAGAGATCAAATTGTCAACATCTGCTGGATCATGGAAAAAGCAAGAGAGTTCCAGAAAAACATCTATTTCTGCTTGATTGACTATGCCAAAGCCTTTGACTGTGTAGAACACAATAAACTGCGGAAAATTCTGAGAGAGATGGGAATATCAGACCACCTGATCTGCCTCTTAAGAAATTTGTATGCAGGTCAGGAAGCAACAGTTAGAACTGGACATGGAACAACAGACTGGTTCCAAATAGGCAAAGGAGTACGTCAAGGCTGTATATTGTCACCATGTTTATTTAACTTATATGCAGAGTACATCATGAGAAATGCTGGACTGGAAGAAACACAAATTGGAATCAAGATTACTGGGAGAAATATCAGTCACCTCAGATACACAGATGACACCACTAAAAAGCCTCTTGAGGAAAGTGAAAGTGGAGAGTGAAAAGGTTGGCTTAAAGCTCAACATTCAGAAAACGAAGATCATGGCATCTGGTCCCATCACTACATGGGAAATAGATGGGGAAACAGTGGAAACAGTGTCAGACTTTATTTTGGGGGGTTCCAAAATCACTGCAGATGGTGACTGCAGCCATGAAATTAAAAGATGCTTACTCCTTGGAAGGAAAGTTATGACCAACCTAGATAGCATATTCAAAAGCAGAGACATCACTTTGCCAACAAAGGTTCACCTAGTCAAGGCTATGGTTTTTCCTGTGGTCATGTATGGATGTGAGAGTTGGACTGTGAAGAAGGCTGAGCACCAAAGAATTGATGCTTTTGAAGTGTGGTGTTGGAGAAGACTCTTGAGAGTCCCTTGGACTGCAAGGAGATCCAACCAGTCCATCTTAAAGGAGATCAGCCCTGGGATTTCTTTGGAAGGAATGATGCTAAAGCTGAAACTCCAGTACTTTGGCCACCTCATGCGAAGAGTTGACTCATTGGAGAAGACTCTGATGCTGGGAGGGATTGGGGGCAAGAGGAGAAGGGGATGACAGAGGATTAAATGGCTGGATGACATCATTGACTCGATGGACGTGAGTCACAGTGACCTCCAGGAGTTGGTGATGGACAGGGAGGCCTGGCATGCTGTGATTCATGGAGTCGCAAAGAGTCGGACACGATTGAGTGACTGATCTGGTCTGATCTGATCAGTCCTTTCAATGAACACCCCAGGACTGATCTCCTTTAGGATGGCCTGGTTGGATCTCCTTGCAATCCAAGGGACTCTCAAGAATCTTCTCCAATGCCACAGTTCAAAAGTATCAATTCTTCAGTGCTCAGTTTCTTTATAGTCCAACTCTCACATCCATCTGTGACTACTGGAAAAGCCATAGCTTTGACTAGATGGACCTTTCTTGGCAAAGTAATGTCTGCTTTTTAATATGCTTTTTCGGTTGGTCTTAACTTTCCTTCCAAGGAACAAGTATCTTTTAATTTCATGGCTGCAGTCACCATCTGCAGTGATTTTGGAGCCGAAAAATATAAAGTCAGCCACTGTTTCCACTGTTTCCCCATCTATTTGCCACGAAGTGATGGGACCAGATGCCATGATCTTAGTTTTCTGAATGTTGAGCTTTAAGCCAACTTTTTCACTCTCCTCTTTCACTTTCATCAAGAGATTCTTTAGTTCATCTTTGCTTTCTGCCATAGGGGTGGTGTAATCTGCATATCTGAGGTTATTTATATTACTCCTGGCAATCTTGATTCCACCTTGTGCTTCATCCAGCCCAGAGTTTCTCATGATGTACTCTGCATATAAGTTAAATAAACAGAGTGAAAATATACAACCTTGACGTACTCCTTTCCTAGTTTAGAACCAGTCTGTTGTTCCATGTCCAGTTCTAACTGTTGTTTCCTGACCTGCATACAGATTTCTCAAGAGGCGGGTCAGGTGGTCTGGTATTGCCATCTCTTTCCAGCATGCAGAAGTTGCATGACACTTGAGCAAGTGGTGGCTGTGCCTCAGTGGGACAGCTGTGAGGAGATATCCACGTCCAAGGTCAGAGAATTCCTAGTAAGATGGTAGGAGGGGCAAACCCACATTTAAAATCAAACCCCATTCCTGCCAGGGTTGCTCACATGGCTCAAACAAACCTTGTGTACACCAGGACCCTGGGACCCCACAGAGACTGAGATAGAACTGTGTTTGAGCATCTACTGTGGAGGTATGGGTCAGCACTGGACTGCCACAGGGACCGGGGCTCTGGGTGCAGCAGACTTGGATATGGCATAAGCCCTCTTGGAGAAGGTTGCTATTAACCCCACCATAGAGCCACCAGAACTTACACAGGACTGGGAAATAAAGTCTTGGATGGCACAAACAGAACCTTGTGTGCACCAGGACCCAGGAGAAAGGAGTAATGACCCCACAAGAGCCTGACCCAGACTTGCCAGGGAGTGTCCAGGAGTCTCCAGTGGAGGTGTGGGTTGGCAGGGGCCTGCTGCTGGGTTGGGGGCACTGAATGTAGCAGTACATGCATGGGATCTTTTGAAGGAGTTCACCATTATCTTTATTACCTCCACTATAGCTTGGCCCCAGGTAAACAGCAGGGAGGGAACACAGCTCCACCCATCAAGAGAAAATTGGATTAAAGATATACTGATCACGGCCCAGTCCATCAGAGCAAGACCCAGGTTCCCCTAGAAAAGAAATGGCAACCCACTCCAGCATTCTTGCCTGGAGAATCCCATGGATTGGAAGAACCTGATAGGCAACAGTCCACAGGGTCGTGAAGAGTTGGACATGACTCAGCAACTTCACTTTGCTTTCCTTTTCTTTTCAGTCTCTCCCATCAGGAAGCTTCCATAAGCCTCTTATCCTTCTCCATCAGAGGGCAGACAGATTGAAAACTACAATCACAGAAAACTAGCCATTCTGATCACATGGACCACAGCTTTGTCTAATTCAGTGAAACTGAGCCATGCTGTGTAGGGCCACCCAAGATGGATGGGTCATGGTGGAGAGTTCTGACAAAATGTGGTACACTGGAGAAGGGAACGACAACCACTTCAGTATTCTTACTTGAGAACCCCACAAACAGTATGAAAAGGCAAAAAGATAGGACACTGAAAGATGAACCCCCCAGGTTGGTAGGTGCCCAATATGCTGTTGGAAATCGGTGGAGAAATAACTCCAGAAAGAATGAAGAGACAGAGCCAAAGCAAAGACAACACCCAGTGTGGATGTGACTGGTGATGGAAGCAAGGCCTGATGTTGTAAAGAGCAATATTGCATAGGAACCTGGAATGTTAGGTCCATGAATCAAGGCAAATTGGAAGTGGTCAAACAGGAGATGGCAAGAGTGAACGTCCACATTTTAGGAATCAGCAAACTAAAATGGACTGGAATGGGTGAATTTAACTCAGATGACCATCATATCTACTATTATGGGCAGGAATCCCTTAGAAAAAATGGAGTAGCCATCATAGTACTTGGATGCAATCTCAAAAATGACAGAATGATCTCTGTTCATTTCCAAGGCAAACCATTCAATATCATGGTAATCCAAGTCTATGCCCCGACCAGTAATGCTGAAAAAGCTGAAGTTGAACGGTTCTATGAAGACCTACAAGACATTCTAGAACTAACACCCCCCAAAAGATGTCCTTTTCATTATATGGGACTGGAATGCAAACGTAGGAAGTCAAGAAACACCTGGAGTAACAAGCAAATTTGGCCTTGGAATAGAGAATGAAGCAGGGCAAAGAGAATGCACTGGTAATAGCAAACGCCCTCTTCCCATAACACAAGAGAAGACTCTACATATGGACATCACCAAATGGTCAATACCAAAATCAGATTGATTATATTCTTTGCGGCCAAAGATGGAGAAGCTCTATATTGTCAGCAAAAAAAGACTGGGAGCTGACTGTGGCTCAGACCATAAACTTTTTATTGCCAAATTCAGACTTAAATTGAAGAAAGCAGGGAAAACCACGAGACCATTCAGGTATGACCTAAATCAAATCCCTAATGATTATACAGTGCAAGTGGGAAATAGATTTAAGGGACTGGATCTGATAGACAGAGTGCCTGATGAACTATGGACGAAAGTTCGTGACATTGTACAGGAGATGGGGATCAAGACCATCCCCAAGAGAAAGAAATGAAAAAATGCAAAATGGCTGTCTGAGGAGGCCTTACAAATAGCTGTGAAAAGGAAGTGGAAAGCAAAGGAGAAAAGGAAAGATATACCCATTTGAATGCAGAGTTCCAAAGAATAGCAAGGACAGATAAGCAAGCCTTCCTCAGTGAACACTGCAAAGAAATAGAGGAAAACAATAGAATGAGAAAGACTAGAGATCTCTTCAAGAAAATTAGAAAAATACAAGGGAAGATTTCATGCAAAGATGGGCTCAATAAAGGACAGAAATGGTATGGACCTTAGGAAGCAGAAGATACTAAGAAAAAGTGGCAAGAATACACAGAAGAACTATACAAAAAAGATCTTCACGACCCAGATAATCATGATGGTGTGATCACTCACCTAGAGACAGGCATACAGGAATGTGAAGTCAAGTGGGCCTTAGGAAGCATCACTACAAACAAAGCTAGTGGAGGTGATGGCATTCCAGTTGAGCTATTTCAAATCCTAAAAGTTGATGCTGTGAAAGTGCTGTACTCAGTATGCCAGCAAATTTGGAATACTCAGCAGTGGCTACAGGACTCAAAAGGTCAGTTTTCATTCCAATCCCAAATAAAAGCAATGCCAAAGAATGTTCAAACCACTGCACAATTGCATTCATCTCACATGCTAGTAAAGTAACACTCAAAATTCTCCAAGCCAGACTCCAACAGTATATGAACTAACAATAGGATATTAGTCAGCCTTAAAAGAAAAGGTAATCCCACTATTTGCATAAACACAGATGAAATGGGTGGATATTATATTAAATGAGATAGCCCAAACATAGAAAGACAAGTACTGTAGGCTCTCACATGTGAAAAAAAAATTCATACCCTATGATGGTTGCCAAGGTTTGGGGAAATGGGGGAGTTAGGAAGATGTTGATCAAAGGGTACAAAGTTTCAGTATGAAAGATGATTGAGTTCTGGCAACAATTGTAGTGTGGTAACAATAGCTAATAATACTCTATTGCTTACTTGAAATGTGTGAACAGAGTAGAGTTTAAGTGTTCTCATTATACACACAAAATTGCTAAATGTTGAGTTTATGGATATGTTAGTAGAATTCTTGGATTTCACATCAAAAGCACAATTCATAAAAGGAAAACTAAGAAACTGGACTTCATTAATTTTGTGTGTGTGTGGAAAGATCTTGTGAGAAGGGTGAAAAGACAAACTACAGACTAGGAGAAAAGATTTGCAAACCACATGTATGACAAAGGCTTAGTATCTATGATATACAAAGAACCTCAAAACTCAGCAGTTGAACAACAAAAAAAAATACATAAACTATTTAGAATATAGGCAAAGAAGGTAAAGACATATTTAATGAAAATGTATAGATTGCAAATAAGCACATGAGAAAAACTCAACATCATCAGTCATACAGAAATTCAAATTAAAGCCACAGTGAGATATCACTATACACCATTAGAATAGCTAAAATAAAAGAACAGTGACCACACCAAATGCAGCCAAAAATACAGAGAAATTGGATGACTTATTATTGCTAGTAGGAATATTAAATGGTACAGCCATTATGACAAACAACTTGGCACTTTCTTCTAAAATTAAAAACACATTTACTGTACAACCCAGCTGCTGTACTCTTGGGTATTTATTTCAGGGAAATGAACACTTATGTTCACACAAAATCTCTACTTGAATTTTTACAGCAGATTTATTTGTATGAACCAAAAACTGTAAACAGCATAGATGTCTTACAATAGGTAAATGGTTAAACAAATCATGGTGCAGTCATATCATGGACTACACAGGGGGAAATAAAAGGAACACATTATTGATATACACAACAAACTCAATGAATCTCCAGAGAATTACGCTAAGTGCAAAAAACCTGCCCCAAAAGGGCTATTATGATTCCATTAATCAGATCAGATCAGATCAGTCGCTCAGTCGTGTCCGACTCTTTGCGACCCCATGAATCACAGCACGCCAGGCCTCCCTGTCCATCACCAATTCCCGGAGGTCACTGAGACTCACATCCATCGAGTCAGTGATGCCATCCAGTCATCTCATCCTCTGTCGTCCCCTTCTCCTCCGGACCCCCAATCCCTCCCAGCATCAGGGTCTTCTCCAATGAGTCAACTCTTTGCATGAGGTGGCCAAAGTACTGGAGTTTCAGCTTTAGCATCATTCCTTCCAAAGAAATCCCAGGTCTGATCTCCTTCAGAATGGACTGCTTGGATCTCCTTGCAGTCCAAGGGACTCTCAAGAGTCTTCTCCAACACCACAGTTCAAAAGCATCAATTCTTCGGTGCTCAGCCTTCTTCACAGTCCAGCTCTCACATCCATACATGACCACAGGAAAGACCATAGCCTTGACTAGGCGAACCTTTGTTGGCAAAGTGATGTCTCTGCTTTTGAATATGCTATCTAGATTGGTCATAACTTTCTTTCCAAGGAGTAAGCGTCTTTTCATTTCATGGCTGCAGTCACCATCTGCAGTGATTTTGGAGCCTCCCAAAAATAAAGTCTGACACTGTTTCCACTGTTTCCCCATCTATTTCCCATGAACTGATGGGACCAGATGCCATGATCTTCGTTTTCTGAATGTTGAGCTTTAAGCCAACCTTTTCACTCTCCACTTTCACTTTCCTCAAGAGGCTTTTTAGCTCCTCTTCACTTTCTGCCATAAGGGTGGTGTCATCTGCATATCTGAGGTTATTGATATTTCTCCCAGCAATCTTGATTCCAACTTGTGTTTCTTCCAGTCGTGCATTTCTTAAAATAATAAAACTACAGAAATTAAAAACAAATTGTTTGTCAGGGATTAATGAAGGGATGAGGAAGAGAGAAAAAATGGGTGTGGCTATAAAAGGGCAACATGAGGAATCTGTGTTATGTTGTATATATTCTATATATGGATCATATCAATTTTCACATCCTGGTTATAATACCACACTATAGTTTTGCCAGGTGTTACGTTGAGGAAAAAAATAAAAGGTAAGAAGGAAGGAATAGTAAGGAAATAATTTTATAACCATATGTGAATCTATAATTATCACAAAATTAAAAGTTTAGAAAACATCATTAATGATTTTAAAGGAAGGAGCACAGAATTGGATTCAGAAGACCTAGGATTTTGTTCAGTAACACTACTCAGGAGTCATGACCTTGAGTAAGTTACAACTTTCCATAGTTTTCTAATTTGTACAATGTATAGGTTAGACACATTGCCCTCTGAAATCAAGTTACAGTTACACAAGTCTCCGACAGGTTTTTATTTCTTAGAAAAAAGTATCTGCATAAAATATACCCATTTCTACACAACTAAAATAGAGTTCTAGCTCACTAATGGAGAAGGCAATGGCACCCCACTCCAGTACTCTTGCCTGGAAAATCCCATGGATGGAGGAGCCTGGTAGGCTGCAGTACATGCGGTCGCTGAGGGTCGGACACCACTGAAGTGACTTAGCAGCAGCAGCAGCAGCATCCTATATGCTTAAATATAAAACTAGGGTCCCTAGGCTGTAAGGAAAAATAAACTTAACAGGGTTTGGGGATTCTGTGAAGATCTTTGTTGGTATCATGCTTGAGTTTTCCTTGGGAGTTCAAAAAAAATGCAGAGTTAGAGACAGTTTATGTACTTTTTGGAATTTATTAATACACAAATTTTATTAGAACCTTATTATGTGCCAGGTGATATCTAAGTGATGGAGGATCATTTATAGACAAATAGATAAGTATCATAAGCACTATGATAGAGGTAAGCACTAAGTACTAGTTGAGGATACAGGACATTTTCTAACCCACATTTGAATTACTCTTTTTAATGGGCTTCCTTGATGGCTGAGATGGTAAAGTATCTGCCTGCAATGTGGGAGATCCAGGTTCTATCCCTGGGTTGGGAAAATCCCCTGGAGAAGGGAATGGACAGAAGAGGACTACTACTCCAGTGGACTACTTCCTCCAGTATTTTTGCCTGGAAAATTCCATGGACAAAAGACCATGGCAGGCTACAGTCCATGGGGTCACTAAGAGTCAGACACAACTAACACTTTCAGTTTCTACTTATTGCTTTTTAAATTCAGAGCCCTATGTGAACAGTGCCATGCATTGCCCCACACTGGGAATATCACATGGGCCCAAAGAGTTTCATTTGTTGGCTTATGGTATACTCAGAAATTTGTAAACAGCTAAAAATTTAAATCCAGAACGCCTACTGCCAAGCAGCCCATTCACTTGTCAAGGTTGCTTGTGACAGAATAGAGGTGAGCATGGTCACATCACAAAATGACTGATATGTATCACAGGCTCAGCAGAAATCTGGTTCCACGGGCCTTTCTGTGGAATGTTCTCCTACATAACTGTGCTTCTCTTTCTAGTGGCTATGAATTTTTAGTTTTTCCTTCCTTCTCCAGTAAACCAGGCCATGTGCTATACAGAATTTATCCTAACCCTGTCACATGACAATGAAAACCCAACTTAACTCTCTCCCAAAACAGACTTCCTGGGTGATGTTGTAAAGGAAGTAATAAGAAAGTATGTTAAAATTTTCTCTCAGACTTACACAACACAAGAGACCAAGCTTGTTGGAGGGAAATTGAGTATACTCATGGACAGAGTGACCTTAGGTTCCCCATATAAACCCAACTTTCTCCATTCCAGACTGCTGGACTGTGTTAGTGTCTGGTTTGTCTGATTTGATTACGAGCCCCTTGGGCAAGAACTTTGTCTAAGTCTATGTTCTCTACAGCACCTAGCCCATTGTTGGCACCACACAATGCCAAAGAACACTCAATCTCCGTTAACAAATAATGAGATTGACTTCCCAACTCAACATGATGAGGTTTCTGTCATTTCTATGCCAGTGTTCTTTCTGATTCGTATTTCATATTTATGTCTGGAGAGCAAGCTTCATGTGTTACTGAATCACCTCTGGACTGATTTTCTTTTCAGGAAATGTAGGCATGAAGTTGAGTATTTTTCAACCGCGAGTTTTGGGAACACAGACTGCTGAAATATTCTAGGCTACACGAAGGGGAAATGTTTCTGAGTCACTTTTTTTTCAGCAGTCATGGGGATCTCTGTGAGCCAAGGATGCAGACTGGTTAGCAGATGTGACCATAAAACCAGCAGGTCCCTTCAATGCAAATATTTCACTTTATTTTCTCTGTTCCCAAGGAAAATAGTCGGCTTTCTGGTCTACTGATGTCTTTTTAATCTTACCTCTTTAAATGTACTACTTATTTTCTCTAGTGCTGGATTAATTATTAAGTTTCTCTTCATGTTATATGAGTCTCCATATTGATTTTTATAGGGAGGAATCAGATATCACACATGGGATTTCACAACATAAACATAACAAAGGAATTTTCAGGGCAATTCCATCTTAACTAAAAGTGAAAATATTTTCCTAAAGAGAAGATATTTTCAGTATTATGTTTTTTGTTTTTTGTCATTTAGCATGCCTTGTAAATTTTTTTGTTGGAAGTTAGATATGATGTACTGGGTAACAAGAACTAGGGTAAATAGACCTTCAGTGTGGGGTTTTATGTTTAATCTATCTAGAAGTTGAGCTGTGTTCAATGTTTAAAGTAGGTGTACATACTAGAGGCTTCAAATACGTCTATTGCCCTTATTTTTGTCTCTGTTGTCTTTGAACTTCCTAAGAATTCCTTAGAAACAGTCTATGGCTTCCAGCCCTTTCAGTTGTAACCCTCTGTCATTTTACTGAAGTATGTGGTGCCGGGAGGGAGAGTATGCAATAATCTTAAAATGAAATCTCGGTCTTTTAATTGGCCTGTGTCACTGAGCTGTGAACTTTATCAATATTTCTCAGCTTTATTCCCCATCTTAGATGAAAACAAGATGGCTAGAAAGTGTCAGAGTTGGGTACATGCCCTTCCCTGGATGGAATAACGCTCCGGTAAAGTTGTATACCCTGAAGAATGGGTTTTTGTCATGGTGTATGTTCCAGGTGAGTTTTTAAATTGTGATTTTTTTTGCCTTCCCCTGAAAGAGGCACAGGGGATCTTTCTTGACTCTTTACCAAGAAGATTTGATGGGGTTCCTGAAAGCAAACTATAAAAGTGTGAGGGCTCCTTTAAGACTGTATCCTCTAGGAGTTTCTCATTCTCTTGCAAGTCCATGATCAGCATCCAACAATTCATGAAAATTATTGTTTAAGTCTTACTGTGAGTTTTATATGCAGAGTACATCATGAGAAACGCTGGACTGGAAGAAACACAAGTTGGAATCAAGATTGCCAGGAGAAATATCAATAACCTCAGATATGCAGATGACACCACCCTTATGGCAGAAAGTGAAGAGGAAATAAAAAGCCTCTTGATGAAAGTGAAAGTGGAGAGTGAAAAGGTTGGCTTAAAGCTCAACATTCAGAAAATGAAGATCATGGCATCTGGTCCCATCAGTTCATGGGAAATAGATGGGGAAACAGTGGAAACAGTTTCAGACTTTATTTTTCTGGGCTCCAAAATTACTGCAGATGGTGATTGTAGCCATGAAATTAAAAGATGCTTACTCCTTGGAAGAAAAGTTAAGACCAACCTAGATAGCATATTCAAAAGCAGAGACATTACTTTGCCAACAAAGGTTCACCTAGTCAAGGCTATGGTTTTTCCCTCCCCTGTTTTCTGTGGTCATGTATGGATGTGAGAGTTGGACTGTGAAGAAGGCTGAGCGCCGAAGAATTGATGCTTTAGAAGTGTGGTGTTGGAGAAGACTCTTGAGAGTCCCTTGGACTGCAAGGAGATCCAAGCAGTCCATTCTGAAGGAGATCAGCCCTGGGATTTCTTTGGAAGGAATGATGCTCAAGCTGAAACTCCAGTATTTTGGCCACCTCATGCGAAGAGTCGACTCATTGGAGAAGACTCTGATGCTGGGACGGATTGGGGGCAGGAGGAGAAGGGGACGACAGAGGATGAGATGGCTGGATGGCATCACTGACTCGATGGATGTGAGTCTGAGTGATCTCCGGGAGTTGGTGATGGACAGGGAGGGCCTGGCGTGCTGCAGTTCATGGGGTCGCAGAGAGTCGGACACGACTGAGCGACTGATCTGATCTGATCTGTAAGTTTTGTAATGTTCCAATTACTGTGCTGCAGGTAGGCAGATCTTGGTTGTGACTTTCTTAGAGCTTTGGTTTGTTTGATTTGAAGGTAGAGATTGACCTGAGAACTCAGTGCACTGCTGTGACCAAGAAAGGGTACTGTTTTTTTTTGTTTGTTTTTTGTATATTCATCTTTTTTCTTGTGAAGATGGGAAGAACAGCTTCTAAGCTCTTTAAATGTTGAAGATGAATGATTATATGATTTTTCATAGGTAAAAGTTAATGTGATCAGGGAGTTGAAGTACTCCTACAAATAAGTAGGCTAAATATTATTTTAAATTATCTTCAGAGACTATGTCTAATAATGATGTGAATAGGACAATTGAAATGGATAACAGAGTTGGGCAGAGTTTCCACTGGTCAAATTTGAAATACTTGATATTTTATAACAAATAATGAGTGAAATAAATTATAATACATTGAATAGAAATGAGTTCACTCATGATGATACTCCAATATAATAACTTCAAGTATCTGGGACAGGGAGAATGAAAAGCTCTTATTTAGAGAAAAATGATAATAAATGTAGAAAAGACAATAAAATTGGTAAAACACCATTTTGCTGAGACAAAAGTAATGATTGATTCAAGCAATATATATTAATGGATACCAAAACCATTGAAGAATCACCAGAAAACAAATATTTATGCACTCTCACAATATTAGTCCACAGAGTATTTACTAATCACAAAAGACAAAAGTACCTACACAATGAAGAAATCCGACAGATACCACCTTAACCAAGGCATCAAACTTAATTTTCCAAATCAGGATATATTTATTTCATCCATTTCCTGATATGATACTCTGTGAAAGATACAACATCACATCTGTTGTCCTGACAAAAATATTCTTTACCTGAATCTAATCATGAGAAAGTACTCATTTTAGTAAAAGTGTGCAAAACAATGATCCAATCTCTTTATAAATGTTAATATAGTGAAAGAAAAAAACAGCTGGGAATTGTTTTAGATTAGAGGACAATAAGGAGATATCATAACTAAACATAATGCATGACCGTTTCTAAGCAACTGGAAAGAGAGTATGAATAACTATGAAAGATTTTATTGGGGCAACTTTGGAAATATGAATGTGGGTTATACCTAGATAAAAGCATTATATTAATGTCAAATTGTCTTATGATAATTGTAATGAGGTTTGTGGGAGAATGGTCCTGTTTTAGGAGAGATGTGTTGAAGAATTGGGCTGAAAGTTATGATGTCTAACTCTCAAATGATTGAATATTAACAATTAATGAGTCTGATTGAAGGGTCCTTTTTTGCAGCTTTTCCATAATCTTGATGTCTTTCAAAAGAAAACAATAGAAAACTAAATGAAAGGAATGACAGTAGTAACAATTGTTATAAAATAAAATGCTTTATATTTGTGGGTGTTAGACATAACAGAGAAAAGTAAGTTTACCTTAGATAATAAATACACTGAACATTCTTTTAGCATGCTATGTGTAAATTAATTTTTTTGCAAATAAGACCCAAGTTATAGTAAAATAATCAGTCAAACATATAGGAACATAAAGATTACAGCATTTGGTCCAAAAATTCTTGGGTGAAAAACTTGTGAAAGAAATTTACAAGGGCTATAGCAAACAGTTGTAGGAAATTAAAAGCAAAATTTCAGATGCAATAAACTCATATATATTCTATTTATGTAAACATAAAAAGCCAATAAAAAAGTTAACATTAAATATAAATAATTGCAATAAAATGCCCTCCTGCTGCTGCTGCTAAGTCGCTTCGGTCGTGTCCGACTCTGTGCGACCCCATAGAAGGCAGCCCACCAGGCTACCCCATCCCTGGGATTCTCCAGGCAAGAACACTGGAGTGGGTTGCCATTTTCTTCTCCAATGCATAAAGTGAAAAGTCAAAGTGAAGTTGCTCAGTCGTGTCCGACTCTTAGCGACCTCATGAACTGCAGCCTACCAGGCTCTTCCGTCCATGGGATTTTCCAGGCAAGAGTACTGGAGTGGGGTGCCATCGCCTTCTCGAAAATGCCCTCCTACCTTAATTAAAAGCTTTGCAAAAACCTACTTTTCTTTCAAATCCTGTCATTTCAGTATACTGGTTACTTTGACAACTTGTGAAATGATGAAAATGTACACTGTTTTGGCCCTGAAGATTTCCCTAAATAGGGCACATTCAAAGACACCTTCTCTCCTGAAAATGATGGTAAAGTAATTAAAATCCAAATAAAGGTCAGAACAAGTATTGTCAACTACTAGAAACCTTGTAAAGTGTGTTTGAGTAATTGTTTTACCCTCCTCTGCTGGAGGAGTGTGCCAAGACCCTAGGGATAGGTTAGGCATTGTGCTCATAGACAGGGCAGGAGAGTAAATAAGAGGGGAGTAGGATTGACTCTCCTATCTATTTGGGGTAAAGCACTGGATGATCTAGGAAGAGAAAAGTCCTTCTGTGTGGAGCCATGCTTTAGAGGTAGCTTCTTTCCAATTAGTGTCATTTATAAACTTCCTTTGCCTTGAGGAATTTCAAGACTTGATTAAAAAACCAAAACCAAAAAAAAAAAAAAAAAAAAAAAAAAACCTTACTTAATAAGCAGCAAATATCACAACCAGGACTGCAGTGTAGACATCCATATAGATTACAATAATTAACATACCTGACAATGATGTTTGGCCACATGCCCTCCCAAACTCTGAAAAGAAGTAGTCTTTTTAAAGGGCCACATCACAGTTAGGGAAGGATACAATGAATTTCAAGGGTAACAGAAAACAAAGCAATGGAAAGCTGCTGTCCTTCCTTCCAAACCTTTCCCTTTTTAACATATTCTTTGATGCTGGGAACTAGGAAGGTATTGAGAAGCTGGAGAAATGGAGAAACTAGACCAGGATTCATTCCCTTGATTCTTTGAGACTTATACTCTCATTTTTTTCTTTTGGAGCAGAAGTCAAATATTTGCATCTCAAAATCAGATGAGGGAAAATAGAAGTGAAGGACCTGAGACTGGCTGCAGGAAGTCCTAAAATCCTAGCAATTTGTCTTCAGTTCCTGCCCCCACTAGAGAGAGCTGCTGCTCTGGCCTGAGCAGAGCCTGAAGACCAAACAGCATCCAGTTCTCCAGACATTTCTCTGATAGAAGTTCCTGTGTCTCAAGGTACCAGAATAAGCCAAGTCTTTGGAGTCTGGAGCCCGACTCCTTGAGGGTTAAACCCCAGTTTTATTGTTGGTGGGGTTTTGAGGTGTTTTTTGCTTGCCTTAAATCATCTAACAAATGAGAGTTTCAGTACAGCATCCGGACAGAGAGGCGGAGAGGAGGGGATGGTGGGAGGTTGGGGGAGAGGTACTATTCACTGTTTTTAACTTGGTGTGAGGATCAAATAAGATGAAAATTAAGGGTTTGTTACCATGACTGACAGGTTCAGGGAATGAGGTTTGTCCATGCTCCTCAGCCACAAAGGAAGGGAGGAAATGGTGTCTTCTTGTAACTCTACACAGAGCCAGAATGTGGGTAGTAGAGGCTGAGACATCAGTCTATTATAGCTTCCTTTAACGTTAAGGTAGACATGTTGCTAACACCAAGACTAGACAAAATTCTAAAGGACATTATACTTGTCTTGATGTTCTTGTCCTTGCTCTTTCCAAAATTCGCTTTCACATTCAGAATCCTTTTTCTACACCTTTTTTTCTGGCATGGGGGTTTCACGTAGCATGCGTCATACAACCCCTTCTACATCTTCACTTCTTTGGTAAACCTGCCTTCTACTTTCCTCAGTATCTCTGTGAATATATCACCTACTTCTGTTGTAGCCACGCGTTACGGGAAACAAACTCACTCAGAAGGACAATGCAGACAGTGGAGTGGAGTTCATTACACCGGCGGGCCCAAGGCAGAGTCTCCTCTTGGCCAAGGACCCCAACCAGTTTTTGTGAAAACCTTATATTCCCTAAGTGTACGTACCCAAACCCAACTCCCCAAATTCCCTGAAACTAGTCTGAACAAAGGAAAAGAAAGATATAATCAAAGTTAACCTGCGATTCATATGCCTTAAGCCTAGGTAGTTAACAGTGAACGATTATCAATAGGCCTGTCATCATACCCAAATAAGCATAATAGAATGTATGATTCTGTTGCAGGAAGGGGGACCCCTTCCAGGGCCCGAAACGGGGCTCTTGTCTAACACTCAGAAATGAATTGTCCGAGGAGACACATGTTCTGACAAAGCAAGAGATTTTGTTGGGAAAGGGCACCCGGGTTGAGAGCAGTAGGGTAAGGAAACCCAAGAGAACTGCTCTGCTGTGTGGCTCGCAGTCTCAGGTTTTATGGTGATGGGATTAGTTTCCGGGTGGTCTTTGACCAATCATTCTAATTCAGAGTCTTTCCTGGTGGCGCACGCATCGCTCAGCCAAGATGGATGCTAGCAAGAGGGATTCTGGGAAGTGGACGGCCATCCGGTGTCTCCTTTCAACCTTTACCGAACCCTTCTAGTTGGTGGTGGCTTATTAGTTTCGTATTCCTTACCAGGATCTTCTATCATAAAACAACTCATGCAAATAGTTACTATGGTGCCTGGCCAGGGTGGGCGGTTTCAATCAGTGTGCTTCCCCTAACAATTCTATTCAGTTACACAGATAATTAGGGTATTCTTTTAGGCGATGGAGAGTCTAGGTACGAGCCCTGGGGCTTTTCCTTCCGGATGCCTGGTTTTCCAGTTGGTATGTCATTTCCATAGATACTGGGCATATAGCTCAAAGTCCACAGCCTGGCCCAAGACGGAGTCCTACTTTCAAGACAGAGCCTATTCTGTCTCTTTCCTCCTTCAGTTCTACAAATCATTCAGCACACTAAGTTCTGTTCTCTTTCCTTCCCCTACTGACAAGATCTTTCAGTAACAATGTGGCACAGACATGATGTTTACAAAGTGAACAGTTATTTTGCCATCTTGGAATTTTATTGTTTCAATAATTTTCAAAAATAAGTACAATTTGATAAATTTTTCATTATTTGAAAAAATATGTCAAAGAATTTAAATAATGGCATATCTTTCATAGATAAAATTGAAATTCTATCTTAAACAAAGAAAATGCAGTAATCCTAGATTAAAAGTAGGAAAACAAGATGAGCCTTGACCCAACGTGACTTCCAAATTAATCATTTCCCTACCACAAATTCTTCTCCCTAATTATAAATTGTGATACATGACAGTTAACATATTCTCTGAAATCCTCAGATTTTTCTTTAAGTTTTATGCATAAGAGGACTATCAGTCCTTGTCAAGAAACATGGTTGCTTTATAGCTTTCTGAAACTATGCTTCAGTCATACATATCTGGGCACACAGTTTGGAAAACTCAAATTAAATTTCTCAGTATTTAGTTTATTATAGAGTCCATACTAACTGCCTTAGGGAAATGGACTTTTCAGTACCTTATCATGGTTGGCACATTCTTAAGCTATGAGTTTCTTTTCACTAAAATTCATTAGTTTTCTGCAAGTACAGGTTTTAAGGTTTGTGATGTCATAGCATTTTTTTTTTTTTTTTTTTTTTTTGTAGAGCTCCTTGGTCACAGGGGGCAATCTTAAGTGGAGTTAGAGGACTCATTATTGCCTTTTTCTCATCAAGTTTAAATTTATATCCATTTACTACCCTTAGATGATGCTGTGAAAGTGCTGCACTCAATATGCCAGCAAATTTGGAAAACTCAGCAGTGGCCACAAGATTGGAAAAGGTCAGTTTTCATCCCAATCCCAAAGAAAGGCAATGCCAAAGAGTGCTCAAACTACCGCACAATTGCACTCATCTCACACGCTAGTAAAGTCATGCTCAAAATTCTCCAAGCCAGGCTTCAGCAATATGTGAACCGTGAACTTCCTGATGTTCAAGCTGGATTTAGAAAAGGCAGAGGAACCAGAGATCAAATTGCCAACATCCGCTGGATCATGGAAAAAGCAAGAGAGTTCCAGAAAAACATCTATTTCTGCTTTATTGACTATGCCAAAGCCTTTGACTGTGTGGATCACAATAAACTGTGGAAAATTCTGAGAGAGATGGGAATACCAGACCACCTGATCTGCCTCTTGAGAAATCTGTATGCAGGTCAGGAAGCAACAGTTAGAACTGGTCATGGAACAACAGACTGGTTCCAAATAGGAAAAGGAGTACGTCAAGGCTGTATATTGTCACCATGTTTATTTAACTTATATGCAGAGTACATCATGAGAAATGCTGGACTGGAGGAAACACAAGCTGGAATCAAGATTGCTGGGAGAAATATCAATAACCTCAGATATGCAGATGATACCACCCTTATGGCAGAAAGTGAAGAGGAACTCAAAAGCCTCTTGATGAAAGTGAAAGTGGAGAGTGAAAAGGTTGGCTTAAAGCTCAACATTCAGAAAACGAAGATCATGGCATCTGGTCCCATCACTACATGGGAAATAGATGGAGAAACAGTGGAAACAGTGTCAGACTTTATTTTTCTGGGCTCCAAAATCACTGCAGATGGTGACTGCAGCCATGAAATTAAAAGACGCTTACTCCTTGGAAGGAAGGTTATGGCTAACCTAGATAGCATATTCAAAAGCAGAGACATCACTTTGCCAACAAAGGTTCACCTAGTCAAGGCTATGGTCTTTCCTGTGGTCATGTATGGATGTGAGAGCTGGACTGTGAAGAAGGCTGAGCGCCGAAGAATTGATGCTTTTGAACTGTGGTGTTGGAGAAGACTCTTGAGAGTCCCTTGGACTGCAAGGAGATCCAACCGGTCCATTCTGAAGGAGATCAGACCTGGGATTTCTTTGGAAGGAATGATGTTCAAGCTGAAACTCCAGTATTTTGGCCACCTCATGCGAAGAGTTGACTCATTGGAGAAGACTCTGATGCTGGGAGGGATTGAGGGCAGGAGGAGAAGGGGACGACAGAGGATGAGATGGCTGGATGGCATCACTGACTCGATGAATGTGAGTCTGGGTGACCTCCGAGAGCTGGTGATGGATAGGGAGGCCTGGCGTGCTGCAGTTCATGGGGTCGCAAAGAGTCGGACACGACTGAGCGACTGATCTGATCTGATCTGATCTAATATACTTACTCTGTCAATTCCAAGAGATAAGTCAGCTCGTGAAAACATCCTCCCTTTACCCCACACCAAGAGATCCATGTCCTTCAACCCCAAGAACCTATTCAACCTTAAATCTGATACTTTATTTTGTTACCTGTAATTGAACATAACCACTTGGGTATCAAAGTTTAAAATGAACATGCAAAAAGTCTTCCACACCTCTTACTACTTCCAACAACAATGAAAAAAAAAATGCATACTAATCTCCTCTCTAATTTCCGAATAAAGGAAAAACTCATACCTCAAGTTTAGTTGTTTTAATGATTTACTAAGGCTCTTGCAAAGGTTGTTTGCTGTTCAGGCATCTTTGAAGGTGCAACAAAACATCTATCATCGAGACAGCATATAAACTCTTTCCATAAGTTCTTATAAGTTTGTGATTTTCATCATTCACCTTGAATTTCCTCTTAAGATTGTGTATTAACGCAAAGAAGGAAAAATATGAAGCCTATTTTTTCATTCCCTGCCTATACACACAATCAAAGTTTTCAAAGCAAGATGTCATGCTAGAAATAAAATAAACACAGGAAACTTTCCTCTTGGCAATACTTTTCAGAGGCAAAGACTAAATGAATAGTAGCAAAGGTGGAAAGAGCATGCCAAATATTTTTACATTCATTTGAAAGTCTAAATAAAAAGATGATTGCATGGTGTGCTTTGCCACACTGAGATTCTGGGAGAAATCTGCATGGAGAACATTCCTGGGGCTGGCACCCCTGGAGAGGGCCTCCTTAAATTCTTCACAGCTGGACTCCGGGGGCAGGCAGCTGGTCTGTGTGCCAAGGACATGGAGGGAGGAGGGAACTACCAAACTGATTTCTGAGGAAGCTGGCGCAGAACCCAAATATGAACATTACAGCCAAGATCCTGATTATTTGTCACTTTTTCCCTATAATTTTGAATCAGTAATCATATTCCTCTGAAGACAGATGTTCATAAAATGATTGCCAGCCACATTTTACTCAATCTTCAGTCATTAATTTGCTTAAATTTTCTAAGCTAAGGATATTTCAGTCAAAGTTATCCTGTTGCTACACAGAAATTCAATGACACTAAGAGCAAGCATTGATCAATTTCCAAACCTTAGTCCTTTAGGAGGTAAATGACTACCTCCTTTCTTTAACTCTTATTTTAGCTTGTAAATCAGGACTTGTTTTTAGATGAGGCTTTTCTTTCTAATGAATATTTTGCAGCACCTACAGATAAGCATTTGCCTCCTCTGTCTTCAACTCTCTTTAATTATTATTCTATATGAATGCCTTCATGCTTATTATATGTCTCCAATGGCTTTATTACTTCCTAAATTCTTTAAGAACGGTGAGCTGTAAGTGCCTAGGAAAATGCTAAACTTTTTGAATATAATTTACCCCTGGATGTTTAACAGCTGCCTCTAAGAAAAACAAAGCATTTTTTATGCTCATTGAATTATTAAAGACTGTAATTATTCTAATGAAAAATGATATCTCTAGGTATTGGGAATATTAGTATTTGCCATAAATAAAGTTTATTAGTGACTACAGCTTAATTTTGGAAAAGGCAATCCACTCCAGAATTCTTGTCTGGAAAATCCCATGGACAGGGGACCCTGGAGGGCTACAGTCAGTCCATGGGGTCGCAAGAGTCCGACACAACTTAGCCACTTAGACCACCACCACCACACCTTAATTTCAGTGTAAAAGTTAGTCAGCTTTATCAGATGGCATTTTTATCAGTTAGTCAGCTTCTCAGATGGTGTTTTCTCACCATCTGATATTTTCATGTCTACTGTCACTTTTGTATTTTAGCATATAATTCCTCTTATTTTAATATTTCCTCATCTGTGTTGACTACTTGACTGAAATTTCTATAAGGCAATCCATGCACCACCTACCTGCTACATGGAAATACTATTTAGAATGATAAAGTTCCTGGGTACCACTATAATATAAACTCTAACCAATGTTTAACGATAGAAGAAAGGCATAAACACCTTCCACACTCTGCCATGCTCTGTCAAGGTAAAGGAATTCCCATATGGTTGAAGGAAAGCAGGAATTGAGCTTCGTTAACTTGCATGCTTGCCAACAACACTGAGTATTCTACTGTCTACTAGTCCCAGGAGCTAACATTCTGACACCTTCCCAGCAGAATTCAACTACAAACTCAAAAAAAGAAAAAAAAACCTAGCTAAGTAGGTCAGTGCTGAGAACCCTGGCACTGAGTTTATTTCTGACTGGCCAAGGATTCAGTACCATGGAAGAATGACAACGACATAATAAATCTACTTTGTCTTTTATAAAGAAGTGATTTAATGAGAAATTTGGAGTATGTCTCTGATAGTATCAAACAGTTATTTTAAATTGTGTCCTGGAACACTATTCTGTCTCACACACACACAAATATAATCGAGAATGTGCCCATTCTTGACATGGCCAAAAAATGTTCAGAATTTCGTTAAAGCAGTGTCCACAATTTTTTGACTATAAAAACAAAACTTAACATGTTAAACCTTATCTATACAAAGACAGTATTGAAAGAATCAATTTGATTAAAAAAAAAATCCACATCCATATATTCCACCACTATCTCAAACTTAATTCACTGTATTCCTGCCCATATCAGTTGTTAAACTGCCACACTCAAAATTTCATAAATGTCACCTCTTTCCATATAGTAGAGTCCTGTGAACTTCGCCTGAAGCTATTAATTTGATTCCTTTCCACTCATATCCTTATTCCTCCCCTAACATACTGATGGTCCCTTGTCTAATCTCCTTACTACCAACACATTTGTCATCCTGCCACCAGAGTTTTGGTGGCAAAGCACAAACCTAATTTAGCTATTCTTTTGTTCAAAAGCCTTTAATAGCTTCCCTATATATGGAATAGATTTTTAAATTTTTTAACATGAAATTAAGGGCTGGCTTATGATTTATTTATCTCCCTGCTATTTTAAATGATATCAAATATTATAATGTGATTAAGAATACAGCTTTTAAATTTTAAAAACCTTGGTTTTAAATTCTGCCTTCAACATTTTTCTCACACTAAGTGATATTAAAAACGGTTCTTACCCTTTCTCAGTTTCATACAAAATAAGAATATTCATTGTGAGAATTAAATCAGATAACATATATGAAAGTACACAATGAATACTCAATATGTGATAGTCATCATTGCTTTTTACTTTTTCAACTTTATTAATATACACACCTTCATCGCATGTATCTGAGGTGGCAAACAGATTGCTTTACCCAAGCCAAATTAGTGAAGAGGTAGTGGTTCCTTGAGCCCTATATTAAGAAGGATTCTGTGGCAAATCAGACTCAGCAGGAAAGAATATTGAACTAGGTTAGCCCTGGGCTCAGGAAAGAGGATCAGTTGCATTGATGCTACATGTTACATTCTAGCCCGTTTTGAATGGGTGTTGTCCCTGTATGGCCTATCTTATTGGATAGTTCCCTGTTTTTTTCCTTTTACCTGTCAAAATACTACTCATCATCTAAGACTCCCCCTGCTCAAATTGCATAAACTTTGTCCTTCCTGTGTACTGCCAGTTGCACTTTGCATCTCTGTTGGAGCTCTTATTGCTGCCTGCGTTGAATTATAACACTGATACCTCTCAGTTGTCTGTGCTCTGAAGGTAAGGACTATTACTCATTCACCTTTGTTTGCCCTGCAGCACCTGGGGTGGTGCTTGCAACAGGCCGATAGCAGCAACAACCAAAACTGATGCAACCTTAACCATGTGCCATACCTTGCTGTTAGCATTTTTTACATATGTTAACTAGGCCTTTCCTCATAATAACTCTGTGTAGTCTCATCATTCCTATCCCGGAAGAGGACGATGAGGCATAGAAGGTGAAAAAACTTGCCTAAGTTTACAAAAGTAGTAAGTCACAGTCTATCTTCTTAACCACTGTGCTTAAAGTACACACTGTGTTTACCAAACTGAATTATGAAACAATTTTTGTCCTGCACAGTTGGAAATACATTTTGATATAATTCACTTTATTGAAATGTTCAGTTTGTAGACAGAGTGCATGGCTGGTCACATGTTAAATATCCACTCTACAGAAAGGCTGTCCTGCATATACAAAGAGGTTTTGAGTGTGAACTTTGTATTAGGGGCTCTGTAGGGAAATTCTATATCACTTATATTATGTGTACATATCAGTTTATGTTGTTCATAGAATTACTGGTGTTTTATTTCATGTTGACTTTTCTCCTTAAAATAAACCAAATTTTTAAAACTCTAAAAAATTTCTCACGCACTAATTTCAATGTTGAAGATTTCCACAGTGAGATCATTGGAACTGGGCCAGAGAAACAATCATATTGAGAAGAGAAATAGTGTTCACATGTGCCAAATAAAGCCAGATGAAACCAGGGATGTTTTAATCCCTCTGTCAAGCGTGCATACCCACACATGGGAACCTGAGGGGAGGAAGGCTGTCATATTTAACTTGGGCTTTGCAACAACTTTCCCTTTCCTAATATGGATATTTTCTTCTACTTATCATGGGCCAAGTCTCAACAGGAGATCATGCCTTCACACATTTCCCCCTAAATGGAATAACCAAAGAAGTAGGTCTAGGCGGAACATTTGCCACTTTCCTCTGGTTTCCTTGAGTCGGCTATGATGATATATTGAGCTATATAAAAACAGAGTCAGGGTTATTTCTGAATAAAAGAGAGATGTGAGACCACGGACTCGCCTTGGGAGGGAAGTCAGCCAGAGATCTCTTTATTTTAGCCAGTTAGCCTTTTTAGCCTAGAATGCCTGTATGAGCCTTCAAGAAATTCCCAGACAAAGCAAATTGGAGGGTGTGCAGATGGACATAGTTTAACATTACAATCATACCATATCTTTATGACAATTGCACTTCCTCATGATATATGTCGGAGAAGGCAATGGCACCCCACTCCAGTACTCTTGCTTGGAAAATCCCATAGACAGAGGAGCCTGGTAGGCTGCAGTCCATGGGGTCGCCGAGGGTCGGACACGACTCAGTGACTTCACTTTCACTTTTCATTGGAGAAATTCATTGGAGAAAGAAATGGCAACCCACTCCAGTGTTCTTGCCTGGAAAATCCCAGGGACGGGGGAGCCTGGTGGGCTGCCGTCTGTGGGGTCGCACAGAGTCAGCATGATATATGTGCATCCTATAACTCAGCTTATCCTTTTTATTTAGTAAATGTCAATGTCAATAAGACTTTTTTAAGTCTTATATTTGAAGGGCACCTGTAGTCTTAAAGGTCCAACTAAAATAATCATGAATACAGACAAGTTTAAATGAAAGTAACTGAATATGGATAAGTTTAAATGAATTCATATCCATGTAGATTGACTCATACATATTTTTCCTACATGAGATAAAAACCAGTTGCTCTTTAAGGGCCCCATGTGCAATGATCCTTGGAGTAGCACTGCCTTGCTAGAGTGAGCCTCAGCTCTCTCCTCCAGCCACACATTCTTGTCTTTGACCTATTACAGAAGTGTTGGACGTCTCTGTCTTCTATAGAGCACTGACTCACTAGGAAACAACTGCATAAGCTAAAATGAATTTGGCCTGATTTGGGAAGTGCTAGCATGGTTTTTTCCACCTTAAAAATATTTTATAACTAGGCTTCTGAGTTACTGTCTGCTCCCAGGCACTATCTTTCATCTAACTTTCTTTCCATCGCAGCATGTTCTCAAAAAGCTCTTGAAAAACCCTGTGATTTCTTTTTTAATAGAAACTTTGAAGAGTTTTTACAATTGGAGTGCTCTCTGCCTTAATGAGTAGGGTTCCATGTTTCCAGCTATTATCTCATTTGTTCACATGCCATTTCCTGCTAGAAAAAGAGCAAGTGTGTAAGAGAGGTGGAAGTGAAGCAGTGTCTTGGCATTTATATTTATGATTATAGATCCTACATATTATGTGGAATTGGTCTAGAACTTCTGGCAGCTGCTCCAGACATGGATTAGCTGGATATAACCTTGCTCATTTTGAAGCCCCACTCTTGTGAATGTTTACTTGGGGACCTTTTTTAATGATTGAAAATGTTAATTAAAATTATTAAATGACTAAATGAAATGATTTTAACATGTTAATAACTTCACCAGAGACTTCTTTCCAAGTAAAAATTGTACTCCCTCTGAAAATTGCCAACATTTCTGAAGAATATATGTTTGCTAATTTGAAGCAAGATTTTGATTTGGGTGATAACTGGGAGAGATATCCTATTTACCTGTATCTGAGAGCCAGAATGTATTTAACTAACTAGTATAGTCAAGAAGCAGTTTCACTAAAAGAGCTCCATTTTCTTTTCTTAAGATATTTTAGGCTAACAGATTCAAATTTCTAGCTGGTGGGCAATAATAACTATATATTTAGATTTATTTTTTATAAGTGTAAAGGAATTCATTTAGAAGGGGCAGAATCAATAATTATAAGATGTATACATTATTTCCATTCTTATCACGCTCTGTTTTCATCTCCATCATTTAGCACTGTGCCACGTAGGTATTAAGAACTTAGTGAAAATAAAATAAATACTTAGTAAGTTTTTATCAAATAAATGGATGAATTTGGGGCCTTAGAAAGCATCACTACAAACAAAGCTAGTGGAGGTGATGGAATTCCAGTGGAGCTATTCCAAATCCTGAAAGATGATGCTGTGAAAGTGCTGCACTCAATATGCCAGCAAATCTGGAAAACTCAGCAGTGGCCACAAGATTGGAAAAGGTCAGTTTTCATCCCAATCCCAAAGAAAGGCAATGCCAAAGAATGCTCAAATTACCACACAATTGCACTCATCTCACACGCTAGTGAAGTCATGCTCAAAATTCTCCAAGCCAGGCTTCAGCAATATGTGAACCGTGAACTTCCTGATGTTCAAGCTGGTTTTAGAAAAGGCAGAGGAACCAGAGATCAAATTGCCAACATCCACTGGATCATGGAAAAAGCAAGAGAGTTCCAGAAAAACATCTATTTCTGCTTTATTGACTATGCCAAAGCCTTTGACTGTGTAGAACACAATAAACTGTGGAAAATTCTGAAAGAGATGGGAATACCAGACCACCTGATCTGCCTCTTGAGAAATCTGTATGCAGGTCAGGAAGCAACAGTTAGAACTGGTCATGGAACAACAGACTGGTTCCAAATAGGAAAAGGAGTACATCAAGGCTGTATATTGTCACCTTGTTTATTTAACTTATATGCAGAGTACATCATGAGAAATGCTGGACTGGAAGAAACACAAGTTGGAATCAAGATTGCTGGGAGAAATATCAATAACCTCAGATATGCAGATGACACCACCCTTATGGCAGAAAGTGAAGGGGAGCTAAAAAACCTCTTGATGAAAGTGAAAGTGGAGAGTGAAAAGGTTGGCTTAAAGCTCAACATTCAGAAAACGAAGATCATGGCATCTGGTCCCATCAGTTCATGGGAAATAGATGGGGAAACAGTGGAAACAGTGTCAGACTTTCTTTTTCTGGGCTCCAAAATCACTGCAGATGGTGATTGCAGCCATGAAATTAAAAGACGCTTACTCCTTGGAAGGAAAGTTATGACCAACCTAGATAGCATAATGAAAAGCAGAGACATTACTTTGCCAACAAAGGTTCGCCTAGTCAAGGCTATGGTTTTTCCTGTGGTCATGTATGGATGTGAGAGTTGGACTGTGAAGAAGGCTGAGCACCAAAGAATTGATGCTTTTGAAGTGTGGGGTTGGAGAAGACCCTTGAGAGTCCCTTGGACTGCAAGGAGATCCAACCAGTCCATTCTGAAGGAGATCAGACCTGGGATTTCTTTGGAAGGAATGATGCTAAAGCTGAAACTCCAGTATTTTGGCCACCTCATGCGAAGAGTTGACTCATTGGAGAAGACTCTGATGCTGGGAGGGATTGGGGGCAGGAGGAGAAGGGGACGACAGAGGATGAGATGGCTGGATGGCATCACTGACTCGATAGATGTGAGTCTGAGTGACCTCTGGGAGCTGGTGATGGACAGGGAGGCCTGGCGTGGTGCAGTTCATGGGGTCGCAAAGAGTCGGACATGACTGAGCGACTGATCTGATCTGATCTGATATATTTGCATTTCAGTATAATCCTTGTAATTATTTGAACCATATCTATTCCTAATATGTGTGGCCATCATTTCAATCACAATTGATTCATTCAGTTGGCAAAATAGCTGAAGTTATATTTATAAATATTATGTTGCTGCTGCTAAGTCGCGTCAGTCGTGTCTGACTCTGTTCAACCCCATAGACGGCAGCCCACCAGGCTCCCCCGTCCCTGGGATTCTCCAGGCAAGAATACTGGAGTGGGTTGCCATTTCCTTCTCCAATGTATGAAAGTGAAAAGTGAAAGTGAAGTCGCTCAGTCGTGTCCAACTCTTCACGACCCCATGGGTTGCAGCCTACCAGGCTCTGCCGTCCATGGGATTTTCCAGGCAAGAGTATTGGAGTGGGATGCCATTGCCTTCTCCAAAATACTGTGTATATTGGTTTATATGACTTGCCTAGATTTGATTATTTTAGGAAATTTTGTGGTAAAAGATGGTAATGGTTCTCTTTAGTGCTTTTCTCAAATTATTCCCAGTAAGCACTTAGTAAGCTTACATTTCTCTTGGAGAAAGAGAGGGGGTCACAGAAGAGACATCACTTTGCTGATGAAGATCTGTCTAGTCAAAGCTATGGTTTTTCCAGTAGTCATGTACAGATTTGAGAGTTGGACCATAAAGAAGGCTGAATGCCAAAGAATTGATGCTTTAGAACTATGGTGCTAGAGAAGACTCTTAAAAGTCCAATGGACAGCAAGGAGATTAAACCAGTGAATCCTAAAGGAAATCAACCCTGAATATTCATTGGGAGGACTGATGCTGAAGCTCTAATACTTTGGCCACCTGATGCAAAGAGCCAACTCACTGGAAAAGACTCTGATGCTGGGAGAGATCAGGGGGCAGGAGGAAAAGGTGACAGATGATGAGATGGTTGGGTGGTATCACTGACTCAATGGGCATGTTTGAGCAAACTGGGAGATAGTGAAGGACAAGGAAGCTTAGCATACAGCAGTCCATGGGGTTGCAAAGAGTTGGACACAACTTAGCGGCTAAACAACAACAGGGTCATTTAACTTGTTTGGCCAAGGTAGTATGAGCAGAAGTGTCATATGTTAATTCCTGATTGAGGATATAAGGGTTAGTATCTGACTTGCTTTGCTCTTTTCCTTTGCTGTAATGATTGGCTGTGTTCCAGATAATGTCTGCTCCATCAGCCTCTGTCCAAGAGTGAAGAGGACAAGGCAGATCATAGCCCTAAGTCAACCTGCTACAGATACAGAGGATGTTCTTTATTGTAGCATAAGCTAACCCAATCTGATTGATACTATTATGAAAATCAAAGGAAGAGTGCCCCTGGAATAAAGGAAATATTCACAGTGCTAAATGTTGAAGAGTAGTTAACTACTGTAAGGGCTAAAGAATGTCCATTGTATTTAGTTACAGGAAAGTAATTTTAAAGTTTTTGTTTCAATGAGAATAGTGTCTACAGAGTGATAAGTATGAAACCAGACTGCAATAGGTTTAGGAATTAAGAATTGAGGAAGTGGAAAGAATGATTATAGAAAACTCAAGAAGTTTTTCTGTGAAAGTGAGAGGAAATGTGAGTTGGTAATTGGAGGGAAATGTGAAATTAAGAAAGGTGGATTTCCTTCAAGGTGGAGACTTAAAGCATGTTCAAATGTTGGTAAAATATAGGTAATAAAAAGTGAAAGGAGGAAATGATAAAAAGAAGTAGGGTCCTGAGGAAGCAGAAAAGAATGAAATCCAGGCAGGAGCTGTAGTATCAAATAGACAATATTGAAACTGCCTGCAATGCAGGAGACCTGGGTTTGATCCGTGGGTCAGGAAGATCTCCTGGAGAAGGGAATGGCAATCCACTCCAGTATTCTTGGCTGGAGAATTCCATGGACAAGGAAGCCTTGCAGGCTACAGTCCTTGGGGTTGCAGAGTCAGACATGACTAAGCAACTTTCTTTCACCATAGTCATAAAGGAGGAACAAAGGTTTGGTGGCACAAACTTCAAAGAAGTGAAAATCTGATGATTTAGGAAGTCCACAGTGACACCATCTACTGAGGAAAAGTGAGGACATGGCAAATCCAAAGGTTTGAGGGGAAGAGAAGTTTGTAAAGACAGAGCACGTTTATGATATGACCATATTTCACATTTGTGAAACATGGAAGTTCTATTACTAAGACTCAGTATGTTACATTTTTAATATAAAGAATAATAAAAAGTATGATGTCAGGTCAAAAATCAAGACTCATGTTTGGATTTTCAGGACAATTTAAACACAAAGTTATTGTCTTATTGACAGTAAAGTGAGCTGGCAACATTAAGCTATCCTGAAGTGAAGTGAAGAGAAGTGAAGTGAAGTTGCTCAGTCGTGTCCAACTCTTTGCAACCCCATGGACTGTAGCCTACCAGGCTTCTCCATCCATGGGGTTTTCCAGGCAAGAATACTGGAGTGGGTTGCCATTTCCTTTTCCAGGGGATCTTCCCAACCCAGGGATCGAACCCCGGTCTTCCGCATTGCTGCTGCTGCTGCTAAATCGCTTCAGTCGTGTCTGACTCTGTGCAACCCCATTGCAGGTGGACACTTTACCATCTGAGCCACCAGGGAATTCTTATACTATTGCCCTCAAATATTTTTATCTTCAGAAGTTACAAGGTAATGCTTTACGTTTCTAGTTTCAAGGTGTTGTGGAGATCTTTCTATTTGCTTCTGCTGCTGTAAGTCATAATAAAAAACAAGAGTAAAGAAACAAAAATATAAACCTCACATTTAATCAAATTCAAAGATATCTACAATCCTAAGTCATGATTATTCAAAGAAAAAAAAGATAGAGGAATTATGAAACTCTTAGCAGAGACAGGAAAAGTCAAATTTAAGTACCTGTGTGTGGTAGAGGAGGTGGAGATAACTAAAAAATATTAGCCAATTCATCTCAGAGGATTTCAGGAAAGGCTCAACAATTAAGAGCATCAGTTCAGTTCAATTAGGAGCATGGGGAACCGCAAAGTGAAAGTTAGGTAGGAACCTGATAATAAATAGAGGTCTTAAAGATTGTATATGGAGTGTTTAGGCCCCAGGTGTCCACTCTAACCTGCAGCAGCAGGTGACTGTAGCTCTTCTACAACATCAGGAGCCAGGAAGAATTTATCACAGAGAAATTGAGTCAGTAAGTTTCCAGAGGCTGAAACTCTAAGCACAAAAGACGATGAGTCCTGGACTAATGATGAGGAAATTAAGTGTAAGTCTGCAGAGTACCTACTGAGATTTCAGCCTCTTTGTCAAATCTGCCTCTTGAGCTTCAGCAGTAGGGTTCACAGCCCACAACAGTGTCTAGAGGAGCCAGTAATTTGATACACAGAGATAGAAAGTCATAGCACTTGCAACAGAAACATAAGTTTTTCATCCAGTTGTTTAAAGGAAGCTCATCAGCTGGCATGTCACACCCATGCTTGCAGCACTCCAATCAGCTTTTTAGCACCTTATTTGCAGGAGGACAAAGATCAATATACTTTCAATAAAAGCCTCCAATATAGAAAAGAAAGGCCAAAGCAGACCAAAAAAAATCTAACAAAAGGAACTCAGAAGAAATAGAGATAATACAGAGTGAAAATATTTAAATAAATTTATATTTAATACTTTCAGATAGTTAAGATAATGTTGTAACCTTCAAATAAAGACATATATTTTTAAAAAGAGGAAAAGTGAAATGAGAACACTCTCAGAAATTAATGTCAAACAACCAAAACTTTTTTTAAAAAAAATAAAATATATAGAAAATAAGGTAAAAGGATCACCAAGAAAATAGGACTAAAACACAATGAAGAGGAATGTTGGAATTAAAAAATGAAAGAGGATCAGGATTCAGCAAATAGTAATTGAGAGAAAGAGAAAATGATGAACAGTAAAGTATTTAAAAAGAAGAAAGTACCCAGAATTGAAGGACATAAAACCACAGATTAAAGAATTTAAGTATGCTCAAAACAATGAACATGGAAAGAACTAAACACACACACAGAAAAGAAAAAAAAATCTGGAAAAATGCTAGTATATATAGTTCTTTATTAGAGTCTAGCTAGTGGAAATGTCAGTTACTCAAATATACACCAGTCAAAATTCCACTGTTCCCAGTGAAGCTTCTTACTGATTATGATTCTTTTATCTACCCTAATGGCTCAATATTTCTAGTTCTCAATGAATAATAAGGAGTTGGCTGTTTAAAACCTTCCCAGACAATACTGACCTCCCTGTCCAATGTGCTGAATTTCACTCAGAATGAACTCAAATCTACATCTGGCATCCATAACTCACTCTAACACAAATTCATTGTCAAGTTTTAAAACATCCTAACTCTGTGGTCAGATATTCAACTTAGGAAAGTTCTTAAAGTCCCCAAACTCATTGAATTTTGTCTTCTGAAATCACTTCCTTTCTCATTTCCTGAGAACTGTTTGAATCTTCTTCAGATGGACTGTATATTCATATTATGGATGTGCAGCAATTCTTTTGGCATCTTACTAAAAACAGGCAATGAAAAGAATATACTATACATTTTTTCTTACTTGGAAAAATAGGACTTTCATTGACATCTCCAGTAACAGAGCCCCATTATCATTTATAGGATATATTGTCCTTCATATTTCTAAAATTATGTTACTCATAATGAATTTTCAACATGCAAAATTTTGTATATCAAACTTTGTCTGTTTCAAATCTAACTACTTGCAGTTGCTTTCTATTAGTATCAGATAATCCTAAAATCCCTAACTCACCTAAGAACATGGGAGAAAAGATACTATTCATCCAATATTCTAGGATATTTAAAAGAAAGTTAGTAAAATTTCTTATCACAAGTCACCCTTTATTGAATTGTCCCACTCTGAGTTTTAATACCTAAAGATGGAGGAACTCTATACAGTTAACAAAAAAAAGAGCTGGAGCTGACTGTGCCTCAGATCATTAACTCCATACTGCAAAATTAAGACTTAAATTGCAAAAAGTAGAGAAAACCACTAGTCCACTCAGGTATGACCTAAATCAAATCCTTTATGACTATACAGTGGAAGTGACAAATAGATTCAAGGGATCTGTTAGACAGAGTTCCTGAAGAATGATGAATAGAGGTTTGTAACATGTACAGGAGGCAGTGACCAAAATTATCCCAAAGAAAAAGAAAAGAAGGTAAAGTGGTTGTCTAAGGAGGCTTTACAAATAGCCGGGGGAAAAAAAAGAAGCAAAAAGCAAAGAAAGAAAGGGAAAGATATACTCAACTGAACTCAGAGTTCCAGAGAATAGCAAGAGGGCTAAGAAGGCCTCCTTCAATGAACAATGCAAAGAAATAGAGGAAAACAATAGAATGGGAAAGACTAGAGATCTCTTCAAGAATATTGGAGATACCAAGGGAAATTTCATGCAAGGATGAGCACAATACAGGACAGAAACAGCAAGGAAGGACTTAACAGAGGCAAAAGAGATTAAGAAGAAGTGTCAAGAATACACAAAAGAACTATACAAAAAAGATCTTAATGATCCAGATAACCACAATGGTGTGATCACTCACATAGAGCCAGACCTCCTGGAATGTGAAGTCAAGTGGGCTTAGGAAGCTTTACTATGAACAAAGCTTTACTATGAACAAAGTGGAGGTGATGGAATTCTAGCTGAGCTATTTCAAATCCTAAAAGATGATGCTGTGAAAGTGCTGTACTCAATAAGCCAGCAAATTTGGAAAACTCAGCAGTGGCCATAGGACTGGAAAATGTAAGTTTTCATTCCAACTACAAAGAAGGGCAGTGCCAAAGAATGTTCAAAGTACTTGACAGTTACACTCATTTTGCATGCTAGTAAGGTTATGCTCAAAATCCTTCAAGCTAGGCGTCAGGAGTACGTCAACTGAGAACTTCCAGATGTACAAGCTGGGTTTAGAAAAGGCAGAGGAACCAGAGATCAAATTGCCAACATGTGTTGGATCATATAGAAAGCAAGGAAATTCAAAAAGGAAAAAAAAAATCTCTTTCTGCTTCATTGACTATGCTAAAGCTTTTGACTGTGTGGATCACAACAAGCTGTGGAAAATTCTGAAAGAGATGGAATACCAGATCACCTGACCTGCCTCCTGAGAAACCTGTATGCAGGTCAAGAAGCAACAGTTAGAACCTTACATGGAAGAACAGACTGTTGAGAATTGGGAACGGAGTATGTCAAGGCTGCATATTGTCATTCTGCTTATTTAACTTCTATGCAGAGTACATCATGTGAAATGCCAAGCTGGATGAATCACAAGCAGGAATCAGGATCGCTGGGAGAATTATCAATAATCTCAGACATGCAGATGATACCACCTTAATGGCAGAAAGCAAAGAGGAACTAAAGAGCCTCTTGATGAAGGTAAAATAGAAGAGTGAAAAAGCTGACTTTAACCTAAGATCATGGAATCTGGTCCCATCACTTCATGGCAAATACATGGTGGGGAAAATGGAAACAGTGACAGACTCTATTTTCTTGGGCTCTAAAATCACTGCAGATGGTGATTGCAGCCATGAAATTAAAAGACACTTGCATCTTGGAAGAAAAGCTATGACAAATCCAGAGAGTATATTTAAAAGTAGAGATATCACTTTGCCAGCAAAGGTCCATACAGTCAAGGCTATGGCTTTTCTACTAGTCATGTACAGATGTGAGAGTTGGATCATAAAGTAGGCTGAATGCTAAAGAATTGATGCTTTAGAACTGCAGTGTTGGAGAAGATTCTTAAGAGTTCCTTGAACTGCAAGGAAATCAAACCAGTTAACCCTAAAGGACATCAACCCTGAATACTCACTATAGGGACTGATACTGAAGTTGAAGCTTCCAATACTTTGGCCATCTAATGCAAAGAGCCAACATTGGAAAAGACTCTGATGCTGGGAAAGATTGAGGGCAGGAGGAGAAGATGGCAACAGAGGATGAGAAGTTTGAATGACATCATCAACTCACTGGACATGAGTTTGCACAAACTCCAGAAGATAGTGAAGGATAGGGAAGGCTGACATGCTGCTGTCCATGGGGTTGCAAAGAGTCAGACACGACTTAATGACTGAATGCATATACCATCTGTTACATCTTAAGGAAATTGCCTGCCATGAAATCCAGCATGGAATCCTGCCTCTGAGGCTTCATCTGCTATATAGTTGATGGTTAAGATGGTTGATAGTTAAGATGGTTTATGGTTAAGATGGTTATCAGGTCAAATTCTGTGATTTATGTATATCACCTCCTGATTTTCAGTGGGTAGAAATGAAATAACTTGGACTTTTCTTTGACAATTTTTAATTTAAATACAAGTTCTCAAAATTCTCAAATTTCTAAACATCTGTCCCCTTTATAAAAAGAAACTAGTAACATTAAAAGCATAAGTTTTGAAAACAAATATGCAGAGTATCTACCATGTGATAGAATTTTAATATATTGTTGTATAATGAATGACTAAAAGAAAATGCTGACAGTGGATAAGTAAAATTACAGAAAGGCATTATCTATATGTTGGCAGCTCCACAGAATGTGGAAGTGACATATCTTTAACTTAATTTTCTTTTCTCTCTTGTAAAGGTTTTTAATTGAAGAACAGTTGATTTATAACGCTACAACTATTTACAATCTCTGCTGTACAGCAAAGTGATTTAGTTATTCTCACTTAATATTCAATATTGTAAAATGGAGTAAAATGTTTGGAGGAGGAGATTATTAACAAATGTGACTCAAATTGCCACAGCTTCATCAGTTGCTGGGCATATATGATGTTTCATTTATATAAATGCCTAGCCCTATATTCTACTTAGCAGACTCCATATTTTGGAAGAATGACTTCAGTCTCATCCCCATATAGGCTTCCTGAAATTTCTGACTGTTTCCATTTTTTCCCCACTGTGGGCTCCTCACCCAGCAGCCTCAGTGTTGCCTCTGTAAGTTTCCTCTCCATCACAATGATGCATAGCAAGCTGATGTACTAAACAGCTTTTACCAAAGCTGTCCTGTGGTCTAAGACAAAGTGATCAGGTTAGAAAAGGGTTGGGGGGAATGCTGTGAAGAAGCAACTATTTCTCTTAAGAATACATTGCATTTTTTAAAAACTCTCTATAGCTTTAAAAGAAGATGGGCTTATCTAAGACTTACATAGTTTTAGCCTGAAACTTTATTTCAGGGTTCAAGAATACTAGATCAGGACTGAGGATCAGTTAAACACAAAGCTTACCTTTCCCTTTTGCCTTACTTTTATATCCACCTGCTGACTAAGTTGAGACTTATGTCTTCTTCTACAAGGATTAAATCACAAGCTGCTGCAACTGCTGACCTTCAACACACCCTGAAAGAAGTTCAGGATGTAGATTAGGAATGAGGCAATTCGTGCCTTGTGAAAAATTGGTGAAACAGGTCTTCAAATAGGTGTTTTCAGGATATTTCGTAAGCCCAATTCTTGAATCTCCTCATATTTAGAAATGCACTAAAATCTTTCATGGTGATGTCTGCTCCTCATGACTAGCAGTAACCTTCAGGAGACTAGAAGCAGCTTCTGCATAAATGTATGCCTGATTGCATGCACTCCTCCTTCACCAGAATCACATATATACTGATTTTCCCCTACCTGTTCAGAGCAGTTTCTCAGAGCTCTCTGAGGTGCTGTCTCCCATGCTCCAGTCCTCATTTTACCCCCAAAGAAAACAACTCACACATTGTGCATTTTTTTCAGCTGATACCTCTTTGCTCCTTGTTAGACACTCCTGTATACACATACTTTCTAGGTCAGCCCCATTTACAAAAGTCCCTGTGCACATCATACTCAAGCAAATTTTCTCAGCAGTTGACAGCTCAACTATTTTTACAAAAAATATTCAGTTTGGACTCAGTTAAGACACTTTATTTAACATATACAAAAGGAGACAAGGTGTAGAATCTATATGTGGTATTATGGGCTGAACTATGTCATTGCAAAATGTACCTTTTGAAGTTCTAACCCATAGTCCCTCAGAATATGTCTATATTTGGGGAAAAGGTCTTTAAACAGGTAATTAGTTAAAAGAGGTCATTAGGATGGGCTATAATCCAATATGACTCATATACTTATAAGAGGAATAAATTATAACACAAAAATGTTCAGAAGAAAAACTGTGTGAAGACATTAAGATGGCCATGTATAATCCAAGGAGCGAGGCCTCATAAGAAACCAAAAATTCTGCCAATACCTTGATCTCAGACTAGCCTCCACAACAGTGAGAAAATAAATTTTGGTTGTTTAAGTCACCCAGTTAATGGCACTTTGTCATAGCAGCCCTATGCAAACTAACCCATGCAGTATAAACTTTAAAGCAGAACCAAGAAAGAGATAATAAAATGTTTGACACCTGGTAGACATATCAGGTTGCATGTATGCTTAGTCATGTCTGACTCTTTGTGACCCAGTGGACTGTAACCTACCAGACTCCTCTGTCAATGGAATTTCCTAGGCAGGAATACAGGAGTGGGTTGCCATTTGCTCATCTAGGGGATCTTCCTAACTCAGGGATTGAATCTGCGTCTCCTGCGTCTCCTGAATCAGTAGGTGGATTCTTTACCACTGAGCCACCTGGGAAGCCTCCAGTAGATGTAAATCATGCAAAAAGAAGGTAAGGAGGAAAGAAATAGGCTAATATAAATGGCTTTTGTCTAAGAAATATTGTTTAGTACCTGAAGATCTCAATTTGAAGATCTCAGTTATAGTTAGACAAAAACTCACAGAACTGGAAAAGAGATGAGACTTTTTTCAATTTGCTTTTTTTTTTTTTTTTTTTAATTAATGAAATGGAGGCTCAGAAAGGTGAAGCTAAAAGTTTGTTCAGTGTAAAAGGAAGCTAAGCTCCTAACTCTAGAAATGGGACATGGTTAAAAACTCAGAAAGAGATGCCATACCATTTCCAGAAGCATGACAATTAGAAAGGCAGAAATATCCAAAAACATGTTGGCATCATATGAGGAAAATAGCCTCATAAGACAATGGTTGGTAGTCCCATTTCTTTGAACACTACAATTTTGAAAACCAACCAAAACCTTCAGGTTCTTCCTCCAACTAGCCTTTTGCTCAACTCACTTTCCATTCATTCCAAATTTTAAAAAAAAAAATTTTTTTCTTTTTTTTTTTTTTTTTTTTTTTTTACAAATGATAGCTATCTGCAAAAAGAAGAGTGACATGGGATGACGTTGAGTTGCCAAGCCTGAGGGAACCAAGTGATCCTTTCTGATCAGTACCCATTCTTGTTGGCAGAGATTGCTAAGGGTGAATTGGCAGGAGCTGTCTTTAGGAAGTGCTAGAGCAAGAGTGGATGAAGATTCGCCTCTAAACTTCTATACAGAGCGACATATAGGGAAGGAAAATCATTATTTTTCGACACCTAAAAAGCTTTTCACGGACTCTCTTTCTAAGTTAAATATATAAATCACTGAAGGACTTCTCAGGTGGCACAGAGATTTAAAAAAAAAAAATCCATCTGCCAGTGCAGGAAATGCAAGAAACTTGGGTTCAATTCCTGGGTCAGGAAGATCCCCGGAAGCAGGAAATGGCAACCCTCTGCAATATTCTTGCCTGGGAAATCCCGGAGACAGAAGAGCCTGGCGGGCTACTGTCCATCGGGTTGCAATGAGTTGAACACAAATGAGCACACACACACCAATCAAGTCATTTTGTGTCTACTTTGCCATTGCCTCAATTCTAGCTGGTTTGGGGTTTGATTCAAAAAAGAGGTAGTCAAATTGGGGTTCAGAGAACAAAAACTTCTTTGTTTTCCAGAAATGTTAGATGAAGTAATACACCACATTTATAGAAACTTCCCCAAGGAAGGTAGGGGAAAATGGCAGGTTTTCCTCTAAGAAATAATTGCTTTTGGAATGATAAGAGGGGAAGTTACTCTTGCATAAGCATGTCTATCTTGACTGGCTATAATTTTTGGTTTTAGTTTGCTCCTTTAGGTCAGATGGTATAAATCATCATATTCAGACAGTTAACTGTGTTCAGCTATAGTTGGATTTTCTGGCATACTAAATCTAACTTAAGTGTTAAAATAAACTAGAGCCAAGCTTTACATTCAAACAAAATCATAAAACTCTATGATATTTGAAAATAAGGAGATTGCTTACCAGCTTGAAAAGATTGAGTATTGACTTCATTGTCTATTGTTTCCTGTAGCATAGCATTTATATTAAAGCCAAGTTCCAAAAAAAGAAATTAAATGAGTCTAATATGAACATATGGATATGTAATAATATATAAATTTACTGAGTATGGTCACAAGCAGCTGTCATTCCCTGAGGTTACAAACATACTGCCTACATTATTGTACCCATGTCAGAAAATGGTAAATACAGAGCCAGTTCTCATGACTGGCTTTGGATCTTTTCTCTCTTTTGGTGTATACTGAGTCTAATCAAAGTCTGCTTCTGATCCCACTTTTCCCTGAATTGCATCTCTGATTAAGAAAATATATCTTCCATTCAAATCCAGATTTCAGTTCTTAATTTTGTCCTTTGCCTTCCCCTCTCTTCTTTCAGACTTTGAATTAGTTTTGTTTCCAATTATTTATTCAAAAATATAATGAGGATCTGCTCTGCACACTAACATATGCATATGATTATAGACACATGTGTATATATGTGATATGCAAGAACGTGAAAAAAAATCTTAAATTTATGAGAACTAGCTTATAAATTTCTAAGCTGCTATCAAGTCTTTTGCATAATAAACAAGACTCTTCATGATTTGGCATCTTTCTACTAATCTATTCTTTTCTCTTCCACTCCAGAAACTGCATTGATTGTAGCACCTCTCCTCTGCTTGTCTTTGAACATGATCTATAACTTAACTGAAACAAATCCAAGTTCCATTTATCCATGGATTATTCCTTTATTGGCTTTCAGTCTGAGTGCAATAGCCATGTCCTCTGAGAAGCCTTCTGTAAGCAAACCCAAGGGACTCATACATTCTCTCAAGTTTTAATTCTTTGTATCTCTCATCCAGACTGTAACCTCCATGAAGGGAATGACCATAAACAGAATCTTATTACATCTTTGTTTCCTCAATCCCTAAAGTAATTCCTAACATGCAATAGGTAGTCAATAAGTATCTGATTAATCAACTACCAAAGGAATAAACTTCTCATGCAAAAGTAATTATTGTTCAACTCAGAACACTGAGAGATTATATCGTTTGGTGAAATTCTTTCTGTATACATGAGTTACTACGCAAGCAGATTCTTAACAGAGACCACGCTCTCTAAAGCCTCTTCCAGAAACTGTTGCTCTTGAGAGAAAAAGACATAGGAAGACTTGGTGCAAATTTGTTGCTTGAAAATGACAGTCTATAGAATGGATAGACATGGTCACAATATGAGTACTGCAATCAAGGTATGCTGCTGCTGCTGCTGCTAAGTCGCTTCAGTCGTGTCCGACTCTGTGCGACCCCATAGACGGAAGCCCACCAGTCTTCCCCGTCCCTGGGATTCTCCAGGCAAGAACGCTGGAGTGGGTTGCCATTTCTTTCTCCAGTGCATGAAAATGAGAAGTGAAAGTGAAGTCGCTCAGTCGTGTCTGACTCTCAGTGATCCCATGGACTGCAGCCCACCAGGCTCCTCCGTCCATGGGATTTTCCAATTAAGGTAAAATTTACACTAAATTGAGGCTAATGAGCTTGTCTAGAGACAGACACTCAGTAAGTCTTTATCTCTATGGTAAATGGATTATATAGCCCAAAACACTGACATAAAATTGGATGTTTGGACCCCAACTAAGGTAGGTGCCTTGGAAATACTAAGGACAATTCCTTAGTGTCTTGATTAGCAATTTAAAATAATGTAAGTGTATTATCTCACTAGTTTCTCTGTTCTATGTCTCACGTCTCACGTCAAAATCAAGGTATTGGCCAACTGAGTTGGCCCAGCTTATCAGAAGACAAGCTTATTCTGGTTGTAGGCAGAATTCAGCTTCTTGCAGATTAAGACTGAGGTCCTCGTTTCTTTGCTAGCTGTCAGCCAAATACTGCGCTTAGCTTTTAGAAGCTCCTCTGTAGGTCTGGTCAGTGGCTCCTGCATTTTAAAACCAGCAAAAGCACATTGAATCCTTCTCACATTTGTGTTCTTTTTTGATTCCTCCTCTCTTTTTACCACAGGACTTTTTTGATTGCCACCTCTCTTTTTTGACTTGTGTCTCTTCTGCTTCCAACTAGAGGAAGTTCTTTAAGGACCCATCTAAGTAGATTGTGAAGACTTGGATAATCCAGGATAATCTCTTTATTTCATGGTATGGAACTGCCAACTCATCTGACAAGCCCCATTTGCCACATAATACAAGAAACCTGTTTACAGGTTCTACAGACTAGGACACCAGCATATAGGGAAATTTTCTGTCAACCACAGGGCCAATTCAAAATTATAGCTTTAAAATATTTATTGTCCATTTACTTACAGGAGAAAAGAAAACAAACAATTTTATATTAAAAGTGCACATTAGGATTTATTTATTATTTTTTTTCTCCTCTGCCCTAAACAGGCAAGGGGGGAACAAACAAAATATTTCCTATGTTTTTGATCTTTTTGTTTTTCTTCTGCAATTCTATCTAGTAAGAGAAATAGAAGAAAACAACTGAACAAATAAGGGGCACAGTTTCAGTGCCCCCTCCTGCCCCACCAAAAGAAAAAAGAAAGAATGATGGAAAAGCCCTTGTCACTGGATAACACTGACTTTCCTATTTAGATTTATTACCAAAGCAAAAAGATCAACAAAAAAGCTGTTCACACACACAAATTGAACAATATCTTTTTGTAGTAGTAAGGAATCTTCAAAGTTCTATATTTAATGGTCCTTATTTCATAAATGGGAACTCTGACACCAGACAGCAAAATCATTTGTTCCAGAGTGGAATTTATGACAAACTCAATAGCAAAATCTAAATCTCTTGGCTTTCAGTGTAATATTTATCATTCATGGTGATAATATTTATTTAAATTAAAATATAATAATTTTAATTGAGTATATTTGACACATCACATTGTATAAATTTAAGGTATAAAATGTGTTACTTTGACACATTTATATATTGTGATATGTAATATGGTTGCCATTGTAACAATATTTCCTCCATTATATATTGTTGACCAAACCATTATATTACACATTAGATACTGATGGCTTATTTACTACTGACTGCAAGTTTGTACCCTTAAACAACATCAGTTTTATCTCCCACCTCTTGCCAATTTTATTATTTTTTTTTAATGAGGTTGACTTACAACTGAAAAACAAAAAGATAAGCAACAAATTCTTTAAGAGCAAGGGAAGCAGAGAGTAAGATGGGAGTAGGAGGATGTGAGCTCACTTCCCCCCATGAATATATCAAAAAATACATCAACAGGTGGATCAATTCTCACTGGAAACAAACTAGAGAACTACAGAAAGATTCTTGTACAGTCAAGGCTGTAAGAAAAATCCATGCAAAATCAGAGAGAAAGGGGAGAGAAGAAATCAGCTCTTCCTCTGTGATCCCTGGAGAAGACAAAGAGAGCAGTGGTGGGGAGATTGCACAGGCAGAGACATTCCCTAGGGAGTGAGGAGTTGGAGCCACATACTGGGAAGCCTAGCTCTGGGATCCAACACTGGAAAGATGAGTTCTCCTTAGTTGGTTAGAAAACCAGTGGAACGAACAGGATGGCTGTAAGAAACCTAGATCTCACTTCTAAAGAGCACACATTTGCTTATTCCCAAAACAGAGCAGAGAAAGCAGACTAAAATTATACAAGACTGTGGTCAGTTTCCTGTGACTGCCCCCATGCATCCCCCAGCCTAAACTGAGCAGCAACTCAGGACTGGTTTGCTTATTGATTTAGTTTCACACTAACAAACCCAAAGTTAGTAGAAGGAAAGAGAACATAATATAGAGCAGAAATAAATAAAATAGAGTCTAAAAAACATTGAAAAGATCAGTGAAATTAAGAGCCAGTTCTTTGAAAAGATCAACAAAACTAATAAACATTTTAGACAGTCGTCAATGAAAAACAAATCAATTAAACCAGAAATGAAATAGAAGTTATAACAAATAAGACAGAAATTCAAAGGATAAGATATTAGCACAAAAAATAATATGCTGATAAAATGATTGAGAAGAAATGAACAAAACCATAGAAATGTAGAACCTTCCAAGACTAAACCAGGAAAAAATGATCAGATCAATTGCACATAAAAAAGTTGAATTGGTAGAAAAAAATTAAAAACCCAACAAATAAATGTCCAGGACCAGATAGCTTCATCAGTTCAATAGCTCAGTCATGTCTATTTGCAACTCCATGGACTGTAGCATGCCAGGCTTCCCTGTCCATCACCAACTCTCTGAGCTTGCTCAAACTCATTTCCATTGAGTCAGTGATGCCATCCAACCATCCTGTCCTCTGTCACCCCCTTCTCCTCCTACTTTCAATCTTCCCCAACATCAGGATCTTTTCAAATGAGTCAGGTCTTCACATCAGGTGGCCAAAGTATTGGAGCTTCAGCTTAAACATCAGTCTTTCCAATGAATATTCAGGACTGATTTCCTTTAGGATTTCTGGTTTAATCTCTTTGCAGTACAAGGGACTCTCAGGAGTCGTCTCCAACACCATAGTTCAAAAGCATCAATTCTTCAATTCTTCAGCATTCTTTATAGTCCAATTCTCATATCCGTACATGACTAGTGGAAAAACCATAGCCTTGACTAGATAGACCTTTGTTGGCAAAGTAATGTCTGCTTTTTAAAATGCTGTCTAGGTTTGTCATAGCTTTTCTTCTAAGGAGTAAGTATCTTTTAATTTCATGGCTGCAGTTACCATTTTGCAGTGATTTTGTAGCCCAGGAAAATAAAGTCTGTCACTGTTTCCATTGTTTCCCCATCTATTTGCCATGAAATGATGGGACCAGATGCCATGATCTAGTTTTTTGAATGTTGAGTTTTAAGCCAGGTTTTTCACTCTCCCCTTTCACTTTCATCAAGAGGCTGTTTAGTTCCTCTTCAATTTCTGTCATAAAGGCTGTGTAATCTGCATATCTGAGGTTACTGATATTTCTCCAGGCAATCTTGATTACAGCTTGTGCTTCATGCAGTCCAGCATTTCACATGATATACTCTGCACAGAAGTTAAATAAGCAGGGTGAAAATATATAGCCTTCATGTACTCTTTTCCCAATTTGGAACCAGTCTGTTGTTCCATATCCAGTTCTAACTTGCTTCTTGACCTTCATACAGATTTCTTAGGAGGCAGGTCAGATGGTCTGGTATTCCCATCTCTTTAAGAATTTTCCACAGTTTGTTGTGATCCACACAGTCAAAGGCTTTAACATAGTCAATGAAGCAGATGTTTTTCTGGAATTCTCTTGATTTTTCTATGATCCAGCAGATGTTGGCAATTTGATCTTTGGTTCCTCTGCCTTTTCTAAATCCAGATTGAACATCTGGAAGTTCACGGTTCCTGTACTGTTGAAGTCTGGCTTAGAAAATGTTGAGCATTACTTTACTAGTGTGTGAGATGAGTGCAATTGTGCGGTAGTTTGAGCATTCTTTGGCATTGCTTTTCTTTGAGATTAGGATGAAAACTGACCTTTTCCAGTCCTGTGGCCACTGCTGAGTTTTCCAAATTTGCTGGTATATTGAGTGAGTGCAGCACTTCCACAGCATCATCTTTTAGGACTTGAAATATCTCAGCAGGAATTCCATCACTTCACAAGCTTTGTTCATAATGATGCTTCCTAAGGCCCACTTGACTTCACACTCCAGGATGTCTGGCTCTAGGTGAGTGATAACACTATTGTTGTTATCTGGGTCATGAAGATCTTTTTGTATAGTTCTTTTGTTTATTCTTGCCACCTCTTCTTAACATCTTCTGCATCTGTTAGGTCCATACCATTTCTGTCCTTTATTGTGCCCATCTTTGTATGAAATGTTCCCTTGGTATCTCTAATGTTCTTGAAGAGATCTCTAGTCTTCCCCATTCAATGTTTTCCTCTATTTCTTTGCACTGATCACTGAGGAAGGCTTTCTTATCTCTCCTTGGTATTCTTTGGAACTCTGCATTCAAATGGGTATATTTTTCCTTTTCTCCTTTGCCTTTTGCTTTTGTAAGACCTCCCCAGACAACCATTTTGCCTTTTTGCATAATTTTTCTTGGGGATGGATTTGATCACTGCCTCCTGTACTATATTGTGAACTTCTGTCCATAGTTCTTCAGATACTCTATCGGATCTAATCCCTTGAATCTATTTGCCACTTTTACTTATAATCATAAAGGATTTGATTTAGGTCATACCTGAATGGTCATGGAACATGGAGCAACAGACTTGTACAATGGACATGGAATGGCAGACCTGTTGAAAATGGTTGTGCCTGAATGGTCTAGTGGTTTTCCTTACTTTCTTCAATTAAAAATGAATTTGGCAATAAGCTTCATAGGTGAATTCTACCAAACATTCAGATAAAAGTTAACATTTATCCTTCTCAAATTTTTCCAAAAAATTGTAGAAAAAAGAATGTTTCTGCTTCTCCTAAAAGGCCAGTATTAGTCTGATACCAAAACCAGACCAAAAAAAAAAAAAAAAATTCACAGGCCAGTATCACTAATATACACAGAGCAAAAATACTCAAGAAAATGTTAGCAAACCAAATCCAACAATACATTAAAAAGATCATGAACCATGATCAAGTGGTATTTATCCCAGGGATGCAAGGATGACTCAATATCTGCAAGTGAACCAACATGACACAGCACATTAACAAACTGAGGAATAAAAATCACAAGGTCATCTCAATAGAGACATAAAATTTTTTGAAAAATTCACCAACCATCTATGATAAAAACTCTCCACAAAGTGGATATAGAGGGAACATGCTGCATCATAACACAGACTGTACATATTAAGCTCACAGCAAACATCATACTCAACAGTGAAAAGCTGAAAGTACTTTCTCCAAGATTAGGAACAAGACAAGGATCCTAACTCTCACCACTTTTATTCAACATTGTGCTAGAAGTCTTAGCTTCAGAGATCAGACAAGCAATGAAAGGAATCTAAATTGGAATGGAAGAATTAGAACTGTCACTGTTTGCAGATGACTTGATACTATACTTAGACAATCCTAAAGATGACACCAAAAAATTATAGAACTGATAAAGGAATTTGGTAAATTTATAGGATGCAAAACTAATAATAATATACAAAAATCTACTATATTCCTGTATGCTGACAATGAAATATCAGAGGGAGAAATTAAGGAAACTATCCCATTTACAATCACAAATGGGATGCTTTCTTTACAAAAATAATAAAATTGCTATGACTCAGTATAAGGAGATAAAGGACCTGTACTTGGAAAACTATAAGGATATTGATGAGAGGAATTGAAGAATTTCCAAACAGATGGAAATATATATCATTTTCATGGATTGGAAGAATTAATATTGTTAAAATGACCACACTACCCAAGACAACCTGTAGATTCAATGCAATTGCTATCAAAATGTCTATGGCTTTTTCCACAGATCTAGAACAAATAACTTTAAAATTTCTTTGGAAACCCAAAAGATTCCAACTAGCCAAAACAATCTTCAGAAAGAACTTAGTTGGAACTACCATGCTTCTTAACTTCAGATTATACTACAAAGTTTCAGTAATCAAAACAGAATGGTTTGGCACAAAACAGACATGAAGATCAATGTAACAGAATAGGGATCTAAAAAAATATACCTATGGACTTATGGTCAATTAACCTACAACAAATGTACAGTGAAGAAAATACAGTGCCTTCAATAAGTGGAGCTAGGAAAACGGGCAGCTACATGTAAAGAATGAAATTTTAACCTTTCCTCACACTATATATGGAAATAAATTTAAAATGAATTAAAGACTAAATATAAGACTGGAAACCCTAAAACTTTTAGAAGATAGCATAAACGTAACACTCTTTCACATAAATCACAGCAATATTTTTTGGAACTCTCACCTAAGGCAAAAGAAACAAAAGCAAAAACAAATGGGAGTTAATTAAACTTAGAAGCTTTTGCACCACAAAGGAACCCATTAAGAAAATGAAAAGACAACTTTCTGAATAGGAGAAAATATTTATGAAAAGTATAAATGATAAGTTAATATCTAAAATATCAGAGATCAGATCAGTCGCTCAGTCGTGTCCGACTCTTTGCGGCCCCATGAACCGCAGCACGCCAGGCCTCCCTGTCCATCACCAGCTCTCGGAGGTCACTCAGACTCGCATCCATCGAGTCAGTGATGCCATCCAGCCATCTCATCCTCTGTCGTCCCCTTCTCCTCCTGCCCTCAATCCCTCCCAGCATCAGAGTCTTCTCCAATGAGTCAACTCTTCGCATGAGGTGGCCAAAATACTGGAGTTTCAGCTTTAGCATCATTCCTTCCAAAGAAATTCCAGGATTGATCTCCTTCAGAATGGACTGGTTGGATCTTCTTGCAGTCCAAGGGACTCTCAAGAGTCTTCTCCAACACCACAGTTCAAAAGCATCAATTCTAAATATATAAACAATTAATAAAACTCAATATTAAAAACAAACAGCCTGATTATAAATGGGCAGAAGACCTGAATAGACATTTTTTCAAAGAGGATATACACACGGTCAATAGGCACATGAAAAAATGCTTAACATCATTTATCATTAGAGAAATGCAAATCAAAACCACCATGAGATAATGTCTCACACCTGTCAGAATAACTATCATCAAAAATGTAAATAAGAAATGTTGGCAAGGATGTGAAGAAAAGGGAACCCTAGTATACTATTGGTGGGAATGTAAATTAATGCAGCCACTATGGAAAACTGCATGGCAGTTCTTCAAAAAACTAAAAACTGAACTACTGTATTACCAGAATTGCACTACTGGTATATATTCAAAGAAAACAAAAACTCTAATTCATGTGCCCCTATCTTTTTAGTAGCATTATGTATAATACACAAGATATGGAAAAAAAACACACAAGGAAGATGTTATGTGTGTACACACACACACAAACACAAACCCACACACCCACATACATACAATGAACTACTAAGCCAACCATATAAAAACCAGAAATTTTGCCAATTGCAACAACATTAATGAGTCTGGAGGGTATTTATGCTTAGGGAAATAAGTCAGAGAAAGATAAATACTGCAAGACATCACTAATATATGGACTATAAAAATAAAGCAAATGAATGAATATAACAAAACAGAAACATATTCACAGATATATACAACAAAGTAGTGGTTACCAGTGGGGAAAGGGATGGGGGTGGGGACAAGATATATCCAGGAGGTTAAGAGGTAAAAATTACTATGTATCAAATTAATAAGTAATAGGGATATATTGTGAAGCATAGGGAAATGTAGCCATTATTTTATAATAACTTTAAATGGAATATATCTATAAAAAATACTGAATTACTATGTTGTACACCTGAAACTAATATAATATTATAAATCAGGTATATTTTCATTTTTTACCTTTTTAAATTAGAAAAATTATTAAAAACAAAAAACACAAGCAAGAACATTAACATATATTTTTACAAAGAGCTAAAATTCACAATTGGCACAAAAAATGGTATCCCTCATTATCTGTCATTAAGAAAATGCAAATCAAAACCACAATGAGAGACCATTTCACACCCATTGGGGGACTTTAATCAAGAAAATGTAACATAACAAGTACTGGCAAGGGTGTGGAGAACTGGAACCCTCATATTGCTGATGGTAATACATAATGGTATAGCTGCTGTGAAAAACAGTTTGGCTGTTCATCAGAAAATTAAACATAGAATTACCATATGATCCAGTAACTCCACTTCCAGATATATTTCAAAAGAAATGAAAACATATGTCCACACAATAACTAGGGCCCACATTTCATAGCAGTGTAATTAGCTGAAAAGTAGAAATAACCCAAATGCCATCAGTGGGCAAATGACTAAAATTGTGGTATATTTGTATATTCAAATGATGGAATTTTATTCAGCTATAAAAAGAAACAAAATACTAATATATGCTACAAGTTGGGTCAACCTCAAAAACATTGTATGAAGTAAAAAAAACAAAGTCAGATACAAAGGCCACATATTATGTGACTCCATTTATATGAAACATACAGAATAGGAAAATCTATCAAGATATAAGGCATATTAAAGAGATAAGTGAAATATGGAAAGAGGGGAATAGAGAGTAGTTACTCACAGTATTTGAGAAGTTTTTATGGTATGAGGTAAAAGTTTTGAAACTAAAAAGAGCTGGTGTTTATATAACATTATGAATATACTAAATACTACTGAGCTATACCTTAATTTCCACTGAATAATACACTTTAAGTGGTTAAATGGATATTATACATTGTAAAATGTATATTATATAAACTTCACCTAAAAAAAAAACTTCTTCTGCACAGTAACATCAGTATGCTGCTGCTGCTGCTAAGTCGCTTCAGTCGTGTCCAACTCTGTGCGACCCCATAGACAGAAGTTCACCAGGCTCCCCCGTCCCTGGGATTCTCCAGGCAAGAATACTGGAGTGGGTTGCCATTTCCTTCTCCAATGCATGAAAGTGAAAAGTCAAAGTGAAGTCGCTCAGTCGTGTCCGACTCTTAGCGACCACATGGACTGGAGCCTACCAGGATCCTCCGTCCATGGGATTTTCCAGGCAAGAGTACTGGGGTGGGGTGCCATTGCCTTCCCCGAACATCAGTATGGTAACTTTTAAAAAAAATTAATGAAAAAAAAAATTCCCATGGAACAAGTAATACCTATAATACAAACAACCACATTGAGTAAGAGGGGAAACTGCCAATTATGTGATGCTAGGAAAAGCTTAATAGCAAACCTCAAATGGACAATACAAGATAAGAAACTGTTAGAATAATCACATTTAAAATATATATTAATAGAAAAATATTAGTAGATTGAGTACATCAGCTAATTAAAATTTGCCTCATAACTATAAGAATTCTTCAAAAGGCTCATTTATCAACCTGACATGACTTAGGAAAGAAACAGTGATCATGAAGAAGAGTCAATAAATATTACCCAAAGCAAGCACAAAAGTTAAAGAGAGTGAATTTTAAAAGAAAAAAAGAAAAGAAAAGAACACAGAGCTGTGGTACAAATTTAAAACTATGAATAAGTATAATTGAAATACCAGAGTCCTACTATATAATACAGGGAATTATATCCAATCAGATCAGATCAGATCAGTCACTCAGTCGTGTCCGACTCTTTGCGACCCCATGAACCGCAGCACGCCAGGCCTCCCGGTCCATCACCAGCTCCCGGAGGTCACTCAGACTCGCATCCATCGAGTCAGTGATGCCATCCAGCCATCTCATCCTCTGTCGTCCCCTTCTCCTCCTGCCCTCAATCCCTCCCAGCATCAGGGTCTTCTCCAATGAGTCAACTCTTCGCATGAGGTGGCCAAAATACTGGAGTTTCAGCTTTAGCATCATTCCTTCTAAAGAAATTCCAGGATTGATCTCCTTCAGAATGGACTGGTTGGATCTTCTTGCAGTCCAAGGCACTCTCAAGAGTCTTCTCCAACACCACAGTTCAAAAGCATCAATTCTTCGGCGCTCAGCCTTCTTCACAGTCCAGCTCTCACATCCATCCTGCAATAAATCATAATGGAAAAGAATATGAAAAAGAATATATGTAAATGTATAATTGTGTCACTTTTCTGTACAACAGAAATTAAATATAACATTGTAAATCAACTATACCTCAGTTAAAAAAAATTTAGAAAGAAATAAGAAAGAGAAGATAAAATAAAAACAGAAAAAGAAATATTTAAAGAGATTATGTTGACAATTTTCCAAAATTATTGATAAATATCAAACTTCAATTACAAGAAGCTCAAAAACACCAATAGGCTTTTAAAAAAGAAATTGACACAGAATGATTTTGGCTGAAAATCTATCACAGAGAAAACCTTGAAGGAAGTCAGAGAAAAAGAAACACAGAAGAATTTAAGCCAAAATTACAGCAGACTTCTCATTAAATCTATGAAAGTTGGAAGCAATGGAGTGAAATCTTTAGAATGAAAAAGACAAAAGCTATTTACAATTTTATACACAGTGTAAATATCAAAATTACAACTTCTCATCAAAAGACACAGTTAAGAGAATGAAACAGCTAATGGGACAAAATACTGCATATCACATATTTGATAAAGGACTTTGTTGTTGTTATTTAGTACCTAAGTCATACTTTGAAATCCCATGGACTGCAGCATGCCAGGCTTCCCTGTCCATCACTATCTTCTGGAGTTTGCTCAAATTCATGTCCACTGAGTCAGGAATGCCATCCAACCATTTCATCCTCTGTCGTCTCCTTTTCCTCCTGCCCTCAATCTTTACCAGCATTAAAATCTTTGCCAGTGAGTCACCTTTTTGCATCAGGTCGCCAAAGTATTGAAGCTTCAGCTTCAACATCGGTCCTTCCAATGAATATTAAGGATTGATTTCCTTTAGGATTGACTAGTTTGATCTCTTTGCTGTTCAGGGGACTCTCAAGAGTCTTCTCCAGCACCAGAGTTCAAAAGAATTAATTCTTCAGCATTCAGCCTTCTTTACAGTCCAACTCTTACATCCATACATGACTACTGGAAAAACGATAGCTTTGACTAGACAGATATTTGTCAGCAAAGTGATGTCTTTGATTTTTAATATGCTGTCTAGGTTTGTCATAGCTTTTCTCTCAAGGAGCAAACATCTTTTAATTTCATGGCTGAAGTCACCATCTGCAGTGATTTTGAAGTTCAAGAAAATAAAGTCTGTCACTGTTTCCATTTTTACCCCATCTATTTGACTATATAGACCTATGTCATCAAAATGACGTCTCTGCTTTTTATACACTGTCTAGGCCTGGGAGAAGGTAATGGCAACCCACTCCAGTACTCTTGCCTGGCAAATTCCATGGACGGAGGAGCCTGGTAGGCTGCAGTCCATGGGGTCACTAGGAGTCAGACATGACTGAGCGACTTCACTTTCACTTTTCACTTTTATGTATTGGAGAAGGAAATGGCAACTCACTCCAGTCTTCTTGCCTGGAGAATCCCAGGGACGGGGGAGCCTGGTGGGCTGCCGTCTCTGGGGTCGCACAGAGTCGGACACGACCGAAGCGACTTAGCAGCAGCAGCAGGTTTGTCATAGCTTTTCTTCCAAGAAGCAAATGTCTTTGAATTTCATGGCTGCAGTAACCATCTGCAATGATTTTGGAAACCAAGATAATAAAATATGCTACTGTTTCCACTTTTCCCCATCTGTTTACAGTGAAGTGATGGGACCAGATGCCATGATCTTAGTTTTTGAATGTTTTAAGCCAGTTTTTTCACTCTCTTATTTCACCCTCATCAATGTATGCAAAGAATTCTCAAAACTCAATATTAAGAAAAGAAACAATTCAATAAGAATGGACAAAACAGACATAACCAAGGATGGCAAATTTATGTCAAATAAGCACATAAAAGGATGCCCATAGTCATTTTGGAAATGCCAACTACAGTGAAATACCATTAAACATTTCTTACAACAGCTAAAATAACTTTTTCAATCTGATGATATAAAGTGATGACAATGATGTAAAGCACTTGGGAATCTTATATCATGGTGGCAGGAATGCAAAATAGTTCAAGATGAAAAATAGTTCAGGAGTTTATTATAAAGCTAAATGTACAACTACCATATGATGAAGTAATCTATGTTCACTCTAAAAAGTATACACAAATAATGTTATTTGTAATCACCAACAATTTAAAATAAGCTAATAGTTTATCAAGTATGGAATGGGTTAAAAAAAAACTGTGATATATTCACAGAATAGACTTCAATACAGCACTAAAATATATCAAATTACTGATATACATAATATGTACAATTGTAGCAAAATTCTACAAGTCTTAAGAAACACATACAGTAAGAACTGTTGATATATAGAATAATTATCACCTCCCAAAAGCCTTTTTACCACTTTGTAGTAAATTCACCCTCATGTTCAACCCCTAGAACACAAATCTGTTTTCTATCTCTATAGTTTTGTCTTTGCAAGAATGTTACATAATGAAAGCAAAGAGCATATAGCCTTTTGATTTCTTTCACTTAGTTGTATTTGAAATTCATTCACCTTTTAGCAACATTATAAATATTTCCTGACTTTCTTTTCATATATTTTTGAAACTCTCTTCTTTTGGTTTCCATTATACACATTGCCAGTTTTCTTTTGACCTCTTAGTACTTTTTAAAAATCTTCTCTGCAAGATCCTTTTGCAATATTGAACTTTTACAATTAAACTTTAAGACTGAAAATCAGTTCTAAGCACATTTTTTTCTATAGCTAACTTCTTTCATTGAGGTCAGAATATTTAGTCCCATGATTTTGTATGTTACTTATATGCTCATAAGTCACAAGTTTATATCTCCATACCATAAGTCTATATGTTTCCATCTAATAAATCAAGATCCTGTTAGCTCCTCACCAGAGCACTGACTGGCAGAGCAAAACTGCCCTGATTGGGAGTTTAACCTTCCCTTCTTTGGGGTTCTTTCAATTAAACCCTTAGCTAGGTTCTGTTTTCTCTACTCCTCTCAAAAGCAGTTGAACTTTCTTTGGATAGACTCTAAGGAAGCCCTCTATAATTCTCCTTTTTTGGTTATCTGCATTCAGAGCATCAGTTGAGCATAGTAATAGCCACGCAATTCTTCTGTTATTTTAACTTCCATTTCCCACGTTCCTCAAATGTCTGTTATATGGAACCAGCTGATGGATTCCCCTACACTGCTATGTCACCCCAGCGCAGCAACAGCAAAACTTTCAACAACTAGATGGCTATGCCTGAGCCCCCTGTGTTCTACCTAGCACCAGTGATGGGATCCTTATTGTCAGATTCTAAGACAGTCTTAGCATTCAGGGTACTTACCAGATTCCTTTGGAAGCAGTATTTGTAGAAAGCAAGCCTGAAAAAAGGGAGAAGTAGAGCCAACAACAGTGTTGACTAAGCCCATGAGGAGCTGTAACTAGATGTACCTTAAACTTTGTCCCCTTTTGGAACAAGATGGCCAGCCTTTTATTAGTCACTGCTGTGCATACTCCCACACCCCCAGAAGCTGTGTGTAATGTGATTTTTTCGTATGAATATCTAAAGGAATTGATAGGTGAAGGCTGTCTTCTGTCAGCACTTTCACAGCAGGGGCAACAAGTTCTTCATTAAAGGGGAATCTGCATGGTCAGTATCAGTATATACTACAATGTTCCAAACCAAACTCTTGAAATTCAACCAACACCCTCCTCCCCCAAATATGACCCTTCTCCAGTCTTTCCCTTTTCAGGAATCCATGTAGTAGTTCTAAAATTAGATACCTAGGAGTACCTCCTAATGTCTTCTTTATTACCAGTCACCCACAATAACTCAGTCTTGTCAGACTCTGTGACCCCTGGATTGTACAGTTCATGGAATTCTCCAGGCCAGAATACTGGGGTGGGTAGCCTTTCCCTTTTCCAGGGGATCTTTCCAACCCAGGGATCGAACCCAGGTCTCCTGCATTGCAGGCGGATTTTTTACCAGCTGAGCCACAAGGGAAGCCCATAGATTAGCATTAAGCACAAACATTTTAACCTCCAAATTATGTCTTACAGTCTTCCCATTTCTCTTTTAACCATTGCCACCACCCCTGCCTAAGCCACAATCATCTCACTGGAGAATCCCTAAACTCCTTGCTAGTTTTTCTGTTTCCTCTCTTGCCTTTTTTCAACCTAATCTCTGCATACAAGTCAGTCTAAATTCTCTGAAGCATACATTGGAGCATCTCACAACCCTGGCTTCAAACCTTTAAGGACTTCCACTGACTGGTTCAAAATTGGAAAAGGAGTATGTCAAGGCTGTATATTGTCACCCTGTTTATGTAACTTATATGCAGGGCACGTCATCCAAAATGCCAGACTGGATGAACCACAAGCTGGAATCAAGATTGCCAGGAGAAATGTCAATAACCTCAGATATGCAGATGACAGCACCTAATGGCAGAAAGTGAAGAGAACTAAAGAGCCTCCTGATAAGGGTGAAGGAGGAGTTGAAAAAGTTTGCTTAAAACTCAACAGTCAAAAAACTAAGATCACGGCATCTGGTCCCATCACTTCATGGAAAATAGAAGGGGAAAACTAGAAGCAGTGACAGATTTTATTTTTCTGGGCTCCAAAATCATTACAGACAGTGACTGCAGCCATGAAATTAAAAGAAGCTTATCCCTTGGAAGAAAAGTTATGATCAACCTAGACAGCATATTAAAAAGCAGAGACGTTACTTTGCCAACAGAGGTCCATCTAGTCAAAGCTATGGTTTTTCCAGTTGTCACGTATGGATGTGAGAGTTGGACCATAAAGAAGGCTGAGCACCAGAGAATTGATGTATTTGAACTGTGGTGCTGGAGAAGACTCTGGAGAGTCCCTTGAACTGCAAGGAGATCAAACCAGTCAATCCTAAGGGAAATCAGTCCTGAATATTCATTGGCAGGACTGATGCTGAAGCTGAGACTCCAATATTTCACTCTTTGAAGATGGGAAGAACCAACTCACTGGAAAAGACCCTGATTCTGGGAAAGACTGAAGGCAAAAGGAGAAGGAAGCAACAGAGGACGCGATGGTTAGATAGCATCACTGACTCAATTGACATGAATTTGAGCAAACTCTAGGAGATAGTGAAGGACAGGGTAACCTGGTTTTCTGCAGTCCATGGGGTCACAAATAATTGGACATGACAGCGGCTGAACAATAACAACATACAGAAATTAGAATTGAATACAAATGCTTTCACATCTACCGCTAGGCTTTTAGTATTGATACCCTTTCTAATCTCCTCACAGGTCTCCTTTCCATTACTCACCATGCTTCAGACATACAGAATTCCTTCAGTTTTTGGAAGCTACTGATTATCTGCCATAAATAAAACATTTTCCATTTTCCTCTAACCTCTGGTTATTTCGCCTGGTGAGTTCTTTGTCATCCTTCAGGTTACCTTCTTGCTACCTTCTCAAATAGCACTGTATTGACTTGCAGCTACAATTATAATATACATTTGTGGATGTTTAACATCTTTTTTTTAGGAGAAGGCAATGGCACCCCACTCCAGTACTCTTGCCTGGAAAATCCCATGGACGTAGGAGCCTGGTAGGCTGCAGTCCATGGGGTCGCTAAGAGTCGGACATGACTGAGTGATTTCACTTTCACTTTTCACTTTCATGCATTGGAGAAGGAAATGGCAACCCACTCCAGTGTTCTTGCCTGGAGAATCCCAGGGATGGGGGAGCCTGGTGGGCTGCCGTCTATGGGGTCACACAGAGTCAGACATGACTGAAGTGACTTAGCATAGCATAGCATAGCATAGCATCTTTTTTATATTAATGGCAATTTTTAAAATGTAGATTTCCATATTTAAAAGTTCTGCCTCTTCAAGACAGTTATCACAATTTAACCTCCCAGCTATAATGGCAGCTGGAGTACATATCTGTGACCCAGAATCTGTCCATCGTTTGCACCAGAGTTAGTCTTACACTGAGAAGGGACCAACATGTGGAACTGGGATCTCTCTAACTTTCCTTTCAAAAAGAGGTGATGGAGGTGACAGGTCTTTGGGGCAGTAATTGTAATTATCCTGACAACCCATCTTGATATTGATCCTGGATCCTTAATTTTCCCAAAGACTCTGTAAGCCACTTTTATATGTCAATAAATTCCTTTCTTTCTAGAACCAACCACAGGGGATTGATTCTATTACAACCTAACATTTGTCATCTCCCAATTAAGGCAATCTGCTCTATTATTCTCTATCTCAAAACTCATTTTGTTCCCTTCATTTCATTAGCAATCTTGTAGTCAAGTTTGTGTGTTGTCTATCTTCTCTACTAGAATATAAATTCCCTGAGGGCAGAGTCTCTGTGGTTTTTAATTCAGAACCACATATGAAGTTCCTTTGTTGGTTCATTCAACAAACTTTTGGAGCCCTTCCTATTGACACAAACACTAAAGAATATAACATTAATGAGATACGAAAGAGCTTACATTGTAATTGGAAAGACAGACGTAGAAATCAATCCTTAAAATCTAATATGGCCAATATACTGGCTAAAATTGTCAAGGATTTTTATAAGTTTACCAAAGAGGAGCATTTAATACAATCTAAGGGAGGAGGGTGAAAGTCAAATTAAGAAAAGACAAAGAAGCAGGAAAGAGTAGTAGTAGGAGGAGGAGTTTCAGGAAGAATTCTTGAAAGATGCTATGCCAAAACTTCAAGGTGTGAGGAAGAGTCTGTAAGGTGAAAGGATAGGAGATGGAGGATGGTGGTGAAAAAAAGGATTCTAGGCAAAAGCTGAAGGTCCCAGAGTGAAGAGCTACGTGGTAGTGAAAGGGGGACCTTTCACAAGAGGGAGGCAAGAAAGAGGGTGCACGGTATGGAAGAGACTGGAAAGGAAGGCACAGCTGCATCAGAAATGGACTCAAACTCCACTGGAAATTTCTAAAATTATGCCGAAATTTAGAAAAGGATCACAAAAGAATGTGAAAAAAGATAAAAGGAGATTAGTTTGAATGATTTTATTTATTTATTTCAACATTCCTTGTTCCACTATTTTTTCAACTGCTTATAAAAATTCTTTCCAACTATCTTCAACATATACTTGTCACGTTTCTATTGTGTATTTATCAGCACTGCTATATCATTTATATGATATTAATTATAATATGTACATTTGACTTTTGTATGTATATTGTTTCTACATATAGGCTACCTTTCAGAAGTAAACACTACGTGTTCATCTCTTCAGATCCCCATGATTTTAAACACCCCCGTGAGTATGTATCAACATTTAATAAATGCTTATGGAAAGAATGGGTTTCCCTGGTAGTTCAGTGGTAAAGAATCTTCCTGTCAATGCAGGAGACATGGGTTCAGTCCCTGGATCACAAAGATCCCCCTGGAGAAGGAAATGGCAACCCACTCCAGTATTCTTGCCTGGGAAATCCACTGGACAGAGGAACCCAGTGGGCTACAGTCCATGGGGTCGTAAAGAGTGGGATACGACTGAGCAATTGAGCACAAGCATGACAAGTATGGAAGGAATATGCAAATCATACTTAGGAAACCTAAATGTAAAAGGACCCCTTTCCTTTTCTATGAATGTTAATGTGTAATATTCACAGAAGTTCAAAATATTTCACTGCAATCTGGTCTACTTTGTAGTCTTTGCCTACAAAACATATTTTTAAATATAAACTATCTAGGTGGTAGTGATATCCATCAACACAAACACATCTAGGTTTTACAAATGATGAAACAGAACCCAAAGATTGAGATTATCAAAGTGATTCATAATCCTACCAAGATTCACATAAATTTCCTCTCCAGCACCCAGACAAACCACTTTTCTAAGAAACCTTCTCGTCCCTTAATTCTCAATGAAAACATCCTTTAGGCCTTAACTACAGGATCCTTGCTTCATATTCCAGAAGGAAGGAGGTTTTCAAAAGATTCTTAGCAGTGGCATGCAAAAACGAAGTGAAATGGGAACAGTAAAGTAAAAGATATCATTGGCTGATTAAGAAAAGAAATAACGTCTTACCATCCCCTATTCATTCTTCATTCTATATAGTATCTGGATCAAAAATGCTCAAACACAGACTAGCAAACAAGTTTTTATAAACATATCACCAACAATGCCAAGTATAGACTGAATCTTCAGAGACTGCATCTTTATAACTCTCCTCTATCTTTGTTTCTCAGGGCCACGTGGGCCTGTTCTGCTTTCAATGGGTTAATTACCAAGGAAGCATTTTTCCTCTGTGGTCTAGACATAGAAATATCCAGATATTGTTTCCCTTGAAAGGCAGCCATCCTGCTGAATTTACTTGATCACCAATTCTCATGTTTTTTTAAGGCCAAATGGGGCTAAACACAATTTTTGAAGATTTTTCCCTCTCCTTTTTTTTTTTCACCGATTAACAGCTTGTTTATTTTCAATTGAGGATGCTTCCAGGCAAACAGAGGGAAAGAGAAGAAAATTCTTTAATTTTTAAGGTGGAGAAACTCGAGAATGATGGCTTTGCTGTAGCCAAAAAGAAACAATCTTTGGAACTAACATATAAGCATAAAAAAAAGGTTATTCAATATTATATAATTTTAGTTGCATGAGTACAATATAGGGATTTTGAGAATAATATAATTTTCTTAACTGAACCCAAAGGTAGGTGTCTGTTATAATCACAGGTAGGTAGAGAGTAAGAGAAAAACAGAAAACTCAGTCTTTGAAGAAAAACCTTAATCCTAACATTATTATCACTATGACCTTGGATAAGTCACTTATTTGAGCTTTTGTTTCTACAGATATAAACTAAAAGATTTGGGTGGTTTTATATTTATGATCTTTCCATCTCTGTAAGATTTTTTGACCTCTTGTGATTCTCAGCTTATAAAATCCTACCTGGAAATAGCACTGACTCCTGTCTTATGTGCTCTGCCCCCATTCCCCTGCCTCACCTCTATTTGGAGACATGATCTGCTTTCTTCTGTGGGAGTTATATAATAAATGTGAAGTGAAGACAGCTGAACCTGCTCTGAAACCATGATAAATAGCCCCAATGTCCTGATTGTGCCTCCCCTGTTGGAAGCCAAAGAACTCCATACGGACAAAGGAAGGGTTAACTAGTACTCGAGCTGAGTGCACACTGGCACAGGTGCTGGGCACACGTTGGCCATGTGAAGTTACCCTGAGACATCTTCTTTTTGGGAGGATCTGGACTGCCCCTCTGCCATTGTAGTCTCCAATTCCCAAGTCCCAGAGGCCCCCTGTGCAGCCACAACAAGTCATGGTGCCAGAAATAGTGGTGAGTAGCAGGAATCTAACCCTGACACTATCAGGACTTGATCCAACTCTTCACAACTCGGGCAACTCACTTGGCCACCAGCACCGTTTTCTCCCTACTTTGCTAAAATAGCCACGTCTGTGATTGCTGATGCCCAGTAGTAATATTTCCATTCTAGGCCAGGAGCTGTGAAAAATATGTTTAAAAAATGCAAAAGCGTCAATATGATTAATGTTCTTAAAAACTGAGTATTTCTTTTTAGTGTGAAAACATCATTAAAGTGACTGGAGGCACTGATAACTTTTGGATGTTCTGTAACTAAAGGGATATACCACCCTTATCCCCAGTTAACATGAAGCCAAACTCTGTTCAGATACCAGAGAGCCATGTGAGAATAACAAAGGCTGAATTGACAAATGACAAGAACATCACCCCTCACAGGCCAAACCCTGCACTAAAGAGGTGTACTGAACCCTCCTTAGAGTCACCCAGACTGGGCCATTTGTTTCTTTCTGAAACACGTGTTCCAACAGTATTAGACACATTCTGGAAACAGCTACACATTGCTGAATGATGAGTTCTGAGGTGAAGACTTGTCAGTAGTATGGTAATGTGGATAAAATACAAATATTTTATTTAGTGGTAGAACTGTCTGGCCCTTAAAAAGACACTACAAAATTTGTAACTGCATATGAAGTTAACAATCAAGGCTTTGTGTCTAAATCATTGTCACAGAAGACAAACAACCCTCTTTGGTTGTTTTTTTTTTTTTTCTTGCTGCATGTTAGATGTCATATTAAAGCATATTAAACTACCAGTTTCAGCCTCAGGGACAGATTTTTAATGCAAGACTCCTCACACCAGATTGCATTCTTCAAACATCTGAGGGGTATGTTTTCAAGTCCTATCTCCCCAACCTAAAAAAAAAAAAAGTTTCAGTATCTAAGCATATTTTAATTCTATCTCATTGAAGAAATCCATAGAGAGAACACCATTTATGTGGTTGGAGGGACTGACTGATCCCTTTGGGGCCTCTGTGACTAAAAGGATGTGCCACCTGTGTCTCCAGCTGACATGCGACCAAACTGCTCAGATACCAGCAAGCCACGTGGGAATAACAAAGGCCACATGGGAATAACAAAGGCGGACAGGAATGCCACCTCTCACGGGCCACATTCTGCACTAGAGAGGTGTACCAAGCCTTCCATGGAGTTACACAGATTGGGCCTCTCATTTCCTTCTGAAACATGTGTCCCGACAGTATTAGACACACTCTGGAAGCAACTACATATTTCTGAAGGGAAAGACTTCATGGGTGAAGCATGAAGCTATGGTGCTATGATGTATTCTGTTTTGTGATGATACCACAATGTATCAGTCCATTCTACTCTTGCAGGCACTCAAAGAGTTTTCAGTTCTTTACTACTATGAAGTACTGCTTAGTTCGTGGCTTCTGATGAAGCTGTGTACTCATTTCTGTTGGTTATGTATGTGGGTGGGATATAACGTATTGTCAAGCTGTTTTCCAGCATGTGTATACGAATTTGGGCCTCCAGCAACAGCGTCTCACAGCAATAATACCTGCTGCTTCACATCCTCCCCAGCACTCAGTATTCTCCATCCTTCTGCCTTAAACATTCTAATAGACGTCTAGTATTGTTACATAGCAGCCTCTAGCTTGCACTAAAGGAAATCAGTCCTGAATATTCATTGGAAGGATTGATGCTAAAGCTGAAATTCCAATACTTTGGCCACCTGATGCAAAGAATTGACTCATAGGAAAAGACCCTAATGCTCGGAAAGATTGAGGGCAGGAGGAGAAGGGGATGACAGAGGATGAGATGGTTGGATGGCATCACCGACTCGATGGAGATGAGTTTGAATAGACTCTGGGAGTTGGTGATGGACAAGGAAGCCTGGAGTGCTGCAATCCATGGGGTCACAAAGAGTCAGACACAACTGAGCAACTGAACTGAACTGAACTGATTAATAATAAGCTTTTTGGCTCTTTGAATATCTTCTAAGATTCTGTTCAAGCTCTGTTTATTTTTCTATTAGTTTATCTGCCTTTTTCTTATTGATTTGTCAGAGTGCTTTTTTATTCTGGATACAAGTACTTTGAGTCTCTTAAAGAGGCTCTTAATTTTGATATAAACTGAATTACTACCTTTGTTTTAGAAATAGTTTTTTGTGTGTCCTATTTAAAAGTCTTTGCCTGCTTTGAGATCATCAAGATCATCACCTGACTTTTCCTCTAAAAGTGTTATTATTTTCCTTTTATGTTTAGATATATAATCAATCTTAATTTGATTATATTTATATGGATATACAACTGACCCACAGCATCACTTATTGAAAAGACTGAGGAACTAAAAAGCCTCTTGATGAAAGTGAAAGTGGAGAGTGAAAAAGTTGACTTAAAGCTCAACATTCAGAAAATGAAGCTCATGGCATCTGGTCCCATCACTTCATGGAAAATAGATGGGGAAACAGTATCAGACTTTATTTTTGGGGGCTCCAAAATCACTACAGATGGTGACTGCAGCCATGAAATTAAAAGACGCTTACTCCTTGGAAGGAAAATTATGACCAACCTAGATAGCATATTGAAAAGCAGAGACATTACTTTGCCAACAAAGGTCCATCTAGTCAAAGCTATGGTTTTTCCTGTGGTCATGTATGGATGTGGGAGTTGGACTATGAAGAAGGCTGAACTGTGGTGTTGGAGAAGACTCTTGAGAGTCCCTTGGACTGCAAGGAGATCCAAGCAGTCCATTCGAAGGAGATCAGACCTGGGATTTCTTTGGAAGGAATGATGCTAAAGCTGAAACTCCAGTACTTTGGCCACCTCATGTGAAGAAATGACTTATTGGAGAAGACTCTGATGCTGGGAGGGATTGGGGGCAGGAGGAGAAGGGGACAACGGAGGATGAGATGGCTGGATGGCATCACTGACTCGATGGACGTGAGTCTGGGTGAACTCTGGGAGTTGGTGATGGACAGGGAGGCCTGGCGTGCTGCAATTCATGGGGTCTCAAAGAGTCGGACATGACTGAGTGACTGAACTGAATTGATTCATTCCTCGCTGTATTTTTTCATATTTTTAAAATCATAAGTTACTATACATGTGAGTCTAATTCTGGATTCTCTATTGTATTTCACTCATCGGTTTGTCTATCCTATCACCAAAGCCACACTATCTTACTTACTATAATTTCATAACAAATGTGGATATCTGGCAAGTTCTTCAGCTAAGTTCTTCTCAAAAAATGCTTTGGATATCCTTGGCTCTTACATTTCTGAATTTTATTTAACAAAAATATGTTGATATTTTTGATTAAGATTACACTAAATTGGTAGGCTTGTTTGGGCAGAATTAATATCTTAGCAATATTGAGTCTTTCATCTGTGAACATAGATTTGTTTAGATTCTTTCATTTGTTTAGGTTCTGTGTAATTTCTCTCAATAATGTTTTATAGTTTGATTATAGAGGTGTGCACATTTTCATTACATTAGTTGCTAGGTATATGGTTTATTTTATTTTATTATAAATGACAATGTTTTAATTTTCCATATTCTTCTGGTATATAAAATATTTATAAAATTATGCATACTAACCTTGTATTTAGGGGCATTGCTAAATCTACTTGTAAATTCTTGTTATTCTGTAGTGTGTTGCTGTGATGAATTACATTTAGTGATTATCTAATGAGCAACTGAACTGAACTGAATGTTAAACCACATTGGCATATCTGAAATAAACTCTCCTTGGTAGCAAGTCAGTATCCCTTTTATTTACTAGATTGACTTTGTTAATATTTTCTTTTCTTTATATTTTTTCATTTATTTTTAATTGAAGGATAACTATAATATTTTGTTGATTTCTGCCATACATCAATATGCAGCAGCCATAGGTATACTTATGTCCCCTCCCTTTTGAACCTCCCTCCCTGTCTCCCATCCTATTCCACCATTCTAGGTAGTTACAGAGCCCAGTTTGAGTTCCCTGAGTTATACAGCAGATTCCCAATGGCGATCTATTTTACATATGTTAGTGTATATTTTCCCATGCTACTCTCTCCATTTGTCCCACCCTCTCCTTCCTACCCCCAGCTACCTCATGTCCATAAGTCTGTTGTTAGCTATGTCTGCATCTCCACTGGTACCCTGCAAATAAATTCATGAGTAGCATCTTTTTAGATTCCATATATATGTGTTAATATATGATATTTGTTTTTCTGACTTACTTCACTCAGTATAACAGGCTCTAGGTTCATCCACCTCATTAGCACTGACTCAAATGCATTCCTTTTTATGGCTGAGTAATATTCCATTGGGGTTCCCTGGTGGCTCAGATGGTAAAGAATCTGCCTGTAATGAAGGAGACCTGGGTTTGATCCCTGGGTTGGGAAGATCCCCTGGAGAAGGAAATGGCTACCTACTCTAGTATTCTTGCCTGGAGAATCCCATAGACAAAGGAGCCTGGTGGGCTACACTCTACCAGGTCACAAAGAGTCAGACACTACTGAGCAACTAACAAGAAACAATATCGCATGGTGTTTATGTACCACAGCTTCTTCATTCATTCATCTGTCAATGGACATCTACATTGCTTCCATGTCCTAGCTATTGTAAGTAGTGTTACAATGAACATTGGGGTATAGTGTCTTTTTCAATTATGGTTTTTTCAGGGTATATGCCCCATAGTGGGACTGTTGGGTCATGTGGTAATTTTATTTCTAGTTTTTAAAGGAATCTTCATACTGTCTTCCATAGTGACTGTATCAACTTACATTCCCATCAACAGTGCAAGAGGGTTCCTTTTTCTCCACACCCTCTCCAGCATTTATTATTTGTATATTTTTGATGGTGGCCATTCTGATGGTGTGAGGTAATATCTTATTGTAGTTTTGATTTGCATTTATCTAATAATGAGTGATGTTGAACATTTTTTCATATGTCTATTAGCCATCTGTATGTCTTTGTTGGAGAAATGTTTCTTTGGGTCTTTTGCCCACTTTTTCATTGGGTTGTTTTTCTGTTATTGAGTTGTATAAGCTGCTTGTATATTTTGGAAATTAATCCTTTGTCTGTTGTTTCATTTGCCATTATTTTCTCCCATTTTGAAGGTTGTCTTTTCACCTTGTTTAAAGTTTCTTTTTCTGTGAAAAAGCTTTTAAGTTTAATTAGGTTCTACTTGTTTATTTTTGCTTTTATTTCCATTACTCTAGGAGATGTGTCAGAGAATCTTCCTGTGATTTATGTCATGGAGTGTAGACTTCGTTAATATTTTCTTAATTTTGCATCAATGTTAATAAAAAAATTGGTTTATTATTTTTATTATTATGTCTTTCTCAATTAAAGATCTCTTAAATGTGCCTCTTGAAAAGCATTACAAGCTGTTCCCTACTTGTGTGTTCTCTGGAAGAATCTATACAATATTGTTATGTCTTTCTCAAATGTTTGGAAGAATTCACCAGTGAAATTATCTAGGCCTAAGAATTATATTATGAAAACATTCTAATTAGGAATCAAAGTTTCTAAATACATATCTGATTTTTAAAATTTTCTATTTCATCTTATGAAAAATTTAAAAAGAGAATTTTGAATTATTAATACATCTCATCCAAATTATCAAATTTATCAGAGAAAGTGTTTATAATATCATCTCATTTGATATACTATGATTTGTATGTTTTCATTTCTGAAAACTTGTGGCTTCTTTTTTTCTACATCAATCTTGTGATAAGTTTATCAATTTTACAAATTTTATCAAAATACCAACTTTTTGTTGATTTTTCTTTATTATTATTTTATTTATGCTCTTTATTACTTCTGCCCTTATATTCTTCCTAGTTTATATTTGCTTTTTATTATCTTGCTTCTTCAGTTATAAGTTTAAATAAATTTATATTTAGTCTTTTTTCTTTTCCAAAATGTGATTGACCCTCAAACAATGAAAGGGTTAGGGGAGGTGATGTTCAAGACCATTCCAAAGAAAAAGAAATGCAAGAAGGTAAAATATTTATCTGAGGAGACCTTACAAATAGCTGAGAAAAGAAGGGAAGTGAGAGGCAAAGGAGCAAGTGAAAGACATACCCAACTGAGTGCAGAGTTCCAAAGAATAGCAAGGAGAGATAAGAAAGCCTTCCTAAGAGAACAATGCAAAGACAGAGGAAAACAATAAATGGAAAAGACTAGAGATCTCTTCAAGAAAATTAGAGATACCAAGGGAATATTTCCTGCAAAGTTGGGCAATGAAGGCCATAAATGGCAAGGACCTAATAGAAGCGGAAAAAATTAAAAAGAAGTGGTAAGAATACACAGAAGAACCATATAAAAAAAAGGTCTTAATGACCCAGAAAACCACAGTGGTGTAGTCACTCACTTAGAGCCAGATATCCTAGAGTGTGAAGTCAAGTGGGCCATAGGAAACATTACTATGAACAAAGCTAGTGGAGGTGATGGAATTCCAGCTGAGCTATTTCAAATCCTAAAAGATGATGCTGTGAAAGTGCTGCACTCAATATATCAGCAAATTTGGAAAACTCAGCAATGGCTACAGAACCGGAAAAGGGTCAGTTTTCATTCCAATTCCAAAGATAGGCAATGTCAAAGAATGCTCAAACTACCGTACAATTGCACTTATTTCACATGCTAGCTAGGTAATCCTCAAAATCCTTCAAGCCAGGTTTCAAAACAGTATGTGAACTGAGAACTTCCAGATGTTCAAACTGGACTTAGAAAAGGCAGAGGAACTAGAGATCAAATTGCCAGCATCCATTAGATCATAGGAAAAAACAGAGAATTCCACCAAAACATCTACTTCTGCTTCATTGAATATGCTGAATACACTAAAACCTTTGACTGTGTGGATCACAATGAACTGTATAAAATACTTAAAAAGAAGGGAATACCAGATCACCTTACCTGCCTCCTGAGAAACCTGTATGTAGGTCAAGAAGCAAGTTAGAACCTTACATGGAACAACCGACAGGTACAAAATTGGGAAAGGAGTACATCAAGGCTGTATATTGTCACCCTGCTTATTTAATTTATATGCAGAGTATATCATATGAAATGCTGGGCTGGATGGCTCACAAGCTGGAATCAAGATTGTTGAGAGAAATATCAACAACCTCAGATATGCACATGATACCACCCTAATGCCAGAAAGTAAAGAGAAACTAAAGAGCCTCTTAATGAAGGTGAAAGAGGAGAGTGAAAAAGCTGGCTTAAAATTCAACATTCAAGTAACTAAGATCATGACATCCAGTCCCATCACTTCATGGCAAATAGAGAGGACAACAATGGAAACAGTGGTGGATTTTATTTTCTTGGACTCTAAAATCACTGTGGACAATAACCGCAGCCATGAAATTAAAAGATGCTTGCTCGTTGGAAGAAAAGCTATGACAAACATAAATAGTATATCAAACAGCAGAGACATCCCTTTGCTGACAAAGGTCCATATAGGACAATTTGACAAAGGTCAAAGCTATGGTTTTTCTGTGACTGTGGTTTCAGTCTGTCTACCCTCTGATACCACCTCTTAGCACCTCTCTTAAACCACAATCACAGAAAACTAGCCAATCTGATCACAAGGAGCAGAGCCTTGTCGAACTCAATGAAACTAAGCCATGCTGTGTGGGGCCACCCAAGATGGATGGGTCATGGTAGAGATCTGACAGAATGTGGTCCACTGGAGAAGGGAATGGCAAACCACTTCAGTATGCTTGCCTTGAGAACACCATGAACAGTATGAAAATGCAAAAAGATAGGATACTGAAAGATGAATTCCGCAGGTCAGTAGGTGCCCAATATACTACTGGAGATCGTGGAGATATAATTCCAGAAAGAATGAAAGGATGGAGCCAAAGCAAAAAAAAAAACCACCCCGTTGTGGATGTGACTGGTGATGGAAGCAAGGTCCAGTGCTGTAAAGAGCAATATTGCATAGGAACCTGGAATGTTAGGTCCATGAATCAAGGCAAATTGGAAGTGGTCAAACAAGAGATGGCAAGAGTGAACATCGCCATTCTAGGATTCAGTGAACTAAAATGGGCTAAATGTGTCAATTCAACTCAGATGACCATTATATCTATTACTGTGGGCACAAATCCCTTAGGAGAAAGGGAGTAGCCATCATAGTCAACAAAAGAGTCCAAAATGCAGTACTTGGATGCAATCTCAAAAATGACAGAATGATCTCTTGTTTGTTTCCAAGGCAAATCACTAATATCACAGTAATCCAAGTCTAGGCCCCAACCAGTAATGCTGAAGAAGCTGAAGTGGAACAGTTCTATTAAGACTTACAAGACCTTCTACAACTAATACCCAAAAAAGATGTCTTTTTCATTATAGGGGACTGGAATGCAAAAGTAGGAAGTCAAGGATCACCAGGAGTAAAAGGCAAATTTGGCCTTGGAGTACAGAAAGAAGCAGGGCAAAGGCTAATAGAGTTCTGCAAAGAGAACACACTGGTCATAGCAAACACCCTCTTCCAACATCACAAGAGAAGACTCTACATATGGACATCACCAGATGGTCAACACCAAAATCAGATCGATTATATTCTTTGCAGCCAAAGATGGAGAAGCTCTATACAGTCAGTAAAAACAAGACCAGGAACTGACTGTGGCTCAGATCATGAACTCCTTATTGCCAAATTCAGACTGAAATTGAATAAAGTGGGGAAAACCACTAGACCATTCAGGTATGACCTACCTGAATCAAATCCCTTATGACTCTACAGTTGAAGTGAGAAATAGATTTAAGGGACTAGATCTGATAGACAGAGTGCCCAATGAACTATGGATGAAGATTCATGACATTGTACAGGAGACAGGAATCAAGACCATCCCCAAGAAAAAGAAATGCAAAAAAGCAAAATGGTTGTCCGAGGAGGCCTTACAAATAGCTGTGAAAAGAAGGGAAGTGAAAAACAAAGGGAAAGTGGAAAGATTGACCCATTTGAATGCAGAATTCCAAAGAATAGCAAGGAGAGATAAGAAAGTCTTCCTCAGTGATCAATGAAAAGAAATAGAAGAAAACAATAGAATGGGAAAGACTAGTGATCTCTTCAAGAAAATTAGAGATACCAAGGGAATATTTCATACAAAGATGGGCTCAATAAAGGACAGAAATGATAGGACCTAACAGAAGCAGAAGATATTAAGAAGAGGTGGCAAGAATACACAGAAGAACTGTACAAAAAAGATCTTCATGACGCAGATAATCACGATGGTGTGATCACTCACATAGAGCCAGACATCCTGGAATGTGAAGTCAAGTGGGCCTTGGGAAGCATCACTACAAACAAAGCTACTGGAGGTGATGGAATTCCAGTTGAGCTATTTCAAATCCTGAAAGATGATGCTGTGAAAGTGCTGCACTCAATATGCCAGCAAATTTGGAAAACTCAGCAGTGGCCACAGGACTGGAAAAGATCAGTTTTCATTCCAATCCCAAAGAAAAGCAATGCCAAAGAATGCTCAAACTACTGCACAATTGCACTCATCTCACATGCTAGTAAAGTAATGCTCAAAATTCTCCAAGCCAGGCTTCAGCAATATGTGAACCATAAACTTCCAAATGTTCAAGCTGGTTTTAGAAAAGGCAGAGGAACCAGAGATCAAATTGCCAACATCCGCCGGATTGTTGAAAAAGCAAGAGAGTTCCAGAAAAACATGTATTTCTGTTTTATTGACTATGCCAAAGCCTTTGACTGTGTGGATCACAATAAACTGTGGAAAATTCTGAAAGAGATGGGAATACCAGACCACCTGATCTGCCTCATGAGAAACCTATATGCAGGTCAGGAAGCAACAGTTAGAACTGGACATGAGACAACAGACTGGTTCCAAATAGGAAAACGAGTACATCAAGGCTGTATGTTGTCACTCTGCGTATTTAACTTCTATGCAGAGTACATCATGAGAAACGCTGGGCTGGAAGAAACACAAGTTGGAATCAAGATTGCCGGGAGAAATATCAATAACCGCAGGTATACAGATGACACCACCCTTGTGGCAGAAAGTGAAGAAAAACTATAGAGCCTATTGATGAAAGTGAAAGTGAAGAGTGAAAAAGTTGGCTTACAGCTCAACATTCAAAAAACGAAGATTATGGCATCTGGTCCCATCACTTCATGGCAAATAGATGGGGAAACAGTGGAAACAGTGTCAGACTTTATTTTTCTGGGCTCCAAAATCACTGCAGATGGTGACTGCAGCCATTAAATTAAAAGATGCTTACTCCTTGGAAGGAAAGTTATGACGTCTAGACAGCATATTACAAATCTAAGATGTTACTTTGCCAACAAAGGTCCATCTAGTCAAGGTTATGGTTTTTCCAGTGGTCATGTATGGATGTGAGAGTTAGATTATAAAGAAAGCTGAGCACCCAAGAATTAATGCTTTTGAACTGTGGTGTTGGAGAAGACTCTTGAGAGTCCCTTGGACTGCAAGGAGATCCAACCAGTCCATCTTAAGGAGATCAGTCCTGGGTGTTCATTGGAAGGACTGATGTTGAAGTTGAAACTCCAGTACTTTGGGCACCTGATGTGTAGAGCTGACTCATTTGAAAAGACCCTGTTGCTGGGAAAGATTGAAAGCAGGAGGGGAAGGGGATGACAGAAGATGAAATGGTTGGATGGCATCATCAACTTGATGGACATGGGTTTGGGTGGACTCCGGGAGTTGGTGATGGACAGGGAGGCCTGGCATGATGCAGTTCATGGGGTTGCAAAGAATCGACCACACCTGGGCACTTGAACTGACTGAGCTGATGGTGTTTCTACTAGTCATGTGTGGATGTGAGAGTTGGAACATAGTGAAGGCTGCGTGACGAAGAATTGATGCTTACGAACTGAGGTGCCAGAGAAGACTCTTGAGATTCCCTTGGACAGCAAGGAGATCAAACCAGTCAATCTTAAAGGAAATCACCCCTGAATATTCATTGGAAGGACTGATGTTTAAGCTGAAGCTCCAATACTTTGGCCACCTGATGTGAAGAGTTAACTCATTGGAAAATACCTTGATGCTAAGAAAGATTGAGGACAGGAGAAGAGGACAACAGAGGATGAGATAGTTGAATGGCATCACCAAGTCAATGGACATGAGTCTGAGAAAGCTCCAGGAGGGGATGATGGACATGGAAGCCTGGCGTGCTACAGTCCGCAGGGTTGCAAAGAGTCTGACCCAACACAGCAACTGAACAACAACAACAAAGTGGTGTCAGCATACACAGTCAAAAATCCGTGAATTACTTTACAGTAATTTTTCTATATCTGGTATTCTGCATCCAGATTCAGCCAGCCATGGATCATGTAGTACCAATATATGTATTTATTGAATAAAATCCACCTATAAGTGAATTCATACAGTTTAAATCTGTGTTCTTCAAGGGTCAACTATGTAGAAATATATTCTCAATGGATCTAAACTAGAAATTAGAAACTATTCTGAACTGCTTTATACTGCAAAAATTTAAAAATTTTATTGCTGCAGTTTCTCTTGTGTTATATATAATGTCAATAATCATTTTTATTTGCTCATATATTTTATTCCTCTGGAGTTCATAATTTCCTCCTATATTTCCATGCTTTATCTAGAATTATTTTTCTATCTGAAAAATGTCCATTTAGTTTTTCAAAAGAGGACTTGCTAGTAACAAAAAAATCTGTTACTTTTTATTTGACTAAAACTATATTTTTCATTTTTAAAGTATAATTTCTGGTACAAAATTAAAAGATTGACTTTATTTTCTTTCAATATTCTAAAGATGTCATTTTATTGTCTCCTAGCTTCTATAATTTCTATTCAGAAGTTGCTGCTGCTGCTAAGTCGCTTCAGTCATGTCTGACTCTGTGTGACCCCATAGATGGCAGCGCACCAGGCTCCCCCGTCCCTGGGATTCTTCAGGCAAGAGCACTGGAGTGGGTTGCCATTTCCTTCTGCAGTGCATAAAAGTGAAAAGTGAAAGTGAGTCATGTCCGACTCCTAGCGACCCCATGGACTGCAGCCTACCAGGCTCCTCCGTCCATGGGATTTTCCAGGCAAGAGTACTGGAGTGGGTTGCCATTGCCTTCTCCATTGAGAAGTTAGATACCAGTCATTTTTTAAGGCACTGATTTTAAATTTTTTTCTTTTTGTACTTGATTTTCAGAAGATTTCATCATTTACTTAGGTATGGTTTTGTTTATCTTCAACTTGAGATTCCCAGTGTTTTCTCAGATCAGATCACATCAGATCAGATCAGTTGCTCAGTTGTGTCTGACTCTTTGCAACCCCATGAATCACAGCACACCAGGCCTCCCTGTCTATCACCAACTCCCAGAGTTCACTGAGACTCACGTCCATCGAGTCAGTGATGCCATCCAGCCATCTCATCCTCTGTCATCCCCTTCTCCTCTTGCCCCCAATCCCTCCCAGCATCAGAGTCTTCTCCAATGAGTCAACTCTTCGCATGAGGTGGCCAAAGTACTGGAGTTTCAGCTTTAGCATCATTCTTTCCAAAGAAATCCCAGGGCTGATCTCCTTCAGAATGGACTGGTTGGATCTCCTTGCAGTCCAAGGGACTCTCAAGTCTTCTCCAACACCACACTTCAGAAGCATCAATTCTTCAGCGCTCAGCCTTCTTCACAGTCCAGCTCTCACATCCATACATGACCACAGGAAAGACCATAGCCTTGACTAGATGAACCTTTGTTGGCAAAGTAATGTCTCTGCTTTTGAATATGCTATCTAGGTTGGTCTTAACTTTCCTTCCAAGGAGTAAGCATCTTTTAATTTCATGGCTGCAATCACCATCTGCAGTGATTTTGGAGCCCAGAAAAACAAAGTCTGACACTGTTTCCACTGTTTCCCCATCTATTTCCCATGAAGTGATGGGACCAGATGCCATAATCTTCGTTTTCTGAATGTTGAGCTTTAGGCCAACTTTTTCACTCTCCACTTTCACTTTCCTCAAGAGGCTTTTTAGTTCCTCTTCACTTTCTGCCATAAGGGTGGTGTCATCTGCATATCTGAGGTTATTGATATTTCTCCCAGCAGTCTTGATTCCAACTTGTGTTTCTTCCAGTCCAGCATTTCTCATGATGTACTCTGCATATAAGTTAAATAAACAGGGTGACAATATACAGCCTTGATGTACTCCTTTTCCTATTTGGAACCAGTCTGTTGTTCCATGTCCAGTTCTAACTGTTGCTTCCTGACCTGCACACAAATTTCTCAAGAGGCAGATCAGGTGGTCTGGTATTCCCATCTCTTTCAGAATTTTCCACAGTTTATTGTGATCCACACTGTCAAAGGCTTTGGCATAGTCAATAAAGCAGAAATAGATGTTTTTCTGGAATTCTCTTGCTTTTTCCATGATCCAGCGGATATTGGCAATTTGATCTCTGGTTCCTCTGCCTTTTCTAAAACCAGCTTGAACATCAGGAAGTTCACGGTTCACATATTGCTGAAGCCTGGCTTGGAGAATTTGTAAGACTTTTCTAAATCTCTCAATTGACATCTTTCATTAGTTTTAGAAAGCTGTAAATAGTGATTTCCCCATTTTCCCCTTTTCCTTCCATGAATTCTATTATATGTAGATTAGACCTTAGATCATCCTATATATTTTCACTCATCTTTTTTTTTAATGTTTTCTATATATTTAATTCTGTATATTTTTAGTGAGTCATCTTTCAGTTTACATGTCCTATATATTTCTTTCCTAATCTACTCTTAGGAATACCCATTGAGTTCTGAACTTTAGAGTTATATTTTTCTATTTTAGATTATTTATATGTTATTTTTTTTACAGAGTATAATTTGTTGAAGAAAATCTCAATACTTTCATCTATTCTTCCCATCTTCTCTAATTTGTTTATTTAATTCACCAATCATAGTTATTTCAAAGACCTTCATGATAACTCTGATAGCTAGATTGTCTATTTATCGCCCACTAGATTTCATTTTTTTCTTCTTGATCATCAGTCATATTTTCATGTCTTTTTGCATGCACAGCAATATTTTAGTGTATGTCAGACACTGACTATAAAAGAAATGAAGAGAATCTGAATAATATTATCTTTAGCCAGAAAGGGTCTCCCCTTTTCTCTGTTATCCAGCTCAGGTAAGACGCTGATCATTTTATCTAATCAGTAATTTACATGGGTCAGAGCTGGATTGCAGAATAAGAATCAGTTTACATCTGTTCCAACCCACTTCCTTGGGAATGGCCATCTGAAGCTTTCTGATAGAGAGCCAAACTGTTCTCTTTATCCTTGATCATGAAATACTTTGTGCCATTCATCAATTTCCAGTCCAGCTCTTCAGCCTCTACTCCTGCTGCTGCTGCTGCTAAGTAAGTCACTTCAGTCATGTCCGACTCTGTGCGACCTCATAGACGGCAGCCCACCAGGCTCCCCTGTCCCTGGGATTCTCCAGGCAAGAACACTGGAGTGGGTTGCCAAGATGTCTCCACTCTAGACATCTTAATAATCTAGCAAATGTCTTGGTTGAGATACTTAGTGAAGTGATTAAGGTAGGCCCAGTCTCCCTGGAGTGGGTCAGATTTCACTTTGCCTTTTTGAAGATTTTGGATTTCCTTCATTATCTCCAATGCTGCTACAGATGTCTAGAATTAGCCAGCATCACATTGGGGTAAATTAGCCAAACATTTGAAGAAGTCCTTAAAGTGTCAAATTTGTCTCTCTAACCTCCTACAACTACCAAAACAACAATTTGCTGGTTTATTTTTTGATTAGAAGTGGGTTCATGCCTAAATTAAACCCATTCTTCAACCATGTCACAAATCAGTTAAATTTCCCAAAAGGAAAAATCCCCAGGATCCAGCAAATGTCCCTAAGGGTGGGGTGGTTGGGGGATTCAGCTCACTCACCCCAGAGTTTTTATCTTCTTTCTCCATGGCTAGGTGTCAGAGCTGGGGTGAGGGGTCGGGGGGAGGTGGGGAGGGTAGTGAGGAGAGTTGGATAATGAGTGAACTGATTAACCAAGTATTTTTCCACATCTACAATGGTAAACCAGGTTCTAAGACCTTAGAATTCCAAATGCTGAGTATTAACCATTCTTCATTTAAGGTGTGGCCAGAAGAAACCAAGTTTTAACAGAAACAGGGTAAGTTACAGTGAACAAAGAGCTTATAGAGATAAGAATAAATTATGTAAATCCTTTCTTCTTCATCCTTCAGCATTATCTGGTTCCTGCCTATACTCAACTAAGACTTCACTCTCAACTGTTTTCTTTCTAATGACCATTTTTCAAGCCTTGCTTTTATTTAGCCTTCTATAGAAAGAACCTCATGTAGCATCCCAGAGACATCAGAATTCAGGACAATCACTAGCTATTTCATTTAGAAGGTACTACCTATTTTATTGGTCTTATCCATCTTTGGTGAAACATAGAGTACATATTAAGATTATGGTTTCATCCTCAAGCAGTATGTATTAACTAAAGTGTTTGGATTTTTTTTTTTTTTAAGCATATAACTACAATGACTGAAAGAAATGTTTCCAGGTTGCTAATGCATTCTGGATCATGGTTATTAGTTTATGCTTGCTTTTTCCCAAAGGTATTTATCATCATAACTTGAGACAAATTGAACTCAATAAAACTTTAGACCATAGAGCTTTTGGCTCTTTTGACTATCAAAAATTATCTTGTTAAGATTGTTAGCAATGCTTAGATGGCATAAGAAAGGAAAAGAAATTGCATGCCAACTCCATTCATTTTGAAAGCTTTCAGCACTGGGTTACACAAGGGAAAAATCTCAAGGCCATTCCCTCTGTGCGTTTGTCATGATTACATGGAAGTTAAGCACAACTCCAAGAAATGAATTGGACTCAAGTGCTTTGGAATTAAAATACTGAGTATGTGGAAAAGATTCCCTGATGGGAGCTGATATTTTCATGAAATGACTTTAAGATCAGGAAAGAAGATTCGCTGCTTGAGTCGAAGTAGGGAGCTACCAATAAATGGTAACCAATAAAAGGTTTAACATGGCAATTCACAAATTCATAAATTGAGAGTAAACAATATTTTTTCTAAATGTAGGTAATGTGGATGTTCCATAAGTAAAAATGTTAGCCTTTTTTTTTAATGACCTTATTTAAAGTCCACTTAGGATGGACCACAGACTCTTGGCAATGGCTTATAAAAACCATCAAGGTCAGGTTCCTATCCATTTTTGTAATTTCACCTCTCCCCAGACATCCTGCATTTTAGCTACTTTAAATTGCTTGACATTAAAGGTGTCATGCTAATTCTCACTTAGTACTAATTATTTCATCTGCCCAGAATTTCTTTCCCCCGCCTTTCCTTCTTATGGTGAAAAATGTCATCCTCAGCATGAATTCTTTTCTAAACTCCTGACAACAGTTTGACACTTTCTTTCTTCTTGTTCTTACAGCATTCTATTCATACACGTATTATAGCCTCCACCTCATTACTCTCTTTAGCTTTTGCCTCCTTGTAGGGAAGGAAAATATTGTAAAAACACTGACTTCCTTAATACCAGTGTTGGTGGTTTAGTCACTCAGTCATGTCCAATTCTTGCAACCCCATGGACTATAACCCACCAGGCTCCTCTGTCCATGAGATTTTCCAGGCAAGAATACTGGAGTGGGTTGCCATTTCCTTCTCCAGGGAAATCTTCGCAACCAAGGAATCAAACCTGGGTCTCCTGCATTGCAGGTGGATTCTTCACCAACTGAGCTACAAGGGAAGCTTTAATATCAGTAGTTTATCTGAAACGTAAAACAGCAGTTAATAAATGTAGCAGGACCAAAGAGACACAGAAGGTGAGAAGGAAGGAAGCAGAGAAAGACTTGAAACTTTTTTAATATGACCCCCAAAATATCCAGAATCCAAAATTTCCATTAGTAAGCCCATAATACTATTTTAAAAGATTAAGGGTCTTTAAATATTCAAAATACAGTGATATAATCAAGAAGAGAATTTGTACATAATGGGCAGGCTTATACATAACCAATGTAAAGATATAGCAACTGACATTTTGGTCTCCCTAATTTTGTTTTGCCTTCCTCCAATGAGGCTTCATTTTCTATTCTGTTCATTTCCTGATCAAGATTTGTTTACCTGCTGTGTTGCTTTGTACTCATCTCATTTCTTTTTCTCTGTTCAATGATGGCAGCTGGTATGGATTTTGGATGCCTGGTGAGAAATAATTCTGTAAAGCCTTAAAATTATTTATCTCTATTACTATTAAATATTATAGATTTAGAATTAGAGTTGCTGACATATTAAAATGATATGGGTTAATGCCATGCCAAATATAACTTCTATTTTCTGAGACAGAGTCAAGGACTCATTAAAATCTTGATATACTTCAGACATGCCCAGGGATAAAATAACTTATTCTTTCTATGACAGTTATATAGTACTTATGAGTCACAAAGTACTTTATCTGCAATATCCATTTGATTCCTTATCTTTCAGGGCAGGAAAACTCAGACTACTAGAGTATAAATAGTGGACACATAATTACTTATCCAGTAAATGGCCAAGTTAGGGCTTAAAACAGGTTTGACTTTGTCTTCTTCTTGTATAGGCTTTCCTGGTAGCTCAGCTGATAAAGAATCAACCTGCAATGCAGGAGACCCCAATTCAATTCCTCAGTAGGAAAGATCCCCTGGAGAAGGGATAGGCTACCTATTCCAGTATTCATGGGCTTCCCTGGTGGCTCAGATGGTGAAGACTCTCCCTGCAATGCAGGAGACCTGAGTTCAACCCCTGGGTCAGGAAGATACTTTGCAGGAGGACATGGAAACCCACTCCAGTATTCTTGCCTGGAAAATCCCCATGGACTGAAGAGCCTGGCAGGCTATAGTCCATGGGGTATCAAAGAGTCAGACATGACAGAGCAACTAAATACAACACAGCACAGCACACATCTTCTTGTACATACTTATTCCCTGGCCCCCTCTCAATATGCCTACCCCTGAAAGAGTGATACTCTGAGTGCTGACTGATCATCTGCTCCTTTACATTTGGATACATCTAAGCTAATTTTCTGCCTATGAAGAAGCCAAGATATCTGAAGTTTAGGTTGAAGTCTAGATGTCTCTGTGAGACACAAGGACTTGAATGAACTCCTTATTAAATACACTTAAGCATTTGTTGGATTTAGGTAGATTAGCATGAACTGAAGCTTAGTTTGGTAGTCATTAGCTTTCACAAGACTTTTATCCATCAGAGGGCAGACCAAATGATATTGTAATCACAGAAAACTAACCAAACTGATCACATGGGTCACAGCCTTGTCTAACTCAATGAACCTATAAGCCATGCTGTGTAGGGTCACCCAAAATGGAACGGTCATGGTGGAGAGGTCTGACAAAACATGGTCCACTGGAGAAGGGAATGAGACAACGTATTTCAGTATTCTTGCCTTGAGAACCCCATGAACAGTATGAAAAGGCAAAATCATAGGTCACTGAAAGATGAACTCCCCAGGTTGTTAGGTACACAGTATGTTACTGGAGAAGAGCGAAAAAATAACTCCAGAAAGAATGAAGAGACAGAGCCAAAGAAAAACAGCTCCCAGTTGTAGACATGACTGGTAATGGCAGTAAAGTCTGATGCTGTAAAGAACAATATTGCATAGGAACCTGGATGTCAGGTCCATGCTGCTGCTGCTGCTAAGTCGCTTCAGTCGTGTCCGACTCTGTGCTACCCCATAGATGGTAGCCCACCAGGCTCCCCCATCCCTGGGATTCTCCAGGCAAGAATACTGGAGTGGGTTGCCATTTCCTTCTCCAAGGAAATGGAGAAGGTCCATGAATCAAGGTAAATTGGAAATAGTCAAATAGGAGATGGCAAGACTGAACATCGACATTTTAGGAGTCAGTGAACTATAATGGACCAGAATAGGGGAATTTAATTCAGATGACCATTATATCTACTAGTGTGGGTAAGATCCCATAGAAAAAATGGAGTAGCCCTCATAGTCAACAAAGGAGTCTGAAATGCAGTACTTGGGTGCAATCTCAAAAATGACAGAATGATCTCTGTTCTTTTCCAAGACAAAACATTCAATATCACAGTAATCCAAGTCTATGTCCCAACCAGTAATGTTGATGAAGCTGAAGTTGAACAGTTCCTTGAGGACATACAAGACCTTCTAAAACTAACACCAAAAAAAGATGTCCTTTCCATCATAGGGGACTGGGATGCAAAAGTAGGAAGTCAAGAGATACCTGGAGTAACAGGGAAGTTTGGCTGTGGAGTAAAAATGAAGCAGGGCAAAGACTAACAGAGTTTTGCTACGAGAACACACTGGTCATAGCAAACACCCTCTTCCAACAACTCAAGAGACGACTCTACATATGGACACAACCAGATGGTCAATACTGAAATCAGTTTGATTATACTCTTTGCAGCTGAAGATGGAGAAGCTCTATAGAGTCAACAAAAACAAGACCGGGAGCTGACTGTGGCTCAGATCATGAGCTCCTTATTGCAAAATTCAGACTTAAACTCAAGAAAGTAAGGAAAACTATTAGACCATTCAGGTTTGACTTAAATCCCTTACGATTATACAGTGGAAGTGACAAATAGATTCAAGGGATTACATCTGATAGACAGAGTGCCTGAAGAAGTATGGAAGGAGGTTCAAAACACTGTACAGGAGGCTGTAATAAAAATCATCCCCAAGAAAAAGAAATGCAAAAGGCAAAATGGTTGTCTGAGGAGACCTTATAAATAGCTGAGAAAAGAAGAGAAGCTAAAGGCAAAGGAGAAAAGGAAAGATATAGCCATCTGAATGGAGAGTTCCAGAGAAGAGCAAAAATAAAGCCTTTCTAAGTGATCAATGCAAAGAAATAGAGGAAAACAATAGAATGAGAAAGACAAGTTCCCGTCAAGAAAATTCGAGATATCAAGGGAACATTTCATGCAAGGATGGGCACAATAAAGGACAAGAAAAGTATGGACCTAACAGAAGCAGAAGATACTAAGAAGAACTGGCAAGAATACACAGAAGAACTGTACAAAAAGATCTTAATGACACAGATAACAACAAATGTGTGATCACTCACCCAGAGCCAGACATCCTAGGGTATGAAGTCAAGTGGGCTGTAGGAAGCATCACTATGGTCAAAGTTAGTGGAGGTGATACAATTCCAGCTGAGCTACTTCAAATCCTAAAAGACAATGCTGTGAAAGTGCGGCACTCAATATGCCAGCAAATTTGGAAAACTCAGCAGTGACCACAGGACTGGCAAAGGTCAGTTTTCATTCCATTCTGAAAGAAAGGCAATGCCAAAGAATGTTCAAACTATCCCACAATAGCGATTATCTCAGACACTGGCAAAAGTAGTGCTCAAAATTCTCCAATTAGGCCTCAATAGTACATGAAGCAAAACTTTCAGATGTTCAAGTTGGATTTAGAAAAGGCAGTGGAACCAGAAGTCAAATTGCCAACATCCACTGGGTTATACATACAAAAAGCAAGAGAATCCAGAAAAACATCTGCTTCATTGGCTATGCTAAAGCCTCTGACTGTGTGTATCACAACAAACTGTGAGAAATTCTTCAAGAGATGGGAATACCAGACCACTTTACATACCTCCTGAGAAATCTGTATGTAGGTCAAGGAACAACAGTTAGAACCTGTCATGGAACAATGGACTGGTTACAAATCGAGAAAGGAGAACGTCAAGGTTGTTTATTGTCACCCTGCTCATTTAACTTATATGCAGAGTTTATCATGAGAAATGCCAGACTGCATGAAACACAAGCTGGAATCAAGACTGCCAGTAGAAATATCAATAATCTCAGATATGTAGATGACACCACCCTTATGGCAGAAAGCAAAGAAGAACTAAAGAGCTTCTTGATGAAAGTGAAAGAGGAGAGTGAAAAAGCTGGCTTAAAATTAATTATTCAAAAAACTAAGATCATGGCATCTGGTCCCATCACTTCGTGGCAAATAGAGGGGGAAAGAGTGGAAACAGTTACAGATTTTATTTTCTTGGATTCCAAAATCACTGTGGATGATGACTGTGGCCAATAAATTAAAAGATGCTTTCTTCTTGGAAGAAAAGCTATGACAAACCTAGACAGCATATTAAAAAGCAGAGACATTCATTGTGAACAAAGACCCATATACTCAAGCTATTGTTTTTCCAGTAGTCATGTATGGATATGAGAATTGGACCATAAAGAATGCTGAGCACTGAAGAATAGATGCTTTTGAACTGTGTTGTTGGAGAAGACTCTTCAGAGTCCCTTGCAAAGCAAGGAGATTCAACCAGTCCATTCTAAAGGAGATTAGTCCTGGGTGTTCATTGGAAGGACTGATGCTAAAGCTGAAACTCCAGCACTTTGGCCACCTGAAGTTAAGAACTGATTCACTGGAAAAGGCCCTGACGCTAGGAAGGATTGAAGGCAGGAGAAGAAGGGGATGACGGAGGATGAGATGGTTGGATGGCATCACCAACTTGATGGACATGAGTTTGAGCAAGACCCAGAAGTTGGTGATGGATGGGGAAGTCTGGCGTGCTGCAGGCCATGGGGTTGCAAAGAGTCAGACATGACTGAGCAATTGAACTGAACAGTATTAATCAAATATTTTCAGTTCCCCTTTTGGGAAATTTTTGTAGGGTTAAACCCTATACTTGAAACTAGGTATGGCTGTGGCAGGAAACTTCACCAGGAGCAAAATTTGAGCAGACGTGATGTGTTACTTCCAAGTAGAAGCTTTATGAATCAGAGTATGACCTGTGCCCTAGCCCCACGTTGATTTTAGAGGTGGTTTTTTTGTTTGTTTGTTTGTTTTTTGGAATTGACAATCTGATAGTGTTGACATAAAGCCTCCCCTACCTGTTTAAGACAAGAAACAGATCTTTCTTTGCCCTCAGTTCAGTTCAGTTCAGTCACTCAGTCATGTCCGACTCTTTGTGACCCCAGGAACCGCAGCACACCAGGCGTACCTGTCCATCACCAACTCCTGGAGTTTACCCAAACTCATGTCCATTGAATCACCCTCAGTTCAGTTCAGTTCAGTCCCTCAATCGTGTCTGACTCTTGGCGACCCCATGAATCGCAGCATGCCAGGCCTTCTGGTCCATCACCAACTCATGGAGTCTACTCAAACTCATGTTCATCGAGTCGGTGATGCCATCCAGCCATCTCATCCTCTGTTGTCCCTTTCTCCTCCTGCCCCCAATCCCTCCTAGAAGGTGGTCTGATATTCCCATCTCTTTCAGAATTTTCCACAATTTATTGTGATCTAAACAGTCAAAGGCTTTGGAGTCAACATTCTAGGAAATCAGCAAACTAAAATGGACTAGAATCAGTGAATTTAACTCAGATGACCATTATATCTACTACTGTGGGCAGGAATCCCTTAGAAGAAATGAAGTAGCCATCATGATCAACAAAAGAGTCTAAAATGCGTACTTGGATGCAATCTCAAAAATGACAGAATGATCTCTGTTCGTTTCCAAGGCAAACCATTCAATATCACGGTAATCCAACTCTGTGCTCCAGCCAGTAACTCTGAACAAGCTGAATTTGAACAGGTCTATGAAGACCTACAAGACCTTTTAGAACTAACACCCAAAAAAGATGTCCTTTTCATTATAGGGGACTGGAATGCAAAAGTAGAAAGTCAAGAAACACCTGGAGTAACAGGCAAATTTGGCCTTGGAATACAAAATGAAGCAGGGCAAAGGTTAGTAGAGTTTTGCGAAAAGAACACACTGGTCATAGCAAACACCCTCTTCCAACAACACAAGAGAAGACTCTACATATGGACATCACCAGATGGTCAACACCGAAATCAGATTGATTATATCCTTTGCAGCCAAAGATGGAGAAGCTCTACACAGTCAGCAAAAACAAGACCGGGAGCTGACTGTGGCTCAGATCCTTATTGCCAAATTCAGACTTAAACTGAAGAAAGTAGGGGAAACCACTAGACCATTCAGGTGTCACCTAAATCAAATCCCTTATGATTATACAGTAGAATTGAGAAATAGATTTAAGGGACTAGATCTGATAGAGTGTCTGATGAGTCACCCACTTCCACACAAAAACCAACCTGTAGATACAATGGACATGTAATGTGAGCAAATGTTTAAAACTTCTAAAATGTTAAGAGTTCTGACCAAGCATAACTTAGATAACTTAGCTTATCTTAGCTGGTATACTTACTATAATGTGTTATTCTAATTCAGTAGTAATGCTGAATGTAGCATGTCAATGGAGTCTTTTTGAAGCTATGAAATGTGGGTGTGGACTGTTCTTAATTAAGACTATTAAACAGTCAAAGGCTCCTTGTTAGCTTATTGCTAATAAGCTTTTCAACAAGTCTTGCAGTCTGTGACACTGAAAAATAAACTAGTGGAAGAAATAATTCCAAGGATAGTTATATGCATAAGGATATGCATGAGGAGGGATAGGAATGACTGCATTTATGAGAACCTTAATCTTCCTCTTCCCCCAACCCATCTCAGCTGCCTCCAGAGATCACAGTTTCAAGACCAAGTCTCCCTATTGAGACAAGCTAAATAATTCTTCCTGTAGAGACTTCAGACAAGTACTAATCTTGGCAAACTCTTCAAGGGTAAACAGAGGTAGAGACATACTCTGTTATTGCACTGCTACTCTCCTCCAGCCTAAGGGAGTGGGTGCTTCATTTCACAGATTTCAGGGTACCTTTGAGCTTTCTTAGTCTCAAGTGGCATTCCCAGGTAAAAGATGCCTGTGGTGAATAATTTGAGAATTCATTCACAGACTAAGCAATTTCCAGTTCTGTACATGATGATCACTCAGATCCAAGCCAAATCTTGTCCACACATGTGCTGGCAAGGTTTCCTATCAAAGCACAAAGACTGTCTGAGTACAGCTAATGGTAGAGTTTGGCCCAAATCTGTTTTAACTTAATTTCTGTGTTAATTTTTCATCTGAAATTTACCCTAAAGAATTAGGGTTGGATTTCCAGAGATGAAATTTGAGTAAATGAGAACTGTATGCAGAGGTGTGCATTTACTTTTCCCTCTACATAAACAAGAATTAATCCAGTGGGTATGTACACAGTAGGTGTGCTTATCACCACCATTAACATTGGGTTATCACACCTCATATAAATTGTAATTTGTTACACTCAAGTTCAGAATGGTCTGTATCCTTTGATTTCCACTTAACTTTCTTTCCTCCACATCAGAAATGCAGAGCTAAGAATTTGTTCAAGAAAGAAAAAAATGTAATTTAGTTAGTAATAGGAAAAAAATAAATCTTTAAAACCTATTAAATGGAGTAAGTTCAAACAAAACAAACCTGACAAAATTTCCCCATCTCTTCGATGAATACGAATACAAAATGAAACATGATTTCAGTTAGTTTGCTCTATTCAGTTCAGTTCAGTCACTCAGTCGTGCCCAACTCTTTGTGACCCCATGGACTACAGCACGCCAGGCCTCCCTGTCCATCACCAACTTCTAGAATTTATTCAAACTCATGTCCATTGAGTCAGTGATGCCATCTAACTAGCTCATCCTCTGTCATCCCCTTCTCCTGCCACTGTTCCGTTTGGTCTATGCTGCTGCTGCTCCTGCCGCCAAGCCGCTTCAGTCATTTCCAACTTTGTGCGACCCCACAGATGGCAGCCCACCAGGCTCCCCCGTCCCTGGGATTCTCCAGGCAAGAACACTGGAGTGGGTTGCCATTGCCTTCTCCAATGCAGGAAAGTGAAAGTCGCTCAGTCGTGTCCGACTCTTTGCGACCCCATGGCCTGTAGCCTACCAGGCTCCTTGGTCCATGGGATTTTTCAGGCAAGAGTACTAGAGTGGGGTGCCATTGCCTTCTCTGAGTTTGGTCTATATGTTTAGCTAATTTAATGACCATCAATACATTTTAACAGCCAATGGCTTAGGTATGCTGGCATACTCTAACTCTTTTTCTTATCATTACCCTTTGTACAGGTAAAGACAGAAAAAAGTAATTAAAGGCCAAAATTTTCCTAGAAGGGGCTATGTTTTGGTAATATATTTTAAAAGCTCCATTTTTAGACTTGGGCAGTTTAAAAATGCTAACATCTTTTAATCAGTCTACATATTTACTACATTTTACATATTTTTTAAATATGGCAATAGGTTTTTAAATGAATTCTATAGATTACATTAAAATGATTATATCTGATTATATAAAAATCTAAATAACATCCACATTTGAGACAGTGATTCACATTCTAAAAGCCTCAGGGGTGGCAAGTAAGTGATAAAAAGGCAGAATGAAGACATAATGGTAAGAAAATCATAGGAATAATTTAAACTACCTTTCAGGCATACTATCCCTTCCTAAGTCACTTGAGATATACAATTTTCATACTCTGAGAGGGAGAAAAAAACAAAACCACATTCATCATCTTTTCCAGGAAACAGCTCTGCAGATTCTCTTTGCTTGTGGCTACATCACTTCTGCAACAGCTGGGCGTGTGGGTGGCATGCATCAGATCTGCCAGTTTCCAGACTGAACCTAGGCCTCCTGAAGTGTTACAGGACGTCCCGGCTCTGTGGGGGGTCCGTGGCTCCTGTCTAGGCATTGGGATGGAGACAGGATGCGGTGCATGCAGAACAGGGGAAACACCTGAGAACACATGCCTGGCGTCTGTGGAGACCACCAGTATGTAGACCACTTATGCGACAAGGCTAATTCCAAAGGGAAGAGAAGCAGCCATTTCCCACTTCAGCTCCAACAGCTGCAACCCTCCACACAGCTGCTACTCTGGGTTCAGGATAGAAGAAAAACAACACAGAAGTGGGATATTCTGCAGTGGTTTGGCTGCTTAAAAGTAGGCAGAGTATAAGGAGAGCCTCCAAGGGAAGAGCAGGCGTCTTCTCCGCGCATGCCCTCTACTGCCCGGCGTAGGCTGCTAAGCTGTGCTGCTGCTCCACCCCGTACCACGAAGGTTGACTTCTTGCTTAGCCAAAAAGTCCTCTGCAGTCTGGAATACTCTCCAGGGCAACTGTCCCTCCTGTGCTGACGATTCAGTCCACACTTGCAGAGTCTCTGTTTCCCTCCGCTGCACAGTCTGAGGAAGTAGACCCTAGGGTCAGCATGACAGAGGAAGAGAGAGCAGGAGAATTCTACCCAGTCATGGGGACTCCAAGTGATACCTGGCACTCCTGCTCTTGTTTCACTGACCACCTCCGGTCACCTCTAGGCAATGCCTGACCTCAGAGGATGTGTATTCAGAAGTGGATATTGATGAACACTAGAGCCATGTGCCCTTAACCTCTGAAGCCCTAAAATTAAGGTCTAATTATATATGTAGCCTCCACTTTCCAAGAGAATGCATGCACCCATTCTCTGAGGTCTAGTTGTCTTTGTTCTCACATCTGGATTCCTATCTCCCTTCCAGAAGAGACAGGAGAGAAATACATGGAGTGTGTCTATCCTGTGGAGTCTGAAAACAGAATGATGGCTCCCTAAAAGTCTGCAAAGTCAAAGGTAACCAAAAAAATGTACCACAGGTTGATTTCCCCCTGATGGCTCAGGCGGTAAAGTATCCGCCTGCAATGCAAGAGACTCAGGTTCAATCCCTGGGTTGAGAAGATTCCCCTGGAGAAGAGAATGGTAACCTACTCTAGTATTCTTGGTTGGAGAATCCCATGGACAGAGGAGCCTGTAGACCCATAGGATCACCAAGTGTCGGACACGGCTGAGCAACTAAGCATGCATACATTCATTGCTTGTCCACCCCATTAATGTAATGCTTGGAAGGAAAAATTGACTTGTGTCTCCCTGGGCTTTGCCTTTCTGCCTCTTGTTTTATGATCGATTCGTCCAGTCAAGGCTATGGTCTTTCCTGTGGTCATGTATGGATGTGAGAGCTGGACTGTGAAGAAGGCTGAGCGCCGAAGAATTGATGCTTTTGAACTGTGGTGTTGGAGAAGACTCTTGAGAGTCCCTTGGACTGCAAGGAGATCCAACCGGTCCATTCTGAAGGAGATCAGCCCTGGGATTTCTTTGGAGGGAAAGATGCTAAAGCTGAAACTCCAGTATTTTGGCCACCTCATGCAAAGAGTTGACTCATTGGAGAAGACTCTGATGCTGGGAGGGATTGGGGGCAGGAGGAGAAGGGGACTACAGAGGATGAGATGGCTGGATGGCATCACTGACTCAATGGATGTGAGCCTGAGTGACCTCCGGGAGTTGGTGATGGACAGGGAGGCCTGGCGTGCTGCAGTTCATGGGGTTGCAAAGAGTCAGACACGACTGAGTGACTGATCTGATCTGATCTTGGTTCTAGTTCCTAGTTATTGATGCTAGTAAAAGGGAAGAAGAGGTGGAGAAAAAGAGAGAGAAAGATAAAGAGAGAAGCAAGGAGGGAAGAGAGAAAGCAGAAAGTACTTGTGAGATTATAAAGTTCCTCCAAAACCATCAACTCACATGAGCTTCAAAACAACCTGTAGAAGAATATATATATTTATCCCCAAGTTATCAGTGAGGACACTAAAACTCAGAAGGATTCACAAAGTAAAATTTAGAGCAGAAGCAGACATAAAGCTTAATTCGATGCAGTTTCAGGACTTTTAGAAACCAAAAGACAAGACTATGTTTTAACACATGCCTGGCCTTTTCTGAATGTCAGATGTCACTTGCTTTTGATCCCAATGCTCATTTTAATTTTTGAGAGCATCTAAATTAATTTTAAAAGGATTTCTTTAAGGTCCCTGGTCTCCTCATGTGCCTCTAATCCATCAAAACTAAACCTAGTAACTTTGATTGACCTCATGTTGGATTATTAGAGAAGGCATGGGTCCCCAAACCTTCTCTTCTAGCCCTTCCATGCCAACTCATGCCTTATGGGTACCCAACTTGCCCTGCCTCAGCTACCTATGAACAGGGCTCCAGTTCACACCAGCTCTCTCCATGTGCTTGGTTTTACACAGTGAACAATACCTTGGTGATACAGGTAGGCAGGGCAGGAAGGAATGAAAGCGTTCCCTTGAGGTCTGTGTGTTCCTGGGCACAACACTGAATGTTCCCTTCAGCCCAGAAACTAAAAGCCAGTCTTTTAAAACAGAAAGTAAAGGCTCTTATTTTCCAAGCTAGTTAGAAGAAGAATTTTAAGTGCCAGCAGCCCAGGCTGCCAGTAGGGCCACTGGAAGCTATGGGGACTTGTAGAGCAAGGCTGCAGTGTCATAATCTCCTGGAGAAAGGGCCAAGGCAGGCCAAAGAGTCTGCAAGAGGAAGGGAGGAAGCAGGAATGTGTCTCCCAACAGCATGTTTAAGACAAGCAATTTCTTCCCCAAAGCCATCTGTAAGACTCTCAAATTGTATCTGAGGAAGAAAAGGGCAAGACAGCGAGACAGAAAAGTGAATTACTGGAAAAAGCAGGTATCTCTTTGGGACTTGTGAGGGCAGCAAAAACACTGTCTACTAATTTGTTAGTCTTGGACGCTGCATATTTGTGAATCTAACCACAGTCAGGGTTTCTAAGGACCTGCTTCTGAAAAAATGTGGCAAGGGTTTAACCTGAAATGTGGACTATGGAGGGCTCTGGTGTGATTTAAGTCAGAGGAAACTGAGTTCCTCAATACACAAGGTCCATCAGGTGACATCCCGACTATTTTGGTTCTTGCTTACAGATTGTCTTTAGTTCATGGAATAAGTTGGGGGAATATGTCTCAAATTGGAATGGAATCTCTCAGGAAGAAGGTCTAACTAAGACTTTTGTCTCTCTTGACTGCAGCCTGAGTAGTGTTCTGAAGTACAGGTGGTAGATGAAAATCTCCTCATTGAGAAAGAAGAGGTTTCTGCCAAACACTCCTCCCAGGCTATAGAGGGTAGCTTCCCATCAGCCACTTAGTATTCTGCAAGAAATATCACCTCTCATCTTCACACCCATGGAAGCTGTCTTGTTTAGGAATGTCTTTGGTTGCGAGTAACATAAAATCTATTTATAGCAGTTCCAACAAAAGCAGATGTATCTCTCTCACCTAACAAGATCTTGGATCTAGGTGGGAGCTGGCATTGATTCAGAAGCTCAGTACCATCAGGGCTACCATCTCTGGGATTCTCTTACCTTTTCCCTCTTTCATGGTCACAAGCTGATTGATGGAAGAATGGGTAAAAAAGTTGTTGTGTATTTCTGTATATATAATAGAATATTATTTAGCCTTAAAAAGGAAGGAAATTCTGTCATTAGCAACAGTTAGGTAAAACTGGAAGATGTGATGCTAAGTGAAATAAACCAGACACAGAAAAGAAAATACCACATGATCAAAAGGCAGGAAAATAGGAGTGAGTGAGGAGACCTTTGTCAAAGGGTATAAGGCTGAAGTTATGTAGGATGAGCAAGTCTACAGATACAATGTCCAGCACAGTAACTATATAGTAACATTGTACCATGTACTGGAAATTTGCTAAGAACGTAGATCTCAGGTGTTCTGACAGCAAAAATAATTATAGTAACTGTGTAAGGTGATCCATTTATTAATCAACCTAACTGCAATAGTCACTTTAGTATGCCTGCTGCTGCTGCTGCTGCTGCTAAGTCGTTTCAGTCGTGTCCAACTCTGTGCGACCCCATAGATGGAAGCTCACCAGGCTCCCCTGTCCCTGGGATTCTCCAGGCAAGACCACTGGAGTGGGTTTCCATTTCCTTCTCCAATGCATGAAAGTGAAAAGTGAAAGTGAAGTCGCTCAGTCATGTCCGACTCTTAGCGACCCCATGGACTGGAGCCTACCAGGCTCCTCTGTCCATGGGATTTTCAGGGCAAAAGTACTGGGGTGGGGTGCCATTGCCTTCCCCTAGTATGCCTATGTATATAAAAACATCATGATGTATACCTTAAATACATATAATTTTATTTGTTTAAGATGGTTGCTGCATCACTGGGCATTATGCTATCGTCAAAGCAGGAAAACGGGGACAGAGCAGTGTCCTTTGTGATAACCTCCATTTTTCCAGACAACAGCACCACTAGAATCTCCATCACACCTCTGTGTGTGTCCCATTCATCACATCTCCATCACGCAGCTTTACATGGCATGAAGGGAACCTAGGGAGGTGACAATTTAGCTGGATACTCTGCCAACCCAAACAAAATTAGGCTTCTGTCAACTACAAAAGGAAGAAGTTTCTAGGGGTACAACTGATACTACCTGCCATACCCTGAGCATAGCACTGATCAAACTGCTTTGAAATGTTCTGTTTCTGTGTCTCCCCTCCCACCAGAAGTAACAGCACTTGGCAGACAGAGTAGCCCAGTCATTCTTGTATTCCCAGCACATGGCACATTGACTGGCACAAAACAGACTTAACAAACATAACTTAAGCTAAAAAAAAAAAATACTGGCTGAACAAAACTCCAAAAATAGAGAGGTAAAAGAATTTCATTTAGATTCATTTTTGTGTGCACTTCTCTCTTTAAAGATAACAGGAAATACTGATGTAAGAGAAACATCAGATACCCAAAAGATAAGACACTCCAAGAAATGCATATATAATGCTACTTAGATGTGCACAGTTTCTAGCACAAATACAATGGGGTAGGTAATGATAATGAGTCTCCATGATGGAAAATTTCATGCTTTATACAAGAAGGAGATCAAACCAGTCAATCCTAAAGGAAATCAATCCTGAATATTCATTGGAAGAATTGATGGTGTAGTTGAAGCTCCAATACTCGGGCCACCTGATGTGAAGAGCCGACTCACTGGAGAAGACCCTGATGCTGGGAAAGATTGAGGGCAAGAGGAGAAGACGGTGATAGAGGACGAGATGGTGGGACAACATCACCAAATCAATGGTCATGAGTTTGAGCAAACTCAGGGAGATAGTGAAGGACAGGGAAATCTGGCATGCTGCAGTCCATGGGGTCACAAAGAGTAGGACACAACTTAGCAACTGAACAACAACAGTAATATTAATATCTTTACAAAGTAAGTATCACTTGCCTCATTTTAGAGATGCTAGGAAAGTGGCACAATGTCTAAGAGCTGCAGGTGGTAAAACCAGAGTATGAACCGTGTACATCTATCTTTCTCCACTGTTCGTCTTGCATGAAGGATGTCTGGCACTCTCACTTTTCTCAAGGGAAGCACCAGTGCTGGCAGGTCATCTAAATACAGGGCTTCCTGTCTCCAAAGACACCATTCCATCTTTCCTCTCTGCCTCCCTCAATACTTCTGCAGGCACAGAGAGCAATACTGTGCTGTTGAAGGCCCAGTGGTATTGGTGAGCATGAGGAAAGGCTTATTTTTTTTTTTTCCAGAATCCATGATAAGCTTAGAAAAAAGAGAGGAATCCAGAATAGAGTGGGCCCCTCTGAAGCCAACTCCATGTAGCATGTAAACCTAGACCTACATGCAGGAACAGAAACTTCTATCAACTCTTCTTTCAGGCAGCAATCTGATGCTATTAGGCTGACCAGGAGGAAGAGCTGAGGCATGCGTGTGCCTTTGGATTACCAGACAAGACATGTTATGAATTTATATCAACTCAGATGAGAAAGTGTAAACAAGAATGAAATGGATACATTTTGACTTATGATTTCAAGTTGACCACAACGATCTGCAAGTGACTGCAATCCCCTGGCCACCACCTCTCTAACAGATTAATGAAGCTTTGTGCCAAGAGCTTGGAGTCGGGTATGCCTCTGTAGGGAAATGTGATATTTCAGGTCTGACTTACCTAAAAGCCAATATCACACAACACAGACTTTGGGCACAGTCTGGGCGTGTGTCTGAAGCATATCAGTTGCATTGCTTATGGAAAATACAATACAGATGAGGTTCTTCATCAAGAAATCAGAACCTAATTCAATAAAGTCTACTCATGCAATTCAAGAACAGTTTTCTGTGGGGATTTCTGGATGCCCAGGGGCGGGGAGACAAGCCCATCCAACCAGTGTTTGTGGCATGTGCACTCTCCTAAAACATTCATTTCTGAGACTATGTACAAAATAAGGGTGGAGTTGGAGATGGTGAAAAAACCTCAGATAAATCACAGTGACCAGAACTATTTTTTTAAGGATCTGTAGTTCAGCAATCAGATACACACTGAGGTTGTATAATCCTTTGGATGGAATAAGGGAGTTCCCCAGTACACTGCCAAAAAAAGTATTCTGAGCCCTTCAGGTACAGAGACTGTACATTTTGGTTGAAGTATTGACCTGGGATTTAAAGCCAGAATTACAAGCTCAAAATGAGAGAAAAAATGAACTAGGGTTGTCAGACATAGAGTCATCTTATTCGTCATATTTTCACCAATATAATAATTACACATTTCAATGATGATTTTTTTTGTTTGTTTGGTATCAAGTAGATTACTCAGGAACCTCACATTTTGGTTTACTGAGGATAAGTAAAACAATTGAGTACTCAAATAAGAGTACACAGTTTGCAATCAGATAAACACTAGGAAAGAAAGAAAAACCTATTGTGTGGGGATGGGAGTCAGTTATGTGCTAAACATCACTTGTAGTCTCAATGGACCCTTTGCCCAAGTCCATGTGGCCAGGCACTCCTGGGCTCATCCCTGGGACCTCTGAGGCAATGGCATCTTGCCATGGTTCCTCAGCTTGTTGTGTCTGGAAATATCTCCCAGTCAACTCTAAACCAGAGGTACATTCTGAAGTGGGTCATCTGGAGAAAGAGGTGGTTACCCTCAAATGCACTTATCAGAATCTGCACAGTCTGGAGCTCTTGGTTATGGCCAGGGACAAACAGGCTGGCAGGCTGGGAGTAGGAGGCCCTACCTTGAACTCTGTCACTGGTTGCAAGTAAAGCATTATTACATAGAAGAAAAATGACTGGCTTGGGCTTTCAGCATCTACTCCTGCAAGCGCTACTAAAGAGCCCATTTATTATGCAAAAACGCATGGTGGGTTATGGGAATAGAGGACAGAGACTGGCCCAGTGATGCCTACATTGCTGGAAAACTCCCAGCCCACCCTCTATCCCAGTGCAACCCAATGAAACCACTACAAATGCAATGAGAAAAGGTGTTGTGGAGCTGCAGAAACCACAGAGACCCTACAGCAAGAACGATGTTTTTAATTTCTTTTGAACTTTTAAACAGAAAAGTATTTGCTATTGCATTCAGTGAAAGCATGGAGTAGAAAAAATGGACAAAAATTTATATCAATACATTTTATAGAGAAATAGTCTCGTTGTAGTAAGCTTATATTTCCTTGTTCATTTATTTTAAAATTAAGAACTTTCAAACATGAAGGGAGACAAGAGAAGAGCAATTGATGATTATAATGAAGTAGTATATAATCTATATATAAATATATTCATATGTAGAGAATAAATTAAGAAAAAAAACAATATACTTATATAAAAGACAATTTTAAAGAATAAAAAAAAAAAAAAAAGATATATTAAGTATTATGACAGAAAGTATTAGATTGGTCAAAACATTCATTTGTGTTTTTCCATATGATCTTAGGGAAAAATCCAAACAAACTTTCTGGCCAACCCAATACAATCTACAACTTTCACATGATATGCTCTACTCCTAACCTTGGGTGCAGTACCCATCTGGTCCTGCAGCCCTGTCTCTGAGAATACAGCCCCATATCATTAGCAGCAAGGCAAGGCATCAGAAGAATCAAAGAGTTTGGAATGGAAATAGAAACTTCCTGTGCAATTGAAAGCTGAGAAATGGAAGGCGTGCGATGTGTGATAGGCACTTTGCAGGTCAGATTTCTTCTCTTCCCTAACTCATAAATAGAGCCATTACATATTGGAGTAATAATAACCCACATGTCTATAGCTCCTACAGCGTACAAAGAACTTTCACATATGTGATCTCGTTGAAACAGCAAGTGACTCCATTCTCTGTAAGAGTTTCTAGAATGAGAAAACATATATGTGAAACAAAAGATGGCTTGTTCTCACCTAAGGCTCTTCTTTATTAACAGTAGGTCAGTAAAAGCAAGCCTGGGATTCCAGAGACAGAGTCTGGGGAAGCTGGACTGGGAAAAGGGAGCAGTCAAACCAAGGTGAGGTTTGAGACAAAGTCAGGCTCCAGCCTGACCCCTAATGGGAGCTCAGGACTAGAAATTATACTTCAGAGTTTGTCACCACCAGAAACACAAGGGCTGGGCTCTCCTATTCCTGCAGATACACTTACTGACAGACGGTTCACAGGGATTTGGGGGTAGGGAACATCAGTCCCAGTTACTGCCACTGTCTGCACATGGAAGGCTCCAGAAGGCAGTCACAAGTGAGGTGTATTAGAGGAAACCCAACACACAGAAGAGGGAAGCTCACAGTCATAAACAGAAAACAGGATTCCAGGGGATTTGGGTTAAGTAATGACACCATACTCTCTGGGTTTAGCTCTATGGACAACAGGCTTTGAAAAATAATATTAAGGCCAAATATTCAAAATTCCATGCCAAAACTACTGGAATGTATACAAAAAGTATCTTACAGTGTAAGACTGAAAGGCAGTAGGAGGAGAAGAACCAGAACCCCAAGGAAGCCTTACTCTATGCATGCGTTGAAAGGTGGCTTACAATAGAAAACTACTGAGCAAATCCCAGGGTCCTAATAAGGTCAACACTAAATTCTGACTATTAATGATCAGCCATGAGACTCTGGACAAGTCATTTCACATTGTTGATTTGTAAACATCTTTTAAACTGGAAGGATAGGAGGAGAAGCTTACAGTGATAGTTTATGTTTATTCGTAAGTCTATACTGTGCCAGGTTCTAAAATTCACCTGCATGATCTCACAATGTATCGGGTGTCACTTTCTGTATTTCATAGGTCACACAGCTAGTGAAAGTTCAAAACAAAATATGTCTGCATCTAAGAGTGTTAAATTCTTCCATTATTACTTTTCAGAGAGTGTCTGGAGTTCTACTGTTTAACCCAAAGTACGTACAGAAAGAAGGACATAGAGTATACCAAGATACAGATGGGGTACTGTCCCAACTGTGCATAACTCCTTGGGGTACTGATCATTGCCTGCATCCCCTATCCAGAATTTTACATAATTGAGATATTCCACAAAGCCCCAGTGAAGAAAGCTAAGAGGACTCCTCCCATGTCAATGCTTCACAATGTGCTTAACTAATATCTTGTCATCTTTATTGTATGGATTAGCTTTGAAGAACATAACTGAAATGTCAGGGCCAAATGACTTCACTAAAAGCTAGTTCAGCTCAGCTCAGTTGCTCAGTCGTGTCCAACTCTTTGTGACCCCATGAATTGCAGCACACCAGGCCTCCCTGTCCATCATCAACTCCCGGAGTTCACTCAGACTCACGTCCATCAAGTCAGTGATGCCATCCAGCCATCTCATCCTCTGTCGTCCCCTTTTCCTCCTGCCCCCTACCTGTCCCAGCATCAGAGTTTTTTCCAATGAGTCAACTCTTTGCATGAGGTGGCCAAAGTATTGGAGTTTCAGCTTTAGCATCATTCCTTCCAAAGAAATCCCAGGGCTAATCTCCTTTAGAATGGACTGCTTGGATCTCCTTGCAGTCCAGGAGACTTTCAAGAGTCTTCTCCAACACCACAGTTCAAAAGCATCAATTCTTCGGCACTCAGCTTTCTTCACAGTCCAACTCTTACATCCATACATGATCACAAGAAAAAACATAGCCTTGACTAGACGGACTTTTGTTGGCAAAGTAATGTCTGCTTTTGAATATGCTATCTAGGTTGTTCATAACTTTTCTTCCAAGGAGTAAGCGTCTTTTAATTTCATGGCTGCAGTCACCATCTGCAGTGATTTTGGAGCCCCCCAAAATAAAGTCTGACACTGTTTCCACTGTTTCCCCATATAACTTTTTGCTTAAAAAACAAAAAAGCCTTTCTTTTTGTTGCATGTTACTCAGAAGCTGCTGACTAAGTAACTCTTACGCTATGCTATGCTAAGTCACTTCAGTCGTGTCCGACTCTGTGTGACCCCACAGACGGCAGCCCACCAGGCCTCCCCATCCCTGGGATTCTCCAGGCAAGAACACTGGAGTGGGTTGCCATTTCCTTCTCCAATGCGTGAAAGTGAAAAGAGAAAGTGAAGTTGCTCAGTCGTGTCTGACTCTTAGCGACCCCATGGACTGCAGCCCACCAGGCTCCTCCGTCCGTGGGATTTTCCAGGCCAGAGTACTGGAGTGGGGTGCCATTGCCTTCTCCGAAGTAACTCTTACTATGTTTCAAAACCATTGTTTTCCCTAAGTTCATGTGTCACTTCTTGTCCATAACAAAAGACTTTAGACCAAACTGAATATACATATCACCTTAAAAGCTTGTGCTATTTATGATGTTGGGGGGAGGTGCTTTGTTATCTCACACACACACCATACAGGCAAAGGATTTGTTTTAAGCACTACCCATGACTTTGGCCTAGATTAAGAGCCTGAATAATAGCATGAAATTGAAGTTCTACATAAGTGAATATCAGATAGAATTAATTTTATCAAAGAAGCTCAAAATATCTTGACACAAAGACCCACTTTCACATTACTGGTACATGCTTCCATTATAGAAATTATTAAGTTGTCATTATCTGTTTACAAGGCCTTCCCTTGTGGCTCAGCTGGTAAAATATCCGACTGCAATACAGGAGACCTGGGTTTGATCCCTGGGGTTGGTAAGATCCTCTGGATAAGGGAAAGGCTACCCACTCCAGTATTCTGGCCTAGAGAATTCCGTGGACTCTATAGTCCATGCAATCAGAGTTGACAACATTGAGTGACTTTTACTTTCTTTCATCTATTTACATAAGAAATTGATGGTCCCTTTTGAAAGTAAAACTCCTTGAGGGCAAAAAAGCCAAGACTCAGGTCTCTGTGTGTTCCTGCATCCTCTCCCCAGGCCTAGAACATGACAGCCACTCACTATTACAGAATGAATGGGTGCAGGACTGAGCAGCATGGAGCATGCTCACCCACCTCCTTGAGTAGTAGACTAGTCAAGTCACACAGCTGCCTGAGGACCCACCAAGGCTAACCCATTCTCTGAAAAGGGATGCCTTATCAGAGATCTTAAAATTAAGACTTCCTACTGGTCCAGTGGTTAAGAATCTGCCTGCTAATGCAGGAGACATGGGTTCAATCCCTGGTCTGGGAAGATCCCACGTGGCATAGAGCAACTAAGCCTGTGCACCACAACTACTGAAGCTGGCATGCACTAGAGCCCATGTCCACAATGAGAGAAGCCACCACAATGAGAAGCTCATGAACATCAATGAAGAGTAGCCCCTGCTCACTGCAACTGGAGAAAGCCTGCATGCAACAATAAGGACCTAGTATAGCCTTGCAAAATTAATTAAAAAAAAAAAAAAAAAAACTGTTTTTATGAAATCTTTTTTTTTTTTTATCTTTTTTTTTTTTTTTTTTTTTGATCAAGAATCTCTTTTTGAAATCTTAAACTTAAATGTCAAGGTATGTTGTATTATACTGGGTAGGGCTAGAAGTGTGTATTTTTGGATCCCAGGCTATCCTTATTCAAATTCAAACATAAAATAGATGTTTATTTATCCTACATGATTTTCAGATTCCATGTAGTCTCCTCCTGTTAATTCTCCCCAATCCACCACTTGCCTCAAGATGCACTTTCAGAGTTATATTTCTTAGCATGAGGTTTAGATTAAAATGCAAATCCCTATGGAATAGGTAACATTTTAATTATAGTTATCAATAATTTATACTTTAGTATGGAATAGATAACATTTTAATTATGGTTATCAATAATTTCTACTTTAGTGTGAATAAAAGCTCCCACAGTAGAATTTTATTAAAAGACTGAGGAAGTTAAGGGATCAATAAATAAAATGAAAATAGAACTTCTTTGAAGACATACTGTCACCTCTTCACTGACCCGCCTTGGCCTGGTCTTGAGTACAGCCGGGCAGTCTTCCCCTGCATTCACCTGTTGTCAGCAGGATCAAAGCTCTCTCAGATGCAGGAGCTCAGACAAACTGTGATAGTTCTTCAGTGAACCCTGAAGATACAGAGACTGCTATCATCTCCTCCTCAGTTTGGGGAATCACCCAAACATCATTAGATTCAGAATAACTTAGCAAACCAAAATCTTAGTGAGCACAGATGACAGACACATGGCCCAGACACAAGTCCTCAGTTGTAAGTCACGGAAGGAGTAAGTCATAAACTGTAGCAAGTTATGTAGTGATCTGGAGCCTGAGAACCATGCGAGTGGGGTTTGCCACTGAACAATTAGTTGTGCATCTATAAGGTTTTTGTTTGATTTCCATAAGGGTCAAAAAAAAAAAAAAAAAGGAGGGCGAGAAATATTAAGATATTGCACAATCAAATAGAACTCGGAAATTCTGCATTATTATTTTTTTTTAAGTTTTAGGACTCCTCAGGGACTGTAACTATTTTAAGTTGCACTGTGAGGAGGAGAAATAGAGTTCCATGTTTCCCAAACATATATGATGTTAAACCCTATTTTCAAATAACGTTTCTCAAAACTAGCATTCTACTGGACAGAATTTAGGAGTTGCCAAACTGCAAGATTCCCAAAGCCCTTCCAAGCAATAATATTCTGAAATTTCACTCTATGACTCTCTTGTTTCTTTCCTCTTATCCTAGTAAGGACTTCCACTGAACATTCTATGTATCCAAATTCTGCAGTCTCCAAAATACCAACTTTCTGCATTGGTAGTAATTATAGCAGTAGAACAATAGCTAACAATTATAATGTAATTGTTAGCTATTATAACATAAGGACAGTACTTGGGAGAAATGGAGCATATCCTTCTGTCATCACGCCTTCTTTCAGGCAACACTGAAAGTACGGGTATAAAACAGTTCCCACTAGAAAATCTCTGAATGTTCTGCCCTTCAAGGTTGTTTAAAAAAAAAAAAATGCTTAATGACATACTTAGAAAAGAAATTCTGGAATTCCAACACCATTTTTGTGTAAGAAAATAACAAAATCCTTTGTTATGTGTTAGCGGTGTTGTAACTAATTAAGGGGGAAATTAGCTGCCGGTTTACATGAAAAGACAGGCCTGATTCCGCTGACATATTTGCATCCACAAGAAGCAAGCTGATGGTCTGCTGCCTGTGGTGTGGTATTCAGCTCAGCCTCTGCCGACTGGGACTCATTAGCCAAGGGTTACAAATATGTAACCAGTGCTTTTTCCAGATCTTCTACCGCAAAGTAAGTACCAGGGTGTCTGTCGCCTGCCTCGAAGGCCTGTGTCTGAGCCACTCAGGATGCTCCCAGCTGCTCAGCCTGGAGCCAGGATTTTCATTAGATGGGCTCCCTTGCATGCAAGCACATGCTACCGTTGTACAAACGTTGCTCTTTGCTTCATTAAGAGGTGGGAAAGGAGACAAACATACAAACAAACAGCTACTTTTTAATTTTCATTTTTTAACTTTCTTAATGTTTAACAAACAACTTCTTGCTCTACTCTTACTTTCCCTAAAGTTGAGTCAATATATAGTCCAAGTGGTTCTGGGAATTGAGTAAATATTGCAAAGGCTTGTTCTCTTAATGGGAGTTTGTCCCATTCTGTGATTTGGAAGTCTTATTTATAAGCAACATTAACCAGAAGAGCCCCCAAGTAAATACAGAAAGCCACATGCAGGGTCCAAGGGTAGGGTCTAAGCCTCACTGGGCTGGAACAAGTCTACCTACAGGCAGCTCTGAGCCAGCTGGGCAACAGAGCCTCTCACCAGGCAAGATGCCCTCCTCAGCCTCCTAGCTACACCCTTAGAGGTGCTCCTTGAGGTCAGAGAGCAATAGTACATTGGCCATATCTAGATAGTTGCTATTAATGTTGACGGGTATTTTTGCAGAAACCAATGCCTCTGGTTGGTGAATTTTATTTTGGCCAGGCAAAAATTAATTCTGTTATTTCACTAATACTTTGCAGATTATTACATTTAATAGTTACACCTGACACATCTGTAAAGTCTTCTAATTTTCATGAAACATTGTCTTCAATCCATTTTTCTGTAGAAAGAAAGGAACATATATTTTCCAGGACCACAAGTTTTAGTTTCACTTTCCATGTCATAATCAATCACTAAGGTTTTTTTTGTCTTTTTATTGGTCTGCTGCTGCTGCTGCTGCTGCTAAGTCACTTCAGTTGTTGGTCTAATCAAAACTATATTCTGAAGAATTATCATCTTCTGGGACACTAGATTGTCACTCAGACAATCAGAGAAAGTCTATGTATAAAATTCACCAAAATATTCTTCTTCACTCAGAACTTCACGATGCATCATTTTTTAAAAATTTTATGTTTGTAATGTACATAAGGAGAAGGCAATGGCACCCCACTCCAGTACTCTTGCCTGGAAAATCCATGGACGGAGGAGCCTGGTAGGCTGCAGTCCATGGGGTCGCTAAGAGTCAGACACGACTGAGAGACTTCACTTTTTCTTTTCACTTTCACGCATTGGAGAAGGAAATGGCAACCCACTCCAGTGTTCTTGCCTGGAGAATCCCAGGGATGGGGAAGCCTGGTGGGCTACCGTCTATGGGGTCACACAGAGTCGGACACGACTGAAGTGACCTAACATAGCATAGCAATGTACATAAAGTTGAAACAAAAAGCTAGAGGTGCAGAATATGAATGATAACAACATTCACAAGCCGTATAATTAACCCTTGATCCATTTGAAATGCTAACAATTTTGCACAGTGATATTAATTTTATCCCCCTCTAACACTGCAAATGGTGACTGCAGCCATGAAATTAAAAGATGCTTACTCCTTGGAAGGAAAGTTATGACCAACCTAAATAGCATATTCAAAAGCAGAGACATTACTTTGCCAACAAAGGTTCGCCTAGTCAAGGCTATGGTCTTTCCTGTGGTCATGTATGGATGTGAGAGCTGGACTGTGAAGAAGGCTGAGCGACGAAGAATTGATGCTTTTGAACTGTGGTGTTGGAGAAGACCCTTGAGAGTCCCTTGGACTGCAAGGACATCCAACCAGTCCATTCTGAAGATCAGCCCTGGGATTTCTTTGGAAGGAATGATGCTAAAGCTGAAACTCCAGTATTTTGGCCACCTCATGCGAAGAGTTGACTCATTGGAAAAGACTCTGATGCTGGGAGGGATTGAGGGCAGGAGGAGAAGGGGACGACAGAGGATGAGATGCCTGGATGGCATCACCGACTCGATGGACGTGAGTCTGGGTGAACTCCAGGAGTTGGTGATGGACAGGGAGGACTGGCGTGCTGCGATTCATGGGGTCACAGAGAGTCGGACATGACTGAGTGACTGAACTGAACTGAACTTAACAATGTGTTGATATATTTCCAGTCAATAACATTTGGGTAACAAAAGATGTATTAATAGGTTTGCAGTCAATAATGGGTTAAAATCTCCAGGTGTTCCTTATCTCTCATTTACCTATCAGATTAAACCAGCTCCTTAAAAGAACTCAGAAAAGGAGGCCGTGTCTTGGGGACATGACTGTGGTGAGTGAGATGGGGCCTTGACACGATCTGTGTGACAGAGAATGGCAGGATCTATTCACAAGGGCTTCTCACTGGACATTCACATCCCCCAGAGTTCTGACCAACAGATCAGAGCAGAGAGATATTAGAGAGCGTGTCAAAGAAGAATTCCAAAAGGGAGCTCAGAAAAGTAAGTGATCAGCCAGTATCACAAATTGCTGGGAAGAGCATCCCAGGGAAATACTCTGACAAATTCAGCCCAGGCCCCCTATGCACAGTCTAATGAAAAGTTTTCTAGTCAAACAGGACACTATCCACAGTGTCAAAATAGGAAGAGAATGAAAGAAAACAGTAAAAACTATAAGTCATAATCACTTTATTTAGCTCCCCTGTATACTCTGGAGACATATCCATGTTTTTTCTCAGCAACCAGAAGTCCCACACACCAGAGCTGTGGTCAGTTCAGTTCAAGGAGAAATTCATGCCCAGGGACAGTGACTTAGCTTGTCCCCAAAAAGAGAAAGGAAGGACAGTATGAACAGATTTAATCTGCATTTGGCTGTTAAGCATTCTAAGTCACTGAAGTTGTGTCCGACCCTTTGTGATCCTATGGACTGCAGCCTGCCAGAATCCTCTGTTCATGGAATTGGGGTAACCATACCCTCCTCCAGGGGATCATCTTGACCCAGGGATGAAACTTGCATCTCTTAAGTCTCCTGCATTCCAGGCAGGTTCTTTACCACTAGGGCCACCTGGGAAGCCCTGGCTGTTAAGAGAAAGGTGAAAATTCAGTTCAGTTCAGTTTAGCTCAGTTGCTCCACTGTGTCCGACTCTGTAATCCCATGAACCACAGCATGCTAGGTCTTCCTGTCCATCACCAACTCCCAGAGTCCAACCAAACCCATATCCATTGAGTCGGTGATGCCATCAAACCTTCTCATCCCCTGTCATCCCCTTCCCCTCCTGCCCTCAATCTTTCAGCTCTTCACATCAGGTACCCAAAGTACTGGATTTCAGCTTCAACACCAATCCTTCCAATGAACACCCAGGACTTATCTCCTTTAGGATGGACTGGTTGGATCTTCTTGCAGTCCAAGGGACTCTCAAGAGTCTTTTCCAACACCACAGTTCAAAAGCTTCAGTTCTTTGGCATTCAGCTTTCTTCACAGTCCAGCTCTCACATCCGTACATGACCACTGGAAAAACCATAGCCTTGACTAGACAGACTTCATTGACAAAGTAACATCTCAGCTTTTTAATATGCTATCTAGGTTGGTCATAACTTTCCTTCCAAGGAGTAAGCATCTTTTAATTTAATGGCTGCAATCACTATCTGCAGTGATTTTGGAGCCCAGAAAAAGAAAGTCTGACACTGTTTGCACTATTTTCCCATCTATTTCCCATGAAGTGATGGGATCAGATGCCATGATCTTCGTTTTCTGAATGTTGAGCTTTAAGCCAATTTTTCACTCTCCACTTTCACCTTCATCAAGAGGCTCTTTAGTTCTTCTTCACTTTCTGCCATAAGGGTGGTGTCATCTGTATATCTGAGGTTATTGATATTCTCCCAGCAATCTTGATTCCAGCTTGTGCTTCTTCCAGTACAGCGTTTCTCATGATGTACTCTGCATAGAAGTTAAATAAACAGGGTGACAATATACAGCCTTGACGTACTCCTTTTCCTATTTGGAACCAGTCTATTGTTCCATGTCCAGTTCTAACTGTTGCTTCCTGACCTGCATACAGATTTCTCAAGAAGCAGATCAGGTGGTCTGGTATTCCCATCTCTTTCAGGATTTTCCACAGTTTATTGTGATCCACACAGTCAAAGGCTTTGGCATAGTCAATAAAGCAGAAATAGATGTTTTTCTGGAACTCTCTTGCTTTTTCAGTGATCCAGTGGATGTTGGCAATTTGATCTCTGGTTCCTCTGCCTTTTCTAAAACCAGCTTGAACATTTGGAAGTTTATGGTTCACATATTGCTGAAGCCTGGCTTGGAGAATTTTGAGCATTACTTTACTAGCATGTGAGATGAGTGCAATTGTGCAGTAGTTTGAGCATTCTTTGGTATTGCCTTTCTTTGGGATTGGAATGAAAACTGACCTTTTCCAGTCCTGTGGCCACTGCTGAGTTTTCCAAATTTGCTGGCATATTGAGTGCAGCACTTTCACAGCATCATCTTTCAGAATTTGGAATAGCTCAACTGGAATTCCATCACCTCCACTAGCTTTGTTCATAGTAATGCTTCCTAAGGCTCACTTGACTTCACATTCCAGGATGTCTGGCTCTAGGTGAGTGATCACACCTTCTTGATTATCTGTGTCGTGAAGCTCTTTTTTGTACAGTTCTTCTGTGTATTCTTGCCACCTCTTCTTAATATTTTCTGCTTCTGTTAGTTCCATACCATTTCTGTCCTTTATCGAGCCCATCTTTGCATGAAATATTCCCTTGGTATCTCTAATTTTCTTAAAGAGATCTTTAATCTTTCCCATTTATTGTTTTCCTCTATTTCTTTGTATTGATCACTGAGGAAGGCTTTCTTATCTCTCCTTGCTATTCTTTGGAATTCTGCATTCAAATGGGTCTATCTTTCCATTTTCCCTTTGCTTTTCACTTTCCTTCTTTTCACAGCTAGTTGTAAGGCCTCCTCAGACAACTATTTTGCTTTTTTGCATTTCTTTTTCTTGGGGATGGTCTTGCTTCCTGTCTCCTGTACAATGTCATGAATCTTCATCCATAGTTCATTGGGCACTCTGTCTATCAGATCTAGTCCCTTAAATCTATTTCTCACTTCAACTGTAGAGTCATAAGGGATTTGATTTAGGTCATACCTGAATGGTCTAGTGGTTTTCCCCACTTTCTTCAATTTCAGTCTGAATTTGGTAATAAGGAGTTCATGATCTGAGCCACAGTCAGCTCCTGGTCTTGTTTTTGCTGACTGTATAGAGCTTCTCCATTTTTGGCTGCAAAGAATATAATCAATCTGATTTCGGTGCTGACCCTCTGGTGATGTCCATGTTTAGAGTCTTCTCTTGTGTTTTTGGAAGAGGGTGTTTGCTATGACCAGTGTGTTCTCTTTGCAGAACTCTATTTGCCTTTGCCCTGCTTCATTCTGTACTCCAAGGCCAAATTTGCCTGTTCCTCCAGGTGTTTCTTGACTTTCTACTTTTGCATTCCAGTCCCCTTTAATGAAAAGGACATCAGTTTTGGTTGTTAGTTCTAGAAGATCTTGTAGGTCTTCATAGAACTGTTCCACTTCAGCTTCTTCAGCATTACTGGTTGGGGCATAGACTTGGATTCCTGTGATATTGAATGGTTTGCCCTGAGATTGCATCCAAGTACTGCATTTTGGACTCTTTTGTTGACTGTGATGGCTACTCCCTTTCTTCTAAGGGATTCTTGCCCACAGTAGTATATATAATGGTCACCTGAGTTAAATTCACCCATCCAGTCCACCTTAGTTCGCTGATTCCTAGAATGTTGATGTTCACTCTGGCCATCTCTTGTTTGACCACTTCCAATTTGCCTTGATTCATGGACCTGACATTCTAGGTTCCTATGCAATATTGCTCTTTACAGCATCAGACCTTGCTTCTATCACCAGTCCCATCCACAATTGGGTGTTGTTTTTGCCAACACCCAGGTGAAAATTAAAGCAACAATTCATGTTTGGGAGACATCATTGCAAGGAAATTAATTGAAAGGTAAATACACTGAAGACCCAGAAGCTTCTCCTCATAAACTTGTGGAGAGGAAAAGAAACAAACACAACTGAGCCCAGGGGCCTTGTTTTCCTCCAGCTAAGACTACCTTCTCAAATAGCACTCACTCATACTTAGTAGTGAGAACTCCAAACCTTGGCGGTTCTGTAGTTTTGCCACAAACTTTATTTTTCAGAAGCCAAGACCAGCAGAAAACCTGACTGCATGTTTTATTTCTTTCTTTCTTTCTTTCTTTCTTTCTTTTTTTTTTTTTTGAGAGAGAGCCTTGAACTCCCATCATAGAAACTTTCTGAGGACAAATAAGGTAAAGTAGACTTGAAAATAGGTATTTAAAAGAATCAGAACTTCCAGGATATTCAGCCTGAACTGCAGTTACATTTCAACAAATAAATATGTAAGACAGATAGTTTTACTACTGAGACCAACAAAAACCTTAAGGGAACCCAAATGCATGACCTTAGGGGAAAACGTAAGGGCTACTTAAATAAGCCTCATTTTAATGAACTGTAGTATAGCTGATCACTGATGCACCCTCATAACTGCGTATTTATACTCCTGTCTGCTAGTAGAATAGGTGGCTGGGCTTTTGTTTTGCTTTATCCAAGTGGAATGCATTTCTCTAGAAGCACAGCATATCTCAGACCTGGGTCTGGATGGAGCCCAAGGAATGTGAGATCAGAGAGTGCCTGAAGTTACCAGATAATGGCCAACAGGCAATAAAGCTTTTGATTCTGTAAAATAAAGAATTGGACTAGATGAACTCTTAGGAGTCTTCCAGTTTGAACATTCTGTGATTCTATGATTCCACCCCACATTCCATATTCATTGACAAACAAGGAAAATCTGATCTGGACTGGTGGTTTCTGAGACCTCATGATTCCATAAAGGACCAGGAAAATGTGGTCATTCCAGACATATTTAATTTGTGCATATTTCATCATTGCTGAGCCTTTCCCAAACATTAAACTGGGACTAGGGTTCAGGGGCATTTGAAAAACAACACAGAAAGGTCCTGGCTATTTGGCTTATATTATATTAACCTAAGGGGGAAATAGTAAAGATTCTGCACCATTCTTAACAGGTGACTAAAATCCTGGAGGCAACAATGAAATCTATACTGGAATATTCTGAAAGAGGAGTCCTTGAGGGAAGAGCTTGGAAAGAGCTCAGAATGTTCAGTCTAGAAGTTTTGTCAGACTACACTTCATGGTATTTTTGGCTAAGGCTCACCATATGTTAGGAAAATTAAAGTGACTTTGTTCTTCAAAAATGAAATGTATTCTTCAGTACCAGAAACAAACATAGAGAACAGACTTCTGGGCATGGTGGTGGCAGAGGGAGGAGGAAGGAGAAGATGAGATGTATGGAGAGAGTAATATGGAAACTTACATTACCATATGTAAAATAGATAGCCAGTAGAACTTGCTGTATGACTCAGGGAAATCAAACAGGGCTAGGTAACAACCTAGAGAGGTGGAATGGGGACAGAGAAGGGAGGGAGGTCTAAGAGGGAGCTGCTATATGTATACCTATGGCTGATTCATGTTGATATTTGGCAGAAAATAACAAAGTTTTGTAAGGCAATTATCCTTCAATTTAAAAAAAAAGAAATGAACCTTAAAAAATGAAACGTATTCCAATAACAAGAGCAAAGAAATTATACATCCACTTTTTTAAATTAAGGTTTAATTTACATCCAGAAAATTCACCCTTTGTAGTTAAAATGCTTTAAATTGACAAACACACATGATCATGCATAACCACCACCATAATCAAGTTAAAGAACAGTTCCGTCACCCAAAAGAATTCTCCCTTGTCTCTTTGTTGTCAGCCCCTCTCTCATTGTCCAACCATTGGCAACATCCTATCTATTATTCTCTTATGGATTTTGCCTTGGAAAGAGTGTCATATACATGAAATTGCATAGAAGTCAACCTTGTGAGCTTTGCTTATGTCACTAGCACAATAAATGTAAGCTTTATCCATGTCATACATGTATCCATAGTATATTCTTTTTTGTTGCTGTGTAGTATTCCACTGCATAGTTAGACCACAGTTGGGAACCATTTGGGTTGTTTTCAGCTATCAACAATTACAAATAAAGTCACTATAAACATTACCATACAAGTTTTTGTGTAATGTATGGTTCAACTTCTTGAGAACAAGTACTTAGGGAATGAGATTGCTATGTCAATACACTGAGTGTATGTTTAACTTTATAAGAAATTCCCACACTGTTTTCCATAGTGGCTGAACCACTTGGCATTTCCACCAGCTTTGTTCTAGAGTTCAAGTTCCTCTACAATTTTGCTCACACTTGGTAAGATCAGTGTTTTTCTTTAAGAATTTCTAATAAATGGGCACTGATGTCTCATGTGGTTTTAATTCGAATTGCCCTACTGGTATGTTGCGATTCACAGGGTCGCAAAGAGTCGGACATGACTGAGCGACTGAACTGAACTGAACTTACTGAATGACTAATGATGTTGAACATGATTTCATATGCTTATTTGCCATCCATATATTTCTTTGGTGAAGTAACTATTCAGATTTTTTGCCCAATTTTAACTGGGTTATTTCCTTATTGTTGCTTTCCATTATTATTTTATATTCTAGATGTAAGTCCTTTATCAGATATGTATGTGACTTGAAACTATTTTCCCCTAACTTGTCTTTTCATTATCCTAACAGTGAATTTTGAAGAGTGATAGGGCTATTTTTGAAGGCCACAATTTGTGGCTGAGAGATAAAACAGAAATAGTAAAAGCTCATAACTCTTATTTGACCCTCATCTTCTCTGCTGAGAATACTCCCTAGAATGAATATTAATGCTACAAACACTAGCAGAAGAGAGTTGAAACATCCAATGTTTTAATAAATTTTAATAGAATATCTTGTTCTCTAAACAAGAACCCATGATTCTGTTAGAGGGAATGCAAATATGAGGTGTGCCAGTGAGAAAATGGGAAGACTAGCAGAGGAGCCAGAGGACTGCAGACCCACCAAATGTCTTGGTCCCAAAACAGAGGAGGAGATGGAAATAGCACCTAGCAAAGGACACTGAACACAAAACAATGCTGATGAGACTCCAGCATAGGGAGATATGGTGAGCACATGGACAATTCACAGTTTCTACTTGGAGTTGGCATGAGTTCATTAATAGGTCACATGAAATCAAACTACTTTTTCTATTCTCAGATCAAAAACACATAGTAGGTAAAGAACATGTGATGTCTACATTTTACAAAGTATCCTTTAAATGGCTTAGTTGATAATGTGGGAAAATGGGGATGAGATGGTCCTTCATTAGTTCCCTTAGCAGTTTTTGAAGAAATCCATGCAATGGGTCAATGGAAAGCTAGAGAGAGTTTGCCTTGGTTCTCTTATCCCAAATAATTTTATCAGTGATTCATACAAAAATATACTGGGTAGGCATTCTAAATTTGTAGAAAGCTGGAAATGATTATAAATCCATGAGTGATTATGATTTAGGAACCAATAAAGACTAAAAACGTCTTTACAAGTCAGGCTGAATATGAGTTTTACAGGAGATAAATTTAAAGTCCTGAACTGAAGACCAAAAACCAGTTTGTTTCAGGTACTGAAGGATACAGGGCTTAGTGCAAAGAGGTAAGAACATGACTTATGGTTTAAATCAACAGTATGCCTCATATGAGTAAACAAGGAAGTATGATGTCCAAAATTCCTAACATGCAAGCTTGAGAGATACTGATGGAAGTTTATCATTTTAGAATGAGGACAGCTGATGGTTCTATTGGGGCACACCTGGAGTTTGTGTCCAGTCTAAGGCACTACCCACCTCCCCTCTCCTCTAGCAAGACTACAAACTGGATAAAGTTCTAAGAGCAGTAGTTATTCATTCATATGATGTACGCAATGACCAAGAAAATGGGAAATGCTGGACATGTGAGGGAAGAAATAAAGACTTTGTGAGCTTATAGTTGTCGACATAAAATAGTGAAAGGTTTGCAAGTAACTAAGGAAACAGAATTGCTCAAAATAACCCCAAAGGGGTTATAACCCCAGAACAAAGACCAAGGGGAGAAAAGTCCAAGTACAAGAAAATTTCTGAATTGCTGTTCAAATATGGAGAGTTTGTTTTGAAAGTTAATGGTTCTTTTTTTTCAATTTTTATTATTTTTTAAATTTATTTATTTTAATTGGAGGCAAATTACTTTACAATATTGTATTGGTTTTGCCATACATCAACATGAATCCACCATGGGTGCACACGTGTTCCCCATCCTGAACCCCCTCTCCCCTCTCCCTCCCCATACCACCCCTCTGGGTCATCCCAGTGCACCAGCCCTGAGCATCCTGTATCATGCATCGAACCTGGACTGGCGATTTGTTTCACATATGATATTATACATGTTTCAATGCCATTCTCCCAAATCATCACACCCTCGCCCTCTCCCACAGAGTCCAAAAGACTGTTCTAGACATCTGTGTCTCTTTTGCTGTCTCACATACAGGGTTATCATTACCATCTTTCTAAATTCCATATATATGCATTAGTATACTGTATTGGTGTTTTTCTTTCTGGCATATTTCACTCTGCATAATAGGCTCCAGTTTCATCCACCTCATTAGAACTGATTCAAATGTATTCTTTTTAATGGCTGAGTAATACTCTATTGTGTATATGTACCACAGCTTTCTTATCTATTCGTCTGCTGATGGACATCTAGGTTGCTTCCATGTCCTGGCTAATATAAACAGTGCTGCCATGAACATTGGGGTACACATGTAAGGAATCCAAATTGGAAAACAAGAAGTAAAACTCTCACTGTTTGCAGATGACATGATCCTCTACATAGAAAACCCTAAAGTCTCCACCAGAAAATTACTAGAGCTAATCAATAAATATAGTAAAGTTGCAGGATATAAAATCAACACACAGTAGTCCCTTGTATTCCTATACACTAATAATGAGAAAATAGAAAGAGAAATTAAGGAAACAATTCCATTCACCATTGCAATGAAAAGAATAAAATACTTAGGAATATATCTACCTAAAGAAACAAAAGACCTATATATAGAAAACTATAAAACACTGGTGAAAGAAATCAAAGAGGACACTAATAGATGGAGAAATATACCATGTTCATGGATCGGAAGAATCAATATAGTGAAAATGAGTATACTATCCAAAGCAATCTATAGATTCGATGCAATCCCTATCAAGCTACCAACAGTATTTTTCACAGAGCTAGAACAAATAATTTCACAAATTGTATGGAAATACAAAAAACCTCGAATAGCCAAAGCAATTTTGAGAAAGAAGAATGGAACTGGAGGAATCAACCTGCCTGACTTCAGGCTCTACTACAAAGCCACAGTCATCAAAACAGTGTGGTACTGGCACAAAGACAGAAATATAGATCAATGGAAAAAAATAGAAAGCCCAGAGATAAATCTATGCACCTATGGACATCTTATCTTTGACAAAAGAGGAAAAAATATACAATGGAGAAAAGACAATCTCTTTAACAAGTGGTGCTGGGAAAACTGGTCAACCACTTGTAAAAGAATGAAACTAGATCACTTTCTAATACCATACACAAAAATAAACTCAAAATGGATTAAAGATCTAAACATAAGACCAGAAACTATAAAACTCCTTGAGGAGAATATAGGCAAAACACTCTCTGACACAAATCACAGCAGGGTCATGACCCTCTATGACCCACCTCCCAGAATATTGGAAAGAAAAGCAAAAAATAAACAAATGGGACATAATTAAAATTAAAAGCTTCTGCACAACAAAGGAAACTATAAGCAAGGTGAAAAGACAGCCTTCAGAATGGGAGAAAATAATGGCAAATGAAGCAACTGACAAGGAATTAATCTCAAAAATAGATAAGCAACTCCTGCAGCTCAATTCCAGAAAAATAAATGACCCAATCAAAAAATGGGCCAAAGAACTAAACAGACATTTCTCCAAAAAAAGACATACAGATGGCTACTAAACACATGAAAAGATGCTCAACATCACTCATTATCATGAAATGCAAATCAAAACCACAATGAGGTACCATTTCACGCCAGTCAGAATGGCTGCTATCCAAAAGTCTATAAGCAATAAATGCTGGAGAGGGTGTGGAGAAAAGGGAACCCTCTTACACTGTTGGTGGGAATACAAACTAGTACAGCCACTATGGAGAAAAGTGTGGAGATTCCTTAAAAACTGGAAATAGAATTGCCATATGACCCAGCAATCCCACTGCTGGGTATACACACCAAGGAAACCAGATTCTTTTTTTTTTTTTAAGGAGGCATTCAAGAATAAACCAGATTATCTCCAGGAGCAGAGATATATAAAGGAGATCACAAAATACAATAAATAGATACATAAAATAACTATGAAGGTCTTATCTGACTTAATGATTATGTGTGTCAATGATCATATGATCCTTGTTTGAATGCTCACTTTTTTGAAACTTGGGGAAAAGGGGAAAATTAACAAATATGTGGCAGGAACTGGGACTCAGAGCTACAAAAGAATATTTGGAATCAATTTGGAAATGCTTCCAAGAAGTTACATTTGGACTTTTGGTTGCTTTTGAATTTTGTGTCAAACTGAAAATTAGATTTTAAGATTTTATGAGTTGCAGAGATATTAAATTTTTTACATGATTTCTTCTACTTGACATTCCTAAGAAATAAGCAACTGAAAGAACAGTAATAAACAAATACAATGTTAAACAGGGCAAGAATTTTTTCATTAGGTATAGTGGGAGCCATCTAGAGTTTTGGCAAAATTTAAAAAAAAAGAGAAAATAAACATGTGGAAGGGGGGAAAGTGTACTTCATAGCTGGGCTCAATATTGATCAATATAGTAATGATTCTCTAGAAATAATCAGTGGAGAATTAAGATTAACATGAATTGTCATAAATGGTGTAATGGGCTGCATACAACAAAAGATAATAAGCTAAAATAACAAAGAAAAAATTATAGGGATACACATGATCAACAGAAACATTCATAGCAGGGAAACTGAAAACCACCAAAATCCTGTCAACACAGTTAATCATGTGCCTTCTCTAAAAAAGTGTCAGCACTACATTCTTCCGGGAAATCATCCCAGAATCAGGCTGCTCTGAGTCCGTAGAGTTCAACTGGTTAAATGGCTAAAAGCAAACAATCAATTCAGAATCTGAAAAGTTCACCTGTTCTGGGGGTGGAAAATGACAGTGACAGACCCAAAGAAAAAATATTGAACTGAATTAAAATTGTCTAGACTTTTCCTTTGCTTCTTGGCAACACATTCAACACCATGTAGCATAACAACATGTTGTGGGACGTATAACACACATATACATATTACAGATGTGTATATTTACATATACAAAGACATTTTCCTGTTAATCTATTTCTTTTACTTTCATTACTCAAATATACATTGGGAATAAAAATGTAAAATTTCCACATACATATGTAGAGCTCAAGCAGGGAGAAAATCTCATTCATGAGTTTTAAAAGTATAAGTAATACCATGACTAGGATCGTGCAGTCATATGGACTCTGTCTTTATAGTTCAACTAAATATTCTAATATTCCTTTGGGGAATATGTTTTTGGTTGTAATCAAAGTTAGTCTGACACCCAGGAAAAGGAGGTGGTTGTGACAATGGTATTTCTTCGATATATATATATATATATATATATATATATATATATATATATATGTAGATTCCTACCACCCAAGTGTCTTCATATTAGAAACGTTATCATTCTTTTTAGTTAAATATAGTATTCCTCCTATAAATTTCTTTAACCACCAGAGTTCCCAGAAAATAAGTAAACCATTCAGTTCAAAAAGCTAAATGCCAATGAGTTTGTCTATGTCTTTCCTATCCAGCAAGAGAACAGAAGAGGAATGGAGGAATCTTAAATAGACACGACAGTGGTCAAGAGGAAAGGAAGGGTACAAGAAAGTGAAGTCATAGGTCATGTCTCGCAAACTCCACTCTTCTTTCCACCTTTGCTTCAGTAAACTCTGGCTTTCATAATGATCACATAGCTTACCAGGTGGCTCAGTGGTAAAACAAACAAACAAACAAAAACCCACCTGCCAATGCAGGAGACATAGGTTTGATATCTGGGTCAGGATCTCCTGGAGAAGGAAATGGCAACCCACTCCTGTATTCTTGCCTGGGAAATCCCACGGACAGAAAAGCCCGGTAGACTACAGCCTGTGGGGTTACAAAAGAGTGGGATATGACTTAGCAACTAAACAACAACAACAACAAACACATAATAATTAGCAAAACACAGCTTGGTAGAGCTGATTTTACATTAGTGTGATCAAAGTAGATTTTGCCAAAACCTTTAAAAAATGACTTGATCTCCTCCTTTCAGGTCATCCTCAGAAGAATACTAAAAAAACCTCACTGCTGTTGATCAATTCGTTTATTTTTAAAGAAAATTCTGTAAACTGCCTTTCCATCAACACACCTGCTATATTATAGATATGACCCCATGTGGCTTTGTGTAAGAGTGTCTCATAAATACCATCTCTCCCATGAAGCCTTCTCTAAGTCCACAACACTGCTCCCCCATCATCACACCTTCATGTTCTTCTAGGGCTTTGTTAGCCCTCTCTTAGCACTTCCTTCACTCAAATGACTTATTAAAATTCATCATCCTAGCTAGATAGCAAAATCTTTTGCATATCCAGCATCTAGGCTAATACTTGGCACAAACACATTTGATAACACTTTGATATATGAATGATCAAACACCAAAAGATAAGTTTATGTTCCTTGACTATTACTTTAGACTATGAGCTCCTTGACAAAAACATTTAATTATAGGACAAGGCTGCCCAGCGGTGATACTTTCCTCCAAGTGTCTCCTTTTGGATTACCCAAAATTATTTTTCCTTCATAAACTTAGAAAATTTTCAATCTGTTACCTGAACTTTCATAAATAGTAGGTTGTGATTCTGTACCACCAGGAAGATAGATTAGATGACTTATTGGAATTTTCCAGCTTCACAGCACAATTTCAGAAGCATTAACAAGTAAATATTATACTAACCAGCAATTCAGACAGCAGTTATAATTTTAGTCCCCTTTGTCATCACTGCCTTCATTTCATTCTTATGAAAATATCAATGTGTTTTGGGAGGTCTCAGGGAAATGAACCAAACCTATTTAGCTAGAACAACTCAATCCTCCTTTCTTTTAAGTCCATATCCTTTTCATCTGTGGACCAATGTAGAAACCGTTTCCCTCCTGCAAAGGAGCCTGCCTTTGCCAAGCCAAACAGCAGGCACAAAGGCAAATGGAGCGGGTGCCCTGGCTCAGCCTCTGGGCCCTACCTTTGAGGATTGGCAACAGGCGTCTTCTCCCTTCTTCCAACACCTTCCACATGATGCTCACTGACCTCCAGTGGCAGTTCCAAGTTCTTTCACAAGTACTCATGGAGGCCAGTTGGATTTCTCTTGAACAGTTTAAATTGCTCCACCTACCTAGTCAAGAAGAAATTCAGAAGTTACGAAAGTTCTGGAATCAATGGCTTCTTTTTTATACAGTTGCTGACTAAAATGGCAAAAACGTTAAGCATAAGTGAATTTCAACATTCACTTTCAGATACTATTGGGCATTTTAAGCATTAATGCTTGTAGTAGGACTGAAATACATGTGCAATAATCCAGATATACACTACACCTTTTGCTATAATGTCTAACTCATCTCATCTTTCTCTAGAACCCTGATTAAAGTATAGTAGGGAAAAAAATGTATTTTCCAAACTAAAATTATTTCCTTTGGGTTAATTCAGTCAACTGTAAGTTTCTCACTTTTTTAGTGAGAACCAACCCCCAACCCCACTCCACCTTCCAAAGGTGGCATCTAGGTGCAGGGGAGGCTGACATATCTACATGTCCTTCATTGCTCTCTTCTTTCCTAGGTACTATATTGTGCTTGATCTGGTCTTCTTCCTAGGAACCCATCTATGACATCTGTTGAGATGAAAGCACTCCCTGGTATGGCACCACTTTAACTTCTGCTGATTCCTTCTCCTGATTTAGTGCTTAGGTGTCTCCTCCCAAAGGCATACAGAAATATTTAACTCCCCTAAAGGCCACACCTAGTCTATAGGTTAGGAACACATCAAATCTAGCCTATCTGCCTTGACAGGCAGTACTTACATGGTTGGCACCATGATGCTCCAGTACACGCAGGAAGAAACAGATTCTTTAAGGGGCTGCCTTCAATATTCTTTGTCTGGGAAGCAAGAAGCAAGCCCTCTACACAGGGAGTTGCCCAAAACTATCTCAGTGTTTCTGCTTCTCACTTCCATTTCTTGGGATTTTCTCCAAGAGAGGAAAACGAGGACAATAACATCTGACTTCTTGTTTCTCTTCCTCCTACCTTCCTGTCTCTGTGGGGAGGCCAAACAAAAGAAAACACTAAAACAAAAACCCTAAGTACCCTAATGGGAACTTTTCTTGCAACACATTCCAACATTTCTATACAACGACTTCTAATAAAACCCTATTGAAGTAAGTGTTCCAGGTTTGGGTTTTGATATCAATATTTCTAGTGAGGGAGAGTTAGAAATTTAATAAATCCTCTTCCTTCTCAAGAAAACAAGACTTCAAAACCATTGTATTACTGTGGACTCAAAAAGTCATTTTTGAGGCTCATTCCCAGGGCAAAAAACAGTAACACAACAACAATAACAACAAAACTTTATCAGATCAGATCAGTCGCTCAGTCGTGTCCGACTCTTTGCAACCCCATGAATCGCAGCACGCCAGGAAGCCGTCAGGAAAATGTGATTTTAAAAAGAATGAAAAATATAACTGTTATATATTTTCCAAATACTGATTCACTTTCGGATTTTTTTTGATAATATGAGAAATAACAGAAGTATTATACTAAATCACAGTGTCTCTACAATATGGTTTATTCTAGACAGTTGATAAAGGGAAATGAGACAAAGAATGGCATGACAAACTTCAAGTAAATATAAATAATTTCCCTATAAGCATTTGGATGTGATGTTTCAAAGTAGAACTTTGAAGTTTATAAAACAAACTCAACTGACATATGTAGAGCCTTCTATATGCAATGCACTGGAGATCAAGTAATGAATAAAGATCACAATCATGCTCATTTTCATTTTCTTGCTTGTTTTATGATGATACTATTCCCCTGTCCCCTTTTACTCTTTCTATGTGGTTTATCTTTTTAATTGGGGTATAGCTGCTTTACAATGTTTTGGTGTTTTCTGCTGTATGTACAACAAAGTGATCAGCTATATGTATACATATATCCCCACCATCTCCCCCATCTGTCTATCTCATACATATATACCCATACAAACATTTATCTATATCCTATATTAACAGTAAGGCAATGATAATAGACAATACTTTTCTGTTTTCTAATTCTTATGACAAAACATTGTGACAAGAAGAGGAAGTATTTGTAATCTCATATATATTATAGCTAATAAAATTGAGATTTAATAAGGTTAGATAACCTGCCCAAAGTCACTCATAAGTTACAAATTAATACTTAAATAAAAGTCTTTTGACACTGAGTTGGCAACTTCTTCCATGCATGACTTTACATCTTCTTGTTATCAGAATTTCTTCAAGTAATGGTCTTAATTTACCCCCAGTGGGCCAGGGAACATGTGGTTCAGAACTCTGGGTATGTAAGCCTAAAGGGACAAAAGCTAGATAACTTATTCTAGTATATTCTATGTATACTGCTGCTGCTGCTGCTAAGTTGCTTCAGTCGTGTCCCACTCTGTGTGACCCGGTAGATGGCAGCCCACCAGGCTCCTCTGGTCCATGGGATTCTCTAGGCAACAGTACTGGAGTGGGTTGCCATTTCCTTCTCCATCTATGTATACTGCTGCCTACCAGAGTTGACTCTTGTTCCCTGGTGTTCTATTTTATACTAATAAAACTGTAGTTTAGTTGGGCACCTGCCTCCCCCTCCCCTTTTTCCACAGCAGCATATGAAAGTGAAGGCCATTATTCGTGGACCGTGTGGACCAGGACAAGCCTAAGGATGGTGGACCAACAGGATGAAAGAGTCCTGGAGCCTGATTCTGTGTAATCACCCCGCCCGTCTGAACTACTTAACCCTCGGCTAGTAGGGGTCGCTAAGAGTCGGACACGACTGAGCGACTTCACTTTCACTTTTCACTTTCATGCACTGGAGAAGGAAATGGCAACGCACTCCAGTATTCTTGCCTGGAAAATCCCAGGGACGGGGGAGCCTGGTGAGCTTCCGTCTATGGGGTCGCACAGAGTCCATAGACACGTCTTCAGACACGACTGAAGCGATTTAGCAGCAGCAGCAGCAGTAATAAACTAAGAAATAAATTTGAATCTTAAATTTAAGCCACTTGTATTGTTTATCTCTCTTAGACCAGCAGAACTTGTACTTTATTTATTTATTTTTAGAACTTGTACTTTAACATGTTTATCTTCCCAAATCGCTCGTTAGCATGTGTTCATATTTGGAAACCACAGTTTTCCATTGAGGACAGAGTGATACCCAAGCCTAATAGTCAAGGGCTTTCCCAACCAGGTCCCCACCCACCTTCCCCTCATTATTTCTACCACTTCATTTTCCTCCAGCCAGATCGATGCACGGTTTCTTGCACATGCCTCCCTTATCCCTCCTCCTCAAAGATTCTCTCCAGTGAACCCTAATTTCTAAAACCTTCTCTATTCTTTCAGTACATGGCATACAGCCCACCTTTGATTCCACAGGACTGCACTGTATTCCCAGAAATTGTGTGATAAAGATCCTTTTGATGAAAAAAAGAAGACAGAAGAGGCACTTAGAAGAAAGAGAAAGAAAAGGAGGAGATAAGAAACAATAAGAGAAGGTGGAAAGAATGTAGAATGGGTGATCATTATGTGTTGTTAGTGCCCTTAATGATAGGCGATGGATTCAAAAAAGACACTGTAAAGCTTTGAAAGCATGAAAGGAAGCCCTGTGGCCATAAGCATATCTTGTATCTTTCATGAACTTTCTCTTTGTTTATTATTTATTCCTTGGGAAAGCAATTAGGCAAATAAGAAACATTAAGAATTTGGTTTCCACTCATTTACTGAGCTATTTTCTCCTCATGTAGAGTAATTTGAATAAACTACAAATTAATTTTCTCTTTATGATGCCAAAATGTCTTAGAGCATTTTAGGATATTCAGAGTGGCTATTTGAAACTGTATTTATTTTTCAGGGCAATCTTATTGAAAGTGAAAATCCAAGCATGTTGGTATATTAAAAAGAAATGCCATTTCATTTTCACTTAGGACTTTGTCTGTTGTTTTCCCCAAGCTGTGTTTTATGTCTTTCCCTAAGCATATTAAATTAGCTCCCTTTTCAGTAAAACTTTATCTGGAATTTTGAAAAAGGTAAGGCAGGGAGAATTAGCAAGAGTCCTGTGAAAAAGTGTCAGTTCATTTAAAGGGAGATCATATAAGATGGTGGTTAACTAAATGTCACCAACCTCAACGACACTGTAAATAAGACTGAACCGCTGGAATTTTTCTTCTGAATTCAGGTTTTCATGTCTTTATCCCAACCTGTATTTCTTAATAGCCCAATATTCTTGATAAGCGTACCCTAATGGTAATTACTATACTGAGCACTGTTTCCTCTAGTATTCCACAGGAGCAAAAAGTACTGAAAGTGAAAGTCACACAGTGGTGTCCAATTCTTTGCAACCCCATGGACTATAGAGTCTATGGAATTCTCTAGGCCAGAATACTGGAGTGGGTAGCCTTTCCCTTCTCCAGGGGATCTTCCCAACCCAGGGATCGAACCCAGGTCTCACACATTGTGAGTGGATTTTTTACCAGCTGAGCCACAAGGGAAGCCCAAGAATACTGGAGTGGGTAGCCTATCCCTTCTCCAGGGGATCTTCACAACCCAGGAATTGAACCAGGGTCTCCTGCGTTGCAGGCAGATTCTTTACCAACTGAGTTATCTGGGAAGTACTGCCTGTCCTTAAACACAAAGAACAGGGTTTCCTCTGTCAAACACTGGATTCAAAGCACCCACTTGTGCATCTTCTTGGTATCAGACATAGCTTGAGGTTAAATTTAGCCTGAAGATATTAAAAGCCAGCTTGTGAGAGGGGCAGGGTGAGCTTCTTGCTTTCAGTGGCTAGAAAAAGGTCAAGGCCTTTGGAAAACACAACCTACATGTTTTGTTGTGTACATAACAAAATCTGTCTCAATACTGTTAAACTGGGTTATTTGCATTCCACCCAAATACAGTATCATCAAAAGCAGATTCAAGTCTGCTTTGGATTTATATTTTCCAGGCCCCCTACATTGTTCCATGAATTAGTAAGATAAAATCAGAGGTACAAATAATGGACACTGTCTTCTTTACAAGATTAAAACTTGACTCATGATTTAATACCAAGAACTCCTGAAATGATTCACAAGGTACTTTTAGAATAACAATCTTATACTTGTATCACATTTTATACTTCACATTCATTATTTCATAGTGTGCTATTTCTGTGTGATTCTCTTGTCAAATTTTGGAAAATGTGTCTTTCATGTTGCCAATATTTGTATTTAATACCCACTTAATTCAACAAGCACTAACTGAACACCTACTATTTTCCATGTTCATGTCACACTCTAATTTACTAAAATTAGCAAAAACCAAAATTAGGTTTTTTCATCACAACCTTAGACAAATGGGTCCATTATATCACAAGTCTCATGTCTGTCACCTTAATAAACTATACTTCCCTATATGGCATTTTCAGTAAAAGAAAGGAGGTTAAGAATATAGCTAAATCTAGCAAGCTTTGGATGACTAAGATTTTCTTTGGATTTGGCTTTATAAACCGGGGTAAGCTTGGAAGTATTTTCTCCTTGAAGTAGTTGCCCATTTTCAATCACCAAATATGTTATAGACGAGCTCTGATGTCATGTTCCATGTAGATTTGCAAAAAGGAATAAACAGCACTGTTTTCTTTCACTTGAAGAGTGTTCTTCGCTCGTATTTTGGATCTGCATTAATGTGGGGACGGTTCCCACAGCCAGAAGCTATCCTTATGTGCCCTCAGCTTTTATAACTACTTGCTGCCCACTCTTCTTGTTCCACAGTCACGCCTTAAGGTCTTTTAGCCAACTTTTGTCTCCCAGTTGACTCTTTCCCTGGAATACACCCTAGTCTCATCTTTTTCTCCTAGATAATCTGCTCTTCTCCATAGACAGTATGTCCAAACAACTCCAATTTGTATTCCATGACTTTTCCAACAACCCACACACCCTTTTAAATGGATGTTTTACTCATACAATCATGATGCTTTTGTTTCCATCGGATTCTCTGTATTGGAGACTTTAGAGTGCAGTGCCCTGGTTTTTAAATCATAGGCTTAAGAGCTAAGATTTATTGGATGCTTGTATTGTGCTAGAAGTCGTGATAGAACTCTTTAGGCTCCCTGACAATTTGAGGAGGTCCTTGTTAATCTCATAATATGGATGAGGAAATATCCTCAGTCAGTTAAATGACTTGCCCTAATGGCTTGCTCATGGTGGAACAAATGTAGCCTTTGCCTACATTTCAGCATCGTTCATGGTGCAGTCAGGAGCCCAATGTCTGTACCTGGTAATTCAAGAGGGAGTTAACCATGGAGTATTTGTCACAAAGTTGTGAGAAGAGCCCCAAAGAGTAAACATGGGAGGAGAGGCAACTAGGACTTTCCAACTACAAGAGGCTGCTGTCATCCCCAGAATTGGTTGGACCAAGGAGGGAATGATGTAACCAGAGCTCAGGAACTGAAGACATGGTAGAAGCTAGAAGCCAGTTGGCTCAGACACTAGAATTTAGGGTCATGGAGTAACAAGCTGTCTGGCAGGAGCTGGAGCTTCACAAGCGACAGTCACTACTAAAGACTTCCCTGGATCAGAGAGGTGAACATAAATGCCCTGCATTATTCCTTCCTCTATCCCCAATGTCTCCTATCGTACCTCCCAGTTCCACAAATGGGGAGATGCTGACTGGTGAAGAAGTCTTGGAAATAACAAGAATAACTTCTCTGCAGCACAAAGGGAGCAGAGGCAAGACAGGAAACGGACTTGATAATAAACAGGCAACAGTCTAGCCAACTCCAGAGTCCATGCTGACTTCACTAGGACATGACTACTGTCCTCCTTTATTTGCATCCAGTATTGAGAGTTGGACCATAAAGAAGGCTCAGCGCCAAAGAATTGATGCTGTCAAGTTGTGGCGCTGGAGAAGACTCTTGAGAGTCCTTAAACTGCAAGGAGATCAATCAAGTTAATTCTAAAGGAAACCAACCTTAAATATTCATTGGAAAGATTGTTGCTGAAGCTGAAGGCCACCTGATGTGAAGAGCCAATTCATAGAAAAGACCCTGATGGTGAGAAAGATAGAAGGAGAAAGGAAAGGGATGACATTCAAAGGATAAGTTGGTTGGATAGCATCACTGATTCAATGGGCATGAATTTGAGCAAACTCTGGGAGATAGTGGGGAGCCAGAGGAGCCTGGTATGCTGTAGTCTATGGAGTCTCAAAGAGTTAAACACAACTTAGAGACTGAACAACACCAACTGATCACCTTGGTGCAGCCTGTGGCTGTAATGCACAAGTTATCCACATGTCAACTGAATGATGTCTTTTCTTTGTGCTAAGCATTGCCAATCACCTCACGCAGTGACTAGAACATAATGCGTACTTGGTGATTATTGGTCTTTCATTCTCTCTCAAATGTTGACTAAGCCTATCAAATTATCCATGAGAGTGTAAAAATAAACCTAAGACACTCACCTCAAGTAATTGCATATCAAGAAGAGACATGGTTCTTTCCCATGATTCAAGGAAGGTACGAGAACAGCATAACTTTTCTATTTTGGCCTTTAGGTGACATTATGTCATGAACTTCATTGCTAAGTGGTTCCATGGCTCAGACGACCAGTTCACCACACAAGCCAAAAAGCTGTCTAGGTAGCCTGGGAGGCCTTAGGAGAGCTGACTGTCCCTCTCTTGACTTTTTGAAAATGCCAATGCCACTTCAACACTGTTGAAAAGTCTTGCTCAGCCTCTTCATTACACCAGTGATATTATTTTTGGAATTCATTACTTCTCAAGTGTCCTCTATTTGATCTATTTCACATTCACAAGGAATATGAAATCCAAAACCAGCACAGACTAAACTATACTCATTACTTGATCTTAAAAGTAATTCCCTAACATATGGAAGAGAGAACATTTGAGGAAAATGTCAATGGGTCTGGAGCATCAGAGTGACAAAGCTCCCATCACTGGATGCTCACCCAAACATATTTAATTCCCTTCATTATAAAAATTACATGAGAAATTTCATAAGAACCATCTTACTAGCAGAATTCTAGGTATTTCCTGTTCCCAAGGGCAGAGAAATACTGCAAAATCAACATTTTTTAATGACATTTCAGTACTGTCTCTCTTGGCTGAAAACAGAAAAAGCAAGAAACACATAAAAACACAAAGAAAAAAAAAGTTAATTAAACATTTTGAGCCCTCCAATAGTTGCTTTTTATGTTAAGCATTTAATCCAATTTGAATAACCCAAACAAGTGTGCCATCCTAGGTGACAACAACATGAACAAATTAAAATAAATGCATTTACTTCTAAGTTTAATTCTTCCTTGATTACAAAATGAGAGATAATTATTATTTCAATGTGACTTTTGAGTACAACTTGATTGAACTGTTTGGCTATTTGTATATTTTAGAATAAAATTGTATCTGCTACTAGTCATTTGGAATAGTCTTAGATAAGCTCATTTGAACTGGTGGCAAATTTTAATGTTTATTAAAGTCTGTGAAATAAATTCCTGTTGAATATGATATTTTTGTCTGAAAGCTGAGTATCAAGCCAGCATAAACTTCAACTCTTCTGGCAGGAAAGTAAAGAATTTCTCTCAATTTCAGACCACCCCTCTTCCAAACCCCACCCCATAACACACACTTATTTTCCTCCATTGCATTACCCAGAAGATTTACTATAGGAAGAGTGGACTGACTTGGTCTCCACTCTTAGATCAATTCTTCTCCTCACCCCTAGGCTGCTCTGAAACAAGGACGTGCTGCCCCCTGCAGGCTGCATTTCCAGAGTTTTCAGCTGCCTTTCTGGCTTCAGCCAAGGAGAAGGAACAGGTAGAGAAACTGGAAAGCAGGAGAAAAGGAAAAGCCTGAACATTTCTACTCCAGTCTACATCACCTGCACAGCTTCATGGAAGGAAATGCCAGATGCAATTCAAAGTTCCACTGCCTGAACCCAACCTCTGAGATCCCGTAAAAATTGTATCCAACTATGTAAATGTACCAAATCAACATATTGGACATCTTAAACTTACACAGATTATATGTTAACAGTATCTCAATTTTTTCAAAAATACCCTTGTCTCTAGTGCTATGGCTTCCTTTGTTGCAAGTCTCCAGGTTGCCACTCTACGTCTTATTTGGTTTCTCCAAACTTCCATAATTTACATATGCCGTGCTGTACTTAGTCTCTCAGTTGTGTCTGACTCTTTGCAATCCCATGGAGGAGCCCGCCAGGCTCCTCTGCCCATGGGACTCTCCAGGTAAGAATACTGGAGTGGGTTGCCATGCCCTCATCCAAAGAATCTTCCCAGCCCAGGGATCAAACTTAGGTCTCCCACGTTGCAGGCAGATTCACCAAGGGAGCCCAAGAATACTGGAGTAGGTAGCCTATCCCTTCTTCAGGGGGACTTCCCATCCCAGGAATCAAACCAGGGTCTCCTGCATTGCAGTCGGATTGTTTACCAGCTGAGCAACCAGGGAAGCCCCCATATATATGTGTATATATATATATACACACACATACATATATATGTATGTATGTATGTATGTATATGAAGCCCCTATACCTATACATATATATGTATATGAAGCCCCTACGTATATGTGTATATATATGTATATATACATATATATGAGTGTATATATATGTATATATACATATATGAATGTATATATATGTATATTTGTGTGTTTGTGTATACATATATATATATACACACATAACCAATTTAATATTGTTTATATATATAAAACCAAGTCTCCTTATTCAATTCCCACTTTTTAAAAGACTTTGAGTGGTTTCTATTTCCCTGGTTGGATACTGGGTAACACAAATAGTTTAAATCAAAGCTGACAAGAATTATAACCCACTGTGCTCTATAATCCCTCACAGAGGCTTCATAGAAACCAAAACCCTGAGAGGAAGTAAGGAGAGAAGAGAGAGGAGAGGAGGAGACAGAAAAGAGAGGAAAGGAGGAGAGAGGAAGGGAAGGGGAGAGAGAGGGGAGAACGAGGAAGAGAAAGGAGAGGAGGGGAAGGAGAGATCTCTCCCCACGTGCCTCCACAGGCGTCAGTGCTGTTCTCTGTAGAGTTACTCTCTAGGCCCCCTTCTTTTTTCATCCCTTACTCCAAAATGGAGGCAAGTTTGCCCAATACTGGCCATGGTGCTCCCCACTTCCACTGCAGATTCTCTATGTACCATCCTGTCATCAGAATGATCCGGGCGCCCCAGAATACAGCAAAGACGGGTGGAATCCATGGCTGGCTGATCCACCTGGGGTTCTGTGTCTGAAGCTATCCCCTCTCTGACCCTCCTCATGGAGAAGATCTTGAAGTGGCTAAGAGGGGGAAGTTCAATTGCTTAAAATCACAGCATGACATCCTGGGAAGTACATCTGCAGGCCTGAGCAGCCTCACTTCTGGCAGTGCTGACCCTGCAACAGGCCTATCAAGGGAGCTGCCTCCAGAAGCCCCCAGGCTTTCTATCTGCAAGGCACAAAATAATCCCTCTCTGGCTCTGCACTTTCCCCTTGAGCTCCAAGGAAGCTCTGCCAGCCAGTATCTCCAAAGCCTGAACAGCCAGATCTTCAGGACTCACTCCTCCGAGGATAGGAATTGCAAACAGTTCCCTGAATCAAAGGGGAGTGGGTCCTGTCATCAACACTGCTTCCCCGTTGCCTTCCTCAACTCGACCCCATCTTCCTCCCACTTCAAAATGAAACCAAAATGACCAGGGATATCAAGAAATGTAACAAGATCCTCAGCAGCAGTGAGTAATTGAGGTGAAGAGGGAGGCTGTGGAAAGTTACATAAGATCTAGCATGGGACCTCCATATCTTTGTGGAAACCGAGAAAGATGAACGTGTACCTACATGTGGTAAGTGCTAATACAGCTCTACGTACAGAGGGCTGTGGACCCACATGGAATGGAGAAGCCAGGCCAGCTGAGGAGGCAGGGAGGCCAAGCCTCTATCCTCACCTCTGCTCCAACAGACTTGTAGTAAACTCTCAGGGTTCAGAGAAGATCGGCACGTCTCATATTCACTTAAAAATTACATTTACTTTAGCCACAGGGATTAGAGGAATTCAATGACTCTTTCGTTTTTTCAGTTTTCTTCTGGGGTTTTGTTGTCATTGTTTTTATGTGTGTTCGTTTTTCATAAAAACTCAAGTTCTGGGGAGAAATTCTAAGTATTCTTTCTGGGAACAAATGCTCTTACTGCCAAAATTTCTTGCTGTGAGAAGTACTATAAAGTAGAAAGAATATCTGGGAAAAGAGAAGCTAATTCTGGATTCACGGGCTCAACAATTATTTTTAGATTGACACTTTACAAGGCTTTCATGAAATGTTCTGATTTCCTTTTTCCTGGTAGGCTTTTCCACTTTTTTAAAATGAAGACATCAATATTTATAACTTTCTCCTAGCTGTCTTAATTAAATAGAGTGAACACCCAGGCCTTGGTAAAGCCAACTGGCCCTAGTTTTTGACTAGTTGGTTAATTGTGAGATTTAGCACTCACAGACTAGTAGCTGTACTTTGATTCAATGAATTCTTTTTTGTTATTATTATTCCCATTGATGCTGCAAAATTCCATTGAAGGCATAATCTTTAACAAACACATAACTAGAATGCTTTATTCCTTAGCTGCATGTACATTTAGCTTATGAGAAAGAATGATATTCATAGTAATGTGAAGAACTTCCGGAGGGGTCTCCATGAGCTGAGATTTCCATATTAGTCCTTTTTTTGGGGGGGAAAAACAAGTCTAGGTTGCATACTTGAAATGTTTTCAATCGGCAGCTTCACATGCCAAGCTAAATCCGCTTTCTACTTCCCTGGTCAAATCTCTGAGATTTGTTGAAGGACAGTGGACTTTTTCAACTGCGCAGCCCCTTGATGGAGTCAGATGTTCCTATCCTAAGCCCTAAGTCAGTTACTTGTACAAAACTGGCTGTCTAAAACTTGGACAGCTTTCATTCAGGTGGTTTATGTGGGCTCAACTTCCATCATGCAGCTTGTACTGGGGTGTTTGAAAAATAGCAGGGTCTACTCTGGGGCTATGAGTAAGCCCCTTTTTCCTGTGAAGACCCATACTACAAAAAGTGTTATGAAAATTAAAGACAATAAATAAGCAATAAATGTATTGCTGTTATAAATAGCAATTTATAGCAATTTAACAGCAATTTCTGTTATTTATAGCTGTTATTATCATTAATCATGGTATTATGTTTCAAGTGGGAAAATAAACAATTTTATCAGATAATGGCACAACTGAGAAACAAAATATGTAGGTGGGAACTTAAAGCAGACAATCTTGATGCTCAGGCTTCACCCAAGAACCAGCAGAAATTTTATGGCCATGTTTTGGGAAGTCTCTAGCCTTCCCTGGAAATGCAAGGCCACATTGTTGAAATGACACATTAAAAAGAGATTTGAAATTAAAGTACATATAAGAAAGACAATCAACTAGGACCTGCTCTATAGCCCAGGGAACTATACTCAATACCTTGTAATAATCTATAATGGAAGAGAATGTAAAAAAGGCATATATGTTTATTTATGTATATATGTATAACTGAATTACTTTGCTGTACAGATGAAACTATGCAAAATTATAAATCAGTTGTATTTCAATTAAACATTTTTAAAGGCTCTGCAGGTGAAGAAGGTAAGCATATGGTGTAACTGTATACCTTCAGCCTCCAATCTGATCAAGTGCAACAACAGCTTTTCATCAAATAAGAGGAAAAAGAGTCTCCTGTGTTACTGATGGAGGGAGTGAAGGCTGGCTAGGGTGTGGAGAAAGTGTGGCAGGAAGCACAGGACAGCATCCATACTCCAGCTAGGTTAAAAAGCAGGAGTCAGGCTGCACAAGACCAACAATATTTTGGAAGGACTCATCTTGGTATTTACATTTTTTTTTATTTGTTCTGGTTGATTTTTTAAGCCACCTTCCTACTTTATCCTCAGTTATTTTGCTTCTTGATCTTAATGAGTATGTCTGTAAATTATCTACAGTGATACACATAGCTGTGGGCTGTATGTTAGACAAGGATTATAAAGAGGAAAAAAGTGAGAACCTTTCTGACAACTGTGCACGTCTTCAATAGCTTCCCCAGGCACATGGCTCTGAACTCAGTTTAAACTCAATAAATGCTCCTGGAACCTCCACTGAAATTAAGACCAACTCTGCCCTCCTCCCATCATTACAGTTTTTTTGAAAAGGGATTATAATATTTTCCATCTTTGATGAAAGCTTCCCATTATTACAGACCAGTGTTTCTGGTGTAGATTAACAAGTGTTAGAATTATCCTTCAGCTCTCAGCACAGGTTCAGGTTTGAACTCTGTACAACAGCTTACAATTTGGTAATAGAAATGACATCACTGAAAGAAATGACCACGGACCACAAACAAAACATTAAATTATGTTCCTGAGGCAGTTTCTGAATTTTCAAATTTTAATGAGTCATTAATTCGATTAAGATTATTAAACCTGCAGAGGCTTCATTACTAACATGTAACCAAAAATTCATTGTCAAATCTACAGTTTCCTCCAGATGAATCTAAATCATGAAGTTTCAAATGTGTCTGGGCTTTCTGCCATATGAAATAGGGCAGTAATTTGGTTAGTCTCTGTCATATGTTGGGGAAGGGAGGGAAATCGAGATAGAGATGAAAAAGTCATCTAAATGTCAAATTTGAAAATCCATTGGCCAGAGTGAAAAGCATTCAGACAGACTAGATCCAGCCATGTAGTAAAGCTCATTTCAATATGTCAAAGACCTATAGAAAAGTTCAGGGCTAAAAACTATGGATAGATGTTCAGAGCCAAGAAGTGCCTGTTTGTGTAGACTTTGAGCCATAAAACCATACATTAATTACATTTAGATAACTTGAGGTTAACTGGAAAAAGAACTTGCTCGATCTGGAGTAAAACCAACAAGTTATTTGAAAAAGAAAAACAATGAACAAAATTGCTCCCACTGAGTCAATAGCCTTAATCATTTCCCCTAAACTTTCAGAAAATCCTTAGACAGCAGTATCACCAAACAAATACCTATTTCCCTTTTTACATAAATAGTTAAGCAAAATTCTAATTGACATAGGACTCAGATCTGTCTCCTGTAGGTAAGCCCAGGGATAACTGTACGATTAAATAAACAGCTTAGAAATGGGTTAATAAAAAAATTTTAAAAAAATAAAATAAAATAAAAAAAGAAAGAAATGGGTTAATGAAGTGTGGTCCCTAGTCCACCAGCATCAGCACTGCCTGGGAACTAATTAGAAATACGAATTCTAGGGCCTCACTCTGAATCGATTGAATCAGAAGCTTTGAGACGGGCCCAGAATTGGTGTTACACTGTCCTACAGACATACACTTAAGAGAAACAAAAACACAAATACAGTATACTAACGCATATATATGGAATTTAGAAAGATGGTAAAAATAACCCTATTTACGAGACAGCAAAAGAGACACTGACGTATAGACCAGACTTTTGGACTCTGGGACCGGGAGAGGGTGGGATGATTGGGGAGAATAACATTGAAATATGTATAATATTATATCTGAAATGTATTAATTGTTCAAACTAAACACTGTGATGTTACAATTTGTTCATATTAGATGTTTGTAATGTTTTTGATAATCAATAAAAGAGATTCTTGATTTAAAAAAAAAAAAAAAAGAGATTGCAAAGGAAGGATGCTTCTACCTCCATTCTCTTCTCTGAAACTGGCTGAAAAGAACAATAAGGAACAAAAAGAAGGAAATTCCATTTTAAATGATAATACCAAACCAAAAACTATGAGGAATACAGTGAGATTTGGATTCAACTGAGCATAATAGATGCATACCTTAACAGACCTCAGGCAGGGCATGGAATTCCACAGAGGAAGTAGACACAGCCTTAAGGTTCCTGACCCATGATTTCTTATTTGAAACAGTAAGCTGTGGAGAGTGACAAGAAACGCAAGACCACAAGAGGAATAAGATATAGAATAAAGGATGTGGAATAAAACCACATCCATGTCTGCAACTAGTAGGGTGGCAAAAGAGCAAAGAGGGATGATGGGTGATGGTTGGATGCTGTTAAAAACTGGTCAAGTATAATTAGTGAACACAAACTCCCAAATTGCACAACATGTGCACTGAATGGGGATATCCCTGAGGGAAGTAAGTGGAATTCTAATCCCTGGAAGAAATTTTAGAAAGAGGACTGAGACAACATAAACATAATGAAACTGAATGCTTCCCCCAGCTTACTTATCCAGCTTACTCCCCCAGCTCCTTCTCAGACTGGCGTTCAGTACACCTCTAGTCCTGAAAGAATGGCCCCATTTAAAGATGAGAAAAAAATAACAGAAAGGAACTGGGATAAAACCAATACATAGATAATTTAAGAAAAAAATAATTTTTATTTTTTTATTTTTAAATATAAATTTATTTTAATTGGAGGTTAAAAAAGAATAAAATGTCCACCTTGTAAGATCTACAAAAAAAAAAAAATCTTAATATTATTTTGACATATCAAAATGAAAATAGTTCATATATATGGGGTTAAAGTGTATTATTAAATTTAATTTTACAACTTTCAAAAAAAATTTTAAGTAAAAGAGATACACAAAAATCACATGTAACAATTATAGAAAAAATAGATGACTTCTTCAAATACTTTTCCATGACATTAAAAAATTAAAGAAAATAGTCTTTTAAAAAAAGAAAGTACTTAGAATAAAAGAGGGTGGCTTAAAGAAGATAAGCCAATAGAAGGATATTATAAATGAGCTGGCAGATTCAGCAAGGAAACAGTGACTTATCCAGATATAAAGACCACTTTAGAAGCAGAAATTTTCATAATAGATACCACCAAAAATATAGACTGCCTTAGGAAGGTCAGTCTTAAGAAAATTAAGTAAAATGATTAAGAATAAAGAATTAAAATTCATTAGAGAAAATAATTTTAAAGAAATTAAAATAGATATGTAAGACAAATAAGATCCCACAAGTACATAAAATAATATTCTCTAAGAAGAAAAGAAACCAAATTAGAAAAAAATTAAAGTTGTATTAGAGGAAAAACATTTTCAGGTTGTATTTATAAAGAATAAAATTTTAATTTAGAGTAAAGAGTGCTAAATTCGTCTAAGAAAGGATTTCATGATAGGAAATATATAGTCTATATGAAGATCTACAATTCTGAATCTTTAAGCACCAGATAATACTATTATCAAAATGCATAAGGCAAAAACTGAAAAAAAATATAAAAAAGACATAAATGAATAGCAATTTAAAACATAAAAATAATCCTTGACAGGTGATAAAAAAAATAAGTACCAATATACAAAAAAAAACTATAGTTAATAATGTGGATGTTTTATATATATATATACATACATAAACAACAACAAGGTCTTTCCAGATGGCGCAGCTGATAAAGAATCTGCCTGTCTTCCTCTGTCCATGGAATTCTCCAGGCAGGAATAGTGGAGTGGGTAGCCATTCCCTTCTTCAGGGGATTTTCTGGACCCTGGGATTGAACCCAGGTCTCCTGCATTGCAGGCAGATTCTTTGCAACTAAGCCACCAGGGAAGCCTCTGAGATCCTATAAATGTATATATTCAATACATTTGTATGAGCACTGAGAAAGTTATGGAACCATAATATCCAACAAGAATATGAATTTGGAACAACTGGGAATAAAGACAATAAAAACAAATCTTTAAGTACAAAAATAAAAAAGAAATCTGTCAGGCAGGAGACACAAGAGTCACAGGTTGGACACAGAAGCTTGGCAGGCTACAGGCCATGGGGTCGCAGAGTCAGACACAACACAGTGACTGAGCACACATGCATGCAAATATTAATAAAATTGAAGGAAGTAATTTTTAAGGAAACATGAAAAAGGTATTAAAGTTGGCAGTATAATAGTCCCTAGAGAAAATCTCACAAGTTCCCCAATGTGAAATAGCATAAGCAATGCTTTATAACCACAATACATAATATTAGAAATTTAAAATAAAAATTGATTTAAGTTGAATACCTTAAATGTATACAATGCTATATGTCAATTATATCTCAATTAATAATAAATTAAGGCTGACACAAGCAGAAATGAAATATTTTCACATTTAGGCAAGAAACTGATATAGACAGATCAGGAGACTGAGACCTTGAGGATTCTTGTTCCAATACACAAGGCAAGGCCGCCAGGTTAAAGCCTTTAGAAATAGCTTCAAAACGAAAATAAGGAAATAAGGTTACAAATAATAACATTTATATGTGAAATTAATTGCTATCTTATGTACAAATAATAACTCCTTTGAAATATGAGTTAGGAAGTAGAAAATCTCATTTTCAATAGTAATTTTGTCAGGGTCTAGCTAGCAAAATAGTATTATCACATAATCAAATATAGAGAATAGAACAAATTGTGAAGGTATTAGAATAGCTGAAAGAGCAAACAATATTGCCTAAAAATCAGTAATAGCACAAAGCAGCTAAGGTCCCTAGGCTGGAAGGACAAAGGGAGGGAATGGTGTTCTGAGAGTCCCAGACCAGGGTCCCACAAGGACACTGAAACTCTGACAGGACTGCCGAGTAGAAGCTAGGACTAAGGATGTAGCTGGACCCACAGAAGATAATCAAGAAGCCACCAGGAGCAGAGGGGTGGAGCAGCTTCTTCCCTGCTCTTTCTCTTCATTATCTTTCCTATGCCTCCCATTGGCCAAACTTAAATGGAAGCCAACTGGCAAAGTTTACATTCCTACCCTGTGAATGCAAATCCAGGAGAAGGGGAAGAAATGGATCTGAAAGCAAATAGACAAAAGACAAAGCAAAGTAACCAAAATATTTTTTTAATTAAGAAAAAGGGAAAATTAGCTCCATTTCCCACACTGCACTTAAAGGCTTTTAATAGGAAATATGTTATAGGATGAGACTTCGCTGGTGGCTGACGGTAAAGCGTCTGCCTACAATTCGGGAGACCTGGGTTCTGGAGAAGGAAATGGCAACCCACTCAAGTATTCTTGCCTGGAGAGTTCCATGGACAGAGGAGCCTGGTGGGCTACAGTCCATGGGATCACAAAGAGTTGGACACGACTGAGTGACTAACACACGTTATAGGCAATTCATGTATTTATTTATTTTTAAATATGAAAAAGGCATATTATATAAATCATTGTATAAATGATATATAATAAAAAATGAGTTTCTTGGTTGCTTCATACCTGCAGTTCCTCTCCACAGAGGCCATTTAAGTTATTTTGCATATACTTGTAAAAATTTTTCATATATATATATAAATATATTTAAATGCCCACAGCATAATATACATGTTATTCTTCCTCTGGTTTCATTTTACACTGTAGATTGGAAAGCCTGTCATAATTCATTTTTTAAAGTCTCCATTTGATGAAGAAATAAGCTGTTTCCAGATTTTTGTTGTTATGGACAATATATTATAAAGGTGAAGGAATGCTGATAAAACTTCTTGGCTATTGTCTTTACATGTCTGGTATCTGAATTAATTCAGGAAGCATATGTTGGGCCAGGAGCAATATGGCTAAAAACAGAACCTCAATGGGATACGAGATTTAAAATTGTCACTGGAACACAGAGCTCATTTCATATATATCTCAAAGTCAGTGTGCTTGTGAGTTATACCCATATGTATGGGAGTGTTTGGAGGGACATGCAGATGTAACCAGTATACACATCTTCACCCCCAAGGCAACAGCACATACCAAGGTTCTTATGCTTCCAAAACTAAATAAAACCTGATCCTCTGTTTGGCCAGGCCAGTGCGCTCGCCTCTGAAATTTTTCAGGTTTTGGAAATAGTTTGGTTGGATGAACTTGGACAAAGCCTTAATTTCTGTGGCCCTCAGTTTACTCATTATTAAAATGAAGGTATCTACTCGACTCTCAAAAAATTAAAAACTCTACTCTTCTATTACAGCTCTTGCTGTTATATTTTCAAGAGCAAAGAACAGCAACAACAAATAAATACTCCTTTTTTAAAAAAAATAAGTTTCAGAGTTAAAGGGAAGAAATCTTGGGAACACATTCCTTAACATTTCAGGTTTTTTACATTGGTCTCTTTCTGTAATCCCTTTATTCTTCCTTTGATCCTTGTGAAGCATTGTAGGTTCTTTAAATGCCCTTCCAGCAAAGAAACTAAAAGAATAAAATATTGGAAAACAGGGCATGAGGCTGAATCTGTTGGATGATACCAAAAATTTGGTTTTTGGTTTTTGTATCTTTTCAAATTTTATATTGGAGTATAGTTGATTAACAATATTATATTAGTTGCAAGTGTATAGCAAAGTGATTCAGTTATACATGTATCTGTTCTTTTTCAAATTATTTTCCCAATCAGGTTGTTAGAGAATATTGAGCAGAGTTCCCTGGGCTATAAATAGGTCCTTGTTGGTTATCTACTATAAACATAGCAGTGTGTACATGTCAATCCCAAACTCTGTAGTTATCCCTCCCCTCCACCCCTTCTTCCTGGTAACCATAAGGTCATTTTCTGTGAGTCTGTTTCTTTTTGTAAATAAGTTCATTTGTATAATTACTTTTTAGATTCTGCATATAAGCAATATCATAAAATATTTCTTTTTTTGACACATCACACTGAGTAAAATGGAGGTTTTCATATCATAAATTTGGACTGCTGTTGCTTTTATTGTCTTCAAAAAGAATAAACTATAATGTGACCTTAAAATAAAAGTTCTATATGTAGTCAATAGCATTTGCATGACAGGCCATGTGAATAAAATAGTAGAAATTGCCAAATCAAGAAAAGATCATAGAATTTTTAAAACTAAGAGTTTGTTGAGGATACATAGATCCCAACAGACTATCAGGAAAATTATGAACATTTGGCTTTTTAAAGGTTTCAAACAACTCTGAGGGAAGTTGTTTAATTTCCACTGACATGTAATTCAATTAATAATAAACCAAAAATTTAATCAAATAGGAAATTAAGATAAAATTCTGGTATTTTCCAACACATCTCAAAGCTATTTTATCAATTCTAATGGTAAAACTGCCTACATTACCAGCATGGCTGATGAAAAACAATGCTGTCATGCTATTAAACACCACTGCCAAAGGACAAAGGTAATCCTGAAGAATCTCTAGACTAGGAATGTGAAAAATGCAGACTCAACTTTGAGACACTGAAGAAAAGTGCTAATGTAGATTTGCTTTTAACAATAAAGTATCGTTGGTTTAAAATTTGTGTCTACATTACATACAGTGTTTTCCCTAGACATAGCACATTAAATAAGTATCTGCATTAAGGAAATATGATAGTTTAAATATGTTCCAATGATTACTGAGTTAGAAAAGCTAGAAAACTACTGTAAGGATATAGAGAGGGCAATCCCAAAGAAGCAATTCATTAAATTAGCCCAAGAGAGTCAGGAAAGTTTCCACATAATGTGATAAATTTTAAATAAATTTTGAAGAATAAGACATAAATCCCCAGTCACAAAAGATGGAAAGGGCTTTTCAGGAGGAGAGAATGGTAGGTACAAAGGCACTGAGGCATGTTTGGTGAAAAAAAGGAAAATTTAGTGTTATTTCTGGAATGTAATATACATGGATAGTAAGAACAAACCAGGCAGGAATGTAGGGGTGGGACCATAACGTACTGTGAAATTTGAGGTGTACTCAAACACCATGGTGTCTTTAATAACAAGAAAGCATGCTGCACTATAGAGCCATATGTTTTATCACAGCACATTAATGACCACATGCTAGAGAAGAAATTTGAAAAAAACCACCAGCTATGGCAATGACTCAAACATTCTCTATTCCAGTCTTCAGAATCCCAGTATGCAAGATGATGCCAGGAAGTATACTTTCTTTGCATTACATTAGAATAAGCTGAACCTCAGCTTTTCTGGCATCTAAAGAGCATTAGACTGTATGAAAACAGTGCCCAATGGGGTAAAATGGTTTTGCTAAATCCATGTCTTGGAGAGTTCTACATCTTTACAATGGTTAATGGATGTGCACCCATGAAACATGTAGATAACACAGTCCTAGAGAATCCCAGGACTCTCAAAGTTTCAAGGCCCTTCAGTTTCTGAAACCACAAAGCAGCTTTGATTTCTTTTAGAATCTGTATAGTGTCTCTAAATATATTTCTCCCTTTCCCTACCCTACTGTTATATCCATTCTTATACATACGTATCCTGATTTTGGCCCAATTCTGTGTTTGTACTATCTTCAACATGCTTTTTATCCAACCTGTACATTTGAATTTTACCCATTTCATCTCCCACAGTTCAAGTTTTACTAAGCATGTATAAAAAGCAAGAAAGGTGTCAAATGGTATATGGGGTGAAAGGACTAATGCAAAAGCTGAAATTGCAGCTCCAATACTTTGGCCACCTGATGCAAAGAGCTGACTCATTGGAAAAGACCCTGATGCTGGGAAAGATTGAGGGCAGGAGGAGGAGGGGACGACAGAGGATCACATGGTTGGATGGCATTACCAGCTCAATGGACATGAGTTTAAGCAAACTCTGGGAGATGGTGAAGGACAGGGACGCCTGGCATACTGCAGTCCATGGGATTGCAAAGAGTTGAACATGACTGAGAGACAGAACAAAAGCCAATGTATATTGAACACCCAGAACATACCAATCACTAGGCAGAGTAGTTCAGTTCAGTGGCTCAGTCGTTATCAGATAATTAATTTAGGGTCTAGACTCAGAGGTCTGTCATTTTCTTCTTTCATACAACCCTGTTTTCTTCCTCTCCTAGCTCTATACTATGCTTTCACTGGATTTATTAATATCCTTATGTTTTCTTATTTCCTTTACAATTATTTTTCTTCAAACACTCCTTATCTCTTATGGAAACTCAGCATTCTCCCTGGTAATCTCAAAGCCTTAAAAACATATATAAATAAGGAATAAAAAGAGCATCATTACCATCATTATTAAAAGTTCTTCTGACTTGGTTTTTTTCACCTAACAAAAGGAGACATTTCCAGTATCATTTTTCTAGTCCTTCTCAGACACTGGCTAAAAAATAATAAGAATTTTTGGTACAACAAAGAAAGAAAAGGCATCAAATCAAGAAGGAAGAAGTAAAATTATCACTATTGGCAAAAAGCTATAATTTTATATATTAAAAAAGCACCCCAAAGATTCAACTGAAAAACTGTTGGAACTATTCAGTATAGATTCAGGATACAAAAATCAGCATTCAGGAATCAACTGCTTTTCTATACACTAAGAGTGAGACATGTGAAAAATAAAACTAGCCTTTCACAGTAGCATCAAAAACAATAAAATACTTAAAAGTAAATTTAACCAAGGAAATGAATGAAAACTACAGAATTTTGCTAGGAGAAATTGAAGAAGACACAAACAAAGGAAAAGACATCCTATGTTTATGAATCATGAGAATTAATACTGTTAAAATGGCCATACTATCCAAAGCCATCTATAGATTGAATGCAATGTCATCAAGATACCATGATACTATTCACAGAAACAGGAAAAACAATCCTAAAATGTGTATGAAACAACAAGACTCCAAGTAGCCAAAGAAATCCTGAGGAAAAAGAACAAAACCAGAGGTGTCACACCTCCTGATTTCAAACTGCCCTACCAAGCTATAGTAATAGAGACAGCACAGTATCGGCATAAAAATAGACCCATAAACTAATACAATTGTACAGAGAGCCCAGAATTAAACTCTCACAGCTGAGCTACCAGGAAAGCCCCTCACACATATGCAGCCAACTAATATTCAACAAGGTAGCCAAGAACACACAAGGGAAAGGTTGGTCTCTCCAGCTAATAGTGTTGGGAAATTGGATAAATAGACTCAGAAGGATCCCTTACCCCATTCACAAAAATTAATTCAAAATGGTTCAAAGACTTAAACCTGACACTATAAAAATGGGCAATTTCTTTTAATATGACACCAAAAACACAAACAACAAAAGCAAAACCAACAAATGGGACCATGAACCGTAAAAAGCTTCTGTATAGCAAAAGAAGCAAAATGAAGGCAACCTACAAAATGGGAGAAAATTTTTGCAAACCATATACGTATCAGATAAAAGGTTGGTATCCAAAATGCATAAGAACCTTATAAAATACAATAACAAAAACAGAGTTAAAATGGGCAAAGGAAATAGACATTTTTTCCAAAGACAAAATCCAAATAGGCAGCAGGTACATGAAAAGATGCTCAACATCACTAATTATTAGGTATTGTTCAGTTGCTCAGTTGTGTTTGACTGTTTATGACCCGACGGACTGCAGACAGCAGGAGGCTTCCCTGTCCTTCACCATCTCCCTGAGCTTGCTCAAACGCATGTCCATTGAGTTGGTGTTGCCATCCAACCATCTCATCCTCTGTTGTCCCCTTCTCTTCATGCCTTCAATCTTTCCCAGCATCAGGATCTTTTCCAATGAATTGGCTCTTCACATCAGGTGGTCAAAGTATTGGAGAATCATTAGGGAAATGCAAAACCACAGTGAGAGATCACCTCCACTCCAGTTAGAATGACTAACATCAAAAATACAAGAGAAAAATCATAAAAGGGGAATAGTTGTACACTGTTGGAAATGTAAATTGGTTCAACCACTGTGGAGAACAGTATGGAGATTTCTCAAAAAGTGAAAAATAGATATACCATATGATTCAGCAATCCCACTTCTGGGTATATACTCAAAGGAAATGAAAACAGTATTGTTAAGAAATATATGTCTTCCCACATTTATTGCAGCATTGTTCACAATAGTGTAGATACAGAAACAGTCTGAAAGCTCATCAATGATGAATGGATAAAAAAGATGCGAGATATATATATATATATATATATATATATATATATATATATATATATAATTCAGCCATGAGAAAGAAGAACATCTTGCCACTTAAAACAATAGGATGGACCTTTAAAACATTTTGCCAAATAAGAGTTAGTAGAGGAAGATAAATGCTGTATGATTTCACCTGTGGTATCTAAAAAACCCAGCCTCATAGGAACTTAGAATAAAATGGTGGTTATCAAAGGATGGTGGTGTGGGGAGATAAGACAAATGGTGTTTAAGGTTACAAATTTACAATGAGTAGTATATAAACACTAGAAAAATATAGTGAATATAAACAATATTGTATTATAAGAAAACCTAGAGACTAGAATTAAATTATTCCAATCACTAAAAATGAAAGTTTAATTATATAACATGCTAGAGGTGGTAATTATCACTACAATGACAATCATATTACTGTACATAAATGCATCAAGTTAATATGCTGTATACCTTAAATTTTGGAGAATTAAATGGCAACCCACTTCAGTATTCTTGCCTGGAGAATCCCTGGACAGAGGAGCCTGGCAGGTTACAATCCCTGGGGTCACAAAAGCATCAGACACGACTTAGTGACTAAGTGAGAAGTGAAGACACTCAAATCGTGATATAAATATTACACACCCAAGGCCAAGACAGTCACTAGCTCGTCATTCAGGCTCCAAGTATTTTCCCTGCTGGGTAAACCAACAAGCCACAGAGATTCATTCAAATTATGAATCAGACCCCCAAATATTAAAACTAACATCAAAGATCAGCTGGTTAGGGTCAAGGGCTTATTGAATATCAACTCCTGCATTTTGGATGATGAAATTGGGCTCTCTCAGACTTCAGAAATGTGGTGAGTTAGGTCTTTAGAACACCAGTGTTTGTCAGACAGAATCTGTTTCAAGGATTTGATTGCAAAATTTTGTCAAAAACCAGAATGTAGTCCCTAGAGAATTATTAAGTTCTGTTTATTCTAGAATCACAGGAAAGCACATTTCAACGAAAAAATATTAGTGTTAATAAAAATCAGATAACAAATGGTTCTTTGGAGACTCTGGCATGAGCCATAAGAATCTACAGTATTTCTACAACACATCAGCTGTTGAGACGTCCTGCCTTATTTCGGTCACTGTCATTATGATTCCTCCACTTTTCTGTATTCTTAGAGACTGAAAGATAGCTATGAAAATTTTTCCAGCGAAAAACCTCAAACCAGTGAAATACAGAAATTGATTTGCAATTTAGGTCAAATTTGAAGGCTGTTGGGCAACAAAAAAGATAAAGCTGATAAAAGCAAGCATTGGAATGGAAGCAAAAATGAAAAGAAAGACATTTCCACACTCTCCACAGTCTCAAGAAATGAAAGCAGCTGAAATGAGAACAATTCTCCTTGCTTACCCTTCAGAGACAAAGCGGCAGGAAATTGTGAGATTCCTCCCAGAGCCCCACTTGCGAGGAAGCCCATTTAGCAAATGGTATGAGTTGTGGGATCTGTTGTTATTGGTTTTCTTCCCTGGGAACACAGCACACTGGGGATTCAGCTGTACCACAAAACAGTCTTCTAAACCCTCAGACTTGTCAAGTGCAGACTGAGAGCTACTCCTTATGGGTTTGCAAAGGGCCATAACTCTCCCTCTTGGCTCACTCATTCTTGGCACTATTGAATTGCTAGGAGGAAGCTTTTGAACCTATCAGTCAAGGTGTTTAGTGTTATGGGCCACCATTAACTCAGCTCCTAACATCTGTTCTGTGTTTTTGGTGCATGGGGAAACTGAAATCCTCAGAACAAAAGTGACAGGCAGGAGCCAAGCCAGGAAGAATCTTCAGGGAGAGAAGCATCCACTATACTGCCTCCATCTTGCTATTTATCAAAATGAGGGCATTCTTTTCATTTTTGACAAAAGCCCCTCTAAACACCAAAAGGGAAAAAAAAAGACTCCAAATAACATACTATAAAAGAAGGATGAAGAAAACAATTTCCAAATGTATATATCTTAGGGGAGGTGGATTTTTTATTGTGTGTAATATCTAGTATTTGTTGAGTACCTGCTGTGTTCCAAGCACTACTCTAAGTAATTTACATATATTCATTTATGTAATTCCCATAAGAAGCCTCAATAAATCAAATGGTAGATATCCGTATCATCTCTATTTTAGAGGTGAGAGAACTGGTGTGTCACATATTTGAGGTCCCAAAACTAAAAATAGCAGAGCTGTGACTTGACTCCACCTAGGCAGGATCCAGCACTCAGATTCTTAGCCATTCACTCACAGCACCATTCTTGCTTACTAAAGCCTAGAAAGCCAAACAAAGAAATAAACATCAAATTCATATGTTTAAAAACATCCTGACATTTGCATACTGGTAATCACTCCCACAGGAGTCTGTAATATCCAGTTTCTCTTTTGGACTCCACAGGTGGGCACACAGATCAACTAAAAGGTACAGGATGCAACTTTAGGCTCCTTCTCTTTCACAGACATGGCGTCACTATGCCACAGTAGCAGCAAGAATGCTCACTGTGCTTTCTAGACTTGTGTGAAAGTGAGAAGGAGGAGCTACTATGCCACTGAAACAACCAATCTCCTATTGATAATAGCTATTGAAGCTTGGAATTGTGCTCACTGCTGTATGAAGGTTCTTCAGAAAAACAAAACCAACAGATGTGTGTGCATATAAATATATACATGTACATATAGTTCATATACATATATCCTATTGGCACATATTCATTTGTACTTTAATTTCAGCAAATGAAGAAACATGATTGGCATTTAAATGTAAATTGTATTTAAATTTAAATTTGGAAACAGTGTCAGACTTTGTTTTTCTGGGCTCCAAAATCACTGCAGATGGTGACTGCAGCCATGAAATTAAAAGACACTTACTCCTTGGAAGGAAAGTTATGACCAACCTAGATAGCATATTCAAAAGCAGAGACATAACTTTGCCAACAAAGGTTCGCCTAGTCAAGGCTATGGTCTTTCCTGTGGTCATGTATGGATGTGAGAGCTGGACTGTGAAGAAGGCTGAGCGCTGAAGAATTGATGCTTTTGAACTGTGGTGTTGGAGAAGACTCTTGAGAGTCCCTTGGACTGCAAGAAGATCCAACCGGTCCATTCTGAAGGAGATCAATCCTGGAATTTCTTTAGAAGGAATGATGCTAAAGCTGAAACTCCAGTATTTTGGCCACCTCATGCGAAGAGCTGACTCATTGGAGAAGACTCTGATGCTGGGAGGGATTGAGGGCAGGAGGAGAAGGGGACGACAGAGGATGAGAGGGCTGGATGGCATCACTGACTGGATGGATGCGAGTCTGGGTGACCTCCGGGAGCTGGTGATGGACAGGGAGGCCTGGCGTGCTGCAGTTCATGGGGTCGCAAAGAGTCGGACACGACTGAGCGACTGATCTGATCTGATCTGATGTATATAAATATATATATGTATATATGTATTTCATATATGTATTACATATATGAAATACATATATACATATGTGTGGAAATTAATTATGAGGAATCAACCCATGCAATGATGAAGGCTGTAAAGTCCCTCAATCTGCCTTGTGCAAGCTGGAGGAAAGTTGGTGATGTAGTTCTAGTACAAATCCAAAGGCCCCCAAATCGGGGTCAGTGGTGTACATCCCACTTCAAGCGAAGACAAGAAAAGACTGATATTCCCATTCAGTCAGGCAGGCAAAAAGCAAAAGGGGTCAACTCCTCCTTCCTCCATTTGCTTGTTCTACTCAGATCCTCACCAGATTGGAGGATGCCCACCACACTGGGGAAGGCAAGCTACTTCATTGAGTCCACCAATTCAAATACTATTCTCACCCAGAAACACCCTCACAGACACTCAGAAGTTTAAAGCACCCTGTAGGACTGCCAAGGTGGCACATAAAGTTAACCATCACAACGGTTGTATCTCCAGTGTTAATACCATGCTTGACCTAGAGCAGACATTCAGTTACTATCTGATAAGTGAGTCAATTCAGTCATGTGTGTTTATGTTTCATGCAGATGTCATATATGATTATCCACAACCGTATCATGCACATGTATCTTTATTTTATTATGAAGAGGATTTTCAGTTACTATAAGTTCATAGACAACATAAACATTAAACTTGGTAAAACGTCGAAATGGGAGCAGAGAAGAATGTAAACAGTACATTTTTAAGGGAAGAAGGAATGTCTGCTTCAATCTAACTGAAATGCCTAACATATATTGTAGACTTAAGGGAAAATGGTAAAATATAGCATACATGCTATCCCTTTAAGCATTTCTAATATATTAGGGGCCCAAAATAAATTAGAGGCTCTCAATATAGTTTATATCTGCCAGTTATTTATTAGAAAGATTTACTTTGGTAGATACCATTTTTATGATACCATCTTTACTGCCAAAACAGTTTTGAAAAATATAGTCAATTAAATAGGATAATGATTCCCATTGAAGACTGCACCAAAATAGTAAAAAATATATCAGTTGTATTTCATCCAGAACAAAAACAGATTAAATTTACCTCATCCCTGGATGTGGTATTTGGCCCAAATTGCATTTTTGCAGCAGGGTGGAGTTTTGAGATCAAAAACACCAGAAATATTATGCATTTAATGAAAGCCAATCTTCTGGCAACTAGGCTAAGCACTGTTCTGTCCTATTTCTGAGGAATTTTGGTCATATCCCAGATATCAGAGTATTCTTTATTCTTACAGAACCATAGCCTCAAGAAAGATGAACACTATACCTGCAATAATGTTACATTTAAATGCCAATCATGTTTCTTCATTTGCTGAAATTAAAGTACAAATGAATAAACCAAAAGAAAACAATATGCATTAAAACCCTTCACGTTGAAAATGAAGACAGCATAGATGTCTTTCCAGAAAAAAGAAAGGGGATAATCATTGCCTGTCAAGACTAGCAAATCATTAATGTTTTTAGAGCTAAAAGGAAACTTGGGGAAAATTTTAGTCCCATCTTCTAGTTTAACAAGCAAGGAAACTAGGGATCTAAAAAGTATAATGATTGATCCATAGTCTCACAGCTACTGAAGGACAAAGCCAAGTCCAAGACCAGGTCTCTCATGCGTTCTCCATGTTCCATTGTTCTATTCTGCACCCTCAGGAGAATTTGTTCTGTGGCTTGGCGTACTCAGCATCCCCGTTAGGGTTCTAGGGCTGCAGTGAAGAAGCGATGCAATACCTGGAAACCTGACTCCAAGTGCCCTGGAGTTTCTTTATAGCTGGTACCAGCATTATCACCTGGACCCTGATGAGTGTGTGGAAGTTTGGTTTTCTTACAGTTGCCTCATTTGCTTGTGACACCCTGTGTCAAACACAAATCATGACCATTTTTGTACTGTTATATAATACAAAGGGTTTTCTAACACACTTACCTAAAAGTCATCTTTCACTTAAAATCATTTCAACTTTGGGGATTATTTTTTTTTCTGAGTATCAAGATTCATTATATTTGTTCAGGAAACCTCTCTTAACACACTCCCCTTTGTATACTTTTTCCACATCCTTTTGTTTGTTTGTTTTAAATAGTATCTCATGTGAAACGAATCACCAGTCCAGGTTTGATGCATGAGACAGGGGCTTGGGGCTGGTGCACTAGGATGACCCTAAGGGATGGGATGGTGAGGGAGATGGGAGGGGGGTTCAGGATGGGGAGCACATGTACACCTATGGCTGATTCATATCAATGTATTGCAAAAACCACTACAATATTGTAAAGTAATTAGCCTCCAAGTAAAATAAATAAATTTATATTAAAATGTGCAATAAATAAATAAATAGTATCTTATCTAATTTTCACAGATCTTATTGAGTCTATTACAGAGCAATGCATATGAGAGGCAAAGTCATAACTTTGGTGTAACAAGGGAGCCGTAAAGGTGTTTACAGATTGCCATGATGCACTTCATCTTGTGATCCAAACTGAACAACCAACTCCCAGACCAGGAGGGTTGATCCTCATGGTGTGAGGCTACCAAAATAAGTGTTGTCTCCACCAATTTCCTGTCCCTCTAGCCTTCAGATGCCTGGTTCCCTTAAGCACCAGACTGATACTAGGCCCCTCTCTGTCCATGTAGAAAATAGATCGTCCTAGCTGGAAAATAAATTCCTTGTAGAATAAATGTATCCATTTACTTGATCTCCTTCATTCTACAATAATTTGAAGATTAATAGATAGTTAAATAATTTACAATAATATATGTGATTATAAAGAGCAAAGGCCCCCAAGAGTTACAAGTGAATCCCAACACTGTTATATAATTGTTCATTTTCCTAGAGCTGATGGATGCAACATTAAGAGATGCAGGAAGTTGGGTATCAGAGGTAATGTTCACTCTGATTGTTTCAACCCTTGGTTTGGTTTAAGGTCCAAGCACCCAGTTCTGGGAAGTGAGGGACTTAGATTATGATACCAGCCTGGTTTCTGTGTGCTTTTATGCAAGTCCCTTCATGATCACATGCACTTGATATCCACAAAGATATCCACATCTGCTTTCTCACAAAAATAACATGTAAGCTTTGGAGAACAATGGGAAAAAAAATCTCTGGAACATGGAGCTATCAAGATTACAATTGTAAATTCCTAGTTCTACCTATTGCATTTTAATAGAAATTAAAATTTCATAAAATAAAAATTATTGGTAGAGAAACTGGAGTGACATTTATATGTCCTTTATGTAATGCTTTACAGTTTTGTACATTATAATTCAGTAATAAGAGGGGGAAAAAAAGAGACATCACATATTTTCTCATAATATTCAGAGTAGCATATTTTCTTAATAGAATTCTTAGGAGAAATTACTAGTTGCTGTGGAAAATTCTGAAAGAGATGGGAATACAAGACCACCTGATCTGCCTCTTAAGAAATTTGTATGCAGGTCAGGAAGCAATCGGAGAAGGCAGTGGCACCCTACTCCAATACTTTTGCCTGGAAAATCCCATGGATGTAGGAGCCTGGTAGGCTGTAGTCCATGGGGTCGCTAGAGTCGGACACGACTGAGCAACTTCACTTTCACTTTTCACTTTCATGCATTAGAGAAGGAAATGGCAACCCACTCCAGTGTTCTTGCCTGGAGAATCCCAGGGATGGGTGAGCCTGGTGGGCTGCCGTCTATGGGGTCACACAGAGTCGGACACGACTGAAGTGACTTAGCAGTAGCAGCAGTAGCAGGAAGCAATAGTTAGAACTGGACATGGAACAACAGACTGGCTCCAAATAGGAAAAGGAGTTCGTGAAGGCTGTATATTGTCACCCTGTTTATTTAACTTCCATGCAGAGTACATCATGAGAAACGCTGCACTGGAAGAAACAAGTTGGAATCAAGATTGCCGGGAGAAATATCAATAACCTCAGATATGCAGATGACACCACCCTTATGGCAGAAAGTGAAGAGGAACTCAAAAGCCTCTTGATGAAAGTGAAAGTGGAGAGTGAAAAAGTTGGCTTAAAGCTCAACATTCAGAAAACGAAGATCATGGCATCTGGTCCCATCAGTTCATGGGAAATAGATGGGGAAACAGTGGAAACAGTGTCAGAGTTTATTTTTCTGGGCTCCAAAATCACTGCAGATGGTGACTGCAGCCATGAAATTAAAAGACACTTACTCCTTGGAAGGAAAGTTATGACCAACCTAGATAGCATATTCAAAAGCAGAGACATTACTTTGCCAACAAAGTTTCGTCTAGTCAAGGCTATGGTTTTCCCAGTGGTTATGTATGGATGTGAGAGTTGGACTGTGAAGAACGCTGAACACTGAAGAATTGATGCTTTTGAACTGTGGTGTTGGAGCAGACTCTTGAGAGTCCCTTGGACTGCAAGGAGATCCAAGCAGTCCATTCTGAAGGAGATCAGCTCTGGGATTTCTTTGGAAGGAATGATGCTAAAGCTGAAACTCCAGTACTTTGGCCACCTAATGCAAAGAGTTGACTCATTGGAGAAGACTCTGATGCTGGGAGGGATTGGGGGCAGGAGGAGAAGGGGATGCCAGAGAATGAGATGGCTGGATGGCATCACTGACTCAATGGACATGAGTTTGGGTGAACTCTGGGAGTTGGTGATGGACAGGGAGGCCTGGCGTGCCACGATTCATGGGGTAGCAAAGAGTCGGACACGACTGAGCGACTGATCTGATCTGATCTGATTTTTATGAAATGACCTTAGCCATAACCCAGTCTATAAAGGTAATATTTAATTATATGATTATTTCCATACGATTAAAATTATTGACAATAATGATAAATAATTTTCTTGAGAAAATTCTAGCAGAAAACTTTGAAACTTCATTCTCTTTTTTTATATACTCTTTAGTTATGTCTCTCATAATTCAAAACCTAGACTAATTGCTGGGATTCTGGTTAATTCCATACTTTTCTTCAATCAAGACCCCACACAATAATAATTGCCCAATCTTTTAACCTGGCAATATATTTTCAAATCCTAAACTGTTTGCAAGTGTGAAAAGTGAGCACTTACTTAATGTACAGAAATATCTCAAAAGAAATTGCAGCTAATTCAGGCCAACTCAAAAGTAAAAGCCCTAGAGTATCTACATCTGATGTGAGTTTAAGGTTGAATTACACTGATTGGAGTGAAGGAGGGGAGTTAGTCTTTATAAATCTGTGGAATCTCTCTTATTAAATACCATTATTACCATTTATCTAATGTACCAGATCTTGTAATAAGCCCTGTACATGGAATTTCCTAGCCAAATTTTTATAACTCCTCTACAGATTAAAGTCTAAAGAAGTTCTAAGAGATAAGCCACACAGTACAATATAGCCAATAGCTAAATAGATGCTTTCTGAATCCAAGATCAAGACTTTTATCTCTCAAAGTAAGTAAGTAGATTGTTGTTATTATTCAGTCATGTCAAGCTCTTTGCAACCCAATGGACTGCAGCATACCAGGCTCCTCTGTCCTTTACTATCTCCTAGAGATTGTTCAAATTCATGTCCATTGAATCACTTCATGGTAAATAGATGAGGAAACAATAGAAACATTGACAGACTATTTTGGAGGGGCTCCAAAATCACTGCAGATGGTGACTGCAGCCATGAAATTAAAAGGTGCTTACTCCTTGGAATAAAAGTTATGACCAATCAAGACAGCATATTAAAAAGCAGACATTATTTTGCCAACAAAGGTCCATCTAGTCAAGGCTATGGTTTTTCCAGTAGTCATGTATGGATGTGAGAGTTGGACTATAAAGAAAGCTGAGCACCGAAGAAGGGATGATTTTGAACTGTGGTGTTGGAGAAGACTCTTGAGAGTCCCTTGGACTGCAAGGAGATCCAACCAGTCCATCCTAAGGGAAACCAGTCCTGAATATTCATTGGAAGGACTGATATTGCAGCTGAAACTACAATACTTTGGCCACCTGATGCGAAGAGCTGACCCATTTGAAAAGACCCTGATACTGAGAAAGATTGATTGTGGGAGGAGAAGGGAACAACAGAGGATGGGATGGTTGGATGGCATCACCAACTCAATGGACATGAGTTCGAGTAAACTCTGGAGGTGGTAATGGGCAGGGAGGCTTGGCATGCTGCAGTATGGGTTGCAAAGAATCAGACATGACTGAGCAACTGAACTGAACTGAATCTGTGATGCTATCTAACCATCTTATCCTCTGCCGCCCCCTCCTCTTTTTGCCGTCAACTATTCCCAGCATCTAGAGAAGGCAATGGTACCCCACTCCAGTACTCTTGCCTGGAAAATCCCATGGATGGAGGAGCCTGGTAGGCTGCAGTCCATGGGGTCGCTAAGAGTTGGACATGACTGAGCGACTTCCCTTTCACTTTTCACTTTCATGCATTGGAGAAGGAAATGGCAACCCACTCCAGTGTTCTTGCCTGGAAAATCCCAGGGATGGGGGAGCCTGGTGGGCTGCCATCTATGGGGTCACACAGAGTTGGACATGACTGAAGTGACTTAGCAGCAGCAGCAGCATTCCCAGCATCAGGGTCTTTCCCAATGAGTCAGCTCTTCACATCACATGGCCAAAGCATTGGAGCTTCAGCATCATCCTTCCAATGAATATTCTAGGTTGATTTCCTTTAGGATTTAATCTTCCTGCAGTCCAAGGGAATCTCAAGAGTCTTCTCCAGCACCACAATTTGAAAGCATCATTTATTCAGTGCTAAGCCCTCTTTATGGTCCAATTCTCACATCCATACATGACTACTAGAAAAATCATAACTCTGACAGTATGGAGTTTTGTTGACAAAATGATGTCTCTGCTTTATTAATGTGCTGTCTAGGTTTGTCAGAGCTTTCATTCCAAGGAAAAAGTGTCTTTTAATTTCATGTCTTTAGTCACCATCTGCAGTGATTTAGGAGCTCCCCCTAAAATTAAGTCTGCCACTGTTTCCACTGTTTCTCCATCTGTTTGCCATGAAGTGATAGGGCCAGATGCCATGATCTTAGTTTTCTGAATGTTGAGCTTTAAGCCAACTTTTTCACTCTCCACTTTCACTTTCATCAAGAGGCTTTTTAGTTCCTCTTCACTTTCTGTCATAAGGGTGGTATCATCTGCATATCTGAGGTTGTTGACATTTCTCCTGGCAGTCTTCGTTCCAATTTGTGCTTCATCCAGCCCAGCATTTCTCATGATGTACTCTGCATATAAGTTAAATAAGCAGGATGACAATATACAGCCTTGACGTACTCCTTTTCCTATTTGGAACCAGTCTGTTGTTCCATGTCCAGTTCTAACTGTTGCTTCCTGATTGCATATAGGTTTCTCAAGAGGCAGGTCAGGGGGTCTGGTATTCCCATCTCTTTCAGAATTTTCCACAGTTTATTGTGAGCCACACAGTCAAAGGCTTTGGCATAGTCAAGAAAGCAGAAGTAGATGTTTTTCTGGAACTCTCTTGCTTTTTCCGTGATCCAGTGGATGTTGGCAATTTGGTCTCTGGTTTCTCTGCCTTTTCTAAAACCAGCTTGAACATCTGGAAGTTCACGGTTCATGTATTGCTGAAGCCTGGCTTGGAGAATTTTGAGCATTACTTTACTAGCGTGTGAGATGAGTGCAATTGTGCGGTAGTTTGAGCATTCTTTGGCATTGCCTTTCTTTGTGATTGGAATGAAAACTGACCTTTTCCAGTCCTGTGACCACTGCTGAGTTTTCCACATTTGCTGGCATATTGAGTGCAGCACTTTCACAGCATTATCTTTTAGGACTTGAAATAGCTCAACTGGAATTCTACCTCCACTAGCTTTGTTTGAAGTGATGCTTCCTAAGGCCCACTTGACTTCACATACCAGGATGTCTGGCTCTAGATGAGTGATCATACCATCGTGGTTATCTGAGTGTGAAGATCTTTTTTGTATATTTATTCTGTGAATTCTTGCCACCTCTTCTTAATATATTCTGCTTCTGTTAGGTCCATACCATTTCTGTCCTTTATTGTGCCCATCTTTGCATAAAATGTTCCCTTGGTATCTCTAATTTTCTTAAAGAGATCTCTAGTCTTTCCCATTCTATTGTTTTCCTCTATTTCTTTGCATTAATCACTGAATAAGGCTTTCTTATCTCTCCTTGCTATTCTTTGGAACTCTGCATTCAAACGGGTATATCTTTCCTTTTCTCCTTTGCTTTTCACTTCTCTTCTTTAACAGCTATTTGTAAGGCCTCCTCAGACAGCCATTTTGCTTTCTTGCATGTCTTTTTCTCAGAGATGATTTTGATTCCTGTCTTCTGTACAATGTAACAAACCTCAGTCTATAGCTCATCAGGCCCTCTGTCTATCAGATCTAGTCCCTTAAATCTATTTCTCACTTCCACTGTATAGTAATAAGGAATTTGACTTAGGTCATACCTGAATGGTCTAGTGGTTGTCCCCACTTTCTTCAATTTCAGTCTGAATTTGGCAATAAGGAGTTTATGATCTGAGCCACAGTCAGCTTCCGGTCTTGTTTTTGCTGACTGTATAGAGCTTCTCCATCTTTGGCTGCAAAGAATATAATCAATCTGATTTTGGTGTCAATCATCTGGTGATGTCCATGTGTACAGACTTCTCTGGTGTTGTTGGAAGACGGTGTTTTCTATGACCAGTGCGTTCTCTTGGAAAAACTCTATTAGCCTTTGCCCTGCTTCATTCTGTACTCCAAGGCCAAATTTTCCTGTTACTCTAGGTGTTTCTTGACTTTCTACTTTTGCATTCCAGTCCCCTATAATGTAAGGACATCTTTCTTGGGTGTTAATTCCAAATGGTCTTATAGGTCTTCATAGAACCATTCAACTTATCTTCTTCAGCATTACTGGTCAGGGAATAGACTTGGATTACTGTGATATTGAATGGCTTGCCTTGGAGATGAGCAGAGATAATTCTGTTGCTTTTGAGATTGTATCTAAGCACTACATTTCGGACTCTTTTATTGACTATGATGGCTACTCCATTTCTTCTATGGGATTATTGCCCACATTAGTAGATATAATGGTCATCTGAATTAAATTCACCCATTCCAGTCCACTTTAATTCGCTGATTGCTAAAATGTAGATGTTCACTCTTGCCATCTCCTGTTTAACCACTTCCAATTTGTCACCTTGTTCATTTAAATTATATGCAGAATACATCATGAGAAACACTGGGCTGGAAGAAGCACAAGCTGGAATCAAGATTGCCGGGAGAAATATCAATAACCTCAGATATGCAGATGATGCCACCCTTATGGCAGAAAGTGAAGAGGAACTCAAAAGCCTCTTGATGAAAGTGAAAGAGGAGAGTGAAAAGTTAGCTTAAGCTCAACATCAGGAAACTAAGATCATGGCATCTGGTCCCATCAGTTCATGGGAAATAGATGGGGAAACAGTGGAAACAGTGTCAGACTTTATTTTTCTGGGCTCCAAAATCACTGCAGATGGTGACTGCAGCCATGAAATTGAAAGACACTCCTTGGAAGGAAAGTTATGATCAACCTAGATAGTGTATTGAAATGCAGAGACATTACTTTGCCAACAAAGGTCCGTCTAGTCAAGACTATGGTTTTTCCAGTAGTTATGTATGGATGTGAGTTGGACTGTGAAGAAAGCTGAGCTCTAAAGAATTGATGCTTTTGAACTATGGTGTTGGAGAAGACTCTTGAGAGTCCCTTGGACTGCAAGGAGAGCCAACCAGTCCATTCTAAGAGATCATTCCTGGGTGTTCTTTGGAAGGACTGATGCTAAAGCTAAAACTTCGCATAAGGTGGTACTTTGGCCACCTTATGCAAAGAGTTGACCCATTGGAAAAGACTCTGATGCTGGGAGGAATTGGGGGCAAGAGGAGAAGGGGACAACAGAGGATGAGATGGCTGGATGGCATCACTGACTCGATGAACATGAGTTTGAGTGAACTCCAGGAGTTGGTGATGGACAGGGAGGCCTGGCGTGCTGCAATTCATGTGGTCACAAAGAGTCGGACACGACTGAGCGACTGAAGTGAACTGAACTGAATTTGCCTTGATTCATGGACCTAACATTCCAGGTTCCTATGCAATATTGCTCTTTACAGCATTGGACCTTGCATCCATCACCAGTCACATCCACAACTGGGTGTTGTTTTTGCTTTGGCTCCATCTCTTCATTATTTCTGGAGTTATTTCTCCACTGATTTCCAGTAGCATATTAGGCACCTACCAACCTGGGGAGTTCATCTTTCAGTTCTATTCCTTGATAAACTTTAATCACCAGGAGCTGAATGCTACATGAGACATTAGAAAACTGAAATGTTAATTTCATACAGGAAATTTAACAATAAGTACAAATGACTCTGAACAGGAGAAAATGTGTTAAATTTCTCTCTACTAATTAGGAAATGCATATTTAAACAGCAATGTATTATCTGTTTTTTCATCCATCACTTTTGCACGCAGGCATTACAAACAGTCACAAAATCAGGTAAAGACGTGGCTATTTATTGTGACTGATGACAGGTAAGATTTTTAGAGAAAATTGACACTTTCCACTTAGAAGGACATTTAGTATTTTGCATAGAGAGAAAAAAATGTAAATATGTATGAAAGATAATATTTTTTAAATGTTTACCCATTTGCCCTGTATTTTCTCTCATACTTTTTCTCTTTCTGGGTAATCTTAATCTTTTCCTATAAGAATATAGTCAGATTGTCCTTATATAATTTAAAGTATTCAGACTAAGAATTAGGTCATGAGGATGCAGTCAGCTGAAATTGTGCCTATTTCACACTAACTGCATTGTTCTCTAATCATCGTATTTTCACTTAACTCATGGGAGATTTGGGAAAGGTGTCAGCTTCCCCTTGTCCTGGAAATCTGGGATATTGCTATCATGTTCCCTCACTGTGACAACACACAAAATCCCACAGCTTCCCCGCCACATGTGTTCTAAGTTGAAGGAAAACACTGAATCTCAGTACCTTGTCTACTGAAACATACACTTATCCACAGCAGGATTCATTTCTCTGCCAAACTCATTTTGCCGCTGTGACAAAGCTGGGGGAATCTTTAGACTTCTGACCTACGTGGTGTCCATTCCAAACCTAGGACCACCCACGTGCTTCAGGGAAAGAGCCCTGTCGGTCTGCTCTTGTGCTCCAGCCCTGCCTCGAACCTGGCTTCTCTTCCACCTGCCATGCTCTGGGGTTTGCAAGGCCCATTCCTTGCTGCCTGACCTCATTTCCTCTCTCTTAACCTCTTTCCTGCTTGCTCCTCCCTGCCTTTGGCCCTCCATGCCCTTGACCACCCTATCTCCAGGGTCTAAAAGATTCTCCTTCTCCAAGAGCTTTCCTGGCCACACTGCCCTCGAGAGCCTGCACGCCCTGGTATTCCAGACTGGGAGTTCAGTGACCAGTAAGTTAAACAAACATGAAAACAATGTGGGAAATTGGCAGGAGGCTGCCAAGTGCTGATTTTGCCAAGCAGGCCGTCAAAAACAAGAAATGCCATCTATTATCACCATCATTTTATTAAAGAAAGGCATTTTAACACTAAAAATGGGGAAAGGTCACCGTCTCAGAAAAATAAAAACGTTTCTCAAAGAACAGTAACTAAGCAAGCTTGAGGGGAAGGCCAGAAGGAGCAGGCTTGTTAGCAAACAGCCCTTCCTGTTTGTCTGGTACAGAGAACCTTCTTAGAAGCCAGAGCAGCCCACCTGTTACAGCTTCCCTCACATCTCAAGGTTATTGGAATGAGTCCCCCATGCTGACTAAGCTGAGGAGACATGCTTGCCACCCTTCTGTCTTAGAGGATGCCTTCCATGAGGGCTGGCCATAGGCCACACTGGGCATGTCCAGCAAAATAAAGCTCACCCACACCTGGAGTTTGTTGCTCCTCATCCAAAGGTATCACACAGATTCTTCTTTATGTTCCATAGCCTGAGGTACTGTAAGCTTCCCTTGAAGAGAGTCTAGTTGAGTTCTTGTCATGCAGAAAGGCTATGGAAGTGTGGGGGAAAGAATGAGCAAGAGAACATGGGTGAAACAAGAAAGCGGTATATATAGTGCTTGTTGTATCATGGGCATGAATCTGTCCATGGAAAGGTTTTTAGATCAGTCACCAGTATGTGCTCCAGTGTAATGCTCTAAAATCCCAAAAGTAGATATTATGTGAACATAATTCTTGAAATGTAAGTCATTTCTTATACTTATTAAATTCATTTTAACATTCACCTTGATTGTTCATGACAAATTCATTGTAAAATCAAAGCCTGAGTGGCTAAATGAACTTAAAAAAAAAAAAAAAAAACTATTTTGATCTAAATTGCTAGCCATAGAAGTATCCTAACTCTCTCAGTCCTCAGAGTGCCCAATCCCATAGTTTTTATCAGAAAGTGTTAAAGGAAGTAGAAGGAATGGATTTCGCTCCACAGCCAAAGCTTTGGTTATGAGAACTGGTCAATTTCAATCCATACAAGAAAAGGCAGATTGTATAGCTGCCCAGATCCTTGTGTACCAATGACATACTGGTGATCAGTTTCTACAGTAATGTGGTTTATTTGGTCTGGTAACATTTGGTAGCTGACATATTGCCTTTCAGGCTTCCCTTGTAGCTCAGTGATAAAGAATCCACCTGCCAGTACAGGAGACATAGGTTCAATCCCTGGGTCAGGAAGATCCCCTGAAGAAAGAAATGGCAACCCATTCAAATATTTTTCTTGTCTAGGAAATCCCGTGGACAGAGGAGCTTGGTGGGCTACAGTCCCAAAAGAGGTCACACAAGAGTTGGGTCACAAAAGAGTTGGACACAACTTAGCAGCTAAACAACAATATTGCCTTTCACCTAGATTTATTGCTAAATAGCACACCAGCTAGAGGGAAACGTAACAAGAAAGCTGGGAATGTGAACTGTGGTGAGGTCAGGACACACACACACATGTCCACAATTCACATGATTTTGCAGTTTCTTTTGTCACAGTGACCATGATTGCCATTTCTCTCACCACCACTAGAGAGAATAAAAATTCTTAAAATTTGGTGCACCATTCAGCTATAGAGCTAAGTAGGATTATTCTAAGCTTTCAGCCCAAGTTTTCTAAAACCTAGCTGATTAAAAGGCATTAACATTTATATACTGCCAACACTGATTATACCTGTTGCTGGTAAATGTTTATGAGCTAACCAAGACCTAACCGGAGGCCTGGCGTGCTGCGATTCATGGGGTCGCAAAGAGTCAGACACAACTGAGCGACTGAACTGAACTGAACTGAAGACCTAACAAGAGAGATGCATAAAAGCACAGTAAACATATCATTTGTATATAAGGGGTATCATTCAGTAACGGAAGTATCTGCTTATGCCTTGGCAAAGGAAGTTAACTCATGGACTTCAAGGCATCTCCTAGATCTAATATTTTATGACTTTTGATTAGCAGAAAACCTTTTAGAAGGCATCTACTAAATAACACAATATTCAAAAACTTTCAAAGGCTGATTAAAAATTCTCAGTATTCCATATTCTGTTTAATCTTTTTTCTTTTTATCATGTATTCATTTCTCATTAATACTGCTGTTCAAAAAGGAAAGAAAGAGAAGTTCCACTAAGTCATATTTGATGAAATCGAAAGCTGAGGTTCTAAGATTATCCACAGAATTTTCAACATACTTAAATTCTCTGAAAATACCTCTTTCTTCAGTGGCATCTGAAGAGTTAGCTATAGTTAAAATTTGATTAAGTTGAAGGATTCCTTGCGAATCCATTCGGAAAAGAAAATGCTGGCAGAGAATACAATAAACCTCTCTTGTTAGGGACTGTAACACAGCTAGTGATCTGGATACTAGTGCTGTTTGTGATAAGAATGAAAGCAACCAGTACATTTTTTTTTTTTTTTGAAAAGCAAAACCAGAAATCAGAAGCAATGACTTGCAAGTTTGTAGCAATCTTATCTCCTTCAGTTCAGAAAGAGTTCAGTATTTGTTTGCCAACTAAGTGTTACTTTTCACAAATGTAAAATTGCATCAACAATTTTCTTGGCATTCTTGACACCATAGGTAAAAGAGCCTCTGAAATTAACTTTTCAGGTTTTCAAATGGATACATTGACTTTTAGAAAAACAAAGCATTGGATGAGTGTTTGGCTAGCTCATTTAAACTCCATCCCCAATCATTACTCCTGATTCCCTAAGTAAGGAAACAGAAAGAAAAATAGTACAGTATGTTCAGAACAGAACTGAAAGTTATTTGGAATAGGGGTTAAATACATACACATTTATTTAAAGCATTGTTTACCACTACCATTTCTACTATTATTAATGTTATACATTAGAGTTAAATAGTTTACAAAGTGCTCTCACATATTTTTTTTTTCCTCATTCTTACATGACCTCTCCAATCCTTGTAGGTAAAATAGCAAGTGTTCAGATATATTAATTTAGCATCTATTAATCATTATGATTACCTCCACTATCAGTAAAGTGAGCACTTACTATTGGCCAAGATCCACATTAAATGTTTTTGTGGATCATCTCACTTAACCTTCACAACAACTCTATGCAATTGGTATTATTATCATCTCAATTTTACAGATGAGAAAACGTGGTTGATTGGGGCCTGGAATCTGGGGCTTCTGAGTCCAAGTCCAGTGTTCTTTCCACATTGTTTTAATAATAGAGTTTAAAAAGAACAAAGAGAATGCTAAAGTTTCCAGTTCATTTCATATCAGTTACTTTCAGACAAAAATAAAGTAAGAAAGGGACCATGAAAAGAAAGTTAAATTTGCAACCTCTTCCCAAAATAAATACTTACAAAAATGCAGCAGGCAAAAGTTTTTGCCAAACTCTTGAGCCTTTGTAAATTGCAATATGTTGCAATCCCACTATACTAGCAGCTAAATGCAAAATTCTACTTTTAAACCTGCTACTGACCAAAAAACAAACAAAAAAGTTATTTAAAAAGAAAATAAAGAAGACTGTTGAAAAGCCTGACAGTGTGGAGTGGCCTACGTGACTGATAACGCTCTCAGTTTCCAAACCACCCTAGTTGCAGCTTGGTTGGTCGCTGGCTACATCAGAGTTGATTTCTACTCAGCAAGCACTTAATGAGTGTCTACTGCATGTTAGATATTGAGGGATACAGTGGTGAAGAGGACATTTATTGTTCCTGCATTTCAGGAGATTATGAACTGAAAGCAAAGGCAGATAAAAGAGATTAATTCTAGTGTAGTAAGTTCCACAACAGAGGATTTATCCTGGTCTAGGGAATCATCAACTCAGTCTTGCTGAATTGAGCGGGTGCAGCCGCGGCTACTTTGTAGCGGGGTCGGGCCCCACCCAAACTGCGGCGGCTACAGCGGATCTTGAACCAACCGTGGGCCTGGGGAGTTTATCTCCAGCTACTGCCGGGTGCAGCGGCCTGAGTACTAAGCGCAGGTTTCTCCAAGACCGGATTCGGGCCATCTCTCAAGACCAAGTCAAAGACCATTCTTCTTGAGAACCTCACCTTAACGTCAGAAAAAGGAAATCCTGGGCCCTAGAAAGATCCTCTGTTCCAGACCCCAAAACCGTCGCCCCTATCCAGCAGGAAGTAGCCAGAGAGATACGGCACCCTTTTCCCATCCTTTTATGACTTCAGGGTCTGTAATGAAGGAGTCGTCAGGCCTAGAAAAGGAAGATAACTACCTCAAGGGCCCTTGCTGGACCACCTGACTTTAGGGAAAACAAAACCGAACTTTGCTCCACTCCAATACTCCAGGCAAGGGGAGGCAATGGCACCCCACCCCAGTACTCTTGCCTGGAAAATCCCATGGACGGAGGAGCCTGGTAGGCTCCAATCCATGGGTCACTGGGAGTAGGACACGACTGAGCGACTCACTTTCACTTTTCACTTTCATGCATTGGAGAAGGAAATGGCAACCCACTCCAGTATTCTTGCCTGGAGAATCCCAGGGACGGAGCCTAGTGGGCTGCCGTTGATGGGATCGCACAGAGTCGGACACGACTGAAGCGACTTAGCAGTAGCAGCTTAGCAGGGAATCATCAGAAGCTTCCCTGAAAAAAAATAACATTTAGATTAATCTCAATGGAATGTCAAAGATCATCTGATGAAGAAGAGGCATGAGGACTCCAGGAAGAGAGAACCTAGGGACCAGAAATGGAGTTACTCAGAAACTTGTAAGTGTATCTGCTTGAGATGAAGGTTTCCAGAATCTACTCCAGGGTGAAGGTTCAGAGGAGGGGTTATATAGGACTGAAAAGTGTCAGTCACTCAGTCATGTCCTACTCTTTGCTACCCCATGAACTGTAGCCCACAAGGCTTCTCTAGCCATGGATTTCTCCAGGCAAGAATATTGGAATGGGTTGCCATTCCGTTCTCCAGGGGATCTTCCCAATCCAAGGATCAAACCTCGGTATCCTGCATTTCAAGCAGATTCTTTACCATCTGAGCCACTGGGAAGGTTACATATACATGTAAATATATTTATGATTATATGTAGTCCATCTTTAAAATATTTCCCTCACTTGTTCAAGAATCCCCACACTCTTAAGAAACTAACCTGTAACTCCCTTACTCTGGAAGGAGGACAAAGGAAACACACTGATAGTTTCCCAGCTAATTACAATAGTGGTTTTATTGAAGTCAGGAAAATAACAGGGTATTCACTTACATGGATATGAGAAGATAAAGGAAATAGAAAAAAGAAAGATGACTTGAGTAGGTAGGTAAATATAGAAGGAATACCCTAAATGAAATAGAATCAAAGTAATGAAAATTAAAAATTTCAATTAGATGAGTTTTCAGTTACCTTCACCTGGCCTGAAAATTCCACAGCTTCTTATTCATTATCCCCAATTTACACCACACTCAATACTGCAAAAGAAGACTATAGAGTGCAACAGATTTACTTTCCTATGTTTTGCTTAGGTTTGTTAAGCTTGTGAACAAAAAGTGAATTTACACTTGAATTCTTGATTTTTTTCCTTTACTTCATGAGTTAGCTCCCTGATTTAATACTCACATGAGTCTTAGGTTGGGATTGCTAAGGATACCAACTCACAGGGTAAGAAAGCACCCCAAAGAGTTCTAGGAAAGGAGGAAAATGACAGTTTTCCAGAGGTAATTCATGTTCTAAATATTCTCTATATGTCTATCCAGATACAAACATTAATCTTCTCCACTTTTCTCTGCGCTGAAGAGGCTGACCTGCATCAAGGCTTTCCCTTGGGTTTTCAACTGACTGTGGTCGATGGGAGGTACAAGTAGGCGATCAGAGGAGGAAAGACCAGTGAGACAGAGGTGCTTCTCCATCCCTGGTTGGTTTCCATTAACCTTTCCCACAACCTCGAAAATAGCTCCTTCATTCATGGCTTCTTGCTGGTCTAAGTGCAACATGCCATCTCTTTCTTCTCCACTATCCCAGTGGAAAAAGACAGTCTAGTTACACAGAAGTGCGATGCAGGCTCAGGGCAAGCGTGATCGACAAGGAAAAGGTATATTCATGAGATAATATGTTAGAACAAGAAACCTAATTGAAAACATCTTTGGAGTTATATCCATCGAATTTTCCCTTATACCAAGCAGAGAAATAACACTGCATGGGGAGAAGATGACAGAAGTGACAATCATTTTAGACAGTGTTTTCAGGATAACCAACAAGGGACAGAATATCTGGAGGAACTATTTGGAAGGAGTTGATGAGAAGTACACTGGACTTTTCTGTAGCATCCGAAACTAGTAGAGCCTTTTAAATACTTACCTATGCAAATCCCCAGTGCCCATTTTCCACTTCATCCAGGCTAAGGTAAGCCCAGCCAGGATGACATCAGTGGCCTCATTCTAACCCTTCTTTTCAAAAATAGATAATGTATAAGGATGCCTAGCAATTTGGCAACAGTTTTATTAAATTACAGACTTCAGGCTGCTAATAATATAGAGAAAAAGAACTTCTTGTCTCTTTGCTACCACTGTGGTGAAGTTCTACTGGCTTTCTCTGAGCTACATTCATTAGGGGAATACAGACTTAGCTAAATATCAGGTACTAACCAATAAGTAAATCTCTCTGAGAGGTTTAAACCAATCATCAAATGTTAATCTCTGCTTCTTCAGTGAAAAAATATGTATCACACTATTTGAGGTAAAGCTGCTCATTTTCATTTCTGCCATCTTCCTGTGTTGCTCCTGCAGTAACAATGACAGCTGAATTATTTTTTTCTCAGCCCAGGAGTAATGTGTTAGGCTTCCTTTTTAATGACAACAATCTTTTTGTTGCCAAATGCTTCACGTCTTAAATAATGACTTGAATCTTGGCTGCAATTATAAGATAAGATTTTTCTCATAACCTTTTCACAATGGATTTTCATCAGCTCCTTTACAAAGGAAATTAAAATTTGCATTTAACTTCAAGCTCATGTATCCAAAACTGGACCCACCATTGGCACATTCAGACATGATATTTTAAAAAGAATAAAATTTGCTTTATAGGGTTTTGTTTAATATTTCATCTCTAAAAAGAAAAGAGAAGGAAAATCTAATCAAAGTTCATGAAGAATCAATAGAGCCTGAATGGAAAGGGACTGAAAAGTGAAGTTAATATGTTTCTGTAAACACAGGAGGCTAACTTCTAAATATGCCCCAAAGAAAATCTGTTTACCTTCCAAATTTTCTCAGTAACATTTGAGACTCAGACAAGATGGCTATAAACAGGTCTGATGTAAAACAGAATACAAATCACCAGACAACCAAGGTCACAACAGCAACGGGTTCCACACAGTGAGTGACACCCTCATCTCTCAGCATAGACAACATAACAATAGATATGGCCTAATAAAAGCAAAATGTCCCCAGGAACTAGAAAGAAACTGCTTTCAGGCAAAGTAGTCAGTTCATTTTTTCCAGAACCCAAGCTGGGACTTTGCATAACCTGAGAGTAAACATCCCAGACGCCAGAACTTGAGAAATACCAAACTCCGAACTTGTGGAGAAGTGTCTATCCCTGACTCTGGATTCCAGCTCCCTGGCTTGTCCTCCTTCCTTTAGATGAGTAAGTGCTGCCAAGTTTGACGGTAGGGGAGATTTGCCCACATGACAGTCTCAGATAGGAGAAAACATTCAAAATGAGACAATGGTTAATTCAAAAGCAACATCTGTGGGAAATATGATTGCAAACTAGGAAAGCAAGTTGTCTATCAGGAGACGAGTGATTCATAAATGTTTCTGGCAGGGCCTTACACAGATGGAGTCGTACACACATGCTATTTTTTCTCCACTAGGAATTTTGCCTAACAGAGTAAGTGATTGCAGACCTGAGTGAGTATGCATTGTGATCGAGAGCAAATGTAATGAATTTTCTGATCAAAGCTCCATTGAATCTCCTCCCTTGTGATATTCCCCACTCTGGCTCCTTCCCTTCAGTAGGCAACTTGGGGAGGTTCTTGACTGAAATGTTTGTGCAGATGCAAGTGCTGTGACTTCCCTCCTGGCAGGGATCTCAACCGTGACAGAATACAGGGAAAAGTAAAAGCCATGTCTACTTCCCAGCAGCTCTTAAAAAAGAAAAAAGCCCTCAATCTTGTTTGGGCCAAATGAGGCGTGGGAGTTGGTCTCTAGAGTGAAGACACCACGCGCACAGAACTTGAGAATGTTAGAACTGGGATCTTCAGGCTCACAGTCCAGACTTTTCATTGTGCAGAGTCTGAGCGGCAAGGAGGTCAAAATGGCGTGCCAACTGTCTCATAACTAGTCAATGACAGAACCAGGGTTATTAACCCAGCTCTCTTGATTCCAAGTTTAGTGGGTTTTCTCCCCCTGTTAACACATAATTTTTTCACTCACTAATTCATTCATACATCAAATATTTTTTTCAACATCCACCATACTGCAAAGAATATTCTGAGTGCTGGGAAAAAAAAAAAAACAGGGAATAAGAAAAACAAAAGCTTTACCTTAAATAGTTTACATTCTAGGAGGAGAAAATAAAATTCAGATAAGGAAATAAATATAGAGTATGTCAGGTAGTGGTAAATGCTCCAAAGAAAATAAACAAAGGTCAAAAAACAGAGTGATAAAGGGTAACTATTTAAGAGAGGGTGATAAGGCCAACTCTCTGGGGTGACATTTGATCAGAGTCTGCATAAAATGAGGTTGCAAACCACACAAATAGCTGAGGGAAGAACTTTCCAGGCAGAGAACAGTGAGTACAAAATCCAGGGAGCTGGAATGAATTTAGTGTGCTTTGGCAGAGGTTGGGGGGATGCATGAACTAAGTGAAGGGGAACAGTGGAGATGAGGTCCAAGGGGCCACTAGAGGGCTGATCTTAGATTTTTTGTTAACAGATTATTCTGGCTGTTAGGTGATGAATAGATTAAAGAGAGGGTAGAGAGAAAGAGAAGATCAGAGAAGCCAATAAGGAGGCATCTCCTTAAGACAGAACTTAAATTTCTTGAGAAGGGGCTTTTATTTGGCTTGTTCATTGTTACAAAATAAGTACCAAGAATAGTGATGGACACATGTTGGAGTGTTAGAGATATTTGCTAAATGAATGGATGCCTGAAAGATAAGACCAAGAAGAAAGTTGACAGTGGCTTGGACTAAGATAATAGCAATAGAGACAGTGAAAAATGAATGGATTTAGGTGATGTTTCAAAAGTAGAAGTGACAAGAAAAGTTTCAAGATTGGATAGGTATATTTAGTAAGAAAGAACTCAAGAATGACTTCTAGGTTTTTGTCTGAAACCCTCCAGGTAGACGGTGGTAACTTTCCAGGGAGAAACAGATTTAGTGAAGAAAATTTTAAAAGTCTGTCTTCACCATGTTACATTTGAACTGTATACTGGTCTTTCAAAGGGAGATAATGAGTAAGCAGTTGAATAGAAGTGTTTAGAGCTCATGGAAGAGATTAAGGTTAGAGATAGAAGTAGATAGCACATAACACTATTGAACACCATATGGTCACCCAAAGGATAAGTGTAGATGGGGAACTGGAGAGGCCCAAGGAGCCCTCGAGTATTCCAGTGTTTCAGAGTAGGTCATAGAAGAAGAATCAGCAAAGGATTTTTTTCCCAACAGGAAGTAATACAGGCAAAGAAGTCTGAAAAAGGATAACCAGAAACTGAGGTGTCCTAGAAACTAAGAGATGAAAATGTTTTCAAAGGAAGAAGTGATGAGATGGTTCAGTCAAGGTGAGGACTGAGAACTGCCTACAGGATTTGGCCACATTGAGGTCATTGGTGATACCAAGAAGAGCAGTTTCCCTGGCATGGTGGAGACAAACCCTCACTGGAGTTCAAAGGAGAGGGGAAAGGGGAAACAAAAATAGACAAATTGTCTAGGAAATTTGCTACAAAAAGAGTAAAGAAATGAAGAAGGAATTGGAAGAGGATGAGGGGATTGAAAGAGGGATTTGGGGTTTTGTGTTTTTCGATGTGGTTTCTGATGTTTCCTATCAGCTTGCATACTGATAGGAAGATCCAGTAGGAAGGGAGGGATTTATGTAGGAGAGAAATGGGATACTTGGAAGAGAAAAGTCTGAGTTAGACAAGAAAATGGGACCAATGCACAAGTGGAGGACATAGCTTTAGATGAGAGTTGGCACAGTTACTGTGGAAGGGAGGACGCCCTGATTGCTTTTTTATTCCCAGTGACATAACAAGAAAGGTGGTCAACTAAGAACATGGAGTAGGAAGGCACGTCTGCTTCTTTTTTTTTTTTTTTTTAAAGAAAATGGAGAAATAAGGAAATAGCTGTAGAAGATTGATTCCCAGCAGAACGCTCTATGCAGCACCAGCTTAGAGTAGAATAGCTTTGAAGGAATCAAACTCAGTCACTGAGTTGCCAGACAATGAGGGACACTTCAGGAGCCAGGGGTGGGCAGAGAAGGAGAAAGGGGTAGCTCCAAATAAGAAAGAGGTGCAGAAAGAGGAAGCAGGAGTATCTGAGACAGTGATCTACCTCAAAAATTTGGAAGAGAATATCAAGATGGAATAGATCAATGTTGCTCTCTGTGGAGATGCAAATATTAAAAAATAACAAGTATATTTTTGTGAATTTAGGAGGAAAACATGTGTCACCTAAAATCATCAGTTCTTTCACTTGAATAACTCATCATGAAGTAATATAAGGCCACACTACAAACCAGCAACCATGGATTTGTGAGTATTATGCTATTTAATTATGTAGTAATATGTCTTACATAGGCAAAAAGATGAATAACTTATTAAGTTGAAGCAATTACCTAATTATAATAATAATAGTAGCAGTAATAATGACAGAATTATAGGTTCTCTGAGAGCTTCAGTGGGTAGGAACCAGAAAGATTCATTTAATCTGAAGAATTCTATTTATTCTCAATGTAGTTTTATTTTTAGCTACCTGCTTCTTTTCTTAATGGAAGGTTTTGATTAATTCCCCTTACTGTTTTATAAATGTCCCTCTTAAGTACAGTTTTAGATAGCAGAGCAATTCAAATCTTTGAGTAGCTTGAAGGTTTCCTTTTTCCTTCAACACTTTAAAAGCACTTAAGTTCCAATGTAAGGTCCAAAAAAAGCAATATAAATAGCTTGGCAATTTTTGACCTCCCTTGGGTAAAGGAACCACCACATTGTCATTTTTAAACTGGCTTCTCACAATACTTTGTGAGGGAGGGGATTAAAAAATGAACCACACTCACACACACAGACACAGGCACACACAGTAGTAGTTCCTTTGGGAAGTTAAACTAGGGGCTTAAAAAACAAACATTTATTTCTCAAAGCTCTGGAGACTGAGAAGTCTCAGAGCAGAGTAGCAGTAGGGCCAGGGACTAGTACAGACTGCTGACTTCTGGCAGGGTCCCCACGCAGTGGAAGAGGCAAGGGGGTTCTTTCGGGTCTCTTTTATAATCCCACTCATGAAGGCTCCACCCTCATGACCTCGTCACTAATCCTAATTAGTTCCCAAAGACCCTACCCCACTAATATCACTGTATTGGAGGGTAGGGTTTCAACACATGAATTGAAAGGGCAGGAGACACACAGACATTCAATCTGTAACACATAAACACACACATTTTGCAGCTTTTTCCAAATTCACAGGGATTTAAGACAAGTCTTTGCCTATTCTTTAGATTTTATTGCAAGGAAGTGTCCTCACAATTATTTTTTTAATTCTAAATTCAAAATGAATGTAAAATAAAACACATATTGTGTTGTGCTAATTCAGGTCTTAATACAATGTTTTCAAAGTGGTTCAATACATTCTACCTAGCTAAAACTCTTTTCTGACTTTCAAAATAAAAAGTCTCCTTCATCCCACCCCCCCACCCCCTGCTTAATTCCTTTTACCCTTTTTGCTAATCCACACTTCCATTGGCTTTCTGGAGGAACCTCATTACACACACAAGATGGCAGCTTCCTGAACCCATTTGGATTTCTTTGGGTGAAACAGAAGCCCTATTCTCCAATACAACAAAGATTACATCTAAGTAACTACTCTTTTGAATGAGCTGAATTCAGCATGAAAAACAGACAAAAGGAATATTTTTGTATAAGTTAACTCTTCCTTGATCAATGCCCTGCATCAGAGCTACCGTGGCCAAGTTAGTCACACAATACGGATGCAGATCAAGAATCTGAGGAAACCAGAACCCAGGTGACATAAAGACTTAGAGTCCAACTGAGATGCAAAAATGGGCCAGGACAAGGACAATTAGCCAATAAAAGTCAGGCAATCAAGATAAAAGCTCAGTCTTTGGAGTCAAGCTTATGTTCAAGTCCTAGCTACCTAACTTGATGAGTGTTTAATCTTTTAAAATGCTATTCAATTTCTCTGACCTTAACAATGAAACGGTGATAAAAATGGCCATACCTCAGAAAGAATCAAAAGAGAGAAGAGACCTAAGGCAATTAGCATGTAAAAACATATGTTATGCTTTTGCTGGCCTAGAATATAAGAAGGATGTGGATCTCAGTTAATATTCAAAACAATTTTTGAGGTAAGCTCTATTATTACTGTTTCTATTTTATAGACAAATAAAGATGCACAAAGAGTTTGCATAACCTGCTCAAAGATGGAGAGCTAATCAAAGCCAGAGACAAAAATCTAAGCCCAAGCAGTCTAGCTCTGGAGTCTGTCCTCCTAACCACTGCAAAAATCTACCTTGAGTGGTTCTCTATTTTGAAAGGTGTTTTGAAATGGGAATTAAATCTGTGACAGGAAATAGCCAGCGGGTGGAAAAGAAGAGGATATAGCAACAATGATGCCAGGCAGAAGTCAACATAAGGATCCAGACAGGCAGTACTTGCTGTTATTGTCCATACAAAGATAGACACCAGAAAGAAGGTCAAGAGGCAGGAAAGACTGGAAGAATCTCTGGGGAGATCTACCTCTATCTGGTGTCCAGTGCTCATAGAGTGAAGCTTCAAAGCAGGGTATAGCCAGGCAGCTAAGGCTTCAACTACTGGATGCGTGGGACGGGATGGCCCCATACTGCCCTGAAGCCTAAGTCTGGTTGGTGAGGAAAGTGACTTGATACATAGAAGACAGCTATAGACCTTTAAGAAAGAAATCAAAGTAAGGACTGGTATCATCTATTCCAAGACACCATCCATAGGATTTGTTGAAACTACCCTCTATCAATAGCAGAAAATGTTATACTTTCTTTCCACTGATTAGTACCTTATGATGGTTTCAGATATATAAGATATTCATCTGGCTATGCTTGGCTGTTTGCTTATTAGAAGCATGACTTGTAGCTCCAATTAAGACACAAAAGATTATGCTTCTTTGGAGTTTCCTTTTTCTAGACCTCTGAAGGCCTGCTCTTTTTGCACAACATTCACTCCTTTTCTTAAACCAGACAGTAGTTTGAGGTTGTGGAGTAGTAACTAGACTTTTTTTACCATGGTTCTGACTTCTCAAAAGGTTGTTTTCTGCAATGCGTTACTGGATAAATGACCAAAAAAAAAAAAAAAACCTCCCAGAATCAGGTAGTATCTGATATCCATCATATACTCAAATAAGTTTTACGATTTTCTCCTGATTACCTACAAAGGAGTTTAAAAAATAGTAGCCAAACTGGGCATCTTTATCCAGGTCAGATTGGTACCTTTATATTATTCCTATTCACTTCTTTATTCTCTCTTCCCCTCCCTTCCTGGTCTCTTCTGTCCTCAGGTGTCTCTAAATGGAAGACACCAAGACCACCAGCCTATTACCGCATACTTCTTCCTGTTCCTTGTAGGGCAAAGGAGCAGTGGGCAGTCAGCACCAACACTTGGGACAGCTCCTTTCCCTGGGGCTTCCCAGCCGTGTTCCCAGTTGTAAAGTCAGTAGAGATTCACAGGAAACATCCAGTCTCAGCATTCGCAAATCAAGTTCACTGACATTCGTTAATCTAATAAATCTCAGATGCTGAGTACACTTAGAATCATAGAAGAGTGAGAAGGAATAAACAACTCCACATCAGCATTTCAGAACTCATCAACTCATCCTGATCTAAGCTGACCTTGCTAGGCTGGACTCCTGGAATACCTCACTGCCTTTAGGTCCTCAGCAAGTTCTGTAGAAGCTTCCTGAAACTTCCAAGAGGACAGACTGTCCCAGTACTATTTGGACAGACCTTGGAAGCTTGAGCTAGCAATTCTAGCTTATTTGAGTATGTTTCAGGATATATCCCCATGTTCTTTGAGATATTTAGACTCTCTCCTGGATTACCATCTCAGGTTTAAAAGTCCTTTGTGGGCATCCAGAGGACTGAGTTGGAATGTGGTTCAGAATCAAAGAATGTTACATTTTGCAGAGTCCATGTGTGATGGGAAAACTTAGGGAGACAGTTAAGACTCTACAGGTACTGGAAAGGGCTTCAAAATATATTCTCATTTGGGAACACTGGTTTCTCCAGGTATAACACAGAACATTAGGTTGTTGTAGAACAGCCACTTCCAAATACCTGTCCTTCCTCACTGAGAAATTTAGTACACATAAAAACAGATTCATAAGTGTATATTTCAACTTTGCTGCCAGAATAATAAAACACTTGAAGATTATTGGCAGATTCTCATGTTTGGGTCTAGCACATCTTTGTATGTATTTTTAAGGAGAAGTAAGCAAGAGAACAGCTGGTAGGACTTCCTAGGCTAAAAACACTTTCAATAACAAATGACTTTTTCAGATCCAATGTGTTCAGCTGAGACTAAGCCAGACAGTGCTAAGTGGGCAAATTGATGCTTACTCTCAAGTATAATAGTGGATTCAGTGAAGAATCATTTAGAGGAATTCAGGATTCAGTTAAGAATCTTTTAGTGGAATTCAGAAAATGAGAATCTATCAGAGCAAGACTGTAAAGTGAGTTTGTAGTTACAGTTTAAGGACTGGACTCAGTGATATGAGTCCAGCTAAAAGAAGGAGCCTTATTTGGCCATTTCTAGGTTGAGAGAGGAGGCACATTTTATCAGTTTCAAGGACTCCAAGGAATCTCTGGATCTGGATTTAGGAATTACTGCTACTGGTGGATCAAGGCATTTTTAAGGGACAGTATATAAAGTTTCTTGGGGAATGGGGGGCATGCCTTAGCTATTTACTGGATCCTAGAATATACCATAACACAGTAAATGCCCAGAAATATTTGTTGATGGTGACATGACAATCCAGAATGCAATTCAAAGGCCCCATAAGCTTGACAGATATATTCAAAGGAGGCTTAAAGCCTCAGGAAACCCAGGTAAATAAGACCTGTGTATTGATATTTTCTGAGCATCAAGATCATTCTCTTAGTTTGTTAAAATGCATGTTCTAGAGCCTCTACCCCAATATTCTGATTCAATACATCTCTTTGAATTGCACATTAGAACTTTTTCTTTTTATCATGCCCCATGTGAGGTGACTGTGTAGTCTGTGGTTTGAGAACCACTTCACTAAAACCTCCAGAGGTATAACTGAGCTGGTCTCTAGTCCTAGAGTGAGGAGCATGATTAGATTGGTCTCCATGGGAAAGGAGAACAGGGCATGGCTTAGCTTTCTTTAGGCCATCTCTAGAATAACTTCTTTTCCTGAGAATACCCAAAGCCTGTCTGAACACAACTAAAAACCTTAGAAAGCCTAGATTCAAGGGAGGGCTTCAAGTACTGGTAGGGAATGTGAATTTTTATGAACCTGTCCATCTCAGGCAGTTATCTGAAAGGTGAGTATACCAGTGCCTTTTCCACCTTAAGTTGAAGGAACAGATTTTCCTAGAATTCCCAGACATCCATAATACTAAAATTACCATGGTTTCATATCTTTACACTGTCTAGATGATGAGAGCTTGTTCTGGGCTCCAAGATACCAAATCAAACTGAGATGTAGATGTTTCCAAATGTTCAAGAGGTGCCTTTGTGGTTGTAGGACATATCCTATCCCACCACTAAACTCACTTCTTTCTTTGATGGGAGAGCAGAGGTGAACCATGTTCTAGAAAAATGTCAGGAGCAGCTTGTCAGCAACATCGATCTTAGGAGACAGAGAAGGATCTTTCCAGGCAGTTTTGCTGAAGTATCATATTTGTGGCTGAATAAGATATGGCACGTTCACATGTGAGTTCCTTTGGTAAGACGTCATGAACTTATTACAAGGCAGGGACTATACAGCACAGTGATTGTGATGCTAGATTTTTACTCATGAAACTCCCAGATAATTCCAGAAAGAATGTCTAGGGGAAAAAAAAGTTTTCCTGTAAGAACTGTATTAATCATTTTAACATTTTTCATTTACGCAATGGTAACTTCTACACATGTCAAAATTACCTGTGGTAATGATGTCTTTGAATGCTCTTAGAGCTCACCTGGGTTCCAAAATGAACCTTTCCATAACTTCAGGCCTGATGAGGAAGGAGGAGCACTAGTACAGGTATGATCCACAGAAACTGATTGGCTACAGGCAAAGGCGTGGCCAAATCAGCTGAACACATATACTTCAGAATTGTTAGTGTGTAGAGGTAAAGTGATCCTCTGCCAGAATCAGCCTCTCTGAATTTCCTATAAACCCCAGAAAGAGTGTACACATGGATTTGGAGCTCAAGAAGAAAGCCAGAGCTTCCACTTAATTCCTTGTTTAATTCAAAGGACAAAAATTAGCTTCTAAAATCTGACAGAGCCTAGAATAAAAGAAATAGTTATTATACGAAGAAAAAAAATGAAATCTGACAAAGCCAAGAATTTCACTAAAAAAACACAAGTAAATTTGGAAGGTCTGTCAGTCAACTATTACTGCAATAATGTGGTGGTGGTGGTTTAGTTGCTAAGTCATGTCTGACTCTTGCGACACCATGGACTGTAGCCTGTCAGGTTCCTCTGCCCATGGGGATTCTCCAGGCAAGAATACTGGAATGGGTTGCCATTTCCTTCTCCAGGGGATCTTCCTGACCCAGGAATCGAACCCAGGTCTCCTGCATTGCAGGCAAGTTCTTTACTGACTGAGCTACAAGGGAAGCCCCTACTGCAATAATGCTGCATAACAAACATCTACAGAACATCAGTGGCAATAATAAGTACTTATTTAGTTCATTCAGTGCAGGTTGACTGGATTAGCTAATCCAGACTGAACTTGGCTGGACGGTTTATTCCACATGCCTCTCAACCCTCTCCTGAGACTAGCATTAGTCTGGGAATGTTCTTCTCATGAATATAGCAGAAATAAAAGACAGCAAATGGATACACACAAAGTCTCTTAAGACCTAAGCTCAGAACTGGCACAGTGAATTTGTACCTGATCATGTCAGCCAAAACAAGTCTCATGGCCAATTCCAAAGTCAAGGGGTGGGAAAGTAAACTGTAGACCTTTAATGGGAGAAACTGAACAGCCATATGGCAAATCAAATGAATGCATGAAAGGTGATGTGATCTGCCACAAAGGTGATCAGCAAGCATATCAGGTGAAAAGCAGACTATGAATGGACTTCTGCACCGATGCGAAGGTGACCAACTGACCTATCATCCTAGATCAGACTTCTTCTGCAAAATGCATTCCCCTCACATGATACCTGACCTTTGTTATTAATATTATTGACTCCAGAGTAAGAATAATGAATAATGAATCATATCTCCTCTGGTCAATATATACCTCCTGAAATAGGTATATTCTACAAGAATGAAATCAGTGTTCATTCTTCCCCTTAAACGTTACTCTTTAAATTCATTTAACATATCATTAATACTTGTGAATGAGCATATCACTAATACTTTGAATAACAAGTCAGTATTGGACATAGACTGTGACTCATTACCTATTGTACAATAATTTTGTGAAGAAGGAATAAACAACCTCTCTGTCTTTGCCAGGCTTTAATGATCTGGCCATCTGGGTGTGGATAGAATAAACTTCAAAATCTCTCTTCAGAGACTTCCAAATCAATTAAATTCTCAGTAGGTTTGGCAGTAATTGTAAAAATAATTGTGTTATGACTACCAAATGAGAAAGCTAAGTCTATCAGTTGGCTACTCAGGAATTAGTATAAAATTAAAAGCAACTCAACTGGGTCTTGACAATTAACCATATCCTTGAATTCTGAATAGAGTATGAATTCATTCAAATTGCCTTTTTGTAGATTTCATAGAATCACAGAGGATTTAAGACATCACTTTCCATTTTTTTTTTTTATCTTTGGATCATACCTTAGAGACTGTTCTGTGTCTTCACAAACTTTCTTCTTTTTCTCTTTTATGTGTCTTGCCAGGGAATTTTATCTCAGAATACTTCACCAAGTGCAACTCAGCAGCTGTTCTCAGTTAATAGATTAAGTCAGTACATACAATGCAAATGAAAACCTGCTTTGGGTGTTTGCTTTTAAAGTCAGAAAGCATATTCATAGCTCTGAGACTTGCATTTTCTTCACTGGATTCTTCAAATCAGGATGTCCCAAGGAGATCAAATAGGTCATTGCACTTGAAAGGCTGGGTATAATTTTCAAAGATAAAAACATTATTAAGGAAAAATACAATGGATATTGTGTTAGTTATTTGGATTATCAGTGACTGCTACCAGAAAAATAGATCTGCCTGTATAACCATAGTGTTACAAAGACATCTAGCAACATTAAATACAATTTCCCTCTCTAGATAATCCCTTTTATTTTTCTAAATAAGGCATGCCATCTAGCTTCCAAGAGTAGTATTTCAAAATACTCTTTTTCTAATATGGCAACTACAAGTGTAAGTTGACCATACATGAGGAAATCATATGAGAGTTCTTTAGACATCTTGAAGTAAAGTTGAAAGTTAGATGATCCAAAACTCCCACAGATAGGAACATTTGTGAACATGCAAACAGAAGTCACAGTTATAAGCTTGTTACTTCACGTAACTGCTGCCTAGACCACTAGCTTTTGAACTTTTTTGGCACCCAGTAAAACATAATTTAACACTACAATACAATACACACATTCACATCCTCAAACACACACACAATAACTGAAGTAACAGGTTTAGAAAATCTGTACTTACTCTCATTACATATGGTACACTCCGATGATTTGTTCCTCTTATGTTTTAATGTGTTTTTGATTGCTAATAGTCATGTGCTCTAAGTGATTTTATAGCCTGCTAATAGGTTGTGATCCCTATCTGAATTTTGGAAAGCTTGAACCTTGTGAGTGTGTTTGTGCTAAGTCGCTTCAGTCGTGTCTGACTCTGTGTGACCCTATGGACTGTAGCCTGCCTGTCTCCCCTGTCCATGGGATTCTCTAGGCAAGAATGTTGGAGTGGGTTGCCATGTCCTCCTCCAAGGGATCTTCCCATCCAGGGATCAAATCCATGTCGCTTATGTCTCCTGCATTGGCAGGCAGGCTCTTTACCACTAATACCAACTTTAGTGGATATCAAAGTCCAGGTTCCCTGGAAATCGGACCCCAAGACAAAGCGTTAGTGCTTTGAGAGTTTTTGTATCAGGAAAGCAAGAGTAAGAGGAAAAAACAGTAAGTTAGTGAAAAAGGAGGAACACATATAAAGTGGTACATTCCTGATATGGCCACCACTTCATAAGAAAACACAACTGGTTACTCAGTCACAGAATAGAAACATCTCCTACATGGAAGAGCCCTTTGTAGAGGGTGAAGGAGGAAAGTAAGCTATTGACTCTAAGCTCTTTCCCATATGTAGTCTCTCAATGGTCAAAATTCACCCCATTTCAACTCCCTTACATTTCCAGATTATATTGTCCAGTTCATCTGGTCAAAACCAGTGTTAAGATCATATATTAAGGAAGAGGTACCCGTCCATGGTCCAAAGGCCAATGCCCATATCTCATCTCCAAGGGAACCTGAAAAGCTGAGATGAAGGAATGGGCATGGCAACCAGTCTTTAACCCTGGAGATGACACAAGTTGTCACTGTTGTTTAGCCAGAGAGTGGGACCAAGTCCCAGGAGTCATGTAGAACTGAGCACACCTGGGATGCCCCCAAATCAGGGTCACCATGTTGGGGAAAACACAGATCCTGAAGTTGGGGAAAGGCCCAGGTTCCTACATACCCGTCTCCACTTTCAGCATATAGTATCTATGTAAGTTGCTTTACCTTTTTGATGAAATACAATAACCTGCTTATAAAGACACTTACTCCTTGGAAGGAAAGTTATGACCAATCTAGATAGCATATTCAAAAGCAGAAACATTACTTTGCCAACAAAGGTCCATCTAGTCAAGGCTTTGGTTTTTCCAGTAGTCATGTATGGATGTGAGAGTTGGACTATAAACAAAGCTGAGCACCAAAGAATTGATGATTTTGAACTGTGGTGTTGGAGAAGACTCTTGAGAGTCCCTTGGACTGCAAGAAGATCCAACCAGTCCATCCTAAATGAGATCAGTCCTGGGTGTTCATTGGAAGAACTGATGTTGAAGCTGAAACTGCAATACTTTGGCCACCTGTTGCAAAAAGCTGACTCATTTGAAAAAAAAAAACCCTGATGTTGGGAAAGAATGAGGGCAGGAAGAGAAGGATATGACAGAGGATGAGATGATTGGATGGTATCACCTACTCAATGGACATGAGTTTGGGTAGGCTCCAGGAGTTGGTGTTGGACAGAGAGGCCTGGCGTGCTGTGGTTCATGGGGTCACAAAAAGTCGGACATGACTGAGTGACTGAACTGAACTGAATTTCCTATAAATTGGACTAGCATGGGTCAGAATGGGTGAATTTAATTCAGATGACCATTATATCTACTACTGTGGGCAAGAATCCCACAGAAGAAATGAAGTAGCCCTCATAGTCAACAAAAGAGTTCTAAATGCAATACTTGGATTCAATCTCAAAAATGACAGAATGATCTCTATTTGTTTCCAAGGCAAACCATTCAATATGACAGTAATCCAAGTCTATGCCCCAACCACTAATGCTGAAGAAGCTGAAGTTGAATAGTTCTATAAAGACCTATAAGACCTTCTAGAACTAGCACCAAAAAAACATGTCCTTTTCATCATAGAGGACTGGAATGCAAAAGTAGAAAGTTCAAGAGATACCTGGGGTAACAGGCAAGTTTGGCCTTGGAGTACAAAATGAAGCAGGGCAAAGGCTAACAGAGTTTTGCCATGAAAATGCACTGGTCATAGTAAACACCCTTTTCAAACAACACAAGAGATGACTCTACACATGTACATCACCACATGGTCAACACCGAAATCAGATTGATTGTGTTCTTTGCAGCCAAAGATGGGGAAGCTCTATACAGTCAGCAAAAACAAGCCTGGGAGCTGACTGTGGCTCAGATCATGAACTCCTTATTGCCAAATTCAGACTGAAATTGAAGAAAATAGGGAAAACCACTGAGCCATTCAGGTATGACCTAAATCAGATGCCTTACAGTGGAAGTGACAAATAGATTCAAGGGATTAGATCTGATAAGACAGAGTACCTGTAAAACTATGGACAGAGGTTTCTTAACACTGTATAGGAGGTAGTGATCAAAACCATCCCCAATAAAAAGAAATGCAAAAAGTCAAAATAGTTGTCTGAGCAGGCCTTACAAATGGCTGAGAAAAGAAGAGAAACAAAAGGCAAAGGAGAAAAGGAAAGATATACCCATTTGAATGCAGAGTTCCGAAGAATAGCAAGAAGAGTTAAGAAAGCCTTCCTAAGTGAACAATAATTTCCTCTAAAAATGTCACCTTTCTCATTTTTATTAAACTTATTCCTAGATGTTATTATATTTTGGATGATACTATAAATGGTATCTTTAAACTTTGTTTTTGTTGATTAGTGCAACTGAACATATACAGCAAACCTGCTAAGTTTTCATTAATGCTAACAGTTTTCTGTAGTTTTTAAAATTCTCTATCCAAAGAATCATATGTGCTGTTTATACTTTTCTACTTACTGTTAAAAGTACTTACTTTTTAACCCTAATACCTTTCACTTTTTTTCCAACTATACTTTTTTCAGTTCAGTTCAGTTAAGTCGCTCAGTCGTGTCCGACTCTTTGCGACCCCATGGACTGCAGCACGCTAGGTCTCCCTGTTTATCACCAATGCCGAGTTTACTCAAACTGATGTCCATTGAGTTGGTGATGCCATCCAACCATCTCATCCTCTGTTGTCCCCTTCTCCTTCTGCCTTCAATCTTTCCCAGCATCAGGGTCTTTTCAAATGAGTCAGTCCTTCGCATCAGGTGGCCAAAGTATTGGAGTTTCAGCTTCAGCATCAGTCCTTCCAACCAAAATTCAGGACTGATTTCCTTTAGAGTCTTCAATATAACATTGACTAGAATTGTAAAAATGGGCACTCTTGTCTTATTCCTAATATTGAAGAGAAAACATTGTTTCATCTTTAAATTTGGTATCTTCTGTAGGCTTTTTTAGAAGTTGCTCTTTATCAAGTTAACAAACTCTCTTTTACTTCTAGTGTGCTAAAATTTTTTCATCAACAGATGTTGAGTTCTATCAAAACATTTTTTGGTATCTATTGACAAATATATTTTTTTTCTTGATCTGGTTGTTCATGTGGAAAATAAGGTTGATTTTTCTGTGCTCAGTCGCTCAGTTGTGTCTGACTCTTTGTGACCCCATGAACTGTAGACCACCAGAATGCTGGAGAGGTTTGCCATTTCCTTACTGCTTTTAAAAAACCATACTTTCTGAGATAAACACAACTTGGATATGATGTATTTTTTTTAGACTTTGCTGGATTGGCTCTGCTAGTATTTGTCCAAGATGACCTGGATCTCCCACATTGCAGGCAGACGCTTTACCATCTTAGCTATCAAGGAAGCCCCATTTTACATGTGCTCCTGAATGAGATTCACCCACAATTTTCCTTTCTTGTTTTGTCCATATCAGGTTTTTGGTAGCAAGGTTATACAGGCTTCATGAAATGAGTTGAGAAATATTCCCTCTTTTACTCTGCTTTGGAATAGTTTCCATAAAATTGAAAGCATTTGTTCCTCATATGTTTGGTTGGACTCTGTGGTAAAACCATGTAAGGCCTAGAGTTTTGTCTGTGGAAAGATCTGTGACATGTTTTTGACAAGTTTTCTTAAAGGTTAGATGACTTAACATGCGTTCTATTTCTTCTTGAATCAGTTTTGCTTAAGCTATATTTTGCTAGGAATTTGCTTACTTCAAACAAATCTTCAAATTAACTGGCATGAAGCTGTTCATACTATCCTTTATTTCCTTAATGCTTACAGCTTTATCCCCTTTTTATTCCTCATATTGTTTACTTGGGACAGCTCATTTTTCTTGATTAATCTTGCCAAAGATTGGTCAATTTTATTAGTCTTTCCAAACAACCAAATTTTGTTTTTGTTCATTCTCTTTACTCAACGCTCATTTTCTATTATGTAATTTTAGCCCAAGTTTTTATTATTTCCCTCCTTCCATATTCTTAAGGTTTACTTTGTTGTTCTTTCCCTATCCTCTGAAGTTAAATGTATCACTCATTGATTTTCAATCTTTGTTTCTGTTTTGATACAATCATTAAAACCTAAAATTTCTAAATGCTGCTCTATTTGCGTAAGTTTTGATAGTAGTGTTTTAGAATTGTTCCATTCTAAATATTTTCTACTTTTATTTTTTTTTCAGTGTTACAGCTCCATTTTATTTAGAAGGTAGCAGGAGAATCCAAGACTCAAAGAGGAGAGTGGAGGAGTGCATGGGGAGGGAGAGAGAGAGTGCACACACATGGGGGAGAGAGAGAGAGAGAGAAGAGGGCACGCACACGTGGGAGACAGAGTCCGTGAGAAAGCGCGTTGGCTCCTCCTTTTCTATGTTTTTCCCCCACCTGGTCCTGCCCTATGCAAATTGGGCTTAGCCAGGAGTGCTATTTGTTCTGCCTGAAGTCTTCACTCTGATCCTCGGACCTTCCTTTGACCTTCCTTGTCTTTTAGCCACCGCCATTTTGGACTCCTTTCCCCTATTCTACCTACCTAACATTCCCCCCTCAAGAGATGGGAGGCCCAATTCTTTGGGAATAGAGGCGTCAAGGTCTTTCTGGCTACTTCCTGCTGAACTGGGGTGGCGAGGGGTATTGGGCCTCCCCCTCTTGCTAGTCTCAATCCTCAGAGTCCTTTTAGCGGTGTCCAAGGGTCTGTGATATTTTCCGTGGTCAGCTGTAGTTTTATATCTTTGTTGAACTGGCACTGCATGTTGTAGCTGGTTGACCTGAGCAGAGACAAAACAGGTTAGACAATTGACAGTACATGGAATAATCATAAGCATCATCAATATAGCATAACAAGGACTAGTAGGGACATTGGTAAATTTTAAATTCACATGGCCAGGATGGCTCAAGTCCCTCCTTGTTCAGGGATCAGAAGATCTATCTCTTGTCTGTTTTGGAGTACAGTCTCTGTCAAGCTGTGTTGGCTCTTTAGAGTTATCCTTAGAAATCTTATTCCCATAAATCAGATTTTGGGGGTGTTCATTAGAATGGCACTCATTGCTGCTGCTGCTGCTGCTAAGTCGCTTCAGTCGTGTCCGACTCTGTGCGACCCCATAGACGGCAGCCCACCAGGCTCCCCGTCCCTGGGATTCTCCAGGCAAGAAAACTGGAGTGGGTTGACATTTCCTTCTCCAATGCAGGAAAGATGGCACTCATTGGTAGTCCTTAATAGGTATCTGAGATCTCCCAGGGGCTCACAGGTGTATTGAGTGTCCTCTTCTGTTTTCTTCCACGGCTTGACTCATGAGTAGTGAATCCAGGAATCATGTCCTGGTACCTTGACTCCTGTGGGTGTAGAAAGTATTACAGGGTAGGGGCCCTTCCATGTGGGCTGGAGTTGAGCCTTTGGGGACCCATCTTTCCAGACTTTAATTAGGACTTGAGTTCCTGGAGCATATAGTGGTGACTCTTTAGAATCTTTTGGGTCCTGCTTCATACCCCACAAGTGTATATCCTGTTGGAATTGCCCAATGGCCATGGTATAAGACTGGAGGGTCTGAACCTCTGGATCTAGGAAGAGGTCATTGACATAAACAAAAGGCCTCCCATATAGCATCTCATAAGGACTAAGACCAACCTGTTCTTTAGGGGCAATGTGGGTGCGGAGGAGAGCTATTGGTAAAGCCTCTTTCCATCCCAGGGAGGTCTCCTGGGTTATATTTTTTATCGCTGATTTTAAGCATTGATTGGCTCTTTCTACTTTTCCTGAAGATTGAGGCCTCCAGGCACAATGGAGATAATAAGTAATGCCCAGTGTTTTTGAGACCCCTTGGGTGACCATAGAAGTAAATAATGTCCCATTGTCACTTTGTAATGACCTGGGCAGACCAAATCTTGGAATGATTTCATGGAGCAGTTTTTTACCACCTCCTCAGCCTTCTCAGTCCAGGTGGGAAAGCCTTCAATCCATCCTGTGAATGTATCTATCATAACTAATAGGTATTTATACCCTTGAGAAACTGGCATCTGGGCGAAGTCCATCTGCCAGTCCTCTCCTGGGTAGGCCCCACGTCGTTGGATGGGCTGGGCCAGCTGAGGTCTTCGAGCTCCTTGGGGGTTGTTTAATTGGCAAGTGGGACAAGAGGAGACCACCTGTCTTATAGTTGTTTGGAAGCCTGTTCCTCTGAAGGACCTTTCTAGTAATCTTTGGAGGGCTTTTTCTCCTAAATGAGTAGTGGCATGCAAGGAGTTAACAAACTTCCATTGGAGGTTTCCAGGCAGAAAAAGGAGTCCCTCCTTCTGGAACCACCCCATATGATCTTCTTGAAAGCCTTCGCTCTTAGCTTTAAGAGTCTCACCTTCAGTATATGAAGGAATTTCTGGCAAATTAGTCTGTGGAACTAGGGTGGCAATCCCTATTAGGTCATGGTTCTGTAATGCTGTAATCTTACCTGCCTAATCATCTGCTTGGTTCCCTCGTGCCACTTCTGTGTTCCCTTTTTGGTGTCCTTTACAGTGGGAGACTGAAACCTTAGTGGGCAGATGGACGGCCTCCAAGAGTCGAAGAATCTGATCACCATATTTGATTGGGGACCCTTGAGTGGTCAAGTGGCCCCTTTCTTTCCAAATAGCCGCATGTGCATGTACCACCAGAAAGGCATACTTGGAGTCAGTGTAAATGGCTATTCTTTTTCCTTTTCCCAGCTCTAAAGCTTGAGTCAGGGCTATGAGCTCAGCTAATTGGGCTAAAGTACCTGCTGGCAGAGGCTTAGCCTCTATGGTTTCAAAATTGGAGACTACTGCATACCCGGCTCTTCTTTTTCCATCCAAGACAAAGCTGCTTCCATCAATGTACCAGATTTCCTCAGGATTGGTTAGAGGATCTTCTGACAATACCTCTTGGGGTTTTTGTCCAGTGGTCCAAGGTTTCTTAACCGGAGGTCTTCTGGAATCTGAGACTGGGTTGCGTGAGCTTTCTGCTGAGTTCAGTTTTCACTGTCCCAGTTTCCAGCACGATGGGCCTTTCCCTGAGCTGGGTTTCTTCGACTTCTGCTTCTAGCGCAGGAGCTTCACTGAGTTGGGCTCCTGCTGTGTTTGGCCTCTTCCACGCAGAGGTTGTTTCAGCCAGGTTAAACCCAAGTCATGGCACCATAGATGTCACGTGAGTGTATGTTCCTCGGTTCTTTGTCTTGTCACAACAAAGATTTGGAGCAACGGACATTAAAGCCCTCCGCGCATCACAGCTCTCCGGTCTTAGACAAACTGTGCTACAGCTCTTAGGCAAATCAGTGTTACAGCTCCATTTTATTTAGAAGATAGCAGGAGAATCCAAGACTCGAAGAGAAGAGAGTGGAGGAGTGCGTGGGGAGGGGGAGAGAGAGAGAGAGAGAGAGAGCGAGCGCACGCGGGAGATAGTCTCTTTTCTACTTTTATTATGTTTTCTTTGATTCATAATTTTCTTAGGAATATATTTCTTCATTTTTCGATATGTGGAGTTTTGTTGATTACCTTTTGATTATTGATTTCTAGCTAAACTGCACTGTGCTCAAAGAACAATACAGGACTTTAAAAGTTATTGAGACTGCTCTATGGTCAATTTTTCAAATATCCTTTGTGTTCTTACATAGAATGCATATTCTGTTGTGGAGACATGTTACTACACATGCCCGTTAGGGCATGATTATTAATCATTATCTAATTCTTCACTTTCCTTACTGATTTCTTTTTGTCCCATTACTCAATTTCTGAGACGTATGTTAAAACTTCCTTTTATAATTGTGGACTCATTTCTCTTTTAGTTTTGTCAACTTTTGTTTATTTGTTTTGAGATATTCACACACACAAATGTTAAATTATATTTTCCTGGTGAATTAAATATTCTATCGCTCAGAAGAGATTATATAATTATACTTTTTGCTTTAAAGCATAATTTGTCTGATATTAAAATATTTACAGCATTTTTCTCTTGACTACACTTGCCTGATATATTTTTCAATCCTCCCTTTGTATTGTCATCCAGTTTAACAAGCTTTATGTTTCAGCTAAAGCATTTATTCCATTTACAGCTTTTGTAATTATTGACATTTATACTTGCATCTACTATCTTAATTGGCATTTTCTATTTATTCTGCCTTTTCTATACTCTTTTTCTTCTCATTTCTTGACTTTTTAAAATTCTTTTTCTCACCTTCATTTTCCTTTGCAAGTTTTGAAGTTATATACTGTATTTTTATACTTATAGTTGTCTTCCTATAAACTATAGCATGCATACCATAAAAATCAGCATCTTTCCCTCCCTCTCAAACAATATATAATTTCTTTTTGTTTTACTTTGCTGAAGGTGTATTTTAATAAAGTTGTAAAAAAAATTATTCACACCAAAATTTGTGTGCCAGGCTGATTTTCACCTGCTACAAACAGCACAATTTCAATTTCAGTTACTTTCTTCCCAACGTAAGTTCTATTGATTTCCAATATTTTAGTTTTGCCCTTTCAGTATCTTAACCTACTCCTCATTCCCATTTTTATTTAAATTTACCATTATCTTTGATAACCATTTCTTATTGAAGCTCAGATTTTTTTCATCTAGGATCACTTTCATCATTTCTGAAATACACTGTTTAGAAATATGTCCTTTACGTATTAGTTTATGATAATATTTTGGAAGTAAACTCAGTTCAGGCCTGCCTGAAAATGTCATTTTTCCTTTGATTTTATAGGATATTTTCACGGAGTTAAGAATTCCTAATTAGCAGCTATTTTTGCTTAGTGTACTAAAGATATCACTATACCGGCTTCTGGCTTCCATTACTGCTGTAAGAAACCAGCTGTCAACTATTCCTTTGTAGGTGGCCAGTTTATTCCTTCTGACTGCTTTAAAGATTTTTTTTTTTTCATCTTTCATGTTCTCTAGTTTCAGGCTAATGTGTTTTGGTTAGGATTTCTTTTTTAATATCTGCCTTGGATTCTTTGGGGTTTATGCATCTGAAGATTTATGTCTTTCAATAATTCTGGAAAATTCTCAGCCATCATCTCTTTGGATACTGCTTCTCATTCTCTTTATTATTTCTTTATGAAACTAAAAGTACTTTTATGTGTGATATCTCACTCTCTCCTTTGTGTCTCTTAATCTTTTTCATATGTTCCTTATATTTGTCTCTCCAAGTAAAGGTGTAGCATCTACAGTTCATCTTTATGATGAGAGTACAGTGCTCTTGTCTCAGCTTTGGGGAGGAGGCTCCTTTATTAGATTCCACACCTGAGTTTTGTTTCCTGTCTCATAACTCAATGAGGAAATTGAAGCTGAAGGTTACTAGGTTCAATGACTGTCCTCAGAATGAAAGTGAAATTTAGAGCTAGCTTAGCTCTCTGGGTCTCTGTCTTCACTTACTAAGATTTTAGCATGATAATTCCTTCCTTTGTCGCTTATTCACAGATGCTTTTAAGTACTCTTACATAGCATTTTTAGTAATTTTCAATGGAAGGGTTGGACTGTGTACCTGGCCCACCATATTATCAGAAATAGAAGTTGATATTGTTCATGTAATTATCAGGCATAGACTAGGCACTCAATAAATAGTAGCTATTATTAATTATTGTTACAGTTTATTCTCCTAGCCTAACCAGTATGTCTGTTATCTTATTTCCCTCATGGAAGCATCATGCATTTAAAAAAAAAAAAAAAGTAGATGTTTTTAAATCAGTAAGGAACTAATTGTTCATTGGTTTTTTCTATTAATAGAATGCCAAGGCTAAGTCCTGAATTCTAGTAATTTGAACCAGAAAAGTAAAAACCATGGTCATACATGTGTTCCACGGCTCTCTAATCATAAGACAGGAAAAGAGAACAAGCTTTATTTATTTATGTTTGAAAACAATATCTTTGATCATGCAAAATACAATGAAGAATTGGGGGGGGGAAAAAGCAGATCAAATTATGCATTAAAATCTTTTCCAGAAAAAGAAAATGAAACGGGCATTTTTCCACATAAATCACAAACATCAACTGGTTAATATAAAATAAAATGTTTTTCATTGCTGTGTGGCTGCCTCTGATCAAATCTCCAGTGTTTAGTGAATGTTACTGCCTTTGTCTGCAGCAATAGGAAAGAGGTTTGACATTACAATTTTTCAGAACTTCTAAACCAGACAGGGTCACTGTAAGGATACATGAAAGTCGTCATAATCCTAAATCACAAAAAGTAAATATGAACATGCCTAAATGTCAGTATCTCCTGACTTATTATCTCTTGCCAAGTTTGTACTGACAGAACTAGTTAGAGGGAAAGTGACATTTTTCCACATTTATCTCATTGGTAAAATATCAACCACATAACTAGCTTTTGAACTGTCAGAATAATGGCAACATTTAACACTTTTCAAAGGAAGAAGTTGAAGACAGAATCAAGCTGTTACTTAATACCATTGTCCCCTTTCAGATATGAAGCAGTGGTTCCAAGGTGGCTAGTGGTAAAGAATCCGCCCGCCAGTGAAGGAGACATAAGAGACTCAGGTTTGATCCCTGAGTTAGGAAGATCCCCTGGAGGAGGAAATGGCAACCCACTCCAGTATTCTCACCTGGATAATCCCCTACATAGAGGAGCCTGACAGGCTACAATTCATAGACTCGCAAAGAGTTGGACACAAGTGAAGCAACTTAACACACGACTATGTTATATGGATCAAGGTTACTAAACCCTAAATTCTCCTAGTTCTGACATGTGAAATGGCAATTAGCTAACCAATGAAGACTATCAAAATTTAAGAGTACTTGGATATTTTCTCACAAGTACGGGATCCATAAGGGCAGCGAAGCTTGGGGTCATTTAAGGTGAATGCTCATCCCCAACCTAGAGATAAGTAGTAAGAGGAAGGGAAGTAAGCCAGTCAGGAGACAGTTTAGAGTCAGTGCAAAGAGTACAGGACCATTTGGAGAGTTCTAGCACTAGTCCCAGGAGAGAAACTGATAACAGAGACCAATGGGGATCAAAGGAGTGAGGAGGCAGGCTTTAGACACCTGCCTGGCATATGGTGGGACCTCATCCCAGAGTATCAAAAATACACACACACACACACACACACGTATATATATATACACCCCAGAGTATTAAACATAAATATATACATACATACATATGTATATAACCCAGAGTATTAAATATATACACACACACATACATACACCAGTCACTAAGGAAAAAAAGCACTAGTTAAGAATGATTGCATTAAATTTTGGAGAAACAAATATAAAATAACTGCTGAGTTTGCTGATTTTTGAATCTATTCCAAGCCTTACACCTCGAGCATCTGCTGATGGCTGGGGGATTTGAAACATGAGCCATAAAGATTCATAATTAATCTTAGTTCTAGAACCAAAATAGGGGCTCTATATTTTAAGGTAATGAAGAAAAAAAAAACCCTAGGCATTTAAAGGATTTTTAAATCTTAATTTATAATATAAATTGAAGGTCAAACCAAGAATCAGAAAGTATTCCCGAAAGCATAACTTCCAGCCTGTACTTAAATCTCTAGTCTTTGCTACCTAGCACTGTATATTGTTGAGCCAAGTGTATTTTAAAGCTATTCGGTTTAGTAGGACAAATAGGAATTGGTACCAATTGTGTGCTAGGAAGGTTTCATGAGGCAGAGAGATGAATAAGACATGGTCCAGTCATTGGAGCAACCATTCTTTATACAGAGGCCATAAAGTCTCCAGAGGAACATTGTATAGTCATTTATTTTTAGTATTTATGCAGTGTTCATGCGCATGTGACTCTAGACATTTGGACACAAGGCCAGAGCTCCATAAGTGTCATTGAATGAAAAAGCACCACTAATCTGATTCATGTATTAGTTTCTTAAATAATGACAAATTTAGTGGCTTATAAAAATACCCATTTACTATCTCACAGCTCTGTGGGTCAGAAATTGGGCACTGCATGTCTCAAAGTATTTCTACTCAGGGATCACAAAACAGAAATCATGGTGTTAGCTGGGCTGGGATCTTATCTGGAAGCCTGGGGAAGATCCCCACTTTATGGTCAAATTCAGTTCCCATTTTTCTTGGCATGTGGCCCCTTCATCAGTTACTCAGTAGTGTTGGACTCTAGGCAACCCCATGGACTGTAGCTCATCAGGCTCCTCTATCCATGGGATTCTGCAGGCAAGAATACTGGAGTGAGTTGCCATTCCCTTCTCCAGGGTATCTTCCCAACCCAGGGATCAAACCCAAGTCTCCCACATTTCAGGCAGATTCTTTACCATCTGAGTCTCCAGGGAAGCCCTTCAATCCAACAACATACCTCTAATCTCTGATTTCCCCTTCTGCTACCAGCTGGAGAAAGATCTCTACTTTTCAGGGGTTACATAATTTGATTAGGTCTGACAACATAATTGAAGATGATCTTATTTTAAGGTCAACTGATGAGTAGCCTTAATATTATACATGTGCAAAACCCATCGTGCCATGTAATATCACATACTAACAGCAGTACCATCAGGGGACCAAGATTCTGCCTAGCACAGTTCATTTGATTGCATGAATCTGTCCCAAGTAGTTTAAGCCAAAAGGAAAGTTATTGGCTAACTGGGAAGTTAGAAGTGATGTGTTCTTCATCACAGATAAACCATGCCTGAAGATATTGGACCTCTGACTCCATCTCTCAGCTGTATACCCTCTCAAGTGTGGCTTCATTCTCTCCCACTGCAGATTGATCTTCTTCAGTTCTAATTTTGTATGTCCTCAGATTACTGACCTGCAGAAAAATGGAACTTCTCTATTTCAATGTCCAAGTAGAGCCTCTCTTTTTGGATTTTGGTTGTGAGCAGAGTGTTCCAATAATGGGGGAATGATTGGTGCTCATTCATTCAAATATCATAATTCATCTTTGACACTGAGACCCACTATGTCCTCTAGAGCAGTCTGGGTTTTGATCTTTTCTGAGTCTTACCTCCTTACCTTCCCTAGTAGATGTTGTGGTCCCCTCTTTACCAGCCAGTGTATTCATTACCCAGCTGCTGTGTGTACTGCATCTAGCAGCTTATATGGATATCTGCATCTGTCTCCGGAACATCACCTACGGCTGACTGGGACACCTCACTCAGAGATGTCTGGGAGGTTTCAGTCTCCTCTACCCCAAGGCAACAAACAACTGATTGTACTGATTGTATGAGTTAAGGGAGGTATGAAATTTCATCCTCTTTGCCTTAAAATACACAGCTCCAAAGAGGAGACATCTGAGACCACATCCTCACTTAGTTCCTTGCTCCTACCTGTACTGGTTCCCGCCTTCCTTACAAGTTTTCCTGAAGAGCAAACCCTCAGTGAAACATGGACTCCTCAATCTCTGTCTTGGACTCTTGCTTTTAGGGAAGTAGATACTAAGATACTTCCTGTTAACTCTGCTGGTTGCATAATGTCCCACCCAAAGTCCAGTTTTTCCTCCCCTCAGAATTCATTCCTTTTGCTTAAGGAATGAATTTTTGCTTAAAATTCCTTTTGCTTAAAATCCAGGAACTCCAACTACTATTCTGAGAACAGATGAAGAGAGGAAAGGGGAGAGTTTCACAATGACAACCCCACTAAAGCCACAAGTGCTCAGTGGCTTCGGTCATGTCCAACTCTGTACAACCCCATGGACTGTAGCCTGCCAGGCTCCTCTGTCCATGGGATTCTCCAGACAAGAATACTAGAGTGAGTTGCCATTTTCTCTTCGAGGGGATCTTCTCAGCCTGGGATTTGGATTCATGTCTCATTTCTCCTGCATTGGCAGATCAGCTCTTTAACACTAGCCCCACCTGGGAAGACACATGGAGCAGAGAAAATGGTTGTGATGGGAAAAGTGGTTACTTTTGAGTGTCTTGAATCCTTGACTAGTTTGTATGGTCCAGGAGAGCAAGAACCCTGCTCTAGTCACCTTTATATCTTCCATAGCACATAGTGCAAGGCCTTGCACAACACAGATGTTTAACAAACATGAGAGGTGATTTCACAGAAGTAGTTCCTACCCCCCACCCCCACCCCCTACAAGTGCTTACTATTTAAAAGACAAAGTGGAAACAGACAAATTGAAAATGAATAGAAGTGTTTTGCTTATATGGATTACATTAATTACAACTAACATTTACATAGTAAGTTACAAAGTATGTCTGCATATATCATTTCATTTCCTTATTAAAACGATCATGCAAAATAAGTTAGCAACAGCCCCATTTTACAGATGAGCCTCTGAGAGGTAGACTCTTACCCAAAACAGTATGGCTAATACTCACTGAACAAGAATATTTGATCTAAGTTCTCTATTTCTTCTTCTTCTGAACACAACCTCCCTGAAAAGGTGGGTCCCCTCCCTACTTGGTCTCTTATTTATCTGGAAAATGTTCTTGGAGCCTGAGATTAAAGAGAGAGACTGGTAATGAGGAAGTGTGTTGTGCTCTGTCTTTTCTTTCAAAAAGGAGACCAATAGCAGCATGAAGTAAAGACAGCAGGGGATGAAGCAGGCCAGGGGTGTATAAAGAAGTAAGCAAGACCTCATCTCATTCAGGGCTCTCAGGGTTAGGTTATATTGTTACGCTTCGCTTCTCTAATTCCTGGCATCTATTGTTTCAGCTGCTGAGCACTTTTGAGTTTTTTCCCCAAGAAAAAAAAAAAGCAAGGCCAATCCAAATTTCTCTTCAGTTATATAGTTTAACTCACATCCTTTAAAATACAATTAATCAGGGTGTTGTGTGGTCATACCCCATCTAACCTGAGGCCAAAACTTTCCCTGTAAGCATTAGGAAGACTTCTGCCTCTCAGAGAGAAAAAGAAAGCTCCCTTTGCTTGTTCTCAATGCCAGAAAGCAGAATACGAACAGGTCATTTGACTTAAATCCATAGATATTACATAGAACCCATGTCTGGTCTTTGAAGTCCAAGAACACACAGAATTTCATCTAAGTAGCTCTTGAAAAATCCTCTGCAAATCTGAAATTGTCTATTGGCTGGAGTTTTCACATTCACACCAGTGTTGTCTGATTTTCCATACTTTTCTTTAATTACGTTTTTCTAACCGGGGCTGTTGATTTCAAATTATTTTATTCTAGAGCTGGTGGGCTGCCGTCTCTGGGTCACACAGAGTCGGACACGACTGAAGCGACTTAACAGCAGCAGAGCTGTTAAGATACCAGCTGGTAAAACAGGAACCCCACCCCTCCACACACCCACCCCACCCCCGCTCCCTGGGCACCAGGCTTTCCCCACCCACCCACCACCCACCATGGGATCAACAGCAATGACTATGATCTTGCCCGGCAATGCCCACAGCTAGATGATCCTTCCAAGTGAAATTCAAGTTCACATCGAAGACAAAATTATCTGCCCCAATACATTTGTCCTTTGGCCAAGAATTTGAAAACACTCTTCCAAGATCAAAAGATGAAATCTCCCTTCATAGACAATGTTTTGTTGGCCAGTATTACTACAGCCAAAATAGTCCCAGCCACACATTTGCCTACATTCTGATTTAAAGGTCAGAGAGAGTAAGGGATACACCCTAAGCCAGCCAGGGCTTCAGTCGTTAGGTGTTTCTTGTCCTTAATTCTCTCCATAAGGCTCAGCATGGTTGTTTACAGACAGTTTTCTTCAAAAGAGCTTGCATGTTTTTCTTAAATCAAACCAACTATCTTGGTGCCAGATTCCAAATATAGGACTACTTCACCACTTTTTTTTTTTTTTTTTTTTCATCTTCCCTAAAAGGGGCTTCCCTTGTAGCTCGGGCAGTAAAGAATCTGCCTGCAGTGCAGGAGACTTGGGTTCAATTCTTGGGTCGGGAAGATCCCAAGAGAAGGAAATGGCAACTGACTCCAGTATTCTTGCCTGGAGAATCTCCATGGACAGAGGAGCCTGGCAGCCTACAGTTCAAGGGGTTGCAAGAGTCAGATATGACTTAGCGACTAAACTACCACCACCATTTAAAAGCTTGTTTTTTAATTAAAATAACATAAAGTGCTCATATTTCACAGAGGAAAGGTATAAGGTTGAAGAAAGAGAGACTAAAATAAGTTGGTGGTCCCCACAAACAAGTGGAGACATATTCAAAATAGGGTAATTCAGAGCAAGGCTGTATTCCAGAAGCAAGATTAACAAATGTGTGGGTTTAGGAGAGCCACAAAGGCAAGTGCAATAACTTGAAAGCAGCTGGGACTGTCTCACCAGTGAGACTGAGGATAAAAGGGAGGAAATGTTATCAGAATCCAGAGGGAAGACTTCGCTGGTGGTCCAGTGGTTTGGAATTCACCTGCCAGTGGAGGGGACATGGTTCCATCCTTGCTCCAGGAATCTTCCACATGCCAAGGAGCAACTAAACCCATGAGCCATAACTACTGAATCCCACACACCTAGAGCTCACGCTCTGCAATGAAATAAGCCACGGAAATGAGAAGCGCATGCACTGCAACTAGATAAAGACCATGCAGCAATGAAGACCCAGCCCAGCCAAAAATAAATCAATTAATTTAAAAAATAATCCAGAAGGAGAGAGTTGGGTGGAGTCTATTTTGTGAAGAATGGAGACTTTTGGTAGGAGGACAGAGGTAGGTCTTGCAAAGAAGGGGCCAAGGGAAGACATCCTTGAGTTTGCGTTCAACAGTCTCACAGCTTCCTTCAAGGGCCTTCCTTTGGCCAAAAGTAAAAGGTAGTCTGAGGGCATGGAGAACCCTCTTGATTGAGTTCATACACATCAGCCTCTTAGGATCAATAATTTTGCTGGGTTGTGATGCTCAGAAATTGTAACAAGAATGGCTATATATAGTATCTCTGATATGTACCAGGCACCTGTACTTTATTTCTTCTAATCCCTTTACTACCCTCTGGGGTGAGTATTTTATGGACTTCCCTGGTAGCTCAGCTGGTAAAGAATCTCTATCTCATATATGTAAAAACTGACTTGGAGACTCAGTAACTTGCTCAGTGTGGTCACACAGCTGATAAGTGTCCCATCCTGATTTTGAACTCCATTCTGTTCCTTCTAGGATGTCCCACTATATATAAAGTGCCCATCATTGTGCTTGGTAAACAGTGAGCTATGACAACCAATACTGTTAATGATGGTAAGGAAAGAGCTGCTTCTTATTATGCAAAACTATGTTTTATGCTAAGCCTTTTACATACATAATTTCAGTTAATCTTCACAGCCACCAATGGATCTTATCCAAGAAGGAAAATTTCCTTTGTCTGGAAAGATACACAAGTTTTGACCAAGGACTGTGTAGTGACCATGAGAATCTGCCTCTCGGATTTCCCTGCATAGGGAGTATAATTGACTAAGAGCCCCAAGGGCCACACTCTGAAATGTCAACCCTGCCTTTGCTCTGAGATCACACTTTCCACCAGCTACTCTCAGTGACTGAATACAAGAAGGACACTAAGTCACACCCTTTCCTGGAAGATGTGGAATTCCTCTGATAAGCAGCTTTGGCTTCAGGACTTCCCAATGGCCTCACCAAACTTTTCTTAAAACTGCAATTTAGTCTAAGATGTTTCCACCCACCTCCCTCCCTTTCTTCATTCCTTTCTCTCTCTCTCTATCTCTTTCCCTCTCTTTCATTTGGGGTTAGACCTGCATTATACTCTGATTCCTCTCTCAACCTCCTCATTTTTGCTCACAGGCATTTCCCCCAAAATTTTCCTGTAAGTTTAATCCTGCCTTGGTGTCTACTTTTTAGCAGACCTGCTTCTTGGCAGACCCTACTAACACAGACCATGGCAGTCTTACTGAAATTTTAGTCTTAAATATAGTATTTTATGGATGATTATTGAGTATCTGTTGAGTATCCTTTATTGAATTGCTAGAAAAGACTAGAGAAATCAATCAAGCACCTATCCACAAGTAGCTTACACTCTAGTAACATATTTAATATGTACAAAGATAGCTGTCAGCTGATACAACAGAAGAAGAGATCACGCCGGATAGTCAGATTCCATCCTTTTGTGTTTCATGCTATTATCAGTGGGAATTCCATGCATGTTCCCTGGCAATGTATTTTTTTGAAAATTTGGTTCTAAATCCAATATCAAGCTGTGGTTTTTTTTTTGTTTTTTTTTTTTTTTTTGAATCCTAAGTGGAAACGGCTTGGCAGAAAGAAAAAAAAAATGAACTAGCTGTCCAACTGTTTAAAATATGTATTTTCCAAGTCTTCCATTCTTTCCACCGTTTTTTTTTTTTTTTTTTTTCAAAGCCCCCACAAAATATGTTTGCACTCAGAAAGTCCTTCTCTCCTCTGAGGCAGATAAAAATTAGGAAAAAGTTATCAGTCTAAGCTTTCTTTTTATCCATATAACAGGCTACTATGTGCATCCCCCCACCCAGAGAACACAAATGCTTTCCCTGAAATTGTCCTACTAGTACTCTTTACTTTCCTCTTAATGAATTTGGGGGGTGTATGTAATACACACAAAGAGACATGCATGCTCATGCACATACAGGAAGATAATTCTGGTTATCTTTGTTGTTGGGTATAGAATACATCTTGCACAAGTCAAAGAATTAAGAACTTAAAGACAATTCCAATTTTCTATTATTTTCTCACTTGAGAGAATTCATAGGCTTTTTGTTTGTTTTTAATCATCTTTATTGATTTATTTGGCTGTGCTGGGTCTCAGTTGCAGTATGTGGAATCTGATTCTCCAAGCAGGGATCCAACCCAGGCCCCCTGCATTGGGAGCTTAGAGTCTTAGCCACTGGCCGACCAAGGAAGTTTGGGCTTTGTGTTTTTTAAGAAAAAGCCTCAAGTCCTAAGAATAGCCACCACCTTTTTAACATGCGTGGAACCTGTAACAACTAATTAGTCACTTTGGAGATAGGATGAAATGTTTAGAGACAGATCATTTTAGTAACTTCCAAAGTTGGTAATTCAAGAGATTTCTCACCTTTGACATGTTTTTGAAAAAACAAACAAAAATCTTTTTTTGTTTTTGAAAAAACAAACAAAAATAAATCTCAAACTATTGACTGAAGTAAAAAGGGAGCCTCCAAAGCTTGACAATGCCTTCACAACTGCCAGATATCCCTGTTCATAATGAAAACAGCCTACAAAATGTAAGCAGGAGGATAATGGAAAAAGTCTCTGCTTTTCTAATGGTCTCTAAATGATGTGGCCAGATGTCTTCAGTTATTAACCTTGGGACATGCAGCTAATTCTGAGAATCCCAGCACAATTATTGACAAGAACTCAATGAAATATGAGTCCCAAGGTGTTACTTCCTCAACTGTGATCACAACAGATATCTCTCTCACCCAGCTTGATCAGAGAGAAGAGCAGACCTCTCCCTCAGCTGCCTGACATTCAGGACACCTCTTCAGTTGAAGGGGCAGAATCTACTTTGTCTTCCATTTTAGACACCCCAAATACTTAACTTTATTTGAAAATAATTCTTGACAGAACCAAAACACTAAGGGAGGTTTAAGATTCAGTGAAATGAGAAAAATGACCATATCTGGTTAATTTCATAAACTTTACTAGAGCTCAAGAAAAGTCAGTTATTTTTACAGAAACTTGTCTCCCTTCTCTGTGGTCTGTAAAATTTCATAGCTGCTGCTGCTGCTGCTAAGTTGCTTCAGTCGTGTCTGACTCTGTGTGATCCCACAGACAGCAGCCACCAGGCTCCCCTGTCCCTGGGATTCTCCAGGCAAGAACACTGAAGTGGGTTGCCATTTCCTTCTTCAATGCATGAAAGTAAAAAGTGAAAGGGAAGTCGCTCAGTCATGTCCAACTCTTAGCGACCCCATGGACTGCAGCCTACCAAGCTCCTCCATCCATGGGATTTTCCAGGCAAAGTACTGGAGTGGGGTGCCATTGCCTTCTCCAAAATTTCATAGCCTTGACACATAATTTAGTCTGAATCTGTTTTAAATGTACTATACTTATCTTCCTTTAATGTATCTCCTTGAGAGTTCGAATCAGCCTGTATCTTCCATCCCTTAGTCTACCCCTCCCAGCAAAGCGCACAGTGGTTTGAACTTAGGAGTCCAATAATTAGGTAATAAAAATTGAATGCTCAAGAAAAATAAATCGATTACTTTTGCCTTCATGTATATTTTAACTATCTATTCTATTGATTCATGAGTAATTAAGAGGATTTTAAAAAGTCATAAAAACCTTTTCTGTAAAAAAAAAAAATATATATATATATATATACACACACACACATAAATATTTGTAAATAGAACAATATTTATCTTTACCTTTCTGTGACCAAAACTATCTATTTGACCATAGAATTGTTAACTAGTTACTTTTGTCATTTAGAGTTATTTTTTCTTTTTCTTTCCTGTCTCACTTTCCTTCATTTTAAGTCTTCCTAGAAAATGTCCCTTTCAGGTTGGGTCAGAAGGCTGTGACTTTCCTACTTTCCATAAGAAACCTCTCAGAGGAAAACCCTATTAACCAGAAGGGCAGAGATAAGGTTCCTCTGAGGAACAGCTGAGCTTTGTGAGTTATTTTCCAAGGTTAATGGCATGGCATTTTGAGGTGGTTAAGTCAGAACTGTGGTCATTGGAGGGAATCAAGTGTACAGCAGGAAGGTTAAAGCATTCAAAAGCTGGAGCAGAAAAGATCAAAATTTAAGGAGCCATTTGGAAAGCAATTCTGACTCCAAAAGCAGCATTTGAAAACCTACCCATTTTGTTTCATGCCCAGAATTTTTGGAGAGGAGACAATAAGAGAAGAGGCAAGACAGAAAGAGAGGAAATTCTTAAAGAAAGTTTACCATGCTGATGGCTTCTCTCTTCTTTAGATATTCCCTTAACTAAGCAACAGCCCATAACTGTATTAAAGATGAGCATCAGATCAGATCAGATCAGATTAGTCGCTCAGTCGTGTCCAACTCTTTGTGACCCCATGAATCGCAGCACGCCAGGCCTCCCTGTCCATCATCAACTCCCACAGTTCACTGAGACTTACGTCCATCGAGTCGGTGATGCCATCCAGCCATCTCATCCTCTGTCGTCCCCTTCTCCTCCTGCCACCAATCCCTCCCAGCATCAGAGTCTTTTCCAATGAGTCAACTCTTTGCATGAGGTGGCCAAAGTACTGGAGTTTCAGCTTTAGCATCATTCCTTCCAAAGAAATCCCAGGACTGATCTCCTTCAGAATGGACTGGTTGGATCTCCTTGCAGTCCAAGGGACTCTCAAGAACTTCTCCAACACTACAGTTCAAAAGCATCCATTCCTCAGCGCTCAGCCTTCTTCACAGTCCAACTCTCACTTCCATACATGACCACAGGAAAAACCATAGCCTTGACTAGATGAACCATTGTTGGCAAAGTAATGTCTCAGCTTTTCAATATGCTATCTAGGTTGGTCATAACTTTCCTTCCAAGGAGTAAGCGCCTTTTATTTATTTTTTAAAATTTTATTTTGCTTAACTTTACAATATTGTATTGCTTATGCCATTCATCAAAATGAATCCGCCACAAGTATATATGTGTTCCCAATCCTGAACCCTCCTCCCTCTTCCCTCCCCATACCATCCCTCTGGGTCATCCCAGGGCGCCAGCCCCAGGTATCTGTTATCAGACATCGTACCTGGACTGGCAACTCATTTCAGAAATGATATTATACATATTTCAATGCTATTCTCCCAAATCATCCCACCCTCTCCCTCTCCCAGAGTCCATAAGACTGTTCTATACATCAGTGTCTCTTTTGCTGTCTTGTATACAGGGTTATTGTTACCTTCTTTCTAAATTCCGTATATATGCATTAGTATTTGTGTTTTTCTTTCTGGCTTACTTCACTCTGTATAATAGACTCCAGTTCCATCCACTTCATTGGAACTGATTCAAATGTATTCTTTTTAATGGCTGAGTAATACTCCATTGTGTATATGTACCACTGCTTTCTTATCCATTCATCTGCAGATGGACATCTAGGTTGCCTCCAAGTCCTGGCTATTGTAAACAGTGTTGCTATGAACATTGGGGTACACATGCCTCTTTCAATTCTGGTTTTCTCAGTGTGTATGCCCAGCAGTGGGGTTGCTGGATCATAAGGCAGTTCTATTCCCAGTTTTTTGAGGAATCTCCATACTGTTCTCCATAGTGGCTGTACTAGTTTGCATTCCCACCAACAGTGTAAGAGGGTTCCCTTTTCTCCACACCCTCTCCAGCATTTATTGCTTGTGGACTTTTGGATCGCAGCCATTCTGACTGGTGTGTAATGGTACCTCATAGTGGTTTTGATTTGCATTTCTCTGATAATGAGTGATGTTGAGCATCTTTTCATGAGTTTGTTAGACATCTGTATGTCTTCTTTGGAGAAATTTCTGTTTAGTTCTTTGGCTTATTTTTTGATTGGGTCATTTATTTTTCTGTAATTGAGCTGTAGGAGTTGCTTGTATATTTTTCAGATTAGTTGTTTGTCTGTTGCTTCATTTATAATTATTTTCTCCCATTCTAAAGGCTGTCTTTTCACCTTGCTTATAGTTTCCTTTGTTGTGCAGAAGCTTTTTAAGTTTAATTAGGTCCTATTTGTTTATTTTTGATTTTATTTCCAATATTCTGGGAGGTGGGTCATAGAGGATCCTGCTGTGATGTATGTCAGAGAGTGTTTTGCCTATGTTTTCCTCTATGAGTTTTATGGTTTCTGGTCTTACATTTAGATCTTTAATCCATTTTGAGTTTATTTTTGTGTATGGTGTTAGAAAGTGTTCTAGTTTCATTCTTTTACAAGTGGTTGACCAGTTTTCCCAGCACCACTTGTTAAAGAGATTGTCTTTAACCCATTGTATATTCTTGCCTCCTTTGTCAAAGATAAGGTGTCCATAGGTGTGTGGATTTATCTCTGGGCTTTCTATTTTGTTCCATTGATCTATATTTCTGTATTTGTGCCAGTACCATACTGTCTTGATGACTGTGGCTTTGTAGTAGAGCCTGAAGTCAGGCAGATTGATTCCTCCAGTTCCATTCTTCTTTCTCAAGATAGCTTTGGCTATTCGAGGCTTTTTGTATTTCCATACAAATTGAGAAATTATTTGTTCTAGCTCTGTGAGGAATACCATTGGTAGCTTGTTGGGGATTGCATTGAATCTATAAATTGCTTTGGGTAGTATATTCATTTTCACTATATTGATTTTGCCAATCCATGAACATGGTATATTTCTCCATCTATTAGTGTGCTCTTTGATTTCTTTCACAAGTGTTTTATAGTTTTCTATATATAGGTCTTTAGTTTCTTTAGGGAGATATATTCCTATTTTATTCTTTTCATTGCAATGGTGAATGGAATTGTTTCCTTAATTTCTCTTTCTATTTTCTCATTATTAGTGTACAGGAATGCAAGGGATTTCTGTGTGTTGATTTTATATCCTGCAACTTTACTATATTCATTGATTAGTTCTAGTAATTTTCTGGTGGAGTCATTGGGGTTTACTACGTAAAGGATCATGTCTCTGCAAACAGTGAGAGTTTTACTTCTTTTCCAATTTGGATTCCTTTTATTTCTTTTTCTGCTCTGATTGCTGTAGCCAAAACTTCCAAAACTATGTTGAATAGTAATGATGAAAGTGGGCATCCTTGTCTTGTTCCTGACTTTAGAGGAAATGCTTTCAATTTTTCACCATTGAGGATAAGGTTTGCTGTGGGTTTGTCATATATAGCTTTTATTATGTTGAGGTATGTTCCTTCTATTCCTGTTTTTTGGAGAGTTTTTATCATAAATGGATGTTGAACTTTGTCAAAGGCTTTCTCTGCATCTATTGAGATAATTTATTTCTCAATTTGTTAATGTGGTGTATTACATTGATTGATTTGCAGATATTGAAGAATCCTTGCATTCCTGGGATAAAGCCCACTTGGTCATGGTGTATGATCTTTTTAATGTGTTGTTGGATTCTGATTGCTAGAATTTTGTTAAGGATTTTTGCATCTATGTTCATCAGTGATATTGGCCTGTAGTTTTCTTTTTTTGTGGCATCTTTGTCAGGTTTTGGTATTAGGGTGATGGTGGCCTCGTAGAATGAGTTTGGAAGTTTGCCTTCCTCTGCAATTTTCTGGAACAGTTTGAGTAGGATAGGTGTTAGCTCTTCTCTAAATTTTTGGTAGAATTCAGCTGTGAAGCCATCTGGACCTGGGCTTTTGTTTGCTGGAAGATTTCTGATTACAGTTTCAATTTCCGTGATTGTGATGGGTCTGTTAAGATTTTCTATTTCTTCCTGATCCAGTTTTGGAAAATTGTACTTTTCTAAGAATTTGTCCATTTCTTCCACTTTGTCCATTTTATTGCCATATAATTGCTGATAGTAGTCTCTTATGATCCTTTGTATTTCTGTGTTGTCTGTTATGATCTCTCTATTTTCATTTCTAATTTTATTGATTTGATTTTTCTCCCTGTTTCTTGATGAGTCTGGCTAATGGTTTGTCAATTTTATTTACCCTTTCAAAGAACCAGCTTTTGGCTTTGTTGATTTTTGCTATGGTCTCTTTTGTTTCTGTTGCATTTATTTCTGCCCTTATTTTTAAGATTTCTTTCCTTCTACTAACCTTGGGGTTCTTCATTTCTTCCTTTTCTAGTTGCTTTAGGTGTAGAGTTAGGTTATTTATTTGACTTTTTTCTTGTTTCTTGAGGTATGCCTGTATTGCTATGAACTTTCCCCTTAGGACTGCTTTTACAGTGTCCCACAGGTTTTGGGTTGTTGTGTTTTCATTTTCATTCGTTTCTATGCAGAATTTGATTTCTTCTGTGATTTGTTGGTTATTCAGAAGCCTGTTGTTCAGCCTCCATATGTTGGAATTTTTAATATTTTTTCTCCTGTTATTGAGATCTAATCTTACTGCATTGTGTTCAGAAAAGATGCTTGGAATGATTTCAGTTTTTCTGAACTTACCAAAGCTAGATTTATGGCCCAGGATGTGATCTATCCTGGAGAAGGTTCCGTGTGCGCTTGAGAAAAAGATGAAATTCATTGTTTTGGGATGAAATGTCCTATAGATATCAATTAGGTCTAACTGGTCTACTGTATCATTTAAAGTTTGTGTTTCCTTGTTAATTTTCTGTTTAGTTGATCTATCCGTTGGTGTGAGTGGGGTATTAAAGTCTCCCACTATTATTGTGTTATTGTTTATTTCTCCTTTCATACTTGTTAGTATTTGTCTTACATATTGCGGTGCTCCTATATTGGGTGCATATATATTTATAATTGTTATATCTTCTTCTTGGATTGATCCTTTGATCATTATGTAGTGACCTTCTTTGTCTCTTTTCACAGCCTTTGTTTTAAAGTCTATTTTATCTGATATGAGTATTGCTACTCCTGCTTTCTTTTGGTCCCTATTTGCATGGAAAACCTTTTTCCAGCCCTTCACTTTCAGTCTGTATGTGTCCCCTGTTTTAAGGTGGGTCTCTTGTAGACAACATATGTAGGGGTCTTGTTTTTGTATCCATTCGGCCAGTCTCTGTCTTTTGGTTGGGGCATTCAACCCATTTACATTTAAGGTAATTATTGATAAGTATGATCCAGTTGCCATTTACTGTATTGCTTTGGGTTCGAATTTATATACCCTTTTTGTATTTCCTTTCTAGAGAATGTCCTTTAGTATTTGTTGGAGAGCTGGTTTGGTGGTGCTGAATTCTCTCAGCTTTTGCTTGTCTGTAAAGCTTTTGATTTCTCCTTCATATTTGAATGATATCCTTGCTGGGTACAATAATCTGGGCTGTAGGTTATTTTCTTTCATCACTTTAAGTATGTCTTGCCATTCCCTCCTGGCTTGGAGAGTTTCTATTGAAAGATCAGCTGTTATCCTTATCGGAATTCCCTTGTGTGTTATTTGTTGTTTTTCCCTTGCTGCTTTTAATATTTGTTCTTTGTGTTTGATCTTTGTTACTTTGATTAATATGTGTCTTGGGTGTTTCGCCTTGGGTTTATTCTGTTTGGGACTCTCTGGGTTTCCTGGACTTGAGTGATTATTTCCTTCCCCATTTTAGGGATGTCTTCAACTATTATCTCCTCTAGTATTTTCTCATGGTCTTTCTTTTTGTCTTCTTCTTCTGAGACTCCTATGATTCGAATGTTGTAACGTTTAATATTGTCCTGGAGGTCTCTGAGATTGTCCTCATTTCTTTTAATTCTTTTTTTCTTTTTTCTCCTCTGATTCATTTATTCCTACCATTCTATCTTCTAATTCACTAATCTTATCTTCTGCCTCTGTTATTCTACTATTTTTTGCCTCCAGAGTGTTTTGGATCTCATTTATTGCATTATTCATTATATATTGATTCTTTTTTATTTCTTCTAGGTCCTTGTTAAACCTTTCTTGCATCTTCTCAATGCTTTTCTCCAGGCTATTTACTGTGATTCCATTTTGGTTTCCAGATTTGGCATTAATTTCACTATCATTATTTGGAATTCTTTATCAGGTAGATTCTCTATTTCTTCCTCTTTGGTTTGGTTTGGTGGGCATTTATCCTGTTCCTTTACCTGCTGGGTATTCTTCTGTCTCTTCATCTTGTTTAAATTGCTGAGTTTGGGGTGTCCTTACTGTATTCTGGCAGTTTGCAGAGTTCTCTTTATTGTGGCATTTCCTCACTGTGTGTGGGTTTGTACAGGTGGCTTGTCAAGGTTTCTTGGTTATGGAGGCTTGTGTCGGTGTTCTGGTGGATGGAGCTGGATTTCTTCTCTCTGGAGTGCAATGGAGTGTCTAGTAATGAGTTATGAGATGTCTATAATTTGGGGGTGACTTTGGGTAGCCTGTATATTGGAGCTCAGGGCTGTGTTCCTGCGTTTCTGGAGACTTTGCTTGGTATGTCTTGCTGTGGAACTTGCTGGCCCTTGTGTGATGCTTGGTTTCAGTGTAGGTATGGAGGCATTTGATGAGCTCCTGTCAATTAATGTTCCGTGGAATCAGGGTTTGGACTTAAGCCTTCTGCTTCCAGTTATCAGTCTTATTTTTACAGTACTCTCAAAACTTCTCCTTCTATACTGCACTCCACAATTGGACCGCTCAGAGATGTTCATGGAGTTATACAGAGAAGAGAAGAGGGAGGAAGGAGATAGAGGTGGTCAGGAGGATAAAAGGAGGGAATGAAAAGGAGAGAGACAGATCCAGTCAGTAATCAGTTCCCTAAGTGTTTTCCTTTATTTGGAACACTCAGAAATTTACAGAGTTGGATAGAGTAGAGAAGGGTTAGGGAGGAGACACAGGCGAACTGGTGGAGAAAAAGGAGAATCCGGAGGTGGAGAGAACAGCCAAGCCTGTAATCTCGGTCCCTAGTAAAAAGTGGGTACTGAAGATTAGGTTCTTAAAGGTACAGAATTGGTAACAAATACCTAAAAGCAAAAATTAAAAATCTAGAGTAGAGTTTGGAGTTTCAAAAAAACAGTGTTAAAGAAAAGAAGAAGAAAAGGAAAGATAGAAAAAAAGAAAGAAAGAAAGAAAATAAAAACAAAACCAAAAACAAACAAAGTCACAAAAATTATAAAGAAGATATAGGCACAAATTGATTACATATACCAGACAGCACAAGTTAAAGATCTAGATTGGAGTTTGGAATTTCAGGAATACAATGTCAAATAAAAAATGAAGAGCTAGAAAGAGGGTGGAAAAAAAAAGTCACAAAAGTTATAAAAAAAACAAACAGATATAAAATTGATAACAATTACCAATAAGCTAAACTTATGAATCTAGAGCAGAGTTTGGAGTTTCAAAAATACAATGTTAAAGAAAATAAGAAAAGAAAGGGAAAAAAAGGGGGTCGCAAAAGTTATAATATATATATATATATATATATATATATATATATATATGAAGTTTAGTTTTTTTTTAAAAAAAGAAGGGTCTCTTATTTATTTGTTTATTTATTTATTTTTTTACAAAGTAATAGTAGGTTCTAAAAGTAAAAATTAAAGGAGTATTAGAGGATAAAAAAAATTTTTTTTTAATTTTTTTTCTTCCTTTAAAAAAAAAAAGAACGAAAAAAAATGATGGTAAAAATAATAAAAATATATGTAAGACTTTCTCTGTTATTGTTGTGGGTATTGTGGGTTCAGTTCATTTTCGGCTAGTTCCTTGTTCCAGCTTAAATTTCTCAAGGTCTATAGGGCCCTTTCTATGTAGTTGGTAGTAACCACGGGGTTTTAGTTTATTGCCTGTCGCTTCCACAGCGGTTCCCTCTATTATAGCTTCTTCTGTTTGCTGGTCTCTTCAGTGTCTCATTTCTGCCCTGATACAAAGGGGGCGGTGGTGGACCCCCTTTTTTTTTTTTTTTTAAGGCTCACTTGTTCAGTCGCACTGTGGGGTGGGAGGGACGCTGCAAATAAATAACACTGGCGTGTGCACGCAGTGGCTCAGCCACACTGGGCCTGCCCCCACTCACGGCACGTGTAGCCTCCCCTGCCCACTCTGCTCAGACTCTCTGTTTCCCCACCGGAACCCTCCGCGACTGGCCCTGGGCTGCTTGCCCCTCCCACGTCTAAGCTGCTCAAGTTCAGGCACTCCAGTAGTCCTCAGAGGCCCAGGCTCTGAGGGAGACTTATCGCCTCCCCACCACTCGGTTTTCTAGGTGTACAACCGGCGCACTTTCTTAGGTGGGTGTTGGCCGACCAGAGCCCCAAGAAGTCTTAGTTAGAGCAAGCATGGCTTCTGAGACTTATCACCTACCCACCACTCAGTTTTCTAGGTGTACAACCAGCACACTTTCTTAGGCGGATGTTGGCCGACCGAGCCCCAAGAAGTCTTAGTTAGCATAGAAGCCTGCTTACAGTTTTGTGGATAATGTCTCTCTGGGGCTGCAATTGCCTCCTTCCGGCTCTGGCTGCCTGTCACCGGAGGGGAACAGTCTGCAGCCAGCTATCTCTGTACTGTCCTTTGTTCTGTGCGCGGGCCTGGCAGTGTCTTAGGTTAGGGCTGGCTTTTCATGTGGTAGGTATTCCACAGTCTGGTTTGCTAGCCCAAATTATTTCGCTCAGAGAAGGCAATGGCACCCCACTCCAGTACTTTGCCTGGAAAATCCCATGGATGGAGGAGCCTGGTAGGCTGTAGTCCATGGGGTCGCTAAGAGTCGGACACGACTGAGCGACTTCACTTTCACTTTTCACTTTCATGCATTGGAGAAGGAAATGGCAACCCACTCCAGTGTTCTTGGCTGGAGAATCCCAGGGACGGGGGAGCCTAGTGGCTGCCATCTATGGGGTCGCACAGAGTCGGACACGACTAAAGTGACTTAGCAGCAGCAGCAGCAGCAGCAGCAGCGCTCAGGCTATTCAGGCCAGTCCTTCCTCTAGGGATGCAACCCGTGATGCAGCCCGCTCCACATCTCCCTGCCCATCCCCCACTTGCTAATGGCGGATACAGGTGTTTACGCTGCTTCTCCACTGGGGAAGTTATCATAGGGCTCATAGTCTGTGGGTTTTAATTGTTTATTTATTTTCCTCCCTGTTATGTTGTCCTCCGTGCTTCCCAGGCTCAGCACAGACTCGGCAGTGAGAATGTTTCCTGGTGTTTGGAAACTTCTCTCTTTTTAAGACTCCCTTCCCTGGACAGAGGTCCATCCCCCCTCTTTGTGTCTTTTTTGTCTTTTATATTTTTTCCTACCTCCTTTAGAAGGCACTGAGTTGCTTTTCTGGGTGTCTGATGTCCTCTGCCGGCTTTCAGAAGTTGTTTTGTGGAATTTACTCAGCGTTTAAATGTTCTTTTGATGAATTTGTGGAGGAGAAAGTGTTCTCCCCGTCCTATTCCTCTGTCATCTTAGCTCCTCCCTCCAGTAAGCGCCTTTTAATTTCATGGCTGCAGTCACCATCTGTAGTGATTTTGGAGCCCAGAAAAATAAAGTCTGACACTGTTTCCACTGTTTCCCCATCTATTTGCCATGAAGTGATGGGACCGGATGCCATGATCTTCATTTTCTGAATGTTGAGCTTTAAGCCAACTTTTTCACTCTCCACTTTCACTTTCATCAAGAGGCTTTTTAGTTCCTCTTCACTTTCTGCCATAAGGGTGGTGTCATCTGCATATCTGAGGTTATTGATATTTCTCCCGGCAATCTTGATTCCAACTTGTGTTTCTTCCAGTCCAGCGTTTCTCATGATGTACTCTGCATAGAAGTTAAATAAACAGGGTGACAATATACAGCCTTGACGTACTCCTTTTCCTATTTGGAACCAGTCTGTTGTTCCATGACCAGTTCTAACTGTTGCTTCCTGACCTGCATACAAATTTCTCAAGAGGCAGATCAGGTGGTCTGGTATTCCCATCTCCTTCAGAATTTTCCACAGTTTATTGTGATCCACACAGTCAAAGGCTTTAGCATAGTTAATAAAGCAGAAATAGATGCTTTTCGGGAACTCTCTTGCTTTTTCCATGATCCAGCAGATATTGGCAATTTGATCTCTGGTTCCTCTGCCTTTTCTAAAACAAGCTTGAACATCAGGAAGTTCACGGTTCACTTCATATTGCTGAAGCCTGGCTTGGAGAATTTGGAGCATTTCTTTACTAGTGTGTGAGATGAGTGCAATTGTGCAGTAGTTTGAGCATTATTTGGCATTGCCTTTCTTTGGGATTGGAATGAAAACTGATCTTTTCCAGTCCTGTGGCCACTGCTGAGTTTTCCACATTTGCTGGCATATTGAGTGCAGCACTTTCACAACATCATCTTTCAGGATTTGGAATAGCTCCACTGGAATTACATCACCTCCACTAGCTTTGTTCATAGTGATGCTTTCTAAGGCCCACTTGACTTCACATTCCAGGATGTCTGGCTCTATGTGAGTGATCACACCATCGTGATTATCTGGGTCGTGAAGCTCTTTTTTGTACAGTTCTTCTGTGTATTCTTGCCACCTCTTCTTAATATCTTCTGCTTCTGTTAGGTCCATACCATTTCTGTCCTTTATTGAGCCCATCTTTGCATGAAATGTTCCTTTGGTATCTCTGATTTTCTTGAATAGATCCTTAGTCTTTCCCATTCTGTTGTTTTCCTCTATTTCTTTGCATTGATCGCTGAAGAAGACTTTCTTATCTCTTCTTGCTATTCTTTGGAACTCTACATTCAGATGTTTATATCTTTCCTTTTCTCCTTTGCTTTTCGCTTCTCTTCTTTTCACAGCTATTTGTAAGGCCTCCCCAGACAGCCATTTTGCTTTTTTGCATTTCTTTTCCATGGGGATGGTCTTGATCCCTGTCTCCTGCACAAAGCATAACAGAGGCCATTTTCACCTGAGAAAAGCTGCATTGTATAGCTGAAAGCTGCTGTGTGATTTTCCTAGCATATTTGGTATTATGAATGACCTGGATTATGGAAAGATTTTTCCAATCCCTCAAACAAAAGCATAAGTGGCCACATCAATAGGTTCCACTGAAGAGAATTTTGAGCATCTTCAGTATTTAAGTAAGATGGCCCAGAATATATCAGTCTGTTATTAAGCACGAATTAAAAAAGTAGTTTTCACAATTTGAAGATGCATTTCCCTTCTTATCTTCCTTGCATCCTCTAGAGGTGGAGCACTTAGAATTCCAAGAACTGCAATTCACCTCCAGTACCACTTACTGTCTTGTAACTTTAGATAAATTTCTTAATCTCTCTAAGCCTGAACTCTGCTCACTACCCACAACCCATCTACAAAGTTGGCATATTTTTATCTGCCCTCATTAGACAAAAAGGACTTTGTGAGGCTCAGAAGGAGAAATGGATGCGAAAGCATTTTGTCAGTTATAAAGAAATTCACAAGAAATTATATTTAATGGATTAGCTGTTGGTGGGGTTCCTTTGATGATCTTTGCTTGAGTTCTACCAACCATTCAACAACTGATTGGTCCTGACATGACCACTATCCATCCAGCCCTTGGGCAGACATTCCATTGCCTAAGTCCAGCACTAAATATGAATGGACACCAAAACTTGTCTTCTCCTTGTTTCTGACAGAACTCCTGGTAATTAGAATCCTAGAGTTGCTTTCAAAAATAAGCACTGGGAAAGAAATCATATTTATATCAGTGTAGGTCCTTAAACTATTGGGAATTAATTATCTGTTTCATGTATTCTATTATTTTTGGAGAGGCCAAATTAAATTATGTAAGTTTGTGTATTTCATAAGAATGTACATAAATATTCATGTTCTTTGCTCAGGTTCTAGAAAACTCTTCTGAGAAGTGTTCCTTTGCCCCTTGGATTTCAGTAAAGATGTTTTATTCTGCCTATTAAATCATTTTGAATTATCTTCCATGCCAGCAGTGTACATTACATATCCTGCCAGTCAATAGCTAGACTGTAAAGGCATTCATCCAGATTTTCATTTTTACATAAATGGTTTTAAAACACGTTCTCTATATTACATCCTAATCTCATTCTGGCCCAGCAAAATATACATGATTCAATATAATGCAAATAATATGATGATGAGAAAAAGTTACCAAGGAGTCAAATGGTGTTATAAAGACTTACTATAAAATCCATATGCTCACTCTGAATAAGTTCCAAATAAGCACTAGAAACTGACAGTTTAATGCTGTACTGAAAAGGTCAGATCAAGAAGCAGGAAGGCTCAGGAAACTGAAGCACATGCAAAAGAAATAGCCAAAAGAGTATGAGAACTCCTGTAAAGAATTCAGCATAAAATGAGGTCCACATTTCTAGCCCCAAACTTAATATACTTCTGTTCATATCAGAGACAAAATATCCTATCCATATTAGAAACATTGGAAAAGCAATAACGTGGGTATCATATGTTTGCACTAATCCAAATCAATGAAAAATTTAGCTACAAAATCCCTTCCTTAGAATTAATAAAGTAGAGTAGCATTGGCTTATATATACTGAAAAAAAGTGTGAAAGTGTTAGTCATTCAGTCGTGTCCGACTCTATGTGACCCCTGGACTGTAGCCCACCAGGCTCCTCTGTCTATGGAATTTTCCAGGCTAGAATATTCGAGTAGGTAACCGTTCCCTTCTCCAGGGATCTTCCCCACCCAGGGACCAAACCCTGGTCTCTTGCACTGCGGGCAGATTCTTTACTGTCTGAGCCACCAGGGAAGCCCCATATACATAAACCTAGGTGGCACTAGTGGTAAAGAACCTGCCTGCCAATGCAGGAGACTTAAGAGACTTGGGTTCGATCCCTGGGCCAGGAAAATACCCTGGAGGTGGGCATGGCAACCCACTCCAGTATTCTTGCCTAGAGATGCCATTGACAGAGAAACCTGGCAAGCTACAGTCCATGCTGTTGCAAGGACTCAATATACACTGTTGTATACAAAATAGATAACTAGTGGAAAGTAGCTGTATAGCACAGGGGGCTCAGCTCAATGCTCTGTGATGACCTGGAGGGGTGGGATGCAGGGGCGGGAGGGAACACGTGTATACGTAGAGCTAATTCATATTGTTGTACAGCAGAAACCAACACAACATTGTAAAGCCATTATCCTCCAATCAAAATGTTTTTAAAAGAATTCATGAACAACTAGATTTTAAATTTCCCCACATACCAAGATTTATACATCTATCTGCCACTTAATTCACTTGCCTGATGAGAATTTATGGGCATGATACTTGATTTTCTATATACAGTTTGCTGCTGGCTGTTTTAGGATAATGTTTCAAGAATGATTACTGGCTAGTATATTCCCATGGGTGCTTTTTCAGGATGAACCTCTTAAATAATTTTTTCTTATGTAAGTATCGCTTCAAATGTGTATCTTGTAAAAGGACCATGAAGGATCTGCTATGGCCTTTTAATTATTGTAAATCTGTGGTCTACTACAACACTACACTATCCCTATGTTATATTCCACATTCCCATATTCCAGACGGAGAAGCTGAGGCAGAAAGAGGAAACTCAGATTCAGAACATTCAGTGATTGAGTCCAGAGACAGAACTCATGTTTCCTAATTCCAAATTTACAAGAGTTTTCTGGAGTTGCCTTAGAAGACCCTGCAGGCATGACCAGAACTCTGACAAACAATAAAATGCTTTTAAAAACAGGACAATGACTGCTGGGATTCCTTCTAATTGGCATGAGTGAAGTCAAAAGCCAATAGAACCAAATAAACTTGGCTCAGGCTACATGATGATTTTGACAGTAAAACTCCAAAATGCAAGCATGCAACTGTTTAGTGGGGGTGGGGGTGGGGGAGGAGAAGAAGCTTCAACACGTCTTTCAATTCAACAAAAATCAAAACAAACATTAATGGAGTCATGAGATGGTTCCAAACTGGCCTGGACAAAGCAAATCACAAAGCTGCAATATAAAACAATTGAGAAGAAGACTTCTTTCGTGAATGAGGTAGTGGACGCCAGGGTTACATGTCCTTCCTTGCTCTAGTTTTCCCACCAAGGTAGTCAACTGACTCCATCTGAAATAAGAGTTGCTGTCTTGTGCACTGGGTCCCATGGGAAGTAGCAGCCAACCCTCAACCTCCACTTAAATAAGAACAAGAGTCAACAAAGTATTCAATCAGATATTTTCTGTATTGAGAAAAATACCAAGAAAAGCAAAAAGAACTAGCGAAATAAGGGAAAGTGAGCTTTCCCAGCACTCCCCTATGCTGGGACGAGAAGTTGGCACCAATGCAAGAGGAGACTGAATTCTGAGGGCTCTTTGGTTTGTGGCTACTGCTACATACCATTATGTTTTAATTCAAAAATTATTATTTCCTACAGCAACTTTGCCTAATCAGGAATTGACTTTTAATTCTAAAATTGAGAGACTATTTCTGCCTCAAAAAGTATCCTAATATGTTAAGAAATAGAAAAAAACATAAATAACAATGTCAAAGCAATCAATTGTCAGCCTCTAAAAATAATAGCAATGGAAATAACAATTCTAACTTGCTGGCTCAAACACACTGTCCCCTTCCTTCAACAATGTTTGTTATTGTACAGGTGTAATTTTATGTCTACTTCACAATGTATTTCATGATAAATTCCTCCTCAGTTGAGTGGTCATTTTGAAAATGTTTTTGAATGGTAAAGTGCATTTTGAATAGTTCAAGAATTCAGAGTGAACTAAGCATGTAAAACCAAATTTTATACAGCTCCTAGATTTCTAAATTGAAAACTGTTCAAAGCAATTATCTGTTCACATATACACTAGTATTCCCTCTGTTACAAATTCAGGATTTTTAAAAAGAAAATGATCCATAAGGATCATAGAATCATAAACTTGATAAGCTAAAGGGTTTGGAGACCACCTATTACTTATAAAATTCCCCAATAGAAAAGGAAACTGGGTTAATAAGCCAAATGCTAACCTTCAACATGACAGACTCAAATAGAAAATAAACCTATCAGCAATTTGCTTATGACCTTTTAAAACATGTTGCAGAATCTTGCTCCTCCATTAAAGTTTCATTTCCCACTAACTCCAAAAAAAGAAATCAGATTTGACATCTTATAACTTGCACATTTAATGTAAGAAGCCATGTGTACACTCAGAGATCTCTTGCTAATTCTGATTCTCATACATTTTTATTACTATTTTCTCATCCCTAAAGATCTTTTGTCAAAGTTGTATATGGGAAATGTCGAGGGTGATAAAAACATCATGAGCACAAAGGAAATCTGAGTAGATGCCTCTATGTGCCCATTGAAAGAGAGCAAGGACTAGTGTTTGTGGCTGCATGTAAAGAATTTTCACTGTTGAAATCATTGTGATATTTGAAGGAAAAAAAGTCTCTAAATGCCTAAGTAGTTATAGTGAATGTATCATAAATTACACCAACTGGTTGTGCCCTCTTCCTATAGAGATAATGTATTAAATAAGTAAGCATGAACAATACATTAGAATGTGCCAGCTCACAGAGTTCCTTTCACCCAAAGAAGAGACTCCATTTGGTAACTGTTCTGCACCAAATTTTCCAGATATGAAAAGCATATCTTTCAGTAAAGTTGAAGGGCAGATACAAAACAGCATGGAGGCTTATCTGTCAAGGAACTGCAGAATACTAAAACTCAAGGCCATCTTGTTCAAAATCCTCTCTTCAAAGGTGAGAAGCCTAGAGAAGTGAAGTGCCTTGCTCAATAACACAGACAGTAAAGTGTGGTTTATAACCAGAACTCTGAAGGTCAATCTACTGGAGTTCTCTACTGATTCTTTTATTCTGTGAGAGAACATAGGTGAGGTGACTGTTCTTCCTGAAATCAGAATGTGAATCCTAGATGTTTACTTGACTTTTCTGTTTCACCTGTGATTCTTGGTTGTTATTCGGCTATCATGTTGAGTTGATACATATTTATAAAAACCTAAACTCAAACCCTCTAGACTATTTCTATTTAAAGTATTTATTTTATTCCCTCAAATTCTATAACTCTGCTCCTAAAACTCTGACATAAAATTCCCACACACTACTATTCTATATAGAATAGATAATCAACAAACACCTACAATATAGCACATAGAATTATATTCAACATCTTGTAATAACCTTTAATGGAAAAGAATCTGAAAAGAATGGAGATATATATATAACTGAATCCCTTTGCTATACACCTGAAACATTGTAAATCAACTATACTCTAATGAAAAAATAAGAATTAAAAATTTTAAATTAAAGTCTCGCTTATCATTTAAAGAATATCTTAAATCCACCTCCTCCATGATTTCCTGCAGTCTTCAGCCAGAAAGGGAACCTTCTAAGTCCTCACTCAGTTCAGTTCAGTTCAGTCACCAGTCGTGTCCAACTCTGCGACCCCATGAATCACAGCACGCCAGGCCTCCCTGTCCATCAACAACTCCCGGAGTTCACTCAAACTAATTTACAGCTCTTATTTAGCATTTGTTGCATACTTTCTTGTATTGCTGTTATTCATAAGTGCAGTTCATCTGCCTCACTGTGTCTAAAACACTCAGGAGTTTAAGTCAGGACAGTGACTCTCCCTCAGTTATGCTTCTAAACCACATCTGTCTTCTGGGTAAGCCCATTAGTCCTTTCAAAGTCATTATCTGATTTGCATTATAGTGAATTACTTATGGATCTGGATCCTGCAACAAATTAGGAAGTCCTGATTGTGCACAATTTTGTCCTTTGTTATTTTTAAAAGCTCTCATTGCATTTATTTTTGTACCCTAGAGCTCAGATGCTTAAGAGTCTGCCTGCAATGCAGGAAACCCAGGTTCAATCCCTACATCAGGAAGATCCCCTGGAGGAGGGCATGGCAACCCACTCCAGTATTCTTGCCTGGAGAATCCCATGAACAGAGGAGCATGGTGAGCTACAGTCCATGGGGTCATATAGAGTGAGACACAACTGAGCAACTAATATACACACACACACACACACACACACACATACACTTAGGGAAATTAAGTGCTAAAATAACATCATGCCTGGCATTTAGCAGGTGCTCAAAAAATATAGCTCCACAAATTGGGGAAATCTTTCTAATGTGCTATTATAACACTAATCCACTCTTTTAAAAGCTGTGTGGTATTCCATAGCATGAATAAACCCACTTTATCCAATCATGTCTCTATTGAGAGTTCTTCATTTCCAGTTTTCAGCTACTATTAAAGAAAAAAAAAAGCTGCAATAAACAGCCTTCCATATATAAGTTCTGCTATATTATATACATATATATAGCATATCAGATCAGATCAGTCGCTCAGTCGTGTCCGACTCTTTGAGACCCCATGAATCGCAGCACGCCAGGCCTCCCTGTCCATCACCAGCTCCCGGAGGTCACCCAGAATCATACCCATCGAGTCAGTGATGCCATCCAGCCATCTCATCCTCTGTCGTCCCCTTCTCCTCCTGCCCTCAATCCCTCCCAGCATCAGAGTCTTCTCCAATGAGTCAACTCTTCGCATGAGGTGGCCAAAATACTGGAGTTTCAGCTTTAGCATCATTCCTTCTAAAGAAATTCCAGGATTGATCTCCTTCAGAATGGACTGGTTGGATCTTCTTGCAGTCCAAGGGACTCTCAAGAGTCTTCTCCAACACCACAGTTCAAAAGAATCAATTCTTCGGCGCTCAGCCTTCTTCACAGTCCAGCTCTCACATCCATACACGACCACAGGAAAGACCATAGCCTTGACTAGGTGAACCTTTGTTGGTAAAGTAATGTCTCTGCTTTTGAATATGCTATCTAGGTTGGTCATAACTTTCCTTCCAAGGAGTAAGTGTCTTTTAATTTCATGACTGCAGTCACCATCTGCAGTGATTTTGGAGCCCAGAAAAACAAAGTCTGACACTGTTTCCACTGTTTCCCCATCTATTTTCCATGAAGTGATGGGACCGGATGCCATGATCTTTGTTTTCTGAATGTTGAGCTTTAAGCCAACCTTTTCACTCTCCACTTTCACTTTCATCAAGAGGCTTTTTAGCCCCTCTTCACTTTCTGCCATAAGAGTCGTGTCATTTGCATATCTGAGGTTATTGATATTTCTCCCAGCAATCTTGATTCCAACTTGTGTTTCTTCCAGTCCAGCATTTCTCATGATGTACTCTGCATATAAGTTAAATAAACATGGTGACAATATGCAGCCTTGACGTACTCCTTTTCCTATTTGGAACCAGTCTGTTGTTCCATGACCAGTTCTAACTGTTGCTTCCTGACCTGCATACAGATTTCTTAAGAGGCAGATCAGGTAGTCTGGTATTCCCATCTCTTTCAGAATTTTCCATAGTTTATTGTGATCTACACAGTCAAAGGCTTTGGCATAGTCAATAAAGCAGAAATAGATGTTTTTCTGGAACTCTCTTGCTTTTTCCATGATCCAGCGGATGTTGGCAATTTGATCTCTGCTTCCTCTGCCTTTTCGAAAACCAGCTTGAACATCAGGAAGTTCACGGTTCACATATTGCTGAAGCCTGGCTTGGAGAATTTTGAGCATTACTTTACTAGCGTGTGAGATGAGTGCAATTGTTCGGTAGTTTGAGCATTCTTTGGCATTGCCTTTCTTTGGGATTGGGATGAAAACTGACCTTTTCCAATCTTGTGGCCACTGCTGAGTTTTCCAAATTTGCTGGCATATTGAGTGCAGCACTTTCACAGCATCATCATTCAGGACTTGGAATAGCTCCACTGGAATTCCATCACCTCCACTAGCTTTGTTCATAGTGATGCTTTCTAAGGCCCATTTGACTTCACATTCCAAGATGTCTGGCTCTAGGTCAGTGATCACATCATCATGATTATCTATATAGCATATAATATATATTATATATTGGTAACTGCATCCCTAAAAAAAAAATCACCTGACTACACAAAATTGTGCAATAAAAATCACAGGGCTGGAACTTCACTAGTGATGCAGTGAATAAGAATCTGCCTGCCAGTGCAGGGGACATGGTTAAATTCCTGATATGGGAAGATTCCACATGCCTCAGAACACCTAAGCCTGTGTGCCACAACTACTGAAGCCCCTGCGCTTAGAGCCTGTGTTCCACAAGAAAAACACCTCAAGGAGAAGCCCACCACAGCAATGAAGAGTGGTCCCCACTCACTGTAACTAGAGGAAAGCCTGAATACAGCAATAAAGACCTGCTGCTGCTGCTGCTAAGTTGCTTCAGTCGTGTCCGACTCTGTGTTACCCCTTAGATGGCAGCCCACCAGGCTCCCCCATCCCTGGGATTCTCCAGGCAAGAACACTGGAGTGGGTTGCCATTTCCTTCTCCAATGCATGAAAGTGAAAAGTGAAAGTGAAGTCACTCAGTCTGTCTGACTCTTCGCAATCCCATGGACTGCAGCCCACCAGGCTCCTCTGTCCCTGGGATTTTCCAGGCAAGAGTACTGGAGTGGGGGTGCCATTGCCTTCTCTGAATGAAGATCTAGCACAGCCAAAAATAAGTAAATAAAATCCTTTTTTTGTTGTTTTTTAACAAAACCATAACACTTCTGGCAAGTATGGGGTTAGGGAGGTACAGAAACCTCATCCCAGAAAGCAACATATTGAAAAACTAGGACCCTAAAAAATGGTAGTGCCATTTCACATATGATAAATGGTTAAGAAATGCATAAATATTATAAAAAATATGTCATTCAACCTTTAAAAAGACATGAAATCTGCTTTAGGAAATTGGCATCAGAAAGGTTGTTACAAGTTGTGAAGCAGTGGGAGGAGGGTTATTTAGAATCAGATGGAAAGTTATAGCACCAGATGTGGAGGGTGTGGCTGCTAACACACACAGTGAACTAAGGTAGCTAGAGATGTATGAGGTGTGTTTTGTGTTTTCCCAGGCAGCTGGGTTCAACTGGGTGCAGTTTCCTGCCATCTCTTAGTGGGTTTTTTTGCAAAGGAAATTGTGCATAAGCCAAAGCAAAATTCACGTTATGCTCAAGTGTTCCCTAATATATCAATTGCATTGGAACAAATTCACATTTTCAAAGTAAAGTGTTCTAGCAGAAGTGACTCCATAGGTACCTGTAGATGCCAGTGCTTTCATTCCTATGGGTTTGATTTCCAAGAGAGACTGATGGGTTGAAGGATGTTCCCTGTGTTGGTTTCTAGATATTGCCAGATTGCATCCTAATCAGTTTTAACAGTTTTAAGATATTTGCTATTTTGTATTCTCAGAGAAAACAATTCAGTCCAACACTCTACAGCCCTTTATTCCTCAATTTGAGATAACAACCCTCGGAATTCCAAGCAGAGACCCAGGATCTTGCTTTGTACTAGTCAAAGCAACCAAATGGTAAAAGGACCAGGCATTTCCTGGGAAAATCAAGGAAGAAAACAACTCCTATTTATGTGCCCTTCACCTCTGGCTATACTGCTAATGGATAGAAATAAAAGATTCTCCAAGTGCTTAAAAAATTTTTTTAAATCTCTTTTGAAAAGGCAAAACTATATAAAAGAGAGAAAGAAAATAACATTCACTAATGACTCTTCCAAGTGGATAAAACCATTTTTAATATATTGATGGTTTATGTCCATGTGTTATGACATCATGTAATATTTAGTTTATCTTGACTACTCATATCATCATTATCATTAAGGTTCTGCTTATTAACACTTCATGTCCACATGATACTCCATTTTACAATGTACCATAATTTACCTAGACATTTTTCTATTGTTATAAATTAGATTGTTTTCAAATATATCTCTTCCTTTCGTATTTTTCTATGTATATAAAATACATGTGATTCATATATATATATATATATATATATATATATATATATATATATAATAGTTACATGCAGTTACATCTTTAGAATAATTTCCATGGAGAATTTCTCACACATAAAGAATTATGGCTAATGAAATATTTTGCAAAATTCCTTTTCAAAATATTTACACCCATTTAAAGATCTACAAACTTACCCTTAAACATTATTTTAATATTATGTAAACCTATCTTGATTTGATGTTTAAAACATTACATAATTTATTACACAATTTGCATTTCTACTACTGGTAAGAATAAAATATTTTATCTCATTAAGCACTCACTTTCCTCTTCTGAAAATTTTCAGGTTCTGTATCATGCCTTTTATTGATATATGCAACTTAAACATTAATTGTATTAATACTCTGTCTATAGTATTTACTGCAAATATTTTGACAGTATATTATTCATCTTTTTATTTTTATGAGGTTTTATAATATTAGAGAATTTAACTGAAGTTTAAAAATTTTTATCAATTATTGTATACTAATGCATATATATGGAATCTAGAAAGAATGTACTAATGAACCTATTTACATTGTAGCTGAGGAGACACAGACATTGAGAACAAACTTATGGATATGGCTGGGGTGGTGGGAAGGAGAGGGTGAAATGTATGGAGAGGATAACATTGAAACTTACATTACCATTTGTAAAATATACAGCCAATGGGAATTTGCTGTATGAGTCAGGGAAATCAAACCAGGGCTAGGTGACACCCTAGACGGGTGGGATGGGGACGGAGGTGGGAGGGATGTTCAAGTGGAAGGGGACATGGGTAAATCTATGGCTGATTCACACTGATATTTGGTAGATACAAATGCAGTACTGTAAGGCAATTATCCTTCAATTAAAAATGAATAAATGTTTAAAAATTTATCTCGTCAGATTTGTCAAAGTTTCCCTTTGGTCCCTTCACCTTGCTTACAGTTTTAGGATTTCTTTTAATCTTTGAATTTATATACAGTAAAACTCACTTTCGGTGTACAGTTCTATAGGTGCTGAAAAATAAATGGAGCCCATATGCAGAGTACATCATGAGAAACGCTGGGCTGGATGAAGCACAAGCTGGAATCAAGATTGTCGGGAGAAACATCAATAACCTCAGATATGCAGATGACACCACACTTATGGCAGAAAGTGAAGAAGAACTAAAGACCCTCTTGATGAAAGTGAAAGAGGAGAGTGAAAAAGTTGGCTTAACACTCAACATTCAGAAAACTAAGATCATGGCATCTGGTCCCATCACTTTATGGCAAATAGATGGAGAAACAACGGAAACAGTGACAGATTTTATCTTCTTGGGGTCCAAAATCACTGTAGATGGTGACTGCAGCCATGAAATTAAAAGATGCTTGCTCCTTGGAAGAAATGCTGTGACCAAACTAGACAGCATATTAAAAAGCATAGACATTACTTTACCAACAAAGTTCATCTAGTCAAAGCTATGGTTTTTCCAATAGTCATGTATGGATGTGAGAAAGTCATGTATGGCCCTCAGAAAGAAAACTGAGAGCCGAAGAATTGTTGCTTTTGAACTGTATTGTTGGAGAAGACTCTTGGGAGTCCCTTGGACTGCAAGGAGATCCAACCAGTCCATCCTAGAGGAAATCAGTCCTGAATATTCATTGGAAGGTCTGATGCTGAAGCTGAGACTCCGGTACTTTGGCCACCTGATCTGAAGAACTGACTCCTTTGAAAAGACCTGATGCTGGGAAAGATTGAAGGCAGAAGGAGAAGGGGACAACAGAGGATGAGATGGTTGGATGTCATCACCGACTCAATGGACTTGAGTTTAAGTAAACTCCAGGAGTTGGTGATGGACACGGAGGCCTTGTGTGCTGCAGTCCATCGTGTTGCAGTCCACGGTGTTGCAAAGAGTCAGACAAGACTGAACAACTGAACTGAACTGAACAATCATGACAGAACAGTTTCATCACAGCAAAAGTTCTTTCTGCTCTCCCTTATTGTCAATTCCTACCCCTAAGCCCTAGTTCCCAGCAACCACTGCTCTGTTTTCCATCCATGTATTGTTTCCTGTCCCAGCTGTCATATGACGAAATCACACAACCTGTAACATTTGGGGTTTGGCTAATTTTACTTAGCAAAGCAAATTTGAGATCCATCTTTGTTATTGTGAATCATAGTTCATTCTTTTCATTGCTGAGTAGGAGTTCATGGTATGAATGTACTACAGGGCTTTTTTTTTAATCCCTTAACTATAAAAAGGACATCTCACTTGATTTCAGTTTGGGGCAAATATGAAGCTACTATAAACATTTCCATACAGAAAACAAGGAGATCAAACTAGTCAATCCTAAAGGAAATCAACCCTGAATATTGATTGGAAGGACTGGTACTCATGCTGAAGTTCCAATATTTTGGCCACCTGTTACAGAGAGTCAAATCATTGGAAAAGACCTTGATGCTGAGAAAGATTGTGGGCAGGAAGAGAAGAAGACAACAGAGGATGAGATGGTTGGTTGGCATCAATGACTCAATGGACATGAGTTTGCACAAACTCCTGGAGATAGTGAAGGACAGGGAAGCCTGGCATACTGCAGTCCATGGGATCATAAAGAGTCAGACACGACTGAGCAACTGAACAATAACAACAAAAACCTGTCGTAAACTCTGAATCATGTAGCAAGTCTATTATATTTACATGTTTAGCTTTATAAGAAAATGCAAAGCTGTTTTCCAAGTAACAATAAATTTTTGCATATATTGATATATATGCTGATATATCAGCAGTGCCTAAGAGTTCCAATTGTGCAATTCTAGTGAGTATCTAGTACTGTTACTTTTTCTTTAGCCATTCCAATAGATATGAAGTAGTATCGTACTACAGTTTTAATTTGCATCTCCCTATGTGAAGTTGGCTTCCTAGGTGGCACTAGTGGTAAAGAACCCACCTGCCAATGCAAGAAATGTAAGAGACACAAGTTTGATCCCTCGATCAGGAAGATCCCCTGGAGGAAGGCATGACAACCCACTCCAGTATTCTTGCCTGGAGAATCCCATGGACAGAGGAGTCTAGCAGGCTAAAGTCCATGGGATCCAAAGAGTTGGACACAATTAGAGTGACTTACCATGCATTCATGTGAAGTTGAGCATCTTTTCTTGTGTCTATTTACCATCTGTATAATCTCTGGACAAGTCTGCATAACCTTCTTTGGGCAAGAGTGTGTTCAGAGAGTTGTTGTTGCTATGGTTACCCTCAGTGAACCTCAGGCTTCAAATATTCTACAAATACCTTGCGTTCAGGGTGAGAATAGTTTCCGCAGATGGGTTTTCTCATGGGAAATAGATGGGGAAACAGTGGAAACAGTGTCAGACTTTATTTTGGGGGCTCCAAAATCACTGCAGATGGTGACTGCAGCCATGAAATTAAAAGACGCTTACTCCTTGGAAGAAAAGTTATGACCAACCTAGATAGCATATTCAAAAGCAGAGACATTACTTTGCAAACAAAGGTCCGTCTACTCAAGGCTATGGTTTTTCCTGTGGTCATGTATGGATGTGAGAGTTGGACTGTGAAGAAAGCTGAGGGCTGAAAAATTGATGCTTTTGAACTGTGGTGTTGGAGAAGACTCTTGAGAGTCCCTTGGACTGCAAGGAGATCCAAGCAGTCCATTCTGAAGATCAGCCCTGGGATTTCTTTGGAAGGAATGATGCTAAAGCTGAAACTGCAGTACTTTAGCCACCTCATGCAAAGAGTTGACTCATTGGAGAAGACTCTGATGCTGGGAGGGATTGGGGGCAGGAGGAGAAGGGGACGACAGAAGATGAGATGGCTGGATGGCATCACTGACTCGATGGACGTGAGTCTGAGTGAACTCCGGGAGTTGGTAATGGACAGGGAGGCCTGGCGTGCTGCGATTCATGGTGTCGCAAAGAGTCGGACACAAATGAGCAACTGAACAGAACTGAATCCACCCTCAGTCTTAGGTCTTCCCTTTTCATTAACCTTAGAGAAGGTATCCACACCCCTGCAACTTCCCCAGGAATTTTCCATACATATTTGTTACTTTATACTTTTTGGCCTGGGTGTGTGTGTGTGTGTAAAGGGATGGAAAGAGGTAGAAGCCTCTGTTCTAATAAAGATTCAGTGTTCAAGCGGCACTAAGTCCCCGGATCTGGAGTGTGTGTTATTCTCAGTGATTCTGCCCCTCCCTCAAGGATAGAGGATATTTTTCTATTCACTCCCTCCAGATCAAAGGCTTTTTACCAGTGCCCTTACAAGGGCTTCCCTGGTGGTTCAGTCGGTAAAGAATCCACCTGCAATGCAGAAGACTTGGGTTTGATCCCTGGGTTGGGAAGATCCCCTGGAGGAGGGGCATAGTAACCCATTCCAGTATTCTTGCCTGGAGAAGCCCCATGGACAAAGAAGCCTGGCAGGCTGCAGTCCATGAGGTTGCAAAGAGTCAGACGTGACAGAGTGACCAAGCCCACATTAAGGGCAACAATGTTAGTTGCCCCTCCCTTCTGCCACCCACACACCTAAAGACTTTTGTTCCATGGAGTACATAAGAAGGAAGTGTCCTGGTGGGGTTCTGGACACTCAGCAGCCCCAGGAGCTCTATCAGTCTTAGAGAGTGAGCCCATGCTGTTGGGCTCATGCATAACTTCCATCACAGCCACTGTGGCTCCCTGTGCCAGCAATGGAGGACCAGTGGAAAGCCCTGGCTGACAACAACTGGCCAAGGCATTCTATCTATTTGTTTAGTACTTATTCCATGGTTTATGCTCCTTGGTAAGAGTGAACATTTGATTAAAAGACCGTCACACTTTTTTTTTTCCCACCCCATAGATCTATCCACATGCCTCTTCCCCAGATTTCCCTCCAGGATTACAGTCTCCTGTCATCACACCTACCCTATCCGAGTTCAACCACCATACCATTAACAGCTCAGGAGTCCATGTATTCTTAACTCAGGCTGTTTCTCTTTCCGTGTAAAGTGGGTGACTGCTCACTGAATTTTCACTCACTTCTGTTTTTCAGGGTTATTCCAAGTAGGGCTGCAGGGCAGCAGTAATCCTTCTGTAGCTTGCCCTGACATATCAAACCTACACTTATATGAAACAAATTCTTTTTTTTCCTCCCTCTATTGGCTGATTTTAAGGAACCTTCATGAGGTTCTGGTGCAGAGTCTTAGACAGCACATGAATATAAACCACCTGGAAATGACCCTCCCATTTTCTAATGGATTACTGATAGCTGTCTGACCCTATAGCTTGACGAGTCTGACAATACTCTGCTCACATGAGCAGCTTTGGCCGTACAATCACCCTGTGTCTCAAGGTAAAACATCCCACTTCCACTCACCCCTAATAGCAAGCCAAGGGCTGTTTTCCAAAGTCTATAGCTCACTGATGCAGATGTATTACAATATCTACTGAATTATAATAATTGTAGATGATATGGCCCTGTTTCAAAACCTTAGAGGTCTTCCCTACTGAAGCTCTTCATACCTGCCATATGACATCTTTTCTCACCACATAGTTTTATTACCTGGAGAGCTCACCCAACTGGCAGGCTGCTATAGCATAGCCCAGGCTTTCACAGAGGCCTTTTCCACTCTGGGCCTCACCTAAAGCTGGCAGTCTTTAGTGTGAGCTGGGAAATGGGTCAGAGCAGTATATACCCAAGTATGTAATTTGCTGCCTCCAGAACCAATGAGGCCATCCAGGTATTAGGCTTCATGCCTAATGGTAGGAGTTTCCTTCATTTGACAAAGTCCTAGTAACCTTATCAATGTGCTGGGTCACTGAATCTTCAGAGCTTATTTCCCACTGTATACCTTACCAAGGCCTCCAACATTCTTGTGTGTCTGGAACAATTAACATGGTATCATCAGTAGATCAATGTGATGTTTTTTGGAACATCCAGGTGGTCTAGATCTTGTTGGTTTGTATCATGACAGAAGGTGGGAGAAGTACAATAACAAGGCCCTGAGGTCAGGTCACAAATGTATACTGCTTTTTATCTCATGTGAATGAGACCTGCTTCTAATCCTCCATAATTGGTACGTGAAATAATGCACCATTTAGATCAGTGGTTGTATGTGTTGTGTCTGAGGTGTTTTGTTAGTCTATTCTAGCAGACACAGAAGCTATAAGTGGAATTACCCCTTGATGGAATCTGTTGTCATCCTCTGGGATACAGTTCTCTCTTGCAGGGGCCAGAGAGGTGAATTAAGTGAAGATGTGATAAGAAATTCCTGCATTCTTCAAATCTCTAAATGTGGCTTTCATACCTGTTACCATCCCTCTACCTAAGATATGTATGGTTTTGGCTCACGGTTCTTTCCTCTCAGTCTTCTGATCCAGCCTCCTCCATCTGCTGTCAGAGTCCTGACATTTCTGCTTTATCTCATGTGGGCCAGCATTTCTCCAAGAACTATCTTAGCAGCATCTCCTAGGTTCTTGATGGGATGGGGTGTTAAATCCTGTAGCCTGGGAGAGTACTCTCCTGGAGACAGATTTTTCCCTTATGTAAATCTAATGGTCTAGCTCCATGCCTTGATTCAGCATCCTAAGGATGCATGTGCATGCACACACACACACACACACACACACACACACACACACACCTACTAGTTCCTGCCAATACACATTAGCCTAGTCAAAGTGTTCCTTGGGTTTAAGCCTCTTTACTCCCTTAGCAGGTCCAGCATCCTTTGATTGTTCTTTATTGTGAACTAGTCTTAGACTTGGGCCAGTGTCCAGAAATGAAGGTAAAGATAGCACTGAAGGGAGGCTGCATTATCTCTCAAAGACTGTGTGTCATCTTTAAGCAGCAAGAGGGACTATGCTATACTATGCTATGCTAAGTCGCTTCAGTCATGTCCAACTCTGTGCAACCCCATAGGCGGCAGCCCACCAGGCTCCCCCATCCCTGGGCTTCTCCAGGCAAGAACACTGGAGTGGGTTGCCATTTCCTTCTCCAATGCATGAAAGTGAAAAGTGAAAGTGAAGTCGCTCAGTCGTGTCCGACTCTTAGTGACCCCATGGATTGCAGCCTAACAGGCTCCTCCATCCATGGGATTTTCCAAGCAAGAGTACTGGAGTGGGGTGCCATTAGTGTGTATCTAATAGTGTGAAGTGGGCCACATCAATGGGCCTGCAGTCTTAGGAAATCTGGGGACTCAAGGTTTTTGAAGACAAACAGAGATGTCCCCATTTCAAGTCTCAGAGTCCAACTACTTTCTAACTAGGGTGCTAATTTCAGAATACTTGACTTTCATGGGTTGAAAATTCAACCTTCCCTGAAGCTTCACTATCCTCATAATCAAGCCCTGGGCCTGATCCTCAGCTCTTTTCCCTTTGGTTGTAAGAGATAAAATTTTTTTCATACTCTGTCAAAAGACCCTGGAACTTCTGTGGTGGTTAAGACTTTGTGCTCCCAATGCAGGGGCCCTGAGTTCAATCCCTAGTCAAGGAACTAGACTCTATATGCTGCAACTATGAGTTGGAATGCCACAACCAAAGATCCTGCACGTGGCAAGGAAGACACGGTGCAGCCAAATTAAAAAAAAAAAAAAATCTGGTTTGCATACTTCACCTTAAATGAGTTATTAACCCTTGGCCATTGTCTTTCTACAATGTACTGCTTACACATAGCAAAAGCCATCTGATTGCATTGGTCTGACAATCACTACTTTACAAATGCCTGAGATGTTGCCCCTGGCAGGGCATTTCCTTCCACTGAATCCTACCCTGCTTCACCACTTGTAAAGGTTCTAACTGCATGATCCAGCACGCCAGGGGCTAACTGCCCCTCCATCCACCAGGGATGGGGTTCTCACTACCCTGCAGACAGCAGGTAATCCAGCTCCAAAATTCTGCTGTGCAGTCTGGATCCTCAGACAACTCCTGGAACCAACTAACATTTAAGTTGGGTTCCTCATAAAACAGAGTCTAAGGCTGAACAACATGTATTAAGGAGTAAGGAAGGAGGATTGGGAAAAGGGAGAAGCAGAACTTGTACAGGGCAGTTCTAACAGGGGTCTCAGGTAGTCCTTCAGGAAGCCCTGGATCTAGGATGGCCCTTCACAGTTTTCTAGAATTAAGGCAAGGAAACCAAGTCTTTAAGGTATACTCATATGTGTTAGTCACGCAATCATGTCTGACTCTTTGTCATCCCATAGACTATAGCCCAACAGGCTCCTCTGTCCATGAGATTCTCCGGGCAAGAATACTGGATTGGGTAGCCATTCCCTTCTCCAGGGGATCTTCCTGACGTAGGGATCAAACCCAGGTATCCTGCATTGCAGGCAAAATTCTTAAAGGTCTGAGCCACCAGGGAAGCCCACACCCATATAGATCAATTATTCAGTTGGTGAGCTGTCTCCAGGGAGAGGGTATAATGTTGAGCAAAGAAGCTATCTTTATTCTAGAGCAGTTTCCAAAGAGCTCCCCAACTGTGAGACGTCTTTAGCCATCAATGCCTGCAGACCTGCAGGGAGAATCTGGGTGACACTCTGGAACACTCACTACACACTTTCACAACAACCACAAATTTGTAGTTGAAAAAGATGTTTATGAAGGTCAGAATAAAATGGAAACCCACTCCAGTGTTCTTGCCTGGAGAATCCCAGGGACGGGCGAGCCTGGTGGGCTGCCATCTATGGGGTCGCACAGAGTCAGATACGACTGAAGCGACTTAGCAGCAGCATCAGCAGAAAAATGATGTTAAACAAGGGGAAGTCAATAAGCTCAAGCAAAAGGAGAGTTTGAATATTAAAATTATCAGAAAAGATGTTCATACAAATCAGCATAATCAACAGGTAGGAGAATTAGCTGTATTATAAATGGAGAAATTAACATTAGATAGCTACTAATAAGTCGAGGTTTCCCAAGTAGCTCAATGGTAAAGAATCTGCCTGCAGTGCAGGAGACCCGGGTTGGATCCCTGGGTTTGCAAGACCCCTGAAAAAGGAAATGGCAACCCACTCCAGTATTCTTGCCTGGAGAATCTCATGGGCAGAGGAGCCTGGTGGGCTACAGTCCATGGGTTGCAAAGAGTCAGACAAGACTTGCCAGTTATTAAAAAAAATAGGATCACACTCTGGCTAGGAGACAAACTCTCCTAAGCACCAGACATATTCTGAAGCTGCACAACCTCCCCAGCCCTGAATCAGTCTCCATCTTAAAGTTGCTGTGCTGCATCTATACAAATGTTCACCTGTCTTCCTTCCACACCACTACTAGCTGTGTTTAGCCCAGTGGGCAGGAACAGCAGTGATGGGGTGAGGTCTTGGTTTCCAAAATGGATGGAGTTTTGTGCCATAAAAATACTACTCAGCCAGAGCTCTGCTTCAAGTGGGATGATGAGGGAGTGGAGGATAGGGATTACTTTCCAGTTGTTCACATAAGGAGCTTGGAAGCCATAATCCCATTCTACAAGCAAGTGAAAACTGGAAAGACCAACATCAACAACTCATCTTGTATCCGTAACAAGAGGACACAGAGCAAATCACTGCTGCCAAGATTAGAGAGACAGGAAAGTATAAGGTATAACCTTTGAGAATCAAGCACAGGGCAGGAAGCCAGGAACTGTAAATGATGAATTGATGACAGTTCAGCACAGAAAAGCCTGAGAGTTAAAAACACCATGAGGACCCAGTGATAGGGGATTTAGCTCCGGGAGCCCGATCAGATTTCATCAGAAAATATCAAAGAAATATCCTCTCCTGCTTCTAGCAGAGGAAGGGAGAAAAGGAACATTTTTAAATATCCCAGAATGCTCTGTTCTTCTTAACAAGCCTGCCCACAGAGAAAACTGCTTAACCAAAGCCTCACCTGCAGGGCATTATCAACACCTGTGATTGACTTCAGTTCAGTTCAATTGCTCAGTTGTGTCAGACTCTTTGTGATCCCATGGACAGCATCATGCCAGGCTTCTCTGTCCATTACCAAATCCTGAAGCTTGCTCAAACTCATGTCCATTGAGTTGGTGATGCCATCCAACCTCTGTTGTCCCCTTCTCCTCCCACCTTCAATCTTTTTCCAGCATCCAAGTCTTTTCCAATGAGTCAGTTCGCATTAGGTGGCCAAAGTATTAGAGTTTCAGCTACAGCATCAGTCCTTCCAATGAATATTCAGGACTGATTTCCTTTAGGATGGACTGGTTGGATCTCATTGCAGTCCAAGAGACTCTCAAGAGTCTTATCCAATATCACAGTTCAAAAGTATCAATTCTTCAGTGCTCAGCTTTCTTTATAGTCCAACTCTCACATCCATACATGACCACTGGAAAAACCATAGCTTTGACCACACAGACATTTGTTGGCAAAGTAATGTCTCTGTTTTTTAATGTGCTGTCTAGGTTGGTCATAGCTTTTCTTCCAAGCAGTAAGCATCTTTTAATTTCATGGCTGCAGTCACCATCTATAGTGATTTTGGAGCCCAAGAAAATAAAATCTGTCACTGTCTCCATTGTTTTCCCATCTATTTGCCGTGAAGTGATGGGACCAGATGCCATGATCTTCATTTTCTGAATGTCGAGTTTTAAGCCAACTTTTTCACTGTCCTCTTTCACTTTCATCAAAAGGCTCTTTAGTTCTTCTTCACTTTCTGCCATAAGAGTGGTGTTATCTGCGTATCTTAGGTTATTGGTATTTCTCCCAGCAATCTTGATTCCACCCTGTGCTTCATCCAGCCTGGCATTTCGCATGATGTACTTTGCATATAAATTAGATAAGCAGGGTGACAATATACAGCCTTGACATACTCCTTTCCCTATCTGACTTATGGGAAGGGAAATACCCAACTCAAGCCCACTCTAGCTGTCCTTTCTCACCTAAGAGAGGAGGAAAAAACCAAGAAGCTCTTGTGAAGTTCACTTTTGGTGAGGCATAAGCTCACCAAGGGGCTTTCCTGGTGGCTCAGTGGGTAAAGAATCTTCCCGCAATGCAGGAGACACAGGAGATGTGATCCCTAGGTCAGGAAGATCCCCTGGAGGAGGGCATGGCAACCCATGTCTAGAGAATCCTATAGACAGAGCCTGACGGGCTACAGCCCATGGGGTCACAAAGAGTCAAACGCCAGACACGACTGAAGCAACTGAGCACCCAGGCAGGCTCAGCGAGACTGAGGCCCCCTGACTGGACTAAAGAATGCTTCCCCTCCTCCACTCCTCACCACCACATCTCTACAGGCTTATTTACAGCAGTTTCTTTTGCCTGTTAAGGTCATGTTCCGCTACCAGGAAACAATAACAAGGCATGTTGTTGTTGCTGCTGTTTAGTCACTTAGTCATGCCTGACTGTTTGCAACCCCATGGACTATAGCCCACCAGGCTCTTCTATCCATGGGATTTTCCCAGCAAGAATACTGGAGTGAGTTGCCATTTCCTTCTCCAGGGCATCTTCCAAACCCAGGGATCAAACCTGTGTCTCCCATACCAACAGCAAAGAAAAAAAAAAAAAAAAAAAAACACACTTTGAAGGAAGAGAGCAAGCATCAGAACAAGACATGGCAGAGCTGTTGTAATGATCAGATCAGGAATTTTAAACTATGATTAATATGCTAAGGGTTCTAGTGAATAAAGTAGACAACATGCTACTTTGAGAACAGGTGAGCAATGTGAGTAGTATAATGAAAATTCTAAGAAAGGACCAAAAAGAAATGCTAGAGATAAAAAGCACTATAACAGAAATAAAGAATGCCTTTGATGGATTTATTAGTGGACTGGACTCAGTTAAGGAAAGAATCTCTGAACTTGAGGAATGTCTCAAAAGAAACCCACAAAACTGAAAGCAAAGAGAACAAAGACTTAAAGAACAGAATATCCAAGGACTGTAAGTTAATTACAAAGAGCGTAACATATGTGTAATGGCCATACTGGAAGGAGAAGAAAGAGAGAAAGAAGGAGAATTGTTTGAAACAGTAATGATGAGAATTTCCCCAAAATTAATGTCAGATACCAAACCACAGTTCCAGGAAGTTCAGAGAACACCAAGCAATATAAATACTAAAGAAAAGAGGTTGAAATTTATCGAGTCCTTCTCCCTTCCTCCTGAGTGTTATTTTTTAAATTGCACTATAATTTACAATTTTGTGTTAGTTTCAGGTGTATGGAAAAGTGAATCAATTATTTATCTATCTATATCTATCTATCTATGCATCATCTGAGGACTACCAATCAGCAAAGATTATTATAGAAAGTGTTGTCAAATCCAAGTTCATGTGCCCAATGCACAGTGAGCCCATACAAACTGAAATGTCAGAGTTTGGAGCAGAGAAATGTTTATGGCAAGGGCCAAGCAAGAATTAATGGCTCGTGCTCAAAAAGACCCAAACAGGGAAGAAGGTTTAAAGGCAAAATTTAGAGTGAGGGCAGCAGGGTGTGTGACTTCTGATAGGTTAAGTGTTAGTTGCTCAGTCATGCCCAACTCTTTGGCACCCCATGGACTGCAGCCTACCAGGCTCCTGTATCCATGAGATTTTCCAGGCAAGGATACTGGAGTGGGTTGCCATTTCCTTCTCCAGGGGATCTTCCTGATCCAGGGATTGAACCCCAGTCTCCTGCAACTGCAGGCAGATTCTTTACCAACTGAGCTATGAGGGAAGACTGATTGGTGGTGAGGTAACAGGGAAGTGTTCCATGAATCTTGTGTTCAGCCTCAAATTACCATCCTCTACCTGGGTGGGGGTTTTAGTTTCTGTAGAAGAACTCTGGCTGTTTTAAGAAATAAAAAAGGGGGAGATGCCGGGAGCCAGCGTGAGGAACTCCACCCGTGGCAGGCGGGATTTAGCCTCAGGAGTCACCCTGGAAATTCTTGAGCATCTACCCCCCAAACCAGAGTCTGCCTACTTTCTGCTTTGTGCTCTCACCTACACCTCTGACATTACGGGGGGCTGTCCCCCACTACCTCTTCTGAAAAAAAGAGTTAAAGTTAACTTACAGCTCCAGTTAATAATTCCTGGGTGTGACAGTGTTTCAACCTACAAACTCCTTTGGAAGTCCTCTAGCCTGCTTGAGTAGGTTCTTCCGGCCACATGTGATTGTTTAGAGCCTCCCAACCATGAGAGGCATGAGATGTTCTAAACTGTCTAAATACAGATTCCTTTGAGCAGTTAAAAGATTGATTAGAAATTGTACTGGTGAAGGGTTTTTCACTTGTTGGGCCAATGTTTGCTGCTAAGTTTCCATATCCTTTACCTGCTGTGTCCCTGGCAGTGTATTGATTAATATAATTGGTGTAAGTAGTAGCTTTAGTGTTTGTAACCCTGGACCCTTGACTTAATTCTTTTTCTTGTTATAGCCCACCACACCTTTGCCCTGTACGAATGCAACTTTATCTAATGCTTTTGGAGGGTGGCGCCTGACTAATCACCTTTAGAGGAAAATAAGTTTTCTGAAGAAAGGGTCTTAAAATGTTAACAGGTCTCTGGGCCAGAAGATGATGCAAATCACCTAAACTTTTGCATATGATAAGTTTGCAGGAAGAAAGCCTGGCTTACTGCATGACTCTACCCCTTCCTCCATTATCCTCTATGCACAACTTAAGGTACAAAAACTACTTTGGAAAATAAAGTGTGGGCCTTGTTCACCAGAAAAAAAAAAAAAAAAAAGATGTATTTTTATGCTTATTCCTTGAGGCGGAACTATGTTTGACTGCTTTTTCTTTGTTTCTACATTTCTTCATTTCCCTCATTAGCAACTGTTTGAATTTGCCTTTTGGAACTTAGGGAAGGTGTAGGAGAACAAAGCCTTTATCCTACAAACAAGAAACTGGGGACACAGAAAGGTTTTTGTACCCAGGAGGGACCCATAGACACTGCTTGGTTTCAGAAGCATGTTTTTCAAAATCTGTGGTCTAGGTGATTCTGATCAGTTATCTAGATCAGTCTTCTTCATCCAATTTGGTGTGTAGACTACTTTAGTTAGACATATTCATGACTCACCAGCCCCACTTCTACTGTTTTTCATGGCAAAGAAAATTCTCAACCCCATTAATGGTAGGAACAACACCATTTTAAATGTGCTGTGCTGTCGTTAGTCGCTCAGTCGTGTCTGACTCTTTGCAACCCCACGGACTGCAGCCTGCAATGCTCCTCGGTCCATGGGGATTCTCCAGGCAAGAATACTGGAATGGGTTGCCATGCCCTCCTCCAAGGGATCTTCCCAACCCAGGGACTGAACCCAGGTCTGACCCTTTGCAAGTGGGTTCTTTACTGTCTGAGCCCCAGGGAAGCAACACCATTTTAAATAAAAGGGGTTGAACGAAGTAGTTTCTGAACTTTATTAAAGTTACAGATAAAATATCTTGCTTTACAAAGTATAGGCATTATTATTTTATAAGTATTCTACTACCCCACACAAGGCCAACTTTCAACTCTTATGAGAACTGGCAATATTGAGACAAGAGGGAAAGGGGGCAGGGCACAACCATTAAAAGAATGACACAGCCATTGGGGACAGTATACAACAAAAACTGGTTAGAACCTGCTAGGCCCCAAATGGCAAAAGATTCAGCTTTCTGTATCTTGAGCCTCATTATATGCGTGTTGTAATGTATCAGCATGCTAAATGACACATCCACAGGAACCACGACAGTGCTGACACTGACCATAAAACGTGCCTGGAAATCCCCACTGTGACTCTGACTCTGATGATCACAGAAAACTATGGAAAATTTTTAAAGAGATGGAAAGAGACCTTACCTGTCTCCTGAGAAACCTATATGCAGGTCAAAGAGCAACGATTAGAACCTTACATGGAACATTTGACTGGTTCAAAATCAGGAAAGGAGTATGTCAAGACTGTACATTGTCACCTTGCTTATTTAACTTATAAATTCAGAATACATCATGTGAAACGCCAGACTGGATGAAGTACAAACTGGAATAAAGATTGCTGGGAGAAATATCAACAACCTCAGATATGCAGATGATACCACTCTAATGACAAAAAGTGAAGAGCAGCTAGTGAACCTCTTGATGAGGGTGAAAGGGGAGAGTTAAAAGCTAGTTTGGAACTCAATATTCAAAAAACTAAGATCATGGCAAATAGAAGGGGAAAAAGTAGAAGTAGTGACAGATTTTCTTTTCTTGGTCTTCAAAATCACTACGGGTGGTGACTGCAGTCATGAAATTCAAAGATGCTTGCTCCTTGAAAGGAAAGCTATAACAAACCAGACAGAGTATTAAAAAGCAAAGAGATCACTTTGTCAACAAAAGTCCATAGAGTCAAAGCTATGATTTTTCCAGTAGTTATGTTATGGATGTGAAGGTTGGACCATTAAGAAGGCTGAGCACCAAAGAATTGATCCTTTTAAATTGTGGTGTTGGAAAAGACTCTTGAGAGTCTTATGGACTGCAAGGAGATCAAACCAGTCAATCCTAAAGGAAATCAGCCCTGAATATTCATTGGAAAGACTGGTGCTGAAATTGAAGCTTCAATACTTTGGCCAGCTGATGCGAAGAGTCAATTCATTGGAAAAGACTCTAATGCTTGGGAAAGAGATTGAAAGCAGCAGGAGAAGGGGTGGCAGAGGATGAGATGGTTAGACAACATCAATGAATAAATGGACATGGATTTGAACAAACTCTGGGAAACAGTGAAGGACAGAGGATCCAGGTGTGCTGCAGTCCATGGGGTTGCCAAGAGTCAGACAGGACTTAGCAACTGAACAATAAGAAACCTAATCACTCTGTATTTCTGGGCCACCTCTTATCTTCTGAAATGTCATACACTCTGCCTGTGGAGTAGGTATCTTTATTTTAATTTTTTTTTTTAATTGGCCATACTGCAGGACATGTGAAATCTTAGTTCCCTGGCCTGGGATCAAACTTGTACCATCTGCATTGGAAGCTCGGAATCATAGCCACTGGACCACCAGGGAAAGGTCTCAAGTGTGTATCTCTCTAAATAAATTTGCTTTCACTTTACTGTGGTTCACTCTTAAATTCTTTCCTGAGCAAAGCCAAGGACCCTCATTTGGCAGCCCATCCCAGAGACTCACCAGAGACCAGGGCTATGACCATCCTCTCAAGCTCCATTCTTCTGCAGCAGTATGGCCTAGCATGGTCTTTGGATTTAAATAAACAAACCTAAGTTAAAGCCCCAGCTCTGCTAGCCTGTAACTTTGTTTTTATGGGAAAATTATTTAACTTGTCTATGCTTCATTTGCCTCTTTCATAAACTAGTTTTAGTAATGATACCTACTTCACTGAGTAGAAATAAAGATCATTTTGAAATAGCATAAGGAAACAGTGTTGGACCTGACACAAAGAAAGTACTTAATTAATGATACCTACACTGACTGAGTGACTGACACATTCACATTCAACTAACTAGTATTATATTTAGTGCACTAATTATTAGTATTCATATTAATATTAGTCACTGTGTAAGCAATTTCCTCTCTCAGTATTCTTGTCTTGTCAGAACATAGCTTAATAGAAACAAGAGTTGATTTTTGGTGTGTTTTAAATTGTGGCCCTCCAGAGGAACAGCAACTCAACCCTGCTTGTTTAATGTGGTTTGTTCTGAACCATATGCGTGTGGGCTTTTAATAAATACTATTTGATGATGACGATGAGTTCCTGGAGACAGAGCTGTGTTCAGCAGAGTTACTACATTATGCTTGGCCTAACTTTCTGCTACTCAACTCCAGGAATGCTCTTGTGAGCAGTACAGAAACTTCTGAAATTTCCATTTGAGGTGGAGTACCACTGCCAACAAACCTCATGAAGGGAGTCATCAACCCTAACCCTTTTTTCTTGTGGCTCCTTCCAAACTGACCCTCAGAAGGGCCTTCTCTGCAGGCCGCCTGGTTCTCAGTTGTCCCCTGTGTTCCTAGCAGAGCTCTTCTGTGAGCTCAGCAGGCCAAGTCCCAAAGCCCAAACTATGGAGTGCAGTTTGCTACAGTCCCAGAAAGAGGAAAAACAAAATCAACTACTCAGTCTTTAGCCCCTAACTGATATGAAATGAGCTAACAGCTCTAGTGTCTGAAAAAGGGTTTAAACTTTTTTGAGATGTTTGCATTAAAAACAGTGTAATGTGTTAAAATATCAAGCCTGAAAACTGAGGTCAAACTCAGACTTTTTTCTTCATAACTTATATTAAAGTGACTGGGAGACAGGAAGGGATTTTCCTCCAATAGGAATTAGGCCATGTGAAGGAGCACAAGCTCGTTTTCATAGGTAACTTGCTACCTTATCCTTTAGGGCCTTTTGACTTAGTTTTGTCTTGGTAAATTCCCCTCACTGCTATAAAACTGTATTTATCATTTGAATTTGAATTAAAAGTCTCTTTTGTTTCCAATGCACCCCCTTATTTTTAGAAGAAAAAGAATGTCTTTTAGGGTGAGACGTTCACTTTCTTGCCTAGGAAGCTTCTACCCTTCTACCCAAGCATTATGGTTGGAAAAGGTCTAGTGACCCCTGGTACAGCCTTCCCAAGAAGGATGCTTCAGACAGAGTGCTGTAAGTGAACAATGCTTCCTTTCAGACAACCTGGGTTCTCTAAACACAGAGATAGCTGTGATGCTTTGCCAGATCTAGAGAGAGCCCATAGTGAACACTGATGACCTAGACTGGCAGCAACATTATGAGCTTTGCAGAGTCTGTCTATGCAGCCTTGGACCTGGTTTTCAAGGCTCATTGAGACTATTGCCTGAAATAGCAGGGAAGAGTGAAAAGAGATTTGAGAGACCAGAAGGACATCAAGTCACATGTAGGGGCATAGGGAACACAGGGAGGGGCCTCAGACAACCGGGCCTCTCCTTGGAAAACAACAACAAGCCTGTGAGTTCAATATCACAAAAGCCACAGAAAGGAGAAATCTTGCCTGGCTCACCTAAGTTTATGTGTTTGCTGTTACAAGCCAAGCCAGTCTTTGATCCATTTAATTCAATGATATGGCCACTGGATCAATCATTTCATCAAGTTTTTAAATTCATCCACAGAGACTTTGCAACATTATTCCAATTTTTTCTTCTTTTTTTTTTTTCTTTTTTCATTGTGGACAAGTCTGTTGTTACTGGCAATGTGTGCAGGAACTAGTCCTGGTGACCTCTCTGTGAACCTACCAAAAAGTCAAAATTTGCAACTTCTTGTGCAGTGTAAAGCTGAGCTTTGACCTCAAGGACTTTGTTGTGGTGGCTTTCCCCAGGAAATCAAAGAGACTGGTCATTTCCCAAGTCCCCAGAAGCAACTCTGCTGTGATAATCTCTCAGGGGCCTCTGAGTAAGAATCTTCCAACTTAAGGGTTCAAGTACAAGTTCTCATTGGTACACAGGGACTATAATCTAAATCTCAAGTCTTTCAAGAGGTGAAATGAAGACAAAAGGAAGAAAAACAAAAAGAAAACTTTTTCTGAGGAAAAAAAGAGGTAAAGATAATATAAAATGTCATAGGAGAGGGTCTGCTTGTGCTGCATGACTATGGCCCTCTTTGAGGAATATCTTCCCTGTAGACATTTTTGAGGAATATCTCATTTCTTTTGTCAGGTCCCTTCCATTGTTCTTGCTCTGGCTCTTCTCATAGAGAGAGCAAATACTTTCTCTGCCAATTACAACTGAATCCCTTACACCTCTGCTGGGAACAATCTTAGGCTGGACTTTATTTGAATTTACTTGGATGCCCTTCCTGTTGACCTTATTTCCATTGTGCCTCATTTATCAGCTCTCCCTAAGAAATTAGGTACTGCTAATCTACACCTGAGACATTGACATAACTTTTGTCACCTGCAATTCCACTTGTCAAAAGCAGATGTGTGTGCAATTAGATGTCCAGAGGCCAGACAATCATCTTTATGCTACACTTCAGCTCAACTTGTAGATTTATTCACCCATGTTCTTCTCCTCTTGTTTACCCAACCCATAGGACCACTTCTCTCTCTTACTAACACATGCCTTTGTGAGGCCAGAATCAGTCAGTATTTACCTTTATTTGCCAAAATTTTGTTAGATAAAAATATATATATCATGAACAGAACAAAAAGGACACTGCAGCTTTAGTCTAAAAGTGTCATGTTTCATACAAAGAAATGGTGATCAGGAGAGGTAAAATAATTTTTTTAAGTCATCCTACAATATTGTGGAAAGACTAGAACCCTAAAACAGTTCTGATCACAAATGCTGAGCTATCACATGTTCATGGGGCTTCCAACAGAGTTGCAGTGACAACTTAAATTCTATAACATCATAATCCCAAAACATTTCCATTTAAACTTACATGCTGCTACTGCTACTAAGTCACTTCAGTCGTGTCCGACTCTGTGCGACCCCATAGACGGCAGCCCACCAGGCTCCTCCATCCCTGGGATTCTCCAGGCAAGAACACTGGAGTGGGCTGCCATTTCCTTCTCCAATGCAGGAAAATGAAAAGTGAAAGTGAAGTCGCTCAGTCGTGTCCGACTCTTTGAGACCCCATGGACTGCAGCCTACCAGGCTCCTCCATCCATGGGATTTTCCAAGCAAGAGTACTGGAGTGGGGTGCCATTGCCTTCTCTAAAAAAACTTACATGGCCCTCTCTATTTAAAAAATTCTATCCTGCGTGAAAATGCTTATTGATGCCTTATCTTCCTAATGTTTTCCACAAAGGCAAACTTTAACGAGAAAGCTAATGAATTCTTCTATTTTTTTCATTGTTCAAGTTCTCACTGCTCTTAGGTCCCAGGAAATATTCCCTATCACCAGTCCCCAAAGAGTCATAAAGTAACACATAAGTCTGTGAATTCACTCAGTGAATACAGAGCTGCATTGGTCAGGAAGTCTGTGAGGGGGAAGCCTCAGAACTATATACAATAATGAAAAGAGGGTAACTCATATTCTAATCAATAACAATTCTGGTAAACTAGACAAGGAAAGCATACAATTTTATCCAAATATTTAATCCAAGTGAAAGGTCAGTTTTCATTCCAATCCCAAAGAAAAGTGAAAGTGAAAGAGAAGTTGCTCAGTTGTGTCCGACTCCTAGTGACCCCATGGACTACAGCCTACCAGGCTCCTCCGTCCATGGGATTTTCCAGGCAAGAGCACTGGAGTCGGGTGCCATCGCCTTCTCCCAATCCCAAAGAAAGGCAAAGTCAAAGAGTGATCAAACTACCACACGATTGCACTCATCTCACACACTAGCAAAGTAATGCACAAAATTGTCTAAACTAGGCTTCAACAGTACATGTACCCAGAACTTACAGATGTTCAAGCTGGATTTAGAAAAGGCAGAGGAACCAGATCAAATTGCCAACATCCACTGGACCATAGAAAAAGCAAGAAAATTCCAGGAAAACATCTACTTCTGCTTCACTGACTACACTAAAGCCTTTGTGTGGATTACAACAAACAGGAAAATTCTTCAAGAGATGGGAAAATACCAGACTACCTGACTTGCCTCCTGAGAAATATGTATGCAGGTCAAGAAGCAACAGTTAGAACTGGACATGGAACAATGGACTGATTCCAGTTTGGGAAAGGAGTATATAAAGGCTGTATATTGTCACCTTACTTATTCAACTTCTGTATGCAGAGTACATCATGCGAAATGCCAGACTGGATGAAGTGCAAACTGGAATCAAGATTGCCAGGAGAAATATCAATAACCTCAGATATGCAGATGACACCACCCTTATGGCAGAAAGCAAAGAGGAACTAAAAAGCCTCTTGATGAAAGTGAAAGAGGAGAGTGAAAAAGCTGGTTTAAAACTCAACATTCAAAAAATGAAGATCATGGCATCTGTTCCCATCAGTTCAGTTCAGTTCAATCGCTCAGTCATGTCTGACTCTTTGCAACCCCATGAACCGCAGCACACCAGGCCTCCCTGTCCATCAACAACTCCCAGAGTCCACCCAAACCCATGTCCAAGTTGGTGATGCCATCCAGCCATCTCATCCTCTGTCATCCCCTTCTCCTCCTGCCCCCAATCTGTCCAGGCATCAGGGTCTTTTCAAATGAGTCAGCTCTTCGCATCAGATGGCAGAAGTATTCAAGTTTCAGCTTCAACATCAGTACTTCCAAATAACACCTAGGACTGATCTTTGGGATGGACTGGTTGGATCTCCTTGCAGTCCAAGGGACTCTCAAAAATCTTCTCCAACACCACAGTTCAAAAGCATCAATTCTTCGCGCTCAGCTTTCTTTATAGTTCAACTCTCACATCCATACATGATCACTGGAAAAACCATAGCCTTGACTAGACACACCTTTGTTGGCAAAGTAATGTCTCTGCTTTTTAATATGCTGTCTAGGTTGGTCATAACTTTCCTTCCAAGGAGTAAGCATCTTTTAAAAATTTCATGGCTGCAATCACCATCTGCAGTGATTTTGGAGCCCAGAAAAATAAAATCTGATACTGTTTTCACTGTTTCACCATCTTTTTACCATGAAATGATGGGACTGGATGCCATGATCTTAGTTTTCTGAATGTTGAGCTTTAAGCCAACTTTTTCACTCTCTTCTTTCACTTTCATCAACAGGCTCTTTAGTTCTTCTTCACTTTCTGCCATAAGGGTGGTGTCATCTGCATATCTGAGGTTATTGATATTTCTCCCAGCAAACTTGATTCCAGCTTGTGCTTCCACCAGCCCAGTGTTTCTCATGATGTACTCTGCATATAAGTTAAATAAGCAGGGTGATCCCATCACTTCATGGCAAATAGATGGGGAAACAATGTAAACGGTGACAGATTTTATCTTCTTGGGCTCCAAAATAACTGGAGATGGTGACTGCAACCATGAAATTAAAAGATGCTTTGCTCCTTGGAAGAAATGCTGTGACCAACCTAGACAACATATTAAAAAGCAGAGACATCACTTTACCAACAAATGTCCATTTAGTCAAAGCTATGGTTTTTCCAGTAGTCGTGTATGGATGTGAGAATTGGACCAGAAAGAAAACTGAGAGCCAAATAACTGATGCTTTTGAACTGTGGTGTTGGAGAAAACTCTTAAGAGTGCCTCAAACTGCAAGGAGATCCAACCAGTCCATCCTAAAGGAAATCAGCCCTGAATATTCATTGGAAGTTCTGATGCTGAAGCTAAAGCTCCAATACTTTGGCCACCTGATGCAAAGCGCTGACTCAGTGGAAAAGGTCCTGATGCTGGGAAAAGTTGAAGGCAGGAGAAGGGGACGACAGGATGAGATGGTTGGATGGCAATACCGTCTCCATAGACATGAGTTTGAGCAAGCTCTGGGAGTTGGTGATGTACAGGGAAGCCTGGCGTGCTGCAGTTCATGGGGTCACAAAGAGTCAGACACAACTGAGTGATTCAACTGAACTGAATCCATTCAATACTAAATACATGTGCCTTAAGTCTGATCCAGGGTCCCCTGAAAGCCAGCATGTTCCTGTGTGTGTGCATACATGTGTGTGTGTTTCATCCATACAACTTTCACTTAGTGAGAATTTGTGGAACTACAGTGTGCAGAATCTCTTCAAGAAGCAAGAGAAATGAGAGCACAGTCGCATATTAGAAGCCACCTTACTCAGTCCTCAAACACACATCCAAGTGTCTCATCTGCCTTAGACTAGATACATCCAAGGTTTTGAGAAGAAAATGCATGAAGAGCAACTTCTACTTCAAATTTCTTCTTTCAATACTTACTTTATGCTGAAGTTCATTCTTGCTTTCAGTGTATGTGGCCCACTTTTTCAGACCTATTGAGTGAGATCCTTAACAACCCATTTGCCTATATTTCTAATAATGTATCTTCTGATGATGTCTGGACCCTTGAGTCTTTATGATCTATCATTTTCCTGGCCTGGGTTCCCCAGTTTCTTACTGACTTTAACCCAAGACACTGTCTTACTTTCTTTGCATTTGACATAGGGTGCTTTTAATGTGATAATTGCTAGCACCTTTCTGACTTTCCAGTATTTTTTCTTTCTAGTGTTGGAGAAAGATTAATATGAACAAACAGAAGACATGTAAGTGAGGTAATAAAGAATACCAGGCTGTGGATAAAACCTCCTGGGGCACAAGCATGATCAAAAGTCACTCATTAAGATGTAGTTCAGTTCAGTTCAGTTCAGTCACTCAGTCATGTCTCTCTGTGACACCATGAATTGCAGCACGCCAGGCCTCCCTGTCCATCACTAACTCCCAGAGTTCACTCAAACTCACGTCCATCGAGTCGGTGATGCCATCCAGCCATCTCATCCTCTGTCATCCCCTTCTCCTCCTGCCCACCTCCCCAATCCCTCCCAGCATCAGAGTCTTCTCCAATAAGTCATCTTCACATGAGGTGGCCAAAGTATTGCAGTTTCAGCTTTAGCGTCATTCCTCCCAAAGAACACCCAGGACTGATCTCCTTTAGAATGGACTGCTTGGATCTCCTCGCAGTCCAAGGGACTCACAAGAGTCTTCTCCAAACACCACAGTTCAAAAGCATCAGTTCTTCAGCGCTCATGTTTATTCACAGTCCAACTCCCACAGCCATACATGACCACTGGAAAAACCATAGCCTTGACTAGGTGAACCTTTGTTGGCAAAGTGATGTCTCTGCTTTTGAATACGCTATCTAGGTTGGTCATAACTTTCCTTCCAAGGAGTAAGTGTCTTTTAATTTCATGATTGCAATCACCATTTGCAGTGATTTTGGAGCCCAGAAAAATAAAGTCTGACACTGTTTCCACTGTTTCCCCTTCTATTTCCCATGAAGTGATGAGACCGGATGCCATGATCTTTGTTTTCTGAATGTTGAGCTTTAAGCCAACTTTTTCACTCTCCTCTTTCACTTTCATCAAGAGGCTTTTTAGTTCCTCTTCACTTTCTGCCATAAGGGTGGTGTCATCTGCATATCTGAGGTTATTGATATTTCTCCCCACAATCTTGATTCCAGCTTGTGCTTCTTCCAGCCCAGCGTTTCTCATGATGTACTCTGCATAGACGTTAAATACTCAGGGTGACAATATACAGCCTTGACGTACTCCTTTTCCTATTTGGAACCAGTCTGTTGTTCCATGTCCAGTTCTAACTGTTGCTTCCTGACCTGCATATAGGTTTCTCAAGAGGCAGGTCAGGTGGTCTGGTGTTCCCATCTCTTGAAGAATTTTCCACAGTTTATTGTGATCCACACAGTCAAAGGCTTTGGCATAGTCAATAAAGCAGAAATCGATGTTTTTCTGGAACTCTCTTGCTTTTTTGATGATCCAGCGGATGTTGGCAATTTGATCTCTGGTTCCTCTGCCTTTTCTAAAACCAGCTTGAACATCTGTAAGTTCAAGATGTAGAACAGTTAGTAAATTAGCATAAACACTGAACTCTTACTTTCAAATGATCCAAACATTTTTTTAACAAAAACACAAATACAATATACTAACGCATATATATGGAATTTAGAAAGATGGTAACAATAACCCTGTATACGAGACAGCAAAAGAGACACTGATGTATAGAACAGTCTTTTGGACTCTGTGAGAGGGAGAGGGTGGGATGATTTGGGAGAATGGCATTGAAATAGGTATAATATCATATTTGAAACGAGTCGCCAGTCCAGGTTCGATGCCTGATACCGGATGCCTGGGGCTGGTGCACTGGGACGACCCAGAGGGGTGGTATGGGGAGGGAGGAGAGAGGAGGGTTCAGGATGGGGAACACATGTATACCTGTGGCAGACTCATTTTGATGTATGGCAAAACCAATACAATATTATAAAGTTAAGTAAAATAAAATTAAAAAAAAAAAAAAAAAGTTAACAAGCTTATATAAGGAACTAGTCTAAAAATTCTCTCCCTAGATATATATCCTCATTCAGTATATATTCAGAAACAGCTCTTACATTCTATATGTTCAATTCCAGAATCTCACATCAATGACCCTGGAGCAACAGTAGTCTTTTATTTATTGACTTAAGATCAAGATGGCCCCACTACATTGTATAGACATTAAGTAGTAGTAGACACTGATGAATGTTGAAATAATTTTCAATATCAAAAGTTTGGACCCTTAATTTTTCAGAAAAACTAACTAAATGGATAACACTAACTTCTAATATTTCAACTAACTGAGATTTTAAAATATTTATTTAAAACATTTAATATACAGCATGAATTCAACATCAAAAATTTTAAATATTTTAAGATATTGAATACAATGGAAAATTAGTATAACTTAATTTGTTAAATGACCTTTGTAGCTGAGAACTGAATGCCAGTTCCCTAAAATATGCCTGCACTGGAATGATATCACTACTCTTGCATCTACCAGTAACTATACTTAATCAAGTAATTTAAGGTCTTTAAAACTCAATTCTCTCATGTGTAAAATAGGACTGGTAGGTATTCAACTAAATGACATGAAAAGTCCCTTCCAAATGTAAATTTATTTGATTGTGTGAATTCTGTAACACTGTTTGTGTCATATCATAAGTATCACCCAAATATTAATCCTGTCCTCCGGCAATAAAAGGAAAAAAAAATAAGCACAAAATAAAATCTCATACAGTGTCTCCAGCGTGCTAAATACAAGTCTGTGATTCTCATTGACTCCAAAAGGAGTTCTGCAGATGTGGAAGGAAGAACATAAATACTGTTCAAGCCTCTGTGAAGTGAAACTGAATGACTGTGAACCAGACAGCTGCACCAAGAATGACTTCACTTGAGCTGGGGTTTCGTAGCTGGTACTCAAACCAGCTGTGCACAATCTCAGCTTCAATTTTATTTGCAACAAGAAAGTGTTAGGAGAGGCAAAGGAAATACTTCTTTTACTTGCAGGAGATTATACATTGAGAGAAACCACTACTATCTTGTAAAATTCCTCAAATAGAAATATTTTCTAGATTTTTATGTTTTATTTTACTGTAAACCAATATCCAATTGAGCATCTACCAGGTATCAGACTCTGCAGAGATAGATAAAAAAAAGCATAACATTTGCTTTCAACTCTATAGGGGGGATAAGATTTATGCAAATAGATACATATACTACATAGACATAAATGATAGGTACACACATGCTGCAGATAAAGTATGATCATGGTAATTAAACATTCTAAGAAAACAGTAATGAACTGGATAAGCTTGTGAAAATTCAGAGAGGCATATAATTATAACCCTAATGACCCTGTTTTACCTCATTAATAGCTTCTGACATTTGTTCTACCAGAAATTAGTAAATCTGTTCAAATCATTTCATACATGTCCCTCTAGTAAGTGAAACGTTTCTTGGAAACACTAGACTAAAAGCAAAATGAATGACTCCACCCCAACACACTATTCCTTGGAATTTCTGACAGTCTTGTTTAAAACTTGAAGCATTACAATTTCTGATTCTGTTTCTTAATCTAAATAATTTTTAACAAAATCTTTAAAATCTTTAGTAGAAATGGTACATTATTAGAAAATAAAGAATAAACCTTAAGTTCTGTATACCAAGAGTTTAACTTCCTTATAAGATTGGCCACATGTATATAACTCTTCAGGGCTTCCCTGGTAGCTCAGATGGTAAAGGATCCATCTGCAATACAGAAGATCCTGGTTCAATTCCTCAGTTGGGAAGATCTGCTGGAGAAAGGATAGGTTACCCACTCCAGTATTGTTGGGCTTCCCTGGTGGCTCAGCTGGCAAAGAATCTGCCTGCAATGCAGGAGACCTGGTTCCATCCCTGGGTTGGGAAGATCCCCTGGAGAAGGGAACAGCTACCCACTCCAGTATTCTGGCCTGGAGAATTCAATGGATGAGGAGCCTGGCAGGCTATAGTCCATGGGGTCAAAAAGAGGCAGACACAACTGAGTGATTTTCACTTTCACATACAACTCTTCTCTCCAAAAATGTGCTAAAATGTCAGACAAAGCATTACCTTAGCCAACATGGCAGTTCCTTCTGTTCTACTGGAATTGGGATAACAGAATGCATAATGTGGCCTCTGTAGCTTTAAATTAAGTTGATACTCCCAAGTGGAAGAATTCCCCTTCCACCAGGAACCAGGATCTCCAGACCCACAGAGTGAAGGATTGTATAGTGACTGTGAGCTGGATTATGCATACATCCCAGAAGTCCCAGATGCTTATAGATGACCTGTTAGGGGCAAAGTAACATATAAAGGTCATTAGTTTAAGGCAAATACTAGATCTGAAAGGATGGTGTCCACCATCTGCAGGTGTCAACAGGTTGCTGAATTGTGCTAACATTAAGAGGTCATTCCAGTGCTCTCTCAGGCCGTTAGCATCTAGAGAAGGCAGCAGATGTAAACGAGAAGCAAAATAGCATCCCCTGAACCTGGGAGATGCAAGCACCAACCTATTAAAGGGAATCTGGCAGGGTACCTATAGCATCTGCCACAGGAAGGTCACCAAGAATTGAAAATTGAATTGATTCCTGGTTTAGAAACTCCAAAAGGCTGAGAACACCAAGGAAACAGGTAAGACTGAGTACAAAAAGAAAAATCATCACAAAGTTTAAATTCTCAAAAAGGTAAGAAAGAAATGGTATTAATTCAACCAGAAAGGAAGGATTAAAAAATTAATAATTCAAAAATAATAAAGAACTCTGAGAAAATAGAAATGTGACAGACAAAATTTTAAATTTGGTAGAAGGATTAGATGATAAATCGAAGCTACCTCTCAAAAATAAAATGAAAAATATTAAATGGACTGGAAGTTGCTAAAAGTAAATATTAAACATTCTCACCACAAGAAAAAACTTTGTGACTATGTATGGTGATAGATGTTAACTAATTGTGGTGATCATTTTGCAATATACACAAATATTGAATCATTGTGCTGAACACCTGAAACTAAGACAATGTTGCATGTCATTATACCTCAGTAAAAAAGCATAAAATGATTGAAGAATGAAAAGTAAAATAGATAGAATAAGTTCAGAATATTCTCAAACCTGATGAATGAGAGTTACAGAAAAAAAGAACAGAAGAAATTAGAGGGAAGGTTATCATTGATATAATCAAGAAAATTTTCTGAGCAGTACATGCCTCCACGGATTAAGAAAATCCACTAAATGCTCACACAATGAGAAGACCTATAGAGCACTTATCATCACAAATATCCACAAGCATCCAGGATAAAGAGTGCAGAAATTTCCAGAGAGGAAAGAGGGGCAGGGGTGCAGTACATGCAAAAGAATTAGAATTGTATTGAAATTCTCAAGCAGAACATCGGATGTTAAAAGACACTGAGAAAATGCCTTCAAAGTCCTGAGGGAAGATTATTTTCAATCCAGAATTTTATATCTAGCTGAGCTGTCAATCAAGGATAAGGAAAAATAAGTTTTGCCCTTCTCAAAGCCTACTTTGGAAAGCTCCTTAAGGATACGCTCCAGCTGAAGAGGAAAAGACAAGATGCAGCACGTAGACATTGAACACAGAAAAACTAATATGGAGGTAAAACCCAGCATAACAGCTATGCAGAAGGCTTGAAGAATAACCAGCCTGGAATGGAACAGAAGTACAGAAACCTCAGGAAGAAAAGTCCCAAAAGACTAAAAAAAAAATGCTGTATGTTAATCAAAATGTTTCAGCATTTGGGAAAATATACTGATGGGTATATGACCAGTCTGATAGAACAAACAAGAAATAGAAAGAATAGGTACAAAAAACTGTGTAGCATAAAATAAAAATAATTAAATCAAATAAGAGTAGAAAGATGCACAAGAAAGTAAATGCATCCACAATACATTGTAAAAGAACAGTGGAAATATTTGCATTATTTTTGTTATTGCTATTTTGGTGTTTTTATTGGTATGACCACTGTCTGCTGATTTAACTAAAAATACAGGCATGTCAAAGCTTAAATCTTCCTTTACTATAAGAGAAAATCAATAGATAAAGCCTAAAATAGATAACTGTATATAAGGACAATTATTTAGGAATATGGAAACAATTATCAGAAGTATATCTTTAAAAGAGTTGAAAGTGATTGTCTCAGAGGGTGGTGATAATTGAGGGTTAGAGAATTGATGATGATCTTTATAAGCCTTGCTATAAGTATTGTATTATCTAACCATGTGTATGCATTACCTTGATAAAATTGTAAATATTATGCCAAGAAAATGAGATAATCTGGAATAACAAAAATGTATTACATTTCTAACTTCTGTGTATAGGTGAGACAGATAATTCTCAACACATTAAGAAAGAACATTTGAACAGTGTTTAGCAAGTAGAAAGATCAAAGGTAATCAAATGAGAACCTGAAAACCTATGATCCCCCCTATTGATTCTCTTCATTCATTTTTAGCATTATTTTTCTAAGCCTAGTTTCAAGTATTATTAAGTACTGTTTTATGTATTTTAAAAGTACTTAGGACTATATTCATAACTTTACAAATCAAAATGTACAGAACATTTATAAACCATATATCTGATAAACAACTTGTATGCAGAGTATGAAAAGACCTCTGATCCAATTTAAAAAACAACCCAATATCTAAAACCAGGCAAAAGATTTGATTGGCTATTTCACCAAGGAGATATACGGATGGCACGCAAGCATATAAAAAATGTTTGCCATAATTAAACATTCAATTCAGTTCAGTTCAGTTCAGTCGCTCAGTCGTATCCAACTCTTTGTGACCCTATGAATCGCAGCACGCCAGGCCTCCCTGTCCATCACCAACTCCCGGAGGTCACTCAGACTCATGTCCATTGAGTCAGCGATGTCATCCAGCCATCTCATCCTCTGTCATCCCCTTCTCCTCCTGCCCCCAATCCCTCCCAGCATCAGAGTCTTCTCCAATGAGTCAACTCTTCACATGAGGTGGCCAAAGTACTGGAGTTTCAGCTTTAGCATCATTCCTTCCAAAGAAATCCCAGGGCTCATCTCCTTCAGAATGGACTGGTTGGATCTCCTTGTAGTCCAAGGGACTCTCAAGAGTCTTCTCCAACACCACAGTTCAAAAGCATCAATTCTTCGGTGCTCAGCCCTCTTCACAGTCCAACTCTCACATCCATACATGACCACTGGAAAAACAATAGCCTTGACTAGATGGACCTTTGTTGGCAAAGTAATGTCTCTGCTTTTGAATATGCTATCTAGGTTGGCCATAACTTTCCTTCCAAGGAGTAAGTGTCTTTTAATTTCATGGCTGCAGTCACCATCTGTAGTGATTTTGGAGCCCAGAAAAATAAAGTCTGACACTGTTTCCATTGTTTCCCCATCTATTTGCCATGAAGAGATGGGACCAGATGCCATGATCTTCATTTTCTGAATGTTGAGCTTTAAGCCAACTTTTTCATTCTCCACTTTCACTTTCATCAAGAGGCTTTTTAGTTCCTCTTCACTTTCTGCCATAAGGGTGGTGTCATCTGCATATCTGAGGTTATTGATATTTCTCCCGGCAATCTTGATTCCAGCTTGTGTTTCTTCCAGTCCAGCGTTTCTCATGATGTACTCTGCATATAAGTTAAATAAGCAGGGTGACAATATACAGCCTTGACGTACTCCTTGAAAAATAACCACAATGGGATATCACTACACAAGTATTAAAATGGCTAAAAGTAGAAAGATTATCCATACTTCAGTTCAGTTCAGTCTCAGTCATGTCTGACTCTTTGCGACCCCATGGACCACAGCATGCCAGGCCTCCGTGTCCATCACCAATTCCCAGAGCTTACCCAAACTCATGTCCATTGAGTCGGTGATGCCATCCAACCATCTCATCCTCTGTCATCCCTTTCTCCTCCCGCCTTCAGTCTTTCCCAGCATCAGGGTCTTTTCAAATGAGTCAGCTCTTCGCATGAGGTGACCAAAGTATTGCAGTTTCACCTTCAACATCAGTTCCGCCAATGAACACCCAGAGCTGATCTCCTTTAGGATGGACTGGTTGGATATCCTTGCAGTCCAAGGGACTCTCAAGAGTCTTCTCCAACACCACAGTTCAAAAGCATCAACTCTTTGGTACTCAGCTTTCTTTATAGTCCAACTGTCATATCCATACATAACTACTGGAAAAACTATAGTCTGACTAGATGGACCTTTGTTGACAAAGTAATGTCTCTGTTTTTTAATATGCTGTCTAGATTGGTCCTAACTTTCCTTTCAAAGAGTAAGCGTCTTTTAATTTCATGGCTGCAGTCACCATTTGCAGTTATTTTGAAGCTCCAAAAAATAAAGTCAGCCACTGTTTCCACTGCTTCACATCTATTTGCCATGAAGTGATGGGACCAGATGCCATGATCTTCGTTTTCTGAATGTTGAGCTTTAAGCCAACTTTTTCACTCTCCTCTTTCACTTTCAACAAGAGGCTCTTTAATTCTTCTTCAGTTTCTGCCATAAGGGTAGTGTCATCTGCATATCTGAGGTTACTGATATTTCTCCTGGCAATCTTGATTCCAGCTTGTGCTTCTTGAAGCTCAACGTTTCTCATGATGTACTCTGCATAGAAGTTAAATAAGTGGGGTGACAATATACAGCCTTGACGTACTCCTTTTCCTATTTGGAACCAGTCTGTTGTTCCATATCCAGTTCTAACTGTTGCTTCCTGACCTGCATACTGGTTTTTTAAGAGGCAGGTCAGGTGGTCTGGTATTCCCATCTCTTTCAGAATTTTCCACAGTTTATTGTGATCTACACAGTCAAAGGCTTTAGCACAGTCAATAAAGCAGAAGTAGATGTTTTTCTGGAACTCTCTTGCTTTTTGATGATCCAGCGGATGTTGGCAATTTGATCTCTGGTTCCTCTGCCTTTTCTAAAACCAGCTTGAACATCTGGAAGTCCACAGTAACATATTATTGAAGCATGACTTGGAGAATTTTGAGCATTACTTTACTAGCATGTGAGATGAGTACAATTGTGTGGTAGTTTGAGCATTCTTTGGCACTACCTTTCTTTGGGATTTGAGTGAAAACTGACCTTTTCCAGTCCTGTGGCCACTGCTGAGTTTTCCAAATTTGCCGGCATATTGAGTGCAGCACTTTCACAGCATCATCTTTCAGGATTTGAAATAGCTCAACAGGAATTCCATCACCTCCATTAGCTTTGTTCATAGTGATGCTTCCTAAGGCCCACTTGTCTTCACATTCCAGGATGTCTGGCTCTAGGTGAGTGATCACACCATTGTGATTATCTGAGTCATGAAGATCTTTTTTGTACAGTTCTTCTGTGTATTCTTGTCAACTCTTCTTAATATCTTCTGCTTCTGTTAGTTCCATACCATTTCTGTCCTTTATTGAGCCCATCTTTGCTGAAATATTCCCTTGGTATCTCTAATTTTCTTGAAGAGATCTCTAGTCTTTCCCATTCTATTGTTTTCCTCTATTTCTTTGTACTGTTCACTGATGAAGGCTTTCTTATCTCTCCTTGCTATTCTTTTGAACTCTGCATTTAAATGAGTATATCTTTCCTTTTCTCCTTTGCTTTTCACTTCTCTTCTTTTCACAGCTATTTGTAAGGCCTCCTCAAATAGCCATTTTACTTTTTTGCATTTCTTTTTCTTGGGTATGGTCTTGATCCCTGTTTCCTGTGTGATATCACTAACCTCCAACCATAGTTCATCAGGCCCTCTGTCTATCAGATCTAGTCCCTTAAATCTCTTTGTCACTTCCACTATATAATCGTAAGGGATTTGATTTAGGTCATACCTGAATGGTCTAGTGGTTTTCCCTACTTTCTTAGGCTTGGTAAAGATAATGAAAAACTACCAAAATCATAAACTGCTGTTGATGAGAATGTAAAACGGTGCAATCAATTTGGAAAACAGGTTGGAAGTTTCTTAAAAGTGAAAAAACAAATCCAATTTAAATATTATATCGTACAATGTATCCATTCTACTCTTAGGTATTTACTCAAGAGGAAAGAAAGCATAAGGACCCATACAGAGATTTGTACATCTAGTTCAAGTCTCAATGAACTATGTGCACTATGAACAAGGTACATTATTCATAGTATCTTTAATTGTAATAGCCCCAAATTAGGAGCAATCCAAACCATCAACAGAGAATAAATAAACTTTTGTATATGCATATAATGAAGTACTATTCAACAATAATAACTAGTGAATTTAAAAAGAAATGAAATGAACTATTGACACATGCAACAGCATGTCAACATGGAATAAACTGAAAAGAATTATGCCAAGTGAAAAAAATCCATACAAAAAGAGCATCGGATCAGATCAGATCAGTCACTCAGTCGTGTCTGACTCTTTGCGACCCCATGAATCACAGCACGCCAGGCCTCCCTGTCCATCACCAACTCCTGGAGTTCACTCAGACTCACATCCATCGAGTCAGTGATGCCATCCAGTCATCTCATCCTCTGTCGTCCCCTTCTCCTCCTGCCCCCAATCCCTCCCAGCATCAGAGTCTTCTCCAATGAGTCAACTCTTCGCATGAGGTGGCCAAAGTACTGGAGTTTCAGCTTTAGCATCATTCCTTCCAAAGAAATCCCAGGGCTCATCTCCTTCAGAATGGACTGGTTGGATCTCCTTGTAGTTCAAGGGACTCTCAAGAGTCTTCTCCAACACCACACTTCTAAAGCATCAATTCTTCGGTGCTCAGCCTTCTTCACAGTCCAACTCTCACATCCATACATGACCACAGGAAAAACCATAGCCTTGACTAGACGAAGCTTTGTTGGCAAAGTAATGTCTCTGCTTTTGAATATGCTATCTAGGTTGTCCATAACCTTCCTTCCAAGGAGTAAGTGTCTTTTAATTTCATGGCTGCAATCACCATCTGCAGTGATTTTGGAGCCCAGAAAAATAAAGTCTGACACTGTTTCCACTATTCACCCATCTATTTGCCATGAAGTGATGGGACCGGATGCCACGATCTTCGTTTTCTGAATGTTGAGCTTTAAGCCAACTTTTTCACTCTCCACTTTCACTTTCATCAAGAGGCCCTTTTAACAAAAAGAGCATACATTACATGATTTTTGTTTCAAAGACGGTCATTAATGTTCCTTACATTTTTATGTCAAAATGTTAAATAAATATAATAAAAGGTGTTAATAATCCCTTTTACATAAACCCTCTTCAACAGCAGCTGTTTCTCTGTTACTCACAGTTTGTTAACCATTAGTCCTTGGGTGGTAATAGTACTGATAGCTTTCCTTTCCAATACTAGTGTATTGATATTCCAAAATCATCATTACTCATTGACCAACACTAACAAGAGCCAACTTTCAGTTTTGATAGTGGATTTCCCAGAAACCTGGCTTTGTCCTTGCACTTTCCTGCTCCTTGCTTGTGGGTCACTTCACTATTTGTTAGCACCTGCAATCAAGGGTGTTCATTCAAAAGAGCAGGTAAAACTCAAACCCATCCAATATTCTGCTGAGAATCATAAAACCTTAAAATTGAAACTAATCTCCAATGTTATCTTTTCCAATTCCCACCCAGTGTTGGAATCTTCTCTGGCCTATCCCTGACAGATATTCACCCAAGCCAGATCTTGTCTGAACATTTTGAATAATAACAGACCCAATGTCCAGTTACCCCAATAATAAATTTTGTAGTCCCTGGTTTAACTCTTTTTCTGTGTTAGCAATGCAAGGAGTAATTGGAAACAATATTTAACTTTGGTTAGGGAGTAGTAACAGGTTTTTTATTTATTACACACATACACACACAAAATATTTCTCAAGCAAAAAGAATTCTTTCAAAGTATTATAATTACCTCACCCCCAATATTCCCTATGAGAAAGGGTAAGAGAGAGTGAGGCTGGGAGGGAAGAAAATGTTAAAGAATGAATTAACTTATTCCATGGGCTGAATTGTGTCTCCTCCTGCCTCTGCCATTAATGTATTAAAGTTCCAACCCCCCAAGGGGACTGCAGCCAGCCAGGCTCCTCTGTCCATGGGATTCACCAGGCAAGACATCACTGGAGTGAGTCACTGTGCCCTCATCCAGGGGATCTTCCCAGTCCAGGGATTGAACCCACATCTCTTAGGTCTCCTGCATTGGCAGTGGGTTCAGTACCACCTGGAAAGCCTTTGGGGAAGTAACTAAGGTCAAATGAGATCTTATGAGAGGGTTCCTAATCCAATAAGATTAGTGGCCTTACAAGAAGATGAAGAAAGAGATGTCTCTCTCCATCATGTAAGGACACAGCAAGAAGACAGCCATCTGCAAATGAGAAAGAGAACCCCTACCAGAACCTGACTGGGTTGGCACCCTGATCTCAAACTTCCAGCCTCAAGAAATATAAGAAAATAAGTTTCTATTGTTAAAGTCACCCATTCTATGATATGTTGTGCAATGGCCCTATCTGACTAATACAGTTAGTCTAAGGAAGACTTTTTTAAGTGTATCAAGGAATTTAGGAGCTCAAAATACTTTCTTGCACATCTCCAGTCAATTTAAAATATATTACAGGTTCATTTTTGTCCAGACCACTTATTTAGTTTTAACTTCTTGATTTTTTTTTTCCCAAAGAGAAAATGAAGATGTGAAAGAGAAGGAAATCTGTTGCTGGGGGGAAACTAAATGCCTAGAATCTAGATGCAGACTTGCCAAGATCATTTGACATAAACCATGCTTGTTTCCTCATCTATGATATGAATGGTTGAAATTTTAGAAGATCCCAAAACTTCCCTCCATATATTTCGACTTCCTAAATCTTTACATCTAAAAGTGTCTTGTAATATTGTAGGGAAAGGAACAAATCTGTAGTCAGTTTGGCTAAATCTCTAAAGAATTTTGAAACTATTTAAGAGGAGCATTACAAACCTCTTGTTAACAAAGAGCATTACAGACCTCTTCACCAGGAAGCTGAATGTTTCCTATTAAGGATTAAAATATCCTTACTGGGGGCTCAAGTATAAAAGGAAAAATTATAGCTGAGGCATCCAACACATAGTCTGTACATCCCTCTTCTTTCTAAAATGATTCATCCATCCAACATACCCTGGGGACTGAGATGTGAAGTCTTGTATCACCCCAGAGTGCCAAGCACTGGTGAGCACTCTTAGTTTTTCTAATGAACTCAATAAACATTAATTACTGTAGGTCTGCAAATTTTGATAGGCAATATAACCTCTCCATTTAATACAATAAAACATATAAACTGAAAGGGAACAAAGTCCTATATAAAGGGAATTTTAATATAGGAAGACACTTTAGAGACTCTCTTCCGGGAAGCCTCTTCAGATGGCCTTGGGGACAATCAGCTGTCCCCTTGCTGGAGCTTCCACAATATTTGACTCTCTTCCCTGTGACTGCGTCTTATTATAGTGTAATGTTCATTTAAATGTCTAGATGTTAAGGGGTATCATGCCGAGAAATCAAGCTGTATTCATCTATTTCCTGGGACCTTGTGCCACATTTGATATACAGCTGGTGCTCAAAGCTGTGTTTTATAGTTTGAAATGAACTAACCTGGTTGAACAGGATGAGGAGGCTGAGATTGTAGCTACTTGTCCTAGGTCTCACAGACAGGGGTGGCAAAGCAGGGCTAGGTCCCAGATCTCAGGCTCATAGTTCATATTCTTGCCTTCAATGGCTTGCTGCTAAAGAATAGCTACCTCGCTCAAACACCACCTCTGTGTTAAACTGAGAGTAATCACAAAGTCTAGCAGTGTAAACAATGCTGGGAAAGATTGAAGGCAGGAGGAAAGTGGGCAACAGTGAATGAGATGGTTGCATGGCATCACCAGCTCAAAGGACATGAGTTTGAGCAAGCTCTGGGAAATAGTGTTAAGACAGAAAGCCTGACATGCTGCAGTTCATGAGGTCAAAAGGAGTCAGACACAACTTAGTGACTGAACAACAAAGCAGTATAAAGGAAAAGACAAAATTTTAAAAAGAAGAGATAGTATTAAAAAAAAAATAAAAGAAAAAGAAACTGCTTTCAATAGATATTTCACCAAAGGACATACACAAAAGGTTAACAAGCACATGAAAAGTTGTTCTACATCACTAGTCATTGTAGAAATGCAAATCAAAACCACACTGATGTACCACTTCATACTCATTAGGATGGCTATAATCACAATGACAGAAAATAAGATTATAATTAAAAAAAAAAAAAAAAAAAAGACAGGCAATAACAAATGTTGACTCGGATTTGGAGAAACTGGAACCTTCATCCATTGTTAGTGGGAATATAAAATGGGCTTCCCTGGTGACTCAGATAGTAAAAAATCTGCCTACAAGTGGGAGACCTGGATTCAATCCCTCGATTGGGAAGATCCCTTTGAGAAACCCCATGGACAGAGGATCCTGGTGGGCTGCAGTCCATGGGGTTGCAAAGAGTCAGACATAACTGAGCAACCAAGCAGCCAAAATAAGACTACCACTTTGGAAAACAGTCTGGCAGCCCCTCAAATAGCTTACATAGAGTTACCATGTGACCCAGAAACTCTATTTAAAAGATATACTCAAGAGAAAAGAAAACATGTGATCATCCCAAACTTGTACATCAATGTTCATAGCAGCATTATTCATAATATCTGAATAGTTAAAATAACCCAAATGTCCATCAACTGATGACTGGTAAACAAAAACTGGTACATCCACGCAACAGAATATGATTTGGTGATAAAAAGGTAGTATGACGTGCAGATACACGCTAAAACATGATGTACCTTAAAAACACTATGTCAGGGAAGAAACACATACACAAAAGGCCACATCTGCATGATTCTATTTGTATGAAGTGTCCAGAACAAGCAAGTCAATAGAGACAGAAAGTAATCTTGTGGTCGTCAGGGGCCTGGATAAGAATAAAATGGGTATTGACTGCTAAGAGTATGTGTTTTCTTTTAGGGGTAATGAAATGTTATAGAACTAAATAGTGGTTTTGGTTGTACAACTTTGTGAATACAATAACAATCACTGAATCGTACACTTTAAAACCATGAATTTTATGGTATGTGAATTAAACCACAATGACAAAATATGAAAAAAAGAAAGCAAACGACATAAAATGGCAAACTTATGCAAAGTAATCTTTATAAAACAGTGCTTAATGGTGCTATATATACCCTAATACAAAGCAAAATGAAATATTGCAGCCCACTGAGTCTTATGAAGGAGACGGAAGGAAACCAGTGTTTATTTAGAGCCTACCTAGGCCAGATACCACCATAAGTGTACTTCCTATTTTCTTATTAATCTTTTGAGGAAAATATTACTCACTACACAGAAGAGGAAACCAAGTCTCAGAGAATTTAAATAATTTCCCCAAGATTACACAGTAGTATAGACCAGACCTGGGAATCCTGTTCAGAAGTGTATAGTTCCAAAGCAACTATTTTTTACACTGTAGCACAAAATTCCTTAAAATTTTATTTTCAAATTTCATAAAATACATATTTGCAAGTTCCTTTAGAAGTTGTGAAGTAAGCTAGAACAGAGTTATCTTCAAAAGCCTATGCAAATAAGCCCAACACATTCCCTGATTTGTCCCACCTGACATCCTGACCAGGGGCTTCCAGGTGGCTCAGTGGTAAAGAACCTGCCTGCCAATGCAGGAGACATAAGAGACACAGGTTCAGTCCCTGGGTCAGGAAGAGCCCCTGGAGGAGGAAATGGAAACCCATTCCTGTATTCTTGCCTGGAGAATCCCATGGACAGAGGAGCCTGGTGGACTAAGATCCATAGGGTCACAAAGACTTGGCCACAACTGAAGCGACTGAGCACACACATCCTGACCACCTTCTGCATGACTGCCAAACTTGGGGACAGCAGTTCATCCCAGAGCCCTTCCTATAGCCAGTGGACCCTGTATCCCTATGGGATGTCTAGTTCATCACTACAGTTCCCAAACACCCAACAGTACTTTGCATTCAGTGGAGTCAAGGCGTGATTGTGGTGACTGAGTGAACAAACATTTTTCTTCCCCTTATTAAAATTCTTATAGTTGTTGGAGGTATAAGTTGAAGACACAGTAAAATAACCACTTTGCCTTCCATGACCAGGGGCACCCAAAAAAACTCTTGCAGGAGAGTACAGCTGTGAACAGACTTGATAGATATGAAGTTATTCCCCAATCCATCTGCAGAGGATCATAGACTGATGGCAATGGGCATCTTCCACACAGATGATAGGCATTAATTCTAAAATTCTCGTGGGATGAAGCCGTGTAGCTAGGTTGAAAGTCAAAGGGGCAGATGCTACTTCTGGACCAGGTGTAATTTCTGACCTCATGTGCAAACTCCTTTTTGCTGCATCATGGCCAACAACTGCTGAGATAATAGCTGCTCCATAAGGCACATAGGAACTGTGGGGCCCAACTTGCAGTAGACCCACCTGGTTATTTTATGTCACTAAAATTTTGAAGTTTTTGTTGTTTTCCCAGCATGATCTAGCCTCTCCTGACTGATTCAAGTCTCTAAAGTTAAGATTATATGCAAAAATAGAAGTACAATTTAACTGGAACAGGCTTGACCATGACAAACTGGAGGAGAGAATCAGAAAGATAGTTTGGGGTCAGGTAATTCAAAGCTTTGAAACCTACTCTAGCATTGAAGATCTACTGAAGGGGAAAAGTACTACATGAGGGAAACATAGTTACATGAAGCCCAGAGAAACTATTGGCAGAAAGGAATCTAAAAGCTTAGAAATGCACAGTCAATAGGAGATACCAAGGAATGGATGATGTCCCCACTTTGAGATGCAAAAAGGGCTGAAGTAGATAACTGAGGTCAATATAGACGGGCCAGTAGACAGCAGATACCAAAAGTCAACCCAAGAAGTCTAGAAGCCCATGGCTGTCAAGGGAGCTGTATTAATTTTCAATGCCACCATATCAAGTTATCTCAAAATTAGTGGCTTAAAAAATACAGATTTATTATCCTGCAGACCTTATATGAGAAGTCTGACCTGGACTCCGCTGTCTAAAACCAAGGCATCAGCAGGTCCTTTCTGAGGAGGGGATGATCCATTTCCTTGTCTTTCCTAACTTCTAGAGGGGACTTGCATTACTTGGCACATGGCCCACTCTCTCTATCTTCAAAGTCAACAAGGTGGCCACCCTCTGACAGTTTTCTGGTAACATCTCTTTCTCTGAACAAATGAGGAAAAGTGTTCTGCTTTTAGAGACTTATGATTATCCTGGACTCAAGGAGATAATCCAAAATGATCTCCCCATCCCAACTTCCTTAACTGCATCACATCTGTAAACTACCTCTTGCCACATAAAGTAACATGTTCACAGGATCTGGGGATTGGGATGGGGCCACATTTGGAAGCCCACAGTTCTGCCTACCACAGTACACACCTATTAAGAATGAGGAAGACTCCAGGTAACAAGAAACAAGAGTGTGGGACTGTCAGGAGAATAACCTCATTTTAATACACTCTGCACTATAGCAGCCCAATCCTGTGTTCAGTAGCTCTTGCTCTGAGACCCCTAAAGGGCAGGCTCAGTGGTCTAAATAAAAAATGATAGACCTGTACTTTGCTTGAGGTAGAGAATGGTATAGACAGTAGTGCCCATGATAACCTGAGATTAACCCTTTTCACGTACAAGGTAGAGGCTTGAGTGAACGGGTGACTGAATGGAGGTAAATGAAATATTGACCAAATAAACAGAACTTGACAACAGTCTGGATACAAAGGGTGATAAAGAGAGACAAGAATGAAAAAAGCTGACAACCAAGAAAGCAGCTAGAAGTTCAAGATCGGACAGTGAAGAAAGCATAGAGGAGGATTACATGGGATATCTTCCCCACTGTGCTCTGAAATTTCATTGTTTTTCAGAATTTCTGTTACAGAGCTGAAGGATTAAACATACTGGCAAACAGAAAGCGAGAGAGGTTTGAGAAAATATATTAATTATATGTTTAGAAAAAGATTATTGGGCAGATGTTTTTCAGGGAACCAAAAACTAGACATAATATTTGTGGGAAAGAATTGGGGGAACTCCTAATTAGGAGCATAGGATCATTTTTAAAGGAGATTTTATCTTCAAAGAAATCTGAAGAGATAAAACCATGTTTTAATTATGAAATGATGGCTTTGAGCATGTGTACCCTAGATCTCCCCAGCGGAGGTTTGCTGCATCTGGGTCCACTGACTTAGTAAGATGTGGTGGAAACTGAAAACTATACTAAATAACAATCCTTGTGGGCAACACCCGATTAAATTTCTTTCTGGCTTCTGCACAATGGTGGCAATGGCTATAATCCAGAACATAAACAAAAAGTCATATGGAAGTAACAAACACATTAACAAAAAAACTTTTTATTATTCACCAGTCCAAAGAACTTTTTGTCTAAGACTTTGACTGTGACTTATTTATATTACTGAGTAACTCTACCCATGAACATAAAGCACAGATGACTACAAAGACGCAGCATTTACGTAGTCTAATGATTCCCATGTATGGATGATAGATGTGCGTGCCAAGTTTGGCATTCCATTTCAGAAACTGATTTAATAGGATGGTGACAAGTGAAGTGTGTACATGGGCAGTCCCATGATAACCCAGACATTTCTATTCTCATCTCCAGAAAATCAAGTCATTCATTCTCCATTACCAATGTGTTTCAGAGCAACATGTAAATAATGGGCAAACTGCCACACATTGAATTTGCTAAAATCAGTCCCATGGTATAAATAGAAACCAGAGCTATAACCACTACTAATGCATTATGATAGTTGATGAGAATGACACAAATCTTAAACCTCCTGTTTCTTGAAGCTTACTCTAGGGGCTCGACAAACATCAATAAACAAGGACCAGAAAGAATCAATTTGGCTTGCCACTTGAATTATGAGTTCTTCCAGATATCCACAAAGATTATCCTACTAATGTAAATTGTCTCCAGTTAAACTTTAAATGTATGCTGGTTTTCCCTGCCATGCAATACATTCTTGTTTACAGTACATCTGTGTACTAGAGTGCTGCTTATCTAGGAAAACTATCTACACAGGAAATGAAACAAGATTGGAAATTCCCATTGGGTCTTCCTACTTTTTAATCAGTATCTAAAGGGGTTTGCATAATTGGGGATTTTATAAACATCAGTCATGAAGAACTGATCTCACACTGTGGAATCATTAACAAGTATATGCCAGTATACAATGCATCTAACATACAACCATGAGAATGTATGTCTGGAGTTTACCACCAATCATCTAGCCTTAAGGAGGGTGGCTAGAGTCACACACTCAACACACTCTTGGTTTTCTTCTGTTTCTGTTTCCAACATTATGTCACTTTTAATCCATCTAAAACCTGGCACTATGAGACTTCATCTTTGATGGCCTCACAGACTCTTAGCACAACACCTGATTTCCATCCTGACTTTCCCCATCGGACTTGGTATTCTTACCTGGTACCCTTGTCATATTCATTCATCAATCCATATTTTCCCATAAGTATTTATTGAACCTGACGCTGTGTTTCTTGGTACATACTGAAAATATATTGGAGAGCAAGACATCAATGTTAGACCCCAGCTTTCCCTAACAGATGTGAACTTCCAAATGTTCAAGCTGGTTTAAGACAAGGCAGAAGAACCAGAGATCAAATTGCCAACATCCACTGGATCATCAAAAAAACAAGAGAGTTCCAGAAAAACATCTGCTACTGCTGCTGCTGCTAAGTCGCTTCAGTCGTGTCCGACTCCGTGCGACCCCATAGACGGCAGCCCATCAGGCTCCCCCGTCCCTGGGATTCTCTAGGCAAGAATACTGGAGTGGATTGCCATTTCCTTCTGCTTTATTGACTATGCCAAAGCCTTTGACTGTGTGGATCACAATAAACTGTGGAAAGTTCTGAAAGAGATGGGAATACCAGACCACCTGACCTGCCTCTTGAGAAACCTATATGCAGGTCAGGAAGCAACAGTTAGAACTGGACATGGAACAACAGACTGGTTCCAAATAGGAAAAGGAGCACATCAAGGCTGTATATTGTCACCCTGCTTATTTAACTTCTATGCAAAGTACATCATGAGAAACGCTGGGCTGGAAGAAGCACAAGCTGGAATCAAGATTGTGGGGAGAAATATCAATAACCTCACATATGCCATCCTTATGGCAGAAAGTGAAGAGGAACTAAAAAGCCTCTTGATGAAAGTGAAAGAGGAGGGTGAAAAAGTTGGCTTAAAGCTCAACATTCAGAAAACAAAGATCATGGCATTCGGTCTCATCACTTCGTGGGAAATAGATGAGGAAACAGTGGAAACAGTGTCAGACTTTATTTTTCTGGGCTCCAAAATAACTGCAAATGGTGATTGCAGCCATGAAATTAAAAGACGCTTACTCCTTGGAAGGAAAGTTCTGACCAACCTAGATAGCATATTGAAAAGCAGAGTCATTACTTTGCCAACAAAGGTCCATCTAGTCAAGGCTATTGTTTTTCCAGTGGTCATGTATGGATGTGAGAGTTGGACTGTGAAGAGGGCTGAGTGCTGAAAAATTGATGCTTTTGAACTGTGATGTTGGAGAAGACTCTTGAGAGTCCCTTGGACTGCAAGGAGATCCAACCAGTCCATTCTGAAGGAGATCAGCCCTGGGATTTCTTTGGAAGGAATGATGCTAAAGCTGAAACTCCAGTACTTTGGCCACCTCATGAGAAGAGTTGATTCATTGGAAAAGACTCTGATGCTGGGAGGGATTGGGGGCAGGAGGAGAAGGGGACGACAGAGGATGAGATGGCTGGATGGCATCACTGACTCGATGGACATGAGTCTGAGTGAACTCCGGGAGTTGGTAATGGACAGGGAGGCCTGGAGTGCTGCAATTCATGGGGTCACAAAGAGTCGGACATGACTGAGTGACTGAACTGAACTGACTTCCCTAACAGATCAAGCTTTAGCCTAGTTCCTCCACCTATACCCCCTCAGTCTTGAAAGGTTCAAAAGGGCCACCTGGCCCACTACCATGATACAGATCACAACACAAGCATCACAGCCAAGCTGAGCCTACTCCATTAGCAGAGACATAGAGAAGATCTGTAGAATGTCAGGGCCCCTGTCCTAGTTGGCCCTTCAGCATCCTACAGTGCACTGTCTCTTCTTGGTGTCAATGAAGATTCTACAAAGATTTGTAGCCACTCAGCCTGCAAGCTGCTCAAAGCTCAATGCCTAAACTTTGGTAGAAGAACTGTATTGCTCTTAGGTAATTTTCATTTATTTATTTAATTTCTGCTCTTAATGACTTTGCATAAATCTATGCCATTCTGGGAATGAGGAAAGGAGTCTCTTTGGTACCACTCACTCCCTTTATACAATACTTTTTTGCTTCCAAGGAAGACGGATCTATATGGTGGAAGTGGATTAGCTATAGAAAGGAATGTCTTTTCAGAGGAATTATCTGAAAGTTCACTTCCATTACTCACAAGCCCTGTTCTCTCTCTCTCTCCAAATGTCCTTTCAAAAGAAAATAAGAAATAAAAACTCTGATACTAAACCCAATCTATAGACTTAGATAATTGCTGTTTAACTTCTGCTTACCCACACATGCTGTTTACACTCACCTAGTGAATGACACTCCACTCCAGTACTCTTGCCTGGAAAATCCCATGGACGGAGGACCCTGGTGGGCTGCAGTCCATGGGGTCGCTAAGAGTCGGATATGACTGAGCGACTTCAATTTCACTTTTCACTTTCACCCATTGGAGAAGGAAATGGCAACCCACTCCAGTGTTCTTGTCTGGAGAATCCCATGGACAGGGGAGCCTGGTGGGCTGCCGTCTATGGGGTCGCACAGAGTCAGACACGACTGAAGCAACTTAGCAGCAGCAGGAGCAGCAGTGAAAGTAGTTTCACGTTAGTGTCAAGTAAAAAAAATCATAAACAGTTCGGAAGTTTAGTGCGGACTACACACATCAAAAGTGTATGAAGTTCCAAGTAGAAATTGGGGACAGAAGGAAGTTTCTAAAGCATACCAACGAGTGGTCTGTGTTTAGAATTTCTAACAAATCTGTACAAAATTTTTGCTATAAATGAAGTGCTGTGGTCAGATTTCAACCTTTTCCTTCAATTTTCTCCCAACTGCATTAAGGTCCAATATTGAATCAATCTGTTTTATACAGGCAAATGCATTTGGCACCCTAACACTGAATCAAACCATCTAAGTGCATCACCCTCCACAGTCTCTGAAATTATGAGGATGTCACTTCATGCAGTAGAAGAGTTTCTTCTGGGCAGAGTGCTGAAAGGGAGGAATTGTTTGTAAAAAAAATAAAATAAAATAACAGAAAAAGTCTACTCTTTATAATATCAAGAATTCTCTAGCCATAGACATGTTTTCTCTTTACCTCTATGCAATTCAAAAATTCTCTGACACACACCGGAATAATGTTTCTCCTTTCTCATCTACTAGGGTGATAAAATTATACTTGCCTAGCTATGCTCGGGGAAGGCGATGGCACCCCACCCCAGTACTTTGCCTGGATCCCATGGACGGAGGATCCTGGTGGCTCCAGTCCTGGGGTCCGGTCGGACCCTGCCCTTTCATTTTTCACTTTCATGCATTGGGGAAGGAAATGGCAACCCACTCCACTGTTCTTGCCTGGAGATCCCAGGGACGGGGGAGCCTGGTGGGCTTCCTTCTATGGGGTCGCACGAGTTGGACACGACTGAGCGACTTAGCAGCAGTAGCCTATGCTCAATGTACCAAGTCGCTTCAGTCGTGTCTGACCATTTGCAACCTCACGGACCGTAGCCCTCCAGGCTCTTCTGTCCAAGGGATTCTTCAGGCAAGAATACTGGAGTGAATTGCCATGCCCTCCTCCAGAGGATCTTCCCCCCCCCCAACCCAGGGATTGAACCTGTGTCTCAGTCTCCTGCATTCGCAGGCAGGTTCCTTACCTCTAGCGCCACCTGGGAAGATTGCCCTAAACACAGCTAATAAAAGTGAAATGAGATAATACATGCGGAAATGCTCTGAAAAGCATCAAGTGCTATTTGTACTCAAGAGGAAATAATGTTGGTATTAGGGTTGGTCCTAGTGGTGGGGGTGTGACAAGTTCTCTGGCAGGGTTTCCAAATTTAGGGACCACAGAGCATTATTATATGGGAAGTCCCTTGGAATGAGGGATTAGTATGGGGTTGGTCCTGTAAGTCCAATAATCTTAGGAAACACTATGTACAGTATGTTTACCTTTTAGAATATGAAAAAACACATTAGCCATGGAAGGCTTGGAATAGCCATGCAATAAAGAAATCTATCTAATTTTAATAATCCAGGATTTCTGAAACATAATGGATTGGACATATTTTTTTCATATACCTAGCACCTACTAATATTCCAAGGTGCCAGAGTCCCACAGAACATTATTATTATTCAAAAGGAACAGAAAATTAGATTCTCATCTGGACCAAATGCTCATGGTATCCAGTCATCACAGAGGGTCTGAAAATGAGAAGTAATGAGTAACAGGCCAACTCCTTCCCCTTGTGAGACCCTATGCGAACAGCATGAAAGGTGAGATTTTTCATTTATGAGTAAAGGCAGATACTGACTTCTTCAAAAATTAAGACCTAGGATGCAACCTAAAAAGAGGACCCCAAGTACTTCCAATCACTACAGATGCTATTAATACTTCTGTCACAAAGAGAAATAGTCGGATGCAAATATATTCATGGATTTTATAGATGTATCATCTTCATAGTCTCAAAAGGGACATAAATCAACAAGTGTTTATCGAGGCAGTCAGCCCTAGGCTGGAACTTTGAGTTACACTGTTTCCTGCATTCAAGAGACGTTTTGACTTCTCGGTTTGAGAAACTTATAATCTAGAAAGCAGAAGTGAGGACAAGATTCCACAAATTAAAATAGAAAGCAATATCCATTTGTGATGATAAACACATAACTTATCTTCAGAAATGTCTAGTAGGAACCCTTCTGGTCTAGTCATAGAGAAAGTGGGGAATGGGGGAAGACATCTGATCCTGAACAGGGTTCCTCCATGCCACATGGACAGATGCAATCTGCTGCTGCTGCTGCTGCTGCTGCTAAATCGCTTCAGTTGTGTCCGACTCTGTGCAACCCCATAGATGGCAGCCCACCAGGCTCCCCCATCCCTGGGATTCTCTAGGCAAAAATACTGGAGCACAGAAAGTCAAACCCAGCACAGAAAGTCAAATCAAAATGAAGGGTCCAGAAAGGGTACAAAAGACATACAACATGATGGAATTTAATGAAAAAGTAGGAAAATGAAGATATTGGAACATTGAAGAAATGAGGACAGTGAAAAATAGGATGAAACCAAGATAGTATGAAACAGACACCTTTTCCAAAAATCCAACAGGACCAAATCTATAAATAACAAGTTACAAGAGTTTCATGGGATCAGGTCAGTTTTTGCACAGATATTTAATTCTTGCTTCTTAACAGGCCATTTCTCTTTCCATTCCCTTACATAGGCATCTAAAGCCCATTTAACCACATGTTATTAACTTTGGTGTCTTTAACGTTATCTTGTGAATCAGATCAGATCAGATCAGATCAGTCGCTCAGTCGTGTCCGACTCTTTGCGACCCCATGAACCGCAGCACGCCAGCCTCCCTGTCCATCACCAGCTCCCGAGGTCACCCAGACTCGCATCCATCGAGTCAGTGATGCCATCCAGCCATCTCATCCTCTGTCGTCCCCTTCTCCTCCTGCCCTCAATCCCTCCCAGCATCAGAGTCTTCTCCAATGAGTCAACTCTTCGCTGGGTGGCCAAAATCTTGTGAATAGACTTGCCTATTTTCTTATGCATAGAGTGAAACTCCAGGATTGTGAATTTCCTTCTAGGAAAACAAGTGAACTAACAGAGATGAAGAGATCTGGTATTAGCACACTGAGTATGCTCACAAAATAATACAGTGGCCCTAAGCACAAATTATAAGGGGCAACCATTATATGTCCACATTTAGGAAAAAAATTCATGAATAATATAGAAGCCAAGGTTGACAGGTGCCTCCTTAGCACAGTATGCAGCACTTCAGTCTCATAATCTGAAGGTCCTGAGTTCGAAGCTCAGAGGGGACAACACAAAGCTTTTGTGTTTCCCTGATAATCTGCCTACAATGCAGGAGACCCTGGTTCGATCCCTGGTTTGGGAAGATCCCTTGGAGAAGGGAATGGCTAGCTACTCCAATATTCTTGCCTGGAAAATCCCACGGACAGAGAAGCCCAGTGGGCTACAGTCCATGGGGTTGCAGAGTCAGACATGACTGAGGGACTAACACTGTCAAAGTAGAATTCTAAATTCTCCCCTTTGTTGTCATAGAGGCTCTTGAAGGCTATCTTAGAAAGGATTTCCTTTAAAGGAAACAGATGGAACCAGATACCCTGAGATAGCATCCATCACAGAGCATCCAAAGATATGTAACACCAATTTTTAAAATTTATTTATTTATTTTTGGCTGCACTGGGTCTTGGTTGCTGAACAGGGGCTTTCTCTAGTTGTGGTGAGCAGGGGCTAGTCTCCAGGTGCAATGCACAGCTTCTCATTGCAGTGACTTCTCTTGTTGTGGAGCACGGGGTATAGACCTCGGGCTCAGTAATGTAGTACAAGGGCCATGGGTTTGGTCACCCCTTGGCATGTGAAATCGTCCCAGATCAGGGATAGAACCCATGTCTCCTGCATTGGCAGGCAGATTCTTAATCACTGTACTACCAAGGAAGTCCAAAAGCATCAACTTTAAGTGTACTCAGTAGTTAAAGTGCTAGTTGCTCAGTCATGACCAACCCTTTGCGACCCCATAGACTACAGCCTGTCAGGCTCCTCTGTCCATGGAATTCTCCAGGCAAGAATAGTGAAGTGGGTAGCCATTCCCTTCTTCAAGGGATCTTCCCAACCCAGGGATCGAACCTGGGTCTCCCACAAGGCAGGCAGATTATTTACCGTCTGAGCCAGCAGGGAAGCCCACTCAGCATTAGGTGCAGTTTAAGTCAGTCAAAACTCTCAGCCTGTGATGGTATACACCAGAAGAGTGTATTCAAGCCCTTTTTACATCAAAGCAATATTGAAACATATCTACTCAAATAACCCTCGCACCTTGACTGAATTACCAGGAAGACACAGTGGTCAGGCCAACATGCAGACTGTCCCTCCTGATCCGACACCCCAAACACAAAGCATATTGTACTTTCCTCCCAAGTGGCACCGAGAAGGACCAAACTTTGCTTTTCTGTGTGTTTCTCCATGCCATCCTGATGTACACCTGGCATTCAGAGTAACACACCCAAAGCTCCCTCTCATGAGCAAGGATAGTTGTGGAGCTCCTGTGGTGCCCAGTACTTAGCTCATCCATGGAATAGAAACTGCCTATTTATCTCTGCTCCCCAACAAGACTGTTTAAATTCCTCAAAAATGGTAATGAAGCTATACTGGTCTTTTGAACACAGTTTCTATGACCCTGACAGAAACATACTAGCAGCCCTAAAAAAAAAAATTTTTTTTTTTTAGTCCAATCAGGTAAAAGGGCTAGGAACAGAGAAAGGTAGGAAAGGACTTATTTTCAAAAAATGTTCCACAGTTTATAAATAGTTATTGACCACCTATTCCATGATAGGCCCTGTGTCAGGGGGAAGGGTTAGGGCTCCAAGGAAGGAGCAATGAATTTGAGGAGAAAATAAGTGAGCATATGTGTAAAGAGTAGAAAATGTCTTAAGTACCAATTTCCCTGGGAGGTCCAAAAAAGGATCAGGAAACATTTCCTGAAGAAGGTGGTTTTGAAGTATTAAAGGATTTGAGCAATATTCACCTGGCAACAGGCACTCCATTGACAATAACATAGATGAAGAGCTACAGGCACAGATATTATGATGAGCTAATTGTTTCTCCTGACTGAAGCACATTTACAGGGTGTGTAAATGAAAGGAAGACTGGGCTTGAATCGGGGGAGGGGGGCTCTTTAATGCCAGAATATGAACTTGGATGTTTTTTCAATTGACGTATAGTTGATCTACAGCCTTCCTAGATGGCTCAGTGGCAAAGAATCTGCCTGCCAACGCAGGAGATGCAGGTTTGATCCCTGGGTCAGGAAGATCTGCAGAGAGACGTGGCAATCCACTCTAGAATTCTTGCCTGGGAAATCCCATGGACAGAAGAACCTGACGGGCTACAGTCCATGGGGTGGCAGAGTCAGACGTGACTTAACGACTAAACAGCAATAGGTCATTTACAATGTTATGAAGTTTCAGGTGTACAACATAGTGATTCACAATTTTTAAAGTTATACTTCACTTATAGTTATTACAAAATATTAGTTACATTCCCTATGCTGTATAACATATGGTTTTCTTTACAAACAGAGTGGTATCACTGAAGGCGTCTGAATGAAGACATGACATAATCATTGCTGTGTTTAGGGTGATTGCTATAGGGGCAACAGGCCAGGTAACTTGGCATAGGTAAGGTCTAATCACCTGTTAGACCTCTTGTCTCAGATAAACATTTTTGCCTGTCAAACTGGAGTTTTTCATGAAAATCTTAGGTTGTATAAGATATAACTCTAAGCAGGAAGTATGGGATTTATTAAAATTGAACATGAGGTAAATATTAATAAAAGCATAAGAGTAAATCACAATTAGAAAGCGTGGAGGGTAGAAGATAAGGCAGGATCACGAATTATTCATCAGGGGAAGTCTAGGACCAAGACATTCCCATATTTTAGATAGGATTTAGGATGGCATATGGTAAGGGTGAATATATTTCTTTAGTACTCTGGAAAGCTTTTACTTTTCCACTCTTAAGTAAGGGAAAAAAACTCTCTCTGGACTATATTTTTCCCTCTCCATTGCATAGACCCCATGAGAGAATCCCTACGATGAAATTTCAACAAACAGAAAAAGAATGGAATGGCTTTAGGTGCCATTGGTTATGGAGAGGGTAAAAGATGAAAAAAGGTTCAATGACCCTAGTAAAAGTCTAGCAGTTTAGGAAACGAAAAAGAGTCACAATCATTTAGTCTATATTGAAAAAGGCAACAGATTTTTCCTAATTAAAGAAATAAAGAGGTGGAGCACTTGGGAAAGGGAAGAATTCATAGTGGGAGAAGAACAGATAGCTTCACAGGAAATCAAATCAATTTATTTGGACATCAAACAAATTCAGCACAATGAACAGAATTTTCAGAAACTGGGGCTCTGTATGGTGTGGTTACATTTCCACCAATTAAAAAGAGAATTACTACTTGATTCAGAAGAAAAAATTAAAAGGCCTCAAGGTTTAGAGGTTGATGGCTGAATCTGGGAGTGCTCATTTGCTCAGTGGGTCTGACTCTGTGACCCCTCTGTAGCCCACCAGGCTTCTCTGCCCACGGAATTTTCCCAGCAAGAATACTGCAGTGGGGTGCCATTTCCTCTTCCAGGGGATAGTCCCAACCCAGGGAATGAAGCCAAGTCTTCAGCGGCTGCTGCATTGGCAGGCAGATTCTTTACTACTGAGCCACCTAGGAAGCCCAAACCTGGGAGACTTCTTCCCAATCCTGAGACTCAGAGACACAATGATTACAGTTAAGAGCTAATTAAACCCCACCTTTGGGGATTCTGGATCTAGAATACAGACAATGTTTAATGTTGCGCTGTGATCCTCTTATAGCAAACACTGGACTAATGCATTATGAGCTTTACTCTTATGACTCGAGTTGAGCATGTGTATCATCGATCATCAGGTTGACTTCACGGGAATGTTGAATAAAAGGAGCATCTACTGACTAGTCCAGAGCAGGCATCTGAAAAGTGGAAAGAGCTGGTTAAGCCTCCTTATTTTACATACAGACACTGAATCCAAAAAGGATAAAACATCTGCCACAAGTTTGTATGGGTAGTTAGTGGCCCAGCTGGGACTAAACCCCATATTTCCTGACCCTCCATCCAGTGCTCTTTATAAAGCCAGCGGGAGCTGTGAGGCAGTCATCTGTGGATCACCCGAGTCAGTCAGCTCTCTACCATCTGGGCCAACAGGAAAACAGTGACTCACAGAATCCAACGTTCCTCTGGAATGTAGGAGAGGTGTGCTTTTCTTCTGTGCTGTGAACCTTTTCAATTTTTGTAAATAAAACCCTACTTTAAATGTCCTAGGAGAGCTGGCAGTTGTAAGTGCCTTGCAGTCCAAGATCATATTTGGTGATACTTAACAGAAGCTTAGGCTGACTGACTGATGGGTCAGCTGATAGACAAAAAGCAAATTTCTGTACGTCGAACTTCAGATCATCGTGATTTTTGTTCAGACCCAAAGCCATGATCATTTGCATTTTGAAGCAATTGAGGAGTGGAAGGAAAACTGAAGGTTGAAATTTGCTGAGGATAACACATAGGAAATAATTCAAAGTATTTTAACAAACATGTGACAGCATAAGTTTTTAATGCCAGGGTCCACTGTTTCCTCATCCAGAAACCCTTTAAAATTCAAGGATCTCTACATGAGACCTATTATCTCTGGACTGATACTTTTTTTCTTAAAAAAAAAAAATATATATATATATATATATTTTTTTTTATTGAAGTATAGTTGACTTACGATGTTTCAGGTGCAAAATAAGGTGATTCAGTATATACATATAATATACATTATTTTTCAGATTATCTTCCATTATAGGTTATTATAAGATACTGACTATAGTTACCTATGCTACACAGTAAACCTTTGTTGCTTGTTGCATTTCTACTTTTTTGAACTAGAAATCTAGCATTCTATTTATACTAAGTCAAACAAGTGGAATCAAAATGTCATAAAGTTTTTAGTTAGGCAAATGTTCATAAGTTTTCTAAAATATATATATATATTATACATACTATTTATAAACATGTAAACAAAAACTTTTCTACCATGCTTGATAAAGGCTTCAGTAAGAACATCAAAGAAAAAGAAAAGAGATGGAGAAATTGGAAAAGCTAAACCAAATAAAACAGGAGCACTGACTATGAAGTAGAAACAGTGAAACAAACTAGATAAAAGTAAAAGATCATCTTTTTGATAACATTGAAGCTACAGCAGGTGAACTAAAGACCAGCCCCTCTGATACACAGAACAGGCACCAACCTTCACATTAATCTCATCTATCATCATGGCCACACTCTGGGAGAATTCTGCCTTCCCATCTCCTAAGAATCACCCAGGACACTGCAGGGACACTCTAGGGTAGAACTATCGTCATTTTTGCCACCTCACGCAGACCTCCAAGTCTGCAGGACACAGACAGTGAGTTTTCTCTAAGTATGCTCATGGTCCTGGAGAGACTGGCAAGTATTTATATGCAAAGCTACTATAAACAGCCTATACAAAGAAAAGCGAATTAATAATATGCCATTTCCAGCATGCCATGCTATGGCTCAAAAGTCTCCAGTGACTTCTCATTGCCTAGAGTTACAGTTCAGACTACTGAGGTGACATTGAAGGCCATCCACAGGCTGACTCCATCTCTCCTTTCCTCTTTCTTAGCTTCATTGTTCTGCTACACAAACCCTTCCCTTAAGTCATGCCGGCCATTTACCATTCTCCACATATTCCTGTGACTCCCCCAGTTGTGTACATCTTCCCCCTTGTCCTAGAATTCATCACGCACTCCTTCCAATTCTACTTTCCACAGTCAACCCAAATGCCAACACCTCCCTGAAACCACTTTGCTACCCAACTAATAGGAATTTCATGGAGTTTTTTTGCCTTCCATGAGAGTAGATCTACATTCTTACTATTTTCCTGCTGCTTTGAATACCCCACACTATCTGTATCCATTCTTAATAGGTATTTATTAATTGATTAATTCTAAATTTAAAACAAAGTTTCCATTTTCAAAGCGCTTTAAAATAAGCTAATAATCTGTAGCTGTTATTACATTCACACAATGGAAACTTCAGAGCCATCTAGTATGTTGTCATTGGATTCCTTTCTTTCCACAAAAGACCAAACTAGGTCATTTCAAACCTCAGTCACCTTCAAGAGATTCTAGAAGGGCACTCGAAGAGTCAGCAAAGAAATCACATTCCTGGATTCCTGATTTGTTGTCCAGATCTGCTAGAGTTAGATTCAGGCAAGTGTGAACTGGAGAAATGAACTAACCGTTAGCACCATCCAAACAAAATGAAAGGAGCTCTTTTGTTACATAGCTGGATATTCAAGTTTGAAAGGAGGGAGTGATGGAGGAAAAAGGAAAAGAAAATACAGCTGTCAATTGCCTTCCCTTTGAATGTGCTTTTCTTGTCTTTTCTGTTTCTATTTTTCACAACTATGTGATGGATCTGGAATGTCTGAAGGCACTAAATCAGAATTGAAAAGGTGATTTGCTATAATCTGATAAGGATATCTACTAATACGTGCATCACCCAGAGGTGCCTCTAACTGGGTCCTAATTAGCTTTCCCAGAAAAGATTTGTTCACTAAACTACAAAGTTCCAGAAGAGGTAGCTTTCCTGTGAAATCACATTTGATTTCAAGGGTCAACCCCAGAAGACTCAATACAGTTTATTTCTAGGTCCAGTAACAAAGTTGTTCATTTCATAGACTTCCTTCAATGAATTTAGGCATATTCTCAGAGCACAAACATACTATTTGTGAAGAGGGTCTAGAGATGAAAAATTATAACTATTAAGACAAATAATTAATGTCATGAAACATCATGAGTAACATCTGAGTAACTGTTCTAACATCAAGTTTGTGTTTATAATAAAGAACTTAAGTTTGTGTTTATAATAAAGAACTTAAATGTTTCATGTCATATATCATTAATTCTCCTCATATCCCAGGCACAGGGGGTTGTTGACTCCCAGATGTATCCGAATAAGAATTAGATTAGTTATGAAGAAAGCAATTGAGGCTTTGAAGTCTAGAGGCAAACAGATGGGATTATGAAAATGTAAAAGTTATGTTCAGTGTAACCTTAACATATACAGCAACTAATATTACTATTATCCAAATACCACTGTTGGATATTTTCTTAATGAATTTCTTTAAAATTCTTTTTTATATCTGTGGACCTTTTACAACCAACGGCTCTTAAAGGGAGGAGGGGATTTTTTTTTTGCTCCTCCCCCCAATTTGGGTAAGTGTAGGCACATTTTCAATTCTCATAACTCAAGAAGGAGGGTGCTACTGGCATCTGGTATGTAGAGGCCAGAGATACTGCTCAATATCCTATAATACCCGGAAAAAGTTCTCACCAGAATTACCTAGACCAAGATGTCAACAGTACCCAGTTCAATATATTCTGCTCTTGGTCATCATTTTTCCTTCTCTTGGAGTCTGATAACTTCTCCCCACTCCACACACAAAGACATGAGTACTAACCTGAGGCCAGGTCAGGCATTCTATATGGTGGCCCCTGGTGGCTCAGAGGGTAAAGCGTCTGCCTGCAAAGCAGGAGACCCGGGTTCAATTCCTGGGTTGGGAAGATCCCCTGGAGAAGGAAATGGCAACCCACTCCAGCACTCTAGCCTGGAAAATCCCAAGAACAGAGGAGCCTGATGGGCTACAATGGGGTCTAAAGAGTCTGACACGACTGAGTGACACGACTGAAGACTGAGTGACTTCACTTTTGTGCAGAGTGCATGTGCTCTGGAAACTCACCAAATATTGCTCCCCTTCTTGTTAGCTTGAGCTAGTTGCTTAACCCTGTGAAATTCCTTTCTTTAAAAAAAAAAAAAAAAAGAAACTACACAATATGAATCATATCTAACTCCATAAGGTTGTGGTGAAATGAATCAAGTTTCATATATGTATATATTACTATACATTTATATAGTTATATATCAATATTGTCAGTAAAAGTTATTGCCCTTGTTCTTTTCAGGCCATCCATCCATCTCCCTGCCCCTTTCTTTCCCCTTGTCAATACCCCTCATCCCCAAGGCTCAGGTTCTCTTTTTCCAAATGCTTTAATTCCTGTGGTGGCAAAAATCAAACTTGGGCTAGGAAGTGAGTCACGGCTCAGCAGCTAAAGGAGTTTGTTTTTCTTTCTCTGAATGTATTTCTTAAGAATTTCGGCCTGATCCTTCAGCTTCTTGTTGGTTGAATCCTCTTAATGTTTAAGACACACAGAGAGCTATGGCACCAAGACGTTTTCCAATTGCTAGGAATGAGAGTTTTTAAAATACCGAAAATAACCAGAGGGCAGAGAGCCCTGCAATCCTGTTACATAAGCAGATGTTGGAGGACCGAGGCTGGTTTTGAGGTTCCTTTCTCCGCAAGCCAATCTCCGCTGATCCTCTCCAACCTTTGCTGGATTTACCTTAATGCTGCAGAAGTCTCCAGAGGGGCCTCTGGACGCTGCACAGTACCGGCAGCACCGGGAGAACTTGCCGGTCACAGAGCACAGTGGGGAGTGATGAGTGAAGGGTCGGCTTTCGCCCGCGGGTGGTGGGAGACAAGGACGCAGGAGGGCGGCCGCATCGCAGCGGGCTGTGGACAGCCCTTCTCCGCGCCCACCCAGAGCTCGGGATGTGCTACTCCGACGGCCAGCTTCCCCCCTTTCCCTTGCCTGTGAAATTTCAAGTATTCCTGAACCGTTATTTAGGTCTTCGAATTCACAGAAAATACCTATTGTTATCTCCGTCACTCACAACTTGCTCCCCAACACCACTACCATCTAAAATGTCATACAAAATGGCAAATAATCAAATTCCCCTTTCCCTCCGTATCTTCCTTGTTTGACTGTCTCAGTCTCCTTATTCATTTTCTCCCCAATCTTTTCCCTGTTGGTGGACTACATCCCTTTATAAGTTTTCTCTCTTGTCTCTCTCTTTTTCTCTCCTTTTCCCTCCTCTCCCGTTTCCACTGCTTCCTCCGCTCCTTAACCCTCCTCCCTCCCCGCCCCTCCTCCTGCTCTCCGGCTCCTGGCTCTGCCCTCGCCGCCCCTCCCCAGAGAAGAGTGTCCAGCTTCCCGGGGCTGCCCGCCCGCCGCTGCTTCTCTGCCCACCTACCATGAGGAGCGGCTCCTCCCACCTGCCCATAAAAGCCAAGTGCATGTTACCAGCAGCCGATCAGAGCACTTTCCCGGTCCTCTCCTGTGGGAGCCCCCGAGCCTCTCGCCTGGATCTTGCGTGCTCAAGGTAAGATAACCCTTCTGCAGGCATCTGACCTACTGGGGATTGCTTCGGGGGAATCAGTTTCCCCTGGTCAAAGTGCTTACTGTTTGGTTAGAGCTGATTCTTACGGATGCCAGATCGGCTGCTCCTTTAAACTAGCAACTGGTTTGAAAACAAACTTCTGTTTGAACGGTAAAATAAAAGTTCGTTTGGGGCAGAAACAGCAGCATAAATATTGCAAAAACCTTTTCGCCTTTTAAATCACTTTTGCCCCCGTTGCTGGCTGTTGCCAAGGTTAAAGTGTATCCGTTTGGGGTGTTTTCCTGACCGCTTTTCATTGTAAATATTTCACGTAACAGTGGGGGCAAGGATAACTTTGTCCCATTGTCAAAAAAGTACTTTAAAAGAACACAATTAGTTTCCTAAAAATAGCACAAAGGTCTGCTAACAATTTTGCCATGTTTTCCAAACCCCAAGACAGCTTCTGTGAGTCCTTTAAAAAATATCTTTCCAGGTTTAAGTGCTTGGAAAAAATGATGCCAACGGGTACCACTTGCCCAGAGACCATAATCAGGTGGCTGGTAAGATAGGAAAGAACAAATCCAAATTGACAAGCTACGGCACAACGTGAGAGCACAAAGTTGTCTTTTCAAGACATCCTAAAATGAGAATTGTGCTGGAATAGAAAAGTGTATAACAGAACTTCATGAATTTCTATACACACACCTAAACATAAAGCATTTCAATGTGTTCCACAGTCAGAGAAAAATACAGGCCAGATTATCCAATACTTCTGTTTACACCCGAGGGTTATAAAGAACGATCAGCTTGAAGGCTTTGGAAGTTTGATCCCTGCTTGTCACCTTCTTTTCCCTTATCTAGTAAAAATCGATGTGATTGACAGAGAGATAGTCTTTAAGCTACCCTCATTTTTAAAGACTTCGGACTGTACATCCTGATCTCTGAGGTCTGAGAATGTGTGTCGTGCACCTGTGAAGGAAAAACGTCCTCCGCAGCTACTTCTGGAAAACCAGACACTTAGTCCATGAAGTTTGCAGTCAGAATCTGCGGGCTGTGTGGGATGAAACTCTCTCATGTGGGAGAAAAACCCTCTTCAAATATTTCCTCTGGGGAATTGCACAAGACAGCTGAGAGACGGCAAACCAAAGCTGGCAGTCAGGAAACCAAACCACTGTTTCAGCCCTCAAGGTTCTTAAAGTAAGAGAGGAAAAGTTTTCCTTATTTTTTTTTTTTTTTTGGTTTGTTTATATTGTTTCACTTGAAAAAAGAAAAGTCTCCAAAGCTGTAAAAAATTCTTCACTATTAAAGAAAATAGAATCATTAGAAGTTTAACTGAGGGTCTTCCAAACCTTTTCTCCTTATTGCTTGCATATCAAAAGAAATAATAAAGATATTTAAAATTTCTATTTGGCATGGAGAGGATTCAATGCTATTATTCAAATGAAAAAGTTATATGTAAAACTTTCTGTCATGTGAAATTTTGCTTCATTGGAAAAAATTATTACTAGGAGTGCGGTTTCCTTTAAGAAAATGATATAAAATTACTATTGGCCATGATAATATGTGACCTGAGCATATTAAAATACCTTTTATCTCAAGCCACAGTGCAGACTGCTTGCTTCATATTTGCTGTAAGTGGGTAATCAACCATGTCAAGAGCACAGGTATGGGACTGGGCCAAACCAAGTGTGTGGTATGTCCAAGCTAATTCCTCTTTTATGCTAATGCCGGATTCACGCCCATCATCACAAGGGTGAAAAGACACTGCTTCATTCACCAGATCCCCTTGAGGAAAGTTATCTTTTCTGGAAGGGAAAAAAAAAAAAGTGCTGCCAGTGTAAAAGAGCTCCCTGTTATTCCTAAATGTGGGGATGAAAAGTGTTCCCCCAGGGTTTGCTTCTGCTTTTCCTGGCAGTTAGTCCACTCTACCAGCTATGAACCATTTCATAGTAACTGCTTTCCCCATGTGCCATCACATTCAACACCCTAAATAACTAGATGAGATCATCCTAGACTGCTCATGACCTCACTTTCCCAGGGGTCTTTACCAGACACTAAAAATGATACTTTCTCCATAGTTTCCTCCTTAAGTTTATAGAAAAATCAGTAGTGGGGATTCATGGAGTCCCCCCAGTGTCTCCCCTTTGCACAGGATATAGAGGCATGAGTCTTGTCTATGCATTGTATAGCTGCCCCTGGATTGGGTTGGTTCATGGCCATACCTAAGCCATACCACTCCATCAAGATTTGAATGACTCCTTTAATGTCTCTTACAAAAGAAAAGTGACTGCATGTTTCACTAGAGACACACAGGAAGGGTGCTTGGTTGATCTGAAGGGCCTGTTACATCTAGGGAAACACACATTTTAGATCTTCTGCTATTTCTAAAATTATACAACAATATTCTTCCCATGATCAGAAGGTATATCCTACCTTAATTCCATTTGTGAAACAAAAATCAAGGAATGAAATGAACAGAGAATTGAGAGGGAAGCTGGGCAGAGCTGCTCCTAGAAAGTGCCCTAGAAGAGAAAGATCAGAATCTCTGTAACAAATGCAACTTCTTTTTGTTCTTTTTTATGTAGAATATGGGGAACAAAATCCATATCTACTGTTGTTGTTTTTTTAATCAATGAGAGTGTTTCTAATAATTTAAAATTCATCTCTACTACACCCTTCTGTAACAGAAAGAACAGCCCTTCTAGAGACCAAAATGATTTCAGGTCTACCCCACATTAAAACACATAAATATTTGCCAGTTATAATTTTATAATAAAAGCTACATTCTGAATATAAAAAGCCTCAGAACACATTTTTAACTAATGGGTAGTTCATGTCAACAAATCCACCTCTAACTCTCTCAAAGGGTCCAATGTTCAGTAACTATCTGAAATTTAGAAGTTAGAGGCAGCTGTCTACTCCTCCCTATCCATGGTCTTCAACTGTGATATGGCAACCTGCAGAGTGATTGAGATGCAGCGGTATTTGCCAATCTCTGGTCCTCCAAGTAACCCTCTGAAAATTAGGTCCTTCTTCAGGCCTTGGCTTCCTTCTCTTCCACCAAGCCCCCGTGAACATCCATATGCATAACTCAAGGAAAGTGTAGATCTCGAGACTAGAGTGCCGTCTTCTGAGAGTTTCATTGTTCTAGCTACTGAGTGAAATGAAAATAAAAATAGAGAGAGAAGAATGAGTGTCCTATGGAATTTAGAGAATCACTATAGCATTGTGTAAAAAAGAACCCCTTACTACCAAAAGCATCTAAAAATTTAAATTAAGAAATAAAAAGGCCAGCTTACAGGTTGTTTCAAAATGCTAAGGATATAATGAAAAAGATCTTCCGATGACCTGACAGTCATTAATATCAGTTTATACCCCCAAGTACTAATTTAGAGCTCTGCTAAACTTCCCCTTTGCAGAGACCCAAGGAGCGAAGACTGGGAAAGAATAGTAACCACATTTCAGCACCAACAGAGAAGCCACTAATTAGACATTCCACTATTGACTTGGGAACTACATTTGCTGTTTGAGGAAGGAGGTTCTTATAGTCCATCTTCAAGCAAATAGATTTACAACAAGAGGGCTAAAGGGAGTCACACAGGGTCGGAATGTCTATAATCTGGGGGCCCTGTGAAAGCAAATCCACAAAGCTGTTGAAATTGCAAGGAATCAAACTGAAGTGACTGAAACAAAAATGTTCCCAAAAACTGATCATAGAGTAATCTGCTAAAATAATAATAAATTCCCACTTCTCAGTGTAACATAACAGCAAAAGCTATTATGGACACCTATAACTGATTATGTAAAATATTAAAACACATTGATGGTCTACTTTCAATCTCCTCTGTTAATTTTGGGCTCACTTCTACTGTCCTTCCTGGAAAATGAAAGCTGTCCTCTCCTTCAGTACAGGATTTACAGATGTAGTCATGCCTTTCTGTGCTACCTCCTTTTTTTTTTTTTCTTTCAGTGAAAGAAATCTCTTTTCAATCCTTGTAGATCTTATAGTTTCTGGAGTACCACCCATAGCTGTGGCATTTCTCGTTATCAAAAGGCTCATACTTCTCTTAAACAGGTGATGTATATTTTCACTCCAACAAATAAGAAACCTTTACATTTTTCTAAATCTTAATTCATATACCTAGAAGATAGGTAATTTAAACTTGCTACATGCCTCCAAACTGAAATGAAGCGTCTAAGCAGTTTTATTTATCTAGGCTCTAGTCTAACTTCTTGGGGTTTAAACTTTTATTTAGGGAATCACACAGTACAAAGGCTGAAAGAATCCTTGGAGCTAATTTTAACAAAGTGAATTTTACAGATGAGAAAAGTCAGAGAGGCTGATGTCTTTCTTAAGGTCACCCAGACATGAGTAGGAGAAGCAGGACTCGAGTTCTTAAAACCGAACTCTCTGTTCAGGGCTCTATTTTGAATAATTATCATGTGTCTTCCCCATATAGTGTGTATCTAAGATGTCTCTGACTATGACGAGAATTCTGTTGAAACATAAAATACAGAGTTCTTAAAAACCGTAACTGGTAGAGGTTTGGGGCTTCAGCTGTGCCTCTCCTACAGAATGTTCAGAAACACTGGTACAATCCCTTACGAAGAGTGAAGTCACTGGTTGTCACCATCACTGGCACCTTGGGTGTCTTTATCTTCATTCCAGGGTCTTATACGCAATAGCTGCTTGGTAAACCTGTGTTGAGAGAGTGAGTGACTGATAAAAAAAAAAGGCTAAGTATAAAATATCCATATTTCTTAACTCCTTTCATAAAAATCCTTACAAGTCTATAGGTACTTATAGAGATTCAGATCTCAAGTATATCAAATTTAAGATTCCCTGGTGCTTTAAGTAATGCAGGAGAGTTCATTTAGCCTTATCAGTGGTTGAGCCATTTCCCTGCCTACAGAGATTTCATTAATCCTTACATTTGCCTGAGTTCTAGGAATAATGCTATTTTTTGCATCAGGCTTAAGATTGAGTTCCAATTTTTCCATGACAGAACAAATGTATTATTATTTATGTGATGATTTACAGCATAACCTTCCTCTTCTGGCATCACGTTGACAGTGTGTTATCAATATACCTGGAATCTCCTCAGGTCTTTAATGAAAGAAATGACAAAATATGCATAATGGACCATTAAGGAACATAGTGGTTAAGGAGTGTAGGCATGAGAAGTGTTATGACACCAGAGAGGGATTATCAAGAGGTCAAGAGTATAGAGAGAAGATAGGGCAGCTAAGAGAATCCATTCCTCTAAAACAGAAGAGGGAGAAATTCTGGAGAAGAGATTTTTTTTAACATGATTGTCATAGCTAAGACCCACTCAAATGTTTGGGAAGTAAAACCTTATTTGGGTCAGACTTCTTTCTGTATAGTACAATATTAGGAATGGCTCACATGGGGGAAAGCTTTATAAATTTTGCATCTATTAAAACTCTTCTTAACCCTTAACTGAACTTCCACTGAGAAAAGAACCTCACTTGAACCTCACTTGACCTTGACCCTGACCCAGAGTACTAACTCCATGGATATCATGTCATCAAAATATTCTCTGCTAAGATAAAAATACAACTTTTCATAATACATAAAGTTACCCCAATGTGGAAAGTGATAAAGGTAGAAAAGAATATTCTTGTATCTTTTCTAGAAAGAACTTACTGAGAAAGAGAAAGATTTTATCTCAGACGCTTCTTCACTTTCCTCTAAAGCATGCCTGACAATTGTTTGCAAAACTTTGAAATAGTCATTGTGTTTCTGAAATTGGTTTATTGTATGTTAAAATTTACATGGTCCGTGACTAAGCTTCATTGTGAAAACATACTTTTAAGTAAGTCTTTCTTGAAGACTGTCTTTCTTAAGCTTTCGTGATGTGTTTACATCTCAGGATATTTAGGCATTGGCATCATTTGATGTGCTGAGATTAAAGACAATTAGTCACTTCATGCACTACTTTTCCAACTAACTGAATAGGCCTGGGTGTGGATGTCAGCTGTTGGCTTCTCCAGGAAATAAAATGTATCAGCCTGTTGGGGAGCTTTTCTAGTCCTCTCTGTTAGCTAGATAAAACAGCTGTTTTGCTGAAATTCTGGGCCACCATTAAGGTTTCATCTATTAGGGAACTATGGCCGATTTAGAAAGACATTTGGCCACCCAGCGGTGGCGTGGCTAAGCCACAGCTGCCCTCAGTTCAACAGCAGGACAGCAGACCTTCCGAGCTGGTTGAAGAGTGTTGTCCTGGGGCAGCTGGGAGATATTTTGTGAGCTCTTATCCCATTTAGTATGTTTCCTCTATCATACCGCCTGTACACTAAAGATAAATCTAAACTTGGTTCATAAATTCAAAGCGATGACTGTACATTATTATATTTCTTTGAAGATCTGTACTTAACAATTTTCCCATCCAGAGGTCATAGTGTTCAACCGTGCTATAAAGCCAAACAAGTGGCCTCTTGTTAAAGGGCACGTACAAGACAAGCCTGAGGAATACAGGAAGGGAGACGCTAGGTGGAGCTAAGAATTTGAGGCTTAGGTGACCAAGACTGTTGAGGTAGAAAGAATGAAGGAAGATAAAGGATCTGCAGCAAAAATAGGCTATTGGATCCACAGTCCCTAACTGCAAGTCCATTTCCCTTCTAGCTCCCAGCTGACTCTAGTCCCCTGCTGTCCCCGTAACTGGGGAGGGAGGTTATTGACCAGTAGAGGGAGCTGGGGGGTTGAGTGTCTAAGAACAGAAAACTGATTTGTTCCCAGAGGGAGCCTTCAGATTTTCATTTTTCTGATAAAAGACAGAACAAGGTGTCCTCGACAACCAGTGGCTAAAATGTAGCACAGGAGTATACCACATTGCTGGTTTTCCTTTAAAAAAAAAAAATCCCAATTTAAGCCTCTACAAATAAATCACCTGCATTTCAGCAATGCCAGAAATGTCCAGGCATGTAGGAGTTTATTTGAAAGAAAACCATGGCAATCTTAGAAAATGTTCTTTCCGAGGCCACCACCAGCCAAGACTTAAATGTTCAGGACTAAACGCTCAATTCAGCAATAAATAAACCACATCAGCTGGGGGTCAGCAGGAGACAAGTACAGAGTCAAGGGCCGAGAAAACCTCCTGGGTTCCAAAGGGAAGCCCTAGCGTCCTGCCAGGATCAACCCTTGGTCCCCAGGAGAGGGGAAGGGAAATACAAGAAAAAGGGAGGCAGAAATGGGCCAAAAAGGCTTTATCCAATCAAGACAGCCCAGAACTTGCATTCCAGGATCCTCGTTTCTCCAGGCAGCAGTCAGTCTTGCCTAGACCGAAGTGAATACCTTTCTGTTGAACATTTCCATTGCGCAGTGGTATGGGGATGGCTTGTTAAGACTTGAGACAATTGCAAAATTCAGAACCCTCTAGAGAATAGAGATCAATTAGGACCATTAAAAAAAAAAAAAAATCCCTGGCATACTAGAAAAGGGCAGCTTGCTTTGTAAAACTTATGACATTCACAGGAAAACAGAGCAATCCTCTCTCTAGGGCTATTAGTGATCTCAGTAGAGATGAAGCTGTGAAGTTGGTACGCGTGTGGCCTGAGAATCCTCTGTTCTAGCAATCTTTAATGTTTTAGTCCCCAGAACACCTTGACTGTTTCTGGGGCCTTGATTGTCTTTATGCCTTAATTTATTTATCTTGACTAGAGGAACAATTCTCAAAGAACCACTCTCTTTAGAGGCAATTAAGGTCTTGCCAAAAATTTTACAGAATGGTGCTACTTAAGCATACATAGTTAATGGATTGTACTCAGGACACCTGGAGATGGCTCTTGGCGTTTACAAAAAACCAAGTTAAAATGGAATACAGTGCCAAATAAGCACATAACTTTCCAAGATGTACTAAGAGCATTTTTATTTCTTATAGTACAGAGGACAATATTACATGTCTCAAGGGGCCAGATAAGGCCTAGGGTAAGTAGAAAAAGGGACAGAAACAATAATTAAAACTATGACTTCAAGAGTCTCAAGAGGCCTATATGTTCACTTATTCATTATCTTGACACCAGTCAAAAGATAATTCCTCATACACAAAAAAAAGTTTTTGTGATTTTTAAAATTGTTTTACTGGAGAATATTTTTAATAGTGACTCTTATAGTATAAAATTTCTAAATGCCACTTCTTCAGCATTTTCCAAAGTGTGTTTCAAAACCAGTAATATATGGGATATTAACATGTTTATACAGAAAAAGGTTCTATGGTCAAATAAACTTTAGAAATACTTAATCAAATAACATGACCAATTTTACTTATTATTTTATAATTAATACAAGTAATTTTACCAATTACTTATTATTTTACAATTTTACTTACAAGATTTCATTAAGACCTTAATATGCTCTGTATAGTTTCATTCTTTCAAAAAAGTTACAGTAAATAGTGTGCACCCAACATATTCGATGACAAATCTTCTCAACCTGAGGGCCTCTCTCAGGTCTGGTATTTTATGGGACAGTTTAGGAATCACAAGCCTCAACTGTTTTCAGTTTAAATTATTCCAAGACTTACTGGGACATGATATTTTCAGTGTTACTAGTTAATATGTAATATACATGGATTGTCAGTATAGATTATGTGCTATGTCAAACCATAAAGTAAGAAATAACCCCAGTGTGATTTCCAAACCCAATTGAAAAGGGATGAAAAGAATCAAATGAACATGTCTTGGTCCCATGACTAAGTTCTTTATGATAAGAACAGCAGAAATGTTAAAATAATTTACCAATAGTTAAGTTAAACAGTAAATGAGAGAGAAAAAGAGGGGAGGGAGTGATGGGAAGAAAGAAAGAAAGGAAAGAGGGGAAGCAGGGAGAATATTGGATAGACTGAAATGATCTCTTCCTTCCCTCATCTTTCTCAGTGTCAGGATACTGTGTTACAAATAGAGAAATGGCCAACAATGAGTAATAAGTCAGTATATGGGCAGCCTGGATAATTTTATGAATTAGCTCAACAACCCCTGAGCTGTTCAACATAAACACCACTAATTAATCAAAATCATTAACCAAACATTTTTCTTTAGAATTTACTTTATCGCCATCAGTAGAGAGCTAATTCCTGGAAGAGGAACACACTGATATTCTAGTATATCTTGCTACATCAGGGCTTACTGGTTTACCTACGACACTCAGACCTCCTACGCATATCAAATTGACTACTTCTCTTAGGGTTCTACTCTGGGACATCTCTTTCCCCTTTACAAAGATCATGCTTGGAAGCCAGTATCCCCAAAGCATTGCAGTGTAGCATCCTCTCCTTTAAGAAAATAAGTTCACAGTCATCCAAGGGAAAACTCAAACTTATCATTTCTAGTTACAATTATAGACACTATCTAGTAAGTGTCTCACAGAAGCAGACACTGTACTGCTCTCATTATCTCTATTCCTTACACCAGCAGTACAAAGGTGGTATTATCATTCCCAATTCAAAGATGAGAAAAACGGAGAGCCTATTTGGTCAAGCAACTTGCCCAGGGTCACCCAGCTAGAAGTGGCAGAGCCAGGATTCCCATCCCAGTCATGCTTCAAAGGCCATAGGTTTCCTGCTCCTTCATGGCGCCTCTCCTGAGGTCTCGTCATATCACAAAAGGAAGAAAAAATATCAACTCCCTGTGTCACTACCTCTGACTCATAAAGAAAGTGAGAGAATTCCAATGGCTCTCTTCCTAGACACTGCCGACTGGCTCTGTTTTTTGTTTAATACTGTGATTTTAATTTCTCTTTCTTTTTTGTATTTTTTTCCTAAAAGCATGCTGCCATTTCAGAGCCAAAGAAGTAAGGTCTGTGTAACTAGAAAAATAAACAAAAAAAGCTATCATTTCTCCCTGGGGTAATTTATAAGGTCTAAGGTTTCTCCATAAATTCTCCCCAAGTGATCCCAAGTTGCTTGGCATCAGTCTGGGAAAAAGAGTGACAAGCAAGCATGTCATTCCTCAGGCAGGAGAAATTCCCATGAGTATGAGGAACAACCTAGAACAGAGGTACTCTGGCATGTGAAACACGCTTGAATCCAGCTCCCTGGATCATTCTTTGACTCTTGCTGTAATCCACACCCAGGTGAAGAGAGTAAAGACAGTTTAACTGAGGCCCCAAGTCACGTGAGTCACCTAGACAAAAGTCTATTGTCTTTACACCTGCTGCTTAAGCTATTTGAGGATGTACAGGTATCCCCCACTTTCCAAAAGTTCACTTTATGCCACTTCACTTCTATGAAAGACCTATATTACTACCTGTTTCTGCTAATCTAAAGAAATCCAAAGAAGATTTTCACCTTTATGGTGGGGGGGGGGGGATGCAACAGTGTTGGGTTGGCCAAAAAGTTCATTCACATTTTTCCGTAAGATGGTATTGAAAACCCAAACAAACTTTTTGGCCAGCCTAATAGCATTCAGCACTGCCAAGCCCCTTCCCCAGGAATTGCACTCAGCATCAAGCCACCGTAGCTCTGAACTGTGTCTGTAAGCATCTGTGCTTATTCTGGATTGATTTTCTGCACAAGACGTGTCCTAAGGTACCTGCTTCTTCACTTTACCCCATTTTGCCTTATGAAAGATTTCATACGAATGCTCTCATTTCAAAGAGCAAGGGAAGCTTGTATATAGAAAATAGTTACACTCTGAGCCTTTCCTTTGTGCTGTACCAAAGACAAAAGAGGAAAGAAGGTCTAGGTCTTTCCACATGGTCACATTCTGCTTTACTTTATAGTTCTGTGCTTAATCTTCCCTCTCTGCCTGGAGCATTCCCCATTTATCTACAGACTTAATTTGTAATCCTCCTCTGAGATTCAGATCATCGAACTTACCCTCTGAAGAGAACTGCCTGTATCTGGCCTGTCTTGACTGTGTGTGCACCTCCCAACGCCCACTAGTGTTCTGTGCACAGCCCTGTCACGGCCACATCTTTGTATAAGGCAGTGATCCCTATGTAGGATTCATGTGCTGTTTATCTCTGCACCTTCAATGCTTAGCACACAAGAGAAACTTAATAAATGTGAAAAGAAAAAAAGGGATGAGGGGACAAAATGCAATGATGGTACATGAGAAGCTCTAAATATGCTTTTCCCTCTCCCTGTAGGTTGTTCCAAGAAGCACACACGCACACACACACATACACACACAGTATTACTAGGCTCAACTCTGTAGCTGTTTGTAAGGCTCAGGATGAACTCCCAGTGGGAGACTAATATTAAATATGAGCCTTCTGAATACCTAACTACATAAGGCAAGATTATTTGCTGGATGGTGCCACTGCCCCAGGACTATCAGTAACCTGCTCAAAACTACTCATTAGCATTAGAAAACAGATCCAGCCAGTCCCTCCATCTCTCTTACCCCAATCCAGCTTTCCATTTTCATCCCTCTCCAGTCTGTACCAGGAATTTGACCTAAGTCAGATGGACTGTTCTTCCCCCAAACATTCTTTCCTCTTTTTTCTATTGACTATGCCCCACTGTCCTTTACACTTGTCAAAATAACCATAAATTCAAGGCCCTACTACTTCTACTGCTGCTGCTAAGTCACTTCAGTCGTGTCCGACTCTGTGTGACCCCATAGACGGCAACCCACCAGGTTCCCCCATCCCTGGGATTCGCCAGGCAAGAATACTGGAGTGGGTTGCCATTGCCTTCTCCAATGCATAAAGTGAAAAGTGAAAGTGAAGTCGCTCAGTCGTGTCTGACTCTTAGCGACCCCATGGACTGCAGCTTACCAGGGTCCTCCGTCCATGGAATTTTCCAGGCAAGAGTACTGGAGTGGGGTGCCATTGCCTTCTCCAGACCCTACTAAGATCTTTCTAAGTATTGCAGCCTGCATTGATTCTTCCTTATCCTCAACTCGTTGGTAGTTATTGTAAATATCACTTATGTGTTGCCTGTACCCTGTATTAAAGAAACTGGGGCTATCTATTAGAACTTGCTGCAATTATAGAAATGTGTTATAACTGAACTGTCCAATATGGTAGAGATCCAGCTCTATACGGCAACTGAGAACTTGACATGTGGCTAGTGCAACTGAGGTACTGACTTTTATTTTATATTTTTGTAGTCTCTTTAAATTTAAAATGACATAGCCACATGTAGCTAGTGGCTACTGTATTGGACAACACAGAATATTTAACTTTTTGGGTGCTATGTCTTGTATCCTTGATGAACATATAAACTATTGGGAAAAAAATTGAATTCAGTTCTTTTTTGTATCCTCAGCTAATGCCATGATTGCAGTAGTATTCAACAAACGTTGTGTTCAGTGCATTGCTAGACTACTGGGTCTGCCTCTGATAGTTATACTCTCTTGAAGAAGTCCTCTCCCATATATACATAATATTAATAAAAGAATACAGATTGTCTTTGCTTTTTTTAATGGTTTAAACTCACTCAGAATGGCACTGTATCACTACATGGATCCTTTATCACTATAAAACCAAAATGATATGAAGAACGATTTGAACTGAGTCTGTGAAAAAAAAGTTTCATTATGCATAACTATCTCTTCTCTTTTCCCTTTGGGGGGAAAATATGTTTTAAATGTTTTTTAAACATATTTCAGACCTGCTGAAACAGAATTTCTTCAATTCTCAAAATGACCTTTTCTACAGAGAAAGACTGTCCCTGAGAATCTGAAACAAGTTCAGCCACCAGATTTTTATTACTCCCTGAAGCCCCATCACTTTCTAAAGGAAAGTAGTTCTCAATGATACTTTCCCATAGCATTTTTGTCTCTATTTCTAGTGCCCAATCTGAGGCTCTTTGAAGAAGGCTAAACCTCTACTAGCAGGTCAGGGAAGGTCACAGGTCTTTGGAATTTAACAATGATGTGCCCCTGGCATTTGCTGGCTTACCAACGGCCCTTCAGGAATCATCATGCCAACAGGCCAACCACACAACAAAATCCTATGCCTGCAAAGCCAAGAGCAAAGTGATCAAACAGTCTGGCTGCAGATTAGATTCTGACTTATTAATAAGCTTTCAGAAAATAAACCAGAATGTGTCTCTAACAGCAACAGTTTACAGGAGATGTTTAATGATTTCAGAGGTCAGCCATAACTGCATGCCTTCCTTCTGACTCAGTGAAGAGCAGGACAGGGCAGAAGAGATGTGGACAAAGCCAGGGCAATCAGCTGTATCTTTTCCATTCACAGCTAAGTTTATTTGGAGTGACTGGAAAAACCTTCAATGAAAACTTTTTTTAAATAATAAAATAAAAGAATTTACCCTGAGATCATCAGCCAGACAACATCGAGAAATAATTAGGGGTTCATATTTTCCTCTGCCTTGTAAAATATTTTCAAATTGTAGGATAACCAAGCCCTAGAGGATCATAAAGATAGCAATAACATTTCAATTGTATTTTTTTAATATTCAGTCATCAAAGATATCACCATGTGTGTAAATCACATTTGAATACATATAAATAAAATTTTCATCTGCAGACAGGAGCCAGTGGCTAAAGAAAGAATCCATTGACTCCTTTAAATCAGAGCAAGAACACTGGAAAGGTTTGAGATCTTGTTTTTATAAAATAGAATTCATTATTACCACATGAGCAAGAGAGTATTAGTAAGTATCTTAATTTGAGGCCTTTTAAACATGAACATATTGATGATGATAAAAATAACCTTTGCAAAGAAATCTGTAGTTCATGACATATATTCTATATATACATTCCTTTATTTGCATTAGAGATTTTTATCTATATTTCACACATGAGTCTGTGGAGACTTAGAAAGATTAAGCGAATTTCACAACATCAATTAGTCAGTAAGTGATGGAGCTTGAATATGAACCTAGATCATCCCATTCCTGAAGTCCTCTTCTTTCTACTCACCGAGGCTTAGAGTATCACACCCAGGTACGGTCCTGGCACGATAAATGAGAAACTGCAGCAAAGGAAAGCTGAATGATCTTTAAGGTTCCTTCATAAATCAGATTCAGTGATTAAGGATGTTCTTTTCAAGCAGATAGAACTCAAACTGCCAACAATGATAGCAGTTAATGTGTAATGAAGGTTTACTTTGTGCTGTGTAGAATGCCAAAAGCTTCTCTTTTTTTTTTTTTCTTATATATTAGTGCATTTTATCCTGATCAATTTCCTATTTTTTTTCTTATATATTAGTGCATTTTATCCTGATCAATTTCCTATGAAACAGGATATGTAAGAGAGGTGAAGTAATTTCCTTCGTCACGTGGCTAGAAGTAATGTAACCAGAATATGAAACCAGTAAATCATATTCCTGAGCTCTCCTCATTAACTGCTACATGATTGACATTTTATCCCCAAAGAATTAATCACAACACCCTATTAATAATCTGTGAACAAACAGATTGGCAATGGTCGCAGGACTAGCAATATAGAAATGCCACTAATAATCAGCAAGAATAGTTGTGTAGATTGTTTTCTGTACAGTTGATGATTTTAAAGGACACACAATTAATTTTAAACCTGTCTGTAAGTTGTAAAGGGTATTTAAAAATCCCCTTTTAATTAATGCCAAAATGTATGTCATTAATGGAAGAAAAAATAACAAAACACCTTAAACCATCAACAAGAAGCCACGGTCACAAATAAAAGCACTGAATTTGGCAGAAGTCACAGGGTCATGTACTACCTCTGCTACCAAGAAACACAGACACCCTGGGCAAGACAGTGGGTCTCACCCAGTGTTCACTTTCTTGGCTTTAGAATTAGTCTGCCTCTCCAGGTTGTTATGGCGTTTAATAAGATAATATATGAGAAAGTATCTGGCACTCAGAGGCACTTAGTAAAAATTATTTGATAATGCTGCTGCTGCTAAGTCACTTCAGTCGTGTCCGACCCTGTGCGACCCCATAGACGGCAGCCCACCAGGCTCCCCTGTCCCTGGGATTCTCCAGGCAAGAACACTGGAGTGGGTTGCCATTTCCTTCTCCAGTGCATGAAAGTGAAAAGTGAAAGTGAAGTCGCTCAGTTGTGTCCAACTCTTAGTGACCCCATGGACTGCAGCCCACCAGGCTCCTCAGTCCATGGGATTTTCCAGGCAAGAATACTGGAGTGGGTTGCCATTTTCTTCTCCAGGGGATCTTCTGGACCCAGGAATCGAACCCAGGTCTCCCACATTGTAGGCAGATGTTTTAGCTACCAGGGACTTCAATAGTGCTTTATACATAATGCAAATAAGGGCAAACTAAGGATCTCTTTCCTTTGCAGTTCATTTGGATGAACTCTAGACTCCTACTCCAGGGTGCTTCAGTGAGCTTGTCATGGTGGCAGTGTGGGATATTTTTTGGCTCATCTATCTTTCTGGTCTTTGGAGGATTTGGGATTTGGAGAGTAAGGAGGTTGTTTATGTTCTGCTGCTGTTGTTATTTGTTTGTTTGCTTGTACTAAATGGAACTATGTCAGTGTTCCCAGTAGTTCCCCAGTGGAGGAAATTTCTGTGATTGCATAATCCCTCTCCAGTCCAAAGCTACCTCCCTCCGTTACCAGGGCAATGTAGATAACATATAGGCAACTGTGGTATCATCAGAAAAAAGATGACTGTCCCAAGTGTTTCATCTAAGGTCTTAGCTCATCCCATGGGCTTCTGGAGCTTTATGCTTCTATGCTCTGTACACTCCCATTTAGGGTGCTGGCATTCCAAATACATCCTGGTCCCTTCATTTTGATGCAGTAATATACCTTCTTTTTTATTGGAGTATAGTTGACTTACAATTTTGTGTTAGTTTCTGGTGTGTGGCAAAGTGATTCATATATGTTTTCTACATAGAGAAAATATATATATGAATGATGAATTCGGGTAAATACTATCCAAACCATTAGAAAAAACTAAATTATTCCGAGTTTCAGAATTAAAATATATTTAAGGTAACTTTTCATTTACCTTCTTAGGTCATGCACATTCTCCCTACAACATTCAATGTCAGCACATCAGAGTCCTATCTTATATGAATTCCATTTTCCTATTTTAAAAGTCCTAGCCTTTTTATCTCTATGTTTTAATTATCAAGAAAACTTTCAATCCAGACTCCCTCAAAAACTGGCTCTGAAAAGCCAAATGTTAGAATAAGGAAAATAATGAGCTACAGTGGAAGGTACTTTCGTTTATGAGACAAAGGAAAGAGGGCCATAAGAATCTTGAAAGACTGTCATTCCAGTTCAATTACCCTACTTTTGTTTGTTTAGGTCTTTGATCTCAAGCTCATTTATTCATTCATTCAACAATTCAACATTTAGCTTTTGGGGGCCTACTAGCTGCCAAGCCCTAGATGCTAGATGCCATCAAGGACTGTTTCACCAGCTTAGGATTAGCAGCTGAAAGGCAAAGAAACCAGAAAAAAGCCATTTGAAGCATAAACGCACAGGGAATATGAGAACTCCTTTTTACTCAAAGGAGAGGCCAATTTTTGTGCCTTTTTCATGCTGGTCAAGGTGTTCTGAGCCTTCCTGGTCTCAGTATTCTCTCACAACACACCCCTCCTCACTCAAGAAAAGGCCTTCAACTCAATAGCTGTCAAGGATTCAAGCCCTAACCTACTCTCGAGGTACCAAAAACCTAACAAGTCAGCACCTTAATAGATAGACTTCAGACATTCAGCACACATATATAAAAATGTACAACACAGTAACCTCTCTTTTATCTGGTATTCTTTTATCTAAAATTGTTATGAAATCTTTTAATTCTGTTGCCAACAAGATCAAATGAGTGAGTGTCCTAGGGATGACCCCAAGTCACTGAGAAATCCTAAGGGCCTGGAACAGAATCAGGCACTTTGCTTTCCAATAAATGCTGGGTGGATGAATATTATCTGAATCACTAGAAAAAAAATAAATTATTCCAAGTTGAATTTTATAATTAAAATACGCTTAAGGTAACTTTTCATTTATCTAGCATTCTGAAAATTTCAACCCTATAGAACACAATATAAATAAAAAGTAAGTCAAGTACTCAGAGATGAAGACAGTGGTTGTTAAGGTTTGTGGTATGGTAGTGATATAGTTGATAAGTCGTGTCCAACTCTTTGTGACCCCATGTACTGTAGCCTGCCAGGCTTCTCCGTCCATGGGATTTCCTAGGCAAGAATACTGGAGTGGATTGTCATTTCCTCCTCCAAGGGATGTTCTCAACCCAGGGATCAAACCCAGATCTCTTGCACTGCAAGCAGTCTCCTGCATTGCAGGTGGATTCTTTCCAACTGAGCCACTAAGGGAAGCCCATTAAGGTTTGTCCATCAGACAGTCAGTTCAGTCACTCAGTCATGTCTGACTCTTTGAGATTCCATGAACTGCAGCACGCCAGGCTTCCCTGTCCATCAGCAACTCCCAGAGTCCACCCAAACCCATGTCCATCAAGTCCATGATGCCATCCAACCATCTCATCCTCTGTCATCCCCTTCTCCTCCTACCCTCAATCTTTCCCAGCATCGGGGTCTTTTCCAATGAGTCAGCTCTTCGCATCAGGTGGCCAAAGTATTGGAATTTCAGTATCAACATCAGTCCTTCCAATGAACACCCAGGACTGATCTCCTTTAGGATGGACTGGTTGGATCTCCTTGCAGTCCAAGGGACTCACAAGAGTCTTCTCCAACACCACAGTTCAAAAGCATCAGTTCTTCAGCGCTCATGTTTATTCACAGTCCAACTCCCACAGCCATACATGACCACTGGAAAAACCATAGCTTTGACTAAACGAACCTTTGTTGGCAAAGTAATGTCTCTGCTTTTTAACATGCTGTCTAGGTTGGTCATAACTTTCCTTCCAAGGAATAAGCATCTTTTAATTTTATGGCTGCAATCACCATCTGCAATGATTTTGGAGCCCAGAAAAATAAAGTCTGCCACTGTTTCCACTGTTTCCCCATCTATCTGCCATGAAGTGATGGGACTGGATGCCATGATCTTCGTTTTCTGAATGTTGAGCTTTAAGCCAACTTTTTCACTCTCCTCTTTCACTTTCATCAAGAGGCTCTTTATTTCTTCTTAACTTTCTGCCATAAGGGTGGTGTCATCTGCAGACTGAAACTACAGTCGTGGACAACTAGCCAATCTGATCACATGGACCACAGCCTAGTCTAACTCACTGAAACTAAGCCATGCCATATGGGGCCACCCAAGATGGATTGGTCATGGTGAAGAGGTCTAACAGATTGTGGTCCACTGGAGAAGGGAATGGCAAACCACTTCAGTATTCTTGTCTTGAGAACCCCATGAACAGTATGAAAAAGGAAAAAGATAGGACACTGAAAGATGAACTCCCGAGGTCAGTAGGTGCCCAATATCCCACTGGAGATCAGTGGAGAAATAACTCCAGAAAGAATGAAGGGATGGAGCCAAAGCAAAACCAACACCCAGTTGTGAATGGGACTCGTGATAGAAGCAAGATTCGATGCTGTAAAGAGCCATATTGCATAGGAACCTAAAATAGTAGGTCCATGAATCAAGACAAATTGAAAGTGGTCAAACAGGAGATAACAAGAGTGAACATCGACATTCTAGGAATCAGTGAACTAAGATGGACTGAAATGGGCGAATTTAACTCAGACAACCATTATATCTACTACTGTGGGCAAGAATCCCTTAGGAGAAATGGAATAGCCATCATAGTCAACAAAAGAGTCCAAAATGTAGTACTTGGATGTAATCTCAAAAACGACAGAATGATCTCTGTTCGTTTCCAAGGCAAACCATTCAATATCACAGTAATTCAAGTCTATGCCCCAACCAGTAATGCTGAAGAAGCTGAAGTTGAACAGTTCTATGAAGACCTACAAGACTTTTTAGAATACCCAAAAAAAGATGTCCTGTTCATTATAGGGGACTGGAATGCAAAAGTAGAAAGTCAAGAAACACCTGGAGGAACAGGCAAATTTGGCCTTGGAGTACAGAATGAAGCAGGGCAAAGGTTAATAGAGTTCTGCCAAGAGAATGCACTGGTCACAGCAAACACCCTCTTCCAACAACACAAGAAGAGACTCTACACATGGACATCACCAGATGGTTGCCACAGAAATCAGATTAAGGTTTGTATTCATAAGCAATTAGGATTTCTCACTTCAAGCCTATTTACCTCTACTTTGCAAATAATGCTAACAAACTTGGTTCTCTGATCCCTAAGTACAGGCTTACCCGGCAGCTCAGTGGTAAAAAAAAAATCCACCTACCAATGCAGGAGACATAAATTTGATCCTAGGTTGGGAAGATTCTCTGGAGAAGGAAATGGCAACCCACTCCAGTATTCTTGCCTGGGAAATCCCATGGACAGAGGATCCATGGGATCACAAAGAGTCAGACATGACTTAGCCACTAAACCACAAGAACATAGCGAACTTGAAGTACCTAAATTTGAATTGGGAAAGGGATTGCAACAAGTGCACTGACAGTAGGGAGGAATAGAATCATGGAAGCCTAGCAGTACAGAAGGAAAATAGCTATAAAATGATCAGAATTTCTAAGGTATATGGCATTAGTGGAGGAGATAAATAGTTGCATAGACTTAGGAAGTTTCTGGGGGAACCACTGAAGCACAGCTGAATAAAAATATTGACATATTTAGTAGTATCATTTAAGAATAAAAGACATTCTGTATTTCAAATATATCATATAAAAACAAGCCTATGTTGGTCCTGGTGGGTGTAAAATTATCAGCTATTAAGAAATTTTTAATTTATCCAAAATGTCTCATTCCCTGAAGACTCAGGAAAGTTGAGGTCATTCTACTATATATGAGTGTGTATGCATGCATATGGGCACATATGTATATAAATTATATGAAGTAGAATTTTTGTTACACTAGAAAACCTCATCCCCCTAACATGCAGTATAACGGATTATTAACTTTTTGGTTGTTGGCTTCCTATAAAAGCATGATCAAAGTGGTTACCTGGAATCCAAAACCTTGAGTTCATGCTTTCTTTTCATCTAATACAACTGAGATCAGAGAAATTACCTCACTGCTCAGTGACTCAATTTATCTATTGGTATAACGAGAAAAACAAAAGCTCAGCTCGCAAGGGTCTGGTGGACTGCTCCCATTTCAAAACTTGGAAATGTTTAATATAAATCCCAATAATAGCCTGATTTGGGTTATTATTTTTAAGCAAACACCCTTAAAAAAAAAAAAAAGAGGCAAAGGTAGTCAGTCTTTCTTTCCCCAGTTTCTTTCCTCACAATTTTTCCTTTCCAAAGAACACAACAGAGAAACAAAGAGCCAAGCACTCTGACTCACAATTTTTTCTAATAGTGCTGTGGTCAATTTGCTCCCGCATAAAAAAGGAGTCATGAAGCTTTGAACTCTGGGTCTTGGAAGGCCAAGCATGGAAAAACATCTTTAGCAGAAAGAAGGGCACGTTCCCAATCTGTCCAAATCTGTCCAGTGTGATGCGTTTGTGAAAAGTCCACTTGGGCACACAGCTCCCCTCATTGGAGTCCTTTTCTGATGTTAGAGCTTTCTGACAAAAGAGGGGCTGAACTTTGCCTTTCAATGAAATCTTGAGTCTAGTTTCTTTTTCAGATCTTACTCATTTGATCCTTAGAATGGTTTCTCAGTTTGAACTTGCTTTTAGGACAAATGGGGAAAATGCTAAAACTTTGTGCCTAGAAAAGCTGGCTCCATCCTTCTTTCAGGGAGAAAAAAAAAAGTCCTATGTGGTTCAGAAAGCTGAAGGTTCACTGAGAGCCTTCACTTAGAGATTTCTGATATTGAAATTGGTTATTACATCCCAGCAATGAGCAGATATCATGCTTTTTGTTTTCTTCGAGGCTGCTTTCTTAAAGTCTGTCATAGTCTAACATACAACTTTGTAGTGTATGAAGGGCTTTCATGTATGTTCATTCATTTGTGAGACCTGTATGCCTCTGATTTCCCAGTAGTTTATAGTTGCGTTTTATTTCTGGTTTTAACTATTTTTTTTATTGTTAATTTATTTGGCAGCCTTGGGTCTTAGTTGCGGCACTCAGGATCCCCATTGTGTCATATAAGATTTCTCGTTAGGACACACTGGCTCAAAAGTTGCAGTGCATGGGCTTAGTTGCTCCATGGCATGGGGAATCTTAGATCCCTGATCAAGAATTGAACCCATGTCCCCTGCATTGCAAGACAGATTCTTAACCACTGGACAACCAGGAAAGTCCCTGTTTTAATTCTTAAAGACACTCACAATCTGAAAAAGACACATATCCATTTTGGTACATTTTTAAATGGCTATTGTCATTCTTTGGCTGAGAAGATTAAGAAGTTGGCTGTTCCTCCATATTGCCCAGTTGAAAATTTTATCTCAGTACTAAAATCTCATTATCTAAAGTGCTCTACGGACATCTCACAAGTGTCTTCACTCATCTCCCTGGGAGGAAGTTTCTATAGAAACACTGTCCACTCACTGTTACCAAACACACACCTTACCTGCAATCCATTCTGTCCCCTGTGCCTTCCCTCTGTTACAGGCAGACATTCTTCTTCCTAAATTTCTCCATATTCTCCGGCACTCCTCATCCCAGCCCTCCTGCCTTCTGGGGATTTCACTCTAAACTATTTGCACCATCTGCCCATTACAGCTGTGGTGATCTCTCTCAACCCAGATTGCATCATGACTCACATCTGTTTAAAACCTTTCAGGGATATTTCATGGCCCTCAGATTAATAGAATCCAAACACCATCAGAGGATTTACAAGGTCCTTTTTCATCATCTGGGCGTGTCGATCTTTCTAGCTCCATTTCTTTCCATACTACCTGTTGTCACCAAGCCCCCCTCCCCCAACCTTTAGATGTAGCCAACAGTTTTCTCTGAGCATGCCATAGCTCTTATTTTTAGGGCTTTCATTCACACTATTCTGTCTTTTTGTCTGGAACACCCTGCCTTCTCATCATCTCCCATCCCCCTCGAAGCCATCCTTGAATGCCAGAACTGGATTAGGTGGCCCTGCTGTATGCTCACATGTTGCCCCAACATCCCTCTGTGGCATCTAACACTATCACCGTAACTATTTAATGAACAGATTCTCTCTCCTGCTGGCCCCATTATAAACCACATTATGGTCCAAATTGAGTTTGTCTTACTAAACAGTGTGCTCCATTCCTGAGCCTGAAACCAAGCACAGATATTTAATTTGTTGAATGAAAGAATGAATGAAAGACACATAAATGATAATCAGAAAAGCACCAATATCAGAGATAAAGTGATAGATTCAAGATTTAACCAGGGTTCTAGAAAAAGTGAGTAGTCAAAAGTCTGGTCAAAAAAGTCAGAAACCAAAGTCTTGAACAATCAGCAGTGCAAGGTGGTGGGGAGGAAGAAGTCTAGACAGGCCCTTATCCATGACAGCAAACAGAATCTGGTAGTCACACCACCAGCCAGTCCCTCTCATGCTCATCCTGAGCAAAGTTCCCCAAAGTTTCAGACTATGATATGAGGACTACCTACATCATGATTCTACATCCCCAGCCAGCCCTACTGACTCAGAATCTTTTCTAGGCTGGGGCCAGAAATCTGTATTTTCAACCAGCACCCCAAGGGATACTTATGTACATTAAGGTCCTGGGCCAGAAGTACAGACAATCACAATAGCTGGTTGAGTAGGGAGAACAAGAGTGGGAAGCAAATACCCTTCCTTGGTGGTGTCTAGCTCAATATTATGAGCCCCAGTTGCTGTCTACGTGGCCCATGACTCATTGATAAGGATCCCTTTTGCTCTGGTTCATTCATAATGAGCTAACACATAGCTGGTCCATGTGTGACCCTTAAAAGTTCCAACAAGGGTCATGTGTAGGGGGGAGGGGGCATACTTTCAAAGCACTGTGGTTATAACTCCCACTTAACTTCTCACTGTGGCCTCCCTTCTCTTATCTGGGGCATGTCCCAGTATAATTCATCTCCACCTTCTATCTGGACAGCAACCATTTAACCAATGCTCAATAAAACATATTGCCTTGTCCGTGACCTGGACAAAGGGCTAATAACAATAATAACTATGAAGAGTCCATTGTAAGCTATCACTCCTCTGAGGAAAACAAAAATGTCCCCTTTAACCCCACTAAGCCTGTGGTTTTAAAACTCTGTCCAATTTTGCATTATTGTCAAAGAAAAATAATTAGATATGGATGACTGAAAAAAAAAATCTAGAAAGTTCTGAGTAAAAGAAGTTCACCTCAAACCAGCATTTCCTTATTTGATCTTGTGCTCCCAGCAATCTCATTATTTTCCTTTGGGTTTTACATATAGTTTTGTCCTTTATGGTCATGCCTATAATCTGTCATGCTCACAACAAGTCCAAGGTAAACACTGATTTTTGTTACTATTCTATTATTTATAGCTTAAGCTTATTCTTCACCTTTCTCCCCAGGCTCCATTCTATCACTGATATTTGATGTCAGTACACAGCACCTTCAGTTCAGTTCAGTTCAGTCGCTTAGTCGTGTCCGACTCTTTGCAACCCCATGAATCGCAGCACGCCAGGCCTCCCTGTCCATCACCTTAAGCCCCCAGTAAACCAGAACGTATGTGATGTGGGCAGGAAAAACAATACATCTTAACTTTCCTGAAGTCATCTGAATCAAATGTTTTAAGTATAATTGAAAACATATTTTTACAAGCAAAGAGAGCCAATAAACTAGAAAAGCAGTATGGAAACATCAGGCTCCACTTCTCTGGTTTTTAATATTCTTCCGTAGAGGACCTTAGGAAGAGTGAGGGACTTGAATCCTTATATGGAGTCACACAGGGGGACAAGTGCTCATCTACAAGCATGGTCCACCTCTCACACATGCTCTATGTATGAAGTTCTCGCAGGGAAAGAAGAGGAAATATATCAGAGCCCCATGGCTTTGTACAACCTCCCTTATATTAACATGGGGCCTTCATAAGCCTTTACACAGGTGGTAAGATTAAGAGGGAGAACTTCATTGCCTTTGTGTCCCTCTGGCCCCTAGATCTAAAACCATGATTATTTTCCTATAATTTTTTAAGAATATAACTACAAAGGAAATATCCTCCTGGGCCAGGTCCCTTTCTCAGTTGCAGTGACACAACTCCCGCTAACTCTGTCGGATAGTGTCGTCCTCCTTCTTAGTGTCAAACATTCCGCTGGGTCTTTCCAGCCCCTGAAACTGTTTGTATATGCTCGTGCAGTAGGCCTGGCACTAGGGAGGATTCTGGGCTATGAGACTGAATCCTTGGCACACACTGAATCATTCTGGCACACCAGCTTCTCCTATAATTCCTCTAGCTATGAATTGGAGCAGATGTATTTACTCAATTTATAAAATGGCACTATTCATTAAAGTAAATCACTTGATGTAAAAGAACTAATTATAGAGCTTTTAGTAAAAAAAAAAAGTAAAAGCTTTTTACCCTAGAGCTGGGGGCAGAACCAATTTCTGAATCATAGGTTTTTACTGTGTGTATGTGTTAAAGTTCCAGGGGACGTGATTTGATTTGACCCAAATTTGCTTAATAGCTAACCATGATGTAACAGGCTTTTACTGTTTGAGAAACAGAATAGCTGTGTATAAAGATATCCTTTTCATTGTCTATGTTTCTGTCCATTTGTAAAAATAGATCTCTTATGCAGTGCTGGCAAGAGCACAGAGATAGGAGATGATCATACACTATTGGTAAGAGTCTAAATTGATACAACTTTTCAAAGTTGAACCAGTAATTCCATCCCAAGAATCAATATCTGGAGAACTCTTACAACTCAACAAAAAGTAAACAATCTAATTTTAAAACAGGCAAAGGAGTGAATAGACATTTCTCTAAAGAAGATACAAATAGCCAACAAATGCATGACAAAGCTGCTCAACATAACTTCTCATTCAGTTCAGTTCAGTCGCTCAGTCGTGTCCAACTCTTTGCGACCCCATGAATCACAGCACGCCAGGCCTCCCTGTCCATCACCAACTCCCAGAGTTCACTCAGACTCACGTCCATCGAGTCAGTGATGCCATCCAGCCATCTCATCCTCTGTTGTCCCCTTCTCCTCCTGCCCCCAATCCTTCCCAGCATCAGAGTCTTTTCCAGTGAGTCAACTCTTCGCATGAGGTGGCCAAAGTACTGGAGTTTCAGCTTTAGCATCATTCCTTCCAAAGAACACCCAGGACTGATCTCCTTTAGAATGGACTGGTTGGATCTTCTTGCAGTCCAAGGGACTCTCAAGAGTCTTCTCTAACATCACAATTCAAAAGCATCATTAAGGAAATGTAAATCAAAACCACAGCGAGATACCATCTCATAACCATTAAGATGGAAAACTATTTTTAAAAAACAGAAAATAAGAAATATTGGTGAGGATGCAGAGAAATTGAAACCCTGTGAACCACTGGGGAGAATGAAAAAATGGTGTAGCTACTACAGAAAACAGTATGGCAGTACCTCAAAAAATTAAAAATACAATTCCCATATCATCCAGAAAATTCTATCCCTGAGTATTACTCAAAATAATTGAAAGTACAGCCTCAAATATATATTTTATATCCATGTTTGCTGCATAGCAGCACTATTCACAATAGTCAAAAGGTGAAAACAGCCCGAGTCCACTGATTGACGGATGAATAGATAAACAAAATGTGATATACATATATAGTAGAATATTATTCAGTCTTAAAAAGGGAGGAAAGTCTGACACATGCTACAACACAGGTGAAATTTGATGATATTATCCTAAGAGAAACAAGCTAGTCACAAAAAGACAAATATTGTGTGATTCCATTTATATACCTAAGTAGATACATAAGTAGTCAAATTCATACAGGCAGAAAATAGAATGGTGGTTGCCAGGGGCTGAGGGGAGGAGGGAATGGCGAGATATTATTTAATGGGTATAGAATGAAATGAGTTCTGTTGATTGTACAACAATATGAAAGTACTTAACAATACTGACCTATATACTTAAAGTGGTTAAGATAGTAAATTTTATGCATATTTTACTATAATTTTTTTAAAAAGAATAATGGTGTTAATTATAGTAATCATGAAAAACAGAAAACATGCAAATCCTCCAAATGGGAAATAGCCATTGAATAGAATTCCACATACCACTGAATAATGTTGTAAATATAAACTTATTAACTCATACGGATGTCCAGGATCTATGTTTTGAGTCAAGAAGCAATTTTCAGAACAACATGCTTACATTGACTGTATTAGTTTGCTAGAGTTGCCATAACAAAATACTACAAACTAGATGACTTAGGACAATAGAAATGTGCTGTCTCACAGTTCTGAAGGCCAGAAGGCTAAAATCAGGATGTCAAAATTTAATTACTTCAGAGAGCTGTGAGCAAGAGTATATGTTTAATGTTTCTGTATTAGCTTCTGATGGTTTACTGGCAGGCTTCCCAAGTGGAATGGCAAGTTATCATTTAATGGATATAGAATGAGAGTTTTACAAGCCACTTCCCAGGTGGCTCAGTGTAAAGAATCTGCCTGCCAATGCAAGAGATTCAGGTTCAGTCCCTGAATCAGGAATATCCCCTGGAGTAGAAAATGGCAATCTACTTCAGTATTTTTGCCTGGAAAATTCCATGGACAGAGGAGCCTGGTAGACCCCAGTCCATGGGGTCACAAAGAGTCGGACATGACTGAGCACACGTGCACACACATAGGTGTTCATCAAGGTAGATAATTAGGTGGCCTTGGAAAGAATTGGGAATGACAACAATTAGATAATCCAAAGTTGTTGGAATACTTTTCAGCTGTCAAAAATGCAAAACAGTAATATTTCATATTTTCCCCCTAAAAAGGGCTTATGAGTCAATGGCAGAGTAGAAATAGAACTGCACTTGGAGTCCAGTGCCAGAAGGAGCTCCATTTCTGGCACTAGTTGGCTACGTGACCTTAGGTTCTTAACCACATTGGCATTTGCATTTTCATCTTTCAATGTTTCTGTAAATTCCAGATATGCAGTCCCTTGGTCTATGTTTATTCCTATCTGGCTCATACACTTACATTGTATGTCACAACAAAATTTGACTGAGCCTAAAAATAGCCAATGGCACCCCACCCCAGTACTTTTGCCTGGAGAATCCCATGGACGGAGGATCCTGGTGGGCTCCAGTCCATGGGGTCGCTAAGAGTCGGACACGACTGAGCGACTTCACTTTCACTTTCAAAAATAGCCAACTATCTCTTCTCCTAGATAAAGATCTGAATGCAGAGGCCATTGATCTGAGCCATGTGCTTGAAGGACAGCATGTAGACGATCTGTTATATAATCAGGCAGCCTGATTCTTCCACTCTGCCTCTGCAGAATGTCTGTGCCACCCTTTTCTACTGCTATTGGAAAGACAGCTTTCAGTGCAGACCCATATTACAGAGTTGAACCCCACAAACCTAGGTCAGTCCTTCAGAGATTTCTTCATTCCTCCATTCAATCAGGAAGTAATGATTAAGTACCCTCTATGAGTCAGGACTACACCAGGTCCTAGGGATTCATTGATCAGCAAAATAAAACCCCTATTTGGCTGAACAAGGTCAAGAAAACACCTAATTACAAGACAATATAGAATGTGTTTTGGCAAAAAAATTGCTGAGTGCTCAGGGAAGCCTGGCTCTCTGAGTTAAGGAACCCTAACTCAGACTCAAAAGGTTTTACAAAAATCTTCTTTTCATCGAATTGCATCAGCTCAGCTTTGAAATGATGAGTTTGGTAATTTTGCCCACTACCCACTAGCTTTCCAAGAATTTTGTCTTTCAGTTGTATCCATGGCTGCTGGGGAAGGGCAGGGCTCAGGCAGGGAGTAACCACCCCGTGCGCTTCAGTTGCTCAATGAAGAGAAACAATGGCATATGGAACCCGGAAGCATTCTTCCAGCTTTTTGGATGGTGCCCTGTGTCGGAAACAACTGAAGTGAATTAGCAGCAGCAGCAGCATGTTTTCACTGGACATAGGAGAATCCACTTTGCCAAGGCTAGGTGTAAAAGGAGTCAGATACTAGATCATATGGTCTGAGCATAATGAGAAATATTTATTCCTTCTTCATCAGAGTCAATATCAATCATAGCCCACCCCTCACTCTTACCAACCAGTACATCAAACACAAAGCGTCCCTTCGAAAGGCTTTGGTGGGCATGTTTGTTAATTTCCTTAGGCACCACACATGCCAAGGTGATAGGGCTCTGGTTTCTCTAAATATCCTGAGAATTCTTGTTTCCTGTCCGTATTTACTCTATGCTGACCTACAGAGCTTAAGCAAATGTACAGCTGTGTTTTGTAAAAAAGTTTTAAAGTAATTCTGATCAAAATGGTAGTGATGGTGGTGATGTTTTGTTTCGTCTTTTCACTGCAATAAGCTCTATGAATTTACTAAATCCCAGTGTAAGCTTATGTGTGTCACTTTGACATTGTATCTTCCAGCAATACTCGCTATCATTTTTTCCCTATAATTAACTTCTAAAATCATGGGAAATCTACGCTAGAGGAAACAAGCTTGATTTTAAAAAGGGCTGGAGACAAGATATTGTTTTTCCCACAGAAAGGGCTATACCTGTATCCCTTATTGAAGCCAAGTTTTTTTGGAATTTTTAAAATACACAAATTTTTTAATTTCTTTGTATATCTAAGAAAAAAACAATTAGTTTTTTCCGAACCCTGCCTCAATTCTATATGGTAACAATAACCCTGTATACGAGACAGCAAAAGAGACACTGATGTATAGAACAGTCTTTTGGACTCTGTGGGAGAGGGAGAGGGTGGGATGATTTGGGATAATGGCATTGAAATATGTATAATATCATATATGAAACAAGTCGCCAGTCCAGGTTCAATGCACGATACTGGATGCTTGGGGCTGGTGCACTGGGACGACCCGGAGGGATGATACAGGGAGGGAGGAGGGAGGAGGGTTCAGGATGGGGAACATGTGTATACCTGTGGCAGATTCATGTTGATGTATGGCAAAACCAATACAATATTGTAAAGTTAAACAAAATAAAAAGTTTTAAAAAAATTCTTTACCACAATTTTATGTGTAGAATGGACATTTCATCACAATTCATTGATTTGGAAGCTACAAAAATAAACAGGCCTTTAATATTGTCCTCATAACTGCCTTATGATCCAGCAGTCCCATTGCTAGGCATACACACTGAGGAAACCAGAATTGAAAGAGACACGTGTACCCCATTGTTCATCACAGCACTGTTTATAATAGCCAGGACATGGAAGCAACCTAGATGTGCATCAGCAGATGAATGGATAAGAAAGCTGTGGTACATATACACAATGGAGTATTACTCAGCCATTAAAAAGAATACATTTGAATCAGTTCTAATGAGGTGGATGGAACTGGAGCCTATTATACAGAGTGAAGTAAGCCAGAAAGAAAAACACCAATACAGTATACTAATGCATATATATGGAATTTAGAAAGATGGTAACAATAACCCTGTATACTAGATGGCAAAAGAGACACTGATGTATAAAACAGTCTTTTGAACTCTGTGGGAGAGGGAGAGGGTGGGATGATTTGGGATAATGGCATTGAAATATGTATAATATCATATATGAAATGAGTAGCCAGTCCAGGTTTGATGCAGGATACTGGATGCCTGGGGCTGGTGCACTGGGACAACCCAGAGGGATGGTATGGGGAGGGAGGGGGGAGGAGGGTTCAGGATGGGGAACATATGTATACCTGTGGTGGATTCATTTTGATATATGGCAAAACCAAAGAATATTGTAAAGTTAAAAATAAAATAAAATTTAAAAAAATAAATAAATAAAAGGCCTACCTCTAATTACCAAATGTTCACTCCATATAGCAGCAACCTCAGACCTGAGTCTATCCATGGGATCTATGAAGAATTCTTGTCCCTGAGTTTTCTCTCTGCCCCAACTGGGAAAAAGTATGGTGGGCTGTGTGGTTTTGCTTTCACATTCATAATTTCATCAGCTTTCCTGGATCCTCAGTTAGGCTCATCCCTCTTCCCTGGTGGCTCAGATCTGCCTGCAATGAGGAGACCCAGGTTTGATCCCTGGATCAGGAAGATCTCCCAGAGAAGAAAATGGCAACCCACTCCAGTATTCTTGCCTGCAGAATCCTATGGACAGAGGAGCCTGGTGGGCTACCATCCATGGGGGTGCAAAAAGTCGGACATGACTGAGCCACTAACATTTTCACTTTCTCTGTAATATATGCATTCAGGGAACAAAAATTCAGATCAGTATGGAAAGTTACAGGAAGGGTAAATTAACTTTGTTGGTTTCCACTTCCAGTTGAAATTTGTTTTACATCCTTGTATAAATCAGTTTCCCTTTCTTTACTTTCCTTGCTCTCTCATCAATACGAGACATCTACTTTTCTCAAACAAATGCTATGGCAATTTAATAGAATAGATATAAAACAGAACTTGAGTTTGTGGAAGAAATCTGTCTTTCTGCTAAAGTTCTGTAATTAACCACACATCCTTTGGCAGGTTTAAACCTCTAATCTTCATTTTCCTCATCTGTCAATTTAAGGCCAGGCTAATGCATTGTCCATTTATTGACTATTCTGTACCAGTTTCTACGGAGAGCATTTATCATGTTACTATTTTATGTTGTTATTATTGTTCAGTTGCTAAATCATGTCCAACTCTTTGAAATGCAGCACGGCCAGTTACTCTGTCCTGGAGGAGTTTGGACTTTTCTGTCCTATCTCCCAGAGTTTGCTCATATTCATGTCCGTTGAGTCAGTGATGCTATCTCATCATCTCATTCTCTGTCACTCGCATCTCCTTTTGCCTTCAATCTTTCCCAGCATCGAAGTCTTTTCCAATGAGTTGGATCTTCGCATCAGATGGCCAGAGTTTTAGAGCTATAACTTCAGCATAATATTCAAGTCCTTCCAATGAATATTCAGGACTGACTTCCTTTAGGATTGACTGGTTTGATCTCTTTGCAGTTCAAGAGACTCTCAAGAGTCTTCTCCAGCACCTCAATTCAAAAACCATCAATCCTTTGATGCTAAGCCTTTGTTATGGTCCAACTCTCACATCCATACATGACTACTGCAAAAACCATAACTTTGACTATATGGACCTTGTTGGCAAAGTGATGTCTTTGCTTTTTAGTACACAGTATAGGTTTGCCAAAGCTTTTTTTTTCAAAGGAGCAAGCGTCTTTTAATTTCATGGCTACAGTCACCATCTGCAGTGATTTTGGAGACCGTGAAAAGAAAATCTGTCACTGCCTCCTTTTTTTCCTCTTTTAGTTGCCATGAAGTGATGGGATCAGATTCCACAATCTCAGTTTTTTGAATGTTGAGTTTTAAGCCAGCTTTTTCACTCTTCTCTTTCACCTTCATCAAAAGTCCACAAGCAATAAATGCTGGAGAGGGTGCGGAGAAAAGGGAACCCTCTTACACTGTTGGTGGGAATGCAAACTAGTACAGCCACTATGGAGAACAGTATGGAGATTCCTCAAAAAACTGGGAATAGAACTGCCTTATGATCCAGCAATCCCACTGCTGGGCATACATACTGAGAAAACCAGAATTGAAAGAGACACGTGTACTCCAATGTTCATAGCAGCACTGTTTATGATAGCCAGGCTTGGAAGCAACCTAGATGTCCATCCACAGATGAATGGATAAGAAAGCTGTGGTACATATACACAATGGAGTATTACTCAGCCATTAAAAAGAATACATTTGAATCAGTTCTAAGGAGGTGCATGGAACTGGAGCCTATTATACAGAGTGAAGTAAGCCAGAAAGAAAAACACAAATACAGTATACTAACGCATATATATGGAATTTAGAAAGATGGTAACAATAACACTGTTTACGAGACAGCAAAAAAGACACTGATGTATAGAACAGACTTTTGGACTCTGGGTCCAGGAGAGGGCGGGATGATTTGGGAGAATAGCATTGAAATATGTATAATATCATATCTGAAACGAGTCATCAGTCCAGGTACGATGCCCGATAACGGATGCCTGGGGCTGGTGCACTGGGACGACCCAGAGGGATGGTATGGGGAGGGAAGAGGGAGGGAGGGTTCAGGATGGGGAGCACGTGTATACTGGTGGCAGATCCATCTCGATGTATGGTAAAAGCAATACAATATTGTAAAGTTAAGCAAAATAAAATTTAATTAAAAAAAAAAGAGGCTCTTTAGTTCCTCTTCACTTTCTGCCATGAAAGTGGTATCATCTGCATATCTGAGGTCATTAATATTTCTCTTGGCAATTTTGATTCCAGGATTTTGCATGATGTACCTTGTATATATGTTAAATAAACACGGTGACGATATACAGCCTTGTCATGCTCCTTTCCCAATTTTAAAGAAGTTTGTTCTTCTATGCCCAGTTCAAACTGTTGTTTTTTGACCCACATACAAGTTTCTCAGGGGATAGGTAAGACAGTCTGGTATTCTCAACTCTAAGAATTTTCCACAGTTTGTTGTGATACACACAGTTAAAGGCTTTAGTATAGTCAATGAAGCAGAGGTAGATTTTTTTTTAATTCCCTGACTTTTTCTATGATCCAGCAGATGTTTGGTAATTTGATCTATGGTTCCTCTGACTTTTCTAAACCCAACTCATACATCTGGGAGTTCTCAGTTCATGTACTGTTAATGCTTAGCTTAAAGGATGTTGAACATTAGCCTTCAAGCATGTGAAATGAGCCCAACTGTACAGTAGTTGGAACATTCTTTGGCATTTCCCTTTTGGGGATTAGAATGAAAACTGAGTTGTTCCAGTCCTGTGGCCACTGCTGAGTTTTCCAAATTTGCTGCCACATTGAGTGCAGCACTTTAAAAGCATCATCTTTTAGGATTTTAAATTGCTCAGCTGGAATTCCATCACCTCTACTAGCTTTGTTCATAGTAATACTTCCTAAGGCCCACTTAACTTCACACTCCAGGATGTCTGGCTCTAGATGAGTGATGATGCCATTGTGGTTATCTGGATCATTAAGACCTTTTTTGTATTGTTCTTCTGTGTATTCTTGCCACCTCTCCTTAATTTCTTCTGCTTTTGTTAGGTCTAATGATGGGCACAATAAAGGACAGAAATGATAAGGACCTAACAAAAGTAGAACAGATTTTATTTTGAATTCACAGTAACTCTATTTGAAAGGAATTATAATCTGCAGTTTTTAGATGAAGAAATAGATTCAGAAGGTTAAGTAACTTTCATAACATGTGTCTTGGCCACTCAAATATAGAACCTGAATCTAAACCTTTATTTCTTCCCATTCCAAAGTCCTAATTTTAATTGCTGAAATATGCTACCACCTAAATGAGCTCTGAGCACCCTAAACTAGCCCTTTAGATTCTATGTCGTGATCCATGGAACTATTTCATTTCATTGCAAGAAGTATTAGCAGTAAGTTATTATTTTTGATTTTATATAGAATAAAAATAGTCATATTCAATATTTTGTAACTACTTTTATATTGTGAATGGTAGAGAAAAAAAGAACTATCAGGTAGCTTCATCTTGTTTGACTTTTTCTTCCAAAAGCATTTGACCCAAACAAATGCTTTTTTCCCCTTTGTTAAAAGATTCTCTCAAATAGATATGATATAGCCTCCCTTAGAAGACCATCTATCACTTGCTTACTTACTTACTATTGAAAGAAAGACTTTTTCCTCTGTCTGGTGTGGCTCCCTTCGATTCTAATTTATTGTCAGTACGTCAGGGTGAATTTGGTCATTGTTTCTTATCCCTTTCTCCTGGTGAGAAATAATAGGACAGAATATGCTTAAGGGAAGATACAAAAATGTTGTACTGAGACACCATGAGAAGTGTTAATTCCTCCTTGCCATCAGTGTTTCACGGGGTGTCTGTAGAGAGTAAACACAGAAGGAATGAAATGTCTAAAGATGGACAGATGAAAAGTGCTAGTCTTACATAAAAGGAAACTGTTCATTTTCTGCTTTTCTTTTAAATAACAAAATGTCAGTACCATCTGTGACTAGGTTTTCTGGACTTGGAGAAATAACACATAAGGAAGAGGGTGGAGAGGAAGGAAAGGTAGCTCCAACTGATAGTTGACTGATTTCATCAAGAATTATCTAATGCGTTTAATAAGAATTATCTTCTACATATGTGCTGGCCCAGAAAATGAAAAATGTCTTGTCCATCAGTCTTTGAAGAATTGAATCATGATTTTCTTATCAGTGAAACAAAGAAACACTTGAGAAGATAATAGAGCAAATTTTAAAAAAATAGAAATGAATGAGAATTTGTAGATGTCTTTTTTTTTTCACTTTGGCAAAGCTATTATAAATAGCATTTTTTAGACTGTCTGACTAAAACAAAACAAATGTTTCCTGTCAGCATGGAAAAAAAAATTCCTGTCTAAAATTGTGTTATCTGGTTTTTAGCCCACTTAATTAAGAAAGCTGCTAAATGTCATGCTACATGTCATCAAATGCCCTTTTTAAAACTGATTTCAATTTTTCATGAGTTCATCCAGTTTTTGTGTTCTCACTGTTTAATCCTTTAGGATTTTTTTTTAAAGTAGACTCTTCATTTCTAAAAGTCAAAGATACACTATTCTTGCTATAACTGCTTTTTGCACATCAAAGCTAAAAATATACCAGAATATAGAAATTCACTAAGATCATATACCAAACTATAATATGGTCTCACACATTTCACTGATAGTTGCTTTTAAAGAAAAAAGCTGGGATATGGAAACTACTTGAGCTGAATTGAGCTATAGTAAGTCTGACCATCTAATTTTTCACATAAAAAAAACCCTGAGACTCAGAACTTGAACAAAATGAAGATCACAAAGTTAGTAGTGGAAAGCAGAGATAAGCTGGCTTCAGTGACACAATGTTCAATACATATTTAACTAACTGCTATGTGCCAGGCATAGTATCGGGTTTTGATTATACAAAAGTGAAAAAGACAGGGCTGAAGAATATTATAATCCAATGGGAGAGTAAAGTAAATAAATTGGTAAGTACATTTTTGTGTAACAGATAGTTTACACACTTAGTAGCTTAAAACAATGTACATTTATTATTGCACAGCTTCAGAGGATCAGAGATTGAGCAAAATTTAGCTGGATCTTCCACTTCAGGGTCTCTTATAAAGTTTCAATCAAGTACCAGACAGAGCTGAGGTCTTATTTGAAAGCTCAATTGGAAAAGGATTTGTTTTTCAAGCCCATGTGGTGTTGGCAGGATTTAGTTCCTCGTGGCCTGTCAGACTGAGTTCTTCATTGTCTAGCTGACTTTTGTCTGAAGGCAATCCTTAATACCTTGCCACATGGACCTCCCCAACACGCCTGCTTCTTTTATCAAGGTGTGTAAGTCAAAAGGGCAACAGCCAGAATCTGCTAACAGGATGAAGGCAGGCATAACTGGGGGCCATTTTAAAGTTTATTCACTAGTTTTGTTTTTTAATTGGAGGATAATTGCTTTACAGTGTTCTGTTGGTTTCTGCCATACATCAACATGAATCAATCATAGGTATACATATGCCCCCTCCCTTTTGAATCTCCCTCCAACCCTTCACCACATCTTACCCCTCTGGGTTGTCACAGAGCACCAGCTTGAGCTCCCTACATCATACAACAAATTCCCACTGGCTATCTATTTTACATATAGTAATGTATATATGTTTCAATGCTACTCTTGCAATTTGTCTCACTCTTTCCTTCCCCCACTGTGTCCACAAGTCTGTTTTATATGTCTGTGTCTCTATTGCTGGCCCACAAATTGGTTTATCAGTGCCATTTTCCTAGATTCCACATATATGTGTTAATATATTATTTTTTTTTCTTTTTTGACTTATTTTTTTCACTTACTTCATTCATTTTAACAGGCTCTAGGTTCATCCATCTCACCAGAAGTGACTCAAACTTGTTGCTTTTTATGGAGTAATATTAATGGAGTATTCCATTGTATATATGTACCACAACTTCTTTATCAATTCATCTGTCAATGGACATCTAGTTTGCTTCCATGTCCTGGCTATTGTAAATAGCACTGCAGTGAACACTGGGTTACATGTGTCTTTTAGAATTGTAGTTTTCTCAGGATATCTGCCCAGTAGTGGGATTGCTGGGTCATATGGTAGCTATGTTCTTAGTTTTTAAAGAAATTTCCATATTGTTCTCCATAGTGGCTGTATCAATTTACATTCCCACCAACAGTGTAAGGGGGTTCCCTTTTCTCCACATCTTCTTTAGCATGTTTTGTTTGTGGGTTTTTTGATGATGGCCATTCTTACCAGTGTGAGGTGATACCTCACTGTAGTTTTGATATGCATTTCTCTAATAATAAGCTATGTTGAACACTTTTTCACATGTTTATTAGCCATTTGTATGCCTTCTTTGGAGAAAAGTCTGTTTAGGTCTTCTGTCCATTTTTTGATTGGGTTGTTTTTCTGATATTGAGCTGCATGAGCTGCTTATATATTTTGGAGATTAATCCTTTGTCAGCTGCTTCATTTGCAATTATTTTCTCCCATTCTGAGGGTTGTCTTTTCATCTTACACCACAGTTGTAGAGTAAAACATGATAAATCTTGTGAAAGAGAAAGGCACAGGGGCTGTGGGAGCACAGGAGATAGGCTCTAAACCAGACTAAGGAGGCGGAGCTATCATTTATTGAATTTTAAAGGATGAGGGGGTCATCAGATCAATGAAGAAGGAAAAACAGTCATTCCAGGCAGAAGTCAGGTCTGTAAATGCATAGAGGCATTAAAAATTACAACATTTTAAGTCTTTAAAGGTAAGTAGGAATGGCACAATATCAAATAATTGGAAAAGATGATATTTGGTTAGGATCATCAAATTTTAATGCTGAAGACTCCAGAAGGAGAAACTAAGGCTCAGAGACATTATGCCCAGCACATGGTAGATATTCAATAAATGTTGGACAAAATGAAATGTCTTTGTAGCACTAGAACTGAGATTCCACTCTCAAACCCCAAATAGTAACCATATACATCAACCTCCATATCTTTAAGAAAATTAGGAAAGAAAATTATGAGTGTTGGGAGATAAAAGAAAAGCATGTTCTATAGTAAAAAAGAAATCTAGAGATAACCAGAAGCTACTGGAAAAGAAACAGATAGATTTCAATTCTAATTTCTATTCATAGAAGTGAAAATGAAAGAGAAAATTCCTTTGGTATGATACCAGTCAGTTCTTTGGGGAAACAAAAAAAGAAATAAACTTTAAACATATAAGGTAATAATGAAATTTTTGAATTAATTCTTTCACTTCATTCCAGAGGAAATAAAGTTTCCCAGAGCCTTTTTCTTGAATTTACCAAATTCCTGTACAATTTTTGACTCAAAAACAATACATCACTTCTAGGATCCAAATAAAGAGAGATGGCTTATATTTCACATATTTATATCAGGCTTAGCACTTTTTTGGGGGGGAGGCCTTGGTCTGAAATATACACGTTTTATATTTCAGCTGAAGAATTTATTTCAAATGAGGTTAAAAAAAAACCAAAGTACTACCACTCAGACATTAGCTGTAATTACCTAAAAAACAATATTTTAAAGTCACAACCATTATAGGAAGCTTTTGAACCAAAGAGGAATTTGAGTAATAATAATCATATCTCTTATTGCATGTCAGTTATGATTGCCCGAAATGCACTGAATGGAATTATACATTTACAATTCTTCTACTCATAAAGTCAGCCTTGAAGTGAAAGTGTTAGTCACTCAGTTGTGTCTAACTCTTTGTGACTCCATGGACTATACCCCGCCAGGCTCCTGTCCATGAAATTCTACAGGGAAGAATACTGGAGTAGGTTGCCATTCCCTTCTCCAGGGGATCTTCCTGACCCAGGGATCAAACCTGGGTCTCCTGCACTACAGGCAGATTCTTAACCATCTGAGCCACTATGGAAAGTCAGCCTAATGTTAGTCAAACTTAGTCATCCTGTTGCCCCATGGGGACTTGGATGGGGCTTGGACCCAGCTTTTAGAGAGGAAGGAGGGGACTGTGAAATCTGTTAGAGAAGACTCCCTCTTTTCGCTGCCTCTGAAGATGCTGGATTGGTTGCCTTCTTTCCTTCTCAGTGTGGCACATCCAGTGTGTGTGTGGATGTGTGTGTGTGTGTCTGTGTGAATCTGTGTGACTCATACAGAGAGAGTGTTTAAAATGTGTAATTCCTTTTTACCAATTCTATACAAATCTGCAACTAAAATCTTTGAGAACAAAAGTTTAAAGAATATGGAGCGTGTATATTTAAAATAGATAACCAACAGGGACCTACTGAATAGTACAGGGAACTCTGCTCAATATTCTGTAATAACCTAAAAAGGAAAAGAATTTGAAAAGAATAGATACATGTATATATCTGCCTGAATCACTTTGCTGTACATCTGAAACTAACACAATATCGTTAATCAGCTCTACTTCAATATAAATAAAAAAACTAAAAAAACAAGTGAAACCGAATATAGAACATGAACAAAGGGGAAGGAAGATGATTTAAAAGGAATAGGAATGAAATTATTTTTAAATATGAAACAGTAAAGATAATAACGAAGATGTATATGATACCAGAACCTTCTTGGAGCATATTGTAGAAGAGACAATTCTTCATATTCTTTACAGTTCAGAAATATTTTTTAATTTCTTTGATGAGGGATGCTTCAAAGCAGAAAAGTTAAAACTCTTAATGATGTATACCAGGGTTTTTTAAAATATTTATTTATTTAGCTGCCAGGTCTTAGTTGTGGCACGTAGGATCTTTGGTCTTCATTACAGCATGTGGGATCTTTAGTTGCAGGGTGTGGGATCCAGTTTCCTGACCAGGGATCAGACCCAGGTCCCCTGCATTGGGAGCTTAGCCACTGGATCACCAGGGAAGTCTTCATATACCAAGTTTTAAGAGGAGTAAGTATCAATTATCTAAATCATCTGTCCCAAATCTGCTACAAAAGAGAAAAGCAGGACTTTGGGAACTTTAGTTATTCAAGTGATTATCTTACACACTAGCTGAATTAAATGGAGCTATCCACTTTAGAAAAGTGTTAGTTAATCATGTCAGACTCTTTGAGCCCCCATGGACTGTAGCCTGACCGGCTCCTCTGTCCATGGGATTCTCAGGCAAGAATACTGGAGTGGGTTGCCATGCCCTTCTCCAGGAGATCTTCCCAACCCAGGGATCGAACCCAGGTCTCCTGCATTGCAGGTGGATTCTTTGTCATCTGAGCCATCCACTTTTAAAGAGAAAAGACACAAGTAATCTGGAACTGTTGAAACCTGAAGAGCTCCATAGAGGCAGTCAGAAAACTAATTCATAGGGAATCTCCACAGCTCAGAGCAGGAAAAATTAAACTTTCACACTTCCAGAAAAGCAACTGGAAAGAGAGGTAGAAAACCTATTCTCTATTTCAATATCTAAGTTTCTTTTTTTTTAATTGATGTATAATTTATTTGCAATGTGTTAGTTTCAGATATCAGAGAAGGCAATGGCACCCCACTCCAGTACTCTTGCCTGGAAAATCCCACAGACGGAGGAGCCTGGTAGGCTGCAGTCCATGGGGTCGCTGAGAGTCAGACATGACTGAGCGACTTCACTTTCTCTTTTCACTTTCATGTATTGGAGAAGGAAATGGCAACCCACTCCAGTGTTCTTGCCTGGAGAATCCCAGGGACGGGGAGGCCTGGTGGGCTGCCGTCTATGGGGTCATACAGAGTCGGACACGACTGAAGTGACTTAGCATAGCACTTAGCATAGTTTCAACAAAGGTTCGCCTAGTCAAGGCTATGGTCTTTCCTGTGGTCATGTATGGATGTGAGAGCTGGACTGTGAAGAAGGCTGAGCGCCGAAGAATTGATGCTTTTGAACTGTGGTGTTGGAGAAGACTCTTGAGAGTCCCTTGGACTGCAAGGAGATCCAACCAGTCCATTCTGAAGGAAATCAGCCCTGGGATTTCTTTGGAAGGAATGATGCTAAAGCTGAAACTCCAGTACTTTGGCTACATCATGCGAGGAGTTGACTCATTGGAGAAGACTCTGATGCTGGGAGGGATTGGGGGAAGGAGGAGAAGGGGATGACAGAGGATGAGATGGCTGGATGGCATCACTGACTCGATGGATGTGAGTCTGGGTGACCTCCGGGAGTTGGTGATGGACAGGGAGGCCTGGCGTGCTGCAGTTCATGGGGTCGCAAAGAGTCGGACATGACTGAGCGACTGATCTGATCTGATCTGATCTAGCATAGTTTCAGGTATAGAGCACAGTGACTCAGCTATACACATATATAGATTCTTGTTCATGTTCTTTTCCATTATGGTTTATCACAAGGTATTGAATGTGGTTCCCTGTGCTATTTGGTAGGACCTTGCTTTTTTATATATTTTATATATAGTAATTTGTTTCTGCTAATCTCACATTCCTAATTTATCCCCCACCCCCTTTCTCCTTCAGTAATCATCATTTTTTTCTATGTCTGTGGATCTGTTTCTATTTTGTAAATAAGTTCATTTGTGTCATATTTTAGATTCCACATTTAAGTGATATCACTTAGTATTTGTCTTTCTCTTTCTGCCTTACTTCACTGAATATCATAATCTCTAGTTGCATCCATGTTGCTGCTGCTGCTGCGTCACGTCAGTCGTGTCTGGCTCTGTGCAACCCCATAGACAGTAGCCCATAGATAGGCTCCCCTGTCCCTGGGATTCTCCAGGCAAGAACACGAGTGGGTTGCCATTTCCTCCTCCAATGCATGAAAGTAAAAAGTGAAAGTGAAGTCACTCAGTCATGTCTGACTCTTAGTGACCCCATGGACCACAGCCTACCAGACTCCTCCATCCATGGGATTTTCTAGGCAAGAACACTGGAGTGAGTTGCCATTTCCTCCTCCAATGCATGAAAGTAAAAAGTGAAAGTGAAGTCGCTCAGTCGTGTCCGACTCTTCGCGCGACCCCATGGACTGCAGACTACCAGGCTCCTCCGTCCATGGGATTTTCCAGACAAGAGTACTGGAGTGGGGTGCCATTGCCTTCTCCCCATGTTGCTGCAAATGGTCTTATTTCATTCTTTCTTATGTCTGAGCAGTATTCTATTATATATATATTCCATTATATATATATATATATATATATATATTTTTTTTTTTTTTTTTTCCACATCTTCTTTATCCACTAATCTGTCAGTAGACACTTAGGTTGCTTCCACACCTTGGCTATTATAAATAGTGCTGTGAACATAAGGATGCAGGTATCTTTTTGAATTAGAGTTTTCTCTGAGTATATGCCCAGGGGCAGGATTGCTGAATCATACAACAACTTTATATTTAGTTTTTTTAAGGAACCTCCATATTGTCCTCCATAGTGGCTGCACCAATTTATATTCCACCAACAGCATAGGAAGGCTCTCTTTTCTCCACACCCTCTACAGCATTTGTTATTTATGTACTTCTAAATGTTGGCCATTCTGACCAGTGTGAAATGGTACCTCATTGTAGTTTTGATTTACATTTCTCTAATAATTAGCTTCACTATCTATATTTCTTATATGTAGGTGACATTGCTGTGTTTTTGTACAAAAGTAACTATTTGATTTATAGGGAAGATTTTTGTACTTCTATTATATTTTGAAACTACGCTTTCTTATCTTCCATGTTTTCTTAACTGCTCTTATATTTTCTGTCTCTTTTTCTCTCTGGCCTTCATTCTGAGTGCCTTCCCTGTGTCTTCAGTTTATCTAGGTTTTGTTTAAGTTATCTCTTGGGTTAGACTCTAAGGTTGTATTTGTGCACTACTTGGGTTATTCAAACTCACGTCCCACAGAGAGCCTGGATTTGGACTTCCATTTTCCACCATGGCCAGGAAAATGATCTGTTTCTAAGCCATATCCCCATGCTATATCCCAAGCCTGTCCCTGGAATTCTACCTCCCCATATGAATTGGACAGGATACTCACAGATATATTTCCCCATTGTACAAACTGCTTTAGACATTAGCTCTTAACGCATATATCCAGGCTAATACCCTTGGCCTGCATGGCATCAACCATCACTCCTTGCAATGACGTAAGTTCCCTCTATTTCCTACTACTTAAAAAATTTATCTTTCTGGCTTTTGAACTCAGCTTTATAGCTAATAATTTTTAATTTCTATTTTAGCTGGCATTACCACATATTTTGAGTTAGAATATATGTTTCCTACATCTGCTTAGTCAGCCAACCATCCCAGAAATCAATTTTGATGCTGAAAAAAAAAAAAAAAATGGGGGATTCTGTAACTAGATATCTTACAAAAGTGTACTTTGCATGTAAGAAATAGATTCACTTCTTTGAATTATCAAACTTTCACTTCTGTTGACTCTTCCATTTTTGGTGAACTTTTTTTTAACTTTTAAGAAATCCTTTGTAGTGAAAAATGATACAAGGATGTTAAGTCTGTAACTGACTTTTTGAGACCCCATGGATTATAGCCCACAGAATTTTCCAGGCAAGAGTACTGGAGTGGGTTGCCATTTCCTTCTCCAGGGGATCTTCCTGATCCAGGGATCAAACCGGAGTCTCCTGCATTGCAGGCAGACACTTCTGAACCACCAGGGAAGCCCTATAAGAATCACTGCATGTGCTTAATTAATGGGCAGCATATAGTTTAGTATCACTTGCTATTGCTATTGCTAAGTCACTTCAGTCGTGTCCGACTCTGTGTAACCCCGACTCTGGGTAGACGGCCGCCCACCAGGCTTCCCTGTCCCCAGGATTCTCCAGGCAAGAACACTGGAGTGGGTTGCCATTTCCTTCTCCAATGCATGAAAGTGAAAAGAGAAAGTGAAGTCGCTCAGTCATGTCCGACTCCCAGCGACCCCATGGACTGCAGCCTACCAGGCTCCTCCGTCCGTGGGATTTTCCAGGCAAGAGTACTGGAGTGGGGTGCCATTAGTATCACTTACTTTGGTACAAAAAAATAATGAGGGAGAAGGGTTTGGTTGCCCTCCTTGATTTTACTCTTAGAGTAAAATTCCTTGCATTTTCTAGTGAAAAACAGGCTGAGTAAATTTTTAGATTCTGATATTAGAGACACCCTTCTTCCCTTCAAAATCTATTATGAGACTACCATCACCCATCAATTTGCCTAAATTTATTTTACATTTCTTTATAATAGTTTTCACCCCACTCCAGTACTCTTGCCTGGAAAATCCCATGGACAGAGGATCCTGGTAGGCTGCAGTCAAATATTTTTTTGCCTTTGGTGTAAATAACTTGAGTTTATTATTCACTGAATTAAGCAGTGTCCCTATTGTTAGTCCTTAACATTTATATGAAAGTAAATTTTAAACAACAGTATTTGAGGAGAAAAAAATGTTTTTGTTTTTCATCGTTACTTTATTTTCCTGCCTTTGTTTCACTCATTGTGTTGGTGATTCTGAAACAACTGTTGACTTTGGGCTATTTCTTTTAAAAAATCTATCTTATATTCAAGTTTAAAGAAGTAGCAGAGTATAGGTGCTGAGATTCCCAGTTCTAGAGTCAGATTGACTGAGTCTGAATCCAGACTCCACCAGTTATTACTAAGAGTGCAACTGTGGGCAAGGTTTTTAAACTTCTGTGTACCTCACCTTCCACATCTGGACAACAGGGATGAAAAGGGTGAGAATGATAGTGCCTACTACACAGGGTGTTATAAAGATGAAATGAATTAATACAGAGAAAATTGAAACCTGTCCTCAATGTACGTTATTATTATAGTTCAAATTTCCATAAGGCTTTTGGCACAGGCATCTCTAAGAGCGTGTTTCTAACTATAACCTAGCCTAAAGATTTCATAGTTTTATGGAAATATCTCAAGGTACAATATCTTGAAGTATATTTTTTTAAAAAAGAAACAGGGCTTTCCAGGTGGTGTTAGGGGTAAAGAATCCACCTGTCAATGGAGGAGATGCAAGAGATGTGGGTTTGATCCTTGGGTTGGGAAGATCCCCTGGATTAGGAAATGGCAATCCACTTTAGTATTCTTGCCTGGAAAATTCCAAGGACAGAGGAGTCTGGCAAGCTATAGTCCATGGAGACATAAAGAGTCTGACATGACTGAGCAACTGAACACACACATACACATAGAAAAAAAAATCAATCCTATGCTCTCTCTTTTCATGATCTTACTTTTTTTTCCTGAATGGATATCTTAAAGGGAATGAATCCAAATAAGCCTTCCTTTTTGAAATCAAAAACCTTTGTTGAGGCTGGTGACAGGAAGTCCCTTGGGAATGGAGGGAGTTGAGGGAAAAGAGGAACATCTTAGTTCTGTGGTCAGAGGGGGCCCCCACGCTCCCCTGCTGGTCCTGTGAGCCAAGATAAACAAGCTTGGCAAGGAATGCCTTGCACACTCCACCCTGTCAACTTGAAGGTGAAGGTTTTCAACTGTGGTATTGCTACTCCACCCAAATTCTGTTCCATTTTTAATACAGCTTTGTGATAAAGTGAATTGTATCCATTTTTTTAAAAAAGTCTTGAAGGTGTGGCTGACAAGGAAAGCAATATCCTGCCACAGGTTCAGACTTGGAAGGCCCACCAGCCCTAGCTCATGGCCCACCCTCTCTAGTCTGGTTTGTACAGCTCAGGCTCTGCATTTTGTTCAGTAAAAGCAACAACATCTACGTACCTTACCACCTGGGGGAATGCCATAAAATGTCCTGAGTTGTGTGTGCCCTGGCAAACACCCAGGTAGATGACTGAGCACACACTGACCAGTCACAGAAAGAACATTAGTGCACCTTGCTTTCCTCAATAATTTGTTGCTGTAACTCTGCATGAAAATCAAGAGTTTGCAAGTTAAATCACTTCTTGAATGCACTGGGAATTTGCTGCTTAATAAATGCTACAGAGGGTTAAATACTGAATAACAAAATCTCTTTTTAAAATAATAATAACCCTTTAGTTTATCTGTTTTCACTTTTAGAATTGTGGAATATGATTTTCCTTAAAGCAAGTTTAGCATTAGTTTTCTACTAGTGTGCTTAGTCGCTTGGTTGTGTCCAACTCTTTGCAACCCTATGGCCGTAGCCCACCAGACTCCTTCGTTCTTGGGATTCTCTAGGCAAAAATACTGGAGTGGATAACCTTTCCCCTCCTCCAGGAAATCTTTCCAACCCAGGGATCAAACCCCAGTCTCCTGCTTTGCAGACAGATTCTTTACTGTCTGAGTCACCAGGGAAGCTCCAGTTTTCTACCATAGGTGTCACTTAATCTTTGAGAGCTCAGTTTTCTTTAGGGGAATATTAGAGCACCAGACTCAACGACCTTTCCAATCCCTCCCAGCTTGAAATTCACTTTCTTACCAAGGCAGGCTAGGCATAATTGGAGAAATGTCTTTTTGCTTGGTTATTCTTTCTGATTTTATCACTCCATTCATAGTCTAAGGAAGAGTATGCTTCCACCAACAGTCTGTAGAACAGTTCCATTTGACATTTCACAATGGCATAGAGAGCTACAGCCATAGTCAACTGATATTTTGAAGATCCTCAAAGATCTCTTCCCATTGCTACCTTCCCTGCTTTATTTTTGGTCCAGAGAAAAATCATTTTCAAAGATCAGAACTGCTTCTATCAACTTCACAGATCAAGACCTTCTTTCTGGATGGTTCCCTGGAGCATAAGGCACTACATACAATATTTAATTATTTGTTATGAGTACCAATGATGCACAAAAGGAAGATCATGTTAACTTCATATCCTGGAAAAAGAGTACTACAGGTTAATTAGGTTACTTGCCCAAGTCACCCAGTCAGTAACTAATGAAGATAAACACAGTTATTTCTGTGACAGAATTACTAGCCTGTACTGCTTAAAATGGAAATATCTGACAACAGAAGCATTTTAGTTAAAAACTTTCCTTATCATCCCCACTGAACATCACACTCTTCATTCAGGGAAACTATGCATTCACCAACACATCCTTGGAATAATTTCAAGAACAAAAAGTAACTGAAAGGTGATATTTATGAGCAGTTGGCAATATGCCTCAGTTCATAGATGCAACAAGTCACTAAAAACAAGTATAACTATTATTAATAGCATTTTGATTCCCCTGTGGCTGAAGCAGTACTTTAATATTAATGTAAACATTTGATGTCACAGGGATAGAAAAGAGTCTTTGATTTATATCCATATTATTTCATCTAATTGCATAAACTTATGTGATAATAGGAAATGGCTTGGCAAACTTCAAGGAGTGAGCATTGTATTTGGCATTATTATTGGCTGTAGAAATAGCATTGTAAACTATTAGCTGACATTTAAAAGATTATTAGAAGATACCATGAAACACTTTATGCCAGTAAATATGACTATTTATGTGAAATTATTACCAGACTGATACCAAAAAGAATAGAAAACCTGAATTGTCTGATTTTATGAAATAAATTAAACCAATTTTTATAAGATTTCCCACAAAGAAAACTCTACTTACCAAATAGTTTCACCAATGAATTACTTCAGAAAAGATAAATAACACTAGCACCAATACTTCCAGAGAATACAAAAAAGGGATGAGACACTTTTCTATTATTTATCAGCCCAGCAGAACCGTACAAGGACATTACAAGAAACAAAAATCGTAGACATATAGATGTGAAGATCATAAACAAAAGTAGCATGACCAAATGTGCTCTTTTCATGAATGCAAGGATGGTTTATGATTCAAAAATTAATCAATGTAATTCAACACATTTACAGGAAAAAAAAAAGAGAAATCATGTAACATGCAAAAGTTTCAAAAAATTTTTGATAGAATTCAACACCCATTGATGATAAAAGTATCTAGCAAACCAAGGGGACTTTTTTAATCTGATAGTGTATTTACAAAAATCTTACAACAAACATTATCCTTACTTGTGAATTTTGGAACAAGGCAAGGATGCCCACTATGATCATTTTTGTTTGAATTATACTTAAGGTCCCAGTCAATGCAATAAGACAAAACAAACAAACAAATAAAGGGCATAAGAATCAGATCAGATCAGTCGCTCAGTCGTGTCCGACTCTTCGCGACCCCATGAACCGCAGCACGCCAGGCCTCCCTGTCCATCACCAGCTCCCGGAGGTCACCCAGACTCACACCCATCAAGTCAGTGATGCCATCCAGCCATCTCATCCTCTGTCGTCCCCTTCTCCTCCTGCCCTCAATTCCTCCCAGCATCAGAGTCTTCTCCAATGAGTCAACTCTTCGCATGAGGTGGCCAAAATACTGGAGTTTCAGCTTTAGCATCATTCCTTCCAAAGAAATCCCAGGGCTGATCTCCTTCAGAATGGACTGGTTGGATCTTCTTGCAGTCCAAGGGACTCTCAAGAGTCTTCTCCAACACCACAGTTCAAAAGCATCAATTCTTCGGCGCTCAGCCTTCTTCACAGTCCAGCTCTCACATCCATACATGACCACAGGAAAGACCATAGCCAATGGGAAAGGGGAAATATAATTTTCATTATTCATTATTAAAATTAATAAATGCATATATAAGCCCATTGGATACAAGTTTCAATATCCAAAAAATTATTTATTTCTATACAAACATTATACAAACAGAAAATGAAAGTTTTAAAAGACATCATTTACAATAGCATTTAAAGCATTAGCTTGTTAGTTATGTGCAAAGAAATTTAGAGAACAGACATCAAGACATTACTGTTTTAAGAGTAATAATCTGATGGGACAAGTGCTGAAAAAAAATAGATCCAAAATCCATGTAAATATAACTAAATTTTGATAGTAATTTTCTAAAACCAATCTCCAAATCTTTCTTCCTCTTTCTCTCTTTTTTTAGCTGCTACATTTCTTAAAAGCAGGCTATCATAAAATTTGAATATTCACCAGTGATTCACTGATAACATCAGAAAATAGAAATGGACGTTAAGACAATTTCCATCAAAGCCACTGGTTTTAAATTGGTTTTATGTCTTAGACAGGAGAGTCCCAAAAGGAAATAACACATGATGGTCTAGGTCTTTCTGGCTCTCTTAAAAAACATGCAATCAGATAGCTTCTTCATGCAGAACATCTTAAAGGGTATCACATGAAAATACACAATGTGTCCAGAGAAGCAATTTTGAATAGAAAGCTTCTGGAGCTTTCTCAAGCAAGGTCTAAAGAACTCAGTATTTTGTGGCCTTTTGATGAGTTTGCTAGACAGCAGGGTGACCTGTAAGTGTTCCTTTCTGCTTCTTCATAGAGTTCCTCACTCAGAACAACTCCAGCTATCTATGGGAAAGCTCTACAAGAGAAAAAGCTAAGATTTGGTCACTTACACACAAACCACAAATGAATTACCCAGGGTGGGCTGGCAGAGGGATTTGAACTTAAGGACATGGGACAATCTACACAGGTTGCCAATGGTTTGTGAGTGTTGTGAGTGAGTGAAGTCGCTCAGTTGCTTCCGACTCTTTGCAACCCCATGGACTGTAGCCTACCAGGCTCCTCTGTCCATGGTATTCTCCAGGCAGGAATACTGGAGTGGGTTGCCATTTCCTTCTCCAGGATATCTTCCCGACCCAGGGATCGAACCCAGGTCTCCTTCATTGCAGGCAGATGCTGCAATGAGTGTTGTGAGAAAAGTAAAAAACCTTACTGGCATAATTTACATTGGACGATACGAACACATTCCAGGCAATCTACTTCACAGACATGATCTCATTGGTCTCCCCAACATCCTTAGAAGGAAATGAGGGAGATGAGAGTGACTCCACCCTTTAGGCCAAAAGCCCTATCTTTCATTCCCATCTGCGGGTGTGCGTGGGTGGAACACATTTATACAGGGAACAAATTACCATGTTCTTTGCTTCCTCTCAACATGTGGGTGAACAAGTTTGCCTTTCTCTGCTTGAGGGCCATACAATTCCCCAAGCAACTTGTCTGAAATGTTGGGGACTGAGTCACCAGCCAGCGATATTCTCAGACAACTGCTGGTTTGTTTCTCAGCCACTGTTTAGCCATTCTGACTTGGACTTGATACACCATGTAATGTAAGTGCCTGGGATGGAATCTTCCTCATTGGCCTACAGCAGACTTTTAAGAAAGGGGAGACAATGGTGAATACGGAAAAGGAGTCACTTCACATTTCTGTAATACAAGGATATGTCACCAGCACTATGCCGATCTGGAAGATAAAGATTTAAGACTAGGTAGTTAGCACATTGAGTATCCAGACGTTCTCTCAGATAGTAAACCGGATAGCCATTATTCTGGGTATTGTTAATTTTTGCATTGCCTTTCAAAACTTTTTTCACTCCTCCCTTTGTGTACTTAAAAGAAATGTGGCAGAATTGTTCAAATTCCCCGTGAAAACAGTAACTAATAATTATAATTTTAAGGAGAGCTCATTGGGAAAGAGAATGTTTTAAGAACAAAAAGCCATTGGACAGCATTTTTACATTAAGAAATATAAGATAATTTATTCAAAACCAACACCTTAGGACACATATCTGAGTGTTCTAGACTTAAAGATATGTTTATATTTTTCTTTCTCCCACTGCAAATACAAGTGCTCCAAATACTGAGGGATGAAAGCACAGGAGATGATTCTGCATATAAATGTTGACACTCAAATTCACTGTAACCACAAATGGATATCTCTTATTGGTATAGAACTCGGCAGCTTCTAGCAGTCATCTGAGATGAGCACCATATGTGACATAATAATGCATTATTTCACTAAAGCTTTCAGAGCTTAAGAAAATAGCCTGAGGAATAAGACTGCTCCTTTCTGAGCCAAGGTTGCAATCTTCTAAGTCCAAGACGTGCTTAAAAAACACTCATTAGGTAATTGTAAAAGCCAAGGGAGATCAGTTTAAGAATATGAAATAATATTACGACCAACTGCCCCTTTCTGTGTTCAATCCAGACAGAAGCTGGACACATATGAATTGATATTTGTATAGTAACAAAGAAGGAGAATGAGGAAACAACCTTCCCACCTATATTCTCTTTGTAACATTTTACTACTATTTGCTCTTTATATCCTAGAAAATGAGAAAATTATGTTTGTTCAGAACATTATGGACAGTCTTCCCCTGTCTTTCTATGACATAGTTTCAGGTCATTATTAGTTAATTTCATTTGATATATCAATAGTAGCCTATCAGTTTACTGAAATCAACATAAAAGGCAGTTCTTGATATCAAATAAAGAGCTTTGAAGTCAGAACACTTCACTCCCATTAATTTGGCATATGGTCATGAGACATGAGATAAATTATCTCCACAGGTCTTTCCAGAATTATTCTATTCTTTTTGCAAATCAGTTTATATTTGTAGAAAAGGTTCAATCTGTTTCTGGCATGGCAATGGCCAAGTCAGAATCTCAATTGGAGATAGTAAGAAAAATAGGCCAACACATTACACATTTTCAAGATGAATTATTGTGGATAAAAGATAAATATGGATAGGGGTGTATTTTTAATATCCAGGAAAATTTTCATCCCTGAGTTACTTCATTAGCAACTGTTTCATCATCTATCCTTGGCTGAGATTTTCCTGTAAATCTAGGTCAGAAATTATAGACTCTATTTTCAAAGAAAAATCTCTTGTATTTTCCATCTGCAAAATTTTTACACCAATGGCCTAATTTCTTAAGGGTCCAAAGGGAACAGAAGATTAGAGCAAGAAAAAATTATGTAGACACAGTTTCTGACTGGGGAGTGTATTTAGTCTAGAAACAAGACCTCTGAAGTGTGGCTGATTTAATCAAAGTCATCAAGAATACAAAAGACCAGCTGCTCTGAATTTCCTCAGAGGCTAGAACCTGAGAAAACCGCCTTCAATTACAGCAGAAAGTGGCACTTTGGCTTAGACCCAAAGAAGAATTTCCTGGTTAGGTCTCTGAAACAAATCTCTAAGACTGTCACTGCCTCTCAAGGATATCTTGACCCTGGGATAAATAATGTCCCATGTGTATAAAGGGCTTCTACATTCAGGCTCCACACTAAGCATGCTACATTCATTATATCTTCGTGTCAGTACAACAAATCTATAATATTGTTGTCCTCATTTTATCAACGGGAGGACTAGGTTTTGTTAAGGAACTCACACGCAGAGTTGCTGGGATGTGAACTCAAAAGATTTAGACTCCAGAGCCAACTTTTTCCATCTTTAGGATTGATGCAATGGCAATGCAACAAGAAAGAGTAGCTATTAGATTTAATGTTCGGGTGTAGGAAGACGCTTTCTACAGAGAAATATAATCTGACATTCTCTGTCAACTATGAAATCATTGGAAAAGGCATCAGTGACTTAGAAGTGTGTAAACACAGAATTTATAAGAACTTAAGAGTTTTGTGATTTCACATATGTCACTTACCCTCTCTGATGCTGTTTCCTCTCTCACTTATTCAAGACTATTCATTAAGCACCTACATAGATCAGAATTCAATGGTGAAGAAAACCTGGAAAATGAGAGCAATACTAACTACACCTTGCATCACTGTGGTTACCATTCAAAGAGTTCCTTTTCCACTCTCCCTTCTGCACAAGGGTCTAAGGTGACAGAGGAAGAACTTTTGACATTATGTTTGAGAAATATGCTAAGTGCAGAAAGGGAGACTAGAGAATTGTTAACTTCTGAAGAAAGATGAACTTTCCAGAAAAAGTCCAAAGAGAAAAAACACCAGTTTTGTTTTGTTTTTTTAATTAATTTGTTTTTCTCCTTTGTACTTTCCTACCTCTATTATGGTGCTTATCATATTCTAATAATCTTCTTATATGTCTTTCTTCCCAGTGAGATTCTGGATTCTAGAATTGTTCCATATTTACCAAATTCATACCAATACCTGAGCCTAGCAGACTATAGGCACTCATAAAATATCTGTTGCATGAATGAATAAAGCTTCTTAATTGGAAAAAGAACAAAATCACAGGAGAAAAAATATAAATTGAATCTTATTTCCTTTACTAAGATTGACAGACCATTTATTGAAGATGGAAATTCTTTTTTCCATCTAAAATACAATACAGAAGTGTCTTTCAGTTCAGTTCAGTTCAGTCGCTCAGTCGTGTCCAATTATTTGTGACCCCATGAATTGCAGCATGCCAGGCCTCCCTGTCCATCACCAACTCCCGCGGAGTTCACTCAAATGTCCATCGAGTCAGTGATGCCATCTAGCCATCTCATCCTGTTTTCCCCCTTTTCCTCCTGCCCCCAATCTCTCCCAGCATCAGAGTCTTTTCCAATGAGTCAACTCTTCGCATGAGGTGGTCAAAGTACTGGAGTTTCAGCTTTAGCATCATTCCTTCCAAAGAAATCCCAGGGCTGATCTCCTTCAGAATGGACTGGTTGGATCTCCTTGCAGTCCAAGGGACTCTCAAGAGTCTTTTCCAACACCACAGTTCAAAAGCTTCAATTCTTCGGTGCTCAGCTTTCTTCACAGTCCAACTCTCACATCCATACATGACCACTGGAAAAACCATAGCCTTGAAGTGTCTTCCACAATGTTCAAAACTTCCAGAACTCCATCTACAGCAGCTCTTAAGGGGCAGGACAAATTCTGGTTAGTGAGGGAGTAGATGGGCCTTCTGGGAATCAAGTGGATAAAATCACATGATTTCTTCGATCCTGGGCTTCAATGACTCAGTGATCCCAAATGAACCCTGGGGAACCCTTCCAATCATATGATTCTTTCTAATTACCCTAACTGTGCCTTAAACAAGCTCCTATAAAAACAGTCCAAATATTTAACCCAATATTGTCATGTGGCAAACATCTGTTTTTACATCAGTAGATTCTTGCAGCCAAACACAAGTGCTGTGAATGTCAACTAGGAGAGTCTGTGACTTTGCCTTCATATGATCAGAAGAGTAGGATGAAAAATCAAACACTTTCTGAAATTAGGTTTGGGGGCTGAAATCTGAAGGGAGCAAATTTTTTATGTGGATTAACTAAGTTGAGCTGGACTGTTCAGAGCAGTCAGACAGGTTCAGGTCCTGGGAACCTACCACACTGTCAGAATGTCCTGCATCCACTCAGGCTTTCAGCATCAGGTGATGTGAGCCAAACATGCCATGGGGACCACACTTAGGATATGAGTTTATCAGAAGTACAATCGCATTTATCACTGTGCATGGAGCACTTTCTGGGTGAATTTGACTGTACTAGACATTTTATGTACATTCTCTATAATCATAAAATTAAAAATAAAACATGCATGCATGCACATACATAATCCTAAAAGTATTCCTTAAAAAAAAGGCAGAGGTCATTATTCCCATTTTATATCTGTAGAAAAGGGGCTTCAGAGAGGTTATAGAAACTCCCCAGTATTGTCCAGCTACTAAGTCAGAGTCAGGATTTAGAGTCAAATGCATCTCTCTGCTTGCCTTTCTGAAGGCAGAGTGGCACACTGTTGACCACTCACAAGCATCTGAGCCCAAAGCTCTGAAAAGATAGAAAGTAGACACAAAGAATTATTGAATGAGTAGTTTGACATTTGGTTTAAATCAGTTGTACATTTTTTCCTACTGAAACGGAGAGTGTCGGATCTCAACCACCCATTTTCCATTGCTCTGTGAATTGTCAGTATTATTATAATGATAGAATCATTTCCTAAGGTAGAGTATTTTCTTTAAAATGTCTGAATTTGGCACCTCGCAGAATAATTTTCTGAACGGGAATTGTGCTTCCATTACCTAATTGCAAAAGTTTGCCAAAATTTTAAAAGGTTCTGGGAAGGGGAGGCAGTGCAAAAATTCAAGTGGCCCAAGGTCTCACTCTTAAAAGAAATGGAAATTTTTTGGACTGAATTGTTATCCTATTTGTTGGTGTAACTACAACAGTAAAGGGAGAATACAGGCAATACTTTTCTCCCCAGCTTCTCCAATCATACCTACAACTGAATTATGCTATTTATAAAGAAAATATTTCTGAGTATTTTGCAAATTTTAACATCTTTGAAAAAATGTTAATTTACTACTCTAATGTCTCACTCTAAGGAACAAATAAATTTATTCTTAATGTAATAAAAACTCTAAATAAAAAATATGTCAATCAACTACACTGAAAGCTCCATCAGTAAGAAGATGAATGCAAAAAATACAAAATACAGTATAAAAAGCTGATGGAAAGGCATGCGTGATAACACCATTCTACTGCCATCAAAAGTGGTAAGAAGAAAGAATAAAATTTTTTTATACCCATGGTGTGTCCAAAATATAAATACCTTTCAAATGCCACACATTTCAGTTTTTCATTTTGGAATTGTATTTTATATTCATAACTATGAAATAATATTAATTTAGTCATGTTATATTGAATAAGAAATTAGTATATTATTTCCATCTTTGCTAATTTTTCTTTCTCAGCTTCCTCTTGAACTTAAAAATCTACCAGATAAAAGTGTGTCAATTCGAAGAAAAGAAATAAGAGTGATCCTTCTCTGCACTGTCTATACCATACCCTATGTTACTAAACATTTTTCTCCCCTTTTCTCTATGTTGTAGAATTTTAAAGTCTTAAAAAATTCTCCTAATGGGTTTCCACATAGAGTAAAAAATTTTATTTTCAATCCAAACATGTATAATTTATCTCCAGATACTAAAAGCCTATGGCCAGGTCATGTTGATTTTTGCTTAAGTCCATAATATGGTAATAAATAGAATAAGTTCTTAATAAGAGTGATAATTCATCCACTGTGGCAATTTTCCATGATTAACAAAATTACAGATATAATAGGCCCATGTGAGGGTGACCATGTGATATACCCGTGTGAAGTGCTCAGCTGGGGACTTGGAAACCTTTTCAATCCTACAAACGTTTTTACTTTTGTCATTTTTGTTTTCAGTATTACAGAAAATAATACTGCTTCTAATTCTAAAAATATTGCTTCTAATAAATATTTTAATGCTACCTCTATTCTTTATCAAATACTTGAAGAGAAATATCCCAAAGGTAGTTACTTTTGAAAATTTCACAACCATGTGCAACCTAAAATTTCCCAGATGAGGCAAAATAAATTTAAACAATAGGCTGCATCCTCAAAACAATAGTCATGGGTTATATTTTTGATTGAAGACTTGCACTCAACTTTTAATAGAATTTACCACAATATTAAATAATATTAGTGGGATGCTTTATTCAATTTAGTACCAAGCTTTTTATAGTATGTGAAAATTTTAAAAAAGAGAACAATGAAGTAGCTAATCATTCATTTCACTCCATGCTAGTTTATTCTATAGATTTCAGACTTACCTAGAGATGAATATATTATGTGAAGTCAGACAGAGTAAGACAAATGTCAAATGATATCACTTATATGTAGAATCTTTTTTTAAAAAATGATGCACATGAATTTATGTACAAAACAGAAATAGGCTCACAGACATAGAAAACAAACTTACAATTATCAAAAAAGAAAAAGGAGAGAGAGGAATAAATTGGGAGCTTGGAATTAACATGTACACATTATTATATATAAAATAGATAACCAGCAAAGATCTACTATGTAGCACAAGGAACTATACTCAGTATCTTGCAATAACCTATAAAGGAAAAGAATATGAATAAGAATATATATGTGTGTATATAACTGAATCACTTTACAGTACATCTAAAACCAACACAACTTTATAAATCAACTATACTTAAATTTCTTAAAAAATAGATTTTAGAGAGTATAAATCCATAAAAGGGTCTATGAAGTAGAAACCAGGGGACCCTTGAGAGAGGGCTATACTATAGCCAGAAAACAGAAAAATACTTTCCCTCCACCAGACTAATGAGAACAGTGAAGTTTCGAGAAGAGATTTCCCAAAGCCCAGAGGCAGAAAAATTAAGTCTTCAAGGCAGGAGAGAGACTTCCCTGGTGGTCCAGAGGCTAAGAATCCAAGTGTTCAATGCAGGGGCCTTGAGTTAGATTCCTGGTCAGGGAACTCTATCCCCCATGCCACAACTAAGACCTGGTGCTGCCAAATAAAGAAAGAAATACGTCTTTTAAAAAGCAGAACGCTGGGGGCCAGCCGACTGGGCCGCATATAGGGCACTCCTACTATATAGACGCTCAGCGTGATCACCACGGTGACCTCAGCTAAGCTCTATAACTGCCCATCTTGGAAAGGTCCAGATGCCAGGGAACCACCCAGCAGCAGGTGGACAGCCACATTAGGGAAAGAAAAGTTGAGTCTCAGCACCCCTACTGCCTTTGTTACACTAGACAAATCACTGAAACTATCAGTTCCCATTTCTTAATCCACAAAACAGATTGAGGATAACAATTAAGGACTATAAGACAACGGAGATAAAAAGCACTTTGTGAGATACTGGGCAGCATTCAAACGTCAGCTATCCTTATCTGTTCGTGTGTCTTTGTGTGGATGTGTGTTTTTGTTGTTGCTTAGTCGCTAAGTCGTGTCTGACTCTTTGTGACCCCATGACCCCATAGCCCACCAGGCTCCTCTATCCAGGCAAGAATACTGGAGTGGGGGGCCATTTCTTTCTCCAGGGCATCTTCCCGACCCAGGGATCAAAGGCACATCTCCTTCATTGGAAGGCTGATTCTTTACCCATGAGTCACCTGGGAAGCCCCTGTGGATGTGTGTACTATTTATTAAATAATTCTAAATTTTTCACACTTCACAGATGGAGAGGGTAGATAAGAGTGCTGCCCTTGGCATGATGAGGTTGGTTGTGGCGAGCTGTGCCCAGGAGGCAGCAGTTGTACACACAGCACACCAATGAATACACACACTGTGTTGACAGCTGCAAAACTCCATGCTGCACCCTGGATATCACCTGACCGCTTACCACCGTACTGGATATGGGCCAGAGAAAACCATGATAGCATTCTTACTCAGGGTTCAAACTGGAAAGCAATATTTTAGAAAGGCTGCAGTGAGAAACATCATAATCATCTTATGATAACAACTAATGATAACTTATGATAACAGCTACTATGGTTGCTGTAAAAATTAATAACCAGTCAAGTGAGAGCATAACAAATGTTTATAATTTTGGAGAGTTCATGAAGAATTGTACCGCTACTCTGACAATAGTTCCTCATACTTTTGCAGCTTCCAAACCTCTTGATGAGTTATTTTACCCATAAATTGTCTGTAAAAGAAGGCAGCATAAAGTTGGCTCATTTAAGATTTTATCAGATCAGATCAGTCGCTCAGTCATGTCCGACTCTTTGCGACCCCATGAATCGCAGCATGCCAAGCCTCCCTGTCCATCACCAACTCCCGGAGTTCACTTAGACTCACGTCCATTGAGTCAGTGATGCCATCCAACTATCTCATCCTCTGTCGTCCCCTTCTCCTCCTGCCCTCAATCCCTCCCAGCATCAGAGTCTTTTCCAATGAGTCAACTCTTCGCATGAGGTGGCCAAAGTACTGGAGTTTCAGCTTTAGCATCATTCCTTCCAAAGAAATCCCAGGGCTGATCTACTTCAGAATGGACTGGTTGGATCTCCTTGCAGTCCAAGGAACTCTCAAGAGTCTTCTCCAACACCACAGTTCAAAAGCATCAATTCTCCAGTGCTCAGCCTTCTTCACAGTCCAACTCTCACATCCATACATGACCACAGGAAAAACCGTAGCCTTGACTAGACGAACCTTTGTTGGCAAAGTAATGTCTCTGTTTTTGAATATACTATCTAGGTTGGTCATAACTTTCCTTCCAAGGAGTAAGCGCCTTTTAATTTCATGGTTGCAGTCACCATCTGTAGTGATTTTGGAGCCCAGAAAAATAAAGTCCGACACTGTTCCCACTGTTTCCCCATCTATTTCCCATGAAGTGATGGGACCAGATGCCATTATCTTCATTTTCTGAATGTTGAGCTTTAAGCCAACGTTTTCACTCTCCTCTTTCACTTTCATCAAGAGGCTTTTTAGTTCCTCTCCACTTTCTGCCGTAAGAGTGGTGTCATCTGCATATCTGAGGTTATTGATATTTCTCCCAGCAATCTTGATTCCAACTTGTGTTTCTTCCAGTCCACCGTTTCTCATGATGTACTCTGCATAGAAGTTAAATAAACAGGGTGACAACATACAGCCTTGATGAACTCCTTTTCCTATTTGGAACCAGTCCATTGCTCCATGTCCAGTTCTAACTGTTGCTTCCTGACCTGCATACAAATTTCTCAAGAGGCAGATCAGGTGGTCTGGTATTCCCATTTCTTTCAGAATTTTCCACAGTTTATTGTGATCCACACAGTCAAAGGCTTTGGCATAGTCAATAAAGCAGAAATAGATGCTTTTCTGGAACTCTCTTGCTTTTTCCATGATCCAGCGGATGTTGGCAATTTGATCTCTGGTTCCTCTGCCTTTTCAAAAACCAGCTTGAACATCAGGAAGTTCACGGTTCACATATTGCTGAAGCCTGGCTTGGAGAATTTTGAGCATTACTTTACTAGCGTGTGAAATGAGTGCAATTGTTTGGTAGTTTGATCATTCTTTGGCATTGCCTTTCTTTGGGATTGGAATGAAAACTGGCCTTTTCCAGTCCTGTGGCCACTGCTGAGTTTTCCAAATTTGCTGGCCAGCTGTTAAACCACCAACCCTTCTTCCTCAGTAAGATCATCCATCCTCATGCCAAACCCCTAAGTGCCTCCCCTACTCTTAGAGGAAAAGTTTTCCAAATAGCTATAGTGTTAACAACAATTTTTGTTCTAATGTAGTAAAATCTGAAGTCTATTTCTACTATCTGTGGAAATACATATAGTGGAAATAATATGTGGAAATATCCATTCTCAAAGCATACCAAATGATAGTGTATTAGTTTTTTATTCCTGCTGTGACAAATCACCACAAATTGAGTAGCATAAAACAGCACAAGTGCAGTATCCTACAGCTCTGGCAGTCAGAAGTCCAAAAGTCTATAGGTCTAAAATCAAAGTCTTAGCAGGGATATAATCCATCTGAAACTAGAGGGGAAAATCTATTTCTTTGCCTTTTTTAATCTTTCAGAGACAGCCTGCATTCCTTGGTGTGTGGCCCCCTCCTCAGTTTTCAGTCATATCACTGCCACCTTTGCCTTCATCATCACATCTCCTTTTCTGACCCTGACCCTCACCCTCTTGCTTCCCTTTTTATGGATTAAAAACCCTCATGATTAGATCATGCCCACTCAGACAATCCAAGATAATCTCCCTATCTCAAGGGCCTTAACTTAATCATATCTGGAGAATCTTTTTTGTTATGTAAAATAATCCATTTACAGGTTCAGGGCTTAACACTTGGATATTTTGGGGGTCTAGTACCCAGCATACCACAGACAGTTTACTGTGTTATCATTACTTTTTCACTGGGGGAAAAATGCATTGGGAGCATAAAAAATGTGTTCATATATGCCCAATGAGCCTTTGTATTTATTTGAGCTGTGTAATCATATCCAATTCTCCCTACCTATGTCATTCTAACACAATGTTTCTCACCCTTGGTCCTATTAACATTTGGGGCCAGATATTTCTCTGTTGTGGGGAGCTGTCTTGTGCATTGTGTGAATTTGAGAAACATTTATGGCCTCTACCCACTACATGCTCGTAGCACTGCCCCCACAGTTGTGACAACAAAAAATAATGTGTCCACACATAGACAAATGTCCCCTGGGTAGAAACAATTTACCCTCAGTGGAGAACCACTCATGTAGTAGAAAGCAGCCAAATTATTGTCATTGCCTCTTTGAAGCCAATAGTTCATAGAAGGCAAAAGATTTGGATATGTAGACTGATGGCTAATCTTAAGGGGGCAAATGTGAGTCATACATCTTAGCATTGCAGACTAAATTTACTGCCAAATGTATTTGTCCAAAAGACACAAAACTCAGAGTTGTCTTATTCATTGGTAGTAACTCATGCATGTGATGAGTCCAATGTGGGTTATGAGGCTTTCTGGGCTTTGAATATCAGGCAGAGAGGAGTGCCTCAGAACGCAGTGTCTTACAAGAGCTGTGAGCTCTTCAGCAGTGGGACCCATGTCTTACCATCTTTCATTTCATTATGAGTAGCATAATCTCAGCCTACATCTTTCAAACTTTCTATTGTACTCTGATGGTTGTCAAACACAGCGGTGATGGTGCCTCTGAAGTGACACAGGCCAGGCCCTAGGATTCACTTCTTGGCTAATCCTCCCCACACTGATCCCCAAGCTTTTGCTGTTGTTCAGTTCCCCAATCATGCCTCACTCTTTGCGACTCCATGGACAGCAGCACGCCAGGCTTGCCTGTCCTTCACCATTTCCCTGAGCTTGCTCAAACTCATATCCATTGAGTCAGTGATGATATCCAAACATCTCATCCTATGTCGTCCCCTTCTCCTCCTGCCTTCAATCTTTCCCAGCATCAGATTCTTTTCTAATGAGTCAGCTCTTCGCATCAGGTGGCCAAAGTATTGGAGCTTCAGCATCAGTCCTTCTAATGAATATTCAGGATTGATTTCCTTTAGGATTGACTGGTTTGATCTCCTTGCAGTCCAAGGGACTCTGGAATCTTCTCCATCACCATAGTTCAAAAGCATCAGTTCTTCGATGCTCAGCCTTTTTTATGGTAAAACTCTCACATCTATACATGACTACTGGAAAAACCATACCTTTGACTAGATGGACTTTTGTCAGCAAAATAATGTCGCTGCTTTTTAATACTCTGTCTAGGTTTGTCATAGCTTTTCTTCCAAGGAGCAAGCATCTTTTAATTTCATGGCTGCAGTCACCATCTGCAGTGATTTTGGAGCCCAGAAAAATAAAATCTGTGACTGTTTCCATTGTTTCCCCATCTATTTGCCATAAAGTGATGGGACCAGATGCCATGATCTTTAATTTTTGAATGATGAGTTTTAAGCCAGCTTTTTCACTCTCCTCTTTCACCTTCATCAAGAGGCCCTTTAGTTCCTCTTTACCATTGGAGCCATCAGGGAAGCCCTCCTAAGTTTTAGTCATTTGTACAGCTCCTACGTAGGGGCTTCCCTGGGGGCTCAGATGGTAAAGAACCTGCCTGCAGTATGGGAGACCTGGGTTCAATCCCTGGGTCAGGAAGATTCCCTGGAGGAGGGAGTGGAAACCCACTCCAATATTCTTGTCTGGAGAGTTCCATGGACAGAGGAGCCTGGCAGGCATATAGTCCATGGGGTTACAAAGAATTGGACATGACCGAGCAACTCACACACACACACACACACACACACACACACAAACATAACTCCTTCATGATTTCTTTTTGTCATTAATTACACAGTATTTATCTTTAAATCAACTTATGATTTTCAATCATCAATGTTTTAACAATAATATAAGTGAAATCATGTTTCATAATACTACTGAATTTTTTCTAAAACGCATTGAATTAAATATGTAACTATAAAGAGTTTCACGTTTATCCACATGCTATCTAAAAGTATCTCACTACTGGATACATATACAAGAGTTTAAGAAATATTGTCCTGGAGGCAACCAACATCAGGAAAAGCCTGACATTTATTTCTAGATCTAAAGAGGTTTCTCCCATCTACTCAAGTTCCTCACAGATGAGGGACTATCAAAGTACAGAAAACCAATTGATTTTGCAATCAGAGGGAAAACCTCAGGCTAGCATTTACACATTTTCCTAAACATCTTCCTTTTCATTTTCCTTTAAAAACAGATAATAGTTTAAGATAATGCCCTTAAAAACAGTAATATCAGGTAGTTCGTAATGATATGTTTAATGCATCACATCAGTCAAATAACTACCAAAGAAGCAAACTCAAACACTGGAGAAAGTAATCCAGGCCAGGATTTCAAACAGTGTATTTCACAGAACACTAATTTTATAGGATCTCAGTAGACATTACATGGAGGGGAGAAGGAAAGGGGGGAAATTGGCAGAGATCTAGTTAAATAATTTGAGGAAATATTGTTAAACAAAATTAATTTTTTATTGTAAGACTTTGCAAAAGCTTTCATTTTCTACTGTAAAACTTAAAGAGAAATAGACATTATGCATGCAACCTTAAATTTATTTAATGAAAAATATCCTCTTTTTCCCTAAGAGCATTCCCTGGAACTAGTATTCAGAGAAACATATTTTGGGAAAATCTGATAAATATAGACTAGATAAAACAGTATTTTCCTGAGATGAAGAACAAACCCTAGGATAATGGATATTTTTAAATGTACACGACCTTATATTTTAACAACTACCTAGAAGAGTGACTGTCTTCTCTGGATTAACTTTGTTCATCTCTGTTTTGCACCCCCAGGGACTCAATACATTACTGAATGCAAATGACAAATAAATATAAAAGACAATGTGGAAATTATTTTACTGGATATCAGTTCAGTTCAGTTCAGTCCAGTTCAGTTGCTCAGTCTTGTCCAACTCTTTGCGACCCCATGAATCGCAGCACGCCAGGCCTCCCTGTCCATCATCAACTCCCGGAGTTCACCCAAACTCATATGCATCGAGTCGGTGATGCCATCCAGCCATCTCATCCTCTGTTGTCCCCTTCTCCTCCTGCCCCCAATCCCTCCCAGCATCAGAGTCTTTTCCAATGAGTCAACTCTTCGCATGAGGTGGCCAAAGTATTGGAGTTTCAGCTTCAGCATCAGTCCTTCCAATGAATATTCAGGACTGATTTCCTTTAGAATGGACTGGTTGGATCTCCTTGCAGTCCAAGGGACTCTCAAGAGTCTTCTCCAACACCACAGTTCAAAAGCCATCAATCCTTCAGCGCTTAGCTTTCTTCACAGTCCAACCCTCACATCCATATATGACCACAGAAAAAACCATAGCTTGACTAGACGGACCTTTAATGTCTCTGCTTTTTAATATGCTATCTAGGTTGGTCATAACTTTCCTTCCAAGGAGTAAGCGTCTTTTGATTTCATGGCTGCAGCCACCATCTGCAGTGATTTTGGAGCCCAGAAAAATAAAGTCTGACACTGTTTCCACTGTTTGCCCATCTATTTCCCATGAAGTGATGGGACCAGATGCCATGATCTTAGTCTTCTGAATGTTGAGCTTTAAGCCAACTTTTTCACTCTCCTCTTTCACTTTCATCAAGAGGCTTTTTAGTTCCTCTTCATTTTCGACCATAAGGGTGGTGTCATCTGCATATTTGAGATTATTGATATTTCTCCTGGCAATCTTGATTCCAGCTTGTGCTTCTTCCAGCCTGGCATTTCTCATGATGTATTCTGCATAGAAGTTAAATAAGCAGGGTGACAATATACAGCCTTGACGTACTCCTTTTCCTATTTGGAACCAGTCTGTTGTTCCATGTCCAGTTCTAACTGTTGCTTCCTGACCTGCATATAGGTTTCTCAAGAGGCAGGTCAGGTGGTCTGGTATTCCCATCTCTTTCAGAATTTTCCACAATTTATTGTGATCCACACAGTCAAAGGCTTGGACATAGTCAATAAAGCAGAAATAGATGTTTTTCTGGAACTCTCTTGCTTTTTCGATGATCCAGAGGATGTTGGCAATTTGATCTATGGTTCGTTCCTCTGCATTTTCTAAAACCAGCTTGAACATCTGGAAGTTCACAGTTCACATGTTGCTGAAGCCTGGCTTGGAGAATTTTGAGCATTACTTTACTAGCATGTGCTCCTGCTGCTGCTGCTGCGTCGCTTCAGTCGTGTCCAACTCTGTGCAACCCGAGAGATGGAAGCCCACCAGGTTCCCCCATCCTTGGGATTCTCCAGGCAAGAACACTGGAGTGGGTTGCCATTTCCTTCTCCAATGCATGAAAGTGAAAAGTGAAAGGGAAGTCGCTCAGTTGAGTCCAACTCTTAGCAACCCCATGGATTACAACCTACCAGGCTCCTCCCTCCATGGGATTTTCCAGGCAAGAGTACTGGAGTGGGGTGCCATTGCCTTCTCCATACTAGCGTGTGAGATGAGTGCAATTGTGTGGTAGTTTGAGCATTCTTTGGCATTGCCTTTCTTTGGGATTAGAATGAAAACTGACCTTTTCCAGTCCTGTGGCCACTGCTGAGTTTTCCAAATTTGCTGGCATATTGAGTGCAGCACTTTCACAGCATCATCTTTCAGGACTTGGAATAGCTCAACTGGAATTCCATCACCTCCACTAGCTTTGTTCATAGTGATGCTTTCTAAGGCCCACTTGACTTCACATTCCAGAATGTCTGGCTCTAGGTGAGTGATCACACCATCATGATTATCTAGGTTGTGAAGATCTTTTTTGTACAGTTCTTCTGTGTATTCTTGCCACCTCTTCTTAATATCTTCTGCTTCTGTTAGGTCCATACCATTTCTGTCCTTCATCGAGCCCATCTTGCATGAAATGTTCCCTTGGTATCTCTAATTTTCTTGAAGAGATCTCTAGTCTTTCCCATTCTGTTGCTTTCCTCTATTTCTTTGCATTGATTGGTGAGGAAGGCTTTCTTACCTCTCCTTGCTATTCTTTGGAACTCTGCATTCAGATGCTTATATCTTTCCTTTTCTCCTTTGTTTTTCACTTCTCTTCTTTTCACAGCTATTTGTAAGGCCTCCCCAGACAGCCATTTTGCTTTTTTGCATTTCTTTTTCTTGGGGATGGTCTTGATCCCTATCTCCTGTACAATGTCATGAACCTCCTTTGCTTTGAGAAGTAATTAATATCTTTTTTATCTTAATTCATAAAGCTTCACAGAATGTGCACCCTGATCATCTAAAAGCAATCATTACTGAAGTTAATATCACCTGAAGAGTACAAGTGGTCACAGTTCATGGAATCAGCAAACAGGATTTTTTTCCTTAGTGGACTCTTACTTCCTCTACATGAGCAGTACATAAACATACAAGGGTCATTCTAAATGGAAACTAAGGCTAAGAATTGAAAAGTGGTAAATTTTTCAAATTTGATTTTCCTAGCAACTACTGCAGATGGTTTGACATGAAATTGTGAATGTAATGAGATAGTGTGGCCAAAATATTAAACCCAGAATAACTCGTAAGAAATGTAAAGCCCCAAATGTTATCAAACAGAGTTTTAGCTTTGAAAGGAATATGAGAGATGTAGAAAGTGGTGCTGTCATCACACTAATAATATGATACCAGGGATTCTTCTATGGGGTGCACTACTCAATTGCCAGGTGGGCTTGGGCAAATCATTGTACCTGTTCATGACCCACTTTCGTATTTAGAATGAGACAGTTGGGAAAAATAATCATCTAACACCTTGTAGGGATCAGCAGTATCATCATCACGTGGGATATTGTTAGAAATGTAGAAACTCAGGCGTCACCCCAGACTTACTGAGTCAGAATTTGCATTTTAACAAGATTCCTAGATAAACTAATACACTGGTTTTGTAACTCTGTTCTTAGTACCTAAGTGAAGTGAAGTGAAATTCGCTCAGTCGTGTCTGACTCTTTGCAACCCCATGGACTACACAGTCCATGGAATTCTCCAGGCCAGAATACTGGAGTGGGTTGCCTTTCCCTTCTCCAGGAGATCTTCCCAACCCAGGGATCGAACCCAGGTCTCCCACATTGCAGGCAGATTCTTTACCAGCTGAACCACAAAGGAAGCCCTTCTTAGTACCCAAGACCATACCAATCCTAACCATCCTCACCCCACCCAACCACCCTCAAGGCAGAATTTGCAGTAAGGATTATTTTTGTTTTGTTTTAAGTGCCAGGATTCCAAGCCCTCTCTTTTGACAGGGAAGGAAACTGAGGCCCAGGCAGGTAAAGCAAATTTCCTGAAAACATACAGCTAATTAGCAGCAGAACACAGATTTTGTTATTAGTTTTTCCAGTGCAGTTGATTATACAGCTTCATGAGAATGTTACCAAAATAGTGTGATTAAATTGCCAAGTGTTAATGTTATAACAAACGAACAGCAATGCTTTTCTTCTCTTGGAAAAAGCTTTTCTTAGTTTAAAAATGACTGTTTTTTAGTGAAATTATGTTATTTCTGGAGGTACAGCGAGAAGAATCAAGTTACAGGTGTCTCATTCCTCTTCCAGGTGGTAGGAAGACCTTTAGACTCAGGCCAGATGCTTACTTTCCTGCTTCCTCCCCTTCTCACCACTGAGGCACCCACCTCTACCCAAGCAAATGTGCAGCATGCACACACACACAGCCAACACCAATAATGTGTAATTCAATTATGAATAACAGCAGAAACCACAGAAGTCCATGATCCAGGATGCTTGCAAGTCCTATTACTAATCCCTCTTAGCAACCAGCATTGTGCCTTGTCTGTGGGTGTGTGTTAGTCGCTCAGTTGTGTCCGGCTCTTTGCAACCCCATAGGGTGTAGCCTGCCAGACTTTTCCATCCATGGGATTTTCCAGGCAGGAATACTGGAGTGTATTGTCATTTCCTTCTCGGGGGATCTTCCTGACCCAGGGATCAAACTGGGGTCTCCGGCATTGCACGCAGACCCTACCGCCTGAGCCACCAGGAAAGCCCGGTGCCTCATCTAAAGGCACGGAGCTTTTCAAGCCTCTGCAGTTTTGAAATTTGAAATTTTGAATAAATTTTGAAAACCAAAGTTATCTAAAGTAACCATAAAGAAATGGGTAGAGAGAATAAATAATATATAGTGGCATTAAACAAATCTCACTGGTTCATTATTGAGTATAGTGAGCATTTATATGTTCCCCAGCAATCTTTCTTTCCATTTTGTATCCACTTCTCCTTTCACTAGTCCCACTGAATGGTGACCTAGAAACAAGAGAGATTAACTGTCCAAAGTCAAGAATAATAGCAAAACCACTTGAAAGAACAATCAAGCATACTATATTTGGCCATAGTCATACTGTCAAATACTTTCTTCAGTTTGCCTCCAGACTACTCCAGGTTTTACCTGGAATTAAAGTCCCAGGCATTATATTTAAAATGGAGAAAATATAACTGCATGGTACCACTTTTATCCTTTGGAAATGATCTTTTCTTTGTCTTCTGCCTCATAGCATTATCATCTGAGAATTGTCAATCGAAAGGCATCAAACCAAAAGTTAATTTCACTATTTCTTTTATGCTTAATAAACCTGCAGTATCTTCCTCACTCTTTAGTTTCCTGTTGTCTGTAAATCTTTGTAAATTGTTCTTATTTTCTTTTTCTCATATAAAATTTTAAGTTTTTTTTTTTTCGACCAGCAGCATTCAGTGTGGTAACATTAGATGATTTACCAAGTTTAGCCAAATAATACAAATATCTAGCTTGTGGATGGGAAGCAAAATATAGTTCAAAATGCATAATGCCTCTTCTCAAGAAATTTTTGACTTATGGCAGAAGTAAAAATTGCTGTGGATCCTTATAAAAGACACATGTTCAGGTATATAATTAAGCATGCCAACCAAATAATTTTTTTTTTTAGTAATGATTATTAAGGGTACATGTCATGAAGCATAATCTATCCAAAATAATTACAAATTTTTATATCAAGATTCTAGAGCAGTCTTTTCAACAGAAATATGAATCATATAAATAAATATAAATTTTCTTGCAGCCACATTTTAAAAAATAGGTAAAATTAAGTTTAGTACTATATTTTCTTTAACCCAATGTGTCCAAAATAGTATCATTTCAACATATAATCAAAATAAAAATTTACCAAAAAGCTATTTTACATTAATTGTACTAGTCTCCATGTTAAACTTAAAAGATTAAGAAGAGAAAATGATTAGAATGGTTAATAAGCAAAACAGTTGAAAACTTATTGAGAAAGTATTCTCAGCAATAAACTAGCATAAGCCTTAAGACAATTGAATTATAATAGCCTCTTACCTTTTTATATCAATAAATCTCAAAATAAAACTGAAGGTTTCTCTCATCACTACTTATGAGTGATATTTTTAGTTAGCAAAAGTGAAGTCACTCAGTCATGTCCGACTCCTTGTGATCCCACGGACTGTACCCTACCAGGTTCCTCCGTCCATGGGATTTTCCAGGCAAGAATACTGGCTTGGGTTGCCATTTCCTTCTCCAGGAATTGAACCCAGGTCTCCCACATTGTAGGCAGATACTTTACTGTCTGAGCCACCAGGGAAGTCAAGGGAATTTACCACCAGGGAAGTTGGCAAAGTTTCTCCATAAAATATTTTTAAATAAAGATAATTTAAAATCATAAGACCAGCTGGCTATTCCCTCTTTCCCTCCCTTTCCCCCTTGTATTTGCTTCCATCAAAGCACCACAGTTTGTAATCATTTCATTTATGTGTTGCCTTCCTTCCCTTTCACAGAATATAAGCTGTGTTAGAGCAGAAACCACATGTCATGTTATGTTCAATGTTATTTCCAAGAGTACCTGCCCTCCAGCCTGGCAATAAGAATCACTCAATATTTGTTAAAAGAATTATAAAACAAATTAAGAGACATCAGCTAGATCAGCATAAAAGTAAGGGTCTTTTTCATTAATAACACACACTAGAATTCTAAATACTAAGTTTATCCTAACATCTGAATTGAACAAAGCCAAGAGAGTAAACATATCAAAAGTTTCAACTTTTGTAGCACAAATTCCTAGGTATTTAAAAATAACTTCTTCCTCCAGATGTCAAGATTCACAGGATTTATGGGACTTCCCTGGTGGCACAGTGGTTAAGACTTTGTGCTCCCACTTCAGGGGACACGGGTTCAATCCCTGGCTGGGGAACTAAGATCCTGAATGCTACATGCTGAGGCCAAAAGATAAAAATTGAATTTAAAAAATAATAATTTTCACACAAAAAAAGATTAACAAGATTTAAGGCTTGTCTGGGTCCCACCTCAGGGCTAAGAAGGGTCTGTGCTAGGTAGGGGCACCTACCACGAAGCCTAGCCCAAGAAGAGAGATTCTGAGAGCTGGGGTATTTTCCGTCAGAGCAGCCAACAGCAGTTCAGTCAGGAAGGGACCTTTGAGATAGGTTCAAAGAGGGAAACTATAGGTAGAATCCACAGAAAGGCCAAGTGAATATCTGGAAGTCCTTCTGAGGGGGCAAACAAGGGTCACAGTACCCTGAGGGGCCTGTTTGCATATGGCCGCAGCTCACAGACTAGACCTGGAGGGCTGTGCTGCACAGACCCTGAGCAGCCTTGGGTCAGGCCCACCCAGGGTCACAGGATTACCTCACCGTCATGCTGCTACTGCTGCTGCTAAGTCACTTCAGTCGTGTCCGACTCTGCGTGACCCCATAAACGTCAGCCCGCCAGGCTCTCCTGCCCCTGGGATTCTCCAGGCAAGAAAACTGGAGTGGGTTGCCATTTCCTTCTCCAAAGCATGAAAGCGAAAAAGTGAAAGTGAAGTCGTTCAGTCGTGTCCGACTCTTAGCGACCCCATGGACTGCAGCCCTCCAGGCTCCTCCATCCATGGGATTTTTCAGGCAGGAGTACTGGAGGGGGGTGCCATTGCCTTCTCCGCCTCACCGTCATAACAGAAACGAAAACCAGCCACACTCACACCCGACTATGATTACAAGACCTAAAGGTGGTAACCAAGGTAGAAACAGGGGTATTTATTTTGGAATTCATGTGACAGATTTATGTATAACTCCTTCAGATCTATTTGTCATATTTTCACCATACTCTTCTCAATTTCACATTATTTTAGTGTTTTTTTAAACAATTACTAAGTAGTAATTTAATCAGTTTGCTATACTCTCTGCCTGAAATAAGACAAAAATTTAAAACCATACACAAAAAAACCTGAGTGCCTCTTTGTGGTATGAAACACTTCTTGTTCACTACAATTGATGTTAAAGGAGTAGCTATGATGAAGAAATCTTTGGGACGATTAAATCTGCTAATAAACTTTATAGGTTTATGACTCAGAATTAAATTAGTCAGATTAGAAAGTTAAAAGGTAAACAAGCAAATTGTTTTAAATGCTGGCATTCCCTAAAGAGATTGGGGAAGCTGAGATGAAAGGATGTTTTAGGGAGTTAACTGAAAAGGCTTTGGCAGGAGAGAGGTGGTTTGAGAATCTTTCAGCACCTAGAGCTTGAAAAATACACAATTCTAACAATGAGGGTTATAAATTCTCACTGACAACAGAGAGTCAAAGGAGATGTGAGATACTCGGGTTAGCACAGATGCTTACCTCGGGGAGGCCAGTTTCTTTGAGAAGCTTTGTGGATACACATGGATGCCACTTGCCTTTACTTCCTAACACATGACCCTCTTTAGACCCAGCTGTATGTCTCCCCCATACTGGTAGCACTACTGCTACCTGGCCAGCTTGGAATGCAAATACTTGCCTAAGGGGAATACTAGAATTGATGACATAAAAGAATCTACGCATTCAACAGATTGCGCATCTGGGCATCATCATTTTGTTTACTTGGAAAGCCCAATGTCTACAGACATGTCGGTCACCTTCCACTTAGAAAGTTCTAGTAGCTTGCCATGTATAGGCTTCCCCAACCTTCTCCCCATAACTTCATGATTTTTGCATCCAGTTCTTAAGTTCAGAAGGAACTCATTTGTAAGAATAAAGGCAAAACAAGAGGACTATTCAGATAATACTATACGTCTCTTTTCCTCTGTGAGGACCAGTGGATGAGCTCACTGGAGAGCAAGTGAAACCCTGGCTGAGGGAACTGGGAAACAGCACTCACTTTTAGTTTAGTCTGTTGAGCAAAATGTTTAATATCAGCCTTGAATTCATTTGGTTTCAATTTACCTTTCACAAGACACACATATAGTGAAAGATCCTGTGCTTGTGTTGTCCTTGCTGCTTGCAAATTTCACCCCATTTAAAACAAAAAAGGAGAAAAATAATGGTGCTGACCAGAGCCAAGCATAATATGGGTGGACTCAGTACAAACCTTCCCTTAGAAAGTCTCACACATAGACTTCATGGGTGAGATTTCTCCTGAAGAAAAAGAGAAGCATATCTGGCAGTATTTTGCTGTCAGTAGGATATAACACATACCCCAAAGGATCTTCATTCTCCTTAACTTCTGGGAATCCCACCTGCTCCAGTACATGAAAGGAAATTGGACACACTGAGGAAGCAGAAGTGATACGAATTATCGTCTCAATTTTTTTCCTCTTTAAATAGAAGTTCAGTGATTATTCTTGAATTGCCAGATCCTTTTCCAGTCTATGTCTGAATCCCGTGCACCATTAACCAATAATATCTACAAAAATTTATGCCCACCCTCTGTCCCTCCCTTTAAAAAAAAAAAAAATCTCAACTATGGACTTCCAGTTAATTATGGAGCTTTAGAAATTATTAATTTCAGATCTGAAAAACTTGAGCAGTCATATCGCATGCATGTGTGACTGAGGTCTTTTGCAGTGAAGTTCTAACATTTCTTACTTAGAGACAGGGCTAACACTCAATCCCATGCTCTTCTCACTACACCAGTTTTACATGAAAGAATGAAAGCGCTAATTGGAAAGTACTTTGGTATTACTGGGTTCCATTATTTCCTTCTGTCCTCTCATGAGGGGATCTAAGCCACTAACTACGCATGGAAGTCCCCCACAGTGTCATTTCAAGGGTGATGGAGAGACCTTCTCTGTCTGCTTCCCCAGTCCTACCCACACCAACAGTCTCCACTATGAGGTATTCTGAGCGTTAGCTGAGGCACCACTCTATCCACAGTATCCTAGCTTAAAATTCAGACATCCTAAGAGGCATACTACTTTTTGCTTGGTGAGTCTAGCTGAGGTTTGTCAATCTTGTTTATCTTTTTAAAGAACCAGCTCTTAGTTTCATTGATCTTTTCTCTTGTGTTTTTAGTCTCTATTTATTTCTGCTCTAATGAGAATTCCCTGGAAGCTCAGTTGGTAAAGCCTGCAACACTGGAGACCTGGGTTTGACCCCTGGGTCGAGAAGATCCCCTGGAGAAGGAAATAGCAACACACTCCATATTCTTGCCTGAAAAATCCCATGGACAGAGGAGCCTGGCAGGCTACAGTCCATGGGGTCACAAGAGTCGGACACGACTTTGTGACTAAACCACAATTTCTGTGAACTCCTTCCTCATACTAAGTTTGAGCCTTATTTATCTTTTTCTAGTTCCTTGAAGCATAGCATTAGGTCATCTATTTAATATTATTTTTGTTTCTTGAAACAGGCATTTATTGCTATGAACTTTCCTTTTAGAACTACTTCTCTGCATCCTATAACTTTCTGTATGTTACATTTCCACTTTTGTCTCAAGGTATTTTTTTTATTTCCCATTTGAATTCTTCTTTGACCCATTGGTTGTTCAGGAGCATGTTAGTTAATCTCCATATACTCACGAATTTTCCAATTTTTGTCATGTAATTAATTTACACTTTCAATGTAGCCAATATTTTATAATAACTATACATGGAATATAATCTTCAAAAATTGTGTAACAAAAATGAATCAATTAAAGGATACATTTTTAATAAATAAATAATTTTTCTAGTTTCATACCATTGTTATTGGAAAAGTTGCTTAACATGAGTTTAATCCTCTTAAATTTATTTAGACTTGTTTTGTGGCCTAACATATGATGTATCTTGGAAAATGTTCATGTGCCTTTAAATATATATATTCTGATGCTTTTGGATATAGTGTTTTATAAATATCTGTTAAGCCTATCTTTTTTAACATGTTGTTTAAAGTCAATATTTCCTGATTGATTTTCTGTCTGCATGATCTTTCCATTGATATAAGTGGGGTATTAATGCCTACAATTATTATATTGATAGCTATTTCTCCAGTTAAGTCCATTAATATTAGCTTTATATATTTAGGTGTTCCTTGTTAGGTGTGTAAATTTTTACAAGTGTTTTATCTTCTTGTTGGATTGACCCCTTTATCATTATGTAACATTGTTTTTGTCTCTTACTACTATCTTTGTTTGAAAGTGTTTTTGTCTAATATAAGTATAGCTACTCCAGCCTTTTGGTCTCCATTTGCATATAATATCTTTTTCTTTCCCTTAACTTTCAGTCTGTATGTGTCTTTATACCTAAAGTGAGTTTCTTGTAGGAGCATATAGATGAGTAATATTTTTTATCTATTCAGCTGCTCTATGTCTTTTGATTAGAAAATTTAGTTCATTTACATGTAAAATAACTTTTCATCAGTACATGCTTATTGCCATTTTACATTGTTCTCTAGCTGTTTTTGTGGTTACTCTCTTTCTTCTTTTCTTGCTCTCTTCCTTTGTGGTTTGATGACTTTCTCTTTAGTTGTATAGTTATAATTCTTTCTCTTTATTCTTTGTGTATTTACTATAGGTTTTTGCTTTGTGGTTACTATGAATCTTACATATAACAAGTTATATTCTGTAACATATTATATTTCATATAATTGTATAGCAACATATTTTAAGTTAGTAATAAGTTTCTTGCCATTCTAAAGCTCAACATTTTTACTCTTCCCCATGTTTCATGTTTTTGATGTCACATTTTACTTTTTTTTATCTTGTATATTTTTTAACTAATTTCAGACATACTTCAAAGATATTATGGTCAGTTCCAGACAACCACAATAAAGCAAATACTGCAATAAAGTGAGTCATATGAATTTTCTGGTTTCCCAGGGCATATGTTATATTTACACTATACTGTAATCTATAAAGTGTGTAATAGCATTATGTCTTTTAAATGTACATACCTTACTTTTAAAATGTCTTATTGCTTAAAATCCTAGCCATCATCTAAGACTTTAGCACATTGTAATCTTTTTGCAATAGTAACATCAAAGAGCACCATAACAAATATTATTTTTAAAATTAGTTTGAAATACTACAAGAATCACCAAGATAAAACAAAGAGACATTAAGTGAGCAAATGCTGTTGGAAAACTAGTGCCAAGAGATTTGTTCAGTGTAGGGCCATAAACTTTTAACTTGTTTAAAAAAGAAATGCAGTATCTGAGAAGCACAATAAAAAAAGTATGCCTGTTTTACAACCATAGAAATTTTTATTATGATTATATTAGCTTTTATAAGTAACGAATCCAGCACCTTTACTATTTATTTTTCCAAAGAGATTTATTCTTTCATATATGTTCTCATTACTAATCGTCATCATTTATTTTCAGATTGAAAAAGTCCCTTTAATAGGTTTTGTAAGGCCAGTTTAGTGGGCATAAACTCCTTTATCTTTTGCTTATCTGTAAAACTCCATCTCTTTTTCAATTCTGAAGGATGACTTTTCTGGGTAGAGTATTCTTGATTTTAAGGGTTTTTTTTTTTTTAGCACTTTGAATGCATCATGCCATTACCTGCTTGTCTGCAAATTTTGTGCTGATAAATCTGTTGATAACCTTATGGGGCCTCCCTTGTACATAAAGAGTTTTCCTCTTGCTGCTGTTAATATTCTTTCCTTGTCTCTAACTTTTGACATTATAATTACAATGTGTCTTATTATAAGTCTCTTTATTCAGAACTTTCTTGGCATCCTGGATCCAGATGTCTGTTTCCTTCTCCAAATTAAGGAAGAAAATTATTCAGGGAAGGAAAAAATTCAGCTATTAATTTTTCAAGTAAGATTTCTGCTCCCTTCTGTTTGGTTTTGTCTCATAAGCCCCTTGAACTATCTTCATCTTTTTTCATTCTTTCTTCTTTCTGCTCTTCTGGGTGAACTTCACTGCCTTGTGTTCAAGTCGACTGATCCTTTCTTCTGTTTCATCTGTTGAACCTCTGTAGTGTGTTTTTTAAATTCAATTATCATGGTCTTCAATTCTGTGACTTCTATTTGGTACTTTTTTATATTTTCCATTTTTCTCTTCAAATTCTCACTGTGTTCATCCATTCTTTTCCCCAGTTTGGTAAGAATCTTTATAACCATTACTTTTAACTCTTTATCAGGTAAAGTACTTATCTCTGCTTCATTAAGATTTTTTTATGAGGGTTTATCTTATTCTTTCATTTGGAATATATTCCTCTGTTTGATTCTCTGTGTTGGTGTCTATATAGTAAATAAAACAACCACCTTTCCCAGTCTTGAAAGAGTAGCCTTGTGTTGAAGATGAGTTTTATTTTTAATTCAGCTCTGTCCCAGCTCCTGGTCATCTCTCAAACATCTGTGCTTGTTAAGCAGCCTAATATATTTTTAATACCTCCCAGTGGTTGAAGACATGCCAAGACCTTTCAGAGTCTCAAAGGGGAAGATCTCAACATCTAGATCAGGCTGACAGGAAGTCAGACCCTCAGACAGCTGCTTTTAAAAATATGCAAATATATGTAGTTCTGAGGGGAAACAAGCATAAGCCCTATTGGCCACCAGAGTCAGGTGATCTGTCAGTGTCCCCTGAGCTACAATCACAAAACTCACACTCTAGATAAGTGTGTAAGCTCCTTTCCTGAGATACTGGTGAGCTGGAGCAAGGTAGAAGGAGAAGGCCAAGATGGCATTCACAGCCTACCTTCCTTGAGAGCAGCTCTATAGGTCACTAAATATGTGCCAGACCTAAAACCTGTCCCTCAGGCTGAAGCTCCAGGATAGGAAAAGTGGCATCATTCACAGAAAGTCTGAAAAATATGCCTCAGTCTGCTGTCTGAGCTGTGCCCTGGGGGATTGTAAGCTGCCAAGAACCATCCCTCTGATCACCATAGTCCCATGGGACACCAGAATACAAGCTTCTTCATCCACCAGAACCAGGCAATCAAAGGCTGTCCCTTGGGTGTCAGCTGCAAAAACCAGGCACCAGACACATGCAAATCGCCCCTCCAAGAGACACTGGCACTCTGGAGTGCAATGGAGAGTGAAAGTGAATATAGCGCCCACCCTCCAAGATCTCTGCAAAGAATTATAGTCAACCCCTAGGTACATGTTTTATTAGAAGGCTGCCCCTCTGGACACAGTACGATTAGCTAACATACCTTATTCATAGAAACACAGAACTCTTTGGTCTGTTATCTCTTGGTAACCTGTGTGTGGTAGCTATTTAAGAACTCTTTCTACATTGGTTACAGTCCTGTGGTATACACTGGCCACCAGAGCCAGGTGATGTAAAGGTGTTCCCCGGCAGCAGTCATAAAACTCAGGGTGCCAGAAAGGGGTACGAGCTCCTTGCTGGGTGACACTGATTAGTAGAGTCCCAGGTGACCAGGAACCCCAGTTCCCCTGGCCTTCAGGGCCAAGCAACCCAGAGATATCCCCTGAGCAGCAATCACAAAATTTGAGGCACCAGACATATGTTAAGGCTCTCTCCTGGGAGATTCTGGTGCCCTAAGCATGGCAAAAGGAGAATCTCCCAGGCTCTGTCCACAGAGAGTGTTGCAGCAGGTTCATAGAAATGTGAAGTGTTAATGCAGTAGATGAGACTCCTTCACTTTAAGTCTGGGCATGATCAGCTACTTCTGAGCTGGGTCCTGCGGCAAGTGATTCTGAGTGCACTGGCCCTTCTGAGAGCTGCCATCCATTTCACTGCCATCCTGTGAGTTTGGGGATGCAAGCCCTATTGGCTTTTAAAATTGGATATTTGGAGTGATCATCTCTCAAGTGGGTGTCTTAAAAGTTGGGGTGCCTGATGACAGGTCTGAACCCTTTGCTCCTCAGGGAGAAGCTCCAGGTTTTGAATTTCCTCCCAGTTGTGGGTCACTGTATCAGGGGGAGGGTTTATGGAAAGATATATCTCAACCTCTCCTACCTGCCATTTTAAAATATTCATTTATTTTCATTTGACTGCACCAGGTCTTATTTGTGGCATAACTGGATCTTCAATCTTTGTTGCAGTATGTGGGATCATCAGCTGTGGCATGTGAACTGTTAGTTGCCGCATGTGTGACCTAGCTCCCCAGCCAGGGATCAAACCTGGGCCCCCTGCATTGGGCGTGTGGTATCTTAGCCACGGTACCACCAGGAAAGTCCCCTCTCCTGCGTTGATGTGGTTTTCTTCTCACTTGCCCAGTGTGCAGTTGTCACTCGGGCAGTCTTGAGATTTTCAAGAGGCAATTGGCCCTTTTGTAGCTGTAGATTCAGTGTGTCTGTGGGAGGAGGTGAGTTCAGGATCTTCCTATATCTTCATGTTGAACCAGAACATGGAGTTGCTTTTTTATAGACATGGTCAAGGAAGGTCCAAGTGTAAAAGCCACATTCAAGCAGAGACCTAAAGCAAACAAGGCAGTGAGCTATGAATATTTCTAGGGAAGAGTGTTCCAAGCAGAAGGAACAGTGGGTACAAATGCTCTATATAGGAAGTATGATTGATGTGTTTGAAGAATAGCAAGAAAGCCAGTGGGACTGGAGTTTAGTAAGCAAGAGAAAGAATATTAGAAGCTTAAGCCAAAGCGTTCCATGTAGATCCTTGTAAGCCATCATCAGGGCCTTGGCTATCACACCAATTGAGGTGGAGATTCTATGGAAGTGTTGAGTAGAAGAGTGATAGGATCTGACTCACGTTTTTTAAAAAAAACATTCTGGCTGCTCTGTTTTGATTAGACTTTAGAGGCAAAAGCAGATGCTTGTATTAATTCGGTTATGCATCATGAGTTATGAGATTTTTATAGTTTTCCATTTTGCACATGACAAAGGGAGAAGTCACAGAGATGACAAATAGCAGAACCAGGATAAGAAACCGGGCAAGCTGGCTCCAGAGGTCATGCCTTTAACCTCTACACTCTCACTTGTCAAGAAAGATGTCAAAGGCTGAGGCAAGAAAAATTGATGCAATTATCATTGGCTGGGGACCACTAGGCCCAGTTCTAATTGGGGAAGGAAACATCGTTGTGCTTCATTCTAATTCCATTATTTCATGGACTGAATTGCACTTTGTACACAAATGAGTCAGAAATATCTGGCTATGTCAGTTGTTAAAAAACAGTATATTACAAGTAAGAAATACAAGAGTTATCAGATCAGTTGCTCAGTCGTGTCCGACTCTTGTGACCTCATGAATCGCAGCACACCAGGGCTCCCTGTCCATCACCAACTCCCGGAGTTCACCCAGACTCACGTCCATCGAGTCAGTGATGCCATCCAGCCATCTCATCCTCTGTCGTCCCCTTCTCCTCTTGCCCCCAATCCATCCCAGCATCAGAGTCTTCTCCAATGAGTCAGCTCTTCACATGAGGTGGTCAAAGTACCGGAGTTTCAGCTTTAGCATCATTCCTTCCAAAAAAATCCCAGGGCTGATCTCCTTCAGAATGGACTGGTTGGATCTCCTTGCAGTCCAAGGGACTCTCAAGAGTCTTCTCCAACACCACAGTTCAAAAACATCAATTCTTCGGCACTCAGCTTTCTTCACAGTCCAACTCTCACATCCATGCATGACCACAGGAAAAACCATAGCCTTGACTAGGTGAACCTTTGTTGGCACAGTAATGTCTCTGCTTTTGAATATGCTATCTAGGTTGGTCATAACTTTCCTTCCAAGGAGTAAGCATCTTTTAATTTCATGGCTGCAGTCACTATCTGTAGTGATTTTGGAGCCCAGAAAAATAAAGTCTGACACTGTTTCCACTGTTTCCCCATCTATTTCCCATGAAGTGATGGGACCAGATGCCATGATCTTCGTTTTCTGAATGTTGAGCTTTAAGCCAACTTTTTCACTCTCCTCTTTCACTTTCATCAAGAGGCTTTTGAGTTCCTCTTCACTTTCTGCCATAAAGGTGGTGTAATCTGCATATCTGAGGTTATTGATATTTCTCCCAGCAATCTTGATTCCAGCTTGTGTTTCTTCCAGTCCAGCATTTCTCATGATGTACTCTGCATATAAGTTAAATAAACAGGGTGATAATATACAGCCTTGATGTATTCCTTTTCCTATTTGGAACCAGTCTGTTGTTCCATGTCCAGTTCTAACTGTTGCTTCCTGACCTGCATATAGGTTTCTCAAAAGGCAGGTCAGGTGGTCTGGTATTCCCATCTCTTTCAGAATTTTCCACAGTTTATTGTGATCCACACAGTCAAAGGCTTTGGCATAGTCAATAAAGCAGAAATAGATGTTTTTCTGGAACTCTCTTGCTTTTTCCATGATCCAGTGGATGTTGGCAATTTGATCTCTGGTTCCTCTGCATTTTCTAAAACCAGCTTGAACATCAGGAAGTTCACGGTTCACATATTGCTGAAGCCTGGCTTGGAGAATTTTGAGCATTACTTTACTAGCGTGTGAGATGAGTGCAATTGTGTGGTAGTTTGAGCATTCTTTTGCATTGCCTTTCTTTGGGATTGGAATCAAAACTGACCTTTTCCAGTCCTGTGGCCACTGCTGAGTTTTCCACATTTGCTGGCATATTGAGTGCAGCACTATCACAGCATCATCCTTCAGGATTTGGAATAGCTCAAGTGGAATTCCATCACCTCCACTAGCTTTGTTCGTAGTGATGCTTTCTAAGGCCCACTTGACAAGAGTTATAGCAGAACCTATTAATAACTTTGCAGCAGGTGCCTAAACTGCCAATTGCAGTACTGGAAAGGGCTTTGCACATTTATTTTCCCACCTAATGTGAAGTCAAGGATATGAAAAGGACTAAGATTCCCTTTTGTGATTACTGTATTGATATTACTTATCAGTGATTCTCAACATTCATTCCCATATGACTTGGGTTTCTCTAATTATTTAAAACTTGTAAAGAAATCCTTCACAAAATTTTTATTATAATCATGTCAACTCACCTCTACAAATTCTTTAAAAAATTAAATACCTGATTACCAAACCTTCAAAGAGAAAGTTATCGCCATGATATCTCTTCAACACTATTTTTGAACACAAAGAAACATAACTAGAAACATAACATCTTCTATAATGTGCCAGAATTTTAGAACTTTCACAATTAGAATGTGTAATGTTAGTAAAAATCCATCTTTTCACAACATTATGTAAAATGTTTACAAATAATTATAGGAGAATATAGTGACATATATACAAGTAATTATGCAATAAAAAATTATACTTCAAGCATGGGGTTTCTCTCTCATTCATTTTTTAAAGAGATTTTCAAGTAAACTAAATGAATCCTACCAAAAGGCCAAAACCCACTGAACCCACTCTTTAGCTCAAGGAGAATTTGTTCAGTGCCTTAACATTTTGGAAAAAAGTGTGAAAGTGAAAGTCACTCAGTCGTGCCTAACTCTTTGCAACCCCATGGACTATACAGTCCATGGAATTCTCCAGGCCAGAATACTGGAGTGGGTAGGCTTTCCCTTCTCCAGGGGATCTCCCCAACCCTGGGATTGAACCCAGGTCTCCCACATTGTGAGTGGATTCTTTATCAGCTGAGCCACAAGGGAAGCTCAAGAATACTGGGGTGGGTAGCCTATCCCTTCTCCAGCAGATCTTCCTGACCCAGGGCCTCCAAACCAGGGCCTCCAAACCAGGGCCTCCTGCATTGCAGGTAGATTCTTTACCAACTGAGCTATCAGGAAGTCCTAACTTTGAAGGGAAAGGTAAAGAAGTAACTAGATACAGGGTATTTCTACACTCAAAGAATTTACAACCTTGTCAGAGGACAAGGCTTATATATCTCAAAGGCTTATATGCGTGCATGCTAAGTCACTTTAACCATGTCCAACTCTTTGCGACCCTGTGGACTAGGGCCTACCAGGCTCCTTTATCCACAGGATTCTTCAGGCAAGAATACTGGAGTAGGTTGCCATGCCCTGCTCCAGGGGATCTTCCCGACCCAGGGATCGAACCTGCATCTCTTACATCTCCTGCATAGGCAGGCAGGTTCTTTACCACTAGCAGTGCCTGGGAAACCCAAATCTTATACCAAAAAGGAGAAAAAATGCAGATAATAGTTAATGACAGTGTTGAACACACAGGGCACTGACAACAGTCTTGGGCTCAGCTCCCAGGCAGCCTGGCCTGCCTCAACTCTCACTCCTCCTGCCAGTCAGTTTTCTTCTGTTCTCCCTCTGAGCCCTCCAGACTGTGAACAACCTGGGTCATTTTACCGTATATCATTACACTTCTGCATGCCCCATTTGAATCTTGTAAAGTCCATACACACACTTTTAGCAGTGTGAAGGGGCTTTCTTTTCTCACCCAGTTAGAAGGCCCCTTACACCCACAGAGCAGAAGTTTTGATTGATCAAAGAGAAGAAAGGCTGATGCAGACAGTTCTGAACATGGATGCCATTAATAGGGTGAACGGTCCAAGGCAAGGTATCCAAGAGGCAGCTTTGGACAGTAACAAGGTACTAGAGGTCTGCGAGTTTGGGAAAGAGGATTTCAAATATGGAAGAGTTGCCCGGCAAGGCACGTAGGAGGGGAACTATCTTTCAGACTTGACAGGCAGGACTCAATAGAGGACAACTTTATCTACATGCTATTCTGCTTCTCCCACACAAGACAAGTTAATGGTCGTGTTATTTGATTCCAAAACCAGGTTTCCCATTAGAATCCCGAGGTAGTTCTGATGTACTGACTCACTGCAAGAGCTTATTTATTCATTTAACAAATTTATGGAGCCTCTGTTATGAATTAAGTAGGCCTCTGAGGACCAACCTGGAGCCCAGCCTCCATCGTTTCCATAGGCATTCTGTGTTTGGAGTTCCCAACTACTGATTTACGCCTTTGGGAACTCTTCCCAGTAGTAAATAGAGGGTTTCTTGTATCCTTTCTGTATTCCAATTTGCATGCTGCCTTTTCCTTAATTTAAGGACAGTATGAAGGTTCAGAAGAAAGGGCTGCACACCGCTTGATTTTATTTATTTCTCTCCCTTTCTTTGTACTTGAATTATTTGCATTCTGGGAAAAGCTCAAGGGATGGCATTTTTATAAAAGTCCTGAGAGAGATATCCATCACAGTAGTGGTTGAGAAAACTGTAATACAAGGCAGGTCATTTGATTTACATAACAGTCTGCAAATAAAGAACATGGTTTATGTTTCAAAAATTGGAAGAGGTAAAAAACTCACTTTTATTTTCAAGAAGCAGGGAAACTTTGTTTGGATTCGGGGGACGAATAAACTCCTATCCACAGATATGACCCTTTCAGGGGCATAATAAACAAAAGGTGAATATGATGAACGTTTATTTATTCAATTCACCCAAATTTAACATCTTCCCAGCACAGAATGTGGCGATAAATAATAATACCTGTTTTAAAATGTCAATATATTTTTGTCAGCACACATTATATTTTTTATCTCTTTCTAATACTATGTTTCCATAAGTGTCTTAGGCATGTTAGGAGAAAGTCCAAATTGTATGGGGCTTAATCATAACTTCAGTGAACTGAGTGACAGGTACATAAATTAGTGTCAGGTCAGGAGAAATATGCATACAACTTCAGAAAAGCAAAGGACAATGTAGTCTTATCTTTTCAACAACCCCATGCCACCCACCTCAAACATCACACAGGCTTGTGTTTGCACTTGCCCTCCTCACTGGAAAATAGCAACAGTGTGAACTCTTGATAGTCAGAAAGGATCTTAATCTCCAGTTCAGGGCTCCCATTTTCCTAACATGATCTTATAATATTTGAAAGAGCAGAGGAAATTTTCCCAATGAAAAAGTTTTGTTTCCAAAATAGGTTTTTTTCATTCTTTCTGTTTTCCTTTACCTGGAACCCACTTAAGCAGTTGGAAGTTAAGAGTCATTTTCTAAAACACAAGGTGCTCAACCATATCTGATATGGTCATTTTCCCAAGAAAAAGTGGAGGAAAACGGCTGGACTCCTGGCTGAAATTCCCTGTTAGAATTCCAGAGTTAGAACTCCAAAACTCTAAACACATTTTCAGACTGGTGGTTTTGTGTTCTTACCAAATGACCATTATATTTGTCCATGATAAACAGTTGTAACTCCTTGACTGGTTGGGACTGCTAAATCTGGAATTTGTCAGCTGCCTTTTCATTAGAACACAGATTCTCTCTCACCTTAATGTGCATATTTTCATGTCACTTCTAAATAATTAATTCAGATCCAACTTCTATATATCTGCAATGGTAGATTCAGTAGCTCCTAAAGAAAGGTATATTGATTTTGCTGTCCATGAGTAATACTGAGTTCTCTTGGGATCACTGCAAAAAGGATATTCTTATATAAAGTATCAAAAAAGAGAACTAAATTTAAGTAAGAGAGCCGCCTGGATCTGTACAAGTCTTGCTGAATGACCAAGGCCTTGGGTTGATTTATATAATATGTGCTTTTTAAATGTTTAGCATTTCTTTTTCCAGAAGGATTCAGGTCAGCTTATAGTGACACAGATGATGCAAGATGAATCAAAGAGGAACTAAGGATGGAAACATGATATGGAATATGGAGAAAGGCTGTACCAAACATGCATGATGACATTCTGTATAGTTGCTACAGGCAGGCCACAGATAGGGCCCAGATCTTTCTATCAGACCTTGGGAAAAAGAAACAGGATCAGTCACAAACACACACACACACACAATGCTGCTCACACCATTGCTGACACTGCCAGGTAGAGTTGTGCGGACCTTGGGAGAAGGGTTACAATTCAGCAATCCAGGGGGGAATAACCAGGCTCTCAAGCTCCAAGATGACACAAGGAGTTAATTCAATTTTACATCTAACTGGAGAGCACCTTTCACTTTATATTAGTGGTAACACCAAAAAGCTTCAAAACTTCAGCAAGTGAGACATTATCCTCCTTTCTTCTGCCTATAACAACCCATCATTCTTCTGGGAAGGCAAGTGCATAGCTACCTCCCTGAAGAGCCTAGTAAGTTTGCTCAGGAAGAAGTCACTGGGCTGTCCCTTGCTTCTGTATCATTTTGGTCTTGATGCCTTAGGCAGAAGCATAGGAAAGTCAAAAGAGACCATGTGATTCTGCCCAGGCCTTGCCTAACTTGAGGCATTATTCCTAGAGAGAAAATTGGGGGGAAATGTCATCAAGTAAGAAAAATGTAAAATAAATTAAACATACAAATCATTAAATTTAAAAGCCTGTAAACATGTTAACATGTTTATTAAAATGTGTGCTCAGTTGCTCAGTCATGTCCAACTCTTTGCAACTCCATGAACAAGGTCCCTCTGTCCACAGGACTTTCCAGGCAAGAATACTGGCAAGAATACTGCCATTTCCTATTCCAGGGGATCTTCCTGACCCAGGGATGATGGAACCTGGGTCTCCTGCATTGCAGGTAGATGCTCTACCATCTGAGCTTCCAGGCAAGCCCTTAATAAAATAATAGTTAACATTTATCAAGCTTCCTATATGTTGATACTGCACCAAGAGCTTCACATTTCATTCATTTATTCCGCTCACCCACCCTATGAGGTAAATACTCTTGCATGTTTTGCAGACCTAGAAACTGAGGCACAGAGAGGCTAGGTGATTTCCCCAAACCACACAGCTAATAAGTGGTGCCCTCAGGATTTGAACCCTAAAGGTGTCACTTCAGAGCTAACCTCCCATCTATGAACTCCAACATCCACCTCACCTCATCCTTCACCACTTGGAACTTCTATTCTCCTTGGGTTATCCTGATGCCCTTTCCATTAAAAAAAAAAAAAAGTTAAAGGAAAATCCCAGAGTGTTACTTATGCTTCTGGTTCATCATCCCCAACCTCCTTCTCAAAGACAAGGCTGCTGGCTTTGTGTGGTGAGCAGGCATCTGAGGAAGCGCTGAGCAAGTTCCCTCCCAGAACTGGAAACTACACAAGATGCCAGAGGCCTTCAGACAGACAGTCTGTGGTCAGGGACTTAAATCCGGGGGAGTGGCTGTCCCTAATTCCTCATTTCTCTTTCACCGCTGCGTCTCCATTCCTCCGTCTCGCATCCAAAGCTCAGACGTTCACTCCTCTCACTTGGCCCATTGACTTGCCTTGCCAGAAAATCACCAGCTTGAATTATTCTGATGATAAAACCTTCCGCCTGAAGCTAGAGCCTACTTCCTCCGCCCATCTTTGATCTCTGCAGAATTTTTCTTTTTTGGAAAAACCATACTGGCAAGCACACCAAACTCCTTCCACATACTTGAGATTTTACAGTGGCTTTTTTGGAACGCCGCTGTATTTTACATGTCAGTCGATCTCTACTGGAGAGAACGCCACAAAGACCTGTTGACACCTCACGGCAGAATTTCACAAAATGTTCTAGGAAGAGATAATTTTCTAATTATACCACCAAATTCTGCTTAGGACGGCATTTTCCAACCACTCGTTTGCAGTGGTGAGAATAGCCTGAGAGTGAAATTGGACCCGGGATGCATACTTTACTTTCTTTTCTCTCTCTCTCTCTTTTTATTCCTTTTTGGTATTAGGAAGTATTGCCTAGAAAACTGGGTCTTGCCTTCTACATGCTTACCTAAGAAAGCAACCCTAAAGAAATGCCATCCCCCACCCCCAGCCTCCACCCCCTTCACCCCTCCACTCCCCGCCCCCCATTAACACCCGGAAATGACGGAATGAGGACTCTTTTCCTGCACCCACGAGGTTTAGGGCCCCCAGAGGAACGTGCCCGCCATTCTGTGTCCCTTTTGTCCCGTCTCTAACACGTCTTCCTGCGCCTGTCTGCCTGGACAGCTCTTTCTCCAACTACCAACTAGAAAGGTCACTCCCTTTTCATCCTTTAGACCGTGTTTGAGTTTCAGTCCTCAAGCCAGCTTTTCCTGACTCACTAGACAAGGGTTCTCAAATACTGACCACTTGCATCAGAATGATCAGAGCCCAGAAAACTGTGCTCTTAACAAAGTCCCCGGCGATTCCTATGCACCTGAAAGTTGGAGAACCTCTGTTCTATACTGAGTTAATTCTGTGCTCTATCTTCTCATGACCCCTGTCTACTCCCTCATCCTGGTGCTAATTGACTTAACGTTTATCCTCCACATCCCATTATCAGCTCCATCAGGGCAGAGACATAGTTGAGTTTTAAGGCCTTGGCATCTTCTGGTTTCTGATAGGCATTCATTAAGTATTTATTGACTTGAAGCAAATCAGAACTTTTTTTTAAGAAATATTGAATTGAATGGGAAATATTCAATTTCTCAAATTATCCATTTCCACTTTTAGCAGAAAGTGATTAAAACACTTTCTGCTAAAAGATTAAACAGAAAGCAATTAAAACAAGTTTATAAGAATCTAGTCAAAAACCAGAACCCACATAACGTTCACTTGCCTTTCCATATTGAATCTGACCTCACATTCATTTATTTGACCTGTGTACTTTCCACGAATGTACTGAATAGAAATAGAGGCATTGTTAGTGATTAACAATTATTGGCCAGAAGGGGCTTCCCCAATGACTCAGTGGTAAAGAATCCACCTGTTAAGCAGGAGAAGCAGGTTCGATCCCTGGGCTGGGAAGATCCCCTGGAGAAGGAAATGGCAACCCACTCCAGTATTCTTGTCTGGGAAATTCCATGGACAGAGGAGCCTGGTGGGCTATAGTACATGGGGTCACAAAGAGTCAGACACAACTGAGCAACTGAACAGCAGAACAATAGCCCAGAAGATGAGTTTTTTGTTGCAATTTTTTGAAAGATTTTCAAAAACAAAGCTTAAAGCACAAAGAGTTTTTATATCAAAGATCAATTCAGAGAGACGGTGATACATAGGAAAATCCCTTTTAATAACACACCCAATTCCCTTCTCATGTGTGAGGAGAGCCTGGCTATTTAACTCACTTAAAAGGTTATCCAAAAATAAAACTCTGGGTTAAATGTTAAACTATAAAAAAAAAAAAGATGACTTCGGAATCCCAGAGCAAAGCACTGTTATCTATGAAACTGGGATATTTCCCAGGCCTCAACTGGGCTACTGCCCAAATATTCTCTCTCCTTACCCCGCCCAAATAAAAGTGGCCTCCATGAGAGAGGAACAGGTTATGACAGAGGGAAAGCCACAGGACATTAAAATAAAACACCTCTGGGATCTCCATGTGTTCTCCAAGCACCAAGAGCAGAATCTAATACAGAAAAGTAACAACATGATAACTCTTTTAAGGAATTCAGTTATGATCAAATAAAAGGGACATTGTTAAACTAAGTTTTCAGTACCCCATAAACAAAATTCCAAAGAGCAATGAATAAACTGAAGCTGAGGAAATGCAAGCATAAAAGAAGAGGTTTTCACCAACCTTTCAAAAGTTTAATCTACTTGGTCAGCTCTCTCAAGAAGAATGGTCAGTCTGTTGACTTTCAAGAACAAGGCTTGCACCAGGCATAGATACGATAACATCTGTACCAGACACAGATATTACTACTGTTATTGTTATTTCTGTTTTATAGATGAGATGATAGAGATGTTAAGTAACTAGTTCACAGTCACACAAATGGCAAATGATAAAATTAACGTCAGGGCTGTGCATCCAGGGCCTGTGCCTCCCGCACTGTTAAAAATCTGGAAGCTTCTGCTAATGTTATAAATTTTTTAATGAACTGGATGAATGTGAAGTAGAAAAACATACTATATTTCCTTATGTAATTTCTGGCCCCACTCCAGGGCCTTACCTATAGGAGATAAAATTCACCATTTTGAAACTCTACCTGGGTACCAAAAGGCAAATCTGTCCTCAAACCAAAAATGATGAAGGGAAGGGTCCCGAGAAAGTTTGGCTGCCCTGGGGAATTTATTATGAAAATCACAAGACTCTTTTCTGGGCTTATTTTTTTCCAATTGCAAATCTTTACAGTGATCAGGCGTTGCTTTTTCACTTCATTATCTCCTGTATGAAATCACTTCCTTTTCTGGTTTAGGAGCAAGGAGGCAGTTTGAAAGCCTTTTGACTTTGGGAAACAGCAACAACAACAACAAAAAGAGAAAGCAAAGAAAAAAAATGTGACAGTTATTCAGTAGTTACATAAAAAGGGAATTGAGTTATGGTCTGAAAATGCAGAGAAAGTGAGTCACTTTAATAGAAACAAGTGTAATAGTCACCATATGATTAATTGTTTTGTTTTCAGCCCTCTAAAAATCTTCTCTCTTCTCTTCTCAAAACCCTTTCTCCCTTTTCTTTCTTTTTTCAAAACTCCTGGGACTTTTTTGCACATCTGCAAAACCAATATCAGTTCCAGGTTCCTATTCTGGTGTTGAACCAATCTGGCATTCAGTCTCAGAAAAGGAAGCCAGTTCTCACCAGACAAACAAATGGAGGTGACCTAATACCTGGGGGAGGTGGGGGTGGTACCCCTGACTTATAAATGACAAAGAATGCCAAGCCTGTCTGGTCCTAGACCACTGACAAACTGAACCACATCAGAACTTACAGGCAATTGATGAGGTCATGCGAAAACAGGTGAATTTTACTTTTGATCAGAGGGAAAGAACATGGGATAGAATTTAATAATAAGCTAAGTAGTATGGTTCCTTTCTAACAGAATGTTTTTTAGGAAAAAAATCAGCAAAGCAGGGATAATATTTTCTACCCATCTACCTTCTTAATGATGGTTTATTTCTCCAAACTGAGGATGGTTTAAAACACACACACACACATTTTGATGCTATCAATAAATAGAAGGAACTTTTCTTTCCACTAATAAAATATACTTGAGGCTGTCAGGTTTTTGTCAACCTCTATTAAATTCAGGTAAACATGGAAGTGAACAAAACAGAAAATCTATACTCTTTGGAAAAAGACAAAGTTATACTTTGGAATGAGAAATTTTGAAAGGTTACGAGAAAAATTGCTAAGCCAAAGTCAGATCTTATTATCCCCACCTCAAACAGTGAAGAAAAACTGAGTTATTTGTGATTATTCAACTGGTACTTTCTTGGAGGAAAAAGATCCCAAACAATTCCTGGAAACTCTACTTCTCTGAGAAGATGGCATTTTTGTGAATTGAGGGCAAAGGCATGAGCAACATATGGAGTACATTTCCCCTTATAACACTGATCTGTTTAAGGTTGAGGGGAAAACCACTTGGCAAGGTGTACTGGCCAAGCCAATGGCAAAAGTCATTTCAGTTTATCCTGAATCCACTCCATGGTCCACCTCCCAGCCTGCCGGACATTGGGCCCATGATTTCTAAGCCTTGAATTGAAAAGCAGCTGAAGATGCGTGGAGAACCCCGCTCTCCTTGGCACTCTTTTTTGCCCCATGTCTGCAGAGATGACGTAAGGGAAAAGATCTAAAGATTTTCCAGAAACAAGGTGGATTTCAAAGAGCATCAGAGTGACTGTTTTTTGAAGGCTTGCCTAGGCTAAGGAAGACCTCACAGAACTAGGAATCAGACACGGGATCTTTCCAAAGGTGGAGTGATTCTCCAGCCTGATTGGCCCAGGTCCTTCTTGATTTGGGCCCTGAAGGTCTAGCATCTCTGGAAACCCCTCTTTCCATGCAAACTGGGACAGTAGGAGACTGGTCACCCCAGTAGGAGACTTTGGATGCCTTTGTGGCTCAAAATTTTAAGAAAGAAAAATCCTAGCGATACTGAGAACAATTTGTTCAATGTGAGCAAGGAAGACAATAGAAATAAAAACTGTTGATAATAGCAGCTGACATTCACAGAGCCCTTGTTTTGTGCCATGCCTCTGCTGTGTGCTTTTGCAAAACTGATTTCAGTTAATCCCAATTACAGCCTTGAAAGTTGTTTCTTCTTGTCCCCATCTTACATAAACTAAGAAACAGAGACATTTAAGTAACTTGCCCTAGTGTTCACACACACAGTAAGGAAAGAGCCTGAATGAATAGCACAAAGTACATTGAGCTTAACCAAGAGTTATCCCTTCCACTTTCCACCATTGAGAATCTTCCCATGCCCCATAAGCAGCCTCTTTAAGCTTTAAGATGGAATTAGGCTTCCCAGATGGTGCTAGTGATAAAGAACTCGCCTGCTCAGGCAGGAGACATGAGACACATGGGTTCAATCCCTGGGTTGGGAAGATCCCTGAAGAAGTACATGGCCACCCACTTCAGTATCCTTGTCTGGAGAATCCCACTGGACAGAGGAGCCTGGCAGGCTATAGTCCATAGAGTCACATAGTGTCAGACACAAATAAAATGTCCGCACGCACACAGAACAGGACATGTCACTTCTTTGTTTGCTATCCTAAGAACTTGCTATAGACCAGATGCTCCTTCAAGAAAGGGACTAAGGAAGAGAGAAAAAGGTACAGCTAACGCTTGTTAAATGGCAATTGGTTTAGCACCTCCTAAAACAGAATCCACGGGCTTCTGTGGAATAAAGCTATAAACTCTACAGCAAAGTTACTTGCACCCTGCATGAGTTAAGACTTTCAATGCCTTCTCTCTAAAGCATTCTTTCAGTCATTGATCCTAGGCACTGGGCAACTTCTTTGGAGTTAAGCACCTTGCCAGACAGCTGCCCAGGAGCCCTGTTTAATCCCTCTCTCAAAGAGCAGGGGTGTTGTTTGAATAAAGTTGCCACTGTAATTGCTTGGCTTACCACTTAAGAGTATTATAGGCTCTGGGAATGGATTTCTGGGGGGAGGGGAAATACAATTAGAAGAAATGTTAACAGTATTCTGTTGAAATATGGAGTATATAGTTGCACAGGAGGAGACAACTTGCCCCAGACTGGTCACTAGAGGATTGATCTTATGGAGAGAAGCTGTTTTAAGCTGATTTCCTGTATAAAAACAGGAGGCCGAGAGCTTCTGGCTCTGATGACAGGGGAGGGAAAAAAGGCAGTCTGGATGTACCTCCAGTTTAACACTTAAAATCAGGCAAATGGAAAACACATCCAACCGGGAGTCTAACCATTGATACACGTGGATGACAAATTCAGATTTCCACATTTTAACTGAGAGCCCCTGACATCGTTCTCCCTGGACACATCTGAAAACACATGTATTTACTGCTAGTGGGCCAGAGACCACCACCACACAGTTGCAGCTAAAATGCAAGTAGCTCTGCTTTTTTTGTATCCAGACCATCTGTTTTCAACTTAGTGCTCTACTGGACTTCCTAAAACCTGACCCACCTCAAAGTAAGATGACATTCTTTTTCCCCCAAGGGCACCCTTCACCATGAAAGTAAAGCATACGCATTAGGATCAGCTGGCTGGAAGAAAGCAGTTTCTAAAGTCAGTCCCATAAACTTTCCAGATTCTCAAGGAAACAAATGACTCATTGGAGCTCTTGATGTAGGTGTCCAGTGCTTCCCAAAACTTCAGCAGACAAGATGAGGAAATGGAATCTATCTGAGGAACCGACCTTTGTTCTGAGGCTACTGCAGCTTAAACACATGTCTGCAACCTACTGGCCACCTGTAAGCAACTCCCTTTTGTTCAATGGCAACAATCCCAAGGATCTGTTTCCATCCATCTATCCATCATTCATCTCTCTATCCATCCATCTATCCATTCATTCATTCAACAAATATTTGAGCCTGATTTTAGGCTCAGGAGTATAGCAAAGATCAAGACAAAATTCAAGAGTGACAGAGAGAACATTTAAGAGATTGTTATGTAAACAAATGAGAAATGATGGTGGCTTGGACTAGTAGTGGAGACAGTAAGAAGTAAACATAGCAATGAAACATTTTAAAGAGAGAGCTGCGAGGTCTTATGATGATTTAGATATAGGAGATGAGGAAAAGAAGAGAACCAAGAATGACTCAGAAGTGTTGGGCTTATGCAATGGGGTAGGTGGTTGAGCCATTTCCTGATACTGATTCTGTAAGAATAATCCTAAACCAGGTAGATAGAATGAATCCTGTTAACTGGTCTTTTATTTTATTCCTTGCTTTCTTGAGATACAAGATGCTATTTATGCTTTCAGCCCTTGGCATTTGTAATGACAGCTTTTTTTTTTTTTTTAATTGGGGGATAATTGCTTTACGATGTTGTGTTGGTTTCTTCCTTACAATGATGCGAATCAGCCATAATTATATATACATATCCCCTCCTTCTTGAGCTTCCCTCCTCCCTCCCATCCTACCCCTCTAGAAGGACAGCTTTTCAGTGCAAATCTTTTCTGCATGTATCTCAAAACAAGAAAAAATGTGTTGGAGTCAGATACATGAACTGTCAGCAAATAGAAAATAATTCTCCCAGGATCTGAGGAAATGAACAAGCAAATGAAGGCTTGCATTTTGATTTTGCAGTCCTCCTTTGCTCCTTAAAATGAGCAACCTGATTAAATGGGAATGCTAAAAGTAGGATTAGGGTCAGGACCTAAAATGTTTGCTCTCTTAAACAATCTGCAAAGATTAGTGGACTTCTGGAGACTGCCTGTCTGAACAGCCTATTGCATTTCCATATTCCTTGGCGTCTAGGAAACAGAATTAAAAGGTCTTACGCACTCATTCTGGGGCACTGTTTAGATTGCCTTTATTAAAGTAAGAACGCTTTATACTAGTAGAACCCCGTTCAACTAAAGGTGGAAGAATTTGCAATCACCAAACTGTTTATTCACTGCTGCTGCTGCTAAGTCACTTCAGTCGTGTCCGACTCCGTGTGACCTCATAGACGTCAGCCCACCAGGCTCTCCTGCCCATGGGATTCTCCAGGCAAGAAAACTGGAGTGGGTTGCCATTTCCTTCTCCAATGCATGAAAGCGAAAAAGTGAAAGTGAAGTCCCTAGGTGATAACCTTTTGGAATCTAAATTAAACCTGGTGTGTGATATCAGTTTACCATCCCCTGGCCTACACAGGTTAGTAATTATTGGGCCAGAAGTAGACTGCTATGTGGGTGCTCAGTCACTCAATCCTGTCCAACTCTTTGTGACCCCATGGACTAGAGCCCACCAGGCTTCTCTGTCCATGAGATTCTCTAGGCAATAATACTGGAGATGGTTAGCTTGGTATAGAGTAGGATAATAATTCTCTTAGTAAACATATTAACCGCAACTGATTGGTCCTTGAACATATGTAAAAGACTGCCCTGAGCACTCTAATTCTCATGTTGGTTGGGAAGTACTCTGTTTATCTAAATTCCTTCAGCCTGTAAAAGTTTATCCATCAGACCAGCCTCTTGAAAAAGCACCCAGGGAGTTGCACTGGAAAAACTTCTTCTAAGAGAAACATTCTGTCCAAATGATTAGAACCAAAATGTAAATTCATTAACTCTGTGAACATAACACATAGATTATGCTAATAAGAATGACAGTTTTTATGCATGCTCCAAAATGTGCCACAAGAAGGAAGCTTATTAAATAATAAGAATTTCAGTCAGCACACCTTGTCAACAATGCTGGAAAAAATAGAAACCCAGATGAGAAAATGTAGTAAGTAGGTGGTCTTCCTGTCATACCAGATGACTCACCCCACCCCCCTCAGAAGCCCTCTCAATGGCACAAGCCACAGTTGCAGTCAAGCCTCAGCATTTCTTTGCATGACATTTGAACTTAGGAAGAAAAGTATTTTGCTAACCCCTTGGTGCTGAATGTTTGACCTTAAAGCTTACTGTTTGCTCCCTTTTTGCCTTAGTCCTCATGACTACAAATGCTATTATTAGTCATAAGATTGTTCAGTCCCTTTTAAATTCCAGCCATGGTATTTGACTCTCTGGCCTAAACATAATAGGGAATACAAAAGTCCTAATTGTTTCTAAGGGGCCTAACTCTTTCATCTTTCCTATGTGCTCCAAATTTTCCTGGCTGTATTCGGAACCAGCACCTATGTGAAGTTTTAGCAGTGTTTGCCCCTAAATCCTTCACTGAACAAGGAGACATTCCTAGTTTAAAAAAAAAAAAAAAAAGCATAGGTTTGTGTGTGGACAGCCCTGGAACTAAATCTCAGCATTGCTACTGGTGAGTTAGGTAACTTTGGGAAAGTCATTAAAACTCTGTGTTTTGCACAATAAATGGAAGATACATGGAGGGCTATTATATAAATGATACATATATCATATAAAATTCCTGCCACAAAATCAGCATTCAATAAATAATGTATATTATTATCATCAACATCACTCCATTTGTGTAAAGGTAGAAAGTGACTGAACACTATTTTCCATTTCAGCCTAACCTTGGAAAGGCTTAAAATCTTTTATCTTATGATTGAATTGCTTATGACCACACAAAGGTATGACACATGCAACATACCTCCTAGAACAATCCACTTAAGAGAAACTCAGGCTGTTTTGAGTTTAATCTGAAAAGCCATCCTAGTTTATCTATCATAAAAGATCGCATGGGTGCAAAAATGCAAAAAGAGTCACAAAGTCACAAGTCTTTGAGTTCAAAGTGTCATTAGAAATGAAATGGTTCAGTTTATTCTTTACAGATGTGGAAACTGAGGCCCAGCTAAGACAAGTGGTGTTTATAAGGTCATGCAACCTACTTTTCCGTCTCTTCCACAATATTGCCCCTCACTGTCTGGCAGCATCAATCTCCCTTTCTTCTGAACTCCTACAGTTTCCAAAGCTAGCTCACAAGAGAGAACACAATTACTACTGGCCTGATGTTCTCCTCATTGTTTCTTGTGCACATATTATCTTTTCAATTAGACTTATGGCCCCTTGAAGACAAGTACCATGACTTGGGCTTATCTAACTGCAGTGGAGCAGAACACTGTGATGGATGGACTCAGCGGTATTTCATTAACACTCAGTTGATTGGGCAGGGGGCAGAGAGAACAAGCTTTTACTTGTTTCTTTAACCATTCTTGATTAACTTCTGAGAATCCACAAAAGCTAATACAAAAACTTAAAATTGGAAAGTTTGATTGAGGTTTTGAACTAATTAGAACTAATTAGGGAGGGCAGGAAAGGACAGCAGATATGCCTCTCCTAATCCCATCCTACAATCCTTTCTTTGAAATGTGGAGAAAATCCACTTGAGACTTCCCAGGTGACTGATAGCTGTTTTTAAATGAGATTTCCACTTCTGCAGCATCCATTTCTGGCAATAACTCTGCTCCTTAGACTTGAAACTTTTCTCATGGGGTAAGAAAAGTTTTATTGAATCCATGTGATGAAAGATGAATAATATGAACCTCTATGAGCCAAAATCATTTAAAAAATCAATTGCATACTTAGTTGTACCAGAATGCCACAGCTTCATTATATAGACATGAAGTGACACTTGGCACATCTTAGGAAAATATTTCTTATCCTCACTTATTTTCTTTTAGCTTGCATTTATTGAGTGCATCTTGATGGTAATACTTACAGAACATTAAATAAACATAATAAAAAGTTAAAAACCCAGATTCAAGAGTCAAACAGTCTGGCTTTGAATTCTGGTTTCACAACATGGTAACTGTGTGGGCAAATCACTTAACATTACTGCTTCACTTTCCTCATCTATTAAGTAGGGAAAAGTAGGGGAAAAGAATAGTATTAACTCAGATTTGTTATAAGGATTAAAAGAAGACAATACATGAAAAAAACCACTTTAAATGTATGACACATGGTAAGAACTCAGTAAATATTAGTTATTTATCATGACTATTATAATCATTATTAAATACTTATATGTCAGGCACCATGCTAAGCAGTTTATATATTTTAGTAGATATGATATTTGTAAAAATGTGAGTGTGTTCATTAATATATTTCAAGCACCAATAGGAGCTCCTAGCCCACACAGGCACTGAGTATATAACTGATGAATGAATAACTGATTGCATTTACTCCTCACCAAAACTTCACAATGTGGCAGGAACCCAGAATACAACAGTGAGAAAGATGATATCCTAACCTTCAGGAGGAAGCAGGGCCTTGCAGGGAAGGGAGGCAAGTCAACAGCAATTCTGATCCAGGTTGATTGCCCTGGTAAGATAGTACAGGGCATACGGGTGAAGGTATGAGGACCCTGATGCTGAGAAAGATTGAGGGCAGGAGGAGAAGAAGGCAACAGAGGAAGAGATGGTTGGATGGCATCACCAACTCAACAGACAGGAGTCTGACCAAACTCTGGGAGATAGTGAAGGACAGGGAAGCTGTAGTCCATGGGGTCACAAAGAGTCAGACATTACTGAGCAACTGAACAATAGCATTAGGAACATCTAGTCCAAACTCAAGGAAACCACACCGCCTTCCGGAAAAAAAAAGACATCCTTCTTGAGACATGCAGGATCTGTTAACATGCGCAGGACATGGTCATTTCCTTTGACCAGTGTCACTCAACATGATGAAATGAGGGAGAGAGAGGAGCCACAGAGGTCAGTGGGGCTCTGAGTGCAGTGGGGACTCCATCCTAATAGCCATGCAGCCATTTAAATGGCTTTAGAATGATGACTGGTGGCTTCCTCCATCTCACTGGTCCTCAGAGTTCTACCATTTGCTTTGAGAAACATTAACTTTGATATTTATTTGCCTATTTGCAAGTCCATGTTGCTAGAACAATAATCACTTATGGTTTTCAGATCCAGGCCTGTTTTTGACCATTTTTTGACAGTGGTTTCTAAGCCCAAAGCTATCTTGAACCTTTTGAACCCAAAGCCTGTGGGTAGAAGTTCTTATCATGAGTAGATCCAATAGGATCTGTCATTCTTGCCACAGAATTTCTCATCTGATTACCTCCACAATACCATACTATGATTCAACGGTTAATCTCCCTCTTAAGCTTATAGCAAAAGAGGCAGGTTAACTTTTTGTACATGGCTGACTCAACCTCATTGATGAGTGTATCTTCTATTATCTTCTAATATTAAATGACAGAGAATTTTCAGGGAAGAAGATAAGTAGCGAGATGTGGAGCAGAAAAAAAAAAGTTTTGTAATCTTAGTTACCTTCCATTTAACATGTTCTTAATTCCAGTTTTTATTGTGCGTGGATATACTACATTACTCTGGACTTCCTAGGTGGTCTCCCAGCTAACCTGAATTTTTCTTTTTAGAATTCAAGGTGATAACATTGAATAAGAATAACATAATAATAATAATGACACATAGATTTTCAGCTGGAGACCCCATGTGAATTTTATATTCACCAAAAAGCAGCCTTTTATATAAATGTGTCAGGTCAGTTGGCATAATTACCTGAGAAAACCTAAATTCAAACAATCTTTTCCATCACTAGACCAGGTGTGAATTGGTTTATCTTTGCAGAATGAACTCCTTAGTGGTTAAGGTATTAGGAAAAATTGGGGGGAAAAAATAGGCTATATATTTAAAAACTGGAACCTAGTACTAGTCTGTGTGTGTGCTAAGTCACTTCAGTCATGTCTGACTCTGTGCAACCCTATGGACTGTAACCTGCCAGGCTCCTCTGTCCATGGGATTCTCCAGGCAAGAATACTGGTGTGGGTTGCCATGCCCTCTGCCACAGGATCTTCCCAACCCAGGGATTGAACTCGAGTCTCTTCCATCTCCTGAATTGGCAGGCAAGTTCTTTACCACTATCACCACCTGGACTATAAGAAAAGGCAGTCCTTGTTTTTGAAGTTAAAACCAGAAAGGAAGGCAAATTATTTAAGTTAAGACCTTACAAGAAGGATAAGGAATTTTGGAGAATGAAAACAAGTGGGAGCAAAGACTCCATCATGACTCCTTTAGCCCCACTTAGTTCTGTACTGTTCTGTTTGTGATTTTGGTGTGGTGAGAGGATGAGGGAGGGAAGACTGGCAAACAAGGGGCAGGAGAGGAAGTGTGGGAAACTGGACAAAAAGAAAGGGCTGAAAAGATGAAAGGCGTGGCAGGGAGCATTCTCAGACAACTTAGAATTAGGGAGTAGCGCTACAGATAGGCACTCAGGCAGGCCATGCCCCTTGCTCACCATCAACTCTAACACCAAGCCAGGAGGAACGCCTACTGGGTGAAAAGTGCAAATATCACTCAGAGACATGCTATGTGAGTTATGTGGTGCAAGATGGGACAAAGGCATGAAAAGAACTGTTAAAAATGTCAGCTGATTGCTGAGCAGTCCAGTCAGCCCACCAGTGAGTCCAGAGCACATGCTCTGTGTTCAGTTGGCATGAAAGCTGTGGTCGCAGCCTAAGTAGAGAGGGCTGAAGGCAGAAGAGAGGGGTCTGGTGAGCCCCAAAGGAGGGCAAAAGATAGACTTAAAATCCAGGTAGATTTTGTTGTTTGAGACAGAAAGTAAATTGCTGACAACCTGGCAATAGAAGAAGAATGGCTCAAGTTTATACAAATATCCATTCTTTTTTGATAACTGGAATATGATTAAATACAGACTTCTCTTACTTAATTAGTCATGAGGTTTGTTGAAGAATATTTTTCAAGTCAAGCAAGCAAAAACCAGGCTAATGCAGGAAAATGCGAAAGGGCAGATGAAAGTATCCATCTTTCTTATAAAATCCCTGAGAATATTTTAGCAGACGCTGGGTTTCTTAAGTCAGGGAGTGCTATGGCTAACTCTGATATGGCTTTTGATGCTTAATTCAAAGTTCAGCAGAAGTTTAAAAGGAAATGAAGTGAAAATTGATCACTCAATATATAATCACTTGGAGAAAGAGATCCACCCCAAAAATATTTTTGCCATGGACTTTTTTCAATGCCCTACTTTTCAAAATTCTTTCAATAATGTAAATTTTTTTTTAAATTCCATGCTTGGAAAATACAGAACAAAGTTCCATATACTTCCACTATATACAAATCTCTTGTAAATGCATTATCATACTTAGTTAATTTAAAAAATAAAAATAAATAAATAAAATATCCCATGCTACTTAAGTGTTTGAAATAAAAGAATGTCTTTTAAAGAGAATCCTATGTGCCATCATATTCTCAATATACTTGTTTTAGTATGTGGTTTAAAAGAACCCAGGCCATGAAAGATGGAAACCATATCCATGTGGATAGAGAAGATGGGGAATTACAGACTCCTTTTCAGGGGCTACCAACTTAATGAAAAAACTCATATATGATATCAGTGGCCTTGCAAAAATATTCAGGCTATAATAAACTGGAAAATGACTTAGCATATACAAAAACTCATACCCTTTGACATTAATGTATCATAGAAGCAGAAATAGGTACCCAAGAAGACCTATATTAAACTATGTAAGTTATACCTCAATAAAAAAATGTTAAACAGAGTTTAGAGGTTCTTGCTGTAGAAATCAGTCATTGGATGACACATTAACATACATAGGATTACTGCTATTGTAAGAATAGTGTTAGTTAAAGGAAAATAGCTGCTCTTTGGGGCCAAAGGATACTTAGAACTTATACATGGGATTGTTGAACAGTAAAAGTACACAAAGCCTTAAAAATATTTTGTCCATTGTCTCACCTTATAATTGTGAAAAACAAGATACCCCTCCTCAACCCACTGTGATTTCTACAGGTAAATTCTTGCCCAAGGGATTAAGAGCTAGGAAGTGGCCGTTAATAGGTTGAGATTATCATCTCACCCATTCCAAGAAATAGATATATATATATATAAATTCCAATGTTCTTTTATATTTTTATGACTCAACTAGATAAATGAGACAGGAAAAAAAAATATAAATAGATGACATCTGAAATAGAAAGAAAATCCAGGAAAGAAAGAAGCCTGAGGTGTGTGCTTAACCATTGTATTCAGAAGAATGACTGTTGCAGATAGTTCCCTCTTTTTAATGAGGAAAGAATAGGAAATGATTTTAAATTACAACCAAAGGAATTTAAGTTAGATTGAAAGATCTTATTGGCAGTGAAGGTTTTATAAACCCTGTAAAAGTTTCCTGGGGAGGAATTCCCTATCTGGATATATTTCAGGGAGAGAGATACCTCTCAGTCCAGGGTGGATGAGGTACAGACCTACCTGGAATTCGCTTTCAGCTGAACTCTGTAAATCCAGATTAATTCCTGACAACATTTGAGGTGTCAGAGACAGCAAGTGCTAGACAATGACAAAAAGTGTTGTCCCTTATTAAAAAAAAAAACCCAAAGTAATCATTTCCTTGAAAAATCAATTGGCATATGCTAGCTGATTAAAAGTGGAATGTACAATTACAATAGACTCTGGTTTTTATTTTCTTTTTAATCTGGTTTCCAGTGGAAAGAAGGCTTATGAAATCTCTCTGGCAGGCTATTCCTTGCTTAACACTTTTTACTTTCCTTCCAACCAAATCTCTTAGAAGAACCTAGACCTAAGTAGAAATACACGTGCCTTCAGAGCAAGTACCTGGGAAGGAAAAATAAAATTCTCCCCCCACTGCAAAGGAACACTTGTTTCCCTCCTAACTGAAAGAAGCAGGGTGATCCCACCTTTATCATCATCCACATGCTCCTTACCCTCATACAGACTTCAGCAAGTTCTCTGCAACTTGTGGAACTTCCCCCTCACTTCCGTAGCACAAACAAGAGCACTTGCACTCATAGTTCATACCAAAATTCTCTAATTTGTTGTACTTCTTTGTTTATACAGCTGAGCATCTGTTTGCCCCCATTGTATTCACACATCGATTGTCTGGTTTTTATTGTGAGCTCCTGGAGGAGACACATGGAGTCTGTTTAATTTGCTTTGCAAAACACTGCACATGTACGTTGTGCCTGACAGTGGCAATTTCTGGCATGCCTGGGTCCTCAATCAATCAATAAACTCCATGGATTAATCAAAGCAGGAGGGAGATGACTAAGACTCGGTTCTTAGACTCTATGTCATCCTATAATTTTCCGATATGCAGCACACCAAAGCCATAAGGACAGTCAGGGGCCATCAGGAACTGAGCAGTATGGACGAGCATCCAATCAACAACTGAAAAATCTAATAAACCAGGGTGTGAAACATATAGAAAGTAAGACCTTATTCATTTGAGAGCTTTCCCAACACCATGACCCCTCTTTCTCTTGTGTATAAACACAGTCTTGCTGATGCTGTCAGCTCAGAGCATCATCTGTCAGATTTAAGACACTTCACAGAAGACTGCCAAGTCCAGTCTCTTGGCTTTCTTATTTCTTTATGTTTATAACCCAGATATTTTCACCAGAATCAGTATTTTTCCCTTCCCACCAATCCCTGCACAATCCCCCTTCAACCTTACTTTATGCCAGCCTTCCTCATTAACCCAAGAAGACAGAGACAAGTTGATCCATGTTTCATCAGATCAGATCAAATCAGTCGCTCAGTCGTGTCCAACTCTTTGCGACCCCATGAACCGCAGCACGCCAGGCCTCCCTGTCCATCACCAGCTCCCGGAGGTCACCCAGACTTACACCCATCAAGTCAGTGATGCCATCCAGCCATCTCATCCTCTGTCGTCCCCTTCTCCTCCTGCCCTCAATCCCTCCCAGCATCAGAGTCTTCTCCAATGAGTCAACTCTTCACATGAGGTGGCCAAAATACTGGAGTTTCAGCTTTAGCATCATTCCTTCCAAAGAAATTCCAGGATTGATCTCCTTCAGAATGGACTGGTTGGATCTTCTTGCAGTCCAAGGGACTCTCAAGAGTCTTCTCCAACACCACAGTCCAAAAGCATCAATTCTTCGGCGCTCAGCCTTCTTCACAGTCCAGCTCTCACATCCATACATGACCACAGGAAAGACCATAGCCTTGACTAGGTGAACCTTTGTTGGCAAAGTAATGTCTCTGCTTTTGAATATGCTATCTAGGTTGGTCATAACTTTCCTTCCAAGGAGTAAGCGTCTTTTAATTTCATGGCTGCAGTCACCATCTGCACTGATTTTGGAGCCCAGAAAAACAAAGTCTGACACTGTTTCCACTGTTTCTCCATCTATTTCCCATGTAGTGATGGGACCAGATGCCATGATCTTCGTTTTCTGAATGTTGAGCTTTAAGCCAACCTTTTCACTCTCCACTTTCACTTTCATCAAGAGGCTTTTTAGCCCCTCTTCACTTTCTGCCATAAGAGTGGTGTCATCTGCATATCTGAGGTTATTGATATTTCTCCCAGCAATCTTGATTCCAGCTTGTGTTTCTTCCAGTCCAGCATTTCTCATGATGTACTCTGCATAAGTTAAATAAACATGGTGACAATATACAGCCTTGACGTACTCCTTTTCCTATTTGGAACCAGTCTGTTGTTCCATGACCAGTTCTAACTGTTGCTTCCTGACCTGCATACAGATTTCTTAAGAGGCAGATCAGGTGGTCTGGTATTCCCATCTCTTTCAGAATTTTCCATAGTTTATTGTGATCTACACAGTCAAAGGCTTTGGCATAGTCAATAAAGCAGAAGTAGATGTTTTTCTGGAACTCTCTTGCTTTTTCCATGATCCAGCAGATGTTGGCAATTTGATCTCTGGTTCCTCTGCCTTTTCTAAAACCAGCCTGAACATCAGGAAGTCCACGGTTCACATATTGCTGAAGCCTGGCTTGGAGAATTTTGAGCATTACTTTACTAGCGTGTGAGATGAGTGCAATTGTTTGGTAGTTTGAGCATTCTTTGGCATTGCTTTTCTTTGGGATTGGGATGAAAACTGACCTTTTCCAATCTTGTGGCCACTGCTGAGTTTTCCAAATTTGCTGGCATATTGAGTGCAGCACTTTCACAGCATCATCTTTCAGGACTTGGAATAGCTCCACTGGAATTCCATCACCTCCACTAGCTTTGTTCGTAGTGATGCTTTCTAAGGCCCATTTGACTTCACATTCCAAGATGTCTGGCTCTAGGTCAGTGATCACATCATCATGATTATCTGGGTCTTGAAACTCTTTTTTGTACAGTTCTTCTGTGTATTCTTGCCACCTCTTCTTAATATCTTCTGCTTCTGTTAGGTCCACACCATCTCTGTCCTTTATCGTGCCCATCTTTGTGGGTTAAATATTTCCAATGCCTGTTCATCCTTAAGAGTCTTCAAAGCTATATCAAAGGACAAAATGATTGATAAAAGCCCATCCCTCAGGAAAAGCACAGGGACTGACATTTCATTTAATTCAATCAATATTTTCTAGGTACCAATTATGAGCCACTTGTGCTCTGGGGAGAGAAAGGGGAGTAAAACATAAACTCTATCTTCAAAATATATGTGTGTGTAATGAGTTAATTTGAGATAATTTATTAAATTTTCTTAAATATAAGAGATTGCTTTATTGTAGAATCATAGTATGGATTAAATAATATAAGATATATATAAATGTGTATATATATATATATATATGTAAATTATACTGAGCACAGAGCCTGCCATATAAGACATCCTCAATAACTAATAGCTATTACTATTGCTGCTGAGTTATAGCTTAATTTACAGCAATTCTTCTGAGAAGGGTTATCTCTGGAAATCCAACTTGACCTTGGATTATGGGCAATATGTTTGATTATTATGGGAGTAAGAAGAACCATCACATTCAAATGCAAAAATAAAAAAACTATAATCAAGAACACTGAAGTCAGTATTTTCCCATTAAAATAGAGCTCAGTCACGTTCTGACGTCCTGAGAGTTGGGTTGCCATCTTTGTCTGGAGTATTTCAAAACCTTGTCCATACCCCAAATATGCACAGCACATTTTTTTCCTCCTTCCTGCTTCTTTCTACCATGGTCTGCACCAAAGTTATTCCACAGGCAAGTGACTATTAAGGGACACTTGAAGTTTTCCACATTTATTTCAAAGGTACATAAAATGCTTATTTGGGGGGCATCATTTTAATTTGTTAGCTGTTATTGAATCAGTATCATCAATTAGTCTTCGATAAGAATAAATCCACTTTTAACTGGAGGTGAAACTAAATCAAATTTTACTCACCCAAGGCATTTTTTTTCACTTGCCTCAAATCACTTCACAGGTCATCTTAGATGATGTATGATGTTTAATTAATCAATTACTCAATTATTTAATTATATGGATGAATATATTAATGAATCATAATGCAAATGACCAGATGATTGAATGCAAAGTTTCAAAATATTGTCAGCCCTAACAAACGAATTCACTTACTTTGCACTTTTTGGTTCAATTGAAGCATTGCTATATAATGCAAAATATCTGAATAACTCAAGAGACTCCATGCTAGGTTCTTCTTGAATATTGACCTTACAAAGACACAGCCTTAGTCTTTTTCCTGAGCTCACTTGTTTAGAAGACCTCTGAACATATCTTGAATCGCCATTATATACTAATATTTTATCCTGTCTGAAAGTTTATCTAACAGTTTCATTTGAAGGGGCTATAATTTCTCAGCAAGGATGAGGAACTTCTAGGAAAGGGTGATATATTTTTATCAATTGCAAGTGTCAAGAGGATATGCCTAGAATGAAAATTTCATTGACTACTTCCTGTCAATGATCTCTTCTTAAGTTGCATTATGAGAACCTAATTTTAGATTGCAACCAGTGAACCTTCTGCTCTCCAGTTGTCTAGAGTCACGATTTCTCAAATTTATTTGCATATAGAAGTGTTAATTTCTCACTTCATCCTTCATTATTCCAATCTAGTAGGAATTTCAGATATACGTTGGATCTTTAGATCTTTTCAATGCTCTTTTCTACCAGGTCATTTATACTTGGCTTCTTTGAAGTATACTGTGTGTTTGTAAACTGTGTGACTATAACGTGGGTCTTATAAAAAAGGGAAAATAAGTGTCATTTTAACTGCAAGGTACTTAAAAGAAGGCCAATGATCCACAATCCAGACCCTCAGTGGTGGCTTAGTACAACCTTAGGAGATTTATTTTCCTCTCTCTTATCAGGAGTTAGTTATTAATTCAGAATTAATCCTGTCTCAGTAGATGCAAAATGTCACAATCCTTGTTTTATCTGAGACATACAACTTTACATTTTTATAAAAAGTTAGCTGAAGGATGAAGGTGTTCCTTCAGATGGGTGGAGAAAAGGGAAATGGCCCACCCACCCCTTCCTCCAGCTCTCCAAACATTATTAATGAAACCAAATCAGATGTACCACTCTGTTGGACTGTGAAAATAGCTTTCAGGAACCTCAAGGCATCTTATCCAATTGTTGTTCTAAAGCCCTGGCATTTCTAAACCACTCAAATACACAGTTCCTATGCAAATCTTGTGCCCAATTTAATAACACTGTAAAATCAATGAACATTTTCCATGCTCCAGACAACTGCCATGAATCAGCACAGTAAAATAAAATGTCCCTTGAAAAACTTGGAACTAAACCCTGGGATAATGTCAGTGGGATAAGAATAGGCAGTTCTTTTGTTTTGCTGATTGCTGATTAATCAGTCTTCTTTTTTTTTTTTTTTTTTTTAAATCAAGAATCTCTTTTATTGATTATCAGAAACATTACAAACATCTAGTATGAACAAATTGTAACATGATAGTGTTTAGTTTGAACAATTAATACATTTCAGATATAATATTATACATATTTCAATGATATTCTCCCCAATCATCTCACCCTCTCCTGGTCCCAGAGTCCAAAAGTCTGGTCTATACATCAGTGTCTTTTTGTTGTCTCGTAAATAGGGTTATTTTTTACCATCTTTCTAAATTCCATATATATGCGTTAGTATACTGTATTTGTGTTTTTGTTTCTGGCTTACTTCACTCTGTATAATAGGCTCCAGTTCCATCCACCTCCTTAGAACTGATTCAAATGTAATCTTTTTAATGGCTGAGTAATATTCCATTGTGTATATGTACCACAGCTTGCTTATCCATTCATCTGTGGATGGACATCTAGGTTGCTTCCACGTTCTGGCTATTGCAAACAGTGCTGCTATGAACATTGGGGTACAGGTGTCTCTTTCAATTCTGGTTTTCTCAGTGTATATGCCCAGCAGTGGGATTGCTGGATCATAAGGCGGTTCAATTTGCAGTTTTTTGAGGAATCTCCATACTGTTCTCCAAAGTGGCTGTACTAGTTTGCATTCCCACCAACAGTGCAAGAGGGTTCCCTTCTCTCCGCACCCTCTCCAGCATTTATTGCTTGTGGACTTTTGGATAGCAGCCATTCTGATTGGCGTGAAATGGTATCTCATAGTGGTTTTGATTTGCATTTCTCTGATAATGAGTGATGTTGAGCATCTTTTCATGTGTTTGTTAGCCATCTGTATGTCTTCTTTGGAGAAATGTCTATTGAGTAATCAGTCTTCTTTAATATTGTGTGAGAGAACAGGAGGTTTCTTCTCATGACCTTCACTCACATGTTGCACACTTCTCAGGATTAAATGAGTCTGTGCAACTGCTACTAGCAAGGAGACTGGCCCAAAGGACATGTTTAGTAAATGTGTATTTCCCATCCCTTCAAGAATCATAAGAATGTGGCCTGCCTGCTTTGTGAGGAAATTATAAACTGGTAGGGATAGGCTATGTTGAAACACATATCAAAACTTGTGCTTGAGTGTCCGAATGTTATATCACTTCTGAAATGGTGTGGCCTATTTATAAATAGCAGTTCAGATTTTTCTCATGAATTTTATAGAAACAGATCTCATTTCTGTAGAATCTTGTAATCATAGTTGGCCACTGAGACCCAACCACTGAGGTTCCTACAATTCCAGAAAGAATGACACCAAGAGGGACAGCTTTAACTCTCATCCACTCAAGGGGACACATAAGACATCTCCTCATTCCAGAGGTTTGTATTAAACCAGCCTTAAAAGATGAAACTCTGTTTTCAACACTTTCAGTGCTGAAAGGGAAGTTTTTCAAGACGTGTTCCTTACCCAGTGAATAAATCATATGTTCAGCAGCAAAAAAAAAAAAAAAAACATTGGTGGGAGGTGCACATTCTTCAAATCAAAACAAGGAGCCTGCTGAGTGGTGCTCTAGTTTTGAAAATATCTGATTTGACAGGGGAGCTCTCATCACAGTCCTGAAATGATTTTATGATGTTGTGATTTTGTGCTGGCTGTTTCTTTTTTTTTAAATTGAAGCAATGTACTTTAATCAGAACCATCAAAGCTTTGGAAAATGCCCATATAACATACAATGTCTAGGGGTTTTTTAATGGTTTCAAATGCGGTGTCTTCTGCACTAAGTTTTGTATTTCAAAAGTACAAAAAGTATTTGCAAGGCATCCAGCAAATATTTATGAATCACCTACCATGTGCCCATCCTAGTTGCAATCACAAGGGATGTTGTTGTTTGTTCTTTAGTCACTAAGCCACGTCTGTCTCTTTTGTGACCCCATGGACCATAGTCCAGCCAGGCTCCTCTGTCTCTGGGATTTCCCAGGCAAAAATACTGGAGTGGGTTGTCATTTCCTTCTACAGGGGATCTTCTTGACCCAGAGATCCAACCCACATCTCCAGTATTGGCAGGCAGGTTCTTTACCACTGAGCCATGAGGGAAGGCAAGGGATGTTACTAACAATGAAACAAGTTCTCTGCTCTCAAAGACAGTGGAGAGAAAGGAAGCATTGCTGTTGAGGCAGACTATGAACAGATAACATGTACGATGAAGTAGGGAGTGCACAAGGGTTACTGTGTGATGAAAGGGAATTCAGATCAGATCAGATCAGATCACTCGCTCAGTCGTGTCCAACTCTTTGCAACCCCATGAACTGCAGCACGCCAGGCCTCCCTGTCCATCACCAACTCCCGGAGGTCACTCAGACTCACATCCATCGAGTCAGTGATGCCATCCAGCCATCTCATCCTCTGTCGTCCCCTTCTCCTCCTGCCCCCAATCCCTCCCAGCATCAGAGTCCTCTCCAATGAGTCAACTCTTCGCATGAGGTGGCCAAAGTACTGGAGTTTCAGCTTTAGCATCATTCCTTCCAAAGAAATCCCAGGGCTGATCTCCTTCAGAATGGACAGGTTGGATCTCCTTGCAGTCCAAGGGACTCTCAAGAGTCTTCTCCAACACCACAGTTCAAAAGCATCAATTCTTCGGCGCTCAGCCTTCTTCACAGTCCAGCTCTCACATCCATACATGACCACAGGAAAGACCATAGCCTTGACTAGGTGAACCTTTGTTGGCAAAGTAATGTCTCTGCTTTTGAATATGCTATCTAGGTTGGTCATAACTTTCCTTCCAAGGAGCAAGCATCTTTTAATTTCATGGCTGCAGTCACCATCTGCAGTGATTTTGGAGCCCAGAAAAATAAAGTCTGACACTGTTTCCACTGTTTCTCCATCTATTTCCCATGTAGTGATGGGACCAGATGCCGTGATCTTCGTTTTCTGAATGTTGAGCTTTAAGCCAACCTTTTCACTCTCCACTTTCACTTTCATCAAGAGGCTTTTGAGTTCCTCTTCACTTTCTGCCATAAGGGTGGTGTCATCTGCATATCTGAGGTTATTGTATTTCTCCCAGCAATCTTGATTCCAACTTGTGTTTCTTCCAGTCCAGCATTTCTCATGATGTACTCTGCATATAAGTTAAATAAACATGGTGACAATATACAGCCTTGACGTACTCCTTTTCCTATTTGGAACCAGTCTGTTGTTCCATGACCAGTTCTAACTGTTGCTTCCTGACCTGCATATAGGTTTCTCAAGAGGCAGATCAGGTGGTCTGGTATTCCCATCTCTTTCAGAATTGTCCACAGTTTATTGTGATCTACACAGTCAAAGGCTTTGGCATAGTCAATAAAGCAGAAATAGATGTTTTTCTGAAACTCTCTTGCTTTTTCAATGATCCAGCAGATGTTGGCAATTTGATCTCTGGTTCCTCTGCATTTTCTAAAACCAGCTTGAACATCAGGAAGTTCACAGTTCACATATTGCTGAAGCCTGGCTTGGAGAATTTTGAGCATTACTTTACTAGCGTGTGAGATGAGTGCAATTGTGCGGTAGTTTGAGCACTCTTTGGCATTGCCTTTCTTTGGGATTGGGATGAAAACTGACCTTTTCCAACCTTGTGGCCACTGCTGAGTTTTCCAAATTTGCTGGCATATTGAGTGCAACACTTTCACAGCATCATCTTTCAGGATTTGGAATAGAGATACATGAAAATGAGTGGCTGACTTTAGATTAGATGGTCAAGAAAAATCTCTCTGCAGAAGTGACCTGTAAGTTGAGATTTAAATGGTGAAGAGCCCAGCATGCAGGGTTCTGCAGGAAGAGCATTCCAGACATGGGAGCAGTAGAGGCCTGAAGACGGGGACCCAGCACAACATTTCCCACAAGAAGGCCAGTGTGGCTGGAGAATAAAGGGCAAAGGGGAAAGAGGTGTGGGGAATGGGGAGGACAGCTGAGAGAATTATATGGGGCCTTTCGGTGAGAAAAGCAGTTTAGATCTGATCTAAGTGCTGCGGGGTTTCCGTGGTAGCTCAGCTGGTAAAGAATCCGCCTGCAATGCAAGAGACCCTGGTTGGATCCCTGGGTCAGAAAGATCCACTGGAGAAGGGAACAACTACCCACTCCAGTATTCTTGCCTGGAGAATCCCATGGAAAGAGGCTAAGTACTGAGAGGCGCTATTAGGTGAAGAGCGGGGGTGTTAAGCGGTTGAATGGCGGATCAGACTTTTTCAAAATTCACCGCATCTGCTCTGTTTGTCAGCAGAGCAAAAGTAGATACATTTTTCATGCAATTGGAACTATGGAAGAGTTGTGGGTAAGGAAATTTGGAGGGAAAGTAAGGGCGGTTGACGCTGGCCATGCTGTGGCAGGAAGGGCCATGAGGGCAGTAAGTCCAGAGCCAGGGTCTGAGGACAGAAGCCGGTGGTCCTTATACAGGCTGACAGAAAGGAGTCAGCCTCCCGCATCCCTGAGCGCCCAGAACTGCCCTGTGGCTGCCTGGTCTTTCAACTGCAGGAGCCAGATGAAATGCGGGAAATGGAAAGACAATGTGACCGTCTCAATTTGGTAGAACAAGCCACAGGAGGCTGTTTGAAGTGTACTGAGGAGCCTGGTACCAACCTGCGGCTGAAGCCATGCTCCCGGGCATCCTGGAGACGCGGCCCAGCATCTCTTCTCTGACCTGGGTCTGAAGGCTGTGCCTGAGGGCTATGCCCCAGGCCCTAACCTGCTGACATCGCCTGGATGCTACACATGGAGAAAAGCCTTCTACCCGGGTCAGGAGCCCCTGAAGAACGCCGGCAGGCCCCGGCCCTCTGATTGTAAGACGGTGAGCTGTCTCGGGGCCCAGCTAGCCTGAGACCAGGGAGAGGCTCCTGGCCTTGAAGCAGCACAGCCAGCCCCATGCGGCGTTCCGGGGTCGCACCTCTGCGCTGCCGAAGGCTAAAATCATGGCAACCGATGCCGCTTCGCTTCATTAACAACAAATTTCTTATCTCCGGAAAGTTCAAAGGTCTCTCCCCGCTTACCTCGGTTTGGATCTTCACCCAAAAGCTTCCTCCCTCGTCAGTGGCATCACCCAGGAGACCGAGGAGACCCCTTGGAGTTTTTGTTCTGCCAGCCCTGATGGGGTAAGGCAGTGGCACCCCACCCCAGTACTCTTGCCTGGAAAATCCCATGGACGGAGGAGCCTGGTAGGCTCCAGTCCATGGGGTCGCTAAGAGTCGGACACGACTGAGCGACTTCACTTTGACTTTTCACTTTCATGCATTGGACAAGGAAATGGCAACCCACTCCAGTATTCTTGCCTGGAGAATCCCAGGGATGGAGGAGCCTGGTGGGCTGCCGTCTATGGGATCGCACAGAGTCAGAGTCAGACACGACTGAAGCGACGTAGCAGCAGCAGCAGCAGCAGCAGCCCTGATGTTGCAGAGCAGAACACAAAGCTCCTGTGTCTCTCTGGCCAGCAGCTTTGCAGATGTGATGGGTAGCCCAAAGGCCTTTCACCGAATGAAGTAGAGCCAAGACCTGAACCCGGGTTTGTTGAAGGAGGAAGACCCTTCTGTTCTTATCTCTGAATTCACTCTGAAGGAAGAAGGTATCACAGAAAACAGCGCTCAGTTCTGCAAACTCAGTCTCACCCTCCTAGAATTACTTTAATACCTGCCTCTCAATTAGAAAGCTTCAACAAGTCTTGCTGGAGGTTAAAGCTTGGACTTAAAGATAAGAGCTGCCTTATATGTTTTCCATACTTCAGACTTGGGAATCCCTGGTGGCTCAGAGGTGAAGAATCTGCCTGCAGTGCAGGAGCCGGTGGTTGGATCCCTAGTTCTGGAAGATCCCCTGGAGAAGGAAATAGCAACCCACTCTGATATTCTTGCCTGAGAAATCCCATGGACTGAGGAGCCTAGTGAGCTACAGTTCATGGGGGTCACAAGAGTCAGACACAACTTAGCGACTAAACCAAGAGCAAAATTCAGACTCAACAGAAGGCCAGTTTTGAGCTGAAACAGGTTGCAAGTAATTGTATAGATTGGCATGTTCCAGTTTAAAGGGTGAGACAGAGGTTTCTGGTTTTTCCTTGCCCTTGGGCAAAAACAGGTCCTAAATGAATGACCAACTTCACTGCATTAAACTCTGGACATATTTCTTTATTTTCCAGAAAATTTGTACTATGTACACTCCAATTTACCCAAACCAATGTTTAATTCTTTTTTATTTTTGCCAGTTTGATAACCAAAATTTTAATTCCATTGTGTAATTCACAGTTCCTTTACTTACTAGGTTGAACATTTTTTACCTTTATTTTAGCCTTTTTGTTTTTTTTTGTGTGTGAATTTTGTGTTCATTTAATTGCTCATTTTTTTAACACAATGTTACAATTCTTTCCCCTGATAACTCGTAAGTGCTCTTTCTATACAAAGGATATTGACTGTCAGTTTTCTCAAACAACTTCACAGGGTGTCTTTTATGTTCAATTTCTTAAATTTTTACTGTAAAAATAGCACACATACATGCGGGTATGCCCCAGTTTTCTATTGCTGCATAACAAGCCACATGAAAATATAGTGGCTTTGAAATAATCAACATTTTATTCTATCTCACAATTTTATGGGTCTCAGCTGGGAGCTTTTTCTCTCTCTTGGCTTATTTACCTGATAGATTGGCTGACTTGGAGGACCTCACATGGCTTTACTCACACATTTAATGCCATAGCAGGGATAGAAGGAAGTCTGAGCTCTGCTCCAATTGTTCCTGGAGCACCTAAAGGCTGGCTGCTCCCTCCTGCAAGGTGGCCTAAGGGTAGTCAGATTTCTTAATTCAGATCAGATCAGTCGCTCAGTCGTGTCCGACTCTTTGAGACCCCATGAACTGCAGCATGCCAGGCCTCCCTATCCATCACCAGCTCTCGGAGGTCACTCAGACTCACATCCATCGAGTCAGTGATGCCATCCAGCCATCTCATCCTCTGTCGTCCCCTTCTCCTCCTGCCCTCAATCCCTCCCAGCATCAGAGTCTTCTCCAATGAGTCAACTCTTCACATGAGGTGGCCAAAATACTGGAGTTTCAGCTTGAGCATCATTCCCTTCAAAGAAATCCCAGGTCTGATCTCCTTCAGAATGGACCGGTTGGATCTCCTTGCAGTCCAAGGGACTCTCAAGAGTCTTCTCCAACACCACAATTCAAAAGCATCTATTCTTCAGCGCTCAGCCTTCTTCACAGTCCAGCTCTCACATCCATACATGACCACAGGAAAAACCATAGCCTTGACTAGGCGAACCTTTGTTGGCAAAGTAATGTCTCTGCTTTTCAATATGCTATCTAGGTTGGTCATAACCGTCCTTCCAAGGAGCAAGCGTCTCTTAATTTCATGGCTGCAGTCACCATCTGCAGTGATTTTGGAGCCCAGAAAAATAAAGTCTGACACTGTTTCCACTGTTTCTCCATCCATTTCCCGTGTAGTGATGGGACCAGATGCCATGATCTTCGTTTTCTGAAAGTTGAGCTTTAAGCCAACCTTTTCACTCTCCACTTTCACTTTCATCAAGAGGCTTTTGAGTTCCTCTTCACTTTCTGCCATAAGGGTGGTATCATCTGCATATCTGAGGTTATTGATATTTCTCCCGGCAATCTTGATTCCAGCTTGTGTTTCCTCCAGTCCAGCATTTCTCATGATGTACTCTGCATATAAGTTAAATAAACATGGTGACAATATGCAGCCTTGACGTACTCCTTTTCCTATTTGGAACCAGTCTGTTGTTCCATGACCAGTTCTAACTGTTGCTTCCTGACCTGCATACAGATTTCTCAAGAGGCAGATCAGGTGGTCTGGTATTTCCATCTCTCTCAGAATTTTCCATAGTTTATTGTGATCTATACAGTCAAAGGCTTTGGCATAGTCAATAAAGCAGAAATAGATGTTTTTCTGGAACTCTCTTGCTTTTTCGATGATCCAGCGGATGTTGGCAATTTGATCTCTGGTTCCTCTGCCTTTTCTAAATCCAGCTTGAACATCAGGAAGTTGACGGTTCACATATTGCTGAAGCCTGGCTTGGAGAATTTTGAGCATTACTTTACTAGCGTGTGAGATGAGTGCAATTGTGCGGTAGTTTGAGCACTCTTTGGCATTGCCTTTCTTTGGGATTGGGATGAAAACTGACCTTTTCCAATCTTGTGGCCACTGCTGATTTCTTAATTGGCCCCTCAGAATTCCAAAAGACAATATTCTAGAAACAAAGTAGCAACTGGTCTTTAATGCCCCAGTCTCAGAAGTTACATGGTGTCAGCTCCACTGTGCTCTAGTGGTCAAAGCAGTCACAAACCCTTCCCGATTTAACTGGGAGGGAACACAGAGGTGAGTTAAACAATTTGTGACTGTTTCAAACTTCCATGCTGCTGCTGCTAAGTCGCTTCAGTCGTGTCCGAATCTGTGCGATCCCATAGACGGCTGTCCCTGGGATTCTCCAGGCAAGAATACTGGAGTGGGTTGCCATTTCCTTCTCCAATGCATGAAAGTGAAAAGTCAAAGTGAAGTCGCTCAGTCGTGTCCGACTCTAAGTGACCCCATGGACTGGAGCTTACCACACTCCTCCGTCCATGGGATTTTCCAGGCAAGAGTACTGGGGTGGGGTGCCATTGCCTTCCCGTCAAACTTCCATAGGGATTAAATATTTTAAAGATTAAAACAAATTGCACTTCACCTTTTGTTTGCTTATAATGTTTTTTAAAGAGCCACTGATTTTTAAGTACTTATATTAATTTCTTTCTTCTTTGTAATTTCTTCCATTGCTTTGTAATTCATTTTTAAAAATTATTTTCATACTGTATGTCTACAAAATTAAGGACATTATCAGTTACTATATTCAGAGAAATGACCATATGACCTTTAGATGCTTTAAGTACTATGTATTTTGGCTGCACTCATTTAATATAGTTTTTAATCCTTTTCATCCTTAAATTTCCATCAATGATACATTGGAAAATTCATCTAAAATTTAGGTTAACCATACATTTAATTATTCAGTTGCTGTAGAGAGTGAGGGAAGTGTGGCTAAAAAGTTCTTGTTTAGTTCTTTGCACTTTTCTGGTTCATTCTTCTAAAATGAACTGAAACACAATAAGCTACATTTGGTCTGTGTAGCTAGTAGGTGTTGCAATGGTGCTCAAATATTGAAAAAATTGATTCATTTCATAAATGTGATTGTAGCACTCTTTCTTACAGTGTTCTGAGTGGCAAAACAACAAAAAAAAATGTGTCCTCACACAACAGCATTTAATTAGCAATTATTTTAAAGAACATTCTTCTAGCTAATAGAGAGGAAAGAACTCTATGTTAACATATATTGTAAAAACTTAATAAATGCTAAATGATGATGGTCATCTCATGTTCTAAAAATTTAGATTGAGATCTGTTCAGTTATTTTCTGTTTCCAATGGTGCATTTCAAAACCTGGTTTTGCCATCTCATATGGAACTGTGAAAGCTGTGTGGAAAGAAGTAAATTGAATAAGATGTATGACACACATAATCACAATCTTCAGTGTTTCTATTTATCCTGTGTGTCTTTCTCCTATTTTCTTTTCACCACATTCAGGGGAAAAAAAAAGGAATTTTGAAAGAAGAAAACATTGGGAAAAATGTTATTGTCTAATGCAGTTAATCACAGGGTGGGGTTTCATATCTTTATTTTCTAACATTTTATCTCCAGCACTAAGCATTGGGCCTTTTGCATAGTAGCACTCAATGGATATTTAGAGAATTATGATTTGGGGAGAGGCACAAATGTATTTACCATCCTGTTCCTGTGATCTAGTTTGAATCTGGAGAGTTTCTTTTTCATGGAGGCAGATACATTTATAGAGTATCTCTTCTATATCTGTCTCCACTGCCTGTCAGGCATACCACACAAACAATGGATTGGGAAAGTCAAGCCCTTGAGTCCATTTACAGCCTAAACTCTATTATGGGAGATCACTTGAGATGCCACAGTTTCTATACACAAAGTATTCTCAAATCATCTGTGGTTAACCCAAACTTTAACTTTGTGTCAGAATATCCCCAAGTTGAGCCAAAATTCAGAATGCTGCTGGGTCCACTCTTCTGGCACATGTTCAGGTGTCAGAGCCTGGGCCTGTGTTTGGGGAACATAGGCCTTCAGCAGCTAGAACCATTCAAGTTCTTCCTCATTTTGTGTTGAATACAAAATACATGTAAACTCCAGAATTATACTCTTCACAGTAGCCATTACCCACAAGTGAATATTTAAATCTGAATTAATTAAAATTTAATAAAACTAAAAATTCACTTCCCCAATTGCATTAGCCACATTTCAAGTGCTTAATAGCCATTTGTGGCTAGTGACTATCATATTGAACATTGCAAAATGTGAACATTTCCTTTATCACAGAAAGTTTTACTGAATAGCATTGCTATAGAATATATCACTTATGTCATATTGCAGAAATTCTAAATTAGAAACCCAATTCTGCATTTATTTCCTAATCAACTAATCCTGGCTTTCAAATCTTTTTAAGTGTCTAAAGTTTCCCTGTTTAAATCTTTTCTTGAACAACAAATATAAAGAATATTTCCTAAACAAGTCTCTGTGAAATGTACCAAAACAAAATAGAGACTAATATGTGAAACACAGAGTTAAATTTCTGAAATTCTGATTAAATGGGGAGAAGTTTCCATACGACTTGTAAAAAGTCTAAGTTACAAATGGTTTATAAAGTATACTCTAATTAAAAATCTCAAACAAAAACCTGAAAGTGCTGCTGAATTAAAGTTCTACCAGATCTGATTTGATAAATAATAGAGAATAATTTCTAATTCAAATACTGTTGTATGCAAATTAGATGGAAATATGTTGATGGCAGAGATCCCTTTTCTTTTTTTTAAATATAAATTTATTTATTTTAATTGGAGATTAATTTTCTTAAATTAACCTAGCATTGCTCCCTGAGGTATTACTTCCACAAATTTCCTCCCACTGTAGCAATTGACCACATCCTTTCTAAATTATCTGCAGTCTGTATTAACAGAAATTAAATTAATGGAAACCTAGCACATAATATGGAGAAGGCAATGGCACCCCACTCCAGTATTCTTGCCTGGAAAATCCCATGGATGGAGGAGCCTGGTAGGCTGCAGTCCATGGGGTCGCTAAGAGTCGGACATGACTGAGCGACTTCACTTTCTCTTTTCACTTTCATGCATTGGAGAAGGAAATGACAACCCACTCCAGTGTTCTTGCCTGGAGAATCTCAGGGACGGGGAAGCCTGGTGGGCTGCCGTCTATGGGGTCGCATAGAGTCGGACACGACTGAAGTGACTTAGCATAGCATAGCACATAATATAACCATGAAAAGCAATAAACATATACAAGAAATGTTTATTTGGATAAAAATTATATATATGGTAGTAAGTGTTTAAAAATAAATAAGCACCTATTTGCATACATAGAAATGCACAAAATTATTCTCTCTCTGAATCAGCATACAAATATCTCTAATATCAACTAAATATGCACTTAAATTCTGGTCCATAACATCATCTTTTATTGAAGTATGTATTTATACATTGCTATAATATAATTTCTCATATGATCCCAGAACAGTGCACTTTGATAATAATCCAGATTCTTGTTGTCTTTTCAACTGAGTAAAAGTATTCTCTTTTTTTTTTTCTACCCTAGAAGCTGTTCTGGAAGTGGAGCAGCATCTGAAGAGACAGAAACCAGCCCACACGTGCCACAGGGAGGCACAAGCAAGGACAGTGGTCCTCGATTCCGCAGGCAGGCCAAGTCTAAATGTAAGTGTGAGAAGCCATGGAGGGCACGGTGGCCCGGTGGCTGGTGGTCCATAGGCGCTGTGGGTGCATCTGCAGAAGTCACTGTCTGTTCAGGGAGCACGGGGGCTGTTGGGGTGTCCAGCCTGCCTGCTTGTCCTGTTTCCCACCCTCATCTCCACTGCAAAAGCCTTAAAACCATCGCTACTAATGCCAGGTTTTTAAACCCCTGAGAGTAAAATACATGTGCAGAGTGTGATTCGAGCTGATTTTTAAGCCTAGGCATGCTGAACAGAGTCTTAAAATAATCATTTCCATAGGACCTGACTAGGTATCCAAGTGTTCACCAGATGCTAGCAGCTAGATTTTGCAGAAGAAAATTGCTAACTTAAGCTTCTTTTCATGATTCAGCAGAGGGTTTTAAGTAATAAAAGATCTGGAGATTTGTAAAATAAATAATTCTAGCGCGAATGGGAAAATTAAAATAATCTTATCATCTCCCAGTCATGTCTGTATGTGCTTTTCTACCATTATCAAATTTCTCTTAATTGTGCCAATTTTTCTTTTCTGGCTGATACTTTATAGTTTAAAGTTATGAGTTGTAATGAAGAAATGATTCCTTTCAGATGACTGAAGTGACATGTACTAAATTTTCCTAAAGACAGTCTAGGATGTATGAAACAGAGTATGGTGTAACAAATATGGTTTTATTCATATGCAATGTTGCACATATCAACAGTGAAAAATAATAACAGCATGATAGAATCTCTTTTATTCTTTAATAGATCTCTCAGTAAAAGCAATTAAATTATAAGGTAAATCATTCACTTTTGAACTTTGACAGAAAAAAATTCTATCCATTTCTGACAAGTAGACATTATCTCATAGTATCCACAGCCATCTCATGCTTATTACCCTTGCCTGATCCTAAGTGTGACTTTTGGACACACAACTCAGTGTTTCCTAATATTTACTAGTACAATGGCTTTTTATAGTCTATTTAATTTTATTTAGTAATTTAAAGAATGAAGAGTTAAGATTCCTCAGATTTTTGTGTTGTTGCTGGAGGTGCACTTGAACAAAAAGAAAAACACAGCATCTAGCCCTATGCTTAATGCCACATGACCACATTCTGTCTAGAATGAATCTATTCAGAGTTCCTGGAGAAATGCAGATACATTAGTCATTTTCCTAATGTATCACATTTTTTACTACAGGTACCACTAATTATTTTGGCTGCATTCCATCAAGGCCAGATGTTAATTGAATGAAATATATATAATGTAAAACCATTGAATAAAAAATATATGCTCACTTAAGCAACAGGTTGTAGAACTCAAGCCAATCACATATTTTGGAGAAGCTGAAGAAGGAGGCATGATGTGGGTTACCTTCATAATGTCAGGGTAAGGTTCTGAACTCAACCCAGAGAAACTTGGTAATTGTTGCAACCAACTAAAGCTTGGCTACTTCTGGATTTGTTGTAACAAAATCTTGCTGCCAAACGCATTGATGAGTTCACACAGTGAAAAATCACAATAATAATGTTCAAGTAAATCATAAAAATACAGAAGGTGGTTATTATAAGGAAGAGGAAAGGAAAGTTATAAAGTTATGATGAAAATATCAAAAATACATTTTTTTAACTTTTAAAAAATTTAACTTTGTTTCTAATGCTAATGCTAATGCTAAGTCGCTTCAGTCGTGTCCGACTCTGTGCAACCCTGTCCCTGGGATTCTCCAGGCAAGAATACTGGAGTGGGTTGCCAATTTGTTTCTAAACTAGGGTGCAAAAGCAAGAAAATGTAAAGTTTGTTCAATAAATAGTTTTACTCAGTGATCAACAGCAATCATTCAACAAGTGAAAATAAAAATTATATATATTCAATGTAGCTATCAGTTCAGGCAGAACTTAAGCTTATGATAGTTTTCTAGTAAAAAAAAAAAAAAAACCAGACAAAAGTCATTTTTAAGAAGGAATTTTGACTGAAAAGGAAATAAAGAACTTCTTGAGTGCCTTCTTCTCAGCAAAAATGAACTTGGCTTATTCTTAATTTCACATAGTATAAAGCTAAATATTTTATGTGGTTTTTAAGTTCTAGGAAGAAATTCACTGAAACAAATATAGGAAATGACCCTAAAATTTTAAATATGAAAACTATAATAGACTTACAATTAGGGAAATAGATCATAATAATTAATTCACTATGTGTCCTCCAAAAGTAAAGAACATAACTTTTTAAATTATTTTTTAGAAAATCTGGAATTTTGTTTCTGATCATCTTTATATCTTCTGAAAATATAGATTCCTGAATCGTATATCATAGAAAGTTTGTCAGGCTCCATATTTTTCCTCAAGTTTGAAGAATGTGTTTCTGAGTGACGCTTATCACAGAAACAAAGTCCATTTGTTCCTTAAAAATACTTGATGTGTCTTACGCACAGTAAGCACCAAATAATATGGTGAATTGAACTAAATTATTTCCACTTTCTGGTCAGAGATTAATGTGTCTGTTGGATTCACACTAGAGAGGTGGTGTCTCACACATGGGGATTAATGAGTTACATCTGTAACCAAAATATCCATGGAAAACCTGATAAATTGATCCATATCTGTTTTATTAATCAAGCCCAGTACAGAAGGGCTTTCTTGTGGTTATACTATATTTTGGAGATAAATAGAGTGGGGAAACCACAGGTCAATTTAGAAGTTGTTTGAAACACTGAAGAACGTATGGTTCTATTACATGACAGCAATAAAGTCAATCCTTGATGGCTGTAGTGCTGATATATAAGTATTATAAATATCCTGAATGTATAATTTTACTGAAGAACATATGACAGTGTCCAAGAGGACCCTAACCATCTAATATGTAATTTATTTCTTGTTGCCACTCTCTTCCTTCCTAATTTTTTTTTAAATAAAAAAAAAAAAAATTTTTTTAAGCTAGCATGTTTTGAACTGCCTTTAGTTGAAGCAGATGGCTAGAAGTCAGAAGTCCCAGATTCTATCCTTGATTCTCCTACCAACTGGGAATGTGGCCTTGGGCAAGTCATGAGAGTAAATCTACAATAAAAGAGAGCTATAATGCCTTACATATGTCTGGTGCTTTATGATCTTATGCAGCATTTTCAAATACAATATATTATTTAAATCTTCCTCACAGCATCCTAAGAGGAGTCTGGCAGTTATTAACAATCCCTGTTATAGAGAGTAGAAATTTGAGTCCCAGAGACACTAAATCACTTGTCATCTCAATATCAAATGTCAGAGCCAGAAACAGACGTATACGATGATTCCAAGCTGGTCTTTGTCTCCTTTCCTATACACCACACTACCATGCTGCAGCACCTCCAAAGCTGAACTGTCCAGTATGGTAGCCATGAGCCATAGGTGGTGATATAATACTTGAAACGTGGCTAGTCCCAACTGAGACATACACTGGGTATAAAACACAGTATTTCTAAGACCTTGAACAAAAAAATCAGAGTGTAAACTATCTCATTAATATTTTTACATTGATTCCACATCAAAATAATATTTTATATCTTCATTTCAATAAACTGTATGATTAAAATTAATCTCACCTGTCCCCTTAACTTCTTTAATGTGGCTGTTAGAAAATGTCGAGTCACATACATGCTTTTGTTGGTCAGAGCTGGACTGAGGATTTCCTTTTCAGAGCCCACAGGGTGGATTTCACAGTCCTGGACTTCTTTATACACCTGCCGTGATGTGGCTGAGACTAATTTCCAAAAATTCTGTCAAACACAGAGTGGTGTAGGTTTGGAGTAATGATTTAGTCATTCTCACCCATCTTCCACAGGCAGGGAAAAAGTCAGATGTTATTAGTCGATGCATCAAATTGCTCATTCATTAAAAGGCCTCATTTTACATTTGCCGAATGTTTGGAAAGCTTAGAGTAAACATACCTTGGAAAGAAGTATAAACTATATTTATGACTCTGAAGCACAGCTTATTTTTAAATGGGTTCCCATTAACATCATGAGTGAATGAGACACTGGGCGATTAGGTGATACAAGTAATGTAAAATAATAATGATATATAAATTTATTATAAAATGTAGTATATTTTATTCCTCCTATCAACTTTTTAAGATATTTTATATATAATCCCTAAAGAAGTAGCTTATTTCTGTTTTAAAAAATCTAAGTGAAAGTCCACAGATCAGATCAGATCAGTCGCTCAGTCGTGTCCGACTCTTTGTGACCCCATGAATCGCAGCACGCCAGGCCTCCCTGTCCATCACCAACTCCCGGAGGTCACTCAGACTCACATCCATTGAGTCAGTGATGCCATCCAGCCATCTCATCCTTTGTCATCCCCTTCTCCTCCTGCCCCCAATCCCTCCCAGCATCAGAGTCTTTTCCAATGAGTCAACTCTTCGCATGAGGTGGCCAAAGTACTGGAGTTTCAGCTTTAGCATCATTCCTTCCAAAGAAATCCCAGGGCTGATCTCCTTCAGAATGGAGTGGTTGGATCTCCTTGTAGTTAAAGGGACTCTCAAGAGTCTTCTCCAACACCACACTTCAAAAGCATCAATTCTTCGGTGCTTAGCCTTCTTCACAGTCCAGCTCTCACATCCATACATGACCACAGGAAAAACCATAGCCTTGACTAGGCGAACCTTTGTTGGCAAAGTAATGTCTCCTCAGGAAAAATGGTAAATTAAAATTTCTTATTTATCAGAAAAATACATATAGTAAAAATAAACCAAAATAGCTCAAATTATTGAAAACTAACATCTATTTGGTATTTATTATGTAGTCTTGGGCACTATATTAAGAGTTAAACCAAGATTATCTCATTTAGAGATTTGAAAATTAAGAACAACGAGCAGAAACAGAGTTCTTAAGTATTACTGCCTCTTACTTCCATGCTGTTTGAAGTCACAATGTGAGCTATGGAGACAATATTAGAATATAAGGTAATGTTGAGTAATAAGATCAAAAATTAGCATTCAAAGAGGGCACAAGGGAGTAGAACATGTTTTTGAAAAATAGTTGTTATTGTTTGGTCACTAAGTTGTGTCCAATTCTTGGAGACCCCATGGACTGTAGCCCTGAAGGCTCCTCTGTCCATGGGATTTCCCAGGCAAGAATACTGGAGTGGGTTGCTATGCCCTTCTCCAGGGCATCTTCCCGACCCAGGGATCGAACCACATTTCCTGCTTTGCACCAGGGAAGCCTTTTGAAACATATATACTTATAAACAAGATTATATGAAGGAAGAATTACTCTTCACTTTCTAAAGTTTTCTTTATAGTACAATAGAAATCTTTACAACAACGTTCTCCAAGGTGTTAAAATTTACCCATTATTTACAAAGCAAAGGTCCCATTTAAACAAAATACAACTATATGAGTTTCATAGATTTGTTTTCCTCTATGCATTATAACCACTTGGAGGGTTCAACCTTAAATATTTTCTGGAAAAATAAGGAATGTAAATAAACTAAAAGGGGGTCTAAATCAAAATGGCACTGAAAATCACAACAGTGAAAACTAAAGGTTTTAAGTTTTTTTACAATAAAAATAAAATGCTACCTTTGAAGGTTGACAATAAAAATTGTCTATGTAAGCTAATAACATATAATATTTTTTAATATTTCAAACTGTTACCAATTTCTTAACGTTCATGCTTACCTGAAGTGAAATAAAAAGAAAAACAGTAACACTAGCCAAGTCTGGGTAGCAGAATTTTAGATATTTCTGTCCTTATTTATACTTTTTTATAATAATTCTTGAATAAACATGTACTGCTTTTATAATAAGTGAATAGAAAAGTTGTAATCCACTCCAAAAATGACTGCAAGTAAGAAAAACAAAATTATCTTGGTGAGAGGCTGGTGTAAAATGCAAATTTTGTTCTCAACCATAAAATTGTAAAATAATTATATATTTTATAGGTTCTTCTTTCGAGGCATTGTTGCCCATCCTTTGATTCAAAATAAAACATCCTGTGAACTATTTTTCAGTTTCTCTAGATAGTGAAGGTAGAAGCTAGGTTGGATTTTCTAGATTTTCTTAAGAAAGCAGTTTCCCCTCAGCCATGTACATGAGTATAAAGATCAATGTTGTAATATGTGCACTTAAAGCTCAAAGTTGTTATTACAGCAACCAGAAAACCAGAGCATCATGTAAAGTGCACCTCTTCTATAAAACAAACTATCAGTCACTTCTAATGGTGTCTTACAAGCTGGCTTTAGTCTTAGACCTTGAGATGTGTAAAACGTCATGTGAGAATATGTTATATAATCGTATCTCTGATCAGGACAGTGATCATAGTGATCCTAAAAATACTGAAATACAGAGCTGTTTTAGGCTTCCATTTCAAGTATTCATAGAGAAATAGTTGGTCAGCTAACTTCTTTTATAACAGCAACACTAAAATTTAACTACAAAGAAAACTCAAAAATGAGTTCCTTGTGCCATTTAATCTTTAAATCGTAAATCCACAGACCATTAGAGCTGAAAGGGGCCTTCTAGATTATCTCATCCACTACCAACATTCTACAAATGGGAAAACTAAGGAGCATAAAAATTGTTTTCTCAGGAAAAAATGAAATCACTGAAAGATATCCCAAAGTATCTAGGAATTTCTGGAAGCTTACTTAAGAAAAGGGAGAAGGAAATGGCAGCCCACGCCAGTATTCTTGCCTGGAGAATCCCAAGGACAGAGGAGCCTGGTGGGCTGCCGTCTATGGGGTTGCACAGAGTCGGACACGACTGCAGCGACTTAGCAGCAGCAGCACCTAAGAAAGGCTAGGTATTTCAAATGCTACCGGAATGTGATAGTTTAGTTGTGGGCACTCCTGTGCAAGAAAGAAAATATACTAATGTTGACTAATATTCATATCATATGTTAAAAGCACATTTCCAGTGAATCTCTATAAAGTAAAAACCAAAAGCATAACAAAGCCAATAATTTCAGACCAGATCACTCACTCCTTACTCAGCTTCCTTTCTTCTGTGAGTTAAATAATTGAAAGGAACTTTCTTTGCCGCTTTTCAGATACAAATCGTTTGTTATTATGAGAAATTGGCTACTCCCACAGTTACAGGTAGACCAAAAAATAATGGAACATTCATTCCTAGAGTTTAAAAAGAGTGTCAAAATCCTCCTGATTTTATGCATTTACGAAAGCATGCTTATAATACAATTGTATGTATTAAAGACATATTCCTCATCCCCCTCCTAAAAAAAATACATACTACACATTACAGAGATTCTCCTTGAACAAGTAAATATTAAGACTCTTTTTTCTAAATGTGTATAAGAAACTGAGATGGTAACACTTGATTGTAAGGAAAAGACAACAGTGCATGCAATCCTACTGTCATCCATAACATGGGAAGAGGAGTAGATTCTCACAGAGCTGTTTACGGATTAAGTCAATAATAGATGTAAAATGCTTAGTACAGGGTGTGGAACACAATTAACATTCGCTCATTGTCAGATAGTAGTCACCGTAGCGATGTTACTTAAAACACGCTAGCTCCTCCACACACGCCTTTCCCCTCAAGCAAACCAAACTCCTGAGATCCCCTCTTGTTTTCATGACCCCATGTCCTCATGCATGCTGACCCCTCTTTCCACATGTCCTTTCCCTACTTCCCCTGGCAGAAGCTTCAGCTCTGAAACTTCCTCCTCTTCCTTGTCTTCCCTCATCCCTGGGCCTGACGTAGTTGCTTTCACTCATTTGCCAAGGTGCCCTGTAATATGCCTCTTCTAGCGATTGAATCGTGACTTTTTTTTAAATTTGATTTCTCGCCTCTAACACACACACGTACGCACTAAACTGGAAATGCATCACACTCAATGCATTGCACACACATTTTTGTATCCCTATAGAAACATCTATTTAAATGAATAAACTAACGCCTGTGTAAATATACAAGTGGTTTTTTTTCTCATACGTAGTTATGAGGCTAGAATGTATATCTTGTGACCTCAGTTTTGAAGGGGAAAGAGGGTGAAGCGTGTTGTGGGAAAAGTTGGGGGACACAACTCCACAGCCCTGGCCCTGCCACAAGACTAACCCTGTGGTCTTCAGTGAGTCATTTAACTCTCTGGGCTCACTCTCCTTAGTAGAATGAATGAATTGGGCAAAATGGTCTCTGAGGACCCACTGGGTGCCAGCTTTTACGTGATGCTAAACATTGGTTCATCTCAGTGGTTCGCAAACTTTAGCAGAGATCAGAATCATCAGGTGGGCTTGTGAAAATACTGATTCCTGGTCAGCAGGTCTGAGAGGGAGCCCCAGAATTTGCATATCTAGCAAGTTCCCAGGTGATATTGAGGCTGCTATGGAGGGGGGAGTGTCCCACACTTCGAGAACCAGTGATTAATCTTCTCAACACAGGATATCCTGACACTGTCTGCCACCTGGCAGAGAGCAAGTTCACTGTAGGGTGGAAAGCAAGGAATCCCAGGCTTCTGGGAAGCTGCCATCAGGAAGGTTGGGTACCTGTGGGTGCGTTCCAAGAGTGGCCACGGAAGGCAGACTTTGCTGACCGTAACAATTCTGTTAAAGGCCCAACTTGTGGGGAAGGGGCAGCCGAAGATCACAATGCTGTCCTGCACAGAAAACAAATTCCAGGGTTTGATCCATCTGTTAAAACCGACTGCTTCTCAAGTCATAGTGGACCACAGTCGCCATCTAGTGATAGCTTTGAGTTACTGCATCTAGAGACTCCAGAATGAAGTGATGCTTTCATTGGGAAACTATTCTTACAAAAGTGTTTAAGATGAGAACTTCTGAGAACAAACTCTAATGTACGCTGGTCTTGTCTTCATTTGTACCTAGGCACTGTAGAAATAAATAGGTACATATCACTTACTATGTGCTAGGCACTGTTCTAACACTGTATCTGTGTTCAGTTATTCACAGCAACCCAATAACAATTATTATGCCCACTTTATAGACAGGAACTATAGCTACAGATATGCAAAAAAATTATTGAGGCTGCCCAGCCAGTAGAGTGGTAGAGCAGGGATTGAACCTAAACAGTTGCTAGAGAGATACTGCTGTAGCCAATCTCTTATATCAGCCATTTAAATACACAGGTAATGGAAACAACTGATACCCGTACAGTAGCCCCACCTTTATCATGGTTTTGTTTTCTGTGGTTTGTTATAGTCAACAACCATCTGAAAGCATCAAATGGAAAATTCCAGAAATTTACATCGCATGCCATTCTGAGTAGCATGATGAAATCTTGTGCCCTCTTGCCCCAACCCACCCAAGATAGTATTAATATTATCCCTTGGCCCCATTAGTTAGTCATTTAGGAGCCAGTTCAGTTATCAGATCAACCGTGGTGGTATCTCAGTGCTGTGTTCAGGTCACACTTATTTTACCTAATAATGACCTCAAAGCCCCAGAGCAGTTTATACTGGTAATTAGGATATGCCTAAGCCTTGCAGGCCACAGTCCATGGGGTCACAGAGTCAGACGCAACTGAGCAACTAGGCACAGCACAAGAGCAGCTATAAAGTGCTGCTTCTAAATGATAAAGGGGAAGTTCTTGACTTCATAAGGAAAAAAGAAAAACATGCTGAGGCTGCTAATATCTACAGTAAAAACAAAACAAAGTTTCTATCTTTGAAATTGTGAAGAAGAAAAAAGAAATCCATGCAAGTTTTGCAGTCACATTATAAACTGTAAAAATTATGGCCCCAGTGTGTGGTCAGTACTTAATTAAAATGGAAAAGACATTAACTTTGTATAATAAGATATTTTGAAAGAGAGGCCACATTTGCATAACTTTCATTATACCATATTGTTATAATTGTTCTATTTTGTTATTAGTTACTATAGTTAATCTCTTACTGTGATTAATTTATAAATTAAATTTTATCATAGGTATGTAGGTATAGGAAAAAACACAGTACATAGGGCTTGGTACTATCCAAGGTTTCAGGCATCCAGTGGGGTCTTGTACTGTATCCCCCACAGATAAGGGGGTACTGCTATGAACAGTTACCAGCTCCCAGATATGGGTTTGAAATTTTTATGAAATATATATTGAAGCATTTAATTTTTTCGATTCTTCCAAATGAAATCAGCTTATGTGGAATAACTAAAGAAATGTTTCTACATACAAAAGATATCACAATGCAAAAAAAAAAAAGAGAGAGAGAGAACAAACTTGGAATCAACTTCAAACTTGCTCTGCAACTTTGGTCAGGATGCTTAACCTCTCTGGGCCCTGCTTCCTTCATCTATGAAGTAGAAAAAGTGAAAATGTCGTTCACACGGCTGGAAGTTCTTTAAAGCTAGATTATGTTTTTGAGACACTACTCAACTTATCCAGTGACTGTGGTCATGAGAGCAAATAGGGAGACAATGGTTTTTCTCAAATTGTCCTGCACACAGGACAGGCAACAGAACAGCAAGTTTGATCTCCTGGTCTATTATGCAGAAGTGCTAGAGGTAATAAAGATGCTCGCAGTGAATGCACGGCAGTAAAGAGCTCAGTGATGGAGGTCTGAGTTTCACTTTTCTTCCTGGGCGCCACCCTCAGCCTGTACACCTGAACGCTACACCCCGTGTGTCCCTGCCTTCCAAGAGTCCTCACTAAAGCACTTTTGCAGAAAGTTGAATCTTTGCTGGTGGATTGAGGTCTAACTCCCCTCACTCCAGACTTCTTTTATCAGAGATTTCCTGGATTTAAAAACCTGGTCGCTGCTAATCCCTTTAACTCCGTATCTAAGACTTCTCAGTTACCAAACCATGTCTAACCTCAATAACTACAAGATCGTTATCAAACCAAAATATTGACTCTGGTGGTACAGAGATACAAATGCTGGCTATTGCTTGGTGCTGAGTTATGACTGGATTGAGAAGTGAGTATTTCCAGCACCTGATACAGGATCTTTTGGACAGAACACATGAATGTAATTATGTATTACAATGTGCATACTTTCCCTTCAAAGAGCTCGGGTTTCTATAAGGTTACTTCTAAAATAAAGACACTCAAAATAAGGTAAGGAGAAGGCAATGGCACCCCACTCCAGTACTCTTGCCTGGAAAATCCCATGGACAGAGGAGCCTGGTAGGCTACAGTCCATGGGGTCGCTAAGAGTTGGACACAACTGAGCGACTTCACTTTCACTTTTCACTTTCATGCATTGGAGAAGGAAATGGCAACCCACTCCATTGTTCTTGCCTGGAGAATCCCAGGGACGGGGAGCCTGGTGGGCTGCCGTCTATGGGGTCGCACAGAGTCGGACACTTAAGTTAACTGAAGCGACTTAGCAGCAGCAGCAGCAGCAATGGTGCCTAAGTAATAGTGACTCAGGGCAAGTCTTTATGGAGAGATCCTAAAACTTGCTGATATCAAAAATGTTTCTTCAATATCTAAATCAGTCAAACTCACAGAAACAGGAATAGAATGGTAAGTGCCAGGGACTGAGGGGAGCAAAACTGGAGAGTTGCTGTTCAGTGGGTATAAAAGTTCAGTTATGTGAGATGAATAAGTTCTAGAGATCCGCTGGAGAACACTGTGTATTGATGGTCAGTGATGCTACGTGTGCGTGCATAGCCACTCAGTTGTGTCCGACTTTTCGACACCATGGACTGTGCCTTTCAGGCTCCTCTCTCCATGGAATTTTCCAGGCAAGAACACTGGAGTAGGTTGTCATTTCCTACTCCATAATGATGCTGTACTTTATCTTTAAGAACTTAAGAGGTTAGATCTTGTGTTTTCTGTTCTTACCATGAAAGAAAGGGGGAAGGAGAGAAGAAAGGAACGAAAGATTGTTGCCATCCATGTAAGGCAGACTTTAAAAACTAATAACTTTGAGATACTGGTTTTTTTAGGGAAATAGGACTAGTTTTCAACATTATTCTTTGTGATCCATGCAATGTCATATAACCATAGCTTTCTTCAAAACTTATATTTAAAACATTATGCATTTATCAAAATAAATATTAAGTTTTAAAAAGAACTGCAGAGGCTCTCATAATTTCTGATGCAAAATTAGTAAATAAACAAAAGGAACATCTCTTAAACTTTGAGCTTGTAGTAATTTCATTTTCCAAAACAAGGAATCCTAGGGTAAAATTAGTTTTCCAAAACTTATAAACCTCTACTTGTGTTAGTTAATCCAACTTCAGAATTAATTTTTTTAAGTGAAAGGAATTTTTAATTCCAGAGGTTCTGGGATATGTCAGCACCTTGTCAAGGTTGAGCCACGTTTAGCAACAGTGACATTCCACTGCCACGTGGACGCCACTCTGAGATAGAATCCTAAACCAGGTAATCAGCCTGATCCAGTGCGATGTTTCTAGATGTTCTTTTATAAAATAGTTTCAAAGACCCATGACTAGAGAATTACAAAATCATGCCTTCCGTTTAGGACATGTTTATAAATATGCATAATGGAAGCTTAGCTCTCCACTCTTTCAAGAAGTACAAGGTAAAAGTCCATGGTTCAGTTCAAAAGAATGTTAAATATCAGCCTGAGATTTATACTCTTGGGAAAGAATGTTACAGTGGAAAAAAGGGAAGAAATGTGCTTGGTTTGTGAGCCAGTGGCTCTTTTGTGAGAACCAGAGTCTTGAACTTTGAGGCAGCCGTGTCGTACCGAGCGTGGCCACAAAGGTCTGGGGACAGTGCCATGACATCACCCATATATGATTGCTGCTGCTGCTGCTAAGTCACTTCAGTCGTGTCCCACTCTGTGCGACCCAATAGACAGCAGCCCACCAGGCTCCCCCGTCCCTGGGATTCTCCAGGCAAGAACACTGGAGTGGGTTGCCATTTCCTTCTCCAATGCATGAAAGTGAAAAGTGAAAGTGAAGTCGCTCAGTCATGTCCGACTCGTAGCGACCCCATGGACTGCAGCGCACCAGAGAGAGGAAATGCTTTGAGGGTGTAGCCAAAATCACCATAAATCCGGATAAAGCCAAAACTAAGCAAACAAATAGATACTGGAATAGATCTATCTATTCCAGTATTCAATAGATACTGGAATTATTTGATGTACATGCCAAGTAAACAGAAGGAACCCCAAATTCCAAGGACACACGGTTTCTTTGTCAGATCCCCTCTTTTTCAGAGAATGCCTCCTTTACTACATTTTAGCTTGTCTGATGGATACTATTATAATTAGCTATAAATTTTTTATATATAAAGACATGAAATTCTAACAGCATGTAAAGCAAGGACCTTACTATCTTCTCTATTGTCGTGTCCCCAGAAATTAGAATGGTACTTTGCATACAGCTATGCTGAACAAAAACTGGAATAAATGCTAAGTCAAAGGAAAATACAGAAAGTAAAAAGGAATCTTCTCTTCCTAATTGTTTTCATGTAAAAAGCCATATTGTCAGCTGAAATCTAATAAAAATTACAAGAGAATATATTATCTGGGGAGCAGTTCTTATCTAATGTACTTTTTCTCAGCTGCCAGCCTTGGGTTCTCATTGCCCCATATATTTACAACATACATTGGCATTGACTGAGCATGACAGATCTTTATCTTGAGTTTCACTGGTTTTTATGTAGTCTACATACTTCACTCTGTCTCTATCATCTTTGACAAGTGAACATCACCAAACTGAAGAGTTAAACAAAAAATTGAAAAATTGACAGGCTGGCAACCACAAATGTTCATTTCTTTTGACCACCTACTCAATTCTAAGATTCTAATTTGTCTTAAATTTACATCAGTTCACTTTTCTTTAAATTTTTTTTTTTTTTTTTTTAACATCAGTCCATTTCCCCTACCAGTTCTGACCTCAAGCTCAAGGGGAGCCTTTTTTCAATTGCCATCATTATATCTGGCCACAGGTATTGCATAGCAATGGATTGAAGCTAGTAGAGAGAGAAAAATATGAAACAAAAAAGGAAGTATCCTTTTAGGAAAGTTAATGAGAAAACAGAAGCCTCGCACATCTAAGGTATGGACCTGCCTGGAATGTGGTCTGGATTTTAGAGGCTGTTATCATTCAGCCTCAGCTGGATCCACATGAATCTATTCTTTTATCCAATGTTGTATCCAATGTTTTTTGAGATCCTTGACTCAAAGACCTTTTAGAAATGTGTATAAGTCATTCTAAAGTGAGACAGTGAATAAGATACATTCTAGTAGAAAGTCAAGAGGAGAGAAAGTAAATCTTTCCCATCCCCCTTTTGTTGACATTACATTGTAAAAATAGATTTGGGGAGGAGCCTAGGGGAGGAATTTCAGTTAAGCTAATCTACTTACAAGTAGAATTTCTTTCAGGCTACAGGAGGCTTTGGCAAACATTGGTTGGCACATTCTCCCTAAAAGGTAAAAGCCTTTTCCCCCCTCTTTGGCAGGTTTTAAATGATATTTAAGAGTGTCAGGCAAACCTTCCAAACCATGACCAAAAGCAGGTTAATCCAAAACACACAGCATCCTCAGCCAGCTCAAGATCAACAAAACAAAACTAGGCCTAGGGATTAGAGGATGTTAATTGTGAAACATAATCCCGTGATATTTATGGCTCCAGAGACCGAACACAGCTATTCTTGAGCACAATGCAGTACTGCTTCCACTGAGGCCATTGCTTATATTTGATGCTCTCTGTTCAGTTCAGTTGCTCAGTCATGTCTGACTCTTTGCAACCCCATGAACCGCAGCATGCAAGTTCTCCCTGTCTATCACCAACTGCCGGAGTCTACCCAAACCCATGTCCATTGAGTCAGTGATGCCGTCCAACCATCTCATCCTCTCTTGTCCCCTACTCCTCCTGCCCTCAATCTTTCCCAGCATCAGGGTCTTTTCAAATGAGTCAGCTCTTCACATCAAGTGGTCAAAGTATTGAAGTTTCAGCTTCAGCATCAGTCCTTCCAGTGAACACTCAGGACTGATCTCCTTTAGGGTGGACTGATTGACTCTCCTTGCAGTCCAAGGGACTCTCAAGCGTCTTCTCTGACACCACAGTTCAAAAGCTTCAATTCTTCGGTGCTCAGCTTTCTTTATAGTCCAACTCTCACATTCATACATGACTACTGGAAAAACCATAGCCTTGACTACACAGATCTTTGTTGACAAAGTAATGTCTCTGCTTTTTAATATGCTATCTAGGTTGGTCATAACTTTCCTTCCAAGAAGTAAGTCTTTTAATTTTGTGGCTGCAATCACCATCTGCAGTGATTTTGGAGCCCCAAAATATAAAGTCAGCCACTGTATCCACTGTTTCCCCATCTATTTGCCATGAAGTGATGGGACTAGATGCCATGAATCTGAATGTTGAGCTTTAAGCCAACTTTTTCACTCTCCACTTTCACTTTCATCAAGAGGCTCTTTAGTTCTTCATTTTCTGCCATAAGGGTGCTGTCATCTGCATATCTGAGGTTATTGATATTTCTCTTGGCAATCTTGATTCCAGCTTGTGCTTCCTCCAGCCCAGCGTTTCTCATGATGTACTCTGGATATGAGTTAAATAAGCAGGGTGACAATATACAGCCTTGACGTACTCTTTTCCTATTTGGAACCAGTCTGTTGTTCCATGACCAGTTCTAACTGTTGCTTCCTGACCTGCATACAGATTTCTCAAGAGGCAGGTCAGGTGGTCTGGTATTCCCATCTCTTGAAGAATTTTCCACAATTTATTGTGATCCACACAGTCAAAGGCGTTGGCATAGTCAATAAAGCAGAAATAGATGTTTTTCTGGAACTCTCTTGCTTTTTCAATGATCCAGCAAATGTTGGCAATTTGATCTCTGGTTCTTCTGCCTTTTCTAAAATCAGCTTGAACATCTGGAAGTTCACGGTTGAAGCCTGGCTTGGAGAATTTTGAGCATTACTTTACTAGCATGTGAGTGTACCATATTGAAAAGAACCAATTAGTTACAATCTGTGAAATAGGATTGTGGTTCTCAGACTTGTGTGGGCTTACCCATCAACTGGAGTAAGCTTGTAGAAAATTCAGTGCTTTGGTCCTCTCCCTGAGCCTGTCTAGTTAGACTCCTCCATGGGGGAGGAGATCAGGAATAAGGGAGACCAATGAGAAAGATGCAGGGCTTCTGCCAGCATTCATTGAGAATCACTGCATTGGAGTGTGGAGCTAGTTTGATAAACTCAGAATTCTCTCCAGCTCTAGTTCCCTGCACCCAATATTGGCTGGAACCTGCTAGATACTTGATGACTATTGAATGAATTAAAGACAGTGAGCATTTATGGATACCAGGCACTGTTGTAAGCACTCTGCACTTATTAAGTCATTTAATACTCACAATAGAAGTTTATCATCAGCCTTGACACTTTCTGGACACTCTGCTCATGCTCTGTCCAAAGTGTCACGTGACAGGTTCCTTTGTTTCATTCAGTCGCCACCTCCTCAGGAAGACGCTCCCTGACTGCCTTCTAAAGTAGCATCAGTCTTACACCCACCCCATCACAAGATCCTGTTCCTGTTCTTTACAGCATTTACCTCTGTCTAAAATACCTGGTTTGGTTTTGGTTTTTTTTTTTCTTTCTTTCTTTCTTTTTTTAGTGACTTCCTTCACTAACATATTGGGTTGGCAAAAAAGTTTGTTCAGGTTTTTCTGTACCATCTTACAGAAAAATCCAAATGAACTTTTTAGCCAAAACAATGTATGCTCCACAAGAACAGAAATCTTGTAGGTTTTATTTGTCACTGTATCTTTAAAGCATGACTCACAGTAGATATCAAGGAAACATTTAAATGAATACATGTTAAAAATGCACAGTAAATGCAAAGTAAAGGAGTTGTGTTTGCTATGTAATTTATTCATTCTTTCAGAATTTCAAAATTATTATGGTAAGTGTAAAAAGCAAAAAAGAAAAGAAAAGAAAAACTCCAACCCAAAAATGTCCTGAAGAGGTTTCCTGATCTACTTTGTCCCGAGTCAGAGACTGGACATGAGAAAAAGGGAGAACCAGTAAGGGTTTAAATGAAAAGTCTGGAAGATTTTTTTAACCCTAGAGTGTCAATATTTTGTTTGAAATGAATTCTTAGGACATCAGACACACCCATGTTCAGATGTAAGTAAAACACACATCCCAAGATTAAATATACATAATTTTTAGATTAACCAATGTTTTTATTGGCCACACAATGACTCTGTTTTACTAGTTTAAAAAGTTGTATCTACACGACACTTGAAGAGCTAGTTAAATCAATGAAACTGAAGTCAATTGTTTCAATAGTAAAAAGAACGGGTAGACCAGATCACTCAAAATGGTGAGTGTGTCAGAACCATTGACCATTTTACCCTGTGCCAACAAAATTAAAATTAGGAGCTGGCTGTAGACTTTAGAGAGAGAGAGAAACTCATTTAAAAAGGATTTCTCAAATAGTGTGGCTCAAAACCATGGCCTTTGAAAAAGGCCATTCGCTAGCGATGTCAGATCACTGCTAAACAAACCTTGGCAAGACTCTGATCACAGATGATCAAGTCAACCTCCTCCTCTTCATTTATGGTAACAGGTCTCAGGCAAACAAGAGCTAGGGCTGAGGCATTGCTGCTGAATGAAGCCTTTTATTCTGAGTCATTTCTTTACCACTTCCACCGGAATGCCAAACAGTGAATGTTGTCAGGCATGTTGTTGAATAGAATATACTCAAAATCAAACAGAAAGATTACAAAAGTTTTCCTTGTTTTATTTTGAGAGGATCTTTTCACTTGGATCATGCCAGGAGTTAGCCAGGCCCAGGCTGGCTTAATTAGTCATCTCAGAGAATGTGGATAGATCATGGGAAAGTCATCCATCTTTCAAAGACTGCTGTCGCCCCATCACATTCACTTCAGTCAGTCAAACTTGAAAGTACCGCAGTAGATGAGGGAAGGGCCAGAGGAGGGTGTACAACGAATAGTGAGGTCCATTTTCACTACAGGAAGGCAAAGATCCTTCACAAATACCTTCACCTATGAAGAATTTTGCTGCCACCCAACCCACCCCAGCTTCCTAGGTGACTCAGTGGTAAAGAATCCACCTGCCAGTGGAGGAGATGCAGGTTCCATCCTTGGATTGGGAAGATACCCTGGAGAAGGAAATGGCAACCCACTCCAGTATTCTTGCCGGGGAGAACAGAGGAGACTGGTGGGCTACAGGCCCCTGGGACTCAAAAGAGTTGGACATGACTGAGAATGCACACATCCACCTCACCCCCACCCCCACTGAGAAAGAATCAGAATTTTTAAAACAAGAGGGGAACTTGTTTTCATTGAAAAGTTTTTCAAGTACAATCAATCAAAAGCAAAGATAATTTCCGTGTTCATTACCCAGTCTTCAAAACAGTCTGGGTTAACTCAAAGCCAAGTTTAACACGTTTTGTTTTCATTTTGTGAGCAAAACATGATTTGGATTACAAATTTCTCTGAGGTTCATGCATAGAGCTGAAAGACTCTGTCATTTCCTTATCAGAAGCAACAGGAGAAATTCCAAACATGAAGAATCGCCGAGATTTATTGCCTCAATTCCTGGTCCGACACTTGGCTCAGAACAAAGAGTACACAGCCAAAAAGAAGTCCTTTCGTAAGGTATGAAAGGAACTGGCTGCTTGTAAAGTCCAGACTTAGGAGTGACACAAACGGGGGTTTGGGCTTGTACACGGCCAGCTAAACCTAGTCTGTTTGAAGTCAGATCAGTTGATTTCTTGAACATTTCAAATAAGCAAAATTCTGCAGGAAATGGGAGCCAGATGCATTTTTTAACTCAGGAGTTCCTTGGAAGACGGGTAGAAAATAACCACACAACATCCTCTAGTTTCATTCTGGCCCTTCTCCTGGACCTGCTGTCCTGAACCATACCTCTGACATGTATGCAGAGAAAATGATAGAATAAACTGCAGGAAGGGTACAGGTAGAAGTGTATTTAAATCATAATTTGAATTTCTTTAAATTGTAATTTAAAATTTATTTACGTAATAGTTGTATTTAAATACAAAAAGAAATAGTATGTGTCTGATAAAAATGTAGACCAGTTTTAAAATACTACATTATTTGGAAGAGGCTCCAGAACATTTTAGGAAGCATCTGTTGTAAACTAGGCACTGTGTTGGCAGTTTTCCCAATGATGCTCTGAGGCGGGTTGTCATTATTCTGGTGATAGCCCCAAGAAAGAGGCTTCTTGAGACTTGGTGATTTGCCAGAGGCCATGACACGACTGAAGCGACTTAGCAGCAGCAGCAGCATGATGATGATTATAAATGAAGAAACAGAGACTGACGCATCAAAGGAGTCCCCAGCTGGTCCTCGGGATTGAGATCCAAACAGAGAGCATCGGAGATCTATGCTTCTTCTACACTGACTTTTGCTAGTCTTCACATGTGACCCAGGAATAAATGTTGCAGATGGGACAGGAGTGGTTGGCAGCTGCGTGCATGCCAGAAATGCCACTAGGCCAAGTAGGCACAGGCAACTTCCCCCCAGAAACTTAGTGGGGAGAAGCAAGAGGCACTCTCCTTTCTCTAAAAAGCTTTGGTTTCAGACATTTAGAGAAAGCGTAAGAAACATGAAAAGAAAGCAGACTCACTCGGCCACGCCCAGCGACTAGCTTGCTAACACCTTGTTCTTTGTTCTTCTTGACTTTCACAGAAGATGAAATATTTCTTGCCTCTTGACTTCACATATGCTGCCCAGTAGCCCCCAGGTTTCCTGGAATTTTTATTAAGAATGCCAGATATCCCAGCAGTAATTCTCAGACACCTAACTTTGACTGACAAAGGGCAGATACATACCCGGTTGGGTGCAATCAATGTCTGGGGATTTTCCCTCTGCTTTCTTCTGCTTTTTCTTCCAATGAAACTGTCCCATTATTGGTTTTGATTTAGTAATGATGATCATATTTTCCTTTTCAGAAATCTTATTTGCAAGATTAAAAAAAAAAAAGAATAAAAATGGTAGTGAATAGCCATTTCTGGTATTTTGTTAGTTCTCCTCGGCTTTTGCTTTTGAACAATCTGCTCTATTTCTTAGGCCTTCCTGTGTCAGCAAAGAAAATCATGGACGTTTTATCATGGAATGTATGTGTGTGCTCTTGCAGCAGGTGGCTTTCATTGGGGATTTTTTTTTCTGCTTTTCCAAGTTTTCTGATTCACTTTTCAAGAAAATTTCTAAAGTAAAGCTTCTTACTTTTGATCCTGACTTTTCCTTCAATTTTTAAAAGTCAGTGTTATTGGAGTATAGTTGCTTTACAATGTTGTGTTAGTTTCTACTGCATAGCAAAATGAATCTTCCATACATATGCATATATCCCCTCCCTTTTGGATTTCCTTCCCATTTAGGTCACCAGAGTGCATGAAGTAGAGTTCCCTGAGCTACACAGCATGTTCCCCTCGTTGTCTATTTTATGCGTGGTATCAATAGTGTATATGTGTCTATCCCAGTCTTCCAATTCCTCCCACTTCTTTCCCCTTGGTATCCATACATCTGTTTTCTATGTCTGTGTCTCTATTTCTGCTTTGCAAATTAAGTCATCTGTACCATTTTTCTAGATTCTGCATGTATGTGTTAATATACAATATTTGTTTTTCTGGCTTCTTCACTCTGTATGAAACTCTCTAGATCTATCCAGATCTCAACAAATGACCCAGTTTTGATCCTTTTTATGTTTGACTAATATTCCACTGTATACATGTGCCACATCTTTATCTGTTCCTCTGTTGATGGATATTTAGATTGCTTCCATGTCTTGGCTATTGTAAATAGTGCTAGCACAGAAATTTTTTGTGTGTATCCATGTTAATTAGGCCCACTCCTAACATGTGTTATTATAAATGGAGGCGCTCACGTACTACATTTAAGTATTTAAAAGTTATGGATCAGACTGAGAAAACGTCAAAAGCTCCATGTTCTATCCTCTTTCTTGGCAAGTATACATTCATGGCAACCGGAAAGTCCATGTTCAGACTTGGCGTTCTCAGACTCCTTGAGGTGCTACACAAGGACACAGAGGCACAGGGAAGTCAGCCTACCCCTGACTCATTTGTTCTCACCTCCAGTTTGGCTGCGGACCACAAGAGATTTCACAGCCAGGCACATGAACACCCCACCTGCGCAGTCAACTCCATCCACAGTCCCCAACAAGCAGCTTCTCCCTGGCCCCTCATTGGACCCAGGGGGCAATCCACCTCAGGAGTCTGGGCCCTGAGAAAAACCCTTCAGAGTCACTAGAAGGAGCTCAGGATCATCTGAGTAGAGAACTCTAGGGTCTTGCGCAGAAGGGAGTGGGCTCTGGGCAGCGCAATCTCTGGGTTCCTTACCCCCACGGCAGACAGAGGCAGCACAGCTTCAGGGAGGTCAAGGCAGAGGTCTCTCTTGGCCTGATGGAAGTAGTGCTTGGACTTAATGTCCCCTTTGCTGTAATGGCTAAGTGAGGGTTAACCTTATACTGGACACTTTTTAATCCATAGCTTCCAAGTCACAGTGAAAGGCATCTCAGAAGGATATTTAGAACTAGAGGTTCCAGATCCATGGTTTCTCATAAGGCAAGGCTTCTACACCTCAATATCACTAATTATGCAATTTGCTCTTTGAATTGAAAGCCCAGCCATCTGATTACCTGTTCTAGTTTTTGTGGTCCAAAACCAGTGAAGAAATAAAATCTGTTAAATATTCGAAAGGAGACGTCATTAACAACGGATTATAATCTAATGTAGAAATAACTTTAAGAGGAAGGAGAATAAGCACATATGTCATTGTCATAAATTTCCTTAGAGGATGAAGCAAGCAAGAGCCAGAGAAATGTACTCTGGGAGATGGCAGGGAGGAGAGGCAGGGTTCCTTGGGTTTACACTCATTTCAAGTGAGGTACACTTTGATTCTCCTGCCTGCCTAATGCCCTGAATTCACTCCTGCCTCTGTCAGTAATGATAGCAACAAAACAGCTTATGTAACACTTACTCTGTGCCAGACATTATTCTAAACACTGTATCTACATTTACTCATTTAATCTGCACAAAAGCTTTATGAGGTAGCTATTATTATTATCTTCATTTTATATAGGAAGAAAGTGAAGCATAAAAAGATTTGGCAGGGGGAAATTAAACCTTACCCAAGGTCACACAGGTAATAAGAGTCAGAGTGGGGATTTGAACACTGTCTGTGCATCACTAGAGTCTGCGCACTAGCAACACATTCTACTGCTTACTGGGATGTCCCACCACCCAGGGACTGGACAACTCAGCCATTTCTCACCCTCTGCTTCCCCATTCTGCTTTCTGTGGGAAGAAAAAAGTGTCCCATGGCCATCACCATGAAGTGCAATATGGAACCAAGGACTTGGTTTTAAGCCCACTACAATTGGTGTATTGAGCCTCCCTGGTGGCTCAGTGGTAAAGACTTGGCCTACCAAAGCAGGAGACACAGGTTCCATCCCTGGGCTGGGAAGATCCCCTAGAGAAGGAAATGGCAACCCATTCCAATATTCTTGCCTGGGCAATCTCATGGACAGAGAAGCCTGGTGGGCTAAAGTCCATGGAGTTGCAGAAGAGTCAGACAGGACTTAGCCACTAAACAGCAACAATGTTTTTTTAATGATACTAAAATCATTACAGTCACTTTTAAAACAAACTGTTGACTAGTGCATCATTAAAAAAAAAAAAAAAGTCAAGGAAACCATTACAGTCCCCAAATTCTCTCAACAACTAATAGAAGTTTTTCTTAGAACTTTGCGTATTAAAATTTTACTTATTCTAATCTTTAAGGTTCACAAAAGATTAGGGGCTGGGTCTCATTTTTCGTTATTTTCAGTTCTTACTAGATAGAGTACCTTATGTACAAGAGGTGTTCAGAAGTTTTTAAATAAATAAAGTTTTGCTATATTCTTCAATAATCCTGAGTTTAAATCTGTCTGTTCAATGAATATAAAAAACAGAATAATATTTGCATTAAAAACTCCAAATGCAACTGTTGTGAGTGGACATTAATATGGAAAGTTTATGTATGCTCAAATCTATTTTATATTCAAAATTCATATTCGAAGAAGTGATATGCTGTAGCAGTTAAGTGCCTAGACCCTGGAGGCAGCCTCCTCAAGTTAAAATTCTAATCTAGCTACTTGCTGACTTTGAGATTTTTGGCAACCTCCTCGAGTTAAAATTCTAATCTAGCTACTTGCTGACTTTGAGATTTTTGGCATGTTATTTAAACCCTTTATGCCCAGTTTTCTATAGGTAAATAGGAATGATTATGATAGTAGCTTCCATTCTCAGGGGAGATTTTCTGAGAATTAAATAAATTAATCAACACAAAGTAGTTAAATGAATTAATTAATATAAAATATTTTCAGTGTGTATTAGTCTCTCAGTCATGTCCACCTCTTTGCAACCCCATAGACTATAGCCCGCCAGCCTCCTCCGTTCATGGAATTCTCGGGGCAAGAATACTAGAGTGGGTTGGCAATCTCTTCTACGGGGGTTCTTCCTGACGCAGGAATCAAGCCCAGGTCTCCTGCATTGCAGGCAGCTTCTTTACCCTCTGAGCCACAAGGGAAGCCCCAGATAGTAAGTTCTGCATGAATGTTAGCTGTTATGCCAAACCATTCCATAATTTAAAAACAAATAGTTTCATTCAGCACAGAAAATAATTATATTTTTAGGAATTGATAAAGTAGTTAGCCATATTTTTTCTTAATGGTTAAGGGAACAGTTATTGATAATAACAGTTAATAAAGCCCAACCGGGAATAATAGAATATAATACCTGCTGCATTAGCCACTGAGCTTAGGCAATATATTAAGTTCTGTCATGAAAATATGGTTCTCAGAGGCAAGGTCTTGGCCATCACAGAATCAGCTGACTCACTCTTCTCTCTCCTCAAAGCAGGCTTCACCCTTCTAAGAATTTAGGGAGCAGACACATCAGTCTTAGCTGCAGTCTGCCACAATTACTTAGAGTCCCACAGGAAGCACCAAGGGAATAAGCTGCGCAGTTCCCAGACCAACACTGCATCCATTCAGCAAAGTGTACCTAGTGGGACAGATAGTTCAGTGGGAATCCTCAAGCACTTATTTTTTTTCTGTTGTTTATTCAATGAAGCCAGAGGAAATTACAGCAGGACTACATATTCAAAATGTTCCAAAGCACACACACCAGTTTTAATATTTTTGGAGCCCAAATTCCTTTCTTCAAGATCTTAACCTTTGCTGTATGAACCCTTCCCAGACTCCTCCCCAGGCCATTCTTCACAGTGACGCTTGGAACACTCATGGAACTACTTCTAGTTACTGTTTACCTCGTTGGCACAAAAGTTTCTCATTTATAATATCACTAGCATAAGGCAGGAGTTCCTTCTGGCAAGGTAACCAGGGTAATGTTCAGTTGGTCCTTTAACTCCTTTTGATTGTGTTCATGTTTTTGGCTTCCAGGCTAAGAATGTTAACATTTCACAGTTTTCTCCTGTTCTGTAAATTTCTCCACATAGTCTCTTTGGCTTATTACAGTTTTTTCTTAATTTTACTTTAATTCTTCCAGATATCCTTAATATCCTCAATCCAACACAACAGACTTCTCTTCTGATGCCTACTGAAAAGTATTGAAATTACATTTTTGTCTCAGAAAAGTGTTTCAAACACCATTCAAGGCAAGCAATTATAAATATCAGATGCTTGCTCAACAAACTCAGGATAGCTTATATCTTTTAAGGATGGTTTTGTTTATGGATGTGCCTAAGATACTAGAATCAGCTAGTTAAAGATATGTTAATATCCTATTGTATCCTGGAACTGTGGTAATAGAAAAAATGCAAAGCTATGTAAATCCTTATCATAATAGCTACCCTCTCTTGAGTTTCTGCTACTTACCAGGTCCCTATTAGGCACTTGTTATCTAATATGATCCCCCAAAGAATTATTTCCATTTTCCAGGCTAAAGAGTGGAGGTTCCTAAAGTTATACAGATGGTAAGTGGCAGAGCCAGGATCCAAATCCAGGTGGTGCAGACTCTCCAGCCCACAGCCTTCTGCCTTGAAGGCCCCTCTCAGTACATGGCCCCCAGCAACTGCATCACACTTGACAAGAAAGAACTGAAACCCAAACAGTTCCACCAATCCACGCATTCAAGGCTGGGATGAAACTTATCACTAGAATTAACTAGGAAATGAAAACTAAACTTCTTTATTCCTGGTTCATCATATAATCTTTCAATGATACTTCACTTGCCCCTAGGGTTTTCCTTGAGAAAAAAGATAATAAATCTTGAGGCAAAATATGGGGCTACTAAAATTAATATTCACCATAATAATTGGATTTGACCTTAGAAAACCAGTGCTACTAACAGTTAAAGATGATGTCCTCCTGGGGAGGGAGACTTATGATATCACATTGCACATTTGCATAAAGCATCAATTTCTTTAACTCCTTCAAATATGTACTAAGCTCAACGATAAGTACCCCTACAACTTCAAAGAGATGGTGCCTCCTCCGAGCCTAAAAGGAGCCATGGTCCATCTTTTCCCTGTGGGTTTTTATTCCACAGCTCAGAACTGACACCATTTACAATGCAACCCCATTCCCTTTGGAAATTTCTTTCTCTAGCGATTTGAGATCTTACCTATTTTGCACAGTTTATTAATCCTGGAGCTCCTCAGACAGAAGGTTTTCATTTAATATTTAACTTTGGCATGGAGACATTTTTAAGTTTCTCCAGCCCAAAACTTGGAAAAAAGCTACGTAAAAGTAGCCAGGAGAACTCTACAACAATATTTTTTAAACCTTCATATGTCCAGATTTAAAAATAAATACATTTATCTTTTCTTCAGAAACAGCAATAACTCTGAGCTGACATGATTTTTAATAATGTTCTTGCTAACAGCTGGTGTACCAAACATGTTTTGGGGGAGGAAAAAAAGGGAAAACGAAAAAAAAGGAAAAGAAAAAAAAAAAAGAGAAGAAACCTCAAATACCTCCCATTTACCCGTGATGACCTGGCTCAGTACTTGAGAGGATTAGGGGCACTTCTTTCATAAAGTTACATTTCATTAGGATGAATGTTGTACTCCAACCCAAATACATTCAGACCATCACCACTGTTTAAGTTGATTATCAAAAAGCAGATCATAGAGGATCCTGCTGTGATGTAAGTCAGAGAGTGTTTTGCCTATGTTTTCCTCTAGGAGTTTTATGGTTTCTGGTCTTACATTTAGCTCTTTAATCCATTTTGAGTTTATTTTTGTGTATGGTGTTAGAAAGTGTTCTAGTTTCATTCTTTTACAAGTGTTTGACCAGTTTTCCCAGCACCACTTGTTAAAGAGATTGTCTTTAATCCATTGTATATTCTTGCCTCCTTTGTCAAAGATAAGGTGACCATATGTGCGTGGATTTATCTCTGGGCTTTCTATTTTGTTCCATTGATCTATATTTCTGTCCTTGTGCCAGTACCATACTGTCTTGATGACTGTGGCTTTGTAGTAGAGCCTGAAGTCAGGCAGGTTAATTCCTCCAGTTCCGTTCTTCTTTCTCAAGATAGCTTTGGCTATTCGAGGTTTTTTGTATTTCCATACAAATTGAGAAATTATTTGTTCTAGCTCTGTGAAGAATACCGTTGGTAGCTTGATGGGGATTGCATTGAATCTATAAATTGCTTTGGGTAGTATATTCATTTTCACTATATTGATTCTACCAATCCATGAACATGGTATATTTCTCCATCTATTAGATCCACAGATGAATGGATAAGCAAGCTGTGGTACATATACACAATGGAGTATTACTCAGCCATTAAAAAGAATACATTTGAATCAGTTCTAAGGAGGTGGATGGAACTGGAGCCTATTATACAGAGTGAAGTAAGCCAGAAACAAAAACACAAATACAGTATACTAACACATATATATGGAATTTAGAAAGATGGTAAAAAATAACCCTATTTACGAGACAACAAAAGAGACACTGATGTATAGACCAGACTTTTGGACTCTGGGACCGGGAGAGGGTGAGATGATTGGGGAGAATAGCATTGAAATATGTATAATATTATATCTGAAATGTATTAATTGTTCAAACTAAACACTATCATGTTACAATTTGTTCATACTAGATGTTTGTAATGTTTCTGATAATCAATAAAAGAGATTCTTGATAAAAAAAAAAAAAAGCAGATCAATGTATAATGCATCCTGCTACTGGGTCTGGGAAGCACAATGTGCAAAGTATAGAAATGCAATTACTACAAAAGACAAAGCAGAAGTCTCAAAACAAAGGAGCTACAAGTAGGATAATATTAAAGATAATAATAAGACACGTATCTCAGAATCAGCAGGAGGAACCGACATTAGAATAATTTCAAATTCCAGGATCTATGAAAGGAGCGATGCCCCCATTCTCCTTTTAATTGTGATATAAGGAGATTGTCATCATTTGTCAAATACAATGGAAGCTCATCTACACATAACTAAAATTTCATTGAAATTGGCATATAACCAATCTCATCTTAAATAAAATGAACTATTATGTATTTCAGGTAGTTGAAATTTTTCTTTTTCTCAAACAGAAAAAGTTGTTGGTGACGTTAAGGTTAATTAATAGCAGAGCTATTTTGCAAGAGCAAAATAGAAATTCATTTTAATCAGAAAGGTCCTACATTCTGACTATGAGGAGCCCCACAAACCCAAACTCTAGAGAGCTGATCAGCTCCAAAAGAGGCTTTTTCCTTTTACCCCAGTTGTCCCCACCATCAAGCACCAAACCATCTGGTCTGATTCTACAAGCAGTAAAATGACCACATGAGACTCACAGCTTGTCACCGGCTGACGGCAGATTGAGACCTTCAAATGGCTTGGGCAGTTGCACACCAAAGGCTGACATTTATGAATCACTAATTCCAGGCACTGTGTATGAGAAAACTTCATTTACTCTTTACAACACCCGAGGGTAATATGCAACACCAGTTAGCACCGTTTTTATAGGTAAAGAGTGTGAGGTACAGGGAAGTAAGTAACTTCCCCAGGGTTACCCAGACTGTGAATAGCAGAAGGGTTAATTAACCCTAAGCATCTGGTTTAGATCCCTTACATGTAACCACCCTGTCATGCTTGTCTCACACTTACCATCCTCCAGTCAGCCTGCCAGTCAGACTTCCTAGTAAATTCCCTTCCAAATACCAGTTACAGAATGTCAGGTGGATGCAGCTTGGCACACTCCTCAGACCACCGCCCAGAGTCTTGCACCCCACCCAGTTCTGCTCCCTGAGCTGTCTCCCTCCCAGAAATTCCCCAGCCCACCTTCACACCTGTACCTTCTCATGCAATAATGACTTCCATTAGAGACTAGGTGATAGTCCACCTTCTCAAAATTATTAGGACAAATATGAGAATGATTTACTAGGATAACTCTATCTGAGACCACCTGTGTTTCAGAAGAAAGAAAGAAAAGAAAGAGAAGTCGCTCAGTCATGTCCGACTCTTAAACCAAATGGAGCATATAGGAGGGGACTTCTTTGCTATTTGGTTGTTGGTTTTTTTTTTTCTTTTCTTTTGGTGCCTGTGGTACAAAGAGCACACTCTTTGGAGTCAGAAAGAAGATGCAATCTTAGTTCTGCCCCTATCACCTATGTAAAGTTGGGTGAGTAACTTAGTATTCTGAATCTGTGGCTCCTCACCTATTTTAAAAATAAAAAACAATAACTCTTCACAGTAGTATTGTCACAACTAAGTAGCATAAGGTATGTGTAGCACTTAACATACTGCCTTGCACTTGGTAGGCATTCAATAGGTGTCAGTCCTTCTCCTGTCCTCCCAGCACAATGCAGGACCATAGGGCTAGTCCCTGACGCAGGCTGCCATCATTTCACCAGGGAAGCTGGAACGACCAGGCTCCTCTGTTAAGGCAGCCATCCTGCTATCTGCCTCTTTGGCAGCCTGCACTCCACTCATACTCTCACTGGAGAAGGAGAAGGAGTCAGCAAAGACTTTGGAAAGCCGGTGAGACTGCAGCTTCTCTAGAGACCCACGTTCATGATGTTGGATTATATGTCAACATGGCATAGCCTGGTTTTTAAAGCAGTTCATGAAAATTGCCCATTCATTCAGCAACATGAATGAGCTATCTACTATGTGCCAAGTGTTGTACTAAGCCCTGGGGAAAGCAGAAACGAAAGCAGCCAATGTAGTGCCATGTGCTACCTAGTAGCAGAGGTGACAACAAAAGAAAGAACAGCGAAATGCTTTCCCCCAAAAGTCACACACACACACCTCACAAGACAGAAACAAACCCAGAAAACAAAAATTACCACCCATGGTATCATCCATGCAATTAGTCATTCTCCAGATTTTTACTGAGCATGAACTACATGCCAACAGCATAGTTAGACAGACCACGTTTCTTCTTTCACAAAGTTTATAGACATAGCAAGAGGAATAGACCATATAATAAATGAGCAAGATAATTTCAGCTACTGAGAAATGTTATTAATGAAGCAGTGATAGAGAATGACCATATTTGAACATTCCTCCGCCAGAGGAGTCAGGGAAAGCTCTTCTGGGGAATGGCATTTAGCTGAGACTTACACGACATGAAAAGGAGACATGTGCGGAGCTACTCAGGCAAAAACAACGGATGGTACAAAGTCCCTGGCGGGGCAGATGGGTAAGCTCAATGAACAGAGGAACTCTGCATGTCTGGCTGTTAATCAACAGGTAGAGGTAGAATGAGGGACAGGCAGGAACCAGATGAGATCAAGATCTGAAAACAGTGAAGGGAGTTTGGATTTTATGCAAAGAATAGTAGGAAGACATTGGAGGGATTTCAGCCAAAGAGTACTGTGCTCTGACTTACATTTGTTTCAGTAATAATATTTACAGAATCACACTCTAATAAGGTGGTTGTCGTTATTGTTGTTTAGTTGCCAAAGTTATGTCCCACTCTTTTGCAACTCCATGGACTGTAGCCTACCAGGTTCCTCTGTCCATGAGATTTTCACAGGCAAGCATATTGGAGTGGGTTGCCATTTCCTTCTCCAAGGGATCTTCCTGATCCAGGGATCAAACCCTCGTCTTCTGCATTGGCAGGCAGATTCTTTACCACTAAGCTACCTGGGAAGCCTAGTAAGGTTAAATGGACTGAAAAAAAAAATTCTTTTATCACACTATACATACAATGATCATCAGTTTTTAAATAATTATACTGTACACTATTATAACTAGAAGTATAGTTTCAGCATCACTAGATTAAATGCAATGATTCAGTAGCTCAGGGGTCGATAATAACCATAGTGACCCAAATGGTAAAAAATAAAAAAGTATCCTTTAATAAGTTCTAAACAAATAGATGCCAGGCAAAGTAAACACTATTTGAAATGAATACTCCTCCAGGTTTGTATGCATTCTACAAAACAGCAGTGTGAGTTGTAACCTTTCTAGCTCATCAAGCTGATTTGTGATTAATATTAATCCTGCCCAGCTGAAAGTAAGCCAGGGCCTCTTCTGTGGCTTCCATTCATGAATCCCAACATACTAACTGTGAGGGTACTAATGAACCCAAAGCGTGGCATCAGGCTGGTGCTCAAAGAATCTTAGCTTGCCCGCTCTCTGGGGATGAGATGCCCCCTCTGCTGTGATCCCAGCGACATCGAGAGGCCACCTTCCCCCTCAAGATCCTCCTGGTGATCCTTGCACTCCTGGACTTCCTCATCACAAACTCCTCCTTGAGGTGATGGGAACTCTATCAAAAGACAAACATCCTACCCTGGAGAAGTAACCCATGACACCACTGTCAGTCATAAATACCCTCCAACATTGTTTTCTTAAATTACCTGGCTGTGGCTAGCAGAGTCTATATGCAGTTTTTTAAGTCAGGGGAGAAGTTTGGGAAGTCAAAAATACGGTTTTAAAAGGAGTAAGTTGAACTCTGTGATCACCTCTGTGAGAAAAGAATCTGAAAAAGAATAGCTATATGTATGTATGCTTAGTTGCTCAGTCATGTCTGACTCCTTGTGACCCCCTGGGCTCTATGTAGCCCACCAGGCTCCTCTGTCCACGAGGATTCTCCAGGCAAGAATACTGGAGTCGGTTGCCCTGCCCTCCTCCAGGGGATCTTCCCAATCCAGGGATCGAACCTGGGGCCTTCTTCATTGCAGGCAGATTCTTTAGCATCTGAGCTACCAGGGAAATCCAGTTATATGTATGTTGCTGCTGCTGCTGCTAAGTCACTTCAGTCGTGTCCGACTCTGTGTGACCCCATAGACGGCAGCCCATCAGGCTCCCCCATCCCTGGGATTCTCCAGGCAAGAACACTGGAGTGGGTTGCCATTTCCTTCTCCAATGCATGAAAGTGAAAAGTCAAAGTGAAGTCACTCAGTCGTGTCCGACTCTTAGCGACCTCATGGACTGCAGCCTACCAGGCTCCTCCGTCCATGGGATTTTCCAGTCAAGAGTACTGGAGTGGGGTGCCATTGCCTTCTCCGACATATATGTATATGTATAACTAAATCACTTGGCTGTACACCTGAAACCAACACAGCATTGTAAATCAACTATACTCCAATATAAAATTAAAAATTCTATAGAAGCATATTGATAAATAAACCATGGTGCAACCAGACAATGGAATATTATTCAGCAGTAAAAAGAAATGTGCTATCATCCTTATTTACAAAAACCAAGATACAAAAGATGAGACACACACACACAATGCCACTTTGGACCCTCATTTCTATTTCTGCAAAATATTTACAGTAGCACCTGCCTCCCAGAGTTGGTGGGATTGTATTAAATGAAATAATTTATGGAAAGTACCTAGCACAGTGTTTGGCACTTGGTAAACATTTATTCTGGAGAAGACAATGGCACCCCACTCCAGTACTCCTGCCTGGAAAATCCATGGACAGAGGAGCCTGGTAGGCTGCAGTCCATGGGGTCGCTAGGAGTCGGACACAACTGAGCGACTTCACTTTAACTTTTCTCTTTCATGCACTGGAGAAGGAAATGGCAATCCACTCCAGTATTCTTGCCTGGAGAATCCCAGGGACAGCAGAGCCTGGTGGGCTGCCGTCTATGGGGTTGCACAGAGTCGGACATGACTGAAGCGACTTAGCAGCAGCAGCAGCAAACATTTATTCAAGGCTTTTTACTCTGAATATTATTAATAATAGAGTTAGCAGTGCCTAAAACATTCTCAGCCATTATAAAATGTGTTCAATGAATTAATAACGAGACTTCAATTAACTGCTGGTATTGCCAGTGTCGGGGCAAAGGATAATGTCTGGTTTCCATTTCACAGTGACGATTCCAGATGTTAAGGTCAGTGGTAGCCAGGAGTGAGTCAAACCCTCTTAACAGGATTCTGCCGAACTTTAATATAATGTTTCTGCCCTGATTGTTGTCTATACCTATGTTTCATGAATCTCACAGGATACAAAGTAAATTAAAATTCACTCTATTACAATTTCTAGTTGCAAAAGATTTTTACTGTGAGAATATTTATTTTAAAATATCTTTATAGTAAGAGCTCTTTCAAGGAAAAGTCTCTTGTAAATTATAATACGTAATTACATTTTTTGTGTTCAATCCAGAAGTTCCTTTAACAGGTGCTGGAAATACCCACTTCTCATCCAGTCAGAACTTAGAACCAAGCAAACAGCCAACCTTTGTGTCTCTATAGACTGTGCACTCATTGATAACTACGAGTGGATGGGGAGGAAAGTGATAGATTGGAAGTTGAATAGGTGGGTGGGTAGATGATAAACATATATCAAAAGGAATTTTCTTCACATATTTGTGAAAATGCTTTGTCATTTGATTTTGGTAATAGCTAGAACAAGTAGCATTCAGCAGAGAGAATCTGATTCTCCTTAAAAAAAAAAAAAAAAAGAAACTCAGAATATTATTATATGCTAAATAATATGTAATTTTAGAAATTCTTTGCCTGCCTCAGACTTCTCATGGATAACTCATTATTTTTTTAATATGCTTCTGTATAAGGCCAGACGTTCATAGAGATAATTCAAAAGTTATGTTAGCTATGCAGTGTCTTCCATTTGCATTCTTTGCAAGTCTTGTTGAGACTGATATTAAAATAAGCTTGTTTTTTGTGGATACACATCAAGGACTAGAGTGTAGAAGAAGCCCAATCACACACTGGAAGGTGGAGAGAAGCCAGCATGGGATTGTAAAACTGCTGGCAGTTATCCTCCAAGTGAGTTGGTCAGCCCAGCACACATGAACAGGAGTTGAATGTTTCCTTGTGACTAATTTCACAGAGATGGAAACTGAGCCAGGGAAGGAGTCTGAGCCGTCGCCTGCTCAGCTAGCCAAGTGCTCTAGACTGTGAGTCATTCCAGGACAGGGACCTCATTCTCCACGCACTGTTGTGTCTACAGCACCTGGCACTTGCTAAGCACCGAACAATGTTGAATGGATGGATCAATGAATTCGGTAATTAATGGGTGAAAGCATCACTCTGCATTCTTTATATCATAGAATTCCATCCCCAACTGAGCCCTGGGCAAGGAAGTGGAAGTTGTGCAAAGAAAGACAAATGACCAAGGAGTGTTTTAGGGAAAATTTACAAAGAGAGGAACAGTAACAGGTGTGAGGGTTTCCCCTTGTCCTTGACACGTTCCAGGAAAGGGTCATACATAAAATTCCAGCAGGCCTGAAAGTCAGACTTCCAGAGAAGAAACTGCTCTTGGCCTATGAGGCATTTAAACTGTGTGACTAAGGACGCACCAGCCCTTCCCCTGGTGTGATCAGAGGCTGATCAAATAGCTCCATGATGTGGCAGAACTTTGGCTCTGGCCTCCTCCTGGATACGCAGCAATCATGGCTGAGGGGGGCACTGGCACATCTCTTCTCAGGGAGACGGGTCCTAGCCTTGCACCTCCAGCTAAACAGTGCAGTGAGCTGGCAGGATTTGCCCCATCTGTGTGCATGTCTGAGAAACAAGTCCTTCTCCTGCAATCCACCCGCAATGCAGGAGATTTGGGTTCGATACCTGGGTTGGGAAGATCCCCTGGAGGAGGGCATGGCAACCCACTCCAGGGGTTTGGGGGAAAGGAGGGCTGGGGTCTGAGTCTTGCAAATGACCAAGGTTGTTCATCTCAAGCATGCCGTGCCTGGGCTATAGTCAGTTTCCTTGGAACTTTACTGGAGAGAATCTTTCTTGAACACATGAGCTCTGCCTCTCAGTGGTGATGTGGTAGACACAATTTCATGAGCCATCAGGACCAGCCCTTCTCTCCAGGAGCTGCTAGAGATTCTTCATGGTAAGGCTAAGCTTCATGTTTCTATCTCATGCCTCTGACTTCCTCAAAATACCTATTACCTTGTACCTCCATCTTACTATCTACTCATTCCCAGCTAGGGCAACCTCCAGAGCTCCTAAACTGTCCAGACCTCATTCTTCTAAACTGCCTGAGTCCCAATGCCTTGGGACCTGTTTGTTCTATGTTATAGATCAATCATCTGTCATAAAAAATCTCTGGAATGTATCAGTTTTCCCAGGTTCTGGAACTTTAACAGAAATTTCAGGTACTCTGCAGACTTATGGAGGAGTTATTTTGGTCCCAAGTGGGGATGGGTGCCTTTTAAAGCCACCCTAGTCATCCCATATGGCATTTCTTCCTTACTTATAAGAACTCTGCCCTTGAATCTAGCAAAGAGAGAAGATGATTTGGTCCCTGTGCCCCACTGTGGCCTTTGAACATATTAGCTTTTATTCAGTCTTAGGTTCAAAAGACTGGACTTCCTTGATAGCTCAGCTGGTAAAGAATCCACCTGCAATGCAGGTGATGTGGGTTCGATCCCTGGATCGGGAAGATCCCCTGGAAGAGAGCATGGCAACCCACTCCAGTATTCTTGCCTGGAGAATCCTCATGGACAGAAGAGCCTGACGGGCTGCAGTCCGTGAAGTCGCAAAGAGTCAGACATGACTGAGGGACTAAGCACACAGAAGCAGGTTCAAATTGGGCTGATGAAATTATAACCACCAAGTGGGAATCAAAAACCTGGAAAAAAAAAAAAAAAAGAATTAGGGATAGAGGTGGGAAAGGACAAGGGAAAGGGGAGAGAAAAGTATAAGAGAAAAGGGGTAAACAGGAAGTAGGATCAAGACAGGATCAAGACTGATCAAGCAAGATCAGTTTCTTTGCATTTTTTTCAGACTTTGTCTTGGGTTGCCATTGAGGTGTGGTAAAGAACCTGCCTGCCAATGCAAGAGATATAAGAGACTCAGATTCGATCCCTGGGTCAGGGAAGATCCCCTGGAGAAGGAAATGGCAACCCATTCCAATATTCTTGCCCAGAGAATCTCATGGACAGAGAAGCCTGGCTGGGCTACAGTCCATGGGGTCACGCAAAGTTGCACTCGACTGAAGCAACTTAGCATGCATGTCATTGAGGTGCAAGTGATATCTTAGTTGTGCTTGAATCTTTCATGGTCCCTAGCATGCGGGTTCAAAAAATGTTTGTGGAATGGGATAAATAAGAAAATTAAAGTGGTATGTGGTAATGACCTCAGTGAAATGGGTCAAGGGTCATGGTGACACCGCCCCAATCCTCACTGCATGTCATCTGGTCAACATCACTTATTAAGCAAACCAAAGAAGGAAAAAATGAAAATAGTTTATTTTAGTGGTAATTTCTATGGCAGTAACTGAAGCCCTCTCTCTACTGAGCTTTTCTCCCCCCTCAATATCCAGATTCTATTAATCTTACAGCAGAGAAGCTAGAAGCCTACCAAAGCTGAGTGGCTTACCCAAGGCCACACAGAGACAAGTGTCGAGCTCAGAACAAACACGGCTATTTTCCAGCTCCCAGGGCTGGAACTGTGAGAAGGGGAAACTGAAGCCATAGGATGTTCTGTTCCAGAGCAGACACAGATTAAGTATAAGATTCAGATGAATTAATACAATTTAAAACAAAACATGGAGAAAGTAAAAATAAATTATAGACTACACAAAACTGAAATGGGATCGTGACACCTGATCCTTAATCTGTTTGCTATTAGGGTGGAGAACAAGACAGTGCTTTGCTTACTGGAATTCAGTCACACTTTCTATTTATTATTTATATATTTGAATATTTAAAAGGGATACAAGGAAAGTTCACACAGGCCAGGCTGAGCCTCTTTATAATGCAAATACTTTTCCAATGGGGGGAAAAATTATTGAAAGATGGTGAGTTTGTTGTCTGACAGTATCTCCCAGACATTTTTTTTTATTGTTAGCAAAACTCCCTTGGAGTGAAACTTAAGAGTTTCAGCAATGGTAACGTTAAAGCAAAGGGAAGGAAAATTTCAGTAAGAACCAAGCTGCCCCAACTCCCCCTTTATTTTCGAGCAGAACCATCAAAGAGCGGCTAACAGAAATATTCTTAAGTGGCATTCATTCACCCCTGAGAAGACTCTCCAAGAGTTTTATTGCTACATAAGAGAGCGCCATAAACCAGCAGGAGGAGAAAGCAAAGAAAATAAGTCTGGCGAGTCGTCCTGTGTAAGAAAGTGAGAGGGTGGTTAGTAATGTGTCTTGGCCGGTTTCCACGGTCAGGAGACAGAAATTCATGGCTAGGATGTGGCCCGTGATACAGGCCATCCCAGAGAAAAGAACCGTGGGACTTTGTGAAGTGTTATTGAAGCGTTCACATGAGTATGGAGTCATCACATGTCCATCCCTACTCCTCCTCCTCCTCCTCACCTTCCATCCAATTTCATGTTAATATTTGACTCCGCAGCCTGTTGCCTGACACTTTCCAGCATCTGGCATAATTAGGACAGAACAGAAAGGGACTGGACTGGGTAGAGCCAAGGACAGTGTGTCTTTAGACTTGAAAGGAACATTAAGGATCATTTAATGCGACACTCTTGGTTTTCCAAACAAGGAAGTGGAGGCTCAGAGGTTACTTTTATAGAGGGCGAGAACTTCAGAGATTTTTCACTTGAGCTCCAGAGTCCTAAGTTGAATGTTAAGATGCAGGATTCACAAAACTGCTTCCATGATTCTGTCATTCAACTCAGGCCAAGTCTAAGACCTTCCATAGAGCAGCCATAGAGACTCTAACAAGCATCCTACGATGAATGACAATAATCACCAATCTCGAGACTAGGTTACCTTCAACCAACTCTTCCCCATCTTTACAAAGTTTGTTATTTTTAAATAAAACAGATCACTCAATTAACTTTTAAGGCAGAAAGGCTATTATGTAGGATTTTTCCTTCTTGTGATTTGGCAGCAGACACTAGAACACAAAATCAGGAGTGAGAATAAAAACAGAAGACAGAGAGAATTATGTTGATCCAGTATTCAGAAATCGTAATGTTCTCTCAGCCTTCACATCACCTAAGACCTTATTTGAACATTTAGAAAAGGCAGGAGAGGAGGGGATGAAAATATGGTACCATTCATATACTTGTTCAACAAGCTTCATAAAGCCTACTTTGTCCACAGTTATGAGCTAGGTGAAGAGAATTCCCAAAGGCAAACATCTGACGCCAGGGTTTCAGACACTTAAGAGTGCTCTTATATGGAACTTTCTGCCCCCATAACCAGCTCCTAGAATTTACCACCATGTTCAAAATAAAATACATGGCAAATTTCATTTGGAGGGAAATTAATATTTTCTATTGAAATAAGTGTTCATGGCTAAAAACATGCTTAGAGATTTATTTGGTATTTTGAATTTGAGGTTACTACTTTGCACTAACTATAAAAGAAGCATATATTGAATTGAGTCTGTGTTTTTTCAGATATAAAAGTGAAAGTGTTAGTTGCTCAGTCGTGTTGGACTCTTTGCGACCCCATGCTCTATAGCCCCCAGGCTCCTCTGTCCATGGGATTCTCCAGGCAAGAATACTCACCTGATGGCCTGGAGTGGGTTGCCATTCCCTTCCCCAGGGGATCGTCCCTACCCAGGAATTGATCCCAAGTCTCCTGCATTGTAGGCAGATTCTTTACCATCTGAACTACCAGAGAAGCCAAAACCCAACATAATCTTGAATTCAGCAGGGATCTATGGTGGGAGTGATATGAATCTTTCAGACACAAGTCTTAGAATATTTGCTGCTGTTGTTGTTTAGTTGCTAAATTGTGTCCAACTCTTTGTGACCCTACGGATTACAGCACTCCAGGCTTCCCTGTCCTTCATTATCTCCCAGATTTCACTCTAACTCATATCCATTGAGTTTGTTATGCTATTGAACCATCTCATCCTCTGCCATCCCCTTCTCCTCTTGCCCTCAATCTTACCCAGCATCAGGGGCTTTTCCACTGAGTTGGCTCTTTCTAACAGGTGGCCAAAGTATTGGAGCTTTAGCATCAGCCCTTCTAATGAATATTCAGGATGGATTTCCTTTAGAATGGACTAGTTTGAGCTCCTTGCTGTCCAAGGAACTCTCAAGAGTCTTCTCCAACACCACAGTTCAAAAGCATCAGTTCATCAGCACTAAGCATTCTTCCCTGGTGGCTCAATTGGTAAAGAATCTGCCTGCAATGCAGGAGAATAGAGGTTGAATCCCTGGGTCAGGAAGATCCCCTGGAGAAGGGAATGGCAACCCATTCTTGCCTGGAGAATTCCAAGGGCAGAGGAGCCTGGCAGGCTACAGTCCATTGGGTTGCAAAGAGTTGAACACCACAACAGAGCAACTAACACACTCACACACAGCCTTCTTTATGGTCCAGCTCTCACATCTGCACATGACTACTGGAAAAACCATAGCTTTGACTATACAGACCTTTGCTGGCAAAGTGATGTATCTGCTTTTTTAATACACTGTCTAGGTTTCTCATAGTTTTCCTTCCAAGGAGCAAGCGTCATTTAATTGCATGGCTACAGTCACTGTCCGCAGTGATCTTGGAGCCCAAGAAAATAAAGTCTGTCACTGTTTCTACCTTTTCCCCTTCTATTTGACATGAAGTGAGTCGGACACGACTGAGCGACTAATCTGATCTGATCTGATCTGATGGGACCAAATGCCGTGATCTTTGTATTTTGAATGTTGAGTTTTAAGCCAGCTTTTCACTCTCTTCTTTCACCCTCATCAAAGGTTTTTTAGTTCCTCTTCACTACCCTGGTTGTTCAGTTGGTAAAGAATCTACCTGCAATGTGGGAGACTTGGGTTCAATCCCTAGGTTGGGAAGATCTCCTGAAGAAGGGAAAGGTTACCCACTCCAGTATTCTGGCCTGGAGAATTCAATGGACTGCATAGTCCATGGGGTCGCAAAGAGCCAGACAGGACTGAACAACTTTCACTTTCACTTTCTGCCACTAGAATGATATCATCTACATATCTGAGGTTGTTGATATTTCTTCTGGCAATCTTGACTTCAGTTTGTGATTCATCCAGCCTGGCATTTCGCATGATGTACTCTGCACATAAGCTAAATAAACAGAGCAACAATATATAGCCTTGACATACTCCTTTCCCAATTTGGAACCAGGTCGTTGTTTCACATTGGTTCTAACTGTTGCTTCTTGACCTGTATACATGTTTCTCAGGAGCCACATTGGTTCTAACTTGCTTCTTGATCTGTATACTTGTTTCTCAGGAGCCAGGTAAAGTGGTCTGGTATTCACATCTCTTTAAGAATTTTCCAGATTGTTGTGATAAAAGGGTAAACACTAAATAAATGTGAATTCAAATATTATTATTATTCCTAAATTCCCTGAAAATAGTATGAAAAGATTAAGCTTCTAAAGAAAGTGATTGTAAGCTGATTATTTTTCTGACCTGAAAATAATTCTATTATTACTTGTGAATCTTACTTCCTTCAATAGTAAGATATATCCTAAATCCCGTAGCTGCTCCCACAAGGCCAACTTCCTACTACCACTGCCTAGAGAAATGTCTTTGATTTTCTGAATTTCATAGCCAAAGCCCTTCTTAGTCAATACAAAAACAGGCTGCAGTGTGGCCAGTACTGTGTAGAATACGAAGCAGGAAGAGACCCAGAATTTGAACTAGTGCTCACGTGACAAGCAGAGCGGTGGCAATTCTGACACTACTTGTTATCCACATAGTAGGATCTTTTGTTTCCTGACCTGTCTTGGTATCTCAGGCAATGAGACAGTTAGGCAGCCTAGTTTTTATAATAGGTCAGGAGCAAAGTAAAGACAAAAGTCTTTTCAAACTGTTCAGAAACAGGACTGCAATAAAGTTAAGTGTGGGAAACTATATGCTCAGAATCCCCTCCCCTGCTTCTCCTCCTTCCCCCTTCCACTCCTCTAAATAGTAGCTAACATCTACCTATATAATGCTAGCCACATCTGAGGACAGTTCTCAGCATTTTACTTGTATTAACTCTCTTCCCATCCTCAATAGCCTCGTGAGACAATGCTATTATCATCCCCAATTTATCATGAGGAAATGGAGGCACTGAGAGGTTAAGTGACTTGCCTGAGATCACAGAGCTAGATAGAATTAGAAGGCACGTGATCAGGATTTAATTCAAGCAGGTCAGCTCAGGGCTGCTGCTCTCAACCATTCTCCCCTACAGCTGCCCTTTAACTGTTGTAGCTGCCAACGTCTGTTTCTAGATTATAACCTCTACTTCCCTCTTTACTCTGCTAAACAATGCCCGTTTATTCCTCAAACCTCAGTTCTAATACTGTCCCTCAAAGACCTCATGTCTGACCAACCCTGCCACCCATACATCACAATCAGGTTGAAGTCTTTTTTTTTTTTTTTTTTTTTTTGGTCTCTATTGAAGCACTTACACCAGATTAAGATCTAACTTTCAACAGTTAACTAGAAACTTCTTGAGAGTAGGTCCTTGTATTTCAGTTATTTTTATACATCGCCAGCCACTAACGTGTGGGTTCAATCTCTTCAGTCATGTCCGACTCTGTATGACCCTGTAGACTACAACCTGCAAGGCTCCTCTGTTCATGGGATTCTCTAGGCAAGAATACTGGAGTGGATTGCCTTGCCCGGCTCCAGGAGATCTTCCTGACCCAGGGATTGAACCCGTGTCTCTTATATCTACCTGCATTGGCAGGCAGGTACCTTACCACGAGTGCCACCTGGAAAGTCCCAGCCACTAACATGGTAGTGCCTAAAAATTCAATGTGTTGGGTTTAATATTAATAATTAAACTAATCAACAGTCACAGTAGAGAGAAACAATGCCAGGAGTTAGAAACTGTAGCAAATAAAGGCAAGGGAATCCCCTATACAATATTTTAGAACGAGAGATATGTTAGAAACCATCTGACACCAAAGGCATTCAGCAGCCTAAAGTTTGGATTCTGTCTGCAGAGAGCTATTTCTTTTTTCTACCAGACATTATTTTTTTTTAAATCAACCCAAAATTTCAAGATGAAGGGGTTTTACAAAATGTCCCAATTTGTGGCTTGTCTTGAAAAACTGGAAAACCTTCCCAAACCAGGCACACAAGTGAGTAGTTAACTTCTGCCCCATTAGACAGGGCAATGCTCCCTAGTTCACCGCAAACTTTGGCTAGCCAACTCCACTTGCTCCCCCGTCTCCCTGCTTCCTCCAGGTATTTGGACTCCCTCCCCTTCTAATTCATTCCCCTCATCTTACAGTTTAGGAAGAGGTGGGCCTGAAAAGTACAGGAATATATCCATGAGAGAAGTGGCTACATATACCCCACATCTCTCATCCCCAGTTTCCAATTCCCACCAAGTCCTAAGAAATGGCATTTGTGAAGCATGGTTATCAGAGCAATCTCTCGTTTTTTCATGAATTCTTTGTGCCCTGTAGCGGAGGTTTGCTCAAAAAAAAACAACAACAACAACAACAACAACAAACAAACCCCGAAAGTCTCTTCCACACTCCCAACCTCCTCCACTTTGGCATTTCCAAGAACCGGCATTTGTTACATAATTCCTTGTCCTTTCCTTTCTCCACTTCCATTTTCTCTGAAAAATGTTTGGTGGATTAACTGTGAAAACCTTATGATTTTCCTCCCAGACAGCACATCCATCTCTTTCTCCCTCAAAATAAATTCCATCCCGAAAGAAGTAGAACTTCCAATACCAAGATAGCTGTGGTTTTGTTGCCTCAGCACTTTGCCTGTGTTCAAAGGACAGGATGCTACCACACAGGCTAATTATCTAGAAGAAACCATGGTTGAAAAGTGGTGGATTTAGAGACTGCCCTCTCTGTGGCTGACAATTTATCACAGCTTGGCATTTTAGGCTTAGCCCCAGGTTGAGAGCGAAATTTTTTTCATATTTAAATTCATTTTTGGGAACAGTCTTATGGAATGATCTCTGATACTCTTAAACCATGCAACAGAGAAAGAACAAATTCACATTTTTACTGCCCAAGAAATTGTCGAGGTTTTCTTTGTTGTTTTTTTTTTTTTTTAGTTCTTAAATAATTTAGAAATTTCCAGGGGTACACGTTGCAACTTTAATAGGATTGCTGTTCTGACTGGAGATTAGCCAAGTGAATATGTGTGGGCATGAGGAGGGAGCAATTTTTAAAGAAATTTATTAATTATTTTTATTTCGAAATGCTGTTGATTTGATTTAATGTTTCACCCATGTGTGATAGAAACTCTAGAGCTTAACTTTTAACATCAAGTCATTCAAGGTTATGTGACTCAAAGTAATTTTAGCTAAATAAGACTTCAACAACTGAATCCCCTAAATCACTAGTTCAAAAGTGGGGGACAAAATGTTAATTGGCTGCCTCACGTCCTCTATCTCTTGCCTTTCAATCCACGAAGACACCTGTGTACCCATATAGTAATTTCATTAATAAATATTTTAATATTGTGAAAGATAGGAGAGGCTAGGATTTGTTGCTCAGTTGAGGGAATTTTTGTTTATTTCACAGTTTCCTATAAAAATACCAAAATGAACAGTCTACTTTCATAATGGCTGGCTAATAAAAAGAAAACACTAGCATGGGAAATTGCTTGCTTCAGCTTCTGGATATGCTGATAGAGTAAATACTAAGTGCCAGCCAGAGTGGGGCAGAGACAGGAGATCTTTCTGTAGTTTTCAGTCCTTTCTTGCCACCGTCCTAGGAAAGCACTGGGAACAACATCCACATGGCAAAGCACTCCCAGCCCCCTGCTTCCAGGGAGGGCACATGCTGGCTGGGAACCGACCCTGCTGTGCTTTATATTTCAACTCTCTCCGTTTTCAAAAGTTCGACCAGAACAACCTCATTTGAGTGTCACCTAATCTCTCAACTTTTCTTGAGTAAGATGCTGAGTAATGGTGAAGCATCTAGAAGAATATGTAGAACTACAGAAAAGTAGACAAGGCAAGAGCTTCTAATATGGCAGCCTTCCCCACAAAAAGCTGCAGTCTAAAGACAAGTCATTCTTCCTCCCAATCACTCCCTCCCACATCTAGAGGCTACTCCAGGACCCACACCTAGAGGCTCCCCTAGGACCCACACCTAGAGGCTCCCCTAGAACCCACACCTAGAGGCTCCCCTAGGACCCCCCCGGCCCCCCTAGGACCCACACCTAGAGGCTCCCCTAGAACCCACACCTAGAGGCTACCCTAGGACCCCAACTTCTACAAGTTCAAGACCCAGAAAAAAGGTCATTCAGGAAACAAGTTATGTGCCTTTGTCTTTTTACCAAACTTGGTTTAAACTTTCTAGCCTCTGTAGCCTTAGATATTTTGGGAATGAGTATAAATTTTTTTCATTTTACTTTATTCAACTCATTCATGTTATTTATAAAGAACAACTTCTACCACAACTACCAAATTTTAACTATGCATATGACAAGGACAATGCTGAATTTTGTTTGGTTAAAATTCATTTGTAATCCCATTGGTCTATACAAGAGTTCAGGATGAAAGGAAAATGTCTGCAGTGAACAAATGTTCCATGACATTTATATTTTTTTCCCTCTAATTTTACTGAGATATAATTGATACACAGAACAGTATAAGTTTAAGGTGTAGAGCACAATGATTTGATTTACATACATCATGAAACGATTCCCGCAGAAGCTGAGTGAACATTCATCATCTCATAAAGATACAAAAGAAAAAAAAATTTTCCTTGTGATCAGAACTCTTAGGATTTACTTCTCTAATGACTTTCACACATAACATACAGCAGTGTTAATTGCATTTATCATGTGCACTTATTTATCTCATAACTGGAACTTTGTACTTCCATGTATGTGATATTTATATTTTACAAAATACACCATTATAGTTATTTGCTCAAGATAAATATTTTCACAATGTCCAGTTCAATGGATTACATCAGAAAAGACTTCCTCACGCATGTCTCTCCATTGCAACGGCCTGAAAACACATTATTTTACATTGTGTCATTTACACAAACCATAGTAGTGCAGAGAAGGCAGAAAGATGCTTGTGTGAATAGTAGAGTTCTTTCCAGCCCTTCTTGGGTCACATCAGGAAGGAATTTGCCTTGCTACACATTCCCAGGCTCATGAAATGGGGAAAGCTTTATTCCTGGGAAGCTCTCCTCTTTGTCTACTAAAGACCTGCCTCTAAATTTTGGATCTTTCATTTTTCTATGTCATACTTATTCACTGCCTACTTCTCCTTCCTGGGATACATACTTTGTATTCCTTTGTCATTCCTATGACAGAAGGCATACATCAATCCTTGCTGAGTGACTCTAAGGGACATTTTGAGCCTATATATTGTAAAAAGGTTTTTTTCATTTATTGCCACTTTTTAAAGATTTCTCATTAAGCTTCCATTTTTAGTAAATCTTTGAATATAGTATTAAAAAGTTATAAACCACTGTTTTGTCTGTAAGTGTTATTTCTTATTTAGGTTCTTTCTTTGGTTTCTTGTCAGGTATAGCTTATTTCATCAGAGGGATACTTGCGGGGGGCTCTTCAAACTCTTCCTGCTCCATCTCCACCTGTAAGAAGATGAGGAGAGTAAAATACTGAAAAGTAACCAGATGTGTGAGATGACATGCAAAAGGCTTAAGCATGTACCTTCATGAAAGTATTTGTTCATGAAGTGTGGACTTGTTATTCAGGTTCACAGCTACCCTAGCATTTTAGGGCTAAAGGGGACCTTGAGACCATCTAGCTAGTGTCCCGATTCTGCAAATGAGGAAATGGCTGCCCACTTAGGGTAGTGACTTGCTCAGGTCAGAACCAGCATTTAGGTACTATAAATGATGATGTCTTCACATTATGGGAAGAAAAGCTAAACAAAACAAGACAGGATTCTGCTTTAGCACTTCCCTTTTAGGGGTTCTCTCAAGTGTTTTAGAAACTCTTTGGCAGCTGACATGCTCTCAGTTAGAGAAACAAAAGGAGTTAATTGCAGACTTCAAGTATGTGAGCTCTTATTTTAAGAAAAATTTTCTCCAGATGTTTCCCACCTCCTTTGAGAATACAAAAGAGGAAATGAGTTTAAAGTTCAGCAAGTAAGATTCAGATTAGATGTTAGGAAATGCAGGTCTGTGAAGCCTGCAGTTGGTTATTTGGGAAGGTTGTGAAATCTCTTCTGGAGGACTTGTGGAATGTGGTGGTTGGCCATCGTTTCAGAGGGGTTATGTGGGTGGCCCGTTTCTAGGGCAGAGGACACGACCTAATTGACATCTCAAGTTCTGTAAGTCCCGAGAGGTCATGCTCCACCTATGGCTAGTAGGTGGGGTTGTTGGTTCCGCTTAATTATAGCAGATTAAGGATTCATCAGTGAGGCACATATTCAAGTCCAGTTTTATATATGTACCAGTCCTAAGAGGTATAATTGGGCAGATTGACTAAAACTAATGAATGCTCATTGGATTTTCTGCCCACTGCCTTTACTGGATTGATCGACTAATATGTGATGGTTTAGTTGCTTTGGGTTCCATCTCAGCGTATTCACCTTGCCGTCATTAATATCTCCCAAGCCTGTGTCCCTAGTCCAGAAAGCAAAAAGTAAGGGATCTAGTCCAGGATCTTAAACTATATAATAGGGAAACTCTTTATTTCAATTAAAAAGGCAGCCTTGGAATTTGGAGGACAAGATGGAGAGAAGTGGAAATATAGTTAGAGCTGTACCTGGTTATTTAATATATTGATGAATCTCCTAACAATAATCAAATAAGAAATACTTTTTAAAAATTGTATTGAAATATAGTTGATTTACAATGTTGTGTTAGTTTCAGGTATGTAGCAAAGTGATTCAGTTTACTTATATTTATATGTATATAATTTATATATTTATATATAATTTACATGTTTATATATATAATATATTATATTATTTTTCAGATTCCTTTCCTTCATAGGTTATTATAAGATACTTAGTATAGCTCCCTGTACTATACATGAGTTCCTTGTTGGTTATCTACTGTATATATAGTTGTGTACATCTTTTAATTCCAAACTCCTAATTTATCCCCTCCCCTTCTTCCCCTTTGGTAAACATAAATTTGTTTTCTGTCTGAGTCTATTTCTGTCTTGTAAATAAGCTTATTTGTTTTAGTTTTCACACATAAGTGATATCATATGACGTTTGTCTCTTTTCAAGTAAGAATTTAAACTTTCTGACTTGGAATGTAACAGTCTTGAATTTCAGTAAAATAATCAACTATTAATATATGAATACAGGATGGGGAGACACCATATGAAAGAGTTTAGCATTAAAAAAAAGCCTAGTAAATGGATGAAAGATTACTGAAATGTATCTGAAGTATGTTCATGGGACTGGCATAAAGTAAGTGCTTAAAAACATAGCTAATATTATTATAACTTGGATGTTTATTTTCTTTCTTCCCCCAACCATTCTCCAGTTCTGGTTTTCTCAAATATAGTCACTGATTTTGTCCAGTGCTAATATGGAGCAGTTCTGAACTGTTTGTGTCAATTCAGTTCAGTTCAGTCACTCAGTAGTGTCTGACTCTTTGCGACCCCATGAACTGCAGCATGCCAGGCCTCCCTGTTCATCACCCACTCCCGGAGTTCACCCAAACTCATGCACATCGAGTCGGTGATGCCATCCAGCCATCTCATCCTCTATCGTCCCCTTGTCCTCCTGCCCCCAATCCCTCCCACCATCAGAGTCTTTTCCAATGAGTCAATTCTTCTCATGAGGTGGCCAAAGTATTGGAGTTTCAGCCTCAACATCAGTCCTTCCAATGAACACCCAGGACTGGCTTCCTTTAGGATGGACTGGTTGGATCTCCTTGCAGTCCAAGGGACTCGCAAGAGTCTTCTCCAGCACCACAGTTCAAAAGCATCAATTCTTCAGTGCTCAGCTTTCTTCACAGTCCAACTCTCACATTGTACATAACCACTCGAAAAACCATAGCCTTGCCTAGATGGACTTTTGTTGCCAAAGTAATATCTCTGCTTTTTAATATGCTATCTAGGTTGGTCATAACTCCTTCCAAGAAGTAACTGTCTTTTAATTTCATGGCTGCAATCACCATCTGCAGTGATTTTGGAGCCCAAAAAAATAAAGTCTGACTCTGTTTCCACTGTTTCCCTATCTATTTCCCATGAAATGATGGGACCAGATGCCTACCCTCAAAAATCCATTCCCCCCAAAGAATTAGGTTTTCTGAAGGTATCATCAGAAGAATAAGAGTTTCAAAAAGAGACTCACAGACTTAGAGAATGAACTTATGGTTGCTGGGGGAAAGGATGAATAAAGGGATAGTTAGGGAGTTTGGGATGAGTGTGTACATACTGCTATATTTCAGATGGATAACCAACAAGGACCTATTGCATGGATCTCTGCTCAGTGTATGTGGCAGCCTGGATGGGAGGTGAATTCAGGGGGAGAATGTATATGTATGGCCAAGTTCCTTCACTATTCACTGTTTGTCAATATAACAATGTTAATACATAATACAATGTAATACATAATAAGTTGTTAATACAGCTATCATTTCAGTTCAGTTCACTCAGTCTTATCCAACTCTTTGCAACCCCGTGGACTGCAGCACACCAGGGCTTCCTGTCCATCACCAACTCCCAGAGTTTACTCAAACTCATGTCCATCAAGTCAGTGATGCCATCCAACCATCTCATCCTCTGTTGTCCCCTTCTCCTGCCCTCAATCTTTCCCAGCATCAGGGTCTTTTCCAATGAGTCAGTTCTTCGCATCAAGTGGCCAAAGTGTTAAAGTTTCAGCTTCAGCATCAGTCCTTCCAATGAATAGTCAGGACTGATTTCTTTAGGACTGACTGGTTTGAAAACCCCATGAACAGTATGAAAAGGCAAAATACAGCTATACCCCAATACAAAATTAAAGTTTTTTTAAAAAAAGTCAGAAGAGTCTCTTCATCTCTGAGGACATGAAGGAGGGATTTTATAATAGGTATCCTATTATAAACAAGAAGAGCTCAATTGAAATGATGTTTTCCTTTCTTGACTCTTCCTCCCCTGGAGATCCTCTTTCCTCTCTTTGTCATGCAGCAATCACAACCGCCTCCAGATTTCCCAACCAGGCCAACTCTCTGTACCTCTATTAGTATTGTTTCTATCTTTCTTTAAAACCCAGGTGCCAGCCCATCCAAGTGCAGAAGGCTCAATTTCTACAGAAAAGTGGGTTTCAGAGCTCATCATCTCAACATCCGTACCACCCTCTCTTTTGTTTTCCTCCATATCATCTAACACACCATACATTTGTGTTTTTGTTTAATTTGTGTCCCCATCAAAGCATAATCCTCAAAATGTTAAAAACACAATTTTCATTTGTACACGAATATGTCAAAAGTTTAAATAACGACAAAGTCAATTTGAAATAAAATATTAAAACTCTACAATTTTCATTGTAATGAGCAGATAAAAAGTATGCTGAGATAATGTTAAATTTGACAAAATTTGCACTAGAATACTGGTTAATATTAGAATGTTAACCAAAACTGATTAATATTCTGCTGCTGCTAAGTTGCTTCAGTCGTGTCTGACTCTGTGTGACCCCATAGACGGCAGCCCATCAGGCTTCTCCATCCCTGGGATTCTCCAGGCAACAATACTGGAGTGGGTTGCCATTTCCTTCTCCAATGCGTGAAAGTGAAAAGTGAAAGTGAAGTCGCTCAGTCGTGTCCAACTCTTAGTGACCCCAATGGACTGCAGCCTACCAGGCTCCTCCGTCCATGGGGTTTTCCAGGCAAGAGTACTGGAGTGGGGTGCCGCTGCCTTCTCCAATATGCCCTTTAATATTCTAAAGGGCAACAAAACCATAACCTGAGTTGGTTTAATCAACATAGAGTTGTTAATGTCCTGTAATACTAATAAATTGTACAACAAGTTACATATCCCTAGTTTGATGACCCTGCTGCTGCTGCTGCTAAGTCGCTTCAGTCGTGTCCGACTCTGTGCAACCCCATAGACAGAAACTCACCAGGCTCCCCCGTCCCTGGGATTCTCCAGGCAAGAACACTGGAGTGGGTTGCCATTACCTTCTCCAATGCATGAAAGCGAAAAGTGAAAGTGAAGCCTAAGGTGGGTTTATTGGCATGGCAATAAAAGATCATGTGACCATCTATCTTTTGTCTTAGCCAATTTGGGGATACATTTCTTTCAGCCTTCTCTACCCCTCACTAAAAGTAAGCTACCTGTGCACTGCCAGTTATGAATCAAAAAAGGTAGGTCTCCCCTACAAGCTGCTCAGATAATAAAAATTGCAAAAAAAAAAAAAAAAAAAAAGCTGCACAAGAAGGTAGTCAGCTGCCTTAGGAATATTTCCATCACAATTAATATTCAAGTATGAAATATGCAAGCCTTCTGTCAACAACTGTTGTAGGAAGGATTCCAAACTGGGAGTGAGGCTGAATTTGATATTTTCTAAAGCCCCTATCAACACTGCAATTTTGATTGTAAGGATTCATCGATAAATATTGAGGAAGCCAAAGAATATCACACATTTTCCCTGTTCTCAGGAAACACGATCATCTTGAGGTCTAGTGGAAGAAAAATAGAGAAAAGCCCCATAACGTTGGTTAGGACTGCATTTAACTTTTTGTTAAACTTTCAATAGTGCTAACAGAATAATGATGTCTGAGGAGGTAGGTAGGAAAGACTTTACAGAAGAGGCAGGCGGGCCGACTAGAGGAATTATATGTGTTATGGGCTGAGCTGTGTCCCCCTGAAAGGAGGGGAACATACTGAAGTCTTAATCCCATGCTTCAGAACATGACTGCATTTGGAGATAGGGTCTTTAAGAGGAAATTAAGTTAAAATGAGGCCAAACGGGTGGGCCCTAATCTCATGACTGGTGTTCTTATACGAAGAGGAGATTAAGACACAGACACATTAGAGGAAAAAGCAGGTGAAGACACAGGGAGTAGACAGTCATCTACAAGCCAAGGAAAGATGCCTCAGAAGAAACTCACCCTACCAATGTCTTTATCTTGAACTTCTAGCCTCCAGAATTGCGAGGAAATACATTTCTGTTGTCTCGGTCACTCAGTCTGGGGTCCTTTGTTATTGTAGCCCCAGCAAACCAATACAGTTGGGCTGAAATCTGGAGAGGAATTTAAAAATAATAAGGATTGGGGACTTCCCTGGTGGTCCAGTGGCTGGGACTTTGTGTTCCCAGTGCAGGGAGCTCGGGTTCGATCCCAGCTCAGGAAAATAGATCCCACAAGCCGCAACTAAAACAGTTCACGAGCTGCAAATAAAGACTCCACATGCCACAATGAAGAACAGAGATCCCAAGTGCTAAGCAAAAAACTAAGCCCTGGCACAGCAAAAAAAAAAAAAAAAAAAAAATAGAATCAGAATCCTCTAGAGAGAACAGGATACCCTAAATTAAGAGGTCAAAATGAGGACTGACATAGATAAGGAATAGTTTTGAAACAGGGGTTTACATTAATGAATGCTGTGTAAAACTACTTTGTAACTAATATAGCTATCTTTGGTAACTAATAGGACTCTTTTTTTCCAGTATTGTGTTTAAAGAGAGATATATAAAACTTTTAATCCTCACACCTCTATCCAAAACTTACTTCCTCAGAGATGTCCTCCCCTATTACCCTTCCAAAACAGCATCTGCCTCCCCAAGGCATTCTCACGCCCTTTCCCCTTCTTTGTTTTCTTCACAGCATTTAAATCTGAGGTGGTTGTGTTGCTATTTAATGGCTCAGTCATGTCTGACTCTTTGCAACCCCATGGCCTGTAGCCCACCAAGTTCGTCTGTCTGTGGTATTTTCCGGGCAAGAACACTGGAGTGGGTTGCCATTTCCTCTTCCAAGGGGTCTTCCTGACCTAGGGATCGAACCTACATCTCCTGCAATGTAGGCTAATTCTCTACCACTGAGCCACCAGGGAAGCCCCAAAATCTGAGATTACAAAATTTATTTTTAACTTGTTAATTATATGTCTCCCCAGGCTAGACTGTGCGTTCATGAGATCAGGGACTTACCTCTCTAATTCACTTCTCTAATGATTAGTAGCGGTCTCATAAATATCCATATGTAGTGACTGAATTGCCCCGAGAAGTGTAATCAACCATGAGAGAATTTTCTAAACAATCCTGCTGAATATTAGAGGAGTAGGGTGCTGCTTGACTTTCCCCTGTTTTAGGTGTGAATCTGAAGGGTTGAGAAACTACAAAACCTGTGTGACTGGGTGAGTAGGAGACATAGAGGAGCACCAACTAGGAGCAGAATGAGAGAAGGCTTGTCCGCACCACAGACGACATGGACACGCATACATACGCATACAGACATGCTGGGAAAGGGAAAGTTGTCCATGTGAAAGGGAGAGTTGGATCTAGCACAAGGATTGATGAGATGGTTGGATGGCATCACCGACTCTATGGACTTGAGTTTGAGCAAGCTCCAGGAGTTGGTGATGGACAGGGAAGCCTGGCATGCTGCAGCCCGTTGGGTCGCAAAGAGTCAGACACGACTGAGCGACTGAACTGAACTTGAAGGCTTAAATACTTAAACATTCTTTCGGACAGCAAGCCATAATCTCATGAGGATCAATGTCCTAAGAAAATGCTGAAGAGCGTCTAAAATAATACAGATCACGCTATTCTGTTATTTACATTTCAGGTTTCACATGAGGAAACTGAAACTCTCTGCAGCAGCCCAGCCCAAATATAGGGAAGCATTTAGGGCTGTTCAGAATGTTAGGACTGGCAACTCCCACCCCAGAATGAATAACTGTCTTGGTTCAGCTGCTCTGTTTTCCCATTTTTAACAAGTACATTTTAATGGCCATTATTGTTTTCTTCATGTTAGGTTTATCATTATTGCAGTTAACCTCACATTTACTTTGGCTAGCATCTTTCTTTGAAAGTCTTTGACGTTTCAGTTGGTTTTGATTTGTCTCTTTGGTCACACTCCATTAATAATAACTTAAATGTGAATAGTGCTTTTCGCCCTACAAAGAATTCATATTATCATGTATGCCCTTCAACATTGCTGTGGGAGAGGCGGAGATCATAATTTCTGTTTTATAGGCAGGGAAAGTGAGGCGCAGTGAATATAAGGGACTTGCAGAAAGTCATGAACATGGAGAATGGCAAAGCTACGCCTCAACTCATGGTCTTTTGGCTTCTTCTATGATGTATGACATGACACCTATCACTGAGTCTGCCTGGCTGGCAGAAATCCAGTGTCCACACACAGCATGTATGTTCATGCTCATGTGCACACACATACCACATATAAGTTTCCAGATGGAAATCCAAGAAAACATCAAATAGAACTCACAGGATTCTTGTGTTCTACTTCCTTTGCGGGGGGTGGGGAAGAGGCAAGAAAACCCACTACCACCGTTTCCTCCCAGCAGGAATTCTGAGGCTCCCTCTTCCTACCAGGTGCTTGTACAGTGTTACACAAGTCTGATGTTCTTTTGAGTGATTTGGGGAGAACCTCCACAACACTCTGACCACCAAAAATATCCTCAGGGACAAGAGGGAAATGAGTAAGGATAAGTCAAGTGCTAAATTCTAACCAGGGCCTCTATGTAAACATTCGTGCTAAAACTGAACGAAGTTTATTTAAATAAAGATCCAGAGAAATGGCAGATGGCAGACCGAAAGGGGTGGTTTTCAGCAGAAACAGGCCAAGTCTGTGAGGGGAAATAATCATAGCTGAGCAGAATTCCAGTGGGCCTTTGATATTCATCTGGCCTTCTTCTAGGAATTCGCCCCTTTCCAATTCTCCAGCGTTTCATTAGACTGTCCTGGTTTGAAGATTGTTAAGTAAATCCAACACATCCACTGAATTGAAGGAAAGGTGAAGGACCAGGCATGCTAACTTATTACAAAGAACAAGTTTACAGGCTAATAATCAAACTCATTAACGACCAAAGGTAGAATTAAGTCCCAGGTTACACATCACCAGATATTACCATGTTATTTCTAGTATGGATTACCATTGTCAACTCTCTAATGACTACCCGAGACACTGAATGTTAGAATCAGATGGGGCTTAGAGAACAATTGCGTCTCATTTTTAACAAAAGAAGAAGCTGAAGGGATCTGTTCAGATACACAAAACTACGATGAATTTATGGTCTTCTGCATGAAAAAAGTAAGGAATAGTGGTGTGTAGAATAAGTGTAGTTTGTCTTAAGTGGGTGCATATTAAATGTGCATCTTTATAGATTATCTCTTGGAAAATACAAAGGAAAATGTTACTTCAAAAGGAAGGGATTTTAGACACTAAAGAACAAAAGTGAGAGAGGAAAATTTACTTTTTCCTGATATCCTTTGCTACTCATTAATAGGTTACACATCTGTCACTCCTACTAAAACAGTATAAGTTTCTTGATGGCAGGACTTATTGACCATATTGAGTTATCGTTGTAATCCATGGACAGGTATCTCACTGTGTCTGCCAAGTATTCAATAAGTCATTGTTGAGTACTTAGAACAGATGTTCTTTTTTCATCTAAAATAAATTTGACTATTACCGAGTATAAATCAATATTTATTTTGTGACTCTTTCTAAATGGCTTATAACAATTAATCATTCTTATAAGGACATAAAATAACAGCTTTCTGTCTTCTCCTATTTAAAGTATACTTGAAACAAATAGTTCTTAAAGACTATTCTGATTTATGAAATGGAGAAAGTTTTATAAATCTTTTTGCTGACAGGTATTTCTTCATTTTTCCCCCCTTAAGGGGGAGAAATGATTAGTATATTTTAAAAAATTGTAATGCAATGAATTTAATGGTATAGGTTCTTATTAAATATTTTGTTTATTTTTTAATTTTTGTTTATTTTGTTTAATTTATTTTTTATTAATCGGTTCTATAGTATGTTCACACTCTCAGCATTACACTTGAATAAGATGTTGCATTGTCAACGCACATTTTCTGAGAAGTGGAAAACTAAGTTCCAGGATTAAGTAAGGCAGAAACAAAGAAAACAAACTCTCAGGAGAATGGAAATTAAAATTTGTAGACACAAGTTTACTCAAAGTTTTCCAGAAGACATTTACATTAAACATTGTGAGAAACTTGTCACTTCCCCAGCCCCCTACCCCTCCTCTCCGTCTGTCTGTCTGTCTCTCTCTGCAGCATTACCACGACACTCTGTTTTGTTAAGTCCTTTAATAAGATGAGAACAAAGCTTTTTGTGTGGTTTTAGATCTGGCAGTAATTGAGCTGACCTTGATGTGCATCACACTTGCCCTCTAGTGGGAATTCATGAAAACTGCAGTTCCCTGGGCTGTTTCATCTTCAGCCCTGGGCGTCTCCAAACAGATGTTTTCTCAAGCTCTTTTTAATAAACAGATAAGCCGCACTTATATTTATTCTATTAATTACTAATTTTCAAAGGGTGCTATTAAAAGGCTTAAAAACAGTTTATCCTTGTGAGTAGTTAAACATCTTTCATTTATGCAACAAATTTGCTTTGAAAACTCCTTTCTTTCATAATAGTACAAAGCTAAACTTCAGTGATCTCCAGGTCCAATTAACTGAATTCTAAACAAATGACTTCACAGTACACAATTAGAAGAAAGAAATGGTATCCTTGTGTGTATGTAATTATAATGGTGTTGTTGTTGTTTTTTTTAATGACATTTGGGGGCTGTCACATGAAATATTTTCTTTCCAATTCAGAAGATGTCTTTGGTTTTGCTCTTTAACCTTTACACATGCTTATAACCCCACCAAGTTCAACCAAGGCTGAGATTTCTTCAAGCTTTTTGCTCTGCCATCCTCAATGCACAGTTTTCACACTATAGCCCAAGACATGTCCACTCCCCTTTACAGCCTTTTTGGAAGCTGGTGCCCATTACAACTACACCCAACAGGCCAGAATTTAGTCACGTGGCCACATCTAAATGAAACATCTTTGGTCTAAGCTTGCTTCGCTCCAGCTTAGAGTTAGAGGTGCCAATACTATGGGAAAAGGCTGAGGTCATGTTCAGAGACAACTAGCAGGCTCCCCATTGCCTGTTTTTGTTTAGTCACTAAGTTGTGTCTGACTCTTTTGCAACCCTATGGACTGTAGCCCGCCAGGCTCCTCTGTCCGTGGAATTTTTCCAGGCAAGAATACTGGAATGGGTTGTCATTCCCTTCTCCAGGGCATCTTCCCAGACCAGGGATTGAACTCATATGTCCTACACTGAGAGGCGGATTCTTCACCACTGAGCCACCAGGGAAGTCCCTACTCATAGACTACAATCTCACCAAGTGCCTTCATTTGGTAGATCCTAATCTTTCCTGGCAGAGAAGGTGATGCCACCCCACTCCAGTACTCTTGCCTGGAAAATCCCATGGACAGAGGAGCCTGGTGGGCTACAGTTCATGGGGTTGCTAAGAGTCAGACAAAACTGAGCGACTTCACTTTCACTTTTCACTTTCATGCATTGGAGAAGGAAACGGCAACCCACTCCAGTGTTCTTGCCTGGAGAATCCCAGGGATAGGGGAGCCTGGTGGGCTGCCATCTATGGGGTCGCACAGAGTCAGACACGACTGAAGTGACTTAGCGGTAGCAAGCTTTCCTGGATTTTGTCTGTTTTCTATCGAAAGGTGACATTTTCCTTTTCATTTGTCTTCCACTCATGAGGTTCTGCTGATAAAGACTACGTACGCTTCCTTTTCTTTCTCAAGTAGACGCTGGTTTTCATCGTCTTGGTGCGTGTGTTCCTCCACAGGTGATGGCTGGACCACCTTCCCCTCTGCAGCTGCTGGGATTCCTGCTCACCCTTTCCGTGGGCTCCGTCCGGCTCATCCAAGCTGGTGCCTACTATGGAATCAAGCCGCTGCCACCTCAAATACCCGCTCAGATCCCACCGCAAATCCCGCAGTACCAGCCCCTGGGCCAGCAAGTACCTCATATGCCTTTGGGCAAAGATGGCCTGAACGTGGGCAAGGAGCTGCCCCACATGCAGTATGGCAAAGAGTACCCACACCTACCCCAGTATAGGAAGGAAGTTCAGCCAGCACCGAGAATGGGCAAGGAAGCAGCACCCAAAAAAGGCAAAGGTAACACACTTCGGTACTGCTATAAAATAGCACCCTCCCCAAATCCCCAAGTAATGACGCGGAGGTGGAGAGAACTAAATTAGGGGTGTTTTTATTTTAGCCTGTATGTCTGACTTTCATTAAATGTCTACTGTGTTCTAAACTCAATCCTTGAAAAAGTTCAACTCTTAAAGAAAAAGTTCAACTCTTGAAGAAAAAGTTACCATTTTATGTTCTGCTTTATTTCAACAGCATCAAATGGCACAAGATGGATTTAAAAACAAATAGTTCATTCCCTTATTCATGATTTCTTTATTCAAACATACAACTAATGAGCATCTCTTCCCATGTCAGGCTCTCAGCTAAACGCTGAGGGATAAAACACTGAAAAAAATATATATGTATATGTGTGTATATATATATATATATATATATATATATATATGTATATATCGTCAGTCTTCAGAACTAGCAGAGAAATGTGGTAAGAACCTCTGGTGTTAAAAAAGAAAATCATACATAACTAGATGCCAGATAAATGTGCTTTTAAGACAGCTCTAATGAAGGTGCTACACATGTCAATCAATAAATCAACAGAAGGAGCTTAAAGAGCACAGTGTCTAGAGATGATGCCTGAAAATCTCTCCATTACTTTCTAGGCATACTCAGTAGTTATTCAACACCTGCTAAATACCTATCACTGTGAGAGACATTTTCTTTTTCCTTTTTGGGCCGCACCACATAGCTTATGGGATCTTAGTCCCCCGACTAGGGATTGAACCCCAGGCCCTCGGCAGTGAAAGTGCTGAGTTTTAACCACTGGACCACAAGAGAATTCCCAAGAGACATTTTCTTATACACTCAGCTGGTTTATAAGAAACCTAAGAAACCTCGCACTTGCAGGAAAGGAATTGCAATCTGAGTTGCACTTCCCTTTGAGGAACAGACACCATTCCCAATGGTCCCTGCAAAAGCAGGAGCTCTACTTTCAGGGAACTGTGGGGTTTGGACCCCATAGGTCTGGGTGCCCAGAGGCCAGAAATAAGAGAAACCTAGTCATTCAATCTCTCTGAAACCACTTTTCTTCATTTGTAAAGTAGGATTATTGAGAGAGTTGATGACATAAGGTAAGTACTAAATAAATGCTAAAGCTGCCTAAAAATTCTGAGTTGCTACAGCTGGTCATTCAACAAAGCCTAAGTAAGGACAGAGCGTACTCCAGGCATGGGCTGGACACTGGGGATTCTTGATGAATATGACATGACCCTGCCCAAGACGCTCCTCGATACAGGAGCTACACAACCCCTGCTTAGAAATGGCACACCTTAACCACATATAGTAATGTCTATTAGGGGAGCTTCCCTGATGGCTCAGAGGATAAAGCATCTGCATTGCACAAAATAAGTATTTCCTTCTTTTAGGAGCTATATTTCTTCTCTTTAGGAGCTGATATTCCACTTGGGGGATTACTCAGTCATTTGTTTTCCTTCCTTTCTTGAATGGCCTGCCTGGATTTTGAAACTTCCTGTACTTATTCAGATGGGTACCAGATTGCAACTGAGGAATTTAGAAAAAATATGAGTTCTGTGGTTCTATTTTGTTCCCTGACAGTAGGTCAGTGAAAAATACAACAGCAGGATTAAGATGCAATTAATGGTTAAAAATAAGACTTTGGGACAATGAAGTTTCCTTTCTTGATGTTATTCCTTACTCCCAGTAGCATGGGAGATCCAGAGTTTTGTTTCTCTGCAAGGCATAGCTTAGTCAGTATAACAACATATGCTTTGTATTTTGATAAAAATTCGAGCAAGCATAATGCCTTTCACATCTATTATCCAATCTTGAAGTGCAGGTGTATTACACTTGCCATACAGATAACCAAGCAAAGATGCTGATGGCTTAAGTAACCCAGTGAAGATCTCATTTCAAGGCCAGAAAGAGCTTCTTGCTCCTAATCCCAGTTAGGTTCCTTATCTATACTGCTTATCATCTTAAAATACCTAATTCACTTCTCCTGTTTCAAAACCAAATTTGCAAGTGAGAAATAGCTTATTAAATTAAAGAAATATCTGAGGCTTAGGAAATCCTATAGCATATTAAAGAAATTAAATAAATCAATTTGACTCCAGAAGACAGATGTTTAAGATGTCATTAAACCACATAAAAAATAAAATGCTTCTATTCTTCCCTGTGTCATCACAACAACCGTCATCCTACATCACACTACACCAGCACAAGATAAAACATTATTTCACCATATATTATTATATTTAAAACTCAAGGACATAGAAGAATACAAGTAGGGATAAAACAGAAAAAATAAAAATGGCTCCAACATTGTTTAAAGTACACACACACACACACACACACATATATACATTTATATGTATATATAGAATATATGCGGAGAAGGCAATGGCACGCCACTCCAGTACTCTTGCCTGGAAAGTCCTATGGACGGGGGAGCCTGGTGGGCTGCAATCCATGGAGTCGCTAAGTCGGACAAGACTGAGCGATTTCACTTTCACTTTTCACTTTCATGCATTGGAGAAGGAAATGGCAACCCACTCCAGTGTTCTTGCCTGGAGAATCCCAGGAACGGTGGAGCCTGATGGGCTGCCGTCTATGGGGTCGCACAGAGTCAGACACAACTGAAGCGACTTAGCAGCAGCAGTAGCAGCATAGAGCATATGAGATGGAAATACACATAAATGTCAAGCAAGTATCTCTGAGTAGTGGAGCTTATACACAACTCGATTTTTCTTTATCCTTCTTTGAACTGTTTATAGTGATCACACCATAATATTTCCAGGTTTGTACTGGGAAGAATATTTCTTCATTACTTGTTACCTTTTTTACTTAACCTAACTAACACTGATAAAAGCAGCCGCAGATATCAGTTCTCAAAACAGTATCTCAAACATGACAAAGAAATTAACAGCTTAATAGTCCGTTAAATACAGATCATACAGTCCTGGAATACAAAGACATTACTCCTCATCTTTTCTCTTTTTAATTAATGGGCCAAAGTGTCAGAACTAAGTAATGATTGAAATGAAGTGAAAGATGATCAATATTAATCTCTCTCTCTCTCTCCCCCCTCCCTTTCTTGTGCCCTCCTCCCTCTTTCTCTCTCCCTTCTTCCAGTAGAAATACCATTAGCCAGTTTGCGAGGGGAGCAAGGTCCCCGTGGAGAGCCTGGCCCAAGAGGACCACCTGGGCCCCCTGGTTTACCAGGTCAGGGGATACCTGGAGTCAAAGGAAAACCAGGGCCACAGGGGTATCCAGGAATTGGAAAACCAGGTATGCCCGGAATGCCAGGAAAGCCAGGAGCCATGGGAATGCCTGGGGCCAAAGGTGAAATCGGACCCAAAGGGGAGATAGGACCCATGGGGATCCCCGGACCACAAGGGCCTCCAGGGCCTCACGGACTTCCTGGCATTGGGAAGCCAGGTGGGCCAGGGTTACCAGGGCAACCAGGTGCCAAAGGTGAGAGAGGACCCAAAGGACCACCAGGCCCTCCAGGCCTTCAGGGTCCTAAAGGAGAGAAGGGCTTCGGGATGCCAGGTCTGCCAGGCCTGAAGGGGTCCTCCAGGGATGCATGGCCCTCCTGGCCCTGTAGGACTTCCAGGAGTAGGTAAACCAGGAGTGACAGGCTTCCCTGGGCCCCAGGGCCCCCTGGGAAAGCCAGGCCCTCCAGGGGAACCTGGGCCACAAGGCCCTATCGGGGTCCCAGGGGTTCAAGGACCTCCTGGGATACCTGGAATTGGCAAACCGGGCCAGGACGGGATCCCTGGGCAGCCAGGATTTCCAGGTGGTAAAGGGGAGCAAGGCCTGCCAGGGCTGCCAGGACCCCCGGGCCTCCCAGGGGTCGGGAAACCAGGTTTTCCCGGACCCAAAGGTGACAGGGGTGTCGGGGGTCTTCCTGGGCCTCTGGGACCAAGAGGGGAGAAAGGACCAGTGGGCCCTCCTGGAATTGGGGGTCCCCCAGGAGAGCCAGGCCTGCCTGGAATCCCAGGTCCTATGGGCCCTCCAGGTGCTATCGGCTTTCCTGGACCCAAAGGAGAAGGTGGGGTTGTGGGGCCACAGGGGCCACCAGGACCAAAGGGTGAGCCAGGGCTTCAAGGCTTCCCAGGAAAGCCAGGCTTCCTTGGTGAAGTGGGGCCCCCTGGCATAAGGGGCTTGCCAGGTCCCATAGGGCCCAAGGGGGAGGCTGGGCTCAAAGGCTTGCCGGGACTACCGGGTGCTCCAGGGCTGCTTGGACCAAAGGGAGAGCCAGGAATCCCAGGAGATCAGGGTTTACAGGGCCCCCCAGGCATCCCAGGGATTGCAGGTCCGAGTGGCCCCATTGGACCACCTGGAATTCCTGGCCCCAAAGGAGAACCCGGTCTCCCAGGGCCCCCGGGGTTCCCTGGAGTAGGGAAGCCTGGAGTAGCAGGACTTCATGGCCCCCGGGGGAAGCCTGGTGCCCTCGGTCCCCAAGGCCAGCCTGGCCTTCCAGGACCCCCAGGGCCTCCGGGGCCCCCAGGACCCCCAGCTGTGATGCCCCCGACACCACCACCCCATGGAGAGTACCTGCCAGATATGGGGCTGGGGATCGACGGAGCGAAACCCCCGCACGCCTACGGGGCTAAGAAAGGCAAGAACGGAGGAGGGCCAGCCTACGAGATGCCCGCGTTCACTGCTGAGCTGACAGCGCCTTTCCCGCCCGTGGGGGCCCCGGTGAAGTTCGACAAACTGCTCTATAACGGCAGACAGAACTACAACCCGCAGACGGGCATCTTCACCTGCGAGGTCCCTGGGGTCTACTACTTTGTATACCACGTTCACTGCAAGGGGGGCAACGTGTGGGTTGCTCTGTTTAAGAACAACGAGCCCGTGATGTACACGTACGACGAGTACAAGAAGGGCTTCCTGGACCAGGCGTCCGGCAGCGCGGTGCTGCTGCTCCGGCCCGGAGACCGGGTGTTCCTGCAGATGCCCTCTGAACAGGCCGCGGGACTGTACGCCGGGCAGTACGTCCATTCCTCTTTTTCAGGATATTTATTGTATCCCATGTAAAAAAAAGAAAACAAGAAAGAGAGAGATTTAATAGAAGAAAAGAAAATGATGCACCCAAAAAAATCCAAATGAGAAACATAATTGCTTCGAAACATTTATATAGTTGGAAAGTTATATTTAAGTGAAAATTTGAACTGTCATGTACAAATAAAAACTAAGATGCATGCTTAGTGCTCTGCACGGCAGCCTGTGATTGAAAATGATGGGATAGATTTATGTATCAAGTACTGACACTTGTGTTGTACCCACTGGAATTGTATTAGCTGCTTATGTTATGTGCTTCCATGGTAACCTGCTTATTCAGATTGAAGTATTTCAGTATGAAAGAGCATCATAGATAATGAAAGTCACTCACTCATATTGTTTACTTTAAAATATTTATAAATATGGCTTAAAGAAATGTCAGTGATAACAATTACATACCGTATTTACTTGCATAATTTCCTCCGTATTTGTGCAGATATTTTGCCCTGTGATGTGGGGGTGTCCTGCAGTGCTCTTCCCCAGTGAGATGGGGATGAAGAACCAGGGTAGGGTTTAGTCCACAGGATATTTCACCCCTGTTGGAGGCTGTGTCTTTTACAAGAGTTCTACTCAGAATTGTACATCTAGTGTCCCTAGAAGAACAACTGTAGTGTATTTACTCGTGCCTTCTCTGTGCCGAGCACTGGATGAGACACTTTTGCGGGGCTTAAGACAGTGTCCCACAAGAAGCTAACAAACCAGCTGGGAGACATGAGCAGAAAGTAACTCATTTGTTCCTCAAGGATTTTTTTTTGCTTATATTTCTCTTTCCTGTGATTTTTTTTTTCTTTCTTCTTGTCTCCATGTAATTTACACTATGAATCAACTAATATAAACACGTAGAAGTCATAAGAAAAAAAAAATAACCCTCTCCTTGCTGAACTTTCCAGTCTTGTGGAATGTTCATTATCAACAGCAGTTCTTAACTGTGTGTACATGCATATAATAATCCCTTTCCTCTGCCTACACACACAAATAACTACAATGAGGTTTCATCCATGAAGGGGATATCAGTACTTTTTAGTACCTATTGAGTTTCAATGAAATTTCCCTGAGTAGTATACAAACAAATCAGTGTGTCATCTGAGGTTCCAGAGTGAATTTCCTAAATCTAAGCTATCCTTTACTTGGGGAAAGAAAGGGGGGGGGGGTTCAGAATTATAGAGGAAGATAAATTTTTCTGAAAAAATAATTTCTGAAGTCTTAAATTAACAAATGGATGTTACTTCCTGCTGTAAGTACTAAAAATGCAGGAAGCAACTTGTGGAAGAGCCATCTGGAATGTTAAAGGGCAATGACAACTCATGCTTTTTATGTCACCCCACAAGTACAAGAATCAATACAATTTTAAAGAGAAAAATAAATATTTTTCCAGGTTTTCACTTAGTTACATACTAATTGCTTTGCACATTAAAATCTGGTCTCCAAACACAGACAAAGCATTTCAAGTTGGCTGGTGACAGTATGCTATGTCATACTATGACATAGTTTGCTGCTGACACTATAGGCCACTGGGGGAATAATGTGGGGCTCTGGTGGTGAAGTCTTGTATCTTCTCCTAAAAAGTAAGAGTGAGGAAACAAGGTGAAAGGTACAGATGGGAAAATACACAAATAAATACGGTATAAACACACATGGAATTGTGTCTACGTGAAATTGGAATCATTTGAACCATCAAGAATGTTCTCCTCAGCCTAGTAGCTGTCTTTTCCCTCTTTTCCTTATATGGTAGACAAGCACCATTTGTTCTCAATTCGTTAGAATGAGAAGTGAGTTCATTATCACGTGGCTTCTTACTCATGGCTAAAAGTATGACAAACTTTTCCCATCAAAAACATATCCCACTCAACCTTCATTTTCAAAGCAGATAGCACGGATGTGGCCAAACATCTTTTGGGTTGGTTTTGAGGATGCTGGTTGTGGGCCAATGGCTATGAGGGCCACTTGGGTCCACTGGGTTCCATCTGCTGAATAGCTGCATGGAAATGGCTCAGAAGCAAGTCAGCTCAGCTCATTTATAAAACTGTATTTATCTGTGCATGTATGGGCTTTTTAGTTCCACAAAGAGAGAAAGTACCTCTTTAGTCAAAACCAAATTTCACTTTTCAAATATCTTCCAACTTATTTATTGGTTGTTACTCAATTGCCTCTGTGTGTCTGTGTGTGCGTGTGTGTGTATTATCAGGCATATGCTTCTAACTTTTAGATAGGAGAGGAGCAAAATCTATGCCAGATAGTATGTATTCTATTATACAATGGTGCTAATCTCAGAGCTAAATGAATTACTCCATTTAATTTAAAAAAGAGTTTTAAGTAATTATCTATGTATCTGTGTTTCCCTTTGGAGTGTTACACATCATGTTAACATACTGAGTGTAAAAGCAGATGAAACAAGTACATGTACTAAAGTATAGGGACAGTGCTACAATTCCTAGTAATTCAAAATTAACTAGAACTTTTCCATGTGAAATGGACCAAACTGACAATATTGTTATTTCAATACAGAGTTTTAATGCAGGGTGACATCCCACAGGGGAGAAGAATGTCTGCAGTGGGTGACTGTTCTCAAATATTTTACAGATAACCATGAATGGTGAACAGACTGGTAACTTTTTTTGAGTTTCCATGATAGATTTGAGACATGTCAATAACAAATCATTTTTGTATTTAAAATTTTGTACTGATTGGAAAAAAAAAAAAGAGTCTTATTAAATACCTTTAAAAGTATGTTTCTCATCTTGTTCATATCACTCAGCTGACACTGTCTGAACTTCATAACTGTTTATCCCCTAATGTGTTAATTAGCTACTGAAACAGAGACCTAACATAATCCTAGCTTGAAAGTGAAAGTGTTAGTTGCTCAGTCATGTCCGACTTTTTGTGACCCCATGGATGATAGCCTTCAGGCTCCTCTATCCATGGAATTCTCCAGGTAAGAATACTGGAGAGGATTGCCATTCCCTCCTCCAGGGAGTCTTTCTGACCCAGGGATCGAACCTGGGTATCCTGCATTGCAAGCAGATTATTTACTGTCTGAGCCACTAGGGAAGCCCCAATCCTGGTTTAATGGCGACAATTCTTTCTGACAGAGCAGCCACAAGTGTAAGCAGGCTGGGGCTGCTGTGGTAGCCCCAGTCAGGGCTCCAGGCCCCTTCTGTCACGTTGCTCTTCCACCCGAGGGTGTGGCCCTCATCTCCAGGGGCCAGAAGAAAAAACCACTGCATCCGTGCTCCAGTCCGTGGGATGGAGAACAAGTCAGGAAGGGGAGAGCATGCTTCCTTCCTGAAGAACTCAACTGAGGGGTTGCTGAAATCACCCACCCACATCCCATGCTCTGAATTTAGTCACATTGCCACAACCAGCTGCAAGGGAGTATGGGAAATGGAGTATTTATTTAGGGCAACCACATGCCCAACTAAAAATCACAGGTTCTATTAATACAGAAGAAAGTATAACAGATATTGGGGGACAATTAGCTGCTGCATCTGTCACATCCATCCTCAAAGGAAAAACTGCCACAAATTTCTTTTCTCCCCACACAACCTGCCCCCCCCCCAACACACACACACCTAATCTGTAAGTACTAAATTCTGTCACTGTTTGCCACACCAGAGCCACAAATTTTGAAGGGAGATAGTGGTGGGTGGAGCTTCAGACAGGAAGCAGACCTGTTTCAAGAACCTAAGGGTCTTAATAAGCATCACTGATAAGGAATGAATTCTTTCGTGATGACTCATCAAGCTCCAAATGATCATAACTTATCATGTAACTTATTATAAAGGGATCATTCAATAAGCAACTATGGAGCACCAGTCTGTGGCTGGTTAACTTACTTGTTTAAACCCTTCAATCTGGAAGCTCAAGACAACAGTTTCCATTTCCACATGGCCCAACTAGTTCTATCTCATCCCATGACTAAAGGCTCTGCCATAACGTGGACCAGTTATCTCCTGGTCACAAAAGTCAATGGAAGGATAGATACAGGAGACAGAGGCAGGAAGGAATAAATGGCTGGAATTCAGAATGCTAGACAAGCAGGGCAAATCCATTATTACTATGTGTCTACTGTATCCCTTTACGTTAAAACACGACACAAAGTAGCCCCTACTTTGCACCTGGTATTACCAGGCAATGTGAGGGGCACATGAGGAACAGAAAATACGGCCATTCTTTTAAAAAGTACCATCTGTTTAGAGGGTATCAAGGTTTGTTAAACAAGTTGATTTCCAGGTGATCTGCAAATAAGGGTGGTATACAGCTCACTGGATGCATAAGTGCCAGCAAAGTTCAGAGAAAGGAAGGCCATTCCATGCTTCTGTGTTCCTGGGAATGCTTCTCTGACCTGTCTGCTTCTCTGATTTACCCCTGGTGAGGGATAAATCCTCTTCAGGCCTCAGGACACACACAAGCATTACCTTTCCTTCCGACCTTGCCTATACAATCCTCTGTCACTTCACTTTTCCTGCGTGGTCACTGAACTGTCTGTCTCCCCTACTGAGAGAGTGTAAGCTTCTTGAGAGAAGGCACCTCATGGTTTCATCTTTGCATCCACAGCTCATCATAGAGTACTGGTCCAGCACCAGCTTGGAGGAATAAAGAATCTCTCAGGGCTGCTGTGGGAGGTAGAACTAAACTTGATGTGAGGTGTGACTAAATCCAGCTCCAAGACAACAGAAGATTATTTAGAAGCCGAATGTGAGATGAAATCTAATCTCAGGTAGTTTTTTTTTTTTTTTTTTTTGAGAAGATGACTTTTAAAGAAATCATCTTTAATTTGATAGAATTTGGATGAATGTAGCATAGAGCATCCCAAGAAGAATAGCCTCTCTTCCTCTAATAGAAGAGGAAACTGGTATTGTGTGTGTGTGAGAGAGAGAGAGAGAAAGAGAGTCAGAAAGGACAGGGGGGCAGGGGAAAGAGCAGAGATAAGGAAAATGGCCTGACTAGACCTAAAGAATTACTCAAAAACTAATAAAGGAAATATTTAATAACCAAAGTAGAATCACATGATGCAGCAATTTACATATAGGGAAGATACATTTATATTTTATCTTATATGCAATAAGACATTGTAAATTCTTAAGTAGAAAAAATGGTATGAACATAAGCATTTTAGAAAAGTTACCTTTATAATTCTATGCAGAAGCTATGATACAGGTAACAAAACCACTGAATAGATCATAACAGCTTTAATCTAGGAATGGGATGATGGGTTGATGGTTGAGGGAGCCTAACACTCCAGTACTCTTGCCTGGAAAATCCCATGGACGGAGAAGCCTGGTGGGCTGCAGTCCACGGGGTTGCTAAGAGTCAGACACAACTGAGCGACTTTACTTTCCCTTTTCACTTTCATGCATTGGAGAAGGAAATGGCAACCCACTCCAGTGCTCTTGCCTGGAGAATCCCAGGGTCGGGGGAGCCTGGTGGGCTGCCATCTATGGGGTCGCACAGAGTCGGACATGACTGAAGTGACTTAGCAGCAGCAGCAGCAACCAAGTCTCAAGAATGAGAGTAAATGTCAGGTCAATGTCAGGGTTTAAGGACTGCATAACCATGGAGCTATCTCAAGGGCTAGGAAATGGAATGAAGAAGAACTGGAAACTGAAGAGACAGTTGATAGACTGAACTGAACCTGGGGACAATCCCAGAATGGCCTTATGAGGGAGATGGAAGTTTGACTCCAAGATGGTTTCCTCGCACTGATACACTTGGAAAATAGAGACGGTGCCTCTGATTGATAGAAACAGGCAGTCTCGCAGTGGAGCCTGCTCCAGGCAGGGAAAGAATAGATGCTCAGTTTATACACAGACTTGTGGGATCTGTCTGTGCTCCAAACATGTATTTGCTGAGAAGATAAAGGGTGGAGCCATGAGCCTGGAGAGAGACCTGGTGGCCTATGGTAATAAGAGGGAGAGAAAAGACTCACTTAAAATCAGTGGCACCATTTGCAGACAAATATGATTAAACTGCTTTAAAACTTCCCTTACTTGTTGCAGGAATGTATTTGACAAATCCTTTCATCATAGATACAGCAAAGGGAAATGTCATCCCAACCCACACGGAATTACAATGAATTCCAAATACATACGGCCAACAAAGAGTGCAAATCAATCATGTTTTACTATATTTCAGAAAAGTTTTTCTTTTTAATGGTCCTTGTGACTCTAAAAGTAAATATCATGCTCATTTCATACTACAAAAAAGAAAAATATCTATGGAATAGCCTTAGAGTTATCTTTCTTCTGGCAAAGAGTTACACAGGATTTCTGATGCTTTCATTTTCAAAACCAATACTTGTATCAGGATCAATTTTATTCTCAAGTAAGCTATTCTTTACGATGTCAAATACCTGTTAATGACTTTTATCATTAGAAGATTATTTTTTTTGCTAATTCCTAGAGATAAGTGCACTGGAATTTGAATTTTAAAAGTGGGGCACATTATCCCATTTTAACAAACTACTCAGAAGTTTCTTGTGTATGTTACTGAAACACAGAACCATCTAATTGAATTTTCCTTCGAGGCATCCAGAACCTTTTCAGAGGTTTTTTTTTCCTTTGCTATCTTAATGCAAGTAAAAATGGACTATTAGATTCAAAGGCACTTCTAAATTAAAGTTTATGATTCTTGTGGAGACCTACAATTCACATGCTTTGTTAAAAACCACCAAGATCTAAAAATTAATTCTATAATGAGTATGGCCAAGTCAGTTCTCATCTGACAAGTGAGGGGCTGGCAGCAACGTTCCCATCTGCTCTTCATTCGTGGGTGACAAACACACTGGGGAAAGTTGATGTAATGCTTACCAGGCTCCAACTGCCTGCTGGTAAGAGCTGCCTTTCCTCACCAAGGAAAATGCTGTCTTTGAGTCATTTGTTCTGCCAAAATCAGAGTCACCAATACAGAACATGTTAGGAGAGCGCTCTGGGGCCAGGGTCAGAGAACCAATCTCAGCTCCACCAGCTGTGATATCTTGAGTCAATTATTTTAAGGTCTCTAAACTTCAGCTTTTGCATTTATAAAGCAGTAGGTGATAACAGTAACTATCTTCAACACTTGGGAGGCTAGATGAAGTTGTGGCCAGTAATCTGGTGTGTTACAGAGGGGTAACGACTGCCACTATTTACTGAGCGACAACCAGGGATCAAAATGCTTTACGTGTCTTTATGTATTAACTTAGTTACTCCTTATAATGACTCTATTATTAGCTCCATATTACAGGGAAAGAAACCAAGGCAAGGTAACTTGTTTGAGATCTAATAAAAGACAATGCCAAAATTTTAACCCATACATCTGGCTCCACAGTCCACGCTCTGAGCTGTTACACCATATTGCCTAAAGGCAGGACAGACAAGTTCTCAGCTGCCTAAGAAGCAAACCCTGCCAGTGAGGGCTTAGAATATTAGCTTGCCCCCAAAGAGAGAGTGATGACCTCAGTTATTTCTTAGTTATTGTCCTTACCAGAGACAACAGAGACAGTCAGCTACCCAAAGACTATATTGACAGATGTCATGGTGACATCCTTCTCCCTTAAGAGATATGAGGGCAGCTGGCTTTAAAAACTAAAGGGTAAAGGGACTATCTCACACCTATTAGCATGGCTACTATGAAACAACACAAAACAATACCAAAAGTAACAAGTGTTGGTGAGAATATGGAGAAATTGCAAGTCCTGTGCACTGCTGATGGGAAAGTGAAGTTAGGCAGCAGCTGTGGAAAACAGTATGGATGACCCTCGAAAAATGAAAAACAGAATTACATTTCCAGTTCTGAGTAGATACCCCAAAGATCTGAAAGCAGGGATGCAAAGAGTTAGTTGGCACACTCCAATTCATAGCAACATTATTCACAATATCTAAAAGGAAAAAGCAACCTAAATGTTCTTTGAGGGATCAATGGATAAACAGAACGTGGTATATGCATACAATGCAATATTATTCAGGCTTTACAACAGAAGAAAATTCTGAGACATGTTACCTCATGGATGATCCTGGGGGGGCATCATGCTAACAGAAATGAGCAAATAACAAAAGGACAAAAACAGTATGATTCCACTTACTTGAGACACATAGAGAAGTCAAATCCAGAGACAGAGAGCGGAAGGGTAATTTTCTGCTGGGGTGAAAAAGGGATGAGGAAGTATTGCTTAGTGGGTGTAGAGTTTGTTTTGCAAGATGAAAGGAGTTCTGGACATGGATGGTGGTGATGGTTACACGACAATGTGTACACTCAAAAGTAGTTAACATGGTAAATTTTGTGATGTGCATTTCACAATTGATAATAATAATAATCTTAAAAAAAAAAAAAAAAAACCTAGAGGGAAAACATCTGTTAATAGGACTAACCCATAATGTAGGAGGTCACTGAAAATGACCTCCAGCAGCCTCCTTTACCAACAAGTTCACCACAAAAGGGTAAGGAGTCTTAGCAGTAGCACAGTGGTGGTCCAGAAACCACAAGCAGAAACCCCAGCCTCTCCCAGGGAAGTTTGGCAGACCACCACGGGGCTGGCACCTACTCTATTTGCTCCACTTCAGTGGATGTGACCTTCTAGGGAGCTTAAGACCTGGCAGCTAGAGGCGGACAGTCCACTTTCACCCAATGACTCCAAAGGGCAAACTAGAATTGAGTTTCTTCTTCAAGCCTAAACATGTAGTCTCCATGTCAATTTTCTGGTTCCAAAGGTGAAGTTAAAGATCATATGTTTCTTCTAAATGAGGGGATCTCTACGGTTCATACATATTCAAGATATGCACTCTTTTTAACCATAAATTTTACTTTAAGCCACTTGACTTCACCAGGCCCTGTAGGGAAAAAGATGGAAAATTCATTGCAATTCTAAGTAGGGTACCCTGCAGGCCATAAGAGATTGGAAGTAAGCATGGTTTCTGCAATTTACAGGTTTCCTAAGGAACAAGGTGTCCCTCTTGTGGCCAGAGGAGAAACAACAGTTTCACAGACAGGTTTTTTTCTTACATGAGAAAAGAAGGTCTGAAATTCACTTCTGAGGACAAGAGTGGGCATGGTTTGTTTCTGCTCCATGCTGTCTGGGGCTACAGCTGGAGGGAAATCAACAACTGGGGCATGTAATCATCTGAAAGCATCTTCATAAACAGGTCTGCCTGTTGATGCTGGCAGTCAGCATGGACCTCAGCTGAGCTGTGGGCCACAATAACATGTCCTTTTCATGTGGTTTCTCTGTGTGGTTTTCTCACCGTACTACACCTGGATTCCAAGCACATATTCCAAGGAAGCCACGTGGAAATGAGTGGGATTTTTAAGATCCAGCCTCAGAAGTCACGGAATATCTTTCCTACCATATTCTATCAGTTGTTTTGCTGTTGTTATGGGAGAAGGCAATGGCACCCAGTACTCTTGCCTGGAAAATCCCATGGATGGAGGAGCCTTGTAGGCTGTAGTCCATGGGGTCGCTAAGAGTCAGACACGACTGAAGCAACTTAGCAGCAGCAGCAGCAGCAGTCACTAAATCATATCTGACTCTTTTGTGACCCCATGGACTGTAGCCCACCAGGGTCCTCTGTCCATGGAATTCTCCAAGCAAGAATACTGGAGTGGGTTGCCATGCCCTTTTCCAGGAGATCTTCCCAACTCAGGGATCGAACTCTTGTCCCCTGCATTGGCAGGTGGATTCTTTACCACTGAGCCACCTGAGAAGCCCAGTGGAGGTGACAAATGCTTGTCCAGATTCACAGAGAGGGAACCAGACTCCACTACTCAATGGAAAGCACGTCAAGGTCACATTGTAAGAAGAGTATGTGGGATGGGAAGCACTGGTGGCCGTCTTTGTTAAATATAACCGGCAGTGTGTCTTCCTAGATATTTAGTGTCTCATCCATAGTGGATACTCACCAGTGGACCTGGACATGGGACCCAAAGATGCACACACTTTTGCCCACTACCTGGTTCCCTGCACATGTCTCTTTCCAGGTCTCCTTGCTATTGAACTTCAAACATTATATCTTCTAGGCCCCTGGCCCACTCAACCACACAATTCACTGTGGCTCAGGGCTCTGTTTACCCTGAGCTCATGCTATCTCTCTCCCCATTCAAATGACATAACTCAAGGTACACCTTGAAGTTCTGCCTACTAGAAGGACTGTCCTCACTACTGTCCTTCAGGAGCCCTCCCTAGTGGGACTGCAGTGCAGTAGCAGTCCGTTTTCAGCTCTAATAACATATCAGGCCTGAATCAGTTGTGAATATTTCCACCATTATCATCAACTGGTCACAGGGAACACCTCATGAAGCAATAGGCATGAGTAAGGAATACAAGACACAGAGATCTTCGCCACCTGTTCATGTAAATTACAACCTCTGGACTGCTTAGATATGATCCCATGCATAGCATTTCTGTTTTTCACTGGGTGCTATCTATGTGTACCCAACCTTACAAAACCTAGGTCCAGAAGGGCAGCTCTGGAAATATATTCATTTGATGCCCCACAATCAAATGTTTAGTTTTGGCTAGAACTCTGTATCATGTCAGTAGCTGCTTTCTGAATAGTTGGTTGACGAAGGGGTGACTTCAGATCAGTCCAATGGCTAAGTCCTGTCCAACTCTTTGTGACCCCCTGGACTGCAGCATGCCAGGCTTCCCTGTCCATCACCAACTCCCAGAGCTTACTCAAATTCATGTCCATTAAGTCGGTGATACCATCCAACCATCTCATCCTCTGTCGTCCCCTTCTCCTCCCGCCTTCAATCTTTCCCAGCATCAGGGTCTTTTCCAATAAGTCCGTTTTTCGAATCAGGTGACTAAAGTATTGGAGTTTCAGCTTCAGCATCAGTCTTTCCAATGAATATTCAGGACTGATTTCCTTTAGGATTGACTGGTTTGATCCCCTTGCAGTCCAAGGGACTCTCAGGAATCTCCAACACCACAGTTCAAAAGCATCAGTTCTTTGGTGCTCAGCTTTCTTTATAGTTCAACTCTCACATCCAAACATGACTACTGGAAAAACTGAAGGCATGGCTATACTCTAAAACCCTAGGAGTTGTGCTGTGGTAATCTTTTCGGGTCCTGCCAGTCTCTACATAGCACCATTAACTATCATCCAGCACCATGGAATCTGCCACACAATTATGAACAGGAGCAGCATGTTCACAGCCTGGATGCACTGCTGAGTTTTCTCTTCTTTTCTTTACTAAAAACTGGCAGCCTCTTGACTCCACTGATAAGTGAGTTAGAGCAGTATTTTCTGGCATGGCATAGGTTAGGTGTAAAATCTAAACAAATGCGCCAAATGCTGTTTTCTATTTCTTGCATAGGCAGAAGGTGGTCGATAAAAGATGTAGTAACTTTTCTTAAATCAAATCCCTTACATAGTGGAAGTGACAAATAGATTCAAGGGATTAGATCTGATAGACAGAGTGCCTGATGAACTATGGATGGAGGTTTGTGACATTGTACAGGAGGCAGTGACCCAGATCATCTCCAAGAAAAAAAAAATGCAAAAAGGCAAAATGGTTGTCCGAGGAGGCCTTACAAATAGCTGAGAAAAAAAAAAAAAAGACATGAAAGGCATAGGAGGAAAGGAAAGATATAACCATTTGAATGCAGAGTTCCAGAAAATAGCAAGGAGAGATAAAGCCTTCCTTAGTGATCAGTGCAAAGAAATAGAGGAAAACAATAGATTGGGAAGGACCAGAGATCTCTTCAAGAAAATTAGAGATACCAAGGGAACATTTCATGCAAAGATGGGTTCAATAAAGGACAGAAATGGTATGGACCTAACAGAAGCAGAAGATATTAAGAAGAGGTGGCAAGAATACACAGGAGAACTATACAAAAAAGGTCTTCATGATCCAGATAACCACGATGGTGTGATCACTCACCTAGAGCCAGACATCTTGGAATCTGTAGTCAAGTGGTCCTTAGGAAGCATCACTATGAATAAAGCTAGTGGAGGTGATGGAAATCCAGTTGAGTTATTTCAAGTCCTAAAAGATGATGCTGTTAAAGTGCTGCACTCAATATGTCAGCAAATTTGGAAAACTCAGCAGTGGCTACAAGACAGTTTTCATTCCAATCCCAAAGAAAGGCAATGCCAAAGAATGTTCAGACTACTGCACAGTTGCACTCATCTCACATGCTAGCAAAGTAATGTTCAAAATTCTCCAAGCCAGGCTTCAACAGTACGTGAACCGTGAACTTCCAGATATTCAAGCTGGTTTTTAGAAAAGGCAGAGGAACCAGAGATCAAATCGCCAACACCCATTGGATCATGGAAAAAGCAAGAGAGTTCCATAAAAATATCTATGCTATGCTATGCTATGCTAAGTCACTTCAGTCGTGTCCGACTCTGTGTGACCCCACAGACGGCAGCCCACCAGGCTTCCCCGTCCCTGGGATTCTCCAGGCAAGAACACTGGAGCGGGTTGCCATTTCCTTCTCCAATGCATGAAAGTGAAAAGAGAAAGTGAAGTTGCTCAGTCATGTCCGACTCTTAGTGACCCCATGGACTGCAGCCTACCAGGCTCCTCCGTCCGTGGGACTTCTGCTTTATTGACTACGCCAAAGCCTTTGACTGTGTAGATCACAACAAACTGTGGAAAATTCTTCAAGAGATGGGAATACCAGACCACCTGACCTGCTTCCTGAGAAATTTGTATGCAAGTCAAGAAAGCAGTTAGAACTGGACATGGAAAAATAGATTGGTTCCAAATAGGGAAAGGAGTACATCAAGATTGTATATTGTCAACCTGCTTATTTAACTTATATGCAGAGTACATCATGAGAAATGCCAGGCTGGATGAAGCACAAGCTGGAATGAAGATTGCCCGGAGAAATATCAATAACCCAGATGTGAAGAATACCCACAACCCAGATGTGACCACCCTTACGGCAGAAAGTGAAGAACTAAAGAGCCTCTTGATGGAAGTGAAAGAGGAGAGTGAAAAAGTTGGCTTAAAACTCAACATTCAGAAAACTAAGATCATGGCATACAGTCCCATCACTTCATGACAAATAGATGGGTTAACAATGGAAACAAGGAGAGACTTAATTTTCTTGGGTCCAAAATCACTACAGACGGTGACTGCAGCCATGAAATTAAAAAATGCTTGCTCCTTGGAAGAAAAGCTATGTCCAACCTAGACAGCATATTAAAATGCAGAGACATTACTTTGCCAACAAAGTTCTGTCTAGTCATAGCTATGGTTTTTCCAGTAGTCATGTATGGATGTGAGAGTTGAACCATAAAGAAAGCTGAGAGCCAAAGAATTGATGCTTTTGAACTGTGGTGTTGGAGAAGACTCTTGACAGCAAGGAGATCCAACCAGTCCATCCTAAAGGAAATCAGTCCTGAATATTCGTTGGAAAGACCAATGCTGAAGCTGAAACTCCAATACTTTGGCCACCTGATTCGAAGAACTGACTCTTTGGAAAAGACCCTGATGATGCATGGGAAAGACTGAAGGCAGGAGGAGAAGGGGATGTCAGAGGATGAAAGAGTTGGATGGCATCACCAACTCTAAGGACATGAGTTTGAGTAAGCTCTGGGAGTTGGGGATGGACAGGGAAGCCTGCCCTGCTGCAGTCCATGAGGTCGCAATGAGTCAGATGTGACTGAGTGACTGAACCGATTCGGATTCATCCTCATCGGATTGAGAGGTCCTTTCTGAGAATGCATTCCCATCATTAGCTTAGACCTTTACTCTCACATGCAATAGTTTCCCTCTCAAGTTGGTGAAATCTGGAAGGCGGGATCATATCCTATTCATCTTTAAACCAGTATTCAAAACATATTGCCAGGCACACCGTGTGTATTTAATGCATTTTGTATGACTTTCACCTCAGTGTCTGTCCTGAAAAGTATTGTCCATACTTACTTTGCAGCTGGCCCCAGCACAAGGTGCCAAGCGGCCATCTCTGCCACTTCAGGACATGAGACCAGCATTGTAGGTCTCTTACCTAAAATTGGGCAGCAATTGGCTCCTTTCTTCTTCCCTTGTTTCCTAAAACCGAGAGGGGTCGGCACAACCCAAGGGGATGTGGGGAAGTCGACTCCGAAACCCTGATTTCTCGGGTCTGTCCGTGGGCAATCCCTTCTGGGCCAGTGAACGTTTTCTTCCCTCATATCGTATATATTAAAAAAACAACAACAAAAAAAGCGGAACCCTCATCTACCACAAAGGTCCAAAATTCATGGTCATGACTTGTGCACGTTTTTTTTTTGTTTGTTTGTTTGTTTTTTTTAACTTTGCAATAAATATCAACATGAATCCGCCACAGGTATACACGTGTTCCCCACCCCATCCTGAACCCTCCTCGCTCCTCCCTCCTCGTACCATCCCTCTGGGTGGTCCCAGTGCACCAGCCCCAAGCATCCAGTATCGTGCATCGAACCTGGACTGGCGACTAGTTTCATATATGATATTATACATGTTTCAATGCCATTCTCCCAAATCATCCCACCCTCTCCCTCTCCCACAGAGTCCAAAAGACTGTTTTATACATCAGTGTCTCTTTTGCTGTCTCGTATACAGGGTTATTGTTACCATCTTTCTAAATTCCATATATATGCGTTAGTATACTGTATTGGTGTGCATTTTTTGGATTTTTTTTTAAAAAAAGCAAACAGTGTAAAACACGGACACCCAAACTGTAACATACAGACGAAAACACATCCACGTGCTACGGTCTTCTCCCGCGACCCAAAGCCTTTGAAAATGAATAGAGAAAAACTGTCTTAGCATTCTGTCTCCCACTTTCGACAATATCTATTCGGCAAAAATAAAACCTAAACAAAAAGTTTTAAAATAAGCATTTAAAAAGTTGATACACTTTTATTTTTTCTTACGTGTCTTCTCTTCTTTTGGCTTTTGTAGGGGTTTATTTTAAGTCTTCAAACTGATCCTGCTCGTCCACACGGGTGTAGAAACTGCGACGAGTTGGACACGGCTGCCGGGGAGGCGGGGCCGATGTTATGATGTCATCGCCACGGGGCGGAGGCGACAGTGTCTGAGAAGAGGCTCCGCGTGCTGCAACGCCCGCTACCCGGCTCTGAGGCAGCGCGAATCCCGGCTAGCGCCTGCTCTTCCCTGGTGGTCCGCCCCGGCCGAGTCCCGCGTGGAGATGGCAGACGACCTTGGAGACGAGTGGTGGGAGAACCAGCCTGCAGGAGCAGCCAGCAGCCCAGGTACCAACTCTGCCCGCGCTCCTGCGGGGCCTCCCGCACCCCCAGCCCTTCCGTGAGCCTCAGCCCGGGCCAGCGCAGCCGCTGGCGGGGGCCGCGGTCTGTCCCGCGGTGGTGAGCGCCTCTGTGGGAGCGCGCGAGCGTTGCGGAGCAAGTCGGGTAAGAGATCTACTAACACGTGAAACAGACAAGTGTGACAGTAACTCAGATCTGCCCTCTAGCCAGGGGAAATCCCTTCCCAAGCTGTTTTCTGTTTTGCCTTATTTCTTAATGGATAAAACAGTTTATGCGGAGACTGGGAGTTTGAGGGTAGCGGTTAAGGGTTAACCCCTGGATTAGATTCAGGTCTAATCCTAATGCTTCTGTTCAGGTCGCTCGTCCAGCCCTTTAATACTGTTTCACCTCCTTTTCCTCATCCGTAAAATAAGGGTAATGATGCCAGTTTCGTAAGATTGTCGTGAAGATTAAATGAAGATAACACAAATAATGCCCTTTAGCACAGTGCCTGGACAATAACATGTGCGCAGTAAATAAAAGCTTTAGTTTTTCTTGCTATCATTATCATCATCATCATCATGTAATTTGGACTTTTAGAACCTGAGACTTGGAGAGTCGCTTGGACTCACGCATTTGACAGCTGAGGAACAAGAGACCTAAAGCTATCAAATAACGTGACAAGTTCACAAAGCTGGTTGCTGTCAGAAACAAGACTGGAATTCAGTTAACACACTTCGGACAGTGTTTATTATGTTGTGTATACCCACTGCCAGTGCAGTGAACATTTTATCCTTGAATGCTGCTGCTAAGTAGCTTCAGTCGTGTCCGACTCTTGTGCGACCCCAAGACGGTAGCCCACCAGGCTCCCCCGTCCCTGGGATTCTTCAGGCAAGAATACTGGAGTGGGTTGCCATTTCCTTCTCCAATGCATGAAAGTGAAGAGTGAAAGTGAAGTCGCTCAGTCGTGTCCAACTCTTAACGACCTCATGGACTGCAGCCTACCAGGCTCCTCCACCCATGGGATTTTCCAGGCAAGAGTACTGGAGTGGGTCACCATTGCCTTCTCCGTTATGCTTGAGTAGATAGAATTAAATAAAGCATTAAATAACTCCTAACCACAGGCTGGCCTTGAATTTTTCAAGTCCCTGGCTTAATATACAATTTTTTTAAAAAAATCATTCTTCAAGGTCTGCCTCTCTTCTTTACTAGATTCTAAGATTTTTTGAAGAAAAAGCCAAAGCCTGATTCATGTCTGTAGAGTCCACAGGGCCTTGCACATGATTGACAGTTAATACATATTTGCTACAAACACTAATGTTGAAATATCAGTTGAGAAATAGCCATTAAAAACAACAGAATTCTATTTACTACAGCATTGTTTCCAAAAGAACAGGCTTTAGGTACAACCTGAGCAGATGGCTTTTTTACAAAGGTTGACAATATAATACTTCCTTGATTAAACTTCTTGACTCTGTGGCTTTGTTTTTAGCAGATGTATATGCTTGAAGGCACAAATACCCTTTTTTGCGGGTTGTGGTATTTCACGTTTAATAACCCCTGCCACTCATAACTGAGGTGTTAAAAGCTATATTTCATGGCATGATTCAAGGATAAAGGCTAATTAAGAAGTAAAAATTTTTTGAGTGGTAAAGGGGGTCTTAATTCTTGGTTCTAGTCCTTTCTCTTGCCCATTGCCAGCTATATGTGTCTGAAGTTAGTCACCCTTTGAAAAGAAGGAAATTAACATGTATTGAATATTTACTGTATGCCAGATGTTTTCATAAATATGAATTCATTTAATCTTCATAACATGCTTAAAAAGTAAGCATTTTAATTTGATATTCATAACATGCCTAAAAGGTAAGTGTTACCTTCATGTTTAAATGACAGACAAGGGAGAGATCTGGCAAGAGGTTAGTCAAGAGCACCTGACTTTCAAGATCACACTTTTCCCACATTACTGTGTGGCTTTTTCTGGTCCTCAGTGTCACAATCTGTAAAGTGAGGGATCCTTAGAGATCGCCTTTTTAAGGGTTTTACCAACAAAGAGTTTTAAACTTTGAACCTACATAGAACTGTGAAGTGCTACAGCCTCTCTCATCTAAGTTGCCAGGATTCCCATCAAGGTATGTTGGAGTCTCCAGGATCACCTTACTTTTTAGGTTCTTTCTAAGTGTAAGTCTGAGCTTTGAAAATTACCAACATTAAATTTATCAGAGGCCTTTGCTTTGTTACCTGCTTTGAAGATAGGTAAGTGTGCTTCCTTGAGATCTGCTTGGTTGATTAGTTACTGGTGATTTTTCTAACTAATCTGAATAATGTTTCTGATTCAGAAGAAATCACAGTTGCACCAATTCAGGTTTCCTAATCCTACCAGTGTTAATAGAGAAATATCAGTCTAAAATGTATGAATTATATTTTGTTTTGAAAGTCAAAAGACAAATAGCACCTTAAATCACTGAAAGAAAAGATAGTTGTAAAATGCCTTTATTCCTGTATGTGTTACACTGTGTGTATGCTCAGTCATGTCCAGCTCTTTGGGACTTCGTGGACTGTAGCCCACCAGGCTCCTCTGTCCATGGAATTTTCCAGCCAAGAATACTGGAGCAGGTTGTCCTTTCCTACTCCAGGGAATCTCCCCAACCCAGGAATCGAACGCACGTCTCCTGCATTGGCAGGCGGGTTGTTTTTAAAACTGATGTGTTATGCTACTTGGCTATAAAAGTAAGCATCTTTCCTTGAAAATCCCCTGTTCCTAGTTCATGTTTATGGTGGCAAGGTAATGGAGCATTTAGTCATTTATTCAAAAGTCTACATTTATCTACCACAAAAGCCTAACATTCGGGGTTGTGAATTCTTATGTACATTTTCTAAGAGGAAGCTATATATACACATGGATGCCCAAATCCTGACACATACTGCATATAATACTCATCCAGATATCTGTTGTCAAGTAAATGAACCGTTTTTGCTGTTTTCATGACTTTTTGGATGTGCTTTGTAATTCAGAGTCCATTGCTAAAGGTCTTGATCTACATATGACCTTTTTTTTGCATACATCTTTTAGCTTTTCATGAAGAAGGCAATGGCACCCCACTCTAATACTCTTGCCTGGAAAATCCCATGGACGGAGGAGCCTGGTAGGCTGCAGTCCATGGGGTCATGAAGAGTTGGATACGACTGAGCGAATTCCCTTTCACTTTTTACTTTCATGCACTGGAGAAGGAAATGGCAACCCACTCCAGTATTCGGAGGAGCCTGGTGGGCTGCCGTCTATGGGGTCGCACAGAGTCGGACATGACTGAAGCGACTTAGCAGCAGCAGCAGTTTGGCTTTTCATAACTTGTTGTTTTTCTAGAGTCATTCCTTTTTTTTTTGCACTTAACTTTATCGTGCTTCACAGATACTACATTTTTTAAAACAATTGAAGGTTTGCGTTGACCCTATGTTGGTTAGCCTTTTTTGGCAATAAATTATTTTTTACTTAAGGTAAGTGCTCTTTTTATATGTAATGCTATTTCACACTTAATAGAGTACAGAATAGTGAAATGTAACTTTTATACACACTGGGAAACCAAAAAATTCATGTGACTTTCTTTATTGTGATACTCACTTTATTGTGGTGGTCTGGAACTCAACTGAAATATCTCCAAGATACGCCTATGCTAGAATCCTGAATCGTACTGGAGCCCAACATGGGACCTGGCACTTAGTAGATGTTTAGTAGATATTAGCTGAATGAGTGAATGCATGCTACAGGACTTTTGTTCTTGCCTGGAGAATCCCAGGGATGGGTGAGCCTGGTGGGCTGCCATCTATGGGGTCACACAGAGTCGGACATGACTGAAGTGACGCAGCAGCAGCAGCAGTACACAAGTAGACATACAATTTCTCATCCAGTCTGGACACTTTTGAGAGTGGAAAGCCATGCTCTTAGAGTTTTGCTGGGACTGTCTTCTTGAGATGTCTGGTTACCCTGTTGGCATCATCATTGGTGGGGATTGGAGTCATGGCCCAGGACAAGGCAACTGAGAGTTTTCTCTGCTGAGGTGTGTGCTGCCCAGTCTGCCTCAGGCAACAGAACCTAGGAATCCTCTAGTGATTTCTAATATTTCATTTTACTTCATTTCACTTATTTCCTTATTCTCTGCTTTATTCCTTGCCTACCTTAAGAAATTATTGACTTGCATGCTATAGTCCCTAGGGTTGCAAAGAGTGGGACATGACTTAGTGACTAAACTACTATAGGTAATACTACATAACACATAATTACTGCAATACATACAGTAAACAGTACATGCAGCAGAATCATTATTCCAAAACATTAGTGCTAAATTGACCAGGTGCAGTTCACCAAACTGGGCACTTTCTCAGTGTGAAACTGAACATTACTCACATTACGGTTTTTGTGACTTATGGAGCAGAGCAGAGAATTCTTGCTGTTGGAAGCAGTCATTCACTAACTGAAGAGAACACTGATTGTTTTCCCTTTTTATTCCAATAATATGCTCACTAAATTATCAAGTCAAGAGTCCAGTAGACAGCTGGGTTTATGAGTGCAGCTCCAGGGTTGCATCTGGAGACATGGATTTAGGAATGACTGGCACATGTATAACTTACTTTTAAAGAGAATATTTTTAGCAAACTGCAGGACTCTTGGCTTCCACTTCTTTTGAGGAGGGTTTTTCATATTTTTCCCTAGCTTATTCTAAACCTTTGATGCATCTCTTACTCAGCATCTAACTAGAAAACTGAAGTATGAAGACATTTCTGTGTACAGTACAGGGAGACAGCAGATAACAGTACTGATTTGCACTTGTTGAGTGGTGACTCTGCCAGATACTGTTTTGATTGCATTCCATGTACTGGCTCATTTAATCTTCACAGATTATTCTATAACCATGATATAGTTACTATTATCTCCTTTTTTTTTAAGGAGGAAATTGAGGCACTAAGTGGTTCAGTGATTTGCCCAGTGTTATTCATTTGGTAAGTGGAGAGGCAGAGATTCATAGACAGGCAGTCAGGAAGCCAGTCTGTGCACTTAAATTTCTTAAAGTTATTTAATTATCAATGATAACAATTTCATCTCTAAAATAATAGTTTATAAACCTTTTGTTTATATATGTCATTGTTGTCAAATTGTCTGTTAACTCTTAGTCTCCCAAAGTGTACTGTTCTAAAGAACACTGACTACTCTGAGATGCAAATAAGCCGGTTGCACCATTGGACTTTTCAGAACAGTCTCTTCCCAGACACTCATACTTGGCCCTAGAACACGAGGCTCATATACCTGTCTGTCTTCTTGAAGTCTTTACTTATTTGATGAAAATGTTAAATGTAAATGAGGCCCAACTCCTGAATTTTTCCCCAAATCTGCTTTTTCTCCAGACATCCCTATCTCAGTAAATTCAATCACCAATTAACCAGTTTCGCAAAGGCCTAGGAATATTCTGATTTATTCATTTACTTTTTTCACCCGTTACATCTGATCTATCCAGTCTTGTCTCTGTCTCCAAAACACATCTTGAATTTATTTTTCCTTTTATTATTATTTTTTGCTTGTTTGTTTACGTCATCTGAATATGTGCTGTTATCCTCGCTTGCCTAAACCTCTGCAGTAAGCTAACAGGGCTCCCAGCTTCCATCTTGTCCCTCTGTTCTTCACTCAGCAGCTGTAGTGATCAATCACATCACATTCCTGCTTAAACCTGTCAGTGGCTCCGCCCCTGGATTGCTTACCATCGTTGCTATCTGCTGGAACCTACTTACTCTCCTCTAGGTTATGCTGTACCAGCCACACCAGCCTTCATACTGTGCCGAAACTGACCAAGCTCATTCTGTCTTATCCATTTGCAGTAGCTATTACTCTTCCTTTCTGGGCTGTCCTGAATTTTGAATGGTTGGCCTTTTCTTGACATTAAGACCTAGGTTTAGACATACTAAATAGGAAGCCCTTCCTGTTCAGTCAGTCTAGAGTAGCTATCCACTTACATTATCATGTTATATTAATTCTCATCAGAGCTATGGTCACCAACTATTATTTTCCTTATTAAACTATTACAGTCTCCCCACACTAGTACATAAGTACCATGTGAGCAGAGATTTATCTTGTTCTTTGCTGTATCCTCAGGGCTACTTAGAAGACACTCATTAAGAATTTGTTCATTAAGAAATTAACTGTTAGTATTTCCCAGCCACATTTTGGAGACTTTAACATAGGATTTCCACATCTAAAGAAACTTGGTCCACTGGAAGGGTTGTCAGCATCCTGCTCAGGCTTTTGTTAAACTTGGCAGGTGTTGCTTTTCTCTTTCTGTAAATATGTTAGGCGTCTGTGTTTTACAACTGTGTCTACTACTGTTTCCTTCTAACCACATTTGGGTTTAGTTTTTAACTTATGTTTTGAAATTCTGTATTTGAAAGGACAGAAGACTTTTGCTTTGTAAATGAGCTGGTAATTCCCACTAGTGATGGCTTTTATCACCTAAAATCTTTGTGATTGTTCATTTTGTTTGAAATTGCTGAAGTAAGCATTATAAATATTTTTGTTGTAATATTACTTTATCCTTTAAAAAATCACATTGCTTTATGCTAAGTTCCTTCTGGAAATGGTGAAGTTGGGGCACACCTTGGATTTTTTAAACCTAAATAGCTTATGCTTTTGTGTTTTTTTGCTTTTCTAACACCAAAGTTAGGCCTTATAGCATTAATTTTACCTATAGGCATCCATGCATGGTAGATGTTGTAAAGCATTGTCTCTGCATGTAAAATTCAGACTGGGAATATTTACAGTTGATGTTGATAACATACATCAGAGGATCAATTTCAGAGCTTTGTTGTTTTCAAAATCATTTATTGAGCCGTCATGCTTGGCTCTGTTTTAGAAATTGCAATGGAGTTAGAGGAAAAAACATAATCTGTTTACCTTATGAAATTTACACATTGATATGGTTCAAACAAAATGCAAGTAATATTATTTTAAGACAGATGTTTAAGGGCAGAAAACAGGGGTAGGATAAGTTTTAAAAAGAAAGAGGAGAGAGCATACAACATTTTTGTTCTGTACTTGAAGATCGTAACAAATGGACCAAGTTTTACTTTACTGTACACAATTTCTATGATTCTTGTAAATGATTGAACAAGCGGTATGTGTATGTATGCATGCATGCTCAATTATGTCTGACTCTTTGAGACCCCATGGACTGTAGCTCACCAGGCTCTTCTGTCCATGGAATTTTCCAGGCAAGGATACCAGAGTAGGTTGCCATTCCCTCCTCCAGGGGATCTTTCCAACCCACGATCAAACCCATGCCTCTTGCGTCTCCTGAATTGGCAGGCAAATTCTTTACCACTGCTCCACCTGGGAATCCCTAAAGAAGTGGTTCTTGACAACATTTATGAATGTTTAAAGGTGCAGATTTACACATCTTTCTCTAAATTACATGTATAGTAGTTCTGTGGTCTTAGAAAATACCAGGAATTAGAAGGCCTAGAAATTGTTTGTTTCCCCACTCAGATTCAGCAGTAGCACATTACATTATTTTGTGACATAAATCCTTCGACCTATTCATATCTGATGTTCTTTAGTTGAACACTTTAGTGCATATGTGGAAGTATACATTTTACAAAAGATATCACAAACAAACTTGAAATTTTTTTTTTCATTTTCATCAGCTTTTATGGAATTTTTAATTACATTCTTAAATTGCTAGCATTGCTTTTACCAATTAGTTGATTAAGCTCTTCTTAAGTTGTTGAGTTCCTTTTTAGTCTAGATCACACTAGAACAGAGGTAAGGAAACATTTTTTGTAAAAGTCCAGATAGTAAATAGTTTAAGCTGTGTTGGCCAGTCAGTGTCACAGCTACTCAACTCTGCTATTGTAGCATAAAAATGATCATATAATAAATATGTAAACAAATGAACGTGGCTGTGTTCCAACAGAATGTTATCTATAGACAATGAAATCTGAATTTCATGTAATTTTCACATCTCACAAAATATTCTTGATGTTTTTTCCTATTTAAAAATATAAAAACTATTCTTAACTTGCAGAACATACAGAAAGACAGTGGGCTGAATTTGGCTTGTGGGCTGCAGATCCCTGCCTCAGACTCAGTGTTAGACCCCCAGGGTTATAACACATATCATTTGAAACACGTCCCAAAGAGAATTCCACATCACATCAGATACTCCATTACTTAGCCCATAATTGCCAGTCGTGTATTAGATCAGTCATTTTCCTCTTAAAATCAGACAATTGATTCTAAAAAGTTACAAGGAGATCAGTTCAGAAATCATTGAAGTTAAATAAATGAAGAGCCGAGGAAAGACTCCAGCATACAAATATCAGGTTATTAAACTTTTCTTTTTTCACAATTCGAATGTATTTTTGTTCACTTGTATATTTATCTGTTTTAAAATTTAACCTAATAAAAGCACTCTAAAATTATTAGGATAACTTCTTTTATTTTTATTTTTACAAGGAGCATATTTCTGCAGAAATAGGATTATGCTCAGGAGACAGAATTCTTTATATTTTGGTTGTGTTACAGGTCAAACATCATTTTGTTGAACTTACCCTGGTTGTAATTTGTTCATGCATTTTTACTATATTACATATTGCTTTAAAATAAGTATAGTTTTTGGCTGGTAATCCTTTTGTTAGAATAGATTTTATTATTTTAAAGACCTGTCTAAATAGTATTCAGTTCAGTTCAGTCACTGAGTCGTGTCCAACTCTTTTCAACCCCGTGGACTGCAGCACGCCAGGCTTCCCTGTCCATCACCAACTTCCAGAGCTTGCTCAAACTCATGTCCATCGAGTCAGTAATGCTATCCAATCATCTCGTCCTCTGTTGGCCCCTTCTCCTGCCTTCAGTCTTCTGCAGTATCAGGATCTTTTTCAGTGAATCAGTTCTTTGCATCAGGTGGTCAAAGTATTGGAGCTTTAGTTTCGGCATCAGTCCTTCCAGTGAATATTCAGGACTGATTCCCTTTAGGATTGACTGGTTGATCTACTTGAAGTCCAAGGGACTCTCAAGAGTCTTTTCCAACAGCACAGCTCGAAAGCATCAATTCTTTGGCGCTCAGCCTTCATTATGGTCAAACTCTCACATCCATACATGACTACTGGAAAAGCCATAACTGACTATACAGACCTCTGTTGGCAAAGTACCGTCTCTGCTTTTTAATTTGCTGCCTAGGTTTGTTAAAACTTTTCTTCTAGGGAGCAAGTATCTTTTAATTTCATGGCTGCAGTAACTGTCCTCAGTGATTTTGGAGCCCAAGAAAATAAAATCCATTTAAAGATGAATTTCTGCTGCTCACTTGCTCATCTTCAAGGTAAAATATTCCCAGGGTGTTGTGTCTTTCTGTGAGTACTGTTGGTGCATGTTTTGCCTGTTTTGTTTCATGCTTCTTTCCAGTGTGTTTGGGTTCCGCCCTACGAGGTTCAGTGTTTCCTCTTTGTATTAGCATAATTATCAGTGTTGAATGTTATGCAGCATAACTGCTTTTCCTGACCCTGTCATGTACCATTGCCATCTCTTAGTACATTTCCTCACTTAATTCTTGACTGAATGGCTTTTCTGTCCCTCATTCACTCATTCTCTGTTTGTTGAATATTACCTGCTAATATCAGGCACGGTCATAAACACCCTCCACTTTTTCCCACTTCACCATCTACCTATTACTGCCCTGTACTTCCTTCTGAACTGTCTCGTATTATTGTCATGTCAGAAGGTTATCATCTTTTGTAGTCCATTCCTTCCATTGTTCTCTTACTGCTTTCCTTGAGCTTAGACTTTTCCACTTGATGTTTTTAATCCAATTAACCCCCCTAACTTCCCCTTATGCCACTTGCCTGCTGACTGCTGCACATCATCCCTCTTTTTGACTTGTATAGCTCAGTGCTGCCCAGGCTTTCAGCCCCTTCTCTTCCCCGAAATTGAAGTGGGCCCCAGGGGCATTTGTATAGTGACATCAGTGCACTGGAGCGGGCTTGGCTGGATGAATGTGGAAATGGCAGTTCCTTTGCTCCTGCTCTGCTGACTGCATCCCAGGACAGTGAGCTAAAGCACTGTCCTTAACCAGGAGGATTTCTTCCAGGATCATGCCTCCAGTTCTTGGTGCCAAAGTACAGAAAACCTTGGGTCATGCTCTTCTAGAATTTTTTTTTTTCTGACTGAAGCTTTGTGAGATGTAACTGTGTCCCATGTCAAAAATATATTTGTCTTAATACATCATTGTGTTACTCTGCCCACACTAAATTACAGACACACATTTCTGTAGATTCAGTGAGTTTTTAGTGTGAAGAAAATAACTAGTTTACTGCCAGGAACCTGAGCTATGCCTTGTAGATGATTGGTTGAATTCAGTGTTCTGTAGTTGGACGTAGTCATGGATGATCAGAACTTAAGGAACCAGGGGAATTATTTAGCTTTTCTGTTTTTGCATTCTGGAAACTCAGGGCCTAGGCTAATGAATGCCAAGCTCTGTGCCAAATGAGTGAAAAATTTGAATTGGAACTTGAGTCTCCTGATCACAAGCTTTTGTTGAATTAAGTGCTTTTTCTATAGTGTTGGTTCAGATGTAATTTAAAAATGTCATATGAGATGATAAAATTTTTTTAAAACATCCAAGACAGTGATTCATATCTCCCTAAAAGATCTCAGTATTAGTGACCTTTGACTCTCAGGTGTCCTGATTACTATAGAAAGTAAAGATATCTAAAATGGTTTGCTTTACAAGCCTAGCAGTGAGATTCCATGGCCTGGTATATACAGGAGGGGCAACTTACTAGGAAAAGAAGGACAGAAGACTAAGTGCCTGCAGCCAAGCGTACACACTACCCCAGCAATTTCAGGTAGGCCACAGAAAGGACGTGTTTGGCTGTCACTCATTTTTGTTGTTCCTTTCCTTCTTGTAACTAAGAAGAACCACTTTTTTTTTCCCCCTCCTGGTCAAAAGAAATCATAATTTCAGACCTTAAAGTATGATTTTAATCAACCTGCCATTTTAAATCTGACTTTCTTGAAACAGAGTAGGAATTCTTGCTACCACATATTCTTAGCAAAATTCTGTGAAATGAAGAATTACTTCCGGGTTCGCCAGAAAATTTTCAAAGTATTCCAACAAATCCAGTCCTGTTTTGGGCTAATGTCCAGCTTTGGGTTACATTACAAGTAGGATGGCGAGTTGGGAGGATTCGGGGTGTGTGTCTGGGCCTGTGATTTTATGTGTATGTGTATGCATATACATACATAGGTGAAAGGATGTAGTTGTGCTGCTCCTTCAGGATGGTATTCACCAGGCCCAGCAGCCTGTGAATGAACCATCTGTCTGCTGCGTCACCTTTTCCTGGAGAGGTGGCCCTTCATCTTTGTCCTTCTGTGCTAATAACTCCAGGTTCCCAGGTATTTCTGTCAGTGAATGTATCCAGGCACTGCATTGGCACGACTTACCTTTTCCCTCCCAAGTGGAGGAAAGTGTTAGAGGTGACAGTCCTTATGATGTGTAGCTTCCCACAGCCAGTCTTATCCATAGGCCCTGGGGGAGCTTTAGGGGAAGGCTTAGTGATGCCTGTAGATTTTGGTTTAGGGATCCGTGTTGGAATTCTCTGCTTGCATACCTCCTTGATCTTGAATTAAACAGAAAAACAGAAGGTAGTTAATAGTACAGTTGGTAGAGAAGCAGACATTGTTTAGGACATAGAGTCAGATTGGAGATTTTGGCTTTTTTTAAAACACTAGGTTCTAGGGACATATCAGATTAAGGATTGTCATGTTGAAGAAAAAAAAATTCAGTTAAACAGTTCACCAACATGAGTTAAGTGTGTGCTGTGTTCAAGATTCTCAAGTGTAGGTAATGTTAGATACAGAGATAAATAGGTTATGTTTCTTGCTTTTTAGCAATCATGGTATAGTGGGAGATAAACAAGAGAAGTGTCCCAAATTCATCTCAAAGTTTAATGAGATTGCCAGAGAAAGGTGAATTTCAAATGAGGGGTCTAAGAGAGCTTCATCGAGAAAGTAACATTTATCTTGGGCCTCCAAAGACTAGGGACTTCCCTGGTGGCTCAGAGGGTAAAATGTCTGCCTCCAAGCCTGGAGACCCGGGTTTGATCCCTGGGTCGGGCAGATTCCCTGGAGAAGGAAATGGCCACCCACTCCAGTACTCTTGCCTGGAAAATTACATGGACAGAGGAGCCTGGTAGCTACAGTCCATGGGGTTGCAAAAAGTCGGACATGACTGAGCAACTTCACTCACTCCAAAGACTAATAGGATTGTTAACAGCAGAATGGGAGAGCATTCCAGAGTAAAGGAATACTTTGACAATGTTCCTGAGGTAGGAAACTGGATACAGTTGAGAAATGGAATGACTTTAAATTAGGTTGTATTTGAGAAACAGAATAGGAATGTAGACTAAGACTAGATAGGGGAAATTGTACCTGATTTTATAGACTCTGTGTGTCGGTGGGGTGGATGGTGGTAGGGGAATAATAAGGACTTAGGCTGAGGGAAGACATATTGTGGAGGTACAATTGAACTAATATTTGTCCACAGCATATGAAGGGTGAGAGAGGAGTCATAGGTTGAATGATCTTGACTGGGAAAGTAGGTTGTGGAGTGTGAAAGAGTAAAGGCTTGATTTAGTTCATATCTGCTTAGAAATATACTCTTATTTACTTAGGAAAAATATTCTGGATTAAGAATACACATTGGTAAAGAGATGGGGAAAAGGTCTCAGGTAACTGCAGTTCTTCCATTATAACCCACAGGGATGACGATGATGAAGACAACTTCCCCCATTTTGTTGCATCGTTCTTTCCTTGCTGCGACCTCAAAAATAGAAATCTTTTAAAAATGCATTGTTGTTTTCATCATAGATTTCAAATAGTGTTCTTACGGAAACCCTTTTTGTGTTGTTTTTTATTCTGTAGAAATCTGTTTACACATTTTTATTATACTGATAAAAGTACAGTAAAGTCCCATGGTCTTTTTATGTAAACATTCACTTATTTAAGTGCCCCCTATTAATAACAACCACATTTAGGTTTTCAAATAAATACTACACAGACTTGGCTAGAAAATATGAATCCTTCAATAAAGTATAAACTATATGAGGAATATGCTTTCTTTTGGTACAACCTTCTCTATGCCTAGGCACTAGGAGAGTTGTTAGGCTTTAGTGTTCTTACTGACATTTTTTTTTAATACTTAATCCTAAGCATGGCAACCCACTCCAGTATTCTTGCCTGCAGAATCCCCATGGACAGAGGAGCCTGGTGGGCTACAGTTCATGGGGTCACAAAGAATTGACTGAGAGACTAAGCGCAGCACAGCAAGCATAGCAAATGAAGTATTGATACTCTGATATCATTCTCCTGCCAGGAAATAATCACAGATACAGGCAAGGCTCTTTGTTTTAGCATTATTTATAACAATGAAAAATGGATATAGTTTAAGGCTGTAATAATCAGTATAGAGTAAATGAATTACACTGTAATCACATGAAAATATTATGCTGTCTTTAAATGATGCTTTTGAAGATATAGAAAACTGTTTACTGGAAATGTTAAAAGCAGGATTTAAAACTGTATACAGGCTTTAACTATGTATATTTAAAGAGAAAATACTAGGAAAAAATACACCAGTGGGGAGATCAAACCAGCCAGTCCTAAAGGAAGTCAACTCTGAATATTCATTGGGAGGACTGATGGCTGAAGCTGAAGCTCCAGTACTTTGGCCACCTGATGAGAAGAGCCAGCTCATTGGAAAAGACACTGATACTGGGAAAGATTGAGGGCAATAGGAGAAGGGGACGACACAGGATGAGATGGTTGGATGGCATCAGAGACTCAATGGACATTAATCTGAGCAAACTCCAGGAGATAGGGAAGGACAGGAAAGCCTAGCATGCTTCAGTCCCTGGAGTTGCAAAGAGTGAGGCACAACTTAGTGATGGAACAACAACAAATCAGTGGTTAACTCTGGTTAGTGGAGTTATAGTGTTTTTTATTTTTCTTATATCTTCTCTATATGCTACATTTTCTGTAATTAAGTATATAATTAAAAAAAAACACACGAAGTTTTATTAAAGGATAAAAAAGGAAAGAAATATTTAAGAGATCAGGACATTTCTGTGAACATCAACATATTGTGCAAACCATGAGTAAGTCAGCTGACCTTATAACCATAGCATTAATAACAGCCTTTACAAAATAGGTTTCAGTGATGTCCTTTAACTTTGTCAAAAAAGATTTAGATCGGTTGTCCTGTTTAGTGTACAAAAATCCGTGTTGAGATTCTACTTAAATTGTGGATTCTTCAGCCTTACCTCTGGAAACTATAATTCATTTAAATGTCTATGAATGCATCCAGGAATCTGCATTTTAAATAAACTCTGAAGGTGATTTATCTGATGCAGGATGATCAGCCTGACATACTTTGATAAACACTGCCATAGTTGAATCTCATTTAGGTATAAGCTTTAAGGTTTATTTCTACCTAGAACTCTTGTCTGCTTGGGTGTGGGAGGTTTAGTACTGCAGAAGGCCAGTGTTTTATGGCCCAGTGGTCCTAGATGCTCATCAGAACCACCAGAGGGGCTTTTAAAGCACTGCAGATGCCCAGATCCCATCTCAAAATCTCCCGACTCAGATTGTCTAGGAATGTGGAATGAGCACCACAGGTTAGTCAGAACTGCAGTCTGACCAATAAACTAATTGATAGTGAAGACAGTATTGATGGGTCCCGTTTCTGGTGAGCTGTACTGATACATGTTTGTAAAGACAGCATGGCTTGGAATGGTCATTGGTAGGGTCAGCTGCCTGAAAGTTACTGGGTTCCCATTGTTTCTACACCACTGATGCTGCTGCTACTGCTAAGTCGCTTCAGTCGTGTCCGACTCTGTGCAACTCCATAGACGGCAGCCCACCAGGCTCCCTCGTCCCTGGGATTCTCCAGGCAAGAACACTGGAGTGGGTTGCCATTTCCTTCTCCAATGCATGAAAGTGAAAAAGTAAAAATGAAGTCGCTCAGTCGTGTCTGACTCTTAGCAACCCCATGGACTACAGCCCACCAGGCTCCTCCGCCCATGGGATTTTCCAGGCAAGAGTACTGGAGTGGGGTGCCATTGCCTTCTCCGACACCATTGATGCTGCAAGTTAATTTTGGTTTTCTTGATAATTCTTGATCTCACTTCATAGTTTTTACCTTTAGATGTCAGCAGAGGCTAGTTATATTATTAGGACAACTCCAGATTTCATTCCCAAATCTTAAAAAAAAAAAAAAAAGTCTATTTTTTTTTGTTTGTATGAATTTTATACTTGGACATGTTTCAGTAAATGAGGTAGAAGAGCGTTAAAATGTGTCATCTCTTGGATCATTTTTATAGAACACTATGTCAGATAGCTCCAAGAAAGCTTTATCCAAATTTGGAGAGCATATTGCAGGAGGAATTGATGCATATGGCTCTTTTAAGACCACACAGTGAATAAGAATTGGAGGTTCCTGGGTTTCATCAGAAAGCAGATGTCTTGGAGGAGATTAAGCAAGTTGGAAAGCTCATTCATAGAAGAAAAGTCTGTGGGTTTTGTTTTTTTTTTTTTAATGTTTAACTCAGTTTAACATGGAGATTGGGGTTTGGAATGGATTACAAGTTTGAAAGATGCTGAGTTCAGAGAGGCAGAGGCCTCACTTATATTTAGGTAACAGTAGAAAGAAAAGGAGAATTCGTTAAGTTCTTAAAATGTTAGCTTGTTTAGCCTGTGGGTTCTTAAAAGAAACGGAGCTATCTATATGACTGTGATTACAGCAAGTCATGAGATGGCAGTGAGCCTTCATGACCAAAAGAAGTACTGAAAGGTGAAAATGTTTTATTCAAAATCTCAATTCTTCAATCCAATTTCTACTTGATCCTTGTGCTCCTTCACACTATCTTGGAGGGCAAACACCAGAACAAAATTAGTTTCCTTGTATGAGGAAATTGAAGAAAGTAGAGAAAACTACTAGACCATTCAGGTATGACCTAAATCAAATCCCTTATGATTATACAGTGGAAGTGAGAAATAGATTTAAGGGCCTAGATCTGATAGATAGAGTGCCTGATGAACTATGGAATGAGGTTCGTGACATTGTACAGGAGACAGGGGTCAAGACCATCCCCATGGAAAAGAAATGCAAAAAAGCAAAATGGTTGTCTGGGGAGGCCTTACAAATAGCTGTGAAAAGAAGAGAAGCGAAAAGCAAAGGAGAAAAGGAAAGATATAAACATCTAAATGCAGAGTTCCAAAGAATAGCAAGAAGAGATAAGAAAGCCTTCTTCAGTGATCAATGCAAAGAAATAGAGGAAAACAACAGAATGGGAAAGACTAGGGATCTCTTCAAGAAAATCAGAGATACCAAAGGAACATTTCATGCAAAGATGGGCACGATAAAGGACAGAGATGGTGTGGACCTAACAGAAGCAGAAGATATTAAGAAGAGGTGGCAAGAATACACAGAAGAACTGTACAAAAAAGAGCTTCAAGACCTAGATAATCATGATGATGTGATCACTGACCTAGAGCAGACATCTTGGAATGTGAAGTCAAATGGGCCTTAGAAAGCATCACTACGAACAAAGCTAGTGGAGGTGATGGAATTCCAGTGGAGCTATTCCAAGTCCTGAATGATGATGCTGTGAAAGTGCTACACTCAATATGCCAGCAAATTTGGAAAACTCAGCAGTGGCCACAAGATTGGAAAAGGTCAGTTTTCATCCCAATCCCAAAGAAAGGCAATGCCAAGGAGTGCTCAAACTACCGAACAATTGCACTCATCTCACACGCTAGTAAAGTAATGCTCAAAATTCTCCAAGCCAGGCTTCAGCAATATGTGAACCGTGAACTTCCTGATGTTCAAGCTGGTTTTAGAAAAGGCAGAGGAACCAGAGATCAAATTGCCAACATCCGCTGGATCATGGAAAAAGCAAGAGAGTTCCAGAAAAACATCTATTTCTGCTTTATTGACTATGCCAAAGCCTTTGACTGTGTGGATCACAATAAACTATGGAAAATTCTGAAAGAGATGGGAATACCAGACCACCTGATCTGCCTCTTAAGAAATCTGTATGCAGGTCAGGAAGCAACAGTTAGAACTGGTCATGGAACAACAGACTGGTTCCAAATAGGAAAAGGAGTACGTCAAAGCTGCATATTGTCACCATGTTTATTTAACTTCTATGCAGAGTACATCATGAGAAATGCTGGACTGGAAGAAACACAAGTTGGAATCAAGATTGCCGGGAGAAATATCAATAACCTCAGATATGCAGATGACACCACTCTTATGGCAGAAAGTGAAGAGGGGCTAAAAAGCCTCTTGATGAAAGTGAAAGTGGAGAGTGAAAAGGTTGGCTCAAAGCTCAACATTCAGAAAACAAAGATCATGGCATCTGGTCCCATCACTGCATGGGAAATAGATGGGGAAACAGTGGAAACAGTGTCAGACTTTGTTTTTCTGGGCTCCAAAATCACTGCAGATGGTGACTGAGCCATGAAATTAAAAGACGCTTGCTCCTTGGAAGGAAAGTTATGACCAACCTAGATAGCATATTCAAAAGCAGAGACATTACTTTACCAACAAAGGTTCGCCTAGTCAAGGCTATGGTCTTTCCTGTGGTCATGTATGGATGTGAGAGCTGGACTGTGAAGAAGGCTGAGCGCCGAAGAATTGATGCTTTTGAACTGTGGTGTTGGAGAAGACTCTTGAGAGTCCCTTGGACTGCAAGAAGATCCAAACAGTCCATTCTGAAGGAGATCAACCCTGGGATTTCTTTGGAAGGAATGATGCTAAAGCTGAAACTCCAGTATTTTGGCCACCTCATGCGAAGAGTTGACTCATTGGAGAAGACTCTGATGCTGGGAGGGATTGAGGGCAGGAGGAGAAGGGGACGACAGAGGATGAGATGGCTGGATGGCATCACTGACTTGATGGATGCGAGTCTGGGTGACCTCCGGGAGCTGGTGATGGACAGGGAGGCCTGGCGTGCTGCGGTTCATGGGGTCGCAAAGAGTCGGACACGACTGAGCGACTGATCTGATCTGATGAGGAGACTATCAGATCCTAGTTATACAGCTGGAGTCAGAATGTTTCCTTTCTTGTAAATTAACTGTGTAAGTACTTTGAACTTTTTGGAGATGTATTGGCAACATGTTGTGTAAGAAAGCTGTGTTCCCTCAGGAGTGTTTTTGACTCCAGGGACTGCAGGACCCTCATTACACCTTTAACTCTAGAGGTTGAAAGGCTCAGGACTTCCAGAGACCATGAGTGGTTTTCATCTGTGGTCACTGGGGTATGCAAGGGAGGGGCATATTCAGGGCTGCCTGACTTGCTTAGGGACCCAGCTATGGAATGCTTGGTCAAGGCCCTGGTCTTATCAGAATGACAGTGTTTTGTATTTTTGTTTTTATCTCTGTTTATGGGAAAGTACATAAGTAATGATGATGGATATGGTGATGAAAAGAAGGAAATACTAAATTGAGAAAAATGTCTTTGGAATAGTATTGCCTTTTGTCTTTTGTATTGTTTGGTAAATCACTGCTAATTTTTTTTTTTTTTTTTTTTAAGGAAACAACAGATAATGAATCTGGCAGATGGCCCAGAATTTCATATGCTGCTTTGGCTTTTTTCTCTTGATTTTTCTCAGAACTTCCTCATTATACAATAAAACTTTGTCACTAAAATTTTAGTTTTATATGGCAAACGGTCCTTCAAAAGGAAACTCTGTAGTTTCATTAGCTCATTCCCACTAATGTCTTGTGAGAGAACGTTTGGTTTTAAATAGAACTGCAGTTAAGAGTTGTCCAGTTTCTGAGGTGCAGGCTAGAGGAAATTGATGTCTTCATTTTATAATGTAACATGCTTTATGGTTGTACCTAGTCACCTCCCAGTCTTTCTGTGGTAATTACACCATGGGTAGTCCAAGAATAGGCATTGAAGTACAGTTTTCAAAAATCCTTCCTAACCTAGTTACTTCATTTTTGGGTCTAGACACATAGCATCCCATTTAGAAATAGGATGTTCAAATATACTAACCTTGAACTGTTTTGTTTATCCCCTTTCTTTTTATTCATCTGTGAGGTTTTTCACCTCAGCTTTTTTCTTTTTCTTCTATTTTGGTACCCACTCCCCTCTTTCTCATTCCCTTACATACACCCACATAACTTTTAAAAATCATCCTCCAGCTTATATTTTACAACATTCTTGGGTTAGTGACTAGAGCACTGACTGTGGAGCCAGGTAGACCTGGGTGGGTCTCGATTCTGGTTTTGGCACCACTGTCTGTGTGTTCTTGATCAAGCCAGTCAGCCTGTGGCCGACCTTAGTTTCCTCTTCTTGTAACCCTTAGGATTACACTGCCTACTTGCAAGTTCCTTAGCGGGTAGAGATACTGTGTAGGAAAGTCCCTGGCGCATCCAAAGTGCTGCTACTGCTGCTGCTGCTAAGTCGCTTCAGTCGTGTTTGACTCTGTGCGACCCCATAGATGGAAGCCCACCAGGTTCCCCCGTCCCTGGGATTCTCTAGGCAAGAACACTGGAGTGGGTTGCCATTTCCTTCTCCAATGCATGAAAGTGAAAAGTGAAAGTGAAGTCTCTCAGTCGTGTGCGACTCTTAGCGACCCAGTGGACTGCAGCCTACCAGGCTCCTCTGTCCATGGGATTTTCCAGGCAAGAGTCTTGGAGTGGGGTGCCATTGCCTTCTCCGTCCAAAGTGCTAGTTGTTACTAATGTCAACATTATTATCTTTGCTTTTTTCTTTTTTTCTTTTCTTTTTTACTTGTCTTTTTCTTTATATCTGTTCTTAAGGTACTCATTTCTTGATCATAATGATAACTTATCTTCTTTGGTTATTTTATATTTCTTGTTTTTCTGCTTTATCTCTTGCTCTCCCATCTTTCCAATTAATTCTTGGAAATATATTGCTAAGCATAGTTCCAGCAGTTGACCAGGCAGTGCCAGTTACTGGGCTGTGTTTCTAACCACCTCTGGCCCAGAAAATCTTCACACATCCTTTTCTGTCCTCATCCTGCTTAGTCTATTCATTGTCTTTCTTTTTTAGAGTTTATTTGAAAACATATTCTGTCTTGTCTTTTTCTGTCTTTTAATTGTTCAAAAATTGAAGCAGTTGTACCATCTATAAAGCCCTTTGACCCTGACATTCAGTGATTCTGTGAAAACAACAAATGCAAGTCAACTGTGGCCCCCAGGTGTGTTGTTAGACCTGTGCACTTTTGCTGAGCTCCTATTGCCAGCAGTATTTAAGTCCTGGATAATGTAGTATAGTGGTTCTTAACTTTTAGAAACCCAAGAATGAGCCAGGCAGCTTGTTAAGATGCAGAAACCTTGCATTGGATTTCACAGGTCTGGGTATGTGGAAATCTGTAGAGGCCTTTGTAATTATGATAAATATGATCAGTGACTGCATTTTGAGAAACATTAATATGAGAGTTTCAAACAATAAATGACAGCTTATTCTTACTCAAGAGATTATAGGATTATAGTGTAAGAGGGGTGACAGAAGACTATAATGAGGCAAAATTATGTGCTATAATAAAAGTATAAACAGAAATGTTTTGGAAACTCAGAGGAAAATTTAGAAAAATAAAGAATTTTCTGGAGGAATTGACACTTGAGGTAGGAGTAAGATTTTAGTAAAGGAGCAAAGAGAGAAGAGCATTATTGTCCGAGGAACTGCATGAGCAAAGGCATAGCGCTAGAAGGCCTGTGATGTGTGAGGAGATGGTCAGTACAGCGTCCTGGTGAGGGTGCACATTATGTCCAGAGTTTCAAAGGGAGAGGAGGTGACAGGTGGAGGCCTGATTGAAAGTTTGGATTTGGGCCACTCAGTAATGTAAGTGCTAAATAAGTGCGGTTTTGAGGCGAGGGACTGGAAAATTGCCATGGTCAGGACAGTGTTGTAGAAAGATCACCAGTAACACAAGTGAAGGTTGTATTAGAGGTATGGGGTTAAATCCAATAGTTTAACTATTTTACAGTAGCATCTGTTCTGAAGTCTGGTTTGGGGGAGTACTAGCACAGATAAGGGAGAAGGCAATGGTACCCCACTCTAGTACTCTTGCCTGGAAAATCCCATGGACGGAGGAGCCTGGTGAGCTGCAGTCCATGGGGTCGCTAAGAGTCGGACATGACTGAATGACTTCACTTTCACTTTTCACTTTCATGCATTGGAGAAGGAAATGGCAGCCCACTCCAGTGTTCTTGCCTGGAGAATCCCAGGGATGGGGAGCCTGGTGGGCTGCCATCTATGGGGTGGCACAGAGTCGGACACGACTGAAGCGACTTAGCAGTAGCAGCAGCACAGATAAAAGAGAGAGGGCAGAGGGAGAAATACCAGGGCAGAGTGGTCGGCTGGATCTAGAGGATGAGCAGAGAAATGGAGAACAGGACTCAGATGTTGACCCTGGGTGACAGGGAAGGTGGTGGAGCACCACCAGAAGTGAGACAAAGCAATCCAGAGAGCAGTCCAAGAGTGACAGAGCCCAGGGGTATGGGGACATGCCAGGTTTGAAATGCAGTCCCATCTTCCATATGCAGCTGTTGGGTAGGCATTGAAAACTTGGGAGATGCTGCTTTGAGAATCATCATAGAAAAACTGCTGATACCATTCAAGTGGCTGAGGCAGCCCAGGGAGAAAATGTGATTCCCCCTCACCTGCCACTTTTTCCTTCTCCCAGCATGGGTACTTCTGTATACTTTTCCCAGAGCCTGAGAGGTGAGTTTTATGCCCACATTCCCACTACAAGGCTGCCTGTCTTATTAACTGATAAGAGTGTGACTAGTTCTGAGAGTAGCCCTCTAAGGAGATGTTTCTTTCCAGTACTTGAACAATGCACAGTGATTGAGCCATTTTCCAGGCATTGATTGGCTCTCTGAGGGGAGAGAAACCCTGCCCCTCTCCTGTGGTCACCAGGCTGGCCCCTGGGCCATTATGTTTGGGCTGAACAGATTACTTAAATTTGCAGTCTCTGAGGGGGTCTGCCACTCCTTAGCACAGAGGTGTTCAGTAACTACAGGATGGTCCCCCTATAGCACATTTCCTTCCTTATTGGCAGTCTGAGAAGGCCTGGAATAGAGCCATAGTTGATAGGTCGGCCTAAGAAAATAGTACTGATTGTCCATTGTTCTCCCTAGTCCTCTCATTACGCTGCTTAGAAGCGAAAATCAGCAACTCCAGCAGCATTTATATTTTCTAAAATTTTTGTAATATATATTCATTATTATAATCAGAATAAAGTTTTATATAAAAAATTGTGCTGCTTGTGTCTGTCACTGTGAGAGACATTGTCCTTCTCAGAGTGATCCCTGCTACCCTGAAGGGACCCGTCAGGTGTTTAAATGTTTCTCATGTAATGGACTCTTTAGGGATCTATTGCAGTTTTAACTCCTCTTTCTATAAAATGATATTTCTCTGAGGCCTCAAAACTGACTGGTATCAGTGAATTTAAGCAAGAACTCCATTAAAAGGTAGAGAACAGAAAAGGAATAGCTCTTTTTTAAAAAAGAGAAGAGGAAAAAAACAGCCAACTGACTAAATGGTAAAGGCTGGTAATTTGTTCTTGAGGAATTGCTTTGAGTGACTGCATTGAAGCAGGTCTTTATATGCACTTCATTGTTATGAGGGGCTTCCCTGGTAGCTCAGGCTTCCCTGGTGGCTCCGATGGTAAAGCATCTGCCTGCAGTGCAGGAGATCCAGGTTCGATCCCTGAGTCAAGAAGGTCCTCTGGAGAAGGAAATGGCAACCTGCTCCAGTACTCTTGCCTAGAAAAGCCCAGGGACAGAAGAGCCTGGAGAATACAGTCCACGGGGTTGCAAAAAGAGTCAGACACGACTTAGCAACTAAACAGCAATTGTTGTGAGAGATAATTAGAGATAAGTATGAAGATTTTTCTCTAAAATGACAATTTGTGATAACTCCCTAAGTTTACAGTTATTTAATTCTGAATTGGAAGCAGAATTTAGAGACTGACAAGGTTGAACCCTGGGCTTCCCATGTGGCTCAATGGGTAAAGAATCTGCCTACAATGCAGGAGATGCAGGTTTGATTCCTGAGTCAGGAAGATCCTCTGGAGGAGGGCATGGCTGCCCACCCCAGTATTCTTGCCTAGAGAATCCCATGGACAGAGAAGCCTGGCAGGCTACAGTCCATGAGGTCTCAAAGAGTCGGACATGACTGAAGCGACTGAGCATGCATGCACGCAAGGTTGAACCCTAACACTTCTCCCCAAGGTTGAACCCTAACACTTCTCCCCCTGAGCTCAAAAAATACACAATTCTTTTTTTGTAAAGTGATTTTGGGACCTTAAGTCTTTTCTTGTAAGTCATGCTGCTGCTTGAGAGATGGAAACCCTAAATTAGGGTATGCCATCCCAGGAAGATTTTCTAGGGTTCTGCAAAGGCAGAAGTCTCACCACCTCTGGGGTAAGCTGGTGGTGCTTATCTTTTTTATGACTTGACCTTGATCCCTAGATTGCCTTCTCTGGAGATTTTAGGTCAGAACTGTCAGGACTGTCAACGTGGCCACCTGCTTACACACTTTGATGTGTGTGATTGTGATGTTGCTTCTGTGGATCATTGTCACTCATTTCTGATGCTTTTCACTCCAGCCACCTCTGAGGAGATCAGGTACCTCTGTTCTTCACAGACTGATAGCTTGTCCAAACTCATTCTTCACTCCTGGAGTTTGTGCCTTTGCTTACAGACTCCTGTTTTAGGATAAAGTGGGCTTGGACTGCAGCTTTAGTGCTTGCTGACAACTTGTACCTCTCCTTGGTCTTGCTTTCTCTCTTCTTCTGTCCGCAGCATCATCCCCAGTCAGTCTTCCCCAAGCCTGCCCGTTGGTGTGGGGCTTGGCCTTTCACCTTTGTTATCTCTTAACAGTGGTCTGCAGATGGGAGGAGTTGAAAGAAGAGGCAGATTGCTGCTCTCATCTATAGTGATCTTGGAAGCTTTCAGAAGAGGTCAGGCTCGAGCCAGACCTTTCGCTGTAGATTACTAGATTAGAGCAGAGAATTCTCTCCAGGTAGAGCAGTGGGGAGGAGGCAGGGAAAAGCCCTGTGTGTGTATGTAGGGGTGTTCCGAGTGTTCTGGCTGAAGCGGCAGACTATGAGGCAGAGCACAGGCAGCCAATGTTAGGCGCCCTGTCTGTGTTCTGAACAGGATTAGATACGATTTATTATGCTTCCCCCTTGTGCTGATTAGTTTTATCTGATCTCACTACCTAGAGAACATCTTTGAGGACAGAGTGCCCTAGCATGGTAGTCAAGGACCTTCAGGTTCTGACAATACTGTGCCCTTTGCATCTTGTTGTTCAGTTGCTCAGTTGTGTCCGACTCTTTGTGACCACTCCCCAGCCGTGTCAACGTCAGCCACACTGCATCACTCACTGTTCCTTGAATGCTGGTTGTCTGCTTTCCTCCTTGCCCCCGCACCTCTGCTCTGAGAGCCTCCTGGAATCTCTATCCCAGTTTTCCTTCTCTCTCAGACAGCTACCTCTCCTCCAGTTAGATCGCATCTGTGTCTGAAACCTGACCCCTGAACCCTGTCCAGGGCAATCTATTCCTCCTCCAAAGGCCTATAGAACTTGCTATCTATAGAATTCCTTTTCTGTATTGTGCTCTTAATTACCTTTTAAGGTAGTTCTCAACTCTTTCCTTAGATTCTAAGTCTTATCACCTGCATAGTTGTCTTGCACAGCAATGAGTAAATATTAGATGTTTCATAAATGTTTGTGGGTTCATTCTTGTAAGTGATTTGTTGAGGAATGAATGGTGCTTGTATCCTCATAGAAGACATAGAATCACTTGTAATGATTCTGTATTATAAGCTAATACAAATGGGATTGAAACGCCTCAAAGAAGACTTGAGAAAGTTCTAAACTTATTTAAGTTCTTAGAAATCCTGCTGAAACCCACCTTTCCCCCATTTTGCCCACCAAAGCAAAGTTGGTTGGTTGTCTAGACTTCTGTTTCTTCCAAAGGCATGTGAAGAATGGAAAGCTCATCTGAAAATACTGGTTTGTAGTATGGTATCTTTGAAAGAGACAAAGGTAAAAGGTATTAATACAAACAAAAACGTTCAACTATGCATGAGCTCTAGGCCTATCTATCAAATTAGTAGAAACAAGCCTTATGCAATGAAACTTCTCAGCGCAGATTTTTAAAGTTACTTTGAGGCTTATTTTAGTCTGGTTCCAGATTCTTATCTCTGTATATCAGATACAGGAAGCTCTTGAAGGACAGTGAATCTTTCTCTTTAGTACCCACCCCGTTCAGTTTGTCACTATCAATGGATTGATCCGTTGTGTCCACTGTGATTCTTTGAAGAGGAGACACTAATGCTGAGATGCTGTGCATGTCACTGAGACAGGGGTGCTATGTCAGTAAACTTACTCCACCCTTCTAGAGGCCTAAAGAATGGCAGAGAGTGAGACAGCCTTTGTAGGTCTGTAGGGCCTATTGTTGATTATTCAGAGATGACTAGCCTTTGAAAAAGAAACAAAACTGATAGGCAAAAAAAAAAAGGGTGTGTTTTAGGTAACCTCACAAAAATATCATACAGAACCACTTGGCTATGTGGGAAAAGGAACTCACTAAAATACAACTTTCAGGCTTTCAAAAAATTATCTCACGTAACTCGATACATTTTATTTCTCTTGACCAGTAATTTTGTGACAAAAATAAATTTTAAAATGAGGCCACAAGAGGATTATCTGTCAGATTTCTGACTGCAGTGCTAAAGGTTAGCCCAGATTATATTTTTATGGCACTGTTCTAAGTGTTGTAAAACCTGGTATCCTGATAGAATATTGACAGATTTGTATGTGTTGCCATATGAACAGCGTTAATGTATTATCAGATTATAGGGTACTTAGAAATGTGTTGGCTGGTTAACTTGCTCAACTCCCTAAGGATTCTTTACCCTACAGCCTTGCCTTTGGGGGTTACCTGCTCTGACTGCACAGAAGGATACACCAGTTACAAAGGAAAGGAGTTGGAGCTTAATCTAAATGAAAATGAGTTTTAAGGTTTGGGGATTTTATTGAACCACTTATCTTCCTTATTCTTTCTTGGATTTGCTTCACTGTGGCCTAAGGTGAATGGAGTCCTTTGTTTTGGCTCATCCAAACTGCTCTCTTTAATGTATGTTCTGGACCATTCCCAAGAAATGCTGTAGGGTTATGTTGAGGCCCAGGGACCTGAAGGTGAAACAGAGCTTGTAGTTGTCAGACAGCCTGCTACTGCTCAAAGATTCAGACATGTATGCTTTGCTACTGTTGTAAAACTGGGAACCTTCCCACCTTATAAAATGGCAGTTTTCATTGAGCTTTTCTTTTGAATAAAAAGAAAACCTGGAGAATAAGCCATGTTTGTCATGCCAGCCACTAGAGGGTGGAATAGTCACACTTCCTGAAACAGGTGTAATTCATTCTGATAGAGCTAGAGTCAGAACATATTTGCTAGTGTTTATCAATATATCAGTAGATATGTCTGAGTGGCTTTAGTCATGTCCAACTCTTTGCAGCGCTATGGACTGTAGCCCACCAGGCTCCTCTATCCATGGAATTCTCTAGGCAAGAATACTGGAGTGGGTTGCTTTGCTCTCCTCCAGGGGATCTTCCTGACCCAAGGATCGGACCTGTCTCTTATGTCTCCTGCATTTGCAGGTGGGTTCTTTACCATCAGTGCTGCCTGGGAAGCCCAAGTCCTTCTTTAGGTACATAGTAATCAGCAGAGGAACTTGTTAAAAAAATGCAACTTCCTGGGCCCTACCCTCAGAGACTGGTATTTGATAACTCTGGGTGGGACATCAGGGAATTTTCATAATGTGTTTTGAATTTTACTTTGAGAAATGTATATTCTGTTGTTTTGGGCATGCATTATTGCCTAATTATTTTTTCTCTTAGGATTGCAAAGCAAAATGATTATCTGGAGGAAAAGACAATATCAGAAGCCAAAATGTAGGGAAACTAGAGTGTTATTAAAGCTCTCTCCCTGCCTTTGTCTAACAAGTTTCAAAGGAGACTCACTTGGTAAAGATTAAGAATCAAAACAGCTGTGAAAAATATTTTTTTGTGTGGAGTTATATTTTAGTCAGTAAAGATCACAGAATCCTTATACTACAAGTCTAAAAATATTAAATTAAATACCCCTTTTATGGTCATCTCACAGTGCAACCTAGTTTATCTTTTGCCTAATGTCTTGGCATTCTGAAATGTAGTTGTAGAAACTCTCCAAGTACTAATAGAATTTATATAATCCTGTCATCATCTTGAACACATAAAGAGACTTTCCTTTGTATGTAAAGATCCAGTTGTTGTAATGTACAATGTCCTTCTGGCAAGGATAACTCAGAGCAGTGGCCTCCTTGGGAAAGCTTTGGGAATGGTCTTAAAAGGGAAGTAGAATGTCATTAAAATAAAATGACAAAATAAAATAAAATGTCATAAAATAAAATCATTCAAAACTGTGATAGAACGCTGCAGTTCAAAAAGTTAAAAGGATCAGGGACTGAGTAAAATGAATCTTGGTTCTGAAGCTAGGACCTCAGATATTTTTTCAGATGTTTATAGAAACAGTTATGTCTCCTATGAGCCTCTCAAGGGCCTTCTTTTCTTCAAGAACACAACCCTCCACTTCGACATATCTCATATGAAGATTTTCCAGTGACATTTCCTCTCTCCTTCCTAGTTTTCACGATTTGTCTGTGATTTTATGTGCAATAAGAAGAAAGTCCTGGAACCCCACATACACATATGCACACACAAGCACACAGAGTTATGAAGAATTATTTTTGAAATTAAAGGCCAAAAATGTAGTCTGTGTCATTCTTTGTATGGTTTTATGGAAAAGAAACTTTTTTTTTTAAGAGATGATGCTCTCTTTACCATAAACTTTGATTAGTAGCACTTTTCGTAGTCTATATATGTTATTAATACGACAGTGTTCATAAATTTTGATGTGGATATGAATTGTTAACACCAAAGTAGTCCTAGTAGAGGAACCTCTAAAAGAAGTTCAGTTCCTTGAAAGTCCAGTAGATTTCCAATAATGTTAATTACTTGGGAAGCCCATTTGTAGTTAATATCTGGAGCAGGATGATGAAATGAGAATTTGTGCATTATAATCATAGAGCACAGGACTTGGGGTATTAACTTTATTATATAAAATTGCTTGGCTCACATAAGATAAGAAATTGAATCCTTACAAAACAGTTCAACTAATGAATAGTCCAGAGCCTCTCAAACTCTTAGTTACAAGTGTGCCAAAAATGGATCTTTTCCTCAGTACTTGGGGCAGCCAGGAGGAACCTGGGTGTGACAGGAGTCCCTCAGCTCATCACCTCTGCCTCTTTATCCATCCAGTGTGTTTTCTGTCTATGTCATTATGTGACAAAGTTGGGAAATGCTGGGAAGACTTTGTATTTTAATTCTTTCTAGTTTCTGTTTGTTTATTATTAGTTGATTATAAACTATTTCTGTTTTTTATTAGTTGATCACTATTCACCAAAACTTTATATGTGCTCTCTTGATTATTATCTTAAAAGATATCCCATGTAGCAACATTATCAGTGTCTACTTTAAAAGATGTAAAATAACAGTTGTAGTTTCTTCTAAAGTTCTAATCCAAGGTAACTTAAAAATAAAAACAGTTTTGGAAAACATTTAGACTGTCATGTATTCTGTAATACAGTTGGGTCACTGCCGATTCCCATGATAAATGTGTTTAAACAGAAGCTTTCTCATTCATCACTAACCTCAGCTTTCATCCAAATTTATTTAATGATGATGCAAGCCCACAGCCTTGGTGTTGTAGTTCATCACCATGGAAGTGTTTCTGTCAACAAATCCTTGCTTTGCTATCATGAAATTGATTTTGCAGGAAAAGGAGGATAATTGTGAAAGATGGCTTTTATTTTTAAAGATCTTCAGTTTTCCTGGGTGTCTAAATGAATTGTGTTTAAAATCAATAACTGGCAATAAAATTGACCACAATAAATTAACAGTTATGAGGTTGGAAAAGGGAAAATGGCAGTGAGCTACTTTGTCTGAAATCATGTTTTTGGAATGTGGCTTGGGGACCAGATTTGTAATATGAAATGTTTCTCTGAAAGCTGTTGTTCTCTGCTACAGAGGTACAGATTATGCTGACAGTCCCGGTATCAGAATTCCTAGGATGCTTTTTTTTTTCTTTAAGGATTACTGAGTTTTTCTCACCTACCTTGAAAATCATATAACAATAATCACAGAAGAAACTTCCTAAACTAACATACAGTATTTTAAAAAATATGCCTTTTCTATAACTTATGTTTGTAACTATCTTTGCTTTTTATTTGCTTGTTGGGAGGTTTAAAAAAAAAACAACAACCTACAATCAAGTTTAAGCTTCTGACTGCAGACCACTAACAAGTAAGGTAGGAAGCAGCTACCTTAAGTAATTCAAACTATTCTGGGAGCCAAATAGGAGAAAAGAACAATAATGACATTTTTGGTTCGAAGCAGAGTGTTCAAGAGCATATGTTTTAGTTGCTAATTCTAGGCTGATTCTAGCATTTGTTTTAGTGGCTGTTTAGATGTAGACAAACATTTAAAGGGGATTTTTAATGTATGGTAGAAACACAGTCAACTCTTGATTGTCAAGGTTACTTGTATTTCCAAATGTGCTTTTTCTGGCTTCCTAACATACTTCTTTCTTTCACCTGACATGCCTCAGCTCATACATGCTCACAAAAGCAAATTAATATTATTCAGCGATTATGAGTAAACATTTTATTAAATTTCTAAATTCCTAATATGTGCTAAATACTGTGCTGGGCACCAGGGATATTAGGATACATCTCAAGCGTGAAGTCAAGTTTGCTCTTGTGAGATCTTATAGTTCACTTTGAAATCAAAGAGCCATAAAATTTTATTTATTTCAGCTACTTCCTTCTTCTCTAATACCTGATCAGAAGTTGACTATAAATGGGAAATAGATCCTGTTTGTTTTTAATGAAGAATTAATAGACATTATGAACAGGAAATAAAATTCTATTATACATGCAAAAAAAAAAAAAAAAAAAGACAACACATAGAATGACCAAAAGAAAATTCAGCAAGCAGTGGTAAAAATAACAAATTATTTACTGCTTTATAATGTTAAAGTATTTCACCAAGACAAGTTGCAGTCAAATTAATGTGAGTTATGGAAAATGAAATACATAAAGATGTATTTAAACAAGTGCAGACTAAATATTTTCCATACAGGGTATGTAAATGAAAAGATATACAGTAAGTGCACACTTGATATGACTATGCAGGCAACACTTAGTTAGTTTCAGATACTCTTGGATAGTTCATGCATAAACCTTCCCAAAGTACAAGTTCAGTCAGTCTTTGGGGGGATGTGGAGGGACAATTAAAAAGGACTGAGTTCCTTGCAATATCAGGATAAACCGGATAAGGAAGGGTCGTCAGTTATATATATTACTTACTGTAATTTGTGACTGTCGAGGAAGAGTTGTGGCTGTTGGTGTGATAGTAATACTGCTGGTGACTTTATTGGTTGTTTTGTTTAGTGCCCCATTAGTTAAGCCTTGAGTTCTGTTATCCTGCAGTGGTGTTGAAGGGCTGGCAGGTCTCACGGGGCTGGCTACAGCTTGCATGTAAGGACTTCCTAAGTGAATGTGGATTTTATTATCCTCAGTAGTTATCACACTTGAACTGTTACTGTTTGAACGCTGAAACTGCCATGATGACTGCCGGTCAGGGGAGACTCTGAAAATTGCATGCTTGGCACTGATTTCTATAGGCTCGGGAGAGCGTCCCTGCTCAGGGGAGCTAGCTGAACCAGTAACAGCCAAAACCTGAATAGGTGACATTGTCCTTTCTGGAGTTATGGAACCACAGGACTCTGGGGTCTGTGCCCTGGCAAAGGTTGCCATGGTAATTGGGGACATGCCTTGCTCTAAATTCATCAGGCCTTCAGCAGAGGTTTTTGATTTCACTGGTGTTATGGAGGCATTTTGGAGGATGGTGATCCTTTGCTTTGGGGTGCCACAGTTTGGTATCACTGCAGTGCTTGTGTAAGAGTGAGGACTCTCTGTGGTCGGACTTGTGATTTCAAGAGTGGCTGTGTTTTGGACATGGTCTGGAGTAACCTTTATATGAAGTGGTTGCCCAGGTGTGTGGCTTAGGACTAAATCTCCAGGTTGCATGAAGTTGCCATTGGGTTTAGCCTGTATTTTGCCATTCTGAGGATGGCCCTCCTTGGATTTCATCCAAGGAATCCAGAGCTTCCTGTTAACAGGACAGGGAGTAGATGAGTTGCATTTGAAGGAAAGCACAGACTCCTCATCATTAGGGTCCTCATCCTGGTCCTCACTCTCCTCATATAACTGACCATTGATGACTGCTCGTTCCAGAGGAATGAGACTCTTATAATCAGGTGGCTCATTGTCTACTGCTTCTGTTTGAACTTCTTTAGAAAACACTTGAGGGTCAGAGATTCTTCTTCCATTGAGATTGGGCCGGAGGCTCTTACTGAAGTGACGATACCGCTCTAACTCTTTCGTGAGGTTTTCAATCTCTCTTCCTAAATCTCTGTTCCTGTTCTCTTGTTGATTGAGTTTCTTTTGCAGAACTGAATGATCTCCCTGGAGGTGACATATCAAGTCCTCAGTTGCCATGTATTCATGAATTTTCTCTTTCAGTGCATCCACTTCTCTTGAGAGGTGACCTGACTTAGCTTCTTCTTCTTGAAGCCTTTTGAAAAGCCATTGTTCATGGCTGGACTCTGTCTTTTCTGCTAACTTGTACTTGGCAAGTTCCATTTTAACATGCTCCAGCTCTTCAGATAAAAACTGAGCTTTGTCGCGTTCATTAGCATACCTTCGTTCCAGAGTCTCGTACTCATCTTCAGTTTTCATGAGGTCATCCTCAATGGCTTTCATATCCTTTAACTTCAGTTTCAGTCTCTCCACTTCTTGAGAAAGCTCTTTAATCTTATTGTTCTCTTGGTGTAATGCTGTTGTGGATTTACCAGAATCCTGATTTAATTTGTTTTTTAGGAAATCTTTCTCAATTGCTTCCAGGGATTGAAGCCTATTTTTCAACACATTAACCTTGGACAGGAGATCATTTCCTTTCTCTTCCTCTGCTTTCAGTTTGTTTTCTAGATCATCTCTCTCTTTGGTTACACTGTACATTTTTTCTTCCACATCAGTTTTGGACTTCAGTGCCCTTTTAGTTTCCTCAATTAACTTCTCAGTAACTGTTGTAACTTTATTTTGCTCCACTTGAAGCTGAGAAGCAGCAGCTTGTAACTTATCTTCAGTTTGCTTTAATTTTTCACTCATTGTTTTCCGTTCATCTACCAGCATCACAGTCAATGTTTTCAATTTAGTTAAATCCTCTTTTAAGGTGAATTCTGTCTTTTCCAGACGACTTTCAATGGCTTCTAGCTCTTTGATCCTTATCTTTAAACTCTCTAGTTCCTGAGACAGTTGCTTTGTGGTCATCCTTTCTTTTTCTAAATTGCATTTCAGCGAGTAGCATTCTTGTTTGCTTTTGCTGAAAGCATCTTCTAATTTTTCCAGAGCCATAATCCTTTTATTGAGTTTTTCAACCTCAAGTTTAAAGTCTTTACTCTGTGATGTTTCCTTTTCTAGCCTCTTATTGAGATCTCTGCACTGCTCCTCCATTTTTATGAGCTCTTCATCCTTCCCTTCCATTTCTAGCACACGTTTCCTGAGCTCCTCCACCTCGGTCATGATACTAGAGTTTCCATATTCTCCCTTGTTAATTTTTTCTTTTATATCTTGCAGCTCTTCTTCTGCTTTCCGTAAAGACCTGTTTGTCTCTTCTAACTCATCAATTTGCCGGCTGAGTGCTGCCAGCTTTTGTCGAAGCTGGCGATTTTGGCTGTCCTCATTGGTGAGCTTCGCCATAATTGTTTCTTGGTTCTGGTGAAATTTTGTGGTCTGAGTTTGCAGTTCGTTCTCTAGTCTGGTTGCCTTCTGTTCTTCCTCTTGAGCTCTGGCTTCAGCAAGGGCTAGTTTAGCATGTGTTTCCTTTGCACTTGTGGTTAGGTCCTGGATTTTCTGTCTTTGAAGGGCAAGTTGTGCCGTCAGCCTTTGTTGTTCGTCCACCACCATCAAAGCAAAAGACTTCAGTTTGGTCAGCTCCTCTTTCAGGGCGGTGACCCTCTTCTCTTTTTCCTGCTCCTTCTTCTCTCGGGACTCAGTTTCTTGGTCAATCAGCCTTTTTAATCTGAAAAATACAAGAGTGCATTCTATTTTGTAGCTGGTGCTTTCGTAACTTACGGGCTGTGAGTAAACATGTATGTAATTTAGACAGTATCAACTCATACAGTAATAGAAAGGAGTTTCTGAATTTGATGGAGGTGGGGAAATCTTGCTCTTTTTTTCCACTTCCTGCTTTCTTCCCACACCTCATTGATTGTTAACAGTTTTTGTTCACCAGGAGCCTTAGTGAAAGAGTAAGGACAAGAATGTTTGGTTTAAATTGCTTATGTAACATATAATCAATAGTCATTGTAGCCTGAAGATTGTAAAAACAAGCACAAGCTTGAGACTCACTTGGACCAAGCTTCAAGACTTGCCCTACTCTTACCAACTAATTAACCTGGGCAGTTATTTAACATCGCCTGAGCTTCAGTTTCCTCTGTGAAAACTGGAGGTGATAACTTACTTTATTATCCAGGGGACATTTGTGAAAACTAAATGAGATAATTCATCTAAGATTCTCATAGTGCTGACCCATAAGCATTTGAGAAGTTTTGTTGCTGTTGATCTGTTTTGTTAATGTGGTTATTATTGTATTTATCAAATGGTTTGCTTGAAACATTATAATATGTGATTATTAATGTTTGATCAGCTTCCTTATTCTTAGTTAAGATTAAATTTATTCACATTGCTTATAAGTTAGGCACTTTACCTATTTGCCAGTTTAAACTTGGTTTACACTAGCCTGACATTGTGTCAGGAATCCATGCACATCTGTCTTTATTCCTACAGTGGATCGTAGTTGGATGAGAGGAACTGACAAGTACCTGAAGGGGTTTAGAGTTTTTATAGCATATGGGAAGAGCATGGGATTTGATACAAAAGAGCTTGATGAGTGTCAGATATTAGAAATGATGGAGTAAAAACTCTTATCAGGAACCCTTTTGAATCACGAGTCCTTTGAATGATGACTTTGATAACATGTTATTTTTTTCTTTATGTTTTAAATTTGTCAATAAAACATGGAAGACATACTGTATGCAATATAAACTCTCTTCCACACACTTTTTCCCTCAGTATTGAGGTCACAGTTTTAAATTTGTGGCACTCCTAATTACACTGGGAATGGGCTGATTATAGAGGATGTAATTACAGCTTTGCAGTATTGTTATACAGAAGCTAAAATAGGATGGAATCCCTGAAGAATTTAACTGAAGGACTTGTCATGGGTGAAAAGCTGTAAATATTTGTTTTCTTGATCAAGCATAGAGAGTTTTAGTGTATCTTATCTACTAGGAATGAGTTAATTATCCAATGCAAGTCTTTAATCCTTCCCACAGAACTTTCTTTTTAAAACATCGTACAGGGAAATTAACTTGGGGTATTCTTGGAAATGGAGCCCTTTTTGAGATTCGAATCTGCTCTTCTGTAATTACACTATGCAAGAGGCAATGTGTTTAAAATAATTGTATGATGTAAGAACTTTCAAACTTTTTTATGGGGAGGATTTAGTTTTTCCTGTTTTGAGAACCTGACAGGCTGGCCCAAGGGCTGTGGCCTGTGCACTTCTGCAGAAGCTGGGGTGGGTTGGTTGATGATCTAATCCACACTCTTGGCAGGAGGCTTGCCCAGGGCTTCTGGCCCTTCCCCATTCCCATTTGATACACACGGGAACCTGAGAAGAGAAACATGGTGGCTCCCTCCTGAAAGGCAGTGGGGCTTCACAACTCAGTGGCAGAGTCCATGGTAAACTGTGCTGGTGGTGAAGTCATTACAGAAACTGGCAAAGTGCTTCTTCCTCCCACATGAGCATTAGGATGGTATTTAACAATACTGCAGTGAAATATTTTCCCCTCTCTACATCACAGTTCTTAGAATTTTATTAGAGAATAGTTTCACAAAAGCTTTTCAGGATTTCTTTTCAGCATATTAAACAATGCCATGTGCTATTTCATTTTCATGAGAAGAAGGTATGTTTTCTTAGGATACAAGGAAGGGAAGATTGTTTGGAGTATGATGAAAAGAGCATTAAAATTGAATGGTCATCAGTGGATCCTGGCATTGCCAAAACTGGCAAAAAAGAGTTTAAAGACATTTCAGTTGTTTCCACTGTGTTCAGTGTTTTCTTGGAGCAAGCATGATGCATCTTTTCAGCATGGTGCAAGTTCATTTATCTTTTTCTGTAGTTTCTGAAAATCGGCTGGTATCCCCATCTGTTTCCAAGCTCCTTTTTACATAGGTAGACACATAAAAGTGACAATTTGAATACATATGCCTCAGCGTTTCCTTACTACTTGTTCCTTAAGAACCTGCTATTTCCCTGGGCCAGTCCCATGAGCATACCTTAGGTAGTCTGGTAAAGCCTTTCAGGGAAGAAGATAGGAATTTATATACAGAAAGAGTTACACCCCCAACCATCAACCAGTAGAATCCATGATAGGAGGGAGGCCCTGATGGATCAGTCTCAGAGCCAGTTGGGTGCTTGTTACACATGGTGCTATTACACATTGCAGGGATGTGTATATATGTGAGAGAGAGAGAGAGACAGAAAGAGACAGAGACACCAGTTATGCTACTGAATTGGAATCAGCTTTTCTGGTATGGTGAATGGGTTTATCGTAAATCATTCACTGTTTCTTGCCAGAAACATTTTGAAGGATAAAGTTTGAGGTTTATAGTCTTGAAGAAAGTTGTTTCTTTGCAAAGTTAGCTAGTCTTACAAGATTTCAAGCTGCAAGCCCGACCTGCTGTGTGTATACTACTACAGACTGTGTAGTGTGACTAATTGTCACCCTGCTAATTACTACTTCAGGGATGTATATATGTATGTGTGTGTATGTGTATATACACACATATATTTGACTATGTGTATTTTTTTTCAAATATGTATTTGAATGCTTTCAGCAAATATTTGCTGAGTATTGACCGCATGTTAGTCATTTCAGGTTCACAATCACTTATCTAAAACTTTTGAAGCCAAATGTTACCAAACTTCTAGAGTTTTTCAATTTTAGAAAGGCAGTAAGGAGCATCTACAATATGCTATATAATAGCTCCAGTAAGGTCTGTGGTACCATCTCCTAAGCAAACCTTGGAATACTTCCATAGTGAGCTACGTGAATAGGTGCACTAAGTGGAGTAATTAAGATAATAAATAGCCTCACATCTGTTCAGGTTTCACGGACAAAGTAGTTCATGTAAGGAGACAGAGAAGGCAATGGCACCCCCACTCCAGTACTCTTGCTTGGAAAATCCCATGGATGGAGGAGCCTGTTAGGCTGCAGTCCATGGGGTCGCTAAGAGTCGGACACGACTGAGCGATTTCACGTTCACTTTTCACTTTCATGCATTGGAGAAGGAAATGACAACCCACTCCAGTGTTCTTGCCTGGAGAATCAATCCCAGGGATGGGGGAGCCTGGTGGGCTGCCGTCTATGGGGTCGCACAGAGTCGGACACGACTAAAGTGACTCAGCAGAGCGTAGCAAGAAGAAGTTTTGCTGTCACACTTTAGCAATTGAGGGTCCCGAGGCAGCTTCCTTCCTTGGGATTTAAACCAAACAGTAATAGTTTTGTATCCTTTATCTTTCTTTGCATGTTAATGGGTTTTAGGTATTGAAGCTGACTAATTTTATATGTAACAAGGTTATCATTGACTCTGGTTTTACTAGTAACAGCAGGTAAGGAAATCTGAGAGCTTTTAATCAGGATACTCATAATCTTGAAAGCAGCACAGATCTTGAGATATCTAGATATGAAATTCTTCTGTCAGAACTGTGAGGTCAAATTATTGCTCCTTCTCCCATGAACAGTTCCAATTACTATGCCTTAGTGCCTTTTCCAATTGATAGGTTTGTATAATCTATGCTAGGGGTTCTTCAGTTTCGGCACTACTGACATTTTGGGCCAAATGATTCTTTATGGTAAGGGGCCTTGTAATATGTTTTAGCAGTGTCCTTGGTCTCGCCTCAGTAGACACCCGCCCGGAACATCTCACCAGTTGTGACAACCAAGAATATCTCCAGACACTGCCCAGTGTCTTCCAGGAGCAGAACCACCCCCTGTTGAAAACCACTGTGATCTACACCTGTTTATGTGTTGTGTGTTTATAGACATGTGCATCTATCAGTCTGTCGTTACAAGTTAGGCTCTTTATGGTCCTGCCTTACTCAGCTTTCCCACTCGAATTACATATACACCTGGTGGTGGTATCTTCCCTGCTCATAGCCTGTTCTTTACCAGGCTATGAGCAGTTTAATGTTCAATTGAATCACCTGGGAATTTTCTTAAATGGTGAATTCCAATTCTGAAGGCAAAGAGTGGACCTCAACATTAGCATTATAACAAGTTCCCAGGTGATGTCAGGACTAAGACTTTACTATTTATGTGTCAGATGTTGTCTAGTAATGGTATTCTGGCTGAATATTAACTTACCCAATTGTTCATTATTAATAATATCCCAAACTGTGGGTGGGTATAGCCTGTATTCCTGACCTACAGGGCCATCCATTTTTCTCACAGAGAACATCCAGCAGGACTAATGAGTAATCTAAAATCTGTTGTTATTATTGGAAAAAATGACTTAAAATCTTAAAATGCATATCAGAAGTGTTTGAGTTAGTAACTAAATTTTCTCCTTTAAAAAGGCAGTATATAACTTTAGTTTCAACCCAAAGACTAAAATGTATGAGACTGTATAATGGCTACCTTTTAGGGCCAGTGACGTGCTGCCAAGCACTGAGCTAAGTCTTTAACTATAGCTGTTAGTTCTGATTCTCATGGTAAGCTTATAGGGTTTGAGATTATTCTCCATTTTACAGAGAAAATGAAAATGAAGAGTCAGAAAGATCAGGAAGGGGCAGAGCCTGTTCTCTTTCCCCAATCACACTGCCTCTCTAACAGGAACACCAACTACTTCATGGACCTGGCCCACAAATGGTGTCTTTCTCAAGGGACATTCTGTGTATTAGAGAAACTTACCAGCCTAAATAAAAATTCTCATTTATCATCGTGCTTACATTCTTTTTAATTCATATCTCATAGAGCAGTGGTTTTCAAATATTTGTTCTTATAGCTCCTAAAATAATTTTCTATTATGTACAATTAATTTGTTCATGTAAAGAATAATTATCTTGTTTAGTCGCTAAGTTCTGTATGACTCTTTTGCGACCCCATGGACTGTAGTCTGCCAGGCTCCTCTGTCCATGAGATTTCCCAAGCAAAAATACTGGAGTGAGTTGCCATTTCCTTCTCCAGGGGACCTTCCCAACCCAAGGATCAAACCTGTGTCTCCTGCATTGGCAGGTGGGTTGTTTACCACTGAGAGCTGCCAGAGAAGCTGAATTATAGCCCTTTCTTTTAGCAAATGCTATCTTTTTTACTTACTGAAGTATAATTGAAAGATAATATTTAAAGCATGCAGTGTGGTGATATACATATGAATTATGGAAGGATTCTTGCCAGTAGTTCCATCACTTCATATATTCACCTTCTGTGTATGTGTGTGTGTGTGTGTGTGTAAAAACACTTAGGTTCTACTCTCTTGGCAAATTTCAGCTATAAAATATGGTATTATTAACTGTAGTCACATGTTATACATTGTAACCTCAGGCCTTATTCATCTTATAACTAGTTTTACCAGCTCCTTCCTATTTCCCCCCATTCCCTTAGTCCCTGGCAGCCACCATTCTACTCTCTGAGTTCAACTTGTTTTTAGATTCCACATTTAAGCAATTCCATGTGCCATCTGTCTTTCTCTGCCTGACTTATTTCACTTAGCATAATGCCCTTTAGGTTCATCCATGTTGTCACAAATGTCAGGATTTCCTTCTTTTTTAAAGGCTGAATAATATTCCACCATATATATGTCTGTGTACATATATATAAATGTATATCTGTACTGTAGATATATGTTATATAGTGTATCATATGTAACGTGTCCACTAATATAAATGTTATACATTTATACACATTTTATAAAATGTACTTTACACATATACATTTATATGTGTAAAGTATTTGCATATTTACATATGTAAAATACATTTGTATTTAAACACAAATACATGCCACGTTTTTCTTATCCACTCATTCGTTGTCAGATACCATGTTTATTTAACTTATATGCAGAGTACATCATGAGAAATGCTGGACTGGAAGAAACACAAGCTGGAATCAAGATTGCCGGGAGAAATATCAATAACCTCAGATATGCAGATGATACCACCCTTATGGCAGAAAGTGAAGAGGAACTAAAAAGTCTCTTGATGAAAGTGAAAGTGGAGAGTGAAAAGGTTGGCTTAAAGCTCAACATTCAGAAAACGAAGATCATGGCATCTGGTCCTATCACTACATGGGAAATAGATGGAGAAACAGTGGAAACAGTGTCAGAAATTATTTTTCTGGGCTCCAAAATCACTGCAGATGGTGACTGCAGCCATGAAATTAAAAGACGCTTACTCCTTGGAAGGAAAGTTATGACCAACCTAGATAGCATATTCAAAAGCAGAGACATCACTTTGCCAACAAAGGTTCACCTAGTCAAGGCTATGGTTTTTCCTGTGGTCATGTATGGATGTGAGAGCTGGACTGTGAAGAAGGCTGAGCGCCGAAGAATTGATGCTTTTGAACTGTGGTGTTGGAGAAGACTCTTGAGAGTCCCTTGGACTGCAAGGAGATCCAACCAGTCCATTCTGAAGGAGATCAGCCCTGGGATTTCTTTGGAAGGAATGATGCTAAAGCTGAAACTCCAGTACTTTGGCCACCTCATGCGAAGAGTTGACTCATTGGAGAAGACGCTGATGCTGGGAGGGATTGGGGGCAGGAGGAGAAGGGGACGACAGAGGATGAGATGGCTGGATGGCATCACTGACTCGATGGATGTGAGTCTGAGTGACCTCCGAGGGCTGGTGATGGATAGGGAGGCCTGGCGTGCTGCAGTTCATGGGGTCGCAAAGAGTCGGACATGACTGAGCGACTGATCTGATCTGATCTGATCTGATACCTTGGCTAGAATGAATAATGCTGCAGTGAACACAGTTACAAGAATCTCTTCAAGATAGAGATTTCTTTTTGTTCAGGTATATACCAAAGGATCACATGGTAATTTTGTTTTTAATTTCTTGAGACATCTTCATAGTGTTTTCTATGGTGACTGTGCCAGTTTACATTCTTATCTACAGTGTACAGGAAATGTTCCCTTTTCTCCACATCCTCTCTAGCATTTGTCATCTCTTGCTTTTAGGATAACAGACATCCTCACAGATGTGAAATAGTATCTCATCATGGTGTTTCTGCATGTCCCTAAAGATTAGTGACATTGAGTACCTTTTCATACACCTGCTTATTTGTGTATTTTTTTAAGAAAAATGTCTATTTGGGTTCATTGCCCATTTTTTAATTGGGTTATTTGGATTTTCTGCCATTGTATGAGTTTGTATACTTTGGATATTAACCCCTTATCAGATATATGTAGTTTGTAAATATCTTCTCTTATTCCATAAGTTACCTTTTCATTATGTTCAGTTTCCTCTGTTGTGCAGAAGCTTTTCAGTCTGATGTAAATCCCATCTGCTTATTTTTGCTGTTATTACCTTTGCTTTTGGTATCAAGTTTAAAAACTCATTGCCAAGACCAGTGTCAGAGAGCTTATCCCCTGTATTTTTTTCTAGGAATGTTAGTTTCGGGTTTTAGGTTCCAATCTTTAATCCATTTTGAGTTTATTTTTGTGTGTAATGTAAGATAGGAGTCCAATTTCATCCTTTTGCATGTGCATGTCCTGTTTTTCCAGCCCCAGTTATTGAAGAGACTGTCCTTTTCCCCTTGTATATTCTTGGCTCCTTTGTTAAAGATTAATTGACCATATATGGATGGGTTTATGTCTGGGCTCTCTTTTGTGCTTCACTGGTCTCTTGTGTCTTTTTTTATGCTAATACCAACTGTTGTCATTATTATAGCCTTCTGGTACACTTTGAAATCAGGACGTGTGATGCCTCCAGCTTTGTTCTTTCTCAAGACTGCTTTGGCTATTCAACATCTTTTTGGTTCCATATACATTTTAGGATTGATTTTTCCATTTCTGTGAAAAAACACATTGTAATTTTAATAGGGATTACATTGAATCTTCACAATTTGGGTAGTATGGACATTTTAACAATATTCTTCCAATCCATGAACATGGAACAGCAGTCCATTTTTCTGTGTCTTCATTTTATTTCATCAATGTCTTACAGTTTTTCATATACAGATCTTTTACCTTCTTGGTTATTAAACTTACTCCTAAGTATTTTGTTCATTTTGGTGGTATTTTAAATGGGGTTTTCTTAACTTCTCTTTTGATAATTTGTTCTAAAATAATTTTTTTAAACTAAGTACCACTTCACTGGAATCTGGAATTTTGTATTCAGGGTTTAAATAACTGCAGAAGATACATATTAACATCTGCCATATAATCTAAAAGTCATCATTGGCAAACCGGTCAGCCAAAACAGACGTTCAGGGAAAGTCTGGCTTTTTTTTTTTTTCCAACTTAAGCCAATGTGTAAATATACATCCCTCTGGCAGCCACTTCACTTCTAAAAGAGATGAGGCCCAGATGAAATAACAGGTACTGTTAATTTCGTATTTCCATCCAGTGGTTTAGTTCTGAAGCTGCTGATGCTCTGCTCTCATGGGACTATATAAGAAGTGTTCCTAGAGTTGTCCCTACATCTGTACCATTGAGGGGTTTCCAACCCAGGAAGATGCATTTGGTGAGATTCTGTTAAGTATGACTTTTTAGAAAAAGAAGCTTTTAGAGCACAAGCATTTTTTTTTTCTCTCCCTAGCAGATCAGTCTTGGAAAGCATGTGTGAGAACTACAGGTTTAGACACTGATTCCCTTCATGTTCTCCATGCTTGTGCTCTGAAAAATTCTTGCGTGCACGCTCAAGAGTATATGTACTCCAGTTTGAAGAATCTTGTCTTGGAGTACTCATATTCATGTTGAAGGACTGACACAAGAAGATTATAGGAACAGTCACTGAATCTTGTCCAATAAAAACAGGTTTTAGAAGCTCGTTTTACGGACACGAGGTAGCTAAATCCAAACTGGTTTACAGCAGTGGCTTAATGGCACTTCTTCTTTAGAGTTTCTATTATGGCTCAGAACTGCTATAATTTACTGCGGTTTATCACTATTATGTGCAATGCCAGCTCCTTGTTTTTTCAAAAATAATCACATCTGTCATCTTGAGTGTTCTTTGGTACTAACCATAATGCTGGCTCCTTATTATAAATTATACATTCAGAGCATCTTTGCAGTTTTTATGTACATACACACATGTCAGCACACAAGTATGACTGTATTTTATCTCCTCTATGTAAGACTGTTAGTAATTGCATCATATAAGACATAGGAAACAGATGGTGTGTCTAAAAGCTATAATGCCAGTCATAGCCATAATGATTTATATATAAGTCTCACCACTTTTTTGTTTTATTTATGTATATTACAATCAACACTACTAAAATATAAGCTTCTTAAGCACAGGACATATGTCTGATTGATTCATTTGTGTCTTCTATGGTGTCTACTACAAAGCCCTTACATGTAGAAGGTACCAAATGAATGTTTTTTTAAATGAATGAATGAACATTTTCCTGTGGAAAATACTGTACTATTATCCTGACTAATTTTATTCATTTTTAAAAGAAGGTGCTCTGGTGCTTACCATGAGCATGGTTTTAGGTATTTAAGAAAATTAGGTATAACTGGTTAAGTACAGTGGCCTCTGGAAAGAATCGAGACTGTTGGAATATCTTCTCTTCCTTCTTCAGAACCATGTATTAGAACTGTATGTGCTTGCTTGTTTGAGAAGGGAGATGGTTGCTAGCGTCCACATCCTAGCCCCTCACTCTCCTTTGATAATTTCATCTCTGCAAACAAAGGAGTGCTCCTTTTTATTTTTTCCTCAGAGCTAGAGCTCTACTGGACAAATTACTACACAAACAACATTACATCAACAAACAAATGAAACTGAAAAGGAAATATTCGTCTCTGATCTGACCACCCTAACACACCAATTATGGTTCTGCTTTTCCAGATTCTTTCCTAATTTTTCAGACAACTGGCCCATATAAATAAGCTTAGCATGATTATTGACCAATAAAATCAGTTTCACAAGCCATTCGTGGCATTGTGTTGTTTCTGGTAACTGCAGAAATCAACCTATAAGTAATGAACAACTTCAGAGTCAGCTTAGCTTCTCATTTGTCATCTTTTAGGAGACAAATATACTGTGTAGATCTTAAATTTAGTTTTTGATGTTATGAATGTAACAACACTTTTGTTCATTTAATTTGCAAACAACAAAGGAATATAATACTGGGCTATACTGAGATGAAGAGGGGAAGATCCTGTTCTCCAGAGTTTGTAGGCTCTTGGGAAAGATAAGCAGATAATTTCAGTGCAACTCAGCAAAGTCTCCATAGCAGCAGTTCTTAAAACTTCTTGGTCTCATGACTCCTTTACACTCTTAAAAATAATTGAGGACTCTGAAGAGCTTTTGATTGTGTGAGTTATATCTACCAATATTTATAGTATTAGAAATTCAGACCAAGATATTTTAAAATATATATTTATTCATTAAAATAGTAAACATAAATAAGATTTTTTAATGAAAAATCACTTTTTATAAAGCCAAAACCTGGTGGAAAGGGCTGTGTTGTTTGTATTTCTACAAATCTTAATACCTGGCTTAACTGAAGGCAGCTGGATTCTCAGAGCTGTTTCATACATCCCATCAGCTGTCAGAGCAATGACATCACCACACGTCACATCTCTGAAAAACTTGTGAGGCTTTGAGCGAAAAAGCTAGTGTTACTGTGAAAACAGCTTTAACCTCATAGACCTCTTGAAAGGGGCCAGCGTTTGAGAATCGCTCTTCACCTTGAGGATAGGTGGCTGAAGCACAAATGGCAAGTGTGTCTTTCTCTGGAAGAACCTTTGGTTTAGGCTGTCACTTCTGCAGGCTGTTACCGAGTGAGCTCTTCACTTCATGACACACTGATGAAGTCCCCAGATTCACTGGCCTAGTCACTGCTTCAGTGTTTATGTCGTTAATTGAACTAATTGCTCCCTGTAACAGCTAGGTGGAAAATTCCCTTCCTTCAGAAAATACCTCTTTTCTAGTTCTTAGAAAAATCCTAAATGACAAAGCTCTCTCCATAAGACATCATGTTTTGTTTGAAACGACAATTTGAAACAAGGGCATGGAAACCACTGAAAGACCTGGTTCTTAAATGGATTCATCCTCATTGCTGTGCAGGTCAGCTGACAGTTAATTCATTTCAGACTTTTATTATACCACTATAGTGAGCAACTACTATGTGCAAACTACTGTGCCTGTTATTTGTCAGTTTACCTTTTTCCTGTTAAAACCTGCCTGTATATTTGCAGACATCACCCCAGTCAGAATTTAAAATAGTTGCCCATCAACAACCAAATAGTGTGATGATACCAAATCTTGTTTGGTCTTTTCTGAAGATATACGAAATAGTATATCTCTCATCCTAGACCTAACTGTATAACCTCACCTTGATGGCTCTCAATTCCTATATTTGCTTTCATTCTTTCCATGCTAGTTTAATACATTACGTTTTCTTCTTGATTTAACATGTTAACTAATAAGCAAGAAACTACATACTCTGCTTTATTCACTTCTATGTCTGCTCTCATGGCTAGACTTTGATAGTCTGATTATGATGATAACCCCCTATATCTCTTAGCAATTTTTATCTAATATGTAATTTTAATTGTTGCATTGTATTGATAGCAGCTGGGTTTATGGTTAAATAACCACAGAATTCTAAGCAGTTTAGAGTAATTACATGGAATTTGTTAGAAAGCTTCCTTAGGTTGAGATAGGTTCTTGGTAATCACCCAGTAATTTATGTTTCCTTGCTCTACTCTCTGCTTTTTCAATGGGACTTTTCACTGTTTAGTCTAATTTTTAGGAGCACTCATAAAAATAGCTATGACTAGTCTTTTTTATTCTATGTATGGTGCTTCCTTTTATTTCTCTCAGAAGTCAAAGGTTTTTTTTTAAAAATTACAGCTCCAGCATACCATAGTCATAATGTAATGCTTGATTCATTTGACTTGGTCAGCAAGATATAGAAGAACAGTAACATGTTTTTTGGCGTCTGCTAGCCATGTATGAGTATAAATCTGTGTCTGCTTTATGTCCTTATTACTGAAGATACTGTCATCATCATTGAGATCACTTAGAGACACCACTTAAATGGGTCCAGATCCAGGAAACTGGGTTGCTATTTTCCTTCACTGTGAAACAAGAATTGGGGCAAGAAGTGATACAGAAGGCTTTAGTTGGTGTCAGAGAAATATAAAGTAAAAATGGGGCATGGTGAGTCAGGACTCTTCAGCATCTGTACAGTCTTGTTTGGCTCCCCAAGGGTCATAGGAAATGAATTAATAGGACACAAATAGTCGAACGACCTACTAATTATCAGGAGGTTAAGGAGCTTTTAGCAGAGAAACAAGATCTTAAGAGGAACTTATAAAATCCTCAGACTGAGCAAAAGGACCAGCATTGGGAGAAAATCTTTAAAGAAATGGAAACAGAGAATCTCCTAGAAAGAAAAACTACTGAAAGGCAAAGTTTCAGATGCAGAAAAAGGTCAGTCTAAGAGCTCACCAGCACAAAACTTGAGGAGAATATTTTCATTTTGAGACCCTGGAATCTAGACACTGCACCCTCTGATCACAGGGCCAGGTGGAGACTTAAAAAGGTTCTCAGTCTAGGGCCAGGGGAGGAAATGGAAACTAACAAGGGAGTTACAATAAGGATAGCCTGTGCAAATGTGTACCAGGATAATTACTTAGAGCCTGAATTGTACGTTGTTACTTCTTCAGTGCTGTATTGTCAGTTAAGTTACTTTCCAGAAAGAACTATGGGATGATGGATGTTCATTGAATACCGGTAAGCTTGTGCTTCCTTGACACCCATTTTAATTTTTCATATTGAAAAGTATCTTCTCAGATGAATTTTTCTTTTTGCCATTTGCTGAATAGGATTTTTTTTTCCTTTGCTTTGAATATATTATAGCCATCAAGAGGAAACTTTAAAAAACAATTACTTTGAGTATGCACTAAAGAGCCTATTCACTTTGCATGCTCTCCGGCCCCACCACTCTGAGTATGGTTCTTAATTATTTGAAAGCAGTTCCTCAGATCAATATTTTAACATTTTTTTCTTCTCCAGACTTTCCATTTTGATTGTACACTAAAACACAAACTTAGGGAGGAAACGGAGAAGGCAATGGCACCCCACTCCAGTACTCTTGCCTGGAAAATCCCATGGCCGGAGGAGCCTGGTAGGCTGCAGTCCATAGGGTCACGAAGAGTCGGACATGACTGAGCGACTTCACCTTCTCTTTTCACTTTCATGCATTGGAGAAGGAAATGGCAACCCACTCCAGTGTTCTTGCCTGGAGAATCCCAGGGATGGGGAAGCCTGGTGGGCTGCCGTCTATGGGGTCACACAGAGTCAGACACGACTGAAGTGACTTAGCATAGCATAGCATGCATAGCGAGGAAAAAGCAAACTAGCCTGTCTTTTAACAGATTGAGACTTCAGGTTCTTGGCCAACTGAAAGTTTCATCTCCCTGATCCATCAAGGCCTGCCTGGGGCTCCCACAGCCATGGTGCCTTCCCTGGCTGCCTTTTCTTTTCTAGGGGAAGCATGTAAAAAAGTCACCCAGCATGTGATGCCTTGCACTGTCACAGATACAACTATGCATCTATATTCCTGAGAACACCTTGCTTGGTAGATAGCATGCAGAGCCATCTTTAAGTTTTTAAGTTGATGATAATGATGATATTGGCTTATCCCCACATTCCTAACACTTTGACTGTTTATCATTCTTTCATTTCTTCCTCCCCTCTCTGTGGGTGAATGGGTACCCTCTGTGATCTGTGTTCTTCTGTATCTTATTTACTGGCTCTATGGTGGTAGTAGCCTGCTTTAGGACAGGAATGATGTCCTCTCTGCTGCCTATTCCCTACTGCCCCAGCAGCAGATGGCAGCAAGCAGAGCAGGTGGCTAAGGGCAAGGGGCAGGCAGGATGACTGACAGGGAGCCAGTACACCCCTCAGGACTGATGCACCAACGGGAAAGAGGCAGTGGAATCCTGTGGGAGGCAGGGTAGTGCTGGGGGAGAAACTGAGACTTTGGAGTTCAATTTTCAAAGCTGAGTCTCGGTTTTTCCACTTCTACCCAGTGTGACGAAGCAAGCAGTTTAACCTCTACAGGTCTCATTTTCTTCATCTGTGGGATAGAGATAATATTGGAACCTCTCTCATAACAGTGCTGTTCTAAGGATTAAGTAGAACAATCTATACGAAAGGACCTAGCATACTGCCTGGCACAAGATATATCAGTTACTGCTAGAGTAGGAAGCTGAACTGATGATGATGACAGCAGAGGACATCTCGGGGCAGAGGGAAGCTGCCTCTGGTAACCACCATTTTAGGGCACAGTTGATTTTTTTGGAAAACTTATTAATGTCAGAGACAACAAAGAGATCTAACATTCATAACTCTTCACTGTTTGCTGCTGAAATATATTTAGGATCAGTATTTTGTGTTTCTCTTTTGTTCACAGGTCTACACCACAGGCTCTTCTCCCTTCCTGGAACAGTACGATATTTTGAATGTGCATTATCCAGTGACATGCCAGCATACCACAATGGATGCTAATAGCTGATTCTCCCAAAGCCTCTTTGATGTTCTGTTCATGTTTCTCCTGTTCATCATTTCTTGAGTGTAAATGTGCAGTGCACTTTCTCTACTGAGATAATATGCTCTAAGACTTGTCTACTTGGGGACTCAGCGGTGGGGTGGGTTGACAGATCTTTTTCTGTATGTGCTACTGCTGGGTTTAGTTTTCATAGTGGAAAATGTGAAGAACACTATTGATGATATTTTAAATTCTTTTTGAGCATTTCATTAAAAAAAAAAGTACAAACAGGTTGAAGGATACCCAGATTATCTGAGAAAGAGGTCATTTGAGGTTTTCATACTGTTTTATACTTCGCTTTGTAATTAAAAAGTTTTCTTTGCTTAGTCTTAACTCTTCACAAGTCTGAATTTCAGTCTTGGATTTTAGATTAGCATTCCCAAATATATAAAATACATTTCAAAATATGTTTATTAAAAGGTATAGGATCCCACCTCATCCTTCATCTGCCAGCTCCTCTTCCCCAACTTATAACCACTGATAATACCTTCTTATATGTACTTCTATAGTGTCTTTATGAGTAAACAAGAAAATAAAGATTCTTATCTACCCTTTTTTATACAAAAAATAGCTTATTCTTTATCCTTCACCTTGATTTTTGCAGTTAAATGTTTTTTGGAGATCTATTAGATCAGTGTTCTTCAGCAGGGGCAGGATATGGAAATAAAAATCAACATGGCTACTAAATAAATCTTTACAACTTCATGCTTAAAAAATTAAAATTTGTAGGATTTTTGAGATGAAATAACATAGAGGAAGAGGAGTCATATACTTTTGCAGTTTTGAATTTTTGACATTAAGATAAATTTTAATAGTAATATTCTTTGATTATCATTTTATAACAACAGCTTAACTGATTTATATCTATTTTTATAATGTCTGTGTGTAGCACCTATATTTTCTTAGTTAGGAAACTGAAGCCCAGAAAGATTAAATAACATGCAAGGCCACTGTTACAGTAGCCCTGGTACTGGAACACAGACTCCAATTCCCATTCACTATCCAGCGTGTGATTTAGTTTATAGCAAAAAAGAAACAAACGTATTGAGGGTCTAGTCTGTGCCTCTTGATCTTACTTGATCCTCAAAACAACTTTACGAGGTATTATTCCTGTTTTACAGATGAGGGTAAGGACCAAACAACTAAAATATAGAGAGGTTAAATAATTGCCAAATAGCACAAATAACCAAGCCAGAATAAAAAGTCACTGTCTGCAAAGCATGTGCTCTTTCAACTAAACAGTCTACACGCTAGAAAACCCAGACAGAGTACTGACCTCACACGAGTTTCCTCTTTCTCTCATCTCATGCTTTTCGTGTTCATTTGTTCATTCCCGCACTGTGTCCCTATCCCACTGACTCCCTGAGCCCTCCTACCTTTGCTCGGTCTACTCCAGTCATACCAATTTCCATGTTGTTCCCTGAACACAGCAGGCCTGTGGCTTTTGTACTGCCTGCCTTCCCAGGGAAGGCCTCTCCCCCAGTTCTTGTAGTGCCACCTGGCATACTTACTGTATTTTACTTATTTGATCACTGGCTATCTCTCCTGCTAGAATGTAAACTTCATGTGAGCAGGGAGGTAGGGATGTGTGTATGTGTGTCTGTGTGTGTGTGTGTGTGTGTGTGTGTGTGTTCAATTGACAGCTCAAGTACTGGTCTGTTTTCATCAGTGCTGTATTTTCTAGCTCAAGAACAGTACCTAGTATGTAATTGGTACTCAAATTACATTTGTTCAAATTACATTTGAACAAATACCTGTTCTACTTTTGAACTACAGTGTCTTGTGACTGTAAGCAATAGACATGTAGTGCTGTCACCCTCTGTATCTGTGGATGTAGAAGCCACAGGTAAGGAGGGCTGACCATACTACACCATTTTATATGAGAGGACTTGAGCATCTGCTGGTTTTGGTATCTATGGGAGTCCTGAAACCACTCCCACTTAGATACTGAGGGATGACGGTTTATAGTTCCTTTCCTCTACGATCATTGATTAAGCAGTTAATCTTTTATTGAGCAATTACTACATGCCATGTACCATACTAGTTCTGGAAACAGTCATAAGAAGCAACTATTATTATTCTCATGTTACAGAAAAGCAGTCTGTCGCCACCATGACATACATGCACACCTATCTCATGTGTCCCATCCTCTTCAGCAAATGTGTGTTGTAATATTCTGCCCAGGAAAAGCACAGAAAATCACTACCACTTGCAATCTACCGTTTTGTCACTGTTATTCTCTATAAGCTCTCTATAAGGCTACTCTGAGCTTGATCATGAGACATTAGCAAATATTCCCTTAATCACTGTAATAATAAAACACGTTTAGTCATCTGGCATAAATTCATGATTATTTTTGGATGGTTTAAAAAATTGTGACTTTGCCAGTAATAACATCTCATGTTCCCTAGAGGAGGTGGGTTTGTCATAAATACCATTTCCGTAGAACATTTCAAGGAACTTAAAGTTCTCGGAAAATATTTTTAACAGGCAGCCTTTTCTCAAACAGACTTCAAGGGCATAATGCTGTATACCCTTAAATGTGTATTGTATGTATTTTATCTTATTAGTAATATTTATATATATTTATCCTATTGCAAAATCTATTTATATTCAGATGTCCCTTTAGTGGACTGAGGAAAACAGAAATATATTCTTTAGAAAAGCATTCTGATGTAGCTGCAGATTTTTGTTTTTAATCTCTTTCATCCCTTTCTTCTCTTCCCAGATCACAGGTTATTTTCATTCATATATTGCAAATTGGTATTTTGGAGGATTAGTATAATTCCTTTCTCTTAAAGCTTATTCCTTGGTAGATTGTTTTTCTTTCTTTTATTCTCTTTTTTAAAAAGTCACAAAGAATAATCCTTTTCTGAATCTTACTCTGAGCCAAAAACAAAAATTTTTAAGCCCCTAGTTCCTGTTTTTTTTTTTTTTTTTCTAAGGTTTTCCTCTTTTATTTGGCTTTCATACTTAATTCGCTGGCATTCATATTTAACATAAAAGGCCAAAGCATGGAGCAGTCATGTGCCAGAGTGGATGAGTTCATTGGTTTTCACCTCCCTGCAGTCTGGCTGCCTTTACAGAGGCAGCGGCTAACATGGTATGCTTGGGAAACCAAACGTTTCCTAACTTGTTAGAGGGAAATTTAGACTTCAGAAATTTAGAAACCACAACAACAGATGCTTATGTTTTATTGTGACTACTGAAGTCACAAGCTTGCCATGAGAAACAAGCTAGATAGGAACCCCAAGAATGTAAAATGTGAGACATTTTGATCCCGAGAGAACTTCCTTCTTTCCTCCTTTCCCTTTTAGCTCTACTAGTAAATCAGTTAATAAGGAAGGCAAAGGAAGTAGGAACATTTAATACTATTAAATAGTATGTGGAGGTCAAAGCAGTTGGAAGATGAAGCCTGATGCTTGGCCTGACTGCCTGCTGAACTGAATCATGAACCACAATGAATACCCTCCATCTACCCTTACTCACTTTTCCTATTAATAGTTCCAGAAGGTGATTGGTTTCTGACTCCTACATGATGTTTTGATGAGTCTGGTTCACATGTAAATTTTAATTACAGATTGGTGGGAAAGTTTTATTCTAAAATCTATTGGAATATAAATGACCATTTTTCTTGTGGACTATGCATGTCCTCTTGCGTACATTTTAAAAATTAAAATTATTTTGGTCATCTAACCTTAATTTTCCATAACAATTCAGAGCATTGGGTTGTATTTCCCTTTTCTGCCACTTCTGAGCATTGAGAAGAGAGAAAGCATGAACTCAGAGTTTGATCCTATTTTCTCTCTTAGAAGTTGGGTTTCTCTTCTTAGAAGTTGGGTTCTTTTAAGATGTATGTATTCTAGAGAATATTTAGCTTTTGCAGTGAGGGACAATTCCATCAAGATGTTACAGTGGTTTGCAATAGGACTGCTAGAGGTGAGAGCAGTGACTTAATACTTTACTTCCCTTGGCCCTGAGCCTGTTTGCAGTGGATTTTGTCCTTGGGCAAAAGTGTCCCTGTTTAGTTATATTAATCTGCATGAGAAATTGTCTGTAGCAGAATTGAAGAAAAGGCTATATAGTATACCTGTGCATGTGCTATATGAAGACCAATCTGTTTTGCCCTGACCATATCTTACTTTTGAATTTTATTTCAAGATTTGAATTTTGAGAAAGGGCAAACTATTTCATGCTTGCAGTAGTTGAAAACAGTGTCATTGTGTTTTTCAATTCATTGAAAAAAAAGCACTAACTTCACTCTCCCTCACTTTTAAAGTTCACAGCTAAAAACAAAGAAAAAAAGTAAAACCCCAATTCTTAAACAACAGACAAGCCACTTTTGGAGGAGCCATGTATTCAATGGACAGGGATATTTTACCAAAATCTGCCATCCACTGAACTCTGTGACCTTTGTTCATCTGCATGCTACCTCAGCTGCAACATGGGGAAAGCAATACACCTTCGTCTCGATGGTTTACAAAGCCTATGCTGCTGCTGCTGCTGCTAAGTCACTTCAGTCGTGTCCGACTCTGTGCGACCCCATAGATGGAAGCTCACCAGGCTCCCCTGTCCCTGGGATTCTCCAGGCAAGAACACTGGAGTGGGTTGCCATTTCCTTCTCCAATGCATGAAAGTGAAAAGTGAAAGTGAAGTCGCTCAGTCGTGTCCAACTCTCAGCGACCCCATGGACTGAGATTCTCCGTCCATGGGATTCTCCAGGCAAAAGTACTGGGGTGGGGTGCCATTGCCTTCCCCTACAAAGCCTATAACGATCCTCTAATCCCAGTTGCACAGGATAAAAACCACTACCGACCTTAAAGGGCTTTCCTGATAGCTCAGTTGGTAAAGAATTCACCTGCAATGCGGTTTCATTCCTGGGTTGGGAAAATCCCCTGAAGAAGGGAAAGGCTACCCATTCCAGTACTCTGGCCTGGATAATTCCATGGAGTTGCAAAGAGTCCAACTAGACTGAGCGACTTTGACTTTCACTTTTACCCACCTTTAAAGTCCTTTCCCTCCCTTCTTTCCTATATACCACTGTACACAAATTCACATGTCAAAAATGTATATTCCATTCTATCAGAAGAGATTTTGACTCATCTGATCTGTGATTCATAATTATAAGGGAACCTTTATTGGAATTTCATGGGATTCCCATTTATTTTGGGTTCTGTATATGTCAGGCATTTATTGTAGTTCAAGGTTATAAGCGTGCTATAACAGTACAGAAATAAATCATTTTGGTGTCTGACACCTAAAATGTTAAGCTAAATTGAAAGTATAATTAAACTGAAAATTGAACACCTAAGAAGTATTTAGTAGTTTCTGAAAGGGAATCTTTATTGTCTGTGGCTAGGACATAATATATGCTACTTAAGCTCATGCTGTCTAACATCTCTCTCACCTATTTGTTTTATATATGTGCCTCTCCAGCCTGGTAGGACTTTCAAGGTAAAACAGGGAGATTCCAGATTAGCTTTTAAGCCTTTTGCTCTCTCTCCTTGATCCTTTATTCATTAACTTGGTTTTTATTTCAGGTGACTATAACTTCTTTAGGAAAGCTTAAGTGGGTTTCTCATACTAGGGATTCCTTTCCAGCAGAGAACTTAGGGATAAAAGATAACCTCACTTTTCAGAGTTGCTGAAGTTAGTTAAGCACTAGAGACATGGATTTTCTCCAATAAGCTTAACCCTTTACTTCATCCATGGCTGGATTATGAAAACATGAGTTCTTTGGGACTGCATCCTGCAAAGCACCTCCTCTTTGGCCCTATGGCAACCCCTTGCGCCTCAGCTTGGTGGACCCTGGTAGCATCAGATGCTGATGGAGCATCATTCTTATGCGCAGACTGGCATAATATCTAGAATAGTAATAGATACCATTTACTGAGTATCTCCTATGGGTCTGGCATTGGGCCAACTGCTTTATCATCACTTTTAATCTTCATTTTAAGGATTAAAACCACTATGGGAGTCCAGGTTGTTCTAAAGGCCAAACAATGGAATTAAAAATCAGACTTCAGGTGTTCTGATGCTGGGTCAAGCCTTCTTTCTCTTTTTACCTCAGATTCCCTTTTCAGAGTAGACTGCCAAGGAATAAATCTGTCATCATTTTTTAGAATGCTACATTTACATTTCATTTTATATATTTTCCATGAATGTTCCCTAACTTCTCTGACCCTGGCTGAGTTCCCATAGCTCTTAACAGTTTTGTGACACAAATACTCTGTATCATTTTATACCACTTTCTAGTTTGTTATGTTGTATTAGTTTTGCTCTTGAACTAACTATAAGCTTCTTAAAGATATGATACCTCTGTGTTCTCCACATGGGTCTGAACTTGGTACATCCTGGATGACCAAAGGATTTGAGAGGTAAGAAGACCCATTTCTAAGGGGAGCATGACTCTCTCTTAGACTGAATGCCACCTAAAGTTTTCAGAATTTACTCTAATTATTAGAGCAAAAGAAGAAGTAGAATTTTGTTCCTCTTTTTCCTGTCACTTTTGAGGAGGGAGAATCATTCAGTGACATGAAGTCACTTCAACACAAAGTTTAATCAAGTTCAGATGTGGGAAAACTAGCCAGAGAATGTTAACTTTGCCTGTGTTTCTTTGCATCTTTGCTCAGCCCAGTGAATTTTATGGGACTGTTAGAAGATTCCTGTATAGCATAATTTTAGGGGACATGAGTAGAACCATAATCACTTAACAAAGTTGTTCTCATCTTTATCTAAAAGATCTTGGTCTGCCCCATGTAGGCAGTTGTATGAAAGCCGGAAGGCTAATATGGAACCTCAAACATAATGTATTTCTTTTAACAAAATGAATGTTTAACTACCTTGATGATAAATGAATTGATATTATTGTTAAAGAATAATTCATCTCATTAACAGCAAAGGATTACTTTTCACAAAACTCCACAGAATGATTCTCGTCCTCTGCCATTCCCAATAAACTGACCAGTCCCTGCCAAGCCTGAGGGACTTACACAGCATCTCACTGCAGGCCCTTTGTCTTCAGCAAGAAGGAACTTTCTTATGCTCTCCCCCAAGCACTTAGACCAAGCAGCTTCTTCCTTTTTCTTCAAATGTAACAGCAGTGGTCACTTAAGTCTTGTCAGCCCAAATGTGATGAATATTTTACATTCCTCTTATGATTTCTGCTCAGAGATTTGTTTTTGTTTTGATTCACTTAAAAAAGAATTTTAAAAAGAGAGAGAAAAACTTGGTTCACCTTTAAACTTTTGTTCTGATACTGGTGGGCCATGAGATATGCTAAATCTGGAAGGTTCACTCTTGTCAGAATCGCTCATCTCGAAGGTCTGACCTCATCCTTGAGGCTGCTCTTTGTAGGATGATTCCGGAGCTCTCACAGGCTCAGGGCTATAGTTCTGTGACTCTTGCTTCTGGCTTCAGATTGGACTTTTCCCCTCACATTCTTCCCATTTTCTTTAGCTGATGTGTCTCTGTAATGAACGATCAGTAGGTTGTATTTTTATAGCCTTTGGCTCTACTTGATCAGAATTACCTCGGGGGTGACTACACACTATTCTGTCCTTACCTGGTATTGAGAGATGCTTATAGTGGATGTCATCATGTCCTTTTTTAAGTTAATGGAAGCCAAGGCTACAGGAGGCTTATGCAGAGCATGGATGGCAGAGCCAAGAAGAGCAGGATTTACGAACCATCATTCCTACTCTGTGGTCTTAGTGTTGCGATAACACTGTTTGTCTATCAATTTAGTGTCACAAGTAAATAAGCTTGGAGACTGACTACATTTGTGTTGTATTCTTTTAAATAGTCCCACATGGTTTATCTTTACTTAATTTTTATGTACAGCTGACCTACATTATCTATACTGCTTTATCAATTCACTAAAAAAGAGCCTAAACAGGACAGTGACCAATGATTGAAACCATTGTGCAAGAGCTACTGATGATCTTAGCCCTTGTCGTCAATGGTAGGTGTAGCTGCGTTAGCGACATGGTGTGGCGTGTGGAGAATTTAGTTGCTAGGCTTGTCCTGCCTTGTACTGAGCACAGTGCCTAGTAGGCACTCAGTAAATGTTTGGTACTGATGAAGAGTCACAAGCCCTAGGCTGGCTTCACAGGTTGACACTGGCATTACCTAATTTTCAAATTACAGAAAAATCATTCCTTTTCTGTAAAACCTGGCAGATGCACTGGATTACCCACAGAAACTATGGAATCAAAGTATATTGAAAATGGGAATCTGCTAATTTCTAGTCACAGCAAGGACAAACTGTTTGGTCCCGTGAATGCAGTAGGAGGCAGGCATTCAGCTGAGGCACAGAGATTAGTGGGAAACAGAGGAATACCCTTTATTAGAGACAAAAGCACTACACGCTGCTTGTTCATGTTTTGCTTCCCGTCCACTCCTTGCCCAGAGGCAATTCACCTGGTATTCTTTCACCATCTTCATTCTCATTATTTTGGGGAGGATGTTAAAGTGAAGTAGGTGGAGGTGGGTCGACAGAGAAGCATCTGACTTGAAGTCTGCCTACACAACATACAAGGTACGGTAAAAGCAGATTGCTTTGACTTCACTGCCTTGATTTAATCTGAGCCTAATTTGTTTTCTGGTTTTTGTGTTTGTCAGTTCTGTGCGGTTTAATGAAACAGTGGCAGAGATCTGTTTAGGGTCTTGCACAGAGTCTGAAGGGGCCCTTCCTAGCCCACTGTTTCCAGAAATATTCTTTTCTTCCCAAATAAGAAGCTTCTAGGTTGTAATTTGTTCATATGTTCATTCAATACCCTTCTTGGTCTTGTGACATACCTACTAACTTAACTAGGTCTTTCTTTTTTCCAGGTGCTAGGGATAAAGTGGTAGCAAAACTCACCCTCAAGGAGTTTATAGTCCAGGAGATAGATGATAAACAAATTAGCAGTTAATGTGCAATTTAATGTCATAAGAAATGCATGATATGAAGTAAAGTAAAAGAAGTATCACTGGAGCTTAAAGCCCACAGTGACTTCCTCTGAAAGTTCTGGGAGGGTTGTTTCAAAGGCATTGAGTCACTTTGGGTTTTTAAAGGGAATCTGCTAGCTGGGGAGGTACAGGGAATGCAGACTGCTTAGTTGTAAGGTGCTGAGAAGAGGTCACTTGTCATGTTAGTGGTTCAGGCCTAAGTGACTTTAACTGTAAAGCATACACACTCTTTGCAGGGCTCCTCTCAGCTTTTGGGCAGAGAACGAGCTTTGCCACCCAAAGGACCTTTAAATACATTTATTATTTGTTTTCTTTGTTCTCCTTTATCACCTCCCTTCCATTGTTGTAGCCTGGTTAAACTGTAATGAATTTCACCTCCTTCCTTTCTCTTTGTCTTCTTACTACTTGTACTTATTAACAAGGACTTTGAACTTTTCTACTTTTTTTTTTTAATGGATTTTATATCCAAATTAACACGTACCAAGGCTTCTTCTGGGGCTTCTGTTCTCATCTTTTCCTGCCATTCATTTAAGGGGAAACCAAAGGCTGCAGTCTAAAAATGCAGGCGGCCCTGGCTCTGCCTCTGAGCAGCTCTGTGTCTGTGAGGCAAGTCACACAGTGGACATGAATTTCTTCTGCAAGGTGAGGCATTTGGATCACATGGCTTCCAAGGCCTCTTCCAGCTATCAAGTTCTATGGACATTCCCTGCTAGGGTGTGTGTGGGTGGGTGTATATGTGCATGTGCACACGTGTGTGTGGGAGTATATGTGCGTGTGTCTGGGAGTATATGTGTGTGTGTGTACACTCTCTGGGGCCTGCGACATCCCACAGTCCATAAGAATTTATCAAGGCACTTCTCAAACTCACATCTGTGGGATTCAGCATTTGCTATTCTGACATAATATACACTCTCTTTTACTGATAGTAACTGTCCTTTAGCCTAGAATCAGTAGTTGCCATAAACAGAAATAAGGAATTTGCACTTCTACCTGTCCCAGTGGTAGATATACTTACCTACTTACTCCTCTGCATACCTTCTTACCCCTTCCCCCACACAGAGGCATATCATTTCCTAAGCTAGTCATTAAAAAAAATAATAATTGTATCTTTAAGAGTTAACCTTATTTTGAAACCAGTAGGGCAGAGGAATGTGAGGATGGTTAGACTGGAAAAAGAACGCTGCTAATGTGTTATTCTCTGTTCTTGGGCTCAGAATGAAAACTGCTGTTGTCCTATCTAACTTGCTAAATTATAATCTCCTGGAGCAAGCATGAAAAGGAAGTCCTCCCATATCTGAAGAAGAACCAAGTAACTTTCCTTGGAGAGCCTTCCCACTTTTACTTGCCTTGCAGCTTTCCCAGACAGAGGTAATGTTAGTGCAGAAGAAGGCTGGGGAAGAGAATCTCAACTCTGTTTTTAAAAAAAGGAAATGTAGGAGGACTTACAACAGTGTTGGTGATGATCTGCTAAGGAATTAGTGCACCTAACCCTCCAAGCAGAAGCTAACTGGCCGGAGGATTTTCTAAAAGTCTTTGCAGCACACATGAAAGAAACATTAAGTGATTGAGTTGGTGGCCCGTATAGACTGTAGTGATGGCAGAGGCAGCCATAAAAATATTTCTCTGAAAGTCTTATGCTGCATATGCAGTGTCTCTTCATCTTTAAATCCTAATTTAAACATAATTTACAAAAACTAAATCAGTTTTTATTGAAGCTAAATTCACAGTCAAATGTAAATTAAACTCTAAAAATCATTTAAAATTAATGATAAGCCCAAGAGGATACGGTGTGTTCGATTTTTCCAAGATAATGATTGGCTATGTGGATAACAGATTTTAATTCCCGAAGCAGGATGAGACCAATATGGCTTTACATACCCTGATATTACTTCATAATACCCAGTCTTTTATAAACAATTCTCTTCCTGCCCCCCCCTTCCTTCTTCCTTTTAATAGGAGGCTGTATTTTTTTTTTCTCCATTCACCTTGTAAAAGCATTCACTTTGCCCTGAAGCAATAGATATAGACAGAATATGACCTAAGAAGAATTAATGGAATTTTATTCTTCCTCTCTCCCATTTTCATTTTTACCTCAAAATCCATTTATTACCAAAGGCAATTTTTGGAGAGGGAGAGGTAACAAAGAATCCTAAAGCAAAATTCAGAGCATTTTGAGAAAGCAGATTAATGGGAATTGCAAGTGGACTTGAGAAGTTCTAAGCTTGATTTGTATTTTCATATTGACTGTTACTATAGACTTCATCACAGCATTAGGAAAATATCACAAAAATACCAGGGCTTAACAGGTAAGGTTAATCACCATAGAAAGGTAAATGAGTTTATTAATTATAAAATTAATATGTTTTTTGAAGATGTAAAAATTCACATTGATTCAATCCAAAATATTTTTTCCATCATATAAATTATCTCAAGAACTAAGAAATAGTCACTCCGAGAGCCCACTGTGAGATAATGTATCCATGAAAAATCCTTAACTTTCAATTTTAAAAGGGATTTTAACAGGTGATTGTTCTTTGAACTGTGCTTTAAAGTTAATAAATGGAAAATAGTGTGGACTATTGAAGTGTGTTATTTAAAATTTTTTTACAAACTGATGCTTGCCTGTTTTAAAAAAATAAAATGCAGACTCTGGAAACACAGCTGTTAGATCTTTGATAGAGGTTATGATTTTCAACAGTTGAGCTAATAGTTTATGGTACAGATGGTACTTTGGGTAAAGCTAAAACAATAATTGATGGTTTCTGTTTCTCTCCTCCTCTATTAGATTCAAAAGAGTAGAATACCTTTTTTCCAAGACAGGAATCTTTTTCAGTTTCCAGTTACAGCATATATCAAATAAACAACTTTTCTGTTGCATATTCTGTACTTCTCCACAGTAACCTGGGTGTTGCCCCCACTCTCTTCTCATTATGGTAGGCTTCCCTAGATTTGAAATAATAGTTTTGAGGAAATCCTACTTCTCAATACTAACCTGCAGTTTGTAAAGCCTATCTTCAGGCCAAGGAACATATAATTTTTCTTTTAGAATACTAAAACCAAAGGCCTGTATTGCTCCAAACAAAATTAGCTAACAAAACAAAAATCCTCTGAAGCAAAAATGGCAGGCACCAATGTCATATACTTTTAAAAACTCAACCACAGAATTACTAGAAATACAGATATATTCCACATTTTGACCAGGTAAAACAAATCTATGTTTCAAATGATAGATAAAACATAGAGACTATTTTACAAGGAAAATAATTCTTTCACACACTTTTTGTTAAGTTTTGTTTTATAACATATGTTCAGACCAAATAAAATTTAAGTGATAAATCATTTTTTCATCTCATATTCCAGTGTTTTTGACATAGCATATTTTATTTTTAATTCCTCTGATGATTTTTATTCTGAAAAGTAAAGTAAAATAAGTTGATTTTCAGCATCTGCCACTTGTTCAATTATCATACTGTAAGGATCCATTTATAACAGTAGTCTATTCAAGGTTTAGAGGTGATAAATAATGGCTCAAAATGCCATTGATTAACAAAATTCTTCTATAGGCTTTACTTTTTAAATTTATTATGTAATTCTACATTATAAACTACTGTCCAACATATTACTGTACAGAAACTAGCTTTATCTTTAATTGCAGTGCAGTTTGTCATTTACCCATTGACTGGAGTTGAAGTAAAAAGAACACAAACCTGTGATAGTTACTTTCTTGTACTAATTAAAACTTGTTTTTAAGACAGATTAGCATTTGTAGGATTTTTTTGAATCTTAAAAAGTGCTTCACTTTTAAAGTTAGATTCATCTTAATTACAAGATGTATTCCTAACAAGGGTTTTCTAGTCTTTCATATGAAGATTTATAAAAGAGAGAGGACACTGGGTGGGAAAGAAATCCACTACCTTGTGGTAGTTTTTCGCTTTGTGCTCTTGTAAGACTTAAAGGAGTTTGAGTCCTAGGAGAGATAAGATCAGGAGAGTTGTTGTATTACAGCATATTCCCCCCACCCTTCTCCCCCAAAGATTTCTCAATAGAGGCAGGATACAATGCATAACTTATTTGGAAGGCGTCTGTTATAGTCATCCCTCACCTCCACATTTAAAAATAAATCCCAAATCTGTATTCTCCGTCAGAGAAAACTTTTTAAGTTTTGTGTGAGTTGGGAAAGGTTTTGATCCTAGAGTTCATTGGACGCGCTTTTCGAAACCTGTTTGCAGTTCGTGATGCTGATAACTTTAAAAGCCACCTACAAACTGCCTGGCTCTCCGCTCCCCTTGCTGGAGCGGAGCGGCTCTCTCGGGCTTACCTGAGTCGCCTGCGCCGGGGACCGGGCGGGGGCCGCAGTTGCACGGCGTCGCGAGCGGGCTGTGCGCGCTCCGGGAGTCGCCCGAACAATGCGAGCGGGGCGCCGAGCGCGCCCGGCCTATGGGCGTTACGTCACTGCTCTGCCTTATAAGGCGCTCCGCGTGTGCGGCGCGGGCGGCGGGGGCGCCGGTGACAGCCAGACCCGCCGCGGCGCGCCCCGGCCCCGCAGACGCTCGGACCGTGTGAACGGCCGGTCGGTCCCGGCTCCCCGCGGAGGGGAATGGGCGGCCGGCCGGGGACTCGGGCGCCCTCCAGCCGGGCTAACCTAGTCTTTGGGGGTCATGGTCGATCAGCTTGTAACTTTTATTCCTCTGGGGCGCTAAAGCTTCTGTTATTGCTTGGGATTCTTAAATATACATCATGTTATTCTTATGTATGCTTTGTAAATACGTTTTCCTTAAGTTTGTTTTTTGCTCGCTGGGGGCGGAGGGAGGGTGTGGAGGCGGGAAGTCTCTCTCTTTCTTTTTTGGTGGTGGGGCAAGACATCTCCGGGAGTGATTTAGACTTCAAACCTTCTCTTTCCTCTTTGTAAAGAGTAGGGGTCCTCAGAGGATAGTATTTTATTTCCTGATGATGTAACTACCAAACAATTCTTCAAGTGATGATGGGAAGGCCAGATGAAATCTTATTTTTTTCAGTGTTTTTCCTGAAAGAACCTCTTCATTCTTCATTTTTGCATGTCTGTGTTTTAATGAAAGTAGTTAAAACTAATCGGTTTATTTAGCAGGGACAGTATTTATTAAAGAAATTTAATGTTTTGTGCTGTACTTTCAAGATAGTATAAAAATAGAACTTCAAAACTAGTTTTAATTCATCTATTCTCTTGTACAAAATAAAACAAAATGAAAAAAACCAGAGAGTAAAAAAGAAACCAACAAAATATGACTGAGTTAAGCCTGCTACCTTTTACTCTGGGACAAGTTTACTTGTTTAAAAACTTTTTCTAGTAAATGGGAATTAACTTCCTAATTGCTTTGCACATCGATAAGAGAAGTAATCTCAAAAAGTCCTAGCCAACTATATGAATCTGCTAAGTAAATTAGAGACATGGCTGCCTCATTTGTGAGTTTCAAATAAACTGAGTAGTTTACATAACTTGAGTCTGTTTAATTTTTAAAATTACATTAAAATAGGATTGCTTCCTATTATAATGTACATGTCTATGGAATTATTGTTTCCATATGTTTCGTCAAACAGAAATAATAAAAATAGTCTGCCTGGTTCTTTAGTGTGGAGTGGAGAAAGGCTGGTTGCAGAGGATTTATAGTTAGTGAAAATGGTGTGGAGAAAAGATGCAGGGCCCCCAAAGAAGTGTGTATCATCTTTAATAGTGGGCTCACGTTGACAGTTCTAGATTACTCTACCTGTCTACTGAGAAGCATATTAAACTAAGCCCTGCCTTTTGTATATACTCTTTTAAGAGAAGTGAATGATCATTCACTTCAGCTGAGCTTAAACTTTAATATTTCATTTGCAGTTTTGTATTAACATTTTAGATGTTAGTTTGTTGGTTTTAATGGTTACTTTGCCTTATGGTGTGTGTGTGTGTGTGTGTGTGTGTGTGTGTGTGTGTGTGTGTGTGTGTGTGTGTGTGTGTGTGTGTGTGTGTGTGTGTGTGTGTGTGTGTGTGTGTGTGTGTGTGTGTGTGTGTGTGTGTGTGTGTGTGTGTGTGTGTGTGTGTGTGTGTGTGTGTGTGTGTGTGTGTGTGTGTGTGTGTGTGTTAGTCACTCAGTCCTGTCTGACTCTTTGTGACCCCATGGACATAGCCCATTAGGCTGCTCTGTCCATGGGATTCTCCCAGCAAGAATATTGGAGTGGGTAGACAGTCCCTCCTCCAGGGGTCTTCTGGACCCAGGAGTTGAACCTGCATCTCCTGCATTCTTTACCATCTGAGCCACTAGGGAAGCCCATGAAGTGTATTTAAATCTTTTGTGTGTGTGTATCCTGTGCTTATCTTATACTTATTAAACATACTTTGAGATTTTTATACTGTTACAAATGAGACAAAATGACTGTTACGAAAGTTGCATGAAGCACAAATTCCTGAATCTCAGTTCCAAACTGGTATGGATAAAGTACCTCTACCCAAAGCTAGCATTTTTGTAACTTGTTCTGCCTCCTTTCCCCTCTGATGGATAGAGACTTCCTCACATTTGACACTGCCTTTTATTTCTTTCTTATATTTTTGTACTTCTGCTTTGCATTTATGTCTATGCTTTTGACTTCCCAGTTTCCCTGTAAAATGGTCAGGATTATTTCCTCATTTTCTTTGGTTGAAGTAACTGAAGACTAGAGAAGTTAAATGGCTGCAAGACTTGTCTAGGATTCTTGAAGCAAATAAGACTCTGATGCTGGGAGGGATTGGGGGCAGAAGGAGAAGGGGACGAAAGAGGATGAGATGGCTGGATGGCATCACTGACTCGATGGACGAGAGTCTGAGTGAACTCCGGGAGTTGGTGATGGACAGGGAGGCCTGGCGTGCTGCGATTCATGGGGTCGCAAAGAGTCGGACACAACTGAGCGATTGAACTGAACTGAACTCCCAAGTTCCTTTGCTGTTACTCGGAGAAGCACTGGTCCCTGACACAGCTATGACCCAGCCTTGCAACGAAGGTCATGGTATGTGACCACTCTCTTCAGGAACCAGTTAGTGACTCTCATTGGTTGAGCTTGTAGCACACACCAGTCACAGTGCTTGGTACTCTGCATGCACTCCATCATTCAATCTGCATAACATTCTGAGGTGGTTTATCCATACTTTTCAGATGACAAAACACATTTGAAAGGGTAAAATTGCTTGACCAGTCACACTGCTGGTAAAGTAATGAAAAGGAAAATTTGAAGCAGTGTTTATATGTATACAGGCTTAGTCTTACCCTCCCTTAGGGATTTACTCAGAATCTCTCAGCAGTGTTGTTAGTAAAGAAATAATCAGATTTAACTGAGAAGTTTGTGTCTTTATTTTCCAAACTGAATGTTGAACTAAGAAAGCTAAAACTCATGCTCTTCTGGGGCTACACACCAAAGCTGCCCTGATTGTGTGCTGAATAACCCCAGAGAGTGTTGTTTACATTGAAACACTGTGGATTTGTGTATTTACTAAGATAGTTTTCTTGAGGATGTTGGCAACATGTTCTAATAAACTTAGAATATTGTAACAGTTCTCCAGCAGTTGAAAGTGGAACATTTTGAGGAAGGGCACCCTGGGTCTTATAGTGCACACTTCAGCCAGCCATTGGCGTTGCGCTCCACTGCCACATGTCAATGAGTAGGCTTTTATCTCCTTTCCTCCTATCAGCATTCTCTTTGCGATGTAATTTTTGTTCTTTTAGCTTCTAACATATATTTATTACGAAAAGAATAGCAATGTGACCATTGTGCCACAGTCTTGGCCAAGGAAGTTGTTACTTCCCTTTTTATGGAAAATTTTACTGCCCAATTCCTATGTGACTCTTCATTTTATAATAAAGAATTTTGTACAAATAAGTATACCTACAAATAAAAGTCCTTTCTACAGTGAGTAAGCTGATTTATAGTCTAAATCAGCAATAGTTTATCATTTGGAGATGGTACAAAGGCATTTTTCTAAGTTAACTGCTTTCTAATGTGGAAGTAAGGTTTGTAGGCAACAAGGCTGGAGACTAGGATATACTGACTTGATTGAACTGTGTGAGGTCACTTTTGTTAAATAGTCAAAAACAGTTGAATATCAGCAGTTTCCCATGGTTCAAGCTATTGCCAGGAGGTTATTACAGTGACCACAGCAACCAATGTCATTAGTAATGTCCACAATGTAATCATTATTTAACTTTTAAAATACCATTAACGTGTTACTAAACATAACAGAGCCCGTTTCTCTTTGTGAAGTGATTGCTCTTTCTTTCTTGTCCTGTCTCCATGCCTTTGTTTCTTGTGATTGGTGAAGTCTTTTAGTCATCCGAATAAGTGCCAGAGAAGCAGTATTCATAATTAGCTGAACCTTTTCTAGAACTGCCCATAGTTTTTGCTGTTGGCTCTTTAATCAGGTAAGGGGAGATGTACACTGTTCTGTGAAGCTCTGCTGTAAGCTCTGGGATGGTAATGCTAACTCTGAATGGGACACATTTGCCCCTTTGCCTCTCATAGAGTTTATGTGGAAACACTGTAACAGGCAAAGAAAAGAAACAATTTTTATTATGGGCTGCTGCTGCTGCTAAGTCGCTTCAGTCGTGTCCGACTCTGTGCAACCCTATAGACGGCAGCCCATCAGGCTCCCCCGTCCCTGGGATTCTCCAGGCAAGAACACTAGAGCGGGTTGCCATTTCCTTCTCCAATGCATGAAAGTGAAAAGTGAAAGCGAAGTCGCTCAGTCGTGTCCGACTCTTAGCGACCCCATGGACTGGAGCCTACCAGGCTCCTCTGTCCATGGAATTTTCCAGGCAAAAGTACTGGGGTGTGGTGCCATTGCCTTCCCCATTATTATTATGGCCATGGTCCTGTTATGAGAAGCTGAAGGGAATGGGGGCAGATCCAGGATGGCATGGGGCGAAGCAGAATGCTGTGGTCCTCCATTGCATCAGGCTGCAGTTAGATTGGCCAGAGCATGAGTCTTTGGTGCTAAGACTCCTCCTGACAGAACATTCTAACATCTCACGGGCAGACTTCTTGCCATGTGGCTTTGCTGCTGAGCATTGGACAAGCCTGACATGGGCTTCTCTGCTGCTCCACAATTTAGGAGGAAAGCTAAAGGGACTGAGCACCATGGTGGACAGCTGTGGAACGTGGAGCCAAAAGGAAAGTCTGAGGGTGAAAACAGCTTCTCTCCATGCCAGGGAGAATCAGTTTTCTGACCTACCACCTACCTCTTTTTTTTACCCTTCTTTCAGTTCCCTGGTGGTATCTGCCTCACTCTGTACACATAAACGCCCACATGAAATATACCATGTCCCCAGGCAGCACAGCATTTAACATGTGCTCAGAGAGCTTTCACCAGCAGTTAATGGGCTGCAGTGAACTTTAGTTTACATGTAGGTCATCTTACTTTTACCTGCAGCCCAAGTCTCCTGTCCCAGGCCTCCATATGCATGCATGCTTAGTCACTCAGTCCTGTCTGACTCTGCAACTCTGTGGACTGCAGCCCACCAGGCTCCTATGTCCATGGGGATTCTCCAGGCAAGAATTTTGGAGTGGGTTGCATTTCCTTCCAGAGAAGGCAATGGCACCCCACTCCAGTACTCTTGCCTGGAAAATCCCTTGGATGGAGGAGCCTGGTAGGCTGCAGTTCATGGGGTCGCTAAGAGTTGGACACAACTGAGCGACTTCACTTTCACTTTTCACTTTCATGCATTGGAGAAGGAAATGGCAACCCGCTGCAATGTTCTTGCCTGGAGAATCCCAGGGACGGGGGAGCCTGGTGGGCTGCCGTCTGTGGGATCTCACAGGGTCGGACACGACTAAAGCGACTTAGCAGCAGCAGCAGCAGCATTTCCTTCTCCAGGGGATCTTTCCCACCCAGGAATTGAACCCACATGTGCTTGGCAGGCAGATTCTCTACCACGGACCCACCTGGGAATGCCATTCATACTTTAGCAGCTAACTTTGATTTTAAAAAGGGACCAATCCCTTTGAGAGTTAACTTGGGCTGATAACAACAGTATCAGTGGTAATGTTAGGAAATGGGAAGCCCTTTATTCACGTTAAAATGAATGCTATTCTGTGGCTTTAAAAATTAATTTAAAAATAGTTCAGTGCCCATGTCATAATTTGGAAAATGCAAAAAAGTCAAAAAGACGTTTTACAACTAGTCCTACCACATGATTACTGCCAGCTATTAACAATTCCATGTACTGTGTTTCCTTTTAGTCTTTTTCTAAGCATTTGTAAAGCATGATTGTTTTCATACTGTGGGATATAATTGTATATTGTTTCTTACTTTTTTACCTTTTCATATATATTTTTTAATTATGTTTCTGTCTTTTCTATAGACATTGGGTCATTTAAAAGCATATATTTGCATATTTTCCCTAGAAATGGTGGGTCATGAAGCCAGCCACTGACATCACCATTGTTTTTTCTTCAATAAGTGAAACAAGGAAGTGCATAGTTAATGGAGACTCCTCTGCTTCAGAGACCTCCTGTTCTTGGTCTACGTGGGATGCTATGAGTTGACTATAGGACACTAGTGAGCATGCCAGTTGGTGAGGAGGATAACTTGGAGAGAATGAAGTATTGATAATATGATGCCACCGTAAGATTATTAAATGGGAAGCAGGAAAAGCCTGCTATTTAGGTCCAGTCCTTTTGCTTATTTATTCCTGTAAACATTTTATGTTTCCTTGGTAACTAATAATAGTTTTGAGAAATTGTTGCACTCACAAGTATTACTGCAAGAGTAAAAAAAAAAAAATCCTCGAATCACAGAAATTAGACAGAAAAGACCTATTAGGTCATCTTCTTTGTCCCTTGCCAGTACAGATTGTTCTCAATACTTTGTTCAGTCCATTTTTTTTGAAGGGACCTTGTAAACTAGTTTATGCTTTGTGTCTTTTTTAAGTAATGCATTTTGAAAGCAACTTCTCTTGACAGATTTTTCTGTATCATTGTGAAGCCTAATTTCAGGCTAAGTATTTTTGGAGGAAGACCTATGGATTCAAAGTACAGTTGAACAGGTTTTTTAGTTGAAACTCATTGGAGCAGTTCAGGATGTTACTAGAATAGTTGACTAAGGATAAAACAGATGGGTGAGTTGAATTTATGTTTTCTTTTATCCCTGGAAAGTCAAATATAACAATGCATGAGGATAAACTTTTAATCACGTAAGTTCATTGAAATGGGTCTAGAAGGCCTAAGGACTAAAGCACATAGGAAATAAAAAGGAAATAAGAGTAAAATGGCTCATTCTAAGGTGATTTTTATGAAAGAGACATTTTATGATCTTCCCTCCTGTCCCTGATTCTGCTTTGTCCATTATTTACAGTTGATCATTGCTTGTTGTGAAGGTGGCTTCTGGTTGTTAAATTCCTTCCCTCAGTCAGGCAACTACTTCCAAACCACAGAGGGATAGAATAAAACTATCTCATGGAGCAGTCAGTGGTAGTGGTATAGCCTAAATGCTTCTACATTTAGAAGAAGCATTATGGCTAAAGATAAGATATCTTCACTGGGATAAAATGACAGACAAATTAAGAAATGAGAAATGTGCTTTGAGTTTTATTAGGAAGGCTGATTATTTCATAAAATCATGTTTTATAGTGTAAAAGACCGCAGAAAACATCTACTCTGCTTATTATCCACTCTTTGTTCTCCCTTTTTAAGTAGATAATTGGAGCTCAGAGAGGTTAAAGGACTTGCCCCAAGGTCAAACAATAAACTGGTGATCCAGCCACTGTGTTTGATGGGTCTGCATGCCTCTGTTGGGAAACATGAAAAATCAAAAATGACTAACTGATGTGATTAAAGTGAAGTAAAGTGAAGTTGCTCAGTCGTGTCCGACTCTTTGCGACCCTGTGGACTGTAGCCTACCAGGCTCCTCCCTCCATGGGATTCTCCAGGCAAGAGAACTGGAGTGGGTTGCCATTTCCTTCTCCAGGGGATCTTCCCGACCCAGGGATTGAACCTGGGTCTCCCAAATTCCAAGCATACGTTTTAACCTCTGAGCCACCAGGGAAAGAACTGTCCAAAAGAATGTATCTGAAATCTTAGTTATTGTAATATTAGTATAATCTACAATGGTTTATACTAACTACAGAACTAATATGGAACATTAATGAGCAAATTATTTACTTTATGGATTAAAAATGCAGTAGTTTGTTGCATTTCTTTTAAATTAAAGATCTGTATAATACTGGTAATCAACCCAAGCCAGCAAGATTGGTAATGAGTTGACAACTCTGGTCAAAAATATCTGAAATTTTAATATTAATACTGTGTTATCATATAACTCCAGTATTTTGGCCACCTCATGCGAAGAGTTGACTCATTGGAGAAGACTCTGATGCTGGGAGGGATTGAGGGCAGGAGGAGAAGGGGACGACAGAGGATGAGATGGCTGGATGGCATCACTGACTCGATGGATGTGAGTCTGAGTGACCTCCGGGAGTTGGTGATGGACAGGGAGGCCTGGCGTGCTGCGGTTCATGGGGTCACAAAGAGTCGGACACGACTGAGCGACTGATCTGATCTGATCTATCATATAACAACATTGTCTTACATGCTTGCCAGTTGTTTATTCTGTACATGAGAAATCCTTTTATAATTTATGTCACTAGGCATCCAATCTGCATCATAAAATACAGGTTTGGGAGGGAGATAAAAAGTTCTGTGTTCACTCTCAAATTGGAATCTCTCTCAAGTGAGAATTTCAACCTTCTTCCCAGGAATTGGTACACACACAGTTCAGTTGTCACTAGAGCTGAATAGCCCCATCAATTTGTTACTAAACTGGCTTTTTCCAACTTCCACTGACATTCCTGATCTTTCCCTGGAGCTGTGTTGAATAAATGCATTGCTTTGACATGACAGTTTTTTAAGTATTTGAAGACAGTTTGTCCTCAATTGTCAGCAGTGCCTGTTTGATATGAGTCCTTTCACACCTTGTCTCTATGGTTTGGAGCTCAAAATGAGCAATTTACTTCTGTGTATTAGGATCATCTTCCCCTTCATAGACTTACAGACTTTGTGTGTGTATCTGAATTATCTAAGCATTTTAAGATAATTATCTAAGACAACCTACATCAAACTACTGTGTCATTGAGCTTCCTGATCACCAGCCTCCTAATGAACAACCTCACACTTAAGTATTTTCATCATGCACTGCTCCTGTGATAATCTGGGTTAATCAGTTCTATCCTGTGTTGGTTTTGTTTATATCTTTGTTTAATAACAATTATATATAACACATTTATTACTTAATGGATGCCATGAACTGTATGCTTTACATATAAGAGCAACTTTGTCCACATAATGACTCTGTGAGTTAAATCACTGAGGAACAGAAAAGTGAGGTAACTTGTATAAGATCACAAAGCTAGTAAAGAGTGGCACCAGGATCTGAATTGCAGACTGACTTCAGTAAACTCTGATATCACACTCAGTGTCTTGTAGCAGAATTTGGTCTTGGGGGCAATTGGTACTAAGCCTAGAGTCATGGAAATTTGTATCTCTCTTATCTGCCATCTAGTTCATTAGGCTTGCACTGTAGGGTAGCAGGGGCTTCCCTGATGGCTCAGAAGGTAAAGAATTCACCTGTAATGCCGGAGACCCAGGTTCAATACCTAGGTCAGGAAGATCAGGAGAAGGGAATGGCTACCCACTCCAGTATTCTTGCTTGGAGGATTCCGTGGACAGAGCTTGGTAGGCTACAGATCATGGTTGCAAAGAGTTGGACAGGACTGAGCAACTGACACTTTCACTTTCGCTTCATGGGATAGAGTGAGAATGAATCTTGGAGATCATCTGGTCAGCTTCCCTCATCTTGTAGTTTGTATAACTGGAACTCAACTGTGCAGTAGCCTGTTCAGGGACATGCAGAGAGGGCATAGTTCAGGCCTGTGTGTGCACCATACTTTTCTGCTGTAGAACTCTGAAGTATTTCTGCTTTGTACAGTTTTTTCTCTCTTCTCCTTCCTCCCATTCCTTTTCTTTTTCTTCCTTCCTGTCTTCTTCTCTCCCTCTCCAGTTATTTTTGGCATTAAACCATTAAAACCACAGTAACAGTAATACAAATCACATTGAAAGGATCACTTAAAAATCCTACCATACTGTGTTTTAAACTGTTTTCATTTATTGCCAGCTTCTGAATCTGTAAGTTTTTTATCTTTTCAGATTATAACATAGGTTTAAGAATCTTATCAAATATATTCTTAAAATCTCCCTGACTTAAGTTTCATAGTTCAAAGAAGATTTAAGGAATGGGAAGGGAATGGCAAGGAACTGCTGTCATTTATTGAGAGCCTCATATGTGGTGATTACTCTGCCCAGCCCTCTACCTTGATGTCTCAAACCTGCTTTCCACTCTCTGAGATTCTGTATGAGGACTGGCACAATACCCTGCACAGGGTGAGCATTCCACAAGCCTGCTGAATGAGGAAATGACTGGAAAGAAGTGCTTTGGATCCGGCAGGAGAAAGAGAAAGAGGTGATGATCATGTACACACTATTCCCACTCAATGACTCTCAGCTTTTGCATCATTTTATGTGCCATTTATTTCACATCTGTGAAGGTACATGTGTGTGCAGGATGCTATGGGATCCTATTTGCAGTAATAGATTTTGGCCTTGTACTTTTAACTCAACATGATACTGATTAAGTCTTGATCCAGAAACTATTCTTTATTACATTTAATCAAGTTTCTTTAATTTCCTTGATCACAAATGTTATTCGATAGGGAAGATTCCCCCATGGGATTGTATTTAATCATGCAAGTAGGGAAAAGTCTGTCGTGATAGTGCTGACAGCCTGAGAACTTGAGAAGTAAAAACTGCAGGGACAGAGTTTCCTCCTAGCACTTGTCTCTTGGCAAAACATAACTCAAAATAGAGCTGATTTCTTTTTAAATATAATAAATTCTGATGAAAACAGATCCAGGTGAATTCTGAAACACATAGAATCAATTTTCAGTTACCATGAATGGCTCCTGCCCTAGTGATGCCAGAATGTCCATGTTCCAATTCACTTACTCACATTGGGAATCTGGAGAGTCACTGGTGTTGACTTTGAGTGACCTCAAATTTGGACTCTGACATTTATCTCCAAATGCTGATCTACTCTGATAAGATTGACAAAAGTGATACGTTTATCATAAGATTACTTATTTGTCTCATTACTAGTCTATGCCACTTAAGAGTGTGCTATAAATTAATTTTCAAATAAATCCTGTGAATAGCTCAATTATATTTCATTACCTGACCTTTCATTACAGAAATTAAAAGTTCTTTCCTAAATGCAAGTATTTTAAATTAGCATGCATTCATAAACTTATATTGGCATTTCTTCATTTCCTCTTTTTAATGTATCAGTAGATTCAAAACATAAAAATGGCTTAGGTCTTGCTTCGTCTCTGATATGTGCTGAACAACTTTTGGTTAAAAGCAGACTCTATCCAACCATCCATTCTCTGTCTATGGCTGCTGTTTGCTGAAACCTTGTGGAACAGATGTCCTCTTCCCTCCTCATTGCTTATAACTTCTTACCCCTGGCCCTAAAACACACACACACTGTGTAAGTACACATTCTGGCTTTTATGTATGCTCACTCACAACTATAAGAGAAAACGAAGAATAATAAATTTCAACTTTTTAGATCAGGAATGAAAATCTACTTCCCAAAGACTATCTATGTTACTTTTTTTGTCCAGTGCCAGTGACCATCAAACTATTCTTAGGAAATGGAAGTTCTTCATATTATATACTTACTCTTTATAGATGTTTTCCACCTAAATAAAGTCCCTTTATATTAATATAGCTGTATAACCTTTCTTTTGATTAGTGGTTTCCTGATAATTCTTTTTCCATATAGTTGGAAATTATTATTATTAGAATTGTTTTACTCCAGCCTGACAGTCTTTGTCTTTTAATGTATTTAGTCTGTTACAGTGATTATTGATGTATTTGGATTTACTTATATCATCTTATTTGATGGTTCTGTTTTTTACCACCTTTTTTGCTGTTGTTTTGGCTCATTTCTTGGCTGCTTTTGGATTTTATTTTTATTCATTTTCGCCCTCTCTATTTGGAGTTATACACTGTTTCTATTCTGCTGCTGCTGCTGCTAAGTCACTTCAGTCATGTCCGACTCTGTGTGACCCCATAGACGGCAGCCCACCAGGCTCCTCATCCCTGAGATTCTCCAGGCAAGAACACTGGAGTGGGTTGCCATTTCCTTCTCCAGTGCATGAAAGTGAAAAGTGAAAGTGAAGTCGCTCAGTCGTGTCCGACTCTAGTGACCTCATGGACTGCAGCCTACCAGGCTCCTCGGGCCATGGGATTTTCCAGGCAAGAGTACTGAAGTGGGGTGTCATTAGGAACTAATTAACCTATACATTCTGCCTCACAAGTTAAATCAGAGTCTAAAGGTAATCATCATTTTAATCCCACCAGAGACTTTAAGGACTTCAGAACACTTTTAAGCATACCTTCCCAATTTTTATATTTTTGCTGAAATATCTTTTAAACAGTTCTTTTTTTAAATTCTATAGGATATCATCATCATCTATTTTTGTTCTTTTAGTCAATGTTGGTTTAGATTTACCAACATATGTACCACTTTCTTTGCTCATCATCCCTTCTTTTATTCCATACTTCATCTGGGATCACTTTCCTTCAACCTAAATATGTATTTTGAAGTTTCTTTAGTGGAAGTGTGCTTTTTTTCAGACTCCGTCTTTTTATTTATTTGAACATGTCTTTATTTTGCCCTTGTTCTTAGGAAGATTTTTTACAGCAAAAAGACTTCTAGGTTGATACCATGTCTGTCGGGACGTTGAAGTATTATTCCACTGACTCCCATGTTGCTGTTGAAAAGTCAGTCATCAGTCTAATTGTTACTCCTTTTGTCTCTGACCGCTTTTGTGATTTTTCTTTTGTCTTTTGTTATTCTACTGTATGATATACTTAAGTATAGATTTCTTAATTTTATACTTTCTGGGCTTCATTAAGACTCCTGTATGCATGAATTGGTGTCTTTCCTGACTTCTAGGAAATTCTCAGTGTTAACTTATCAAATATGACCTCTGAATAACTTGTCTCCTTACCTTTTAAAACTTAGACACATGTTAGACTATCTTACTCTAAACTTCATATCCCTTAACTATTCTTTCACTTGTTCCATCTCTTTAGCTCTTCAGGCTGCATTTTATTATCTCCTCAGATTTTTCTTTCAGTTCACGATTGTGGCTCATGTGGTAAAAAAAATCTGCCCACAGTGCAGGAGACCGGGATTCAATCCCTGAATCATGAAGATCCCCTGGAGAAGGGAATGGCTACCCGTTCCAGTACTCTTGCCTGGAAAATTCCATGGACAGAGGAGCCTGGCAGGCTACAGTCCATGGGGTCGCCCAGAGTTGGTCATGACTGAGCAACTGACACTTGACAATTCCCTTTGCTGATCTGCAGTTATAGTTTTCATATCCAAAATTTTCTTTTTTTCCACTAATTTATCTGTAGTCTGTTACTCTTTTAACTAAAATTTTCAATCTCCCTTTTTAATATATTAAGTAGATTTTACATGCTATTTGATAATTTAAATATCTGAGGTCTTTAAATATCAGCAGCTCTGATTCTGCTTTCTCTGGCTTTCAATCATTTTGCATTATTTTCTAGTGTGTTTTTGGATTCTTTAAAAAATATGAACTTAAACACCTTAGACTTTTGTATGTGGCAATTCTTTGAAACTTGGGTTGAAGATGGGTTCCTCTAGAGAGGACTTACATTTATTTTTGCCAGGTGCCATGGGATATTGTCAGCCCAGAATCTGTAGGCTTTTTATTTTTTGTTTTTGGACCACCCAGGTAGTGTGAATTTGGACTGCAAATTCTCAGGTTGGGTGCTAAGCTGCTAAGGTGCTAAGTCGCTTCAGTCGTGTCCCACTCTGTGCGATCCCATAGACGGCAGCCCACCAGGCTCTCCCGTCTCTGGGATTCTCCAGGCAAGAACACTGGAGTGGGTTGCCATTTCCTTCTCCAATGCATGAAAGTGGAAAGTGAAAGTGAAGTCACTCTGGTGTCCAACTCTTAGCGACCCCATGGACTGTAGCCTACCAGGCTCCTCCATCCATGGGTTTTTCCAGGCAAGAGTACTGGAGTGGGGTGCCATTGCCTTCTCCACCTCTGTACCCCACAGTGCCATAAAAAAAAAAAAAAATTGCAGCATTCAAACAGTGTTCTCCAAGCAAAAGCCAGCATGGGTTCTCTGTCACAACATTCAAACAGTGCTCTCCAAGAAAAAGCTAGCTTTTGTTCTTTGTGTGCCCCACTATACTTCTGATTTAGAAAAAGTTCTTATAATTAGCTTCCTTATTTCCTATCTCCCCAGATTTTCCCTTGCTCTTAATTTGCTATTATTCTTTTACCCTTAAAAATGAAAACTAGTATTGGAATAGAAACAGAAGTAACGAAATTGAAGAGTTTCAATGGATAGAAGTGTTATTGAGGGTTCTGCTGACAGTGTTTTCTGATTTTGATAAAGCCTGAACTATCTAGTTGGAAAAAAAAATAAAAAATCATTTTCCAAAGACTGTTTGTTGGGATGTTACCATATTTTATTGCTAGATCATTGCTCTTTTTGATATGATATGGTGACTAAATTTGTTTTAAATATCACAGAAACTATTATTTCTGCTTGTGTGTCTTTAGTTAGACGTGAGTGCCTGCATGTGTGTACAAGTGTCAAACACTTGTAGAGTAGCTGCTTGTGTGTGCATATGTTTTCCTTATCACTGTATTGCAAGTGCTTGTCCTCAGCTTAAGAATTGAGGGAATGAGATTCTGAAGATGATTTTCAAGAAGGAATGATTTGAAGTCTTTAACAGTTGGGTGAACAGGTTTGCAGTCCTCGTCCCAAGTCAGGTCTTTGTCAGTCTTCTACAGCCCATTCCCAGAGAAGACCGAGTGGATGAGGTGTGCAGTGGTGACTGTGGACTAGGGGTGGCAAGGCCTTGTTTGGATGAAGGCAGCAGGCTCAGTGTCTGTCCCTTCAAGGTTCCTGTGAGGGAATCTGGGACTCCCAGTACACATCCTTCTGCTTTCAAGTATCTCCATCTCCAGTAACAATATTTTTAGAGTCTAGGTATTTTTGAATGGTAAACACAAAAATATTGTCCATTTTTCTAGAATCTCCATACCTCTTTATGTGCTATAGATAATTTCTTTATACTTATCACTATAAAATAGAAGTAGAGTTCCATGCTAATTGAGAACAGTTTTTGTTTACCAACATCCATCATAGAATATGTAGATATTTTATACTTAGATTTTACCACCAACACCAAAGGCATTTTGAAGGTAAAAAATCTGATTACCTCTTTCCTGAATCCACAAATGTTTCTATCAGTTTCTTTACAATTTTCTTTTTATTGAAGCTGGATGAGTAGACATTCAGCTTTCATTTATTAAGTACCTACCTAGGTTAAATGACACAAATCTGAGGGGAAGAAAGCCATTTAACGTGCAACCAGGATGTAATAGGCTCCTTTCCTCTGTGCTTGTATAGCCAAAGTTTTGTGCTATATGGTAGAAAATAAGACAGATTCCTTGCTTCAGGGAATTTACATCTGGGAGTTGGCTGCTGCTGCTGCTGCTAAGTCTCTTCAGTCATGTCCGACTCTGTGCGACCCCAAAGACGGCAGCCCACCAGGCTCCGCCATCCCTGGGATTCTCCAGGCAAGAACACTGGAGTGGGTTGCCATTTCCTTCTCCAGTGCATGAAAGTGAAAAGTGAAAGTGAAGTCACTCAGTCATGTCCGACTCTTCATGACCCCATGGACTGCAGCCTACCAGGCTCCTCCGTCCATGGGATTTTCCAGGCAAGAGTACTGGAGTGGGGTGCCATTGCCTTCTCCAGGGAGTTGATTGCTGCTGCTAAGTCGCTTCAGTCATGTCCGACTCTGCGACCCCATAGACCGCAGCCCACCAGGCTCCCCCATCCCTGGGATTCTCCAGGCAAGAACACTGGAGTGGGTTGCCATTTCCTTCTCCAGTGCATGAAAGTGAAAAGTGAAAGTGAAGTCACTCAGTCGTGTCCGACTCCTAGCGACCCCATGGACTGCAGCCCACCAGGCTCCTCTGTCCATGGGATTTTCCAGGCAAGAGTACTGGAGTGGGGTGCCATTGCCTTCTCCGAGGGAGTTGGTTAGGGAGGTATTAATATGGAAGAAGAGATAGACTGGCTAAAGGCTAAGTAAATTACACAAGGTGCATACAAGAAGTGCCTTCACGTGCAGATGAAGAAGTTAGGCATCTGGGAAGGTGTGAGACAAGGTGGCACTGAGGAGTTGAGGTGAAGTTCCACCCACTTTGCTCCTCTGCTGTGGACACGTAAAGTGTGCAGCCTCTGAGGAGGAGCTGGTCTGGTGCCAGGTCTGACCCAAGGGGGCTGGAGGGCAGAGTTACTATCCACATTACTCTTTTGTGCTCATGTGCTGCTCTCTTCTCTCCACAAATAACCATTTCTTGCTTTTTTTTTTTTTGTTTTTTTATGCTGTTAAAGTCTATGTTGCTTATGGTTTCTTTTGCTCATGGAAGAAACCTGGGACAATGAAGAATTTACATAGATTTTAGGGCAACTTGGATTCTTATAACTAGAAGAAAAGTGAATATGTTCATCTTCAATATGTAAGAATTGCCCCGTTTTGCAAAAAGATTATTTGAAAGCTTCATTTCAAATATTTTTCCCACAGAAACAATGTTATTAAGTTACAAAGTAGAGAATTAGTTCCCAGATTAGCACAGGGAGATTTACTAAACCCATAATAAAGCTGAAAACCTGTATTTCGGAAACTGTGATAGTATGGTAATATTGTAGCACAGTCATATCATAGCTCACAAGATTTACATATAATGTGATTATTGTAGCACGTAATAGAGAACAATATTCTTGCAAATGTATAGAAATTTCAGCTATATTGGGGGTCAGCTAGCTTTTTGTGAACTAGCTGGGAGCCTGTGTTTTACATAGAACATGATGCTTATTAGTAAATGCATTCCAGGTTCACACTTTGTATTCTAGGTGAACACCTCCCTGCCATGTCCATGGCAGCCCCTGGCCAACTAGCCTGAGGAATATGAAGTAGCTCTGGAAATAATCTTGCTCTCCAGGTATCCTTTTGAGCCGAATGTAGGTTGCCTTTTTATGTAGAAGGAATGTTAATGAGTCAGGTGTTCATAACCCAGAGAATGCTGGTATGTATTTTATGTGGCCTGGAGAGTTAAGCTTAGTATATTTTATTCTTAGCTCTCGCAGGTTCAAGGATGACAACATGTTCTTTTAAGCAACTTGCAGTCACCCATGTTCATGATTGGAAAAGCTGAAAACATCCCCCTTTAAAGAATGAATCATAATTCAACTAGCTTTGCAGTTGGCTTCATAGATTTAGTGGGCTGTCCCTCAGCAGGACTGTTTTTTATGTTTTGCCATGTCCCATCACATATGAATCAGTTCAGTTCAGTTGCTCAGTAGTATCTGACTCTTTGCGACCTCATGAACCGTAGCACACCAGGCCTCCCTGTCCATCACCAACTCCCGGAGTTCACTCAAACTCTTGCCATTGAGTTGGTGATGCTGTCCAACCATCCCATCCTCTGTCGTCCCCTTCTCCTCCTGCCCTCAATCTTTCCCAGCATCAGGGTCTTTTCAGATGAGTCAGCTCTTCACATCAGGTGGCCAAAGTATTTGAGTTTCAGCTTCAACATCAGTCCTTCCAAGGAACACCCAGGACTGGTCTCCTTTAGGATGGACTGATTTGATCTTCTTGCAGTCCAAGGGACTCTCAGGAGTCTTCTCCAACACCACACTTCAAAAGCATCAATTCTTCTCTGCTCAGCTTTCTTCACAGTCCCACTGGAAAAACCATAGCCTTGACTAGATGGACCTTTGTTGGCAAAGTAATGTCTCTGCTTTTTAATATGCTGTCTAGGTTGGTCATAACTTTCCTTCCAAGGAGTAAGCATCTTTTAATTTCATGGCTGCAGTCACCATCTGCAGTGATTTTGGAGCCCAGAAAAATAAAGTCTGACACTGTTTCCACTGTTTCCCCATCTATTTGCCATGAAGTGATGGGACCAGATGCCATGATCTTAGTTTTCTGAATGTTGAGCTTTAAGCCAACTTTTTCACTCTCCTGTTTCACTTTCATCAAGAGACTCTTTATTTTTTCTTGACTTTCTGCCATAATGGTGGTGTCATCTGCATATCTGAGGTGATTGATATTTCTCCCAGCAGTCTTGATTCCAGCTTGTGCTTCTTCCAGCCCAGTGTTTCTCATGATTTACTCTGCATATAAGTTAAATAAGCAGGGTGACAATATACAACCTTGACATACTCCTTTTCCTATTTGGAACCAGTCTGTTGTTCCATGTCCAGTTCTAATTGTTGCTTCCTGACCTGTATACAAGTTTCTCAAGAAGCAGGTCAGGTGGTCTGCTATTTCCAGCTCTTTCAGAATTTTCCACAGTTTATTGTGATCCATACAGTCAAAGGCTTTGGCATAGTCACTAAAGCAGAAATAGATGTTTTTCTGGAACTTTCTTGCTTTTCCAATGATCCAGTGGATGTTGGCAATTTGATCTCTGGTTCCTTTGCCTTTTCTAAAACCCTCTTAAACATCTGGAAGTTCACAGTCCATGTATTGCTGAAGCCTGGCTTGGAGAATTTTGAGCATTACTTGACTAGTGTGTGAGATGAGTACAATTGTACAATAGTTTGAGCATTCTTTGGCATTGCCTTTCTTTGGGATTAGAATGAAAACTGACCTTTTCCAGTCCTGTGGCCACTGCTGAGTTTTCCAAATTTGCTGACATATTGAGTGCAGCACTTTAACAGCATCATCTTTTAGGATTTGAAATAGCTCAACTGAAATTCCATCACCTCCACTAGCTTTATTCGTAGCAATGCTTCCTAAGGCCTACTTGACTTCACATTCCAGGATGTCTGGCTCTAGGTGAGTGATCACACCATCATGATTATCTGGGTTGTGAAGATCTTTCAGTATTCACATATGAATAGTGGTAGTATTTTGTGGCTTCTTCAAGGTACTGTATTTCCTTTCTGCTTATGGACAAGAGCTTATTTTTTCACCACTTTTCCACAAGAGGCCAAGTTCCTGGTAGGGTTTGCTGGATATATAGTTCAAGGAACTTAGTTCAACAGTAACATAACTATTAATCCATGGCAGTGTTTCTGGGCCTATAGATTGGTTTGAGTAAGCCAGAAGAGGATAATCAATACAGACTGAAATAGCATTAATTTCTTTTTACTGTACTTCTAACACCAGACTTCCCCACTTTATCTCCATAAATTCTCTTCATCTTTACTGGAAAACCCCTTTTTCTTAACTAATCTCCATGGTATTTTCTCCTCTTGACTCAGGGCAATTGATCACCTAGCAACCTGAACCCATGAAGCAGGTGCCTTATTAAAAGACTGAGGTTAAATGTTGGGTAAACTCTAGCAGTGATTACTGGAAGAGAAAAGAATGTTGATAGTCGGTGAGGTTTGACAAAGAAGGCTCTCGCCAGTGTTTGTCAGTCTCTAAGCTGTAAAGATAGGCTTTCTGTAGCAGAGGCATGCAGCTCTGTGCAAGAGTGAACCGTTTGCTTCCACAGGGAATTGCTGTGCTTCCATATTCTAAAGTATGAGTCATGGATGTCTTTATGATTACACATCCCTCTTAACATATGAGGAATAAACTTTAGAGAAAAGGAAGCTAAGAGAAAACAGAAGTGTGAATGACTGCTAATGGTGCTGTCTTTGGCTCCGTTCTGTCTGCCATTTCATCATACATAAAGCGGGTAGTTCAGAGATTCCTCTCCTGGCAAATAAGTGGCAACATATGTTTGAAACAGTGGAAACTATAGGGGGAAAATGACAGGCATATGGCAATAGGAAGGTAAGGGAAAATTTGTTGCACTAACGTTCAGTTCAATTCAGTCGCTCAGTCATGTCCGACTCTTTGCCACCCCATGGCCTGCAGCACTAACATTAGCTGCACAATTGGTGTGCTCTTCCGTTGAGGGACGTTTTGATTTAAAAAGTCTGCATGCCCCATTAGAACATCATTTCTGTGTATGGAGTGTATAGGTTTTCTAGGATTTTCGGTGGTGTTGTCTTTTTTCTCATGAATGGCAGTCACCTTAAACCTTCTCATTCCATACAGAGGTCTTGCGAGAAAGGTTCCCAGAGGGGAAAGACAGAATTTAATCAGGAAATAGGGCATTTTATTAAAATACCAAAAATGAAGTGTGGGAAAGCACTTTGAAACAGTCACTTTGAAGGCCTGAGAATAGAAGAATGGGCCCCAAATTACTGTCTTCAGGCATCCTCTTCTTTTAAATGATAATTCTGCAGTGACAGTGTTTAGGATTTATTTGTTGCCATAGCAACTAAATCTTTGCTCAGTAGTTTGAGATTTCACAAGTTACCTTAAAGGGAAAGTGTCTGTTGTTTTGATTTCACAAACTATGAATTGATCAATATTTACCTTCTAACAAACTGAAAACACAATAACTTACTTTGAAAAAAATAATTTTCTCAACATTAAAAAGAAATCTATGTATACTAAGTGCACATCCATTTCCAATTGTATATCATACATGACTAATAAATAAGAACTGTGTTTTAAAACAGTCAAAATTTAATTATGGCTTTTTGTTATATTAGAGATAAATACTAGAGAGAGAATCCTGTAGGAGGAAATGGCCACCCACTCCAGTATTCTTGCCTGGAGAATCCAATGGACAGAGGAGCCTGGTGAGCTACAGTCCATGGGGTTGCAAAGAGTCGGACACCACTGAGCACGCACACACTAGAGAGAAGCATAATTTGTTTCTCAGCACAATTTTTTGTTTTGCTTTGTTTGCATAGAAATGATTATGGCAAAAAATATTACCAACTTTTATGTGTCTAAAATTTAATTAATTTCTTAATAAGACTTAACTTCAGTTGTTCAGATTCTGAGGAAAAAGCTGTTGGTGTTATTACTGATTTGGGCCTTGACAATGAATAATACTAATATGAACAAGGAACTTACTAATATGTATGTATCTGTAAATGTTTCAGTGCTGAGAACCCAGTTGTTCTGTACCTTCTCTCCAAGTATCCTGCTTTATTATGATTGGTATCAATGGTATATATTTTTTTATGTCTGGTCTCATACTTTAAAAATGGATGGCTAAGAAGCTAATGTAAACAAAGTGTTTTGTTTGTAGTCAGAAATTTCTTTATACATTTACATGTATAAGAAAGCAGGGCATGGCAGAGGGAAGACATGACTAAGCTTTATAGCCTGCTCACTATCAGTTTTGGTATCGAGTTAAGAATGGTTTTTATATTTTTAAATAATTGGAAAATAAGAATAATATTCCAAAATAAGAATAATATTTGGTAATATGCCAATGCAAACATTATATGGAATTCAGATTTTAATATCCATAAAGCTTGATTGGAAGATAACCACAGCCATTTGTTTACATATTACTGGCTGCTTTCCTGGTGTAACATCAGAATTGAATAGTGGAAACTAGACCATCTGGCCTACAAAGCTTAAAACACTTATTACCTGTTCCTTTACAAAAGACAGGTTGCTGACCACTGTTCTATAGCTTTGGCAATAAGTACAGTTCAAAATGAAACAAATATGTGGGGGCACCTGAAAGTTTGGCTTTCTGTATCTCAACTAATTTGTGTTCATTTGCCCGACACCAAATTTTGAATTTTCTCTGCTAGGACCCTTTTTGATCTTCGATTGTTTATATTCTGTGAAGATTTATTAATCCATTATTGTCAAGATAATGGATGCCTTTTGGTGGAGTACTGAGGTGATGTACATTTGAAGAGAAATCTATTGTAGAACAGTGAAAGTAGAAAACCAAAGTTTTGTTTCTGAGACTAATGGGAAGCTGTGAGGTTTTGAACTGGTTCTATTTGGTTTCATATATTCCAGTCAGATCACTTTCTCTTATTTTACCTTTTCTAGAAGGGGATGTCTAGAATGAGTGATTGAGATTATAGGGGAATACTGTAAGAGACACCCCTGTATTGTGTCAAAGCTTTCTGCTAAAGTGTACATGGCAAAGCAAGCCACCAGAGAAGTATGTAATGCTCATGAGTAAATGAAGTTTTCCTTATTGTCTAATCACCATAAGTAAGAGTATTAATAAAAGATATCCTGTTCCAATTTGGAGTCCTCATACTAATGTTGTATTTATTGTTCTAATAGGACTTTTTTATACCTTGAATAGTCATTAATATGTATTTCTAAATAGACTTAATCTAATTTATCAGACTCTCAAAACAGAAGGAAACATTCAAAAGAAGTCTTGGTTGCTTATTTGAGAGTTTAAATGTGATACATTATTATTTTTGTTTCATATTTTCATATTTCATATTTTGTTTCATATTTTTCATATTTCATTTCATTTTAAAAAGGTTCTTAGACAAAGATTGTATTTCTATATTGTAGATAGCATTATTTTTAGAGGTATGTCATGTCATAGGCTATGGAATGGAAGATGTTCCAAGTAAATTGTTTTATATGGAATTACACAATGCCCAAAGACCACGTTTGCTCTGATTCTTTATGTCCAATCTCATCCTTTTCAAACTCACTTCCTTTAAAAATAGAAACCTAGAAATTTCAGCTAAACAAAATATTTCTTCGCTAGTGACAGATTACTTACAGATAAACTTTTAACATGCACACCCACACATAAACACATGTATGCATTTTTCACATCGTCCTAGTAGTTTTGTTTATTTTAGCATGACTTGGAATATCACACAAGAATGTCAGAATAAGGTACAGTTAAATGAGGTGTATTCCATGAACACAGAGTCTATACTATAGAAGTTTAAGTATTCATTTGAAGCTATTCTGTTATTTGAAATACCAAGAGAAATCCAGTATGTATTAATATTCTTTATTAGATGATTATTAATATTAATACACATTGGATTTCTCTTGGTATTTCACATCACCTGAAGAAGGCTGAATATATGTAAAGAAAAAGTGTGAACACTCCTTTTTATTTAGGACCTTAGAGATAGCTACAATAGATGTACTTTGGTTATATTAGATGAAAAATTTATGTGTGCATTTATTTAGAGGCCTGAACTAAAAACTCATTTCTTTTCATCCAAAAAAACCCTTTTAGAAAAAGTAGTTTCTGGTGTTCATTTATATTTATTTTGTATCATATAAGAATTCTGTTCAATTTTATTTTGAACTGAACATTGGTTATGGTTTTTCAGAGCAGATTGTTGGCTTCTGATTCCAAGTTATTACATTTTGCAGGTGTTTTGGTAGTTTCTTACTGTGATATATCCTTTTAACTTTAATGGGCATTAAAAACATGTATTTTAAGACCATATTAAGAAATATTCCAAATAATTGTGTCTACAAAGAAGTTCTCAGTAAATTATATCAACTATGTAACTAAAATAATTAAAAGTTATTGAATATAAAGGTTTTTGTGAAATCTATGTGGTAGCTGTTGTGATTACTGTTGTTACTTTTTTTCCCAGCAGCTTCCTAGCCCCTCTTGCATTCTTTAACAAAATATTTCTAAGATAAAGTGTGAAGAATAACATAGAAGGTGCACTGTTTTTAAAATTATTATGATGGACATTTTGGACTTCCACTTCCATCTAGACTATGACTCCACCATAGTTCACCTTCAGGGCATTTTTCCTCAATGCACGTTAACATCTCAAGGATGATAAGCAAGGCTCTGAAATCAGACTCCCTGCATTTGATCTTAAGTTCTTTATTTATTGATTTTGTAACCTCTTTGTGCATCTGTTTCTTCTTCTATAAAATGAAGACAGAAAGAGTACCTTCCTCATAGGGTTGTTGAGTATTAAATGAATTACGGCTTGTAAGTGGTTAGAATAGCACCTAAACAGTAAGTATTCAACTAGTTGCACTTCCCTGATGGCTCAGACAGTAAAGTATCTTCTGGCATTCCAAGAGACCCAGGTTCAATCCGTAGGTGGGGAAGATCCCCTGGAAAAGGGAATGGCTACCCATACCAGTTTTCTTGCCTGGAGAATTCCATGAACAGAGGAACCTGGTGGGCTGCAGTCCGTAGGGGTCACAAAGAATCAGATACCACTGAGTGACTAATGCTTTTACTTCCCTTTTTTTTCCCCATTCATCTATTTAGCTCTTATTATACATTCCTAAGATGCTATCTGTGGTGTTCTGGTTGTTTTGGATCTTTGAAACCCTTTTAATTCTAAGGTCAGAATCAACATGACAGTAATTTGTTGTTTAGTCTCTAAGTTGTATCCGACTCTTTTGCAACCCCATGGACTGTGGCCTGCCAGGCTCCTCTGTCCATGGGATTTTTCAGGCAAGAATAGTGGAGTGGATTGCCATTTCCACCTCCAGGGGATCTTCTTGATATAGGAATCAAATCCACATCTCCTGCTTGGCAGACAGTCTGACTCTTTACTGCAGAGCCATTGGGGAAGCTCTTGACAGTATTTTAGGATGAAATAAATATTAATAAAATGTTTATTAAAATTAAAGGATTAATTACAATTGAAAATATTATACAGTGTATGTTAAATTGAACATATCATAAACATTAGTGATGTCATTCTTAAAATTTTAAAATTCATAATGAATAAATTCTGGAAGTGAAATCCATTCAACTCTTTTAGGTTTAGGAGAGATTATTCAACTCTCATCTGTGTAACATAGATTATAATAAGAATATTAATAACAACTAAAATATATCTAGTGCTTACTCTGTGTAAAATACTGTTCTAAACATGTTACATTTATGTAGATTAATTCATTGAATCTTTATAGCAACCGATAAGGTGAGTACTATTATTATCCCCATTGAATAGGTAAAGAAACTGAGTCTGAGAGATTAAAATAACCAAGATTCAGCCCAGAAAGTTTGGCTGTGGAATATGTGCACTTAACTCTTAACTCTGTTGTAAATAAGTGATATTTTCATTACAGTTATTTAGTACAACGTTTTTTTTCCTGATTTAATGTTCATCCTAACAATTAAGTACCAAAGGTATTGATCATTGCCTAACTCTGCCTCTTTCTGCTCTCCCATGCAAGTCTTAAAGCACTGATGCTCAAACGGGGCTGCACACTGGAATTGCTTGGAGAGCTTTCAGCACTATTGATACTTAAGATTTAAAGATTCTAACTTTAACTGGTGTGCCATGAACACTGGGATTTTTTAAAGCTCCCCTAGTGATTCTGATATCTAACAGAGTTTTAGGTCCATTGATCTAAAGGAAAATGAAATTTGTTTGGACCCGAGAGCATGTCTTAATGGGTAGGGCAGGGAGGTAAGCAGAGACCTTGGGGCATGCAGAAGTTGAAACTCAAGCCTGTTTGCATGGTGTCTTGTTAAGGATTCCTTCCTCTGCATGCATACAGTGGAAATATTAGGTAACAGTGAATTTGAAAGTTACCCAGAGATTACATTGCATATATTATTCTTTTAACTTGTTATTTTAAAAAAAATCAATTAAGCTTTCCTGTTGCTTTAGTCATGCGGCCATACATGGCCATTGAAAATGTTCAGGAAACATTTGAAAAAAAACAAAATTGCTCTAAGTGGGAAAAGGATTGTGCTTTCCTTTAAGGTTATAGTTATTGTTCCAGTCAGAAGAGTAGACTGACTTTACTAAACTGTTTAGGAAAACTGATATTTATTTCAAATGTTTATGGTTTATTGTCTCAGAAGGTTAATGCCAAATCCTCAAAAATGTAGTGACGATCGATGACTCATTTTAGCTCATGTCAAAACAATTCGCTTTTGTAATTTTCCTGTCCCTGGAGAAGCTATTAAACACTAAACAAAAATGCCTCAGAATGAAACTGATTGAATGTTTTAAATTATGTACTTTTGCCTGGCTATTAGCCAGATGTTCTTTGGGAAAGCTTACCACACGTAAAGACCTGTGATTTGCTTTGACAATGATCCTACACAGTTTATGCTGCTTAAATACCAGTGGTGTGTATTCTAAAGCTAAATAGTCAAGCAAAGCTCAGTCTTTTTGCTTAAATAATTTGTGTAATTCCACTCTCAGACAAGTGATTTTTATCTTTGTTAAATTCTGGGCAGAATATGCCTAACGGGTAAAGTATTTTTCTCTATGTTATGTTATTGGTAAGTAGCACAGATTCCAAGAAGCCTAAAAATAGTTTTCTGTGTCTGTTGTGTGTATACAGATATGCACGCATACATATATATACTTTTAAAAAGATTTATATATTTGTTTCTGTGTAAGTAATACCAAATATCTTGTTCCCAGAGGAGCTCAGTGTAATGTTTTGTATGTAGTTTATATACTGCTACTGCTAAGTCGCTTCAGTCATGTCTGACTCTGTGTGACCCCAGAGACGGCAGCCCGCCAGGCTCCCCGTCCCTGGGATTCTCCAGGCAAGAACACTGGAGTGGGTTGTCATTTCCTTCTCCAATGCATGAAACTGAAAAGTGAAAGTGAAGTTGCTCAGTCCTGTCCGACTCTTAGCAACCCCATGGACTGTAGCCTACCAGTCTCCTCCGTCCATGGGATTTTCCAGGCAAGAGTACTGGAGTGGGGTGCCATTGCCTTCTCTAATTTATATATGTGTATGTGTGTATTGCTGATAATATATGATACCGATGAACAAAACAGAACATTTTGATTAACTTCCTATGGTCTGTCTGCCAATACTATATGAGCTCTCTTAAGAATCAGTGTTAAACTAACTACATCATATTTTTTAGAAACAAGAAATTTAATGATAGGCTTGCTTTCACTGACTTCTAAATACAGAGGATATTTACAATGTTAGATGAGACGTTTTTAGGAAACATTTTCATCAGTGTGATTGAGTATTAGTAACTGAGACATTCTTAGTACCATGTGGCATTTTTTGAATAGGCATTTGGGAGCATATTCTTCTGGCAACTGAAAGTATGGGCCTACTCATGAAAGTCTGTGGCATACCCAGTATCTAGGAAAGAGGAGGTGCTCAGTAGGTGTTTGCTGAGCAGACTTTCTACTCATGCTTATCTCTTACATGATGAGAGGACATGGAAAAGGCAGTGAAAATTAAGTGCCTTCAGGGTGATTCTGTAACAGGGTGACGGACCATCATTCCCAAGGAAATTATCCTCATTCACAAGGATATCTAGCCATTAGCCCATTCTAAGATGGAAAATGGTGTGAAGAGTGGTTAATTCAAGCTGCATCTGAAAACTGTAGTTTTGATCTAAGGGAAAAGCTGGACAGCCAGAAAGGACTAACAACAGGATGTGAAGGGATTCACACTAAATTAATAGCATGATCTTATTTTTTATTTAAAATATAGCATATCAAAATGTTATGTTTTCTGTCATACTAGTTTCCTGTCCTGAAAAAAAAAGGTTTAACCAGAGTTGGAGGTTTCATGTAAGTGCAAACAAAGTGGTAGGCCAGCATTCGATCTAGCAATTCCACTCCTGATTATTTATCCAAAGAAAAAGAAAGCATGAATTCAAAAAGGTATATGCACTCACATATGTTCATTGCAGCATTATTTACAATAGCCAAGATATGGAAGCAATCTAAGTGTCCATCAATAGATGAATGGATGAAGAAGATGTGGTATATATATATATACATAGTGGAGTACTACTCAGCCATAAAATGAAAAAGAATGAAGTCTTGCCATTTGTGACAACATGGATGGACCTAGAGACTATTACAATAAGTAAAATAAGTCAGACAAAGAAAGATAAGTACTGTATGATTTCACTTACACTTATATGTGGAATCTAAAAAACAAAACAAATGAACTAAACAGAAGCAGAGATATGGATACAGAGGACAGAGGGGAGGGAAGTGGGGGAGGAGAAAAATAGGTGAAATAAGTGAAGGAGATTAAGAGGTATAAACTTTCAGTTACAAAATGAAAGAATCACAGGTATAAAATGTACAATGTGGAGAATATCGTCAATAATTACATAATGTCTTTGGTGACAGATGACAACTAGACTTATGGTGACCATTTAAAAATATACAGAAATACCAAATCATATGTTGTACACCAGGAACTAACATAGTGTTGTAGGTCAGTTATACCTCAAAAACAAAGAAAAACATTTATAGAAAAAGAGACTAGACTGTGGTTACCAGACACTGTGGTGGTGGTAGGGGCGAGGATGTTAGGAGGAGGGGAAATTGGATGAAGGTAGTCAAAACTTGAGAGAGTTGAACCACAAAGAAGGTTGAGCACTGAAGAACTGATGCTTTTGAATTGTGGTGCTAGTGAAGACTCTTGAGAGTCCCTTGGACTGCAAAGAGATCAAACCAGTCAGTCCTAAAGGAATTCATATTCATTGGAAGGACTGATACTGAAGCTCCAATATTTTGGCCACCTGATGCAAAGAGCTGCCTCATTGGAAAAGACCCTGATGCTGGGAAAGATTGAGGGCAGGAGGAGAAGGGGTCAACAGAGGATGAGATGGTTGGATAGCATCACGGACTCAATGGACATGAAGTCTGAGCAGATTCTGGGAGATAGTGAAGGACAGGGAAGCCTAGCGTGCTGCAGTCCCTGGGGTTGCAAAGAGTCGGACACAACTTAGCAAGTGACAAAAATAGTCAAAAGATATAAACTTCCAGTTATTTATCTTATAAGTACAAAGGATATAATGTACAGGATTACAAATTTAATTAACACTGCTGTATGTTATATATGAAAGAGAGTAAATACTGAGTTCTCATCACAAGGAAAAATTTTTCCTATTTATTTAATGTCATATTTATATGAAATGATGGATGTTCACTAAAGTGTTAATTACTCGGTTGTGTCTGACTCTTTGTGATCCCATGGACTATAGCTTGCCAGGCTCCTCTATCAGTGGAATTCTCCAAGCAAGAATATTGCAGTGGGTACTGGAGTGGGTAGCCATTTCCTTCTCGAGGACATCTTCCCAACAGGGATCGAACCTAGGTCTCCTGCCTTGCAGGGAGGTTCTTTACCATCTGAGCCACCAGGGAAACCCGGGATGTTCATTGAACTTACTGTGAATATCATTTCATGATGTAAGTAAGTCAAATCATTGTCCTGTACACCTTAAACTTACACAGTACTATATGTTAATTATACTTCAGTAAAACTGGGAAGGAAAAAGCATATGACTAAAATGTATAAAATCGTAAAGAGTTTGGCAGGGCAAACACACTTGTTTACCCAGCCTAGAATTGTTAGAATTGAAGTCTTGAAGGAAATGCATTTACTCAAAGAGCACTGCACTAGAGTGTGTGGCCGCCTCGTGGTTAAGAATATAGACAAATGGTCAAACTGCTGGGTTCAGTTCAGCTCCCTGTCCATTTTCCTTAATCACCTTATCTTCTCAGTCTTTAGTTTCTTCATATAGAAAATGCTGCTAATAATAATACCTATCTCATACAGCTGTTATAAGGATTAAAGATTAAGTGAAAAGCACTTAAAACAGCTGGCATAGAGTAAACTCTGTGTGTGTATGTGTGTACATGCGCTTGTTTTAAAGCATTTGCCATATAGATCAGGGTTTAAAAAAAATAAATAGCTTTAGAACAATTACTTACATTTGAAATCCAAAATTGGCTATTTAGAGTAATTTATTTTTAAGGTTGCATCCTCACAGGCCGCTAAAAGGCTTCCATAAGAGACAGGAATCTTGGACTGGTTGGCTGGTTTGATCAGTGACCTGACCCAAAAAGTATTTGTTTCTGTTCTTACTAAAACGCTTCACACAGAAAACCACACAGCTATTTCCCATGCTGAAATAATGAGATAAAGATAAAGCTCTCCTTCCTGCTGCTTCATTTGCTTGTACTAATTTGTCCTAAATGAAAAACTCTTCATTTGGTAATAAAGTATGACTTCCAGTAATAGAAACAAGCCCAAGCTAATTGAGTTAAGCAAGACCTTTGGCCAGGAAATGTAACTATTTAGATATGCATCTTGTTTTTCCAAGCAAATGCTCCTACTTTGGAATCTGAGTGGGCTTTAATCTGTTTACCTGGCTTAAGTTGCCCAGTTTTCAGACAAGCACTTTGCATTTCTGGCAGCAATAAGTGTGATGAATGTTTTTGTTATTGTTGCTCTTAATGATAAGTGTGTGGTTTTTATTCTCACTAGAAAGAAGGGTCTGTAAGGACCATAGGCCAGATTGTTTAACCGTTAGAATGTGCTTATTTTGTTATTTCCATCATTTGCTAGTATTTTTGTTCTAATCTTGGAATAGATCTTTCAGTAGAAAGAGAAAAACATTGTTTTCCAATCAAATATTTATAACCTCTTTAAGTAGTAGAACCTGCCTGGTAAAAATGTATTTCATTTCTGTTAAGGCACTTTTTTTTTTTGGCACTGGAATTTTTTCAATGACCAAATTAAAATAGGATCTTTTACACATATATTGAACATGCATCTTTAAATAGGCTAGCCCATTAAAATGAGGTCAAAGAACTTTGCGAACATTAATTTTTGTTAGTTTGATATCTTCCTATTCTAACCCTAGGAAGCCTAGAGGTTTCCGTACTTTTCCTTTGCCATTGTTTTCATGACTGCTCCTTACTTCTCAGTCAACCTGAGATTCATGCTTATTTTAAGTCCCCATCAGTGTCTGTAGTAACTATCTCTTTCTTGCCTCTCATGCTCACTTGTCTTCCTTGGGACTTGACTCTCTTGTTCCATCATCTTTCAGTCTTAACTGGCCCCTTTTCTTCAACTTTGCTATATTTCTACAAATGAACAGCCATTTCCCCTCCCATCCCTGGTGAATTTCTTGAAAAAATATCACTATACTCAGTGTGTCTACATCCTAACCATACTCTGGTTCCTTCAAATCTGGTTTTGGCACCTGCCATTCTGATGAAATTATTCTCAGAGGTCATTGGTGATTTCATCATCAGGTCCAGCAAACTTCACCCTCTGTTACTTCTCTCGGCCAGTTAACACAGTTCACTACCTATCCACTCTTTGAAATTCTCCCTTTGGCTTCTAAGACACCGGGCTCTTTAAATTCTCTTTCAATATCATAGACTGCTTCTACTCTATTTTCCGTGATAGCTTGTTCCCCTTTTCTTATCCTCTTAATGTAGGCATTTGCTAGGACAATCTAGCCCTTTGCATTCTATACTACTAGATACTCTAACAGAGAAGGCAACAGTACCCCACTCCAATACTCTTGCCTGGAAAATCCCATGGACAGAGGAGCCCGGTAGGCTGCAGTCCATGGGGTTGCTCAGAGTCGGACAGGACTGAGCGACTTCACTTTCACTTTTCATCTTCATGCATTGGAGAAGGAAATGGCAATCCACTCCAGTGTTCTTGCCTGGAGAATCCCAGGGACGGGGGAGCCTGGTGGGCTGCTGTCTATGGGGTTGCACAGAGTCGGACACGACTGAAGCAACTTAGCAGTAGCAGCAATAGCAGTTACTCTAATCTGCTCCTACTGTTTCAATCTACCTTTCCATGCTAGAACTCCCACATCTCTTTCTTTAACCACTACTTGCCTGAATTCTCTCTGGTCCCATGTGTGCAATTACTCCTAGATGTCTTCTCAGTTTCTCAAGCACAACATCCCAAAATCAAACTCATCCACCTCTCCGAATCTTCCAGTTACTGTTATGAGAACCAGTGTTCTTGTTACCAGGCTGATAAGAGTTGCTGAGTTCAGTCATTTCTACTTCTTGCACCTACAGAATGTGTAGCATATCTCATTTCACAACTTATAAGTACTGTTTTTTCATTTTTTCCCTTATTGAGGTATACTTTATTAGTGTGCACACGCATTAAACATGCAGGCTAATGAGATTTTATAGATGCATATACTTGTATAAACACTATGCAGATCAAAATGTAGAATATGTCCGAGTCTGCCGCAGACCTCCTTTGTGCCACCTGCCAGTTGATATCCACTTTCTTCCCAGGAAGTAACCACCATTTTGACGTCTATTACCACGATTTAATTTGCTGTCCTGAACTTCATGCAAATTCACACTCATATTAATGGAAATTCAGCTTCATATAAATGGAATTTATATTGCTACCAGATATATATATATGTGTATATATATGTATATATATATATGTTCCAGTTGCTCTACTTCTTCAGCAATACTTGATATTGTCAGTTTAATTTTAGCCTTTCTAGTAGGACTGTAGAGGTATCATTATAGTTTAGTTTGCATTTCTCTGATGATTAATAATGTTGAACTTCCTTTACACATGATTCTTTGGTTATCCAAATAAGTATCCTTAAGTTTTTTCCTTTTTTATATTGGCTTGCCAGTCTTTTCTTTTTAATTGATTTTTACAAGTTCCTTATATATTCTGGATATTAGTCTTCTGTTGGTTATATGTATGCAGGTATCTTCTCCCAAACTGTGCTTTGCTTTTTGTAGAGGAATAGTAATTAGCCAAGATGGTGATGGTCAGGCTCTCTCACCCCACTTCCTATAAACAATGACTTTGCATGGTTATGCAACAGCTGAGATCATCCATAGCACTGCACACACACATCGTGATGTAATAGCTTGGCAAATTGCCACTTTTGTTCATGTATACCTATATTAAACCCACCTGAAACAGCCCTTTCTGGTGCGTCAGCCATTGGTGAATAAAGCATGTCTGCAGTTCCTAGGGCTTCTCTCATTTTCTTCTAGCTTCCCAGCTCACACCTTGCCTACCATGGGTTCAGCGCGTGTTCAGATGACAAGATGCTTCTTCATCTGATTATTGTTATATTTAGATTAATTTATAATGAATTGATTAATTTTAATAAAGTCTAATAAGTAATCTTTTATGATTAGTGCTCTTGGTTCCTTTTCAAGAAAATGTCACCCTCTTCAAGATCATGAAAATAAACTGAGGCACAGAGAGGTTAAGTGGTTTGTGCTAAGGTTGTGGCAGACTTGTTAGTTATCTTTGAAACATCAATTGGTTTTTTCCTTCCTGGGCTTATATGGCTGCCCAGCCAGACATTTCTACCTCTCCCTGTATTGAGAAGAGGCTAAGTGACTTTGGATTCGATTAGTGGAATGTGAATAATAGAGATGGTCAACTCCAACTTGAAAGCAAGATACTTTTCATGTAGTTTACCCTTCTTTCCCATCCTCTCCATCCTCCATACTCTTTAAGAGAGACATAGTGGGGTTTCAGCTTTAATCATGCAGATGAAGAGAACATTCTGAATGACCTCATGGAGCTGAGCATACTTAAGTTTATTTAAATAATATTTTCAATTATTCAATAAAGGTAGCTCAAATGCCACTTTTTCCATGAAACCTAATCTTGTCCCCTAGTTAGTATTCACCTCTTTTTTCTGCCACCTGAATGCTTTTCTGCCCCGAGAGCAAGGATCATTTTTGTGTTTTAGTGCCTTGCACACGTTAGACACTCAGTAATTGTTTTGAAATTAATGGATAAATTAGACAATAAGTGAATTTTTTAGGATTGGAAAAAGAGTACAGCAAGGCTGTATATTGTCACCCTGCTTATTTAATTTATAGGCAGAGTGCATGATGTGAAATGCTTGGCTGAATGAAGCTCAAGCTAGAATCAAGATTGTCAGGAGAAAGAGCAATAACCTCAGATATGCAGATGATACCACCCTAATGGCAGAAAGCGAAGAGGAACTAAAGAGCCTCTTGATGAAGGTAAAAGAGGAGTGTGAAAAAGCTGGCTTAAAACTCAGCATTCAGAAAACCAAGATCATGGCATCCAGTCCCATCACTTCATGGTAAATAGAAGGGGAAGAAATGGAAACGGTGACAGACTTTATTCTCTTGGGCTCCAAAATCACTGCAGGTGGTATCTGCAGCTATGGAATTAAAAGATGCTTGCTCCTTGGAAGAAAAGCTATGAACAAACTAGACAGCATATTAAAAAACAGAGACATCACCTTGCTGACAAAGGGCCATCTAGTCAAAACTATGGTTTTTCCCCTAGTCATGTACAGAGGTGAGAGTTGGACTACAAAGAAGGCTGAGCACCGAAGAATTGATGCTTTCTAACTGTAGTGCTGGAGAAGACTCTTTAAGAGTCCCTTGGACAGCAAGGAGATCAAACCAGTCAGTCCTAAAGAAATCAACCCTTAATATTCACTGGAAGGACTAATGCTGAAGCTGAAGCTCCAATCCTTTGGCCACCTGATGTGAAGAAGCAACTCACTGGAAAAGACCTTGATGTTGGGAAAGATTGTGGACAGGAAGAGAAGGGAGCAACAGGGGATGAGATACTTGGATGGCATCATTGACTCAATGAACATGAGTTGGAGCAAGCTCCGAGAGATGGTGAAGGACAGGGAAGCCTAGTATGCTGCAGTCCATGGGGTCACAAAGACTCAGACATGACTGAGCGACTAAACAACAACAAAAACTATATATATAATATTAAGAAATGTTGATCTGGTCATATAATGAGTGTAGCCTCACTGGAAATTTAAGCTCCACACTGGTTCTGTGCCTTCTCTTTGCTGTGGTTCTGACTCAGCAGTTCTGAATCAGCAGTTTTGCTGTGCTGTATCACTTTCACCTTCCATAACACAGCCTATATAGCTGGCTGTACTGATACTAATTGCTGACATAGTGTGACCATGACTTCATTTGACCTTTCAGCAAACAAGACCTTTCTGATTGCTATATAGTGAAAAAAGATTCACATGGTAAAAGAGATACTATTTTCTTTTCAAAGCTGATGATTTGACATAGACAACTATGTGACAACTGGCTTCACTCAGGTTCTCTTGGCATCTTAAAAGAACATTTAAACCATGTTTGAGATGCCATTGTGTTCCTATTTCTAAATGTTCCCATTGGAGATTCTGATTCAGGATATTTGGGGTTGGGCCCAGAAATCTGTACTTTTAAATAGTTCCCCTGGCAACTATGATGATCACTTACTTAATTTTGGGAACCACTTACAGAGAAAGGTTAAGAACTCAGGTTCAGGGGTCAGATAGACTTGAGTTCTAATTCTTCTCTACAGTTACTAGCAGTAGTGTAACTTTGGGAAAGTTATGTAATGTCCTTAAGCTTCAGTTTGATTATCTGAATATTATGTGGACAATACCAGTATCTACTTTAAAAGATTGTTATGAGGATTATGTGAGATAATGCATTTCATATGCTAAGGACAATGTTTAACAGTAAACATTAAACAAAATATAACTATTGTTACTATTAGTATTATCACTCACCCTTATGGCAGAAAGTGAAGAGGGGCTAAAAAGCCTCTTGATGAGAGTGAAAGTGGAGAGTGAAAAGGTTGGCTTAAAGCTCAACATTCAGAAAACGAAGATCATGGCATCTGGTCCCATCACTGCATGGGAAATAGATGGGGAAACAGTGGAAACAGTGTCAGACTTTGTTTTTCTGGGCTCCAAAATCACTGCAGATGGTGACTGCAGCCATGAAATTAAAAGGCGCTTACTCCTTGGAAGGAAAGTTATGACCAACCTAGATAGCATATTCAAAAGCAGAGACATTACTTTACCAACAAAGGTTCGCCTAGTCAAGGCTATGGTCTTTCCTGTGGTCATGTATGGATGTGAGAGCTGGACTGTGAAGAAGGCTGAGCGCCGAAGAATTGATGCTTTTGAACTGTGGTGTTGGAGAAGACTCTTGAGAGTCCCTTGGACTGCAAGAAGATCCAACCAGTCCATTCTGAAGGAGATCAATCCTGGAATTTCTTTAGAAGGAATGATGCTAAAGCTGAAACTCCAGTATTTTGGCCACCTCATGCGAAGAGTTGACTCATTGGAGAAGACTCTGATGCTGGGAGGGATTGAGGGCAGGAGGAGAAGGGGACGACAGAGGATGAGATGGCTGGATGGCATCACTGACTTGATGGGTGTGAGTCTGGGTGACCTCCAGGAGCTGGTGATGGACAGGGAGGCCTGGCGTGCTGCGGTTCATGGGGTCGCAAAGAGTCGGACACGACTGAGCGACTGATCTGATCTGATCTGATAAAGAATTTGTATTGTTTTTATATAAAATGTACAAAGTAGAATCTACTGTCTCTACAAAAAGGATTCAAGTTATATGTGAGTATGTGTGGTCTTTAATAGAGTTCTTAGTTTCAGGCATTTATTTAAAAGAGTATGTGGGATTACTCTGATCAGTTACTCATCGTGAATAATCTACCAGTTAGCCACCCCATGCAGTTTTGTTTTAAGTACTGAGGGACTATTATTCTGGGGTTGTGTGTGTGTGTGTGTGTGTGTGTGTGTGTGTGTGGCGCGCGCGCGTGTGCCTGTATAGGGAAGTATTACAAGTAAATGCTTTCCTTGAATGTTTAAGAACTGAACGTTAATGCTATCAAAACTTAGGAGCTCAAAGTTGAGGCTTTGGCTAACAAGTGCAGAGAGTCACCTATTTCAAATTCTTTTCTCTGTTTATAAAATTCTCTATCTGGTCCAACATCAGAGAATGGAGCAGAGATAATCTGACCTAGGGTTTGGTGGTGCTAAAGAATCCACCTGCGATGCAGGAGACCTGGGTTCATTCCTTGGGTTGAGAAGATCCCCTAGAGAAGGGCATGGCAACCCACTTCAGTATTCTTGCCTGGAGGATCCCCATGGACAGAGGAGCCTGGTGGGCTACAGTCCATGGGGTCACAAAGAGTCAGACGTGACTGAGCGACTAAGCACAGCACAGCAACTTCAAGGTAACCTGAGTTCTGGGATGTGTCTTTCATATATCAGTGGAGGAATGATGTGTATGGAATCCTTGGAGCAGGAGGGAGAGACTAGGATTAGTGCGAGTTACAGCATCAAAAGGTTTTCAAGCCACTCCTTTGTACCTTAGTTATTGTTTAAATTTACGCCCCAGGGTATCAGTGAATAATAAGAAGTTAAAGTTTGGAGCAGAAACAAGATTTTTTTTTAGATAAAGCAGAAAACTTTCTAGAACAAAAGAATGAGTGGATTTATCCTAATAGTGTTCTTTGCATTAAAAAGTAATGCTATTGCTAAAAGTAGGGTGTTACAAGGGAAATAAACTGTTGACCCTTGAATAACACAGGGTTGGGGGCACCAACCCTCAAATATGATTAAAAAAAAATCCCTCTATAGGTTTATAGTCAGCTATTTCTACACGTGGCTCGTGCATTATATGCCTTTGATCTATGTGGATTGGTTAGCTCTTACAATAACACTATTGCTATCATTTCTAGTTAGATAATTGAGATTGACTTCTATTTTGCCATGTTCTGATTCTATTTGCATGCAACTGCATATTGAATTCTCAAATTGCCTGGAGAATAGGTGATGAGAGTCATGGTCTATGACTCTCACTTTAGTAAACCCTTCATGGAGTTCATTTATCACTGTCAACAAAGAACTGTTGTCATCTGACCAGAAGAGATGAAAAAAATTTTAGTTCTTGGGGTAAGACTTGTATTTAGAGCTGAAATTTTAATTAAAAACAAGGTCAATTAGTTAACAGTTAAAGGCTTCATTTGGGGTTCAGATTACCCTCATTGCTCTCTCAAGCATTAGACTTTCTTAGTTATTCAGAACCTGTGGGATTCTTAATAGAGTTGGTTCATATATAATTTCTACTCTTTGACTCATATGAACTTAAATCTTGTCTAAAAACCTATCTGGATTTCAAAGACTTAGAGAGGATTAAATAGGCTATAAAATTTTAAATAACTTCATCCAGTGAGCATGTTTACCTAAATGTGTCATCAGACTTCTCAATTTTCTGGTTAGAAAACCGGTTTGGGACAGACTGACTCACACTGTCAACTGATAGAATACAAACACATTCAGAATTCTCCTGGCAAGACTAATGCAATAAAAACAGAGTTCTTTGAGCTTTTAGAGGTGAAGTGTTTCATTTCTCTAATAAATCTTCCTATCACTAAGAGCTTTCAAAATAAACAAATTCATGTCTTTACAGTTGTTACGTGCTAGAGAGGCAGCATAGGCATACTGCCGTATCCATTACCTCTTTGTGGCTCTTAAAGGATGTAATTTTTTTTTTAATTTAATTTCTATTTTATGTTGGAAAATAGTTGATTTCAGCTGTTAACCAAAAGGTTAGGGATTCCCTTGTGGCTCAGATGGTAAAGAATCTGCCCTCAGTTGGGGAGACCCAGGTTTGATCCCTGGGTGGGGAAGATCCCCTGGAGAAGGGCATGGATACCCACTCCAGTATTCTTGCCTGGAGAATTTCATGGACAAAGGAGCCTGGCAGACTGCAGTCCTTGGGATCGCAAAGAGTTGGATACAACTGAGCGACTGACATATATAGTTGATTTACAGTGATGTGTTAGCTTTGGGTGTACTGCAAAGTGGTTCAGCTATACATATACATACGTGCATTCTTTTTCAGATTCCTTTTCCATATAGATTATTGCAGAATATTTACTAGAGTTTCCTATGCTATACAGTAGGTCCCTGTTGATTATGCATTATATATATATATTAGTGTATATATATTAATCCCTCACCTTTGCCCTTTGGTAACCACAGGTTTGTTTCTGAATTCTGTGAGTCTGTTTGTAAATAAGTTCATTTGTATCATCTTTTTAGATTCCACATATAAGTGATATCATATGATACTTCTTTCTCTGTCCGATTTACTTAGTATGATAATTTTTAGGTCCATCCATGTTGCTGCAAATGGCATTATTTCATCCTTTTTATGGCTGAGTGATATTCCATTGTGTATATGTACCACATCTTCATCCATTCATCTGTCAGTGGACATTTCAGTTGCTTTCATGTCTTGGCTGTTGTAAACAATGCTATAGTGAACACTGGGGTGCCTGTATATTTTCAAATTATGGTTTTCTCTATTTATATGGCCAGGAGCAGGATTGCTAGATCATATGGTAGCTCAATTTTAGTTTTTTAAGGAACATCCATACTCTCTTCCATAGTGACTATACCAGTTTACATCCTCACCAACAGTGTAAGAGGGTTCCCTTTTCTCCAGGCCCTCTCTCTGCAGCATTTACTGTTTATAGACTTTCTGATGATGACCATTCTGAACAGTGTGAAGTAATAATACTTCATTGTAGTTTTGACTTGCCTTTTTCTAATAATTAGTGATGTTGATCATCTTTTCATGTGCTTTTTGGCCATCTGTATGTCTTTGGGAAAATGTGTGTTTAGATCTTCCACTCATTTCTTGATTGGGTTATTTGGTTTGTTTGATTTTTTTTTTTCTTTTTTGATGTTGAGCTGCATGAGCTGTTTGTATATTTGGAGAGTTAATCCCTGTCCGTTGCTTAATTTGCAAATATTTTCTCCCATTCTCTGGGCTGTCTTTTCATTTTGTTTATGGTTTCTAAAGAAAGTAACTTTAAATAATTTTTAAAAATTTATTTATTTTATTTTTGGCTATCCTGGGTCTTCACTGCTGCAGGAACTTTTCTCTATTTGCGGAGAGAGGGGGCTATTCTCTAGTTGCGGTGTGCAGGCTTCTCATTGCCCTGGCTTCTCGTTGTGGAGCATGGGCTCTAGGGCGCAGGCTTCCATAGTTGTTGTAGCATGTGAGCCCTAGAGCATGGGCTCAGTAGTCGTGGCACACAGGCTTAGTTGCTCCGTGGCATGTGGGATATTCCCAGATCAAGGATTGAACCTGTGTCTCCTGCATTGGCAGGCAGATTCTTTACCACTTAGCCACCAGGGAAACCCCTAAAGGAAGTAATTTTTAAAGATTATCTGGGAAATATTAGTAGTTAGCCCTTGGACTGATAAAAGTAATGTTCTATAATTCAAAATATTCCCATATGTAAATAAATATTTCATTTGATTTATTTTTCACTTCTGATCCACAGATCTCAAATTCTTTGCCCAAATAGTTGCCCTTATTTTTCTTAATTAGCCCTTGTACAAGAAAAGTGGTCTGGAGAAGGAAATAGCAACCCAGTCCAATATTCTTGCCTGGGAAATCCCATGGACAGAGGAGTCTGGCAGGCTACAGTCCATGGAGTCTCAAAGGGTCTGACATGACTTAGCAACTAAACAACAACAACAAGAGAAGTGGTAGGTAGGAAGACTGTTTCTGCTTATTTTGTGGATGGATACATCAGCCCAGAACTCGTTTGTTTTTGTTTTGTTTTTTATCAAGTTTGCTCAGGAAAATTGGGACCAAATTCAAAAGATGGCCCTTCTTACAGGGATATTCTGTAAGAAAGGTTAGCTAAATAACTTTTTCAGGGATGAAATTGGAATGTTTTCTTGGCAGAGGTCAAGCTACATTCAAAATAAGTAGATGCTCCTGTTCCTTTCTGTTTTCTAATTAGTTATATCTCTGTGCCATTTATTCACATGTTGCTGTAATTAGCCAAGTTTAGGCCATGCAAAAGGGATTAGCTAGCATATTATACACCCACATCTCTCTTGCTGGGATTTAAGATGGAATGAGATTTATTTTTCCATTTACTTTAACTAAATGAGCATGTACTTCTCCAATCCCATTTTACTGTTAAGTCTTTATCAGGAAGTTGTATAGCAATTGGTAATGTGGAATCCATTTCTGAAAAGCCTTGCCCTCTTTGGTGTTTTACTTATAGTAGTAGTTTTCTGGATGGTGTTGTTGATATTTTTATTACAATATGTTCTTTCCAAATTTGACTCTGAAAACACCTAACATAGTGTTTTGTGTATGCTGTAGGTTCTCTGACAGATTATCCATGTCAAGTTGAGATTTTTCTTGGGCTCAGGATAAAGGGGAATCCCAGGGTAATGGCACGTAGGGTTTGTGTACCCTGGCCCTAAACTACTCATCTTCAACAGAGACTTAGTTCCACAGACTCCTCTTCTTCAGTCCTTTTGTGCCTATGGGTATAGTTTTTTGCCTGGAATACCATTTCTGCTCTTCTCTGCCAGATAAGAGTCCACAAGGCCTTCAAGCTAGGAAATGGCAATCCACTCCAGTGTTCTTGCCTGGAGAATCCCAGGGATGGGGGATCCTGGTGGGCTGCCGTCTATGGGGTCGCACAGAGTCGAACACGACTGAAGTGATTTAGCAGCAGCAGGCCTTCAGGCTAATTGCTCCCTTGCTAGGATGCTTTCGCATTGTCTCCATGAACTAATCCATCCCTCAAATGGGGTCCTGGAGCACTCTGTGCCAGCTTTTATTGTAGCCCACAGTTAATTACCACATCCTACTTATGTTTTCCGGAGAAGGCAATGGCACCCCACTCCAGTGCTCTTGCCTGGAAAATCCCATGGACAGAGGAGCCTGGTGGGCTGCACTCCATGGGGTCGCTGAGGGTCGGACATGACTGAGCGACTTCACTTTCACTTTTCACTTTCATGCATTGGAGAAGGAAATAGCACCCCACTCCAGTGTTCTTGCCTGGAGAATCCCAGGGATGGGGGAGCCTGGTGGGCTGCCGTCTATGGGGTCCCACAGTCGGACACGACTGAAGTGACTTACCTTACCTTACTTATGTTTTCTTCTGAGACCTCAAAGACAGCCTCCATATCTTATTCATTGCTTTTTCCGAAGTTCCTAGTTCCATGTATAGTGTTCACTTAAATGAATGTCAAATGATGAATGAGTGGATGATAGATATCCTCATTGTCCCTTTTTTTCCCCTTTCCATATAGAATGAAAATGTTTCCCCAGCCCCCTCACCCTGCCTCCAGCAAATATTAATTTGCCTTTGGGCACTTCCCTTTGGTATATCCCCATTACCTTATTTTCAGGTCTTTGCCCTTTGGTTCAAGAGTGTGATCTGGCATTTAAAGGCCTTCCTTATAAAATTTTAAGAAAACAACTAACCTATATCTCATGAGAAATATCTATTGTCATTAATAATTTTATATCTATCATATTGATCACTTAGATCACTCAAGTTTTATCCATAAAGACCAGAAACAGTTTTGTTCAACCATAAAAAGGAATGAAGTGCTTTTTAGGTGCTACAACATGGATGAAGCTTGAAAACATTATGCTAAGTGAAAGAAGTCAGATACCTAAAGCTACATATTCCATTTATATGAAATGTCCAGAATAGGCAAAACCATAGAGACAGAAAGCATTATTAATGGTTTCCAGGGGCAGAGAGGGGAAATGGAGAGTGACTGCTAACAGACACAGGCTTTCGTTTTATTGCCAAATAGTAGTCCATTGTATGCATATACCATAGGTTTGTTATCATTTATGTTGATGGGCATTTGAATTATTTCTCTTTGGGGCTATTTGGAATAATGCTGCTATAAATATTCATGTTTAAGTTTTGTGTGGGCATTTGTTTTCCTTTCTATTGGAGTGGAATTTCTCTAGGCGTGGAATTGCTGGGTCAGATACTTCACTTCACTTCATACTAATGTTATAATTGACTGTTTGAAGAATTGACAGACTATTTTCCAGAGCAGCTTCATCATTTTACATTCCTATAGCAGTATGTAAAGATTCCAATTTCCCTACATCCTCACTAACACTTATTATGATCTATCTTTTTTATTATTATTATCCTAGTGGCTGTAAAGTATGATTGTACTAAAAAAGACAGATCATAACAAGTGTTAGTAAGGATGTAGGGAAATTGGTTGATCTCTGGTGGATCAGGGGTTAAAGCGTCTGCTTGGAATGCGGGAGACCTGGGTTCGATCCTTGGGTCGGGAAGATCCCTTGGAGAAGGAAATGGCAACCCACTCCAGTACTCTTGCCTGGAGAATCCCACAGTCCATGGGGTCACAAAGAGTCAGACACGACTGAGCGACTTCACTTTCACTTTCACTTTGGGTCAGGAAGATCCCCTGGAGTAGCAAATGGCAACTCACTCCAGTATTCTTGTCTGGGAAATCCCACGGACAGAAGAGCTGGGTGGGCTACACTCCACAGGGTGACAAAGAGTTAGATATAACTGAGCAACTAAGAATGCACATTGATTGCAAAAGTAATATCTCATGGTTTGGATTTACATTTTCCTGATGATTAATGATATTGAACACCTTTTTCTGTGCTTATCGTGCATTTGTACATGTTCTATGGAGAACTGGCATTTTTGCCAATTTTTTAATCTTTTTTATTGTTGATTTGTTAGAGACTTATTTATTCTGGATACAAACCCTTTATCAGATGTAGTATCTATAGATTTTTTCAATCTTGGGCTGACTTTTCATTTTCTTTATGGAGTCCTTTGAAGACCAAACATTTTTAATTTTGATGATATTTGTCAAATTTATTTGTTTGTTTTTGGTGTCATATCTAAGAAACCATTGCCTAATCAATGTCACAAAGATTTATGCCTTTGTTTTCTTCTAGGAGTTTTACCATTTTAGGTGTCGTATTTAGTTGGGTCTCTGATCTATTTTGAGTTAAATTTTTAACGTAATGTGAGGTATAGGATCCAGCTTTACTCTTTTGCTTGTGACTAGCACTACTCTTTTGTAAAACAGTCTTTTTAAGACTGTTTTTCCCCCATTGAATTGTCTTGGCACACTTGCTAAAAATCAGTTAACCAGCAGCATAACAATTTGTTTCTGTACTTTTCATTCTATCCCATTGATCTATTTTCATATCCTTTTACCAGTACCATACTGCCTTGATTATTGTAGCTTTGTGGTAAGTTTTGAAACTGGGAGGTATCAAATATTCAACTTTGCTCTACATTTTCAATACTATTTTGGCTATCTGGGCCCCATGAATTTCCATATGAATTGAGATCAGCATCTCAATTTCTGTAATATAATCATCTGGGATTTTAATAAGAATTATGTTGAATCTCTAGATCAATTTGGCAAGTATTATGGGCTTAACAGTATTAAGTATTGATGCATAAACATGGGATGGATGTCTTCTTGCCGTTTACTTAGGGCTTCTTTCAGTTCAGTCACTCAGTCGTGTCCAACTCTTTGGCACCCCATGAATCGCAGCACACCAGGCCTCCCTGTCCATCACCAATTCCCGGAATTCACTCACACTCATGTCGATCGAGTCAGTGATGCCATCCAGCCATCTCATCCTCTGTCGTCCCCTTCTCCTCCTGCCCCCAATCCCTCCCAGCATCAGAGTCTTTTCCAATGAGTCAACTCTTCCCATCAGGTGGCCAAAGTATTGGAGTTTCAGCTTTAGGAACAGTCCTTCCAATGAACACCCAGGACTGATCTCCTTTAGGATGGACTGGTTGAAAATCCTTGCAGTCCAAGGGACTCTCAAGAGTCTTCTCCAACACCACAGTTCAAAAGCATCAATTCTTCGGCACTCAGCTTCCTTCACAGTCCAACTGTCATATCCATACATGACCACTGGAAAAACCGTAGCCTTGACTAGAAGGACCTTTGTTGGCAAAATAATGTCTCTGCTTTTGAATATGCTATCTAGGTTGGTCATAACTTTCCTTCCAAGGAGTAAATGTCTTTGAATTTCACAGTGACAGTCACCATTTGCAGTGATTTTGAAGCTCAAAAAAATAAAGTCAGCCACTGTTTCCATTGTTTCCCCATCTATTTGCCATGAAGTGATGGGACCAGATGCCATGATCTTAGTTTTCTGAATGTTGAGCTTTAAGCCAACTTTTTCACTCTCCTCTTTTACTTTCAACAAGAGGCTTCTTAGTTCCTCTTCACTTTCTGCCATAACGGTGGTGTCATCTGCATATCTGAGGTTATTGATATTTCTCCCGGCAACCTTGATTCCAGCTTGTACTTCTTCCAGCCCAGCGTTTCTCATGATGTGCTCTGCATAGAAGTTCAATAAACAGGGCGACAATATACAAGCCTTAATGTACTCCTTTTCCTATTTGGAACCAGTCTGTTGTTCCATGTCCAGTTCTAACTATTGCTTGCTGACCTGCATATAGGTTTCTCAAAAGGCAGGTCAGGTGGTCTGGTATTCCCATCTCTTTCAGAATTTTCCATAGTTTATTGTGATCCACACAGTCAAAGGCTTTGGCATACTCAATAAAGCAGAAGTAGATGTTTTTCTAGAACTCTCTTGCTTTTTCTATGATCCAGTGGATGTTGGCAATTTGATCTCTGGTTCCTTTGCCTTTTCTAAAATCAGCTTGAACATCTGGAAGTTCACTGTTCACATATTGCTGAAGCCTGATTTGGAGAATTTTGAGCATTACTTTAGTAGCATGTGAGGTGAGTGCAATTGTACAATAGTTTGAGCATTCTTTGGCATTGCCTTTCTTTGGGATTGGAATGAAAACTGACCTTTTCCAGTCCTGTGGCCACTGCTGAGTTTTCCTAATTTGCTGGCATATTGAGTGCAGCACTTTCACAGCATCATCTTTCAGGATTTGAAATAGCTCAACTGGAATTCCATCACCTCCACTAGCTTTGTTCGTAGAGATGCTTTCTAAGGCCCACTTGACTTCACATTCCAGGATGTCTGGCTCTAGGTCAGTGATCACACCATCGTGATTATCTGGGTCATGAAGATCTTTTTTGTACAGTTCTTCTGTGTATTCTTGCCACCTCTTCTTAATATCTTCTGCTTCTGTTAGGTCCATACCATTTCTGTCCTTTATCGAGCCCATCTTTGCATCAAATGTTCCCTTGGTATCTCTCATTTTCTTGAAGAGATCTCTAGTCTTTCCCATTCTGTTGTTTTCCTCTATTTCTTTGCATTGATCGCTGAAGAAGGCTTTCTTATCTCTCCTTGCTATTCTTTGGAACTCTGCATTCAGATGCTTATATCTTTCCTTTTCTCCTTTCCTTTTCTCTTCTTTCCACAGCTATTTGTAAGGCCTCCCCAGACAGCCATTTTGCTTTTTTGGATTTCTTTTTCTTGGGGATGGTCTTGATTCCTGTCTCCTGTACATTGTCACGAACCTCATCCCATAGTTTATCAGGCACTCTATCTATCAGATCTAGTCCCTTAAATCTATTTCTCACTTCCACTGTATAATCATAAGGGATTTGATTTAGGTCATACCTGAATGGTCTAGTGGTTTTCCCTACTTTCTTCAATTTAAGTCTGAATTTGGCAATAAGGAGTCCATGATCTGAGCCACAGTCAGCTCCCAGTCTTGTTTTTGCTGATTGTATAACTACCGCACAATTGCACTCATCTCACACGCTAGTAAAGTAATGCTCAAAATTCTCCAAGCCAGGCTTCAGCAATATGTGAACTGTGAACTTCCTGATGTTCAAGCTGGTTTTAGAAAAGGCAATTGTGGGGTAGATTGAGCATTCTTTGGCATTGCCTTTCTTTGGAATTGGGATGAAAACTGACCTTTCATGTATGACCTAAATCAAATCCCTTATGATTATACAGTGGAAGTGAGAAATAGATTTAAGGGCCTAGATCTGATAGATAGAGTGCCTGATGAACTATGGAATGGGGGGGTTGGTAATATTAAAGAAGAAAGGGATAAAAACCACCTCCCAAGAAAAAAAAAAAAAAAAAACAAAATGGCTGTCTGGGGAGGCCTTACAAATAGCTGTGAAAAGAAGAGAAGCGAAAAGCAAAGGAGAAAAGGAAAGATATAAACATCTGAATGCAGAGTTCTAAAGAATAGCAATAAGAGATAAGAAAGCCTTCTTCAGCGATCAATGCAAAGAAATAGAGGAAAACAACAGGATGGGAAAGACTAGAGATCTCTTCAAGAAAATCAGAGATACCAAGGGAATATTTCATGCAAAGATGGGCTCAATAAAGGACAGAAATGGTATGGACCTAACAGAAGTAGAAGATATTAAGAAGAGGTGGCAAGAATACACAGAAGGACTGTACAAAAAAGATCTTCATGACCCAGATAATCACGATGGTGTGATCACTGACCTAGAGCCAGACATCTTGGAATGTGAAGTCAAGTGGGCCTTAGAAAGCATCACTACGAACAAAGCTAGTGGAGATGATGGAATTCCAGTGGAGCTATTCCAAATCCTGAAAGATGATGCTGTGAAAGTGCTGCCCTCAATATGCCAGCAAATTAGGAAATCTCAGCAGTGGCCACAAGATTGAAAAAGGTCAGTTTTCATCCCAATCCCAAAGAAAGGCAATGCCAAAGAGTGCCCAAACTACCGCACAATTGCACTCATCTCACATGCTAGTAAAGTAATGCTCAAAATTCTCCAAGCCAGGCTTCAGTGATATGTGAACCGTGAACTTCCTGATGTTCAAGCTGGTTTTAGAAAAGGCAAAGGAACCAGAGATCAAATTGCCAACATCCACTGGATCATGGAAAAAGCAAGAGAGTTCCAGAAAAACATCTACTTCTGCTTTTTTGACTATGCCAAAGCCTTTGACTGTGTAGATCACAATAAACTGTGGAAAGTTCTGAAAGAGATGGGAATACCAGACCACCTGTCTGCCTCTTGAGAAATCTGTATGCAGGTCAGGAAGCAACAGTTAGAACTGGTCATGGAATAACAGACTGGTTCCAAATAGGAAACGGAGTACATCAAGGCTGTATATTGTCACCATGTTTATTTAACCTATATGCAGAGTACATCATGAGAAATGCTGGACTGGAAGAAACACAAGTTGGAATCAAGATTGCTGGGAGAAATATCAATAACCTCAGATATGCAGATGACACCAGCCTTATGGCAGAAAGTGAAGAGGAACTCAAAAGCCTCTTGACGAAAGTGAAAGTGGAGAGTGAAAAGGTTGGCTTAAAGCTCAACATTCAGAAAACGAAGATCATGGCATCTGGTCCCATCACTACATGGGAAATAGATGGGGAAACAGTGGAAACAGTGTCAGGCTTTCTTTTTCTGGGCTCAAAATCACTGCAGATGGTGACTGCAGCCATAAAATTAAAAGACGTTTACTCCTTGGAAGGAAAGTTATGACCAACCTACATAGCATATTTAAAAGCAGAGACATCACTTTGCCAACAAAGGTTCGCCTAGTCAAGGCTATGGTCTTTCCTGTGGTCATGTATGGATGTGAGAGCTGGACTGTGAAGAAGGCTGAGGGCCGAAGAATTGATGCTTTTGAAGTGTGGTGTTGGAGAAGACTCTTGAGAGTCCCTTGGACTGCAAGGAGATCCAACCAGTCCATTCTGAAGGAGATCAGCCCTGGGATTTCTTTGGAAGGAATGATGCTAAAGCTGAAACTCCAGTATTTTGGCCACCTCATGCGAAGAGTTGACTCATTAGAGAAGACTCTGATGCTGGGAGGGATTGAGGGCAGGAGGAGAAGGGCACTACAGAGGATGAGATGGCTGGATGGCATCACTGACTCTATAGATGTGAGTCTGAGTGACCTCCGGGAGCTGGTGATGGACAGGGAGGCCTGGCGTGCTGCAGTTCATGGCGTCGTAGAGTCGGACACGACTGAGCGACTGATCTGTTCTGATCTGATTTAATAAAAAGAATTTGAATATCTGAAATCTATAGAAACTTTCTTTGGGTTTTTTGCATGATTTGGTGAGTTGTGAGCATTCAGTCATGGTACAGGAACAATTCATTCTGAAGCTACAAACCTCTTTGGATTTCTAAGGCTTCTTTTTGGAACTGGAAGTGGGAACTAACTGACTGCCCCACATGTTCCCTAACAAAATAAAATCAATTTTAAAGAATACAGACTTATTCAGAAAAGACAAGGAGACATGTTTCAAGATTAAACTCTTCCAGGGAGAAGGCAATGGCACCCCACTCCAGTACTCTTGCCTGGAAACTCCCATGGACGAAGGAACCTGGTAGGCTGCAGTCCATGGGGGTCGCTAAGGGTTGGACACAACTGAGTGACTTCACTTTCACTTTTCACTTTCATGCATTGGAAAAGGAGATGGCAACCTACTCCAGTGTTCTTGCCTGGAGAATCCCAGGGACGGGGGAACCTGGTGGGCTGCCATCTCTGGGGTTCCACAGAGTCAGACATGACTGAAGCGACGTAGCAGCAGCAGCAGCAGTCTAGAAGAGAATTCATTTGCTGCCATCTAGATGTTTTTTCAGGATGAAGTTTTCTCTCATTTCTCTGCTTTGACATCATTGAGGCATCCTCACTTAGATTTCAACACAGGTGAAAATTAAGGAGTGATTTCTCCCTCTTCTAACATTTTTGTTGTTTTGTACTTCTTACTTTGTTTATTGATAAAAGCTTATCCTTCAGAGGAACGGGGAGAGTAAGCCAGTGCATTTTTCTATATGAAGAAGCCGCAGGAGTTCTCTATCTTTGTATCCGCAAATAAACACATGAAAAGGCCATTCATTTAATCTATGTGCTGTCCTAATGGCTCAGTGCTGTCATGCTTGGAAGTATGTCTGTAAAACAGCTGGAGTGTTCTTGAGAAGATTATTAAGTGGAGTTTTGATTAATTGACAAATATGTTTAGAGTAAGAAGTAATTTGACATAAAGCAAATGACAGATGAGCATCACAGGGAAATGGTCTTTTAATTTTTACGGCCATTTGTATTTGGTCCTCACTCAGCGACTGAACTGAACTGAATGCCATTACTGATAAATATTGCATTTTGAGATCAGCCGCATATGATTCTCTTTTCCCCAAATTGTTTCTTTACATATATATGCACACATATATGTATACATATGTCTATACATATACATATTGCAGTGTTTGTTATGACATGAGATGCTTTGAATGTCATATGTAGTTAGAACAAAAAAGTGAAAGTCACTCAGTTGTGTCCAGCTCTTTTCATGGAATTCTCCAGGCCAGAATACTGGAGTGGGTAGCCTTTCCCTTCTCCAGGGGATCTTCCCAACCCAGGAATTGAACCAGGGTCTCCTCATTGCACGTGGATTCTTTACCAACTGAGCTATCAGGGAAGTTAGAACAACAACAAAAAAAAGCGTGCTATAACGTGACAAACTATATGGTAGAAATTACTTATTTTGAAGAAATACATACTCAGCCTCATAAATCCTGCAAATATTTTTCTTCTGAAACATTTTCTGAAGATATAAATTATCTGTTCACCAGGCATCTCAAATATTTCATGCTGTCATTACGCAAGTCATGGAAATAAATCAGACAATGCTATGGGCATAAGGTATTATGCGTGATAAATAGAGAAGTTACGTGAGGAAGTGAGAATTGGTGGGTAGAAATTGAGTTAAATAGGAGAAATTGATTGAAAATTCTCACAAACTCCTAATCAACCAAATTATTAAAAAGGGAATTTGACAAAGTGTACTTTGGATTCTGCAGTGTTAAACAAGTCAAACTTGTCTGTGGAGGGCCAGTACTATAAGCAGTATGAACTATGGTCAGGTTTGTCATGTGGTAGGAAAGGTAAACCAGGATCCTGCCTTGGGACTTTGCAGTTTTTGTGGGATTCTACAGAGGGTTTCAGACCTTTCAGAGAGAAAGCAACAGAAGCAGTGTTTTGGAGGATTGGTGCTGGTAGGCCATTAGAATTTGAATTTGATGAGGAAAAGGAAATGTACTGAAATTATATTGACATTGGCAAAATATTCCTTCAAGAAAATGTTACGTTTGAGTATGTTTTTGATGATATGTTACAATTTTTTTTTTTTTTTTGGTCGGAAGTAATACATCTCTAAAATCAAATTCCAAGTCAGTGGGAAAGTCTGATCGGGTTATGAACATTCTCTCACTTTACATGATTTTTAATATATTTTAAACGAGATCAGATTCAGGATTAGTCTCAGGCAAAGTTATAAAGTAAGAAATGGGTACTCTCATTCATTGAGAATGGTAGTATAAATGGTCTATTTGAACTAAAATGCCTCTTGAAAGTGAAAGTGGAGAGTGAAAAGGTTGGCTTAAAGCTCAACATTCAGAAAACGAAGATCATGGCATCTGGTCCCATCACTGCATGGGAAATAGATGGAGAAACAGTGGAAACAGTGTCAGACTTTATTTTTCTGGGCTCCAAAATCACTGCAGATGGTGACTGCAGCCATGAAATTAAAAGACGCTTACTCCTTGGAAGGAAAGATATGACTAACCTAGATAGCATATTCAAAAGCAGAGACATCACTTTGCCAACAAAGGTTCGCCTAGTCAAGGCTATGGTCTTTCCTGTGGTCATGTATGGATGTGAGAGCTGGACTGTGAAGAAGGCTGAGCGCCGAAGAATTGATGCTTTTGCAGTGTGGTGTTGGAGAAGACTCTTGAGAGTCCCTTGGACTGCAAGGAGATCCAACCGGTCCATTGTGAAGGAGATCAGCCCTGGGATTTCTTTGGAAGGAATGATGCTAAAGCTGAAACTCCAGTATTTTGGCCACCTCATGCGAAGAGTTGACTCATTGGAGAAGACTCTGATGCTGGGAGGGATTGAAGGCAGGAGGAGAAGGGGACGACAGAGGATGAGATAGCTGGATGGCATCACTGGCTCGATGAATGTGAGTCTGAGTGACCTCCGAGAGCTGGTGATGGATAGGGAGGCCTGGCGTGCTGCAGTTCATGGGGTCGCAGAGAGTCGGACACGACTGAGCGACTGATCTGATCTGATCTGATATCAATAGAATGCAACTGAGCTACAGGTTTTAAAATCCTGAAAAGTTTTATAACTTTTGACCTAGCAATTCCACATCGAAAACTTTATTCTATAGCAACAGTCAGGAAGGCATAAAAATTAACCCGGATGTGAGGCTTTTCTTCATAGTGTTCTTTATAAAAGTAAAAAGTAGAATTAATCTAAACACCCACTATAGGGAATTTGAATAAATTACATCTGTATGACAGTAGTATTCATGTACTTAAAAATTATGATGTTCAGGAATAGTTGGTGATTTAGGAAAATGTTCGTGTTTTTGTCAGTGAAAAAAAAACAAGATACAAAAACTATGCAAAGTATGAGTTGAGAGAGTTATTTTTAGTTTTTTTAAATAGTTAATATTTCTGATATTCTTAAACCAAAATCCTAGCTTTGGATGGTTCTCTCCTCCAATGCCTTGATAAAGGACCCATTCTGTTTTATATCTGCTTTCAGTAGAATAATCCCAAAGCTCTCAAGCATATTTTGCTTTCTCTACCAAAATTGACTTGTTTCATATATTATTCCCTAAAGCCTCTTGATGAAAGTGAAAGAGGAGAGTGGAAAAGTTGGCTTAAAGCTCAACATTCAGAAAACGAAGATCATGGCATCTGGTCCCATCACTTCATGGGAAATAGATAGGGAAACAGTGTCAGACTTTATTTTTGGGGGCTCTAAAATCACTGCAGATGGTGATTGCAGCCATGAAATTAAAAGACACTTACTCCTTGGAAGGAAAGTTAACGACCAACCTAGATAGCATAATCAAAAGCAGAGACATTACATTACCTACAAATGTCTGTCTAGTCAAGGCTATGGTTTTTCCAGTGGTCATGTATGGATGTGAGAGTTGGACTGTGAAGAAGGCTGAGCACTGAAAAATTGATGCTTTTGAACTGTGGTGTTGGAGAAGACTCCAGAGAGTCCCTTGGATTGCAAGGAGATGCAACAAGTCCATTCTGAAGGAGATCAGCCCTGGGTGTTCTTTGGAAGGAATGATGCTAAAGCTGAAACTCCAGCACTTTGGCCACCTCATGTGAAGAGTTGACTCATTGGAAAAGACTCTGATGCTGGGAGGGATTGGGGGCAGGAGGAGAAGGGGAAAACAGAGGATGAGATGGCTGGATGGCATCACCAACTCAATGGACGTGAGTTCGAGTGAACTCCGGGAGTTGGTGATGGGCAGGGAGGCCTGGCGTGCTGCAGTTCATGGGGTCGCAAAGAGTCAGACACGACTGAGTGACTGAACTGAACTCAAAACTGGGCTAAATGAAAAGAACTAATCCAGAAGATAATTTTTGAGAAGATATTAAGGGAAAGTACTAAATTAAAATGTAACAACTTTTTCTACATTCTAGTCACTTATTCAGTAAATATTTATTAAACTTCTCCATGTGCTTGGCCCTGTAGAAGGAATTGTGAACAAAGTAAATCAGAAGCCCAGTTACCTTATTATGGGAATATTTGATTTTTTATAATTCCTTTAGTCAAGATGATGTAGTTAGTGTGGGGATCTTGTGACACCACCTTGCCCAAGGACCAGTGGAGTCTGTTGGCGCACTTAAAAACCATCATTTGAGGTTAGTCTTTATTTTGAATATGTGATAGACTGTGCTTTTCATAATATCATTGCATTAACCTTTCTGTTTATGATTTCCATAAGGGGGACATAGGTCTCCATGGTTTAGGAGATGAGGGGGAAATTATTGAGTACTATGGTGTCCAGCTCAGTGTTACAATGTTAGATCTTTAGGACATTCAGCAATACCCCTATCTAAAGGAAATAATGATACAACCAGGCCTAGAAAAGGACCGCTTATTTGTACCTGCTCTGTATTCTCAGCTGTCATTCTACCTGAAACACAACATGACACTTATTTTTGTGTCTTTTTTTCCCCATACCAAAGGGTATGTCCCTTGGAAACTTTTATTCATCAGCACATCCTTAGCACCAGCATAGGTTCCAATTAGGTTTCTTCCTCACAATCCATAAAATGCCCAGTGGTGTAGTAAAGCGTATGCAAATGAACTAACTTGAAGAAAGGCAAATTTGCAGAAAGATGCCAATGCATACTGAATGTCAGCCACCATACTTAGCACTTCCTATGCATTGTATAATTTAGTAATTTCAGCAACCTGTGAGATCCATATCATTTTATTAACAGATGATAAAATTGAGACTTACAGAGAGCAAGTACTTTGTTCAAGGTTAAACAGCTAGTAGGACCAGATGAGAGGATGGGAGCATGGTTCAAACTCCTGTTGGTTCTGACTCCAGAGCCTATGCTTTTAACCCAATACTATATGTACACCCTTCTAAGGAAAGGCCTTTCTGTGCATTGATATTTACTCAACATTTATGCCAGGCATTTCCTATTCTCATGGCTGGCCAAAGCTGTTTGGCTTCATCTTCTCATGAGAAATAATATATTTGCCAGCAAAGTTTACCTACCAGTTGGAAATTCAGGATACAGCTTAATTCTAATGTTCCACCTTGGTTTCCATTTATGAGGCAGAATTTTCCATTTTGATATAGCTTAATGACTCTTCGTCCTCTTGGTATTTTATAGCCAGATGGAACAGAAGTTTGGGGTTGCCTTTCCATATTCAGTCTCTGCCTTCCTGTTTTATAGAGCTGTTAAGGTAGTAGCTATGAGCCAGTTAGATATATTTATCCAAGACTTACTGTATGTCCTCCACTCTGTTCTCCACTCTCCTAGGGCTATGTGGGTCGTTGGATAATTACACTTCTTAATATCCTTTTTGACTGACCTTTCATCATGTTGCAACACCAGTGTCAGTACCACAGAATGAACACCTGCATCTTCTGAGATATTTTATGAAGGTCTTATCTTTTCAATTATGGTATAATTATGTCTTAACTTTCTTTGGAATAGCAGGCACAAAGGTTGAGCACCTAGTAATGATTCTGGGGAGAATATCACTCACTATGTTATCAGAGCTAGCCTCTGGTCTGGCCCTACTTCTGTTTAGCAGCAAGATTTGGAGGTTTCTAACTGAGTCTTGATGGGCTTCACTTTTCACAATTCAGAAATTAGAAGATTGGTCTTTATTGCTAGATCTTTACTTATTTATATTTAGGATTGAGAGATTTCTGTAATTTTTTATGGCTATCTCATAGATTGATTCTCTGTGGTGGAATAAGCGGAATAGAAAGGCTGTAAATTGACCTCAATTTGCGAAGGTGATACTAAGGTCAGTTTCTAATATGTAACATTCAAGAAGCGATAGGACGTACTTAAATCTAGATATCCTCTAAAAATGGAAACACTGCTGACGTAGATTTGAATCTAGTGGTTGAGGTGCTATCATTCTTATTGACCTCTTTTGCTAGTGTGGCTTAGAATGATGGGGCTGAAGTAAAAGATACTTATTCATAATAGTATCACGTAATCACAGTGTTTTAAATCTGAAAGAGACACACAAATATAGCCTGTCCCATTTGTTTACATACAAGGTTGGAGAAATGGAATTTGCTCAAATCTGGTCTAGCTGCAGATCCAGTTTGCAGACCAGCATCCCCTTTCTCCAAGTTCCCTCATCCCTCACTGTTCTTGTTGTATTTCCTTTTAGACTGCTTTTTAACATTTGTAGTGTTCTTTTGTAAGCAGTAAAGTCATGAATCATTGTACATCTAAATACACACCCAGAATTATTTGTAAAATTTAGTTCAGCTTTCTGGGAAGGAAAAGCAATCAAATAGCATCATGATTGTGGCAATTTTGACCTCTATAATTAAATGGTGTTGTATAGAAACCACTGAATTATGCAGTTACAAGGGTATGGTTTTGTGACATCTGCTGAAAGTTAAGTCATGATGTACAGTCCTAAATGAATGGGTTTTTTGGTTATCCTCGTGAGGTAATCTCTCTGCATCCCTACCCAGACCCCGTGTTAGATCTGAGGTATATGAACACTGGGCTGATCACATTGTGAGTCACTGTGGAGTTACAATATAAAATATGTTTGTGGTGGTCTCCATTTTGTTCTGACAAGGAACTGAATACCAATGACAAAGGTCAAATGGAGATCTGCCATCCATTCCACTACTTGTAAGACATAGCCTCGAGAATATGTAATACATATAACTCCTTGCCAGAAAACTGAAAGGAAATGATTGCATTTGAGTACAATGCATTCTACAACAATAGTTTAGTGTGCGTGAAATTTAAAACTGCTGGCTTTCCAAATAGGATTTTTAAAAAGTAGACTTTAGCTTATTTATTTTTAAAAAACATTATGCCCTCTGTGTTATGCTTTGTGGGATATTTTTAAAAGCTGGGATTTAAGACCAAAAAATTTGAAAATCCTAATGGTAATAGTTGCAAGATACTGGATCCTCTTGAAGTACTGTAGTTTAATGTGTTTATTGAATTCTCCTGTTTTATTTTCATGAGTATTTAATGTATTATGTTTTTGTACCATACTGGTGCTTTTTTCCCTTACCCATCATGATTTCATAGTGCCCTGGAAGCCTTAGGATCAAATCATAAAGGCTACAGTGATGTCTCTGTCCTAAACATGCACAAATGAGTTGGGGTTATATGCCAGTGAGGAAGTCATCTACTTCCTTCTCCTAGTATCTAGTGTAGGACCTGGCATGTAGCAGGCATTTCATTAATTGGGGTGTTTTTGGTTTGGGTTTGGGGTGGGTTTTTTTTTTTTTTTTTTTGGGGGGGGGGTTGGTTTTAGTGAATGAGTAAGTGGCCAGCAGCATTAAATAGCTAAGTAACTAGTTAGTTTAACTAAAAAATAGATTAATACACTCATTCATTTATATATATTTCAAGGGAGTATTCAAAACCTCTAGAAAGAAGATTTGATGTCTTTTGAAAGAAGCCTTTGAAAGTAATCCAATATATTCAGTTAACAGGACAGTCAAATGTGGCTCAGTGTTTCACTCACCTTTCCTGGAGCCCATCTAGAAAACAGGCCTGTCATAGTAGAAGAGAGTTAATGATAGAAATCTTTATAAAGTTGCTTCAGCCAAAGGGAAAGGTGAAAATGTTTTATTCTTTACTAAGGACTTAACCCAAGATGTGGTCAAGGCAAGAAGAGCCTTGAAGCTGGGCTCCTGCTGACTTTGCTGCAAAGACTCTTCTGCCCCCTGAGCCATTGTTCTGTCTAGCCGCACTTGGGCAGGACAGCAGCAATAAATTAATTCTGCCTGTGACTCGCTTCTTACTATGTGGCTTTTGAGAAGCTACCATTTGAAGTCCTGCTTTATAAGATCACAACTATCAGTGCTAACCTACTTGGCGAAGATATAAAAAGTAATTTAAGGTTTTCAAAAAATCCATAGTTGAAGTCACAGTTTTAGACAGAGTTGCCATAACAATATTTGTTTCCCACTTCAGTGGTGGTTTCAAGGCCAGAAGTGCAATAATATATATGGTTAGTATACATGGTTTGCTTTAGTGTTCTAAGAAAGAAAGCATGATTAAAAAAAAAAAAAAAATAGGAAAACTTTTTTTCTTCCCAGCCTTTTCCCCCATTGAAACTGAAAAAGGAAAAAAGAAATTATGCAAGCTATTTTGAAAGTACAGACAAAATTGGCATTTCACTTATGGGAAAATTTTGCAAAACTGCACTGACTAAAAGTGATTTTTGTTTTGGCTTTCCTGTGAAGTCCTCCAAAAAGGCCAAAAATTACTGGCATTGCTTTTGTATAAAACCTTTCACATAGACTCCACTTGTAATTCAGCCAAGTACATAATTCAGGTCATCAGTGATACACATATCCACACATTGGAGCTGGTTGGTGAACAGAAGGTTGTCATGAAATGTGGACATATTATTTTATGGACAGACCAAACTGCACAGATTACAGTGAAGGAAACTTTACATTAACACACTTGGGAACAGGGTTTCCTGAGCTGTTCCCTGCCCCCACCCTTCTGCAGTGGGAAAGCCAATTGTTTACTGATTACGACAACGACATCATTTGGCAGACATTTTGGCCTCAACTCAGTGTGTGACATCAGCCTCCTTTAGGGTTTTCCACATAAAATGAATTCTCCAAAGAAAACACAGAAATGGAGCCTGAATTTGAAATCCATTATTACACCCTCTAAGGTCTCATTAACTATTTCAATCGTGTATTTCTTAATTTTTATTTAATTTCCAAGTAGATGTTATCTAACACTAAAAATAGGAGCTCTGAACTTTCACAGTGTTTCCTCAGAGTTCCAGTCAGAAACTATATTATAGTTATAGAGCTATATTTATGGCTGTATTCACTCAAACCACTTTTATGGTGGTTAGGATATCTTTGTTTCTTTGTACTGAGGGTCACTGATTCGGGAGTGGCTTACATCACTCTGTTAGAGGAAGGAAGTAAACATTATTCTTTGACTTCTTAGAAAAAATTAGTCTTGTTTTTGTGAGGGGTGGCTGCATGTTTGAGAGGAAGTACTCTCACTAAAGTTAGGTTTGTGTTCTGTCATTTGTTGTCATAGAATGAGACGTGTGAATGGTACTTTACTCTCTTGTGTAAACACCTCCTCAGTATATATTTACCTGAAATTACTAGTTCCCCCATTTCCTCTTCATGAGGTAGTGTTCATTTAGTATTTTTATGCACATGGCCTTAAAGCAAGTAGAAATCAGTTATGCCTTATGAGGCCCACAATCTTCCTGCTACAAGCATGGTGGCAGGAATGGTCAGTGCACCAACACAGCCAAGCTCCAGGGCCTGTGATGTACAGGTAGAGCAGAAGTGTTGTCTGTGTTATCATGTGAGTCGAGAATAGGCTTAACACTTTCATACCCAAAGAGTTCCATCTGGAAGCTGTACCTGGACAAATAGAAATAGGTGAATACTCCCATGTCTTCTGGAATGGCTAAACATGGAATGAGAATCACTGCAGTCATTTTTTCCAATTTGAGGATTTAATGGCTTGTTTACTTTCATTATTCTTCAAGACAGAAAAACTGTGTCCTATATGGCTAAAAAATACAATCTTTTAAAATTCTCCCCCTTAAACTACTTTGATACATGTGGCAATACCATTCTTAATATATTGAGTCCATGGTGTACAATTTATATTCATCTCACTATTTTCCTTTTGCTCCAGCCATGGCCTTTATTCCTACTGCTCTTGTGTTCTCATTTCTCAGTGCTGTTCTTCTTTACTCTCTATTGATTTAAATAATCTTCACCATCTGCCTCCCAACTTTATAGTGTTACTTATGGATAGCCCTTCTCAACCTTCCTTCAGAAGACAATAGAGACACAACCATGAGCATTAGGACTATACCACCAAGAGCCTTCCACATTTCCACCCTAAATCTCTGTCCTCTTGCCTTCTCTGTTAATGTTTAGTAAGCCCCTGGAGCAGGGATTTACCTGCCTACTTCTTTATTCTGTGGTGGGCAGCACTCTGACCTTGGTGAATAAATATTCATAATAATGAGAGATGAAAGGAAGTGTCTGTGTTCAACAAGTTAGTGCCAAGTAAGTGTGGATGCTAAATGAAGCCATGGGCGCCAAACCACAGGGGTTTGAAATAGTATTTAATATGACATTGTCTTATTGAATACCAAATTGTATGCTGTAATGTCTTAATCAGATCTTCCCTCAGTGCCAGACTTCTTTTGCTCATTTAACTTGCCCCTGAAAATACTTCAGGTTCATGAGGGGTAAAGTAACAAGACCCCTCTCTATGTGGTGAGTAGAAAACAAACCCCTGATGAATGTAGAGAAAGAAACTGGATGGGAGGGCCATTGGTTATGTAATTTGGATACCTCGCTAAAATATGAATTATAAGTAGTCAAATAAAATAGTTGAGACTACTAGTATTTTAGAAAAGGGAACTCACAAGTAATTATTTTTTCTGTATTTTCCTGTGATTGTTAGAATCTAGCATCATTAGCCCTGTAACTTGTAAGAGAAGTATCCATGGAATAACAAAAGTGAAATGAAGATCCAGTAAAAATTTGAGATTGGTTATTTTCTATCTGTGCAATACTAATAGAGAAGAGTCATTGACATTTCAATTTAATAGGGATGTGTAAACTTTCTAAGGAGATTCAGAATAGAGGGTCAAAGTTGAGCAAAATAATCTGCCTTCCATGTGGTTATTAAATATTTACTAACCATTTTCTCCCTTCTCTAAATACTAGTTCACATTCTAAGCTTCTGTCTTCTCATTTCTTATTTATTTTTCAGAGTATTGTGATTTGGCTTCTGCTTTCACTGTTTTGGAGAAGGAAATGCAGAAGGAAATGGCAACCCACTCCAGTACTCTTGCCTGGAGAATCCCATGGATGGAGGAGCCTGATGGGCTACAGTCTATGGGGTCGCAAAGAGTCAGACATGACTGAGCGACTTCTTCACATTCACTGTTTTATTGAAGTGACTCATTAAGTTCTTCAGTGTCTTCCTTATTGCCCATACTTTTCTGTATTATCTGAGGCTGTTTGACTGCTCACTGTTTCTTGAGAGTCTTTCCTTATTTGGCTCTTTGCCTTCTCTTCTGATTCTTCTAGTCCTCCACCCTTCTTTATTCTTTCTCAGCTTTCTTTCTTGACCCCCTTTTTTTTTTTTTGAACGAAAACCCTAACTTGATGGGTTGTTGTGTTGTTTTCTAGAGTTCCCATCTCAAAATTCTCTCCCCTTGCCAAACCAACACCCATAGCTTCAGCTCTCACCAGTTGCAAAAACACATCACCAACCCAGCCTTTCCCAGACCTACATTTCTAACCATGGATTGTCTATTTAGACATATTGTTCTCCCCACTGGACAGTGGAACACTCCAGGTTCCTCATGCTCAACTTGTCTGAAGCAAGACCCCTTCCCCCTTTTGAACCAGAAACCCTGCAACAACACAAAGCTGTGTGCCACTCACACCTTCTGTACACTGGTGAATAACCAGGAGTATAACTTTTCTTTTTTTTTTTTTAATATAAATTTATTTATTTTAATTGGAGGGCGAGGGTGGGATGATTTGGGAGAATGGCATTTCTGTTTTCCTTGCTCTGCTCTCTAGTCACATTAGTCACAAATTCATATTGACTATACCTCACAAACAATTCTTGTCACACCCTGTTATCCCTAACCCTCTACCCATTGGAACACATATCTGCCTCCAGGTTAAAGCTCCTCTTGTCTTTCTTCTATCTTTCCTTAATGGTTCATTAAGACAGCATCCCTAATCAATTCATTCTCCTTCTCATAACTTGTCATTTGTTCCTTCTTGTCAACAGTATAAAATCAGCACCCGTGGCCAGCCTTTCCTTTGCTCACACCCTGTGCTATGCCATATGGAAAGCTTGTGGAAAGCTTGCATTCCCTCAGAACCCATACTCTTGTCTTATCTCTATGCTGTGGCACTTATTTCTGCCCTTGCCCTGTGTATGGTTTCCATTCTTATTTGCACAAGGACTAGACCCATTACCTCCTCTCTGCAGCTTTCACAGGGCACCCCCTTGAAGAAGTAGGTGAGGTGCCCAGCACTTACGTTTCCACAGTCCTATCACACCTGATTATTCTTGTGTTGCATTGATACCGTTTTTAAACATATCCTTTTCTTCACTCTGTACCATGAGGTTTTTGAGACCAGAGGCTGTCATATTCATTGTATATCCCTTGGTATAATGCCCAACCCATAGTGAGAGGTTACGAAGAGTTTGCAGAATAGTTCATTGTCTTGTCCCAAGTAGCCTTACCTTTCACATTCCTGTTCTAGCAAGCTTATGAATTCATCACTCTTCTCCATGTATTCTTTGTGTTTTCTCTTTTCTTCCTCCAATTCTAGTATGGTTTGCCTGTGAGATTTTTCTACCATTAAAAGCTGTTCCAGCATTCGTCTATGCGATTCTTTATGTTGTTCCACGACTTTGTCCAACTACAAAAGAAAATACATTAATAATCTAAGTACAAAGCATCCATAAAACTGCCATCTCTCCTGCTTTTAGAAATGTCCAAGTTTTAACAAATTCAACAATGGGTTTCTGATTTCCTTGTTTAGCCTTTATCATTACTCTTCTTAATTTTGATACCTTTTAATATGTTTCAACACAGATGTAACCTTCCGTCATTTTTTTTTTTTTTTTTTTTTTGGCCACACCACATGGCTTGTGGAATCTTAGTTCCCACATCATCATGTTTTTCTTAACCAAAAATAAAAATCAGTGCTTCTTTAGATATCTAAATATCTTTCTGCTGCTTCTTTTGCCTCCAGAGAAACCATATCAGAGGAATGATGGAAAGTGAAGGACAGTGTTTGATTCTGCCATCCCTTAGGCTGATGGATCCTGCCCCAGCCCTCCCTGAAGTATTCTGCCCGTGTATGTTTCTTGGGTCCACAGTCAGTTTTTCACAGCATTATGTATGAAACTGTTGGCGTACTCTTTTCAAATACTTGAGAACCAATTCTATCTTGGTTTAGAGTATGAATGTGACCCAATGTAAACACCAAGTCCTTTCTATCTTATTTACACTTGTCTACTCTACTGGACTGTGAACTCCCTGAAAGCAGGGCCTACGTTCTATTTTTCTTAAATTCTTACCATCTAATAGAGTGATTTGCCTACAGTAGGTGCCTAGTATATGGCACCTACAGATTGAAAACAAAATAAGCAAGCAAGGAATCAAGAAAGAAAAGAGGGTTTTATCATAAATGGGTGTTGAATTTTGTTGAAAGATTTCTCCACATCTATTGAGATAATCATGTGGTTTTCATCTTTCAGTTTGTTGATATGGTGTATCACATTGATTGATTTGTGTATATTGAACCTCCCAGGAAGTAGGTGTAGGAGGAACCTACCTCAACATAATAAAGGCCATATTCGACAAACTCACAGCAAACATTATTCTTGATGCTGAAAAACTGAAAGCATTTTCTCTAAGATCAGGAATAAGACAAGGGTACCCTCTCTCGCCACTATTATTCAGCATAGTTTTGAAAGTCCTAGCCACAACAATCAGAGAAGAAAAAGAAATAAAAAGAATCTAGACTGGAAAAAAAAGTAAAACTCTCACTGTTTGCAGATGACTTGGTACTATACATAGAAAACTCTAAAAAGTCCACCAGAAAATTACTAGAGCTAATCAATGAATATAGTAAAGTTTCAGGATATAAAATTAATAAACAGAAATCCCTTGCATTTCTATACACTAACAATGAAAAATTAGAAAGAGAAGTTAAGGAAACTATCCCATTCACCATTGCAACAACAACAAAAAAATACTTAGGAATAAACCTACCTAAAGAGACAAAAGACCTAAACTACAAGACACTGATGAAAGAAATCAAAGATGACACAAACAGATGGAGAGATAAAGAGTCAATATTGTGAAAGTAATTATACTATGCAAAGCAATGTATAGATTCAGTGCTGCTGCTGCTGCTGCTAAGTCACTTCATTCATGTCCGACTCTGCGCGACCCCATAGATGGCAGCCCACCAGGCTCCCCCATCCCTGGGATTCTCCAGGCAAGAACACTGGAGTGGGTTGCCATTTCCTTCTCCAATGCATGAAAGTGACAGTGAAGTCACTCAGTCGTGTCCAACTCTTAGCAACCCCATAGACCACAGCCTACCAGGCTCCTCCATCCATGGGAGTTTCCAGGCAAGAATACTGGAGTGGGGTGCCATTGCCTTCTCCATAGATTCAATGCAATTCCTATCAAACTACCAGTGGCATTTTTCACAGAACTAGAACAAAAATTTTAACAATTTGTGTAGAAACACAAAAGACCCAGAATAGCCAAAGCAGTCTTGAGAACGAAGAACAGAGCTGGAGGAATAACCTTCCTGGCTTCAGACTATGCTACAATGGCAACAGTCATTAAGATAGTATAGTACTGGCATAAAAACAGAAATATAGAGCAATGAAACAAAATAGAAAGCCCAGAGATAAACCACACACCTATGAGTATCTTATCTTTAACAAAGGAGGCAAGAATATACAGTGGAGAAAAGACAGCCTGATGCTGAGCTGTATGAGCTGCTTATATATTCTGGAGATTACTCCTCTGTCAGTTGATTCATTTGCAATTGTTTTGTCTCATTCTTAGAGTTGTCTTTTAATCTTGCTTATTGTTTCCTTTGCTATGCAAAAGCTTTTAAGTTTAATTCGGTCCCATTTGTTTATGTTTATTTCCATTAGTCTTTGTCTTCCACGTTGGCAGGCAGGTTCTTTATCACTAGCACCACCTGGGAAACCCAGCACACACTCTAAGAGGAGGGGCAAAGAGGGTCTTACTATGATGCATGTCAAAGGGTGCACTACCTATGTTTCTCTTTAAGAGCTTTATAGTTTCTGGCCTTACATTTAAGTCTTTAATACATTTTGAGTTTGTATGGTGTCAAGAAGTGCTCCAGTTTTTTTTTCTTTTACATGTAGCTGTCCAGTTTTCCCAGTACCACTTAATTATTGGAGAAATGCAGAACAAAACACCAATGAAGTACCAACTCACACTGGTCAGAATGGCCATCATCAAAAAATTTACAAGCAATAAATGTTGGAAAGGGTGTGGAGAAAAGGGAACCCACTTGCACTGTTGATGGGAGTGTAAACTGATGCAGCCACTATGGAGAACAGTATGGTGAGTCCTTAAAATACTTGTAATAGAACTACCATACAACCCAACAATCCTACTGCTGGGCATATATCATGAGGAAACCATAATTGCAAGAGATGCATGTACCCCAATGTTCACTGCAGCACCATTTGCAACAGCTAGGACATGGAAGCAATCTAGATATTCATTGACTGATGATTAGATAATGAAGATGTGGTACATACATGCAGTGGAATATTACTCAGCCATTAAAAAGAATACATTCAAATCAGTCCTAAAGAGGTGCATGAGCCTAGAACCTGTTATACAGAGTGGAGAGAAAAATAAGTATTGCGTATTAAGGTATATATATGGACTCTAGAAAGATGGTACTGATGAGCCTATTTGTAGGGCAGCAGTGGAAACACAGGAGAAGGCAATGGCACCCCACTCCAGTACTGTTGCCTGGAAAAATCCCATGGATGGAGGAGCCTGGTAGGCTGCAGTCCATGAGGTCGCTAAGAGTTGGACGCGACTGAGTGACTTCACTTTCACTTTCCACTTTCATGCATTGGAGAAGGAAATGGCAACCCATTCCAGTGTTCTTGCCTGGAGAATCCCATGGACAGAGAAGCCTGCTAGGCTGCAGTCCGTGGGGTCCACAGAGTCAGACACAACTGAAGCGACTTAGCAGCAGCAGCAGCAGTGGAAACACAGACATTGAGAACAGACATGTGGACATAGTGGGGGAAGGAAATGGTGGGACAAATTGGAAAAATAGCATGGAAATGTATAAATTACCATCTGTAAAATGTATAGCCGGTGGAAATTTGCTGTATGATGCAGAGAGCTCTAGTCTGGTGCTCTGTGACAACCTAGAAGGGTGGGATGCGGTGGAAAGTGGGAGGGAGGTTCAAGAGGGAGGGGACTCATGTACCTATGACTGATTCATGTTGATGTATGGCAGAAACCATCATAGTATTGTAAAGCTCCAATTAAACATTTAAAAAAAAAAAGAAGGAAGTCAGCTGATTAAAACAAAAGTAGCTCAGAAGCTTTGGCCAGTGATAAATTCAAATCCGTATAAGACCATGGTTTTGAAAGCATGTGGCTTTCTAGATGAGCTAAACACAAAACTATAACCCATAATATTGGTTAATTTTGCCCTTTGCTTTTATCATAAAAGATTTAAAATTTGTGACTCTTGAATTTGAAGCCAGTTTAAATTGTACATCCTTAAAAAGCACGTATTTCACTAGGAATCCAAAGCACAAAAATGGCCAAATCATTTCGGAAAAAGAAGGGAATATAGGTATCCCAGCAGACAGAATCCAGCTGACCTCTAAACATTTAAGCTGGCTGTCTGGTTTTCTAATATTAGTTTATAATGATGCTTTAACACACACAAAAGTACTTCATGTCATACAGGTGTTCATGACGTTTAATAAATGTGACCAGGCCTTTTGTGGAGCTGAAATTGCTTGGTTATATTGCCTGCTGGCAGAGTCACTTTTAACTAATGACCACCTTCTGAGAGGGAGGTTGTAGTGTTAACTGTCCTGGGTCTCAAGAAACAATAGTTCTCTGAAAACTCCTTCCATTTGCCCAAACATTAGACTGCATTATAGATCAGATCAGATCAGATCAGTTGCTCAGTCGTGTCCGCCTCTTTGCGACCCCATGAACTGCACCACGCCAGGCCTCCGTGTCCATCACCAACTCCCGGAGGTCACTCAGACTCACGTCCATCGAGTCAGTGATGCCATCCAGCCATCTCATCCTCTGTCGTCCCCTTCTCCTCCTGCCCTCAATCCCTCCCAGCATCAGAGTCTTTTCCAATGAGTCAACTCTTCGCATGAGGTGGCCAAAATACTGGAGTTTCAGCTTTAGCATCATTCCTTCCAAAGAAGTCCCAGGGCTGATCTCCTTCAGAATGGACTGGTTGGATCTCCTTGCAGTCCAAGGGACTCTCAAGAGTCTTCTCCAGCACCACAGTTCAAAAGCATCAATTCTTCGGCGCTTGGCCTTCTTCACAGTCCAGCTCTCACATCCATACATGACCACAGGAAAGACCATAGCCTTGACTAGACGAATCTTTGTTGGCAAAGTAATGTCTCTGCTTTTGAGTATGCTATCTAGGTTGGCCATAACTTTCCTTCCAAGGAGTTGTTTAATTTCATGGCTGCAGTCACCATCTGCAGTGATTTTGGAGCCCAGAAAAATAAAGTCTGACACTGTTTCCACTGTTTCTCCATCTATTTCCCATGTAGTGATGGGACCAGATGCCATGATCTTCGTTTTCTGAATGTTGAGCTTTAAGCCAACCTTTTCACTCTCCACTTTCACTTTAAGGGAAATTCAAATCAACTGCTTTTAGAATTTGAAAGTGAAATGGTGATAGAATCAGCCTTAATTTGGAGATCTTGACATTTGACTTAGAGAAACATTCAATTTATCACAAGATTGGCTCTAGAATTAATAATGAATAATTATTGTTAAGGTATCTGTGCTTAGTCGCTCATTGTATGTGACTCTTTGCAACCTCATGGACTGTAGCCTACCAGGCTCCTCTGTCCATGGGGATTCTCCAGGCAAGAATACTGGAGTGGGTTGCCATGCCCTCCTCCATGGCATCTTCCCAATCCAGGGATCGAACCCAGGTCTCCCACATTGCAGGCAGATTCTTTACCATCTGCACCACCAGAGAAGCTCACAGTAGGTATTTAGTAAAACATAAATGAATGACAGGGCAGCTTCATAAGAGGAGCTTCCTCAGATAGCTTCTTGTAGTTATATGGACATGAATATGAAGCTTTGTTCAGCCCAAAAAAGAAAAAAAAGAGAAGCTTTAGTTCATCTATTATTACCTTCCATTGTGTTTTTCCCTACTTAGTTTGTTCGTAGTTTGTAAGGAAGGAAGATTGGAAAGAATCATTGCCCATTATTTATTACACAACTTTGTAAGGGCTGTCCCTTCCTTCAACCCACTGCCCCCACCCCAGCCCTTCCTCATCAATGATAGCATGATTTTCCACTAGTGGGATTACTCCACTCTCCTATTCAGAGCTGAAACATCTCTCACCATCTGGCCTCCTGACCTTTCTACCCCATTCTCATTTCGTACTTTCCCATCTTTCTCACTTAGTCTTTAGCCACTCCAGGCTTCAGGTAGTTCTTAAAACACACAGTGGTGCTTCAGTACTGCTTCTTTTTTCAGTGTTGAAACATGGAAACCTTTTCCACCTTCCACCCCAAATTTTTCCTGTTCTTCCTTTATAAATTTCTCTGCTCACTCCTGCGTAGAATTGTGTGTTCCTTCATATCAGTGAAATGTCGAATTCTCTGGGATTTCCTTCTCTCACCTTCCATGACTCTTGAAGGAAGACTTAAATTTACTGCATGCTGTTTGGTGCAATAGGTAAGGACCTCATGTTTGTCAACAGCAGAAATTGGAAAGGTGTTGAATAGTGACCTTGCAGAGGGAAATTTCCTGAAGGAAGTGTAAGAGATTCTAGAGAGATTTTAGCTTACGCTTGAAGTTTTATTCTGTTCCTTTATTTCTCCATACCCCAAATGCTTCTTAGAAATATGCCACTGGTTCTCAGTTCAGTCTCTTCTTCATTCCTGCCACATCAAATGATGGACTCTCGCTCTTCTGAACTCATTTCATTTCCCACCAGTTGTGTGTGTGTGCTTGGCAAAACCACTTAAGTGTTCTGTACTTCTGGGTTTTTTTTATTATAAATTTAGTGATTGCACTTGATTTCTAAGAGCAATTGTATTGCCACAATTTTCTCCAGGTAAAAACTATTTATTAAGTGTCTATTATGCTGTATGACTCGATGGACATGAGTCTGAGTGAACTCTGGGAGTTGGGGATGGACAGGAAGGCCTGGCGTGCTGTGATTCATGGGGTCGCAAAGAGTCAACTGAGCGAATAATCTGATCTGATCTGATGCTGTATGTACTTAGTACTATGATAGTTGCCATGGGAGAATTTTAAAGTCTCAGTGCTTATACTCTTACTAGACAGATAAGATATACACATTAAACAGTTAGGAACAGTGTGAGGTGGTGCATCATTAAGCACTATGGGACTATCAGAGAACCACTGCCCCTTTTTGATCTAGCCCCACTTACAGATTGAGTGAAGCCTGGGGAAGAAAACAGGAAGACTTAGTCACTTTAGGGGAGTGTCAGGTGCAGAAAGATTAACAGTGGCTCCTTAATGTTTACCATGCAGTGACAATCTTCCTGCTTATCATTTTAGCCTCCTTGATGTCATATCCTACCTGCAAACCCTAACACAATCCAACTCCTTGCCAAGGATGAAGGAAATCCAGTGTGTTCCAATAGGTTGGATTGTCCCAGTGGTTAAGCAGAATGAAGAACAGAGACTGTCAGTCTTTTTGCTTTTGGTCACTTAATATATGCTTACAAAATAATGACTTTTGTTTTAATAACTCCTGAGTCACAGATCACCCTAATTTGGGATTTGATCTTCTTTCTGAGCTCCGGCTTTGGTTCTCTTTGTTCTTTTTTGTTGGCCCTTTGAAGATTGTCTTTATCTTTGATTACCTTGAATGTAGTGGTAGAGATAAAGCTAGTTCAGACAGCTGAGAAATTATTTAGCTGTTTTAGTAGATCAAAGGTAACCAAATATGCTATTCATAAAATGTTCCATCTTCTTTTCTGTCTTTACTGAAACCTGGTTTTCTTGGATAATAGTAGAATCCTAAAATAGAGACTGCTAATTCTCACATTGCCTCAGTATCTCAGGTGCTGGACATAGGGGCATGATTCTCATGGCTCTGCTCTACCACTGCCAGACTCCTCTGAAAGCCCTTCCTTGTTTTATTATCCCCTGAATGGTGGTAGTCCACCATCATTCGTATGTAGTCAGCTATTGAGCTTCAGGTCACTCTCACAATCTACCTTTCTCCTGTCAGTCTTGGGAGCACTCTGCCTGTGCCAGCTCACCCAGCCACCATCAGAAATGAAAGACCAGTGTCCTGCAAAATGAACACTGTGTATCTTTTGGCTCCTAGCACTGGAAGTGTGTGGATTGTTAAAGAGAAAAGTTCAAAATATGTGGAACCAGAAGCTAGTCTCTGGAAATTTCCCGTTTTAGTTCCTGGCTTCAAGATTTCTCTAGCTCCATGTAAAGCTCATCCATGTACTTGAGGGTATGCTAGATATTTTATCTAGTGTTTTTATGTATTTTTTAGTGATACGATTTCATCATATGTCATCCACAGTGTTGCTGGAAGTGGAATTTCTTTATGATGTACTTGACTGCTGCTGCTAAGTCGCTTCAGTCGTGTCTGACTCTGTGCGACCCCACAGACAGCAGCCCACCAGGCTCCCCCGTCCCTGGGATTCTCCAGGCAAGAACACTGGAGTGGGTTGCCATTTCCTTCTCCAGTGCATGAAAGTGAAAAGTGAAAGTGAAGTCACTCAATTGTGCCTGACTCTTAGGAACCCCATGGACTGCAGCCTACCAGGCTCCTCCATCCATGGGATTTTCCAGACAAGAGTACTTGAGTGGGGTGCCATCGCCTTCTCCAGATGTACTTGACTAACCCCTACTTACTCTCTGGTGCTTGGCTTTCCTGATTCTCCTATCTAAACTTGATCCTATGTTATACTTTCTCATACTGCTTTGTGGTTTTCACTACAAAAATTAACATAGTATATGTGTGTATGTATGTGTGTGTATAAAATATACTTTTTGTGTGATCTTTTGTTGTCTGTCACTCTTTTAGACATTAAGCACTCTGAAGACAGAAACACAACTATTTTTATACAGTGAAAATTATAAAATAAAATTTAAAAGCAAAATTATACAGTTGCTTAAAATAAGTACTTTAAGAATTATCTTAAGGTAACGCTGATAAGGTAAGCAGGTTGGAAAGAAATAAAAGGTTGAAACAGTCCTGGATTCTGCGTTCTTCCCTCCCTATCTCCCCATCCATACCCTTTGCGGGCCTATTTTGCAGGCCTCCACCTTAAGTCAGTGTTCCTAACATGTGACGTAGCTGAGAACAGTTTGTTTTTCTAAGGTATTTTGCCTTATGAATAGATAAATCCCCTCTAGTTTACCCTAGACATAGTTGAGATTTTTTACATTTTTTTTAAAAGAACATTTGGTGGGGGTAGAGGAGAAGGATGGAAGAAAACAAAATAATAAATTTTTTGTATGCGCATCCTTATCCTGATGTAATTACAGTGCTCCCTGGTCTGGTTGCAGTGGGAACACTCCTCCTTTCTTTTCTTCAGCCCTATCTAGGGACTCATTGTCATATTTTTCCTTTATTGTTTATTGTCTACATATCTCCCCTCATCAATCACTTCCTAGATAGAGGAAGAAGGCAGGCAACTGGATGTATATGGTCTTCAAGGAACTGAGAGAGTCTTGAAGCTGAGGAGAGAAGGCTATAGGAAGGACGTAGTAGTCAAGAGAAAACAGACTAATCATAGACGTGGGAATATAAGATGTGTGTGTGTGTGTGGTGTATGTCAGAGGGAGGGTATTTCTTGTAAGAGTAATCAAGGAAGGTTGGATTTATAAAGCAGGGCCAAACTCTGATTAACTTTCAGGGACATTTTGCAAAGTTAGGATTGCAAGCATTTGCAGAGAGGGTATTTCCAATTTTGCAGTGTGCAGTAGATTTTGTAACTAAAACTTTTTCCTACTGGTTTCAAGATAAGTTTGAAATTATTCTGTTTCATTTTACACTGAAGTGTTGAGGGGCTATGCCATTTGTGGAGTTCTGTGAGGATATGTTCAGTGATCATTAATTTGCATTTGTGAAATTTGTGCTAAATGCTGTTTTGCAGTCACTGTGTTGGGAGCTTGGATACAGCTTTAACACTATTGACTTGAATGAGGGTTCGGCTCCTCTTGTTTAAAATTTGGCTTAAAGCTCAATCAACAGACTTTGGGTGGTCTCATCTTCACCCCTCAGAGAAGCAGATCCATATGACCAAACTCCTTAACAATTTGGCAAGATGGTAGGCTTCTCTCATGAGACACCCAAGATAAGAATAGCAGGGACATTAGAGGTCATTTCTGAGGTAGGTTGCCAGACCATGGGGGAAATTTGTCCAAAACTTGCTTTCACTCTCTTCAGCCTTAGCTTATGCTCCTAGTTGTTTCTTTTTTATAAAAATGAAAAATTATGAAAATTTCCATCAAGGTCTCAGAGGAAAATGGAAGAATAAACTAAGGATGCAAAGGAGTTTCAGAAATGTCAGGAAGTAAAAGAGCAAGCAGTGCTGTATCTTTGTGCAGTAGTGGCCGTGTTGAAACTGTTCATCTTCACTATTGTCCTTGCTGGGCACACTTGGCTGGGGGAGGCAAAGTCTTCACTGTCATTAAACTATTGAAAGAAAAAGAGGATATGTACTCATCTAAAATGTATACTTCCTAAAACTCTGTTTCTTGGACAGTTCTTCAGATCATTTCCATTTATGCTCAGAATTTCTATGACATAATACTCCAGTGTTTTCAAATAAATTAACCTCCATGGTTGAACTTTATCTGTTTTTTATTATTGCCTTCAGATCTCTAAAAGAAGAACAGACCCGTGTGTATGTATGTGTGTGTGTGTCTGTCTGTCTGTCTGTCTGGGTCCAAGTGTCTGTGTTTCTTTGTGTGTGTGTGTGTGTCCGTGTTTGTACAAGAAGGAGAGAGGGGGAGAGAGAAAGTAAGAGGAATTCTCTTGCATTTATTAGGTTTTAGTCTGATGTCAAGAAACAAACCCAGTGGGAACATCCTGCTTCCTGTCCATGATTTATTCTCCTTTTCTTTCCTGTAGAGCATGTAGTGTTTGTCTTCCTTGGATAGGTTTTAAACATACAACTATAAATAACCAAAAAAGGAGTTACATGTCCTGCTCACCTGCCAGGCCTAGTACTTTACTAGCTGGTGAGCTTACTTCATCTCCCTAGGTGCACACTCCTCATTACAATACATACCTCATTCATTGGTTTCTCATAGATGTCCTCCTGCCAAGGGGCAGATTTTGCTTGAAAAGTATCTCGCTGGAGAGCTTCTAGCACCTTTTTTGGAGTGACAAACCCATACTGAGCTTCCAGCAAAGCCAAGTCCATTTTTTCAGCCTTTAAAACGCCTATGACTTCATCTCGAGCCTGTAGGAACAAAAGGCATTTCAGAAAGCCCGCTTTATCTACGAGCAGTCTCTGCAAGTGATTTCTTGTGTTGAGTGTTTTTTTCTTGTTTCTTCTCTTTCAAATATAAACATCATATTCTATTATAGCACCTTTCACAAAAGGTAGCAAAACTATGTCCCTTTATCGTTCTTACAATTTAGTTACACATGAATAGTGCTTTTTATTGTGATAACTAGACAACATGGAGAGAATTCTACATTTTTCATTGTGTTTGACAAGTAGATAACATGATATTCCTCAATGGACTGATATTTTCATATTCAGGGATACGAAATAAGATTGTCCTGTATGTATAGCAGCTGTTTATTTTGTGTAGGTTAATAATGCTGGGGCAAATCTCGGAGCCAGTTCATGTGAGGTATAAAAGCACCTATTGTCATTTAAAACTGACCCAGAAGTCATCAGCTGTTATTGTTACCCTTCCGAGCCTGTGTGCTGAAGCAGCCTGAGTGGAGGATGTGACCTTTCACATGTGCATGCCAATCGTATGTCATCATGACAGCCCTTTTAGATGTGACTAATTACTCTTTGTGTTGCCAGAAGAGAATTCTGTGTATGTGTCCTTACGCTTTGCTTTCATGTGCGTACAAGTATGAAGCCCAGATAGCTATGTCTGTGGCAGCCTACACAGCAAATTCATAAGCAGCCTTCCCCGGAAAGTGTGAGGGCGATGCTTCTAAGCCAGCTGACCTGCAGTTCCCCCTCCAGAATGCTGAGAAGAAATAAGAGGTCATCTCTGGAGAGGTCTTCTCCTTGGTGGCCGTTACCACTATATGACTTAGGATATGGAAGGATTGCATCCGACTCCCTGGTGGGGTCTTTGTCTTGCTGTCTCTGCTTCTTGTCCTCAGGCCCTTGGAAACTGTGGTCTTTTCCAGGTCTTGGAAATTGCTCTGGGGCTGAGCCCTCCTTGTCACTGCTTTTGGAACGCATTCTTTAAGGGCTGGAAAGAAGAAAGACAATTTGTAATGCTTAGTGGAAGTGGAATTTTAATAAGAGAACCTATTACTGCTTTGACAAGTCTGCACTCATGTTATATTTACCACAGCCAAAGACTCAATCTTTCTGAAGTCTACAGCAGAGAAGGGTATTAGCAGATTCATAAATCACAGTCTTATTTATACTTCTGTTTTTAAAATCAACATTTTAAAAAATGTGTTCTGCTTTGATTAAGGTCACTTATGTCCATGGGTAAACAGACTGTATTTGAACTTCATCCGCCAAGCATTCCACCTGAGGAACCTGGGTCATACCTCCAACCTCGGCTTAAGTGCTTACTTAAGACGTGCTTAACATAATTATAAAATGGTAAATTTGCTGATTGTTCTAACTTTCTGCAGATTCACATTGTGGTTCCACAAGGAAATGTTTTTAAATTTCTTAACCTTTGGTGCTTTAAGATAGAGTTATCAGAATTACTGCTACAAAATACTTTGGGTTATTTTGTTATGATGATAAAGTCTAATATTAAAGGAATGAAGGCTTGGTTCCTGGCTGCATCCCTGACATTCTGCTAAAATTCCAGAACTGTCCTTGGATAAGTCAAGGGTTTATATTTAGAACCCTTATCTGCAAAATAAGAACGTTAGTGCTTATGGTAGTTGATTTTTATGAAAACAATATAAAATAGAGTAATATTTGAGGGACAGTTTTAGCTGTACATCTTATTACATAGGTATTGAAATTAATTTATAATAGCACAATAATTTGTTCCACCTTTGAGGTTTCTAATGAAAAAAGAAAATATCAATTGAACTTACAGTCTACTTCAGTGATGTTCAAAAAGATTGTTAATTTTACTCATTCCTACAAGTCAAGAAACTATCATCATCATTGATGCCTTGCTTTTCATTTGTAATAATATTTCTTTAAAAATCAGAAGGGGTGGAACTTCCTTGGTGGTCCAGTGACTAAGAATCTGCCTGCCAATGCAGGGGACATGGGTTCCATCCCTGGTCTAGGAACTAAGATCCCACATGTTGCAGGGCAGCTTAACCCATGCCACAACTACTGAACCCATGCACTGCAACTACTAAATCCCGCTCACCTAGAGCTCGAGCTCTCACAATAAGATAAGCTACTGCAACAGGGAGCCCACAGTACCGCAACAAGAGAGTAGCCCCCGCTCACCACAGCTAGAGAAATCCCACGGACAGCAATGAAGAGCCTGTGCACTGCATCAGAGACCCACTACAGCCAAAATTACATTAAAGAAAAATTCTAGAGGGAATTCCCTGGTGGTCCAGTGACTGGGGCTCTGGCTTCCACTGCAAGGGGAACAGCTCTATCCCTGACTGGCAAACTAGGCATGGCCAAAAGAAAAAAATCTGGAAAAGTTCAAGCATACAGAGATGTATGAAGATATGAGTCACTACATGCTACAACACAGATTTGTAAAATCTCCATTTATTATATATTTGGGTAATATCTTACAGATTAACCCAAACAATCAATACATTAGAAAATAGTTTTTTAAGTAAAATATTATAGCTAGAGCAGAAGCCCCTGTATATGTCTTCCTTAACCCACTTTCTACACATCCTACCCCATAAGTATCTTTATTGAATTTGGTGTTTATTCTTCCCATGCATGTTTTATACTTTATATTTTTAATACATGTGTATATATATTGCTGAGCCATTTATAGTTTTACTTTGCAGATTTTCAAACCTAATGTAAACATAGCATATTGCACGTAGCATTCTGAAAGATTTTTTGTACTGTGTTTTTGAGATTCTTGTTCCATTTTACTTATTTTACATATTTGACTGCTATATGATATTACACTGAATAATCCACCATTTACTTATCCATTCTACTGTTGATGGATATTTAAATAATTTACATGTTTTTAGTGTTAGAAAAAAATGCAGCTGTGAACATGCTTTTACATTTGCTTCCTGTGTACATGCATTTTTTTAGGTATTCTTTATGACAGAAGAGTGGGATTTTTGAACTCTGCTATATTGTGTTCTCAACATTACTAGGGATTACTGCTCTCCTGAGTGGAGTAGAAGAGAGTAGAAGTGTTCTTGCTCTGTATCTTCATCAACATGTGCTATTATGGAATTTATACCAATATGGTAAATGAAATGGTATCTGATTTGCATACTAAATTCATAAGAGCAGCATCCTTTTATGTGTTTTGATGCCATTTGAGTTTCTTCATAAATTGCTTGTTGATAGTCTTTGCCCATTTTCCTTTTGTAAATATTAGTTGCCTTTTTCTTATGAACTTATAGGAATTCATTACATATTCTATAAATTACTGTTTGGTTGATTATATGTTTTGCTGTTATTTCTTCTGAAAGTAGCTTAAACATTTTCACTTTATGTCTTTTGTGGTTAAGAAGTTTTCAATTTAATTTAGTCAAGTTAATCAGTTTTTAAATCAGTTTTTTATTTTTTAATTGGAAGATAATTGCTTTACAATATTGTGTTGGTTTCTGCCATACATCAACATGAATCAGCCATGGGTGTACATATGTCCCCTCTCTCTTGAACTTTCCTCCCACCCCATCCCATCCTGTAGGTTGTCACAGAGAACTGGGTTCAAACTCCCTGCATCACACAGCAAATTCCTGCTGGCTATCTGTTTCACACACGGTAAAGTGTATGCTTCAGTGCTGCGCTTTCAATTCCTCCCACTCTCTGCTTCCCCTCTGTGTCCACAAGTCTTTTCTCTATTTTTGCATCTCCATTGCTGCCCTGCAAACAGGCTCATCAGTACCCTTCCAGATTCCATGAATATGCATTAATACATGATACTTGTTTTTCTCTTTCTGACTTAACTTCACTCTGTATAATAGGCTCTAGGTTCATCTGCCTCATTAGAACTGACTCAAATGCATTCTTTTTATAGCTGAGTGATATTCCATTGTATATATGTACCACAACCTCTTTATCCATTCATCTGTCAATGGACATCTAGGTTGCTTCCATGTCCTATCTGTTGTAAACAGTGCTGCAATGAACATTGGGGTACATGTGTCTTTTTCAATTATGGTTTCCGATTATTGGGTCATATGGAAGTTTTATTCCTAGTTTCTTAAGGAATGTCCATACTGTTCCTCTTAGTGGCTATATCAGTTTACATTCCCACCAACAGTGCCAGAGGGTTCCCTTTCTCCACAGCCTCATCAGTATTTATTGTTTATAGATTTTTTTTTTTTTATGATGGCCATTTTGACCGGTATGAGATGATACCTCACTGTGGTTCTAATCTGCATTTCTCTAATAATAAATCAGTTCTTTTCTTTATAATTTGCGTTGGAAACCAAAATTTGAGCAGTGGCGGTATAATAGAATGGTTAAGACCATGAACTCTGGAACCACTCTGCCTGAGTTCATATCTTTCCTCCATTATTTATTGGCTATAAAACTTTAGCAAGTTACTTGATACCTCTCTGCCTTTCTCATCTGTAAAATGAGGATGATAACAGTAGTATATTCATAACCTAAAGTTGCTGTGAGGATTAAATTAGTCAATATATGTCATATGTTTATAGCATGCCTAATACAATATTATCACCAAGTAAACATTAGCTCTTATTATTAACATTATTAACTTTACTTTTATTCCCTCCAATTTTATAGTGATTTTATACTACCTTTATAGTTAGAAAAAAAATTTAAGAGCTAAAGCAAATTTATTTGATTATCTATTTCATCTAATGAATTGTGAACCATGAATTCAGGGGGAAAGAAAAGATTAAAAGAATGGTTTTGTGTCTTTCCTGGGTACTCTATTGAAGAAGTGATGCTTTCCAGTTCCACCTTGCTGGCACCACTTGAGAAATCAGAGTGCAGAACAGTTTAGGAACCTTGAGGACTTCATAACCAACCAGCTAAGCGTCCATTCATCTCTCCACCCATCCTTCAACAGGCATTTATCAAAGGCCCACTGTGTGTCCTGCACATAAATAAATTGGTTATTTATGGTGTGACTGTCTTACTTTTCTTAATATAGGTGGTATACTTTCAAGTATAAAGTTTATGGAAATAGTTTGTAAATCTGGGGTCATGAAGTGCACTGTACTAGAGAGAAGTCAGATGAAAAGAATTCTATCACAAATCAGCTGTGGGACTTAGTTAAGACGTGACACTCCCTGAGTGCAGTGTCCTGATTTGTGAGGTGAAGCGGATGAGGAGGTGATCTCTATGACCCACTGTGCCTTTCTTTTAGCATAGATCATCAATAGCATATTTAAAAGACATGGATTTGTAGGTCTGTGCCCTATAGGAGGAGAAGGCAATGGCACCCCACTCCAGTACTCTTGCCTGGAAAATCCCATGGATGGAGGAGCCTGGTAGGCTGCAGTCCATGGGGTCACTAGGAGTCGGACACAACTGAGCGACTTTACTTTCACTTTTCACTTTCATGCATTGGAGAAGGAAATGGCAACCCACTCCAGTGTTCTTGCCTGGAGAATCCCAGGGACGGGGGAGCCTAGTGGGCTGCCGTCTATGGGGTCGCACAGAGTCGGACACGACTGAAGCGACTTAGCAGCAGCAGCAGCCCTATAGGAAATCCACAGAAATCTAAGCGCTGCATATGGATATGCAGTAAACCTGTGACTAATGGTTTTCACCAGAGTAGAGATCACAGTTAAAAGACAGTGCTTAAGGAAAGAATCCCAGAGTTAATTTTCAACTGAGAATCGTTCAGTAGCCTCATCATAACAATCAGGCTGTAACAGCAGAACTGGAAGGTGCTAGGGGCTTACCTGTTTATCATGTATTCTGTCAGTAACAAACCAACTATCAAGTAATACTGGTGGGGCACCCTGCCTTAAAGTTACAGCGTCCATCTGGAGGAATTTAAAACGTTCCCTTTCAAAGTTTTAACAAGTCATGTAGTATCTTTCCTCTATAATTCATGTTCACTCTGACTTTCCTCCATCACAATTTATTTCCTCTATTAGCAGATCTGATCTGATTAGCTGCTAGAGATCAACAGTGATGTTAGTAATGGTGGTGGTAATGTTGATGGTAGCTAATATTTAATGAGAAGTTACTACATGCCAGGCATTCTTCTAAGCATTTTACATGTATTAACTCATTCAGTTCTCCACAACAACCCTATGAAGTATGGGGATATTATTATCTTATCTCTATTTACAGCAAAGAAATGGAAGCACCAATGAAGGCTGCACAGCTAGTAAGTGGAAGAACTGGGATTTGAATCCAGACAACCTGGCTCTACTACCTGTGCTCTTAAAAAATCATGTCTCATGCTATTATACTGTACTGCCAAAGACAGGTAGTTATAAACACCCTGTCTGAGATGGATACAGACACCATGTGGGGAAAATGCTTGTAGCCTTGCTGAAGAAATTACTTATTATAATTACAGTAGAGATGAACAGTGATCTGTGGCAGCAGTTGTCACTGACTGTCCACTACTTGGCCTTCTCTGGTGGCTCAGCTGGTAAAGAATCAGCCTGCAGTGCAGGAGACCTGGGTTCGATCCCTGGACTGGGAAGATCCTCTGGAGAAGGGAATGGCTACCCACTCCATTATTCTGGCCTGAAGAATTCCGTGGAGTGTATAGTCCATGGGCTTGCAAAGAGTTGGACATGACTGAGTGACTTTCACTTTCATTCCACTACATATCCAGAAAAAGACTTATTTATTTGAGAAATGCAAAGGCAGAAAGGGAGTATATTTTTATGTAGGGATGGAAGGTTAGGATATATAGTATTTTTGACTGTAGAAAGCCCCATTATGTGTATATTTATGTACTAATAAATAATGTTCCTATACTAGCATATTAATATATGCTATGTACCTTATGGGAGAAGGAAATGGTACCCCACTCCAGTACTTTTGCCTGGAAAATCCCACGGCGGAGGAGCCTGATGGGCTGCAGTCCATAGGGTTGCCAAGAGTTGGACACGACTGAGCGACTTCACTTATGAAAACATATTCAAAAATAAAAAGGAAAAATATTAATAAAAAATAAGAAATCCAGTTTTTTTTCTCCCACCCCACTGGATTATCTTGATCACCTCAGGGAGATCATTACTCTGGCCTATAGGAATAATGGAGGGTTGTTAATATAGAGTAGATATGTTTAAAACACTTAAATATTATGTACCATTTTGTTTATATAAATGTTCTCACATGAAGAACAAGGCCTTCAGTCTCTTCTATCTAATATTAATATCTAATACATTCAGATATTCTACCTAATACAGTCATGTGTCCCATGGGATTTCTGACCTGGTATTTCATACCTAATGGCTATTCAACAAAATGACTGATTTGTTCCTTCTACTTTGTGGCCTATCCACAATTTAGGTAACATTACTAAATAACAGAGGCTCAAAACTCTGTAGGTCACTCTGCATTTTCAGTCATCTTGCAAGTCAACTGGGTATGAATGAGCTAAGATAGGCTCACTCTATATCTGACTCTCAGCTAGACAAACTTGATCTCAGCTGGATCATCTCATCTCTGCTCCACGTGGGCTTTCAGCCTCTGGTGGGCTGGACCAGGCTTCCCCATAGAGCGGGCTCAGGGAAGCATCCCAAGAATGTGATGAACAGTGATCTGTGGCGATAGTTGTCATCAACTCTCCCCTGCATCGCTTATTCTCCCCTACTCCAAGTCTTCAGTTTTTTTGGTAAAAGAGCATTACAAGGCCACCCCAAATTCAGGAAGTGGGAAAATAGATTCCACTTCTTGATGGGAGGAGCTACAGAGTCACATTGCAGAGGACTGAGAAGAATTAACTGCAGCCATCTTTGAAAAAGTCATCTGTCACACTTACAGATTCATATTTCTGTGAAAATCAAATAGAAGCCTAGTTTAAAAGAGAGGTAAAATGTGTTTGGTTCTTTACTTCTTTTAGTTTCCTGGAAGCGTAGCGTTATGTTTGTGACTTCTATGATGCATTCCTGTGCTTTCACCTTACCCAGATAGTCAAATGTGGAACAATAGCCTACTGATAAGAATCAACTTGTATTCTGTTACTATTCAATAAGGATTCCTCTGTCACCATTAATCTTATCCAAGGTATGCCTTCCAGAATTCCAAGATAATGTAAGTTTCTGTACTTACATTACAGAAGTAGCTATAGGGTAGCTTGCTAAGCATTGCTCAGCAGTAGTGCTCTTTGAGTTTAAGGCAACTCTGAACTACTACAGGGCTTCCGAGGTGGCACTAGTGGTAAAAAAAAAAAAACCCACCTACCAATGCAGGTTAGACGTAACAGACGTAGGTTCCATCCCTGGGTCAGGAAGATCCCCTGCAGGAGGGCATGGCAACCCAGTCCAGTATTCTTGCCTGGAGAATCCCCATGGACAGAGGTGCCTAGTGGGCTGCAGTTCATAGAGTCACACAGTCGGATGCGACTGAAGCAACTTAGCATGGAGCACACACTGCTACAGAAAACTGAGTGGATCTCTCCGTACATGCACTGTCTTCCCTCACCTCTCATTCTTTTTTTTTTTTTTTTAATTGAGTTATAGTTGATGTACAATATTATATGTTACAGGTGTAAAATATAGTGGTTCATCATTTTTAAAGGTTGTATTCAATTTATAGTTATTATAAAATATTGGCTATATTCCTCCTTGCCTCTTTGTTAAAGTGAGTTGAGTGAAATCCTCCAGGAGTGCACAGATCATTTGCCAATGATGATATTTATAAGTGATTTTTTTAAAAAAGAAATGAGCTGAAACATTTTTATGTTATGTTTATCTTTTTAAATTGTTTAGAGTTTTTCTGAAACCATCCATCTTCTTTGGGGACTAAGGAAAATAGCTTCAGCATTCTTGCTGGTGCTCAATTGGGTTTGTGAACAAACCCTTCGTGTGCAGACTTCGGGTTGACTGAGGAGTGTGTGTCCCCGCGTGTTTACAGTGGTGGAGTTTCCTTACCCTTCTGCCAACAACCACAAAATGATCAGTAATGAGAAGTAATTAAGTATTGAGAGGAAGAAAACAAAGACATGAATTTCATGATACTCTCATGCTTTGTATTATCAGTGACTTCATTGTTTCTCTTGGAAAATTTTTAATGCATCTGTGCTTGGCCCAGGGGTGCACACTGAGGAAAAGAAAAGTTTTGTAATAGCAGCGGTGGTTTGGGATTTTCAGGTTACAAAGGGAAAAAAATGAAATGGAAAATTGCTTTTGTTTATAACAAATCATGATGCCTTACTCTTTTCATAACTGTCCCTAGTGACATAATGCCTGATGATTTTGCAAAGAGGAAACCTGCCTAGTTGTCAAGTTTAACAGCCTAATGTGTTGATTATCTGTGACTCTCGGAGCCATCGAATGGCAGCCTTCAGAAATGTAAGATAGTGATAGACTGGGAATCAGGAAACAGGACTTCTGATCTCAATTCTGCTTTTAATTAGCTAGGCTCTGGGTCACAGCTCGTAAAATAAGGCTATTAGGCTGGGTTGGCCCCATGAGGTCATTCAGGATGAAATAAGGTTTCTTTCCCTTGACCTCTAACCCTGGTCCTCACTCCCTAATGGGTCCCCCTTACTACAGAATTTGTGCCTGAGACTCGATGATCTCTGAGGTCCTGGGACTTCCCGCTTTAGAATTTTGTGCTTCTCTGTTGTCTTGTATCTATGGATACAAATACAGTGCAGTTGGCCCTGAGAAGCAGATTCTGCTTTGTTTTCCTATGCAGTGACCTTGGTCAGTTTTTCTTTGGCGTAAGCTGGTTGAAATCGTGATATATTTTGGTAAGGATGTGTTCATGCAGAGGAAGGACAAATAGAATTTTTTGCAATTATTTACTTAATTTAGTTACAGAAAATAGCCAAATGTCAATTGAGGCCCATTCTAACTACCACCTCCCCTCAGCGTACAAGCCCCTAGCCAACTCCTTACTATAAATGTTGAACTTTATTAATCATTCTTTCTTTGTATAACAAAAACTGCTTATTCTACATAATTGGATGCTACTTAGATGTAATTTAGTCTCTGCATACTTATTTATTTCCATGTTTGAATGGTGGAAACAGGTTGTTTGGCTGTATAAAAGAACTTCAGAATGCCTCAGTGAAAGAAATTGGTTGTGGTTCTTGATCATTTACTATGATATCAGGGTAACCAATCAAAACTACTCCAGTTTAAAGAAGAAAATAACAATGATAGCTTACATTAATTCAGTACTTAGCAAATAAATACTAAATGCTTTCTTTTGGTTAACCCTTTAGTCTTCTCAAAAACTTTTTCTCTGTTTTGCAATAGAGGAAACTGAGGCATAGCTGCTGAGTAACTTGCTGAAGGTCATACTGCTAGAAAGTAGCAGAGCCAGGTCCCAGCATGGGTGTCTGGCTTTAGAATTCAGCAAATTACTATGCTGTATCTACTTAGGGTCTCATAAGAAGGTATACTTAGTAAAGGAAAATATCCTGCTTCAACATTGTTATTCAATAAACATTTATGAAGTACCAACTATATCAGTTATCATATTTGCTAATTTGTGCAAGCTTGTTTTTGTATCTGGACTAATGTCTGTTTTGTTGATATGGGTACAGTTAATTCTGGCTACCCAGAATTACACAAAAATATGAGTATTAATGAATTCACAACTTCTGGCCCTTTCAGGACTTGGTCTATTCAGTAAAAATGTTTTGTTTTCATGCATCATTTATGTGCAGAAACTAAGCCACAAAGTGGCTTTTCTCAGACACTTTGCTGGCATCTTGGGTGTGAGCAGAGGGAGCATGGCAAGAAAGACTCTGGGATCAAATGGATCTGGATTTGAATCACTACTCCAGCATGTTAGCTCTGTGGCCTTGAATAACTTACTATACCTCTGTAAGCCTTCAGATGTAAGATGGAGATAATGCTACCTGGTAATGAGTTTATCATTCACGCTCTGTGAGCTTAGGGTCCCTGTTGTTCATGTCTGTCTCTGTAGTGTTCAACAGAGTTGGACCTCAGCAGGAATTCATTTGAATGACTGAATCATGTAGTCCTCAATAGAGCTGATTGGCTCCTAAGTATCAATAGGGACTGCCTCATAGTAAAGATGAGTCATCTGTGAACCACAGGCTAGAAATTCAGAAAAATGGTACTGAGAATCTGATAGAAGCAGCTAATGTGTGTAGACCTCTTACCACATGCCGGGTGCTATCTTAAATGCTTTGTGTATGTCATCATTTAATCTTAAAGAGTTTTACCCTTAGTAAAGACTGTAGGAAAGGGCATGGTAAAGCTAAATTAAGAGTGGAGACTCTCAAAGACAAAAATTAATATCAATATGAGGGTAATCCCCTTCATGAATCACCGCCTTGTAGTGGCAAAAGGACATAGAGCTATGCATAGCCACCTAAGACAGATGGGTTATAGTGAAGAGTTCTGACAAAATGTGGTCTGCTGGAGAAGGAAATGGCAGCCCACTGCAGTATTCTTTCCTGGAGAATCCCCATGAACAGTATGAAAAGACAAAAAGATATGACCCTTGAAAAATGAGCCCCCCAGATCAGAAAGTGTCCAGTGTCCTACTGGGGAAGAGCGGAGGGCAATTAGTAATAACTCCTGAAAGAATGAAGCGGCTGGGCCAAAGTGGAAACAACACTCAGTTGTGGTGAAAGTAAAGTCCGATGCTGTAAAGAACAATATTGCATAGGAACCTGTAATGTTAGGTCCAAGAATCAAGATAAACTGGACGTGGTCAAACAGGAGATAGCAAGAGTGAACATGGACATTTAAGGAATCAGTGAACTGAAATGGACAGGAATGGGCAAATTTAATTCAGATGACCATTATATCTACTACTGTGGACAAGAATCCCTTAAAAGAAAGGGAGTAGTGCTCATAGTGAACAAAGAGTTAGAAATGCAGTACTTGGGTGCAGTCTCAAAAATGATAGAATGATGTTGATTCATTTCCAAGGAAAGCAAGTTCAACATCACTGTAATCCATGTCTGTGCCCCAACCACTGATGCCGAAGAAGCTGAAATTGACCAGTTCTATGAACACACCTACAAGACTTTCTAGAACCAACATTAAAAAAAGATGTCCTTTTCATCAAAGGGGATTAAAATGCAAAAGTAGGAAGTCAAGAGACACCCGGAATAACAGGCACATTTGGCCTTGTAATACAAAATGAAGTAAGGTAAAGGCTAGCAGAGTTTTGTCAACAGAACACACTGCTCCTTGGAAAGAAAGCTATGACAAACCTAGACAGCATATTAAAAAGCAGAGACATTATTTTGCCAACAAAGTTCTATGTAGTTAAAGCTCTGGCTTTTCCAGTACTCACGTATAATGTGAGTTGGGTCGTAAAGAAGAATTCCGCTGAGCACCAAAGAACTCTTGCTTTCAAATTGGGGTGCTGGAGAAGACTCTTGAGAGTCCCTTGGACTGCAAGGAAATCAAACCAGTCAGTCCTAAAGGAAATTAACCCTGAATATTCATTTCAAGGACAGATGCTGAAGCTGAAGCTCCAGTACTTGGGCCACCTGATGGGAAGAGTCACGTCATTGGAAAAGACCCTAATGCTGGGAAAGGTTGAAGGCAAAAGGAGAAGGGGGCAGCAGAGGATGGGATGGTTAGATAACATCACCTCACCAACTCAATGGACATGAATTTAATCTAACTCCGGGAGATAATGAAGGATAGGGAAGCCTGGTATGCTACAGTCCATGGCGTTGCAAAGAGTCAAACACAACTTAGTAACTGAACAACAACAATCAGGGTAGTGCTGGTACCTACACAAAGTTTAGTGTGTGTGTTTGCACACATGTGGGTGGAGAAGGGACAATGGGTGCCCAAGACTTACTAGAAAATTGCAGTTAAAATCATTGAATTTTCAGAACTTTTATCATATATACCCCGACTCTTTGTTCTGTCTCAGCCTCACCTCCCTGATTACAGGTTCACATGCATAAAATGTGTTCAACATCTGCCACACTCCTTTTTATTTGACGGTACCTTGAACAGTCCTTAGTCCTGTTTTTATGTCTGTGACATAATGCAGTTGCCATGTAGGAAGTTTGGGGGGTGAACTCTTTTGACAGCAAGATGGCTGCATAAAGCACAGTGAGTCTGTGCCGAATGGAGGACGCTCTTCGCCAAGGGACAACCTTCAAAGTGATTCAGTGCCTTAAGTTTGAATGTGTTTAAGATTTAGGGAGCAGACTGTTGGCTAGCTTTACATTTCCAGTTGGATTTCCCCCTCTCTCTGTGTGGATCCATAAAGCTATAACTTAGTTCCCTGAAAGGAGAATGGAAAGAGAAGTAGTAAGATTACGGGGTTCTCAGCAGAGCTGGTTGAGCCCTTAATATGAACTGTCTCATGGTAAATGTGATTCATCTATGAAAATACTGGCTATAAATAGATGTTAATAGTGCTCAGTTGCAGATCAGCCAGGTTGTGCTTGCATGGCCACATTTGGGAAAAAAATCCTGTTGAGTATTTTATTTGGTTTCTCTTAAAATGAAAAAATAAAAGTTTGTTTCCTTTTATTGCCCTAGTCACCCACATTTGAAGACACTAAATTCAGCCAGCTACAGCAGAGCTATCTGATGGCTAAAAAAAAAAAAAACACACATTGAAAACCAGATAACCTAATTTAGCAATGGCCCCCCTTTATCTTTTTCTTCCATTTTGAGTAAAAGTCATTGAACCATTCCCTTAACGGTGTTTTTACTTGTAGGGAAGGGTGAATAGGGCTTCAGAGAGGGGAATAGAACTTGGGGATCTGTGATTCAGGTCCATATTCTTAAGAATTCTGATTCCTAAAAGAAATTCAGGGTTACTTTCACATCAAATGTGAGGTTCAGAAGGCAGTGTAGTCATCTCATCCATCTCCCATAGTATCAGTCAGTTCAGTCACTCAGTTGTGTCTGACTCTTTGTGACCCCATAAACCGCAGCACACCAGGCCTCCATGTCCATCACTGACTCATGGAGTCCACTCAGACCCATGTCCATCGAGTCAGTGATGCCATCCAGCCATCTTATCCTCTGTTGTCCCCTTCACCTCCTGCCCCCAATCCCTCCCAGCATCATGGTCTTTTTAAATGGGTCAGCTCTTCTCATCAGGTGGCCAAAGTATTGCAGTTTCAGCTTTAACATCAGTTCTTCCAATGAACACCCAGGTCTGATCTCCTTTAGAATGGGCTGGTTGGATCTCCTTGCAGTCCAAGGGACTCTCAAGAGTCTTCTCCAACACCACAGTTCAAAAGCATCAATTCTTCAGCGCTCAGCTTTCTTTATAGTCCAACACTCCATCCATACATGACCATTGGAAAAACCATAGCCTTGACTAGATGGACCTTTGTTGACAAAGTCAACACAGTATCTAGGTATTTTCTGTGCCCATCTACTCCATTGTTACACATTGTCCTGTGCCCATCTACGCCATTGTTACACGGCTTTAAGTGTCTGTGGGCTTCCCTGATGGCTCAGATGGTAAAGAATCTGCATGCAATGCAGGAGACCCAGATTCAATCCCTGGGTCGGGAAGATCCCCTGGAGAAGGAAATGGCAACCCACTCCAGTATTCTTGCTGGAGAGTCCCATGGACAGAGGAACCTGGTGGGCTACAGTCCGTGGGGTCGTGAAGAGTCGAACATGACTGAGCAACTAACATACACAAGTGTCTGAAAGTGGTTCCTTGTGAGCTGAAATACAGCTCCCAGGATCTTTATTCATTTATCCTTCTCCTGCCTCCAGAGCTAAGTCAAGCGAGGCTACTTCTCTTGCCACATTGTGGCCCTTCAGTGGGAAGTACTCTGTTCTTTTTTCCAGATGTAACACTCATCACACCTCATGTTGTGTGGTTTAGTCTCCCTCATCCAACACACCATCTCACCACACATTTTGATTGCACCCTTTAGAATTATGCTTCATTAGGTTAGGTGTTTCTTAAAGAAATGCATAAAATTGGGCATGATTTCCCAGATAATATAACAGAACTACAGTAATGAAATGGTAAGAGTTTATACTTAGGGAAGACCTCAGTCTTCTGATATTGGATCTCAGATAGATCTCTGATATTGGATCTCAGTATAGATCAAATAATTTGATAGTAGGCACTTAATGAAGACCTATTCCAGTTTTGCTTATCAGATGAGTGCTTGTAATACCTTTCATGTGTACATTGCTCTTTATATCAGTAAATAGATAATTATTCACCCTGTTTTTCAAGATGAGTTTGAGGTTCAGAAAGCTTAAATAAATTTGGTTAATAAATCTTGAGCCAAAACTGAAAACTCAGGCATTCTGACACCCCTTTCTCTCCAGTCTCATGCTAGATATATCAACACTGCACTTTTTTAAAAGCTTGAATATGTTCTTTGGTTGCTTTTCCACAAAGTGCTAGAGTCAGAGAAGCTGCTATGCTGTAGATACAGAATAAACAGCCTGCCAATGGGGTCTAATAGAGCAGACTTACATCATGGCTTTTCTTAGCTGTGTGTTCTGAAGAAAGGACAAAAAGAAATATAAAAATCTCCAAGTATAAATAGTCGATTTATCCAAGTTTTCCATTACAAATCAGTGGCTCTTTAAATATTCTTTTCTCATTTAAGGTTGACACAGGGCTGGGAATGTTTTCCAGATCTTTGTGGAATAGAACAGAAGAAGAAAATTATTTTCATATAGTCCAAGTTAACTTTAAGTGCATTTTAAAATGCTACACTCCCAGCACTAGATCAGAGCTCTTGAAAATCATATGATTCTTTTAACAGTTTTCAAACTACATCACTTTTCATATTTCTTCCAAGTCTGCTCTCTGTTTTTTCTTAGAAGCATGGTGATATTGAGCCAGTCACTTAACCTTTCTATTCTCTTTGAATTTTTGTCTCTTTGGCTCTTGGAACCAGTTTCTTCCAATCTCCCTCTTCTGAAACCCATTGGAAGTTAATGTGCCCTTGGTTATGACCAGATCCAGCCCCAGAAGCCAGAACTCTTGCCTACAGCTCTGTTGCTGTTTCCATAGCAACACTACATGTTCAACAGGCCAGCCCCTACTTCTTCCAACCCTGGAAAGATATGAATCTTAAAAGATAAAAAATGCATCTTTATAGAACCCAAAGTGTCCCACAAATTTTTGTTGACTTTCTCAACCTCTTCCTCACCCATTAGTTGACAGTAAGTCACCCTGACTGCCTTTCGGCCTCCTCTTGGCTAGACCAACCTAGCATAATTAAGAGCTCAGAGATGAACGGGAGATTTGAGATCAAGAGTTTCCATCTATAGATTCCAAATGACATCTTTCCTTTTTCTTCTTTTATCTATTGACCTGTGACTGGAATAGAGCGATAGTGTGTTACTAAAACAAATGTTGCAGCTGGTAAAGTCCTAGAGCATTACTCGACCTTGCAGCCATTTTATTTCTCCTTTCCCACATCTCCTGTTACTTAGTCTATCTTCCTGTACTGGGGAACAGGTCCCCGCTTGCCTCCCAGGCATTTGCGTCTAGTCTGGCTCATGTACGCTTGATCTTACTAGGGGAAAAGAAAGAAACTCAACTTGTAAAACTCCGATTATTTGCCAGATTATATGACTCATGCTTTCTATTCTTTACATGTCTTTTTTAAAAAAAATTAAAACACATGGACTTGGTATTATTCTCCTTATTTTAAAGTTGAAAAAACTGAGACATTGAGAAATTCACAACTGAATAGAAATATAGGTTCAAAGACTAAATACAGAATACCAACAAATGCTGTAAATAATGTCCAATGTACAAAGTGTGTTATGCCTTAGAGGATAAGAGTAGCTGGCTCATATGTACAGGTTGAAGGTGGATGAGGAACAGCGTGTGGCAAATATCAAGTCATTCCTTATGGCTGAAGTAAAGGAGAAGACCAGCTAGGAAATTTGAATGTGTATTCTATGTATTAGATGTTAATAAAAAGTTATTGTTAATTTTGTTAGCTGTATTAATGACATCGTATTTATGTGAGAGAATGTCCTTTTTATTTTTCTAGATACATAGCAAAGTATGCTACTTTGAAATGATATGGTGTCCTTCTCTTATGTCCACATATGAGAAGACTGCAGGCCTAGGGTCGTAGACTCTAACACCTATGGAGGACAGACAGGCCTCAGATAGGAGTGACGCGTGCACTTTACTTTTAAATATTTCAGAAAAAATAAAGGCAGAGAGTAGAGGAAAAATGAGTTTGGCAAAATTTTAATGGTTGTTTAAGGGTGGGTGAGTACATGGTCTTTGTTATATTCTTTTTACTTTCTATAAATTTAGAAATGTTCATGACTAAAGGTTTAAATACACACACACCAGAGACTTAGTGTTGAATACATAAACTTTTAAGAAGTTTCAAGAGGAGGGGAGCAAAAGGTGCAAGGGAAAGAGAAAGAGAAAGAAGACACTAATTTGGGGGTCTGACAGAGACAGAGAAGCAGAAAACTGAGCTGTGTCCCAGGAACCAAGAAAGAAAATGATTTCAAGAAGCAGAGAGCTGCTGTGCCTTTTTTTTAAAAACAACATTGCCACTGCTCAGAACAGTTTTGGAACTCTACTTTTGGAGTGTTCTGTTTTTTGGACTATCTCTCAGCCATGGCAAAATGTGGTTCATTGAAGGTGAATATGACTTCTTACCACGGGGAAAAGGTCCTTGGAGCCAAATCTAGTGAATGAAGTCAGGATTTGGGTCAGCTAATACTGTTTTTGGTCAAAGAATGAATTGTGACCTTAAAATAATGAGACTGGGTTTTGTATGTGGTCTTTGAACCAGTTTTGAAGATGTTTCCAAAACCTGTCAGCCATGACACATTATCAGAATAAGCTTCATATAGGAAAACTTTTGACTGAATGACACAAATGGATTTATAACTTTGAGCTTTTGTTTTGTTTTGAATATTCTATCAACTTTGGTTATATGTCAGATCTTTGGTGTCCCAAAGCTTCTGGTGGCTTTCTAGAGTCAGAAGCTTCTGGACAAGCAAAAATGTAGGAGACGACATGGTGAATGGCAGGGGCAGGAGTGCAGGCTCTGGAGATGGCCAGCCAAGCGACAGTCCTGTCTCCATCCCTTCATGCTATCCAGTTTGGGGCAAATTCCTTCACTTTGTCGGGACTCTATCTTTGCAGGGTTGTTGGGAGAGTTTGAGATCATACATATAAAATGCTCTGCCCAGTGCTGTACGTATGACAGGGACATGTGACTTACCTCTTGGCAGAGACATAGTGATACAATTTTATCTCTTGATTCATCAGACATACCTTTCCTCTTGGGACATCAAGTGAGATAAGAACATAACAAATGGATTTTTGCCTTTTAGCATCATGAGGAGAATATATTACCTAGCCTTATTCTTTTAGTCACTGCTAAACCTGTATTTTCAGAAAGTGTGTTATTCGGTTCCTTGCCAAGATGGAGATTGGCAAGCTGAAGAAATTGGAAATTGGCCAAGAACCAGTGCCTGTTATTTAGCACAGAGGTAATAGGGAACTATGATCCTGCCAATCTGGAGGGACTTAACATAAAGTGACTAGCTTCTCAGTCCAAACTGGCATAACTGTTCCAAACAAGATGACGAAGCCTGCTGATTCAAAGGGGTAGGCTCACCCAAGCTCTTATTGGTGTGCCTCTTCCACCAATCAAGACTTTTAAATCTTCTCTAATACCACAGCAACATATAACTTACTGTCTTCCTGACTGGGCACGCTGCTAAAGCACTTTAAATATACTATTCCCTTAGATACTGGAAACAGCCTATCAGCAAATACTACTATTAACCTGTACTTTATTGGAAATTTAAATTGAAACGAGTAAAGTCAGTCTGCCCCTAAGCCACAGAACACTACAGCAGGGCAGGAATTCCTGCTGGCTTTAGAACGCACCTAGTCTTTGCAAAGCTTATGTTGCCTGAGTTCTTTCTCACTCAGAATAACGATCTGTGTAAAGGGGGAGGAGAAATCGCTTCAGTAATCATGGCATAAATTTGACTACACTGGCAAAATAAAGAAGGGCCAGAGTCCTTTCGTCAAAGACCTGCATGATGAAGCAGTAAGAGAAGAGAACATATCTCCAGGGAGTAAGAAAAATTACCTAAGCTAGGTCGGATCTCAGATTGGAGCCCAGTGCGAATCAAGTTCTTGCTCCTTCACAGTTCTCCATTATTCAACTCAGAGCATCTGCCTACAATGCAGAAGACCTGGGTTCAATCCCTGGGTCAGGAAGATCTCCTGGAGAAGGAAATGGCAACCCACTCCAGTATTCTTGCGTGGAAAATCCCATGGATGAAGGGGCCTGGTAGGCTATGGTCCATGGGGTCACAAAGAGTTGGACACGACTGAGCGACTTCAGTTTTACTTTTCTGAATATTAGGTTGGGAGTTATGGAGCAGGAAGTCTGCTTTAGTCAGGAAGCATCAGGGAGCATCCAAAAGCATCCAGACAACCACATGCAGCAGGGTGGACACTGGGCCTAGATAGTGTGACCTGGCCTAGATCCTATGAGCTTGGGTCGGACTGATTATCAGTGTTCTTTTAACTGGTGTCAGGACTCTCCTTGTGTCTTCTAAGAAGGGTTCACCAAGCCTTCCCAAGCCCCTGGTGACATTAATCTTATGAAAGTATGCATTTCCAGCACTTTTTCATTAGAGGAGACCCCTTCCCAGTCCTGTTGAATAGATTTGGACCTCAGACATGGGGACATGGGACTGGGGTAGATTGAGCTCGGAGGTTCTACCCACTGTGTGTGGTTCCACATAACCCTTTGTTTGAAAGTGGCTAAGTTAGCCAAGAGTGTGTGTTGACCAAAGAGGGCGGCTTCTGCTAGGAGCTATAAGTACATAAATGGATGTCAGAACTTACAATTAAGGGGGGAGAGATGGGGGAAGAGACAAAGAATCACTACCCTCCCTTGAGCATGTTGCTTTGGGTATTTTGGTAATGATTGTAAAGCATTAACACACAGACTAAACTAAGCTCTTTGTGTTCTTTGCAAGATGGAGAGCTTGCCAAGTCAGTTTCAGCATGCAAAGCCCAGACAATTATTCTTTTGGCATGTAGGGGCCACCCTTGTTTTTGTTGGGGGGGTTGGAGGCGGATAGCCTATTGACACAGGAAGGCTTTATAAGGAAAAAGAAGGCAACTAAACCCCTGCATTTTTTAGAAAAGAAATTCCCTGTCACGGTTCTCAGCCCCTACCCTCTACGCTAAACCTCTGCCACAGAGCCAACAGAAGAACCCCTTGGGCTCAGAAGTGCCACACACACTTCGAAGCCAACAGCATGTTACTCATTCATGGCTGTTTACATTTCCTCCACTTAGCACCTCACCATGAAATCGTGTATTTCTTTTGTGAGTGTGTGCATGAAGATGGTTGATAGCTGTATTTCCAGTGACAACCATTGGAAAGATAAAGTTCTTGAGACTGCTTATGTGGCATATGCTCTGCAGTAGTGATTCTCAGCCTATGAACCCGGAACCCCTAGGAACTTTCAAAGTTGTCTAAGGAGGCTTCCAGTCATCTTCCAAAAGCATTGTGAGAAACCAAATGTGATGTGTCTCCAGAATGGAGGCTGTTGTGATTGAGAGCATACAAGCCATTTAAAGGTTTTCTGAATTTGTTGTAGGCTTTTGTGGTTATGTCTTTCTTCATTCTGTGGATAGGAAAAGCTAAAACTACTGTGCGTGGGGAATTAGGAAACTTTTTTTTATTATGGAAAAGGAGTTATCCTGGAAAGGATGAGTAAAAAGCATCTGAACTTCTTTTTTGTAGCAGCTAAGCTAGAGGCTCCTGTTTTCTTGTTACTGAACCTTCCGCTACTATGTTTCCTGATCCTACATGGTTTCACGTCTGGATCAGAACCCCCTGTTGGTTGCATTTGCAGCTGAGAAGTGGACTGAAGACATTTGAACTTTCAAGTTGTTGATCTTAAAAACTATAAATGAAGTTTGTTTTAGTATAATAAGAGAATTCATGCATCTACTCTCTTCAGTACAAGTTACCATATACAAAGTAATTACTTCCAGGTGAGAAATTATTGCAGTTTAACTTGGTGGTGACTACATGCTGAGGGCTGGATCCAGAGTATTCTTATTTTTAGACTTTAGTAGGGACTGCTTCTTCCATCATGTTGGGTATAGCTTTTAAAATAGAAGTTTGCTGGCTCTATAATATAAAGGACCAAATTGCCAAGCATAGGCACTTTCTTCATCAGGGAGTGATAACGTAATTGCATAGGCACTGACAAATGCCTGCCCTCTGCTCTGATTGATTTATTATCGTTGTATTTTTTTTTCCTCTTCCTTTTCTGTCAACATTTCCCTTTCCTAAATAAGGGGGAAAATGTCCTAATTAAAAAGCAGTATATATTAAGCACTGAAAATAGGGATGCAAACATAAAAGAATTAAAAAATTCATCATTAATCCAGCCTTGCTCTTCATCTTTTAGTGTAATTTTTTCTGCACTTTCTTCTTTTCTGTATCTATTATAACACACGTGTTGTTTAGAGAATAGTATTCACTGTCATTTTTACAAACCACAGTTTATAATGGTTGTGTTTCATTATATGACAGCATCATTATTAATAACCATTCTCCTCCGGCTGGATATTTAGTTTATCAACCTCTTTTGAGTCCTTCCTTCCTCCTCCCTAGCCTTCACTGTAGAAGCCTACATCCTATGGATCCAGAAAGGATCCAGAACTAACAAGGATCCTTGACCACTGTCTGGACTTAATGAAACTGGCTGGAATCTGTAAAAACTGGCTTTGGCTTAGAAAAATCTCTGTGTTTTAAAGTCATGATTTTGGCCTCTGCAGGATTTAATCACAGGTCATAATTGTTATTCTATCTTCTCTCTAAATTCTTTCCCCTTTACCAAATTCAACATATGAAAAATGTTTGGATACTTTTAAGAAAGTAAAAAAATATACAAATCATTAGATACTGTTAGAGTAGACCACTCTACCACCTTTTCAGGCCCTGAAAATTGAGAGTTTGAAAATGAAATAAGAATTGAAATAATGTAATCAAGTAATTCATCTTTAACAATTGAAGGATGTTTACTTTCACAAATGTTTTCTCTTAATGGAAGAGGCTACTGTTTTATTCACAATTTACTTTGTTACATAGACTTGAATTTAAAAGATGAGAATCAGGCTTGGGGAGTATATTTCATAAAGAGTAGAAGCAAAGCTGATTAGAGACTGGTATAGATAAGAAATATTTTTTTCTTTTAAAACAACAGCATTCTATTTCTTTTTTTTTTTTTTAGCATTCTATTTCTGATCTTTGGAGTGTGTCCTCATTTTGATATTCCTTTGTTACCGAAAGATAGTACTTTGTGCATAAACCTGGTTACCAAGCAGTGTACCAATTATTCAGTTATTTCATGGCTTCGGATGTGCAGAGAAGGACCAAACTGGCCTAGAAAAGAGTCTCAGAATCATAAAACATAAATCATAAAACAGCACTGCAGTGGGAAGAGCTGGGAGATGGGCTTGCCCAGCTCTTCCCCAGCAGGCAGTAAGTGGGGAAGGGACACCACTCTGAAAGCACTCATCCACTCTGTGAGCCTTCATTTTTCATAACTCTGTGGTTTTCGAAAACGTAGCCAATTCTTTCAAGATATGCCCAAAATATTTGTGCCGTTTTTATTTCCTATCGCATTGTTATTAACTGAATGCCACCTGATAATATAAATTATGCTGAGTAAATTTCAAGGAAGGAAGATTTCCTAAATGTGAAAGATGAGCAAGGTTTCCCACAAACTGAGCAAGTAGCCAGAGTGCTTTTCATTAAGGATATAATTAAAAGAAAATTTTGCCATCGTAAACTCCTGGTTCTAAAAATGCTAACGCTCAGCATCCCAAGAAACCTTAGGCTGTTTCCCCAAATTCTGTTTTGGCATATTGGTACTATTCAGTCTATTCGTTTTTAATAAAATAACTTTAAATAAAACCTTGCATAATTGACAGCTGGCTTCTTGCTGAAATACTTAAATATGCTTTCAATTTTGTCCTTGAGCTTTGTCTGGATGCTCAGCTGTACAGCACGGTTCGAGTCTTCATTTGGGGAAGCCAGAAGTCCATGACTGTTCATGCTTCAGTCTATAATACCACCTTAAATAAGCCACTCCATTCTCTGTGCCATACATCAGTTGAAAGAATGAAAAACAATCCAATAGCAACCTTGGACTCCTTTACAGAGCCCTGACTTGGCTACATTTCAAAGCACTTAATGTTTTCCTAAAAGGTACAAAGAACTGCATGGTGCTTACATTAGCATTTCCTAATCAAAAGGTATAACACACTTAAAAGATGGTTTGAGTTGCACAACAAGACATCTGTAGTGGTTTTTTAGGCCATTTTATATCTAAAGCATAATTTTTACTTTTTAGTTCTTCTGAGTTCTAAGAATCAGAGTAAGACTGATTTCATATGTAGAAATAATTATTTCCTTTGATAATTGTACCTTAAAGTCAATCATAGTGATTACCAGTGACATTCTTACCAGCTGGGTATGCAGATATTCTTTTCTTTCTTTCCTGATAGTAAAGTCTATTTCTGATATATATTATGGGACAGAGAAACCAGAGTAAGTGGTAGTAGAAGATACCGATAGGGAAGTAAAGGTGGAAAAAGTCTTATCTGTAGTTATAGTACATGGTTTCATGTACTATAACATGGCAGCATACGCACACATTATACAGTGGGGGAGGTGTCAGACTGAGTTTTGTTGTTGCTGTTTTTTAATTTATAAATATGTCCATAATGAATCAATTCCATAACCAAAGATACATCTCTACCTTTGACTTTATGGTTTGTTTGTTTTTTACCTGCTTAGTAGGATTGGGGCTAAGATCATTTTAAGGTATTAGTCATTTTCAGTCACAAGAGTAGAGAACAAAAGTTGGTAAAGGTTACAAAGCACTATAAACCAACAAGGAAGCCATGTACTATAACTACAGATAAAACTTTTCCACCTTTACTTCCTTATCTGTATCTTCTATTACCACTTACCCTGGTTTCTCTGTCCCATAATATATATCAGAAATAGACTTTACTATTGGGAAAGGAAGAAAATGATATCTGATCTCATACTAAGTATTAGAAACCTTTGCATGCACGTCTGTGTGCTAAGTCACTTCAGTCCTGTCCAACTGTATGCAGCCCTGTGGACCGTAGCCCACCTGGCTCCTCTGTCCATGGATTCTCTAGGCAAGAATACTGGAGTGAGGTGCCATACCCTCCTCCAGGAGATCTTCCCGAGCCAGGGATTGCACCCGTGTCTTATGTCTCCTGCACTGGCAGGCAGGTTCTTTATCACTAGCACTATCTGGAAAGCCCTGTTAGAAGCCTTTACATTATTTGACTTAATCCTCATAACAACTCTGTGGTGGACACCTGATTATTCTCATTTTTACAAATGGGGAATCCAGAAATCAGAAAAAATTAAGTAACATGCCCAAGATCAAACAGTTACTTACTAAGTGACTGAGCCATGGTGCAAATGCCTTGTTCCCAGAATTTTTTTCTCCTTTTGGTTATTACCTCCTATTTTCAGTCTCCTCTGGTGCCTTTTTTTACCTTTCAGCTACAAAATACTATTCATCAAGTAGTATAATTGAAGTTTTAAAATTTGCTGTTCCCAGCAGAAGCAGCCCATGGCTAAATGAATATTCCTACCTACTCACCTCCCCAATTAGAAAGAGTGATGGAGGTAGCCCACGTAGTTCCCTTTATGTATTATTAATATATTCACAAAAAGCTCCTGAGTGAATTCTTATTTTTGTTTTTCAACCTATCTTAATAATTTGCTGTTTTTTTGAGGTATAGTTGATATATAGCATTGTATTAAAGATGTGCAAGTAAGTTCTTTACTACCTTGTCCCCTCCCCTTTTTTTATGCCTATTGAATATGATGAAGACAAGTGAATATTCAAAATAGAGTGTCTTTTGGCTCAGGATTTTAAAAAGAAGGAAGGGAGAAAGAAGTGGGAAAAGGAAAAAAAACACTAGCTGATCAGGAAAACAGAATGGCCCAAGGGAGAAAGACTGTCACCCAGGAATTACTAGGTTTAACCTTGGTTAACTCACAACTTGTTAGGACTTCCAAGGCCCTGCTTGATCTGGCCCACAACTTCGCCTCATCCTCCTCCCATCTTCACTCTTTTTGCTCCGAATATGCTGGCCACTTTGTACACCTTTCTTCCCCCGCCTCCAGGCCTGCCCTGTGCTCTCCGCTTGGACGCCTTCCCTCTGTTCGGCACCCAGTTAGCTCTTCCATCTCAGCCCTCCACCTTCAGCTCTAGTGAGGGTTCCTGAGGAAGCCCTCCCAGACCTTTTTGACTAGGTCATGACCCTGTTAGACACTTTAGTGGCACTGTGACCTCTTTCTTATCCAATTAAATTAGCAATTTTATATACATCTATGTTAGCTAGAGAACTTTGACCTCCCTTACTGAACTGTGAGTTCCATGAATACAGACATGGTATGTTTACTTGTCATTATGTCCCTGGTACTTGGCTTATAGTATGTACTCAGTTTCTTGAATGACTTACTGAATAATTGAACGTGTTTGTTTCATCATCAAAGGACCAGACTTTTAGTCCATCTTTCTGGCCAGATTCACAGACTTGACTTAGCAGAATTCATGTGTTACAAAGCAGTTGGATATAAAATGGAGAAAGATGGGAAAAAAAAGCAATGACACAAGTACTAACATGGCACTCTTTCTTCCTGATACTTCACCCACCGCACACACAACCCACTATATTGAGCTTGGTTGGCTACATGACATCTGTTTCCTAATGACATTCAGTCACTAACTAGACAACAAATGTGTGGCCATGGCTGTGTTTCAATAAAACTTCATTGACAGAAACAGCCATGTTTTGCTGTTTTCGCTGACCCCTGCTTTAGATGATATTATGAAGCAATCATGAAGGAACCTACAAATAAGTCAATATGAAAGAAGGATTCTCCACCCGCTTAGATGAAAGTTATTCACAAAGTCTTTATTTGTTCCTGCAGGATATGTGTAACTATGCGTAAGACCTAGAGCCAACAATGAAGCTGTTAAATAGATGATGTAGATGTGGCATGGCCATCGCCCAGGACTATGAGAGCTATGATGTTTCATAGACCATTGTCTCCTGTAGATGTGATTTTTGTTTCCCCCATTGATTAAATAAGGGGCAGTTTCTATTTGAGATCTGATACAGTCTCTGGTCACAAAATCTGTGTCTTAAACCAACTAGGACAATTTCAGTGGAATTCTTTTTGGCTTTAGCTAGATGTCTAAAGTGTTTCATAATGAGCAAATTATAGTATTGCACTACAGAATTTGAGCATTTTCCTCATCTGTTCTTGAGTAGTCATTCTCTCTTTTCAAATCCTGGAAACAAAAGAATTTTCTGGCTCATCCTACACACAGCCCAGAAATTTCGACTCTTAGAACCTGTGTAAAGAATTTAGGATCTATGTGGAGTTCATTCATGGTTGGTTTGGTCATTGTGGAATAAAAGCCAAATGAAATGGATCATTTATTTTCTCAGTTTCTTAAACCTCTGGTGCTAGAAAACACTATGTCACAGTCCTTACAGAAATTGATACACTGCTTTTTAAAGTCACATACACACATAAGAGAGCTATAGAAGAAGCACAACTTTCCTCTTGCCACCCCGGATTCCCTTACATCTTTATTTACTAGCTTTGAATGAAGAAGGAAGAAAACAGAGAAACACTTAACGTTGTTTGTTAAATTGCTCATTAATATTCCTAAGGAGAAATACAAGAAATTTTTTCTCATGTAATAATTTGAATTTAATTTGAGGTGGTTGAGGATGTTAATCTTTATATTTTAAATTGATTTTCTGCCACATAGTGGCAAAGTATACACAGTAGAATGTATTCCCAAAATGGGCAATAGAATTGTAGGTTGGTTTAGAAAGAATCTAGAATAATATTTTATTGATTTGGTTTTTGTCATTAAACCAGGTTGTTGGCAAAGGTGGGTTTCCCCACAACTGTCTACACTGTCAAGTGCCAGAACTTTTTTAAAAAATAAAGTTTAAAGTTTGATAGATATTTTTAAGGGTAAAGCCATACTTTCCTACTTATTTTAAGTTCACTGTTCGTTACATGAACAGCAACTGAAGTATTGCATTTCTATTTTGTTTTCTGCCTCCTCTGTATCATATTATAACTAGTCATTTATTTGCTCCTCTCAACCTGCTTCTACCTTCCTGTATCTGGTTTTTGCTTTTAGATCTACCACAGGCTAAAAAATCAGGTAACTAGCAAGGTTCTAAAAGATGAAGTAATGTTTTTGGTGTAGAAGTTCTGAGAGTCCTTTGAAGTGCAGATATCTTTACATCATTTTATCTAGATTGAAGTTGTATAAAAATTGTGTCCCAGGAAGATGGCAGTTGATGTGTGTCTGTATCATGACGTAGTGGACCATATTACCTTTGAGTAGGGTCTTAAATTTCTACATTTCAAAAGAATAAATCAAATCCAATCAGTCTTGTCTAAGGTGACTTTATAGGTGTCTATTCCAGTTGTCCTGCTCATAGAAAGATGCTATAAATATCTTTGAAACACTTCTTACTCATCATTTCTGCTGGAATGTGCTTTTCATAGATGTGAAATCACAGTGAGAGCCTTCCTAAGAATTCCACTGATGTTGATAGAGAACTGCCTGAAGCAGTCCATGTGAGCAATTAGCTAGCTTGTTTAGCTATACCCTTTTATGGGGACTCCTCCTGTCTCCTCTTTGATGCCCAGATACCTGCTGATGCTGGAATCAGAAGGCAACAATGAACACCTTCCATACTGACCCACGCTATGGTTGACCAGTGCATCCTTCCCCACATAATAGTTCTCTTAAACCTCCCCCGGCAGTCTTCTTAGAAGTCACATTCCTCAGTTTTGTCGTGCTCTTAAGAAAGTTACTATGTGACCCTCAAAGAAGAAAAGAGATGGCATCACTGTTTGTAGCAGCCTGAGGCTAAGCAAGCTCTTTGTGAGAGATTATCTCACTTGATCCTTCAGTAACTTCATGAGGTATTATCTTCATATTTTATAGATGAGGAAACTGAGGCTCAGAGGAGTGAAGTACATGCCCAGTATCACATATCCTAACAAGAAGCAGAACTGGGCTTTGCGCCCAGATCTTCTGATTCTACAGCCCAGATTCTTTCTAATACTCTCAGCAGTCCCTCCAAGAAGGAAAATTGGATTCATGGCAAGTGTGCTTTGGGCTGGTATGCTGTGTAATCCCCCCATCTACCCTGTGAAGTAGGTATCATAAGTTATTCCCAGTTTACTCACAGACATGTGAGTTTAGGTAACCTGATAACAGTCACACCTCAATTAGCGGCAAACTCAGAGTAGGAGCTCTAACCCTTAACTTCTATAAGCCTCAATTTCCTCACTGTAAAAATAAGAACAATAATGGCACCAGTCTCTCAGGACAAAATAAGATAATTCTTGTAAAGTGATTAGCGTAGTACCTGGCACATAATAAGCCCTCAATAAATGTTAGCTATAATTAATTTAGCACAGCAAAGGCAGAATCACTTTGAATAGAAAAATCCTGCTATTCCACTATCTATCTCAATATGACAAAGATTATATTATATTAATGGTAAACGAAAGGGTGTCTTCTCTCATTTAAAACAGAAAGTTAGATCAAGCATTGGGTAATTTGTCCTTCATCACCTCAGCAATTACACAAGTGGCTTTGAGGTTTCTTCCAGTTCTATAACTATACCATTGTAGCAATGGAGGACTATGTTTTCCTTTAAGAAATTTGAAGTCGAACCTCTAATGCTCTCCACAGTAAAGATGTGGTTTGCTCGAACAGAGGACTGAACAGAGCCCATTAGCAAAGCTGAGTGCCGACTTTGATTTTCAGAGTTGTAAATGACAAGAAGTATAAACAGTGAGGACTTTGGGAGTATTTGTTTCTCATGGAAAGATAAGATACCTATAGCATTTTAAGATGGAAACAAAAACCAGATAATTGATTTTTTTTTAGCAAAGGCATTCAAGAAAATATTTGCTTTGTGCTTGGCTCCAGGGAATAATAGAATACAAGTAATTATTAAGCCGGAATTTAGTAGCCCAAGATGAATCAGGAAGCCAGTTCCCCAGAACTGTTTCCAGCAAAGTTTGAGAACTCTAACAAGATTAGCCACAGCCAGACACTCTATTGCTTGGGGAAGTCTGTTAAAGTTTTTGTTTTGATCATAATCCTAAGGAACTCCATCAATTTAACTTATTGGTGATCATGAAATTACATCCTCAAGCATTGATGGTCAAGATCCCTCAGTGCTGTTGTGTGGAATTACTTAATTTCACATGGGGTATGGTTATATCGGAGAAGGCAATGGCATCCCACTCCATTACTCTTGCCTGGAAAATCCCATGGATGGAGGAGCCTGGTAGGCTGCAGTCCATGGGGTCGCTAAGAGTCAGACATGACTGAGCGACTTCACTTTCTCTTTTCACTTTCATGCATTGGAGAAGGAAATGGCAACCCACTCCAGTGTTCTTGCCTGGAGAATCCCAGGGACGGTGGAGCCTGGTGGGCTGCCGTCTATGGGGTCACACAGAGTCGGACACGACTGAAGTGACTTAGCATAGCATAGCATAGCATGGTTATATACCTTCCTCATTAGTATATCCAGGAAGGAGATGAAGTTCCCAATGGCACATCCTTCATTCTCAACAGTTTATAGATAGGACTGTTTTAATAATTTGCAACTCCCCCTGTAGGAAACTATACCCCTGGATTAAATGCATCTTCTCCTATGTATCCATTGTTGACCTCTAACAAAGAGCTTGCTACATTGCCTTATGGTTTGTGTTCTTGCCTGACTTCCCAACTGGACCCTGGAGTACTTCCTGGCTACGGCTGCACAGTGCCTGCACCTATGGAATTGCTCAGTAAATGTTCATTCACCAACTGACTGACTTAAAGAACATGTTTTTAAACTTCCAGCTTCTGTGGACCCCTACTATCAGTGATAGGTTCATTCTTTCCTTGTTGCTGGAATCTGTCTCATTGCTAAACTATGAGTTCACATCTTTTCCATTCTTCCCACTGCCTCCCTTCTGCTCACTCCCTCACCTGTCTTGCCCAGTTCCTCTGCCTTCAAAGCCTCTCCCCTTCTTTAGACATTTTCTTCTTTTCCTGTCTTAAAAGAATATTCCTCTTGGTTTCCAAATCCTTTCCCTCATCTGAGCTTTGGGACATAGGCGTCACCTCTGGAATCTTGCCCCTCAAATACCTCCTTTCCCTTGTGTACCTATAATTTTTTCTCACTGCTGATAATTTTCTGTAACTGCATAACTTGTCCAGTTGCCCTTTTTTCTACTATCTTGGCTTTCATTGCTCCCATAGGTAACTGCCAGTTTATTTCCTGTCTTCGTATTTTGTTGCCTCATTCTGTTAGCCTCTTAACTTCCCACCCGCCTATTTGTCATGTGGCTCCTGTCCTCACCAGTGGCTTCCGAATTTCCAGACCCAGGAAACTCCTCTTTGTCTTCATGTTCCAGCCCAAGCTTCTAGGTGGATTTAATTATGCTCTTTCCACACCAATCCAGGCTAGAAATCTTGGTGTCATTTTCCACTCACCCGTTTCCCCTTAACATCAGTATCCGTATCAACTCAGTCGCTCAGTTCTGTCTGACTCTTTGCGACCCCATGAACCGCAGCACGTCAGGCCTTTCTATCACCAACTCCCAGAGTCCACCCAAACCCATCCATGTCCATCAAGTCGGTGATGCTTCCAACCATCTCATCCTCTGTCGTCCCCTCCTCCTCCTGCCCCCAGTCCCTCCCAGCATCAGGGTCTTTTCCAATGAGTCAGCTCTTCACATCATGTGGCCAAAGTACTAGAGTTTCAGCTTCAGCATCAGTCCTTCCAATGAACACCCAGGGCTGATCTCCTTTAGAATGGACTGATTGGATCTCCTTGCAGTCCAAGGGACTCTCAAGAGTCTTCTCCAACACCACAGTTCAGAAGCCTCAATTCTTTGGTGCTCAGCTTTCTTTCTTTGGTGCTCATCTTTCTTTATAGTCCAACTCTCACATCCATACATGACCACAGGAAAAACCATAGCCTTGACTAGACGGACCTTTGTTGGCAAAGTATTGTCTCTGCTTTTTAATATGCTGTCTAGGTTGGTCATAACTTTCTTTCCAAAGAGTAAGCGTCTTTTAATTTCATTGCTGCAATCACCATCTGCAGTGATTTTGGAGCCCCAAAAAATAAAGTCAGCCACTGTTTCCACTGTTTCCCCATCTATTTCCCATGAAGTGCTAAGACCGGATGCCATGATCTTCGTTTTCTGAATGTTGAGCTTTAAACCAACTTCTTTACTCTCCTCTTTTACTTTCATCAAGAGGCTCTTTAGTTCTTCTTCACTTTCTGCCATGAGGGTAGTGTCATCTGCATATCTGAGGTTATTGATATTTCTCCCAGCAATCTTGATTCAAGCTTATGCTTCTTCCAGCCTGGCGTTTCTCATGATGTACTCTGTGTATAAGTTAAATATGCAGGGTGACAATATACAGCCTTGACGTACTCCTTTTCCTATTTGGAACCAGTCTGTTGTTCCATGTCCAGTTCCAACTGTTGCTTCCTGACCTGCATACAGGTTTCTCAAGAGGCAAGTCAGGTGGTCTGGAATTCCCATCTCTTTCAGAATTTTCCACAGTTTATTGTGATCCACAGAGTCAAAGGCTTTGGCATAGTCAATAAAGCAGAATAGATATTTTTCTGGAACTCTCTTGCTTTTTCGATGATCCATCGGATGTTGGCAATTTGACCTCCGGTTCCTCTGCCTTTTCTCAAACCAGCCCTTAACATACTCTCCTCTATAAGAATAAAAAGACTTGTGTTTATATTTGTAAGTTTATTTTTTAGAAGGTATACACCATCAATGCAATGGACATGAGTTTGAGCAAACCCCAGGAGAGAGTGAAGAACAGGGAAGCCTGGCATGCTGCAGTCCATTGGGTTGCAAAGAGTCAGACATGACTTAGCAACTGAACAACAATACAACAAAAGATAATGTTTAAAGCAGAGGAGTGACTCAAAAATATTCATCAGAGTGATCTCATTTGGCAGTAAGATGTTGATAGAAGCAAAAGGCCAAGCCAATGAGAAAGTATGGAAAGCAGTAAAAGTCGTGAATGAACCACATGCATTGGATGCACAGCAGGGTATTCTTAACAATTCTGATTTTCCACACATTCTAAGCACTAACAGAAAGTATCTAGTTGAAGAAAGGTCAACCCAACCAACACTTTGAGCCAGAGTGTTCTAGTTTTTCACAGTTACGACATTTTTTTTAAAAATACCAGGACAAAATTTATGTATTTGCATATGTATACAAGATCCTCATTAAGTTTCTGTGTCATGTTATCATCAGAGGTCTGTAAGGAACAAAGCAGTCTTTTAATCACTTTTCTGTACCGTATAGTTGGAATGCCCTCACTTTGGGGCCATCCGTGAACCTCTCCAAGCCTATTCAGTCCTTGACCTGAAGGTGAAGCTATAGTGGTCAGCCTGCTTGCCATTCTCCTTCTTTCTTTTACAAAACTGTCATCTGCCTCTTTGACCTCGTTTTCCCCATACTCTATAAGTCTGGTGTTTCTTTGTTCGAAGTAGAATGAAGAAGGTTTAATTTGAATTTGGGGAATAATAACAAAAGAGGAAAACAATCAGGTACCCAGAGTGTGTTTTCACTGTGTGAAACTGTTTTCCCCCAGAGTGTGTTGCCCTCCTTGGGCAGAGTCATGACTATATAGAACTAGGGCTCATCACAGCAAACTTGACAAAGCATGTGTCACTGAGGCCCAGCAGAAAAGTGCTTCCGTAGGACTCCACCCTTCCTTTCACAGAAGTTAACAGAATGGAGAGGTTTTTGTACTAAGAAGAACTGCCACGTTGCAGGTACCACAGAAGAGTCAAAGGGGTCCCTAGGGGAAGTTGTCATGGAGCATGGGAGACTGAGATAGCATTTCAGAGAATCCTAAAGTGAAGCTTCATTGGAATCTCAGTGTCTGTGCAGGAGAAGGAGATCGCTGGGGGCAGAGTAAAGCCTAGAGGCGGGAACCAGTAGAGCTCATTCTGGAACCGAAGAGCAGGTTATGAAGGGGCTCATGATACAGAGTAGACCCGGAGGGAACAGGGGAAGGTGCCAGAATGAACTGCAGAGAGAGCCATTCTTTGAGACTCACCTGTCATCTTAAGGAGTTGTTTCGTTTTTGCTTAAGGCAGTGGGGAGTCATCAGATATAGTGTTTTTTGTATGTGAGATGGGGATAATGACTTCGGCATTACTGAGATCTTAAGAGTAATAGTATAGCAAATTGTCATGCCTTAATAAACATTTCATCTTTTTTTTTCTGTCAGATAAATTACTGGAATATATTATTCACAGAGCACTATACTTATTATCTTGTAATAGCCTACAATGAAAAAAATCTGAAAAAGAATATAGATATGTGTGTATACCCCTTTACTGTACACCTGAAACTCATACAGCATTGTAAATCAACTATAGTTCAATTTTAAAAAGAGAGAAATAGTGCTTTTTAAAAAGAATATATTCTAAATCTAATCTAACTAGAAAGCATATTAAGTTATGATCATAATTTTTAAAAATATATTGTATGAATGTTCAGGCAGTCCTAATTGATTATAGGGGCTGCATTAATTCTCTGGACTTTCCCAAGCCTTAGTTTTCCAAATGTAAAATTTCTTTTCCAGACTGATAAATTGAATTTAGTAATCCATACATCAAAATGCTACAGCCTATAAGGAAGCTTTAGAGATGGAAGTAACAAAATTAGATTTAATAGAAACATTTATTTCTAACAGACTCCAGAGATAGAATAGTAGTGAGTCTCCAGTGAGCTTACAGATTAACTCCCAGAGGGTCTGGGATAATTGTGTAGAGAACAATTAAAGGAAAGAATTGTACTAATATGACTTCTTTTAGAACTACCTAACAGTACGATTACTGTTAGGTAGTTCTGGGGAGGCCTTACAAATAGCTGTGAAAAGAAGAGAAGCAAAAAGCAAAGGAGAAAAGGAAAGATAGAAACATCTGAATGCAGAGTTCCAAAGAATAGCAAGAAGAGATAAGAAAGCCTTCTTCAGCAATCAATGCAAAGAAATAGAGGAAAACAACAGAATGGAAGACGAGATCTCTTCAAGAAAATCAGAGATACCAAAGGAACATTTCATGCAAAGATGGGCTCGATAAAGGACAGAAATAGTATGGACCTAACAGAAGCAGAAAATATTAAGAAGAGATGGCAAGAATACACAGAAGAACTGTACAAAAAAGATCTTCACGATCCAGATAATCACAATGGTGTGATCACTGACCTAGAGCCAGACATCCTGGAATGTGAAGTCAAGGGCCTTAGAAAGCATCACTACGAACAAAGCTAGTGGAGGTGATAGAATTCCAGTTGAGCTATTCCAAATCCTGAAAGATGATGCTGTGAAAGTGCTACACTCAATATGCCAGCAAATTAGGAACACTCAGCAGTGGCCACAGGACTGGAAAAGGTCAGTTTTCATTCCAATCCCAAAGAAAGGCAATGCCAAAGAATGCCCAAACTACCGCACAATTGCATTCATCTCACAGGCTAGTAAAGTAATGCTCAAAATGCTCCAAGTCAGGCTTCAGCAACATGTGAACCGTGAACTTCCTGATGTTCAAGCTGGTTTTAGAAAATGCAGAGGAACCAGAGATCAAATTGCCAACATCCGCTGGATCATGGAAAAAGCAAGAGAGTTCCAGAAAAACATCTATTTCTGCTTTATTGACTATGCCAAAGCCTTTGACTGTGTGGATCACAATAAACTGTGGACAATTCTGAAAGAGATAGGAATATCAGACCACCTGATTTGCCTCTTGAGAAATTTGTATGCAGGTCAGGAAGCAACAGTTAGAACTGGACATGGAACAACAGACTGGTTCCAGATAGGAAAAGGAGTTCGTCAAGGCTGTATATTGTCACCCTGTTTATTTAACTTCTATGCAGAGTACATCATGAGAAACGCTGGACTGGAAGAAACACAAGTTGGAATCAAGATTGCCAGGGGAAATATCAATAACCTCAGATATGCAGATGACACCACACTTATGGCAGAAAGTGAAGAGGAACTAAAGAGCCTCTTGATGAAAGTGAAAGTGGAGAGTGAAAAAGTTGGCTTAAAGCTTAACATTCAGAAAATGAAGATCATGGCATCCAGTCCCATCACTTCATAGGAAACAGATGGGGAAACAGTGGAAACAGTGTCAGACTTTATTTTTCTGGGCTCCAAAATCACTGCAGATGGTGACTGCAGCCATGAAATTAAAAGACGCTTACTCCTTGGAAGGAAAGTTATGACCAACCTAGATAGCATATTCAAAAGTAGAGACATTACTTTGCCAACAAAGGTTCGTCTAGTCAAGGCTATGGTTTTTCCTGTGGTCATGTATGGATGTGAGAGCTGGACTGTGAAGAAGGCTGAGCGCCGAAGAATTGATGCTTTTGAACTATGGTGTTGGAGGAGACTCTTGAGAGTCCCTTGGACTGCAAGGAGATCCAACCAGTCCATTCTGAAGGAGATCAGCCCTGGGACTTCTTTGGAAGGAATGATGCTAAAGCTGAAACTCCAGTACTTTGGCCACCTGATGCGAAGAGTTGACTCATTGGAGAAGACTCTGATGCTGGGAGGGATTGGGGGCAAGAGGAGAAGGGGATGATAGAGGATGAGATGGCTGGATGGCATCACTGACTCGGTGGATGTGAGTCTGGGTTAACTCCAGGAGTTGGTGATGGACAGGGAAGCCTGGCGTGCTGCGATTCATGGGGTCTCAGAGTCGGACATGACTGAGTGACTGATCTGATCTGATCTGAACAGTAAGATTATGAACATTGAACATGATTTCTCTGGCCAAGATCTCAAGCTCATTCACTGTGGTAGTAGTAAGACTCAGACCACCCCTAGGAAGTGCAGGGGAAAGGCCTTGAGGGCTCATGTCTGTTCCTCTTGCAGAAAGAAGTGTTGGGATTATGCCTAGTTCTTTCCTTCACCTTTCATCTTCTGGCTCTCTCCTGTCATCACACATTAATTGTCTGTAGCATGTATAACATCATGCCTCTCTACTGATGAGCTTCACTCTGTCCTGGGCTGAGTTCAGTTTTGGAAAAATAATGATAGCTCAACCTGTCAGGTACCAGAGAGGGAAATAGTTCTCTTTAGTTTGAACAGATAAATGGAATCATTGAGGGATTTGTATTTTTCTAGCTAGATTCTTCACTTTTGCATATCTGGTTTTAGTTATTCCTATCAAGGTTGTAATGAGGTGGGTTTTAGGATCCTTAGTTTAAAGATGAGGAATAGAAAAGAACAGGGAATCCTGGCATGCTACAGACTATGGGGTCGCAAAGAGTTGGACATGATTGAGCAACTGAACAACAACAATAAGGCTTAGAAAAGTTAAGTGACAGGAACAAGGTGATAATAGTAGTGCCAATCCAAAGACTATAACTCCCAACCCAGCTTTCTGGCCACGGCTGCTTCTTAGTTACACCACCCTAGTGTTTGAGGGTTTGAGCACTTGAGATGCAGTGTTTCTATAAGGAATAAAAAAGCCCATGGGGCTGTCCAAGGTTACAGTGTGAAATGAGGTTGTGTCTGCTTTTCTCCCCACCTCCTACAGGTCTTTCCTCGTTCCCTCCCTCATTCAGTCATTTTGCCTTCCTCCTAATCATTGCCCTCTGGAGTGGGAGAGTTGGAGTACTGAGGGTGGGGGTGGGGGGCGGGAAGGATCGCTTGTACATGTAGGGCTATTGTTCCTGCTTCCTTTTGAATGATGTAGTAGTTTCTGTTACTCATTTTATGTTTACTTACCATGTGAATCCATGTCAATTTATGTGCCCTTGGCTCTAAACCACGGTTTATGTATTTTTGTGTTGTTAATATTTTTAATTGGTGTTTTTAAAGTAGATGTACTCTGCGTGTTTGGCAGACCAACAAAGTGGTACGGGAAAAGCGTCGATTTTTTAAAGTAACCATATAAGGTGAAAAGTCCCTTTTTGTGTGTGTGCGTGTGTGCAGATTATAGGTTTTATCAGGCCTACTCTTCGTTAATATTTATTGTAACAGTTTACAGTGTAGCCCCTGGAGTCACTCTGGATTGTGCACAGCCGCAATGACGTAACCTTGGAAAATGCAATAAATCTTAAGTTAAAACCATTTCTAATGGGAAGTTTCTCGAAAGTTGTAAACTTAAATTGCCTCCTCCAGGATGAGGGAGGTGGTGTGGAGAATGCCCCAGGGGACCTGGCTTTGCCCCTCTCCAGGCTTGTCCCCTGGGTTGGAATGCTGGCTTTGGGTTGGATTACTTTGTTTTATTTAAACTTCTCTGACTATTCCTTTGCCCAGTACTCCATGGTGTGGCGGTCTTGTGGTTACATTAATATATAACCTTTGATCTCTTTTATATATTCAGCATGACTCTTATCCTATGCATGCATGCCCAGGTGCTCAAAGTAGAATTTTGTGAGTCAGAGTCTTAAATTGCAAGGAGACTAGGCATCACCCAGTTCATTTTGCCAGCTCCTACATAAACCTGTCCAACTATATGCAGCTGAATACTGACCAGAGTGTCTCATGCTTGACATTTTAGAAAGTTGTTTGTTGTGTTGTTTTCACATGTGACTCCCCAGAGTCTACAGTGTTAACTCTGGATGTTTCTTTCTGAAGCTACATAAAAGAAGTATTTGTTCATTTGTAGAGTACAAAGTATATTTTAGATGCAGAAACTAGGGAAGCTGTGTGAATAAAGTAGGCTGTGATCTCTGCCCTTAGGGAACTTCTGGTCTAATTAATTATAGAGTGATAAGGGCTATGGCATGGAGAAGGCAATGGCACCCCACTCCAGTACTCTTGCCTGGAAAATCCATGGATGGAGGAACCTGGTAGGCTGCAGTCCATGGGGTCGCTAAGAGTTGGACTCGACTGAGCGACTTCACTTTCACTTTTCACTTTCATGCATTGGAGAAGGAAGTGGCAACCCACTCCAGTATTCTTGCCTGGAGAATCCCAGGGATGGCGGAGCCTGGTGGGCTGCGGTCTATGGGGTTGTACAGAGTCGGACGCGACTGAAGCGACTTAGCTTAGCTTAGCTAAGGGCTATAGGAGGAGCACCAAATTCAGCCTTGCTAATTGGAGATTGAACTTTTCAAGGAAAGTTCTCTGATGAGGCATTGAATAATTGAAGTCCAGAAGAGTACAAGGAGTGTCCCAAGAAAGCAGTATGAATGAAGTAAGGAAAGGGGTTCAGGTAAAAGAACCAGCTTGCTGGAAATGCTGAACAGGGGTTCAGGGAAGTGAGAGTGTTTCCGTTCACGTAAGGCAGTAAATGGGGAGGTGGTGAGTGGAGATGAAAATGCAGAAGTGCTGGAAGCAGAAAGCAGAGCTAACAGATGGAAGGGTGGGGGGATGAAATCACAATACAGGAGAGATTGTCCTGATTAGGAAGACTATTTATTGTTCTCTCAGTTACCCAACAACTATGGGAACATAACAGGTTCTGTATGAGGTCATACAGGTTTGGAAATATTTTGTGTATTAGGTTTTGTTGTTAGAGAAAGAATGTCATCAGTCATCAGGATTAGACAGGTATGGATCTTTCAGTAGCAAGAACATTTCTCTAACTGAATTTGGAGAAACAAGAGGAAAGAGATAACACAGTTGTAACATTCTAATGACTGTGAGAAAATGTGGATGACTCTTATACATAGGACAACAAGAGTAATCATAGCAAACACTTCTATATTAGTATGGGCTTGGCCCTGTTAATAGTAACAAATTTGATGCCCACATTAACTCTACAAGTTAAGTATTATCCCTAGATACAGAGAGTTTAAATAACTTACCAGAGGATAGAAAGCTAAGTGGCAGAGCTAGGATTTGATTTCAAGCCCTAAGAACATGTGGAGAAAGATGTAAGTTCTAGGTAAAGGAAGCCCGCACAATTCAAAACATCTGTGGAAATGTCTCCTGCCCGCTGTTGATGGTCACAAGCACACACACCTGCTGTTGTGGTCATGACCAGAATAAATAGAGCAAGTATTCATAACTCCACATTTCATACCTAATCCACAGGCATTACTGTATGGAGGAGACCACTCTCCTGATGGGATTCAGGGGTTGGCCCTGAATGTGTCTCACTAGAAGTTATGGTTGCCCGCAACCTCAGTTGACCTCCCTGCCTCCTGCCACTTTCAAAGAGGGTTTAGCCTGCCTAGGGAGGATAGGAGAATTAGGGTAACAGTAAACCAGAGAAAGTTTGAAATACCCTTAATTCTAAGGATACAGAATTCCCAGGCCAAGCTGTGCTGGTAACCATGAATGTATAGCTACCGCAGTTTTCAAGCATGCATAATTTCTTTGTTAAACTGGTTGATTTCATGTTGAATATGTGCAGAAAGTGTTTCTTGGGGGCAGAAGGGATGAAAATAAGTAAGAGAAAGGTTGAAGTGATGATGCATCCAGCCTGTGCTGGATAGGAAAAGAAGTGAAAGTAGGTGTGGGCTAGTGCGTAAGGATCTAGTGGAGGGATTGGGATCTCTGGGTCCAGAAAGAAGTGAGGCAGGAGCAATTGCATGAAAGGACTGGAGAAACAGTGACAAATGTTCCATGAACAGGATGTTTAAAATGTTTAAAATTTTTTTCAGAAGAGGACTCTTGGCACTCATCCTTGACTTGGTCAGTATTATCTGAACATATACGTGTCTGTTAATACTTAATTAAAGTATGTCATAATGAAAATGTTAGATAGGTCAGGTCAGAGCTCCTAGGTACAGCCAAGGTAAAGCTGATCTTTTAAGTTCACATGACTTTGTAATCTTGGAGCACATGTTTGAATATTTGAACATGTTGTTTATTCTGTTGCATGACAAAATAAAATGAGAGGTCATAGACTAGTCTGTGAGGCAAATTTTACTCTATAGATTTATATGCCCAGTGGAAAGTGCCGTTGAAGTATCATGAGCCATGATAATTCTCAGGCCTTGAAACTCATTATAGTTCAGCTAGATTTTATATTTACTCATTGCTGTTTATCTTTATTGATGATCTTATCTCTAGCTGATTGCAGCTTCCTTAAGATCAGGGGCAGCGTCCGTGTCCCCTCTAAGTTTCCCCCTCCCACACCTAGCCCAGTACAAGGTTTATGGTGCTCACCATCACAGGGATCTACGCCAGTCAGCTTATGTTACAGCTGAAGCAGTTGAGGTCCTGACATTTAAAATGATCTGCTAAGGCATCAGGGCTCAGCCGAGAGGAAGCCTGAGCCACAACCCACGTTTTATTCCCACCTCAGCTCTTCGCACCCTGACATGCTGACACAGCTAATGAGTCAAGTTCTTGCAGTGACCTGGGTTTGTGCCAAGCACCCATAGGAAGCCAATATTCACTAAGCTAGTGCTTCCCAGCCTGGTATTTCCCAATTTGGCTCACAGAGAAAAGGGTGATGTTTATTTAGGACATTAAGGTAAACAATGAAGGGTTTTGAAGGGCAGCTGAAGCGAGGAGCCCCTAAGGACACTCACTGGCCCAGGCACTGCCAAGAAGATCCAGGGATCCAGCAACAGTTGGAAACCGCTTCCCTAAATTAACATTAGATCACTTGGACCCATGTTTTCTGAAGAAATTTATTTTTGACTGTACTGGGTCTTTGTTGTTGCTCACTGGCTTTTTGCTAGTTGCAGTGAGTGATGGCTACTCTGTAGTTGCAGGCTTCTCACTGTGGTGATGAAAAAATATAAATCCTACTATCCAAACATATCGCTTAGTCCCCACCATGAGATTAAGGGTATAAATTTAAATTGTGAAACAACAAATGCATGGGTCAGTTATTTTTCTTTTGAGGCTAAGCAGTTCATGACCTTCTCTCCTGTGTTCTTCATCTATGGGGGCACTGTATCATTTTTTTAATCAGAGAAGGAAGGTTAGAACTCATTTTTATCAGTGCAGGCTGTTGCATTTATCTGTTTTGCTCAGTCAGGTACGTGGCACATGCTTCATCCAGCATCATATGTGTTCTGTGGATGTAGGACCTTGTTCTTTGAAGGTCGTGACTGATTTTCCAGACCTTTTAGAACTGAGATAAATAATAAATTTGTAGCTCTGAATTCGTCTCAGGTACTTTTCTGGATACTTTTGTAATTTAACAGATAAATGGCCATTTACATGGATATCTCTCCACAGTATCTCTTAAGACGGCTAAATAAAATTTTCACAGTTGATAGGATAAATGAGTCCTTAGAGAAATTGTTTCTTATCTCAGAAGTAGATTGAGAGGACACCTAAGCCGACTGCAGAGGCTGGGCTTAGGAACTTGAAAGGGGTGGGATAAACTATTACTTTAACTAAGTAATAGTTAAAGTGGTCAAACTCTGGGCAAATCTTCTGGAGTGAAGTAGGTTCCCCCACCAGTGGCCCTTCCATTCTACATGCTCCATCACACCTTGACTGAAAATCTGCTGATACTAAGAATACTGACTCACTTTAAACCTTGAAAGTGCCACTTAAATATGCTGGCATCTTGAATCAGACTGTAAATAGGGAGGGAAGGGCATTGAAGAGCAGTAATAATAAGAGCCCATTTGCCAAATGTTTATAAAGTTAATGGGACCTCCCTGGTAGCTCAGATGGTAAAGTGTCTGCCTACAATGTGGGAGACCAGGGTTTGATCCCTGGGTCAGAAAGATCCCCTGGAGAAGGAAATGACAAACCACTCCAGTGTTCTTGTCTGGAAAATCCCATGGATGGAGGAGTGTGGTAGGCTATAGTCCATGGGGTTGCAAAGAGTCGGACATGACTGAGCAACTTCACCTTCACCTATAAAGTTACTAGTGATCAGCAAATGCAGTCTGCTATTCAGCACCGGGATGTGAAGTCTCTCTTCCATGGAGGGTGGTGCACATTATTGAAGGTCATTGGAGGCAGAGAAGAGGGTGGAGAGAGTGCGGCAGTGAACCTGGAATAGCTGTTTCTTATCTTGGTCTGGGGTAAGATGGGAAGAGGACAGCAGGGAGTGAAGCGAGGCACAGCATTTTGGTAAACATGGATCTGGATCACTGCCCCTGCCCCTGGCATGCCAAGGGTGTGAGTCCAGTGGTATGTTGCAGCTGGTCCTTACTGACTCACAACCATTCACTTTTTAAGAACTATGTAAGCTTTGTTAAGCACAGTCATTATTAAAAATTAAATAATTTTAACTTCAAATAAATGGGCAAATTCTTGCAAACAGGGCTAAGAAATGCTGAAACTCATCACTTATTAATGATTTTACTACACTGTGCTTTCAAGGTTATTTATGCCTCTTCTATTCCCAGCTCTGTATTCAGTGATGTCATGTTGATAGCTTGAAATCAGCCATCATGGGAATATTTGCACCATGGAAATCAACAAATGTAGCAAATCAACTTTTTCCCAGAGAGCCAGTTGTTAACCATTTACCAGCACACCAGTGGATGTTATGATCATGTGCCAACAAGTAGGAAGGAGGGATGTGGTGTTTATCCCAGTGAGATCAAGTCTGTTGTCTCTAGGTTATATATCTTCATCTTAGACCGTGCTGCCTACTTGGATTGGGGTTAAAAAGACAATATGCTATGCTCAGGCACTAAGTCATGTCTGGCTGTTTGCGACCCCTTGGACTATAGCCCGCTAGGCTCCTCTGTCCCTAGGAGTCTCCAGGCAAGAATACTGGAGTGGGTCACCATTTCCTTCTCCAAAAAAGACCAAGTGAAGGCATAATGACTTTTCAAATTCCCTCCTCTCTGTTTCCGTTGTGTACAAAAATGCCTAATGGCAATTAAAGCTACCATCTCGGTGCATAGTAATAGTTCACATTTCTATTTATCTTTGTATCCCCAGTGTAAAGTATACAATGGGCCCTTAATAATTTATAAGTAAATGATATGTGTGCCCTTCTCTCCCAGAATCTAAACATACCATTGATCAGCTATAGCACTTTAACACTTTAATTTCTGCAGCTCTCCTTAAATATAGGAAACAAGTTATCAGCTTTTTTGTTGTTTTTTGTTGTTGTTTATTACCAAGAAAAGTGTTGTTCCTCTCATCTTCTTTACTTTTTCCACTTTCTATTCTTTTTCCTTCTCAGCCTAAGGCCTGCATCCTTCCAGAAAGCAGTGACTTTTTTGACTATGTAAAGTTTGAGAGTATGGATCTAGATATAATTCAGTCTAGCAGATTTCTACTTCTCCATAAATGATTGCTATTGTACAGGGCCCATCAAAATAGTTCAGAGACTTAGTCAGAATTGTCCTAATAAACGTAGTGTGTCAGATTTGAAAAGCTGTTTGAAAAGTGGGATCACTGTTAATTTATGCAAGCCACCTGCATGAGATGTAACTGAAGGATGAATGCAGTGGAGCATGCCACACTTGCACGACAGAGCAATTTATTAGAACTGAATTAACTCAAGCTGGCAAAGCTCTGATCTGCCTTGATTGGGAGCCCTGGATAAGAAGTTAGATGGAGTAAGCCTGACAGACCCTCTGTATTATACCAGATGCTACACAGATGACTGCTAGGTGACCACTGCATTCTCTTTTGGTTCCCTTTTGAGAAGGAAAATTTGAAAAGAAGGAAAGAGGGATAGGGCAAAAACAGTCAAAAGAAGCAGAGAGAAAATTCTTAGATTCTCTTCACACCAGAAGGAACACTTATTGAAAAGCTTGGATTAGGTCTGGCAATAAATATAAGCATAGGACTCTTGGAGTATATTCTTGGCTCTTACTACTACCTTTGAGTCTGAGCAAGTCAACTGACTTATCCACCTGTAAAATAATATTCCCTCTGACATTAATACTTACCTCATGAGGTTATCTACAGGAGAATGTTAGTAATAATGTCCTGTGTTTACATCATTCCTTTCACAGAGAGCTCAAAGCATTTTATGTATATTGAGAATGAAGCTTCTTGAGAGAAATAAATACAAGTGTTCATTTTTTGGAAATGAACTTAAGTCATAAGAGTCTGAATTCAATGTATTGCAGGAGGACATATGGTACATAGTGATCCAGTGGCCAAATGAATTTTTATTCCATAAGAGTTCCATCTTTCCTCCCTTTTTTGTGAATTGAGAAAATACAAGAGTCCGTATACATGAATGGGAGATTGTATATATGCTATCTAGAGAAGGCAATGGCAACCCACTCCAGTACTCTTGCCTGGAGAATCCCTTGTACAGAGGAGCCTGGTGGGCTGCAGTCCAGTCGGACATGGCTGAGCGACTTCACTTTCACTTTTCACTTTCATGCATTGGAGAAGGAAATGGCAACCCACTCCAGCATTCTGGTCCCAGGGACGAGGGAACCTAGTGGGCTGCCGTCTATGAGGTGGCACAGAGTCGGACACAACTGAAGCAACTTAGCAGCAGCAGCATATATGTTATCAGGGTAGTCTCTTGGGACTTATCCAGATCTTGAAGGACAATCAAAACACATCTGATAGCAGTTTGGGACCTTGGTTGAGGCAGAAACACACCTGGAAAATCAGCCCTGGACTACACAATGCCACTAAAAGGTTCTAGAGATAGAAAAGGATAATATGAGAATGTTTTCTCTGTTCATTTCAGCTCAATTCAGCCATTGTTTCTTGAGTGTCCATTATATACATCGTTTTGAGCAGTGTAGAGAATGAAAGAGGCACAATGTACTCAAGAAAGTTAACTGGTATTAACAAGGAGTGGAGAATGAGATTTACAAGTTGATACATGCCGCCATACTGGGGAAAGTTAGAAACGCATCACAGTATTTCAGGTGTTTGAAAAGGGGAAATATTATGTTTAGCTGAGTAATCCCAAGCATTTATCTCCCATGTACCAAGCATGTTCTTTGGAGAGCCATTATTCCTGCCCTGGAGATCCAGTGGGGAACACATATGCAAATTCATGGTTTTAGCACACCCTAGCCAATGCAGTGATGAAAGGCACTTAGCTCAGGTTGAGAATTTAGAGAAGGCTTCTGGAGGGCAAGACTTCTGTTAAAGTCTTAAAAATTGAAAAGAACGCGAAACCAAAATTCCAGGCTGAAAGATTAGAGGCCCCCATTGTTTAGCCTTTTTGCAACAGAAAATGGTGGACTACAGAAAATCTGGTATTATTATGGCCTACGGGTTAACTAGGGGTTCCATGGTGGCTTAGATGGTAAAGAATCTGCCTGCAATGTGGGAGACCCGGGTTTGATCCCCGGGTTTGGGAAGATCCTCTGGAGAAGGGAATGGCTACCCACTCCAGTATTCTTGCCTGGAGAATCCCCATGGACACAGGATCCTGGTGGACTACAGTCCATCAGGTAGCAGAGAGTCAGACATGACTGAGCGACTAACACTTTCATTTTACAAAGGTTAATTGGAAGTGGGAGGAGAAACAGTGCTTAAGATAAAGGGCCTATCTTGCTGTCTTATTTACTACTAAATAGTAGTATGAAGTGTGGGTCATCAATAAATATTTTTTTAAAGACTAAATGAAAAATATGTTGGGTTTAAAGTCCCTGTGGGCTTTTCAAGTAAATAAATGTGACAGGCATTGGAAGAGACTCTGGACTAGAAATACAGATTTGGAAGTCACCCCTTATCAATGATATTTAAAATCAAGAGCTAATGAAATCATACGAGTAGAGTATGTAGAATGAGCAGAGTAAAGTATCAATGGAGAAGCCTTGACAGACGCATTCAAGGGCAAACAAAAGAAGAGGAACCAGACTTCCCTGGAGGATCAGTGGTAAAGAACCCACCTGCCAATGCAGGGGTCATGGGTTTGATCCCTGATCCAGGAAGATCCCACGTCTTGGAGCAATTAATCCGATGTGCCACAACTGCTGATCCTGTGCTCTAGAGGCCAGGAGCCACAACTACTGAGCTCACATACCAAAGCTACTGAAGCCCGAGCGCCTTAGAGCCAGTGCTCTGCAACAAGAGAAGCCACCGCAGTGAGAAGCCGAGCACCACAACTGGAGAATAGCCACAATTTGCTGTAACTTGAAAAATCATGCACAGCAATGGAGACTCAGCACAGCCAAAAATTAAAAATAAATAAAATAAAATTTTTTTAAAAAAGAAGGAAAGGAACCCATGAGGGAGAATGGAAAGAAAAAGCAGAGAAAACAGACATTTGATCCTTGTCCATCAGGATGGCATAATGAAGTTCTTTGGTGGGCTCATGAGAAGTTTTTCAGTGCAATGGGCAGGGCAGATGTCAGACTATAGTTTGTTGTAAGATAAATGGAAAGAGTCAGGAAATTGAGATAGTGAGTGCAGACCTCTCTTTCAGATCACTTGGAATAAAAGAGAAGGAAGGGGATGGTTCCTGGGAGGGGCAACCAGGTTCAAGAAGGAGAAAAAATTGAATATGATGAAAGATTTATGTAGGCTTCTAGGCTTAAGGAAAAAAGCAAATAGGTTGAATATTTAGGGAAAAGGGGAGATGATTGATAGGACAGGATCCTCAGACAGATGAAAGGAGATTGGGGCCATGTGTGGAGAGCAGAGCCTTGAAGCAGAGTAAGGGATACATCATCTTCTGAACAGGAATAAAGAGTCTAAGAATGGGTCCAGAGATATCTAGGAAGAGGCAGATGCTGACATACGTGTATGTGTGTTTATGGGTATGTGTGTAATTGTCTCCTTGAAGTAGAAGATGATGTCATTTGCTGAGAGGGATGTGGCTTTGGCTGGAGTCTTGAGCATAATGACAATTTTGAAATGTTGCTAAGTAAAATAAAAGCAAGCTAAACAAGGATGAGTGAGAGACTGAGCAGAGATTGAGGGCTGCAAATTTATAGTGGCATCAATCTGAAAGCTGGTTTTCTCCAACTGTGTTTAAATGCTGGGTCATGAAATATAAAAAATGTATTTTTGAATTGATCTTGTGTTGAGATTTTGTTAATAACAAGTGAAGTGAGGTTCAATGTAGTTGAAGCTTTCGGTGCGTGGTTCAGCCAGGCTGTCCCAGCTGAGTAAAGCAGTGAGGCCAGGTGAGGGGTCAAGAAACTATGATTCTCCAAGGACTGAAGAAAGGAGGTAGTTAAAGCTGAGGAAGACTAGAAGGATCAGATTGTCATCATCTCTGGATATGGGATGGCAAGTGAGCCCCACCTGATGATTTATTTCAGGTGACCTTGATGTGTGTGAGCCTGGAGCTGAAGAAAGTGAGGAGTTGGATAGGTTTTCTAGATGGATACTAAAGTCATCCAGGATGTGATCTGACAAGGGATATGTTAAAGATTATAGCCAAGTGGCCTGCTGCTGCTACTGCTGCTAAGTCACTTCAGTTTTGTCCGACTCTGTGTAACCCCATAGACAGCAGCCCACCAGGCTCCCCCATCCCTGGGATTCTCCAGGCAAGAACACTGGAGTGGGTTGCCATTTCTTTCTCCAATGCATGAAAGTGAAAAGTGAAAGTGAAGTCGCTCAGTCATGTCCAACCCTCAGCGACCCCATGGACTGCAGCCTACCAGGCTCCTCCATCCCTGGGATTTTCTAGGCAGAAGTACTGGAGTGGGGTGCCATTGATTAGTAAGAGGACATCATTGAGAAAAGACCATTTGGTGATATAAATCTCAACAGCTTGTTTAGAAGCATCTACGAGAAGAAATAATCACATTTTGGGGGTGTGTACTGTTCATTAGACATTATTTTAAATGTTTGGTTGAACCATATGCACTTGCCGAGATGTTGGCATTTTGATCTATAAAAATGGTAATTTTCATACTATTCAACCTCATGCGCTATACTGTGCTTAGTCACTCAGCTGTGTCCAACTCTCTGTGACCCCATGGACTGTAGCACACCAGGCTCCTCTGTCTATGGGATTCTCCAGGCAAGAATACTGGAGTTGGGTTACCATGCCCACTCATCCAGGGGATCTTTCCAACTTAGGGATCAAACCCAGGTCTCCTGCCTTGCAGGCAGATTGTTTACTGTCTGAGCCACCAGGGTAATTCCATACTGTTCAGCCTCATACTGTATATGTATTAGCTCATTCATTCTCACAGCCACCTTCTGAAGTAGATTACCGTTTAGCAATTAAACACGTTTAGCAGAACCACAGGAATAATAAGTAACTTGCCCAAGGTCATCTGATAAGTATTAATAGCAGTGGTGGGGATAAGTGGAGAAGAGAAGTTGACAGAAGTTGAGCCCAGCTACAGACCTTGGCAGTCTGGCTCTAGAGCTTGCAGTCTATCTCTCAATGGAGAATGCCCACCCTTCCCCCACTGCCCTTTAAACTTGAGCAGGGAGTGAGATATATGAGACTGAACTCCTCTCGAGTGTATAATAAACTGAGATAAATGCCATAAAGCAGCAGTCCTGAAGAAGGAAATGGCAACCCACCCCAGTATTCTTGCCTGGAAAAATCCCACGGGCAGAGGAGCCTGGTGGGCCACAGTCCATGGGGTCACAAAAGAATCGGACAGGACTTAGCAACTAAACAACAACAACAACAAAACAGTCCCCAACTTTTTTGGCACCAGGGACCAGTTTCATGGAAGACAATTTTTCCCCAGCTGGGGGCAAGGGGTTGTTCAGGATGACTTAAGTGCATTACATGTATTATGCCACTGCTGATCTGAAAGGAGGTAGAGCTCAAGCAGTAATACAAATGATGAGGAGCAACTGTCAACACAGATGAAGCTGTGCTTGCTCACTCACCACTATGCAGCCAGGTTCCTAACAGGCCATGGACCAGTATTGATCCTTGGCCAGGGGGTTGGGACCCCTGCCATAAAGCAAATGAACAGTCTAGTCCTTCACAGAATCTCATACCAACATGCTCTGGGCTTCCCCACCCTTTCTATTGTGTTTTCCTTCACTCTCAGACCTAGTGGTAGAGTGCTCTCTCTCTCTCCTTACCTAACTGAAACTAATGTGTCCCCAGTTTTTTAGTAAACTACAAGGAGTGTACTAGTCAACAGGGAGGAGAATTCCAAACATTTTATTTACAGGGTCATAGGAATTTGACCTGTAAATTCATTCAGAAAATGACAAGGCATGCTATATATAGGACATCAGTCAGGATATTGGGAGAGGTAGAATTTGTAAGAGGGAATGATAGAGGTTAAGCCAGAAGCGGGAGTGGGTCTTGAAAGACTTTGCCAGTTTGAAGAACTGAAACATTATCCTCCATGTTGTAGCCAACCATCGGAAAGATTTTAAGCAGCGAAATACCATGAACGAATTATACAGGTGCTTCTTGAACAACACCATTTGAACTCCCTGAATCCACTTATTCATGGACTTTTTTTTTTCCCCAGCTGTAAGTACCACAGTACTATATGATCTGCAGTTGGTTGAACCCATAGTCATAGAAATGTGGATGTGGAGTGATTACAAATATGGAGGGCTGTTAAGTTAAATGCAGATTTTTGACTGTGGGGAGGGTTGTTTCCCCAAACCCCCTTGTTGTTCAAGGTTCAACTGTAGATAAATGTAAAAATGCAGTGTAAGGGGGAAAAGACTAGAAGCAGGAAATTGAGTTAGGAAGCTGCTGCAGTTATCCATGTGAAGGAATACCTGAGTGCTCAGCTGCTCAGTTGTGTCCGATTCTTTGTGACCCCCATGGGCTGAAGCCTGCCAAGCTCTTCTGTCCATGGGATTTTCCAGGCAAGAATACTGGAGTACGATTGTCATTTCCTCCTCCAGGGGATCTTCCCAACCCAGGGATCAAACCCATGTCTCCTGTCTCTTGCATTTGCAGACAGATTCTTTACCACTGAGCCACCTATGAAGCCTGTATATGAAGAAATAGGGCTTGGCAATGATCCTAGCTATGTAACTAAAAAGGAGGGGTATATTCCCCAAGGTGTTTGACAGCAAGAATTGGCAGGTTTTGGTGCCTAAGAGAGTGTGGATTCCTTAAATCAACAACGAAAATCACCATGCAAGAAAATAAATTGATTTAGAAGGAATCCTCTTTCTCTGTATGTTGAGTGCAAGATGTCTCTAGAATCCAAGTAGAAATACAAGTCTGGGATTCAGGAACCAGGTGTCATAAGAGATGCAAATGAAAATATGTTAGTATTCCCTGGTATTTCTGAAATTCACGTCTAAAATTGCCACTACCTCCATCAGTATCTACCCTGTGGCCATTCCTTGATCTAAGTTAGTACCAGAATGTGGTGACAGGGACCTGAGTGGCCTGTCGCTTTGGGCCAGGTGCCTTCCTCAGGGCCTCACCCTGTGGAATCATGCAAGGGTCCAGAGTAGGGTCTGGGACACCCAGTAAGCCTCCAGCTGCTGAGAGCAGCCCTCTTCCTGCAACATCATTCACATGAAAGGGGGAAGAGCAGCTTCGTAGTGCCCACTGAAAGAAAAATGTGCAAAAGGAAAGTTGTGAGTTCAAGTTTTATTCAGGTTCTTTCTGAGCACTGTGGCCTGAGAAACAGCCTCACAGATGGCTCTGAGGAACTCCCCCAAAGAGATAGGGAAGGAAAAAAGAGGTCAAACACACATCTCTGGTAAAAGATTACTGCTGCTAATCAGGAGAAACAGATATCTGAAGTTAATGATTTTAGTACTTTTCTGTGTGTGTGGGAAGATGCAAGAATCTTGGGTCACTGGAATTCCTCCTGAGATACGCATCTTAACTATCTAAGGCCCTTTTATTGTAGCATGGAATACCTCAACCTGTGCCTCCCTACCCCCACCCCAACCTGAATTCCCCTCAGGGAGCAGTGGGGTGAGATTTAACCCTTCACATATTTGGATGAATGAAGGGATGGAGCCAAAGCAAAAAGAATACCCAGCTGTGGATGTGTCTGGTGATAGAGGCAAAGTCCGATGCTGTAAAGAGCAATATTGCATAGGAACCTGGAATGTCAGGTCCATGAATCAAGGCAAATTGGAAGTGGTCAAACAAGAGATGGCCAGAGTGAATGTCAACATTCTAGGAATCAGTGAACTCAAATGGACTGGAATGGGTGAATTTAACTCACATGACCATTATATCTACTACTGTGGGCAGGAATCCCTCAGAAGAAATGGAGTAGCCATCATGGTCAACAAAAGAGTCCGAAATGCAGTACTTGGATGCAATCTCAAAAACGACAGAATGGTCTCTGTTCGTTTCCAAGGCAAACCATTCAATGTCACAGTAATCCAAGTCTGTGCCCCAACCAGTAACGCCGAAAAAGCTGAAGTTGAACGGTTCTATGAAGACCTACAAGACCTTTTAGAACTAACACCAAAAAAAGATGTCCTTTTCATTATAGGGGACTAGAATGCAAAAGTAGGAAGTCAAGAAACACCTGGAGTAACAGGCAAATTTGGCCTTAGAATACAGAATGAAGCAGAGCAAAGACTAATAGAGTTTTGCCAAGAAAATGCACTGGTCATAACAAACACCCTCTTCCAACAACACAAGAGAAGACTCTATACATAGACATCACCAGATGGTCAACACCGAAATGAGATTGATTATATTCTTTGCAGCCAAAGATGGAGAAGCTCTATACAGTCAGCAAAAACAAGACCAGGAGCTGACTGTGGCTCAGACCATGAACTCCTTATTGCCAAATTCAGACTTAAATTGAAGAAAGTAGGGAAAACCCCTAGACCATTCAGGTATGACCTAAATCAAATCCGTTATGATTATACAGTGGAAGTGAGAAATAGACTTGAGGGACTAGATCTGATAGACAGAGTGCCTGATGAACTATGGAATGAGGTTCATGACATTGTACAGGAGACAGGGATCAAGACCATCCCCATGGAAAAGAAATGCAAAAAAGCAAAATGGCTGTCTGGGGAGGCCTTACAAATAGCTGTGAAAAGAAGAGAAGCAAAAAGCAAAGGAGAAAAGGAAAGATATAAACATCTGAATGCAGAGTTCCAAAGAATAGCAAGAAGAGATAAGAAAGCCTTCCTCAGGGATCAATGCAAAGAAATAGAGGAAAACAACAGAATGGGAAAGACTAGAGATCCCTTCAAGAAAATCAGAGATGCCAAAGGAACATTTCATGCAAAGATGGGCTCAATAAAAGACAGAAATGGTATGGACCTAACAGAAGCAGAAGATATTAAGAAGAGGTGGCAAGAATATGCAGAAGAACTGTACGAAAAAGATCTTCATGACCCAGATAATCACAATGGTGTGATCACTGACCTAGAGCCAGACATCCTGGAATGTGAAGTCAAATGGGCCTTAGAAAGCATCACTACGAACAAAGCTAGTGGAGATGATAGAATTCCAGTTGAGCTATTTCAAATCCTGCAAGATGATGCTGTGAAAGTGCTACACTCAATATGCCAGCAAATTAGGAACACTCAGCAGTGGCCACAGGACTGGAAAAGGTCAGTTTTCATTCCAATCCCAAAGAAAGGTAATGCCAAAGAATGCTCAAACTACCGCACAATTGCACTCATCTCACACGCGAGTAAAGTAATGCTCAAAATGCTCCAAGCCAGGTTTTAGCAATATGTGAACCGTGAACTTCCTGATGTTCAAGCTGGTTTTAGAAAAGGCAGAGGAACCAGAGATCAAATTGCCAACATCCGCTGGATCATGGAAAAAGCAAGAGAGTTCCAGAAAAACATCTATTTCTGCTTTAGTGACTATGCCAAAGCCTTTGACTGTGTGGATCACAATAAACTGTGGAAAATTCTGAAAGAGATGGGAATACCAGACCACCTGATCTGCCTCTTAAGAAATTTGTATGCAGGTCAGGAAGCAACAGTTAGAACAACAGACTGGTTCCAAATAGGAAAAGGAGTTTGTCAAGGCTGTATATTGTCACCCTGTTTATTTAACTTCTACGCAGAGTACATCATGAGAAACGCTGGACTGGAAGAAACACAAGCTAGAATCAAGATTGCTGGGAGAAATATCAATAACCTCAGATATGCAGATGACACCACCCTTATGACAGAAAGTGAAGAGGAACTCAAAAGCCTCTTGATGAAAGTGAAAGTGGAGAGTGAAAAAGTTAGCTTAAAACTCAACATTCAGAAAACGAAGATCATGGCATCTGGTCCCGTCACTTCATGGGAAATAGATGGGGAAACAGTGTCAGACTTTATTTTTCTGGGCTCCAAAATCACTGCAGATGATGACTGCAGCCATGAAATTAAAAGACGCTTATTCCTTGGAAAGAAAGTTATGACCAACCTAGACAGCATATTCAAAAGCAGAGACATTACTTTGCCAACAAAGGTTCATCTAGTCAAGGCTGTGGTTTTTCCTGTGGTCATGTGTGGATGTGAGAGTTGGACTGTGAAGAAGGCTGAGCACTGTAGAATTGATGCTTTTGAACTGTGGTGTTGGAGGAGACTCTTGACAGTCCCTTGGACTGGAAGGAGATCCAACCAGTCCATTGTGAAGGAGATCAGCCTTGGGATTTCTTTGGAAGGAATGATGCTAAAGCTGAAACTCCAGTACTTTCGCCACCTCATGTGAAGAGTTGACTCATTGGAAAAGACTCTGATGCTGGGAGGGATTGGGGGCAGGAGGAAAAGGGGATGACAGAGAATGAGATGGCTGGATGACATCACTGACTCGATGGACGTGAGTCTGAGTGAACTCTGGAAGTTGGTGATGGACAGGGAGGCCTGGCATGCTGCAATTCATGGGGTCACAAAGAGGTGGACACGACTCAGTGACTGATCTGATCTGATCTGATATTTGGATGATGAGCAACACTGTTTTGTTTTCTTTTAAACAGTAGCATGAATGAATGAGTGACTAATCATATTGGAGTCACTGAATTTAAGTCATCCTAAAAAGCCACCTGCATACTATTTTGGTGGGTCTGGTACAAGTTAATTATGTAGACCTAGTTCCTGGCCAAGGTTTTGTAGACTAGATGGAAACTGTGAATTAGGCATATAACTAGCATACCAGCAAGAAATATAGTCAACAAATGGGTAAAGCGGTAAAATATAGATAATGCAGTCTAGCTGAGAAGTAAGTGAATCAGTGCTAATGTTATTAATGGGAAGGGGCCTGGTTCTAAGAGGAACAGAACAATATCGCACAGACATATTAAGAATCAACGAATATACAAAGCATGGGAAAAGATGCCACTCAAACAAATCATTTCATGGGATTAATAAACATGATAAGGAACAGGAAGACAACCAGTCTTAGCTTTCCCTGAGGTTGAAATAAACTTGACCCAATGGAGTTCCCTAGTCCTGTTCATTTGTGGAGTTGACTTATATTCCAAGGATTTGCATGTGGAAAACTAATGCCATGGCAGGATTACCAGACTGTAAATTCATCAGGAAGCCTGGTGATATCATAAACTGTGAGAAGCCAATGTCCTGCAGCAGCATCAGAAACCTCCCAGTTTGATTTAGCACTGGTAATCCATTTTATTCCTCTCCATTAGTTATTACCGTAATAACAGATTGGCGACACAGCCCCATTTTCTGCCTTAAGTGCTGTCTGCTGCTGGGCACAGCTGCTCCCAGTCATTCTTTCCAGTGTAAATAGTGGTTCATGTTTCCAGGGCTGTCGCGAGATGTTGCTGTGCTTGTGAAATGAGCACATGTCACCACCCTGTTGGGGAAGATTGAAGTTATGGGTGAAGCCAAGGAAATCCCTCAGAAAGCCAGAGCTGCACCCCCTCCCTGAGAGGTATATTTTGCTCTGGAGGACTTTTAGTTTGACTTTATATAAATATTAATGATGTGAATTTTCTTGAGGATGGGGCAAGCATATTCTGTCACTTGCATCTGTTTAATGTAGGCCTTTTACTTTGTAACTTACTCTTTCATCTTAGAGGTAAATAAAGAACTCCTTTGTTGTGAGAGGCTATGTTACAGGGCAGTAAACACTTCAGCAGAGAACATCTTTTGATCTTCACGCCTTTGGCAATCAAAACTGAGAACCAGAAACTGGCCAAAGAATTTGGGGCAGACACCACTAAAGGCTTCTCTTTTATCTTTTCACAAAATTAGGTGCAGAACTATAGGCATAGTAGAAATGACAATTGTTAGGAAAGTTGAAGGGCAGAATGAGTCCACCTGAATGGTAAAGCTGATTTGGAGATCCGTATTAGAACTCAGTGAATTTCATGAGAATTTAAGAGCATTATGTACACAGCGTAAAGGAAAGAAAGAAAAATGTTCTCTATCTCTCTTCCTGTGATCTCTATAGGAGTTAGTGGGTGTGTTAATAAATTTTCAATACTCATTTGAGAACTCCTTATTGATATCAGTGGGTAGATATTCAAATTGTATTGCCAAGTCTTGGTAGACATCTATTATCTGCTTTATTGTGTGCAACTTATCAACATCTCGCCTCATGCCTTATAGAATTCATACTCACATCCTGTAGGTAACTCATAGATTGAAAAGCAAAATCCCACCATGGTAAAGGGAATAAGGAACACACTACACACTTTATAAGAGATAAATGGACTTATACTTAAACCTCTTTTTCAGTACACATCTTTGCCAGTTTGGGGAACAATGAGGAAAACAGAGATTGGGGATGCAGATATCCTGTCACAAGTTCAGTACCTCTTTTTCTAGGCCTAGTTTTGTAGTCCAGTGGGGAGGCAGAGAGCAGGTTTGCTCAAAGTTTAGCTCTCCTTGACTGATAATATGTAATTGTTAAGCAACTGTTAATTGCTTCCCTTCTCAAAGGAAGCTACCAGAGGGTTTCCCTCATAGTTTAGTCAGTAAAGAATCTGCCTGCAATGTAGGAGACCTGGGTTTAATTCCTGGGTTGGGAAGATCCCCTGGAGAAGGGAATAGCTACCCACTCCAGTATTCTTGCCTGGAGAATCCCATGGACAGAGGAGCCTGGCAAGCTACAGTCCATGAGGTTGCAAAAGTCGAACACGACTTAGCCACTAAACCACCACCACCACAGGCAACTGTTAAGAGATCCTGCATAGTTTCTTATTTTATTTTTTCCCTCAGTTTCTTGTAGTCTGCAGTTGTAATAGCTGGCTGAATTGCTATCTGAAAACATAAGCTTTAAGACCAAGAAGATTCTGTGAATATTTTTCAGAGACAGACTGGGGGACTGTGCTCCATCTTAATGTCCTTTTAATTTGAAAGTTAAACTCAATCCTTCTAGTTGCTTGTAGGTATTGGACAATTTGAATATTTCCATTGGATAATATGGAGAGGACAATTTATCATTGAAATACTTGTCATTTTTATCTTAGTGAATTGGGTGCCAGTATATACAGTTTGTGCTTTCAAGCACAAGGTTGATTTATTATGGTGTGGACCTGCAGTTTTTAGTGGGCTTCATTAAACTGAATTTTTTTTGGTAACTTTAATAAAGTCCTTTTTTTTAAAAAAAAAATCTTGTTGACTTTAAAGTTATCACTGTCAACTCAAAAAAGTTAGAAACAAGAATAAAAACCCAAATTTAGAGTAAAGACATATAATAAAATATTCATTCAGTTTTATTCAACTAAAGATCATAATTTAGCTCTCAGGAAGCAAGATGAAATAATGAATGCATGAAGTAAGCTTCAAGGAAATAGACAGTCAACAGTTTAGTGTTCTCTTTCCCACTTCTGGTATGGCCTCTGGTGCCTGCCACATCTAGGTAGATTCAGCACAACCACTTCCTTACTCTGTAAACATGAACATGTTGTTGGACTTTTATGAATTTGCAAAACCAGAAAATGGTCCTCACCGCTTTGTTAAGAGAAGTTCATGAGATAAGGACAATTGGTAATTATAACTAATAATATTGAATGTCTGCTAATGCTCCACAGTCTGTGCTGGACATCTTAGCTGAAGCCAGTGAGTTCAGTTCATTTCAGTCGCTCAGTCATGTCCAACTCTTTGCGACCCCATGAATCGCACCACGCCAGGCCTTCCTGTCCATCACCAACTCCCGGAGTTCACTCAAACTCATGTCCATCGAGTCGGTGATGCCATCCAGCCATCTCATCCTCTGTCGTCCCCTTTTCCTGCCCCCAGTCCCTCCCAGCATCAGGGTCTTTTCCAATGAGTCAATTCTTCACATCAGGTGGCTAAAGTATTGGAGTTTCAGCTTCAGCATCAGTCCTTCCAATGAACACCCAGGACTGATCTCCTTTAGAACAGACTGGTTGGATCTCCTTGCAGTCCAAGAGACTCTCAAGAGTCTTCTCCAGCACCATAGTTCAAAAGCATCAATTCTTCAGTGCTCAGCCTTCTTCACAGTCCAACTCTCACATCCATACATGACCACTGGAAAAACCATAGGCTTGACTAGATGGACCAGTGAAGCCCCTTTCAAATAGCAGGCATTCACCTTCTACCTCCTTCTGCTCTTCCCCATCCCAAGTTTACCAGATTCCTCAGGCTAAAGGGATTGTGCTTTTTTCGTTCATGTATTCTCCCATTCGTTTGCACATGCTCTTTCAACAAATACATAATGAATTCCACCTAGTTCCAGGAACTATTCTAAGTGCTGGTGATACAACAGTGAGTGACCAAGAGAAACAAAGCCCCTACTGTTTATGCCAGCACAGGAGACTGACAATAGACAGGCAAATACATTTAAAATGTTATATGTCATGTAATAATAAGTGCTATGAAAAAAAATAATAAAATAGAGTAATCAGATAGAAAGTGACGCAATACCAGGAGACATGGAAGAGGAAGAAAGTTCTATTTTGGATGGTATAGTCTAGGGAAAGAGACATTTCAGCAATCTGAGTATCAGAGTCATTCCAAAAGTAACATTCTTACTCAGATGTAGAAATCAAATATGCAGTGAGTTGTAGAAAGAAAGGTTAGAAAAATCAACAATATATATTAATGTATATTTTCTTTGGGCTAGCATGCGAACAGTAATACTATAGTGTCTCTTATTAAATATGAAACACTTAGAAGTAGAACATGGTGAGGCTCTGTAAGTATGTGCTGTTTTTAGTCTATCTGAGGATAGTACAAAGATACTGTAACCTACATACACTACTCATCTCTGTTTATAACTAAAAAGCAATCATAAGAAACCATACATATGGAATACAATTGAATGGTAATGTGGTAATATGAATTCCCTGGTGGCTCAGCAGTAAAGAACCCACCTGCCAATGCAGGAAACATGGGTTTGATCCCTGGATTGGGAAGATCCCCTGGAGAAGGAAATGGTAACCCACTCCAGTATTCTTGTCTGAGAAATCTGATGGATGGAGGAATCTGGTGGGCTGTCTTCCATGGGGTCACAAAGAGTCTGATTCAATTTAGCGACTAAACAACATCAACACTATGGTGTTGTCTATTTATTGGATATTTTAGGTAAATTATTAAGCCATGCCCAAAGCAAAAATATAGACACAATGAACCTGGGTAAAGTAACTTCTCATGAGAAGTGCAGCCAGATTACTAGTAGGACTCTTGTTGGATCTAAGCTGTGTGTGGACACTCAGTCGTGTCCAACTCTCTGTGACACCATGGACTGTAGCTGGCCAGGTTCCTCTGTCAATGGGATTTTCCAGGCAAGAATACCGGAATGGGTTGCCATTCCCTTCTCCAGGATCTAAGCTAGACTCCCAAGAAAAAGTCTTAGCCTAGTGATTTTCTTTCAGCACGTTAAAGATGTCACTTGATTGTCTTCTGGCTTGCATGATTTGTGGCAAGAAGTTTGGTACAATTATTATGCTTGTTCCTCTCTATATACTATCTTTCTTCTTTTGACTGCCTTCAAAATTTTCTTTTTATTTTTAATTTTGGGAAATTTTAATATATGATTTTGTAGTTGTTGTTATTTATCCTACTCAGGGTTCTCCAAGTTTCTTAGACCTGTGGTTTTCTGTCTTTAATTATATGGCGGAGGTGGGGGGCGGATTTTGACGGTTTTCTTCTTGTTCTCTCCTATTCTTTCCCACCTTTCTCATGAGCACCTGGTGGAGAGTAGGTTTGAATGCCCTGGTGATTGGAGCTCCCAAAAGTGCTATATTCTCAGTCTAGTCTATACTTGTCCTTTAGCAATTTCTTAAATATTTAGCTGAATTCTTCTCAACTGTTTGTAGTATGTGCTGTCTCTGTGTGCTGCCACAAGTGAACCAGTCTACAGTTTCCAAATTTCCTTGGAGGAACCGGTTCCTTCTTGAATTTCAGACTGCTTACCCTGTTTTCTGAACTTTATGGACTCAAATAAAGTTATGTTTTTATGTTTTTTTCTACTTTTTCTTCTTTTTATGGTGAATGTGACACTCCAGCTTTCTATATGCTGGGTGGAATTAGAATCCTAGTCCAGTAACACAAGTTGGAATCAAGATTGCTGGGAGAAATATCAATAACCTCAGATATGCAGATGACACCACCCTTATGGCAGAAAGTGAAGAGGAACTCAAAAGCCTCTTGATGAAAGTGAAAGTGGAGAGTGAAAAGGTTGGCTTAAAGCTCAACATTCAGAAAACAAAGATCATGGCATCTGGTCCCATCACTACATGGGAAATAGATGGAGAAACAGTGGAAACAGTGTCAGACTTTATTTTTCTGGGCTCCAAAATCACTGCAGATGGTGACTGCAGCCATGAAATTAAAAGACACTTGCTCCTTGGAAGGAAAGTTATGACCAACCTAGATAGCATATTCAAAAGCAGAGACATCACTTTGCCAACAAAGGTTCGCCTAGTCAAGGCTATGGTCTTTCCTGTGGTCATGTATGGATGTGAGAGTTGGACTGTGAAGAAGGCTGAGTGCCGAAGAATTAATGCTTTTGAACTGTGGTGCTGGAGAAGACTCTTGAGAGTCCCTTGGAGTGCAAGGAGATCCAACCAGTCCATTCTGAAGGAGATCAGCCCTGGGATTTCTTTGGAAGGAATGATGTTCAAGCTGAAACTCCAGTACTTTGGCCACCTCATGCGAAGAGTTGACTCACTGGAAAAGACTCTGATGCTGGGAGGGATTGGGGGCAGGAGGAGAAGGGGACGACAGAGGATGAGATGGCTGGATGGCATCACTGACTCGATGAATGTGAGTCTGAGTGACCTCCGGGAGTTGGTGATGGACAGGGAGGCCTGGCGTGCTGCGGTTCATGGGGTCGCAGAGTCGGACACGACTGAGCGACTGATCTGATCTGATCTGACAGATGTGCTTTAGGAGCTCCACAAACATGTAATTCAAATTTTATTTTATAAATATATTAACTGTCTAAAAATTGTAATAAAATAAATCATTAAAATGTCTTATATTCCAAAGTCACATTGGAGAACTACCAACTTAAATAACTGTGTTGCTCTGTTAACTATTTTTTTTTCAGAGCTCAAGAAGTCTCCTATCACCACTTCACACTATCTTTGAACTTCTAGTACCCATGGCATTGATTAGGAGGGTATGACCTTGCATATCCAAATCCAGCCCTGTTCCTGTCTGCACATGTAAAATTGCAAAGGCATGGCTTACTATTGCAAGCATACATATTCAGCAGTCAGTTAAATGCCAGGCAGCATCAATGACACCTGTCTTCACTGTACACTGGTTAGTTATGCAGGAACAAGTGAATGGCTAGCATGCTGTATCATGACTCTATGTTATTAGCACATATTGCTCTTTTCTTGATTTATTACAAGGAGTATAAGAAGTTTTTAAATATTTCTAATAATTCTACTTGGAAAAAAGTAGAATTTTATTTCTACTTTTAATTCTATTTCTACTTCTAATTCTAATTCTACTTCTATTCCTTTGTCAAGCCCTTAAATCAGTTTCATTGAAGACTTTTATAAAAACTACTTATCTGTGTGAATCAAGCTTTTCTTGACATGGTGCAACAAAAATGAAATATGAACATAAGTAAGATGAAAATTGAGAAGTGTGTGACTATCATTTTACAAATTATAAATTTTTATGACAAGACATCCTTGTTATGAACACAGTTAACTTTAGACTGCATCATACATTTAAATGTATGAGATAATTTTTTAAGTCAAAACTTCTTTTATCTGTTTATTTATTGAGGTTCTGCATATTTGGTTTTCAATAATTCCATTGCCATATATGCCTGCCCCAAGAAATAAATATAATTTTCACTGATTTAGTAGAAAGAATAATAATATTAGGAAACACTTAAATAGACCTTACAATGAATCATCTACTTTTCTAAGCATTTTATATATGTATTATTAATTTAATCCTTATATCAACCCTATGAAGTAGGTACTATTATCATTCCTATTAATCAAATGAGGGAATAGATATATGGTATATATGAGATAACATGGTCCCTGGGTCAGAAAGATCCCCTGGAAGAGAGCATGGCAACCCACTCCAATATTCTTGGAGAATCCCATGGATAAGGAAGGGGTCACAAAGATTCAGACATGACTAAAGAGACTTAGCACATGCATGCACAGTTAATAAAGAGCAGACTCAGGACTATTTAGGCATACTGGTTCCAGAGTATGGGTTTCAAACCATGAACCATACTGGTAATTAGAATGTTTAAGTGGGAGTCTGAATTCATTGTGAAATTTTCTTTTCCTATACAGTATAGGTCTCTGTGTGTGTGTCTCTCAATCTCGCCTTTTTTTTTTTTTTCTATACTTTCATTTTTCCACTTGTAGATTAAGTGATAATTGTGCTATTACCCTTCAGGATGCAATCAGACTTAATATAGTAAATATTTTTAAAAATGCTTTAGGAGTCAGAAAGTAAAGGCCAAACGACTGTAGCATAATTATGTAAAGCAGGTTTGTTTTGGTCTATTTCTATTTTCTTTTCAGAGTAGATTTAAGATATTGTATTTATCAACAGCGGGGAAGGCAATGGCACCCCACCCCAGTACTTTTAGAGTCTTATTCATTCCAATACCTCCACTTGCTACTGCAGACATTTTCATTCATTCTTCATTGAACATATTCTCATTGAACACTCACTGAGTGCCAGAGGCACTGAGCAGCAAGGTCTGGAAAATTAAGTAGCTTAAGATTTGTTCTTTTACTTGTAGGCATTCCTTGTCTTGGTGCTCACAGTTGAGGCATTGTGTGTGCTTATTAAGTGACAGTGAAAGTCTTTGCTGTAGAAGAAAAGTCCCTAAGGAATAGTATTTAATTTTAATGGTTATAGTTTTGAGGTTGGGCTTTTTTTAATGGAAAAATAATATTTCTAGGGTGAAGAAGTTTAAGCAAAGTGCAGTTTTTTTTTTTTTTAAATTAGAATTTCAGGAAAGCCAAGTCATTGAGAATCAAATTAAACTGTGGATGACTGGGACTTGAAAGGACTTTAAAATCATTCATGCTTTGAAATATGCCTATCAGTTTTATTTTTGGTAAACATGATAGAATGGACAGGAGAGGGAGCCACATTGAATCTCCTGCTATCAGGTATTTCTCTGTAGTTCTAGACATTTTCATTCTGAATGTCAACTCGTGGTTTATCCTTGATAGGAAACATCACAAAGTAGTCAATCTCTTTCATAGAAAGCTATTGAAATCTCCATATCTTAGGAGACTGGATTTACAAAGTTTAGTTCATAAGGGTTAGATGGTAATGATAAAAATAAAGATATACTTAGAGAAATCATATTTCTTTCAGAAGATTAACTCTTATTATTTGGTATATATAGCATACATTGAAGATATTCTATACATTTTTAAGAAACTTCATTTATAATTTGACCATTTCTTTCTGCTGTAGAGCATGCCTCTTTGTTGGCTAACATATTCCATAGGGAAATTTTGCTGAAATTTTTTCTCCAAATAATGATTTAAAAAAGCCTAGCTACCCTGTGAAACTTTGTTAAATGAATGAAAAAGAAATGAGTGTTTTTATGGTAGTGTGATTTGTTACTATAAAGCAGTTCAGAATTTTTATGCTAAATACTAAACTCTGGGTTAGTTTTAGACAAAAGCAGTGTATACAGCATCTGATATTTCTGGTAGGCTTCTCCTAAAAGTCATTTCTGATTAAATGTTTGGATTACAAGCACTAATGAAAGTAATCCTAATGAGTTTTCATATGGGGTAGGAACCAACAGAAGTTGCCATGACGACAATGATCTGAATTCAGGGAAGCCAGAGATTGGACCTCTTCTCAGTTCAGTCACTCAGTCATGTCTGACTCTTTGTGACCCCATGGACTTCAGCATATTAGGCTTCCCTGTCCATCCTCCCAGAGCCTACTCAAACTCATGTCCATTGCGTCAGTGATGCCATCCAACCATCTCATCCTCTATCATTCCCTTCTCCTCCTGCCTTCAATCTTTCCCAGTATCAGGGTCTTGTCCAATGAGTTGGTTCTTCGCATCAGGTGGCCAAAGTATTGGAGTTTCAGCTTCGGCATCAGTCCTTCCAATGAATATTCAGGACTGATTTTCTTTAGGATGGACTGATTGGATCTTTTTGAGTTCAAGGGACTCTCAAGAGTCTTCTCCAACACCACAGTTTAAAAGCATCAATTCTTCGGCATTCAGCTTTCTTTATAGTCTAACTCTCACATCCATACATGACTACTGGAAAAACCATAGCTTTGACTAGATGGACCTTTTTTGGTAAAGTAATGTCTCTGCTCTTTAATATGCTGTCCAGGTTAGTCATAGTTTTTCTTCCAAGGAGCAAGTGTCTTTTAATTTCATAGCTATAGTCACCATCTGCAGTGATTTGGAGCCCCCCCCAAAATAAAGTCTGCCATTGTTCCCATTGTTTCCCCATCTATTTGTCATGAAGTGATGGGACCAGATGCCATGATCTTAGTTTTCTGAATGTTGAGCTTTAAACCAACTTTTTCACTCTTCTCTTTCACTTTCATTAAGAGGCTCTTTAGTTCTTCTTTGCTTTCTTCCATAAGGGTGGTGTCATCTGACCTCTAGAGTTGAGATTAAATGTTTACCAGAAGCTCCACACCAACCAGTGTGTGCATATGTGCTAAGTCACATAAGTCATGTCCAACTCTTTGCAAACCTACAGATTGTAGCCCACCAGTCTCCTCTGTCCATAGAATTCTCCAGGCAAGAATTCTATGGAGTGGATTACCATACCCTCCTCCAGGGGATCTTCCTGACCCAGGAATCAAGCCCATGTCTCTTATGTTTTCCGCATTGGCATGCAGGTTCTTTACCACTAGTACCACCTAGGAAGCCCCACACCAACCAGTGCCAATCAACAAATGTCGAGAGAGCTAGTTAAATGTTGAAATTTGCTGCTATTTCTTGTTTTCTGGATAGAGAGAACAGGCACACTGGCATGGAGGGATGAAGCAACCTGGCATGAATTGTACACAGTTTCATTATGAGGAGCATCTAACTAGATGAGCAGGTAGGCAGCACAGCATGGAAAGAAAGTATACCACACAGTGCAGCTGACCGTCTTAGAGACAGTGGGAAGCCAGGGAAGAGATTTAAATCAAAAAATAACATTAATGGGTTCACATTTTAGAAGTCATTCTAGCATCTAAGTGGAGGACAGCTTAGGAGGGTAGAGAGATCCAAGGCAGGAGAAGCAAATTAAAACTATTTTCCAGTGGTTCAGCATGATATGATGTGAGCCCGTAGGCAACAGAAGCAAAGTCAGAGAGAAGGTGGATGGACTGAATATGAGAGATGCTAAGGAAGATAGTGTGTGCGTGCTCAGTCGCTTCAGTCATGTTCAATTCTTTGTGGCCCTTTGGACTGTAGCCCGCCAGGCTTCTCTGCTCATGGGATTTTCCAAGCAGGAATACTGAAGTGGGTTGCCATGCCCTCCTCCAGGGGATCTTCCTGACCCTGGGATCAAACCCAGGTCTCCTGTGTCTCCTGCATTATAGGCAAATTCTTTACCACTGAGCCACAGAGGAAGCCCAAGGAAGTTAGTAAATATACCCAAAATAATTTGTATTCATGGGATTTTGACTTTTTAAAAGGAATAAAAATCTTCTTTGGTATTTCCATGAAATACATTTCAACAACAGAAGTAGTTGATTTTAACATAGAGGCCATAACATGTACATCACAAATAGTATATTTTAACCAAGCTTATTTAACTTTCAAATTTTCTCAGAAAAATAATAGAATGGAATCTTTTGAATGGAGCAGGAGACTTCTGAGATCAGAACTGTTGGATGGATTTCTTTATGGAACAGTTAGCTTGTTTTGTTTGATGGCCTAATCCTAGTCAGTCATTTACAATAGAATGTAAATGTAGATGGAATAAGAGGAATCCATTGCCATTGCTAGAAAGCCAGTTCAAAGCACATAATATGCATATTATGTGCACATCATTAACCTAAAAGAAAAAGTTGTAAGGAAAATAGGAGTAGGCCAGAATTTCCATGTACAAATTATTATATCAGCTGGTCCTTTTTAAGATTATTATTCCATTTTAAAGCCCCTCATAATTCTACCTATAGCCATCCTTTACATAAAATATGAAACAGACATTTCAAAAGCAAATATTTTTAAGCCCTACCCCTGGAAAATATTAGAAATAAATTCTTAATAGTAAAGCATTTAGAATTTGTGTACTCAGAATAGAATATAAATATGAACTGCCCCTTTCAATAATTCCCTCTGCCAACCAAATTCATCAGACTGGAAAGATTCTAATAAGCTGCTATATCATGTTCATTTTCCTAAAAGGATAATTTCTTCATGGGAACTAAAGTTTATGGTGATGAGCCAGCATTAGAGTATAGATGTTCATGAGTAGAAATGGTTTATTTTTCTTTCCCTGTTTGGGGGGTTTTGTTTTGCTTTTTTAGTTCAGTCTTATAAGAAACAGGAGAAAATTCTTTCTTCGTGAAAGTTCCACTTGAAGATGGTAATGTTTTTAAAAAAGAAAGGTTAAGTCTGTCATTGTGTGAGTGTTAGAACATCACCTATGTACATCAGTATGAAACTCATTAATTAAAATATGGTTCGCTTTTTATTCTTGCAACCAACATTTATGGGACAATGATAATATCCATAGCACTTGACTAGTGCTCTGGAGATATAAAAATGAATGGGACATGGTTCCTGCCAGCTCTGAAAGAGGGCACAATTTAGTTGGGAGACAGGTTCACAAAGAACAGTTACATGGAGTTGAATTTGCCTGGGGGCTCAGGGATGTTGTCAGGCTCAATGGCCCCCTCCACCTCTGGTTCAGCTTCCCTGAGGTGGCCTCCTTCTCAGGGCACCCCAGCACCATTAGGCTTCCTCCCACCTTCCCCCAGCTCAGTTGCAGGAGAGAATTGTCTCCTACCGAAGTTCCATTCAAGGGGCTTCCCTGGTGGCTCAGATGATAAAGAATCTGCCTGCAGTGCAGGAGACCTGAGTTTGATCCCTGAGTCAGGAAGATCCCCTAGAGAAGGGAATGGCAACCCACTCCAGTACTCTCGCCTGGAGAATTCCATGAACAGAGGAGCCTGACAGGCTACAGTCCATGGGATCGCAAGGAGTCGGACACGACTGAGCGACTAAAACACACACAATGCCTAGAAAAAAGAAATACAGAGTACTATAAAGAGTGAGATACTAAACTCACTTGTGGCTGAGGGAAACCAGAACATTATCTTGATGAACCTGACGTAGAAGTTGAACCTGAAGGGATGGGAAGGAAGTATTAAAGTGGCAATGGAGTAAAGGAAAATCTGAGCAAAGATTATGTAGAAGTTGGAAAGCAGAGAATATGTCTTAGAAGTGATGAGAGCCTATTTCAGATGAACCAATAATGTTAATAAAGTGAGACTTAACAGTACCTTATAGCTGTCTTTGGAAGCCTTTGGAGTTTATTGGACACTGAGACAAAGTTTAACTAAAAGGTTAAAAGAGTCTAGGAACTAGTCAAATTGCTTGGGTTTGAGACCTGGGTCTACTAAATATTAGCTGTGTGACTTTCGACAAGTTACTTAACCTCTCTGTGTTTCAGCTTGCTTATCTATGATAAGAAATACAATTCTTACATCAGATGTTTTGAAATTCAGGATTTTTCAGAAAGATTATATTGTATAGTGATTAGAAGTGTTAGATAACTTCCCCAACAAAGTCTCAAGCAGTGCCTCAGAACCAATGCATTTGTGTTTTCACAGCAGGCAATGTGGGAATTTATAAGTAGAATGAAAATCATACATGGCCTTATATACATTCAATTCAGGTTTTATCCAAATGAATTTGCTACAGACTAAGGGAAAATTCCTAAATTTCAGTGCTTTTTAGATCTCAAAATTATGGATAAAAGATTAGAGGCCTGTAGTAGTACCTTCTCAGAAGGTTATTGTAAAACTGGAATGGAACAGTATATTTGAAGGGCTCACATCCTGCCTGGTACTTGGTAAGTGTTCATTGTTACTCTTTGTGCATTCCTAGTTACAAGTGACATGAAAGAGTAAATGACATTTCCAAGGTCTCTAGCTAGGCTAGAGTCAGGTAGTTGAAAGCGTTTGATACTGGTGAAGTACATACTGTGTTTGCTGGACAGTTGCAATCCTTCCAGCCAAATTACATGTAATGAACCTGGGAGAACAGTGAGAACAAAGAGACAGTGGACTTGCTAGGAGATAGAAGGGTGAAGGAGGAAGTAAAATAGACCCCAAGGTTTGGAAAACAAATGACGTTGCGGATTTGCATAGATACACCGTCAGAGCTCTGTCCCGTGCATTGCTCTGGTGACCCTCATGAGCACCTTATGCTGGGGTGTGTTGCTTGTAGTTTTTTGGCACCCGACCTTGTCTTTTCACACCTCCTTTACATTTAACCATGTTACCTCTGCTGCCCCAATCTTTACTCTGCCCCCAGCCTCCTGGCCTACTCCTACTTGATCACTAGGGACAAAACTTGGATGTTACCTCTTCAGTGAAGCCTTCCTTAAATGATTTAGGAAGAGTCAAACTTTTCTTCCTCCATCCAGGCTTCTGTCACAGCACTTGCATGTTGCCATTGTTCCTCATGTGTGTGTTCAGTCTTCCCATTCCCAGCAGCTTCAACAACACACAACTGACATTTAACACAGATTTAATCATGGTGTGAATCTCCACTTTCCAAAAAAGTGGAAAAGTCAGAGTATTTCAAAAACATTGTGCAGTCTGGTTGGAATTGGGATTTAAACCAGATATGCTTGTTTCTAAAGTCCATTTTATTTTCTCATCTTGACCTAAAGGAGGAAAAAGAAATGTGTATAGATGTTCACTCACACATGTACATGTGTGAATACTAGTGAAGGTACAGGGGAGGGTCTTATAAAGCCAAGTAGTTTTTTCCTGTAGTACAATATGCCCTTTTAGTCATTTGTAAATGTAAGTAGAAGTTTATGCTTTGCAACAGTTGTTTCTTTTCTTCTTCTTCTTGTTCTACTTCCTCTTCCTCACCGTCTCCTCCTTCTCCTTCTTCTTTTTCTTGCCACTCCATATGGCTTGCAGGATCTTAGTTATCCAGTCAGGGATCAAGTCCCTACAGTAGAAACATGGAGTCTTAACCACTGGATCACCAGGAAAGTCCCTGAAATAGTTGTTAACTCCTAACCCTGTCCTTTCACACTTCCTTATATTTTTGTAAATCTAACATGAGCATTAGTTTAAAACACTAAAACAATATTGAGAAATGGGAAGAAGTTAGTAAAAACCATGCAAGATCCACTACCCAGAAATAACCTCCTATTAAACATAAGATGTTCCAAAGAATAGCAAGGAGAGATAAGAAAGACTTCCTCGTGATCAGTGCAAAGAAATAGAGGAAAACAACAGAATGGGAAAGACTAGAGATCCCTTCAAGAAAATTAGAGATACCAAGGGAACATTTCATGCAAAGATGGGCTCAATAAAGGACAGAAATGGTATGGATCTGACAGAAGCAGAAGATATTAAGAAGAGATGGCAAGAATACACAGAAGAACTGTACAAAAAAGATCTTCACGACCCAGATAATCACGATGGTGTGATCACTGACCTAGAACCAGACATCCTGGAATGTGAAGTCAAGTGGGCCATCACTACGAACAAAGCTAGTGGAGGTGATGGAATTCCAGTTGAGCTATTTCAAATCCTGCAAGATGATGCTGTGAAAGTGCTGCACTCAATATGCCAGCAAATTTGGAAAACTCAGCAGTGGCCACAGGACTGGAAAAGGTCAGTTTTCATTCCAGTGGCAAAGAATGCTCAAACTACTGCACAATTGCACTCATCTCACACGCTAGTAAAGTAATGCTCAAAATTGTCCAATCCAGGCTTCAGCAATATGTGAACCATGAAATTCCAGATGTTCAAGCTGGTTTTAGAAAATGCAGAGGAACCAGAGATCAAATTGCCAACATGTGCTGGATCATCGAAAAAGCAGGAGAGTTCCAGAAAAACATCTATTTCTGCTTTATTGACTATGCCAAAGCCTTTGACTGTGTGGATCACAATAAACTGGAAAATTCTGAAAGAGATGGGAATACTAGACCACCTGAGAAACCTATATGCAGGTCAGGAAGCAACAGTTAGAACTGGACATGGAACAACAGACTGATTCCAAATAGGAAAAGGAGTACGTCAAGGCTATATATTGTCACCCTGCTTATTTAACTTCTATGCAGAGTACATCATGAGAAATGCTGGGCTGGAAGAAGCACAAGCTGGAATCAAGAATCCTGGGAGAAATATCAATAACCTCAGATATGCAGATGACACCACCCTTATGGCAGAAAGTGAAGAAGAACTAAAGAGCCTCTTGATGAAAGTGAAAGAGGAGAGTGAAAAGGTTGGCTTAAAGCTCAACATTCAGAAAACGAAGATCATGGCATCCGGTCCCATCACTTCATGGCAGATAGATGGGGAAACAGTGGAATCAGTGTCAGATTTTATTTTGGGGGCTCCAAAATCACTGCAGATGCTGATTGCAGCCATGAAATTAAAAGATGCTTACTCCGTGGGCTTCCCTGGTGGTTCAGAGGTTAAAGCGTCCGCCTGCAATGCATGAGACCTGAGTTCGATCCCTGGGTTGGGAAGATCCCCTGGAGAAGGAAATGACAACCCACTCCAGTATTCTTGCCTGGAGAATCCCGTGAGTGGAGGAGCCTGGTGGGCTACGGTCCACGGGGTCACAAAGAGTTGGACACAACTGAGCGACTTCACTTTCACTTACTCCTTGGAAGGAAAGTTATGACCAACCTAGATAGCATATTCAAAAGCAGAGACATTACTTTGACAACAAAGATCCGTCTAGTCAAGGCTATGATTTTTCCTGTGGTCATGTATGGATGTGAGATTTGTACTGTGAAGAATGCTGAGCGCTGAAGAATTGATGCTTTTGAACTGTGATGTTGGAGAAGACTCTTGAGAGTCCCTTGGACTGCAAGGAGATCCAACCAGTCCATTCTGAAGGAGATCAGCCCTGGGATATCTTTGGAAGAAATGATGCTAAAGCTGAAACTCCAGTACTTTGGCCACCTCATGCGAAGAGTTGACTCATTGGAAAAGGCTCTGATGCTGGGAGGGATTGGGGGCAAGAGGAGAAGGGGATGACAGAGGATGAGATGGCTGGATGGCATCACTGACTCGATGGACATGAGTCTGAGTGAACTCCGGGAGTTGGTGATGGACAGGGAGGCCTGGCGTGATGCGATTCATGGGGTCGCAAAGAGTCGGACACGACTGAGTGACTGAACTGAACTGAACTGAAATATAAGATGTTAATGAGCTTCATTCTAGATATTTCTCCGTGGGTGAAGACCTGTGTTCATAATTTACATAAGTGGGATTTTATGGTATTTCAGATGCTAAAGAATCTACTTGCAATGCAGGAGACCTAGCAGTCTATATCATATATATAATAACTATATATGAACTGATAAATTCTTTAGTGATCTCAGTAATTAGAGCAGCAGATATCTTCATTTTGTACTGAAAAGACAAGTGAATAATCCTGTTGTTCCTGTATGTTTCTGAAACTGGTACTATTAGGAGATTACTACATAGAAACTAAAGAGTTTGAGACTGTCATATGTGAACATATCCCATGCTAAAATATTTCATAGATAATTAAAGCTTTCGTCCTTTAGACATATCATCCTATCTGGAAAAATTCAGAGATGAGTGCTCAGGTCAGTGATGTTTAAGAGCCGTTCATTCGCCATGTTTTATTCTAGTACTAATTGATAATATTTGTTGTCTAGTTTTAAAGATTCTATTCCTATGAATACATGTAGAAATTTGGGGTAGTACACCATAGAAGTATTTTGATATATGTACTTTAATATATGTGCTTCCCTAGTGGTTCAGGCAGTAAACAATCTGCCTGCAGTGCAGGAGACCCAGGTTCTATCCCCATGTCAGGAAGATCCCCTGGAGAAGGGAATGGTTACCCACTCCAGTATTCTTGCCTGGAGAATTTCATGGACAGAGAAGCCTGGCAGGCTTTGTGTCCATGGGATCACAGAGTCAGACATGATGGAAGCAACTTAGCATGCACGCACACACACACGCTCTTTAATTGTATAAAAGTACAAATATTACCTTCTCTTTGTTGTGCTGTCTTTTTTTCTGATGCCAGTCATGCTTATTATACATTTTGCAGCCACCAATTTAATCTGAGGCCTTGTTTTATGAGTGAGCACAAATTTTTGTTCAGGTGATTTTTAAAACTATTTTGAACCATTAAATTGTTTAACTATGGAACTATCCAGACTACCACTCATTTGTATGATTCTGTAATGCCATATGTAGTATTTCATAGAAACATCCATCCTCGTTTTTCAAAAATGTGCTTATAAAATTTGTGATGACAATTGAACAACCCAACCCTATGAAATGGTAATTTATGCAGCAATAAAAAGATAAATAAATCCATGTAATGTTGGCTTGCAGCTGAAGACAGCTGTGTTAAGCATGTTTTTTAGTCTTTTACATCAAAGTAATACAGACAGTGCTGTTTGAGAATGTGTAGGGAGGATGTCTTTGAAGTACCCCCATATTAGCCGAGCTTTTGTACCCACTCTACAAATATGAGGGAATTCATTGTTCTGTGTCCATGAGGAATGAAAACCACGATAATGAACTTGGTCAAAAATGCCTTTCCAATGGGTCAAAACCTTTTTTTATAGCAATTGTGTTTAAAGACTTTTGAAAATAGTTTCTCAAGGATATTTTTCTCTCACTTCTCTGAGTTATTGAAGTAGCCAAGAAAAATTTCTTTAGTATTGATATAGAGAAATTGAAGCATCCCATTGTTCACCTACAGTCTTCATTATCAACTGTTCAAACCAGTTGGATCCTACAGTAGTTACTGAGAAAAGTAAAATCAGAGGATGAAAGTAAAGGAGAAGAGAGCATATGATGGAATAATTTCAGAATGTAGAATAACTTGCCAAAAGAAGTAAGAACGTGGATTTGGTCTGAACGGGTTGGAAGAAGGCCAGAAGGGGAAAAATTCCTGTACTACATGATATAAATCAGTTACCTAATAGATTTTCTTTTTTGTTTTGTTTTCTGTGATACGTTAATCAGAAGGAAAAAGATGTGTGTGTGTGTGTGTGTGTGTGTGTGTTCAGGTATAAAGCACGGGGAAACATAAAGCTGTGTTCTACCAAATGTTGAGGTATAATATGATTGATCCATACTACTGGAAGTATATCACAAATTGACTTAAGCAGATTTTTATATACATATATAGTGAAATTGGAATGTGATTGTTTGGGAGCCAAAAATGCATTCTTTGAGTGCAATTTTACTAGTAGCAATTCATTTATTTATTATGTAGGATGTCTTGTCAAACCAAATTAAAGGTTATATTTTGTCTTCTCCACAAGTAATCTAGAGCCAAGAATGAAAACCACATAATATATTTTTAGGATTAAACCATTTATTACTGATAGATAATGGCAGAGCAGAAACAGAAGGCACCAGTTAGTCTGCATTAGCTCATGAGCCCTGGATAACTTTTTTGTGAACTCTAAAGGTTTGTGAAATTCTATCACTTGCATTAACTTTCTTACAACTTTCTGATGTGGTCAGTTGTCCTCTATCCCTGGTCACTGCAAGGGGCTTCTATTCTCAGGGTGTTTGCCAAGAATTTCCTCCTTTGGGCGTGTTTTAGAAAGAATAAGTCTCCTCTCTGGCCAGCCATTTTAACCACTATGGGGGCAGAATCACAGTGTGTCGAAAAGAAAGGCTTGTGTAGTAGAAACAGAAAAACCTATTATCTACTCAGTATCCTGCCTGATTGAGAAGCTAAGTTAAAGTCATATACAACTAATATTTATTTACTGAAGACCTTCTGTGCTGCCAAGTACTAGCCCAAGGCATAGTGTACAGAATAAATACTGAAGTGAAAGTAGCTCAGCCGTGTCTGACTCTTTGCAACCCCATGGACTATACAGTCCATGGAATTCTCTAGGCCAGAACACCGGAGTGGGTAGCCTTTCCCTTCTCCAGGGGATCTTCCCTACCCAGGGATTGAACTCAGGTCTCCTGAGCTGCAGGCAGATTCTTTACCAGCTGAGCCACCAGGGAAGCATAAATACTGAAATCATCTCTTAATTCAATATGCATAGGAAATAACACATTTTGATCTGGGTGCCATATTTTAAAAGGTATATTAACAAGCCAGTGACCACAGTGACAGGGAATTTGTATAGCCAGGATTCTAGAGTGAAATAAACTGAGGGGTTTGATCGTGGAAGAAAAAATTAGTAGGAACAAAATAAATCTTGTTAAATATAAATATTTAAGGCATTCGCCACAAGGAAGGTATAGGGAGGTGAGAGTGCAGGACATATATGTAGTTAGAAATAGCATATCCAATGCCTTTTTCTTTGTAAAACATGGACTGCCAAAATTAAACTCAATAAGACTTGGGTTAATTGGATTACAGAGAGAGTTGAGTGAAAAATCCCAGTGGGGGTCATAGTTTATTTTTTTTAAAGGTTAAGAAACATTGATTCAGAATATTTAAAGAGCTCCCAAATGGAATTGGTTGTCTAGTAAGATATAAGTCCCAGGAAAGTAAGCTAGCCAAACCATTCTTTTAAAGTAAGTCTGAAATTTCCCTTCACCCTTTGAGTGTGTCTTATAATCATAAGAAAAGCTTTGTTTCAGAGGCCATTTCTACAGTCCTGTTGCATATATCCATGAAGCACATTGAAGACTAAAGCCATTGTGACCCCAAGACACATTTGTATCACAATGCTTTGATACTAATTGTTGTTATTATTCAGTCCCTAAAGCTGTGTCTGACTCTTTGAGACCCTGTGAACCATCTTATCCTGTTTTCCCATTCTCCTTTTTCCCATTGTCTTTCTCAGCATCAGGGTCTTTTAATACTGCTGCTGCTGTCGCTTCAGTCGTGTCCGACTCTGTGTGACCCCATAGACGGCAGCCCACAAGGCTCCACCGTCCCTGGGATTCTCCAGGCAAGAACACTGGAGTGGGTTGCCATTTCCTTCTCCAGTGCATGAAAGTGAAAAGTGAAAGGGAAGTCGCTCAGTCGTGTCCGACTCTTCATGACCCCATGGACTGCGGCCCACCAGGCTCCTCTGTCCATGGGATTTTCCAGGCAAGAGTACTGCAGTGGGGTGCCATTGCCTTCTCCGCTTTTAATACTAATACGACCTTAATGAGATAACAATTCACACATAGATCTAAGTCAATAACAAGAAATGTATTCACAAAAGAATTAATTGCTGTAAGATATTATATTCTTTTATATCTGTTTTGAGTTTTGTAACAGGATACAAAGTAGAAAATTCTAATCATTTTTATTTTAATAAGAACCAAATATGCCAAATGTATTGAAATTATAAGACATCCAGATAGCTTCCATTAACAGAGTACTTGATGGATGGTGCTTAGGCATCAGTATGTAAGTTGATTGTAATAAATACATCTTAGATTAGGGAGTCTTTCATGAAGCTTGGTACACTAAATATATGGCCCTACCTCCATTTCATAATCATAAAGACATACCATTGTAAAATAAAGAGAATAAAGATATGTGTGTGTTTGGTAGGTTTTGTTGCTTTTAAAAAAATAAAGAAGTATATCACTGGCATAGATTATTTTTAACAGCTCAGTTTAAGTGCTAATGAAGGTTAGTTTTCTAAAAATTTCTAGTGAAAGAGAATAAGATGAGAGTAACTACGTGAGTTAGAGAATTTACTTGAGGTTGGCTGATTAGTATGTTTACATTCTTTTAATGGAAAGAATTGAGATGTTCGTTTGTCGAAGAGAGACACACAGATGGCAGATGGGGAGAGAGAGACTTACTAGGAAAAAATGAAGTGGTCGTGGGTATGGACCCAAGAACTCAAGCAGAAGGAAGAGAATGGGTCTTCCTCTACTTAACTGAGCATTTGGCATGGTTACTGCTAAACATCGTACAGTGCACAGAGCAACCCCTCACGAAAGAGAATTATCCATTTCAAAACACGGTTTTGAAGAAACCAAGGTTGAGAAACCCTGATCTAGTTGAGAGAGCAAGAATACACTGGGGGACTGTACAAAGGAATCTTGAGGTACAAGAAATTCAAACTGAAGAAGCCTAAACCCTGAGGCCTTAACCTTATTAAAAACAAAGCCACAATTTTGATAAGACTAACAATTCTGTTATTAACACAAAGTCAGAATTAGTTTTGAGACCTCGGTTGTTCTCTTGATGGGTGCATGTAATAAAACTATTTTGAAATTCCATTTTAAATTGCATGCGTATGTCCAATGAGCAAATCAGCAAAAATGCTTTTGTTAACTTAAAAATAACACTCTAGCAGTAAACATTTCATTAACTTGATCTGGCAAACAATAATGTACATAGTTTTAAAATAGAGCCACCAATCTCTTATCCTGTAAGATTCTTAAAAGATTTCAAGGATCCTATTCTTCTAGGTCATTAATCTTTTTTTGAGGAATATCTATGTTTTGGTAATCAAATTAAAGTTAAAAGCTGGTACATCAGAATGCAAAGATGGGTTAATTTCATTGTTTGTCAATACATGTTTATAATAAGCTTTTTTTTAAACTATTGTTCTATTTTAACAGCTTTTTTTATTCCTACAATAAATGAATAAAAGCTAAAAGCAGTGTTATGAGGCTTTTGATTTTAATCCAAACCATGTCTTCTCTTCTTTAGGAAGTCTGAAATTTCAGTCTTCTGAGTTTCTCTTGTAAGAAAAACTGTTTTAAAAGCCATTTCTATCAGTTCAGTTCTGACTGATAGCTAGATGGTACAAATAAACAAAAATAACCCTTTCTGTTAGCTTCCTCAAAACATGGATACATAGAATTGTCTAGATCAGGTCTGTACTTTTTACAGGAACACTTGTTATGTACGTATACACTTTAACTTGCACTAATGGCCAGTTGTTCACTGTAGGAACCAGTACTTCCAGTCAGTAATTTGTGCCTTAGTCCTAAATCTGGCAGGTGCCTTCATTCTCCTGGCTAAAAGCAGCTATTTTGGTTTCTATTAAAACTTGTTTCACAGTACCAAGTAATTAGAAACTTTCTGTTTTCAGATTTTTGTACGGGATTGTTAGAAATGTGGTGTAACTAAGATTATACCTTTAGCACAGGTACATTTTTTTGTGGATTGTGAAGGAAAAATTAGTGGTGATTTTTTTCTTCAACAAAGTCTTCAATCTAACAGTAAGAATAACATTTACCTAATGAGTCACAGTTTACAGAGCATTTTCCTATGTATTATCTTGTCTGGATCTAGCAACAACTGGATGAAGTGACTGTTATTATTATACTCTTCTTGGAGATAAATGAACTGTCAATTTAAGTGAGGCTTATGGCTCAGAGTAGGGATTCCCTGATGGCTCAGACAGTAAAACGTCTGCCTGAAATGCAGGAGACCCAGGTTCCATCCCTGGGTGGGAAGATCCCCTGGAGAAGGAAATGGCAACCCACTCCAGTACTCTTGCCTAGAAAATTCCATGGACTACAGTCCATGGGGTCACCAAAAGTCAGACACGACTGAGCGACTTCCCTTATGGCTTGGAAGCTCACAAAGTCCAAATTGAGCCTCTGGAAATTAATAGCCAGGTGTTCTGGTTCCTGCCTTTTGGGATCCAGTCCTGAGTTCTGCTCTGCTTTCTCAGGGACTCCAGGCCATGTGTTTGGGACTGTAGGCAAGTAGGGGGCAGGGGAGTGGGGGGAGGCAGGGGCGGCAAGGAGAAAAACGGGAAAATCCCCTGGTCAAGAAGAGCATCTCTTCCTATGTTATAACCTGTTTCTTCTGAAGCCCCAGTACCTCAGCATTTGTTTTGTTCGTTTCTCCAGGTGACTCCAGCTCTCAATTCCATTCATTGGTCTAAGCTGTGACCTGGTTCTCTTAGTCCTCCTGTTCCTACATTTCACAGTTCCTGCAAGGCACTTTGCCTGTATAATGAAACATTTTTTAAATTGTGGAATTGTTACATCCAAAGCAGTTTTTTTTTTAATTAATATTCATCAGTTTATTCTCCTTTATATCTTTTCCTACAGAAAAATATTTAAGGTGCAAGAGTAGTGAAGTTTTAATATACTAATATGATATTGGTGTGTTAATATTAAAAGTTAGGCATTAATGTGAGAGAAAAGAAAGTAGAAGTAACAAACTTTCACTTGTTCAGATTAGTTTTAGCAAGACATATTATTCACAGTCAATGTTAAGATTGACTCTTTGACTCTATGTTAAGACTGACTCTATGTTTCAGATAGATATAGAAACTGGAGTAGTTCTTCCCTTAGTTCTAAAGCGTCTGGCACCTTCTTGCTAATGGAGGAATGAATTTTACTTTACAAAAGCAGAAATGCCAGTGTTTTGTATCTGAATGTAAGAAGGCTGGGTCTTAAAATCTCATAAAAGGATTATTTTTGCAATTCCTTATTTGCATTTTATGTTTATATGTGAGAGAGAAAGAGAAGTACATTGAACTCATATTTTCTGAGTGTCTATTATATGCCAGATGGGGCCTCCCATGTGGCTCAGTGGTAAAGAAAGTGCCTGCCAAGCAGGAGTTGTCCGTTCGATCCCTGGGTCAGGAAGATCCCCTGGAGAAAGAAATGTTAGCCCACTCTAGTATTCTTGCCTGGAGAATCCCAAGGACAGAGGAACCTGGTGGGCTACAGTCCATGAGGTTATAAAGAGTCTAACATAACTTAGTGACTAAATACCAACAGCTATTATATGCCTGATACTATTGTAAGCCCTAGAAATACAGTGATGAGTAAATCAGAAAGTACCAGCCCTAATGACAGTTCCATTGGGAGGCAGGAGAAAGAGGTCAAGAGAAGAGAGAAAGGTAAAAACAGAAATAGACACAGAGTTTCCATATCAGAACTTGAACCCACAACCACGGTGGAACTATAGCACATCAGAGAACTTAACATTGATCTGTTCACCTACCTGCTTACTACCCCACCAGAGTTACACTGAGAGCTGCTGCCATCAGGGCAAGTGTTCTACCCCCCTAATCCCAACCACACCTCTCAACTTCTTTATTTAGCTAACACCTATTATGTGTTCCTATAGGTTTTCACTCCTAGCTATGATTAGAATTACAACAGAACCATTTAAAAAAAATAACAATGGTTATACTCCTCTTGGGCGTCCCTGGTGACTCAGTCAGTAAAGAATCTGCCTGCAATGCAGGAGACCCGGGTTCAATTCATGGGTCGGGAAGATCCCTTGGAGAAGGGAATGGCTACCCACTCCAGTATTCTTTCCTGGAGAATTCCATGGACAGAGAAGCCTGGCAGGCTATAACCCATGGGATCGCAAAAGTCAGACATCACTGAGCAACTTAGACTTTCCCATGTACTCCTCTTAAATCCAATTAAATCAGAACTTGGAGATGATATCCTGGCATCAATATTTCTCCAAAGCTTCCTGGTGTGATTTTGATATACAGACAGAGTTGAGAGTGCATTTCCCATCAGGTGCTCAAAGGGAGAATAAATTTAAAAACTAAGAAGAAAAATCCACTCATGTTTATAAAAGATAATAATTCTGGAATTCATGAAATAGATGGGGGAGTAGACACTTATTTTTCCTTCTATTTTTATCCAGTAAATAAACATAAAAGTTATGACCAACCTAGATAGCATATTCAAAAGCAGAGACATTACTTTGCCAACAAAGGTTCGCCTAGTCAAGGCTATGCTCTTTCCTGTGGTCATGTATGGATGTGAGAGCTGGACTGTGAAGAAGGCTGAGCCCCGAAGAATTGATGCTTTTGAACTGTGGTGTTGGAGAAGACTCTTGAGAGTCCCTTGGACTGCAAGGAGATCCAACCGGTCCATTCTGAAGGAGATCAGCCCTGGGATATCTTTGGAAGGAATGATGCTAAAGCTGAAACTCCAGTACTTTGGCCACCTCATGCGAAGAGTTGACTCATTGGAAAAGACTCTGATGCTGGAAGGGATTGGGGGCAGGAGGAGAAGGGGACGACAGAGGATGAGATGGCTGGATGGCATCACTGACTCGATGGACGTGAGTCTGAGTGAACTCCGGGAGTTGGTGATGGACAGGGAGGCCTGGTGTGATGCGATTCATGGGGTTGCAAAGAGTCGGACACGACTGAGCGACTGATCTGAACTGAACTGATGAATGGAGGGGAGTTGGAAAAAGTATAAAGCATGCCCTTTCACTCAAGAGGCAAGAGAAGATGCTCTCATTAGCAATAAATGTAACCATTTCAAGTGGCTGATCTATTAATACCAATTTGTGAATTATGATATCTACTTCAGGTCACATGCCTCTCCAAAGGCTGACAACAGTCAGTGAATGTCCCCAGTGATGTTTTAGGAATAAATAGGAATTTATTGAAGAATATAATAATAACAGGTTTGATCTCTGGGTCAGAAAGATCCCGTGGGGAAGGGAATGGCAACCCACTCCAGTATTCTTGCCTGGAGAATCCCATGGATAGAGGAACCTGGTGGACTATAGTCCATGGGATCACAAAGAGTCAGACGTGACTGAGTGGCTAAACTTTCACTTTCATAATAATAATTATAAATAGGAATACATTTAGGAATATAATAATTCAAGAAATATTCTTATCGTTGAAAATATATGAAGTGGTTTCACATATTATTTAATCCTCAGCAAAGACATTATTGAGAAAATGAGCCACTTGTCACTATTAAGTAGCAAATTTAGTTTTTGAGCTTAAGTCTTCCAAGTCCATTGTTCTTTCAAATATCCAGTGGCCTTCAGTCTTAAGTACACATCAGAATACTCAGGGAACTTCCTCAAAATTACCAGAGACCAGCTCATCAGTGGAGAAGGCAATGGCGACCCACTCCAGTACTCTTGCCTGGAAAATCCCACGGACGGAGGAGCCTGGTAGGCTGCAGTCCATGGGGTCGCAAAGAGTCAGACACGACTGAGTGACTTTACTTTCACTTTTCACTTTCATGCATTGGAGAAGGAAATGGCAACCCACTCCAGTGTTCTTGCCTGGAGAATACCAGGGATGGGGGAGCCTGGTGGGCTGCTGTCTATGGGGTCGCACAGAGTAGGACACGACTGAAGTGACTTAGCAGCAGCAGCAGCAGCAGCTCATCAGTATTGCCTGTAATATATGGAGGGAGCAGTGGGAGTTGAAGACAGGGAGGGCCGCAGGGAAATAACATAGGTGCTTGTGAGCCTTAGTGTTACCTCCTTGAAGTAAACATTAGAATAGATGAGTTAATAGTTTAAAACTTTGTACATAGCTATGAAACTAGAGAGTTTTTATGAAGAGATAAAATAAGGGTAGCATGAAGTAACAGTTTTGATATCCCTAAATACCAAATGTCTGGTAACCTAAGTCACAAGTCACTCTCTTATTATATAAACCTTATTAAAATGTAAATTAAATGTAATGTATCCTGAAGAAAATTGCTTTGAAAATGTGGGCTAAGGCTTTCCACATCACGAGTCAAGATCAAATTGAATAAAGTTTTTCAGACCAATCACTCCAGGCTCTTGCTAGACCATAGAGTTGAAACCAGTTTTAGTCTTGTATGGAAATTCAGAATCATATTGCATTACTGAAAAGTATTTAATAAAAAAAAAGTATTTAAGCAAGATCTGTTTCTATCTGAAAAATTACTTAATTCCATAAAGTAATACTATTTGTGAAGTATAGATCTAGCCTAGATAGTCCTAGTTTAGACTAGGACTATAGATCTAAAAGGTTTTTTTTTTTTTTTTAGGTGATATTTTCTATCATGGTAGCCTATTGAAAACATCTTTAAATAAGATGAGTTTTAATTCATTTTGCATGTGTTTTAATGTGTATGTGTACCACACCACAGTCTCTAAATATATTGTATAAATGGAGAGGAAGAGCTATATTTATATACATATCAAAAGAATGTTCATCTTTTAATTAGACTTTTACCAACCACAGTTTCCAAGAGAAGTAGGGTTTATGGGTGGTGTTGCTTTTCTAGGGGAAGAGTACAGCCTATTTAAAATTTTTTGGAGTTTAGTTCTCTCGTGGATTATGTAGACCTTTTGTTAGCTTCTTATTCCTTTCATCTCCTGATTGTCTTTTGATCATATAACTTACTGAGATTTCTTTGGGCTAATTAAAGAGAGATGAAACTCAATGTTGTTAGTCTTCTTAATAATCACTTGATATCCCATTTCTAGAAAAAGAAGGGTTCCTTCTCCTACCCACAGTGAGTTCATTTCGTCTGTAATCTATATCCTCAATTCAATAACAGCTGATTTACTCTAAAACAGACAACTTCAAGTTGGCCTTCTCACTCATGTAGCTTCAGCCTCCCCTTTCTCCCCAACATCCTCTCAACCTAAAAACATTGCTAAGACTGTTTAGTGTTAACACTTGAGCTCCCACCATACAGGTCACCTCTAGTATCCTTGTAGTCACAACTAGTAGATACCTTTTACCCTTGTTTATCTTATTTAACCTTTTAATAACATTTATTAATTATACTATATGTATCATACCATATCTATCTTGAATTAATTCTTCCCTTGTCCTCTGTGACTTCTTTTGCTTCTGTTTTCTCCCTACTCCTATGTCTGCTTTTTCTCAAGTCCCTTTGATGGCTCATCTTCTTCTGTCCATCTCATAAATGTCCATACTTCCCAGAGTTTTATTCCCAGCTCTCTTGCTTTGCATTTAGTCCCTGGATAACTTTTTTCATTTTTGGCTTCAGTCAGTGGTATGTTAGTGCCAGTTTGTAAGAACCAGTTGTGCACAACTCGTCTCAACTTTTTGTTCATAACCATCATCTTGGTAGTTTGAAATTGGCCCATGTGGGAGGATGTATGCCACAGAAACAGGCAAATGCTACGAACCAAGGACGGGTAATTTTTTGTTTTATTTTCTGAGAGTTAGTTTAACAGCATACCACTGGCTTCAGCAATGATGTGTATACTGCCAGTTTCCAAACCTGTGTCTCACACTTTCTGAGCTCCAGCCATTATTTCCAGCTGATTTCTGGCCAGCTTCTCTTGAATGCCCAAATGGAACTCATTATCTTCTCCCAATCCAGCGATCTCCTGCCCTAGTCCATGCTTTGGCTAACAGCCCCACCATTCTCCTATCATCCTTGCAGAAAGCCAGAACTTCTGCATCTACTTGATATATGGATGTCTCCACTGTGTCTCACAGAAGATTTAGTTAACTCAACAATATGTATATAGGACAGGACAGAATAATTTCTCTCACAGTGGTAGTGAAGGAGGGGATCTGGGCAAAAGAGAAATAAGGACAAGAAAAATAGATGAACTCAGAAGTGAGATAGGTACACAGAACACATGCCATGAAGTCCAGCCAGCTATATCCTGCCAGTTAGTTCAACATCCTGAATTGCTCTGGATTCTCCTTTGCCAGCAAGGCAATATCACAGCCTCTCTATTCACCCTCCCTGCCCCAAACTTACTGCTTTCCCAGCCTCCCATTCACTTCCCACAGTGCTTCCAGAGAAATGATTCTTAAAATCAAATCTGATTCCACCACACCATCTTTCCCTTCACCTTAGAAACTTACAGTAGTTCTCCACTGCCTTTGGAACAAAGTCCAAACACACACTGAGAGGAAACCTCTGCTAGGAGATTTTTGGTTTATCCTTTAAGATTTTTCTCGGACATCACTCCTCTGTGAAGCCTTCCCTGGTTCCCATAGGCACTTCTTCCACTGTATGTATGTCTATATTGTATAATCTGATTTGATCACAGCTGTACACACATGTATGTATGTATGCATGTATACACACACACACATGCACACACATTGGATTCAATCCACAGTTGTTGAATGCCTACTTTATGCTGTGAATTATATTTAGCATTAAGAATGCAGAATAAGACAGCCTTTGTTTTTTTAAAGACCTCTAGCTGAGAAAAAATAAGCAAATTATAGAAAGTGTGTTAAGTTTTGCATTGTAGAAGAGAAATTACAGGGAGGAAGAATCAGAACACTGTCTCAGAGCACATGTTACAATTTTTTGTGATTATTACTTATGTTTCCTGGTGGAACAAAGGCATGCATATCCAATACATCACAGTGGGAAGTACAGAGTAGGTGTGCAATGGTAGTTATATGCTGGATGGATGGATGGATAGGTGAATAAAAGGAAATTGCAATGGCTGCCTAAAATTAATGAGATGATGATCAATTTCTCATGATCCTTACCCTCCTTGTCATTTGTTACCAAATTCATTGAGAGTTAGGTGAATAGGGGTGTATGAATATGAGAATGTGTCTGTCCTAACACTCCATAGGGTAAATATTTGCCACGGGAACTTCTTTTTTGTGGTTCAGCCAGTTATGCATCTGTTAGCCTTCAGGGAGGAGCTCAGGGCCTAGCCTTTTCAGTTAGCCCTTTGCTAAATACATCAAAGTCTGTCAGTTGATGGTTCATTTGCTGTACAGTTTGCCAGAGGCCCAGGCGAAAGGTCCCAATTAAAAGATCTATGTGTTTCTGTGGTCTCTTGCTCAACGGTAAGGGGAGAATCCCCAGGCCTTCATCACATCAGTGAACAATGCATCCAGTTAATCTTGTTAGATTAAAACAAAACAGAAAAAAAAACCCACAGCATTCTAAAAGTTAACAGTTCAGTTTCACCCATACTGTTGTTCCCTCTAATCTCTGAAGGCCTCTGTTCATGCTGACATAGAAGTGTCTAGACTCTAGAACAGCAATTCTCAGTCCTGGCTTTAAAAAAAGGCAAAATGATACCTGACCCCACCTCCAGAGAGTTACTGATCTGCATCAGTGCCTGGGCATCACTATTTTTTGAAAGTGCCCCAGTTGCTTTTAATGTTTAACCGGGATTTGGCATATGGTTAAGGCCAGAAAACCTAACACTTAGCTTGGAGTTTACCTCACATGACTGCCTCCTCCTTATCCTTCAGCTCTCTACCTAAGTGTCAGCTTTTCTGTGGGCCTCCTCCCTTACCCTGTGGCTCAGGACATTTACCATAATCTGAAAATAACTTATGTATTTGTGGATTTTTTTGTTTATTATCTGGCCCTGTTGCTAAGTTATGAACTTCTTGAGATATTTATTGGCATCTACTATTAGAAGAGAGTCACAGCTGGCCTTCGATGTGGCCAGTCGATGATATAAGTTGCAATGCCAAAGATTACCCACTGTGACCACTTCTTTATAAAAGAAAAACAAAGCACCTTTTTATTCACTACGTAGTATATAGTTGTTACAAATTCAAGCAGCACTGCTAAAAATGAAACTTCTAACCCTCATTCTCCAGGAGTAACCATTGTTTATAGTTTAGTGTGTATCATTTAAAGTATTTTATAATATGTACACAAATAATATACAAGCTGGATAAAACAGAACTGAATGCTTTAAAAAATGTATTACTCAGTAACTGTGATATATGTAAACATGTAGTTAAAGCCTGGAGTTGCCCTTTGGCAAGATACCTGTCAGGGTAACTTGATGATTTTGTAAAAACGAAAAACCTAAGTTACTGAATGATTGAAAGTGTTCAGTTTATCTTGATTCACCTTGTTTTTTACACATACACACACCCTTCCTGAAAATGAGTTCTTACTGTACCTACTAATAATGAAGTTTATTTTAGAAGTGAGTTCTCCCAAAATTGAGGCTTAGTTTTAAATTATTTTAAGGGTGGTAAGTTTGGTAGTACTTCCTCAGTTTATCACAGTTTAGCTCTTTGGAAATATACTGGTTCAAGGATCAGTGAACCATGCAGCCTAAGTCTAACCCTTCGCCTGTGTTTATAAATAATAAACTATGCTCATTCATTTACGTATCATCTATAGCTGCTTCTGTGCTATAATGGTACAGGTGAGTATTGTGACAGAAATCACAGAGCCCACAAAATCTAAAATATTTATTGTCTGGTTCTTTGGGGGGAGAGTTGGTTGATTTCTGCCCCAGTTGATTAAAAATATTATACAATCAGGAAACAATCAGAATAAGCCAAGGGAGCCCAGTAAGGATGTGTGGATGGTTCTGAGGTTTTACTCATTTCTAGCTAAAGAAAGAATTGACTGTATATGTCTGCTTTCTGTAGCAAGGAAGTCTGCCAGAGGATGGGTGAGTGATAGGATAGGAAAGGGATTGGGAGGCTTGTTCTGTCTAGCTGGGTCCCATTTTCCTGTCAGGCAGGTCACATCTTCTTTCCTATTCTCTCCCCTCCCAAGGAGAATAGTACTTGTTGCAGATGCACCCAAGGTTTTCAAAATACCTGTAGGTTGGATCCTTTGAATTTAAACCAGTCTGCCCTGTCTTTGCTGCCAGGCTTCATAAATCACTTGGCTGAACAATTAAAGGGCTGGGTGCTTTGTTGAATGCTGCTCCAGGTGCAGCGACCCGCCCCCCGACCCCGGCCATTCAGCATAGAAGGTAGGGGACCCCACACAGTGTTGGCCGTGAGGGAAGGTCTTCCGTTTTTTTCTTTTGCTGAGGTTGTCTGTTTTCCCCAGTATCAAGTTTGTTGAAAATGCTCCTCTCTGGAGATTCCACTGAAAGTCTTGCAGTGATAGGTCTTAAAGTGTTTGCACTGGTCAGTTTAGAAAGACGCAGCGCCATGACAGATGGAAAGCATTATGGTGGGACAGGCTTACCAGGTCTTCCTGGTCTTTAATGAGTGCCTCCTTTGGACTGGGGGTGTGTGAACTTACAAACTGATAACTCTTGACTAAGTCATGTGCATACTGGCCCTGCATTCGGTTTAGAGTTAGGGTTATAACATCTCTCTTAAATTTGAATTATTTGGAAGCTAGACTGCCCATTTTGTACCCCTGTTTCTTATTTGCATCCCTTGTGACTCTTCTTTTTTGTTTAAACCATTGTCACTACAGAAAAGTAGGTGTTAATGCATTATATCCCCTAAGGAGCATTTACTTTTACACTTATGTGATTTAGAGGACTTCCCTAGTAGCTCAGCTGGTAAAGAATCCACCTGCAATGTAGGTAAGCCTCTTTCGATTCCTGGGTCGGGAAGATCCCCTTGAGAAGGGATAGGCTACCCACCCAGTGTTCTTGGGCTTCCCTGCTGGCTCATATGATAAAGAATCTGCCTGCAATGTGGGAGACAGGGTTTGATTGCTGGGTTAGGAAGATCCCCTGGAGGAGGGCATGGCAACCCACTCCAGTACTCTTGCCTGGAGAATTCCCTGCCAGGCTCCTCTGTTCATGGGGTCACAAAGAGTTGGACACGACTAAGCAACAAAGCACATTACCTCAGGTATGAACATTCGTATTTTCAAATAAGTTTTTCCGTGCTTAAACAAGATTTGTACATAGCTACCTGCTCTTTCAGTATTTCAGAATGGTGATGGAGGTAGCCAAATATTTGAATGACCTGTCTGGCTAAGAACAAATAAAGCTGACTTATACAGCTAAATGTTTATCTGCCTATTGTATGGGTGTGATTGGCCTGGATTTTTAATGATGAAATCGCAGAACTGGGAGGGACCTTGATGATCATCTAATTGTACAGATGTGGAAAGGGCCTATAGACATGGAGTGACTTGTCTGAAATGATGAAGCCTAGTCCTTGAGGTCTTCAGACCAGATGGCTTAACCTGTAGTTACACATCCCACCCATAAGACTTCCCCTCTAAAGCATGATTTAAACAAAAGGAAATGCCAGAAGCTTTAGCTTGGGTTCATATTGCTCTCCATGATGAGTATGTGTGTGTTCTAAGGCTCTTTCTACTGTCTGCAAATCAGACATTCTTGCTAGGTTGCATCAGAGTCCAGGCGACATGATTGATGAAGAAAGGGCAAAGGAGGGATGACGTTATGGCTCATGCAGCGTTTACCTGAGAATTATCTCTAGCTGTGTACTGCTCCGTGTCCGTGTGACTCATGTACTGAGGCACTGCCATCCCTGTTATTCAGCACTGTAGCCTCACACTTACCTCACCCTATGTTTCTCTCCTTTTCTTGCCAAATCTGATTAGAAGCACTTTTGTTTTGAGCCCATGTTTATGAAGCCTTAACTGGACTTGTACTGATGACCATGTGGAGAAGAGAAAAGAATGTTTGAATAGGAAGATTACATATTGACTTGGTCAGATCAGCTTGATCTCTCAATATGGACCGTTAAATACTTACATAGTACTTAACTATGTGCCCCATAATGTTGATGCTAATGGTTTTCTTCCTTAGATGGCTATTTTGTCTCTCAGCTTCAGTTCAACAGATTCACAGTGAACAAACCCGTAGCAAGTACCTACCTGTGTCAGTGACTATGATGCATACTTTACGCTTTTTCTTGTAGACCTCAAAGCAGTTACTACTTGTACTCAGATTAGAGGTGAGGACGCTGGCCCAGTTCAACTAATGTGTGTCAGAACTGGGATTGGAATCCTGGTCTCTTGACACCAAATATAGTACTTTTTCTGCTATATAACAAATGACTTTGATTTATGTAATCAAAAACATTTTTTGCCAGAAAAATATCCATTTCTGTCTGGTTGATATTCATACTTGGTCTGGTACCCGCCCCTGTTCGTTTTCCTTGGGATACTAGAAGTCAAGAGAGTAGGCATGTGTATATTTACCAAAATAACCAGCCAAACTCAAATCATTTGGTGGAGTTGTAGCATACAAACATTAAATTTGCATGGATTCAACTACACCTGCTCAGCAAATGAATATAAAAAAGGTGAAATAATAATTTACATTTTGCAGACAAGTCTACCCAGGTATAAGTTACATTCAATGAATCTATGCCCTGAGATGTATATTGTTTTTTCTCAGTCCATGTCTGTTCCCATGTTCTCTCTCAGGGTGAGTATCTTGCCTTGCTCAGTAGCCTGTTTGATATAGCCTGCATCTTAAATACAAGCCAACTATTCCATCTTGTAGTCAACCAAAGGCATAATAATCTGTACCAATGCAGGAGGAAAAACCCACCTGGATGGGGCCTACTGAGAGACAGTATATTGGCTTCCAGCATGGGGCCTTCCTAGGGTATTTTCAAAGTAATTTTGACACAACTTGTTTGTTTTTGTTTTTGTTTTTTTCCTTACATATTCTTTTAAAAGCCCAAACCCCAAGTAAAATGCAACTCCTCTAGGTTGACATTGGCTTGCATATAATCAGGCAGGGAATTTTTCTTTAGGTTGAACTGAAACTGTTTTGGGCTCTTCAACATTGTACATATTGGTGGCTAAACGTATCTTTCATTTTTTGTGTGTTGTGCCAGGTTGGGAGGATTAATACCAAGCAGATCAGATGCTCACTATGTCCATGAAAGAACTGTGTTGTCAAGAGAATTTTGTCATCACTGAAACCAAGGGAAGAGAATCAATGGAAGGAAAAGTATGATGGGGTCACTCAACACAGTGGTGGAGAGAGAGAGAGGATTAAGAAAAATCCACTGAATTCAGCCACTGGTTTGAGAGAGTCATTGTGATCAGCCATAAGGTCAGAAGCAAGATACAAGGAGTTATTGTTGTTTAGTCACCAAGTCTTATCCGACTCTTTTGCACCTCCTTGGACTGTAGCCCACCAGGCTCCTCTGTCTGTGGGATTTCCCAGGCAAGAATACTGGAGTGGATTGCCATTTGCTCTTCAAGGGGATCTTCCCAACCCAGGGATCAAGCCCACATCCCCTGCATTGGCAGGCGGATTGTTTACCACTGAGCCACCAGGGAAGCACAAGGAGTTAAACATCATCTAATTGTAGGTCAAAGTAGTCAGCAAGATACGACTCCGACACTATACACTATGGCTCAGCACTAAGTCAGGGCACAGGGTCACAGAACTGAGAACATGAGTTGGTGACAGTAGTACCTAAAATGTAGGATTTGGAGGTTAAAAGAAGAAGCACATGGTATCCTCAAGAAGAATTCTGGCTTCTGAGTTTATCTGAGATTCCCCGTGTAGTGCTGGTGGGCAGGCACTGACCTCTGAGGGAGTAGAGGCAGGAGAGTTTTTGGTTTGTACTGACAAGCAGCTTCTCATAGCTTTGTACCCCTTGCACTTTGGATCTCACACAATTGCTTTTCTAAGTAGTTAGGTTCCAATTTGCTTGCAATTTGAGAAATCAAAGCTGGCTGTGCAAGGCTCTCTGTGGGTTAGGGAAAAGGGTGCCAGAATGCAGCATACACAGCTGGAGAGCCAGTAAAGGTTCAGCTCTCATGAATAGAAAACCAACTCATTCATAATACCAAACCTCATCACATTCAAGGAAGTGAAGTTAAAACGGGGACACCTCCCTTTCTTTCCTGTGTTTGTGCAGCTAATAGCACCTTGCATTGTTAAAAGTGAAATCTTGTTGTTGATCATTTTCTTTCTCTCAGATTGCTCACTTTGTATTTTTGACTCACTGCTCTGTGTGGACTATAGGAGATTGCTGATTGACTACTGCCCCAAAGAAACAGGCTGCCTTGGAAAAGTTGAAGCTGGGAGGCTAGGATGCCCCAATTAGGACAGGGTCTCTGGGGGCCCCTCCATCTCCAATATGTATATGAGAATCTCTTTGGCTGCTTATTAAAAATGTAGATTCCAGGGTTCCACTCTAGAGCAACTAAATATAAATCCATGATCAGATGTGCCTCAAGAATATGCAGTTAAAAAGTGCCCCTGAGGATTCTTATGAAGCCTAAAATGTAAGAACCACTGACCTAGGAAATATATTCCTAAATTCTTAAAAAGTAACATTTTAACAGATTGAATTCTCATTACGCTACAGTTAAATTTTATTAATATAAAAATATACTCAGGCATATTTGTTTCAATGGAAGTTTATAAACCTCTTTGAAACTCTTTAAGAGAAAAATGTTAATACAAACTACGTGTAAAATGTTAGCAGTAGCAATAAATTAAACGTGGGTATGAAGAAAATAAGATTGTTATGAATTCACAAAGACTGTATGTTTTGTAAAATTTCTGTCTTTTCCCAAGAAGGGGATGAGGTGAAAGGAGGGAAGAACACAGGGAGAAGCTTTCCTTAGCTTTGAAGATCCTAATTCTTTGTTCTTCTTGCTCTAAAGTACAGCTGCTTCCTACTCACAGTCCTTTTCCACAAGCCAGCTGTGTTCCATTCATCCCCACCTCCACTACTGCTTTTTCAACCCTGATACACCAGAAATAGAGGGGATAATACTGGAAAAGAGAAAAGCAGTTTGATAGGAAATAGAATTGAAGTTGTATAAGTTATGGAAAGGAGGGAAGCAAGATTTCTAGTTTCTAAAAATACTTGAAACCTTAAGCCAGAAAGCCCTTAGCCATAGCTCTTTGGATAAAACTGTTTGTTGTGGTTGTAAACTATGTGGGATGTAGGCACTTTGGGGAAGTGCTAGGGGTTGCTGCTACTGCTGCTGCTAAGTCATTTCAGTCATGTCCGACTCTGTGCGACCCCATAGACGGCAGCCCACCAGGCTCCCCTGTCCCTGGGATTCTCCAGGCAAGAACACCGGAGTGGGTTGCCATTTCCTTCTCCAATGCGTGAAAGTGAAGTCGCTCAGTCGTTTACAGCTCTTAGCCACCCCATGGACTGCAGCCCACCAGGTTCCTGCATCCATGGGATTCTCCAGGCAAGAGTACTGGAGTGGAGTGCTGTTGCGGCAATAAGAAAGACTGTCTCCAATTCCACTGTTCTGTTGATAGCCTCAGAAACTAACCCAAACTAATCTCTTCCTCAGCCCTCCTCGGTTCTTTGGCTCTTATTTAAATTTTGTTTTTGTTGTCTTTGATTGTTACCTTTGTATAAGTCATTTCCCTAAATAATCTCAAAGTTTCTTCAAATTATATAGCTCCTTTGAGAACATTCAGCAGCACACTCCTTTCCTCCTTCCTTGTAATCAACATCCCTACTACCCACAGATTGGTCAGTTTGAGTCCCTCCTTTCACCCCTTTGCAGGGGGTGATCATCTGCAATTTTCTGCTTTAAAGGCTCCTTTTAAAATAATATTTATTCTACATAGTCATGGCATCCATCATCCAAATTCCAGACATTTTAGTTTTACCCTTTTAATTTTATATTATTAAAACTTGGCTTTGGAATGATGAGAATTCAGCTTGTTTATCTTATAATTTCTCTTCCCGTAAGAAAATTCCAACTTTAAATGCACTCAACCCTTAGCATGGTAACTCCTAGAATTTGCTCCTTAAGTGAAGAAATTAAAGCTAAGAGCAAGTATTCCTGACTCTGTTTAGCATCAGATAATCAAATTAATAATTGCAGCATGTCAGCCAAAATGAGCAAGCGTTCTTGATAGGTAGAACCGTGATGCATTGTCTTGAGCTGTTTGATTACTAAACCTCTGCAAGCTGTTAAAATTGAGCTCTAATGTGCATTGTAAGAAGCAAAACAAAACACAAACTTGTTTTTAAAGTATTTTTGTCTGGTCTTATTTTATGTACTCTTTGTTCATAACCTGAGCATAATCATCTTAATTACTTTTTCAGTATGTACTGACTTTCTCAGTGCCTTAGCTAGTATTTTTTCATATAAAGTTTATACCATCTTGTGGCCTATAATTTTCTGACTCGCTTTGTTTCTCGTGTCCTTGGCATCCATTATTCTATTGTCAAATGCTTGTAATAGGAAGAAAAGAAGAAATCACCTGTTGTTTTCTGCTCTAAAGGCTTCATTACTTTTCCTGTTTTTATCTTCATGACCATAAGAGTCAATCATTTGGGTTTCTTAGGTTTAGCCTTTTTACCTTTGCTTACCGAAATCAAAATGTCTTATTGCCTGAGATTTTCATTCGACTAGAAGACCATGGAGTAGCCTGACTTGACCACAGAAAAGTTTTAGCTGTATTCACTGATCCATTTTTTATGAAATACCAAATTCTGAAAATTTATGCTTATACATCTCCCACCATAAAAAGTTGGTACAATGAGATAAATCAAATTATGAAGGAAGCAAAAATCCAGTCAGGAGAAACTAATGAGAGCTCCAGTATGCAGTGCAGAAAGGAGTTAGGGACAGATATACTTAGTTGGATGGCTGAGGCACAGTAAGCCTAGAATTGACCCAGAATATATACAGATTTTGCTCCAGTTGCAGGGCTTCCTTGGTGGCTCAAACAATAAAGAACCTGCCTGCAATACAGGATACCTGGGTTCGATCCCTGGGTTGGGAAGATCCCCTGGAGAAGGGAATGGCTACCCACTCCAGTAGTCTTGCCTGGAGAATTCCATGGAGGGAGGAGCCTGGCGGCCTACAGTACATGGGGTCGAGAAGAGTCGGACACAACTGAGCGATACACAAGGCCAACCTCTAAGTACTTTAAATCAGACCAGTTCTTCACTGAGGGAAGCTAGAGTGTCCTGCAGGCAAAATGGACCTTGTTACTTTGTTACTTTGACAGCCACCATGATGACTTGTCATACAGGGCTGACAGGAGATGTATGAGTCGTCTGGGAACAGTAGGAAGTTGGCAAGAGCTGACCACTGAGGGAATAGAGGCAGATATCAAATCATATCTATTGGTAAGCAGATTCTTTTGGCCCCCATTCAGTGGTTACTACATACTGTGGGTTAATTGGTTTTATAAGTAGTTACATTCTTATTTTCTTACAGTTTCGGAAACTGAGGCTTCCCTGGGACTTGATTTTCCTAGCACAACCTTGCCCTATATACAGGGTGTTGCTCTTCTCATCCACTAACCTAGCATAATATTTTCCACCTTCCTAATCTTTGTACTAACATAATTGCAATAAATTGCTGCTGCTCTTGAAGATAATCTCTCTTCTCACATCTGGGTTTAAGTCTTTCTTTAAGTAAAGCTACTTAAGCAGTGGGGAGGAAAGAGCTTTTCCATAAAGTTAAGGTCTTTCCTGATAAAGGTAACTACTCCACCCCTCCTTCCCAGTTAGATCCCCTGCCAGCAATAGCATAGACTTGAGTTAATGCCAAATGTTTTAATGCCATAAGGACTCACTTGATAAAGGCTATGCATGGCAGAGGAAAAAACAAAATTCCCAAACTTTTTTTTCAAGATTTCCATATGAGATGCAGTTAGGGCACCCTTCATCTAATAGTTACCCTATGTTTGCCATAGTCATTGGTACCCTGCAATTCTCATTCTTCAGCTCTTCTAGAGATTAGAAATTATAGGTAGTGCTAGCCATGTCAAAATGGACGTCTACTTTAGCTACAGAGAATTTGACAGAAAGGCAAAGACGGAACAACTGTAGGATTAATGCTGTGATCATTCCAAATAATTGTCTGTTAGACAGCAGCACTCAATGTTGTACTTCATTGTTAGATTCATATTTTGTGTGTGTTTGTTAGCTTTGCCTCCCTTATTGTTACAAAGTCTAGACAGAAAAAGCATTGTGATCTTGCTCTGGCTCTTATGTTTTGCATAAAGAACTAGCATAGCACAGAAAGTACCAACACAAAATAAACAGTTGTTGGGTAACTGACTAGAGGAAGCAAAATGATTTCATAGATCCCTGGTTATAGGGAATATTAATTAACAATCAATACAAAATATTCAGACCATTCAGAAACCTGGAACACCTACCTATAAATACAAGGAAAAGGTTTTGTTTTTTTTCTGTTTAGCTGACAGTGATTTCCAGATCTCATATGTAATGATAGTTTTAGCCTCAACATGCACCAAACCTTTACCACAGTTGCTAATGAGTAATAGAGTTGACTGGCTTATGGTAGACTCAAAAGAAAAATAAAAAATCTGTGGCCTTTAAATATTAGGATGTCCCTGAGTGGGAGTTCAGATTGAGTGCAGGTGACTGAATTTAGCAAGACCTGTTTCAGTTTGACCACTCAGGACTTTCCCTCTTGTTTGAAGAAATTAAGGGATTTTTAACCAAACCTGCAATTTAGTTAAGAATACAAGAGTCATCTGCAGTTTATTTTTCTGTTATCCTAAAACAAAATGATGGCTGATATAAATTTCCACATAGTTAGAGCTAACAGTAGTGGTAACAATAATGATAGCATTAAAAGCAGGAACAAGATTGCCTACCCCTGTTAGCAATGTGAGTAATCAAAGGCATTAATGGACCGTGAAAGCTGGAGAGCTGGGGTGACCATGGGTCAGAGCTAACATACATAGGCAAGCACAGTATAGGGGAAACTTTCATCACCTCTGCTACACTGAGCCTTTTCTCTCGATAGAGCAAGCTCTTAATTTCCCCTGGTTGTTAATCTGGCACCTTTCATGAACATCAGTGTTCACTTTGGAAAATAAAAAAGCAAACACCCAAAACATCTAAGTGTTAAGAGGGAAAGAAAATCAACAGAGGAAATTACAGTAGCACTTGATACAGAGGCACCATTTTCTTGAGTCATACGAGGTGAAATTATTTGAAAGTTTGTAGCTTTGACAGTCTCTCTTTAAGACAGTAACCAGAAGTCTTGGGAGAGAAAGTAACATGCAGATACCGTCACAATTTAGCTATGGCATTTATACACATATGTGTCCACATTTTCAAAACTGACCTCTTAAAATATATATGAGTCAAGTGGTTTGAAAGTAGATACCACTTCCTTTCTTCATTGCTTTTGCTCCCTGTTTGTCATTTCCTTTCTAACATTAATTACCGTTGCTGAAGGAATTGGTGTTTCCTGACCTGATATACTTTCTATTTGTTTTGGATAGTCCATCAATTTAAGATAACTGCCATGTTTTTTAACTCTAGTCTATTGAGGGTTGAATACAATACTAAATGCTCACTTTCTTCTAACACTCTTGTTTTTTAGGTAAGTCATCTGATTGGAGTGACATTTCATTTGATGGAATTTTCCATTTGGTAAAGTATTACTATTTTTATCAAATGATATAAAGTTTGGTTTTTGTGATTTCTCAAATTGTGTTTTCCCACAACATTGACCTTTAGAATATGCTCTGTCTTAAAGACAAAAAAATATGAGAGAGAGAGAGAGAGAGAGGGAGAGAAAGGGAGAAAAACTAGGAAATAAGTGAAAAGGCAAACAACTAAAGATTATTTCTATGTCCAAAAAAACCCCACTGTTGAAAGAAACCTACATCTTTATAGCTATTTTCATCAATTTTGCTCATTAGAACTTCAGGAATTGAAAGAGTTATACTCTTGCCTGGAAAATCCCATGGACGGAGGAGCCTGGTAGGCTGCAGTCCATGGGGTCGCTAAGAGTAGGACATGACTGAGCGACTTCACTTTCTCTTTTCACTTTCATACATTGGAGAAGGAAATGGCAATCCACTCCAGTGTTCTTGCCTGGAGAATCCCAGGGACGGGGGAGCCTGGTGGGCTGCCGTCTATGGGGTCACACAGAGTCGGACACGACTGAAGTGACTTAGGATAGCATAGCATAGCACAGCATAGCATTATATTTAATTGTATTTAGAAAAGATTGGGCTTACTTCAGACAATCCCATTAAGTTTTAGAGCTGTAGTTTCTTGATTGTATTTGGTGAAAATCTGACATCCTCAAAATGTTGATCTATATCTTGGGAAAGCCATTCTGTATCATCAGAGAGCTTTTCTTTTGAATCAGAATTGTAAGTCTTCAGAATCTGTTTCATTTTAAAACATTATTATTAAGTAGAAGAAACAAACATATAATTTTAGAAGCATAAAACCAGGATTCTGTGGCACAGAGGTGACTTTCTGATTTTTCATTGTTAGTGTATAGGAATGCAAGGGATTTCTGTGTATCAATTTTACATCTCTCACTTTACTATATTCATTGATTAGCTCTAGTAATTTTCTGGTGGCATCTTTAGGGTTTTCTATGTATCGTATCATATCATCTGCAAACTGAGAGTTTTACTTCTTCTTCTCCAGTCTGGCTTCCTTTTATTTCTTTTTCTTCTCTGATTGTTCTGGCTGCTGCTGCTACTGCTAAGTCACTTCAGTCGTGTCCGACTCTGTGCGACCCCATAGATGGCAGCCCACCAGGCTCCCCCATCCCTGGGATTTTCCAGGCAAGAACACTTGAGTGGGTTGCCATTTCCTTCTCCAATGCATGAAAGTGAAAAGTGAAAGGGAAGTCGCTCAGTCATGTCAGACCCTCCACGACCCCATGGACTGCAGCCTTCGAGGCTTCTCTGTCCGTGGGATTTTCTAGGCAAGAGTACTAGAGTGGGGTGCCATTTTCCTAGGACTTCCAAAACCATGTTGAATAATAGTGGCGAGAGTGGGCACCCTTGTCTTGTTCCTGATTTTAAAGGAAATGCTTTCAGTTGTTTACCATTGAGAATAATGTTTGCTGTGGGTTTGTCGCATATGGCCTTTATTATATTGAGCTATGTTCCTTCTATGCCTTCTTTCTGGAGAGTTTTTATCATAAATGAGTGTTGAATTTTGTCAAAAACTTTCTCTGCATCTATTGAGATGATCTTATGTTTTTTTAATCTTTCAATTTGTGAATATGTTGTTGTTGTTTAATTACTAAGTCATGTCCAACTCTTTGCAACCCATGGACAGCAGCATACAAGGCATCCCTCTCCTTTACTATCTCCTGGAGTTTGCTGAAACTCATGTCCATCAAGTTGGTGATGCTATCCAACCATCTCTTCCTCTGTCACCCCCTTCTCCTTCTGCCCTTAGTCCTTCTCAGATTCAGGGTCTTTTCCAGTGAGTCAGCTCTTTGCATCAGGTGGCCAAAGTATTGGAACTTCAGCTTCAGATCAGTCCTTCCAATGAATATTCAGGGTTGATTTCCTTAGGATTGCCTAATTTGATCTCCTTGCAGTCCAAGGGACTCTCAAGAGTCTTCTCCAGCACCACAATTCGAAAGCATCAATTCTTTGGTGCTCAGCCTTCTTGATGGTCCAACTCTCACATCCATACATGACTACTGGAAAAACCATAGCTTTGACTATACCAACTTTTGTTGGCAACTGACTGTATGGACCTTTGTCAGCAAAGTGATGTCTCTGCTTTTTAATACATTGTCTAGCTTTGTCATAACTTTCCTTCCAAGAAGCAAGCATCTTAATTTTATGGCTGCAGTGATTTTGGAGCCCAAGAAAAGATCTGTCACTGCTTCCACTTTTTCCCCTTCTATTTGCCATAAAGTGATGAGACTGAATACCATGATCTTCATTTTTTGAATGTTGAGTTTTAAGCCATCTTTTTCACTCTTCTTTTTCACCCTCATCAAGAGGCTCTTTAGTTCCTCTTTGCTTTCTGCCATTAGGGTGGTCTCATCTGCATATCTGAGGTTATTGATATTTCTCTTGGTAGTCTTGATTCTAGTTTGTGATTTATCCAGCTTGGCATTTTACATGATGTACTCTGCATATAAATTAAATAAGCAGGGTGACAGTATACAGCCTTTATCTTACTCCTTTCCCAATTTGGAACCAGTTGTTCAATGTCCGAGTCTAACTGTTGCTTCCTGACCTGCATACAGGTTTCTCAGGAGATACCTAAAGTGGTCTGGTATTCCCATGTCTCTAAGAATTATCCACAGTTTGTTGTGATCCACACAGTTAAAGGCTTTGGCATAATTAATGAATCAGAAATCGTTGTTTTTCTGGAATTTCCTTGCTTTCTCTATGATTCAGCAAATGTTGGCAGTGTGATCTCTGCTTCCTCTACCTTTTTTAAATCCAGCTGTATGTCTGGGAGTTCTCAGTTCGCATTCTGTTGAAGCCTACCTTGAAGGATTTTTGAGCAATACCTTGATCACATGTGAAAGGAGCACAATTGTGAGGTAGTTGAACATTCTTTGGCATTGCTCTTCTTTGGGATTGGAGTGAAACACCTTTCCAGTCTTGTGGCCACTGCTGAGTTTTCCAAATTTGCTAACATGTTGAGTGCAGCACTTCGACAGCATCATTTTTAAAAGGATTTTAAGTAGCTCACCTGGATTTCTGTCACTTCCGCTAGCTTTGTTCACAGTAATGCTTCCTAAAGCCCACTTGACTTCACACTCCAGGATGTCTAGAGCTCTTATTTAGCTCTGCATTCAGTTGGGTATATCTTTCTCTTTCTCCCTTGCCTATCACTTCTCTTTTCTCAGCTATTTTTAAAGCCTCCTCAGACAACCACTTTGCCTTCTTATATTTGTTTTTCAATCGCATTGATTGATTTGCATGTATTAAAGAATCTTTATAACCGTGGGGAAAGCCCACTTGATCATGATGTATGCTGTTTTTAATGTGTTGTTGGATTCTGTTTGCTAAAATTTTGTTGAGGATTTTTGCATCTGTGTTCATTAGTGATATTGGCCTGTAATACTGGAATTTTTTAATGGAGAACTTCCCATTTTAGTCATAGCTACCTTATGTTTGGCACATATCGTATTATGTGGATGCTTTCTCATATTGAAATTCTGATCATTCCCTATCAATAATCATGTACCTAAATTAGATGTGTTTTGAAAACCTCTGTGAGAGGAATGTTAGGTGAGGAGCAGGAATGGATTTAACTCAAAGTATTCAAAAAACAATTTAAGCAAAAACAAAATGTTGGTTGATTCTATACCTAAGTTGAATTTTTAACATCTTCATTTGTCTTCTATATTTCAAAAGGATAAAATATCTAAAAATTCTCTCTGGTCCCTTTATTAGAAAGAAGATTGGTAGAATTACTAGCTTGTCAACCATTCATAAAGTCTGCTAGATATGAATTGTATGAAAAATTAATTTCAATGCTGTTTTCCCTTTTTCTCTGCTAAGAGTTTCCCTGGTTTCTCATTAATGTCATTAAAAGCCTAAAACCAAGAAAATTATTTTTGCATTTCCAAAGAGATTGGTCATCCAGAGAAAATTCCAATGTTATAACTTTAGAGAAAATCAGAAGCCTTTTGAAGAACATATGTCACTTAGTAAGGGTTAGAGCATCTGGGGATAAGAATCCTTCCTAATACTGTGAAGACTGACAGAAGTTCTATGCTTAAAGAGGAGTTCAGATTCCCCACCCCATGCCAAAGTAAGTATGGACTCATGAAGTACACACTCAGTTCAGTTTCATCTCAGCTAAACTGCCCTCATTAAAAAAAAAAAGATGCATATGGCTGATAATTATGAAATGAGTTGATATCGAGACTAAGACACCAGTGGTGGATTGATTTCTGTGTCCACTAAGCAGATTTTGGGGCTTCCCTTGTGGCTCAGCTGGTAAAGAATCCGCCTGCAATGAGGGAGACCCGGGTTTGATCCCTGGGTTGGGAAGATCCCTTGGAGAAGGGAAAGGTCACGCACTCCAGTATTCTGGCCTGGACTGTATAGTCCATGGGGTCGCAAGGAGTCAGACACGACTGAGTGACTTTCACTCCACTTCACTCCACTCCAAGCAGATTTTGATAGCAGTCCCACTTTAAGATCAATAAATTATATATGGAAAATATTTGAAATTAAATTTAATAGAAAATGGAATGACCATATTCTTTTATTTAGAAATAAGTTCTTTCTAAACATTTGAAAAACATTTTTAAAGTATTCTCAATCTCAGGTACATTGCTTCTAGAATTCTAATGGTCCTTGAAACTGAATGCTGAGATTATTGAAGTAAAAATTGCTACAGCTATGACTGACATTAGAGAAGAGAAATGGGCTCTTAAATTCAGTGGGCCAAAGCCCCATATTTAGGGACTGCTCCTTTTGCTCGTTTCTGTACCTATGACAGTTGTCATACTGCCAGGTCACAGTGGTCACTCACTGAGTATCTGATAGATGAGAGGAGGTACCATAAATGTAAAATAATGTCAACCGCATTGGTGGCGGTTTAGTCTCTAAATCGTGTCTGACTCTTGTGACCACGTGGGCTCCTCTTGTCCATGGGATTTTCCAGGCAAGAATACTACAGTGGGTTGCCATTTCAAGAGTATGTATATTATTTTAACTGATTTAGATGAAAAATTTTCTAAAATATTGCCATTCATTTGCCTTAAAAGAACATACACCAACCATATTTAAACTTTTTTTGATAACTCAAGGTCATAATTCAGTTCATTTCAGCTTGTGTTTATTTAGCATGTGCTATGTGTGATGTCCCTCACAGCTCTTTTTGGAAACATAGACCTTTTTACCACTATACTACACAGCTTCAGCAGCTTCAGATTGCTGTGTTTTGGGACTATTGGTATGAAGACTGGCATATTCCTGTGAGGGTAACTCTCTGAACCTTCCTCACTAGTCTGTACTTCTAACCTTCTGTGAGTGTGAAGCTAAAATAACCATTCATACAAATATGCATATAAATTAAGCACAGACTAAGAGGCGCTTTAATATATGTAAATTCCATGAAATTTGTAGATTGTGGTTGTTCAAGGCTCCTTTTTATCCTTTTGCTTATTTCTTGAATCATTTGAGTTGTTTTACGTGAAATGTTTCTATAAGTTTATGAAGCACACATTTCCTTTATTCCCTTTCTTAATAGTGCTTCTAGAAACAGATTCAGGTTTTACAACACCTTGGCCTTTGGTATCCAAGGACCAAGTGAGAATTAGTTGTGTCTAAAATATTAATCCTAGTGTTCTCATCAAATTATTATAGTCCACATCTTCCTTATGAACCATTTCATATTTCCCTGAGACTTGTTTTAATTTTCAGCTACAGTGGAGACTTTTAAATGAATTTGTATTCATTTTTCAAATTTACAGTTGGTGAGACTGTGTGTGTATAGTCTTAATAAAGGCTTTTGGGGTAGAGACAAATTAGAATATGAGATTAACAGATACAAACTGTTGTATATAAAATAGTTAAGCCACGTGGATATACTTTATATATAATGAATTATAACCATTCCTATCTTGTAATAGCCTATACTGGAGTATAATCTACCAAAATACTGAATTACTATGCTGTACACCTTAAATGAATATAATAATATAAATCAAATACACTTCCATTTTTAAAAAAGGCTCCTATAAGAAGTTCATATTGGTTTTCTCCTTTGTCAAAATGATATGTCCTGAGAATATCATTAAAAAACAGTATTTACAGAATATTTTAAAAATCTTATGGCTCTGATTACCAGTTAAGCTGAAAATGAAGCAAGTTCTGGGGAAAAGTTGAACTCAGTCTGTATATTGTACAGAGTTGAAAGGATTAACATGTTAGATCAGCAGGATTCTGAGGGTCTGGCATGGTTTAGAACAATAAATAAAGCTAGATGAGCTTTCTAACATATGTTAATCATGCTGCCGCTGTTTAGTCGCTAAGTCGTGTCCAGTTCTTGCAACCACATGGACTGCAGCCCACTAGGCTCCTCTGTCCATGGAATTTCCCAGGCAAGAATACTGGAGCGGGGTGCCATTTCCTTCTCCAGGGGATCTTCCCAACCCAGGGACTGAACCTGTATCTCCTGCTTGGCAGGCAGGTTCTTTATCACTGAGTCACCAAGGAGGCCCCCGTGTTCATCATAACGGTACTGCTATTATATCACTGGTTACTGGTAACAGTTAGCTCCTCGCATCTCTTCAGCACCTTTTTATCTTCTTTAACCCTCTGTCCTATTTGTGTGCTCAAATCTACCTGGCACCCACCTTACCATATGAGAGCAAGAAGCACCATAGTAACTAAAAAATGAAATTCCTCTATATGTACTTTGTGTTACCAGCAACATGTATACTGAGATCTTTTCTGAAGAGTCAATTAATAAAGAAACCTGAGTCATGAGTTATCTGCCATTTTTGTATTTTGGTCTACTTAATGATCCTTTTTTCTCTGAAATTATTTCTAGATTTCTTAACTGTAATGTTTGAATGTCTCTTTTCAACCCTTTTCTATTTAAGTCTTCTCCTTTTAAATAATATAAAGGTAAACAGATGAGTGTGTAAGGGTGCCATTTATGTTCTGTGGGAGTACAGTCTTTTTTTCCAAGCTGTTATCAAAGCCTTAAAGAGTAAGAGAATTTTCATCATACTGTCATCTGATTTCATGGAGTCTTTTCTTTTTTTTTAAATTCACTTGGAATTTATGGGTAAATCCCAGAAAGCTACACAGTGGGTTTGTTGTGTTTTTTTTTTGTCAGTTAGAGGAAGTGGCTAGTGTGAGATTAAGGACAGGGGGAGTGTGGTACAAGGAAACTGGCTTGAGATGCCTATGTATTATATGCAGTTTTATTTTCTGAGTAATGTCACTGATTCAGTAATCACCCTGGGTAACAGCCATACAGGTTTTCTTATTTCCTGGAAAGCCTTACTATAATCGAGAACTTTGCTAGCATATCATGTACCTTGTAATTTTATTTTTTGAAATCGTGGCATTTGATGTCTTCATTTCCCCCATGCAACCTTTCAAAAACCTTGTATCCTCATATATCTTATTTGCTCCTACACCCTCTTCTCTATTTCAGATAATTCTTTGCAATTCACTTTTCTATTCTTCAAGTAAATCTTAAATCATTTGCAGATTTTCTAAAAGTGGAATTATCTCACTTAATGTCTAGTATTGTGGCTTCTTGGTGAAAGACAACTTTACAGCCAGAAACTGTAAGTTCAAAATCTGTACAAATTTACACTAGAAAGCCAAAATATTTTCTCTTTGGTCCTTGAGTTTCCAAAGGAAGTTAGATGCCATCAGCAAAGAAACAGAATTGATTTATTGAGCTCTGCAGTATTTTGAAGGTCTGATACAGAGTTTGTGAGGCCCAACATTGTTTTGGCCAGTCTTTTTTCAGAGCTGCAGATGGGGTGGTATCTTTGCCAAGGCCTAAAAGACATAAAGACATAAATTAGAAGATAGGAGCCTCTCTCACTAACTCTCACCAAGGGGAACATCAGATTAGAGTTGAATAGTAACTGATAACATTTTTTGCACATAAGTTTTAAAGTGTTTTAAAACCATTTATTTTTAATGACTTAAAACTTACTAAGTCACTAAACAGACTTAGTAAGTCTAAGTCTGGAGTGGCACCCCACTCCAGTACTCTTGCCTGGAAAATCCCATGGATGGAGGAGCCTGGTAGGCTGCAGTCCATGGGGTCGCTAAGAGTCAGGCTCAACTGAGCGACTTCACTTTCACTTTTCACTTTCATGCATAGGAGAAGGAAATGGCAACTCACTTTGTTGCTACTTACAAAGAGCTGTTTTATTAAAAGGTAATGAATAATTTGGGGTTTTCTTCGTCTCAATATGCTCTATTTTTCAAGGCCTGTTGATTGCCTAGACCACAAATCCCAATGCAGAATTCCCCAGCTCACTGCTCTCACCTCGAAATCGAAAACACAGTCAGCCCTTTGCCACTGCTATTGCTAGGGATCAAACAAAGCTGTTAGAAGTACTTGAGTTACTGGTGACACACTCTAGAGTTCTCCTCATACATAGTAAACTTCTTTGGCGTTTCCAAGAAGTGGGATGTAATATGTTTATACCCTCAACCCTATCCTTTTTGATTAATTTGTTCCTTCCAAGTTAGGCATCTCAACCACCTTTATTTCCAGAAGTAAACTAATGGTACACAAGATTAAGCAAGAAGCTTCAAGAGAAAAGGAACCCTTTTCTAAATTTCAGGATTGCCTCATTGCCAAGAAAATTTATAGAACATTTTGTTTTATTTGAAGAGTCTAAGTATTAGAGAAAACAAAGAGGTAGGATAAGAGCTCTCTTGAGCTCTTGAGTTTGAAGCAAGGTCTGCATTATGACCCTACTTTAGAAAAGTGCTGGCCATCCATTAAGCAACACTTTGAACAAATTAGTTTATCAGGTATCTTTGGTTTGTATTTTTTAAATCTCAGAAGAGACATAAAGATAATTCTATACATACGATTATTTGTAAATTAAAGAAAAAAATCAGATACTTTATAAAACTCTTATCCTTTTAATGTGGGTGCTAGCTGTGTGTGTATGTGTGTGTGTGTGTGTGTGTGTGTGTGTATCTGTATTGGTCCCTTTCAGAAGACGAGAGAAAGACGGCAGACATGAGACAGACATAGTTCTACCCATCCTCTTTTTCTACAGAGAAGCTCTAATAGCTTGCAAACAGAACATAATCAAGTTCACATGGGGATTTTAAATAAAAATAGAGAAGGAAGACCAAGGGGAAAGAATGCTATTAAAATAACTTCAGATATCTCCGCACTCCTACAAGGAATCCTACAGGTCTTTTGATTCAGGTACAGAAGCGGTAACATTAAGGGAGGTCAACGTGCTGTTCTGTTCTGAAGAGGAGACTTTCCCTGGGTCCGCACATCCCTCGTCAGCCCATGGTGAACCAGTGACAAGTCCACTACCAGCCACTGGGCTTCACCGGGCCTGTGCATTTTTTCTTGTTCCTCCAGCTCTGCCTGCATGCTGGTGGGCCTGGCTCTGCCAGAATGTTCGTTCTGTTGCTGTGGAAAGGCCTGCAGTTTCAGCAGTTGCAAATCCTGTTACGGGAATAGCACTGAGCCTAACTGGGGGGACGGGGAAACTCCTGTGCCTCTTACTTTGAGCCTGAGTATTCAAGAGTCCTTCAAAACATCATTCTCCGTTTATTATTCCGTTGGCTTCATGGGTGCTTCCATAGGACAGACATAGGTGAGGAACATGGAGAAACTGCCAAAACCCAGGGGGAAGGAAAGTGAGAGAGATTCCATGCTGCCTGAGTCAGCTGTAATGGGTAGAAAGCCTAAAGATCTTTTTTCTTCAGTGATCATCATTTGTTTTCATTTGTTCCCATGGTTATCTTCCACTGTCCAATTGTTATTTTTATACTATTTAGAAAAAGCATCAGTGAGTGAGCCTTAAGAAGCAAAGAAGATTGAGGTGCTCTACCAGACTCTTGAGAAAATTCAAAGTTTGCGACTAAGGTCCCACCTCTGAGCTCGTGTTTTTGTTTTGTTTCTAACCTGTATTTGGCTGATGATCTGACACTAGATGCATTGTAACCATTGGAAAGGCAGTACAATCTCTTGCTTCCTAGATTGCCACTGTCATTTTTGCCTGTTGTTAGAGTAACCACTGGAGAAGGCAATGGCAACGCACTCCAGTACTCTTGCTTGGAAAATCCCATGGATGGAGGAGCCTGGCAGGCTACAGTTCATGGGGTCGCTGCGAGTCAGATACAACTGAGCGACTTCACTTTCACTTTTCACTTCCATGCATTGGAGAAGGAAATGGCAACCCACTCCAGTGTTCTTGCCTGGAGAATCCCAGGGACGGGGGAGCCTGGTAGGCTGCTGTCTCTGGGGTCACACAGAGTCAGACATGACTGAAGTGACATACCAGCAGAGTAACCACACTTTTCCTTGAGTTTCTGGTGTTTTATCCATTTTGAAAGAAGAGGAGAAGGGACAAGAAGGAATTGATGATAAAGAGATGATGCCTGAAAATGGAAAGTTCACAGATGAAAGTGCAGTACGTGTGACCTTCTGGCTCGGGCCAGGTGGTTGGGTGTGGATGTCCTGTGTGTGCCCCATGCAGTTAGCATTGCAGTGGTAATTCTCCCAATGTAGTCACTCTGGAGTACTGTTCCTTGTTTTTCTATAGTGCTTGTCAGAATGCTATGACAACTGGCTGGTTTTATGCAAACAGAGCCTGGCTCTCAAGAGACAGTGTGTCTGAAAGTCAAACATGGATGGCAGCCATTGGCACGCAAAGGAGTCAGAAGCCACAGATTGTTTTCTCATTGGATGAACAGCTTAAAGCAACGTAAAGTTAATTGAAGAATTCCTTGAAAGTGAAGTCAGACTAAAAGAAATGCTCATAGTCTATAATTTACTAAATGTGAAAGGTCTGTAAGTGGTGGTGAGACTAAAAGAGTTTTTTTTGGGGAAAAGAACATTTTTGTAAACAGATCTGGTTTGTATTATTGCCTGGGCAGTTTTAATTATTTGCTCTAATAATGTATTGAATAGATCTGCAGAAGAATCTCTAATTAGGTAAATCTTGATTTATGGAGTTGGCCTCATGTAAACCATGATGTCATAGTGTGCTGCAGAAAATTACAGGCCTGGTCTTGCTGTTGAAAACTATTATTTCTACCTAGGACTGCTAACACTCTGCATGTCTTACTCTTACAAAACCAAAGCATCTGGGGTTCTTGTTCTCAATGCTCCTTGCACAAGTAAATTCAACATTATTACTAATTAATTTATCAAATATATAATTTTAAAACTTGAAAATGCAAGGGCGGAGTTTAGTTATTAACGTTTTACAGTTAGTAACTTTTAACTAAAATCTACTAAGATTTCTAGTTAAAGAAATCTTTACTTGGAAAGATAGTAAGGATGAACCTGTGACTCTCTGAAGAAGTGGATCAAGGACATGCCAGACTGTCAGAAGTAGTGTCTGTGTGTCTGTCTGCCCCTAATTCCCACGACCTTAACCCAGTCTTCCACTTTCCCTCTCCCTCCCTAACCACTTACTGGAAAGCTATTTCAGTGCATCATTGCCTACTTCATCTGGTTTTAAATAAGAGTGTGGGGACTTGGTAACATTTCTCCATGGTTCTTATTCTTTTTTCAATTGTAGTAGAAACCTTGATGTAGGGTCAAGACCTTTTCTTCAATTATACAGCTGCTGATTATAATTTCCTAACATTTTTCTTGCATTAATTATACCTTACTGATTGCATTTTCTGTGGTTTCCCATACCAATTTTGTAAAGTAGAAAAAGGCTTTAGAAAGAATCCTAGATTTTTACAATTCATTTTCCATTCTTTTAGAATTGTCTGACTTATATCTGCCTTGATAGCCATTTTAAGTGATTTGCCTTTATCAGGTCTTCTCAGTGACTCAGTGTAGTTTGTGTGGAAAACAACTGTGCCTTTCACTGTCATGTTTCATCAAATTACATAATACTTGATTAAGTTATATAATTGCAAGTTCAACAGGCATTATCAGCCTTGGGAGCAAACACCACTCTTTAAACAGTTGGAAGAAGTTGCAGGGGGCTCACTGGAGAATACCTTCTAACCTCCAGCATTCGAATGTGTGGGCTCGGCCCTGAGTTAAACAAAAGCACCAAATTTCATGAGTGGTGCTCTAACAATTGCACTCATCTCACACGCTAGTAAAGGAATGCTCAAAATTCTCCAAACCAGGCTTCAGCAATACGTGAACCGTGAACTTCCAGATATTCAAGCTGGTTTTAGAAAAAGCAGAGGAACCAGAGATCAAATTGCCAACATTCGCTGGATCATCTAAAAAGCAAGAGAGTTCCAGAAAAACATCTATTTCTGCTTTATTGACTATGCCAAAGCCTTTGACTGTGTGGATCACAATAAACTGTGGAAAATTCTGAAACAGATGGGAATAGCAGACCACCTGACCTGCCTCTTGAGAAACCTATATGCAGGTCAGGAAGCAACAGTTAGAACTGGACATGGAACAACAGACTGGTTCCAAATAGGAAAAGGAGTATGTCAAGGCTGTATATTGTCACCCTGCGTATTTAACTTCTATGCAGAGTACATCATGAGAAACGCTGGGCTGGAAGAAGCACAAGCTGGAATCAAGATTACCAGGGGAAATATCAATAACCTCAGATATGCAGATGACACCACTCTTATGGCAGAAAGTGAAGAGGAACTAAAAAGCCACTTGATGAAAGTGAAAGAGGAGAGTGAAAAAGTTGGGTTAAAGCTCAAAATTCAGAAAACAAAGATCATGGCATCTGGTCCCATCACTTCATGGGAAATAGACAGGTAAATAGTAGAAACAGTGTCAGACTTTATTTTGGGGGGGCTCCAAAATCACTGCAGATGGTGACTGCAGCCATGAAATTAAAAGACACTTACTCCTTGGAAGGAAAGTTATGACCAACCTAGATAGCATATTCAAAAACAGAGACATTACTTTGCCAACAAAGTTCCGTCTAGTCAAGGCTATGGTTTTTCCTGTGGTCATGTATGGATGTGAGAGTTGGACTGTGAAGAAAGTTGAGTGCTGAAGAATTGATGCTTTTGAACTGTGGTGCTGGAGAAGACTCTTGAGAATCCCATGGACTGCAAGGAGATCCAACCAGTCCATCCCAAAGGAGACCAGTCCTGGGTGTTCATTGTAAGGACTGATGCTAAAGCTGAAACTCCAGTACTTTGGCCACCTCATGCGAAGAGTTGACTCATTAGAAATGACCCTGATGCTAGGAGGGATTGGGGGCAGGAGGAGAAGGGGACGACAGAGGATTAGATGGTTGGATGGCATCACCGACTTGATGCACATGAGTTTGAGTGAACTCCGTGAGTTGGTGATAGACAGGGAGGCCTGATGTGCTGCGATTCATGGGGTCACAAAGAGTCAGACATGACTGAGCGACTGAACTGAACTGAACTGAAGGTATGAAAACTTCTGTATCTATGCTCTTCACATTATCTTCATTTACAGACAAGACCTGGCCTAATTACAGGACTTATGCAAGGTCATGAAACAAGATGGAAGCCAAGCTGGGTATCCTGACTCCCAAGCCATGATTTTCCTATTACAACAGAGGAGAACTGGTATCCAAGCCCTTTGTTGTGCTTGTCCTTCTGGTGGCTGAATGCAGCTTTATAAAGTGCATTTTGATTTATTACCACAAAGTATCTGTCTTGACACTTATTTCACCCATAGTTTTGGGGTTACTGATTTAGCACATGTTTTTCTTTAAATTCTCCTTGATATCAAAAATGATCCTTCTTTATTATAGGGAGTTAATCCATATCATGAGATTTATTGTTTCTGTGTCTAAATGACCATAATTAGGTAAGAGAGAGAGAGGCTGTGGGGAAGAATTTTCCTGGCAGGACTTATCCTCCTCCCCAGTCTACATCCCTGTCCTGTTCATGGCTGCTTTTGTGAGACAAAGCTGCTTTGGGGTTTAGGCAGGGCAGTGAGGTTTATATTATTTGATCTCTTTCACAAACCATATATGCTGACTTTTCTAATATCAAATAGGAAAGTTTTTTTTAATCACTTTCCTTTCCCCCACCCTTCCTTCCAGTGCTTCCCTCCTGCCCCACCCCCTATCAGGAAAGATTTGATGTTGCCTAGAGTCAAAATGTGCTTAGAACTGAGCAGCTAAAAATAAAACCATTAGATGAATATGAAGGAAAGGGGAAAATGTTGTATTCAACCCCCAAGTTAGTATTATTGTTTTCGTTATTATTGAACATTACATTTAGCTCTGAGCTTCCTGATAGATAAAGCAAAAGAAGATATTTGGGTTCACATTATTTTTATTTGCTAAAGCATATAGCTTTAGCAAACATAGCAGGTCTTGCCCAGAGACTTTGTTACCAGGCAATTTATGCTAAGCCAATTTTGCCAACAAGGGTCCATATGGTCAAAGCTATGGATTTTCCACTTGTCATGTGTGGATATGAGAACTGGACCATAAAGAAAGCTCAGTGCCAAAGAATTGATGCTTTTGAACTGTGGTGTTGGAGAAGACTCTTGAGAGTCCCTTGGACTGCAAGGAGATCCAACCAGTCTATTTTAAGGAAATCAGTCCTGAATATTCACTGGAAGGACTAATGCTAAAGCTGAAGCTCCTTTACTTTGACTACCTGATGTGAAGAACTGACTCACTGGAAAAGACCCTGCTGAAGGGAGCTATTAAAGGAAAGAGGAAAAGGGGACAACAGAGGATGAGATGGCTGGATCACTAACTCAATGGATATGAATTTGAGTAAACTCTGGGAGTTGGTGATAGGCAGGGAGGCCTGGTGTGCTGCAGTCAATGGGGTCGCAAAGAGTCAGACACAACTGACTGACTGAATTGAACTGAATGAAATAGGTAATCATCATAGAACATGTTTATGGTGAATCTAATTTACAAATAAAGAGAAAATATTCGACTCACATCAGGAGGAGCTAAGATGGCAGACGAGTAGGACGGGGAGAATACTTTCTCCTCCACAAATCCATTAAAAGAACATTTGAATGCTGACTAAATTTTACAAAACAACTTCTGAATGCCGGCAGAGGACATCAGGCACTTAGAAAGACAATTCATTGTCTTCAAAAGGAGAAAATGAGCCCTGCGGTAACTCCTCTTGCGAAGAAGCGGCGCGGACAGCTATTAGCAAGCGGCAGCTGGGCTAGGAGGAGTGGCGCGGCCTGCATCGCTTTGAGAAAGGATTTGCCCTGGCTGTCTCGAGCGCTATCTGAGTGAAATAACCAGACTGTTGGTTATCTACTACATCAAGGACCAGCCCTAACTTGGGACACCACCAGGACTATGAGAGGAACAGGGGACTGCACTGAGATAGCCAACTGCAGGCCATCCCACTCTGGTGACAGGCAGCCAGGGCCAGAGGCGGGCAGTCACAGCCCTAGAGAGACACTGTCTGCAGAACTCTAGGTAGGTTTCTGTGCTGACTTACGCTTCTTGGGGCTCTGGATGGTCAACATCTGCCTGAGAAAGTGCGCCAGTTGTATACCCAGAAAACTGAGTGGCGGGAAGGCGATAAGTCGCAGCAGCTGCGCTCGCTAAACATTTCATCACCTGCGCTACTCGGATCTGGGAAGGGCATAAAATGCAGACTCAACTGAGTCTGTGCTTCTGAGGATTATCCAAGTGCCTGAACCTGGCCGGCTTAGATTTGGGTGTTCATCTCTGCCCCCTTTGTAACAGGGCAGAGATCAGATATTGAAAAGACCTGTAAACCGCCTCAAGAAAGAGAATTCAACAAACTACCAGAATATAGTAAGGACACTTTAAACTTGGCAATTTTAACAAAATGAAGAGACAAAAGAATACCCAGCAGCTAAAGAACAGGATAGATGCCCACCAAACCAAACCAAAGAGGAAGAGATAGGGAATTCACCTGATAAAGAATTCCGAATAATGATTGTGACATTAATCCAAAATCTCGAAATCAAAATGGAATCGCAGTTAAAGAGTCTGGAGACAAGGATTGAGAAGATGCAAGAAAGGTTTAACAAGGACCGAGAAGAAATAAAAAAGAGTCAACACATAATGAATAATGTAATAAATGAGATCCAAAACATCCTGGAAGCAACAAATAGTAGAATAAAAGAGGCAGAAGATAGGATTAGCGAATTAGAAGATAGAATCCTAGAAATAAATGAATCAGAGGAGCAAAAAGAAAAACGAATTAAAAGAAATGAGGACAATCTTAGAGACCTCCAGGATAACTTTAAACACTACAACATTTGAATCATAGGAGTTCCAGAAGAAGAATATAAAAAGAAAGACCATGAGGAAATACTTGAGGAGATAATAGTTGAAAACTTTCCTAAATTGGAGAAGGAAATAACCACTCAAGTTCAAGAAATCCAGAGAGTCCCTAACAGGATAAACCCAAGGTGAAACACCCCAAGACACATATTAATCAAATTAACAAAGATTAAATATAAAGAACAAATATTAAAAGCAGCAAGGGAAAAACAACAAATAACTCACAAGGGAATTCCCATAAGGATAACAGCTGATCTTTCAATAGAAACTCTCCAAGCCAGGAGGGAATGGCAGGACATAATTAAAGTGATGAAAGAAAATAACCTACAGCCTAGATTATTGTATCCAGCAAGGATCTCATTCAAATATGAAGGAGAAATCAAAAGCTTCACAGATAAGCAAAAGCTGAGAGAATTCTGCACCACTAAACCATTTCTCCAAGAAAAACTAAAGGACATTCTCTAGATAGGAATCACTAAAAGGGTGTATAAATTCGAACCCAAAACAATAAAGTAAATCCTATTTATCAATAATTGCTTTAAACATTAATGGGCTGAATGCCCTAATCAACAAAGACTGGCCGAATCTATACAAAAACAAGACCCCTATATACCCTGTCTACAAGAGATAACCAAAAGACTAAAATGGGTCAAATGGAAAAACTAGACCCCTATATATGTTGTCTACAAGAGAACCACCTTAAAATAGGGGATATATACTGACTGAAAATGAAGGGCTGGAAAAAGATTTTCTATGCAGTTATGGACCAAAAGAAAACAGGAGTAGCAATACTCATATCAGATAAAATTGACTTTAAAGATCCTAAAAAGGAGACAATCAAGGTGATACATAATGACTTAAAGGAACAATCCAAAAAGAAGTTATAACAATTAAAGATATATATGCATCCAACATTGGAGCATTATATATCTAAGACAAACATTAATTAATATGATATGGGGGTTCCGGTTAAGATGGCGGAGGATTAGGACGGGGAATACACTTTCTCCCCCACAAATTCATCAAGGGGACATCTAAACGCCGAGTAAATTCCTCAAACAGCTTCGGAATGTCGGCAGAGAACATCGGACACTGAGAAAAGCAACTCACTCCCCTCTAAAGGAGGTAGGAAAGAATATAGAAGCCAGAGAGGGACAAAGAGGGAGGGACGGACCTCTGTCCGGGGAAGGGAGCCTGGAAAGGGAAAGAAAAGTTTCCAAACACCGGGAAACTCTCCCTGTAGAGTCTGTGCCAACCGAGAAAGCACGGAGAATATCATAACAGAGAGGAAAACAAATGAACAATTAAGACCCACAGACTACGAGCCCTGCGGTAGCTTCCGCGGCGGGGAAGGCATCATCGCAAACACCCGCTTCCGCCAGTAGCAAGCCGGGGCTGGGCGGGGAGACGCTGCGGGCTGCTCCCACCCCCGCCGGCCGCTCCCCGTGGGAAGCACCCCCGAGGAGCGCTCCCCCCCCTCCCCCCTGCTGCCAGCCGCTCCCGCGCGGGCACACACCCACCCCCTGCGCCGGGGCTCCCCAGCGGGTCGAGCCCCACCTCCGACAGTTCCCGTGCGAACCACTCCATCCCCTCACCGCCGCTCCCCCCGCCAGCCGTTGCCGCGTGGGCCGTTTCTGCCGGGAGTGGTTTGGGCCGGCAGACCGGACTGCGGCGAGGACCACAGGAGGGGCCGGCCCGGCCCCAAGACACTGCGGGGCCCGCGCACAGAGCAAGGGACTATAGCGCGCGCCCGCCCCCCTGCGCCGGGGGGCTCCCGCGCGGGTCGACCCCCACCGCCGACCGTTCCCGTTCCCGTGCGAACCATCCCCTCGCCGCCGCTCCCCCCGCCAACCGGGGCCGCGCGGGCCGTTCCCGCCGGGAGTGGGTCAGGCTGGCAGACCAGACTGCGGCACCGTCCACAGAAGAGGCCGGCCCAGGCCCAAGACACTGCGGGGCCCGCGCACAGAACAAAGGACTATACAGACCAACTACAGAGAAAGGGGCCTATAGATCTTGAGAAACTTAAGCCGGAACAAGGAACTAGCCGAAAATGAACTGAACCCACAGCAATAAAAGAGAAACTCTTATACATATTGTTACTATTTTTACCAACATTATTTCCTTTTTTTTTTATTTTTTTAATATATGTTTTTTAAAAAATTTTATTATTTTTTTATTGAAAGGAAGAGGAGGGAGAGGGGAAGAGAAAAAAAATTTTTTTTTTCTCTTTCCTTTTAATTTTTTCTTTTTCTTCTTCTTGTTTTTGTTTCTTTTATTTTTATGTTTTTATCCTCTAGTACTTCTTTAATCTCCACTGTTAGATATAACTTTTGCGACCCTGTTTTGGTTTTTTTGTGTTTGTTTTTTTTTTTTGTCTTGTTTTTGTTTCTTTTATTTTTATGTTTTTATCCTCTAGTACTTCTTTAATCTCCACTGTTAGATATAACTTTTGCGACCCTGTTTTGGTTTTTTTTGTGTGTGTTTTCTTTTTTTTTCTCTTTTTCTTTTTGTCCTTGGCTTTTTTTCTCTCCTTTTTCTTTACTTTACTGATTACTGACTGGATCTGTCTCTCTCCTTGACACTCCCTCCTTTTATCCTCCTGACCAACTCTATCTCCCTCCTCCCTTTCTCCTTCTCCGTATAACTCCGTGAACATCTCTGAGCAGTCTAGTTGTGGAATGCAATATAGAAGACGAACTTTTTGAGACTACTGCAAAAATAAGACAGATAACAGGAAGCAGGAGGCTTAAGTCCAAACCCTGATCCCACGAAACATTAATTGACAGGAGCTCATCAAATGCCTCCATACCTACACTGAAACCAAGCATCACACAAAGACCAGCAAGTTCCACGGCAAGACATCCCAAGAAAAACCTCTAGAAAAACAAGAACACAGCCCTGAGCTCCAAGTCACAGGCTACACAAAGCGACCTCAAAACCATAGACATCTCATAACACACCACTAGACACTCCACGGCACCCCAGAGAAAAGAAATCCAGCCCCACCCACCAGAACATCGATACAAGCTTCCATAAACAAGAAACCTCGACTTGCCACCGGTACAAACCCACATACAGGGCAGAAAAGCCACAATAAAGAGAACTCCACAGACTGCCAGAATACAGTAAGGACTCCCCAAACTCAGCATTTTAAACAAGATGAAGAGACAGAAGAATTCCCAGCAGGTAAAGGAACAGGATAAATGCCCACCAAACCAAAAAAAAGAGGAAGAAATAGCGAACCTACCTGATAAAGAATTCCGAATAATGATAGTGAAATTAATCCAAAGCCTGGAAAGCAAAATGGAATCATGGATAAATAGCCTGGAGAAAAGCATCGAGAAGATGCAAGAAAGATTTAACAAGGACCTAGAAGAAATAAAAAAGAGTCAATATATAACGAATAATACAATAAATGAGATCCAAAACACTCTGGAGGCAACAAATAGTAGAATTACAGAGGCAGAAGATAGAATTAGTGAATTAGAAGATAGAATGGCAGAATTAAATGAATCAGAGGAGAAAAAAGAAAAACGAATTAAAAGGAATGAGGACAATCTCAGAGACCTCCAGGACAATCTTAAACGTTACAATATTCGAATCATAGGAGTTCCAGAAGAAGAAGACAAAAAGAAAGACCATGAGAAGATACTAGAGGAGATAATAGTTGAAAACTTCCCTAAAATGGGGAAGGAAATAATCACTCAAGTCCAAGAAACCCAGAGAGTCCCATATAGGATAAACCCAAGGCGAAACACCCCAAGACACATATTAATCAAATTAACAAAGATCAAACACAAAGAACAAATATTAAAAGCAGCAAGGGAAAAACAACAAATAACACACAAGGGAATTCCCATAAGGCTAACAGCTGATCTTTCAATAGAAACTCTTCAAGCCAGGAGGGAATGGCAAGACATACTTAAAGTGATGAAAGAAAAGAACCTACAGCCCAGATTATTGTACCCAGCAAGGATCTCATTCAAATATGAAGGAGAAATCAAAACCTTTACAGACAAGCAGAAGCTGAGAGAATTCAGCACTACCAAACCAGCTCTCCAACAAATACTAAAGGACCTTCTCTAGACAGGAAACACAAAAAGGATATATAAATTCAAACCCAAAACAACAAAGTAAATGGCAACGGGATCATATTTATCCATAATTACCTTAAATGTAAACGGGTTGAATGCCCCAACCAAAAGGCAGAGACTGGCTGAATGGATACAAAAACAAGACCCATACATATGTTGTCTACAAGAGACCCACCTCAAAACAGGGGACACATACAGACTGAAAGTGAAGGGCTGGAAAAAGATTTTCCATGCAAATAGGGACCAAAAGAAAGCAGGAGTAGCAATACTCATATCAGATAAAATAGACTTTAAAACAAAAGCTGTGAAAAGAGACAAAGAAGGTCACTACATAATGATCAAAGGATCAATCCAAGAAGAAGATATAACAATTATAAATATATATGCACCCAACATAGGAGCACCGCAATATGTAAGACAAATACTAACAAGTATGAAAGAAGAAATAAACAATAACACAATAATAGTGGGAGACTTTAATACCCCACTTACACCAATGGATAGATCAACTAAACAGAAAATTAACAAGGAAACACAAACTTTAAATGATACAATAGACAAGTTAGAACTAATTGATATCTATAGGACATTTCATCCCAAAACAATGAATTTCACCTTTTTCTCAAGTGCACACGGAACCTTCTCCAGGATAGACCACATCCTGGGCCATAAATCTAGCCTTGGTAAGTTCAGAAAAATTGAAATCATTCCAACCATTTTTTCTGACCACAATGCAGTAAGAGTAAATCTCAACAACAGGAGAAAAACTATTAAAAATTCCAACATATGGAGGCTGAACAACACGCTCCTGAATAACCAACAAATCACAGAAGAAATCAAAAAAGAAATCAAATTCTGCATAGAAACGAATGAAAATGAAAACACAACAACCCAAAACCTGTGGGACACTGTAAAAGCAGTCCTAAGGGGAAAGTTCATAGCAATTCAGGCATACCTTAAGAAACAAGAAAAAAGCCAAATAAATAACCTAACTCTACACCTAAAGCAACTGGAAAAGGAAGAAATGAAGCACCCCAAGATTAGTAGAAGGAAAGAAATCTTAAAAATTACGGCAGAAATAAATGCAAAAGAAACAAAAGAGACCATAGCAAAAATTAACAAAGCCAAAAGCTGGTTCTTTGAAAGGGTAAATAAAATTGACAAATCACTAGCCAGACTCATCAAGAAACAAAGGGAGAAAAATCAAATCAATAAAATTAGAAAAGAAAATGGAGAGATCACAACAGACAGCACAGAAATACAAAGGATCATAAGAGACTACTATCAGCAATTATATGGCAATAAAATGGACAATATGGAAGAAATGGACAAATTCTTAGAAAAGTACAACTTTCCAAAACTGGATCAGGAAGAAATAGAAAATCTTAACAGACCCATCACAAGCACGGAAATTGAAACTGTAATCAGAAATCTCCCAGCAAACAAAAGCCCAGGCCCAGACGGCTTCACAGCTGAATTCTACCAAAAATTTAGAGAAGAGCTAACACCTATCCTACTCAAACTGTTCCAGAAAATTGCAGAGGAAGGAAAACTTCCAAACTCATTCTATGAGGCCACCATCACCCTAATTCCAAAACCTGACAAAGATCCCACAAAAAAAGAAAACTACAGACCAATATCACTGATGAACATAGACGCAAAAATCCTTAACAAAATTCTAGCAATCAGAATCCAACAACACATTAAAAAGATCATACACCATGACCAAGTGGGCTTTATCCCAGGGATGCAAGGATTCTTCAATACCCGCAAATCAATCAACGTAATACACCACATTAACAAACTGAAGAATAAAAACCATATGATTATCTCAATAGATGCAGAGAAAGCCTTTGACAAAGTTCAACATCCATTTATGATAAAAACTCTCCAGAAAGCAGGAATAGAAGGAACATACCTCAACATAATAAAAGCTATATACGACAAACCCACAGCAAACATTATCCTCAATGGTGAAAAACTGAAAGCATTTCCTCTAAAGTCAGGAACAAGACAAGGATGCCCACTTTCACCATTATTATTCAACATTGTTCTGGAAGTTTTGGCCACAGCAATCAGAGCAGAAAAAGAAATAAAAGGAATCCAAATTGGAAAAGAAGAAGTAAAACTCTCACTGTTTGCAGATGAAATGATCCTCTACGTAGAAAACCCTAAAGATTCCACCAGAAAATTACTAGAACTAATCAATGAGTACAGTAAAGTTGCAGGATATAAAATTAACACACAGAAATCCCTTGCATTCCTGTACACTAATAACGAGAAAATAGAAAGAGAAATTAAGGAAACAATTCCATTCACCATTGCAATGAAAACAATAAAATACTTAGGAATATATCTTCCTAAAGAATCTAAAGACCTATATTTAGAAAACTATAAAACACTGCTGAAAGAAATTAAAGAGGACACTAATAGATGGAGGAATATACCATGTTCGTGGATTGGTAGAATCAATATAGTGAAAATGAGTATACTACCCAAAGCAATTTATAGATTCAATGCAATCCCCATCAAGCTACCAACAGTATTCTTCACAGGGCTAGAACAAATAATTTCTCAATTTGTATGGAAATACAAAAAACCTCGAATAGCCAAAGCTATCTTGAGAAAGAAGAACGGAACTGGAGGAATCAACCTGCCTGACTTCAGGCTCTACTATAAAGCTACAGTCATCAAGACAGTATGGTACTGGCACAAAGACAGAAACATAGATCAATGGAACAAAATAGAAAGTCCAGAGATAAATCCACGCACATATGGTCACCTAATCTTTGACAAAGGCGGCAAGAATATACAATGGATTAAAGACAATCTTTTTAACAAGTGGTGCTGGGAAAACTGGTTGAACACTTGTAAAAGAATGAAACTAGAACACTGTCTAACACCATACACAAAAATAAACTCAAAATGGATTAAAGAGCTAAATATAAGACCAGAAACCATAAAACTCCTAGAGGATAACATAGGCAAAACACTCTCTGACTTACATCACAGCAGGATCCTCTATGACCCACCTCCCAGAATATCGGAAATAAAATCAAAAATGAACAAATGGGACCTAATCAAACTTAAAAAGCTTCTGCACAACAAAGGAAACTATAGGCAAGCTGAAAAGACAGCCTTCAGAATGGGAGAAAATAATAGCAAATGAAGCAACAGACAAACAACTAATCTCAAAAATATACAAGCAACTTCTACAGCTCAATTCCAGAAAAATAAACGACCCAATCAAAAAATGGGCGAAGAACTTAATAGACATTTCTCCAAAGAAGACATACAGATGGCTAACAAACACATGAAAAGATGCTCAACATCGCTCATTATCAGAGAAATGCAAATCAAAACCACTATGAGATACCATTACACGCCAGTCAGAATGGCTGCGATCCAAAAGTCCACAAGCAATAAATGCTGGAGAGGGTGCGGAGAGAAGGGAACCCTCTTACACTGTTGGTGGGAATGCAAACTAGTACAGCCACTATGGAGAACAGTATGGAGATTCCTCAAAAAACTGGGAATAGAACTGCCTTATGACCCAGCAATCCCACTGCTGGGCATACACACTGAGAAAACCAGAATTGAAAGAGGCACGTGTACCCCAATGTTCATAGCAGCACTGTTTACAATAGCCAGGACATGGAAGCAACCTAGATGTCCATCCACAGATGAATGGATAAGCAAGCTGTGGTACATATACACGATGGAGTATTACTCAGCCATTAAAAAGAATACATTTGAATCAGTTCTAATGAGGTGGATGGAACTGGAGCCTATTATACAGAGTGAAGTAAGCCAGAAAGAAAAACACAAATACAGTATACTAACGCATATATATGGAATTTAGAAAGATGGTAACAATCACCCTGCTTATGAGACAGCAAAAGAGACACTGATGTATAGAACAGACTTTTGGACTCTGGGACTGGGAGAGGGTGGGACGATTGGGGAGAATAGCATTGAAATATGTATAATATCATATCTGAAACGAGTCAGTCCAGGTACGATGCCCTATAACAGATGCCTGGGACTGGAGCACTGGGATGACCTGGAGGGATGGTGTGGGGGGGGGGGAGGGAGGAGGGTTCAGGATGGGGAGCACGTGTATTCTGGTGGCGGATCCATCTCGATGTATAGTAAAAGTAATACAATATTGTAAAGTTAGGAAAAAAATAAATAAATAAAATTACTTTAAAAGTCAAAAAAAAAATTAATATGATATAAGAAATATGCAACAATACAATAATAGTGGGAGACTTTAATACCCCACTCATACTTATACAATCTGGCTGTAATAGACAAAGTAAACAGGAAAACATATTTACTTATCAGCCTCAAAAAATTCAGTTCACTCAGGAGAGTTTAAAAAAAAATTGACTTATTTGTTCACTCTGTAAAGCTTTATTGACTATTTTATGGGACTGGTACGACTTTGGGTAGTAGGGAGGAAGAAGTGACAAATGTGATCCTGTCCTAAATAATATATTGTGGTAAAGATAGACCTACCAATACAAAATACTAAGATGTGCCTAAGATGAGGACACCCAAACTGGACTTTTAGTTTCCTGAACTTTTCATTTTCAGATTAAACCTCCTAATATAGGATGAATTCAATATGATTTTTTTAAGTGTTCTTTGTGATTAAAAACAGAAAGCCATTAGATAAGAAATTACATATACTCCTCCCCACCATCATTCCCCTTCTTTCTTCCCATTTCCCTCCCACCCTCATTGATCCTTTCCTTTGTCCATTTTCCCCTGCAAAAAAAAAAAAAATGATCAAATCTTGAAAAAAAAAAAAAAAGTCTTCTGATGAGTAAAAAAAAAAGAGAGAAAATATTCATAATTTATATCTTAAATATGAGGCGGCCTTATAAATGTATGTTGCATTGAGCAAAGATCATATTGATGCATTTAAATAAATTAATCTTAGTCTTGTATGGTCAAATCCTGAATTATGATCATTTTAAAATTGTAATTTATGGATAGAGTGAGATGTGGTACTTGACCTGGTATGGTTCAGGACCATATGAACCAGAGTCACTACTAGGCACTGGAGCCATGGACAGTCAAGTGAGTGGGATTTAGACTTGAAGCCAGAATATGCGGAAGAGGGTTTTCTTCAAGGACCTTCTCTTTTCACTGAGAAGAGAGACAGAGGGTAGACCTCTGTCCCAGTTTGCTCCCAGTTTGCTGTCAAATCACTAATGGAGGGGAAAGCTAGAATAAGAGGTGTGCTGTTTATACTCTGTTTTTAAATAAATACTTTCTCAAAACTTCACTTTCTTCAGTCAGAATTATGGGCAAGTTTATGGTGTATTTTTGTGACAGTAGAGTTATGAGAGAACTTTGGGCATAGGTCCCAAACCCAAGCTGTCTGCAGCAGTCAGGCTGGCCCAAACAGCTGCTCGTACAAAAGGCCAGGTTGAAGACAATAGGGAGTAAGACCTATATGTACCAAAGGGCCAGTGGCCCCTCTCCAGGGACCAGCTGCTTCCCAGCTCCAGCTCATTTTTGTCTTGTGAAAAGCGCAGATAGACCATTGACCACATCTTCTAGTGTTTTGGGAGAAGATGGAAGTGTGGATTATTAAACCTTCTGATTTTGAATGTTGGCAACTCCTTTCTTCCACTTGCTTAAGCCAGAAACTTTTTAGTTGTCCTTGACTCCTCTCTTCCTTTCAAAATCCACATCTAATCCATCTGGAAATCCTGTTGGCTCTTCCCTCAAAATATATTCAGAATCTGATCACTTGTTAGTGATTTCCTGTTGCACTACTGTAGCCCAAACCGCCATCATCTCTCTCCAGGATTGTTGCAGTAGTCTCCCAACTTTTTTTCCATCCATGCTTTCTCTCTTACAGCCAGAGGGATCTATTTACTGAAGCACAACTCAGATCATGTTCCTCCTCTGCTCACAACCCTCTGGCTTCCCGTCTCACTCAGAATGAAAGCCAGAGTTCTCCAGTGCCCCATGAGGCTCTCTGATGTCATCTCTGCAGCCACAGTGGCCTCCTGCCAGTTTTGCTCAAATATACCAACTGATTACCTCATCAAGACCTTCACCCTTGCTGTTCCCTTGCCTGAATGCTCTTTCCTCAGGTATTTCCATGACCCATTCATCCCTTCCAACTCTTTTCTGAAATGTCACCTTCTCCATGAGGCCTTCCTTGGCCACACTGTCTAAACTTGTTGCCACATGCACACAGACTCACACCCTTCCTTTTCCCCCTTGGCTTTGTTTTTAGCACATATCATGATCTAATGCACTACACATTTTTCTTATTTATTACCTGTCTTCCACATGAGACTGTAGGTTCCAAAAGGGTAGGAACTTTGTATATTTTTGTGTGCTTGGTCCCTGCTGTATAGTTAGCATTAAGAAAAGTGCCTCAATAAATGGTAGATGCTCAATAAATGTTTGATAAATAAATGAATCTTAAAAAGACAACAACTTTTTCAACTTCTCAGTTCAGCTCAGTCACTCAGTTGTGTCCAACTCTTTGTGACCCCATGGACTGCAGCACGTCAGGCCTCCCTGTCTGTCACCAACTCCCAGAGCTTTCTCACACTCATGTCCATTGAGTCAATGATGCCATCCAACCATCTCATCCTCTGTCATCCCCTTCTCCTGACCTCAGTCTTTCCCAGCATCAGGGTCTTTTCCAGTGAGCCAGTTCTTCATATCAAGTGGCCAAAGTATTGAAGTTTCAGCTTCAGCATCAGTGCTTCCAATGAATATTCAGGACTGGCTTCCTTTAGAATGGACTCGTTGGATCTCCTTGCAGTCCATGGGACTCTCAAGAGTCTTCTCCAACACCACGGTTCAAAAGCATCAATTCTTTGGCGCTCAGCCTTCTTCACAGTCCAACTCTCACATCCATACATGACCACAGGAAAGACCATAGCCTTGACTAGACGAACCTTTGTTGGCAAAGTAATGTCTCTGCTTTTGAATATGCTATCTAGGGTTGGTCATAACTTTCCTTCCAAGGAGTAAGCGTCTTTTAATTTCATAACTGCAGTCACCATCTGCAATGATTTTAGAGCCCCCCAAAATAAAGTCTGTCACTGTTTCCATCTATTTGCCCTGACGTGATGGGACCAGATGCCATGATCTTCGTTTTTGCATGTGGAGTTGTAAGCCAACTTTTTCACTCCTCTTTCACTTTCATCAAGAGGCTCTTTAGTTCTTCACTTTCTGCCATAAGGCTGGTGTCATCTACATATCTGAGGTTATTGATATTTCTCCCAGCAATCTTGATTCCAGCTTGTGCTTCATCCAGCCCCGCATTTCGCATGATGTACTCTGCGTATAAGTTAAGTAAGCAGAGTGATGATATGCAGCCTTGACATACTCCTTTCCCGATTTTCAGCTTCTGGCCAGACAAAACTCTTAAGTGGGCCAAACACAGGTTGTCTTCTGACGCATGGTCAAGAAGAGAAAGCAGTTCTTCAGCTGCATATAGTGGCTTGGGGACAGGTTTCATGACTACGTCACACTTGCCCTGCCCAGAAAACAACAAAAGAGTGCCTCATCCCTGCATACTGTGTCCTCCTGCTCCACCCTGCTGAACTCAGTGCTTGCTTCTTATTTTACCCTCAACACTGTTTGTCCTGATGCACTGCTGTTTAGAATCTAGAAAATGATAAGTGGATTAGTTCAGCTTCCTATGTGAACTTACAAACCTCTAAAGGTAGGAAACATTTAAATAGTTTTACTTGCATTTTCACAACAGAGTTTAGAGTTGTACAAGCAATGATTAACAGAAGGAGCACCACGAACAGAGTGCGTGCTAAGTCGCTTCAGTCTTATCCGACTCTTTGTGACCCTATGGACTGTAGCCCACCAGGCTTCTGTGTCCATTGGATTCTCCAGGCAAGACTACTGGAGTGGGTTGCCATGCCCTCCTCCAGGGGATTGTCCTGACCCAGGATCAAACCCATATCTCTTACATCTCCTGCATTGACAGGCAGGTTTCTTACCACTAGAGCCACCTGGGAAGCCCACAGGAACAGAGGGAAAATCATATATAGAAACACATCGGCAGAAAAAAGTTTGATTCTTTGGAATAGATCAAGTGAAACTTAGAGTAAGTAGGGAGTGAAGGAGAAAAGATACAGGAAAAGGTATTGCAGAGGCTGCTGCTGCTGCTAAGTCACTTCAGTCGTGTCCGACTCTGTGCGATCCCATAGACAGCAGCCCATCAGGCTCCCCTGTCCCTGGGATTCTCCAGGCAAGAACACTGGAGTGGGTTGCCATTTCCTTCTCCAATGCATGAAAGTGAAAAGTGAAAGTGAAGTCGCTCAGTCATATCTGACTCTTAGCGAGTCCATGGACTGCAGCCCACCAGGCTCCTCCATTCATGGGATTTTCCAGGCAGGAGTACTGGAGTGGGGTGCCATTACCTTCTCCGTATTGGAGAGGCAGGCAGGGTCAAATGTTACAGACTGTGATAAGGAGTTTCAATTCTTCGGCTCACTGGGAAGACTCAAAACTCATTACATTACTATAAACTGTTCATAATGCTAATTTATTTGATGCAACTTTTACTGAAATATGGCATATTTATATCCTGGTGATATTTTTTAAACAAGTCAGTCAATTGTTAGCAGTCATTTTATTGCCTAGACTCCATTCCTTTTGCTTTAAAAAAAATTGTTTTTGAACTTAAATAGCTGAGAAAATATTGTTAATGTTCACATTTATAACTAAAATATTGAAGTTAATTTTTAAATATCTTACTTACATAACTAAATGTATTTATTTAGCAAAAAAAATAATAAACGGTTTTAGTTATATAACACTGTAGATATGGGTTATAATGGTTGTTTAGTAGAGGAAGGTTCCCCAGACACATTTAGTCTTTTTAACTATAACCACTCTAGTTACAAAAAGAAAATGCCGAATAGTCATTCTCTTGTTGCATTTGCAACCTTTGCCAAGCTACTATCATATTAAAAAATACAGCATTTTTGCTTCCAAAAATTGTTTATATATATAAATATTTAGACTATACCAAATGTACATTGTCATTTTTATAAAAAGTATAGCATTTCTTTGAGCTCACAGTTTATTCTGACCCATATGTTCTCATCATGAAAAGAGAGTCAGATCAAATATTGAGCAGTTTACTAACAGTCTGTTGAAGACTGAAGATGTTTTTAGTTTTGTTTAAGAACAGTAAAACATTTCTCATGATCTTTTGTTTGTTTTTGTTTTTTAACTTCAGGATTTTCCAAGCCAGACTAAGCTACATGGAGGGTTTTGTAGTTTAGCCTTGGCTATTGAGTGACTATAAAAGGGCGAATTCTGAATCATGGTAGCACTAAGATATAGAAAATGTATGAGATAGGAACTCTGATTAGAGAAATCAAGCTATTGGTAATTCGGAAAGCTGAGGTAAAGACAAAGTGTTACGATGAAATTTATTTTTTTTTTTTTTTCTGAAAATGGCTTTACTTGTTCTTTTCTATGGCTGAGTTAGTGTTCCATTGTATACTACATCCTCTTTATCCATCCGCCAGTGGACATTTAGGTTACCTGTTTCTATGTCTCGGCTACTATGAACACAGGAGTACATGGATCTTTTTTTTTTAAATATCATATAATGCTATGTGGACATGGATGACCAGATTCCTGTAACTGGAGTACAGATAGGAGAAAACAGAAGAGAGGGTCCTGTCCAGAGGCAGAGTAAAGCCGTATTTCTTTCTTTTTTTTTTTTTTTGCAGAGGAAAATGCACAAAGGAAAGGATCGATGAGGGTGGGAGGGAAATGGGAAGGAAGAAGGGGAGTGATGGTGGGGAGGAGTATATGTAATTTCTTAACTAATGGCTTTCTGTTTTTAATCACAAAGAACAATTAAAAAAATCATGTTGAATTCATCCTATATTAGGAGGTTTGATCTGGAAAAGAAAAGTTCAGGAACTAAAAGTCTAGTTTGGGTGTCCTCATCTTAGGCACATCTTGGTATTTTGTATTGGTAGATCTATCTTTACCACAATATATTATTTAGGACAGGATCACATTTGTCATTTCTTCCTCCCTACTAACCCAAAGTGGTACCAGACCCATAAAATAGTCAATATACATTTACAGAGTGAACAAATAAGTCTTTTTTTTTTTTCTTTTAACTTTCCTGAGTAAACTGAATTTTTTGAGGCTCACAAGTGAATATGTTTTCTTCTTTACTTTGTCTATTACAGCCAGATTGTATGAGTGGGGTATTAAAGTCTCCCACTATTATTGTATTGTTGCATATTTCTTCTATCATACTAATTAATGTTTGTCTTAGATATATCAATGCTCCAATGTTGGGTGCATATATATTTATAATTGTTATAACTTCTTTTTGGATTGTTCCTTTAATTGTTCGTTATGTATAACCTTGATTGTCTCCTTTTCAGGATCTTTAAAGTCAATTTTATCTGATATGAGTATTGCTACTCCTGTTTTTTTTTGGTCCATATTTCAATAGAAAATCTTTTTCCAGCCCTCCATTTTCAGTCAGTATATATCCCCTACTTTAAGGTGGTTCTCTTGTAGACAACATATATAGGGGTCTAGTTTTTGTATCCATTTGACCCATTTTAGTCTTTTGGTTGTCTCTTGTAGACAAGGTATGTAGGGGTCTTGTTTTTGTATAGATTCGGCCAGTCTTTGTCTGTTGATTAGGGCATTCAGCCCATTAACGTTTAAAGCAATTATTGATAAATAGGATTTACTTTATTGTTTTGGGTTCGAATTTATACACCCTTTTAGTGATTCCTATCTAGAGAATGTCCTTTAGCTTTTGTTGGAGAAATGGTTTAGTGGTGCTAAATTCTCTCAACTTTTGCTTATCTGTGAAGCTTTTAATTTCTCCTTCATATTTGAATGAGATCCTTGCTGGATACAATAATCTAGGCTGTAAGTTATTTTCTTTCATCACTTTAATTATGTCTTGCCATTCCCTCCTGGCTTGGAGAGTTTCTATTGAAAGATCAGCTGTTATCCTTATGGGAATTCCCTTGTGAGTTATTTGATGTTTTTCCCTTGCTGCTTTTAATATTTGTTCTTTATATTTAATCTTTGTTAATTTGATTAATATGTGTCTTGGGGTGTTTCGCCTTGGGTTTATCCTGTTAGGGACTCTCTGGATTTCTTGAACTTGAGTGGTTATTTCCTTCTCCATTTTAGGGAAGTTTTCAACTATTATCTCGTCAAGTATTTCCTCATGATCTTTCTTTTTATCTTCTTCTTCTGGAACTCCTATGATTTGAATGTTGTAGCGTTTAATGTTATCCTGGAGGTCTCTGAGATTGTCCTCATTTCTTTTGATTCGTTTTTCTTTTTTTCTCCTCTGATTCATTTATTTCTAGGATTCTATCTTCTAATTACTCTTCTAACACTAATCCTATCTTCTGCCTCTGTTATTCTACTATTTGTTGCCTCCAGGATGTTTTGGATCTCATTTATTGCATTATTCATTATGTGTTGACTCTTTCTTATTTCTTCTATGCTATGCTAAGTCACTTCAGTCGTGTCCGACTCTGTGCGACCCCATAGACAGCAGCCCACCAGGCTTCCCCATCCCTGGGATTCTCCAGGCAAGAACACTGGAGTGGGTTGCCATTTCCTTCTCCAATGCATGAAAGTGAAAAGAGAAAGTGAAGTCTCTCAGTCATGTCCGACTCTTAGCGACCCCATGGACTGTAGCCTACCAGGCTCCCCCGTCCGTAGGATTTTCCAGGCAGAGTACTGGAGTGGGGTGCCATTGCCTTCTCCATTATTTCTTCTAGGTCCTTGTTAAACCTTTCTTGCATCTTCTCAATCCTTGTCTCCAGACTCTTTAACTGTGATTCCATTTTGATTTCAAGATTTTGGATTAATTTCACTATCATTATTCAGAATTCTTTATCAGGTAGATTCCCTATCTCTTCCTCTTTGGTTTGGTTTGGTGGGCATCTATCCTGTTCCTTTAGCTGCTGGGTATTCTTTTGTCTCTTCATCTTGTTAAAATTGCCAAGTTTAGAATGTCCTTACTATATTCTGGTAGTTTGTTGAATTCTCTTTATTGAGGCAGTTTACTGGTCTTTTCAATATCTGATCTCTGCCCTGTTACAGAGGGGGTGGAGATGAACACTCAAATCTAAGCCGGCCAGGTTCAGGCACTTGGATAATCCTCAGAAGCACAGACTAGGTTGAGTCTGCATTTTATGCCCTTCCCAGGTCCGAGTAGCACAGGTGATGAAGTGTTTAGCAAGCGCAGCTGCTGCGACTTATCGCCTCCCCGTCGCTCAGTTTTCTGGGTATACAACCGGTGCACTTTCTCAGGCTGATGTTGACCATCCAGAGCCCCAAGAAGTGTGAGTCAGCACAGAAACCTGCTTACAGTTCTGTAGATAGTGTCTCTCTAGGGCTGTGATTCAAAAAAAGGGCTGTGAACCCGCCTCCGGCTCTGGCTGCCTGTCACCGGAGTGGGACTGCCTGCAGCCGGCCATCTCTGTGCAGTCCTTTGTTCCGTACATAGTCCTGGTGGTGTCTTAAGTTAGGGCTGGCTTTTATGTAGTAGATAACCAACAGTCTGGTTATTTCACTCAGATAGCGCTCGGGATAGCAAGGCCAAATCCTTTCTCAAAGTGATGCAGGCCACGCTGCTCCTCCTAGCCCAGCCCCTGCTTGCTAATAGCAAATGCTGGTGTCCGCGCAGCTTCTCCGCAAAAGGAGTTACCGCAGGGCTCGTAATCTCCTTTTGAAGACAATGAATTGTCTTTCTAAGTGCCTGATGTCCTCTGCCGGCATTCAGAAGTTGTTTTGTAGAATTTATTCAGCATTCAAATGTTCTTTTAATGGATTTGTGGAGGAGAAAGTATTCTCCCCGCCCTACTCGTCGGCCATCTTAGCTCCTCCCCCTCAGGATGAAATTTAGAAAGTGTTGGAATATACAGAGGCAGCCCAGGTTTGACATAAATAAAAAATGTAAGAAGAAAGTCTACAGCTCTTTGTAGCTTTCATTTCTATAGCATAAGGTGCACATTATAGACGCAGGGAAATTCAGAGCTGTAAAAGACCAGAGAGAACGGGAAAAGACCTTATTTTACAGTGAGGAAACTGAGGTCCAGAGAGCACCAGAGACTTGCTCAGTGTCACACAACTAGAATTAATGGGGACTGAATTTGGAATTTGGAACTATTTTCTATTTCAGTATTATTTTATCTACTTTCTTGTGCATTTTTGACTGTGTAATCACTGGAGTTGTACCAAAATGGAGTGAGTTGGTATGAATGAGGAAGGGAAGAAATGAATAATGAGGTAGAAACTGAAAAATGGCTACCTGACACGCATGTTGACTTTCCATGAAGGAAACTTGGGTTCAGAGTCCTTTAAGAACTTTTCCAACTCTATTTTAATAAGTGTGGATGATTTTAATAATATTTGTAGCAGAGGAATTATTCGTCCTCCCAACTTACAAAAATTACCATTCATTCTCATCCATGCTTGTGCCATTCACTGTAGCCTTTTCTCAGAACCTGCTTTCCCTTTGAGAGCACCTGTTCCGAAGTGCCTTAGTAATGCACTGTGACCAGAAAGAATGCCACGGCTCTCTGCTCTGTTCACCACTTTTAATGATGAGTAGTCATTGTACCCATAACTCTAACCTTTTACATTAAACTAGTATCCAATAATTAATGTTTTTTTCTATTACACAAATATGAATTGGCTGGATAGTTAGCAAAATAAAAATCTATGCAATGAAATCAATCACCTTTCCTATTGTATAGCAAGGAATTGGAATAATAAAAAGTTTTGGGTATTTCATAATCCAATAATGTAAAATATATTTTTTAAATAGATGATGGTAAAAATCTCTTTACTGTGCAGTTATATAGCCTAATCTTGGCTTAGAAATGACAATGTGTAAATTCTCATTGCTGTAGAAAATGCATGAGATAGGAACTCTGATTAGAAGTGTATTTGGCATTTGATGATATCTGTGTGAATGTACATATCTCTGCATACTGCTCTACTGTGAATATAAAGTTATCTCTCTTCCTCCTACCACCATCCCTTTGTTCAGATTTAGATCCGTTTTTCTGCTATAATTTGGAAGATATTTTCTCAGGTATCAACATTTTCAGACTATGTGGATAACAGTCATATTTATAAAAGGGAATTTCCAGAAAGTTTCATATGCCCTAAGTATTGCCATAATACAGTAGAGACCAAGGTGAATTATTCATTGTTGTAAATATGTGATTGGGGGCTTATCTCTATAGGCTTAAAACTGAGTTTTAAACTTCCATCCCATAGTTCTCTGGGAATACCTCATTTCCTTGGATTTTGCTGACCCTGGATTGATTTGGGGAAATGGAGTAAGGGAGGGGGATGAGGGTAATATTTCACATATTATCCTGGTGATTCTATAAGGCAATGAAGGACTAACTTTTTTTCCAAACAAACTGAACTCAGCAAGAGAGAAGTCATGTTATAGATCTAGGAAAGTTAAGTACATAATTGTTCGAACAACCATAAAAATAAAACCTGAGACCCATGTCTCGTGTTTCCTATGCCAATTCTTCTTAATGTTCCGTTCCACCCTACTGAAAAGTCAGGCTAGGCTCTATTGCCTTTCTTTCCAAAGCTGACTAGACAAGGAGGTCAAGCTTATGTGTATTTGCCTCACTTTCTTTCAAGAGAAAGACCCCCTATGTCAGTGTCAACAAACTTCAGCTGTAAAAGGTCAGATGTAAATATTTTAGGCTTTGCCAGCCATATGGTCTCTATAACAACTGCTCACCTCTATCATTGTAACACTAAAGCAACCACAGATAATATGTGAACAAATGAGCGTGGATATGTTCCAATAAAACTTTATTTATGGTCACTGAAATTTCAGTTTTGTATATTTCTCACATGTCAGGAAGGATTATTTGATTTTTTTCTCAACTGTTTAAAAATGTAAAAATCATTTTTGTGGGCTATACAAAAAAAAAGGTTGTGAGCCAGATTTTGAACCACTAGCCACAGTTTGCTAACCCCTGCCCTTAGGGAACAAATAATAAAATACAAGGAAAACTATAGGTGCTAAAACATGAAGAGACAAAATACAATACCTGAAGGACAGGTGATTTAAATGTCGTCAGGAAAATGACGGACAACTATGCATATATGGAGATACCCTGACCCTTGATTCTATTTTAGCTAATCTTGGTTGGTATTTGGTCAAATTCCAGGTTGGTTATTTTGATTTACTCTCTTATGATTTGTGAAAGACAGGTTTTAACTGGCCTTAGAGAAGAAAGGCAGAAATAAGAAGAGAGCATGTGACTTAAAATTTACCAGAAGGTATGCAGCTCCAATAGACCATTTTATTAGGAATGGCAGCTGGTGGTTTTCATTATTGGTGAATCATTGTGAAATCTGTCTGAGGCAGGGAGGAAACAGCTAAGTGTATTATTCTTTAGCAGAAACTAGTTCATGACACTGTAAAGCTCTCACAGAATATGTTTTCTACTGTGTTGAAAGAACCCATAAAAATCTCTATTTTAATGACATAAAAACTATACTGATTAAATTTAAATTGAAAAATCTTGTAAACTCAAAACCATAAAGAACCTTTTTAAAAAATAGTATGAGTGATTTACATGCAGTTGAATACAGCTTTTCTTGCTCTGTAGGTCAGCTTACTGATAGCAATTGCATAGATGGTAATGTACTTATTACAATGAAGGAGCATCAATTTTATGATAATGATAATACAATTACCTTATTTTTGAGCTGCTGCTACCTACTGCTACCTAACATACATTATCTCATTTATTCCCACAACAACCCTGCAAGATTACTCCCCTATTGAAGATGAAATTGAGCCCAGGCCACACACACACGAAGTAGCAGAGCCAAATCTTTGTCTCCCTAACACAAAAATTGATGCTGTTTCCACCACACCAGTACCATGATAAGAAATGCTGTCCAAAAAGAACAGAATTTGGAAAAACCATCCTCAACTCTGCTGTTGACTATTATTATTTCATATTAGTTTTACCCTGCATGGTTATTGTACAGTAATAGAATGATTTCAGCCCCTTAAAACCTTCAGAAATCAAACCAATTGTGTCTTTTAACATTTGTGTTTTGTGTGTCCATTTATTGCTCACAGCTCTTAGGCAGGCTGCAGCCTTGAACTATTCACTGTCTGAACTTGCCCTCAAAGAATTCTTCTCCCACCCTACCTCTATCAAGTGACAGCCAGTGAAAAACCCACAGGCTCGGCAGCTGCAGCTCTGGAAAGCTTCCATCAAAACCCTCATTCCCACATCCCCTTTGAAAATCACAGTTCCTAGAGCGTGCTGTTATCTTGAAGGTTATGACTAATGCTTGTAATGTTGTAAAACTTCCACTGCAAAACACTGTCTGCAAGACCAGGATTCCTTAACTTGAGCTCTGTGTTAACTTTTCCACACCAAGACATTTACTGCTTCTCAACTGCTAGACCCTAAATTTTTACCCAGTAATCTGGAGAGAGTATTTCAGTACTAGGATGAGAGTATTTCAGATATTCAGTAGGAAAATTGGAAAGCTTAATGAATTTCCGATAGTGCCTCTTTGACAGATCAGAATTAAATAAAAATCCCTGGTGTACCGAGAATATCAGGTGATTTAGCCCTCTTCTCATCCCTCTCAGTTTTATTCTTTCTATGAATTGTGTTCAGGATTCAGCTGTCCAGTATACATGTCTCAGAGCAAGCAATTTCGTTTTCTCTGAATGTGGCGATATAGTACAAAAGTAGCTGTTTTTTGTATGACTGAATGAAACCAAAATCCAGTTTTTAGCAGTCTTTTCATATGTGAATCGTGTTATTTAATCCAGATTTCTTTGAAACTACAACCAGACATACAGTATGGATATTTGGTTGAAGAAATATGTTTGCTGTTATTCACCCTGCCATGCTTTATTTTGCTTACATTAATAACATTAATACACTTAAGAAAAAAAGTATATTTGCATCATCATCTGTTGAAATTGGCAAGACTGGCTGCTGGTGATTATAGACACAAAACTCCATCAGGAGATAATTTCCTGATCTGTATGTATCACAACATTGATTTTTCTAGACTATCCCACTAGTATGTCAAGGAAATCAGGGAGGAAAAAAAAAGCTGCAGCCAGGAGACAAATATGTGCTAATGTACCACTTACTGTCTGGAGAAAATCTATGCTCATGGCAGCAATAAGAAGTTATATGGTCTGTATTTATTTAAAATGTGCAAGCTACAGAATGTGAGCCTTCTGATTGTACCCAGACATAATGGAAAGAATTCACTAGCATTTTAACACTAGCTTTTGTAAGGAATGCACCTTTTAAATCAACATTGGATAAAAGGTTGTCATTTAGTTTCAGAACCCTAAAAGGTTCTTTCTGTTGCTTGAATAAAGGAAAAAATGACTGGGGGCCTCAAATCCCATCTGAATTGGCTATTCTTGGTCACTTAAGTATATTTCCTTATCAATCAAACTAAGCAGAGGTGTTGTTTTAAATTTAACAGAAAATATTGACTAGTAAGTCAGTTCAGATTTATGGTAGATAAACTCTTACATTCAAAACCAGCTTTCTTGAAGTTATGTTGATCAAGAATATCAGTGTCAGTTTTCCTAATGGGAAGGAGCACCATGCTTTACAAGCCAAGACTTCCTGTTAAATAAGCAGCCTCAGGACAATGTCCACACTCATTAGTATCTGTGTGTGTGTGTGTGTGTGTGTGTGTGTGTGTGTGTGTTATCGGTCTGAGGTGGGTTTTTTCACCCTAGAGTAAGGTATCTAAATGACTGTAGCTTTCTGTTTTCTGGTTTTTATGTATGGAATTTTTAAAATGACCCAAATTAGTAAGATTATGCTCAAATTCCTTCAAGTTAAGCTTCATCAGTATGTGAACTGAGAAATTCCAGATATACAAGCTGGATTTAGAAAAGGCTAAGGAACCAGAGACCAAATTGCCAATATCTGCTGGATCATTGAAAAAGCAAGAGAATTGCAAAAAATGCCAAATCTACTTTTGCTTCATCGACTACACTAAAGCCTTTGACTGTGTGGTTCACAACAAACTGTGGATAATTCTTAAAGAGATGGGAATAGCAGACCACATTACCTGCCTCCTGAGAAATCTGTGGGCAAGTCAAGAAGCAACAGTTAGAACCAGACATGGAACAATTGATTGGTTCAAAATTGGGAAAGGAGTATGTCAAATCTGTACATTGTCACCCTGCTTATTTAACTTATATGCAGAGTGCATCATGTGAAATGTCAGGCTGGATGACTCACAAGCTGGACTAAAAATTGCCAGGAAAAATATCAACAATCTCAGATATGCAGATGATACCACTTTAATGGCAGAAAGTGAAGAGGAACTAAAGAGCCTCTTGATGAAGGTGAAAGAGGAAAGTGAAAAAGCTGGCTTAAAACCCAGCATTCAAAAATCAAAGCTCATGGCGTCCAGTCCAGTCACTTCATGGCAAATAAATGGTGAGAAAGGGAAAGTAGTGACAGATTTTATTTTCTTGGGCTCCAGAATCACTGTAGACATTGACTGCAGCCATGAAATTAAGACACTTGTTCCTTGGAAGGAAAGCTATGACAAACCAAGATGGCATATTAAAAAGCAGACCCATCATTTTGCAGACAAAAGTCCATATCGTCAAAGCTACGATTTATCCAGTAATCATGTACGGATGTGAGAGTTGGACTATAAAGAAGTCTGAGCACCAAAGAATTGATGCTTTCAAACTGTGATGCTGGAGAAGACTCCTGAGAGTCCCTTAGACCGCAAGGAGATAAAACCAAGCAATCCTAAAGAAAATCCACCCTGAATATTCATTGGAAGGGCTGATGCTGAAGCTGAAGCTCCAATACTTGGGCCACCTGATGTGAAGAGCGGACTCACTGAAAAAGACCCTGATACTGGGAAGGACTGAAAGCAAAAGGAGAAGGGAACGTCAGAGGGTGAAGTGGTTGGGTGGCATCACTGACTCAATGGACATGAGTTTGAACAAACTCTGGGAGAAATGTTTGTTTATACCCATAGCATAAAAATCTGTGCTTCAAGATTCAATGAACTCTTGGAAAGCATTGTCTACCTCCTAGTGGTTGTGGAAGCATTTTCCCTGCAAAAAGTCACTGAGATGCTTAAAGAAGTGGTAGTCGGTTGGCAAGAGACCAGGTGAACATGGCAGATGAGGCAAAATTTCATAGCCCTATTTGTTCAACTTTTGAAGTGTTGGTTGTGCGATGCACAATGGGGTGTTTTCATGGAAAAAAGTTGGGCCCATCACATTGATCGATACTGGCTACAAGCTTTGCCGTTTTCAGTGCGTCTCATTGATTTGCCAAGCATACTTCTCAGATGTAATGGTTTTGCCAGGATTCAGAAAGCTATAGTGGATCAGACCAATGACAGACCACCAGACAGTGACCATGACCTTTTTTGGGTACAAGTTTGGCTTTAGGAAGTTCTTTGGAACTTCTTGGTCCAACCACTGAGCTGGTCATCAATGACTGTCATATAAAATCCACTTTTTGTCCCATGTCACAATCCGAGAAATTGTTCATTGTTGTTGCCTGGAATAAGAGAAGATGAGACTTCAAACTGGTGATTTTTCTGATTCGTGGTCAGCTCATGAGGCACCCACTTATCAAGCCTTTTCACCTTTCCAATTTGCCTCAAATGCCACATGACCGTAGAGTGGTAGACACTGAGTTCTTCAGCAGTTTCTCACGTAATTGTAAGAGTCAGCTTTGACGATCCTCTCAGTTGATCATAGTCAACTTCCAATGGCTGGCCACAACACTCCTCATTTTCAGGGCTCTCATTTCCTTTGCAAAACTTCTTGAACCACCATTGCACTGTATATTTGTTAGCAGTTCCTGGGCCAGATGGGTTGTTGATGTTGTGAGTTGTCTCCACTGTTTTATGACCCATTTTGAAATCAAATTTAAAAATTGCTATAATTTGCTTTTTGTGTAACATCATTTCCATAGTCTAAAATAAATATAAAGTAAACAGCAAGTAACAAGTCATTAGCAAAAAAAAAAAAAGATAAAACGAGGTAATGCACATTAAAATGATGTAAACACAACCACATTTAAGAATGTACTCCATTTAATTAAAAAAAAAAAAAAAAAAAAAAGAATGTACTCCAATGTCAAATGTCAAGCTCAACAATGCAAAACCGCGATTACTTTGCACCAACCTAGTAACATCCATGGAGAATAGTAGCATTCTAGTGGAGAGGCCTGATAGTCACACCTTAACCAAGTGATCAAAATTACACCCACCAGTAGTCAAACAGACTGACATCATGTGCCTCTTGATGTTATGTATTGAGAAAGACATCTGTGATATCCTTGTCCCCAAAAATGCACAATTAATGTTAAGGAAATATCAGACAAATGCAAAGTGAAAGATACTCTTCAAAAGTGTCAGTGTCCTGAAACACAAAGAAAAGCTGAGGAACTATTTCAGGTTAAAACCAAAGAGAAAGGAATATTTACACATATGTTTGATGTGACTGTGTAAGTCTCCTTATTTTTATTATACTGTCATAAACTAAGTGATTACCTTTGTTCTTTGGAAATATATTTTGAAATATTTAGTGGCAAAAGGACATGGTATCTGCAGCTCAGATGGCTTAGGAAAACAATGTATATATAGAAAGAGAGAAAAAGAAGCAGATTTTTACCACTTGGTGAATCTGGATAGAAGATGGAAGAGTTTTTTATGCTATTCTTGCAACTTCTCTCTTAAGTTTGAAGTTGATTCAAAATTTTAAAAATTTAAATGCTAAAACAAAGCAACTACACACATATGCATACACACAGGCACAGAGAGTTGTCTTCACTTTAAATAAAACTAATTCAAAATATGGACATCTGAAATTCATACTAAAAGATGAGCTAAGGAATATAAAATTTTTTATCCCAACAAATTTGCTATAGAAATCATTTAATAATTTTTCTGTTAAAATTATAAGATTTTTAAAAATGTAATGAATATAGACAATTTCCCAAACCCCATCTGTAAAGAGAGGTATAGCTGCATTTCTTTTAGCTCTCTTCCACTAAGAGTTGCTGTATTTGGCTGGCTTGCTTTGCGAAGCTCCTCACAACATGAAGTTGGTTCTGTATTTGTGCTTAAATGCTTTTGAAGAAAATGAGGGTGATTGATAACTTGCTCCAAAATACAGATTAAGGCTTTTGCAGAGCTAAGGCTGTACTTCAGATTTCTCTTTCCCAATTACCTGAGTAGTTTTTTTCAGGTCATTTGAGTCTATGCCTTAAGAGAGCTAGCTCTAAACTTCTTGAGTTTTCCCTTTTTTCTGTCTTCTTCTCATTAAAATATAACTGTTACAGAAATAATAAGAATAGTAATGTGATAACACATCTATTATTTTAAGGCTATCCTAAAAATATTGCTTTACTAATCACACACAAAAAAGAGTAATTGTTATCCAAAAATCAATTAGCCACGACCTCATCTTGCCTCTTACTCTTTTTTTTTTTTTTTTAACTTATTTTCTGTTCATAGAGAATTGGGTTAGGATGTAGCAGCAAGCAAAAACTCATCAGTCAAATGTATTTTCTTATAAACAGTTTGATTTAATTTAAAAATTAACATTGTCATACTAAAAGATTGGAAATAAATGTACTTTGATAAGGATGTTTAATATTGGTGGAATACAATAAACAAAGACTGGAAAAGTCTTTATGTATTGATATGGAAAGATCTCCAAAGTATAATGTTAAGTCCAAAAAGCACAGACAGAGCAGTATATATTGAGTGCTACCATTTGCATATAATAAAAGGAGGAAAGAATATGTATATGTGTATATATATACAGTATATATGTTTGTCTGCATATAAATGAAATGTCACTCAAAAGATACATACATACAAAATTGTTTGCGTAAGGAAATGAGAATTTGATGTTGGGGAATAAGTTCATTATTTCAGCATTAATGCATGCTTAGTTGCTCAGTTGTGTCCGACTCTTTGCAACCCCATGGACTGGGGCCCTCAAGGCTCTTCTGTCCATGGAATTTTCCAGTCAAGAATATTGGAATGGGTTGCCATTTCCTTCTCCAGGGGGTCTTCCTGACCCAGAGATCAAATGCACGTCTCCTGCATCTCATGCATTGGCAGGTGAATTCTTTACCACTGAGCCACCTGGGAAGCCCAATACCATTAGTGAGAGAAAAGTGAAAGTGTTAGTTGCTCAGTCCTGTCCAACTTTTTGCAACCCCATGGACTGGGGCCCTCCAGGCTCCTCTGTCCACGGAATTGCCCAGGCGAGAATACTGGAGTGGATTGCCATGCCCTTCTCCAGGGGATCTTCCTGACCCAGGGATCGAACTGAGTCTTCTGCATTGCAGGCAGATTCTTTACTGTCTGAGCCACCAGGGAAGCCCTATAGCATTAATAGATGTTCCTTAATACTTACAGAAGAAAATAAGAAGTGGTACTTTTCTCCTCTGTTTTATTGTTGTGAAAATTGCTGTCTTAAAATGATAGTTTATCAAAAATGTCCAGCTCTTTCACTGTAATGATGTAAATCATTATGCTTTTTGTCTGATTCAATTATTCCAATTCACATATTAACTTGATCGCAAAAAACACTGACCAGTTTTTATTTCTTAAGTGTTTTTGGTCACAGGAGTATATCCCATGAATGAACACAAGACTCACAGGAATATTAAGAGCTGAAAAGTGTAAAGCTGATTTAAGTGGGGTTCTACCAAAATAGCAATTTGGTTTAATACCCCATGGGAAGTATAGGGTAAAATTTATTTCAAATTAATGTAAGGTTAGTGTAAGTAAATCAGAGAAGCCAGAGGCCAAATAAGACCTAGAAATTTTTTTAGGAATCCAGAAGACTCTAGAAGAACATCCTCCCTGGAGTTGATATTTTAATATATCACCAATTTTTTTTCAACCAAGATCTCATGCTTCCCTTAACAGGATATTAAGTGGCACATACTAATTTTTCCCCTAATGGTCCTCTTTGTAGTTAAAAGCTTTCTTTATCAGTCCACCTGCATTTTATAAGTGGATAAATACAATTATTCCAAGCTGTCTGAATACTTTTTTTGTCTGCGTCTGCCAAAATCAGTAAGAAGTAAAACCTAAGACAGTCGCTGGAATAGGTAGCCATCTGTTATCACTTACAACATAAAAACAAAAAGAAACTCTTCTCTTGTGGCTTATTTGCATATTTCATGGTTCTCCTGTTGTAACTCTCTCTTCTAAAACAAAAACAAAAACATTATTCAAATAAAGATTATTCATCCAGTTCGTCAGTGGTATATAATAAAGCTTTTTCCACCGAAAATTATTTGTATAGTTCCAGTTAATAATGCTGCATTTTTATAGAGAAGACTACACAGATGTGACAGTGGTTTTACAAACAACTTAGGTAACATCAAGAAGCATCTGTGCATTTTCCAGCAGCCTGAGTAACTAAGTAGTGATTTGTGCAGCCTTCTCTGCATCTGCTCTTTCCTCTCTTCCTTTTTTACCATGTCCAGATGATTAATAAACTGAACTCTCTGTATATGCATTCTGACAACCATGGGGACTTGTGAGGGTTGAGAATACACACATCACCCTGTGTTGTTATCATGAAACACCTCATTGGATGCCCTATAGCAGGGCACTGTGGCCTTTGGAGAGGTTGGTGGTGGGAGCTACGTGGTTCTCTTAAGTCAGTAATTTCTCAGCTCATAGTCAGTGGGCTGGGTCAATGTCCTCTTCAGTGTGAGTAAATCAGAGAAGCCAGAGACCAAATAAGACCTAGAAAATTTTTAGGATTGTACATTTAAAGTACTGATTCTTTTAACTTTGGGAAGAGAGTATAGTCTCATCTTGAGTAGTACAGTCTCATTATATTAACATGTAAAAAGACAGTTTTAACAGCCATTTTGTTCATTCTGTGAGTTCTGGTGACAGACCTGTCCTAAATCATGTGTCTACTGCCAAATCCCAAGTTTCACGGTACCAAAGTTGACTCTGTATGACCTGTTACATTTTCCATAGACTTTTGGATGTGATCACAGAAGGAAGATTGCCAAGCTTTTATTTCAACTCAGATATGACTAAACACAAGAAATCACTTACTGACACCTTTATTCTGTCTGCCCCTCCCTAAATCACCATTTTGGGAAAAAGTTACAAGATCTACAAAATGGGCTGCCTGTGTTCCAAGTTAATTTTGAGAATGACATTTTCTGTCTGGTTTATAATCTCTTTAGAAGAGCAGAATTATGATGGAAACACTATGACATCCTAGGCTGTAACAAATGAGTTGTTCTTAAAGATAAATGTAACTCCATGTCTGTGAAGCTAAATATTTACTTTCCAGATGATTTAATGTATCTTTGTTCCTTTCCACACTGAGTTTTCTCTTTTTGTGTGCATCGCTTCTTTTCCAAGCTACTTTTTTGTAACTCTGTTATATCAGTGTTTTGTGATGTTACAAAAAAGCAAAGAGTGTGAGGTCAAATTTTCCATTACATATCTCAACAGGAATGCCAGGGAACCTAGCCAAACTAAGTCTACAAAAAATAAAAATTACAGGAAAGATGATTCATTAATCAACAATTGCCCTCCAAAAAAAAAAAGAAAGTAGAATTTGTTGTATGTATTCATTCTGGGGAGTGGGGAATGAGTGCAGACAGCGAAGCTATGGGGTGAAATGGAGTATTTTATGGCTACATGGTATGGTTTTAAGTCTACTGGGGATCTTTTTAAACTATAAAATTCAGGGAAAGTAAAATTCACACTGTACCTTGGTTTCTCTCAGCCTTTTATTCTTTCAAAATGATAGTCTCTCGTGTACAAAGACCCCAGCTACAATTCGATCTTTAAAATAGTAACCATGGAAGATGCACTAGGAAGGCACAGCCTGCAGCTTCTGAACCCTCGGGGCATGAGCCCTTCCTCCCTCTGTTCCCTGCTCCATTGTCTTTGGCACTTTGTCTCGCATGTGGCGTGCTCGGTTGTGTCCAGCTCTTTGCAACTCCCTGGACTGTAGCCCACCAGGCTCCTCTGTCCATGGAATTTTCCAGGCAAGAAATAACTGGAGTGGGTTGCCATTTCCTTCTCCAGGGGATCTTCCCAATCCAGGGATCACCCAACCCAGGGATAGAATCCGCGTCTCTTGCATCGCCTGCATTGACAAGTGGATTCTTTACCACTTGCGCCACCTGGGAAGTGCATTCTTAGTCACTTCTTCCTCTAACATTGATCTCCTTCTAAGTCCTTTTTTTCTCTTGCCATAAGCCCAGGATCTTGATCTTTTCCTAAAACGTTGTCAGATCAATAGAAACACTAGACCTTTGTCTTTAAAGTTATTATCAAATATTAAAGGAGCTGAAAAGGGCAAAAATCATGACACTGAAGGAAAAAAACTTAGTCACTGAAATCAGAAAATGCCCCCCAAACCTTGAAACAAACAGAATTATCCAATTACAGAACTTAGTACCATAAATGTCAAACTCAATGTATAGCTTTATTTTTTTTTGTATTCTCATAGAAAACCAACTAGTAGCAAATGCAGTTGGCTCTGTGACCAGCCCAATAATAGATACTGTAAACTCTATCTAATGTTTCATTAGCCAGCTGCTAAGCACAGTCATGCAGTAAAATGATCAAAATGTTCAAACTACAGGATCCTGTGCACCTTCTGATTCATTAAAAGATGACATTAGAGTCCTGTGTCATTTTACTACTGCTGCTGCCAAGTTGCTTCAGTCATGTCCGACTCTGCGACCCCATAGACGGCAGCCCACCAGGCTCCTCCGTCCCTAACTATATGTTATTTTAATTCGTTGAAAATTGGTGCTCCATGTGTGGTTGAGACACTATTAACCAGAGTGTGTAATTAGAACAATTTCAACCATGTTGGATGACACTGAATTTACTGAAGAGTTTTGTTACCTTTTATGGAGAACCGGAGGAGGAAATGGAGAACAGGTTTTTTGTTTTTTCCTTTTCTTTTGCCAAAAAGCTGATAACCTAAGTGTTATCACACCATTTCATCCTTAAAAAGAGACAGCAACATGAGAAATAAACTTTCCTAAAAAATTCCTAATAATTGAGAACTTGGGAGAAGCTTGGACTGTTCAAGAAAATAAAAGGGTTGAAGTCGAGGAACAAAGCCAAAGTTCCAAGACCTTGACAACTTGAGCAAATGTAAGAAGTCTACATTCATTGTCGAAAAATGTGAAGTCTTGCATTTTTTAGGAGAAAATTGGATTGTATGACCAGACTCAAGGAATAAGGGCCTAAATACCCTGTGTTGGTCTTGACAGCCCACCAAGCAGAAAACACTTTTAGAAAAGTATTGATAGAGGCAAATATCCCAGGAAATGGCACCCCACCCCAGTACTCTTGCCTGGAAAATCCCATGGATGGAGGAGCCTGGTAGGCTCCAGTCCATGGGGTCGCTAAGAGTCAGACAGGACTCAGCGACTTCACTTTCACTTTTCACTTTCATGCACTGGAGAAGGAAATGGCAACCCACTCCAGTGTTCTTGCCTGGAGAATCCCAGGGATGGGGGAGCCTGGTGAGCTTCCGTCTATGGGGTCGCACAGAGTCGGACACGACTGAAGCGACTTAACAGTAACAGTAACAGTAACAGATGGCAAAGAATTATTTCCCATTCCTCAAAGGTCAAAGAAGCTTTCTTCAGGCATTCCCAACAGTCCATTCTTCATCCTCTTCTGCTTTATCTGTACCACATCCTACACACACACACACACACACACACACACACACACACACACACACACACAAGAGAGAGAAGATATATGCAAAAACAACCTTCAGTAATTTTTTTTCCTTCATAAAAGATGATACTTTGTCTCTTCAGAATCTTTCTACCTTTGCTCTTTTCAGCCGTATTTAAGATTTGTTCCCGTGGTTTTAAATGTTTTTTGTTCAGACTTGTAGCAACTTAGCAATGTCTAATGATCTCCCCTCTCTCATCCATACTCTCATTTCTCTATTATGACTACTCATGAAGGTCAGTAGATGTTTCTATGTCACATAGACTGTGGGAGGTAGTTTCCTCCCAATCCCACCTTACTCCCAGGCGCCATTCCTTTCAGCCATATAACCATCCATCCATCCATCCATTTCAGTCAGTCAGTACTTTGAGACTTGGGAAATTTACATCCCTAAAACGGATTATGATATGTTGAATTTATAAAGTCCTCTTTTCTGCTTTGCAAGGTTTTCAAAGAGAATGCACTTTAGGACAGAGAGATTTGGGTTCACATCCTGTGACCCTAAGCAAGTTATTTGTCTCTTCTATTCATTTAACAGATATTTATTATCTTCTGTGTTCCAGACCTTACATTAGGCATGATGAATGCAGTTAACAAGACAGACATGGTCTTTCTTTAACTCATTAAGTTTATACTCCAGTTGGGAAAGCCAAAGAAGAACAAGTTTTCAAATAAATACTTCAGTAATAGTAAATATAAAAATAAGAAACACACAGGGTATTTAATTGAGTCAAAGGAGCAGAGAAAGCAATTTTGTGAAATAATATTTAAGCTGAGACTTTAAGAATAGGTAGGAGTTAGCCAGATGAAGAGACAGCATAAGAGCATCACAGGCTGAGGGCCAAGCCCCCAAAACCAGAGTCAAGAAGGAACTTGATGCAAAAAAAGGACTGAGAGAAGGCAAGCTAGACTAGAGCCCAGTGAGTGAGAGGAAAGTGGAGAGGTTCAGAAGCAAAGGTGAGGGGTAGGGAGGGGTATTAAAGAGGGCCTTGGAGGCACTGATGAGACTTTGGACCATTTCTAATAGCAACAAGTAAGCAGTGAAAGGTTTTTTGTAGGGGTGGGAGGAGGATAAACATGATCATATTTATGTTTGAATCACACCAATCTTTTTTTTTTTTTTAATCTCATCACACACTGGACTAGGGAAGTACAAAAAGGGAACCAGTGAGGCTAATGACATTTTCCAGGTGAGCAATGATGGTGGCAGTCAATGTCAAGACCGATGGATTCAAGACAGATTTAGGAGATAGAGTTTACCAGACTTGATGGCTCCCTGGATTGGTAGCATTGCAGAAGATGAGGGTGTCACTGATGACTTCCAGTTTCTGACATTGCAGTAGAGCCTAGCCTGGGGGCGGGGTGAGATGGAGGCAGGCAGTAGATCCCACATTCAGTTTGAGGCATGTTTGATCTAAAATGTTTGTGATTCATCCTGATGAAGATGTCGTGCAGGTATTTAATTATAAGAACAGATTTGGAGCTCAGAAGAGATATCTAGACTAGAGATATAAATTGGATAATAGCTTATAGATGACATTTAAAGCTATTAGTGTGGACAAGACCACTGAGAAAGAGTACTTGTTTGTAGAAGAGGACCTAGGAAGCCTCTCTGAGCCTCAGTTGTCTCCTCTGTAACATGGAAGTAATGATCTATCTGTGCAAAGATGTTGAGAAGCATGCATTTAGCACATAGCCCAATGTCCAGCTCATAGTAGGCACTCAGTGTATGGTAATTGCTATTCCCACTGTGTCTCATAAAACCTCACAGCCTCATTCTCCGGAATGCATCAGCACTAATGAAGAGATAGTAGTGTGGAGAAGAGTGGATGAGCCCATGAAGAAATGAACCTGGATCTATAGGGATGTGCCTGTGAAAATAGAGATCATAACATTACCTTTTATTATTGCCTGCATGTTAGATTTCTTTTTCTAATTTTTATTTTCTAGGCAGCCCTCCCCTTGCAAACAAGCTCTTAACAATTCTCACCCTGAAAATTCACGTGTCTTCATTTTTCTTAAATGGGAATTTTGTACCCAAATGACTTTTAAGGCTGCCACCAGGTTCATCATCCTTGCAGGTTCTGTTCATTGCTGCTCCTGTCACTGATGGATTTGTTAAGGAATGGCATTGAAATATGTATAATAGCATATATGAAACAAGTCGCCAGTCCAGGTTCGATGCACGATACTGGATGCTTGGGGCTGGTGCACTGGGACGACCCAGAGGGATGGTATGGGGAGGGAGGAGGGTTCAGGATGGGGAACACATGTATACCTGTGGCAGATTCATTTTGATATATGGCAAAACCAATACAATATTGTAAAGTTATATAAAATTAAATTAAAAGAAAAAAAAAAAGAAATATCTGAACGGTTTTTTAGTGACACTATTTTCAGGAAGGCTGAGCCTTTCCAATTCCAGACAGCAGCCTGGTTGTGGATGTTGGGAGACCACAGAGCCATAACACACAGCACATGTGGATGAGGCCATCTGAGCTTCTTGGCATTCCTACTGATGATAATGATCCCACTTGGTGCAAGCACCCTCCCTGCAGCTGGTGTCCTTTCTGCACAGGGATGAGGTCATTTGGTAGGGGTGGGGGAAAGATGGGGTTGAGGAGGGAAGATGAGAGAAGAGGAGGGGAAGAAGCTGTCACATCTGTATTCTTGGTGGAAAAATAGAAACATATTTGCCACATGCTTGCTTTATTTATTAAGAAGAGGGAATGGAGAGACTAGGGGATGGTGAGGAACTGTTTCATAGGAGGTGCCCCCCCGCCCCACGCCCCCGCCCGAAGTTACACAGTTACCAGTATTCACAGTAACAAGCGAATCAAATCTCCAGGGTACTGATAAGCCTATGAATCTAATCTCTAGAATATTTGAAATTGCTCAGCACAGGATATTACAGCAGTTTAGATCCCAGTAACTACTTTAGAGCTGTATAGAAGCCTAGTTCTAGACACTCCACCTCTCCTCCTACTGCAAACGTGTCTAAAAAAGAGAAATTGAAAATCATCGTTCTTTGGCAATGTAGACGAAAGTGTCAGATCATTCTTCATCTGCTTCTCAATGTCATCAGCAAAACCAAATAAACAACCTTTTTGTTTTTCTTAATGTAGAAGTAGTAGTCCAACTGGTATGCCATAGGTTTATTTCTAGAATTTATCTACACAAAGACTGTGTCCCAGGGTTTCGAGTTCATGTTACAGTCTGTTGTTGTTGAGGGTTTTGTGAGGGGAGGGCTGAGCGAAAGAGGGGTCACTTAGGCGTCCCAGGGAAGGATCCTGGCTTGGGCACAGCCAGCCAGTCATGGTGAACCATTTGGCCATATCAACTCAGGGTAACAGAAGTGAGTCAGCTCTGGCTGAAAATATTAAAGGTGCTTGCTCTCAAGATGGTTTTGAACCCATCAAAGGCAAGCCAGCTCTGATTAGCCTTTGCGGCCTCAGTGCCTCAGCCAAGGCCTGAGACAAAGTAAGTGCTCAGTGAGTGGTGAGTGTGCCAGCAACCCAGTTTGCCCATTCCCCATGGCTCAGGAGTCCTACTGTTAGTGACTACAAATGACCATGAGTAATTATGTGAAGGAAAAAATATTTTCTCCTAAATGCTGGAGAAAGAGGTGGAATTATTTAGGTAAGTGTAATAGTTGACTCTCAACAGAGCTCCTGACTTGAGTTTCCAAGATATAAGAATGCTGGACTAGAGGTCCGACCCTCTAGCAAGCCCCTAAAACTTCTCAACCCCAATTTCTTGGTCAGTGAGCTTCCTTGGTGACTCAGTGGTAAAGAATCCACCTGCAGTGCAGGAGATTCAGTAGATGTGGGTTTAATCCCTGGGTCAGGAAGATGCCCTGGAGGAGGGCATGGCACCCCACTCCAGTATTCCTGCCTGGAGAATTCCATGTACAGAGGAGCCTGGGGGGCTACAGTCCATGGGGTTGCACGAAGTTAGACACAACTGAAGTGACTGAGCATGCACGCATGCATACAGAATGGGAATAATACTTTCTCAGCCTGCCTCCCAGAGTTATTTTCAGGATTAAATCTTATTCAGAAAGTCAAACTAATAAGAACTGTAGGAGGTAAGTGTTGTTATTGTTTTGAGAATACTGTAATCTTAAAAATTTTTTAGAAGAAAAAAAGATTTTTAGTGCCTTGAAGAAAACATTCTTCAAAAGCATATTATAGGTGCCATTGTTGTTAACTGGTAAATCCCTCCTTAAGCTTTATTTATTTAAAAAATAATGACAACATTATGCCTTTTCTGGAAAGCATTTGTGACTTACCTCCAAATGTCATGTGTTTTAAAATCAAAGTCAGTAGCTTCCTAACCCTTGGTGATTTCAAAGGTTATTAATAATAATGGTATTTTTCAAGGTTATGAAGCTTGACTACTGACTACATACCAGTAAGTGGTCACAAATAAAACTGCTTTTACCACATGTAAATCCTTCCCTGCAGTTTGGGCCTCTGCAGACAGTGATTCAGCTACAGGTGTGTCATGGGACAGTAGAATTTTGTCCTGGAAGGAGCACAGTATGTAAAATTAAGAAACAGTTAATTCCTGGGTCATTTTCTAGCAATGGCCTTAAATCATTTCACCTCTCTGAACCTCACCTTACTTATTTCTTCACTGAGAAAGCATTCAGTGACTTCACCAGGGCTTTACTACTCTCCCCAGAAGGCATTTGAAAAGAGGGAGGACATTTATGCTTGTCAAAATGACAGGGTGTGCAAAAAATGATAGGATGGGGGAGGATGCTGTTGGCATTTAGTGGACGAAGTAGGTCTGCTAAATTTTCTACACTGAGCAAAGCAGTCTCCTGAAAGGAAGAAGTGTCTCCATATAGCACAAACACACACTCCTAAGAAACACTGGGTCAGAGCTGTGGAGAGTGAAAGGAAGACACAGTTAATAGTACCAGAACTATCTCAGGCAGACTGGGGTGTATGGAGGACCTAGCTTCAGTCCATGTCCACCTTTGTTTCCATCGTCTTCCTCCATTCTTATCCTATCCTCCTTTCAAACACTGGAATCCCAAGCTCTGCTAAGCAGCCCTCATGGTAGGAGACAGACAAGTCTGGATCACATACCTTCTCTATGGTCTCAATTCTACCAGGAAGACTAGCAGCAGGGTTACACTTAGCTCACTTACCCATCCCTGCGCTGGGTTACGCCTTAGTCACAGAGCTCCCCTTTGTTTCTCCCTCTCCCTCATCTTCAGAGCCTTGGGCACAGCCACCACCTTAGTGTGGCAGCTGCCTGAAGCATTAGTTGGGGTGGCGGGGGGTGGGGGCTCAGGGAAGAAGAGAAGGAAGGGAGAGTGGAGCCGGCTGCAGAGAACGAAAGCAGCACTTTTCTTACTGTACTTTCTTGGACTACCATTTAGACAGGGAAAACAAAACCCAAGTCAGGAATCCATTCCTCTCTTTTGACATATCAGCTGAAGGCAGCCTTCAAGTCCAGGTGGGTTTTATGCTTCTTAACTCCCATGCGTGGATAGAGACTGGGTTTCCAGAATTTCCTGTCTAGCCCCCTGGGGTTTTTCTCCTAGTTAAGCTTACTTTCAGCTTCTTAAATTGTATCTTACTCTTTAAAGAAAATCCATTGTGCAGAATTGTGTAAGGCTTGACATGATTGTCTAAACTAATTGCTTAAATATGGACATGGACAATTGTTGAAAAGCATTTTTGTTTGTGTCTTGGAATGAAAGTTGCCACCTACACAATAGTCTATTTTGAAACCTAAATGGATTGCATCTTAAAGAGAATAAAAAAGCATAGAAAAAAAACTAAGCATGAGTTTGTTAGGCCAAAATTAAGTTGATGTCTACATTCAGTGGGAAAGAATTGTAGAGAGTTGCCTCTGACACAGACAGTTCTCTCTCCTCTTTTGTTTCTCTTACCTTCTCACCCTGGTGTTTAAAGTTAAGCTTTTGGGAACATATGGCTTCTGTACACTATAGGAAAGTGGCAAATATAAGCCACAAGAGCAAACAGCTCAATCTCTTCTTTCGTTTAGCACTGCTTCAGAGGAATAGGCTCACTTTTGAGGGACAAGCAGATCCAACAACGATCAGAGGCTTAGGCCATTGCTTTTCTAACTTCCCAATTAAACCCTAGGGTTTTCTAGAATTTACCAAAAATAGAATGTTAATCGGGCTTCCCTGGTGGCTCAGATGGTAAAGAATCTTCCTGCAATGTGGGAAACTGGGTTCAATCCCTGGGTTGGGAAGAACCCTGGAGGACATGACGCTCCAGGATTCTTGCCTGGAGAATCCCCATGGACAGAGGAGCCTGGTGGGCTACAGTCCATGGAGTCACCGAGTCAGTCACGACTGAGCAACTAAGAACAAAGCAGAATGGTTACTTTGGGGAGAGCTCTTTTAAAAAAAAAAAAAAATCACTCAGTGTTGTAGGAGAGGTTAGTAAGGTGTTATGGTTTTAAGATTCTTTTTTTTATGTGTCTATTTTATACCTCACTTCTAAAGAACACGCAATACAGAAGAATAAGATAAGTAGTTGAGGAAATCAGTAATTGGAATATAAAACCAGAGATAAGAATGGGAAACCGAAATATATACTCTCTGGTCCTTTATGTTTGTTAGAAGTAAATCACAAATTTAGCTCTAACCTTCCTAGTGGCCTAAGTGAAAGGGAGCATACCATTTTAATCACCCAGAGTCATCCCATAGAATAAATTTATTAAGGGCATCACAGGGCAATGTTCAGGAGCAGTGGTTGTTTTACCCATTCATTCATTTATGAACATTCCTTGAGCACCTTCTAATGTATTAGGAGCTTATAATGACAGAGCTCTCAGGCAATTTCAGAGAAAGGCATATCTTTATTAGATTTGTGTGAAGTGCTCTGTATGTAAATATAAAATTTCTTAAAATTGATTTTAGCCATGTTTTAATGCTAAAATGGAATGTTTACCTGTTTATGGATAAATCCAAATTAGATCATTTTCATGATTTTCTTTTTTTAAGAGAAGTCTGTAAATTCCGCCTGTCCTTCTGGGTCTTGTTAATTATTACATAGGACCTTAGAAGATGCCTTTCTGAGACATTTCTTGGAACATAGAGGTGGTTCCTTGTGGGTGAAAGTGTTCAGAGTCAGAATTTGGTCCAAAGGCAGCTCAGGAATGCCCTCCACAAAACATTTTTAAATGTTCTAGGCAGCAAGAGTCTTTCCTCCAAACAGTCATCTGTCTACCTTCAACATAGAGAATACACATAAGTGATATGTTATTACTCTAAATTTAATGTTAGGTTGTCACAAGTCTACTTATTTTCAAGACAATTGTTGAAACCACTGAAACCCTTTCCACAAATCAGAAATTTGAATGGATATCATTCTCTGTCAGCCCCAGTATTTTATATTTCATGTATTTATAAATATATATTTTAATAATATTTTCATGATATGAAATATCAAATATGTTGTATATTTATGCATGTATATTATAATTGTATAATAGATACAAATATATCACACAGGAAGCACACACAGTTTACCTATACACCCTTAAATGATATAATATTATCATGACATATGTGTTATCTGTCATGTTATTTAGGCTACCAGTAGGCATAACTTGTGGTCTGAAGTGTCAACTCCCACAGAGCTGGCCAGGATCATATGATGTAAATAGGTGGATGTGTTTAAACTTTCTTGATATGTAACTGAGTGTGGCACACATATGTTATAGTTATGTACTACCCTGGAGTTTTACATGAGAAGACACTCATAGTCTAGAAATCATTCAAATATGATACAGAGCAATACCCTTCCTAATGAACAGCATTTTTAAAAGAAATTCATTTACATGTACCAAAATTGTAAGAGAGGCTTTTGGTCCAAGGTCTGTGTGGTGGTGGTAATTATAGCTGGTAGTGATGATGTGGGTGAGTACATCTAGTTGGACGATGGGCCTTAATGGCATGGTTCGTGTTATTGTGGTGGTTTTATTAATTGAACCTCTAAGTGAGATAAATGAAGCCTCTCCTTCCTTTCCCTTGGCTTAGACTAGCTGATATGAGAAAAGAGGTCTGAGACATGAAATACAAAACCAAAGAAAAAGTAACACTGCGAACCCATAGATAAATCAATACTATGTTTATTTCTAATATAACCAGATTTAAAAATAACTATACTTTCAATTTTTACAAAGGCAAATGAAAAGCACCCCACCCCTCAACAATCATTCTGCATATGAAGTGGGATAAAGTTATAAATAACTTAATATTTAATCTTGTTCTTTAGATATGTAAAGAACTAAAATGACTTCTTATTTTTCACGGCTTGGTTTTTTCTTTACAGAAAGGAAACTAAGTTGGAAAAGGATAAGATGACTAGAATCTTTAAAATCTGTAATGTGTAGTTTCCCTTACATGAAGTTAAATTTAGTTCAACTCTGGGATAAATGCTATGTATAACACCATTGGAACTGGAAGTTCTCTTGCTCTCTATTTGGTTACTAGTCATTATTCCTCATTTCCATTCTTTCCAAAAACAAGGGTTTTCATGCTCTGTTGGCAGAATGTTTCCTGTGCCTTTATCTTGTACCCTCCATATTGCTCTAGTTTGGGGCATAATTGTAAGTCATTGTATAATCCACCACAGCAAGCCTTTCATTCCAGAAGTAGCTTGAAAAAAATCTCAGTTTCCTAGGGCTGCTATAACATTATCACAAACTAGGTGTTTTATAACAATTGAAACGTGTTCTCTCAGTTCTGGAGGCTAGAAATCAAAGTGCCAGCAGGGCCGTGCTTCTTCCTGCAAAGGCTTGTGGGAGGAATCCTTCCTTGACTCTTGTGGAATCTCCTGGTGGCCAGCAATCCTTAGCATTCTTTGGGGGATGGTGGTGGCAACTCAAAAATCTGCTTCTGCCATCACATGGTTGTCTTCCTTCAATGTATGTCTGTGTCCAAAATTCCCTCTTCTTATAAGAACACCAATATTGTATCAGGGCCTCCCTGAATCCAATATGACCTCATTTATATCTGGAAAGACCGTATTTCCAAACGAAGTCAGATTTACAGGTTCTCAGTGAACATGAATGGAGGGAGAAGAGGAAACACACTAATCAACCTGGTGTAGGTGGTAGGAATCTTGTGGAATTCTGTCACTCCTCTGAGCATTTAGGGGGTCTGCACTTAAGCACTTCTACTTTCCAACCTGAAACAGCAGTCTTGAGCTTTCCATCCACTTGGGACATGAATAATTGTATTCACTGCAACATCTCTCTTACCTGGAAATGTATCCAAAGCCACAGAAACCCTAACTAATCAATTCTCTGGTCACTACCATGGCGTATCCCAAGTCTGTATTATTTTGTAAAATTGCCCCCAGGGCAGGTTTTGTTCAGTATTCAAGTGCAGCTTTCTACTAGAAAATAGCATACAAGTGCTTTCAGGCATTGACTCTGGCCCACATTTAAGTCATTCCCAGATTCTATACTTTGTTCTTTATACATCTGGACATTAAGCTTACTTAAATTTGTGTAATTTTCTCCTCAAGGTATCAGCAGTGATGCCATTATACCAATTTCTTTTGCTGCTTGAGCGTCCCTAGTAGTCTCAGGACTGGCCAAAGGTCAGATATTTGCGTGCTTTCTAGATAGCATGTCATGTTTAAATCCATTCCTTAACCAAAGTTGCAGCTGTACTGAGGAAGGGGTCCAGGAATGGGTCCCAAACTCGCCTAGGCCCCCGACCCCATGTTCCTCCCCATGTATGTTTTCTTTGACTTACTTGATGGTTTTTTAGAGATTTGATTAGTTACTAACAATAACACTTCTCAGAGAAATCCAGATATCTGGCTTTTCTTGAAAACTCAGACTTGGCAACTGTAGGCCCCTATTTCCACAGCTGTCCCTTCAAGCAGAGTGTGATGGGCTCTTGCCTACACCATAGGTCACTCTGGACTGGACTACTTCATTTGTTTATGTTACCTGTCTGACCCAAAGGCTTAGGAATTCAGCGTTCATTTCTTTCTCGTGTTGTTCAAAGAAACTATATGGAACACACTGGGGCAAAGGAGGCAGATCACTGGTTTTCCCTCCCTCTGTTTTACACTGTCTTTGACAAATTTCCAACAATATCCTTCAAGGACCCTTCAGTATCCTTTACAGGGCCTCTGGATTCCATAGCCTTCCCACCCTTATTTTTTCTCATCATCTCTGGGGTTAAAGTTCAATTCATATGCAAGAACTGAAATTTTCAAATTCAAAGTAATTTCAAATTCAGCCTCATATTTCTCAAATGAAGTTTGGACTTCATCAGTTACAGCACAGGCCCTTTAGACACTTTTAAATGCCCTTTCCTAGCCTGTGGCTCCTCCTTTGGCCCTTCTTACTCATCCTGCTGCTTCCATGCTTCACTCTTTACCCCTTGTCCCACAGTATTTTGACTTTATGTTACAACTGTCTTTCTGGAAGTCTCTTATCTCAGACTCTTACTGGTGTCTTCCCTGTAGAACATGTCTGGGCAGCTGCTATCCTGGTTTTAGAGTCTCCCATTCTCCCTGTCTTGTCACAAGTTTCTTTTTGTACTCACAGCCCTTCAGTAGAAACCTATTATCTAAAGCACTGACCCTGGAGTCCTGAACAGTGCCTCTCTTGCTTTCCCCAAAAGTATCAACACTAAAAGATTCACTTATTAATTATCCTCAACACCATTGGCATGCTCCATCCCTACAGCCCATGGAAAATTGTATTTATGATTTTTGTGGCCACATACTCTTCCTAGAAATTCACAGGATATATTATCATGTTATGGCAATCACCAGCTGATGATAGAAGAACCCTAATTTGTCTTTCATCAAATATTTGGAAGACCTCATCTTTATCTTTATCTTACAGCTTCTTGGAGTTCCTTTCTGCTTATCAGAGTCATATGTTCATTGTAGAGGATTTGGAAAATACACAAAGATGCGAAAGAAAAAGATCAAAATTACCCATAACCATAGCACCAAGAAATAACAACTGCTAGCATTTTGATATGTTTGTTTTTATTTTAATTTCATCTTCACTTTAATCTCTTTTACATTTTAATCTCTTCCTTGCCCACTTCTTTAGTCCTCAAATAGTCTTGAGAGAAGAATAATTTCTGAGATTATCCCCAAAATTTAGAAGAAATAGTTATGTAACTCAAGAATATTCTAGCCTTAACCATTTCAGAATGTTCTCAACATTATATACATTCTTGCTTGTTTTATGTTAAATTATTTTAGCCTTCCACAACATGATTCTAGATTTTTCATGACTACCCCCAAGGAGTCTACAGAAGATCTGTATAGTCCTCTCATTTTTCTGGTATAGGATAGATTGTATCATGGCCAACTCATGTGTGTAGAGTCCTGGCTTAGACTTAGACCTCTGTTATAAACCAAACGGTTCTCCCCTCACCAAATTTGCATGTTGAACCCCTACTCTCTCCCTGAATGTAATATTAGGAAGTAGGACCTTTGGAAGGTGATTAAGATTAGATGAGGTTATTTATGAGGGCAGAGTCCTCATAAATGAGATTAGTGCCCTTGAAAGAATCATGAGAGACATTGCTTCCTCTCTCTACTCTTCACTGTGGAAAGATATGAAAAGTCAGCAATCTACAATCCTGACAAGAACCCTTACCAGGGCATTACCATGCTGACACCCCAGTCTTGGACTTCCGGCCTTTAGAACTGTAAGAAATAAAATTCTGTTGTTTATAAGCCACTCAGACTATGGTATTCTATTCGAGCAGTCTAAATTAAGACAGTATTCAAGAAATGGATTCCTGACTAATCTGGCTATAGATATAAGATTCATACTTGAGAAAGGTAGTATGTAGAACCAGATGCATGGTAGTGTCAGCTATGATGGACCAAGATCTTAAGGCGGGGTTTAAAGAGAAAAGGCAGGGAATAGAGAGGAAAGCCATTTAGGTGCATTTTAAATAGAAAATGTTAGGGTACCAAGAATTATTACTGGCTGAAAGTGTGACATGACTGGTTACTGTGGTGAGTCTCAGTCCAGTCTTTCTGCAGGAAAGTAAGCAGAAAGTAGATGTTACTTTAAGGAAAAATGACGTGATCTCTGGTTCTGAGTTTCTTGTCCAGCCTTAGATTTGTCAGTTTCAGATACTCATTACATCATCAGGGAAAAAGGCCAGTAAAAGCCCAGACCTCTCAGGCTGTAGAATCTGCTTATAAATTGGAATGGACAGAGTAACTGTGTTTTTTCCAAACTCTGAAACATTACATGTTCTTGGGTATTACTGAAATGTATTTTGTGTTCTGCATCTTATTAAAGTGTTCATGCTATGTCCCTGTAAAAGTCTGCTGGTCTTCTGCAAGTCAGAAGCATGCCTTTAGTTAGCTCCACTAGATAAAACTCAAGGCTGTGGGACAGGCCCCAGGTGGGACAGCTGGCTTCTTGCAGAGCAGCTTCCCCTTGCCTGGCTGGTTCAGAAATGCATATATCTGATCACAGAGGGCAGAGGTGTGAGTATGGCCAGCTTAGCATAACCTCCCTCCTACTCGAAAAATCATTTCCAGCCCAAGGTCTGACAGGAGTCACTGACCTCAGCCTTGTTTAGAATTACGAACTATGAGCAATATGCCCAGCCAAGTTATGAAATCCTCGAAGATCCTGATGACCTTTCACCCAACTGACCATCTGAATTTTCCTGTACTGTGAGAGACCCTGATGAAAACAGCATGTTTGGGGTGGCCAGCTCCCTGCAGGGTGCTGCGATAAGTCGTGTGCATGTGCTCTCTCACTCACACCTCAGAGTAATCCCATGCAATTGTACTATTTTTATTCTCCTTTTGTGAGTGAGAAAAGTGTGGCTGGAAGAAGTTACCTGACTTTCCTAGGGCTGCAGATCCTCTGACTGGCAGAGTTAGGACTCCACCCTAAGTCTTGCCTGACCCCAGAACCCATGCTGTTACTGCCACACTCTACTGTCTCTCAGGACACCAGGATTTTAGAAGACTATGATAAGGCCCTGCCTATGGAATGAAACTTTCCACAATCTGATGCTTAGACGAGGGTATGGGTTTTAAGTTATAATTTCTTGAAGTGAAAAAATTAGGACACCTCAGTAGGCAGACAAGAAAAAAATTGACATAAGAGTCAAGTGAGGCAGATGTCTATTCTTGGATGCCTCTACACATCTCTCATTAGTGAGTTTCTCTCTATCCCAGCAGCTTGAGATACTCACATCCCAGAGCTAAAGCTTTGCTCAGCTTTAGTTCCTCAAACTTCTAGCTCAAACACGAACTCTCACAGTGGACAAGTTGAAGTCTCTCCACTTCGTCTCTCCCTAGCACCTCAGTGCCAACTCCATTCACTTCATGCCCTCAAACCTAGAGGTGTCGAGGCATCAGTAAGACCAGTTTCTCCCTCCTATTCCCTTCACAACAGAGTTCAGAGGGTTTTTAGAGAAAAGGAAGGCTGTAAAACCTCCAGTGTTAGAACACTGAGTTAAGGCCCAGTTTCTCCTCTGAAATCAGTTTCATCTGTGAAGTTTAACTTAAAGTTCAACTTACAGTTCAGTCATTGAATGATGTGTCTAGTATTCTGGAGCCCTGTTCTTCCTAATGTTCTGAACTTCACTCTCACTTGAGTGGAAAGGGGCAGCTTGGATGACACCCAGGAGGAATTTGGTGCAAGTTCAGGAAAACTTGCCTCTCTTAAACAGTGTATTTCTTTTGAGATTTTGTAGACAGATGTGAACTGAAGACACATCTTGGGGTAATTTCTCTTACCTAGTCAGCAGTACAAAGTAAGGCTTAAAGTTTTGTGGTTTTTCTTTTAAAAAGGACAGACTGACTCATTTCACTATTGACACAGTAAAGTACACCCAGAGTTGAAGAGCCTCACTAGATAATCTGAGTTTCTCTTGTCCCGCTTCTGGGAAATTACCATTTTAAAAACAAAATACCTCTTTTTATTTTCTAAAAGAGCTTTATATATCACTGCCATTTGAAGCTATAAAGGGGGTGTTGGGGTTATTTTCTGGTGGGACTAACGTCACTAAAGCAGGACTTTTTATATATTGAAAAAGATTTAAAGCAAAACAGTTTAGATTTTAATCATATTTGTAGGATTTCTAAAGTCTTGGTTTCACATCCTTTTTGAGGCACTGGAAAACACTTCATCATTTGTCCTTAGCCTTGGCCTCCTTTAACCCTCATCTCCCTATCGCCTTCATCTGCTTCTTCAATTCTGGCGTTTCTTCCTTCCATTCAGGAAGTATTTTTTCAGCACCTGTTATGTAAATAGCAGTGTTCAGACACTGAGGAGGTGAGGAAATGAAGACAAAGACCATGTCCTCCAAGGACATAGGGTGTAGTTCAGAGGTTGCAAGTTTAAATGACTGCAGGAGACAGGAAGGTCTGTGAGATCAGGAAGGGGCCCGCGAGGGTCAGAGGCGTGATTCGGACCCCGCCAAGGTGGAAAAGACGCATCACTCTGAGGGGACCATCATTACTCCAGTCAGCAGCTCCAGCTGATTGGAGCCATCCTAGAATGCCAGGCCAGCATTGTCAGAGCCTCTGGCTTGTTACGAGAAGTCACAAAATCAAATTTTTATGATATGCCATCAAGGCAACTAATTCAGATTCTTCAAAGACATTGTGTGGGCCAAACAAAACATGTTGGTGGGCTGAATTCAACCCAGTGGCCTCCAGTTTGGGAAGTTCTGGTCTGGTTAGTGAGATAAATCATACATGTATGAAATCATTAATTTAAAATGTGGCTACTATGACTAAGCCCTAATGAATGACACAGACAGTGCCTGCTGGAGAAGTTCAGAGAAAGGAGAAAAAGGACCAAGGAGACAGGACAATGATGGGCCCCAGGGGCTGCACCAGGCAGGTAAGGGGTGTGAGGAAACTGGAGGGTGTGTGTGAAGAATGTGGGGACCCACGTAGGCCATGCGGTGGTAGGAGGCCTCCAGTCCCAGGCTAAGGAGATGGGACTCGACTTCCTAGGGCCCAGGGAGCCACTGAGGATTTGTTGATCTGCTATTTTAGAAAATGAAAGTTGTTGGTGAGTAAGGGGTAAAGCAGCATGCAAGAAGAAACCATCAGCAGACTCTTGCCATCCTGTTTTCCACTCCACTTCCTCTTCCACCTCTCTGCACACATCCCCAGACTGTCCACCTAATGTACTTCTAAGAGAAGAAGCCACCCTCTAGCAAGATAGCTTTAAAGTATGCCAGTGCCCTAAACCAGAACAGGAAAATGAAATCAGACCAAATTAGAATGGTACCCACACCAAGGAAAAAAAGACAAACTATAGCCATCGCCTCTCCCTAAGAGGGGGATGGGGGACACGGTTTAAAAAAGAAATGGGGCATCTCTTTGAGACACAGATCTATGTTATAAGCAAGACCTACGTGGCTCTAAAACGGGCACGGGAAGGTGCAGATTTGCATTCTAATTAGGTATACTAGCTGATCAGGGGAGAAGGCAATGGCACCCCACTCCAGTACTCTTGCCTGGAAAATCCCATGGATGGAGGAGCCTGGTAGGCTGCAGTCCATGGGATCGCTAGGAGTCGGACACGACTGAGCGACTTCACTTTCACTTTTCACTTTCATGCATTGGAGAAGGAAATGGCAACCCACTCCAGTGTTCTTGCCTGGAGAATGCCAGGGACGAGGGAGCCTGGTGGGCTGCCGTCTATGGGGTCACACAGAGTCAGATACGACTGATGCGACTTAGCAGCAGCAGCAGCTGATGAGGACTAGCTCAGCAATAGCCACGGTCGGAAACCACCTAACATTTATTAGCAAAATGTTCTTACTTAAGTGACCAATAGATGTGCACATAGAATACAGAAAGGTGCCATTATAAAAGGGGAAGTGAAAGTCACTCAGTCGTTTCCGACTCTTTGCAACCCCATGGACTATACGGTCCATGGAATTCTCCAGGCCAGAATACTGGAGTGGGTAGCCTTTCCCTTCTCCAGGAGATCTTCCCAACCCAGGGATCGAACCCAGGTCTCCGGCATTGTGGGCAGATTCTTTACCAGCTGAGCTAGCTACAAGGGAAGCCCAATAAAAGGGGAGGGCACACATTTTTCGATGTTACAATATATAGCAGTCTTGCAGATGATTCTAAAGGACCAAAGATGAGTCATCGCTAAGGACAGAGTACGTTTGTGAGATGACGGGCTCTTCCTGTACATCAGTGGACCATTCCCTGTGCCTCACCTTGGACCCTCAGCGTTGGTTAGCTCAGATGGGACCAGGCTTATGGACTTTTAAACATCTTCATAGCTGGTTCAGGACCCTACACAATTTTGCTTGGCGATCGGAATCTAAATGTCCGGTTGATGTAGGCAGTTGTTGGTTATTCCAGATCGGATCATGCATGGTATTAATTTTGAGGCCCTTATTTTACTTATCCTTATTCTTTCTGCTTTACTTCACTTTAACCATCTCTTTTGCCTCCCTAATGATACTTAGAGATCTGAAACAGTCCACCACTCTCTGTGGTAAAACTGTCTTCTTTTAATACAGAGGATTTAATACTTACCAGTATTAGCATCCATTCCTTCCCCACTTGCCCTCTGGGCCACTGTATGCATTACAGTCAGTCCCTCACAGGGTCACACCAGCCCCTCCAAGCTTAAAAATGCCCCTACCTCTTCCTAGGGCTTCCCAGGTGGCACTAGTGGTAAAGAATCCACCTGCAATTCAGGAAATGCCAGAGACAAGGGTTCCATCCCTAGGTCAAGGAATGGCAACCCACTCCAGTAATCTTGCCTGGAGAATCCCATGGACAGAGGAGCCTGGTGGGCTACAGTCGATGCGATCACAAGACTGGATACAACTTAGGGACTGGATCATCATAATTCAAAGAATGACAGCTTTAATTTTCTGTGGGTGAATTTGCGGGGCTAGGGGGTGTATACACATACATACATATAGTTTTATTTTTTAAGCAACTTTATAAGCCAAATTTAAAAACTCTTGAGCTTCTACTGGACCCTGAACAACTAGCAGCTAATGTGCAGAGATGAATGCTTTCTTGTCCGGAGTTTGACAGGCTTTAGAAGTTATTTTAAAGATCATTTTAATTTTGGGGCTTTACTTTTCATTTTAAAAAACTTGATTAGCTAGTTTTTGTTTTCTAGTTTACACGGTCATAAGAAAAATTAATCTGCAAAAAAATCTCATTAAAACTCTGGGCTTCAGGGCACAGTGGGAAAAGTAATTTTTAAAAACATCTCATTCCTTGTATCTGTAAAGAGGGTTCCGGTTGAAGAGAGAAACTGGTCTGTCCTGTTGTTTGAAGTATGGAGATGAAACCGAATCAAATGTTAAAATCTCTCCACATGTACCCCCTCAATACTGTCAATCATAACCATTGCTGGTACTGAATGCTCACACTGAATGCTTCTAGGCCTCCTCTCAAACTCAGCTTCTGGACCGTCTAGAATCAGGTGGGAGAGCCCTTGGTTTTGTCATCATTGTTATTTGTTTTTTGTTTTGTTTGGGTTTCGTTTTATTATTTCTGATGTCAGAGATCCCCCCAAAAATGGAATTTTATTTTATTATTTAAAAGAAGTTTTTTTTAGAAAGGGAGATTTTGAAAGTGGGTTTCAATCTGCTTTAAACCTTCTAGGGCTCTTTTCTTCTGGAGTTACTGGATTTTCTTCTGAAAATGTATTTGCAATGTAGTGGACTGGGAAGACAGAGGATATACCAAAGTAAACATTATATGAGCTTCTGCTTTGCAATGTACTTACTAAGTAGATAAAACCTCAGACTATTTCCTGTATATCTTAAGGAACAAATTTGTCACCAGCTCCCCAGACCCACTGCCTGTCTTTTTTCAACTACTCACCCATCTGACCCCTCCAACACACACTCCCCACACAGACTTTTTTCTTTTTAGCATTAAAGCCCCTCCAAAGGCGACTTTAACATTAGAGCCACTCCACGGGTATAAGCCAGTTTTCATTCTTTATGTTTTGACATATGCAGCCCAGTATTAAATGCAGAAAACTGACTTAAAGACCCCTTGGTTCTCTAGGGGACAGAAGGCCCTGAAATAGAGGGAGCGAGACTCTGGCAGAGGGCTTGGAAAATGCTTACAATCCTAATGGATCTTGTGATTTCCACTTGCTGGTTTTCTTTAGCCTCAAATTCGTTGAGGGCATGTTGGCAAATCACACTCATAAGAATGCTTTTAATAAGTTCCGTGTTGCCATCTACCACATAAAGCTGATTTTTCCAAGTAACTAATTTTTAAAGAAGTTCAGCAGTTAGATTTGTACGCAGTAAACATATTAGTAGAGGGCAGATTTGAGCAAAAAGAAACTTAAATAAGCAAACAATATGTTTATTCTTGTTGCTTACCCATGTATTCAGGATATATCAACCCTAGCATATGTCACACACTCACCCCTGTGTGTGCATAGCAAAACACTATTCTAGACGTTGTGTTTGATATAGGGAAGAACAAGACGCAATTCTTGCTTTAGGGTAAGTCTGATAGGGCTGAAACCCATAAGCCCAGTTGATGAAATAGAATGTGGAAAGTGATCTAATTGAGATATACATTGAGAAATCTGCTTGATGTGATGTTTGTGGCGCTGGAAGTGGATTGCTGCCCCAGTGCTACTCCCAAGTGTAGTCTGAGAGCTGGTTGCATCAGCATCGGAGACGCAGATTCTCAGGCCCACTCTGGATCTGCTGGTCCCGACTCACTGAGTAGGGGGTGGCCCAATAATCTGTATTTTAAGAAGTTTTTATGTTTTAACAAGATTCTCCAGGTAATTCTTTTGCCCTCTAAAATCTAAGAACCATTGTTCTAAGCCTTAGTTCCCCAGGCTACTCTAATTCTCCTGGTAGTTATTATCATCCAAATCACAGGTGAGGGGAAATGGGAGTGTCAGAGATTAATTTTGCCAAAAGTAACAGCTGATATTACTGTTATAGTATCGACAGTATTAATATTGTTAATACAGTTCTGATTCTCTTGAACCCTATCTGTGTCATGCAGTCTGTAGTCCTCATGCCACCGCCTGCTGTGTCATCCTGGACAGTGTCAACCATGAAAAACATTCTCTGAAAGAGTTCTTTCTTGGTTTTCCACTTGTGGTGTTACTCTTTCTGCCTACATAGAAAGCACTAACTTTAATAACTTTGCCACTGCCATAGTGCCCCATAGCTGTGGTCACCGTGAGGCCAAGGTGCAGAGGACACTTTAGGCTTGCTTTCCTGGCTACATAATCATCAGATGATCAGTTGATATCCCCAACAACTACATCCTTGTGCCTGATTGGTGCACCAGCATGTCAGTACAAATTAGATTTGGGATGAGGAAGAAGAAAACCTTATTTTTGAAGATGAATTCTATTTAATCAGCATACGTTTATATATATATTCCACCTACTGTTTGCCTAATGGTGCGCTCCGCATTATAAGGCAGTGGTGCTCAAAATGTGGTCCCTGGACCAGCAGAATCACCGGGGAGCTTGTTACCTGTGCATATATTGGGCCTTAACTGGGCCTTCTGTCAGGAACTCTGGGGGTGGGGCCCAGCAGCCTGTTCTTAAAATTCTTCCAGATGATTCCGATGCATACTAAAGTTTGAAAACCATGAAAAACATTCTCTTGAAGCGTTCTTTCTTGGTTGGGCTTCGCAAATGGTGCTAGTGGTAAAGAACCTGCCTACCAGTGCAGAAGACATGGGTTCCATTCCTGGATCGGGAAGATCCCCTGGAGGAGGGCATGGCAACCCACTCCAGCATTCTTGCCCAGAGAATCCCATGGACAGAGGAGCCTGGTGGGCTACAGTCCATGGGGTCACAAAGAGATACAAACTCTCAGAACTTAGCACATGCACACACATGCAGTGTAAGGGGTATGAGAAGTTAGAGACCTAGTCTTCACTGAGAAATATATTATCTGTGTTACCTTGTTCACCTGTGAATGGCTAAATTCAAATTGGGATTTCTGATAACTAAGAGCTCATGGAGGTATTATGATTTTGCTTTACCAATTTTGCTTTACTGTGTGTGCAAGATTCAGAAATGCCTTCTGCAGCAGTTTTGGGGGTTTTTCCTTCTTCTTTTTATGAGAGTCAGTTACTTATTTATAAAACCAGTTACAGAAATTTCAACATATTTTAGATGACAATTACACTTTTTTTCCCTCTCTCCAGGGGTCTCAGTTGCAAAGAATTCTTATAGAACTGAATTGTTTTGTTGGTGTAGGCAGTCATTTGCCATGTGGTGAGCTTGAAAACAGACTAAATAAATGGTCTGGATGGTGACGTCATGGACAGTGAGGATTAAAGCAAAGATAATGCTGAAGGCTGTGCTCCCTAAATAATCTGAGACCAGACCAACATCTGAAATCCAGGGTCACAGTTAAAGATTTTTGTTTGATATATTTACAGCCAGTCATTGCTTGTTTTTTCTCAGGATATTATAATTCAAGAGAAATCTGTTTGTCTTCTTCAGAGAGACACCTGAAAATGTGTATGCCACACAGATTTCCACTCAGGTGTGCTTTGTATACAGAAGAGCAAGCCTGGACTGTGATTGGGTTATCCAATATAGGGGCACCAAGTTGCACACTCCTGGTCCCATAAGTTCCAGGAGCTTTGCCCTCCTGTCGCCCTGCCTGGGTTTACGAAATGGAGAAACTGCCAGTGCTCGTAGTTGGCCTAACGTGGGAGATTCTTATTCAGACTGATTTACACTGACGCTTTACCTTCTTGCCCTTTCTCAGCATTTTCACAAGTTATTTATGTCTCTCCTGTGGAGCAGGTCAGAGTATAGAAAGAATGTGACACTCATATTTTGGAAAGCTAGTAGCTAATACCCTGCTGAGGGTTTTATAATTAAGAAAGATGATGGCTTGGAATGTTGTTGAATCCCTAGGTCTGGTTCATCCCATTCTTCCATGGGTGTATATGACTGAGAATAGTGTGTGATTTGCAGGTAAAGTCTGACCTCAGTCACTTTATCTAAAATGCTGTCATATTGTCTGAGCTTTGCAGATGTGTTATTGTTTTACAGGTTTATTTAATGCCAATATAAACCCATATATGGGGAGGGAGGAATGTCTAGAACTAATAAGATTATCTAGGCTATCCAACAAGTCAGTGGTATACTAGTTTTGGTTAATAAATTAATGATTAGCTAGTTTTAAAACTATGTACTTTGCTTTGAGTTCTGGTGAATAGTAATATAAAATACATTCCCCAGGGTCTCTCCCCAAGCCTTAAGCCACGAGGGCTGCCGTTTCAAAGAGGTTTTGTTGACCAGCTAGGAAGCCCCTAGGCTTAGTACAGTAGAGAAGCACCGTATAAAAGCACAACACAGTACACAGATACGATCAAAACTGCCCCACAACTCACTCGTGCCCTTGTGTTCCAAAGACCCAGTTCACCTCCAGGGCCCCTTTCAAGCCCCTCCGCAATGCAACTTAAAATTCACGGAGAGTCTGGAAGGAGGTTAAGCCCTGAAGTCACACAGACCTGGATCTACCCCTAATGATGGAAAGTTCGGAATAACTGCTTTGTAAAATTATGGGAGATTACATGGAGCCCGTGTAAAAATGCAGGACAATCAGAGAAATGCACATTTAACCAAAGAAATACCCTTTTTCACATTTCAAATGGGGAGAATTTTGTTAATGTCATTCCTGGCATTGACGAAGGTACAGGAAATAGGTGCTCTTGCACACTGCTGTTAGTGTAAGTTACCTTAAAAGCAGTTTTGCAATTTTAGCATAAACCAGGATTGATGGATGGACGGAAGACAATTAGGCAATTAGTGTTTTGATCCAGTAATTACATCTTAAGGTATTTATCCCAAAGAAGTCATAAGGAAAATGTATAAAGATTTAGCTACTACTTATCACACTACTGTTTATAATGTTGAACAACTAGAAGCAGTTCACACAGGACTGAAATTTTGTAGTCATTGGATGGATGCTGATTCTCTCCTACCTCTCTTGGAACCCCCATCCACTGCCACTCCCAGCTCCATCCCCACCACCATGCAACCAGCAAGAAAGCCAAGGCTGAAAGTAGTAAGGGCCACAAAATCAAATAACCAAGATAAACACCTGGGTTTCAGCCTTCTAAAGAATTCTTTGCTGCTGCTTTGCCTCTTTTTCATTAACATCAAGACTGACTTTCACAGGTCCATAATCCTTTATCCTCAATTCTGAAATTCAAGAAGTCCCCCAATGTGCAACTTAAGTTTTATGCAGATTCATTTGAAAACAAAACCTGATCTGAACTGTCACAATTCTGTTTAGAGTCTCTAATCATTGGCTGTGAATATTCATTTATCTTCCTGCAGGAATATTATTTGATTAGTGGGTCTTGCCCAAGAACCCACTGGAAGTGTTATATGTATATACTATTTTACCTATCTAATATCTAAAAAATTCTGAAGTTTTTTAGTCTAGGAGTTTCTGATGAGGCATTTGGAGCCTATAGCTTCTTCGGCAAGGAGAAATCAACATATTCAAGGTTGAACAATAGAGCTTCAGATATGGATTAACATACTTTTAACATTCCATGTATGGAACCCAGTGCTTTATGTGACAGTGAATGTTTCTCTAGCCACAGTTTTTTCTTAGTTTCTCTGAGTTTGCTGCTAAGTCACTTCAGTCGTGTCCGACTCTGTGCGACCCCACAGACAGAAGCTCACCAGGCTCCCCCGTCCCTGGGATTCTCCAGGCAAGAACACTGGAGTGGGTTGCCATTTCCTTCTCCAATGCATGAAAGTGAAAAGTGAAAGTGAAGTCGCTCAGTCCTGTCCGACTCTTAGCGACCCCATGGACTGGAGCCTACCAGGATCCTCCGTCCATGGATTTTCCAGGCAAAAGTACTGGGGTGGGGTGCCATTGCCTTCCCCGAGTTTAGGTGTTCACTATTCATATGTTGAGGCTGGATATTAAATATTTTCCTGAAGAGGGTTAGTGGTGGTTTAGCCGCTAAGTCGTGTCCGACTCTTGCAACCCATGGACTATAGCCCACCAGGCTTCTCTGTCCCTGGGTTTCCAGGCAAGTCCTTCTCCAGGGGATCTTCCTGAACCAAGGATCAAAGTCTGGTCTCCTGCCTTGCAGGCAGATTCTTTACCAATTGAGCTATCAGGGAAGCCAAAGAGGGTTAATTATGAGAATAAAATTAACTTCATCTGGAAAGGACACTTACAATGCTCTATTAAAGATAATGACAAAAACCATTCCTATATTAAAGGTCATGATTCAGAAGACCTGGCTGTTAAGACTGGCATGTAGTTAGTCAACATGCAAAGGCCCATAGTTTTTTCTTGGTTTTAATGCTCTTATTTCCTGTTTGGACGCTTCAAAAGAAAACACTCATCACTGGACTGTGGGTGGCTGGGACAGCAGCAAAGATGAGCAGAGCTGTCCCCTTCTTTGTGAACTTGCCAAGATGGAGAGCACTTTCTCAGCATTTTGTATATAGTGGAAAAGGTAAAGACTTTTCTTCTTTCTTTGAATTCATTATCAGTCAGTCAGTTCAGTTCTGTCACTTGGTCGTGTCTGACTTTTTGCCACCCCATGGACTGCAACACGCCAGGCCTCCCTGTCCATCACCAACTGCCAGAGTTTACTCAAACTCATGTCCATTGAGTCGGTGATGCTATCCAACCATCTCATCCTCTGTCGTCCCCTTCTCCTCCTGAATTCATAGGTTATCAATCCAAGAATGGAGAAGGCAATGGCACCCCACTCCAGTACTCCTGCTTGGAAAATCCCGTGGATGGAGGAGCCTGGTAGGCTGCAGTCCATGGGGTCGCTAAGTGTCGGGCATGACTAAGAGACTTCCCTTTCACTTTTTACTTTCATGCATTGGAGAAGGAAATGGCAACCCACTCCAGTATTCTTGCCTGGAGAATCCCAGGGACAGAGGAGCCTAGTGGGCTGCCATCTATGGGGTCACACAGAATCGGACACACGACTAAAGCGACTTAGCAGCAGCAGGAGCAAGCCAAGAAGTTCAGCTCTTTCCACCCTTGCCCAGCAGGTGGCGCTGTGAAATAGAGGGATATAAGTGCAGTAAGCTGCCTTTCTGCTCCACAAACCCAATTACAACCTTAGCAAGTACCCACATGATTTTGGCACTTAACATATCAGTTGAAATACTTGAAAGTCTCCTAAAGATCTAGTGCCTCAAACAAGTTCTGTTTAGTTTCCAGTCTTCTGTAAAGCTTCTTCTTCCTTTAAGATCAGCCATGTGAAGTGCTCACAGCATTGTGACTCTAGCCTTAACCAGATTGCTGAGGTCCTATAAAAAGGTACAATCCTGGTTCTGCACCTGGATGTTAGAATGGATTCTCTCTTCCCATTTGTGGAGAGGGCTATGCTCTCCTCTTCCAGGTGTAGGCCTTATTACCCCTCCTGCTTGGGAAAGGATCTATTAACTACTTGAATGAAATAACTAATTGGTGTTCCAGCCTTGACTGAGCCAGTCATTAGCTGCCTGCTCAGATAGTCTACGGGAGAAGGCAATGGCACCCCACTCCAGTACTCTTGCCTGGAAAATCCCATGGACAGAGGAGCCTGGCAGGCTGCAGTCCATGGGGTCGCGAAGAGTCAGACACGACTGAGTGACTTCACTTTCACTTTTCTCTTTCATGCACTGACGAAGGAAATGCCAACCCACTCCAGTGTTCTTGCCTGGAGAATCCCAGGGATGGGGGAGTCTGGTGGGCTGCCATCTATGGGGTCGCACAGAGTCGGACACGAATGAAGCAATTTAGCAGCAGCAGATGCTCTACTTGCTTGGGTAAGCAAGTGGTTAAGAGAAAGGTGGGGGAAATAGCCTGTTGTGTCTCCCAGGCCTCTCTTTTTGGAAGGACTCTTTCCTCCTCTACTCTGATGGTTGCATTTTGGAGTTCCAGTATATCAGCCAATTGAATCAGTGTCATAGTCTAAGACCAGTGGCTCCTTCAGGCTGCAGTCTCCTGGGCCACCAGACAGTTTATGCTCGTAAGAACTTTCACTTCTTCACAGACGTTAATAGTTTCCTGGCACTGCCTTTCAGGAAATGTCGTCAGGGTCTGGAGGAACCAATAAAAATACAAGTAACCTGTTTTGACAGATCTCTTTTCTGCCAGAAATTTCAGAACTGGTATAGGGGGTGAGGCAACGGCACACCAGTCCATTTGTGGGTGCATAGGAAGAAATCGTACATTTGCCGAAAGACTGAGAGGTGATGCCTGCCCTGAACATGAGCTGTAGATGGCTCTAAAGCTGTAAACAAATTCCAGCTCATTCTGGCAAACTTTAAAAAAAATAAATCTGATGTGAGAAGGCAACTCAAGTCAATGGTTCACTGGGAGATTTTTTTTTCTCATTTTTCTTCCTTCTTATTTCAAACACAATTCTGAACTCTTTTGATCCTCAAATAGAAAACTCACGCATTAAAAATTAATAGCATTTGATTATGGATGTGCACGTGGTATGGCCATAAGGTATGCATAAAAGAGGCCATGGCTTTGGATAATTATTACCAAATGGCTAACTCTCGGTGCTCTTTGCTCACCCCTGTTATGGCCAGAGCACAGATCTGAATCTCCTTAATGTAAGAGATATTGAATGTTGCTCTAGGACAATGATTGAACTTAGTTTTTGACTGGGGTAGGGATGGAGACGCTCATTGCTTTTCCCATGCAAGTTTTTGAGGTAAGTTGATCACTGTAATACTAAAAGAATGTGGTTAAGAGTAAAAAACTGATAAAAGACATCAGAAAAGATCTCTGCTCTCTTCTAAACAATGAATTAGAAATATTTTTTCACACTAGCACTGATTTCAAATACTCTGCCTGTTGCTTCACTCTCCTAATCTGCTTAAACTTCAGCCTAAGTACATAGCAAGGTTATATAACCTAAAGATCAATTGTGCCAATTTAAGAGAATATATGGGGTTGTGATAAGTTGCTACTCCAAACCTATCAAAAGTTGCCCGTGAAAAAATATTTTATACCAGTAATATTGTGGTTTTCTCTCTTTGTGAGTTTCCTTATTAAACTCTCTCCTATGTAGTACCCCTTTCCTAGACTTAAGAAACTTTTGTTTTTAAAGAGTCTAGGTGTGCTAACGTTTCTAAACTCCCTTTTTATGTCAAGTCCTTATAATTGCCCCTGTTTCAGATATATCACTATCAATTTTTGTTGCAGAAGTAGAGGAAAAGTAGATTTGATCCTGATTTTCTCTTACCCATTGCATCTTTTAATTAAAATCTTGCACTTGTTACACAACTAGCTGGATATAATGGAGAAATGTATAGGTCCAGAAGATAGTCAGGAATGGGGCTATTCTCTGGGGATGAAATGCCTCAGTAGATATTCAGTCTCTGTTAAGACTGTCAACATCTCCCATATAGTCCCCACCTGAGCAAAGCACTCAGAATGGACATTGTTTCAGCCTCTTGGTAAACCTTCCCTGGTTTCAAGGCATTCATTAAAACCTCCTTGGAAAGGGGGATAGAGGAAGTTTAGAAAAGACCAAGGGTGTCAGTGTCCAAGTCCTGATTTCAGTCAGAGCCAAGCAGCATCTTTGATGTGTGTGTGTGTGGAGTGGCCGGGGTTTGTGTGTGTGTTGGGGGGCGGACTGGCGGCCCTGGAGGCTGACCCTGAACACACCTTTCTTGGTCCACGCTCAGGCCTCTCTGTCACTCTACTTCACCTATCCTAGCTGACACTGTTTCTCCCTGGATGATCCATGTCTGCCTTCCCTATGATTTCAACTCTTGTCCTCCTCTTCCTGCCCTGGTCTCTTTTTCTCTTAATTCCACTGGCTCTCGGTTTCCTCTAGAATAGCCCCTGTGACAGCTAATCTGGAGAGGTGATTAAAGTTCTCACACAGATTGGGCCCCCAACTGGGTTTTTTCCCAACTGTGAACCAGTGAGCTATCAATCAAGTGCCTTCTGGAGGGCTTTGCCAGATCAGCTAATTAATTACATTTTTATAACTTGATATGCAAGACCGAAACTTGATCCACAGACCGAAACTCAAATACAGAGTACTCTTACCTGCAGAGGTAAAGGACTAGTCTTTCCTGTGGCAAGCTAATTAGCACATGTCAGGAGAAAAATTGGAGAAGGAAATGGCAACCCACTCCAGTATTCTTGCCTGGAGAATCCCAGGGACAGGGGGAGCCTGGTGAGCTTCCGTCTATGGGGTTGCACAGAGTCGGACACGACTGAAGCGACTTAGCATAGGAGAAAAATGTCTCCTTAAACTGTCATTCTTTTAGATAAGCAAGTTGTACTTACTACTCTTTGAGTGCTGCATGGACCATATTTTAGGACAGAGCACTCAGCAGTAATATGTGAATTAAAAGTTCGCTGATCTTAGCCACTTCAAATCTCATGTGCGAAGATCCTTCACCTATTGTTTCCACAAACCCATGGATTGTTCAGCTGTGAAGGGAATGTTCTTAGATATGGGAGACAGTTTTTTCAGTGGCCATCTGCCCTAGTTGATCCCCTGCATTTCCAAATCCAGACTCTAACTTGAGTCTAAATCTGAGAGCTCCCTTTGACTCCAGCTTGGGATTCTGACAACAGATTTATCTCTAGCTGGTATCTCCTCTACTTCTGATCCTAACTAACTGGCTTCTCTTTTTTTTCTTGTGACTCTCACTTTGTCAACTCACTGTTTTGAATGATGCAGAAAAAGTTTGCTGACCCCAGATTGATAGAAAAATGAAGCAAGCTTTCACATCACTAAAGTATACCTTAAATACAAATGAAATAGTCTTCCTCTGCAGCTTTCTGGAAAATATTGGGGTCGGGGAGGTGAAGGGGGAGACTGATAAGCCTAGGTCAATAAAACAGAAATCTTGAGGTTTTTCCTTTAGACCTTACGTGCAAAACCAAATAAAGAGTTTGGGCTCAGGATGCAAGTAAGTGAGTTCTGTGAGCAAATATCTTCATTTGGAGCCTTTTGTTAGGGCTTCTTGAAAGCCAGGAAGTTTTCAGTGCCAAGCTGATCCCTCGAGGGATCCTGGGAAATAGCCTGCTTGTCTCCTTAACCTGACAGCCAGTGTTCACTATAACATTCAAAGTGAAGAGCAGGGAGTGTGTTGGCAAGACTTCCCAATTGATGTCTCTGGGTTTTGGCACCAATAAGACTTTATTAGGAACCCTTTTTGCTCACTCTTAGGCTTTTCTTTACAGTCTGTGGGGTCACAAAGTCCAACATGACCAAATGACTTTAAAACCCTAGAGTACCTTTCTCCCTTTGATTGCTCCCTGATGTTCTCACACACAGAGGAAGTTATGCTTTTCCTGTTTCCTTACTGGAAATGGTTTCTTTCTATTCTGTGGTTCTCCCTTCTTACCTTTTTTTAATCTTGCATGTGGGTCAACTGTCTTCCATAGTCAACTGCAGGAAAAAGTTTGTGGGGGCTTTTTTTTTTTTTTTTTTGCCTTCGCTTCTCCACAATTGGAAAATATGAGGCAGATCCTGTTTATGTATGCTGCAACCTCAAAAGGGGCTGATATGCTGTTGTCATTAAAGAAGAATCCGGAGCTGTTTATCCTGCAGAAGAGTACCAGAGCTCTAAATTGGAAAGCCCCCTGGGCCCTCCAGGCCGACTGTGGCGAGCTCTCTGCTGCTCTCCCTAGACTGTTCCAAAACATAAGGCAAAGACTTCTGCTACTGAATCTGCCTCCTGCCCTCCAGGAACAGACAAAATGTCAGACTCGTGCCTTTATAAGAAATCAAGGGTCTTCTTCCTTTGTATGAATATGTTCTTTGAGATCTGTTTTCCGGAGGCCTTTTGTACTCTAAAATGTAACTTGAATGCGTAATCTTCCTTCCACTATTTTCTCTATAGATCTTTTAATCATGTTACAGAAATCTTTTCATAAGTCCATTTTACAGTCAGTAAGTTTGGCAAATTGTAGTACAATGAGCTTTCTTTTTTTCTGAAAACTAATAAAAACTGTGCCTTTAGTAATACATCTTTCTTTTAAAGTTCAGTTTCCAGTTTTTTTAAATCATCTCATTTTCTATGCATGTCAAACATAAGGTCTCTTTGATAATAAGCGTTTTTTTTTTTTTTAATAAAGCTATTTTAACCTATTGTATTTTTCATGATTTATGTTATTGATCAATGTTTCTTCACTTTTGTTTGTTTTGGTTTGTCTTGGGGGCAGACCTGGACTCCCATTATAGGATTAGAAACTGTCAAACAAGAAATTGCCAACCTGGAAATACTCCTTGGCCAACTCTTACTTCTGATGCCATGTCAATGCAACATGATCACTTTTCAAATAACAGGCCCCTAATGAGATGGGAGAACTATCAAGAACATACCAATCGCTGCCACAGAAATAGTAACAGGGATAAGCCACAATCTGCGTCTTATCCCTATGACCTTCACCCCATGGGAGCAAAAGGTGTGTGATTATAAGGCAGTGTTTTCTTTCTTTTTTTTTTTCCCTAAGTTCTCTTTCCATGGAAGCTTTATTACACTTAAAAAAATTTTTTTTTTCTTGAGAAGTTAAAAGTAATATAAATCAGAGAATCTAGAAGGTGGTGGAATTCTAAAACTGTCACGCGATTATGGGAACAGGAAGATGGGAGATTTGATTTAATTGCTTTAAAATGTTGGCCAGTAATTCTTGAGTTGTGAGAACAGGTCTGTGAGAATTGAAAAGCTATAAGAAAAATCTTTGAATACAGCACATCATCTGGTTCTGTCTTTGTGTGTTTTACATGGCACTCTGTATTTAGAAATAATTTAGGATTGGAGAAGAGCTCCTCATAGTGCCACCCCCTGTGCGGTAGCCCATCTCATGTCCATCTCTTTCAACATAACTTGGACAAGGCCCAGAGGACTAAGCCAAAACCCAAACCTATTTATTAACCTCAGGTTCCTTTTAGGGCCAACTTCCCTCAGATGTTTTTCTTCTAAGTTTGTGTTTTGGTGAGGGGTGGGGGGACTTAGTTGTGGAGTGGATGGAAAGCCTTTCTGTTCAGACTGTGATTTAACTTCACCCATGTAGATATTATGTCATCTTCATCAGAGACTCTTTGTAATTCCTGCTCTTGCCTAAGTTTTTCCTTTCTGCCTCCTACCCCAATCTTTGTTCTCTATTTTCTTTCATCTTCTTTCCATTATTATTTGAAGCATCATCTAGAATATGAAATATAAATTATATTTTCAGAAAATTGCATAATATGATAATAAAGACAAGTTACAGATTCGGGAAAGTTTCGCCCTTGGTAACAACCTTGGACCAGGAACCGGGACTCACTGGTGCCTGACCTTGGGCAGCTTACATATCTGGGTCTCAGTTTCCTTATTTATAGGAAGAGGCCCTTAAGTGCTGCAAGCTTGTCAAGGCAATCCTTCAGTATTAGGATCCAGGAGGGCTGAGTAGGAGCTGAGAAATCATTTTTAACAGGTTCCCCAGGCAGTTCTGAATTAGGTGGCCCTCAGACCTTGCCTTGAAGACAACAAAATAGATCATCTCTTACATCCCCTTTTCTCTAAATTTTGTGATCCTGGGTCTTCTTTCAACTGCATGGCTTTGTACAAGTCTGCTGCTTCCCATAAACTCACTATTTTGTCGGCCATATGTATAACTAAAAATATATATTTATTATCTTATCTGGAGAACCCTTAAAATGTAAATAACAACTTTTATCAGAGTTAAATACCCCTTTGGTCATTACTCATCAGAGTTTTGTCTGATTTCTTTACTCTCTCATCATAAGCTTTGTTGTTGTTTAGTCACTAAGTCTGTCCGACTCTTGCAACTCCATGGAATCCACCAGGTTCTTCTGTCCTTGGGGATTCCCAGGCAAGAACACTGGAGTGGGTTGTCATTTCCTTCTCCAGGAGATCTTTCCAACCCAGGGATCAAACCCATATCTCCTGCATTGGCAGGCAAATTCTTTACCACTGAGACACCAGGGAAACTCCATCATAGCTTATTTCTATTTAAAAAAAAAAATCCCTCACATCTTTCAGGTGCTTTCATCTTCCTGAAAGATTGTTTAAATCCGAAGCAGAAGTCCAAGTGCTCACACTCTTGTACCCAGGAACTGAGTTCTTTTACTAACTTTTCCCCTCACCACCATCATCATTTGTTGAGGCCCTCTGATGGAAAGCTTGTTATAAACTTCATACTTTGCTATTTCCATTACACAGCAAAATCCTCTCTCTTCTTTGGGTTATAGTATCCATCTAGTTATTCTTGACATGTGTTTGAGGTTCCATCTACCCAGTGAATATCAGTCTTCTCCGTTATTTTTTCCTTGATGCTTGTATTCATTGTGTTTTTCCCAAACTGAACTCATGGTGTACTTTACTGCCCATAATCTCCACAGGTCCATTAATATTATTTGGCCTCACCTCTGTCTCCTCTGGGCTTCCCTTGGACTCAACTGGTAAAGAATCCACCTGCAATGTGGGAGACCTGGGTTTGATCCCTAGGTTGGGAAGATCCCCTGACCCACTCCAATATTCTGGCCTGGAGAATTCCATGAACTGTATAGTCCATGGGGTCGCAGAGTCGGACATGACAGAGCGACTTTCACTTCAATTCTGTCTCCTTTGCCATCTCTACATTTAGTGCCATCTGAGAGCCTTAATATTGTAGCATCCACTCAAGCTTCCAGGTCATCAGTAAAGTTGTTAGTGAAACTGTTACACAGCTTGGACATCATACAACTCAGCATTTTACATCTCTGCTATTGTTTCTTGCCCAGCATTTTGTCCTGTACAGTTAAGAATAAAATCCAAAGGGTACTCTTCAGATTACAGTTCAGACAGGAGATGCCTCTTTCAAGAAGATCCTTTGCTGTCCACAAGAGAAATCAAAACCCTCATTCACATAGGCTTCACAGTACAAGGCTGACCAGTGTATGCTTACATAAGCTTTGTTTGCAAATTCTGATTAGGTCTCCCAACATCACAGACAGCTGTGTTTTGAAATTTCGGCCCTTTGAAAGAAGAGTAGATGTTGGAAGAGCTCTTATTTGACATGCAAAGACCTTAGGAAAACCAGTTATGCACACATTTTTCATAGATATATAGGTTTGTGGGAGCAAATGGCAGCACACCGTAACACAGAGACCCTGCCAGTATCCTGTGAGCATGGTATTTTTAAGAAGCAGACCCCTAGGAAAGTACCAGTGTTGTCTCTCAGTTACAGCCTGAGAAGCAGAATGTATATGCACATCACTAGAGTGTTTCAGGGCAGCAACTGGACTTGAAAAATGAAAGCTCTTAAACATGTAGGTGTTTAGCTACTAGACCATGGCTGGATTCCACCTTCAAGGAGCTTATTGTATAAAAAGTTAATACAAGGCAGTGCATCTTTAAGATAAGGATGATTTAGGCAAATGAAGAGGGGAGAATAACATTCCAGGTAGAGGAATTACAATATAACCTGTATTCCTGAGTTAACTTGCTGTGTAAATAATACAGAATGAAATAAGTTTGTTAACAAGAATATGGATTTTTTTTAATAATAAGGAATTATTAAAATAGAGATTGGAGAAACGTGCTTTCATTGATTCAGACTCTAAAATAGAATGTCAGTAGGTGGTTCAGACGGTAAAGAATCCACCTGCAATGCGGGAGACCTGGGTTCAATCCTTGGGTTGGGAAGATCTCCTGAAGGGAGGCCATGGCAATCCCCTCCATTATTCTTGCCTGGAGAATCCCATGGACAGAGGAGCTGGCATTCTGCAGTCCATGGAGTCACAAAGAGTCAGACACACTTGAGTGACTGAACACAACACAGAATAATGACCAGGTAAAAGATTATTAATTATACTAGCAATATTATCAGAGAAGGCAATGGCACCCCACTCCAGTACTCTTGCCTGGAAAATCCCATGGATGGAGGAGCCTGGTAGGCTGCAGTCCATGGAGTCGCTAAGAGTTGGACAAGACTGAACGACTTCACTTTCACTTTTCACTTTCATGCATTGGAGAAGGAAATGGCAACCCACTTCAGTATTCTTGCCTGGAGAATCCCAGGGACGGGAGAGTCTGGTGGGCTGCCGTCTATGGGGTCGCACAGAGTTGGACACGACTGAAGCGACTTAGCAGCAGCAACAGTAGCAGCAATATTATTCTATTGATAACTTAGAATTGGGCTTTTTTAAAGATGGTAATACTGGTTTTATAACAATTTCATCTCAGTATTTCAGGATATAAACATTATATTGGTGTTAATATATTTAGACCCACTTCTCATTTAGAACAACTAAAGAAAGAGAAAAATGAACTTCTCAAAGTCTCAGTATATTACAGAGAAAATTACAGTTCTTAATAAAATTAAATGCTCACCAAAAATAACAACCTTTCATATTTAACATATTTTTATTTTAGCTAACAGTAGGTTAAATCAGAGCAAATAGGAAACATTTGTCTACTTTTTTCTCTGTTTTAGTTCTGAGACTTGGAGCAGCAAAGAATATGGTACATCGTGGTTATTTTAGTTCTCTATTGCTGCATAGCATACCACTCCAAGTGGTTTAGAGCAGCCGTTTATTTATTGACTGGGCTTAGCTAAGTGGCTCTTCTCCACATGGTATGGAGTATTGGTCTCTTGAAGTAGTATTCAGCTGAGGCTGAAAACACACAAAATAGCCCCCCATCCTCCAAGGACTCTATCCATATCCTTCTCAGTATCCAGTGGTCTGTAGCAGATTTCTTCACAGTGTGGTGACTGGCCTCCAAGAGTGCAAAAATGAAAGCAACAAGCCATTTTAAGGCTAACTTACAGGAACTTCCCTGGTGGTCCAGTAGCTAAGACTCCACAGTCCCAATGCAGGGGACCCAAGATCAGTCCCTAATCAGGGCACTTAGGTCCTGCATGCCTCAACGAAGATCGAAGATCCTGCGTCCCACAGCTAAGACTCGGTGCAGCCACACACACACAAAAAAAGCGAACTTATAGCTGGAATCAGCTGAGGGTCATTTTTGATGCTTCCTATTGGTCAAAGCAGTTACAATGCTAGCCTAGATCCAAGGGGAAAGGAAATATCCAATATCTCTTGACATCATGAATGGCAAAGAATTTGTGGCCATCTTTAATTTACCATATGGTTGCTTAGTAAATATTTGTTGACTGACTATATGAATGTTATATTTGAAGTTCTTAATGTCCTTGGTTGCATTTGAGGTGATGCTTATGTTGTCACTTTGTAGGGGAAGAATTTATTTTGTATTTCATGAAAAATCAAAATTGTTTCAGCATGTCAGCAAGAAAGTAGATTTTTAAAATTTTTGGATAGATACAGCTAATGTCACTTCTGGTTATTAAAACTCTTTACAAGTGTGTGGAATGAAAACAGTCTTCCAAATTTTTCTGATTTTCTCTTCATTTGTGGATTCTATTAATGAGATCATATGAATTCCCAAAATATTAAATACCTATGTTCATATTTCAGAGCAAAAATTAATTCCCTAATGAAGCCCAGACTGGGGTGGTTACTGCCGTTTTAAAATTTCTATGGCCATAACCTTTATGTTAACCTTAAAAAAAAAAAAAATCAAGGTTTGATATCCCCATTATTTAAAAAGAATTCACACAGAATAAAATGGACATGGTTGTGAGTTTCCTTTTTTTTTTTTTACTTTATTGAAGTATAACAAACTGCCTTATGGTGTAATATAATCTCCATCAAAGATTCCCATGGTATGTCGAGAAACAGTAGAATATTGGAGTGGATCAATCAAGCAACCATGTGAGAAATTGCATTTAAAAAGTGATAGTCTCAGCTTTGGGTCTTCCACAGTATTTTTTAACCTTTAATGCATCCTTCTGCTGAAATAAGTTAGCCACTATCCTTAAAGCTCTCATAAGCTAGCTTAGAGGGAAAAACAAAACAAAACAAAACCTTTTTATGATTCTAGAGTTCTAAATCTCCCTGAGCAGAGTCTCTCTTTACAAAAATCAAAATCACTAGGGAACATGTTAAAATGTAAATTCCTGGAAGGACCCCCACCCTCACCCCACCCCAGACAATTCCAGTTCTATAGTGAGAAGTGGAACCCAGGAATATGAACTTAATCCTTCAGGTAATGCAGGTAGAACTAATCTGTGGGCCTCATTTTGAGAAATCCCTCTTAAATTTCTCCCTACCAGTCCTAGAAAGACTGAAACTGGTGAGGTTTGGAAGGTAGATGCCTCTTTCTATTCCCTCACTGACAAGATGCAGTTAAAGTGGCAGCAAGACAGTGTGTGGGTTTATGAATAGTTACAATGATGTCATTTCTTGGGCTTCTTCACCTAATTATGTATTTGCATTGGAGCTGGAAGGCTTGTGAGAATAGATAAGAAACGGTATCACTTGTTACCCAAATAAGGCATGGACTGGATTTTCTTGCTTGGCCCTTTTTTGGGGTACATATGTATGCTTTTCCACCATGGCTACCAAACCAGTCCACTTGCAACTGGCTCATATTGCTGTCTTAAAATATGAGTTTAGATTACAGATTGCTTTTAGGTTTGTTTGCAAAAGATAGATTCGTGTATTTCTGTTATTATTATTTATTCAAAACATGTCTATTGAGCATCTTGTATGTGGAAGGCATTGTTTAGTGCTGTTAGCAGCCAGTGTTTTGTTCATTAATCTTACTGATATTCTGGGCCCTCATCTGATGCTCCCTAATTTTAGGGAAAAAGTTGAGGGACTTCACACCACTTCCATGGTACATAATCTGCTCCTAAAGTGAATCTTGCCTAAACTACCCAAGAGTCCATCTTCTGCTCTTAACATTTTCAAGAGATGAAGATTCTTTAGAATAATTTACAGTCTGACATTTTTCACAATCTCTGCCTGTCTTCTACTAATCTCAATCTACATTGATGCAATTGAAGAAAACTTTCTATTTTTTCTCAGCAATAACAGTGGAGAATAGTGGATCACCTTTCATATAAAGCAAGTTATATACCACCTTTTATTATCATCCAGCAGATATGCTGATAGTTAATTTATGTCCTTGGAAACCTAACAGTATTCTTTGAAAGCCCAATGTCATACTCTTGCTCAGACTAATCTTATCTCTCAATGTCAACCCCTTGAAAGAGTACTTGGCACCCCTTATCTTCCATATATATATTTGTGTAGAAAGATCTCTGTGGATAGCTTAGGGATTAACTGCTCATGAAAGATTTCTTGGTTTGGGACTGAAATCTTGTAGCTTGGCCTCTGCACTCTAACTGTTGCATCCTTAAAGCCTTTGTGCCAGTGTAGTTTGATTTTATTAGTGTGACTGTCACCAAAAGTTCTCTAGGAAGTGTACTTTTTATATACATGAACACAAGAAAATAATAGAATCTTTAGCAGGATGGTCAAGCTGGCGCTGTTACTACATTACATCATGTTTTTTAATGGTTAATGGCATCCCTTAGTTGTTTTAGAGCAGGGTTGGTTTCTCAGCAGTAGCACTGTTGACATCTTGTGCTAGAGATATATAAGTTGTGAGGGTATGGGGGGTTGTTCTGTGTATTGTAGGATGTTTAGCTGCATCCCTGGCCTCTACCCACCAGAAGCAAGCAGTCCCCTCCCATTGCAGCAATAAAAAATGTTTCCCGATACTGCCAGAGGTCTGCCACGGACAAAGTCACCTCCAGCTGAGAATCACTATTTTAGAACATGAGGCATGGCATATTTAGACCTAAGGCTATTGGAAAAAGAACTTACTATATTCCCTCTCCTTCTTCAAAAAAGTACTGTGTAATGTTCTGAAAGTATCATTACCCAAAGATGGCATGCTTCTAGACTTTTTAGTTCCGCTGAATCTTTAGAATGGAGGTGCAAAATACAATAATCTTGATTCTTCATCATGTTGTCTCTAATACACCAAGAACATTCTTGTTAAACTAAGGAGCCCAGTATCATAGAATAAAGTAGGCCACATAGAATTCTTAAAATAGTGTTTGTTTTTGTTTAATCCACTGAAACTACACATGTAAAAAGTAAATATTACCTAGTAATAATATAACTCATGGGCAAAAATTTACAAATACAGTATAGCAGAAACTTAAAGGAACTCTTCTATACTATTAGGGAGAAAAAATTTTATATCATTATAGATGAGAAAACTCATTCATTAATAACTTAAGGCTGGTAATTAGTTAATGGTTTTTATTCCCTTCTGTCAGCAAAGTATTATTCATTTGCAGAAATGTCTTGGAGAAGATGGCCCATAAAACCTGGCTGAAACATGAGCCAGCTAGGAAGGCCTTTAATAGCAACATGGCATCCATGTTTCTGGTCATAAGAATGAGCTCTGGGAAACAGTTCCCCAGAGCAGCCACTTTTTAGGTATAGTCAAGCTCCAACAAATTTTCCTTAGGGAAACTTTATAGACACCACACAAACACACCTACTGTCTTATACCCTTGCTTAAATTTATTGTTACGTGATTCTATTTCTGTGAGGTCCATAAATGTCACAAAATCTGCTTGTCAGCATGATGTTCGAAGACTTATCCTTGTTCACTTAAGACACCACCTAGTTTGAAGAGATAATTCACCCGTTGGGATTTCTTTTGTAAAAATGACCTATCATACATTCCACAATCTGTAGGACTGACTTGCCTGTTGTTTTGATAGAAGAAAATGGAGCACTCTTTGCCCTTGTGGTTTTATTTACTGTTTAGAAAAGTTCAAGTTTAATATAGTAATTTAGAATGTATACATCTGACTGGCTACATTTATGAAATCACAATTCTTTGGCAGCAGTTTAAATCTCTGAAAAATTATGTGGGTTTTACTATTCACGGTCAGACATGCTGGTAGTCAGTGCCTTATTGGGATCAAAGTTGTCTAGAAAATAATTCTAGGAAAGGATTTTTACTGAATCTCAGGAGTGCTTGAACCTGCTTTAAAAAAAAAAATCTTTACCAACTAGTTAATTGCCAAAGGATTACTGTAGATGAACAATTCTCAAAGTATGTTACTTGCAACAGCAGTATTAGCATCACCTGGGAACTTATTAGAAGTGAGAATTTCTGGACTCAACCCCAGGTTGAGAGCCAGAAATTTTTTAAACTTAAAAATAATTTTTATTTATGTATTTATTTTTATTTATGGCTATGTTTGGTCTTCATTGCTGCACAGGCTTTTTCTCTTGTTGCGATGAGGGTGGCTACTCTAGTTGCAGCGCTCTGGCTTCTCATTGCAGTGGCTTCTCTGGTTGCAATAAACAGGCTCTAGGCACACGGGCTTCATTAGGTGCGGCACATGGACTCAGAAGCTATGGCTCACCAGTTCTAGAGCACAGGCTCAATAGTTGTGGCACACCAGCACAGAAGCTCCGTGACACGTGGGGTGCTTCCCGGCCAGGGATCAAACCCATGTCTCCTGCATTGGCGGGCGGACTATTTACCACTGAGCCACCAGGGAAGCCCAGAAATCTTGTATTTTAACAGGCTCTCTGAGTGGTTCTGCTGCACACCAAGATTTGAAAACCATTGTTTTAGACTGTCAAAATCATTGTGACTTTTTTCCCCTACCTGATTTGATGGTTATTGTCTCTGATGCTATAAAAAGCAGATTTTTATCAAGAAGAAAATATAATTTACTTAGAAGTAGATCCCTTAGAGAAGGGAATGGCTACCTACTCCAGTATTCTTGGCTGCAGAATTTTATGGACAGAGGAGCCTGGTGGGCTACAGTCCCTGAGGTCACAAAGAGTTGGACACATGACTGAGTGATTGAGCACGCACACACAATAAATGAGGTCTACATTTATTCTCATATTTTAAAAAAAAGGTACTAGAATAATCAGTCTTAACTAAGTTCTGTTTTCAACTTTACAAAAAACTTTAAGCATCACCATTTCTTTGATTCTGCCATAGATGATCTTCAGTAGCTTTTTGAACAAAAGTATTAAGGTTCTGAACAGAATTATAAAAATTATGTATTCTGAAGTTGACAACTGGTTTACAAGGTTCATTTCACTAAGTCATAGATAATTTGCATTACTCCTTCCTTTCATAAAGTTATAAGAATAATGCTTGCATTAAGAATCTAGTTACTTCATGCCAACAGAAAGGTGCTCAGTTTGGGGGTTTTGGGGTTTTGTGGGGTTGTTTTTTTTTTTTTAGTTTTAGTTTTTAAAATTATTTATGTATTTGGCTGTGTCGGGCCTTAGTTGCAACACACAGGATCTTTTGCTTTGACACGTGGACTTCTCTCTCAGCGTGGCTCGCAGGCTCCAGAGTGCACGGCCTCAGTATTTGTGATGCATGGGCTTAGTTGCTCCTCAGCATGTGGAACCTGAGTTTTCCGACAAGGGATCTAACCCACATCCCCTGCACTGGAAGACAGATTCTCAACCACTGGACCACCATAGAAATCCCAGAAAGGTGCTCGGTTTTAAAGGAAAACTTTGGACCAAGAGATTCATCTCATTCACTCCATGTCTGGGCTTCCAGATTCTTCATGTGTACCAAAAGCTCCATATTGTTATTTCATGCACACATATAGTTTTAATGCAAACTTTTTAAATGGCTTATTTTTAAAATGCCTTCTTACTTTCCCACCCACTATTTCTTACTATCGTATTGTATAGACACTTTTTTTAAATTTTTCATGCTACATTCTTTCAAGTATGCCAGCGTTGATAAATTCAGGTCAACCTACCAGGTTAATTTGGTCCTAAATATGAATTCTGATCAGGTTGCTTTGTAATTCACATTTTGGGTTCACTTTGAGATACAAATAAAAACACACAGAATAGTTAAGATTTTTAAAGATTCAAAGGTTTGCTTCAAGGAGGCATCCTCTAAAAACTGGAAGATAATATGATATTATGGGAAATAAGAACCTTATGGTGACTGTGTCTATTCAAGGAAGCTTTATAAACAGGAACTGCTGTGGTTTTACTCTATATTTGCAAGGGATTTGATTATAAAAATCATAAGTTAGAGAAATCATCACTTATGTATAAACACAAGCATATGGATATACAGGTGTTCTTCACTTTTTCCACTTAGATGTATTCCTAAAAAGTCAGATAAAAACAATATTTATAAATCAAATTATAGTTTTTAGTTGGCTCATCTTATCATCTTATAGCTGCTGTGTCTTCCCTTTTGCTAGCTTAGCTGGAATATGGCAGCTAAAACACCTATCCCCAATTATCCCCAGCTTAGCATTAAGTTAGTGAACTGTAAAATAGCCATTATATGAAGGGCCACTTTTAAGGAATGAATCCAGGAATTACTTCATAATGTAGAAGTTTATTCCCTGTCCATTTCTTTAGCTTTAGAGTTGATCATCCTAATAACCAAGTCTTATCCCCTAAAGCGGTTCACTGCCCTGACTACTCAATTGAATCGCAAGAGGAACTTTGGAAACTGCTGATGTTTGTACACAGCCTTGATCAATGGCTTTAGACTCACTGGTGATGGAGTATTTTTAGGTGTTTAAGGTGATTCTACTGTGCAGGCAGAGTGGATAACCGTGTGCCTGAACAGAACATTGATTTTTTGGACAGGACAGCTCATTATAGTACTTGATGGTGACTGTAAATTAATGAGAGTATTTCATAGCAAGACAAATGACGTCGTGAGTTCTCTTTAAGAATTCATTTCTTACTGTTTTCCTCCCTTAGGGGAAAATGAGTTTTATGATATAGCAGAGTCTCTTTTATATGTATGTTGCCCATTTGGGACTATGCTTTTTATAGGCATTTATGATTTCTCAAAACTGTGTGTCAGTCCAAAGTTTCTTTCCTTTTTTGTTCAGAAGCAAAAATGTTCCTATTCCATCTTCCCTTATCACCAGGGCCCCTCTATGGTCCTCTTCTATCCTGCATGTCAACACAGCCCTAAGATGCAAGCAAATAACCTCCTCATACATAGGCCTTCCAACTCTCATGAAGACACTGAATGCCTTTCCTCCAACTGAAGTGTTTCTGAAGTATTCTTCAGCCACCTCAGTGTTCTGTCAGTTTTGTCTGTTACCTGAGAATCAGAGCTCTGTGTGTTGATGACCCCCTTCCTAAATGGCCAAATAAAAGAAATTACATATGTCTTTTATTCATTTGGTGTTTCTCTGGAGACCCCCACTAGCAGAGACAGAAGAGGTTACTTTTTTGTGAAGAGTAACATAGTCCCAAGTTGGATTTTAATGGATAATTTTGCTCTGGGTTAGATTCTTTGGCATAAAGATCACTATATTTAATATAGAAGGTCATGAGCTTAGTCATTGGACGAGTTAATCAAATGACTGCCATAGTTCAAAAGTACATCTGCATTTGGATAAAATACGATTTGTGTTAGAGAGCTAAACTTGACGTTTGGTTTCCCCCAGGTAATAAAATAACTTTTAATGAAATAAACGTGTACCTTTCTGCAGCAGACCAGCATAAAGCACATAGCGTAGTTACATTTCTTTACTGGCAGTGGCAGGAAATCTTTAACCTGCCACATGCTGCTTTATTTTATTCAGTCTCACATAGTTAACCTGTTGAGCTGATTAGCAGAACAATTCATTGTCAGCACTACAGATGAAAGGGAGCAAAAAGCTACGAAGTTGCCTGTGCTTGTTTAGACATCAACAACAATGACTATATCATTTCAAGTTTGGCTCTAGAGAAACACCATTGACTCAGCTTCCCCACTGTACAGCACCTCCCAGTTCTAACACTGTACAAGGCCCAAAACAAATCCTATTCATGGCTATATTTTTACCATTTAATAACAGTACCTGACCCCTAGTTGACACACTGAGTACTTCTTTTTTCAATTTAAATTATTTTTTAAAATTTTAAGATATTACCCAGCAGGCTGTAGTCCAAAATATGATGTGTATTCCTATGGATCATTACAACCATTTAGTGTAGAACCTCTTAAAAATATTTAATAAATTCACTGGAAAGTTGAGAGCAATGGGTAACCCATTTTTTCACTTTTAAAAAATTTACATAGACTTAAATTCACTTTATTATGTGTAGTGCTGTGATATAGATGAATGCATACTGTGATGTTACCACCACCACAATTGAAATACAGAACACTTTCATCACACTCAAGAAATTCCCTCTTGCTGGCTTTTTAAGTCAACCCCTACCCCCACTCTCAACCCTTGGCAACCACTCTTTTTTCTCCTCTAATTTCACCTTTTTCTAAATGTCACATGAATCGAGCAATAGCATTTTTAATTTGGTTTCTTTCATTTAGCATAATTTACTTGCAATTCACCCAGGTTGTTGTGTATACCAGTAGCTTGTTCCATTTTGCCACTGTGTAATATTCCATCATGTAGACATACCACAGCTTGCTTATCCACTCATTGGTTGAAGGACATTTGGGTTGTTTCCTGTTTGGAGTCATTATGAATAAAATCACTATAAATGCTCATGAACAGGTTTTTAAGTAACCGTAAGTTTTATTTCTCTGGGAGTAAGATTATTGTCTTTTCTGGTAAATGTATGTTTAACATTTTATAAGGCTGTATCCCAAAGGAACTGTAGCATTCTGCATTCCCACAGTGTATGAGAGTTCCAGTTGCTCTACATCCTCACCAGTACTTGGTATTGTCAGTGTGTGTTTGTTTGGTTGATTGGTTGGTTGGTTAGGTTTTGTTTGTTTTCTCTTGTGTTAGCCATTCTGCTCTGCAAAGCATCAGTATTTGAAAGCACCATCAAGGATTCTTTTACCCATTTTCTGCCAGTAAAGTATTCCAGTTCAAAAATGTGTCTGATATCATTACATTAGGTGTTGCTGACTTAGAGGAAAACATGCAGCTTGATAGTTGTGAGTTTAAGTTTTGTTCAAGGTCTTACTGAGGACTATAGCCTGGGAGACAGCCTCGCAGTTAGCTCTGAGTAAACCGTTCCAGAGATGTAGGGGAGGAACCAGTATGTATATGAATTTTTTTTGGCTAGGAAAAACATGTAGTGGAGCAGGTATCTTGGTGAAAGATTACTGCTGTCGGCAAAGAGCAGATTTCTCAAGTGGATACTTTTCGTGCTTTTCTTTGTATGGAAAGATGCAAAAATCTGGAGTCATTGAAGTTCTTCCTAAAATGTGCAGCATAACTATCTGCGGGCCCATTTATTCAAAGCACTGCATGCTTCATCCTGTTTTTTTTTTCCCATCTGGAACTCCCTTCTGGGGTGCAGTGCCTTGTGGCTGGGCAGTGGCAGTGGGTTTTAACTCAACCCTTTGAGTTTCTGTATGATGAGGGACACTCTGTCCCTTCTTTTATTTTTAACAGTCTCTAGACATGGTTACTTTGTTAATACACTCCAATATCTAACCCTTACTTTCAGCGGTTTAAAGAAATTTAGTCATTTTATTGTTTTGCTTTCCAATTTTCTGACTACATTTTCCCAAAAGAAGTTTTTTTTATTTATTGAGCCTCAGTTTCATTTTCCTCATACTACTGCTTGCATATCCACAATCTAAACCATCCAAGATGTTTACATGACTTTCTAATTCTTTCCGACTTAATAATGGCTAATTTCTTAAAAACTAAATCTTTTTAGTTTTACTAACTTTATACAAGTTAGAAAAAGGAGGAGAGTGAAAAACCTGGCTTAAAACTCAACATTCAAAAAAGGAAGATCATGACATCCGGCCCCATCACTTCATGGCAAATAGATGGGGAAACAATGGAAGCAGTGACAGATTTTATTTTCTCGGGTTGCAAAATCACTGCAGATGGTAACTGCAGCCATGAAATTAAAAGATGCTTGCTCCTTGGAAGAAAAGCTATGACAAACCTAGATAGCATATTAAAAAACAGAGACATTATTTTGCCAACAAAGATCTGTCTAGTTAAAACTATGGTTTTTCCAGTAGTCATGTATGGATGTGAGAGTTGAACCATAAAGAAAGTTGAGCACCAAAGAACTGATGCTTTTGAACTGTGGTATTGGAGAAGACTCTTGAGAGTCCCTTGGACTGCAAGGAGATCCAACCAGTCCGTCCTGAAGGAAATCAGTCCTAAATATTCATTGGAAGGACTGATGCTGAATCTGAAGCTCCAATACTTTGGCCACCTGATGTGAAGAACCAACTCATTGGAAAAAACCCTGATGCTGAGAAAGATTGAAGGCAGGAGGAGAAGGGGACAACCGTGGAAGAGGTGGTTGAATGGCATCACCAACTCAACGGGCATGAGTTTGAGCAAGCTCCAGGAGTTCGTGATGAACAGAGAAGCTCGGCATGCTACAGTCCACGGGGTTGCAAAGAGTTGGACACAATTGAATGACTGAACTGAACTGAACTTTATACAAATAATGAAGTAACCTAATTAAAAGCATTAAAGAGGAAATGGAAATATGAAGATATTTCCGTATTCACCTGTAGGTCAAAGCATTATGTCAAGCAAAAAGCATGTGAAGCAGGAAACATTTCTAAAATAATCATGCTTTAGTTTAACAAAGTGCAATTCAGCATTCTTCATTATGATTCTTTATATGGTCTTCTATGACTGCAACATGTACTTGATATTATACCCTTGATGGAAAAGATACCTCTCTATGGAAGTAATATAAATAGTATAAACATCCATTTCATTTATGTAAAGTAATGTTTCATTGTTCCTTAGTAATCTGAAGGAGAAAACACTGGTGCATAATTGAGGAAGATTTGAGCAGGCTCTTTAAGTGGCATATGTGGTGGAAACAGCTGGGTTCTGGTCTCCATTTTGCCACTTACTAACCAGCTGGCTAGCTGACCTAGGACAAGTCAGCTAGGCCTTCATTTTACATTTCCTCAGTTGCAAAATGTAGAAAATAAATTCCATGATCTTTAAGGTCTCCTGGTTCTTAACAAAATTCAAGGAGGGTGGAAGTCACACACTGAGTTTCCTACCCTATACCCACCCCAAAGCCAGCTATTTTTTCTCATAATACAAGTACAGGTGCGTGTGGCCACAGAAGACCTTCAAATTTTCTCAAAGCTCTTTCTGCTCTGTTTTTTCACTGTGGTTGCCCCATTGGAGCTCCTTTCATGGAGGGCTTGCTCCAGGGCCATGGCTCTGTGGACCGGGCAGCACTCTGTGAGGGCCACTTCCAGTCCAGCCACAGGCATCTGTGTCTGCTCAGGTCCACTGTGCAGCTGTTTGCTCATTTTCGTCAAGATTCAAATTTAATTGTCCTGCGCCTCTAAGACTTTAAGATAGTCGGGGGAACATTAGCTCACTGAAAATAATTGAAAACACCTTTTAGGAAAGTGCAGCTGGGAATGCAAGCATGCGATTCTGTCATGCTGAGCGTGCTTTTTCAGGGAAAAGGTTATTTCTCTACCTATTCTGTTTCTCTATTTCTCTAATGTTTTCTAATAAATTTATAGAAACTTCCATCTTGGATTTTCTGAGTCACAGACTTCGAGAGTAAGGCAGGCCCTAGAGATAGATGACTTGCCCAGGGCCTCTGAGACAGTGGTTGTAAAGCTGTTCTGGGACCCCCGACTTGGCCCTCCCCCTGGGTTACGAGTCTCAGCCTTTACAGGGCACAGCAGACCATTTGGGGGGTGCAGTCATGTTCCCTCTAGCATTTCCCATTGCCTTCCCTGTCTCACTCTGAGAGCATGAGTTTTGTCAGTGTGAACAATGGGATCTACATGATTAGCCTGAATGCTAATCATGTCTGAATGCTAAGAAAAGCGCTAAAGGAACCACAAAAGTTGTCTCAGTGCACTGTGAGCAGAGAGGGCTCCTTGCAGGTGTACCTATGTGATGGACCAGTCTTACCCCCGGTGTCCCCAACCCTCCCCAGGCTGGCCTACTTCATTCCATCCCATGTAGTCTAAAGTATATCTTAAAACTTGAACTTAGTGTAGAGGTTAAACATTTGCAAAGAGACTTGGGCTTGCAAGTAATTTTAACCCATGGTCATTTGGAAAATGCCATTCTTGATACCCTGTCTTTAAGGCAGGGGAGGTGTGTATGTATATGTGCGTGTGTGTATCCACTTCCCTTAAAACAAAATGCTTTCATAAATATTTGTGGAATTTGATTGGAAAGACCTAGTGTTTTGTAAGGGAAGAAGCAAAGTGTGAAAAATGTTAACAAGGGAAGGGCATCCAATTTTAAAGATACTTAGCGTGTACGGCTTCTTCCATATCCTCAAGTAATAAGCATCACAAGTTATTCTGTCACTAGAAGTATAAACATGTTCTAACTTTGTGCCTGGCATGTTTGAAAAACATATGGGCCCCTCAATTTTCCAAATAATCCTTGTATTTGAACCCAGTTGAATATCACAAATTCCTCTTTCCATCGTCTCTGGAAGAGAATAAGAGTAATTTTGAAAAACTAACAATTTTCTACCAGTATCATTAGGTACAAGCTAAACTTCTCTTTATGGACATTCTCCAACATTTCCTTAAGAAAGACTCTTTTTTCAGTATCTTCTCTCATGAATCAGAGGTACACAGTTCTGATTCTGTGTCAGGCCTGAATAAATCTAATTGAAACCCTGAAGATAGTATGTCTTGTGGTTAAGAGCTCAGGTTCTGAGCCAGACTCTACCAGTTAGAATCTTAACTCTGACCTTTAAAAGCTGTGTGTTCTAGGGCAAGTTGCTCAACCTCTCTGGGCTTCATTTATGCTAGTTCTGTAAAATGGGGATGGGGGTATTAACATCTACCTCATAGGGTGTTATGAGTAGAGGTCTTGAAAAATGTATTCCCCAAATAAATTTTAAAAACTGTATACATCCTCACACATTTTCAAGTTGAGATCTAAAACTTTTCATCATAGGTTTCAAAGCGTATTTTTGGTAAGAGGTAGACAGGCTTCCCCGGAAAAGGCAATGGCACCCCACTCCAGTACTCTTGCCTGGAAAATCCCATGGATGGAGGAGAGCCTGGTGGGCTGTAGTCCATGGAGTCGTTAAGAGTCGGACACAACTGAGCTACTTCACTTTCACTTTCAGATAGGCTTCCCAGGTGGTGTCAGTGATAAAGAACCCACCTGCCAATGCAGGTGGACAGTAACAGACCTGGGTTTGATCCCTGGGTTGGGAAGATCCCCTGGAGGTGGGCACGGCAACCCACTCCAGTATTCTTGCCTGGGGAGTCCCATGGACAGAGGAGCCTGCGGTGGTGCTACAGTCCATGGAGATACAAAGAGCTGGACACGACTGAAAACAGCTTAGCACGTGCACGGGCAGAAAGGAGTATAACATGAACTAAGACGAGAATTGATACGGCTGAAATAGTTAACACAATTTGAAAAAATGTTTGACCTGCTTTGCTGAGTAACTCAGAGAAAACTGGAAAGAAATGAAAAAAGGTATTCATATTTTTAAAATATGTATTTGAGTAATTTTTCATTCTCAGAAACGATACACACAACATGTAAAAGAATCTGCATCATTTATGTATTCTACTCTGGCCATTGTTAAGAATTCAGAATATCACAATATTGACTAAGCCTCACACTTCATAAAAATGAGTATGAGATAGAAGACAGGATGCTTGCTAATCACAGCATGTTTGGATTGCAGAAAGTTTGTGTACTCCAAAGACAATGAAGTCCGTGGCAGTAATTATACTTGTCTTGGGTGAAGCATTTGCTGTTTAATAACGAGAGAGGGCTGATATGAATGCAAGGTGAATTCTCAAGCAGTTAAAAAATAAAGCACAAATGAAAGTTGTGGAGACTAATTTCTTTAAAATACCCTTGCATATGCATTATCTTGTAAAATATTTGCATATCTAGTACCTCGGTACAAAGACCACTAGTTGGTTAAATGAGTCAGTAAACGTTAAGGTCTTAGAACATTTCCTGATATCTAATAAGCCCTGAGCAAAAAGTAAGTTATTGTAACTATTATTATTGTTAGGTTCCCCCTCCAGAAAGAATTATGCCTGCTTATTTTGAGTTTCTACCTTGTCCTCAAGCCTTACCTGTCTGCATTCAGCATCTTTTAGAATTAAGCCACTAACTATCAGAAAAATCTGTTAGCTCTATTAGGATCACAGTTTTATTCTTCTCCTGAGACAAACTCACTCCAAGTATATCTACTGGAACTTTCTGGTCAAATTCCATTTAGTTTGGCTGTCCATAAGTGTTTTCTTCTCCTGCCGCCGCTGCTGCTGCTAAGTCGCTTCAGTCGTGTCCAACTGTGCGACCCCATAGACGGCAGCTCACCAGGCTCCCCTGTCCCTGGGATTCTCCAGGCAAGAACACTGGAGTGGGTTGCCATTTCCTTCTCCAATGCATGAAAGTGAAAGTGAAAGTCTCTCAGTCATGTCCAACTCTTAGCGACCCCATGGACTGCAGCCTACCAGGCTCCTCCATCCATGGGAGTTTCCAGGCAAGAGTGCTGGAGTGGGGTACCATTGCCTTCTCCGTTTCTTCTCCTAGATACACATAATTTTCCTGATGTATGGATCCAGCCTAATGCTAAAAGTATCATAAATTGGGAATCTGTGCAATTTCACAAATACCTTAATAGATTAGATATTACTGGATAACTGAAAAAAATAGAATACTGAATTGAAAAAATTGAAATGTGAAATTTAAAAAAGAAAGCCTGACTCATTTTAAACTAGACCCTTTAAAATCTCAAAGTCAAGGCAGAGACCCCTGGTCTAACATATAACCAAGTATTCCAAGTTGGACAGCTTAAGACGTAAGAATTTAGTTCTTTCCTTACAGCCAATGTCTTCCTTTTTAATTACCAAAACAATTAATGTTCATTGTAGAAAAAGCCAGATAATGCAAAAGAAGAAAATAAAAGACACTGATTCACTACTACCTAAGGGTAAAGATTCTGATACATAGCTTCTCATTCTTTTTCTTATTAAAAAAAATGAAATAAATCCTTTTGATATTTTTAGTTACATTTCTTACTCTGAGATCATTACAGATTCAGATGCCATTGTAAGAGTGATGTGATCAAAAGAGATCCCAGGTGTCCTTTTACCCAGTTTCCCTGAATGGTGGTATCTTGCAAAGCTGTTGTACACACAACACATCACAACCTGCATCACAACCAGGACATTAACATCGATGGTGTCAGCATACAGAACATGACCTTTAATAGTTAAAATCGTTTCCCTGCCACGTCCACTTCTTAAATCCTAGCAACCAGTATTCTGTTCTCTATTTCAGTAATTTTATTATTTCAAGAATGTTATATAAATGAAATCTTGTAGTATATAACCTTTTGAGATTAATTTTTTCCATCCAGTGTAACCTTCTGGAGATTCATCTAGGTTGCTGTGTGTCTTAATAGTTTGTTCCTTCTATTTACCAAGTAATATTCCATAGCATGGTTATAAACCATACTGCTGCTGCTGCTAAATCATTTCAGTTGTGTCCGACTCTGTGTGACCCCATAGATGGCAGTTCACCAAGCTCCCCCGTCCCTGGGATTCTCCAAGCAAGAACACTGAAGTGGGTTGCCATTTCCTTCTCAAATGCATGAAAGTAAAAGGTGAAAGTGAAGTCACTCAGTCGTGTCTGACTCTTAGCGACCCCATGGACTGCAGCCTACCAGGCTCCTCCGTCCATGGGATTTTCCAGAAAAGAGTACTGGAGTGGGGTGCCATTTCCTTCTCCAATAAACCATACTACTCACCTTCAAAGAACATTTGCATTATTTCCAGTTTGGGACTGTTAACAGATGAAGCTGCCATAAACATTTGTGTATAACTTGTAGTGTGAATCTAAGCTTTCATTTCTCTGAGGTAAATGGCCAGAAGTACAATTGCTGAGCCATATTTTAGTTTTAAGAGACTGCCAAACTGTTTTCCAGAGTGGTTATCCCAATTTACATTCACACCACCAATGTGAAGTAATCTAATTTCTCTGAATCCTCACCAGCATTTATTGTTACTATTTTTTTTAATTTTAGCCATTCTGAGAGGCATGTAGTGATACATCATTTTGGTTTTAATTTGCATTTCCCTAATGGTTAATGATGTAGAATATCTTTTTCATATGCCTATTTGCCATCTGAATATCCACAATGAAATGTCTGTTCCTGTCTTTTGCCTATTTTCTAATTGGATTGTATGGTTTTTTACTGTTAAATTTTGAGGCTTTATATATTCTAGACAGTGGTCCTTTCTTATATGTGTGGTTTGCTTTTTTTTTTTCCTTCAATCTCAACATTCTTTTCATCCTCTAAAAGGAGTTTTTCACAGAGCAGAAGCTTTTGCATTTTGATTAAATCTGATGTCTCTATGTTTGTTTGTATGGACTGAGCCTTTGGTGTCCAGTGTAGGAGCTCTTTGCCTAGTCCTCAACCCCAAAGATTTTCACTTACTGTTTTTTCTAAGAGTTTTCCAGATATATGTTTCATATTTAAGTCCATGATCCATTTTGAGTTAAGTTTTTGTGTAAGGCAGTACACTTAGGTTGAGTTTCATTTTTTTTTCCTCTGAATGTCCAATTGCTCCAGAACTGTTTGTTGAAAAGGCATATCTTTTTATTGTTGTTGAATTCCTTCTTCACCTTTGTTGACAATCAATCAGGCTTATTTGCATGAGTCTATTTCTGGGTTCTCTGTTCTGTTCCATTGATCTGTGTGTCTGTCACTCCACCAATACGCACAGTCTTGATTATTGCAGCTATAGAAATCTTTAAATTAGGTACACTGATAGCTCCCACTTTTCTTCTTATTCAACAGTATCTTGGCTTCCTAGTTTCTTTACCTCTCCATGGAAATTTTAGAATTATCTTGTCTATATCGACAGAAAAAAAAAAATGTTGAAATCTTGGTTGGAATTGCATTAAACCTGTTTATCAATTGGGGGCAAATCAAAATATTTGCATAGCTTCCCCTGTGACTCAGCAGTAAAGAATCCACCTGCAATACGGGAGATGCCAGTTGGATCCCTGGGTGGAGAAGATCCCCTAGAGTAGGAGATAGCAACCCACTTCAGTATTCTTGCCTGGAGAATCCCATGCACAGAGGAGCCTGGTGGGCTGCAGTCCGTGGGATCACAAAGGAGTCGGCTGAGTGACTTAACAACAACAATAAAATATTTGCTGTATTGAGTATCCCAATCTATGAACATAGTATGTGTCTCTGTTTATTTAGATCTTTGATGTCTTCCATCAGCATTTTGTGGTTTTCAGGGAACAAGTACTTTACATATTTTGTTTACATCTCAGTGTCTAGCACAGTACCTTCCTGAAGATTGTTGAATTTCACAAAAATCATTGCCATATACAGGAGTGGAATCCTACCATGAAAGAACCCATTAGCTATAATCCCTTTTTTAAAATGGCTTCCTTAAACTAGCAAAATGCTTTAAAGATAGCAAATGGCCCAGATAAGAAAGACTTTTCATTCACTGCTTGAAACTAGATACTTTGTAGTTTGGGATTGTAAATCAAATTCCAGTTAAGAACTTATTGGATTCAGCTGTGTGTGTGGGATGTGGTGCAGAGTGATTCAGGAAGCTGTTTTTGCTTTGCCAACTGCAGAACTCATCTTTATATATTAAAAGAGAGTTTTCATATTTCTGCCAATGATCATCTTTCATTGGTAACCAGAGGAGTTTTGAGTTGTCATTTTGTGGGCTTTATCGGGGAGCTTAAATCCAGGATTGAATTAATCAGAGAACGCAAGGTTGGGTTTCTGCATTTTCCAGTTATAAAATCTGTATAATGTTAATGATAGACTGAACATTTATGATGTAAGTGTTCACAGTGGGGCAATGAAATACAACATTACGTAATTCTTTAAAGAAGATCCTAAGAGTTTAATGTACAGTCTGAGGGCAGGAGACCCTTGGGAGCACAGAGAGACATATTCCTCTTAGAACTGTTCATATGTACCTAAGATGAACAAGCTCTCATGTTTCCAAATTTTCTCTTAAGTTTTCAAAGAAAATAAGTACACAGGGATAAGGAAGGCAGGGAAGAACAGGACTGTTTTCATTGCTAGGATGTCAGGAAAAGCCCCAGCTGGCATCTATGGGCTATAATAAATAGGTATTTGTTGTGGTCTAATCAGGTAACCTTGAGTAAATCATTAGTTTTTCTGAGCCTCATGTCCGTATTTATACAGGGGAATTGTGATCATGTCTCTGCCTTCCTAAAGTGATGACCAAATAAGATAATGGACAGAGAAGCATATTGTAAGCTCTAAAAAACTATACTGATGTACCATGTTATTCATTCCATAAATATTTATTAAACACCTACTGTGTACAAACACCTACTGGGTACCAGACACCTACTATGTAACAGTTCACCAAGGAGAGACATATGGGAAGCACTTAAGTACAATGAAATATCACAGGTGTGCAGAGGCAGAACATTCCAGGGGTAGTGGTGGAACTGAATTACTGAGGTGCAGTGTGCTTTTGGAGTTGAGAAACACTGAAGACACGTTATTGTAAAGATCATCTATGTTCAAGTTGAGACTACCCTCAACGTGGAGGGAATTAAGAGGGAAAAAAGCTTGATCCAGTTGCCAGTCCTTATTAAATAGGTGGAATGATGAAGAAAAGTCAGTAGATGGCAAACTGGAAATTGGACAAGCATGTATTGGCAGATGATGTGAACCTCAAGGGAAGCCGGTGGCCGGTGATGTGAAGATGGCAAGGAATGGCGAGGAAGCATCACTGTGAAGCCTGGAGAATGGTACTGCCCCAGGCTTAGGGCTTGGGCTATGGGAGTATGACCAGTCTTCTCTTGAGGATCTGAAAGAGTATAAGTCCTGGGGGAAGAGCTGGACAACAAGTGGAACAGGAGGAAGGAAGACGAGTATGTAAGAAGGGTAAGCATGTGGCATGCATGTGTATGCTCAGTTGCTTCAGTTGTGTCCAACTCTTTGTGACTCCAGGGACTGTAGCCTGCCAGGCTGCTCTGTCCATGGGATTCTCCAGGCAAGAATATTGGAGTGGGTTGTCATGCCCTCCTCCAAGGGCTCTTTCTGACCCAGGAATCAAATCCTAATCTGTGTCTCCTGCATTGCAGGCAGATTCTTTACCCACTGAACCACCTGGGAAGCCCTTGAGCATGTAGGGCTTCCAGTAATAGCAATAACTGTTGTTTATTGAGCACCTAGGATGTACCAGGTACTGTGTTTGGCTGTTTGGTAAACAAACAGGATCACAGGATGCTACAAACTAATTCCTGTCATCTGGATCTTACAAATAAGGGCATAAGGTCCAAAGAGGTCACATATATCATTTAAGGTCACACAGCAAGTCCACATTAGAATCTCTGAACCCAGATCTGCCTGACTGCAAAGCTGAGCTTTTGCACAATTTCACGTGTCTTCAGAGACATTCAGAGAGCATCATGGGAGGAATTTGGAGGGAAATCAGAGAAGGGAAGAACCCAAGGGAGGAAGCAGAGTCACATGGGAATGAAGATACAATAGAGGACTATTGCCTAGTGATGCTTGCATTTTTGCTGGTGGCTGGAAATGCCAGGGCTGTGAGGATGAGAGCCACTGAGACCTCTAGCAGAGATGAGGCCTGGTGAGGCTAGTGATTGCCTTGCTGCAGGTCCCGGGGGAGCGCTGCTGTCAAGGTATTGTGATGTCTTTTGAAGAAAATTCTCCCAGGCAGATAGGAACAAAGGTCAACCTCTCCTGGCTCTTTCACTCCTGACGGGGTGGTCAAAGAGGCTTAGCTCCCTAAGTGTCAGCGATCAGTCTTTCAGCCCAGACAATAGAGAGCAGAGAAGGACGTGTGAGACGACCTCTCACTTGCATGAAGGGTGGGAGCCCATCAGATATTGAGGTGCCTTGGCCACTTTGTGCTTGGGGACCTCTGGAGCTGTGTGATGCAAGCTGGAATTTTCATTAGACTATGGTGAAAAGCAAACATATGTATCAGCCTCTCCCAGGTGGCAGTTAGTAGTTACTGTCCAAGACGGCTTTTTAACAGAGTCTGGGGAAGAAAGTATTTTTTTCCTTCCTCAGCATCTTGGCACAGCTAACGTCCGACTTTCCTTTACTAGGGGACAGTTAATGCTGCAGCTGAAACAGCAATCCCATGTGTAGTATTATACATTGACATTTATGGGCACAGGCCAGGACCAGTGACTTTTCTGGAAGCAGGTTTTGATACCTGAGGGGAGTGGTGGCAGTCCAGCTCTGCAGCCAGGTAAGAGTGGCCTCAGGTGAGAGAGATCAGATTAGAAGACACAAAGGACAGGAAAAAAGGGCAAGTAAGTAACTGAAGAAAAGTTAGGACTCTCACAACCTTGCTTTCAGTTAAGGTCTTCCTGCTGGAATTCTTGATTGAGGTAAAAATAAACATGCCCTTCAAAGTAACACATGTGCCATCTGATCCTGTTCGTCACAGAAGGTGTTGGGGCAGTGAGAACATGAAGAAATGCCCTCAGAAAGGGGATAATAAGGAAACAGAAGTGGAAATAGCCTTAAAAGCCTGTGCTTGGCATAGGCTGCTTGCAGAAGAAGTTGGATCCTTGTTGTAAACGCGATTTCTGTTTCTTCGCAGGTGGAAGGTTCTCTTTTTCCCTTGAATCATGCTGTCACTTTATCTCCACCTCTGTTGTGACATGTTTCACCTTCCACACTCTTTTGTAGTTTTTGCTTTTTCTGCCTCTATTGAACTGGTGATTCTTCAGAGGCAGCGGTAGTGCTCTTTCCATTGTGTACCATCAGCAGCGCTTTGCATTCACTAGCTCTTCGGTGTTCAACTGAAAGAACGAACCCAAGGACACTGTGATTCCTCTAAATTTCTTTACTAAACTCTTTACTTGGCCAACAAAGATGACACCTTACAAAGCCAACTTTCTCCTTTCTCCAGGATCAGGGACTAAAGTAGATAAAAAGTGTTCTATAATGCTTTGAGTGTGTAGGAGAGATACTTTCTGTTTAGGGAATGTTGCTAAGCCCTCTCGTCAAAAATAGCCTTTCCATCTACGTCCAAGCTCCGTCAGGGCAGAGCAGATTGGCAAGGGTGGTTTCAAAGGAAAAAGCAATGTAATGCCTTCTGCGCACAGCAGCACAGGTGCCAGTAGAGGAGGAAAATGTGTGTGATTGCAGCTCAGGATGCTAAGTGCTGTAAAAATGGAGCCAACCAACCAACCAGTGTGCAGAGATCTATGTGTGTTTTAAATACCTTCCCCAACCTTTGTATATTCCTGTGTACTTGGTGATCTCAGGCTCAGAGTCTTCCAAAAGCAACTGATGACTAGAGATCTCACTGTATGAGCAGAGTGAGTGGCCCTTTAAGAGGGACCCACTTAGCCCAGGGAGATGGCAGAAGCTCAGAATGGCAAGAGCAGAGGGAACGGGGAGAGCCAGCCAGAGGGACACACATGGAACCCCGAGTCCTAGGCAGAGCAGCTCTTTCCTGAAGGCTGCTGTTGCTCCTTCAGGAACTGCTGCACAGACATTGACAGGAAACCCAATCAGGGACAGGACAGCCATTTAAATGTTTGCAGAATCTACTCTGAGCACAAGTCCCTCTGTGAAACTAAAGAGCTAGCGTCTTTAGGGTTTTTTTCCCCCTCAAATCTTGAATCTGGCCTTTCTTGGAAAGTTAAAGCATTGATTGGACAAGTAACCACAGTCATCCTGAATGTCAAGTGGAAAGGAGGGATGGTCAATGAAGGACCGAAGCTGGGATGGGGAGATGCACGTTGCCTGCAGCATGGGTTGTACAAGAATCTCTAGGGTGGTCATATCCAGTGGTTGCTTGGATTTGGGTGGCCTGGCTTTGGGGTAAGCATGTTTGTCCAAATAATAGATTGTTGCACTAAGATGGATCTGTCTCATCTGCCCTAAAGAAAAGAATCTTTGTACCCTGTGTGTTTGAGGCATTATCAGTGATCTTTATATAAAGATCAATGTCTATTAATAAAAGCTGTGAGCAGCTCCATGCCAAGATTTCCATCATTTGTTTAATCAGCTGCATCAATGCAGCGGTTTTCAATTAGTAGAGGTGTCCATTTGTACCACTTATTTGCTTATAGGCACAGAGGCCAAGTCACCAAGTTGGGGCTCCTTGTGATCCTCCACATGGAGCTGGCGTCTCACTTGCCCGAAATGGAGATAACTGCTGTGTGTATCGGGGCAGGCACCAGGGAAAGTAGCCTCTCTGCCTACCCCTCCCACCAGTCCTGCCGAGGTGCAGGGGAGGGGGTGCCGCATAAGCTTGCTCAGACAGCTCTTGAGCTGTGGGACTAGTCAGCAGCTCCTCCGCTGCATGGCCACCCTGACCTCTGCCCAAAGCAAGAAAGAGAAGACAAAATGACAGAGCTGTGGTCACACAAGCCTGTTAACTATATTGGCTGTCTTTGTTTATTTGGGAACTCTGGACTTCTTCTTTTTTCTTTTTTAACAAGAAATTTGAACCACATTTTGTTTGAGATATTCCAGAAAGATGTAGCAATGTGGTTACCATTTTATAAACTTTTGAACAAAACTGTTAGTGGTTCACAACTTTGTTTAAAGAACAATGGCTTTGGAGCACAGGCCAGTCTTCTCAGGACCCAGAGGGGAGTGACCAGAGCAAAGAAGAATCCAGTTCAGAGCTGGCTGACTGAGACCTGCTCTGGCAAAAGCCAGGAACCCAAATGTTAGCACCGAGGGCCTCTTCCCTTTCTGCTGGAATGGCAGTGAGTTTGGCCCTGTTGCTTAGCTGCTTTACACCAGTGCCCTCAGCTTGTTAACTCTCCTCGAGTGGAAGAGAAGTTCAGGAAAAGTGAGGGTGGAAACAGTCACTTCTGGTATTTCTCCCTCCACTCGAGACTGAGCCACCGGTTTGAGCGTAGCTAGTTCAGTACCCGACCACTGGCATCCTCATTTCTTGTACGTTTGCTGCTTCTGTCAGCACTTCTCTCTGAAGCCAAAATCCCCACTATGCCTGCATTCTAATATTTCTATTAAAATAATCTGCCTTTATCTCACTTTTTCCTCGGGAGATAATTTATATTTCTAGGAAATCTCTTTTATGAGTGTTTTTTTTTCCCTGCTGTTGTTGACTGTAGCTATTACTCTTTTTAGCCTTTTCTTGGAATGCCCTCAAGAACATTTAACAGGAAGTATTATTTAAGTCTCTTAAACATTTCTCTAAAAGTATACAAATATTTATGCCTATATCAACTTTTCTAGACATTTTACAAAGCTGGTTTAGTAGATGATATATTCTTCTACCAAAGATTAAAATGGAAATAACCCATAACTGGAGCTGACCAACAATGCACATTTGGGGTTGGCAACATTCAGTTTCCAAGTACATAAGACACATAGGAATTACAGGAATTTCATTTGATAGAATCCTTTTTTACATGTATTTTTGAAAACTCAGTTTACCCTCCAGAAAGACATTTCTTTTGGATCAGTTGCAGTCCCTATTTGACAACTTAACAGCTTACAAGTTAAGACTCTCATTAAAATATTAAATTCTGGGGCAAAGAGAATTCCAAGAAGAGTCTGTGATCATTGAAAAGGCTAGTTAAAGAGCTGTACAATTAACCATTTTTAACCTTAAATATAGTATTTCTCATGTATCCTTCAGGCAGTACTGACAAGGTATTTCCTGGAGATTAATGGCACTCTGAGTTAATGGACTGAGGGAAGGTCATTAATCCTTACACAAAGGTAGCTTGGAAAGTAGGAATGAAAAACAACTGCTGGGTCAAGATGATACAGTCCCAGGAGATGTTTCAGAAGCTGTTACCTTTGCAGAAGCCCGTATTTAACTACTGTTCTCACTCCCCTTCTCCACAAACAAAATCTTTTTTATCAGTTGGCTGCCTCTTCACACTCTTTCTCATATGAAACTCATCTTGGAAGTCCTTTGTTTTCACATAGCTTCTCACCATCAGACTCATTTATTGGTGTGAACAGAGTGGTGCTTGGGAGTCTGGAAATCCAAGCAATCAGAATATATTTCCTACAGTTTCAGTTAAATAACATATTTGTGCATTCAAGGCATAAGATATGCAGGAAATAGGAAGTTACTATCAGTGATTCAGTTCAGTTCAGTCGCTCAGTCGTGTCCAACTCTGTGACCCCATGGACTTCAGCACACCAGGCTTCCCTGTCCATCACCAACTCCTGGAGCCTACTTGAACTCATGTCGGTGATGCCATCCAACCATCTCATCTTCTGTTGTTCCCTTCTCCTCATGCCTTCAGTCTTTCCTAGCATCAGGGTCTTTTCCAGTGAGTCAGTTCTTCACATCAGGTGGTCAAAGTATTGGAGTTTCAGCATCAGTCCTTCCAATGAATATTCAGGACTGATTTCCTTTAAGATGGACTGATTGGATCTCCTTGCAGTCCAAGGGACTCTCAAGAGTCTTCTTCAACACCATAGTTCAAAAGCATCATTTCTTCAGTACTCAGCTTTCTTTATAGTCCAACTCTCATATCCATACATGACTACTGGAAAAACCATAGCTTTGACTAGATGGACCTGTGTTGGTAAAGTAATGTCTCTGCTTTTTAATATGCTATCTAAGTTGGTCATAGCCTTTCTTCCAAGGAACAAGCGTCTTTTAATTTCATGGCTGCAGTCACTGTCAGTGGTAGGCTGGGGTTAATGGAACAATCACACCTAGACAACACCTCAGTAAATCTGAAGAGGTTGATTCATCATAAGGGCACAGAAACAAGTCAGTCTGGCCAGGATGCTGTGATAGACAGAGTACATGCTTCCAGACTGCAGAATACCGCCAAAGCTGTACCCTTGCAGATAATGCCAGACTTGGCATTTCTCCTCCAGACCAGTGTAGACTAAATCCATTCTGCATGCCTGCTAATCTAGATCTGTTCTAACAATGCTCCCATCCAGACAGATACATTAATTTCAAGATTAAGCAGGGTTCAGTGTGACTTCTAGGACTGTGGTGGAGATAGTGAGAAAGAATGGCAGGAAATCTAGAGCTACCTGGTGAAGGATTGTTCCAGGAAGCCCTACTTTGGCTTTTTAAAAAGAGTTAAAAGCTAGAGAATGATCACTGAGTTGTGGGTTTGTTTTTTTTTTTAAAAGGTCTGCCTTCATGCACAGGCATCATATTCTATAACTGTGTGTCCTTGTGAGAGGGCTTCCCCAGTGACTCAGTGGTAAAGAATCCACATGCAGTACAGGAGATGCAGGAGACACAGGTTCAGTTCCTGAGTTGGGGCGATCCCCATGGAGGAGGGCATGGCAACCCACTCCAGTATTCTTGCGTGGAGAATCCCATAGACAGAGGAGCTTGGCAGGCTACAGTTCATAGGGTCAGAAAGAGTTGGACACGACCGAAGTGACTTAGCACGCATGCACGTCCTTGTGAGAGTTCTCAATTCAGAAGCTTGTACCCTTGTTTGTGTTGGGGTGTGTTGCTCACTTTCCTGCTAGGAATGCTCACTTCCTTTGGAATCCTTTAGATAAGTTCAGCACCATCTGATTCACTCAAGTGGTGTCTGGCCGTTCTATAATCTCAGGCTGATACTGTGATCCCCATAGTATGTTTTCACATGTTTGGAAATTTTTAAATGCCAGAGGTTATTTTACTGTTAAAAAAAAAAAAAAAACTGCTGAAATTTAATAAGATAGCACAAGTATGCTAAAGGAAACGCTAAAGAAAATGTTTTTCGGTCACAAGGGCAATGGGTTGAAATGCAAAAACTTCACTAAGATGGTGGCTGGTGTTTGGCCACTGACTATATCTGGTCTAACCCTGAAAGTATTAAGTTCTTATGGATTCTGTGACAGAGTCAAGAGAAGTAAATCTGTAGCTCCCAGTTCAGACTGAACTACTGTTTTAGTGCTGCGAATACAGGTGAAAATCTTTGTATTCTTCCATCCTGTTTGGAAAAAAAAAAAAAAAAAAAAGCTCCTTGTTTATACACAGATTAGTTCCACTAGACCTATCTGAACTTACGGAGTTCTTTTTTTCAACTGAAATTTCCTTGTACAAATGAACTATCCAGATGTGGATGGGAACATAATAATAGAATTACGTGCTTAAATAACAGATTATTTAGGTCATGATTGCAGTTTTATGATGCCATCTGGGGAAATTACTAAGTGCGTGTGAATTTGAGGTAAACTAAAGTTTTTCTCCCTTCAGTAGGCATTATGGCCTCTTTTGGAACTTGTTTGGTATTGGAATTTGCTGCTTACTTTGCTTACTTTAAGAGTGATGGATCTGCAACTCTGTCACGATTTGAACTGGAGTTTTCCTTCCACACAAATGACAGGTATTTAATGTGTCAAGACAGTCTGTCTGAAACCTGACCTAACCACTTAACAGTAAAATAGCAAAACTTGCTGTTCTGTGTGTACAAATGCTGTCTTTCCAAATTAGGAAAGAAGATATAAAACCCTGTAGAAGTGCTTTTGTTTTAACAGGAGAAATTTAATGCTCTACCATTAACATTCTCCCAAGGTAATGTTACATAAATAATTACTGCTACACCGGAAGAGTCATTTCCCATTCTGAAATAATTTGCGCACATTTAGGAATTTGATTGTCTCCTCAAAATCTTCTGGGCTGTGGGCCCATAAATTATCACATTTTGATGGAACTTCCATTACACGATCTAACGTTTATGGAAGGAGAGAGCAAGAGAATTGCAAAAAAGTAGTGACTTGCTTATGGTTAGAGAAGCTCAAGGAAGGGAAAAGAATATTCCTGCTTATTTAACATAGTTCAAGGAAATTTGTGGTTTACTTTCAATAACCAACTTTCTGAACATTTTTTTATGCCCAAACCACAAAATTTGGCATTTTAAATTCATACCTGTCTGTGGGCATGTAGTATCTAAAGCAGTGGTTCTTAGAGTCCCTAAGAAAACACATTATTCAAATGCCAGTTCCCTTGGTTTCTAGATGACATTTCTAGCCCAAGACTTCTTAATTTGTTTCAAGGGACCCAAATTTTGTGTCTTTGGGTATCCAGGATCTTGTAATGTTTACCAGCTTTTCAGGAAGACCTGACATGCCGCATTTTCAAGACTGAATTTTGTTAGACCCAATCTATAACACTGGGAATTTACTATATTATTAATAATGATAGTAATACTGCTGCTGCTGCTAGGTTGCTTCAGTCGTGTCCAACTCTGTATGACCCCATAGACAGCAGCCCACCAGGCTCCTCCACCCCTGGGATTCTCCAGGCAAGAATACTGGAGTGGGTTGCCATTTCCTTCTCCAATGCATGCATGCATGCTAAATCGCTTCACTCCTGTCCGACTCTGTGCGACCCTATGGACAGCAGCCCACCAGGCTCCTCTGTCCACAGTATTCTGTAGGCAAGAGTACTGGAGTTCATTGCCATAAATATCTCCTGATTATCGATCACTTATTATTTGTCACTAATGGTAGTTAACACTTTATATTTCTCATTTATTGTTCCCCAAAAGACAAATACAGTTATTATCTTCATTTTATGAGGAAACTTAAAGCTTTGAGAGGTTAAGTAACTTTTTGGAGATTAAAACCCATGATGTCATCTGGAAAAAATCCATACTCTTAAGCATTAGGCATTATGCTAATGAGTACATCCATTTGCTGGTTTAGTAATAACTGGCTTTTGTTTGATATTGATATATTCAGTTCAGATAGCCCTTACTCTTTTCCTACTCTGGTCTAAAAGTTTGGTGGACTTGTACACTTTATGCACTGTTTCCCCTTGAATTTGTGTGAATAGTCTCTGTTGCCCTTGTAAAGTTTTAAACAAAAAATGTAACTGTGGAATACCTGTGTAATCTTGGAGTCTTGGTTGTTTTTGGTGGGAAGCTGAGCCAGTTCACTGGGAAACTCGAACTTCCCAAGCTTCAAGATGGCACTTCGTTATTATGCCTTCAGATCTCTTCTTGTGTTAGGAAGGGTGAGATTTCATAAACAGGTGAATCTTATGACCAAATCTCTCCCCACATCTTCCTAAAAAAGGAGTCTGCCATGTATACAGTGCACCAGGCAGAATTAGGACACCTGGTTTCTGTACCCCAATCCTCTACAGCAATAAGGCACTATAATTTGATCATTTCAGTTGTGTGTTCTCCATTTAGGGTGACCCACTGCCCCAGTTTTCCTGGGACAATCCTGATTTTAGCAGTGGAAGTTCTGAAGCCTAGAAAATTCCTCAGTCCCAAATATAACTCGACCAATGATTGTCCTACCTCCTTTATTTTTCCAGAGCTGTATCCAAGCCCCAGATTCCAGTACTTCTGCTTTGTTGAATCTCCTGAAGAGTACAAATAAATCTTTTAAACTAAGAAATTGGGCAACTCTGGCTCAGATTCATAAGTGTGTAGTGGACCATTAGAGATACAGAACTTGAACAGATCAAGAAAGACCTGTATAAATTTTGGAGGAATTTACAGATACTTAGCTTAAAAGATTTGTAAAAGAAATAATTTTTTGTTTTATATTGCCTTCACTTTTGTTTCAACTCTCTCTCTTCAGGGAGCAGGCTGAGTCTAAGAGGAAACCTTTCTCTGATTGTCAAAGTTCAAGTGGTAAATCATTGTTTCATATTGTCAGACCATCATAAATGTCCCTAATATACAAAGATGTCCTTGTCAGCAATATTCCAAGCATAATAAGTAGTATGTAGGGTTAGATTGCGGAGAAGGCAATGGCACCCCACTCCAGTACTCTTGCCTGGAAAATCCCATGGGCGGAGGAGCCTGGTAGGCTACAGTCCATGGGGTCGCTAAGAGTTGGACACAATTGAACAACTTCACTTTCACTTTTCACTTTCATGCATTGGAGATGGAAATGGCAACCTACTCCAGTATTCTTGCCTGGAGAATCCCAGGAACAGAGGAGCCTAGTGGGCTGCCGTCTATGGGGTCGCACAGAGTTGGACACGACTGAAGTGACTTAGCAGCAGTAGCAGCAGGGTTAGATTGAGACTTCTCAAGTGGTTCAGTGGTAAAGAATCCACCTGCCAATGCAGGAGATGCAAGAGATGCAGATTCTGTCCCTGGGTTGGGAAGATCCCCTGGAGTAGGAATTGGCAACCCACTCCAGTATTCTTACCAGGAAAATTCCATGGATAGAGGAACCTGGCAGACTACAGTTTATGGGGTTGCAAAATCCGACTCTTTGTGACCCCATAGACTGCAGCACGCCAGGCCTCCCTGTCCATCACCAACTCCCAGAGTTTACTCAAACTCATGTCCATTGAGACAGTGATGCCATCCAACTATCTCATCCTCTATCATTCCCTTCTTTTCCTGCCTTCAATCTTTCCCAGCATCAGGGTCTTTTCAAATGAGCCAGGTCTTTGCATCAGGTGGCCAAAGTACTGGAGTTTCAGCTTCAGCATCAGTCCTTCCAATGAATATTCAGGACTGATTTCCTTTAGGATGGACAGGTTGGATCTCCTTGCTGTCCAAGGGACTCTCAATAGTCGTCTCCAGCTCCACAGTTCAAAAGCATCAATTCTTCAGTACTCAGCTTTTTTTATAGTCCAACTCTCACATCCATACATGACTACTTTAGCCAAATGACTTTATTTATTCTTTCGTACTTTTAGCCAAGTTTGCCAAACAAGAATTATAATGGAAAATGCTAGTGATTTTTTTTTAAGTTCAAGTTCTAAATACTTTTAATTTTATTTAAGAAACAAGTCTTGATCTCAATTACATGATTTTTCTCCCCTAATATGAAGTTATTTTTGCATTAATTGAGGAGAAATACAATAATAAGTTTTTAAACTCTGAACTACTAACTGCACCTGCTTGGGATCTAAAACTGAAATGGAAAACACAAGGCTTAACCCCACATGCTCCCTGATCAAATGCAAAGGTTCTTAAAATAGCTCCGGGTGAAGATGTTTGGAGCAGCTGAAAACCAAGGAGCTGGTGTCCCTAGTCACAACCTGGCAGTTAATACCGTGGCTCAGAGGCAGCTGCCTCTGTCTCTTTCTGTCTCAAGGCCTGGAGCAGCAGCTCCTAGAAGAAGCACAGAAGCAGCCTCTGCTTTACCCACATTCCTGTCCTCCCTAAACTCTACTTTCCTAGTCAGAGGATTGTCCCTGGATCCGTCAAGGGGATCTGAGACATTCTGTCCAAGCCACTAGAGCAAAGTATTGGGTTGGCCAAGAAATTTGTTTGGGTTTTTCCATAAGATGTTACAAGAAAACCCAAATAAACTTTTTGGCCAACTAAATAGCTAAACACCTCCAAACAATTATAATAAACCTTAAATAGGTACACAATAAATTCCAGGAAAAAAATGTAAGGAAGAAATAAAGTGCATTTGGTTGATCATAGCTAGTAGTAACAGAGAATACTAGCTATGAGTGGTACCCTACACCCTGTTATCTTCAGTATCCCAGTTACCAGCAGATCAGTTTACTCTCTTGAAATCCACCAGGAAGACCTTCACTCAAGACTGCTCTGTTCAGCTCTGCCTATCTTGATAGAGCTCTCAGTTAACTCATATGTCTCAGTTGATATAGCTGTCAGCTTACTATTTTCCCCCATAATTTTGTCCTGTGATATTTTCACTTACCATTAATAAACCACTTCTCTCAAGGGCCCACTTATGCATCCACCAGTAGCAGGATCTGGGCTGGCTGGACAATTGGTCTGATCTGATCTGACGGCTTTTTTGTTGCCAGACTTTTGGCACTAGCCAGCAGTTTAAAATTCTATTGCCATTCACATGTAGATGACTATACTATTATACTATCCTGTTCCCATCATAAAAAGAAGAAAAAAGCAATAGCTTATATCTTGTTTAGAAACTACACTATTTTGAGGGCCAGAGGAAAGAACTGTTGGGTGAGTGTAAAAGGGAGGTAGAGGCAGGAAGACAATGGGGTGAGGGAAGGCCTGAAACTCTCCCATTGGCAGCTTCCAGTTGGCCACCACCACCTTCAACCATTGCTCAGAGCTGTGAGTACTCATGCTGAAAACTCAGAATTTTTCTAGACTTCATTTGAGAAATTATTTAAGGAGACTACATTAGAGAGACTATTAGCTGGGCTGGTTCCTTAAAAGTCTAAAGCCTAGTTTGTCCATTGGCTGAACAGGGAATAATACTTGCATTTCCTACCATGCAGGGTCACCTTAGGATCAAGTGAGTGACTGATACTCGAATTCTGTAAACAATGTAGGACACCTCCCAGGTATAAAATGACCCTGTGGTTATGAACACCGCCATTGTACAAAGTTTCCTCAACCAGAGCGAGAAGCACAGCACTGCCACTCTTTCTGTTGTAGCCTCCGGTGATTGCCTGTCTTTGTCAGACAAATTAGACAGAAACATCTTGAACTCTCATCAGATGTGAGCCCCAGATAGCCAGGAGGCTATCTAATACAAGTTTTGCTCTAACATCCTCCTTAGAGGCATCTTGTCTGACCCAAACTATCAGTGTGTGAGCCTTTGTCTGACATCTATAATTTAAAACAGAAATGTTAACGTCCCTCAAAGAAGGCTCAAGTAGTTTCAGTAAAATGTATATTCCAATCTGATTATTTGGTCCCTGGAATTCTCTCCCTATCATGAAGACACTAAATAAACCTTTATAAGTAGGAAAAAAAAATTTTCTAGTCTTTTAATTAGAAATGAAGGAGAAAACACCATGGTAGGCAACATGAACAGTATTAAGGTTCAAATCACTAATAATTGGCACCTCTGTGAAGATCTCTATACTCAGAGAATATGGAAACCACTTTTGCTCCATTCATTGCTGTATCTCTGGTAACCCAACATGTAATAGGCACTCTAAATATTTGGTGGGTGAATGAACAAGTGAGCAAACTAATTAAGCCCTTTTGCCATAAAAGTGGTCTACCTAATTATAATGAAACAAACAAAACAAAAAAATTATGTTGTTCTCTGTATGAATGGCTATTAAATGCTGGTGGCCACTTAGTTCTGTCCAAAGGCAAATAAAAGCAACATTTTTTTTTCTTTAAATGTTTTTTAATGTAACATATTGAGGTGAGGCATGTATTTCAGTAGTAATGAAAACTTTCTTTTACGTTAAGACAAGAATAACATGGACTTTCTTCTGAAGAATACAGGGCCCTTTACTTTTGTTTTTCCCCATCCCTGGAGCTCATCCCCATTGCTCCTGAACTCTTGGCCCATGACAACATCTATCCCGTACAATAGGTAAAGGGATCATCATTTTGAAGCCACAATAAAGTATCTGTATCTCCAGTGACAATGTTAATACCTAAGACCAATTCTTGGCTAACAAATTTTTTTATTCAACAATAGTTTAAATGAAAAAAGAAAACTACATACAAACTTTAACAGAAGCTAAACTCTAAAAAATTTTTTTTACATTTTTTTGTTTATAATCAATACTTTCTTCATCCTAGAATTTTTACAGAATATTTTTTGCATTGGTAATCTTAAGAACACAAACTCAACATTGCTCTGGGAAGTTACCTGAAAAACTCTTGTAAGCATAGACTTGTCTTGATTGCTCAGCGTATTTGTTTTAAAGAAATAGAAATAGCCCATGAGTATTATTGCTGCCTTTAGAAATTTTCAATAGCAAAGAGCTCTTTAAGTATTTATGCTGGACTTTTAAGTATAATATGAGTTTTATAATAGTGTCAACTGATGACTGTAGAGATGTATTTACTTGAAACATTTGTTTTGGGAGGATATAAGATGGATGTATTAGAAAGTATCATCAAAGGAAAAGTATTTTTAGTCGAAGCAAGAGGAGCATTGCCACAGTTTGGAAAAGTTTTCACCAGTAGTACACTACCCCTTGCCCTCCTTAATATAAGCCTAATGCACACAGAACATGGTGAATGTAGCTGAGCAGTGTATGCATTGCATTTCTTGCAGTCCTTCGTAAGACTTGTATAGATATTGAAGAAAGATGTGATCATCAGGTGTAATGAAAAAGAATAATTGAATATGTCATAAAAATTTTAGCTGAACACATATCTCTCGAACTGTATCTGTATTCAAAACTATGCATTCACCCTAACCACTGACTAATACTCCCACTGAGCAAGTACAGTGAGCAGAACTTTCTCTGGTATCATTTGGCAGCAGTCAGGCTTCATTTCCCATTGACACTGAGGTTTGTTGTGCCATAAATATACAGTCATGCTTTGGGGTGATAGGTATCTTCCAAGACCTTCCAGAAAAACCCACCTCAAGAATCTGCTTTTCTTCTCTTGCCCCCATTCATCAAATCTTGCCCATTCATCAAATCTTTAGCACCAAAGAAATATGAACAAAAGGAAACGAAAAGAAATACCTCTAAGTTGCCATTTTAAGATGTTAATTTCTTCTGTCTTTCCATAAGAAGAAAATGCCTCCTAACCAGTCTAGCCTGTCCAATACACTTCTCCACTGATTCACATTTGGGATGATTTTCAAATTATGCATTGATCATTTACATCAGTTTGCAAAATCAAGCTATTACCAAGCAAAGTCATCAGCCCAAACCATTTTAAAATTTTTGACCATTTGTCTTACTCTAAAGAGGATAGCAATTTAAACTTTTATTTTGGTCTCCTTTCATATCTCCTGTCAGGATAGTTCCTCTATTTTGCAAGCAGCTCTTCTTCATATTAAAAAAAGTTATCACCCTTCATAAGCCCTTAATCATACCTAAGATTTACTCTATTCCCTTGCATAATGCCCAGAAGCTCCTGCTCCTGGAGAGCAGTGGGGGCCGTTCCTGTATGTTGGATATCACAGACACGTCCCCAAAGCCTCTTCTCAGTGGCACTAGGGACACTTACCTTACCGCGCAGGTGCCTCTGCTTGGTCACACCCGGTGGTCCTCTCTTCTCATCCCCATCAAATCCAACAGTGGAATCCAGGGGCCAACAGCGTTTTCTTCTTTTCTTTTTGGACAGTCTCTCAGTTTTTGTTTTGTGGGCTTCAAAGTCAAGGAGAACTTGCAACCAGGGTCCACTGACAGTTCCGCAGAGGAGAGGCAGTGGGGAGCCCAACACTGACTGGGCCCAAACACTAAATATAACCCTCCTCCCTCTCCAGGCAGTGTCCTTCATACTCAGAAGGCAGGCGACCTGGCTGAATCCCTCACCCCACAGCTTGCCAGCCTCCACAGAAGAAAAGGTCTAACTGGACTGAGGTGCAGAATGAGACGACCCAAGACCCGGGAGCCATCTGCCCAGAGCAGACAAGTAGACGCAGGTATAGGCTCTGTGAGTGTGTCTGGGTGTGTGTGTGTCTGTGTGTGTGTGTGTCTATGTGTGTGTGTGTTGGCATGCCTGTGCCCAGCAGCTGCTCTCCAGATTAGAAGACACCACTCTTTGGCAGGCAACTCTGAAACCACCCTCTTGGATGATTTCAAATTTATGTGCACATCTTGGCCAAGAGAAGACACCTCCCAGGCACAACCTGGGTCCCCTTCTGTGCCCTGTCACTGCCCCAGTTACACTGTGAACCACAACAAACAGCAGTGCCAGCATCTTAAGAACAGATGCCCAGATGGACGTTAGACTGCACCTCATTTTGTACCCTGCAACCAAGAACTTATGCAAGCCCTGTTTGAGATTTAAGTAATAAGGGTATGCCCTCTTCTTTGATAGTCATGACCCAAGGCACTGCAGAGACTCGCTATTATTAACGCTGTGTTGAACTTTAACTTGAATGCCTGCCTGTTCCATTCAGTGTCATATGAGACATGAGGGCAAAATGCTGAGGAAACTTAAGAGCAACATTCAAATGTATGATCATATTTATTATGATTAATCAAGGTTTTTGTTTTGTGTTATGCAGATGTTAAGAAAAATCTCATACTTTGTTAAAATTGGTTAGTTTTCTCTAAGTGCTATCACTTAATCTGATTGGTGGGGAGGGGCAGAAGGAGCTTGTTCATTTCTTTAACGAGTATATACTTCCTCACCAGTTAGGTATCAGATCCTCTGCCAGGCAGACTCACCACTAGCCAGGTGCTCCATTCTGTGTATTATTTTACATAACCATCACAGCATCCCTTTAAGTTTGTCCTGTGCATGCATGCTGGGTTGCTTCAGTCATGTCCCTATGGACTGTAGCCCACCAGGCTTTTCTGTCCAGACAAGATTACAGAAGTGGGTTGCCATGCCCTCCTCCAGGGGATCGTCCAGACACAGAGATCAAACCTGCATCTCTTATGTCTCCTGCGTTGGCAGGCAGGTTCTTTATCACTAGTGCCATCTGGGAAGACCAAGTTGGTCTTGAATTGATCAAATAAGAAAACCAAAGCTCACAATAATTAACTTCCCTACAGTCTCCTGGATGATAAATACCAGACTCGGAATTCAAGCTTCAATCTCAGTCGCACTGAAACCCATGCTCTTTATTTTTAGCTATTATCATTGAAATAATTTCAAACTTACAGAAAAGATACATAAATAGTAAAGAACTCCTGTATACTCTTCACTCAGGTTCTCCAAATTTTAGCATTTTGCCACATTTGCTGTCTCTCTCCCTTTTTTCCTCTAATCTCCCTCTACCCACCTATCCCCTTGTGTTTATATATGTGTGTGTATGTTTTTCTGAATCAACTTATGTGCTTCAGTGTTATTATCCTAAAAGCAAGTATACTTTTCTATATAACTATAATATGACTATCAAATTCAGTATATTAATATTGATACCATATTATTTTCTAAGCCATAGTCCCCATTCAACTTTTTACCAGCTGTCTCAGTATTATTTGCAGAGGGAAATTTTTGTTGTTGTTGTTCCAGGATTATGTGTAGCACTTAGTGGTCATAGCTCTCCCTCAGTCTGAACAGTTTTTCAGTCTTTCTTCATCTTTGGTGGTGACGTTTTTGAAGAGTTGTCTGAGGAGGCTATACAAATAGCTGAGGAAAGAAGAGAAGCTATAGACAAAGGAGAAAGGGAAAGATATACCCAACTGAAGGCAGACTTTCAGAGAACACTAAGAAGAGATAACAAGCCCTTCTTAGATGAACAATGCAAAGAAATTTAGTTCGGTTCAGTTCAGTTCATTTTAGTTGCTCAGTCATATCCAACTCTTTCAGACCCTATGGACTGCAGCACACCAAGCCTCCCTGTCTATCACCAACTCCCGGGGCTTACTTGAACTCATGTCCATTGAGTTAGTGATGCCATCCAACCATCTCATCCTCTGTCATCCTCTTCTCCTCCTGCCTTCAATCTTTCCCAGCATCCAGGTCTTTTCCAATGAGTCAGTTCTTCACATCAGGTGGCCACAGTATTGGAGTTTCAGTTTCAACATCAGTCCTTCCAATGAATGTTCAAGACTGATTGCCTTTAGGATGGACTAGTTGGATCTCCCTAAAATCCAAGACACTCTCAGTAGTCTTCTCCAACACCCCGGTTCAAAAGCATCAATTTTTCAGGGCTCAGCTTTCTTTTTTTTTTTAATTTCTTTTTATTTTATTTTATTTAACTTTACAATATTGTATTGGTTTTGCTATATATCAAAATGAATCTGCCACAGGTATACATGTGTTCCCCATCCTGAACCCTCCTCCCTCCTCCCTCCCCATACCATCCCTCTGGGTCATCCCAGTGCACCAGCCCCAAGCATCCAGTATCGTGCATCGAACCTGGACAGGTGACTCGTTTCATATATGATAGTATACATATTTCAATGCCATTCTCCCAAATCATCCCACCCTCTCCCTCTCCCAGAGTCCAAAAGACTGTTCTATACATCAATGTCTCTTTTGCTGTCTCGTATACAGGGTTATTGTTACCATCTTTCTAAATTCCATATATATGCGTTAGTATACTGTATTGGTGTTTTTCTTTCTGGCTTACTTCACTCTGTATAATAGGCTCCAGTTTCATCTACCTCATTAGAACTGATTCAAATGTATTCTTTTTAATGGCTGAGTAATACTCCATTGTGTATATGTACCACAGCTTTCTTATCCATTCATCTGCTGATGGACATCTAGGTTGCTTCCATGTCCTGGCTATTATAAACACTGCTGCGATGAACATTGGGGTACACATGTTTCTTACAATTTTGGTTTCCTCAGTGTGTATACCCAGCAGTGGGATTGCTGGATCATAAAGGAGTTCTATTTCCAGTTTTTTAAGGAATCTCCACACTTTTATCCATAGAGGCTGTACTAGTTTCCACTCCCACCAACAGATGATCCAGCAATCCCACTGCTGGGCATACACACTGAGGAAGCCAAAATTGTAAGAAACATGTGTACCCCAATGTTCATCGCAGCAGTGTTTATAATAGCCAGGACATGGAAGCAACCTAGATGTCCATCAGCAGATGAATGGATAAGAAAGCTGTGGTACATATACACAATGGAGTATTACTCAGCCATTAAAAAGAATACATTTGAATCAGTTCTAATGAGGTGGATGAAACTGGAGCCTATTATACAGAGTGAAGTAAGCCAGAAAGAAAAACACCAATACAGTATACTAACGCATATATATGGAATTTAGAAAGATGGTAACAATAACCCTGTATACGAGACAGCAAAAGAGACATTGATGTATAGAACAGTCTTTTGGACTCTGGGAGAGGGAGAGGGTGGGATGATTTGGGGGAATGGCATTGAAATATGTATACTATCATATATGAAACGAGTCACCAGTCCAGGTTCGATGCACGATACTGGATGCTTGGGGCTGGTGCACTGAGATGACCCAGAGGGATGGTATGGGGAGGGGGGAGGGAGGAAAGTTTAGGATGGGGAACACATGTATACCTGTGGCAGATTCATTTTGATATATAGCAAAACCAATACAATATTGTAAAGTTAAATAAAATAAAATTAAAAAAAAAAAAAGATGTGAATACCAGACCACCTGACCTGCCTCTTGAGAAATCTGTATGCAGGTCAGGAAGCAACAGTTAGAACTGGACATGGAACAGACTGTTTCCAAATAGGAAAAGGAGTATGTCAAGGCTGTATATTGTCACCCTGCTTATTTAACTTCTATGCAGAGTACATCATGAGAAACACTAGGCTGGAGGAAGCACAAGCTGGAATCAAGATTGCTGGGAGAAATATCAATAACCTCAGATATGCAGATGACACCACCCTTATGGCAGAAAGTGAAGAAGAACTAAAGAGCTTCTTGATGAAATTGAAAGAGGAGAGCGAAAAAGTTGGCTTGGGGAAACAGTCGCTGACTTTATTTTTGGGGGCTCCGAAATCACTGCAGATGGTAACTGCAGCCATGAAATTAAAAGGTGCTTACTCCTTAGAAGGAAAGTTATAACCAACCTAGATAGCATATTAAAAAGTAGAGACATTACTTTGCCAAAAAAAGGTCCATCTCATCAAGTCTATGGTTTTTCCAGTGGTCATGTATGGATGTGAGAGTTGGACTGTGAAGAAAGCTGAGCGCCAAAGGATTGATGCTTTTGAACTGTGGTGTTGGAGAAGACTCTTGAGAGTCCCTTGGACTCAAAAAGATCCAACCAGCCCATCCTAAAGGAGATCAGTCCTGAGTGTTCCTTGGAAGGACTGATGTTGAAACTGAAACTCCAATACTGTGGCCACCTGATGCAAAGAACTAACTCAATGGAAAAGACCCTGATGCTGGGAAAGATTGAAGGCAGGAGGAGAAGAGGACGACAGAGGATGAGATGGTTGGATGGCATCACCGACTCGATGGACATGAGTTTGAGTGAACTCCGAGAGTTGGTGATGGTCAGGGAGGCCTGGCGTGCTGTGGTCCATGGGGTCAAGAAGAGTCAGACATGACTGAGCAACTGAACTGAACTTGCTAGAGTGTGAGATGAGTGCAATTGTGCAGTAGTTTGAACATTCTTTGGCATTGCCTTTCTTTGGGATTGGAATGAAACCTGACCTTTTCCAGTCCTGTGGCCATTCTGAGTTTTCCAAATTTGCTGACCTATTGAGTGCAGCACTTTCACAGCATCATCTTTTAGGATTTGAAATAGCTCAACTGGAATTCCATTACCTTCAGTAGCTTTGTTCTTAGGGATGCTTCCTAAGGCCGACTTGACTTCGTATTCCAGAGTGTCTGGCTCTAGGTGAGTGATCACACCATCATGATCAGTGCTAGAATATGCGAATTGCAAAATGCAAAGAAATAGAGGAAAACAATAGAATTGGAAAGATTAGAGATCTCTTCAAGAAAAATAGAGCTATCAAAGGAACATTTCATGCAGGATGGGTGTGATAAGACAGAAACAGTAAGGACCTAATAGAAGCAGAAGAGATTAAGAAGAAGTGGCAAGAATACACTGAACTATACAAAAACAAAGGTCTTAATGACCCGGAATATGGCTTTTTTTTAAAATTATACCTATTAGTAGCATTTTGTGGCAATGCTATGTTAAGCATTTTGTGTTACTTAATTCACAGCAACCCTGTGGGAGACATAGTGTTTTTCATCCACATTACAGATGAATAAACTCACATTTGGAAATATTATTAATAAGTAACCTTTCTAATATACTGAGGTAGATAGTGAGAGATCTGAAACTTGAATTTAGATTAATCTGACTCCAGAGCCCTAGTTGTAAACACCTGGGGTATATGAGAACCAATAAAGTGTAATTATCCACCAAGGTGTATTGCAGGAGGAGTCATGATTTACCAAAACTTGACTACAAACCCTCCTATATTAACTGCTGGCTACATGTGGCTAATTAGTACCAGAAACTTGGCTAATCCAAATTGACCTGTGCTGTAGTTATGAAATACATACTGAATTTCAGGTACTTGTTGCAAAAAGGAATAGAAAATGTCTCATTAATTATTTTTATATTGACTATGTTGAGATTTAATACTTTGGATATATTGAGTTAAATAAAATACATTAAAATTATTTTTATCTTCACTATAGCCAAGAAGTAGAAACTCAAATGTCTAACAACAGAAGAGTAGATAAACAAAATGCAGTGTATGCCTATCAGATCAGTCACTCAGTCGTGTCCGACTCTTTGTGACCCCATGAACTGCAGCACACCAGGCCTCCCTGCCCATCACCAACTCCCAGAGTTCACCCAGACTCACATCCATTGAGTCAGTGATGCCATCCAGCCATCTCATCCTCTGTCATCCCCTTCTCCTCTTGCCCCCAATCCCTCCCAGCATCAGAGTCTTCTCCAATGAGTTAACTCTTCACATGATGTGGCCAAGGTACTGGAGTTTCAGCTTTAGCATCATTCCTTCCAAAGAAATCCCAGGGCTGATCTCCTTCAAAATGGACTGGTTGGATCTCCTTGCAGTCCAAGGGACTCTCAAGAGTCTTCTCCAACACCACAGTTCAAAAGCATCAATTCTTCGGCGCTCAGCCTTCTTCACAGTCCAGCTCTCACATTCATACATGACCACAGGAAAAACCATAGCCTTGACTAGGCGAACCTTTGTTGGCAAAGTAATGTCTCTGCTTTTGAATGCTATCTAGGTTGGTCATAACTTTCCTTCCAAGGAGTAAGCGTCTTTTAATTTCATGGCTGCAGTCACCATCTGCAGTGATTTTGGAGCGCCCAAAAATAAAGTCTGACACTGTTTCCACTGTTTCCCCATCTATTTCCCATGAAGTGATGGGACCAGATGCCATGATCTTCGTTTTCTGAATGTTGAGCTTTAAGCCAACTTCTTCACTCTCCACTTTCACTTTCATCAAGAGGCTTTTGAGTTCCTCTTCACTTTCTGCCATAAGGGTGGTGTCATCTGCATATCTGAGGTTATTGATATTTCTCCCAGCAATCTTGATTCCAGCTTGTGTTTCTTCCAGCCCAGCGTTTCTCATGATGTACTCTGCATATAAGTTAAATAAACAGGGTGACAATATACAGCCTTGACGAACTCCTTTTCCTATTTGGAACCAGTCTGTTGTTCCATGACCAGTTCTAACTGTTGCTTCCTGACCTGCATACAGATTTCTTAAGAGGCAGATCAGGTGGTCTGGTATTCCCATCTCTTTAAGAATTTTCCATAGTTTATTGTGATCCACACAGTCAAAGGCTTTGGCATAGTCAATAAAGCAGAAATAGATGTTTTTCTGGAACTCTCTTGCTTTTTCCATGATCCAGTGGATGTTCGCAATTTGATCTCTGTTTCCTCTGTCTTTTCTAAAACCAGCTTGAACATCAGAAAGTTCATGGTTCACATATTGCTAAAGCCTGGCTTGGAGAATTTTGAGCATTACTTTACTAGCGTGTGAGATGAGTGCAATTGTGCGGTAGTTTGAGCATTCTTTGGCATTGCCTTTCTTTGGGATTGGAATGAAAACTGCCCTTTTCCAGTCCTGTGGCCACTGCTGAGTTTTCCACATTTGCTGGCATATTGAGTGCAGCACTTTCACAGCATCATCTTTCAGGATTTGAAATAGCTCAACTGGAATTCCATCACCTCCACTAGCTTTGTTCATAGTGATGCTTTCTAAGGCCCACTTGACTTCACATTCCAGGATGTCTGGCTCTAGGTCAGTGATCACACCATTGTGATTATCTGGGTCGTGAAGATCTTTTTTGTACAGTTCTTCTGTGTATTCTTGACATCTCTTCTTAATATCTTCTGCTTCTGTTGGGTCCATACCATTTCTGTCCTTTATCGAGCCCATCTTTACATGAAATATTCCTTTGGTATCTCTGATTTTCTTGAAGAGATCCCTAGACGTTCACATTCTGTTGTTTTCCTCTATTTCTTTGCATTGATCACTGAAGAAGGCTTTCTTATCTTTTCTTGCTCTTCTTTGAAACTCTGCATTCAGATGTTTATATCTTTCCTTTTCTTCTTTGCTTTTCGCTTCTCTTCTTTTCACAGCTATTTGTAAGGCCTCCCCAGAGAGCCATTTTGCTTTTTTGCATTTCTTTTCCATGGGGATGGTCTTGATCCCTGTCTCCTGTACAATGTCACGAACCTCATTCCATAGTTCATCAGGCACTCTATCTATCAGATCTAGACCCTTAAATCTATTTCTCACTTCCACTGTATAATCATAAGGGATTTGATTTAGGTCATACCTGAATGGTCTCGTGGTTTTCCCTACTTTCTTCAATTTAAGTCTGAATTTGGCAATAAAGAGTTCATGGTCTGAGCCACAGTCAGCTCCTGGTCTTGTTTTTGCTGACTGTATAGAGCTTCTCCATCTTTGGCTGCAAAGAATATAATCAATCTGATTTCGGTGTTGACCATCTGGTGATATTATTCAGTCTTTAAAAAAGAATGCAAATCTGATGTATGCTATAATATTGATGAAACTTGATGACAAATCTAAGTGAAATAAGCCAGACAAAGGAACAAATACTGTCTGATTCTGCTTGTATAAGGTACCTAGAATAGTGAAATTCATAGAGACAGAAAGTAAACTAAGGTTACCAAGGGCTGGGGGGTAGGGATAGGAAGTTATTATTTCACAGGTGTAGCGTTTCTGTTGGGACCATAGGAAAATTCTGGAAATGGATAGTAATGGTGGTTGCACAACAGTGTGAATGTATATACTTAATACCATTGAATTTTACATTCAAAAATGGTGGACAATAAATTCTTATTTATATTTTACCATAGTTTTTAAAAATTTTTTTTACCATTTTTTACTTTTTCACAAGACTACTAAAAAATTTAACATTATGTAGGTGGCTTATCGGGGAAGGCAATGGCACGACTGAAGTGACTTAGCAGCAGCAGCAGCAGCAGGTGGCTTATATCTCTGTCAGACAGCACTACTATAGTACTATATTTATGAATACAAAGAAGTAAATTCCTTATCAGTCTTTCCCTTTTCACATGGCATATTGAAGAGATTCTGGTATACCACCATGGGCCTGAATCAGACTTTTCACTTTTTTGTTCACTCACTTTTGAAAAAGTTAAAGGACAGCTTTTCACTTAAAATTATACTAATAAGATATACTTTTGAGATATAAGCAACTTTATGAGACAAGTAACCATGTGTTGTTTTAATAATTTCTTATTTTCCATTTGCACAGTATCCACTAGGCCTCTTTATAGAACTGATATAATTGTCTCTGCTTGGTGGCTAAGCCAGTAAAGAAGCTGCCTGCAATGCAGGAGACCTGAGTTCACCCCCTGAGTTGGGAAGATCCCCTGGAGTTGGGAATGGCAGCCCACTCCAGTATTCTTGCCTGGAGAATCCCATGGACTAAGCCCTGACAGGCTATAGTCCATGGGGTCACCAAGAGTCAGATATGAGTGAGCGACTAACACTTTGACTTTTCACTTTACGTATACCCTGAAATATAATTGTCATAAATTCCATCATGATTAAAGTTTCTTTGAGTCCATGGAATTAATATTAGTCTGACCATTAAAGTTTGAAAACTGGGTCCCAAGACAGTCATTCTCTCCCCTTCCTGTAGCCCTCCTATCACAGTGTCGACTGCCAACGGGTATCTGCAGGGGAGGAGGGAACAGAAAGCTGGGCAGACTCGTAGTTCTGTGGTAGAACAGACAGCTGATGGAATTGTGAGGATGTAACCAGAAAAGATTCTCTGCTGCTGCTGCTGCTGCTAAGTCGCTTCAGTCTTGTCCGACTCTGTGCGACCCCATAGACAGCAGCCCACCAGGCTCCTCTGTCCCTGGGATTCTCCAGGCAAGAACACTGGAGTGGGTTGCCATTTCCTCCTCCAATGCATGAAAGTGAAAAGTTAAAGTGAAGTCACTCAGTCGTGTCCGACTCTTAGCGACCCCATGGACTGGAGCCTACCAGGCTCCTCTGTCCATGGGATTTTCCAGGCAAGAGTACAGATTCTCTAGAGGGTCGTATTTCCATCTACTCACAGGTGACCAAACAACCAAGTAAAGAAGGGAAATAGCAGGGGAAAGTATCCCTTATGTTTTAGTGGTCATTTTTTTTCACTGATCCTGAGCTTCAGTTTCTCCCTTTGTGAATGTTTTGGACTGAAAGATCTTGGTTCTAGTTAAGCACTAATATTCCATGAGCCTGCCAATTGATGACCTGAAAATGATCCAGGAAAACACTAATGCTATATATGCCTTTTGCTCAACTCTTCCTAATAGTTATCACTGTGGATGTCTTCAGGGTATTGAGAGATATATCAGTATCCGTTCTTAAAAATATAGTGAGATTTAAACTCATTTTAAACTGTTTGTCCTTTTTTGTCTGTTTATTTCTATGAACTGTGAAAAGAAGTGAAAGGGTCTCAGCAGCAGAGCTGGATCACTGGGCGTCCGAGACAGTGTTCCCTGGGCATGCCTCACTTCATGCTGACTCACATTCCAGACCCTTCCTTCCCACTGTCCTCTCCCGGCCCATGTGGATTATGTTCCTCCCTGGTATTCCCAAGGCACCCAGAGCTTAACTGTACCTTACCTTCAATCCCAGTTTAATTGCAACTGCCAGCACACTTGTCTCTCCCCCTCTGCATCTGGGAGTTCCTAGAGCAGAGAGAACCTTCTAACGCTGTAGCCCCAGCCCGGAGCACAAAGTAAGAGCTCAGTAAATATGTACTGTATGGAGGCAGGACACTGGCCATTTTAGTGGATAGAGGAAGAAGCAACCTTCAAGTAAAGCAGCTTTAGAATAGTGTCTTAGTAAGCTGAAAGGTCACAAAAGAAGAAAGCTCACATATTAAACCTATCAATCAGTCATTTTTAAATTCCAGGCTTTTAAAATTTTTCCTGGTAAACATTTACCAGCAGAGAAATTGACAGATTTAAATTTCATTTATTATCCTTTCTTTCATCTTCCCTAAGGTTTGGATTAATGACTTATACGTAAAAATAAAAGGTCTGTATAACATGTATAACTGATTCACTTTGCTCTACACTTGAAACTAACACAGCATTGTATAGCAACTATCAGATCAGATCAGATCAGTCGCTCAGTCGTGTCCGACTCTTTGCGACCCCATGAACTGCAGCACGCCAGGCCTCCCTATCCATCACCAGCTCTCGGAGGTCACTCAGACGTCCATCGAGTCAGTGATGCCATCCAGCCATCTCATCCTTTGTCATCCCCTTCTCCTCCTGCCCCCAATCCCTCCCAGCATCAGTGTCTTTTCCAATGAGTCAACCCTTCACATGAGGTGGCCAAAGTACTGGAGTTTCAGCTTTAGCATCATTCCTTCCAAAGAAATCCCAGGGCTGATCTCCTTCAGAATGGACTGGTTGGATCTCCTTGCAGTCCAAGGGACTCTCAAGAGTCTTCTCCAACACCACAGTTGAAAAGCATCAATTCTTCAGCGCTCAGCCTTCTTCACAGTCCAACTCTCACATCTATACATGACCACAGGAAAAACCATAGCCTTGACTAGACGAACCTTTGTTGGCAAAGTAATGTCTCTGCTTTTGAATATGCTATCTAGGTTGTTCATAACTTTCCTTCCAAGGAGTAAGCATCTTTTAATTTCATGGCTGCAGTCACCATCTGCAGTGATTTTGGAGCCCAGAAAAATAAAGCCTGACACTGTTTCCACTGTTTCCCCATCTATTTCCCATGAAGTGATGGGACCAGATGCCATGATCTTCGTTTTCTGAATGTTGAGCTTGAAGCCAACTTTTCACTCTCCACTTTCACTTTCTTCAAGAGGCTTTTTGATCAGTTCCTCTTCACTTTCTGCCATAAGGGTGGTGTCATCTGCATATCTGAGGTTATAGATATTTCTCCCGGCAATCTTGATTCCAGCTTGTGCTTCATCCAGCCCAGTGTTTCTCATGATGTACTCTGCATAGAAGTTAAATAAACAGGGTGACAATATACAGCCTTGACGTACTCCTTTTCCTATTTGGAACCAGTCTGTTGTTCCCTGTCCAGTTCTAACTTTTGCTTCCTGACCTGCATACACATTTCTCAAGAGGCAGATCAGGTGGTCTGGTATTCCCATCTCTTTCAGAATTTTCCACAGTTTCCTGTGACCTTTCCAATGTCATTCTGTAATGGTTCTCTTTCGCCAGAGCTGTATCATCACTCAGGAGCCTTGTTTATGTATGTCGCTGCGTTGCTGTCTTCACTTCTACATCCCCATTACTTTTCCAAATGGATACTAGTTCTCCCAAAACTAGAGGAAAAAGGAGAGAATTCCAGCAATATCTCAAACTGAATCAATGTTTTCTCCTTGACTAGAAAATTCCTTTGTGAACAGGAAAAATACATGAGTTAGAAGAATTTCTCCCCTCTCAGCCCTTCTTCTCTTGACAATGTTGTTTTAGTCTAGTCTTGTTTTTCCTTTCTAATGACACAGCTTACAAAGACATGTTAGATCAGCAAAAAGTTGATTCTTTTTTCAGCTCAAATCTTGGCTTAGTAACTTTTGTCTTTAATAGCCAGTTATACAAGTATAAGCACACCATTTTTAGCTCACTTCCACAGATATTTACTGAGTGCCCGCAATATACCATGCAAAACTCAGACTGTAGTAGGAGAGACACTCATCACAATTATAATTTTGATGGGCTGTGCATTGTAATATAGGGCTTAACATAATGCTGTCTGAGTCTACTCGAACTGCAGGTCGGGGAAGCTGCATGGGGTGGAGGTGGGGTGGAAATATTTGAACCGAACGCCCTGGAGGAGGAGGAGTGGGTTTCTGCCAGGGGCAGGGTTAAGAAGGAGAGCATTCTCCACAGAGGACACAGTGTGAGCACAGGCAGGCTGGCAGGAGAGCACGCAATGGGCTCAGCAGAGTCGAGCTGCTCCCAAGCCCGGAGAATAGGGGTGTGGTGTCCAGCCTGGTCTTAGGTAAAGTGGAATCTTTATTTGGTCCAAAATGTTAAGAGCCTTGATGTGTTGATGCCAGATGTTATAACCGCACAGACAGTGGGGAGCCACCAGAGGCATTTTAGCAGAAAATTACGGTCAGAGAGGTATAGTGGGAAACCTTCAGGATTTGGATCCGGAAGGGCTCTGTGTGGGACTCTGGGATGTTTCTCCTGAAAAGAAGTTCAGTGCTCATCTAATTTTATCCTCATGTTTTATTCATGAAAATTGTGTAACTCAGGTTTAAATTTCGCACCACTGGTTGCCCTCTACTTGACATGAAGCCTTAAAGAAGCCACTACGTCACAGATTCCCCAGAGTCATCCCTGGGTTTAAACAAGGCTGTCCCTGTGACCTGAGGGGGCCACTAATGTCACCTCTGTGCACTTGACTGATGAGAGATGCTAAGACCTCTGTGGGGTGGAGAATGGGGAATGGGGGAGGCAGCCCAGCATGGGGACCGGGCAGCATACGTTACAAGTGGAGTTATTTCAGCCCTGCCTGGAGAATCTGGGTAGGCGGCTGCAGTGTGGTGCCAAGTGAGCTGCCTGAGGTGGGACCAGATCCCAAGCAGCAGCTAGGGAATGGGGAGGAGGAGAGGAAAAGACAGGAACTGTGCAAGAAAGCTGAACCCCATCCAAATAACTAGGTGCTGAGCGACTGTAGTCTGAGCAGAAAACCTGAATACACTGAGAAAACCAAGGAGAAAATTTTATCCTGAGGGCTGGACAAATCAGGAGGTGATTGGAAAAAGTCTGCTGTACATCCAGTGGACGAGGACCTGGGGCCACTGCAGGCTCTCCAGGGAGTGTCCCCTGGCAGGGAGGCAATTCTCGGCTCCCTTTCTGGTATGGCTAGACCAGTCATGGTTCTTACGCACCTAAGAACCAGACAGAACACACTCCTGATATTACTTTTTAGTCACTGGGCAGAGGTGGGGAGGAAGGCCTGCTACCCAGGGTCCTCATGAGTTTCCAGGCAACTCCATTGTTCAGCATCCCAGGCCAGGGCCACACATCAGGGCGACAAGGACATTCCAGTCGGACCAGCTTCATAGTAGCTTTCCAGGAATACCTTGTACTCTCGCCATTCTCACTGTTCTGGGGCCTGACTATAAGGTTCTTTGTCACGTTTCCTAAGGAGCACTGTGCTACATGCATAATAGCAGCTCTACTTTCAACCACAAGTGTCTCTGAATGAGAAAGGGCTAATCCCCCTCTTATTCAAACTGTTATTGTATGCCAAACCTGGTGTTATAAGGCAATCATTTTGAAACTTTCTAATTGTAGCCATAAGTTAGGTCTCCATTCTTTTAGCCTCTTAAGTTCAGTCAGGGTGGTCCTGGTTAAAATGAATACATGAAAAACCTCAAACAAAGCCAACATTTTCAGTAGTATAACAGTATTTATGGTAGTAAAAACATAAAAAGATTACTCTCTTCTATTGTTTTTTCCAGTTTACTATTTGCAATTGTATTCACTTCATTTGTCCATTCAACATTTATTTATTGCCTTTCTGCTGTGTCCAGAGACTATCTTGAACCCTGGAAATATGACAAACACACACACACACAAAAAAACAGATGTTATTGGTTCCTGCCATCCTGGAATTTAAAGTCATGGATGGATCAAATAAATAAATCAGGTAACGACAACTTGCAATATAGTGCTATGGTAGAAAATAAGAGAAAATTGAGGCAGAGGATGGAGAGGGAGGAGAGGGCCCACTTTGGATGTCAGAGGAGACCTCTGAAGAGGTGACCTTGAAGCTGGACCTGAGTATTATGAAGGAGCTAGACCAGGAGGAGCAGTCCAGGTGTGAGAACAATGAGCATAAATGCTCTGAGGCGAGAAGGGGGTTGGCACGTTCCAGGAGCCTCAGGGGGTCAGTGTGACTGGGCTGCAGTGGGCCATGGAGGAGAACAAGGCAGGCAGAAGGGTAAGTGGGGACCAGTTACAGCAGGGGCTGTGCTTTGTGGTATGGAATAGGGATGTAATTCTACATGTAAAAGCAAACTTCTGTGGAGTTTTAAACTGGAAGATTGTGTAGTCCTGTTTATATTTTCAAAAGGTCTTTCTGGCTTTCATGGAGAGAATAGAAGGGGTCAAAGTGGTTAGTGGGGGACCAGGCAAGGTACTGCTGGGTCATGCTCTGGGGTTTTCCTGAGGGTAGTGACATGAGATCTCATGGACTCTAGGCAATATTATTAATTTTTCTCCGCTCTGCTTTTCCTCCAAACACCAAGCCATTTCTCTTTTTGCCTAGTGGCTCATAGATGAAATGATGCCAGAAGCACTGTCTCTTAGGTGAGTCAGTCAGATGAGCTATTTAGGTAGGGTTCTTGCCCTAGCACTTTTTTATAGGAATCCTCCATGTTATTTTCATTTTGCAGGTCAGTTAAATTCATGCCAACTTTCCACTGTTCTTCAGCTTTGTTCCCAGTATGCAGAAAGTATTCAGTAAATGTTTTGTTTATTTGATTGATTTGACTTGGATTCCCAGTAGTGTGATTAGAGGGAGAATCAGAAAGGCCGATGAGGTCCTCTTTACTTCCTCTCTGGAGATGGTGTGTCAGTGGGGTTACCAGGTCTCTTAAAGAGTTAGTATTGTCAGTCTATGGTGAATACAATTCAGGGTGAAAAAAAAATGACTCCTCTAGAATAAAAGGTGCTGTGTACGTGTGAAAAGTTTTTTAAGAGCATCTGGTTAGAATTTAATATGACTGAAATGCATTGCTGTTTTTTTCATGTTTCAGTTACCCAAATATGGCTACAAATGTGCTTTGGAGATTTTCCAAAATAAAAACTCTTGAGGTGAGAGAAATTTCAGCCGCAACAATAACTTGAAAATTGGAAGTTGGAATAGCAACTGTTTTTTCAACTGTCTTAACTCTGTCACCAACACTATGATGATTTGATTACCTGTGACAAGTCTGGTTTCTGGCCATTAAACTGCACACTTCAGCTATAGGCATCAGTCTTTCCCTTCTTTTCTTTCACTGTGTGTTGATTTAGGGGCAGAAATGAGAATGATGGGAGAAAGAAAGAGGTCTGGCCTTCCCATCGGCCCCCAGGTCACACAGCTGGTGACCTTGACCCTCTCAGCAGCCTCATGATTCAGGGCCAGCAGCAAGCCAGTCATGGGGTAGAAGTCTTCTTTCCGTCCACCATTGTTATTTAGGTGCCACTAGCTTGTTTGACGGAGAAGGCAGTGGCACCCCACTCCAGTACTCTTGCCTGGAAAATCCCATGGACGGAGGAACCTGGAAGGCTGCAGTCCATGGGGTCGCTGAGGGTCGGACACGACTGAGCGACTTCCCTTTCACTTTTCACTTTCATGTATTGGAGAAGGAAATGGCAACCCACTCCATTGTTCTTGCCTGGAGAATCCCAGCGACGGGGGGAGCCTGGTGGGCTGCCGTCTCTGGGGTCGCACAGAGTCAGACACGACTGAAACGACTTAGCAGCAGCAGCAGCAGCAGCTTGTTTGAATATCACGGACATCCCGAAAGGGGAGAAACATCCCCAGACGGCAGAATGCCCCCTGGGAGCCATGTGGGAAGGGAGGGGACAGCACTCGTCAGCGAGGTCATAGACATAAAGCTCTTGGTGCAATGCCTGGCTCAGAGCAGTCACATAGCATAGGGTAACAGCACCTGCTGATGCCATTATTTTTATTATTGATGAGTCTCATGTGGTCAGATTCCAGCTTTCTGATCCTGTTTCTACTGTTTGTTCTGCACCCTCATCAACCCCTCGGGCAGCTGTGTGACACTTCCTTTAAGGAAGGGCTGTTGTCCTAATTTACCCCCTGTATTTGAGAATCATTCCTATTCATGGTACTCTCATTAATCCAACATTTCCATCTGGCAAGTGGCATTCCTTCTTACTGCCACTCTGAATGTCTTTATTGTGGGAGATATACGTCTTCAGAAGTCCAAAGATACATACATCCACCATTCCATTCCCACCTGGCTTCCTCCTCTTTGCCTTACAAAGGGTGGTTTTGTTAGCATCTCAGCTCCGAGCTTCTTGTGACAGAGCACAACTGTTTCTTCAGGCATCTTATCCACTGGCTAAAGGGTTCCTTGATTTCAAGTGCCTCATTTTGCTGGAAAGGGAAGAGCATGACACATCTGATCTCTCACTTTAGAAAGGAAGGTAAATCGTTTCAGTTAGGGGCCTGGGAGACACATCTACTTGTAAAAGAAAGGAGCTGCTATTTCTCTGGCTGTCACTTCCTTCCCTCTTACCCCAAGCCCATACTTGAAATTGGTGGCTGGGCATCTTGCTCAATGAAATAAATATTGGGTCAAGTAATTAGCAGGCAGAATTACATTTGGGGTGTAACCTGACTCTAATCGCTGAGCTCAGAGAATTAATTTCATATGACATAACACCTTAGTGCTGGCTTAGAAGTTTCCACTCATCTTTGCCTTTCATCCAGATTGCTTTTTCTATTTTTGGGCTTGTTGTGTCAATGAGTCAGGTGGCTCCAGACTCTTCTTGTGGATGCAAGGGGTATTCCTGACCCGGATTTATTTTTCTGCATACATAAATTATAGAAAGGAAAAACTCTATGCTTGTTCCTTGTCGTAAAAAGTAAGGGAAACCGGATGGTTGAGTGAAGAAAGCCATTATAAAATAGCCAATATAAATAAAACCTGGCCTTGGGACCTGAAGGCACAAGATGCACAATATATAAACTGGCAGTACAGCATAGTCATCATTAGAAATGGAAGAGATAAAAAGGTCATGTTAATATTTACCACCAAGTGCTAATCATGAAGTTAAAATAATTTACAAAATAATATGAACTATCACTACGAAGACCTTCTTATTCCTGTAGCCTGGTAGGTAGGTGGGGTTTTTTGTTTGTTTGTTTTTGTTTTTGTCTCTTCCCCTTAGCAGGTATGGAAATAGTCACCCTGCCTGTCTCACTTGATCCTAAAGCTGTTTCAACAACTAATGAGTTCAGTGGGGTCTCACCTGCTTTGGTTTCTGTAAATACAGTTTGCTATAGGAGTTCAGAGAGATGGTCTATTTTTCATGTTCTTTAAAACATGACGTGTGAAAATCACAATTACCTTTTAAAGCCTAGTTGTGTGCATGCTTAGTCAGTCAGTCGTGTCTGACTCTTTGTGAACTCATGGACTGTAGCCCACCAGGCTCCTCTGTTCATGGAATTCTCCAGGCAAGAATACTGGAGTGGCTAGCCATTCCCTTCTCCAGGGCATCTTCCTGATCCAGAGATCAATCCCAGGTCTCCCACATTGCAGGCAGATTCTTACCATCTAAGCCATGAGGTAAGCCCCTTAAGGCCTAGTTCAAAGCTGTTAAATTATAAAGGAAGTTGCTATGCATTTTGGCTTATGTTGTAGTTAAGAACCCAAAGCCATATTTCTGAGGAATTGATTGTTTTGCTACTGCTATTAGTTTTTAGCAAGTGGCCACTCTGAATAGTGTTATGGTTTCCTTTTTTCACATTGACAACTAGAAATTTAGAGTCCAATTTGTGCCCCATCAGTAGCAAATATATATGTCATTATAACATCTTTAGTGTAACTCTTGGATTGATTTCAGTTCTAATACTTATTTTTCTTTCACATTCACTCCCACTTTTATACTATCTTTTTTTTTTTTTTTCTAACCTTGTAAGCTTCCTTGAGGAGAAGGAAATGGCAACCCACTTCAGTACTCTTGTTTGGAAAATTCCATGGATGAAGGAGCCTAGTAGGCTGCAGTCCATGGGATCGCAGAGTCGGACACAACTGAGTGACTTCACTCACTCAAGCTCCCTTGAATCCTTTCTACAATAAGATGGCCCAAAGTTAAATAGCTAGATATTTTTTTAAACTGAAAGTTAGGAAAAGAACTAAGGAAAAAAAGAAGGAAGGCAGTCAAACCATGCAAGTATCGGCAGTTTAACCTCCTTAAGCCTCAGTTTCCTCACTTGCTGCTGATGCTGCTGCTAAGTCACTTTAGTCGTGTCCGACTCTGTGTGACCCCATAGACGGCAGCCCACCAGGCTCCCCCGTCCCTGGGATTCTCCAGGCAAGAACACTGGAGTGGGTTGCCATTTCCTTCTCCAATGAATGAAAGTGAAAAGTGGAAGTGAAGTTGCTCAGTCGTGTCCGACTCCTAGTGACCCCATGGACTGCAGCTTACGAGGCTCCTCCTCCTCTGCCCTCCAGCATTTTCTTGGGCCTCAAAATTATTTTTAGATAACGAATGTGAATGCACTTGATAGGTTACAGACCTCTGTGATGCTTTGTTGTGATTATTTTAAGTCCATTATCAATTAAGGCAATTCTCCAATGCCAGTACCAAGCCCTTTGCTCAGTCTTCATCTCCACCCAGAAGACGGCGCTTCTCAGGAAGTGTCTACTCAAATCAGAGCCTTCTAGGGATTCCTTACAGCAGAGAACCATAATCCTTGGAGCACCACAGAGGCAATGTCCTCTCTTCAAGGATGTCTTTGAAACCTTGAACCTGACAGAGTTCCATAGCTCGGATGGGCCAGGGGCCAGGACCATCTAGATCACCAAGCCTGGAAAATAGCTGATCAACAAATCCACTTACCTTAGAATCTCAGACTCTGCACAGAATTCCCCAATACCATCCCCTCCACTGCACACATGTTCCCATTTAGATTTGCACATTCCAAAGATATACCATCTCCCACTTAAAGACTTATAGAGCGATCATCTTGTTGCTGACCCAGTCCCCAGATTAGAACCTCTTGGTGGGGGAATATTTGTAGAATGGTGAGAAGGGCATGGAGACAGCCTTTGGTGATCACTGCTTAGCCATCATTACTAATGATAGTAAAAATAGTTCTCAAGGGAATTGAGGCGGGGGCGGGGGGAAAAGACCGAGAACCACAGTTCAAATGATCCATCCTTGTCAGAGGCCTGTTATCTCTGTAAAGCAGATTCTGGACAAGTAAAGGCTTCCATTAGGTCCCATCAGTGTCATAATCAAGGCCAGACTTCTCAGCGTGGTGGATAGGAAGCAGCACATGGCTGAGGATGAGAGTGAAAGCTGGAGCTGGGCTATCTGTGTGGGAAGCTTAATGGGCAAGAACACTGTGTAGGGTCCTGCACCTTGCCAAACCCCGGTTCTGAAAACTGGAGATAGTTGTGATTAAATTAAACTGTCCACATAAAGTGCTTAGTACTGGTGTTCTAGAGGGTTGGGGAGGGAAGGGGGTGGTCTTTATGGTCCGGGCCCAGCCCTCCTTTACAGCTTCATGTCGCCTGAGTGCACCTCACCCAGAAGGACATATCCCAACCTTTGTATCTGTGACTTTGCACATGTCATCCTGGAAGGCCATTCTTTTCCTGGTCTTTGCATTGAGCATTTCCTACTCTTTCTTCAGCATCCCAGTGAGGTTCACTTCCTTCTGAAGGTCTTCCCTGGTAACACATCCTCAACCCAGCAGAATGCAGGGCTCTGACCTCCCTGCCCCCCTACTGCCGCATACTCTGCACTTGCATTTTAATTATGTTTGTCGTGAGATTTACTGTTGGTTATTATATTTATTTCATTAAGAAATCAAAAGGAACTCTAATTTATCTTAAAAATAAAATGATTTCATATGGTAGACAGGTTGTTAATGTTTTATTTTTACAACTTTAAACACAATTATAAATTCTGTGTTGTGAAAGAGAAGTCAAGAGAGCTAAATGCATGTTTTTTATTGAGGTATATAATTTACATGTATTAAGTTTCTCAAATCTTTAGTCAATTTTGACCCAGAGCGTTTCAGTCACACCTGAAGTTCCCTGAGCTCCCTTCCCAGTCAATACCTGCCTCACCCTCACCCACCCCAACCAAAGCCAACCCCGATCTGATTTCTGCCATCCCATATTAATGTCGCCTACTCTAGGAGTTTGTATAAATGGACTCAAGCAGGCTGTGTTTCATTGTTTCTTGTTTCTTTCACTCAGCTTTCACTACATGCTTTCGAGATTCGCCTCCCTTCTTGTATTTATCAATAGTCTATTCCTTTTATTGCTCATTAGTGTTCCATTATAAAAATATACCAGAGTTTATTCATCTCTTCTCCTATTGTTCAACATCTATCACGTTTTTTCATCTTATTTTTTAAATTGTTGTACAGTAAGATTATCCTTTTTTTCTTCTGACATACATGTCTGTGAATTTTAACATGCTTACAGACGTGTATGACCATCACCACAATCAGTATGCAAACGGTCCTGTCACCTTAGAAAACTCCCTGGTGCTCCCTTTATAGTCCTACCACCCAAGTCCCTAAGCACACTGCATTTTAATTGCTTATACACGTCTGTTGTTCTCACTGTACTATCAGCTTTACAGAGTAAGGATCCTACTTTATTCCCCTTGCCTCATCTATGCTTAGCACAGTACCTGGTACATAAGCATTAATTACTTGAAGGATGAATGAATTAATGTCCATGTAGCCACATATGAGAGCTTCATAGCTCAGTTGGTAAAGAATCTGCCTGCAATGCAGGAGACCCCAGTTCAATTCCTGGGTCAAGAAAATCTGCTGGAGAAGGGATAGGCTACCCACTCCAGTATTCTTGGGCTTCCCTTGTGGCTCAGCTGGTAAAGAATCCACCTGCAGTGTGGGAAACCTGGGTTTGATACCTGGGTTGGGAAGCCCCTTTCTGGAGAAGATCCCCTGGAGAAGTATTCTGGTCTGGAGAATTCCATGGTGTATACAGTCCATGGGGTGGCAAGAGTTGAACATGACTGAACAGCTTTCACAGCCACATAATGAATCCTCTCATGATTCTTAAGAGGCAAGAGTAAGCAGAAAGCTAAAGAAAATCAATATTAACTCTGTTGTTTTTAAGAAAATCTTTAGGTCCTTTTTTCACAGCAATAATAATTTTATAATTTTATTAAATTCTAAGGAGTGCTGCCTGGTAATTGGCCACTTGAGAGAATATGTTGGATCACACAAATGAGTAATCACCCCTAAAAGGAGTCCAACAAATGTTTGATTATATTGAAAATATTACTACTGGTTAAGTTTAAACATGGAAATTAAAAGGAAACAGTTAAACACGCTTCTTTGTCTATTACCTATTCTGAGGGTATTTCAGAAGTCTAAAATTCTTCCCAGAGTCTTTAATATATTTTCCAGGTATTCTTAGGTCTATAAGTATTCTCTGCACTATATTTAGAGAAGCTCAGTATTCACCCTATTACTTCTGACTCAAGTTTTGGTTTCCTTATTTTCCACTAAACCAGTGTCACCTTTATCTAAAATTTATTTTACTAAAGTCATTATTATTGCAAGCGATACTTGGTTCCTCCAGCCAGTTGTCTTCCCTGGAGTATATTCAGTTCTTTTCAGCTTAAGCTTTACTTTTCTTTTTTTCTCTTCCAGTGTTTATTGGTGTTTCCTTTTTCATTAATCACAATGCTGAAATGACTCTGTATATATCCTTCTAATACTCTTAATTTTACCCACCACAACATTATCTCTTACAAACTGAGCCCTTTGCCAGCTCCATGTCACATTTCTTTAAGCAAATAAATTTTTTCCATATGCTTACCATATACCCCTGAGCCCTGTTGCCTATTCCTTTTAAGGCAGAAATGGGGAAACAGCTGTTTCTCAATTCCTATAAAGTGTGTCCTGTTTTATAGATCATGCTGGACAGCTCTGTTTTGATGTCTGCAATATTACTTGGTCCTTGAAATTGTGAATTTCCTGGACCTGAGTTTCCCTTTCACATTTGGGAAAGAAAGATTAATTCTAGTAGGCATTTCAGTGTGTTATACAGGCCATGAGGTCTTCTCTATAGTTTGTTTTGGTAGCTACTGAAGGGTTCGTATGGAAGAAGTGCCTCCTTTCTTATACCACAACAAAGTTTTAACTGTTAAGACTGATATTATATGCTCATCTCATTCAGTGTTTTCAGCAGATGGTGATTTACTATAGCAGCCAGATTCTATGCTACATTCAGAGCATGCAAGGATGGAAGGGCACTGGGCTCTTGGGTAGCCCGCAGTCCAGAAGGGAGGACAGATACTGTGTGATGAGTGGACTAAGTAAGGGATACCTGAGCTGTAACAACTACTTAGAGGAAGAGTTGAAAAACTCTGGTCCATTTTCTGACTGCCTGTTTCCATGTACAAAGTTTTGTTGTAACAAAGTCATGCCCGTTCATTTACATGTTTTCAGTGAATGTTTTCATGATGAAATGTGTAGTTGTGACAGAGATTGTAGAGTCCACAAGCCTAAACTATTAACTATCTGATCCTCTAATGAAAATTTTTACAACTCTTGGCTTAGAAGAAGGAACACCGAGAAAGTGTATGGTCGCCAAAGAACAGGGTAAGTGGAGGACACCTCGGAGAATGCCAGCACTTTACAGGTTAGATGAAAGAAGAGAGTGCAAGAAGTAGTGGATTGAGAACCAAACCATAGTGTGCCAGAACACAAAGGAGAAAAGTGCATCAAAAGTTGAGGGTCAACATCAGTGCCAAATTCCCCAAGGCAGTCAGGGAAGATGATGGTTATAATGGCCATTTCCTGAGAATGTACTTGTGTGGTGCACTGTACACCAAGAAATTTACATTTATTATGTCAGGATTGTGCACCAAGCAATTTACATTTATTGTGTCCAGACTCCATGTAATACCCCTGTAAGGTTGGCTCTATTAATATTCCCATTTTATGGATGAAGAAATTAAGGCACAGAATGAGCAAGTAACTTTGCCAGAGTCACACAGCTTTGAAATGCAGAGGTATTGTTTTAATCTGGGCAGCCTGTCTAGAGGACCTGTATTTTTAATCCCTGTCCCATGTTAATTTGACAATTAAGGAATCATTGATGCCCTTAGCAAGAGTAATGTCAGTGGCATGATGGAAGCAGAAAGTGTATTAGTTGCTCAGTCATGTCTGACTCTACGCAACCCCATATACTATAACCCCTCAGTCTCCTCTGTCCATGGAATTCTCCAGGCAAAAATACTGCAATGCTTTGCCCTTCTCTGGGAGATCTTCCCAACCCAGGGCTTTAACCTGGGTCTTTCATGTTGCAGGTGGATGCTTTACCATCCGAACCGCTAGGGAAGCCCGATGGAAGTAGAAGATAGCTTCAAATAACTAATTGACAATAATGTTTGCCATGAGCTCTGCATTGTCCTAAGAGTTTTACACTAATTCATTTAACCTCTTAACAACTTCATTTTTCATATAAGGAAATCATGGCACAGAAAGGTGAATTAACTTACCCAAAGCCAAACAGCTATCAAGTGACAGAGGTGTCGTGTGAGATTCTGGAGAGAAGCAGCTCAACTTCTATCTCTACATTCTTCCCGACCTCCCTTGTCCATGGTGCTTTCTACCTCTACCGGAGATTTTGGCCTGAATCTGGTGCTCCCTATTTTGTTACTCCCTGCACCCCAATGTTTTAGCCACTTAGAAAACTTTTTTAAAAGTTCAGTATATCTTTTAAAGTAACATGATGGTGTGGTACCTATAGAAGACTCACATGCAGATCAACAGAACCCAAGAGTATGTATGATTTGTGTTTTGATTAAATGAAAGTGCTAGAATAAGATAATGAGAGAAAAAAGAATCCTTCAGTAAGAGGTTAGGACAACTGATTAAGTATGTAAAAAGATAATAAAGTTAGAGCTTTACTTTGTACTATACAACAAAATCTACTATATAGGATTTAAGTTAAATGTTTAAAAAAGGATCATAAAGTTTTTTTAAACTAAATAAAAGTATCTACTTTAGGGTGAACTTTGCAAAGCATAATTGCGATGAAGGAAGGTGACATATTTGATCTCATTACAACTTATAGCATCTCTAGGTCAAAAATAATTTTAAAAATTAAGAGATAAAACAACTTAAGTTAACCTTAACATTGAAAGATTTCTTCCAAAAATTTGTATTTTGTATTTAAAATACTAAGATTTATAAAAGAAAACATTTAAACCCTTCTTGACAAATGAACAGAGATGAAGACCATTCTATTCCTATAAGATATACACATAGCTAATAAAAAGAGCAAAATACACTCGGTCATATCAAATGAATGCAAATTAAAATACAGTATCATTTTTACCTCTTAGCAATCTAAAAGTTGAGTATTTGCTGTAGTGTGATGCAAAAGGTGTTTTTTTATACATGTTGATGACTTTAAAATTGACCCCAAATCATCTGAAAAACAGTTTAGAAGTTGTTAAAACCCTTAAGAAACATGCATACTTTCTCACAGTGTGATTTCTCTTCTAGAATTCTGCCCTAATCAGAAATGCATAAAAGTTATAAAAATGTCTATTACAATAAATTTACAAAAGCAACTTTTAGAAATAATCTAATGATAGAAGAACAAATTAAATACACTGTAAGTAAGCAATAGTTTGTCATATAGCCATTAAAAATATTTTTCAGTACTACTGACATGGGAAAATGCTCATGACATAATATTAAAAGATAAAGTATTTGTATACAACATGTAGTTCCAGATATATATGTGTATGTATTTGTTTGTGTTAAATCACTTCCCCATGGACTGTAGTCCACCAGCCAGCAAAAATAGTGAGTGGGTAGCCATTCCCTTCTCCAGGGGATCTTCCCAATCAAGGAATCAAACCTAGGTCTCCAACATTACAGGCAGATTCTTTACCATCTGAGCTGCCAGGGAAGCCCATACATATACTCATATATTGGAGAAGGGAAAGGCAACCCACTCCAGTAGTCTTGCCTGGAAAATCCCATGGACAGAGGATCCTGGAGGATGGGCTATAGTCCTTGGGGTCACAAAGAGTTGGACATGACTGAGTGACTAACACATACTCATATGTATATGTATGTATACACACATACACACACATATGTATAACATATATATATACTTGGGCTTCCTAGGTGGCACTAGTGGTAAAGAACCCACTTAGCAATGCAGGAGACGTAAGAAACACAGGTTCAGTCCCTGGGTCAGGAAGATCTGGAGAAGGGCATGGCAACCCACTCCCAGAATTCTTGTCTGGAGAATCCCCATGGACCGAGGAATCTGTCAGGTTACAGTTCATGAGGTCACAGAGAATCAGACCCGACTGAAGTGACTTAGCACCCATGCACACATACTTATATACACAGAGACAGAACAAAAAGTAGAAATGATTGTATCACAATTATAAAAATATATCTTATTATAGTGGGACTATCTTTTTATGCTAGTACGAGATTTTTACTTTTCTGTGTTTTCTGAGCTCTCTATGATTAGTATGTATGACTTTATATCAAGGAAAAAGGTAAAAAAAAAAAATTTTAATGATGACCCATCAAAATAATAGCATACGATTGGCAAATCAAGTCTTATTTTGATCTCTATTTACCACGTTTGACTGTTACATCTGAGATTTATCCCACACTACCATGAAAGACCTCAGAGTTACAGTTCTGGAAGATCATTCCCAACACAAACCCCTCTCTGTATATTTCCCATGTAGTTGGTAATTAGTTGATGAATAGCTTCCCCTGTGGCTCAGCTGGTAAAGAATCCACCTGCAATGTGGGAGACCTAGGTTCAATCCCTGAGTTGGGAAGATCCCCTGGAGAAGGAAAAGGTTACCCAGTCCAGTATTCTTGCCTGGAGAATTCCATAGACTGTATAGTCCACAAGGTTGCAACGAGTTGGACACAACTGAGCAACTTTCACTAACATCCTTAAGCCCAGTTTACCTGGAGGAAACTTTAAAAGTACCTTTAAAGCAATGAAGTACCTCCTCCTAAGGTATACAAAAAGGCAGTTAAGATCTGGGTTTTCCATTGAGAAAGCTGGACAAGAAGGTTAAGGATCCTGGAGCAGGCAGGGCATGTGAACATTAACCCCACCTTTAACAATTCACAGGATGCACATTAACAGCCTACATGAAGTCATCTAATAGGTAGTGGAAGTCTCTATGAAGGCTTAGAGCAGTCGTAACAGAAACAGTGTGCTTTTCCCTTGAACATTTCTCCTCTTGGGCTCATACTTTTTCACAAAGGTGAATGGACAGCAGGTCTAACTGCAGCCTCATAGGCCTGCTTCTTATGAAATTTCTGTTCAGGGGACATGACGTAACTCACATAATCATGTAACAGGCCACGTTCACCTCTATTTTTTTAAATGTTACCCTATACCTCTGTACTTAACATTTCACCTCACTCTGGAAATTTTGACTTGTCCAGGGCATACAGCGTTCTTAATAGAAATTGGCCTGAACCAGAAGAGAATCATAAATCGTAGCAGTATGACTTCATCATTGCATAAATGGGAAGACTGTGGCATAAAATAAATGATTAGCCCAAGATCACAAAAGTTGGAACTAGAAGCTGAGACTTCTAGAACTTCCCTTTTCACTCATCTGTGCTGGAACTTCCCAAAAGGTGTACACAGAGTGCTATTATGGGAGCTGTTAACAGTTGTGCTGCAAAGAGCAGAGTTCAGGGGTTAAGTAAACCCAAGGATGATCTCATTTCTGTTCTCACACTTGGAGAGTAGTAATGCATATTAATACATTAAAGGATCCCTGCAATAAGACAGATACTAAATCAGATGGGATGTGGGAATGACAAGCATAAACGAGGAATACCCTCGCTAAGTCAGGATATAGTTTCTCCCAAGCCAAAATATAGGATGGAAGCAGGGGTGGTGGGGGAGAGCTGCTAACAGATTCTGGGTATGTTTATTTTGGAGGAGAGAAGCTAGTCACCAGAAGTAGCAGCTTTTGCCTCAATTAGATGCTGTTGCTGCTGCTAAGTCGCTTCAGTTGTGTCCACCTCTGTGTGACCCCATAGATGGCAGCCCACCAGGCTTCTCTGTCCCTGGGATTCTCCAGGCAAGAATACTGGAGTGGGTTGCCGTTTTCCCCCTCCAACACATGCATGCATGCTAAGTCGCTTCAGTTGTGTCCGACAGAGGTGTCCAGGCACCTCTGTCCACAGGATTCTCTAGGCAAGAATACTGGAGTGGGTTGCCATTTCCTTCTCCAGTTAGGTGAGTGTTATTCAAATGTAAGAACATATGTTATTGTTAAACTGGGCTCTGCATACAAAGGCCTGTGATTCCAGTACCCAGCTTAATGACTAGTAGCACCTGAGCGACACCTAGTTTTCTTTCTAAGTTAGAGGGGCAGCGGTATTGCATAATGCATGCTTGTGCTGTCGCTTCAGTCACATCCGACCCTTTGACACCCTGTGGACTGCAACACACCAGGCTCCTCTGTCCACAGGATTCTCCAGGCGAGAATACTGGAGTGGGTTGCCATGCCCTCCTCCTTTCCAACTCAGGGATCGAACCCTCATCCCTGTGTCTCCTGCATTGGCAAGCAGATTCTTTACACTAGCACCACCTGGGAAGCCCATTATTGCGTAATGGTTAAGAGCAAACTGAATAAAAATCAATTCGATCCAAATCCTGGTATGTTCTCTCATTAACCTTGGGCAAGTGCTTCCATCTCCACCTCTGTAAAACAGGGATCATACTAATAATAACAGTACCCATCTCGTAAGATTGACATGTGAATTAAATGAGTTAATATGTGTAGAGCATTTAGAACCCTGTTTTGCTCAAAATCAGATCAGATCAGTCACTCAGTCGTGTCCGACTCTTTGCGACCCCATGAATCGCAGCACGCCAGGCCTCCCTGTCCATCAGCAACTCCCGGAGGTCACTCAGACTCACATCCATTGCTTAAAATAAGGACTGTGTTATTATCATTAGGTTCCATGGCACCCTCAGTTTTGGCACTAAAGGCTCTTTTTTTGCTGCCACCACAGCCATGCTTAAGTGTGAGCATTTACACAAGAGATCAGGCTCTTGTGGCTTTGGGTGTTTTACCCCTTTATGAGGAGCCTGTCCTGTATATGTTTTTGTTTGTTTTTTGCTAAAAAGCAAAAGCAAAAAGTATGTTTTTTTTTCTTTCTTCCAGTTTTATTGAGATCTAATTTTTTAAAATAAGGTCTTTATCATTATGCAAACCAGAGCAACGTGAGGCAAGTCATTATCTGGGTTGCGTGACTTGGAGACTGGAAAAATCTGTCACAAGTATCCTGTGAGACCAACCATGTCCATAAAAAAGTAAACCTTTTCTGCCATCAAAACACAGCTCAGGCCTTCTTGGCTAAAGATGGGTCATGTCCACACCTTTTCCAGGCAGAGAGGTGGACCCCCCTTATGGCTCTGTGTAAGTTTTGGGTATGTGACAAACTGATTTGACTTACATACATAGTGAAATGATTAACACAGTAAGTTTAGTGAGCATCTGTCATCTCATATTGTTGTTTAGTTGGCAATCATGCCCAAATCCTTTCGAGCCCATGGACTGTAGCCCGCCAGGCTCTTCTGTCCATGGGATTCTCTAGGCAAGAATACTGGAGTGGGTTGCCATTCCCTTGTCCAGGTGATCTTCCTGACCCAGGGATTGAGCCTGCATCTCCTGCATTGCAGATGAATTGTTTACCGCTAAGCCACCAGGGAAGCTCATCGTCTCATTTAGATATAAACTGAAAGAAAAAGAGAGAATTTTTTTCCTAATGATGAGAACACTTCTGATTTACTCTCTTGACGACTTTCATATATAACATACAGAAGTGTTAGTCATGTCGTACATTTCCTGCCTAATACTTGTTTATTGTAACTGAAAGTTCATATCTTTTGACCACTTTCATCCAGTTCTCTTTCCCACCACCCCCTCCTTCAGATGACCACAAAGCTGATCTCTTTTTCTATGTGTTTGTTTTTTGAAGTATAATTGGGCTTCCCTGGTGGCTCAGATGGTAAAGAGTCTGCCTGCAATGCAGGAGTTCAATCCCTAGGTCAGGAAGATGCCCAGAGAAGGGAATGGCTACCTACTCCAGTATTCTTGCCTGCAGAACTCAATCAACAGAGGAGCCTGGAGAGCTACAGTCCATGGGGTCATAAAGAGTCAGACACAACTGAGCAACTAACACTTCACTTTTCCCTCTGTAACATTATGTTAGTTCCCAGTCCACAACATAGTGATTACATAGTTCTATACATTACAAGTTGTAATGTATAGTTACAAGTAACTAGCAGCAAATTGTGTAGTGTTTAAGATACCCATAGAAGGTGAAGTATTTTTCTTTGGTCTTGTAGTTTTGAGGTGATGTTACTGGTCTTAGTACTTTACCTTCTTTCAGAGTGTTAAAATGACAACATATTAGAGTTGTACCATCTAACTTTAAAGTTTTCTGTGGAAACTGGAAACATATTTTATAAACAAAGTCTGGAACTGTTGCTAGGGACATCTTCAGCTATGAAAATAGGAACTTTATTGGAACATTATTGGCTGTAGCAGTTGCCGCAGGAAACAGCAAAATTTAATGGGAAAAGGAATTCCCCACCTCATTCCCCATTCCAGTTGAGAATGCAAGGAAAACTTCTGATGGGAAGAACTAACTCACAGGGGACTTACATTCAGAACCATTTGTTTTCTCAAATCTTTTGGAGAAAGGAAGAGAATGTCTTAAAGAGCCTGAGAGTTGGAAAAGGTGAATCATGCCCAATTTCTCGTTGCATATGCAAATGAAAAAGAAACAGATGGTACCTCAGAAAAATGAAACAAAATCTGAGAGACATATGCCATGCTAATGTAAAGTCTAACAAACCACCACTAGGCTACAGAAGACTTTGAGTGCTCCAGTGTCCCTGTATCCAAGGTGGGGACTCTGCGGTCAGAAGAGGCCAGGAGGCTAAGGATTGAACCTGCCCAGGCTTCTCAGAGTAGCACTTCCACACAGCCAGGTGCCCTGGACTGGGCACGATAGACTTGGCCTAGGGTTTGCTATTATTGTCAAATTCAGACTTAAATTGAAGAAAGTAGGGAAAACCACAAGACCATTCAGGTATGACCTAAATCAAATCCCTTATGATTATACAGTGGAAGTGAGAAATAGATGTAAGGGCTTAGATCTGATAGATAGAGTGCCTGATGAACTATGGAATGAGGTTCATGACATTGTACAGGAGACAGGGATCAAGACCATCCCCATGGAAAAGAAATGCAAAAAAGCAAAATGGCTGTCTGGGGAGGCCTTACAAATAGCTGTGAAAAGAAGAGAAGTGAAAAGCAAAGGAGAAAAGGAAAGATATAAACATCTGAATGCAGAGTTCCAAAGAATAGCAAGGAGAGATAAGAAAGCCTTCCTCAGTGATGAGTGCAAAGAAATAGAGGAAAACAACAGAATGCGAAACACTAGAGATCTCTTCAAGAAAATTAGAGATACCAAGGGAATCTCTTTCCATTTCATGCAAGGATGGGCTCGATAAAGGACAGAAATGATATGGACCTAATAGAAGCAGAAGATATTAAGAAGAGGTGGCAAGAATACACAGAAGAACTGTACAAAAAAGATCTTCACGACCCAGATAATCATGATGGTGTGATCACTGACCTAGAGCCAGACATCCTGGAATGTGAAGTCAAGTGGGCCTTAGAAAGCATCACTACGAACAAAGCTAGGGGAGGTGATGGAATTCCAATTGAGCTATTCCAAATCCTGAAAGATGATGCTGTGAAAGTGCTGCACTCAATATGCCAGCAAATGTGGAAAACTCAGCAGTGGCCACAGGACTGGAAAAGGTCAGTTTTCATTCAATCCCAAAGAAAGGCATTGCCAAAGAATGCTCAAACTGCTGCACAGTTGCACTCATCTCACAAGCTAGTAAAGTAACGCTCAAAATGCTCCAAGCCAGGCTTCAGCAATATGTGAACCATGAACTTTCTGATGTTCAAGCTGGTTTTAGAAAAGACAGAGGAACCAGAGATCAAATTGCCAATATCCGCTGGATCATGGAAAAAGCAAGAGAGTTCCAGAAAAACATCTATTTCTGCTTAATTGACTATGCCAAAGCCTTTGACTGTGTGGATCACAATAAACTGGAAAATTCTGAAAGAGATGGGAATTTCAGACCACCTGATCTGCCTCTTGAGAAATCTGTATGCAGGTCAGGAAGCAACAGTTAGAACTGGACATGGAACAACAGACTGGTTCCAAATAGGAAAACAAGTACGTCAAGGCTGTATATTGTCACCCTGTTTATTTAACTTATATGCAGAGTACATCATGAGAAACGCTGGACTGGAAGAAACACAAGCTGGAATCAAGATTGCCAGGGGAAATATCTATAACCTCAGATATGCAGATGACACCACCCTTATGGCAGAGAGAGAAGAGGAACTCAAAAGCCTCTTGATGAAAGTGAAAGTGGAGAGTGAAAAGGTTGGCTTAAAGCTCAACATTCAGAAAACGAAAATCATGGCATCTGGTCCCATCACTTCATGGGAAATAGATTGGGAAACAGGGGATACAGTGTCAGATTTTATTTTTCTGGGCTCCAAAATCACTGCAGATGGTGACTGCAGCCATGAAATTAAAAGACGCTTACTCCTTGGAAGGAAAGTTATGACCAACCTAGATAGCATATTCAAAAGCAGAGACATTACTTTGCCAACAAAGGTCCGTCTAGTCAAGGCTATGGTTTTTCCTGTGGTCATGTATGAATGTGAGAGTTGGACTGTGAAGAAGTCTGAGCGCCGAAGAATTGATGCTTTTGAACTGTGGTGTTAGAGAAGACTCTTGAGAGTGCCTTGGACTGCAAGGAGATCCAACCAGTCCATTCTGAAGGAGATGAGCCCTGGGATTTCTTTGGAAGGAAAGATGCTAAAGCTGAAACTCCAGTACTTTGGCCACCTCATGTGAAGACCTGACTCATTGGAAAAGACTCTGATGCTGGGAGGGATTGGGGGCAGGAGGAGAAGGGGATGACAGAGGATGAGATGGCTGGATGGCATCACTGACTCGATGGATGTGAGTCTGAGTGACCTCCGGGAGTTGGTGATGGACAGGGAGGCCTGGCGTGCTGCGATTCATGGGGTCGCAAAGAGTCGGACACAACTGAGCAACTGAAGTGAACTGAGGGTTTGCTATTCCTCCTGCTGTTGATCAATAATTCTTCGTTTGCATACTGGATCCTGTTCTTTTCTCAGCATTTTCTTTAACCAATGAAAGTTGCAGCTCTTTGCTAGATTATAGCCCTACGATATTCTTGTTTCTATTTTTGGAAGGTCTCTACATGGGCGGAGGTGGTGGGGAGGACATGACTTGTGTTGAATTTTAGAAGATGGGACTAAGATTTTGCTAGAGAAGGAGAAATGACAAGAGATAAAGGGAGAAGCAGGTGTTCTGCCCACCCAGAGTCAATGAGAGGTCCACTTCCAGATGTCAGATTCTTTTCTGGCATGGACTCATTGATTGTAAGCCCTTACTTTTTGGCATACCTGAGCGACTTCCCTTTTACTTTTCACTTTCATGCATTGGAGAAAGAAATCGTAACCCACTCCAGTGTTTTTGCCTGGAGAATCCCAGGGATGGGGGAGCCTGGTGGGCTGCTGTCTATGGGGCCACACAGAGTCGGACACGACAGAAGTGACTTAGTAGTAGTAGTAATATAGTAATTATTTTGGATGCAGCTTCCTTCACTGTATGACTGTTAGTGTGGGTGGAGTCAGAATTGAGAGCCCTCTTCTTTCATTGGCTACATTTCTCACTGTTTCTGCCCTCCCCTCCTCCTCCTCCTCTCCCCAGTCCCCCGTCCTCTGCGTGCCCCCTCCCCTGCGCTGTGTTATTTACTTTGGGCCTTCACTGAGTTCACTTTTCACAGGGTCCTGTTCTTTGGATGTGGGAATTGTGTTCCTTCTCAGTGATGCTGGTGGGAGTCCCTTAATGAGCTGGGAACACGGTTCTTGAAGGTAGTTCCCAGCCTGGCCTCGCCTGGCCAAATAAAACATTCTGGTTCCTAGGGATGAGTAATTTTAGCAAAACACTTTAGACTGTTGAACTACAGCTGTGTCTCCAACATGAGTTTTCAATGTGTATAGTTAGATTTCCCAGAGAACAGCTGACCACCTCTAGAAATATAGAATACCCCTCCCCAAATTAGTGAAATTGAACTAAATTAAACGAGATGGATTTTTTAAACAAGATGGGTCCCTGCTGCTGCTGCTGCTGCTGCTAAGTCACTTCAGTCGTGTCCCACTCTGTGTGACCCCATAGACGGCAGCCCACCAGGCTCCCCCGTCCCTGGGATTCTCCAGGCAAGAACACTGGAGTGGGTTGCCATTTCCTTCTCCAATGCATAAAAGTGAAAAGTGAAAGTGAAGTCGCTCAGTCGTGTCCTACTCTTAGCGACCCCATGGACTACAGCCCACCAGGCTCCTCCGTCCATGGGATTTTCCAGGCAAGAGTACTGGAGTGGGATGCCATTGCCTTCTCCGAGATGGGTCCCTACATAAGGATAAAAGGAAGACTCAACCGACAGGAACTTGTAACAGTTCTACACTTGCATATATCTAATATACCTATTAGATCTGTAACCAAAAACTGATAGAATTATTAAAAAACATGAAGAACTTCAAAATAAGAGTGCAAGATGTTAATATACATGTCTGTAATTGCCACTGAGCCCCCAGGGAAGCCCAGCTGTTAAAACGTAAAAATTCATAAACATAAAGCAGATTTGAAAAACATAATTAAGTCTATCCATAATCCTGTATAGAACTGTGCCCCTAACAATTAGATACTGCACATTCTATTAAAAAAATTTTTTAATTGATTGTGTATGGAGGCAGATGGTTATTTATGTGATGATGATTTCATAATACATGCAAATATCAAACTACTATGTAATTTACCTGAAATCAACGTGATATTGTATGTCAACTATTTAAAAAATATATAAATATGTTAAATAAATATTTATCTACTAGGTCAGGAGCTGGCAAACTATGACCCACAGACCAAATCCAACCCGGATGTATTTTTGTTAATAAAGTTTATCAGAAAACAGCCACACCCAATCGTTTACATACTGTCTATGGCTGATTTTGCATAATAGCAGAATCCAGTAATTACTGACAGAGACCTTATTGCTCTGCAAATCCTACAGTTATCTTCTAATGCTAAGTCACTTCAGTCGTCTCCGACTCTGTGTGACCCCACAGACAGCAGCCCATCAAGCTTCCCCGTCCCTGGGATTCTCCAGGCAAGAACACTGGAGTGGGTTGCCATTTCCTTCTCCAATGCATGAAAGTGAAAAGAGAAAGTGAAGCCGCTCAGTCATGTCGGACTGAGCGACCCCACGGACTGCAGCCTACCAGGCTCCTCCGTCCATGGGATTTTCCAGGCAAGAGTACTGGCGTTCTATGTGGCCCTAAAAACCTGAAAAGTACACTGATCCCTGTGCTAGAAAATAAAACAAGTCTTTTATTAAAAAGTCTTATTAAATAAGTCTTTTGTTAAAAAATGCAGGCCATTTTTCCAACCACAATATAATAAAAAGGTAACTTTTAAGAAATTGGTTTGGAAATGTAACAATACACTTCTAAATAACTCATCAGTCAAAGAAAGTCATTATAGAGTCTTTAAAAATATTTAGAATTAACTAATAATGAAAATGCTATAGTATTAAAATGTATGGTATTCAGATTAAGTTATAAAGTGTTAAGAAAAAATATGGACCTCCCCAATGGCTCAAGAGGTAAAGGATCCACCAGCAATGCAGAAGACACAGAGGGTAACGGTTCAGTCCCTGGGTCAGGAGGATCCCCTGGAGCAGGATATGGCAACCCCCTCCAGTATTCTTGTTTGAAAAATCCCGTGGACAGAAGAGCCTGATGGCTTACAGTCCAAAGGGTCGCAAAGGGTTGCACACAACTGAACGACTAAGCACATACACACAAGAAATTTTATATCCTTAATGCTTATATCAGATGAAGAAAAACAGTGAGCTAAATATCCAACTACAAAAATTAAGAACTCAATAGTGTACTTAAAGAATCTTAACTAGTGCACTAGAAATCAAAGAAGCAATAGAAATCATAATAAAGAACCTAGTGTTTTTTTTTTTAAAGAAAAACATCTCCAAGATAGAAGAAGAAAAACAGGTTGCAAATGAAAAATGCGAGAAAAGAAAAAAGAAAACATATATACATATAATAATCACCCCCCTCTCCAATAAATTTGAAAAGTAAAACAACAAATTACCTAGAAAAATATTATTTACCAAAACTGAGTTAAAAAAATGAAACATCTAAATAATTATGTAACCATTAGAAATTGAAGCATTTGTTAAAACATACCCACAAAAAGAATACTACACTCTGCTTCTTTTACTAACAGATTTTACCAAATATCAATAAACAGATCATCTTAACTATATACAGATATTTCAGAGAACAGAAAATGAGATATTCCCAGCTCTTTTATGAAGTTAAAAAAAGTGAAAGTGTCAGTCGCTCAGTCATGTCTGACTTTTTGCAACCCCATGGAGTGTAGCCTACCAGGCTCCTCTGTCCATGGAATTGTCCTGGCAAGAATACTAGAGAGGGTAGCCATTCTCTTCTCCAGGGGTGTTCCCCACCCAGGAATTGAATCTATGTCTCCTGCTTGCAGGCAGATTTTTTACCATCTGTGCCACCAGGGAAGCCCTTTTATGAAGCTAATATAACCTCAATACTTAAACCAGACAAGAACAATACTAGGAAGGAAAATTATGTAAATAAATGTCTAAAATAAAATAGTAGCCAAAATATAACCAACGTTATTAAAAAAGAAATATATCTTGACAAATTGGGATTTATCCTAGGAATAGCAAGAATGGTTTATTTAATATTAGACAACATATTTTTACAGTTTTCCACATTAACAGATTATAGGAGAAGCCCATATGATCATCTCAATAAATGCAAAAACAAAAAGCATTGCATTAAGCTTAGCACCTATTCATGGTTTTAAAATAAAAGGACAAACAAACCTCTTAGCAAACAGAATAGAAGGAAACATCATTTAGCTAAACATTTAGCTATAAGCACCATCTTCTCATGCAAGGGTAGTGTGAGAGTTAAGCTTGTAGACTCAGACATTAAAAACTTAGCTTCTATCATTATTTTTTAAAGTTGGGCTTATTGAGGAATAATGTACATAGTAAATAACTTACATAGTAAAATTAACCCATTTTTGTGTATGATTCCATGAGTTTTTTGTAATGCAACCCACTCCAGTATTCTTGTCTGGAGAATCCCATAAACAGAGGAGCCTGGCAGGCTACAGTCCACAGGGTCACAAAGAGTTGGACCCAACTGAGCACATATTGACTGATTGACAGTTGTGTAACCACTACCACAGTTAAGATATAGAAGATTTCCAACATCCCCAGAAGTTTCCCATCTCCAGTTCCCAGTAACTATTGATCTGTTTTTTATTCCTATAGTTTTGCCTTCTCCAGTACCATACATTATATAGCCTTTTGATTCTGGCTTCTTTTGCTTAGCGTCATGCTTTTGAAACTTACCAGGTTGTGTGTTTCAGCAATTTATTCTGCTGAGAAAATATGAGAACCGTAGGGGAGTTAAGCAGGTCTATAGCTAGGGCAGATCTAGGTTTTTGTGAAGCCTGTATCTTATGCAGTTTGGCGGGGTGGGGCCTCTTAGAAAAAGAATACAAAATTACAGATACAAAATAAGATATGAAAGACATTGTTTTAAATAAGAAATCATAACAGTACTGTTATAAACACAAGAATTCTGAGAAGTTTTATTTTATTCATTTTCATTAGATAAGAAAAAAATGTATTTTTTTAACTGTAAAATGCTTTATCTAATATATTTGTTTATGAGAGACTTTCCATTTTGAACACACAAAATGAGAACCTAATTTTCTGCTTACAGTTTTACATTTCTGATGATTAGAAGAATTTTCCAGTGACTAGTTTCTGGTTTCATTCATCCCAAACCTGCTTTGTCCTCCACTTCCTGCATCATTCCAGGGAAGGAGGCCACAGGTGTGTTTGTGTCACAGTCCACAACTTCTGGCCCTGCACACGTTGTGTCAGATGTCTGCTAAGTTGGCAAAGGGTGGTAGGAATGTTCCTGGAGATGTTCCTACACCAGGACAGCCTGCAGTAGTTTAACTATAGGCTTTATGATTATGAGCCTTATTATAAGGTTATATTATAATGTTTCATTAAACTCAGAGTCTGCCCAATCATCTCCCTCTAATTGGATCCCCAGAATGCTCACTCCAGCTCCAACATCACTCAGTAGGATAGCGACAGAGATGAGTTCTGAGTGGAAATAGACAGTGGTCTATTGTATTTATTTTAATCCCCAAATATCTTTATTTTGCTAATTTTTAAAGAAAAATTAACTATGATCCACTGCCAGTACTCTCCCTAGGGCCTTGAAGGAGTCCATGCAAGCAAATACTTAGAAGCTTACAGAAGTTGCTGAGAAATTGGATTTCTGATACTTCTCATGAAGAGGACAAAGACAGAGATTGAAGGAAAAATAGATGTGCAACTTTTAATTTTAGCTTTTTGCTCTTTTTGCCTGGGGTTGAAAAAGAACAGTGTACTTGACTCCACTTCTGGAAGAGTTTAACGAATCCCATCTGGTCATGTCCTTTTTTTTTTTTTTTTTTTTATGTAGACCCTCAGGGATTTGGAGACAAGGCGGCACCGTCTTGGGGACTCCACTCCATGGGCTGAACCAGCCACTGGGACTGAGTGGCGCAGTCCTGGCTTCAATTCCTCAAATGCCAGCAGTCCTGGAGGAATCTAGATGCTGGAGCCAGGCTGGCTAGATTGGGTCCCCATGCTGTTCTTGTCATACTTTTTAATGGAAATCACAGAACTAGCATCTTTACTTCACAAAAGCAGTTTTCTTTTTGGAACTAAAAAGCATCACAGGCTAAAGAAACAACTAATTTATTCAACCTTTGTCTGATATTAATATCTGATATATATAAATATGATGTTAATATAAGCTGATATCAATATAATCAATAAAGTATAATGTATTAATATAACCCCTGCTTTTTTTATCGATATTTACATGTTTCATTTCATCCCTCATTTTGCTTTTAGCTATACTGTTATATTTGAGATAAGTTTCTTATAAATAACATATAGCTGCATGCATGCTCAGTCATGTCCGACTCTTTGCAACCCCATGGACTATAGCCTGGCTGGATCCTCTGTCCATGGAATATTCTAGGCAAGAATACTAGAGTGGCTTGCCATTTCCTACTCCAGGGGATCTTCTGACCCAGGAACTGAACCCGTGTCTCCTACATTACAGTCAGGTTCTTTACCACTGAGCCATCCGGAAAGCCCCAGCATATAGTTAGATCATGTTTTTTAATCCACTTTGTCAGTCTCTGTCTTTAAATTGGTATGTTTAGATCATTTAAATTTATATGATTATTGATATGCTGGGATTCAAGTCTGTCATTTTATTTCATCTTTTCTGTTTATTTGCTATTTCTTGTTTATCTTTCCTGCCTTCTTGTGAGTTACTTGAACTTTTTAGAATTCTGTGTTGATGTCTTAATATTTTTGAGTGTACCTCTTTGTATAGCTTTTTTAGTGGTTGCTGAAACACTAGTGTGGGTGTTGGCCTCATTACCCCTGGGCAGTATGGAGAGTCCATATTCTCTACTAGGCTTTCTCTGACCCTAGTGGGAAAGAGAGGTACCCTTCATCACTACCAGGAGGTGTACGTCCAGGCTCACATGTTCTCCACTGAACTGCACTGGTGGTGGTGGTGCCAGAGAACAGGGGTTTCCCACAACCCTTCAGGGACGAAAATATCTTCAGGAGTTCGGTCCCTACTTGACCACTTCTGACCACCACCCTGATGGAAGGTGGAAGCGAAGTTGGAGTGCCTCTTTACAGCCAGACAAAGGCTTGGTTCCCTACTCAGCCTTTGCTGGGGTAGGCAGGGTCACAGCTTTTCTGTTGTGTTTGGCTGGAATCAAGTAGTTGTTATCTAAAGGTTTGCAGTCTTGGTAGGCTGTCCTTTTCCTGGTCATTTTGTTAAATATAGCATATGTTTATTGGGGCTTTTTTTTCTGCTCACACTTAGCATTTCCAAGTTACTAGCTTCTTTAGCTCCAAGTCTGAGATAATGAGCTAAAAGAAAATCTACTGAGCTCACCACTGTGTTGTTCCCTGGGCCTCAAGGTCCCTAGCCCGTCTAACTTCTCTCCACCTTTCAGTGATTTCCTCTGTTTGTTTTATGTATAATGTTCAGGCGTTTTCGTTGTAACTTAACAGGAGGAATAGGGGAAAATATGACTACTACTTCTTTCTTCCCAGAAGCAGTTCTATAAATACTTTTAGTGCCAACTTAATCATTCATTTAAAAAGCCCTGTTAATCTTCTACCTGCTACTGCTTCATTGGGTAGAGTCCTTTTTTTCACTCTACACAATTGTTAAGCAAGATTCTCCTGAAAAACAGAAGAAATAGGGAAATAGATATCTTTGCTACATATCTATCTATATTTATTGTTCTCTCTCTTTGTCTCTCTGTCATGTGTGTGTGTGTGTGTGTTTGTGTAAAGGAGTTAGCTCATGCAGTTATGGAGGCTGTCAAGCCCCAAGATCAGCAGTGTGGACCAACAAGCTGGCCACCCTGGAGAGCCAATTGTTTAGTTGCAATTCTAGTCTGAAGGCTTTGAGAAACAGGAGAGCTGATGGTATAGTTCCAGCTCATTGGCCTGCAGGCTCCAGATCCAGGAAGAGCCAAATGTTTCATTCAAGTCCAAAGGCAGAAAAAATTATCATACTCAAGGTGGGTCATAGTTTTAGTTCTATTCCAGCCATACCTGATGGGATATATCCTTCCACATTAGGTAGGGCAGTCTGCTTTATTCAGTCCACCCATTCAGATATTAATCTTAACCAGAAACACCTACAGAGAAACATCTAGAGTAATATTTGACCAAATATCTGGACCACCCTGTGGCCCAATCAAGTTGATACATAAAACTAACCATCTCAGGACTATTGGACTAGTTAATCTGTACTTAAATATGAATTATGACCAGTATTACTCAAAACTCACATTTTGGGCTTTGAGATGTACAGAAAAACTCAAAGGGAGTGAGTGGAGTCTTTCAAAGATTCAAAAATGTGTTCAGATAGAACAGCCACTAAAATCTGGAAGACAGGATAGCATTATGGGAAGTAAAAAAACTTGTGGTTGCCATGTTTCTTTAAAAGAGCTTTTTAAACAGAAAAATTGTTAAAAACTTTTTTTTCCTGATTCTTAGGATAAGAATTTACTTTTTCCAGTGTTGAAAGATTTTATAAATTTAAAATAAGAATTTCTCATGATGTATAATCCCTTTGTCACGTTTTCTTTCATTACCCCTGGGGCCAACACACAGGTGTTGAGAGCTGGCTGGTTCTCAGTACAGGCAGCATCACTTGTGGGGGAAGACCTTGGACTCAGATAGATCTGGGTTCCCAGGTGTGTGACCTGGGGCAAATTACTTTATCCCTGCAAGCAACAACTTTTCTATCTGAAAATGAAGAGTTCAGCCATGCAACTCAGTGTGTGTTCCTTAATTAAACAGTCTCAGTTTTAAACATCTGAATAATCTTCATTTGTACAGTTTTATAAATAACACTGCCACCTTGGTTCTTCAAGTGCTGTCTTCATTTTGGATCATTTTCTTAAATTAAGCTTCTGAGAGGTGAAATTAATGAGTCAAGGGACAGAACCTTCTGAAAAGATGGTACCAAGATTGCACCAGAAATGGGAGAAAGAGAGGAGTGCTTTTCTAATTGTTAATCTTCATGTTTCCTAGGAGCATCAGACGGTGAAGGAGGAGGAGACACGGAAATGACTCAGCAGGAGACAGCTCCAGGTCCTGCCCTGTCAAAGAAAATCAAGCCGGTGAGAGTCACAATTGTTGGCTCTGAAATCAGCCTCTTCTTCCCTTCTGCAGCTTTCCCTGTGTTCCAGTGCCGGTTGTGGGTGGGGATGAGGGAAGCTACCTTCTCTGCCTTTGAAAGAGTCAGGCTTCACTAATTACAGACCAGCAAGGTAAATTTTCCCTTAGTGGTTTTTTTTTTTTTTTATATAATAGAAATGTATTGTATAATAATGATATCTCAGATTCTTGTAGTATGTTTTTACCGAAGACCCAGCCTTATTCTTTTGGGTATCATTCCTAGGAGGAGACAAATAGCATAAATATAGGCAAGATGAGCCCCACACCAATACACGATCACAGGGCCAAACCATGCTGTGAGGAGGCTCTCGGGGCCTCATGACTATCTAGCATCATGTCTGTTGTGTGAATTCTTATCAGGGATTCTCCACCTTCGTATTACCATAGGTGGAAATCTGATTAACTTTGCTCCTTGGACTTAGGATCTTTTATTGCCTTTTCATTCTTTTTATTGGCCACTCACATCCATTTGCAGCTTTTTCACCTTATGTGTCCCTCCAACCAAATTGGTAACCATGTGTGATTTTTAAAGGACTACCTACTGTCAGTCCAAAGTCACCATCTCCTTCTCAGGAATGATTTGTGATCTTATTCATTGTTGTGTATTCACTAAATCATGTCCTACTCTTTGCAACCCTCTGGACTGTAGCCCACCAGGCTCCTCTGTTCTTGGGACTTCCCAGACAAGACTATTGGAGTGGGTTGCTATTTCCTTCTCTGGGGGATCTTCCCAACCCAGGGTTCATACCCGGGTTTCCTGCTTTGGGAGGCAGATTCTTTACCACTGAGCCACCAGGAAAGCCCATTCTCATTGTAGGTGGCCCTAAACTCGTTCCGCTAGAGGGCGACTCTGCCCAAAGTTTGTGACCAGGCTTAGGATAATTGTGGGAAGCAGTTTTTGCATTGTGGTGACCTGCAAGCTATGATTCCTTGGGCAAGTTAAACTATGTGCCTTATCTCTCTATTGGTAAAATGGTGTTAATTGTATTTTCTTCACAGAGTTGCTGCGGGGATTAAATGATTAATACTTATTAAGCTCTTTAAACAGTGGTTGGCAAAGAGTAAGCACTGAAGTGATAAATATTATAGTGAAATATACTTCACTTTTATTTTTTCTTTGTGGGGTGAGGGATGCAGAAAAATTTACATAGTTAATGTATGATCCATCTTGGTTTTCTCTCCAGCCATTAAATAATTAACTCCAATGTCCTGTATAAATTCCAGTTTTAACCATTCTTTCTAAGACCTACAGGTTAACATCTTTAGCTTTTCAATTTATCTCACCAAGATGGGGTTTGATTTTTATCTTAACTTACTCCACTGACCACACCATAGTCATGCCTTCTTTAACCTCCACCTCTAATTGGTGCCTCCCTGCAGAACTTGTTTCCCAGTATCCTTTGAAGCCCATTAACTTTCTTTTTCCTTACTTTCTCCCTTGATTTTCTTTTTGATTGCACCTCACTTTTTCTGGGTTCTTTGGTGAAAGAATAAATTTGCATTAATAAACTCACTCAGGTCCGAATCTTTACTGTCTTTTTATTGGCAGAGCCTTCGCCTTGCTGAATATCCACCTATTTTTTACCTTCTTCCTCCTTGAGTCTTCTTTTCCCACGATCAAGTTAGATAAATGACAGAGAACCACAGGAAGAAAAGAGAAAAATTGAGGAAGAAAAAGATAAACACATTCTTAATTGCCATGAGCATTCAGCGACCCAAGTTTCAACAATAATAAAACAATTGGTTGAGCGCTCAGCACAAGCGCTGTGTAGGGTCATGACTCACAGTCCTCACAGCTGCCCTGGGAGGGCAGGGAGATCCCATTTGACAAAGAACCTGAAGCTCAGAGCAAACGGTACCAGGAGTCATGACCCATTTGACTGCCTTCAACGCACCCCCTGCGGATGACACTGCTTCCAGTTCCCTTTCCACCTGTCCTTCCTCATTCAGGGAAAAATTAGATGTACTGTGTCATCAAGTGCTTTGTTGGTCACATACCATTGGTATTTTCTGCTAAGGGAAAAAAAATCACAAAAAGTTAAGATTTGACTGTTCATTTTAACCTCTTTCACCCTGCTCTGATTTCTTTTGCTAACAAATTACTTTAAAGAATCAAGGTCCTAGGTAGACACAGTGCCCTAATCACTCTCCCAGGCCTGTCTTTACTGCTCTGATCAGAGATTCACACAGGGATCTCCTTGTGTCCTCTTCCTTATTTGAGTGTTATCCATCTCACTCCCTGGTCTCCCCACCAGGCTGTACACCTCTGCGCATCTCCACTGCCCCTGGCACAGAACCTTCCCTGAACTGATACTCATTTGTGAAAAGGAGGCATGAATGACTAGACTGGAATCCCAGTTTTCTTACCACTCTTCCCATCTCAACCCTTCATGTCCCAGCTGTGAGGCATCAGCTCCCTGATTCTGCTGCCAGTGGAGCTCCCTGACCCTTGTCCTGTCATCAGCCCCTCCTTGAAGGGTCCCCCACCTTGATATTAGAGGTGGGAATCTTTCCTCTTCCAGCCCTAATACCACACAGTCCCTCGAGCTCCTCTCTGGCCTCCCCGTCCTGTCTCCTGATGCTCTACTTCCTCTGGAACTCATCTCACCACCCCAAGGACCACCTTTTGTCAGGCTGACTGTACTTTCTTGAGTCCTTCTCAAGCTGTTTATGCATATAAAGGTTGAGTCTCCAGCTAGTCCATAAGCACCTTAGGAACCAGCATTTCATTTGTGTCCACTGTGGTAACCTAGCACAGCCATAGGTGCATGATTCATTTGGCGCATATAACCAAGTATTTGTTTTCTAACAGTAATTATATTTTTTTTTCCTGGATAAAAAAGAAAAATAAAAGAAACTATTTTTTGCTATATTTAAGTTTTGAATTTTTTTTCAAATTTGCTTAGTTGTTTGCTGTTCTTTAAGGTTTTTTGTTTGTTTTGTTTTTTTTAAACTTGCATAGTAGCTGCCTGGCCTTCTGCTGCTAGCTGTAATGTGCATTTAGACTTTAATATCACCAGGCAAGAGTATGTGCCCAGTTGGATGGTGTTCCCTCCTTTGCCATAGCTGGGCCTGCATTTATCTTACTAGGTCTACATCTCCCATCTGTCCAGTTTTTCAAGCAGCAGATTTATAACTTTATAAAGGTTTTTTACCCTTACAACTACATCATCTCTAGCAACCATTTTACATCTGAATAATCATCCTTGGCCTCCTTAATAATGTGAGTATAAAGATTTGCCAAGAGTTCTTTTTTTTTTTTTTTTTCCAAATACTGCTTCCAAAATAAATCTTGAACTCCCCTACTTCTAGAGATTGCATCACCCTCTTTCCTCCTCAACATCAGTCATTTCAGAGCCATCCCTAGTGACTTTGTAATTATGGTTCCCAGAATGTAATCCCTTATGAGGGATTTCGTGACTTTTCATTGATGCCTCCATGATCTCAGTAGCCTTTTAATGGTTCCATGACCCATCCTCTCCCCCTCAGAGACCACACTGAACTTCTTTTTTCTTGAACTAGCTTTTTGTTTATCTCCTTGGATCATAAAAGAATCTTCAGCAAGAGTACTTATCACTTTCCCCTCTTACTTACCTTTCTCACTGCAGCATATTTTTACTAATTATTTTCACAGTGATCATTTCGTATCTCTCCTGCTCTTTAACTTCAGTATTATTCTTGATGAAGAAAAAAGAGGACTGTGTCCTGTCCACTCTCTGATTTACCTTCTTCCTTTCCATATGGTGTCTCAATTCTCTCTCTTTCTTGTTGCATAACAAATTACCTCCAAAGTTAGTAGCTTAAAACAAAAAAGATTCCTTATCTCAGCCTCTGTTACCTATATCTCATCAGTCATCAGTCAAGTTACAAGCTGAAAATTAGTGGCTCCACTGTGAAGAATCCTTCTCAAAAGTCATTCAGGTGGCTGTTGGCAGGCCTCACTTCCTCATCCTCCATCAGAGGACAGACAGACTAAAAACCACAATCACAGAAAACTAACCAATCTAATCACATGGACCACAGCCTTGTCTAACTCAATGAAATTGTGAGCCATGCTGTGTAGGGCCACCCAAGACGGATGGGTCATGGTGGAGCATTCTGACAAAATGTGGTCCACTGGACCACTGGAAAACCACTTCAGTATTCTTGCCTTGAGAACCGCATGAACAGTATGAAAAGGCAAAAAGATAGGATACTGAAAGATAAACTCCCCAGGTCAGTAGGTGCCCAATATCATACTGGAGATCAGTGGAGACATAACTCCAGAAAGAATAAAGAGATGGAGCCAAAGCAAAACCAACACCCAGGTGTGGATGTGACTGGTGATGGAAGCAAGGTCTGATGCTATAAAGAGCAATATTGCATAGGAACCTGGAATGTTAGGTCCCTGAATCAAGGCAAATTGGAAGTGGTCAAACAGGAGATGGCAAGAGTGAATGTCAACATTTTAGGAATCCGCGAACTAAAATGGACTGGAATGGGTGAATTTAACTCAGATGACTATTACATCTACTACTGTGGACAAGAATCCCTTATAGGAAGTAGAGTAGCCATCATAGTCAACAAAAAAGTCCTAAATGCAGTACTTGGATGCAATCTCAAAAATGACAGAATCACAGTAATCCAAGTCTATGCCCCAACCAGTAATGCTGAAGAAGCTGAAGTTGAATGGTTCTATGAATACCTACAAGACCTTTTAGAACTAACACCCAAAGAAGATGTCCTTTTCATTATAGGGGACTAGAATGCAAACGGGGAAGGCAATGGCACCCCACCCCAGTACTTTTGCCTGGAAAATCCCATGGACGGAGGAGCCTGGTAGGCTCCAGTCCGTGGGGTCGCTAAGAGTCGGACACGACTGAGCGACTTCACTTTGACTTTTCACTTTCATGCATTGGAGAAGGAAATGGCAACCCACTCCAGTGTTCTTGCCTGGAGAATCCCAGGGACAGGGGAGCCTGGTGAGCTTCCGTCTATGGGGTTGCACAGAGTCGGACACGACTGAAGCGACTTAGCAGCAGCAGCAGAATGCAAAAGTAGGAAGTCAAGAAACACCTGGAGTAACAGGCAAATTTGGCCTTGGAGTACAGAATGAAACAGGGCAAAGGCTAAAAGAGTTTTGCCAAGAGAACGCACTGGTCATAGCAAACACCCTCTTCCAACAACACAAGAGATGACTCTACACATGGACATCACCAGATGGTCAACACCAAAATCAGATTGATTATATTCTTTGCAGCCAAAGATGGAGAAGCTCTATACAATCAGCAAAAACAAGACCGGGAGCTGACTGGCTCACATCATGAACTCCTTATTGCCATATTCAGACTTAAAGAAAGTAGGGAAAACCACTAGACCATCTAGGTATGACCTAAATCAAACCCTAACGATTATACAGTGGAAGTGAGAAATAGATTTAAGGGACTAGATCTGATAGAGTGCCTGCTGAACTATGGATGGAAGTTCTTGACATTGTACATGAGACAGGAATCAAGACAATCCCCAAGAAAAGGAAATGCAAAAAAGCAAAATGGCTGTCTGAGGAGGCCTTACAAATAACTGTGGAAAGAAGAGAAGCAAAAAGCAAAGGAGAAAAGGAAAGATATACCCATTTGAATGCAGAGTTCCAAAGAATAGTCAAGAGAGATAATAAAGCCTCCCTCAATGATCAATGCAAAGAAATAGAGGAAAACAATAAAATGGGAAAGACTAGAGATCTCTTCAAGAAAATTAGAGATACCAAGGGAACATTTCATGCAAAGATGGGCTCAATTAAGGACAGAAATGATATAAACCTAACAGAGAAAGTGAAGTTGCTCAGTCATGTCTGATTCTTTGTGACCCCATGGACTGTAGCCTACAAGGCTCCTCTGTCCATGGAATTTTCTAGACAAGAGTACTGGTGTGGGTTGCCATTTCCTTCTTCAGGGATGAACCTAAAAGAAGCAGAAGTTATTAAGAAGAGGTGGCAAGAATATACAGAAGAACTATACAAAAAAGATCTTCATGACCCAGATAACAACAATGGTGTGATTAGTCACCTAGAGCCAGACATTGTAGAATGTGAGTCAAGTGGGCCTTAGGAAGCACCACTATGAACAAAGCTAGTGGAGGTGATGGAATTCCAGTTGAGCTATTTCAGATTCTATAAGATGATGCTGTTAAAGTGCTGCACTCAATATGCCAACAAATTTGGAAAACTCACCAGTGGCCACAGGGCTGGAAAAGGTCCGTTTTCATTCCAATCCCAAAGAAAGGCAATGCCAAAAAATGTTCAAACTACTGCACAATTGTACTCATCTCACGCGCTAGCAAAGTAATGCCCCAAATTCTCCAAGCCAGGCTTCAGCAATACGTGAATTGTGAACTTCCTGATGTTCAAGCTGGTTTTAGAAAAGGCAGAAGAACCAGACATCAAATTGCCAACATCCGCTGGATCATGGAAAAAGCAAGAGAGTTCCAGAAAAACATCTATTTCTGCTTTATTGACTATGCCAAAGCCTTTGACTGTGTGGATCACAATCAACTGTGGAAAATTCTGAAAGAGATGGGAATACCAGACCACCTGATCTGCCTCTTGAGAAGCCTGTATGCAGGTCAGGAAGCAACAGTTAGAACTGCACATGGAACAATAGACTGGTTCCAAATAGGAAAAGGAGTACGTCAAGGCTGTGTATTGTCACCCTGCTTTTTTAACTTCTATGCAGAGTACATCATGAGAAACGCTGGGCTGGATGAAGCACAAGCTGGAATCAAGATTGCCGGGGGAAATATCAATAACCTCAGATATGCAAATGACACCACCCTTATGGCAGAAAGTGAAGAAGAACTAAAGAGCCTCTTGATGAAAGTGAAAGTGGAGAGTGAAAAAGTTGGCTTAAAACTCAGCATTCAGGAAACTAAGATCATGGCATACAGCTGCATCACTTCATGGGAAATAGATGAGGAATCAGTGGAAACAATGTCAGACTTTATTTTTTGGGCTCCAAAATCACTGCAGATGGTGACTGCAGCCATGAAATTAAAAGACACTTACTCCTTAGAAAGAAAGTTATGACCAACCTAGACAGCATATTGAAAAGCAGAGACATTACTTTGCCAACAAAGGTCCATCTAGTCAAGGCTATGGTTTTTCCAGTAGTCATGTATGGATGTGAGAGTTGGACTATAAAGAAAGCTGAGCACTGAAGAATTGATGCTTTTAAACTGTGGTGCTGAAGAAGATTCTTGAGAGTCCCTTGGATTGCAAGGAGATCCAACCAGTCCATCCTAAAGATCAGTCCTGAGTGTTCATTGGAAGGACTGATGTTGAAGCTGAAACTCCAATACTTTGGCCACCTGATGTGAAGACCTAACTCATTTGTCAAGACCTGACTCATTTGAAAAGGCCATGATGCTGGGAAAGACTGAAGGCAGGAAAAGAAGGGAATGACAGAGGATGAGATGATTGGATGGCATCACCAACTCAATGGACATGAGTTTAGGTAAACTCCAGGAGTTGGTGATGGACAGGGAGTCCTGGTGTGCTGCAGTCCATGGGGTCACAAAGAGTTGGACACGACTGAGTGATCAAACTGAACTGAACTTCCTCATCAAGTGAGCCTCTCCTTAGGGCTGCCTCACAACATTGTCCCTGGCTTTCTCCAGGCCACATGAATGATCAAGGGAATGATCAAGATCATTCAATGATCTTGAAACCAGAACTAATCTCAGACTAACTCAGAACTGACATCACATCACTTCTTCCATGTGCTATTAGAAGTAGATCAGTAAATCTGATCCACATATAAGAGGAGGGGTTGAATACCATGATACAGTGTTCACTGCTAACTATACTGAGGTCTGGGTACAGTCTGCCCTTTGACCCCTAGTGATTTACATCCCTCCCATATGCAGAATGGTTCTTCCCTGTAGCTCAGCTTAGCTGGTAAAGATTTTTGCTCCATTGTTGGAGACCTAGGTTCAGTCCCTGGGTTGGGAAGATCCCCTGGTGGAGGGCATGGCAACCCACTCCAGTATTCTTGCTTGCAGAATCCCATGGACAGAGGAGCATGGTGGACTGCAGTCCATGGGGTTGGAAAAGTCGGACACTACTGAGCGACTAACACTACTACTACTACATATGCAAAATATATTCACCTCTCCCAAGGCTGCAAAAATCTCATGCCATTACAGCATGAGTTCGGAGCCCAGAATTTCATGTGTATAGTCCACATGCAGTTGAGGTTCCATGGATTTAGTCCCTTAAGTATAGCTCTTTGAGTATATTTCTTCTCAACCTATGTAACTAAAGAGACAAGTTATCTAACCTCTATGTATCCAACACCAAGCAGTGAGACAAACACTGGATGACTTTATAGACATTTCTATTCAAACTAGAGGAACAAAGAGTCATTGGTCCACAACATTCAGAAAGTGTTGGGAGTTTCTTGATTAAGTCTTAAGGCTCAAGGTCTTATGGTTCTTGACTCTGCTCTTTGGGTTCTTGTTCTGTCCTTTGAGTCATCCTCTCTTTAAAAAAAAAAAAATGAAAGGTAACATGTATTTGCAACTAAGCAGCTCTTTTGGCTTACTTCTTGACAATAGAAATCTGAGGGTTCATCTCTGATCCTCTCAGTTTCTGAATATATAACTCCTTTAGGAATTTTGTGGGTTTCCTATGATGCTTCTGGGAATTTACTCTATTAGACAAAAGTCACACCCACAAATCTTTTCCAGATAAACCATCTTTTTTTTTCAAACTTTAACCACTTTATTTTGTATCGAAGTGAAGTGAAATTCACTCAGTCATGTCCAACTCTTTGTGACAGTCCATGGAATTCTCTAGGCCAGAATACTGGAGTGGGTAGCTTTTCCCTTCTCCAGGGGATCTTCTTAACCCAGGGATAGATCCCAGGTCTCCCACATTACAGGCAGATTCTTTATCAGCTGAGCCACAATGGAAGCCCATTTTGTATTGGGATATAGCTAATTAATGATGTTTGTAGTTTCAGGTGAACAGCAAAGGGACCCAACCATACATATACATGTGTCCATCCCCCCTAAACCCAACTCCCATCCAGGCTGGCACATAACATTGAGTAGAGTTCCATGTGCTATGCAATGGAATATTACTCTGCTATTAAAAAGAATGAAATAATGTCATTTGCCGCAACAAGAATAGACCTAGAGAGTGTCATACTGAGTGAAATAAGTCAGACGGAGAAGGAGAAATACCGTATGGCATCCCTTATACGTGGAATCTAAAAAGAAATGATACAAATGAACTTACAAAACAGAAAGAGACTCAGATAAAGCCTTCTGTACCTTGGGCCTCAGCTGAGACAGTTATTGGACAAGACTCCTTAAGCTTCCTAGGCTTGTGCTTTAGAGAATCACCAAGGCACACCTTTAATTTCTTTAAAGACTTTTGTTTGTTTGTTAATTTGGCTGCAACATGGAGCTTGTGGGATCCTAGTTCCTTGCCGCTGCTGCTGCTGCTAAGTCACTTTAGTCATGTCCAACTCTGCGCGACCCCATAGACGGCAGCCCACCATGCTCCCCTGTCCCTGGGATTCTCCAGGCAAGAATACTGGAGTGGGTTACCATTTCCTTCTCCAGTGCATGAAAGTGAAAAGTGAAAGTGAAGTCGTTCAGTCGAGTCCGACTCTTCGTGACCCCATGGACTGTAGCCTACCAGGCTCCTCCATCCATGGGATTTTTCCAGGCAAGAGTACTACAGTGGGTTGCCATTTCCTTCTCCCCTAGTTCCTTGACCAGGTATCAAACCTGGGCCCTCAGAAATTAAAGTACAGAGTCCTAACCACTGAACTGCCAGGAAATTCCCTTTAAAGATTTCTTATGTGATTGTGTCTCTGTCCAAAAGTTTTGAATGGTGTGCTCAGATACCATCCATCTATCACCTTATTTTTGATACATTTCAAATTTTCAAAATCAGAACAATCCGCTCAGATGCTTCAGCATGCATATTATTTTTTAAAGTTCAATATTTATTTTAAAATAAATATTGAAAATATATATTTAATATTTAATATAAATAGTATTAAAATATTTATAAATAAATAAAAATTTTAAAGTTCTTTTTTCCCTTTTAAATAAACATACAAAAAAAAATACAGACGTGTCGAATGTCCTCTTCAAAATTGCTTGCCCCTGAGGCAACCATTGTTCTGTTTTCCCCCCAAAATTAGTTTTCCTTTTTCTAGAATTTCACACAAATTAAATCATACAAGGTACACTTTATGGCTCTGCTGCTGCTGCTGCTACTGCTGCTGCTGCTGCTAAGGCGCTTCAGTCATGTCCGACTCTGTGCGACCCCGTAGACGGCAGCCCACCAGGCTCCGTTGTCCCTGGGATTCTCCAGCCAAGAACACTGGAGTGGGTTGCCATTTCCTTCTCCAGTGCATGAAAGTGAAAAGTGAAAGTGAAGTCGCTTAGTTGTGACCCCATGGTCTGCAGCCCACCAGGCTCCTCCGTCCATGGGATTTTCCAGGCAAGAGTACTGGAGTGGGGTGCCATTGCCTTCTCCGCTCTTTGGCTCTAGATGTTTTTTATTCAGCATAATATTATTTAGGTCCATCTGTGTTGATGATCGGGGAAGGTGATGGCACCCCACCCCAGTACTTTTGCCTGGAAAATCCCATGGACGAAGGGCCTGGTAGGCTCCAGTCCATGGGGTCGCTAAGAGTCGGACACGACTGAGCGACTTCACTTTCATTTTTCACTTTCATGCATTGGGGAAGGAAATGGCAACCCACTCCACTGTTCTTGCCTGGAGAATCCCAGGGACGGGGGAGCCTGGTGGGCTTCCTTCTATGGGGTCGCACAGAGTTGGACACGACTGAAGCGACTTAGCAGCAGCAGTGTTGATGATAGTGGTCTTTGTTTTCTCTTTCTTTCTTGTTTTGCTGAGTGGATTAGTCTGTAGTGCTGTCATAACAAAGTGCCTGGGTGGTGTAAACAACAGAATTTTATTTCTCACAATTTTGGAAGATGGAAGTCCACGATCAAGGTATTGACAGGCGTGGTTTCTCCTGATGCTTTTCTCTTTGGCTTGTAAATGGCTGCCTTTTCACTGTGTCCTCATGTGGTCTTTCTCTGTGTATGTACATTCCTGGTGTCTTTTCCTCCTCCTACAAAGACACAAGTCCTGCTGGATTATGACCTCATCTTTATGATCTCTTTATCTTTAATTGCCTCTTTAAAGGCCCTATCTCCAAATATGGTCACATTAGGGATTAGGGCTTCAGCATATATATTATGGGGGTCACAGTTCAGTTCATAACACTAAATAATATTCAATTATCTGAATGTGTCACAGTTTATTATTTATTCTCCTATTAATGGATGCCTATGACTATTTCTTGTTAGGGTCCATTATGAATAAATCTGCAATCAACATTCATATACAAGCCTTTTTGTTAACATAAATCTTTATTTCTCTTGAGTAAACACATAGAAATAGAACTGCTGGATCATATTTAGTTTTGCACAAACTGCTAGGCTTTTTTCAAAAATGAGTGTTCCATTTTTCCACTTCCACTGTCAAGTGTATTAGTTTTACTTGCCTTATTCTCTTATCAACTTTTGGAGTTATCAATCTTTTTATTTAAACATTTTGGTGAGTGTATATTGAATAACTTTTGACCAAACCAAATAAGCAGTTCTAAGTCACTTGTTTTTTAAATATTTTATTTATTTACTCATTTATTTTATTTTTGGGTGTGCTGGGTCTTCATTGCTACACATAGGCTTTCTCTAGACAAAGTGTGTGGGCTTCTCGTCAAAGTGGCTTCTGTTGTTATAGGGCACAGTCTCTAGAGCTGAGGACTCACTTATGACACACAGGCTTAGTTGCCCCATGACATGTGGAATCTTCCCGGACCAGGGATTGAACCCATGTCCCCCACATTGGCAGGTGGATTCCTAATCACTGGACCATGAAGGAGGTCCCTAAGTTGTCTTAATTGTTACAGTGAACATGCTTGTTTTTGTTATAAAATGACAATTTAAATTTTATCTTTTTACCAAAGCAATAATCAAACACTATTAAAGGTTTTTTGGCCGCTTCCCTGGTGGCTCAGAGGTTAAAACATCTGCCTGGAATGCAGGAGACCCAGGTTCGATCCCTGGATTGGAAAGATCCCCTGGAGAAGGAAATGACAACCCACTCAAGTACTCTTGCCTGGAGAATCCCATGGAGTGAGAGCCTGGTAGGCTACAGTCCATGGGGTCGCAAAGAGTTGGACACGACTGAGCGACTTCACGTCGACGATGACGACGATTAAAGGTTTTTAGTGGAAAAACAGCAGTCTTCCCTTCTCTTATCTAAGTCTTTCCTCAGTGGCAACCACTCTCAGTTTTTAGCTGTTTTTCTTATTTGATACCTTATATTTTATATTGCAGTTTCTTGATTTCCCAATTTTTGACATTATCTTCCTGAGGTGGCATACAGGACATAATCTGTATGTCATCTATGCCCTATTCCCTCTCCAACTGCTACCTCCTCTGCCAACACAATATTACATTTTGGTTAGAACAGTTGTCACTCTTTCATTATTATGACCATGGAAACATTGTTCAATACCGAGAAAAAGAGAAGCTATAATCATCTCTACTTTCTTATACAGTTGTTTACTTTCATGGCATTAATAATTACCTCATTTCTTCATTTGCCTGACTTGCTGTGTTCCTATTGTTAATTGCTCCCATATGTTACAACATCTTTTCCACATGCTCATAAATAATATTTTCCTTATGCTCAAGTAGAACAGTTATTGTTCTTTCCTACACATCTCCACACTTTTTTTTTTTTTTTCCACTTGGAACTGGTCATTTTCTAGACTTGCAGAGCAACTGAGACTTCTCTTTGCTATTCCCTCAGTTGTCTTCTGGATTGGTCTCTCTGTTTACTGAATCCTATATCATCCTCTTTCTTAATTTAGCCCTTTATTGTGCTGGAATGGAGAAGGCAATGGCACCCCACTCCACTACTCTTGCCTGGAAAGTCCCATGGATGGAGGAGCCTGGTAGGCTGCAGTCCATGGGGTCGCTGAGAGTTGGACACGACTGAGCAATTTCACTTTCACTTTTCACTTTCATGCATTGGAGAAGGAAATGGCAACCCACTCCAGTGTTCTTGCCTGGAGAATCCCAGGGACGGGGGAGCCTGGTGGGCTGCCGTCTATGGGGTCGCACAGAGTCAGACACAACTGAAGCAACTTAGCAGTAGCAGTGTTGGAATAGAGCATTTAGTATCTGCAAGTAGGAAGTAAATGTTTTGAGACCTTAAATATCTGAGAATGTTTACTGAAATCTAAACATTTTCCCTTTAACTTGACTGATAGTTTTACTGGGTATAAAAAATCTATAATTTGCAAATAAATTTTCCTCATAATTTTGAAAGCTTTGTCCCACTGAGTTCTGGCTTTCATTACTGTTGTTGCAAGGTCTGACAGTATTATTTTCTTTGACCTTTTTATTATTTATGTTACTGTTTTTCTTTTGAAGTTCTTAGAGTCTTTTGTTTGTCCATGATGTTCTGAAATTTCATAGTAATTTTCCTTAGTGTGGATATTTTTCTTATCCATTGTACTGTATACTTAATGGACTTTGAATTTGGAGTTTCATGTTCTAGAAAGTTCCTTTTAGTTCTGGAAAGTTTTTCTTACTTTTTTATCACTTCTTTCCCACTGTTTTATATGATTCTTACTCTCTGTAATACCTTTTATTGTCATGTTGACTCTCTTAAGCTGACTCTCTAATTTTGTTCTACTTTTTTCTTATTACTTTTCATCTTTCTGGAAGATTTTTCTACTTTTCTTCAAGCCTTCCTCCTGTATTTTTATTCCAACTTTCTTATTTGTTTTAATGTTTTTTTCTGATTTTTTCCCTTATGTATAACATCCTGTTTTTGTTTCATAGCTGGAAATTCTTCCCTCATCTCTCTGTAAATACTAGTTGTAATTGTTTTGAATAATTTGTAATCATTTTGTTTGTAATTGTACTTCTAAGAATAGTATTGTAATTGTAAATTGTTTCCTTGGGGTTCTTTCTTCTTTTTGTTTATTTGCTCTCATGTTAGAGACTTTCCTTAGATGTCTAATTAACTTTAGCTGTCTAGTCATATTGAAGAGAGATATGCTAAAAAGTTGATGGAAAACTTTTGTGCATAAATGGGACTTGTCAATTAGTAGAGCTCTTGGTAGGGTGATATATAAGAAAGCAGGACTTTTACTATAGAACCCCCAAAATCCCTCTCTTGTGGCATTTGTCTTAGGTTATTTTATTTTTCCAGAGAAGAATTCAGTAGTCTCCTGCGTGCACTGTGTAACTTGGCTTGAGACATCCTGAAAGAGGGAAAAGAAAAGGAGATGAGTCTCAGTCTCTGCCCTGTCTCCCCTGTGCTAGACTTCTTGGTCTTCTTATTCTCTCCAGAGCATAAATCTCCAGTCTTCTGTCAGGAAGAACAAGATGAGAGGAAGCAGTAATAGGATAATTGCTTGGCTGCCTGGACAGAAGATAGAGCCAGATGGGAGTAGGAAGGAGGCAAATCATTTTAAATGTAAACTTTCATCCAGTCTCTTTTTATTTCAAGCCCTTTCCCCTCAGTAGTACCCTGTACCACCACTACTCAACCTTTTCAGGGCCCAGTACGTGAAACAGACACACGTAATTGCTAGCTGCCAGCTCTCTAGAAACCCAGGTCCTAGCTGTCTCTCTCCCTCTGCTAAATAGCGTCCATCCAGTTTCAGCCACTTTCCATTTTTCAAAAAATTGTTGAAATCTCTCCACTACGGTTGTCCTCTCTTCTGGTTTCTTGGTCCTTATAGATTTATATCTTTTCAGTTTCCTTTATTTTCATTTTAGTAGTGTTCTGAAAATGATTTGCCATGGTTAAAACCAGAAGCCTCCTTCTTAAAGAATATAATTTTTGACACTTAAAGTAATTGAAAATATACCCCCAATTAATTGCTTTTCTAAATGCTTAATAAGTTTTCCTGTTAAATGTTTTGGGGCAAATGTGATTTTTCTAAATCTTTAACTTAATACTCTAGGTACATATATTAAAAATCACTGCATAAAGAAATGACATAACTTATTACCTGCCAAAGACAGATACTGTTGGAATTGATTCTATAAATGGTTAGCTGGCCGGCTGTGGTGCTTCCTCATCTTCTTACCTCGTCTTTCTGAGGGTAAACATCAGCATTTGTAAGGCAGTTAGCAAAGGTTAAGAAGTTTCAATACTGTGGGATTTGTATTTCTTCATAAAGTCATCTTACTTTTATGGAAATTGACCCCATAAACTCGCATCTTTCTTAGCATCCTACTGCAGCCAGCTAAAGTGACTGCTCCCAGAAAAGAAATATCATACTGTATTTCCTTTAAGATGATGTAAGAATCTGAACCTAATATACAGAATCTTGACAAAAGCAATTGTCAAGCCTGTTTTTTTTTTTTTTCCTTTGCATGATTCAGAATTGTTGATTTTTTTTTTCCTTCTGGAATTGGAGAATCCATGTCCTTATAACTGAGCTCATTTCCACATTTAATTTCTGTTGTGTTTAATTAGCTTTGTAAACCTAACATGAATACAACTCCACACACTGAACATATACTCGGAGAGCACCTCCATTTGCTAAATAGGGAAATGAAATAGATTCTACATTTGTCCCCAAAACCTTGCTACTGGTGACAAGATACTGCAGTATGCCTTGAGGCATCTAGGGAATCTACTAATTGTATGCAGGCTTTGCCATAGAAGCATAAGCCGATGTTGACCTGATCTATAACTGGACTCCTAGGACTGTCTGGCGGCTTCTGTGACATATTAGCGGCCATGGCCCCGGTTCTAATTGGCATCAAATTAGAGTGTATCTGCATCTACAAGACAGTTTAACTTTCTAAATAAGAGAGATCATAATATCTTTCTTTCTTTAGCTATGATCCATTTGTACTCTGCAGGGTTTTTGTTTTAACTAAGAAGCAGCTGAGATTTCAAGATTCCCATTTGAATCTACTTCTCTACCACTGAAATAGAGTCTAGAAACTGCTGGTCCTGGCCCCATGTCTTGAAGAAATTATATAGCATTATATTTCTCTGGCTTCAGGCCATAGGCATTCTTAATCTTCAGACTGTCTGCAAACTTTAATAGAAAGCTTCATCTGTAATCATTTTAAATAGAACCAGTGGAGACAAGATTGCTTTAGTTAGTAGTTTACCAGCTAAAACTGAGTACTCTCTAGTTGGAATGGAAACTCAATGAAGAGAAAACTCAGAATAAGTTTTCACTTACATTTTATATCTTACTTGGCAACTGGTTTGAAAATGTTGCATAAAAGATCCAACACAGGAAACATTTTATACAACTGCTTATGATTAATAAATATGGAATTTGAAGCATTCCATTTTATAAATCAAAGTTTTAGCCCAAATTTCCTGTTTTTCTACACTTAAAAAAAAAACCCTTAGGGTAAAAATAGCACAAAACTGTATAGGGTGCTCCAGGGGTCAAGGCTACAGGCAAAGTCAGTTACTCAGGATGCCATGGTGCTGAGACTTTTGTCAACCATTAGCAGAAACATTCATTTTGTAGTCACTATAGATAAGGCTTTTGGTGCAGCTGGTTTTATAAAAATGTAAGTAAATATATCCTACTTCAGATTTTCTAGGCGTATTGAGAAGAGGAAAGGAATGGATTACAAAATGATAAGTCAGTGACTTGGAAATACAGTCTCACACATTGCTAGTTCATAGACCACACCAGTCATGCTAGTCAAAGACTTTTATTTTTACTACATCTTAATTTTAACCATATCTCTTTCTGCCTATATTTTACAAACCTGGCCACTGTCTTCCACTTTTAATACCCTGCACCACCACCTCAAAACATACATTCACTCACTCACACATTTTGACCTTTGTTCATAGGTCCTGTGTTAGGTCATCTGCAGTTTCTCACTTTTACAAATTCTCTCAGCCAGCCCCTGCATAATAGCCTACAGTGGATGTTGCAACATTTCTTTGTCCATATTACCAAGATATTCTAAAGAATACATGCATGACAATAGGTACTTTGGGATTCACACCGTTAGTTGACACCTCCATGCTAAGTGAAGTGAAAGTCGCTCAGTCGTGTCTGACTCTTTGAGACTCCATGTACTATACAGTCCATGGAATTCTCCAGAAATGCAGACCAGAATACTGGAGTGGATAACTGTTCCCTCCTCCAGGGGATCTTCCTCACCCAGGGATCAAATGCAGGTCTCCCCCACTGCAGGCAGATTCTTTACCAGCTGAGCCACCAGGGAATGGCCCATCATGCTAAGACGGAAGTTTTCTCATTTGCGTTTCTTTATAGCCTAAAGAATGTTTCTTGATACAACCAAAAGAAACAAATGAAGATGCCACCAAGACCAAGAAGAGGAAAAAGGTAATATTAATTATTTTTTACAGTGGTGTCTGCATATGGTTTCCATCACATTGTTATATCGTGTGCTTTGATGAGGCAGTTATTGTAATCCCCACTTTAGAGATGCAAAAGTTGTAAACCTCACTGAGCTTTGGTGACTCTCTTAAGGTCACTAGTAATAAGTGTTTCTGCTGGAGCTAAAAATAAATTCTTCGAATTCCTATTTCAGCCTTGTGGATTACCAGGCATCTTTGTTACCCTGTGTTTTCACTGTGGTTAGAAGTCAGACATGGGTTTCTAATTCTAGAAGGGGCCCAGAGCTGTCCTGCCCTCTGGCCCCTCTGGATTTATCCAAGAAAAGAAATTTACCAACCTTCTTTTCTTAACCATTTCCTTTTTAAAAAAAAATCTTATATCTTAGAGTATTAATAAGAAAAGATTAAGCAGATGAAAGTAGTGTAAGTATAAGGCATTTCTGACTCTAAGTTTGAACTATAATTTAAAGCAAAAGACTCCCCTTGCATATTCAGATTGCCTGTGAACACTGGGGAAACTCTGTTGCTCCTATACAGACTTTCTTATGGCTCAGCTTTGAAGAAAGTGTGGTTAGCTTTGACCTTCTACCACTGTTGTGAAAACAGCAGTGTAATTCTCTCCCTGCCAAGAAGGGTCTACTGCTGTAGTCAGCAGAGGAAATATGATTGGGATTAGAGGAAAGAAGATGGACTCAAATCAATTACTTAACAGCAAGCTTTTAGAAAACTGAGAGTGTGTGTGCCTATGTTTTCCTTGCCTGCATATGGCCAGATAGGAAGATGGGAGATGCCAAATTGGCTGAGGTTTGGCAAGTCCTTAAAGAAATGACTTTAACTTCTCTTTGATAGTTTGTACAGTAATGGCCTTAAGAGTGTTACATTCTTGGGGCTCAAGGTCAGAACTCTAGCTAGATAGTTTAGCCTTGGCTGAGGTCATGCTGAAATGTGCCCACTGATGACATATTTTTTTGGTAAAGTTGATTCATTTGACAGAACTTTGTTCTTGACAGTGGTATGAAAAGGAACATAGTATGGACGGAGGGGGAAAAGGTGGTGTAGGAGGCAAGGAAGGGCCTTTCTGAGTTTTTGGTGAAATATTAGAAAGATATAAGAAGGGAGGTTCATGATGAAAGTTAAATGAACAATTTATGTTCCTAGTACATTACAGGCATTTAGTATATGCTACACAAATAAATCCAAATCAAAACAGATGTTGTAGAGCATTTCCTGTTCTGCTTTTCATGGGGCCAATTCGAGATGTCTCTCCTAAGACTTGAGCATTGAGGGGTCTTAAGTGCCCTTTTTCAGTGTGCTCCTTTGGTGAGATTACTCCTGCAGCTCTTACTTAAATCCCAGAAATCCAAACTGAAACTCAGTGCCTTAAGAACCAGGTTATACAAGAAACTCTCAAATTCTACTCTCCCAGGAATACACATCGTCTGAAGCTTAGAAAGGGGTTTCCATAATCAATAAGATTTACTGACTTTTAGGGCTTCTTTGGTGAAAGTCACAGTTGCTCAGTCATGTTCGACTATTTGTGACCCAATGCACTATAGCCCACCAGGCTCCTCTGTCCATGGAATCCTCCAGGCAAGACTACTGAAGTGGGTAGCCATTCCCTTCTCCAGGGGATCTTCTCAACCCAGGGATCAAACCCAAGTCTCCTGCATCGCAGCCAAATTCTTTACCATCTGAGCCATGAGGGAAGCCCAAGGTGGCTCGGTGATTAAAGAATCCACCTGCCAGTACAGGAGACACGGGTTCGATCCCTGATCTGGGACGATCTCACACGTTGCAAAGCTACTAAACCCGTGTGCTACAACTGTTGAGCCTGTGCTCCAGAGCCCGGGAGCTGCAACTACTGAAGCCTGAGCACCCTAGCCCACGCTCCACAAAAAGAGAAGTCACCACGATGAGAAGCCAGGACACCACAACTAGAGAGTAGCCCCTGCTTAGCACAACTAGAGAAAAGCCTGTGCAGCAATGAAAACCCAGCATGGCCAAAATAAATAAATAAATAGTAAAATAAATAAAAATTCTGAAAAAGAAAAAAAAATCCACAAGGATCATTTACAGAAACTGATCATATGCCTGGGCATAATGCAAATATCAATAACAGTTTTTAAAGAAATAGTATCATACTGACTGCAAGCTCTGTATATAACACAAGTAGTGAAAGAATAAAAAAATAAATACTTAGTGACTTTTAACAGAAAATAGTACCTATTATAGACTTCTGCAAAATTTTTAGTTCTAGAAATCATAGACCAAGGAGTCTCTTAGATCAACTGCTTTTCTTGAAAAGCTTATCTTGAAAAGATACTTAAAAAGTATCTTTCAAGTTTTCTCAAGTGTATTTATTAGAACTCCCTATCACGCTTGGCCACCACCAGAACCTATTTACAGTTTAAATGCCAGAGGAATCAACCTATCCTCAGCCAAATGCCACTCTAAAAATCTGTCTTCCCATTTTTACTTCTTTCTCATCAGAAGAAAATTACTGATATTCTTGCAAAATCAGAGCCCAAACCGGGGACACCTGAAGACCTGCAGAAGCTGATGAAGGACTATTACAGCAGCAGTCGCTCAGTGATCGAATTAGAAGAACTAACCCTACCAGGTACAGCCAGGCTTCCTGTTGTTCTTCCCTCTAACGAATGTGTTTTCCATGTGCTAGTACTCCTTTCCTGAACCTTATCATTTTAACTGTTGGATGATTTCTTCATTAAAATGCTAAATGGTATTTGTTCAATCTAATAGATTTGTAAATTTTTTCACTGCAAAGGTATTGGGGATGTTTTGGGGGCAGATTTTTCAAGGAATAAGAATCTTTAATGAGGATAGAAGTTAAATAAAAATAAAGCACACATTTAAAAGTATAGGTGATTAATTTACTCATCCTTTATAGACAAGAACTTTAGCTTTAATAACATTTTAGTTTTGTTGTTGCCCTCATCGTGGATATCTAGTCATTGTTCTGCTTCTAGGGTAGTTCCAACCAAGACTTTCTCAAGTAAACCATCTAAAGATATGAACAAAATTCTACGTTTTTTTAGCAAGGCTGACACCTCACCACGTATGATTCTTAAGTATACTATTATATGAGATCTACTGCCTTAGAATATTTATAATTAAGTTAAAAATATTGGAAAATTCTTTTAAAAACCAATTTTAATTAATTTCAAAATAATGACTAATCTATTACTCTTTTGTTCTGAGACTGAAGAAAATACATGTCATAAAATCCAACCACAAAATGTCAGACACCACTGCTTCAGATGAGTTATGTGTAGACTACTAGGAATATCTAACACTGCTTTTGGAAAAAGTCAAAGGTGGCTTGATTTCCTTTTTCCATTACAACTTCCTACTTTCTAGAGACTTGAGAAGCTGAAAAACAGTCCTGAATTTTTATAATTCTTTTATAAAATCATGTGTGCATGGGTTTTTTTTTAATGCACACTGGGTTGGAGGCACCAGTTCCCCGGTCTGTTCCTTTTCCAAAAGAAATGCCCTGTAGAGAATTGAAGGAACTCATTTCTACATGATTGAGTCCTGAAGTTTCCTACTTACTGAGCTCAGAAACCCCAATAGCAGTTAGAGATGACTCTTCTAAGCACAGCAGCTCCTCAGGAGGAGAGCTCCTTCTGACTCCTCCATCTCAGGAACCAGGTGCTCTAACACAGCCTCTTCAAGGTTTAACTGAAGTTTGATTTCACTGTGACTCAGCAGTCAATTTTCCCTTCTAGTTATTTGTTGGTGTTTTTTTTTTTATTATTATTTAAATTTATTTATTTTAATTACAGGCTAATTACTTTACAATATTGTATTGGTTTTGCCTTACATCAACATGAATCCACCACGGGTGTACCCGTGTTCCCAATCCTGAATCCCCCTCCCACCTCCCTCCCCACTTCTAGTTCTTTGTTAGAATTGCAGAGTCAAAAGTCAGAAGAAATCTTTAAGGAGTCACTTGAGTTCCATAGTGAGTTTATATTATATCATCATTAGAGTTCAATAATATAGTTAGGTAAGAATATATGGTCATGATTGACTTAAGGGAAAATATTTAAAATATGTTAAAAGAAGACTGTTGTAGCCAAAAGGAACAGGTTTTCATTTTTAGTTAAGAAATTAGGCCATCCTGAGTCACAGTGTACGAAAACATCATAGGAAGGTTTTAGAGAAAAGGCCCATCACTACACTGTCAGGGCCGAGACAGAGAGGAGGTCTCTGTTATTTGAAGGAAGGACATGCCACCAGTTATCAGAACAGTCTCAGGAAGGGGCATATATTACTTATATGGATATAAGTAATAAAATATCGTTCCTATTTAGTTTGCCCAGTGTCTGACTTGGTTGTGGTTTGCAAGCTGTGCCCATAGGGAAGGAACATATCTTTTCAATTAATACTGTGCACTGTACATTGTTAATGTCATATACATGGGAACTTAATTAGAGTTTTGAAGCAAGAATCACTTAGAGCTAACTCAGCTGTCCTCCTGAGAGCTGCATTGTAGTTCAGATCAGTGCTAAATGCCTGTAAGCAACTGAATCACCCAGGAACTTAAAAAGCAAATTCCCAGGCCCAGGCCCAAGGAATTCTGACTTACTGTGCCAAGGGGACTCCATTCCAGGAATCTGTATCTATTGTAATGCTCTGCAGGTAAATCTGATCATATCCAGACTTGGGAGATTACAATTTTAAAGATCATTAGAGGCTCTACAACAGGATATAGAGGGCAACATCTTTGAAGTTACTCACATACTGTGAATTTGTATGCACTGGGTCACAACATAAGTCTCATTTAATTCAGTAATAGTTTACTCCCTAACACTCTGATGTATTTATAGACAGACTTCTTCTGGTATAAAGAATTTGGATGATAAACATGCTTTTTTATACATCTTAGGTACAGAGTTAATATTACTACTTAGTTGCTAGACCATGATCATCATTGGTTGATCAAGGCCCCTGTGTTTTATTGCAGTTTGTTTGACTGTTTTGCATTGTGTTGTTGTGCTGGGTTGTGTTAATGTTGTATTTTGATGCTCTTCCCCACCCACACTCCAATTTCCTTTATCCAGGAAATTGGCATCAACTCTAATGGGTTCCTGTACATTTTTTAATATGCATATGTCATATTGTTGCATGCGGAAGCTTTTTACAATTTATTTAAATGAAGTTGTGCTGCACCTCTCATTCTCTTTCCTCCCTGAACACTTTTTCAGCCTGTATAGCTTTATGTACATGTAGTTCATTGCTTCTAAAATGCTACATAGTATTCCAGTGATTTCATCTACCACTTATTGCTCAGGCATTTTCTCCTATATGGATGTTTAGGTTGCTTCTAGTTCTCCAGCATTACAAATAACACTTGTATGAATGTTTTGAGTATGTCTTTATATACTACACGATAATTTCTTTCCATAATGTTTCTTTCTTTCCATTACATTCCAGGAATGTAATCCTGGGTTCATAGGGATATCAGTTCAGTTCAGTTCAGTAGTTCAGTCACTCAGTCGTGTCCGACTCTTTGTGACCCCATGAACTGCAGCACGCCAGGCCTCCCTGTCCATCACCAACTCCCGGAGGTCACTCAGACTCACATTCATCGAGTCAGTGATGCCATCCAGCCATCTCATCCTCCATCATCCCCTTCTCCTCCTGCCCCCAATCCCTCCCAGCATCGGAGTCTTTTCCAATGAACCAACTCTTTGCATGAGGCGACCAAAGTATTAGAGTTTCAGCTTTAGCATCAGTCCTTCCAATGAACACCCAGGACTGATCTCCTTTAGGATGGACTGGTTGGATCTCCTTGCAGTCCAAGGGACTCTCAAGAGTCTTCTCCAACACCACAGTTCAAAAGCATCAATTCTTCAGCGCTCAGCTTTCTTCACAATGTACACCTTAATTTTATTACTATCCAGCGTAGCAATACCACTTTATACTTCCACCTGTAATTCCCAAGAATTTCCATCATCCTACCTATTCAGCAATACTTGGTAGATTATACATCTTTTTAACAATTGCCATTCTAATGTATATGCAAAATATTATCTCAGCTTATATTAATTTTCACATCTATGGTGACTGGTGAGTTTGGACATCTCCACAAAGATCCATTAGCTGTTTCAGCTTTACCTTTGTATATTGCCTATTTCCATGGATTTGAAAATAAAAATGTTTCATTAGTCCACTGAATGTACAACAAGCTTCTATTTCACTACTCTAAAAAATGATGGGCAGTCTTCTTTGGAAAAATGTCTGTTGAGGTCACTCATTATCAGAGAAATGCAAATCAAAACCACTATGAGGTACCATTTCACTCCAGTCAGAATGGCTACTATCCAAAAGTCTACAGGCAATAAATGCTGGAGAGGGTGTGGAGAAAAGGGAACCCTCTTACACCATTGGTGGGAATGCAAACTAGTACAGCCACTATGGAGAACAGTGTGGAGATTCCTTAAAAAACTGGAAATAGAACTCCCATACGACCCAGCAATCCCACTGCTGGGCATACATACCGAGGAAACCAGAATTGAAAGAGACACGTGTACCCCAGTGTTCATCACAGCAGTGTTTATAATAGCCAGGACATGGAAGCAACCTAGATGTCCATCAGCAGACAAATGGATAAGAAAGCTGTGGTATATATACACAATGGAGTATTACTCAGCCATTAAAAAGAATACATTTGAATCAGTTCTAATGAGGTGATGAAACTGGAGCCTATTATACAGAGTGAAGTGAGCCAGAAAGAAAAACACCAATACAATATGGTGCTGCTGCTGCTAAGTTGCTTCAGCCGTGTCTGACTCTGTGTGACCCAATAGACGGCAGCCCACCAGGCTCCCCCATCCCTGGGATTCTCCAGGCAAGAACACTGGAGTGGGTTGCCATTTCCTTCTCCAATGCATGAAAGTGAAAAGTGAAAGGGAAGTCACTCAGTCATGTCCAACTCTTAGCGACCCCATGGACTACAACCTACCAGGCTCCTCCATCCATGGGATTTTTCAGGCAAGAGTACTGAAATGGAGTGCTGTTGCCAATACAGTATACTAACGCATATATATGGAATTTAGAAAGATGGTAACAATAACCCTGTATGAGAAACAGCAAAAGAGACACAGATGTCTAGAACAGTCTTTTGGACTCTGTGGGAGAGGGTGATGGTGGGATGATTTGGGAGAATGGCATTGAAACATGTATAATATCATATATGAAACTAATCACCAGTCCAGGTTTGATGCAGGATACAGGAAGCTTGGGTCTGGTGCACTGGGATGACCCAGAGGGATGGTACGGGGAGGGAGGTGGGAGGAGGGTTCAGGATGGGGAACACGTGTACACCCATAGCGGATTCACGTTGATATATGGCAAAACCAATACAATACTGTAAAGTTAAAAAATAAAATAAAATTTAAAAAATTTTTTAAAAAAAGAAAGAAATAAGGCACCCTGTGCTCTGGAAAAACTGACAGAACAAGTCCTCAGATAGATTATTTTCAGGAGACGATTTTATGAGCCCAATTCTTGCATCTTTTCATATCTAGAAAAGCCTTCATGGTGAGTGTATGCTCTTTGTGACTAGCAGTAACCTTCATATGACTAGTAGTAGCAGAAATTTTCTGCAAAAAAATGTGCTTGATTGCATGTACTCTCCCTTTACTAAAATTATATGTATACTGACCTTCCTCCCTACCTCTTTGTAACAGTTTTTCAGAGCTATCTAATGCTGTCTCCCAGGCTATAATCCTCGTTTTGTCCCAAATAAAACTGAACTCACAGCTCAAAAAAAAAAAAAAAAAAGATGGGCAGTAAAAAGTCTTATTGTTGGTGCTGCTTTGTTTTAAATGCTCAACAACACTCTAAAATAAATGAGTCCTCAACTCATTAATGTTGTACAACCTGTTCAAGAATACATCATTCACGTTTAATGTTTCGAGTGAGTGTTTGCAAAATCCTCTACAAAGTATGCTTCTCATATTTCTAGACTCCTGCTTCCTCAAGGCCAATGATTTAACTCACAGTCTTTCATCATATCTAAAAGAAGGTAAGTAAACTCATTTTTTTAAAAACTATTCATCAGATTGTTATTTCCATTAAAACATGAGATTTGTCTCTTTAAAATAAACACTTTTAAAACCTCAAATTTAAAATGAAGTTTCCATCCTAAGTGGATTTTAAATTGATGTTTTTTAGGTCCAACTTGATATTAATTTTTATTTACTTTAATTTTTTCTTGTTTTTCTCTGGTTTTGGGGATTTGAGTTTTGGTCTTGTTTTTGTTGTACAGCACATTAGATGTATTGCTCTTGGAATCCAGAGGATTATATTAGTGTTCTCATCCCAAGTACCCCATCAATTTGATGTTTGACTTGGCACAAGTTACTGAGGACTCCTCCAGGACTCTATTTTGTTATCTGAAAGACAAGGAAGTGGGACTATGATCTTGACCCCAACTCTGAAATTCTGTTCCCATGTTCAGAACTCAGACCATGGCTATTGCTCAGTCTGACTTTGCCTTTTTCATTGTATGTAGGCAGTAATAATTAGATTATTCATGCTAGATAGTCATTTATTGTGACCAATAATGAACTAGTTTAGATACAGTAATTTAGCATTCTTTTTTCACATTCTAACCAATTCCAATGACACTCAACTTGAGTTCATAAACCTTTCTTAGCCTCAAATACAGCAAATGTAAATGCAGGTAATAATAGAATCAGTCTCACTGGATTATTAAGTTTTCTTTGTCTTTTCTTTTTTTGGTACAAACTTTTTTTACTTAGTTCTAAAGCTGGTCACGTTTAGTTACTTAGCATATTTTATGTTTTGTGGTATAAATTAATGATGTTCCATTTTAATATTTAGCATAACCAGAGATTAGTATCTGAACAATGCTCATTATATTGAATAATAGTGAAGTAATTGGATAATATTCAACTTTAGAGGCCTTATTTTGCTATACATAGGGTAATGTTTTTCTTATGGTCTTTTTTCAGTCTGCCCCAAATGGGTGAAACTTCGGAAAAACCACAGTGAGAAGAAATCAGTCCTGATGCTGATTATCTGTGGCTCTGCCATCCGAGCTCTGGAGCTCATTAGGTTGGAAGCTTCACCTGTTCTATTTCGCGAATGTTTTCTGAGTAACCAATATATACCAAGCTGATATGTTCTATTTGCTGGCAATGTAGCAATGAATGAAATACACAGAGTCTCCTCTCTCATGGAACTTACTCTCCAGTGAGGGAGACAGATGATAAACAAATAAAATACACATTATAATGTCAAGTAGTGATGTTACATAAGAAAAAAACAAATCTCATGGCAAAGGAATAGAAGAGAATGGGGGCTGCTTTTAAAAGGATAATTGCAGAAAACCTCTCTTAGGAGACTGACATTTGGACAGAGAGTTGAACACAGTGAATGAGAATGCCAAGCAGATGTCTGGGAGAAGAGTGTTCCAGGCAGAGGGCATAGTAGACACAAAAGGCCCTGAGATGGAGTGCTATTGGAGGAGTTCAGCACAGGAGTCACATGATCTGAATTATCATTCTAAAGGTTCACTTCGGCTCCTGTGTGGAGAACACACTTTGTAGAGGGCAAGGGTAAAAGCTGGGAGATTATACAGGCAATAACCAATTTGGAGAAATAAATGAAAGAAAAGATCTAATTTAAAACCATATAACAAGAAAAAATAGAACACTAATGCATAAACCTCTCGAAATTTAGATAAAGAAAATATTACACAAGGGATGCAGAATATTTTAAACAGAAAAGTGAACCATGTTGTTAAATTGGAAAATTTGATGTAAATATATCTGTTTACCTAGAATAATCTAAAAATTTCAGATTTCCAATGAAACTTCTATAAAGTTGTTTTTAAAACTAGATAAAATAGTTCTAAATTCATATAATACAGAAGAAATAATAGCTATGGAAATTCTAAAAGAGAATGCTAATGAAGGTCTATAGTATCCACCAGATTGTTTTATTAAGAGCCATATTGCAAAATCTCAATAATCAAAATAGTATGGAACTGGCATGTGCACGACAGGTCAAAACAGTGGGGCAGAATTATACGTTCATAAGTAGACACATATGTATGTGTACAGAATATGGCAAAAGTGACAAATTAGTAGGGAAAGATAGACTTTAATAATTGGTATTGGAACAACCAGGTAGCCATCTGAAAAAATTAACTTGGATCCACATCTCACTTCTTATACCAAGAAAAATGCCAAATGGACCAAAAATTTACATATAAAAATTACATTTTATAGATAATTTGTAGGTACATTACTAAGTGCTTTCACATACCATTTCATTTACTGTAGCTTTTGTAGAATAAACAAAAAGGCTTCCACTGAATCTGTAGTAACATTCAGTATTCAAAGAAGAGCCATCAGTAAAATGGGATTTACTGGGACTCAACTCTCTCCCGGAGCCAGGCTCTTGCTTAGCTTTGACCAGAGACAAAACAAAGGAGAATCCAAGTCCTGAAGAAAAAGGAACTTGATCAAATAGACTAAGGTGCAAAGTAGATTCTTGGTAGTTATTTAGCCTCTATTTTTCTAAATGAAGTAATCTGACCATGAGTAGTTTTTAATGATTGTTAATAGTCCTTCAAATCCTTCTTTGCTGCTCAGCAGTCACATTAAATTGTAAAATTCCCTCTCAGTAAAACATTAGTGTTTCTTTTTTCTGCTCTAAACATAATTGATCTTCAAGACTCCAACTGCTTTTGGACAGCTGTCCTTGCTGGCTCTCAAATCATAGGAGTTCACATTGACTTTTCAGTGTTTAAAAAACTACTGCCGCAGAACTTATTTCAGATTCGAACACTAGTGACAAAGGGGTTGGCCTGAAGGTGGCTTCTTAAAAACAAGTTGTCACATCGATTTGAGTACATAAATGCCTTTCTGAGGGGCATAGAAGCACTGTGGTATTGTACTTCACTTGCCAATTCTCAGTGTTTTTCTGTGTCTTCAGTAATATTATGATCCATTTCAAGGTCAGGTGATTTGCAGAAGGTGATTTCTGAGCAGGCACAATGAACCCTATTCATAAAGGCGAATATTGAATAATTCTAAATTTTGTAAGATTACCTATTCTCTTGAGAACCATAGCTATATTAAATATGTCCCCTAAATTGTCTTCTTAGTTAACCTCACCACGGAGAAAGCTCACGTGTAAGTACAGACTCAAGTGCAACAGAATTTGTGTAGAATGAGTCACCACTTTGTAACTTCATATATTCCCACTGGTCAGTAATATTTCTCAAGTATAATAGTGATGTATAAAAGAGAGTAATATTCCGAGCAGCATTCCCATGTTCTCGTCCCAAACATCAACTAGAAGATTATTCTTTTATACCCAGTTCTACACGTTTATTCCCGAAGCATTTCCACATATAAAATTTTACAGATAAGCTCACTCTGCAAAGTCAATAAAAATAGGGGGCTCCTCTGAATGCGGGGCACAAGCCGCTCACCCTGAGCCCTCTGGGCAGCCACACACAGACCTCTGTACATGGCCTTGGGCTCCGGGGAGCACAGGCTGACATCAATGCTAAGATTCTCACAACCAAATTTTGGGTGAGAACTATACTGCAGAGTTTGAAGATAAATTCTCTGCCAGGGACCTAGAATACAGAATTTTTGTATTAAAGGTGTGAAAAAACAAAATCCAACCAAGTAAATTAAAGGTCAAATTGACTTTTTCAACAATTCGTGGATCAGGTAGCACCCCATCTAGCTACTAGAAGGGTTGTGCACAGTGGAAGGTTTTTTGGAAAAAGGGTGGAGCAAGGGGAGAGCAGAATGACTGGGAGAGCACACAAGAGCAGAACGACTGCTTTTTAGGCCAAAACATCTTTTGAGGTGGAGGAGGAAGCAGCAAGGTTTTAGCTTCCTTTGGGGGTTGGAGAGGCCCACAGAACAGGTTACCTTACTGGGGCTTGACCAGAAATTTCAGGCTGGTTGATTAAGATGACATTTCTGAGAGCAGTGGAAACTGTAGTTAGATCAAATATTAAATCTGGGTTCAGTATCATGAGCTTTTAGCATGAGTGATGCCATATTGAGACTGTGGTTTTCATTTTAATACAAGTAAAAGGCAAGTCTGCATGTTTCAATAATCAAGGAAACCCAAGTAAAGTTAACCTTATTTCTGAAAGCTAAAAGCCAACCCAGATGCATGCCTGAATAAAGGCCACCCCACTTTTGTTCCAGAGATGGGCTGAAAATCAGGATTTCTGTGTATGTGTGTATATACACATATATATGTACATATATACACCCATAAATGTGCATATTCTTTTAAATAAATCAAAGGGTAATACATAAGTAGTTGGCATGGCCCTGAATGAGTGAGTTTTCTTATGAGTAAATCTGTTTCTTTTCATTAGGTCAATGACCGCATTCAAAGGAGACAGCAAAGTTATGAAATTATTCGCAAAACACATAAAGGTAAGCACGGGCCTGTGGTTCCTGGTGAGGAGTGGAAGTGATGCCTCAGGGCCACTTCCAGGCCTCAGTTCTTTTCACTTCAGCTGCTTTACCTTGTCTCCTTAGCAAGCGTGTTCTTTGGTGCCTTCCTTACATATTTAACACCCAGTCTGATTTTCTTTGCATTCCCTGCCTTTGTCCCCACAACAGTCACCATTCCTCTGTGCTCTGATATTCCTGTACAGAAGCTGAGGCTTAACCACTTTTCTAGGGAGATGTTCTCTTCTGTCTTGATGTTAACTTTGTCCTGGAAGTTGACCCTAAACAGGAGTAGCTCCTTTTGCTGTTTCACTTCTGCTGTTTAGCTTTTAGTTTAAATGCTCTAAAATTGGGCTGTAATTGAACTTTCTAATGACTTTTCTTTTCTCCCTTCTCTTCCATTTTGAAATAGGTCCAGGAGCAGATAAAATTGCTGGAGAAGCGTGTAGTACACCTGGGTGTCGGAACTCCAGGGAGGATTAAAGAACTCATTAAACAAGGTACGAAAAGAGGTAGTAATACTCCTACTCAGAGCTGAGTGTTTGCCTTACCCTGTGTGAGTCTGGGAAATCACATGTGTGATGCAGTGAGACCAGACCTCTGTGTTTTTAGTTAATTCAGGGTTGGGAGCTCAGCCTTTAGTCTCAAAAAACCAGCCAGCAGGTGTAGTGTAGTGGGGAATGATAAGGACTGTTGCAAACTACAGTATGTGTGCCCATCTAAACACATTCACATTCCAGTTGCTTTAAGCAGGTTGATGGATTCACAGTTTATTACACCAGTTTGCAGCCTCTGGACTTTGTAAGTTAATGTGTTGAGTTTTCCCTCTCACTTAATTGAGTCTTGGCTCCCCAAGGCTCCCATTCCAGTTGAGGGCTAGTATAGAAAATATGATGAAAGAAAATGCAGTTTCTATGGATGAAATTCAAGTATTCTGGAACATTTCTCGTGAGTTCATTTCATTTTAGTGCTTTACCCAGAAAGTATTCCAGATAGCATCCACTGGTGGGTTTTTATAGTTTGATGACTTTCTCAAAGCCGGTAGCCTAAAAACCTTCTGGCCTACCGATGATCTTTGTACATTTTTCTACCTGCCAGACAGATAAAAGTATTTCTCTTAAATGCTCATTTCCAAATGACTTGTTCAAAACTTTATTTTATAACTGTCTGGAGCTGTTCCTTGATTTCTGTGTGTCTAAAAGTAATGTGTTCATCAACATAGTATCTCAGTATGGAGATGATCTTTTTACCTGGAAGCAAAAAAGAGCTAAAAATACTATCGTTTCTCTCCAGATGAAAACCATGCATAAGTGAACCCACTATATGCAGAAGTCTGTGCAATTACAGGGAGAAGGCAATGGCACCCCACTCCAGTACTCTTGCCTGGAAAATCCCATGGATGGAGGAGCCTGGTGGGCTCCAGTCCATGGGGTCGCTAGAGTCAGACACAACTGACTTCGACTTCACTTTCACTTTCATGCATTGGAGAAGGAAATGGCAGCCCACTCCAGTGTTCTTGCCTGGAGAATCCCAGGAATGGGGGAGCCTGGTGGGCCGCTGTCTATGGGGTCACACAGAGTTAGACACAACTGAAGTGACTTAGTAGCAGCAGTGCAATTACAAGTAGCAAACTTGGTAGACCCAGACAAGGAGAGGGAAACAAATATTTTTTGAGTTCCTACTTGTACTGAGTGCTATGCTAAACACCCTTACATATGTCATTTAGTACACACAGCATCCTTGCAGGCTAGCATTCTTATTTCTTAAGAGAGAAAACTGCAGCTTGGAAGAGTTAAGTAGCCCCTCCCAAGACCCTCTCATTCTAGGCCTTCCTGATTCCAGAGGCTTTCCCCTTCAAGGAGCTCCTAATCTAGTTGAAGAGACAAATGTACATAGAATGAGAATGACAGCAGTAAGTGCCGAGGGCCAAGCCAGCACTTGAGTCTATATGAGTTGAAATGAAGGAGAGGTTGTTTCGGTGGCTGAATCTGCAAGGAAGGCTTTATAGAGAAAGGAGTCTTTAACTGATATTTGAAGTATGCTGCTGCTAAGTGACTTCGATCGTGTCCGACTCTGTGTGACCCCATAGATGGCAGCCCACCAGGCTCCCCTGTCCCTGGGATTCTCCAGGCAAGAACACTGGAGTGGGTTGCCATTTCCTTCTCCAATGCATGAAAGTGAAAAGTGAAAGTGAAGTCGCTCAGTCGTATCCGACTCCTAGCGACCCCATGGACTACAGCCTACCAGGCTCCTCTGTCCATGGGATTTTCCAGGCAGGAGTACTGGAGTGGGGTGCCATAGGGTTAAAATAGGATCTTTGAAGTATGGAGATGTGAGATAAGCATTCAGGAATGAAAGAACAGCTGAATCAGAAGTAGGCAGGTAGACACACAGTTTATATAGAGGAGGCAATATATAAGCAATATCGTGTCAAGGAGAAGAGCCTCTGCTATAGACTGAAGCCTCTGGATGCATATCCTAGATCTGGCAGCTACCATCTCTGTGACTTGGCAAGTTTCTTAACATTTATGAACCTGTTTCTTTATCTGAATGACAGAGATGGTAAATGCACCCACTTTATTGCAAAATTCAGACTTAAATTGAAGAAAGTAGGGGAAACCACTAGGCCATAAAGGAATAACCTAAATCAGATCTCTCATGATGAGACAAATAGATTCAAGGGATTAAATATGATAAACAGAGTGCCTGAAGAACTGTGAACAGAGGTTCGTGACATTATATAGGATCAGATTATCAGTCGCTCAGTTGTGTCCGACTCTTTGCGACCCCATGAATTGCAGCACGCCAGGCCTCCCTGTCCATCACCAACTCCCGGAGGTCACTCAGACTCACATCCATCGAGTCAGTGATGCCATCCAGCCATCTCATCCTCTGTCTTCCCTTTCTCCTCCTGCCCCCAATCCCTCCCAGCATCACAGTCTTTTCCAATGAGTCAGGTCTTCACATGAGGTGGCCAAAGTACTGGAGTTTCAGCTTTAGCATCATTCCTTCCAAAGAAATCCCAGGGCTGATCTCCTTCAGAATGGACTGATTGGATCTCCTTGCAATCCAAGGGACTCTCAAGAGTCTTCTCCAACACCACAGTTCAAAAGCATCAATTCTTCGGCACTCAGCCTTCTTCACAGTCCAGCTCTCACATCCATACATGACCACAGGAAAGACCATAGCCTTGACTAGGCGAACCTTTGTTGGCAAAGTAATGTCTCTGCTTTTGAATATGTGATCTAGGTTGGTCATAACTTTCCTTCCAAGGAGTAAGTGTCTTTTAATTTCATGGCTGCAGTCACCATCTGCAGTGATTTTGGAGCCCAGAAAAAGAAAGTCTGACACTGTTTCCCCTGTTTCCCCATCTATTTCCCATGTAGTGATGGGACCGGATGCCATGATCTTCGTTTTCTGAATGTTGAGCTTTAAGCCAACTTTTTCACTCTCCACTTTCACTTTCATCAAGAGGCTTTTTAGTTCCTCTTCACTTTCTGCCATAAGGGTGGTGTCATTTGCATATCTGAGGTTATTGATATTTCTCCCAGCAATCTTGATTCCAGCTTGTGTTTCTTCCAGTCCAGCGTTTCTCATGATGTACTCTGCATATAAGTTAAATAAACAGGGTGACAATACACAGCCTTGACGTACTCCTTTTCCTATTTGGAACCAGTCTGTTGTTCCATGACCAGTTCTAACTGTTGCTTCCTGACCTGCATACAAATTTCTCAAGAGGCAGATCAGGTGGTCTGGTATTCCCATCTCTTTCAGAATTTTCCACAGTTTATTGTGATCTACACAATCAAACGCTTTGGCATAGTCAATAAAGTAGAAATAGATGTTTTTCTGGAACTCTCTTGCTTTTTCCATGATCCAACAGATGTTGGCGATTTGATGTCTGGTTCCTCTGCTTTTTCTAAAACCAGCTTGAACATCAGGAAGTTCATGGTTCACATATTGCTGAAGCCTGGCTTGGAGAATTTTGAGCATTACTTTACTAGCATGTGAGATGAGTGCAATTGTGTGGTAGTTTGAGCATTCTTCGGCATTGCCTTTCTTTGGGATTGGGATGAAAACTGACCTTTCCCAATCCTGTGGCCACTGCTGAGTTTTCCAAATTTGCTGGCATATTGAGTGCAGCACTTTCACAGCATCATCTTTCAGGATTTGAAATAGCTCCACTGGAATTCCATCACCTCCCCTAGCTTTGTTCGTAGTGATGCTTTCTAAGGCCCACTTGACTTCACATTCCAGGATGTCTGGCTCTGGGTCAGTGATCACACCATCGGGATTATCTGGGTCATGAAGATCTTTTTTGTACAGTTCTTCCGTGTATTCTTGCCACCTCTTCTTAATATCTTCTGCTTCTGTTAGGTCCATACCATTTCTGTCCTTTATCGAGACCATCTTTGCATGAAATGTTCCTTTCGTATCTCTGATTTTCTTGAAGTGATCCCTAGTCTTTCCCATTCTGTTGTTTTCCTCTAGTGGTGATCTAAACCACCCCCAAGAAAAAGAAATGCAAAAAGGCAAAATGGCTGCCTGAAGAGGCCTTACAAATAGCTGAGAAAAGAAGAGATGCAAAAGGCAAAGGAGAAAAGGAAAGATATACCCGTCTTAATGCAGAGTTCCAAAGAATAGCATGGAGAGATAAGAAAGCCTTCCTAAGTGAACAATGCAAAGAAATAAAGGAAAAAAATAGAATAGGAAAGACTGGAGGTCTCTTCAAGAAAATTAGAGATACCAAGGGAACATTTCATGCAAAGATGGGCACACTAAAGGATAGAAATGGTATGGACCTAACAGAAGCAGAAGATATTAAGAAGAAGTGGCAAGAATACACAGAAGAAATATACAAAAAAGATCTTCATTGACCCAGATAACCATGAGTTATGATCACTCACCTAGAGCCAGACATCCTGAAGTGTGAAGTCAAGTGGGCTTTAGGAAGCATCACTATGAACAAAACTAGTGGAGGTGATGGAATTCCATCTGAGCTAGTTCAAATCCTAAAAGAAGTGAAGGTCGCTCAGTTGTGTCTGACTCTTTGCATCTCCATGAACTGTATAGTCCATGAAATTCTCCAGGCCAGAATACTGGAGTGGGTAGCCATGCCCTTCTCCAGGAGATCTTCCCAACCCAGGGACTGAACCCAGAGCTCCTGCATTGCAGGCAGTTACTTTACCAGCTGAGCTACCAGGGAAGACCATCCTAAAAGATGATGCTATTAAAGTGCTGCAGTCAATATGCCAGCAAATATGGAAAACTCAGCAGTGGCTACAGGACTAGAAAAGGTCAGGTTTCATTCCAATCCCAAAGAAAGACAGTGCCAAAGAATGTTCAAACTACTGCACAATTGCACTCATTTCACATGCTAGCAAAGTAATGCTCAAAATTCTCCAAGCCACGGTTCAATAGTACTTCAACGAAGAATTTCCAGATTTTCAAGCTGGATTTAGAAAAGGCAAAGGAACCAGAGATCAAATTGCCAACATCTGTTGGATCATAGAAAAAGCAAGAGAATTCCAGAAAAACATCTACTTCTGCTTCATTGACTATGCTAAAGCCTTTGACTGTGTGGATCACAACAAACTGGAAATTTTTTAGAGATGAGAATACCAGACTACCTTACTTGCCTCCTGAGAAATCTGTATGCAAGTCAAGAAGCAACAGTTAGAACCAGACGTGGGAAAACAGACTGGTTCCAAACTGTAGTATGTCAAGGCTATATATTGTCACCCTGTTTTATCTTATATGCAGAGTACATCATACAAAATGCCAGGCTGGATAAAGCACAAGCTGGAATCAAGATTGCCAGAAGAAATGTCAATAACCTCAGATATGCAGATGACACCACATTTATGGCAGAAAGTGAAGAAGAACTAAAGAGTCTCTTGGTGAAAGTGAAAGAGGAGAGTGAAAAAGCTGGCTTAAAACTCAACATTCAGAAAACTAAGATCATGGCATCCAGTCCCATCACTTCATGGCAAATAGATGGGGAAACAGTAGCAGACTTTGTTTTTTCGGGCTCCAAAATCACTGCAGATGGTGACTGCAGCCATGAAATTAAAAAACGCTTGCTCCTTGGAAGAAAAGCTATGACCCACCTAGACAGCATACTAAAAAGCAGAGACATTACTTTGCCAACAAAGGTCCATCTAGTCAAGGCTATGGTTTTTTCAGTAGTCATGTATGGATGTGCGAGCTGGACCATAAAGAAGACTTAGCACTGAAGAATTGATGCTTTTGAACTGTGGTGTTGGAGAAGACTCTTGAGAATCCTTGGACTGCAGAGAGATCCAATCAGTCCATCGCAAAGGAAATCAATCCTGAATATTCATTAGAAGGATTGATGCTGAGACTGAAGCTCCAGTACTTTGGCCATCTGATGCGAAGAGTCAACTCATTAAAAAAGACCCAACTCCTTAGAAAAGACCCTGATGCTGGAAAGGATTAAAGGCAGGAGGAGAGGGGAATGACAGAGGACAAGATGGTTGGATGGCATCACTGACTCAATGGACATGAGTTTGAGCAAGTTCTGGGAGTTGGTGATGGACAGGGAAGCTTGGCATGCTGCAGTCCATGGGTAGCAAAGAGTGGGACACTACTGAGCAACTGAACAACAAGGGGTATGTTACGCCAATAAAAAACTAAACACACTGAGTGTCACTCCTTAGGAACTCAACAAATACTAGTTACTACTTTTATTAAAGAGACTACCTTTCTTGGTTGGAGACTTTACTGGCTGTAGTAGTCTGTACTTCAGTTGCAAAGAAAGTCAGATTTTGGAGGAAGGCCCTTGCACAGCGATCAGCTGGATTTTTGTCTTCTGGCCCCAGGAGGATGTTGAAAGTGAAAGAGCAGATGAGAGATGCTCATAGTCCATCTAGGAGACATGGAGTCAGGAGAGATTGGCTGGGCAGCCGGAGGGCCCAGGGATGCGCCGTCATTCTCCACCTCTTAGCCAAAGGCTCACCTCTCCCTTACTGTATTCCACATGTTTTTATGTGTCACCACCACCGCCCCACCCCCCACCCCAGGCAACAGAGTCACTTTTCTCCATATTTAATATTTAAAAGAGAGAGAGTGAGACAGAGAAAACAAAGCCGTCCAGATTGTTGAAATTAGAGTTCTACAGAGTTGTGAAAATTCACTGTGAAGCCTTACTTCATCTAAGAAGTGGAAAAATCATTTAAGGAGCTGTTGATTTTTTTATAAAAGGAAAATAATTCTTACTTCTGATTCTGACTGAATGAATGGTTTCATATTCTTCACTACAGATGTTAGGCTATATACAAAGCGTTTAAAGAGAAACAATTCCATCACTCTAAAAACTGAAAATTTAACAAAGTAATTCAAATGGCACGTAACACATTTTATGTAGCTGCTTATGACTTGAGATGTTTATATATATGCTGTATTAAGCAGAGTTTCTAAACATCAAAAGCTATCCCATAACACTTACAGACAGAATGGTATTTTTTTATTTAATAAGGGGATTTTCTAATTATAAGAGCCTTTGTAAAATGCAGAAAGATACAGAAAAGAAAGTAAGTTACTTTAGAGATATCATTTATCAGCTAATATTAACTATATTTCTTTTCAGTCTTTTTTTCTATGCATTTATCGATATCTTTTTATAAATGGAAATCATACTGCATATCAGCCTCAGACATTTAATAAGGGGATTTTCTAATTATAAGAGCCTTTGTAAAATGCAGAAAGATACAAAAAAGAAAGTAAGTTACTCTAGAGATATTGCTTATCAGCTAATATTAACTATGTTGCTTTTCAGTCTTTTTTTCCTATGTATTTATCTATATCTTTATAAATGGAAATCAGACTGCATATCATAACTTTATAACTGTCTTCTCTATTTAATATCCTTCCCTGGTGGCTCAGATAATAAAGAATCCGCCTGCAGTGTGAGACCTGGGTTCAATCCCTGGGTTGGGAAGATCCCCTGGAAGAAAGCATGGCTACCCACTCCAGTATTCGTGCCTGGAGAATCCCCTTGGACAGAGGAGCCTGGAGGGCTACAGTTCATGGGGTCACAAAGAGTGGGACATGACTAAGCACAGCACCCAATATGTCAATATCTCCTGAGAACTTTCCATGTCATGAAATAGTTTTATTTTTTCATTTATAGTGACTGCATAATATCCTGTTGAGCTTTTTTCCAGTTTAGCAGAGATATAATTGACATATATCATTGTATTAACCAAGGTGTGCATGATTGGTACATGTGATACCTGTGAAATGATTACTACAATAAGTTAGATTAACATCAGTCACTTCACATAATTCCTTTTTTTTTCTTATCATGGGTACATATGATAGCTGTGAAATGATTACTACAGTAAGTTTGATTAACATCAGCCACTTCACATAGTTCCAGTTTTTTTTCTTGTCATGAGAACTTTTAAGATCTACTCTCTTTAGCAGCTTTCACATATACAGAGTACAGTGTTGTTAACTGTAATCACCACGCTATATTTTACATCCCCAGCACGTATTTACCTTACAAGTGGAAGTTTTTACCCTTTGACCACCTTCCTCTACTTTTCCTGCTTCTCACCTCTGGCAACCACCATCAATCTATTCTCTGTAGCTATGAGTTCATTTTTTGGTTTGTTTTCTCTTTTTTTTAGGCTCAACATATAAGTGAAATAATACAGTGTTTGTCTTTCTCTGTCTGACTTACTGCACTCAGTATAATGCCATCAGGGACCACCCATGTTGTCAGAAATGGCAGGATTTTCTTTTTAAGGCTGAATGATGTTCGTGTGTGTGTGTGTGTGTGACAGAGAACACTGACATTCTTTATCCATTCATTTGTCAGTGGACACCTAGGTTGTTTCTGTGTCTTGGCTATTAGAAGTAATTTTGCAATGAACATGGGGGTGCAGATATCTTTTCAAGATAATGACTTCATTTCCTTTGGATATATACCCAGAAGGGATTTACTGGGCCGTAGGGTGAGTTTTATTTTTAATTTTTCAAGAAACCTCTATACTGTTTTCCATAATGGCTGCACAAATTTACAGTCCCCCCAGAAGTGCACATGGATTTCTTTTTCTCCACGTCGTTGCCTGTACTTGTTATCTCTTGTCTTTAGGTAACAGTCATCCTCACAGGTAAAAGGTGATAGATCATTGTGAATTTGATTTGCCATTTCCCTGTTGGTTAGTGATGTTGAGCTCCTTTTATATACCTGTTGGCCATTTGGATGTCTACTTTGGAAAAAATATCTATTCAGTTCCTACACCCATTTTTAAATTTTTTTTTTTAATTTTTTTTTTTTTTTTGCCATGGAGCTGTTACCAGTTCTTTATATATTTTGGATATCGATTCCAAGTTATATGGGTGTTTAACAGTTCTATTAAGGCAGGATATTTGGGTTGTTTCTAATTTTTTTGCTCGTGTAAGTAGGTACACAGTTATCATCTTTTTAAGTAACTGTGCTTAAGTTTTTGGTGTTTTATTGAAATGGAAGAAGAATTATTTTATCAAACTCCAAGCATTTTAAAGCTCATGTTATATCATGTCCAGTTACGTTCCAGAGAGGCTGTACATATTTGCTATCCCACCATCAGGTCAATTATTTTTAAGGGAACACTATCAACCCATTGTCTTTCTTCATTTATATCATTTTTAATTACAGAGAGAGTCTTAAATAAGAGGCATTGTAGTTATAAGAAGCATGAAAAAGTCTTTAGGGAGAGAGGAAATTACTGAAATAAACCAGTTTTGAGGCAAAGGGCTGCAGGATAAAAAAGGCTTTGTTATTTACGTTTCCAGATGTGACAGCTTGGGGGCAGTGGGGAAAAGCTAACTGCCCAATTCTGGGGCCTCTGAGGAAAAGACAACCTCTGAGGTCCCCTTCCACCCCACATTTCAGTATTGTCTCTAGACAGATAGGTAGACAGTAGGAATGAGTCATTTACCAGACTTCTCAAAGGACAGCCAACTTTGGAGCTCATTCATCTTAACTCTTTTTTCTGCCTAAAATTAACCTCCCAACCCTGTCTTCAAACTTCTACTGATTCACCTTTTCAGAGACAGGCAGACTCTACTGGATTCAACTCCTCTGACGGGTCCCTGCCCTGAAGTGTAGGATCAGTTCAGTTCAGTCGCTTGCTCGTGTCCGACTCTTTGCGACCCCATGGACTGCAGCACGCCAGGCCTCCCTGTCCATCACCAGCTCCCGAAGTTTACTCAAACTCATGAACTGTAGGATACATCCTACTAAATTCCTGTCGGAATGAGCCTTCACCCTCTGGGGCTTGGTAAAATGGAGGCCTGGGATTGATTCTTTGCCAGCCCTTGAGCATTTCACAAGCTTAGCGAGAGCAGCTTCTCCAAGAATCAGTGATAAGATTATAAGGAGAGCAGGTCTCGGAGTGCTGCATTTGTTTTCCATCACACAGGGACAGCACTTAATGTGCAGAGATTAGTTGCCAGTGTTGGGGGGATGGGGTGGGGAGAAAAGAACAAATGAAGCCAGAAAAAAAAAAGCAACCAAAGGAATAAAAAATCCTTTTAATAAGCTTATGTCATGAGTTCTTTAATGTAGCAACTCTCTGCCTCTTTCAGGTGGCCTTCATTTGAACCCCTTAAAGTTTCTGATTTTTGACTGGAACTGGAGAGATCAGAAGTTGAGAAGGATGATGGACATTCCCGAGGTACCGTGTAACCAGCAATCCAGCACTTCCCTTTAATCTTTTTTTTTTTCAATTGAACTTGAGTTCAAACACAGCAATAAAGTCTTTGACATGAGGAGCCAGCACATTCTGGCCTTTGAAATGATTTCTTTTAACTCTGAAGTAACTACAATTATAGAGGCCATCTCACCCACCCCTTACACATAACTGTATCCTTGCCATGTGTTTTATAGGAATCAGCTTTGTTTCATCATTAAATGCCCAATGGCCTCTGCCCTGCTGGGGTCCACATCTATACTGTACCTTTGGGAAACAGGAAGGTCTGGAGGATTTGGCATATTTCGCTGTGCCTTGTTTTAGAGACACGATCATCTTTGCCTTTTTATCCTTAGAAGTGCATTTGGAGGTGAGGGGCACAAACTTGCCTCATTGCCTGCATCTTCACATACCCAAAAACCTGCTTACTTAATAAGTCATTTACATTTTGAGGAGTGGGGAAATTTTTTTGATGTCTCAGTGAATTAAAACTGATTGATTGCCTTTGTGGGACCAGCATTAGCTGATTATGTATTTATGAAAGTCATCCATTATCATCGTAAGGTGACAACTGACTTGACACCCACCATGTTATCATGGGGCTAATCTTTCAATCTAGTGTGATGCTTAGAAGTAGCTGTTGGAGAGAATAGAGTTGTGCAGTAATAAACATGGCTGCCAGTCACCAACCAGGAGTAAATCATGACAGTGACTATCAAAGAAGCTTGCAATCCAAATATGCTGAATTAATTTGCTATATAAAACTATATCCTCAGAATAACCAAACCTGATTTTAATTGATTAGTGAATTAGGCTAAAAACCGCTGTCTGAGTTTCCTACACACACATACATATACACACACAGAGAGTCTCTTGAACTGACTGGTTTCTTAAAACCAGTTTAACCAACTTGATGTCAGGCTCATGAGGTCATATTTGATGATTTTGCTTATAATGTTAAATATGAGTAAGCCACCACTAGTTTTCCAATTATAATAATGAGGAAGAAATAGTATTCACAAAAACCCTTTTAACTCAGACTTATTTTTATTGTGATGATGTCATTATTAGTAGTTACCCTGTATTAAAATAATGTATATAGTCTAGACATACTTTGGATATCTTGAAACACCATTGTGTAAGATTTTTTCTATGAGATTTTATTTTGAAGGGCTACAAACAAGAGGACATCTACATGAAACTGATGTCTTATGTAGTTCCTCTTCCTTTACTTACGTAAATATTTCAAACCTGAATAAAATGCAGGTTTTGCTCTTCCTGTTCTGGCCATAACAGCTGCATAAATACCGGGGAATCCAGATAGTTGAATTTATTCACCAAATCCATCCTCTCTTGATCTTAAACGTTTTTTTTTTTCTTCTTTTCTCTCCCTTAGATAAGAAAGGAAGTTTTTGAACTTCTGGAAATGGGAGTTCTAAGTCTGTGCAAGACAGAATCTTTGAAGCTGGGCCTTTTCTAAATCTGGATCCTAATGAAAAGTCCTGTTTTCCTGGTGGGATTTGTATGGCTCTGGCCCATGGCAAGCACTTGGTAAATACCAGCTATTGTTTATTAAGTTGACTGTATCACCAGATGGATCACTAGGAATCTTAGGTGGGGATTCTTTAACAAAATGAATGTGTCCTTTGCCAAATCCCTTGTGTAATAAAGCATCACTAGTTGGTGTGTGATTTTTGTTAAGGAGACTGAGTTTTTCTTTCACCAACTGGCCTCTGATGTGACTATACAAGAGACAATATGACCAAATCACAAGTCTATTTGCCCGATGCACAGTGAGGCCAAACAATACTAAAACACGGAAGTTTGGAACAGATAAAGGTTTATTACAGGTTCGTGCAAGCAGATGGGTAGCTCATCCCTTAAGAACCCCCAAATTACCAAAAGCTTTCAGCAAAGCCCTTTTCTAGGAAAGGTGAGGGAAGAGTGTGGTTAGTTGTTGCAGATTTCTTGGTGTCAGATCCTTTGTTCTTGGGGTCAGGTCATGATCAGAAAACGATGTTCCTGTAAATCTCTACCAAACAAATGTTATTCTCTGTTCTGACAAGAAAGGGCAAGGTCCCAAGGAATAGCTATCATCCTTCAGGGTTTTGGTCCTGGATAAGAGGAGGTAGATCTTAGTTGGCAGCTTCCTCAGAGCCAGGTTCCCACACCCTGCCCAGCCGTCATTGCTGAGGGAGCCAGACATCTAAGCTGGCTGGCCCTCAGGCTCCTCAAGCCATCCAAACAAGGGGTGGGGGACATGGTGGGTGGAACCAGGGTCCTCAGACGGCAACCCAGGCAGAAGGCCACTGCTATCAGGTAGCAGAGACAGAGGTGGGGGAGAGGTTCACCACAGCCTCAAGACCAGTGAGTGGCCCTGGTGAGGGCTCTGGAGCCCTGCTGGACACAGTCCCCAGTCTGTCCACTGGCCCAGGCCTAGCTGAACTAGGGGGCCTCCCAGAGAAGGCCTGAATTTGCCTCTTACCTCACTCTATACCTGACAATCACCACACCACTGACTGTTGGCTTAATTGCTTCCCTAATGGAGCCTCATTGACAGTTTGTTACTTGTGGGCAGGGCCCCCTCCAGTGCTGACCAGTAGATGAGCAGGACTACTAATGGTCACCCACTGACAGTTGGTTGCTTGTGGGCAGGGCCCACTGAGGCACTGACCAGTGGGTGAGCAGGACCTGTTGCCAACGGTGTGGAGTAATTATGCACAGCAATGGCTACCTGCTAAGGGCTGTGCTCTCTTACAAAGGGAAGGAGCATCTGGGCAGCCTCAGGCAAGCCCCTTCCCTCTCTGAGCCTCAGTTTCATTAGCTATGAAATGGGAATACTAGCTTGCAGGATTGCTGGGTGTTTCATGAGATGGTACATGTGGAACAGATTTATCAACTGCAATGCCTGGTCCCAACGTGAAGGGTGTAGTGGTGGAAAGAGCTGCAAGTACATGTGGCAATTTATAAACTAACAAAAGACAGCAGTATAACTACAACTACCTTGTTCATCTGTTTAACTCTTTGTTTTGAGATAATTTCATAGTTACAGAAAAAAATAGCGTGGCGAATTCCCATATTCCCTTCCCCCAGCATCCCGCCACATTAACATTTTGTATAATCGTGGTAAAGTTATCAAAACTAAGAAATCAACATGGGTACAATTTAACTAACTAAACTACAGACTTCATTTGGATTTTTACCAGTTTTCCCACTGATGTCCTTTTTCTATTCCAAGATCCAGTCAAGGATCCCACATTGCATATAGTTGTCATTCCTTAGAAAATATATTTAGAAAAATATGTATAGTCTGTCACATTTAATCATTAAAATAATTCTGCAGGAAATGTCTTATTATTTATATTTTATAGATGATGAAATCGAATCTCAGAAAGGATACACATTAATTTAAGTAGCAGAACCAGAAGGCAAACCCAGATCTCCCATACTCATTTAAAGACACCATGGTTATCTGTTTGGAGAGTCAGGCATATACAACAAATGAGAAAATAAAGCAAACATATGACATTAGTGCATTCCACATTCAAATGCTGTGAAATTTTAAATGAGCCTCGCAGCCTGGCAAATCACACTCCAGCAAATCCCCTGCTTCCTCACACCAGCCGCCTGCTGCTCATGCACCTCTGTGGGCTAGAAGCCACACACAGAAATCCCAAGGCTAAGTTAGGAGCAAGTTCCATTCTGCGGGACCTCGGATCAAACTCAAAAAGTTAGAGGAAAAAGAAAGAAAGCCTCCACAGAATGAAAATTCACTCAAGCTGTACACAGCTCAGTGTAACCCTTGTGGGGCTGACCCTCCCCCAAGAGAGAATTCCGCCGTCCAACTGAAGCATGACCTCTTCCTGCCTGATGACCTTCAAACTGACACGCCGCCGGTTCCTGGTTCTTCAGCAGCTTTCGGCCTTCAGACTCAGACTTGAGGAACATCAGCTCTGCAGATTTTGGACTTGTCAACCTCCTCTGTAGTCCTGTGAGCCAATTCTTTGTGATTAGGATTTCTCTGGAAATCCTAATATACTCCTGTGAAGCACCTTTTAGTTTGGGATTTTGGTTAGACTGGTTTTGTCACTTTATAAAAAGTGTAACAAATACTGTTCTTGATTTGTTATTGTAATGACCCCTCTGGTAGATGTTACCTGTTTACTTTAATCTCACCCAGTGTTGAAACAAGTACCTAGATTGCAAACATATCTGATATTTTGTAGGCCAACTCTGAACACTTTATCTAATCTCACAGGCTGTTACTGAACTAAGGTTCTTGACCACATTTACTTATTAAAACAAATAGTAGGTGTGAACTAGAAGTGGTCACTACCGTCTTCTCACACAAATCTGTCTGATACCAACAGCCATACTTGTCACTACCCTCAAGCCTGATTCAAATGGCTTGCTGAAAAGTTCCCATTGGTGTTCTGCTTTTTTCCAGTCTTGCAAGGGGAAACTTTGACTCTGAATTGGAAACATCCCAGTGTAAGTAGTTACATTTGTTCTGTATTCTTTTAAACTAGGTAGATTTGCCAAAGTCATTGTCTTCTTTAATATAAAAAGAGTCCAGCATGGCTTCTCTGCCTAATGTTAATAAAAAAGATTAGAAACTCACATGCTGCCTAATTTTTTGAAAATCCTAATTCTACATTTTAAATGCATCTTGAAGAAGTAATTGTTAATAGCCTAATGAAAATAATGTTAGTAGATTTCTAATATGTGAAAAAGCAAAACCAAACCAAGCAATGATACCATATTACAATATTGAACACTTAAAGGATTATTTTCCTCTTACTTTCTCTTACCTCATCTGGGCTCCATCAAAGCAGGTGCTTGGAGAAAGGCTAGGAAGAGATGTTTTTCATCTACACCTTCTTACCAGAGTCTTTCTTATATATGAGAGAGTTGGAAACTACTGAGATTAGAGATCTGTGTTCTGGAATTCCTGTTTCTTTCTCCCTCCCTTCCTAATTATCACAAATAGCAAAGTTAGCTATAACCTGGGAAAAAGCATTTTCCCAACTTAGTTTATATTCATGTTAATGGACAGCCACACTTGTTGAAAGTTGACTGCACTCACTTCTATTTTTTGTATTAATCTCCAAGGATTTGGGCAAGTTCTTAAAGATAAATCCATTTTCCTCTTTCAGGAAAGGCTTGCCTTGAATTAGTCACCACATCCCAGAAATAGCCTGCTGTAAATGCTTCCCAGTGTCGCCAGATGTTGATTTATACAGACCTGCTGGGGACTATTCCTCCTAGGCATGGCACTTAGCACAACAAGGTTTTTGAACCTAAGAAAAATGTACGAACCCGTGGCTGACTGAAGGGAACTGTGCTCTTACTGAACAGCAGGTCTGATTAAGGAATAATTCTAGGAAGCAGAGATACTTTGCCACCACAAAGGAAGAGTCACATAATTCTTAATATTAAGTGGTATTACTCTGAGCAGTAATGTCATAAATGTCTGAGAAGTATATGTGGGTCACCTGCAGGACCAGAATGAAGAGGAAATGCCAGGACTACGAGTCCAGATTGCCAGACAACACTGCAGTGAAGCAGCAGCAGTTGCCTGCCTTCCGGCTCCAGCTCTCAGCCAGTGAAATCCTCTCTGGCTTTTTTGCCATAGGGCTATTCTGCCTTGGCATGGGCATCATCCTTCTGTTGTCTGCAAAGAGCATCAGGGAAGTAGAGGTTTGTCCCATCTTACATTTTAATGCATTCTTAGAATTTTAGCTTTGAGACTGTAAAGAATGGTCAGTTTGAGAGCTCAGCCCCACCACAGGGCACTAGATGAGACTGCAGCATCCCTTTTGCAGATGGTGATAGAGCCTGTCTGTGCTTTATTCATCCCTCCTCCCTCTTGAGGACAGACACTCTCAACCTGGTCAGTTCAGCCCTACTTGTTTATAGGGACAAGATGCCTGTGAGATGCCTGCCAGATGCCTGTGAGTCATATTGATAAAAAGAGTGAAGAGCCAAAGATACAGGTCTTCAAATTTGTGCCACTTTCAAGCATTTTCCTTTGCCTTTGCAAATAAACTCCCTCAGATCATTGTCTTAATCCAAGAAAGGAAAGAACGCAAATCTTTCTGGCCTCTAAAGGATTCTTACTAAAATAAATTAGGTTCTACTCAAAGTGAGAAAAGCTGAAGCTAATCTATGACCCCCTCAGTCATAAGCCTTTTGCCAATCTGACTCACAGGCCATTGGAGAATGAGAAGCCCAGAAGCTGGTCTGGGGAGGGGAGCTCAGATCTGGCCTGATGCCATACCCACATTTGGTTTAATAAATTAAGTAAATGCTTCATGCCAATCAGCTCCGAGCATATTACCAAGACCGTATGACCTCTATTCTGAAGGCAGGAGAGCTCACCTAGTCCCTCTCCCCACAGGCTAGTGCCAAAATTACCACGGAGGCCAAGTCTGGCAACACTGATTTAACATTCATGAGTGTATGAACATGCTCAGAGTTCTTTTGGGTGTGCAGATGAGTAAACTCCAAGTAAGAGTCAATTCCTGCCTTCAGTGAGCTAATGATAGAGTAAGCAAGACAATGGGTGCCAAGAACAGAGAGCTCAGCTGCTGCTGGCTTGTTTGCTGTATCCACAACCCTTTTCTTGCATGTTGCCAGTGCTTAGCAGGCACTCACTTATTGAAAGAACGGATTTGGGCAAACAGTGGGACTTCAAAGAAGAAAAATATTATTTCAGGTCCCACTCCTCCCACCAACACATCCTGCTGTGTTGCCTTTCCCCTGAAATGTTCTGCTCTCCCCTTCCACTCCTGGCAGGTTGGCTTCCCAGTGCCCCTAAGTCCTCTTGAGTCCTCCAGTGTGATCATGTAAACCGCTAGGCCCTACCATGTGGCAGAGGCCAAAATGGCAGGAGGAAAATAAGCTTGCCGTGTTGAAGGCGATTGCAAAGTAATTGGCTTACAAGGCTGATATTCATTTCCACAGAGCTCATCCTGTTTACTTTTCCATTTCATTCTTCACCAACCCCTTTCTCATTCTTCCCCTCCTCTTCCCATGTCCTTCCAGCTTCCTCCCTTCTGAGCACCCATCCCCACCCACTATGAAGTGCAGCCTCCATCACAAGGCAGCCATTGCTGAATGATGTCACCTTATATGTGAGAGGAGCACCTCACCCCATGGTTGGCCAAGGCCACTCTGCAAACAAGTTTCAACAGAATGGTTTTATCATGATTTTAAGAGGATTTTTCAATCAGCTGTTCTTTTAAGCCACTTCAGCTAAGACTGTTTCTAAACGTTTTGTTTTTATACAGAAAAACCAGAAGCCACCCATAGAGTGTGATCCTCTATTGCACACCAAAGTGTTTCATTATAAGGGGTGATGAGATGAAGCGTGTATCTCAGGCCAGTGTTGTCAACACACACTTAGTAGAAGAGTTCTGAGCTGGTTTTTCTCTTCTCAGTCAGCCCTGAGGCACAACAAGAAAGTGCCCTTTTTGCAATTCACTTTAAGCAAGAATGATAATTCCTTCCTCTCCAAAATTCTATGAGGAGCAGACTATGATCTTTGCTGTCATTTTAGAGCTACACGCTTACAGAAGCACTCACGCAGCAAAGTAGATTAAACACGTTGATTTTTGATATGTTTTCCTCATAAAATTTTTAGAGCTAGAAAGCATATTGGATGTCATCTACTAAAAAATTTATTCATCAACAAAGACACTTTTTCTGTTTTGGCATTATAGAACTCTCACAAGAATCTGTGAAGTACAATGTACACTCCTACAGTGAGCTCACAAATCAATTCATTGCTAGCCAAAATGATGCTGGTGAACAAAATGTGGGCCCTGGAGGTTAAGTATTTAACTCAATATCAGAGACTGGATGGACACAGTTCAGTGCACTAGCTCTCAATTAGATACAGCCCTGTTCTTTATTGCTTTTAAAAAATTAGAATGCAGTTTCACAAACATAAAAGGTGTCAGTATTTTTAAAAATAATAGTTCAAGTTTTTCTGCATACTTAAAGAATGATTTAAGTAAATATAAACAACTGAGTACAATTAAATAGCCTTTTGGCTAATCTTTAATTTAGTATTCACACTTTACCCATTTGACTTCCACAAACCCAGTGGCTTTGCAAGTATTCGAAATTCCTTCTTTCTTGTTAGTCTTCTCTCTCAAAGAATCTAAAATCTGATTGGTAATTTACTGGGAAGAAAGCCAGTCCCTGTTCCTCTCCCGTCCCCAGACTCTTCTAATTACTCCTCAGCACAGGTAAGGGAAAAGCAGAAGCTGCCAGCAGCACCCACACCACCCCCGGGTGCCCAAGATGAGTGTTCCCTGGAGCAGAAGGGAAATGCGTGGCCCCATGGCCTCTCTCTGAGCCTCTTTTCCCAACTCTCCTTCCAACTTCATCTTCACGTCACTGAGTGGAGCCAGAGCTCACAGGATTTGCCCATATGGGACACACTACCCTTTTTTTTAAATAGTCCACTTATTCCATTTTGCACAGAATTTAACTTTTACAGAACTTAACAGCATTTTTAAAACAATTGCTCCACATACATCAGTAGCTCTACATTTCTGAAACACTTCTTTTTCTATGCTTGGTCATTTTTAATAACTTCCTCAAGACATCATGCAGAAGAATTCACTAGTATAAGTATTTTCCATATGATAACATGGAAAACCAGTGGAGTGACTTCCCCATAAAGCTGATTAGACCTGGGCCATGGGCCCAGTTCTCCTGAGTCACTGGCTAACACTTTCCTAATGGTGACTTCTCATGATGGAGATGTAAGCCTTCATCACAACAGGCTAAACATGCAGTAGAAACCCTGAACTCCAGTACATGGCAGAATACTGACTGCCGGGTGCCAAAATGAAAGGAGGCCCACTCCTCCTGCGCATCCAGGGAGCTGCCCTTGGTTCATGTCCCAGACAGCATGCCCTTGACCCCGCGAGCCTGGTGACTTGAGTGGACTCAGGATTTTAAGATATGTACTCACATCCCTTTTTAATTAATAATTATTATTTTCCCTGTCTGACAGATTAATTATACAGAAAAATGTGCAACTTGTGCAAAACTGCGGGAAGATGCCACTAATTTTGACAAAGAATGCAACTGCTCTATTTCCTTTTACCTTCCACAGAAAATGGAGGTGAGATTCAGGAGCCTTCATTTGGCTCTATGCTGTTGTGTTCCTAATTAACACATGGCAGTGAGTTTGTGATCTCCACCAAATGCTTTCCAAAATTGAAAATACAAAAAAGTAAAGCAGGGTGGGAATGGCAGCAGGTCTTACAAAGTATTGAGTTTGTGTGCAACTCTCTTCCCTACCCGTTTTTTCCCCCTTGGAATTTTCATTCTTCTCCTTTGTGTCTAAATTTCCAGATTCTTTACTTACTCAACTTGGTAACATAATTCTTAACATCAGTCAAACAGATTGTATGGCAAGTGTCAGCACAGGAGGAGACCATAGAAATCTCTGAATCTGGCCATTCGTTTTATAGTGAGAAAATTAATGGGTTGAGAGGTTAAGTGACTTGGCCAAGGTCGCACACTGAGTTAGTGTCAAGGGTCACACACCTGGTGGGACTCTCCTTGGGCCCCTCTCCAAGTCATTCTTTGCATGCAGTTGCCTAATCCCCTAAGGCGACTCTTGCCTAGCTGTCAGACACTGTGAGAAATGCCGAAGAAATATTAAGAGCCGTCCCTGCTCTTGCGCTGATTAAAGTCTCGTGTTAGTCCAGGTCCTCCTGAGAACCAGATGCCAGGACAGGATTAGACAGCCAGAGATGTACCGAGGGAACTGCCTGCCTTGGAAAATATGGAGAAGGCTGGGAGAGCTGTCGAACCACAACACCGCTCCCACCCCTTGGGGAAGGAGCAGGAAGGGGGAAAGGAAGGATGGAGGGACAGAGGAAGAGGAGAGCAGAGAGACAGGGTGAATAGGAAGGAGGGAGGAGGGAAGGAAGGTGTCAGATGGCAGTGTATGCTTCTCAAAGTTTCAGCAAGGCCAGCGGAGCGTCCTTGCCTCAGGATCGCCATTGCTGAGCCACTGGCTGGGACCAGCCAGGCATGGGAAGCATGACCTCAGTGCAAACACAGGACGACCTCAGAGCACGGCCACCGGGCGGTCCCTTAATTCCACTCCCTGCAGTTAGGAGATCAAGAGGCTCCTTTTCAGGGCCTCCACAGTCTTTCTAGGTGGCAAAGATATGATCAAATGAAAATGTGTTTCCTTCAACTTTTCAAAGATCCTGCCCCCTTGTCTCCACACCTCTCCCCTGACAGTGCCCTCCTCCCTAAACTATCTCATTCTCTCTCCTTCCCCTGCTTAGAGAGTCTTCCCTTGTGGGCAGGACTTCTCTTGAGCTAATCACTCACCATCCCATCCTCAAGGCCCTGCTTCCTTCCCAAACCAGACTCAGCATCATCTCCTGAAAAAATCCTCCTTACTTCTGGGAAAGACTCCTTATTTCTGGGAAAGATCTCATCACCAAGACTCAAAATTCTCTTCCTTAACTCCACCCTGCCTGCCCCTTTCTCATCCACACCTCTGATGTCTAAGCACTGTTCTATATTCCGTGTCTCTCCCAACCACTTTGTCCCTCCAGTTTCTTGGCATCACCCTAGTTCAGGCCCTCCTGGTCTTGTGTCACAGCAACCTTAACTGCACTTCTAGCCTTTGGCTTCTCCTGTTTGTCTCCCATTGTTATTTGAAGAAAAGGTAGACCACGCCCTGCACCCCCTCAAAATGTGCACTCTTTCAGATTGCTTTTCGACACCTGAGGACCAACTACCTTTTCATCTTTATCTCTGCAAGAGACCTTGTATTCCTGCCAAACTGACCAGTTTGCTTTGCCATGATACAACTCTCTATGTTCTTGCTGTTCTTTTGCCTAGAAAGTCTCTCCTCTTGACTTGCACTTGTAAGACCCCACTAGTTTTGAGCCCCTAATATCACCCCCAGTATTCCCTGAGCCTCCTTTTGACTCATGCCTCCAGCAAGAATTTGCCCACATTTGTATTCCGGGAGTACTGTTTCCTCTCCTCTGATGGACTTACAATCACCCGTGTAATATCCTGTACTCACTTCCGCTATTCACAGGAACCTCCCTGAGGATAGGGACCATGCTTGACATGCCATGCCACAACTACACACCCGCTCATCTCTGTACTGCATATGCAGCCTTCCCACTTGTGACCACAGGTGAACCACCCATGCTCCCATCTGAAGGCTCACCTCTCCACTTGTGCGGTAGATGCCAGTCTCTCTTGCCTTTATAAGGATTTAACTCAGCAGTTCTCACTTCTCATACATCATCAACTTTCCTGTCTACTGGATGATTCCCACCAGCACTCAGACACATTGTTTCACCTATCTTTAAAAAAAAAAAAATTTACTTTGCTTATTTGGCTGTGCAGGATCTTAGCTGCAGCATGTGAGCTCTTAGCTGCAGCATGTGGGATCTAGTTCCCTAGCCAGGGATCAAACCCAGGCCCCCTGAATTGGGAGCACAGAGTCTTAGCCACTGGACCACCAGGGAAGTCCCTCACTTATCTTTATCTCTTCTATTCTCCCAAATTTCCCAGCCTGCTATCTGCCCATTTCTTTCCTCAGATTAGCAGAAAAAGTCGCCAGAGGAGTTGTCTGTCGTGGCTGCTTCTAATTCCTCTCATTCTCTCACTCAGTGAAACTGCAGAGTTACCCGTGACTTCCTCCTGGACAAATTCAGGGTTCAGTCCTCTGGGCCTTGTCACCCACTGCACACAGGTGGTCACTCCCTCTTCCTTGACACATCTTCTTCTCTCAGAGATCTCACTCCCTTGGTTTTCCTCCTTCCTCTCTGACTGCCCTACTTTGGTTCCTTTGCTGTTCCTCTTGTCTTCCCCAGACCCTTTCTGTGGTGAGCTTCAGGGCTCTAGTCTTGGTCTTTAGTCTTCTCTTTTCTGTCTGCACTCACTTCCTAGGAAACAGCATCTACCTCCTAGATTTAAACACTCTCTATCACCAACGCTCTCTTTTCTTTCCCTATCCCAATCATCTCTTCCAATATCCACACTTGTATTTCCAGCTGCCTTCCTGATGTCAACATTCAAGTGTCTAATAGCTATCTGAAGCTTAATGTTTCTAAAACTGAATGAATATCCACTTTTTCCCCTTACCTATTCCATGCCCTCCCCCCCAAAAAATACACCATTCCAACCTACAGACTTCTCAATCTCAGTTGGCAACAACTCTGTCCTTCTGATGCTCAGGCTCAAAGCCCAGGGTCATTCTTGACTACTTCTGTTCTCTCCAGCTCACATCCAATCCATCCTCTTGGCTCTGCCTTTGGAATATATCCAGAGTCTGCTCACCTCTATCCACCTCTGCTACTGCTCCCAGCTCCACACTCACCTCTCACTTGGATTTCTGCAGTAGCTTCCTACCAGATCTCCCCGTTATATCCAAATCTTGAATAACAGCCAGACTGAACTTTTTAAACCATTGAGTCCCATCATGTTATTCCTCTGCTCAAAAAGCCCTGCAATGGCTTCTCTTTCCACTCCATGAAAAACCGCAAGTCCTTCCAAGGCCTTACATGATCTGACTACTTATTTCCTCTCTAACCTCCTCTCCATTCTCTTCCCTACCCACTCTCTGACCACAGTGGGCTCTTTGTTCCACAGACAAGTCAGGCATTCTCTTCGTCCGCATGCCTGGCATCCCCGCGGCTAACGCCACTGATGCCTTCAGGTCCTGCTCGGCTCAGTTATCAGCTTACCATCCGATTTCACACTGCTGCCTGTCTGCTCACCCTGCCCCTGCTCTCCTGATCCATATTGCTGCTGCTGCTGCTAAGTCGCTTCAGTCGTGATTCATATTACCTTGCTGTAATTTCCATTTTTTTCCACAATGCTTATCACCTTCGAACTTACTATATAAATGAACAGATTATTATATGTATTGTTTATTGTCTGTCTCTCACCTACAACTGGTCTTCCCCAGTGGTGCTAGAGGTAAAGAACCCACCTGCCAATGCAGGAGACATTGGGTTCAACTCGTGGGGCAGGAAGATCCCCTGGAGGAGGGCATAGCAACACACTCCAGAGGAGCCCAGAGGAGTGGGCTCTTCCCACAGAGGAGCCTTGTGGGCTGTGGGGCATAGGTTTGCAAAGAATTGGACACAACTGAGCAACTTAGCATGCAGGCTCACCTATAACTGTGTCTGGCAACCTGTAGTTTCTCAGTTAATGGTTTTGAGTGAACATAAGAACCTTTGTTTCCTCCACAGTGCATAGCACAGTATACATGGTAGACGCTGAAATTTTAATGAATGGAAAAAAGATAAAGTGCTTAATGTTATGGCTTTATGCTCTAGGAAGCTTTGGTTCTGTGTGTCCCTTTCCCCCTTGATCCCCGATGAAAGCATATTGGCATCAGTAATAGTATGAATACAACTATATCTTTAATCATTTTTTGAGTAATTCAGATGGAAATTATATGGAAATTACTGAATCACTGGTCACATGTACCATGACCTTTATTTTCAGCCTGCCCTGGGTCCCAGCTCCCGTCTTTCATACTCATCCTCTTAAAGGTCCTTAGGGTGAGGCCAAATTTGTATAGCATAAGAGAATCAGTACTTGGGTTGTAAGTGATGTGTATATAAAGTCCATGGGGAAGTTTTATATCTGTGCTCTTTTGTTAGAGGTCAAAATTCTAGCTGTCTACAATTGTGTCCTTTCTTGCCTTCTTCAGCTCACCATGCTACCACTACCCAAAAGTAAAGTTAGTGCTGCTTTTTCTTTTTTCTTTTTTCATGTCTAATGTTTTTCTTAAAACATTAGACATTTATTCTCTCATAATTCTAGAAATCAGAAATCTGAAATCAAAGTGTCAGCAGGATTGGTTTCTTCTTAGGGGCTCAGTGTGCTTTTTTGAAGAAAAAAATCCAAAAGATAAAACCTTAAAAGGCTTCAACTTCCCATCTGTCCATGTCCTTTGAAATCCTAAAGGCAAATAAGTGTTCCCAGCTGCTGACCATTCCTTTCAGACAGAGTCTTTCTTGTAAAAATCTAACCAAACTGTTCAGGGCAACCACAGGGGCTTCCCCTTGCCAGTTCACACACATCACACACGCTAGATGACAAATCCATGCGAGGCTCTCGGCCTCGATCTAGGAATCCTGCACTGAGGAAAAGAAACACCACACAGTGCATTTGCCTCCAGGACTAATCAAAAAGACGACAGTCAAGGAGGCCTTGTAAAGTCTTGGACAAAGGATCACTGAAACAAGTTTATTAAAAACACGCCTATTTCTAAAATGTGAGTGTTCACTATTTATTTTGTCCTGTTTATATGAATCTATAACCTTGGGTAAGTAGAATTCTCTTCTTAGCTCCCAAGAAAATGTATGGCAAGTTCCATTCCATGGACTTCCCATTTTTTGTAGTTGTGGGTCATCAATAGAGGTTCCCACTACGCCTGACTTGTTTACCTTCACATCCATGCTCTCTGTTTATGATATTGCTACCTGCCTCTTTGTCAGGGCCCAGCCTCTCCCCTTCTCAGTGTCCCAGAGACTTTTCTCTTACCAGGGACTGAGCTCTTCAGGCTTTGTGGTTTTCTGTCACTGGCCACACTTCCTATGACCTTTATTTTCAGCCTGCCCTGGGTCCCAGATCCCATCTCCCATACTCATCCTCTTAAAGGTCCTTAGGGCAAGGGCAAATTTGCATAGCATAAGAGAATCAGTTGGCTCAAGGAATTATAAAGGAATACTTTTGTATTTCTAGCACTGAATATAGCACCTAACATTTAGGAGTCACTTAATAAAAACTTAGACCTTCATAGTTTTAGATGCATGCCTTTATTATTTTGGAGAAAGGTAGTATATTATTTGGGGCTTCCCTGGTGCCTCAGATGGTAAAGACTCTCTCTGCAAAGCAAGAGAACTGGGTTTGACTTCTGGGTCAACAAGATGCCCTGGAGAAAGGAATGGCTACCCACTCCAGTATTCTTGCCTGGAGAATTCCATGGACAGAGGAGCCTGGAGGTCTATAGTAAGTAGCTACACTAGACATTTACATTTGCATCATTTGTGCTGTTAGTAAAATCGGTATCAAGCCCTCCTAGAGAAGGGCCCTGGTCTGTCACCACAAAGGTAGAAGCCTGATGGTAGCCTGTAAGTGGGCAGTCTCATGGCCGCATCCATGAAAAGGCTTATCTCTCATGGCACCAAGACTACTTACTACTAAGATGAAAATCATCTTTCTTCTAGATTAGTGAACTATTCCATCTTTTTGTCCATAACAAATGGATCACCATTTCTTGATCAAGTATTACATCCCATAGGTCTGTGTTAGATTCTAAGATAAAAGGACAACATTGGAGCTGGGTTTATGTCTGTGGACAGTGGGCACAGCACTGGAGCTGAGTTTATGGACAGTGGGCACAGCCCTGGAGCCGGGTATATGTCTGTGGACAGTGGGCACAGCCCTGCAGCTGGGTTTATGTCTGTGGACAGTGGGCACAGCCCTGGAGCTGGGTTTATGTCTGTGGACAGTGGGCACAGCGCTGGAGCTGAGTTTATGGACAGTGGGCACAGCCCTGGAGCTGGGTGTATGTCTGTGGACAGTGGGCACAGCCCTGGAGCTGAGTTTATGGACAGTGGGCACAGCCCTGGAGCTGGGTGTATGTCTGTGGACAGTGGGCACAGCACTGAAGCTGGGTTTATGTCTCTGGACAGTGGGTGCAGCACTGAAGCTGGGTTTATGTCTGTGGACAGTGGGCACAGCGCTGGAGCTGGGTTTATGGACAGTGAGTGCAGCCCTGGAGTCGGGTTTTTGTCTCTGGACAGTGGGCACATGCACCTAAATATGCTTAGTGGCTCCAATTTTAAATTATGTTTCATAGATTTGCTTTGAAACTATGTGAACTTGATGCTTACCACAAGCCCCAGGCAAAGCATCTTTCTTAGTGTTTGGGGGAAATATTTCAAGAATCAAATTTTATGTATTGAGAATACAAAGCCTAGTTATAAATTTTTTTTCAAGGCAGGAATGTAGTAACCCTTACATAAACATTAAAAATAAGTTATTTACTCATTTTAATAATTCTGTATATACTATATACTAGGATTTTCCGACATTGATTTTTAAAAATAATTTCTTGGGTTTCTATTTGAAATAAGGAAACTTTCAGTTCCCAATCAATATTCTTGGTACTACTTATATTTAACAAATCCCATCCATGTTTATTAATATTTCCATTTATTTTTCTTTCTTCTTATATCTTGATGTTCTCCTCCACAGGGTAATGTTTATCTGTACTATAAATTGTATGGCTTCTATCAGAACCTCTATCGGTATATTCTGTCCAGAAGTAATATCCAGCTGGTGGGTACAGATGTAAAGGTAGGGCTTTATTAAATTTGGTATAATATTCTTTGAGTTTTTTTTTTTTTTTAAACCAGATAGATCTTTCAGTCTAAAAGAGCGTATGGAAAATAAACTCAAAAGCTAAGGTTTTACAAGACAGAAATGCTCCTTTCATTCTTTTGTGAACTGAGGGGCTGAGTACTCAGGATAACTGCTGTTGAGAATGAGCCCTTTCCCTCCTCAGAACAGGAATGCGAGTCTTCTCCAGTGAGATGGTTGTCCTTTCATGTGTTATCCATTTTTTAGTTTAACAACATCTTATATTAAAGCCAGATTCATAGTGGACTGCCCAAGTCTTGGTGATAATGAATGTGTCAGAAGGGCAAATCTTCAAGCACCTTTTCAACCACAATTCAGGATTTGTTTCTGTTAATAAGTTGATGGCATATTGGAGCTGCTTCAAACAGTAGAGTGTTTGCTTCTTTGAATAACTGACATATCAAATAGATTTCAGTATTATTTTTGCACACTTGATTTCTGTAGTTTTCTTTAAACTTCCCCATTTTAGTAGATGGATGCACCAACCATTTTGACAGTAACCTTGAGTGGTTCATCTCCGTCTGGTTCACTCTGTATCCACCACTGTTTTTTTTTTTATAACTGGGGCCTTCAGGCAGCCTAGTTTAAGGACACTGGGCTCTACTTGATTGAATGAAAGCCTTTGGTTTACTGAATATCCTTTCAGACCTAAGATTATAAAACTTGACTCTAGGTAGATGATATTCAACATACTGGCAAGAAAAGCTAAAGGAAATCTTTTCTATACTGACACTATATAAAAGGGATAACCAAATGGTTTTTAGCAGCCATTCTTTTTAAAATATATTCTGGTAGTTAGATAGGTGGATTTCCCTGTGGTCTGCCATCTAGCTGTAGACTCAATTTATATAGTTTTTAGAACATATTATACTACAATAAGAAAAACTTCTTAAAATGTATTCCAATGTAGGCTTAGTGTGATATATAGCACAGCCAGGAAAGTAAAATTTCTTCCTGCAGACATATTCGGTATGTTATGTACTGTTAATGAGGAAAGAAACTACACACATGTGTATACACACATAAATATCTTCAAAACACAAACATTTTCTAGCCTAGGTGAGCCAGAAGCCTGGGAACAACAGTCCCATAATCTCAGTCTGTGCCAATGGATCAATTTGGGTTGGTTTACATTGCCAGTGTTTTCACTTCCAGCATTGTTAAGAGTTTACCAAAATCACGTATTCCTGTGTCATTTCTCCTCCAGGATGTTAGAAACTGTGCTCCATTCAAAACCTCTGACAACGGGCTCCCCATCGCTCCTTGCGGTGCAATTGCCAACAGCATGTTCAATGGTAGGTGACTTTTTCTGTCTCCAGCATCTTTCCTTTCATAAGTGTGTAAAACCTAATGTCCGGAAGATTACTCCTGCAGCTGAGTGGCAGGTTGCTTTTTTTAATGTTTGTATACATTATCCACTGATTTATGATACTTCATTGGCAAGTAAGTTCTTCACTGGAGATCTGAAGTAGTCGGGAAACATGAGTTAAATGGAGCCTAAGAGTATTTCTCAATAATCGGGGCCTTAGAAAGAAAAGGAATCGCCTTCTGATTCCAGCGTCTACGGCATGCAGGCATGTGAAGAGTCTTCTCAAACCCTGCTTTTTCAGCTGTGTCTGATTGTGCACTTCCAAGCATGGCAAAAATGCTTGCCCGAATCTCTTAACACAGTCTTTAATTTCCCCCACAGACACCATTGTTCTTTGGTACAACTTTAATTCATCTACACATATCAGAGTCCCAATGGTAAGGACTGAAACCGCATGGTGGACAGACAAGTATATCAAGTTTCAGAATCCAACTTTCCAAAATCTTTCTAGTGCATTTGCAGGTAAGATCCATACATAGCTCAGTATTCCCCTCTCTTTATGCAAACTGGTTTTGATGTGTGGGGGGATGTTTATGATTCCTCCTTCTTTACTTCTTTTTTGATCACCTTTGTTAACTTTTCCTGCCTATGAGCACCTCCATCACATACCTATCAGAAACACAAAATGATTGGTACCCTGGTTCCTTCTAGATTACCAAGATGAAAAAGGCACTGTTTTAAGGAACTTGTTCCTTCGTCTATAATTAGAGTGATCATATAATTTACTGTCCAAACTAGTGCACTCTTGAGAGTGAAAGAGGTCACAGGAATAACTAAAGTTACATATTTATTAGAAAGTGGTGTTTATTGATCACCAAAGTTGATATTACCATATTGATGGGCTGATAAAATAATTCTATTATAAATTATTTTTTAAAATGCAATTCTTTCAAAAGTTGAAAGAATATATCTGTGTACATTAAACCAACTTTAAAAATGCTTTAAATATTATCTAAATGCTAAAAGATAACAGAATAATTATTCTGGATATGGAGTCACATACTTTAATCAGTTTCTTGGCCATATAAGTCTTAATTACATGCCCCTGTATTTTTCTAATGAAAATTTTGAATTTTTGTAGGAAAAAAAAATTCACAAAATTATCTACAATCTTTTTCTTTTTTTTCCCAAATGGCCCCACTTGAGGCTTTTTGTTTTTGTTTTCATAATTATTATGCATGCTAGAATCACACAGAGTGGCTGTTCCAACTTTGCTCTGACTCCACAGTGGGGCATGTGGTAGCTACAGGGGTCACTTGGTCTCTGTGGCCTCTGGGGGTGGCTAGATGTGAGGAGTTAGAGGTAGGCAGGTTAGCAAAGCCCCAGGAATCCTTCACATAGTACACCTTTACCCGTAGTAACTTGGGTCTTTAGAGATCTCCTACTCCATTTTTCTTTCCTCTCCAAATCTTCCCATTTCCCTGCTTGTGGCTCCTTGAACCTCTTTCACTTCTGCTTCTTATGGTTCTAGACTAGATGATGAAGGAAACTTTTCCTTGTCCCTCATCATGCACTAACACGGAAGCAGCTATGTAGGTCTGCCTAGGGGAAAGAGAGACTCCAGGTCCCACTGTGGCGTAGTTCATAGGAGGACTAAGTGGACATGAAGGGGAAAGAATGCTATCTGAAATGAGAACGTTGTAACTAGCTGAACAGTGTATATGCCCCACCCTACTCTGAAGGCTTTTCCCTCCCTCCCACATTGCCAGGGGTCCCTCTCCCAACCTCAAAACCTCTTGCTCTTCAGCCTCAAAGGGCAGGCATAGGCACTGTGAATAGGAGCTACATCTCCAGGAGAAAATGATCCAGCCTTAAACAAGGGACTGCCTGTTGAATTCATCTTCCCCATGTTCCCTGTGGGCTTTCCTGGTGTTTCAATGATAAAGAATCCTCTTGCCAGTGCAGGAGACTCAGGAGATGCCTGATGGACCCAGGGCCAGAAGATCCCCTGGAGGAGAAATAGCAACCTTCTCCAATATTCTTGCCTTGCAGAGTCCCATGGACAGAGGAGCCTGGCAGGCTACAGTCACAAAGAGTCCCAGGACTGAGCGACTGAGCCCACACACACACACACACACACACACACACACACACACACACACACACACACATACGTTAGGCACACATACATGTTCCACACACACACGTTCCTTGTGCCTCTACAGCTAAGGGGCCAGAGATGGCTTGACTGGGCAGAGAAAATAATGTCTAAGGGTTGAACATGCCTCACCCAGCGGCTAGAGGGACCATGAGACACAGATTCATGGGAGTCAGAGTCGTGGAGAGGGAAGAGAAGGGAGCAAAGCGAAGGGTAAGGCTAGTTATCTGGGAGCTGCGATCCTTCTTCCTTTTCTGCAATGGCCAGAACTTGCCCCCAACAGCGAGGACAGCCTTCTGTTTCTGGTGCCGGCAGCTCAGTGTCAGTCCTTTCCTCCTCCTCCTCAGCCTTCTTGGCATGACCAACTCTCCCCTTTGCGTCTGGGCCAGGTGCCTGGTTGGTGCTGAGGATTTTTTTTTGCTGTTAAGCTCGCTCGCGGGCGCGGCAAGTGCAGGGGAGACGGGGCTGCACGAGCGAGGGCCTCTGAGGCTGGGTCGCCCCTGAGGAGGCGAGGAGAATTAGCGCGGAGAGCCGCCGCCGCTCCACTGCTCGCACCGGCTCCAGGCGCGCAGATGCCCGCCGGCGGTCCTCTTCGGATCTTGTCCTGTCTGCGCCGCCATCTTTTTTGAAGCGCGTTTTATGGTTAATCACTTTCAACTGTAGCACCTCCAGTTGATCCTTCTTCTTTGGCCATATTTTTTTTAAGAAAATATATATAGGTATTGAGATACCTGTTACGCTCACAGTCATTTTACTAAATGGAGGATATTCTCATTTTCAATTCTTTTGTATTAGAATATGCTAGTATTGCAACCCAAATGTTTTTATAGGCAAGGTCTTTTTTTTTTCTTCACTTCATTTTTTTTTCTATGATTTTTCAAATGTGTTACTAGTTTTAGATGGTACGAAATCTTAGACTTTCTGGATATCATTTAATTCTCACCGAGAAGAAAATTTGACCTTATTAAAATAGGAGCTCCATCAAAGTATTTTTCACATAAGTTGAGATTTTCCAAAGCACAATTATAGAATTTAAAAATTAAATCTTGTACACATTTTGAACTATGATTATATGATATGATCATTATATAAAATGTTAAATTGTTCCCTTGCTTTCATAGGGGTAAATTTCAGTACCTTCTTGTTTGCAAACTTGATTTTTGATAATTACAATTAACTATACCTTCAAATGGAGAAGGCAGTGGCACCCCACTCCATTACTCTTGCCTGGAAAATCCCATGGACGGAGGAGTCTGGTAGGCTGCAGTCCATGGAGTCGCTAGAATCGGACATGACTGAGCAACTTCACTTTCACTTTTCACTGTCATGCATTGGAGAAGGAAATGGCAACCCACTCCAGTGTTCTTGCCTGGAGAATCCCAGGGACGGGGAAGCCTGGTGGGCTGCCATCTATGGGATCGCACAGAGTTGGACACAACTGAAGTGACTTGGAAGTTCACGGTTCACATATTGCTGAAGCCTGGCTTGGAGAATTTTGAGCATTACTTTACTAGCGTGTGAGATGAGTGCAATTGTTCGGTAGTTTGAGCACTCCTTGGCATTGCCTTTCTTTGGGGTTGGGATGAAAACTGACCTTTTCCAATCTTGTGGCCACTGCTGAGTTTTCCAAATTTGTTGGCATATTGAGTGCAGCACTTTCACAGCATCATCATTCAGGACTTGGAATAGCTCCACTGGAATTCCATCACCTCCACTAGCTTTGTTCGTAGTGATGCTTTCTAAGGCCCATTAGACTTCACATTCCAAGATGTCTGGCTCTAGGTGAGTGATCACATCATCATGATTATCTAGGTCTTGAAGCTCTTTTTTATACAGTTCTTTAGAACTGGTCATGGAACAACAGACTGGTTCCAAATAAGAAAAGGAGTACGTCAAGGCTGCATATTGTCACCATGTTTATTTAACTTATATGCAGAGTACATCATGAGAAATGCTGGACTGGAAGAAACACAAGTTGGAATCAAGATTGCCGGGAGAAATATCAATAACCTCAGATATGCAGATGACACCACTCTTATGGCAGAAAGTGAAGAGGGGCTAAAAAGCCTCTTGATGAAAGTGAAAATGGAGAGTGAAAAGGTTGGCTTAAAGCTCAACATTCAGAAAATGAAGATCATGGCATCTGGTCCCATCACTGCATGGGAAATAGATGGGGAAACAGTGGAAACAGTGTCAGACTTTGTTTTTCTGGGCTCCAAAATCAGTGCAGATGGTGACTGCAGCCATGAAATTAAAAGACGCTTGCTCCTTGGAAGGAAAGTTATGACCAACCTAGATAGCATATTCAAAAGCAGAGACATCACTTTACCAACAAAGGTTCGCCTAGTCAAGGCTATGGTCTTTCCTGTGGTCATGTATGGATGTGAGAGCTGGACTGTGAAGAAGGCTGAGCGCCGAAGAATTGATGCTTTTGAACTGTGGTGTTGGAGAAGACTCTTGAGAGTCCCTTGGACTGCAAGAAGATCCAACCAGTCCATTCTGAAGGAGATCAATCCTGGAATTTCTTTAGAAGGAATGATGCTAAAGCTGAAACTCCAGTATTTTGGCCACCTCATGCGAAGAGTTGACTCATTGGAGAAGACTCTGATGCTGGGAGGGATTGAGGGCAGGAGGAGAAGGGGACGACAGAGAATGAGATGGCTGGATGGCATCACTGACTCGATGGATGCGAGTCTGGGTGACCTCCGGGAGCTGGTGATGGACAGGGAGGCCTGGCGTGCTGCGGTTCATGGGGTCGCAAAGAGTCGGACACGACTGAGCGACTGATCTGATCTGATCTGATCTGAAGTGACTTAGCAGCATACCTTCAAAAACTAAGATTTCTGGCATTCCACATTTAGAATATTTTGTCTAAAACTTTTCAGCTATTTTGAATAAAATTTCATCAAAAGTTAGAGGGCTCATTTACCAAGAAAAAGTTCAGGCTCATTGTAGGACTCATCATTTGATATAGAAAATAGCTCTTTGAAGGCTCAAAGATTTCTAAAATTTTGATTGATGATGTGTAGCAAAGATAGACCACAAGTACTACCATGCTGAACCATTTCTTTAACATCTTTGTCATTGTAAAAACTTCGCAGTTCATTTTCTCTGTGACTATACAAAAATATTTAAATTTGCATAATTACAACTCTCTTGATTAACAAAATATTATAGCTTGTTTGGATATAGTTATTAATTATTTATGTTTCACAACCAATTTTAAGCCCCATCTCTCCACAAGTTTCTTAATTTACTAAGAACATTTTCTTTACTCTGCCTGTACTCTACCAAATTTGCATGTATATTATCACTATAAAACCAAAAAATTTACACTTGACTGTTGAATATTTTAACTGAATTTATAGTAATATTTATAACTGTGTAAGAATTTTTGTCTTCCAGTATTGAATATTGAAAATCTTTGCTTTGATTACATGAAAAATCAAATCAATAAAATCAAACCAATGTATTCAGAGATGAATACATTTGAAAAGACTGATGTAAAACTGCCTTCATTTAACCGTTTACAAGGTTCTTTATGTGATAACAAAACCAAAACATTAACACTTTCCTTTGATTACAAAAAAAAATTTTTTAATGACACTAGACAGAAACTTATTTGATCTAAATGAAAAGTCATGTTCACATAATGGTATACAAATGAACTTTCTGTAGCTACATGAGGTAAAGCACTGTTCTGAATTCACTCTTTTAAAAATAAGTGCAAATTTTTGAAGTAGATTCTGATATTCTTCAGCAGATTTGTATCTTTTGATTTTCACCTGATCATTGATATCATGATGGTTCCTGTGGTAGGGAGTAAATGTTAACCAACATTGCAAGTATCACATTCATCTACTTCCTTGAAAAAATTGTACTTAATTTTTCATTGAACATGTGTGTTCGTTTTTTAGCTCTTCGCAGCTAAAAGAATTTACTAGCAAATAAAAAAATGGATACTGAACAATAAAATAGTTATATTTTTACACCATATAATAAATAACGCTGTTGCAAGAGAGTTCCAACTTCTCTTCAGCAAGGCTGCTCAGTACCCGTTTTTCACACTATTCTCACACTATATTTTTTCACACTATATATTTTCACACTATCTGTATTTCACACTATGTCCATGTAACATAAACTGCCACATCCCACTTTTTCTACTAAGCCCAATGACTTGCAGCCTGGCAGCTTCATATGAATACATCACACAGATTAAAACAGAGGCTGTGGTCTAACTGGCTGTACTGTCAAACAGTGGCAAGGGTCATGGGGATATGTTATGTTCTGCTGTGAAAAGCCTCTGGTTATCTTTCATCAATCACATGTTAAAGTAAGCACTCTTGTTCACCATATATAGGTATCACTCACTACCAGCTAAGACCATGACTAGAATAGGAAGGATGAAATTATACTTACATTATTCACTTGGGATAAATGCTAAATCAGATGAGATAATGGACAACAGACATAAACTGGAACTGTCCTAGGCAAACTGGCAGGTGTGCACACTGTATCTGTAATTAAACTCCTAGAAAGGAACTTGGCAACATGCTATTGTTTTGTCTTACCATAACCACAGCCATGTAACATAAAGCATCCTTGGCTATCTCCCACTGCACTTTGTTCTTAACTTCTGTTGTAGGAGTTACCATGTTTTACTGTAATTATCTGTCTGAATGCTTGTCGTTCCCATTTGGTATGTTAATTCCTTGAGGAAAAGGATTAGATCTCATACAATTTTAAATCCCTGGTGCTTGACACAAGTGAGCAATCAAGAAATGCTTATTGTTGAGTGAATGGAGAGATACCAGGGACCCAGCTGAACTTGGAAAATGAAAGAAATTGGTTCTTCCTATACTATTCTTCTCATACTCTCTGAAGACATGGGATAGAGTGGGATTGGAGGTTGGTAAGGAAAGGCATGTTTGAACCTACATTTTTCACTCCATTGGTGATTTGGATGTCATTGGTCCACAGGACACATTGTCTTGGAGCATGAGCTCTGGCTAAAATAAAGATAGTGTGTGTCCATGCCTGCTAAGTCCCTTCAGTCATGTCTGACTCTTTGCAACTCCATAGACTGTAGTCTGCCAGGCTCCTCTGTCTGTGGGATTCTCCAGGCCAGAATACTGGAGTGGGTTGCCATGCCCTCCTCCAAGAGTTCTTCCAGACTCAGCGATTGAACCCACATTTCCTGTGTCTCCTGCATTGCAGGTGGATTCTTGACCAATGAGCTACCAGAGAAGCTCATCCACGTGCAGGCACCAAAGACAATTTCAATGTCAATCAAAATTCTTCTATCAACAACCACTGAAGTCTTCGGGACAGCCAGCGTCTCCAGTTTTTGGAGAGGAAGTTTCTCAGCAAAGGGTTATTTCCAGAGGAAGTATAAGTCTACAAACAGAATTCAGCAGATAAATCCAACCAAATTTAGCACATGCCTTTATAAGCACTATAGCCCAATGCTTAGAAATAAGACTGTGTTTCTTTTAAGAGAAAATAGTCAGTGGTCAGAGTTAAGAAAGAATGGTTCCTTACGAATAGTAGAACCATTTTTATAGAAGTGGAAGGCTCACTGAACAACTTCTTGTTGACTATTTCAAAATTCAGAATGCTTTTTAATTATCAACTTCTGTCAACTTTCATCGTAATCATTCATCCCTTTATCAGGCATTTATTGACTATCTACCATGTGCCAGGGATTGGACTAAATGAAAATGAAACTACAATGAGGAAGACATTGAACTCAAGAGTCTACTGTCCAGTGGGAGAGAGACATGGCTACCACTGTAAAGCGGGAAGTAGAGGATGAGAATAAACTCAGTAGACTGGACTCGAGGCGCCAGCCCTCCAGCCCGAGCACCCACTCCCAGACCCACCAGGCTTCCTGGCTTTAGAACAGGCTTGCCACACCCCTGCTCTCCACCGTCTCCCTTCTACCCATTCCTCTTCCTTGCTTCCAACTTCACGCTCTTAGGCACAGGTCTGCAGGGAATATCTGTGTAATGCAATCTTCATGCACTTCCCATGATCATTTCCTTAGAATACAGTCCTAGAAGTAGAATTCCTGGGCTAAAATATATGCAAAATACATTTAATCTTTTGCTGCTTGTTCCTAGATTACCAAAGATGTCATTAATCCGTGCATCTATCTGCTCTGTACAAGAATTCCTATTTCCACTGCCTCATGAGTGTTTTTCATTCTTTTTTTCATTAAATATTAGCCCATTTTGAGGTGAAACGGTATCTTGTTTTAATTTGTTCTCTACATTACCAATGAAGTTAAAGAAAATATACATTACCCATGATGCTCTCATTGAGTACCAACCACCACTATTATTTTGCTGTGCCTATTTTTTCAATGCGTTGTTATACATTTAATATAATTGAATATGGGCTTCCCTGGTGGTTCAGATGGTAAAGAATCCACCCTCAATGCGGGAGACCTGGATTCAATCCCTGGATTGGGACGATCTCCTGGAAGAGGGCATGACAACCCACTCCAGTATTCCTGCCTGGAGAATCCCCATGGCCAGAGAAGCCTGGTGGGCTATAGTCCATGGGGTTGCGAAGAGTTGGGCACAACTAAGTGACTAAGCACAGCACAGCACATAGTTGGATAAATAATACACATACGATATGATATTCTGCTTTTTTTTAACCCTGTAACAGTATCACCAGCATTCCCCGCCCCCGACATTTCCTTACAGTCTTTATAACTATTATCTTTTTAAAATTTTATTATTTTATTTATATAATTGTTTATTTTTGACTGCGCTAAGTCAAAACTCTTCATTGCTGCAAGCGGGCTTCTCTCTAGTTGTATCAAGCAGGGCCTGCTCTCTAGATGCAGTGCACAAGCTTTTCATCACAGTGGCTTCTCTTGTTACAGAGCAAGGCTCTAGAGCAGGAGGGCTTCCGTGGTTGTGGCACATGGGTTTAGTTGCTCCGTGGCATGTGGGATCGTCCCAGGTCAGGGATGCAACCTGTGTCTCCTGCCCTGGCAGGCGGATTCTTTATTCCTGAGCCAACAGGGAAGCCCTATAATCATTATCTTTAAAGGTTGCATATTCATGTAGCTTACACACACATACTTTAAAAAAAAAGTGTAATTTCAATTCCTCAAGAATATGAAAGTTGTTTCATTCTTTACATTTTAAGAAAGACTGAAGGCGGTGGATGGTTTTTCTCAACCACATCCATTATTAACTTTTCACAGGAACTGCAAAGCCTCCGAACTGGCCTAAGCCTGTCTATGAACTAGATGAAAATGACCCAGGGAACAACGGCTTCATCAATAATGACTTCATCGTGTGGATGCGGACAGCCGCCTTTCCCAATTTCAAGAAACTGTACCGCCGACTCCATCGAATAGGCAATTTTACCGAAGGCTTACCTGCTGGTAGCTATAGTTTCATCATAAACTACAGTATCCTTTTATTCCAGGGCTGAGGGAAAATCAGGGTCCATCTGCATACTAGTTATTGAACTATTTCATTCTATACTTCTCTATTCTCCAATCAAATCTATATATACTGTAAAAGAAATACATATTTACCTTATAGGCAATACTGTCACTCATTCACCACATAGCTATTTGTCTCTACTTTATATATAATCAAATGTGCACTTTTTTAAAGGAGAAACAGTAGCAACATTAGGTAAGCAGGTATGGGTAAGTAAGGAAGGACTGTTTCTTCCCTAGGAGAAAAATTAAGTAACACTGGCCTAGAGATCGAAAACAATGAGGAGAAGCCTGTTATAGAGGATGGGATGACATGGAAGACCCTGGAAATATAGGATTATGAAGAAGTAGATTTCAATATGGACTAAAAACAATGAAAACTGAGAAGGCCATGGTAGAACCTTTTATTTTAGGCAGAAGTCTCACAGGCCTAGGGAGCAGCTCTGGATTCAGGGAGCAGGTTGGGTTCCTCCAGCCCACGTGAGCTGCACCACCAGCTCTGCACTGAGGATGCCATGCTCTTCCTCTACTGGTCCGAAGCCAGCTAGCAGGCTCCAAGGCCTTGGTTGTGGACATATGGCCCACATTAGGAGACATACTTGAATATGAGATTCTGAGTGTTCTCAGTTACTTTAAAAATGTAAATGTCACTCTTGACTTAAGAACAAAAAGTTCTTAACTTCAAAATGACACCAAACACTATCTTTATATATATGTATTTTTTTTAAATATAATTTGTACTAACTCTGGTCTTCAAACTTAGGTTTCAAGTCCCTTCCTGATTCTCTCTGAGGCAGAATTCTCCCAGAGGCAGGTCTTTCCAGGACTTGTACACAGTTTTGAGACGTCAGCCCATTAGGCATCAGCACCCCTCTGGCATCTCAGGGCCACTGGAGTTTTTCAGGGGACCCCCAGCAGGCTGGAGGATCTGAACACCAAACTCTCTACCTCTTTTGTTTCTTTACCACTCGAGGAGTTTGATTGAAACAGTCTTGGGTCAGTGAATGATGGTATGTGTTCCAGTTCCCTGCTCCATCTTTTCTTCTTTTCTGTCCTAGAGCAGAGGTTTCCTCCCTGACACAGGAGTGGGGATATTCCTTGGGCAGAGAGACCTCCACTGAAGAGACACCATCTCTGCCTCTCAGCTTATTGCCTCCTTTTGTTTACTGACCAGGAGTATGGTTGCCTTCAGCTGTTCCTTTAGCATGGTCCCTAACGCTAGTCTGTGCAAAGGAAAGTCAGAAATTGCTCTCTGTGTGTACAGATCGAAGACCAGGCCATAGAACCTTACCTTTTCAATAGGATTTCAGCACCCTCTCTCTCTCCCTCCTAGAAAATTTGAGACTGAAAATAGCTCAAAGTAGTCTTTCAAGTTGGACCTTCAGTTCTCATCAGCTTTTTCTGCGATGACCCTACCAGTAAAGCAGTTAGGGTAGCAATCAAGACACAGGGGAAAAAGCCCATTGGGCACTGGTGCTCTCACAAGGCACTGCAGTGAGTTTAAGGTTGATGGAAAGAGGGAGTCCACTTCCAAACAAAGGAGACACTGTTTCTCTGCATGAAACATGCTCTCCTTGGATGTGTTTATTCACAGTAAACTTTTAATGCTGACAACTCTCCAACCTAAATCTTTAGCAACAGAACTTCAGTCTTGAGCTTCAGCCCTGTACCTGTACCACCTATGTTGAACCCTAGTGTGAGTATTACCCGTCCAGCCTCACGGCCTGGCTAATATGTAGAGAACTAAGCCTGAGCTGCAGATAGTTCTACCACTGATCGCATGTGAGGAAAAGACCCTCTTAAGGAAACCGGGGGAGTAGGGGAGAAAAGAATCAGAGGGCTAGTTGAGGACCTGCACCCAAGGAGCCCAGGGACCTGGTGACCATGAGGAATTTTGATGGAAAAGAAAGCAAACCAGCTTTCCTAACAAGTTTCTTTGTGCCTTTAAATAGCATGTTGCCAAGTGATTTGAGGCCTTTTAAGAGCTTTGCTGGGAAATGCCGTTGCTATGAGAAGCCTTTATTTGTTTATTAGTTCGGTTTACAAAAAGCACCAGATGTTTAAAAACCTCAGGCCACATGCATAATCAAAATGACATCATTCAAATGCTAATGATAGCAAAGCCACTTCAAACACTTTCTCCGTAGCAGTGAGGGAGGCTGGCCTTTTCAAAACTTGAATACACCACCAAAAATGTTTTGCCATCTCTCTCACTACTTTTTTGTTCTACACGCCTCTTGAAGAATTTTCCCTGAGGTACAAATTTAAACCTTAGCCTCTAAAGAACTTGAGCCTACCCTGGGTGTCCTGATCGACAAACACAAATTTTGGCTTGCTGCACAATCTATATAGGCTTTTCATTTCCTTGGGTTGGTAATTTAACTATATTTGTTCATATTGAGTTATCTGTAAGTCATTCAGATCTATTTGTGTCAGTTTCTTTCGTAAATTACAACTATGTAGAGGGAAGGCTTGTTTTTACTTAGTTTCCAGCAAGATAAAACATACTGCTTTGTAAAGATTGGGCTAAATGAAATTGAATAGTCAACCATTTATTACCAACAAAAACAGCAATATTAGGTGTAGAGGTGGGGCTGAGAAGTGCTGAGACAGATCCTTAACAAATTTTCTTTCCTTAGACTTTCCAGTAAGCCGGTTCCAAGGACAAAAAGCAGTTGTTCTTTCCACCCTCACATGGAGTGGAGGCAGCAGCCTGTTCTTAGCCCTCGCCTATCTGGTGACGGGAGCTGTGACTTTGTTGGCCTCCTTTTCCATGATGGCACTTCACCTGAAGCTCAAAGAAAGGAAAACGTTCTTCCTCCAGTAGGAAAGTCAAGCATTAAAATACTGAAATGGACAGTGAAGTAATGGAGCCAAAGGTCTCAAAATGGGTTATTCTACCAAGGGAACTGGACTGACTGACCAAGTACTCTTCCAGAGAGATATGTAATAGGAGTTTCAAAGTAAAGATAAAGAAGGGGAGGAGGCATAATTAGGTATAGTAAAATGTCCTTGGAATGGGGAGGATAAATCATCCTTGAGCTCTAAACCAAGTCTCGGGTATTTATTTCAAGCCCTTGTGCCTGAAAATAGGTGAATGCCTAGGAGGGTAGCATCACCAGATGAGAGGAAGCAAACTTGGGGCCCCAAGATTAAGTGAGTCCTTTTAACCCTCAGTCAGGCTCAGACCATGAGCCTTCATTGGCTGGTTGAAATTATAGACTCCCCAGCAACAGTTTTTGATCACTGAATTGAACAATCAGGGTGATTTTTGAAAATGGATTTATTCAATATTCTCTTCTTTCTGTGGGTCAAAATGAAGTTTTCTTACTAAGAATAAGCCAAATGAAGGTTATGGCAGTAGTCCTCACAGCACCCAAAATACATCAATACACCAAAAAAAAAAAAAAAAAAGTCTAGGAATTTCCCTAAAGCTACCCATGAGGCCAAAAAGGAAGTACTGAAAGTGACTGATGCTCTCAAAAACTGTACCCAGCATGTGAGGGTGCAGCACAGTTCTGAAACTTACATCAGAATGACATTCTCTAGAACGCGGGTGGTGACGCGGATTTGTGATACTTGAATTATACATTTTGAGGGAGTTGTTAGGGTCCACCTTAAAAGATTTGAAGTCCTGCTAAAGGCCACTTTAAAGGAGACTGAACGGCATGCAGTTGACCCTTGAACAGCACAGGGGTTAGTGGCGCAGACCCCCACGCCATCAAGAATCCACCTATAAGTTTACAGTTGGCCGTTAATACCTGTGGTTCTATCAATACATCCACAGATGCAAACAACTGTGGATCATGTAGTACTGAGGTGTTTATTGAAAAAAATCACTGAGTAGACACTTGCACTTCAAACCTGTGTTGTTCGAGGATCAGCTGTACTTGGTCAAGCTGGCAGGGCAGGAGACTTGCTAGATCTGCATAACTAGATAACCAGCGTACTGTAAAAAACATGTTTATATATTATTTTTATTTTTTGAGGTTGGGGGAAGCTTTACTCTATGGTGACTCTAAGAGCAGAATTTTCGTTGTTCTCTTTAGCAGCCAAGAAAGCATTTCTTTGCTGCAGCTTTCTATGTTCACCAAATGGTCAAGTACTTTTCCAAAAAAACCAAAATGGTTTCAGGTACCAACCACTGACCTCGCTTGACCAGGTTGTGGTAGGCTGAGTAATGCCCACTGCAAAGATACCCACATCCTCATCCCTGGAACCTGTGAGTGTGACCTTGTACCCAGAAGACACTTTGTGTGGGTGTGTGCTCAGTCCCTCAGTCGTGTCCAACTCTTTGTGACCCCATGGACTAGAGCCTGCCAGGCGCAGGCTTTTTTCCATGGGATTTTCCAGGCAAGAATATTGCAGTGGGATCTTCTCAGGCGTGGGATTTTCCAGGCAAGAAAGTTGGAGTGGGATCTTCCCAGGCATGGGATTTTCCAGGCAAGAATATTTTGAGTGGGATCTTCCCAACCCAGGGATGGAACCTGCATGTCTTGCGTCTACTACATGGGCAGGCAGATCCTTTACCACTGTGCCACCTCGAAAGCCCAGAAGATAGTTTGCAGGTGTGCTTAAGCTAAGGATACTGACATGAGGAGACTGTACTGGATTATTTATGTGGGCCTAATGTAATCATAAGGGTCCTTATAAAAGTGAGGCAGGAAATCAGAGGAGTAGGGGGGAATGTGTCTATGGAATCAAGAGGTTGGGGTGATACAAAGAAGGAGTTGTGATCCAAAGAACGCAGGCAGCCTCTAGAAGCTAAAAAAAGCAAGAGACACAAGCTGCTAAAAGTCCTACTGGCACCTAACTTTGAGAGCTCTGACCTCTAGAACTGTAAGAAATTAATTTATGTTGTTTTTAGCACAAGTATGGTAAGTTGTTACAATAGCGATAAAAAACTAATATATTAATACCATGGATTAGCAATGCTCTGGTCATCTGAACGATTGTGGTTTCTTGAGCTTAGGTGACCTGTCCAGGTCAGAGAGCTAGGAAGGAACAGCGCTCACACAGGAACCAAACCCAGCAACTTCAGACTCTGGGCTCTCACCCCTTCAGTCCACACTCCTCAGTTATGATGTTGATTGGAAAAAGTTGTGAAGACATCTGTTACATCTCAGTCTTGTTTGTCAGCTTATAAACTGCTGTATTAGTCAAGATTCTCCAGAGAAACAGATTGGAGGTGTGTGTGAGTGTGTGTGTGTGTGTGTGTGTGTGTGTGTGTGTGTGTGTGTGTGTGTAGGGAGATTTATTTTCAGGAAATGGCTTGCATGATTGTGGGGGCTGGGCAAGTGCAAAATCTGATGGTGAAAACTAGCAGGCTGGATATTTAAGAAATATTCGCAGTTCAAGCCAGAAGACCGTCTGCTAGAACTCCAGGAGGAATTGGTGTTGCAAGTGGAGCCCAAAGTATGTCAGCTGGAGAATTCCCTTTGTTCAGGGGAGGTTAGCACTCTGTACTACAGGCCTTCCATTGACTGCATGAGACCCACTCACATTATGGAGGGCAATCTGCTTTACTCAGTAGACTGATTTAAATATAAATCTCGTCCCAAAGCAGCCTTACATGCTTGCCACATCTACTGAGTCTCTAGAGCCTGTGCTCCACAACTAGAGAAAGCCTCAACAAAGATCCAGCACAGCCAAAGTGTGAATAAATAATTAAATTTAAAAAACAGCCTCCCAGAAGCATCCAGAACAATGTTTGGCCAAATATCTGGGCACCATGGCCCAGTCAAAGTGAAAGTGATGGTCGCTCAGTCGTGTCTGACTCTTTACGACCCCATGAACTGTAGCTCGCCAGCCTCCTCTGTCCATGGAACTCTCCAGGAAAGAATACTGGAATGTGTTGCCATTTCCTACTCCAAGGGATCTTCCAGACCCAGGGACCAAACCTGAGTCCCTGCGTTGCGGGTTAATTCTTCACCGTCTGAGCTACCAGGGAGGCCCAAGTAAACTGGAGTGGGTAGCCTATCCCTTCTCCAGGGGATACTCCCAACCCAGAGATCGAACCTGAGTCTCCCACATTGCAGGCAGAGCCTTTACTGTCAGAGCCACCAGGGAATAAAAGTGTAGCGTTAACCTTTATTGGAAATTTAACCAATTAAACCCCTGCCTTATGTGACAAATCTATAATGCTAAGGATACCAAAATGAGCCAGATGGGGCCCTGGTCTCAAGGGACTCTTCTCCCATGGGTCTCTCTGTCCTTCCAATCCTATTTGCCCAGCTGAGCGTGGATCCCACACTCACCTAATGTGGGTTTCACGCAGCTTGCTAAAATGTCAATCTGGCCTCAGGACTGAAGAAAGACTATGCCCCCCTCAGGACAGCACCAGCCTCCCACCCCCGCAGTGTGATCCCAGAACCCCAAAGTCCACACTGGGCACTCAGAGGCATTCTTAAATTGATAAAAAACATAATCCTTGCCAGCCTGCACTAAAGCCTTCGTTGCGAAGCCTGGGTTTTCAGCTGGTTTGTTCCGTGTAGAGGCTTTTTTAACCAAGTGTTTATAAAGGAAAACCAGCTTCAGACAGCTGCTGGTGGTTTCCTTCACAGGACCACGCTGCAGCCTGCAGTTGTCAACATTTCAGTCTCTGGAATGGTAGGTCTCCTAAGTGGTAGGACAGAAGAGCAGGTGGCTTCTCTACTGGGTGCAACCCAGGGAAGCCCCTGCCCCTTTTCTTGCTGCCACAAGTCACTCGGGTGCTCAGCCCAGGGTCCCACTCCTCAGCACTGGCTCATGAGTCTATAGCTAAATCAGCCTTAATTTGGCAAATAAGCGCAGCACCTTGAAGTCTTTATCTCTACTAATCAGGTTTCACAGAGAACGCAGCGGCACCCCACTCCAGTACTCTTGCCTGGAAAATCCCATGGACAGAGGAGCCTGGAAGGCTGCAGCCCATGGGGTCGCTGAGGGTCGGGTAGGACACGACTGAGCGACTTCACTTTCACTTTTCACTTTCATGCATTGGAGAAGGAAACGGCAACCGACTCCAGTGTTCTTGCCTGGAGAATCCCAGGGACGGGGGAGCCTGGTGGGCTGCTGTCTATGGGGTCGCATAGAGTCAGACACGACTGAAGCGACTTAGCACAGCAGCAGGAGCAACCAGGTTTCAAAAGCCTTCATTCTCCTTTCACCTGTTTACAGTGTCAGTATCTTTGATGTTTCTTAGATAAATGCATTATAGGATGAGCCATGTTTTTTCTACACTCCTCCCTGCCCGGCCCCCCACCAGTTCCCTTAAAATAGCTAGCTATCTGGTAAATGACTAGAAGAAAGAAGGTCAAATTATGAGATTTGGATTGCAATGACTCAGTAGCAAGCAAAGCTTCTTTAGGTGGGGGTAAAACTTTTCCTGCAAAGGGTCAGGCTTGTGCAATGTCCCCATTCTAATCCTGTAGTAATCAGCAAGATGACTCAGAGCCACTCTGACAAACGTAGGAACTCTTCAAAGTCTGGGGAGTGAAATATTGTCTTACCCTGAATCTTCCTTTTCTGATTAGAGTGGAGCCTGTCTCCTGCTTCCAGAGACAGGATCCAGTTTTCTTATTCATTTTCACCACAGTTAGAATGGAAAAACTGAAGTCATTGCTCTGATGGTAAGAAACATCTTGCGGCACCCACAGAGCCAGCAGTCTGTGCAGACAGGCGTGGGGGCGCTTTTCTGTATGGAAAGAGCTTCACTCCACTGAAACAGATGATTTTTAGTGCAGGCTAACATGGGAGAAATAACTTAGACTGTTGATTTTTTTTTTCTTTTTTGTTTATAAAGATTTCTCTGTTTCTGTCTTATAATCAACATCCATGGGTTGACCATAAAAATATATTCCCGAGTTTGAGGTCAGAAACTTTCTTGAGAGGTCAGGGAGATTCCAAATGGTTTGTGGAAACTAAAGCCACAAAACTCCACAAAGTAAGTTGGCGTGGACAAGACAAGCAGTACCTCGGTTTAGGGAAGATGAGCAAATCTTTTGGATTTCCATCTTTCTTCTAAAGCTGAAAAATAAGCTCTCCCCTAAAGGGGAAAAAAGAGGGGAAATGAAACAAAGAATTGAGCATGTGTCTGGTCCAATTAGACGTCGCTACCTACATTACTGCATTTCACCTTCACAACAAAGGGATGAGACAGATCTGTTACCCTCCCATGAATCACTTCCCTTACTCTTCTTCCGTCCTGTCAAAGCCCACTAGATATATTCTTTGCCTTTGGGTAGGAATGGCCAAGGGACCCAGTTCTGACTTATAAGACATAAGAGAAAGACTCTTGGTGGAACTGGGAAAGGGAGAGCTCTCTTGTCACTTACCTGCCACCTGCTTCCTTCATATAAATGTGGTTGTACAGGACATGAGGGGCTTCCCTGGTGGCTCAGAGGTTAAAGCATCTGCCTGCAATGCGGGAGACCTGGGTCCGATCCCTGGGTCAGGAGGATTCCCTGGAGAAGGAATTGGCAACCCACTCCAGTATTCTTGCCTAGAAAATCCCATGGACAGAGGAGCCTGATGGGCTACAGTCCACAGGGTCTCAAAGAGTCAGACATGACTGAGCGACTTCACTTTCACTTTCACAAGGACATGATGCCTGGAGCTGTGGCAAGAGGTAAAAGATTTGAGGGCTCTAAGTTTTCATACTGAGGATGGTGGAATGAAGGATGGAAAGAGCTTGATTCTTTCTTATAAATTATTTTTATTCGAAGAATAGTTGATTTACAAGATCGTATTTGTTTCAAATGTACAGTAAAGTGATTATTATATATACATCTATATTTTTAGATTATTTTCCATTATAGGTTATTACAAGACATTGAATACAGTTCCCTGTACTTCACAGTAAATCCTTGTTGGTTATCTGTTTTGTGTATGTTAATTTGTGTTAATCCCTGCTGCTGCTGCTAAGTCGCTTCAGTTGTGTCCGACTCTGTGCAACCCCATGGACAGCAGCCCACCAGGCTCCCCCGTCCCTGGGATTCTCCAGGCAAGAACACTGGAGTGGGTTGCCGTTTCCTTCTCCAATGCATGAAAGTGAAAAGTGAAAGCGAAGTCGCTCAGTTGTATCCGACTCTGTATGACCCCATAGACAGCAGCCCACCAGGCTCCTCCGTCCATGGGATTTTCCAGGCAAGGGTACTGGAGTGGGGGTGCCATTGCCTTCTCCATTAATCCCTACTCCTAATTTATAATCTTTGATAACCATACATTATCTTTTATGTAAGTCAGTTTCTGTTTTATATATAGATTTATTTGTATTACTTTTTTTAGATTCCACATATAACTGACATCATATATTTGTCTTTTTCTGACTTACTTCACTTAGTATAAGTATTTTCTAGGTCCATCAACACTGCTGCAAATAGCAATATTTCATTCTTTTTAACGACTCACTAATATTCCACTGTATATATACCACACCTTCTTAAGTCAGTCATCTGTTGATGGGCACTTGGGTTGTTTCCATATCCTGGCTATTGAAAAGCTTTTAAATTTTTTTTACAATAAGCTTGGCTGTTCAAAAGCTTCTAAGTTTGATTAGATTTCTATTTGTTTATTTTTGCTCTTATTTCTTATACTTTAGGAGACTGATCTAAGAAAATATTCTGGTTTATGTCCAAGAATGTTTGGCCTATGTTCTATTTTAGGAGTTTATGGTGCCATGTCTTTCTACTTAGGTCTTTTAACCATTTTGAGTTTATTTTTGTTTGTGATATGAGGAAGTGTCCTAAATTCTTTGATTTAAATGTAGCTGATTTCCAACACCACTTGTTTCCAGGCTTCCCAATACCACTTGTTAAAGAGACTGTCTTTTCTCCATTGTGTTCTTACCTCCTTTGTTGTAGATTAATTGACCATAGGTTTGTGGGTTTATTTCTGGGTTCTCTATTCTGTTCCATTGATCTATATCTCTTTTTGTGCCAATACCATGCTGTTTTGATTACTGTAGCTTTGTAGAATTGTCTAAAGTCTGGAAGGGTTATGTCTCGAGCTTTGTTCTTTTTGTTCAGGATTGCTTTGGCAAATCTGGATGTTGTGTGGTTCCATATAAATTTTAGGATTATCTGTTATAGTGCTGTGAAAAATGTCATGGGTATTTTGATAGAGATTGAGACAAATCTGTAGATTTCTTTGGGTAGGATGGCCATTTTAACAGTATTAATTCTTCCAATCCAAGAGCATGGACTATCTTTCCATTTCTTTGAATCATATTCAGTTTTCTTTATCAGTGTTTATAGTTTTCAGTGTTTAGGTCTTTCAGCTCCTTGGTTAAGTTTATTCCTAGGTTTTTGTTTGTTTTTTTGTTTTATGCTGGTGGTGGCTTTTTCTTGGAGGGTTGGGGCACATCACACAACTTTCAGGATCTCAGTTCCCTAGCTGAGGACTGAACGGCAGTGAAAGCCCAGAATCCTAACCACTAGACCACCAGTGAACTCCCGGACAGTTTTAAATGGGATTGTTTCTTTGCCATCTCTTTCTGGTATTTCATTGTTAGTGTAAAGAAATGCAACAGATTTCTGTATGTTAATCTTGTATCCTGCTATCTTGCTGAATTCATTTGTTAGTTCTAATGGTTTTTGTGTTGAGACAAAAACCTGATCAGATGACAAAACAGGTGTCATCCGCAGATAGTAGAAGTTTAGCTCCTTCCTTTCCAGTTTGGATACCTTTTATTTCTTTTCCCCATCTGATCGCTGTGGGTAGAATTTCCAATACTGTGTGGAGTAGAAGTGGTGAGAGTGGGCATCCTTTTCTTGTTCTTCAATTAGTGGGAAGGCTTTCAGCTTTTCACCTTTGAGTATTATGTTGGCTGTGGATTCAATGTAAATGGCTTTTATTATGTTGAGATATGTTCCCTTTGTACCCACTTTGGTGAGATTTTGTTTCTATCATGAATGGGTGTTGAATTTTGTCAAATACTTTTTCTGCATCTATTGAGATGATCTTGTGTTTTTTTTAAAGAGCTGGATTCCTCATGATATTTTTGAGACCACTGATTCAGTCTTGACTACCTACCTCTGGAGACTTTTTATGTGAGATTTTTTTTTAACCCACTTTCAGATGGATATTCTATGACTTGCAGCCAAAATCATTCTAATAGATAAAAATGTGATGATTTCCATATTACTGCACTAGATGTGTTTCATCTGGCCAGAAAATTATGTTGCTGATCACTGCAGTGGAAACAGAGTGTAGTTGCTCTTTAATCTGTTGAAAATCATCTCTTGTGCAGTTCTGCAGTTTTCAGCTTAGTACATTTCCTCCTCATATTCCATGTTAACAGTCCCCATGAAATGACCATGTACCACAGATGGTAACTTTACATTCTATTGTTTCTTACGATTCAGTTGCTTAAAGATTGGCACCAGTCCTTAACCATTATTAGTCTTATAATTTGGCTAACACTCTTCCTAGCAAACTGATAGAAGTTCTGAGGTTGATATAATATATGAGTCTATGATTATTGTCTCCTACCATGTTGATGATACCAGGTTCCTGGTTTAGAATCATTCTGTTATTCATAATTGCTACTAGCAAAGCCATCAGTTACATTTAAGCTTCCCTTCACAAATACATTTTACACTGTATGACATTCTCAAAAAGGCAAAAATAGTGATTCAAGGAAGGGGAATAATAATAAAAGAATAGAATGCAGGAGCCTTTTTGGGGTAATGGAAATGAGCTCTATACTGATTGTGGTGGTAGTTGCATGACTCTGTACCTGTGTTTATTCCTAGGACTATACATGCCCCATACTGTACATGATTACTATGTGATTATTTAAAAATTAAATTCATCCCATTAAAAATAGTTTCTAGTCAGTCATTCGTATTAAGTCCAAATTGACTGACTGTTTTATATAATTATTAACAAGAAAGAGGATGTGCTATAGTTAGCTATTGTTGAGCTTAAGAAAAACAGTAACTAGGTAAGGAAAGGGAATACCTAGTTCTGATTGCTGTAACTGACAACAGCGGTTGGCTTCACTAAGAAATGTGGAAGAGAACAGAGTTTCAAGAAATAAAGCCGCAAGTTCTTAATTGCTGAGGCCTCTCCCAGTTGGGGGCGGGGAGTGGAAGAACAAGAAAAAAAGCCATTTCCCTTGTTACAGAATCTCAAGGGTCCATGATTTCAACTGACGTAGAAAAAAAGGCATTTGAAAAAATCCAACATCTTTCCTAATAAAAACACTCAATAAACTAGGATTAGAAAAGGTTACTTCAACATAGTGAAGGCCGTATATGAAAAACTTACAGCCAACATATTCGATGGTGAAAGATCAGGAATAAGGTAAGGATGCTCACTTTCACCACTTCAGTTCAGCATCGTGGCTTCCCAGGTGTCACTGGTGGTAAAGAACTTGCCTGCCAATGCAGGAAACGTGGGTTTGATCCCTGGGTCAGGAAGATCCCCTGGAGCAGGGCATGGCAACATGGTACTAGAAGCTCTACTTAGAGTAATTAAGCAAGATAAAAGAAATAAAAGGCATTCAAATTGGCAGAGAAGTAAAATTATCTCTGTCTGCAAGTAATAAGATCCTATATGTAGGAAACCCTAAAGATTACACACACACACACACACACACACACACCTCTCTCTGTTGAAACCAATACAAGAATTCAGCAAAGTTGCAGAATACAAAGTCAACCAAACACACACACACACACAGATACACATGCACACACATACATACCACACACACGCAGACACACACACATACAAGCACAGGCACACACACACAGATATACACACGTGTATACAGGCACAAACACCACACAGACACACACAGACACACATGCACACACATATACACCAAACACACAGACACACAAGCACATGTATATACAGACACATACACACCGCACACAGACACACACCACATACACACATACACAGACACACACATACACATATACACACATGAGCACACACACACACACAGACACACACCACTCATGCTTTAAAAAAAATAGTTTTGCTTCTATACATTAGCAATGAACCGTCTAAAAGGAGATTATAAAGCAATTCAACTTACAGTAGCATCAAAAAGAACGAACTACTTGGCAATAAACTTAACCAAGGAGGTTAATTACACTTGAAAACTACAAAACATTCCTGAAAGACAGGCACCAATAAATGGAAAGACATCCCATGTTCACAGATTAGAAGTTTTAATATTTTTAAGATGTCAATACTACCCAACAAGATCTACAGATTCATCAAAATTTCAACACTTTTTTCAGATAGAAAATTAGTCCTGAATTTATTACGGAATTTTATCAAGTGACCTGAAATAGTCAAAACAGTCTTTGGGAAAAACGAATAACATTTGGGAGCTCACATTCCTGATCTCTAAATTTACTATAATTCTATGATAATCAAAACAGTTTGGTACTACCATAAAGACAGACATATACACAATGCAGTACAATAGAGAACCAGAAATAAACTTTCATAAACAGGGTCAAATAATTTTCTATAAGGGTGCCAAGGCCATCTAATGGGGAAAAGACAGTCTTTTTAATAAATAATGTTGGGAAAACTGCATTTCAAAATGCAGAAAAATGCAAATGCAAAAAAGTTAAGTTTGACCCTTACCTTACACTATGTACAAATATTAACTCAGAATGGACAAAGACTTAAATGTTACAGCTAAAACTTAGAAGAAAACATAATAAAAAAGCTTTATGATATTGGGTTTGGCAGTGATTTCCTAAATATGACACCAAAAGCACTGTCAAGAAAAGAAAAATAGTTGAGTTGGACTTAGTCAAATTTAAGAACATTTGTACATCAAAAGACACTATCAGCAGAGTGAAAAGAAAGCCTCAAGAGTAGGTTAAAAAAAATCATATGTCTTAGATTAATATCCAGAATACATAATTTAAAAATGCATCCCAACAAAAAAAAAAAAAACACAACAATCCAATTTTAAACGGGCAAAAGACTTGAATGCTGCTGCTACTGCTAAGTCGCTTCAGTTGTGTCTGACTCTGTGCGACCCCATAGACGGCAGTCCACCAGGCTTCCCCATCCCTGGGATTCTCCAGACAAGAATACTGGAGTGGGTTGCCATTTCCTTGAATAGACATCTCTAAAAGTGTACAAATGGCCACTAAACACATGAAAAGATGCTCAATATCTAATCAATAGGGAAATTCATATCAAAGCCATGAGATATCACTTTACATCCATTAAAATAGTTATTGTCCAAAAAAGAATAATAATAATAAGCAGAGTTACAAGTGTTGACAAGGCTGGTAGTAATGTAAAATGGTACAGCTGCTGTGGGAAATGGTATGGTGATCTTTCAAAAAAAAAAAAAAAAAAATAGAATTACAAAATGATCAGCAATTCCACTTCTGGATGTATACCCAAACAAGCAAGAACTCTAACAGATATTTGTACACCCATGTTCATAGTAGCATTATTCACAATAGCCAAAAGGTGGCAGCAACTCAAGTGTCCATCAATAGACAAATGAATAAACAAAATATATTGTTTTGTGTGTATGTATATACATATGTGGACAGACAGACAGACATATACATATAGTTGATCCTTTTAAACTTAGGGGTTATAGGCACTGACCTTAGGAGTAGTCAAAATCTGCCTATGACTTTACATCTGCAGTTTAGGATCCAAGGAACAATCAACCACAGATCATGTAACATCATGTAGTACATATTTAGTGAAAAAGATCTGTATTTGGTGAATCTGCACAATTCAATACCATGTTGCTCAAGGGTCCACTATGTGTGTATATGTGTGTGTGTGCTCAAAATTCTCCAAGCCAGGCTTCAGCAATATGTGAACCGTGAACTTCCTGATGTTCAAGCTGGTTTTAGAAAAGGCAGAGGAACCAGAGATCAAATTGCCAACATCCGCTGGATCATGGAAAAAGCAAGAGAGTTCCAGAAAAACATCTATTTCTGCTTTATTGACTATGCCAAAGCCTTTGACTGTGTGGATCACAATAAACTATGGAAAATTCTGAAAGAGATGGGAATACCAGACCACCTGATCTGCCTCTTGAGAAACCTGTATGTAGGTCAGGAAGCAACAGTTAGAACTGGTCATGGAACAACAGACTGGTTCCAAATAGGAAAAGGAGTACATCAAGGCTGTATATTGTCACCATGTTTATTTAACCTATATGCAGAGTACATCATGAGAAATGCTGGACTGAAAGAAACACAAGTTGGAATGAAGATTGCCGGGAGAAATATCAATAACCTCAGATATGCAGATGACACCACCCTTATGGCAGAAAGTGAAGAGGAACTCAAAAGCCTCTTGATGAAAGTGAAAGTGGAGAGTGAAAAGGTCGGCTTAAAGCTCAACATTCAGAAAACGAAGATCATGGATGGCATCTGGTCCCCTCACTACATGGGAAATAGATGGAGAAACAGTGGAAACAGTGTCAGACTTTATTTTTCTAGGCTCCAAAATCACTGCAGATGGTGACTGCAGCCATGAAATTAAAAGACGCTTACTCCTTGGAAGGAAAGTTATGACCAACCTAGACAGCATATTCAAAAGCAGAGACATTACTTTGCCAACAAAGGTTCGCCTAGTCAAGGCTATGGTCTTTCCTGTGGTCATGTATGGATGTGAGAGCTGGACTGTGAAGAAGGCTGAGCGCCGAAGAATTGATGCTTTTGAACTGTGGTGTTGGAGAAGACTCTTGAGAGTCCCTCGGACTGCAAAGAGATCCAACCAGTCCATTCTGAAGGAGATCAACCCTGGGATTTCTTTGGAAGGAATGATGCTAAAGCTGAAACTCCAGTATTTTGGCCACCTCATGCGAAGAGTTGACTCATTGGAGAAGACTCTGATGCTGGGAGGGATTGGGGGCAAGAAGAGAAGGGGACGACAGAGGATGAGATGGCTGGATGGCATCACTGACTCGATGAATGTGAGTCTGAGTGACCTCCGGGAGTTGGTGATGGACAGGGAGGCCTGGCGTGCTGCGGTTCATGGGGTCACAAAGAGTCGGACACGACTGAGCGACTGATCTGATCTGATCTGATATACATACAATAGTATTTATCTGAGCCTTTAAAAGTGATGAAATTCTATAATACGTGCTACAACATGGATGTACCTAGAGGACATTATGCTAAGTGAAAAAAATAAGCCAGACACAAAAAGGCAAATATTGTATGATTCCACTTTTATGATATACTTATGTCAAATAGAGACAGCAAGTAGCATAGTGGTTGCCAGAGGCTAGGGGTAGAAGGGAGTGGGAAGTTGTCGTTTAATTAGTACAAATTTTCATCTTGGGAAGATGAAGTAGTTCTGGAGGTAGAGGCTGGTGATGATTGTGCAACAGTATGAGTGTACTTAATGCCACTCAACTGTACACTGAAGAATGGTTAAAAGGGTAAATTTTATGTTATATATATTTTACCACCAAAACAAACAAAAATCTCAAGGTCAATGTGCCAAGCGTGGAATTTAGAATGACAGCAAAAAGCCGTTTTGAGTGGCTTTTTACACTTGTGCTAAGCATCTGATCAAGCCGAATATCAGTAAGGAAGACGGAGTGAAACTGGCTGTAGTTTTCAGCTGTAGTTATCTTCCAACAAGTTAGGACAGCACGCTCGTTGTATGAGTCCTGTCTTGCTAGTTTCATTGGAAATGAATACTGTCCACATCAATGGAGAGTTTTATTAACTAGGGTTTATTGGGTTCACTAAAACAGTCCATTATTTAACAACTCAAAAAGTTCTTCAGCCACAGACATCTTCTGTCACTACAGCACTGAACAGAAATCCATCTAAGATGCTCTGTAGATAAGTTCTTAGTACAAGGAATGCATTTTCCTGGGAACACGCTGGAGCCTCCACATGGCCCTTAAGAAGACACTGACCTCTTTGAAACTGGGGCTGCAAGATCCAGGGGACTGGGGGCGACTTCTAGTTTCACAGATTTTTTCTGAACTCTGGTTCTCAAGAAAGTCTAAATGAAGAACTCATCGGAAGGCTCAGAATAGAATCTGTCACATACCAGTTCTATGAGGTCATGCACAATCTTGTGGAGGCTTTAGGATGAAGGAAGACAGATAATCTCAGCCTCTTTTAACATGATTTATTGGCTTCTAGAGAGACTCTAAGACAGAAAAATTCCCTTCTATTAAAATATATAGACCCGTTGGACTCTTTTAAACTGAAAATAGCAGTTAAATCCTAGGATCAGGACTAGCATGCCTTAGGCAATCATTTCTGACTACCCAGCCTCCTTCAAGCCAGCTCAGGTGCCATGAGTCTCCCAGGAAATGCAGAGGGAGAATCTGTATTTCAAGATCTTTACCTTTGACCTCTTTCTGTCTAAAACATAAAGGAGCATCATCAGGGGTTTTAGAGAGCCTATTGCTTCATGTAAGCTTCTTCAGTTAAAACCAGTGAGTTTCCCATATGGACGGAGGTCAGTTCTTGACCTCTTGAATTCTTCATATGTTATCCTCAAGGTGGCTGCTTACTTATGAATTAGCTGTGTGTTTTCTGGGATTAACCACCTCCTTGGAAAACTTACTGCATCTCACACAAGAACTTGGCCTCCATTCTGTGCTCTCCAGAGACAGCTGTGTGAGTTTCAGAAGCAATAATTCAGGCAGAGGGTCCTCTGTGGTCAGGGGAGCCCCGAATTTGCATAAGATTTCACTTGAATATCCATTGGCTTTAGTAATTTGGTGATAGCAGGAGAAGACTCCCAATTCCAAGGGGTCAAATATCCTCCTTGAAACGAAAATGGAAAAGATGAACTGACTCATGGAAGGAATTTTGTGATAAACCTAATGTCCTGGGACCACTTTGTAATAGTACCTCCTCTTCTCATCATTCATTTCCCTTGTGTGTGTCTTGAATAATAAAATTTTTAAAGATTTCTCTGTCAGCAACCCAAGTCAAGGCCTCTAGAGGAACTGGAATATTGTTTGAAAGATCCATGGGCCCTCTGTTTCAATGAAATGTAGGAGTAAAGAGGATGTAAAGAGCAAGATGTCTATTGGGGACAGACAGCCTTAAGCCAACAGCACTCTGGGATTAGAATTAAGAGACATCATCCCAAGGGAGATATTTAAACAAAATGGGAGTTAGATGTTGTTAGCAGTTATATTGGAGAAGGAAATGGCAACCCACTCCAATATTCTTGCCTGAGAATCCCGTGGACAGAGGAGCCTGGTGGGCTGCTGTCCATGGGGTAGCACAGAGTCAGACGCAACTGAAGCAACTTTGCATGCATGCATTGGGGAAGGAAATGGCAACCCACTCCAGTGTTCTTGCCTGGAAAATCCCAGGGACAGAGGGGCCTGGTGGGCTGCCGTCCATGGGATCACACAGAGTCAGACGTGACTGAAGCAACTTAGCAGCAGCAGCAGTTACATATACAGATGGAAAATAAGCATATGAAAGGATACACAACATCATATGTCATTAGGGAATTGCAAATTAAAACAATGTGATGGCACTACATACCTCCTGCATGCATGCTGCTGCTGCTGCTGCTGCTGCTAAGTCGCTTCAGTCGTGTCCGACTCTGTGCGACCCCATAGATGGCAGTCCATCAGGCTCCCCCATCCCTGGGATTCTCCAGGCAAGAACACTGGAGTGGGTTGCCGTTTCCTTCTCCAATGCATGAAAGTGAAAAGTGAAAGTGAAGTCGCTCAGTCGTGTCCGACTCTTAGCGACCCCATGGACTGGAGCCTATCAGGCTCCTCTGTTCATGGAATTTTCCAGGCAAAAGTACTGGGGTGGGGTGCCATTGCCTTCCAATCACTTCAGTTATGTCCGACTCTTTGCGACCCTATATACTATAGCCCACCAGGCTCTTCTGTCTATGCGATTCTCCAGGCAAAAATACTGCAATTGGTTGCCATGCCCTTCTCCAGGGGATCTTCCCAACCCAGGGATTGAACCCAAGTCTCTTATGTCTCCTGCATTGGCAGGCCAGTTCTTTACCACTAGAGCCACGTGGGAAGCCCCTGCTGCTGCTGCTGCTAAGTCTCTTCAATCGTGTCCGACTCTGTGCAACCCCATAGATGGCAGCCCACTAGGCTCCTCCGTCCCTGGGATTCTCCAGGCAAGAATACTGAAGTGGGTTGCCATTTCCTTCTCCAATGCATGAAAGTGAAAAGGGAAAGTGAAGTCACTCAGTCATGCCTGACTCTTAGCGACCCCATGGACGGCAGCCTACCAGGCTCCTCCATCCATGGGATTTTCCAGGCAAGAGTACTAGAGTGGGTTGCCATTGCCTTCTCATAGAAAGGCTAAAATCCAGACATTGACAATGCCAAATGCCAACAGTGAAAAGATTAGTGGTCATCACAGATTTGGTGAAGGGAAGGATGAATAGGGGGAACACACAGGGTTTTTAATGGATCTATAGGAACTCTGGGCTTCCTATAGATCCCAGGGACACAGAGTTCCATGCCCGGGTCAGGAAGATCCTCTGGAGGAGGAAATGGCAACCCATTCTAGTTCTTTCTGGGATAATCCAATGGACTGGCAGGCCACAGTCGATAAGGTCACAAAGAGTCAGACACAACTGAAGTGACTTAGTGCACACACATGGGAACTCTATGTACTTTGATTTTTCTATAAATCTGAAACTTCTAAAAAAATCAAGTGTACTAAAGAAAAAAAAAAAAAACATGAAAGAGCTGCTGACAAGAGGGCTGAGAATCCTCCTACCAACGCAAGAGACACAGGTTTGATCCTTGAGTCAGGAGGATCCCCTAGAGTAGGAAATGGCAACATACTCCAATATTCTTGCCTGGGAAATCCAATGGACAGAGGAGCCGGGTGGGCTACAGTCCAGCGGGTCACGAAGAATCAGGACACGACTGAGAATGCATACACACACACAAACACGCACAACGCCTATATGCCTAAAGAAGGAGCCAAGCAGAGATTTGCATCTTCTCTGTGGAGTATTTGTGTGTTTGTTAAGTGGGAAAACAGTGGGGTTTCTTAAAATGAGGTTCAGCAACCACCTCCATCAGAATCAACTGGATTGACTATTAAATGAAGACTCCTGAGTCAAAACTATTGAATCAAAGTTTCTTGGAGTGGGATCTGGAAATCTGCATTTAGAACACTCCAGTGATTCACTTTCATGCATTGGAGGAGGAAATGGCAACCCACTCCAGTATTCTTGCCTGGAAAATCCCAGGGACGGCAGGCCCTGGTGGGCTGCTGTCTATGGGGTCGCAGAGAGTCGGACACGACTGAAGCGACTTAGCAGCAGCAGCAGCAGCAGCAGCAGCAGCAGCAATGATTCCTATGCTCGTTAAGGTTTATGACCTGCTAGTGTGCCCTATACCAATCTGTAATCTACCAGTTGGCACACTCTACCAATCGGTATACTCTACTAATCTGTTGACATTCTATTTTTTTTTTTTTTTTTTTTTGTCCACTAAATTCTTACATATGTAACAAGTCTGTGAACTTGGGAGCTGGGGATGGAAAGTGTGGGATGGACACACACAAATGGAAGCCAATGAACAGCTGTTTGGAGAAGGTTGTGAGCCTGCATCACAATGACCAACGGAAAATAGCTCATAAGCTTCAAGTCAAGGAGTAATAAATGATTTCCAAGAAGAGCTATGAAAGATGCCAAAAAAGAAAAAAACAAAACAAAAGCAAGAAAACCACACACACACACACAACCCCAAACCAAGACAACCCAAAATAAAGAACCAGAATATGAAAGATGAGCATTTTCCATCCTTGATGTTACATTAATGTATTGGCCAGATTGTGGTTTCCTATTTGAATAAATAACTGTAACCTGAAACTGAGGTAACAAAGTAAATGAAAGTGCCATAGGAGGGGGCATAAAGTGTCTTTCTCATGTGTCCTGTATCCACTAGTGTAATAAAATAAGGTCCTTTTTCTGTTTACATATGCTTTATTATTGCTTTTAATACATGTAGCCAGATATGTACCTATCTTCCTTACTCTTATTTACCCCTGAGTTCCTAGTGTCAAGCACATGGAATGCAGTCTGTAAATATATGTTTTGTTAATTAACTGATTAAAACAGCATCTCAGGATAGAGTCACACTCTCCGTTGGAGTAACTGTTACATAAATGAGGATAATTAACCTTAGGAAGCATCACTATGAGCAAAGCTAGTGGAGGTGATGAAATTCCAGTTGCTATGCTATGCTAAGTCACTTCAGTCGTGTCCGGCTCTGTGCGACCCCATAGACGGCAGCCCACCAGGCTTCCTCGTCCCTGGGATTCTCCAGGCAAGAACGCTGGAGTGGGTTGCCATTTCCTTCTCCAATGCATGAAAGGGAAAAGAGAAAGTGAAGTCGCTCAGTCATGTCCGACTCCTAGCGACCCCACGGACTGCAGCCTACCAGGCTCCTTCATCCGTGGGATTTTCCAAGCAAGAGTACTGGAGTGGGGTGCCATTGCCTTCTCCGAATTCCAGTTGAGCTATTTCAAATCCTGAAAGATGATGCTCTGAAAGTGCTGCACTCAATATGCCAGCAAATTTGGAAAACTCAGCAGTGGCCACAGGACTGGAAAAGGTCAGTTTGCATTCCAATCCCAAAGAAAGGAAATGCCAAAGAATGTTCAAACTACTGCACAATTGCACTCATCTCATACACTAGCAAAGTAATGCTCAAAATTCTCCAAGCCAGGCTTCAACAGTACATGAACCATGAACTTCCAGATGTTCAAGCTGGATTTAGAAAAGGCAGAGGAACCAGAGATCAAATTGTCAACATCCTCTGGATCATCAATAAAGCAAGAGAGTTCCAGAAAAACATCCACTTCTGCCTTATTGACTATGCCAAAGCCTTTGACTGTGTGGATCACAACAAACTGCGGAAAGTTCTGAAAGAGATGGGAATACCAGACCACCTGACTTGCCTCCTGAGAAATCTGGATGCAGGTCAAGAAGCAACAGTTATAACTGGACATAGAACAACAGACTGGTTCCAAATCAGGAAAGGAGTACGTCAAGGCTGTATATTGTCACCGTGCTTTTTTAACTTATATGCAGAGTACATAATGTGAAATGCCAGGCTGGATGAAGCACAAGCTAAAATCAAGATTGCCAGGAGAAACATTAATAACCTCAGATACGCAAATGACACCACCCTTATGGCAGAAAGCGAAGAAGAACTAAAGAGCTTCTTGATGAAAGTAAAAGAGGAGAGTGAAAAAGTTGGCTTAAAGCTCAAGATTCAGAAAGTGAAGATCATGGCATCCGGCCCCATCACTTCATGGCAAATAAATGGGGAAACTGGAAACAGTGATAGACTTTTTGAGGGGCTCCAAAATCACTGCAGATGGTGACTGCAGTCATGAAATGAAAAGACGCTTGCTCCTTAGAAGAAAAGCTATGACCAACCTAGACAGCATATTAAAAAGCAGAGACATTACTTTACCAACAAACATCCATCTAGTCAAAGCTATAGTTTTTCCAGTAATCATGTATGGATGTGAGAGTTGGACTGTGAAGAAGGCTGAGCACCAAAGAATTGATGCTTTTGAATTGTGGTGCTGGAGAAGACTCTTTAGAGTCCCTTGGACTTCAAGGAGATCCAACCAGTCCATCCTAAAGGAAATCAGTCCTAAATATTCTTTGGAAGTACTGATGCTGATGCTGAAACTCCAATACTTTGGCCACCTGATGTCAAGAACTGATTCAGTAGAAAAGACCCTGATGCTGTGAACGATTGAAGGCAGGAGGAGAAGGGGACAACAGAAGTTGAGATGGTTAGATGGCATCACTGATTCAATGGACATGATTTTGAGTACACTCCAGGAGTTTGTGATGGACAGAAAAGCTTGGCAGGCTGCAGTCCACTGGGTGGTTTGCAAAGAGTCAGACACAACTGAGCGACTGAACTGAACTGACTAGACCTCATTGATTTAAAGCAAGACTGGCAGTGAGGAAGGAAGGTTAGGGCCAACAACTTCAGAGAGTGAGGAGGAAGATTACAATTGGTCATTAGATTTCTCAGAGCCTGAGCACTTTTGTCAGAGTACAGAATAGACCCACAGTTGTCCTTGTTCTGTTAAAACCATAGCCATTGTTAAATACAGGCTTTACCCTTCCTCTATTCTTGAAAAGAAACTCTGGCAGAATTACTCAGAAAAGCCCACAAAGTCAGAGTAGTGAAGTCAAGTAGTGGGCATTAAGGAAATGGGGTGAATTCTGTTCTTAGTGTTTAAGTACTAAGTTTGCAGAGGAAATTACATTTGCATTTAAATGAGTATATTTGCTGTGTGCTGAATTTTCCTAGCCTGTGGTGTAAAGTTGAGTTCCTCCTAGTTTTCACAAATTGGGAAGAATTAGTCTTTGTTGCCTGTAGAACTGAAGGACATAATTAGCATCTCTGAGAAACATTCTAGTAAAATTAGGGAAATTTAATTCAGTTTGGTTACTGGACGTGCTTTTATTTAGATTAATAAAGGTATAGCTTAATTAAGACTGCCCCAGAGGGCAGTAACAGTCCAAAGAGAGGCTGCGAGTAGTGAAATGGAATACACAGTGTTACCTTCAATTCACCTTAAATTACTTTGGAACAAGACAAGTAAGTACAGTAAAATTAGGAAACATTTTGGATTTGGAGGAAATTTATGGTTTATGAAATTATTTTATATGTGTTAAAATCTCAACAGAGAAAATCCCAAGTGTTCTCAAAGATGTGTAGCAACCAAATGTTTCATATATTGTTTGTGGGGGAGGTTGACTGGATCAACTATTTTGAACAATTGCTTGGCAATATCTCCTGAAATCCAACAGACATATAAGCTATGACCAAGAAATTTCATTTCCAGGTATATACCCAACAGAAACAAACATTTGTTCTCTCATTCATAAAGCCAGGAGTAAACTCTACCTAAATGCCTATCAGCAGAGAAGCGTATACATAAATAGTGGTATATACTTTCATAAAATGTTACTATACAACAAGGAAAAGGAATTATCCATAAACTACACACAGTATTGATGAACCTCATAAACATAATGTTGAGTGAAACTGCTGCTGCTGCTAAGTCACTTCAGTCATGTCCGACTCTGTGTGACCCAGAGACGGCAGCCCACCAGGCTCCCCCGTCCCTGGGATTCTCCAGGCAAGAACACTGGAGTGGGTTGCCATTTCCTTCTGTAAAAAGGTATATACTATATTAGTCCTTTTTTTTATAAAAAAACTTTACAATTGGAAAAGACTTTGATGCTGGGAGGGATTGGGGGCAAGAGGAGAAGGGGACAACAGAGGATGAGATGGCTGGATGGCATCACTGACTCGATTGACGTGAGTCTGAGTGAACTCTGGGAGTTGGTGATGGACAGGGAGGCCTGGCATGCTGCAATTCATAGGGTCGCAAAGAGTCGGACACGACTGAGCAACTGGACTGAACTGAACTGACTGATAGCCAATTAACAATGTGGTGATAGTTTCAGGTTGATAGCGAAGGGACTCAGCCATACACATACATGCATCCATTCTCCCCCAGTCTTCCTTCCCATCTAGTCTGCCGCATAACATTGAGCTGAGTTCACAGTAGGCCCTTGTGATATAAATCAGCTTACTTACAAAACAGAAAGAGACTCACAGACTTAGAGAATGAACTTATGGTTGTGGGGGCAGGGGAGTATGAGAGGGAGGGATAGTTAGGGAGTTTGGGATGGACATGTACAGACTGCTATATTTAAAATGGACAACCAACCATGTGAGTCCTTTTATGTGAAGTTCAAGCACAAGCAAAATCCAGAGTATTAGCAATCAGGGTAGTGAACACTATTTTGGAAGGGAGTAGTGACTTAAGAGGAGAAGGAAATGGCAGCCCACTCCAGTGTTCTTGCCTGGAGGATCCCAGGGACGGAGGAGCTTGGTGGGCTGCCGTCTATGGGGTCGCACAGAGTCGGACATGACTGAAGCGACTTAGCAGCAGAAGCAGCAGTGACTTGAAGGGGACTGAGTGATATTTGTGGATTATGGTGGCATTCTGTTTCTCATATGTTTATCATGTGAACACCCTCAGTTGGTAAAAATATATCAAGCTGTACACTTCTAAAGTGCGCACTTTTCTGTAATATACTCTAATAATATTTTGTTTATAATTTCAGTAGATACACAAACCCTAGGAAGTTGTCAAGGAAGCTATTATTTTGTTTCTATATTATAACTGAAAAAAAATGAGGTAAAGAGAAGATAAATAACCTTTTAAAAGTATATAAATTACTTTTTACTTTGTGAATCAGGGCTAAAACAGTGCTTTATTGTATTGAAGGTGAAGAAATGTTATGCCTTGTCTTAATTATGTTTTTTTTTTTTTTTCCTCTTGGTAGGAAGCAGTGCTTCAGAATCATATGTTACTAATTACATACCAAGATCTCATACATCCCAATATTCAGGTAGAAAAAACGAGTAAAGATATATTTCACTTCTCTTAGTAGAAGTAAAAATAAAGTATATGGAAGTTTATTATTATAAATTTACCAAAAGAAGTAACCATCTAAAATCATTGACTAGTAAATTTTTTTCTAAACCAAACAACCAATCATATCATCAGGTAAAATCTTTATTTTATATACAAAATTGTACACCTAAAGTTCTTATTTTCCATGTGAGAAAAACTGAGCAGAAGAGAGCTGACATATAATACGTGGAGTTAACTACCAGAGCTAATACTAAAATAAAGCAAAAGAAAAGATGATTTCCTCCACATCTAGTCTTGGTATAAATTAACTGGACAAATTTTACAATTATACAATCACTAAAATGAACTAGGAGAAAGTGGCAAGTAAATGGTAGGAAAATCAACAATCTAGCACTGAATGTCCCCACAAACACTATAAAGTTAAAGTAAAATGTTAATTTGAAATGAAATTAAAATTTATAAACAAATTCCCAATAGATGAGATTACTCTTCTCCTTTGTTGGTTTAATCTTTCAAGTTATCACATGAAAGAGTTTATTCATTTTATTCTTTAAAATGTTTATTTTTTTACTGAAAAGCCAATAAATAAGTAAAGTCATCTCCAAGATGTTTTTGAAAAATTTAAACCACTGTAACCTCACATTCTAGCACAATTACTATTTTCATATTATCTTGCAGGTGGTTTAAGTGTATTTACATCATGGTAATCCCGAGGTATGTACTTTTTTCTTTTTAAGTGACAATAGTAATATTACACATGTTCACTGAAATATTTCTAAATAGTAGAAGCATATAAAAAGTAAATTCTATTCCTTCTCACTCTCACGCAGGAGTAGGCACTGTTAACACAGCCACCTTTTTTCTGTATATTCATACATGCTATGCTATGCTATGCTAAGTCGCTTCAGTCGTGTCCGACTCTGTGCGACCCACACACCTATTATTTTGTCTTTTGTTACTACCACTTAACATTTGCTGTAAACATTTTCCCATGTGTCTGCAAAATTGCGATTTTAAAGGCTACATAGCATTCCTTTGTGTGCATGTAGTAATCAGGGCTCTTAATTGTAAGTGACAGAAACCCAGCTTAAACAAAAATAGAGACTTAATGGCCTATGTAACTGGAGTAGACATGAGTGGGAAAGATGCTAGGATTCAGGACTCAAATTATGTTTTCAGGAATGTGCCAGCTGTGTTTCTGTCTCTTTTCGCCTCTTGCGTCTGCTTGTGTATTGGCCTTACTTGATTTTGCTGCAGCCAGCTGGAATTTCCCCATGTGGCTGGCAACATGGAGTTGTATTTTTCCAATCCTTGACAACAGAAGCAAAAGAATGTCTTCCTAACTAATTCTAAAGGAAAATTCCTAGGAAAGGACTTTTATTGGCTGATCCCTAAAGCAATCACTGTGTGCTGTGGAAATGGGACAATTTGATTGGTCACTTTGGGTCATGTGCCTACCTTTATGTTTGAAAAGGATGAAGGAAGTGATAGGGAAGAAACATGCTTAGCAGCCAGAAATCATATCCTTCATAGATACTGTATCCTGGGCTTTGAGGCTGTTTTGGTATTTTGCATATGATTAATAATCTTGAGAATACTTTCAAGATGTTACTCCTATAGGATTTTTTTCTTTATGAAAAATTCTTTGGTGTAGAATTCCTAAATCAAACAGTATCACACAGATATTCCTATGGTTCTTGCTATATGTTGTTTTATTGTATTCCAAAATAGTTGTACCAAAGAAACAGCTAATAAAAAATGAGGGCTTATTAAAAATTTAAGTTCACTTATTAATTCAACAAATATTTGTTTAGTTATGTGCCATCCATCCAACATGTCTCAGAGTTAGGGAGTCAGCAGTGTCTAAACTCAAATCCATCTGAGCAATACGACTACATTATAGCAGGAAGAATACACATCAGGAGATAATGAGTTCAGTTTAGAAGTCCCTGTGGATCCTTGTGGGTGGGAAAATGGTCTTGAAATGGATCTATCAATTAACAACTTTCCTAGAATGGGTTTAGCCATTTTGAGTTGTCCAAATGACTATTTTTCATTCAAAACTTTATTCAAATTAACTTCACAGATGCAATATAAATTGTAATCTGAGGCATCATCATCCACAAGCTAGCTTCTTTGATTCCTTGAGGTTTGGTTTGCTCATTTCTGGCTGAGAATACCTGCCAAGCTCTCTCTTCAGGGTCACTGAGGGGATCAAAGGTGGAGAATGAGGGGTCAAGGAGACTGGGTGCCTAAGGAGTGATGAGAAGGTTTAGAGGAGTTAATGTGGTGAATGTGATAGGAAATTTAAAAACGGAAAAAATAAATTTGGGGAATTCCCTGCTTGCCTAGTGTTAGGATTTCACGCTTTCATTGCCAAGGCCTGGGTTTCATTCCTGGTCAAGGAACTGAGATCCTGTCTCAGTGCCAAAAAATAAATAAATAAAACATAAATTTGTTAAACTGTAAAGAGTGATAGGAATGTAAGCTATTATCGGAAGAGGTGCTGCAATATCAGCTCTTTTTATATGGAAATATGGCACAAAATTATAACTGTGGAACATGAAACTGGAATTTGAAAATACGTCGTCACTTTTGCTAAAAACATAAGGAAAAAACATTTCTGAAAATGCCTCTTCCTTTAACTGGAAGTTCTTGTTAGGTTATGACCATTTTATTAAACATGTCGATAGAAAGATGAGTTAATAAAAACAAATGGATGAATTCCCTTCAGATTTGAGTTAAATGGGCAAGAATTTATCATGTAAGGCATGAATAACAGAACATGTGAATTGTATTCAGGTTTTAGCACTGACTAAACTTTTTCAGGGTTACAGCTATAGATTTCTTTTCCCCATGACTAAGAGCAAACTTAGTGGTCATTTAGTTTGAGTTCCTTATTCTATAGACTATTTTGGTTTCATTGCTTTAGCAGAAACTTTCAAAGCATGCTTCTATTTGGTTAATACTCATCTATTTAAAAAAGACATGTTGTGACTATTTTTGAAAGATACTTAATAGGGAAACCATTAGAACTAGTATGGAGTGGTCCAAATTGTTTAGGAAAACATTTTCATTGTGGAATCATAAGATTTAAAAATAGTTGGTATTTACACTAAAATGTTCATAAAATGCTTTATGAATGAAGGCCTCAGTAATCTCTAAAATGCATTCACAGTTGTTTGGTTCCATTATAAGTAGTAGTAAGAATGGAAATTCTAGAATCTCACCTCTATTGTTGTTCAATTTCCAACAATAGGTTCAAAGGTTTGCATACTTTTAGGATCCATGTTTCTGGTGCTTGCCACATTATGTGCACTATTATCAAATGGTTGACTAAAAGCTGAATTCTGGCAGAAAGATTATATTAAACCAGATTTAACATAAAAAAAAAAAAAAGAAAGAACTTAATTATCACTATCTGCTAAGTACCATTTTGTTTAAGTCATTCTTTATAATTTTCTCACTACGGGTAGCATATGCAAATATTGTCCATTCTTATTCTCATGGTAAGAAATAGAAGATTTATGAATTCAAATAGCTCCCAAATGATATCCAAACATACACTGAGTTATGGATGACCTCAGACCAAGGTAGAGAAACAATTATAGTCAGATGTTTGAGGCAGAAACAGAAAATTCATGAGCTGGCCCATTATCCTTCCTATGTTATTAGGTACATTCTTTAGAAGTAAATAAAGCAAGTGACAACTATAATATCTGTCACCATTTTGATTGAAGTATGGTATGAAGGATCATTTTCTTCTAATTCATATTTGGTCATGAAATTGTTGTGAAGCTTTGGGCAGTTGACACCACTTAAAACAGACAGAGCTACATGACCTGGCACAAAGTGCACAGGCTTTGATGTTGAGCAGTCTTAACACTGACCTTTCATTTGTCATCCCGTCATTTATCTGATCCCTCATCTAACTTGTATTGAGCATCATCTTTGTGTCAGGCATCACCTGGAAAGTGGAGCTCAAAGAAACAAGTCAGATTTGTTATTTGCCCTCAAGGAATTTATATTAGCAGCACGAGAAAGGCAACAAACCAATCTATAAAACCTACAAAATGGGAGTCCTGTGCAGACTGAGACGACGTACATAAAATACTTGACATTGTCCTTAACTTATAATAGGCATATAACAAAACAACTTTAATTGTTCTTCTTCATTCAACTATTCATTCAAAAAATTTTTTCAGTGCCAGTGAAGCTTATGGCACTGTTCTGGGTGATGCACAAGAGTCAAGGTAGGACAGGTCATAGCTCAACCCTCAAGAATCACCATATAGGAACTTCCTGGTTGACCAGTGGTTAAGAATCCGCCTGCCAATGCAGGGGACGTGGGTTTCAATCCCTGGTCCGCAGGAAGATCCCACATGCCTCCGGGCAACTAAGCTGGTGCGCCACGACTACCCGGCCATTGACAACACTCACCCTGGAGCCCGTGCTCTGCAGTAAGAGGAGCTGCCACAGTGAGAGCCCTGCACACCTCGAGGAGGAGCATCCCCTGCTCACCGCAACCAGACAAAGCCTGCACAGCATCAAAGACCCAGTGCAGCCAATGAAGGGAGAAGAGTGGAAGGGAGTAAATCAATTCCATAGATACTTTCTGCATAAGGTAGAATTGAATAAATGTCAATTGTGTCTTACAAGTTAGACACAGTATAAATGGAAAAGGAAGACAACTAGAACTGGATAAAAGGATTGCTACAGTAAATGTGTTGGTGAAATTGGCTGTCATTGAAGTGTAGTTTACCACTCAGTAGATTTACATGAATTATTTTTGTTTGTTTTTCGCTGTACCATGCAGCTTGTGGGATCTTAGTTCCCTGACAACGAGGGATGGGACTTGGCCCCGGGCAGTGGAACCTTGGAGTCCTAACCACTGGACCTCTAGGGAATTCCCTACATGAATTTTTCCAGTAAGTTTTGGCACTCAAGTTTCAGAGGACAGAAGACTGTGGGGTGACTCAGAATTAGAAATCAGTCTGGCAAGCAGGAGAGACAATCAAAGGGTAGAGAGGAGCAAGAGAAGGCGATGTTAAAAATGCCAGACCCTTGAGTCCAAGCTGGTGAACCTTGCTAGAGAGGTCAGGGAAATCAGAAGGAGATGGCTGTCAAGATAGGGAGGGAGAGAAGGAGAGGGGTCACAGAAGGTAGAGGGGCATGCTCAATGCTCAGAGAAGGAGCGGACAGTATCAAAGGACAGAAGTCTGTGGTCAGAGGAAGGGAACTCATAATCTTGACATATAACGTGCACCTGTCTCAAGTGGTGACCCTCAGAAGAATTGTATTAGGGCTCAGTGTGGCAGACGTGAGATCTATTGCTCACATCCTCCTTTCCAGAAAGGATTTGCTATTCAGCTTCAAGAAGTGTGGTCAGCTGACAGCCTCTAGCTGTTAGCTCCTTCCACAACCTGCTCTGTGTTGGAGCTGAAGTCACTCTCTTCATGCGATTAGCCCCAGAGGCAATGACTAAGCAAGGCAGTGGTGTAAGAACTGGCCATTGCCATCCAACACGGACTCTTAGAACTGGCCATCAGAGCTCTGTGCTCCCTGTTGGGCTGCTGAGAAAGCATTGCACTCTGACCACTCCCCTTCTCAATCCTGTTCACTCCCCTTTCCTTTTACGAGGGTCACACCCTCAGAAAACCTTTTTTACTCCTAACTTTATCTCACCATCTGTTTCCAAAAGAACTCACTATAGAATTTTGACTCCTGTCACGTCCATTATCTTATTTTATACCTATAAAAACTGAGGTGGTAGAGATAGTAGGAACAACCATGCTTCACTTTACAAATGGAAAAACTGAAACCCAGGACACTTAAGTAAGCTGACCATGCTTACACTGCTGGGCTATACCAAAGGTGGATTAGAACCTTGCTCCACATCGTTTCCAAGCTTGGTGTTCTTTACTTTGGGGGATGTTAAGCAGACTAATGAATGGCAACAAAAGTCCTAAAAGAACTTACAGTTGGGGATCTGCCAAGCTTTGTAGAATTAGCATAAAGTAGAAAAGTAAAACATCATAGTTGAAAACAGTTTCACCCTTAACATAGTACATATTGTCTAAACAAGAGGAGAATGATAAATTATTCTAAGTACTTGTATTCATTTTAACAGTTCCTTTCATGTATGTTTAGGAAAATTGTAATGTTAATGTGAGGTGTTTTCTGGTGTTACTTCACTATCAGTGGATCACACCAGAGTCAAGTAATTTCTACATCCTAGTGAAATAGTACTGGAGAAGGCAATGGCACCCCACTCCAGTACTCTTGCCTGGAAAATCCTGTGGACGGAGGAGGAGTCTGGTAGGCTGCAGTCCATAGGGTCGCTAAGAGTCGGAGACGACTGAGCGACTTCATTTTCACTTTTCACTTTCATGCATTGGAGAAGGAAATGGCAGTCCACTCCAGTGTTCTTGCCTGGAGAATCCCAAGGACGGGGGGCCTGGTGGGCTGCCGTCTACGGGGTCGCACAGAGTCGGACACGACTGAAGTGACTCAGCAGCAGCAGCAGCAGTGAAATAGTACAATCCCTTTTTGAAATCATACTATCATTAGCTTTTTTAAAAACACACACAAACAAGGTAAGTTATAAATAGCAGTTTCTTTACTGAAACCTGCTTGATCATTCTTTTCGCTTTCCCTCTTTTTTCTCTTGAACTTTGAAATAATAAAATGCAAAAACAGTTTCATAGTCATTAAATGAAATTTGAGAAATACAGAAATGTATACAGATAACAGTAAAAGTTACCCATAACCCCACTGCTATTAGTATTTTGGCTTTAGATCTTTATAGTCTACCAGTGTGCATACATATGTAACTTCACTTCCTTACTCTGACTCTAACACCATGCTACATTGGGAAGTCGTGACTACAATTCACCCAGGACATTCATGCAAGTCCAAGATCCCTTATATTGATGGTGAAGTCACTGAAATCTACCTATTACTTCCATCATGAATTAACAATATGAAACTTCTTAAATCTCAGATCTCACAGGTTTGTATGCCAAACCTAGTTACTCTATGTTTATTTTTGTTGCTATACCCTTGGATTGGAGAAGGAAATGGCAACCCATTCCAGTATTCTTGCTTAGGAAATCTCATGGACAGAGGGAGCCTGGCAGCCTACAGTCTAGTTCAGTCACTCAGTCGTGTCCGACTCTTTGTGACCCCATGAACCACAGCACGCCAGGCATCCCTGTCCATCACCAACTCCCGGAGTTCACCCAGACTCATGTCCATTGAGTCAGTGATGCAATCAAACCATCTCATCCTATGTTGTCCCCTTCTCCTCCTGCCCTCAATCTTTCCCAGCATCAGGGTCTTTTCCAATGAGTCAGCTCTTAGCAGGAGGTGGCCCAAGTATTGGAGTTTCAGCTTCAACATCAGTCCTTCCAGTGAATACTCAGGACTGATCTCCTTTAGGATGGACTGGTTGGATCTCCTTGTAGTCCAAGGGACTCTCAAGAGTCTTCTCCAACACCACAGTTCAAAAGCATCAATTCTTCACTGCTCAGCTTTCTTCACAGTCCAACTCTCACATCCATACATGACTACTGGAAAAACCATAGCCTTGACTAGATGGACCTTTGTTGACAAAGTAGTCTCTGCTTTTTAATATGCTGTCTAGATTGGTCATAACTTTCCTTCCAAGGAGTAAGTGTCTTTTAATTTCATGGCTGCAATCACCATCTGCAGTGGTTTTTGAGCGCCCCCAAAATAAAGTCAGCCACTGTTTCCCCATCTATTTGCCATGAAGTGATGGAACCAGATGCCATGATGTTGGTTTTCAGAATGTTGAGTTTTAAGCCAACTTTTTCACTCTCCTCTTTCACTTTCACCAAGAAGCTCTTTAGTTCTTCACTTTCTGCCATAAGGGTGGTGTCATCTGCATATCTGAGGTTATTGACATTTCTCCCAGCAATCTTGGTTCCAGCTTGTGTTTCTTCCAGTCCAGCATTTCTCATGATGTACTCTGCATATAAGTTAAATAAACATGGTGACAATATGCAGCCTTGACATACTCCTTTTCCTATTTGGAACCAGTCTGTTGTTTCTTGGAGAAGGCAATGGCAACCCACTCCAGTGTTCTTGGCTGAAGAATCCCAGGGATGGGGGAGCCTGGTGGGCTGTTGTCTATGGGGTGGCACAGAGTCGGACACGACTGAAGCGACTTAGCAGCAGCAACAGCAGCAGCTGTTGTTTCTACAATCCATGGGGTCGCAAAGAGTTGGACATGATTGACCAACTAACACTTTCACTTTTGTACTTTTGCCTAGAAAATCCCATGGACGAAGGGCCTGGTAGGCTCCAGTCCATGGGGTCGCTAAGAGTCGGACACGACTGAGCGACTTTACTTTCGCTTTTCACTTTCATGCATTGGAGAAGGAAATGGCAACCCACTCCAGTGTTCTTTCCTGGAGAATCCCAGGGGCGGGGGAGCCTGGTGAGCTTCCGTCTATGGGGTCACACAGAGTCGGACACGACTGAAGTGACTTAGCAGCAGCAGCAACTACTACTCTGGTCCTTGAATGAAGAAACATCTGAAAGATATTTTAGGTGACTTTCGTCAGTGAAGAAGGTATCACCTTTGAGATAATATCCTGATCATAAAGCTCAAGGCCTGAATTCAAGCTGAGCCAGACTGCATACTTGAAATGAACCTGGACCAGAATGAACATCTTGGAAACATGAGAACAAACCAGCTGTGGGGAGAAAGGCTTCAAACAAAAGCCACGTTTGGGTTACCCTGTCCAGTGGCGACTCATTGCAGGGAAGAATCCCATTTGCTTGAAGTTCGGTGCTGGGACAGCGAGTCTCTCTCCTAGAAGTTACTAGTGTAGTGGCACATGACAGGGAGAACTTGGCACTTGCTAAGGTAATAGTACACGCTTTTATGTCACACAAGCATGTGTGTGTAGCTAAGCCATGGGAAATAGTTTTCTCTACAACATTTAAAAATTTGAGATGATGAAAAGGAGAGGAATATGAAATCTGAAGTACATTAGTAAAAAATATCTGGTAAAACACAACAGACATTCACAGATTCAAAAATTCTTGGTGAAAGGAGGCCCAAGAAGTCCTCATAAAAGCGCGTCATTTCCCAAGTTGCACTTAGCATGTCCTCAGATCTTTTCAGGGGCAGGAGCCTGGCAGCCAACGTGGGCCAAGCACTCCCCATTGCAGTTACATGAGTGCCACCTAGTGTCACTTGTTCATGCTGAAGGGAGTTTGGATGTGGTTTAATTGACCTCATCTGAGGGAATGAGGGAACGAAAGCCCTGAGTGAAGAGGTGATTTAAGCTGCCCACATCTATCTGCCTAGTGGCCGAGCCAGGACTAGGACTCAGGCCCTGTTTCATGTAGGACAGCTGGTGATAACCTCTGGAGTTTGGGAGTCAGGAGTCCTGGGAGTCAAGAGTCCAGGGAGTTGGACTGTGCTGAAGAATATTCTTCAGCATAAACCATAAACCTTCAGCATAAAGCATAAACCTTCCAGGGCCTCAGTTGCTCCATGCATTAAACTCCTAAATGCATACTTGCTTGTTCTGAAAGTCTTTGAGACACATGAGTGACAGAGAACAGAATCTGAAAGTTAGTGTAGGTCCCCAGAAGTGTTTAGTCTGCTCGTCCATGAACACCTGCCCTACTCCAGCTATACAAGTGATCAAGCTATTTCCTACAAGCAAGTGCTAGGGTCCAAAGTCATCAGCCTTGGCTCAGGGTGATGCTTCATCTATCACCTTTTATGATTTCTGCCTTCAGCTTCTACCTTGGTGAACAAAGCAATTTAGACACCATCTAAGAGACAAAGGCCACTGCAACCACCCAGGCTTTGATTTCCAGAAGTCAGGTGTTCTGCAGTTCTCCAAGTAGAGTTTCTGTTTCAAGATTAATCTTGGCCAATGGTACTTAATGCTGATTGCACATTAGCATCACCCAGGGAACTTTCAGAACACCCTTGTGCTTGGGTCTGACCCTAAACTAGCAGAGTCAGAATCCCTGAGGGTATATTCCCACACTTTAAAAAACTCCTTGGGCTTCCTTGGTGGCTCAGATGGTAAAGAATCTGCCTGCAATGCAAGAGACCCATGTTCAGTTTCTTGGTCAGGAAGCTCTCCTGGAGAAGGGAATGGCTGCCCACTCCAGAATTCTTGCCTGGAGAATTCCATGGACAGAGACAGCTCACAGGGTTGTAGAGAGTCAAATACGACTGAAAAAAACACTTTGTCTTTCACTTCGGGTTATTCCACTGCTCAGAAGATTGACAATCACAGCGATGGGCTGAGCTTGCACTACATAAGAGAGGAGAACAGGTATAAATAGGAAGATGGGAGATAGATAAGGTCATTTCCACCCAGGATCTCAAACAGAAGTTAATATTGATGCATGCTAAAGTGCTCAATAAACAACCACAGAAAGAACTTGTCCAAAGAGAAATTGTAAATGATGCTGCAGGAACTAACAATCTACTAACAATTACTGGGTTCTCTTGCTGCCCTTCATAGGAAATATCTAAGAAGAACCACAAGTACACTTAAAAATAGGAGAAGCAGGCAGAGCAAATAATATGGATCTACTTTTATGTGGATTTACTTTATTATCCAAAAAACAATGTGGATCTTTTGAAAGAAGAAAGGTTTCAAAACATGAACACTATTAAAGGAAGGCACTCTCTGCCTTCCTTCTCTTTTCCTATTTTAAATTTCTTGTTTCCCCATTCAAATCCTGTGTGACGTATCCAAGAACTCATATAACAAAGGGGCTTGCTATTATATTCTGAAAGCCTGTCCTATCCTTTCACTTCTCCAGGGAAAGTGACAGCTGAGCTGGTATGTGAAGTAAGAGCAAGGTGTGTGCATGTTGGAGGCTGTGTGTGTTCGGGGCTTGGGGGTGTTTTCAAGGCAGAGACAGAATGTGCAGAGGCCATGTGTTGAAAGGCTTAGTCCAGGAACACAGAGAAGGCAAGTGTGAGGGGACGGGGAAGGTGCTGGGAGAGGAGGCTAGACAGGCAGGATCCTGTCCACTGTTTGCATACATACACCCCACGTGCCTTGCGGACAGTCAGTTCACCTCACCTTTTCCTGCTTTGCTCTGACCGACTTTCATCTCACCTTTAGTGACAGTGACTGAATCACCTCCTTAAGAAAGTCTGAAAGTGGTTTTCCTAACATTCCAAACTCCTATTCTTATTCCAAGCATGTTAGTGGACGAAAGTCTAACAATATATAGCTGCGGAAGGTCAATGCCCCCTCAAGTCGTGCCCAACCTAAATTGTCACAGTTAACAATTCCACATATTCTCTCAGACCCTCCTAGGTGCATGTCCAAATGCACATCTCACTGTTGTTTCGAAAAGTAGAATTGCACTAGACACATGATTTTGCAACTTGCTTTTCCCCCCACCCTTTTGTTTTACTTAAAAATAAATAAAATGGTTAACACGATTCCTAGGAGATGGAGAAGTGACTCGCTATTGGATCCAGCTTTTCAAGGTTAGGTAGAACCAGAATAGACACCAGTGAACTGTTCTGTTAGTGGTGGCTGTGGGGACTTTAAGAGGGTATTTTTTTTTTTTTGCTTTATTTTTAGCTTTATTGAGGTATAATCAACAAGTAAAATGGAGAGATACTTAAAATGTACATGAAAAAGTAGTGTACGTGGTGATAATATGATATACATATTCATTGTGAGGGCTTCCTTTGTGGCTCAAATGGTAAAGCGTCTGCTTACAATGCAGGAGACCTGGGTTCAATCCCTGGATCGGGAAGATCCCCTGGAGAAAGAAATGGCAACCCACTCCAGTACTCTTGCCTGGAAAAATCCCATGGACGGGGGAGCCCGGTAGGCTACAGTCCATGGGGTTGCAAAGAGTTGGATATGAATGAGCGACTTAACTTCATTCATTGTGAAAAGTTTCTTCCTGGGACTTCCCTGGCAGTTCAGCGTTTAACCTCGTCTTCTTATATAGGGGGTGCAAGTTCGATCCCTGGCTGGGGAGCTAAGATCTCACATGCCTCGAGGCCAAAAAAAAAACAAAGCATACAACGGAAACAATATTGACACAAATTCAATAAAGACTTTAAAAATGGTCTACATCATAAAAAGAAAAAAAGATTCCTCACACCTAATTATTTAGCATATCTAAATATGCTTACAACTTGCTTTTTTTTAAACTTCATATATGATAGACATCTTTCTGTATCATTATACATAGCTTTACCTCATTTTGTTTAGCAGCAACATGGTATTTCTCATATACAGGTACCATCTGATGATGGACAATTAGTTTAACTTATATTTTTTCACCATTACAAGCCAGACAATACCTCAATGAGCATCCTTGTATACGCATGAGTGCTAAGAGGCTTAAGTTGTGTCTGACTCCTTGCAACCCTGAAACTGTAGATCACCAGTCTCCTCTGTCCATGGGATTCTTCAGGCAAGAATACTGGAGTGGGTCCAAGGAATCTTGTCAGCCCGGGGATTGAATCCATGTCTCCTGTGTCTCCTGCATTGGCAGGCAGGTTCTTTACCACTAGCACCACCTGGAAAGTCCATCCTTGTCCATACTCTTGCTCAACTGTACAAATATCTCTATAAGATAAATTCTACAGAGAATATTTAGGGTATGCATGTTTTAAATATTGATGAGTGTTCCCAAGTTCTAAACCAAAAACTTTGCATCAGTTCACCTCCCATAGTGGCATGTGAGAGTGCCCATTTCCATCTCTGTCTCTTGATTCGTTACCTCTCATCCTACAGAAAGAACCAGAATCAGAATTTCACAGAATTTGTATCCTTAGACCTAACCCACATTTTGGACCACAGCGTTATTTCCAGCTGCCTGTAGATCACAATAAACTGTGGAAAATTCTGAAAGAGATGGGAATACCAGACCACCTGATCTGCCTCTTGAGAAATCTGTATGCAGGTCAGGAAGCAACAGTTAGAACTGGTCATGGAACAACAGACTGGTTCCAAATAGGAAAAGGAGTACGTCAAGGCTGTATATTGTCACCCTGTTTATTTAACTTATATGCAGAGTACATCATGAGAAACGCTGGACTGGAAGAAACACAAGCTGGAATCAAGATTGCCAGGAGAAATATCAATAACCTCAGATATGCAGATGACACCAGCCTTATGGCAGAAAGTGAAGAGGAACTCAAAAGCCTCTTGATGAAAGTGAAAGTGGAGAGTGAAAAGGTTGGCTTAAAGCTCAACATTCAGAAAATGAAGATCATGGCATCTGGTCCCATCACTACATGGGAAATAGATGGAGAAACAGTGGAAAGAGTGTCAGACTTTCTTTTTCTGGGCTCCAAAATCACTGCAGATGGTGACTGCAGCCATGAAATTAAAAGACGCTTACTCCTTGGAAGGAAAGTTATGACCAACCTAGATAGCATATTCAAAAGCAGAGACATCACTTTGCCAACAAAGTTTCGCCTAGTCAAGGCTATGGTCTTTCCTGTGGTCATGTATGGATGTGAGAGCTGGACTGTGAAGAAGGCTGAGAGCCGAAGAATTGACGCTTTTGAACTGTGGTGTTGAAGAAGACTCTTGAGAGTCCCTTGGACTGCAAGGAGATCCAGCTGGTCCATTCTGAAGGAGATCAGCCCTGGGATTTCTTTAGAAGGAATGATGCTCAAGCTGAAACTCCAGTATTTTGGCCACCTCATGCGAAGAGCTGACTCATTGGAGAAGACTCTGATGCTGGGAGGGATTGAGGGCAGGAGGAGAAGGGGACGACAGAGGATGAGATGGCTGGATGGCATCACTGACTCGATGAATGTGAGTCTGAGTGACCTCTGAGAGGTGGTGATGGATAGGGAGGCCTGGCGTGCTGCAGTTCATGGGGTCGCAAAGAGTTGAACACGACTGAGCGACTGATCTGATCTGATCTGATCTCAATATACCGAAATTCCATCAAACCTCTATCCCCAACAGATCCTTCCTGAGGGCTCTGCTCCTGCTATGGCCACTAGCATCTGGACAACACACCCCCCTGCTCTTGTCTCTCATATCTGATCAGGAACTCAGTCTCTCATCATCTTTCTCTTCCCACAATCTTTCTCACTCATTGCTTTTCTTGTGGCTCTGTGGCTCATATCCCAGTTTAGGATCTTATCGGCTCCGGGCTGACCACCCTATCTCTCTCTAATCTCTTTTACTTTCAGTCCAACTGAACTCAATCCCCTGGACATCTTTGAAAAACTCTCCTTGGGTCGTAGAGCCCTCTCCTATTTGAGAACTTTCAGTTTCTCTTCATTCCTGCCAGATCCTAGCTGAGCTGTCTCTCCTGTCACTGGCCTACTCTCAGAATCGCCAACATGCCCGGGGCTTTTCTGTATTTAATGGTGTCAGTCCCTCTCTGAAGTTCTTTTCCATATCTCTGCCTACCTGGGCGCTGTCTACCCAGTGAGCCATAAACATATCTGGGGAAATAGCTTTCTGGATGGAGGGAGCACTGGAGTTGCAGATTATGTAGAGCTTGGTAGGACACTGTCAACACTGTGACGAGATAAAATTTAAGCATTATCATTATCTGTGAATGTAGGCTTTGTCTCTGCTGATAGATTGTCACCAAGTGCTTTATACAAATTGATGATTTTAAAAAGTAATAAAGTTTTTATGGCAAGGAGAAATTATTTTTCTTCAGGTTAAAAAGGATGACACAAGATTTTTGCCTCTCCCAGGAAAGATTTCATTAAGCAGAAGCAGAAACATCCAATTGAGCAATGGCACCTACTTGTGATGTATAAGGACCCTGATGTAATGGCCTGCCTCTTCTTCATCTTTTGTGTGTCTTCATTAACTTATTTTTTTTAATTTCATACAAACATGACAATCATTTCTACTTCTAAAGAAATGCTTCTTAAATTGTAATAGAAACTACTCGCCTATTTGATCTAACTTGTATCTGGTTTCATATTTATTCATTACTAATTCATAAGGTTGTTGGGAGGATTAAATGAGTTAGAAGGGCTTAGAACAATGCCTCTGCGCGAGTGTATTTGTGTGTGTGTGTGTGTGTGCGTGTGTGTGTGCTTGGTCACTCAGTGCTGGGGTTGTCTTTTGTGACCCCATGGACTGTACCAGGCTCCTCTGTCCATGGAATTTTCCAGGCAAGAATATTAGATCAGGTTGCCATTTCCTTCTCCAGAGAATCTTCCAGACCCAGGGCTGAACCTGCATCTCTTGCATCTTCTGCATTGGCAGGCAGATTCTTTACTACTGTGCCACCTGGGAAATCAGAACAATGCCAACACATAGTAAATACTCTTTAAGTGTTTGCAGTAACAAGGTTACACACACACACTCACACACACAATCCATTTATCCATTTACTCATACAACAGATTACAGCTATGTATAAAATACTATGCTAGGCACTAGCAGTGTAAAGACACATTAAGCTGGTCCTAAGGATTTCATGTCTAGCAGAAAAACAAATACATAAGCATATAAATTTTGAGGTATATTTAAGGGGAAGTGGTAGCAAAAGGCAGGGGTGAATAATTCTGCTTGAGAGAGAGGGTTACAAAGAAAATGTTGCTCAAACCATGTGGCTAAGTGTAACCAGTTGAAGGAAGTTAGAGGTAACAAAGCAGAGGAAGTAAGTTTTAACAAAGACATAAAGTCATGGAGCAGCAGGGCATATTGCTATGCTAAGTCACTTCAGTCGTGTCTGAGACTGTGCGACCCCATAGACGGCAGCCCACCAGGCTCCTCCATCCCTGGGATTCTCCAGGCAAGAACACTGGAGTGGGTTGCCATTTCCTTTTCCAATGCAGGAAAGAGGAAAGTGAAAAGTGAAAGTGAAGTCACTCAAGAGGACCAAGCAAATGACAAATGTATAAATTGGGGGCTGGTCCAAAGTGGTGGAAGAGACAAACTGAAAGTATATAAAGATATTGAAGTGATTAAAGATGACAGAATAAAAGCTGCTAAGCAAATCTGAGGACTGTCAGTATGAACTCTGGATATAGAGTCCGTGTTGACTGTTTGGGGAAGACAGTGGAAGAAGTTTGGAAGCTAATTAAGGAATCCGTTCATGTAAAACATAATGAGGAACAAAAACAAGAGAAAAACTGAAGCATGGTGAAGAACTGCTGCTGCTGCTGCTGCTAAGTCGCTTCAGTCATGTCCAACTCTGTGCTAGCTGGCTTGAAATCTAGGGAGTAAAATCTGCCTAGGCCCATGAAGACCTATGGGGAGGAAGAAGAGAAGAAGGCTAGAATAACTCCCAAGTTTCTGGCTTAGATGACTGGATGAATAAATGTAGTAAAACCATTTACCTCTATAGAAATGATATGGACTGGGGAGCAGGTAGACATAATAATTTAGGTTTAGAAATACTGAGTTTGGAGTGTTTGTGGGTCATCCAAGTGCAAGCTCCAGTAGATGGCTAGATTTACGATGCAAACTATAAAAGGCCAGCGTTGGAAATATAGACCTAGGAGTTATCAGGTTACAGATGGTAATTAACAACAGAGAAGTGGTTGATATTGTCCAGAAAGCATGAGCAAAATTATAGAGAAGAAATTCTTTATCTAAATGTTTTAAATTCTTTTGTTTCTGTGGTAATTTTCACATTCATTCTGTTCAGTTCAGTTCAGTCGCTCAGTCGTGTCGCCTCTTTGCTACCCCATCAACTGCAGCACGCCGGGCCTCCCTGTCCATCACCAACTCCCGGAGTTCATTCATTCAGATCAGATCAGATCAGTCGCTCAGTCGTGTCCGACTCTTTGCGACCCCATGAACTGCAGCACGCCAGGCCTCCCTATCCATCACCAGCTCTCAGAGGTCACTCAGACTCACATTCATCGAGTCAGTGATGCCATCCAGCCATCTCATCCTCTGTCGTCCCCTTCTCCTCCTGCCCCCAATCCCTCCCATAGTTTATTGTGATCTACACAGTCAAAGGCTTTGGCATAGTCAATAAAGCAGAAATAGATGTTTTTCTGGAACTCTCTTGCTTTTTCCATGATCCAGCGGATGTTGGTAATTTGATCTCTGGTTCCTCTGCCTTTTCTAAATCCAGCTTGAACATCAGGAAGTTCACGGTTCACATATTGCTGAAGCCTGGCTTGGAGAATTTTGAGCATTACTTTACTAGCGTGTGAGATGAGTGCAATTGTGCGGTAGTTTGAGCACTCTTTGGCATTGCCTTTCTTTGGGATTGGGATGAAAACTGACCTTTTCCAATCTTGTGGCCACTGCTGAGTTTTCCAGATTTGCTGGCCTATTGAGTGCAGCACTTTCACAGCATCATCTTTCAGGACTTGGAATAGCTCCACTGGAATTCCATCACCTCCACTAGCTTTGTTCGTAGTGATGCTTTCTAAGGCCCACTTGACTTCACATTCCAGAATGTCTGGCTCTATGTCAGTGATCACACCATCATGATTATCTGGGTCATGAAGCTCTTCATTCAGATCAGATCAGTCGCTCAGTCGTGTCCGACTCTTTGCGACCCCATGAACCGCAGCATGCCAGGCCTCCCTGTCCATCACCAGCTCCCGGAGGTCACCCAGACTCACACCCATCAAGTCAGTGATGCCATCCAGCCATCTCATCCTCTGTCGTCCCCTTCTCCTCCTGCCCTCAATCCCTCCCAGCATCAGAGTCTTCTCCAATGAGTCAACTCTTCGCATGAGGTGGCCAAAATACTGGAGTTTCAGCTTTAGCATCATTCCTTCCAAAGAAATTCCAGGATTGATCTCCTTCAGAATGGACTGGTTGGATCTTCTTGCAGTCCAAGGGACTCTCAAGAGTCTTCTCCAACACCACAGTTCAAAAGCATCAATTCTTTGGCGCTCAGCCTTCTTCACAGTCCAGCTCTCACATCCATACATGACCACAGGAAAGACCATAGCCTTGACTAGGTGAACCTTTGTTGGCAAAGTAATGTCTCTGCTTTTGAATATGCTATCTAGGTTGGTCATAACTTTCCTTCCAAGGAGTAAGCGTCTTTTAATTTCATGGCTGCAGTCACCATCTGCAGTGATTTTGGAGCCCAGAAAAACAAAGTCTGACACTGTTTCCACTGTCTTCTCCATCTATTTCCCATGCAGTGATGGGACCAGATGCCATGATCTTCGTTTTCTGAATGTTGAGCTTTAAGCCAACCTTTTCACTCTCCACTTTCATTTTCATCAAGAGGCTTTTTAGCCCCTCTTCACTTTCTGCCATAAGAGTGGTGTCATCTGCATATCTGAGGTTATTGATATTTCTCCCGGCAATCTTGATTCCAACTTGTGTTTCTTCCAGTCCAGCATTTCTCATGATGTACTCTGCATATAAGTTAAATAAACATGGTGACAATATGCAGCCTTGACGTACTCCTTTTCCTATTTGGAACCAGTCTGTTGTTCCATGACCAGTTCTAACTGTTGCTTCCTGACCTGCATACAGATTTCTTAAGAGGCAGATCAGGTGGTCTGGTATTCCCATCTCTTTCAGAATTTTCCATAGTTTATTGTGATCCACACAGTCAAAGGCTTTGGTATAGCTTCATATGTAATGAAGCTCTTCATTACATCCTAAGAATTCTTTTTATTTAATTTTTAAATTCTTGTGTGAATTTGGAATGTAGAAATGACAGTGACAAGCTGTACAATTTCTTTTTTATTTTCTTCATTTTTTAAATTGTAGTATAGTTGACTTCAGTGTTATGCCAATCTCTGCTGTACAGCAAAGTGACTCAGTTATACGTATGTATGTATATGTATACTTTCTTTTTTAAAATATTCTTTTTCCACTATGGTTTATTCCAGAGACTGGATATAGTTCCCTTGCTATACAGTAGGAGCTTGTTGTTTATCCTTGCTAAACACAATGTTTTGCATCTACTAACTCCAAATTCCCTCTCCCTGCCCTCCTTCCCCTGGGCAATCACAAGTCTGAGCTCCGTGTCAGTGAGTCCGTCTTGTACATAGGTCATTTGTGCCGTATTTTATTTATACTTTTAAAAGATTTATTTATTTATTTATCTTGGCTATGGTTGTTGGGCTTCCCTTGTGGCTCAGCTGGTAAAGACTCTGCCTGCAATGCGGAAGACCTGGGTTCGATCCCTGGGTTGGGAAGATTCCCCTGGAGAAGAGAGAGGCTACCGACTCCAGTATTATGGCCTGGAAAATTCCATGGACAGAGGAGACTGGTGGGCTACAGTCCATAGCGTCACAAAAGTCAGACACCACTGAAGCAACTTAGCATGTAGTATTCCATTGTGTATATGTACCACGTCTTCTTTATCCATTAATCTGTTGATAGGCATTTATATTGTTTCCATATTTTGGCAATTGTGAATAGTGCTGCTATGAACATATCTTTTTTGAATTATAGTTTTGTCTGGATATATGCCCAGGAGTGAGACAAGCTGTACAAGTTAGCATGGGTATTAGAGAAATCAGTCTACAAATAACATATTCATAAAAATTGTAATGCATACCTGTATTTTTACACATATTGTTAAAAGCATTTATAATGCAATTTCATCTACCTTATGTGGTTACTTGCTAACTCTTTTATTTGAAAAGACAGATGCCTAAAAGGAAGGGTGAGTATAAGTGTATGAGGAGAATGGAGATAGATAATACATAAAGAACAGCACAGTCACTATCTAAGGATATTGTTTACATACTGTGAATGGGTGGACTCACAAAAAGCAGGAAGTTAAGTCCATAAAATAAAGGCTTATTTCAGCTAACATATTGTTTACTATCTCTGTTTCTAACCAGCAGTGTCTCAACCCTAATAAAAGCCTTTTATCTGGAACATGTGGGAACAAATTTGGAAAGAGGAAAGAGTAAAACAGGCTCCCACTTTAAAGCATAACCATCCCAAACCCGAGAATGGGTCAATCCCTGTCCAAATGTTTAGTTTGAGTCCATCCATATAGCCTATTAAGAGTCAACTTCAATTAGCAAAGACAACTACTAGAAGGATAATGGAGAAATATTATAGTTTCCAGCTCTTTTTTTTAATCACTGTTTGCTCAACACTTTTAAATGAATTAAAAGCAGATGTTGAAATTGCTGCCAACTGTACACTTGTCATCTATGAAAGGGAATTAACTTGGTTTTGTTCATCATTAAATTAAATGCTAGGCTTCAGTAGTTTAAAGAGTCTTGGAATGCTGTTCCTGATGGGGTTTTAAAATTACAAATAGCTAAAGTAATTTTGAAAACTGTGAAAACATTTGTCCTTGTAAGATAAGGAAAATTCCTGGGAAAGTTTAGAATTCTGAAACTCTTACAAGATACGTGAAGGAACAAAAATCAATCTTTTGTTATTCAGCAGGAATTTTTGGAAACCATCTACACTTTCAGCTCTGCATTTGGTGTGGTCAGATCAGATCAGATCAGTTGCTCAGTCACATCCGACTCTTTGCGACCCCATGAATTCCAGAACGCCAGGCCTCCCTGTCGGTCACCAACTCCCGCAGTTCACTCAGACTCACATCCATCGAGTCAGTGATGCCATCCAGCCATCTCATCCTCTGTCGTCCCCTTCTCCTCTTGCCCCCAATCCCTCCCAGCATCAGAGTCTTCTCCAATGAGTCAACTCTTTGCATGAGGTGGCCAAAGTACTGGAGTTTCAGCTTTAGCATCATTCCTTCCAAAGAAATCCCAGGGCTGATCTCCTTCAGAATGGACTGGTTGGATCTCCTTGCAGTCCATGGGACTCTCAAGAGTCTCCTCCAACACCACAGTTCAAAAGCATCAGTTCTTCGGCACTCAGCCTTCTTCACAGTCCAACTCTCACATCCATACATGACCACAGGAAAGACCATAGCCTTGACTAGATGAACCTTTGTTGGCAAAGTAATGTCTCTGCTTTTGAATATGCTATCTAGGTTGGTCATAACTTTCCTTCCAAGGAGTAAGCGTCTTTTAATTTCATGGCTGCAGTCACCATCTGCAGTGATTTTGGAGCCCAGAAAAATAAAGTCTGACGCTGTTTCCACTGTTTCCCCATCTATTTCCCATGAAGTGATGAGACCAGATGCCATGATCTTCATTTTCTGAATGTTGAGCTTTAAGCTAACTTTTTCACTCTCCACTTTCACTTTCATCAAGAGGCTTTTTAGTTCCTCTTCACTTTCTGCCATAAGGGTGGTATCATCTGCATATCTGAGGTTATTGATATTTCTCCCGGCAATCTTGATTCCAACTTGTGTTTCTTCCAGTCCAGCGTTTCTCATGATGTACTCTGCATAGAAGTTAAATAAACAGGGTGACAATATACAGCCTTGATGTATTCCTTTTCCTATTTGGAACCCGTCTGTTGTTCCATGTCCAGTTCTAACTGTTGCTTCCTGACCTGCATACAAATTTCTCAAGAGGCAGATCAGGTGGTTTGGTATTCCCATCTCTTTCAGAATTTTCCACAGTTTATTGTGATCCACACAGTCAAAGGCTTTGGCATAGTCAATAAAGCAGAAATAGATGTTTTCCTGGAACTCTCTTGCTTTTTCCATGATCCAGCAGATGTTGGCAATTTGATCTCTGGTTCCTCTGCCTTTTCTAAAACCAGCTTGAACATCAGGAATTCACGGTTCACATATTGCTGAAGCCTGGCTTAGAGAATTTTGAGCATTACTTTACTAAGCGTGTGAGATGAGTGCACTTGTGCGGTAGTTTGAGCATTCTTTGGCATTGCCTTTCTTTGGGATTGGAATGAAAACTGACCTTTTCCACTGTGGCCACTGCTGAGTTTTCCAAATTTCCTGGCATATTGAGTGCAGCACTTTCACAGCATCATCTTTCAGGATTTGGAATAGCTCAACTGGAATTCTATCACCTCCACTAGCTTTGTTTGTAGTCATGCTTTGTAAGGCCCACTTGACTTCACATTCCAGGATGTCTAGCTCTAGGTGAGTGATCACACCATCGTGATTATCTGGGTTGTGAAGATCTTTTTTACAGTTCTTCTGTGTATTCTTGCCACCTCTTCTTAATATCTTCTGCTTCTGGTGGAGGACACAAAAGAACTCAGAAAATGAACTAGTTGTCATTCTCAGTTTTAAAGAATATAAGATACTGTATGAATCAGTGCCCAGATAAGAGAGCCTGCTGCTAGTCCTTTACAAGTTCAGATGAGGTAGAACTTGAGGACAGCTAAGATAATATAGGCAGGAATCTCAGGAGTAAGTTGATTGGACAATGAAGAATCTATAGGGTCTAATGTTACTCAAGTGGCATCCAGCCTCCAAGATGGCCGTAAATAATTCTTGCCTTTGAGTCTTCAGGCCTTTTTGTAGTTTCCTCCCACACTGAATAGGGCAGACCTGGGTAACCAATGATATGGTAGAAATGATAGAGTGTGACTTTTGAGGCTGGGTAATAAAAAAAAATACTGTGACTTTGATCTTGGTCTCTCTTAACTCTCGCTCTAGAGGAAGACCACCTCCATGTTGAAAGGACATTCAAGCAGCCCATGGAAAGTCTCATTTGGAGAGCACCATAGGAATCCTGCCGACAGCCAACACCAACTTGTCAGGCATGTGAGTGAGCCACTGTCCAAGTAGACTCTCTAGCCCAGGGGAGCCTTCAGATGATTGCATGACTGCAATCCTGGCCAATATCTTGATTATAACCTCAAGAGACCCTGAGTCAGAACATCTAGCTAAGTGGCTTCTAAACTCCTGACCCACAGAAATCATGATAAATAAATGCTTACAGTTTAGAGACGTTGAGTTTGGGGATAATTTTTTATGTAGTAATAGATTAATACACATTAGTAGGTGTTCTTCTTCACCTAAGAATGCATGAGAATTTAGAAAAGATTGCTTGAGAAGGAAGAAAAGATCAAGAGCTATGACTGCTTCTGTCTACCCTTTTAAAAGAAAGGCTATGATACTACTATAATAAAAGCTGAAATAAACGCTATTACCCCTAACATAAAAATTGACCACACAGATGAGGTAATAATCCCTCACCTGCCTCTAGTCCCAACCAGCTTTTTCTATATTGGTGAATGACTTCATCCATTCCAAAATATTTTAAAAACATTCTTCAGTTCATTTCACAAGTATGTATTGAGAATAGGCTATGTGTCATAATATGACTTTTGTACATCTAATACAATAGGAATTACATAATTATATGGCACAGAACACCAATAATAGATTAAACATATTTTTGGTTTTTATAGTTTCATTCAAAACAACAAATTTTAATTTTCCCTTTGTAAAAATGCAATTTGGTTTTATCCAAGGATAATATAGAATACTACTACCCCTTCCTATTTGGGGATCAAAATACAAATAACTGTGAAGCACGGGCAGATAATACACTCTACGTAGATGACTGGATACGCATTTCTTGAAGACATATCTTGGAATGGCTCCATTGTGTGCCAGGTGGTCACAACTATTAGCATAAGCAGGTCTATGAAAAAAGAAATTCCAACTCCTTCTGTTCCAGAAGGATACCAAAGATGTATAAAAGCAGAGAGAGCTCCTACTATCATTGATGGAATCTTCTTATAATTAGGAGAAAAGAGTAATGTGAGAAAATACATTTAGATAATTTCATAATAAAATCTTCTCTAGCTCTTGAAAAAAATTTAAGCAGAGATTTACTACTAGAATTTAACAAATTTTACTGTAATCTCATGCTTATATATCTTTTAAGTTTACAACCATCCAGGTAAAAGGTAGGACTTTGAGATTTTTTTAAAAGCACTAGGAAACTTACAAGCATAAAAACTTGTAGCCAGCTACAGAACGTTCTTTGGGCATAGTAATATTGTTGTCATCTCAGGAAGTGAGGCATGTTGGGGAAAATGTAGATAAACTGGATCCAGATCAAGAGGAAAGATCAGAAAACTCATGAAAATGAATTTTCTCATTTTCTCTAATTCATGAGTTAGAAAACTAACTTAGCAGACTGGAGATCAACAACCCAATGTGGTGTTTGCCCTTTCAGAAGACAAGACAAGGTGAAGGGGAAGCGTGGATGACCCTGATCCAGAGCAAGAGAAAAAGGAAAAAGGGCTTATAAGCAGAAGACTCAACCACCACTGAGATCTGCAATAACTCAGTTCAGTTCAGTTCAGTTGCTCAGTCGTGTCTGACTCTGCGATCCCATGGACTATCGCACACCAGGCTTCCCTGTCCATCACCAACTCCCAGGGCTTGCTCAAACTCATGTCCATCAAGTCGGTAATACTTCTCCTCCTGCCTTCAATCTTTCCCAGCATCAGGGTCTTTTCAAATGAGTCAGCTCTTGGCATCAGGTGGCCAAAGTATTGGAGCTTCAGCTTCAGCATCAGTGCTTCCAATAAACATTCAGGACTGTTTTTTTTTTTTTTGACTGCTTTGATCTTCTTGCAGTCCTAGGGACTCTCAAGAGTCTTCTCCAACACCACAGTTCAAAAACATCAATTCTTCGGCGCTCAGCTTTCTTTACGGTCCAGCTTTCACAACCATAAGTGACTACTGGAAAAAACATAGCTTTGACTAGACAGACATTTGTTGGCAAAGTATTGTCTCTGCTTTTTAGTATGCTGTCTAGGTTGGAAATAGCTTTTCCTCCAAGGAGAAAGCATCTTTTAATTTCATGGCTGCAGTCACCATCTGCAGTTATTTTGGAGCCCAAGAAAATAAACTGTCATTGTTTCCATTGTTTCCCCATCTATTTGCCATGAAGTGATAAGATCATGGCATCTGGTCCCATCACTACATGGGAAATAGATGGAGAAAACAGTGGAAACAGTGTCAGACTTTATTTTTCTGGGCTCCAAAATCACTGCAGATGGTGACTGCAGCCATGAAATTAAAAGACACTTATTCCTTGGAAGGAAAGTTATGACCAACCTAGACAGCATATTCAAAAGCAGAGACATTACTTTGCCAACAAAGGTTCGCCTAGTCAAGGCTATGGTCTTTCCTGTGGTCATGTATGGATGTGAGAGCTGGACTGTGAAGAAGGCTGAGCGCCGAAGAATTGATGCCTTTGAACTGTGGTGTTGGAGAAGACTCTTGAGAGTCCCTTGGACTGCAAGGAGATCCAACCAGTCCATTCTGAAGGAGATCAGCCCTGGGATTTCTTTGGAAGGAATGATGCTAAAGCTGAAACTCCAATATTTTGGCCACCTGATGTGAAGACCTGACTCATTGGAGAAGACTCTGATGCTGGGAGGGATTGGGGGCAGGAGGAGAAGGGGACGACAGAGGATGAGATGGCTGGATGGCATCACTGACTCGATGGATGTGAGTCTGAGTGAACTCTGGGAGTTGGTGATGGACAGGGAGGCCTGGCATGCTGCAGTTCATGGGGTCGCAAAGAGTTGGACACAACTGAGCGACTGATCTGATCTGATCTGATCTGATGGGACCAGATGCCATGATCTTTGTTTTTTGAATGTTGAGTTTTAAGCTAGCTTTTTTGCTCTCCTCTTTCACCTTCATCAAGAGGCACTTTAGTTCCTCTTTGCTTTCTGCCATAAGGGTGGTGTCATCTGCGTATCTGAGGTTATTGATATTTCTCTTGGCAGTCTTGATTCCAGCTTGTGCTTCATCCAGCCCGGCATTTCACATGATGTACTCTGCATATAAGTTAAATAAGCAGTGTGACAATACACAGCCTTCATGTACTCCTTTCCCTATTTGGAACCAGTCTGTTGTTCCATGTCTGGTTCTAATTGTTGCTTCTTGACCTGCATACAGATCTCTCAGGAGGCAGGTAAGGTAGTCTAGTATCCCATCTCTTTAAGACTTTTCCACAGTTTGTTGTGATCCACACAGTCAAAAGCTTTGGCATAGTCAATAAAGCAGATGTTTTTCTGGAACTGCTTTTTCTATGATCCAGAGGATGTTGGCAATTTGATCTCTGGTTCCTCTGCCTTTTCTAAATCCAGCTTGAACATCTGGAAGTTCTCGGTTCATGTACCTTTGAAGCCTCGCTTGGAGAATTCAGCAGCCTAGATATCAACAAGCGAAACACAAGCAAACACTGCAGAGAGTGTGGTGCAGCTAGTGCAACATGTTCAAGCAAGAGGAACCAAAGGCATACTAAGTTTCAAAGACTTTAGCTAACAAGCAGATTCCTAGAATTACCACTGGAGGAAGAAGATGTCATCTTGGTGGATACCATGAATTCAGAGTGAGTACTCGGTATGACGCTGAAAGGTTTGACGAGTAAGGAACAGATGATATAAATACTTCAGAAGATATCATCACTAAATAATTTCTATTGAAATCTTGTCCCCACAGGGTATATATCAATGTCATATTGATCCTATTGGGAATGGCTACATAATTTATGGGGGTGCCTAGTGCAAAATGAAGATGAGGGGCCTTCTGTTCCAAAATTATTAAGAATTTCCAGAGCTTCCCTGACAGCTCAGTGGTAAAGAATCCACCTGCCAATGCAGGAGACATGGGTTTGACTCCTGATCCAGGCAGACTGTACATGCCTCAGAGCAACTAAGCTCATAAGCCACCTGTGCTCTGGGGTCGGGGAGCTGCAACTACTGAAGCCTGCTTGTCCTAGAGCCCAGGCTCTGCAAGAAGCCTCTGCAATGAGAAGCCTGTGCATGGCAACTAGAGAGTTGCCCCCACTCACCACTAGAGAAAAGCCCACACAGCAACGAAGACCCAGCACAGCCAAAAATCAATCAATCAGTTAATACATAAATAAAATTTTTAAAAAAGAATTTCCAGATGGCATGGAGTCCTGTGCTATTGCATAGACTACATGCCCATGAAGCTGACCCTGGCCCTATTAAAGAGAATGGAAGTTGGAAGTTTCATCTTCTACAGAATGAAAAAAAATGCTTGAAAATGTCAAGTGATACATTTTTAGTGGAATAATATTTTTACCACATGGAGTATAAAGCAGTCACTGGCTTAATTACTCTCAAAATGAATTGCAGTTGAGGGGTAGGATCACCTTAACTGATGAACAACTGTTTGTCATGTCACTGGCTTAACAGTTTTAAAAAACATTTTAGAAAAGCTTCTGAAACTCCCCTGACAACAACTTAAGAAACCCAGTAGAGATCCTGAATATTGGGATAGTAATTTGACCCAGATCCATGCCTTTTATTCTTTTTGATAGCTGTCATCTAGACTCTCATTCCACATTAAAAGAAATTTTCCCCATAGGACTGATCATCATGCAGACATCCTGGACTTAGAAGTGGATGCAATAATGTGACTCTGTGTTATCTTTCCTTTGGGGAAGAGATTGAACATGTTTTTGCTTAGAAATGAAAGAGCTTATTTAATCAAATAGTTTTAAAAATTATGAAACATTTTAGATACCAAGTATAGACTCTAAAGAATACAGAACACCTACATAGCCTCTTCTCAGCTCTTTAGAAACAAAATATTAAAAATATAATTGAAGCCATTTTCTCTCCTCCAAAAATGTAACTGTGAGAATTATAGAACTTAACAGGTCTGTCCAAACCCTTGCACTAGAGACCTGATTAAATGCTAGCATCATTTTTTAGCAACTTAAGGCTGTGTCCCTAGGATGACCTGGGCCCCCACTAAACCCCATTAAAATGCCTGATTGAGGAAGTGTGATGGCTGACAGGAGAATTTACTGTTTGATCAAGCCAACACCTGATGTTAGGCTGCTGATCTCTCTTGGAGAGAGAAAAGACTCACAATTGGGAATCTGTATCTCTACAACTTAGAAGCGTCCTTCTCAAGGCCTGAGAGCCATTCCTTTGAAATGTAATCATCAAGAACAGAGTCTCTGTCTCCCAATCTCTGTGGGAGAGAAGACTCCTAACCTTGAAAATTGCCAGCTAGCAGACACTGCTGGTCTAATCACAATGACACTGACCGATGCTTTGTGATTTTTCACTTGTCTGACTCTAATGAGTCCAGCTCTCCCTGCTCCCTCATTCTCCCTTTAAACCCCCTAATCACTTCTGCAAAAATCAGAATGGAGCTCAGCCCTTTACCCTACTGCCAGTAGTTTCTGAATAACATGTATTTTCACTGCTTTAACTAAAGGCTGTCAGTGTTTATCTTTGAGAACTGCCATTTCAATTTTTCTGTGTATCATTCTGCTACATTTTTTAAAAAAGCAGACATGTATGTATTAATAAAAAATATACTGTGCTGCCTATTTTTAAAATCAAATATAAATGACACCATACTTTACCTACCCTTGTTCATTTAACGTCATATTTTCCAGACTTATCTGTATTGTTGCATGTAGTTCTACAACATCAGCACTGTGTCCAGGTTGGCAAAAGCATTTCCCTAGGTCCATCCTCTGGAGCCTCTGCCCACCCCTAGGCCCATGGATGGTCAAAGTGGAACAAAAAGCCCCTGCTTTGGTGGTGATGCTGGGAACCGAGCTTGGGTGTGCAGGCAGAGGTGGCCACCAATGTGGAGTGAAGGTGAAGTAGGGTGGGAAGAGAGAAAACGTAGCCGCTCTCTCTGCTTGGAACAACAGAGTTCTAGATTCTAAATTTGGACTTGACTTTCTGTGTTTACATATGAAATATATTTATAAACATGCAATGTCAAGTCCAAACTTACAATTCTAGCCTTGGTGGCTTAGGCGGTTAAGAATCCTCCTGCAATGCCGGAGACTAGGGTTCGATCCCTGTGTAGAAAAGATCCCCTGGAGAAAGGAATGGCAACCCACTCTAGTATTCTTGCCTGGAGTATTCCATGGACAGAGGATCCTGGAGGGCTACAGTCCATGGGGTCGTAAAGAGTCGAATAGGACTGAGCCACTTTTCACGTTCACTTCCATGTTTATATATGAAATATGTTTATAAAGGTGGGAGCCTAGAACATATCTCCTTCGGTGCTACTGCTAAGTCACTTCAGTCGTGTCCGACTCTGTGCGACCCCATAGACGGCAGCCCACCAGGCTCCCCCGTCCCTGGGATTCTCCAGGCAAGAACACTGGAGTGGGCTTCCATTTCCTTCTCCTTTACTGTTTAGCTTTAAACAAACAAACAAACAACTTTTAAAGTATTCAAACAAAAAGTATGTGGCCTCCACTTGTAGTTTTGACCGCTCCACCTTCTCTGTGGCATTTCCCCTCCACTCCTCCCTCCACTACTTAAAACTGTCAAATTTGTCTCTAAGCAGGACGCTAAGACGCAAAGAAGACGCTAGCTGGACGCCAAAAGGGACGCTCATAAGAGCCTCTTAATGGGACCCGCGCTCTCGCCAAACCCCGCCCACTGTGTCCGGCCCAGGGCCCGCGGCATCCTGGGACGTGTAGTCTTTGGAAGGGCAGCGGCTCTCCAAGTCTCCTCCTCCAAGTTGCCTTTCGCCCTCGGGACGTCGTGACGTCGCGTTCCCCCCATCCTTCGCCTCCTCCCTCTCGTCCTTTCCCTCTCCAGAAGCTTGGTCTCAGACTTCCGAGGACCTTTTACGACATTGGGTATGAGTCGGTCTCGGCGCCGGGTCCACTTTTCGGCAAAGTGACGTGGACGTCAACAGCAATGGCGGAAGGAGAAGAGGTCCTGCCACTGCCGACGTCGGGCGACGAAGGCTGGTGAGTAGAAGCCCTGGGTTGCTTCGCACTGCCCTTCTTTTCTGCGTTGTCACCACCCTGCCCGTTCCCGCGGCCCCGGCAGGCGCCGGCATGGAACGGGAAGACCGATGCTCGAAGCCTGGAGCCCTGCCCCGCCCCCTCTGCCCGCCGGGTTCCCCTCTGCCAGCTCGGTCCTGCCCTAAGGGCTAAAGCCAGACTGGGAGGCAGAGGGGTCTCGTCCAGGTGCTGGGCCTCAGTTGACCCTTCCAGCTTCATCCGCCGGCTTCCAGAATGTGCTGGACAAGGGTGGCTTCGGGGCTGGGTTTGGCCGGAGTCCCTGGCCCGGGGGGTCAGAGTAGGCTGCTGGTTAGGAAGGAAGTTTAGCGGATGCAGATCTCAGGCACTGGAATACTATTTGAAGAAAAGACCACTAGAAATGACTGCCGTTGCCTTTGCCTGAGGGTTCAGAGGTTGAGCGATACAGCTAGAGATGACTCCCTCCCACATAACTCAGACATTTTTAGCCCTAGTTTTCATTTCTCATTTCGCGTTCCAACAGTTTCCACCTTCCGTCTCTTTCACACATCTTTTTCCTTCCTGCTATTTTGCTCACAACTCGATTTCAGAGCTTTGGATGCGACGTAGGACACCCCTGTTGCTGTCCTCAAGCCTTTGCGCGCTTACCTGATCTACAGTCAGGGTTGTGGGGAGGACTTACTACAATTTTGGTAGGCTTTAGTCACCTAGTTTTGTTACTCTCTGGGAAAATCTATTTTTTAAATAGTTGATCTTCACAGTACACTTTTAGAGATAGTATCATTTGAAAAATGGAACCTTTAGAGGCTTGTCGAATTTTTACAATTGATCTAAGTGCATTGACCACAGGTATTAGATAGTTTTGAATTTGCCTGTTCATCATATATGTACAGCTCACTAGCACTCTATTTGTCTAATAATAATAGTCCGGGACATTTGTAGACATGGAGTTTAGTCCCTCTGAAAGAACTGGAAATCGTTGAAAGGGATAAATAATATAGTAATAGTAATTGAGAAATTCAGCTTTCACTTAGCAGACATCAGGCATCACCTTATCATCAATATATGTACTATTGATGTGCAACATGTAAGATAAAAACTTACCTAGATGTACTTTCTTTTCTCAATTGACTTACCTTGGAGTTGGGGAGCTGTAACAGGTACACTCAGTAAGAAGATAAAATTGCCCTAGTTCTTTGGACGTATTAATAAAAGTGTTGTGAAAGTTCTGGGAGACAGAAACCACGTCCACTTGGAGTCATTGGGGAAAGCTTTATGGGGGTGGGGGTGTTTGTTTTAGGCCTTGAAGAATTAGTAGGATTTAGACCAGTGCTGTCCAATAGAAATGCAATGTGAACCACATAGTGATTTAAAATTTTCTAGTAGCCATGTTAAAAACTAAAAAGAAACAGGTGAAAATAATTTTAATTATGTATCTTCTTTAAATGAATATATCCAAAACCTTTCAACATGTAATCATTGTTAAAAAACAAACAAACAATACTTTCACATCTTTTTTGTACCAGGTCTTCAAAATTCGATGTGTATTTTACACTTACAGTTCATCTCAGTCTGGTCTAGCCGTGTTTCAAATGTTAAATAGCCACTCGTGGCTGGCAGCTAAGGTGCAGGGTCAGATTAACAGAGCAGAAAGGTCTCTGAATGAAGTAATAGCATGAGCAAGGACATAGACAAGAAAATTGATGATTTGTTTGGAGAGTAATGACTAGGATGTCATAACGTTTGCTGTTTTGGAAGAGTGAATTTGTTGTAGTGTAAACGGCTGTCATCAACTGATTGAAGGCCAGGAGGGAAAGAATTTCTAGAGAAAAGGTGTCTTTGGGGAGTTCTTAGGTTGGGCGGATTGTGAACTTGTGCCTGGTTCAGAGGGGCAAGGACTGTGGAGTGAATGGTTGCTGGTGTGGCATTCGTTTTCTTCTAGCGTTGCTGTTTCTTTGGTGAGGCTTCCCATTTTTCCTCTTTTTATTTTCATGAGTGGAAGAACCCTGTGTTCTCTTGATTTTTATTCTTCCTCCATTCTTTTCTAATCTTTATCCTTTTTCTCTACTCATTCCACACACTGGTCCCCTAGAAGTGAATTTGAATAGAGTCAGAAAAGACATTCGTATTTGGAGCCACAAGTTCAGTAAAGCCTCTGTCCTTAGAGTGCTTCCTGTATACACTGGAGCAGCTTCATTCTTTTTTAAAAAAATGCTGTGACATATTTATTGTAATCTTTTTAGATAGAAAATTTTCTGAAATGTGTTAAACATCTCGTTGTGTAACAGAACTCATCTCAATGATTTAGGGTCATTCAGTTTATAAATGTGAGTGTATAAGAATAAAACTAGGTCCCTGTCCTTAAGGAATTTGTGGTCTAGTTAGAGGAGGCAGGTTTAAGAACATCATTTACTGTTATACTTCTGTAATACATTGAGACCTTTAAGGCCTGTCTAGGCAGAAAGGGTAGACTATTGCTGTTTAAATGCCCCCCTATAGCCATCCCTTTTTGAGTTTGCTTTTCATTAGTTTTTCCTGTATGCTTTCTTTGTTGTCAGTGGTATCTCACTCTTTGATCCTGATTTGTGAAACTCGGTAGCTGAACTTGTTAAATTGTCTGTTCATTTGTAAAGAGGCTCAGGATGGGGCCTGAAGAACTGAAAAATCCAAGATGTCACTTTTACTTACTTACTGTTTTTTAGTTATGCTATGGATTAGTGCTTTTCAGAATTTAAATGTGCTTTGGGATTACCTGGAGAGCTTGTTAAAATTCAGATTCTGATTCAGTAAATTTGCTTGGGACCTGGAATTCCATATTTCTGACTGACCAGCTACTGGGTGATGGAATTTCTGGTTCATAGTTGTAAGTGATATATATCTCCAATGAGCTGGTCAGGGGAATTTTTCTCTTTACTATCTTATATTGTATCATCTAACACATTATTCTGTATATATTGCATAATTATACTTTAGTTTTAATCTGATTACATGTTTTATCGCTGTTCTGTATTTTATTTCTTTGTCGTTGCTTTGGAAGAACTTTGTCTAGTTGTGGCAAGCGGGCACTACTCTTCGTTGTGGTGCTTGGGCTTCTCATCGCGGTGACTTCTCTTGTTGCAGCGCACCGGCTCTAGGTGCTTGGTGGTTCTTGGGCTTAGTTGCTCTGTGTCCTGTGAAATCTTCTTGAACCAGGGACCGAACCCATGTCCCCTGCATTGGCAGATGGATTCTTATCCACGACAAAACCAGGGAAGTCCTGTTCTTGTTCTTTAGATAGTGAACTTCCCAAGGGCAGTGCTGATGGCAGGTGGCTCAAATGTTTATTGTCTGAATGAAGATACAGATTTTTATAAAATCATGTGCAGTAATATACCAAGATGTCATTTCATATAAATTTTCTGACTCCAGTGTTTTTGTAAGGTGTGTGATTATTTGCTGCTGTAATACTTATATTTTTATGGAAATCTAGGGTTATCAGATACTGCCTCAGCTCTCAAACTTTCTGAAATTGCAGCCGTATAAACTCAGAGAGCATGGAGAAGTCCTTGTAAAATTGTTTACAGTTTGAAATGACTTAAATTTAATTAAATAATATAAGCTACAGATTTGAAAACAAAAGAAGTGTTAAATTATTGTAGTTCAATGATTGGTCATACGTCCGGGTATTGAAGAAACCAGGTTTGCGATTGTGGCTTTCATTTTCTGAGACTTTGTTTCTGAAATAATTCCTTAAAATCTAAAGTCTTGATTAAAAATTTTTGTTTTGGTAAACACTGCTACTGCTGCTAAGTCACTTCAGTCGTGTCCGACTCTGTGCGACCCCATAGACGGCAGCCCACTAGGCTCCTCTGTCCCTGGGATTCTCCAGGCAAGAATACAGGAGTGGGTTGCCATTTCCTTCTCCAATGCATGAAAGTGAAAAGTGAAAGTGAAGTCGCTCAGTCGAGCCTGACTCTTAGCGACCCCATGGACTGCAGCCTACCAGGCTCCTCCATCCATGGGATTTTCCAGGCAAGAGTACTGGAGTGGGGTGCCATTGCAACAACTGTTGGTATTTTGAGTTTGCTAAGTTAAAATTTTTTGTACAGCGTTTCTTAAATTGTTGCTAAACTTTTGTTAAAATTGTAGAAATATCAGTTTCATAAAGAGGCTTCTATTGTTAATTTGAGATGTGAATAGGAATTGTTTTGAGAATAATGAGGTCTTTTTTGAAGTTTTGTGCACTTTGTAAATAGTATTCTGTGCTTTCCATTTCATAACCATGGAAATAGAGATTTAAATTATCACTCAGGGATTAGGTGGTAGCAATTTCAGAATGATATAATCAATAAAGAAATACATTTAATATGAAAGAGAATGAAACCTGTTGCTTAGAATATTGATAGCTTGTAGTTCTGGAAAGACTAGATATTATCTTACATAAAATGAAGAGAAAGTGAACCATATTGGTTTGAATTAGGAGTTTTTAAGTTGACAACTGTTTGATTTTGTGAGGGCAGACAGAAGTTAGAAATTATGAAGACTTATTTTGTTTATGCTATTTATATGAATGGTATTATAATTCGGGTTTTACTGGTTTGGGAGGTAATTCTTAAATAAGAATTCACTTGTTCCTTGTTCCTGTGGATGTTTTAATATCCACAGGTAAGAGTTAGTAATTGGTTTTTGCATGCTAAAGAAATGTATTCAGTTAATTTATTTCAATGTATTTGTACTCACTGCTAGGAGTACAGGTGCATCCCTGTCTAAGTACATTGAGGCAGTTCAGGTAGTTCTGCACTAATGAAGTGTACTTCTATATACAGCCAACTCATGAGTAGGTGTGTCTTCTGAGCAGAATTGATAAAGTATGCCTGACAAGTCATTTTTGCTGCTTATGGTGAAATGTGGATTCTGCTTGGTATAAATCAAAGGCAGTCCAGTCCTCCCACACCATGTATTAAAAAGCAAAGTAGAGGTTAGCAAAGCATTCTTAATTCATTCAGCTAACATTAACTAAATACTGGTTATACTCAAGCTGCTATGTAGTGTTTTAAAAAAATTGAAACATTTAAAACCAGAACTGTGCATTGTTCTGGTTTGCTTTGGCACTTCAATTTTTTCATCATTTACAGAGGCAGGGCTTGAGGTGACTTATTTAGATATTGAGAATTACATACAGAAAGCAAATCAGCCCCATATATTAAGTTCATAAGAGCAAATTGTTGTTTGTTGGGAATGCAAGAGTAGTAAGAACCAGTTAAAAGAAAACCTATTTCCTGAGATTTAATGTACATTTATTTTTAAGGGTCTGTCTCACCTTTTTCACCTGAGTTGAGAAAAGGATGACTAATTAAATAATTTGTTTCACATCTTCTTCTTCTTGGGAATTAAAGGAGTTTGTTCTTGTCTTTAAGCTGACATAGCGTTTTGTTGGTTTTCATTCCAAACCGAATGCTGTAATGTGTGCTTTCCTTACTTTCAAGCAGTTGTTACATAAAACTAGTTGCTGTGGTGGTGTTTAATGATTTTAGTAAGAAGAAAACATATAAGAAAATACTCTATGTTTGCACAGAACTTTACCCTTTGTATAATGCTTATATTTACTATCTCATTTTGGCTCTTAAAACAATTCTATGAGAAAGGGAAATTATGAGTTATTGTCCTTTCCTTGTTAGGGCTGAGAAGATAGGCATAGGGAGTTTAGACAATAGACCCAGTGAGTGGAAAATCTGGGACTTAAACTCATGGCTCTCTAAGCCCTTTCTTTCTAAAGTTGATTGCATACACTGTGTATAGTTTGCAGATACTTTAACAGATAGAGAGAACCCAGTTAAAAATATGCTAATCTTACAATCACCCATATGTTCTGAACATACGGTATTTAAAGATGTGCTTTGTTTACCGCATGTGTGCGTTATCTGTGGAACCTGTAAGGCTCTGAGGCTATGCACAGGCTGTGAGCCACATTGCCTTTCTTGCATCCACAAGAAGGGATGATTCATGACTGTTGTGGTGGGATTGGATAGAGAGTGTTATATCCTGTAACTTCATATCTCTTTGGTTTTCATAATCTGTTCTCATGCCTCTTGCCAAAAATCACTTAAATAGATTAGTTTTTTATGTTGAGATACCATGGTTGCAAATATCATCTAGATTATATATCTAATATTTTATATATTTAAGTAAATGTATTTATGTAATTATATATTAAGTATATGTGAATACATAAGTAATATATATGTATCTATATCATTTGGAAATAAAATTATAATTTATTTTGATTTACTCATTTAGTCTGTGAGAACACAATAGTGGTATTTAATTAGAACATATAAATAATTATACAGTTTTAATTACTATCACCTCAGTAATTTTTTCATTTTTTATAGTCAGTGATGTTAGGGAAATAAGAAACTTGCTTTTAAAATAGTTTCCTTGTGGTCACTGTCCCCTTTAAATAGTTTCTAGTCTCTGTTTTGAGGTATAAAAGTGACACAGAAGGATGTATTCGTCTAATGAGCAGTTGAATACCAAACATTCTTGAATTTATTTTGTATATTCCATTTAGATCTAACCACTGACATGAAAATAAATTGAGTTCCTTTTTGTTGAATAAGTTATCACTGATAGATGGAATTCAGGTTAAAAAAATAAATCCATAATGTGTTTCTTTGCCCATCTCTGATCTCCATTGGTAAAATATCTTTGGGAAGAATTGCCTAAATGTTGCAAAATATTGTCATCTCATTTAAAATAACTGTTCCTTATCTTCCAAAATAGTGGTTTCATGAAAAGGAATATTCATGGTCTTTCTTTTCTCATTCCAGTTTTTTTTTTCTTTTATTTTTTAATTGAAGGAGAATTGCTTTACAGAATTTTGTTGTTTTCTGTTAGTCCTCAGCATGAATCATCCATTGGTATCATATATCACCTCCCTTTTGAACTGCCTCCCGTCTCCCTCCCCACCCCACCTCTCTAGGTTAATGTGGAACCCCTGTTTGGGTTTCCTGAGCCATACAGCAAATTCCCATTGGCTATCTATTTTACATATGGTAATATAAGTTTCCATGTTACCCTCTCCATACATCTCACCCTCTCCTCCCCTCTCCCCATGTCCATAAGTCTATTCTCTATGTCTGTCTGTCCATTGCTGTCCTGCAAATAAATTCTTCAGTACCATTTTTCTAGGTTCTGTATATATGCATTAGTATACGATATTTATCTTTCTGACTTACTTCACTCTGTATAATAGGCTTTAGGTTCATCCAGCTCATTAGAACTGACTCAAATGTGTTCCTTTGTATGGCTGAGTAATATTCCATTGTTTATATGTACCACAACTTCTTTATCCATTCATCTGTTGATGGACATCTAGGTTGCTTCCATGTTCTAATTATTGGTGCTGCAATGAACAATGGGATACTTGTGTCTTTCTCTCATTCCAGTTTAAAGTGGAAATTTGTATTAGAAACAATTAAAGTGCTGTTTTGTGTTGGCTTGTGCTGTTTTCCTCCCATTCTTTCTCTGAGGCAAAAGAGGTACACTATTTTCAGTTTCCAGATGAACTAGTGCTTTGGTTGTTGGGTTGGGGAAAGACTGTGATGCATTTCTTTGTGCACTAAATGTGCTAGAAAATCACCTTAATGTGTATAGAAAAGAACAGAGTGTTGGGGACTTTTTGCTTTGAGGAAGCATAGAAGAGGAAAAGAATTTAGAGCACTCTCTAAAGTTAACTTTTCATTAATGGAGAGAGAGTTCTCCCTTTTGTGAGCCAAGTCTTACAGTAAATGCATTGCAGTGTTACACATACGGTAAAGTTGTAAGCAATTTTTTCTTTTAATGCTTGCACAAAAATTCCTGAGTTTATTCTTAGCAGAGGAAGGGGCACCATTGATATACCATTGGTGCAATTTGATCTACATGGATTATGGGTCAAAAATAAGTGTATGAAAATTTAAAGCATCTGGTCCATTTGTATTGTAGTTAATTTTAGTAGTTTACAGAGCAACACAGTGCTGAAATATTGCAGCTATCATGTATGCTTGTCCTCTCAGACAAGGAGGACTAGATTTAGTACTTTCTTTACTTGGCAAAGCTCCTAGTTAAATTCTGCAGATGATTACAGTATTTGATAGGGGAATCTCCTGAAACTGCTCTGGTAGATCTGATCCTGATAATAGTTTCACTGTTTCTTCTTTCAAGCTGGTGGAGTGTTGTTTTTCTCACATGTATGTATATTTTAACAAATATACATTTTGTTAAAATGCTGTAACACATGTGGCTGACTCTGACAAGAATCCAGATAAATTCAAGATTTCACAATTAACAAATTTTTGCTCTCATGGACTGTAAGGTGTCATGGTCATTTCCAAATGTGTCATCATGCTATTTGTTCTTGGAATGCTTTGGTAGTTTGAGATTGGTATTTAAAAGCATGTTGCATATTACATATTATGGTCAATTCCATCCATATCAACTGTACAATTGAATCTAACAACATTCTCTTATTTTCACTTCTAATAAATGTCATGCAAAATAAGTTCAGACAGATCTTCAGTGCTGATGTCTAATGACCTGGGCATTAGGAAACAACCAGAAATATGATGGCACAAGTGAAATCTTGCAGCCACAACTCAGCATGTGCAACTTGCCACTGTTACACAATTTGCTGGTGCTCACAAGTAGTTAGCGGGCTGTTGTTTTTTTAGTTTTAAATAACTGATCAGAAGCTTGTGCCATGTATGCATGGAGAAGCTGGCCGCACATTGCTTAACCTGTGCTCATAGTGGCTTACATTCTAAGCACACCAAGGGACGGCCGTAGCACTGCTGGCAGTCAGGTTGGAATGGTATCCTATGCAGTAGAAATAACGTGCTTAAGGTGTTTACACAGCAAGTGTTGGCTTTTATTGATTTCCCCAGTAATGCAGTTTTTGTCTTTTTATTTTAATCAAATAATAATGTATCTTATATCTTGACCACTTTGGACACAAAACTAATTTTTTTTAAAAAAAATTTGTCATTTGGGTTTTCTCTAGTTTCTCTATACTCTGCATTTAAGCTTAGGTGACTATATACGTTCTAGGTCTTAAGTAGTTTTTTTTTTTAAAACTACTCTTTGACTTTTAAAATAATAATAGAAAAGGGTTTGACTTTAAAGAATTTTGAAAGCTAGTAAAGTTGACATTATTTACTTGATAGACTGAGAGTTAACACACTTGGTTTCCAACCTAGAAAATATTCTACTTTTTAAGTGTTTCAGCAACTTATCTCAGTATGCTCCGGTGACAGAGTCTATTCTGAAGTTGAATAGGCCATAGGAAATCATAGAGGCTGTCTGTTAAGCTGCTGGGAATGATTGCTTAATTCTAGTTACTTCATATGTATGCTTTCTATATATATATAAAAAAAACCACGCTCCTTGACAGCTTATTTTGTCTTTGAAGATTTAATCTTGACTAAATGAAGAGTGACTTAGTATTCCTACACTCATGTTTGCTCTTCTCTAATTTTAGTTTTTTCCACATTTTACTATTGTTTCATTTGTGCCTCATGAGTTGTGACACATGTACCCAGCAGTGGTTCATGTGAGCAGCAACTCACTGTCTGATGCTCTTCTTTTTGGGGAAACATTGAATCTTCACTGCCTTTGGAGTCTTGTACAAGAGTGAGCAAGAAAGTTGGAAAAGACAAAATCAAGTAAGGTGTAGTTATTGAGATGAAATAGAAAGCAGAGAGTGGGAGTGATATTCTAGTAGAAAGGAAGATAATTCATGTGCTGTATAAATAACTCTCCACCTCTTTTGGTTAGATGCTATCTGATTCTACGCCGTTTTATAGGTGAAGAAACTGAGTTTGTATCTTAGGTCACACAGCTGTTAAAGGTGTGTGAAATCTGATGTCACGTTTTCTGACTTTAAATTTTATACAATTTTCTCTGTAACACACTGTCTCTAAGCCACTGCATTCATGATTCTTGATGCTTTTGCTATTGAGCTGCCCTGGAAACTGTTTAGGAGTCTCTTCCTTTCAGGTAGTTATTTAACAGGTAGTATCAATTTGAGAAATTAAAGAGGCAAGGCAAACATTTTGCCTCAGCAACCCTAAGGTACATGGTTTGGACCCTTCATAGTGATGTGCTTGCATCACTGAAATGGTAAATGAAGGTTGACACACAAACTTCCTCTTAAAGCCCTAAATTAAAGAGTCTCTCAACTTTTTCTGTTACTCTTTTATTACGTTTTTATTGAGGAAGAGGAACCAGAGATTAAATTGCCAACATGTGCTGAATCATGGAAGAAACAAGAGAGTGTCAGAAAAACATCTATTTCTGCTTGATTGACTATGCCAAAGCCTTTGACTGTGTGGATCACAATAAACTGTGGAAAATTCTGAAAGAGATGGGAATACCAGACCACCTGACCTGCCTCTTGAGAAACCTATATGCAGGTCAGGAAGCAACAGTTAGAACTGGACATGGAACAACAGACTAGTTCCAAATAGGAAAAGGAATATGTCAAGGCTGTATATTGTCACCCTGTTTATTTAACTTTTGTGCACAGTACATCATGAGAAACGCTGGGCTGCAAGAAGCACAAGATGAAATTAAGATTGCTGGGAGAAATATCAGTAACCTCAGATATGCAGATGACACCACCCTTATGGCAGAAAGTGAAGAGGAACTAAAAAGCCTCTTGATGAAAGTGAAAGAGGAGAGTGGAAAAGTTGGCTTAAAGCTCAACATTCAGAAAATGAAGATCATGGCATCTGCTCCCATCACTTCATGGAAAATAGATGGGGAAACAGTGTCAGACTATTTTTTTGGGGCTCCAAAATCACTGCAGATGATGACTGCAGCCATGAAATTAAAAGACGCTTACTCCTTGTAAGAAAAGTTATAAACAACCTAGATAGCATATTCAAAAGCAGAGATATTACTTTGCCAACAAAGGTCCGTCTAGTCAAGGCTATGGTTTTTCCAGTGATCATGTATAGATGTGAGAGTTGGACTGTGAAGAAAGCTAAGTGCTAAAGAATTGATGCTTTTGAACTGTGGTGTTGGAGAAGACTCTTGAGAGTCCCTTGGACTGCAAGGAGATACAACCAGTCCATCCTAAAGGAGGTCAGTCCTGGGTGTTCTTTGGAAGGACTGATGCTGAAGCTGAAACCCCTATACTTTGGCCACCTCATGTGAAGAGTTGATTCATTGGAAAAGACCCTGATGCTAGGAGGGGTTGATTGGGGGCAGGAGGAGAAGGGGACGACACAGGATGAGATGGCTGGATGGCATCACTGACTCCCTGGACGTGAATCTGAGTGAACTCCGGGAGTTGGTGATGGACAGGGAGGCCTGGCGTGCTGCAGTTAATGGGGTCGCAAAGAGTTGGACACGACTGAGCGACTGAACTGAACTGAAACATTTCTGTTACTCTTTTATTATATTTTTATTGAGATGTAATTTATGAATCATGAAATACATATTTCAAGTGTACAGTTCACTGGTTTTAGTATATTTCCAGAGTTAAGCAGTCATCACCCATGATCTAAGTTTAGAGTATTTTCATTACCCCCAAAGAAACCCCATACCCATTAGTATCCCTCTTATTACCCTGTCACTTCAGGTCCTAATGATCAGCCTTCTATCTGTATACATTTTCTATTTTAGACATTGCATGTAAATGAAATCTTATAATGTGTGGCCTTTATGTCTGTTTTCTTTCACTGAGCATAATTCTCAAGGTTCATGCATGTGTTGCATGTTGTCAGCACTTCATTCCTTTTTATTGTTTAGTTTTCCAGTGTATGAATACACATTTATTCATAAGATGATGATGTTTCTACTTTTTGGCTTTTATGAATAATACATACATATATGTTCTACTTTTTGGTTATTATGAACAATACATAGAACCAATGTTACAGATATTTTTTAAAAGTTTTTTGTTGTTGCCTCTTTTAATGTGGTAAAACATACATAACATAAAATTCACCATTTTAACAGGAACAATCAAGTGACATAAGTACATTTACAGTGTTGTGCAGCCATCATCATCCCAAACAAGAACTCTGCCTACTAAGCAATAGTTCCCCATTGCCCTCTACCTCCGGCCTCTGGTAACCTCTGTTCTACTTTCTGTCTCTTTGAATTTCCCTATTTTAGATACCTTATGTGAGTGGAATCATATGCTGTTTGTGCTTTTGTGACTTCTTCCCCTCACCCCCTTAGCATTTGTCTTCAGAATTTATTCATCTTGTAGCATGTGTCAGAATTTCCTTCCTCTTTAAGACCGATTAACATTTCATTGTCTGTATATACCACATTTTACTCATGCATTCATACACTGATGATTATTTGGGTTGTTTCCACTTTTTGGTGTTGTGAATAATATTTCTGTGAATATGGATGTACAGATTCCTGTTTCAGTTCTTGCTTTCAGTTCTTTTGGGTATATCCCCCTGAAGTGGAATTGCTAGGTTATATCACCAGATGGTCAACACCGGAATCAGATCGATTATATTGTTTGTAGCCAAAGATGGATAAGCTCTATATAATCAACAAAAACAAGACCGGGAGCTGACTGTGGCTAAGACCATGAACTCCTTATTGCCAAATTCAGACTTAAATTGAAGAAAGTAGGGAAAACCACGAGACCATTCAGGTATGACCTAAATCAAATCCCCTATGATTATACAGTAGAAGTGAGAAATAGATGTAAGGGCCTAGATCTGATGGATAGAGTGCCTGATGAACTATGGAATGAGGTTCGTGACATTGTACAGGAGACAGGGACCAAGACCATCCCCATGGAAAAGAAATGCAAAAAGCAAAATGGCTGTCTGGGGAGGCCTTACAAATAGCTGTGAAAAGAAGAGAAGCGAAAAGCAAAGGAGAAAAGGAAAGATAGAAACATCTGAATGCAGAGTTCCAAAGAATAGCAAGAAGAGATAAGAAAGCCTTCTTCAGCGATCAGTGCAAAGAAATAGAGGAGAACAACAGAATGGGAACGACTAGGGATCTCTTCAAGAAAATCAGAGATACCAAAGGAACATTTCATGCAAAGATGGGCTCGATAAAGGACAGAAATGGTATGGACCTAACAGAAGCAGAAGATATTAAGAAGAGATGGCAAGAATACACAGAAGAACTGTACGAAAAAGATCTTCACGACCCAGATAACCACGATGGTGTGATCACTGACCTAGAGCCAGACATCCTGGAATGTGAAGTCAAGTGGGCCTTAGAAAGCATCACTACGAACAAAGCTAGGGGAGGTGATGGAATTCCAGTGGAGCTATTCCAAATCCTGAAAGATGATGCTGTGAAAGTGCTGCACTCAATATGCCAGCAAATTTGGAAAACTCAGCAGTGGCCACAGGACTAGAAAAGGTCAGTTTTCATTCCAATCCCAAAGAAAGGCAATGCCAAAGAATGCTCAAACTACCGCACAATTGCACTCATCTCACACGCTAGTAAAGTAATGCTCAAAATGCTCCAAGCCAGGCTTCAGCAATATGTGAACCGTGAACTTCCTGATGTTCAAGCTGGTTTTAGAAAAGGCAGAGGAACCAGAGATCAAATTGCCAACATCTGCTGGATCATGGAAAAAGCACGTGAGTTCCAGGAAAACCATCTATTTCTGCTTTACTGACTATGCCAAAGCCTTTGACTGTGTGGATCACAATAAACTGTGGAAAATTCTGGGAGAGATGGGAATACCAGACCACCTGATCTGCCTCTTGAGAAATTTGTATGCAGGTCAAGAAGCAACAGTTAGAACTGGTCATGGAACAACAGACTGGTTCCAAATAGGAAAAGGAGTACGTCAAGGCTGTATATCGTCACCCTGTTTATTTAACTTCTATGCAGAGTACATCATGAGAAACGCTGGACTGGAAGAAACACAAGTTGGAATCAAGATTGCTGGGAGAAATATCAATAACCTCAGATATGCAGATGGCACCACCCTTATGGCAGAAAGTGAAGAGGAACCAAAAAGCCTCTTGATGAAAGTGAAAGTGGAGAGTGAAAAGGTTGGCTTAAAGCTCAACATTCAGAAAACGAAGATCATGGCATCCGGTCCCATCACTTCATGGGAAATAGATGGAGAAGACAGTGGAAACAGTGTCAGACTTTATTTTTCTGGGCTCCAAAATCACTGCAGATGGTGAGTGTAGCCATGAAATTAAAAGACGCTTACTCCTTGGAAGGAAAGTTATGACCAACCTAGATGGCGTATTCAAAAGCAGAGACATCACTTTGCCAACAAAGGTCCGTCTAGTCAAGGCTATGGTTTTTCCTGTGGTCATGTATGGATGTGAGAGCTGGACTGTAAAGAAGGCTGAGTGCCGAAGAATTGATGCTTTTGAACTGTGGTGTTGGAGAAGACTCTTGAGAGTGCCTTGGACTGCAAGGAGATCCAACCAGTCCATTCTGAAGGAGATCAGCCCTGGGATTTCTTTGCAAGGAATGATACTAAAGCTGAAACTCCAGTACTTTGGCCACCTCATGCAAAGAGTTGACTCATTGGAGAAGACTCTGATGCTGGGAAGGACTGGGGCCAAGAGGAGAAGGGGACGACAGAGGATGAGATGGCTGGATGGCATCACTGATTCGATGGATGTGAGTCTGAGTGAACTCTGGGAATTGGTGATGGACAGGGAGGCCTGGCGTGCTGCAATTCGTGGGGTTGCAAAGAGTCGGACACGACTGAGCAACTGATCTGATCTGATGGTAATTCTGTTTAACTTTTTAAAGAACCGCCAAACTTTTCCACAGTTTACTGCACCATTTTACATCATTTCCACTGACAATGCACAAGAATTCTAATTTCTTCGTATATTTGCCCTCCTCCCCTTTTTTGGATATTAGCTATTCTAACAAATGTGTTACATAGTATCTTGTGATTTATGTACGAGTTTTTTGGTGTATGTTTTGTATTGTCTTTGATATACAGCAAACCTAGGAGTAGAACTGCTGGGTCATATTTTTAATTATGAGAGGGTTATACTTTTAACTATTTAGTTTGTGAGAAGTGCCTTTGACTACCTACAATGGAGCATTTTCTGGTTTCTTGCTTACAGTTGTGCTCCTGGAAACCACATTTGTGGTTCCTTGGGGGCCACATCAAAGAATCTAATAGTGGCTGTATCAACATGTTAAAAATGTAAGTTTAACATTTTGAGGATCTGTCAAACCAGTTTCAAAAGTAACTGTACCGTTTTACATTCCTACCAGTGATGTATGATGCTTCCAGTTTCCATTAGGACAGTTTGAGTCTAGCCGTCCTTCTGAGTGTGCACTGGTGTGTCATTGTGGGTTGTGTTTTGTTGTTGTTTTTCACTGTGGATTAAAAATTTTTTTAATTGTTTATTTTTGGCTGTGCTGGATCTTCATTGCTGCGCTCGGGCTTTTCTGTAGCTGTGGTGTGTGGGCTTCTCCTTGTGGTAGCTTCTCTTGCTGCAGACCACGGCGCTAGCGTGCACAGACTCAGTAGTTGTGACTTCTGGGTTCTAGAGCACTGGGTTGGTTGCTCCAGGGCATGTCGGATCTTGCCAGACCAGGGACTGACCTGTGTCTCATGCATTGGCAGATAAGTTCTTAACCATTGGACCACCAAGGAAGTCCCTCATTGTGGTTTTGATTTGAGTTTCCCTAATGGCTAATGATGACGTGTGCCTCTCGGGTGCTTATTGGGTAGTTGTGTGTCTTTTTTTTTTTTTTTGGAGAAAGAAAAGTAGTCCGATGTTTTGGGAAGGTCAAATCACGGTAAAGATTTGATCATTCGAAGTAACATAGAAAGAGTGGCCCTGTAGTTGTGGGCATTAGAGAAGGAAGAGGGATGATTGGGTGTGTAAGAGGAGGAGGTGACTGGGAGATGGGGGAGAGGTGGTCACATGTGTTGCCAGGAATACTTTCCGAAAGCTTTGCTGGGACAGGAACAACCAGGAGTGTGGAAGGACAGGAAAGTTTGGAGGAGTTTTTGTGCTTGTTATTGATGTTGTTTCTAATGGCAATCCTTGAGCATGTTGGCTAAGAGGAAAGAGCAATAGCAAAAGAGAAGTGAAAGATAAAAGAGAGGGGATAACTGGTGCCTCATGGCTCCAGAGGAGTCAGTGTAGGGCGAGGGGGTCAGGGAGATAAGACTCACATGAAGTTATCAGTGTTAGACTAAGAAAGCATCCCTAGACATCTATGCATGTAGAAAAGAAGGAAATGGTGTCTGGGATAACCATCAGTTACTTATTTTATTTTGGACAGTGGCTGAGATCAAGGGGAAGAGAAGCTTGCTGGCCTGTATTTTCTCTTTGGAATCAGAAATAACGTCACCTGAAGAAAAGTGACTGGGTAGGGGAGTCTGAAGAAAGTGGTGGATAGGAGATTTTCAGGTAGATTGATGCCTAAAAGAAATAAATGGTGGTGAATCTAGGATAGCATCACGAAGTTGTCTCTGTTTCCTGATGAAGTACTCCTAGAGCAAAGTATGGTAACAGAGAAGGCAGAACTGGTTAGAATAACCCAGTGTTAGGAGTTTGCAGCTTTCTGAATGTGTTAGGAAGGTGAAGGAGTGAACTTCAGGGCATTAAGAATGTACTTGAAGTCTTAGGCCATGGAATTAATACTGACGAAGCCACATGAAAGTTCTTCTGACAAGTCTATGCCACCTTTCACTCCCTACTTTTAGTTCTTTACACAGGAAGGAGGACATGGGGAGGATACCCCCTCACCAAAATTAATTTTGTTCCATACTCAAAAATAGAACCAAATATTTTTACATCTTTTGACTTCCTTCAAAGTTTATCATATACTGTTTCAGATCAGATCAGATCAGTTGCTCAGTCGTGTCCGACTCTTTGCAACCCCACGAATTGCAGCACGCCAGGCCTCCCTGTCCATCACCAATTCTCGCAGTTCACTCAGACTCACATCCATCGAGTCAGTGATGCCATCCAGCCATCTCATCCTCTGTCGTCCCCTTCTCCTCTTGGCCCCAGTCCTTCCCAGCATCAGAGTCTTCTCCAATGAGTCAACTCTTTGCATGAGGTGGCCAAAGTACTGGAGTTTCAGCTTTAGTATCATTCCTTGCAAAGAAATCCCAGGGCTCATCACCTTCAGAATGGACTGGTTGGATCTCCTTGCAGTCCAAGGGACTCTCAAGAGTCTTCTCCAGCACCACAGTTCAAAAGCATCAATTCTTCGGCACTCAGCCTTCTTCACAGTCCAGCTCTCACATCCATACATGACCACAGGAAAGACCATAGCCTTGACTAGATGGACCTTTGTTGGCAAAGTGATGTCTCTGCTTTTGAATATGCTATCTAGGTTGGTCATAACTTTCCTTTCAAGGAGTAAGCGTCTTTTAATTTCATGGCTACACTCACCATCTGTAGTGATTTTGGAGCCCAGAAAAATAAAGTCTGACACTGTTTCCACTGTTTTCTCCATCTATTTCCCATGAAGTGATGGGACCGGATGCCATGATCTTCGTTTTCTGAATGTTGAGCTTTAAGCCAACCTTTTCACTCTCCACTTTCACTTTCATCAAGAGGCTTTTTGGTTCCTCTTCACTTTCTGCCATAAGGGTGGTGCCATCTGCATATCTCAGGTTATTGATATTTCTCCCAGCAATCTTGATTCCAACTTGTGTTTCTTCCAGTCCAGCGTTTCTCATGATGTACTCTGCATAGAAGTTAAATAAACAGGGTGACGATATACAGCCTTGACGTACTCCTTTTCCTATTTGGAACCAGTCTGTTATTCCATGACCAGTTCTAACTGTTGCTTCTTGACCTGCATACAAATTTCTCAAGAGGCAGATCAGGTGGTCTGGTATTCCCATCTCTCCCAGAATTTTCCACAGTTTATTGTGATCCACACAGTCAAAGGCTTTGGCATAGTCAGTAAAGCAGAAATAGATGTTTTTCTGGAACTCTCTTGCTTTTTCCATGATCCAGCGGATGTTGGCAATTTGATCTCTGGTTCCTCTGCCTTTTCTAAAACCAGCTTGAACATCAGGAAGTTCACGGTTCACATATTGCTGAAGCCTGGCTTGGAGCATTTTGAGCATTACTTTACTAGCGTGTGAGATGAGTGCAATTGTGTGGTAGTTTGAGCATTCTTTGGCATTGCCTTTCTTTGGGATTGGAATGAAAACTGACCTTTTCTAGTCCTGTGGCCACTGCTGAGTTTTCCAAATTTGCTGGCATATTGAGTGCAGCACTTTCACAGCATCATCTTTCAGGATTTGGAATAGCTCCACTGGAATTCCATCACCTCCCCTAGCTTTGTTCGTAGTGATGCTTTCTAAGGCCCACTTGACTTCACATTCCAGGATGTCTGGCTCTAGGTCAGTGATCACACCATCGTGGTTATCTGGGTCGTGAAGATCTTTTTCGTACAGTTCTTCTGTGTATTCTTGCCACCTCTTCTTAATATCTTCTGCTTCTGTTAGGTCCATACCATTTCTGTCCTTTATCGAGCCCATCTTTGCATGAAATGTTCCTTTGGTATCTCTGATTTTCTTGAAGAGATCCCTAGTCTTTCCCATTCTGTTGTTTTCCTCTATTTCTTTGCATTGATCGCTGAAGAAGGCTTTCTTATCTCTTCTTGCTATTCTTTGGAACTCTGCATTCAGATGTTTCTATCTTTCCTTTTCTCCTTTGCTTTTCGCTTCTCTTCTTTTCACAGCTATTTGTAAGGCCTCCCCAGACAGCCATTTTGCTTTTTTGCATTTCTTTTCCATGGGGATGGTCTTGATCCTTGTCTCCTGTACAATGTCATGAACCTCATTCCATCGTTCCTCAGGCACTCTATCTATCAGATTTAGGTCCTTAAATCTATTTCTCACTTCCACTGTAAAATCATAAGGGATTTGATTAGGTCATACCTCAATGGTCTAGTGGTTGCAGCTTGGGTTACAGTGCTTATTAGATTGGATGATTTTGCTACAGAATATCAACTCTAGAGAAATTTTGTTAGATTTTATTTAAGTTTCAAAAATATATCATTGATAGATCATCAACAGTATACTGGAGTGGGTTGCCATACCCTCCTCCAAGGGATATTCCTGACCCAGGAATTGAACCCATGTCTCCTATGTCTCCTGCATTGGCAGGTGGGTTCTTTACCACAAGCGCCATCTGGGAAGCCCTATACTATTGTGCAAACAAATATTATAGTTTCAAGGTCACAGAGGCAGGAAGACATACGTTCCTGCTTCTTTGCAACCCCAAATGTTTGGATTTGTTTTGTCTTAGACCTTCTCAGCAGAGAAAACAATTATTTATTTTTTATATTTACTAAGATAATTAAACATGGCCTGCTCTTGTCTACTTTTAAGGCCTGTCAGACTGTCTAGTACATTTCTGTCAACTTTTAGCTTATAGAGATAGTGGGAAGCCACCATAATCAAAGAAGACTTTAAAAAGCACAACCCACTCAGTCATACTCCACCAGACATGCGTTTTTTATTTGAATGTTAGGTGTTTCTTATTCAAAAACGAAAAGAAACTTGCTCTGGGGGATGGAAAATTCTGAGAGCTAAATACTGTCTCTTGATAGGAAATTGACTCTTACATGAATTATTTAGCTTCACTGTTTTCTGCTTTTTTACTACATTTATAAGCACATTTGTAATGTTGAAGTTCTGATAACTGAGCCTTTGAACTCCTTGTTCAGAAGATAACATTACTTTTAATTATTTAGTTTGTGAGAAGTGCCCTTGACTACTTACAGTGGAGCATTTTCTTGCTTCTTGCTTATGGTTGTGCTCCAGGAAACCACATTTGTGGTGCCCTGGGGACAGCATCAGAGAATCCAATAGTGGCTGTATCAACAGAGAGGCGCTTGTACATTATCATCATCATCAAGTATATTGAGGGTTGGACATTTTGCCCCAAAGTACTGACTTTGTTGTCTGCAGTAGTAAGGAATTTGGCAAAGTTTAAAAAGAAACCAAAGATTTTGCACTGAAAATGAAAAAAATTTTAGTTCTTCATTAATTTGATAAAAATAATTTCATCTCATTAAATGGTATTTTCAGTTCACCTACACATTTAATCATTTAAAATTAATTGTATTTGTTTATCAAAGATCCCACTAAATTTTCTCTGTTTAATGGTTACAAACAGTCCTTCAGATTCTGACAGGCTGTCTCTTACACTTTGGCCAAGCAGAATAGATGAAGCCCGGTCTTTATCACTTATAGACTTTAACTATTTCTCAACAGTGGACTGAAGTTTCTTTCTTTCATTTTCTGGTCCAACACTTTGGTGACCAAATGGCAAAAGAATGAAGTGTTTCTTGTGTGGTTACTAGTTAACATTCTTAAACATACGCATTTGTAGTAGCTTTGTTAAGAAAATCTTTCAGATTTGATCCCAGCTTTTCTGTCAGATATGATCCCAAGTGATTACATTTTCATTTAATTCCTTTCCATTAATGGGACAGCACTTTAGGAAAGTTATATATTTAAACTAATATTCTTGGAATCCTATGAATAGAGGAGATTTACGTTATCTTACTGAGAAAATATGTAATGGGTGTAATTTATTTTCTTCAAGAACCAGAAACATGTGACAAAATCCTGGTTTCCTGATCCTAGTGGAATGCTCTGCCTTTTAACCTGCTCCAAAGAATTTTAGAAATTGCCTGGCTCAGGGATTTTTATTTATATACATTTCTTATCCATTGTATACTAAAATTATAAATAATGACTGGAGCCTTAGCTTTTGAGAATTCTGAGGGAATTAGCTATTTTAAGTAGTTATTTCCCAGCTAAAAAATAATCCTTACCCTTGTGAAGGCTTTTAAGTTATTATTTCAACTTACAAATAATTTTACAAATTTTGACCATATATATGAAATAAAATTTATTTCTTTTCTCCTTAAACATAGTAGACTAAATGTAACTGCTTGATGATTTACTTGATAATGTACTTGATGTGGTAGTAGTTTGCTTTGATATATAATAAATACAGGGATGCTATTAGATTATTTTTTTGTTTCTCTAACATTTATTGACTGTTCACTATAAGCCAGGCACTGTTCTGGGCATGATATCTCTATAGTTTTGTACTAGTATTCCCGTACCTTGAATACTTAGCCCGCTTTTATGGCTTCTCCTTCCTGCCTTTATCTGAGCATAATGTTAAGAGCATAAATTCTAGAACTAGGCTGTTAAAATTTGTATCCTGGCTCTGCTATTACTAGATGTTTGACTATAAGCTACACAACCTCCCTTTACTTGAATTTTTGCATCTGTAAACTGGGACCAGTAATATAACCTACTTCATAGGGTTATTGCAAGAATTAAAACACACACACACACACACAGGTGTACGAAACGTTTGGAACAGTGCCTAGCACAAGGTAGTCCTACAGAAAGTATTAGTCATTATCACTGCTATGAATATTACTATTGCTGTGAATTCTTGGTACTGTTTGTCCAGTTTACTGTTTTTAAATTTCTTTAATCTTAGAAAACAGATAACTAAGCTTGCTAGAACTAAGTGTAAAATAAGAGTAGATTGACTATATGAAACCTGAGATTTCCTTTCAGGAAAACAAAATGTAGTATATGCTCTGATACTGCATTGTGGCTGCAGAGAACCTTTTTTTCTTAGTATGTACTGTTGCTCAGTTGTGTCCAACTCTCTGCGACAGTATGGACGATAGCCCCCAGGCTCCTCTGTCCATGGGATTCTCCAGGCAAAAATACTGGAGTGGGTTGCCATTTCCTTCTCCAGGGGATCTTCCCAACTCAGGGATCAAACCTGCATGTGCTGCATTTCAGGCTAACCTTTAATAGGCCATATTTATTGAGGAAGTACTGAGGAAGGAAAATAACCAAAAATTTATATTAATAAAGAGGACTTGTTTTTCAGGGAAAAAGATCTTGAAGAAGCTCTGGAAGCAGGAGGTTGTGATCTTGAAACTTTGAGAAATATAATTCAAGGGAGGCCACTGCCTGCTGATCTGAGGGCTAAAGTTTGGAAGGTAACTGGAAACTAAAACAAGTAAAATGTAATCACTTAAGAACAATATTTTAGAATTTTGATTTTCAGCTATTAGTTGCAGAGGACTTTATAATGTTATGCGCATTCCACATTTAGAAAATTTATCAAATAGAGCAGCTTGCTAAAGTGTGTGTTTCTGTGCAAGTGGAAAGTTTTAGTGTCTGACACTTGGAGACCCCGTGGACTGTAGCCTGCCAGGCTCTTCTCTCCATAGCGTTTTCCAGGCAAGAATACTGGAGTGGGTTGCCAGTTCCTTCTCCAGGGGAATCTTCCTGACCCAGGGATCAAACCTGGGTCTCCTTCATCGCAGGCAGATATTTTACCCTCTGAACCACCCGGGAAGCCCGTGTTTCTGTAGTGTTTGGTATATTTAATAATTTAGGTTTTGAAAGGCAGTGCTTCCTTTTGTAACCATTAGAATTTATGTTTATGAAGATTATTCAGTGAAATGGGAAAGTGCAACCAATGAGTAAAATCGGATATATAATTGCAGATATGGAATTATCTCAGCTGTATTTAAAAAAAAAAATAAAAAGGTGGGAGAGGAAATAGGTCTCTGGGTGTTAGAATTACAGGAGATTTTCCTGTGCTCTATTTTCTTCTTCAGCTGTTCTCTAGTACATTTGTATTATAATTTTTTAATTTTTAATAAAGATTTTGTTACTGTTTAAAAAGTAGTTCCCATTGTTAAAACATGTAAGCAAAGGATAACAAAAAAAAAATCATCTGTTATCTACCACTTACAGGTAAAATGCATAGCAATATCTTAGTGTCACATCTTATCTTTTCCCCTCTGCACATATATATATATATAACAGAAATGGAATTATACCTGTGCTTATTATTCCAAATGTTACATAAATTTAAAACTCATGTAAAAACAGAGACTTGTTTAGTGAACCCCCATGTACCCATCACTGAGTTGTAACTGTTGTCAACATTTGGCCATGTTGCTGAACCTCTAATACTTTGGCCACCTGATGCAAAGAATTGACTCCTCAGAAAAGACCCTAATGCTGGGAAAGATTGAAGGCAGGAAGAAAAGGGGACGACAGAGGATGAGATGGTTGGATAGCATCACCAGCTCGATGGACATGAGTTTGAGGAAGCTCTGGGAGTTGGTGATGGATATGGAAAGCTGGCATGCTGCAGTCCATGGGGTTGCAAAAAGTTGGACACGACTGAGTGACTGAACTGAACATTTGACTGATCTTACCTGATTAGTATGCTATCCTTTTCTCCCCACGCTACCCACTGTATTATTTAAAAGCAAATCCTTGGCAGGGCACTAAAATATTTAATATGAAAGTCTAAAGACTTTAAAAATAACCATAACACTATTAAATTGAAAAGAACTGTAATTCTTTAATGTGTTCTCACATGATTGAGGGGACAAGGGAGCTAAATATAGGGTCTTCTGTATAAGGAGGCCAATCCCATTCATGTAGTGCTCTACCCTCAAGACTTGATCACCTCTCACAGACCCCACATGTAAATACCAAAACATCAGGAATTTGTTCAACATACATGAATTTGGGGGAGGGGACACAAAGGTTCTTTCTATAGCATTAATGATGTTTGCTTGAAATAAGCTTACATGTGTAAAATATTATGTAAATACTTTGTGTAATTCATTTAATTCACTGGTTTAACATAAAATAGTAAAATTTGATACAGACATTTTACTTGTAATTTTTGAAGTATACATTATTATCCCTAAATCCAGGCCTCTATTATTATTATAACATATTTTTCAAGAGTGAGAAATAATATAAGGAGCCAGTTGCTTTTTTTTTTCTCTTTCTTCCAGATTGCTCTAAATGTTGCAGGAAAAGGTGATAGTTTGGCATCATGGGATGGTATTTTAGACCTGCCAGAACAGAACACTATTCACAAAGATTGTCTGGAGTTCATTGGTAAGTTTAATAATTGTTTTCAAACAGTGATAAATTCTGCAAATAATGATTTTTGGATGGAGGAGTCACTGTTTAGTAGAATGAACTTGTTATAATTGGGGATTTGTTGAATTTGGAATATATTGAAAGGGCATAGTTTTAGAACATCTCTTTGGAAATTCTTATGAAATAATGTCAACATTTAAGAAAGAGAGTCTGATTTTTAGTATTTTTAAATTGTTTTTTGTATTATTGACCATCTGTATGATTGTATACAGCCCTCAGATTAAAAGGAGCTATTCCAAAAGTTTCTTTGTAAGTCATAAGTCATGATCTGCTATAGAAAACGTGTTAGAGAACATGGGTGAGTAGGTTTCAAATCCCCCACACTGTCTTTTGAAGCTTAAATTATTTTGGTTTATAGTTCTCTTTTTTTATTCATCTATAGTCCATTGGTGTCTTTTTGTTTCTCTGTCATTTTTTAGTTAGATTATTGGCTAAATAGACTTTTTTATGGGCTGACCTCAAGAGAAACATTATTGCTAGGCGAAGGATAGGGAATTTAGTGGTGGAGAATGAATCACTTTCCCTTGCTTCAACAAAGCCATAGTGGCAGCTGCCCGTCCTGGGGTAGAGGATAATCCTTAAAATCTGTTATTTGGAAAACGCTTTTTTGCTTTCCAGGAATGTGGGTGATGTCTACTTTCCTGCTTCATGTTGTGCATTCTTTTACACACACACACATCCACACCCACACACACCCACACACACCTACACCACCCACACACACACCACACCCACCCACACACACACCCACCCACACATACCCACACCCACTCACCCACACACACCCACACACACACACACACACACACCCACACCCACACACCCATACCCACCCACACCTACCCACACCCCCCCCCCACACACACACACACCCTTCCCTGGTGGTAAAGAGTCTGCCCGCAAAGCAGGAGACCCAGGTTCTATCCCTGGGTTGGGAAGATCCCCTGAGGAAGGGAATGGCTACCCATCCCAGTATTCTTGTCTGGAGAATCCTATAGACATAGAAACCTGGAGGGCTACAGTCCATAGGTCGCATAGAGTCGGACATGACTGACTAACACTTTGACTTTTCACTACTTTCATGTATACACACATATGATATAGATATATATATATGAAACATATATGTAGGTCTAATATTAAGCTAATAAATCCTGAATAGCTAGTGAATATGAATAGGTATAAGGAAAAATGTACTTTTATGTAATTTTATTTTGTCCTTGACATGCTCTAAGTGCAGTAAGATAGTACTATGTATTTTGTAAACAAGTATTCTGTCCAATAACCGAGCATCTAGCAGCCCCTTGGTAATTTTGACTTTTATTTTTTAGAGCACCTTTCAGTGCCAGAAGAGAAGGCAGCACAGTTACTTTTGGATATTGAATCTGTAATTACCTTTTATTGTAAATCCCGTAACATTAAGTATAGCTCAACCCTTAGCTGGATACATCTCCTCAAACCGTTGGTGCATCTTCAGCTGCCACGCAGTGATTTATACAACTGCTTTTATGCGATCATGAATAAGTACATTCCCAGGTAAGACACGATTTTTTATTATAGCTGTAAAATGAAGGAAGTCTAGTTTGTTTTGAAGTAAAGTTGTTAGATTTATTTTGATGGTAAAGTAAAAGGTTCAAGTAATTTTTAAGGTTGTTTGAATCATAATTGTTATTTGACTTTATTTTTGTGGTTATAAATATTTTTTAAAGGATTCTTTAGTTAAGAATTTGTGCTTGTAGAGTTTATGTATGCAGTATAACTTTTCATACTTTTTCGATGATATCTCTATTTTGATTTCTTTACTTATAAAAATAACATTATAGTGTCTAAGTAAAAGTTTTGGAGTGCTGCTATCTTCAGTGAGGTGCTGGGGTTACAGCCTGAAATATAGGCCTAGAAATACAGATGTTGAAGAAGTAATTGGAAGTGCACTGAGTGTCAGGAAGGTGAAATGCAAAGTGCTATGGGAATGTACAGTGGGGGTGACCTGACTTACCCTGGAGGTCAGGAAGATCTTCTCTGGGAAAGTGACACTTAAATTGAGTCTAGATAGATGTGTGGGTTGTTTTGAGGGGATGAAAGAGGTACAGGGAAGAAGGGAGGTGGGTAGGGGGAGGGGTGGTATTCAGAAAGAATTCTTGTAGTTCTCAGGTATGGATCAGGTAGTCAGAATTTTAGTGCCAAAAGGAACTTCTGACATAATCTAGAGCAGTGGTTGGGCTGCACAGTGAACCTTGGATGCGCATTGGAGTCATTGGAAGTAAAGCGAAGTCGCTCAGTCGTGTCCGACTCTTCATGACCCCGTGGACTGCAGCCTACCAGGCTCCTCCGTCCATGGGATTCTCCAGGCAAGAGTACTGGAGAGTCATTGGAGGTGGGGTTAAAAAATCCTGATGCCCTTTTACATACCTGACTAATTAAATCAGATCTCTGAGGAGGCCAACCATGTATTGAGGTTTGTTTAGATTTAGAGCTTCTTGGTTGATTGCAGTATGCATCTAAGGTAAGAGGACTGCTATTCTAGAGCTTGATAGTTAAATGACTACCATCCATCCCCCCCCCCGCCCCCGCTTTTCGTGTGAAAAGCACTGTGTTAGCTGTGGGTGCTGTTTTGTATTTTCTCACTTAAATAGTGACCACTATAAGGCAGATATGTCAGATTTACAGCTACAGAAACTGAAGCAAAGACAGATGTTAAATGACTTATTCAGCATTATACTTCTGGTGTATGACTGAGTCAGAATTTGAACCTAAGTTTGATTGGACACTTGTGCTTTAACTTACAAGTTTCTCCACCCTGGTTGCTTATTAGAATCAACTAAACAACTTTTTTTTTGTTTTTGTTTTCTTTTTCTTGTACAGCTTTAGATATCATTTACATAATATAAAATTCATCCTTTTAATATGTACAATTCCATGTCTTTTAGTATAGTCACAGAATTGTGCAGCCATAGCTACAGTCCTTTTTAGAATGTTTCTGTCACCCCCAAAAGAAACCCTGAACTCACTAGCAGTCAACTCCATTTTCCCCCAGAACTCTCAGCCCTAGGCAACCACTCATCTTTCTCTGTGGATTTGCCTATTCTGGGTATTTCATATAAATAGAACCTTACAATATATGGTCTTTTGTGACTACCTTTGTTCACTTAGCATTGTCTTTTAAAGATTCATCTGTATGTATTTATAGCATATATTAATACCATTACTTTCTTTTTATTGCTGAGTAACATTTCATTGTATGTACAATGAAATAAAATAGCACATTTAATTTACTCATGTAATAGTTGCTGGACATTTGGATTGTTTTCACTTTTTGCCTGTTAAGAATAATGCAACTATGAACATTTGTGTACAAATATTTGTGTGGACATTGCTTTGGGATATGTACCTAGGATTGGGATTGTTGGATCATATGGTAAATCTATATTTAACCTTTTGAGGAATTGCCAGACTTTTCCACAATAATTGCAGCATTTTACAATCCCACCAGCAGTAAACAAAGATCCCAGTTTCTATAGATTCTTGCCAGCTTTTTTGTTGTTTTAATTATGGGCAGACTGAGTGTGAAGTGGTATCTCATTATGGTTTTTGTTTGCATTTCCCTGACAGCTAATGACTTTGAGCATTTTTTTTTCATGTGCCTAGATGCAGTTTGTATGTCCTCTTTGGAGAAATGTCTGTTCAGCCAAAGAACTTTTAAAACATACTGACCCTTGATGTTTCAAATATAAGTAGACTGTGTAGAGCCATGTCGATTTTTAAATTCCCAGGCAGTTCTAATACATACCAGCGTGGAGAACCTGGGTGCGACCTTGAAGAGATAGGGCTTCATGTAAGGAAAGCAGACCTAGAGATGCCAGAATACAGGGCTATGCTAATGGTAAAGTAGAGGCTAGAATTCACATTTGGGAGTCATTCTGTTATACTAATGGAGGAGGAAATGGCAACCCACTCCAGTACTCCTGTCGGGAAAATCCTGTGGACAGAGGAGCCTGGTGGGCTGCAGTCCATAGGGCTGCAAAGAGTTGGACACAGCTGAGCGATTGTGTTATACTAAATCTCTCAACTGCTTATATTTTTACCACCTCTCAGTGTAACAAAACTAGTAATAGCAAGGGACATGATCCAGCTTTGTCTGTACAAGATGTTGGTGGTGGTAGATACAAGTAAAGGCTGTATTGTAGAGGTTTACTAGTAGAGGTTTGCATTGAGCTGTGTAACATACTTTGTCAGGTTACTCCAGTTACTATTTCCATGAATTCCACATGGAACACAGTACTCCAGCCAGAGTCAGTGTTAATACCCCTGCATAGGGCTCAGCCCCAGAAAATGTTGCTCAAACAACTCCACTATAATGTATCTTATTAGAGAGTCAGATGTAACATGAGTAGAATTCTATCAAGCACACTGCTTTACAGTGGAGAGTAACTTTCAGTACACAGCTATTAAATGAATAGATACTGTTGCAATGGCTGATTCCCTGAGATGTCCCACTTTTTCCGAGGATGAGACCCACAAACTAGGCAATTGTCCTTACAATGTATATTCCTAGTCTTCTTACCACTGTGTCTCTATGTTTTGTTTTAGCAGTCTACTGCCTTGCCTTTATAAAGTGGGAAAAGTATTCAGACAAAGAAAGAGGTAGTCTTGTCAGTATGAATCCAGTTCCATCTTTGGGCATCTGAATTAGCAAATTAGGGCCTTTTCTACAAAACTTCCCTGTTATCTGCAGTATTAAAAATTGTAGATGAATGGTTATACCAAATCCTGACATTGACCTTAGATCTTAGTTTTGCAGAGATTATTTTTCTTTATTCCCACTTGAATAGCATTTTGAAACATTCTTTGTCAATGCTTTTCATTAATGTTTTTACATGAAATCTTTCGCATTATTTCAGTTCTTTTTTTTTTTTTTGAACAGTTTGCTTTTTAAAGACTACATCTACCAAAATACCACTAGTTCAAATATTAAATTACATATCTGGGAGGATAGCTTGGTATAATGGTTTAATGCCCAGTTTCTGTGTACAAGTCTTAGTGACATCACTTCTTAGCTACGTGACCTTGGTTGACCTGCTTGAGCCCAGCTAAGGCTCAGTTTTCTCATCTGTAAATTGAGGGTGATAATAGTATCTTTCATAGAGTTGCTTGTAAAGATAAAGTAAGATAACATTGTAAACTGTATTGTAGTGTCTGGCACATGGTGTTTCCTCAGTAAATACTGACTTTTATTAAGATGGCCTGCAATTTGAGCTGTGTACATTTTTAATGGTTTATTAGACAGATTTATTAGACACCAGGGGACAAGGCAAGAAGCATTATAGTTACTCAGTAAGGTCAGTGTTTGGCACCTCCTGGGGTTTTCTCTGAGCATCTGGTACCCAGGCCACTTCCAATCACAGCTCTGGGTCCACTCTTTTGGAATGTTCGTCTGTGGCCATTTCAGACATGGACCTTTGCTGAAGGGATTCCTAATTGAGTACGTTAACTGAGGAGTTAACCTGAAGCCTTCCTGGGAGATCTTTCTTATTTGGCAGAAAAAGAAGGGAGCTGGACTTCCTCAGGGCTCTCCAGATCTCCCTTTGGGATCCAAAGCTTATCAAAATAACCTAAGTGGTCCCTCTGTTTTCATTGGTCCCTGTAGTCCTTTCTCCTGAGTGCTGCCTGGGTTCACCTGGAAAGAATCTTCCTAGAGTTGGCTGTAGACGTGCCATTTCTTCCTATCAGGTCAGGTATGTTAGGTATAAGCAAGAGAGGTCTGCCCCCGGTTCCGTCAGGTAGGCTTGCTGTCAATGCTCTTAAGTCGGATGCTCTGGGGTAAGAAGGGGAGGAGGGTATTGATCGAGGACTGGTTACTGATATGATCAGTTTTGACCTATTAATGCAAGAAACTTTGCTTCTCTTGTCTTTTAGGGATTGTTCCCTGAAGGGGAGACCATTTCATCTTTTCCGATTACTCATCCAATACCATGAACCTGAGCTTTGTTCTTTTCTTGATACAAAGAAAATTACTCCAGACTCCTATGCACTCAACTGGGTAATAAAGTGAAAGTAGGAACACTTAATGAAAAATAGTTTTCTGTGAAACTATAGTTAGTTCCCCCCAAAGAAAAAGAAAGAAAAGTGTTAAATTATAGACCATTATTATTTAAGACAAAGGATTAAAATTATTAGCACTTTCAAAAATTTTTTTTTTTGCTGTTCATTTAGTTTAAATTATTTAATACAAAGTTTAGCCTTTGTTGTTTTAGAAATATATGTAAATATATATGGTATGTATCAGTTCACTTTAAAACCATGTGATTAAATTGTTGATAGTGTGTTTGAGAATTGATCTACAATCACGAAGAAAATAACTTACGATTATCAAATGATTGATATAAAAGAATATAAAATACATCTCAGTATTTATATCTTAAATGGGAAGTTTTATTATTTTAGGTCTGTGGTTCTCAAGCCTTTTGGTCTCAGGACCTCTTACATTCAACATTTTTTGAGGATCCATAATTTATGTGGATCACATTGGTTAGAAATTAAGAAATTTTATGTATTCGTTTAGAAGTAGTAATAAATCCAATACATGTTAGCATAAATATTTTAAATGAAAATGAACTATTTCCCCAAAAGAAAGAATAGTGGCATTTTTAAGTTTGCAAATCTCATTGATGTTTGGTTAGATCACAGGCAAGTACATTCTCGTATCTATTTCTTTATTCAGTCAGTGATGATACCATATTTTGTGTAACCTTTGGAAAATTGTGTTGTTCATTTGTGAGAGAATGAATATGAAAAGGGAAAAATCTGAGTATTAGTATGAAAATAGCTTTGATCTCACAAACTCCCCTGTAAATACTCTTGGAGATGTCCAAGGCTCCTCAGACCATACTTTGAGAACTGCTCTTATAGGGTAACTTGAAGGTCTTTTTAAAACAGTGTTTAGGTTCCGGAAGAAAATATATGTATATTCAAAATTTTTAACATGTTTCTCGATGATGTCTTACCTAACTTTTCTTCAGAAAGGATTCCATTTCTGCCATTTATTAACTGTGTTATTTAATACACTTAGCCTCTGAACTTTGATTTCTTCATCTGTAAAATGGGACTAATAATAGGATCTTTCTCAGAAGGTGATGGGATGAGTAGACCCTAGAGACCCTAACTGGTTTCACCTCTGGCATACTAAACCTCAAGAACCTGCTCTTTTGTTCCTTCTTGGCTACAGTCTTGTCACTTTGATAAAAATAATAAAATTGTAGGTTCTCTGAGATTCATATGTTGCTATTAAATCTACTCATTTGTATCGAAGTAAGAAATTTTCTTTTAAGAATTTGAATATTTTCATAGATGTCTTCTGGTCACATCATGCCCGAGAAATGCCATTTCTGTGGCCAGAACTCTGGGTTAGTACTCAGTACTGGTTGTAGATTTTAACTGGTTATGGAAACAACCAGTTGCTCTTTGTCAGTTTCCCAAGTAGTTCATTCTTGCTACCAGTATCTTGTCTGTGGAATGGAGTCTGTCTTTTCCAATCATGAGATAAAGAAAAACCAGTTCCTGTGATTTGAGAACTCATCACTGAGAATGATGCGGAGGTAGCTTTAGTTTGGCTAAGTGAGGTTAATGTTGACTGTACCTTGTCTGTCTGTATTTGCATCTTCCTTATTTCTGATAGTAAATTTTAAACAACTACAAAAAACATTAGAAGCATTATGTATTATACTTTAAAAGTTTTATGATCAACTGTAATAGTAGTTACATCAGCTGTAGAGTCTCAGGCCTTTTTTTTAGTCCAGGTATCACCACCCACTAGCTCTGTGATGTTAGGAAGGTTATTTCATACAGGTTTATTTTCCTACCTGTAATACAGGGAGGAAAATGTCTACTTTGAAAGCCTGTCATGAGAATATTTAAAATAAGAGACATTTAATAAATAAATGTCTTTAATAAAAGATATGTGGCAGTAATTTAGTACCTGGCACAAAATATTCACTAAATGTATGTGTTCTTGTTAGCTTCCTTATTCATTAAAAATGTTTTAAATTTAAACCTCTAGATGGAATTGTTCTAAGAAATTATTCTAAGAAAAATGGAATAATCTAAAAATATCCCTAAATTCATGCAATTTAAAACACAGTTGGGCTCTAGAGAAACTTACATACATTAACAATTTAACAATTCTTTAATTGACGTAGAAAACCATAGAGGTCTTGAAATGTTTTGCAGGACATCAGTGTTGTCTCATTTGTTTCAAATTATGTACAAGTAAGCTTGGGGCACAGTTGGGCTTTAAATTGTTATTACAATTTCATTTGGTGCTCTTAACTGAAATGACCATGCCTGATCTTCACAATTACTTAGCGAGTTATGTACTGTAGTAGTTACCTTATAGAGCTCGTGGGTAATTATGCCAGTTATGCTGTGGCAGATACATGCTAACTTAAGTTACTTTAGATATTAAGGGTTAGTTATCTTTGTCTTTACCACAACAGTCGTAGAGCATGGGTAATATTCCTTTAAAAAAAAAAAAAAGTAGAAATGTAAAGCTCCTGAGGTTAAGTGACATGCCCTAAGGCACACAGCTAGTCAGTGGCTTCATTGTGCCTTGAATCCACATAGTCTTCCTTTGGATTACATACAGTAAAATTAAGGTCCACGTTAAATATCAGGTACAGACAGTTTGTTTTAATGTTACTTATGCATTTGCCTCAGTACTTTAAAAAAAGCAAGTCATTTCCAGTGGTTTATATTTCTCATTTCATTTCCTGATTACAGCTTGGAAGCCTTTTTGCCTGCTACTGTTCCATTGAAGTCACTCAGGCAATATGGGATGGATATCTACAACAGGCAGATCCATTTTTTATTTATTTCTTAATGTTAATAATCCTTGTTAATGCGAAGTAAGTATCAAATTGGCTGGATTTTTCTCCTCTCTGTTCTCAGGGTGCTCTGTTAATATTTAACTGAAATTCATGTGATTCTCTTTTACAGAGAAGTCATTTTAGGGCAGGAGTCTGACAGCAAAGAAGAAGTTATCCGTAAGTATCACTTAATGTGGAGAAAACATTTTTCAAGTCACTTAATTTTCTAAAACTCAAGTTTTCTCATCCATTATGTGAATTTAGAAGATTAGCCTAGAAGATCTGAGGTTCCTCTCAAATCTTACACACTGTCCACATACAGGCCTTAAATATGGTCTCCCCAGATTTGCTACCCTCATTCATCCCTTACATGTTTTATTTCACTCATTCAGTTCTTTTCTGTACACTGTTTCTTTGGTTTAAGTAAACTGGTCTCCTCTCTCTCTCCCTTTCCCCTCTTTGCTTAATTTTCCTTTGAATCCCGGACTCTTGTAAGGATCTCCATTGTTGAAATGTTGATCCTCTTTTTGGATTCTCTCCTCTCCAGCCCTCACAGATTTACTTCCTTTCTATAGTACCCAGCACACTGTACTGTCTGTTTTACAGTGTTTACTTCACTACATTATATGATTTATCTTTATATTTCTCAAGCAAGACAAAGTTCCTTAAGTCAGGAACCATTTCTTGATTATTTTTTATTTGCAGGGGCCCTGGCATTTGTGTTTGTTAAATAAATCACAGTATTTCAATCAAGGCTAATGAATTTGATTTGATTGCCAGACACCATCAGTCACTAATCAGATCAGATCAGATCAGTAGCTCAGTCGTGTCCAACTCTTTGCGACCCCATGAACTGCAGCACGCCAGGCCTCCCTGTCCATCACCAACTCCCGGAGGTCACTCAGACTCACATCCATCGAGTCAGTGATGCCATCCAGCCATCTCATCCTCTGTCGTCCCCTTCTCCTCCTGCCCCCAATCCCTCCCAGCATCAGAGCCTTCTCCAATGAGTCAACTCTTCGCATGAGGTGGCCAATATACTGGAGTTTCAGCTTTAGCATCATTCCTTCCAAAGAAGTCCCAGGGCTGATCTCCTTCAGAATGGACTGGTTGGATCTCCTTGAAGTCCAAGGGACTCTCAAGAGTCTTCTCCAACACCACACTTCAAAAGCATCAATTCTTCGGGGCTCAGCCTTCTTCACAGTCCAGCTCTCACATCCATACATGACCACAGGAAAGACCATAGCAGCCTTGACTAGGTGAACCTTTGTTGGCAAAGTAATGTCTCTGCTTTTGAATATGCTATCTAGGTTGGTCATAACTTTCCTTCCAAGGAGTAAGCGTCTTTTAATTTCATGGCTGCATTCACCATCTGCAGTGATTTTGGAGCCCAGAAAAATAAAGTCTGACACTGTTTCCACTGTTTCTCCATCTATTTCCCATGTAGTGACGGGACCAGATGCCATGATCTTCGTTTTCTGAATGTTGAGCTTTAAGCCAACCTTTTCACTCTCCACTTTCACTTTCATCAAGAGGCTTTTAGTTCCTCTTCACTTTCTGCCATAAGGGTGGTGTCAGATATACAGTCACTAATAGCAGGATTATATTAAGAGTTTCAGCTCCTTTGAGGAAAATCCACATCTCTTCAAGCAGTTTTCCGTGCATCACTGTTGAGATTTCATTTTTAAAACTATAATGTTGAAGATAAACCAACTTTGGTATATAATGTTTATTGTTGTATACTTTACAAGCAAAATTTCTTGAAAATATTATAATTTATTTATAATCCTATTTCAGAGTTCTTGGAAAACACCCCATCCAGTTTGAATCTAGAAGATATAGAAGACCTTTTCTCTCTGGCTCAGTATTATTGCAGTAAAACACCAGCTTCATTTAGGAAGGTATCAGACAAGGAATGACCTACTTCAGCATTTCACATTTTGTGCATTGTCTTATGTTTGAGTTGTATCCACTTCAGTTAAAATACTCTAGGTTGTCATTGTTTCTGTGTATTACAGTTTTGTGTGATTTTTTTCCACTATAAATATTCTCCCTAGTAGAGGAATAGACATTTTTAAAAAGATAGTTTACAAATATGCTAGGAGCCATTTTACCTCTCCTCTAATTATTATTTCTGATCATGAGAAAATTGACTATAAGATATTTCTTAAATTAGTGCTTCCTTGACTTTAAAAATTGTGTTATAGAAATCTGATTGAGGAGGTATCATTATGCCCTCTTTATCTGGAATTAAAGTTAAAACTCCAACTTTTAATGATGCTGAGTTGTTTTTTACACAAAAAAAGGGTCACTTAAGCTCCATGGAGACCTTGAACCTTTCTCAGATCAGGCAAGTACTTTCAAGAGAAATGACATCAGATTAGAAGTCCAAGTGCTGTGAACGTCTGGAAACTAAAACTCTAGATTCTAAAGCTAGTAATGGAGGCGGCACGGAATTACCATTTATAAACTATTTGTGACCTCAAGTGCTCTTGAGAACATTATCGTCTTTTTTTTTTTTTTTAAGGCATTCTACCATCATGATTGTCAGTTGGAAGTTATCATGTCCCTGAAATATTAAGATGAGATTAAACTATGTTCAGTATAGTGTGTCTAGGAGGCAGATGATGGAAACTTTTTAAGAACATTTCCCTCAAAACTAATTATAAAAGAAATTTGTTTCTCAGGACTAATTTCAGTTATTTCAATAATTGCCTTCTGTAGATTACCTCAGTTCCCAACAATGTTGACTAAGTTAGATGGTAAGGTAGTGGTTATGATACTAGATGAAAAAGAAGTCTTATCCTTTTCTTTCCAGCCTTTTAAGAGAATAGTTTTTATTCTTGAGACATAGTAAATAAACTGCACTAGCAGTTGCTAATTAGAGCAGGTTTTATTAGCAGCATATTACATAATTTATGCCATATTTTAATTTTTATTCAATATTAAAGCATAAAATGTGAGTAATCAAAAATTTGCTATTTAAATGTATGTGATAGTATAGAAAATAGCTGTGTAGAATGTGTTATTTTTTCCTTAGTCTTTCATTTTGTGTGAACTCAAATACAGGCTTTGTTTGTAGCCTTTTTGTAGCTTTTAGCCTAGAAGATTTGATATAATAAGTTAAATCACATGACTCAAAGATGTTATATAATTATTTTAGCTTTTATCTTGGTCTGTTGAGAATAGTTTTAGGAGGGAAGCTTGATTTTATTTTTTTCTTCATGAAGTTTTAAAAATTCCTCTTCACACAGGATAATCACCATCTGTTTGGCAGTACTTTGTTGGGAATTAAGGATGACGATGCAGATCTGAGTCAAGCTCTTTGCCTGGCCATCTCAGTGTCAGAGATCCTTCAAGCAAATCAGCTTCAAGGGGTAAGTTAAAAAACCCCACTGTTTGTTAGAGGATGATCTCCTTTAAATGTAAGGAATCAGTGTGTCCTCCATGTTTGTTGATTATCACAAAATTAATTTACTATAACAATGTAGTTGTTTTGCTTTTTTTGAATGATTAATGTGTTAAATCTTCTGTCCATATGCTCATTTTTAAACTGCCAGCTTGTGTGTTATTTTATTTGTCAAACAACTAATTATTTTTGACACTAGTTTTTGTAAATTGCAAAATCTTATTTCATATTTTAACAGGGCTACTGAATGTTATATAAAGTACTTGAAAGGGTGAATTTACTATTTTGTAGTTAAATTCTAGATACTTACATAGATAATTCGGAGAAGGCAATGGCAACCCACTCCAGTTCTTGCCTGGAGAATCCCACGGACAGGGGAGCCTGGTGGGCTGCTGTCTATGGGATCACAGAGTCGGACACGACTAAAGAGATGCAGCAGCAGCATGCAGATAATTGAATTACATGGTTTAATGCCAAAAGGCATTTACAAAGGAGAATTGAGGATATACCATAATTTTTTCTCTTTTGTATTTATGAAAATCTGATGAGCCAGTTTTTTCAATATAAGTTCTTTATTGCTAGTAGTGCAGCAGTTAATTACGTGTGTATATTTGAAAGGTGGGATGTAGTTCAAAGATGGAGAGAAGAGGAAAGAACATGGGAAGATAGGCCTTTCACAATAGATATTTTTAAAACAACTATTTTGTGTGGTTTTCTCATTAGAACCATTATTAAAAAAATAACTTGTAATCCAGTTTAAAGAAACCCATGTGAACTGCAGTTCACATTGGCATTGGAGAACCTGCTGTCATCCCAGAAGACATTTATTTAATCCTTATATGAATTACATTGTTGATAAGTTTGTGAGCTTATTTTCAGAAATAGAAATTGTATCTACCTCTGTTTATATTTATGTATAGTGTTTTTGAAAGTGTTTAACATGATGCACATTAAGTTATTAAGTTCAAATTAGTTTTATAGCCCAAACTAACATTCTTCCTGCTATATATTTTGAGACTTTTTGTCAAGGACAGTATATACAAACTGTTTTAACTACTGTTTAAAATGAATACAAGTCTTTAAGATCTTGAGGATATTTTCTTGAGTCTGTACTGTATTGGACTTCTTAACTATACGTGAGATCCTTTTTTTAATCCATTTGTTCCCCCATTTTTGGTTGTTAATATTATATTGTGTAAAATGTGCTCCTCCTGGCAAATTTTATTATGTCAAATGTTTCTCTTTTAGGAAGGAGTCCGGTTCTTTGTGGTGGATTGCCGTCCTGCAGAACAGTATAATGCTGGGCATTTATCGACTGCTTTCCATTTAGATTCAGATCTGGTTAGTATAAATATGATTTAAAATTTTAAAAAATGTGGAGAAAATGAATTTTTTAATTTAACCCATGAATAAATATACATGTACCAGATTTGGGGATGTTTTTCTTTCTGCTTAAAGAGGGAGTCTGCCCTTATACAAGTGTAGCTCTCAGGTTTCCCTTTAACCATGGACAACCCCTTGGCATCATAAAGGGTAGATGAGATCACTGTTAGGTATGGTTTACTGTTTCTTACCATTGTTATGTCAGTAAATTCTAAACTTCTTACTGGGAGCTGCCTGATACAGCACTCAGCATAGTGCCTTGCATTTAGTAAGTACGCTGTGAATATTAGCTCTTATTATGATTGGGTAGTTAGTCTAAAAGTGTTTACTGTAAGCCACCTTTTTATGAGTACTTGTGCATATAATAAAGTAATATGTAATAAGGGTAGTCTCTGGCATATAGGGCCTCAGTTGTTAAAATTACTGTCCTAGGATCACATAAATTGAAGGAATAGATGAAGTAGATAATTACTGTCAGAGATGCTTAGAGAATTTGGTAATACTGGGACTGACATTATTTAAGCCCGTCTGGGGTTTTTAGAGCCTCAGGAATGGGGAAGACAGTAAGAGGAGTAACTTTGTCCCTAACTTATCTGAAAAAGTTGATGCTAAGATTGAAAGGGCATGTGGAAAGGTCTCAGTGGCGTCAGGAGGAAGCTTATGGAAAATGGAGGTAAAACAACCCAGAGAGTTTGGGATGCTGTAGGTGAAGAAGGCGATTGTAGCGTGTTTGCATCCTGAATGTAGACTCTGTGCCTTTCTCATCATTCATTCATCTTCAGTTCAGTTCATTCGCTCAGTCATGTCTGACTCTTTGCGACCCATGAATTGCAGCACACCAGGCCTCCCTGTCCATCACCAACTCCCAGAGGTCACTCAAATTCATGTCCATCGAGACGGTGATGCCATCCAGCTATCTCATCCTCTGTTGTCCCCTTCTCCTCCTGCCCTCAATCCCTCCCAGCATCAGAGTTTTTTCCATTGAGTCAGCTCTTTACATGAGGTGGACAAAGTACTGGAGTTTCAGCTTTAGCATCATTCCTTCCAAAGAACATCTAAGACTGATCTCCTTTAGAATGGACTGGTTGGATCTTCTTGCAGTCCAACGGACTCTCAAGAGTCTTCTCTAACACCACAGTTCAAAAGCATTAATTCTTCGGTGCTCAGCTTTCTTCATAGTTCAATTCTCACATCCGAACATGACCACTGGAAAAACCATAGCCTTGACTAGATGAAACTTTGTTGGCAAAGTAATGTCTCTGCTTTTGAATATGCTATCTAGGTTGGTCATAACTTTACTTCCAAGGAGTAGAAGTGTCTTTTAATTTCATGGCTGCAGTCACCATCTGCAGTGATTTTGGAGCCCCCCAAAATAAAGTCAGCCACTGTTTATACTGTTTCCCCATCTATTTCCCGTGTAGTGATGGGACCAGATGCCATAATCTTCATTTTCTGAATGTTTAGCTTTAAGCCAACTTTTTCACTCTCCTCTTTCACTTTCATCAAGAGGCTTTTTAGTTCCTCTTCACTTTCTGCCATAAGGGTGGTATCATCTGCATATCTGAGGTTATTGATATTCCTCCTGGCAATCTTGATTCCATCTTGTGCTTCTTCCAGCCCAGTGTTTCTCATGATGTACTCTGCATAGAAGTTAAATAATCAGGGTGACAATATACAGTCATGACGAACTCCTTTTCCTATTTGGAAAAGCCTGTTGTTTTTAGAAAAGACTATTTCCATAGTCTGTTGTTCTGTGTCCAGTTCTAACTGTTGCCTCCTGACCTGCATATAGGTTTCTCAAGAGGCAGGTCAGGTAGTCTGGTATTCCCATCTCTTTCAGAATTTTCCACAGTTTATTGTGATCCACACAGTCAAAGGCTTTGGCATAGTCAATAAAGCAGAAATAGATGTTTTTCTGAAACTCTCTTGCTTTTTTGATGATCCAGTGGATGTTGGCAATTTGCTCTCTGGTTCCTCTGCCTTTTCTAAAACCAGCTTGAACAACTGGAGGTTCACGTATTGCTGAAGCTTAGCTTGGAGAATTTTGAGCATTACTTTACTAGCGTGTGAGGTGAGTGCAATTGTGTGGTAGTTTGAGCGTTCTTTGGCATTGCCTTTCTTTGGGATTGGAATGAAAACTGACCTTTTCCAGTGCTGTGGCCACTGCTGAGTTTTCCAAGTTTGCTGGCATATTGAGTGCAGCCCTTTCACAGCAGCATCTTTCAGGATTTGAAATAGCTCAACTGGAATTCCATCACCTCCACTAGCTTTGTTCGTAGTGATGCTTTCTAAGGCCTACTTGACTTCACATTCCAGGATTTCTGGCTCTAGGTGAGTGATCACACCTCGTGGTTATCTGGGTCATGAAGATCTTTTTTGTACAGTTCTTCTGTGTATTCTTGCCATCTCTTCTTAATATCTTCTGCTTCTGTTAGGTCCATACCATTTCGGTCCTTTATCAAACCCATCTTTGCATGAAATTCATCTTGGAGGACCTAGATGTGTTGTTGTTTAGTCACTAAGTCATGTCCAACTCTTTTGTCACCCCATGGACTATAGCTCCGTCCTTGGGATTTCCCAGACAAGAATGCTGGAGCCGGTTGCCATTTCCTTCTCCAGGGAATCTTCCCTACCCAGAAATCAAATCCATATCTACTGCTTGGCAGACAGGCTTTTTACCTCTGAGACACCTGGGAAGCCCTGGAGGACCCAGATGGTCCATCTTTTATGCTTATTATTCAAGTCATTTGTGAATAACTTTGATTATTCTTAAAAAGCTCAAAGAGTATCTCCAGATTTAACAATTACTGTCAGCTTGTTTAATCATCCAGACCTTTAACATATATTTACGTATTTCTTATTCACTTTTTTTTGTCCACTTGATTTTTCACTTAACAGTTTCTTGGGCGATCTTTTCATTTTAGTACATTGCTTTTAATGGCTGTATAGTGGTCCATGGTATAGATATACCACAATTTATCACCTGATTGATGTACATTTAGAATGTTTTCAGTTTTGTTGTAATAAAACAATGCTGTAGTTAACATGTAGTTAATGTAGTTAACATTTGTGGACTTGTGCAAATATTTCTGTAAAATACACTCCTAAAAGTAAAATTGTTGGGATAAGAGTTATAGCATATAGACTATAGAATATGGGCATATAGAATGTGGGTATATAGAATTGTTACTAGAGTCTGCCATATTTCCCTTTAAAAAGGCTGTATCAACTTACACTTTATACCTGTAAGTGAGAATGATTGTTGTATACCATAAGCATTACTGGACATCACTAATTTTCTCTCTTGCAAGAATGGTGAGTGGAAAGCAGTGGTCATTACTAGTGATGTTGTACATATGTTTTTGAGTGTGCTGTTAATTTGTATTTTTTTTTTTTTTTACAAAGTGCTTTTCTGTGGTTTGTCCATTTTTCTTTTGGATTTTCACTGTGCTTTTTATTAAGACAATTTTAACACATTTTTGTATTTATTGGCATGCTTATTTTCTTGAGGGTAAGAAATGAATTTTTTCATCATCATATCTCTAGTATCTAGAATAAGTACTGATAAATGCTTCCCCTATTTCTAAATGTCCTCTAAGAAATAACATGGTTTGCCATATAAGTGGAGACTGAAAAATATAGCTTTTTTCAATGAATTGTTTTTGTCATGGACCCTTCTACTCATTGTTAAACTTTTCTTGTCATGATACCCTGAAGACACTGAAATTTAGACAACAAACAGCAAAAACATTTTTTTTTTCCTGGTATTTTCTTTGCATAATTTAATCTTTCCAGGAATTTTCAACTTTTGTTTTCTGATGTATTATAGGTACATTTAATACACATTTCTTTTATCCCAGGGATTTTATTTATAAGAGCCTTTATTTTAGTAATTCCATAGCTATTCAGTGGTTAAGACTTAAGAGCTTTCACTACAGAGGGCATGGGTTCAATATCTGATCAGATAATTAAGATCCCACAAGCTGTGTAGCACAGCCAAAAAAAAGAGCCTTTTTTTTTTTTTTTAATTTTCATGGTGGGAGTATAAACATTGTTCTCTCCCCAGCCCTCTGGGAAAATATTTCAGGTTTTGCAGATGTATAAAAAACAGGTTTGCCACATTAAATTTTTTTAATTGTCCAGATGCTGCAGAATCCATCCGAGTTTGCACAGTCTGTAAAATCCCTGCTGGAAGCACAGAAGCAGTCCATTGAGTCCGGCTCCATCGCTGGTGGGGAGCACCTCTGCTTCATGGGCAGTGGCAGAGAGGAAGAAGACATGTATATGAACATGGTCCTTGCACACTTTTTACAGGTATGCTCACAGATTACTTCAGTTTTTCCTTGGTTTTTGCTGTCACCTTTAAGAAATTCTCCTAGGCAATTTTGTGCTGTTGTCTACCTTGTTAAATTTCTTTTTTTTTTAAACACTTTATTGGTTTTGTGTCTTGCCAAGAAGTCTTCTCCCTCATTTTTTTCTCACATGCTTTTATGATTTATTTTTTATGTTTAAATCTTCTAGAACATCTAGAATTATTTTTCTGTAAGAAATGAGGTAGAATTAAAAAAAAAAATTCCCCGAATAGCTTACCAGTTGTGCTATCAATTTGAAATACCACCTCTTTAATAGACTAAATTCTTCAATGCATCAGGGTCCATTTCTGGATTATTCTTTTATTTGTTCTCTGTGCCTATTCATGCCTTAATACTTTTTACAGTTGCTATATAATTCATTTTAATATCTTCACTTTGAAATCAAATAAATATGCATGTATATGTCTATGACACTTAACCTCCTTTCCTTTTTGTGTTTCAATGTTGTCTTTAGCACACTAATTTGTATCACTGATTTCATGCACCCTGTCCATCTACCTTTTCTACAAAGCCTCACTCAGTGACAGCTCTTTCTTTATAAAAATAGTTGTTTATTAGTTATTCCTTGGAGTTTATATATTAAAGTCCTCATTTTGTGTGACCCTGAACTATGAAATCAGAAAGACAGGAGACACAGGCCACTCAATTTGTATCCACTTCAATGGGAATCTGGTTTGAGAAAATTAGTCGAAAGGACAATCCTTAAAACACAAAATCAGAAAGGGAACAAAATATTTGGGAGAGGGATTATACGATAATTTTATGCTTTACTGGAGTAAAGATATTTTAGTACTTTAAACAGAATAACAGAAATAGGGACTCAAATTCATTTTACTTATAAATTTAATTGAGCTATTCTAAAAATGTTCTGAAACAAGCTATATATTACAAAGGATGTCAGATGGCAAGAATTTGGAATATTGTGGACTTCTTTTAATAATTTGAGTTCTTGATGTGGATTTAGAAATCCCTCCCCCTCCCCAATTTTTAACATGGAAAATTTCAAACAAATTCAGAAGTAGGGAGAATTGAACTGTAAATTCTTTGTAAAGATATAATCACATTATAACTATTACACTTGATTATAAAAAATCGAATGAGTATTCAAGTTTCCTAATTTTCTCAAGATCTAAAACAAGACGTTGCCCTTGGTTAATATCTTTAAGTCTCTTTATCGGCTCTGTTTCCAGGTTTTTTTTTTCCTTGCATCTGTTTGTTTGGAAAAACCCACAGTCTGCATTCACATAGTGGTGTTTATCAGGTTTTATCCCTGGTATTTCCCATAAGCTGGTGATTAGACCTAGAGTCTTGTTAGATGACTTTGGATGGTCGGGGGACAGAAAGTCTTGAATAGTGTGTACTTCCTCAGGCAGTAAATACTGCCCAGATACCTTTCTTGTGTCTTTATCATTACTTAGATTCATTAATTTTTAATAATTTGTAAAATGTTGACATTCTGTCATTTGTTCATAATTAGCTGTGTTACTTGCTTTTGTATTTACTTTTTAATAAAGAACCCAAAATATTTTTGAAAGCTTTTAAACCATTTTCATTACATTGGAAAATACAGTGTAACTGATGTTGGTTTGACTTTTTGCACTGTTGGGACTGTAGTACAGTCTCATTAGTAGCCACGAAGTTGTCCACTTGTTCCTGTGTGAGCCCCATATCTTACAGTATACAAGATAAACGTATGTATGTCTCTGTGCCAAAGTCTAAAATGTAAAAAAAAAAAAAAAAAAATCAGAAATTTAGTATATAACCTTTTATTACATTTGTCAATGCTTATAGAACTATAAGACATTTTAATTGAATTGCATTTTGAAGTAATTTAAATTTTATTTTCCACTTTAGAAAAACAAAGAATACGTGAGCATTGCCAGTGGAGGATTTATGGGTAAGATTTTAATTTATTAATTCCTTTGACCCTACTTTTCAGAGGAAATTATATGATCACTGGAGCTGATTTGGAGTAACCAAATTAGTTATGGGGTACACTTGCTTTTCAGTCGTTCACTGTTTTCAGAAAAGGCAAGGCCAGCAGGACAGATAGATAAAGACAAATATAATAGGCAGTTGCAATGAGAAGACATTTAGAAGACTGTTAAAATGGACGTCTTTAACTAGTGCTGTGCTTAGTTGCTCAGTTGTGTCCGACTCTTTGTGACCCCATGGACTGTAGCCCACCATGTTCCTCTGTCCATGGGATTCTGCAGGTAAGAATACTGGAGTGGGTTGCCATGCCCTCCTCCAGGGGATCTTCCCAAGCCAGGGATCCAACCCAGGTCTCCTGCATTGCAGGTGGATTCTTTACTGTCTGAGCCACCCATCTTTACAACAACATTTTTACAAATTCAAGCTAATTGGGGCTTGTTATTTGTAAATACAAATACAATTAGCTTAAATTTGTAAAAAATGTTTTTGTAAAGATGTGTGAAAAACTGCCCACATGATTTGTTTTTATGGAGAAGGAGGGGTAGATAAGATTGGGAGACAAGAGTAGGAAGGGTATTTTTTATTGTAAACTCTTCTTACTATTTGCTTTTTTTGTTTTGTTCTCATTTTTTAATTACTTGAAAGTATTAGCTGATGAAAAACGTTGACTGAATGGAATAAGAAATAAGCTGATGTTTTCAACTGCAGATAATCTGGTAATTCAGGATAGAAAAATGACAGTTGCTACAGCAAATATTTGAGAACTTACAAAGGAGTAGGTCAGGATGGTAAGACTCTAAATAGAGACTGTCTTTTTTTAAAAAAAAACAAAACAAAACAAATTCTGTTACTTAAGGGTACAGACTTGCACCTAGTAGGTAAATAAGTCCTGGAGTACTTAATGCATAATATAGTGAATGTGGACAACAATATTGTATCATAATCACCAAACTTGGGCAAAGAATCTAGATCTTAATTATTTGCTCCACAAAAAAAGAAATGGTAACTGTGTGACATGATAGAGGTGTACCTTTTGCTGCAGTATATAAATGTATCAGATCAACATTTTGTATACCTTAAACTTACACAGTGTTGCACGTCAAATGTATTTTAATTAAAAGCCTTTCATTAATAAAAGATATAAAAATTGAATCTGTAATTACAAGGAAAATTAATAGTAAAATCAAATTAATATTTGTTGGAGGCAGTAGAATCCTGAGTTTGAATCATAAAGAGTCTTATCCGGCTTAAGTTCTGACTTAATATGATCTTATGTTATAAATTAGAAGTTTTGATGGGTTAGGGTTTATTTCAATTTGGTCTTTGTTGATATTAGCAAGAATTTTTATCTCCTATCATGGATATAATTTGTATCATGACCTGATAACTAACTACCCTTGAGGCTCATACCCAGAGTGATATAAAAAAAAAAGGGCTTATTTTAATAAGTACTGGTGTTAAGCAAGTATTGGCCTAGTCCTAGTGTTATTTATTGGAAGTTCTGACAGCATAACACAAAAGTTGGTTATTGTTCTCAAAAGTGTCTGAAAAGCATTATTTTATATAGCACAGATAGGCTAGGTTTTAGGAAAATTTTTTTAAACTATGAATTATTTCTTTTCTAAGAATAATCTCTCTTTCCACAGCAGTTAATGCCTAAGACTGCTTCTTTATTACTAGAGGGATTAACTGATATCTCCTTATGGTAAACAAAAGCCATCATAGGTTTTCCATTAATCCTTTATATCATTAAAATGTTGCTCAAATTATTTATTAATACTTGAAAGATTGCCTTCCAAAGAGGAAGACATCAAATCTGTGTATATGGTTACTGTTACCCTTAGGGTCAATTAAGAAAAGTTATATGTGTGTAGAGAGAGGGCTTTAGAAGGGAGAGGAGGGAAAGGAAAACTTTCTGTAGCCTGGCATCTTTTATTCTTTACAAAGGTGCTGTGAAAGAAATACCTGTGATTATGACCTTGGATCTTTTTCGTTCAGCTTCTGTTGTTCAGTTGCTAAGTAATGTCTGACATGTTTATCATACTTCTAAGGGGGGTTGATATATCAGGATTTTTTTTCCTTCTTCCTCTTTATCTTTAAGCACTGCAGCAGCACCTGGCAGACATCAATGTGGACGGACCAGAAAACGGATATGGCCATTGGATTGCTAGCACCTCAGGCTCAAGGAGCAGCATCAATTCTTCTGTGGATGTAAGTGTATATGTAGAACATGTCACCAGATTTGGATGAATGCTCAGAAATGATGATTAACATCTAAATACTCACCGTAACAGAAATGGAGTCAAAATATTTCAAACACATACAGTGAGGAAGCATATTGTTGTGAGGTTAATGAAATCACAGGAGCAGACCTGCATAGTTAAACTAGTCAGGAGTTGTAGTGGTCTCCTTGCTGAATTCAGACTTCTCCCTCCCCAGCTGCACTTGGTATCACTTAGTGACAATTTTCTACTTCTGCTTAATATCAACAGAGATAATTCTGAGTCCTGTGACTAACTTGGGCTTTAAAGTGAGTTGATTCTCGGACTCTCCCAATTAGTTTGTCCCAGGAGAATAGTGAGGGTAAATACATTCTGTTCTTCTTTGGAAGTATTTGGGCAATAAGTCTTTTATGTGTTTTCTGTATTTTGTATCATCTGTGTTCAGTTCAGTTCAGTCGCTCAGTCGTGTCTGACTCTTTGTGACCCCATGGACTGCAGTACACCAGGCTTCCCTGTTCATCACCAACTCCTGGAGTTCACTCAAACTCATGTCCATCGAGTTGGTGATGCCATCAAACCATCTCATCCTCTGTCATCACCTTCTCCACCTGCCCTCAATCTTTCCCAGCATCAGGGTCTTTTCAAATGAGTCAGCTCTTTGAATCAGGAAGCAATAGTATTGCAATTTCAGCTTCAACATCAGTCCTTCCAATGAACACCCAGGACTGATCTCCCTTAGGATGGACTGGTTGGATCTCCTTGCAGTCCAAGGGACTCTCAAGAGTCTTCTCCAACGACACAGTTCAAAAGCATCAATTCTTCTGTGCACAGCTTTTTTTATAGTCCAACTCTCACATCCATACATGACTACTGGAAAAACCACAGCCTTGACTAGATAGACCTTCGTTGGCAAAGTAATGTCTCTGTTTTTGAATATGCTCTCTAGGTTGGTCATAACTTTCCTTCCAAGGGGTAAGCGTCTTTTAATTTCATGGCTGCAGTTACCATCTGCAGTGATTTTGGAGCCCCCCCAAAATAAAGTCAGCCACTGTTTCCATTGTTTCTCCATCTATTTGCCATGAATCGGTGGGACTGGATGCCAGGATCTTAGTTTTCTGAATGTTGATCTTTAAGCCAGCTTTTTCACTCTCCTCTTTCACTTTCATCAAGAATTCTTCTTCACTTTCTGCCATAAGAGGTGGTGTCATCTGCATATCTGAGGTTATTGATATTTCTCCCGGCAATCTTGATTCCAGCTTGTGCTTCTTCCAGCCCAGTGTTTCTCATGATGTACTCTGCATAGAAGTTATATAAGCAGAGTGACAATATACAGCCTTGATGTACTCCTTTTCCTATTTGCAACCAGTCTGTTGTTCCATATCCAGTTCTAACTGTTGCTTCCTGACCTGCATACAGATTTCTCAAGAGGCAGGTCAGGTGGTCTGGTATTCCCATCTCTTGAAATTTTCTACAGTTTATTGTGATCCACACAGTCAAAGGCTTTGGCATAGTCAATAAAGCAGAAATAGATGTTTTTCTGGAACTCTCTTGCTTTTTCCATGATCCAGCGGATGTTGGCAATTTGATCTCTGGTTCCTCTACTTTTTCTAAATCCAACTTGAACATCTGGAAGTTCGTGGTTCCCGTATTGCTGAAGCCTGGCTCTGTCATTAAATTGTTTTCTTCACAAGTAATAATGCTTATCTTACCTGATGATCATTCTTTAAGTCAGAAATAGAAGGAAAACTCCAGTACAGTCCTGAGCTTACCAGTCAGACTTACCTAGGTACTCAGGTTTTATCTCCAGAACTTATTTTCTTCATGATCTCCAGCAAGATCGTTTCCACTCTGGTTTCTCCATCTGTGCAGATAGGGGTGATAATACCAGAACTTTCTTCATAATAATGACATGAAGATTAAATGTACAAGTGAACGTAAAGTGTAGAACCTGTCACTTATATACTATATAGTGTCACTTACATACTTTGTACTTCCCTGGTGGCTCAGATAAACTTTGTAACTCATTAGATGATGAATTCAGGCTTATCTTCAGCCTTGTAAGTCAAAGCAAATTATTGTCAATTGTGCATATAAAGCTTCTCTGAGAATTAGGAGATTAGAATCAGCATGATCTTTTAGGTATTTAGGGGCTCACTATTTAATAAATATTTGCTATTTTCATTTTTAATATCTAAATACTATGGATATATTATAATTTGTTTTGTTAGTCCCTTATTATTGAATCTGGGTCGTGAAGCTCTTTTTTGTACAGTTCTTCTGTGTATTCTTGGCACTTCTTCTTAATATCTTCTGCTTCTCTTAGGTCCATACCATTTCTGTCCTTTATCGAGCCCATCTTTGCATGAAATGTTCCTTTGGTATCTCTGATTTTCTTGAAGAGATCCCTAGTCTTTCCCATTCTGTTGTTTTCCTCTACTTCTTTGCATTGATCACTGAAGAAGGCTTTCTTATCTCTTCTTGCTATTCTTTGGAACTCTGCATTCAGATGTTTCTATCTTTCCTTTTCTCCTTTGCTTTTCGCTTCTCTTCTTTTCACAGCTATTTGTAAGGCCTACCCAGACAGCCATTTTGCTTTTTTGCATTTCTTTTCCATGGGGATGGTCTTGATCCCTGTCTGCTGTACAATGTCACGAACCTCATTCCATAGTTCCTCAGGCACTCTGTCTATCAGATCTAGGTCCTTAAATCTATTTCTCACTTCCACTGTATAATCATAAGGGATTTGATTTAGGTCATACCTGAATGGTCTAGTGGTTTTCCCTACTTTGTTCAGTTTAAGTCTGAATTTGGCAATAAGGAGTTCATGGTCTGAGCTACAGTCAGTTCCTGGTCTTGTTTTTGCTGACTGTATAGACCTTCTCCATCTTTGGCTGCAAAGAATATAATTGATCTGATTTCAAAGTCAAGTGGGCCTTAGAAAGCATCACTACGAACAAAGCTAGTGGAGGTGATGGAATTCCAGTGGAGCTATTCCAAATCCTGAAAGATGATGCTGTGAAAGTGCTGCACTCAATATGCCAGCAAATTTGGAAAACTCAGCAGTGGCCACAAGATTGGAAAAGGTCAGTTTTAATCCCAATCCCAAGGAAAAGCAATGCCAAAGAATGCTCAAACTACCGCACAATTGCCCTCATCTCACACGCTAGTAAAGTAATGCTCAAAATGCTCCAAGCCAGGCTTCAGCAATATGTGAACCGTGAACTTCCTGATGTTCAAGCTGGTTTTAGACAACGCAGAGGAACCAGAGATCAAATTGCCAACATCCGCTGGATCATGGAAAAAGCAAGAGAGTTCCAGAAAAACATCTATTTCTGCTTTATTGACTATGCCAAAGCCTTCGACTGTGTAGATCACAATAAACTGGAAAATTCTGAAAGAGATGGGAATACCAGACCACCTGATCTGCCTCTTGAGAAATCTGTATGCAGGTCAGGAAGCAACAGTTAGAACTGGTCATGGAACAACAGACTGGTTCCAAATAGGAAAAGGAGTACGTCAAGGCTGCATATTGTCACCATGTTTATTTAACTTATATGCAGAGTGCATCAGGAGAAATGCTGGACTGGAAGAAACACAAGTTGGAATCAAGACTGCTGGGAGAAATATCAATAACCTCAGATATGCAGATGACACCACCCTTATGGCAGAAAGTGAAGAGGAACTCAAAAGCCTCTTGATGAAAGTGAAAGTGGAGAGTGAAAAGGTTGGCTTAAAGCTCAACATTCAGAAAATGAAGATCATGGCATCCGGTCCCATCACTTCATGGGAAATAGATGGAGAAACAGTGGAAACAGTGTCAGACTTTATTTTTCTGGGCTCCAGAATCAGTGCAGATGGTGACTGCAGCCATGAAATTAAAAGACGCTTACTCCTTGGAAGGAAAGTTATGACCAACCTAGATAGCATATTCAAAAGCAGAGACATCACTTTGCCAACAAAGGTTCGTCTAGTCAAGGCTATGGTCTTTCCTGTGGTCATGTATGGATGTGAGAGCTGGACTGTGAAGAAGGCTGAGCGCCGAAGAATTGATGCTTTTGAAGTGTGGTGTTGGAGAAGACTCTTGAGAGTCCCTTGGACTGCAAGGAGATCCAACCAGTCCATTCTGAAGGAGATCAGCCCTGGGACTTCTTTGGAAGGAATGATGCTAAAGCTGAAACTCCAGTATTTTGGCCACCTCATGCAAAGAGTTGACTCATTGGAGGAGACTCTGATACTGGGAGGGATTGGGGGCAGGAGGAGAAGGGGACGACAGAGGATGAGATGGCTGGATGGCATCACTGACTCGATGGATGTGAGTCTGAGTGACCTCCGGGAGTTGGTGATGGACAGGGAGGCCTGGCGTGCTGCGATTCATGGGGTCGCAAAGAGTCGGACACGACTGAGTGACTGATCTGATCTGATCTATTATTGAATATTTACATTGCTTTCAGTCTTTTTCTGTTATGCACACTACTATTAATTTTTGTACTAATGTTTGCATATGACATGATTATTTTGTCCTAGAAATGAAATAATTTGGTCAAAAGATTACATGTCAAAATCCTTAGAATTCTACATTATTATCAAATTGCCCTCCAAAATACATTCTAATTTATATTCCCACCCACAGCATTGGATAGTCTCTCTATTGAAGTTTTTATCTTCAGATTTGAAAAGCAATGATTGAGGCTATTAAAGAAAGTCTTAAAGATGTGTTATCTTCTAAAGTACCAAAGAATTCCATGGTCAGTATAATTTGGTTTTGAAGTTGGATATGGAAATGGAAATATGATTTTTATGTTATTTAGTTAATGCCTTACTTGTTTTAAAAAATAAAAGTAGCATATTTTAGTTAATGACTTACTTGTTTTAAAGTAAAAATAATACATTTTAATTAATGACTTGTTTCAAAAATAAAAATAATACATTTCATTTTAGCATCATATGTAAATATTAAAAATATAAAGAAAGCAAAATTAATTCTTAACCATGGATAATAGCTGTTCATATTTTGAAATATTTTCTTCACATCTTTTATAATGCTTTTTTTTTAGTATCATATTTTAAAAGTAGTGCTCGAAGTGTACAAATAGGTTTATTTTCTGCTTTTTCACTGCTTTGCTCTTCACCTCCCGCCACTCACCTCCTGCTGTGCTGCGCAGTGGGTTTCTAACAGGCCTTGGATCTCTGCCCTATAGGCCAGTTGGTAGCAGATGTCACAAGTTTAAAACTTTACCTATCTTCTGCCCATTAATTCCTCTTCGGAATTTATGGGAAGGAAATAATCAGAAAATACCCTAGGATTTAGTCACTAAACTATTTTTTTTTTAAAGTTTAAAAAACAAGCATTTAAAAATATTAGAAAATGCTTAAACATTCAGTGAAATCTATTACACTAGGTACATAAAGATGACTTTTCTTGAGAAGTAAAGACCTAAGTGATAATGTCTTGAACAGCAAAAATTTACAAAGAATAAATGTTTCGAAATTTAGCTATATGAATGATACTATGATTGTAATTTTACTTATTTTTATAGAGTTATCTGAGTTAAGAAGAGGTCAATAATTTTATTTCTCACTGAATAAAAGGTAGTTTCAGGTTGCACACATTTATGTGTGTAATACATATCCTCAATTTTCATTTCTACCTGCATTCCTAAAATGATTTCACCTAGTGTGCCAGTCTACTCGGGTTGCCTTAACAAAATACAACTGATTAGGTGACTTAAACAACATAAATTTATTTCCTCATTGTCCTGGAGGCTGGAGGTCTGGAATCAAAGGGTTGACAGGTTTAATTTCTCCAGAAGCACCTGTCTTCAGCTTGCAGATGACATGGCCTTTTTTCTGGGCTTGTAAGTTCCTGATGTCTCCCCTTTATCCTGTAAGGACATCTGTCATTTTGGATCGGGCCTACCTATTACATGACCTCATTTAACCTTAATTAACTCTTTAAAGGCCCTATCTCCACCTACAGTGATTTTCTGAGGTATACTGGGTAATTAGGACTTTAAAATATGATTTTGTGGTAAGAGGTGCACCCAGTTCAGTACATAACATCGAGACAACCTTCAGCAGTAGTGTGTCTTGCTAGTCATTTGGAGAACAGTTAATTCATCAGTAAATTCATTTTTTTCCCCCCTAGGGTGAATCTTCTAATGGTTCAAATGATAGAGGAATGAAATCATTAGTTAATAAAATGACCGTTGCTTTGAAGACAAAATCCGTTAATGTCAGGGAAAAAGTTATCAGCTTTATTGAGAATACATCAACTCCGGTGGACCGGTGAGTTACTTATACAGTATGAATTTGTGATGAGTAATTGAAGCTAAAGAAAAGTATCTTACAGTAAATGTTAGTTGACTAGAATGTGCTTTAAAAAAGGATTGTAAATTATATTTTTTATTAGATTATTCCAGTTTTCATTATCATCACAGAGATGTTCTTTATTGCTGTAAAGGTTGACTATGAAGATTACTCACTTCTCCCACTGCCCAGAATAGGTGGCAAATAATAATTCCGCCCCTTCAAGCCATTCATTAGAAAAAAATATTCCAACACTATTATGTATAATCCCACCTGTCAGGTGGTTGGAATCATTTGTTAAGTGCAGTAATCTCATAGCAGTAATCTCTTTCTTGGCTTCAGGAATTTAAAACCTAGAAAATTGAGTCATACTAAATAAAGCAGAACCCTGTTTTCTTAAGTTTAAGAATTCAGATCTTCATAGAATTTTGTTCACAGCATGTGTGACCTCACTTCTTCCATGAATTACAAATGAAGTAACCAGCTAATAAATGATAAGGAAGTTTAAGAATGTCTATTATATTATTTCTCACTAGGACTGTGAGTACACAATATGTTTTCTTTTTCTCCATATGTTAGTTTCACTGATCTTTCTTGTTCTTAGAGTTCAAAGCTAACCTAATAATTCCAATATGAAATTCGTTTCTAAGCAGGCCTGATCTTGGAAATGTATTATAGTATTTAATTTCATCTCATGTCTTACTTGCAGTATCCTAGGAGAGTTGAAGTATTTGACTTTAAGAACTGAATATAAGGAATGTACTATTTTTCATTTTATTAAATTACATATGCATACAGAGGTATATATATTTTTTCATTTAGTAAATAACAAGATGTAGGTTATTTTCATTAATCCAGAAAACTATACTTTGTCTAAAATGGGCAACTGATAAATAATGTTAAAAGTTTTTTTATAAAGGCTGAAATTTTTTTTTGCTCATTAAAATTGTGTCTGCTTTCAGAAGCTTTATTTTAAAAAATACTTTTAATTAGTGCATTCTCAATTAGTGTACTATTATTGCTACATTTTGTAGCATGAACACTTAAAATTTTATTTTAAAATGAACTGGTGATAATACTAAGTTGAAAAGACTGTTCTCTGTTAAAGAATCACTTGAAACTGGCTTTTCTTCATTTTTCTTTGTACTTGGGATCATCAAAACATTTTCTTTTTAATATACACTCTGGGTTAGAAAAACTGATTATACTATATTTTTGTTTTAAAGCTGTTGTGTTTTTAATAATCGTATTGTTCTGTCCTCTGCCTCAATTTGCTATAGAATGTCTTTCAATCTTCCTTGGCCAGACAGAACATGTACCGAGCGGTAAGCCAATGAGTAGCGCAGCTTTACTGGACCATCCTTTTCCTTTAGCATGCATCATGCTGTCTCTAAGCCTCTTGCTGTCTTGGCTCAGATTTCATGCAGCTGTCTCAAATGCTGAACTCTTCTCATTCTGCTTTTAGGAGTGTGTGATGCTGATATGCTTTCCTTTTGTTTTTTTTTGCTTGATCATTTAAATTTTTTCTTTGGCTCCCCCTTTATATCTCCTGTTCTTCAGATGAAAATCACGTACATTCAAACACAACAATTTCATAAAACAAATTTCATGTTTTTATTCTAAAACAGAGGAAGATGAAACAAAGAAAATAGGTAGTCTCAGAGTTGGGAGGCTATTAGCTTTGGAGATCATTTACTTCTGTCTCATGCCCTAACGGTGGAGAAAATTGTAAACCTGAAAAAAAGCATAGTTTGCAGTTCAAATTTTTTTGTTATTTCGTGTATACTATGTCATTTGATAATATTGCTAGAATTTTCTTAATAAGATGTATGTGTTTAAGTTGAAGAGACAACATTATATAAATCAGTTCCAAAGAATTCCAGTTCTAGGGGTCTGCCTTTGCTTTTCCTTGAAAGAAATTAGGCCACGGTGGATATGTTAATATATAATCCATCTCTTCTCTGATCCCAGTAAAGTGGGGTACTTGTTAAATTCCATAGGTTTAAAGTTTAGAAATCTACTGGATCTTCAGTTAGGATAAACAATAGAACCTTATACTATATGGCTTTACGTTTTTATACACACGACTTTTCTACAATTTTAATTTGAATATCAATCATAGCAATACCTATGAACATTTAAAAAGAAGTTCTAGTCATACTTTGAAAAGTAAGTTAAGCTCTGGAATAATGGAGTTGATTTTTTTGGCATATCATTACAATATTTTCAGTGAATTAGAAGTAGCATTTTTAGCAATAGTTTACTTTCAACTTATGTATAAGAGATTTTATTTACTGTGACTGCTCCTGTATGATGCCAGTTACAGAGCTTCTATTAGAATTTTATAATTTTAAAGGGGATGGCTTCTTTTAAAATTATCATCTATTTGTGAATCATCTTTCTGTTTTCTCTTGTTACAGGACCATCGAATTATTCTGATTTTTTTTTAACTTCCAAATTTTATCCCAAATAATTTTTAAAAAATTAAAAATTATCTTTTCTCGTCCCTAGGGATTATATCCATTTTGAAAATATAATTTAATGAAAAGTTAGAATAAATTTGGTTTGTTTTTGAGCCCAGTAAATAAAGTTAAAATCTATTCAGACTATTTTGTAGATTTTGTTTCTGCAAAAAAGCATAGATAGACTGCTTTTTAAAGAGTCCAGACATTGAGTTTCAGTTTTTGATAGTCTTTTAAGAACTTTATTAGTTATCTTTAGCCATCTTGTTTATAAAAAATGCATTGTATTATACATTTTGCTCAATAATGTATAGCTTGGTATCTTTTTTTTGGATGTCACTTTATTCATACTTACATTCTGGTACAGCATTTACTGTAAACATTATCTTCGTTACTTTCTATATTATAGAAGTTTAATTATGCTTTAATATCAGGAGAGAACCAATAACATGATCTCATACAATTTTATAATCTAGATGACACAAATGTATTGTTACATAAAGCTATGTTTGTCTTTGCCTTTTGTAAGAAAGCTGAATCTGAGTTGCATAGATTTATTTCATTTTAATTATTTCTTTCATATTTTTGTCTTTAATGAGTAAAATTTGCTAATTTAGAGGATAACTTTACATTAGATATGCTTTAGCATAAAAATCAAATGATTTTATGATTTTAACTTAAACTGTAAGCAGTGTATTGATTAATTTACAATTCTGTTATACACTCAACTCTTGTTGGTTTTCTGTTAAGGAATATTGTTTTGGGAAAAGTAAAGATTTAAGCATATTTTAACCAAATTAGGTCATGATTTTTATTGATGCTATGTATTAAGAAATTATTTAAAATACAGATTTGATCTCTGTTTTTTGGAAAAATTGAATTCTAAGACACATAACTTAATTGAACTCTCTCTTAACATGACAAGGGAAAAAGCAAGTCACAATTTTCCTTCATCATAGATTATCTTAGCTGAACTTTATCCTACAAATAGTACTCTTTCTCCAGAAACATATAATATTTTGTCTAAATATTTTAATTTTATTTCTTGGTTTATTGGCGATTACCTGAAAAGTAACAAGGTATTGATTTTTATATGAAAAAGAGAACTTCCTACAGAACTAATTAAGTTTGAGTTTACATGTTGTTTGTTTCTGCCACTTGAGAATGAAAGGCAAATTCATTTTCATGGTTTATTTATGTAAAAGAAGTAGCATCTTAGTTTCTATTGAAACAAAAGTAACAGAAATTACAAAAAATGGGAGGAAAAACCTTAAAACATCTGTACCCAAATGAGAAGCCCTTAGGCACTCCTACTAGAATTTGAATATTTGGTTTCATAAACTATTTTGTCTAAGAAACGTGTATGTAGTACTTGCTGTATGCCAGACATTATTTCAAGAGCTTTACCAAATATTGACTGATTTAATTTTCACAGTAACCAGGAAGAGCAGATATTGTCATTACCGTTTTACAGCTGAGGACACAGAGCTCAGAGGTTAAGGAATGTCCCAGTGCATTGGTTTATATGAACATTAAAATTGTTTAAAATATAATTTTTACAGATTTGAAAGCATTCTGCACACCAAGACCTTGTGCCACTTTTGCTAACATAATTTCCTTATCTTGTTTCAATTTCCTTAACATAGCTGTCCTGAAACTGGGTGGTACATGGTGAGGTAGGGGGTGGACAAAGAACATTTGTATTTTAGTATTCAGATGAAACTTGGGGAAAATCTTTAGAAACTTAAGTGATGGTTTCCCTGTTACAATTCTCTGAATATAGGCATGTGAGCAGCAGCGACAGAGTGGGTAAGCCTTACCGTGGTGTGAAGCCTGTTTTCAGCATCGGGGATGAGGAAGAATACGACACAGGTGTGGTACTACATTTCTCTGTATACAGACTGCTTTCCTCAAGCATCAGGAGTGATTGTAGAGATCACTCTGGGACCAGCAAGAGACAGTGAGATTCTGTAGAGGAGATTGGAGAGTCTGTGGTTTTTTTTATTAAGAGTTTGGTTTTAGATGCCTTTAATTATGCAGTAGAAATGCTGAGTAGGCAATAATTATGAGTCTAGTTGAGAGATGTCTAAGCCGGTGATAATCTGGGAATTATCAGTGTATAAATAGTATTTAAATCCATGGGATTGGATGTAAATCCCCTTGATTCACCCATGTAGGGGATTAAGAGTTGTGGGACTGAAGTTCAGGAAATCTCAAAATTGAGACATCTGAAAAGAGCCTTTTGAAACTGGAGGCAGTATCCTAAAGGGCCACAAGATGGGGATATTGTACCAGGGAAATTCGTGATTGTCTTTATGTTTTAAAAAATTACTGTTTTTGTTCATAATCCCACTGCTCAGATTACCCTAAATGATCATAATTAGTATTAATGTGTGTTGAGTTACAAAAAATATATAAAAATATATACTGTATATTAAATAAATGTTGTATATAAAAGTACGAAACAAGGAGAATACTCCCAAATCTCATCTTGTTTTTTTCACAGTAATACATTCTGTGTATTTTCCACCTCAGCCCACAGCTGACTTCCTGTTATACAAATGCACCATAATTAAATCAGTCTTCTCCCAGTTGACCCTGGTAGTTTTCCAGTTCTTTTTACTATTTCAAATAGCAGTGGCTATCTTTATATATGTCCGTGTGTGTGTGTGTGTGTATACGTGAATGTATATTCACATATATCTAGGTGAACTTTTTCAAGTGTATCCAGAGGGTAAATATTTGGCAGTAAGATTGCCAGATTAGAGGGACTCACATTTGACAGTTTAATGTATATTACAGTCACCTTCCTGAAAACTGCATTGAAGGGAAAATAATTTTCTATATGTAATTTTTTTGAAGCAAATACACAGGATTTTTATTTTTCTTCTATATAATATTTTTATATCCCTGTATAAAAACTCTAAAAGTACATTTTCTCTTTTATAGTGTAACAAAATAATCAGTACATTGTATTTTATTTCTTTATAGCTTTTCCCCAACACCTTCTCTAGCTATTCTTACCTTCTATTTCATAAACTTCTGTGTGCTATTTGTAACTGTTTCCCTTTCTCCTTTTTCCTCTGTCTCTTCTGTCATTTTCCTGTTAACTATCAGTCTATCTTTCCCTAAATATTTGTTATTCCATTAACAAAAGAAGGAAATGGATGAATAAATGTTGGTGTATTTTCACATATTATATTTTTATATCTATATATATGTATTTACACTCTGGAAAATTACACAGAAATGAAAATAAGAAAACTGGAGCTATGATTATCAACATGGGTAAAATTTATAGCGTTGGGGGTAGAGTAGCAATTGGGGAAGAATACAGTTGAGCAGTCTATTATTTATGTTAACTTAGAATGCAAAACAGTACTGTATATTATTTAAGAATATTCTTGTTTGATTAAAAGTAAAGATGTGACACCAAATTCAGATAGTCACTGTTTCTTGGTGGAAAAGAAATGGGGATGTGATTGGGCAGAAATCCATGAAGGCTTTACTTTTTATTTAAGCTAGAAGTGAATAGATACATGAGATTTCATTTTTTTACTATGTCTCTTGTATTTTGATTTCTTGAAAAGTGAAGAGAAGAACATCTGCAGTTAGCTCAAGGGAGTGTAATTCCCTTTCTTAAATTAGAAAAACAGAATAACAGGAATGTCTTAACATTTCTCTCACATAAAACCCCACTAAATAGACTTACTTATCCCAGGATTATTTTGTTGTTATTTTCCCCCAGAATCAGAATGCAGTAATTATGTAGATGGAGTATAATCTATAAAAATATTGAATCACTATGTTATACACCTGAAACTGATATAATTATGTAAATCAGCTGTACTTCAATAAACAAAAAAGGAAAAGAAACCAGCAAGAGAAAAAGAACTCAGCCATTTTTGCCCTCAAGATAGGTGGTAATATTATTATTGGACAATTCCACCATCTCCCTACAGACTAGTCAGAGTTATGTTGTATAAATCAAAAAAGTTGAAATTCCTCAGATAGTTTAATATTATAATAAAAGTATATATGTAATATTTTTTACCATATGTAGTGATGTTTCATCATAATACTTTTATATTAGTATCATTGACACAGGAAATATAGTAGCTGGGTTAAAATTGATTGTTTTGTTTTTCAACCTGTCTGTTTAAAATACTACTGAAATTTTTTTCAGGCTATCATTTTTAAAGTTGGTGATACCGACTTTTAACATCTTAAATTCTTTACAGATGAAATTGACAGTTCTTCAATGTCAGATGATGATAGAAAAGAGGTTGTGAACATTCAGACTTGGATAAACAAGCCAGATGTCAAGCATCATTTTCCTTGTAAAGAAGTGAAAGAAAGTGGACACATGTTTCCTAGGTACTTTTTATTTAAGTTGAATTTTTTTCTAAATTTTATTTTTGGTTGCGCTGGGTCATCGTTGCTGTGCATGGGCTTTCTGGGCGTGGGGGCTGCTCTTGGTTGCTGTGCACAGGCTTCTCATTCCAGTGGTTTCTCTTGTTGGGGAGCATAGGCTCTAGTAGTTGAAGTATGTAGGCTTAGTAGTGGCACACAAGCTTAGTAGCTGTTTCTGGAGCGGTAGAGCTCACAGGCTTCAGTAGTTGTGGCGCATGGGCTTAGTTGCTTGATGGCATATGAAATCTTCCTGGACCAGGGACCAAACCTGTGTCCTCTGCATTGGCAGGCGGATTCTTACCCACTGTGCCACCAGGTAAGTCCCTCGGTGCTTCTTAAAATGCCTTCTTCAGAAGTAAGATTGAATTTAGGGAAGTCGTAATATGAAGGTTAAGTGTGAAAGAAATTCTGTGTATCTAAGTTCAGTAAGATAGAATTTTTTCTGTCAGCTTGTATTATATATCTTGGTTTTAAAAAAATATTTCTTAGGTAATTTTTTGGGAAAAATTTAAACAGGTAAGTTGAATAGTACATAGAATATAAGCCTCTCTCAAACTCAGCTACTTTTAACTTTTTTTCACACTATCCTATCTCTCTGCGTAAATATCTTTGTGTGTACATACACATATACACACTTTTCTGTTGTCAAACCACTCAGGAGCAGCTTATAAATATGACAAGTGCTTTAGTGTAAATCTCTCAAGAATATGAATAGTCTCCTCCACAATTCCAATAACACTGTCACATCTTTAAAAACCTTAAAAATGAGCATCATTTAACATGCAGACCACATGTAAATTTTTCAGTGTCTCCAAGGTATCTTTTATAGTCTTTATCCTTTTTTCTATCCTTTCTTTTTCTGATCCAGGGTCTAGTCCTGTTTTACACATCGCATTTGCCTTCTCTCTCTCCTTAGTCTCATCCCTTGAACAACAGTAGTGCTCCCCTCATTGTACTTCCTGCTTTTCTTCATGATGAGTGAATCCTTTGAGTCTAGGTCAGCTGTTCTGCAGAATGTCCCTCATTCTGGATATCTGTCTTATTGTATTTCATAAAAGTGTGTGAGTACTATTACTATACTAAAAGTGAGCTGAGACACAAGGCATGGTGTGAGTGTTAATAATTCTATCCTTATTTTGTTTTGGGGGACCATTTCAGAATATTACTAAATATGTAAGGCAGTCCAGGTATTGCTTAGCGGTCTTTGATATAAAGTATATGCTGCGGTATGTCAGATGAGGATAGTTTGCTGTTAAAAGTCTGAAAGGTAGTATATTTCAAATACCATGTAGAATAGATTCCAAAAATCCATTATTTTAATAATTTCTAATTATATTATAGTTTTTATTAAATATAAACTTTACTCTTAAATAGTTACAGAATTTATCTGTCAATAAAACACTAATTTTGCCTACAACTGAAGGAAAATTAAAAGCTGTTATTAGGTAGCTTATTTAAATCTATAGTGATCTTTTGCCTTCAAAAGTAGTTTCATCTGGAGTTGAACATTTTTTATAATTGGGACTGTTGAAGTAACAGCTGTTCTGAATGACATTTCTTTTTGCTTTTTTTAATCTTTTGTCTCTCTCAAGTCATCTGTTGGTTACTGCAACACATATGTACTGTTTAAGGGAGATTCTTTCACGGAAAGGATTGGCCTATATACAGTCTCGACAAGCACTAAATTCTGTAGTTAAAATAACATCCAAAAAAAAACATCCTGAACTAATTACCTTCAAGTATGGAAACAGTAGCGCTTCAGGAATAGAAATCTTGGCAATCGAAAGGTAAGATTTTCTTAGGATGATATTATCTGAATTACTGAATTAGTTCATGATTAAATATGATTTGTTTCTCTCTTTGGGGAAATGGATGGTAGAATAGGATACCTGAACCACTTTTATTGGTATTCCTGCTATCTTTTTCTTACAAATTTGTTGTAATATATGGATTAGGCATTAGCACATGATTTCATTAAGTGCCATAGCTAACTTCACAGACTTTGACAGAAGGGTCTTTAGGAATACCCTACACCAGTGCTGCACTACATGCTGCTTTGCAGTTAAATGAGCTTTTCTCGGAATGTAAGCCACTGTTTTTATTTTCCTTCATCAAAAAATTCTTGTTTTGAAAAGTCTCAGTGAACTAAGCAGTGTGCTGGATGATGTAGTTAGTTAACAGTCTGGTACAAGCCCCTCCTCGCCTTCTTGTGGACAGTGACAGACAGTTCTCGGACTGGCATCCAGGCTGTAGCCACATTGCTGTTGAAGCTAAATCATCTTTCATCTTACAGGTAACAGTGTGAAGCCCAGGGGGATTGAGTGACTTCCAGATCTTCACACTTAGCTTGTGTTAGAACCAAATATAGCCCTCCTGACTCCTGATATCCAGTTCATTCCACCTTGCTCTACACAATAAGAAAAATCATTTTGCATTTGGATTTTCTTTCTTTCAAAATAGCACTTTTGAGTTTATGTTGAGAGAAGTGACGGGAGTACATGGGAGGGCATCTGTGCTGGATTTGTGGGTCACTTCCCCATTGGAAGTGGAATCTGAGTCCTCAACAGAAGGCACTGTTATTAATATATATTTTTCCCCCCATAGGTATTTGATTCCAAATGCAGGAGATGCTACCAAAGCCATAAAACAACAGATCATGAAAGTTTTGGATGCTTTGGAAAGTTAATATAAATGAAAATTATTTCAAAAGAAATTAAGGCAACCAAGAGAAATATGGACATATTTTCCTGACTGAATACTAATTGGAGACTTTCATTTGCTTATGGGGGTGCTTAAATAGCAAGTCTAAGAAAGTATAAATTATTATAATCAATCTCTGGACAGTTAAATTTTTTTTAATTTTTTTTTGCATTTTTGGTTTTGTAAAATGATTTCTTATAAAAAAGGTCAGTTATCAAATGACCTTAAAGTAGCTGACCCTGTGCCCTTATAAACTAAGGGTGCAGAATGCAGTTCTGTTTTGAAGAGCTGTTTTAAGAGAACATGCATCAGTTTCAGATTTAAAAACAACCATACACATGTGTATTTGCAATGTCTTCACTGAAAATTAGAGATAGAATTCACTGAAGAGACCCCTTTAATTGCTACATTTAGTTTCACCCAGTGAACAGTATCAGAAAGTAAAAAGTATTATATAGATCAATAATTAGCTTGCTGTTTCTGTTCTTAAAAAGAGTGAAATCTTTTTAATAAAATGGATGAAGATTCCAGCCAACTCAAATTCAGACCAGCTAGTAAAATGTTGAAACATCAGTTTCTAAGTCGTCTTTGTACCATTAGCTAATAATCTTAACACTGAGTGCTTTAGATACTAAACTTCATCTTAATTGTATCTAAGGAGCAGTTAAAAGCATTATAATAAGTAGGTAGGCATTTTAAGATTAAAATTAACACTTGGGGGACAAATTTATATCTTCACAAGTGTCATTGGTCTCTATTACAAGAGGAGTATTTGATTTAGGATATTTCAAAACAAGTGCTGAGCACACATGGATATTTATCTTCTGTGAGATTATGTCTGTGGCCACACTAATACAGACTTAAAAGCTAGATGATCGGAGAGCTGTACACACTAATACAGACTTAAAAGCTAGATGATCGGAGAGCTGTATAAACTAGTTTTTATCATCACTTCATGAAATATTTTTCTCTTTGTTTTTTGTTTTCTTATTAAAGTTCTAATGGTTTGAAATTATTTTTATTCTCTTAATATGACAAAACTGCAAGTGGTATGCTTTATTTTACAGCTTTCTCAGTTTAATTCATTGAGTTTTATGTTAGACACATGTGGTGAAAGAAATCCAGGAACACATTTGGGGCCATGGAATGACTGCTTACAAAAATCTGTTTGGGAAGTAACAAATCCTCACAACCCACCATGTCCTAAAATGTCATGGATTATCTCTAGGGGTTGATAGAAATATTCAGATGTATCCTGTTTATAGCCAGTTATTTTAATTTACTTAAAGGAAATCAAGTGAATAAAAGGCAACATAGTTCAAGATATTTTATTCTCGTATCTAAATAAAAACAGTTTGAGTGGTTGAAGACATTTGCATGAAACTGCACCTGGTACAATACTTGATATTTATAACTCCCCATGGCTGTTGTATTGCATTTTCCCCCTTCTTTTGGTGCCCCTTTTAGAAATGTCCTGAAGTCTCATTTTTTGCCCATTTCAGCCATGGGACTTTTTTCATAATGTAAAGATGTTTGTGTTACTCTTTATAAATTACAGTTGTAAATAAATCAGTACAATTTGCTCAAAACTTTGTGGGTTTCTGTTTTTGTGTTTGGCCATGCCAACATGCACATAGGATCTTAGTTCCCCAAGCAGGTTCCCCAGCCTGTACCCTCTGCATTGGAGGCATTGAAAGTGCAGCCTCTTAACCACTGGATGACCAGGGAAGTCCTCAAAACTTTGTTCTTAATGACAGTATCTCTCTCTCTTTCTCCCTTTCCACCCAATTGTAAATCTCTTCAGATACCACAAAATTAGGATATTGAGGGCTATCCTTACAGTGGAATTTAAGTTAGAATTTCAGGTTTGAAAGTATTAGATTCCTCTTTGTGTTCATCCAGATGGGTAAGAGGAAAGAGGGAGTTCAAAACTAATGACATTACATTCTACATGTAGTAAATTACTCCCTTGAACTACTTGTCTAAAATTGTTTGCTCATCTTAATAGCCCAGTCAAATGAAAATACTTGTCACTGATTGCACCAGGCACTTATGTAGCTGTATCCTCTCTCCACTGGTCTGATACCCAGAGAACTAGAATTCACTCTGGGATACCCATATCTATGTACCCTCCAGGATTGCAGGGGTTGCAGTATTATGAGTTTGGTTCAGTTCAGTTCAGTCATGTCCGACTCTTTGCGACCTCATGAACCGCAGCACGCCAGGCCTCCCTGTCCACCACCAACTCCGGGAGTCCACCCAAAATCCATGTCCATTGAGTCGGTGATGCCATCTAACCATCTCATTCTCTGTCATCCCCTTCTCCTCCTGCCTTCAATCTTCCCCAGCATCAGGGTCTTTTCAAATGAGTCAGCTCTTTGCATCAGCTGGCCAAAGTATTGCAGTTTCAGCTTCATCATCAGTCCTTCCAGTGAACACCCAGGACTGATCTCCTCTAGGATGAACTGGTTGGATCTCCTTGCAGTCCAAGGGACTGTCAAGAGTCTTCTCCATCACCACAGTTCAAAAGCATCAATTCTGCACTCAGCTTTCTTTATCATCCAACTCTCATATCCATACGTGACCACTGGAAAAACAATAGTCTTGACCAGACGGACCTTTGTTGACAAAGTAATGTCTGCTTTTTAATATGCTGTCTAGGTTGGTCATAACTTTCCTTCCAAGGAGTAAACGTCTTTTAACTTCATGGCTGCAGTCACCATCTGCAGTGATTTTGGAGCCCAGAAAAATAAAGTCTGACACTGTTTCCACTGTTTCCCTATCTATTTGCCATGAAGTGATGGGACCGGATGCCATGATCTTTGTTTTCTGAATGTTGAGCTTTAAGCCAACTTTTTCACTCTCCACTTTCACCTTCATCAAGAGGCTTTTTAGTTCCTCTTCACTTTCTGCCATAAGAGGTGGTGTCATCTGCATATCTGAGGTTATTGATATTTCTCCCAGCAATGTTGATTCCAGTTTGTGCTTCCTCCAGCCTAGCGTTTCTCATGAGCTTGGTATTTACTGTATTTTTCAAGATGAGAAAACCAAGGCTCAAAGAAATTTAGTGCAAAGAAAGAGTACCCCCTCTTCTCTCCCCGATCCCTGGAAATTAGTATTGCTTATTAAGGTGTAAAATCAATCCTCTAAGATTTGATGTCACTTGCCCACCATTAACGGGGAAGGCAATGGCACCCCACCCCAGTACTTTTGCCTGGAAAATCCCATGGACGGAGGAGCCTGGTAGGCTCCAGTCAGTGGGGTCGCTAAGAGTCGGACACGACTGAGCGACTTCACTTTGACTTTTCACTTTCATGCATTAGGTTGGTCATACTTTCCTAGGAAGGAAATGGCAACCCACTCTAGTGTTCTTGCCTGGAGAATCCCAGGGACAGGGGAGCCTGGTGAGCTTCCGTCTATGGGGTCGCACAGAGTCGGACACGACTGAAGCGACTTAGCAGCAGCAGCAGCAGCAGCCCACCATTAATCATGTTTCTAGTAGGGATGATAAATTTGTACTGATGGTTATTCAACCATTTTTTTGCCACTAATATGTTTCACACAGTACCTTTAAAACTTCTTAACATGATATTCTAACATACTAAATTTAGAGCCATAGATTGGCAGTTGTACTTAAAATTGACAGTTTGACTTAGGGAAGACTCAACTCCACAGGTTGAATATGTGATGAAAGTAATACTTCACCTATACCGTTAACAGCTTGAACTTGAAAAATTACATCTTTATTGAAATGTAGTCTGTGTATCATTAGGTTTACCTACAATTTAGTGGGTTTTAGTGTATTCACAGTTGTGCAACCATCACTACTATTGAACTCCAGGACATTTCATCAGATTGTAATAGCTAATACTGAGTTCAGTTCAGTTGCTCAGTTGTGTCTTGACTCTGCAACCCCATGGACTGCAGCACGCCAGGCTTCTCTGTCCATTACCAACTCCTGAAGCTTGCTTAAACTCATGTCTTTTGAGTCGGTGATGTCATCCAACCATCTCATCCTCTGTTGTCCCCTTCTCCTCCTGCCTTCAATCTTTCCCAGCATCAGGGTCTTTTCAAATGAGTCAGTTCTTCACATCAGGTGGCCACGGTATTGGAGTTTTCAGCTTCAACATCAGTCCTTCCAATGAATATTCAGGACTGATTGCTTTTAGGATGGCTGGATCTCCTTGCAGTCCAAGGGACTCAATTGAGAGTCTTCTCCAACACTGCAGTTCAAAAGCATCAATTCTTCAGCACTCAACTTTCTTTATAGTCCAACTTTCACATCCTTGCATGACTACTGGAAAACCATAGCTTTGACCAGACAGACCTTTGTCAACAAAGTAATATCTCTGCCTTTTAATATGCTGTCTAGGTTGGTCATAACATTTCTTCCAAGGAGCAAGCATCTTTTAATTTCATGGCTGCAGTCACCATCTGCAGTGATTTTGGAGCCCAGGAAAATAAAGTCTGTCACTGTTTCTATTTTTCCCCCATCTATTTGCCATGAATTGATGGGACTGGATGCCATGATCTTAGTTTTTTGAATGTTGATTTTTAAGCCAGCTTTTTCACTCTCTTTCACTTTCATCAAGTGGCTCTTGAGTCCTTCACTTTTTGCCATAATGGTTGTGTCATCTGCGTATCTCGAGGTTATCGATATGGAGCCTCAGTAGATTATAAGAATAGCAGAATTTGGTGGCCGGTAGTTAAGCTGGTAAAGAACCCATTTGCAATCAGGAGACTCCAGTTCGATTCCTGGGTTGGGAAGTTTCCCTGGAGAATGGATAGGCTTCCCACTGCAATATGTTTGGCCTTCCCTGGCGGCTCAGATGGTAAAGAATCTGCCTGCAATGTGGGATTCCTGGGTTCTATCCTTGGGTTGGAAAGATCTCCAGGAAGAGGGCATAGCAGTCTACTCCAGTATTCTTACCTGGAGAATCCCCATGGTCAGAGGAGCCTGGCGGGCTACAGTTCATGGGATCACAAAGAGACACGATTGAGCTGACTAAATAACAGCACATAGAGTTTAGAAGGTTATTAAAGATCTTCCTGTTGCAAAGCCAAGTCCAGTTAGTCTGTTAAAGCTTCAAAAACCCCATAGTTACTAAGAACATATTTTCTTTTTTGCTGATCATTTTCAAGTCAGACATTCTGACACTTCACCCCTAAATTCTTCAGATGTTCTCAGATGAAGACTGTTCGGCATAATCACAGTTTTCACGCAAAAGTCATTAAAGCAACAAATATCCAGTTCATATTGAAATAAATGTTCCTTAATTGTCCTCAAAATGTTTTTTATAGTATCCTTTAAAAAACTAAGATATGTTTCAATATAATTTGAACTATTCCAGACCACAAAGGGTAGCAAATTGGGCTTCTCTGGTGGCTCAGTGGTGAAGAGTCCACCTGCCAGTGCAGGGGACAGCCGTTCAATCCCTGATCCAGGAAGATCCCACATGCCATGGAGCAACTGAGCTGTGTGCCATAATTATTGAGCCTTAAAGCCTGGGACCTGCAGCTACTGAAGACCCTGCACCCTAGAGCCAGTGCTCCACAACAAGAGAAGCCAGTTCAGTGAGAAGCCAGCACACCGAAACAAGTGAGTAGCCCCACTTGCTGCAACTAGAGAAAAGCCTGTGCAGCAACTAAGATCCAGAACAGCCGAAAATAAATTATTTAAAAAAATTTTTAAAGGGTAGCAAATTTTTGTTTTATTACTTTTTGATTCCCGGAATTTGACAAAAGCACAAACAAAAAAATTAAAAATCAAATCTAATAAAAGCAAATATCCTAAAACAGTATTAGCAGATTTCAACATATTCAGTTTAGTCGCTCCATCATATATGACTCTCTATGACCCCATGGACCTCAGCATGCCAGGCCTCCCTGTCCATCACCAACTCCCGGAGTTTACCCAAACTCATGTCCATTGAGTTGGTGATGCCATCCAACCATCTCATTCTCTGTCGTCCCCTTCTCCTCCCTTCAATCTTTCCCAGCATCAGGGTCTTTTCAAATGAGTCAGCTCTTCTCATCAGGTGGCCAAGTACTGGAGTTTCAGCTTCAACATCAGTCCTTCCAATGAACACTCAGGACTGATCTCCTTTTAGGATGGACTGGTTGGCTCTCCTTGCAGGACTAAACTGTTGACGATACTCTGTCTGAAGCTAGTTTCTCTTTTCCCCTCTTCTCATCACATAGCGGAGAAGGCAATGGCACCCCACTCCAGTACTCTTACCTGGAAAATGCCATGGAAGGAGGAGCCTGGTAGGCTGCAGTCCATGGAGTCCTGAAGAGTCAGACACGACTGAGAGACTTCACTTTCACTTTTCACTTTCATGCATGGAGAAGGAAATGGCAACCTACTCCAATGTTCTTGCCTGGAGAATCCCAGGGACGGCGGAGCCTGGTGGGCTGCCGTCTATGGGGTCACACAGAGTCGGACACGACTGAAGCGACTTAGCAGCAGCAGCAGGATCTCATAGCAGCCTTGTACTCCAAACCCAGAGTGCCTAAATCAACCGAGATAATTCTATACTCCTTTTGGGGACTTGTTCAAATCCCCCAAGGCAATCTGGTTAGATAGCATCACCAACTCATTAGACATGAATTTGAACAAACTCCAGGACAGGGGGACAGTGGAACTTGGCCTGCTGCAGTCCATGGGGTCACAGAATCGGCCACGAATGACTGAGCGACTGAACAACAATCAGTATAAGGTAAGGTATCTCCCCTGGCCACAGAGGTGATTCAACTAGCAAGAGGTTCAATCCTTTCATTTAGACTCGGAGAGATAGGTTGTTAAACAATTACTAGCACACCACCCCAATTTAGGTTGTCCTTTGCCTTTCGGTATCTGACTACAAGGATGTTACTGAAACAGCAGGTGATTAACAGGTATTTGAGGCGCGCTTGAAAGAAGACATAGAGAAGGCAATGGCACCCCACTCCAGTACTCTTCCCTGGAAAATACCATGGATGGAGGAGACTGGTAGGCTGCAGTCCATGAGGTCTTTAAGAGTTGGACACGACTGAGCGACTTCACTTTGACTTTTCACTTTCATGCATTGGAGAAGGAAATGGCAACCCACTCCAGTGTTCTTGCCTGGAGAATCCCAGGGACAGAGAAGCCTGTTAGGAGGTCGTCTATGGGGTCGCACAGAGTCGGACACAACTGAAGCGACTTAGCGGCAGAAAGAAGACAACCTTTGAGCCCTGCCATAACCTCACATATACAGATGACACCACCCTTATGGCAGAAAGTGAAGAGGGGCTAAAAAGCCTCTTGATGAAAGTGAAAGTGGAGAGTGAAAAGGTTGGCTTAAAGCTCAACATTCAGAAAACAAAGATCATGGCATCTGGTCCCATCACTACATGGGAAATAGATGGAGAAACAGTGGAAACAGTGTCAGACTTTCTTTTTCTGGGCTCCAGAATCACTGCAGATGGTGACTGCAGCCATGAAATTAAAGGACGCTTACTCCTTGGAAGGAAAGTTAAGACCAACCTAGATAGCATATTCAAAAGCAGAGACATTACTTTGCCAACAAAGGTTCGCCTAGTCAAGGCTATGGTCTTTCCTGTGGTCATGTATGGATGTGAGAGTTGGACTGTGAAGAAGGCTGAGCGCCGAAGAATTGATGCTTTTGAACTGTGGTGTTGGAGAAGACTCTTGAGAATCCCTTGGACTGCAAGGAGATCCAACCAGTCCATTCTGAAGGAGATCAGCCCTGGGATTTCTTTGGAAGGAATGATGCTAAAGCTGAAACTCCAGTATTTTGGCCACCTCATGCGAAGAGTTGACTCATTGGAGAAGACTCTGATGCTGGGAGGGATTGGGGGCAGGAGGAGAAGGGGACGACAGAGGATGAGATGGCTGGATGGCATCACTGACTCGATGGATGTGAGTCTGAGTGACCTCCGGGAGTTGGTGATGGACAGGGAGGCCTGGCGTGCTGCAGTTCATGGGGTCGCAAAAAGTCGGACACGACTGAGCGACTGATCTGATCTGATCTTTGAAGAGGCCCAGGGGCGGGGCGGGGCGAGAGGCGGAGCATCGGGTCATGAAGCCCCGCCCCCCGGACGCGCCGCTTTGCCCCGCCCCTCGCGGCGCCACCGCCTTGGCCCAGAGACCTGGGCTCAGCTAACAGTACCCATGGTACTTCCCGGCAGAGCCATGGCCAGTAAGTAGCGCCGCGGCCCAAGTTCTGGCCGGAGTGGAGGCTTCGGGTGCAACGCCAGCGGAGCGTCTCGCCCGTTCAGCCTCTCTGTCCATCTCTTGTTCCCGCCGCGCCCTTGGACTTCTCTGCTTCGGTGGTCGTGGGGCTGTGGGCCCAAGCGGCGAGGGCGGTGGGCGCCCACGGGGCGGGAAGGAGGAGGCCGCGAAGCGCACCGCGGCGCACGCCGGGGACTCTGGGCTTCCGAACGGGCCAGCGGGATCGCGAGAGCACCGGGTCAGCGCGCCGGAAGGGCCCGCTCCTTGCGGGCTCTTGTACTACGTGAGGCAGATTCCACGAGCATTCCGGGCCGGTCCACTCCGCTCTAGATTCATCCGCGCGGGAAGGGTGCTTTTCTCAAATGCAAATTCCGCACCCTCTCTGGTGGTGTTTCCTATTCCCTACCGCCACCCCCGCTCCACGACCCGAAGACTGTGTACTTTTAGTAAAGCTTTCAGTATTTATGATACCTCAAGTGTTGAGAGTCTGTCCCGTGGGATTCTTGGAGGTTGCTGCTAGTTTTAGATTGGTTTGAACTTGGGTTTTGCAAAGGTACCAACCCTGATTATTTGTGGTTTGAGCCCTGTCAGGTGAAAATGAAGCACCTGTTTTCTTTGATTCGGGCTTGTGTGGTAAGTGAACTCGTTAATTTGCTCCACAGTGCGCCCCCTTCACACCCACTGGGAAATGCTGCCTTCTCTTGAACAACAAAAATGGGCAGTTTGTTTCTGCACCTGGACCTTGAACTTTCAGGTTAGGTATTAACATGTTTCTTGGGGGCTTCCCAGGTGGCTCAGTGGTAAAAGAATCCACCTGCCTATGTAGGAGAGGCAGCTTTGATCCCTGGGTGGGAAAGATCCCCTGGAGAAGGAAATGGCAACTCACCTCAGTATTCTTGCCTGGGAAATCCCAGGGACAGAGGAGCCTTGTGGGCTACAGTCCACGGGGTTCATAGGGTCGGACACAGCTGAGTACGCACGTGTCACATGTTGCTTACACATCCCCACTCAGAATCAGCCCCAGGGATGAGGTTCTGGCTATGTTCCCAAGTCTGTGCCTGATTCTTTTACAGGAGGTGGTAGAGTGCTCTGGGCTTAAAAAGTCTGGAGACCTGGATTGTTACAGTCTTGGTGCAGCCCATGTCAACAGGTCATTTGATCGCCTTGGAACTGTTTCCCTCCTTTAAAATGAGCATAAATGGTTCCTACTGAGGTCTTGTGAGGCTCTCTCAAGGTGATGGTGTTTGTGGGAGTGCTCTCTTGTTTTTCATTTCAACATCCTGGAGTGCAGTACAAGCTGGTGCCTGAATGAACCTCCAGGATTGGAGTATAGACGTCCTTTTACACACCTCCTTCTGAGTGTGACTGTATCTTTCAGAAGAGACTAATGAACTTAAGAGCTGTGGTTCTTGGTGGGGTTGAGGGCAGCATTGATCTGACTCCGTTGAGGAGTGTTTTCAAGTTCCCTGACTTTCCTCACCAACCCAGAAACAAACAAGGCGCCCCTCCTGTCTGCAGTCCAGATTTTGGCCTGATTGTGGCTGTGCCAGTTACTTTTTGGACTGGTTTCTTGCACCTTTCCCTCTGCAAGCCTCTTATTTCTTCATCTACAAAATACCGCTAACGATAACCCATAGATGCGTATATGTGTAAAAGACCGGCACGTTCTCTATGCTGTTTCCCTGTTGTTCTCTTCGCTTAAGATATTTTATCCTTCCCTTTGGTGAGTCCTTGATTGTTAGATTACAATGAATATTAGTATAGCCAGGGACATGAACTATTCATTATAATCTAACAATCACGGATTAGTATAGTATAGCCAGGAACCTGATGACTTCCCTGTAGCTCAGATGGTAAAGTATCTGCTTGTAATGCAGGAGACTTGGGTTCAGTCCCTGGGTGGGAAGATCCTCTGGAGAAGGAAATGACAACCCACTCCAGTATTGTTGCCTGGAAAATCCCACAGACACAGGACCCTCGCGGGCTATAGTCTGTGGGTTTTGCAAAGAGATGGGCACGACTGAGTGACTAACACTACTACTAGGGACCTGAAAATGAGAAGTGTTCATTTTGCAGTTGAGATGAAGTGACTTGTATCTCATCCTCCGCCTCAAGGAACTCCCCAGCGGTGGAACTGTCCTGCCTCGGCCCCTCTGTGGAGTGGGTGTTTTGCACGATGTCCGCCAGTCCCCACCCTGTTCTTGGACAGCTACCTTCCCGGATGGAGCAGGGAGAGGAAGCCATGAGAGAGCTGTGGGGGATCTCAGCTTACCCTCCCTCAGAAGCAGAGACAAAGCCCCACCTCTCAGTTACAGTGGAGACTTCATGGGGTCTGTGATGTTCTGGTGAAAGCTCGGACTGTTTGCCCCAAAGTAATCATCCCAGCTTTTGTTTCCTGTTTTGTTTTCATCCATTCTTTGAAACTGTATGACAAGCTGCATTCCAGGTTCAGTTTAGTTCTTCTCATTGTATTTAGGAGAAACCAAGGAATGGACATCAAGGCTGTATATTGTCACCCTGCTTATTTAACTTCTGTGCAGAGTACGTCATGCAAATTGCTGGGCTGGATGAAGCAGAAGTTGGAATCAAGATTGCTGGGAGAAGTGTCAACATCAGATATGCAGATGATACCACCCTTATGGCAAAAAGTGAAGAGAAACTAAAGAGCCTGTTGATGAAGGTGAAAGAGGAGAGTGAAAAAATTGATTTAAAACTCAACATTCAAAAAACTATGATCATGGCATCCAGCCTCATCAGTTCATGGCAAATAAATGGGGAAACAATGGAAACAGTGACAGACTTTATTTTCTTGGGCTGCAAAAGCACCACAGATGGTGACTGCAGCCATGAAATTAAAAGACACTTGCTCCTTGGAAAAAAGGTATGACAAACTTAGCATGTTAAAAAACAGAGACATTACTTTGCCAACAAACATCCCAATAGTCAGAGTTATGGTTTTTCCAGTAGTCATGTATGGATTTGATAGTTGGACCATAAAGAAGGCTGAATGCCTAAGAACTGATGCTTTTGAACTGTGGTTTTGGAGAAGACTCTTGAGAGTCCTGTGGACTGCAAGGAGATCAAACCAGTCAGTCCTAAAGGAAATCAATCCTGAATATTCATTGGAAGCACTGATGCTGAGGCTGAAAACTCCAATACCTTGGCCACCTGAAGTGAAGAACTGACTCATTTGAAAAGACCCTGATGCTGGGAAAGATTGAAGGCAGGAGGAGAAGGGGACGACAGAGAATGAGATGGTTGGATGGCATCACTGACTCAAAAGACATGAGTTTGAGCAAGCTCTGGGAGTTGATGATGGACAGAGAAGCCTGGCCTGCTGCAGTGCATGGGTTCGCAAAGAGTTGGACACGACTGAGCGACTGAACAACAACAAAAAAGAATGGACATCTAGTTTTCCTATTTTTAGGATTAACCCCGAGCCAAACAGGTCTTCATCAAAGGCCAGGGTCTGTCAATATTGCTTCTCTGGGGACATTTTTATAGGTGCAGGAGAGACACCCAGAGAGAGAAGTCACTAAGGGTGGAATTTTAGACTCTACAGCAGAGTTGGGGTAGGGAAGCAAGGCCAGGCCAATTAACTTCCAGATAATTCCAGAAGTTTCGCAGAGCTTTGTGGGTTATAACATGTTTGGGAACCTTTATTGTAGCCTTCTATCAAGACTACAAGCAGAAACTGTCAGTAAGTGTCCAGGCGGGACTTGGAAACCACACTAGTCAGTTGAACAGGAAAAAATTTATCTAGAGGACTATTAACCAGCAAAGGTGATTACGGTAAGAGCTAAGAGAGAGCCCTAAAGGAAAAGCAAGTGTCGGATGTGGTGACAACCTCAAGAAAGGAATAAGCCTGGAGGAACCGGTGACCTTCTTGCCCCAAGGCTGACAGCAGGTCTGCTTGGTGGGGCTGGTTGCATGGTTTGTGGGACTCAGTCTCCAATGAAAATGTGGGGCCCAGTGTTCAGACAGCAGGAAGAAGTGCTGTTTGGTTTTCCTTCCGCAGTGTTTCGGTCTCCCGTGGTGTGTTTCATTTGCTACTTAATGGTGTGCTCCTCTGGGCACTGGGAGATTCGTGGGGTGAGTGCAGGCCCTCCCAGGGTTCCTTCCTGTGGCACATGTGCAGCCCACCGGCTGCCAGGCTCCCTGTCCACCAGTGGCTGGACTGATGCACTGTGTCCCAGCTGGCGATGGGGAAGCTGAGCTAGGTGTCTCTGCTTCCTTCAGGCTCACAGTGGGGCGGGGACTGCCAGAGAGACTTCACCTGCTGCGCTGGGAGGTGCTCAGCACCTGGCTGAGAATGGACTGGGGCCTGAGGTTGCATGATGAGGCATAGTTCCCTATTCAAGCCCAGTCTCCTCTCTTCTTATAAGGGAGAGACTGGCCCTGCTGGCTTCACTCCAGACTCTTGTGCCTGGAGCAGGCTTTGCTCATGCTACGGCTCTGTCTCAAGGGTGTTCAACCCCAGCACTGTTGACATTTGCTGCTGTTGTTTGAGTCAGTAAGTTGAGGCTGACTCCTTGCAACCCCGTGGACCGTAGCCTGCAGGGCTCCTCTGTTCATGGGATTCTCCAGGCAAGAATACTGGAGTGAGATGCCCTGCCCTCCTCCAAGGAGTCTTTCCAACCCAGGGTGGATAATTCTTTGTCATCAGGGGCTGTCGTATGCCTTGTGGCATGTTTGGCAGTGTCCCTGACCTCTGCCCACTAGATGCCAGTAGCATGCCAGCAGTTGTGACCATTAGCAGTGTCTCTAGAGGCTGCCACATGTCTTGGGGGTCAGACTTACCCTCCGTTAAGAACAGTTACTCTATCTGAGTCAGCAGTCAGATCGTCTGACCGCTCTTCTTTACCTTCCTCCTCAGCTTTCCGCTTGGCCCTCATCCAGCTTCAGGTTTCTTCCATCAAGTCAGAGAACCTCACTCGAGCCTGTGGCCTCATCCGGGAGGCATCGAAGCAAGGAGCCCAGATAGTCTCCCTGCCTGTAAGTCTGGGGTGGCCACCCCTTTCTGAGCACTGTCATCCCGTTAGTGTGGTGTCTGCTCATTCTGGGTCCTAGGGGCCAGCACGGTCCCTTTGGAACCCAGGATGGTGCCTCGTCTGTATGGAAGATGACCTAGCAAGGGTCTTTGTGATAGGATGTGCCAGCTTGGTGACAAGTCTTTAACTTTAGTCACCTGCTCGGTTGAGAAGCCCAGGAATCACCGGGACTTACCTCAATCCAAAATACTCAGTGCCACAGGCACTTACCTTCTCTGCTTGCATTATCTAGTCTTCACGAGATCAGGACATTGATTTTAGCGCTGAGCTTCCGACATTTTAAAAACATTGTTGAAAACTGTTAAACATTTAGGAAGCCTGTAGTATGTAGTGAGCCAAAGGATGCTGCATCAGTTTGCTAGGTGACCTGTTTAAAACAGGATCAGCTGAAGATGAGGCCACATTTGTTTGTCAACAAGTACAGGGTCAGCCCCACGGACAGTCCCACATTGGTCAGAAGATGCACCTACTGGCACCTTCTGCTGGCAGAGGCCTGCAGGGGTGAGCGGTGGAACTATTCCTGACCGTCCCCGACCTCGCGGTGGGGAGGGGGCAGCCCTCTGCAAGCCCTGGAGACTCTTCAGGGCTAGCTTGTATTGATATTCTAGGCTCTGGGCCATTGACCAGGGAGGCCAGTGAGTAGGAGTCTTCAGCAGGGGCGCTTGAGATCTTAATATTGCTCCAGTTGTGGGACTCACCTCTCCTTGTATCCAGTCGTGGCCTCTTGTCGGTTTAGGCTGCTAGGTGTTAGAGCCTAAAGGCCAGGAGTGAAGGCACTGGAATTCTGCATGTGTCCCCTGCTATTGTGTCTTCTCCAAGTTGGTGATTCTCAGCATTGAGTTTCCTAGCACAGACAAGCAGTCTCAGTGAATGTAAATGAATGAACTGGAGGTGAAATCCATGAGTTTTCTTTTATCATAGAGCTGTTGAGACACATTCAGGGGAGTGAGAGAGTTTGCAGGATCAGAATGATGGCACTGGAAGGGAGCTTAGAGACATCCCTCATGTATCCCGTATACCTGAGGAAACGTCTTAACCTCCGTGGGTTTCATAGCTTCTGTATTTTTGAAAAACACAGGCTTTATTGCTTTACGTAGTTAGTAATATAGTTTTGAGAGTCTGGATTCATCTTAACACCCCCAATCCTACAAGCAAGCCCAGTGGTAGTGGGTCCCGGGTGCCTGATGCTGGGGAGGAGTGGTTCTGTGGACTCAGGGAGGGACAAGTGCAGCTTTTTGCCAAGGTGACCAGCATCCGTTTGAGCACACTCACTCCAGCCCCATCTGAGCCTGGAGCCAAGTCCTGTCTGTGGCCACAGGCTCTTTAGCCTAAGGTGTCTGTGTTTTTCTTATCAGTTCTATTTTTTTTTTTTTTTTTTTTTACCTCTTTGAGAACTATGTCTTTTTACAGCAGAACTTTAAAATAAGTGCCCCCCCCTCTTTTTTCTCTTCCAACATTATTCTAGGAATGCTTTAATTCTCCATATGGCACAAAATATTTTCCTGAATATGCAGAGAAAATTCCTGGTGACTCCACACAGAAGCTTTCTGAAGTGGCAAAGGAGTGCAGCACATATGTCATTGGAGGTAACTTCCTACCCTCAAGGTATAATGGCCTAAACATTAAAAACATCTGAGAAACTATTGTTACATTTGAACCATGGAATACAAATTAGCCATAGAAAACAATGAGGTAGATCTCTCTATGTAGGATTGTGGAAGGATCTTCAAGACACACTTTGTTTGGTGGAAAAAGAGCAAGTTTGGTATGAAATGAACAGGTCCTTCCCTATAGACTAATGATCCACATAAAAGACTGTGTATTTTTATATGTATTTATGTATTAAGGCATAGTGAATATTGTACAAGGACACACACCAAACTGCTGAAAATTTTCTCTGGGGGTACAAGGGCAGGTGGAAATGTGGAAAGAAAAACTATATCTGAAAGTCTTTAATACGGTGTTAAGACTTTCTATTTCTCCCATAAAGAGACCACTGACATCAAAGGTAGCTTAGAGTTTTAGGCTTAGTGAAGTAAGTCAGAGAAAGACAAATTCTTTATGCTGTCATTTACGTGTGGGATCTGAAACAAGAAAACAAACGAATATATGTAATAAAAGAGAAACAGACTCACAGAACCAGCTAGTGGCTACTGTGGGGAGAGGGAAGAGGGGAGGCGGAGTTAGGGATGGGACGAGATCGAAACAACTGTGTATAGAATAAATAAGTAACAGGGATATATTGTGCAGCACAGAGAAATAAAACCATTGTTTTGTAATAATTTTAAATGGAGTGCAATCTAAAAAAAAAGATTGAATCATTATGTTGTATGCCTGAAACTAGTGTAATATTATAAAGCAACTATAATTTTTTAAAAGTAGCTTTATTTATGTGGCTTGTTTAAATAAAAATGTTCTATTTGTTTACATAAAAATACAATAAAACTCTTTAATGCAGTAAACAAAATTATTTCTGTATTCTGATACAGTGAGAATTAGAAATAAATAAGGGGTGGAGAAAAGAGGACAGAGCAGAGATAGAACTCCAGGCACCATATTTAGTGATGGAAGGACTGGCATACCTTCCTACCTCAAGGCCTTTTTGGATACAGTTATGTTGCAGGACCTGGTGGATTTAAGTTGAGCAACTGTGAATTCCCTGTGTTGCACTTATGCTTCAGGTTAAGTGTTACTCAAGAGCAAAGCTGAATTGAAAAATAGTTTGATTAGTTTTGAAACCTTTCTTTGGCCCCTGACTTAATTACATTTCACTCACACTCTGAAGTTGGTCTCTGAAAAATCATATTCAAGAAGAAAAGAATCATGATTAAATAACCCTTAGAAGACAATAAACTTTATTGTTGGACCCAAGAAGATAGTAAACTTTAATAAGCCTTTGTCCTGTTATAAAAGAATGCTTCATTCAGAATGTTTTCTGTGTCTCTTTCTCAACAAAAGGGTCCATTCCTGAAAAGGATGCTGGGAAATTATATAACACCTGTGCCGTGTTTGGGCCTGATGGAACTTTACTGGTAAAGCACAGAAAGGTCAGTAGAGAATGTGGCACGTCTCACTGCCTCTTGATAATTCACTCTGAAGTTCCCAGTACCCATCCTGTGGTACACACACCAGGCATTGGATTAGTTGGCACAGGTGGTTATACCTGCTGTTGGCCTGATATAAATTGTAGACTCAACCTATCAATTTTGGCCAAGGAAAAACCTACAAGAATTTGGATTAGAATGGTATTAAACATATAGTGATCACTTTGGGGAGAGTTGACATCTTTGCAGTGGTAATGCATGCATATACACTTAGGATTGTTAAGTCTTCTTGGTAAATTGATCCTTTTCTCATTATGATACATCCTTTTTTTCTGGTATACTGATTGTCTTGACGTTTATCTCTGATATTAGTAAAGCCACTGTAGCCTTCTTCTAATTACTGTTTGGTACATCTTTTTCTAATCTTTTATTTTCAATCTGTATGTCTCTTTATATATAAATGCTTCTCTTGCAGTCAGCATGTAGTTGGGTCTCGCTTTTTTTCATTCTGACAATCTTTGCCTTTTCACTGGAGTGGTCACTCTATGTTTAATGTAATTACTGATATGATTGGATTTTAAGAGTAGACATTGAATTACTGTTTCCCTTTGTTCCTCTTTCCTGCATTCTTTTGAGTTGAGTAGTAAGTAGTTTGCCTTTTTTTTTTGCCCTAAGTTGTTGCTCTGGGGATTACAATATACACACTTTATCTTGTCATAGGCTTCTTAGTTAATAATCTGTTTCTTCATGTGAAATTTAAGAACCTTGCAGTTGTATCGGTCCATTCTTTATGTTATGGTTGTCATACATATTGCATCTATATACATTATAAATCCCACAAAATACTAATTTTTAATTTTAATAGTCACTTGTATTTTAAAGAAATTAAGAGAAATATTTCATGTTTACCCCACTGTTTACCATTTCTGGTATTTTTCTTTTCTTCCTAAAGATATTAGTTTTGTCTGGTATGTTCATCTTCAAACAAAAAGACCTCCTTTAGCATTTTGAAGTGAGCATCTGCTAGATATGAATTCTCTTAGTTTTATTTATGAATATATCTTTACTTTGCCATTATTTAAAAGATATTTTTGATGTGGACTGTTTTTAAAATCTTTTTGAATTTGTTGCAGTATAGCTTCTGTTGGAAGAGGGTATTTGCTATGACCAGTGCATTTTCTTGGCAAAACTCTATTAGTCTTTGCCCTGCTTCATTCCGTATTCCAAGGCCAAATTTGCCTGTTACTCCAGGTGTTTCTTGACTTCCTACTTTTGCATTCCAGTCCCCTATAATGAAAAGGACATCTTTTTTGGGTGTTAGTTCTAAAAGGTCTTGTAGGTCTTCATAGAATCGTTCAACTTCAGCTTCTTCCACGTTACTGGTTGGGGCATAGATTTGGATTACTGTGACATTGAATGGTTTGCCTTGGAAACGAACAGAGATCATTCTGTCGTTTTTGAGATTGCATCCAAGTACTGCATTTCGGACTCTTTTGTTGACCATGATGGCCACTCCATTTCTTCTGAGGGATTCCTGCCCACAGTAGTAGATATAATGGTCATCTGAGTTAAATTCACCCATTCCAGTCCATTTTAGTTCACTAATTCCTAGAATGTCGACATTCACTCTTGCCATCTCTTGTTTGACCACTTCCAATTTGCCTTGATTCATGGACCTGACATTCCAGGTTCCTATGCAATATTGCTCTTTACAGCATCGGACTTTGCTTCTATCACCAGACACATCCACAGCTGGGTATTCTTTTTGTTTTGGCTCCATCCTTTCATTCTTTCTGGAGTTATTTCTCCACTGATCTCCAGTAGCATATTGGGCCCCTACTGACCTGGGGAGTTTCTCTTTCAGTATCCTATCATTTTGTCTTTTCATACTGTTCATGGGGTTCTCAAGGCAAGAATACTGAAGTGGTTTGCCATTCCCTTCTCCAGCGGACCACACCCTGTCATATCTCTCTACCATGACCCGCCCATCCCAGGTTGCCCCTCGGCCAGGCTTCAGCAATATGTGAACCGTGAACTTCCTGATGTTCAAGCTGGTTTTAGAAAAGGCAGAGGAACCAGAGATCAAATTGCCAACATCCGCTGGATCATGGAAAAAGCAAGAGAGTTCCAGAAAAGCATCTATTTCTGCTTTATTGACTATGCCAAAGCCTTTGACTGTGTGGATCACAATAAACTATGGAAAATTCTGAAAGAGATGGGAATACCAGACCACCTGATCTGCCTCTTAAGAAATCTGTATGCAGCTCAGGAAGCAACAGTTAAAACTGGTCATGGAACAACAGACTGGTTCCAAATAGGAAAAGGAGTACGTCAAGGCTGCATATTGTCACCATGTTTATTTAACTTATATGCAGAGTACATCATGAGAAATGCTGGACTGGAAGAAACACAAGTTGGAATGAAGATTGCCGGGAGAAATATCAATAACCTCAGATATGCAGATGATACCACTCTTATGGCAGAAAGTGAAGAGGGGCTAAAAAGCCTCTTGATGAAAGTGAAAGTGGAGAGTGAAAAGGTTGGCTTATAGCTCAACATTCAGAAAACGAAGATCATGGCATCTGGTCCCATCACTGCATGGGAAATAGATGGGGAAACAGTGGAAACAGTGTCAGACTTTGTTTTTCTGGGCTCCAAAATCACTGCAGATGGTGACTGCAGCCATGAAATTAAAAGACGCTTACTCCTTGGAAGGAAAGTTATGACCAACCTAGATAGCATATTCAAAAGCAGAGACATTACTTTACCAACAAAGGTTCGCCTAGTCAAGGCTATGGTCTTTCCTGTGGTCATGTATGGATGTGAGAGCTGGACTGTGAAGAAGGCTGAGCACCGAAGAATTGATGCTTTTGAAGTGTGGTGTTGGAGAAGACTCTTGAGAGTCCCTTGGACTGCAAGAAGATCCAACCAGTCCATTCTGAAGGAGATCAATCCTGGAATTTCTTTAGAAGGAATGATGCTGAAGCTGAAACTCCAGTATTTTGGCCACCTCATGCGAAGAGTTGACTCATTGGAGAGGACTCTGATGCTGGGAGGGATTGAGGGCCGGAGGAGAAGGGGACGACAGAGGATGAGATGGCTGGATGGCATCACTGACTCGATGGATGCGAGTCTGAGTGACCTCCGGGAGCTGGTGATGGACAGGGAGGCCTGGCGTGCTGCGGTTCATGGGGTCGCAAAGAGTTGGACACGACTGAGCGACTGATCTGATCTGATAGCTTCTGTTGCTTATGTTTTGATTTTTTGGCCAGGCATGTGGGTTTTTAGCTCCCTGACCAGGGGTTGACCCCTACCCCCTGCAGTGGAGGTGGTCTTGCCAGTGGACGGCAGGGAGTCTCTCCTTCTTCTTACGTGTTTTTGTGGATGAATTCTGGGTTGCCTTTTCTTTTTCCTCAGATGTGGGACATTTTCATTTTCTTTCTTTCTTCTCCTCTTTTCCTCTTTTCTTCTCCTCTTTTTCCCCCTATCAAGATCCCCTGAGGGGCCCCCCTTTCTTGCCTGGGATCCCATGGACAGAGGGCGGGGCTACAGTCCATGGGGCTGCAAAGAGTCAGATATAACTGAAGCAACTGAGCATGCACACACAGCGTGAAGTCAATGGTATTGTATTGTTCTCCTGCATGTAATTCATGTTTTTCTCTACCTGCCTTAGATCTTTTCATTCTTTGTTCTAGTCTCCTGTTATTTTTTTTTTTCGTCCTCTTTTGTTTCTTTATCTGAATTATTTCTCACTATTTTGGAACTTGGGAGCATTAAATATAGAGTGACCACTCCAGTTAAGGCAGAGATTGTTAGAATGAAATATTAGTATAAATATTTTCTGTCCCATTCTCTTCATGGGACTCAATTTATTGTTCACAAACCTGGTCACCAAGGCTGTGATTTTTTATTTTTGTTTTTCAACACTTAGTTTTCTTTAGTTGCGTGTTTTGCATTGATCTATTATGTTCACTAAGTGTTCTGTAATCTCCCCTCTCCTGTAGTCCAGTGAAATTTTTAAAAATTTCAGATGTTGAATTTTTCATTTCTCAAATTTTTATTTCATTCTCTTTTTACAGCTTTTATTCTCTACTGTGTTTCCTCTTTGTTTATTTGTTAAGAGCATCTATTTCTTTACTTTTCTGAGGTTAGTTTCAGTGACTGCTTTATTGTCTTTGGTAGTGATCACATCTGGGTCTTCCTGGGTCTGCTCCATTGCTGCTTTTTCTCCAAGAGTTTGGGTCATACCTTTGTGTGTCCATGTTTTTGGATTGTATATTGTATTATATGTTGTTGAGACTCTAACTTCTGTTGCATTTGCCTGAAAAGTGTTGAGTGTTTTATTTGAGCAGGTAGGTAGTTGGGGCATACTCACAGTCCAGACTCTTCCTTGGTGAGGTGGGTGGCAACCGCAGCTGCTCTGCCTGTTGTAAAGTTTAGCTCTAGCTGGGCTGCTCGGAGTCTGCCCCACACATCTTTAGTGCATTGGTTAGTCAGAGATTTGGACAGGTTTTATATGTAAAATTTAGGGCTCTTCTTTTGCTTTCTCCTTTTAAGTGTTTCCCCCTCACTTTCCAGCTGCTGTGAAGCTCTGGCCTTTGATTCCTTGGCTGGTGTGTTGGTGGGTAGTGTGACCACCATTCGCAGCAACAGCTGGGGCCTTGCTTCCAAATAAAAGTTGTAAACAAGTGGGAAACTCACCCAGCACTAGGTCCTGTCTTCCAGAAGTTGACTTCTCTCTAATTTTTGCCTGATTTTGATTATTGTCAGGTGCTTTTAAGTAGTTGTATTTTTGTTTTGTTTTGTCCAGAGTTCAGGGTTACCTGTGAGAAAGCTGGTCTTTTAGGAGCCACTCTGCCCTGACTGGAAACAGACCCAGCATTGGGCTATGAGAATTGAGTTTTCCAGTTCATGAATATATTTCTCTTTGCATTTTCTTAGGCTTTCTTTAATTTCTCTCAAAGTTTTTTAAATAGTTTTTTGGATATAGTCTTATATCACTTACTAGATTTATTCCTAAATGGTATTTCTGATGGCCTTTCATTTTCTGATTCTTGCTAATATATAGACGTACAGCAAGTTTTTAAAATACTGACCCTGTATATAATACCCTTGCTTAAACTCATTCATTCTAATAATTTACCTGTGTATGTCCTTTGACATTCCTTAGGTACACAATTATTATCTGAGAATAATGACTTTTAATTTTTTCTTTCTAATCTTTACCTTTTTTATTCTTTTCCTTTGCCTTATTGCTTTGGTTAGGACCTCTGGTACAGTGTTGACTAGCAGGTGTACTTCCCTTGTTTCTGATCTCAACAGGAGAAGGGTTTTAATGTTTCACCTTTAAATAGATTTCTTTAGATTTTTTTTTTTACAGATTCTCTTTATTAAAGGGGTTTATTATAGAAGAGTTTTTCTCTTAAATAAGAATGTTGTTCAAAGACTCAGTCGTGTCCAACTCTGCGACCCATAGACTGCAATGTATGACTCAGTCGTGTCCAACTCTGCGACCCATAGACTGCAACGTGCCAGGCTTAAATAAGAAGGGATGTAGAAATTAACCAAATGCTCATTATACACCTCCTAGGACGATCATGTGACTTTTCTCCTTTATTATGTTCGTGTGGTAAATCACTTTGATTTTTCAAATGTTAAATCACATTTGCTTTCTTTGAATAAATCCAATTTGGAAGTTACTTTTTAATATATTGCTGCATTGGGTTTGGAAAACTACCTATTTTTGATCACTCGCCCACTCTCTACCTCTCCTTGCCAATGTGTCAGTTTGATTCTGATTCTGAGAAGTCTTCATTTAGCATTTATATTGAGTAAAAAAAAGCAGCATATTAATTGCTTTCCATAAGAAATCTAGACGTTGATTTGCATACCACCAAGGGAAGAAGGATCATACAACCTACAGCATAGTTTTTCCAGTTCCCTGTGTTAGAAGTCGTTTTCATAGGATGTCATCAGCTTGTGGGGTGGGTTGTGGGCAGGGTGGCGCTGCCCTTTGTACAAGTGATCTTAGAACACCCCCATGGCTGGCCATGGAAAGGTGTGTGTTATTACTGCCATGAGCCCTGCTGGAAAGGAGGTAACCAAATCCTTTATTTGTGATGCAGCTCCATCTGTTTGACATTGATGTTCCTGGGAAAATCACATTTCAAGAATCTGAAACATTGAGTCCTGGTGACAGTTTCTCCACATTTGATACTCGTACGTACCAGATAAATTCATCTTTTCCAGCAGTACCACTAGACGAGGATCAGGTAGTCCTTTGTTTTTCATGATGTTGCTTCCCAACTTGTTTACCAAACCTGTCTGGAAGGCCAGGGGGGAGAAAGGCAGAGAATGGTCAGAGATCTACAAAGTGGGGGATTTAATGGAGAACTAAGGGTTTGACATGATTGTGCTTTTCCATTGGTCACAGCCTTTATTAGTGTGATAGCTTCTAGCCTGTACCTATTAGGCCATGACTAAACACCTCCCACTTAGATAAGAAACATTAATAATTAGAGTGAATTTCTCATTCTGCTCTACTGACATAAATGATGTTCTCACAAGGCAGAATCCACGCAGGAGCAAACTTACACGTTTTCTCCGTCCACGGGCCCTGCGTGAATGTACTCCCATCAGTGTTCTGTGACCATTGGATCTTGGAGACTTTCCCTGGCTACACCTGCTTCAGGAGATTAACTTTGTACATTTTCTGTTTGGAGAACAGCTTACTGCAGGGTGGGCCTGGGTATCTGCTACGACATCCGCTTCGCAGAGCTGGCACAGATCTATGCACAGAGAGGTGAGGCCGCCTTGGGTTAGGTCATGTAGGTGCTCGGAGATTGATTGGCTCTGGGCTTTGGGGGTGGAGGGAATCCTTGGTCAGAAAACCTGGAGGAGGTCTTAAGCTCTGTGTCTGTGTGAGTTCTCTTCTGGGAATGGGCAGTGTGGTTTTCCGGAGGTTGTAGTTTAACACACCACACAGCTAGGGCAGGAGCCACATTCCTAAACTAAACATCTGCTCTGCCGTTGGAGCCCTTCCGGCCGCAGTGTTTGGAGAGGCACTTGGGCCCCAGTAGTAGGTCTGCCTGCACCTGGCTTTCGCCACTCACTAGGCCTAGATGTTGGGAACAGCAAAAAGGCAGTCAGTGCCACTGTGGTCCAGAGGACCATCCTGCCGACCTTGAGAAGCATAAGTCAGATGAGAAGCCCTGGGTTTTGGTTCCAGCTCTGCCCCTTAATTGGCACAGTGCTTTGGGTAAATTAATCTCTGGAGAACTGTGGGTCTCAGTTTTCTCATAGGAAAGATGTGAGGATTACAGATAGAGAACTTACGAAGGTCCTCATATGATACTCAACAATACTAGCATCCTTACTAGACTGCCAGAGGGAGGTGCCCTGACTCTAGTTTGTCTGTCACTATAAAGTGAAGTAGGTGCAGATGGTTTGACCTGCTCAGCAAACGGTGGAGGTGCAAGGGCTCCAGGCTAGCTGTCTCAGTTGGGTCTTAGCTGGAAGAAGTAGAGCAATTAGTCTTCTCCTCATTTCAGTTGATGAACATCACAAAACATGGTCCTTGACCCTGGGAGCTGTCCACATGGTGCTGAGAGAAGTCTGAATGACAGATTCTCCACGTTTTTCAAGCAAAGTCACCTTTGCTTGAAAAGTGATTGTCAGGATTACTGTACTTGTGTGTATGTGTTGTGTGTGTGATCTCTAGAGGAATTCACAGCCATCTATAACACTGCTGAATCTGTTCACGTTGGGGGAGTTTGAGTTTGGTCCCCACTAGGTAAGGAGCAGAGGAGGGCTAATGTGGTTGGGTGTCCACCTGCATCCCTCTTCTTTGGCCTTTCTTGCCCCAAGGCTGCCAGCTGTTGGTATATCCTGGAGCTTTTAATCTGACCACTGGGCCAGCCCACTGGGAGTTGCTTCAGCGAGGCAGGTAAGAAAGCATCTCCGTGTTTCTCTGCGAAAACGTTTGTGGTTTGGTGGAAGCATCAGCCTTCCCCGTATGGAATGCTGCCTCTGACTCAGGCTGCCCTGGCACCCAGAGGCAGTTCCCAAAGGTGACTCTTTGTCTTCCAGTCCGAAAGGAGGGCTTCTGCTGTGGGCTTCTTCTCAGAAGCCACAGCACCAGCCTTGTGGATTTTGAGGACTGATGTCTGCATTTCCAGGAGCATTCACTGGAGTGCTCAAGCATTCACCCATCAAGTGGGCAGTGTTGGTTTTCCTGTGTTCAGATAAGAATTTCTGTCTCTGCTAGAGTTGCCAGCAGGTTTTACAGAGAATTGGAGACCCACGGAGTGTTCATGGCTGGAGCCAAGGCAAAGGCAAGGGTTCTTTAGTTTGACAGCCTGAGGGAGAAACTTGTGGTCACACTCAGCAGCATGGAATGTTTCTTCCATGTCCGGGCCAGCCTGTCCTGTCCTAGTTTTTGAAAGAATGGTCTGGACACTTAGGATAAAAATGTCTCAGGTCTGTACTCTATGATTTACCTCTTTTCTGTCCCTTGACGACAGGGCTGTTGATAATCAGGTGTACGTGGCCACAGCATCTCCTGCCCGGGATGAAAAAGCCTCCTATGTTGCCTGGGGACACAGCACTGTTGTGAATCCTTGGTGAGTTGGCTCTGCAGGGACAGGCTCACTGAGCTGAGAGAGGTGGTGCTTGGGCAGGTGGGTTGTCTGATTCCCGGGTGGCCCTGCGCTTCCCTCCGCTACTGTCTCCCCACAGGCCTGCCAGGTCACTAGCTGTCTCTGTGGGAGGAGCTTCCACTTGAAACCCATGCGAGACAGAAATGGCCCAGCTCTCCTGACTGAGTGCTTGGCCTCAGCCCTGTTCTGAGTTTCTGAGTGACGTTCATTGTCAACCAAACTTGGAAATGAGGCAGAAGTCATGGGTGTGTGGTTTTTTAGTAAAAGAGGCTCCCAAACTCTTGGCTTTGGATTAAAATTTAGACCAGGTCACTGGACCTAGGGCTAGAATGAGTTGAGGGTAAAGATTTTGCTCCCTGTATAATGCTTAGAGGAGAGTAGAGGGTGGGTTGAATTAAGAGGAACTGTAAACTTGTCCTCTGTGAGAGGGTAAAGCATTCTATTACTTAGGGAAACCAGCACAAAAGTCTGCCCAGATACATACACAGCTGTATGGTAATAGACATGTCTTACCAGCATTTGTACAACTTACATGGTACTTTCACACACATTATCTCAATTTGAGCTCTCAAGGACTTATCTCTATTTAACCCAGTTAATAGATGGTAGACTTGAAGTTCACAGGATGAAGTGGCCAGAATTGGTGTTTGGATCCAAGACTTTTGAATTCAGAACTTAGATTTATTCCATACTACTTCTCAGTATGTCTGTGTGATTATGACACACACACACACAGATACGTATTTCTAAAATTTCAGGATAAACATATCAGTAACAAGGCTGCAGAGGCTTACATGTCACTGTGGGATTCCCAGAGTTCCTCTCTTCTGACTTTGTAGGGCACACAGATGAACGTGTGTCGGGGGAAGGCCTTGGGAGATATGGCCAGTGGGAGATTCTCAGTGAGCCTCCTGCACATTAGGATCTGGGGTGCATTGGAAGGCTGGAAGGGTCGAGTTGGCTTCAAAATGTTCTTAAACTTGACTTGGGTTCCTCTGCAGACATTAGTGATCAGTTTATTGACCTTGTGGGGAGCTCTGCTTACCCAGCTGGTTCTCCTGGTGAACTCTTTACTCATCAGGCTGGCTGCTTTTGACACAGTTGGTTACATAAGATTTGCCTGTATTTCTTCCTTTGCAGAATTTCCCCCATCTGGTTGGGAGCTGTGTGGCTTATTTGTCATTGTGATAGGTGCCTAGGGTTAACATAGAGATCTTTGCATGCCGGGGCAAATGGGGAAAAAATAGAAGAAAGAGACTAGAAAAGGATTCAGTTAAATGGCATTAAGGATGATGTCTGTAGCTTATTGTGCCAAAAATCTGTGGCCCTAGATGGAACCAATTATTATATCAGATTGTTTGTTGTATCGGATCGTTTTGTTTTGTGCTTTGGAAAAATCTCACAGATAAGGTTTTTTTAAATTAATGGTTAATTTTTGGCTGTGCTGGTGTTCGTTGCTGCACGCAGGCTTTCTCTAGTTGTGGCAAGTGGGGCCTACTCTCATGTTGTGGAGCACAGGCTTAGTAATTGTGGCACGTGGGCTTAGTTGCCCTGCAGCAGGGGGGATCTTCCTGGACCAGGGATTGAACCCATGTTCCCTGCATTGGCAGGCAGTTTCTTAACCAGTGGACTATCAGGGAAGTCCCACAGCTATGTTTTTGAAGGCCTGTTTTGGGCCAAGAGACTCAGCACTGGAAATAGTTTTCTAAATCAGCTTTTCCTCAGATTTTGTGGAGTGCTGTTGTTTCCAGTGTGGGGTTCCTGCTGGGGCATGGTTCTACCACTTCTCAGGCCTCATAGGTTGAAATGTCTCCCTCCAAACCCAAAAGCCATTAACACAGGGATCCAAGGATCACAGACATGAGGCCAGAGACCCAGGCAGACCCAAGCCTTCCATCTCCATCCCTAGGGTTATGTAGCAGCCTTGGGAGGTGTGAAGAAACAGAGCTAGACTGCCCTTGGAAAGGGATCTTGAATGTACTCACAACAGGGTGGAAGTAATAAATAATCTATAGTAGGAATAGGAAAGTTTTATTCAAGCCAAACTGAGGACTATAGCCTAAGAGACAGCTTCTCATAGCTATGAGGAATTGTTCTGAAGAAGCATTGTTTGCAGCAGTTTTATATCTTATCAGAGCAAGGAACATCAAACACAACAGGTACATTCCTTCAAGATTTCAAAAAAAAAAAAAATTATTTTCTCACTATGTCCTCACAGAGCTCATATTTCCACTTTATAGATTAGGAAGTAGAGATTCCACATGGCTTGCCAGAAGACCACACAGCTACTGAAGTGGATCAGTTCAGTTCAGTTGTGTCTGACTCTTCTACCCCATGAACTGCAGCATGCCAGGCCTCCCTGTTCATCACCAACTCCCAGAGTTTACTCAAACTCACATCCATCAAGTCAGTGATGCCATCCAGCCATCTCATCCTCTGTCGTCCCCTTCTCCTCCCTCCTTCAATCTTTGCCAGCATCAGGGTCTTTTCCAATGAGTCAGCTCTTTGCATGAGGTGGCCAAAGTATTGGAGTTTCAGCTTTAGCATCATTCCTTCCAGTGAACACCCAGGACTGATCTCCTTTAGAATGGACTGGTTGGATCTCCTTGCAGGTCAAGGGACTCTCAAGAATCTTTTCCAACACCACAGTTCAAAAGCATCACGAATTTATGCCATATTTTCTTGTTTTAAAAACAGATTCCTTCCCATTTTGCCTGTGAGATAGGGTGGAAGAACAGAGGTAGTAAATAACAGCAAGCATCAGGGATTGACTCATTTCCCGAATGTTTTTCAGGGGGGAGGTCCTTGCCAAAGCTGGCACTGAAGAGATGATCGTGTATGCAGATATAGGTAAGATTCACTCTGGCCCAGTTTAGGTGTCTGGTGTCCCTAAGTGCCCTGAGGCCAGATTCTGTAGCTGCAGAGCACCGGGAGGGACTCCTTTATGCCCTGCCCTCCTCATTTATCCTTGGTTCTCTGGCTAAGCCCTCGGCTCTGTCTCAGCCTGAGTTTTCTTGGTTTGGTTTGAAATGACACCAGGGGCAGTGCCAGGCTGAATATGACTCCAGACAAGGCCCATGAGTAAATTCCTGGCTGGGGCTCTGGTTGTTTCTCTACTGTTTGGGGAATAAGTTCCTGTTGGCAAGTAAGGAATCACATCTACTAATAGTGCACTTTTCTGTTTTTGCAGATCTGAAGAAGTTAGCTGAAATTCGCCAGCAAATCCCCATTTTTAGCCAGAAGCGATCAGACCTCTATGCAGTGGAGGCCAAAAAATCCTGATGTCATGAAACAGGAAGACATGTCATGAAACAGGAAGATATGTTTCTATAGGATAATCAACAATCTTATGAATTCTTTAATGGAATTTTTTAAAAAATAATTTCCGCCTTTTCCCTTCCTGAAAAGGGAAGCTCTGTTGGGATGATGGAGCTGATGCTGGTATTCTCCACACCATATAAAATGGTCAAAAAAGGGCTGGCACTGAAGAACAGGAGGAGGGGGAGTGTGGCTCTAAATCTTCCATATTCAAGTTGTCTCAAGCAGTTATTAAAATATCAGATCCTGGTATCCTTGATGGTTGATCCACCTGATACAAATATATTTGTGTGGTGAACCTCTTATCTGATTGCTGGAGTTGGAATACTTTATGCAGAAACCTTGGTCTTTGAGCAGCATCTTAATGTCACATTTTGGTCTGTGAGTAACTGTGGGATGGATCCTTGGTGTTTGCTAGAGGAGATGGCAGCTCTGCCCTCCCTGGCACCCTTCAGATCAGATCAGATCAGATCAGATCAGTCACTCCGTCGTGTCCGACTCTTTGCGACCCCATGAACTGCAGCACGCCAGGCCTCCCTGTCCATCACCAACTCCCGGAGGTCACTCAGACTCACATCCATCGAGTCAGTGATGCCATCCAGCCATCTCATCCTCTGTCGTCCCCTTCTCCTCCTGCCCCCAATCCCTCCCAGCATCAGAGTCTTCAATGAGTCAACTCTTCGCATGAGGTGGCCAAAATACCGGAGTTTCAGCTTTCCTTCCAAAGAAATCCCAGGGCTGATCTCCTTCAGAATGGACTGGTTGGATCTCCTTGCAGTCCAAGGGACTCTCAAGAGTCTTCTCCAACACCACAGTTCAAAAGCATCAATTCTTCAGCGCTCAGATAGTCCAGCTCTCACATCCATACATGACCACAGGAAAGACCATAGCCTTGACTAGGCGAACCTTTGTTGGCAAAGTGATGTCTCTGCTTTTGAATATGCTATCTAGGTTGGTCATAACTTTCCTTCCAAGGAGTAAGCGTCTTTTAATTTCATGGCTGCAGTCACCATCTGCAGTGATTTTGGAGCCCAGAAAAATAAAGTCTGACACTGTTTCCACTGTTTCTCCATCTATTTCCCATGTAGTGATGGGACCAGATGCCATGATCTTCGTTTGCTGAATGTTGAGCTTTAAGCCAACCTTTTCACTCTCCACTTTCACTTTCATCAAGAGAGTCTTTAGTTCCTCTTCACTTTCTGCCATAAGGGTGGTATCATCTGCATATCTGAGGTTATTGATATTTCTCCCGGCAATCTTGATTCCAGCTTGTGTTTCTTCCAGTCCAGCAGAGCTCTTCAAATTCAGGGAGGAGCTAAGGATTTAAGACCCCTCCTCAGTTTTAAGGGAAATGTTTCAAACATGAGCCCCCTGGCAGTGGCATAATTTGGTCAAGGCAACTGAAATGTGAGCTGCAAAAGATTCTCTTAATATGGGTGAGTGTCTGAAAGTCAAATGGCAACCCACTCCAGTGTTCTTGCCTGGAGAATCCCAGGGATGGGGGAGCCTGGTGGGCTACCATCTATGGGGTTGCACAGAATCGGACACGACTGAAGTGACTTAGCAGCTAGCAACACGTTTAGCTTGATAAAGTCAAGTTTTTAGCTTAGTGGTTTTTAGAATCCTTTTACACAATTAAAATTGAAGAATTCCATTGAGCTTTTCTTTATGTATATTATAGCTGGTGATGGGTTGGTAGATGTTTAACAACCAGAAGTCTGATAAAGTCAATTTTGTGGAAGCATTTCCCAATTTTAAAGGTGTCAGATCAGATCAGATCAGATCAGTCGCTTAGTCGTGTCCGACTCTTTGCGACCCCATGAACTGCAGCACGCCAGGCCTCCCTATCCATCACCAGCTCTCGGACGTCACCCAGACTCACATTCATCAAGTCAGTGATGCCATCCAGCCATCTCATCCTCTGTTGTCCGCTTCTCCTCCTGCCCTCAATCCCTCCCAGCATCAGAGTCTTCTCCAATGAGTCAACTCTTCGCATGAGGTGGCCAAAATACTGGAGTTTCAGCTTGAGCATCATTCCTTCCAAAGAAATCCCAGGTCTGATCTCCTTCAGAATGGACCGGTTGGATCTCCTTGCAGTCCAAGGGACTCTCAAGAGTCTTCTCCAACACCACAGTTCAAAAGCATCAATTCTTTGGCGCTCAGCCTTCTTCACAGTCCAGCTCTCACATCCATACATGACCACAGGAAAGACCATAGCCTTGACTAGGCGAACCTTTGTTGGCAAAGTGATGTCTCTGCTTTTGAATATGCTATCTAGGTTGGCCATAACCTTCCTTCCAAGGAGTAAGCGTCTTTTAATTTCATGGCTGCAGTCACCATCTGCAGTGATTTTGGAGCCCAGAAAAATAAAGTCTGACACTGTTTCCACTGTTTCTCCATCTATTTCCCATGTAGTGATGGGACCAGATGCCATGATCTTCGTTTTCTGAATGTTGAGCTTTAAGCCAACCTTTTCACTCTCCACTTTCACTTTCATCAAGAGGCTTTTTAGTTCCTCTTCACTTTCTGCCATAAGGGTGGTGTCATCTGCATATCTGAGGTTATTGATATTTCTCCCAGCAATCTTGATTCCAGCTTGTGTTTCCTCCAGTCCAGCATTTCTCATGATGTACTCTGCATAGAAGTTAAATGAGCAGGATGACAATATACAGCCTTGACGTACTCCTTTTCCTATTTGGAACCAGTCTGTTGTTCCATGACCAGTTCTAACTGTTGCTTCCTGACCTGCATACAGATTTCTCAAGAGGCAGATCAGGTGGTCTGGTATTCCCATCTCTCTCAGAATTTTCCACAGTTTATTGTGATCTACACAGTCAAAGGCTTTGGCATAGTCAATAAAGCAGAAATAGATGCTTTTCAGGAACTCTCTTGCTTTTTCCATGATCCAGCGGATGTTGGCAATTTGATCTCTGGTTCCTCTGCCTTTTCTAAAACCAGCTTGAACATCAGGAAGTTCACGGTTCACATATTGCTGAAGCCTGGCTTGGAGAATTTTGAGCATTACTTTACTAAATTCAAGCTATCAATATAATACTTTGAAACACAGCTCTGGAAGTCTAACTAGCTCTTGTGAGCTGGTGTAGGTCTGCTCTAGCACACTGCTGTTTACATGTATAGAGATATTTGCCATATTGGAAAGTAAGATTTTAAAACAAAAGAATACATGAATACACATCCCTTTAACTGTAAGAATAATGAATAACTCAATATTATCGAGTGCAATTTAACCTTTAAAAAATAGCACTGTATATTGAGAAGGGTTCAACAGTGAAAAAGTCAAATAACTTTTTAAAAATAAGTGTACACTTTGGCAAAATTTGACAGCTATATGTCCATGAAACCACATTAGTCAAGATAATGCATACACCCACCACCCCTAAAAGCTTCCTTGTACTATTTTATAATCTCTGGCTACTCCTCTATCCCCAGGTGATCACTGATCAGCTTTGTCACTACAGACCAGTGAAAAATTACCTACAAGTGGAATCATACTGTAGTTTTTTGTCTGTTTTGTAAATAAGTTCATTTATACCTTTTTTATAGATTCCACATATAACTGATATCATATGACATTTATCTTTGACTTCCAGTTGTATAATTTCTACGTCCATCCATGTTACTGCACATGGCTTTATTTCATCCTTCTTTATGGCTGAGAAATATTCCATTGTATATATGTACTACATCTTTATCCATTTATCTGTTCATGGACATTTAGGTTGCTGCCATTCTTGGCTGTTGTAAGTAGTGTTATAATAGGGTGCATGTATTTTTTTGAATTCTAGTTTTGTTTGGGTATATGCCCAAGAGTTGAACTGTAGGATCATATTGTTCAGTCGTGTCCGACTCTTTGGGACCCCATGGACTGCAGCATGCCAGGCTTCCCTGTCCTTCACCATCTGGAGCTTGCTCAAACTCATGTCTGTGGAGTTGGTGATTCCATCCAACCATCTTGTCCTCTGTCGTCCTCTTCTCCTCCTGCCTTCAGTGTTTCCTGGCATCAGGGTCTTTTCCAATGAGTTGGCTCTTCACATCAGGTGACAAAAGTACTGGAGTTTCAGCCTCGGCATCAGTCCCTCCAATGAATATTCAGGATTGATTTCCTTTAGATGACTGGTTTGACCTCCTTGCAGTCCAAGGGACTCTTAAATCATATGTAAATTACAAATGTTTTTAAAAGACCCATCCATACAGTTCTCCCTAGTTTGGATAACTAATTAAACTAATTAAATTTTACTAGTAATGATTGGTCTGTTTAGATTATCAGTTTCTTCTTGATTCATTCTTGAAAGATTGTACATTTCTAGAAATTTATGTTTCTACTAGGTTTTCCTATTGGCATATAATTATTTTTGTTTTCTTGCATGTAATTTTTTTTTTTATCTGTGATACTGGTTCTAATTTCTCCTCTTCGGTTTCTTTCATTTGGGTTTGTTTTCTTAAAGAGCCTGAGTAAAGGCTTGTCAATTTTCTTTTCAAAAAGCTAACTCTTGGCATATTGGTATTTTATATTTTTGGTCTCTGTTTTGTTTTTGATCTTTATTAATTCCTTCTTTCTGCTGACTTTGGGCTTTATATGTTCTTTTGTAATTCTTTTAGATGTATGTTGAAATTTTTCTTGCTTCTTGAGGTAGCCCTGTTTTGCTATAAACTTCTCTCTCAAAACTTCTGCTTGCTGCATCACATAGATTTTGGAATGTTGTGTTTTTATTTTTATATGTCTTGAATTATTCTTGGTTTCCTCTTTGAAAAGACATTTTCCCTTTATATAGGATTCCTACAACAGATAGTAGCAGGTGGATTCTGAAACTTGTTTTTGTATTTCATTACTAAATGCATGAATCATCCTTTTATTATTATCAGGTCATCTTGCCTTCTGGTGCATTTCAAGACTATGAAAGGAATGAAGTAGGCATTTCCTATTAGGAAGTAATATTGTTTGTATTCTTAGAAACTAAGTGGCAATATAGTCTCTGATTTCACCTTGAAGAAAATGATATCTGACCAAAACGAACCTTGACCTTGGTCCACCTGAATTGGAAAAACATTGCAATATAAGGCCATGAAAAAGGTGTTAACTGTCATTCCTTCACTCCCTGACTTTCAGTGAGTTAAGGCAGTGATGCTTTTTTTGTGTTAATACTTTGAAGTATGCTATCACATTTTGGACATCTGTCACCTGCAGTTTAGTTAAGGCAATACATTAGCTAATGGAACTGATTCCCTCACAAGCTTGATAGCAGATGCTGAAATAAATCAGGATGTGCAGTTGGTCATGCAAATGTGACTTAACTCTAGTCAAGGTGTTTGAAGTTGAGAGCTAACAGATAATAGGTATTGCATTGGTTACAAATTAATAAATTACTAACATTCCATGTTTTAAAATGACTGAATAGTAGTCATATTGTGACATCAAATGGGTATTTATGGAAGGACTCCTTGCTGCCACCAAGTTAGATCTGTGCAAAGAACACTAAATGAAAAAGGTTTCTGAATAAATGTTCTGCTACACTGGCACTAGGGTTTTTTAAGTCTTTTATGCTACTCCTTAAGCACTCCTGTATAGGTTTTGGTCATGAGTGGGTTTGATAAGCCAAGAGATGAAAAGGGAAAAGAAATGTGTTCTGTGATGTCTGCACTGACCAAAATATATTGCCAGGGAAGCAGGCTTAATATGGGCTTTTACCTTTTATGCTGTATACCTTTGTGTCACAGTGTCTTGTCAAATTACCTTCATTTCTTCTTGAGTGGAGATGAGAGGATAAGTAAAAGGTAGTTGTTGAAGATTCACTTTAGGGATAGAATGGTCTTGTTAAAATCAGAAAATTTGGCCCCAGATCTACAGTCAAATTACTACAACACATACATGTGAGAACACTACCTCCTGTTCAATGATTACTTGGTAGCTAGTTCATAATTCACCAAATGAATATGGATCTGGAAGAATGGAATATGGTGGGCAAGGGGCAGTGTTGTGATCCTAGCTCTTTTGGACATAATTTTTCATATGTATTCCTTTGTGTGCTGTTACTCTTAATATTTTGTCTGTAGGATCATTCTCAAAGTTTCTCACTGAAAACAAAAACCATGCCATCTGTAAAAAACTCATTGTTCTTTACCTAGTTACTTAGAGTCATTTCTACTCACTAATTATCTTTCAGTTTCTTTTCAGATCCTTGAAGCCACATTCTCCCCCTCACCATTCTAGTGACACTTCTCTGTCAGATTACTGGTGATCTCTTTGCAGACCTGTCCATTTTGCCTCTTGAAATAAAACACCATCAATGTGACCTTGGTCTTACCATCTCTCTGACCACTTTTTCATCGCCATCTTTGTCCCTAAGATGTTAATGTTTCCCAGTTTTAGTACTTTTTGTCCTGATGTAATCTCATTTACATACATGGTCTATTCAAGACCATACACTGTTAATCCTCAGATGTAGTTTTACTATCATTGTCTCCTCACCAGTTTAGAAAAAAACAGCTTCATCTTGTTGGACTCAACTTCAACTTGGATGACTTATTTTCAGCTCAGACTAATATCCCTTCACTTAGTTTTTCGTGTTGTTTTGTGGTGTCCTCATCTTCCAAGTTCCTGACCTGAATCTTCATTATTACTCGAGGCTTAGCAGAAGTTATTACTGTCCTGTGTTTCCATACTGTAGTGTATTTAACTTTATATAATTTTATGGCACCAAAACTTTGGGCCATAAAAGGAGCTCAGTGTTGGAGCCCCTTGAGCCACCTGCTGGGTTCTCACTAAGTGCTGAGTTGAAGTGAATTCATTCCTACAGTTTATACTTGTACATGACATGTACAAGTTTTCGGGTGAAGTAACTTCTACATATTCTGGAGTGGTTCCCTTATTTAAGAGATCCTAATCTGGGAAGATCCAGGACATAGGGTAGCTTCATATAATTTAGAGCTGGATTAGACCTTCATTTACTTAAGATCACACAGCCACTGGAAAGCTGTGTTAGTTAGAACCAAAGTCACCGGATACTCAGGCCAATAATACTTGCACTATGCTATTGCCCAGAATAGACACTGTAATCCTCTAAACTCATGAAAGTTAAGCTTGAGATGAAGTCATAAAAGAGAAAAACATGTAGAGATGAGTCCATTCTCCACAGGCCTCTCTAGTTTCTGCATGCCTTGCAAACAGAGGCACTGATAGCTTTTCTCCCAGACTGCCCTTTCAAAGATGTCTGTATAAAGTGAACAGCTTTAGAAGACAGAAACTGTCTCTTTCTGGAGCATAAAATTAGGTCTGTTTATGAACCAGCACAATAATAATAATGTTTCCCACTGATGCAAAAGTTAGGCAGGTTTTTAAGTGGTCAGTTCATTAAGATTTGGGTTTCCTAAGCGCAGAGTTTCTTAGCTGTGACACAGACCCACTCCGTGTGTGACCTCCACCTAGGTTACTCCAGGTTACCTCCATGAGGCGCGGGTGCAAAGCGAACATGAAGCTCGTGCTGCTTAGCGTGCTCTAAGTAAGTAGATCATCACCTCTGACCTAGGGTCTTACATCTTTTGCTAGCATTCATGAAACTACTTAGTAAGTAGGGCAAAATCTGACCCTTTCCAGTTCTTGATATAAAGCAGGTATTCTGAGAATTAAAATTGGATAAAATTTGCTTAATATAGTGGCTTTATGGATAATTTAGACCATGGGTCATCTGTGCAGAGACTCCAACCTGCTCTATCTGGTCTCCCCTTGCTTTAAAGTTTCTAGTCCCCCAAATGGTATCCAGGAGTCTGTTTCAATTGTGGTCTTCCTCCCCTCTATGCTATAGAAACCTTATCTGCCAAACCCTCCCATGGCCTCTAGGACAGCACTTGCAGATTCATGGTATATTCCAGTGCTAGCAAAAGAAAAAAAAAAAAAAAACCCAAACCGGAGAAACCGAGTCCTGTTCCTGGCCCCTGAAAGGCAGCTATCATATTTGCCTGCAGCCTCTTCTCACCTTGAACTCCCCCCACCTCTGGTTGGCACAGTTCTTGTCCCTTAAGTCCCAGCTGGCAGGAAGGTAGTCTAGAAGGGTCTACTAATACAAGCTCTCAACCCCTAACAGAATTTGTGCACTGTCTCCTTGAAGTAAATGAAAACATTTGGAAATAGCATCTTTCTTTTGATATTTCTTTTTGGTACTGGCAGAGGCATCTCAATTTTTTTCACCTCATGAAGAACAGGCTTTGGCCTGGTGATTTTACCATTATGACATGGATTTTCCATCACAAATGCCCCATTTCTTGACTAAATCTTCACTTTGCCTGAAATGCCTTTGGCCAAAGTTTTAAGTGCATGTGAGGTCATGCTGAACTTTGCAGTACTCAAAAAATAATTCAATTATAGGCTGCCTTGTATAGAATAGCGAAAGGAGAATTGGTTTCCTGTGGCTGTCATAACAAATTGCCATGTACTTATAGTGACTTAAAACAGAAACTTGCTTTCTCATGGACTTGTCCAAAATGAGTTTCACTGGACTGAAATCGGTGTCAGCAGGACCATGCTCTGCTCTAGGGCAGAATCCATTCTTGCTTTTTGAGCTCCTGGTGGCTGCCAGCATTCCTTGGCCTGGGGCCACAGCACTCTGATCTCTGTTTGTTGTCATACTGTCTTCTCTTCTGAAATCTCTTTTACAAAGACATTTGTAACAGTATCTGGGGTCAACCTAGATAACCCAGGATATTTTCCCAATCACAAGATTAACTGAGTAACACCCATTAAGTCCATTTTTGCCCTATAAGGTAACACAGGTTCCAGGGATCACATGAATATCTTCTGCTGCTGCTACTGCTGCTAAGTCGCTTCAGTCGTGTCCGACTCTGTGCGACCCCATAGACGGAAGCTCACCAGGCTGCCCTGTCCCTGGGATTCTCCAGGCAAGAACACTGGAGTGGGTTGCCATTTCCTTCTCCAATGCATGAAAGTGAAAAGTGAAAGTGAAGTCGCTCAGTCGTGTCCGACTCCTAGCGACCCCATGGACTGCAGCCTACCAGGCTCCTCCGTCCATGGGATTTTCCAGGCAAAAGTACTGGGGTGGGGTGCCATTGCCTTCCCCGGAATATCTTCTGGAGGACCACTATTCATTCTATCACTGTGTGTAAAGCCTTAAAAATAGACCAAGTTAATAACATTCAGAAAACTAAGATCATGGCATCTGATCCCATCACTTCATGGCAAATAGATGGGGAAACAGTGGAAACAGTGAGACTTTATTTTGGGGGGGCTCCAAAGTCACTGCAGATGGTGATTGCAGCCATGAAATTAAAAGATGCTTACTCCTTGGAAGGAAAGTCATGACCAATCTAGACAGCATATTAAAAAGCAGAGACATTACTTTGCCAACGAAGGTCTGTCTAGTCAAGGCTATGGTTTTTCCAGTAGTCATGTATGGATGTGAGAGTTGGACTATAAAGAAAGCTGAGCGCCTAAGAATTGATGCTTTTGAACTGTGGTATTGGAGAACCACACCTGAAGAGTCCCTTGGACTGCAAGGAGATCCAACCAGTCCATTCTAAAGATCAGTCCTGGGTGTTCACTGGAAGGTCTGATGTTGAAGCTGGAACTCCAATACTTTGGCCACCTGATGTGAAGAGCTGAGTCATTTGAAAAGACCCTGATGCTGGCAAAGATTGAAGGCAGGAGGAGAAGGGAACGACAGAGGATGAGATGCTTGGATGGCATCACCAACTCAATGGACATGAGTTTGGGTAGGCTCCGGGAATTGGTTTTGGACAGCGAGGCCTGGAGTGCTGCAGCTCATGGGATCAGAAAGAGTCAGACACGACTGAGCGACTGAACTGAACTGACCTAACTGTTCAAACAGTTTTGCAGAGAATTAAAGGTACGGTTGATTAGTTATTAGCTCTCCCATTACCCTATCATTTCTTTATAAATACAAAGACCATACAATTCAATTTACCCAGGACAATCTTGGGTAATTACTACTTTCATTATTACTAAAAAATTTTGGGGGTAATTATGCAGTCTTCCTGTTTGTAAACAGCCTTAAGAAGACAATTAGTTGAGCTCTCCTGGGAAAAATGACTATTTACAATTTGAATTTCCATCTACTTGAATTGTGTTATAAAGCCAAAGCTGCTTAATACTGCACTGAAATCTCTTACTTATTCATACCACAAATACCTAAGGATGGTAGGATTTTTCAGACTACAAGACCAAGTGGCTGAAGACTGATCAAAACTCACTGGTGGGCCACAGGGCTCAGGTCTGCCTGGTAACCCTCCAGGCTGTTGTGCAGTACAAGTAAGGTAAAGGTAGGAATAGAGGAAGTTGGTTCTACTAGCTGTTCCTTAGAGCTTTTGTTTCACCAGGAGGAAGAAGGGGAAACTCCATCTTTAATACCCCAAACTTACTGTGTTTCATATACAAATGTGTCCAATATGTCAACGTTAGCTTGAGCCCATAAGAGAATGAATTTACCAAATACTATGGTAAATGAATAAACTGCCTATCCTTCTATTTAAAGAATAGATTGAAAAGCTTGAATGTAATATTTATTTGGTGAATTTACATGTAAGGTCATTTACAAAAGAAAAGATACAGACAGATGCAGCTTTCGGCGCAGTTTCAAATGTTTTTCAGAACAGGCAATAGTCCATGAGGATCTGGAATGATAGTATTGAATGGTACATGCTTCAGTTTCCTTTGTGTGTTTTCTACCAAACCCCAAGGGGTAGGAAGAGAAGAAAATATCAGTGTTAATGTAACTACAGCCATGCAAATAAAAACTGTTTTAAGCCAGAGGTTGTTGTTCAGAGATGTAGAACATTTCTGTATTCAGGGGTTATTACAGTAGGTGCTTAATTTAAAAGCTATAATGCAGCACTCTCCCACTTTCCATTATCCAGGCCATCTTAAATTATGTTCGCTGCTCCCACCAATTAGTTAGAGGCCTCGCAATATTTCACAGACTCTGACTTTGGAAAGGAGTCATTTCTAGTAGCTTCTAAAACGATGGCATTTTTGACAAAATCTTTTTGGTTTCAATAAGATAAAGCACCTTTTTAAAGAGGGGTAAAATGCCCATTTACTCCCAACAATGTAAACTCTAATTAGATAACAATTCCAGAAAAGTACAACTGACAGCTTGCTCTTTTATCCTCTCACCTTAAACCTCTTCCCCCCTAAATATCTCAAAACCACCATAAATATCTCAAAGGAGGACATTCTTTAAGAACACCCCACCCCCCACCAGAAAAATCCAGCATATAAGAAAAGGATGATCTATCAAAGTGACATGTTGAAAAAACAAAGTGATTGCTAAGGAAGAGGGTGAGGTAAAGGTAAGATGAAAGAAACAAAACCCTGCTGTCTGTGCCCCCAGTACAGACCTGGACGTGCTTAATGACCAAAGGCAGTTCAAAACTAAAATACATGCCACGTGTCCTCAGCATCTTTGAAAATACTGGCTCACAATCCCTTAAGTACACATAGCCATAGATAAGAAGCATTAAACTTTTCACTTCAGGAAATACTATGCTTCTAGACATGAGACTTTCATCCTTTTTGAACTGTTAGCCCCAGTTTCTTCACTAGAAATTTTAAGCTATTTATTACATTTCATCTTTATATATACATATATAACCAATCTTTGTTTTCTCTAAAAAGTACACTATTAAATAGTAGTACCTTTAAATAGGAGAAAATAACCATGGGCAATTATAAACACATTTCATCTTACCTCATGCCTGGTCTGCTCTCCCTTGAATACTCAGTCTTCTGCACATACATCAACTAGAATATTTTGCTTCTGCATGATTTACTGTAGGAAAAGAGCTACTATAGACTTTAAGAATGATGTACATTATCTATTAGAGTTGAAGGGGGTCAAAAGATTTAAGCGTTGCCACCGTGTCTAACATTCTGCAGAATCAGAGGCATTGTGCATGCTGACTGACAGTGGTTTAAAGGGTCTCAATTTTGCTGCCGTAAAAACAAAATCCCCACTTAAGCTGTTTCCTTCAGAGTAATCAACAGAAAGGTATTAACCAAATCTTAAAAGAATCCTATTTTACAGCACGTACTATGTTTATTAAAAAACCAACATGCTGTAAAACTGTAGAATATTCATATATATACACATACACGCACACAAAGACAAAATCAACCAGCACATACTCACTCTCCCACCCCCTCAGAAAAAAAGTCAAATCAACAAATCAAAGTTTTTATTTGCATGGCCAATTGTCATTTGTACTCTTTGCAACTTTATTTTCATATCCTTTTAACAGGTTCTAAGCTTTTGTTGCACAGGGAATAAAAGCTGCCACACTGCAAACTTTCTTCAACAGCCACTCCCACAACACCTAAACATGAGACAGCTGTAACAAAGGACAACAGCACAAATGGAAACACGAAGTCCCACCATTCAACACAGTTCACAACAGTGTCTTCAGGGTTCAGCTGAAGAGGGGTAAACTTCTAAAAAGAGGGTCATTTCCCTTCCCCCATATTTTATAATGTTGGTGGTTTTAATCCGTATTTCTTTGCAACTTCTGTCTGGGCATGGGCAGCATCACAAAGTGAGTATAGATGAGCCATCTCCATTTCTGATTTGGCCAGGTTAATAGCTTTGTTGAACATGTCAATGGCTTTCTCCATGTTTCCTCTAAAAGAAAAAAAAAAACGAAAATTACATGGAGCTGACTTTTAAGTTTCAACCATGATACTAATAAAATGCTTCTTTATAACAATATGATGCCTATCATATAGAAAACAATGAATGTTAGCTACTATTACAAATACAGGGCTTCCCTGGTGGCTCAGATGGTAAAGAATGTGCCTGCAATGTGGGAGACCTGGGCTTGATTGCTGGGTCAGTAGGAAATGGCAACCCACTCCAGTATGCTTGCCTGGAGAGTCCCATGGACAGAGGAGCCTGGTGGACTACAGTCTATGGGGTCGCAAAGAGTTGGACATGACTGAATACTATCTGTGCTTATATTATGTCACTTGTGGCCTTTGTTTACAGGTAAGAACAGTGAGACTAGAAAAATTCAATGACTTACTTAAAATTCTAATCACATCTGGTTCCTAAATTCTGCTCATTTCTACTCCATCATGAGGCTCCTTTAGAAAGCAGTGATGTAAGCTCAAAGAACATTAAGGGTATTCAGGGACCTTACCTTCACAGATCTGTGCAACCCTTACCAGCATATTGTTAGCCCCCACATCTCTATTCCAGTCACACAGGTCTTGAGTTCACTCATGCTAACAATGGTCAGATTATTTACTGCTTCTCTGCCTGATTCTAGTCAAATTCTTACCTTTCTAAGGCCCAGTTCAAATACTTACTAGAATATCTTCATGAAAAATATTTTTCCCTTTCGCAGCAGGAATTGGCTGCTCCCTTTCCATTGTTCCCATAATTCTATCATCATTCTATGCACAATCAGATGAATATACATCTGATTACACCAGTCTTTGTTGGTAAGTCACTAAGATTCTTTCCAATCCCATGGACTGGAGCATGCTAGATGCCTCTGTTCATGTCCACCGAGTAGGTGATGGTATCTAACCATCTCATATTCTGCTGCCCGCGTTCTCCACTTGCCCTCAATCTTTAACAGCATTAAGGTCTTTTCCAATGAGTTGGCTCTTCCCATCAGGTGGCCAAAGTGCTGAAGCCTCAGCTTTAGTCCTTCCAATGAATATGCAGGGTTGATCTTCTTTAGGACTGATTGGTTTAATCTCCTTGCAGTCCAAGGGACTCTCAAGAGTCCTCTCCAGCACCACAGTTCTTCAGCACTCATCCTTCTTCATGGTCCAACTCTCGCACCTATACACGACTACTGGAAAAATTGTAGCTTTGACTATATCTACCTTTGTTGGCAAAGTGATGTCTGCTTTTTAATATGTTGTCTAGGTTTGTCAGAGTTTTCCTTCCAAGGAGCAAGTGTATTCTAATTTCATGTCTGCAGTTACTGTCCACAGTGATTTTGGAGTCCAAGAAAATAAAAACTGTTACTGCTTCCACTTTTTTCCCCTTCTGTTCACCATGAAGTGATGGGACCAGATGCCATGATCTTAGTTTTTTTTGAATGTTGAGTTTCAAGCCAGCTTTTTCACCCTCCTCTTTTCCCTTCATCAAGAGGTTCTTTAGTTCCTCTCCACTTTCTGCCATTAGAGTGGTATCATCTGCACATCTGGGGTTATTGATATTTCTCCTGGGAATCTTGATTCCATCTTGTGATTCATCCAGCCTAGCATTTTTCATGATGTACTCTGCATATAATAAGCAGGGTGACAATATATAGCCTTAAATGCCTTTCCCAATTTTGAACTAGTCAGTTGTTCTATGTCCGGTTCTAACTGCTACTTCTTGACCTGCATACAGGATTCTCAGTAGACAGGTAGGGTGCTCTAGTATTCCCATCTCTTTAAGAATTTTCCACGGTTTGTTGTGATCCACACAGTCAAAGGCGTTAGCGTAGTCAATGAAGCAGAAGTAGATCCTTAATGGACACCTTTCAATTCCCAGAACCAAGTACAATGCTTGGTAACTATTATCCATTTTTTGAATAAATGGATGCATATGTTTTGTCAAAAAACATAAAATTTACCTCTTACTGTCTATGACTAGGCTTTACATATTACTAAGAAGCAAGAGCTGTTTTAAAGTAACTAGTATTGGATATGTATACATGCATACATGCTTGTAATCTTACAATAAATATTAATTCCCCACTATAAATATATCAACACACTGAAACCATACTCACAGAAAACTAGTCAATCTAATCACACTAGGACCACAGCCTTGTCTAACTCAAGGAAACTAAGCCATGCCCATGGGGCAACCCAGGATGGGCGGGTCATGGTGGAGAGATCTGACAGAATGTGGTCCGCTGGAGAAGGGAATGGCAAACCACTTCAGTATTCTTGCCTTGAGAACCCCATGAACGGTATGAAAAGGCAAAATGATAGGATACTGAAAGAGAAACTCCCCAGGTCAGTAGGGGCCCAATATGCTACTGGAGATCAGTGGAGAAATAACTCAAGAAAGAATGAAGGGATGGAGCCAAAGCAAAAAGAATACCCAGCTGTGGATATGTCTGGTGATAGAAGCAAGGTCTGATGCTGTAAAGAGCAATATTGCATAGGAACCTGGAATGTCAGGTCCATGAATCAAGGCAAATTGGAAGTGGTCAAACAAGAGATGGCCAGAGTGAATGTCGACATTCTAGGAATCAGCGAACTAAAAGGGACTGGAATGGGTGAACTTAACTCAGATGACCATTATATCTACTACTGCAGGCAGGAATCCCTCAGAAGAAATGGAGTGGCCATCATGGTCAACAAAAGAGTCCGAAATGCAGTACTTGGATGCAATCTCAAAAACGACAGAATGATCTCTGTTCGTTTCCAAGGCAAACCATTCAATGTCACAGTAATCCAAGTCTATGCCCCAACCAGCTGAAGAAGCTGAAGTTGAATGGTTCTATGAAGACCTACAAGACCTTTTAGAACTAACACCCAAAAAAGATGTCCTTTTCATTATAGGGGACTGGAATGCAAAAGTAGGAAGTCAAGAAACACCTGGAGGAACAGGCAAATTTGGCCTTGGAATACGGAATGCAGCAGGGCAAAGACTTAATAGAGTTTTGCCAAGAAAATGCACTAGTCATAACAAACACCCTCTTCCAACAACATAAGAGAAGACTCTATACATGGACATCACCAGATGGTCAACACTGAAATCAGATCGATTATATGCTTTGCAGCCAAAGATGGAGAAGCTCTGTACAGTCAGCAAAAACAAGACCAGGGGCTGACTGTGGCTCAGACCATGAACTCCTTATTGCCAAATTCAGACTTAAACTGAAGAAAGTAGGGAAAACCACTAGACCATTCAGGTATGACCTAAATCAAATCCCTTATGATTATACAGTGGAAGTGAGAAATAGATTTAAGGGCCTAGATCTGATAGAGTGCCTGATGAACTATGGAATGAGGTTCGTGACATTGTACAGGAGACAGGGATCATGACCATCCCCATGGAAAAGAAATGCAAAAAAGCAAAATGGCTGTCTCGGGAGGCCTTACAAATAGCTGTGAAAAGAAGAGAAGCGAAAAGCAAAGGAGAAAAGTAAAGATATAAGCAAAGATATAAGCATGTGAATGCAGAGTTCCAAAGAATAGCAAGAAGAGATAAAGAAAGCCTTCCTCAGCGATTAATGCAAAGAAACAGAGGAAAACAACAGAATGGGAAAGACTAGGGATCTCTTCAAGAATATCAGAGATACGAAAGGAACATTTCATGCAAAGATGGGCTCGATAAAGGACAGAAAGGGTATGGACCTAACAGAAACAGAAGATATTAAGAAGAGGTGGCAAGAATACACAGAAGAACTATACAAAAAAGATCTTCACGACCCAGATAATCACGATGGTGTGATCACTGACCTAGAGCCAGACATCCTGGAATGTGAAGTCAAGTGGGCCTTAAAAGCATCACTGCGAACAAAGCTAGTGGAGGTGATGGAATTCCAGTTGAGCTATTCCAAATCCTGAAAGATGATGCTGTCAAAGTGCTGCACTCAATTTGCCAGCAAATTTGGAAAACTCAGCAGTGGCCACAGGACTGGAAAAGGTCAGTTTTCATTCCAATACCAAAGAAAGGCAATGCCAAAGAATGCTCAAACTACCGCACAATTGCACTCACCTCACATGCTACTAAAGTAATGCTCAAAATTCTCCAAGCCAGGCTTCAGCAATATGTGAACCGTGAACTTCCTGATGTTCAAGCTGGTTTTAGAAAAGGCAGAGGAACCAGAGATCAAATTGCCAACATCCGCTGGATCATGGAAAAAGCAAGAGTTCCAGAAAAACATCTATTTTTGCTTTATTGACTATGCCAAAGCCTTTGACTGTGTAGATCACAATAAACTGTGGAAAATTCTGAAAGAGATGGGAATACCAGACCACCTGATCTGCCTCTTGAGAAATTTGTATGCAGGTCAGGAAGCAACAGTTAGAACTGGACATGGAACAACAGACTGGTTCCAAATAGGAAAAGGAGTACATCAAGGCTGTATATTGTCACCCTATTTATTTAACTTATATGCAGAGTACATCATGAGAAACGCTGGACTGGAAGAAATACAAGTTGGAATCAAGATTGCCGGGAGAAATATCAATAACCTCAGATATGCAGATGACACCACCCTTATGGTAGAAAGTGAAGAGGGGCTAAAAAGCCTCTTGATGAAAGTGAAAGTGGAGAGTGAAAAAGTTGGCTTACAGCTCAACATTCAGAAAACGAAGATCATGGCATCTGGTCCCATCACTTCATGGGAAATAGATGGGGAAACAGTGGAAACAGTGTCAGACTTTATTATGGGGGGCTCCAAAATCACTGCAGATGGTGACTGCAGCCATGAAATTGAAAGACGCTTACTCCTTGGAAGGAAAGTTATGACCAATCTAGATAGCGTATTCAAAAGCAGAGACATCACTTTGCCAACAAAGGTTAGCCTAGTCAAGGCTATGGTTTTTCCTGTGGTCATGTATGGATGTGAGAGCTGGACTGTGAAGAAGGCTGAGCGCCGAAGAATTGATGTTTTGAACCGTGGTGTTGGAGAAGACTCTTGAGAGTCCCTTGGACTGCAAGGAGATCCAACCAGTCCATTCTGAAGGAGATCAGCCCTGTGATTTCTTTGGAAGGCATGATGCTAAAGCTGAAACTCCAGTACTTTGGCCACCTCATGCAAAGAGTTGACTCACTGTAGAAGACTCTGATGCTGGGAGGGATTGAGGGTAAGAGGAGAAGGGGATGACAGAGGATGAGATAGCTAGATGGCATGACTGACTCAACGGATGTGAGTCTGGGTGACCTCCGGGAGTTGGTGATGGACAGGGAGGCCTGGCGTGCTGAGATTCATGGGGTTGCAAAGAGTTGGACACGATTGAGCGACTGATCTGATCTGATCTGATAAATATATCAGGCTTCACTGGTGGCTCAGATGGTAAACAATCTGCCTGCCATGCAGCAGACCTGCGTTTGAACCCCAGGCTAAGAAGATCTCCTGGAGAAGGGAACAGCTATCCACTCCAGTATTCTTGCCTGAAGAATTTCAAGAACAGAGGAGCCTGGAGCGCTATCGTCCATGCGGTCACAAAGAGGTGGACATAACTGAGCAACTAACACACACACATATATATGACAGTTAAACTCTAAGAAGTAAAATGTACCTCTGGGTGACTGTAGTTAATCTACTACATATATTGATATGGTGCATAATAGACAATTAAAAAAATAACTAACAGTTCATGTTCAGATATGAGGTAGACAGAAGACTTGCTAAATCTTATGTTAACCAGCAATTTCATTCATTAACATTTATCTATTTGTAAAGCAGGATTTAGAATGGATTTCTTAAAGTACATTTCAAACACAATTCATCAAACTCCATAAATCAGGGGCCGTTAACTCAGGTTCTATGAACAACTTAAGTGCAAAGAGTTTCCATATATGCATTTTTCTAGGAAAAGTCCACATCTTTGCTCAGAAGATTAAGAACTACTATCCAATCATATTCTAGCGTAAGAATATTTTATTCACATTAACTGGAAATTAAGAAATAATTTAATATTTATATCCAACTGTCAGAATGGTTCAAAAGAATCAAAAAAATTTTCATCAGCCCACACACACACACACACACACACACACACACACATTCTGCTTCCTCTGGAGCTGAGAGAGAAGAGGACTCCAGGAGTGACTGAATGTTATTAAGACAACTCCTACTGGTTCCTGACAAGTGATGGTGGGAAGATCAGCTACTTTCAGCATCAGTGAAATATGGGTTCATCTCCTCTTTCTACTATTGGCTCACAATATCACCTTATTAATTTAACCAGTCTAGGAATAAAAAGATGTGCACAATAAAGGGCAGAAGACGCATGGACCTAACAGAAGCAGAAGATATTAAGAAGTAGCAAGAATATATAGGAAAACTATACAAAAAAGACCTTCATGACCCAGATAATGAGGATGGTGTGATCACTCACCTAGAGCCAAACATCCTGGACTATGAAGTCAAGTGGGCCTTAAGAAGCATCACTACAAACAAAGCTAGGGGAGGTGATGGAATTCCAGTTGAGCTCTTTCAAATACTAAAAAATGATGCTGTGAAAGTGCTGCACTCAATATGCCAGCACATTTGGAAAACTCAGCAGTGGCCACAGGACTGGAAAAGGTCAGTTTTCATTCCAATCCCAAAGAATGCTCAAATTACCGCACAATTGCCCTCATCTCACACGTGAGTAAAGTAATGCTCAAAATTCTCCAAGCCAGGCTTCAACAGTATGTGAACCATGAACTTCCAGATGTTCAAGCTGGATTTAGAAAAGTCAGAGGAACCAGAGATCAAAAGAGATTTTTGGAGCACTGAGAAAGCAAGAGTGTTCCAGAAAAACATCTACTTCTGCTTTATTGACTATGCCAAAGCCTTTGACTGTGTGGATCACAATAAACTGTGGAAAATTCTGAAAGAGATAGGAATACCAGACCACCTGACTTGCCTCTTGAGAAATCTGTATGCAGGTCAGGAAGCAACAGAACTGGACATGGAACAACAGACCGTTTCCAAACAGGGAAAGGAGCACATCAAGGTTGTATACTGTTACCCTATTTGTTTAACTTATATGCAGAGTACATCATGAGAAATGCTGGGCTGGATGAAACACAAGCTGGAATCATGATTGCTGGGAGAAATATCAATAACCTCAGATATGCAGATGACACCACCCTTACGGCAGAAAGCAAAGAACTAAAGAGCCTCTTGATGAAAGTGAAAAAGGAGCGTGAAAGTTGGCTTAAAACTCAACATTCAGAAAACTAAGATCATGGCATCTGGTCCCATCACTTCATGGCAGATAGATGGGGAAATAGTGGAAACAGTGGCAGACTTTATTTCTGGGGGCTCCAAAATCACTGCAGATGGTGACTGCAGCCATGAAATTAAAAGAGGCTTGCTCCTTGGAATAAAACTTATGACCAACCTAGATAGCATATTAAAAAACGGAGACATTACTTTGCCAACAAAGGTCCATCTAGTCAAAGATGTGGTTTTCCCAATAGTTATGTATGGATGTGAGAGTTAGTCTATAAAGCTTAGCGCCAAAGAATTGATGCTTTTGAACTGTGGTGTTGGAGAAGACTTTTTTTTTTTAATTAAATTTTATTTTTCTTAACTTTACAATATTGTATTGCTTTTACCATACATCGAGATGGATCTGCCACCAGTATACACGTGCTCCCCATCCTGAACCCTCCCCCCACCTCCCTACCCATACCATCCCTCTGGGTCGTCCCAGTGCACCAGCCCCAGGTATCCGTTATCGGGCATCGTACCTGGACTGGCGACTCGTTTCACATATGATATTATACATATTTCAATGCTATTCTCCCAAATCATCCCGCCCTCTCCCAGACCCAGAGTCCAAAAGTCTGTTCTATACATCAGTGTCTCTTTTGCTGTCTCGTAAACAGGGTTATTGTTACCATCTTTCTAATTTCCATATATATGCATTAGTATACTGTATTTGTGTTTTTCTTTCTGGCTTACTTCACTCTGTATAATAGGCTCCAGTTCCATCCACCTCCTTAGAACTGATTCAAATGTATTCTTTTTAATGGCGGAGTAATACTCCATTGTGTATATGTACCACAGCTTTAGTCCCTTGGACTGCAAGGAGATCCAACCAATCCATCTTACAGGAAATCAGTCCTGAATTTTCACTGGAAGGATTAATGCTGAAGCTGAAACTCCAATACTTGGCCACCTGATGTGAAGAACTGACTGATTTGAAAAGACCCTGATGCTGGGAAAGATTGAAGGTGGGAGAAGGGGATGACAGAGGATGAGATAGTTGGATGGCTTCACAGACTCAATGGACATGAGTTTGAGTAAATTCTTGGAGTTGGTGATAGACAGGGAGGTCTGGCGTGCTGCAGTCCATGGGGTTGCCAAGAGTTGGACACGACTGAGTGACTGAACTGACTGACTGAGGAATCAGTTTCTATACTCTTCAATTAAATTGAGGACCATATAATCTTAACCTCTATAAAGAGAGATAAAAATCAACTGAACTATTTGGAAATCACCTAAAGTTCAATATCTGGCCTAGATAGTCAAATGAATCACAATGCCAGTGTTAAGATGGCATAATACATTAAAGTCTATGGCATACGCAGGTGTCATCTGTTAATGGTGAATCTCAAGTGCAACTCTGGATAAACATTTACAGAAATCAAGAAGCTATGAAAAAGTCAGAACTGCAAAAATCTTACCCAACTCCCTGATCTGCAAGAAAACTTGAGGGCTCAGAGGTGATGGTACAAGTTCCCCAGCCACTTGGCTGTAGCAAGATCTATGTCTTTGGGCAATGTGGCTGCCAAGCCTTATGCTACAGTGCACTGCCTACATACAATGCAGACATTTCCCCCGCCAACAGAAATGATACAGGTGACAGGAGACACAACCATACAACAACTGTTAAAGGAAGATCAAGCTTCCCTTTTAATGCATATGCTTGACTTAAACAACTTTTATAAGTTTGATTTTTAAATTGAAAAAATATGAAACCAAGCAAATCAAAGTTGTACAGTTTCAAGGGAATCTTGCTTTCAAAGGCATGTTTAAGACTTAGAAATGCAATAAATAATGACAATAACCTATCCATAATGAAAAAAACAAAAAGATAAATATCTATGGAGCTTCCCTAACTTTCCTAAGGACAGACTATAGAAGTTACCTTTGTACTTCAATAGTTCCCATGGTTTCATATGCAAAATCACATTTATTGTCAATTTCAATAGCCTTGCTGATAAGCTCCAAACCTTTATCCAGATCTTGCTTCCACTGAAGTTGAAGTAAACTGCAAATGCAAAACAGCAGTCAGATGTGACCATGGCCCAGTATCAATTCTGCTCTCAATGAATTTATAATTTAATTAATAAGGAAAAAACAAAATCTAAAACAGTATAATCAACATCAAATCGGTTTTTTCTCCCTCAGAGTGGTTTTGTAGTCTAAATTGCTTATTATGAAAAAAAAATGTTTATTATGAAGTGTAAATCCCTTATTATAATGGTCTAAGCTCTATTATTAACTTCCTTTGCACAGCTTAATGTTTTAATTTGTATAATTTAAGTCAAGTTTTAAAAATGATAATTTAAGTATACTAGAACAGGAAAAACCTATTTATATGTCCCTATTTTGATACAAGTAACATTTGACAGGATGTTCAGAACTGAAATCCTTAAGCTAGACTGCAAGTAGCACATTTACTAATTATTATATAATAATAAACATTATTTAAAAAATAAAAGTTAAAAAAAAGTGACAGTGAAGCATTCATAGCAATGAAGAAATTTTTCAATTAGCTCACTGGCTCTACCACAGTCCCCTTTCTTAGTGAGCAAAATAAATCCATTTTATTACTATGCAAGCAATTTAGCTTTTTTACTGAAACAAACAGACCCCCAAAATACATACCCTTTATGAACATATGTTGTGGCATTATCTGGTTCCAAATTAATACATTTATCATACATTTCATCAGCTTTGCCAAACTGCTGTTGATCTGTTAATGCCTATGTGAAGAGATACTTCAGTTAAATTTAGGTAACTGTATCCTTAAGGTAACTAGTCGCTTATTAATCATTAAAATTTACTTCATTTAACCATTCATAACGAAGTTGCTGTTTTGGGGTGACTGTTATTTAGTTGCTCAGTCATGTCTGGCCCTTTTGCAACTCCATAAACTGTAGCTCGCCAGGCTCTTCTGTCCATGGAATTTTCCAGGCAAGAATACTGGAGTGGGTAGCCATTCCCTTCTCCAGGGGATCTTCCTGACCCAGGGAGTCTCCTGTGTCTCCTGCACTGGCAGGTGGATTCTTTACCACTGATGCCACCTGGGAAGCCCTGTTTAGGGGATTAAACTTAGTTTAAAATGTTAACCCTAAAAACAATACTTGTTTGGAAGGATAAATTCAGGTAGGTATATTAATGGATATCAGAGTCAATCCTTAAAGATAATTGGTGGAAGAAAAAAAAAAGCTACCATCAACTTTTAAGGCAAATCCCATGGCACAAATTGAAGGCATGGTTACGTGGAGATAAGACCATGCTCAAACTGTAACTCTGAGAGTTAGCTGGCATCTAAGCTCAAGCTTCAGGGTTCAAAGCAAAAAGTCATACTATGTAACTAAAATATAACTCTCTCTAAATATATATAAATTAAAAGTTGCAAACATCAGAAGAGGGACCAAAAGACAGAAATTTAGTGCAGACTTATGTCTGCTAGTGCTGGTAAGACAATGCTCAAGGAAGCCAAAACCTATTTTGAAGTTAACACAATGACGGAGAAATATACAATTATGAAACCTCTGCTAAAGAGTTGTTCCTAAGTTGGTTTCTTTAAAAGCTACTTTACTCTTTTAGCTGCTTATAGAAATGTGAACCAAAAATGCCCTTCTGGACTTCATTTCAGTGATGAGGATGGTTACCTTCTGGTTTGTTTCGAATTAAAGCCGAAACACAAGTGTACTTGTTCAGTACATATGTCATAAAATTATGTGGGTTCGTCTCACTTTAATCTCTGTATACGCTATAAAATTTTATATATTATAGTACTCAGATGACCATTATATCTACTACTGTGGGCAAAAATCCCTTAGAAGAAATAGAGTAGCCATCATAGTCAACAAGAGACCGAAATGCAGTACTTGGATGTAATCTCAAAAGTGAAAGAATGATCTCTGTTCGTTTCCAAGGCAAACCATTCAATATCACACTAATCCAAGTCTATGCCCCAAACAGTAATGCTGAAGAAGCTGAAGTTGAACATTTCTATGAAGACCTACAAGACCTTTTAGAACTAACACCCAAAAAAGATGTCCTTTTCATTATAGGGGACTGGAATGCAAAAGTAGGAGTCAAGAAACACCTGGAGTAACAGGCAAACTTGGCCTTGAAGTACAGAATGAAGCAGGGCAAAGGCTAATACAGTTCTGCCAAGAGAACGCACTGATCATAGTAAACATCCTCTTCCAAAAACACAAGAGAAGACTCTACACATGGACCACATACACCAGATGGTCAACATCGAATCAGATTGATTATATTCTTTGCAGCAAAAGATGGAGAAGCTCTATACAGCCAGCAAAAACAAGACTGGGAGCTGACTGTGCCTCAGATCATGAACTCCTTATCACCAAATTCAGACTGAAATTGAAGAAAGTAGGGAAATCCACTAGACCATTCAGGTATGACTTAAATCAAATCCCTTACAATTATACAGTGGAAGGGAGAAATCAATTTAAGGGACAGGAGCTGATAGACAGCGTGCCTGATGAACTACGGATGGAGGTTCGTGACATTGTATAGGAGACAGGGATCAAGACCATCCCCAAGAAAAAGAAATGCAAAAAAGCAAAATGGCTATCTGAGGAAGTCTTACAAATAGCTGTAAAATGAAGAGAAGTGAAAAGCAAAGGAGAAAAGGAAAGATATAAGCATCTGAATGCAGAGTTCCAAAGAATAGCAAGGAGAGATAAGAAAGCCTTCCTCAGTGATCAATGCAAAGAAATAGAAGAAAACAACAGAATGGGAAAGACTAGAGATTTCTTCAAGAAAATTAGAGATACCAAGGGAACATTTCATGCAAAGATATCTTGGGCTCAATGAAGGACAGAAATGGTATGGACCTAACAGAAGCAGAAGATATTAAGAGGTGGCAAGAATACACGGAACAGTACAAAAAAGATCTTCACCATTGAGATAATCATGATGGTGTGATCACTGACCTAGAGCCAGACATCCTGGAATGTGAAGTCAAGTGGGCCTTAGGAAGTATCATTAGGAACAAAGTTAGTGGAGGTGACAGAATTCCAGTTGAGCTCTTTCAAATCCTGAAAGATGATGCTGTGAAAGTGCTGCACTCAATATGCCAACAAATTTGGAAAACTCAGCAGTGGCCACAGGACTGGAAAAGGTCAGTTTTCATTCCAATCCCAAAGAAAGGCAATGCCAAAGAATGTTCAAACTACGGCACAATTGTGCTCATCTCACACGCGAGTAAAGTATGCTCAAAATTCTCCAAGCCACGCTTCAACAGTATGTGAACTGTGAACTTCCAGATGTTCAAGATGGATTTAGAAAAGTCAGAGGAACCAGAGATCAAATTGCCAATGTCCGCTGGATCATCAAAAAAAGCAAGAGAGTTCCAGAAAAACATCTATTTTTGCTTTATTGACTACGCCAAAGCCTTTGACTGTGTGGATCACAACAAATTGTGGAAAATTCTTCCAGAGATGGTAATACCAGACCATTTGACCTGCTTCTTCAGAAATCTGTATGCAGGTCTGGAAGCAACAATTAGAACTGGACATGGAACAACAGACTGGTTCCAAATAGGAAAAGTCCAAATAGGAAAAGGAGTACGTCAAGGCTGTATACTGTCACCCTGCTTATTTAACTTGTATGCAGAGTACAATCACGAGAAATGCTGGGCTGGATGAAGTACAAATGGGAATCAAGAATGCCAGGAGAAATATCAATAACCTCAGATATGCAGATGACACTACCCTCTGGTAGAAAGTGAAGAAGAACTAAAGAGCCCCTTGATGAATGTAAAGGAGGAGAGTGAAAAAGTTGGCTTACAACTCAACATCCAGAAAACTAAGATCATGGCATCTGGTTCCATCACTTCATGGCAGATAGATGGGGGAAAAGTGTAAACAGTGGCTGACTTTGTTTTCTTGGGCTCCAAAATCACTGTAGATGGTGGCCGCAGCCATGAAATTAAAAGACGCTTACTTCTTGGAAGGAAGGTTATGACCAACCTAGACAGCATATTAAAAAACAGAGACATTATTTTGCCAACAAAGGTCCGTCTAGTCAAGATTATGGCTTTTCCAGTAGTCATGTATGGATGTGAGAGTTGGACTATAAAGAAAGCTGAGTGCCAAAGAATTGATGCTTTTGAACTGTGGTGTTAGAGAAGACTCTTGAGAGTCCCTTGGACTGCAAGGAGATCCAACCAGTCCATCTTAAAGGATATCAGTCCTGGGTGTTCATTGGAAGGACTGATGCTAAAGCTGAAACTCCAATACTTTGGCCACCTGATGCGAAGAGCTGACTCATTTTAAAAGACCCTGATGCTGGGAAACATTGAAGGCAGGAGGAGAAGGGGACGAAAGAGGATGAGATGGCTGGATGGCATCACTGACTCAATGGACATGAGTTTGGGTAAGCTCCAGGAGTTGGTGATGGATAGGGAGGCCTGGCGTGCTGCGATTCATGGGGTCACAAAGTGTTGGACATGACTGAGTGACTGAAGTGAAAACTGACAGTACACGCTTTCACAATTAGTAAGTCAGCATGCAGTCAGCAACCAATGTATCATTTGTTTAACTGTCATTCTGTCTAGGAATTAAAGACTGAATAGATAAGATTTCAAACTGAGGTTAAAGAACTCCTGAGTTGTACTTCATATCCCAGAATTTCAACCCCTATGCAGGGGTGTGTAGGACTTTTACAGAATCGATCAAACACAAATCAGTCTTCTCACAGTCCCTCTCAATAATCCCTGAAAAAGAAAGTTTTACCCCCGTGGAAATTTTCTTATAACTTGACTAATGATAGCATGAAGAAAATCATAAACAAATCAATAAACCTTAAGGATGTTTGGAGGTAGGAGTCTACCATGGATGGTCATTTTTAACTGCTTCCTGTTCCTGTGATGTTTGGGGGGATAAGGAAGAAGGAGGGACAAATTTCTTTAGGCTAAAAAGAAAAGACAAAATATATAGAATTTTGAGATGGCTAGGTTTTGAGATAGCACAAGCAGCTTTTAACTTAAAGATTAAGCAATGGTCATTCAGATATCATTTAGTTAGAGGGAAAACTCTTTAACTGTGGGTATAAGAAGCTAATCATTTTCATCTAAATGGATGATTTAAAGTTAATCAACTTTTAAAGAGTTTAAACTATGATTAAAAGTGAAAATAATGCAAATTTAAATCCAATTTTCCATAGTTTCAATCCTATATCAAGGAAAGCATCAAGAATTTTGGACAAATCATAGCTTAACAAGAGCTGTTACAGACTAACCATTTAAAAGATCAGTAATCAAATAGAAAGAAAACTTTTTCCAAGGACATTTTCCCCACCAACTGCATGCAGTAAATTTTCCTACAGTAATTAAGTTTTTATAAATCCAATCCAAATGAAAACATGAGGGAAATGCTCTATTAAAGCTTCCCAAGGTTACAAGTTTAGGGTCACAGTTTTCAAATTATGTAACACAGAAAAGAAGCCCCGTTGAGGTGATTCAGGACCATCCTGAACATCCTGAGAACCAGGAACAAAGTCATTTGCTTCCACAGAAGCTGCAACAAGAGCACTGCTTTCTGATTTTCATTCTAGGATTCAGGATATAAATGCAGTTCTTTATAGAACTGGCAACTGAAAAAATATGAAAAATGACATTTACCTGGGCATATAATGCATAGCCTTCAGCACACCTTGGAAATTTCTTTATGACCTCTTCAAAACCTTTCATAGCTGCTTGGATTTGTGAAGAATTGTTTCCTGTATATGCCTGGCGATACTGTGTAAAAAAATCAAGAGGCCTGTCAAATCAGGAACTCAAAAACTCAGGAAATGTTAACATATTATAATGGTCACACAAAATCACATAAATATTTCCAGAAAAGCAGAAAATTTAGATAATTTGCTGCATCTAAAAGGGTTCCACAGGAATATCTGCAGAGCAGGGACTCAAAGGCTATGTACTATCAGGGCTTCATTGCCACTATACTGTTTCCAGATGCTCAATATCCTAGCAGACAGACTAACTTGAAGTTAACTTTGCATATAAATAGGGAAATATTAAACTCAAAGAAATTTATTATCATTTTACTAAAAGCATTATAATATCCTTCATCTGATAACATTTTCACTTGTTTGTAAACTGACTTTTCTTTAAAAGGAAAATTCTTTTAGGACTCAGGGTATGGGGCTAATTGGAAATATCTCATTAGAAATGGTCTTATTGTACCTGATTTTCAACTTTGTGTTTCTGAATAGCTCTACAAAGGTGAAATGAGAGGTGCGTTATACGGTGTCATGATTGCCAAGTATTTCCTTGAAATGCTTTTGTTCTTTCTATTGGCTTATGGTAAAGAGCAGGGAGAAGAGCGCTGTTTAGGGGGCACATAAAATCAGGGACAAACATCTATCAGGATGAACCAAATAAAGCACCCAGAGAAATACTGAAGCAGTACCTCAAGTAACATATACACTTCTATTTCTTTAAGCTGACAAGTTTTTTTCCCTGTTTGTCACAGATTGAAGGAAAAAACAGAAGATTTTGTAGACAATGAGATACTTGTTTTTGTTAACAATGGGAAATACTGATGTTTAGGAAAATACAAAAGAAAGTAGAACCTACCAAAGCAAAACATTTCTGAGCTTGTGCCAGAGCAGACTCAGGTCTTAATCTAATACATTCATCAAAATCTGCTACTGCTTCTTCAACTTGATCAAGCAGTATTTTCAGCTAAGGAAAAAAAAGTACACAAATAAGCACAGTTAAAAACAAAAACTACACCAGTTAAGCATGTACTGTGCCTTTTTGCATAATCAGCATAAAGCTAAGCATGGAATTATTAATATAGAATTACTTTCTAGAAACAATGAATCAGAAAATCTTATAATTTTAAAGGAAAGGTGCTAAAACTTAGAACTAGTATTCAATTTTTTAAAAAAGCACTATAAACCTACCAGTTTTTAATCACTTCTTAGTGATTTTTCTTCTAGAATATGAAATGTCTCTCTACTTTCAAACTTCAAAGTAGGGATAGATCAGACATTAAATAATTACATTTCATATTAATCTTAAGATACACCCAGTAAGGATCAAAATATCAAGAATTTTAAGGTTATCTCGATACTTCTTAAGATGCTCCAGACAGAAATATTAGGTAAAATTTTCCATTAGAAAGGACTTGAACTTTTCTGTTATTATATGGATTAGTCCATATTTTCTACTCTAATGCACTCCAAGAAGCCACATCACACAAACAGATTTATAAAGCCATGTTTTTCCAGATGAGGCTGAAATTGGGAACTGTTTTCTTCACTATGAATTTTTGCTAAAAACCAAATACGCATAGAATTATAAAGCTCTATTCAGAAGAGATTTTCTCGTGATACTGTCTAGATAGCTCAGGTTAATAATTCCTTATAAGATGCCTACAAAAATCATTCTGTTGATTCTAAGCATTAACTCAAAATGCTCACTACAAGTTTTTAATTTGTCACTAATTTTTTAATGCTTTACTCATTGAAAACCTATGAAGCAGAAATGTCTAAAAACCAGACTTGAACTGGCAACCCAACATTTGCAGCCTTCCTCTTCTCTCTCTTTTTAAACAAGTATCAGGACAAATGTTCAAGATGGAACTAAACAAATGATACTATGTATCAAACTAGACCCAAACTAAACCACCCTGATACTTTGTTCATAGCTATCATGAGTGAGATAAGAAAACTTTGAGACATTCTCAAAAATGCTATCAAATCCCTTAATTCAAGGATCCGAACACCTTAAGAAAATTAATTTACCTGTCCTCGGTGGTGATAAACATCTGCATTCTGAGGATCGATGTCGGCAGCCATGTTAAAATCCTGAGTAGACAACAAAGGCTGCTGCTGTTGCATGTACATGCTGCCTCTTTTGATGAGCGCATTTGCTCGAAGCTATATACCCAAAATGAGGAAAGATTCATCATTACTTTTTATTCTAATTTAGTTTTTTAAAAAAAAACAGCTTTATTGAGATGTAGTTCACATACTGTAAGTCATTTTTAGTATATGACTAAAAATGTTGTGCAACCAGTCACCACTAGAAATGTTTTCACTGATCCCAAAAGAAACCTCATACACATTAGCAGGGATTCTGCTGCTGCTAAGTCACTTCAGTCGTGTCCAACTCTGTGTGACCCCATGGACGGCAGCCCACCAGGCTCCCCCGTCCCTGGGATTATCCAGGCAAGAACACTGGAGTGGGTTGCCATTTCCTTCTCCAATGCATGAAAGTGAAAAGTGAAAGTGAAGTCGCTTAGTCGTGTCCGACTCTTAGCGACCCCATGGACTGGAGCCTACCAGGATCCTCCGTCCATAGGATTTTCCAGGCAAAAGTACTGGGGTGGGGTGCCATACTCTATTTCACCTCTAATTCTCAATCCCTGGAAACCACCATTCTACCTTCTATTTCTACTGATTTGTATATTCCAGACATTTCACATAAATGGAATTATAAACTATGTGGCCTTTCTGTGTCTGTCTTCTTTCACAAACAGCAGGTCTTCAAGGTTCATCTAAGTTCTAACATGTACTTCATTCTATTTTAGGGGCTGAATAATATTCCATTGTATAAATAAATCAGTCTATTTATCTCTTCACCAGCTGGTGGACATTTGAGCTACTTCCACTTTTTGGCTCTTATGAATAATGCTACTAAGAACATTCATGTACAAGTTTTTGTCTTGACATAAATCCTCATAGGTATATACCTAAGAAAGTAACTGCTGGGTCACATGGTAACTCTAGAAACCACCCCCTACTAATTTCCAAAGGGATTTTACCATTTTACATTTCTACTATAAATGTGTGAGAGTTCCAATTTTTTCCACATCTGTATCAATACTTTTAATTGTCCAAATTTCTGATTATGGCCATTCTAGTGGGTATAAAGTTATACCTCATTGTGATTTTGATTCACATTTCCCTAAGGTCTAATGATGCTGAGTATATTTTCTTGTTCTTATTGGTCATTTGTGCATATTCTTTGGAAAAATGTTTACTCAGATCCTTTCCTATTTTTAAATTAGGCTATCTTTTTATTGTTGTGTTATATAGACAATTTAATATTGTCTGTATACAAGCTCATTATCAGATATATGACTTGGGAATATTTTCTCCCATTCTGTGGAGTAAGGCACACCCCCCCCCCCCCCCACCACTTTGTCATTTGTGTTGCTGGTTTCACACCTAAGGAACCACTGCTTAATTTAAAGTACTGAAGATTTCCTCCTTATGTTTTTTCCTAAGAGTTTATAGTTTTAGCTCTTACATTCAGGTCTCTGATCCATTTTGAGCTCATTTTTGTATATGGCATGATATGTACATTACTACCTGCCATTAGAACAAAGTCATGATCAGGAAATAAGAAATAAGATTCTTCTTTTCAAGGCAAAAGTACACAAATGTCCTCAATGAAATAAGCAAGAATGACCCCATGATAATAACAAAAACAGAACATATGTGATTATCAGGAAATAAAGATAATTAGTACAAGGCTATCTTCAACTTGAAAATCTCATTTTGAAAAGGACTTTTAACAAATACTTAGTTTAAATTACTTTTGTTTACAAGAAGTTAAGGTAAAATTTGCTGGCAAATACTTAAGCCTTGAAAACAACTTTCATTTTCCACAAAATACATGAATGATTCTTTTGGAGGTGAGGGAAGCCAGAGTGTACTTAATTCAGTGAGGAAAGAGAGATGTTAATCAACCAACAGTACTCTGGCGGCCGACATTTGTTCTTATTATGCTGAAATAGAGGGCTCATATAATTTAACAAATTCCTACCAAATCTCAATTATGAAAATAACTGCATATACACAAGAACACTTAGAAAATGAAAAGCTGTTCCAACCACACAACTGCAAAAACTTTTGATATGTTTCTATATTACAATATATTTTTAGATCTTGTTTTTTTCCTCATGTAAATAAACTCTTTCAGAATACATTAAACATGCTTACTTTTTATTAAATGCATTGTATATTCTTATACTACATATTGCATGTTATTTATAGTATTATAACATATTGCAAGTTATTTATATTATCTATAGCACTGCTACATCACCCTTACTCCTACCCAAATACAGTCCAATACAGTAGGCAGAAGATATACAGGGAAGCTGAAGCCAAAAGATTCTGTAGAAAAAAACAATCCTTTCTTAGTTAAAGTTAACTATCACTGATATGTCTGTTTTAGTTTCACCGCACCAATTCAATCATTATTAGGTGTAGTTCCTTCAAAAACAAAAAATAAGTCTTTTGGAGAATGGCAACTGAAATGCCAAAAATTTGGCAAAACATACCTAAAAGCCTCATTTTTATTATTAATTTTTTTCACATGCAAGCACACAGAGTTTTAAAAGTACCTTCACATTAGCTTCTTGCAAGCTGATGACCTTATCTAAATCTGGTTTGGCTGCATTGGCATTGCCAATAAGCAGGTAGAAAGTAGCTCGTAGTAACAATGCTTCTGCCATGTATTTTCCTTGAGCATCTATTTCTTTTGAGCATTCACTTATGATTTTATCATAGTTTTCTTCTTCCATATACTGTTTGGCCTTTAAATATCCAGAACTGAAAATAAAATGAACAGAGGAAATCATAAATTTTATCTTTTATTTACTAATAAAATGAGCATAACAAATTACAGGAAAGGATCAAATGCTGAACCTTGCCACACTCAGTATACCTGAGGCAAACAAGTGTCCTTTCCCCCTTAACAAGTTAACCAGCCAGTGCAGGACTGGAGGTGGTGGTGGAGGTGTGTGTGGGGGTAACACCTTAGGACTTTCAACGTAGACTGGGATCTTCTTGTTGCCTTGGAGAGAGGGTTTTAAAAAGGAAAACAGCAGAGAAAATGGCAGAAACCTAGGGTTATTGTCCAGGCTTCAACATTTAGACACATGAAAAAGTAAGGGAATGACAGATTGAAATGCAACATGGCAAAGGATCCTGTCTTATTCACCTTATTTGTGGCACACTGGTGGCACTCAACAGTTACTTTATGATGAACAGAAAGAACAGAGAAAGAGAAAATAATCAGGTGAGTTGGGGGTCCCAGAACCCAAGAGAAGAGGTGTGACCTGAGTTGTACTTTGTAAACATCACTCCAGCTATGTTGTGAAAAGTGAACATTAAGGGAGCAAGAACTTAAGCAAAGGGAATAGCTAAAAGGCTCTCATCTAGAAGTTGTGCTATTTCACCTACAAGAACAGACCTAGAATGAATAGGTGGGAATATCAAAGAAGCAGACTGTAGCCCACTAGGTTCCTCTGTCCATGGAATTCACAGGCAAGAAAACTGAAGTGGGTTGCCATTTCCTACTCCAGGGGATCTTCCCAACCCAGCAATCTAACCCATGTCTCCTACATTGTGGGGAGTTTCTTTACCATCTGAGCTACAAGAGAAGCCGATCACTTTCAGAATGAATAGGTGGGAATATCAAAGCAGAAGACTCTTCGATCAAATAGAACTTAAAAAACACCCTTCTCTTACTTTTTAAAGAGCAATGACCACAATATCATCACTTGTCTAGGATGATTTTATTCACAACACTTATAGAAGGGATTTTTTGAACTGAAAAGGAAAATTACACTAGACGTTCTTTAAGTGGGTCTTACAAATATAAGGCATATTACATAAGAAACAATATAAGGCACATTATGTAAGAAAATCATGTTTTCTTATTTCATTTGCTACCTACTCTGAATAGAGAGAATTGGCAAGTGACTTAAAAGTTAAGTCAGTCAAAACTTAGAAACTCTTTGCTAACCTTTCCCATAATTAAAATTCTAATACTCCTGAACTAAGACAAAATAGATTGGAAGTAATAATGGTTCCTATTTACTGAGAACCTAAGTTCTAGATGCTTACAAACATGACCTGTAAACCTCACAATAAGCCTCAAAGGTAATTATTATCTCTCGATCCAAAAATTGATAAAGCTAAGGCTCAGAGTAAAGCAGAATTTAAAAACTTAGGACCAACTCCAGTTAGTGTTCTGGTGAGAGACAGTTATGTCCAACCACCTCTCAATGTAGCTTTTAGAATAATGGTATTAAAACTTCATTGTAATTTTTCTAGGATTAGGACTACCGCTCCCCTAATCAGAAGAGGCAATTATTGGCATCACCCTCAACATTTACTTCCCATCTATAATTTTCTTAAAGAGATTGTTCATCAACGAACACAAATCAGAATATCTTGGCAAAATTATGCATAGTATCCTCCCTTAAAAAAGGTGGCCAATAACGATAGAAAAATTGAGAGATAGAAACCAAAAGCAATCTTTTCCTTTAAACATCCCAATATGCTATAGAGGCAAAATTATGCTTTGCTATGGGAAGAGCATTCCCTTTTCTTCCAAACTTATTAGAAAATGTCATGTTGGTAATAATATTGTGCCCTCTCTTGGAGAGGTGAGCTAGCCTCAACAGCAAAACAAAAGTATTGTTAAATATAAATGGATAAGCAGGCTAGATAGCTTATATATTACATTCCTTGACTGCCAGTTGTAAACACAGCACCTTGTACTTTGACTTCAGCTCTCTACAAGAGTTAACACAAACCCAAAGAATGGCATTTTCCTAGGCATGCAGGAAAAACCTTGAAGACAGTCACTCTTTTGGACACTTCTAAAATTAAATTAGAAACTTCCTTGCACTAAAACATCTGGATATTGACCTACACAATCATTTTTTAAGTTAGTCCCCCTACTCAAATATACTTAACCACTTGACTCTCTGGAAACTCTCTTTAGAATATTATGTAGACCTTAAAAGCTGGGCAGACTCCTGGCAGTAAAACCTTGAATTACCAGAGACGTAACATTCAGGATATAATAGACATGTGTGAGAAAAGAAGTATTTTTATTATAATAATATTATTATTATATATTATAATTTTATTATATTCATAAAGAAAGTGAAAGAAAGTGAAGTCGCTCAGTTGTGTCTGACTCTTTGCGACCCCATGGACTGTAGCCTACCAGGCTCCTCCATCCATGGGATTTTCCAGGCAAGAGTACTGGAGTGGTTGCCATCGCCTTCTCCAGATCTTCCTGACCCAGGGATTGACCCTGGGTCTCCCGCATTGTAGGCAGACGCTTTACCATCTGAGCCACCAGGGAAGCTCTATTATATTCATATCTGTCTATAAATAAGTTTTTTAAAGAGGTGACTCAGAGTCCCACTTTGGCTCTATGGTAGCAATGAAAGTGAAAGTGACTGTCACTCAGTCGTGTCCGACTCCTTGTGACCCAATGGACTATTCAGTCCACGGAATTCTCTAGGCCAGAATACTGGAGTGGGTACCCTTTCCCTTCTCCAGGGGATCTTTTCAACCCAGGGATCGAATCTAGGTCTCCCACATTGCAGGTGGATTCTTTACCAGTTGAGCCACAAGGGAAGCCCAAGAATACTGGAGTGGGTAGCCGATCCCTTCTCCAGTGGATCTACATGACCCAGGAATTGAATTGGGGTCTCCTGCATTGCAGGTAGATTCGTTACCAACTGAGCTATCAGGGAAGCCCTCTAAGGCAGCAAAAACCCCCACAATCCAATTCCCCCACAAAAAGCATTAGGCAGACACTGTACTCGAGACACACTTACTTTTCTTTTACTTCTAAAGCCTCCCCTTCCTTGTCTTTATCTTCATCAGACTTCTCTCCTTTAAGCATTGGCTGGGAAATTATATCATCCGTGAAAGAACTGAAGTAAGATTTGATAAATTGTGGAGATGGCATCAGAGGTTCACGATTCTGAAATTTAATCATATTTAAATACATCAAAGTAGCAAACACTAACCAAAGAAGCAGATGCATTTGTAGAACACTGGGAACCACTGCCATAAAAAGTGGCTCCTCATTTTCAAATAACTGAAGAATATCAGGCTCCAAACTGTAGGGTAATAGACAGTGAAAATGGTAATGCTGCCAGTCCCAGCTTTTCAAAAAGTGTTTTAAATGACAGCCTTTCCCTCTCTGAAGATGTAAAATGTTAAGAACTCTTATAATCACACACTAAATTAAACCATCTACTAACTGTGTTAAGACCAGTGCCAATTTATACAGTATACCTTTAAAAACTTCAAAAAGCAAGAGTTGGCCATTTTTTTTCTGTAAAAGGCCAGATAGTAAATATTTCAGGTTTTGTATGCCATATAGTGTCATGACGACTCAGCTCTGCTATTGTAGTTTAAAAGCAGCCAAAAACAATGTGTGAGTGGCTGAGTTCCAATAAAACATTACTGGCACATTTATAAAACAGGTGGCGGACTGGTTTTGGCCTGTAGGCCGTTGTTTGGAAACCTCTAATATACGTGAATTCTTTTAATATTCTCTAGGTACAATCTGGGGAAGGCAGTGGCACCCCACCCCAGTACTTTTGCCTGGAAAATCCTATGGACGGAGGATCCTGGTAGGCTCCAGTCCATGGGGTCGCTAAGAGTTGGACACGACTGAGCGACTTCACTTTCACTTTTCACTTTCATGCACTGCAGAAGGAAATGGCAACCCACTCCAGTATTCTTGCCTGGAGAATCCCAGGGACTTGGGAGCCTGGTGGGCTTCCATCTATGGGGTTGCACAGAGCCAGGCACGACTGAAGCGACTTAGCAGCATCAGCATCAGCAGGTACAATCTGGACATAGTTCACATTCTTATTTTAAAAGGTCACAAAAGCCCAATATTATAGGAAAAATAAATATAATCCAGATCTAATTTCAGTCATTACCATCATGCCCTAATTTAAGTAGTATAAATTAGCAATGACCCTTCACAATACATATTTCCTCTATATTAACCAATGCAGGTTAATTTACCTTATATTTTTCTTTGGCTTTCTCTTTTCCAAGAAGTTTAAGAACTTTATCAGCTAACAGCATGCTTTGTTGATTTTGGAATCCTTCTAATATACACACAGCAGTGACATCTAGAAATGATGCAAAAAAATAAGAGTATGAAAATTATTGCAAAGATGACTAGCAGCATCAAATGGGCTCAGTGTTACCAAAGAAAGCCAAACTAAATTCACAGCTCTATGTGGCTATCATTTTCAATAAATTTATTCTTAACACTTTGGTTTTACATAATTTACAATCAAACTCAAAGCTCAGAAAGTCACTCTACTTCTCCAGAATTCACTTTCCTCACCTGTGAAATGAAAGGGACTATGCTACATGATTTGTGATGCTTCTCACTGCTCTAACATTGTACATAGCAAATAAAACAAGTAACCCAGGAATATTCTCTTCGGGATACTAAGTATAGGCCAAATCATAATATGGCTCTCTCATGTCTGGTCTTACTTTTTTTTTTATAGGCCTCAGGGTTACTCCTTGTCTCCACAGCCATCTTGCCACAGAGCTCTCAATGCAATCTGCTTCAAAATATCATTTTAACCTGGCTACGCTATAACTCAATATACAGTGGTTTGAAATGAAAAAGATCAATGTTTCTTTAACCTCCCAACCTTTCATTCAAAGTAGTCAACCAGACTGTCCCTCTCTTTTTGAATTCAATTTCTCACAATTGCAAACCCATGCTCCTCCAAACAAGTCAATCTACTGCATGTTCCCCTGATACTCTGGCTAGTGCCAATGTCAATGTCTTTTTCCCATCCCATTTCTCCATCTAAAATCCATTTAAATGCCTCTCTATAATTAGCTCTTAGTAACTTCAAGGTCTGGTTCAAAACTCAGAAATCTCTTTTTCAAAGCAATACTCCTCCTATCCATCACCGAAGTATATAATACTGCAAAACCTCAAGTTTCTTCAAAAATGTTCTCTAAAACCACTCTCAACTGGTAACCCAGATTTTAACAAACAAAATAGCTTTCTCCTTTTAAATAATGATATTATTAAAAAAAAATAATTATGGCTAAATTTCTGATTACTGATACTTTTAAAGCAGATTTAAATATGTAGTGGGAAAACACTTTTAGACTGTGGAATCTGCATTTTGGGTTAGCTCTACATTAACTGGAACAATGTACTCTGTAGGTCAGTGGCCAATACTCTAACTGAAGGTTTAGCAACAGATATGGCTAATTAGAGGCCAAGGAATATTTATGATATTTACTGAGAACGGCAAATTCACTTGATACTTTGTATCAATTACAAAATTTCTACTTGAGTAAAGGATAATGTTTGAAAATAGCAAGGGTAAAAAACAAATGTTTTCTTTAATGATTTATTTCAAAATTTATTTCATATTGATATAGGATATTAATTGAAAATATGCAGAATCTTAGTAACACTCAACTAAACCTCTCTTCTGATTTCTTATTCATGAAATTACACTGACGATGTTGCCAAGTTTAAAATGTGCAGTATATAAACTTTAAATCATTTAACTCAATAGTTGGGAATAGTGATGGTACTCAAGTATCAGCAATGTCAATTGAAACTATAGAACAAAGTTTCAATTGAGGAAGAGTCAAACTTTTAAACACAATTGATTTCTCTACTCATAGGCAGAGCTGCATATAAATTTACCAGTGACCACAAAACTTTTAGTAATTTTCATATGTAAACACGAAAATACCCTCACCTTCTAAACATTCCTTCTTATTGTCTAGCTTCTCGTGGGCTTTTGCACGTCTAAAGAGAGCTTTCACATATTTGGGATTAAGTTCAACAGCCTTTGTACAATCTTGTGCCACCTCTTTCCATTTTTGCTGTAATTGAAAGTATTAAAAAAACAAACAAAAAAAGTCACACTGAAGGAAGCACTGTTCAACAGAAATCAGTTTTCTAAACTCAGCAGGCTGAGTATTAAGAGTCCCACAATAGAAAACATATTCCCAATTCATACAAACAGTTAATATCCACAACACATTATAACAGCTCCATACAAATAACTGCAATCTGATTTTTAAAAATAGGTAAAGGACATAAGCCATCTTTCTACTACCACATCTATAACCTACTGCATCTATGAGATCATATCATCTCCTTCTTCCCTCCTTTTAAAACTGAGGAGGCACCCCTCTTCATCAAAGGCCAACCCTCCACTTGCAGTAGGATCCACACTCCCCTCAATGTCAAGGACTTCACTGTTAGCTCTCCTGCCTCTGCAGCAATCTGCTTCTCTACTTAATCATTCCTATTAGCATAAAAACACTTGCTTTAGTATTTCCCATCTTTTAAAAACCCTCCTTTGATTCCATAATTCCCTACAGCTACTACCCCATTTCTCAGCCCTCATTATTGCCAAACCTCCAAGGAGTTGCCACTCTGCTTAATTTCCACCTACTTCCACTGGCTGCTCCTTCCCAATTTCTGTAGCTGCCTTCTCCCTCCTATCTGATTTCTGCTGGAATGCTCAAGGACTCATCCCGTTAGGAAATCACATCTATGGTCCTATAACATCTAAAATTAGAGGACTCCCAAATTTATCTCTTTAACCCAAATCACTCTCTGAAAATACAGACACTTTTCAATTCAACCCTCTGCTTGGCTATCTCAACCGTTCCTCACGCCACTATTAGTAAAATTCCTGCTTCTCTTCACCCTTCACACCCAATGCAATAGCAAGTTCTACTGGTTTTCAGCTTTCCTTCATGTCTCACCTTGGCAACTACAACATCCTTCCCCAGCCCCCTTGCCTCCACTCTTGCTTCCCTCCAATATACTGACAGAACAGTGAGAACAATTTTAGATGATGTTCCTGCCCTATTAAAAAGCCTTAAATACTTCCCATTACACTCAGAATCAAATCCAAACTTCTTACCATTGCAAGGCTTTGCCTGATCTGGCCTCTGCAACCTCTCCAATTTCATTTCTCTATATCCCAGGATCCTTTATCCACACTTCTTTAATCATGGCAAACTCTTTTCTGCCTCAGAAGCAATTACATACAGTGTTTTCTCCATTTCTAACGCTATTCTCCACTATTTGACACACCAACCTCAATCATTCCTCTATTAGAGAATCAAAGGCTTATCCAAATGTCATTTAACAGTTTACTGTTGAGTGATCTTTGAGTTCAATGCATAATTGTCTGCTTTTACAGACCTAGGCTCCTACTACAGTAACCTTTCATATATAACACAGTCAACAAAATATGGTTGAACAAAAAATGCAGAGACTACAAATGTCTGATAAACATAGAAAATGATGGTCCCCATCACCAACATCTCAAAAAGTGCAAATTAAAAATGAGAAGATAGTATTTTTCTTCTACTAGAGTGGCAAATATTAAGACCAATTCACACAGTGAGATACTAGAAAACAACCATGCTCAAATATTATTATTAGAATAGGTACTAATACTATCTCTTTATAATTCCATTTCTTAATTTTATTCTCAGAAAAGTATGCAAAAAAAAGTATTTAAAAAATATTTACTGCAACACTGAATGCAACAGGGAAAGGAGGAAGTAATTCAAATGCTCATCAGTAGGGAGATGTTTTCCACTGTAGACTTCCCTGGTGGTTCAGATGGTAAAGCGTCTGCCTTACAATGCGGGAGACCTGGGTTCCATCTGTGGGTTGGGAAGATCCCCTGGAGAAGGAAATGGCAAACGACTCCAGTACTCTTGCCTAGAAAATCCCATGGACAGAGGATCCTCGTAGGCTACAGTTCATGGGGTTGCAAAGAGTCAGACACGACTCTTCACTTCACTTCACTTCCACTATACAGCTATATAACAGCTACTACCTATAGGCTTTAAAAAGAATGAAACAGATCTGTGTGTGCTATGAAAAGTTGTACCAGATACAGTGGCAACTGGAAAAATACATTGCAAACAATGTAATGGGAATTAATCTTTTAGTCCCCCCCCCACCCCATATGCTACTATTACATATATGGAGGCAAAACTTGAAGAAACAGACTTAAACTGCTGAGGTGAATGGGGTCACCAGAAACTTTAACTTTCTTTATTATCTAATTTTATAAAATCTGATATATACAACTTTGGATTATTGTGGAATGAGCAAAATTAAAATTTGTTCTCAAGAACCTATGTAATTAAAGGATATAAAAACAAAACAAAACCCCTATAATTTCAAAACAACTTCAAAAAGTGTATTAGACATATTTGAGTGGCATTAGCTGAAACATTATACAAATAAAGAGAAAAAAAAAAGAAAAACCAACCTACGGTACTTACCAATTGCTCAAAGGCAGCAGCTCTGTTTTGATAAAATGTGGAAAGGTCAACATTCTTCTCTGTCGGACACAAACTGATAGCCTCGGTATAGCACTGAATAGCTTGTTCATATTTTCCTGCTTTAAAATATTTGTTGCCTTTGTTCTTGGCTGCTTGGGCTCTATCAAGAGAGTTCTGAAATACAGGGGAACAATTATGAAACACTTATCAATATGCAGTAACAGATTCAGATCACAGTGACTAAAGGACACACTGAAGAAAAAAATGGAAGGGCAGAATGGGCGTTCACAATGCAAGCCACTCATATTTACATATTCATGGGAGACAAGAGTCTTTAATAGGACTGCTAAGTCAAAAATTTTATAAATCTTTAACTTGAAAAACACATTTTCCCCCTCAAAAGGCTGTATTGCTTTAAGGTATACCACTTTCCCACCAAACTCTGCCAGCAAGAGTTTTCATAACCAGTCTAATGGGCATAAAATTGTGGTTCTCAATCAGGGATGATTTTCCCTCTAGGGTACATTTCACAATGCCTGACATTTTGGATTTTCACACCTAGGGGTTGAGGGAGATGCCCCTGGTATCTAGTAGGTAGATACTAGAATGCTGCTAACATTCTACGATGTACAGGGCAGCACCCCGCAACAACCTATCAGATCCAAAATGTCAATAGTGCCAAAGTTGCAAAACCCCAGTGTAACATAATATTCTGATATTATTTTAATTTACATTTTCTCCACTATAAATGAATTTGAAAATCTGTTCACATTTATTGGTTATTTGACTTTTTCATTCTGAAAACTATTTAATCACTTGTATTGGTGTTTTTCAATTAGGTTGTTGGTCAACAGTGTAGAACAGATACTAGAAACACTTTGCCATCCTCATTAAAACTGTTATCCCAAATCTATTATTTGCAAATGAATAAAATTTTGGCACTTCTATCTTTGTCTCAGTATCTGCTTCCTAGAGGACCCAATTCACATACTTCATGAGTTGGTAGTTAATAGCCACAGAGGACAGTTGTAAAAGCTTCAGTCAACATCTGGGAAGCATCTTTGTAGATAAATCCAGTTATTTAGGTTCAAGCTACTAGGTCCAAGAGCTCTGTGGCATGTCTTCACCTCAAACTTTGTCAACATCATTCAACTTTAACAAATATGTGATTATGAAAGAACCCATGTATTTCCAACAGGTAAACACTGACAAAGTAAAAGCAGAAGTAGCTGCCCCCACAACAAACTCACAGAGCCCCTGTGAGTTCACCTTGCGAAGGGTACACTGCTTGGGACCTAGGGCATATCAGTCATGAAAAGATGATGGGAGGGGAGTAAGCTTTTGTATCTGTTATTTTCTCCCTTACTCATGCTTCTTTTTTTTTTTTTTTTTTTTTTGCTACTTTTTTCTTCCATTTACCTTTTGTTTCCCTTCTCCTTTAGTTTAAATGAAACTACAGTTAGTTTTTAAAAAGTATAAGTGTGCAAAGAAAGATGTGTAGGGAAGTCTAAGTTCAGAATATTAAACAGCTAGTTTAAGCTACCTAGTGTCAATAAGTGAAGTGAAAGTTGCTCTGCTGCTGCTAAGTCATTTTAGTCGTGTCCGACTCTGTACGACCCCACAGACGGCAGCCCATCAGGCTCCCCCATCCCTGGGATTCTCCAGGCAAGAACACTGGAGTGGGTTGCCATTTCCTTCTCCAATGCATGAAAGTGAAAAGGGAAAGTGATGCCGCTCAGTTGTGTCCGACTCTTCACAACCCCATGGACTGCAGCTCAGTCGTGTCCAACTCTTTGTGACCCCACGGACATGGAACTCTTCAAGCCAGAATACTGGAGTGGGTAGCCTTTTCCTTCTGCATGAAATCTTCCTAACCCAGGGATTGAACCCAGGTCTCTCGGATTGCAGGCAGATTCTTTACCAGCTGAGCCACCAGGAAAGCCAATAAGAAATGTGCATATTTTAAAATGAGAAGCAAAAGGATGAAAAGAGTCAAATAAGACACAAAAAGAGTAATATATGAAATCTTCTACCTGTAAAGAGCCTTAATCATCTTGCAAAAGTTTTGACAGTAAAAAAAATCCTTGGCACATTCATAATAGGAGATAACTAGGACTTTCTAATGTAGTTGTGGTTTCCAGTTGCTGGAAAATTGCACCCGAAGCAGCCTCATCAACCCTCCCATTCCACTAGAGAAACAGAAGTCACGCTGGAGTAGGGCTGCATCATCCAGAAGGAGGGAGGAGGCCCTCCACCTGCAAGACCAGTGACAAACACACTATGTCTGTCTCCCAAGAAACCATATTGTCAAGAATTGCTAACATAAAGGAAAATTAATACCACAAAAGAGAGGCACCCTACTCATATTTAAAAAACTAGTATTTGAGGAAGCAGGATAAACAAAGCAAACAGAAAATTTAACATCAGAGGAATGAGAGGTAACCACATTCATTTTTAAAAAGGCTGCTTTTAAAGAGCACCAATTAGACATCTCGAAAATTAAAAAGAATTATTATGATAAAAATAGGTGGACTGTTTATTAGAATGGGCATAACTGAGGAGCAAACAAGTAGCAGGCAGAGGCAAGTGAATCTGCCAGAAGGCAAGAAGAATAGAGGACAGGGAGATGAGAAGTTTGGAAAAAAGTTAGATATATGGAGTATAAATCTCAAAGTTCCAACATCTATCTATGTTAGAAGGAAAGGCATAGAAACGAGCGTCTTAAGAAACTATCAGAAAAATTCCCGACACACATTTTTAGATATATCATGGTGAAATTTCACAGTAAAAATCCTTAAAGTTTTCAGGTAGAAAAAAGTTATATATATATAACACACAAATACACACACACACACACACACACACACACACAGATTACCTACAAAGAAAAAAAAACAAACGGGTCAGACTATCACCAACATTATGTATTAAAAAACAATGGAGCAACAACTTCAAAGTCCTGAAGAAAGATTATCTTGAACTTAAAATCTTATACGTAGCTAAATTAGCATTTAAGTTTTAACATAAGAACAGAAACTGAGGTGTACAACTTCCTTACCACCAAAAATGAACTCCAAAGTGGGGGAGATGATCAATAAAACAAAGAAGCAGGAAGGGGAGGATAAAGGAACAAACAAAAAGGTGGAGTAAATATGGCAAGAATCACCAAACACATCAATAATAATAAATGTGAGCAGCTTAAATCTCCCTATTAAAAAAATAACTACATGCTACCTACAGGCATGAGCTAAAACAAAATGACAGGTCAAAAAAAACGTAAAAAGTTACAGAATGCAAATTCTTGCAAAAAAGAAGGCAGTATCAGACAAAATACCATTCAAATGCCAGGGATGGAGCACAGAAGGGCAGTTTTATTGATAAAAAGTACAATCTACCAAGAAAACATGACCACAAAGTTTTATGTGCTCCAAAAAAACTTCAAAATAATGAAACTCAATTACTTTTGATGTTAAATACAACAAGATAAACATTATTTCAATTTCTTATAAAAAGTTTACAATGTTTCTAAGTCATTGAGAACATGGCTAATACACAGCCTAATACACTAGGGACTGCTGACAGAGAAAGTAAGCTGCTATATTAAATGCCTGTGAGAAGTATGTTTGACTATTATTTTTACTAAAGATTTGAGGATTAAAAAAGAACTTTCTTGGGTCAGAGTAATGACTTTGTTTCATTAGCACAAACAGGCAATGAACTTTCCTGTCTATTGGAAGTTTAAGGCTACATACAGGATATCACACAGAATACCAGGAGAGGTGAGTGCAGATAAGTTAAAAGAGAGAGAAATATGGAAAGGTATGCAAGGCTTCCTTTCCTTAGAAAGATGGGTACTTCTTATTTTTATTTCAGCAAAGTCTTTTTTTTTTTTTTTTTTTAAGTCACTCAGTTGTGTCTGACTCTTTGTGACCCCATGGACTGTAGTCCGATGGAATTCTCCAGGCCAGAATACTGGACCGGGTAGCCTTTCCCTTCTCCAGGGGATCTTCCCAACCCAGGGATCAAACTCAGGTCTCCTACATTGTGGGCAGATTCTTTACCAGCTGAGCCACAAGGGAAGCCCAAGAATACCGGAGTGGGTAGCCTAGCCCTTCTCCAGGGGATCTTCCCAACTCAGGAATCAAACTGGGGTCTCCTGAATTGCAGGCAGATTCTTTACCAACTGAGAAATCAGGGAAGCCCTGATAGCAAAGTCTAAATCAACCTAAAACCAACCAAGACATTTTGAACACAAATGTTCAAGAACACTTACGGACTGTTTACTTCTTTCACTTACCATTCCCCTCCATTTAGTCAAGTTTTACAATAGATTCCCTTTAAAAATTATTATAGATTGTTTTGTCTCCTAGGGTCAAAATTAGAACCTGCTTAATTTCCTTTCCTTACTGTACTAGGAAAAAAAAATGATGCTCTGAATGATACTGAGTGGACAAGGGTCAAATTACACAGGCAAATCACCAAACTGCAAATTTTCATCCTCTGTCACTCCAGAAGGCAACCAAATCACATCTAGGAAGAGCAATGTCTCAGTGAACCTCACTATCACCTTCTGCTCACCACACTCTCCCTCCACAGCCACATTACTTTCTAACTGCTTCCCTTCATTAATAAAAATGAAGAGAAAGAATGCCACGACCACAGGGACAATACAGAAAAGCTAATAATTATTTGGGCCCAATGATAAAATTTAGGACAAAATGTGAGCTTATCAATCAACACCAGCCTTCTAGTATGTCACGAAACACAGTGATTACGAAACTTTACTTAAAACTTTACATAGCTTTATGAAAGTAGAAATCAAGTCTGGAACACTTACCACATAAAAAACAATCTTTCAATACTTTATTGACCAATTGCTACTTTTATAAAAATCAAGTTTAAGATAAAAGATACCTAAATGTAACAATTAGACGTTAATAATAGTAATTAGATAATAATTAGACATTATTTTCACAAGCTTTGAGGCCAATACCAGGCAGAAATTAAATTTATTGGAAGAAAAAGTTTAAACTGGAAAATATACAACTACCCAATTCTTATAATATAAGGGATTTTAATTCCAACTCCCAGGAATCCTTTGCACTGCTTTTCAGTTACTTTCTACCCCACTCCATCTACTTTCTCAAGTTATAGTAATAACCTTTAGAATTATCAATGATATAAATTTGGCAATAAGGAATCACTGTAAATTCTTAGCAAGTGTTTAAAAAACACTCTGGCGATCAGAAACGTATAGTCATTGTAAAAAGAATGAGCTAGAATCAGGTATATTAGTCCATGTGTAAGGAGATAGAATAGGTATAGCAATCACCGCTTTATCTGCAGGAGAGACATTCGAAGACCCATGTCTCCAGTGACTGCCTGAAATGGCAAATAGTACCAAAGCCTACATATACATTTTTTTCCCCCTACATACATGTATCAAGGATAAAGCTTAACTTATACATTAGGCACAATAAGAGATTCGTAAGTAATAACAAAGTAGAACAATTACAATAAGCTGTAATAAAACTTACGTGAATGTGGTCTCTTTCTCAAAATATCTCATTGTACAAATTTAATGCCTTTTCCATCTTGACACACTGTAGCTATATCTTCTGCAGTCTGTGTCAGCAAAACTAGCACAGCTTTCTCGTTCTTTCACAATTTCAGAAATAGATTTATTCTTCCCATATATCTTAGCAACCTCACCATATGATTATTTTTCCTTTCCTTATTAAGTCAAGAACATTCACCTCTTTACTGAAAAGAAGCACTTTAATGGCTTCTCTTTGGTATGGCCTAATTGCCAGCATCACTAATCTTGTGCTCTGGGCTATTAAGTAAAATACAAGTTACTAGTGTAACAGTCAATCTGACAGCTAACTGAATGCTAAGGGGCAGGATGTGCTGGACAAAGGGATGATTCACATCCAGAGCAGGACCAAGTGGGACTATGTGAAACTTCGCAATGCTACTCAGAATGGCACACAATTTAAAATTTATGAACTATTTACTTCTGGAATTTTCCATTTAACATTTTCAAATCATGGTTTACTGTGGTTAGCTGAAACTACAGAAAGCTAAAACAGTGGGTAAGAGGGAACTTATCACCATAATTACACATTTACATCCAGTTAGAATATACATGAGGTGGTTGAATACTGTTTCTTTTAAATGGTTTTATTCCCTTAAGTTTACCAAATTCCAGAGGTATATTTTAAAATTTGAATCCTAGCTTTACAAAAGTAGCAATCACGTCTGGAACACGTACCACATAAGAAACAATCTTTCAATACTTTATTGACCAATTGCTACTTTTATAAAAATCAAGTTTAAGATAAAAGATACCTAAAGATAACAAGAAAGTTCTTTTCTAGATTATGTCCTGGAATGTAAAAAATATACATACAACCCCACCTACTAAATCATAATACAGAGAACTCTTTAAGAAGAATATTCTTGTAAGGAGGGCTTCCCTGGTGGCTCAGATGGTAAAGAATCTGCCTGCAGGAGACCTGGGTTCAATCCCTAAGTTGGGAAAAATCCCCTGAAGAAGGAAATGGCTACCCATTCCAGTATTCCTGCCTGGAGAATTCCATGACAGAGGAACCAGGTGGGCTACAGTCCATGGGGTTGTAAAGAATGAGACATGACTGAGTGACTTTCACTTTCACTTGTAATGATGCTACCTCTGTAGGATTATGGTTTGAGTTCATACAAAATCAAGCAATTTATAAAAAGAATGCCTAAATGAGGTTTAAGACTGTTAACACAAATTTCCCCAGGATAGAATACAAACGAAAAGCTGGAAATTTTGAAAAAGTATTCAGTTTCTGTGAATTTTAAAAAAAAATGTCAAATAATGACACTTCACTGGTTCATTTATTCACACCTTCTAAGTGCCAGTTCTGAAAAATGGCAAAGATAGAGCAAGTCCCAGTCTTCACAGATTCATGAGTTTAGTAGCAACGACATGAATAAATGACTCTAGTACTCCAGTGCTAAGTGCTATGGAAGAGAAAAGTTCAGAGTGTGATGTAATCAATCACACAACAGTATGCTTAGGTATAAAAGGCTTTCAGAAAAGGTGAAATGATCTATATATTGTGACTTGAAGGATAAAAAGGTAAGCATAATGGAGAGTGTTACAGAACATCCAAAGGCAAGAAAGAAGAGGAAGTGCAAGAGATGAAGATAAGAGATAAGCGAGAACAAGACCACAGAGTCTTGAATCATGATGATTTTGAACTTATCTGTGAGCAATGAGCAGAATACCACTTAACAGTTTTAAGCATCGAACTGTTAGGATTTACTCTATTAGTGACAAAATGGATTGGAGGAAGACAATAAAGAGAGTACCAGTTATTCAGTCAAGATATAGTAGCAGTGGGAATGGAAAAGTAGTCAGATACTTAAGAAGTAGGATGTTCTGGATATTTTTCTAGGTTGGATGTGAAGAACATGAAAAGAATAGACAGGGAAGATAGTTTACAAGTTTCCGGCTTGGAAAACTAGTTAGATGAACCACATTGATAAGGATATTCTCAAGAGAATCCGATGTTAAAACACTTAAAAGGTAATGAGGTGAAGATTTCCTTTAAATTTGGGTCTTTTGAGGGGTCTGAGCCATAAACAAGAAATTAGGGGGTCATCATGTAAGTGTTAAGTGAAGCTTCTGGAGGGCAAATAAGCATCCAGTGACGGGATGGAACATTAAGAAAGCCTGTGATAGAACCACAAAAATGACCAACTACAATCAGAGAAACCAAAAGAAAAATCACAAAATTAAGAGAAAATAATGTGAAATACTATGAAGGATCAAGTAAGATGAAGAGTGAAAGGTGTTCATTAGTCTTATGTCACTGGTGATCCTGATTAAAAAAAAAAAAAAAAGATTAGAACCAGATCACTGGAGCTGGGGTAGGAATTATTTAATTTCAACCATGACTGATAACAGGTTATCAGTTTTTGACCTCTTTATTAAAATGTTTACACACATCTCTCCCTTCCTATTTTTAAGGACTGACTTAGATTAGTGGTTCCTAAACACTTCACTCTTGTGCAACATTAAAAAAAAAAAAAACTTGAACTGGTATAACTGCTTTTTTAAGTAATCAAATGAACAACAATTGGATAAAACACCACTATAAAGTCAGTAGTAAATAAATGCACATTTAAAAAATCCACAAGTTGTTTGAAAAAAGAAATATGTAAGACACTTGTGCAGCCAGATGCCATGGCTGGGGTATATCTGAATATGATGCTGCCCTGTGATAACTCAGGCCCAGAGACTGAGAAGTCCTGTGGATGAGATGATTCACAAAGAACCTTACGAACTTTGAAAAATCTGTTAATTCTCAAGTTTTCAAAATAAATTACTGAAACAAAATGGCACGTCACGGTAGATTTTATAATGTCCCAAAGTGGAAAATGATTTAATACTTTACCTCTGTCTCACACTATCAACTGTAATTAGATGCCTTCCTTTGGTGAAATCCTGAAATCCATTAAACAAAAATATGAATTTTTTGCTTTACAAGTATTTGCTATCCCAGAAAAAGCCAATTTGATAGTCTGTTTGGACATGAGTATCACAAACCCAATAGACAGGAGCCCAGTAATTAGTTCAGTTTTACATTAAGGCAAACATAAGCCATGGAGAAGGAAATGGCAACCCACTCCAGTGTTCTTGCCTGGAGAATCCCAGGGACAGAGCCTAGTGGGCTGCTGTCTATGGGATCGAACAGAGTCGGACACGACTGAAGCGACGCAGCAAACATAAGCCAACAAACAATAACCACTGATTTTCCATTCTGCTCACTGATACTGAGCCCTAAACTGACAATATTTGTCAATTCCTACATTCCCTTAAAAATTACAACTATTGATTAGGTGGAAAAGAATTGAGCATCAGGATTCTGCCAGTTTTCCCATCAGTTCAAACAAATGTTTTCTTATTTACAAAGCCCACCGAGGTTGACAATTTAAAGGTGCTATACAAATATAAAACAATTTCTCCAAGCACAGATAATAATAAATTACCATTTGTGGTCAAATAGTCTAATAACAACTCTAAGGACCAGGCTATAAAAAAACGAACAGTCTTTCAATATACATTGATCATCATGAGTTGCAATACAAATTTCCATTAAAAAATGTCTTTGCCATTTTTACTGTTGCTTTACTAAAGTATCATCTAATAACTCAAAGTAAGATTATAGGTACAACTCCATAAAATCCACAAGAACAGTAATTTGCAAGTGTTTTGCTCAGTTTTATTTTGGGTCAGAAGTAATCATTTTAAAGCAGTTCAAGTTATACAAAGATGTCAATATTGAAGTCTAATTTTTAGCAGCAATGATGTGAACTAAAAAATTGTTCTGGTAAAACTACAAAACGCCATGAAATTTAAAAATAATCAGTGTTGACCTAGACAATGCTGAAAAACTGGAAATGGGGCTTAAGGAAATCTAAAATCTGACAGTATGCTAAATTCTATCAAATGCCAAAAAGGTGAGGTGGAGTAGGTCATTTTTGAAACTCCAATATCAGAGCCTAGCTTTTTTAATAGAAACTATTTTTGGTGATTTGGAGTAGGGCACGGCAACCCACTCCAGTATTCTTGGCTGGAGAATCCCCATAGACAGAGGAGCCTGGCAAGCTACAGTCCATAAGGTCGCAGAGAGTCAGACACAACTGACACAACTTAGCACAGCACAGCACACAAAACTGATAACTTTTATGTATTTTTTATTCATCCACTGTTCTTCTGTGATTAAAAACAAATATAATAGGAAATGGCCAGAGACTTTCAGAAACATCAAAACAAGACAAATGATGACTAATATGGTGCCATGATCACCACTCCCAGGGCTGAAATAAAAGAGATCTAATATTTTAATTCTCTTCTCTTACAGGGATGACGCCAACATCTGAGAGATAAAATGACTTTCCAAGGTAACTCTGCTGGAGACTCCAATATAAAACACACATACATCTCCTGGTTCTCACAGTCCATAGGTTTTCTCCAGCATAGTCGTACTGCGTCTTTGCTATACTTTTTTTAAAAGCAGTATGTTACTCTCCCCTTAGAAAGACTATTTGGTTCTCTCAGGGCCTAGCACAATGCCTGATATATAGGATGCACTAAACTAAGGTAGTTTGCTTCCACATCAGAACTTCCTTTAAAATTGACTACTTATCAGGAGCTTCGCTGATAGCTCAGCTGGTAAAGAATTCGAATGCAATGCAGGAGACCCCAGTTCGATTCCTGGGGTGGGAAGATCCTCTGGAGAAGGGATAGGCTACCCAGTATTCTTGGGCTTCCCTTGTAGCTCAGCTGGTAAAGAATCAGCCTGCAATGCGGGAGACCTGGGTTCCATTCCTGGGTTGGGAACATCCCCTGTAAAAGAGAAAGACTACCCACACTCCAGTATTCTGGCCGGAAGAATTCCAAGGACTGTACCGTCCATGAAGTGGCAAAGAGTCAGACAGACTGACTGACTTTCACTCATTCACTTAATAAAAACATGTCTTCACTCTGGATAGTATAATATGGAAATAACTTGAAAAAATATATAACAGAGTTTTCTGACCAGTTTCCTCTGAATTGATTCACTCTGTAACTGTAACTGCCCTTATACAATCTCAGACTCCGAAAAATCCTCCCCACCGCCCTCAGCTCACTCGTGTATTGTTCAATGCAGCCAGGCCAATTCCACTCCCTCCCACCTCCCCCAACAGCTGTCAGATACCAGAAGGATTTAATAGTTCCAACAAAACCATACAAAGCAATTTATCAGGCACTCCGAAGCTTGGCTTAACGTCAGAGAATCCGTATCACGCAGTCAGGGTTGGTGATGTTAAGTTTCCAGGTAAAATTGAAAAAAAAAAAATAAATTTAAGATGCTTCTAACCCAAGTTTAAGAACTCATTCCTACATTTGATATTAATGCCTCTGAACACCATTTTACTCTTGTCCACCGAGTCACTGTATTTACTCCCCAACCCAGGGAGTCATTTGTTATTAAAAGATTATTACTGATGAAGTCCTGGGCCTTAAAAATGATCAAGGCAATTCATATCACAATGTACCAATCGTTAAGGGAATTTGGCTTCCTTCACTAAAGACAATCATCACATTAGCAAATGTCCCCTTACCCACAAAGATAGAGATAAACGCTGTGTCACTGAGAAGAAAAGCCAAGTATTTTTCTGAAACCAAAAGGAAACTGTCAACGAATGTTGCTAACCTGTGCCCTCGGGCTACTCCATTCCCTATAACGGCAGCCAGAACTGAGTTTCCCTAAACCCATGCGCGGCCGCTTGGCAGCTTCCATCTGATGGGAAGCCCCTGAGGGGCACAACCCCGTCAAGGAAAGGCTGCACCCGCCGGGTTCTACTTCCATGCCCGGGGCTGCTTCTCACCATTTCCAGGTGAGTACCGGGGCCATCGGGGTGTCCGCTGCCCGGGGCCGGACTGGCCCTGCCCTCCGGGGTCTTCCGTTCACTGTTGCGCTTCAGGCCGCCGGAGTCGCCTCGGGCCCCAGTCTCCCGGCGCCGCCGCTGCCGGCTCCATAGATACAGGGCACCCGCTCCTAGCAGCAGGGGCGCCCCGACCGCCAGCGCCAGCTGCCATCTCGGCAGGCTCCCGGTGCCCGGGCCCGAAGTCGCACTGCCGCCGCCCACCCCACTCCCGGTACCGGGTCCAGCCGCTGAGACCATTGCCGCCTCCACAGGCTTAGAGGCGGCCATAACGAATGTCCTCCGCCACCGCCTCCTCGCTGGTCGCGGGAGCCACAGTCACCAGGTAGCGTCCCAAGGAAAACGAGAGGGAGGTAGGGAAGGAAAGCAGTGAGCGAACAAGCACGCTAGGCAGCAAGAGCGGACGACAGAAAGGGCCAGAGGTCACCGGAAGCCCAAGGCATGCCGGGCCAGACCTAGCCGTCCTTCTTTTCCCTTCTCAAAAAAAAGGAGAGGGGGGCAGGGAGAAAAGAGGAGTGGAAAATCACTTCCGGGTCATGGTAAACTGGGCGTGATCTGAACGTACCGCTGCTTTTTCTTTCCTTTAGTACCGCTGCTGATTTTAAGACTAACTTCTGGGGTCCGGGGCCTCCGGTGATAGCCGATGCCACTCCCTACATCTTCAGTAAAGAAGGGCTGAGGGAGGGCTAGGCCTTTTGAGCTAGCGAAGCGAAGGAAGGGCGCATAAACAGCGTGTTAAAGTGCTCGGGTGAGGAGAGGAAGCTTCAGGCTCAAGCTGCGCTAAGAGTGGGCGGGAGTAACACAGGGGTTTTGAAGATTATTGGCTGGCAGTAGTGGGGGGCGGGGCGTGGGCCGAGCTGCCTAGTTCATTGGCGGAATTTGGACCCTCGTTTTCTCGTTACCGCCACGTTGGCGCTGCTCAGAGCCCGGCGGCAGTTAGCCCGGCTGTCCCGGGAAACCATCGGGTTGGAAGGACTTTGAAAAATGTAGGAGGAAAGCCAAAAGCTGAGGATAGCCCGATATTACCGGTCTTCTTAGCTCTTCCATGGCCAGATTTTAGTTTGGAAGAATTTGAGGTTATTGAGGGCAACGGCGGGTGGCAGAAATCAGACTCGGTGGAAATCTAGGTTGGCTCCAGTTGAAACAGCTTGAACGGGGTCCCTGCGACTCACCTTCTGCACCATTTACGAGAACGATGACGTCTGGGTGTTACGAGGTTTTCGAAGTGAGTGGGTAGAAATGAGAAGACCCAGAGTTCCCATCTTTCCTGTACGTATTTGTGTCATACCGGATTTCACTTGACACCCCAGCCCACACCTAGCTCTTTGGAGCCTCCGCGCCCTCCCCAGTGCTCTGATCCACCCACTGTCCTGCCATGTTCCAAGTAGAAATTTCAGCTTTATGTATCTAATAGCTTTGTCAAGTCCTGTCACCGTGTTCTGCGCCAGATTTCTTAAAATACAAAAATTTTCCTTGCAAGAAGTTTTGAATTCCGAGTATTTGTAAGAATAAAAGACAAGTATTAATAGAAAATCAGAGTCCAGAACTATGGCTCTCCATTTCAGGTATACTGATCTGCATACCCTCATAATAAAAATTTACAAATGCAGGTTTTGCTTTTGGGTACAACCGAGGATTTTCGACACAGCGAAAATACATATGTGCAGACTATAGCGGCTGCATACAGATTGAAAGGAGATAATTTATTAAATGGTTACCAAAATAGACTGAATGGCCTAATTTGAAAGTCAGGATAATTGCTTTTCTCTTGTTTCATATGGATTCCTATTGGTACATTGCTTTCGGGCTGTAGAGTTCCTTAGCAACAGGCTAAAAAGATGAGCTAAAAATAATAGCAGTAGAATTGATCAAATAGTGATTGTTGCAGGCAATGACTTCTCTCACTTCCTGATTCCCAACCCCCAAAGGCAAGTCTTTGGTCCCTTAATGTAATTTTTCCCTAGCCTTTTCAGAACAAAGTTAGACTCTCTCTTTCTTGAAATTTCAGTTTTTCTACAGGCTCAGGGGATTGTAGAATACTAGTAATTACAAATTATTTGTAGGAACTAAAACATTTAAAGTTTTTAAAGGAAACTGGTTTATAGTAATAGGCAGTGAATTGTTATAGTTGCAATCAAAAGTTACAAAAGTTACTGTGAAGTCTCCTTTCCCCTCCAAAGACAATGTTAAGACTTTCTTGAAACATTTTAAGTAGCTATTATTTATCTAAAGAGTTGGTTTTATTTTTAAGATTGGCATCAATAAATGAATTTGTCCTGGTTACTTTTTTATCTTGTTAAACATGTAATTTCTGCTCCCTAGTCTATTCATCTCTTTCCTCCCATTTTCTCCATTTCCTAATTGAATATAATGTGAAACTGAGTAAAAGTTGTCACTACCTTTGTGACCTCACTGAACTGATGCATGCATTTCTGAGCTGTGAAATACTGAAAACAGGTTATATGTTAAAGATTTAATTAGATGGTATTTAAGGTAACTCCAGTCAGTACTCTTGCCTGGAAAATCCCATGGACGGAGGAGCCTGGTGGGCTGCAGTCCATGGGGTCACGGAGAGTTGGACATGACTGAGCGACTTCGCTTTCATTTTTCACTTTCATGCATTGGAGAAGGAAATGGTAACCCACTCCAGTGTTCTTGCCTGGAGAATCCCAGGGATGGGGGAGCCTGCTGGGCTGCCGTCTATGGGGTCACACAGAGTCGGACATGACTGAAGCGACTTAACAGCAGTAGCAGCATCAAGGTCTTTTTAGTGTAATGTTTGTTGCAAAATAGTAGACACTCAATGCTTAGTTCTCTGTTTCTCTAAATTTTATAGGAGAGAAGTAAAAGAATTATGTTTCATTTTTTAAAAATTGAAGTTTTATGTATGTGAAGAGATATTTTCTTGCTAGATTAAAGGAACTCAATAGATGAAACTCTCTTCACTTCTCTGGTCTGTGTCTTAGGCATTTGAATGAGGCTGAACATCTAATAGCATGGGATGCAAAACACTTGAGTTCTTAATCTAGATTTTGGATGTGGCTGGACACCTGCTTTCTGTATGATGTAACCAATGGATTAGATTTTTCCTAAAGCTGCTTTTGGACTTCCCTGGTGGTTCAGATGGTTAAGAATCTGCCTGCAATGCGGGAGACCTGGGTTCGATCCCTGGGTTGAGAAGATCCTCTGGAGAAGGGAACAGCTACCCACTCCAATATTCTGGCCTGGAGAATTGGTTGGACAGAGGAGATTGGCAGGCTATAGTCCATGGGGTCACAAAGAGTCGGACATGATGAGGCGACTTTCACTTTCAAAGCTTCTTTTGGGGCTTTCCTGGTGGCTCAGAGGTAAATAATTCTCCTGCAATGCAGGAGGTGTGGATTCAATTCTTGGGGTTGGGAAGGTCCCCTGGAGGAGGAAGTGACAAGCCACTCCAGTATTCTTGCTGGGGAAAATCCCATGGACTCATGAGCCTAGCAGGTTACAGTCCATGGGGTCTCAAAAGACTGGGAAACAACTTAGTGACTAAACAACAACAAAGCTTCTCATAGCTTTAACTTTGTATAATTCTATCCTTTCAATTGTCATTGCCACATGAAAGGCTTTTTGATTGGTAAAGTTAGTCCATAGCTAGTTGATTGGTTGATGGCCAAGCCTACTAATGAGACCACAAACATGCTTGTTTTAGGCATACATCTAGCTTGGTTCTCTTTCAACTCTTGCTTAGGTTTCCATTCTTTATTTTCTTCCACTGAAAAATTACTTGAAAGAACTGTTTATGCTTGTTACCTTAACCTATTTATCACTCATTTCATCCAAAATCTCTTATAAGCAGTTTCTAACTTAATTACTAGTTTGAAACTGCTTTAGAGGTCACAAGTTATTGTTTTTAGTTTTCATATGCTTTTACTGAAAGTGCTGCACTCAATATGCCAGCAAATTTGGAAAACTCAGCAGTGGCCACAGGACTGGAAAAGGTCAGCTTTCATTCCAATCCCAAAGAAAGGCAATGCCAAAGAATGCTCAAACTACCACACAATTGCACTCATCTCACACGCTAGTAAAGTAATGCTCAAAATTCTCCAAGCCAGGCTTCAGCAATACATGAACCATGAACTCCCAGATGTTCAAGCTGGTTTTAGAAAAGGCAGAGGAACCAGAGATCAAATTGCCAACATCCGCTGGATCATGGAAAAAGCAAGAGACTTCTAGAAAAACATCTATTTCTGCTTTATTGACTATGCCAAAGCCTTTGACTGTGTGGATCACAATAAACTGTGGAAAATTCTGAAAGAGATGGGAATACCAGACCACCTGATCTGCCTCTTGAGAAATGTGTATGCAGGTCAGGAAGCAACAGTTAGAACTGGACACGGAACAACAGACTGGTTCCAAATAGGAAAAGGAGTACGTCAAGGCTGTATATTTGTCACCCTGTTTATTTAACTTCTATGCAGAGTACATCATGAGAAATGCTGGACTGGAAGAAACACAAGCTGGAATCAAGATTGCCGGGAGAAATATCAATAACCTCAGATATGCAGATGACACCACCCTTATGGCAGAAAGTGAAGAGGAACTAAAAAGCCTCTTGATGAAAGTGAAAGTGGAGAGTGAAAAAGTTGGCTTACAGCTCAACATTCAGAAAACGAAGATCATGGCATCTGGTCCCATCACTTCATGACAAATAGATGGGGAAACAGTGGAAACAGTGTCAGACTTTATTTTGGGGGGCTCCAAAATCACTGCAGATGGTGACTGCAGCCATGAAATTAAAAGACGCTTACTCTTTGGAAGGAAAATTCTGACCAACCTAGATAGCATATTCAAAAGCAGAGACATTACTTGCCAACAAAGGTCCGTCTAGTCAAGGCTGTGATTTTTCCTGTGGTCACGTATGGATGTGAGAGTTGGACTGTGAAGAGGGCTGAGCGCCGAAGAATTGATGCTTTTGAACTGTGGTGTTGGAGAAGACTCTTCAGAGTCCCTTGGACTGCAAGGAGATCCAACCAGTCCATTCTGAAGGAGATCAGCCCTGGGATTTCTTTGGAAGGAATGATGCTAAAGCTGAAACTCCAGTACTTTGGTCACCTCATGCGAAGAGTTGACTCATTGGAGAGGACTCTGATGCTGGGAGGGATTGGGGGTAGGAGGAGAAGGGGACGACGGAGGATGAGATGGCTGGATGGCATCACTGACTCGATGGACGTGAGTCTGAGTGAACTCTGGGAGTTGGTGATGGACAGGGAGGCCTGGCGTGCTGTGATTCATGGGGTCGCAAAGATTTGGACACAACTGAGCGACTGAAGTGAACTGAACTGATGGGTCATTCTCTATTTGAAATGTTTTCTCCTTGGCTTTCAGGAGAGTCAGTTCAGTTTAGTCACTCAGTTGTGTCCAATACTTTGCGACTCCATGGACTGCAGCACACCAGGCTTCCCTGTCTATCACCAATTCCTGAAGCTTGCCCAAACTCATGTCCATTGCATCGGTGATGCCATCCAGCCATCTCATCCTCTGTCATCCCTTTTTCTCCTGCCTTCAATCTTTCCCAGCATCAGGGTCTTTTCCAGTAAGTCTGTTCTTCACATCAGGTGGCCAAAGTATTGGAGCTTCAGCTTCAGCATCAGTCCTTCTAATGAATATTCAGGACTGATTTCCTTTAGGATTGACTGGTTGGAACTCCTTGCAGTCCAAGGGAGTCTCAAGAGTCTTCTCCAACACCACACTTCAAAAGCATCAGTTCTTCAGCGCTCAGCTTTCTTTATAGCCCAACTCTCACATCCATACTGGAAAAACCATGCTTTAGCTAGAAGGACCTTAGTTGGAAAAATAATGTCTCTGCTTTTTAATATGCTGTCTAAGTTGGTCTCTTCATGAGACTAACTCGTCTTTCTTTTACTGAGAAACCTCTAGATACATATTGCCCAATAAAACTTTCTGTGATGTTGGAAATGTTTTCTATCTCTGATATCCAATATGGTAGCCATTTGAAATGTATTTAGTACAACTAACTAAATTTTTCATTTTAATTTGATTTGAGTATCTTCATGTGTTTAATAGTGCCAGCTATGGACAGCACACCTAGCTGTGCTGTCCACACTAGATCTTCCTCAAGTATGAGAATCCATAAAAATATATCCTCTTCTTTATCTGCATGAGTAACCTATGTACATCTCATTGCTTCAACTTCACAGGTTATCTGCATATAATCTCTACACATCTTCTGATATGACTTATCCCTTCACCTCTCAGTTCAGTTCAGTCACTCACTCGTGTCCAAATCTTTGTGACCCCATGAATCGCAGCACGCCAGGCCTCCCTGTCCATTACCAACTCCCAGAGTTCACTCAGACTCACGTCCATCGTGTCAGTGATGCCATCCAGCCATCTCATCCTCCGTCGTCCCCTTCTCCTCCTACCCCCAATCCCTCCCAGCATCAGAGTCTTCTCCAATGAGTCAACTCTTCGCATGAGGTGGCCAAAGTACTGGAGTTTCAGCTTTAGCATCATTCCTTCCAAAGAAATCCCAGGGCTGATCTCCTTCAGAACGGACTGGTTGGATCTCCTTGCAGTCCAAGGGACTCTCAAGAGTCTTCTCCAACACCACAGTTCAAAAGCATCAATTCTTCGGCACTCAGCCTTCTTCACAGTCCAGCTCTCACATCCATACGTGACCACAGGAAAAATCATAGCCTTGACTAGACGGACCTTTGTTGGCAAGTAATGTCTCTGCTTTTGAATATGCTGTCTAGGTTGGTCAGAATTTTCCTTCCAAAGAGTAAGCGTCTTTTAATTTCATGGCTGCAGTCACCATCTGCAGTGATTTTGGAGCCCCCCAAAATAAAGTCTGACACTGTTTCCACTGTTTCCCCATCTATTTGTCATGAAGTGATGGGACCAGATGCCATGATCTTCGTTTTCTGAATGTTGAGCTGTAAGCCAACTTTTTCACTCTCTACTTTCACTTTCATCAAGAGGCTTTTTAGTTCCTCTTCACTTTCTGCCATAAGGGTGGTGTCATCTGCATATCTGAGGTTATTGATATTTCTCCCGGCAATCTTGACTCCAGCTTGTGTTTCTTCCAGTCCAGCATTTCTCATGATGTACTCTGCATAGAAGTTAAATAAACAGGGTGACAAATATACAGCCTTGACGTACTCCTTTTCCTATTTGGAACCAGTCTGTTGTTCCGTGTCCAGTTCTAACTGTTGCTTCCTGACCTGCATACACATTTCTCAAGAGGCAAGTCAGGTATTCCCATCTCTTTCAGAATTTTCCACAGTTTATTGTGATCCACACAGTTAAAGGCTTTGGCATAGTCAATAAAGCAGAAATAGATGTTTTTCTAGAAGTCTCTTGCTTTTTCCATGATCCAGCGGATGTTGGCAATTTGATCTCTGGTTCCTCTGCCTTTTCTAAAACCAGCTTGAACATCTGGGAGTTCATGGTTCATGTATTGCTGAAGCCTGGCTTGGAGAATTTTGAGCATTACTTTACTAGCGTGTGAGATGAGCAATTGTGTGGTAGTTTGAGCATTCTTTGGCATTGCCTTTCTTTGGGATTGGAATGAAAACTGACCTTTTATAAACATACCTAAACATAAAATCATCTGTGAAGTCTTGCTGATTGTTTATAATATCTTTTTGATTTTTTTCCCCTTTCTGTGCTCTTTGCCACTTCCAGTTCAAATATGTGAAGACACTCTAAAGTATGTCTGACAAATAGTAGATGCTCAAGAAATAGTTTCTTCCCTTTTTCCTTTGTTTGTTTTCCATTACCTTCATCTTTCCTGTGTGCTGTGTTAGCTTCCCTCGTTGTAGTACCTCTCCCATGTGCCCCTTTGCAGCTTGATACTAGATTCTTACTCCCAAGGTGTAACTCCAATTTCATTCTCTAGCTCTTAGACTTTCAGAATTGCTCCACTTCCTATAAATGTCTCTACCTACCCCCACCTCCTCTCTCACACTTTTGTCTGTTTCCTTGGTCCACATTCTCAGCACAAGTGTTTGAAATTATTTATTTAGGACATAAGCTCCATACCAGTAGAAACTTTGTTTATCTTTTTCTTCCAGAGCCCCCAAAATAGTCAGTGTTAATGACTGATTTTATGCATCAACCTGGCCACAAGGTGCCCAGGTATATGGTCAAACATTATTCTGGGTGCTTCTGAGAGGGTTGGGTTTTTGGCTGTTGTTGGTGGTGATGAAATTAACATTTGAATTAGTTTTACTGAATGAAGCAGATTGCCTTCCCTAATCAGTTGAAGACCTGAATAGAAAAAAAGATTGACCCTTCCTTGTGCAAAAGGGAACTTTAGCATTCCCTTGAGCTGGGACATTGATCTTTTCTGCTTTTGGACTTGAACTGAAGCATTGGCTCTTTTGGGGTCTTGAACTTGCCAGCTTTCACACTGGAATTTATACTGTCAGTTCTATTGGGTTTCTGGTTGTTGAGTGCAGATCTTGGGACTTCTCAGCCTCTATAATTGCATAAATCTGTTCTTTTTTATAAATTTCTGGTTCTGTTTCTCTGGAGAGCTCCATGAAATACCTATATATTTTGGTTCTAGGGTAGAGTACTGCTGTAACAAATACCAAAAATGTGAAAGTGACTTTGGAATTGTGTGATGGGTAAAGGCTGAAAAAGTTTTGAGGCATGTGCTAGAAAAAAGCCGAGATTGCTGTCAGATCAGATCAGATCAGTTGCTCAGTCGTGTCCTACTCTTTGCGACCCCATGAATCACAGCACACCAGGCCTCCCTGTCCATCACCAACTCCCGGAGGTCACTCAGACTCACATCCATCGAGTCAGTGATGCCATCCAGCCATCTCATCCTCTGTCGTCCCCTTCTTCTCCTGCGCCCAATCCCTCCCAGCATCAGAGTCTTCTCCAGTGAGTCAACTCTTTGCATGAGGTGGCCAGAATACTGGAGTTTCAGCTTTAGCATCATTCCTTCCAAAGAAATCCCAGGGCTGATCTCCTTCAGAATGGACTGGTTGGATCTCCTTGCAATGAAGAAACTGTTGATAGATATGAGGACATTAAAAGTGTTTCTGAGGGCTCAGAAATAAAAGAGCCAAATAGGAGACAAAACTTCCACATGAATAGTCATGGAATGTTGGTAGAAATATGAATGATAAAGGCCATTCCAGTGAGATCTCAAGTAGAAATGAGGGAAAGGTTATTGGAAATTGGAGCAAAGAGATCTTTCTTGTAAAGCATCCAAAAAACTTGGCTGAATTGTGTCCCAGTGTTTTCTAAAAGTTAGAAGTGAGAGTGATGATTGGATATTTAGCAGAGATTTCTAAGCAAAGTATTGAAGGTGTGCCGTGGGTAGTCCTTACTATTTATAGTAAAATGTAAGAGAAGCAAGATGAATTGAAGAAGAAACTTTAAATAAAAAGGAACTAGGAGATTTGGAAAATTCTGAGCCTTCTGCAGAAAGAGAGAGAAAGCTTATTCTGAAGAGAACACTAGGATGTGGCCGAAAGACTATTTGATGGATCATTAGTACAACTTATGGACTTAATTGTCAATATCAGCAGAAGCCAGGAATAGAAACAGGATTTTATCAGCAGAAACACTGCCAGCTGGAACTAAAGAGGACCCCTCAAAATAGGATGGAATGAAGAAGGCTGTTGAAGTTTGGGGCTTTTACAGGATAGGACCATACAGTTATTAAGTTGTGAACTTGCTTTATGTTCAGGAAAAAGGAAGGATGCTAAGGGCTGTTCAGATAGCAGGGCTACCACGCCTACCATGGATCCAGGGGGCAGGGCCACCTGGGTGTGTCTGCCCAGTGCCATAGAGACAGGACCACCCTTACAGAGAGCTGCATGAGCAGGGCCACCTTTTACTCCAGGCTGTGGAGGTGACACTGCCACCCCTGCCACTGCCCTGGCCTGGAGGGCAGAGTATCAAACCAAAGAGGGTTATTATTGAGCTTTAAGATCTGATGCAATTTGCTTTGCTAAACTTGTACTTGCTATGGACCTATCAGCCCTTCTTTTCTATTTTTTCCTTTTAGAATGGACATATCTGTAATATGCCTGTCATTGTACATTTCACCCTTGAACAGTGGGGGGTTAGAGGTGCTGCCCCCGACCCTGAACATCTGAATATGACTTTACTGTTGGCTCTCTCTCCATGTGTGTGGTCCTACATCCACAGATTCAATTACTTCTGAAGAGTTGTGCTGTGCTTAGTCGCTCAGTCATGTCCGACTCTTTGTGACCCTGTGGACTGTAGCTGGGCAGTCTCTGTCCAAAGGGATTCTCTAGGCAAGAATACTGGAGTGGATTGCCATGCCCTCCTCCAGGGGATCTTCCCATCCCAGGAATCAAACCCAGGTCTCTTGCATTGCAAGCAGATTCTTTACTATCTGAGCCATCAGGGAAGTCTAAGAATACTGGAGTAGGTAGCCTGTCCCTTCTCCAGGGGATCTTTCCCACCCAGGAATTGAACTGGGGTTCTTGCATTGCAGGTGGATTCATTACAGCTGAGCTGTCAGGGAAGCACCATAGTGTTACACATATTTATTGAAAAAAACCCATGTGTAAGTGGACCTTCACAGTTCAGAACTCTTTTGTTCAAGGGCCATTTATATTTTGGAAGCCTGTAACATGTCTGGTTTTCCAAGTTCATAACTGGAGAAGAATTTTTGCCTCAGGATGAATCATGTCTCAAGACCCACCCATACCTGATTTATATGATATTTAAATGAAACTTTGGACCTTAGATTTCTGAGTGGATGCTGGAATGAGTTAACTTTGGGGGCTGTTGGGATGGAATTAATGTATTTTGCATGTGACAAGGATGTGAATTTTGGATGAGAAGGATGTTGGTCTGGGAGGGATGGCTTGTTGTTCAGTCACTCAGTTGTGTCTGACTCTTTGCAACCCCATGAACTGCAGCATGCCAGGCTTCCCTGTCCTTCACCATCTCCCAGAGTTTGCTCAAACATGTCCATTGCATCTGTGCTGCCATCCAACCATCTCATCCTCTGTCATCCCCTTCTCCTGCTTTCAATCTTTCCCAGCATCAGGGTCTTTTTTAATGCGTTGGCTCTTCACATCAGGTGGCCCAAGTATTGGAGCTTCAGCTTCAGCATCAGTCCTTCCTGAGAATATTCAGGGTTGATTTCTGTTCAGATTGATTGGTTTGATCTCCTTTCAGTCCATGGGATTCTTAAGAGTCCTCTCCAACACACCACATTTTGAAAGCATCAATTCTACAGCCTTCTTTATGGTCCAACTCTCACATCCATTCATGACTACTGGAAAAACCATGGCTTTGACTATACAGACCTTTGTCAGCAAAATAATGTCTCTACTTTTTAATATGCTGTCTAGGTCGGTCATAGCTTTTCTTCCAAGGAGCAAGTGTCTTTTAATTTCATAGCTGCAGTCACCATCTTCAGTAATTTTGGAGCCCAAAAAAGTAAAGACTGAAACTTTCCATTGTTTCCCCATCTATATGCCATGAAGTAATGGGACCAGATGCCATGATCTTAGTTTTTTGAATGTTGAGTTTTAAGCCAGCTTTTTCTCTCTTCTCTTTCACCCTCATCAAGAGGCTCTTTAGTTCCTCTCTGCTTTCTGCCATTTGGGTGGTGTCATCTGCATATCTGAGGTTATTGGTAGTAGACTGCTATAATCAAATATGCTAGACTTGTTGGGTTAATGAACAGAAATTTATTCCTTACAGTTCTGTAAGCTGGGAAGGCCAAGATCAAGGTTCTGGCCAGTCAGGTTTCTGGTGAGGGCTCTATTCCTAGCTTGCAGGTGTCAATCTCCTTGCTGTGTCCTCAGGTGATTTTCTTTCTTTCATTCTTCTTTGTTTCTTTTTCTTCCCTTTTTCTTCACTCTTGCCCTTGCTCTCCCTCCTTCCCTTCCTTGCTTCCTTTCTTTCTCTCTCTCTTTTTTTTTTTTCCTCAGAGTGGGGAAAGGTGCAAGCTCTTTAGTGTCTCTTCTTATAAGGACACTAATCTCAGTGGACCAGGGCCCCGCTTTCATGACCTCATCTAATTTTAATTACATCTCAAAGGTCCCACCTCCAAATATTATCACATTGGGGGTTAGGGCTTCAATATATGATTGATGAGGGGTGGATATTCAGTATAGAGCAGACACTCAATATAAGAGGCACTCAGTAAAGATTTTTTAAGGTAAACTATATTAAAGGGCATCAAAGAAGGAGAAAGTAGCATTCAAGATTGAGTCGGTAGAATGTAGCTTTACTTGAGACAATACTGAGTATCTACTATATGCAGGCTTTCCTTTAAAACCCTAAAATACTTTTCTGGAACTTTCTAAGACATATCACTTTCCTACTTGTGTTTAAGAATTGTATTTGCCCTGCTTCATCAACTGGACTATAAGCATCTCAGATCAGGATATATATCTAATTTATTTTGTGTTTTATATAGTGCCTAACACAGTGTCTGCTCTAATGCTATGTGTCAGAACAAAGGAATATGTTTTCTCTGTTTACTTTGGATTACACAAAACTTTATGTTTTGTCTTCACAATTACCACATTGCCACAGTTTTTTTGTTTTCATGTGTGCTCCCCATACTCAATTTTGAATTGTGAAGGATGGGGACCGTTAATCTAATCATCTTCGTACTCCCACATCTATTATGGGGCTGGGCACATAATGATTATTTGTTAACATTTATCTACTGAACATGATACCTGAAATATGGTCAGTGCTGAATAAAGAGTTAATGAAGTATTTGTTGGACAGTTTTCTGATTACTGCTTTATCTCCATTCCTGTTGCTAGTGTTGATGGTCTGGTGCCACATTGCTGGTCAAGACCACTGGTAGAGCTGGGAAACCAACTCAACTGCTGCAGCTGCTGCCACCACCAGAAATTGTGTGCTTCCATCACCACCATCATCATAGCTACTAGTTCCCAGTCCCAAGTCTGCTGTATTCACTGCTACCACCTCCACCACTAACCCTAACCCGATTAACTTGTCCTTCATATTCTACTCATATTTAGAAGTCCTTGTTTCTTCAGAGCCTTCGTGCTATTAATTTTTCTCTGCTCTTAATGGTTTCTCCCTTATTCAGCTTCCATCAGAGCATCAGTTGAGTGGGTGGTACTACTTTACTTCTCAGGGGGAATGTCACTTTAATGATTCAATCAAGTAGTTGCTCTTTTTGCTGTCAAAGGAAGCCTCTGTATTATCTTCAGGGAACAATCTGAAGAACAATCTGCAACAACCCTAGGTCCTCTCCTTAGCTGTGATGTTGGCTCATATTTATACTTTGTGCATTCATTTGCCACCTTTCTGCCCACTCACAGATTCCTAAGATCTTTCCATCCTCGTCAACTTAGTTCATTGCCGCCCACAAGAATTTATGTCATTTGCAAATATAGAAATATTTCTTTGTACTTTATAAAGGTATTGCATATAGGTTAAACTAATTGTGCCTTGTGCAAGGAAGCTGGAGGAAGTGGAGGCTGAGATCCAGCCTGCACGTTGTTCATCTCAGTCTCATGTCAAACTGTGGCTAGGAAAAAAGGTATTCCTTTTTCTGATTTGCATGAAGATGCTGGCCCATCACTAAGTGATGAGCCTGTAGTGGAGTATCTACCCATTTTCTAATTCATTCCTATTAGACTAGTAACCCTTGTTATGCAGACCTGCTCTTAGCATTTGTCTAGTACTGAACCTGAGATCCTCTGTGCTATACTCGCCTGTCTTTACCTTTTGTTGCTTTTCCTAACCAGTGGGAAATTGCCTCAATTCCAATAATGAGGAGGAGACTCAATTTTGTTAAATTATGAAAAAATGTAAAACCATAAAAATAGTTTATATATCTGTGTTCCAGTTATCTATTGCTGCTTGACAGACTGTCCCAAGTGGTAGTGGTTTCTGCTGTTCTGTGCTAAGTTTCTTCACCCCTGTCCAACTCTTTGTGACCCTATGGACCATAGCCTGCCAGGTTCCTCTATCCATGGGATTCTCCAGGCAAGAATACTGGATTGGGTTGCCTTGCCCTTCTCCAGGAACTCTTCTTGACCTAGGGATCAAACTTGTGTCTCTTATGTCTCCTGGGTTCTTTATCACTAGAGACACCTAGGGAGCCTGGTAGTAGTTTAAAACAACTATTTTATTATATCTCACAATTTTGTTGCTCAGGAATTGGGGCAAGGCTTGATTGATTCTTCTCTTCTGCTGGTGTCAACAGAATTTACTCTCCTGGTGGATGGGCTGGTCTGGAGGGTTCCAGGTGGCTTCCCTCAGTGTCTGACACCTTGGTGAAGATAGCTTGAAGACTGGACTCATTTGAGACTATCAGGTGGAGCGCCTCCTTGTAATCTGTGACATCTCATGGTTCCCAGTGAGTGTGTCCTAAGAGTTGCAGGCAGAAGTTGCAAAGCTTTCCAAAACTTCACTTCTACTACATTTTGTGAATCAAGTGTGTTAGTAAGACCAGCACAGATTCATGGGGAAGTGAATTAGACTGCAACTCTCAATGGAAGAAGTAGCAAAAAGTTGGCAGTTATTTTTAATATACCATGATCTTCTACCCAGATTTAACAAAAGTTGTATTTTGCCCTGTCTACTTGTGATCCAATTAGAAAACATTTTCATTATAGAACCTTGATAAAGATCATCTGAAAGTCTAAATAAACATCATACCTAAGAGTGAAACATTAGTAATATTCTAATCAGTCAAGCTTTTTAGGTTTATTACATGTTACTGAAGGTGTTAATAAGACAAATAAATAAATAAAGAATAGTGGAAAGGAAGAAGTAATTTTATTATTCACAGACAATATGTCTCCAAATTGAAAAATCCAAGAAAATCTATAATCTAGATCTATAAAAACAGTTCAACAACATTGTGGATAAAAGGATAGCACTGTTCTTAGCCTGATTTCTTGTGCTTTCTGAACTATTGATTGTTTCGTGATTCTCTGATTCTTAGATCTAACAGATGGCCTTTTACTTCCTTCTTCCTTCAGTGTGGACAACTGTATCCTTCAGCGTAGACAACTCATAGTTGGTTGTGTGACCCCACCCCTTCCACTTGGGGCTGGGGGACATGTTGTATCTGTTGTAGAGTTGTCCATGGATGATTTCATTCAGAGGTTGCTCTATTGGTTTTTCTGTGGGGATTCAGAGAGATTGAAAAGCTATGCTATCTTTATTATTATATTCCAAGAATACCTGTAGTTTAATAGCATTTTGATCTAGTTGCTACCCATTTAGAGAACTTTTTCTTGGTGGTAATAATTTTTCATTTTACTTTTACAATGAAATAATTATAGAAGCTGCAAATAAATGTATACGGAGGTCTCATGTACCTTTCACCCCCACCTTTCCCAACACTGACAACTTTCATAACTATAGGGCAATATCAAAATCAGGAAATTGACATAGATATAATCTGGAGAACTTCTTCAGATTTCACCAGCAATACACACACAGAACTCAGTGAAATTTTAACACATGTATAGCTTTGTGTGACTACCACTGTTTTTTATAGAGAGACAGATTGATTGATTGATTGATTTTAGGGTTGGTTCACATGACTGTGCAAGCTGGTAAGTCCAAAATCTGCAGGGTGGGCTTGCAGGCTGGAGACCCCGGAGGAGGCAATACTGTAGTTGAAGTCTAAAGGCAGTTTGCTGGCACAATTACCTCCTGTTCTGAGAAGTTCAGTGTTCTGTTTTAATTCAGGCCATCAACTATTTGGATGAGACTTATCCATAGAATGGAGATCAATCTACTTTACTCAAAGTCCATTGATTTAATTTTAAATCTCATCCAAAAAACACTCTTCAGAATTTTTTTTGAAGAAGAATCATCTGGAATAATTTTTGACCAAATATCTGGCCACCATGGGTTAACCAAGTTGCTAAATAAAATTAACCCTCATACTATATTTTGGTTTTGTCACCAAATATTTTATTCTGAGAAGTTGCTTGTGTCATTAAGTCCTATGATTTTTTTAATGACTGACTGCAAAGAATTCCATTATATGTCATCATTTATTAGCCTGATCTTCAAATTCTATTCTTAAGACAGTTCCACATTACTGCTGTTTAAAATGTTATGGTAAACAAATATCCTTTGTATGAACCTCTGATTATATACTTACAATACTTAGAAGTGAAATTTTTTAGTCAAGAGATGAGAATATTTTTTATAGCTTCTTAGTGCACCTTGCAATATTTCTTTTCAGAAAGGCTGTGTTCAGACTAATAGTATATGGCATTTGATCCTCAGAAGAGATTGTTCTAGAGCTTCATTAAAGTTTTTCTTTTTAATATTCTGAAGACTTCCCATTGTCTATTGACTCAAAATTTAATTTTTCCAATTTATTTTTCTAAATATCTTAAGTATTTTGTCACAATTTCTGTTAAATGTTTGGTGATCCACTTCTTTATTTTACATTGCAAAATTTGACCCTATTAAGAACTGAGATTCACAGGGACTTCCCTGGAAATCCAGTGGTTAAAACTCCAAGCTTCCACTGCAGGGGCACGGGTTCAATCCCTGGCCTGGGAACTAAGATCCCATGTGCTACTCGGTGTGACAAAAAAAGAAGTCAGGCTCACAGGAGTCTAATTCCCCCAGTTCTTCTCTGGAGCACTTTTTATCGGGAGGCTTGTGGACGCAAGAGGAGGTGCTAAGGCACTACCCTTAAACTGTGTGAAATTGCATTTAATAACTGGGAGCAAGTCTTTTCTGAAGTATGACACACTGGTGAGCTGAACTGATAAAGTTTTTTACAAAGTGGTAAATTTTAACAAATAGTATGTTTAATCTTTTATAGAGTAATAGGTGCTCAGAGATCAACAAGATCTTGAGAAATCATACAATTAATAATACTCCTGGAGACAAAGCCACAGAGATTCCATCTCTGGCAGATGAGAATTAATTCTGTCTCTAAAGGTCTCTTGTGAAACAGGTGAGGTATTGTTTTTTAAAAACCTTTTACAACATCTAAAAACTTGGACTGTCATCAAGTCTCATTAGCCAAAGTCCTGCAGAACTTAATGATGCTTAATACCAAGGTAACTGGATATTTATACAACCAATATTCTAGTAGGCAAACCTCTGAAAACATACCTTCTTTCCCTCATATATTTTTTTTTGCATCAGCAGTTGGATACTTTTAAAATAGTTTTCATTATGTAAATTACACAACTTTGAAGAATAAAAAATTATTATGTTGTACCTTCATGTACATGCTTTAGGACACTTGGTTAGGCAACAATCAGTATCTTTGGTAGTCACCTCAAAAGGGTTGGACACTTCAAAGTGTAACTGGATAAGAATCATGGAAATGGATGATATTAGGATATATTGTATGCAAAAGAGCATTCTGATAATCAGGACATTAAATAGAACACAGCACACAGTCTCAAGTAGTCGAGCACTGCTCTCTGGCAAGTGAAAACTATCTCAAAACCATTGATGTACTAAAAAAAAAAAAAAAAAGTAGCAGCTTAGCTCTATACATAGCATTTCTTTTCCAGAGTGAAACTGGCTTGTCAAACTTGAAAGCAGTGTAATGAATAATTCTTCCTTTTAACTGTCAAGAATAAAAAGAAAAAATGAACTAAAAAAAATTAATAGGTAGGGGCTATGGAGAATGAAATAAATAAAGGGAATGAAATGAAATAACAAAAGGAAATAAAAGAAGAATGAAATAAAAGCAAAATCATCTTTTCATTACTGCAGTCTTCTGAAGCAGTGAATATGAAAGAGGGCACTGCAAAGCCACTTCATTTTTACACAGGCCAAGGATCATTGTCACTTGGGCACCCTTTATGTCTGATCACTTTATGAGAACACACACACTACTAGTGTTCTACCCTCTATGAGAAGATAATTCCTTTCACAATAAGTACAAGAAAAATTAAAAAGCACACTCAAACTGTCTAGAAAACTGCAGCTGTCTCAGCCACTTGACACTGTGTAAACACTGGCTTGGCAAGGCAGAGCGTTAGAGCAGGGTCAAAAGGGCAGCTCCCTTTGGTCCTGTGCTCCTGGCAGCATCTCCCCAAGGCAAGTGTCCAAACCTCTGCCCGGTCAAGCTGGCAGCTGGGCTCGCAGAGAGTGCTGCATGGCTTCTTCTGGGGCCCTGGCTTCCAGGACAGGACAAAGAGCCGTTCTCCCCCAGCTGCTGAGACTTGACATTTGCTGCAGCTCCTTTGCTGCGCTAGGTTTGTCATAAGAAATTTAGGAGAGGCAAAGTGGAGAACCATCTTGCACACTTTCAAAGAAATCGGCTAACTGGGCGGGGACAGTGGTGAGGGGAGGAAATGGAGATGGACAAATTTCATATAATGAGCCAAATATTTTTCTTTTGGTGGTAAATTTATCTGTTACTTTGGGAAAATTTTTTGGCCACATGTTTGAAGAGTTGTCTTTCCTTCCTGCACTGGACAGTCCCAGAAAATACCTCCACGTTTGGTGGCTCACTGAAAAACTCACAGGGCTCACTCAGCATGTAGCTGTAATCATAGCTAAGATTTATAACAGTGAAAAGAGACAAAGCAAAATCAGCAAAGTGAAAATGCACTTACGTCAAGTCTAGAGGAAACGTATCTCAGGCTTCCAGAAGTCCTTTCCTGGTGGAGTCATGCACTGTGTGCTTAATTCCTCTAGCAGTGAGTTGTAACTACATGTGCCAAATGTTGTTTCCCAGGGAAGCTCACTGGTGCCTTAGAACCCAAAGCTTTTACTGGAGGCTGGTCATGTAAGCATGCACTGCCTGGCATGTACCAAAACTCGACTTTCACGAGAAAGGCAGCTGCTCAGCATAAATCACATTGGTTGTATGAACAGTTTAGGCCACTCTTATCAGTTAGGGCAAGTTTTGTGTTTTTTTTTTTCCTTTTAAATTGAGTATAGTTAATTTATAGTATTGTGTTAGTTTCCAGTATATAGCAAATTGATTTAGTTTTGTGTATATTTTTTAAAATTTATTTATATTGAAGTCGGACACGACTGAAGCGACTTAGCAGCAGCAGCAGCAGCTAGTTATTTACAGTATTGTATTAATTACTGCTATACAGCAAAGTGACTCAGTTATATATATATATATTCTTTTTCCTATTGTTTTCCCTATGGTTTATTACAGGATATTGGATATAGTTTCCTGTGCTATATAGTAGGACCTTGTTTCAGTAGGACCTTGTTTATTCATTCTATATATAGTAGTTTGCATCTTCAACTTCCAAACTCCCAATCTAGTCATCCCCTGCCCCCTACCCTGGCAACCACAAGTCTCTTCTCTGTGTCTGTGAGTCTGCTTCTGTTTGTAAATAAATTCATTCTTATCCTATTTTATATTCTACATATAAATGTTATGGTATTTGTCTTTCCCTTTCTGACTTATTCACTTAGTATAATAATCTCTAGGTCCATCTGTGTAGCTGCAAATGGCATTATTTTGTTCTTTTTATGACTAAGTAATACTCCATTGTGTATATAAACCACATCTTCTTTATCCATTCATCTGTCAACTTACAGGTTGTTTCCATGTCTTGGTAAATAGTTCTGCTATGAACATAAGGCTACATTTATCTTTTTGAATTATAGTTTTGTCTGGATATATGCCCAGATGGAGAAGGAAATGGCAACCCACTCCAGTCTTCTTGCCTAGAGAATCCCATGGACAGAGGAGCCTGGTGGGCTGCTCTCCATAGGGTCGCACAGAGACTCAAGCGACTTAGCATGCATGCATTGTAGAAGGAAATAGCAACCCACTCCAGTGTTCTTGCCTGGAGAATGCCAGGGACAGAGAAGCCTGGCGGGCTGCCATCTATGGGGATGCACAGAGTCGGACACGACTGAAGCGACTTAGCAGCAGCACCATATGCCCAGAAGTGGGGTTGCTGGATCATATGGCAACTCTGGTTTTAGTTTTTGAGGAACCTCCATACTGTTTTCCATAGTGGCTGCACCAATTTATGTTCCTACCGACAGTGTAGGAGGGTTCCAGTTAGGGAAAGTTTTATATCACTACAGAGGACGGGTGGCCAGCCAAGTTCCCAGATACCAGGTGAGGGCCAACCTTGCAAGGAGTCCTTTCTAAGGATAGGCAGCATCAGACTACTGTGTTACCTTTTTTCCTGCAGCATCCACCTTCTTGGTCAAGGCATTTCAGAGCAAAATTATTATCAGTAGGACCCATGCATTAGATGAAAGCATCCTGCAATATTGACTTTTCATTATGGCCCTCCAGGGACCCTGGATTTAGCCAATTTAAACAAATCCTATTAAAAATAAAGGTCAGTCTTAGAAAGCTAGGTGGCTTTCTCCTTAAGTTTTTATATTAACCTTTTCTTAACCTGGCCTGAGCCATCAATTTAGGCACAATACAATTCTGGTAAGTTGAGGTGGTCCATGATAGTCAAGGTACACGTACCAGAAATAACAATTCCAGAGAGCACCCTTGGAAACAAAAAGTGTGCATGTGTTAAGTCACACCAATGACGGCACACATTAGTCAGGCAAAATAGGTTAACGGGGCCTCCAGTGTGGCTTCCCACTGTGAGTCCTTATGCCTCAGGGCTTTCTGTCCAGTCCAAATAATTCAGTTGAGTTCCTAGTTTTATTTATTTATGTAGGTGGCACCATGCAGCATTGGGATCTTAGTTCCCCAACCATGGGTTGAACCCACACCCCCTGCAGTCAAAGCTTGAAGTCCTAACCATTGGACTGCCAGCAAAGTCCCGAGTCCCTAGTTTTAGAAGCATTTTCAGGAGGAAGGCAGTTTCGATCAGTTTTGCTTGTCTTTGACATCAGTTCATTTGCTTCATGAGTGGGGACAGCATCTACAGGTGTTCTTCATGGAAACGCAGAAGCTGAGGACATCCCCGGCTGTGTCACAGTCAGCATTGTTAGGTGTGATCATAGGCTCAGCAGTCTGTTTGCATTCAAGATCTCAAAGCATCTTGTGAAGGCAGTATTGACATTGAGGAGCAGTTCTTTTCTCTCTCTCTCTCTCTCTCTCTCTCTGGCTATGCCAGGAGAATTATGGGATCTTAGTTCCCTGAACAGGGATTGAATTCTAGGCCCTGGAAGTGAAAGTACAGAGTCCTAACCACTGGACTGCCAGAGAATTCCCCCAGGAGCAGTTCTGAAAGACAGCAGGTATAAAAAGTAGAAATCATTGCACCTATCCCTGCATCTCACAGGTATTGGCCCTTTGTTTTTTCTGTGTTATCACTTGATCAGTATTTTCATGCAGTAATCTTAACTTTACATTTTTTCCCAATCATTTTTTATTCTGATCTAGACTTTTCAGCAGGAAGGGTTTGGAATAAGGAGAGTGTTGAGAATTTAGCTAAGCTACTCCATGCTATTGTGTCTCAACATCCGTTTTATTTGGCCAAGGGGCCAGCAGTGACCTTAAACCAACAGTCGTCTCCTTAGGTAAACCCGTGCCCTAGATGGCAGCTCACAGAATCACAAGGAAATGTAAGTTCCTGATATGACTTCCTCAAAGGCCCTTGCAATCAACAATCTCCCCTTCCTCCCAGTGCCTCCTTCTTACACTCTCCTAGATAAGACCAATAAGACCTTCATGGGACTTATCAAAGCACTGCTTTTCTGGTTTGAACTGACCAATCTGGCCTTAGCCTGGAAACTGCAAAGCACTCTACCCTATAAACTCTAATAAAAACATGTTCCCCAGGCCCTGCTTCTCTCCGTCTGTACTCTGCCTTGACCTACCCATGGGACCTGTAAGTATTTAATTTTTCTCTATTTTAATTTCTCTTGTGATCTGTTGTTGAAGTGTGGCTCACAACTGACACCCTGCACTCCACTTAGTGAGTGTTAATGTAATGAAATCAAACAGAGAAATAGATGAATTTACACAGAAAAACATTTTTAATAAACTTAACCAGAAATTCACATCATGTTCAGGAACTTGTAGGACAAAATCCTGAATTTTCAAGTTTGGAGAATGTGATTTACATAACCCCAATCACTATCATCCTGATCATTTATTTGTAAATAGCCTGGAGAAGCTCAATCTCTGTTTGGGGATTTAATACTAAAAATTGCGAACTAAGAAAGAAAGGTGAGTGAATTAGAATCAGGTTACCAGTCCACTGTTGTCAATAATGTTATTAGTAAAACTCAAACACAAGTCAATAACTGTGAGATATCCTTGGGAAGAGGAGTGAGAACCCTATCTTTTAGGAGTGGGTGGAGAGGTCCCACTCCCCTTAATGTACTCTCTCCCAACTTGGAGTTTTGACAGGAATCACGTTTCTTATGATTAATCATCTCAGATGCAGTTCGTCCCTACATTAGATAGAGTTACTAGCATCTTGGTTTCAGATGGTCCCATCAGAGAACAAACCCTTTCCCATGGACATTTGCAAGTGACCCATGGGGTTCAGTAAGCATCCATAATGTTTTTATAGTTTATGGCCCCACCAGGTGGAAGGGGAGGATGTCTTACATCTCCCAGAGCTTGAATTATATTCATTGAGCCTGTGTCTGCTTTCAGAAGTTGGAACGGTCTCTTACAATCATTATGTGACGTTGCATGCATGCTCAGTCATTCAGTTGTGTCTGACACTTTGCAGCCTCCATGGAGCCGCCAGGTTCCTCTGTCCATGGGATTTCCCAGGCAAGAATATTGAAGTGTGTTGCTGTTTCCTCCTCCAGGGGATCTTCCTGACCCAGGGATTGAACCCACATCTCCTATGGCTCCTGCATTGGCAGGCAGATCTTTACCACTGAGCCACCTGGCAAGCCCCTCAGCCTCCGGTTAGGTCCAGGTAAATAGAATCTCTGAATCCAGGATTCCAAAAAGGACTTTTCTTCTTTAGCAGCAGCAAAGCCAAGAGACTACTGGGTCAGACAGTGAGGTTCCAGGTCCTTTTCATCCTGCCAGACTTAAAGTTCAAATTGACCCACTCAAAAATGTGCACATTAGGCTGGAAAGTTATCAGCCTCCAAGAGTTAGACATCTGATTTTGCAAGAACTTATTAGCAAATTAAAACCTGACTTTTAAAACTCAGAAGTAGATTTTCCTATAGAGATTGTCTCTCTTTTTATGTTGTCTACCTTTCTCATAGGCTCCAACAGGCAAAAATCTTAGCAAAAATAATCAGCTGTGAGATTTCAATAGCCAGCATTTAAATTTTAACCCATCCACCAGCAAAAAGCAAGGATTTTATGTTCTATCAACACCTTTTATTGGGGAGCTTTCCCTGGTTGGGATAATCCCTCTAACATATATGAAATTATAGGCATATAGTATTTTACATCAGTTTTTATCATACATCCAGAAGTAGTAGCCACAAAAAAAGTCATTTTTTAAAAAGTCTCTCCATTTTTTCTCTCTCCCTCTTTTTTTCATTGCAAGTTTGTACAACCCCCTCAACACTTTTCAGGATTGGCATTACAGCTGCTGAGAAATCCCAGCTAGAATGTAAGGGGCTGCTGTACCAGACGGAGAAGGCAATGGCACCCCACTGCAGTGTTCTTGCCTGGAGAATCCCAGGGACAGGGGAGCCTGGTGGGCTGCAGTCCATGGGGTCGCTAAGAGTTCGACATGACTGAGCGACTTCACTTTCACTTTTCACCTTCATGCATTGGAGAAGGAAATGGCAACCCACTCCAGTGTTCTTGCCTGGAGAACCCCAGGGACAGGGCAGCCTGGTGGGCTGCAGTCTATGGGGTCGCTCAGAGTTGGACACGACTGAAGTGACTTAGCAGCAGCAGCAGCTGTACCAAAAGACAGAGTATTGCTTTTCCCTTTTCCTTTATTTCTGGTTTATCTGAAGCTTGCTTTAGCCTTGGCACTGACAATCTTTTCCCATCCCACTGGGAGGAGAGAACAAAACCCTAAGGCATCATCCAGGTTGCAACTGCAATTTTTAATCTTGTCACTTTAGCTACCATTGCCAAAAGCAATCAATACCTTCAATGAGCAGATTTTCCCTGGACTTGCCTGTATCATTTTGAAATTCCATAGTTCCTTTCACATCAGACATCATCTCTGCTGATGTTTCATACCATAGATGACTAGGTAGCCAGTTTGCATCAACAATTTATTATGATGTCCCCTTTATCCTTTTTCCAGACACTGCTTTAGCCATATTTCTGTGAGTTGGGGTTGTTTTAGTGAATCCCACATTTGACACCAACTGCCACCCTCTAGTTCAGGGATTTGCTGGAATAATCCACAAGACTCTTCTCATAGTTGTACTTGTGGATAAAATTTATTGCACTGAGAGGATATAGAATCACAAAGGGAAAGATGTATTGCTTGAAGTCTGAAGGACACCAGGAATAAGCCTCCAAAATTCCCTTTCCATTTCACTACCATCAGTTTAGTTCAGTTGCTCAGTTGTGTCTGACTCTTTGCGACCCCATGAATCGCAGCATGCCAGGCCTCCCTGTCCATCACCAGCTCCCAGAGTTCACTCAGACTCACGTTCATCAAGTCAGTGATGCCATCCAGCCATCTCATCCTCTGTCGTCCCCTTCTCCTCCTGCCCCCAATCCCTCCCAGCATCAGAGTCTTTTCCAGTGAGTCAACTCTTTGCTTGAGGTGGCCAAAGTACTGGAGTTTCAGCTTTAGCATCATTCCTTCCAAAGAACACCCAGGGCTGATCTCCTTCAGAATGGACTGCTTGGATCTCCTTGCAGTCCAAGGGACTCTCAAGAGTCTTCTCCAACAGCACAGTTCAAAAGCATCAATTCTTTGGCGCTCAGCCTTCTTCACAGTCCAACTCTCACATCCATACATGACCACAGGAAAAACCATAGCCTTGACTAGATGGACCTTTGTTGGCAAAGTAATGTGTCTGCTTTTGAATGTGCTATCTAGGTTGGTCAGAACTTTCCTTCCAAGGAGTCAGATCAGATCAGATCAGTCGCTCAGTCGTGTCCGACTCTTTGCGACCCCATGAACTGCAGCACGCCAGGCCTCCCTGTCCATCACCAGCTCTCGGAGGTCACTCAGATTCACATCCATCGAGTCAGTGATGCCATCCAGCCATCTCATCCTCTGTCGTCCCCTTCTCCTCCTGCCCCCAATCCCTCCCAGCATCAGAGTCTTCTCCAATGAGTCAACTCTTCGCATGAGGTGGCCAAAATACTGGAGTTTCAGCTTTAGCATCATGCCTTCCAAAGAAATCCCAGGGCTGATCTCCTTCAGAGTAAGCGTCTTTTAATTTCATGGCTGCAGTCACCATCTGCAGTGATTTTGGAGCCCAGAAAAATAAAGTCTGACACTGTTTCCACTGTTTCCCCATCTATTTCCCATGAAGTGATGGGACCAGATGTCATGGTCTTCATTTTCTGAATGTTGAGCTTTAAGCCAACTTTTTCACTTCACTTTCACTTTCATCAAGAGGCTTTTTAGTTCCTCTTCACTTTCTGCCATAAGGGTGGTGTCATCTGCATATCTGAGGTTATTGCTATTTCTCCCAGCAATCTTGATTCCAGCTTGTGCTTCTTCCAGTCCAGTGTTTCTCATGATGTACTTTGTGTATAAGTTAAATAAGCAGGGTGACAATATACAGCCTTGACGTACTCCTTTTCCTATTTGGAACCAGTCTGTTGTTCCATATTCAGTTCTAACTGCTGCTTCCTGACCTGCATACAGATTTCTCAAGAGGCAGGTCAGGTGGTCTGGTATTCCCATCTCTTTCAGAATTTTCCATAGTTTATTGTGATCCACACAGTCAAAGCTTTTGGCATAGTCAATAAAGCAGAAATAGATGTTTTTCTGGAACTCTCTTGCTTTTTTGATGATCCAGCAGATGTTGGCAATTTGATCTCTTAAGATGTGCTTAATTTTACGAGCAGTAAGTGTGAAATAACATGTGTGAAACATTGTTCAAATGCTCATTAAAGACTTAATGCCCAGGGTTTTTACTGGGTACTGGTCATGTAGGCAGCTTCTTGTGAACTGAATGTCTGTGGTCCTCCAAAGTTCTTGTGTTAAAGCTTGATCCTTATTGTGAGAGATGTATTTGGAGATGGGGCCTTTTGGAAGATAAGTAGATCCTGAGGGTGGAGTCTTGGGAATGAGATTATTTCCTTTGTGATAATTTTATATGTCAATTTTACTGGCTATGGGGGTACCTACACTAAACATTATTTTGGGGGATATCTGTGAGGATGTTTCTAGATAAGATTAGCATTTGAATCCGTGAGCTCAGTAAAGTAAATTGGCCATTGTGGGTGGGCATCATACAATCAGTTGAGGACTGGCATAGAACAGAAGGCAAATGAAGACAAAATTCACCCTTTTTTTCTTTCCTCACTGCTTGAACTGAGCTATCTCCTTATCTTCTCTGTACTTGGACTGGAACTTACATCCTTGCTTTCCATGGAGGCCCTTGGACTCAGATTGAATTACACCACTGCTTTCTTGGGTCTCCAACTAGCAGACTGGCAGATTGTGAGGTTTCCAGTCTATAATTTCATGAACCAATTCCTCATAATAAATTCATATGTGTGTGTGTGTGTGTGTGTGTGTGTGTGTGTGTGTGTGTGTGTATAAACAGACACCTTTTTCCTGCACATTTCCAACATCTGAATTGTTTTTTGCCTGTAAGGCATTAAGGGCTTCCCAGGTGGCATTAGTGGTAAAGAAACTGCCTGTCAAGATAGGAGATGCAAGAGACTCAGGTTCAGTTCCTGAGTTGGGAAAATACCCTGGAGTAGGAAATGGCAACCCACTCCAGTATTCTTGCCTGGAAAAATCTCAGGGACAGAGGAGCCTCAGGGACTACAGTCCATAGGGTCACAAATGGTTGGATACGACAAAGTGAATGAGCCCATAGGGTGTAAAGGGGAGAGCTTCCTGGTGGCTCAGCGGGTAAAGAATCCGCCTTCAATGCAGGAGGCCCTGGTTCAATTCCTGGGTCAGGACGATCCCCTGGAGAAGGGATAGGCCACCCACTCCAGTATTCTTGAGCTTCCCTGGTGACTCAGTTGGTAAAGAATTCACCTGCAATGTGGGAGACCTGGGTTCAATCCCTGGGTTGGGAAGATCCCCTGGAGAAGGGAAAGGCTACCCACTCCAGTATTCTGGCCTGGAGAATTCCATGGATTGGAGAAGTCCGTGGGGTCACAGAGAGTCGGACTCAACTGAATGACTTTCACACTCAGAAGTGCAAGAGACAGATATTATTCAAAGAGGTTTTAAGATGAAGTCCTATTTCCTTTTCCCTACAATACTTTGAAGTAATTAGATATTATCTGCTCTGGGTTCTCCACCCCCTGCCCAGATTTTTTTTTTTTTTCTTCAGAAATTGGAAGAAAACAGTTTTGTCTTAAGAGCAACAGAAAAAAAGAAGTCCCTCCATAGTCATATTTTGTGGACAGACCTGGTTCTTTTTCCCCAAGGAAAATTATCTGATTTCTTTCTTTAATGACAGAGACAACCAACAGTGATGACATAGAATTATATATTTTCTTTTCTCATCTGGGTCATGGAGAAGCCTCCATTCTTTAATAAAAATATTACAAAGTAACAAGCATGAACCCTATAATTTAAAGCAAAAAATAAAAATACAAGCCATCTTGTGCGTTGGTTACTTTCCCTTAGTAAGTTGTAGAATAGTACTCTAGGAACATTGGTTACAGTTAAGTCAATTTTTATAGCTCAAGGAAGAAACTTTATATGGAAAATGTCCAAGAACACTTCTATTTAAAAATATAAAATTTATCAAAAATTTCTTGGAATACTGGCAGAACAGTGGAGAGAACCTGGGCTTACTTCTTGCTTCAATTTTGGCTATGCTGCTCAGAAGTAACTTCACCTTGGGAAAGTAATGATCTATGAATTAAATTTCCTCATCTATAACAAGCACAGGGTTGTTAATAATGAAAATAACATATGTAAGATACTTGACTCCTGGCAAGAGTAGGGGCTCAATAGATGTAATATTCTCCTTACCTTGGGGAAGAAAAAGCCTACTAAGAGAGACTCTAATGTTCATAGAAGCTCTATTAATAACAGCCCCAGATGGAAACAACCCAAATATGACAGCCCCAAAAGACCATCAATAGTAGTCTGAATTTTTTTTAAGTTGGATAATCATACTGTACAGTACTATGTAGCATGAACTACTGTTACTATAAAAGCAAGGATAAATCTCACTAACATAATGTTGTGACACAGAATAATAATACTATATAATTCCATTAAAAAGTCAAAAACAGGCAAAATTAATCTACAGTGATAGAGGTCAGAAATCTTAACCTTTGGAGGGAGATGAGATTAGAAGGCGAAAAGAAGGAGACTGCCAGGGTACTGGAAATGTCTCCATCTGAATAGTTGTGGTCATTAGAGGGGTGTATGTATGTACAAATTCATCAGACCGTACACTTAAGATTTGCACATTGCATATGTATATCCTTTACCTTTGTACATGTATAAATAGCACATCAAAAAAAAAAAAACAAAACCTTCTTTTTGCCCCAGGAGCTAGATTTTATATCACTATCAAATTTATTTATTTGGAGAATCTGGCTCTAGATATGACATACCAATAGCCGGCTATCTTGCAGGCTGCAGTCTGTCCCTTGTAAGTGGCCCCGTTTTAGAGCTGGCCTGGAGCTGACAGGCATATTATGAGGGTCATGCTCTATCACCATTGACAGCTGGAGAGGCCATCACATGCCATCAGCAACAAAGCACAGGGAAAACCAGGCAGCGGACTGTACTTCCCACCCTTCGGCTGCAAGGCACAACCCCAGCAATGGAAGGATTAAAAAGCCTCTCAATTTAAAAAGACAGGGGGAGGGGAGGGGGAATGTGGGCTGCACAATTTATAAATAGACATTACCAGAGGCTGCCTGATTGTGAAGTGGTTGTTTAGTAAATCTTTCTCCTTTAAGGATTCCATTATCAGAGACCATTTGAAAACATCAGTTTCGTTTTGTTTCTTGGGGAGATCCTGGGTTTCATCGAGTCAGCCCTGTTGGGTGATATTTCTCTCTGTCTAGATTTAGGGACAGGCCTTGGATATTCTGAAGTGCCTTTACATGGAGCACAAAGATGATGATGATGATGATGATGTGTCTTTTGCCAAATGGATGAGCAGCTTCTGGGGTCACAGCTGGATAGAGGAGGATGAGCGAGGACTCCGGGACCGCCGTGGATCACAAGATGCCAGTTACAGGAAAAGCTCCCTGCCCTGCCCAGTGAGTTGTTAAATGGAACCAGGGGAGAACCAAACTACGGGAGGGGGGTTTCTCTTCGATTTTTTTGAGGGTCCTATGATATAAAGTTTTCTTTGGTTGAAATGAGTACTTCCAAACGTTTTTTTATACTCACAAAAAATCCCTTTTATCATTTTATCTTGTCCTCCAAGGGACCTGATTTTCATCTACTAAGTAATGATTCCTTCATTTTTAGCAACCTAAGATATATTTAACTGCTACTCAGAGCTCCTGATAAGCCCGGGATAATCCTATTGAGAGGTAATATAATTCAAGCCAAAGGAAAGAAACCTGATGTTATAGTCTGTGTAGCACTGGTGTGGATCACTGTTTGATTTCCAGCAGTCTTTTTGAAATACTGAAAATAGCTCCACTATTTGGTGGCATCTAAGGAATTGGGGATTCTACTTAATAAGTCACTACCCCTGATCAATTTGATGTACTCTTTCTTCTGGTTCTCATTTAGTTTCCTGGTGGGAGAGAAAGCCAACATTCTACCACCCTCAGCACTGTTTTTCCATGGCTAGGCAGGGGACAGGAGAGATCTTGAGAGGGGAATGGGTGGGCCTGACCAGGTGTGGGCTCGGCAGTAGGTACACGTGCACTTACAATTCCAGCTACCAGAGAATATTCCCCCAACCCCCTGCTATGCTAACTCCAGAACCAAATAAGTTTCAGGGGTGATGTTATTTTATTTTTAGCTCTAAAGTTCCCAGAAGCATAATGTATGTGAAGTATATTAAAGTATGTAAAGCAGTCTTTTAGTCTAAATGATCAGCAAGTTTGAGGAATGAGACCTCTTTGAGACACAAATATTTGAAAATAGTTATCTTAAAAAGCATAATCAGGGACCAAGGGAGCATTTCAACACTTCACTGAACTCCAGGTTCTTTAAGTGAAAAAAGACAGAGGTTGCACTGGATGATCCACAAGAACCCTTCCAGTCTCACTTTCCATAATTCTGTTATAAAATAAACCTTTGCTTATTATGCTCATGTTTTAATCTTTTATGGCCCACACTGAGGGAAGTATTCATAATGTGTGAACCAGGAATATGACTAGTGTTTAGCCAAACAGCAAGAACCAGGGAGAAACAAAGAGAAAAAAAAATGAAGTTCACTGTTTATCACAACAGCTCTTTGGAGCCACCAAAATATGAAAACAAATAAACATGACATAAAATATCGTTTCTTAAATAGATTTTAGCATTTATTAGACTTTAAAAACTAGGATGATCTACCTTATTTAGAGAGTCCACTTGTGGGTTGCAATGTTGTTTGCCTTAAACTATTGGAGAATAGCAGAATTTCTTTGTATAACATTTCTAAAGAGGATCCATCTATCTTTTCCTGCTCATACTGGCTTTGGGCATCTGCCCGAGTTAACCTGTTTCAATTCTCTGAGTTGACAATTCCATAATTAGCAGACTAGCTTGCAGAAAGCATGTGTTTATTTAAGGAAACAAAAGCACGGGCGAACCATGACGACCTAACTGAGTAGAGAAAGCATGAAACACAGAATGCAGATTGGGGGACCCTGGGCAAAAGAGGCAGAGTCCTGGAGAATGGAGGGCTTGATTCTTCATCTCTCCTCACACAATGCCTGAATTTCTGAAGTGAATCTGTAGTTGGATACTTAACTTTTCCTGATTCTAAAATGTGCTCAAATTTTTCTTACTTTGGAGATACGAGAACAATTAGGTTTTCAAGTTTTGTGTTTTGCTTTGAGCTCAGAAACAACTTAAAAGAAAAAAGCTTACTCTTAGCCTTATCTTTTCTTTCCCCACTGCTCTACTCAAAGGCTTCTCCCTTGTTGCAACCTGTTAGTAGTGTACATCCATCAGTTTTATATTCATGCGAAGAATTTTCCCCTTCTTTCCTGTTTGCATGTGGTTTCCACTATGGGTCTTCAGCCTCACAATTCTTGCAAAACTATAGTGATGGAACATTAAATCATTAATCATATTTATCGAACACCGACTGTGTGCCAGTTATTGTTCAAGGCACAATAGGATTACAGGGGAAACAAAGACGTATATGGCGTCTGTGCTTGTGGCATGTCCAAGCTGGTGCAAAATACAAATTTGGCAGAAAGAATGAGGTAGACAAGGTATAAAGCTTGCTCCATCTTAGAGAGCACTGCTACTTTTGGCTTCTACTGATAGTAGAAGGGAGGAAGCAAGTCCATTATGATAAAAGCTCCCCTGTAGAATTGTCACTGATGCCTGAAATTTATTACTAATTTCTTAGATTATAGAGAACACACACTACTTTTTAACAAGACTCATTATAATCTGTGGTTGCTGATGTAAGTCAAATCAAAAATCTAACTTTACTGTCCTGAGGTGCTTGTGTGAAAAAAGAAGTATTTTCGTCTCTCTCATTATTGAACACATCTTCCTCCCTCCATTGTCACACCAATACAAACTTGAAGTAGAAAAATCTCCGTATCCCTTATGTATTCTACTCACTGAAAGTGAATTTTAAGTAGTTGATTTGACTTTCTAGTCATCTTCAGATTAATGTGGTTCTCTTAGCCTTGTTCTACACAGTTAGGGCCTAGTGGAAGTGAGGATTATGCTGAATGAGAGACCTCTTCAAAAGGGAACTGAGTTCCCTGGCCTTGGGCTTTCTCAATGCTTCTTCGATGCTCACATAGGCACAACATGTGCTGGTCCACATCGTATCATTTGAGGGGGTTCAAAATAAACCTCTTACCTATCTGTACCCCAAGGGATTTTTTTTTCTTTTAAAAAACAATCACCTTTAACCAATTTTATATTCTGTCTTTATAGTCTCAATTTAAAACTGCAGAAGTGAAATGAAGTGAAAGTCGCTCAGTCATGTCCGACTCTTTTTTGTGACCCCATGGACTGTATCCCACCAGGCTCCTCTGTCCATGGAATTCTCCAGGCCAGAATACTGGAGTGGGTAACTGTTCCCTTCTCCAGAGGCTCTTCCCACCCAGAGATCAAACTCAGGTTTTCCGTATTGCAGGCAGACTCTACCATCTGAGCCACCAGGGAAGCCCAAGAATACTGGAGTGGGTAGCCTATCCCTTCTCCAGCAGATCTTCCTGACCCAGGAATTGAACCAGGATCTCCTGCATTCAGGCAGATTGTTTCCCAGCTGAGCTACGAGGGAAGAAAACTGTAGAATATGTATCTAATTTTAATTTTTTTAACTGATTGACCTAAGGGTTGTTACACACTCTCGCCTTTGTAGTGTCTCACTTCAGTGGTGGTTCTCCAGCAGTTGCTCACTACAGGGGTAGGGTGGGCCTTGGCCCCCTTAGAGGATTTCTCACACCTGAAATGAGGGGGATGCCCTAAAGTTTTGTGACTAATATGGTTCATTGTTTTTCAGCTTAAATTTGTATTCCATTTCAAGAGGAGATAAACTTGATCCAAAGAAATTAGTAATAAAGTTCAGGCCTCAGTGACAGTTCTACAGAGGAGCATTTATCATAATGTTCCCTGGACTTGTTTCCTCTCTTCTACTATCAATAGATGCCAAGATAGAGGAGTTTCTGGGAAGGCAGCAGAGTGGAGTGAGTAAGAGTGAGGGCTCTGAGGTGCCTCCCAGGGTCTACTACTGGCAGCATAACCTCCCTCTGTCTCAGAGTCCCTCTGTGTGAATGGGATTGATGAAAACAGCGCATACATCATGCAGGTGTTGTTAGATTCAGTGAGTAGTGTGTGCGGTGTGCTTAGAACAGTGCCTGGTACCTAGTAAGCACTTTTCCTCCCCGTCTCTTTCCCACCTCCTCTCCCTCCTCCTCCTCTTTTTCCTTATGTGTCAGAGTTTAAATTGTCTTTTAGTTTCCCTAAAGGAGGTCCAGTGGATGGTATCGACCTACCATTTTACCAGTTGAACCTTTTTTTCCTGATGCTGTTTCCGTATAATGCTAGTTGACTAATTTATACATCTCTTGGTTCTATTGATCAGAGATCAGATCACATCAGTCACTCAGTCGTGTCCGACTATTTGTGACCCCACGAATCGCAGCAAGCCAGGCCTCCCTGTCCATCACCAACTCCCAGAGTTCACGCAGACTCACATCCATCAAGTCAGTGATGCCATCCAGCCATCTCATCCTCTGTCGTCCCCTTCTCCTCCTGCCCCCAATCCCTCCCAGCATCAGAGTCTTCTCCAATGAGTCAACTCTTTGCATGAGGTGGCCAAAGTACTGGAGTTTCAGCTTTAGCATCATTCCTTCCAAAGAAATCCCAGGGCTGATCTCCTTCAGAATGGACTGCTTGGATCTCCTTGCAGTCCAAGGGACTCTCAAGAGTCTTCTCCAACAGCACAGTTCAAAAGCATCAATTCTTTGGCGCTCAGCCTTCTTCACAGTCCAACTCTCACATCCATACATGACCACAGGAAAAACCATAGCCTTGACTAGACGAACCTTTGTTGGCAAAGTAATGTCTCTGCTTTTGAATATCCTATCTAGGTTGGTCAGAACTTGTTGGTAGGCAGTTAATATTCCTCACATAAAATTCATTTAGACTATTTCCTAAAGACCTACAAATTATTATTACTTTTGTAATAAGATTTTGTTGTAACTAGTACATTGTTTAAAGCCATGTTTCACTTAGAAATAGAATGAATTTGTTGTTGTTGTTGAAGATACAAGTTTGGGATTATTAATCCAATTAAGGGGCTTTCCAGGTAAAGAAACTCAGTGGTAAAGAAACAGCCTGCCAAGTAGGAGATGCAGGTTTGATCCTTGAGTTGGAAAGATCCCCTGGAGAAGGGAATGGCAACCCACTCCAGTATTCTTGCCTGGAAAATTATAGACAGAGGAGCCTGGCAAGTTCCATTCTGTGGGGTCACAGAGTCAGATGTGACTTAGTCACTGAACAACAACAACAAAAATAATCCAAGGAAGAGACATCTTATGCTTAAGCATTTACCTCTCCGTAAAGTCACTAGTCATCTCTTACCAAACTAAGATTCATTTTCCTCATCTATAAAAGGGGAAGAATGACTCCCTTGTAGGATTTGTTCAGAAATTAGAGGTACGACACAGTGCACTAAGATTCAACATGGGTCTTAATTTTGTCAACACCTGGATCTTTTCCCCAGTTATTTCTCATCATGCTCAGGTGCTTACATTTACTCAGAGGGCAGGAGGGGTACAATTGAAGAGTGATTATAATTAAACCCAGAATAAAAAACTTCCAGTAGTTCTTGGAGTGAAGGTGTTACATAACTATATTTTCAAAAGGCAAGAACCTATGGCTTGGAGTCAAGAGTGCATAGGATTTTTTTTTGGACAGAAATGGTTTTCTGGCATCCCTGTGAGAAATAGCAAGGTTGTTCAGAGCACTGTTTTCTAGTGAGAGCACTATTAACTCCTGGGTGATAGTTGCTCCACAAGTCCATGCCTGCTGCAGGCTTTGTAGCCTGGGAGCCAGGGACCCCAGGTCATGAGCTCAGAGTGTGGGGGATCCCATGCCTCACAGTAGGACCTGCATCATAGCACAGGAGATAGATGGGTAAGGTTGATCCATGGACATGGAAGTGACATTCCACACCTTGAAAAAAAAAAAAAAAGCTATTTAGGGCATTGATTCAAGTCTTTGTGGGGGAAATTGCATTGGAAGGGCATATAGAATTCCAAAAGTAGAGCTTGCTTACTAAGAAAACATTTTTAAAAGTGGGAAAATTTCCAGGTAACCAATTAGAGTGCTTTTTATGTGTGTGTGTTTATTTATTTTTAATCAAAGGATAATTGCTTTACAGTATTATGTTGGTTTCTCCATTTGAATCAGCCGTAGGTATACATGTTTCCCCTCCCTCTTGAATCTCCCTTCTGCCTCCCTCCCCATCCCACCCCTTTAGGTTGTCACCAAGCCCCAGTTTGAGTTCCCTGAGACATACACAAATTCCCACTGGCTATCTATTTTACATATGGCAATATATGTTTCTATGTTACCAATTAGAGTGCTTTTAAAGCTAGTTTCTCACAAGCTTCCACACCTAAACAGACTAACTGGAAATTTCATCTGACATAAGAAGATATTAAGGGTACACTTTATTTACATTGTGATCGAAACCCTTGCCATTTTTTTATGCCTCTCAATGGAAGAGAACATTTGTACAAACACATACATTTCACTCCCAGTCTCACATCTTTTAAATTTTATTTTTTAAGATTTTTGATGTGGTAAGACTTCAGCAATATGTGAACCGTGAACTTCCTGATGTTCAAGCTGGTTTTAGAAAAGGCAGAGGAACCAGAGATCAAATTGCCAACATCCGCTGGATCATCGAAAAAGCAAGAGAGTTCCAGAAAAACATCTATTTCTGCTTTATTGACTATGCCAAAGCCTTTGACTGTGTAGATCACAATAAACTGTGGAAAATTCTGAAAGAGATGGGAATACCTGACCACCTGATCTGCCTCTTGAGAAATTTGTATGCAGGTAAAGAAGCAACAGTTAGAACTGGACATGGACCAACAGACTGGTTCCAAATAGGAAAAGGAGTACATCAAGGCTGTATATTGTCACCATGTTTATTTGACTTATATGCAGAGTACATCATGAGAAACACTGGACTGGAAGAAACACAAGTTGGAATCAAGATTGCTGGGAGGAATATCAATAACCTCAGATATGCAGATGACACCACTCTTATGGCAGAAAGTGAAGAGGAACTAAAAAGCCTCTTGATGAAAGTGAAAGTGGAGAGTGAAAAGGTTGGCTTAAAGCTCAACATTCAGAAAACAAAGATCATGGCATCTGGTCCCATCACTACATGGGAAATAGATGGGGAAACAGTGTCAGACTTTATTTTTCTGGGCTCCAAAATCACTGCAGATGGTGACTGCAGCCATGAAATTAAAAGACGCTTACTCCTTGGAAGGAAAGTTATGACCAACCTAGATAGCATATTCAAAAGCAGAGACATCACTTTGCCAACAAAGGTTCGCCTAGTCAAGGCTATGGTCTTTCCTGTGGTCATGTATGGATGTGAGAGCTGGACTGTGAAGAAGGCTGAGCACCGAAGAATTGATGCTTTTGAAGTGTGGTGTTGGAGAAGACTCTTGAGAGTCCCTTGGACTGCAAGGAGATCCAACCAGTCCATTGTGAAGGAGATCAGCCCTGGGATTTCTTTGGAAGGAATGATGCTAAAGCTGAAACTCCAGTATTTTGGCCACCTCATGCGAAGAGTTAACTCATTGGAGAAGACTCTGATGCTGGGAGGGATTTGCATCAGGGAGACTCTGATGCAAGAGGAGAAGGGGATGACAGAGGATGAGATGGCTGGATGGCATCACTGACTCGATGGATGTGAGTCTGAGTGACCTCCGGGAGTTGGTGATGGACAGGGAGGCCTGGCGTGCTGCGATTCATGGGGTTGCAAAGAGTTGGACATGACTGAGCGACTGATCTGATCTGATCTGAAGAACATGTAACATGAGATTTACCCTCTTTGGCAGATTTTTAAGTATACGATACAGTATTGTTACCTTTAGGCACAATGTTGTACAGCAGAACTCTAGAACTTATTATTTATTTATTTACTTTGGCTGCACCGTGAGGCATGTGGAATCTTAGTCCTCTGACAAAGGGTGGTACCACGCCCCCTGCAGGGGAAGCGTGGAGTCTTAACCAGTGCACTGAAATGTTATACCTGTTAATTAGCAACTGCCCCAGCCCTTGGCACCCACCATTCTATTCCTTGCTTCTAGGAGCTTGACCATTTCTGATATGTTATATAAGTGGAATCATGAAGTATTTGTCCTTCTGTGTCCCAGTCTCAATTTTTTAGCGTATTATTATTCTTTTTTTACTGACAATATAATAAGTGATCAGTATAGAAAACATCTATAGAAAACGTCTACTCCCTGTGTTTTCCTGTGGTCTCTCGTCCATATGAGTATGTCCCTGGTGTCTCTCAACTTCTTCCTCTTATAAGAACACTAGTTAGAGTGGATTAGGGCCACCCTGATGGCCTCATTTTAAGTTAATTTTTAAAGGCCCTACCCCCAAATACAGTCAGATTGTGAGCTATTCACATGGGGCTTCAATATGTGAATTTGGTGGGGCAGGTTTGGGGGGAGAGATGACACAATTCAGCCAATGTGCAGTGAGGACCTTATTTTAAGCCTTTTGTTTCATATTGTCAACAGCTTTCCAAGAAAGCTGTATCCATTTATAGTCCTGCTACCAGCCAAGGAATGACAGTGCCTATCCCCTTGCACTCTTGCTAGTGTTAGTATTATTAAAAAAAACCAAAAAACAAAAAACACCTTTTTTTTTTGCTAACCTGAAAGGCAAAATTGGATGTTATTTCATTTTAACATAATTTTTGACTACTAATAAGCCTAAACAGTTTTCACCACTTGGTATTTCTTTTTCTTTCACTCTGTATACTTTTATGCATTGAATATATATTTAATAACCTCATGCTGTGAAGGCAGCAAAGTGCTGTGTACTGAGTTTCTAGGAGAGAATGAAACATAGCCCTTGACACGGTGGAGCACACAGTCTACTGGAGAAGAGAGACGGGTAACAAAATTAACCAAAAGATCCACGATAGTTGTGAAAAGTGTCATGAAGAAGTATGAGACCTCAGGGAGAGTGTTTAACAGTGCTTCAGGGGCCTGGACCAATCAAGGAGGTAGGCAAGGCTTTTGGGTAGGGGTGTGGTTTCCACTGTGAGTGAAGCGTGATTAGCCAGTGATGAAGTGAAGGGGTGGGGTCAGCCAGAGAGGACCTCTTGTGAAAATGCCTGTGCTGGCTAAAGCGACCAGTGAGGCTGTGCCCCTGAACAGGTGCAAGATGAAGTGTGATGGGGTATGTTTGTTGCGGTTGTTTTAACTATGTTGGCTGCTGTGGGGAAAGTGAAATAAAGTGAGTAAGAGTGAACCCAGGATAGGTCTAACTAGGAAGGAGGATGCTACTGTAATCTCGGCGAGAGGTAATGATGACTTGGATTAGGGTAGTAACAGTGGCACTGGAAAAAAGTGAATGGTTTTCAGAGACACTTGAGAGGTGGATTCTACTGACTTGGCAATTGAATGTGGAAGGTGGCCCAAGCAACCAGGTGAATGGCGGTGCCTTTTCTAAATTGAGGGGCACTTGAGAAGCAGGTTTGGGGAGGAGAGGCAATGAGTTTGAATTTGGACGGATCAGGTTGTGTGCCTATGGGAAACCAAGAAGAGAAGTTTTGAGCAGGCAGAAGCTCAGAGGAGAAGTCAGTGTAAATGAGGAAACTAGGGTATAGATAGAAATTGAAGTCTCGGGGTGAGACATTTAGGGAGACAGTGTTAAGTGAGAAAGCAAAGGAAGGGAGGGAGAACTGGTTTAGAGCGCTGGGGACTCCAACAGTTGTGAGCGGATAGAAGGGAGAAGTGAGCAAACATCTAAAACACAGTGGCAGAAAGGTGAAGGGGAAACCAAGAAGGTGCCATGGCAGAAGTCGAGAGAAAGACTGTTTCAGAATCGCTCCCCCTAGGCACCTGGGTTGGAGGCTGCATAAAGGACAAAAGGCTAAAACATGCACAGCATTTGGCAACATGGGGACCACTATCCTAACTAACATGTGGTTGCAAAAGCTGGATTGGAGTGTTTGGAGACAAAGAGAAATAGAGAGAACAAATGTCACAATTCTTTCAAAAGTTTGTCTTCTCTGAACTTTGTGTCTTTTGATCATTTTCTAGTTGTTGATCATTTTCTGTTGCTGTCATTGTGTTACCTGACCTCTATGTTTGTATGTATATGTGAATATACTTATTTATCTTCAGAGTATTTATTAAATATTAGTAACTTGTAGCAAATTTTTTTTTGTTGTTCACTGCATCATTTTATGTTGTTTTCATGTATATTAGCTTTACTTACGTAATTTTTTTCCTTTTGACTTCTATTGTTCTTTGCTCTTAGAAATTCCTTCTCCATACAGAAATCACACAACTATTCATCTTTGTATTATTTTTTTTAATGTTTATGGCTTCTTTAAAATTTTCATTTGATTATTTTGAAATTTTTTTTTTTACATGTCAGTTTAAAGCTTGGGACACTTGATTATACGACCCTAATGATACAGGAGCAACAAAGCTAATCTTGGGATATTTAATGTTTTGACCAATTGACTCCACTGCCTCATTGCTGTAGAAAGATCCTACTGATCAAGAAGACAAAATTTCAGTTCAACATGAGATTCGTTTGGTTAGTAATCTATGGACATTCTGTCTCTGTGCTAATATTGTGCAGTCTTTTTATATTGTAACATTTTTTATTCTGTATTCCCAGTTTCCTCTGCTTCCCAGAATGATGTCGTCTGCCAGCCATCCTAGAAGGTATTCTTATGAGGACCAGGGATTTCGATGCCACACTCAAGTGCGGGATCACAGAAAGTGTTCAGGGGATGGGTCATTCAAGGAGCCATTGGAATCAAAAGGAAGATCTCATTCCAAAATTCAGTCATTTTCAGACTCCTTTGAGCAGCAACTGTGCTTAAGAACCAAACGTTCCGTCTCTTTGGTATGTAACAGAGTTATTGAATATTTAAGCTGTCTTAGAAAAGGAAACTTGAAGGGTTCATACTCTCCCAGTTTGAGGAGAACAAATCTAGCTTCTTATTTACAGTTTGGCATTGAGATCTTTCAGAGAAGGCAATGGGACCCCACTCCGGTACCCTTGCCTGGAAAATCCCATGGACAGAGGAGCCTGGTAGGCTGCAATCCATGGGACTGCAAAGAGTTGGATACGACTGAGTGACTTCACTTTCACTTTTCACTTTCATGCATTGGAGAAGGCAATGGCAACCCACTCCAGTGTTCGTGCCTGGAGAATCCCAGGGACAGGGGAGCCTGGTGGGCTGCCATCTATGGGGTCGCACAGAGTCGGACATGACTGAAGTGACTTAGCAGCAGCAGCAGCATTGAGATCTTTGGAAAATGACACCTGTTTTAGATAGCCCAGATGTACATAAAGGTTTTAAATTATTATTATTTAAAGACATTGGGTGTAGGAAGAATTCCTGAAGAAGTACTGGTTGGAATGTTTCTTTACCAATGTCCTCTAGTTCTTTGAGACTGTTTCTATCACCCTTATTACAAATAATTGTGATTTGTTCTCCTTTCACTATCTGAAGAAGAAAAAGCTGCCCCTAATGCTCTTATCCCCTCCTGTGTAGTCTGGTAGGAAATAGTTTGTGATGGCATTGTGCCCCCTGTATCTTTAAAAAGCACATGGAAGGAACTCTCTGGACACCATGGAGAGCAGGAGCAGGAGTGGTCACAGTGGCCTTGTGGGAATCCAAGTGAGGCGTAAGGGAAACAGGCAGGAAACCAGGGGAAGACTAGAAGCACCACTGATGATGCCAAAACTGATACATAAAGTACCAAAATAGAGACCAATTAATTGGAGCTTAGTTTTTCAACTTTGCAATGTGTTCACTGAGCAGCCTTGAGCAACATACTTCTTTTTTGGTGGGTCTTTGATTTTGGTTTTATTTTGCAAAAGAAGAATAATGATACGTTTCTGCCATGTAGTAGATGGAGCGAATAAGTAAGGCCAGATCCACCTGGATCTTGAGATGCGCTCTGTGACTGGCTGGGGAAGACACTCAGGGGCTTCCTACCTCATGGTCCCCCAACCACGGTGCTTTCTGCCTAGCTGTGACGGCTGCTGGGATTGTCACTGTGCATGACGGCTGCTGGGATTGTCACTGTGCATCTTTGCCTCACGGTGGCACTTCACTTTTGTCACAGTGACCTTGTGTATCTATGACTCCCCTTCAGTAAGTGCTGTGTCTATGGGATCAAAAAAGGAATAAGGAAGGAAGAATAGTGAACAGCTGTCACTTACTGTGTCTAAACCTTATTAAGGGTTTCTATTTTGTCTTTTTTTTTTTTTAATACTGTGGTTTTTTTGTTTAGATATGCTTTCAGACTTAGAACAAGGTTGCAAGAATATTGCCAAGACTTTCACCTAGATTCCCTCTAAACGTGAACATGTTATTCCATTTACATTTACTCTCTCTTTCCTTCCCACCCCCAAACAAGGGCACAAGGATATAAATATAGTATGGTAATTAAACTCAGGAAATGAACACCAACACAATATCTTATCTATTGACCTTATTCATATTTTTCCAGTTGTCCCAATGATATTTTTTATATCATGATTCCAGATCATGTGTTGCAACTGATTTTTGTGTCCCTTTAAGCTATTTTATTTCTGCAGCAATGCCTCAGTCTTTATCTTTCATAAGACTGGCTGGTTACGTTTTAGAATGAAGCTCAGTTTGAAATCATCTGATATTTCCTCATGATTAGATTCACATTATGGGCTTTTGGCAGGAATAAAATATTTTTTCACATCTGGTTCAAAACTGCTTGTTAAAGTCATTAATTATATTAATCAGGGAACTGACTTGCTTTAAATTCTTTCTAGAATAAGGAAGGATATAATATGTTTTGAAAAAAATTTTAATCAGAACAATTCTTTGTTGATTCTGATGGCCACAGAAAAAAATTCATATCACGTGTTTACATAAGTGTGTAAATGTGAAATCAATTTTCTTACTTAAAGAGATGTCATTACCTTATCCTTAAAATATAACAATGTTTGTTTCATTCATTTCTCAAGTTCTTCCTTTTGAGTGCCAAGATAACCAAGGCAGTCTTTTCAACTTTTTTGACTCAAGAATTCTGTTCATAGTTATATGTAGTTGGCCCTTCATGTCCTTGGGTTCTGCACTTGTGAACTTGGGCATCCATGCATCTTGGTACCCGTGGGTGGTTTTGGAACCAATCCCCTTGAGGATACTGAGGGACAACTGTATAATAACCTAGAAACCTGCTAGGAATTTACAAAATCATTAAAACACTTTTCATATTATGTGATCAAATATATGATAAATAAATTTAAATTAAATATTTTAAATTTTATATTACTTTTATATTATAAAATTTTTCTTCATTCCAAATAAAACAATTTGGAAAATGCATACTTTAAAACATTTTTCTGTTTAACAATTGATACAATTTTCTGAAACTAACTACATTAAAAAGCGTGATGTGTCAGCAAATTTAAAAATGATGTATATTGCCTTTTATTTGGGGGCCAAATGAATTTTACATCTTTTAGCATCAAGAAGAGCCAGAAAACTGCTTTTGTGATCTGTTCATGACCAACAGCATTAAAGTTTTTCCTTTTGACATTGAAAAACTCAACTGGCTTTTTAAAATAATTTTTCTCACTTTGTTTCTAAGTGATAAGATAAGAAAAAAATATTTCAGGTCATTATTATGAGAAGTTTTCACATACTCTTTATTCTCAATGAGGGAAAAGCCAAATTGCAAATAATCATCACTATATCTTCTCTGTTTTATACTGTTCTTATAAGGATTAGAGACATTCCTGGCTGCTAAATATGAATTATGAGCAGATTGATGGATTTAATACAAGTGCTAGAACTAATGAAAATAATCTGGAGGCACATTTACAGGGCTAGTACAATTTTTAAGCCCCTCTTAACCTGTATCTCAGTATCATCATTTGTTTTGCTTTCTGATTTTGACTAGCAAACCATTATAGATAGAAATGAAATAATCTCAGGATGAAAACAATTTAACACTGTACAGAGGATAACACCCCTTCAGTAACCAGACATCCCCACAGCTCACCCTGCTGGGCTAGTCATGACCTTGCTCATCTGAGAGTTACTGCTTATGTTCACCTCATAGGCACTCCTCAGGAATTCTGCAGCATTTCTGATTCAAGTGGACCATGGAGGAATAATGATTTTGTTTATTTAAAAAACTGAAGTGTAAATAGATACCATCACCACATTTATCAATACTAGTCTTTTGCAAGTAATTCCTTTGAAAGTAACCCTCTGACCCTGGAAATCAAAGAAGCACACCTCTCCCCTTGCCCGCAGTCTCCACACAGTTCCCTATCACATCACCCTATTTATAGTTATCATTACATTTATAACTACCTGTTATTTTTTAATTTCCTTTCAGGCTTATTGGTTGATTGTCTCCCTCCACCTAGGTGTAGAATCTAAAAAGTAGGGTCTCTAGTCTAGTTGGTGTCATATCACCCCATCCTAGAACAACAGTCTGTGTTCATTTGATCATTGAATGTGGACCCCTGGGCAACTTGTTGGGGAATGTTAGTGTGGTTGAATGTCATTCTTGACACTTCATTTTTTACCTAGTCCTTATCTGAAAACTTAGTGCAAACCCTTAGTGACCATGAGGAGGTTAGAATCATTCAATGTATGATTCCCTTGCCACATTCTTTTTCAAAAAGTACCAGAAGAATATTAGTTTTACTGTGAAGTCACATCCCTCTGTACCTTAGAGGCAGAGTCATGTGCAGGCTCTTTCCTCCACAGACCATCTGCTGATGCCCCAGGCCCCTCTTCCTTTGTTTATGACTAAAGCTTTAGCAACACCCTTAGGCTTGTGCTAATTTATTACTAAAAACTAAGATGTGAAAGTCTCCTAAATGATTAGAGTTTCCTACATTTCTGATAATTAGGAAAAATGTTGGATGTTGTCAGCTATCTACCCTTTTCCAACCCTTCTTTATCAGGGACCTGAGAGCAGAAAGGAGAGAAATGAGAGAGAACGGCGGTTTCTGGAAGTGAGATCTTGCAAGAAAGTGGAAGAAAAAAGGAGCTCTAGGAAGGAAGAGCATGGAGAAATGTACCTGCCCACCCTGTCTGAAAAAGCGCTCAAATAACCCTTTGCTTCCACACCACGACTACTGACTCTGCTGTGTTTTTTGAGCCCCAATTTACCAGACCCAGGAATGATACCTGTAAGAGGGTCTGCAGATGCTGAGTGACTCAGGTGGGTGGTTGATTCAGCTGCTCCCCAAGACAGCTTACATCATACTCCACCTGCTTTTCAGAGTATGATCTGTTCTGTTGCCCTTTTAGGGGAATAAAAAGAATAAAAGGTATTTTAATAGAATAAAGTTATTCTTGAAAATGTAAAGAGAGATATTTAAAGAGCCACCTACACATCTTCACCAACCCTTCTTCCTTACTAGAAGCTATTATATAACTATGTCTAATGGCCATTATTTAATGAGAACTGGTAATTAAAGGTGCCAGGTACTATGCGGACAGTTTGAATGCATGACCTGAAAGAGTCCTCACCACTTGCGAGGTGGGGTGTAGTCTTTTCACTTGCTGGCAGAGGAAACTGGAGTTTAGGAAAGTTCTGTCTTTCACTGCTGAGGTGGTAATCAGAGTTAGGGCCAGAGCTCAGCTCATTCTGACTCATGTTCCTAACCTGAGACAGGACATCTTTTTCCCTTTGGCAGTGGGTCCTGACTTAGTCTGTGTGTGATTTGCTTGTAAATGGGCAGAGGTGAATGAGAAAAGCAGGACTTGGAAGTGGGTTATAGTTTTGATGATGAGAACTTTTAAGACTTACTCTCTTAGCCACTTTCAAATATACAATATTGTTCACTGTCGTCACCTTGCTGTATATTACACCCCATGACTTATTTGAAGCATATGGAATGCTTCACACAGATCTGCACGTCACCCTTACACACGCGCTGTGCTAATCTTCTGTGTGTCCAGAGAAGTTCCAATGTTGCTGTATGTGCTGTTGAAGCAGGCACTTTTTATTCTTTTTCCAGCTTTATTGAAGTATAATTGATGAATACATTTGTGTATATTTAAATTATTCAGCATGATGATCGACGTGCATGTATATGACATTCTTTGTGAAACCATCACCACAGTCAGGTTAATTAAACATGTTGAGCCCATATTCTATTTTTTTCCCCCTAGAAGGAGAGATAGTTGAAATCTCCCTATTAATCTTGTTTTAAAAATTAAAAAAAATTTTAATTGGAGGATAATTGCTTAACAACGTTGTGTTGGTTTCTGCCATATAACAATGTGAATCATCCATAAGTGTATATTATATATATATATGTCCCCTCCTCTTGAAGCTCCCTCCACTCCCCATCCCACCCCTCTGGGTGGTCATAGAACACTGGATTTGTGCTCCTTGTGTCATACAGCAACTTCCCACTGGCTCTCTGTTTTCCATATGGTAATGTATAGGTTTCAATGCCACCCTCTCAAATCTGTCCCACCCTTTTCCTCCACTGCTGTGTCCATAACCATAAGTCTGTTCTCTACATCTGGGTCTCTATTCGTGCCCCCCTTTTATTCTTTATCTCTGTCTTAGATCTTTAAATGCGCAAGGGTAGCAAGAATCTCTATTTTGTAAAGATCTCCCAGAACTATACCACAACTGATTGCTTATGTAAGAACAAACTAACTTTGGCATAGTTAGTAAAAAGAAAGAAAAAGAGAAGATGAAAACAGTGAAATAAAAGTAAAATATTGACGATCATTAACTCGCATTCTTTCAATTCATACAGCTTGTACCTTTACCATTCTGGGTTGATACTTTCATGTAGCCTCTCAATGATGCTTTTTCACACAAATAAAAGATGACTTCAATCTAGTACCTGGTGTGTTTGCTACCAAGGTGGAGAATAGGACCTGACCTGCCTTTGAGGTTTGTGTTCTGCTGTAGTTGTGGGGAAAATACTGGTTTCCCCACCTTTGCTTTGGGTAGTTTTCAGCCTTGCTAACCAAATTTTAGAAGTGGGGATGATCTATGCATTGCTGTGGCCCCAATATAAAGGTCTGGGGAGAAGTGGCCCACCCATGGGAAGGAGAAATACCTGGAGTTCTCGGGGCACGTTGGCTGGCTGACTGAGAGAGTAGCCACCTTCCACTCCAGCCAGGATACGTGTAAAGGTTCTTCCCCTTCAAGGATGATGAAACCTGGAAAAATCAGAATTAGGAATTTTATTCTATATTTTATCAAATTGGAGAAAAGTCCATTTTCAGCACACTTTCAGGACCATTGTACATGGAAAAGGGGGGACTCTCTGAATATGACTTTGCCTATTTATTGCCTTTTAAAAATTTGTTTTAAAATAAAACTATACTTGTCATAATAAAGATATAAAAGAAAGAATAAAAATAAAAATTCTTATTATACTTACTCAGAGATATACTTTATTTTCTGTCTTTTCAGAATATTATCTATGTGCACAGATACACACACACACACAACTTATTTCCAAACATTAACTCATTTCAGTTAACAACATGTCATACCATCTTTTAAAGTCAATAAAATAGTTGAGTACATAATTTTAATGGTTATTACTAAGGAAACATGCTTAGAATGTGCTCAAGTCTGTTCTATCTTAGAAAGTTTCCCTCATAACATATCAGTAGGAAACACTTTTAATAGTCAATAGTTACCACCCTGGCCTTCCCTGGTGGCTCAGATGGTAAAGAATCTGCCTGCAATGTAGGTGACCCAGGTTTGATCCCTGGGTCGGAAAATCCCCTGGAGAAGGGATTGGCTACCCACTCCAATATTCTTGCATGGACAGAGGAGCCTGGTGGGCCACAGTCCCTGGGGTTGCAAAAAGTCAGACATGGCTGAGTGACTAACACTGTTTTCCCTGAGTTACCACCTTAGCTATCTTTCCTTTCGCAGAAAACTTCCTGAAGAGTATCTATTACATTCCCCTCCTGAATTTTCAGTCTGTGGCAATGTGACTTTTATCCTTACCTTCTTTGGAAGCTGTTCTCTTCAAAGTCACTCTTGTCCCCTTTACTGTCAAACTGCATGAAAACATTGCTCTACTTCCTTAGCTTGACTATCTGGCAGCTTCTGACATTGCTGACCACTTTCTCCCTTCTGAAGTCCTCTCTGGTTGTTATGATCTATATTCTCTGGTTCCTTGGACTTCACTGATCATTCTTGGTTAGTCTTTGTTGAGGAATCCTTAACCCTTAAATGTTGGCTTTCCTCTAGGCTTTGTCTAGGCATGTGTTCTAGGCATTTGTCTGACTCCCCTTATTCTTTTTGAGCAATCTCAAACATTCCCATGGGGTCAGCTACCTATGTGGTTGGTGTGTTATTCACTCAGTCATATCCAATTGACCCCATGGTCTGCAGCCTGCCAGGCTCCTCTGTCCATGGAATTCTCCATGCAAGAATACTGGTGGGTTGCCATTCCCTTATCCAGGGTATCTTCCCGACTCAGGGATTGAACCCAGGTCTCCTGCCTTGAGGGAGATTCTTTACCATCTGAGCCACCAGGGAAGCCCCAAATGGTCCCTAAATCTCTTCCTGTGATGCAGACCTTTCTTTTGAGCACCACATCCACACATACGACTGAACCTTAGACATATATCTAGTTGGAGTTTTCATAGGCATTGCAAACTCATTTTTAAATTAATTTTATGGTCACACCACAAGGCTGGTGGGATTTTAGTTCCCAGACCCAGGATTGAACCTGGGCTCTCAGCAGTGAGAGCCTAACCACTCTCATGGTTAGAGAAATCATGGAGTCCTAACCACTGGACTGCCAGGAAATTCCCTCAAACTCACTTTTAAACAGTAAATTATTACTTCTTGCCCCCTGTCTTTCCCTCCTCTATGTTCCCTATCTCTGTAAATGGTTATTATCATTTACCAGTTGTCAACTAAAAACTTGGTTCGGGTTAAAACCATCTTGTACTCTTCTTTTGTTCTCTATTCCAGTAATCATCAACCTCTGCCTATTTTGCCTCTAAATATCACTGGGACCCGGAGAAGGCAATGGCACCCCACTCCGGTTCTCTTGCCTGGAAAATCCCATGGATGGAGGAGCCTGGAAGGCTGCAGTCCATGGGGTCGCTGAGGGTTGGACACGACTGAGCGACTTCACTTTCACTTTTCACTTTCATGCATTGGAGAAGGAAATGGCAACCCACTCCAGTGTTCTTGCCTGGAGAATCCCAGGGACGGGGGAGCCTGGTGGGCTGTCGTCTATGGGGTCACACAGAGTCGGACACGACTGAAGCGACTTAGTAGTAGTAGTAGTAGTAGTAGTAGTAGTAGTATCACTGGGACCTACTAAATTCCATTCTCACTGCCACCACATCACTTCAGGCCCCTTGATTGCAACAAAGATAATAATATATATCTTGCCTTGATTCCAACAAAATGGTGTCTTCCCTGACCAGGGATCAAACCCGGGCCCCCTGCATTGAGAGCACAGAGTTTTAACCCCTGGACCACCAAAGAAGTCCCTCCCCTATTTTAATGTGGCTATCAGAAAATTTAAATTTACTTCTCTGGCTCATTCCTTTGGGGCAGTACTGATCTTTACCCTGACTAATTCTCAAGCCTCTTTTTGTATTACTTGAATTTTATTTTTTAAATTCTAGGGAGTTTAAAAAGAATCGGAATTTGATTAACCCATGGTGTTACTTTTTGGTTTAACTGGCCTAAATAGTAGTTATAACATTTTAAAGTTTATTATACTTGATTCCTTCTTTCCTCCCTCCCCTTCTCTCTCCCTTCTTTCCTCTCTCCCCTCCTTCCTTCCTTCCTTCCATCCTTCTCTCTCCAAATGAAAATACCTCTGTCCGATTATATTCTCTCCTGTGCTGCAGTATAACTCATGTGGGTTTTAGCATGTAATGATTTACGTACACGTCTGTCTTCCCATCTAGACTGTGAACTCTGAGTTCACAGGAACCATATCTTAATCATCTTTGCATTCCCAGAACCACAAAGGTGCCTATCTCATAGTACTGAGGCTATATATTGTCTGAGAGTGTGACTCTGAACAAACAGAGTTCTATAACTTGAATTAATTCTGCCCATTTTAGGCAAGAAACTGTCATATATTACTCTCTTGAAATGAAAACTTGCGTTTGTAGATAATATTACCCCCTCCATGGAAACTCTTTTACTTATATAAACAGCACTTGTCACACTTTCAAATAATTTAGAAGCATATAAAATAGAAAGTGGCTATTCTCTGGAAAACACCAGTGTCAGAAATGAAATGAACACCGTTGAGCATTACTGTGAAGGCACACTGGTTACTCTGCTCTAGGGGGCAGACTTGAGCTGACCTTTGGACGGTAATGCTGGACACAGAGAAACCTCCCTGCTGGGCAGTGACAAAATCACTCCCATAGCTTTCAGACAGACAGGAGAACTGCAACATTTCTTACCAAAACTTTTGGAGGTTGGATTAATCTAATTAAACATTGGGTAATTTTTATGACTTATTAATGTGTTTAAAAATATACGAGGGGGAACGATGAACTGGTTTTCTCCATGGGGCACAAAAAGAGAAAGAAGGCATAAAATACTTATGCAGATGATTTACATTTACACAATGGGAGATTTTAAACTAGCAAAGGGAGGGATTATAAATACTAATTTTCTTTGTCTTTGAAGTTTGTAATATTCTATTGTAACCTGGGATTATATAACTGTTTTGACTTTAATCCTGCTAACTTAGGAGCCAGTTATAGAATTGACTGAGCACAGTTCTGCCCCATCTGCACGTATGGCGATGTGAGGGAAAAACAATGGTGAACGGTGCAGCCACTGTGGACAAGGGTATGGAATTTCCTTGAAAAATTAAAAATAAAGCTAGCATATAATCCAACAATTCCACTTCTGGGTATTGATATGAAGGAAACAAAACGGTAGCTCAAAAACACATATGCACTCCATGTTCATTGCAGTATTACTTACAACAGCTAAGACATGGAAATAATCTAAGTCTCTATATATTTCATATATATATATATATATTATGAAATCTTTCCATTCACGACAACTTGGATGGACTTTGAGGACATTAAGCTGAGTGAAATAAGTCAACTAGAGAATGACAAATACTGTATGATTTCACTTACATATGGAATCTTAAAAAACAAGCTGGAATGGGGTATGTGGGGAGAATGGGGGCAGGCCAGGTATACAAAATGGGTGAAGATAATGGAAAGGTACAAGGTTCCAGCTATAATAAAATTAGTCACAGGGTGTAATGTACAGCATGGTGCCTATAGTTAACAATATTGTAAAACATATTTGAAAGTTGCTTAAAGAATAGATCTTAAAGTTCTTATCATAAGAAAAACAAATTTTGTAAGTGTGTGGTGATGGATGTTAATGACATCATAGTGATCTTTTCACAATAAATAAAAATATCAAATCATTATGTTGTACACCTAAAACCAATATAATGTTACCTGTCAATTGTACCTCAACCCCTTCCCCCAAAGCCAAAAACAAACAAACAGGAAATGGATTGGTGTTTGCCTGAGGTGGGGGGTAGTGTGAGTAGGCAGTGGGTGAAATGAGTGAAGAGAGTCAAAAGGTACAAACTTCCAGATATAAAATAAGTCCTGGGGATGTAATGTACAGCATATGGTGACTATAGCTAACAATTCTATACCGTATAAATGAAAGTTGCTAAGAGAGTGGATCTTAAGAACTGTCATCACAAGAAAAAAATTTGTAACTGTGTGGTAGTGGATTGGAGAAGGCAATGGCACCCCACTCCAGTACTCTTGCCTGGAAAATCCCATGGATGGAAGAGCCTGGTAGGTTGCTGTCCATGGGGTCTCGAAGAGTTGGACATGACTGAGTGACTTCACTTTGACTTTTCACTTTCATGCATTGGAGAAGGAAATGGCAACCCACTCCAGTGTTCTTGCCTGGAGAATCCCAGGGACGGGGGAGCCTGGTTGGCTGCCGTCTATGGGGTCGCACAGAGTTGGATACAACTGAAGCGACTTAGCAGCGGCAGCAGCAGTGGTAGTGGATATTAATTAGACATTGTAGTGATCATTTTGCAATATATACAGACATAGAATCATTGTGCACCTGAAATGAGTATTATGTTATAGGTCAATTTTATCTAGATTAAAAAAACAAGCAAACAAACAAAAATCAATAGTGAACTGTGAAGCTCCTTAATTTTAGCCAGCCTGTTCTCCTCAGCTTGTGCTTACATGTGTGCCCAGCAACTCTTGAGTAATTTACACCACACAGCATAGCCGCACCTCGCCTTGGCTCATGATCTCTAAGTCTCTCCTTTTCCCTCCCTTTTACTAATTGCCAGGATTTGCTTGTTCATTCAATGAAAAGTTGTTGTTGTTTTACTTCCTGCTCTGTGTTAGGTATACAACAGTGAGCAAAGCAGATAAAAACCTCTTTCAGGAGCTCACATTGCAGTGGGGAAGATAAACAGTAAATGAAAGTCTACACATTAGTTCCTCAGAGATAACTAATTAAAAAAAAAAAAGATTGTGTCACTCTCTAGCTTGAAGCCCTTAGCAAGCTTATTACTTACAGAATTAAAACTTTCCAGTATGGGATCAAACACCCCATGGAGCTGGTTTTCAAACTTTGATGACAAAGATATTATTTCAAACTCTTCTTGCCTCCTTCCCTTTCTTATCATACCTCTTCAGTGTTCTGTGTTCTATACATCTTTCTTCACAGCAGATGATTTCATCCAGTTCAGTTCAGTTCAGTTGCTCAGTCGTGTCTGACTCTTTGTGACCCTATGAACTGCAACGCACCAGGCTTCTCTGTCCATCACCATCTCTCGGAGTTCACTCAAACTCATGTCCATTGAGTTGGTGATGCCATCCAACCATCTCATCCTCTGTCGTCACCTTCTCCTCCTGCCCTCAATCTTTCCCAACATCAGGATCTTTTCTAATAAGTCAGTTCTTTGCATCAAGTGGCCAAAGTATTGGAGCTTCAGCTTCAACATCAGTCCTTCCAATGAATATTGAGGGTCGATTTGCTCTAGGATTGGCCAGTTTGATCTCCCCGTTCTCCATGGGACTTTGAAGAGTGATTTCATTGCAATTGCTATAGGTGATTTCATTGCTATTGTGTAAATCACCTTCAGGTGTTTTGGTGGAGAGATAAATGCAAACAAATTAAATCTTCATAATGATTACTATGTCTCTTTGCTTAGATTTTCCATTTGCAATGAATGTTGGTCATTCATTCTTAAGGGTTAGTAGAAATGTACTTGTCACGAACCATTTTAACCTGAGCAAGGAGCCAGTGAAGTACTTTCCCAGGACTCTCTTATCTCTGAAATATTAATAAATCTGTCACCTGTAACTAACAATTGTGTGTGTAAAGATTGTTCATTATGTTCTTATAAACAAATAGCTTTTTATAAAGACAAGTGTGTTATATATGATAGCTATTAAGAGTAAATCCTAAGAGCTCTTATCAGAAAGAGAAACGTTTTTGTCTTTTTTTTTTCCATTTCTTTTTATGTATCTATATGAGGGGATGCATGTTAACTAAACTTGTTGTGGTTATCATTTCACAATATATGTAAGTCAGACTTTATGCTGTATACCTGGGGCAGGGAGGGGTCATCTGACTCAAGACTGCCTCATCCAAATTCCTACTTTAGGCAACAACTCCCTCTGTAATTGGTCTGCCAGCTGCCTCCCAGGCTCCCTCCATGCCTCTGGCCCTCCCTGCCTTCCTTCTTTCCCCCTTCTTCCCTTCCTTTTTTTTTTTTTTTTTTAAATCTTTCTGGCTTCTTTTATGTGTAGTTGATACATGGTATTGTGTTTCAGGTATACAGCATCAGTTCAGTTCAGTTCAGTCGCTCAGTCATGTCCAACTCTTTGCAATCTCATGAATTGCAGCACGTAGGCTTACCTGTCCATCACCAACTCCCGGAGTTCACTCAGACTCACTTCCATCGAGTCAGTGATACCATCCAGCCATCTCATCCTCTGTTGTCCCCTTCTCCTCCTGCCCCCAATCCCTCCCAGCAGGAGAGTCTTTTCCAATGAGTCAACTCTTCGCATGGGGTGGCCAAAGTACTGGAGTTTCAGCTTCAGCATCATTCCTTCCAAAGAAATCCCAGGGCTAATCTCCTTCAGAATGGACTGGTTGGATCTCCTTGCAGTCCAAGGGATTCTCAAGAGTCTTCTCCAACACCACAGTTCAAAAGCATCAATTCTTTGGTGCTCAGCTTTCTTCACAGTCCAACTCTCACATCCATACACGACCACTGGAAAAACCATAGCCTTGACTAGACGGACCTTTGTTGGTAATGTGATGTCTCTGCCTTTCAATATGCTATCTAGATTGGTCATAACTTTCCATCCATGGAGTAAGTGTCTTTTAATTTCATGGCTGCAGTCACCATCTGCAGTGATTTTTGAGCCCCCCAAAATAAAGTTTGACACTGTTTCCACTGTTTCCCCATCTATTTCCCATTAAGTGATGGGACCAGATGCCATGATCTTCATTTTCTGAATGTTGAGTTTTAAGCCAACTTCTTCAGCATAGTGACCAGTATTTTATTCAGATTCTTTTCCCTATCATAAGACATTGAATATAGTTCCTGGTGCTATACTGTAAATCCTTGTTGCTTTTCTGTTTGTTGTATGCATGAGTGCTGAGTCACTTCAATCATGTCTGACTCTTTGTGACCTCATGGACTGTAGCCCACCAGGCTTTTCTGTCCATGGGATTCTCCAGGCAAGAATATTGGAGTGGGTTGTTGTGCCCTTCTTTGCGGGAATCTTCCTGATTCAGGAAATGAATCTGGGCCTCTTATGTCTCCTGCATTGGCAGGCGGGTTCTTTACCACTAGCGCCACCTGGGAAGCCTGTTTGATGTATAATAGTTTGTATCTGTTAATCCTATACCCCTAATTTTTGTATATTTATTTAGTTGTATTATTTTTAGTTCTACATATAAGTGATATCACATAATATTTATCTTTCTCTGACATTTCACTAAACATAATATTCTCTGAATCCATCCACATTGCTACAAATAGCAGTATTTCATTTTTATGGCTGAGTAATATTCCATATGCACATATGTATTGGATCCTTTCATGGATCACAGCCTTTTTGTGGGGAAGGGGCTTCTGTAACTCAATGAAGCTATGGGCCATACCAGGTAGGGCCACCCAATACAGACAGAAAATATTGAAGAATCCTCACAAAATGTGGTCCACTGGAGGAGGGAATGGCAAACCACTCCAGTATTCTTGCTGTGAGAATCCCATGAATAGTATGAAAAGGCAAAAAGATGTGACACTGGAAGATGAGCCAGCCAGGTCAAAAAGTGTCCAGTATGCTACTGGGAAAAGTGGAGGGCAATTACTAATAGCTCCAGAAATAATGAAGGAGTTGGGCCAAAGTGGAAATGCTGTGCAGTTGTGGATGTGTCTGGTAGTGAAAGCAAAGTCTGATACTGTAAAGAATACTATCGTATAGGAACCTGGAATGTTGGTCATAAATGAAGGTAAATTGGATGTGCTCAAGCAGGAGATGGAAAGAGTGAACATCAATATCTTAGGACTCAATGAAATAAAATGGATAGGAATGAGCAAATTTAATTCAGATGACCATTATATCTACTACTGTGGACAAAAATCCCTTACAAGAAATGGAGTAGCTCTCATAGTCAACAAGAGTCCAAAATGCAGTACTTGGGTGCAACCTCAAAAAACGACAGAGTGATCTCAGTTAATTTTCAAGGCAAACTATTCAGCATCACAGTAATCCAAGTCTATGCCTCAACCACTGATGCTGAAGAAACTAAAGTTGATCAATTTTATGAAGACCTACAACACCTTCTAGAACTAACAACAAAAAAGATGTCCTTTTCATCATAGGGGATTGGAATGCAAAAGTAGGGAGTCAAAAGATAGCTGGAATAACAGGCAAGTTTGACCTTGGAGTACAGAATGATGCAGGGCAAAGGTTAACAGAGTTTTGCCAAGAGAACACGTTGATCATAGCAAACACACTCTTCCAACAACACAAGAGACAACTCTACATGTGGACATCACCAGTCAGTCAACATTGAAATTAGATTGATTATGTTCTTTTCAGTCAAAGATGGAGAAGCACTATACAGTCAGCAAAAAACAAGACCTAGAGCTGACTGTGGCTCAGATCATGAACTCCTTATATTGCAAAATTCAGACTTAAATTGAAGACGGTGGGGAAATCCACTAGGCCATTCAGATGTGACTAAATCAAATCCCTTATGATTATACAGTGAAGGTGATGAATAGATTCAGGGGGTTATATCTGGTAGACGGAGTGGCAGAAGAACTATAGATGGAGGCTCATAACATTGTACAGGATCCAGTGACCAAAAACATCCTAAAGAAAAGGAAATGCAAGAACATAAAATGGTTGTCTGAGGAGGCCTTACAAACAACTGAGGAAAGAAGAGAAGTAAAAGGCAAGGGAGAAAGAGAGAAATATACCCAACTAAATGCACACTTCCAGAGAACAGCAAGGAGCAATAAGAAGGCCTTCTTAAATGAACAATGCAAAACAATAGAGGAAAACAGTAGAATGGGAAAGACTAGAGATTTCTTCAAGAAAATTGGAGCTATTAAGGGAATAGTTCATGCAAGGATATGCATGATGAAGGACAGAAACAGTAAGGACCCAGCAGAAGCAGAAGAGATTAAGAAGAGGAGGCAAGAATGCACAGAACTACAGATATGAAAAAAAGGCTGTAATGATCTGTATAACCATGATGGTGTGGTCACTCACCTAGAACCAGACATCTTGGAGCATGAAGTTGAGTAGGCCTTAGGAAGCATTACTTCGAACAAAGCTAGTGGAAGTGACAAAATTCCAGCTGAGTTATTTCAAATCCTATAAGATGATGCTCTTAAAGTTCTGCACTCAAAATGTCAACAAATTTGGAAAACTCAGCAGTGGCCACAGGTCTGGAAAAGGTCAGTTTTCATTCCAATCCCAAAGAAAGGCAATTCCAAAGGATATTCCAGCTACCCTACAATTGTGCTCATTTCACATGCTAGCAAAATAATGTTCAAAATCCTTCAAGCTAGGCTTCAGCAGTATGTGAACTAAGAACTTTCAGATGTACAAGCTGTGTTTAGAAAAGGCAGAGGAACCAAAAATCAAATTGCCAACATTCATTGGATCCTGAAGAAAGCAAGGGGGTTCCAGAAAAACATCTACTTCTGTTTCATTAACTATACAAAATCCTTTGACTATGTGGAGAAGGACATAAAGTAAGACATGTTCCTGGAAACATTAGTGAAAAGCCAATAGTTGGGATGAAACTCTAGAATCAGATCACTTACTGGTGAGATGTCAGCAAGGATTCCATTGCTGTGGAAGAGGGGCAGGGTCTCTGGCCATGCTTTCACATCATGATACTTAGAGTCTCCTCTTTCATGCAACAGGATAAAGTATAAGTGGAAGAGGAAACGGAATATGCAATAGAGCCAGACTCAAACAGTATTAGAAGAGATGGAGTATGTTATTTGCCTCATAAACCTTGAAGAGAATGACAGGCTCAGTTCAGACAACTAGAAATTCAGTCCAAGCTATGAAAACTGGAGGGCCTCAACAGCAGTGTTTACAGAGACCTCCATCACTTGCAAGGATCAGAAGATGGTGATAAAAATCAGACCCAAAATTTGACTGAAAACTGCAGAGCTGCAAAATAGCCTTGATGTGTCTTTTATGCTGAAGTCAGAGCCTTGACCAAGAAGTGGGACTCAGACCTGCAGTGGAGGTATTTGAGTGGATAGGTCCCAGAATTTGGACCTCCCCCATTTCTTTCCCTAAATCCTTAAGGTTGGCAGAAGCAGTTGCCTTTTCTTTGTTAGAGTAAAATTGCCTCTCTTTGCCTGAAACCATGAAAGACTCCCCGAGGTGGCTGCTTCACAGAATGATGTTCAGCCTTCTCAGTATTTGTACCACTATACCTCACTGGCTGTACACCAACAGCCTAGGAGAGAAATACACTTCTGTCACCAAGATGAAATACGTTGCATACCCCCAGAATTGGAGGGCCCAGGTAATATTAACCAACAGGAACCAGGAGAATATGTGTGAGCTTTGGAGTACATGGGTATCAGATAGGGAAAGTTTATTGACAGGGCAACTTATGTGACTCAGAATTTAATGACCTGACAAGGATACCTGGAGCCTGTCTTAGAAGCCACTGGCATGGCTCTTCGAAGCCTGAGCATGATAAAGATAACAAAATAGAACTGCCTTGGCAGAACACTGCAGAAGGCACCAGAGGGCTCCAAAACTTGAGAATATAAAGTGGATTTAGAAAATAAGACCAGAGAACACATCCATTATCATGTTATCCAAGAGGAGCCAGAGGATACTCTATTCACTATGATAATAACAAACGCACTAGTAAGGGAGTGAGTCTTTGAGAAGTGGTGGCCATCCACTGTAGACTGGGGTTGATGGTAGGAGATACTGCCTTAGTGCTGGGCTCCCTAAAAGAATGCTAAACTTTAAGAATATGAGAGTGCAGGAATTCCCTGGTGGTCCAGTGGTGAAGAATCCACCTGACAAAGCAGCGGACACGGGTTTGATCCCTGATCTGGGAAGATTCCACATGCTGAGGGTCAGCGAAGCCCATGTGCCTATGAACCCATGCACCCTGGAGCCTGGGCTCCACAAGAGAGAAGCACATGTACTGTAACTTATTACTTTCATTCTCCCAGAGAAGCAATGAGAAATCCAAGTTTAAAACTTTTCCCCTCTAATGCAAAATGGGGCCAGATCCTATCCAACACACAGTTTAACTTTCTTGGGGTCCAAACAACAAAAAACCTAGCTGCTGTCTGACTGGCAAAGTGGGACAAATAGTATTGAGCAAGACCACGTTGAGTAAGTTTTGGATATGTGCTATATGTCCTATTTTTCCTGCTGTGATCACTACCCTGTCTCTTTTTTCTGTTCTCACGAGCCTTCTCTTCATCAGGGAGAGAAAAGTACTGCTTGCTGCCACAAAATGCATAGACCTCATTTCCTTTTCTTTGCTAACATTTTAATTTAATTTAGTTTAGTTTTGTGGTCATCTCTACTGAAAATTGGAATATTCCCTGCCACGTCAATAAACAAAGATATCTCAGTCATCAGTGATTCCAGCCCTCTTAGGATACTCAGGAAGGAGAAGAGTCCCTGTGATCAGCAGCCATTAGGCTGCAGCCACTCCCTGTGGAGGGCCCTGAGGAACTCAGAATGTGAAAAACACAGGATACTGGCCCTAGATAGCTGAGATGCATATGAAAGGAATGATTTCAGTGAGCCCAGACTCTTGCATCTTCTCATATATAGAAAAGTGCTAGATTCCTTAACTTGAGATATCTGATTTTCTTTGATTCACAAAAATACTTTTACCTGCCCTTTGTTGCAAGCTGTTATATAGCCTGACTCCTCCCCTTGCCTCCTCAGAACAGTTCTTTCAGGGTCACTTGAGATGCTGTCTCCCAGGCTTGAAGTCCTAAAAATTCCCACCAAAAAAAGCAACTCTCAACTTTTAGGTTGTGACTGTTTTACAAGTTGACAGTTATGGTGACCGTGAGGGGACCAGGGTAGATTTCTCCCCTCCACCTGAGCTGTCTGAAAATCTGGAGCCTTGGTACCAGCAGAGGCCCTTTGTGCCCATCTGCCTGCTCAGGGAGTCCAGATGGATTTGAAAGAGCCTCTCCTGGTTCTCAGGTCTCCCGTTTTGGTTGGTGATCCTAAGATTTATTTGGTGGGAAAAGAGGTTATCCTTGAAACTTGGTTTCAAGAAGAGGTACCTGGGTTGTTCACTTTAGACACTGACTGGGTTATCCTCAGTTGTAGGACTAGGAAGATTTTGCTCAGTTTAGGTGCTGAGTAGGTGTCTTCAGTGTAAAAAGGCACTGGGAAGATTTTGCATGAGTAGGTGATCCTCAGTGTGCAAGGCACTGGGAATCCTCAGTTTGGTTACTGAGTGGTTGTTATTCTCAGTTTAGAGACTGGGAAGACTTAGTTAAACACTGACCAAGGTGGGACCAAATGATTAGGGAGGAAACTGGCCTGTGGTGTGTCCTTGAATTGGTTGCCTTAGTAGAGTTTGTCAAAATAAAACAGAAATCTTATGAGTGGTTTTGAGCTCTGAAGAAGGGACTCTACCCTCCTCGCCAGCAACAGCTTCCTCAGGCAACTGAGAAACTTCAAGGAAATTTAAGGTAGAGGCAAGACCCCATGCTGTGAGGCTGTCCCTAAAGGGAAAGCCACTCATGGAATTAACAAAGTGCTCAACCATGGACATGCACAGTATTTGGCCATTCCATGATCTGAGCACCTGGGGAAGACTTATACTTCACTGGGAGACCTGAGACATGTAGGAGGGGCTAAAACAACTCTGGAGGAAAACCAGAGAAGTTAAGCTCTGAGGCAGCACACACTGGCCCGTCACATGATTGTCACTTGCAATTTTATCTTGAAACATTGACTTCAAAATGGAAAATAAAGGTTTCAGAATAAAAGAAAAAGGAACAACGGATTGCCAGCACCCAAGCTGGCTTAGTATATGTACAAAACCTCTAAGTATTCACTTAATTGGAAATTAAAGGAAATCTCGCCCTAAAAATTGAGGGACTCTTTCATTAACTGCTATGTAGTTAAGTTAAGGTTATGAGCTAGCTTAGTAAAAATATCTTTTCAGACTTCAAACAAAGGAGTTCTAGGTAGAAACTTACATTTCTCTATATCTTTGAGGTGTAAATGTTTTATCTGATCTTCTTGGGTTGTTCTGTGTTTGTGTGTTTTGCTCATTTGGGTTTTTGAAAACTTGGCTTTTGCTGTACTATTTTTGAGAGAAAACTCTCCAAATTTAGATTGCATCC